>OZ001643.1:20843319-30843319 GCA_963924145.1 Pyrausta purpuralis
AAGCAGAACAAAATAGTATCAAAAATTAAGAGTAAAAACAAACATAGACAAACCTTAAAAAATGGTAAAATAAGGTTTCATGGCTGTCGCCAACATCGTCCCCCCCGGTGTGATAGCACCAAAGAAAAGTGGCAACAGACATAACTAAATCTAAGTACGTACGGATTCCATTGCCTATGTAAATAAAATGTTTTTACATGGGTAGTGGGATCAACTTTCGGACTGGTCGACGCAGAGTTCCCCCTCTTACGGCTACATCTGCTGCCCTAACTACCCCGTCGTGCCCGGGATGAACCTTTTCAATGCGACCTCTAGGCCACGAACCTCGAGGGAGGTTTCCGTCTGCAATCAACACGACGTCTCCGGGTTTCAAATTTTCTGTAGGGCGGACTGCTGTACGTGGCACTAAGTTCGGTAAGTATTCCCGCACCCATCGCGTCCAATAATGGTCTGCAAGACGCTGTGCTTTTCTCCAATGTACGCGACGAATTAGATCTCCGTCAGAGAAGTCCGATAATAAGGAATGTGGAGAAGAAGATCCGAGGATGAAATGGAAGGGCGTTATCGTCTCTTCTGTATCTGGATCTACAGAAACATGCGTTAGTGGTCTCGAATTGACGATACTCTCCACTTCTAATAGCAGGGTATGTAAAACCTCTTCACGTGGTGCACGTTCTTTTAATGTTGTCTTTAACGCAGTTTTGACAGATCGAATTAACCTCTCCCAGCAACCTCCCATGAAAGGTGCCGCAGGAACAATAAATTTCCATTTGATGCGTTGGTTCAAAGCGTAGTTCTGAACAGGCTGTGTATAGAGCACAGAAAGTTCTTTTTTCGCGCCGACAAATGCTGTTCCGTTGTCCGAAATTATCGTTGTCGGACAGCCTCGTCTAGCAATAAAGCGTCGAAGTGCCATTATCGCTGAATCTGATGACAAATTTCCCACAATTTCAAGGTGAATAGCACGTACTGTTAAACAGGTGAACAATGCAACCCAACGCTTTTCTGTGCGTCTGCCTAAGGTAACAGAAACTGGGCCGAAATAGTCAAGACCAACGCAGGTAAATGGTCTTGTATGGTGAGTCAAACGTTCAGTGGGTAAATCTCCGATGGGTGGAATAGGGGGTACCGTTTTCCTGATTCTGCATAAAAGACATGAATTTGCCACTTTCTTCACCGCCGTGCGTAATCCAAGAATATAAAATGCTTGACGAAGTTCGTTTACAACAAGTTCATTATTGGAGTGAGCAGCCTTTTGATGGTGGTAAGCAATGAGTAATCGAACAATTGGATGTTTTCCATCAAGCACGACAGGGTTTTTTACAATTTCAGTACATTCTTTAAGTGCGCCAATCCTCCCAGAGAGTCGAAGGAGACCGAAGTCATCTAAAATTAACGAAAGTCCATGAAGCCTGCTTTGCTTTAACAGTGTTTTTTTACTACTCAAACATGACCGCTCATTATCAAATGTATCAATTTGTGACTTAAGTAAAATATGTTTCTCAGCAAGCGTCATGTCCTCAACTAACAAAGGTTTTAACGATATCGACAATCGATCAGACTCCTTTAAATCACTATTTCTAAATTTAGCTATTTGAGAACGACCCAAAAGAGAGCGAAAGGCTCTAGCACAACAAAATATTCGAGCAGTTGCGCGTAAGAGTCTGAGCCAACTACTGAATCGCGAAAAATCAGCAACTACCGGAAGAAAAGAATCATGCGTATTTATTAACCCCACAACTTCCGAAATGGTCACAGAGCGTTTCATCTCCTCCGGAGTTACAGGTAAATTTTCCGGTTCTTCTGGCCAACACTTTATCGGGAAAGTCAAAAAATGGGGGCCAGAAAACCACCTCGAATTGATATCAAATTTAGAGTCAATACGCGTAGCATCATCGGCGACGTTCATGCTTGAAGGTACATACCTCCAATTAGCTAAATTAGTTATTTCTGCGATCTCACCCACACGATGAGCTACGTAAGGTTTAAAACAGCGCGCATCACTTCTCAGCCATTTTAAGACCGTGAGACTATCTGACCAGTAAAATACTTGGGAAGGCTTTCGTCGATGTGCTCCAAGAATATAATAAGCAAAACGTGAAGCTATAAGACCTGCTTGCAATTCAAGCCGCGGTATAGAGATTGGTTTTAAAGGGGCTAGGCGAGCTTTTCCTCCAATTAGTCCTAGACGCACCGTTCCATCGACGCACAAAAAACGCCAATAGGCTACACAACCATACGAAAGTTCGCTTGCGTCAGCAAAAATGTGCAACTGACAGTCTGTTACCTCATTGTGGGAAAAATAATGACGAGGAATGGAACATGAGGACAACTTGGAAAGATCTGTGAACCACGACACCCATTTAGATATGACATGAGCAGGTAGTTCGTCGTCCCAATCTATACCTAGCTTCCAAGTTTGTTGGAAAATTACTCTACCTCGCATAATAATAGGAGTTAAAAGCCCTAATGGATCATTTTCATAAGCTGTGATAGAACTGTTCGCTTTGTAAATTTGGTTGGTAAATCGCCTAAATTAGAACGAGAAAAATAAAAAGTATCATCTTGAGTGTTCCAGACTACACCTAAAATACGCACCTTAACTGCAGATGTCTCAGGAAGGCAAATTTGTTTTGGAAGTATCGAAAGAGCTTCTTTTGAGTTTGAAACCCAAGCTCTCATATCGAGACCGGCCTGTGCATGAACATGAACGATGTCAGAAGCTAAACTAGCTGCAGCTTCTTGAGAATCAACACTACCAAGATAGTCGTCCATGTAATGGTCTTCAATAATGGCCTTTGCTGCTGCTGGGTATAGAGACTGATGTTCCTCAGCATTTCGATTTTTTAAATATATGGCTGTAAATGGACTAGAAGTGGCCCCAAAAATCATTGACGACATGCGGTAAACTTTTAACGGCTGATCTAGGCTAGTACGCCATAAAAATCTTTGGGCATCACGATCCTCCAACCTAATTTTAGTTTGTGGAAACATTTCTCGAATATCTGCATTTAGAGCAAAACGTCCCTCACGAAAACGCATTAAGATTGCAAGAAGTGGTTGTAATATATCCGGTCCAGATAAAAGTAAAGAGTTTAGACTGACCCCGGAGTAGGAAGCGGCTGCATCGTGAACAACACGCAATTTTCTTTTTTGAGGATGCACGACTCCAAAATGTGGAAGATACCATATTTTATTTTGTTGTTTTTCGTTTGAAGGTTGTTCTTTACACGGCTCGGCATAGCCCTTTTCAATAGTCGTCTCAATGTTAGCACGATAAGCATCTGCGTAAGATTTATCTTTATTCATTTTTCGTTCAAGGGAAAGAAATCTTTTACGTGCTAATGGATAGCTATCAGGAATAAACTCAATATTCTTTTTCCAAATTAGACCGGTTTCAAATCTCCCGGAAGCTAACCGACGCGTTGTTTCATTTAAAATATCGATTGCTCGTTTATCATCCTCTTTTAAATAACTTTTTGCATTAATACCGATGGAGTCAATACGAAAATATTCATGTAACTGGTCGTCAAGTGAGTTTTTAATCTCAAAAACCGTACCATGGTTTACGAACTCTACCGGAGAACATGCGTTTTTAAAAACACCAAACAATACCCAGCCCAGCGCGGTTAAACAAGCGACTGGTTGGTTTCGAGAACCTTTTCGAATCACACGAGGTATAGACAACTGCCAATTATCGATACCTACCAGTAACATAGGTTTAGCTTTGTCATATGACAGATATTTAACTAAATTAGATAAGTGAGGAATTGATTTTATGTTCCTAGCTTCGGCAGATTGAGAGTCTAAACCTAAGTTCGGTATCGATCGAACATTTTGAAGTAAGTAAGTTTCCGCACTATGACGACCTTTAACGGATATATCAACGAAGTTCACCTCAGCCATTTTTGTCATTCCGCCTATACCATCCACTCTAATTTGTCCTTTCCTTCCTTCAGCTCCTATAGCAACCGCCACGTCAGAGTCTAATAAAGTACTTGTAGAACCATCGTCCAATAGCGCAAAGGTGTCATAAGACCCCTTCGGGCCCGAAATGGTTATCGGTATTACTTTAAGAAGAGATCTGAAAGAAGAAGTAGGACAAGTTGTGTGGGTGACAGTCTCACGGTGTTCAGCCGATGAAATCGAGTCATCATCAACTAAGTCCTCCGATCCAACGATGATTTGAGGCTCGGAAGTCAATGCCGCATAAACGACGTCATCCCTATGTTCTTTATGTAGAAGAGAATGGTGTTTGAATTTATTGGCACAATCAACTACGTTGCACGAAAACTTTTTGCAAAGAACATAAGTGTGACCCCCCTTTATAAGGCATTTATGGCACACTTTATTGACTGTGACCCACTGCCATCGCTCTTCAACGTTAATGTTTGAAAATTCTTTGCACGATTTGACATCATGACCAACCTTACTACAAAAAAGGCAAACTTTTTTTGAATTGTCATTACTTTTCTTAACGTCAGCCGAGCCGACAGTGGCATGACATTTAACGTTTTTGACGGCAAAGTCCAATGGCATAATGTCATATCGACTCCGTAAATTGGCTTCGTGCATTAAAAAATCGGATAAAATTTCAATCCTGAACAACTTAGCATGCTCATGAGAATGCGCGAAATCAATCCACCTAGATCTTAATATAGGACTTAGTTTACTTACTATTTCGTTAGACAGTTCAGGAGAAGCGAGGTATTCAGGTCGCTGCAGTAGACGAACGACCTCGACACAATTACGCACTTTGCAGGCGAACGAGTTCAGCTCCCTGCTATTGTCAGCTAACTTTGGTAGGGCTCTGATCGCTGAAATTTGCATTAAAATAATATGCTCTGGTCGTGCAAAGGCTGTCTCCAACGCCTGCATCACGACCTCCGGGTCGCGTGCGGCAGCTAGAAGAACCGCGACAGCATCTCGAGCAGGTCCACGTAATGCAACATTCAGCCTTGCTAGGTTTTCTAAACTAGTATAAGTTGGACTTGTGTCCGAATACATTTTTCTAAATACAAGCCAGTCGGTTGGCCGACCATCAAAAATAGGAAGAGGAGAGCTGACCTTGTTATGCTTCAACGCCGTGGTCGCCGCAACAGACGCGATGGCTTGAGCTAGGTGTAGGGTGTTAGAGTATTCATTTTTATTATTGTTACATTGGAACTGTTGTGGTAATGTAGAGTGTAATGTGGTGTGTAGTGTAGCAGTTGCTGGAGCGGGTGCCATATTCTTGACCAAGGGATCATCAGCGAGTTCGACGTGTCGGGACGAGTGACCCGCATCGAAAAAAGTCGCTGCGGCCGGTGCACCCTCCGCCTCAGCCTGTGAGGGCGCATCGTGTGCCGAAGCTTGGCCACGTGTATCAGGCAAATCCTGTGCTCCGTCTTGATAAAGCGGGACGGTGGCGTCTAGCCACTCACTGATGGAGGCGGCACGGCTGGATCGACGACTGCGGCTTTCATCGGCCTCTATCGCGGCGACTTGGGCCCGGTACTCAGCCTCCGCGATCGTCCGCTCTGCTTCTGCTTCGCGTGCAGTCCGATCAATATCACGAATACGTTTCAGATGCTCCACCTCTGCCGCGAGCGTCTGTGCCCGCACGGTGGCGGACGACGTCTTCGAGGCTGACGAGGCAGTGGAGTCAAATTTCCTTGCTTGAGCGCGAGTAATCATCACTAAGCACTTTTCTGACACCAATATTAAAGACACAATCACTAATTATAATAATAAACAACTATTTTTCACTTTTACACTTTATTGACACACAGAAAAATATCAAGCAGAACAAAATAGTATCAAAAATTAAGAGTAAAAACAAACATAGACAAACCTTAAAAAATGGTAAAATAAGGTTTCATGGCTGTCGCCAACAATATTAATGTTCTATTAAATCATTCAATGTTCAATTAATAAGATAGTTCAACACTTTAGTGTTTCTAATTATGGCTGCAAATGTTATGATTCACGTTACGTTCATAAATTGAAACATGTTCTATTTTAATTAAACTGATTTATTGTTCTTCGATTAATAAGGGTATTGAAACGACGACAACAAAGTCCATCAATATTTTTTCAGAAAATTGTAATGAGGTATTTATTATGATTTGGGATAAAAACTCTCGATGATACTATAATTTTAGAGTACTAATCTTTATAACCAAACTTTCTTTGCCTTTTAAGTATTCTAAGTAGAACTTATTATAAACTAGTCAGCTTAACATAAATGAATAAGTAGCTAAGCCACTTCAGCATTAACTTTTTACTGCAACGAAAAGCAAAAAAAACTCGCAAACAAAAGACAATCGCACAAAAATATTCGAGACGACAATCAATTCGAATACCAACTCCGGGTAGATTGGATAAGTTTTACAGAGAACGTGACTGGCCGATATATATCTATACCTCCCTACTAATATTAAAAATGCAAAAGTGTAAAGTGTATGTATGTACGCTTTAAAGCAATAAAAATGATAGTACAGATTTTAAAATATTTTGACTAAGACATAAAGACTGATAATATGGATTCCTAGATTGAACCTTATATATCAATATATCATCCTCTGAAAGCTATTGGAGCAGACCGAGCCGCGGGGAACCGCTAGTTATGTATAAACTAAGTACATGTTTAACGATGTTAATCAGCAGCTATAGCCTCGAATCGTGGAATTTAAACAACAATTAAGCAAGTTTCGATCCCAAATGAACGACAGCGCGAACTTTCACAGTCGTTAGCCGGAATAGAAATTGGTTGTGATATTTTTTGCAGTCTTAACAAAGCATTTCGTGTTACTGTTTTACGCTTTTTGTGTATATACTTTTGAATAGTTACAGCAGTTAATTTTGTTTTGCAGTCTTAATTAATTCATTCTTGGCTAAACATTTGAAATTAATTACGTTAGCTTAAATTAAAAGAGTAAGCAATCGTCTCGACAAGTTCATTCAGAAACTATTTTCAAATTAATTATTTCTTAAATTTATGGTCACTGTGATGCCAATCAAGATAATTTTTAAACTTGCCAAAATGCACGGGGTTGTTTAAATAGAATGCAATCAATATCATTTAATTAGGTGAACAATTCGTATCAAAACCTTGTATATGAGAACAAAAGAAAATGGAATGAAAGTCGATTGGTCTGTGGCGTCTTGTCTGCAGTGATTTAGGCTTCCAATGTCAGTATAAAGAGTGCAAAATGACCTTTAATCTAGGCCATCTAAGCTACAAATTGAGCTAAAATAGTCTGGCAAAATTAAAAACGTGTCGTGTGAACAAAGGGCGAAGCGAGACGAAGCAAAACGAAGCGGAGCGAAGCGAGCGGTAGACGATAAGCGTACTGAGCGAAATTTCAATTACTCCACGTAATTAAGCGGCCGAGAACTTCACTCCTATTAAATGGCTTCGCTTTATCGTTTATGGGATCGATTTAATTCTTGTAGTCGATACGAAAGAATGCCGACTTGAATTTAGAACGGAATCTCGATTTATGGGGGCAAAAATTCGTTTTTGTTATTATGTGAGATATATTCGAGCCACCTGCTGGGAGAGTGCTATGTTCATTTGGCTGGATAAATAATGTATTGGGTTTTTTGGAACAAAAATATGAAATTATTAAAAATGACAAAAAACTCACGATTTTTAATTCCCTTTGTTGATCTTAGCCCGTAGGATACGATTGTATATTATGTATGACTCAATATGAGTAAACGAGCGTTGTGAGTAAACGACATTTGTTTCCTTTTACGAATTTAATAATAAACAACGCAAATAAACGGCTAGTTTTATTTTTGCCAACTAGGTTTACTCAAAAAGGTTTAGGTAGGCGCATGTGTGTATGTGGTTTGCGGATGACCGAAACATACAGTCAGATTCCAATACTAGTAAATATTAATATAAAAAATGAATATGCTCCAAAAACGAAAAATATGCCACAAAGATTTCTGATATCACTTACTGTATGTGTTCTGCAAATAAGTGGTGCTTACTATATCAAAACTATTTGCAGTTACTTAAAAAAATACAATAGACGCAAAAAGTGAAGTTGCCATATGCAATATGACTTGGACGTTTTTAAGAGGCCTTGCAGCATTGCCAGTTGATATTAGAATCTATATGATTAAAATTTTACCTAAACTTTACCAAAATCAAGACAATGCAGCATTGTTTGCGTTCATCCCACAGGTATCTACCTCCAAACTTAAGTGGTATTTTACCACCATCCTACTTCTCTCATTATTGCCCGCGTAAAATAAATAGGCAGAGAAACAAGTGTACTTAGCAGACTGTACGAACCAACATGGCTGCTCGTAAAGGCAGAGTTGTAAAATAAGTAAAAATAAAGGGCTCGCCGGTACCGACGAAGTTCAAAGGAACTTTTGCTTTTTAACCAGTCGGTCGCAAGTTAAATTGGTTCTGTACCGACCGAGGGCGGGATGGGTCTAAGTTTTGACGTTCTAGCTATGGGATAGTTTTATGGACTGCAAAATTATAGAGTCGGCTAATTGCGAAATAGGCAGGTAAAGTTTTAGTTCAGAAGAAGTGATTTGAAGGAAAAGCTAACAAAAGTGAGATTGCAAAGGATTTCATTTTCATTTGTAACTGATCTATTTGAACTGCTAATATCTTTTGACATACATAACAAAATGATAATGATCACTAGCATGAGCTATGTTAATTTTATTATATGTAATTGTAATAAGAATTTTTTTTTGTTTTATCTTAAAATTTAAAAACCTTGTCATAATCTAATAATAACAATAAAATGTAAAACCATTTATGGTAACAAAAAAGTTTTTTTTCTTTTGATTATGTTATGTGCAATAAAAAAAATACTACCTGGATTACAAACTGTAGAAGCTTTGAAAACATATTTATTAACAAAATAATTCAAATATTTGTTAATTAATTGTTAATAGTAATTAACTGTTTTCATTATGATAAAAAGCATGCTTCTGTTAACAAATTAAAAAAAAACTATTTTGGGATGAATTACCAACTGTATATTTCGAATAATAAATAATTAATACGATTTACGATAACTTTAACGGACACGAAGTTCATGCATATGAAATTAATAAAGCTCTGAAAGTAAAATAAATATGAATAGGTTGTAACGTGCATAATTAAGTATCATTGAGGTCGTCAATTAATAAAATTTAGCACAAAAAAGCACTTCGAATGTTGATAAGTCCGCCTCTTTCTTAAAACTCGACTAGATTATACAGTTTTAACACGAAGATACACGTCTTCTAAATACAATATACATTAAACTGAAGGAAACTTATAGTTATGTTCTTCCTCAGTAAGATATTATTTATCCATGTTACTTAACCTCTCGACGTCTCTTCACGAATTTTAACCCTTTAAAAACTATACCTATCCTTGATGTCATCATAAGTGTCGTAACATCATGTTCTGATGTTCATTGACCTACAGTCGGCCATAACTCCTGAACCGTCGGATACTTAATTGATAAATCGATCAGTTGATTAAAGTTTATAGCTTCGCAAACATGGAGATTGTAATCCTACGGGCTCGGCTTTTTACTGTGTGTTCTATCTATAAGTTAGCTACATCTCTCACGCATACGCAGCTTTGGATACGTTACTAAAATGGGAAATGGGTTTGCTTTAGACTCTAGACTAGAATTGATATAACTTGACAGCATCGTCGATGGAGCGAGTTCACTCAAAAGAAGGCTTTAAAACATGGACAACAATCATCATCTGTCGTATGCAGTGACTGAAATCAGCTTGGTTTTACATGTAGCACGTCGTTACAAAATGTGCCAAGTTTCTACCTTCATACCAATTAGATAGGTATTATTTTGATTCTGGTTAGGTCGTTCTTTGTTAAAGGTATATTTTCAAATTACTCGTGATTTAACTTTCAAATATTGTTAATAATGTTCTATATCTTTGTAACTTTCAAAGTAATTTTTCATTACAATCCTGGCTAGTTAAACAATTTCAAACCTCAAAATATAGCATCTTAAAATAACAGTCAAATATTGGTTATCATACGAACAGAATGCACTTTACGATCTTCAAGGGTTTCGTGATCAACAGCAGGACTCTAAATCGAAACATTGGGCTCACTCGCTGCAAATCGTTCGACATTTGTGTAAGTGTTATTGTATTTACAACCGATCGAGAATCGACTTTACAATAGGTTTTATTTTCGATACGCTACGTTTGCACGAGTTTTCATTATACAAGTCGGTATAAGTAAAATAAATATTGCATTATTTTTCGTTATTTATCTTAATGAAATAAATAGCTTGGTTAATGGTTCATACCTATTTCAGCAGTGGATGTCCTTTGGCTTATAATGATTATGATGATGGGTTCATAAGATGAAAGAAAAGAAAGAGAGAAAGAAAGAAACACTTCATTCGACCGAATACATATTTAGAAAAAAAAACATGCTCAAAAAAAAACAGGACTATTCGAGTCGAAAAGGCACCCACCCGCTCAGCATAAGTCGTGGCAGCGGAACGCATACCACGACGCTGATTTTCAGCGGGTGCCTTTGTGGGTAGATTTTAATGTTGAAATAATTATTAAAATAATAAAATCTATACTAATATTATAAAGCTGAAGAGTTTGTTTGTTTGTTTATTTGTTTGAACGCGCTAATCTCAAAAACTACAGGCCCGATTTAAAAAAAAAAATTTTATGTTGGATAGTCCATTTATCGAGGAAGGCTTTAAGCTATATAACATAAAGATACGACTCACAAGACCACAGCAGCAATGAAAAATGTTGCGAAAACGGGAGAAAGATATTCCTTTTGAGAGCTTCCGCTGCGTACGCTGCGGAAACCGCTAAAGTTACACAAAAATCATGTATGACAAGATTGTTCAGCATTAAGAGTTCTATAATAAAGTCCGCGAGAGCATAAGTCTATCTTTTATGGTTGACTTACTACAACCTTTTTTATGTTAATAAATTTGTAAAAAAATAATGCATCATTTTTAGAGGTGTATTATACACACAGGTATTTATTCTTATCAAAATAAATACATTCATCATCACGAGCATTTCATTTAAAACAAAGTTTCCCTGTATATCATTTGATTCCAATAAATATCTTAGGAGCTATCACAGTTTTAACATAACTCCGCACCAAAAAAATGTTCGCAGCTTAAGTACATACAACGTGCGCTTGCGCTAATTATATTATAAAGCTGAAGAGTTTGTTGGTTTGAACGCGCTTATCTCAGGAACTGCTGAACCGATTTGAAAAAATACTTCTGTGTTAGATAGCTTATTTATTGAGAAAGGCTTGAGGATATAAAACATCAGGCTGCGACGGGAAGGGAGGGAGCAAACTCGAAACGCGCGGACGAAGTCGCGGGGGACCGCTAGTACAATAATAAAATTCAAACGAATGCAAAAAAAATAATAATAACATTAACCATTAAACAAACAAACATAATAAAGAAAGGACAAATGCTGACACAAAAATTACAAAAAAAAAACAATTTGAATAAAAGAATTATAATTTACAATATTAATTTAAAATATTATTATAATATATTCATAGATATTAAATTAAAAATAGATGCTAGTTGTATGTTTCTCCGTCATTACTGATGTTCCCATCAAAACAAGCTATACTTACGTACACACGAACAACTTGTTAACGTAGACTTTGAAGACCCATGCAGAATCTTAGCTATTTTATAGTAACATATTTTACTACGGTTTAATGTTTTCACCGCATAAAATGTCGGTAACCGTCAAAACGATCCCGAATCGGCTACTAAATCGATTTTCGATTTCGATTCGCATAGACAGCCCGCGAATCGGCCGCATCGACCCGCAGGGCTTTTATGTAAGCTCTCCCGATCCCAATTGCTATCAATGTTTCATCATGACTAGAGTAAACGTTTAAAATGTTTGAATAAAAAATATAATGGACGCAACGTTATACTTATCCGGGCAGATATTTGATAGAAGTACTCATTTCGGAGCTTTTTGATGTTATGCTTAGGTAATTATATGAACATTACAAGATCACATGTGTTGCTCTGATCTCAAAGCAAGAAGCAAAAGCACTTCTATAGAGGAAACAATCGTGATACCACAACACCAAAACCAGAGACAAACTAGAAAATAATGATTTCAGGATCGATCTGAGTTCATGATACCATGAAAAGTGTGGAAGCCAATCTACTGTGTAGGACATAAATTGCAATATGAAAGCAATTGAAATAGGTAGTAACTGCCGACCGGTTTATACACACGGCGCCGGATCTGGGTTCAATGCCTGTTCGAATCACTCATTCTTCCGAGCAATTTACTACCGACCTGATAACAACAATGTAACATCCATATAAAAAGGAAACCTAAATCATTACCGATGTAAACTTGATTCATTGCATCAATAAAATTTCGCGAGACAATCCAAGGTTGTAAATGTCATAAAATTATTTACTCGGGTTAACCCTTGCCGCGTTTGTTTATAACTAACAGTATTGATGATTTATTATTGTACATATCTGTATAATGTGTGTACGGATGGTCCATAAACCGTTTTATGGGACAGTTTACGGCGGAGCAGCCTCGGAAATGCTTTTATTGATATCTAAGCGCCATACAAAATTGATATTATTGGTCGAGGTGTTTCCTAAAGGCTATGCGGTTTTAATGACTGAGTCGGTTGACCGCTTCGTGATTGGCGATTAGTAATTTTATGACTTTCATCATCTTTGTTTTTTTTTCTGTGCTAGAACGATTAGTTGGTTATCTACAAGCATTCAATATACAATCAATACCTTAGAATCAGACACTCTCGATTCGATCTACGTCTTGGAATTTACAGCTAGCCAAAGTATTTTCTAAAAACTCTTATTTGGTCATTTTCACGTGTACTAGCAAAAGCTCTTACTGTGACGAAAGATGACGTCATAATCAATCCTCCTTGGCCGCGTTGGCAATGACTATCAAGAAAATTAGCAGAATATACAATTGTAAAAATCTACTTGTACTATAAGTACACCATTGTCAGTGCCTTATCATTTTAATCACGGTTGTCATGTTTAAGCAGTTTAAATATTAAAACATGGATTCGCTTTTATAAACTATCATCAAAGAAGCTATGTAGGAAGTACTTACACAAACAATTATTAATACACACTTCTATCATAAATATACGTTTTTCATTAACCAAAAACCCTTTGATCTTACACACTCTAAACAGCCCAATTTATGAAATAGTGCCGCTGATAGATTATTAAAGTTTTTCTAGGAACGCAATCATTTCATCTTGTTACCATTCCAATGAGCTCCTTATCCACTTCCTTTTTTCACGGAAACGTGAACACTCAATGTCTTACATTCGTTTCTATTAAAAATAACTAAGAAATCAAGCCTATAAATACAAAAAGTAAATACTCAAACACAGCACAATTTTCCGTATAAACTCCACTAAGCATAACACTCTATATTTTTTCACGTTTCACCACAACTATGTTGTCACCACAATACAAAAGCAAGCAAAACGTTTGCCTTTGCAACCAAACCTGCACTGAGAACATTCCGTGTTTTTGCACCCTAATACCTGTGATCATTGCCTTAACTCTTCTCTATTGTTACGTAATTACCTTAACAGTTATATTTTTTACAAAGACACCTTTTTACAGCTTTGCGCTTTCAAAAGCCACTCGATTTTCACTCCTATTTAAAAGTCATAAAGTTGACTTTATGCTTTTCAGGCAATGTTGACGGTGACAGGAAAATTATTACACCTCAAAGGGTTGAGTAATAGTGTAATGGTTTTATGGTTTTTCGTTGCGCAATTTTCTCTCATTGTGCGTACCATGACGGTACTTTATTTTAATGCAGCCCAAAATATATTGATACTTGTTGCGCCATCGATCTTGCGAGTAATGATTTATTTTAACTCTTAATATGTATTTGGTACGCTTATTGAGGAGTAAATTTTAATAACATCCCAGCTTATTGAAATCTTGGTGTTTGAGGTTTGACCTTAACCTGAAAAAAGATCTCTACTAAGGCCAGCCAGCCCAGAGAATGCTTTTAAAAAGTTTTCAATTTAGACCGACAATATGAAATAAAAGCACAAATAAATTCGTAGAAATTGAAAATATTTCATATATTTACTGTCAAGCGGCCGGTCTATAAGGTGTTGCCTGGTTTCTAGAGTGCGATACTGATGGTTAAAAAATACCTTCAGAAGAACTGATGGATTTATCACCCTTATTTTATTATGAAAAGACCACTTTAAGTCAAAAACTGAATTTGAATGTCTAGGTTCGAATTAGATTTATTTTTTGGTGGTGTCTGATTTGTGCATCTCCTTATCATAACAACCATTATATCATATTTTTCGTAAGCTGTTGTTTCCCTTTACAGATAAATGATCAAGTATCAAAACCATTTATGTGCCGTAAAATGTTTGTTTACTCTGCAATTAACCACCGGACCGTCTATAAATCGATCAAGTCGGACAGTGCATAGACAATGCCATTGTAATGTCACGCAACCCTTTCTCTTTGGAACCGAGAGATAGGCAATAAGGTGGAAACAATGAATTCCCTGTTTTGTTCTAAATTGCGACACCAGGTAACGAGTTGTAGAATCAACGGTGATTGACGGTGCTAACTGTACTTGGTGAATGTTTGAAGCATAGTTGTAAGTTACTTTTGAACTTGACTCACTCCAAAAACAAAACCTCCTCGGAGGTTTTTAGTTTCTGAGCTTCTAAAATATAGTATACATTACGTATGTTCCTTCAGTATTGGTGACTCAATAGGGACATCCCTATTGTCGTTTGTCTAAGGAACTAATATATTTATGAATTTATTGCTTCTTGAACTCAACACAATTGTTGAATATAAAGCTATTTTCGTATGACTTTCTGTTAGCACGCAGGAAAAAACTAATAAACACACTTGAAAGAAGACTTAAAAAATATCGCTTACAATTATTCTTACATTTCAGATTTTTTGATAAAACTATCTAATCTTTTGGACAAATATGCACTGTGAATTTGTTCATGATATTTTATTTAGGAAATAACCTATACCCGTGTGCTCCGTGACTAAGTTTAAACTTACACGGTTGGACTAGGATTGCAGAAAATATGTAAAGGCTAGACTTTTTACATCTGTATTATTTAAAGCTAGGTAGCTATATGATGTTAATGCTTGTACCGCATATTATACGGTCAATTTTTATAATTGTTTTTTTTTCAACCCTTTCGGTGGCCAGATATGTTCATACTACTTTTAATTATTCCAAATGCAGCGAACTGCCAACAGCTCCACCTAGGCACCAAAACGCACACTATCTGTTCAAAATACAGTAGCTCCATCTGCAAGGGTGGCTGTTTGCGAGTCACCCCTATCTCGCCGAATGAGCCAGGGGCGACAATGAACGGGCTAGTTACGTGACGCAGTCGCTATCGAGCGATTGAAGACTCTATCAAAAATAACTCAACATATGTTAACTTGTGATAGTGATATTTTTTGAACTTCTCACGTGCCAACAAATCAACTATTTAGCCGCTCAGAGAATGAATTGTGACGTTTTAAATTTTAATAGAAAATGTAAAGGAGAAATGTCAGTCAGGTAATTTGAAATTCATTCTATACATTTAATGTCAAAATTGAAAACGTCAAAATAGCATTCTCTCGGCGGACAAACTATGTACCTACTATATGACATTGACATCTGCTGTTACAAAATTACCTATAACACATGCAATAAATGAATATTTGATATGATTTGATTTGACTCATAAAATATTATTACAATAGTAGCTATAAGTAATAGCCTTACTTGAGTGTTTATTTAAATTGCATTGCCTACAATGAAACTAAGCAGAACATTTTATAAATTTACACCTATCATAAACGTCATATCGAGATTAAACGTAAAATTATCTTCTGATTAATAAATACTTTACAGCTGCTTAGTTCTAAATAAATCAGTCTTTAAACATACATTGTAAGGCAAATGTCCTTGTAGATAGGCGTTTGCGATTGCAAATATGTTACAATGTTGCAAAATGCTTTTTAACGTGACGTTATGGCAAATATCTGCTAATATAATGATGTTGTTACGTGTTTCTGTCGCTTATTACCAAAGTATCTTTCATACTTACATAGTCGTATCAATTCTAGAATTGTTGACAGTAGATGTTTTGTGTAAATCGATTAAATACGGGATTAAAATTGGTACGTGCTTATTCATAAATTTATAAATTGCAACAAGTAAAAGATTTTATTCTTCACTGGCTCAAAACGTTTGATTACACGTCACTTAGTGTTCAATTAAAGTGACTGATTTTAGCTCATGGGCTGAAATGTTGTATGAAAATCCATCGTGGTCCACGTGGTGTAATGTGATTTGAATTTGGAAGACTAGCTCGAATAAATGCGCCAGTGTCCGCGAAGTATGTCTTGGGACACCATATTTCATTCATCGCCTTTTTTTCGTGGAATATTAAAAAAAGTTAATTGACATTGTTTTGAAAATATATAAAGTGTGAGTCTAACATACGCATATAATTAACCCCATTACCAATAATAATGTTTATCTTTGTTCATGTCAATATTTTTTGTTGGGAAAAGGTTTGCTTAAAGGAAATAACATCATTTTCACTTGTTGACCAAGCCATATAGAATAAGGAGGGGAAAGTTTCTTTCGGATCAAAATACTCTTTGCTTTGATGCTTCATTACCTCCCTTGCTGACGCTCGAGAATAAAACTGGTATGTAAGTACGTAGTAAGACACTACTTTATTCCCTTAGTGGATAATCTACTAATAACATTCAGAACCAATTAAGTTAGAAACTTAGACCCCTGCCTACCTGTCAGAATAGAGAATGGTCTAACCTACGCCCTTACAATAACCCTTACATCAAATAAGTATTACAAATATTGAGGTCACCCTAAAGATATTGATCACACCTAATTGGATTATCTTTTATTAATACATACTAATCCGTTTTGCAGCTTTCAAAAGACAATATAAACTTATGTAACTTGTATAAGTTACATAAGTTCATATTGTCTTTTTGAACATGAACTGTTTATTTACAATTAAATTTGTTTCCTTAATTCTCAAAAATATTTGTAATAACAACAATGATAGAAACTGAAGTGTATTTGAGGATCGATACGTAATTGACCCCTTTTCTATCAAATGTGTTGGCAATGTTGCGATCGACGTCGTAAAATCTGAGAATGTAATTAACTCAAACACCGTTTAATCATTTAAAAAAGACAAAATACTATATTTACTGCTTCCTGTACACATTAATTTTATTTAACAAATTATTTTATAAAATAAGCATTTCAAAATAATACAGGCTGTCCAAAAAGAGCATCGGGTAATTCTTTGTTCAATAAAACAGAAAGTATTAGATATATTTATATATTTTTAGTGTTGAATATTAGAATACGTAATGGAAATTTATTTAGAAAAGATATTGTTATCCATTGGAGATCGCTACGCTGCTGGCATTCTTGTAATTTGGAACGAAGAGTCATCATAATGACGCGCTGACTCATAGTTTTTTGATATTGATTCCATTTCTGTCCTAATGTTTTGTTTCATCTCATTAGATTGACGAATTATTATCATATCCCTTAATTTTAAAAATATCCCCGTACTAAACATTCAAGATAGCCAAAATCGGGGCAAAAAAAAAACAGAGGTGGAATTGTGTAAAGCAATCGTATTCATTTGACAGTTCAAAACGTAAGGTATGATCCGTCAAACGATTTTGTTCTTTGCCGTTTGACAGATCATACCGTACGTTTTTAATTGTCAAATGAACAGGATTTCTTTACACAATTCCACCTCATTTGAAACCATAACCTCCGGCAACTTTGGGCCCAAAAATTTTACAGCATGTCGCAATATCTGACATAGACTTAGATTAAATCAAAAAGAGGAGATCTTTTCGATATAATCTAAGGACATAGAACAGTCGGCGTTACCGATCTCCGTGAAAACAAGGACCAATTTTATGCCTTAAGACTTAGCGGCCCCTTTTTGGTGGGCCTTACAGACCCAAACTTAGTCTGCTTGACTATTACTCATGTGAATAAATAGGGTTTTTGATAATATTTCGTCAAACATAACGCAATCGTAACATACATCATGACAGAAATGGCAGCAGCATCGAACTGTGCAGCGATTTTCCACTCATTTTAGTTCCAGATTAAAAGATTGCCATCAGCGTAACGGTCATCAATGAGATAACATTATCTTTATCAATAACTGTCCACCTCGTATTCTTATATTTAACACCAAAAAAACTACCTGGTACTTTTTATGGTTCCGTAGTCGAGTGGCAAAGTTCGTCAAGTCTGTCTGTCTGTCCGTTCGTATGTCACAGTAACTTTATTCTGAAACTATAAGCATTACACATATGAAACAAGTTAGATAATTGAATCCTGTTAACCCCTTTACGATTCTCGTACAAAAATTAAAAAATAATGAGATTTGAGAGGGGCTCCCATACATGAAACTAAAACAAAAAAAAATGATTTAACCTATGCATGTTGGGTGTATATGGATAAGTCTGAACGATTTTATCTGAAAGTCAAACGTTGGTAAGAAAGATGCTATCGCAAAGTGGTAAAATGAGCGTAGTGAAAATTTTGAAAAACTACACAATGTAGATCTTTACAGATTTGAGATTTCTGAAATATAGCACATTTTCATCAACCGAAAATATTACATTGTCCTCCATACAAAAACTATCAAGAACAAAGTTATTTTTGGTGTCAATAAAATATTGCGATATTTTGGCTAAGTGGAAATAAGTAGACCCCTAATTTAGTTAAAGTTGGTACGGACCCTCCCTCAGTATGCGAGTCCGACTCGCACTTTTACTGAACTAACAAATACCCAATATAGAACCGATTTAGACCACCTTCATAAGGCTTAGATGCAAAGGTCTATCATAGTTTTGTTACGTAAATAAATCATTCGCACCCGAAATATAGAAACTTGACTATTACGGAACAAAAACTGCTAAATTTGTGTTGCCAACATAGTTAAACATAAACTGGAAATAGGAGCAACTTTGACCAATAAAATACCGGAAGCTTTGGAAGAAACGAACTTACCAAATAAGCAACTTCTTGCTAAATGTTGCTATAATGATTCGGGTTAAAATTGTGTTGGGGCAACTACAAATCAAGGAACCAAAGAAATTACGTTACAAACATAGCCTCCAAAACTACATACCACTAATATCGTGTTGTTCACCAATAAATTTTCATAATTGAGCCACTTTTGGTTGTAACTCGCACCGGGCTGAATAAACGAAAAAAAAAGCCCGTACCAATATTGCGTGACTTAAATAAATACACTCCTTATATACGAACTTATATAAATATAAGAACACGTGTTTGCAAGGAAACGGGCGATACGCGTCGAATGACAATAGGATTTCCCTTCCGAGCTGGAAAATTTACGTGATAAACATTCTAAGTCGTTGCGTGTGAAAAAATTGAGGTCCAAAAATAAAGTGGCTGTGGTAGGTATCATTATGGAGTCTTATAGCGGTTATGTGCAGGTCGTAAATCAGAGGAGAACGTGAGAATGGGTTCATTATCTAGGCTGGCTGGGGGTTCCGTGCTAGCGGAAACGGGATTCGCGGATTGAGTTATGGTTCAGGGTTAAAATGAATTTGCATTTTTGTCGAGCGCTTCTCGGTAAAGGTTTGCGACGCCCGGCTTGGAAGCATTATTTAGTACTTGATATAACTTAAATGGAAAAAATACTCAGTATAGGTACTCTATCGCTAACATGTTAAAACAAGGTCTCAATAAAACGTTTAATAATATTATAATTGTCATATTAAGAGGGGCGAATATATCTATCAACACGTTAGAGAAAACCAAAAAACCGGCCAAGTGCGAGTCGGACTCGCGCACTGAGGGTTCCGTGCCAACTTTAATTATATTAGATAATCCACTTACTTCTTCTTAGTAAAATACCACAATATTTTGTTAACAGTAAATATAACATTGTTTTTCATAGTGTTTGTATAAAGAACAAAGTTAAGTTTGCGGTTGTTGAAAATGTGCTATATCTCAAAAACTTTCTGTTCGATCCCGTCTGAACCAATTTCCGTTGAAAGTTTTTGGTAAGATCTACATCATATATTTTTTTCAAAATTTACACTCGATTAGTTTAGAAGTTAGATGGGGGGAGGCCCATTTTACCACTTTGGAAGCGTCTAGCTATAAAACGTTAGACTTTAAAAGAAAATGGTTTTAGGAACCTCTATGTCATTTTAAGAGACCTATCCATAGACACGATCATAGGTTTGATTAAAAAAAATTTTTTTGGTTTTAGTTTCATGTATGGGAGCTCCCCCTTAAATGTCATTATTTTTTATTTTTTGTATGACAATCGTGAAGCGGTTAACAAGATACATCTTCCTACCAAGTTTAAATAGTGTGATGCTTATAGTTACAGAATCAAGTGGCTGTGACATACGGACGGACAGACAGACAGACAGACAGACAGACTTGACGAAACTATAAGGGTTCCGTTTTTTGCCATTCGGCTACGGCACCCTAAAACGGAGATAAGGAAAGATATGAAAAATAAAATATTTTTTTAGTAAATAACGAAATGACGTCATCAAAAAATGAATTGATCGTACATGTTTTACTAAGGAGCGCTAGTTTCTCGTGCAAAACTAAACTCTACATTTAAAGAAGTTACAGAAATTCTCACTAGGGATGTAAACTAAGGTCGATTGCACCACCCTTTCTATTGTGTCAGTTGCATTCTTGCAAAACGCATAGCTTGTCCATGCACCGCACGCAATGTACCAATGTCTTTGCAAATATGTAGTGTTTGCACCCCCCGAGAGATGGCGTTGGCAGTAAGAAAATATATATAAAAAGAATGTATAGTTTGTGCTCTAAAAATGTTTCCAAATACGCAGCTTGCAAGTAGATATGTTTTTAATGTTTAAGACTATTTAAAAATTATTTAAAGAGAATAGAACACTTGTTTAATTACAAGCGATTATTTCCAAGCACCCTCGTGATAAGATAGTGCCTTGATTATTCCAGAGATGTCACTTCTATCGCGTCGTAGCCGTAGCGATTCATGCTACGAAAATAGCCGCTCCAGAAAATTATTTTTAGCGCATATTTTGTAGATGTGTGACTTTGTTGTTATTGTGACATTAAAATGTCATAAAATAGTTTCAAGCAATAAACCGTGAAATCGGCACCGTTAGTTTGGTATTTGTAACATTATCACATAATATTATGACAGTTTTGGCAAAAAACTGTTGACAAAAGTATGTATAAATTAATATAGTTTTAAAATTATTTGCATAATTGCCCGTTGAAATGAAATATTTAAACAACTTTGAGTAGTGTCCATTTTTGGAACCATTTGGATGATTTACGTCTCAAAAACTTCTACATAGTGATACACATAAACATTAACCAAGTAAATAGATACTTTTAATACTCTTCGTGACACGCTCGTAGCAGTCATTTTAAATAAATGTGTATTTTGATGCAACAATGTCATTGACATCAAAATATAGTCTAATGTTTGATGCTGTATTATCATTTAAAAAAATATATTGAGTACAGTATTTTTATTTGAGTATGAGTGTTTTGTCTCCGTTGTAAATTTTCCGAAATTTGCAGTTGAATGAATCAAGGTTAGCCATAGCATATATCAAAAACATATTTTTGTATGATATTTTCTTTTTTTATGTAGTGTGTAGATGGTTCTATTTGCTACGAAATGCATTACTGAACAAATAGCCCCGGAAGTAACTTTATAAGCTGACTGAAATTCTTGCACTGAAAATACTTCGAAAGCACAAGCATTCTGCGAATACCTCCACTTCCTGAACCCATAATTCTGAATGTTTATAAAACTCAAGCGAAATTTCACATAACACCCTTCCCGATCCGCTAAATAAGAAATACCTATCGCGTCTTACGTCCGCGA
Source organism: Pyrausta purpuralis (assembly GCA_963924145.1). Classification (NCBI taxonomy): domain Eukaryota; kingdom Metazoa; phylum Arthropoda; class Insecta; order Lepidoptera; family Crambidae; genus Pyrausta; species Pyrausta purpuralis. The sequence continues at coordinate 20,865,305 of OZ001643.1, forward strand.
CACCGCTTCCATACAAAGGGGCATTTTTCGCGACAAAGGAAGAAAAATGACGTACACACTCAGTAACCACCTAAACGCCGCGTAAAAGTATTGGGAGCAAAAGTCGCTAAATTTGAGGCGTTTCTGGAGGCTTTTGAGGAAAGCCCGATGTTGCGGTTATAGGCTATGAGGGCCGGGAGGGAACGACTATAGCCTCTATAGGCAGTTTACACGCTCTACCGACGCTAACCTCCGCCCAAATGTAATAACATGCCGCCTGCTCTCTGTTTCAATTTGGGAACAAATTGAAATTGTTTTTATTTGAATAATATTGCGGTGGGATTCGGACTGGCCGGTATTATAAGGATAGTTCGGTATGATTTATTATACAACTCACGCGTTTTAAGAAGGTCCTTTGACAAGTTTATCGCCAGAAAAAGTATTCATTTTAAGTTTTTGTTGTAAATTTTGGAAAATGAAAAAAAAAACTTTATTTTTAAAATGGGCTTATTACAAGCATTTATACACGTCCCAACATAGACCCTACCTAAGCTTCGGGACTATTCGGGCTCGTGCTGAGAAGAAGCTGCGCAACCAACTTAGTCACTATTGTGAATGGTTTGGTTATAGTAAAAGTAAATTAGTGCAATTGAGCCGTGCTTTGTATTTTGTTAATTTCGCAAATAAGTTTTTTAAGCTTTTCCGATGATAAACCATGCAACAACACTTTTCAGTAGGTAATAAGGTATCCTTCATTTAAACAATAAATTGCTTTTAATTAATTTTTCAGACAAACATTAACATGTATAAAGAAAACTGTACGAAACGAACTTAATTTTCTAGAAAACTTTGTTACACGCTTAGTTTTTATCACAAAGTAAATCTAAAATACGTGGGTATGGGTACAAAAATTACCACCAGACAATTTAGCTAAGTGACTAGTACACTGTTATAACTTATAAGACAAAGTGAAATTGGAAGGAGACATTCAAACTTATTGAAACTCATTGACTATAGAGGTTTTCTTTATAAAATAAGAAAAGAAAGCGCCCGAACTTTGGGTAAATTATGGCCTGATGATACATACTCTTGGCATAATGTTTGCACATATTTTTACGGTATTTTGGTCACATATCTACAGTAAGTTAGAACTATTTTTTTTAGTGATATTAGACATATTTTATCATTGTTTCTTTTTATGTTGAAAAAATATTGATTGGACCTCATCAGAAGCAGTGTTCTTAACATTAGAAATTGTATTATTGTTCACTTATAAAGCTACGTATTCAGCAATCGCTAATTCTATCTCTGACTGAAACTTTGAAGCACCGGTTTGTATATTCTAAATGAGGCTTACCTTTCGATCGCTTGAAGCAAAACAATGAGAACGTTAGACAGCTTTTATCTTCCATTTTTCATTTAATAAACACCATGGTGTTGCTATACCATGTTCAATAATTCAGGAATTATAACATTATGAAAATTGATCATTGTTACGCAATCGAGGGTTGCATCCTTTCGGGGCGCGGGCGGGGCGTCGGAAAAATTGCGCATAAATATTGAAGCTGCCAGCTACACGTGCGCCCGACGCGAGAGCAAGGCTTAGGTAGGATAAGACATGGATGAAACAATGTACAGTATTCTGTGTGCATAAAATAGTGCCTGTATTAATATAATAAATCTTATTCACGACCTATCAGGTGACTGCAAATAATTTTCGTATGAACATGATTTATTCCGCGGGGAAAAGGCGAATACTTTCGCCTCTCTTTTCTCTTGATCTCGATACTACGAGAAAAACCCATCTTTTCTCCCACCTGCTAAAACCGAGATGCGCGATGTTCGAATACGCCATAAAGATTTCACTAAGGTGTTGCGGGGTCTTGACGTAAATAAGGCGAGTGGACCTGATGGAAATCCGGCAGTAATTCTGTGAATGCGCCTGTATTGACTCTTGCCGGAGAATGGACGAGTACCTACCTGATGCGTGGAAACTGGCTAATATCCAACAGGTAACGAAAAAAGGTAGCCGTGCCGACCCTGCGAATTACAGGCCCATCTCTGTTACGTCTTTACTCTGCAAGACTTTAGAACGAGTGATAAATGGAAAACTCCTAACATACCTTGAAGACAATGACCTACTCAGAGACCGCCAGTATGGTTTTGGTCGGTCTTTTTGCATATGCAACACATGTCTGGAAAAAAGCCATAGAAAAACGGTGAAGATCTTGCGATATCTGTGGACATTTCTAAGGCGTTCGATAGGGTCTGGCACAATGGCCTCATAAGTAAGCTATCATCTTTTGGGATTTCCGGAAATCTTTACAATTGGATTACAGACTTCCTCAGGGGACGGTCTATAAAAGTTTTTCTAGAGGGATACTCTTCAGACTTGTATGCGATTGACGCTGGAGTTCCCCAGGGCTCGGCCTTATCTGCTACGCTGTTCCTACTGTACATCAAGAATCTGCTTGCACCCGGCACCTTTGGGTACGCAGACGACACTACGGTAACAGCTAGATACACGGCCAGTGTAAACGCCAAACCACGTCCAGTTTAATGCATCTAAAACACAAGCGTGTGTGTTTTCTGCCAAACGTACTCCATTCCAACCTACCTTTCAAGGTATGCACCGTCTACTTACCGATCGGCTGCAAAAAATTCGCCCTTATTTTTATTTTTGTATGCATTCTTTTGTAGGTTTTGTTTTGCTTTGAATGAAATTTACTGTTAGTCTAATTGGTTTTATTGTAATCAATAAGTGTTATTTACGTTAATTTTATGACAACCGTATGCTTCCCAAATAAAAATAAATATTTTTCTTTGATCCAATGGGCTGGCCATATAAATAATAACTAAAAAATTAAAGCCTGAGGCATGATTTTAAAATATCCCACTCGTCGACGACACTACTGCAATGTGTTACTGAGAGATGATTCTAGGTCTACTTGTCTAACAAATTTTGAAATTAATCATTTGTTTCTTGTTATAATCATTTGATGCCAAAAAAAAAATTTTTAATATCTAATAAAAATATTATGAGACAATAATTACGTATGTAAGTCCGCCTAACTATGGTGTATACGCATGGTTCTAAACACTCATATGCCTAAAAATTAATGTAAGATTTTTTCTTTAGTCATAACAAAGCCCATACTAACTCACATCTAGTGATTTGCCAATCATTATTGAGGTTTACTATCAGTCGCACAGGACTCATGTTTTCTACACCGGTCACCGTTGAAAGATACCTTGTACGAAAATTATTACTAAGATTACATCTAACACATTAAGACTCATCAAGTCAGTCATTAACATTCATAAGGGATAGGGTTTTATTTAAAAATAGCAATAAAACCAATCAATGCATTATTTTTGATTAAGACCCGAATGAAAGTCATGACAAAACAACAACTGAAAATTTTCTCAGTGAAAATAATATCAACGCGCTGCGCCATCTTTTCAAATTATCACCAAATTTTAAAAATAAACAGCACTTGAACTTTTCCTACATTTACAGCTTTATCATGAAATCCTTATTTAGAATTTTTAAAAAATTGCATCAGTAGCTCTTCTTTCTAGCCGATTTTAAAAACTTTCAGTGCAGCCGTGTAGAGAGAGTCTCTACTCGTATAACATTAATGATTTTCTTAGACTCCTTGCATAATTTCATTTTTGTTTAGCTACCAAACTAAGCGGTTGATACAACCAACAAAACAAGCTGCCCTAATCAATCCACTTTGAGATCATATTGCAGACTTTTTTGTTTTATTCGACTTCATAAACACTGCTAATTTTGACCAATTTTATTTGTCAGCAAAGGACTTAAGTTTAGGCACCCAGACTTACGATAGGTATTTTATCAACTTTTAAGTCCAAGTCTAAGTAAGTCGCATCCACCCTAATCCAACGCCGCGTACGATGCGAGCCCTCTTTCTTTTTCTTGTAGCAAATTTCGCAACAATCTCACTTATTATGCCACACAAATTTCCGCGCCGCCCGCCTTAGACGTGAAATTAAAATTTCCCACTTACCCCCTCACGATACGACTGGAATTGCTAAATAAATATTGCTACTTACAGACTTGCTCCCGTGCATATTTTTTGCCCACTCCAAAAATGCGGGCTACCCTAATATTTATTGAGATTAACAACCAATTTTGTTTTTTACTAGATATCTCTATGCAGGTTCTTATTTTGGACCATTGGCTGAGAGTGTAAAAGGCACTTAGGACAGATTGCATGATCTTGGTTGAGCTAAACTCATAATTGCGTTGCTCACAAGTCAATTAATGTTTACAGATAAGTACTGAAAATTGAATTTAAAATCTTTACCCCAAGATAAAATGTTAAATGTGTATTGCAAAGAATAAGACCCATTGTTAGCCCACAAGCAATCTTTTCAGTAGTAATATTAGTTTTGACAGATAACCCTATCGATGTGTTTTAAGGAAGGTTTTTGTAGGTACCATCTACCAGTATTTTAAGGTAAATGGTTTCTAATAATTAATGACTTCCTAACACTTTTACACTGCCCTGACTCAATTGAACTTCTTTTGTTGCAGGTGACCACGGAAAATGAGGTATGTTTGGAAATGTTGACATGGGTGTGGGAATTTTCAGCACTATTTACAAGACTACACTAAAATACTTATAAGAATCTTACTAATCAGCGCGCCTTTTCATAAAAGTACTTGAACATAACTTCAGATAGTTATATGGTCTATCAACTATAGTTGTCTTCCCTATATTTCATTACAAAAGATTTACAATTTTTAACCGACTTCAAAAAAGGAGGAGGTTGTCAATTCGTCTGTTTTTTTTTTGTATCATAGTTACCTCATATCTCAGTCAGTTTGTCGACCGATTCGAAAAAAATTTTCGCCTACCTAGAGGGTATACCTTCTAGTTGGTCCCATTGTTGCCAATTTGGGATCAGATAATGGGATCTTGGTGTAATCGAGGAAAACCCTCAAATTTTAAAGGCGCGTATAGTGTTTTTTTACTAGCATCTTAATGTTGACGTGTTGTTACGTCAGATATTCAACATCTTAAGAGGTTGAGCTGATGGTGAAACTCCTTAACGCTTAAGAGTTCAGTAATTATAATGACAGAACTTATGATAAGTAGTTTGTAGCTTCTTAAAGAACTGAGTAATAAGGTGATATCCCCCCCCCCCTCTCCTGTAATCCCTAAAAATGAATAAATAAAATTACCTTTAAAAAAAGGAAAAACTGACTTTAAAACCAAAATGCACTAAAAAGTCTTGGTCTCGGAGCTCTGATAGTTGATGCTTGATGGTCAAAGTGATGGCACCGACTCCAAAAGAAATTGATTGCCTATAATGGATTCCTTTCCTTTCAATGGTCAAAAGTTTATTTAAGACTTTTTAGTGCACTTTGGTTATGAAGTCGGTTTTTACTTTTTTTAAAGGTAATAATAATAAGAACCTTAGTTAAACATTTATTTTAATTCATTTTTTCCCTTAGTATTAAAAAAAATGTTATTTTTACGTTAACGGTATCACAATATTTAAAACTATTTTTAAAGATACACACGACAAAACTTTTGTGATTGTCAACAGCCTATCTTGAGATAGCCAAAAAAGAATTCCAAAATCAAAGTAGACACAAGTGTGAACAAAAATATTTCACCAAATCTTTGGAGTGCGCAATACTTTTGAGAACTCAACATATGAAAAGGAAGTGATAAGGATGGAATGTTTTTTAACTGTGCTAAGGTTGTTTCAAATTGTGTGTCAACCGCTATTAGATTTTCATGCTGAAATAACTAATAAGTAAGTACCTACAAAATCGACTTTCAAAATGGTTTCCTTTTTTTGTAAGCGGTGGATCTGAAAAGAAACTTATAAGACCAGTATTTTTGAAAGAAAATGGACCACATTCCTTTACTATAAACCCAAGTACCTATCTAATCTTGCTTTTGAACTGACATGCTTATTTGATACCTTTCCTAAAGAAAGAAAATTTAAGGCGCTACCCGGATTTTTACCGCGCACACTAGCGCCACTTTACTAGAAAAATCATAACTAGTTAAATAAAAGACCAATCAAAAATCTGGTAGATACGATTGTAGCTCTGATTATGTGGTTTAGACACAATGTTTAAGTTCAATTAAACACAGTTATCTGCAGTTACAGTTAGCAAAAATGCTAAAAGTGGCCACATTTAGCAGTTTTTCTAACTCTAACTACAGTTAACTACTTTAGAAACAATTTAAACGTACTAAATAAACTATAGAACCTGTACTACAATCGTATCTACCAGATTTTTGATTGGTCTTTTATTTAACGAGTTATGTTTTTTTTACTAAAGTGGCGCTAGTAAGTGCGCTAAAAATCCGGGTAGCCCCTTAATGGAAATACATTTATTAACTAAGCACATCACATCACGCACACACAAAAATCAATATTTAAGAAAAAATAAAGACCTTAACGCAGTGCCGGGTGTGTTTATTTAATATCCCAATCAAGAGGAATTCAATCAGAATAAGCCAGGCGCTAAGCCTGGCGCTGCTTTTCAGTGAGTCAGTTTTTGAATGATATAAACGTCAAAAAGGAAGCGCTGTTCAAAGCTATAGCTCTAACGAAGACCTTTTGTACGGAGCCAGAGTATTTTATTATTTTTAATTTATTGCTTAGCAGATATTTGACCACGACCGCACCTATAGGTGTGTATGTGGTCTAGGTCTCATGATGATAGTAATGATACTCTCATTATTATAAGGTACTATAATATTATGCATCGATGTCATACTTACGCATGTAGAAGTAATCCGCCACTCAAAGCTTAAGCGATAACATCTTAGGTATCAGCCAAAGTTGAAGGAACTATAATTCAATTTGTTGCAACTTGGATCTGTAGCAAAGGCTTTTACTAATAAGAGGTCTACTGAGAGCTTATTCGTTTTTAACCGACTTCAAAAAAGGAGGAGGTTATCAATTCGACTGTATGTTTTTTTTTGTATGTTTGTTACCTTATGTCTCAGTCGTTTATCGACCGATTCGAAAAATTTTTTCGCCTACTTAGAGGGTATACCTTCTAGTTGGTCCCATTTTTTTCAAGTTGGGATCTGATGATGGGATCTTGGTGTAATCGAGGGAAACCCTCAAATTTTAAAGGCACGTATAGTGTTTCTTTACTTGAATCTTAATGTTGACATGTTGTTACGTCTAATAGTCAAGATCTTGTGGGGCTGAGCTGATGGTGGAACTCCTTGACTCTTAGGAGTTCAGTAATTATAATGAAAGAACTTAAAATAGGTAGTTTGTAGCTTCTTAAAAAACAGAGTCATAAGGTTCCCCCCCCCCCCATTCTCCTGTAATCTATAAAAATGAAAAAATAAAATTAACTTAAAAAAAGTAAAAACCGGTGCCATCACTTTGACCATCAAGCATTAACTTTCACAGCACCGACTCCAAAAAGAAATTGTTTGCCTAAAATGGGTTTCTTTCCCTTCAATAGTCAAGAGTTTATTTAAGATTTTTAGTGCATTTAGGTTTTGAAGTAGGTTTTTACTTTTTTTAAAGTTAATTTTTTGAAGTACGATTTACCTTATAAGTTACCAATTGGAATGATCAGCAAGGATACAGCTTTGTGACGGAGCTGAAACTATGGTACTTGGTTTGATGATTGTAAATAATTTAAAATAAGATGAGATGTTTTATAACATTATTTTGTAGATAACCCAGGCTTTACATTCATTGAAGAGCTACTATCTGACCAATATTCAAAGTACTGGGTGTTATTATTATTTGCATAAATGAACGAAAATGTTTAAGGTATAGTTCCTACTTACCTATTCATGATTAGCTGCATTGCGCGTCTTTTTTGTCCAGTGGTTTAAAACTTACTTGTAACCTATTTCAAAACACTGCTCTACTCCCGTACAATGAGGACTTGAGCTTTTTAAGAAAAGTTGTACCTACCTATTGAGACAAAGCAAGTTTATATTGAGTTTTAAAGCGTTCGATCTATAAACTGATCGTTAAATCTCGCTGGATAGTTGTAAATTTTGTGGGAACTTTTACGAGGCTGCTTACTCCGCCCACCTAAGTTACTGATGTAGGCCTTTGCATAATCAATACGCCCTAAGCTGTGCCTGTGATTGTTAGAAAATAAGTGTTAAGAAGCTATAGATAAATAATTTACGTGATAAAAAATATTAAGAAACTGCTTTTCCTATTACGGGTTTTGTAGAAATTTCGGAATATGTAAGACTTATGTGCCTTTAATAGCTATATTGACAAGATAAAAAAATCAATCAGTTTTGATTTCAAGACAAAAATGCACCCCCAAAACCAAGGTCAGCTTATGAGTTTGCAATTTTGTTAAAAATAATAAAGTACCTACTTACTGTCATAGAAATTGAACGAATATTTATTGGATCATAGACATTTTAATAATAATAATATAGTTAAAGTTATTACAATTCAATTTTTCTTAAAAATATTATATTCTAATAAATTATTCAATAACCTTTAAATCAATTTATCAAGCAAGTTTTTGATTATTATTTAGCTGGTATCTGGTATTATTATAAAATTTGACATTGTGAATATATGCCGCACCCATTCACATTTAATAAATTAGATTGGCACAGTCTTACTCGATTTCATTCATTAAAATGTATTATTTTTTATATGATTATTTTAACATTTTTAGGAGCTAGCCTATTATTTAACCAATATCTTACCGAACATTATTAATTATTAATATAAACTATGACTTAATTGAAATTTCAAACAACTCAATAATATCTCGGTATTTCTAGATAGGTACCATATGAACAAATATATGAATATGGCATACTATTAAGAGACATAATAGTATGGCTAGCTTAATTCGAGTTATAAGGCCTGTTTTTTTCAATGGACAGATAAGAAATATTTGTCGAATAAAATACAATATTGCTGATTTGAAAACGTCACCTATTTTTAGCATATCATTCGTGTAAATAACATTTTAGAATTGGTTGCTTTATACACATATTTTATCAGTCAGTTATGTTTTATTTGATGTTTGAGAAATCGACCCTAAATTAGTTTAGAGTTTATAAGATGGTCGTTTACCTGAAATTGATAATGACAAAACAATAAGGTCCTGTTTTACCCTCAGTAATCAAGGAATAACCAAAAAAGTATTGTACTAATAACTCTTACCAGAAAATATAGGACATTGTAAACGGACCGCAAGTCTTACTCGAATTCTAATAAGAATATTACAAAACGCAGAAGAAGATATTAAATTTAACTTAATAAAGAGGATATAAACAAATTATAATATTTTCATAATTTTTAGCTTTGACCTCATTTTACTTTAGTGAAAAACAATCTTATTTAAGTTCTCTGTTAATTATGTTAGTCACCTCATTGACCCCATAGTGACGTTATAATCAAAAACAATTATAAAACAATAAAAAAAGCCTCTATCGTAAAATAAATGACCCTAACTGTCCATATCGGTATTCCATACGTTTACGACATAAACATTGCAATAACAACATAAAACCTATACTTATGCAATGCTCCAGTGTCACACAGTCGTACCACCGACCTGATAAAGCTGAAAAGGCAACTAAACTCTATAAAAACCATGCACTAAACTCAGGTAACAATCATAAATGTAGTAAATAAACAAACTTCTCACGCAATAAACGGTTTTATTTTTATAGCCATAAAGATTGTTATTGCACATGTGCTCGATGCGGTTACGACTTGTAAAGATGAATGAAATGGGCGACTGAGACGGGAAGTAGTGTGCGACAAGGCGAGAGTATCTCAGTCGGTCCACGTGGCCAGCGTAACACAAACTGGAGCAATTCATAAAATTGTTTTATAGCTTTTTATTACTTTCGTGTGAAACTGAAACCAATTTTTTGGATATCAGACGTTTTTTATCGTTTTTTTTATTACTTCAATATCATATTAAAATATGATTTTAATAGACAATATTGGCTTTGAAATCAAAAGATCAATAAAAAATGCTTAATAGATTTTTCTACCGTCATTTATCATTTATTTATTTATCATAGATTTTAGATAGCACAGTAACGATAACTTAATATTCTATTTTTTCGATAGTTGTTTTTGAATATAATTATCAAATATTTTAAAAATGTATTTTTATTTTACAGCACCGTTAATTGTACTTACAAATTGGCTTACTTATTCGATTTATTTATGTCTTTTGATAGATCTTATAACTTTTAAAAATCAAAATATATTTGTTCAAATTGAATATTGTTTTAACACAATGTTGCCATTTCAGCACAGCATTATTGTAGTTTTTCTTATATGCGTATAAATTAGACAATTACGAAGTATTTCAACTTTTTTCACCTATTAATATTTCATGTTGCTCTTAGCGCAATAATGGCTACCAAATAATAACGTTTCCAAACATGTTTACTATCACATTATAGTAAATTAAAAGGCCACAATCTTGTTTTAATTTCATTACATACATTTCAAAATTAATTTGAAACAATACGGAATCACAAATTTAATGTTTACTAAATGCTGCAATTCTGCTTAAAGCCATTCATTTTGACAGCTAGAAATGCCGGAATGGTTTGTGATTGGCGGTGAATGTTCTGCACCGGATCACTATTGGCGTAGACGAGGTGGGCGCGGGGGAGCGCGGGGCTCGGCGCCATTACAAACAATGGCCGTCGGAATGGTCGTTAGCGAATAGCTTTTATCTCTTTCTAATATAAGCCACGCAGGTAGGAATTAATGAGACGGAGAGGGTTCCGGCGGGTGGCCCCTCGCGTTGCGTGCGTCTCTCTCGCACGCACGTGGTTCGTTTCGCCGTCTCGCGATCGGCGCGCGGCAGCGGTAACGCTCGCCACGACGGGGAATTCGGAGTCGTAGAGCCTCATACGCGGGCCATAAACGATCCGCGGCCATAGTAGAGGTGCACGCGCGAGAATCGATCCGAATCGCCGGCGATAAACGCATCTCCCGCGAGGCGACCGTCGCGCGCCGCGTCGCCGAGCGATGAGTTCCAAGTTCATCATCGATAGCATGCTCCCAAAGTACCACCAGCAGTTCCACCATCAGAATTTGTTCGCGGGTGCCGGGGCGTCGCCGATAGAGGCGTCGCTCTCGTCTTCGCTGTCGTCGTCGCTGTCGACGTCGCTGTCATCCTCGCTGTCAGGCGGGCTGGGTGCAGCGGCGCTGGGAGCGGGCTCGCCCGGGGCAGGAAGCCCTCAACGGTCATCATCTTCGTCCTCGGCGTCGCCGGGGGCACCGGCGAGGATGTATCCTTACGTGTCGCATCATCAGCAGTTCGGGGGCTCTGTGCCGTTCACGGGTGGAGGATTGTCTGCGGCGGATGACAAAAGCTGCCGTTATCCGGCTGCGATGGGGGCTGATCCGATGGTGAATTATGCTTTGGGGCAGCACAATGGAGGAGCGGCGGTGTCGGCGGCGTCTGCAAGTATGGCAGCGGCTGCCCAGTTTTACCAGCAAGCTGCGGCCGCGTCGGCAGCTTCGGCGGCCACGGTGGACGCGATGGGAGCCGCCTGTTCGCAGACACCAGCGCAGCCGCTGCCAGACATTCCTCGCTACCCCTGGATGTCCATCACTGGTAAATGCTCCTCTCCTTGCATGCCACTCCGACCTGCAAATAAGATCTTGCTTGAATGCTTATTGACCAATCTAGTGTCCAATGAATGTTTTTTGTGTAATTGTTTTTAATTGGCTTTATTCTGTTAAGTAAATAGCTTAGGTAAGTAGAGACATTTTTATTTTCTCGTAGTTAGATTTACTGATGATAAAAACGTACAATATCTATACAATAATTTGTTTTAATAACGGTATAGTATTTTTATCTATTTCAGTAGATTTTATATAAAAAGTTATTTATTAAAATGTTCCAATCAGAACAATTAATCAGCTTGTTTAAGCTCATTAAAAGCGTTATATGACTGTCAATCATTTGTATAACAATAAAAAATTCATCCGGGGCAATATAAATGCAATAAAATAAGTCATTATGATTTTTATATATGCCATTATTTTATGTCATTTAACAATGTCAATTTGTAAGCACTAACTAGTAGAGCTGCAGACTGTACAACAACAATAAATGTGTGATTGATTTTGGCATAACAATATAATTTGAGCCGTTATGTACTTAATATGCTGTTCTTTAAACGTTTATGAAGTGCCGTGGCTTTCATACAAAAGGGCTATAAAACACTAAGAGAGACCATAAAAGAACAATACGGCATTTTATTACAAATATCAAACTCCGCGCCGTCGGCCTATGTTTAAATGTCTTAAACATTCAATATCAATTGAAATAATACATTATATTACTAAAAACTACTTTAATTGTACATAAAAGAAACTAATTAGAGTAATTATTACGTAATTAAATGTTTAATTTAGTGCTAAATTACCTTTTTATGATTTTTATGGATATTCAAATCATAAACGATATAAATTCTGTAAATATTAACTTTATTATTACCATGCATTAAAAACAATTATTTTTAATTGACAACTGTAATTGAATTAATTTATATCGGTTATTTACAGGGTCATAAAACAAAAGTAATTAACATAGCTTCTTTTAAAACAATAAATTAAATTATAATTCATGGTTTATCAAAAAAAATATAAATTTAATCTATATTATTTCGAAACATGCTTCCAGTTAAACCATAAAATTTTAAATAAACCTAACCTAGGCCAACTAATTCTTTTTTAACTTAGGACACCTAGGTATCAAGTTGTGAGGTCTACTTGGTACCCAAAAAAGGCAGTCGTAAAAGAGTTATACAGCCTGTATATGCCTTGAATACAATGCCATGATTACTCCTATTAACAGCGAATTTGAATTATTTTTATGCAACACGTGCTTCTATAATTGAATCAAAGTACATATACGAGTATATAGAGATGTATAATGCACCTGCAACTACTTTTAATAGTACCGACCTACATATTTCATTAAATTAATTTAATATTGGTACTTACATTCCTACTTAATTTACCTACTCACATAGATCAGAGCACTACTATAGGGTCATAAGTAATCTAAAAGTAATTATTTGCTATTTATTTAATATAAAGTGAATAATTACTTATTAGATCTTAATGTTGGTAGGTGATTAAAGTACCTTCCTAACATATTTTGATATAACGGCTTTCTTTTTTAAAGTTATTTTTTTATTGTGCAACATCAAAATGGGAAAATAATTCGTAATATATTAATTGTATTTATCAAACTTATTAGTTATGTTAGAATTCATTTATTAGTATCGTTTGTTTTACAACTTATTGATTACAAATTCAAATAAGAAAATATTTGGAAGTTATGATTTAACTAGATACGTCATCAACGCCCTTTGAACACGGCGTCTTCTTTTTTATCTTACTAGCACATAGGTAGGTAATAATACCGTTTCCTCTTTATCGGCATAAATTTTCCGATAAATAAGTAAAAAAGACAATAAAAATCTTAATTATTGTCACATTGAAAACCACTCTGAATGTCAAACACTAACATAAATCAACTTAATACGAGTTTTCCCGTACCAAAGAATAATTCATAATTGTGTTTTTTTTTGTTTTATTCAATTCATTGCTATTCCAAAGGTTAATTATTTTGACAAGGTTTTCTTCTCGGTAGAAAATAGTTCTTCATGTATATTAGTGCCAAGTTTATCTGCGACTAATTAATTATATAAATAGAGTTTACATTAATAAATACATAAGAAAAATAAAACAAATATTGTTCTTACTTAATTTAATCTCATAGTAATCACATTATTTAAAAAAATACTGGGAACAAGTACCTAGTTGAGCCGTGAATATGAAAATATTATTTACGTACAAACACTTCAGCTAGAAAACGCGTGCGACCAATGTTGTGAGACCAATAGAGAAAAGAGACAAATGCCATGTTTACAAAAATAACTCTGAACGCGCATTGAACAAGCGAATAAATCAAAATGATTATCGACTACGCCGGCCCCGGCGGCATATGTCCGCAATCAATTACGTTGACATGTAAAAAGCGTTCATAATCAAAGCCATGAGGCTCGTAACAGCGTCGTAGCTCAGTAAAATTATATAAAATGGCCTATAATCGGCTTGTTTTTATTTAAGAACTGGCTATTCCCGTGATTTGTTGCTAATGTACGGTTATAAAAATGTCCGGGTCGATGGAGACGGGAATCCGTCTCGGATGAGACAGAAATATCGCGGCAGGTGCTGCGCTCGCGCAACCAAAATCAAAATGGCGGAGTTGTCAGTGCGCAGACAGTTATACGCCGTAACGCGCCAAATTCTACAACAATTTGACAGTATAACAGCGTATTACGTTCAAACACCACTCAAAAGTTAGTTTGAATGAAGTTTGCTCTATTTCAATTGATGTTTTTAGTGTTACGCTAAGAAATAAAGAATGGAATGCGATACGCTATCCAACTAAAATAGTTTGGTATAAACTGGTTTGTTTTCACATGCTTTTCAGTATCGGTTGGGAAAATAAATACAATAATGTTTGGCGCGAAATGGTTTATTGATATTGCCCAAGTATCATTGGAAAGCATTGAGTGCTTTTTGAGTTTTAACAGACATTACTTAAAAGCATACATTTGGTAAAATAAACAGGTGTGCATTGCGTCTATTTCTTGTGTTAACATTTTTATAAAACTATTTAAAAATCAATTAGTAATAAAAAATGGTGGGTAGTTTTTTGACTCCGGTGACGTTTTGTTCTCGTATATGTCATGCACGTGTGTAATGTATACGGAGACGGCCACATGTGTGCGCGCACCGCGCATGCGCTAAACAAATATGGCGGCGCGTGCAGCCAATCAGAGAGCTCCGTACTTTGGACCTACCGGTTCGCCTTTCCAAGCTTATATTGACTGTAGTACTTCATTTATTGGTCTGTTAATGTGTTTGATTGTTAATTAGGGACATAATATGTAAAATTAATTATTTTGCTTCCAAATTATGCTTTAGCTAAAGCTTTACGAATAAACCATTATTTATCTTATAAAGACAATATTACACCGTCTTAAAAACTATCAATTAAGAAATTCGTTATGTATTGTCCTAAAAGTAGCTAATAACTCCTTAACACCTAAACGTAAATATTGGTTCAATGATTAGGTAAGCCTACTTAGGTAGGATACTGAAGACATATTTTCAGTTTCATTTCCACTCACAGTTAATGCAGAGTCAAGAATACCAAGATTCAAAGAAAGAAGAAAGAATATCAAGATTGTTTTATTTGTAAGGATCGAGCCCGAAAATAACTTTATCTCGCGTGACTTACGAGTTTGATAAAACAAAACTCAACCTTTCCATTTAAGGGTTAACACAGTCCAAAGTAACTTTTTTCCAACCCGTATTTTATCTCTTCCGACGTTGAAACTCAAACGATACAGCTGATATATCGTTATGTCGATTAATCGAATTTATGCACATTCCGATTTCCGAGTAATTAACGATTGCATTCGAATAAACAGCTTAAATATTTCCGATCGGTAAAAGGCATTAGGCATGTTAAAGAAACTGGAATAACCGATACATTTTTAATTGATCGTTTCACTTATTGTTAATGTATTCTATCAGATAAATGTGTGCCTTGGTGACGAAGGGTATAAAAGACGATTTCGAAAACGTTATTGTATTATTTTCATCAGTTATTTTAATGTAATGTCACATTTCTGTTATGTGCGTTCAATATTTTAAATCATTAGTAACGTCGTAGCTGTCATGTTCAAGAAAATATCTGTCATAATTTACTATATTTATTGCACCTAGGCAGTCAGAGCACTTTATATTTGTTATATCGAACACAAACTTATCATCAATTAAAAAATATAAGGTCGACGTGATAAATTTGTTTGATACGATACAAATGGACGCGGATTTTATTCTTTATCTTATTGCGGATTGGAAGTCGTGTTTTTATTAATTTTTGTGTTTGCATATGATATGATCCAGAGCGATGTCTTTATCAATAAGGTATATTTTTAGGTGATCAACTTATTGTTTTATAACTGAAAGAACAATTGGTTGAAACAAGGTTTAGTGATCTCTGTCTACGGCCAAGACAGGTAAATATTCTACCATCATTGTTCTGATGAATGGTAAAAACAGAAATCGATCTTTAATTAATTAATGTTACTTAGATGCTGAGCTCATAAAACAGACATAATGGCGATAAAAAGTAACTTACCAAGAATTGCAAAGAAATGTTTCTCAGGCCCGTATCACAATACGATACCATAATATGAAATGAGACGGGTGAATTAATCTGTAATGACATGTTTTCGATGAAATAGCCTAGAATCAGGTGCTTTATCGTTCAAAATCAATATGTTTACTCGTGCCATTTTATGAGGAAAATAATTACTTAAGTAATTAATAATTAAGGGGTTGTAATAGGTATTTCTCATGTTTTTTTAAAATTGGTTTCTTACCATATTAGGGGGACCTACGTACTCATGTACATTTTACATAGTCATTTTTACAAAGGCTATTTTTAAAACCTGTTTGGATCCGTTTCATGAGATCTAAATAGTATATAGTTGGGAACGTTTTATATTACGGGTCCTATGCCTGTGAGAAGATCTCTGGATCGCGTGCATTAGCTTTTATTGTTACTTTTTATCGTATTTACATTGTATTTCAATTGTACTGCGGTTAAGTAAAACGATTATTGTTCTGTTTCTACGTGTGCATGTAGTTTTTGTTCATTTAACATTTTAACTGGCTTCTTTGCATAGTTAGAAGAGGTTTTTTGCAACACAGCCGTTGCACTTTGCATCACAACAGCAAAGATATAGTTTGTATTCATGTTAATTACGCTCTCGTTTGTAACGTTGCGATCTTATACTCAATTAATTTCAATCAGCACACGACTTATGTGATATTCGCAATATTAATACCGATTTTATTAGCGCTAGAACATTATTATTTTTTTCATAGTAGGTAGCGCTAAAACATTTTTTTTGCCATAGTAGGTATGTAGTTTTGAAACTTACTAAGCCTTTCACGTACTGTTTATTATTACACACAAAATATAAAAGATCGCTAGATTTGATGCCAGTTCGAAATATAAATTTTCAACTGCTATCATTACTTCTTTGTTCGGTAAAATCTTGCGATCTTTTACTTTGTTGTTACCTTTTTAATTTTTTTAATGTGCATGCTCCGGCCAACTGAGTGAACTTTCAATACGATTGATAATAGATTTTCCATTTCCAGATTGGATGAGCCCCTTCGACCGCGTGGTCTGCGGTGAGTTCAATGGTATTTATCGTTTCAAATTTATTTTTCTTTTAGTTTTAAGTATTTTATTTAAGGTCACTTACACACATCCTGTTTTTGCCACCTATTTTTTATTCTTATTAAAATTAATTAATACTTATTCAGTTGAAATGACCAAAGCCTGGCTTTTTATTAATAAAAATAGGATGTGTGTAAAACATAGAATATGGTAGAATTATAAAGCCTCCATACGGTTATGTTGCAATGATTCATTTGACATTGCTTTGTTGAAATGTTTGCAAGAAAACTTGTAACGATATTTTATTGACACCGGTGCCTCAATTGCACCATGAAATGTATTTTTGGTCTAACATTTTGCCATCTAACTTTCTCCGCGAAAGAGTTCGACAATTCGTCACAATGTGCTCTTTTACCATCTTAGAAAATTGGCGTTAAAATTTGCAAACAAAACACTGCTACCTGTAAAAATTGTTAAGTCATGTTTTGCGCACTTGTTTATTTGCAAAAAACGAACGTGACAATTGAAACAAAACAATCAATGGCCATTGAGCCCTTTATTAGCAGAAAGTAGCGAAAAGGGTTCAAAATTCGCAATGAACACAAACTTTCTCGAATAAAAAAAACATTGTGGGTCAGTGTTACAAACCGATGACTTAAAAGTAAAAAAAGAAAAAGGAATCATCTACAGAATGAAAGGTTCAGTAGAAATCAAGTTCTTTTTGTTATATTTTTTCAGGTGGAAACCTTTTATTATTTCTTGTTTTAACACTTCTTTTAAATAGATAACAACAAAGTCAAAACGTTTTGTTCCGACAATTATTTTAAATTCTTATCAACCTCGCCTTGCATACAATACTTACAACGTTTAATTTGATCAATTATATTCTTTAAGACACCTTGAAAACTGTTTCTCATAATGATTGACAATATGCCATCTAGGTCATGCTGATAATGAGTTATCCACTTACTTACTTCCTTATATAATTTTTACAGTAAAATTGATTTGGCAATCTTAATTTTTTTCGTCGATACTCAACAACTTTTCTAATATAGTTCAAACATAGAACTCACTATTCACAATGGTACCAGAAATACCCCAAATTTTTAGTAAGTGCAAAAGTAGCAGATCCCTAAATCATGACCAGCAACTTTCACATTCGCGTGATTCCTAAAAAACGTCACAAACAAAGACTCACGGCAATGGATTGTGCAAAATCCCTTTTAAGAACAACGTCCCTTTGTGCCCGTTGTTTACAAATACGGGCCGAGTCAAAGGGTTTTAAATCAAGCGTCGAAAGCTTTAAGCTTTTAAACACGCTTAGAACGGAACCATTGTTTTGCGAACCTTAAATTGCTTTATTACGTTTGGCTGTTCTGAGAAAGCCGATACCGCCGAAATCGCAGTCATAACACAGTTTGTTATCATTTGGTACAAATGACCGGGCCTGATTTGGTAGGACGAAGATTGTTTCCTTATTAGCTGATGTCGAGGAATGGGCAATGTTCTTAGAAGTTGACATCGAAATTGAACGTTTTTTGTTTCTTAATGCTGATTCTTTTGATCAGTAATGACCACAAAGTAGACATCTTATATTAACGAATCTGTTGGTAGTCCAGGACACTAAAAATATATTATTCAAAAATTCGCCAGTTATAAAATAGTTTCGTCAGTTATATTTTATTCTATACCTTTTTATAACATTTGTAATCTGAAGTTCAAATTCCTTAACTGAAATTATAAACTGATTGTTTTTTATGTCTTGTGAGTTAGTAATAATAATACAAGTACCGTGTTAGAACATATTTTTGTTGATAAAATGCTTCTTCCCGAGTGTTTGTGTTCCATTAAGCTATTTATAACTCTCAAACATTTTGCATTAGTCCGAGAGTAGCACTAAATAGGTTTAAATGGATGTGTGCTCTTAACTGACTGATAGGGCCACAAGGACTACGTAATGAAAGATGATACTGTATCCGACATACATCTAGTTGTGACTATCAGTATTCTTGATAAACAAGGTTGGTCTCAATCGTATTTTATTCAATTGATTTTATATAGAGATATAAAAACAGAGGTTTTCTCGTGTTCTTTGTCAACATGTTTTACATTTCTAATAGATTAACTGTATCTTATCGACGATTGTAACGGCCCTTTCGATTTTTTAATCAACGTAAGATAAGACGTCTTCTTAAAATACTTTTCGACTCACCCATCTTCTGTGTCAAGTGCCGATACATAAATGTGTCGTTACTTCTCTAACAATTGAATATTTTCTCAAATCTTATCGCGAATGTAAACCACGCCTCTCTAGCATTGTAAACCGGATTTATTCTCATTTAAATTAATTTATATAACACAGAAAATGCAGTTGTATGTAACAGCTCTAATAAACCTGTATCATCCAAACATTACACACTCGGTAAGCATCCAAACAAAACAGATTATCACTTTCCGAGCTTATAAAGACGTTTTATAGTATCATTAACAATTAAGGCCTAATCACTGTCAATCGTAACTCTGCCGTTATAGTGATTGGTGTTAGTTGTAAAAAAGTTTGTACGCGAACAATAACTGTTAAGAATAGACCATAAAGTGGCGACCTTGTGGCAATAAAAATTTAACGAGCAAAGCCCGTAGTACAAACACAGCCAGATTCTTGGACGTGACGGTCATAGAAACAGCTGGCCTGACATCTGTGCATTGCCCCGGCGACACACGTTTTGAGTTTGAGCCTTTAAAAAATGAAAGAGTTAACATCGGCGACGATTGCGTGATTTATTGCGGTCGGCTTTTGTTTCTTCAACGCAGTTTGATCTTTTTAATTGCTTTTTTGCGCCGATGATCATCAGTTGTTTTTCGACCAGTTTTGTAACGACGCAGTTGTGTGGACGCAAATTAAAACAAAAAATCTGCGTTGAACGCATTAAAAACTAATATTTGTGTGTAACGTGCAAAAAGTCATCGTATTTGCGTAGGGTAAGTGAAATGTCAATGCCGTTTTATTCGCGTAGTGAATGTAGGTACGCTTAGTCATAAGATGACTGTGGGTTAGATACAAGACAATGCACGCATATACTCCTACTCAGTCGTTCAAGGTTGCACTTGTTATTGCTATTTAGCTTACGTAAGGACTATTTTTAAACGACGAAAAAGTTTAGTTTGTCGACCTCTTTTGGGACGAGAAAGTCGCAAACGCTACGAAATCTCGTAGCACGTTAGTTAGTCGTCACAGAACAATGTGTTTATTAATTTTTAAGCCTATTTATTCGTGAGATTTCTATTTCATGACCAGGTAAACTAGGGCTCGTAATCGGAACAGATTTTGTAGTTTTTCAATAGATTTTTCATTTCATTTCAGTTTATTTTCACTTACATCAATATCTGCGTATAGTGAGTAAACGCTCTCAGTAAAAAGATAATTAAATAAGACCGTTCCTGTAGAGTTCTTATCTTATATCATTTTAATTCGAATCTCCCACCAAATTAAGTAGGATAGGAACGCTCAAATATAGTATGATATATAAGTTATCAGTATCGGGTGACTAAAATTTTAATATAAATTTTAAGAGGCACATTAAACACCTATTTATAAGTAATAAAAAACGTTGTATTTCTAAAACTCACCAAAACATTTTATTTTAGCGTATCTTACGATAAAACTATATTTTTTCTATATGCAAAATTATCTTTATTACTAATTAAAAATAAACTACCAGACTGTTAAAGTAACGAGTTGATTATATAAGACATTGAATAACTATGAAATAATATATTCGCCCAGTGTTTTGTGTCACACGAAACAAGAGTTTTCTCATAAATCGATGTTAACAAGATTTCTAAGAAAAAGTTACTCAGTTTTGCCATTATAGTATCGTTTGTACATTATCATAGAGGCTATTTTTATAAGTTTGCTTGAACGTTTAAGCAAATATTTTATTAATGGGAAAACACGACTGTCGTTTTGCAATTTTAATTTGCATCCTGTTGACATAAAAGTTTAACTTTATAGCCCATAGATCGTGGTGAAGTATTGTTTGAGGCATGTAAGCTGCGCTAAAGAAAACATTTCAAGTGAAATGCGTTGCGGATGCATTATAAATTAATGTTGCAGTCAGAACCTATTTAAACGTAGTGTACATTGTTTAGAATAGTACTAGTAAGTAGGTAGGTACTAAACTAATGCTTGTCTATTTTATTTATGAACGGATGAAATACGACTCTACTTGTGTACTCCATCTCTTAAAGACCCTTGTAAAAATATATTTTTAAAAGTAATTAGTATAGAAAAGTCACTTCTGCAGCTATTTTCAATTCAAAAAAAATAACTTACTTCAAAGATATAATTCGACTCGTACATCGTGATTGTATCACAGAATAACAAATGTTAGACAGATAAATTACCATACTGATATTGTCTTACGAGTTTCATTGTTTCCACAAACTGTTTAATTTATTCCGTCGCCTACTGCGTGTAGACATTTTTTTTTTGTGTTCTACAAAGCAAATGGTCAAATAACATTAAAAATCTAATGCACGATGTCTTGATTAAAACATTATGAAAACTGATTATAATACTCTGTATGGGTGAAGTATCGGCTTCCAGAAAATGTGGGAGCCAACTTATAAATAGTGGCAATACTACGGAAAGATATGTACGTGATATGAATAGTAACAATCATTTAAACTATGCTACAACGCATCGGACGTCTAGCGTAGACTTCGACGTAGCATAAAATTAGTTGAGCTATGAAATAAATAATGTCATTATTTTAAGTGAAATAAATGAAAACTCTAATAAATGAGTCGCATTAATTTATCCTAGAAACAATGATTAACAATGATTATTATGCACTCTTAACCACTTTATGCTAATCGAAAAACATGACGAAAGCCTGTATTTATAAAGAAAAACTCCTAATTCAAAGCCGCAAATCTTCTGAGAGTTTGTCAACTCCATAATGTATTAACCCTGAGGCTGTACGTGACTTAACACCCAAGTAAGAAAGCGTTGTTCGTTCACCCAGACTAAGTAACTAAATACTGCGAGAAAGCAGTTACTGAAGTGAGCAATCAGATCTTTTTTAAATTTTCTTCGTATTCTAAAAAAAAACAATGCTTACTTCTATTTTTGAAAATAAAAATATCAATTGAATTCAAGTTAGTCCTGCAAGGTCTTTTTTTTTAATTAAGAATATAGCACCATAGAATTTTGCGATTTCTCGCTTTAAAGATCATAGAACATTTCCATGTAACGACTTTTTCCTATTTTCTTTACCTGACTCGTAAATTGCCTACTTTGATCTGCCATTTGGTAGCAGTATGTACTTATCAGAGTGTTCATAAATTGTTTTTTAAACAAAAAACTATTTGTGTAGTCTATTACATTTTCAAAGTGAATCAAGCCATGAGAATCATTGTTCGTCCGGAGCATCGAACTTGAGAAAGCTTAATGCCTTATGTTAATATTGTGAAGTCTGCGATTGGCAATTCATTTTATTCGTCTGCGAAGTCTTATGCTAATTTCGAAACGTAATTTGAATTAGTCTATGGTAAATATACCGGGTTATATATATAAGTTAATGTGAGCATATGAACAAGAATATTAGACGCAAAAAAATAGTTGTAAGTAGTTTGATTTCTTTCTCAATATTATATTAATAATAAAATATTTGTCTACCACGAGATGAGTTAAATCAAAAATGTATGTATCAATATCTTGTTTTTTAGAATCGTTCTGCACATTAAACCTAGGGCAGCTTTGCTTGAAATTTATTTATTTACAAAAAAACAGAACCTATTAAGTTGTATAAAAATCTGAACGTGTTATTTTTCTATAAATGTATCTGTTAGTCACCATGTCTACGTGACCAACGAATTCAAGTGCATACAGACTAACAAGTAGCCAGGCATGTGTGACAAATTCCTTATCTTATTTTCATTCTCGTGTCTCAAATCGCGAAACAGTTTCTTCTTGTGTTATTTTTATTGGTCCCTGTTAAAAAAACACAAAGATTTATTTCATGAAAAAGGCGCGAGGTTCCATACAGAGTTTAATATAATTAATATTGTTGAATGAATTTAACAGCGCAATCCTTCGATCTCTTATTACAAGAGCTAGGCCAGCCAGTCAATAATCACAGTATTTAATATTTAGGGGCTGAAATAGTTTGCTCACTGCTCGGATAACAGACGATTCAGTGCGCAAGCGGCAAATTATTGATAAGTAGCTGTGAACATTCAGCTTTTACACCGATGTTAGCTTAGGATCCTTTGTACGTACAGTGCTCCTACACTTTTGCTACGTGTAAATACAGTAAAATGTACGGGCTACGACATAAACTGCTCCTCTGTTCTTACCGATAACAGATTTCATAACAAGCGTCGATCGCACTCAAAGGGATTAAATGGAATGCTTACAATTTATATCTCTATTAGCGTTTAGTATTGTTTATACTCACTGACCACGGCCTCTGGCTTTGTGAAAACATTGAGATTAAAGGTGGAAGCTGAAACCATTGTAACCAGAACCACGGGACTGTCCACCGCTATAAGTTGGAGAGGTCAAGAAATGTTGGACGTTTTGTTTGTTTACATTCGACTCAGCGTTTTCCTACCAGTTTGCATAGCTCGGGGGGTAGTCTCAATAAAAATAAATTGGCTTGCTGACCACATTTTCTCACTTACACACGTACAAGGAAGCCAGCGACAGGGCTTAAGTGATTTACAACCGTTTCTCGCACTAAGATTGTATGCGACTGAACTATGGGCATTCACATTCTAGCACATTAAGTTTCTTTCACGGTATTTTTCGGAAAAATGGACGAGTAAGCAGTTTCGTTTTGGAATTTTTCTTCATAAAAGTTTACGTGTCAACAATTGACTGAATTTACTTTTAAATGATGTCTTAATAAATAAAAAGTGAGAAGTTTTAAGAAATAAATTGAGAATTTAATTAAATTTTTGAGATAAGGTCGATTTAACACTTTAACATTTAAAGTTCAAAACAACGCCAATAAATAAGCTAGAATGTTGTGTTAATTAAGAAAAAACAATTAAAACTATTCATTGCTGTTGTTCACAAACCCATAGAAATTCCACGTTGCTATCAAAATCTGAACAAGGTACGAGTAAATGAATAAATAAAGTACTTAGCTACACGTAAAAGCAGCTTGTTGCAGACAGGTGCGGTTTACACAGTCCGAATGGTAAACAAATACGAGGACGTTTGGGTTTGGCTACATATTCTACCAACAACAATATTTTTTACGTTTCGTTTTTTGACATTTACTGATAAAGCTGATACATATTTACCTACTTTGTTTTTCTTTTCTATTTAGTCATGGTGACATACAAATAATAGCAGCGGGACTACATGAATTCAAATAATAACAGTAACTTCTACCAAAGCGTCAAACATTAACTAAGAAAACAAAAATAAGGAATAAATAAAATCTCTTCATTTCTAAAATCGCTCATAAACTAATTCTACTTAACCATTTTCGATCGGACCGTGTAAATCCGTCTTTCCTCACGTTACCTCGTTCTACGCGACTCCGGCGCATAAATCTGATACGATCGGCGCTTGCGACGTAAATCTCTGATATACATCTCGGTACATAAAGGGGACATTTCACCTTCAGAGAGACCTTTGGGGCAACGCCTCAAGTTCTCGTATTGTTGGAAATAAGCCTTAAATAAACAGACGTTAAGAATGTCGCATAAATATTTATTGGTAACGTAACCATAAAAGGCTTTTTTTTGGTTGTAGAACTGTAAATTGGTCACAGCTAGTGATTTCAGCCTGGGTTTCACCATTTTATTTTATCTATCTTCTAATGTCGAATATAATAGCTAGCTTTATACGAATAAAATGTACTGGCTATAGATATCTATGTAAAATATGTATCAGGTACTCGTATGGTATCATAGGCACTTTATATAAAAAACCGGCCAAGTGCGAGTCGGACTCGCGCACTGAGGGTTCCGTGACAACTTTAAATGAATAAGGGAATCCACTTACTTCTACTTAGTAAAATACCACAATATTTTGTTGACTACAAATATAACTTTGTTTTTCATAGTGTTTGTATGAAGTACAAAGTTATGTTTGCGGTTGTTGAAAACATGCTATATCTAAAAAACTACTCGTTCGATCTCGTCCAAACCAATTTTCGTTTGTTACGATCTATATTATATATTTTTTTTCAAAATTTACACTCTCTTGGTTTAGAAGTTAGATGGGGGGGACGCCCATTTTACCACTTTGGAAGCGGATAGCTATGAAACGTTAGACTTTAAAAGAAAATAATTTTAGGAACCTATACGTCATTTTAGAAGACCTATCTATAGACACCCCACACGCATAGGTTTGACTAAAAAAAATTTTTTTGGTTATAGTTTCATGTATGGGAGCCCCCCCTTAAATGACATTATTTTTTATTTTTTGTATGAGAATCGGTAAGCGGTTAACAGGATACATCTTCCTACCAAATTTCAACAGTGTAATGCTTATAGTTACAGAATAAAATGACTGTGACATACGGACGGACAGACAGACAGACAGACAGACAGACTTGACGAAACTATAAGGGTTCCGTTTTTTGCCATTCGGCTACGGAACCCTAAAAATGTTCTAACCTATTTTAGAAGACTGTAAGAACAAACCGATGAAGATGCCTTTTCCAGAAATAAATACCTACTTGAAACAAATAAATGTCCAACATGTAAGTTTAAAATAAATAAGCCGTATCTTGATGCACTGTCCACACTTTCAAAAGTTAAACGATTATCAGATAAAAAATATATAAAAATGTTGAGAAGTGCATAAAAATAAACAATGTTACCGAGTCATTGAGCACACCTGAGCTGCCTAGATTTCTTGATAATTATTTTTATATCTTAGTAACGTCACTCATATTAGTGGTTGCCTAAGATAGAAAGGATTCATTTATTTGGTAAGAATGATGTTATTGTCTACCAAAGATCTCAGGAATTTATCCATCTGCCTGTTCTTTGCTATTCTTTGAAAATCCTGTTTACAGAATTTCAAATGTGTCAATTTTTTCCTTGATTGAATCACGATTGCAAAGAAATGAAATAAGTTTCTTTACTTTTGAATCAATTAAAGGCGTAAGAAATTGACTCAACTGCGCCAATTAAGTCGGCATTCAAATATTGTAATCGCCAATATGTGATTAAATCGCGATTTTATTGTAGAGAAACTTAATTCCTCGAGTTTAAATTTTAGCACACCTTTAAAGTTTGCCGACCGATACTTCTGCTACTAAGAATAGAGCTCAAAATTGAATGTAGGTAAAGAACAGTAAAGGTATGGAGTGTCTATCAGCACAACATTAAATTGTATTTAAATGGCTCTATCAAAAAGGTATCCGTACTTGACAAGGTATGCATGAATTATGGATTTAATCCGGATTTTGCTCGTATTGCCTAGGTTTTATGGAAATGAGCTGAAGAATTGTGATTGGGTACTGTTAATTACTATCCTGCCCGTGCCACCCACGACTTTGGATAATTAAAACAAAACTAATATGTAAGGTGACTTTATATAGCTAATGAAATGATATTGGAATCGTTTGCTGTTTAGTAGTTTATCAGTTTCTCTACAACATTATTTAAATATTAATATTTATGTCATAATTATGAAAATGCATACACTGATAGGGAAAATATGAATTCGTGTCCATAGAAGTTATTGTTCCTTTTTTTTAATTTTCAACAGACTCTGCATTAGTTATATAAATAAGTGTAAAAGTTTGAAGTTATATATAGGTAATTGCGTTTGTTAGTCTCAGTAATTAAACCAGTATTTGCTCATAGCCCTTTTTGTTCATTAACATATCTCTTAGTATTTGCCGACCGAGTGGATGGTAAATAACTATATTTACATAATTTACAAGTAACGTTTGTATTGCTTACCGACTGTCAACGTGTTAACTTTTTGTCCGGTTTGAGTTTTCTGTGCCTAGTAATTATACAACTATACGTTTTCCATCAAAATAAATGATGACATTTTGAATTGATATTATTTTAAACAATTTATTTAATTTAAAATCAAACGCAGTTTTTACGTGTAAATACTAAAAGTTAATACTACAAAAGGCAGTTATACAATTTTAACTACGAGTAAGGGCAAATCATACCAAGCATTAATTTAGGTCTGAACTAGTCATGGTAAAATAGGTAGCTCTTCTAAAAAATAATCTACGCAAATGCAGTTAAACCGTTCTTACATTATTAATTTTACCAAGCATTTTGAAAATTACGCGCATTTCATATTTTTGTAAGATTGAGTACTAGAATGACGTACCAATTCTTATCTGTCTCGAACGAAACTTAACCCTTCGACCCAAACGAGGTGCCAAATCCAAAATTGTAATTCAACAATAAAATCCATGCAATTGATATAATTTTATATAGCCATTGAGGCCCTTAGCATTCGAGCGGTGTTCTGTAATACGTGTTGGTACTTGGGGTAACGCGGGGCTTGTCGGATAAGGGGACAACGCAGGGTGCGTCTGACATTGAAGAAGTGCCAATAACTGGGGTATAAATAGCGGGGGCCGCCGGCAGAGGGCGTTACTTTAGTACGAGATCGGAATATTTTGCTGGTACGTATCGTGTCCTAAACAACGGATTACAATGCGGGAAGGCGAACTCCAACGATACTGATCTGTGTCTACTTGATAAATTGTAAAGCTTTACGAAATTTATTGCACTTACGTGTGACGCTGACGTACCTAAAGTCAATATGTGCACGTGTCATAATTTACGGCTTAACTAATACTGAGAACAATCGTTGAATAAACTACATGTTGACATGTATACATTTATTACCTATTTTTAATAATATTAATGAATTTTTTTTAGTGATTTTATTGAAAAAATATTTTAATTCGTAATAAGTTTAATACTATACACTGTGCGTTATATTGGCTTACAATAAGCGTATCTGCTACCAAAACTGACCAAATACCAGCTTTACAAGAACCATCTATCAGGTTTTAAGGTCGTATTAGCGCGATAATAGAAGCAATAAATTCTCCCCTAAAAACTGGTCACCCTCGAAGTAGACAAAAATGACCAGAATAAATTCGTGTAGCGGTGGCAGCCGATAAAACATTCAGTTTATGGGGTGTCATATTTACATTCGGGAAGATATCGACGTGGGAATACAGATAAGTACCTATTTTTGTGGACAATATGCTCCTATTCTTCCCAATCCGAATTTGAGCTTACCGTGTACATAACTCTACATCTTATCTACATAGAAACGTGGGGTAAAAAAGACCACACCGCTAGCAGTGGTGTGTTTGTTTTCTCATTTATTAAGTACGGCCGTTATGCTTGTATCTATCTACAGTTGATGCAAGCTAATCCAATTATCGGTTCGATCCAATTAAACAAAGCGGCTCCCGTATGGTGCTAATTGATTGGCCATAAATAGGGATTGGAACAGCTACTGCATATTACCATGCACCCTGCGGATACAGGGTACTTTCAGATAACGCGCCGCGAAAACACGCATTTCAGTACAAAACCATTAGGAGCCATCACGAGCCGTGTTGCGTCGCCATAAAGGTGACATTACCCCGCACAATTCTCATTAGAACATTTCACACACGATGCAGACGTGTGTAATCTTCGGCTATATTTATACGGAACTGCGCGAAAACTCCCCTAAATGGCAGCCCAAGATTAGTCCGGGCCATGCCACCGCGCGAATAGATGCTACCAAATAAAATGTTTAGGGTCATTCTCGCCGACAACGATCGCGGCTAGCTCACCGAAATGCCAATAGGCCTATTCCGCCCAAAGGGGAGGTATGGCAACGCCGTCATAAATTGTTGCCCGCAAATTTGCAATCCTATCTGTTTGGCCCGGTGAGGGAGGTCCAACATTAACATAACTGTATGTAGGCAATTCACCGTGTAGCTTTATGAATATAAGCGTACGCAACCGCGATGCTCTCGAAATTTTACGTTTGCAACGCTCCTCGCGGGCACATTTTGTGAAAAAAATATTCTCCCTTATAACTCGCTCGTATAACCTGGCAATAAGAGTATTTTCCTTTTTGTTGTATAAAAACATTTGTAAATTACGTGAAATGGGTACCTTTGTTTTACGTGTGCGTTTGTGTAAACATTTTTGCAAGATTCTAGAACGAAAAATACCAATAATATTTAGTAGAGCGTTGAGCTCATGCAGAGTAAGCCTTCTAAAAGTTCTGAAAACATACGAGACTTCTCAACATTTCTACCAATTCTTGATGCAAATATAACGAAAAACCAAGTGAAGGTCCATTAATTACAAAACTTTCCTCTCAAAATTAACCACAAAGAGTTTTAATGAATCACCTCTCTAGAGCAGGATTAATTCTTAATTATAACTGGGCTATAGAAAAAAGCTGGAGTCAGAATGCGTAAGTGACGCGATTTAATCACTCGCCCCATAAATAGGGGAGAAGGGGGAATATTAAACACATTCCTGAGTTATAAGGACCCCTTAATTGTGCTTAGATGGGCACTGCTGTATTTTAATGCCTGCAATTTGTATGGACCTGCTTAAATGAGTGAAATTGCAGGCGTGATCGGAGTACACAAAAGGCCCTAACAAGTCCAAGCGATATATATTAATTTATTTAAAGACTTTATCGAAAAATTTTTGTGCACAAAGATGGACTTACTGCTTAATTAATTCTATACCAATGAAACCTTTTCATCATGCCTTAACTCATTGAGCGCCATGGTGGTCACCGGTGACCCCCAAACAATGTTTTTTCTATTGTGTCTAGTTTCGTGGCAGTCAAAGCCTTAAGGGATTATTGAAAACTATAAGTAAAAAAAACTGTCTGTCCCTTTTTCAACTAAGATAGTCTTACACCACAAAGGTTATGTAATAGTTACATTTTATGTAGTTGTCAAATCGCAGATATCATACTTAATTTACTTGTATGCTGTGTCAAATCGTAAAACCTCAATGTTTGCCGAGCCTCAGTGATAAATTGTGTCACTATGACAGCTCCAATTACCGTAACTAGTAGCAGGCTTTTAAGTATAATAAACCAACTATTAACACAATAAAGTCAACATTATTAAACGTGACATAAGCACCTTACGTGGTCCTATCATAGTTTACATGCCGGGCCCAGACCGTTGCCGCTTTAGGGCCTATTTTGCCCTCGGAATAGGCCCTCTGTAATTAAAACGCTGTAAACTTACAATTATTAAGTATGAACAACCGTCGCGCGTCGAGCGGATATGACCTTTCAGGTTAAGCAGGTGTACTTAAATTTTCAAATTTTTTGCAATATTTTTTTCAATATTACAATATTATCAAACACATTCAAAACAATGTCAGAACCGTTTTCGAAGTTTACATGAATATTTAGTTTCAATTAACGTTTGACCCAAATACTAATAGGAGCTTAAACAATACTGAACTCCATAAATATTTATTAACAATTCAGTTTTATTATTCCCTGTTTTAGTCGTGTTGATTGTTTAGTTTGAATTCAAAATCAGTTAATTCTACCTTTTAAGGAAATAATACGAATTTATACTTTTAACAAATTAGTTATAATTGCTTTTTAAATCTATCTTTCTGGCAATGTTAATCAAATCACAACACGATTATCATTATGAGAATAAGTATAATCAATTGAAATTGTAAATAACGACAGTAAATTGTGAATACGTGTCTTTTATCTTATAATAGAATGGCTACTGTGATATTATCGTTATCGTTTTCAATTAACACAGACTTAGTTATCTCCGACAGCGGACTCTGAACATGTATGCCCGCATGAAGTTTCAATTATAACAATTTATGCGATAGCCAACACCCATAAATTATATAGTTGAATTAATAATTGCACAATAGACGACCTAACGAGCACTGCTGGAAGCACACACTACACGGACAAATTAAATTTGCATGTTCCTCCCCTCCTAGCCCGTTTTACTCCGCCATACCCCACTCTCGACGTGAGAGTTATTAGCGTTGGCCATTTTTAAACGAGTTGACCGAGGGGAAAATAGGGTGCACTGCGGTTTCCATGCAATTTATTAGAACTGCTGTTTCCGTATCAAATATTAAAGGTGTTGCGAGGGTGAAAATGTAAATTAATGTTTATCTGAAAATTACGATAAAGAAAGTATTTTTGGTACCATTTCGTTTGATACTAAAACGAATATTTGTTCTAATACCAACGTAGGTACTTGTTACTATATTACACTGCCAGGTATCTAAGTAGCTGGAGTTAGTAAAGAATAAAATCCATTTGCATTTCATAACACTATCAGCCGAAACAGCAATTTTCTTTCAGATAAAAGCGCCCATTTTTCCGCCGAAGCTATCTACCTAGACATTTTCGTACATTAGGGGGTCTATTCTGGAGTATTCTCTCTGAGCCGGGGCGGGCGGAATTATAAAATATAACAACATCGCGCGCCCTTTGTTTTTAAAAGGTATCTGTAAGGGCGCGTACATATAATATTCAAATACGGCAGGGGAAACTAATTCGTTTTAAATTACGTTACGATATTGCGTTTCAAGTTAAAATATTGCCGAAATAAACAGACTGAGAGGGTTGGGATAAAATATTAGATTCAGGTTCGCGCGCAATCAGATTATCTATTAGACACGCACTTCGTGTTTAATGTTGACATTTTAAGTATTTATACAAAGTTTAATTAAGCATCCAATGTACATATTTTTTGTGTCACTAAAAATCGGATAAGTACCTAAACATAATCTTTTCTCAGGTGAAGGTGATTTAAAAGTCACAACACAACGTCACTCGTCTTGATACTCGTATAACTATTATTAATAACGTCTAATGTACAAACTAAAGTATGTTTAACTTACCTATTAAGCTATTAAAGTAGCAAGATCATCGCATAATTTCTCGGTAAAATATAGTTTAGCATTCAGCGACTTAGCGAGTGCTTTTATTGTAAGCTAATTTAATCAATATTTTTCATGAAATGCGATCGTAAAATTACCTCAGACTTCAAGGTGAGGCATGTAGAAACATCCAATTTAGAATCACATTGTGAAATCATTTTGCTTTGATAGTTGCGGTTTTCTATTCAAGCTTTGCCCTGAATCGTAGGTAATCTCGATTTCGTAATATCAAATAAACAACTGCCAGCCGCAAAATTGCTTTATTTCTCATTACAAAACCTGTTTATTGCTCTTATAACGTTTCAAAAGTTCGAATTTGAGATTTAAGACTCAAAACTGTTCCACCCACAGACACTAATTTACAACTTTGAGAGCGGAACCCTGTTATCGCAACACGTTTCGCACTGATATTTATTAGACAGGTGGATATTTTATTAGCTTTCGAACATAAAACAACACATAAAAACTATCACTCGGCTTGCGAGTCCCAAACACAAATCTTGTTCGCAATAAACGAGACGAAACGAAACGGGAACGTTAATAAAGATATAATAATAAATATTCCCGGGAAAACCTTTCGGGATTCGAATTAAACTAAGGGTAGGAAAATTGCGAGAGTCCCCAAGGAGGTGGGTGAGCGACAGCTGCGGAGCCTAATGTCCTTTCTATTTATCTGTGATCGGGAAAACGTAGATATTACCGACATATCGCATACGATATTACTCGTACGTTCCCCAAGCGACATAAAGTCCGCGCCGAGCAGGACAGATGTGATGATATAACAACGATTAATGTCATAATCCTCGCCCCGAATTCCTCGTGTTATTACGCCGTGTGTCATCGAAAAGAGTCGCGATCTTGCGAACCGAATCAAAAACGTAAACTTGATTTACAGTTAACAAAACTAGCATACAAAACACGAATTAATAGCGCGTTATAGCTTAGAGGCACGATCATTGCGTAAGGCGCGATGACAATCTCTGTTTTATGGAGGAGGCATCGTAAATGTCTATTAATATGAATGGGCTCCAATTACTTTTATGATTCGCGTTTTGTCGAGAGACGGTCTAAAAAAGTTTACGACGGAGCGCCCCTGGTCTGCCAGTTTATGTGCTGGGGTAGTGTGGGGCTGCGTGGACAATTGGATGCTTCGGCAGATGGTCTAGGACTCTTCAGTCCTCACCTGCCTGTTAGAGGGTTAAGCCATCCTTCAATTTGATTCTCAAAAGCTCTGATTGAATGGTTTGACATTTGCACACTTTTAAACAGCTCGTAGACTGGGATTAAAAATAGATTCTTCTAAGCGTATTCTCGGAGAGCTTTGTGTGCAAGCATTAAAACAGTTCAATGAAATAGGTTCTTCAACCAGATGTCTCGAGTTCAATGTCACAATATGGTACGCCACATATGATCCGCTTCTTAAATTTTATTTATGTATTAACTTATGTTTCTAGAAGAGAAGGGAAAGTTGTCAAACGGCATACTCAGACAGATTGGCACTAATCTTAATATAGGTATGTAGTTATGACTAAGATATTTTACATGAATTTCATCATAGATTGCAAGTACTTGCAATGAATCATTAAGATAAATGATAAAACAGGTATGTTTAAGAGGTGCAGTTACTAAATCAATGCACAAAACATCTAAAGGATATTTGTATAAATGTTTCGTTGGTACGAAATGTATCGATGAAGCAATTATGAAGGCAAACACTCTCGAAGAGTATGATATCATACTAAATTAAAAGTCATATTCGTACGCGGTCAAATTATTTTGTTGCGAATCAGCGTTTAAATTCGACATGTTTTGATTCTCCATCTTCGAGTGAAACTGCTGGTGCTGTGACTGAGTCAGTGCACAAGTTTGAACCTACCTCAATGCCTTATATAGAAATGCATCGATTTTTGTAAATTATTGTTTTTATAAAATCAATGTAATAAAACAACCTTTTAAATTGCATTCTAAAACTGGCCAGCAACATTTGTCATACAGGCAGTGTACAGTGACACAAAGATTAAATTTGGAACAGCAATGTCGCGATCTTTAAACACAACAGAGTCGCTTGTCTTCTCATAAGAATAGACATAGCCCCACTTCGAAATCAGTGCGCAGCAAAACCAAAACGAAACCACCTCATGACTCATAAAGCTTGTGAGCACAAACAATACTACAACTGAACATCTGAAACGCACAATAATTCCCATTCAAAGAATCAGAATGCGTCGATCCGAATGACTATAGGCCAATAACGTAGTGCCAACTTCCTCTGTGTGGCGGGCCGGGACGGTCTATCACATGATATGACCCGCTGAATGCGTCTTATTACACTTTTATCGGTCGTATCAGTCATAAAATGCTAATGAACGAGCGTTTCGGACCAAACATCCGAGCGCGAGATTCAAATGTCGATATAAAACGTAACCCGAAGTCGTCACTTCGTCGAAACGTAATCGGAATAGGGCTACGCGCTTTGAAAACAACGTAATACGAGTGCTTGAATGGCGGGTGTGATAGCGAGATGTTTTTAAAAGCTCTTTTATTGTGCGACCAGTGTGTACAATTCCATCGTAGGGTTGCTATTTTCTAAAAGATTTTATAGTTTTTTCCTAAAACCTAATTCACGTAAATTATAGATTTACCATTCGTATTTTATAGTATAATCAAACTGTCATTGGGCAATTGTTACGATTCGTTTATAAGAATCAACTATTCAGGACCGTTACTCTTAAAGAATTAAAGAAACCACTACCAATACTTTAGAATGTGTTCACATAAGTAACTTCAAGATCATTAATTTTAAAAGTCCGACCTTCATTTAAAATTTTATTTTTGTGTGTTTTCCACCGCTTTTCATTCAACCTCATTTTCTACATTTGTATTTGATTTATCAAAAATATAGCTACTTGAACTAATTATCGCGAGAATTTTTGTTTATGTTTTATATTTCGACGTGTAACATCGCTAAATCAGATTAAATTGGACAGTATAGGAAATGAGATGTCCAAGATCAAATAGAGTCTTGAAATATAGATTTCTTTGTGACGTAAACGATTACGCGCTAGCGGAAAAGAAATTCCCCGCCCAAGATGTATTCTTTAATACAAAATTCTTAATATACGATACGGATTGAATCCGTGAGGATCGGTTCAATTTCCTTAGGAGGGTCCGCTATAGATTCACATGAAAAATTACGTTCCAAGGGTTCATCGTAGCCACAATTTATTCTATAGAATGTACGTATATATTATTGGCACTGATCGTAGTCGAAATCCTTAGTAAAAGCACAATAAATTTTCTAGTCTTTTGAAACGCAATTTAAAAAATGTTGCTTTGAGTGAATAAGGTTCAGCTTTCAGTCAGTGAAATATCTACGAAGCTTTGAAACAGTATTTATTAGGGTGGGTGCTTATTAGCTGTTACAATACGATAAAGACTGAGCCTGCAACGTTAATTTTTGTTTGAGTGACGTGACTTGGTTTTGGTTGATGATTCAAATTAAACTCCTTCAGATACAAATTTAAATCTGCAAAATGTAGTATTCAAAACATGATGATATTCATTATTAAATTCAAGTAAGTATTAATTGTGACACCGTGTGTACATTTGCGTGTTTGGAAGCTACTTAATTAACAGCATTTCAAATTATTTTAGATGTCACTCTAAAAAGCTCTGTTTATCAGAGACCTAAACTGATATCGGCCACTTCAACCAAAGGAGCGTCGTTGTTACGCCGTTGAGAAACCAGCTTTACTTCGGGACACATAATACTCGTACCATAACAGTTTTTTTTCTGACGCCCCGACCGCATTATCTGTGACTGATGGAGTCATTTTCAAAAATAAAACGGCCCTTGCTAAGAATATACGACCACTTCACATTAATATATTATCAAAATAACACCGTGAGCGAGCTCTTATCTAACCAATACACACATAATTTCTTATAGGAAATAAAGTATGTACTTAGCAGGGCAATTTGGAGTTTTAAACATCCTGCCTTACTAACACGTGGGGATCTAATGTAAATAATTACAAAGAAAAAAAATTAAACCACTGTAAGCCAATTGTATCCGGAAAGCCGAAATAGAGCAAAGCTTTGACTTCTAAGTATCGAGACCCTATTATAAATACCTTTTGATGTCGGTATGAGTTATTTATTCGTGCGGTAATCAAGCAGACCATTGTTTGTAATTTTAATTTAACACTTTGGTAACGAAGCGCTAAGATAAGCTTATGAAGCTCTTTTGTTTCTCATTGGTTTCCTGTTCGTACCTACTTACACAATCATTTTTGAGATTCGGATTGTTAATTAAAATTTTGTAGCTGGCTTTTATAAGCGAGTACCTACTTGAAATATCTGCTCTATAAATTGCTACCTGCTCAAT
Organism: Pyrausta purpuralis; assembly: GCA_963924145.1. NCBI lineage: Eukaryota > Metazoa > Arthropoda > Insecta > Lepidoptera > Crambidae > Pyrausta > Pyrausta purpuralis. The sequence goes on from OZ001643.1 coordinate 20,901,883, forward strand.
ATTACCACAAAAAGGTTTTTGTAAAAAAGATCTTTAATTAAAACATCGCAAAGGCAAAGTGAATTAATCCTTGCACTGCGGTGGGCGGACGAATGCAGTTTGCGCTTATTTTGCTCGCTCTGTCCATTCCGACTTTCGGAGATAGGGGAAATCCTCACTGGAAACTCCATACTCCTACCGTTGGAAACTCAACCTTAACTGCACAGCTCTAGAGTTTACAATCCAATTAGGTAAGCTTAAAATTATTACTCAGTGGCGTCCCCAATTGCAACCCAAAAGCGACCTATTGCGTAGGTGTTATGGCTAGTTTTTGCATGTCACTGTGTCTTTCATCCCGGTTCAAGGGAATGCATCCGCAGACTCCGTAATTACGAGTGTTGGGACTACGGACGCCATGTTATTATAACTTTCACATACGACTGTTTACGTTTTTGGTACCTAGTCTGAAATACGAAACTTTGAAAATGAAAGGTGTATGCGGCGTATATGCGACTACTGTCCCATTATGACAAACTATTTAAACTAAATAATATTAAAAGAAAAATATATCCACTTACACGTTTTTTTAGGTTTTTGTTACCTACCTGGTGGTACCACTTGACTTAATACACACAAATAATAATATTGTTTTTTGGAGAGAAATAAATGCTTGTTTATTTATTTACTATTTCTTTAATAAGATATGCTCATTAATTACTAAGATAATGGTGAGGTACTGAATTTATTTCAGGATTTTTACACTTTAACATGATTTTGCTAATTTAAGGTTTGCTAATTAAAGCCGTATGTTTGAATATTTTAAAAGTCCCTTTTAGGTTTTCCAGTAATTAACTATGTTTCAGAACGCTGCGATTGTAACAAACTAAGATTTCCTTTTAAACATCTCCAATGAATAATAGTTACAACTTAAACTATCAGATTCAAAAGAGCCAGGTTGGAAATTTAATTAAATTCAAATGGGAACGAGGATAGTTCAATTAATTGTAATGGCTTGGATTTATACGAGATTTCGACGAAGATAATTGTCGTGGGTATTTGTGGATGCAAATTACTCAATTCTGAACCTGTACTGGATGTTGATGATAAAGTTGTTTGGTAAATTAATCTCCTGAAAGTTACACAAAAACACTATATACTACTAGAGTAAATAAAATAATAAATAATAAAATAAATATATCCTTTGGACATTCCCACACATCGCCATCTAGTCCCAAAGTAAGCTACTCAAAGCTTGTGTTATGGGTGCCAGACAACGGATATAATACTTAAATACTTTTTTTGTAAATACATACATGATATACATAGAAAACACCCAGACCAATACAAACAGACATGTTCATGCCCACAAATGTTTGTATTGTGCGGGGATCGAACCCGCAACCCGCTGCGTAGTAGGCAATTTCTCGACCACTACACCAGACGGGTCGATAAAGAGTAGTTACACTATATACTAGGTAGAGGCCGGAAAGCGTAAGACACAGGGTTCGATTCCTTATCTGACACTGTCTTGTTTAAACACAACAAAAAAAAGGAAAATAATACTGATTTAAAAGCTTTTAAGGAACCACGAAGTTGAAATTCAAGTTCTCTAATTATTTTTTTTTAAAAAAAAACAACCTGCCATAAGTCTACGACGATACAGCTGACTGAATAGACTCTAAGGTACTTTCACTAATTAATATGAAAAGACTACATAAGCAACATCCGATGATCAGAAACAGTCCTTAAAAAACAAGCAATGAGCAATCCAACGATAAGGAAACAAAGCTCAATAAATTCATAGCTTACTAAATTTATCTCAAAATATAGATGCAAAAGCTAACATTGAAATTGCTTCCCTTATTTAAATATACAGAGAATCGCAATTTTTTTATCTGCTACATCCAGATGGCGCCACAATCACTTTTATATGCTCTACGATGCATCGCATTTTAAGTTTGTATCCAGGGCGAAAGCTATGCTATGTTGTTAATTTCTTCTCCATGTGCTACTGAAGCATATAATGTCATACTGTGATAAGAAAAACACGAGAAAGTGTCCTGAGACCGATATTTTTAAATTAACAAAAAAAAATCTGAATACAGAAAAAAAATCGGTACCAAAAACTGGTTTCTGCTCTGAGGTGGAATTCAAGTACAATTTTCAAAAATAACTAGTTACATAAACGTAGGTTTTTTCAAACGTGTTTTGTTGGTGTGTTCATGTAACAAACGACCCACTAATCTCCACTTTCGTTCTGAAAGCTCAACTCACAGTTATTTGGCTCTAGCTGGAAAAACGACTTTACAAAGCCTCTCTGCACGTTGGCTCATTGCACATTCTGCATACATTATGTGGCGTGCCCTATGTGCATTCAAACCGGTCTGACCAGCTACCGAGAACGCGTTTACGAGCCAGACAGTGATCTATGGCGGTTTTTGAGATAACCAAAGCATTAAAACGAAAATTCACCAGAAGAATAACAGCCGGCAGTATGACTGATTCACCTTTGAACAGTTTACGCAACTCCACTTAGCACTTTTTAAAATATACCTGTTATTACATTTAAGTGGGAGAAACTCAAATATTCTCGTTAAGACAGATAACTTTCTGTCAAACGTAAATACGTGAAGCTACCGAATAATTAGCCATTGTAGTCAGCAAGTCTAACTTTTCGAAAACTTTGCGTGCTGTAAACATTGGATACTACAAGCTCTTTTGCACACAAAAGATTAATCTATCTATACTTCGAAATGCTGTTCGCCTTGACCTTTTCTAACCTTACAGTTAAGTTTATAAAACAAAAGTTTCTCCAGAATATGGTGGTCTTACAATGAATGAATTTGACTGAATGAATATTACGATGTGATCTTAATCTTATCAATTAAAAACACGATAGATAAGTGTTTGACAACGGTAATGAAATATTCATTTTGCGTTTTCATCGCCAATATAAAATTATGTAACGGTGAATATGACATATTTATATGTTAAGTGTATGTTACCAAGATAATGGAAACATTCAGACTAATTAAATCGAGCGTTATGTGTCATTCGCGATACGGCTTGACCTATATCATCTTTGATAGAGTCATCAGTTTCAATAATTGTTGTCATAAGACCCACAATGTATATATGTTTGTAATAAATAGCGTTTTATGACGACAATAAATGTGCACTGATCACTGGTCTTGTAGTCAACGCGACTGTATGTATAAATTGAGGCATAGTCTAAAAGAGTTTTATAAGACAGTTACTGATATAACCATTGCCAGAGAGCTACAAAGGATTCTTATATCTCTACAAGTTGCTTGTTGTGTTTGTCATTAATACTCGTGTGTTATTAGCATCAAAGATTTTGAAGTGATAGTTTTAATTGAATCACTGTATATCTAAATAATTGTAATTATTTAAACGGTTATCAATTAACGAAACGATTAAATCACATAGTAGACATCACCAGGTAAACCTTCATTGACGTCTATGGAAATTCCTACTGAAAACGCGGATAATATACCATGGGTGATAAATAAAAAACCGTAAGTATCCTGTTGTAGTAACGAAATAATTTAAATTAGTCACATTCAATGCTTGTTGGACGTAACAAAGATTCAATTATTTAGCAACAATTTATTACAACTTTGTTTCCTTGAGCTAACTGATTCATGTGTAAAATATCTTAGTAGCTATAAATGTGCAGATATGTGAATAAATAGATTTTACCACCATTAAACTAACATCAAAAAAGCTGTAACTCATGTTTTACACCTTTTGGGCATTGTATTCATATCTTATGGAATTTTCGGTTATAAAAGAGCTCTAGCGCATGTGTTTTTCTTTTGTTTTAATAATTAAGAAAGAATTCTAGTCCGTTCTGAAGTACCAATATTTATCAAAAAGATGTCTGTATTAATATTAATTATTTTTCAGTGCATTTTCAGTATTGACTTTCTCCGAATTAAGGCTAAAAGCATTTTTTTATAAAAACTGTTTTTTTAATTTTAAAGACCTAATTCTTTTACGATAACGTATTTCTGCCTCATCTCTAGTGTTATTTTAGTTTAGGCGTTGTCAGCCTCTTTATGAAAAAAACAAATAATATCTTTTTTAATTTAGGAATATGATACTCCCATGTCAGTATACTCCCATGTCTAGTTTCATATGCTCTTTTGTTTTTTTCCTAAACAATTTCCATTAGAGACCTATTGAGGAATAAGCAGTTTAAATTGGAGTCGTTTAAGCCCTATCGACTTAGGTTATTTAGGTCCATTAGGGTCATCGACCTCGCTTAAATCAAGCTGTCTGCGGTTGTTCGTTTGCACGTCCGTCTGTGCTCTCTCTGTGTGATGTGTAACGTACTGCGGTGTACTTACGTTATGTAGGTGCTTAAAAAGTAAGGTATCTTGAGAGGAGAATTTCATTTTAAGCTTAAATTAGTTACTGTGATCATGTAAGGAAGCTTTTCTTTGATATATATGGAGCATCTCGTACATAAATAGAGCATATCCCTACCCCAATGTCTCGAAATAAGGTAGTTATGTTCTAACATATCATACCTCCAAGTAAATGTTATGTTTTGTACATAAGATGTTTTCACTAGTATGTACCTTCATGATTTTGCAAATTGATATATTAATAGCCATTTTTAAATCATCCCGTTTATTTAATTAAAGTTTTCGTAAGCAATGTGTCGATGAGTGTACTCGAGAATGAATCGGGATGAATAAATCGTGACGTCAGCGAGGCGGGCCATACCGGATCAAAGATCGTTTCGCTCCAACTATTTACTGTATGTGACTGTACTGGTAGGGTTGACACCAGCGTCTGATGATTGAATTAATTTACTCCCATTAAAAATGCACAAAAACCCTTTTTCATTTCGTTCAACCCACAGATGGACAAGAGGTTTAAATTACTCCATATTTTTGACTGTATTCAACCCTTACTGTATTTACTTTAAACTAAAATATGGATATCTTCGTAGGGATTCAAAATTATGAAATAGAAAAATATTTCAAGAACAAACTCGCACTTAAAACCACCATAGTATTCCTGACGTATATAGTTTATTTACATTTCAGTTACATGAAACCAAAAACACATCTTTTTCTTTACTCTTAAATCACTTCTGACTTTAAAAGCGCATCCATTTTAAGCGCACAAAGCTTACAATTGCTGCCTGCCAATTTATATTTTTTACTTTTTTCACCAGCCCTGGACCCAAGGCAATGTCCTTAGAGTACAGAACAACGTTGTGATGATTTAACTTCTCTCGCAACGAGCAAAAATAGTCTTTTCCGACTCCTCTGAGATATGGGCTTTGTGCTAATGCAAGCCTATATTTTATGCTCCTACTCCCTTTTTCTTAGTTAACTTGTTAGGGGAGATGGGTCGATGCACTGTGAATCCTTCGATTCTGTACTTTTATTTGTAAGAAACAAGACTGGCTGTAAAGTTTTTTCATGAAATATCTTTTACAGACTAAAAATAGCAAGAATTTTCAAAGGTTTTTCTGTTAATATTCTTTACTTATGTATTGAAAATAGACACACAGTGTAGTAGTCATACAAGTTTCTGAACTTAAAAAGCTAATAAACTAAAATGCGTTATTTCGATTAGTAACATTTTTGTTTTTATTGACATGAATAGACCAACTAAAGCCATTTTTTTTCTAATATTTTTTCTACAAAACTTACATAAATCGCATTTATATCACGAAAACAAGGTGCCCTCTTGAAAAGTGGCTTATCAATTAATCATCTTAAAACGTTTTTACGGGTATCACAAACACTGTTATTTTAATATTTACTGCCAGTTAAGCGGCGGGGCTCCGTGATGCCGAATAATAAAGGTGCCCCACATTAAATGTTAACCGAAACAATTTTTATACGAATTGTTCATAGAGGTTTTTGTCTTAAGTTATATTCTTTGAGTACCTATGTGCGTGCGTGTTACATACTTTTTAATAATACCTACCTGGCCGAAAATTTCACTGGAGGTAATAGAAATTGTTTGAATTTGGAACTTGTTTACCCTTCGATTTTGACGAATTGCTATTACTTACAACAAGATTAAGGCGTCATACTCTATCTAATCCATTGCAATTAAGATACCCGATAAAGTTCCGAATAAAAGTTTTAAAATAATATAAAATTTATTTTAGCTTCACCATCTCACACTTGAAATTTTTAAGATATTTTGAACAATGTGTGTAATTTTTTATGGCTTCTTTTTTAGAAATTCCCTAATGGCATGTGGCACGCACTTCATTAAATCACGCAATGAGCTCTTTTATGTAACTTTTATCAGATTGTGTTCATATTAAATGACTTTGTAATTAAAATGTTTTAATTTTTCAAATATTTTAGCCAGTTAGTAGGATATAATTAAAAACTCTTTTTTCAAGCAGAAAAAATAGTTTCTACGAATTGCAACAAGTGTTAGTATATATTACTAATTAAAAGTTGATGCTGTGTTACTCTACTGTATAAATGGTTTGTGATTGAAATGATAATTAATACCAAACTATTTTTTTATTGTTAAATTGTTAATAACCACCAAGCTCTCATAAACAATACCTACTATTCTCTCGAATCTCGATTCGACACCAACAACTTTTATTTAACATGCTCTATTTAAGACGCGCGTCCATACAGCTGAGAATTTACGATTCGCTAGTTATGGCCTATAAAGCGCGGTGTCGTCTCATCGTAACCCCTTAAAAGAACCTATTAATTGATTATAACCTATTATCATCGATTGTCAATAGTAAATTATGCTATCAATTTATTTATTCATTTTCTCGACGTCCCGTAAATTCAACTTTTCTTCCTATTTACAAAAACAAAACATCTAGCTGTAACCTAGTATGATCTATTAAGAGGTGTCTTTGTGCTTTTAACAGCAAATATATTCGCGATTAATATTACAAAAGGAGACAATAAATTATTATCTTGCAATCCATTCAATCTAAACATAAATTCTAACCAAATTCAGATCAAGGTTCGCATACAATTTTGCAATATAATTTACTAACGTACATAATTATACTTTGCTACGGTAGGCGCAGTTTTGTTTTTAATTAGGTACTTATCATTGACATGGCTCTACGAAACACACTTTCTATAATAAATTCCCATGTACAAACCACGAAGCGCTATAAATAACGATCTTACCAAACAAAAACTCTTATAATTCACCGCTGGACATTTAATATTCCAATGCAGAGAGCGCATATTAATCAAACTACACGAACAGGTTTCCACAAAGGCCGCTGTACAAAGTTAAATAAAATACACCTAAGGAGCGGCATTCCGTGAGATTTATTCGAAGGAAAAGGGAGGCGAAGTAAGAGCCAGGTCCTGTCGCAATGTGTTTATAGCGGTCCCTATGTCGTCTTGAAATGTTCTCCTCTAATTAATGCTCCTTCTATTGCGTCTCGACTTCTTTCCTAACGAATAAATACAGGCTTATCGTGACTTATTTAATTTAAATTTGGAACAAAGCAAAGCAACGCTACCCTTGAGTTACGGCGACAGTTGACACGCCGGGATTGTACAGATATTAGGTTACAAACGCGTTTCAAGCCGCCACGAAATATAACACGAAAAACATAGTTTCCACTATTTGTTATTTATATTCAGGTCTAAAACAGCTGCATTCTATTAACTGAGATAATTAAAAAATGCTAATCAGACTGCATATCCTGTGCGATTTTCAATCAGATCTTTATCAGTCCATGGGAAACGGACGGCCGATCCCATTAAAAAGAAACTGCAGGTACACAATGCATCCGACCTCCTCTCAGACTACAATACCGAAGAGAATAATGGAAGCCAGCTGACGGGAGGTGCCTTAACGCCCGTAGTCATGGCAACCGTGAAGGGTGGCCAACCTGCCTCGCTAACATATCACCGACCCCAAAAAAAACGGTCGATCTCACCCTCATCGCACAGATTTTGGACTCTACCCCATAAACCAGAAGGATCCCTTTCACGCGTCATCAAACAACACTTACGACCTTTCTCCTTAATAGCATTATTTGGACGCGTGTATCGTGTTTTGGGTTCCATCTTTGCTTTTTAAAATTAGAATGGCTGTCTCTATCTCTGTCGCGCCCGTTAAGGAGGGCACCTAATCTGCTCTAACCGCTTGTATAATTATTCTATTCTCTATTTACGACATTTTAAACAGATTTTAAGTTTTTGTTGAAGTAAGCATAGGCCGTAAACATTATTAAGGCAGTAAAAATGCAGTTTCCGTAATTTATGGTTGATGTAAATGCGGCATCGTACTTTTGGGCGAGTAAGTGATTTATTATGTCGCACATTTTTCACAACGTATAAACTGTCACAGAATACGTATTTTGATATCGTTTTATGCGATATTAAAATTAATATGATTTAGTCAACTTCGGGTTATAGAATAATAAAATTATAGACGTAGTGACGTATTTAATATAACGGTGCTGCGAAGGCCCACGCGCTGGTTTGGTCAGGTGATTATTATGCGCAGTAAAAATAGCTTTCAGATGCAATTATATCTCTTTTATTTTATTTTTTTGCTCAAAATCATTCTGAAGCAAACTATTACGTTATGAACATATTGTGAATTGAAGTTAGTGTTTACGTCTTTACCTGTGTTTTTTTACAATTGCGAAATTTCCACAATCTTAGTACCAACCAACAAGGGGCATACCTACATAAACTGTACTGTACCTACTACAATATTAATTAATTACTCACACAGACCTAATCAGGGTCATACTCGAAATTAGCATAAAATAACTTCAACCGTTAATAAACGTCGGATTATTGCTGAGATTATACATATTTAAATTACAAATAAATCCATCGGTCATGTCTATAAGTTACCACCGCAGGTAGAATAAGGCCCGGCCTACACGGCGGACATTCCTCGACGTTGGTCCGCTATCAATTTTATACGCGATGGGAACGCCATTTATCTTACCTTATTTATTGGGTGACTCCGAAACCAGTCAGAACCTCTCGCTCCGACCACATTCTATGTGTGCCGACCTTATGTGGGGCGTACGTGAGAAATTATGTGATAAAGCCACCAGCAATAATTAATGTACAGTCAACAAACAACATTTTCGAACTCACATATTTTATTACGACCGACTTTCTCGAATTCTTAGAAGACACCCAGGCAAGGAATAAAGCGACACCTTACAAAGCATTAGAAAGTTGCGCAACCCTTCTTTACGCATCCCTGAGTTTTTTGTAGCTATTCCTCTATAGAATGTATGCTATTGTTAGTTCGCGGACCGTTTGCTCCTAACCCTTTCCGTTACTTTTTTGCTCCGAAGAGATTGTTTTTACTTATTTTTACTACAGATACAATCGTTACTGCGACGATCCCGCTCGTTTGGGCGGATCCTTTGAACTCGCCTACATTAGTCGGAGCATTCAGTTTTTCACTCACAACATATAAAATGCGGTAATTAATCTACATTGAGGTTGTTCTCAGTAGCGGATAACTCTAAAATTAACTTTATTGCGGCAATAAAATATTAATGAGCCATTAAAATCTAAGATGGTATAAGAGTGAAATTTAATGGGCTCGGCCCAGAGTGTTCGCGCTGCGAATCCGAACGCGAGCGTACGATTGTGATATACGATGCAATAAATCGATTTAAAATCCCTATAACGCGACAATAACTGTAACTCTTGCTGTTGAACTGTTTTGTCGATGTCTCGAGTATCTCATGCTAGTGTCATGATCTAAATTGGGTTTAATTTCTTTCCAGGTCCGAACGGCTGCCCACGAAGGCGAGGTCGACAAACTTACACGAGGTTCCAGACCTTAGAACTAGAAAAGGAATTCCACTTCAACCATTACCTGACGCGCCGGCGCAGGATAGAGATAGCCCACGCGCTCTGTTTGACAGAGAGACAGATCAAGATATGGTTCCAGAATCGGCGCATGAAATTAAAGAAGGAGCTGCGCGCCGTAAAGGAAATAAACGAACAAGCGCGCCGAGAAAGAGAGGAACAGGATAGAATGAAGCAGCAGCAGCAGGAGAAGCAAGCGAAGCTGGAGGGCCAGCACCACGGGCACCACGTGACCCACCACCACGACCCCATGAAGATGCCTATCGATAAAGGCTCCAACGACCTCCTCAAAGTGAATAAAGTCCCTACGTAAGGTGCCCAAGCCACCTCATAGGAAATTCCTGACTGATTCTGTATCATATAGTGTGAATACATGAGGGAAGTGTTGCGTCCAAGAGGACTGCGGGCAGCGTTAGTCGTTTCGTATCCACTAGTTTTATTTGCGGCTGGTTTATTAGGAGTGTCGCCTCTTGTGGAGGCGAGCAGTGACTTTATTTGTAATTATGTTCCTTTAGTGCAAGGAGTCGCCTCGGTGTCGCTGGGTGGACAGGCTGGTGATGTGCTTTAAGCATTTATTTTGTTGCCATAACCACACCTTATTGCAATAATATTTTACTAAAATTTACAAAAGCGTTAGATCGCTCTAAGATTTACATAGATCCCCGAGTGAACTTCGGTATTGTTAGATAAGATTTTAAATCTGTGAATCTCATAGTATTTATTGCTACCACTTACTCTAATCCATTATGTTATATTTTTAATTGAATAGATATTATATTATGTACATTTTGATGTATATTTTATTTTTTGTCCGCTATTAGTGGACTGGTTATGTTTTACGGACACATTTTTTTATTATTGTAAAATTTGTTGTATTTTATCAGTTGAATTCAAAAGAGTTGCTTTTATTTTGACCAGATTGTGATTCACTTCAGTAGTTAAGGCCCGTGAATTTGTTGTATGATTTGATCCCAGTTCTGATAGTAATAATTATCGAGAAATATTAATTATTACCTGTGTAGCTAATTCCGTAAGAACTTAAAGTATGTAGGTATTTATAACAAAATACGTATGGAAGTACAATTGCAAATAAATAGGTCTTCGTCATTACGAACTTTATGTTTTATATTTTGTGTCTTCAGGACAACGTAATATAAAATAAGACGGTATTTTTTGATAATTCTAGTTAAAGAATACCAGTGTCCAGTAACTGAAATAGACCCATGAACAGAAAAGGATGGACTGGTACCGAACATAAATGGTATTGTCCAAATCTCCGAGTCATCTGATGTTCAAAATTATATACGTAACGATGATACATATAATATTACAATAATGTGACTAAATATAAATTTTACACCTAATTTTAAAGTTGAATAGTGTAAGTGTATTATATGATAGGTATAAATAGGTTCGATTTGTATGAAGTATCGCTAAGAACTTTCTTAGGTAGACACATAAACTTCTGTATGGTAGTATTTACAGTGGCTGCTAATACATTCACTTGTTCCTCAATATCATTTGCTGATAAATCTGTTAATGTGACTTACAGAAGGAAAGCATTGCGATATTTTTTCTATGATTTACCTAACCATTTTATATTAACGTTTTCATTTTCCAACACAACTTTTTAAGGCAGTGTAAACCTAGCCTGATGAGTTGACAATTTAGTTCATCATTTTGCTTTCCCCTTGTTATTTATTTCAAATTCCGTATTGTGCCAAAATGTATAATTATCTTTAGCGTAATCATCAGAATACACTGTTTCTACCGCGTCCATAGAAAAATATTGTGAATTTTCATTTCTTCCTCGATACGTAATAACTGAACAAAAATTAGAATTTAAAAGTTAGTGTTTATAGTCACCATTATACGTAAATTAATGTCAGGGTAGAATTAAAAGAAATAAATTAAAAGAATATCTGTATGAAAATTGGAGTCTTCGCTTACTTTTGATAAATCACCTCTAAATATCTGTCCACTGTGTTATCGGTAAATAGTGAATCAATGTCGTGATATCATTAGAAAAGGTTTAAGTCATTGGTAGTTTTAAGGGATTCTAAAAACAACCCTGTTTGTATTGATTCAGTTATTTAACTTAAACCCATAAAAGATATTTAGAGTTTTACCGTAGTGTCAATTTTTGGTAGTTTTACCGTCGCTTTTGAAACTATAAGCGTCTATTCATCATTAGAAAAAACTTTTTTATGTGGTTTAGTTTCGTCTATACAATAATTTTATTATTTATTTCGTCCAGTTCATAAATCATCCAAACCTTTAACATTACGAAATACGGTTGTCGTTAGAATAGAGATTTATCCCATCTTATTTTAAACTATGAAATCGAGAATGAAAAATCGAACAAAATGTACTTAAGTAACTTTGATATAAGTAGGCTTTATAAATTATAATGCATAGTTAAATATCGTAGACACTTGTAATAAATAAGCGTAATGAATCCGATGGTTAGTATTTGAATAAAACGCTTAAAAATATTTAGTATCGTTACTCATTCGTCGAGAAATGGAAGCTTTGGCAAAGGGACGCGCACAGAATTGCATTGACGTTAAATTTGACACAATTTGTGTATACGAATAAATTGTTGTTTCAGCATTCGATGGACCCTTAGGTCTTTGTTTTGTTTCGTAGTGATTATTTGCTTTTAAATGTTTCGTTGTTTTCATGGGACTGTGCAAGTAGTTAGCGTCGCTGACGCCGCTTGATCGATTAAGTTTTACTGACAATAGCTTATGACATAGTAAAGATAATGCATGTAGCTATGCCCATTGATTTATGACAAGTCTCTTTATTGTTTCTGCCTCGTAAAGAACTGTAATTCATGTGAAACAATAAGCAATTTGCTAAATAGTTATATACATACGTCCTCCACCAGTAATGCTGTCTTGCCATATTGCTAGTGTTTTAGAGGTATGATTATATACCTAAACTGATCATTTCCTACAGTATTTATTTTTATTAAACCCCTTCCGTTTCATTTAAATTCATTGTTCGCTAATTATACGTTAACATGATTAAGTTTAACAGTTATTGTGGACATGTTGAGACTTCCGTTCTATTTAGTTTTATATATTAAAATAATCATTTTTATCTTTAACTAAATGTAGCTATGTATGTATGTACCTATATCTATATTTTTGAATATAGTAATTAGAAATCGTCTTAAAGTTAAGTAACTGTAAATAGTCGTGAAAGTTTTATGTGGCGCATTATTTTTTGTTTATATTTTTTTTGTTTATGTTATGTATTTATGAGATTTTGTGTCGTATTACACTTGGCCAAAGTGGTTAGAAACTTACCCTAAAGTGGCGTTACTTTTAGTCCAGTGATGATAAAAAACTTACGCATTAAAATAAAAAACGTTAATTGCAATTAATCTGAAATACCAATACTTTGTTAAGTATTGGTAAATCACTCTCAGCGCAACCAATGGACTTCGTCGGCGAACATCAAAGTGGTAGTAAAATTCAAATAAGTCGTGATGTGATCTAACAACAATAGTATGAGAATACTTTCTCAGCACCAGTGTTCGTCATTTCTAGACTCTTATTCGTCTTTGTGTCTACGTACTATTTTACGAAGTTTACAGGAAACATTTATTTCAATATGCTCCTGTAATACAGTAACGTCCAAGATACGTCTTTGTAAGAAATTGCGTGAATTCTGATGAGTTCTATAACGTTAGACTTAAGTTTCAAAATCATTTGGCCAAGTGCAACTTAAGGTACGATGAACGTGACTGTGTCGTGGTATATAAGCAAATAGTTGGGTGATTGTATATGAAGCCCACATTGAATATTGTAATATTAATTTCAAAAATTCAAGAGAATAAAGAGTTAATAAAAACAAAAGGCTTTTCCTTTTTTGACACTTTCCAAAACTAATCTTCCTTATTCCATGTGTTTGGTGGGTATATGAAATTAAAAATATTATTTTTTACTGCTTGCTCACCATAGGTGTAAAAATACTGAAGATTATCTAGGTTCAAACGTGGAAATATTCACAGCATTATGGTGACTTTTTGTACTTTCTTCATTTTTTCCTTTGAAACAAGCAATAACTGACCTAATCTTTTATTTTCAAGTGTTTTCTTTTAAGGTGGGTAGGGTTGTTTAGTTACTCATCCCAATATGCTAGAAATTTCACTGTAGTCACAATAAATACAAGTAAAACCATGCTGTTGATCAGGTTATTTTATTTACTGAATACACTTAATTATATCTCATCATCACAATCACAAAAGACACAACATTGCACACACAAATACAGGCCATAACTTATCAACCTAGTTACAAATTCAAACGTAAGTCTAACTAAGTATATGGACAAGTCTTTTTCCAAATATCCAAGATTAACATTGCTCAAAATTTTTCTGTGAACATAACGTTATAACAATCAGTCATTATAAAAGTTAATCGTAAATCGTAATAATTATAACTTACTTCGTATAAAGTTTACCGCACAACCACTCGACTTAATCTATAAGTGCTTGATTATTCCAAAGAACCTGTAAGTTGAACTTAAGCCTTTCAAGTACTTTCATGTAAGCAAGTTATTTATTGACCAAGTATCCAATGACAGTGCTTCTAACGTCTAACCATGTCTAACGCTTGATGCTGCCAAGTACTTTATGTAGCACACGTCGTTAGGGATGGCATGGCACCATTTTTAAGTTCCTTTTTATACCTTACCATTTTAAAAATAGATCCGAATAAAAAAAGGCTTTCTGACTCTGAAAGTGAGAGAAAATACTGAAAAAGCTTTACACAATAAGATCAAGAAACAACCAGAAAAGTAGCTGTCAAAAAAAACCGGCCAAGTGCGAGTCGCACTCGCGTACTGACGGTTCCGTGCCAACTTTGACTGATTTAAGGAATTCACTTAGCTAAAATACCACAAAATTTTGTTGACAGCAAATACCACTTTGTTTTTCATAGTGTTTGTATGAAGAACAAAGTTATGTTTGCGGTTGTTGACAATGAGCTATATCTCAAAAACTACTAGTTCGATCTCGTTCAAACCAATTTTCGTTGAAAGTATTTGTTAAGATTTACAATATGTATTTTACCCCACACGCATAAGCCCCAGACTAAAAAAATAAAATCGATTTTAGTTCATGTATGGGAGCCCCCCCTTAAATATCTTTATTTTTTATTTTTTGTATGAAAATCGTAAAGCGGTCAACAAGATACATCTTCCTACCAAATTTCAACAGTGTGATACTTATAGTTATAGAATACAAGAATAAAGTGGCTGTGACATACGGACGGTCAGACAGACAGACAGACTTGACGAAACTATAAGGGTTCCGGTATTTGCGAATCGGTATGCTAAAAAGGTATTTTCATATTTTTTTGGGTTTAATGATTTGATACTATCCGCGTATTTTTGAGTAAAAGATTCACATCTTGTTTTATTTGTAGGTAGGTAATAAAATAAATTCAGTTGATATTAAAATAGACTTTGTTTTACGGTGGAAAAATACACTTACTTATTTGCAACATTGTTTAAGTTTTATATCAGTAGGTTGTACTCTCCCTTTTGACACAGTTCCGAACTGTGAAATCTGGAAGTCTCGTCACAAAATTATTCAACGATCGAGAAAACAAGGATGGGCGATGAAATTTTATTCAAAACCTTATTCAATACGTAACCTCAAGACTCATGCAGGGTAGTATGGTAACCCTACTACAATCCGTTAGAAGTCAATGGCATGACCTTTGAAACAATGTTCCAGCTTTGATTTGTTATGGGGAAGAGTGTGGTAAGGTGACCGTAAATAGAACTGGCTTTCAGGTTAGTATTACAGCACTGTACAGATGTTTGTAGCTTAGAATTGGGATATAAACTTCTTCTGATGTTCAAAAATTTAAAAGAAACTAAAAATAAAAATGTATGAACTAAACTTAATTTTGTGGAACATCTTGACAAAACATACAGTTATTGTGATCCTTGGGATTGTTGTGAAAAAGTTCTATATGTAATATTTGTAAAACTAACTGGCACTAAAAGTAAAAAAGCCGATAATTTCAAAGTTTTCCAATAAATCACGATAACCGTGACGGTACACGATCGCTGTGTAAGCCCATACTATTTTAAAATTATCAAAAGGTTCCATAGAAAAAAGCCATTAATTGGAAATTTAAGGTGCATCCAGACACCCGCCCACTTGACTTTTTTTACCCTAACATACTTAAAACAATATTAATTCCCACCGTAACCAACGGCTGCTCTGTCGGCAACTTATTCTTATTGCACTCAGTGTCACATACATCACCATAAAGAACAGAAAAAACAACGCCCTAATAGAAGAACGGCCCTAAATACCAATAACGTTTGTCGGATCCCCGCCAAAAACTAAGCGTGAGTTATATCCATAATGCAATTTATTCTGCTATTCCGCCATTTTCCATTCTCCACAGACTTTGCTCCTGTCAAATAAATATCAGACCTCCAGAATTCACAATAGGTGGGACCGTGCCACGGTAAATCTGAAATCGCTTGACGGCTCAAACTTTTGCTGAAACAAAACGTAGGAGACTCGAAGGCGATTCTCAAGCAATTTTGAGCTTAAATGACTAGAACTTTTTTATGTCGAACTTTCGTCTGTTGCTTTTCGTTAATAGTTTTTGTTGTTGTTTTTTTTCGACGAACCCTATCTTGACATTACCTTAATGGCGCCTGATATCTCAGAAAGCGATCATAGCAAATTTTAATGGCTGTTAAAAGTGGCTTAGTCGCTTGTTATAGCCAAAACAAATTTGGTTGCCATTAGATTGACGATTATGGGATGTGAATGGCTTTGACCTCATACAAGTTATATCTACGTAAATTAATTCTGATGGTAAATATTGGTTTCGTAAGTGTGAACTAGGTACGTCAGTCATCTTAGTTTATAGTTTCCTCAACATTGTTGATGGTAGTTGATTATGATTGTTATCCTTTTAGAATAAAAGGAAGGAAGAAACGAAATTTCGCTTAACGATTGTGTTAACAAGTAATCATTAATAGTTATACCTACCCAGGAGGAGAAACAATATTGCAAATGTTAGGAAAATCGTAATAGTTTCATTCACAGATCTTATATATTAGATAGACTCTGTGGTACCTACAAATACTAGTACGTACGTCCATGATGATGGTATTAAGGTAAGGTGGTATGGGATGGTATTAAGGTATTATGAAAAGATAATAATTCATGATTTAATAACGTGAATAAAACTGTAAGTAGCAAATTTACGAGGGTCAAACTGAAAGTTCTTAGAACTGGCCACTTATAAACAATATAATAAAAAAAATATTCTAAAATTTGAAAATAGAACTCTTTGCCAATATTACTGAGTATATATTTCATTCATTTGTCATTTGTTTTACGATTTGGCGGCAAATTGAAAATTGTCTGTGTCACGTCAACATGAATTTAACACGAGAAAATTTTCGTGCAATGATTTTTTATGACTTTCGATGTCATTTAAGTCAACAAGAAAGTTATGATAGACTACGATTGGCCTTTCACGATGAAGCCCCATCTCGTGCGACTGTTTACAACTGGTTTAATGAGTTTAAACGTGATCGCACTAATCTCACTGATGATGTACGTGAGGGACGGCCTTCTACGGCGACGACTGAAAATAACATCTGTGTTGTGCGGCGTATGATAGAGACTGACAAAAGAGTGACCTATCAGCAGATTCGGACAAGCTTAGGCATCGGTATGAGTCAAGTGCACAAAATCCTCCACGAACATTTAGCGGTCAGGAAGCTTTGCGCCCGGTGGATACCTCATAATTTGACTAAGGCTCAAAAACTCCATCGTGTGGATTGGTGCCGTAAAATGATTGAAAGATTTAACGGAGGTGACTCAAATGCTGTGTTCGACATACTAACAGGTGACGAAAGCTGGATTTACTGTTATGATCCTGAAACCAAAAGACAATCTGCTCAGTGGGTGTTTCCTTTCGAGGAGTTGCCAACTAAAGTGAAGAGAGATCGAAGTGCGGGAAAAAAATGGTGGCCTCGTTCTTTGGAAGGATAGGTCATTTCGCAACAATTGTGTTAGAGGATCAAAAAACAGTTTCTGCAGAATGGTACACTACCAAATGTTTGCCACTTGTCTTGGAAAAAGTTCGAGAGAAACGACCTCGCAGTAGGATCCTCCTTCACCACGACAACGCCTCGTCGCACACCGCCAAGCGAACGATCGACTATTTGGCGACATCAAACGTTGAATTACGGGGTCACCCGCCGTATAGCCCCGACCTCGCGCCTTGTGATTTTTATTTATTTCCAAAAATTAAAGAAAAACTTAAAGGAAAGCGGTTTATGAATGCTGAAGAAGCGGTGGCTGCGTATCGCGATGCCATTGAAGAGACCCCTAAGGACGAGTGGGCAAAGTGCTTTTCGCAGTGGTTCCATCGCATGCAGCGGTGTATTGACGTCAATGGACAATATTTTGAAAAGATATAATAAAACTAATAACTGGCTAATGTAATCAGTTTTTGATTTTCTAAGAACTTTCAGTTTGACCCTCGTAATTCGAATGTTGTTACTCTTAACTGCTTATTTGTTTTTATATAACATTTTTCTAAATTCATATAGCTCATGTCAGATGGGGGGCCGGAAGACTGTAAAACAGGGTCCATGTTCCGATCCCCCACTTTGGCACGTTTATATATGCATGCTTTAAAACTATGAATAGTGTTGCAGATTGATATTAGTATTTTTTGTTATGAATTTGCCATTTCGATGGATACATAAATTGATTTTCGAATGAAAAAAATGAAGATTGAATACTGCAGCTGAAAATGGACATTAATTTTAATCAAATTCGGCCGACAGACAGCAGCAGACATATCATTTCACCTTTATGAAATGCCAATATTGATAGCTGGCATAAAACATTGATTCATCCATTCATAATCGCAGCACACAATAAAGTATGCATTTACTAAAGTAATCCTGCGCGTTTGTTTATGAAATCGACTGAAACGGTTCGCCCTTCGGCTATTAGCGCGGATGCGTTACCGGCATGGCCTAGCCAATTTCATGGTCTGACGCTCCCTCCCTGCTCTGGGGATTGAGTACGTATGCTGATGAAAATCAGGTTCTTTCTATTGCTATGACTAGTTATGAAACGACATCGCGACATGGCGAGCTTGAAACTTAAAGCTCAAGTATAGTCCTTAGTTTACGAAATATTTACATATTGATTAAAAATCGGTAACCTATAAATAAACCCTTGGAAACAAAATATTTGTTTTCTTTAAGTAAAGAAACACATTATAATCTAATTAATTTCTAGATAAAATACTTACCTATCTCTATTTATCTTTTTAAAATATCTTAATTAAGGTAAGATCACTTTTACTACTCAGTATAAGTATAAAAATCTGAGGGTATTTTCTTTTTTATATGACAACCACATTACCGCAGTATTGTCGCAGGACTTAGTATGATCGGTCGTAAAATTTATTTAATTAAATATTACGGTGATTTGATTAAAATCTCTTTTGTTCAAGTTAGTTACTCAACTTTATCTATGTGTTTAGTGTGTAAAGTAACAAATATCAAAAGGTGTTCAAGCTGATGGAAAGAGGGGGTGGATCTTAAGAAACGATAAAACAAGTTTTCTCATTGTAGCACATAATTTCTATTTTAATAATTTGTATTACAAGCTAGTTTTATGACTCTCTGCAAATTAAATGCATAATTTCCAAATTATTCAGTATATAATATCAATATTTAAGATATATTTTTAACAATAAGGTGATTTTCCCTAAGATGTTCGCTGCGACGCTGCCATTCTGTCAATTTTAGTCATGTAGCCCAATAATTAAAAAATCGTTTAAAGTAATCGAACAGCGTCTTACATTTCTATTTTATATTTTACGTGAATTTTATTTTCTCCTAAGCTTAGGGCATATAAAGACCATATTATTTTTACCTTGCTGACTGATAATTCGGTCAAAAATCACAGTGTAACATTAACAAGTAGGATTTAATGGTTTTGGAATGTATTTTTTTTAACACTCAGTGTCATATATTTTTTTAAATTCAATTCAATTTCACAAGGTCGGACCGACAGCACGGTAGCTCAATTGCTAGAGCGTTTGGCCCGGTTAGCCAGAACTTGCTGGTTCGAGTCCCGCCCGAGCGCAAATTTTTGGTTTCTTATTTCATCTTTATAAGTAGGATTTAATTTATTAAAATAAATATAGCCTATTAATCAATACTATTAATCAATAGCAATAGTATTTTTCATGCGATTTTCAGCAATAAATACAGTGATTGATTATTACGGCCAAACCGCCGCACGTACACGATTTTAGGCCAATTAGGTTTTGTCAATCACTGTAGTTCGTTAAGTAAGTTTAGTTCTATGCATAAATTTTCCAGTTTTTATAAGAGAAGAAAAATACAAATTATGAGTGGGTGATCAAAAACAATATATATATTTAATAAGGCAATGTTTCGTTATTTTTGGCAACATTTTATTCTATTTACTTTATGAGATAATATTTTCTTTTCTGGAATCTACGAGTAGTATGCGTAAAACGCAAGAATTTGTCATATCGAAAAATGTCTCAGCAATATTCATAAAAAAATGGACTAAAGATACGAAAACAAAATTACTAACAGTTTTTAGTAACGTATGATTCGCGAGAAGTGTTCTACCATAAAAACTAGGAAAACCAAACATTTATAAACAAATTTCATCTAATACGAATTCATTCGTAATTCAAACCCTTTGAATGGAACATGGCGACTGCGATCCGCTTGCAAACTATTCCGGATACGATAGAAAACTCAATTCTTTTATTTTATTTCGATTTTGTTTTTATTCTATTGGAAAAACTGTTTCGTTTCACTCTGTAAAGTTCGATTGGAAAATTAGAGTGGAAAAACAGGGTTCTGTTTTCATTGGGGATGATTCGTGGATGACATTCTGTTGTTTGGTATAAATATTTGATTGAAAATAGAAATCATCTTTGAGCCCGAGCGTTACTTACATTTTAATGAGTGGAAGTTTTGTCTTCGATATTTTTATTTTTATTTAGTTGCACTGTAAGTTGTCCAATTGGCGGACTTAATAACTTCATCTGTAAGTTGTTCAATTGGCGGACTTAATAACTTTTCGCCTCAGGTCCAGACCTAAGATATTGCGGCCGTTTCTGATTTCCATGAATAATTCTAATACTTTAGGATCAAAGCAATGTATGTGATTGGTGTCATATATTTATTTATTTAATTTTAAGCGTCTCATAATTATAATACTTATTATCAACGAAAATATAATAACTTCTTATTATCTGACTTTTTATTTCAAAAATTTATTGCACAAACAAAACTTTAAGTACAAAGGTGGACTCAAATAATGCTAAAAGCATTACCTCCTAGTCATACTTACCTTTGCAATAGAAATATGTAGTTGCAACTTTGTTATAATTCTTTTAAAAGAAGTAGTTACGTATTTTTCTTAAGGTGATTAGGCGACGGTGACCTTGATAGTACGTGAAGTAGAATGACGATGACTGCTGCTATTATATCAAAAGTCAGTATTTGGGGCTTAAAAGTTTATTCATTGCAAATAGACTGTCGTATTTCGGTATTCCGATTTCGAACTAATAAACGAATGCTTTCAAAAACTTTTGCGCGTCGATTCCTGGCATTTACTATAAATAAATGCACGGGCGGTTTCGAACCAATAACATTCTGGCTAACCGAGCCAAACGCTCTTCTAATTGAGCTACCGTGCTGTCGGTCCGACCGTGCGAAATTTGGTCTCTTTACCTTCGTCATTACGCGTGACATCTGCGCTTATATGCGTCGCGCGTAATATTTCATCTTTATGAATATATAATATGACACTGTGAGAGTTAAAAACATTGCTTACATTTACTTGAAGAACTATCCTCATTGTAGTCATTGTCTACGACAACAGATAAATTAAGTTTCAGATGTTTGTACCGGCACCTTTAGAACTTTGATATTTTGTATTAGAGCCCAAAACCAAAGAACTCTTTGTATTTTTGTTCTCGTAAATGCTTATTATTGAGTTTGACTGTATTCAACTAAAACAAAAGGATATTTGTCTTCCTCCTTCCTCTATTTAACCATTAAAACCTCGCCTACAACTTTGTTGCTTGCGCTATTAGTTTTTATTTTATAGTTTTCACTTTTAAGCCAGTAAAACAAAATACTTGCCTCAAGAGCGATCACCAACGATGGTTGTTGTAGTATAAATTTTTACGATCAACAAGAAAGTACTTAGCCAAATAGCTTGCTTATGACATAGCTCGCTCGAACTTACAAGTTTTACACATCAATATTTATATTTTACGAGCCCTGGATAGATGCTAGAAAAGCTATGTCTGTGATTATCTGACATTACACTGTGTTGTATACTTTTATGGTCAAATTAACTATCATGAAGTCAAAGTAGAGGCTGCTGCTAGAATGATGATAGATTTTTGAATGAATTACTTTGCCATCAGTGAAGGGAAACAACAAATAGAAATCTGCACACAATCGTAGATAGATAACTATTGTATGTAAACCGCTTTAAAATAACTGAGTAAAAAGCTTAAAATAACACATTCGTCTCCTATTTGGGGGAAACAAAATGGATTCGGTGCATGATGACAAACTTACGGACAGCAACAGTCTACACACAAGAAGGCGGTTAAGTTTTTACTTATTTGTTACTTATATCTCAAAAACTCTTAGCCTGATTTTGATGATACTGCACAATGCCCTTATTTGAACTATAGGTACCTAATTGAACTAAAAAGAATCATCTCGCTATGACGTCTCGTTTTCGAGAATTCACATTCACACGTGTCCAATTCTGATCATATCACATACAAACAAGTTGAATCGATAACCTCCTTATTTTGAAGTCAGTAATAATGGAGCAGGCGATGGTGTACCACTCAATTTAAGAATGCCAAGGGAGTCATATTGGGTTTTCATTTATTACACATAGCGATCTCGACTCACAGTCATAACGTGAGCGACTTTGAGTGATAAGAAGTTATTCATAATAGAAAATATAACTTGCTTACTTAATGGAAAACATTTCTAAGGTAGGTTGTAGGTAATGCCTTGGTAGGTACCTAGGCATAACCTACTAATTGTTAAATTAATAGATTTTTATACGAAACTAGCGGTCTCTTTCGACTACGACCGCGCGTTTTGAGTTTTCCCCTTCCCCCCTCCCGTCGCATGGTGCCCGATGTTTTATAGCCAATACACAAACAACAACAATATTTTTTCAAATCGGGTTACTGGGCCGATTTTAGCTTCACGCATTCAAAGAAACAATCAAACTCTTCATGTATAATATCTGTCATTGCTTATACTTATTCCTAAAATCACCCGGAAATGTGTGACACATTTCGTATGAAATTTATACATTTCATAAACAGCGAACGGAAATGTAATATATTTAATTTATTGTAACTTGTGCATCTCAATGAGAGCCTTGATAAAAAAACTCTGATCCTTGAATTAGTAAGAACAAAAGATATTATAGGTATATTGTACGATTGTTACATATTTATCTCAATGAGACCCTTATTGAAAAAATATTATTTATTTTAAAACGTGTTTCATTACTTTTATTCACACAAAACATTCGTTTTATAAATTTTGGAGTTATATATACAACTCCTAGAATGTGTACATTTCCTGTAACATTAAACACATACAATATAAAACACAATAATTGAAAGAATTATCTTGAAGTATCATTTAACAAGTAAACTGAAAAATGAACGATATCATTTATGATTTCTTTTTCGGTAACATTAACAAGGCACATACATAGATAAAAATCTTTTTGAAGTGAAAACTTCTTTAGCGGCGTTGAGCACTTTTGTGGGATGGGGGAAAAATGTGAAACTCGCGTCAGGACACGTGGGCTGATCGAAAAACCGTAAGACGGTTGGCGAAATTATGGATGTAAGTTGATTTTTCTGAGAGATAAACTTTTTAATGTAATTTAATATAATATAAATTGTAATGTTTGTGTACGATAGCGCAATAAATAAATATTGTATTCTATATAAATATTATATTATTATTATTATTATTGTATTATTATTATTGTATTATTATTATTATTATTATTATTATTATTGTATTCTATCACAAAAATGATAGTACTTTTATAATGATAATAAGAGCAATTCATTCAAAATTATTCCCTAACTATTCCAAAAAATCAAACAAGTTTTCACTTCTGCCGGCACTCCAGGAGTGCAATTTTGTGTTTTTTTTTACTATATCTTCCATCAACTACTATTTTAAAACTAAAGGTAGGTTGGCACTGTTAGATAACGTTTTACTTGACGAAATCCTAGCATAAGTAAATCTAATTGTGTCTCAAAAGCACATCTTCTGAATACGATCCCAGCCTCAGCCACCACATCAATATTAACACTCAACTACCCGCAGAACCTGTGTAAAGGTTATTCCAGCTGTGAGACTACGCAATTATCCCCGAAAGAGAGAATTCGGAGACCTTATTTTTGAATCACTCGCGTCAATGTGGCGTGTGAAATGTGACATTTGATTGCGACATGTGACATTGGCGTATGCTATATTTCGCTCTAACATAGCTAAATGTGTTACCTAGTTGCATCCTTGTCCGAATCGTTCAGCCGCATCGCATGCGAATGCGTTGGTATACTTACAGATTTTCAAATGAAAATCAGTTTAACTTACCACGGTTTCAAATAAAAAATATACTATATAATAAACATCTAGTTTGATTGATTTTCGAACGATAACAGCTCGTAATTTTGTCACGAGTGATTCAAAAATAGGGCCCCGGGTAAAGGTAGCTTCCGACGCGCCGATGCACCGTCGTATCGATTTGGACAACGGTTATCGCACCCATCCCTCCTCTGTACATAACTACTTATAAAAGTGCTTTTAAACATTCACGAGTCAAAGAAGGGGCTGCGAAATTCGACGGATTTTTAGCCGAGAATCTTAAATGTAAGCGGAAAATTCGACTTTTATTCAACATGAAAGTGTTTGCGCGCATAGAGAAATACTTCATTTTTTTACTAACAAAGTGAAAAATAAAGTAATCTTCTCATTTGAATACCTAAGTACCTATTTTATCTTAAAACTGAATGATAATTTATACCTACCTGAGTACTGCTAAGTCAAAAGAAGGGTTAAATTTTTATGATTCAATTAAATAATCAATGGTAAGTAGGTAAGTTTAAATGTGCGTTACATTTAAAGTTATTAAGAATATTCCTTTATTAATAACAAACAAGAAAAAATTAAACTAAGACATGCAACATAAAAAAAATTACTTAATATTAAGAATCAATTTATTGCAATAAGGCTTATTAGGACATCATTATCAAGTCTTTTATAGATAGATAGATGGATAACTCTTTATTGCACATTACATAAATTGATTTACAAATTCGTTTTAGGGAAATGTACAATTTAGGCGGTCTTATCGCTGTAAGCGATCTCTTCCAGACAACCTTTGGGTAAATAATTATGAGTTTTATAGGAAGGGGTATTTATATTACTATTTATTACCTGCATTTTTAACATGTAATTAAATAAGTTACTTAAATAATCAAAGGTAAGTTGGTAAGTTTAAAGTGCGCCTTACACTTAAAATTATTAAGGATCAAATTATTGCAAAAAAGCTTATTTGAACATCATTTAAGTACAAGTCTTTTAATAACTATTAATGACCTGCATTTTTAACATGTAATTCAATAAGTTACTTAAATATATATTACTGCTCAAGTTACAATGCTGAGTCATACTCGTATTAGCAATTATATAATACTGACAGATCTAGGGCCCTATTATTGAATCGCTCCTGTGAAATCGGGTGTAATCATTGATTATTGGCCGATTTTCGAAAGTTTTTTTTTACACTAAAGTGAAAAAAAAACTTAATTTTAATAGATAGTATTCACGTATGTGTTTTGATCTGTTTTCGGTGACTTTTAGTTCGTTTTCGAACGAAAATTACACGCCATATTTAAGCAAGTGATCCAAATATAGAACTCCAGAATTGATAAAAATAATTTAAACCGCCTTAATTAATTTCTTTTATGTTTTAGTTATTATTACCTTTAAGTACCCAAAGTTAAAATATAGCTGATTGGACTAAAAATGATTATCTCGCTAAGACTCCTTTTTGAGAAATCCGTGCGCAAACATACACAAAAATAATTTAAGAAATTCAGCACACGTGTTTGGAAGCCTTACTAGATCAACATACCTACTTAAAAACAATCATAATCCAACAATATCATATACATTGAATCGATTACCAACCATACACTTTTGAAGTCTGTAAAAATACAGCAATACTTATTATTGTAACGAGTACTTATCCAAAGCGTTACTTTTACTGAGTACCTACTAAATAACATGAAAATTGATCCTATTGAAATACCAAGTTTGTGTCATAAATTTAGAGCTGAATGAATTTCAGAATAAATAAACCTGAAAGAGCATGCAAACTTAGATCACGAAGTGCCAATAACGAACAACCGTAACACACTCGTAACCGGAGCTTCGTAAACCTAACATAATTTCATGGAATCCATTACCAAATCTGCATGAAACGAAACGTCCGTTAACTTCTGACCAGTAGCGTTTCACGAACGTTTTGCGACTGCGCGAAAACCTGCTAATAGCCACATTGATTTTGCAGATAGAAGCCAGGTCGGAGCGTGCAAACCTACGGCCTTTCCGGGAGTCCATAATCAACACACAATATCAACTTACACACCATACATTGCACCTTCCGAACCTCAACCAACTCTCAACTCCACTTACTAAACGAGCGGTGGTTCCCAAATACTGAAGCATCGTCGTTAACTTTGGGTTAGCATAGTACAGGGACTAGGTTACGGGGTAGGTATAACAATAACTATAATATTATTACCTATGTTCGTTTTTCCACCGTTCTTACTTTACGCTCGATGACGACGAATTGTCATTCGGGAGGAAAACCGTTATTGTATCACAAAAAGGAAATATTACTGTCCCCGCTCGACTGCCTTTTATACGGGAAGTAAGGAAATTGGAAGTGATATTGCTCTTTAATAAGATCAGGAGGAGTTTTGTGATTTTGTATATGTCACAATCTATTCAAAGGGTCTATTAACTGAATCGCCTTATCCTTTAATCTATTCTTTGTAGGACTTTTGTAGGATAATCTATCAAAAGGATTGAAAATGTTTTTTTAAATGGTTTCATTCCTTATCTTTGTACAATACAACACGATATATTACATACATATATAGTAAGTAATGTGTTTTCATGTTAGACTGTTTGCAACAGATTTATGGGGCACAAATGCATGAAACTAAGCATAAGCATGACAATAAAAAATACGGTCCTCCGTCCAAAAAGATCAAGTCAAGACCAATCAAAACCTCCCCATCACTCCGAATAAAATAAAAAATGCAATTACGCCATCAATTGTAAAACAAACGAATTAGAGACACCTCCCGCGGGTGTTGTACGGCCGTAAATTTGGAGCAATTTAATTGGATCGTGTTACGTAGCAGATCGTAGTGAGCCGCGCAATATCGGGCGTTATTCGTACGGTTAACTATCCGGGCACAAGTTACGACTAGCAGCTCGTTTTGAACCCGAGGAGTGTTTGGGTGCGGTTCAAGTCAACTTGTACAGGGCAGGGGTAGTAAGCAGTTTGTTGTATTGTTTGACAAACTCCGTGGTCGAGTGGCTAGCACGCTGGTTTCAAGCGTAGCCATCTCCTGAGGTTCCGGGTTCGATTCCCGGTCGGGTCAATGTAGAAAACGTTCTTTTCTATATTGTCTCGGGTCTGGGTGTTGTGGTACCACCATTGTGTTTTAATCCCATAACACAAGTGCATTGGCTACTTACTTTGGGATCAGCGCAATGTTTGTGATTGGTGTCCAATATTTATTTATTTTAGTAAGAGTAGCATGTGAGACGAAGTAGGTGATCGCAACTTCGTAGGTAAGAATATTGATGGATCGTTTTGCAATTACTGGTATTGGGTGTAAATAGTTACACACAATAAAGAAATTTGAGAATTTGAACGTTTTGTCACGCTGTCTGGAAGAAATGGCTACAAGCAATATGACCGCCTTTATTGTACTACCTAATATTTAAGGTGTTATCCTATATCAATAATTAAACATGTTATTATGTGGTGTAAAATAAAGTATTTCGCACCATATACTAACGCAATATACGAATCTTGAGGTGATTCAAAGGCCAATAACTTTCAATTCATGACTGTCGTTTCACTCTTATATTTAAATTTCACAGGACGTGTCTATTACAACTGTATCGATTTATACGAACTGATAAATATATTCAAATTAATTTTCCTTGATATTATGCTTCATACTCCAAGTGTCCTGTAGCATTTAATCCTGAAGCAAGTCCCAGCTACCAACGTAAACACTCCTTTACAAATCGTACATCCAATCTAAGCTGAACTTTTCATGGTATATCTTTAGACCCCTCTCTCGCCCTATTCCCAAGAGTGTTAGGAGACGAAGTAGGTCTAGACTGGCTGGTTCAGGCCTCAGAGTCTATCTGTATTCCGAATAATACAGGTATGCGTCGATGTGTGCGTTTGGTGCACCGTCGAATATCTGCGTAGCTATAGATCGACAAGTACAATTGAACAGAAATGCTTTAACGAATCTTCATCTCGTTAGTAATATGAATCCATCAATCGGTCACGGCACCACGGGTGAACGGCTGGACCGATTTCGCTTATTATTTTTATGTTGTTTTGGTTATTGCCAGAAGGAGGATATTATGAAAGAAAAAAAAGGGCGTTGCGCTATATAAATAAATAATATTAGACACCAATCATTCTTAACATTTGATTGTATTAAATTATAAAGTGTTGTATCTTCCTAAATATGTTATTGTATTAAGATAACTTGTATTACATTGATTTGCATTCAAATGTGTAGTTTTTGTTTGTTTGTTTATGTTTTGTTTTTTTTTCTACTACTTTTGGAAATAAACTTCATTTTCATTTTCAAACACATATCTACATTGCTCTGATCCCAAAGTAAGTAGCTAATTGCACTTGTGTTTGGAAATCAGACACAACGGTGGTACCACAACACCCAGAGCCAAGACAATATAGAAAGTTATGATTTCTATATTGACCCGACCGGGAATCGAACCCGGGACCTCGGAGCGGCGACACCTTGAAACCAGCGTGCTTAGCCACTACACCACGGAGGTCGTCATAAAATAAAACGGCGATAGATCATAAAATTTAAGAGTACCTACTTTCTTACCGGGGCCGGGACGGAACAAGGCCGGGGGCGAAACGAAGTTCACTAGGTCCGTTAGTAGATAATGCATAAAATAAAGTAGGTTTTAACGAAAAATAATAATATGTAAAAAACAGTATTTTGAATAAGGTTAAAAGAAACAAACTGATAATATTGATAGGATATGTCACCTCTAGGCACTTACATTACCCTTGCATTTTACCAATATTTTCTGTACTTTTTACAACATATTCGTTCTTGATCATTGATTTCGTCCCCTATAACTGAATTATCTTAAAAGATAAATGATCAATTAAGTATATTTATAAATCACTTTTATTTATGTCAAATTAAATTCCTTTTAAGCAATGTGAAAAACTTTTAATGAAAGTATATGTTTTTGAGCAACCTATAAAAATTCAAAGCGCATTGAAATGACTATGAAGAGAATGTGTAAGAAAATTCGCGTTTAGAGCTGAAACTGTTTCATTTTGTGCAGAAAAGGGAGCCAATTTTGATTTACGACGTCTAATGTATGAGTGCTACATATTCAAATTGTTCTATCTCTTATCTCGTTCGCGAAGACATCTCGACGCGACTGTACCGAGGGTCCGTTCATCGAACGAGTTCGTAGCCCACAAACAAAAGGTCGTAAAACCACCGAAACGCGGGCCAACTAGCACCGTTTCGCCGTCCAAAATGTTCCCATCACAATCCCAAATACAAACGCTACTCAACCCTCACGCTTGCCCGCGACATACGCCCTTCCAATTTCAAACCAAGTGAAAATTTCCCGGCCCAATTCGAAAAGGACGTAAGTACACACACATCATGAACACTTACGACCTTCCACCGCGAGCCGTATCCACTCTTATCTCGCCTGTAGCAAGGTGATTTACTATAATTAGAAAGATAGCGGTAGATGCCTTTTGTTATAATTTTCCAGGCGGGCTCACGAGCGTTTTCCCGCGCAAACTCATGAAAATGCCCGCCATTTTGTAATGTGCCTTGTTTTTTGATAAGGGTATTAAAATAACGGCGTTTTCGGACGGTTCTTTAACTTTACTATAGGGTGCTGTTTGTGTTTATATAGGGAACTAAATACGTGAGCACACATTTTGAATGCAAATTGGAAGAGTTGCTAATGAAAATTAACGATACAACAGCATTTTAGCTTTTGGCTTAGGTCATTGTCAATAATTAAGGAGCGGATAACATAGTACAATAAAAGCTTACAGCTAATGAGTTAGTTGGAGTACCTACTGTGGTTTTAAAGCACTCCAATAACATTACCCTACTTACTATCACGAATGAACTTTTTGGAGCCTTTATGCAATGTTATGCTTTGTAGAATTCCATCATCTTCACTTTCCATTTTAATCCTAGTAAGTTTAACAAATGACATATAAATCATCGGCCGGCAAAAATTCCTACCAAAAAATACAGTTCTTCTAAAAATATAGCTCTTCACCCAAAAAAGGTTCAAAAGTTAATGATGTTTTTACCTTAACTAGCACTTTACAAATGCTGTAAAACGTGAAATAACGCCATTTCATACCCCCACTTACTTTATCTGTATTCTACAAAAATCCTTAATAAGCCAACAATGGTGTTTTGGGACCTAGTATTAATAATAGGGGTAATGTACACCCGCCTCTTTATTGCGGAAACGCTCCGTTAGCGAAAATGCGCGCGTGTATCCCCGCCCTAATGTCGCGTATTTGCATTCAAAATACAATTACATGGGTGGTAATTTTGGATTTTACTTTTTCGGGGAAATAAGAAGCGTTTACGGTTCGTTATTAGATAGAAATAAGAAGAAAATAAAACGTGTCTTTCTCGACCGTATAATTGTGAGCTTTAAATATCCTTAAAGGGATTATAATTCATCACGTTCGAGCAGGTAAAAAAAAAACATATTGAAAAAAATATACCATAGCCATTTATTTGTGTTTGTGTGGTACCACCGTTGTGTCTGATTTCCATAACACAAGTGCAATTAGCTTACATACTCGTACTTTGGGATCAGAGCAATGTACGAGTATGTGATTGGTGTCCAATTTTTTTTTTAAGTTGTCACTTAACAACTATCACTCAAGCGCTCTAAGAAGCTGCTATATATCGTGGCCGTTTAAAGGTTATTCATTACGGCATGCATTAGCATTACAGATTAGCCATACATCAGCCATATATACTGCTAGAGCGCTCCTTTAACTAAATAGACACTTTTGTAACGGTATCAGTTAAATTATTGCGCTAAGGTGGCAAAATAAGAGTCGGAACAGAAATTTAAAGACGCTACAAGAGTGGTGCTGTTCGTCAATGTATCTATAATGTCGCTAAAGAGTAGTTGTGAAAGCTGACGGATATACAACGACACTTTAAAAGTATAGCTTACGTTAGAAGAATAAAACAAAGTTTCCTAGCGGTATTGAGCAATTCTTGTCGTATTTGGTCGCAACTGTGTCACTAAAAAACTTTTTTATGGAAAAATAATAATTGTATTCCTAAAATTATCTATATCAATAAATGAAACACCAGTGTTGTAAAAAAATCAATTACAGAAAGTCAATAGTTTGAATCAGTGATCGAGTCGCAGTTTACTGTGAATATACCTCTATATATGTATTGTAGCTTAGATTTTAGCACGTCCACAGGATATTACGTTTTTAACTTTACAATAATTTACAATTTTGGCCTGTGATAATTTTAACATATCAAGAATTTTACAATTGTATAATTTACAACCTAACACACTGTTTTGAATGCTTATTCAATATTTTAGAACACTTCTCCTTTTTTTGTCGCATATATCCCTACATCTATATTATTTTCCGAGTTTTTATTACATTCATAATGACCCAAGATTTTAAGTCAAAACAAAATGGACGACAACATATGCTAATTAAACTATATAAAACAGCTCCTTTCCCACTCAAAGCGTTATAGTAACGCTATATCGTGTAACTCATAGTCTTTAGTCATTTAAACTACTACTACAGTGGGGATTGTAGTACAAACACTATATTATCTTCAAATATAGCGCCTTTAGGTACTAAATAGTTAATTTACTCTAATGTAGATAATGAGCAACAAGAGTGGTGAGAAACTCTATAATAGAACTAAGGAGTCTAAAGAGATGCTCTCCCCCACTCAAAGAGATTCAATAGGGTCCTATAGCTCTTTCCAAACACTCATACCTTCCAAAACATAATGCATAGCTGTTCTAGTGCTCACAGCTCTGTTGTACCTCTATCACTCGTAGAATAAAGGAAGAAGCTACCTTTGTAACTGCGTTATTGTTGTATATGATTAAGACTGCATGGCCACTGTATCGCGTACCTGTATGAGTTTCATGATTTTAGAATACGATGATCTACAGGCTGAGGAGTTGAGTTTAGCTTTTCAACAGGAATTAACAAGTTCTATAGAGGCTGTAGAAGCAGCTTGTGTGATAGTTGTGTTCGTACCGTTACGTGTAAGTAACTAGTAAGTAGATATTAATTTATTTTGTTTTATTGATAAAATGAACCGGGAGTCAATGCTGACGTATAATGACTAAAATGACGTTGCCCCACAACCTTATTTTGAGATATAAGCAAAAAACGCGACAAAAAAAGTAAATATGTGCCACTTCAAACCATAAAAACCATAGCTCGTACAAAAAAATATAAAATCCTGAGGAAAGCTTGTTTAATTTTTAATCTAATGGCAATACACACACTCAAAATTATCTGTTTTTACAGTAAACAAAACAAGGATTTTTCTCTTTAGCTATGCATTATCGGTTGATTTTTTACCAAATACTACAAAAGAAGATCGCTAAGTGCACCTGAGCGTCCTTTTAGGATTTGAACGTAAATAAAATGGCTAAGTTGTGTTTACAAAAAATATTCGATAATACTTGACTACAAGGACATTAACTTTTTATCTGACGCTAAGGGACTTTAGTGCCCTTTGATTTATATTTTTGATGTTTTTCATTTTATTTTAATTTAACTAGACTAAAAGTTCGCTAAATAACAACCCTTAAAAGTTAACAATTATGTTTTGTACTTTTAATGTTTGAAAGAAAAAATCGAAGTTACCTATTACGCCCTAGATTTTTGTAATATCGTAATCGGTTATTGTAAAGACACCTTAACACCTCTATATACCTATAGTCTATGTGGCACCGCTGCAGAGACTGAAGCACCGCCCAAGTTTCGATCGAATCAAAGGCCTTCTCATAGTCCACAAACGCTAAGCATAGAGGCATATGGAAGGCGATTCCATTCAAAAAGGTTTGAGACAGGGAGATGTCATATCTCCGAAACTGTTCACAGCGGCATTGAAAGACGCCTTCAAACTTCTGGAATGGGAAGGAATCGGCATCAATGTTAATGGCGAATACATCACACACCTCCGATTTGCCGATGATATAGTCGTTGTGGCAAAGACGCTGGACGATCTTGGCACTATGCTCGAAGACCTTGACCGAGTAACCCAACAAGTGGGTCTTAAAATGAACATGAAAAAGACGAAAATTATGTCGAGCTCCCTTGTCGTACCCACTCCAGTAAGTTCGTCGACAACTTCGAGAGTTGAGTTTCCGTTGGAAACTCAACTCTCGAAGTTGTCGACGAGTACGTCTACCTGGGACAAGTGATCCAATTGGGTAGGTCCAACTTCGAGAAAAAGGTCAATCGACGAATCCAACTCGGCTGGGCAGCGTTCAGGAAATTGCGCAAGAGTGTCTTCTCATCTCATCTTCCTCAGTGTCTGAAGACGAAAGTCTTCAACCAGTGTGTGTTACCAGTGATGACATACGGATCCGAAACATGGTCTCTTACTATGGGCCTTATAATGAAGCTCAAAATCAAAATGAGGAGATACGTAGAAGAACTAAAGTAACGGACATAGCCTTAAGAATCCGTAAGCTCAAGTGGCAATGGGCAGGGCATATAGCGCGAAGAACTGATGGCCGTTGGGGCAGGAAAGTTCTAGATTGGAGACCCTTCGACCAGAGACGCAGCGTGGGACGTCCACCAATAAGATGGACAGACGACCTTATAAAGATCGCAGGATCAAACTGGATGCAGACCGCTAGTGATCGGTCGCTGTGGAAATCCGTGGGGGAGGCCTATGTTCAGCAGTGGACGTCCTTTGGCTGATAATGATGATGATGATGATGTAATCGGTTATAGGAGGACAAAATGAATTCACACAGTGGCGTACCTAACCTTTAAGGCTATGTTCGGGCCTAACAATAATAAGACAATCTTCACCGAAACGGCTGAAAAAGATATATTTACAATATATGTGTATGTATTGTTAGGTTTTAAGATAATAGTAGTAATCAAAATATCAATTTTAGGCATATGCATCGTCTCCCGTCCAAGAATGGACTGAGTCTTTTTAGCTACTAAATGTGACTTAACGTATTTTAGCAGAGGATATATATATATATATATATATATATATATATATATATATATATATCTTTACGAATATAAAATATGACACTGTGAGTGTTAAAAAAATCATTCTATCTAATCCATGGTATTAGCTACTCTTTTCTCAATACGGAATTCGTTCATGCCTTGTATTTGTCCCCCCCCCCCCCCCTCATTTTTTTAAAGTAAGTAAAGTTAGTCTGTAACATCCCACTACTGGGCAAAGGCCTTACCTACCTCAAGTATGAGCCATACTCTACCACGCGGGCTCAGTGCGGATTGGTGGAGGGGTGTTTGCAAGGCAAGCGACTAACCCGGCTGTCAGATGTTATAAAGCCACCTATTAAGTCTCTGACTAGGCTTAACGACTAATATTAGCCGGGACCAACGGCTTAACGTGCCTATCGAAGCACGGAGATGCTCGTCATATACGTTACTTATATGGTCGGAATAGTCACTCATCCAAACTGAGCCGCGCTGTAGGTTGCTTCACTTTCACTGCGCTACGAGCATCTCAAATTTTTTAACTAATCAAGTGAAAAAACAAATCTATGTAGATCTTTACAAATACTTTCAACGAAAATTAGTTTGATTGAGATCGAGCTGGTATTTTTTGAGATATAGCACATTTTCAACAACTACATATACCACTTTGTCCTTCATAGAAACACTATAAAAAACAAAGTTATTTTTGCTGTTAACAAAATATTGCAGTATTTTATAAGTGAAAGAAAGTGTACCCTTAATTCAGTGATAGTTGTCACGGAACTCAATGTGCGAATGCGACTCGCACTTGGCCGGTGTATTTTAACATACGAGTATCGCAGTCCATATACCCCGACTATTTCTTGGCAACATTTTTAAACCGTATCAAATTTGATTTCATAAAGTTGGGTATTCGCACCCATATCCGGACTGCACCCGAATAAGTGACTATAAAAATCCTATGTGACGTCAACACACCGTAACGTCTTTTATTCAATTGCGCGGAAAATCGTAGGATTTCAGCGGTCGACCCTGCTTCACGTGCTCCATCCTTATCTTCCACGTTAAATTCTCATATATCCGATAGAGACAGTAGATACCGTAATCATTGGGGGTAATGTAGAATAGTTTCAGTCTAGACGGGTAAAGTTGTAAGTGTGTAATTGCAAGCGCTGGTTAAAATATATTGTAACGACAGTTTAAACTTACGCTTGCTTAAATTTATGGAGGTGAGATGCGTGGGTGGTTGTGTTAAGGAATGTCAACGGCTTAATCCCGTGTTGGTGGGTAAATTTTTGATTACATTCGTAGAATGGCGAATGCCTTACATACTCGCATAGAAGGTATCTTAATGAGATGAGTGTTTTACTACTATTAATACGCAAACGCTACTGCCTGTACTTGAATCTCTCGCGTCAAGATGGCGTCATTGATTTATGGCCGATTTTCCAATGAAAATTAGTTTAATTTCACACCGGAGTGTACTACATACTATAATTAAATTATTTGATGGTAAGTACTTACTTATTTACATATGAATAAAATATAAATGCAGATAGAAATTCCAATGAAATTTTCTGATAAGATTTAAGATACCTACCTACATAAGAAATTTCTTTCGGTTCATCAGGTTCAGTTAGAAAATTAAGTGACAGTAATTTTTCGAACCAAGCCATTACACGAAGTGTGAACATGACTGCCGTATACTGTCTGATAAAACCCGTCACTATAAAATAGCATAAAACACCTGCGGTCAACTTAAAACAAACACCCGCATTCACCTGCCGACTTTACGCCTCTATAAACCATCTGGAGCACCCATAAAGGCATTATTACCTATTAATTTCTCACCACATTAGCGCAACAAACAATAAAAGTTGATTCTGGCCAGTGACAGTGATTCGAGTGTGGAACTGTGGATCCTTTCGACCGCAAGGCAAGACGCACGGAAAAAGATTATGGCCGCTTACTACGGACTTTACGGCGTCGTAAAAGTATGCAGTAAAATAAAATAGAAGGGCACGAACGCCCTCTGTTAATCGTTCAGAAACCGATATTGTGGTGAGGCCACGGATAGATTACTCGGGAATAACTCGGCGATTGTCTATTTACGGCGAATGCCGAAATGCGGAACGCGGAATGAGTCAGCAAAATCTGATGGAAATCGGATGAAACTGCTGTCATATAATTAGTACTGTCCTTTAGTCATAATTATTTAGTTAAGGTAACTAACATACGGCCGATTTTACCAACGTCAATTGAGACTTATCATCAGACTACGAGCTGACCTTACCAACTGAATAAGTTTATATCGATCGGTTTTAAAAATACATTTAAATAAATGATTGCGGATAAATTAGTAACGTTTTCAAATTAGGCGTATTGCTTTTTATTCGACAAATATTCCTTATATGACGTTGGGAAAATCAGGCCTGAATAAGTATAAAACGATCGATTTTAAAATGAGATTTACCTACATAAAACATTGCTGACAAATAGGTGACTTTTCAAATTAGGTGTACTTACTTATATATACACATATAATATTTTTTATCTGACTTTGGAAAAATCAGGCCATAGTAACCGCACTAAATTATTAACCGTCCAATTTAGAAATAGTGGTTATAATGAGAATATTCAATAATGGGGGGTATAGTTTGCTAGTTGGTTGGGTAAATTTTGTCTAGTTTTCAATCTGGTGTAATCTGATTTTGTAAAGGGGGGTTTTACAAAATCAGATTGCACCAGATTGAAAACTAGACAACATTAGTACCGTATATTCTTATATTGAGTGTGTACAATCGTCCAATTCTAAGTTCTTGCGCATTTGATAGAGTCGGTCTTCCTGTTTATTGTAAAATTCCTATCTACTGAAAAATCACATAAAATTGCTCTGATCCCAGAGTTAATAGCAATGCATTTGTGTTATCGAAATCAGAAACCCCTTTAATCACATCACCCACCCTCAGGTCAGAGAAAGGACAATATTTATACCCACCCGTACCTAAAATAAATACATCTATAGTATTATAAAAACTGCTTGATGAAGTCAATCATTTGGTCCTGGTTGGCATCGTCATAATTCGGTAAGCTGACAAAAAGTATAGCCTAGTAGCTATTAACTCGTAGCGTAGTAAATTATACTGATGTAGGTACTCTAATCATTTTATTTGAATCCTTATTTAAAAACAAAAGAAACAGTTTTTAAATATCAATATTAGCTACTTTATTGTCTCCAATATTTTTACACTCATGACGTATACCTGGCCAAATTGTCACCTCGTGAAAACATAAACGTTTTGCACTAAAAAAAATCAATAAAATGACCTCATGAACGTAAGAAGTCCCGTAAAACCCGTAACAATATCATCCGACACCCTCGCTGTCGTTAAATTTTTATTGACTCCAAACTGCTCGACTTTAAAAATATACAAATTTATGGTCACTCAAACGAGGAACGATTATTCAACATGTCGTAACTATTTTATTGCTCCAATGTAAACAAAGCATCAATTTAGACACCTCGGAAAAGGGTAGGTTCAGGAAGTAAGCTATAGTGCCAATGATTGATTAAAAAATATGTTTGTAAACTTTATTATCCCAAATAATGCTTAACAAGGTACAAATTAAAGTTTTATTATAAGTTTTGCACACCACTAATTCAAGAGGAAATTAATAAGAAAGCAAATTGACATGATTTCCACTACTTTTTACAAACCACCTCTAATTATAACATAATCATTGTGGAAGTAAAATAATAAAATTCACCAACCAATAATTCCAAAAATAAAACTTCAGTTACTAATGTAATGAAAACTATTTTATCATAAGTATCCTAAAGGATTGGTTTCATATCAAAATACAATATAGCACCTACAACACGCACAATAGAGTACGGAGCACAGTTTTCCCTAGTTTTTCGTGATAATCCAAACGACAGATGTCAAAGCAGAAGTAACGAGATCTTGCGTTAAAAACGCAAACTACGAACCTCTGCGGTTGCATTTAGCGGGACTCTAATTTTTAATGCACGCGCGCTCTCATAGGTGGCAGTACAAACAAACTAGCATGCTAATCAAAAAGCATGCTTGTGAGCAGAAAGCGCGCAGATTAGCATGTTTCCGATAGATGCCGCTTTTTGTAGATTAATATTTGTGAAGCCAAAGAAGACTTGATTATTATTTTTACAAAAATACGGTGTAAGGAATAAAATATGTTAGTCAGTAAAAAAAACTTTACCGTATGTTTTTTTACTGACTACCTAACATTTTTTTTTTTGATTTTACAGATTTTTGTTTTGTACTATATTTTAGCTAGCTTCTTTTTAATTTTTCTCAATCCTTGCACATCGTTAGATATTTATTCTCTATCTAATACCTTTCTTAAAAAATCGAAATTATCTACATTTTTTTTTCTTAGCAGTATTAGAAAAAATATCTATATTTATTTATAACATAAATTGCACTTGTAAAAAGCAACTTTGGCTGTGTGACAGACGAGGAAAATTTAATTATATATTTATTTATGTCATTTAAGACAGGCACTTACAATTTGCTGCATATTTGTTTCACTGGGTCTTGGCATAGATTTCCTAAGACAATAGATTAGACATCTTAATTATTACAAGTCTACTTTCACATATGTCACACACACAAGCTTATGTTTTTTTTATAGGAATCAAGATTTCTTTTAGACACATTTTATTTTCACGTTTCTCATAACCAAACTTGTTATTCACAGTAAATACAAACTTAAACTAAAGCGAAATTAATTACTCTGTCAGAACTTACAGTTATTCTACTTTCAAATTTTACAAGGGTTCGTTTTATTATCGTTATATTGCGTAATTCCGTTGGTAAAAAGGTTCTTTGAAAGCGCCGCTTAGATCGTAAAACAAACTTCCCTAATTGCAATAGGTACAAAAAACTAACCAATGTTTTTTTTATTACAGGTAAGCTCCAAAGATTTTGCCGCTCGTTTGATTGTAAGTTGTAATGATTAATTAAATAATGGTACTTCCTCGTAGATAATTAAATGATGAGGTAGGTAAAAATATGACGTGATAGTAGGCACCTGTTTAGATGGATGAGTTAAATAATTAGCTCTTTGCGCATTTAAAACAAGTTATACCTATCTTAGGAAATGAAAATGCAGAGCTGAGAGAAAAATATAAGTCCCATTTCAGATACTTACTACTTCTAAATGGCGGAACTGCCACTGATGCCAATTACCTCTGGTACAGCAAACTATTGTCAATAACCATATAATATAAATTGCACTTGTAAAAAGCAACTTTGGCTGTGTGACAGACGAGGAATCAAACCTCATGTCTTACGCTATCCGGGCGTAAGCTTATACCGGATATATTATTAAGTTTGTTTAGTGACAAAACACTTTAAAAAATGTAATTGTCAATAACCAGCAAAGATAATGCAATGTGCTGTGCAAAAGGTCCCTGCTGTCCTAAATCCCTGTCCTTTAGAATCTTTATATTCCTGATGTATTTAGCGTCAATAATATTCTATTATGTTTGGACAGCGACATTAAACGACTATAATTACTTAGGTACCTACCTACAGTACAAAATTTATATTCGAACTTCTGTGATTATTACCCCAGATAATATAATACTAGTTACTACCAAATAGCAAACCAGCGACCTCTCATTCACCCCCGGTCTCGTAATGTTGACGAAAAGTAAAAATCATGATAATCGGTTCCTCCGCATTTTTTTTTCTAGCATAGAACCTTCTCCTGACAGTTACAAACACATATAAAAACAAAAAAGAAGTCCAGCCGTTACGTCGTGACCAAGGGAAAAATGGATTCATTTTTATTTTAGCTTGCAATTTTTTGCTAATGATAATATTTTCCAGTTAAGTTTTTTTTGCCAAAGATAATTGGGGTATCCAAATAAAAGATTTAAATTCATAAAAAATATTTCATGAGTTTTTTTTTTTAAATATGAAAATGCAGGAAAAAAATGTTTAATACCAATGAATTAAACACCTTAATTTAACATGTTCAGAAAAAGGCGAGACAATTCTCGTAAGTTTTTTTTTCGCCCGCGGTGCAAAAAGAAATTAGGACATTTATCGTGCCTATCATTTTAAAAACTGTGTTGGTTAGTTGAGATTTTAAGTTAAGTTTTTAGATGAGATCTCTAGCTTTTATCAAAAAATAAACTTTAAAAAAAAGTAAAAACCGACTTCAAAACCAAAATGCACTAAAAAGTCTTAAATAAACTCTTCACCATTGAAAGGAAAGGAATCCGTTTTAAGCAAACAATTTCTTTTTGGAGTCGGTGCTGTGATAGTTGATGCTTGATGGTCAAAGTGATGGCACCGACTCCAAAAAGAAATTGTTTGCTTAAAACGGATTCCTTTCCTTTCAATGGTGAAGAGTTTATTTAAGACTTTTTAGTGCATTTTGGTTTTGAAGTCGGTTTTTACTTTTTTTTAAAGTTTATTTTATTTCTTTATTTTTAGTGATTACATAAGAGGGGGGGGGGGGGGAGTTGCACCTTATGATTCTATTTTTACGAAGCTACCAATTACCTATCATAAGTTGTGTCATTATAATTACTGAACTCCTAGGCGTTAAGGAGTTCCACCATCAGCTCAGCCCCACAAAATGTTGACTATCAGACGTAACAACACGTCAACATTAAGATTCTAGTAAAGAAACACTATACGTGCCTTTAAAATTTGAGGGTTTCCCTCAAATACACCAAGATCCCATCATCAGATCCCAAAATGGAAAAAATGGGACCAACTAGAAGGTATACCCTCTAAGTAGGTGAAAAATTTTTTCGATTCGGTAGACAAACGACTGAGATATGAGGTAACATACATACAAAAAAAAAAAATGATGATAAAAAAAAAATCATACAGTCGAATTGATAACCTCCTCCTTTTTTGAAGTCGGTTAATGATAACCTCCTCCTTTTTTGAAGTCGGTTAAAAAGAAACACTAAGCTAGGACTAAGATTTCTTTCTTCTTCTGTGTTCACAAAAAAGGTCTTCGACTTTTTAAATATTAGTATTCTCATAAAAAAGTAGGTACCTACCAATTTAAACCCCGGGTTGAATCGATAGGTACCTACCTACTACCTACTCGACATTTTTCCAACTTTAATTTTCCTTCGAGCTCCTAGCTGATAAACTTAACCAATATATTCACATATATTGATATTTTAATATTATTATATGGATGTGTTAGTCTTTAAGTGTTTTTTTTCAGCCTTTCTTGCCTGCAATAAATGATTAAATAAAATAATATCACCATATTTCATCATCGCAAATAAAATCAGCGGCTTAAATATCTGAAGCATTCAAAGTCTTTGAAAATCTTTGAAAATACTGTAACGTATAGTTCTCATCCGTACTAATGTACATTGATCCAAAATGCGTAAAATACATTTTAGTATGAGAGCGATACGAATACTCAGACGGTATCAAGCCCCGCCATCTAGCGGCGCTCGCTACAATTTTTATCGGTCGATTAAATCGCTAGCTACCCCTTTATGACTCTACCGTGTTTATTTCCTTGTGCTTGTTTTTCGATGAAGTTGTGACTCTATTTTATTATACGGAGATAGACGGAAATGTAAATGTCTTTATCAAGACGATGCAGAATTTAAAGCGATCTTTTTTTCCATGGCTAGAGTTTGCATTCAGAAAAATATTTGTTTTAAATTCTGAGAACTAGTACCTACACTTTATGCAAATAAATAAAAAAACTTAACCTCCGAATGATCTAGTTCCAATTGCTTAAGAGATAGTAATAATTAAATGTCGTTACGGGTAACGGTAGAATACCTACTTACGATTGTGTTTTGACATAAAATACCTAAACCAAATGTCAGATTGGCAATTTTAATGACCATTGGTTTAGGTTGTTTTTTCTTCAAAACACAGTCGTAAGTATTCAACCGCCGGTAACGATATTCAACCATTATTATCGACCACGCAACTGTGCCTTAGTAGTTGAAAGATAACAACTACCCAGGAGCTGACTGAAATCTGTTTTTAATGTTCTTATAAGAAAACTGAAAAATATGTCTAACAAGATTTAACTTCTTTTAAGAATCACAAGGTCCTCAAAACTAAAAAATAATAAAATTGACACGAAATTTGAATCATCATCCAATAAATCCTCATAATAATTGAACCAAATTCGTTATCCGTAAAGTTACGCCGTAGCTAAGCGAAACTTCCAATTTTGGTTAGACTATTTATTGCTAGACGACCATTACGGATATTAATAACTATCATGAAAATTTGTGTTTCTGAACTTAAAACTCGTACATTGGTGAATCAATATTTGTAGTTTATTAGGTCAGAATCCATAACATAAATTTAAAATATGTTAGTTACCTACTTCATTAAGATAAATATTATCTTAAAGTACATTAAGCACAATTAGAACAGGTAGATTTTACTTCGCGAATTTCGCTGTCACACCTGGCCAAGTGCGAGTTGGACTCGCGCCTAAGGGTTCCGTGCCAACTTTTAACTAAATTAGGGATCAACTTTCTTCTACTTAGCCAAAATACCACAATATTTTCTTGATAGAAAAAAAACAACTTTGTTTTTCATCAAAAGTGATATAAATAAATAGGTTTTAGCTTCATGTATGGAATACATTAAATATCATATTTTTTATATGAGAATCGTAAATCGGTTAACAGAATACATCTACCTACCAAGTTTCAGATGTGTGATACTAAAAGTTTCAGAATAATGTGGCTGTACGGTGTACATACGGACGAACGGACAGACAGACAGAAAGACTGACGAAACTAGATGAATGCGCGCGCATTGGGTCGCTCGTTAATTAGGCCAATAATCAATAATAATCTTTATTGTAATTCCAAATTTACATACAATGATATATGTAAATTATGTATGTATGTAGTATGTATGCGTGGTTTGTATGAAGGTGGTAAGGGTGTATGAGGATGTGAGCTGAGCATATCATTTTATTTTTATTTTGACAGTTGTCTCGAAATATTAATTTGCCAGGACAAAGTGCCTAACTAATGTCACAATCACAAAGAACTGCAGCAAGGAAATCTGCTGTAGGATCCGGACAGGGTTAAGCGGACGCACGCTCTGCTGCGTATCGCGAGGTGCCGCGGATCAGTGAACGCGGGATTTTAGTCGTCGTGATTTCTGTGAACAATTAGTGAGAACTTTCTTGCGATATGAGTAAGGACTCGGACAGACAACGTTATCGGGAGTTGCTCGAGGAGCAAATGGAAGAAATCCGGACAGGGACAAGGGATGTAACAACAACAAATGTTTGTGCAAGAAAATAGGTTCCATATGTATCTCCAAGTTCCATAACAGGTTATGCTGTGCAAATAAATAGGTACAACAGCATTTGTTTTGTTACTTGTCGTAATATTCTCCTATGTTTAGTAAAAACTAGGTATTTCAATTTCATATTGATTATTCTAATATTTCCTTACTTAAGTAATACGTTATTTTATAAGATGTTTCTATTTGTAAGACAATTAATGTTCATTTGTTTAATAATCAAACGATTTGTACTACTTACCTTTGTTTAGTTTAGGTTATAGTTTTGACTTACAATCTTAGTCAAAACCACTTTTAGTTGGACACAATCACTATTACCCAATATTTTAGCAATAAAAAGTGGTTATAATCGATGCTAATAGTTAACACCGCTTTCGACTACGAAAATAAGTCAAAATTCTTTTTAACTAAGGTCACCGGCTAAAAC
This sequence comes from Pyrausta purpuralis, assembly GCA_963924145.1. Lineage (NCBI taxonomy): Eukaryota > Metazoa > Arthropoda > Insecta > Lepidoptera > Crambidae > Pyrausta > Pyrausta purpuralis. The sequence continues at coordinate 20,946,202 of OZ001643.1, forward strand.
CACTTTTGTCTGATTTTTGTAGTTAAAAGTGGTTTTGACGGGTTATGAGTTTTGACTGTAACATGAATACACACTCTTCAAAAACTATTCACCTGCAGCTAATAAGTAGATTGATTAGAAGCCCATTTTCGTGTATTCGGTAACTTAACGTATCACATGTTATTTATAAACTTATTCGCAGATAAGCCATTTCGGTTAGCAGACATCTTTACTTCGAACTTATATACAAAGCACATAATTATTTCTTCAGAATTAGCTACCTGACATTTCCATTAAGGAATCCATGATTAATGCGAGCCGATAACTCCTCTGCTACTATTATCTGGCGGATAAAGAAAAATCTTAATTTAAACTGAAGATTTGTGTATCGAATTGATGTAGAGTCGGTGCATTGACCACCTTGTTTACATATACATCTTATTCTTAAGGTAATAGAGTCGGTAATTGTTTGTTTAGCATCGGAAGGCCATTAATGAGTGAGCGAGGATTTACGATCAATTAAAATCTATACGGGCCCAATTAAAGCACTGGATGTTTATTAGTATGTCAGTTATCGAGGCGGATGGTGGGGCTACCAACATTCCGAGAGAATGTCCCTCCTTAAGTTTATTATGTCTTTATGTTTAACTATGTGTTTGGAGAGACGTATTTTTTGCTCTAGGTGCGCAGGTAAATGTGATCGAAAGGTCAGAATCGTTTGGATTTAGTGTTAGTATCTGTGCCATGTAGCAAAGATTTAATGACACTGGAGGCAGTTTGCAATTGAAAGGAAATTTTAAATAACACCATTTTGTCATGATTTTTTTTATCTGTGTTAACTTAAAAAGTAAAGCCTAATCTTAGTTGTTTGTATGTTTGATTCTTAATTCAGTTTTTACGCATTTATTTTATTGGACATAGGGTGAGAAAAACTGATGGTCGTTATATCAAATTGCTTTTACACACTTGTTGCTTGTTGCTTTAACACTTTTTGATTTTAAACTTTCTGTCACATACGAGGTAACTTAATGAACTCATAAAATTCTTCTATTTATGCAAATGGGCCCACCGAGGACACTTTTACACGTCCTACCACAGATTCGGGACAATTGCGAGCTAGTGCTGAGAAGAAGCTGCGCAAGAAACTCAGTCACTATTGTCAATGCCTCTTTTCAAAATGTTAACAATGTTTGTAGTGATCATGCAAGTTCATACATTATTATCTTTTAAATAATCATCAGTTTATAATACCTTCCACGTGCTATTAAACGCACTTCCAGACATTTTGTAGTTTGGTAATCTTAAGATTTCATAAGTCATAATAACTTATCAATAGTTTTTGAATGACAGAAGCGTATTGTGTTGCGAGCATGTGAGGCAGTAGAAAAGGAATATCAGAACGCAAATACTACCATGGTTCTTTTGTCGGTCGGATAGTAGAATAAGAGTTAGGAACATACAAAGATTTCTTTATTAGCAATCATGAAGGAAAAAAAAAGATTTATAAGTTGACAAAGTTTATTAACAATTAATTTCAATAAATATTTCTCATCTGACTATGGTAAAATCGAGCCTAGTCTAATAAGACCCCTAGTAATATTTCTGTTAAACTTTAGAGATGAATGTGATAGTTTTATCTCTTAGCAATGAAAGTGATGTATGATCAGATCATAGTTCTGGAATAAATAGCTACGGTATTAAACGATTAAACACACATATTTTTTATCCAAAAACAAATAGCTTTAAAAAATATTTAATCACATCCCCATAACAGCATTTTAATCGTACTGAAAATTAAACCAATCACTTAGCTGCCTCCGTAGGCCGTTGGGGGTCAATACAACAAATTTTCAATTACTCTCAACGGTCGCAAATTCAGCTGAAAATGTAAATTATTTGAGCGTGTGCATTATAAATACGATTGTAGGTGTCGGTGGGCGGGAAAGCTCGGCCAATGAGGGCGGCGCGAGGTTTCTGGGCGGCGCTTGTTGCAAGACTGATGTTGTGCCGTCGAAGCCTCCGAGCCGAGCGAACGCTGCACTCTGAAACGGATACAGTGTTAGGCCTTCTATGACGTAGGCTTTTTCGATCGTTTGACGGGTGATGGCAATGATGCTTTGTCTACTATTTCTTGTAAATGAGGCTTAACTTTGTAATACTTTTTATTCAACCACTCAAAGATTATGTACACTAAAATATAATATATAAATAAAAAGAAATACTTTACTCATGGGCGCGAATTTTTAACCCAGATAACACGGAAAAATTATGCCTCAGAAACATAAGATCCTATGTGCAAAATAGGAACAAAACTTGTTTGTTAATAATAGTTATTACTTTATCTAAATATATTTTTCAAAGTGAAATTGAATTAGATAAACGTAAATATGAGTTTCAGATACTCATAAAAGTTTATTTTTACTTATTTAAATTTTGTAAAATAGTAAATTACAATTACACTACATGTCCTTTCTTATAACTTGGGAGTCCTTTATAAACGACAGTAGTATAAACTGGGTTAATATTTGGAGATACTTAATAATAATAATAATAATAATAATAATAATCATAATCATTTATTCCTTCATAAACATAGGTACATACAAAGGTTGTGGGTTGTTTAAATGCTGTTTGTTGTTTTAATGCACATGTTTTTTGTTTTTTTTAATGCACTTTGTTGTTTTTTACTTATACTGTACATTAATTTCATCATTGATGACCGTTTAGGTGTACCTAAGTCGATTTATTTCGGGAAATATTATTAATAGGCACAATACATGCACTGGAGATAGAAGAGGAAAATGAGATAAATGCTATAATTTTTAAATGTGTGCTAATAACGGTACTCAAATTGAGGCCGCTTTCGCTAGAATTGAAATTTTTATGACCCCCGAAGAAATCTGAAAATTTAGGTTATGCCAAGATCAAAGGCTGCATTAAAACACACGCAATCATAAATCATTTAGTACAGTAGCCACTAACAACCAGGAGGTGCGACCCGACAACCACTCCACCGACGTTTACTACCACTAAACGACACATAAAATCGCCGGAATTACCCACAACATACAAATTTATCTCCCGCCACGTCATTCAGACCGTAAAACTTAGATTCCCAAGTCTCAATGTCAATCATTTACGTCAAACAAAACATAAAAGTAATTTATCGCGCACATAAAAACCAATTTATTAAACCTTTGTGGTGTGAAATGGCTTCATTATCACACGAGTACTCGCGTTACAATGACCTTATGCATTCAATATAGCAGTAATAATACTTTGTTCATTGTTAATTCGTACCATTTCGAGCCTTGGAATAATAAATTTCCGATTAGATGTTACAGGGAAATGTCTGTCAGAGATTTATAAGAACAGGGGCACCTATTTACCTGGAGTGGAATTGTATAGTTTGCAATTTGAAAGAGACCACAATGTGCAATGAAAAAAGCGATACTTTGTGTGTGTGAAATGCGATACTTTGTGTGTGTGAAATGCGATTTTGCACATCCATTATGGATGCACCTTTTGTTGCACCGACAAAGTGGAATGGCAACCTTTTTTTAATGAGTCATACTGTGGAATGTTAGAAAAATGTATTCTGACATTTGGGCGCATTTTTTAAGATAAAAAATCCTTTTTATTTCATGAAATATCTTCTTGAGTATTCGTGTTATCTATAAACAAGATCGCATTGATAGTTCATCACGAATTATATTTTGTACTTGTCTGTTTATTTGACAATATTTCATCATTACTACCATGTTTTAAATTCTGCCTAATTACATACCATCATAATGTTCGCATTTATATGTTATAACAATTCTTAAGTTACCTATCATATCTACTTGTCCAATTCTTAGAAATATCCTTTTCTTGAAGCTAGTTAAAAAGCGAATCATCATTTGATCTTTGTCTTAACTTTCATATTCCTGCTGATTTTATCCTTATACACAGAATTGAAATTTCCTGTCGTCAACATACTTTGTGACCGTTTTTCGGTGAAAACAAAGAGTCCGAAGTTCAACCCTTTCGATTTACGACTTTTAAAGGACCATAGACCTATACTCGAGTTTCAACATATTCTTTATGTGACCATTAATATTTCCCCGAGCCTTATTTATTGAGTCCTTTAGAAGTTGCCCGGGCAGGTGGTCCCTACTTAATCAAGATGTTACCGAAAATAAAAAAAAACTTGTAGCCATATATCGTTTTTTTGCCTGAATTATAGTTTTGTTCGCCGTAAGTTATGCGCGGGATAGGTGCGTTTTTTGTTCAGTTATTTATATAGGGTATTTAAATTTCGATGGGAAAGACGTATGTGTAATGAATACATTAACAATAAAGTAAAGAGCCCAGTTGTTGGCTATAAAGTGGTCAGGACATATTAATGGCGCCTCTTACAGCTTTATTTGATAGGAGCTGGGTGGAAACTAAAGAGAAATTGTGTGAATAAGTTTGGACGGCTTAATGTATGCTAATGTGCAATAAATAAAGAAGATTGTTTGCATTTTCTATTAAAAAATAAATGTGTATTCTAATCGAAGTGTAACAACTTCATTTTCACAATATAAAGTCTTGGATATGAATACCAGCTTTCGGAGACTACTCTTGATTTGCTATATGAGTTAAAACAATACTTTATGTACACTGTTAAAATATCATGTGGTTCATCTCGAGATGCTACGTAGTACATACGTCAATTTAGAGTTTTTCCATTCGAAAACGCTTGAATCTACTTATCAGATTAAGTTGTATTTTCACCTCGAAACGTAAGGAGGTACACCTCGCAACCAAATTTATGATCAGCAAAAAACAATAAGTTAACTAAAAACAGCGTTGTTCGTGATTAAGCAAGCAAGTAAATAACACGAGATTGCGGCTCAGATAGCCGCTGATTTAGTCATCTCTTGCGCACGATTTATTTAACACTTGGATAGGTTTATTGAGATTAACGTAACCTTTGCGAATGCGATATAATTTTCTGCGAGGAATTAATTGGATAGCCTTAAGAGGTTCACAAGAAAATCCCAGGAAAAGTCGCGAAGACCTAAGCTTTAGAAAGCTAAGTTATTTATTCCGAGTTGGAGAAAACCGTTGCATTTTTAAAACTATTTAAGTTAATCAAGCTTTTCCAAAATTAATGCGAAATATTCTGAATTACTTTTATCAAATTTATTTCACCTCCTGCATCTATAATTAGAAAATATATATTTTCTTTTATCAAAATCCTTTAGATAATAGATACATTTTTCATTCCCATTTACAAATAATAATTTTAAGAAATCTTATATAAACTATACATCTTTTATTTATAATTTCCTTGAGAGTGATTTGATGGGGTATTAGGGCCACAATTATCTGGACTTACGAATGTTACTCAAAAAATAATTCGCCGTTAAATCCTTGTGCAAAATTCATTCTAAAAAAGTGCTGCCGTTCCGAAAAGTTATCCGGGAGGGCAAAGGGGCTAAGGCTAACAAAAGATAAAAGAGATATATAAGTGGCCCTCCGCTCGCCATCAAGTCGTTACAACAGCACTAAAATATTTCAAATTGCGCTCAATGTCGCGGAAAACGGAAGTTACTGGCTTTACTGACCCGCCCGCCTTCGATTTTTTAAATCAACTTCTTTTTTCTGCGACCAGTTTTTAATTTGGTCGTGCTAAGTTGGTACGTGCTGTTTTGTTAATAAACGTGTAAACGACGTAGAATACAATTATTATTTTATAAGAACACTTAAGTTATAAAACAGAGCGAAGTTTTCTTGTATTTCTCATGCTACGTTTCATTTTCAATTCTAATAAACTATAATTACACAACATTATCCAAATACAAAATGGCGCACTATAACGACATAACAGCTTCATTCCTTTGAAACTGAGAACAATGTGCCAACATCTATATGAATTATATAATTGCATGTGTCCATTCCCATGGCTCCACAATGGATTACAATTAGATGCAAATATCATTGAAATGGGTAATTCTGACATAAGTAAGGCGTAAGGGCAGCTATGAGGGGTCAGTGCTATGCAAATATACAACGAATTTCCCCTGTGACCAACTAGACAAACAAATATAGAGTTGAAAGGGTTTTATTGCGTTTCGTTCGCATTTTGTTTTATGTGAATTGTTTTGTTTTAGTTACTAACGGCTAAGGTAAATTTTCACGTGAAGGGTCTTATTTTGTGTGTTAAGAAGTTTATAAGCTACTAAATGATAATAATAAAATACATCATAAAAGTACAACTATTGTAGATTGTGTTTAAATCTTGTCTCACTCTACTGCTGTTATAAAATCAAACCTCCTTAAAAGCCTTAATAGAGTTTTTTGTAAGATTCAGTAAAATTCAAAGGTGTTTTCACAAATGTGTCAAAAACTTTATTAACTCTTGCGTTCACTTACATCCTTATGTACTAACTTTCCTCTACGATGACCCTAAATATTGCTGAGTAGTAACTAACGCTCTCGTTCGTATATTTACTTCATATTCAACGGTCCGTTACGTAATAATTTGACCAATATTGCTCAATATCGCATAACGCGTAGATATCCGTGTCCAACCGAGCGCAGAACTGTTTCACGGTCGGTCGCTTATGGAAGAGGCTATGATGATCGCATGATGCCATGTTTTGTTCTGTTGTATTCGTAAATACTGCTTTATTCAATTTAAGTTTGACAACTTCTGCGAAATGCCTAGAGTCAAATTTTACGGAAAATAGGTGCGTCTTATGTTTAGCCTAACAAGGGCTTCATTTTACGTGACCACCCAATAGATGGCGCTAGATGCTTTGATTTTGATCAATACTTCAATGAATTTGCATTTCTTAATATTTTCCGTAAAACTATTTATTTATTGTTTATTTTAAGTTACTTATAAACTATTTATATACCTATGAAAGTATTTTCATTTTAAATTCCCCTAAAAGTTGTATGTCTATGCCGCTAAGTAATTACTAAAATAAAGAAAAATCTTTTAATACTAGATAGTTAGTGTCAAAACACTTTTTCCTAACACCAATACCTGGACTTGTAACATAAATTCCTTCCTCCATTATGCATGTGGTTGCTCTTTCGGTTCTTCGCGAGAATTATTCCAAGTAGGCATTCGTGTGACGTTTATTCGCTTGTTGAATAATGCTTTATTTTTATGGCAGCCATAATAGTTAGGGAGGCGAATAGGGGAATTTTCGGTAATACTCGAGCGTGGCAGTTTAAGATATGAGAGATACCTTGGACCTAATAGAACAACCTTGTAAAGTATTTAGCTCTATATGTAGTGACGCGCGCCTAGGATAGACGATCAGATTAGTAAAAAAAAATCGATAGTCTGTAATACTCGAGCGCGTCAGATTAAGATATTGGGGGTTGATTTTAGTGTTTTAAGACTAAATTTAACTAATCTGACGATAAGTCCTTGACGCCGCCGAGTTATAGGGTCGCGAACTTGTAAAAAAAAAACGTTAATCCGGCATCCTCGAGCGCGATTTTTTTTATTTTTATTTTGAAGAATATAATCTAAAACGTACTAAAAATACAAAATCTGCCGGTTTCCGCATGACCAGGAGTGTGGAGGAGCCATTTCGTCTTCCGAAAAACGGGTTGCGGCATATAAGTCGCGAACGATACATTATACAAAAAAAAAGTTTAAATAAACAAAAAGGTAATTTTATTTTACACAAAAAAGGTCTCTTTACATTTTGTCTAAAGTTAAAACTTTTTGACTTAAAGCTTCATAAAAACTCAAACTCCCGGTTTGTTGAGTATATCTTGAAAACTGAGAGTGTTAAAAAAATGATATGAAATAACGATGATTAAATTATGTTACTTTAATCTCAAAAAAAATTTTTTTTTCTAAAGCTTCTCGACAATTTTCGTCGACTTGGAAAAGGTTACGTGTATCTGTATACAAAAGTATTATTAACATGTACAGTTTCATGTATGTATATTATTCAATAGCCTGTTGATCCTCAAATTGTTTTTTGGACGTACCGTCAGCAAAACGAAGTGAAGAATAATTAAAAAGAAAGAAGAAAGGAAAAAACAAGAAACCAAAAAACCTTTCTGGTCAGATTAAGAGAACCCACCAACATTTTTGTCAGATTAAGAAAATATGCTTTCAGGATACCGAGATGAACCTCCCCTATGAAAATCTGACGCGCTCGAGTATTTCAAAATAACTATTTTTTTTTGCATTTTCAAAAATTCATCATAACTTATGGTCACGCCAAAATCGTCAGTTTTTTTTAAGGGAGCTTCCTTGGGGCCTACTTAACACCCCTTCCAAAAATCTGACGCGCTCGAGTAATTTATTTATTTTTGCATTTTTGACTACTTTTTATGCCTACCCCCACCACGCAAACCGGCAGATTAGTATACCGTTGTTATCAGAGGCACTTGGGGCATACGTAGTATGAATATCTGACGCGCTCGAGAATGCCCAAGTAACTGTTTTTTTTTACATTTTTGAAAAACCGTACACGCCAAACCCACCGCTAAAATGGTTTTTACCATACGAGCTTTTCTTTTCGAAATTATTTTATCTTTCGATTTTGATAGGTCTCGACGGCGCCGTTGAATTACGCCATTTAGCTACCTCGCCTCCCTAACTATAACATGGCCGGAGAGGTAGGCATGGGAAGATAGGAGAGATACTACCACAAGTTCGCGAAGTGGTAAGGGTAAATAAAACGAGTTGTTTTTTCATCTTTATTTAATGTATTAAATTGAATCGTTTAATACACTTCGTAGTCTAGAAGAGTCAGGGTCAAAGTTCAATTTTGGTCATTGTTATTTCAAACGTTGAAACCGAAAACGGATTTTAATGCTAATTACATTTTTAATTGCATGACAAATGGTTACCACAAAGTTAATAGATTACTCCATAATCCAAATGTCTTTAGCTGGAGCTGTTTTTGATGCACACCAATATACTCGTACTAGTTTCACAGACTTGCTGAAAAATTAAAAAATATATAGTATAAGTACTTTTGCCAAATTTGTAATATATGTTTAGATAGCCAAACATTTGACCATGATTGGACTTGGTGTCCTAAGTGGATCAAATTATGGAGGTTTCAGCACAGCTTGATAGTAAAATACAACCATAATTTCTGCATCTATCACCTACACTTTCAGTTTCATATTGTCCAGAGGCTTTGGTCAACTCATCCAGTTCGATTTCATCCCGCAGAATGAGTTGTCCTAGTGCAATTTTCAAATAGGACAACTCATCTCGCACATAGATTTTAGGTCTTGTGCAGACATGAATAAATGTTTTGAAATAGGTTACATTTACAAAACCACAACAACATCAAACGTAGAAATGATGATGATTTTTAAAAGTAACTTCAAATAAAACGACTGTGATTTTAAGTTGTTTAAAGAAAATCTTTATAATCCAAAAACTTTTGTTGTATTGTACTTTTTGATTATAACAGTTAAAACAGTGATTAATGATTGTTTAATTTTACTTTAAAGTATTTCAATTAAGGGTGATTTTGATTTTTTTGTGTACTTTTAATCGAACAAGACTAAGCTAAGGCGTATAAACTTTTCCCCAAATACGTTTGTTCACAAGTAAAAATATTTCAAAAAACCCGATTAATTTTACCTTTTCTTTCAAGCGGGATGTTTTAGTTGACCAAACAAAAATATATATGTGCACAATTATTTATCCCGCGGTATATCTAAGTTTTTAGCGGGATAAGGTGTCCAAAGTCTCATCGCCCATAGTAACGTCTTAGGTGGAATTAACATAATATAGAGTCCCTTTGTGGAGGGCCGTTGTTATTGAAATAAGGACGTAGTATAGATCCGAAACATCTCGGTTATCGGTACGGCTTTATCCATAACACCTTATGAGTTTCCTATGCTTTTTGCTTCCTTTTCGAGGTCATGGAAAATATCCGAACTTTATTTTTTACCTTTGCTATACAGTAAAGAAAAGACGATTGTTTTTTAATGTACGGAATCAATAAAAAACTAATGTAGTAAACTCTTTCAAACCGCTCAAAACAATAGCTTACGATTCGTATTTATATACCTAATTAATTGAGTACTTTATTAAACAAATGTCATAAAAGTAACCACTCCAGTTACATGTTATTTTCGTCCTTTCCTCTTGGGCACTAAATTACACTCAAACTAATTAGGAAAACCAAAATCACATACCGCCTCAAGAACTATCGTGCATAAATGACGCATTAGAAATTTTAATACCTATCATAACTATACTTAAACACGAAACAAGATATATAAAACCATATATCTTGTTTTAATGTGAAATTCCTGTATTGTTATATTCGTGTTGGATTTATTGTCGCTTGACATGCAATTCATACAATCTGCTAATGAGCTCAGCTTTCCGACATTTAAATGAGAACTCCTCTTTTTGTGTGTCGGTTAAAAGTGGGGCTAAAAGCGTCTACTGGCCTTTAATTACGACGTCGTGATGCGTTTTTGTTTCTTTTTCTCTGAGCCTTTGTTTCTGCCTTTGCTAAGGGATGTATCATGCTTTTCACTGTCATGAATCTTTTAAAAAGTCGGTATTCATTAAGTACCTCCCCTTTTTTCTGTGTAAAATGGGTACCTATGTTTTTTTACAGCAGAGTTTGTCGATTGCAGTTGTTTGGCAACTTATTATTACGCAACTTAGTAGGTAGTACGTACGTATTTTTTATATGATACTTACGTAAATCTATTAATAAATTTTGCTAAGAATATTGATAGCATATAATGATGATGATGATGTCGTACATAATGGTACTTGAATTGAGTATAAAGCAATAACCAATACAATTAAATCGGGCACCGTCGGCAATTCTGTTCTTCGTCTCCCGTCGCAATTCAAACCGTTCCACTACGCAGTAACAATCGCCCACGAACTCCTAACTTACACAACGATACGCGAACCAAATACGCTTTCGGCAATAACCGGGCAACATTCTAACAATTTAATACGACATAAACAATACAAATACTGGTATTCCTATACGCGCCTCCGGCATATGTAGCGTATACACCATATTTATCGGCTATGGTATTGTGGTGCGATCGTTACCGTATATCTGAGAGAGGGGGCGTACGGGGTGTCCTATCATGAATTCTGATACAGACCGGCCATTTTGGATTGAGCCCCGCGAGTCCGCACGACCAACCCAATTTCACCTATTGTGCTTTAGTATGGGACAAGCAGGGGAGTTCTTTGGTGTCTGGTTTAGCATAAAAGGGTTTTGTTGATTGCAGAGGGACACTCTCCAGGGCCTTAGTGACCCGTACGCCATGTTAATGGACTTAATCGTCCGTAAAGTCCGTCTGCGCAATTTATGTTTCATTTTCGATCCCGTTATGCACGCGGGATTATGCGACCCTCCGAATTTGAAATGTGTAATGCTGATGGGTTGAGATATGTATGTAAATTTATAATATTATTCAGTGTCATTATTTCGTGTCTGTTTGGTTTTGGTTGGATACTTGCTTCATCTGATGTTGCAAAACTGTTACTAACGTAAAACTGTCGGATGTAAGATAAGTATTTGGAAATGATTTATAAGTACTTGGTATTTATTGAAAGATATGTGACTATTTATTAACTTTTTTGCTGAAATAGAGCTTTATAACATTGTTAGCAATGATAACCGCAATTTTAGACGTTTCGTCTTTTTTTAAGAGGAGGTATGATAGAATCCAACTCAGTTCCAATTTTACAGTTTAAAAAAGCGTTCCTTACATTACACTATGCAAAATTTAACACCTTTTACAGCGATTTAACTACAGTATAAAAAGGTTTACTGGTAATTAAATTATTAACATAGTTTCATAGTCGCTTATTAACGTAACTAATCGCACTCATTCACTAATGCCTGTAATACACCAAGTGCATTAATACAGGTGGGGCTTTTATCAGAATTTAAAAGGGGATTAGCACCGTACACCTACAGCACGTGACATAAAACATTTTCATACCAAAAGCGACCCTATTACTATGAAGTAAGGCGCTGTAACGTTTAGGTCGATGTGCTGCTGTAATATATCTAGGCCGAGCGTATCGCCGCGCCGCACCCGGCCCGGATCCGGCATTTCCCCGGATTTAGCCGGATTTATCCGGATTTTCAAGGGTTGTCACTAACATGAATAACTTGACATAGAGTTGGCATTCTGAGCATAAACGGCTTGCACGAGTGCAGTCGCATGTGTACGGATAGAAACATAAACTGAGTAAGAAGCACTTGGATAACGAAATAAATTACAATAGAAAAAGAAGCTAGTAAGCTGAATCTAAAACCTTTTCTGCAAAAACTCATAGTTATCTGTGTTTTGGCTGGGAGCTAATGAAACTACTTTAAAAAATTTTGTGTTGAGTACTTATTTTAAAGAGACCTAACCAAGTAATTCTTCGTTTGGATATATTATTAAGTATAGTTTTTTTTGTTTTTGGAACGAGTTTGCTCTTGACTCTACTAGATTAAGGCAAGGTTGAGATACGCAGAGTTGATGAGGCGTGAACTCACTCATAAGAATTTCCATCCTCGACCACATCATCACTTACCTGGTCGTGGTCAAATGCCTGACCTTTAAAAATAAGTTTGAGGTATATAGTCCATAGTCTTGATACTGTTGCGCTTGTAGCATCCCTATTTATCCGGTTCGTGCCGGATTAATCCGCTCGCCGGCGGCTTGCTTTGTTGCGATATCGTATTGTTTATTTTACTTTTAAATTGCAAATGGTTTGTTTTCATTACGGCTAGGAAATATTAAAATACCTCGTTATGAATATTTGTTGCAGTTTTCTTTTTTAGATCAGCTTCAATTTAAAAGCAGGAATACTTACACTACTTACTTAATTACATTTATTTTGATTACTGCATTTGGGAAGAATATTCTTGTAGCTTTACCTTGTTGATAGATTGAATGAGACTAACGTTACTTATTAAAGTGATGTTCAATTTTTGGTTAGGTATTTTTACATTCCATTCTTTTTTCAACAACATTTTATAAAATATATTGTCACTTAGTTGGCCCTATTTTGAACATGAGTAATTATCAATATCACAAACCTGGCATTGCAATGCAATTTCAGCAGTTTCAAAATTCACATTTCAGAATCGGTTTTCGTAGCAGCTACGGCGTAGTAACATACACCATAATCCGTTTCGCTACATAAGTACAATAACAAAGCAATTTCAAACTTCCTTAGGGGCTTGGGATAATCTTTCTTTATATCGACCTACCGCGACTATCTTTCCTCTCTTTTCACCCTATATTTTTAACTTTAGTAAGATAAAGACGGCAATAACACCGAACGCCACTCGACTTCTCAATATAGAGGGTGTAATGTGTATTTAAATTTTGACTCAAGTGTAATAATTTTGTTTTTAATTTAATTTCTAATAGCGTCGCGTCCTAAGTTGGGGTGGGAGATATAAATCTAGGAAGCAATTCTTTAAGAACGGGAAAGTTGGGGAAAGTGAGCTACGAGGTGAAATTTCTTATGATACGTTTTAATTAATTACGCTGCATTTGAAAGAAGTTGCTGTATTTTATTTATTGTACCATTTAACGTTTTATAGTTATAGGGATAATAAAGTAAAAATAATAAAACTAATGTTAAATAAATATGTTTTTTTATTCATACAATATTCCCTAACTCTCTGCAATTCCCAAGTGGTTGACTGGTAGAGAATGCTTTAAGGCATTAAGTCCGTCAATTGTGCCATTAACAATACAATAAAGTTAAAATAAAATAAATAAATATTTTCAATTACTTACAATTAAATAGGATTTCTTATAGTAGTTTTCAAAAGAACGAGCTCATTTATCGCATGTTCTTTTTAGTACAAATTAATAAGTCTGCCATCATATCAATACGAACGATAAAAATTTGGAAATCCATAAATTCTCAAACAAAAAACCAATATCAATTTCCTTATTAATTTCTGGAGTGGCAACAGCGTTACTTCCATAGCCACTTTAATGGGTAATTTTCATAAACAAAGTTGAGAATCCCGGGGGGAAGAGAGAGGGGGGAAAGAGGTTGGCGCGCTCCGAGATAGAAAACAGCTCCGTGCTGGTATAATGTGTTTTTGGAATGGCGTCGTCCGTCTTTCCCCCTCGCCCCTTTTCACCCCCCGGGGTGAGAAAGGATGAATTCTTATATCCTCATCTCGGCCGTCCGGCGTACGCCCTCCATGTAGATTGCCTTTTTCTCGTGAAACCTCCGTATAACATAACAATGGCTTGTTTTCAATTTCGCTTCGCTATTTCTTTTTTCGGCCCTGCAAAAAGATATCAGTAATGTTGTATAGGCATTATCGTTGGGTAATCATGAATGCTGAGCTCAATGAATATAAGGTGATATTCATGAAATAAAAAAAGGAATTAAAAAAAACTAGCTATAAAATAACCTACATTTCAATGTATTGATGAGTTGGAGATACAACTTTATAATTTACAGAGCATTACATATTTTTACCACTATCCAGGTGATAACATCGATGAGTATGAGATTACTCAATTAAAATCCTTTACATCAATTCCAAAGTAGTCGTAGCTAGTACCTGTAAATACAAAATAAAGACACGGTTAATATTTTGTATCAGCTAATGATTATATTACATGATTATTTACACATTTGTCAAGGTCTAGTTTGCTGCTTTATTTGATTAATTTAATTTGTCTGGCTGTGGCATTGACATTTCAGAGTACGGTAGGTCGGTGTCTCCAAAAATAACAAACATATTTTTGGCATATGAGTAACCTCATCTATAAGCAAGGTATATAATTTGTTTGGACTGCATTCATGAAGTGTGTAATGGAGCCAAAAATAATTTGAGATTGTGCCAAACCATGAAAACGCTCATATAAAATATCCCGGGCCGTTATGACATAACTAGTTACCTACTTTGAGAATAGTAATTTTGACGTACAAGTATTCGTTTTTACTTAATTTTATAGATTTTTTGAGATATACAACCAATTTTATAAAGGACGTTGAGGTATTAAACAAAAATACAAATGTATAAGTAATAAAAATGTATAATTAAGTAGGTACATTCAAAATCATAACCAAACTAGATTTTCTTGTTCTAAAATACTTCGTTAGATGGCGCCACTTGTACAGAGTAGCAATAGTGATTTAGATCAAGAAAAGTTTTTAGGAATTCACTTTTATAGATGATGTTTTCCCCTCTATTTAGTATTGCAAGATGGATAAAGTTTTTAAACATGTAATAGTATTCGATTCGAAGGCGCAACAAGCTAGCTATTATTATTATTATTAGGTATTATTACAATTCATCAAATACTGTACTACAAAAAACGCATTCTACACTTTTTAATACCTTTAATTTAATTTCAGTCAAATAAACTTATTTTAGCTATTACTTTGTTTTGTTACTTTCTGTCAAATGATGACAGCGTTAAGAAAGAACGAGACAAAACAGTTAATAGTTAATAGGTACTACCTATCTAATCAAGAGTTGGAAGAATAACTAGTTTATTAAATACAAACAATTCTACTTATTTGTGCGTAAACACGCTATAGAGCAACTGGTAAATATAGCAAACTAACATAACGAAGAGTATTAGAGCTCATAATGAGTTGCCGAAAATCTGCCTTCATCTGCGGCGCCTACGAAAAATGCTTAACACAACAACCAGAATAATTTGAACTCCCAACGTTCGTGTCGTATCGTCTTTTGTTGCCATAATGACTTGTGACAAGGAGGCAGGGGAGGGCAGGTTATGCTGGCGATTATATAGCAATCATAGCAGTAGGATGAAATGAGAACTCTCCCTTAAAAGGATAAACAAGTAACGTGTGCGCGAAACAGCCGACTCGCGCTGAATTCATATTTTACTCGGTCTCCCTTCGCTGGCGTCTTCGATATAAGAAAACTTTTAAAGAATGTGACTCTACATGGCTCTATTTTTATATTTTTTGTAACGATTACTTAAAACTTAATTTATTATAAAAGGAGAATGGGAAAAATTGAACGGTGACGAAACATGTGCTAAATCAAACGTATGTAATATTTTGATCTTCAAGTGTCTTAAGTATATCTTTAATTTACAATATACGTCTTGAACAAATTATTACTATTTGATATCGAGAATTCTGTCACAAAACTTTTTGGCGTTTTCTAAGTAAATACTAGACTAAATAAAATAGAGCCTCCTTCCCCTTAGACCATCGGAGCGATGTACCAAACCGTTCCGTTTGTACCATTCCACCATCAAAATTGCTTTCCTTATATCTTCAATAAATGTTTAAAACATCCCGGCAAGCATGTGTTTTATCGTTTTTAGGGCTTGTTATATTAATTTTACTGGTTCTTGTATTTACGGGACCTTCTGGAGGGGAAACTCTGAGACTAGGCCTAGAATGATCATTGAAGTGGTTTGGTAACGCTTTTTACGGAAGGTTTTACTGAACGAAATATAATGGCGTATTAACGTTTAGGTACTGCTTAGTTATAAGTAAAGCTTAACTTAAACCAACATTAACTGATGAATAGAATGTCCATTCATAATGCCAACTAAAATATTGAAATAAATGCAGCTATATAAGCTAAAAATCTCAGAGTCAATTTTAAATTCCCACTTCAGCGGAAAATACCTAGAATAACTAGATATTACTTCAAAGTTTTATCATATGTTTCTCCACCCTATTTCAGGGTGAAAGTGACTCATACGCATACCTAAACATAATGCTGGGATAAAACAATGAGAGCTCGAAGTTTATCTTTTTACGTTCATTCTGACAATTCGGCCTTTCATAAATAAATTCAGAGGATAACAATAAAGTGGAATGTAGATACATCGCGGTCCGCCTACTGCTAGATTTATGCTTATCTCGCTAACATAAACCGGTATTAATGCATATAAATATATCAGGAGTAAGAGACAGTAGGGTGGCCATGAGAGCAAAATCGCATTAAGATCTTGCTTTAAAAAAACATGATCATAAAATACATGGCAAATATAGATTCAGAATGTGATAACTACGTAACGGGTTGTGTGGGTTTTTTGAGTTTTTTTTTTGTACTTTGACGCACTATAGATACTCAGGTGAAGCTATCTATATATAATAGGTCTTGTCATGTAACGGTACTTATATATTTTTATTTATACATACGAGATCTATTCTTAAGGTTAAACTCAATGAAATTTCGTTAATGTCATGAAAAGAGACGTTTTTAAATATTTCTCTAGTTTTTTTTACAACGTCCCATAAGTGACTTCACCATAGTCACTCTACCGGTCCAGGATACCCGATCTCCCTTTTGCCGGCTCGGCGGGAAAGTTCCACAGATCCGTTTCCTGTGTTTGCCATTACCCAGCCTCCCCTGACGTACTGCTCAAATAAATACATACGACATATCCCGGGCTTCGAATCGAAAAAGAACGGCTATTTTTGCTACTGAGCGGTATCTTTGCTTAATAATGTCGAGGTAGGAATTCGGATGAACTGTTGGTTTGATTAGTTTAATCTTGGAAAAATATAGTGCCTTTCATTAAATAATCGTCTCGGATTCGATATCGATTGCAAGCAAGACATAATATCATAATGATACAAAATATTATAAGGTTGTTGGTATATCGTAAGTTTATAAGATAAAATATTACTTTCACATATCATAATCAAAAGAAACACTCAAAATAAAAATGCTTTTGCTAAATTTTAGAAACCATGTCCAAACACATTAAAAAAACATACGTTAAATAATTAAATATATCCATACTCTATAGTTGTAATTTTGGTGTAATATATCGCTAAATATTTACATATTTAATTTTATTCGCGAATTCTAACGGATTGACAAGTTTTTATATCTTTGCCACATTATTATGTCTATCACGCTGTAAAACAAAGTAGAAAATTTACATATTAAATTTCTTAATATACAAATTAACATCTGTCGGTTATTGAGCTTTATAATTATCATTTTTTAAGATCTTATTTAAAATGCTGAGTAGTTATGAACCTACCTATCTATAATTTCAAAAACACTCGATAGAGCTGGTGGAATTACTTTTGACTCTACATTTAAGTAAACATTTAAGTAATTTTATACCACCGTAATTCATTTTTTCCGCATAGAAACGACACAATTATCAAGAAAGGAATCAAAAGACGCGGTCGGATATAAAAATTAATGGTTACAAACACTCCACTTCAAACACACATAATATTATAACTTGGAGGCAAATCTTGGATAGCTTTTCAGGGGTGAGGTCAAGAAAATACTAGACGGTTTACATTTCACCAAAAATTTTCGCCAGATTTTCTATATCATTTTTTCTGTTATTTTTTTTAACAAGCTGGTACTGTCCCACTGTTGGACCTCGTTTTTTATTTCTTGAATTAGTAGTTACTTCATGTAATCAACTTTTACAGTGATAAAATAAGTTCTTATCGACTGATATCGGTGTATTATAATATGAAAGGAATCATATACCTATCCCATTTTATTTCTTTCAAAATGAGCACGAGTAAAAACAGTTATTAAACTTAGAAGGGTATAAAATGTAGCAAGTCTAACTCTATTTCCAAAATTTTATCTTACAATATTTACAAAAATGCTCTATCAAAAGGCAGTTCTACCCGTTGTTACGTCTACGCGACAAAGCAAACGTTGCAGTCTCCAATGGCGCTCGATAGTGGCACAATACCCCTCAAATGGCCCGGAACTTTTTCTCTAATGGTTTATTTAAAAAATCCCACAATTTTCATTCCAAGTTCCTTCGGGATAGCGATAAATCTATTTTATAACTCAAAGAGACGTTAGCGTTTGATCGGAATAGCTTTTATGTGATGTTTTCGCTTCTTGGTATCAGTTTGATTTAGCGTTATGCGGTGGACGACACGGCTTATTGTTCGGTACGGACATGTATTTGCCTACATTTATGTCTGGTGGACTGTTCTTTTTATAGCTATTAATCTTTGTCAAACAGTGTTTGATATCTGAAGCAATTTTTTTATTTGGATGAAAGTAACAACGAAACATTTGCAAACTACGCATATTACCTACTTATTATAAATATTACGATTATAACAATAATAAAAAAATACATAAATAAAAAGTTTACTGCTCAAACTGTTTATTGGGTGTAAGATTTTCTTGTCTAAGAACCTACCATTTCTGATATATTTTGTTGGCAGCAGATAGAAAAAAAAACTAGTTCTGAATCTAACAGAAACTATACGAGACAATCTTTACGATTTTCTAATAGACCCCAAACGTCCCACAGCCTCACGCAGGGCCCAGAATCAGAGACAATCGCTTTTACTGCGCATAAAAGTTAGTCTTTATAGTCGGTGGCGCGTAAAACTGGCGTTTATGACTTTTTAATTAATTGTCGCGCCGTTAAATGTCGTATCAGCATTGTAACCGATGCTGATGGCTGGAAAATTGTTACTCGAGTAGTGATTTAAAAAACGAATTTGATGACCGCACGGTTCATAAAAGCGCCATAAACGTCGGTAGTAAACTACTGTGTGTTTGCTGATTTACGATATCAGCAGTACCTATTGCATTACAGACTTATATTATCATCATCATAATTTGACAACCATTACCTCTTAAAGCTTCTGATTTCCTTTCATAGTGTTGAAAGGATCTTGACGAAAACATTATAAAAACTCGGCCCACTTTGCATCTGCATGCGTCTTTACAAAATGTTCGGATAAAATATATAAATATTTGAAAGAATACAGACAAAAAGTATTTTTGAATAACAATTAGGGGTTTACGAGGAATTCAATGGCAGATTCGACATTTTGAGGTTATGTTTTGTGATTGCACCACACCTACATTCATTTTGATACATTCAGAAGGTAATAGTAATATTTTACTAAAGTAATTCAATATTTACTTACTTAGTTCCCCTTTATATAAACTACAAAGACGCAATATGGGCCCGGCTTTAGTCAATATCCTTTGTACTTTTAACATAATAAATAAATGAAGATCACATATAATTGGTCCCGTTCCAAAGTTCTCTTAACGAAATTGTTTTTGAATTTCTGTTGATGTATCCATTTAAAAATAAATTAAACAACATGGCAGACACTAAAATACAGCTTCCAAATGAATCCGTCGAGCTTAATTAACATACTTGTAGTTGAACGATACAATCGAAACTACGAAACAAACTACTTAATCAGTGGTTCCCAACATTTTTTCCGAACTAAAACGCTTAATTGAGAGCCTCGTGGGCGGAGTTAAAAATGTCTTCATCCCATTATAAATTAAATCTAATGTTCGTGTATTCGAGATACAAAAGAACCGGCTATTAGTCACAGCATGGTGTCCCATCTATTCTTATTTACTGGTCATTTTATCCGTGTTATAAATAAAAAGATTCTCCAAATCATTGCACAACCAACCTCGGTTCGTTTTCTATTAAACTATGCTTCATGGCCCAGGTAATAAACGACAATTTTCCGTGTCAAATATGTTATCGGAGTGTATACGGGATAGGACAAATAAACAGCCTCTTACAGAGAGCTATTAATAACCAACTCGCTTTCAAGCTATGCACGTGACGTGGGATTTCCATGTTTGTATCCCAGCCCTCGAATTTAAATTCTTAAAAAAAAAAACAAAGAAAGTTAGACAAGAGATCAATGCGTTTAAAAAATATACGATTCTACATCATAAATCTTAGTAATCAAGCTAACCCTACAATTGCTGCGGTACGTGTAAACAGCGCCAATCAATTCTCTCTCCTCTTTTTTACTCCGTCAACAGTAAAGAGTACAAAGTGGCCATAGACACAAATACAAGTGGCTATAAAATGAATGTAGCTGACTCAGGAACGGTCTCTATCGCGCATGTGCGGTACATTCCGGTACTTTTATTGATTTCAGTAGCACTAACGGCCCATAAAGCCGACGTGCCGGACCGAAGTCTCTACTCTATGCCCCTTATTAGGTACTCACAATTTTCTACTGAAATCTACTTGTTAACTTTTTAAGTAGTGAGGGAGTTTTTTAATTAATTGAAAGGGGAGTTGGGAAGTTTGGAATCGTTTTATGGTTCGATTAAGAACTCCGATTCGATATCGAAATGGATATTGCTGCATAAATTCACTGTTCCAAATTATTTTCATTTATTTACTCCAAATCAATAGAGTTCTACTTATATTATAAATAAATACAAATAGGATCGAACACGAATTTGAAATTGGTTTTCCTAGCGTATCTAAGTTGAAAGCCAAAACATTTTTTCTTTCCAAAACAAACGGTCCAGTAAGTGCTGACGGCAGTCAATAAACACCCAGGGCACGTATTTTCGGATTAACTACATAGGGAGTCGCCAATCTTAATTGCCTTTCTCTGTGAGCTCAATGCATGGTTCATGTAAATCGGCCAGCTCATTGTCGAGATATGAACGTGATATGAGCTGATTTGTCCCATTTCTTTTGTTGGAAAAAATGAATGCCACAGCGGACGATTGTGACTTGTTTACGCTCTCTATCTATATAAAGCTATGGTATCAAGAATAGCTTACAAATAATATGTCTGGTTGTTTTATTCCAGCAATGTACGTGGTCCTTTCGACCTGCGGGACCTGCAGTGTATTATTTCGTTTGCACGGCTCATTAAGGGGGTTGCCCTAATGGTTCTCTATGTACGGTTGCAATTAATGTTGTTCGAGGAGTTTATTTTACGGTACACGTATTTCGCATTGCCATTTCATTGTTAGTAATAAGCTCTTAATTAATTTGGACTGTTGGTTATTTAATTTATAAAATTTTTGGCACGTTCTATTGTTGGTATGACCAGTATTCTCGAAAGGTCAGAAATAAGGCTCTACCTAACAAAAATATATATGTTGACGTTGTTTATCTTAAGAGATTCTTTCTTCTAAAAAAAATTTATTTACCTATTGAATGGCGTATGTAAATGGTTATTTCCAAATATTCATTTTACTTTAATGTTCATTTTAATTTTAATTTCTACGTTTTGCATAGATTTTACTTTATTTCTTTCACGCTGCCTCAATTTTATTAATATTGAAACAAACATAAAGTTCCTAAAAAACTTACAAAACAGATTGAGAAAAGTGATAACTACCCATCAAAGCGCTAAAAACCCCATCACGCAAAGCTCTCAGACGCCCGCGTTTCCCAAACTACGCGGCTGGCAGTAAGACAGAGATTGTCAACCCTAAGCACATAATAATGCTTCAGTGTAATATCAGAAGAGAGCATTAGTGCTGTTCCTCGTGTTTAATATCAGAGCAACGGCTGTGGCGGAATAGGGCCTTTATTAAAACAAAATTTCTCGCCGCAAAACATCCGCAAGCGTTGGAGAGAACAGCCGCATCGGGTATTTTTGGGTTATTAAAAAGATAGAGGACAGCGTTTATTACTTTTCAAAGAATTGTCATTTAAACTCTTTTCTTATTTATGCTTTCGCAAATTAAATGTCTACTTAGCCCAAGTTAAACTATGTAGATAAAAAATATTGGTCCTACATGTCGGGCTTTTTTAACCGACTTCAAAAAAGGAGGAGGTTATCAATTCGACTGTATGATTTTTTTATTATTATTATTATTTTGTATGTATGTTACCTCATATCTCAGTCGTTTGTCTACCGAATCGAAAAAAATTTTCACCTTATTAGAGGGTGTACCTTCTAGTTGGTCCCATTTTTTCCATTTTGGGATCTGATGATGGGATCTTGGTGTAATCGAGGGAAACCCTCAAATTTTAAAGGCACGTATAGTGTTTCTTTACAAGAATCTTAATGTTGACGTGTTGTTACGTCTGATAGTCAACATCTTGTGGGGCTGAGCTGATGGTGGAACTCCTTAACGCTTAGGAGTTTAGTAATTACAATGAAGGATCTTATTATATTATAAAGCTTTCATAACACCTTAATCTCCAGTCTCCTTTTAAAAACACAGGTTTGCCGACCGCCGTGGTGTAGTGGCTCTAAGCACGCTGGTTTCATGGCGTCGATTGTGCATGGGTTCGATTTCCGGTCGGGTCATTTTTTTTTTATATTGTCTCGGGTCTGGGTGTTGTAGTACCATCGTTGTGTCTGCTTTCCATAACACAAGTGCAATAGCTACTTACTTTGGGATCAGAGCAATGTATGTGATTGGTGTTCCAATATTACAGGTAGACATACCTATGTTATAATTAAATTAAATTACCAATCACAAGGAATTTCCACTAAAGGAAAGTTGGTATTTTCATATTTGTGTCTAAAGAAAACCATTCTATCATTTCAGTTTCTTCCGAATGTAAGATTTCAAAACCTAGCGCTAAAATTAGGACAAAAAGCTAATTCCAACTACCATCACGGTAGCCATACGATCAACCTGTTTACAGAAACTCCTGCAAGCGAAGTCTCCGATACCAAAACTTGGAATTGAATCTTACCTACAACAATATGTCCATACTGCGACCGCTATGAAGCGATGATTTCGGTACATTTGCCACGACCGTAACGACTCACGGAATAGTCTTGATGGACGCTATAAATGAGCTCTCACAACATAAAGAAATCCCCTTAAAAAGGGTAGCGTTGGGGTGGCGTGAGACAACGGCGCTCAAACTTTTTGACAAGTCGCCTATCGGTTATCGGAGTTCTTTTGTTTGTTGAGGAGTGTATGGTGATGACGTTATTAGGGTATGATTTAGCTTTACGATTGGTTGTGATTCACATGAAATATGTTCTTTCCAGAACATGGTGTCGTATTTTGGTCTGATAGAAAAAATAAATAAGTTTGCGATTCAAAAATAAGAGCCTGATAAATAATAGATGACTTGATGATTAGCATTGTCATTACTTTTAGAGCAGTACTGACATTTTTTAAACAGCTACCGAATTATGACTCGTAACTACTACAGATTTATACACTCCCTTCATGTCACTTTCGAGCCTTTCAATAACCTAGCTAGTTGTTGTATTGCCCAATAATAAATCTTTCGAGTAGGTACATATTAGTCTATACTACAATATTTAACATTAGATAGATAAGAATGCATTACTAACAACCAATTTCTTACGCGAAATAACCAATATGTAAATTCTACGTTACATCAACATCCCATATCAAAGTAATTTTAACACCCTCTTAAAACTAACTATCACCAAGTTTACTAACCAAGTTTGAGGGCCTATGTAATTGGATACAGCCCTTTCGGGAGTCTAAGACGAGGCGCGAGTAAGCCGAGGGGCTATTCCGAGACGTTTCATCGCTGAAGCCCTACTATGTAAGGTATTCTTCTAATTTCTGAATATACCTGTGCTTTTTACATGCACGTTCATACTAGCAAGAGTGACAGAGATGGCTAGGTTCAGTAATACGGATATTGTCTTATAGAGTAAGGGACCTGGAGAGGTGGATTTTCGGTATCAGCGGGATGCAAGCGCCCTACTTGCATGCTTATCTCATTTAAATTTCAAAATTCTGTTCTCAATCTGGTAAAGTGCCATTATTGTCACGATATCCAGTTTTGCAATTTATTCAAAGGATACAGCAGTTTGCATGTCATTGTTTCAAGGTTCAGCGGGACTCAATGATTTTAGAATCATTCAAAAATAATGAATAGTTCCTAATTATCATTTGTTTATTTCATGTGTACCATCACTATTATTATGTATTTGTTCGATGCGTATGTATATCTATAGTATGTATATGGATATGGTATTTATGTTATTAGTAGTATGTATATTTACTATCATTATATAATTGCCACATTGTACCTTTTAATTTTGTGATGATTTTTGTACTTAGATTCAATCAGTAGCCTCTTGTAATCTTAACTCCTCATAATAACAGTTAACGTTGTGTTACTTTATCGAATAACGTTATCGCTATTTAATAATGGCAACACTGGCTGCCCCTTCTTATTTTCTGACTTGCGAAGTGCACTCGAGAGGCGAGGCAGTCTAGTGCTGACCGCCGAAGCGAAAGGTTAAGGGAAGGAACCTATGTTAAAATATAGTTATAATTATTGATGTGGCTAGAGATAGTGATTTGTATCAAAGATAAGTGTGTTGATCGAATAAAGAACTTTATAAACTCAACCGAGTTTGATTCACGACAGTTCAGAAGCGAGAAGAAATCTACAGCCCGCAAAAGGTATGTACTATTATTTTCAAATGATAAGAGCAAGTAATATTATTTAAGAAAATTTTCTTCAAGATAACGCCATAAATACCACGATAGGATAGCATTGGTTGGGATAATATTCTGCTGCGGTTGAACTGTAGCAATATTATCCTGATTTAATCGTGTTAAGTTTCCAACTGATCGTTTGGTCAAGGCTACTCCTTGATAATGATCTGTGGTGACTAATACGAGTATGCTCATAAGCAAAGTAGGTAGGTAACAAATTGTCGGGCTAGCCCTAGGTTGTTCTTAATATGAACTGGGCCTATGCTAACTCGACGCAGTCGTGCTAAGCTATCATCAAATCATTTGGGCAAGGCTACCCTTTGCTATTGGTATGTGAAAGCTAAATGCGCGATTTATTAAATTGGGTCAACTACGTAGGCATGTTTAACAAAATATTATAAATTTTTTTCTCATAATTATTGGGGTAGTGTTAGGTTCCATTGGTTGGGATAATATTTTGCTGCGGTTAAGCTGTTGCACTATTATCCTGACTAAATTGTGTTACGTTTCTAACTGACCATTTGGTCAAGGCTACTCCTTGATAATGTTCAGTGGATACGAGACACGAGTACGTGCAACTAAATAGCTAAATATAATAAATGACCTCAGTAGTTCCTTCATCCTAATAGGAAATACGAAAAGAAATAGGTATTAAATATTATCATGTCACTGCCTATTGTAGGTAACTATGTTTAGTTGATTGAGAATAACCGTTCAACCTGTCACTGTTCTAGGGCTAATATTTTTGTGTTCATAAATAATTATACAGTAAAAAAATCTTTATTTCAGACTTTGCATTCATAATTTGTTAACAGACTTATAAACTATGTTAGTGAGTTCAACAATTGTGTGTTATAATCAATTGTGTTAAATTTCAACCAATTCAATCCAATTTAATTATTAATATTCGAATCATTTCTTATTTCAATTCAATTTCGTTATATGGCATGAATTGAGTGCCCTTTAGAGTATTTACACCCATTGATTATGTAAGTGAGTTAAACAATACTGAGTTTTTTATTTATTTATTTAACTGAGTTCAATTTAAGCTAACTCAAGTAAATTAAATTAGAATAATTTTTCTTTCACTTCATTTGATATGACTGGATATAAAGGCATTTTAAGGTAAATGCCTTATTGCCAATTCAACCCAATTTGAATTCATATACATTTTAATTTTAAATTAATATACATTCGTACTCATTCAATATATAACTTGAAATAAAGGCCATAGTGTCAGATTTTACAAAGAAGTTTTAGCGGCCAGGTGTGTCGCGTGGGCCAAGTGCGTCCTTAAGTAGCGGCCAGGTGTGTCGCATGGGCCAAGTGCGTCCTTAAGTAGCGGCCAGGTGTGTCGCATGGGCCAAGTGTGTCCTTATGTAGCGACCAGGTGTGTCGCGTGGACCAAGTGTGTCCTTAAGTAGCGGCCAGGTGTGTCGCATGGATCAAGTGTGTCCTCAAATAGCGGCCAGGTGTGTCGCGTGGGCCAAGTGTGTCCTCAAATAGCGGCCAGGTGTATCGCGTGGACCAAGTGTGTCCATAGTTCTGTACATTTTTTTTATTCAAAAGCAGTAGTAGTGCCAAGTCAGTCAATCAATCAATCAATTAAATTCATGTATTGTGGAATACATGTACATCAGTTATGTATACTAGCTATGTATTTTTCTCGATTAGATCGGGCCATTTGTGCCATGAAGAAGCTATATATGTTTTACAAAAGGTCAAGTCTAACTGTGAATTCTTTTACTAGAATTATTCATTAGCAATGGTCATGTGAGCCATATAGGCGCACTTACTTGCGTTCAGGATTATTTGCAACATTGTTCCTTTACTAAAATTATACTCTAATAAATGAAGATATGGCTCCATAGTAATTAGGTTTAAAGACATTTATTGTCATAAATACATACAGTTCATTTACAAAGATAATTATTTAAACCGTAACTTAGTAAATAATTACCATATCCAAAGTATGATTTTGTTGATAACAACACTAATGCTGGTATTCTTTTTCTTCCGAGGTGATGAGACTGAAGAGCACGAGACCAAACCAGGCTGGTTGGGCCTCAAAAGACGAAAGAGCTCGCGATCGAGGTTGAGGACATCGACATCTTCTAAAGGAAGTCACAAATCAAAAAGTACTATTTCGGCGTCACCAACGCTCGAAGCCGTGTCGAGTCACCTGAAATTACCGTTTCACACAATCCGAAGTAACTGTTTGGCTCCGATCACAAAGAGGAAAAAATAACAACTACTATGTTTTAACTGTAGTATATTCATTCACTGGATAAGTCCTTGTACACACAATTCTGATATTTTTCGCGGAGGTTTATCTTGATTCCCGACGTTTTAACCATTGCAGCGTTCGTGGTCGCGAGTAGGCTAGGATGTTATTTATCATTTACAAAAGAAAAAAAATATCATCACTTCTTCTTAGTAGAATGGGTTATTTTGTTACGATTGAGTACAGAATTTTGAATATATGTACAGTCGACAGCACATCAAACTACCCACTTTTGTTGCAAACTTAACCTAAGATACTGCAGTTTTTACCTTGACGTGCTGTTTTCCGTACAACTGATAATTTTGGTAAATGCATAAACATCAGAAGCCCTTTTCACCGTCTTGTATGAGATCACTGTCAATGCTTTAATTAAAAATAAATTAGTGTAATATTCATTTTTTAATCGCTCCCACAGACCTAATCTTATACTAAGTTGACTTTGCGAAAAATACAGCGCATTTACCACGATCATGAGAAAAATATACCTATTAGCATACGATGTCAGTAAATTCTTACTTGAGTTAACGTCGTGACTTATTTCAAAACAAAGATTTAATTAATTCATTGACGCGGTAATTTTAATGTCGGGTTACTTAAACGCCATTAAAGTCGCGTAACGCGTTACAATGCAGTTCGTTTATACAACATTCATAGAAAATACCCTTACTTCCTTTATATAAATTGTTCTGTCGTTTCAACCATACTAGAACTGTAAAGAGTAGCAGATTCCGTTGCAATTTTGACAGCGCAGTTAACCGCCAAACTTGTAAGACATAAAATGTATATAAAATGTTTATCAATTATCATTTATTTGATGAAAGAAATACACAGTAGATAAATAATTAATTACAAACTTAACATCGCTCGCTACATGTGCACATTGAAATTATACATCAAGAATGAGCTTAGGTAGCTATACTTTACTTTTACTTATTAAATAACCTTCCTATAAGTACTCCTGATTAGTAGACAGTCAGTTAAATTAATGTATCCTCAATGTCTATATAAATTTGTTTGAAATGACATTGTTTATCTATAAATCATTACTCCGACGATTTGTAAAAACATTTGTTTTGTGATATTATTTTTATACTTAGTCTCTTAGCACTTTTATTATATACGTCTGTCTAGTTTTCGCTCAATTTAGTACTTATGTAAGAGACGAAAGGCATTGTCGCGGGTCAGGGTGCCCTTAAAGAATAATATTTTTTTTGTTAGGAAAAATAAAATCGTATGCAGGCCAGTTTTCAAAAAAGGGTCTTCTTTCTATTTTATTGTTTGATGCTCTGTTAAAATATTATCACTTATAACGAGGTGACCTTACATAATGTACTAAGCATTGACTTGAAAAGAAATATATTTTCATTTATGAATTTTATATTGACGCCAAACACGACGTTTGCTCTGCAATATGCTTGGCTTTGGAATAACTAAAGACGCATAGCAATACATTTAAATGGGGACTAGGGACGTCTACACGCCAAAACGTCAGCGTAAATAGGAGACCGTGATCTCATAGGTCAATTAATAGATAATTATGCACAAAGGCTTTATTTAAAAACTAGTTTTTATTCTAGTTCCCCACTTTGATATTTTTCTGTATTCTTGGCAATATCATGCAGTTTATTCTTTTTTACATGTAACAGCATATCGTTGAGTTTACTTTGCTGAGTAAATTGTATTCGTGGTAGGGTTTAATTATTAATGTCATTTGACTATTAAATCTAATCTCAATTCTATTTATATTAATTGTATAATGATTAATAAAGTGAAGTAGGTACTTGTTCCTGCTACTAAATTAAGACCACACCTTCATGTACTGTTCGTTAATAATTAACAAATATGATTAATATGGGCCCTGAAATATTGATTTTTTCTCATCCGAACACACATAATATTAGGGAAAGTTAAACTACAAAGTAATATTTTATGTGAACAAGAAATTGTAAGATCATAAGAGATTCTATAAATAATAATAATGATCCCTTAAATGTCTGTATCTCTGTAAACAGTATTTATAAGGGATTGAGAACAGACATTAAGGTAACCATTCAATTCCAATAAAAAAACCAAAACCACATAATAGCTTATTTCTTCTCGTATGACTTTAAGTGCTAAGATTCATAACTTTCATATGCGCCACGCAAATTACGAAATTTAACTTTTTTTTTAAAGTTATCTAAGTAGCTTCAATAATTCTTGATTATGTTCTCCACGATTAATAAGTGACATTTATTTTGGATGCTTTAGTGACTTTCTAATATCTATCTCAATACATAGTTTTATACATGACTCAATATGAAAAATTCAAATCATGAGACTGTGTTTCAGAAAGGAACTTTTGTTTTAACCTGATTATTTTATTTACCTTATACATATCATTATACAAATTGTGAACTATTATCATATTGCTGGATATGTGATTGGTGTCCAATTAATTTGTCTTTTACTGACTTGACTAATTTATTACTTTTTAAATGAACTGTTTATGTAGATAAGGTATCTTTTAAGTTAGGATCGTTTATATGTCACACACTTAAAACTACAATAGGTTACCTATACATTTTCATTCATTCATCAATTTTAAAGTCAATTTAGTTAGATTCTTGCCATATTGTTATCTTAAAATCAGATGTTTTTTTTAAAAAATCTTGTTAAGTATATTAGAAGATAATACTGTAATAAAATAAAATAAATATGGCTTCGATAAATGACTTTTTGTCATTCATAGACAGGAGTAAAAAAAAAGATTAGTCAAATTAATAGTTACGATTGTTATAATAAGTATAATAACATAACCATTCTTAACTTATTAGCCTGTAGAACGAAGTAACTATGAAACTATAGGTACATAATAGATTATGAACCCGGTTACATAAAATGTATAAAATGTTCGTTGCCACAAGTCTTATAAGGCAGGTAAGCAGGCAAAGTATAATCAATCTAAAGATTCAATAGATCAATCTATATTGGTCAAAGCTACAGCAACTCAAGTCAACCAAAAATAGGATAATTATTAAAAGAACTAGAAATGTGATAATTGTAATTAATTAAACTTAAATGCCGAATGTGATGATTTTCTAATGTGTACGCTAAAGTAAACTTAGAATTACTAAGTTAGCCCAACAGCTTAATTTTTATTGCTTGTAATATGATAAATGTAGTATGCTGTAGTAGTATTAATATAAATGCGCCATTGTAAATATTTTTAAAAATGCACCAGGAGGTGCATTAGGTCGGATGGCCGAATGTGATGATTTTTGTACTTAGATTCAATCAGTAGCCTCTTGTAATCTTAACTCCTCATAATAACAGTTAACGTTATGTTACTTTATCGAATAACGTTATCGCTATTTAATAATGGCAACACTGGCTGCCCCTTCTTATTTTCTGACTTGCGAAGTGCACTCGAGAGGCGAGGCAGTCTAGTGCTGACCGCCGAAGCGAAAGGTTAAGGGAAGGAACCTATGTTAAAATATAGTTATAATTATTGATGTGGCTAGAGATAGTGATTTGTATCAAAGATAAGTGTGTTGATCGAATAAAGAACTTTATAAACTCAACCGAGTTTGATTCACGACAATTTGTAGTTAAAAATGTCGCGCTCTTTCTTTTGTCACTTTATTACTTTCTTCGCACCGCCTATATTTTCTCTGTTAAAACCTTCGATTGGCTGGTAGAAAATGCCTTTAGCATTAAATCCGCTGTGTCGTATCGTGCATACAGTTTTTAAATAAATAAATTAATAATGAAAGACTGTAGGTTCTGAGCGTACTCAAATATTTTATACTTTCGCTTTACATTCCATTGACAATTAGACAAAACAATAGTGTAAGGAATTAAAATTAAAATGAAATTTATACATTACGGATCTTATAATGTCTAAATTTCATTTTAATTTTAATTCCGTTAGTACAAATTAGTATGATTCCATAGTCTCGTATCGTATTTGTGTAGTTTGCAAAATTGCAATATTACAGTGAGTGTATTACACCAAAACACAACATTAAACCAAATAAAATAAACCAAATGAATTCTACCTATGTTTGTTCAGAACACAATGCAACACAATTCCCAGCTCTTCTATCTCTAGCAAATCTTGCGAAACATAAGTGGGCCATATAAAATATAAATAAGAAAGTTCCACAAACTAGGTAACATAACATTACTCCTCTAGATTTACAGTGGCAAAACAAGCAGAAATATTTCCTCCGGTTACATAGTAAATCGACCAAGTCGCAAGAGGTCTCTCCCTCTTGGATAGGGGGAGAAAACAAAACAACTTTTTTCCTATTCGGATGAATAAATAAGACAAGGGTCGCAGTTCATTCCAACAAACATTACAATCTTCAACAACCTTATCGCTTAAGCACTAAAGTCGAAAACGGATTAGCAAATTTAAATGGATTTTGTAATGGGGCGAATCTCGATGTTAAAATTGGCGCTTGTTTGATTTGCATGTTTTAATCCTTTCGGATATCTTGGACTCAGATGGAATGGCGAGGAATGGATTGGAGTGAATTCATTAGTTTAGGGTGAAATAAAGTCAATCACTCAAAATCGTAATAAGTAATAACAACATGGCAGCAAATTGCAAATTACTTAAGCAGCCAAAGAAAAAAATATTTGTATAAACCTATGTTATAACTGCTAGAATGTTTGAGTTCAATTGAGTCCATCCAAAAACTAAGTTTTCACCATATGATGACAGTACTACCCGGACTTCTACGTATGATTCTTGGCTTTAATAGTAAATGTCCGTTTCTTAATTGTCGTTTGATCGTGCCGCAATTCTGAACAAGCAATGTTACATTGTTCAAGATTGATGAGACGTTCCGCCATTACATTGTGTGTAATATTGCTTGGCTTATGTTGAGATATAGATATCAATGAATAACCTTCTTATATCTATTGTAGCAGTAGCTAAGGCTAAATCTTTGATATTGTCATATTTTGTAAACGACCCAATACCGTCTGACCAAATAAACAAAATTGAAGTTTTGTTTATGATACCTAGGAAATAGACTCGATATACATACCAAAGATATATTTTTTTCTTCATACTAAGAAACTGAAACGGACTGACTGATTTTTGAGAATCCTTCCATTTTCATACAAATGATTTCTATCAAATTCTTCTAGTAACTACTCTAACACAGCGCAAACAAGCAATAAAAACAAAAGCCAGTATCCTGGATAACACATAATTCGCTCTAGACTTGCTCACGACATTCCATGCCCGGACAGTGCCCCGGTGACCCTAGGCGATGAAAGTAACGACCCCTGGTATCAACAAAAGGGCAATAAGATATGCTTGGAAAAACTAGTGGATGCGTCCCTCAGGCATACTACCGGTCTCTCCGACTCCGTATCGCATTTAGAGGGTTAGGCCTCCTCAGATAAATGACGATCGAAATCGTTCCGACGTCTTGGGATTGAATTTCTATTTGTTTTGGGTTTTTGATCGAACGTTCGGGTTGGGGAATGGGGGTAATGTTTGTCTTGATGCTGATGTTGGTTGACGGTGACGATGAGATTGATAGCAGCTTTAATAATTAGGTCTTTAGTCTTGTTATCGAGCATTGCAAAACTAAGTTTTAACTTAACATCAAAATGTTTATGATGCTCATTTTACCGCTTGACTTCTGCCTTGTCTTTATGATTATAATCACGCTGCTATCGAACGTTACAAAAATACATTTGTAATTATTTAAGTGCTATGGTTATACTTTTTCCGTGAGAGTTATTTACCTCGCTGTTTGTCGGATACTCCATCGCTATAGATCAAAAGTCAATATCACAAACGGATTAAGCAAAGCTGAACTTTATATCACAGATAATTGATATATATTGATAAATGTATCTGACCTTTTTGCCAAAAAATGAAACAACGTAGCAGAAAAAATACGACACACGTTATTTGCGTGGCACAGTTGCGATGTACCTATTCCATTTGGGTAGACAGTTCGCGTATAATTGCCGCCCGTCCCGGGTAGGCAGCACGTCACCGGGATTGCCGCGTATATCCTGGTAATTGGAGCGCAACCCGGGATACCACTTTCTTTATTGCAAATAAACTAGTCCCGCACTGGTGCTGTTCTTTTGGAGTGGGGCAAGCGACGGGAGCGCAGCGATTTCGAATGGTAAGTACACTGCAGATTTGTTACAAAGTTAATGCGGATTTGTTGACCCGGTGAATTGTAGCTGGTGAGCTTGCAACACTTATGTAAACAAAGTACTTACTTCTTAAGAGAAAGCTAATAAAAAATATCGTACGGACTTTTTTCATACACAGATATAGAATACACAGAGAGAATCCACGTCCTAACCAGCTGGTTTCTATGAAGTTAGTGGTTAAATAAACAATTAATACGACACTTAAATTAATGCAAATGGGCTCAATTTCTCTACAACATTTTTAAATTTGTTCGACGTCCTGCCTTTTTTCCAACAAAATTAGGTAATCTTTGTAGTTACCTGGCGCATTTTTCGAGGTAGTTAGTGTATTCATTTATATAAACATTATGATATACGTATTTTTTTACAAAATATTATGTAATCTTTTTGAAGTCAATTTCCAATACGCTTAGGCTTATGTACTGCACTGCTGAAATTGGAGATAGCATTCGCAAAATTTACTGGTTTAACTTAAGATCGTTCTCATTACTGGAAGTGTTTTGGTAACGGTTCCAAATAGAGAGTTTTATTTGGAAAGATTGGTGCAGTTTGAAGAGTAAATCTTCAAAGATTGTTAGGTGTCTTCGGTGTCCTTTCATTTGGTTTTAGTTTTAAACTTTAAATTTACTTATTTGTTTTTTAGATACGCATTATGGAATTGCCACCATACCTTTCACTTTTAAGATTTTTAATGAGATTTTAAACCTTCTTCTACAACTAAATAATACAACACAATACTTCATAATCGCACAAAATTACAAACGCAAATAACATCGAATAAGAAAACTCATTAATTCAAACGAACTTAAACAACAACGGGAATGAAAACAAGAATTTCATAATGGGAATACAGAAAATTTTCTCACAGTCAGGTCGTATATTTGTTCGTTTAAAATAAGCAAAGTCTGCCGTCGGCGGGCAGACGATATAATTATATCATTTTTCTTTCCCTTTGTCTGTATACTAAGTTGTTGCCTGATACGGCGGTTTGTTTTGTCACATTCTTTCGCTTATTTTGAGCCAACTTTAGTTGTGAGATTTGTTTTATGCGCTATTCGGTGCGATGCAGTTGTTTTCTGTTTACCGGTTTTAAATACAATATAGCATCTTTTTCATACATGCAGGACGGTCTTATTTTCTTATGTTTGCCTTTATAATGATGCAAATGCAAACTTTATCTTCACTAAAAATATTCTGAGTCCAAAAAATTTTACAGCGCGTCTGAAACAAATTATTTCTACAATCACATTTTCAATATTTTTTATTAATCTTATTATTAATCTATTTGTACCGTGCCTATATTGTTAATCTATTTGTACCGTGCAGTGTGATTGCTTTCCTAATTAAAACACGTTTACTTGTAATACTTATCTAGACATAAAATAAACTAAGCTAACTAGCGTGTGAGAAATGTCAATTTTGTTTAACTAAAGGAAAAGCTTATAGCCGTCAACGCCAATTAAAAGTATTGCCTTGTCCATAGAGATAAGAATCTATCAGGCGCAATGCAAATGCAGACGATGTATCAAGGTTGTGTGGTATGGTGTGTGTGTGGCTCCCGAGATGCCTTTCTACTTATGGCACCTATAGGATCCTAGAACCTAGTTTCTAAGACGTGTAGCCAGCTAAGCCTACTCTATTTTTTACAAATAATAATATTTTCTCACAAAATATTTCAAAAGTATTATAGAATAAGTTATATACCGTCTAGTTATCAAAATGTAGATTATGTTTCTCTGAAATATCTGAAACTAACTGGAAATAAGGTTTTAGGTGTCATTTTTATCTTCTTTGTCAGAGACAAATTTGTTTTCTGTTAAATATACAGCAAACTTTAGTACTAAGTAGGTACCTACTTTATATTAATAATTAAAAACGGTTACTGTTATTTATTAACTAAGAACTTCTTAGGTAATAAATAATAGTAATCGATTGGTCGTTAGTTAGGACTACCCAACTTTAAGTCTTCTAAATAAGCTGAGGGTGCCATAAGTGAAATACTCTAGGTGCCATTCACTCGGGTGCCGTCCAGACGGTTGCCTAAAGTGGAACACATCGCATCAGGATGCGGCCTGCAGCGGCAATGGGCAATGAATAGCAATTTATGCCCGTTTAATGTGCCGGCCAATTAAACACGAGGCTGTCGTGCGTTTATGTTGGCCTAGTACTACGTAGTGTAACTGTAGCAAGTCTAGAACGTTGGACAGAAGAAGACAGATAATTTTTATCTGTTAATTATTCTATAAATAAGAAGAAGTGTGTCTTTATTGTTTTAAAATTATTAAGCTGTAGGTATTACTTAGAAACAGGCTGAAACTTTAATCAGTGACCAAATTTTGTGTTACGACTCCACTGATGATGAACAACTTTACTATGGGGGCAATAATGAAATCGATCGATGGGGCAATAGAATAAAACAGCTGTACCTTAAAAAAGTACAATTGGCGCGGTCAAAATGTATGGAGCGGCTGTTTTTTTGTTCATATTCATCAGATTAAAATTTGTTCATATTTATCAGTGGAGTATTCACACAAAATTTGGTCATTGATTAAAATTTTCATATTTTATATATAGCTACATTACCACAAACCACATATAAATAACAAAATAAAAAAACTATGAATTGTTTATTTTGAATATAATACAGACCGATTTAATATGCTTTCATATAAAAAAAACGTGTAAAATTTACATATTGGTTATTTTGATTAAGTAATAAGTTTATACCAAAAACTATTTCACTTAACCATATAAATTAAAGAGACAGCTACAATACAAGCACCTACTGACAAGAAGGTGCTACAAATACATTTTCATGCGAGTACCACGATAAATACTGACTACCAAACTAATATTTTACCAACTTTCAACTTCCAAGCAAATGCTACGCTATCGACGGCTGCGACAGCCCTTTAAAAAAAGACAAGGTGAAATGTACCCGTAATGGCCGCCGAAGCTACAAGAAAATACACTGGCCGCGTCTCGTATAGAGTTGTCAAGGGCGGGGTCTCGTGATGAATTGCGCCGCGGGACGGGGAGGGGCGCCTTTTTTTAGGGGAACAACTCAGGGGCGACGGGGCGAGGGGGGTGATTCACGATCTAGGGAGCCATGCGTTCATTATTCCAACGACGTGTTACCCGCCTAATAATACATTGGAACGTATTATTTTAAACATTTTATCTCTTCCGCAGATAAAAAATGACAGCTCACTGATTACGGACGCTTTTGTAGTCATCGAAACTGAAGTCGGCGGCGATTGATATTTTGAAATAATTTTTAATTAATGTAAATAGGGCCATTTCAAATCAGTTGCTGGCGGTAATGGGTGGGTAAATTCTTTTGTTATTTCTTTTTGTAAGCAAAAACTGTTAATTATAATTTTCGGATAGCATAGCATTTCTTTTTTGAATATTCTGTCGCTTGAAGGTTTACTGATTTACAAAGATGGGTCCTACTTTACTTGCCTTACCTAGTCTTGATAAAGCTACAGCTAAATTTTTTGATTTTCCTTCCTTCTAAATCAGCTGACAAATTTAAACATTGGCATGATAAGCAATGTGACACCAGACTATGAATGCAGTAACAGAGTGTCAGCCTCTCTAGCCCTTTTCTACTAAACTATACCTAAGTCTTTTATAACAGCACACGTAACGTTGTCTCCTTAATTACCACAATAATGAGTTCTGTCTCTCTTCCTATCCCCTGATCCAAAAGGAGGCGAAGTTAATATCCGCGCTTATGCCCTGTGAATACGCAGCGCGTGGTGTCGCGAGATAGCGCCCTTAGATAGGGCCGCCACTGCTGCACTGGCGCAATTCCTTAAAAAGATATTATT
Source organism: Pyrausta purpuralis (assembly GCA_963924145.1). Taxonomy (NCBI): domain Eukaryota; kingdom Metazoa; phylum Arthropoda; class Insecta; order Lepidoptera; family Crambidae; genus Pyrausta; species Pyrausta purpuralis. The sequence goes on from OZ001643.1 coordinate 20,983,623, forward strand.
TTTTCTTAGAGCCGTTTTTATTAACGACAGATAAGGAATATTCGTCGAATAAAATACGCGTAATTTGAAAACGTCACCTATTTGCCGGCAATCATTTATGTAAATGTAATTTTAAAAATGGTCGTGTAATGCTCATTTGGGGCCAATTTTACCAATGTTAGATAAGACTTATCCGACTGAATAAGTATAAAACTACTTATTTTAAAATGAAATTTACATAAATGATTGCCGAAAAAAGTGGCTTTTCCAAACTAGGCGTGTTATTATAATCAACGAATATTCTTTATCTGACTTTGGATAAATCAGGCCTCAGTCGGATAAGTCTTTTCTGACGTTGATAAAATCAGCCTATAGTCATTTTAGTGACTATGAAGTAAAGCACAACAGAAGTAGAGCCGGCTTAAGTTGCAACAAACGTACGTAAACTATAACATAGAGTAACATTGACGAGTGATTTGGAAAATTATAATAACTATCGAAACTAAAACTTTAATTTACCAGCATATCATATTTATGTTAACCAATCCTTTTGTAACTTAATGTAGATAAGCATGACTCCCTTAAATAAATAGGGATAAAAATGATAAGATTTACCTCTACATATGTTTCATTTACCCTGCAGCAATAATCGATTAATTTTATAATCGATTCATTTTAATAGTCAACGTAAGTTTTATTGACACCCTTTATTAGGCAACCCTAAGAAACCGTCGCGTTGTTTAGTTGTAATTGGCTATAAATATGAACGTTACATTATTATTATTATAACAGTATTACAGCAAGCACATTGCATAAGAAAAATGTGAATAGAAAAATAATGACAAAATATACGATAATATATGATTCTCAAATAAAAACGTAAATTACATTTTAGGTGTTTTTTTTGAACATTAGTATTTTATTTCAATAGATCTTTATTTTATTTCAGTAGATCTATCAAAATCATATCACATAAACAATATAGCGTTTTTCGATCAGGAATGTAAAGAGAGAACTTTCAGACAATTTGAAAATCCTTCATATTTTTAAAATATTCAAATTAAGAACATGTCTATGATATAAACAAAACACGCGCCACACGATAACGTTACACAAAACAAAGAACGCTCTGACTTAAGTATTCTATTCGCACGCCGCTTTTAAAATAGAAACAATGGCGCCATTAAAAATCCGCTCCCAGGATATTTCCCGAGGATCCCGTAGCTCGAATAAATCGTCAGCTTTCCACCGAAGCTATTTCCAAAGAGCGTTTTCTATTCCGAACCGTGCACCCGTTTTTCTTAGCCTCCCATTATAAGACGGGGCCCCTTAACCCCCCTAGGGGGGTGCTCCCCCAAAAGTAGAGGTTAAGTCGACGTATAGGCCGTTATGAAAGTTTATAAGTAGAATGGATGATAATTATACAGGCTTTATGTATGGGGCGTGCTTTTTAAGCAACGCGAAAGAGTTCGGAATTGCAAATTCGGGTTGAGAGGAAAATTCAGGACCCGTTTATGAATAATTCAGAGAATTAGCGCTGACAGTGGATTGGGCTATGATTGTGGATGCAGCAATTAAAGTAAGTGTTATTGTTGAAACGTAAATGTTTTAGTAATATCACTGGCTGGATGGATTCCGGACAGTCACTCCGTCTTATGACCAATTACTTACATATTAATTATTACAGTACAAATCCATGAACATTTATTAATAAATAAATAAATATTGGACACCAATCACATACTTGCTCTGATCCCAAAGTAAGTAGCCAATGCACTTGTGTTATGGAAATCAGACACAACGGTGGTACCACAACACCCAGACCCGAGACAATATAGAAAAGATCGTTTTCTACATTGATCCGACCGGGAATCAAATCCGGAATCTCACGAGATGGCGACGCTTAAAACCAGCGTGCTAGCCACTCGACCACGGAGGTCGTCATTATGTAGGTACCTATATATAAACGACAACTTGAAATGTTTTAAAATGCATTCAACACTGCCAATATAGTTATTTCCACAAAAACTGTCGCGCATAATAAATTAAGGGATATAAATTTCTTGACTACAAAGATATGATATCCGTTAAATATACTTAGTAAATCCTGAATTCTGTGATCAATAAGCCATCCGAAGTAATCCAAACAGCAATATATTTACGATCTAAGTAACCTAAATAAATGTTAACCTCAAGCCACGACCACGAAAGAAACTGTTACTGATATCAGCGTCTATACGAGCGGAAGCATGCCACGCAAAACAGGCCAACTCTATTTACATGTAAATACTTTGAAAAAGTAATTTGCGCCATCTCCGCCGCCCTCGAGATTGCGAGAACGCGCATTAAGCCCCAGGTGATGCATGATAACTGTTATGGCCGAATATAATTTTCTCAACCCCGCAGCCCCTTAATCCCCGCGAAGAACCTACCGAATTATTCCTACTGATATTTACGGTTTCGTGAATAAATAAAATTACGGCTACCCTGTGATCCGGCTAAGACCACGATTGTTTATTGTTATGCCTATATTAAGTTATCTTTTTAATGGCCCCCGTGAGTTATTCGGGTTGAGATTTAGGTGACTTGGATAAGAGCCGTAAGAAAGCCGGCCCGCTCAGATTGGATTTTTAAATTTAGATGTGATCGCGAGTTGTTTTTGTTTCGGTGCTCTCGTTAAATTATGATCTCAACATACCTGAACGTCTTTCCTCCTTGGAGTTACGAGTATTTTTTTAAAACAAATTCCTTTAACTAAGCTCTAACCTGAACCAACTCACGTTTGACACTGGCCAGTAACACTCAACATTCCAAAATCAAAATGCGGGTTCGTTTTTTGGAGTCAAATGGTCACTTTATTGCTGGCCAGTACAATGTGCATCCCGCTAACAATTCCTAAACAATATTGTTTCGGACACAAAACGGCACTTTGTGCAATCTGTCTTTTTCTTAACAATAAACAAAGAAAGGGTGACAAAGAAGCGATCAACTCAAACCCTTTATTACCTTAGAAGAATGGCAACCCTTCCATTGATGAAGAAAGGCCTATTGTCTCACGAGTGTCCGTTACGTTTGACGCAATTTACAGTTTCTTAGAATTTTTCAAATGCGGCACGTTTCACGTAATGGTTTGTTACGTAAGCAGGTAAGATTTATTTGTTGTTAAAAAATTCACCGCAGCTGGTAAATGGCTCTATGTTTAGTAGGCGTAAGGAATTTTACGAAATAATTTTACGATTACTAAATTTAGATTTTTAAGATGCTTGCAGTAAAATCTTTGTCAATGGCGATGCAATGCATATAACTTTGTGAACAACAAATAAAAGGATAAAATCTTAACATTTCTTAAACTACCTAGGAAATATTTACAACAGATGGGCAATAAAACATGCATGTTATTTCAATATGGTAAACTAAATAATACAATATTGTGTATCTTTCTTTGTTTTTATATTATTATTGTGCAAAATGTTTTCATGACAAAAGGCACCTTTTTTGCCGCAATCATAAAAAAACTTAGATTATCTTTTTCAAAAAATTAAAAGTCGGCTGAAAGTCCGAACCGTGGTAAGTACAATATTGCCAGCCAGTGACGTCAGCACTCACGTCTCGTCAAGCCACGCATTAGCTTCATAACACTCAAAACAGTCGTCGTAACACCAATTTACATCTCCCAGTAGTCATAACAGTCACGGGTGCAACGACCTGCAGACCCCAAGCCAAGCTAGTAAAATGTTTATGGACTATAAAAGCAGTCTCTGTGTCAAGGACACGACTTTATTGACCATTTTGACGAGACAATATTTACAACCCACACCCCTTTGTTGAACAGATGGTCCGTTGTCTTTAGTTTTTGCCTAGCGTTTATGCTAATTGAGATAAGAGTCAGAATAAGAAAGAATGACAGTAGTCAGTAGACAGATGCGGTCTTTTGAACGCTGGAGGACACGTGAATGTAATTCAGTCATAAAATGTGTCAAGATAAGTATAGCTTCTGGCTTAGTTTGCGACCGTAGTTTTGTTGCTTTATTGTTCACTTCCTACTGCTTCCTAATTGTTTATGTATACTTAAGATATTACAAGTTGTGCGATGACTTTAACACTTGAGAGCATAACTACTTCAACCTGTCTACCTACACTAACCATTTACCGAATGTCGGTACAAACTACGCACATAAAACGCGCCCCAAGACGGAACACCCCAAATTAAATATTCCATAAAATCGCGTCAGTTCACGAACAAAAGCAATATCGGATACGCAAGTGGTTAACGACCATTTGATGTCCACCGAATGGCGCACTCGTAAAAAATCACTAGAAATGATCCAATTTTGATTAAAAAATCACGACTGCACACCCTTGAGGCGCGCGAACGGAATGATTTAAAAGTTTTAATAACGGAATTCTAGTGAAATGACATTATACTTTCAAATTAGGAGTGAAAATTTAATTCAAAAGAGAGACAACTCGCCGTTCCGAGGGGCGAATGAGATTCGCTATCGTAAAAATGTACAAGATCTTCTTTCGGAGTTTCTTTTCAGAGTGCAAAATTTATGCCGCCTAAATCTCTCTGAGGGAAATTAGAAGGGGCTTGTATTTATTAAAGGATGGTTCTCACTCGTTAGAGGAATTTTAATCGCTAAACTTTTCGTTATGAATGCGTGCGGTGGATCCGAGTTATCTTTTATTACGCTTTAGCCGCTAATTACGGATGTTAAGTGGGACGGAATGAAATCTTGAATAGCTTACGTCATTCTTTCGCTTTTGATTTTAGGCTTGAAGAAAAAGTTAAGGAGACTCATAAGGACATTCAGGACTCTCTTCGTGTCTTGGCCGTCAATTGTTGACGAGCGACATAAAAAATACCATTTTTAGTATTGTTTTAATTTAATTTTCTTATCGAACTGATTAGTCAGGTGGACCTGCTGGCATTAACGTAGTTAGGATATGACTTACGTTTATCATCATTGATTACCATAAATTAATCACGCAATATGTTTAGTTGTTTTCTCATACTGTTACATATTCTTATGTTAGTATTTATTCACAATGTTACTCTTTATTGTACTAACGACAATTACAATAAGCACTTTTGTTGCCAACCAGCTTTATAAAAACTGCCATCTCAAGTCACAGGAACACCCAACTGGTTAATTCAAATCCTCGCTGTAACTTCGCAAAAACTTTGTGCCCCGACACGAACATGCTTTTTAACTTTTAATTTCTAATTATATTAATTACATGCAAACAAACTAACTCGGAATGCGATATCGTTGTTATAATTCGAGGTAATGTTCGCCCGACGTGCATTTTCAAAGCATTTTCGTGTATACCTAATTAAAATACGCTGTCGCAGAGAGCTGCTTCCACGCGATTATGGTATCTTATGAAAATGTGCGCTTATTTATACATACGTTTTTTGATGAGATTACCTTTAACGTTTTTGAGAGCGAAAATAAATGTAGTAGGCTTAATTTTGGTCTTGTTTAAGATTAGTTTTTTTTTGTCATCATTTTTTTACTATTAGAAGGAAAAGGAATACAAATGGTAGATGTTCCTACAAAGTAAAAAGGAGTTTTTCACCAACTGGACACAAGAGACACGTGTGTGTGAAACTTTAAGATACGCGTGTCCACAATTCCACATAGAGAAAAGTCAATTAAATCACTTTTTCGTTTTTGACCAACTTAACACACGTTACCATTTTAACAGAATTCGTGACAAAGTAAGTACACTAACGCAGATATTATTTACTTACAAGTACAGTCACACCGACAATGTTTTTAACCGACTTCAAAAAAGGAGGAGGTTATCAATTCGACTGTATGTTTTTTTATATAATTATTATTTTGTATCTATGTTACCTCATATCTCAGTCGTTTGTCGACCGATTCGAAATTTTTTTCGCCTACCTAGAGGGTCTACCTTCTAGTTGGTCCCATTGTTGCGAATTTGGGATCTGATGATGGGATCTTGGTGTAATCGAGGGAAACCCTCAAATTTAAAGGCACGTGTAGTGTTTTTTACTAGAATCTTAATGTTGGCATGTTTTTACGTCTGATAGTCAACATCTTGGGCGGCAGAGCTGATGATAAAACTCCTTAACGCTTAGGAGTTCAGTAATTATAATGACAGAACTTATGATAAGTAGTTTGTAGCTTCTTAAAGAGCAGAGTCACAAGGTACAAACCCCCCCCCCCCCTCTCATGTAAACTCTAAAAATGAAAAAATAAAATTAACTTTAAAAAGTAAAAACCGACTTCAAAACCAAAATTCAATGCACAAGGTAACCTTTAATTCTATTAGCTATTTACCTAACTGTACCTTTTTATTTAAAAAAACTGAGAGTAACCAGACAGCAAACACATAAAATGTAAGCTTCCCCATGTGGACCCGCGTAAAAATCTTAGCATGTCCAGAAAACGAAATGATAAGTTGTAATATCTTTAAATCACCAATTGGACACACGTATTTCCAGTCTCTTGTGTCCAGTAAGTAAAAGACCCATTTTTTGGTAACGTGACCTACACGTACTTCCTCACACTAACGTACCTTAGTGGACTGTTAGTTCTGATACTATACGTAACATGAAAAGCTGACTGTATTTACCTAACTGTACCTAGTTCCGGTAAATAGCTATGTAGTATAACGTAAAGGTGTCTTAGTCAATTTGTCGTTCTGCCGGCGAATCGTTCGTGGTTGAAAGGTTTTGTCGTTGAACAACTCATAAACAAAACATTATGTCGGCGGCTCATCTGGCAGAAAAATCTTTGTAGAAGTTAAGTTTCAGAATCAATAGTGTCATTCATACAAGAGTTCAATTGGCGCGCGGCCAAAATATATGGAACAGCTGTTTTTTTTTTCTGGATTTTCTATTGCTCCCATAGTAGAAGTTGTTCATATTCATCAGTGGAGTCTTTACAAAAAAAAATGGTTACTGATTAAATTGTTACTGTATGTTTGTTTTGAGTGAGTGAGTGATGTTTTGAGTCTGTCTGTACCTTTTATGTCACTTAACCTCAAACATACTGTTTGCTTGAAAATTATGTTGTATACACAAATTTTAGGTTTTCGTCTTGTATATTACAGTACTAGCGGTCCCAAGTGACTTCGTCCGCGTGTTTTGAGTTTGCTTCCTCCCCTCCCGCTGCAGCGTGATGTTTTGAAAGCTTTAAACCTTCCTCGATATGATGATACGAAGATATCAATGTTAGCTATGCATGTCTGATTATAAGTGTACCTTTGGTCGATGAATAAATAAAATTATATTTACGTACTTCATATTTTCATTTAGCTATTCTTCATAACTCCAACGACGTGTTTTCACGGAATTCTTTTTCAGTGGCTTTACGTTAAAATTCACCTTCGTAAGAGGACAGTAGGTAATCTTTATAGCCCTTGTTTACGGCTCGAGCTAATGGCAAATAAAGCGATGAGTACCCCTGGAGTTTTTTTCTACATTTATAACAAGGCTTACAGAATTTATAATCCTTATTGAACGTAAAAGATTTGAATTAATTTGTAATCATAAAATGCTTTTTTTTATACCTGTCTAATTAATTAATTTCTAATATTAGGTTTGAGACAAAGAAGTATGAGTTAACCAATGAAGATTTTGTAAGCTTTTATTCATTTCAAAAATATTCACGTGTACGTTTACAGGTATAAACTTTAAAATTTTCTAAGTAGCTGCAACATACTTGTACCCCGATCGACCTTAAATGACAAGGAATAAAACCTACACGGTTTAGTCCAATTTCATATTTATTCATTCATTACAACACCGAGAACAAAGTTAACAGTGACTCAGTTATTTCCTCACAACTCAACGTGGGCAGATCTCATTAGATCAGTGCTATTAATTAATTTAATGATACATAGACGTAATTCACTTCAAGTACATGGACTTGGTTAATGCATTTACATAGTAGGTACCTTATATTAGTTCTGACAATGACAGACCCAACAAATGTAATTTTTGTTAAAATTACCTTACCTTAGAAAAAGATTACTCGTATGATTCAATTTTAATTACGAGATATGGCAAACTAAGACGGTTGAAAAATTAAAATAAATATTTTAAATTGATTTTTAACAAAATGTCAGTGAAAATATATCGTCTATAATAATCAGAATACGAATTTATTACCAAATTTAAGAGAAGAATTTTAGTGCATGCCTGAAGAGTTTGCTTTATGGCTTTGTTTATTTATAAAATATCATATTCGGCCCTCAACGTCTCATGAAAGCGTCATTTATTTCCAAAATAATTTAAATTTCGCGACTTTTACTCAACACAAGGCAAACACAGCCTCGGAAATAAACTTATAAATCGAAAACTTCTTTGAAGTTTACCCAAACAATCGTTAAAGTCACATTCGAGTGATTTAATTACTCGTTCATAACGTTTATATTCGAATTTGCATTCATGTATAATTAAGTGTCAAAAATAAATGTGAAGCCGTGAGATATGGGGCCTAGTTGTGTTTGAGACAACCTGCTACATTATACAGATGTTAATGCACATACATTATGTGGCTAGACAAGGAAACGTAGCGGTCTGAAAGTCGAAAGTAATCGTTAAGTAGTCATTCACTCTTTCATTAGTTTAGATGCAAATAAATTCACGTCTTCCTTTATTTCGAGTCCATTTTCGCACGTGATAAAAGTGAAATATATATCCTCGACTAATCAACTAACTGACTATGAAATTGCAAAACCAATTACATACACACATTTATCTGTCTACGTCTATCACGTATTTATCTTAAGGTTAATTAGAATATCGCTCATTCGGTGGAAAAAACGCACAACAACAGATTTGCAAATTTTCAGAAGAAGAGTTTAAAGTTTTTAAAACCTTAGGTAGAATTTATAAATGTAGTATTATATATAGATAAAGAATAATCCTTATTTATACATAATACTTCATTTAAGCGGACTGTAAAGTCCGTTACAGAGAAAGTTTTAAATTTTAAATCCCTGCCGAGAGACCACACAGGAGTCGCGTCCTATTTTCACTGCTCGTTACGTTAAGTACCCGAGTACTCACACTACCTATTAGTCCATCCATACATAACTACGTCATACCCCGTTATTCAGGCCGTACGGGCGTCACCGACCTCTCTCTAAGTGAGTGGTGCCTCTGATAAGACCCGGGTAGGTTAGGCCGCCGACAGGTCCCCGATAAGTCCCAATTTAATACGTTAAAAGGTGCCCAAATGGGGTCGTTTCCATTCGTTATAGCCCTGCAGGGACCGGCTCTGTTGACCCGAAATGAATAAAATCGCAACGCTGAAAGAGTGCGGGAAGTAAATAAAAATATAATTGGACAGAATTTTGGGTTGGGAATGGTCGCGAAGCCTAAATTCATGAAACACTTTTTTTTACAAAGTTTTGTACTCTTTCTTATGTTCATTTTTTTATTTTTTTTATTTTTAATAGTAGTTTAGAATTTTGAATAGTTGAATAGTTACGCTACCATCCTATTCTATTTATTTATGTATTTCGATGTTGTAGGTACCCAAAAACGAATAGGTAGGTACATTTGTGCTATGACATCTATAAAATTAAATATTTGCTGATAGGAATGTTTTAATTTAAAGAGCCAAAAAATTTGTTGCAATATATCTAAAAGCCGAATTCTACTTCTCATTTTACTGAAAAAAAAACACTCAATGTTTGCTACATATTGCGTTGCATGTTAGCGTTTCAATAATTTGCCACTAGATAGCGCTAGCGGTTCTGAAAGAACGGAAAGCACTCATACGAAACGTAGTTTTTGATTAGATAAATTAATATAAATCTCACTATATAGTTACTTTCTATACATTTTATAGTGTTTTGTAGTTAAGTAAAGCAAAACAACTCTTTTTGACATTTTTGCGACGAATGAAAGAACGGCATCGGCGTACAACAATAGATTCGCCCTTACCTCCTATTACAAAGGGACCTTTTCATGGCAAATTGTACAATGTATTGTTAGAGAATTGAGCAATGCTGTTTAAGTAAAACAGTGAGTATATTTTGAAGAAAAGGATACAAACACATGAAGTGCATTCCTGCGAATAGTTTAACTGTTTTAAACACCATCGAGTGTATATGACTGAACGAAAGTGTATCAAATCTTACCTCCGTTTAAAATGCAAGCAATGAAATTACCATGTAAATCATATAAATAAATATTAACAATATCAAATAAATAAACAAGTTATTAATTCGAACTTATAAGCATAGTAGGTTCTTGCTGAAAGCCTTGTAAGCCTCCGCGCAAAAGCCTTCGTTACGGTGTAGTTCCTTCCGAACGAAACAGATGGAGGCACTTGCATGAAAATTAAGAAAAGCTATTAAATACTACTGTTAATTGTTATAAATTAAATGATTAATACGTGTTGATAGTATGAAGTCCGTTTTTAATAATAAACATTTAACAACTTACATTTTATAGCGTAACAATGGAAAATGTTTGGGTAAAAGATTTTTTAACTATTACGTATATATTTCAGCTAGGCTAGGATGGATATATATTTTTAAATAATTAAGTACTCTTTGGAGCAAAGTTGATCCATAGAAATGTAAAACTGACATCACAAAATTAATTATTTCTATTTAATGACATGCACCAAATAAATACCATGAGAATCACATACTTACCTAATATAAGCACCCTTGTAATATTGATACTAAAAATACCGCCCGTACCAAAACACAACATAAAACAGTTCCCAGCATCTCAGCCCCCATTCGTATCATTGCTAAATTGCATCCAACATAAATCGCTTGTTTAATTTAATCAACACTGTAATTTATATATGTAAGCACACGCAAACCAGAAAAATGAGACCTCTCTAAAAATTACTTCTTTCCCCTTTAGTAAGGCATAATTTAAGCAATGGAAAGGGCGAGGTGGGTCAAGCATAGTGGTCAGTAGGCTGCCCATAAGTTTAAATAATGTGGGAGAGCCCAGGCGTTCGTTAAAAGTTACACTTGCGTTAAACAACGGTGTTAATTTAATAAGGGCTTTAAAGCTGCATTGATGTGAGGGGAATACTGGATTAATAATTATAATTTGCTGGTAAATTTAAAAAAAACTGTGAGAATCTAGGGGCCTTTTATATGGTAAAAAATAAGGAACAAGCATTTCAAGTGCCCCAGGTCATACACTGAATTATGCATATATAGTTAATTTACGTTTTCTATGATTTATCGACTATCCGTGTAATAAAACCTCATTCACTTCAATAATGCAAATTATGTTTCAATCGTGCTCTGCTATTGATCACATTCATTGAAAAAGATAGTGTCAACATTACGTTTAATTAAAATTTCAAATGTGCATTGCCGCTCCATCAAGTGTTATGTGTGAAATTGAATTATTACAATGGCTGGACATCGCCGATTCGATTGCGCATTATCATAATATTTCTATAGCAATGGATGATACCCGTTCAAAAGTCAAATAAAATGGCCGCTCTCAAGTAGGGTGTCTCCCCTACCGGATACGCGCGTCGGAAGCGAAGGGAATAATTTATTACACATCCGAATTATTATTTATTTTACTTCGGCTTCTTTCTCACATTGACAGTAATGCAATAAAAACGATATCCCTTGTTATGAAAACGTTTATAGTAAGCAAATTGTCGACATAATAAAAAATCTTTATTAAACGCGTTGTGGTCGTGAAATATAAAGAAAGCAATTTCATGGTATTAGTTGTGGAAAAAATATACTTTGTTTAGTGCGTTATAATAAATTGTGATATTATGGAATATTTATACCAGTACTTTAGCAGTAATTTTAATAAAAAAAACATTTATTTTATATCAGATCGATATCCGACAGTTTATTTATAAGGGTCATGTGTATCAAATAGCAATAGTTTCCATCTTTAAATTCACCCCAAGAGTCAAATAAATAAGGGAACTAAGCCATGACGATCCTTATAGTCAGATAATAAGCGTGACCAGTGAGCAGAGTGCAATATTTTATCTTAAGATATTTGTTACGAGAAGACAGCGGGAAACCTTGTTTACACCTTATCTGGACTACCGCTAAAACTGATTTATTGGAAATGTAGCCATGTAGAAAGTCCGGCAATCCAACTGCTTTGATAGAAAACATAATTATTCGTAAGAAGGTGTAAGTATATACCCAGACATTCGACCGCAATATGATTTTGAGCAGACATAGACTCCACTATTTAACACTTAAAGGTATTATAAACCAAAGTTGCGTAATATAAATAGCGTAATATATATTCTCTTTATTGTAATGGAAAACTTTGGTACCAATAAATCAAGCTATGTGTATCGTTGCCGATATTATTAATTTCAAGAATTATTGAAGAAGATCAGTTTTTCTCATATGCGCTTTTTAATACAAAACACAGTTGTTGTATAGCTCGTTAGTTACATAAATTTGAAAAATCTTAACACTTTGAAAGCAGAAGCGTTATTCTTAAGCCCTCCCTACGAGTTGAGTAAATAAAGCAACTAAGCTACGACCGCTCACAGTCAGATAATGAGCGTGGCCAGTGAGGAGGACGTAATGCGGACTCCCGATACTTCCGCGCCATTTCACACGTTGTTGATGCCCTGCACAGCCGCTTGCGGGGTGGAGTTCGTAGTGTTTTATTTTTTAAATAGTCACAGTTACCTATTATAAAGTTATATGATATGATGCACATCTTATATGAGTAGCTAATTTATTTCCGAAAAGCTTATCTCTTATTCCAAAAATTTAGTACTAGACTACTATTACCCGACAATTTAAAAAATGATATAGTAACGGAATTCAATCATGGAGGTATGCTCTTCTCTAATTGGTCTGACAACTTTAGTCTCGGTTTAAACTTTGAACTATATTTTTTGTAATGAAGGGGCTTTTGTTTGTATTAGTATGTGTGTTTCTTGTCCAAGACATCGTGAAGAAATAGAATGCACAGTATAAACGGAGTCCTGATATTTCATTCGCTATTTCACACATTTTTGATGTCCTCCACAGCCGGTCGCGGAGTGGCATTCGTATTTTGCAGTATTTTCCTTTCTACATTTTGTATAAAATTCAAATGTAAGTTATTTTCATTTCACTAATAGGTATCTGAAATACTAAAAGTTTCCTCAAAAGACGCATGTGAAGTCTCGAAAATTCCGCGAAATTTCACGCATTATGGATGCTCTAGTCTAGTTTGACTCAACATACTGTCTGGCAAACGGAGAGAAGCTTCGTTACATGATATTATTATGTACAGTACCTATAAACACAACAGAAATTTTGTTAGACAGAAAATTGGCAACATGTTCATATTTAATTTTGGTAACCTGTGGACATTATACTGCTTCTCGCTCGTCGAACAAAGAACCACATCCTTTAATCAAAATCAAATTTTAAAGAAGGTACGAATAAATCATATTTTTATCTAATTTTGAGACAGAAAGTATGTTTAACCTTGCACTTCTATTGATTTATGGATACCACTTAGTTTTCGTTACTAGACCATTATAATTATAATATTTATAATTCAGGTATCTTTAAATACTAACGGTCCCCCGCGATTTCTTTCGCGCAGTTTAAGTTTGCTCCCTGACCTCCTGTCAATTTTTGATTTTATACATGTATAATACTAAGTAAGCTATCTAACACGAAAATATTTTTTCAAATCGGTCTACTGGACCTGAGATTTGCGCGTTCAAACAAATAAACTCATCAGTTTTATAATATAAAGTATAAATTTGACAGTCAAATGCCAACTATTAAGCTGAGGAGAATTAAATTATTTTACTACTACATATTAATTACATCTGTATAAAAACAGACATATTTCGGGTTTAAACAGACGGAACCACCAATTCACACATAAGTTTAATCACTTAGCCAACAACGAATCACTTATTAAGTTCCACATTCGTGTCCAATTAACTAAAATACCTACTCACAACAAACAAAGGCGTATCAACAAGTGGGTTCAAAGCCCTGCGTGAGCGCATGATCAAAAAGCTCTTACCGGCGCATGCGCATCCACTCGAGATATCGTGCTGCCTTCACACCACTTAGGTCGCTCGCTTTCTCTGTGATAAGGACTTTTAAACATGTTGGGAAATGGGAACGTATCATGTGGCGAAAGAATGGAAGTTAAAGACTAAAATTAACTAACAGTTCTAAGCTGGAATATATTTTATTTTTGTGTTAACTTAGGAAAATCGGGTCGGCTATAAACATATTATTGTATATTTAGACATCATTTAGTTTGTGCTTTCTTGGACAGTCACTCTTTCTCGTATGTATAGGCTAACTTCATTACTTCCGATCACAGATCTTGAGGTTTGATGCAGCATTCCCGAAACTGCAACACAAAGAAAATAAAATGCTTAAGAATATTTTCTCAACAAGTAATTGATCTTACTAAATGCGCATTCGCTGCAGACTCAAGTGCAATATATCAATTTGCGCATCGTGCATTAATGCTTTTAGGAAAAATATAGGACGCGCTGCCAGTACATTCTGCGAAACGCATCACGTCAATTAGTGAACTGAAAATATGGTTATTGCACTTAAACCTTAAAAATATAAGCAGCAGTTTATTTTTACCCACTAGAAAGAAGGAACCTTCTCCGTAATCAAGGGCAAGTTTTTGAACAATTTATCTTCAAATAAAATAAATCGATATTTTTATAAAAGCTGGCAGTGTCCTATACCATAGCTTTATCCATTAGAATAATAACTTTATAATTTCATTTTTGTTTTTAGTGTTTTGTCACTATACAAAGTTAATAATATAAATTTGCCTTCTAAAAAGCTACTTTGGCTGTGTGACAGACGAGGAATCGAACCCCGTGTCTTATGCTTTCCGGGCGTATGCCTATACCACTCGGCCGCCGTCACACGCGTAGGCTGCGGGACGTCATCAATGTTGCGAGATTGCTCTCACAATATCTAAAGGAAATATTTTTACAAATATTTAACAATCGGTTAAGATGAAGGAAGTAAATTTATAATAACATTTTTCTTTTAATACGTGTTTGCCACTTTACAAACTTAATAATATAAATTGCACTTGTAAAAAGTAACTTTGGCTGTGTGACAGACAAGGAATCAAACCCCGTGTCTTACGCTATCCGGGCGTGTGCCTATACTACTCGGCCACCGTCATATTAGCAAGCCTGTTGAACCATAAATCAAAAATTTAAGTATAAATTGGCTTCCTTCATCTTAACCGATTGTTAAATATTTGTAAAAATATTGCCTTCGGATATTGTGAGAGCATTCTCGTAACATTGATGACGTCACGCAGCCTACGCGTTAAAGTAAGCGCTTGCAAAATTCAACAGGCTTGTTAATGTGACGGTGGCCGAGTGGTATAGGCATACGCCCGGATAGCGTAAGACACGGGGTTCTTCGATTCCTCCTAACTCCATCAAACCAAGTTATTAAGTAGGTAGGTAAACAACAAAACGAACCATATTCTTAAATCCATGATTTTTTATCTTTCCCGCCTCGCATTATTCAATTCGCGAATCGAAAAGTAGGAATAGCAACGCATACAAAACATCTGTGGAACGCATCAGTGCAAGTTGTGACGTCATTACCACGGCATTATGTATGAAGAGTTATGTATTTGAGCAGTGTAGTGATTTACTGCTGCTCGCCGCATGTATGAGTTATACATAATCATACAAACGAGATGTAGTGTTAGTAGATTTGAAATATGGTGATTAAAAATATATATGTATATCCGGTGTATGACTAGGTGACTACAAATTATGTTTACTTAACATGGATGACACTTATGTAAGTACTAGTGATCTGTTGATAAAGATATCCACGTGTTTAGATTGTATGACAATGGATGGAGCCGCAAATCCAGGTTAATGTTGTTTGCTATTCCTTTTTATACCAAAACAGACAACTTCTAACTAGATGGTTATCTACTGTCTTGATATAACTATACTTTTAGGAGTTCACCTACCTATTTACTTTTTTTATTCTTAGATTGCACATTAACCTAAGCCATTGCTTTAATATTCTAATAGCTTATTTCGAAGTCAGAGTCAAATTCAAAAATCATTTATACAATTATTAGTACCAATTATGGCCATATAGAGCCAGAACATGTCTCCTTATCTTTTAGGGCCCTACTAGCGCTTCGCGACAAGACAGACAATCTGGCAAGTAAGTGCTGAGAAGAAACGCCGGAACAAACTCAGTCACCACTAGTTTCCACAATAATTATACAAATCAAAATAAACAGGTAGGTACATCAGTTTGGTGCAGGCTGGACTGTTCATACATTCTCGTCATTGAGATAGTCTTGAATTTTACAGTATAATCCCTTCGATATTAAGGTAGTTTTGATATGTAACTTCAATTAATTAACAGGTAGATCGATAACATTATTAGGTTTATTATTGAAAAAAATTGACACAATTTCCCAAGAATGAATTAATTGTTTTGGCTAACCTGAAGTTTGAAATGACAAGCTTGTATTTATTTCTTGTGTTACGAATGAATATTACTTTTGTCATTAAAAGGTCTAAATTTTTGCGTACGAACATGATATTATGAAATACCTATGTATTGAGAGGCGACAGTGAGGATGTTAGGTAATTTCTTTAAAAAATTCTCTCAGGGATTCGCACGGACTAAGTTTGTAAATGGCACGAATGGCTCTTTTCTGTAAAATAAAGATGGTATCGATATCCGCTGCAGAACCCCACAAGAGAAGAAGAGAAGACCATAAGACATTATTCTATGAAAGTAACTAAAGCACACAAGCCTTGCTGTTTCAACATCAGTCAAATGTCTAATTTTTCTAACCGCAATGCAGCAGAAGCAAGTCTCCCAGCCAGAGCGTTTTGCTTTGGTTTGTATTGTGGTGGTGCCTAATATCGAACTCATATAAGGAAAGCTATCGCATCAACTCTGAAAGTGTATAAACTTTCTTAATTAGAATTCTTAATAAATAAATATCAATTATGAGTAAGAAAGCGACGGGGCATCGTTCGACCTGCGATTAAATTAACAAAAGAGCGAGTTTGAATTAAAATTCATGAACTAATTACTTTAAGGGCGTGAGCGAAGTGAAATAAACAAATTGCATGGCAACACCGCGGCCAATTACGCCAGCTGATATATCAGTGTTGCCAGATCAAATAATTAAAAATGCTACGATAGTAAATCGCGAATCGGTTCCAATTTGTGGGAATGAATCGGAGCCGGTCGAGCCTTTTTGTGTGCGAAAATATATGGCGACCTGTGATTGAAGTGGCATTAACTGAATTCATGGTCACACACGCAATCAGTGACCCAGAAACTTTCTCTGGAAAAGCTCAAAATAAAACTCTTGAAACATTCAAACTCTTGAGATAGAACTGAGGACCTATTTCACCATTAACAATTACACTATAACAAAATCCACGAAATAATTAAAATATGGAGCGTCATTTGATACGAAGTATAAGGCGGATAACGTTCACTAGTACCTACTTGTTGTTAAGCAGGCGTTAAAACATTTACAGTATTATGTGGATATGTATTAGTTTCATTCAAAACTTGATCGCTTCTATAATTGCGCGTTTGTTTTTTTGTGACAGGTATCGACTTCAAAAGTTCCTAATTCATAACCTATTTACCATCCTGATTTCGAAAGCTCTTGTAACATCCGCATGTTTCTTATGTGCTATTTTAAGTGTAAATCCTTTAAAATATACAACACTTTTTACTTTAGCAAGGCTAACAAAGCAAAAACTTGAAATCTGTGATACAAAACAAGTCAGTCGTGTTCCGTAGGTGTTTCCAGCATTGTTCTATTGCTCGCTGTCGAGTTACAAAACGAATCTATGGAGCGTGAAGTATGCCTCTCGAGATGTACGCTCGCTCAGACGTGCTGCGTCATAGATGGTATGAAACGTAGAGTAAAAATACAGTACCTGGTAATAATACAAAGTAACAATTTTAAAAAATACAAAAATAACACAATATAATGAATTTATCTTCATATTAAGTCAAGCGCGGCGGTGTCATTTTTTTAACCAATAATAGTTAAGTGTCGCTTTCGTTTTTTATTTATATATTTTAGTTATATAGTGTTTAATGCACAAACAAAATAAAGTACAAATGGTGGACTTAATGCTTTAAAGCATTCTCTACCAGTCAATAATTTTCCAGAGCAAATACTCAAGTAACACAAATTCACTCTTAGTCTACAAATTTTCTAAAAAAAAATAAACTATAACACTAAGCGACTTACAATATTTGTTGCAGACAAACTGCGAAAATAGACAATAGCGAATTTCCCTAAATTGACACAACTGGTAACCGCTGCTCTACGTACAGCCGAGTAAGCGATAGTGAGGCGATAGGCGGCAAGCATCGGGCGAACGTTGACATTTTTACTGCGCCCGATATCGCACTCGATAAATAACACGGAATTCGCCTCGACAAGCGATGTTCCACTATGCCATGTCCTAGCATAAACTACGCTGCATGGATTTCGAATTTAAGCCCAGAGCATAGGATTTATTTTCTAACCGACCATGAGCAGCCACAGCGCATCAAAAATGCAGGTGGCATACGTAAAATATCGTCGGCGTTTGATTTTAGAAAATGATTATTGTGTTGTGAATGCGTTGTGAAATTATTTTTGTATCCTAACGCATTTACGTAATACATTTTAAACAATGCAACACCTAAACTAAAACTTTGCGCGTTCATGAGCTGCTTAATGTAAGTACTTTTTAACTAATAAATATTATTTTTGGTCAAAACGATAAATTTGTGTCTCTTTTATCATTATTTGTCTGATGTTGAAACACGTCATGATGAACGTGGTGCAATAAATTGAAGGCGCAAGAAACTGCAGACTATTTTCGGTGATCGCAAAAAGCAACCAGACGTGCACCTTAACATTCCCGCATCGATTACCGCGACACACTTAAATTCTCGTGCTATTACGAATGATTTATAAATAAATGTTTATTGTAAGGTTTGGACCATACTACGAAATGCAACTTTAATTAATGAAGAAGTAAAAAAAACGCAATATAACTCAACTATTTGCTCTGCCTCTAAGATAGTTAAACGTACCTTTTGTTTCGTAATTTGGTTGTGCCGAAGCACCTGGTGCCCTATTTTTGAATCACTCGCGTCAAGACGGATATTCATTTTTTAACGTCAATTTTGGATTGAAAATCAGTTGAATTCCAGACAAAAGGGATTTCAGAAAAGATATCTCAATTTTGTGAGTGGTGTCCATATTTTGCGTGATTTTCGTTGATTTTTTATTCGTTTTAGAACGAAAATCACACGCCATATCCAAGCAAATTATTCAAAAATTTGGGCGATGCGGCTTTGGGCATTGAAAAAAGTGAATAAGAGACTTTTCAGCGTCTTATGTCCGGTACATAGTGGTTTAAACTCAGCAAGTACTAGGGAAATATTATTTAATTTTCAGTAAGTGTAAATTTAGTAGTAAACTTAATATGTAAATAGTGTATTATATTGCAATATTTTCACAAACCTTATACCTGACATCTACACCATCCTTTAAATGGCTACGTGTGACTACCAATAATTTATAAATACAAAATTAATTCTCTTGGAAGTGCCAATTGGCCTTTGCTTTCTGATCACGTCATCGTCAGAGTAATATGATGCGATCAAGGGATTATTGGAGATTTTACCCTTCTTGTTGAGACGCTTTCTTGATACCATGAATGAGATAACTGATGACTGATGTCTTTTCTAAAAAATACTCAACTATTTAAAGAACCGTAATAAATGTTTTGCATTTCATACCTTACGTAAATTGTATACATTAAACCCTTTGACTAAATAGTTTCCAGTTATATTCTTTTCTGTTATAAAAGTTGTGAAAGCAGAAAACAGAAGTGATAATTTACTATGGAACATTATACTTCATAAGTAGGCCTTAAATTACTATTTGTTATGTACTCTTCGTGTCGATGTTACCACGATATACATATTGATAAACGTTTTATAGTTGCCTTTTGACTTCTGAAAGTGGTTATAAAAAACAAGTTAATAATTCATAAGCAGATAAATTAAACGCTCATGCAGATGCACAACCGCAAGATACGCCGTTAACTGAATAAAATGATCGTAAACAAAACTTAAGACATTCCAACCATAAAAACTAGCCCCTGAATTATGGTCTTGAGGCAGACAAGTTTCTGAAATTCAAGACCAGAACTTTGCCAAGTTGCGTGTTGCGGTAAAAGTTGGAGGCGTCCGCTGTAAGTTAGCCGGCAAGTTTGCTGAGTGCCCGAAACCGGAATGTAGTTGCGCTGCATTTTTTCAAGCACACCGTGTCGCATTTCGACCGCCAGTTCCTGGCTACCATGGGAAATTCTAACACAGTGTAGGTAGTTGGAAACTGTATCTAGTCTGTACAGGCCGCATAAACAACAGGGTGTTCCCAACTTATTTGCATTTACACGGGCGAGTAATTGCGCTGCGCTTCAGGGAGAACTTTAATTAAACTTAAGTGTCTTAAACTGTGCTAGTACCTATAGCGCTGAGTACTTAATAAGAAAAGTTTTGAATGAGACCAGCTGAAGTCTAGAAGCCGCGTCTAATAGATAGTGCTCTTTCACGGTAAAGATTTTAATTATAAACTTGGCTGGTACAAATTAGTTGGTCTACGTTTCTCTTGCCTCTTTTCTTGGGACTGCTTTTAGAAGTTATATTGTCCTTTAATTAACTGTAACTTATATTTCACAACAATTTTACACCATACATGAAGAATAGTATGAAAGAACTTAATAAGTATGTCTCGTATGAAAAATAATATCTCATCGCGCAACCTTTACATGGATACGATAAAGCACAATTTCTGCAATATTCTGACTAATACATAACCTTTTTTAATGTTTAAAAGGTCCTTTAAAATCCTACCTACATGAACTAAAGCTAGCACAAGTAATCGTTCCACAGAAAGCACACTAATCCTACTTTATGTTACAGTACCTAGCTCAGGGGTATGCCCGTGATGTATGTCGCGTATTTATGGGGTACGCGGATGCAAATTGAAAATTACGACTTGACGCTCCGCGAGTAACGAGCTGGGCAAATTATAATTTGTTTGTATTGCCAGTCTCGCTGCCACATAGCGCGCTAGTTCTAAATCTGGATTACGATCGTAAAGTCAGATGGATTATGTCACTGATTTTGTTATATAGGATTGACATTGTTCGTATAATTTAAGCTCGGCATAGAATACAAAGTTAGCACAACAAAATGTACGTAATTTTCTAAAAGCATAATTTTTTTAAATACCTAAAAGAAATATGCTTTGTCAAGAGAATTTTCTACTTTTCTTTAACGAAACCTACCTATTCATAAAGATGAAATAAGAAACCAAAAATTTGCGCACGGGCGGGACTTGAACCAGCAACCTTTTGGCTGACCGGGCCAAACGCTCTTACCAATTGAGCTACCGTGCTGTAAAACCTACCTCCTTCATTCAAATAATTGCTGATTGGATGTGAGAGTTGAGTATTTCTTATTTACGTTACAATAAGAAATGTGTACATTTCGTCTGTTTTACATACAACATTAAATTCAATAAGTAAACACAACTATCGCTGCTATACCACACAAACGTCGTGCAAAGGTGCAAATGAGAGGGCGATACTGAGAACCAAATAAATTAAATACGATAATGAATTATTCACGGGACGGTATGAATATTTAGCATTACAGTATTAGGTATTAAATACGCCTACCGAATGCAATTAAACAGACTGATAAATTGTTATTTACATTTAATTGATAAATAATATATGAATGCGTCACACAGAATACGATAATATTTAATTTAAACTGGTTTTAATCAAAACTAAGTAAACAGGTGCAAAGACTTTCAGTTTTATAAATTCCCTTTGAAAAGACATTTCAATAGAAGGTTGTTTACCGAGGGAGGGAATTAGAAAATAAATAACTTTGCACTGGATTAAATTCAATTGGTGTAACTTAAATATCGCAAACGTATACTTAAATGTCTACCGTAAACCATGAGATAAATATAATTTTATTTGACTTTTTTGAACTTGTTTTCACAAATTAATATCACCACCATCTTTCATCGTGTGTAGTCTCTATCCGAAAATATACTTGTTTTTATATCATAATGTATGTCACGTATTAAAAACTCGTGACCTATGTGGTCAAATTACGCTGGTTATGACCACTTAGGCCTATGTAAATAACGATTCTTATGTCAATGTGTTAGGATTCAAAGTCATGTACGTTCTATTTTTTTTATTAAAGTTTGTCAGCATGCTCGTGTGTCCGCGACCTTATCCCGCGATCTCACCTTGAACTATGTAGACGTGAGAAAACTCCAAGATCATTTGGACTTCTGTTTGTCCCAACGAAATATGGGCAGAGAGATCCTTACACACTGCGACTTTTAAGCCCTATAAGCACTCGGCGTATTTTAAACGCGCAGGCGACGCGCGTCTTAGGAACGCAAGTGTTCGGCGCTGTAGGCGCTGATGTTGCGTTTGCATGTATACGCGTTTGAAGCGATACAAGCACTCGTAAAATGTAGCGGAGAGAGCATCAGAATCAAAAAAATCAAAAGACATACAATAGTGGCATTAATTAGAGGCGCGTTTCACGATCGTACCGTGTGCTTAACTTAGGTTACAAGGTTGGGTTCGAGTCTCGTTTGAAGCGCGTGTACACGAGTCAAATACGCCGCGTGCAGAAGGCCTAAGCATCGATGCAGTCGCGCGTTTTGGAAACGCGCGTTAGCATCGCGATTTAATTTGGCATCGATGCTGTTGCGCGTACGCATCGATGCAAACGTACGACTGCATTGATACTAGCGCGCCTCAGCGTCGATGCCAAAATCTGTTCATTGCATGAGTCGCGATGCGGTCGCGTGTTTTGGAAACTAAAAGTTGGATAGTAGAAGTCGTAGTATGGAAGTAGGTATACCAACGCGATAAAAAATATGATATTATGAATTAAAAAAGGTAGAAGGTAGGTACTATCTGAAATTGTTTTTTCAGCTGTAGGCCTTCTCCATTGCTTGCGATTACTTGTCTCGTTTTATTTTTATTTTCATGAACATACATGTCCGTTACTAGCAGTCATCTTTGTATCGGAAAAATACTTTTTAAACGAATGATATACGAGTGTATATAAATGAAGTTAATGCACCCACCAGTATATAATACATAATGATTTTATGAGCGTTCAGTAGAGTAAATAATGAGAGAGTCAATATTTCCAGTCATAAATCAATTATTAGTAAATTCATTAACAGACAAATGTTACAAATGGCAGATTTTAATGCTAAAATCGGTCTTACAGAGCAAATACATTCAAACAATAGATAATTGTTGGTGCAACTACCTAACCAAAAATATGTTTTTACCTTAATTTCACTTTATTAACGTATTTCGGTGCCTCTAAATCCTTCATCCAACGGAAGTGCAAATAAAAAGAACCAATCAAACCCTTTGAGCATCGCCTGAACACGTTTAGGACGTGTAGTAGTAATGAACATCACTGGCGCGCTTTGATCCGTCATGCAAGCGTGTACGGCGTGCTCTTGTCAACGTACGTGTTAGGGGATAAGCGAAAGCGTTTCCAGCTGTAGGCCTTCCCTGCTTATCAACTGATCGTCACAGTAGTTTCAGTGACTGTAGATTGGCTTGTGGCAAGTATTGGGAGCAAAACGAGAATCTTAAAACAGTGGAGTAAATGACATTTGAAAGATTCTACGAAATGTTTGGAGTGTTCGTGGTCTTTTCTAAGTCATGTTCTCACTAATTATCACTTAACCTCATATTGGCCACAATCACAATAATTAATGACAAAAATAACGCCCACTAAGTCCGCCCACAGACTTTTCTGAAAAGATGGTACTTTCTAATGAATATATAAGGTGATAAATAAATACAGATAACTATCTGTTAAAAAATTTAGAAAGTTAATATATTAGGTTTTACTTTACTTAGTACTTAACATTTAATTTAATCAAAAAGTAAATAAAGTTAAGTTAGCTTATTTAAAAAACTGCATCTCATAATAACTTATTTTGAGAAGCAGTTCTTATCTTTTTAGATTAATGTTAAATTTGCTACATTACGAGTAGTAGGTACTTATAGCATGTTGCATGAAACTTTCTACTCATAAGTTATTATAGACGACTTCTTGTAACGCTGTGTGGTTGCTTAATAAAATAAAATAAATAAAGCTTGCAAATGTCCCACTGCTGGGCAAAGACTTCACCCTAAAGGATAAGGTGCTATTATGAGCCGTATAAGCTAATAAAAGTGAACGATTTAATTTTCTTTCTCTTCTCTACATTCGTTTATCACTTACACCAAGCCTGTAGCACCAAATGAAACTTGCGGAATTTATATGAGCTCGGTACAGGACCGTGGGCACGTGTTCTGCGTATATTCCCTGCGCTTGCGACGCTCAAGCGATTTAGGACGATGCAGACTATGACTAAACTTCGGAAACAAAAGCCAGCCGCGTTGAGATCGCCATATGTTTTACCGTAATTTAAAATACGGGAGTTTCTGGACTTTAGAGTGGGGTAGACGTCTTTTGTTTTAGGGATAATTTTGAAACATCAAAGAACCTTTGCACGGTGCGACTTTTAGCAGCGATGCAGTCGCGATGCAGCATCGATACAATCGCAAAATTTTAACCTTTACACACTTGCGCTACTTTAAGCATCGATACAGTCGCGAAGCCGGACATTGACAAATTATGTACTGCATAACGGCGACTGCATCGATACTAACGCGCGTTAGCATCGATGCAGTCACGCTTCTGCATCTATGCTAACGAGCGCCTGCATCGATGCCAAATTAAAGGGTGAGTCGCGACGCCTGTCGCGCGTTTTTAAAACGCGCTAGTGCATCGATGCTAAAAGTCGCAGTATGTATGGCTCTAAAATATATATTTCAAGTAGAAGTTTTATTGCATAATTATTTGTGCAATGTTAATGATGCACTAACACTTACTTGCCAACTAATAAAAATATAACTAAGCTTAATTGGAAAAAATATCCGAGTAATTGCAGGCCAATTACATTCATACATGTACTATATCCTTCTATCCATCTATACCGATATAATGATGATCACAAACTGGGTGTGAAAAAAGGATTATGTTACAATTTAAAGCACATTTAAATTCTTACTAGCTATTTAGTTTTTTGTGCATTTAAAAGAAAGGTCGTTGGTACTTTTAAACTAACAAAAAGTATTTCGTTTAACGTCAACACCAAAAAAAATTACGAGCTTTTAAATATCCACAATTTAAAGTGACGACAAACACCCCTGGTTGGTCTGTAACCACAATTTTTAATCAGAGCTGCTGCCAACTTAGGTCCCCGCCTTTCCTGTGTAACACAATACACAATAAACCCAGACGTAGGAAATTCTGGTCACACAACCTAGCCTATCACAGGGCGTGGGCTAGGAGTAGTCCTTCATAACTTCTGACATAGCTCAGTAAAGTCAGCCAATCCCAATTGAATCTATCTTTTATTGGTCGAATGTGAACTTTATTTCGTTTCCTTAAGAGATGATGAAACAGTAAGTAAAAGCAACGTGAGTATTTAAGCATCTTTTGATCTCTCAAGCGTACTATGTAATCGAGACACAATAGAAATTCCATTGTTATGCGGTCTCATGCGACCGCTTGGGTGTTGAAGCGTACAATAAGAAATACTTTAAGCTCATTTTAAATTTTGGAAGAGAGAAGAAATGCCTTGGGATGATTTACAAAATACTAATACGAAATAGACACGCGTTTAATCCATAGTGGCCTAATCACGCCATAGTCGTGCTTTAAGACTGAAATAACTAATGATTGGGTGGAGTAAAAATTGTAAAGCACTGATTGTTTTTTCTGCTTCTTGTACATTTTAGATTGACTTAATCCCAAAATGAACTAACTGACCTCTTTTCCCTTTACCTTAACTAACAAACCCTTTTGTGCTTTCTGAGTAACGACTGCCACAACTTAAAACCATGTCCGTACGCGCCATATTTATAACTGAGCGCGAGTTATAGTCTCTAGTAATGCGAGTTATTTACACAGTACATTATAGCATAGTAAATCCCCAGTCGGGTTTACTATTTAAATGTATTCATCCGAGCTCTCCCGGCGTCATGCGGCGAGACATGAATAATTCCTATGGGCAGGCACTTCTATACAAGGATGTAGGCAATACATAATAATTGAGAGCTCGATTGTTCTGTGATGGACGTGTGAAGACTATGTGGGTGATCTTTATTCTCATAGTGACTGCTTACAGCTTGTTAACAACACCATTTATTTATAATTTTCTTAATTGTACTAAAAGTACCCAAGACAAGAGGCAGATTTTTTAAATAATAATTAAGGAGTATATTTTATTAATTAACATGATGATATTTTCTTCGCATGACTAATCTTAATAACTGAGCCCAATAAAAGTCATTGAAGTAACAAACTTTATTATCACCTTGATAAGGCATCAAAACGTTTAATTCATTTTAAGCATCAAGAAGGATACTGTCGAATTTACTTAGCAAAGTCGTAATAAGGCATAAAAAATAAAGTTTAAAAAAAAACTAATAAAACACGCTTTTATAGCTTAAAAAGCGTGGGGTGCTTGATATATTAAATATTGCACCCCACGCTTTTTACTCTGAATTGAATTATTCTCTAACTCTGTGTAATTAAAAAAAAACTACTTTTTAGTTCGGTTAGCTTTAAAAGCGTGTTTTTTTACTTTTTTTAAACTATTTTTTTTTCATTTTTTAGTTCGATGTTTCAATTATTATTTGCGGACATGCGACACGCGATAGTTCTATCTTTCTTATTCCCTTACAGAGGATCCACAAAAGAATTTATTAATCCTGGCGGCCCTTATAAGGATATTGAGAAACCGTTATTAAATTATTGCATTGTCATCGGTCCTTGATACGTGTGCAAAGTTTCAAATTAATCAAACTTCTGGAAATCGGTCAAATTTATGCTAAAAGATTCCATTACATACACACATACATAGATACAACCCAAGCTAATAAAATCGTGGTAAAAAGGTCATTATTACACCTACCAATGTTATTATTCTGTGTTTTTTGCAAACATAACGCCTCATTATAATTTAAGTACACGCTCTTTGGGTACACCTCATTATTTTAATGTTCTTGCACTTATGATTTAAGATTATTTTGAAGTGGAATATAAAACGTTGTTTAAATATGTGTAAATATGGGGGTGACAAATTCAAATTGTATTTGAGGCAGTAATTATTTGTAGGTAGGCACAAATAATACCTACTACATTATATTATAAATACTAGCTTAAAAATAAAAAAAACCTAATTATTTTAATAATTTGTATAGATGTCACAGGCAAAAGGTATGATTCCACCGTTTACATTATGGCGCCGTCAAAGACGCATAACCTGAAAATTGTTTGATTTGAATAACGAGCAGAATTAATTGAAGAAATTTTTGATATTGGTAGCATTTTTCAAAAAATCTGTGTAAAATGTAGCCCTGTTTATCAATAAGACAAGACATCACGTGCTCAAACCTGACAAAACACGCAAACAAGCAAAAGTTAGTTCTTTATGAATTATGAGCGTAGATAGTAATAAAATTAATAATAATATCAGCGCGGCGCAGGCAGCGGCAGGGTGAATACCTACCGAATCCTCTCTCGACAAAGCGTCGCGTCGTCCGCAAAGCAAGAAATAATCAGACGTGTCAGTAAATCTAAAACACCGAATAGGTACAGATTTTTATTTGAGAATTAGGTCAATTTAACAGAAATTAAGAAAATCATTTGGTGTGTCTGAGGTTTTGGTCATTACGCGTTGTATAAGTTCGCGGTTTTGCAAAATGCCGAAGGCAAAACGTTAACTGTTTAATTAAAATAATATCAAAGACGGTTGATTAGTTGATGACGATTTAGGATACCATGATAAACACAGTTTGGTGGGACAAGTATGACTCATCAAAGTAATATGTAGAAGTTTCAAAAAATATATATATTGTCAAAGTAAAATATATTACTTATCAAAGTAAATCATTTTTGAAACTTCTATTTTTAACGATAGCAATGACAGAATGAGATAGTTCACATCACTAACACTCATTCATTACTTCATATTTTTTTTATAATAATTGATTTTATTCTGTAGGTGTCCAAGGTGTAGATTACATGGACCTTAGCGTTTTTGAGGTGCTGGGGAACGTATTTTTTTGTCATTGTTTAATGGATTTCTCATTGTTCTCGTATCATAAAATTTTTCTACTTCATTATAAAAACGTCTTCTAGATTATTATTACCACGCGTAACATCAATCACACACGTAGTATTCCCACTGCTTTTCAATCACATTTTCTAAAATTATTTAACCACTTGACGCCATTTTGATTTTATGATCAATAGCGACACCCGTGGTATAAAAAAGAACTGAACTCTAAAATTTTCAGCATTATGCACGGACAACAGCACGTCAAGGTAAACACTGCGGTATCTTATGCAGTTGTAATAAGGGCTAGTTTGCAACAAAAGTGGGCAACCTGATGTCGCCAGCACATCAGGTACATACATTGCCTTTCAATTGTAGATGAAATGTTTTGGCATTATATATAATGACTAGGCATTATACATTTTCACTTCGGCATTTTGCAAAACTGCAAGCGTTTATAAACTGACGACGCCTTATGTAAACGGCGGCATTATAAGTACGTTTTGCATGCGACATAGACGCCATTTTTGTTGTAAACTTTTTGTGCGACCTAAGTATGATGCGGCTAAATCAAAATGAAGATCGCCCCTAAGTCATGTCACTTATTTCATATTAATTTAAAACTAGCGATCTTCTATCTTATATTTAAAATTTAAGCAGTGGTCCAAGTCCAAATTTGGTCAAAATTATAGGTAAAGCCGCTGTTGTTTTTTATGATGGCTAACTTGAACATGAGGCTAACTCGAAGAAGGGACTTTTTACATTCTCATTACCCAGTCAAACAGCCTAGGGCCTTTTTTCCGAACTACAGCCTAATTTTGTTCGGTAATTTAGGCAATTATGGTTCATTTGCACCGTTCAAACGACTGGGTATCAGAGTTTTAATATTACAAGAATTAGATTCAAGACCATCGCAATCAGAATTTTGGGATATGAATTTTAAATAGGAGCGATTTTTTGTAGCCTCTTGTGACTGTCTTAAGGGGCTACCCGGATTTTTCACGCGCACACTAGCGCCACTTTAGTAGAAAAATCATAACTCGTTAAATAAAAGACCAATCAAAAATCTGGTAAACAGGATTGTAGCACAGGTTTTATAGTTTATTTAGTACGTTTAAATTGTTTCTAAAGTAGTTATCTGCAGTTACAGTTAGAAAAATTGCCAAGAGTGGCCATATTTAGCAGTTTTTCTAACTCCAACTACAGTAAACTACTTTAGAAACAATTTAAACGTACTAAATAAACTATAGAACCTGTACTACAATCTTGTTTACCAGATTTTTTTATTGGTCTTTTATTTAACGAGTTATGATTATTCTACTAAAGTGGCGCTAGTGTGCGCGTTAAAAAATCCGGGCTGCGCCTTAAATGCAGATCGCTTGTAGGTGTGCTCTTCTTTAAAGCAATATATAAAATAATATAGAATAGAGTCCCCTTAAGCAATTAGTGGAACATTATAAATGAAAGCTTAATTAATCCAAGGTACGTGATGATTGCCTGAATAGGTATCTCGCAAACTTTTTTTGTAATACATATATTTCTTCACTGTTGTTTTTATGTTAGTTATTGACAATTAAAGATATATGATAGTGAACAAAACACACGTTTTCTTTATTTATTTCAAGACTTCTTTTTTATTCCTGGGTGATATTCCAGCCAGTTATTCTGGTAACGGTATAACGGTAGTGAATTACTGAATAACCGGCGGCATAAAAATGTTTTTTTTTTTAATTTTAAAGTAGCTTTTCAGTGCAACGATAAACTTACAAGTAGCCTTATCTTATTTTTTTATATAACTGCGCTTTGAAACGCAAACAGAAGCAAAATGACACCTTTTATCATCCAATCGCCATTTCAAACTCGCGTAAGTAATCAATTTTCCAGTAATGAAACGTTTCGTTTACAATTGCAGGAAGGAGGCGTTTTAATGGACAATTAATTGAACTAGTAAGCATGGCCTAGTGGTCATTACAGAACGATAGCTATCTGTAACAGGCAGACTATTAAATGCTTGTTAGATAAACCGCATAAAAGCTAGAATTGATGTAAACAGCCAATTAAAAGACGAAGAAAATTTAGTAGGTACATTATGAATGATATCGATACTTGAAGTCGATACGCTTTTTGCTTTGGTTATTTAGTTGTAATTACCCACAGAAGAGATTATTAAAAAAACCGGCCAAGTGCGAGTCGGACTCACGCACTGAGGGTTCCGTGCCAACTTTAACTGAATAAGGGAATTCATTTACTTCTACTTAGTTAATTACCACAAAATTTGGTTGACTGCAAATATAACTTTGTTTTTCATAGTGTTTGTATAAAGTACAAAGTTATGTTTGCGGTTGTTGAAAATGTGCTATATCTCAAAAACTACTAGTTAGATCCCGTCCGAATCAATTTTCGTTGAAAGTATTTATTAAGATCTACATCATATATTTTTTTCAAAATTTACACTTGCTTGGTTTAGAAATTAGATGGAGGGGACGCCCATTTTACCACTTTGGAAGCGTCTAGCTATGAAACGTTGGACTTTAAAAGAAAATTGTTTGAGGAACCTTTATGTTATTTTAAAAGACCTATCCATAGACACCCCACACGCATAGGTTTGACAATTTTTTTTTATTGGTTTTAGTTTCATTTATGAGAGCCTCCCCTAAACTGTCATTTTTTTTTATTTTTTTGTATGAGAATCGGTAAGCGGTTAACAAGATACATCTTCTTATTACAGTTATAGTTATAGTTACAGAATAAAATGGCTGTGACATACGGACGGACAGACAGACAGACTTGACGAAACCATAAGGGTTCCGTTTTTCGCCATTTGGCTACGGAACCCTAAAAAAAATTTACCTAGTTTTATGATTTACTGAACTGAGAGCAATATATTCTTTACCTATAGTAGTAATTCTATCTGTAACTTGGTATTTATTAAATATATGTATTCCATGCCTGTTCATTAGTCTCTTGCTTATATATTTATTTATTTTTAACTATGTAATATTAGTATGTATGTTTATGTGACTGCATATAAAAATATTTTTTGGTCCCTCACAGAATGTTTAAATATTCCGCCACTGATTTAACTCACTGCATTTCTCAAGTGGTTGACTGGTAGAGAATGCCCTAAGTCATTAAGTCCGCCAATTATACAACTTACAGTGCAATGAAGTGTAATAAATTAAAATAAATAAATAATCGCCCCCAGTGAATTTATCAGCTGGAACTCTCATATCTAATTGGCTGAAAAATAGTGTCCACGAGACCTGGAACCTTCCGGTGTTGAGTCAGCGTTACTGATCACTAATCCAAGACGACTATAAGTGAACCAACTAAGTATATAATAAGCATGATCACGTTTACGAAGACGTGAACAACATTATTCGCATGTTAATCACAACACCGCCCAAGCAGAGTGACGTCATAAACGATACTAATCACAAATCAGCAAGCGCACTCAATCAGTAGCGGAAAGTGGTTTCAATATTGAAATCAGTTCAGACGAACCGAGCGCTGTGTCCGTCGAATTGATTAGGGTGATTGAACCAGTCGCTGTGTCAGGCGCCAATTTATTGGCATTCCTTGCACAAATAACAAAGCATGTACGAGAAAAGGCTAAAGTTCCTGAAATCACTAATTGATGCTGGCTTGATACCGCTCTCGGAATCGCTTGATAAGCAATGAAAATTACAAACAATGCGCTATTTAGGTTGATCCCGTTTCTCTGCATTTTCTAGTCTCATGTCTCTATAGGTTCAGATCAGTCGAACACTCGAAATAAAAGCACATCGATAACTTGATTCTAAAAATAAATCATGAATTCACAAAACCATTTTTTCCAAGAGGATTTGTTTCCATCAATGCAAATGCATTTATAGCAACTGAATTTTTGATTCTGCACTAATTAAATGTCCAAACTCGTGGCTAGAAGCAGTAAGCAGTTACCTCGTGATTACCAATCTGAGTCCGAGTGTGTTACTTGGCACCTTAACTAGACTGAACACCTTATGTAATTAAGTACTAAATGCTATTGCTATCTATCTGTTTGCACTTTAAAATTGTTTGTAAATATCTGTCATCTCGTTCTTTCGTATAAAGGCTACTACTACTTCTTTATTTATTGTTTTCGTTTTAGTAACAAATATTATATTATATTTTTGACGACCTGTCTGGTGTAATGGTCGAGAAATCGCCTATTCGATTCCCGCACAATACAAACATTTGTGTGCATGGACATGTCTGTTTGTATTGGTCTGAGTGTTTTCTATGTATATCATGTATGTATTTACAAACAAAAAAAAAGTATTTAAGTATTATATCCGTTGTCTGGCACCCATTACACAAGCTTTGAGTAGCTTACTTTGGGACTAGATGGCGATGTGTGGCAATGTCCAATAGATATTTATTTATTTTATTTTATATTAATAGTGGTACTACAAAATGTCTAATGAGGTGCGACTGAGTGCACATTATTTGAGCTATATTTGACATACGACCCGTTTCACAATACAATATTAATAAGTTAACTGCCTCGGTGGGCGCAGCGGTTAGAGGGCCGCACTTTAAAGCGACGGCGCGCCAGAGGTCCCGGGTTCAATCCCCGGGTCGGGTCAAAAATACGTACCTACCTGGGTTTTTCTGTTCAGAAATTCTCAGGGTAGCCCGGAGTTTGGAAGTTGGCGGTATTTCACCCCCTTGCCTCGGAAAGCACGTAAAGCCGTTGGTCCTGCGCCTGATGATCTCCCTCCGGTCGTGTCAGATTGAGAGGAATAGAGAGTGCACCTGTGTTTACACACACACTTGTGCACTATAATATGTCCCGCGTAGTAACAGTCGTTGTAACTAGCCACCGTAGTCGAAATCGGCTAGTGGGCCTATTAAATATTAATATTTTATAATAAATTTTGATTTATTTAAGTTTTTAGTCTCTAAATTAAAACTTTTATTTCCTTATTTTCTATCATTTGCAAAACTTATTATTTAAATAGTTTCAAGAGTTAATTTTAGTTGATTATTTAACAGTGTGAAAAGTAAGTTTTTGTTGATTATGAAATAAAA
The DNA here is from genome assembly GCA_963924145.1 of Pyrausta purpuralis. Lineage (NCBI taxonomy): Eukaryota > Metazoa > Arthropoda > Insecta > Lepidoptera > Crambidae > Pyrausta > Pyrausta purpuralis. The sequence continues at coordinate 21,016,900 of OZ001643.1, forward strand.
GTTTCGAGTGTGTTTTTCGTTACTTATTTAATAATGTAATTAATGTTGATTTGACAGCAATACCTGCTTGTTTTTATTTATTCAACTCATTTAAATCCCAACGTAACTAAAATACGTTATGGTCGCTCGTAACCGGGTAGATCCGGGTGACCCGGTTCCGAACACCCCTAGAACCGGGTATGCAAAATCTAAAACCGGACCCGGTTCTGCATGCCCAGTTAGTGCTTATTTCTCGATAGTGAAACAGGCCCAATAAATATTTCTTCATTTATTCGCTGTCACCGTCTCGTAGTCGCTTACAATAAGTTGTAATAAATACATACGATATAGTAAAAATATGTAAGAAGGCGTATGATACACTCGCAAGGTGTTCCATAAATTCGCACTATCAGACTTGTGATAAATATTTCTTCATAGTTTTTTATTATTGTTACAGGTGACGAAGGCGGTGTCAAAAGACGCAAGGTGTGTACACTCGCATTAAATAAATTAACAGTAAAGATAATCGCAAATGATACTGATAATAATCGATCTCAAAATCGAGACCTATTTGTGCTCACTGTTTACTTTTTACAACCTTAATGGAACGTCATTAAAATTAATTTTGCAGGTTTCTTTATTTTTGTGACTTGCTTGATACAAATGATATAACCACCCATTGAGAAGTTATTTCGACTGAAAGAAATACAACATGCAAAGTTCAGGTTCACAGCCTACTGCTTCCAAAAATTGACTAAGTAACAATTTCTGAGCAATAATCGGACAATTAACCCGCCGCCACACAGTCTCGAACACCAGAATCTATTCCCATAACAACCTAACCCGTTAACAGACCATCAAAGCACAACACCTATAAAAATAACCCGTACAAATTCGATTGGCCACGCTCAATCATAATAATAGTTACCCGACTGCTATCAAACGATCTTTCGTGCCACTTTTTAATCGGCTGTGACCCAGCTGAGACCTACTTAAATTGTTTCCTTATCGGGGCTAAAGTTATTTAAGCTTTCGAAATTATAAATCTTGGGACGCGGGCCGAGGTAGGTTAACAGTGGGTGCGTTTTCTTTTTCAGGTATTCATTGTGTTAAATTATTAATGGGACTTTTATGAAAAAATGCACTTCGTCAAAAAAACACTAAATAGTGTTCTAAAGTTACATTAATATACTTCATTTACATAATATAATTCAAAAAGAAAATCATTTATTCGTTTTAAAAATTGAACTCCAAATAACAAACAAAGTTATCGGTGAGGCCGTTAACTTTGTTGGAGTTCAATTTTTACCTGCCAAAACAGAATAAGCAGGTAAGTAATCAGTTTTCCAAATATAGCAGAACCTTAGGTTAAGTGCTATATAAATATTTAATAATTCATCAACCTCAAGAATTGTTTTTGGATGCGAAAGCCCTACAACTTAGACCCGATCCGGTTTCTTTAACTCTATCCAAAGGATAAGCTACTCATCACTCCATCATTATATCAGCAGTCTCTATATTATAGCCTTAAAGCTTTAAAAAATCAATAACACTCACAAAAGCACAGCCTCGCCACTTGCTGTGAACGGGACTCAAGTGCTTTCTCTATATTTTTCTGCCCTCCAGACTTTTGTTGATCCACCTTGTACGGATCATTCTTTGTATTACCTCAAAAGCTTCATTCCATATCGCATACGAGACCACAGCCTTACTCCATTTAACAAGAAGCGAAACAAGTTTCCCTAAGAGTTAAGACACGCGGCGAAGAAGTCGGTATGCCAGCGATGGCGTGCCTCACTCCTTGATTCATTGTCGAGAGATAACTGGAAGGTCGTGTACGTAACACGTAGTTTTTATCCGAAGCCCTTAAGGGAGTAATTGCAATGCGGCATATCGGACCATCGCGACAGTGACAAGATATATTCAGCAGATGACCAGTTTCAAGATTTAAGAACGTCATCTTTGGTGTGTGGCTAAAGGTGCACTTTTCTTAATGAGCCCAAAAGATAAGGAGACATGTTCTAGCCCCATATGGGCCATAAATGATTGATATTACACTAATTATTGACGTTTATAAGTGACATTTTGTGTCCTGAATTTAATAAATTATTTTTGACTTTGACTTTTAGTGAGTGATCACAATTGTACATACAGATTAAAGATAAATCTAAGTGGTTTCGTTTCCTTTCGTCTACTTTCCAGACCGATTCATTCTGTGGCTGAAAAAAAGGCTTTTCTCCAAAATATTCCTATTAACCTTAATTAAAATAATCTGTTACCAAATGAACCAACTAAAAATAAATAATTAAATATTAGACACCAACCACATACATTGATCTGATCCTAAAGTAAGTAGCCAATGCACTTGTGTCATGGAAATCAGACACAACGGGGGTACCACTACACCCAGACCCGAAAAATATAGAAAATTATGATTTCTACATTGACCCGACCCGGAATCGAACCCAAGACCTCCTCATCCTTAAGCCAAGTATCAATATAAGCATTTTACAATAAATTTAAAATAAAAAGACCATAATTATCATGAGTCACCATAATTTTGCAGTGAAACCTTTGCGTGGAAAGCAAGCTGATGGGAAGGTCGAACTTTATTTATTAAAGGTAAGAACATTTGTCAACTTAAAATTCGGCTTTCCCTTTAACCAGCTCATTGATTCATTACCAGTTTCTTCAACAAAAAGTCGTCTTATAATTGCTTTAGCTCTCAAAAAGGATATTGGAACTTGTTGGTATTCCATTGATTTGACCGTAAATTTTTCGAAGTAGGTTCGATCTTTGTTACCTTCCATAATTAGCGAAGGACTTTTCATTGTTTCTAGATTAAAGACTTGTAGGGCCTTTTAAATTTTGGTGTCAATGAAATTTCGGTGTATTTGTCTTCTTTGGCGATTTCATTGACGATATCTGTAGTAATTTCGGCAAATTAATTACTACATAGTAAAATACAAAGTCGTTCCTCGCTGATTCTATATGGATACCTACCCATTAAATCTTTAAACAAATTTAAGATAGTTGTCACCAAATTACTACCAGAGGAGTCGTTTGTCATTGGTAAGCCTTTGTTATAGTTATTTTTAATCTTTAATTTCAACCTTATTCATATTGCTAATTTATAATTAATAATAGTACATTATGGTTCAAGTGTGCTAAGTTGACCATTATACATATACAAGGCGATATTGTGTGCGCACGAGCGAAAGCGAGTGCGCCATAAGAAAGCCGTGTATATTATGGTCACAGGCACACGTGTTTCATACGACGTTTTAAAACACACTTGCGTGGAAGAAACAATACTCCAATTATTTACGAAAAATGCACGCCATTTTACGTTCGTGTTTTTTTTTTCTTGTCGCTATACCGCTGCGTGCGAAACCGGCCCGGAACTAAATCGGCCAACAGCCAGGGTTAAAAATGTAATAATTCGTGTTTAAAACACAAATTCAGAAAAAAATAAAATAATTTGAGTTATATTTTAGTAATAAAGCTGGATTAACCATTATAAATATGTACATACTGTTATTCTTCGCATAAATACTGTTTGTAATAAAAGTTATAACCCAACTAAATTATATCGCTTCTTCTTCCTACGTACTATTTGGTACTAGGGTAAAAATGTAAATTGGCCGGGTTAATAAACTAAAGGCACTAGAGCAATAATATATTGAAAAAGCACGCGTGTTTAATATTTATGATTATGAGCCAAAAATCGATGGAATAAAGACGTCGTTATGAGCAAGTGTGTTGAAATAGTACATTATGATACAAGTGTGCTAAGTTGACCATTATATACAAGGCGATATTGTGTGCACACGAGGGAAAGCGAGTGTGCCATAAGAAAGCCGCGTATATTATGGTCACAGGCACACGCGTTTCATACGACGTTTTTCAACACACTTGCCATTAATCCAAACTTCATCACAGCACAGCCGACAATTATTTACGAAAAATGGCGCCATACTCTAACTAATCTGTGAATGGCGCGTTGTTTTTTTTTCTTGCCGCGATACCGATGCACGCGCGACTGCGCGAGGCTGAGGCGCGAACTAGATCGGCCAACAGCCAAGATTAAAAATGAAATAATTAGTGTTTAAAACACAAATTACAGAAAAAATAAAATAAATTTGAGTTATTTTCAGTAATAAAGCTGGATTTACCATTTATTGAAATAAATACGTACATACTGTTATTTTTCGCATAAATACTGTTTGTTGCTAAAATAAAACCCGACTAAATAATATCGCTTCTTCTTTTTACTTACTACTTGGTACTAGGGTACTAATTTAAATCGGTCGGGTTAATAAACTAAAGGCACTAATGCAATAATATACTGAAAAAGCACGCGTGTTTAATATCTAGGATTATGAGCCTAAAATCGGTGGAATAAAAACTTCGTTTTGAGCAAGTGTGTTGAAAACATATTTTTATAGTTTTGGTAGTTCAAATGTATTACTTTTTTGGTGCTGAAAAAAGAATTCAATTTTATATATTTTTAATATTACTTTGAAACGTTGATTATTATTTTATTGATATATTTTTTATTCACTTTTAAGACTGTTAACTTGATTTGCATGCTGTGTGCTCTCGGCCTTGGAGCTGCAACAAATCATATAGCATTGAAACGGATACTTTTATTTTGTTATGGTTGTAACTTTGCTATGTGTGCCAGATAAATAAATAAAATATCAATATGGCCTATACAAAATGCCATTTAATGAATAATTTCGAAGATATTACAGATTTAAAATGCAGGGGCAGTGATTTCCGGTGGTACTGGTGGTGGCATATCAGCATTGCACCCGTGCGAAACCGGGGTGGGTCGTTAATATAAATAGATACACATACACAAACATGAGTTCAAATAATTTTTGTTAAGCTGCAGAATTTTCTTCTGTGACTATTCTGAAGGCAGCACAGGCACATACAACAGCTCTTATCAACCAGTTATTACTTGCACCAATTGATTTACTTATCGGAATTTACAGGACTAAATAAAATTTTCAATCAGTTGCTTCGTTGCCCAACTGGTAATTTACAATTTCATTCGATTTATAACTCGAGTACTCGCCAAATCGTTAATCGAGTAACTCGAACGGCTCGAGCGAGTTAGCAGCACCCGCGCCTGTTTTATTGTCCGCGCCAAGTTGCGCTGGCTGGCTGTACATCATCGCAATTTACTAGAATTATACGAAAGCCACCTAATAAATAGTTATAAAGCCACCTAGTTATACTGCCATTGCTTGTAATAGAGACCTAGTGTCGTAGTGGATGCTGTCCAGTGGAGATCTTCTCTTTTAAACTCTGGTCAAGTTATTTACTATAGATAGTTCAAATTTGTTGATTCTGAATTCACGATTCAGGAAAACTTTAAGATGATTATGAGAGTCTCCTAACTATAACCGTTTTTTAAATGTTTGAAAATCAAATATATTACGAATATTTGAATTCACGAAACGTTCGAATAAATAGACCAACATATAGAACACCTACCACAAGCAACCTTGATAACAATATTCTGGCTACTCATACCTACTTTGCAGACAGGTAACTTTGATTTGCTGCTTAGATTCACCATAAAAAACGTAGGTAGACGGACGTTAGCAAAATTTGCAGAAAAAAACAAGCGACCATCGACGCCTCTCGCAAAAAGGACGACTGCTCGATGATAAACTGGTTTCCGAACGGGTCATCCTTCTTATCTTCCATCTCTTACACTCTTGCAAAAATCTGGTTATTAAGACAGAGATGGTACGTCCTCCCAAAAACCGGCACCACAACTTTTATTTATTTCTTAACTTTACGCGGGCACATAAAACATTTTTCGATTTATAAGGCACAAGCAAGAGACCTCAGTAATCGCCTCGCCTTGGAACATGACTAATTTGCATGGCATGAATTTTAAATATGGCCGCTCGTGAAATGTTAATAAATTGCGCCGGTAGCGCTGCCTGTCTTCATATTTACAGGGATATTGCGACATGAGTAAAAAAGTTTGAAAATTTTATAAATTTTCTTGAAAACACATTGAGCGTGTTAACGTTAGACAGGAAATTGATATCATAACAAGGTGAACTTTAATGTGACTTCATAACGTAAAATACCTATTTTAGATAACATTGCGATGATAAATAAAATACTTGCAAAAACAATTAAACAGCTGTTATTTTTTTTTTGCACCTTTGCCTACTAAGAATATTGCCCTTTTGTTTTAGAAATTATCTTTATGCAAGTGTCTTGTAATGACTTCATCTAGTAGGCGTTATCACACCACAATCCCCATACCATAACGTATTGAACAACAGGACATTATCGAGAAACACTAAACAATTTCACATCTGCATTACTATGAAATAAGCCTTAGTTCAGACACTGCAACTCCCAATAAATCGCGCTTCAGATTCCAAGACGCTGTAAATCATGGCAATACCAGATACACCGCGCGTTATCAATTAGAACTCTATAACACGATATATTTTCCTTTTTTAACCTAACCATGTACCTTATTTCTTGCCATCAACGTTTAAAATCGATTGAACATAGTTATGAAAGCAGCATTATGGAGTTTGTAAGGGTTGTGCGCTCGAAGCACGTAGCCCGTAATAAATAAGTCCGGTGAGTTAGTGCACGCCCGCGTAGTCCTGTTCCTTATCTGTTGGTGTGTACTAGGGCGAGTAACCTTACACCGAGATACATAGCTAGGTAATTGGAGAAGTGTGTAAACAGCCTAGCAAAAGAGTAAGAGATGGTTCAGCGGTGGTTAGAAACGGAGATTTAAAAAAAGAATGGGTTCTCAAAACGATCTTAACAACATCAACTGCATTCATTCTCTAGGTGATTCTGTTGCTAAAATACAACAACTTGTTAGTTTGTATGAGTAAGTAAATATTTTTGGGATTACGATGTTGGTCCCATACAAAAAGTTGTTGTATTTTAGGGTCAGACTTAGCCCCAATAAGGAATGCAGTTAATTTTGATAGACGCTTTATAGAGTGTGGCTTATTCAACGATCCAATTAAAAATGGTCTTAATATAATATACGAGTATGAAACTGAAAATAAAACAAATCGCCACAAAAATGCTGAATCCAGAGGGCCTACATCGCTAGCTGCAATAATTTTGCTGCAGTAATTTTTAAGAAAGCAAAACATTGATGCTTTAAATGTTAATAAGTCTTTACAGTTTCTATTTAAACTGAAAATATTTAAAAAAAATGTGATATCCTAAACAAAAATATCGCGGAAACTTTTTCTGTTGGCCGTTCTGTTAAATATAAATATTTTTCTTTCTTTCCTCGATTAAGCACTCCCTGGCGATAAAAATACCCTCGTTGTAGGAAAGGCGAATGTGCGATATTTCTGAAGAACTGCGGAATCCGTCTTCAAATCGCATATTCAACGTCTGCTTTCAATATCATGAATAATAAACCGACTGGGAACACTTCGAGACACTCTACAAACTTACTTACTTTTCTGTTTCAGCAATCATTTAGGAAAATGTATCTTTATATACCGAACAACAGTTATATTTAGGGAAAAATCTTTTAGCGGGACTACTTACTTGAAAAAATGTGCATCTATTGATTCAATTTAAGAATTTAATTTAAATACACGCTTCCAACATTCAATTATCATCACAGCCTACAATAAAAATCCACCTACTGAATACCTACACTTATTTCAGTTTACTCCTCTTAATAGATTCGGCAACATTCTTTTCCCCATCTCCAATTTAAACTCGACTCAATTGCATGATCTTACAGCTGAAATTTGTTTGCGAATCTGTTTGGCAAGCGAGGCAGAGGGGCTGATTTATACTAGAGCAATGCAGTAGCGTGCAGTTAGTATTGATTTCCATTGGTAACGCCCCGCGCCCCGAGCCATCTCACCTCACGCAATGACGTAATGGCATACTGCCAAATGCATGCGGGGCAATTATTATTTTTTAGCGTGACATACACGCAATCGTAGTTGTACAAGATATTCTGAAGATCCACAATCTCACACACGACTGGAGGACTCCAAATTAACTGTCAATAAAGAAATGGTAGGCCGAATCTGACCGATCAATAAGACAAGCAGAAAAGTGGAAAACTCAGCATTTACCCTTCGATATTGAGAATCCCAAAGTTACCAGCACCTTTTTTCATCCTTCTGTCTGTTCGTATTTATCGGTCATCTTAAGTAGAAATAGTTTGAATATAAGTCAAGCACGCACGTCCCATCCCTTTTATACTTGAAATTCAAGGTACCGTTCATAATTTCTGGATATTTTACTAAATCATCTACTGATCTGCTCCGATCGTCATTTGTTCATTTACTGTTGCGTCTTAAAATTCATTTGCACGATACTTACGTCCTTTTTGCATCTATGTTTTTCTATAAAATACTCACCTCGGCTAGGTCATGCAACGAATACGAGTACCTACCTACTCTTGCGATGACAGATGGGCTTCGCGACCTCGACCAACCGACACAGTCCCGAGGGTCGATGACCGCCATTTCGGTTATGAAATCGTTTCGGCCATGTTGCGTAACTAGAGGCGAGGAGATTTTCGGAATTGTACATATAAGAGTAAGTGAGGCGGAGATTTTCTCTTGAAAATCAGTTCTTGGCTATACCAAAGCTGCTTTTAACGTATATTTGTGTCTGCACTTTGTGAAGATCGGTCACGAATTTTCAAACAATCAAAAAGTAACGTTCGCATTATCACAAGTTCTTAGACACGGATATTTTAAATCTATAGTAGGTATTGATGTAAACTGTAAGTAAATGCCTAGTGGTTCAGCTGATAGCAGTTCCGAAAAACCCACTTTAAATAGAATGGCTGATAATTATTTTCGCCATTAAACAAAACATTTGTTATATAAAGTTTATGTTTACTGTCAAAGCGTGATAAGAACGATAAACCTTCAAGAAACTGGTGTTATCACTTTAAAAAACAATACAGTGGTATTTTAATATTCTTTTAACAATTTCTTATAAATGTTTCAACCATATTGCCACAACATAGTACAAGCACAAGATTCCTCTCATTCCAATGACAGATAATCATATCTTTAACGACTTAGTTGCAGCAACAACAAAAACTAAAAACTAAGCCCGCTGTTCTTCAAAAAAATAAAACCTAAACTGGCGACGTAAAAGCGTGACTACAGACAAATATCAGAAATATCATAAGAACCTTTCAAGTAATTCCTAACCGCTTATATTCTTGCCCATTAATCGATTAATCGAAGCTCACTCTACATTAAAGTTATCGAACAAAATTATTCATAAGCAGAACCACAGTGGCATTCATATCAATGCAAAAACTTTAATGTAAAACCCCCGAGGTATACCATTTGCCGATACGCGTAAAATATCGGGTGAGGGTGGACGTTTCGCATTTTGTATATGGTTTTGTTGCAATAAATCCAGCGGCTGTAGTTAAGATAACTCATGATAAATCAGATTTACGCACATGTAAAACTGAGGTGATCATTTTCGCATCCAATAAATTGGTGTCGCACTCGCATCCATTTCATCTACAGGTCATCAATATACGTAAACAGATGAGTTGAGTTCGGATTTCGAATCACCGAGAATTAAAAACGTTTCGAAAGTCTCAAAATTCGAGTTCGTCGACTCCCATTCTTCCGGGTCTGTGTAGGTATCTGGTGATAAATAAATAAATGCCTTGCGTGAGACATCGATTCTTATCGTGCGCTCGAAAGATTTATTCGGGGCTTTGGACTCGATTTATGGTGTTACAGCGAACCCGTTCCGTGCCTACTTAGCTCTCAGTAAATAATGTCGCACCTAAATTAATGGCGTTCTTTCTTTAAATAGATGACTAACTACCCCCTCTCACGGTATCTCAGTTACCAGGCTTGTTTATATTGGATGTTACATTAGTTGCGCTTTTAGTTACATTCAAACTGAGCCATGCGCAGGAACTTTGATACTTGGTGAGGATTAATGATGTCTAATAAGTTTATAAACTATCAACTTCACTAACTATCAACGTGGCTAAGACATCCTTCGTACTAAAAGTACATATTAAATTGGTCAAAGGCTATACTACCTTTACCTTGATATCACACGAGAGTTTTTCTCAATTACTGCTCCATTAAATTATTTTGAAGCTCCTCGCAATTTCCTACAATCATAATAAGCCACGAAACTGCCAAAATTTCAACACTAGTAGTGGCGGATATTTATTTTTGATTCAATGTACTCAATGTCGAAGGTAACGTTCAAAACAAATGTGCGTCGAAAATCGAAATTAAACAGCCTTGGGCGGTTCGGTCTTGTTACTCCGCGGCACCGGATAACGTGGGTGATTTATAGAGAAATTATTACGATAACGCCACTTACATTTTATCAGAGTTATGAGGACTTTTGTTAAATTATTCAACAAGTAGTAGCGGTATTTGATAGAGCAGATATACAAGGGTCTCTCATTTAATTGATAAATGCTACCAATACAACATTTATTTGTTTATCTACTGGAGATACAAATCAAACGATTTATTTCAACAATCCAGTAAAAAAAATGGATATTAAGGTTTTTTTACACCAATAATAAACCCATTGCAATCGCGTTTATTGGTTCCCAAAGGTAGCATGTTTCACTGATCGTGCCTGTTGGCTGTTACCTTTTTCGATAACTTATTCAGCGTGTGGAACCAACTACACCTTAGGTTTGTATTTCGTTAAAGATTTCTTGCATTAGATCTCTTTAGAATGTTCGAGCGATTTTCTACATAGAAAAGAAACCTTCAAAACTTTAGTCATTACTACCTTCCTGTGTATCTGCTCATATTTTGTCTACTTCTCAATTAAATCAGTTTTTTTCTTCTTCCGCATGCATGTCACAATCATTTACAATTAGATCTTTTGGTTTTACCTCTCTCTCATCTTCAATAAATTGAACTGTACCCCATCGCCACATATCACTAGTAGCATTTCCCGCTAGCATACAGTTTCCACATCACAACCAAACCCCAGGGCATCCATCCCACTGTGCGTGGGGCCATTATCCTAAAATTCAGCGATCCCCTCATCTAATGAACGAATAAATAAATTGAGCCCTTCTTGTAAACAGCCACGTAGAGCACTGTAAGGGGTAAGTGGGTTTCGGTGTTGAATCTTACACATACATTTGCTGTCATGTACGCATAAATTGAGAGACCATTTTGGGTTATACGAAAGGGCGTCTATTTCAGCGGTATGTTTGTTGGTATGGCATTGGTGATATTAATCATTAGAGCGTTTAGTTTTCAGTATACGGATGATTTAGTGTCTTATATGGGATTCCTAATAAAATTCAATCTCAAAATTTATCTTTCGATTACAATGTGGTTGAACAAGTGATTTTTTATGGACCCTCTTAATAAAAAATAAGTAACAAAGTTAACTATTACCGATTCCCGTTATATGCTAAAACGTGACGTACGGTCTTGCAATAAATTAAAATAGATTGTGAAAATAACAAATCTATAATCGACGACAAATCAATTATACCAAAACTTTTACGATACAAAAACGTGAGAAACAACACAATTCGATTCGGTACAATCGTTATCTGGTTAAAATGGAATCGACTCGTAGACGATATTAAACAAATCGTTCCAAAGAACTCAGACTGATGAACTTTCTTCGGGACATTTAGATGAAGAGGCAGTTGTTAAAACTTTTATGAGTGGTAAATAATACTCTGTGGCGCATAGAGACTCGGAGGTAGTTAAACCGTAAGAGATTTTAGTAAGGCGTTTGATCAAATTGAGCGTGTAATTCAATAATAACCTGCAAACACCAGCGGCACTAACTTAGCTGGAACTATTATCTGTCATTACAGATTAGACACAGAAAGAGCAATCTGTGCTGAGAAATAGCAATGGGGAATTTTTTTAAATCTGCGCACATTTGGTGAGACTTTCCAATTTTATTTTCGCGCGCTCAATTTTAATGACTCAATAATCAAGGCAACAAATATGATAATCAGCATCAAATTTTGAATTTAATAGCAATTAAATTCGTCATGCTATCAAACGATACACTTAGCATCCATTTGTATCAATTATTATGTTATTATGGTAATTTTGAACACATTGAAATCCGGATTTTTCCCATAAACGAGGAATTTGTGTTCTCGTTAATTTTTGGATCATCCAGCTTGATGAGGAGTTACTATCGATATTTTTTGTAAAACACAGATGAGCTTATGGATCAATAAACGATTAGTTTATTTCTGATAAGCATCAGAGGAAGAAGACGTTAAACTTTGATTATGATGTACATTATTACGTCGTTAGGCATGAGTTATCTTATAGCCGCTTACAGCAAACACTTCTAAAGAATTTGTTAGCAGCCTCATCTCCTTTACGGTAATGTTCGATTTTCTATTAAACTTGAAAGCGCCGCCCCACATTCTTATCTAGAACGTTCCACGACATATTTTTCCAAAGTTTCCCTGCGCGAGCTTTCAGGCGGCTTTATAAAGCTCTATTCACACATGGCGGGAGATAAGGCAGCTTTCACACCATTAAGCCCGCGTTGGAGCCAGGGCTTTTCCAGATTAGATTATACACTCGATTTATGGGGTCATTAAAGCTTTGATAATTACTCGGGACAGGCTGCGTAGGTGGTGGGATGAAGGGGGGAAGGCTTGTACTGTTTGATTGGATTCCTGGCAGTGCGAGGGTTAAAGGATTAAAGTTATGGAGATTAGTTCGCCGCCCGCGGCCGCTGTTCGTTTATGTTAAAAGGTCTATAGAGATGAGAGGATAAGAGATTGCGTATTGCCAATTGTGATAGCGCGTTTTAATTTCGTTTCGCGCGCGTTTGTAAATAAACCTCTGATTGGGTTCGCGATTGCTTCCCAGAGGTGGAACGGTGGTGGGTGTACAGGTAAATGAAAAAAAAGTGCTTGTGAGAGATACAAGACACTACTTCCTTCACAAATAATAAGTTCGCTGTACTTATAATGAAATTAACTGTACCTACATTCAGAACGATATTTTTTATTAAAGATAACATTGAACCCTTTTAGATAAACTAAAATGCCATTATCAATTCAACATCCCCTAAAACACACAAACATATTTTAACTATCCCCTAAGTGTCCATCTAAGTAAAGGTACTACCTTTACACTAATTCTCGTAAATTGAAGCATTTAAACGCACATAATATTGGATGGGTGAGCACTTGGGCTCATCTAAGGGATACCTTTATGACCAAGGAACAACTGCCTTCATCTTCAGAATAGCATTTTTGGCACGTAGCCACAGGAGTATCTTGTTTTGGTTAGTATACGCTTCAAATATGCTAAAGAGCAGGTATACTTAGTATAATTGTTAGGAAAATATATGGGACAGTCTTAATAATAAGAAATATCTTAAGTTTTTATACAAACTTGAGAAAGATTTGTATTATGTTAATAATTTTGCATCTCCTATTACCGTTATTTTACTCCTTTTAGTGTTTTTTTGAAGGCTGATCAGTTTTTATGAAAAAAAAATGTTCGTCGTTTAAGTTATTGTTTAAGTTACAAAGTACTTGATTAAACTAAAATAGTTACTAAAACCTCCTCGGTGTAACAAATACTTAAGTGAATCGCCAAACGCGAGAAATTCGCGAACTTTATACATAAGTATATACTTTTTTTAAAGTTGGTTAAATAAGTCATAAACCGATGATTCATGACTGCCTCTATATCTGGTACTAATATGTAGTACTAGGATTAAATATCATTAGACCAACTTAAATTAGATACCAGAAAATTCTAACTGAAACATGCATAAAATAAAAACCTACCTAATCAAAAACAATAATAAATTATCACCAGGTTTCATTAAAAACCTCATCATTAACTTTTCCTCGTCTTAATGGTGCATGCAAAAGGTACGCTGTGTCCGACACAATTTACAGGCAATTTTCCACCGCATATCCTATGTGTTTTATATGAAAAATGCACATATTCTCGGAAACAAAAGCGGTTATGCGACTTCCTGTAAAGCCTTATCCGTTATGCCTGTAATATTTCCCTAGCCGCTTAAGCAAAGTAAGCGAGAAATTGGTCTCTACAGAAAAGGTAAGTTCAAATATTCATAAACTATTGTTCAGAGCTACAAGAATTGAAATTGCTTGAAGATAAAGAACGCGGCTCAGATGGCAGTAATTGGTTTCTGTCTGGTAGATGTTGCAGGATATTTCAATTCTATTTCCATGTTGGAGCAATCGAATCGGTTCCAGCTCCAAATTTAAAATACTTAAGGTTGTATTTTCGATTTTGAAACCTCTTCGAAATTGCTTGAGGTGGCAGAATGCTACTCCATATTTTTGTAAAGCGAAGTACCTTCGTTCAAGCATTGCAAAAAAAGCACAACGTAAAAATAGCTAGATAATCTACTATATAAAAAAAATCGAGTTTTCTTTCCTGACGCTATAACTCCTGACCTGAACGTAAGAACCGATTTCCACGGTTTTGCATTAGTTGGAAAGGTCTCGGGCTCCGTGAGGTGAGTTTATAGCAAAGAAAATTCAAATATAAAACAAACAAAAAAATCTTCTTCTTTTAATCACCAAACGAAATGTTACATAAAATGAAGCCATCTGGTGGCGAAACGGAGTTCGCGGGGTTTGCTATTTTTTCATATTAATGGCACATTATAGAGCGTGACAACGAATGTACCACATGACTTTACCATGCCCATCAGATGCTATCAGATTCTAGATACCGTCTAAATACTTTTTGGTCGTTCGGCAACTTTTTGGGCCCACATTACTGCGGGCATTTTAGCCCGAAACCAGCCATCAAAGCCTAACGTCCGTCCGCGAATCGCCCCCCAATTAAGTGTAATGAGGCGACCCTTACTGCCGAACCTACATTTACATACCTATACAAACTCGGTTGTAATGATCGTTTGTAGAGCAACATCGATCAATGCAAGGAATTTGAGAGAAAATTTTAGGACTACGCTTCTATTTATATCACCCCCTGTCAGCTTCTCTTTTGGACTCCTAGCATCAAGATTTTGTCAAAAAAATATTCATCGCATCAAATTTGACATACTTTCTTGTACACAATAGTGCGTAACCCTTTGTCACAGTATTTGATAAAATCGTCACCTGTATGTTTGCATATATTATTTTCATTGTTTTTAATTTACTAGCAATATTATTCATAAATCATTTCAAATAATGTGACGTATAATAATTGATCTTTATTTTTTACTACTACTAAAATAACGTTTAATTTTTAATTTCATCGTGGTACACACGTTTACGTGGTAGGCGCGCGTATGGAAGTAACTTATCATCAGGTGCACTGTTATCCATCCATTACATACAAATAAATATCTGTTATTTATATATAAACCATCTTTCCTCGATTACACATTACAGGATGTTGAATAATACTTATGGATAACAAACGCTGATGATGTTTAAGTTATTTATAGCAATCTTTGAAGATATAAAGATGAATCGTGGGTCAATTTTAAACTTATTTCTAACAATGAGATTATTGATCACGTCCGTCGCGTGTCGCGTCCATATTGTCTGATGATCACAATAGAATAATCGAGCTTTTTTTTAGCTCGCTCTAAAATCATTTTCTTAGCATTGGTAATCTGTCCAGAAAAGAGTCAAAGAAAAAAGTTTCAAAAATAATAAAGAGACGATTACGCTACAAATGCTGCAAAGCAGATCGTCTTAAACTTATTTAGTTGTTGAATCTCTGAAAACATGTATCCTTCAAAGTTTATTTGCGTCCTTGTTGTTTGGCAGTAGTTTGACAAAACAAAGCACATGCATGCCAGCAGTATTTCGGCCGCAATTAGAATCAATTAGAGGGCTCGCTAAAAGTGCAGCATCAAATGGGCGCATTTGGCAAGTGTCGAACTGATACGTCGAACGCGCCAAAACGTGCCTGTGGTCACGGTATGGACATCGTTTTCGGTACTGGAGCTTAATTCTTTTTACTTTTTTCAGACGTAAAGGAATCATATATATATATAATTGTTGTTAAGAGGCCTTCCTTTGGTTATAGTTAAAAATAAAAAATACCTGTAAGGGAAACAATGCTCACAGCCTGACTTGCATAGGATAACAATAATAGGTGGGCATTCGAAACCCAGGCCGAGCGGACACTAAAAAGAGGTTTATCATTATGAAAAAAACTTATTATATTAAAGTTATATTTTTTACTTACATCGTTATTGAAGCACATCATTTCAATCCTAGCATACCTAAATATTCATGGGTAGTAATCCGCATTTAGATTTTCATGCGTTTTTACGGTGTTGTAGTCAGATTGTGTTTTGAAATAATGAACCACAGCATTATCAAGATAATTTCGTTATCAATATTTACAGCTAATGCATTTGGCAGCAGTTTATCCGACAAATGCATCATGATATTCATGATGCAGCTTTGCGGTCTGGCATTATAAGTTATGTCTGGCACAGATGACGCTCATAGTTCCAATGTGTAATAGGTAATCAATAAAATACTAATTGGTTGTGCACACTGTTGACAAAGTTTTACTATAACAGACTAAATGAAATAAGGAGATAGGGAAATTATCTGTTCAAGGGTGTAAGTATTAATAATGTTTTATTTTCTTTTGTTAATACTAGAGAGCATTCTATGCTGATGAGAATTATTATGAAATAAAAGATTTAACTAATGAAAGGTACAAAATATATATCATAATATCCTGGTTAATCACAACAATGTTGCAGTAAGAGCGCTTTTACGCTTAGGCGACTTTACAGCGCAACAGTCGCGCTGTAAAGCCGCCTACGTGTGATAATTTCATACATAAATGACAGCCGTAAGCGTTGTAATGTGTTGGACCACTAATAGTTTCAATACTTACAAAAGTATCAAAATCGAATATCCTTAACGTTACTACCCTTAAGCGTCCAGCGGTCAGTGAAAATAGGCGATAATTATGATATGTGAGGCCGATTGTCGCTTATTTAGCTACGGGCTCTGCCAGCCACGAAATGCTAATATATCTGCAGATTATATTTGTGCTAAACTAGATTTAACTTTACCTTTAACGAATTTCCAGAGAGACTTGTAAAGCCGAAGATGGACATGCTATCAGGGTTTTGGAGCGAAAGGTGAAAGATTAAATACAGATGTACTTACATAAATAATCACGATTTTATCGGCAGTGACCACACGAATGCTAAACACTTGCATATGAAGTTAATTGTCAATAGATCTTTATTCGGCGTGGAATTTAATAAAGCACTTAGGTAGAGTATAAAACAGTTGTTTTTTACCACTTTATTGCTACGAGTATAACTGAAACTAACTGCACGGGACCACCAAAAAACTCAAACTGAGCAAAGTGCATTATAAATTTCTTTGTGCAAATATGACAATAGAGAAATTATGATAAAAGCCGTAAACCTGCAATATTTCACCTGCAATTGTTTGACAGATCGCTCATAACAATAATCGTTTTGCACAAGGAAACAAAAGACGAAAGTCTTTCACCTTAAAAAGGTGTAATTATTTTTACCGTTGTTATCTAAACTGGCTAATGGCGCAGAACGCGTCGGCACATTGTTACTAACACTAACATCTTCCAACAAGGCACTTTTTAGTGGTTTACGGCGCAATAAAAATGGTTTCGACAAGGCCAAACATTGCGGGATTCGAGAGAAAATATTCGCTAAAGCAAAGGTGTTTTACGATCTCAAAATAGTTTGCTTAACGCACCGAATCTTCTGCCATTAACCCATTTGAAAGGTTTTTTAACTTTTTGTCCGGGGTAAGGGTTATTTCTAACAATAGTTTTTTAACATTTTTTGTTGGAACGAAGGTCTTCTGCGAACGCGGCTACACAAAGAACACGTTTTGTTTTCTTTGTTTTTGTTTTATTATATCAAAGTTAAATATATGTTTCGAGCTATTGTGTTAGAAGCGGCTTGCTGTAAAATATTTTAGTCTTGAAAAAATCGTTCTAGTGTGCACTTGGTTTTAGGTAACGCGTTAAATTGTCAAAGAAATCATTATCAAATGTAACAGTGTTCAGTTTCAAGTGCAGATAGAGACGAGACCTGATGGTAAGTTTACTTTATTTATATAATTTTCGTACTAAAATTAAAATATGTTCATGCAACCGTATCTGACGGATGTAAATTATACTAATATTGTCAAGCTGAAGAGTTTGTTTGTTTGAACGCGCCAATATTAGGTGCTACTGGACCGACTTGAAAAAAACTGTTTGTGTTGGATAGCTTATTTATCGAGAAAGGCTTTAGACTATAAAACGTTATACTGAGACGAGAGGAAAGCAAACTCAAAACGCGCGGACGAATCGCGGGTTAGTCCGTGTTACATAATTAGTAACCAACCAAAACTCAAATGTGCGAATATTGGTTCTTTTACACATATTAATTGTAAAAAATTTGCTTCCTATGATATTATATTTTTAACATATTAAACGTTTTTCTAAGCCCATGGTTACACTCACAAAGGCAATACATTTCCTCAGCTTAATGAAGCAGAGACAAGCTAATAATTGTTGCTTATCAGCGAGTATAATTATTATAAAAACTCTTTATGTATCTTTAAGAGGTAATAATGAGACAATGTTGTATAGAATAAAAATGAACAATAGTATGTATCTTTTTTCCATTTATTATCAGCTTTTATTTGCGCAAATGGAGTCAGATAGCGCGTTGTCCACCGAGACAGATAGTTTTAGTAAGATAGACCACATTTAATAAATACTCATTGATGGAAAGCTCATACCAAAATAATATATCTGTTATACAGCAACTCTAGTTTTATCGACTTAACTCTCGTGATTTCATATTTTAGTAACATATGCGCAATCATGTACCTAAATGTTTTTACAATTTTTGACTGTGCAGTAAAGTAAAAATAAATTAACTTGGCTCTTTACTGTAAGCTGTAGTGAAATTTTCATATTACTCTTTTATCAATAAGACACGGCATTTTGATTTTGCAAGACCTTTTTCACTCTTGAACGTTAAATTTGTCAAAATTTTACTGTTAAAGCTTCGTGCAAAAGGGACATTTATTTTTATACGTGCATGCTCATTAGTTAATAAAACACACAAAGTTTTTTAATTAATACTTTTGAATTTTAGCCCTTTAGTATTTAAACCTGTATGGGGGAAGAAGAAAAAAAGAATATCATACATAACTTGTTTAATCTACATCATACAATGGTATGAAGTAGTAACAATAGTATGAAGAATTGTATGCGATTCTGCGTTTTAACTCGATCAAGACTTGGGAACAGGGCAAGGTTAATGTTTTTTTTTGCGATAACATTTCATGATTTATAAAGATTCCTGACTTAAATTATAAAGGAACACCTATTCTTTAAATGGAACAGTCCACAGGCACTTCACTCATAATTTTCAAACAGACTGGTTATCCAGAAACAAGAAAATCCCCGCAAGTGTAAATTACTTCGCAAATAAAATAAATGAATCCATACATACACTTACATATAGCAAAGCAGTTTGAGAACCTCTCGCTATCTCAGGCTCTGAGCAAGCGCTATAACTCAAGACGGCGTGCCCATAGATAGTAGAACCCACTACCCCCTTCTACCCCCCTCCGCCTACATAAACTTATTACAATATAAATCAACCACGAATAAAATACTGCTGATTTATCCTCACAAGTTTCTGCTTACAAGAAATATAAAGGATATAAATAAGAACCACATTTCATGGTTTTATTTAAAAAGCAAATGATTTGTGATGTAGATATTCCAACGTTGCTAAGAGCCACCTGTATTTTTGGAATAATATCCTTGGAATAAAATATAGGTATTTGATGAATGTGTGGCTGAATGTAATTTTTATTCGAGCGTTTTTTGTTGAAGCGAACTAAAATGGTCACGCAATGCACTTAAATGTAATGCTGTAAATTTTTACCTTATTTTATCTTCTACTTATATCCCATTTTTTAACCGACTTCAAAAAAGGAGGAGGTTATCAATTCGACTGTATGTTTTTTTTTGTATCTATGTTACCTCATATCTCAGTCGTTTGTCGACCGATTCGAAAACATTTTTCGCCTACCTAGTGGGTAGCCTTCTAGTTGGTCCCATTGTTTCCAATTTGGGATCTTGGTGTAATCGAGGGAAACCCTCAAATTTTAAAGGCGCGTATAGTATTTTTTTCTAAAATCTTAATGTTGACGTGTTGTTACGTCCGATAGTAACATTTTGTGGGGCTGAGCTGATGGTGGAACTCCTTTACGCTTAGGAGTTCAGTAATTATAATGACAGAACTTATGATAGGTAGTTTGTAGCTTCTTAAAGAATAGAGTCATAAGGGGCAACTCCCCCCCCCCCTCCTGTAATCTCTATAAATGAAGAAATAAATTACCTTAAAAAAGGTACAAACCGACTTCAAAACCAAAATGCACTAAAATAAATTGTTAAATTATTTGCCTTAAATGGATTCCTTTCCTTGTAATGGTCAAGAGATTATTTAAGACTTTTTAGTGCATTTTGATGTCGGTTTTTACTTTTTTTTTTCACCAATCAAATTAGTCTTGTAAATTATTTCATGCTTTCATAATTATCCCATACAACACCTAAATGCTACAATACTACAGGACTACTAGACATACGTACTACTACATACACAAACTTTCAGGGTTAACAAAATAAATTCATGATTTTTTTGTTGTTACTTTAATAGGAAATCGCCTTAGAATGCTTTTGCAGCCTATGATAAGTATTATGCGAAGGCAATTACTTTTTTTTACATACCTAATAATAAAAAAAAGTAATATCTTCATACTTTTTCACTGTTTCATAAGCTGGGTAGGTACCACACAATATATTATCCTACAGTGACATTTCTTCGATAAACATTTCATACATTTCTCATTTTTAAGTATTGAATCTGCTTGGTGAAGGCCCGGGCATTACAATTATTACCTCATTTCTCATTGTTTCTTTTGTTTTCTCGAAAGGTCAAATTCTCCATCAGTCACTGTAAGTGCTAAGTAAAATTCAACAGTTTTAACCCTCCAGTGGTCACGGTGCCCAATGCTTTTATCTCAGCGAGATTTATAACCTGTCTCTACCCTGTACATCGTTACATTCGATTTCGACTCTTTGTGTCTTTCTCACACATGCTGAGCACATGAATTGAGTGAGTAGGACAGTTGGGGTGAAAATATGGACTTGAGTAAACAGAATACAGGCATATGAGTGCGACAGACGTGACCGAAATTCGAGTAGATTCATCACGAGCTCGAATGTACTCACTTTGATTCGTCGCTTGAATTTCTGATTATATTCCATTAAAAATTTCGAGATGGAACAAGACAGGGGTTGGCATAGATTAGAATGAAAAATATGTTTTTTCTAGTTATTAAATCACAGCGCTTGCTACTGATGGGGTCACATTAATTCAGTCAGTGGCTAGTTACACAAGAGCGCTGATGCTAAGTAAATATTTATATTTTTAATAATTAATAAAATGAAGCTTTACGAATTGTATTAAGACTGAGACTTGCCTGTGACCACGGATGCTGTAAAGCATTCGAAACGTCAGGCATATAGTTTTAATAAAATGTGCGCGAAATAAATCCGTAGTCTTTCATTTTAATTAATAGTACCCATCCGCGTAAACTTTAGAACCAAATAATTATTATTATTAAAGAATTTTAATTTTGAAGGACTCCATACAAGATTAGAAACTATCTTGCATTAACGTTAGGAAACGTCGATGTTAAAAACGCTGTAAACTGTAGTTTTTGCTTGTTAATAATCTTATTCGTCACAATAACTTGTTTAATTCAAACCTTGAGTGTGGTGGATGCTTTTCACAAAAACAAAAATTTCCAGTTTGAAACCGGATGACGAAAATGTAATTTATTTCTTAAAGCCAATTAAACTAATTTGGAATGAGTCTCATATAAATAAATTTTATTTAACTTTTTATTGATAAGCATAGAATTATTAAGACTACTGAATTATTTGCTAATGTGAAAAAGTTGTCTGATATGCGGATATGCGGTCAGTTTCAATCAAATCGAATGCTAGTATTTTATTTCTGGCTTTTTTTTTACTTCTCAACCAGTTTCGAGTTAAATAAATGTCTTCATAGAAACATTTAAATATTTACTTCGGTATACCCAATACTTAATATCCCATAACTTTGTGTAGACTATCCGTTTGCCGTTGACTCTACCTATACCTATTCACCTCGCTGAAACTGCATTTGGAAATTGAAATTTTTTGCTATGTTATGTTTTAACGCGTATATCTACTTGAGATACATTATAATATTTTTGTTGATTTTTCCATCAAAGATGTAAAACAAACGTGTTGAGGTAATACCTTAACGCTCACGCATCAAAAGGCCGCCGGCGGTCGCATAAACAAATCATAACAAAAGACTGTTGATAAACACATCCGTGAGGAATTAAATCGAGTCTTTTCTCTAATAAAGGAATCTCTACTCTAAGTATCACCTTGTTAAGATCAACTACATTTAATTGAGTTTTATTGTGTGGTAATACTTGTGAGGTATTTCAAATGCATAGAAACAATGCCCACACATAGCGCACAGTTAATGCCTTAACCATCAACATCTTAAATGGGAAATTGCTATCCAATAACTCACTCGCCATTCAAGAAATAACAACGCAAATTGGTATGCAATCAAGTGCGTTCGCGCACTTAATTCAACGACATTTAATGCGCCACTCGCTGCAGTTATACATCTACAAAATACGACCGTTGCAACTTAAACTTTAACTCTGACTAATAAAGTCCACTTTAAATCATTATGTAAAAGTCGATAAGTCATAATGAAAGGCGAGAATAAGCAGATTTATAAGACGGTGGGAGACGCGCGGAATATTGTTTTCGATTCTGACATTCATGTTTAATGTCTTTGTTCCAATGGGATTCCGCGGGGTGAGATAATACGGCAACAAACGGACGCCATCTTAGGTTTCCTTGGCTACACAGTAGGTAGAGTCTTCTGAAATTAAATCCGTCTGCGATAGACGGGTTTTTTAAGCTGTTACTTTGTTTGAAAACCCCAATTGAGACTTTTACAACAATTTAATCTATCTACGTCTTGCTCTTTACTGCATATTTTTTCATTCCCAATTTCTAAGAAATGGAATTGAACGTGGAATTCCGTGCATCTAATTCACGAATTGACGCCTCCGCAAGTCATTATCAGCTAGTAAAATGTATCGACAGCTCAATACAAACCAACTCTATAGTAAAAAATGTACTCAAAACAAATCACTACGCTCTACTAAAACGTCAGCAAGTCCTAACAACGATCTCGTAAACCGCCCATACAAGAGTGTAAAGTGTTAAGTGATTAACGATTAAATAATAAGCCACCTCACTCGTAAAACAAAGATTAACATACAGTTACGGCTGTAAATAGGCTATAACTTTGATTTTTACGACTAAATAATCGTAAAGGAACCCTGGCTACTCTACCGGAGTGAGTAGGTCTTACCGGCTTTGCGCTCGAGTTAGATGGA
Organism: Pyrausta purpuralis; assembly: GCA_963924145.1. Taxonomy (NCBI): domain Eukaryota; kingdom Metazoa; phylum Arthropoda; class Insecta; order Lepidoptera; family Crambidae; genus Pyrausta; species Pyrausta purpuralis. Next base: position 21,040,418 of record OZ001643.1, read on the forward strand.
GGGGCGTTTTGATTCGGTCGCGTTGTAATTGTGGACAATGCAAGGCATTTTGATGCACTTTTATTTTATGGCGTACTCGTAACATAAAACGTGGAACGTCTCAACAGCGGTTACCTGCCTATTAGAGGGAGAACGAGGACGTCGGGTCTTCTGTTTTTACTTTTTTTATCAGCCTTTACTTTTTTAGCTTTCAATTGTTTTAGCAGTTTCTTTCCTATGTAGGACCTCACAGCCATAGGCCTATTTAAGAAAGCGCCTTAAGCAATAATAAAAGTAACATTAAGCATGTGACTTATTTAATTTATTGGACAATGTATTATAATTATATTACTCTATATTTTAATTAGCAAATGTTAAATAGATACGGCTATGTACCGGTCTTATTACAAAATAAGATATTAAATTAAAACGAACCATGTAATCAACACAAGTATCCATTAAATAGATAGCAGTTACCCACCGCAAACATCACATCCCTTGCTAGCCTAAGTACGAAATGATACACCGTAGGGCTAACCACCTAATTCTGCTCCGTCGGCCATTTCTAGTCCACACGCACAGTGCTCCATTACGCGGTCAGACCGGGCCAAAATTTCGTGTAATGAAACAACTGAAATTTTAACAGTATCCAGTATAAATTTAATAAGAATGGCCTATTAAGAGCGTAAATGGACCGAATGTTTGGGTTTGGCCAAAAACCAAAATGAGCCCTGTGGAGCGGCGACGTAAGTTTCGGAGGTAATGCGGTGGCGATTCGAAAAGCATGGAGGACTTCAATAAATATATTATGCATTAAGTAGATATTGCCTATTAAGGTTAGTGGACAACTATTTCAGTGTTAACAAGCAGTTACATGCAAATAAGTGGGAAATTAATTATTTACTTATGTAGGCGACCACAAAGAGCTTGTTCAGAGATATGTAAATATTACTTATAAACGAATAATGAAAAATAAACGTGACCTGCCATCATTAAGGTTTACAAAAATTACAAATATTTTATAATTATTGTGATGGAAAAACAATCATTTTTTTATATTCCTTTATAAATCAAATGGAATTTCACTCACCAAGCTCTTCAAAAATATGAAATCAATTTTTCCATAAAAAAATGACTTATTTCTTTGTTGTACCGCCCATATTCGTAGAACAAGCAATATGGCAATAAGTCCAACTTTTGAACAAATTTTGGTTGTGCCAAACATTGGAATAAACAAAAGGTTTGAACATTAATTTTCTTCAAATAAGGAAGCAGCCTCAAAATAACAATCAGCTATATTTTAATTGAACAGCGGAACAGAGATTTCCCGTGAGTGCTGAGTAAACGTCGTGAATCGCCCAATAATAATGAAAGTGATGGCATTGACGCCGTCGGTGTATGAAGCGGCAGTTTCGGCTACATAAACAGCCCGTATACTTTTGCCACCAGTTTTTCAAGACCTTTAGATAACCCTTAATCTTGAGAGCTTAAGTGCGAGATTCGAACGCCGCTAATATCAAGATAGCCTAGATAAACTTCGTGCCTCTCCCTTCCACTGGGTCCGGGTGGGGCCCGCGCGGTCGGCTTACACGTAATCAAAATGGCTGACTTTCTGTCACAAGATGAAACGAATCGAACACTTTGTATTTGACAACGACCGGGTGCAGATCGTCTTAAAGTTTCAGGGTTTTTTTTAGTTGTCTCTACACGAAACAGTGTTATAGTATTCATGTCATTATGTTAATTTTATTTATGCAATTAAAAAAATAGTTATATTACCTATGTGATAATGCCCTGATATGAATATAATTTGACTGACAGAAATAACAATAACATTCCATAAGTTCCTCCTACGTTTCATCTTCATCATCATCATCATCATTATCAGCCAAAGGACGTCCACTGCTGAACATAGGCCTCCCCCACGGCTTTCCACAGCGACCGATTACTAGCGGTCTGCATCCATTTTGATCCTGCAATCTTTATAAGGTCGTCGTTTCATCTTGCTTCAATACAATTTACTTGTCCTTTTTTAAATAATGACTGAATGTTTTTATGTCTTCTTCTCAGTCGTATCTTCATTTCTGTGGGTCGTGCTCGTCCTGGTAAGCAATGGTGAATGATCTTACGTGGTGTTTCCACGCAACTCCATCTTTAGCTTGTCTAAGAGCAGTCACCGGGAGCCCCGTAATTGTTTGATAGAGCCAGACCACCAATTCAGTGAATGGCCTCTAAGTTTTTTGCCTTCCACTTTGCTCATCACCACAAGGCTTACTTTCAACATATGTCTAGATTGAAGTTTTCTAAGCTGTAAGGATTATATTCAAACTAAAACTGTGTTTGTAAGTTCAAACTATTTTAATATGGCAACGTTTTCCAGCCGCTATCAAACTTCTTCAGGAGGCAATTTTTAAATTGTTTATTATATGTTTTGTTTCGCAGCTTTGCACCTTTCGCCTTGCAACGGTACCATACCTACTAATACATGAAAATTTAATACAATCTTATCGTAATAATATAATAAATCGTCGGAATACCCGTCTTATGTTAGATGATATTAATAATCAGAAAATTTTAAATATTGTACTACAAATAAAGTTAAAAATGAAACAATAGTAGCATGTAAGCCTCCCCTAACGTGAGCGCGGGGTGGTTGGATATTTTCAGTCGAATCGCTTCCCGTGCCGGCCGGCGCCGGCGGGTATTTCTTTTTCCTTCTCCGCTCCCGGCTTCTGTACCTACCCATCTGATATGCTTACGTACACGTTCCGCTAAGATATCAGCAATTTCTTATTTTCCTCTATTTTTCCGTCTATGACAAAGAAATTTGTTCAAGCAGGGGTAGGGCCCAAATAAATATAGATTTATCCAAGAGAAAAGTTCTTGAAGTTGAAAACCTACGTAAAAAAAATATTATAACATTATTTTTAGTCATAATGATAATTATGTGACAATAGGCAAAAAACAACTTACTATATGTTTAAATAAATCAAAGTTTTAAGCCAATTTAGTTTATCTTTTAATACCTCAAATGTCGCAATATACGACACTAACAAATCTTATGAATTGGAATACGGAAGTGGCATTAAACATTAATTCTCATTCAATACAAATGCGTAACCGGCGGCATACTAAACCACTAGACAATGGTGGTGGTCTCTACAAAATATCTCATAGGTACGGAACCATTGTATCTCAGGGCTGAGACGCATATCTATTTTATTCGCACTCCAGTATTGCTAAGAGATAGCGTTGCTGTGTATGTAAAACACATTCAAATAAGAGCAACATGGGAGAGCGTGTTATGTTGTAAATTGCGGTTTCAGACTATTGTTATTGTGGATGTAAAAGTGCCTACGACCTCTTTGAAAATGTCTTCAGTTTCCTTACCTACAAGAAACCTTTTTCGCTACTCAAAACACTTATAATCCAGCCAAAAAATTACTAGACGACATTATTAATAAATGATACCATAATAGAACCGATTGAGCTCGTAAAATATGGAGGTGTGAAATAAGATAAGGAGATGCAACATTAACCGAGGTCATTGTGTTAATGTGGCATTGAAATAGAGTTTCTACATGGCTCTCCTATTCATATGGTAATCGTCGATTATATCATAATTGAGATTCCATCGTGATATGAGGGTAGTTAAGAGTACAATCACGCAATTACTGGCCTCAGAGTACTCTGGTGTGAAAACAAACAATTGTAGGCGAGAGTTGAATGCTAAGGCGCTCCGGCGCCGACGCACGCGCCGCCCTGATATCCGTCGAAATATTTATTTTTATTTACGGTTTGTGTCCGGGCCTACCGATAGGGAACCACTGGGTGACGATATATGAACGGTGCGTTGAAGTATTTTTATGATTTGTTTTCGATTTTTTCTTTGAGCACAGTATAAATAACTTTGTAACTACGCGTATTTAAAATATATTGAGACAAGAAAAATTACGGCTGCTTATTTTTATTCAAAAAAAAATTTGTCACTACATTCAAGTCACCGAGCGGCGCAAACTTTTATTTTGTGAAATAGGAAAACTTGGTGTTTCTAACCTAGTTAAATAATATGATTAATCTTGCCAAATATTATTGTCTTCATAATAATGTGTAAATTTTCTAACCTACTTGAGTATCAAGAACTGGTAAATGAATCAAAATTGCGGTTCGACACCACAAATCAATTGCTAATTGCATTCAAGTAGCGGTTTATTTATGTACTTCATGTTTATAACATTGTATTTATAAGTTAATCGATTGTCGGTATTATTTATTACTAACAATAAATCCTTTGATGTACAGCATTATTGATTTATTTATGAATCCCAGAAAATAGTTATTGGTTGTAAATTATACTGATAATTAAGGTTTTCAGATACTTACAATATTATAACAATGTTGCTTGCACAAATGTGAGAAACACCTATTTAGTCTACTATCGTCTATTAATTTTTATAATGACTTCATAGTCTATGATCTCAAAATTTTAATAAATATTATGATTATCCAATAGGAATTCAAACATTTTTCTTTTCTCAATTCAAACGCATTGAAAAACGAAATTTTTAAAATACCTGTTCTATTCCCATGAGACTCCAAGAAACAGACGTGTTCCTAATACAGCAATTTAATTAGTATTGCTGTTATGTATCATTTATTACCATTTCATTAATTATTTATATGCGTTCTCTGTCTCTGTGACTAAGCCACTTGTCTACCTACTCCGAACAAGTAGATGTTACATACTTAAATAGTTCGAAGTAAATTATCAAGTTGACAAACAAAAGTAGGCACGTTAGCTTTTATGGTGCCATGTAAAATATTGATGAATATACCAAGTTTTCTACATACAATAACATCTTTCACCAGATCCCAATCTCTATAAACACTTCATTAAAACTTTTATAAACAAAACCTATCTTTAGAAAGAATTCTGTTTCTCAGCATCTAACCTCCCAATGCTGACGAAATATTAATAGGGGCTAATATTTATTTCGGTCCACGACTTACCTTCACGTTGTGACCAGAATAACTAGCTCTCTAATTGTTGGCAACTAAATTTCATTTTCAAAGGACAACGGGGATCTTTTTTTGCTGGTTTTGAATAGGTAAGCGATGTAAAATTAGCGTTCTACGGGGAAACGATGCACGTGATGCCGAATTTAAATGGCCGAATCAATTTTTAATTTCGCTGCAGTTACTGGAGCAAACTCGTTCAAAACTCCACTTAGATTTCTGTATTTTTATTAACTACGTTCATCCATTAAACATGAGGCAAAAAGGATGTTGCGAATTGTTTTTTTACAAAATATTTTAGCATCCAACAAATTTAAAATAATTTAAGATGAAACGAACGTGTGACTCAACAAAAATAGTGATTACACTTATCAAAGGTTATCTACTTTGCGCTTATCGTGTTCAAAAAATTGAAAAATTACTCATTGTCAAGTGTTTCAAAAATTAAAATTCCTCCTTCCTTTTTAAGAGAAGGTCGATCTTGAACGTTGGTCAGACAGAAGATTATAACTGACTGTGTCATTGCTCATCCTTGATATCTATCATAAGTACACTTAACCTTTATTAAAAATATGTAAGCTATATATTCGCTTATGTCATAGGTAACATAAAAGCTAGTACGTATCGAGATTGTAAGCACCCTTAAATACAAATGTAGGTAAAAATAATAGTACATTATGATACAAGTGTGTTAAGTTGACCATTATAGGTATACAAGGCGATATTTTGTGCGCACGAGCGAAAGCGAGTGCGCCATAAGAAAGCCGCGTATAGGTATTACGGTCATCGGCACACGTGTTTCATACGACGTTTTTCAACACACTAGCAAGAAAATAAAAACACTCTTCATTTAGTAAGTTTTTAATTATTAAAACAGTTATTAAAAGTACAATTAAATTTTTCAAAACGGTACCTACTAAATAGTTTTGTTCAAACTTCGTCACAGCCGACCATTATTAACGAAAAGTGGCGCGTTGCTTTTTTTCTTGCCGCGATACCGATGCGCGTGATACCGATCGGCCAACAGCCAAGATTAAAAATTTACCTAACAATTCGTGTTTAAAACATACATTACAGAAAATTTTAAATGAATTTAAATATATATTTAGTAATAATGCTGGATTTACCATTTCTTGAAATAAATATGAAGATAGGTACTGTTATTTTTCGCATAACTAAATACTGTTTGTTGCTAAAATAAAAGTTATAACCCGAATAAATTATATCTCTTCTTCTTCTTACTCACGAATTTGTTCTAGGGTACAAATGTAAATTGGTTGTGTTAATCAACTCGCAAGGCACTCATTCAATAATACTTATACTGTACTGAAAAAGCACGCGTGTTTAATATCAATAGCCAAAAATCGGTGGAATAAAAACAACGTTTTGAGCAAGTGTGTTGAAAAATTTATAACTTTTTTACGCCCTTCAAAGGTTTGTGAGCCTTTCATTATGTTCTGCCTATTTCACTTCTGATCTGAACCCCTGTGCCTTGCTGTGCACTTAAGTTTTTGTAATAGGTAAGTATTACCTGTCCTATGTGCTGAGTAAGATTGTTGGTTACTAACTTGTACCTATCTACGATCTTTCATCCATCAGACTTATTAACAACCGTACCAATGTAAGTAATTTAATTAGGAGCATTTTTTTTTAAATATCCAACTGATCATTAAGTTATTTGCATACCCACTCACCCGAATTTTCTTACAATATATTCTAAAGAATACAACAATCTTCAATCGTCCCATTCCGATTCTCGCTTGCTCCCATCCGCCATAAGAGTGAGAGAGATGGCAATACATCTATCGATCTCTTTTATTGTGCGCCATTCGAAAGCCCATAATGGCGGCCGTAGTAACAAACACAAAGCTCAATTCAAATGACATGTAATACGTTCTTAACACCTTATCACTAATATTTGATAGCAAAATATGGACACTACACGTATTATATACACAAAGTTATCATATTTAAGAAAAAATCAACGTAAAATAACTTTAAAACGCCACAGTTCACGTAGGGTGTTCGTCACAGAGCGCATCGGTCGCCACATCGAGTTACTGTTGCACAGGGATGCACTAAGGTTAATTTTATATTACATATTATTTGTTGTGTGGTGCTTATTTGGATAAGTCATTAGATTCAGATGGACATGAGAATCGAAGCCCAGGGTGGCAATTCTCACGTAACGAACTTTTTCCGTGCGATATTTCGATTACGAGACTTTAAGAAATTCACATGTAAAATAAACTACCGCACAAAAGAAATCGAATGCACAGAAATCGTGATCCTGAGATCCTAAGAAATGAAGAACTATTTTTGCGTCTACAAAGAAAATTCGATTTGACACCCAGGTGCCTAGTTTTAATATTGATTAAATTAATAACATTTAGATGAAGTGACATAGGGAGAAGTCAGTTATTATGACAAATTCTTTACAACTGCATTCCTCTGTGTTATGTAATGTTTATCTATTTCAATATTGGGTTAATAATCATTTCTTAAGATTTGATTAAAAATTTAATTTAATGCTTCAACACCCGAGCGGTTGCAGGCAACCGCATAACAATAGAATTTGCATTGTGTCTCGTTCACATACGCTTGAGGGATTAAAAAACAAGATCAGTGTGCCATTGTGATTTTATAGTGAAAGTAGTTCAGCAGTTTTGGTGTGAAAGGAGTAATTAACAAACACATTTAAAACGTTTATATATAAATGGATAAATGAATATTTTTATGTCACGAATCTGAATTTATATGATCACTAGCGGTCCCCCGCGACTTCGTCCGCGTTTTTTGAGTTTGCTTTATCCCTTACCTTCGCAGCTTGATAAAGCTTTCCTCAAATAATAGGCTATTCAACACAAAAATATGTTTTTAAATGAGTCCAGTACTTCCTGAGATTAGCGCGTTCAAACAAATAAACAAACTCTTCAGCTTTATAATATTAGTATAGATATTACGAAATCAAAATGAGATAACCATAATAATAAATCATTTAATATTAGTTAGGTAATTGACTTGACTTTCATTATTTAATTGAACAAAAATGAATCGTATTACATAATATATATATATATATATATATATATACTATAATACGATTCATTTTTATATATATATATATATATAATTATAATTATAATAATTTTACCGTATGAAATTACGTGTTTTTTGAGCACACACATTACAGAGTATAAATTAAAACGCCTTAAAAAACTGACTAAAGAGTTTTAAATAACGCATTAATTGTCTTCTATATATTTAGGAGTAACAAATTATTTCGGAATCGTTGCTTGATGTGCGTAGACTGTTGGTTAACGTAAGCGTGACATCAAGCACCGACTCTATATTAATTAATTCATCTTAAATAGAAGATAAATGCGTTAACTTAAGCTTTTTAGTCAGTTTTAAAGGAAGTTTATATTTTTAGTTATTTTTTTACCCATATCTCAAAAAATACTAGGCCGATTTTAATGAAACTTACACTGAGCAGTAAGTAAAATATAATTGATCGAACTAAAGAGATTCTTCTTGACATTACGTCTTGTTTTCTAGCAACCAGTGGATAAACATACATACACTTACGAAATTATCTTTGGAACACGCGTGTTTGGAAGCCTTTAAAGATCAACATACTTATATATTATCAAATTTCAACAATATCACATACATATACATTTAATTGATTACCTCCTTTTTAAAAGTTGGTACTAAATTGAATAATTTCATTAATATTTATGCTACTTTTTTCTAATTCTAAACGTAGAGCAAGGCGTATCAAAAAATTATTTTCGTAAAAACCTTTAAAGTAAAATAATAAATTGCGAAGTATACCCATCAACTAAATAAAATGAAAAATACGAAATTGTTTAAAAATAATAATTAACTTAATACGGCCCTGTGCATGCACGAGCTCCGCCCATTACAGGCAACAAAAGTTGGCGGAGTTCCTTCAAAACATCTCGTTTGGAGGCCATTTTGACGATCGCGTGCGAGCGAGATAGCGATACATAGCGCTTTTATAACGACTGTACGTGCGTGAATGAGACAATTATGCAAAGTTAGTTTAGTTTTAATGTGAGTAGCAAAAGTGCGTGGGGTCATGGATTTAAGTGTGTGTGCGGTGGGCTTACTTATAGTAGTATGGCAGTGTTCAGTGATAGAGGATAGGTAAGGTAAGAGCTCGGGATGTAAGCTCTTTTTATATCAAAAACAAATTATTAACGGCTTCAAAAATAATAAATAATGTTTTTTTTGTTGAAAAAATATCTTTCTTTACTATCTAACTAATATATTACTAAAAAATATGAAAAATTGTACGTAGTAGTAAAAATTGTTGTAAGTAGGAAATTAAAATATAAAATTAAACTTACGAACTCGACCTAACTTTTACATAATATTTACCCATTATGATATTGATATTGAAGATTAACACGGTTTTTTTTTATCTAATAAAGCCAGAGAGAGACTCACTGTGCGCAAACGAAATAAAATAAAATAATCTCTATTTAAAAAACGTAATAAATTGAGTCAGACTTTCTGATCTTCTATTCTCAGGTACTTGATTTAATATAAATATAACGTAGGTAATAGGTATAAACTTTCTGTGTAACTGAGAAACAATAAATGGTAGGTACCGGCTACCGCCACCTACTTCATTGATTGAGTTAGTTTTGAACCGATTACTGAAATTCATGATGAATTGATAATATATATTAGCAAAAATAATAGTGAAGCACGATTAAATAAACTTAACTAAATCTTCTTCCCAAGTCCCAACAAACTATACAACATAATCGACGAAATCACTTGTAGGGGTAAAACCGTTTTACGAGGCGCCCATTCATTCAAGTGCTCTAAAAGCATCGTAAAAGACATCGTCAAACGACGTCAACAACTGTGAGGTAACAGTTCCCACGGCCACCCAGAGATGGCGCTAAACCGAGCCAGCTACCACAGTCGCTCGTAAAAATAAATTTTATTATTATGACGAGAATAAAACGCTTGTCGTCAATTTAAACAACATTTTACTGTGTAATAAGATTTATTTTATGATTAACAAGTGTCTTGATGAATTAATATAGCCAAATGATGAATAAAGCAATAAAATCCGCCTTTACGATCGTGTTATCGCGTTTCTATTGGCAGTTACGCTTCTTTTTGATACACAGTGGAGTATTACGCAATATTATGGGTTGCTCGTAAAACTGAATCACTACAGACGTAAATATGAACTATAATATTGTTTGATAATGAATTTAATGAGCAATTAACATAATTAATGCTCTATTTGGGTAATTATCTTTACATTTAAAGCTCATTTAAGTCTTGAACTTGACTGTCGTATTGTATTCTACATTTATTCATTTTATTTTACAAGGTCAATCTATTTACTTGAAAATGCTCAAACCTGGCTTAAACGAGAACCACTTAAGGAGTTTTGGTGCATATTTGACCTTTGCAACATTCCATGGCAATGGTCACTCATGGCGCTTCAATTACCTAGCCCCATCACTAGATGGCGGTTATTAGCATGTTCGTGTTTGCAACCAAGTGAAAAATAATTTATCTGAAACAGTTATTTGACGAAGGGTACTTTTAATTTGTGAAAAAAACATTTCCAACGTTAAAATAATTTCGTTTTAGGATTTCTCATTTCAATAATCTTACCCTAAGGCACAGTAATAAAATAGTACTAGGTGCCTAAGGTTACCATTTTGGGATGCTTGTTACCTACTTGTATTCCTAATTGCAACGCTAGGTGGAGCTACCTTAGCAAAAGCTTTTTTGTGTATAACGTAGAGCGCCGACCAACAATAATGATTTCGAAAAAAATTAAAATGAAGACTTTAATACTCTGTTACATAGTTTTAAGCTTCTTTTGTGATCGAACCACCTGTACCAGTGTAGGTACTAGGTCACTTTTGCACCTTCGAAAACTCTACCTGCATAAACTTTTTAACAAAAAACAATCGGCTGTCTTTGCGTTTCTTTTGTTGTTTCTATCAATGTATCATTATTAATAAGGACAAATTAATATGGAAATATCTTACATCATGAGTCATGATTCATGACTCTTTGTAGTCGGAGTCGTTTGGTTGAATAGGAGTAGAGCGCCACCTATTAAAACTCTATATAACTTATCAAGTACTACCGTATCAACCTAACTGGTCAATTTTTATAACCTTCTCTCAATGCTGGGCAAAGTACTCCTCCAAGACCTTTCATTAGCCAATGACCCTAGTGAAATTTGTTAAAAAATATTGAAAAGCTTAGGTAATAAAAGAAGGTAAATAATTAGTAATTAGATGCAGGATTGGTAGATTCAGGTCAATCAAATCAGTTTCGTTACAGTCAAAACCTTTAACCAGTGAATAATCTTATTTACCGGTAAAATTTGTAAATAAGTTTATTGAGAGTGTCGGTCAAACAAAACCCCTAATGACTGATTTTATCTGACAAAATTGACGATTTAAAGACCAGACATTCAGTCATTATGCCCCAACGTGCCCAGGCAAAACTGATATGGACTGATTAGAATAAAACGTCTAGTCAAAACTCATAAAAAGTTAGAGTGGTTTTAGTTTTGGTTGATTGCAGTGGTTGGGATTGAGAGAAGTATGAGTGAGGAGTTTGAGCAAGGGCACCCTAGCACTGTATAGCCTACCTAAACCTTTGTAGGATCTGATGTAAAAGCGCGAAGGGAACACCGTAGGAGCAGCTTGGTTCTGGTTCAGATTTTAATGTTCTACCCGCATGCAGTCAATATTATATAGATCGGACCGTGAACCGTAACTGTGGCCTCTATTTCTGAATCACTCGCTTCAAGATGGTGTGTTATTTTAATATAAATGTCCGAATCTTCAATGGAAGTTAGTTTAATTCCGCACGGGGACGGAAGCGATTAAAAAAGGTACTTAACCAAATTTTGTGAGTATACTAATATCTTTATTTCGCGATATTTCCATTGATCCGTTTTTGAACGAAAATCACACGCCATATTCAAGCGAGTCATTAAAAAATAGGGCCCAGTGTGCTAACTTCATTGCTACTTATTTTCATCACCTTAAGATTATTTCTTATCTTCCTATCTCATTCTCCTTATTCCTTCAACAGACTGTTTAATCACCCAATAACCATAAAGGCAACACTAGAAGCTTCAGATAAACTGATCCACTCAGATCATACAATCAAGTCCTACGAGACCACTTTGATATCAATCACAACAGCCCAGGCAGACGCAAATTACAGTAATAAAAGTGCAAACCACGCAGACAACTAGGCGCACAAACACAAGTCCCCACACGATGAAAACATAAACTACCTTAACTCCTTTATCTCTATTAAGCGGGTGATACTTTAAACAAGTCAATAATGGTTCAATAAACGTCTCAAGAACGGCATAATAACAATCCCCGTGAGTGGACCGTTCATAAAACTTCGAATTTATATCGAGGCTTAGCCCCGGAGGCGTGTACGAAATAATCTGAGCGGTGTTTACTGGGAGTTCTACAAATGGCGCAATTCACGTGACGTTTATGAGCTTTGGAGTAGTAAAAATCGTGTTTACGACGCGCACGGGCCGGTAGGACGCGACGCGTGCGCAGCGCCACTTCAATGCGAATGTTTTTTGTTTTGCAGATTATGAGCCTTGATGGTTGCCGCCGTCCTTTGAGTTTTGAGGAAACCGTGGAATGTGCGGTTTGTAAAAACTCCACTCGACGTGCTCGAGATTTTTCGATGGAATGACGGGAGAAATGGATGCATTTGCTACTGTTGGTCGGAGATGCCGATAGTTTTTACCTATTATTTACTAATTGGCTACTACATAGTATTAGTAAGATTTTATTTATGGAACATACATTACTGTTTTTAGTAACATTACCAATACGAAAATATGAGGATAAACATTCAAGGATAAGCAATAGCTTAGCTAAGCTTAGGCGCTAGAAGACAATAATAATTGTCTTCTAGCGCCATGTAGTGGTACCAATGCTAGGAGTAACAAAGCCTTTGTTGTTAAGATCCTATTCACAGTGGTGGGTGATACCAAGGCACCAGCAGCACTAAACATTGATGTTATTTACGCTATAATATAGCATAAGCCTTTTATTTTCATTGAACTCCTGATACCTAGATAGAAAACTTATTGAAAACTGAATACCTGAGTAAATGTAGAGTTCATAGTATCGAAACCCTATTTCTTGTTGGAGCTCTAACAAGAATCTAATAAGTTTTTGCCTATGAGCACAAGAAGAGCAAGTAAATAAACCATCCAACTTTTAACAAAATCTTCTTTATATGCACCAACCTTCGGTCTATATTTGTTTTTATGTAATAGTACCTAATTTCCTAGAAAACTACCAGTGAACTTTACTAATATGTGATTAGGTAGATACAATAGATTTTTAAAAAACATTTTGAGTAGCAACAACCGAACATGAGTACTTACCTACCTAATAAAATTATTACTTAGTATTCCTACTTCGCTCTCGCAAAGTCACAAAAAAAATATGAATAATAATTCTTAAATTCATAAATATTGATGAAGATACGTTTCGTAGACACCTTAACTCGTATGAAAATAGGGAACGTAAGTTTTATTAAGTTAGTTTATTCTATGCCATGTCGCTATGTAGAGTAGGTTTTGATGATGACTCTACCGACATAAGAATATGGGATAATATTCAGATACGTAGGATTTGACAAATATATTAGTAGACTTTAGTGATTCATGTATACGCAACGACTTAAAACTTAAGTGCATAAAATATTAAAGAATCTCGGTAAAGAAGAATATTATAATGACCCACTTCCTACAGAGACTAAAAATTCTCTAAAAATTTGAAAAATAAATATAGCAATAAAAAACTCATTACCATAATTTATACGGTCTAACATAAAAAAATGCAATGGAAATTGTTCAGGGACTTGTACGAAAACCCGTTTAAAGTTAGAATCTGATAAAAAACATTACTTTGGTTGAAAAGGAGTACCCCACACCCGGTGTTATAAAATCAGGATTTCTTTGTTATAAAATATATATACAATAAAATAAAATATTCATAGGAACAAGTGAAACATTTTTCTGTTGCTTTTCGACAGCAGCCGCCGCACCTTTGCTCTAGTCACGTAGAGTCAGTATCGCTAATCGTCTTTAACGTGCCTCAATGAAACTATGATGTTTATAGGACTTTGTTACTTAAGGATAAATTTGATATGAACTCTTATATTTTCATACTGTGTAGTATTTTTTTTTTCAACCAAAATAAAGAATTTACAAAATAGGGTCAATTCAGCGAACCGCTTTTCATAGTAGCCGGAGCCTCTGGATAAATGTTTACAGCATTTTTAGGGTTCCGTAGCCGAATGGCAAAAAACGGAAGCCTTATAGTTTCGTCAAGTCTTTCTGTCTGTCTGTCCGTCCGTTTGTTAAAGCTTTATTCTGTAACTATAAGCATCACACTGTTGAAATTTAGTAGGAATATGTAACTCCTGTGTAGGATACACAGGAGTTACATATTCCTACTAAACCGCTTTACGATTCTTTTACAAAAAATTAAAAATAATAATATTTAAGGGGGGCTCCCATACATGAAACTAAAACCGAAAAAAATCTTTGTCAAACCTATGGGGTCTATAGATAGGTCTCCTTAAATGACATAGGGCATCCTAAAACCATTTTCTAACGTTTGATAAATAGCCGCTTCCAAAGTGGTAAAATGAGCGTATATGCCTAAGTTCTAAACTAAGCAAGTGTAAATTTTGAAAAAAATACTAGTATCTAGATCTTAACAAATACTTTCAAAGAAAATAGTTTTTGAAATAAAGCACATTTTCAACAACAGCAAACATAACTTTGTTCTCATACAAACACTATGAAAAACAAAGTTTTATTTGCTGTCAACTAAATATTGTGGTATTTTAGCTAAGTGGAAGTAAGTAGATTCCCTAATTCAGTCAAAGTTGGCACGGAACTCTCAGTGCGCGAGTCCGACTCGCACTTAGCCGATTTTTTTTATTTGTCAGACCCTAATATTTTTCGATATTGAGAATGCCTATTTTGCTAGATTTTTTAAAAATATTTATAAGTACATTTCGTCTTTGTAGGACGTGGGGCCATTTTCTGTAGGACGTCCTTCTTCTTTATAACACTTATCTTTGGTATTCTTTATTCTGAACTTTGATTACTAGTATTTTACAAATTTTGCTAACTAAGCAGACCTCTGGATTGGAGACCTTTGGCCAAAGACGCAACGTAGGACGTCCACCGACAAGATTGGCAGACGACCTTGTAAAGATCGCAGGATCAAACTGGATTCAGTCCGCTAGTAATCGGTCGCTGTGGAAAACCGAGGGGGAGGTCTATGTTCAGCAGTGGACGTTCTTTGGCTGATAATGATGATGATGATGATAATGACTAAGCAGACCACAACACGAGTCAGCCACGATTTGAGGTTGATGGATGCTAGAAGGTAAAAACACCACATTGATCAATCGATCATACACCATAGGTACTTTGTCACAGTCAGAGTTTACACACCTACTGCCAAAACGAATGATACGACAATTACGGACTGTTTTAACGCCGTCTTTTCTTCCTGAGTAAAATTATTTCCTTCCATCACATTGGATAGCTTGGATGCAGGTTTATACAGTGAACCTGTCATTAAATATGCTTCGAAGAGAATAGCACGTTTATGGTATATCTAGTTTAATTTATTTCGTGGGCGAGTTTGTATTTTAGGCTCAATTCTTTTATCTATAGAAATGGTAACATGTACAACGCTTGAATTTTTACGATCGTTTGCGTTTTGAAGAAAACTACCTTAACCAAATGTCACATAGGTAATAGCTATTTTAATGACCACTGATTAAGACCTTTTTTCTTTACATTATACATTACTATCAATTAAGAAATATGGCCTTAATCACAAGATCTCTGAAGGTAAAGCAAACATAGGTAATAAATGAATGTATCTTAAAATGACGACAAATATTTGTGCAACAGAATTCTGGAATACTTTTACGCGGATTCTGTTTGTTCTTGACTCTATACAAATAGAAGTTAAGCCAAGCACAGTCGACAACCAAGTCAACTCACTTCAAAATCAGAATGTAGAGCTGTAGCTAATTAGTAATAATTTCCACTGACGTATCAGTGAAAATTATTTTTAATTAAAGTCCACAAGTTTTTTATTATTTCGAGTGATTAAGTTACCTGTCTAGATAGGTGCTTTAAGCTGATAGCGACTGCATTTATATTATTAGTGAAAGAGATTTTTAATACAAATGTTTTGTTAGGATTCTACATACTTATGAACTTATTAAGAAGGTCTACTCTTTTGTACATAAATATAAAAAAAATTCGTACTTTCTTAAATACATAGTTACCATATGCAAGCCGCTTACGATGTGGTGTTGAATGTTGCCACGCATCTGAAGAATTCTCCCACTATGTACTTCGCAATCAACCAAATTTCGTGCATTCGTACCCTCGCTTAAGATCCCAAGAATTTAAGGGGAATTATCAAGAATGCAGTCACTCACTTCAAGAATTCTCTCCTACCCACTAGTCATTCTTCAGAGAGAGTGTTTTAATTATTTTCCTGACATCTTTTAACTCACGACCCCAAAACTACCCACATTCAAAATCTACAAGAATGCATCATTTCAGAAATTATGTTCAGCTACCATAGAACTTAAGTGTCACTAGGGCCATATTATTTTCTTCTTCATTAAAACATATCTCACTCATACAAAAATCAGCGAAAATAATGATAATTATGAAGTTAATCTCACTGGATCAACTGGATTCTTTCTTTGCAGGAAGGGCACGATTTTGTTATTACCTGCCGAGTGCAAATTTTTTAATAATCACAGGCAATTAGATGCGATTATCTTTTTGTCTTCAGACCGCTTAATAATACGTACTTTACAAGTTAATTACTTTTTCACGTATTCACCAACGCCATCTAGCGACGCGGGAACTATCGAAAAAGGCTTTATCTAAGACGTGCCGGTATCTGTACGAGCCTAAATTGACCAATTATAAAGTGGGGGAAAAAACCTCAGCTGCTCACAACCTGTTTTATCGGCAAATATTTGTTTAAAGTTGTAGCAATAAAAATGCGAGCGTGTCTCATGGTAGGCCAGCACCAGGCAATTCATTCGTTTGATGACTTCATTTGAACGCGCGAACTGAGCTCTTGTGATAATGCGCTATTGTTTACCCACCGATAGTGCGCCTTCCATGCACGCGCCACACAGCGCTAGACAGAGACGACACAAACCTCCCTGCACCGACCACGCCACTACACAGCCGCAAACCACTCCCCATCCCACTCGCGCTTACGCCCAAACCTAAAATCAGAGCGCGAGAGCGCTATCACTCGTAAAAACAGGTAGTAGAAGAAATAATAATCATCTTTACGACTTCTCACTCTATTCAGCACCTTGTTACGATATTGCGCGCTCATTGTGGCCCGGTCGAGGAGTGGTTGTAAAATCTTTTCTTTACTCGCCCGTTTCACTAATTGTACGTTTATGAGTTTACGACTTTGCGGCTTAACTTTTCAGTAGTAAAGTCATTATTGGGCTTTTGTCGACCCTTTTTTTACGACTTGGGTCTTAGCTACTTCATAATTGCGATAATTTAGTAATTGTTAACAGAAAAATCTGAAAACGTTTATTTATTGTAAGATTTTATCGGTATTTGTTGACAAAGTTGACCAGAAGTGCAGTTTCAGCACCTTTAAGTGGAGATTGGCTGCTTAATTAAGAGTCGTGGAAGGGTTGTGTTACAATAGGCCGACCACGTGCTCCAGTAGGTGTGATAAGAAAGGGAAAAGAGAGCGTAACTGATAATATTTATAGTCATTAGCGAAAAGGGGACGGAACAATCGGTCGAGTTGCGATCGCAGGCCGCGCGCGGGGCGGCGCGCGTGGCAGTTGACTGCGTGAGTCGGGCCGCGCCGGTCGCATACCGCTTCAGCGCGCTCCACCGCACGTCACGACAAACTTCGCTCGCGACATCACCCACGATACGACAACAAACAGTCCCACTTGGACCACTTCAGACTACCCGGCGCCGAACCGAACGTTTAAAAACTCGTAAAACCACGGCACGCGCTCCCGACTCGTAAAATAATCGTAAAAAGTAAACACACGTCGACTGGCCTTTATCGCCGGCCCATTATGACGCTCGAGTGACGTTTAAGAGGCAATAAAATTAATAAAATTAAATTTCATTGTCTGGTATTTGGTGTGACATTGGCGGAGGTCGTGTTATCACCGCGCGTGGGGCCGCGATGACATAAGTGTTGCCTAACTTAGTGAACGATAGTGACTGGTCAGAATGAACTCCTACTTTGAGCAGGGTGGCTTCTACGGGGCGCACGGCGTGCACCAGGGGGGTGGTGGTGGCGATCAGTATCGAGGTTTCCCGTTGGGACTGACGTATGCCCAACCCCATGCACTGCATCAGCCGAGGCCGCAGGACTCTCCTTACGACGCCTCAGTGGCGGCGGCGTGTAAATTGTACGCCGGAGAGCAGCAATACGCGAAGGCAGACTGTTCTAAAGCCGGTGGCGAGCAACAGAACGGCTATGGAGGGAAAGAATGGGGTTCGGGTTTGGGAGCCCTGGTGAGACCGGCCGCCTGCACGCCCGAAGCGCGATACAGCGAATCTTCGAGCCCTGGTAGAGCTCTTCCATGGGGCAACCAGTGCGCGCTGCCGGGGTCAGCAGCAGCCGCCGCACAACCTGTCCAGCATCAACCCACCAACCACACCTTCTACCCTTGGATGGCCATAGCAGGTCAGTGACTTATTTTTTACTCCTACTGTATCTCTATCATTTATCAGGTCGGAAGCAAAACTATAATTTATTGCTTAATTAAGTATGCAAATAAGTAAAAATATAATTTAAATCATCTTTGTAACATAAAAGGAAAAAAAAATATCTAATGATTAATATAAAAAAAACACAACAGTTTACATTCACCAAGACTGAGTGGCGCTAAAATGTAGCTGCTACAGTCCAACTGAGTTGGGCGCAGTGAAACAACCAATTCCGGTCGTGTAAGATCGCCCAATAAGAATCGGACGCAGGTAGCGCCGACTTGTGTCAATAAAACGCACATAAAACGAACGACCCTCGTTAACATCTTATTAGCGCCGACAGATTTGAGTGTCATAATAATTTACGACAGTCGTCAAATTTAGCAATAATGTCAATGAATTTACAAATTTTGTGATTTTATGGTGGCAAAAAGCTGTAAAAATCTGTCGGTTAAATAATAAAAATCGTTAGTATTTCGACTCTTAATTTTGCTGTTGTTTTTGAATATTGAAATAACTTTACACCAGGTTGAATTACTTCATAAAAAATATAATTTACAAAACCTATTCTTCTTACCTGTCTCTTGACATACGATAATGTTGAAATATTTTACAGTCGGAGAAATTGAAAAAGTAATGATAATTCTAGGTGTATAAGAAAAAAATATCAGTTTTCATAGCAATGATTTGTTGTAACAGCACTAGGTAACCTAACCTACCATGAAAATAAATTTTAATTATAATACCTAATAGTTTGTACGTCTGTCTGCTTTATTACAAGCGATTAATTTTTAGTAATATTTTGTCTGCAAAAGTTATTGTTGTTTGATCTATAAAAGTGATACCTACCGTCTCATTATAATAATTAAACTACTAACCGAATTATGAACACGGCTGTCTTTAAATTCACGTTTTTTTTTCAATGATTTCTTAATTATTTGGCAAACATTTCCACTGCGGTTTGGAGTTATTGGTTGATGGACTACTCAATCGTGCAGGAATATCACTTATAATTATGTATATGATATGCTTTTAAAGTCATGGAGACATATTACTATGACATTATGGACTAATCACATACCTACCTACTTTTGGGGTTACTTGTAATTCCGCTGAGGTTGTTTGTTATTAACGAAAACCTACATTAAATACTGAATAATACTGGTAAGAGTAGATACCTACAATTATTAATACTTCTGTCAATTAAAAAATAAATCTACCTTCGTATATTATATCTACCTTATCTCATAATAAGTTAGGTACTTACATACAAAGTTTATAAAATATTATACAATTATAAACAGTTTCAATTAAATCCCATTCATCTTACTGTTATCAAAAACAGTAATAAAATTGCTCTAACGATATTAGCTACGAATCAGCTGACCGCGGCATTTTAGCGCCCGCTGACGGGAGGCGCGCCCGCGCCGGTCAATGCCCCGGTCTAGTTTGGGCGCATTATTAACGTAATGTTACTGGCCAGTGTGTCCAACGGCCGATGGAAGATGATGATGGCACGACGACATCTGAAAAAAAAACAGATCTTTATTTACGAATTCCATTTTGTTTTTTAAGATTTGAGACTTTCTAGTCTATGAATTAGGTACATTTAGAGCCTTTTTATCGTTCTGTTTGATAGATTGTCTCTGCTGTATTTTAAAATGTAACTTTCTGTGTCCCAAGAAGGCAATCTTAACAACCTTTGAACCTGTTAATAAATCCCTACGCTTCTGTATTAAATATTACTATACCCAAGGAAGTAGCTCATTTTATAGAAAGATCATTAGATAACGTTACATATTTAAATGTAAGAAGGAAATGATTCATTCCTCAAATTATCATTTGAAAACCATTCTAGTTAGGTAGGTATTTTAATTTGCATTCACTAATTTAAATGGTTTCAAGATTAGGCTGAATCTAAAATTATTAAGAAACGCTTGAACGGGAAATATTTAAATAGCAGTTAGTTTCCAATAAAATACAATTTCTTTTGTTTTTTTGATATTTGATTTAATTACAAAACTGCTCAACACATCGAAGAAAATTCTTACGAGGGTCAAAATCATTCTAAATTTTGTCTTACAAGATTTACTAACTGTCACACTACTAAATCTAACAAGAACAAGCTATTGGAATAATAAAGTAATGTCGGTGTAAGCTATGAACTTGAGCGAACAAATGTAAAATTGTCCTAATAAGAATTTCTAATTAGGAATGTCCGACCGCGCAGCCATGGGATGTCCAGATAAAAAAACTGGTCACTCCTTCATCCCTACTATGTCGAACTCGCATTACTACTGTGTAATTAACCCAACGCGTGTGGTCCCGCCTCTCATAACTCATGCGACTTGATAAAATTAAGTAACACAGCTAA
This sequence comes from Pyrausta purpuralis, assembly GCA_963924145.1. Lineage (NCBI taxonomy): Eukaryota > Metazoa > Arthropoda > Insecta > Lepidoptera > Crambidae > Pyrausta > Pyrausta purpuralis. Next base: position 21,061,630 of record OZ001643.1, read on the forward strand.
AAAATAAAAACAAAAATAAGTAGTCGCTCTGTCAGCCATATTTCACTCGGGTTCACGCAACACGGCCCGCGAAACAATACAAGGACGTTGGCGTGGTATCAGCTCGGGCTTGACCGTTGCCAGCTCACTCGAATGGTAATCTGGATTTCGAAGATCGGATGATAACTGGCCGGCAAGAGTCGTGATAGATTAGTATATTCAGCAAAAAGGAAAAAAAAACATACTACGAGTATGTATTACTGGTAAAAAAATAATTATGAGAAAATATGAACTGAATAAAATGAAATTGTAATTGAAGTTGGTAACTAATATGGATGTAGGTAGGCTTGCTTAGTAGGTAGATATTGTAATAATAGAGGTAAGTTCTTGAATTACGAATACATACTTAACTTTTTTTTCAGATAAGTTATAGTGTGGAATAATTCATAGATTTTTAGGCTCAATTTTACAAACGCCTAATTTGAAAACGTCACCTATTTGTCAGCAATCATTTATGTAAATATCATTTTAAAATCGGTAGTTTTATACTTATTGAGTCGGATAAGTCTTATCTGACGTGGGTAAAATCGACACTTGCCAAAGCAGTGTCTAGATAGATAAGTATCTCATTCTTTTTTATTTAAAAAAGTTTATATGGCATCTACGGAACTCTACCTCTAGCCTCCATCGCGCCATTCACGATTATCGGTGGTATTGGAGGGAGTAATTTTGCTTGCGTTTAAAACTTCGTCTAACTAACCTCATGGCGGGCTGACCCTATAATTTCTAAACCAGTTCCAAAATTGGCGACTTAATGCCCTGGAGGGCACCACCGTTTTAAATAAACCTTTATCAAAGGAAATGAGATATTGTAATCACTCAGTTACTTGCAGAAGTTTTACTTAGCCAATATAGTGGCCTCTTTTTTTTCTCAACTATTATGAAAAATCTTTTTTTTATTTACTCCATATACTTACATTCTTTGTTTAGATAATTAAATTATTTTCTGTTTAAAAATATTCAATTGTAAAAATGGTTACAAATGTACAATATTTGTTTTAATTGATGTTATTTTTTTGTTCCTGTATTAAAATCTATGCTAAAATGCAATATATCAATAAATAAACTTTTAATTGCGATGTCAAGATAGTAGTTTGGTAGTTCAATGCAAAACATTTAATGAGTACCTATGAGGTAAAAAAAATCGTAATCGGCGTTTACTTCAATTCATTTAGTATCGGTAGGTAATCTAGGATCATTATTCATTCACAAACTCAAAAATAAGATATAAGTAATCCACGTGAATTTTTACGCAACATTGTAACTTAGTTGATCCTTTGCTGAAGAATGCGGTCCGCGTCATACAGCGCCCCGCATTGAAAGTAACTCTACTTCGGAAATCATACTTCTTATGATAGGAAAGGCTAAGATACGATTGCTTTAATATTATTTCAAGTACAGTTTTTTGGTCGTAGGTATCAGTTTATATTATATTGTAAAAAATATATTAAAAAAATACTTTCAAGAAAAAAAAACTTGATCAATATAAATTGAAGAATACTGATAGATATTTTGTCGTGGATAGAGTAAGAGATAAAAATACATATAGACGTATTATTGGAAAAATCTAAGGAAAGAAGACTTTTATAATTACGAAGAAAACTGTTAACTAAATAAAAAGTCTAGGGACACATACCGATACTTTTAAAAGTCATATCCGTCAAAAAATGTAGCACTCTACGCCTCACAGTAATTAAGCAATTATTTTAGGCATTGTAATTGTATGGACTTAACAATTTGAGAAACATTTTGTATAGATGGTAACCCAAATTTGTTCGGCCTTCAACCGCACACAATAAAAACAAACAGAAACACACAAATGCCAGCATAATAGCCGGTAACAGTCGCCAGCCATAAACTAATAATGGGGGAGATATGTTTTATGGTTTTCAAGTTCTGAATACGTACCTATTATGAGAGCGTTTTTTAATCTTTAGTACAACGTAAGCCGTCTGTGCGCAAGCACGCTCTTTGCGTTTGAATTGGCAGCGCCTGAAAAAATAAAAAGTGTTCCTAATTAAAAATCGGGTGGATTTTAAGATTGACGGACCCGCTACGTTGGAGGAGGTGCGCTTGCGCCTGTTTCCCGCCTGTTTGTGGCGCGCGCGGCGGCCATCTTGAATAAGGATCGATCATAGGTGCGCAGCTGTGAAGTGATAAATATGAACCCTGGCTACCTTGCATCGTCTTTTTGGGCTCTCCAAACGTCACATCAAAGGATATCTGCAACTGTACTAAAGGATTTGTGTCGACGTAAAATTAAAAATTTAATTTTTAGTATTAAAAACGTCAAGATACTAATTTTATTGTAACTAAATTCATTACGGTAAGCTTAGCTTATATTTTTTATTCGTCACTCTATCTTAGATAATGTAACGCACGTCCCGTATTTTAACTAAAAAGGTCATACAAAATCGTCTATCTCAGAAACCGTGACCTGTAAGCCTACGCGTTGCATTGAAAATCACAGACTTGAAGGCTAGCTTGCGGTTCGCCTCCTCAATAACCTGCAATTTCGGCGATAGTTAGTTCGGTGTTATTCAATTTGTTTTGTTCTATTTCTTTTTTTTCATTTGTTTTTTTTTTTCATTTGTTTGTTTCTATAAACGACCACATCCGACGCTATACTGGCCACTTGTAAAATACAAGCAATAAGTATATATACTAACCTACATTTATATGCAAGTCAATGTGCTTTACATCATTTGTATTATTTAAACAGAAAATATGCTAAAGAATTTTTGATCATAAACCTTGTAAGTAATGCACTGGGGATGAACACTAAATTGTTTTTTGAAGAATAATTAATTACTTAAATTCAATAAACTTTTAGTGAAAGCGTTTGAGCTGCTTGAAGTCAAATTATTGAAATTATATGTAAATTTTATAATACTTTTTTTTTATTGAACTTAAATAAGGTAACTGCAGTTTTAAAGTTTACTACTTTAACACGCATAATTAATTGAGCGTGATAAAAGTCACCAAATTCTGCTGCGATCATAAAATATCATCTTTGTCTTTGTTGCATTAAAATGAGTACGTATGAAAACTTGTCTGGTCCGTCAGTCGCGCGCGGAGAATTATTATGTTAGGCTTGATCGCCACTAAAAGTTAAAGTAACTGAATATTTTCTATTCAAATAAAAACGAAACAGATTTATTTACATTACATGAAATTAAAGTTTCAAGTTTCTTATAATAATTTATTATAAATTAAATTACTTGCCGATTAATTATCAAAAGTAATTTTAAAAAGTCAAATATTTGTAAATAAATTAAAATTTGATACCATCGAACTATCACTCAGTGGTCCAAATGATTCTGCCAAAATAAGACTTTAGAAAATAATTGCATGTAAGTACTTTTTGCATAAAAAAAACTTTTAATGTACTATAACATTGCTATAGTAAATATTTGATTTGAATTTTTTGTTGATAAATGTTTTTTTTAAGTACAAAAAAATTTTACCTTTCGAACTATCGCTTAGCTTTGATTCGCGCTTGGACAAGCATCCTAAACCGAGGCTGATGCCTGTCTTGTAATTAATTGTTGCACGATACCCCACACTGGAGGCGCCCAGACTGGATTTGAATACTCAAGCAGACACTTGAAAATACCATGCAATATTACTTCACAACTGACCGATGATTAATCTTTTAATAATCAGTGATTTCATAAAAATTTATCTAAAGCCAAAACTGGTAGATATTAAAAAATGTACGGTATTATAAGTACTTAGACTTCATAAAATTTAGTCTGTGACGTGAATGTATTTTTTAATGCAAACTGAAACAAGTGTTATTCTAACGTAATTGAGTACTGGCACTTTCAGCTTGCCCAGCTATTAGCGTGAAATATGCAATACTAAAAGGACTCTACCTTTACCCTGTCCTTTCGCAACATTATAACATCGACTAATTTTTGCAAGCTAACCCGTTCTTAGTAGCTATTAAACTATATTTAATTCCACATAACCAGTGCACGGTTACACACACTTCATATAAATAACTACACTGCACAGTGCTGCGCTATCCTTTCAAATGGATCAAAAATTCTCAGTTTGACATACAACTTTAATTTTTATTGCTATCACCAAAAGGCACAGTTTTCATTTAACACATTTTGGTCAACAAAATGTACGAGTGAACCTTGTGCTCGCGACATAGAGGCTGTTATTGCTTGTCGTTTAAATCTTTTAAGAAATTTCATAGCTATTTCTTTGATATACAGGGCTTCGTGCCGAAACTAGCGTTTTACGGAACAATGTGTCTTCTTTTTAAACTAAGTCGGTTAATAGTGTTGGTTCTATTATGATTCTCACACAAAACACCTTTTGTTTGATCGTGGTATTGTTTGGGTGGGAGACGCGGGCTAAATCTCAGTTTGATTGACATTAATTGCTAATTTATTGCGAAATACCAATGTAAAAGCATAATAAATAATTTTCACATAAATCGTGCCAGCATCCAGACTAAAAATACTAGAGACCGAATCAAATTACCTATCTTAATCTAATATATTTAACAATGTCCGTAATTGCTGTTGGACTATTATAATTTATTTTCATAAATTTCACTTAAAAAAGTAATGTTAATTGCACTAAAAATTAACATGTTAAGCAAAATTTTACAGTTGGATATTTATTAATCATGGCATTTGTGTAGTGACATCCGTAACTAGTAGTAGGAAGGTTCTAGCACAAATAATATAGTCGTTATAATCCTTCAGGATGTAAATGCAATATCATGCGGATAACTTAGCAGCTAAGAATTTAACAGTCCTTTCTCATATAAAAACGGTATTAAACGAGATAGTCGCTATCGTGCAATTTTTAATAGGTACGTTTACCTTGTTGTATAGGACTATGGCTACTTCTTAATTATTCCTGGTCAATCAACACTCGGATTGCTCCCCGTGGCTAATCCAACCGATCTCGCACGGCACTCAGAATTAGACGCGGCCTTCGTTCTAATGACCAATAAAGTTTATCACACCATTCCAGTAGGAATCTAGATAATTATCCACCAATAAAAATTTATGAACGCAACGATTGTTAGTGTTATACCGTAGTTGGTGAAAGTCCGCTCATAATGTTTTTACAGTGTGGCGAAAATTTAATGACACTTTTTGTAGTAACGACTTGCAACAATACCGGATTGTTTTAGAAACTACACTGTATCGAAGAGAAAACGTGCGCTGGCGCCAGATACATGATGTATAGCCCCTCCACACACGCGGCTAATAAACCCTTCCAACGTAAGGACAGTCTCGGTGAAGTATACCTGTCTCGGTCCGTTGCCCATTTTTAACAATCTGTTTGGATTTGATGGATAGCGTGAAAGTCATTTCATTTTATCTTCCTGCTAGGTCTGGGCAATTATTGTGTAGCCTTATGTTTTAACATGAAACAAGATTACTTTGTATTAATTAATTCCGATTTAACTCCAAATAATTTCTTAATTGTTGCCTTGCGATACCAATCTTGGGGTATAATTTTCCTTGAGAATTAGTATGTTTAATACAATCGCATTAATGTAAGCAAAGATCAGACGATAGAGACAACAATATGTAGCACAGTTGTGGTTCAAAAATTAAAGTCACGGCCTGATAAAACGGTCAAAAGCCTAACTCCAGTTAATCGTTACATGCGGGTAAAAAAAGGAACGTTTCTATTATAGTGGCTGCTTTTTTACCACGGACTGTGTCCAGGAATACAATCGTAAATTATAATTTATGAGCCCACAGGCCTACAAAATTAAGATATCCACCTTTGTGTATCTATGGCGGCATCCTTTAAGATTTTAATTTAAGAAAATGATTCAGTGTCGTTAAGTTTTTCGTTAGAGACAGACGCTTGTCGTGAATCGAACTAACAAGTGGTAAAATTGTAAGAATTTCTACTGTGCTTAGTGTATTACATAAACAGTGACCGTTATGTTAAGTCATCAGATATTGCCGAGGCATCGTGACCTACCACAGTTCAATTTTCAGTCGGCGTTTGATCAAAGCGTTTTGAACATGCGATGCAGTACACGTATCGCCAATTTACGCATGGCTTCCACAGCAACTATCCTTGTCACGAAGGAAAGAAGACCCAGTAAGAAGGACCCAGTGGTTCCAAAAGATTCAGTGCAGTGCATTGTTCTAATGACGAAGGTGTAAGCTGTAAGCTGTTGTTAGTAAGCTTTTATTTTTCAAAATCTGCACGAGATATATTTGGTTGTCAACCCACGAGCGCAGGAATCATCGGCGCGGGCGCAGAATTTTGATGCGAATTTCCTTCTGCAAGTTGCAATACATAAACATTACGCGGCTCGCCGTCATGTTTACAACGGAAAGTACCGTCGCTGTCTGTGTCTTAAACACATTCTATAATGCGTTTTAAATTACTTATGAAAATATAAATCGTATCATACGTATTATTGGAACTGCGATTTTAAAGAAACATACGTGCGAAGAAAAATTTTAAATTGCTGTTTTATTCTTTATGAGATACGTTGCATTGGTGCCATAAAACGTTTTGCAGACTTAAGAGGTCTAACGTGATTATGAATGCGAGTGCACGTAGCCGCCGCTTCGGAAAATATGTCTCTCCAAACACGTAAAACCAAACATAGTCTTTCGCGGTGAATAAGTAGGTTTGAACAAAAAACCTGCACTCGCAACAACAGTTAAAAATAGTCTGGTATAATAACAGTTTAAATTAGCTTTCAATTATCAGCGGGGTAATTACTTAGTTCTATGAATAATTTAACGCGGGAGGCAATTTTCTTTGGTGTGACGCCGTGTTTGCAATAGGTCATGACACCAGTGTTGCCGGTTCAGAGGGCATGTGAAGTTAGACCCGCGAAAATATATAAAATAGCACGTTAGACTAAAAACTGTAAAGGTAAAGGAATGAGGTAATAAATTATGTCCACAGGGTTCCTAGTTTCGAAACACTGTGCGAGGTATGTAACTCGCAAGTGGTTTTAATTGGATGTTTTGCAGATATTCTACAAATTTGGAGTGTAGTACAGACCGTCCTGAATATTTAAACCGCATTGCTTGACGCAGCTAGTAAATTATCGGATAATTGTATTTTTTCTGGCCGACCCTTTAAGGCTTCATTAGATAATTATTTCGCTTGATACAAGCGCTTCCGGCGCACGGCGTGTTAAAGTTAAGTTTCCATCATGACTGGTAAATTCTCAAGCATGATGTCAAAAGATATAGAATTTAGAAAAGTCGTGTACAGTTAAGAAGTCTAGACTTAATGTTCTCTGCTTATTTTTCGCCTCACATTGAAGGCAGGGCGGCTACCCCGCCCTTCCGTTAGCCCGCTGACCTCGTTCAGCTAGAGTTCAGTTCAGAAACAACAAGAACACGTATAGGTACTGCCTCAGTTTCAAAAGTTTATTTTTTGGGTTATTAGGACTTCAATAACGAAAAAAACATGCATTAAACAAAAACTCATTGTAGTAAATATTAAACATCAGAAAAAACTTTTTATTATTATTTCGATGTCTAGGTATCAACTAATAAAATAACGCATGTTCACAGTGCAAACATAACAGTCTATTTGGGTAATTAATTGATCTAATTTGAATAAATTAAATAAACGCGCGCGTTCCACAAACATCGATCCTGATGCGGCTATTTAAATTCAAATCTGTGGAGCTAAATACTTTTACGCGTTGTTGTTATACTGATTTATTTCTATTTCATTTTAACATTTATGTCATTGTTTTTAATATTTTTATTATTCCCCACTGTGATGTATACATTAGGTATAGTAATCTGGAACACATAATATTTTGAATATTTAATTTCAATTTTTACCTCCTTGATATTTAAAAATACTTTATGGATCGTAAAGCAAAGCAGAGCAGCAGTCTCTAATGAATCGCACACATCATCCAACACACCCATCCGCATACATACCAAACCAGATAATGTGAATATTAAAGCAATACAAGTACAAAGTTTCATATCTCTGCACATTAAGTAATTAGTCGGCGATTAATTTTAAAACTTCATTAACGGGAAGGGAGCGGTATCTGTCGATTTGCGCATTCATTTTACGTATAAAGCCGTGGGCACACGACGGTAGCGCGAATTAAGATAATGTTCACACCTGCCGGCCGAGTATAAAACGTCACATTGTCGACTAAAGGCAGTTATGTCGGTCAGTTTACGACTCAACAGCGACCACCGGCCCGCGACATGACAACTGCCAAAGAAATTATCGGTTTTTATGCTATCTGCAATTGCGATACAGTCCTGAATACTTAATGACATGTTTAACAGTAATTTAATTTGTGTTTTAAATTCAGTTTCATATCAGTAGTGTCCTCAAATATTAGTAATTTATTGGTGTTTAATTGAATATAAACAATCTTGTTTAATAAAGATGGAATCGGGAAAACATGTTTTGTACAAACTGACGTCAGCGTCGCTCACTGTGCGGTCTATAGAGGGGCCCGTCACGAAGCAAGCAAGCTTACAGTCCCTTCTTTTTATTGCGGTTCTGTTCACAACGTATTTTATAGGATCAGCTGTTCGATTGCGTCACTACAGCTGTTTAGGAGACGACAATTTTCCTGCTTAAAATTCATTGAGCCACCTGAATGTAAGGGTGAAGAAAATTTACCGCTCGTGAACATAATTTCTTCTTAAATTAATGGTTCCTTATCTAATTGGGAATATAGTTTATGTTGCAGATTCGCCTTCAAATTGCTTTTAATTAAAATAAATATTAGTGGAGCAAAGTATAAGGTAATAATTTCACAAACACGCTGTATTTGGTATACTAAACGACTCAGTTGTAGGTAACTTATTTGTAACGGTATGTAGAGTAGGGATTTTGCGCAAGATGTTTGTCCTTGTCCGTTTCAGTATTAACAAAGCAAATGAAGACATAAAACCACAGGTATGCAACTATTGTCTGAGGCAACATTAAAAGGATTCATTGTTTTATGGGTCGAAAAACCGATTGCACAAAATTCTATGGTTTCAGGTAGAGACTCTTCAGTTCCTCTATGAATGGACTAATTGTTTGAATAAGTTTTAAAAAGTTGAGTCAAACGTTAAAAAGAACTCAGGTAACGGTAATTGTTGTGTCAGTCAAAGCTTTGAAATGAGCTTTTAAACAAAGTATGAACATCATGTAACATTTTAATGTGGCGAGTTAGGTTCAAGGGTGTGATTTAGTACCTGAATAAAATAAATATAAAGGTTCTACAAATGATTTATAACATCAAGTAACTCTAATTCACACATAGATCAATTAATATGTAAATTTTTCATAATTTTAATGAAGACACAAATCAAAATAATTGAAGGGTGAAGCATTTTAGTGCTATTATTTGCGGTCAGAGGGCCACGATATAATAACTATTTGTAAGAAACCGGAAGACATTACGAGTCTGTGTTAGAACGTTATTACTTTTTTAGTGCTCCATACTTTTTTGGACATCAGACGTATCTCCTTTTTGTTTAGTTTGTTTTCAAGGATTTCTAATTATAAAATTGTGAGTTACCATGTGAAATGCGACAACCAGTTCCTATCCATTTACCATTCCTAAATTAATTCATACAATTTGTAATTCAATAGAAATTGCTTGTTTCGTCATTATAGCTGTAAAATCGTGATCGCGTCTGATTGGCGCAGTTTTTGAAATGCCTGGAGCCATAGTGAAAGAAATAATTGTTTTTGCAATAAGGAAAAAAAACTTGATTAGCGCTGCAATAATTTACAATTTTAAAAATATTTATCAAACGGATTTCGATTTTAATTGTATATTTATTTTTTTCAGTGTACTTTTTCAGTCTTATTATCTATGGCGAATCGAATGAGTAAAAAATATTCAGATTGTTTTTTCTGACTCGTATTTTTATTTTATTTTTTAATGATTACCCTATTAAAAAAACTGATATTTATATAAATCTTTATCTTCGTAAATCATAATACGCGAGTGGCACGCGGGTCACGTGACTGGTCTGCGCCCGCGCAAGATTATTGAATCCGCGACAGTCGTTGCACGTCGTAAATCGATGCGCGTCTCTCCATTGTTCCTGCCGATGTCAAAGATCAGTAATTTGCCATTGTGGGCACAAGGGCAAGCTCATACTGTAAACGCAAAGAAACGAAGATCGAGTTAAAAAACCATCAGTCCAATGAAGAAGCTCAAAAAAATTAACATGACATAACTTGAATAAACAATTATAAAAATACTCATAAATAAAAGAAGAGATAAAAAATAACTTAGAAAAACAAATTGTGTCCAAAACCATAACGATTTCTTCCACTGTTATGGAACCACAAATCCACAACTGATCAAGCGGAACCGTGTGAAAAGTTATATTCGTATTATTTTTCAATTTATGCAAATGATAATCTTTATGATATGAATATGCTATAACTCCGTGCGTTTTGTTAGAGCTAAATATTAAGGTTGCAAAAAGTGATTTATGACGTCTGGCTCAGTTTTTCAAGCGTAAAAAATCTAAGAGACTCGGGTAGTGTAGGTAGCAGATGCGGAAAGACTAATAAGGTCTCTTATCTATAAGTGACTGAAAAAGTAGATTTTTTCCCTTCTTTAAGAATCTGATAGTCATGATATCTACCTATTTCAATGTCTAAGGTAAGTAAAAAGTAGTAGTAAGTCAGTAAAAAAAAACTGTTTTTTTTAGCTTGGATATTTCTAAGTATTTTTTATTAATCGATAAATCCAATTTATACAAAATGAAGAACATTACAGACTAAAAAGTATAGTCGCCCTGTAACAGAGTCGATTACGGGAAAGTACAGGCGGCCGTTATTCCCTCCACCCTTCACGTGCCTGCTTACACTGCAGCGACGTAGGGCTGCACGAAAATAATCAACTTAAGCTATAGTAAACTAGAAAAAAAAAAACAAATTGCACTCCGGGAGTGCCGGCAGAAGTGAAAACTTGAATATCAACGTTGTGCATTTTTGATTTTTTGGAATAGTTAGGGAATAATTTTGAATGAATTGCTCTTATTATCAATATAAAAGTACTATCATTTTGTAATAGAATACAATAATAATAATAATAATGATAATAATAATAATAATAATAATATAATATTTTTATAGAATATAATATTTATTTATTGCGCTGCGCTATCGTACACAAACATTACAATTTATATTATATTAAAATACTTTAAAAAGTTTATCTCTCAGAAAAATCAACTTACATCCATAATTTCGCCAACCGTCTTACGGATTTTCGATCAGCCCACGTGTCCTGACGCGAGTTTCACATTTTTCCCCCATCCCAAAAAAGTGCTCAACGCCGCTAAAGAAGTTTTCACTTCAAAAATACCTAGAAAAAAATCTGTCAAGTAGAGTATCTTTCCTTGTTTATGTTGAAATTTTAAAAAAGTTGTCGTTATGACAACCCTAGATAGCAGCTATACTCACTGCGAGAATTGATTGCGGTACACTGGGCTACAACGTTGTGGGAAATTTACATTAATTTTATTTCTCTGATTATCTCATTATTAATCTGATTTGAATTGGTTTAATTACTATAATACTATTTAAAGAATCGATTTCGCGCTATAACAATATGCCCTGTTACAATATTTTTGAGATTTAACTGAAAGCTAATATTCTTTGATATCATAAACAAAATCGTAGGTATATTTCTCGCCGGTCTCAGTTAGTATATCAAGGCCTTGTCTTTAAATCGAGTGATTAGACTTTGGGCAGACTGCCAAACACGCTGTATTGCTGTCCTTCTCAGTCCCATAAAGTAGAGTAAGATGGCAATGGCATTCACTCTATGTAATATTTGTTGTGAGTCTGAAAAAATACGGATTCGTTATACGATTTTTGTTGGTGCCTGATATCGCGTGATGATACTGACTCGCTCGTGGATAAAGTCGTTATTCACGTACGTCTGCATTTTTCGGAGCAATTACCCTTAGCACATCATTTGCAATAAAAATGTATACGTTTAACTATTCTCCAAAAATTTCTTTTGCATCCACACCTATGCTTAAAAAAACACAACTAAAAATATCAAAATTTAACAATTTTACTATGACGCACAGTGGGTCACAACTCTGAACATTCGGACCAAACTTCCGTCATACATCGCAGCTCCAATTAGACAACTACAGCCGTGTACAAGTAGTCCTAACGTTGAAACAATGTCTAGTTTACAGCATGATATCATACCACATTAATGTGACCGAGCTATCAAAGGCGGGCGCGGGCCGCGTCTGAATTATCGACCGGCTAAATTGTGCAGGTTCAAGGCCCCAATAAAAATTACGTGAATAGTCTACGGGACGTGACGCGATAATGCTTTATTATAACCATATTTTAGAAACCAAATGTTTGTAAACAGTATGCCTTAGTTTGTAACGACTTAGACAACATTTTATGGCACCATTTCGTATGTTTAAAAAATTACGACTGACCAAGTTTTTGCTTTGAATTGTAAAGCCTAACAAAAGCAACAGTTATGTTTATGATCATCATTATTGTACTCCTCTTGTAAGCAAGTTTGGAATTGTAAAAGTTGTGTTTGTTAAAGATTTTATGTGAATGTAACGGACGCTTTCGTTTATGAAAGTAGATAATATCTCGACTTTTAGCTTAGATGAATATGGCTGATGTAAAAGAATAATTAATTAAGAATAGAATTAGCATTACTTTACTAATAACATCCTGTTCAAATTTTGACGTACACTGAATTTAGATAATGTAAAGACAAAAGATTGCAATCTAAAGCGATGATTCTAGATGATACTGGCCAACAATAACTAAATATTTCTTTTTTAACACCGCATGGTGTCTGTTTAAATTCGGAATTTAAATTTTCAAACGTGTCGTGGAACGTTCTAGCGGTTTAGCTCCATGTTCGCGCCAGTATGAGTTATGACTGGAGGGCTCAGCGCTGTTTGCAACTCCTACTGCTTATTGTATCCGGGTGCACTGGGCCACTAATTTAGGACTATTGTTTATTGTTATCTTCGTTTTGATTGATTCTAGAAGATTTTAAGATTAGCTATTAATACAGTGTAAATTGAATGGCATCATTTAATCATATTGTACCTAGCATTTTTTTATTTTTTATTTAGAATGGGTTTGTTCTTGTTTGACTTCCGCTAGCTCAACACTAGCGGGACTGAACCAAGCGTTCATTATTATTTTTATGTCAAAGTTTGAAGAAAACCATTGATGTTATACAGTTGTGTCTGGTATTGTTTGTTTAAGTATTTCAAGTACCTAATTGCGAATTAAAATCATATCAGAAACAATTAAGCGTGTTGTGATAAATTATGTTTGGTTTTTGTTGATTTTATATCCGTAACGTCGCAGCAAATGTTTGCTTTTAGTGTCTAGACTTCTGTTGTATGAAATAAGACGAAATAAAGTGTAAATTTTTAAAGTATACCAGTTGTACGCTTTCCCACAGCCGACTAGACGGCTGCACCATATAACATTATGTAGTTTGTATAACACATTGTAAGCAAATTCGTGTATGATTTATATTGGGTTAAGTGTAAGTCTGTTTTTGTAATTTTATTGTTGTTTTGTTATGCAATAAACTTTTTGGTAATGTGTGTATTATTTGCAAACAAGTTCAACCTTAAGAGGATACATCTATTCTCATTTAATTTTGATTTTATTTAAAAATCTTGCTGGGTTTGAATTACATATACATAGTTTCTAAGATTTGAATATAATGCATAAAAAAGGTGGTCGAAAAGTTACCCGAATTCAGTAAAACCTAATCTGACTCTTAAAGATGTATTTGTTGTTTTTGGATCGTTAATAAAATCACCGTACTTAGATTAAAATTATGCCCGAGATAGACCTATTACCGAATTTTATGTGCGTCTCAGATATAACGGCGGGCCATATTTATGTCTTTATAACAAGTTTGCGTGTGTGATAGTAATACGGGCCACGTGTCTCGTACGTCACAAAACTATTTACGACCTACCTGTTAATGCCTCGGTTTTTCTCTTTTAGAAAATATGGAACAACACTACATTTTGCTCGGGACTTGGTTTTCGTATAACCCGTTTTTTTAACCCCTTCACGATCTGTTGATTTGAATCGTTCAAAACCCATCTCTATACTTGTGTAGTTCAAATATGTTTCTTTTTGACGAAAAATCAAAAAGTTTTTTTTTATACTATTAAATAATGTTATTATCATGTATTATTATGACGTAGCAAAATAATAATAGTGAGAATGAATTAACTTTGTCTATCTTCTGTAATATTTCTTATTTTGGGCAAGTTTGTTGTTTAAGCAATCGTTTACCGTTTAGCTCCCAACTTTCTTCCATTCAGATTCCACATTAGCCCATTTATCATAGTTTCGACGTATGGCATAGCGTGCTTCATGATCGTATCCCGATAGCACTTGCGTAACCTCAAAAAGTGTTATTTATGTAAATCAAAGTTACCTGCATACTAATAATATTTTCAGGGCATGTTTAATGATTTTTACGATTTCTTGTCATAAATTTTACATAGTGCTCTCTGATCTTGTAAATATATACGTGGATTTTATATTGAAAAAATATATATTAGACATTCATCAACCTTAACTAGCTTCACATCTAACTAAAGCCTATCCATTTTATGACGAAATGTTCATTCTTAATTTTACTTACTGTAACCTGTGGATGCCCAAATTAACCCCTGGCGTGTCTCGCGACAGTATAGGTCGTTTGGACCAAGCTCTAACCACCTCGACTGATGAAGGGTTATGCGGATAATATATTGCGCCATTACCCTCAAGTGTTTCTTCTGGTGAATTATCTGAGCTATACAAAATAGAGCAGGTTGAGATTGAGTCACGTGTCTGAACTGTGTTCGGTTTTCTTAAATCCAATTTGGTAACAAAACACGATAAGGACTAATTTAGTATACAATAAATGCAGTTAATATGATATCTAAGATAAACATTGACATTAGCCATCCTTACTATTTAATATTCTAAGTTTTTGATCTTATATTCCAGTGAACGCAATCATTGCGGTCGTGATGGCTGCTTTTATTCCGCAGAGTAACGAAAGGACTGGTCGATCAGTAATTGTCATGGCATTTCCCGTGGGTACATGTTGATTTACCGCCCGCCTGTAATTGTACCTTACACGTCGGCAGTATAAAGGTTGAGGTACACGAATTGGGTTCCGCAGATCATTCGAATTTGGTTCGCCTTGATGGGACCTGAAAAAAAAAATTAGTCAAATCAGAAAAGTACTTTATTAACTTAGTTGTTTCAGTTTCATGGTTTTCCATACAATAAATAAGTTATTTATGAGTATTTCTTGAATCATCTACGTAAAAATACCAAATTAAATAATGTCTTCCAACCGAAAAGTAAATATACAAATATGTACATAATACTTTAACATGATGAAGTCACACACATGGTCGTAATAAAAAATAAGGAAGCTCAGGCACACGTGACTATTAAACAAACGTGTTATTTCAACATTTCCTCATTAGTTATATTTGTACACTTATGTACTACATAAGGTTGCTCGGGTATCCAAAAAGAGTACAGAGTGAGAGGGTTAAATAAATATATACATTTATTACCATTAAGAGTCACTTGGTTTTTACCGGAGTTTATATTCACGACAAGTACTAAATGGTTTTGCCAAGTAATTGTTAGACGCAGATGGATTTGTAAGTATGATCAGTTGCTAAGGTCTAGGGCGTAATTGTTGGAATAATGTAGGAGGACGGCAGAAACCACTGGCACCATAATTTTGTTTAGTCTACTCTTAATAATACCGGGTTCAAGTTTGAAAGGCCATTTTATTCATTTAAGTAAGTACAAGTTTTTTGTGGTTTGGTCCTGTTTTAAGGCTTATAATAATTGTATTGTGTAGGGACGATTATTGGTTAGAAAAATTGCCCGCTTATTAAAAACCAATTGAAAGCCTTCACAAAAAAATGTTTCTAACTACCATATTATATTAATAAGAGCTATGATATAATAAAAAATAAACCCTAGCATCACTGCTAGGAGGGGTTTATTTAGTCTATCTATAGTCAGAACTGTAATAATAAATATTATTTATTGCACACCATAAATAATAAAATATTACAGAAAGATCGTACATATAACGTAGGAGAACAATTTAGGCAGTCATATTGCTTGAAGCAATATCTTTCAGACAACCTTCAGGTAGGTACGGAAGTTTCAACATAGTTCCCTGTAAAACAACCAGGTGGTGCTCGAAAAACGCTGAGACAAATTGGTGTTTTCGTGTATTTATTGATTAAGAAGAATTTTTAAAGGACAAATATAATTTAAGAATTTATTAAGATATAGAAATATATGCTATGTAAGTAAAAAGGATATTTGACGCAGCAAATTTGAATTTGTCTACGCTTAATGTCAAAAATATGGTTCAGACTTGGGCCGCAGGTAAGGAAAAGCATAAATAATGTGAGAACTTTTAATTAGAGATACTACGTATTTGTTAGATAAAATAAATACTGCAGCAATGTACAAAAAGCAACTGAAACTAAAGCACGCATCTGCGTTTATTCAATTATTTTTTAATCCGGTGTCTCGTATGCATAAATTCAGACCACGAAGAGATTGCATTAATAATACCTATTTGACAGCGACCTTGCGGCTCAATAAATTGGTGGTACTGAACAGCTGTGAGTGACTGACATGCGAACGAGAGTTGGACTAGGGTGACCAGAAATTCAGTTTTCTTTCAGACAAGGCTTATCTTAAAACACTCATTAAGCAACAAAAACAAAAATCCTGTATCTAATGATAGTATAATTTACTTTTGTCGAAATCTACTTTGGTTTTTGAAAGCAAATAATCATTATAGCAATTATTTAATCATACATAACATGAGGTATCAAGACGAATCAAATGTGCATTTGTAGTAATCTATAGTACACCTAAAGACGTTGTCTCGTCGTCTTCTGATTATTTAATTGAATTCTTATGGGTTATGTATTGAAGCGTGTAAATTCCGTAAAATCAGTGCCATCTTGTGGTAACCCTGAGTTGCATTGATTTATGCAACTATCGCCGCATCGCGCTGCATCACTCAATACTGCATAATAGATTCACAGACGATTTCTGTGCTTGTTTCCTATAATGGAATTTTCGCAATTTCCCTAAAGGCAATCGTTATATTAACTACTGATATGACTGGCTCTACGCCTCAAATAGATACCTACTGACATTTGACGTTTGCTCAATGTACCTACTTACCAAATGCAATGTCGTTTCGTTTCAATGCGCCCTCGAAAATAGGTAAAATTTATTGCAAGCCATTTATTTAACACTTGTCCTATACTTACAGTACGTCAATATTGCAACGATTTAGAATGAAAGCATACGCTGAGCCTCTGTTAGGCTGTCTGAATTTTCGGAAATCCCTTTCTCTCACGCATATTCGACCGACAAGGATGGATGAAATAGACAAAAATACGGACTTCTTATCACCCAGTAGGCCTGAATTATGAGCCAAGGTTCAAAGGGAGTGTCAATATTAACCAGATTCAGAATGTAAAGCATACGCAGATTAGTTGGCCGTACAGTATTTCTCAGGTTGTTGGAACTACAAGCACAGCAGGCGAGCGTCGCAGGCGCCGCGGTACAACGTTCCCATTGGCCCCCGAGCGACAGGGCTGCCAATCCTCGAATAACGAATGTTCAGCCCGCCATTATAATTTAATCGAACCCACACAATTATCAACCGAACGGATGCGACGATTATGTGTTGATCTTCATTTAAAATGCCCTAATTGAATGTAATCAACTATGAAGCTAGATCAGCTGCCCAGAGACCGTTTATTAAAAACTAGCGGTCCCCCGCGACTTCGTCCGCGCGTTTTGAGTTTGCTCCCTCCCCTCCCGTCGCAGCGTCATGTTTTATATCCTAAAGCCTTTCTCGATAAATAATCTATCCAACACAGAAATATTTTTTCAAATCGGTCCAGCAGTTCCTGAAATAAGCGCGTTCAAACAAACAAACTCTTCAGCTTTATAATATATAGCGGTCCCCCGCGACTTCGTCCGCGCGTTTTGAGTTTGCTCCCTCCTCTCCCGTCGCAGCGTCATGTTTTATATCCTAAAGCCTTTCTCGATAAATAAGCTATCCAACACAGAAATATTTTTTTGAAATCGGTCCAGCAGTTCCTGAGATAAGCGCGTTCAAACAAACAAACTCTTCAGCTTTATAATATATTAACGCAAGCGCACGTTGTACTTAAGCTGCGAACATTATTTTGGTGCGGAGTTATGTTAAAACTGTGATAGCTCCTAAGATATTTATTGAAATCAAATGATATAAAGGGCAATTGTTCTAAATGAAATGCTCGTGATGATGAATGTATTTATTTTGATAAGAATAAATACCTGTGTGTATAATACACCTCTAAAAATGATGCATTATTTTTTTACAAATTTATTAACATAAAAAAGGTTGTAGTAAGTCAACCATAAAAGATAGACTTATGCTGTCGCGGACTTTATTATAGAACTCTTAATGCTGAACAATCTTGTCATACATGATTTTTGTGTAACTTTAGCGGTTTCCGCAGCGTACGCAGCGGAAGCTCTCAAAAGGAATATCTTTCTCCCGTTTTCGCAACATTTTTCATTGCTGCTGTGGTCTTGTGAGTCGTATCTTTATATTATATAGCTTAAAGCCTTCCTCGATAAATGGACTATCTAACATAAAAATAATTTTTCAAATCGGGCCATTAGTTTCTGAGATTAGCGCGTTCAAACAAACAAACAAACAAACAAACTCTTCAGCTTTATAATATTAGTATAGATGTAGCCACCGTGGCTGATAGACAATAAGGTGTAAACGAAACGAGGACGTGTCTAGAATTACGAAAATGTTACAGAAAATTTATGAACTAGCGTAATTAGCGGTCGGTATAGAGTGCAAAGATTAGATTGTAGGTGACGCTCTAAAAACAGAACATTCATCAATAGAAGCGGCGCGAGCGAGTAGTTTATTCGCATTAAATCATACCAGTAATAAATCTCGCAAACCCGTTCTGCAGCTTATCAAAACAATACGCACACACTTCGAACGGTCCATCGAAATATGTCTTCTTTGCATCCCTTCACTATTTATTACTTAACCTAATTTCTTAATACACAAGGTCCTGTTTACTTTGATATACACAACACACATCGTACCTTAGTAGAATGAAACTGATCATTTCAAAATTGAGCCTCAAGAGTATGATAAATTTTCATAAATCAGATGTTATTTATTGGAGTCTGAACTTTAAGGTGTTCCCAATCGGTGTATTTTAGTTTTGATGATTTAGGACATGTGACGTTTGTTAGACCAGCTATTAGTGGAGTTATCGAGACCTCATCTCTCATGATATTTTTGCACTGAGTCTAAAATAAAATTATAAGTGGTCATTAACGATGCCGAGATAATGTTTCACGAAATGTTCCACCGTGTACGTCAAATTGGGCGGTAGGGATGCAATTTTGTCAGATACTAATGCGTCAATCAAAAACGAAATTACGACCGCAAGTATTACAAAACCCAAAATAATAAGTACCTAAAACTTTTTGAGGTAACTACATGATTTTCGTAAATAGGTACAGTACCAAATTGCGCAATCAGACTCAAAAGAATTGTCTTCTTAGGTGGCAAAATAAATTTTGACTGAAGAAAAATGTATAAGTTAAATACTTGTATTTTCTTACACCTGCAACAATGTACTGCCTCATCTCAACCCTGTGTTTACTCTACGCGATAACAGTCATAACACGGTGGTTCCGTTTCACACAATTAATTTTCAATAAATAATTCGCGACCGCAGCGAGCCCTGCAAGGCGCGGCGATCGCGCGTTGGCATCAGACCACCTCGCCTTTGCCTGCTTGAAATAAAAAAAGAAAAACACTTTTAAACCCGTGCACGGCTAGACGGTGTTAGCTAATGACTAGTTTTACTTTAAACGAAATTCATTTAAAAAGATTAAAGCGAAATTCAAGACTCGATAAGTTTTTGTGATGCACTGAAAAATTAGTGATAAGTGTATTTTCCTAATCTACCTACTTACTATTAATAATTAATACCTATCTCATACTGTAAATCCATAAATCTTTCAATCAAAGGTCTATCCGTCTGACAATCGAGCACAACATTGCATTCAACGCATGCAGGGTTAAAAGATATTTAAAAACAGTACCGTATAATTACACGTGTAATCGTAAATACGTAGCCAGTCGAGTGCATGTCGTATCTGTAACGAAGATCTATATCTGCAAAATATCCCTGTCTGTCTGTGCCTTATACTGAGATAACCCATTGTTAGTAACCCTGTTTATATTTTCGAAATTTCGTTATTTATGGGTTAGGTAATCCGTCTGCCGCAATTAGTAATACAGCTAACAGATTTTCGCGTTTAAATAACTCAAGCGGAACTTAAGTCAGGTGTCTACTAAACCACGCTAACAATACGGTTGACACAGATCATTCTCTATTCTTCGTACCTACTAATTCATACGATCATCTTCATGCTTCAACACCCGAGCGGTTGCAGGCAACCGCATAACAATAGAATTTGCATTGTGTCTCGTTCACATACGCTTGAGGGATTAATTTAATTATCTAATCATAAAAAATACTCAATTTAATGTGCAATATTAAAGTTAGTTATAATGTGGTTACTAGTATTGAGTTCATGTAAACTTTCATGATTATTGTCATCCCTAAACGTTTCGGAATCATACATAAACTTTGTTTATTTTTCTTACACACAGGTTTGTTCCAAATCATTCGGTAGACAGACTGCCTTACGTGCATGATGCATCTCTCTTTAGGAATGCTGTATGCGTTGACTTTGATACCATTCAGGTGCAATTTATAGGTGGGTGTGGTTCGCATAAAGATGTACCTAGTACGTACCAAGAAACGAGTTTACCGGATTTGCTGGGACTATACTTACTCGTAGCTATCAGAAAGAACGTGTTGAAAATAGATGTTGGTATAAGACTTTTAAAATCAGTATTTTTTAATTTTAAACTTCTAATAAGTTGATGGTGCTTACATTGTCTTGAAATAACTAGTGAAGAAAAAAATAACCACTTCTTTAAAAAAGGTCTACATGAATACGCGAATGCCATCAAAGTTCAGAAAAATGTGTGTCCTATAGAATTAGCCTTTATTAATAAAACTAAAAGTAAAGGAGTATTTCTTAAGACAAGTTCACTTTAACCAAAAAGTAGTCGCTCATCAAAAAGTATTGATGTAGTCTCCTTGTATCTTTCAAAATTCGTATGAAAGTGGCGCCCTCTACTTCAGTACCCCATCGTTACAGCGAGAGTCAGAAAACAACTTCACGTGAACTAAAAAGGTTATGAAGTGTGTAAATGATAAACAAATGTGAAATCCGAGTAGTTGTTAATTAACATTTAGATTAAATGCATTTTAATGTATCATAAGCTACGCGAGTAAATCAAATAAATTATGCTGTACAAAATAATTGCTCGGAACAAAGAAAATTACGATTCTTTTTTGGCGCCTTGTAAATCTTGAATCTTGGAGTGTTAGTCAATATATCGTGTTTGACTAATACAAATAAAATAATATCTGCACCAGTTAAAAAAGGAATACTTAATTATAGGCTAGGTAGAGCACAAATTCATAACTCACTCTTCTGTGGCTCTGGACAATTCGACCAAATGTTTTCAACGACTTGTGCATATTTAAAAATATCACACTAAGAATATCATAAACGTTCCAAACTCAATTGCACTGATACTGTTAATGTACTTTTCTGTATTGGGCGGTTGCAAACACCAAACTCTTTAAGATGGCGGTAATTGAAACTCATTATGTTATTTATACTCACCGCATATGGCTTGAGCGCAATCGATTTGCTATAATTTACTCGTAATTTATCTTAAAGGTCACTTTTGCGGGCGTCACCCCTCAAAGTAGAAAATATGCGAAGGAAACGCGAAAATCGAACACTTAACAGCCCATTCTGAAATGTAATTATAGGGACAGATAGGGAATTACTATGTATGCTCATATCATTATCTTGCGTAATTAATAGGAGCGTAATTTGGGTAAGATAATATGGCGGAAGTGAAAAATGAGGTACTCCATGATCAAAAAACCGTTCTATTTAAGACAGTATGTTGTAAATGAGTGGGTGAAATAAACTTAATATTTAAATGTTTTGACATAGTAACGTTGAACAAACGTTGACGTATAAATGCAGACTGAAATGTTGTTAATAAACATCTGAATTCTTATCAGTTATAAAATGCACAATAATGCACCCCAAGGAATGTATGAAAACAGGGAGACATCACAATCAAATATTGCACCAATTATTTTCAACCTTTTTCAACAATTGTTCAACGGTTAATGACTCATGTCTGTAAGTACAGCTACTATGCACATCATAGAGCAAAAACATGCCAATAAATACATCAAAACTGGCAAAAGGAGGCAGAAGCAGGCTGCGGGCGGCGCTTTATGTGATAAAATAACTGATAAGGATATTGCCACATTAAATCCACATTAGGCCACGGAGGAAGAAAATCTGAGAGGAGTTTTGGGGAAAAATCCGAGTGTGGGGCGAAATAATTAAATGTCGGATGAATTATTGCTAGTTGGTTACTGAAATGATGTAACAAATGTAAGACTATAGTGGTTAAAGATTGGTTTGACCTAAAATACAAAATGTCATAACATATTCAACAGACAATTCTGCAATGTGGTATTGATAAATTGAAAATTAATCTTTTTCAACCCACACCTACTACTCCAAGGAAAACAAATGTGAACTCAACTTAAGGAGCTTAAGGTCATATAAAATCAGTTTTATGTAAACAATAACCGTTTAGTTACCGAAGCGCTCGTAAATATTTTTACCTCCCGAACCCCTCATTATAATTGTAAAATTAATAATTTCTCGAACACCGCTCTCGGGCGAATAACTCAAATTATTACCGTCTTGGCAGTTCGTAAATCCTAAGGTTCCCTCGGCCGAAAATTTATAAGTAATTAAATGCAAAACAATCTGAAATATTCTGACGAAAGGGAAGATAACAATACGTTTATCGTTAGTAGTGTAAGTATACCCGGTAAAACCAAACCTGTTCTGGGGTACGGTCGGCAGATAACAAATTGAGCTCACATCAAATTGTGTCATTAATGTTATTAGGTACAACACCATTGTATATGTACTGAGTGCAAATTCACTATGGAGCTCTATTAAACAACTATTACCCTCATACAGGGTGTCCCAGAAATCAACGATAAACCGAAAACGGGTGATAGGCCAAGTCATGACAGTTATTAGAAAAATATAAAAAAAAATCTTTGTCGTGTATATTTCATATTATAAATATTTTAAAAAATATCGGAAAAACTGACATCCTGTGATGATCTTTCAAGTCCTAAGACTACAAATATTACTTTTTTGAATATTTTTTTTCTGCATTGTAGTCATGACTAACCCTTCTTTAAATAACAGTTCATATTTTAAACATACCTGCCTTAGTTTTAATAAAATGGTGTGTTTTTGCCCAACAATAAATTCAAAATAATTACTACACCCAACTTTAATCGTCTGTACTGTAAAAAAAAAATACTACCATATTTTGGCAAGTAACTTTAAAAGATGGCGCATTTAATCTGGATTCCAAAATGGTATGATACTTGTTAGGTTACTTCTTAATTGAAGAAAAAAAAAATTTTTTTAACGGAACCGGGTTTCAAGCCAACTGTTTAATTATTTAAAATGTTGGAATTAAGTTGTTATGTGACGACTATGAGTGACGTCATCTTGTCTAGAGTGAGCGAGACAGATTGTGACGCTAAGTGCGAGTGCTTTTTTATCAAAAAAAAAAAAAAAAAAAAAAAAAAAAAAAAAAAAGCACTCGCACTTAGCGTCACAATCTGTCTCGCTCACTCTAGACAAGATGACGTCACTCATAGTCGTCACATAACAACTTAATTCCAACATTTTAAATAATTAAACAGTTGGCTTGAAACCCGGTTCCGTTAAAAAATTTTTTTTTTTCTTCAATTAAGAAGTAATCTAACAAGTATCATACCATTTTGGAATCCAGATTAAATGCGCCATCTTTTAAAGTTACTTGCCAAAATATGGTAGTATTTTTTTTTTACAGTACAGACGATTAAAGTTGGGTGTAGTAATTATTTTGAATTTATTGTTGGGCAAAAACACACCATTTTATTAAAACTAAGGCAGGTATGTTTAAAATATGAACTGTTATTTAAAGAAGGGTTAGTCATGACTACAATGCAGAAAAAAAATATTCAAAAAAGTAATATTTGTAGTCTTAGGACTTGAAAGATCATCACAGGATGTCAGTTTTTCCGATATTTTTTAAAATATTTATAATATGAAATATACACGACAAAGATTTTTTTTTATATTTTTCTAATAACTGTCATGACTTGGCCTATCACCCGTTTTCGGTTTATCGTTGATTTCTGGGACACCCTGTATATCCGCGCTTGGACTGTGAGAAGAAAAAAAAACCTATTTCTTTTTTCGAAAACGCTTGTGATTTGAGGTTTTTGCTAGCTGCCGCATTTGTTTCTATCTTCACTACAGTGTACAGTGTTAGTTTCTGAAAATCGAACGTTAAGTGAAAATTGGTTGAGAGCCCGACGCGGGTATAGGCGCAACTTTTAGTGTCAGTTTAAAATCAGTTCATTATCCTTTGTTTTGTTTTTTTGCTTTTTTTACTATGGGTTTGTGTGTTTTGACCAATTTTATTTATTTTTAAGTTATAAATTGCATTGCATTTATTTAACAGCAAATCACATGCTTGCTGGAGGAAGTATGTAGGTACTGACTCTGAATATTGTGGCGAAAATGTCGATGAGTTCTTAGCTCATAAGGATAAGGTAGGCAAGGGCCTACAACCACCAAACCGAGGCTCAACCAATTATGTCGATTGGATGGTCCTAGGTCTGAAGCCAGATCCTAAAATAATATAATTAGTTTATGTGGATATTTTACCTAAAAAAAATAATTTGTAGAGCCTAAGAAAAAAAATGTAGTTGAGAAGGATGTTTTGTAAAAGACTGTTAGAAATTTAAATATTTTACTAAAAAGTTCTTGCATGGACAATATGATTTATTATATCGTCTTATTTAAAAAAAAAGTAAAAATCGACTCCAAAACCAAAATGCACTAAAAAGTCTTAAACAAGTGCTTGACCCTTTAAAGGTAAAGAATCCATTTTAGGCGAACAACTTATTTTTGGAGTCTGTGCCATCACTTTAACCATCTCAAGCATCAACCAACAGAGCGCCGACTTTGATGTGATGGCCGAGTGATGGCACCGACTCCAACACTAAATTATTCGCCTAAAATGGATTCCTTTCCTTTTAAAGGGTCAAGGCTTTCAGGCAAGGGGGGTTTCCCCTTATGACTCTGTTCTTTAAGAAGCTACAAATTACCTTCCATAAGTTCTGTCATTATAATCACTGAACTCCTAAGCGTTAAGGAGTTCCACCATCAGTTCAGCTCCACGCAATGTTGACTTTCAGACGTAACAAATGTCGAAATTAAGATTTCGGAATAAAAAAACAGTACGTGCCTTCAAGATTTCATTATTTCATATAAGTCATTCATTATATATCGTAAAATCCTTAAATAAGTAAAAATATTAAATATGCATTTTGACACTATCACACTTTTCTCCATCGAAGTAAATTGATGTTAAAAAACAGTTAGTATATGTTAATATGTTTCAGTTATTCATAATAATTAACAAGGTATTGTGCTTTTAAACTTAGCAATAGCGGTAAACGTCTTTAATTGCCTTATTGAATAAATCTTATTAATTATGTATAAAACAGATTGTTCGAAATTCATTAATGCAAGAATGAAATTAAATATGATACCTAGGAATTATTATAAATGTTAATTGTGAATATCGGTTTCACTCTGCTTTTTGTGGTGTGTAGAAATGACAATTGCAATTATCTAGGTCGTTACCTTATACTAACAAATATTTTAAGTTTTTTGTTTGAGATCGTTGTCTGAAAACTGTTAATTGGTAGTTTTTAAAACCAGTTTTTTTTTTGAATTCTTGTAGAGAACGCATGATGTTTAGTGTATATTAAAATTATTTCATTGATTTTTCATTTAATTTTATTTCATAATATTAAAGATTTATCTTTATTCAAATTATAATTAATAGTTTTGCTATCCCTACCTGCCCGCGCGCTTCTACGAGCGCCTTCCAAGATGATGTTATTTAAGATGAGATCAATTTTATTGAGATTTATACTGTGAACATGTTTCGCATCGATTTTGTTCTTTGTCTATAAATTATCTGCACGAGAATTCGGCAGTTGATTAATGACAGCATTTATATGAAACATATTCTGGTAATAATCGTTTAAAAACTGGTTTTTGCAAAGCTGTAATTAATTAATATTTGAGTTTTTATACATTTGCTAAAGATTTTTAGAAGTAATTTAAATCGCCGTTATCTTTCAATTGTTTGTAGAGAAAAGACGATCTATTTTCTTTTTCATATAACAATCAAATAAAATTTCCCATCCACGTCTTATTGCAAGTTCACATACACAATACTGATAATTATTGATTTCAATCAATCGATCCTTTTTTCAATATAATTGTCTCTTGAGGATAAAAAACTGCTTTATTTGTTTTTAATTGTTTAATGACAAATCAATGGTACGATAGCAAGGGTATAAAATCGTCTTGGGAATTTATCAGGGAGCCATTTACATTTATAATTGTTTTACAAGTGAATGTAAACAGATAGGTAATTTAGATATTGACAAATCTCATTAGCCTATCTGGAAAATCTGTTTAGTAATTGACTTAATTACGCTAATCTAAACACTGTCAACTATAATT
Source organism: Pyrausta purpuralis (assembly GCA_963924145.1). Taxonomy (NCBI): domain Eukaryota; kingdom Metazoa; phylum Arthropoda; class Insecta; order Lepidoptera; family Crambidae; genus Pyrausta; species Pyrausta purpuralis. Next base: position 21,088,570 of record OZ001643.1, read on the forward strand.
ACCGTTTACTGACTGATTATTAACTTATAATTTGGTGTATACCTAAGTATGGTTCAGACTAACTTGGACTCCAGTCTGAGCAAAATAATGTATAGTAAGACTAGTATTATGTATACTTAGTTACTTGGCACTTGGATTATTAACATGCTTGCTTAGTTAGAGCACATAATTATGTCTTTAAACAACTTCTGAGTCTCAGGATTTCTAATTGAAAATTGATAAAGTAGATCAGTTAATTATTTGTGTAAACTCGATATAAAATTTGAAAAAATAACAGTTTTATTTTATTTTATTTTAATTAAAAATCCTTACAAAACCAATCGTTTAAAGTGAAAACAAATATACATAACATGTATTTGTCATTGTCGCTTCAAAATACCCCAAAGCCCGAATGTATTCTTAGTTTTTATCAAAATTAGCATTGATACTCTATATTTTTATCTCCCTAATCATTGGATACAATTTCTCAAAACTGGCTTCGTCCATCACTCTACACAAAGATCTTCAACAAAATGTACTTGTCGGCGACTATACTCAGCATAGTTAAAGTGCAATTTCAGAGTATTAATTTTCTAATCATAAATTCATGCTTCGCTCACGTTCTTACTGCACCTTAGGTACCGTTTAGACTGAGTATTATAGTTTAGCAGTTAGGGCAGCAACCGTGGTCTGCTGGGTATGACTTATAATTTGTATAAGAAAAAACTGAAAATATCGTATAGGGGCGGGACCTAATGAGACCACCGCGAAGAACCCGGCGGGGTGTAGGGTCGCCATACATTTGTAAATTGTAACACTTGGATAATCGAAAATGTTCATGATTTGAATTTTTTTGATTAAAGTCTGTTGGTAAAGTAAAGAGGTAGGGTTGTGTAAACAAGAACGTGGTTATTGGGACTCTACGTTAACGTTAAAACGTTGAACAATAAAAAGTCAGCATCGGTGTATTCCAGCTTGTGATAAGTATTACAAATTGTCTGAAACTAAAAAGTGATCAATATGGGGATGACCTTTCTAAATCTACACTTATATTATAAAGCTGAAGAGATTGTTTGTTTGTTTTCTTGAACGCGCTATTCTCACTACTAGACCGTTTTGAAAAACTTTTTTTGTGTTAGATAGCTTCTTTTTAGAATAAGGCTTTATTTAGGCTATTAAATATCATGCTGCGCCGGGAAACTCGACACAGTCACAAAACATATTTTAAGACTAAATAAGTATTAAAACTAGCATAAAATGTAATACGTATCGTTATACAAATACGCAAACATAACTCACCATGGGACGTTAGTTGGCAGTGACGTGTCCTCAAATAGCTCACGTATTGGAAAGCGCCATGGAAAATCCCACTAGGTGTATCAACAGTCGGGACTCGCTGGCAACGGCTAACTTAACGCCAGGGTTTTACAAGCTTTTTCATTTTTGGACAAATATTTTCATAAAATGGGACCCTAGAGAGAATGAAAACAGATAAAATCAAATATATATATTTTTAAACTTACTCCGTTACCTTCAATTAAATGCCTTAATAGTAAATACACACATTAAGGGAAAAAAAATAAAAAAATGACAATTACACATTTACAGAATAAAATAGCTTGTGTTAGTAAGAATGAAATAAAATTTATAAAATATTACCAAAAAAATAACAAGTTAAACATTGATAAAGTAAAGTAGCTTGTGTAAGTAAATATGAAATAAAATTAATAAAGTATTTCCAAAAAAAATACAAATTACAAATAGTCAAAATGAAATAGCTTGTGAAAGTAAATATAAAATAATATCAATAATATGTTATAAAAAAAACAAGTTATACATAAATAGGGTAGAAAACATTTTTTTCAATTCAGTATTTCTTTCATGAATACTGAATATCATTATTTGTTCCGCTGCAATAGAAGACATTGTTGGTGGGTATCTGTTTTAAAAGAGGAAGCTAACATTTTAATTCATTTTCCCAACGCGTACCAACCCTACACTAAACGCGCGTGAAACCGTACATCACGCAAGTTGCGCCCGCGTCTCGAAATTTAAATCCGAGCTTTTACCTTAAGGTCGCTGTCTCCGGGGTGTCACGCGCCAGACTGTTTGTATGCTAATTAATAATTTTATGTACTTTTAATTTAACCATTATTGCAGTTTATGCGTTGTTAATCGATTTATGTTGTGCGTCACGCCCACCTGTCTAGTAAAGCATGAAGGCAATCTCGGTCTGTAGGTGAAGATAACGCGTATGAATCATTGTTATCGCACTTTTTTTTAGCGAGTTTACTCATTAACAATTTAACCACATGATAGGTAATTATTTTTAAAAAAAGGAAATGGTATGAATTCTTGTTAGGCCCCTGAAACTTATGATGATTCTAATAATGCACCTCCAAATTCTCTAAGTTGGCCCTCCGAGCACTTTACAAGGAAGAAATATAGAACTTGTCTCACTGACCTCTTATTTTTTTTCTCACATGTGTACCATTATTATTATTATTATGTGTATGTTCTATGTGTATGTTTATTATTCTATAATTATTTATTAATGTATACGGTATTTATGTAATAAGTAGCACGTATGTTTATTTTTTGCTTAAATACTGATCGTAGTTTCAATCAAGCTCTCACTTTTGCCCTTCTATCACTTCCTTTGCGCCGCCAGCAATTTCTCTGTTGACTGGTAGAGAATGCTTTTAGCATTAAGTCCGCCATATGTACCTTTTGTTTGTGCATGAAGTGTTTTAAATAAATAAATAATAATAAAAAATGCCAACATGATTATTTTTATTTCCTTGATAAAAATAATCATGTTGACACGATAGGAATCATTTACTTGATTATGATTATAAACCTGGAACATGATAGGATACCTTGAACCTTGATTCGCCCCCGGCCCCGTCTCGCTCGGACTCCGAAATTTTAATAATTCCTATCTTACTTCGGAGGGTGACGAATATGACAAACTAAAAATCATGAAAATAACCTTCTCCTGAAAATAACAATCACAACAAAAAAAAGAATAAGCGAAATCGGTCCAGCCGTTCGCGCATGATGCCGGGCGGAACCAAGGGAAATATGAATTCATTTTTATAATAAAGATACACAGTATGACGGTAAAGATACATACGCATGATGGATAGTATACTACAAATATTGATAATACTGCACTTCTTATACAAAAATACTAAACTAAAAGCTCGATACAAAAGTATTCCGCACGAAAATTTGATTCACGCTTGACCTTATCAGTAGTCGCACGCCAAACTTTGTAGCGGCTGAAACGAGACGGCACACTGCCACAACAAAGTACTGCTATCTCGCTCTCACATCCTTAAACGCTTAAAAAGCTCCATAGATGGCAGTAAAAATCGTTGCAACGGTTTCAAGCGGCCACTACTGTCGCCATCTAGCGTCGAATAACCGAACTTTTATGGCACGTTTATTGAAGAGGGCTCTTCGGCAGCTCGTAAACGATTTTATGGGCACTAACGAACTCTGCTCTCGTAGTCGGCTACCCGACCGAGTACGGTAGGCGATGCAACGTTTGGGTACTCCACACGAACCACTACGTATTCAATTCGAGCGGAGTTCATGGGCTTTTATGTGCGATTCAAGGTGCGATTGGATGGCGTGCTCGAGCGTTTATTTCGCTTTATTGTTGGGTTTGTTTATGCGATTGCTGTTAAACCAAGTACGGTGTTTGTACATGCTTTTGTTATGATTATGATGTTGTTACGAATAATGAAGCGTGGGAACTTTTCATTTATTCCAATTGATTTTTCTCTCAGCAGTTTCTGATCGGACTCGCGTGCGCTCACACTTATTATCATTGTTTATAATCAGAATTTATCTGTTATACCTTTTCAAATTTTGTAGGCGGCAACAAAGTTAGAATTAGGTACGAAACCCAATAACCATTTATCAGTGATTTATATTCGAGTTTTCCCCAAAACGTAGCCGTGAAAAAGGCAAATCATAAATAAGATCCGATTCAAATTTGTAGAAGATGCTATCGGTATGATTTGTAGGCTCGCACCCGAAGCGCGCTAGTGACGTGCTAATTGTCCCGACACGTATCGATAAACCGAATAAATGCTATCTATTATTGCCAACTTTATTAGTTGATATGACTGTTACATATTGTGGGAGATAACGTTGTATATGATTCTTGTTTGACTTAAGATATTAATTGGGGTTCTTGTTTGAATTATGTATTGGAAAGGGTCTTATCTAATTACTTGCAGATATGAACTCCACTTAAATGTATGAAATATGTTATACTTTCCGTAAGAACAACGTCAAGTAAAAACACCGAAAAGAAACATAGCTTCAAAAATAAAATTGTGCACTCTGAACCAACAGAGACAATGATTTGCGTTTAAAAATGCACGTATAAGTGGCAAATCTGAGAAAATTTTACCAATAAATTCCGTAGTCCCAACGCTGCGATGTCACGTGTTCTCCGCATCAGCATCTTCGGAGCGAACTGTGGGTGAGTTATCGCTGCGAGCCAGTTCTTTTTGTTCACCTCTTATTTCTTGTTGCGTTAGCATGTCTCGTATGTAGGCGAGAGTTACGATCTGTCACCTCGAGCCTGTGGACGTCACATCACTAATTATTATTTTTATTTTTCGCTGTTCTGTTTTGTTTGGATTAAATGCGTCTTTGTCTAGGTATAGTCTGAGCCATGGGTTAAGAGTTATTAAACTAAGCATATTTATAAGTCACTGAGTTCACGAAAGGTTATAACAACAGTATTATATTAAATAGTATTAAAAACTTTCATACGTGATAAACATAGATCCTTCTTTGATTATTGAGCATTGTAAAAATAATGAATTAGCACATCTATTCGATCGATCTATATTTCACGTTATTTTTCTTTAAATGGTTTTATATGAATAGATCCTATGTTGTTATATGACCTTAGATTGTATTGAGTTTAATGACTTGTCTAAACTTTTATTTGACTTTCAGTAATAGGTACATGGATGGTATTATGGCGATCATAGCTACTAGACCCGGAAACTGACGAAAATGGTCTGGCGCTACGGACGCCACGCATCGCCGTCCGAAACACAGGGCCATAAATAATTATTAATTCAAATTCGATACTTGCCCACGCTCAAGCAATACCAAAGTGATTTAAGACACTCAAACAGCACGCGCATTGACTGACGAAACAAAACACGCTCTATCACAAACCCAAAAATCTGACGATATTCGCTTTGTACCTGTTTAATGTATTCCAAACCGTACCACATAATGTATTAGGAGACCAATGATGTAAATGCCACCCTGAAGGCAACAAATCTCAACCGCCACGGCCGACAAACATTTTTTGTGAACCACATACCTCGGACAATGCGTTATCTGTCCTAATGTGATTTAACAGGTAATTTTAAAAATATATTACGATTAAACAACCAGATTTATGCTCGCCCACAATGTAAATAGGCAAGAACAGAATGAGGAACTACATTTATTTTCATTTACCTCCATTTATATCGCGGCTCCACGTGGAGATTACGTGATTTAACAAAGGGAATGTTATAAATCAGTGAGTCCTGTCTTAGTAGGCTTTTGTGGGCATTTTTGATGTGCCTTTAAAAGCTTTTTTCTGTATTTAGATGAGAGTTCATTGTGTAATTCATTAGGGCGGGGGTAGGTCGCGGGCAGTGCGGCGCGCGGTCGATATCGAAAGATAACGCGATATTTATTGCCGACCAATGACGTGTCTAACAAGGACGCGATACTTTTAACGGCCAACGAATTAGTCGATACAAATAAGAACATGACTATGCGTGGCTGAAGGGCGGTGGCCAAAGTAGTGTCAATTAATTTTGAATACTAATTTAATTTGGGTAAAACATTTATAAATCACCTTTACTCGTCAAGGTTATTGTAACTTTTCTAATTCATATACTAAAGTCATTCCACCGTCTATATTGCGGATGCATGACATACTTGAAATTTAAGCCATTAATAACATAATACAATCGAATGTCCAAACTGTACATTTATTTGAAGTTCAAGCACGTGTAAGGTAGCTTATTTGTTGCCTATTTGATGCATAATTCATAAAGAGTTATATTCAGGTCGTAGTGGTGTCAAATAATTTTAATCAATTATTCTAACAACACATAAAATTATTGGAAAAGGAATGTTTCTTGGTTTTAACTTTGAGGGGGGTCTGTTTTGCCTCATTTTAGGGCAAAAAGATTTCTTAGATTTATATATTGAACTGTGTATTTTCTCTTCTTATCATCCGACTTGACACCGTTGTGTACAATTTCACATTTCTAGCATTTTATCTTAAACAAACCGCATTGCATTGAAGATGTGTGGGTGGTCCCATAAACTTGTGCTCGCATTGTCTATTCTAGAATCGAACTTGCGATTTGCATTGGGAACCAACTCGGCATACATTATTATGGAGCGGTCTGTGGGTAACTAATTAGCACTTACGTCGATATCGATATTCGCGTCAGGTACTTCATTAGCCGACGAATCTTAAGTGTCATTCTCAACTTGCTAATTTCGTTTTAACATTCCTTTTCTAGTACACTTACGAATATTCTCTTTTATGGAGATTTATTTTCCAGCCAGTATGTTTCTTTTTGTATTTTAGGGTGAGGATTGAAAGTTTTATGTTGCAATCTAAAACGTAGTGACCTGACCGAGCGTTTGCCGAGTAATACGTCACGACTAGACAGCTGCCCCCACCCCTCGGCCTCTCAGAGTTCCAGCTTAACGCGAGACAAAGACAGATGCACAATAAATCGTTCAAGAGCGAGAGAGATGGAGATGGCCCGTGAAACATGGCGCATAACGCCCCTTGATTTATGGGAGTGTGCCAAAGTTCGAACTTTATGTGTGCGTGACGTCCATACGTTGTTGTAGTCTGTAAAATGGCTAAACAATACCAATTTTATATATTGTCTCAATAAAAAAGTAATATTTACTATTTTTTTTAAGATATAGACAGCATTATGAATAAGGGTCTCCTTCATCATTGCAAGCCCTTACTTAAAACGGCTGTAAGATCCGACTTGGACTTGACACTTATAGAGTGCTATCAAAATATTATAAAAGACATTATCTTGAATATTTATAAAGTTGCAATTAAAAACCACAATTTAACTCCTTTTTTCCGCATAATGAGGCAATAAATTAATATAAGAACTAACAGCAGGTTTATAGTATGTATAGATCGATAATAAAATCAATATTCGATGCATCATCCATCTCTCTAAAAATAGCTAACTAAGTTTAGACTGTCTAGACCGGGATCAGTATTAATAGTCATTTTTTATAAAGTTGCAATTAAAAACCGCAATTTATTCCTATTTTTTTTGCTTAATCAGGTAATAAATAAACATAAGAACGAAAAGCAGGTACGAGTATATAGTATGTATAAATCGATGATAAAAGAAATATTTGATGCATCATCACTCTAAAAATAGCTAATTCTAGACCGTCTTGACCTGGTACAGTATTAATAGACAGGCTCAAATGACGCCTAAATGCGTTCATTTAAGCTGCCATACCCATTATTCCAATACAGCTCTGAATTAAGTGCTTAGCGAATGCAATTGAATACTAGACAGACATTGCATAATAACAATTTTCTTAGAGATAGGTATCTAGATTGTATTTAAATTAGCTATTAACAGACAGTTCTTAGTTTTGTGAATGGGCCAGTCGCGTGCGCCGTCCGACGCATTCATTTGCGTACCATTATTTAAATGTGATAATTAAATACTATTATGTTATTAGACCGGCGTTATATTAGATTTGAATGGCAGATTGCTATCATGTGAAGCCATTGTTGATTGGACCCCATTCGTTTGAACGAGACACCTGTGACTATTGTTCCCTTTACGGCAGTAAACGCGGATTTAAATTATGTTCTTGTTATTTTTTCTTTTTGGTTTATCATTAACATTTAATTAAAATTATCCATTTTATTTTTCCTTTTGGTTAATCATTAATGTTAAATTATTTTGTTACAGGTACATATCTAGGTATTATTTCGAACAGACATTTTTTATTTTGGTAAGTTCTAACGCAGTCTTTCATTCTTATTACCGCCGCTAGGTAAGAAGTCGTAAATTAACTCCGTTATATTTTATGGGGGAATCTCCTTCATTAAAGGGTTATTAGACACCGTGAGCAAACTGAGCAATTTGCTAAGCAAAATGTATAGCGTAGGTGGCCACAATACGGCGCGGGTAGTGCCGTAAACATGGGCCGCTTCCTCGCCGGGCGGTCTTAACTCAGCTGGTATTATTTATTAGCTACCTCATGGCAACACTAACCCCACTGCGGGTCTTGGGGTGATTCGCACCTCGAGTGATTCCAACCGCGGTGCAGATTGTACCGTTCCAGAATGGGACCATACGCACCGCAGTGTGTGTTACAGCGCGTGGAACGAAAAACCCAACAAGGTTTTTTTAATAGGTCGAACTAATGGGACGATACAACGAACTCCTCAGTGGATGACGACCTCCGTGGTCGAGTGGCTAGCACGCTGGTTTCAAGCGGCGCCATCTCGTGAGGTTCCGGGTTCGATTTCCGGTCGGGTCAATGTAGAAAACGATCTTTTCTATATTGTCTCGGGTCTGGGTGTTGTGGTACCACCGTTGTTGCCGATTTCCATAACACAAGTGTTTTAGCTACTTAGCTTGGGATCGGAGCAATGAATGTGATGTTGTCAAATATTTATTATTTATTTATAATTTTATTTACAACCACTTTTGTATAGCCGATTTGAAATTAGTTTCAGGTATTGATTTTTTTGCCATATTAGGCATAATAGGTTGCATATTTCGCACCGCTGTAACACTGCGATGTGAGGTGCGAAAGAACCCATTTGAAAAGAGCTCTTGGCCAATTCGCACTGCGCTTCGAATCACTCGTAGAGCGAAACGCCCCAGTACCCAACACTACAATATGCTACAGTATTGTAGCGTCGCCCTGTACCGGCTCCGTCCGTCACCCAGTCCGGCCCGCATACCCTGATGATGTTGCATTTATTCATGAAGTGTTACTTTGGAATTGGAATGTTTAGAGATTTAGTAACGTCAATGTTCCTGGCTTCCTCCAGTTTGAGGTTCTCGTTAGTATACCTCTGCGCGCTGCCAATTAGGACTGCCAGTTACCGGCGCGTGTACCCCAAATGAAGTTTGCTTTCATGAATCCAGATGCAACGTTTGAGCCGCTTTTATTGCTAGAACATAAGGAATATTTCAGCTTATCTTTAACAACACTTTAGTTATTTATTAGGCCCAGCGCCGTCACAGTGATAAGACTTTTCTTGCTTGCAAAGATTAGAAGTATGATGATAATAAGAAAATAATCAAATTTTTCATTAATGAAATTACCAAACAAGCATCTTTGACGCATTCTTACAATGTGGGGATGTATTATGATAACGCAACTCTCCATTAACACCTTAGGTTGCAAAAGAGATTTATATAGACATTTTGACACTGCAAGTTGCATTATTTTAGTGTGATAAAAGGGAATAAATCATAAGCTAATTTTCCAACCGACTTCCTACTTAGTGCGGTCCATCATTTGAACCGCTATCTAATTTGGCCTATGTTCAAAGTTAGTTCTTACAGAAGTTGTAGGTATTTGGCAAATGTCCAGTGACTATCAAATTAATATTTTATGATGAGAGTTTGCGAGATATTCGCATGATCAGTTTAATTTGGAATTCGGTATGTGAGAAAAAGTATGTTGGCTGGAAGACTATGTATGATTTTAAAAAATATGTACAAAAACCGGCCAAGTACGAGTCAGACTCGCACACTAAGGGTTCCGTGCCAATTTTAACTGAATTTGAGATCCACTTACTTCCACTTAGCCAAAAGACCACAATATTTGGTTGGCAGCAGATAAAACTTTGTTTTTCTTAGTGTTTGTATGAAGAACAAAGTTTTGTTTGCAGTTATTGAAAATGTGCTCTCTAAAAAAACTAGTGGTTCGTTCTCGGTAAAACTTTTTTTTTTTAAAAGTCTTTGTCAAGATCTACATTATGTATTTTTTTTTTAAATTTACACTCGCTTAGTTTAAAAGTTAACACTCGCGAAAGCGTCTTTCTCTCAAATGTTGGACTTTTAGAGAAAATGTTTTTTTTAAACCTCGATTTAATTTTAAAAGACCTATCCATGGACGCGTATAGATTGACACACGCAAAGGATTGACAAAAAAATATATATTTGGTTTTAGTTTAATGTATTCCCTAAAATATCTTATTTTTTTGCATGAGAAACCTAAAGCGGCTAACAGGATACATCTACCTAAAGTTTCAACTGTGTAATACTAATAGTATCGGAATGAAATGGCTGTAACTTACGGGACGGACAGACAGACAGACTTGACGAAACTAAAAGGGTTCAATTTTTTGCCATTTAAATGAATCCCGCAAGAGGCAAATGTTTGTGTGATGAGTATGAATATTTGTACCTAAGGAAGTCGTAGATGTTAATTTATATCATTTATGTTTATTTAAGTATTTATATGAGGTGCCCCCATCATTATCGTTGTCTGGCTCTGGTATTCGTAAAACAAGAAAGAAAAATCTTACTATGAAACCACGACAGTTGGTTATTTATTCTTCTTAGGGCCAATTTTTCAATGGTCAGATAAAACTTGTCAGACTGATAAATTATAAAGCGACAGATTTTAAAAAAAATAAAGGTATTTATGATTTTGACAATTGGGTGACGTTTTCAAATTAGCCATATTATATTTTGTTCGACGCATATTTCTTATCTGACTATTGAAAAATCAGCCCTTAGTTAAAAAAAAACCTTCCGCAATGAAAATCAGTGAAACATTTAGCCAAAAATAGCCAACTTAAAATCATAGAAGATCATTTTAACACTCATGTTACTATAACGAACGGAATAAGCATATTTATTTTGTTAAAATATTGCCTATTCGCGTCGCCGATCGTTACTTCCAACCAATTATTTTCTCTAAATAATACTTTTTTCTAACATTCCCCGATTATAATTGGATAGTAATTAAGTGAGCTAGCATTATTCGGTGCGCCGCTCTGTTTCATTGTTCACCAATGACAAATAATGGCAGATAATACCACAGTATCGTGTGTCCGGCGCAAATTTAGCACTACGTCCCGAGCCAATATTCCGCTTGATAATAAACATGCATCACTTACATATAAATACTAGCTTTGTTGCTGGTTCACTGGGGTGTACTCGCTGTCTGATCGCCTAGTTTAGCTGAATGAAATCGAAAACTATTGGATCAAACATATTTTAACTTACTGGTCAATAAGGGGTTAAAAAAAATTGCCAGTACTCCTAAAATAATTCATAAGACTCGTGCAAAAACTCATTTTTTTTATTGAAGTCTAATCTCGCCTAAGATTCGCCTAAAATGCCGTATTTGAGTATAAAATGTACTGACATTCCGTAATATAAGAGTATAAGCCAATCTATACTAATATTATAAAGCTGAAGAGTTTGTTTGTTTGTTTGTTTGTTTGAACGCACTAATCTCAAAAACTACTGGCCCGATTTGAAAAATATTTTTACGTTGGATAGTCCATTAATCGAGGAAGGCTTTAGGCTATATAACATAAAGATACGACTCATAAGACACACAGCAGCAATGAAAAATGTTGCGAAAACGGGAGAAAGATATTCCTTTTGAGAGCTTCCGCTGCGTACGCTGCAAAAACCGCTTAAGTTACACAAAAATCATGTATGACAGGATTGTTCAGCATTAAGAGTTCTATAATCAAGTCCGCGACAGCATATGTCTATCTTTTATGGTCGACTTACTACAACCTTTTTTATGTTAATAAATTTGTAAAAAAATAATGCATTATTTTTAGAGGTGTATTATACACACAGGTATTTATTCTTATCAAAATAAATACATTCATCATCACGAGCATTTCATTTAGAACCAAGTTGCCCTGTATATCATTTGATTTCAATAAATATCTTAGGAGCTATCACAGTTTTAACATAACTCCGCACCAAAATAATGTTCGCAGCTTAAGTACAACGTGCGCTTGCGCTAATATATTATAAAGCTGAAGAGTTTGTTTGCTTAAACGCGCTTATCTCAGGAACTGCTGGACCGATTTGAAAAAATATTTCTGTGTTGGATAGCTTATTTATCGAGAAAGGCTTTAGGATATAAAACATGACGCTGCGACGGGAGGGGAGGGAGCAAACTCAAAACACGCGGACGAAGTCGCGGGGGACCGCTAGTGTAGCAATAAAATGAAATAACGTGTGTTGTATCCGTCATCGATCACATATATTTTCAATATGTTGTGTAATTTTTCACATAACAAGGTCGAAATTTCGTAACAAACCAGATTTTGTTGTACCACTTCGTAACGTGTAAATAAACATTCGATATACTTTAACCTTATGTAGCCAAGCGCTCGTTTTAGCTATCTATTCTATTAAAAACCAGTCAGTTCGGAACATAAAGACGTATTACCCAACAGTTGTCAGATCTGGCGCAGTCACGAGAGTCACGACTCCGTATGTGCCCGACTATGTGTTCATACAACACGATACGATACGACTTTACGACACGATATTTGTTGTGCTAGTTGATCGTCCATGCTAACTATTAATTGTATTATAAAGTGTCAGTTATTAAACTTATATATTTTTTCGTCTTCTCATTAGTTTTTAGGATAAATGCTGCAGTACCCTACAGGGCCATTAGGTATTAAGTACTAACTAATCTCAAGACCCTTTTGTACACTTAATGCCAATAAAAGATTTTAAATTTTATAACCAGAAATGATTTTTAATTTATCCGAGTATTAGTTAAACGCGGAAGTATCAAACGTGCTATGAAATGCATTAGACTTCTTTTTTCATTAAGTAGTCTGTGAATCCGTTTGACTCAGATAGAGTTAATGAATAATTTGAATTTGAATTCGTAATAAGCAGTAAAAAATGTTAATACTCGTAACGACTTTAATGGCATTATGAGTACAAACTGTAAATTATGTAACTCGATATCCTTCAAGGAATGGTAACCCGTATCGAACAGTGTAAAAGGCTACATCACGTGTTACATTTTACAGCAACTCACCTAAAAGCTCGGCGAGAAATTCCTTCGATTTATATGCACCTATAAAGGAAAAGGTCATCAATAAGCGCAACATCTTGCTTAAGCAACCTAACCTAAATTATTCTATTTTTTTTAATTTAAGGTTATTCTGTCTAATGAACTCAAACGGTGGATGTTACATGATCATTACACAAGGTTCGGTAGAGTTTGCGTATAAAAGTCGGTAATTTTAAAAGAAAAGTCTAATTTTTGGGAATGCCAACAATGTGACATTCATTTGAAATCGGATCACATAGGTATGCATAAATGAGAACTTATACATTACTGTTGTTTTATTAATAACACGTAGAACATGCATGGTCTGAGGAAAGTAATATTAGTTGATAAACGAAATGTATTCGTTTATTGCGAAACATTTTAAATATCTGTTGCAAAGCAAAATGTATTCAAAGATACGACGAAAAACGGCCGAAATAACACGCATCAATCTCTTATATTAGCTCGGGGCTCGCACGAACAACATAAAAACTTCCTCAACTTTCCTATACTCACTCGTAAATCTCGCGTTTTTTAATAGATAAATAGGCCCTCGCACAAACGAGCAATATCGCATTATTTGGCCCTCCCGGAGGAAAGGCCCTCCTGATAAAGCCTCCTTGCCTCACACCCTTCATGCTAATGTACTGCGCCAGACGGTGACAACCATTTTTTGGCCCACTTGGCTACATTATGGCAGCTATAAAGAGTATTTCAAATTATATTTCCCGTGTCCATTAAAAGGGAGATGTGGTTTTCACAGGCTTATTATTAAGGACACTTTTGTTGCGCCTGCGATCTTTAAGCTTCCAATTTTAAACAATTGAATAACGGTTAATAGTTGCCCAAAGATATGAGACCTTTATGAAAGGAACAGGTAGCGCTTTAGTTTTTACTTGACAAAGGTAGTTTACTAAACAACTTTTGTTCTATAAACGGCGGCGTTTTTTAAATGGCACAAAAGAACGAGTTCACGGTACAACGTAATAAAATGTTCAAAACTTCGTAAAAATATGCCGTCATAAACAAAGCGGTTCGGATGCAAAGTTAGATAAAGAACATCTCACACACCTGAGCTAGAAAATTGCTTTTTTCTAAGCGCCTCCAGTTTTTTACGCAACTTTCTCCGAGAATAAAAGAAGTTTCGTGGAAGAACTTTCTTATTTTTTGCTTTTGTAAGACGTAAATCATGCTCGCTCGTACGACGATATGACGGGCCGCAAACGCGCGAAATATGGAAACAATAAAAATATTGTGACACGAAGGAACAATTGCTTGGGACTCTTTTGTTTTGGATAAAGTTAAGCGTTCCTGTTTGTTTTTTGCTTAATCCTAAACTGTGAATTCGACTCATACTTTAAGGTTTAATCTGAACTTATTACGGCGCGTAAACCACCGCGAACCCTTATCACAACTAGTTAAAAACTAATTACTGGGGTGACACCACCTTTCCATTAATCTCGTGGCTCCTCCGAATTGCTCTGACAAAAGTTATTTTAAAGAAAAAAGCCCTTGAGGCTGCCGTATCGTCCCTCCCTCCTCCGCCGCGTGGAATTTATCACGATTTATATTCATGGCATAACAACAAGAGCCCGTTTAGGGTGATCCCATTCAAATTGTAGACTGCTAAATAAACCTGTTGTTTTTGTTGGAGACGTTTGCCATGTTATGACGTAACTATCCGGTCCAATCAGCAAAAATAGTCTAAATATGGATCTTATTTTTTTCTTTAATTTTTTAAATTTAATCTTTGTTCATATCCTCTGTTTATTGATATTAAAATTATTATGCCTTTTATATTTCTTTATTGCACAAACAAAATGAATTACAAATGGCGGATTTAATGGTTTAAAACATTTTCTACCAGACGACCATTGAGGGGTGAGGCAAAAACAGTTGAGTCGTAAAAGAACAAAAAATCTGACATAATTAAGAATGAACTACATTAAACTTACATAAATACTTCTTAAATAAACATATACATACAGATAATCGTTTTTTTTTTAAATGGACCGAAACTACCACGATAATTTCTATCACCAACTTTGATAATTCCAAGTATGCCCAAACGTATGAACTTCGGTGTTACCAAAGGGAACTCTAACCAATAAATTGTTCTATTTTAACAAAGTTGGGTGTGAACCCGGGACCATATGGCGCGTCCAAATGTTCAGAACACGGAGCCAGTTACTCTTAGGAGGACGGAACAACAAATCAAGTGCGGTTTTGGAGAGGATGTGTTTGGTCTTGCCACAATTGTGTCAGGCCATTTGTTATTGGTAAGGTAGCAGACACAAACGTGAATTACAAATAAAATGTAAACGACTGTAGAATTATCTCAAATTGCAAGAGAAGACACGACGATTACCATTTGCGCCCACTCAACCTAATAATAGACAGGTTTTTTTACGTCTGACTGACTCCGAAGATCTTTATTTATAAACTTACTCATGAAGCCGAAAGTTATCTGCTACTTTCATTTTCCTTAAACTATAATTTTCCACAAGATCGGTTTTCGAATGTTCGAAACTAGTCTGATATATGATATTCTCATGAATGAACGATTTTTCGGTTTTTTATACAGATTTCAAGATTCATCAATTGCGTTCTCTGTTCAGCAAGTGTTGGGAGTCCTGTCACAGAGGCTAGATTACCAAGGGGGTTAGACCTTAGAGAGCCGAGAGGGAGGCTTCGCCATAATTGATGAGGTTCTTAGCGCAGCAGGGCGGAATTATCATCACGCCCACGACACTCTGCAACAAGATCTCATTAATTTGTGATTAGCCCGCAGTTACATACTTCCAAAGGCTTTCTTCTAATTAGATAATCACTTTTTCCGCCAGAAGCCGGATTTAAACGAAGCAGATGTAAATAACGACATGAAAGGGGAGAACTGGGAATGTTGATCCATTAAGATTCCCCAAATAATTCCTAGAGCAGATTGACAAAAGTGCATTGCATTGCAACGTTATTCATTTGTAAAGAAGTGAGACTGAAAAGGGATATCTAAAAACTGGATTCATCCCCTAATAAATATCTCAAGCATCGTTTACTTGGAATGAGGCAAAAACGTTATTCCCCCATACTGTTTATTTAAAGGTGGATTTGCTGGATATTTATTCACGTACGAAGTGAGCACATGTTTGTAGGGGCGATATAAAAAATGTTAAACCATCGTTCTTCTTGAATTTCTTCGTAATGTATTTCTTGAAATTATAAATATTTGTCGTAAATACTCCAAATTTTGAGTAATCTTTACTGCCACATATATATGTTTTCATTAGATAGGCATAGCTCTATGGAAGACTCAGACAACGCCAATAAATAATACGCATGAGATTCAATCTTTGCCCCCACATTTCTCCGTCTAAGTGGATTCGCTAAGAAAACCTACGTATCAGATTAATTCGGTTAGAGGGGTTTCGATGGAGCCAATTTGTCTGATTGCTGCTGATGCCAATTTATGTAAGTTACCTATGTATCTCCCACTTGGTTTTCAATAAATTCTGACCCTATCTTGTTGCGTCCCCATCAATAAATATTTGCGCATGATCAATCCAATAAACTCAGTGCACAGGCGTATTGCCGTGTTGTTTTTTATGCTTACAAAATTTCCGCTCCAAATATTTACACACTACATTGGTTTTCGTTGTTTTGTTATATGTACCTACCTCAAACGTCTTTTTATAAAACATATACATGGTAGTGTCCTCTAATAGTATAGAGCTTTATTTAATAGAATGAGAAGATATACCTTAAAACTAAGCAAAGCAACCAACGCAAACTCTCCTTGCTAAATATTTTGTCAAGCGCCGTATTTTTATGTGTGACCTTTCACCTGCGACTGCGGCCACAAGAAACAAAAATAAAAGGGAAGTGTAACCGTAAAATAATCAACTGGCACCTCATAGACTGTTGGGCAAATTGTTAATTAGAGAGATTATGTACCCAGCGACCCTACCGGCCGTTACCATCAACCAGTACACGCCTCTTTTGGGTAAACGCACCAAATCTCAACACGAGGGGAAAAAATCAAACAGTAAATATCGGAAAGCAATCTGAGGCGATTCCATTAGATTGAGTGAAGCTGCTTACCTTTCTCCGAGGTCTTGGCTTATAAAATGAGCGCAGATTTATTTTTCATCAGGAATATTTAACAAAGAATATTTTTAAGACGGTCTTGCTTGCGTGCAAAGTCAGATTCATCGCGAGACAGTCCAGCCTTCGCCTTACTATCTAGATCTCGCCAATAAGAGCTTGGGGTCCACACTTCTTAATTGGCATTTCTTGATTACGTGCAGTCGCTTAGTTTGTTATGTGCTTTGATTAAGTTCGTTAAAACTATAATGAATGCATTTAGTGAATATTTCTTTTGCGATCTTGACTTAAGTAACGTTTTCACGCTCATGATTTTCTAATCGTGTATCATCAGTTCAACATTTTAAAAGAAGCTTAGCTTAGTATCTACTATGCCAAACATTAATAAGACAATAAAAGGTGTCAAAGCCAGCTGCCGTTACAATGGGTATGCGTACGAGTTAACTCCTGCGATCAAGATAAGCCGTCACATTCAAGATATTTAAATCGATTTTCCCCAATTTTCCGCGGGTGGGCGCGAGTTAAGGCCCAACTCAATTTATCCAGTGTCGCTTCGGGGCCGAGCCCGGGCCTCTCCATTGTTCGCCAAATGAAGTACGCTCGAAGCTTTACAGGATCGTTACACTCCTTCCGTCATCAGTTTCGGTCGGAATATTCGAATTTCGAACTCCACATTACCAAATGGCCAGTGATTTATAATTCGAATTTTTAAATTTTCCGTAATTGATCACACTTTTAGATTGACGACTTTTCCGCGCCTCCCCTCGGATACGGATACTGATTACCTTTGTTTTGGCTGGTTTTAGAGTTTAGATTAGTTTTAATTGCATAGTATTTTACAATGACAGTGTTACCCTATTTCATTAAGGAGTTTTGCTTATTTCGCCCAACCGGAACCTATTTGTTGGGTCGCTACCGTCAAACGGCGTGAATGGGTACGGAATTGAACTTTGCGCAAAAATAGCATAAGTCTTGAATTATGTCAATGTGTGAATATAGTATCAAAATTTGAGTTATATCTAGCAGATTAGGGCAACATTTATAATAAACAATGTAAAGCTAGGACTTTAGCATATTTCTTAAAAATATAGGTCGTCCCTATTTAAACTCAAGAAGGGGTTAATAGAGACGCTAATCGGGTTTTAAGGGAAAATCGTTAGGGCTGTCACAATTCAGTCGAACTTTTTCAAATTTTAAGTGGGGTATGTAGGTACCTATTCAGTGTTTACTTAAATAAAGGTAAGTAAGTACTTATTTTGGATTAAAAAAAAACGTTTTTTTACCAACAAAATATATTTTTCTTATAAAATTATAGATAGGTCTTCCAAATTAATATAAGTTGTTCTCTTTTCAATCAGAAATCATAAGTAGGATTTAACTAAAACGTTAAAGATTTTCTTGTACTAACATTTCTTGTAAGTATTAGCATGAAAATTTTTAAATCATTTTACTCATATACCTACCTATATTAATAATACCTACATCTGGAGCCAAAGCTATTTGTCCACCTTGTTCTTTCATGATGAAAGTGTTGTGTCTATGGGGTACCTACTGATTTAGTAATATTGTATTTTTCGGCAATATCTTTTAGGGATTTACTGCTACTATTGTATTCATTTAGCGCTTGTTCAATAAGTTCTTTATCATATTTTTTTATAATTTTTATTTCTACTTGGTTTATAACACCAACATATTATGTTCGTGGCATTTTTTGGCAGGTAAGAATCTGAAAATAAAAAGCTCTAGCTAGGTAAATACAATTAAAGATACTCAAAGTTAAAAAAAAACACTTATGGATGTCTAAAAATATAAAAAATCTCGAAAAAATATTCGATTTCCGAACTATTTACATACACAAGTTTGTACAGAACCCTCGGTGCGCGAGTCCGACTCGCACTTGGCTTCACGTCATATCCAAATATAAAAAATAAAGGTAGGTAGGTTAGGTACTTGTATTGAGAAAGCATAATAATATCTTGGTGCCAACCCTGTCCCTATATAAACGTTACCATTCCCATACTCTGGTAGCTCGTCTCTATTTATTTACAATGACGAGTACATTTTCCCCACTATTGTCTCCTTTCACCCCTTTCCCGTTCCTATTAACTACGAAATTAAAAACGAGATACGTTAAGTTTCATATTTAACATTTCTGCTAAAAGTATTAGAAATAAAGACTTAGACTCAGTTTATTATGGATTCCCAAGAATATTTTGCACAATACGTGCCACGTTTCCGGGACCAAAACTCACTATTTATGATAAAACTCATAAAGTTTTGAACACACTGTAACGATCACGTTGAATGCATTACTTTCAAAAAAAGGATTTGACATACTACTGACATTAAATTTTTTAACAGGCGTAGCCATTTGAGAAAAAAAAATATTTACTATTATTTGTAAACATAAACGGAACATCGATGGCCAGCATTAACTCGATAATAGCTTCGATATTTCGAATCGGATTTTTTCCCTATTCCCCCCTGCATTCCTATTCACCCCGTTTGACGGTATTTAAAACATTCGCCCCGACTTACATAGATCAGATACGTTCAACAAAGGCTTTTGTAATTAAGAAAGATATTTTAGTTGGCGGCAGCTGC
Source organism: Pyrausta purpuralis (assembly GCA_963924145.1). Taxonomy (NCBI): domain Eukaryota; kingdom Metazoa; phylum Arthropoda; class Insecta; order Lepidoptera; family Crambidae; genus Pyrausta; species Pyrausta purpuralis. The sequence continues at coordinate 21,108,382 of OZ001643.1, forward strand.
GAAATGAATTTACTGGTTTAAGGGTGTTTTAAATTTTGTTAGACGGAGTCTGTTGTTGCCTTTCAACCAAGTTTTACATACACGTAGTTAAGTTCTATGAAGTGTTTTAAGTTTCTTTATTAATTAAAACGAGTCCTCGTGCCTTTTTGTTACCAACTTTTTTGGTTGAATGGGTAAACCGAAACACGCAACGCAATAAATACATAGGGCTGCTACCAAAAATACATTTTCTAATTCGAAACCCCAATTTGGGAGTGCATTATTTTCTCTTTCACAGACAACCGATACAATTAAAATCTTCTTTAATTAAGGGACGGCAATGAATCATTCGCACGTGGCGCACCGAGTTTTCCACTTGTATACGCACCCAACTTAACTTTCAAGAGCTTAATAGGTGATAGCTTCAATCGAAAATCAGCTTTATATCGTTACCCTAGAGTCTAGTGTCGGCCGGTTTGAGTTGAGACTTAAGGCGTAGCTCTTCGTATCGTTCGGGTATCTCTTTTCACTTTATCGCAGTGTCTCCGTTATTTACTCGTACGTGAGGGATGCTCGCAATAAATAGGTGCGCACAAACATATTTGACGTTTACAAATACCTTCCAAATTGGTTTCCTTGGCGTGACTGGCCGTTATTACGAGCTCTGTTTACTTATTGCCCCCGAACGGTGGCAGGTTGTGAGGATTTGCGAGGGATGAATTTCATTCATATTAACGCGGTAAGATTAAACCGACTCCATTATCGCTGAATAAAAAATAAACTCCTGACAGCTAGCCAAATTAGAACAGCGGCTGAACGTAATTCAGCAGTTCCGACTTTTGTTAATCCCTATTTACCTGTCCATGTGAAAAAAATACTAATTCGGAATGCATAAACAATAGCAGTGGAAATAAACTGGTGACTTGCACTCAAATATGCCTTTCCAACATTATACAAATATTTTTGTGTTAAAAAGCTGAAGTTCTAACTGTACCACGTAAACAGTCTATTCTCGTAGAGGTCACATGAGTATTAGTCAGCCAAACCATTCGCTACGTTCGAAAACACCAGTGGCCAAATTCACTGCGAAAAAAATAGATCATTCGGCAAACGAGGTGCGAGTAGCAATTCGGCCATTCCGGGTGTCCGTCGGGAGTTGTAATTCAAGTGACAAATATCGAATGCCACAATTCATATTTTTGCTATCTCCGCTCCAGTGTCGCCATCTGTGCCCCGGGCACCCGCTATTGGTTCTCCATCAAGCGGTCGCGTGATCTATTTTTGTTGCAAATAAAACATTGTTTTTTTCTCCTCCGGGAAATGTTTTATAGGCAATTTTTGGGGTTCGTACGTGACGTGCTATTTTTAGGGAGTTATGGTTTAGGGTTTTAGTTTCGCGTTGAACGGAGAAGTGCATTTAGACCACCCTCCATGTGGGAAAATTATGTGTTGCTGTCACTCAAAGCTTATCTGTTCATTTCCGATACATATCCATTGTATTGTTATTCGCTCCGTGATAAATACTGAATACGATAATTAGCGCTTTAATGTTAAATCAATCAGATGACGGTTATTTAAAAATCGTATAGTCGGAAAATAGTGTTGCCAGCGCACCGGGCGTGTATTATCGAGATCGAAAATTTCACGTGCCCATATAATTTTAAGCTCGTAAAGCCCGGACAATAATTCACCGGGAGCATTTGCGGAAAATGCATTTTATTGTTAAAACGTGAATTTTATTTATCGTCGACAGCCCGCGGTGGGCGGTGGGGGTTGGGCTGATTTGCAGTGGCGGCGCATCGATACCACCCTTTGGCAACGATTATTTATACTAAAAGTAATTTCCCCAGTTCATTATTGGTGTATGCAACACCAAATATCATTTGCAGTTCATTAAAAATACGCTACAGCTGCAATGTGTTGATAAACTGCTATCAAAAGTTTATTGCGACATGTTGATGTAATATCACTGGTTTTCATCTAACACTACATTTTTAAATAAATGTAAATTCTTTCTTCCTACTACAAACATATCTGAATATTTATATTTAACTGCCACAAAACAGTCAAAAAAATTAAACGTTCGCTCGATGCGGGTGCGCGAATTGAAATCGGCCCTTCAATTACGGGTATTACACGACCGATTCAAATCGTCCACTTAGCACTGCATAAGTCATAAAATTTCGCCGCGGCACTTTATCTGGTATTCTAGCACGCGTAGAGGCGGCCCTTCCGTAGATAGCCATCGAGGCGTTGCCGCTACCACGATGTGGCAACGCCTTAACACCATTACACGATGTTTAATTGCAAATTCGATTTGTTTATTGCCGTTGCATTGTTCGCAATTTACGAGCACAAGTGGAAGCAGTTTGTTTCGCTTATAAATGAACGTTATCTTTTGGCGGCGTATGACAAATTTCAGCGGAAAACAAAAAGGGTTGCGTTAAAACATATTCCAAATAAAACGTTTGTCTTTTCAAAAATATGAGTTTCAGACTAGAGCTTCACAATTTAAATAACTTCTGTTTTCATAAACTGTGTGCAATCGCAAAATATCTGACAGTCAATAACTAAGCTTAACAAACTTAGTAAATAAACTTACTCGTACTTTGAAACCGCTCAATTCACCGCAGAAAATTAACAAAACACAAATTATTCGGAAACTGGAAAGGGGAACGCGAACTCTTTTAAAAGTCATTTACCCTGTCCGTAGACGTACCGCGCTCGTTTTTTGTTTCAGCCTGAAAAGCCAATTTGGAATGAATCACTGTAACAGTGGAGCATCTGTGCTAATTTACCTACGGGTGGACAGTCTAATGCGGCCCGCTGGTCATAAATACCGCATCGCGGCGGGCGCCGAATATCGAAAGCCGGCATTAGTCGGATACAGCTAATACACACGGGGGCACGCGCCGTAAATTATCGCACGTTCATTTGGAGTGCGCTGTTTAATCTGTCGGCGTTACTCTATTTGGGCGAGCGGTGTTTTTTTTTAAATCATAAACATGGCAATGAGCTTGACTGTTTGTTTACGAGTTTAAGGATAGGCTACAATGCCCTCGATTCGTTAATTCAAGGGCTTAGAGAAGTGTGGCAAGTGCTCCACTTTACAACACGTCTGAAAAGTTACTTAATGCTTCAACACCCGAGCGGTTGCAGGCAACCGCATAACAATAGAATTTGCATTGTGTCTCGTTCACATACGCTTGAGGGATTAAATTGCTACACTGGTTATAAAGCCGTCGCTCATTGGGTAAGAGATGTTATGCCTAAGTTTATCATAAATAAGTTTAACAATGCGCTTGTTTCATTGAAGGGTGACGCGAGGTTTGTTATGTCATCAACGTATACTATTACTTTGTTTTTGATACCATTGAATATTGTTTACAATGAGAACTTTTTTTAAGACTTGCATAAAGTTAAAAAGTAACATAAGTTTTATATAAAGAAGTCTAAGCTACAACTTAAACTTGCTGGAGTAAGTCGGCGATACAGTTCTCTACTTGTCATAGTTTAGCAGCATTAATATTAGCTATCGTATGGAACTCGAGCGTGCGTTGTTAAATTGCGCTCTGACAATCGTATCTATCCGCAGCATCGACATTATATCGGTATCGATACATCGTTATAGTATAGTTACACAGCTATAATATCGATTCTATATCGGCGGCTACTGTTTGCGAGTACGTGCCGTGATGTAGAGCCGCGTTTGCAATTCGTTCCACATGTTGTTTATGTGTGTGTGCAGTGACAACATGCTGAGTTATTCTGTAACGTACAATGCATACGATTGTTATTTTATACTAGCTAATTTTTTAATTCATTTCAAAACATTTATATGATTTCACTACTTGATATGATATTTAATCATTTTTTTGACATTGATTGGAAATACTTATCGTTATTTTTTGTTGCAGGTAAAAAAACTCGCACCATTATTGCGTGAGCCGTGAGTAAAAACGCACATTACTTTCTTTTATCACCGCAAAATTTATCAGGGCTCCTTTGATATGCAATAACGGCCGTAATGTATCAAACTAGCTATCTGAGTTAAACGCAATTTGAAGTATGGCCGGTTCTTAAGGCGCCCCCCAAAAAGGTAGGGTGGGGGAGGTGTCTTATCGCACAAATGCAGGCACCGCCCGTTTACCTTAAGATCTTTAATATTAAATAATATAGTACAGTTAAAGCCGCCTTAAATTTACTGTCGCGAATGCTTTATTGTGGTGACATAGCCGGAATACCCAGAGGTTATTTTGCCCTTTGTTTCCGTGTTTGGGCTAATCGGGATTAGCGTGATTTAGTTCGTGCTTTGCCTATTTATCATTCATGTTCGGTACGCGTTTTAGAATTTTACTATCATAGATTTATGAATACGTCTAGATTTTGAGATAATTTATAGTCATCGTCTTACTCGTAGTAATTTTAGTACGTACATCTATAGAAAAATAGAAAAGTTTTCCGATATCTCAAACTACTCGTTTCTTATGCGTAATAGTCAATTTCAGCCAACAACTTTATGAAGTACATAAAATGAACATTTAATTTAACTTCCACTATCAAAGAAAAAAGTTCAATACCCTTTTTGTTAATCACTTTTTAAAAATTAAACGCACTGTTGCACAGAGCCCGTACCAAACAAAAGCCTCGCATCTTAAGGTCCTAAATAAAAACCTACGTAGCATCAGACTTGTCTGGGACGCATTCCCGCTGGTGCATGCTGCATAAACCATCCAGGCATCCGATTAAATTATTTAACGTCTTCATTCCCTTGGTGCACGCAGGTTGCATGCTGGCATGCGGATGTTAAGACACATGGCTTGTAGCTTGCAACTACATAGTTCTAGTACATAGCTGGCTATGTAAAGGCTTATGTGTTAGGTGGAAATAGAAAGAGGCTAATGAATATGCCAGGGCTTAATTAAGGAGCTTAACTACTTTTGACGACCTAAGAATATCAAACAATGATGTTCAAAACTTGCGAATTGCAACTTAGACATCGTTTGATCCGCAATTTTTTTTGGTGGTAAAAACAATGTCATTTTACTGGAATTTACAGAAATGATTGCGATTTTCGTGACAACTGTATTTACCATTATTTTTTATTGAACATTAACCTTACCGGTGCTTGATAATTTTAAGTTAACTTTTACGGCAAAATTAAATACATAAATAAACATTACTTCAGTCGTTTACATCAAGTTGTTAAGATTGGGGGGACAATTACATCTTGCCTTAATAACAGTTCTGAAGTTGAATCTTACCTCATCATCATAGTAATAAAACAATTTATTTAACAGGACACTTGATGTTGAAAATTTTTAGTTAATTTTCCAACTATGTCGTCAGATTTGATCAGGTCACTTTCATAATCTTGTAGCCTCTTTATGTATTTATGCAACAATAACTTCATTGCATTCGAAACAACAGCTTCTTTATTAGGACTCTCGGTTTAATTTTAGCACACATTTCAACCTCTGCCTTTGCTGAATATTGATTATTTCTGAAACAAAAAGTAAAGTTTTAAAACTGTTCATCGGCTATGAAAAAGATCGACTAAAATAATGCATTATTTATTCAAAGCTAAATTTAGTTGTCACTAAACGTTAAACCACCAAAAACCTAGTAATACACCAAAAATACACTAACACATACCTTGCAAGGCTGGCTTATTCGGAACAAGTTAATAAATACGATTTTATTCTAAATTCATTTGTGGCCAGTAACAATTTTTTTCAGCACATCTGCATGTGGCCAGTTTTTTTTAAATATTAATAAAGCTCTCTTATTTGCTTGCCTTACTTTTTAAATTCAATGGGCCCGGCTACAGAACGTCGTTTAGTATTCCTATATTATTTCGTGGAGCATAGAGTCCATAAACATAGCAAGCCGCGGTGACGGCGCGTAGGCGTTCTGATCTACAATGCACCCGCCATATTGTTTTCTAATGACTCAATAGTACTTTGCGGACGGTATTCTTTATTAGGACTTTATTTTGCTAACAGAACCAACATGCAGTCTAAATTATTAACTCAGGTAAGTACATGAATACAATAATTCTTAGCCGCAGTGAATAATTGACATGTAGTGAGCTAAATCTATACTAATATTTGAAAGCTAAAGAGTTAGTTTCTGAGAAACTACTGAACCGATTTAAAAAAAAAAGTGTTATATATCTTATTTATCGATAACGGCTTTAGGATTTAAAACATTACGATGCTACGGGAGGGAGCAAAGACAATACGCGCGGACGCAGTCGCGGAGGACCGCTAGTCTTGAATAAACAATTGAAACTAAAATTCTGCATTTTCTAGCTGGTTATTTTTACAATTAAACGTAATACTCAAAACGCCTTCGAATGTAGACGCAGAATAAAAATATTATAAGTTGAAAGATTAATCCGATTACATTTCACGCCCGAAATATTAACAACAAAATATATTTAAAAAATATATATACAGACTATCTAAGCAACCGAATTAAAGACGCTCTTTCTGACCATGTTTTGAATTGATTCTGTATTGAATTGGGCCATAACATCATCACTGTTACAATCAATATCTCATCCATTACGCTGATACACTAGACGAGGAATAACTAAGTGGCGTATTACCCAAATTAAGATTTATGCACACAGAAAATTAAACGACTTAACCACAATGTATTATGCCCCTAATGTATGACAAATAACTCGACGAGATAGGGAGAGAAATCTTACTTAATATAATTAATGGGAGCGTTACTCACACGTCATAAGATGTTGTGTTTAGTCTTTACTATGAAGCAAACTTGGCGGTACTAGTGGTAACTAGGATTTACAACCGACATTAAAGAGATCATTATATTTTTACTTCAAAAGTCTTAAAAATTTTCCTACTTTAATAAATCTATTGAATTCTGCTTTAATTACATAAATTCCTTATTTCATTTCAGTTTGATATGCAATAACTAAAAATCCAACTGAAATTATATGGCTTTGTACCGCTCAAAAATAAACCGTACCTTTTGAGAACTCTATCAAGCGTATTCTAAATCACCATAAGTAGGAAGTATTATTACTAATTTACGCTATTCGATGGTTGTTTATAAAATAATTACACGAAGGCAAAGGCCGTAAAACCACATTAGGCTCCCCGCACATATTTCCTCGTTGCGCGCCCCAATTTTACATCAAACTTTGGAAGTCTGTCCACCTAACTCAATATAGTTGCGCAATATGCCACGACTTACTTTATTCCTTATTACTATCGACATAAGAGTGAAAATAATAAGAGGCTTTGGGAATACTGTACGCTACACGTGGCAAAAGTGTGACTCTCTCGTGTATTTGTAATAAAAGTTTATGTATTGATTTCAAATGAGTTTATTAGCTATTTTTGTAATGAACGCAAATGGATTAAGCAAAAAAAAAAATGTAGGGTTTTTGTTCATTCAATATTTAAAATATCTCATTCTTCTGCTAGCTAAATAATATACGATAAATTCAAAAGTGTTTTTTATAATAATGATCGTTTTAGTGTCCAGTAAGAATTACTTTCTTTTTTTAAATCAAACTGGACACAAGTAAAAATACAGGCTGCTATTTTTTTTTGCGAAACAGACTATAACCTAACCACAGGTTGATTGATACAAAACTTTTTGCACATTATACAGTAATAAACAAAACCTCGTATTGTGCGGATCGGGCGGGCGAGAGGAGTAGGGGTGTGCCCCCTACAAAATTATGTACGACGAACTGGGAGTAATATATCAAGGGGGGACGTGCCAGACTAAGGAGACGGGGTATTACAGGGAGGGCCTGTAGAATACTTAAGGAGCATGCGACACCCCATTAAAACGCACGTACTGCGTTTTCGGCCAGACGTTTTAATTTTGGCCACTGCGTTTTTAAATTAAGTGAGGGTGATGTATTTGGTGCACCTGTGGCTGTAAATATAGACAATTTACTTTACTTTTGACACCCCTAAATGCTTACTACAAGACTATTTTAGATTTTAATAGAGTCCGTTGCCATGTGTAAGTAAATTTGGCAGTAACTTAAAGTAAAGCATGGCCCAAATACAATATTTATATGTGTAAATGAAGTTGCGCAAATGCTGAAAATTACTCAATGTAAAGCGTGTTGAAATAATTTTAACGACAGGGAATTGAAGATTAACCACTGAGGCCATTAATATTTGAATTATCTTCACGTCTTTTTTATCTTTTGCACCTTCTAAGTTTCTCATATCTCTCAAACCATCCAGACAATTAGTAAGTGTATACAGGATGTAAAAAAGTAAGTACCGAATTCAAAGGTGTGGTTGTCAATCGTGTTTAAAAAAAACATTTTTTAAGAAATTTAATAAAAGAAAATTATTTTTATTTTATTTCATTTTGTTTTTACTTTATTCTAGATTCAAACTCTCAAACCATCCAGACAATTAGTAAGTCTATACAGGATGTAAAAAAGTAAGTACCAAATTCAAGGGGGTGGTTGACAATCAAGTTTGAAAAAAAGTTTTTTTTTAAGAATTTTTATAAAAGATTTTTTTTTTACTGAATTCTAGATTTGCTTCTTAACCATCCCTTAATTTTGGCTCGTACTTTTTACCCCTGTTTATAATTTAAACGATCCGTAGACTTAATAATCTTATATCTACTCTTTTTCTTTCTTATACAGGTTGGGGTGTAAAAAGTACGAACGAAATTCAAGGGGTGGTTAAGAGTCGAGTCTAGACTACACGAAAAATACAAATATATATAAAAATATATGTTTTATTTATTCTAATGTCGATAAATACTCCTACGCTATTCTTAACTAAGGTCTTCAACGTCTCTCACTAGCCTTCGCTTAAGCACTTCGCAATAAATACATGATTCTTTACAGAATAATTCTTAACAATGGTCATGGTCATCTTCAGCATCTTACTAGCTATGCACCAAGTTGCACTTCAGTATCTAAGAGAAACCAGCCGTGAAACACGCGGCGCCTGCGACGCATCCGGAATCATAATTTCAAAATAACTTCCATCCGTTGCGTGTAGGGTTGCTGAGTTTTTTAGGAGAGCTAAAAACTCTGTAGTTTTTGAATATTAAAGTTTTGTATATTATGTAATAAAATAATAAAGGCAAAATCGCCTAGTGTAGGAAGATAAATAAAAATATTTGAGCTTGAGTAACAATAAGTTTAAAAATACTTAAATAGTTCATTTTTAACCAATTTTTTGTTAAAATGAAAGGCTTTGAAGATTTGTTTCGCGCACATAAAATAAATATTTTTTTGACTTCTCAAGTCGAGGAGAAATGCGTTTGATGATGATGGGTTTTAAAAATTATTCCAAAAATATTCATCGGGTCACATTTGTTACTTTTTTTTACTACACACAAATTAGTAAGTAAATAAATTTTGTGCGGCATTAACATAAGTTCGCTAACCGAACGCATACCGGTGCCATTATTTTTATTATAATCAAGTAAAAATAGATATCTTAAAGACTTTTTGATGATTTAAAGGACCGTCACAAATGTTTTTTTTTTATTATAAATAATGACCTACATTTCGGCGATTGGCACCCCTACACTCCACCCACAACTCTCCCCGTGGCCGCTTCCCACTTTTTTCGGGTAAACTGGAATCCCCGGCTCACCGTTAATTCCCAAGATACACATAATTTGGAATTGGATCCATCTATCCTGCGTACCTACGGAGATAAGTTAGCGTGCGCAAGACCGATTTATGCCACCGAAAACAAAGCGGCAACCAATTTTATAAGTTGCTTATTAATTTTATGAAGAAAATGGCCGGCTCAGACCGTAATATGGCTGTTGTATTTTTAATCTAGTGAAGTAGCTGCACTTTTTTTGGTTAAATTGTAGAGCATTAATAATAAAACAAAAACTATGTAAAATATGGTTATTTAAATAAGGGATTCATTGATAAATCAATGTTTCCATTCATGAAGGCGAAGGCTTGTTGCCGCAAACGTACGACTTCCCCCGTAATTGTTATAGCGTCATAAATGCTCAATGATTACAATCCTTACTATCCTCATTAGCATACGGCGGTAGTGCACGTAGAATTTTGTGAATGAAACCTCGGGTATCGTAAAACGCAAAAAACGTCCAACTACCCATCAAACAATTCAGTTTACGAGCGAACCTTACGGTTAACAGATCGTAAAACGAGTCATAAACACGGACTCGTCCATTCATAGAGCTCTATGTTTACTTACCATTTTAAATGCAAATACGATGATACTGAGCCGTCATGTGATGGTTTGCGGTCGTAAAAATTATTGCCAAGCTAATTTAAACCTTGTTGACGTTTATTTATACGGAATACGGACGCGTTTACTTATTCCGACGCCACCGAGACAGTGATACAGCGCAGACATCGCGAAAGATAAAGTATATGCGTGTTTTTTATTTCACCTTTGACACTTTAATCCAATTTGTTTCCTTGTATCCCGCCCCTGGGATAGGGGAATTTCCCTTATAATTGTCTTTTCGAATTTAAAATTCTCTCATTTATGGGCTGAGTGTCCCTCAAGGACTTGGGAAAAGTATCTAAAATAACTTATATTTTACGCGTCCCTTTTGTAGCCGCGTATAAAATACCTAGAGATAATCAAAGGCAATGTATCATTGCGTGTCATAATATTTTACTCAAACGCAACGACCATAAAGTTTTCGTCTTTTTTTTACAAAACCGCAAAGGAATTCAAGTATTATTAGACCAAAAGTTCGCCCATAAGTGGGTACGTTGGCGGGGCCGGCCTAGCGATTCTTTTTATGGCCAACTAAGAAAATTGGCTCGTTAATCTTTAAGATAAATGTCCCACCAGTATTCGGCCCATCTTATCAGCTCGGAATGAACGAATGTTATGTACCTACCGCTTATCATTTCCTACGGCCAATAAAGAATTTTCAAATGGAATAAAAGGTATTGGTTAAAAAAGTGGGGTAGGTTTTATACATAGTATCGATCTGATTGAAAAGTTCACACGGTATTTTTTAAAAAATCTTGTTGCTTTAAAAGTGAATAAGTTTCGTGAGCCCCTTAATTTTAATTAAATTTTATCATTTATTTTTCATAACCCGCTTTTTTACATTATACAAACAATTATGGCAACGCAAACTGTCTATAATTTTTGCAGCAATCACAAATGCCAGGGAAATGTCTGTTAGATAGGTTAAAGTGTTAATAACCGAAACATCGTGGAATGTGCACTGAAAATGCCAACCATTCGGTGCAAATGTCTGTCTGTGGTCTATAACGAAAGGTCCAGATCATATTTCCAGCTATTTAAGAGATAAAATCGTATTTCTAAAACTGATTTGGATTCTTGATAAAGACCTGTTTACTTTTGATATATTCTTCGTATTGCTAGAAAAGGACATTGTGATAATATCGACGCATTAATCATGAAGCTAAAATAGGGTATTTTATAAATTCAATTTGGAAGCAAGACCTAGCACACCCACTTAAACTTTGAAAATAACACGGAGAAGGCATGGAAATTTGTAATGTGTGCAATTTAGCTCGTTGAAAGTTTTACAAGGATAAAATTATTAATTTCTCGGTGCAACAATGTAATATAGAGGGTGTATTACTGTCATTAGAATATTTATTACGTGTATATTTAGCCTGAAGCAAGATCGTGGATCACGACTGTCGCTGGATGTCTAACGGTCTTCTGACACTAAACATCTGACATTTTATACCTTGAGGATGGATAACCCTCAAAGCCGGTTGTATTGCAAGTTTATATGTCACCGTCATATTATAAAAACCGCGTGATCACAATACAACGGTTTTAAATCCGCTTAAATGTAATCTGTCGATTTAATGTGAATTGTACCGAACTTCATATATTATAATTTATAACGTAAACTGAAATGACGAATCACTGGGCAAAGTGGTGGTGGCTACCGTGTTACTCGTAGGTTGACATGTAAGTTTGTACCAATAAAAGTGTTAATTCTAAACCATATAACGAGCGTGTTCACAATAAATCGACAAATTACAATCTACCGGATTCAAAACCGTTGTAATCTCGTGGTTTTTACAATATTACGGTGATGTATACAAAATAGTTTTAACCATCAAATAAGCGTAAAAACACTTCTATAAGAATACTACATAAACTGTGACCCTATTTTTAATCACTCGCTTGTGATTGTCGTTCAAAAACAATTAAAATTTAGCTATCTTTTTTTAATCACTCTCGTGTGGAATTATAATAATTAATTTCATTGGAAAATCGGTCATTAATTTATTACTATCACACACCGTCTTGACGCGAGTGATTCAAAAATAGGGCCCTTGTTCCAGCTATATCTTAAGTTTTATCAGTCTGCCTATGTCTTTAAACAAGTATTGCTTCGCTTGTTTCTTTGTAACGAAGTATTTACTTTATTTCTGCACACAAAATTTATCAAAATGAATGTTTTATTCAATTTCGTGGTACCGCTCATTGTCCTTTCAAGTATGATAATTAATTTCTTAGTTGCTGTTGATATCCAAAAATTCTGGCTTTGTTGCAAAGGAAAATAACAACATGATTATCAAGCTAACACTGTGTAATATAAATGGTAGCAATTATAGTTCATAAATAACATTTAAATATTATTAATGAAGGTTACAGACTATATACTTAATGATACTTGATCTATTTATACGAAATATCTAGCAAGTTGTTATATTCGATGTTGAAGCATCATGCCACATTAATCATTTAATTAGTAAGTACTTCAGGGGCAAAACTGCAAAGAACACTTAGTTTTCATTGCCGTCTAGAGACAAATCTAAATAGACATTAATTTTGAGACTTCATTTCAGTGTCTAGATATACACTACGCTATTATAAAATGTAATTATAGTTACAGCATACATTTTTTTTTTGTAAAAGAATTCAGCAATCTGGACAGTGCAATATCCGCGGGTCCTCTTTTTACCATTTTACACAGTTTGATGTATTAAAACTTTGTCAATATATTGTCAGTTAATAGACGTTATACATCCTTTTATAAAAACAGTTTCTTTACAATTTTAAACACAAACAATTGCTAAAGGAAACCCGCACTACGGACGGGTCCGAAGTTTGCCACATTAATCCGGGCGGACGAGTCAACTCTAAGCATAATAGGTGAAGATGCAGTAGATCTTTTCACTTACACTGTAAGTTAGGATTAAAAAAACCGGCCAAGTGCGAGTCGGGCTCGCGCACTGAGGGTTCCGTGCCAATTTTAACTGAATCAGGGAATCCACTTACTTCGACGTAGGTAAAATACTACAAGATTTTGTTGATAGCTAATATAATTTTGCTTTCATAGTGTTTGTATGAAGACCAAAGTTATGTTTGTGGTTGATGAGAAAATGTGCTTTATCTCAAAAACTACTTGTCCGATCCCGTCAAACCAATTTTCGTTGAAAGTATTTGTTCGATCTACTTTATGTTTTTCAAAATTTACACTCGCTTAGTTTAGTTTGTAAGAATTGTAAAGCGGTTAACAGGATACATCTTCCTACCAAATTTCAACAGTGTGATGCTTATAGTTACAGAATAAAGTGGCTGTGACATACGGACGGACAGACAGACAAACTTGACGAAACTATAAGGGTTCCGTTTTTTGCCTTTTGGATACGGAAACCTATACTCTGAGTTTTAATTAGATAGACCAAAATGACAGCTTCAATCGCACTTTTTATTTTTTAATGTTGCAAGCGTAGTGCAATAGTGTTGTAACAATGCAATTGTGAACGGTTAATTGAATTTGTAATACGATTTTTCAATTCGTGATTCTACTTATTTTGATAAATAATACATGTAAAACCCAACCCAATTCAAAGAAACGTAATACATGAATAACTTTTTCTAATAGGTAAAAAATAAAGTCCCTTCACATGCAATACCAATATTTTGTATGATTTCAACCTATTTTGACCAACCTTTTTTGACTATTTACTACTTTCTATATATACACTATAAGAAATTGTGATATTATTTTGCAGGTAACATGATCTTAAAACAAAACTATGCAAATATTTTTTTGCACAACACAAATTTAAACTATATTCAATTAATTATTCTATAATCATTTAAAAGCAACAATTGAATCAGAATTGAATTTGTGGAATATTTAGGCACATCACTATTTTTATATTACGAAAAAGTGGCATCCCACCAAATGTCATTTTGGTCTATCTAATTAAAAATCAGAGTATAATAAAATGATACGATCGACTCCATACAGAAATCATAACCTAAAAGTTATTATTTCTAATCATAATTTTCTACAATGTCTCGGGTCTGGGAGTTGTAGTACTACCGTTGTATATGATTTCCTTTACATAAGTGCATTAGCTACATACTTTGGGATCAGAGCAATGACATATATTGCTTGGTGTGAAATATTTAATTTTAATTTAGTAATAAAAATAACAACATTGAAATAGTCCACCTTGGCATTAATTGTTCAACTTAGTTACTATTAAACGAATAGTAAACAAACATGTTTCCGATTCTTAATGGATATATATAATGAGTTGTTAACTTTATTGGAGTTTACGAATATAACAAATTACAACTACAAAAATACAAAACTTCGTTATTTTCAACACTGAAAATTTTGATTGCTTTTAGAGGGGAATCTAGACTTACTTATTAAAATTGGTTTAAGGGGGATTACCGAATCCATCTCCATTGTATTCTAGGGTTGAATAAACTCGGCCAAGAACGCACGCGTTTAGGCGACTAAATAAAAGTTGAAAAACTAAATACCTATGCGCATATGTTATAAAAAAAGTTATAAGTAGGTATGTAGTTTGAAAATATAACATTTGACATTATTACGTTTGATGAATGTTCTAAAAAATCAATTACTATTTTATTTTACAGAAGTGTGTTTTATTATGTTTAGGTAAACGCATTATGTAGAAGTCATATTATGATATGTAAATTGTATACTAATTATTTGCAAATTCAGCTACAGTTAAGCGTAATTAGACGTGTTATCGCGCGCGCAATAAATCTACCTTCGAACACAAATGATATACGATTCCCTGGATGTGTCCAAGTCCAAGATAAGTGAATGAGAAACAGTCAGCTGTCCACGTCACCGGCGTATCTGCATATTTAAGGTGAAACGTCTCCATCGGACAGCGTCCGTCCTTGTTTCGCATTCATCAGCACCTTGTAAGGGAAGCAAAAAGAGTGAGACGGCCTTGGGCTTTAGAGTTCCGCATATAAAATTAATCAAATGCTGAAAGTACCATTATAAATAAAAGAAAACTGTTTTCAATTGCACGTAGCGCGTCAAAAGTCTGGATAAGTGTGTATAAATATCCAAATATCTGGATGTAATACAAGTTTAATTGTAGCTTTTTTTAAAAACATGTTCTTGAAGAGTAATACTTATTCGCGACAAACCACTTTCTCTGTTTTAGTCGTATCTGAGGCGACTACAAAACAACTGTATCTAAATCTGTGCTGTATAGGCAATTATACTTCCTAATTGACACAGATTCGAACCAATTTAAGTTAACACAGTACATAATATGAATCCCCTGAGTTCCATTGTAAAGTTAGTTCTTATGTTAAGGCTTCGCAATGCACCCACCGAACCCTTTCAAGAACAAATGTAAGTAATTGTATGCGGTTGTACATCTCGTCCGCCCGTTAACGTTGGCCTGTCTTCAACATCCGCATTTCTGAAGTGTTACAAGTACGTTTGCGAAACAACATTAATTAAATGTTTTATAGAGATTCTGTTAACTCGACTTCTGACGCTTATGCGCGCGTGGTTATTGTTGCGAGAGTGAGATAAAGTTATAAATCAGATAAGCATCTGATACATTAAAATTTGAATCTTCGAGTCTCGAAAAGCACACGCCAGAACCATCCTTTTGAATAATTAATAAAAATATATAACAATTATCATTTAATTATAGAGTCTCTCATGTTTGCTGTGCCCTTGCAGGGCGTCACTTGTACTGTATCTAATATCACGCATGTACCATCTCATAACCCACTTGTGACTTGCAATCAAAATGAATCTGAAATCTGAGTCTTATTCCTTTTTTACGTCGCGTTACGCGTTTAAGTTCAAGCCAATTTTCGTCTTTGCTGCTAACAACCGTTTGATCAGATAATAGGCGCATATTTTCAAAAACTAGACTCCCAGACAAAGCGCATTAATCAGAATACCCATTCAATCATTTCGGCTATTTAAATTTATTCCCGCGTAAACGAATGGCTAGTGTGTTAGTGAGGTGATAAATCTTGTCGATGTCGCGAGCTCGGGTTAAAAGCTCGATAACCGAGACGCACACCTACCCAGGCCCCAACAATAACCTCACGCTTTGTTTTATTTCTGAGCCCCGGCCCAAGATATCCGCCAAGTATTTTATGCATAAAAATATCGATATATAATTGCTTCATTACGTCCCTGTGTTGGTGAGTAAAATATGTGGGAGATGAACACAGGTGGTTCAAAATTGAATTGTATTTTTTTCGACAATTATCGCTTTTGGTTATCGTTTTAATTCAGTTTCTCATTTTGGACATTGTTAATGGGCTGAGTTATTAATTTGTCGATATAATTTGGGGCTTTGTAATTTGTTTTTACATGCGCTAATATGTGCTGATTCACTGCTTCCGATAATAAATGAAAATGTCATTTGCCAAAAAAAGAAGAGAAAGGTTATGCTTGAACTTATCTTTATGATGCGTGCGATGCTAATCCTATAAGATTCCTAAAATTCGTCGTACTTACAAAAAAATAACTATTAAGCAGTTGTTGCACGCACGCACGAGATTGGCCAGTCAGATCGCGTGCTCGCAACGACATTGACATTTAGAATAGGTAGTTTTAATTTTTATTAAATTATGGCTTGGGTTGGGGTTACTAATCCGGTAGTAGGTACCGCTAGTGGAAAGATTCCATTATTAAATTATTTTCAATTATGGTAACGTAAAATTTGAACATCTTTGTCTTGGAAGTTTTGTTGTGTATGATTTTGGATACATGAGAAGTGAAATCAGTGTCTTTATTAATTACTCAGAAGGCTAACTGTTTTTAGAGTGCGATTTTGACTGACACTTCAAGTGTTTGAACTTTTTACGCTCAAAAATGTCACGTATTTCCGAAACAGCCTGTATATGGGGCTGAGTTCTGCGTCTGTCGAGGGCCGGTGTCGCTATCGTTGTATCGCTTGTGCCACGCCGTTTGCTTTATGGTGCCAGCTTCGGTGTAATATTTCATAGGGATCGCACGCCATGATTCATTCCGAGGCACTTTTTAAACATTTCGACCGGACCTGTAATGAAGGTGGAAGGCTGATAATACGATATAAATATGGAACCAGTTTTTTGGAAATTTAAATAAAGAAGTAAATAAACAGTTCTACGAAACGACACTTTTTGGGTCGTAGCTCCGCGAATGGTCATAGACAGAAACTATATTTTTCCATTAAAAGCGCCAATTTTCGCGTTTGCTCGATAGAATAATAGCCACTAGAATTTAAATGCTTCGTTAGCGCATTTAATGAAGAAAAAAACCTAGTTGAAGGCTTCAAATTGAGCGGGCGGCCGCGCCTGCGCCTCTTGTCAGTTATAATTGGCTGAACTTGTCGACCGAGTCCGTAGCATTTTTTTTTACTTTTACTCCCCACTCCGACATAACTCTTCGTCTCCCTGGAGAGACGTAAATTGCGAACACAGAGACCGTGAAAACAAGCATTGATGTGACGTATGAATATGTTTTTGATTAGAATTCTAATTTCAGACGAGTTGATACCGGGTACATACTGTACAGATCATGTATGAGCGATGAAATTTGAAATTGAAATACAAATTGTGCATTATGAAATGAAATAGCTTCATTTCAAAATTGGTTCATCTTATTTGGCAATGACTTTGTAATGGCCATTTCTACGCATTTTATTGGTCGTTAAACTAACGCAGATAGCTGTGGGAGCTTTATATAATTCATACACAATCTGTTTGCATATCGACAGTTGTCACGCGTGTAGCGTTCGACGCGGTCGACGATTGTTCTCGCTTATACAAAACGATTCACTTGGCATGTTTCTTGTGAGTTAACATGCGTATTTTTGCAAAAGTAAAATTGAACTTTTTAAATAAAAAAAAACAATAACAAGTTTACAAGCCCATTTTCACTCTCCATTCATTCGGTTAATTTTTTGAGACTTATATTTTATATATTACGTAGCAATAGATACGAGACTTAAAATATATAAAACAAGCACTATTAGTCATGACGAGAATGCAATCCCTTGTTTGCAATCAGTTGCTTAGCCTGTTTAAAGTCGAATTAGCTTATCTCAAACTCGGCAAATAGCTTCTTGCAATTCAGGGTTTGTCGAAAAAACTGCAACTGGCATCTAATAAATTATACATGAGCCAATTTCTGGATCGCTCGTTAACGTAGCGTAGTTTCTGACGTCACTTAAAGTCATTACGGCTTTTTCATTCAAATTAAAACTGTTCACGATTTTTTAAAAGCTTACCAATTGACTATATAGGTATGTCGATCTCATTTTTTTTGGGTTATTGGGTTTGTATTGGTCTGGGTGTTTTTCTATGTATATCATGTATGTATTTACAAAAAAAAGTATTTAAGTATTATATCCGTTGTCTGGCACCCATAACACAAGCTTTGAGTAGCTTACTTTGGGACTAGATGGCGATGTGTGGGAATGTCCAAAGGATATTTATTTATTTATTTATTTATTGACATCTGTGCTACTAAGAATCTACTACATAGACACATCTTTTAATTCTATAGCAGCGATATTAAGTTTAGTTTCAGCTAGTTAGTCTGCAATCATTTAGCGTCGCCGCGGTTTTAATGAGCATTTTCTTTGTTCGCGAACTAATTGTTGAATACTTGTATTATTCTTTTTAAACGAGCATTTATTTGAAACAATGGCTGTGACCAAGAAAGAAATGCTGTATCTTATGTTTGTTCTGTTCTTTTTAAGAAATAAACTTTTACTTATAATACATTTTTGCCGGGAATGCTTTAACGAGTAGTTAACAAAGTGTAATCTTACTATTCCTGTTATGACGTAAAATGTATTAAATTATTAAAAAAATATCAGAAGTAGAATTGTGTAAAGCAATCGTATTCATTTGACAGTTCATAACGTACGGTGTGATCTGTCAAACGGCAAAGAACAAAGCGTTTGATAGATCATACCGTACGTTTTGAACTGTTAAATGAATACGATTGCCTTACACATATTCCACCTCTGATGCCTTACAACATTGTTGCTTTAAAACTTATCTGTCAGAACTGTTTTTTTAAAATAACTTCCTACTAACAAAGAGCTTACAGATAGCGACGCAAGCGCACCTCGCATATGGTTACAATGATAAATTATAATTTATTTAACAACAACAGCGTTGTCAACGCATAGATACCGCATCACACGCTGACCCCACCACCTCTGACTGATTGGCACTTCGATAAAACCACCATTTTAAATTGACACTTCCAGCTCATAATATCTCTTCGTATTTATTTACTAATGAAGAGGTCTAGTTTAATTGGCAAATTGTTATAATGAGCCTGTAGAAATTGTGACAGATTGTGCATTGGCATCCGTTATCACGATTTGATTGACGTTTAATTGTTAACAGTTAATTGCACTGATATATTAATAAAACGGCAAATAAGATCTTTTGCCGAAAGCATTCTTGCTGATAGCAGATGTCAAACGTATAAACAACAATTTCATACTATGTATTTGATATCTCTTCTAGTCCGGGTTTATTAATTTATTCGTTTAATTTGTTGATTTGACTGTAACAAAATGAGTATAAAATGCAATTGAAAAGCAATATTTCCGAACGGCTTAAATTAAATATAAATCTGGATAGATTAAGAGATATTTTTCCGCTATCATAACAACATTGAAATGTATTAAACAGTAAGATACGAAGAACGGGTCAATTAAACAAATAAATCTGGATATATCATCAGATATTTATCCGCTATCATAAAAACATTGAATCGTATTAAAAAGTAAGATACGAAAAACGGCTCAAATTAATTAATAAATCTGCATAGATTATCAATATTTATCAGCTATTAGAATAACATTGAAACGCCATAACTCCGTTTTCTCGATTTCGCATAGAATACTACTACCTACTAAATATGAAATGACTAAGTATTGCTAATGGCTTAATTTACAGTTGATTTAGTAAGACGATTATGAGAGATAAACCGTCGGCACTAAGCGTTTGTTAGTTCATTTATTTATTTGAAATGGACTTAGCAACTAATAATTTTGTACATATGACTTAAAGTAAAGATTTTACAGTGTAAAGGAGTGAGCAATCAAACAAATTATATCTTTAAAAAAATGTTGTTTTTTTAAAAAAAAACATCAAAATTATGTTTTCTGACAATGGGGAAGATTACGCAAAACTTTTTGGTAGATGGCGCTGTGTGTTTGTTACATGTCAAATATTGTTGTTGTTATTGATTTGAATCTTTTGTGGATTTGTGAACTTTTTTTGACTCTGGACCCTTGTTTTGTGGCCTTTTGTGGACTCCTGGCGTGTGGATAGGCTAAAGAAAATGTTGAGAAAACGTGGAGCTTCGTTAAAAAGGAAAAAAGCTGACCTAGTCGACAGGTAAGATAACATAGTGTTTTTATACTTTTACACGTTTTGATAGCTAATCTAGGATTAAATTGGATCAAATAAAGTATATAAACTAAAGCCTTATTGTAAGAAAATCCCAGTTTTATCATTTCCAAAGGATAAAAATTTGTTAACGCGACATAACCTCTAAAATATAGTTATGTTTTTATCATTCCTAGATTGGAGGCCTACGACAGAAACTTCAACTTTGTTAATCCATTACAAGAGTAGTCCTGAACCCCAAATGAGTTAATTAATTAATTTTAATTTTAATTTAAGGTTTCCTCTTCTCAATGCCTTTTCCATTTTTTTCCTTTGCTGTGGTGGATCACTGGGGAATTTCTAGGAACCTATTTCTCCACTCCCAATAGCTGTACAGCGCCCCATTTTTTAAAAAACTTCATAAAACAGCAAAGCAACAAATATTTGTATGGGTTTTGACAGATCCTGAGTAACAAACATTTGGCGCCCTCTATAAGGAACTAATTTGACAGTTTGCTTCCCCCTGGCAACATTAAGCACTACAATCGCTTCACGATTCTACTTATTTTGGGGTATAAAGATACCAGCCCCCTCACCAATTTTCCGTCAACTTATCTACCTCATTTCAATTCTCAATCCCGATTGTAGATACAGCAAGAAGCCGATTTAAATTCAAGCTTTACGTATCCCGGCTAACTTCACCGATCCGTCACGCTTCCAAGCAATAAATCCACTCCCTCCCTAGTACAGCATAAATAAGGTGGATCTTGTTAAAAACTTGCGGCGAAGAAAAAACGTTAGCATTTTCCGGAATTTTAAAGCAAACTCCCCTTAAGGCTTCCGCGGTTTCATAAATATGCAGATATGCGTTCACCTGGGCTAAAGAGGCCGAATTTAGCGCACCAATTTATCCTAATAGAAATATTGTAAATACGCTACGTAGTTATAAATAGAAATATGGTAATAGATTACAGGCGTGCCCTCGCATAAGTAGGTTGTGTGTGCAGGCCCTTAAACGATTTGTTATGATCAGATAAACGTGAATAAAGGCTCTTTGAAATATTGACGGTTAATTAAATTGATTTTGCGGTAATAGAAAGGTGAGGCTTATGCGGATAAGGAAGCAGGTAAACAGAGTTTATATAGAAGGTGTTTTCTTGACTAAACAAAATGGTGTAACAAACCAAAGATTAAGTTGAGTCATAGTGTGGTTTATGAGAATTTACTATCAGTTTTAAGTAAAAAAATGTCTTCTTTTTTATATTAAATAAATTTACTCGTATGTAATAAAATTGAGCACAACAAAAATTAACATTCATGTATTTCTTTTCACTATCATCATTACTTATTTAAGGTGAGTAGTTTAACAAGTATTTCATTTTGTTTTTTTATTGAAAAGGTGAGTGGTTTTATGTTATCAGTATCAATATACGTCATTTAACTCTTGCACTGTTATTATTCAATTATGCAGGTGTAATAAAAGTAAGTGCATATACACTTATAATTACCGGCATGGAAAAGTATTGCACACTAGGAACATATGCAGTAACCCTCCAATAATTGAGTCACTTTAAATAACAATTTGATAATTCTAATTTATCTTCGGACGCTGATTCTGGGACTTAGATATGTGTTAATGACTTATATAAATAAACACTCCTACTTGCTTTGTAAAGATTTATTAAACTACAAAATATGGTAATAATTTTAATAAAAGAATTGCTTTTTCTGGATCACACCTATTGCAGTTACCTACTACACGAATTGTAAGCTTACATGATTGGCTTATGATAAAGCATTATATCGATACACATACTTATAAAACCGAACCTACTCACTTTTTCTGTATTATTTTATAATGTTGGAAGTAGGTAGGTAATTGAAATGAATTTGCTGTTATAGATAGTGACATACGAGTTCAAGATGATAACGTAAAAGCAAAACAGATAATTTATCTTATTCCTCATTAATAATTCAACGTTAACATGAAAGGTATACCCTGCTGATATCAGCTATCTTGCTGCAATTAATAGGTATCTTACAAATAACCTAAAAATAATTAAATAACTAAAGTATGTACTGAATGCGTATTAAATTTAAACGTAGCGTGTTTTAAGAATACCGCGATGTTATATCCCGAAATGATAAACCCATTTCATAGCAGAAAATGAAGCATAATGCCTATGTCCGGATTTCGAGTAAGGAAATGCTTTTTTGACTTATATTAATATAACCAAATAATACGGGATTACTCCCCAAAATATTCCCTAAAACTAACTCACATCCACAGTAGGATTAACCGGAAACATACTCGAGCAAACCTTGTTAAATCATAATTATGTTCTAAGCTTTTGAAATTTCGGATGAAGCATTATTTCAAGTCTGGCTAATCTTCGGCAATTTCAGCTGAACCATGGCCGGTGAAGCTTAGCGCCTGTTTGTACCGTAATACGGTTTTAGCACCTGCGTTTTGAAGTTATATAATGTGTGAATGGGGTAGTGATGGGAAAAAGACTGTGTAAAAAAAGGTTTGACTTTAGATTTAATTGATAGATGCTAGTGGTAATAGTTTACTTTTAACTCGCTTCAGTCAGAACGCGGGTAGGAAACTTAAGTGATGCCTGGACGCTCCTGATGTTTTTCAAGCAAGAATCAAAGTCCAAGAGTAAATAAAACCGCTCATCATAGTCACACTTTCAATATGTGGCTATTCATTGCTATATAGATTACAGTAATTGATTAGGTACTACATCAATATAGTACAGTGTGTGTAATGTGTACAGTGAAATTATGAATGAAAATTTTGTCAGATCGCTTTCATCTGGATTTTGATATATTTTTATTACTCTGTCTATTCACAACGTGAACAAAAATTTCTAGAACAGTCCGACATTTATATTCTACATGGTCCCAACACTAAAGATAGGTGTGAACGCGATTACGGAGCTTTTGTAATGACTGGCGAGTGATATGTTGTTACATCGTTCGAGTTGAAACGGTGAGAGATTTATCGTGCAATCGAGTTATGTACGAGAGTAGGTACGTTATGTCTTGTAAAAAAAAATGTGCGCAAATAGACCGTCGCAAGTATATTTAGCTGACACCGTTCCGAATCAGATGATGTACACGGATCTAATATTTTTTTCTAATAATTTTGAATGTAGGAGCTAAAGTCTTGATTGAGATTTATGTTAAAAAGTTCGATTAACTCAAACACGGTCCTGTAAAATGAATATTAGCTTTTTCTTCGTGTACATGGAAATGAGTTTCACAATGTTGCCGTCTACAGCTAATACATATTTTGACTAACCTTGCTATGCTAGTATAGCGGCCTAACGTCCAATAATTGGCTCATAATAGTACCGCAAGTGAAGAGCCATTGAAAAGTGCACACTTGCTTTTGCGTTCACACACGCTTTTCTTTTGTTTGTTGGGTTGGGTTCAGCTGGATTAGAAAGGAACTTATTTGGTCCTGGACCTATTTTAAAAGGTATTAAGTGTGAAACAAAGTTTATTGTAACCCTTAAAATTCCCCATCAAAATGTTTCTTCTAGAGCTTTTTTTTTGCTATTACAATTAGGTAATTAGGAAAAAAAAACGTATGACCTGTTAAAAAAAAGGAAAATGTTTAATGTTTAGGGTTATGAACTGGGCCGTTACGTAGTCTTTATTTTATTTTTATATTGACAGACGCAATACAGAACCCTCATGATATGTAATTGCTACTCGCTCTTGCTTGAGTTTTTAATTTGAACTTTAATTAAACCGTTTATTGTTTGCACTCGGATTTATCCCATTAACGCTCTTGTTCTCCATCACACTATGAATTATTGTGTCGTCATTTTCAGCAAAAAAACATTGAAACGGTAATAGCTTAAGGCTACATTAAATACCTAAAAAAAAGATAACTGTGTTAATAGATTTAAACACATTGAAAATTATACTGAATAATTTAAATTGAAATATATTCGCCCAGAAATACACTCTCCTTACACTCTTTGATATTGTATCCCCGACGTTTTAAATATAGTACAACAAGTAAGGTTCAAAGGACTCTTCACATAACTAAATAGCGACCTGACCTTTGTTAAGCACATTCTCCGCTCCACTATGTTACAGTTACTTCCGAACTTTGGTCATTTCCCTGACGCACCAATCCGGGTTAGCGTTTCGTTAATTCTGCGTACGGCCGGTCGAATTTGCATTTTGCACGCGTGATAAGTGGCCCGGATTACACCGGATTCCGACAACAGCCTCTGTTTGTCCTGAAATAAAGGGCTGTTAAACTTTTTTCATGGTAATTTGGGTCACCTTCATAAGGAACTGTTGTAAATCTATTTAAGTAGGCTTAACGGGACGTTTGTATCAAATTAGGACGTGGCGGCTAATTTGGAATTTTTAACGCGGTGTTTTAGGGTATTATCTTCTCAAGCGAATTTTGTTAACATTCAAATTAAAACATGAAAAAAAAACAGTTAACGGGAAAACTGATAAAAAAACTGAGGTGGGGAAAGTCTAGCAGCTATTAATGTGATCCGAAGTTATGTACTAGGTTTGGTAATGTGGGCTTCTTCGGATGTCTTTCATAGTTTGCTAAGTAAAGTCCGGCGAAGTTATTCGGAAGCGGATGGTATTTTTCCAGGACGTGATTAATGCAGGCACCACAACGCAGTCCCGGCTGACTTCCAAAATTTCCACACTAAATCACCCCTTTCGTTTCGCTTCTTTTGCCCCAAGACTTGGCAGCGTTATTTTATCTCTTTAATGCAAGCAATGCACCGCAAATAAATACACAGTAAATATACCAATCCTTTATGCATCCCGAATAGGATACGCGGCTACGACTTTTCTTAAAGGCCATACAAAGATAATCGAGTTCGTATTTAGTTTACAAAAAATAACCTTGAGACATATCGGTACTGTTGCCTTGAACAGAAAAAAACTGCTAATATTGTGAACACAAAAACCAATTTCGCGTCTGGAATTAAATTTTGGCAACTGCTGATAACAAACAGCCTTTTAATAAATAGTCGCTTGGTTAGGTATTTATCATCACAAATCTGAATTACCACTAAATCATTTGTGTTTTCATTTCTTGTATCTTTTGAAATTTAGTGTCTCTTTTTCTGTTGTTAATAGGAGTTTCAAAAAGATGTTTAAGCTTACACAAATGAGTTAATTTAAATTTTAACTTAAATGCGCTTTTTATGCAAGTTTTTTTTTTTAACAAACTTTTTTATGGTGACGTTTATTTTTTTATATATTTCACCTTTATGACATTACATAAATTAAAATAAAATTGTTACCTGTAGTTCATTCGAAAAGGACATCCCTTGAAAAGCCCACACCGAGCTGCAGATGAAACTTGGTTGCTAGTTAAAGTTAGGCGGTAAACGGCTGAATCCTAAATAGGGTGGTGAAATACGGGCCCATCTGCATAGAAAAAACTTTGGCTCAGTGAGAAATCTGAGCGTGGATTGTCCTTTATTTAGTACGTTTCCCGTATTGGTGGGCTCAACTGTTGTTACCGGATTTTGTGTTTTCTATTTTATTTCAAACTAAAGTTTTGTAGTTCTGCATTGTGAAAGGAGAACGTTAGGAAATAAATAAATGGTGTTGTTAATTTAGCTAGATTGTTTTCCATTTCGTATTAATGGTTCCCTTAGCCGATTATGATTACGCATGCCAGTCACAACGACTAACCAACTGCGCGGGAAATATTATAGTGCACAAGTGTGTGCGAAAACACAGGTGCATTTTCTATTCCTTTCACTCTCAAAGCCCGATGGTAAGTACAGCAATCTGACGACCGGAGAGTGATCAGGCGCAGGATCAACGGCTTTACGTACTTTTCCGAAGCACGAGGGTGAAACACCGCCAACTTCCTAACTCCGGGCTACCCTAAGAATTTCAAAAATGAAAACAGAAAAACCCAGCTATAAATTTTTGGCCGGACCCGGGAATCGAACCCGGGACCTCTGGTGCAGCCGTCGCTTGTAAAATGCGACCCTCTTACCGCTGCGCCAGCGAGGCAGTGATTTTCTATGAAAGGTAAAACCAGGATTGTAACAACAACACACAATTACTGTCTTTATGATAGGTAGAGTTCAAACACCTATAAACTCAGACTTTTTATGGGTATGCACTCTATTTATAGATATAAAAGGACTACACCAATTACTAAATATTAAAACGTAAACATAGTCATAAATAAATGATTATTTTATATTTCCTTGTCTATATCATTATACCTAGGAATGAATGAATTGTATTATTACTTATGCGTTTTACTACTGAGGATTTTTATGTAATTTAAGAAAAAAAAATAACATTATAATATCATTTATTTTGGTGACTATGAAATTATTTATTATGGGGATATATTTCTGATTTTAAAGCGCACGAAATGGGTCGCGCATGCGCCGTCGGAACTGGCTCTACATTTCCCGACGGCCCTAAACTTAAATTGTTTATTTCTGAAAAACCGTGTAAAAAAATAAACAATTTAAATAAATTAGAAATTAGCTGCACTATTTAATTATTTCTGATAATTTAGTCGAATCAAATGTCATCAATATAATGTTTTAATTGCATATTTTTAATCAGATCCGGCAAATCTCACCACCGCCCATTCATTCAGTTAATTATTTTCTTTTCATGATTTTTACAAACATAGAGATACTTATAGTGGTCGTTTAAACTGATGAATAAACACAACTGTCTTTAAATACTCGATTATTCATGGAAATTTAGAATTACATATGACACAGTAAAGAAGAAATCTGTACTTCCTCAAATTTAAGTATTATAAGTCATAAAATATATATTTAAAATATTTTTAGTAAATCCGTTTTGAATACCGTGATATTAATAGTTTGAGTATTAATTATCAACCTCAAAATATTGTTTTTTTCCTTACAAACATGTCAAAAACCGCTCCACATTCTTCGTGTTTTTTTTTACTCCAAATTGATCTACTTCACAAATGTCTTAGTTCTTGGGATAATTCTAGAGAGCATCACTAGTCCATTTCTGTCATTCTAATAGGAAAATTTTAAAAAACAATAGAAAACATCGCGTTCCACAGACTGAACATAGCTTTGTGTACCTTCAAGTAGCGTCCATCACAACCATTTTGATGTTTTCACCGCAAAATCAAGCCGATTATGCCAATTTTGGATCATTTACACCGTAACACACGTTAAATCACTGATTTATGGTCGAAACTATCATTGAAAACTGAGAAAACTAGGAAAATCTTGAGAAACTATGCGAAAAGCACAGAGCTGTGACGTTCACATTTGTTGGTACAGAGGGCGCCGGTGCGGCGTCATTCAATATGGCGATAGAATGCCAAGCGCTGATTGGCCGGCGGCGGCATTGGTATGAAGTTGGCGCGGGTGTGCAAGCGGGATGGATTTATGTGTTGTTTTGGCACGCGTGGGGGACAGACGATGTGTTGGGATGGATTGCATTTGTATGCCCGCCGCGGCCGAGACCGGTTTCGTTTAGAGGCGTTCTCGGTGTGCGTATGTGCGCGGCTATGTGCACAGCAGGTAGCCTATTTATAATGACGAATTCGTGCGCTCCGCGCGCCATGAATTAAAATATAAATTTTTAATTTTACCTGTTTTATTGTTTCAGGTAAGAAGCGTGTGGAACGCCAATTGGATTTTTATAATTTTTTGAACACGGAAGCTTAAGCAAGCGTGGGTAGGTTCTGGTAAACGAAAAATATTGTAAGTAAGGAGGTAATGTAAAAAGTATTGTAAACAAGTAAACTCATTCAATAATATTTCATAATTCTTAAACTTTTTAAAGTAAAAGGTTTTCAGTAGTCTGACTTCAAATTTGATCAATCAGTATTTTGATAGTACCTGTAATAGCACAGGGGTTTGAAATATCCTTGTAAGTTTTTTTAAAACCTGGTTAAGAAATAAAAGACACAAATATAGGTTTAGCAAAAATGTATACCTACGTATATTTTTAAAATACTTAAATACGGAGGTCGAATGCTGTTTGTATGCAAATAAATAAAGCTTAAGAAGATAAAGCAGAAAAGCGCTTCATCAGCACAGCAGCCACACCCGCGGCTCGCAGATAGCGGAAGTTTGAATATGTGTCGGAAAGGAAAAACTCGAATATGGCAGAGGCCCAATGGGCTAAGATAAATTTATTTTGTCGTGTTACTAGCAATAAATATGCTAATTCAACACTATAACGTCCGTATGTCGCCTAGCAGAGCCACCATTGAAAGAGTGAAAAAGATATCACGGAATTGCACTGCGCATTGCTCTTTTCAGTCATAGAAACTTCGAGTGGCATCAAGCGAAAACTCATTTTGTTTCTTTATTTGTAAGGTCGTATTTTTTCACGCCGGTTTTAGGAGTTACGCCGTTCTGTTGCCGGCTGGTAGTTTTATCGACCTACGGTAACTACTAACCCAATAAATTTTGGTGTTTCGCTCAGTGAATTCGTTCGCTGAGCGAATGCATCGTCCCAGATATGAATGTGCCGGATTTGACTGAATTGATTTATTTGTATGAGGTTTATGAGTTATCGCTGAAATATGTCTTCTGGACTCGACGATTCCAGCTTATCTGCAGTAAGACAGTCAATATACAGACTTACCATCTGATTTATGTAATTTGAGATATACTACGTATATTTCAATGTATTTCGATAGTATAATCATTGATTACAGTCAGAAGTTGCTCATCTCTCAGAACATAATTAAAGCATTAATCAAAGACTATCAAGCGCACAACTTAATCGACAAAACGAAAACAATCAAAACCAATATTTAATTGATGGGCAAACCTTAATTAACTTGTAGTTTGGCGGCGGCCCCAAAGCCCCTCGGATAAAAGAAGCCATCTGCATTTCGGTATTCAAATTATTCTCCAAACGTGTTTTAAGCTCAAATCGAACGGTCGTTAACGAAATAGTTGCATCACACTCACTCCTGCGCAGACGATGCCGGAGTGAACAGCACAACCCATCCAAACCGCATTGGAAACGTCGAAAGGGCTGTATTATAAACGAACGCATGTAGACCCAAATAAAACGGAACAAAAAAGTCACATCACAAAAGTTTGCCTAAACTAACCTCGTTAAGAGATTCCTGGATAAAAGAATACCGTTTTTCAGTACCGTCACGATTGTCAAGTCGATCGGATAGCTCGATCGCTGGCCCAACGTCTACTGAGTTTTAAAAAACGGCCTGTACCCTGGTTTACTCCCGTGACGTAAAAAACTGTGCACTACAAAAGTGCGGAGAAAGTTGGCCCTTGTTGCGTTCGGATGACAAAAAAAAAATAGAAACTTTTTATGCTATTGTTCAAGAGAAAGTCGCGATTGTCCTGATAAAAAAAACTTCTGCGTACCTGCAAAAGAAACGGGCGATGAACGGCTTAAAGTTTTTTAGTTTCCAAATAGCATTGTAGAAGACTGCTTGTGTGTTGATAAGTGGATAAGTCTAAGAGCTAAGAAGCTATGTTACTTCATTAAGTCGGTAGCTTAATTGGCGTAGATAAAGAAGATTGTGCAGTGTGGACAAACCGTGTGGTCGTCAACGTACATAGATCCCGACTGAGTATAAGTTGTGTGTGGTGGGGACGTCACGACCATGGCACCAGGGAGAAAATTCATCGACAAAAACGACCAGGTTGGTACCGATGGTCCCATAAATAATCCAGATTAAATGACAGTAAGCGGACATGACGAAAGCGAGTTTTCTCCGGAAAAATTAATTGAGGCTGCTGTGTTTGAAAATTTAATTTCGCGTTCGTGTACGGTTGTCGTGTACGGTGTCAGTACAAATTAACACTGTTTTGAGAATTTTTTTAGCGTGTCGTGTTGGGCAGTTTAGGTGTATCGTGTTTCGTGCTAACGTTGCCGTTTTGCGAAATACATAATTTGCATTAAAACAGTATTTTTAGATAAGCTATTTTAATGGATGCATTGAATCAAAAGTGTCATTCTCCTAAAAAAACGGACCCTATTACTAAGCTTTTGCTGTGTCTTTCCGTCCGTCTGTCTGTCACCAGACTGTATCTCACGAACCGCTATTGCTAGGCTAGAAATTTGAAATTTTCTCAAATTATATATAACAACCCCATATAACAAATGCGATTCCGACTCGCATTTTCCAGGTTTTTTAGAACTCTCTAACCGCAATGGCCGAAGGTTCTATGCAACCGAGAACATGTTATATGTCCTTACGCACATACAGACAAAGGAGGAGCTTAATTAAACTAGCGGAGCGGGGCAAGCGAAACGTAAGCATTTAATTTATATCCCTGCAGTAACTCCGCGGGCTCTTCCTTGCTGGAGTAAGTTCATAGGCGGAGCGGATAGAGTATCCGAGTAAGCGTCGAGTAATAGCGACCACATAGGGTGCTATTTCAAATCAAATAACATCATTTACGCATTCACTAGTTATTTTTATGCATTCATTAAGTAACTGAGCTATTTAAGTATTACTGGTATATGATTATTTCTACGGCTGAGCTCCACTACAAATAACATGGTTATTTCTAGGGTCTATATTGAAAAAATAGAAATAGCAGATTCCTACATTGTCGCGGGTGTGACTGTTGTGGTTCCACCGCTATGTCTGATTTCCATAACACTTACTTTGGAATTAGGGCCTCTACTTTTGAATCACTCGCTTAAATATGGCGTGTGATAATTGTTCGAAAACGAATTAAAAATCTACACAGTCACGCGAATTATTGACGTAATTAGTTACTAAATTAAGATATACTTTTTCAAATCCCTCCCATGTGAATATCAACTGACTTTCATTTGAAAATTCGACTTTAATTAATGATTTTCACTCGCCATCTTCACGTGAGTGATTCAAAAATAGGGGCCAGTGCAATGTACCTAAGTGATTAGTGTCCAAAATTTATTTCATTTTTATTTATTTATAGTTTGACTTTGTTCTTATGTAGTTTCTGTCTACTTTGTAATATGAGCTATGCAGTGAGTTAACGCATTATTCATCATCTTCAATGGCGTTTAAATATGTTAGGTTATGGGATAATCTTCTTGCATCATACATAATCAATATGATTGTCATAACTGGATTTTGGATTTTGAGTTTTATTGCCGCTGGTCGGCTATGACATAAATACCGTCTTTTCATTGTAGTCTTTCGTAGAAAAACGCGCCATAGTTTAACGCCGGAGTTGTATAAACCATTTTAATTACTAGTTACGGTCAATATTGAACGATGTAATTAATATGTGTGCTTAATTGACTGTGAAAAGAATGGATATCGATGTTTCTGCTCCATTTGTTGCAAAGGTTTTGTTTGTTTTTGCTAAGATGCGATCGGTATGTCTTGGAATTGGTTGAAATTTAACTCTTCTGTGTAATTAAAAAAACACGTATAAAATAATAATTAAGAAGCTTTAGAAATTGTAGATCGAGAGAACACTACCATAACTAATGGATCAATTTTAATAATAGCCCATTTCTTATCACCACAAACATTTCACGAAATAATTACTGCTTTGACAAGCTCAAAGTAATTAAAACTAAACTAAACACAGGCTATATCTAAGATCCCAAAATTGTTAGTGGTTTCAAACCCAAGGCTTTATAGTGGCCAGCCCGTATTCACTGTCTTGATTTCCCCATAGCCGAATTTCAAAGCAAGTAACGACTGGTATAGCAATATTACAATATTATTATTATCACTAGAAACGGCCCCTGTTTCTATCATTTGGTAGACTTTAAGACATTTGAAGCGTTAGGGAGATTGCTGGTGCGATATTAAATTGTTCCGAGCTATAGTTAGCTATATTTGACCGTTGTTCGATAGTACGTAACTGACAATTATTTGTATCCATTTTCATTTTCTAAGCTAAAACTAATTTCGTTTTATTTTACTTTGCTTTGAAGTTATGAATGCCTCAGGGTACTGTTACAGCACCATTACTATTGCAGTCCGCATTATAAGAAATACCTATGCCATATCTTTAAAGAATTGTTTTAGTTACCAAAATTATACATACTTACTTTATTGTTGATTTGAAAATGTTGTCAGTTATTTAGGTTAAAATTAATTGCATATGGCACAAAGGCTTCTAAATTCATTCAATACCTCCAAGCCATATATTAAACAATAATGCAGTGCGGTAACACCCAACTGTATTTACGCGTATCAGGTTACGTTGGACCTTCCCTACATTCCTCCTAGGGTTGACACTTTATGTTAGAGACCTAAAGATAAATGTGTTAACTTTTTGCAAAGTCATTCAATTATTGATCGTTTTTAAACCAATGTTTTCTAATATTTTTGAAAAGTTCCTCAGATAAAGAACAAAAGGAATAGACAGGACATCGAAATTTTCAGAAAACACGTTTGAGGTATAGGTTATACGTCTTTTCAGTTAGCAAAGACGCGGGGATTCACAAGTTGAAAATAAAACGCTTATAGTCTTATTATTTTATGACTAATATGAATTAACATAACATTATGTAAAACAGTTTTTCATTTAGCAAAGACGCGAGGAAGCACACGTTAATTATAAAATAATAATAATATAACTCTTTATTGCACAACACAAAGTAAATTGCAGTTTATAAGCTTTAATCAAATGTACAACTTACGCGGTTTTATTTAAAAGCGATCTCTTCCAGACAACCTTAAAAAATGGAACAAACACTGTAGAAGTGTATTTACAAAGTGACTAAAGTTTAATGCAAATAATAATATAATTATTTTATGATGATTATGTATTAACATTAAATTTTAGATGTTAAGTCCGTGGTCTTTATCAATTCATGTAATAGTAAAAGTAATAAGTATTTTATGCGTTTTCTCGGTTCTCGATGGTTGAATTTAAACTAGCATCCCTAATACCACCAAAGCTTTCCACCTATCATGGCCCTCCTTAATTAAGTCCATACTGGGCAGACAACAATGCTGGCGACCGATGAGAGCCAAGATATTCAAATATGTCTAAGCCATATTGGTCGCCGTTTATCGAATATTTTTGATATATTCCGCTTTTTCAGTTTAATTACCTTTTGGTTTCTGTATTGCCTGATTTGTTGTGTATAAATATTTCGGTTGTTTGGCAGGGTCGGTGAGTTGAAAAAACATATTTGTCCATATTGTAATTAATGCCATGTCTTTGAGAATTAAAAAATCTAGTCTGCTTCTTTATTTATTTAAATCATCAAATTGACAAGATTCTATGGTAAATTTGCATTGCCTAAGTACCAAATTCCCATCTCCACCGACTGTGAAACACAAGTTCTGCAGAAAAATTCGCGAACATAAATAGCGCTGCAACATTTTTAAAGGCAAACCTCAAGCGCTGTAGTAGCCAACGATCGATCTAAGCGAGCGCAGTGTCGACGGAAAAACTACTCCGGGTAGAAATTTATGTGCCGCTGGATAATCTAGTTGGGCTGTATTGTGCCATCGGTTATTGGCTCCAAGAGTTACTGGCTGGTTTTGGTATCGTGGTGCTTTAAAATTTTAAAAAGTAATGCTAGTAACTTAATTCGTCAGAAATCCGCTACAAATTTTATAAAAGACGACCACAATGTTGCAGAAAAAATGAATATTGTCTTCATGAAACTCCATGGTGTACGTGTGTGTAAAAACCCTTTTTTTATTTTTATTGACTGCACACGATTCTATAAAAAACGTATACAAATATTCATTGAAAACCAAAACCTTATTATTTTTCTCCCATGTTTCTGTGCAAGTTATGGTCCACGAATCCATAAGATATCTACCTTGTTACACTCGTATGTAACACAAGTTCGTTACTGCGTAGTCTTGTACCAATTATTGTTAGGAAGCACGAAATATCGAACCTTTGGACCTTGCCGTGTTTTCCGGGACTAACTGTACCTAAGCGTGACTTGATAAAGCAGTTTGGACCGATACCATCTGTCGTGGGGCTTTAAAAGCCTCAGATATTACATAATGGTACTCAGAAAATTTACCGTTACTATCAATATAAATTTCGAAAGTTTGGCTTGGTCCTGGCTAGTTAAAGTTTTACATATTTAAAAAGTCGTAGTCGAATAAATTATAATTAACTGAAAAATATATAACTAAATAAATAATTAAATACGCAAGAAATTGATAAACATAAAATAATTGACACTACTAATAACAGCAAAGATGTCCAACGAAAAGCAAACAAAATTACCCGAACAAAAACTTATCTTACACATTTGTATTAAGAATTATATTAATTTACCAGGCATGTGTATATAAAGTTTAAACTTTACAAAAGGGCAGATGCGCTTGCGAAATAAAAAAGAAAAGTAAGAACGCGACATGGCTCTTGATTAATACTTTAAAGGAAACTTGCGCTGCAACGACTAGGCAGTCGGCAGGAGCTTTAACAACTTCTGCTATACTTACACACGCACGCCCGCTGCCTAGCAGACCCATAATGAACACCTCCAAACATAGTAACTTGGCTCCCTATTATGAAATGCAAAAACAAACAAATGACGAGCAAATCATTAGCGATGCTACCATGTATGTAGATGACCTAATACAGGACGCTAAAAACTTCGCTAATATCCTTCAAGCTAAGGAAAACAGACAAATTAACGACAAATCCTCAAACCATGTTTAGAAAATGTACAAAACATCGCAGAATCCACATGTTATTAAAGAAAAATAACCGTTGTCCTGCAAATTGAAACAGCCATAACGAAGTCTATAAAAGATGCAACAGACATCGCTGATAAAAAGCAACACGGAATCTCGAATACCATTTTCAAATGGGAAACGAATAAATAGAGAGCCCTCAATGTATGGGCACCCCCTGTGACAAATGCACATTTTGAACGAATCTGAGCTCTGTTCTTGTTTGCATAAGGGCGGGGGTGCATTCGTGTGTTGTGTATGCCAGGTGACGATCTGATCGGCCGTAGAAATAATCCAGTTTTACATATGGCCGCGGTAAAAGTAAAGAACTCTCAGGACCTGCCGCATAAATTGCCCCGTTCGTGATGCAGTGGCTCGTTGAATATGTATAGGTGCGCTCCCTTCCGTACTTCTCATTTTACTAATAGATTTCTCTTTGATTAAATTTGTATACGTTTTATTCATAAGACCGCGGCCACTATTGTTAGTCTGCGCCCACTTAAATCAGCCGGGCCTCGCGGATATTTTGTTTTGCTACGTAAGGATGTTTGTTTTCGCTTACGATTCTATTCTCTATTATGAAATAGGATTCCGATACGACGATAGATATTGTAATAGTATATTTTCACTGTGTCTCTTCGTCGCACCTGAGTTTATATTTGCCGTTCATTACTTTATCATTACTTAATTGTAATGACAAGTTTAATGAGATAAAAAAGCTTCGACTTTCACGCGTTAATGAACTGTCCAATGACCGTTGAATACTCAATTTTAAATTTATTAATGTACCGATGATAAATAACCGGTAACCCCTTGGCATTTGGCGTCGACCGAGAGGACGTTCGTACGGAATCAGATATTTATAATGGCTTTATTAAGACTGACCATCGGCTGAGCTCACGCCCGCTTATTATTATAATTGAGACGATTGCCTAAAGCTTCTTCGCTTGAATGAAGTCATCGTATTTCTTGAATATCAAGTCTACAAATTTTTCTATTACCGTTGGTTACATAATAATTCTACTAATAACGAAACATGTGATGATGTTTGATTTAGTAGTTTTAAAAACGTGATTGGGGTTTCCCGAAAAGTTTTCGAATGGCGGTCGAATAATTGCCTGGAAATGAATTTCTTGTTAGGCCTGATAAGGGGACGGTAAGAAATCATAGTCGTGTTTGTTATGCAAAAATGCAAGCGAAGATTCCGTGACGGCGACCCATGGCGCTGCCTCG
Source organism: Pyrausta purpuralis (assembly GCA_963924145.1). Taxonomy (NCBI): domain Eukaryota; kingdom Metazoa; phylum Arthropoda; class Insecta; order Lepidoptera; family Crambidae; genus Pyrausta; species Pyrausta purpuralis. Next base: position 21,144,874 of record OZ001643.1, read on the forward strand.
TTCATGTTTATAATGTGTTTATACTTTTTTGTTAGTCCGGTCTACACGTGACCGTTCTTCTAACGAGTTCAAAATTAAAATATAAATCGTTATGTAAACTTTATTCTTAACGGATGCACGTTAAATGCCGCGCGTTAAATGGGAGCTGAAGCCAATTTTTCCCAGAGTAATTACGCTGTAAGTTATCTTAATTATGCAAGTGTCTTGAGCTACTAAGTAACTTCCTAAAGAGGCTGTAATCTCACAAATCGTTATATTTATGGACGCCCTACCTCATTGGGGACATTAAAAGTTTGAAGCCATAACGGCGCAACTCTTACCTTCCAGTTGTTCATTCAGAGCGCGTATATTGTTGGAGTTGAAATTTGTAGGCGGTACTGAAAAAGTGTCAATTCATCATACCAAAGCCCGGGGCTCGAGGCGAAGTCCCCGTATAAATCTCACTTCCATACTTTCGCGTGGGGAAAACGACTGCTTTATGGGATCCTTAAGGCTGTATGGATTTGGGAAAATATTTCCTTTTCGTGCTGGCCCTCGACAAATGAAGGAGCATTGGGCACATTAGAATGTGTGAAAGGGCCCATAGGCGTTTTTATTGTTATGCGAAGCAATTCAGTTAAAAGCGAGTGCGTTACTTCAGTACATACTAAGTGACTATTTGCTAATATTTATTAGACCAAAATGGGTTTGGGTTCGAGTAAAAAGGTGCATAATGTTAATACAGTCTCGTAAATCTTTGGGGGGTTAGAGCGTGATAAAAATATCGATAGTTCATAATTACTCGTCAATCTAGTCGGTGGAAAGCATTCAAGTCTTTAACGACGTAGAAAATGTCGTTACTCACACTGCTGTTTCTGGTTGTATATCACTGTTTAGAAATCTTTACTAATCATGATATATTACACGTCCCAGCTGCGTCGTTATAAGAGTTACAAAACTTGCCAAGCTTTTATCAGTATAAAATTATTGAATTTTAATGCAATTGAATTGGGCGTAGGTGTTGTTAGATCCATGCCTATGATTTGTATTGTATTTAAATAGGTAGTTAAACTGTCGATATGATATCGATAACAATAAATTTATCTTAATATTGTTGAAAGTCTATCAGAAAAACTTCAGTATTATATAGCTATTGATTGACAGCTTTTGTAACTTTGGATACTTGGTACTTTGTCAAAAGTGGGATAGGAAAAAACACGTATATTATGACAGATTAATCCGAAATTACAACACAATTTTACTGAGAATGTGTTTGTGTTCTAGACTAGAATTTACCTGAATTGTGTAAGCAAGAATTGTAAATAAGCACGACCTAATGTAGGTGGGCTAACAGGTTTGATACTTTTCCTTTAATATGTTCTTCAAATAAAACACAATTGATGAGAACCCGTTCCATGTAAAGTATCTCAAAACTTGGGGCTATATTATTGTGTGGTATTTGACGGTCTAATCAAATCAAATATTCATTTAGTGCAACTGTTATAGGTAATTTTGTAACAGCGGATGTCAATGCTTTTAAAATATTTTTCTCTTTAACATGCCCATGAAGCGTTCAATATTGTAGGTACCGAGAACTTTTACTTAAGATGTTAATCTAAATTTGTGAAATTTCAATAATTAAATACATTTGAGAACGGTAGATAGGTATATATTGTAAGTTTATCGACAATCCAAGTATCGATATTCCCAAGCCTAATACATAAAGCGTGCGCGTGCTGGAGGGCAGCGCCCGCGCATGGGCTCGCCTCATTAGAACTGCGACTGCGCCCTTCCCTCCTCCCCGCGGCTCACTCGCGCACCCGTTTATCCAGAGAACCTACTTTGAAAGGCGTATGCTTGTTTTAAGATATTGACTTAGTATTACATACTTTATAAATGACTTTTTCAATAAGAACTACATTTGATTTTACGAAGACAACGACTTTTTATGTACAAATAGGATTGGGTTTTTTAATATTGGTCTTTTTTTTAATTATGGACACCAATCACATACATTGCTCTGATCCCAAAGTAAGTAGCTATTTGCACTTGTGTTATGGAAATCAGACACTATGGTGGTACCACAACACCCAGACCCAAGACAATATAGAAAATTTGGATTTCTATATTGACTTGACCGGGAATCGAACCCGGGACCTCGGAGCGGCGACACCTTGAAACCAGCGTGCTTAGCTACTACACCATGGAGGTCCAAACATTCGTAATGTTTTATGTACTTTTTCTGTATTGTTGGATGTCAATTAAGTCATCTTAACGCTCCGTAGTAAAATATTGGTAGAGTGTCATAAAAAAATTGGTGAATCCATGAATGCTTATCCCGAAAAGCGTAAATTGTCTCAAGGCACTTTTTAATACATACATGCAGGCGTCTTATTGGCTCACACCAAGCTCCACCAATATGTTATATTTTCTTGCACTACGTAGAGGTATAGGGCATGTGAAAATACCTGCCCTTCCCGTAGGGCCTCGACGACATTTCCATTGCCAGCGCGGAAACTAGAAGTTTTAGGAGAGCGGCTACAGACACAGAGATTCTTTACAGATAATGTTTATTGTGTGCTAATACACGGCTAGTTACAGACGTAAGACAGAGAAAGCAGATGCTAGAATATAAACAGAAATAATATTCTCATAAATTTACAGAAGTCGTTATAAAACTGATCATTGAATGTGATATCATAACGCTATGTTACTGATAAACCAATTAAAATAATGCTCGTGTTATGCGTAGGTGTTATTTCTACTAAAATACTGATATATGTATAGAAGTCGTGGGTAAATTAGGTAAATACGCGTGTGGGAAAGCTTTAAAGGGCGTAGCACAATCGTTTACCATATTAGGCCCTAACAACAGAGACTCCAGATAAATTGAAAGGTTCGTGGGCAATGTGATTTGAATTGAATTAATTATGAGCATTAGATTCTCACGACGTTCAATAGGAAATGCAAACTACTTGAGAAAAATTACGTAGTTATGGTATATTTCGAGCGCTTCCCTACTGAACGCGCAGTTTATCTCGATGTAGAGTTCAATAAACCAAGACGCGCCCGCGCGACTGAATCGCGGACGAGAATTTATGCGACAAAATAATGCATACAGGTGTCGCGGTCCTCAGCGCCCCTTCAAATAGTCTCCCGATGGGAACTAAATGGGAAAAGGGGCCTTTTAAGACCCGGACTCAGCGTTAGACACGAGCGATGTTGTGATAGCTCCGCAACACATCCCCAATTACGATTTATTCAGACTCTAAAAGGGCATCAGTAATGATGTACCGTACCGCCGCCGCGTAATGACTTACCTTTTTCTCTCACAATCGAAATCCAATTATTTCTGAAAGTAACTAAATACCGGTCCAGAACAAGAGAGGCGAACCGTAAATCGGCGCTGGATATTTGCAGCGCGCTTGGAATATGAATTATTTTTCGTGATTGTTCTTGCGACCGCGTCATGGTTCATACATGAAGCGCGAACTAGTTTTTTTGACGCTGCGCCAGTCGTCGGCAAATAAAATCATATTCGAGAACTTTCCGATTTCGACTTTGGATTTTTAAATGGAATTTCTGGGTCTTTTGCCATGTCTACTTGAAATTTTGTGCCGTAATTAAAATTATCGGTGTGCTGTGCTTTAAATTGGTTTCGGGAAAGGAGGCTTGCGCAACGCCCGCGGTTCTGAAAGGGAGATAACCCAAATTTGTTTGAGCGAATTTTTTGAAACTCTTTTTATCAATCGGTGGGCTGGTAATTGGCAGAGCGGTTGCGGGAACCATAATTGACGGTGCTATCATTCTGAAGTTTTCGTTCGGACATTCGGGGAAACTTTAATTGGTCTACCTTTTGTGACGTTCAATAACGCCGACTTGATAATAACATGGCCAATTATTAGCAGATCGTTGCTTTTAATTAGCTGTTTGATGGGTATAAAATATTTTGATCATTTTGACAATTATAGTTATTTTGGGTATCCATCAAGAGGAGTTATTTTAAAATAATTCCTATATTAAAAATAATAAGTGAGCAGCGCAGTTGTATATGTCACCGCGATATTGTGAAACCGCGTGATTACAATCTTACCTACGGTTTCAAATCTGTAAGATCATAATCTGTCGATTTATTGTGAACTGCACTACCGAACTATATACATTTTAACCTTAACTGAAATGACGACGCACTGGGCCAAGTGGTAAGATTAGGTTAGGTGAAAGATAAACGGTTTAAGCGAAGTGAAACCCCATCATCCAACGGTTTTAATACCGCTTTATTTTAAATTCGCTGTTTTTTCAGTATTACGGTGGCACAAGTTATTTATTTATATATTTTTGTAGTTAGGTAATGCTAAATCCCTCGATCCAAATTGATTTTGTTTTTTCTATAATTTGTAATTTATCAGTATTTTGAAATTATTTTAGAATTGACAACTTTGCCATAAAACTAAAATAATATTTTATAGAGAGAGAAGGAATCGGCAATAAAGTATTGTCAGACGTCCCCGCCGTAGAAGTGAGTTTCTTATTGGTTCACAATTTAAGTCCTCAAGGTGACCGAGCTATTCTTAAGACAAACAAAAAGCCCATTCGTCGAATACTAAGCGACATCAGCTCCACAGACTGGAGCAACTAAAAAGCACCAACCGATACTTATCAAGTGTTTGAAATGACACAACCGGATTCCTGGCCGGTGGACATTATGCTTTTTCCATACGGGGAATAAAACTGACGAATTTCTCAATAAAAGAGAGATGAGCGGCGTGTCGTCACGTACTAGGGGCTCTGTGGGTATTTGGAGCGGTGCAGCAAAAACTATTCAGGGGCCATTATTATGGCATTTTTGTCGTCTGACGGGGCAACGAGTGGTCTCGGCCATTACGGCGCGGTGGAGGGGGTATGCGTGCCGCGCCCCACCCCCGCGCCCGCGGCTCCCGCGCTCCCGCCATCCATCTTCGATATGCACATAAAGCGAACCGGACCCGTAACGGCAGACCCACATTCCCGCTGCTCTTAAATTTATTTATCTCTTTATTAATTCTCGACTCGAATTTTTATGTTTGTGTTAAATACGCCTGTGGAGTTTAGACGATGCAATTGTTTCAACGATAGGATCGCTATCGAACCGAACGTGGTCTCATTAAGACTTCCCTATATGGATTCCTATTTTCTATACGACTTTTATCCTTCTTACTGTCTCATGGATAGAAGTTTCGTATTTTGGTATTCGACTGATTCTCAAAAAACAAAACTGTTGTCTGCTTTTGTAGCGATTCTTGTAAATTTCGCCTCATCCATATTTACAGAAGTTCGCAAACACGCTGACATCCGTACTTGAATTGGAAAGTTCGTCATGGCATTCGTTGGGACTTGTTTGTTCTCATGTAAAATTTATTATACCTATCCACTTACAACTTCTTACTTGCCGATACGAAACATGATGTTAATACTCATCGGATCTATTTTTCTGGGTGTATTGTAGAATCTTTCAAAGAGTCATATTTCTGAGGTCTATAATAAAATATGGTTTTTATTTTATGGTCTTGATGTGATGTAGACGTCAATTAAAAAATCACCTGTTCGTGGACAATGGGACCGATAAGCATGTGGGCTATAAACCATGGGTAACCGGCTCGTGTGGAATGATCCTTTTAATGAAGTGGCAGTAACTAAGTCTGTCTCTTCATCATTTACCAACTAAATAATTTTCGCTTTTTCTCTTTCGATATCTGAAAAGATATAAAAATATCTAACACTTTATAGACTACCTAATGTCATGAGGGTAAATTATCCTTATTGTTTCAACGAAATAAATTGCGATTCGAACTGAATAAGGAATTTGGACATTTATGTTCAATTTAACCTCTATTCGTGAACTAAGATCTAAAAATAGATTGAACAGCTGAAACTAGCAGCTGTTTATTTTATTGCCACAAATGAAATCATTATCATTTATATTAATGACTTCTTTAGTAATCTCCTTATAACCTATTTTCTCTACTAAAATCATTATGATCAGTATTAATATAAACAATATTAGAAGCATGACCATTGTAAAGTGTATGGATAATCGCGTTTCAAATTCCCAGTAGCGTCTTCCAGCGAGCCTTATAATATCAGGGTAGTACAAAGCAAGCGTTAGCCCCAAGAGATCTGCGAGGTGCCTTCACAACTGAACAGCCATGTTTACGGTCCTCAGGCGTCAAGGGATGGACTTAGATAGATTGCTCGATTCCATTTAGGCTCGTATCGTGTAAAATATTACCACTATACACCAATTACTAGATACCTCACACGCTATCCGTCACTTAACAGCCGATGATATGAGTTATGCGGTGTTTAGCGAGAAATATGCCTGGATTACCATCGCTCAAGCAATACGAAGTGTAGGCCAGGATTAGTATTCAGAATACATTCGCGCAATGCTTACGGATTATCATAGAACATTTGAATCCACTATCCGTAAATATAGCAAGTAATTTTTGCCTCTTAATTAAAAGAGCAATTCATTATTCTTACTAAATCTGAAAAGGCGAATTTTTAGTACTAATGCGTCATTAGCATAATCCGTAATCACAGCTTTGGGAACAAAAACTCTATAAAAAATCTAATTATTCCATATTAATTCATCTTTCTTACATCTTAATTAACATCAAGATTGTTGTAAGTCATATCATATGTAATTAGATTTTCCTAATGAATTGATAATTAAGGAGTACGTCCTATTAACCCAATCTTGAATATCTAATACCTGTAGGCCACGAGATAGGTATCTAGTTAGTCTAATTTGCAATAGAGCCTTTGTGTTAATTGATCCCTAGGCGGCGTTGGTTACGATAATTGTCTATAAATTGTTCCGGGCATTAATCTCTACATCAAATTGGTGGTATTAATGGCGTATTGGATCCAGTATAGGATCAAATCCTAATGGCCTACGAATTGAATTACTACGACGATGTTTACTTGAGTTTTATATTTTTTTCAATACAGTAGGAGCGTACCGTACGAGCCGGGAACGTGAAGCACGCACTAATTAACGTTCAACGTGAAACTTCGCCGAGCCTTCACCAATCAAACATGACCTGCGACAGCCAATATATCTTTCCCTACCGCCTCTTGCTCGTCAGCATCACGAAGGGCGGGGCGGGTCTCATTAAACTGGGCACCCAGTAATTGCGTGTCTAACGCTCCCTACACGTAACTCGGTCTTTTATTAGGTGGAAATTCTGTATACGGCACTACAGTCGAGTACCAGGCGGAACTTATGAACTATACTCCCTTTAATGTTTATGTCTTTCAAAACTCATGATTACGCACGAAATTCGAAAAATATCACCGAACTTAAACTGTCGGACTTGATTTACATTTTATCGAGTATTTATTCGAATGGGGCACTTCTTGAGTGTTCATTCGATTTTTATTCAGTGCAACTGATTTCTTAATCTGTGCTGATTCATGAAGCGTGTTTAGTTCAATGATCCTTGGTGTAGTTGATGTGTTATTGTGTCGCGAGACAGTCGTAAACGTCCACATTAGCGGAATATTGTTGTTTATTGCGATTTAACACATCTTTATTTAAACATTAGTCACGGTGAGCGCGCATCGTATAGCTTGTATGATTGATTACTTACTTATACCGACTTCTTGCAGGCATAATTTATATCTGGCCGTTATTGTATTATTTTTTTATTACCCCATCCTCATTTGGTATGCATTCCTCGTTACTTTAATTACTGGTTGCTACTTTGCAAAATGATTACATGAACTTGAAAATGCGGTTCAATTATTTTTTTACTTCAATCTACGAAATAAGTATCTGCTTTTATCTTGGTGTGACCTTTTTGTCCGTCCTCCTTTTATGAGTTGTTTTCCTCTAAAAGGCTTGAAATACTTTTTTAATGGTTACGTAAAAAACAAAAGACGACCAATTTTTGCAAATAGTTTCATTTTGAGACATGTGCTAGCTTTTAGCGATAGCATATGAAGTACTATGGTTAACCAACCCCCTGCGTGTCTCAGTCAGCCCTCGACCTGATACAATAACGAAACAGCATGGAATTTTAGAAAGCTGACCGTTGCGCAACTTTCTCCCTTTATCTTCGGAACAATAGGCTACAACACTTACCGTATTGTGTCCTTTCTGCACACTTTTTATGATTTGCCATGCAAATACGAAGCAGTTGTTCCTTACGGTACAATGTTTTTAATGTTTTGTTTGTGTCTACAGAGGAATAGTTTTATGACGGTATTGACAGCGTTATTGATTTTTATGAACTGTTTTGTAGAGTTATGGGCTATAGATTTTTATGAGTTTTGAAACAGTTTTAGAAAGCGTTGGTTAACGTGATATCCGTTGCCTTCTCATATCCTGTTACTACATTTGGGAAAGCAATTAATAAATTATTGTTCATTTTGGAATACTATGGCATAGTAAAGTCAAAAACATAAATGTTTAAAGAATAGATTCTGCACATCCAAGAATAGACAACGTAAATATTTATCATTTTAATAAATCGATTTAGTTATCATCCATTTATTTTAAGAGCCGTGCTCTTGTCGGTGGAGTGATTGCCATTCTTCTCTCCTGCTTTTATCTTGACTTCCTGATACGACATGACATTAATTTTCAAAATATCTTATTCTAGGCCGTCCTCTTCCCTTCTTTCCTTCTATTTTTCCTTCTATGATATTTTCTAAAAATCTGTCATGTCGTATCAAGTGTCCTATCATATTGCCTCGTCGATTGTCTATTGTTTGCAAAAATAAACTTTAAAAAAAAGTAAAAACCGACCTCAAAACCAAAATGCACTAAAAAGTCTTAAATAAACTCTTCACCATTGAAAGGAAAGGAATCCGTTTTAGGCAAACAATTTCTTTTTGGAGTCGGTGCTGTGATAGTTGATACTTGATGGTCAAAGTGTTGGCACCGACTCCAAAAAGAAATTGTTTGCCTAAAACGGATTCCTTTCCTTTCAATGGTGAAGAGCATTTTGGTTTTGAAGTCGGTTTTTACTTTTTTTAAAAGTTTATTTTATTTCTTTTTTTTTAGTGATTACATAAGAGGGGGGGGGGGGAGCTGCACCTTATGATTCTATTTTTTACGAAGCTACAAATTACCTATCATAAGTTTCGTCATTATAATTACTGAACTCCTAGGCGTTAAGGAGTTCCACCATCAGCTCAGCCCCACAAAATGTTGACTATCAGACGTAACAACACGTCAACATTAAGATTCTAGTAAAGAAACACTATACGTGCCTTTAAATTTTGAGGGTTTCCCTCGAATACACCAAGATCCCATCATCAGATCCCAAAGTGGAGAAAAGACCAACTAGAAGGTACACCCTCTAAGTAGGTGAAAAAAAATTTCGATTCGGTCGACAAACCACTGAGATATGAGGTAACATACATACAAAAAAAAAAGATAAAAAAAACATACAGTCGAATTGATAACCTCCTCCTTTTTTGAAGTCGGTTAAAAATATTCTTCGTCAATTTTGAGCACTTCTTCGTTTGTATTCTTTTCTGCCTAACTCATTCTTCCCATTCTCCTCCATAACCACATCTCAACCTATTCTCTCTGTTTCAAAGTCTACGTCTCGCTTCCATACAAATGCTATACTCCAAACGTAAATTTTTATAAGCCGCTCCCTAATTTACTTATATCGCTTCAATACTTTTAATAACAATAACATTTCATTCAGCATCGAAAACAGTGGTCCCAAACCATCAATATAGAATAGCTATCGGACAGATACGCATCTAGATAATAGTTAGGTATTAAATTGGCCGGTAGCGACGTTTACGAGCATATTGGCGGCGCTGGGCGCAACATGCTTCGCTATCTGTTACCGCCGTCGGTGGCTAATTCACTGTGACAAATTAACAACGGCTAAATTCAGACCCTCCGGCTCAGTATTTGCCTATAATATCCATCTATGTATGTTGTTTCGTTGTCTAGTGGTGTACCGGTGAGTCGGCGTCGATGGCGGGACGTTCCGATTCTCTGAGCTGCATCAAGAGGTGATTCTGAATTCAACGCAGCCAATGGTCTAATTTTTTTACACAATTTGTAAAAAAACTGAACGAATTATATAGTCTTAGCTCCTTGCTGTGCTTCCACATGAGTAATATATTCTTATTTCTTATTTCATATAACCAAATAGCATAAAGTTATGCTATGTAAACAACAGAACCTAAATTTAAAAGGATAATGTAATTTGTGCTATACATTAAATTTTTAAGTTAACTCTAAAAATGAAACAGAATCTGTACTTTATCTTATTAGGTTGGTTCATAACCAATCAGGTAGGTAAGTATACTTTTTATTTATGATGATTACAATGACACGGTAAACAAATCATTTTACCTCAATTGAAAGACACCAAATTAGGCCAATTTTAGTCGCTGTACCAATTGGACTGTGCATCACTACACCTATCTGTACTCTGTGGAAATTGGTGGCGTAATCCAAGATGGATTTATCGGCTTGTCGGATTTTATGCCCTCGGAATTGCGCGAAATATTTTTACGTTGACAATGAAAAATACACTCGCGAGTAGTAAAATGGATCAACAAATTAGCTTCCCGTTTGAATTTGTGCGTATTTTTCTGGTGGACAAACATGTAATTATCAAATAGCATTTTTGTTGCGACTCATTGATTTATTAAATACCTTTACTTCGATAATTTGTAAAGTACTTATTTATCCAATTAATTTATAACGTTTAAGAGTTCTTCCGATAAAATCTAAAACAAAAGTTAAAGATTGATTAGCAAATCGTGACGGGCCGCTGTTATCTTTGCTTCCTCAAGGGAATAATGGAAAGGGCATCGCATTCTAAGAGAGTGCATTGTTGCTGTCTCCGAGCGGCAAACGTAAGTATCTAGAGGGATGTTTGGGGCACGTTTTAGGGCTTCACATTTTTTTATTTATTTATCATATTAACAAAATTACAAGAATATATAGGAAATATTAACATCTAAAAACCACGTAGGTTTATTGTGATTAATGAGTTAAGTATAGGTCAGTAAAAAAATAAACTGGCCAATAACAAATTGAATTATGTGAGATGAGTAGATCGGTTATAAAGTCAGACATAAATAAATATTCTATGTATTGTATAGTAGACATATATAGATCTGTAGAAATAAATATATAAATATCCTTTGAACATTCCCAAACATCGCCATCTAGCCCCAAAGCTACTCAAAGCTTGTGTTATGGGCGCCAGACAACAGATATAATACTGAAATACTTTTTGTTTGTAAATACATACATGACATACATAGAAAACACCCAGACCAATACAAACAGACATGTTCATGCACACAAATGTTTGTATTGTGCGGGGATCGAACCCGTAACCCGCTGCGTAGTAGGCGATTTCTCGACCACTACACCAGTCAGGTCGTCGAAGTGTATCGATATTAGGAAAACCTTTAGAATACTCTACCATCAATGAGATATTCATAGACTTTTATATAAATAAATAAAACAGCTTTTCGGAGGTACTTGATTCAAGATTGTAAGATCCTAAAACAAATTCTGGTATACTAACTTGTTTTTCGAAATTTAAGTGAAAAAATAGCTGACATGGAATATATTAAAGACTTGATTTTATATTAAATGAACTCAACAAATCTGTAGATCAAATGTGTAGGATACACTTCCTGAAGTAGTTAGTTATCTACTTTAAGTAATCTGTTCCTTATAACTGTGTATATTTTTGTGATGTCGATACGTTTATCGATATCCCTAGACGCTAAAGGAGCTAGCAATCTTACAGCTCAGACACAAATAGAATGGCTACGACGCTGAAGACGTGGTCGTCTCTTTGTGTTCGAACCGGATACAGACTCATCCGAAATATATTCATGGCACTTAGTTTTAGACACATTTTCAGATGCGACTGATGGGTTGCATCCTGAAAGCAGCACTGAAGGTTTTTGACAAATTTTCAGTTGCTTTTAAGTGTTTTAGTTGTCTTCCTGTTATTTCTTTGTACTACCAAGTGTTTAGAATCTTGCTACCTTTGCGGTGTGAAATTATAAATGATCATTTTCTAAAGTCACCTGTTTTGCGAATTATTTGTATCATTTCTACAAAAAAGCTAGCTTTTTTGAGTACCCTTTCAGACATTGTTTTATGTTCTATTTGCATCCTCAATTAAATGATGTACAGTGGAAATCCTTACCCCCCATCGCGCCAGCTGTCTCGTTGTTCTGTAAAATATGTCGATGTTCGTCCAGAACTAGTTCCATTGAATTAAATGCTCTTAACATCCCACGTGTTCGTCTGAATGATAATTTTAATTGGCCCGACTTGTATTATTTCAATTTTAAATTACCTTTGTTAGTCTTACGGAGTATGCGTTCGTATGTAGTACTTGATGTAAATACCTATTGGATACTGGGGGCACGCTTTTGTATAAAGTCTGATGTGAAATATGTTCACTAAGATATAATGCTTTTTGTACAGCTATTTAAGTATTTAACGACCTCTCTCCAACATTAAGTTCATTATTCATTTAACGTAAGATTTTACTGTTGAACGTAAACTCTAGCATTGATCGCGCCTTTAACATCATGTCACGATCGCTTTTGAGAAGAGAGCTGTACCTTCAATTTTCCGGAATTTTTTTAGCTAGGAATCTTCATGGTAGCGACTTCTCACCATGAAACTTGACTCAACAAAAATAGTTCTGCCATCTATCGATAGCTTCTATGTCGCACAAACACCAACACACGTGTGGAACAATGGGCTGATCAGTACGTTTGTTAGTGTCCGTCCGTCTGTACGTCAGGTTTATTGGACGCTGGGAGATGGACGCGATAGCTGGCCCGCCAACGTCGAGCTTCGAATTAGAGGGGGTTTGCACTGACGGATGGATTGTAAGGCCAGTACAGGTAGATGTATCGATGCTATTTTTACAGGCGGCTAGAGCTGTGATCGCGGTGATATCTGATTGATTGAAAAGAAATTGAATAGGGGACTTATTTGGTTGGCAAAATGACGTAGTTTGGGATAATAATGATGAAGCAACCAAGTAATGTCCAAAATAAACCTTTGGATCAAAGAAATCCATATAACCCTACTTGTAGTACATTTAAATAATGAGATCGAATTTTCGATGCTTGAATAAAGCGAAAAGAAATACAATAAACCAGTATATGTTCCAGTAAGGTGTTAAAAGTTATGGTCTCGTTTTGTGATTTCTTACACTCACGCAATTGCATTTAATGAAAACTGGCGATTGAATGACGATAAAAAGCCGAGAACGTCACAGCCCTGGCTGATTCTCATAGTGTACTGACACCACAATATCTCTCTTGAAGTAAAAACCAACGCAGCACTTATGTACTGATACTGCGCCAAATACGGATCCGCGGATTTGTTGCAAACACACTTGCGACCAAAGAAACCGAGCAACTGTTTTTGTTTGACATTTACCTTTTAAGATGGCGCTGCACAATTTGTATTTATATCAGAGTGGTTTCAATATTTTTTGCTTTGACACTTCACAACCATATCGAAACACCCGTAAACATATCACTCAGCAGACCAATCCAGTTAGACGTCCGACTGATGTAAACACTGAAACTAAAACAAAAAACTTTGTTTCAACAACAAATTCCGCTTGTTTGCACGCTTTCCGCGAAACGGTGATATTCACATAAATCGAACGAAAAAGCCAAATTGCAGCTATGGTTCACGCGCGGGGCTGATTTTTCAGCCGCTCGAAAACGCTATATAAAATAAGTAATTGCACTTCAAAATTTGTTTGGAAGGCTGTACAAATATTTTGTTTGACTAAAACCACTCCCAATCACTGGAATAGGCGAGTAACTTTATGCTGTTTGTGTCATTTTTTTCAGTTCCCTATTCATTTATTTGTTTGCAGTATATTTTATGAGCGACGCCAATGAATAAATTGGATTGTTTTAGTAAATTCAAATAATATTTTATACAGGGCCTCGAACGAAGGTGTAGTCATAAAGAATATTTCAATTTCAATCTCTATTGGTTTGAAAATAGTGTCTGCCCAGTCAACTGAAAATGGCTATGTATCAAAAGAACAAATATCGCATGAGAGTTCGTTGTTTAGCGTCGTTTTATTGCTTTATTTTTTAGTTTAACGAACTAGTTTAATTGCTTAATAGTGACCATTTAGGTGAGGGACACGCAAAGGGTAGTTTTTTTAAACCAATCGTTTTTTAACGAGTGCGGTAACATTGCACGGCAGTGTAATACATTATTATTAATACATTAATTTGTGCGGATGCAGAGATATGTACGGGAATGGTTTCTCTTATCTTAAAGTTGCAATTGCATTCTACTTTGCGCCGGCGGATTAATCCCTCAAAGCTTTGGTGCGGCGGGAGCTCTGATAAACTGCAAAACTAATGCCCCACGATTGCATTACGATGCAAACTTTTTCAGTAACTGGCGCGGCGAGCGTAAATCGACTAAAAAAGTCGGATAAGTACGAATTGGATGCGTAAGCTTTTGGTTCCGTGTGATAAAAGGCTTTCAAAAAGTTTTTCTATTTTACAATAGAAAAGGTTTTCTACAAGATATAAAATATAAACTAGGTATGTTATTTTATCAAGACTTATATATTGCTTTTTTCATGGTCGTACCGCTAGGTAGAATCTGCTATTTACGGTTGTCATGAAAAAATTGTCCTTCAGTACTTCTGTTTTTGCATGCCACTACGGTACCCTTAAAAGAATCGAAATAAATCGCCTAGTTTCGGCTTTCCGGTGCGACGCGATATCGCGCCGTTCGATAATGAATCCGAACGCAGGTTTAACGATATTACCTACCCTTAAAAAGTTTAGCAGCGTTTTCAGGATTTCGCATTGATAAATGTGTGAAACATTGCAAATAAAGCACGTTATTGTAGCTTTTTCTGATTTTTGGGGTTTTTGAATTTCCATCGAACTTTTAAAAGCTTTTTCAAATCGAAATCATAAATATTTATATTTTGAATTACCTATCTTGAATTGAAAATGTTGTGTTTTATTTGATTACATATAAATAAGTCATCTATTAATGCATCTACCTTAACAAGCATCGATTCTTATTTTTTTATTATTATTTTCAAACCATCGCATCGACAATACCTCAGAAACAAAACGTACATTCGAGCAGACGTCACTCAAACGCGCCGATGTTGCCAAACGTATAGACTTGCATGCGGGATTCTCTTATGATGATTTACCGACGACCGCGACTCGCCCGATGGATTTACCGGCGAACGAAAGGATTATGTGGGCGAGAGCAAACACGGGCCAGCGGACGCCATATTGTGATTTAGTACTAACTTTTGATTCGCGGCTTTATTACCGGTCAGTGCAGGGGCGAAAGCGTGGTGCAGTGCGGATTATACCTTTTTTGTTTGCGGCCAATTGTGTTTTTTTTTTTTTTTCGTTTGAACTCATGGTACAACATAAGTCGTTTATTGAAGTCTCGAATTGAAAGTAGTTTGTGTGTCTTTGGGGGATGGTTAGGAATTACTGAACCTATGATTTATAAAAACTTCGCCAGAAATCTTTGTGTTTTTTTTTTTAAATGAAATATGGTTGTATTTTACTCGTGAAAAGTAGGTCGGGTCACTTGTATAACAAAAATATAAGTTATAGGCATTAATTACAAAGTTTACTGAAATAGTAATCTTCTGCCCCATAGGACTAATTTCTTTACCGAGCAAGCAATGAAACGAAGTTTCATCCCACATCTAATAAGCTGGCAACTTTGCCAACTATGTACTCCCCCACCAATTTTTCACATCGTCCGAGATGTATAAGATAAACTATAAATCATACCCGGCCGTTTCTTCTCGAAACAGGGAGGCTGGGAAATTACGACAAATCATGCATTAAACATGGGGAATAAATGTTTTCTTATCACGTGCCTAGTCTTGTTTCGATATTAGTTTTCCTTTATCTTTATTGACACAGGTTACATTTATGGGCGTCGTCACGCCGTGATGTGCGCTTACGATTCGTTTCAGAGATTCAGGATTTTCTGTTCTTAGTCGAGGTTTATGTCTCGCTTTGAATATAGTTGAGCAGCTTTGCTTTAGTTTAGTTGCGAACTCCTTGAGATATTGCGGTTTCCGTCTCTATTGTAGTTACTGTAAATTCAAGATTGTTAGTCGTAAAAAATAAAGGACCTATTTATGAATCAAAACACAGTAAGGTCAATCAATAAATCCTTATCAATTTTGTCTTATAATCAATTGCGCCGACTTAATACTAACTGATTGTATCGACTAAATTGAGACTATACAGGACATATTTCTACAAAGGTTAAAAAAAAGTTTAATCTTTCTGACGTCATCAGATTGAATGTTGTTCATTAACTTGTTATATTTTGCTAGATAAATTAATAACGTTAAATTCGTTCATTCAGCAGGCAAGCGAATAGAACTGTATAGAACTGTAGGGCTCAGTGCCGGAATATTTATTTCGTAGCCGGGAAATCTAGCCACTGGGAGATATTTGCATTTAAGCTCTGCACACATTAGCTCTAGGCAGCAGCTTCATTCGAGCAATATGTTTTGACTGACGTAAAATCAATTTAGGTTAACTATTAAAATGTCTACAAAAGACACACCATACATAAGACTATAAGTGGATTTCAGTTCTTTTTATACCGAAAAAAAAAGTAAAAACCGACTTCAAAACCAAAATGCACTAAAAAGTCTTAAATAAACTCTTGAGCATTGAAAGGAAAGGAACCCATTTTAGGCAAACAATTTCTTTTTTGAGTCGGTGCCATCACTTTGACCATGAAGCATTAACTATTACAGCACCGACTCAAATGGGTTCCTTTCCTTTCAATGCTCAAGAGTTTATTTAAGACTTTTTAGTGCATTTTGGTTTTGAAGTCGGTTTTTGCTTTTTTTAAAGTTAATTTTATTTCTTCATTTTTAGAAATTACAGGAGAATGGGGGGGGGGGCACCTTATGACTCTGTTTTTTAAGAAGCTACAAACTACCTATTATAAGTTCTTTCATTATAATTACTGAACTCCTAAGCGTTAAGGAGTTCCACCATCAGCTCAGCCCCACAAGATGTTGACTATTAGACGTAACAACATGTCAACATTTAATTCAAGTAAAGAAACACTATACGTGCCTTTAAAATTTGAGGGTTTCCCTCGATTACACCAAGATCCCATCATCAGATCCCAAATTGAAAAAAATGGGACCAACTAGAAAGTATACCCTCTAAGTAGGCGAAATTTTTTTTCGAATCGGTCGACAAACGACTGAGATATGAGGTGACAAACATACAAAAAAAAAACATACAGTCGAATTGATAACCTCCTCCTTTTTTGAAGTCGGTTAAAAAAGAAATTCTTTTAATGAAAATGCTAGAGACAACAAAAAAATTAAAACCTCAAAAACAATACTAATAAAGTTGCAGAGAATCCGGTTGGTTTTTCTGCGAATAGCTGAACTTCATCGTTACAACTTACATAATCCATGGTAGCAATGAAAACACCATAAACGTTACTTTCATGAAGAAATATGGTACTTACAGCACATATTAGCGCTGAACTTTTGAATGTAGCACATAATTACTCCCACTCAAAAAGCGGCTTTTACAAAGAGACGTTGCGCCTCAATGTCAGAAGTTGAAAAGGTCATATCTCGTATCTCGAACTTTTTAATCCGACCGAGATTAATTGAGCCTGAAAGCAGCGCTGAGCAATCTTACAAATTGGCTAACCGCATATGCAATCTGGATCCTGAATCTTTGTATCCGAGTCCTAAGTTAGCCGAGATTTAAGTCGGTCGTCAGACTGCGAGGCGCTGCGGTTTCTTTACTTAACTCTAACTTAACTTAGACGGCTACGCCCAACTTAGGTTGCGAGCTTGAATGCCAACTCTTGCAGGTGACTTTGTTTTGTCTTTCTGCTTGAAATTTTCGGAATATCCCTAAGCATACGGATTTCAAGTTTGCGCGTTCTGAATGTCGGAGATTTAAATTGAGGATATACAGATAATTTATTTTTGGTGTCGGATTCTTTGAGTTTTATATTATGTACTCAGTCAACTCATAATACCCTATGAAACTCACATAAATCACGATCTTTCATATCATATGAAAACTAACGCCTTTAGCAAAGGATATCAAAACAAAACCCCTGCGATATTGCCAACGAATATGGTAGCATTCTGTGTTTTTGCATCTCAAGCAATCATCCAATTCTGGTTTTACGCACCGACACATCGTAACTATGAATGAAAACTGTACGCATGGCCCAAGGGCTGTAATATTGTGGTTTATAATGAATACCTGTGTCAACAATCGCTTTGCGGCCTTTTCGCATTATGGATAGGGTTTGCAAACCATCAATTTAATGGGGGCTAGTCGCGGGCCAAGATTTTATTTCAACTCGTATTTTATTGCAATCATTGAAAATGCGTCAGCAAAATCAATGACATCTAATTATTATTTCCTGCATCTATTAACTTTACTTGTGATCGTTTGTTTAAAAGATGTATTTAGTGGCAAAAAACTAAGGCCAGTTTAATTAGTAAAATAACGCTCATACACTCACTGTGACGAAAAACGTCCCACCTAATCTTAGAAGGCGAGTACCTACGTAATCTTTGTATTATGGATTATTTACAGTCGAAATATACACATAAAGAAAACTACTAAAAAGCCTCTTTTAAATAAATACCCCATTAAAATCGGTGGATATCGAAGAAAATAAATATTTTTTGCACTCTTTTTTGCTAACTGTACGCAAATCGTATCGCTTTATGTAATAACATGATATCAAAGAAGATTACTATCGCGCAGTGCGAGTCGCATTTATGTAACCTTAGTAGTTGGTGGTTAGTCGATCATACACATTGAGTTGAAAACTTTTCTTGTTGACCATAAATTGTGCTCAATTAAGCTATGGTACAATAGTATACATCGTATTAAGCGTTATTTATTAATTCTACGACCATAACCCCGAAATTTGATATGCGCGACCATAACACATTAAAAACCTTTATCAGAATCACACGTCATAATGTTATATTTATAACACCAATAAATTTGAGATTAAAGAAAATAAATGTTTTGCCTTAAAGTGTCAAAGTATAAATCAGAAGTATTTTTTTCATATTATAAACGCATTATAATAATCACCAACGAACAATACGCCAATTTTTCAAAAGTCCCTCGAAGTTAAAAAAATGGTGGATTCGAATTTTTTTGCGATATAATAATCTATTAATACAATGGTGTTTTTTCGTGAGGGCGGTCCAATCTATTTGCGATTTTATGTTCATGGTCCGGTTAATTTAGCTGGGTATTTTAAGACAACGCTGGCACTAGAGAAAGCCAGTGGCCATATTTCAAAGTTTGACAGCTACAAGCCCGCGGCAACATGGCGACCACGCCACCCAATGAGCGTCTAGCCCGTCACGCGGGCGCACCGATCCTAACTCGGAATCATTAATCACAGCTGATTTATTTGGGAAGGAGTGACACATTTTATATTCTATTTTCGAAAACTCCAACGACTTTTTCAAAATGGACTCCGTTTGAGAGATCGCAACAGCTGCATCTTGTTAACGTTGATTCCAGCTTTGAATTATGTTGAAAATTATTTGCGTGAATGGATATGTTTATTTTTGGCGTGTACACTAACAATCGTGCCCTCGAATATAGATGTTTCTGTCATTGTAGTACCTATTGTGAGAATTATTCGCAACACGACCTCGTATTTAATACGAGACTATCATAGATTTATGGCGCCATTAATATGAAGTAACAGCTGATGTATTCGTCATATTAATGGCGTAGCGCCTGCTCAGAGTGTCATCCACGTCTCACGCACGCATTAGTGTTTTAAGTGCTGTCCAAAATTGATTTTGAAATAGCTTTGTATGTCTCCCCTATAGATAAGAAAGTCCGAGGCTTCCACATGTCACATACGTCAGGGTTTGTCCTAATCCACTGGGGACCTTACATTTTTATTGCGTTGGACCCTGATCTATGGGCTAATATCGGACCAATATATCCAAAAGTGATATCCAAAGGGTTCGACGATTGTTCCGGGGTACATTTATTTACAGAGCAATGAGGTGGTTTATTGGAGTGGATTGTGGGTGCCGATATTGTTTATGAAATTTTAAGGGAGTGGTCGTTTGGTCAGGTTTCGCTTAAAAACTTGTTTGCCGTTTCGCCACGGCTTCAGCAATGTCAATCTCGCGGGCTGTAATTTAGCAATTTGCATTTACAGTAAGTCGAAATTATTATCTAGGGGCAAACCAGAAAAAAGAATCAGGTTGGCGACGCCATTTTGCGTGCAAAAATTATAATTTTCTCCACGGAACGCCTTACAACGTTGTTTTTCAATGCCTCAAGTTTCGTGGCCGGCACTGCAATTACTTTAATAGCTATCTTCACATATTAAATACATACATGGTATTCTGATCGTTTCGATTGGGTCAGATCGAGAGGTTATTGCTGCATGGTAGCTTAATTATTGTTTAATTTTAGTATTTTTCAAGAAAATAATTGATGTATTTAAATCCCACGATTATTTTTGTCACATAATTTAGGAAAGATTTTATTTTGTATACGAGTGTAATTGTTTTACGATTCGTAAATTGTGTCACCTGAAAGTTTAATAGACACACCTATCGTGTAGAGCACTTATTAACAAGAAGTTACGGAATTTACTAGAAAATTAGGGCGGGGTAGTCCATTTAACAGCTCCGCCCAAAACTAGCTTTAAGCTCGATTAATTTGTTCAGCAACTTATCGGTAACTACGGTTAATTAGATTAACTGATTAGATTAAAATGAACCTTATTTGATTAGATAAACTGAACTACTTTTAGATAAAATCACGTTGATACATATTATATACTTTACGTAATATATAATTTGTGAATTATTCCTAAGCGTTACTCCAATCTTATAAATAAGCATTAGATGTGTCACGAAGATAATTTTGTTAAAATTATAAATGATCATTTAGAAAACTCGCCACTGTTGATACAAAATCATATTGGTATTTCATTGCTTCTATTAGTTTCCTATTGGAAACCCATAAGTCACACGTAGGTATACTAAAAGTTTTGAAAGAAAACATCCACGAAAAAAGCGGTGCACGAATTAGGAAATTCATTTCGTCTGCTCTTTACCCTTGTACGCAATCTCACATAACCAATTTAAATTGATTCCGTTATGCGGTCGATCAGGTACCGTCCGCACAAAAAGCGGCTCGCAGCAAAACCTTGCCGACCGTGTTTCATTTTCAAGCTTTCAGTCAATTAAGCTTTGCCAATTTAAGAGTGCACGCATCTGAGGTAGCCACTAATGTATTATTCATATTGTGACTCCCGATAACAAGCAGCAAGCAGCAGCAGATACGAATCTAGCGGACTGATTGGACGGTAGGCCCTTAAAATTACAGCGCAGATTAGTTTTGACGTGCCGCCTCTAAGCGGATAATGTTTTACTACATCAATATTGGATTAAATGTGAATTGATTGGAATTTACGAGTGTTTACACGCGGTGTAACGAGGCGGCAACCTTATCTCAGAGAGTAGGAAGCAATAGTTGTAAATACAAATCAAAAAATGATTCTCGCGTGGATTCAGTTCCGATATCAAACGAATGGGATTTTTACTGCTGTGTGTAGAATTTCGGTGGCTTAGTGTTATATAACAGCGGAATTTACCAACAGGTTTTTTAAAAGTGTGAAATATAAATTGGTTTAAGCAGAATTAGCACGACACACTTAAAATGGAAAATGACGAGAAATAGGACTGCCTAGGTATATCGTAATTCTGCAAGTTCGATTTTTTTAGTACATTAAACAAATATGCAATTCAAGTAGCACATCTCTTTTGCTGACTCTATTCACAGCTTTAATTAAGGCGCACATTGATAACACATTTCAAGTGCTCTTATTTTACATAGCTCAGATATGAGCGCAGGAGTCGCCTACGTTATATACCTTACATCAGCGCACCGGACCACCCAAGACGCGGGGCGTACGGAGTTACATGTAAACGTATACTCAGAAATTCGGCGATCTTCTCACCAGAGAGCTGCAGCGTAATTTGCAATTCGAGTTACCAATTTGACTTATTATACACTGTGTCAGATCGCCCGCGAATATGTAATAAGGGAAATTCGTATACCAACCATTAACTCACCAATCGCGGGAAATGAGATGATAATTTTTCGGAAACAAAAAATCTTGAACATGCACAGGATAATGCGACGATTATTAGGTCGTTATGTACTGTATATAATTTTGTGGCACGTTTTCTTTTTGTAACTGGTTCTCTTATTTTGGCGATACCCCCAATCTACTGGTTTATGATGGAGGCCTTTCCTTCTTTGATTTTACCTAAGAGTGATATGAATTATTTATGAGCTTTTCTGAATAAAAAAAATACGAAATTTACGCTGAATTTATCATGTTTATGTTCAATGAAATTAATTAAAATTATAGGTTATACCTATCGCTGTGCAAAATAGCTGACAAGTTATACATAATTGGAAAGTTACTTAATTGACCCTATTCACAAATTGCCGTTTAACTCAACAATGTCGACCCTGCAACCTAATCTAAGTCCTAATTTCATAACTATAATCATGATATAAGTTAATATGCATGTATGTCACCCAGACAGATTATGTAAACTCGCATAATGTCCGTTAAGTGCGACCCCACGGCTATAAATAATGAAAAATTATATACTAGCGACAGATACCTGTCTGGATAGGCTAGACGAGTCCTAGATTCATTTATTAGGTTGTAGAACGTGTTATCTTAATGCGACTCATTAGACACAGTGCGCAAATATCTACTTTACATAATTTTATCGGAGAAAATTTGCGCGTGGGCACTATACGTGATCCGTTTTAATGCGTCCCTTCCACGAAATATGCAAGCGGAATCACTTAGCCACGTTTAGTCGTCTGGATTCTGCCTACACGAAGGTAAGATAGGACCAGTTTAGCATGATGTTGTGACTAAGAAAAACAAACGAATAAGAAATTTAGAAGAACTAGGAATCAATGTATGCGCAGATTTGCAAAATTTTACGGCTTATTAGTTATAAATTACTAACTTTTATTTTATAATTAGTGACATTAGGTTTCCATAGATAGGCAGACGTGTCAAAGAGACTTCAACTGGCGAGTAAGGAGATAAAATCACCTATGCCTCCTTCCTAGAAGTTGTGCGAACAAAAAAACGCACAACTTCTGTGCGATTTTTTGTTTGCATTCTCCTACCAATATTTGAAAACGGTTATAGTTGACCGGAAACTCATATTGACTGCAGCATACGAGGTCAACCGTGGTCTCAAACTCTTTGTCTTTTTATGAATAGCGAAATGGGTTCTTTAACTCTTTCTAAAAATACTACAAAAGGTTCTTTGGGTTACCGCTCCAGATGTCTCACCTCTGTAAAAAATGAACATCGTTTGCGTCGTTAAAAGGATTTACGATTGTCAACAGCACTTCCTCGCACATGTTCAAAAAACTGTCAAAGTCTGTGTAACGAAAATAGATTCAGAAAGTTTACTTCATGGTACTTCTCGCTTACTTACGAGTAGTTAAAATGCACACATCTTGCTTAAGAATACGTACCTTTCCAAATGACTATACATCATTTCCTGAGTTATTGGAACTAACTAACTATTCACTTTGTAGCTTTTGAAAGCAGCAAGTAGCTTTTGAGACAAGCTCTGAACGTTTTTTTGAAGTGAAAACTTCTTTAGCGGCGTTGAGCACTTTTGTGGGATGGGGGAAAAATGTGAAACTCGCGTCAGGACACGTGGGCTGATCGAAAAACCGTAAGACGGTTGGCGAAATTATGGATGTAAGTTGATTTTTCTGAGAGATAAACTTTTAATGTAATTTAATATAATATAAATTGTAATGTTTGTGTACGATAGCGCAATAAATAAATATTGTATTCTATAAAAATATTATATTATTATTATTATAATTGTATTATTATTATTATTATTGTATTCTATCACAAAAATGATAGTACTTTTTATTGATAATAACTATTCCAAAAAATCAAAAATGCACAACGTTGATATTCAAGTTTTCACTTCTGCCGGCACTCCCGGAGTGCAATTTTAGTTTTTTTTTCAGAGGCTTGGCTCCACCCAACAACTCATGGATCGGCTAATTTCAATACAACTTTTACATTAGTTATTTCTGTTCCTTACCAAAACATACCAACACTACAACATCAAGTTTGTCGAAACAGGGTGACCCTGCTTACCAAAACTGAAGTACAGCAATACTTCAAAACTCGTAAATCACTGTGCAAAAGTTTTACGAATTAGTAACAATTAAACCGTTGGACTAAACAACAGTTGTTCCAAATGTCTCTCGCGTTGGCGGGACCATTGAGATTTAAGGGCGGTTTACAAGCTATACGTCTTAGTCCTAAATTCTTTACGAGTGCGTAACTTGCGCAATCCTTTTGTCGTAAGAAAGGGGGTAGAGGGTACACAGTTTCTTTTGTCCGCACGTGTTACCGAACCGAACGGGTTGGTGACACTTGTTCGAAGTCGAGATGGGAAATGCTTACAGCTCCGTCGATATTTTTGTAAATTTAGGGCTCTTTTCATATCGGCATAATATCAGTATGTTGAGGTATGTGCATTGACTTGAGATTATATTAGTCTGTATAGGCACACATGTTTGTCAATTCAATTCATTTACTTCTATTTTCCAAAACAAAGAACATAACTTAATTTCTGTAGATGATGTGTGCTTATTAAAATTAGCTCATTACTGGTTGTTTTAATTTTTTTCTTGTTCATTTAAAAAATCTATGCTAATTTTATAAAGCTGAAGAGTTTGTTTGTACGAGTAGAGTTGATTATGTTTGAACGCGCTAATCTCAGGAACTTCTAGACCGAATTGAAAAAAAAAAAACGCATATGCAACGGGAGGCAAAGTAACAAACTCTAAACACGCGGGCGAAGTCGCGGGGGACCGCTAGTTACATCTAAGTGTTCACCTGTCATTGGTGCCAAATTAAATTGCCTCTATGAACAATGAAAACAATTGTTAAATAACGTTATTGATATAAACAAACTTCGATAGGGCATCTCTACAACCGCGAAGGACCCGACCAATTTCCCTGGAACCATCTTTTGTCTTTTTCTTTTGAACTCAAATTTTTACGGATCAGATTTCTGTAGTTAGCTTGCTCGTTTTACATCAAAAACATCCTGCGGCTGCTCGCATATTCATGCAATAATTAACCGCGTTTGCTCATTAAACGCTTAGTTTGGTCTCGTTTGTTTCAAGTAGCTACTCTTTACTCACAGTTATTATTATTTTCTAATTTAGGTGTATGCCATACAGGGAAACTCAACAACACTAGATTAGGTAGGTATATACATTTTTCGAATACATACCACTGGTATTTATATTTCCTATACAGAAACATTCTACGAAATCAGTCTCAGGTCAATCTCGAAGTTATCCAAGCATCATTCCTTTCAGGTTTTTTGCTCCCTTACCCATACATTACACGTGTCATATTTCTCAAATACGAAAACCACTCATTCTCTATCTGTAACAGGATACCTCACGCCCCCCGGAAACCATGATCGCGCATACGATGACGACCGCCTCGGAAACATTCGACACCATTATATACCTATTAAGGCCTGGGTCACATTTTTTGCCACCACAAACCCCGCCCAAGACCTTAATGAAGTCATTTGCGTCATGTTTATTGCTTTTACGACGCAGTCAAAATTTTGAAGCGAATTTATAAGGCGTAAATTGACACTGGAACTGTGGCCTAATTATTCCACATGTGCTCTTAACATTTTTGTTTGCATATGCTGGTGTCAGCCGGAGTTGTGTCAGGATTGGCCTTCATATAAAAATAGCCTTCATAGGGAACTAAAAGTATTGTAATAAGAATATTTATTTACTCAACACAGATTAGTTGGATGTTTCTGAACATCACAATAAAAGTCACTGGCTAATGACAATAAAAGTATTTTCCTTAATTTTTTTAGATCTGTGTTTCTTATTAAACAAATAATATCATCTACAACTCTGTCCTATCCGTCCAACACCTCGGCATTTGCATGAAACACTTTCCCCTACAATCTTATATTTATAGGCTTAACCTAATATTTTCGAACGGGTACAATTACATTAAGTGTCCCAGTCCACTTCTCAACTAATCAACATAAATACAAGCTAAGGTTTAATCCCTAACGTAGAAAGAAAGGTCCGATATTTACGTCGAGGCTCCTTCGGCTTAGGCAATTAGTATCACTCAATTAAGCACTACTCAAGGCCGGGAATTTTTGTTAATAATTAAAAAGGTTGCACTTAAGCTACCGTCTAATTTAAATTACGACAAGTGGCCGGTCGCTTTAAGGTCCAGAGTTATGTGCGAGGGGCTTGCGGGGGCCATTTTGGTGAAGATAATGGTGTTTGCATTGATTTTCTAATACAGACCAAGGTTTTGGTAAATTCTCACTTGGATTTATACCACTGTAAAATTTATGGTTCTTACGATTGGTAATTATCACAGCTGCAGCATCCACCAGAAGCGGGCTTATACAAGCTTTAAAAATGTTATATAATTTTGTACAATTAATCAAGTGTCGGAATAATTGTTCAGACCTAAAATTTTCTACTGTGATTGTGAACTTTGCCTCTTCGATGTCATACTATTTTAGATATAGACAGATTAAGGCCATGATAATAAAAATAACATCAGTCAATAATCTCTATAGTAACATCACAGTGACTTTCAAACTTCACCATATTTTCACAGAACAATCGTATGTTTATCTACCAAAATCCTGAAGCTCTTGAGCTAATTAAGGCATTATATCTGCCCATGTGAAGTGCCGGTCCTGAGTTTGCTCCTCACGTTTTATTTTTGTATTCTTTTGAGCAGCCGCATGTTTGGGGGAGCTGAGAGGTTATTTTAACACGTTTTTTGCGTTGTATGGATGAAGTTATGAATTTATAATGAATCTCGTCTTTGAATCACTTAAGTACTTTAATATAATATTTTTTTGTCTTCAGTAACATTCATATCTAGAGCGTATTTTTTTACATATTCAGTCACGTACTGATCAACGGTAAATGAGCCTCATAATAAGACCTCATGAGTTACATAGGTAATGAAACCCTGTCATTTTGGAATCAACCGTAATAATGCTTGAAGTAATGGCCCCTATAATTTTTGGAAGCATTTTTCGCGTGGTTCACTCCTCAATATACTCGTAATTTTGGAATGGTCTTAATACAGGTACTTATTGAGAGTACTTTCATGTGCATATCAAGTCATGCTACACAAGCTATTTTAAATTGAGCTCTCATGGAAATTATTGCGTGATGTTTGAAAGTTCAGTTTATAATGGATATGTAGGGCTTGATCTGACTCTGTGTACAACAAAAAAAGGAAATGCTGAGGTCTCAGCGTGCGTTCGAAATGCTATACATTAAGAGGCACGCAATGCCTGCAAGAGATCGTATGGAGGGGTCAATAGACTTTAGGGCTGGCGAACGCTTTGTTTGAGAATACATAAAGAGATACATAGAAATATTATTCAAAATAAAAAAAATGATTTAGCAGCAATGTTATGTAAATCAGGATTTAGGATGTGATTAGTAGTGATTTTTTGTTTACACAATACGCAAGTAATTTTGTGTTGTTGATCACAACACAGGTTTATAATCCTGTTTCTCTTAAAAGCAAGAAATTGATCGTGTCACAAAGTTAAAAGCGTCATCTATGAGTTGGCGCTCTGCTTCCTACACTCTTTTCTCTCAAAACTCATATTTTATTTTCTATTATATTATAACTTGCTACCACTCATTGAAATACATAATGTTCACCAACCCTGCCCAAAGCGCGGTCGAATTTTCGCGAGTCGCGGCTCTTGGCCCTCTTATCGCAACCGCGAATCGAATTCTCGGTAAGCAATTCAAAAGAAGCAGCGTCCAGATTAATTTATTACATGAAATTTCCGACAGTAGGTATTACATACGCTACGCTGGTGGCACCTTTCTATGGAAAAATAAATCGTACCTTGATTCTATCGGACCAGATTTGCATGCAACAAATTCGTATACAATCCCACGCTTGCTGTTTCTTAATCAAATTTGCGGGTAGTATTAAGTCGGCGCGCCAAAGGCGGGCCCCGGCTCCATGCATCAACATCGATGGCCGAACGAAATGAAGCTGTCGTCACCGCCAATTGTAACGTCATTTGAGCTTAGCCGCGAGACAACCGCCCCATTCACCATTCAAACGCGGCCAGATACTTTTTAAGTGCCCACTTCAACCCGTTCATCGACCTTTCTAACATCTGTTTTCATTTGTTTCAGGAGCAAATGGCCTGAGAAGACGAGGGAGACAGACGTACACTAGATACCAAACGCTAGAGCTAGAGAAGGAGTTCCACACGAACCACTACCTCACGCGGAGGAGACGCATAGAGATGGCGCACGCGTTGTGTCTCACGGAGCGACAGATAAAAATATGGTTCCAGAATCGAAGGATGAAGTTAAAGAAAGAGATACAGGCTATAAAGGAGTTGAATGAGCAGGAGAAGCAGGCGCAGGCGCAAAAGGCGGCGGCAGCGGCGGCGGCGGCGGCCGCTGCTGCGCAAGGGCACCCAGAACACTAGGCCCGCGCCCGCGTGCTGTTACAGTGATACGAATACGATCGATTCGCCGAACACTCCCTAGCTTTGTGTTTGTAAATTGTTTGTAATTATTTTTCGTTATCTAAGTGTTGTTCGGTTGTTGTGATTATTATTTTTTAAATTAATTTTTAACTAGACGCAATGTTTTCTAATTGAATGTACGAACAATAAACTGTTAAATGCTAGACTAGAAACGGGTCGTATTATTTTGTGTTTCGGGTTTTTGTTTTATTGTTGTTTTATATTGATTTTTATTATATTAATTCGCAATCGTCGAAGGCGTTCGGAAACCAGTGCAATTTGTAGGTATCTCTTCCGTGTAACATAGTGTAGGAGTAGTGCGTTTGCGCTCGACAGACGAACTGTATTGTACAAATTTAATATGCCTACCAAAGAGACTCGGTCTCGTACCCATAAAGCTAAGTAATAAAGAGTCGTAAGTTAAATTAATCGCTATTATCGGACTCGTGTGTGAAACAGATAACCTTCCGCGCCATCTAATCCTTCAATACTCTCGCATAAGTTATAGTGTAAACGTGATCGTGTTCCTGCAGTTTTAATAGTCGGTGAAGTTAAACAAATTGCCATAAATATAAGTAGTTATTATTTAGGTGGTAGTCGTGTAAATAGTTAGGGATTATGTTGGAAGTGTGTTGGCGATTGCTGGTCTGTGGAATGGGCAGAAAAAGCCGCGGGGAGCGAGGCGAGGAGGCGAGGGCGCGCCGCCGGCCGCAGGACAGGACTAGGTAAGTTTTTGTCAAAGCTACCGGCATTATTTAACGAGTGGAGACGGCCGCGAAAAACTCACCCGTCACCAGCGAGCGACGCCATTTTTGAAATCGCCCGTGCGACTGTTATTCAGCTCGCAATGTTTTAATTCAGACTGTTTGATGTTTCCCGACCGTCTTCACTTGCACCTGTCTATGACAACCTTTAACACGTTAACTGGTTGCACTGTCGATTGTTTTTAACGAGGCTATAACCATTAACACCGTCTCGACGTTTGTTGAGACAACTGCCGTGACCGCATGCCCGCTAGATGTTGAAAAAGAAATTATATGAAACAGGTTTTACTGAGGCCTTTATATTTCGTAAGCATGCATAATGACTTCATTGACTCGGCGAACGCTCTGTGGGAACTATTAATTCGATTGACTATAGTGAGTTTCATCGCGATGATCGTATAAGGGCCGCGAACGCTAAAAACTGAATTCCTCGCCGCACGGTGTACCGTCCGCACAAAAACATATCTCGAATGCCGTTCTACCTATTCAGTTGAAATATTTCTGTTGAGAAATACTGAATAGCATTATATGTACGCGTCAACTCGTTAAATTGGGTTCGAACTCTATGTCCACGCGTTTACAGGTTAAATTATCTACTGTTTGTACAATTATGGGTATCGTGTGACATTAAAAGTTACATAGGGACGAATGCATACATATTACTGGTATAAGTATAAGTAGTTTTCAAAACTTTCCAGGATATATCAAACAAGAGTCCCTGTTTACGAATGTACTACCACACCGCAAGAATATTATTGCTACTTTTTGACGATTATCACAGGTAAAGAGCAATTGATTTCAAAGCTCTACTTAATTTTTACTGAATTTATAACAGAGCAAAGCGTTTAAAAAACAATGTTTTTCATCAATCCTATAAAAAGTTGCAGTCGCAAATTTATCAGTCTTTTCGTCTGCTATCCATACATGGCAGCCATGTTTTCGGCCTGACCCAGGCCTGCCAATACGACGATAACAGATAATTATTTAGGCGATACGAAAAATTATTGGTTGCTCCACATGAACGTATCGAGATGCGAATTTTTAACGTCTTCATCCGAAGGTTGTTGATTTTTTATTCTAATTTTAATGAGGTTTTTAACGGGTTAATTTTGTTTCGCCCCATTTTAAATGGTTAGATACAAATCTCTATCGCTTAGAAACGGAGTGTCGGAGAATAATAATGAAGTGGAGAAAATAATAATTCAATAGAATATGATAGTAAATTAGTAATGCAATAAATATCTGACATACAAAAGTAGGTAGGTACTCGAAATAGTTTATGAGTGTAATAGGCAAACTTTTTACTGTTTCCAAAAGGGAATTAATAATCCACAAGAACCGTTACCATACCACTTACTTCCTCTAATTAACTTGGTAATTATCCCGAAATGTTACTTGATACATTACTTAATAAGGTTGATTTATTCACTTCTTTCTTACCTAGGCCTCTAATTAAAGACGCAGTAGTAAATTACTCATTTATGCAACTATGTTCTTGTCCAACAAACAGAAAATAATGAGCGGATCAGCCAATGGATGCTTTCAATTAGGAATAACAGCCACTCCCATGCAATGTTTCTCACTTAATTAAAACATAGTGAAGCATAAACGTTAGGCAGATGGCAAGATAAAAACTCGATGTATGCCCCAATAATTCGCTCCTTTCATCGCTCTATAGCTATGTGTAAAGGTACCATGGCCGCGTTTTTCTAACAGCTGTATTTATACGCGACTTTTTCACCAACAATTACTACTGTAAATCAATTTAATAAGACCATAACTCAATAATGTCAGCGCTGCCGTTTTTTGCTGTACACAAAACCGATACGCCAATTTACTCTACTTTTTTGCTGAGTATATAAACGCGTTTAGCTGTAGGCTGAAAACTAATTCCATAGTTCTCAGAGGGGCCAATTTTCATATAATCGTGCTTATTACAATATGGCTGGAGTAACATGGCCGTCTGGAGTTAATTAGACGACGTGAATAATGCATGAGTGATTAATCAATGCGATGACGTTTTTATTTTTATTTAAATAAATTGTTATTCAGCGGCGGTTTCTTATTAAAATATTGCAATTTTATAAGGCTCCTGGACCTGTTTGTGATAAAAGGAATAAGTCTTGGCGACGGGCGGTCGGTGCGGCTATATATCATTATGTATTGCGCCTGCGCAGGCCCGGCGAGTGCGAGATGAAAGATCGAGCCAGCGTAGTACCGTACATTGCACCGCTAGGATATATTTTATGTATGAGCCTTATATGAGAATTAAGAAATAAAGTCTCTATATTCTGCCTTTTTTATAATTTTGTACTGAATTCCGTAGTTGTTACATAACATAAATTTATAGCAAAAATCAATATTATTTTTGTACTAATCATGTCACGAGATACAAAGCGAATATTGAGCTTTTACTTTTTGTGTTATTAACCAGTGTACATCGGGTATATATTTAACTGTTTATAGAAACTATTTGTCAGATACCATCGGCAGTTAAATGATAGAGACTTTTCAGCTTTAACAAACAAATCTATAATTCTAAAAAGTTTATTCAACTTAGATCTGACTCTCCACTATTTCGGTGTGTGCTCTCTAAAATCCTTCAGCATAATATATCTAACATTCAATTATCATTGCAATTTCAGCTTTATTGCCTGCTACGAAAGTGCTTAAATGGCTTACATTGTGTCACACACTCCCACCGTTCTAAAGAGTGTGGATTTAAAGGTCAAATTTGAATAACACAGTGCCAGGATAGTTCGTGCAAGGAGATAGTATCTACCACCCGACCCGGCCTGGCTTTTGGTACACGACTCTTTTAACTGTACTGTCTTGTACTTGGGAAATCGTGTCCCTGGGGTGGCTCTTTTGAACTCCTTTCTTGCATTCAAAGTAGACAATACCTGGTATCGAATGTGGAGTGAACTGGACGTAAATGAAACAAACATTTTAAGGGCGCGGCAAAGGTTTCCAAGCGGTGATGGTAATTATTGCACCAAAAGGAACGTGCTCCGATGCGGATATTGATTGTCCATTTATTTGATACATTGAGAAAATAACTTAATTTCTTTGTATTTCGCAAGCAAAAAGCGGCCTTTTATAGTTTACAAGTAACTATATAAATGTCATTTAGGCACTACCCTCTTTATTATTTAAACTTAGTTCGTTAGTTGTTGTGGGTACAGCTTAAATTAAAGGGGCGATATAAAATTGCTGATTGTAAATTTCCCCAAATTTTCCGCCACCATTTTAAGGCTCTATCGGGCATTATTTAACCAGGCAAGTCCAATAAACATACGAACTATTATGAACACAATAAACCAACCCTAACCGTTATCGAATTAACCCCTATAAAATAACTTGCCCATTACAAATTTACGACTGTACAATATATAACAACCGCAATTATTGGACCAGATATAGAGATAGAACTATATTACATGGGTGATAAATAAGGTCTGATTTTGTAGATACTAATTCCTTGCATTTATCTTTTCAATGATATGAGTTATATGCCTTTGTTCCCGGTAGAAAATCGAAACTGTAATTGCGAAAGGCTGTCACCACAGATGTCTAAAGGCTTTATGTTTCTGCCTATACATATGACATCTAATAACAATCTAGGTCAGATAAATGCACAAACAAATTAGTTTGGGTTCTTAAATGGACATGAACCTTCCTAAAAGATCTTCAAAATTATGGCACTCCTCTTCAAACAGACGTCATTTTAAGACACGTTTAATATACACATAAAAATCGGTTGTTCCATAAAAATTTAACCAAAAGAAACTTTTGTATGGAACAGCCGATTTTTTTCTTCAATTAATAATATTAGCTCCATCGTAAAAGTTATTCATAATTACGAGTAAAACCAACCCAGATGACACCATCTTGCAATAATAATAATTTATTTATTTATGTCAACAAGTAGACCAATATACTTGTTTCTGTGAACAATATACTTGTTTCAAGTGGACCAATTACAAAACAAATTTAAAACAAGTCAAAATATAGTGGCAACATCAGCCCAAGAACGTACCATGTTTAATGTTGAGATATCTTATTTTATTTTGTTAAAATACGAGTATGTTCATCAAAAACGTTCATTTGTTACCAAATGATATTGCTATAACACCACATTAAATAATGTCAAGCTTGAACAAAACACCGAGTGAATTTATAAAATCATAACTTTCGTATTATAATGCGTTGCATTTTCATTATTTTCAGTTGGATCCCTTCCAATTACGAAATGTTAAAGTCAGTGTAAATGAACAATTATGATAGATCCCAAAAATATTACTTTCTACATACATTTAAGCAGTTTTATGACTGTAACGTATCAACGTCCTCATATAAACATTCCTGAAAACTTGCTGAAGCACGAAGTTTTGGCTAGCTAGAATATAATTTAAGTACATCAGGTCAAAAGGTTTTAACCAACAAAATTACTATTACATGGTTCCTATTCCTACAATCCTTTAAATACAAGTAATATTATTAGGACAAACTGCAGAATAGTGAATAAAATCTTACACTGTCCAATAACATTTAACTATGCGTCATTTTAAATGTAACCGTAATCGTAATAATCAGATTTTGATTGCATCCAACAAAGAGGCGAGGGACGGAAGCGCGTAGGTAAGTTACCGTTTACGATTCCAATCACTGGGCTTGTAAACTGACCATAAAAGTTCATTATCTATTGGCTTGTTCGCGCTCCCAACTTTTACATTATTGGTTTACGATCCAGTCGTAAAACTGAGCAGTTGACTGCAGTGATGTGAGATAGCGCACTACCGACATCGACACAACGACGTCACCAAAACCTCATGTTACAGAATGGAATAGTAGTCGTTGTTACGAAATAAATGCTAAATATATTTTGTAGAAGGTAATGTTGGACGCCTTGGTGTTAAGCCAAGTACCTATAAATTGCAAAAAAGTCCGTTTTCATGCCACTAAGCGGGACGTACGACGAAAGATCGCTGTGAGCGTACACTCCATAGTCCCTAGTGTCTTATAAACGTGGGATAATATTTAAAAAGTGTTGATAGATCAGCAGAAAACTATGGATACTTCCGTGCGTATTGGTGGTTGCTTGTGTCCATTTTAGTTTCAAAAACCGGCCAAGTGCGAGTCGGACTCGCGCACTGAGGGTTCCGTGCCAACTTTAACTGAATTAGGGAATCCATTTACTTCTACTTAGTAAAATACCACAATATTTTGTTGACTACAAATATAACTTTGTTTTTCATAGTGTTTGTATGAAGTACAAAGTTATGTTTGCGGTTGTTGAAAATGTGCTATATCTCAAAAACTACTTGTTAGATCCCGTCCAAACCAATTTTCGTTGAAAGTATTCATTAAGATCTACATCATATTTTTTTTTCAAAATTTACACTTGCTTGGTTTAGAAATTAGGGGGGGGGGGACGCCCATTTTACCACTTTGGAAGCGTCTAGCTATGAAACGTTTGACTTAAAAAGGTTGGACTTAAAGGACTTAAATGGTTTAGAAACCTCTATGTTATTTTAAAAGACCTATCTATTGACACCCCACACGCATAGGTTTGATAAAAAAATTTTTTTTGGTTTTAGTTTCATGTATGAGAGCCCCCCCCTTAACTGTCATTATTTTTTATTTTTTGTATGAGAATCGGTAAGCGGTTAACAAGTCATCTTCCTACCAAATTTTAATTGTGTAATGCTTATAGTTACAGAATAAAATGGGTGTGACATACGGACGGACAGACAGACAGACAGACAGACAGACAGACAGACAGACAGACAGACAGACTTGACGAAACTATAAGGGTTCCATTTTTTGCCATTCGGCTACGGAACCCTTAAAACGAACCATAATCAAATAACCTAACAAGAGTTATTTAATCTTCACCATCGATATTCATTGCTTAACATCTCTAGTTAACTGGCCCATCATTTTCAAGCGGTTCGATTCATATAGCGCGATGGAGTATGCGCTGGCATTTTTATGGGGATGTAATGTCTGCATTAGTTGGTCGACGCAGTCACGTCGGCGATGATGAATCGAGAAATATTATTATTATTTTATTGTTTCATAATTCTCGCCCTTTTCTTGCGGATATACTTGTTAGGGTTTTCAATGCAGATTTTATTTTATTTATGCATTAAGATGTTTAAAAATCATTCATCTAACCCTAACTAAATATTTATAACCGTGACAACCACAACAGACAAATCACACTGAAAATTCGGACTTGGAAATCAATTATTCACTTTACTATCTAGCTACGAGATAAATCAACCGCATAGTAAAAATTCAACGAATTCAGTGATGTCGAAAATACTATCTCTGGCCGTTTTTCATAGAGATTTTCCGCTCTATTAGAATTTGCAGTTTTCCGTTTGTTTCATGCCTAATTCATTTGTAACGTTATCAACTGTCATCGATACTTTAAAGGTTCCCATGATAGGTAATCTAATAGAAACAGCGACAGCACAGTAAAGATTTATGTGAGTTTTCTCACGTTCTTCAGTTTGAGTAATGATGAATAGCTTTGTAATGTGAATGTGGGAAGCTTTTCTAGACTTTTTCGGAACCTTTTTGTTTCTTTACACTAATGAGGAGTAAATACGGTTAACTCTTTGTTGTAGCGATGCGTTTAGGAAACATAGACTTATATGTATTACCTATACTAGACACGCTGTTCAAATCAAAATTTGTGTCATGTTTTCTTAAATGAAAAAAATGTGAAGTGTTGCCATTAAATATTTTTGATTTCTCCTCTTTGATGCAGATTCTTGTCCTGTTCCTTAAGACAATCAATCTTAATTTGGTTTAGCAAATTTATTTAACACATCGATATATTAAAACATTTTAAGCATTAGAGAAAACTAATTACTTAGAAAATAAACAAATACTCAAAAGAATTTACATCTTTTATATTTCCCCATTTCTTTCAAACATGAAAATCGCCATTACAATAACAACACTGAGCTGTCAAAGGTAGCAAAAAGTAATCAAACAGATATGACACCTTGTTGATTTTTAGTTTTGTGCCTTTGATTCGTTATTAGTACTTACGTATTTTTTTATTTCTGTTGATGATGTTTGATATTATTATGTGAATATTATGTCTTATTTTATCCACAAAAAAGAGTCCTGATATGCCTTCCAATATTAAAACAACATAATTTGTACCTATCTTACAATACTACTCCTGTCAGTACAGACAGATTTTTGCTTAAAGTCCGTTTTTCTTTGCTAATCGAATATTGTATATAATCTTGACATTCCTTTTTAACGATATGTGTCATTTTAAATAAGATAAACACAAAACTTAGGATTTGCGTTTTAGGCATAGGTAAATAATCGTTAAACACTGAGATCTTTTTTATTTAGATGGTAAATGAGTTTATTTTACTGACATTATTATTTAAGTTATGAAAAGATTGTCTAAGTACAACAGACTTTAATGATAAAGTCAATTGAATTAAAACCCATGCTTTATAGATATTTATTGACCCTAAATTCTTTAAGGTACACAAAGATAATTATTTTTATTCTATAAGTTTTTGGCATATCTGTTTCTGGTTGATCTTTAGTTTTCAATTGAAGTTGTGAGGAAACTAAAAGTAATACTTTTACGCCTCCAATAAATATTTTTATAGCTTAAAGTTCCTACAAACAATTAAACAAAAATATAATTACAAATAAGGTGAAAATACGGGCGTTTTGACACATATTTAAAAAAAACGTCTTTTGACACAAGGGACGTTTTGACATAGTAGTTTCTGGCAACAGACTAAATGCGACGACTAAAAGTTTGTTCTATATACCCTGTCTCTTGTAACATTGAGGTCGTTGTTAGAAAAACAATTAATTTTGATGAAATTGAACGTAAATTTGACTTGATTTGAGCTGGAATTGTGTAAAGCAATCGTATTCATTTGACAGATCATACCGTACGTTTTGAACTGTCAAAGAATACGATTGCTTTACACAATCGCACCCCTGTTCGTAGTTTCTAAGTATTGTACTTTTTTTTATTATGGAATTTACCATTTATACTTGCTAAATCTTCAAGAAGCTTATATGCCT
The DNA here is from genome assembly GCA_963924145.1 of Pyrausta purpuralis. Taxonomy (NCBI): domain Eukaryota; kingdom Metazoa; phylum Arthropoda; class Insecta; order Lepidoptera; family Crambidae; genus Pyrausta; species Pyrausta purpuralis. The sequence goes on from OZ001643.1 coordinate 21,182,441, forward strand.
ATTAAAAATGAGGTACCTACTAGTGTGTTTTATATGATGAATGGAAAGAAATTGACAATCCAATTGAGCCCAAAATTGTGTATTCAAACTAAGACGCTCGAATATTCTCAACTGCTCCCTAGACTTCCTTATAGCCGTAGTAACTCAACGCTACATCGCATGACGAGCGAAACTAGTGACATTTGATCATTTATGGGCGGGAAACGTTTATGCAAAGATGAGCCTCGCGTGGCGAGTTGCCGCACTGGACGGTAGCGTAACTGCCCACTACTTACATAAATGCATCCACTCTTAATGATTATGATTGGCCGAGCGGTCTTAAACTGTTCCTTCGAACATAAGCCTTTATGCACACACCACGCATGAATTATAGTGAGAATACAGACCAAATGAGCAGGTAGCTTTATGTGCCCAGATAGTTTGATTGCAATGAATTAATTATTCAAATGAGGGACGCTAAACGGATACTGGTTTTATGATAATATAAAGTAGATGGATAATTTTTCAAAAGAAGTCTCGATAATAAGCAAGAGAAGCTGAGTTTGATGTAAAATGTTATATGGACAGCATTAAATTTTATGCACTTAAAAAACGTTATTATGTGTATGAAAATTATTCTTTGTTTTCAGCTTTAATTTTATACAAGAATGTAACCTTTTCAGAGTTATTTTCGATGTGCTTTGCAAGATAATAATTTAATTTACTTGAAAATTATGGTCATGCATTAAAACTTTTAAAAACTGGCTTTATCTTCATTATTATGCGACGTGTAAACAATATCATGTTTATGAACTCTATTTTATTTATTTATTTATCTGGCAACCAATCCAAATAAACAGCACAAAGTTTCAAAGCATCAGCCATTCGGCGCGCGAACGACAAAAGTGCATAAATTAGATAAGCAGTAAATCTGCGAAGGCGTTTTAATTGAAATCGCAGTAGTTAATTGAGTGAACGCGCTCTTTGCGCATGCGTCGCTAGTGATTTATGCCAATCGCGCCTATTTATCGAGCCAACTCACGTTTGCGCACCTGCATTTTCAGTATGCAAATAAGGGGTGCATAGGATACGATATTGATATCGACGATCATTTTGTGGTTAATTTTTACCGTGGCTAGGTAATGATGGCGGAGAAAGAGATGAAATTTAAAGGGTTTATAGACATAAAACATGTCAAAAACTCTATACCATACATACTATGTATATTTCACAAGTACGGTAACACAAAATATTTACTGTCAGAACAAAATAACGTCTTCTGTCAATAAAAAAAGTCCACACGAAACACACACTTTTGTCGCCAAAAAAAAGATGACAAAGAAATATACCAATAAATGAAAATAATTGACTTGGTTGACTATATTTTTTACTTACAAGGATTTAGGTACAATATCACTTGTAGACAATTCAATTCTTATCTTACACCACTTGAACAAATTTCTGTCTAGATTTATAGCTCAGCATTTAAATGCACCTGTGAATACTAATGTTCCATGACGCAGGTAACTAATTAGATGATTTCTGATATGTGCAATGTCTCAAAACGGATGAAATGTTGGGTTACTACATTTTGGCCTCTGTTCCGCCCACTTAACATTTTTATTTATCCATTTTATACTAATGAAATATTTTTTAAACATTACAGGAAAACAGCTTCACTTTTTGACCAAATAATGTTAAAACAAACGTTTTGATTATAAAACTAAATGGAGTGCAATCTTTCACTTAATGGTGTTTGCTATCTGTATAATTACCATTTAGAAGTCATATAATTTACATATCAAAGCTTCCTATGATAATACTTAAGGTAGGCATCCTTTGTAATGTTGGACAGTATTTTATTTACTGTTATGTTTATCAAATGATTGTTATTTAGGTTTCAATAAGTTTTACTAACCGAACAGCCAACATTTTACAGACTTTTTATTTATTTTACTGAAGGCTGTAGTTGAATATTATTTTTTGATTAATACTGTATTTTATGCCACCTAACACCTCAAACTCAAAATCGATACTCATAGCACACAATTTCCCCTTTATTATTAGTCGAGTAAATCAACAATTACAATTAACGATTGCAATTACGCCCCCACATCCTCCGTTTTAACCCTAAATCACCGGGGTTCCAAATGAACATAAATAAAAACTCTATCAAACTCTGAAACGGGGTAGCGAGTAAATAGAAGGGTTGAACACCCGGTCACCCCTAGTTTTTCTTCGACCGCCATTCGTCTTGAGATACGCTAATTTATCTTTATTTTCTTTTCTTTATCGACTGCTCTTTCGCTCACGCCTGCACTGATAAGGGATTCTCATTTACGTAGACAGAAGATTGGAAAAGTTACGAAATATTCTTCACATTTTCTTACTCCAATAATGTAAGAATCAGATAATATTGTGTGCACATAATATATGTTACAATAAGTCGTAAACTGAAATTGACGAAGTTTTTTTATCTTGTGGAAATTCAGCATACAATAAGACATTTCTTATAGTAAAAGACGTGTAAAAGTAAGTAGTTCCATTAATATTGAATGAATAGATTTAGTAGAGAGAGAGGTGCGCTCCTAGATTTAACCATCTAATCTAAATCATTAAAAGATAAATATCCCCCCTATGTCAGTACCTACTGCAAAATTTGTTATTAGTGTCATTTGATTTTTTTCAACAAATAAAGAATCTACGGAGTCATTGCAAAAAGTGAACAGTAGTAGTAACATCACACGAATGACATTAGGTATCTAAGTACTGAAAATTGGTAAAAAAAAATCTGAATAGATATTTTTCTTGTTTATCGTTTTTATTTAAATAATTTAATATCAAAACTGTTGCGATAAGTTTGAGTTTTATTTACTCATAGGTTTGTCTAACTCAAACTTCGCGCTAATAGCTTTCGAAAACGTGAGACGTGACAACAACGTTAATTAAAGAACGTAACGGAATCTAAACACATACCCTTATTTACCGGCCAATTAAGAAGACCCGCGTCATAAGGACAAAACACTCTTTTGAGCTCAAGAGAATTAGGGGATAGGAGTGCGGCTAGGGTCTTATAAGAATGGTTGGTGACATCCTGTGGTGTTACCGCGATCCACCTCTAACTAATATTTTCAAAGAATCTCGATAATTTGTCGAATATTAATTACTTAACTTAGTTATCTTAATCAACATATTAAAGCAAAGTTTTTTTATTCAAGAATGCAATTTATGGACATTGTCTGATTGGCATATAGTGATCCTCTTAGTATTTTGATAATGAATCTGCAGTCCTTAACAGTTATTATGAGAAATAGAAAGAGCTCCTTCCTTGGCAATAAAAATAAAGAACTTGTCAATTCTAATTACAACAAGAATAGAAATAGCAAGTTATATATTTCCTATAAGATCACTCACATGATTCAAATACCAAGCCAATTTAAATTAATTGGTCTAGCTAACCCATTCTATCAAGATACCAAAAAAATAGAAAATGTAGTGATTTTGCGAGTTTTATTCCATGGAGAAATTCGAATTCCAAAAATGAGTGAGTTCTGTTCCCATAGTACCGCCTTTTAGGAGTAGCAACTCAACCATATAATTGCTATTCTATTCACACCGGGGGCCGATTTATGTCCGGAATTATTTCCTAGTTGTTTTATTCGGGGATTTGTCACTCAGTCCCGCTTTTATAATTACCCCGAAAGCCCGATACCGAATAAGTTTTTACAAGGAATTTATGACAGTTTAGAATTCAGTTTCGGTCGGATTAGGTACGAGTTGTTGTTATGAGAATCTGATTGGGGAGCCCGTTTAAAATGTACTTAATGGAAGGAAACAACGCAAAAGTGACGATTTTTAACTCTTATTAACATACCTCGGACGTAATTATGTAGTTTTTTTACGAAATTGATTGGATTAATTATTCAATTATTTGGTAAAACCCACGTATTTTCGAAATTGCAGGGTTACAAACTAATTGATGCATTTTTTCTTTGACCTTTGTTTAACATGTTTTTAACCTATCAAGTGAGTCACGCACAGACCTACAATGTTTTTTCTTATTGTTTTACTGTTTCATGAGTAAATCCTCAGAAATACTAGTTTTAACAAGAATTAACGAATTCATAACATATTTAAACTATAAATAGGTAACCTATCAAACCTATGCAGGCTAATTTATTTTCCAACATAATATTTGAGTCTGTCATTAAAATATTGCAACGCCATCTAGTGGATTTGTTTCAATCATGGCACGGTATCATCGTCAATGTATGTAATCATTTTGTTAAATTAAACGTATAACAACACGTTTCATTCGGCACCTTTCAGCATTTCAATCACTTCAATCAGTCGTGCGTGTTTATACCAATTTATTAACTCTTGTTTGACTCATTCGAATTACGTAAATTTATTACATCGTGGTCATTGATAATACCGTAAAGCACCCGTAAAGCATTCCACATTCTGCCAAAAGCAACAAGCCATTCGTCGCATAAAAGTTTGGCCGCCTGTCGCAAGATGTCGCACCACAATTCAACGCTGCTAGCGCCTCGAGAGCCGTGTGGACGTTAAGAGTAATCATTCATAATATCGAGAGAGGGAATTCCGAGCGGGCTGCGAACAAAGTTTATGATGCAATTTACAGTACGTATATTGCAAGGCACTTTATATTACACGACAATACACTTCTGTATTTCCTTTAAAGCTGTTTGTTTTCTTTTAAACCTGCATAGGTGCTGAAAAATATTTTGCACTGCGCCTTACTTTTTTAAAGCTTTTCATGTTATAAATTAAATTCCAAAAATACGGACTGCTATTTCTTTATAATGATTTTCTCTTATATATTGTAATTCGAATAAATGCAAAAAATAGGATCCTATCACTTCATTAATTCCATATATAAAACGATATGCATTTCATTACTACCTTAATTGTGTTTAGATACTCTTCTTATTAAGGCGCTACCCGGATTTTTACCGCGCACACTAGCGCCACTTTACTAGAAAAATCATAACTCGTTAAATAAAAGACCAATCAAAAATCTGGTAGATACGATTGTAGCTCTGATTATGTGGTTTAGATACAATGTTTAAGTTCAATAAAACAGAGTTATCTGCAGTTACAGTTAGAAGAATTGCTAAAAGTGGCCATATTTAGCAGTTTTTCTAACTCTAACTACAGTAAACTACTTAAGAAACAATTTAAACGTACTAAATAAACTATAGAACCTGTACTACAATCGTATCTACCAGATTTTTGATTGGTATTTTATTTAACGAGTTATGATTTTTCTACTAAAGTGGCGCTAGTGTGCGCGGTAAAAATCCGGGTAGCCCCTTAAGTACCTACCTAATTAATGTCCTAAACAATCTTCTTCATAGAGCTTCTTTCATCATTTGCTGTGATGTGTAATGTTATTGAATTGATAGATGGCACTATTATATCGACGCCAGTCACGTTTTTTTTTTCACAAGCGCGGAGCCAACATGTCCAACAACCATACAAGTTGCGAGCGCTACACTAGCGTCATCATTCGAAGTCGTAAAGCACCTATTTTATGGTGTGACGACCTAAAACGGCCCATAAAAAGGTTCACCAAGTCACTCACAGATGGCGTTGGCGCCCTGAGCCACTCACGCCATCTATTAGCGGCCGGAGTTACTTATCCCACGAACGAGGGGTTATGATTTTATTGCGGTATAAAGTGGCAAGTTACGACTTTCGGCCTTCGAATATGGAGATATCGGAGGGCGAATGGGCGTGTAAGACAAGAGAATTACTTTTATTGTTTGTAAATTGGTTGTAAAATTATGAGTTCGGTCGTATTGTGCCTAATCACGGCGATCAGCTGTTGTTTTATGGAATAAATTACTTTATTAGACCAAGCGGTGGTTTATGGTCTCATAAAACTTCATTCGGATGGGTGGCGGGATGTCACATTATGTTTAGAATGTTGATGTGATAATATTCAACTAATGGTTGTATTTATTAGTAGTAGTAGCGCAGCTTTTTAATTCTACGATTCATTGCGCCGCGCTCTTAGAGGTCTAACTCATTATATGTATTTTTACCTAGGTATACCTATGTATAGGTATAAGGAATTGGGTAGCAAGTAGAATTTTGGATAGGAAATATTCAGTGTTATGTATTTATAACATATTCGAGATATTGTTGCTCTTGCGTTGCAAACTCGAGACTCGGTTACTACAATAGACTTAGGTATTCAATACTTTTCTCAATCTACCTACCTTAAGAGACTCTTACAGTTAATAAATACCAGTTGGCCCGTACGAATTGAAACACATTATTCAAATTTGATATTTTAATGATAATTCAGTAATTAACTTAGAGACTGAAATATTGTTCAGCTATTCAATGATAGATGTCGCTACATGCGTACATAATCATAAATCGATTCTTGTTGCATACCGTGTGGAACTATCGTCAACTTTTTGGTGCGTGGATAGTGAAACAACTAAATGATTTGTTATAATTTAATGACTAAAGTTGGTATAAAAATAGTGAATTTTGTTATAAGAAAATGTTTAATTGTTGAAAAGAAAAAATAATCTCATTAATTAATTGATAGAGTCGTTTAGAGATAGATGACGCATCTACTACTTAGTTACAATAGGGTAGGTATTACAGTTTTCGGAATACTCGGAAGCAAGTCTGAGAAGTTTGAAAAAAAAAACAACACAACTTTGCAGTAAAAAATATCTGCGTACAAATCTGTAAAACGAACGTTTAATCGTTATTAATCTGGACGTTTATCGCGATGTTTGTATAAGTAGCAACAAGTGATCACTTAACCGGCGCTTGTGAGGCGCTAATTATTTGTTTTACGGCTCGTTCGGATCGTAAACGTCAGTTTTACGATCGGCGTGTCGCGAGCTACCGACGATTGCTTTTAAACAATCTTATGGACTACACTTGATTATTTTTTCGTAAAAAGCAGATAAAAATTGTGCATGCGATGACAGGTTAAACATACACAGCTGTTTTATTGTTTTTAATATTATTTTTAATGTAACTTTAGAATGACATTTTAATAAAAACGAATACTTTTATACGCTGATTAAGTTTAAATAACAGTAGGTAAAATATTTTTTTAAATACATAGATATACGAAAATGATACTTAATTTGTAATATTTATAATCATTTTTATCCAAGCCAGTCTCATGTTTGTAGCTCTTGATTCTGCACGTCCAGTGCTAACAGTAACTGCAAAAAAAAAAGATACTGTTTGATAAATAGTACTACAACAAGCTCACTCAAAGTATCTGTATTTATGTGACGTCGATTAAAAAATAAAGTAACTCTTTAATACAAAAGATTTAAAAATCTTATATCGAAAATGTCCCAGAGAAATGACTCCGACACACAAATCACTAGTTTACATAACTCATGGCGCCTTTCAACATGTATTATTCTATCCTAGTATTGCGGCAGCAGATTTCTAATTATATTTTCTATACTAGATATAGGACCCCAGTGAATTGGCCTAGCCGCTTAATAAAGTGAGGGAGTGAAACAAAAAAACAAATAGAGAGAGAAAGAAACGGTGAAGGAGCGTCATGATTTATGGAATGCACATTTGGGCCCAACAGCACCAAATAAAAAGTTATTCCTTGGTAAGGTTACGATATTAATGTTGTTTCGTTTGCCTTAAAGGTTATGCTTTTTGTGTATATGTTAGTGCTCATTTTTGCGAATTGATTTATCAAATATTTTTAGAAACTTATCTCCTTTTTTTTAATTATTTTTCAGGGTCTCAGACAGTACGCTAGGCCTTATTTAGATTAGCATTATGTAATTAAGATAAAGATAAGTAGAAAGTACAAACATCAGTATCTCGAGGTAATAGCCATAAATAAATTAACGGAAATTAAAATTAGGGGGTCAGATAACTAGCTATTTTAACAGCAAAATTGCATTAGCAACTTTTTGCGAGCAATAGAAAAATACATTTCTATATCATTAAAAATCATTAAAAATAAATTGTAAAAAAGCAGACATGTTTTTCGCAACCGTACCGCCTATCGCTATGAGTAAGTTATGGCCGCCGTAGGGTGAGTTACACCCTGCTTAGGTCACGTGGCCCGAAAGGGTGGGCTATACCCGAAAATACCCGAGAGTGAAAGGGACAAGAGAACTTGGGGCGGTAAGTTATCTTCGTTTCATTCAACTCACACTCGCACCGCCCGAACGTCCGTATAGATCAATAAAACTACTTTATCTCTTTTTGGCACATCCCCATCCCGTCGGCGACTTCCTGGAACGATACTCCGACTTCATGGTTTTAACATTAAATACCTGCAAAATAAGTTAACAGCGGAATTAATTAAACGCTATTTTGAAACTTTACTACATGATTAAGAATACACGCCGAACAGAAAAATTCCCTTAAAGCTAAGCTAGTCGTAAAAAATAATAACAATTGAAAAACAATGGAAACAATACTTTAATTCTTCGTCTAAAAAGCTGGCATGCTAAGCCAGCAATTTATTTGTTCGTGTACCTGCGAGAGAAAAAAACAACTAAAAAGAAATGCCCTTGCCTTTTTTTTCTTGTAATTAAAAATAACAGGCCAAATAACAAAAGAACGACACGCAAAGAAACTTGCATAACGTGACGAATTTTAAAAAAGGAACGTCGAACGTTTCAAAAAGTCAAATGGTTTTCTTTTGTTTCGCAATGGGTGCTCCGTTAACGCAATAGTCGTTCGTTTTTTTTACGTCGCCTGAGCGTTTTATCCGTGTTTACAGAGGTAATGGCCATAAAATATTATTACCGGGCTATTAGGATCCACAGGTAGGTCTGGTACTGGTAGTTCATTGTCGCGATAGCGGTAGTAAGTAATTGACGATGTTAATTTGTCGTTTAAAGTGGACCGTGCTTGGGTCGTACGTGATTTAAGTGCGGTGATAGTCTTGTGTTTTTGCTAGTGGAGCACTGTAAGTAGATTATTTAAATTATTTTTATATTGTTAGCCTCTCAGTTATTTCATGTTCGATTTAATGTTTGGCTCAATCCTGACACATGTCTTGAAAGGTCAAAGAAAAGAAGTCAAAGTTTTTAATAAATTTTGCTGAGCCAGATATATATTATTTAATTTAAGTTTTATATTCAAAACCTACATCGTCTCTACATTGTAATTTTTAATACTTTCTCTTGAGAATTAAAAAAATAACTCTCGCCTCTAAAAGGTAATTTTCTCAAAAATCTACTCAATTATTTGAGGCGGCCGTATTTCAGTGACGCGGGCATATTTCGCGGTGGTTTGTCTTCTAATAAAGTAATTACTCTGGAACTCTGCCTCCGTTCAAAACCCCGCAAAGTACCGACGGCAAAAATGTCTGGCCTTATTTTAATTTCAAAGAAAGAACTGAAAATTATGCTTGAATATTTATTATGATTTATAATGTCATTACGATAATGATAATTTTGACAAGTAATACGTATTCATGATACGTAAAGCTTCCTTCTTTTGCGGTCTCACTAAGTTACTTAAGTAGTTTTCTATTACCCTATATTTAAACAAATAAAAATTAAATGCATTATAATATAATAAATAAACTTATACTTAAATGCGAGCTATATCCTACTCAACACTTAAGTATACAAATTAATCGATGATCCAAATAAAAATTTTAATTAACCCCTCCAGCATCATCTATCCTTGATATCCAATTAATAACAAAGTGAGTTGAAAAGTAAAAACAAAGTTACTCTATTAGAAACAGCTGCGGCCTGCTGAAGGCTTCAATTAGAATACGGATCGATAACGTTTTGGTACTGATTTTTGGATAAACTTTCTAATTTCCAATAAATTAGGAAAAGGATTATGAAATAAACTAAAACAATTTTGGTAGATGGAAGTAAAAACATTTTCTTGGCTATATTGAATGACGAATCTACATTGCATTATTTTATATCCAGAACTGGCACATTTTTTACAACATTTATGTAGAGTCGTCAATATTGTGATCTTGTTGAAATTAAAGTATTTTTTTATGTTATGGCTGATCAAACTATTTGGTTCCGTCAATATTTTTTTTGTAATGTTGAATAAAAAAACTTATATTTTTCATTCATTCGGCGGACATTGTATATTACAGATAAACTTCTTCAAATATAAAATTCTCTTTAAAAGCACGTGCCGCGACGTTTTTATATTTCCACCCACTCATCACCTCTTAATTAGAATTGTCAAAAGCTATAAATCTACTACTATGAGTGAATTCGGTTAGGGAAAGTTTTCCCTATGGAAATGACACATTTATGTAAACTTCATCTTTAGATAGATAAAGGCGCCTAGGAGGCGCTAAATAAAGACAAAGCTCACAAAAATAAAGAAAACAATAAATCAAACCTTTTGAAATGGCAGGCATAAATGTACCTATATAGATTTTTCTAAGATTTTTATGACATAGTAAATCGCTTATTATAAGTTCAATCGTTTATTTATTAGAATTTTGCTTCTTAAGTTTTAATATTATTTTAGGATCTTTACAATTAAACATAGTAAATTAAAATTAATATCTTTTATGACCATATACAATCCTATCAACGTAGCGTAAGTGAGCTCTACCCTTAAATCTCGATTCGTGACAAAACTGAAAACATCCCCATACATATGTTAGTAACTTCCCCACAATCAGGGGAAAGTAGCGGAGATTGCTTTCTGTAACGTTTTATATGAATTTAGTTGGGGTATGTTCTTAAGGAAAACTGTTGGAAACGACTTTTATTGATGTCTGTTCAACCTTCATTGATGCGGTGTTTTATGTCGAGACTTTATTGCATCATATTTCTAAATTATGCAGAATTATTTTCACAGAACTGGTAACAGAGTTTTTTTATGTATGCTGAGTATGTTTTGCTTATTGAGACTACGTATTGAGTATGACATTGATGAATATCTAGGTATTGCAGTTACATCGTCATTTTTAACGATTGGTTTACGTCAAATTCTAACGACGCGATGTTGTTGATTTAGGTACCTAATATACGGTCTCTTGTCTTAGCACTTTTCTGCGAAAATCTTTGCACACAACACAAAAACGAGTGTCACTTGAATCAAAAAATGACGCGAGTTGCAAGCGATTTTGACTCTTAAAGTGATCAGGCGTGGTGCGATACCGCGTCCGTACGTACTGCTAAATATCAAACATAGCACATTGGATTATTATTACTTGTGTGATGTGAAGATTAAGAAATGAAAGCATTTGATTTGTTTGTTCCGTAAATTCAGTCCTTTATTGCCGATGTTTGTCACCTCATACCCCCATAAAATGCACTTTTCTGACACAACTTTGCTTACACACATTTTGGAAGTTGCACGTCGGTACGTTGTGCTCATACTTATATCTTTCGTATCAAACAAAACTTTGGTCACACTTAATGCCTTTACGACTGCCGGGGGTGACATAAAGAAAATGAAAAACATTTTGTATTATTCTTGTTGCGCTCTTGCCCGCGTAACTTCAACGACCCTCTGTAGGGCGGCGTTATTAGCGCGACTTTTGACGCTGAACTGATTAGAAGATTCCTCAAAATTATTTCCTAATCTTTGACAGTGTTAGTGTTGAACTCAGCAGCCGTTTTCTTCCTTGTCCCTTGAAAATGTATTTATAAAAGCGTATCATAAAGTACATCATTACTTCATAGACAGTAGGTTCAGTGGCACACTAACATGATGAGTATCTATTTCCATAATCTGTCGTCAATCAACGACTCTTGTCAAGATTTTTTTAAAATACTTTCATATCCTGATAAATGGCCACGATGAGATCGTGAAGATTTGGCCTAAGATGGATAATGTCTGACTAGAAACAGACAATTCACTTCTTCTCGCGACTAATCGTATCGTGTGTAGCCGGCTTACGAGTGTCTCCCCATTCCAACTGTTTCAGCTTAGACAAATATCCGCAGAAACTAGTTACGTGTTTCGACTCGAACACACACTTTTTTAATCATAGCGATCCATCTTTGGAAGTTTTAGGGTGATTGGATATTTTCGAGTGTTCTTAAAAATATACTTGGTTAATTTATGTACCTAATATTGTTTCAAGAAATGGATATAATAGTTTTTTTTTGATAGAAAAGTAGGTATTTAGAAACAGAAAGTCACAGAAGATATAAGTTTGGTACCAAAATAAACAAACGTGCGTGCATCTCTCACACATCGTAAGTTACACGCTGTGTTTTGAAGGTGGTCGACCTGCGGATCAAATTACATACTTCATCCCAGAACAAAGTCCAGCACGAAACAATTTGCCCCACAAAAGACTCCATCACCACACAACCACCTATATTACGCCCGATCACGAGATACCGGCATTAACTATTTTTCACCATCATCATTTACTCTAGCCTCTCCTCACACTTTTTTCCTCGTTTCCATGGAAAATTGGGAGCACTATCGATCAAAGTCAGCGATGCTCGTTACCGAAATCACGTTTATCATAGATCACATTTGTCTAAGGCTTTAGTTAGGTCCTCATTAAAGACCGATAGGTGATAAAAAGCCGGGAACACACTTGCGATTTTGAACCCTCATTTATATCTGCTAAGGTTGTTTTTTGTGTGTCAACATTTGGGTATTAGACCGAAATTATAAGGAAACTTTCAGAGAAGAGTCGCGAGCCACACACGACGAGTTACGGGTGAATCCGGGACGCGGGCTGAGTTATGCGACCGCGATATATAATATTTATGAATTATGCCCCGGACTTAGTAAAAAGTGGTGTACATTTCGATGGCGGTGCAGCTTTAAAACAAGGAAAAGCAATAAATATGAAGAACAGAATTAAAAGTGTGTTTAGAGAAACACGGGGTTACTACCCACTAAACTGGCTTTCTTAAGAGTTTACGATGTGTATAGTAGGCGAATGCCAATAATAAGCGGTCCAGCATATTATCGTTAAAACAGGAACTGATGGTTTAATAATAATATTTGAAAATACACACGGTTTTCTGCTTTCGTACGTTCATCTTAACAGTGAATGAAAACACTTCACTGTTCAATATTTAATCAATTAAAAAAAAAAAAAAATAGGTCATTCTATTTTGATAATTAAGACTGATGCTATTGTTGGGATTACCGACAGTTAACCCTGTCCACGTCCGACCACATGTAAGATCTTATTCTTCTTCTAAAAGCAATCCACCTCTTCTAAAAGACGGCGCCGGCGCGCGCCGCGATTTGTCAAACGAAACAAACACAACAGAAATAGTTTCAGTTGACAACTTTATGGTTGCTCTCGTCTGCGTTACGAAATTATACGGCTAAGGAATTTTATTCAACACCAGAGATTTTCCGGTAGCTACGCTACTGATTTACGGTCCAACTGATATTTATGCGTGGAAACGGCTGAACCTTTTTTGGGATGTAATCTCGTGGCGCGCCTACAATTTTCCTGTAAAATCTAATGAAACCTACCCATCATTGTACAGCTGGTAGATAAGCAATACTCTGACTAGTAGTAAATGCGGATTTTAAAGTCAAAGATTGAATGTAAAAACTACACACACCGAAATATAGCTCTTTGTGGTAATGTGTTTCTCTATGTCCATAGATAAAATTATCAAATAAAAGATTTTCAAGACCGGCTGCTTCTGCTACAGAAGCAAATTTAATGTCTATTAAACTTTCGGACTTACACATCTATTGCAATAGTGCAATGACATATTATTATTCAGATTATTTTACTTTCATTGCGAGACATGTGCAAATTAGTGAAAATTATTTTTCTGTATAAATTATTTTTTTGTTTTTATAGTGTTTCGTCACTATATTATTTTTATTATTATTTATATTAATTTTAGTTTTTATCCAGTATCAATTTGACCAGCTTTGTAGTAAGAATTTTATTTCCACAATACATCGGAGATATTATCTCGCAGTATTTATTGAGAGCAGCGAAGCCTGCAGTATGTCTGGAATCAGCTGGAGGTCCCGCTCGAGATGCTAAATCATAGCCGGATTTACGAGGTGTCCGCAATCGACTTGCAAGTGCGCAACTATGTCCGTGAACAACTGAATATATTTACTGCCCTTACATTGAGTACTCACGCGATTGTCACTTCATACAGCATAAATACAAAAATAAACAATACGTAATCCTTTGGATTTTGAACGCCCGGTCTGATCATGGTTACAAATTTACACAAAGCCAAGGTTACCTTTCTATGGAAACTGGTCCTATAATCGCAACATCAAAAACATTTTAAACGATTTCCCAATGTGAATGTGACCTCAAATAGAACTCTTCATTTGTTTTTCCTTGCTTCATTATACGGCATCATCATCACACGCAATAACGTACCACGGCTGCATTTCTCGATTGTCACTCGATTTCTACTCGATGATATTTCTGAGGAAAAACACTCCTATTTACAGAGCCATAAGAAAAGTCCAATCATTTTGTCACATTTATTAAACTATATTGAAGTTAATGAATATTGAAGTTTCAATAGGGAAAATTTGTTATCAATAAACAGAATTCTCCGATAATGAAAAATATGATTCTGGACCTTATCAGCCAAAGGTCTCGTCTCCTTCTAACTTACTTTCCATACTTCCTAGCTTAGGCCTCCCATTCGTACAGCTTACATTGTAACTAGGTATTTACGGATAAATACAACGTCCACTGCTGGACATACAAGCACACGCGGTCTGCATCCAGTGTGATCCTGCAATCTTAACAAGGTGTGTTTTTTGGTCAAAGGGTCTCCAATATATAACTTTTCGGACCCAACGGCCATCAGTTTATCGGGCTATGTGCTCTAGCCCTTTGCCATTGGAGCTAACAGATTCTCAGGGCTATGTTTTTGATGTCAGGCCAAACCTTACTTCTTTTACGTATCTCCTCATTTCTGATACGGATACATTGCAACAAATATATTCTAGACTGTATATTTGTCAATTGGAGAGCAGCATAGCTGATCATGCATGCATGCAAGCGAGTACCGGCAACTGCGGCGTTGCCAACTCGACCTCATCTTATTTCCTTGGCATCGAAGCAGCCGACGTCTCGCTGATTTACTACTCCGTACCAACCTACTAAAGTTTTCGGATTAAATAGTTTTTCTCGTTCCAATATTTGGCAGTGGAATGTTTTTTTTTCGCTGCGTTGCTTTTTTGTCGTCTGCGTTTTAATTTATTCCACCTATCTGCATTTTGATTGCGTGTGCGGCAGGACTATGATCGCGGCCAGAAAATAAACTTTGTATTGCTGTTTATTTTCCTATGTAAAGTTGGCTTGACATAAAACCAATACCACCTCTGTACATTAAAATAAAGCTGAAGAATTTCTTGTATTCTTTATTAGTAATCAGTTATATCACAAAACAATCATATATGAAATTGGGTAAAGAAATTGCACTAGTCAAACAGATTCATTGATGCTTACATGTCGAGCTACCAAAAATAGAAGCACTTTCAACCCTCAAATGCCTAGCCTAATGGTGACATGTAACAAATTGTCAAAATTCTTGACGAGAAAAAAGGACAGCTTAAGCACGTCGCGAACATTAACGCTTAAAGTTCAATATGGTAACACGAGAGGAATGTAAACTAAAGTATGAGAAGATATATGTTTCTATAATGGGTAGTGATGGGTATGATGAATGGGGTCGTTGATAAAAACCACTAGACCAAATGTCGCTTTCTCATTGCTGTTAAAATAAAACACGTTTATTTCTATGAGGCGTACACGTTTCTGTTAATAGCAAACAAAATGAATAATAATGTATATTTTCGCAGGATATTAAATAAATACTTAAATGTTTTTAACTCTCATTGCTATCCTACGCGTGCAAATGTTTGAAGTAACTTTTTGGTCGGATTTTTTTCCATCGTGTCATGTTTCGCGAAATTTACGCCCGGCTTAAACCGTCCAAAATTTTAGCTTCGCCCGTCCAAAATCCTGATATATAGCCGCGAGGGGGGCGGGGTGGCACACGAAAAAACCTCTTGTGCCCCTTCCCTTTAATATTAATATTGCTTACCCCGCGAATTGTATTAGAATATTATGCAATAAATTTTCAAGAAGACGAATTGTTGCAGTGTAATTTTTCTGTGCACGAAAGATGTCCCAAAAGTGCGTTATCAATATTATTTGCAACTGAATACTTTCATTAAAATAACGTAAATCATACAAAATAGTAACAGCATCTAAAACTTTTATGAGTGAAGTTATGTTATTGCATGATATATAGTAACACTGAATATAATGGTACTACCTCTCATATTTTCGAATCAAAAGAAATACTGGCCGATAAAATACACGAAGGCAATAGGTTTTTTTTTTACTATCTAAGCAACACACTACTGGCCAAAATCTGTCATCGATAAAAAAAAAACTCGCGCTCAAAAGTGGCAACCGTCGAACAATACAGCCCAGTAATGGCGGCCGCGGACGGGGGTTGGATTGATGGCCGCAGGTGGGGTGGGGCCCGCACCAAGACTTTTAAATATGGAACCCATCCGACTTGCGGATAAAGAACGATTGGATATGTCGCGACTTTATTACCGTGCGTTACAAAGGTTAGCTCGGATTTCAAAGTTACCGAGAGCGAACTGCAGAGTTTGAATTTAGAATGTTCGGTTAGTTTTAAAATAGTTGGGTTGTTGGTACAGCGGTTATTTATAGAACCTCATAAACAACCAATCAATTGATTGTTGACTACGTATTACACTCATTGCATCGAAACAGTCAGACTGTTTTATTCATACAATGCTTCCAACAGCGTTTGTGCTGTACAGAGTGTTGTTTTGGTCAGCGACGAGCGACTCAGGGGTGGCTGTACAAACGATACTAATGCCGTATTTTTTTTTGAAATGGAAAAAACCCTCAAAATCAATTTATTAATGCAATACAGCAATCGAGTCAAAACTACCAACACCAGGTAGCCTCTTCGTAGCTAACTAGCTACGGCGTAGTATTTCGTAGATACGCGCTATCTACGCGCGAGGGTGCGAGTTTTCCCATTCGTTTGATATTTTTTAGCATGTTGGGAATAGGTTTTCTTTCTTGTATAAAACTTGAAAATATTTTTTTTTTTAAAAAGTACAATTAATAATAGTACGTATTATCCCTGAGTTGGCTGTCACTGACCAAAACAACACCCTGTATTTCACTATTTATTTCGACAGGTAAAATAATTTTAAAATAAGCAATCACATTCCAAAAGCATTGTTTAAATTAACATACAAAAACATAACTTCTCTGCATTAATCTAAAATGCGTTAACGAATGTAATAAAACCCTTATCCCGATACCGAGGGTGGGAATCTGAGACAATTTGCCACTCCCGCCCTTTAAGCCCACCTATGCGTCTTTCTTATTGCCGGCAGATCCCGAATATACAACTAAGATTAATCCCGCTGAAAGAAAGGGTGTTACAACCCTTTGTTGAGTAAGCGAGAAAAATAAATATTTGATGGCGGGGAATTGCAATTTTTATTGTTGTTGTGTTTTAAACCGCGCGCTGTTTGAGTTAGTTTGAAGATAGAAGGTCATTGAACGCATGGTCCATCAGCTCGATTTTTAAGCTATTTCATAGCTTCTATCGCGGGCCTTGAGCGTGGAGACCGAATCCAGAAATTCCGTATCGAAAATAACCTAAAACCCCCCACTCCGACCGGCACAACGGTGATACTTTTTTGTTTTTCCATCTATCGATGAATAGCAGAACTTCTAATGACTTTTTGAAATATCACGCTTGTCTCTTTAGTTGTAATAGTAGTTAGCAAAATAATAATTGCAGTTAAATAGTAATTGCATAAGTTGATAAAAAATGCTAGGCAATAGCTATACTCGGCCTCACGTCCTCCGTTTTAAGTAACTTAAATGTTATAAGCGTACATCAGATTTGAGTATGCCAACATCATCATATTGTAGTTTTATATTTCTTGGATACATCGATGTTCAAAATATACGTTTTCAGTTTGTAAGCTATCTAAACAACATTGTACCTACAAAAAGATGAAATAAGAACGCAAAAATTGCGCCTGGACACGAACCTGTAAGTTTTTAACTAACCGGGCCAAACGCTCTTCCAATTAAACTACCATGCTGTCGGTTCGACCGTGCGAAATTTCTGGTCTTGTATGGATACGTCATTACGCCTGACGTGGGAAGAGCATTTGGTCTGGTTAGCCAGAAAGTTGCAGGTTCTAGTCCCGCCCGTGCGCAAATTTTGGTTTCTTCTTTCATTTTTATGAATATAAAAATATGACACAGAGTGTTAAAAACATTCTAAACCAATATAGCTACATGTCAACTTTTGCTAATTAAAGTATCCTCAACAAGTGTATCTTCTCTATCCACTTTACTCACTCTATCATGTACCGCCTTTCATCTCCTAACATTGTTATATTTTTCACATAGTATAATATACGTAAACAGTAGTTCAACACGTCGTTTTTATTAAGGCCTCACCGTTGGAATGGCGTGAGAAGTAGTCACTTAATGTCTTACTAACGCAATACTAAGTGTTAATTGGCTGCTTATTCATTAAACCAGATTTAAATGGCCAAATGTACATGCATTAAGCAAGTATAATTAAAAAGTGCAGTTAATAGAGATATATCC
The DNA here is from genome assembly GCA_963924145.1 of Pyrausta purpuralis. Taxonomy (NCBI): domain Eukaryota; kingdom Metazoa; phylum Arthropoda; class Insecta; order Lepidoptera; family Crambidae; genus Pyrausta; species Pyrausta purpuralis. Next base: position 21,201,027 of record OZ001643.1, read on the forward strand.
CGTAAGAAATGTGTGAAAGTACGCGTTCCTTTTCGGTAGGTACTTTGATGATAAGTTTTACGATCTCAGTCTTTACCAGCTAAATATTTATGCATCATACTCGCATGAATATCTTCAGAGCTTTTGTTGAATTTTGTTAAAATTTTACCAAGAACTTAGAAGTTGTTGAGTAACTTATGAAAATAGTAGTTTTGCCACAGGTTAGTTGATTACTTACCCGAAAGCCTTAACCGAATCCGAATGAAGTAAATAACCGAACAAAATAGAGAAACAGGCAAGTGAATCATAGTTTAGAATGTTTTAACACTCACAGTGTAAACTATTAGATAGCGAAGCGACAACAATTTCCAAGTTGAATTTATTATGTAAAGAACGTCTGATCGACAGCACGGTAGCTCAATTGGTAGAGCGTTTGGCCCGGTTAGCCAAGAAGTTGCTGGTGCGAGTCCCGCCCGTGTCCCGCAAATTTTTGGTTTCTTATTTCATCTTTAAGAAGGCAAATGACTCAATTAAATCTCAATTTAGGTACTTTTTTTATGCTCGTGGATTAATGGAGAAGTTCCACCGAGGAAAAAAGAAGTATTCGTGGATGCTGTGATGTCAGCATACAGCAAGCGTCACCACTTCTTGGCTACAATACAACCGAATGGAACCGAATGCCCAAATGTTCCTTTAAAAAGCACAAATGATCACATCTGCAACAATGAGCATTATTGCTCGGCGGTCGATATTCATTATATCCACGGTCGGATGCTCGCAACCCTTATCAAGGGAAGACGCCCGTTTTTTCTCGGTTTTCCCAAATAATTTATTTAGCTCGCCGTCAATTTATCTCGGGAGCTAATTTCGTCGGCCCGGTGGCTTGTATGTTGTAATTCAACGAATTGCGCGTCCCTGGAAGATTTATGGGCAGCGCACTTGACGGAGAGCTCCCTTCTTCCATTGTTCTAGCCGCGTTCATACTGGTCAGATGGAAATAGAATTTAGGTGGCTAGAGGTCGGTAAACTTTAGTAAGATTCCTAGGGCCCTAGACCTTCACTTTAGACCTGAAACTTCATGAATTAGTATGACGCTGTAATTCGAAATTCTTGACGCAATTCTTCATCTTACTTTTGTGTATATAGTCTTCTATTATAGGCTGCGATTCAAAGCATCAAAATTTAATTTCATAATACGGTATTCCTTCAATCTCGTTTTTTCTCCCGTTCCATCTGCATCCTCGGCCTCCTGGAAATACAAAATTTTACGATTAATGAGATTCTGTTTTATTGTATTTACATATTTCGAAATCCTACCTTTACCTTATGCAATAATTAAATTAATTAAATATTGGACACCAATCACATACATTGCTCAGATTCCAAAGTAAGTAGCTAACGCACTTGTGTTATTGAAATCAGACACAACGGTGGCACCACATCACCTAGACGTAAGACAATATAGAAAATTTTGGTTTCTATATTGACCCGACCGGTCACATAATGCTATGTTGTAAACACTCTTTCTCGAATCTTTGACAATGAAATGCCTACTACCTCCTTACCTACATGTTAAGGTAGATCTCTTACTTATAATTTGAGTAGAATACGTATACGACCTCCGTGGTCGAGGGGCTAGCACGCTGGTTTCAAGCGTCGCCATCTCGTGAGGTCCCGGGTTCGATTCCCGGTCGGGTCAACGTAGAAACCGATCTTTTCTATATTGTCTCGGGTCTGGGTGTTGTGGTACCACCGTTGTGTCTGATTTCTATAACACAAGTGCATTGACTACTTAATTTGGGATCAGAGCAATGTATGTGATTGGTGTCCAATATTTATTTTATTTATTTATAGAATTTCTGCAGTTGTTTTAATTCTTTAATATGAGCTGTGAGGTAACTTTTATTTTTAGTCCACTCTATGTAACCCGCCCTTATCTCTCTGTAACACATAATCGTATCAATTATTCGGTTGGCGTCCTTCTTTATTACTTTCCTTAGCTACGGCACTATATCTATCTCTTGTGTACGTGGACTTTTTGTTTCCTCTGCGGACTTTAATTTTAGTTTATTTAGTTGCTCCGGGTTGCACTAAGAAAATATACTGCCAAGATTACTTATTACTTTTAAAATAATATTTCAAGTTTTCTTTACGGTTATGGGCACACGTTTTTGGAGCATTATATACTTTATTCCAATTAGATTTTCATTAGATAAGTATATCGTGTTTATAAATAATACATAATCATAATAGTCACGGTAGAAATAAATCGTCACTTAAAAATAACAGATCATTTTGGGCATTTCTAAACTAACAAAATTAAGATTGATCTTCAATACGGTAATGCTTATCTCACAACCTTCCATATATCATAACTGGTTTACGGAAATCGAAATAAATATTCTTGTTAAATAATTTTAAGCCGGTCCAGACGCGCGACTAAGATATAAGGCGAGGCGCGCACGAACGATTTTGTTATGTTTCTTTCTGCTGAGTCCGGATCACAGGCAGTCGTCTCGCTCGCGCCCGCCGTCGCGAATGGGCTACATCAGCAGTAGAATACTTTTATAGAGTTGATACTACCCCCTGGATCATATCATTGAAGAATCTTCTTTCATATCTTTCATTGCAACACATAAACGACGAGCTGAATTTGTCATTTCTTTTGACGACTGGTATTGTATTAAAACATTTACATTTTAATTTAAAATTAGATGATGACACTTAAGATCTACTTTAACAGGCACTAATTCAAGTATTAAAATATCAATGATCTGCTTACGCCCGGTATCTTTGGGTATGCGAATCACGGTACCGTGAAGGCCAGATACCTACCCCGTGCCAGAGACAAATTGAGTCTCGTCGAGATGCAATGATTGGTCGGATAAATCTAGTCCTGCAGAGCGTCTCTGACTGTGATGAAAAACTCGTCCAGTTTAATTCCTCAAAAACACAGGCGTGTTTGTTCTCTACAAAACGTACACTATTTCATCGGTACCATTAATTATATTTGTTATATAACGAAATAGGTAGCTGTTTAACACGTTCTGTAAAAAAGTACTTAATATAAAACGTATTCATAAAGACTATTAACGGCAATACAAGTACCTTAATCCTATAAAACAAAAAATACATAAATGTGCTTTGCTTAATAAAGCTGCTTGAATGTTTCACAACCACTAATATTATGTATATTAAGATGTTAAGCTACATACTGTAATATTTATTTCATTATGTTTATATTTCATCTCCATTATCATAATAATGAAAACCTATCTCCATCACGACACGTTCACAATAAGAGTTCCGCTAGGCGTTGACGAAATTTCCACATTCAGTAAAATACTGCCTTTGGCAAATATAATTTATTGGAGTTTCACACGCAACAGCTCTATAGTATGTCCCTCGTCTTTGTAAATCAGCATATGCAAAGTGGTATAGTAATAAATCTAGCAGCTTTTGCTCGTTCTCGCATCATGTTACATCTTAATTTCAGAGCGGGCGCGCCGAGCCTGCCTGCCAGAGATACAGCCTTTTATCAAATACGCATTACGCTAGAAATTAACTTTAACTGAAAAAAAAAATCGCCTTTCCGTGAGCGTAAGCGATAAATAATGGAAAGCTGTTAGAATGCTGAGTTTGTTTTAACATGCCCATGGGGATCGCGCGAAATTATTTGCATTTTAAGTCCGCCCTTGTTTATGAGAACGTACTTGAGATGACGTTACACTGTGTGCTTTGAAACTTTAGCCGCGGAAAATGTTCGGTCGCAGCTTTTGCGTCTAATTCGCATGCCTCATTTAACTGTTGTCCCCGAAGCAATTGCACAATGACTTGCGCTTCTGTTTAGCATTCCATATTCAAAATAACACGCTATTCGCTTGTTTTTATTATTGGCATTTCGATTAATTTGCTTTTTCTTTTGTTTCAGGTGGTCGCCGCGCTAAGCGTTGTCAAAGCTTTGGTAGGTGTTAGGCATTATTGTCAGTTAGCGCCCCTCGACCTTAGGCCTCATCGCCGTCTGAACTGTACCTCAAGTAGATGAAGATATCAAATTGGCCTATCGTATATATTTTATGCCAGCCCACACAAACGTTTAGGCAATCGACTGGCCGTGATTTATCGTCAAAATTTCCCGTTAGTAACGCTTACCGAGCACACTCCGCGTATCACTATTTCACAAATAAAAGAACCAGTCGCGATATCATCGTCGACTATAAATTATATGAAGCTCGGATGAAAAATCGCGGTTCGGTGTCCGCTTATTTATCGCTTACCTTAACTTGTGAATGAATATATTACGTCGGAATGTTGAATAGACGCATTTATTAGAGCGCGGTTTTAGTTGGAGATGCGAGTGACTAGTGATGTACGGTGATCGTAGTAGGTACTCGATACTCGAGCGATGTTGGTAGCGGTGTCAGGGTATCGGGTGATCTGCTATCATGTCGCTTCGGCACAGTGGCTGTTCGGCGCTAGGAATAGGTCGGGTTCCCGCGTTCTCCCGTGATATATTGTTCCGCATCTCCGTGTATAAATCTTGAACGCCTGCTGAGGTACACGGACGCGCCGCGCCACAGCTCCGAGCTTCAAATGGAATTGTGTTTTTATTTATCGTGCGAATCGGGCCCCACTATCGCTAACTCGAAATCGCGCTTTATCTGCCAAAACGCGGAGTTGAATCGACTGTGAATCAACCCATCTTCATACTTGCTCATGTGTTATTTTGTTTGCTAATGTAGATTATTGTTTGCGAATTCTCTTCTCTGTGATATAATTTTGTTCTTTTATAAAATAGAAAGTATACTTATTCAGCGATCTATCCTTTCACTACATGTATTAGCGGTATAATATAGCGATAGTGGGGACTCATTACAATTACGCAATGATATTATATTAGCATGTTCTTGCAGACACATTAACGACATATTCACCGCCTAAACCTATTTGCTCCTCGCTCTACTTCCTTATAAAGATCTGGCTGGTTATAGGTAGATGAGTTGTTGTATTGATAATGTTTCCACTTGATTGTTTTTGTTAGACTTTTTAAAGTTTACCATTATCGTTAACGACCAATAACATCACTTAAATGCGTACACATGTCGTCCATCTCTCCGAACCTACTTCAGCATTCTAAACAATCTAACACGTGGTGTTTAATCTCGTTGGTGTGTCTGTTGCGCTGAATGTGTTATAAACTACTAGTGTAAATATTAAGTCTAGTGTATATTACTATGTATGTAACAGAAATCTGATGTACAACGTCGGTATACGTTCTTAAAATACATGGTAGGGATACCTGTAGCAATCTTCTGCATAATATTTTATTGGCAATGCGCATAAACAAAAAACAAAATTATAATTATGACGATACTCGTTAATATTCATATCGGTGTGAGACAACTTAATAAACAGATTCTCATAAATCATTACTTAATTTATTAAGATACTGCTACGAGTTATAAATAACCGACGTTTTACAAGAAAACGTTTTGTTTCCATGCGGATTGCCAGTGGTCCTATATACGTAAATGCAAAAGCTTTAGTATGAAAAAATATTCCATTTATTAGTCGATAGCTTAACTTATTATTAGAGAAATAGTTTATCTATAGTCACTTGAAGAAATGACAAGAATCAAAACTAGTTGTGCCCAGTATACGAATAGCTAAATAATTAAGTAATAATGTATTTATTTTAAGATACAGTAGTGTTAATATTTTTGGATTCCTATAAACATATACGTAATTTTATCTTCTGTAATTTAATGAGAAAAGTTTTGTCGAGACTCTTTCAACGTTTTCTTTCAAAGTGCCAAAATAATTTCATGTTTAGTAGGAAATCATCATGGACTCATCTTATTACCTCTTAAAGTTCCTTATTTTAATTACGATGCTTAATTTAACACCAGTTTTTTTACTTGAAAGAATCTTCGTCAAAATTTTCGTGTCCTTTTGTTATATATTGTAAATATACTCATACACTATTTATGTACTAGCTTCATCACAACGTGAACAATTTATTTGTTGATCGGAGTTTAAATTATAACACTTGTTTTTGAAAATCACTGCATAATTGGCTTATTCCGTGACGCAAGAAATTTGCTATTAAACAAATAGGTACCTTATTTATTTTACTGAATGCGTGCTCACGAATAAAATAACATATATTTGTCCTGTTTACGAAGCATTTGTCATACGTAAATACTAGGTAGGCCCAAATTATTGTAATGTAACATAATTAATTAAAATTAAATAGTAATAAATGACGAAATACTTAAAAAGCTCGAGGGATTCTAGTGTAGAAAATGATTTAATGTTTGTGTTTTATGATTGTACTGTGTGATGAATTGTGTAATATTATTACCTGTCTACCTATCATATGATCGAAAGCGATATAATTTTTTGTACAATGTCGGCTATAGTGCGAAATGGATTTGCATTAAATAAAATTCTGTTACTGTACTGAATGTTTGATTTTAATAACTTCCTTAACAATATTTTAAGACTATCAATTATTGTGCCAAGTTACTTTAACAGTATCAAACTTTATAAAATGTAGAAAAATATCTGTGAAACTCTACATCAAATCGATTTTGCAATAGAAGCTTCTTTTAACACTATCTATGTTCTTATGAACTTTCTAATCAAGAAAAAAATTAATCACTGCATCCCGAAATTTGAAACGATACCATCTTCATAAATGGTAAAAAGCTCAGGTTTTAATAAAAAAGTCCAAATAGACATGATAGACAAGTCAACAAAAAAAAAACCGCTTAAGTTCCAATAATTGCGGTATATAGCATTTTTGGTATTTCATTAGGGTTCACCTGGATAGCATTTACCCAGGTTTGCAGCTCTTTAAAATGTAGGTAGGCGCTCAGAGTTATTACATGAAAGCCGAATACAATTTTGTCTTTTTAGGTTTTGTACAAAAAAAGTGGAAAGAACTGCAAACATGAGTGAATCTATCCAGGTGAACCCAAAGAACATACAATTTAAAATGCAGCTTTGCCGCAATTAATGCAACCTTAAATGTTTTTTCGTCTGGGCTATAACTATTGATCAATAGAGGCTATTCCCACGAAGTTAACTTACCGTTTGCAGGTTTCTGAGGTGTCAACCTGCTTGAACTTTTGACTTATCTGTAAAGGAGTCTTTCCAATGGATACTTAATGACTACTAGAAGCTGCTTTAAAATATCAAAGTTTACTTATTTTTTAATGCACATCACAAAGGCCAATTACAAATTCGCTTCATAAAATGTTTTTTTTTTATCAGCACGTCATAAAAAAACATTCACTTTATTTTTAAAAAGTATTTTTTTCAGACATCTTCTATGCTATGATCTGTCACTAGGTGCCATTAAAAATCGATTGCTATTTCTCACAATTCAAATAGTTGCTGATAAATCTAGAAGCCTCCAAATAGGAAACTAGAATTTGCGTATCGGACAGCTGTTATGCCGCAATCGTTCGCTTTTCTGATCCTACACTGCTGAATCACTACCACCTTCTTTTGTTCAGATTTTGGAGTATTACGATGTGCTTCACAAAAAAGATAAATCCTCCTTCTCCTCCTCATTGCTGAGGGTCGTGACACTGCTATCTGAGTTTTCTTCTTATGATGGTCTTCCATATGTTCCTGTCCTTGGCGTCATTGAGAGCGACAAACAAAGTATAAACGTGTGATGAAAAAGCTTGAATTTTATGAAGGCATCAATGAGAAAGTTACTTAAGTCGAACCGGTAGCTAGGGGTCAAACGCAACGTAACAGGTCTAAGCGACACACACGGATGTCAATGAAAGTTATGTGCTTATGGAAGAAAAGCAATACAAATTACACTATGATTTTACGTGTTTTAAACAACATTAGCAGAAGTAGTATTAAAGTCACTAGGGTGTACAAAGTATCTCACAGTAAATGCATTATATAAATTTTATACGAACATAGTTATGAAGTCCAAAATCCTGAGACTGGACTTTCAATTCTCTTACTGAACACAAGAACTTTCACACAGTCAGTGAAAACTTTATTAAATCCTCCAAAGCTGTTTGTAACAGCTACCACATGTGAATTGTATAAAACATTAGGTTCAAAATCTTGTAACTGGAAACTGAGTTCTTCACACTGACAACAGCAATCATCATGCGCACGCGTCACTGCATCAACGAGGCTTCTATGTCTTCCAAATATTTTGTAACAGTTTCATATGAATTTTATAAGACCATTGCAACTCGCATAAAGTCCAAAATCGTTCGGCTGGGAATCGAACTCACATCTCGCTGCGGCCTTGCATGCACACTTCCTGTTTGGCACGACACCGTGGCTACTTTCCACAGCTCTTCGACTTGTATGTTTATTCTACCTACATGTGCTCGTAGGTACTATGCTTAATGTGCTATAGCAGAAGGATGTGGATATAAAGCGGGTAAATATAAATAAATAAATATTGGACACCAATCGCATACATTGCTCTGATCCCAAAGTAAGTAGCCAGTACACTTGTGTTATGGAAATCAGACACAACGGTAGTACCACAACACCCAGATCCGAGACAATGTAGAAAAAAATGATTTCTTCATTGACCCGACCAGGAATCAAACTCGGGACCTCGGAGCGGCGACGCATTGAAACACAGCGTGCTTAGCCACTACTACGGAGGTCGTCGAGGTCGATGTAGATGCAGATGGGGGACGAAAATAGATTATGATATATTATATGAAATTGATCCCAATTTAACATCTTTCTAAGCCCTAAATGTAGGTAAGGACCTTATTGTGAAGTTGTAAAGATCACAATATCTTATCGTCGTGAAGATTGGAATTAGTGTAATAAAGTTTAGTAAGTATGAATCACTACATAGTATAAAACAAAGTTGCTTCCTGTCTGTATGTATGTATGCGTAAACCTTTCAAACAACGCAACGGATATATGCGGTTTTTAATAGATAGAGTGATTCAAGAGAAAGGTTTATATGTATAATACAATAGTATTTGGTATCAGTATTGCTCCCGTGCGAAGCCGGGGCGGATAGCTAATCAGGTATAAATCATACTACCTTTCTTTCTACCTACAGTACAGACAATACACAGAGCAATATAAATGTGATCATACAGTTAGAGTGAGAACTAACTTCAAAGATTTTATACAATTTCATTTTAACAAAATATTTATTAGAAGTTCATTCATAGATGAACAAACTCGTGGGTGTATATTCCGATGGGCTGTTAGCTCAAACGTATGCATATCACCGCTAATAAATCAAAGATTTACATCATTACACGATGACAATAGTTCAACATCCGATAAATCAAACTTCCCACGAAAACGGAACACTATTCCATTTACGAAAGGTCTAACATTATTTAAAAGTAAGCCTCGTTTTTTATGAAACAGCTAAATTTGGCGGTCCGTCTACAGGTCCTAATAAATCTTGGCGTATTTGAGGATTACCACAAGAGTAACGACTGGAGTCCACCTGGTGAAGGACTAACATTATTTAGCTATTTGCTCACGCGTTCAGTCCCTACGACTATGTGTCATTTGTGGTAATGCCTTTGAGATATTTTCGGGCGTAGGGTGCGTTTGAGTGCAGACGACCTCGTGTTAAGGCATAATTTAAGTTCAAGTAATCGTTATTTTGTTGTTTAAATATTGAACTTAGACAGACAAGCATTTATTGGAGATTTTCTATTAGGAGTAGTGAAATGTATTAATAATTACATCATTTCATGACAAACATAATTTCCTTGCCATAAACGTAATAATTGCATGTTTTAGGTAGTGCTGAGCTATTTTTACTTAGCTTTGTTTGATAAATGACCGATTTTTCTAACGTCCATCAAAACTGATCAGACTGATGCCTGATCTTTTCAACGGATATGGAATATTCGTGGAATAAAATGCAATATGTATAACTTAAAAACGTTTTTATGTGTCAGGAGTCATTTAGGTATATGACATTTTAAAATCGGTCGCTTTATAGTTATTTCATTGGATAAGTCTTATCTGATGATGGTAAGATCAATCCTGAATAAGTACGATTTTAGAATAACATTTTCATAAATGATTGCTGACAAATAGGCGACGTTTTCAAATTAGACATTATTATTCGATGAATATTCCTTACCTGAAGTTGGTAAAATCGGGCCTTAATAAGTATGTAAAAACGATTTACTCGCTGACAAATAGGAAACATTTTCAAATTAGTTATAATATTCTATTTTATCCGACGAATATTTCTTATCTGGCTATTAAAAACCAGGCCTTAGTCACATACGGCTGTGGCAAAATATTCGATTCTTTTAATTAACAAACTCTTACCCTAATTCAATACAGGTTAGTAATCAAGGTTATTATTTTTTGACACAGCCTAATTTCGTAAGCAGTTATACAGTTTCAACATTAACTAGAAAGATTATCCGCGTAACAGAATCCGGTCAAAAATTAAGCCTGTTTCAGGGACAGGCAGTGTTTTATGCAGGAATTAAGGCTGCCATGAAGGCCTTATAATTAACGATCTAATTAGCAACGTGAGACTCCCGCTTTATTAGGTAGTCCAGAGTTTCGTGACGCCACGATGCGGTTGATATCGGATTTTGGTACAACTTTAATTAGGTATTTTCATGTTACACCGTTTGTTATGAAGCGAGCTTAGGATCACTTGTTAATTAGGTGAGTGGTTGTATGTCGGATGATCATTATGAAGACATGATAGATGATATTTTGAGATAATAACTTCCTTTATATAAGATCCTATTTTTTCGAAAACCCGAGAAACATTACAAACTGCAAGATCTCAAGACACAGTAAGCTCTTTTTAGGTGGATAGGAACGTCAATTAATAGTGATGGTAGTCTATTTTCCATAACTATGTTATGACAAATAACACCTTCCATAACTATGTTATGACAAATAACACCTTGGTCTTTCCTGTGACCGTGGATGCAGTAAAGCATTCGAAGAAAGGAATATAGTTTTAATAACATATTATAATAGTTTTAATGTGCGCAAAATAAATCCATAAAATCTTTCATTCTAATAAGTAATATTCGCGTAAACTTCAGAACCAAACATAATAACTTCTATTATAGGTACTTTACAATCTAATTAAGTTTTGAAAGTTGTTATAATTCAGATTTTTGAAATCCTAGCTGCAGTAACGTAGGCTCAATTTCCAGATCATCTTTGTTCTTCACCAAACCCTGTTCGATTGAGTCACTCGTACTGGTCGATCTGTGTAAAATTTTGTAATATTATAATACATATGGTATTGCTAAAAGTTTACCTGTAAAAAGGTTGTACGTAAAGCTTACTTTCTTACACAATATCTCACTTCTCAAGCAGCCTACAACCACTATCATGCCCATCAGTCTCATTACGTCCTCGCAATGACAAATCGCATTCATCCCTCACTATCTTGCCGCCGTCATACAATTTGCCAGCGCACGATCAATGCGCTCACATTGGTGCGTGCGCGCAGCCATATTTCCAATCGGGTGGACATATTGAGTTATCTTAATTAGCGGGGGACCCGCCGCCTGCCGATCCAGTTCAGATATAAGACGGCTAGTCTTAACATATACTGCTATCACTTTGCTCCTAGATGTAAAAGGAGTATTAGGTGTAGAAGGGTTGGCAATAAATAATTAAAATGTTTTTTTGAACAAATTTTTCAACTGTTCTTAAAGCACTTAAAAGGACTTTGCTTCATTAAGAAAATGTTTTACCAAACAAAACGATAGTTTGAAAAAGTATCAAGACTCGTTTCATTTGGCATTTATTGCCCATTAACTTACATAAGGTCAACTCTTTATCACAAACGCTACAGTCATTCATCACATTTCATTTTGAGTTTGTCCATTAATTTCTCATTCATGGAGATTGTACACGTTGACTGAAGCCTCAAGCTAGTGCGTAATTGATTGATCAATGTAAATACAACCTGACAGAAAATTACTACCTTACCAATTCAATTTAACCAGCTACTAATCTGCATTCTGTCCTCAATCATTACTCCTTTCAAAGCCGTCAAGCATAGTTTAAATAAATTGGCGAAAGATTTATTAGAAAATATAAATAACGAACTCGGATATTATAGCAATATTGTAGAATACTAACAGTATACAGTCGCCAGCGAATCGGGCTGTCCATTTTTGATTTAAAATCACCCTTCTATCAAATGCATAAGATGCCACGGTGTTAAGCTTGAAATGTTGGTGCCCGTACATAAATCGTGTCCGCGTCGACTCCTGCGCACCGAGGACATGCGCGGATCGTGCTCGCGCAGATAAGATAAACGCACGGCCCCGCCGCGATGGCTAATTAAGTCTTTAACTTCGCTATGCTTTTATAGACCTTAAACAGATTGTGGGCGAAAAGTTCATGTTAATAAGGGTACGTTATGATAAAGGTAATATACACTTTACTTTTAGTACACTCTTTTGGATTGCGGAGTAGTTTGACGACTAAAAGGAACTCGAAAGGAACTAATTACTTTGTGTTTTCAAAATGCGATGTTCTCTTAGGATGACGTATTTTCCTAAAAGAGATCGATATGATTTAGACGTTGCGACGTCTAATACGAGTACATAAGTAAAATAATAATATTAGAAAAGAACTGATACATTTCCTCATTCCTGGAGATAATAAGAACCAGGTTTAGTAACTTCATGTCAATAATTTATGGAGCGGCTCTATCGCTGTGTACTCTATGTATCTAGTTTTATTGATCCAGAAAACTATTGTTGGTCTTTTACTAAGTGGTTATATTCAGCCTATGGTCATGTTATTGGCATGAGAGACAACGTGACAATCCTTCCTGGCCCTATGAAGGTTGTTCTTTGCATTAATTGCAGCACCATTATTGGCAAATGTCACTCATCAATAATTATGCCGCTATCAACGCAGTATGTGTTTCTGGATTAATGTTCAGTGACAAATGTCAAACCGTTTATCAACTGGATAGATCGATCTTTGATAATGATCGTGTGTGATGTATACTCTATGATATGACGTGTGTATTGATGATAGAGAGATAGGTAAATATGTATTGAGGTGATAGTGACTCACAATATTCAGTGCTACGTTTTGACTGAATAGGCAAATAGGTTTCGTTGCATCATGGAAAAAGTACTCCTGAATTAAAAAAAATCTTTACATATTTTTGACGAGTTTCTATAACCATTATTTAAGAAGTAACTTCGTGCAATAGAGTCCTGATCATCCAGAGTGAGAGTAGCTTTTGACGAACTGAAAAGTACTACTTTGCAATATTTTGCACAGTGCGGTTATATTGCTCTCATTCCAAGACCACGCTGTTAAAATTGAACAAACAAAAACAGGTACAGCCAATTATTGCAAAAATTTGAATAATGGCTAGACAAGTCATCATAAAGGTGTGCACAAACAAAAGGTCGGCGAAGGCTTTGCCAATTTTAAAAGCTGTAACAATACAACTAAAGTTGTTTACGTTGTTCGTAACGATAGACCACAGTGCGGACCGCGGGCAGACAACAGGCGCGGGGAGCTGTCATAAATGCATGATTTACGCAATTATCTTGCAAAGACGACGATAAATTACTATATAGAAACTTGCCAACATCTTCGTACATCATACCAGAAACCCACCCCACGATTTTCGAACTTATTTAAACGTAGCAAGAGTCGTTTTAAAAAACAAAGGGGCTTAACAAATGTAAACCTCAGTTGTAAAGGTGCAAACTCTGATTATTCACAGATATTGTCAGACCCCGCCACCCGCTATCCTGAGGTAAAGAAATTCATCATGTTTCCCGAAGGATTTTTATCATTTACAAAAGCCTACTTTTTGTGCAATAAAAACGCAAGGTGAATTTTAAAAGCATGGTCATAATAACAGGCACTAAATCAATGCCTGGTTCTGGATACCCTTCGTGCGTGGTGTTAAATTTAAATGTTTGAATAATTATTATGACCCGCAGAATATATTATTCATTTTCTTGTATTGATATCGCAAACATGGCCTGTAGAAAGATCTAATCCCTCCATCTACTACTTTAAGCAACAAGCAGAAAACAGTATTTGCAGGTACAAGTAAGTACATAGAGAGACTTAAATGTAGAAGAAAATGATATGTATATACTTGTGTTGTTAACAACCTCCGTGCGTCGTCTGCGTCATCGCTCCGAGGTCCTGGGTTCGATTCCCGGTCGGGTTAATGAAGAAATCATAGTTTTGTATATTGTCACGGGTCTGGGTGTAGTGGTGCCACCGTTGTGTCTGATTTCCATAACACAAGTGCATTGGCTACTTACTTTGGGATTAGAGCAATGATTAGTGTACAAATGCAACAAAAATTATTGAAACCTCTATGGTAACATGGCTTGCATGTGAATTGATCTGAAAACCGCTAATGGTGTCGTCTTATTTGAGAGCTGGGGTTCAATTCCTGGTATGATAAATAAATATGGAATAAGTTTAAGGAGATTCATTCGGTTTTGCAGATCTGCCATTGTTTTGATTTTACAAGTAAACTAAAACTTAGAGATCAGAGCAATATGCAGCTGTCCAACGTTTATATTTATTTAAACTCCTTTTGATCTCACCACGTCCATAACTCACTGATAAAGTGATGTAATCATTATTCCCCGAGGATGCGTACGCGCATTACGATGTGCGAGCCTACGAGCCGCCTAATGTACTGTCAATCATCGGTCTTCCAGCCGCCGTTGCTTGCATGAGAAGTAGCTTTTTGTTTGCAATTGTTTATAGAGATGGTCCTTCTGCGTGAAGTATCGATGATGAGAGTTTCTTACTACGTAGGTTCCTGATCTAGCATTATTACCAAGATGACCAAAGGGTGTAGTTAGTTTGGGTGGGGTGCTTTCCGCACTTAGCCTCACGATTGGGCCATAGTAAAAAAGGGTATGCTAAGGTCTCTAGCTAGAAACTAAAAAGATCTAGGGGAGATGGACTGAAATGATGTACCTATAGGAAATTGTTAGCATGCCTACTCAATGCATTTAAGGTCGTAAGGTGCAGCATACAGTTGGAAGGGCATGACACAACAATGCACCATAGGGAGTTAATTTTCTAAACTGTTTGAGCAGCTGAAATGGCACAAGGAAAAATCTATAAAGAAAGAGTTCATTGCGAATATTTTTGTTGGGTAATTTGGACTTTCTATAACGACCACCGATGTAGCCAAATATAATGTATGTCGCATTTAAGTAAAAAAAACTGTTCTTCTACCTTTTAATTTTTATCGATAAAACATCGTCATGCTCGCACTATTCACAATAATCGTCCCTGAATACCAACAATGATGTGTCATGCTGGCAGTTATTGAAAGCACGTACTCAGAAATCTGTAGGTCTTTATCTTGATGGACGTGCAGTTTACCGGCTGATAGCTGTGGAAACATGTTTACTTCCACATTGATCTTTTGATAAGGCCAAATCGTTTGTTGACTTTTGAATCATTAGGGCTAGATTGGTCAATTATCTGAACAGGATTACAAAGTTCGATAGAAGATTTCTAATTATTTGGTGTTATGGCAGTACGAGCATTAGGAAAATATTTTTTCATTTAAGTTATGTGTTCTGTTAAGAGTATTTAATTACACATAAATTTTCACTATTATAATAAAATCTACACATAAAATTTTATGTCAAGCAAAGTAAACGTTTAAGTAAACGTACAAATACAATCAGGTTTTAAAGCAAAAGAAAAAATACTTCTAGTCAAAACGGATGATACAAATGAAGCCCAGAGCAAACAAGACCACAAGAACCATCGAACTTACGTTCTGATCTGGTGCCATCCCGAGCCTGGAGCTCCAATTAAACACCTCGGCGAGCATCTCGCATTCGTTGTACTCCTATGTATCTTCGTGATGACCATGCATGATGAGTAGCACTTGTAAGAATGTCTATGATATATCGGAACCTTTTCTAAAGAAGTAAAATGTGTCAAAGTGGCAAGTGACTATTTAGCTGAACAAAGCCAACATTTTATTTGGTACTTCCAATTTCATTACAAGTTTTAATTGTAATATCTACTTTTATATAGGGAAAAATAGCAATGTAAGAAGTTCAATAACAAAATTCTGCAATGTAGTTTGATAGAAGCGGGTACTATTGAGGTCTCCGACGCTCTTCTACATTGAAAACAAAAATCGCTTGCACCTTGAGTGGTCTATCGTTGAAAGTCGTGGTAGGGAATTTCTGCTTGTGTTACCAAGTAGGTACCAGACAACGATTATGACGGAGGCTTCTTTCATAAATACTTAAATACGTATAACATATATGACTTAGGTATACATGATCGTGCTCATCACACAAAAATTTGCCCCTTGAGGATTTCGAACTCGCGACTGCCGGCGCGTAGTAGTCAGGAACGCTAACTAATACACTAAACCCTGCACAGCAAATAAGTATTCCGATTGAGAATCCTCGATTCACTAAATCCATCACCTCGTTGATTTGTTGTGTCACTTTTTGCGAATCCGCGAACTCTGCGGTAGGCAGCGCGCATAGATTCAGATTTCCGATACTATTGACAGTTGATCGGTCACGTCGCAATGGACGCACACTGACTGATAATGGGTGGTAGATAGAAAACAGCGCTACATCGCTTAGTTGGCACTAGGCAGCGCTGATCAGTGACTGTAATTGTTATCGTGTCTAAGAATGATATGCTTATGCCTCTCTGCCTGCCAAAACGACAGCTTTAAAATCTGTTATTGATTGCTTCTTGAAGCAAACAATCTTGAAATTCCTTTTTACCGAAATCATTCATTTAAGTATGGATGTCCCTGTCTGTGTCACGTCTGGTCTAGAGATAAGAGTCATTTCATATAAATAAATAACAAAAAACACTAAACTCACAACCTTCATAGATCATTATAATTAATTGTTAAACACTGAGATTTTTAAATCAAATAGTTAAATAATTTACCATTATTTTTTAAAAAGTAATAGAAATATTTTTTTAGTACAATATTCGCCAAAAAAAGTGACTTTAACTCGGCGCATTCCGGTAGGGCAGAGCGTCCGCCATTGCGCTGGCAAGCGCCTTTCTCGGCAGTACGCACTTAATAAGTAGCTCGATACTTGCGCTGGCGCCAGTGATGTAATGCTAAACGTGATAGCTTCCTAAAGATAGCTGAGGTCCCACTCTGCGCGACGATAGCAACATTTTCGAAAGCTCATCACGCTTGCTCGTACTGTTAAACTTTTGTGCGAGTCAAGGATAGCTAATATTTATAATTCAGGCTCATAAGAGTAGGATCACTATGATAAAGATCGGTTTGTACATGTTTCGGAAATATGATTTTTTTATAGGTATGTCATCGATCATCATAATGCTTTATAAATGTGATGTCATGTGCTATTAATAAATTGTCTATTTAAATAATTATAGTCCGGTTGCATGATTTGATTACTGAGAAGATTACTCAGCCACTTAATAGTAGTTAACTTCATCTCAGACACAATGAAAGATACTGTTACTCTTCAAAATTACATTTCTTAAGCTGCATTAAAATCAGTTGAGCCAAGCGCGAGATAATTGCGGACAAACATTTACCAAACTGTCAAACTGAAGTTAGTCTTTAGGACACTTACTTTAAGCCTGTACAATATGTTAATACTGCGTTGTCAGAGAATAGGCCAAGTAGGCAAACGATAATGACAGTGTGTTTTGTTAATAAGTTGCTAAGTTTATGGTACTAGTCACTACGATTGCGATAGTAATGACTATGCATGTACCTACAGCGGCGTTTACTTTCGGTTGCACTTAACGCTAATCAAACGTTTTATTGAAACATTAAGACCCCTTACACACTGTGAATTTTAGCATCGTGGTTCACGCAATGAACAGATTTAATTTTGCACTCGCTTGTTAGTATAGATGCTGTCGCCAAAATACAGAATATAATTGGCAATTTCTGCATCGCGACTGCATTGCTGCTAAATGTTGCAGTGTGTAAATGGTCTAATGTCTACTGTTGATTTTGCCTTAGATGATCGCTGAAACGTTGTCATTTCGACAATTTAAGCGATGCAACCATGCAACCCAATAAAATTTAACCGACGCTTTTCATACTTACAAACATCTTGATAGAGACTATATTATTTTAACGTTGTTGACTGCATCATTCAAAAAGTAGGATATCATTCATTTAAATAAATATAGCTATATATATATTTAGTTCGAATTTCGAATACAAACAAAAAAGTATTTAAGTATTATATCCGTTGTCTGGCACCCATAACACAAGCTTTGAGTAGCTTACTTTGGGACTAGATGGCGATGTGTGGGAATGTCCAAAGGATATTTATTTATTTATGCATAATAGTTTTCGATGTTTTTTTAAGAAAAGAAAATTACAAATCTTTTTATTCTAATATTTTCGATCTTGGAATGTAGCACCTATGTGTGAATGTGTCATGTCAAAAAATGTCTAAGCAATCATCATAAATAAAACGGACTGAAGATACGGTGCGGATGCAAGATAATAATTCCATGCAATAAGTTTTGCTAGCAGTACTTCACTACTATCAGCTACTTCTTCTACTAGTAAAAGTGGCAAAAGGCAGGACACAAAGCAGGAAGAACTGATGGCCGTTGAGGCAGATAAGTTTGAGATTGGAAACCCTTCTACTTTGTAAACATCGCAGGATCACGTTGGATGTAGACCGCTTGCGACCATTCGCTATAGAAAACCGTGGGAGGCTTTATGTCCTTTGGCTGTTAATGATCATGGTATCTGCCTTCTATGAACATTCAAGAAGTATTAATCTGATGCCGATAATCATCTTAGAGTTGATTTTACCAACGTCAGATAGTATTTATCCGACCGAATATGTATAAAACAACCAACTTTAAATGATTATTGACGAATGGGTGACTCTTTCGAATTAGGCGTTGTGTATTGTATTCGACGATTAATTCTTATTTAACGTTGGTAAAATGGATTCTGTTAAAGATAAACTGAAAAATAGTATTTGTAATTATGTAGATTCCTCGCGGACTTCAATAGAAGCGCAAAAACGTATCTGAGCATAGACTAGAGATAACTTTGATTGTGTGTTATTAATATAACTGTAATTATAATAAATAAAAACGTTTTTGAATAATTAAATTTCGACTTGTACACTAGTAAATAAACAAAGCAGATTCGTTAATCCGCGCCAACATACCGCATAAGCCTTAATTAAATAAAATTGAAATGAAAGCGCCAAATGGATTTTACGTGCTTTCATTAATGGGTGGTTCCGTATTATTTTCGAACGTTTATTATTGTGTGTAATGCGTCCGATCGTTATTCACGTCGTGTTTAATAAGCTGCTTTAAAAACAACATGTTTTCATTAAGGCTGTTCGCGGCTAATGTTTTAGTTCGATACATGGACCAATTTGTGGTCGTATTTAGAGTTATGGACTTATTGCATTCATTTACTATGGTAACACTGTTGAAAAGCTAGCTTGATTTTGTAGGTAGTCTAATTAGTTATTTCGAGAAAAAAACAATTGAAGTAAAATGCGTAGCCTCCTTTCTTATTCAGGCAAAATACAGTTAAATAAAATCACCAAATAAATATAATTGGAAAAATATGATGTTCTGTGTAGGTTGTATATTGTATTCGATATTTGTTTTTATTTTATGAATTTCATTAAAAACACAACGATAGATATTTGAATGAAAAATTACGTCTCGAAGCTGTTAAAATATAAATAAATCTGAGTAGTAGGGTAGCTTGACATTAACAAACGTAAAATTAGTGTAATTTTCAGTATTATGGAGGTTGGTACGTGACAACTTAAATCATTTTGTTCATCGGGTAAATACTTTTGAAATGCTGGATAACTGGTGTGTAGTCCTGTGGTATGTATTAAATAAATGAAAAATAAAATAATGTTATCAGAAGAGAAACGTTTTCAGATAGCAGCAAGCAGCAGCTTGATTGAGATACAAGGTAAGTATTAAAAAATTTACGAATATTATTCGAAGTGTTTGAGAGTGAATCTGAGTAACAAAGTTTGAGGCGTAAGGGAGCAATTTCGAACTTTTTAGCACACACAGGCACAGGCTTATAGCCAACTGAATAGCATTTTCAGCAAGTCTGTAATTCAGTTTCAAGGTTTTTACTCAATAGCTCTAGTGTAAAATTTTCCTAGCAAGAAATCTAATTATACCGGGTAGCTACAAATATAGTTAAACCTCTGTCATAGTTGGTCGTTTCTGCCAAGTACAACACAAAATAATTAACTTTTTTTGTTAACCGTTTTCAGCGGGCTTAAGATGCGTGCCTGTTTATCTTTTATCGCGGCAATCGATAAATTTCAAACTTTATTTTAACCATATTTATAATAAGGTTTTGATTAACTTTAATGTATTAATTTGTTTTTTAAAGCGATCAGGATTGCATAACAAATGAAAACAATGGGGAAAACATGTTGTTTAGGAAATGCTATTATTATATCGACGCGACAAACGGTATTGAGGCGTGCATGTTAGGCTAATGACATATAACGTAACAATAAACGTATGTTTTTTTATTTTTTCCAAAATAGACATGTTACATTTACAATGCATCATCTTTTCAATGCCGTGTTCAATCAAACAGAGCAACCAAAAAACCGATTTCAAAACTAAAATGCACTAAAAGGTTATAAATAAAGTCTTGACTATTGAAAGGTAAGGAATCCATTTTAGGCAAACAATTTCATATTGGAGTCGGTGCTGTGATAGTTCATGCTTGATGGTCAAAATGATGGCACCGACTCCAAAAAGAAATTGTTTGCCTAAAATAGATTCCTTTCCTTTCAATGGTCAAGAGTTTATTTAAGACTTTTTAGTGCATTTTTGTTTTGAAGTCAGTATTTACTTTTTTAAAGTTAATTTTATTTCTTCAGATTACAGAAGAGGGAGGGGGGGGGGGGAAGTTGCACCTTGTGACTCTGTTCTTTAAGAATCGTATCATAAGTTCTGTCATTATAATAACTGAACTCCTAAGCGTTAAGGAGTTCCACCATCAGCTCAGCCTCACATGATGTTGACTATCAGACGTAACAATATGTCAACATTAAGATTCTTGTAAAAAACACTATACGTGCCTTTAAAATTTGAGGAGTTATCTCGATTACACCAAGATCCCATTATCAATCCCAAATTAGCAACAATGGGCCAACTAGAAGGTATACCTCTAGGTAGGCGAAATTTTTTTTCGAAACAAACGAAAAACATACAGTCGAATTGATAAACTCCTCCTTTTTTGTAGTCGGTTAAAAAACTATGTAATGTATCAAAAAACGATTTATATATAACCATAATTTTAACTTCGAGCACCAAGTCCAACGCAAAACACTTAAACGCGTGTTGCCTTTCAAACTTAGTTAATATTTACACAGTTAGTTATGTTATGACCCGTATTCCTAATGACGGAAAAACCTACATGCAACTCAGGTCACGGAGCGAATGAAGTCGAAAATAAGTGAATGCGTGGAATTGTTAAGTATGCGAATTAAAATTCGTCGCCGACTGTCGCCCAGTTGCTTTGCAGTGCTTTTCCACGACCTTTCTCTGTTGTGTGTGAAATTTTAAGCGGTTGCATGATGCTGGAGATTTCTTTGGCTTATTTCGATGGAACAATTCTAATGTGAATAAATACTCAAGTGTTGATAAGGTGTTAAGAAGGGTGTATGCCGTGTAAGAGTTTTCCACTAATTCCATTTGTCAGAAAAGTTGTCTGTTTCACTCTAAGTGGTCAAACCGGTATTTGAAAGATGCAAAAGGACTAGTTTGGTATCAAAAATTTAAAGTATATTTTTGACCAACATTAAATAAATAAAAACTTAGTTGTTTATTACCAGCAAAGACAGATTTTAGACATTATGTGCAATGCTTAGTCACTATACCTACTATGTTGTTTAAAAAAACAAAAATGCCTTGCCTCCTAGTTTAGGTTTAACCTTTATTCTAGGAGTCAGCTTCTTTCCTATTCCGTAACAATTTCTGTCAAGTATGTGCATACTTGACAGAAATTGCACAAAGCTGTAACATATTTATTTACAGATAAGTGTGTGTGTGTTTTTTTGTGTGTTTTGTATTAGTTTACTACATGAAGTTACTTATAAAATTTACTTAAGTCTGTTTCTGTTTGCTCGTCCAATGTTGTAAACAATTTTGACATTCCTTTTTTTCGAAATAATTCGTTTTAAAATAAGTCAAACACAAAACTCACCACATTATTATTATTATTGGTTGTTGGGCTCTAATGTTACCCTCTCGACCAGGTATGATCTATTGTGGCGCCCTTATATTTTAATTTCACTGCTTAGTCCCGTTGAGTCTATAAACTTCCAGATTCTTTGGAGCGTGATAACTGCTATCTAATCCGGGTGCATGATATGCCGCCCGAGATGGATACTTCTTTTGCTCATAAGCGGTCCGCATGAGCAGAGAATATGCATGGCCGTTTCTTCTTCTGTATTACAGAATCTACATAGAGCGTCTTCGGTCATGTTCATATTGGCCAAATGTTTGTTCAGTTTGCAATGGCCAGTTAGTATTCTGGTTACTGCACAAGCTTTGTATCTTTCGAACTTTAACAGTTCTTTAGTTACTTTGTTGTTGTAACCTCGAATTAGTGAAAACTCACCGCATACATAGTTATAAAAGTAAATGATTTTTCTTCATTGATATTACTTTAAAAGTTTTAAATAGATTTTTTACATTTTCGGACTAGCAAAGAAAAATGGACTTTTTATTACAGTACATTACATTACATACAGTTTACTACATTTAGATGCGTATTTTTGTTATAAATTTACTGAACTAATATAAATGAACTCTCTAGCAACTGTTGCTAAGGTGCATGTTAGGTCGCATAAAGTGCCTAAAAGTAGTGAGGTACTATAATAAGAGCCAAGTTTTTCCCAGATTTAATTTCCCTAAAACCGCACAACCCTTTTTCCACACTTCCAATCCGACAGCGGGCGTGGTCAGGATTAAAAAAATCTATTTATTACTCTAAGTTGTTTACCAAACAATGTCCCCGAAACATTTGTTAGGGGAGAGCCGTGTAATTTTTTACGCGAAAACAGCAATGCGGTACGTTTTACAGTAAAAAAAACGCCGAGAATAAACAGACGCGAGGAATGGCGAGAGGAGCTCGAATTTTGAATACAAATGTAAATTAGTATCTCTAATTACCTTCAGAGACACGTTTTGGGCCATACGTCTTCTCGGCTTAGGGGACGTCCATTTTTTAACTGTAAGAACCGTTCGTCTATTTTCTCATTAGGCCGGCATCAAACGGTAATTTGTAAGGCTTGTAATTAAGAATAATGCAAGGGAAATTAAGTAGATGGTCGATTTCAGTTAAGTCCACTTTTACTACCCAATTTTCGGTTATTATTATTGATTGACTACTGATATATGTATTGTGGGCGTTAATTTATACAGGATGACTTGTAATTCGACGTATTCCTCTTGGCATGTGATAATACATCTAATTTCCAACAAAATTAACCCTAATGTCCCAATACCAGAAGTGTCAAAACAAATCCAGTTTTCTATCGACCAAATTAGAGAATAAAACAAAGTTGTATAAGGAATCATTTGTTATTTTATACTGTCAAACATCATTCGTGCCATTATTAGTATTAATAAATGTTAGTTTATATATTGGTAACTGATAAATATTCAAACATCTTAATTCAAAACACTAGCATTTTATTTAATGACTAGCGGTCCCCCGCGACTTCGTCCGCGCGTTTTGAGTTTGCTCCCTCCCCTCCCGTCGCAGCGTGATGTTTTATATCCTAAAGCCTTTCTCAATAAATAAGCTATCTAACACAGAAATATTTTTTCAAATCGGTTCAGCAGTTCCTGAGATAAGCGCGTTCAAACCAAAAAACTCTTCAGCTTTATAATATAACTAGCGGTCCCCCGCGACTTCGTCGGCGCGTTTTCAGTTTGCTCCCTCCCCTCCCGTCGCAGCGTCATTTTTTATATCCTTTTTCTCGATAAATAAGCTATCCAACACAGAAATATTTTTTCAAATCGGTCCTGAGATAAGCGCGTTCAAACAAACAAACTCTTCAGCTTTATAATATATTAGCGAAAGCGCACGTTGTACTTAAGCTGCGAACATTATTTTGGTGCGGAGTTATGTTAAAACTGTGATAGCTCCTAAGATATTTATTGAAATCAAATGATATAAAGGGCAACTTGGTTCTTAATGAAATGCTCGTGATGATGAATGTATTTATTTTGATAAGAATGAACACAGGTGTGTATAATACACCTCTAAAAATAATGCATTATTTTTTTACAAATTTATTAACATAAAAAAGGTTGTAGTAAGTCAACCATAAAAGATAGACGTATGCTGTCGCGGACTTTATTATAGAACTCTTAATGCTGAACAATCCTGTCATACATGATTTTTGTGTAACTTAAGCGGTTTCCGCAGCGTATGCAGCGGAAGATCTCAAAAGGAATATTTTTCTCCCGTTTTCGCAACATTTTTCATTTCTGCTGTGGTCTTATGAGTCGTATCTTTATGTTTTATAGCCTAAAGCCTTCCTCGATAAATCGACTATCCAACGTAAAAAAAATTTTTCAAATCGGGCCAGTAGTTTTTGAGATTAGCGCGTTCAAACAAACAAACAAACAAACAAACAAACTCTTCAGCTTTATAATATTATAGTATAGTTCAGCGCAAGCGCACCTTGTACTTAAGCTGCGAACATTATTTTGGTGCGGAGTTATGTTAAAACTGTGATAGCTCCTAAGATGTTTATTGGAATCAAATGATATAAAGGGCAACTTTGTTCTTAATGAAATGCTCGTGATGATGAATGTATTTATTTTTATAAGAATAAATACCTGTGAGTATAATACACCTCTAAAAATGATGCATTCTTTTTTTACAAATTTATTAACATAAAAAAGGTTGTAGTAAGTTAACCATAAAAGATAGACTTATGCTGTCGCGGACTTTGTTATAGAACTTATAATGCTGAACAATCTTGTCACACATGATTTTTGTGTAACTTTAGCGGTTTCCGCAGCTTACGCAGCGGAAGCTCTCAAAAGGAATATCTTTCTCCCGTTTTCGCAACATTTTTCATTGCTGCTGTGGTCTTGTGAGTCGTATCTTTATGTTATATAGCTTAAAGCCTTTCTCGATAAATGGACTATCCAACGTAAAAATAATTTTTCAAATCGGGCCAGTAGTTTCTAAGATTAGCGCGTTCAAACAAACAAACAAACAAACTCTTCAGCTTTATAATATTAGTATAGATTTGTGTTGTTGATGTATGATATGAATGCTGATAATTCGGCATTTTCGAAAAATGTTGAATATCTCGATAACGAGACACTTCGGTATTAGAGACATAAGGTTTTTTTTTTTTGGAAAATTGATGTATTAGCACATCCCAAGAGGAAAACGTCGAGTTACAAGTCACCCTGTAGATCTTAGTCTAAATAAATTAGAATATTGATATCAGAATAATGACATATAAATACAATGATATATTATAAATGAGGTAGGAATTTAATGATGCTTATACCTAACTTAAAACACAAATAAACTTGAGTTTGGGATTTTGATTTCCTTAACTTAGTTTGTATGCTAGTTAAGATACGTTAGTTGTCAATTTTTCCATAACTTAATCAATTTTTTAACATTTTATATTATTCCAGAAAACATGTTTATTTAATATTAACTTTGCTTACAAACCGTACCCCACTTCAGTCAAGTCACGTTCATATTGCATTTAGCGCGTTGTTTTTGATTACCGTCTCGCTACCCTTTCGTCGCTTCTTCTGGCCGCGTTGAAATGTTAAATTTTTTGATGGCGTTTCCACGTTGAGACTTTTTGCGCGGTTATTTAATGTTATGAATTACACGTTACGATAGTAATTGGCGTTTAGGAGCAAAATTATTAGTTATGAATTCGTTCTATGTGATAAAATTTGCAGTGCTAACAGCATTAAAGTTGACTGTATAAGTAATAATAACTGTTTATTTTTCTGTTCAAAATGTATTGTTTAAATGTCTCTAAAACCATGACTGAATTTTTAAGGATAAGGTATACGAGTACTTACTATATTTCCAGATACATCTCCTTGCACCGCAAGTCGTCTTTTGTTTAAGTGACTTTGTGTCGTGTGTGCAAAAAGTTTTCGTTTGAAAGAAGTTTGGCGGCAGAGACCTCAACCGTTTGATCTCTTGTCGTCAAACCTTAATAATGTTAGCAAATATCACCTTAATTCCTAACTTAAAATATTAATTTACGGAGACAATTAGCTACCTTTAAAAAAAGTTATAGCTCTTATTATTACATTCAGCGAACCCACAAGATTTGCTCTAAATAGTGATCCTAAATTATTATGGTCACTAAAATCGTGCTGTGTAAATGCTCAGCATCCCGCCGCGTCCGTCGGAAGGGTATAAAAACGTTATCGTCTTTTATTTTTCACGCCCACAATTTGCATGTCCCGTTTCAGAGATGATGTACTTTGAAATTATGCGCATGGAACTTATTTATAGAGTCTGCATAGGTTAATGAAAGAATTTAATTATAACAATTTCATGAATTTTCAAGTGTTTATTAGCTGACTGTGTTAAAACAACGTGGAAAATAATTGAAAGGAACAAAATTGGTAACACACTGGAAATTAAACACGTTCTTTATTATCTCAGAAAAGATGCTGCTTCTCCAAGATGTGTAGGCTAGTTTTCAGTCAAGTTTTCATGAGTAGGATTTCACACACTGTCAGTTAGGTTTTTCCTTACTTCGCAGTTGGTACTGCACCTAAAAAAAGTAAGTAATTATAGGTAGACTGTAACATACCACTGCTATGCAAAGGCTTTACCTCAACTAGGAGGTAGTAGAGCCATACTCCAACACGCGGGCTCAGTGCGGATCGGTGAGGGTGCTTGCAAGGCAAGCTAACCTAACCTAACCTTTCTGTCAGATGTTATCTTCCTTCCGAAGCACGATCAAGTTCGTGATATACGTTACTTATATGGACGGAATGGTCACCCATCCAAACACGACCGCGCCGTAGGTTGCTTAACTTCAGTATCACTACTAAAGCGCTACGAGCACCTTAACAGTACCAAAAAACAAACAAACAAAAGTTTTGTGTATGTTACAAAAAATTTACAAGTATACATTACTTTAGTTAAGATAACAATAAGTTTAATACGATTTACTGCGGAAGACTGATGTCCAAACTAACCTAAAAGCCCTAGCTTTTTCAGATCATCAGGTTTACATGATTGTTATATGGCATAGTATTTAAATAGGTCTTTTGTCTTCTCATTGTTTTTCAACATCTTAAGAACTTGCTGAACTTTTTGGTGCTTTGTTTTAACACAAGTTTATCTATTTGTTAGTTACATAATTAAATTTATTTTTGCCTGTCAACATACCGTTGACATGGATCGAAGTAAGGAATTTGCTTCATTGTCCTATGTATACCAGACAACGATTATGATGGGGCGTCTCCAATAAATACTTGAATACATATAATCCATAGGTACAATAGGTGACATAGGTTCGAGCTTACGACACAAACATTTGTCCCTTGCGGGATTCAAACTCGCGACGGTCGGCATAGTAGTCAAGAGTCTACCCAATTTACAAAAATTAAAAATAATGGTCCCATATCTACAGGGCACTGTGTGTTATCGAGTGTATCTTTAGAATATACGACGATGGCGGTAACGGTAGAAAATTACTTAGATTAAGCTTTACTTGTGCAGAAATCAAACGACACAGTACTTATGACGTCATTAAGTGTGCAAATAAGAGCGGGGTCGGTCCGAGACTCCGTGGCGGTAGGTTTACGACACTTTAATGTCTCAGCCACCGTTTGCGGGCTCAGACATCGCCACAATCTGTTTGTTTATTGGGAAAATGAAGGTCCTTCAGTTAATTTTTAGTGGGCAGATGGTTAAATTTAAATATAGGCCCTCTGTGAAGACCTAAGCGATTAATTAAATGGATTAGATAAAAAAAATGCTGAGGCATTGCAGCAATAGTGTAGTAGGTAGTTTTAGTTTTTGCTACATACATATTAGAATCCACCAAAACCAAAACCAGATTACCGAATTACCAATAGGGCCCGCGCAATAAAGTAACACACTTTGGTTAAGACTTAATTATTAATTTGATTAAAAACTTTATTGCACTGTAATTTGTAGAATCAGCGTGCTTAGTTCTTTGTGTATATTTTCTTTAAATCAGCTGCTTGGGGAGACTTTATATTTTTGCCTACTTACGAGTATTGAAAGTTTTCAGTCACGACGACCAAGATTCGGCGCTATGATTTTTATTCACCTCAGTAGTAACCTGTTAATTAAAAATAAACTTTAAAAAAAAGTAAAAACCGACTTCAAAACCAAAATGCACTAAAAAGTCTTAAATAAACTCTTCACCATTGAAAGGAAAGGAATCCGTTTTAGGCAAACAATTTCTTTTTGGAGTTGTTTGCCTAAAACGGATTCCTTTCCTTTCAATGGTGAAGAGTTTATTTAAGACTTTTTAGTGCATTTTGGTTTTGAAGTCGGTTTTTACTTTTTTTAAAGTTTATTTTATTTCTTCATTTTTAGTGATTACATAAGAGGGGGGGGGGGGGGGGAGTTGCACCTTATGATTATATTTTTTAAGAAGCTACAAATTACCTATCATAAGTTCCATCATTATAATTACTGAACTCCTAAGCGTTAAGGAGTTCCACCATCAGCTCAGCCCCACAAGATGTTGACTATCAGACGTAACAACATGTCAACATTAAGATTCTAGTAAAGAAACACTATACGTGCCTTTAAATTTGAGGGTTTCCCTCGATTTCACCAAGATCCCATCATCAGATCCCAAAATAGAAAAAATGGGACCAACTAGAAGGTACACCCTCTAAGTAGGCGAAAAAATTTTTCGAATCGGTCGACAAACGACTGAGATATGAGGTAACATACATACAAAAAATAATAATAAAAAAAACATACAGTCGAATTGATAACCTCCTCCTTTTTTGAAGTCGGTTAAAAAAAACTAAAATGACATCTTTACTCATATAAATAAAGCTGAAGAGTAAGTTTGTTAGCTTTTTTTGAACGTGATAATCTTAGGAGCTACTGTACTGATTTAAAAAAAACTTTTTGTGTTGGATAGCTTATTTATCGAGGAAGGCTATGGGCTAAAACACAAGATTACAAGAAGGGAGGGAGCAACCTCAAAACGCGCCGACGAAGCCTCGGGGGACCGCTAGTCTATACTATAATTATATAGCTAAAGAGTTTCGATTGTTTGAACGCGCTAATCGCGGGAACTACAAGACGGATTTGAAAAAATATTTCTGTGCTAGATAGCTTATATATCGAGGCAGGCTTTAGGCTATAAACCATCACGTTGTGACGAGTGCGGAGGGAGCAAACTTTAAACTCGCGGATGAAGTCACGGAGGACCGCTACTTAGTTAGAATGATTGCACGAGGAATGATAAAACCTCTTAATCTCAACAAAGGCGAACTATGCTCCACATTAAAATGTTGCTCGTTTCTGCCCATTACGTATTCCGACCTTATTTTTGTTTCGTCATTTATTACAAATAGCTCTGCAGCTTTATTAAGATTCTTCGTACATAAAAATTTATCGCGCAAGCCGTGGACTCGGCAGAGATTAAATTGCGGTACAGAAAATGAGTTGTCTTTGATTTAACGTTGTTAAAATATGTTGAAGGTCATTTATTTATGTTTAATTCTAAAATGTTTTAAAGTTACTTCATTTATAACAGATGGAAAAAAAACTATGTTCTGAGCTTCATGGATAGGTTTTTTTATTTTATTTAGTATGGGTTCGCTCTTGACTCCAGTCCAAGCCTAATGCGACTAAGACGAAGTCGAAGATGAAACGAGCTCGCCCAGAAGAAGCCTGTTCACTCGAATTTTGAAAAGATTCGGATTGTAATCCCTTGGAAACACCGACGAGGGCAGCGAGTTCCACTCCTTAGGTTTAAAAGTAAATTGAAGTAAAAGATTAAAAAGAAAACAAATAATATGGGTAGACTTACTAAGAAAAAAATATATATCGATTAGCTGTTTGGCTTTTTAAGATCACGTGAAACTATAATGTGTGCACTGTCTTAATTTAATTGTATTTTGGCATTAACATGTTGGTCTAAATTTTGGCTAATTTTTGGCTTTAACCCTAACTAAAGTTAGGTTTTGACCAGTTAACTTATTAGTTTTCAAGTCAGCTGTGAAATAAGCCGACAAAGAATTCCAATGTACAGTGAAACTTGGTTAAGTGGGACCTGGATAAGTGAGAAACCTCCATAACTGGAACTTATGCTGAGGTCCCAACACTTTGGCACTCAATTACCTCTGTAAGTGGGACGAGGTAAGCCTCTATATCTGGAATTTGTTCTTTCGATTTATCGTCATAGTTACCTCTATAACTGAGACAGCGAGTAAATTTTATATGCACAAACCTCTGTAACTGAGATAACATTGTTTGTTTACTCATTCTTATTGTACACACAAATTCCACACGTAATTCCAAGTACGTAATTTTGAGCTTCCGTTACCTTCAGTTGTAGTTTCGCTTTACTATCATACAGATGTTTATTTGATGCACTAGAAACTTTGCACAGTTATTTTGAAATGTTATCAATTGGTGACCAAAGCATATTTGATAAAATTTATAACATCGAAAAACTGATACTTCCAAACGACAAACTAAAATGGCAGATTTTTATAATTGATACATTCTGTTTCCATATTCGTACAAACATATGTATTATGTACGTGTAAAAACGTGCTTGAATATTTTTGTTGATTAAATTTGTATGATTACCTTTACATACTATTTTTTTAAATTAAAACTCATTTACATAAAAACACGTTATTTTATTTAATGATCGCACCTCTATAACTGAAATAACCTGTATTCTCACCTCTATTAATGGAACCCTCTGTAAATGAGACAGATATTTATTTATACCTGTATATCTGAGACACTGGGTAAGTGGAATACCTCTATAAGTGAAACGACATTGCAGGTCCCTTGATGTCTCACTTAACCAGGTTTCACTGTATAAATTTAGAGGGCCCGCGTTTGAATTTTCTCGACTAAAAATAGATTGGTTGTACACGACATGTTTTAGAATTACCAGAAGGCACACATTTAGAATGTCATTAGAATATACTTTGACATAGTTTGGGCTAAAGAGTTACGAAATTGACCTAAGAAATTTACCTGCTATTTCAAAGCATGAGTAGAATGACAATGGCGTTACTCAGGTTCACTTACTGATACAGATAAATACTTGAAATAATCAAAATTGTAATTTTTGTAAATAAATAAAAATTTAGACACCAATCATATATCGACATTGCTCTGATCCCAAACTAAGAAGTCAATGCATTTGTCTTATAGAAATCAGACACAACGGTGTACCACAATACCCAGATCCGACTGGGAATCGAATCCGGGACCTCGGAGCGGTGAAGCCTTGAATCCCAGCGTGCTTAGTCACTGCATCACGGAGGTCGTATGAGCGTTACTTCGAACTAAATACAGTGGCATTTGCAAATGTATTGATGCTTTAGTTTTCATCTCAAAATTACAAAACCATAATAGAGTAAAGTTAATCACCAAAACTGTCCACCGTAGCTTCACTAAAAAATTAACGTCCCGTCCTCGTCTAAATAAATATTAAATTTCGCCTCTGATTTATGCACGCGCCCTGGCCCTGCGTATAATTGTGTTCCTATTTACAGAACAAAGAGAACAATGTACGTTTATTATTAAAATTAAACGAGATAAATCATCGCGTCATGTTTGTTAAATCGGATCCGCCAGGATAATGTATTGTGGAAACTGTTTCTTTGTTTTTCCATTTGTGCTATTAGGTCGGAACGGCGCTGAAATTGCTGTATGAAATGCTTTTTTGATTGTGGTAGAAAGAAAATTGTATCTGCCTTACGTTTTTCTTACTGTAGTGTTGGTATTATTTATTATTAAACTCAAATTTTATTCTAATTTGTCCAATAAATGTAAATGACTTTATACAATCAAAATAATCTAATCTTAATAAAATCAAATCTGAAAAAAGTGGAGCTTTGTTTCACTCTGAAATAAGCTGACTTTAAAAGCTTGAGTAATTTTAAAGTGTGACCAAAAGAGCAAACGCTAGACATTATAGTACAAAATTTTCCCGATATTTACCAAGAAATTCAAATATAGAATATCCTTTTAACCATATCCTTAATTTATGTAACACCAAAGA
The DNA here is from genome assembly GCA_963924145.1 of Pyrausta purpuralis. Classification (NCBI taxonomy): domain Eukaryota; kingdom Metazoa; phylum Arthropoda; class Insecta; order Lepidoptera; family Crambidae; genus Pyrausta; species Pyrausta purpuralis. The sequence goes on from OZ001643.1 coordinate 21,233,306, forward strand.
GTGACCGTAAAACTTTAAACATTGTTTTTTGCATCGAATGGGGAAAACAAAACGTATTTTCCATACCGTTATTTATCCGAATTCAGTTCAAGCAGATATAATCCGCGTTAAATCGCCATAAAGATCCGTTGGCGGTGCGGCAGAATGAATAGGCCAGCCCACATTCAGTGAGCTCATGAAAAGAGCGACCAAAAACGAATATATTCCAAGAGAGAAACGGGTGAAATACATAGCGTAGTAGGCAGCGCTGCGATAGAGCGGCTGGATGAAACATGAAGTGCATCTCTCTATGACTCTATGTATCTACTAACTAATCTAGCTTAGTTCTTAGCATAATAATAATACATATAATAGCAATTGAAGATGGAGATTTAAAAAAAAACTATCATACGATTTGATACTAATACCATTTGAATATTTCTTTAAACTGTATTAATCAACAAATACTTTTTACTTTGTTAATTTATACATTTTAAAGAAATTTGCAAATGGCTTACTAGAGTCTGTTTCACAATGTATGTAAATCTTCTTCATCAAAAAGGGATAGGCTCTTGTCGGTGGAGTATTTTCTCAAAAACTTATAAAATTTAGAAAGAAAAGAAAGAAAGAAAATGAATTTATTCGCCAAAAAATTAATAACATTAAAAAATACGTATATAAGTAGCTTATACTTAGGCCGAAAAAGGCACCCACCCTCTCAGCATTGGTCGTGGCAGCAGCAGAACGCATATCACGACGCTGATTTTTAGCGAGTGCTTTTGTGAGTTCAAACAAAATTGACATAAAATAACACAAGCCAATTAAATAAATAATATAAAACGTAAAATTGTGATAAATTAACATTTGAAAAAAAAAACAATTGATTTGATTTATTGTATTATTAAAAATTATTATTTAATTAATTACTTAAAAATTCTAAATATTTTTTTGGCTTTCGGGTCACCTTGGTAAGCCCATTGTGAGCTCTGCGATTTAATTTTTATTTGTGACTGAAATAATAAAATACGCCATTCTGTACCCTTGAGATGAAACTTGCCAGTTCTAGAGAGCCCTATCGCTTTGCTTGCTAAGCTACAACGCAGTGGAAATACCTCGACAAGAAAATAGAAATATAGCCAGAATACGGAGCGTAAACATGTTTACCCGACCCGCTCCGATTAAAAACTGACGAATAAACATTCATTATTCATTGAATAAACAAACTCAAGATAGATGTGATTTTAAAATTGAACTCAAACTGTACGGAAATGCTAGAAATAGGGAGAGTAAACTTCAATATAAAATTAATATACTTAATAATTTGAAGTAAATATTGCTATATCCTAACAGAGTTATACTTATCATATTTAGCTTTTAAAATAAACCAACATGTAAATTATGCAATTTATTAATTTGAAACAAATACTAACTAAACGTGAGTGGTCATGGAGTACGTAATAAATAGTTTTTTTTTTAACAAAATGTTTGGCCATCAAGTAATCAGTAATATTTTTTTCTTAAATGTTGATATAATTTTTCAGTTAAAATTGTAAGTCTCGTTACCCCATTAAATAATGTCATTAATAACTATGCTGCTTGATAATATATTTTGTTTATAATTTTATTAAATTACCCTTTTTTGAAATGATAGAGCTTTAATAACACTTATACAAAAATAATTACTTAAGCCATGAATAATAATAACTAAAGTTATTTATGATAAACGACTATGTATTCGACTGCTTAAGCATCGGTTTACGCGTACATTAATAAGTTTTCTGTAAATTGCGGATGCCTTTCCCTATGAACCAATATCCAGCTACCGCGTTGGTTTAACCAAAACCGTAGTTAATCAAACCTCCAAACCCTGCAAAGCGGTGCACTATCCCAAAAAACAAGTGCACAAACATTTCCTGCGTCCGCATTGCCGCTTGGCGCAGATTTATACGAGCGAACTCGATCAAAGAAAAACTTAAAGTTGCCAACCCTACTGCATTAGGGGGGGTATCTACACTAGTAAAAAAAATATATATTTAGTTTGACATTAAAACATTTTAATATAAATGTGCGTAGTTGTTATATTATTCAGATAATTATTTATACATGATTTTTACAACGTCAGATAAGGAATATTTATCGAATAAAATACAATATGTCTAATTTGAAAACGTCACCCATTTGTCAGCAACCATTTAAGTAAATTTCATTTTAAAATCAGTCGTTTTATACTTACGCAGTCGGATAAGTCTGATGTTGGGAAATCGGCCCTTAATATATTAGTTTGCTTTACTAGTATTATAATTATAATTTAGTGCTCGCGTAAATATACATGCCAATTATGATTCCATAATGACGATACATCTTTAACATAAAATACAAGGTTAAAGAATTTTATTAATTAATTTGATAAGAATTGTATTTTTATTTAGTATGATTCGCGGACACTTTTACCTTAGGATAAATCGAGTCCCGAGTAACAGTGTAAGGAGCTAGCAAAGTTGGTAATGAGTAACAGCCCTAAGGTTATTTCAGCGTTTTGGCATGCAGGAGCTGTTTAATACACTGTCAATTGCATAGTTGCCATTTGTCGATTTAAGTGCCTGATCGCATTCTTTCATTTGATATAGGAGCCTGTACCATACCTAATGTGCCGAAGTTAAAGGGATCAGATACAGATAAACTATTTATATTTTAAATTGATAATGCTTGATAGTTTTGTGATGTCCGATTTTAAAAATGTTATCGAAAATCTTCAACCATTGCGAACACTTTACAGAGATGAACTCGCTGACCCGTCTTATTGATAATAATTTGTCTATGTTCACCATTTTATTATTATGTATATTTAAATTATGTGTATGTTTAAATATATAAATATCTATTCATATAGATATATTCGTATACAGGGTGACCCAAACAGTGACGTCCAAAATATTTTTGGACGTCACTGTTTGGGCAAGTTATATTAAAACTTAACTTATATCCAGGTATATCCAAATATACCTACCCTTTATATGTTCGCTCGTAGTTTCCGAGATATTAATATTTTTCGCAAATTTTGTTTATTTGCAATCAAATAATTCCTCTACTTTTTATGGTATTTTGTATTGCAGTATGATTCTTATAAAATATAATTTACTGAGACAAAATAATGAGTTAGCTAAAACTAAGACTAACAAAAGTTGCAAATTAAAAGAACAAATAACTCGAAAAATATAAAAAAATGGCTACATTCATGTTAAGAATAAAAAAAATTGAACGTCTCTGTTTGACCACCTTTATGAATAATAAGCAGTATGGATATTTATCATCGTATTATAGTCATCTTTATCGCTATTCTCTTCTCTTTTCTTGCCTCTATAACTGTAGCTGCACCGCTTGTATTTCCTCTGTTCAAACCTGTGATTGACGGGTAAATGCTTTTGGAATAAAGTCCACCATATGTAAAATTTAATGTTTTGTGCATGAAATTTCATATAGTTAAATCATCGATAATAACTATGTTATTTCAGGAATTCTGTTTTCGATGTTATCACATGTTTTTTAGACGGCCCTCAGAAGTCCCTTCTTCTCGAATGGATACTTTATACGTCTTGGAAATAGTTTCTCTCAAGTTGACTTATTTGTAACAATGGAACAAAACCTACGTCTCCGAAACACAATATTTATACATTTCCAGACAGTTTTATACTTAGTTCGCGAAGTCTTCTGAAGCACTACTTTAAACCACCATAGCTAGACCCGCGACTATTCTTAATTTCTTTACATTGTACATTCTCCAGCACATAAAATAATTATTATTACTTTAAAATATGATACTGTAGTGTTAGGGTTTACACACACTTGCTCTTCCTAGTGTATTCTTTTGTCGACACTATTCAAGGGGTCTACCTAATCTGGTGGCATGATGCGCGGACTGGCCGGTATGAATTATGCATTTTTGTTTCGGATTTTTATGAGAAAAGTTTTGATTATTTTCAGTTCGAAGCGAATAGGTGGATATATTTAAGGGAATCTTCGATACCCAGCCGTTGTAGGTAGATACTTAATTGAGCGGAATCGCAATACAAAGCTCAGGACGGTGAACAATAATTTTGAGTGGAGAAAGTTGTTCGCGGTTCAGGATTTCGTGCCTAAGGTATGCTTAGGCTATATGATTTCTATACATTTCTAAGTAAGGGACCATGGCCGATGCTGGCAAGAGTTTGAGAATGTCAATACAATTTACTTACATATTTAAGTATCAGTTATGTAGTTGTCTGAAACTATGAATTCATGAATAACACAAATCGAAATTCCAAATGAGTCACATTCAAATAAGTAATGAGTGCTGATTAAAGTGACCTATTAACACCCATTCATGCATCAATGCGAGTTTAATCAACAAATAATTGTTTTCGTCGCGTCCCATCTCGTAAATCACCCGTTAGTACTTGGAGACACAATAAAAACTACAAAAATAAGCGATAAATCGAGATCGCTACATTTTTCATGTTACCAGTTATTGTTTATCGTGAAGGCATTTTGTCGCACGTCCCCCGGACAAAGATTAACGATTTGCGCAGACGCGTTGTTTTTATTTTCTAAATAATATAGTGTTGTTTTTTGAGGTACCCCACTGGCGCAGAGCTTTCTGTATTTAAGTGTACAGGAAAAATGTATGTCAAGGCAATCCAATTAAGTCGAAATATTTAATATACAATTGTGCACTTGGGATAAACCATTTTCCTGTTGCTGACAGTTTTTATCAGTTTTTAATAGTGACATACGGATAGACGTAAAACATCATAAACTCTAGTTAGATGTCTTGCCAACTTCTATAATAACTAAAATAATGATCTCAAATCGGGACTTGGGTTTAAAAAGTGGGATCAATTGAATTTTGTATACAATCCAAAAAAAAACGTGAACTTTTTGTTGCAAATAAAATAAAACTTCGTGTAAGATTAATGAAAGTAAAATTTTCATAATTAATCAATTATATACCTATATATTTAAAAACTGTAATATAAATGGTGTATTTTATACTTAATTATGTTATCACTTCTTAAATGAGTATATTTCTTGAGACTTTTCCACTCTCCAAGATTTTTTTATTTTTCATGACGGAATTGAAAAAAAAAAAAAATCGTGTGCGGTCGGTTGGTCTAGGTATATGACGTGTGATACGTATATTGCAACTAATTCCGAAAAGCGGGATATTTAGCACCCCGCATATACCCTAAGCGGGACGCCTTGTTAAGGGTTTAGAAACGAGACGTCCTGCGTATAGCGGGACGGTTGGCAAGCCTAGCCTTAAAGCACTATGATTGACGAAGCACAATACAAGTGATGGTATCCTTAGCTCATTATAAACTATAAAATAATCATTTCACTTGATTAATCGATTTTTAAATTGACTACTACCTAGTGCAGTTTATTGCATTTCTGCTTTCAACAAAATATAATATTATAGCTACAGATTACCACATTATTGTGACTTCGGTAAATTTGCAGGTTTACATAAAAAATGCTGACAGTAATTAAAAGATCGATTACAGGATCGGGGTATAATTAACGTCAGTAAAAGAATTAATGTAGCATCACAACGACTGCAAGTATAAATTGATAGTCCGCTGAAATATTACTCTCAATTCATAGCGAAAATCAATTGTAAGGGATAATGGATGGTAAACTTATGAATAGGTAAGTATTTATACCATTTTAGCATTATATTGTAAGTGATTCAGTCAAAACTTCATACGAATGTGCTAAACAATTAAAGTGTATCCCGATAAAATTGCTAGTAGGTGTGTTATTAAGGTTATAAGTTATTTTTAAGTTTATATTTTTCGTGTCCTAGTTTTGCTTTGTTTTTAATAGAATATTTACTATTAGAGGTATACTTACATATTTATTTAAAGACTTTATTGCACAAATCATAGTTTACAAAGGTAGACTTAATGCTAAAAGCATTCTCTGCCAGTCAAACCTATAGGTCACGCAGAGAGATGGCAATGGGTGCAGCGAAAAGAAATTAAGAGAATATCAACAAAAAAGAAACAATAACTAATACTAGTTTAGTAGTAGGTTTATTAATTACTATAAAAGTAACAAATAAACCTACTTGAATTACTGCAATAACGTATTTTATATTCAATAAATATACTTAAACATACATTTCAGTTACGGCTGAAAAATTAGAGCTTACTTTCGAATTCAATTTAATAAATCCGTCGTATGTTATTAAGTCATTAGAAACGTGTTGCAGTTTCATTTGGTTCTTATAGTAATATCAATTTTGAGCATCATCGGAGTTGACAATACCTTGCTGAATTTCTGGAACTGCTGAGGGATCTAGTTGCTGCTCTATAATGAAAGTCTTTGATCCGCTCAAACTTTCGCTCCACAGATAAACCAGAAAGAATCTCGTCAGCTACCGGGTATCACGCGACGGACCGAGGCGAATCCGCGCAACCCACCTTAATACCAAAGATTGAACGATTAAGCAAGTAATTAAGTATCGACGCCAATTCTGTCGTGGCGACTCTTAAATTTGCATGTTAAACGAAGTTTAACTTTGGTTTTTGTTTTGTAAACCTTATTGAGATGCTGGCCGTTCGCGTGCGTAGCCTCGGGACAGACGCTTTGGCAATCTCCTTACGCTATCGACTGCACCTTCTGCACTTGTTTTAAAGTTCCCTTTTGTTTGTCTATGTGAATTTGTGAAGATGGCGAATTGATCGCCTTTTTAATTGTGTTGTTAATGTCAGCGTTAAGGCGTAGAGATCGCTTGCTTCGATTGTGTGCGCCGATCCGGTGTGAATTCGAATTCGATATGTAGATTTTACTTACCTATATCAGTAATTGCATTCCTGCTTAGGCAAAGGGTTTGTAGAATAGTCCAGAGTACTGACAAGAAAACAAAAATCATTCGTATTTCGAAGATACTAAGCTGTAAATTCAGACGAAGATTTTCTTAAGTCATTCGATCGATTTGCAATTGTTGACAAATAAAAACAAACCCCTTTCCTTAAGCCTTAAAGCAACGAGAAATAAACAATCCTTTAATCTACATTACAAACATAACTTTAAAACGATCGCGAAATAAATAACGTACTTACTGGTAAGCCATATTAGGCGACCCCAATTAGCTCAGTTGTGATATACTATGCATAGGGTGGGGATCGATTCCCGGTCGACGGTGGTCAAGCATTAAAATATTAAGGGCCCTCTAATCTACCATGATTGAATTTGCCTTCAGCCGGCGAGTGCGGAACTCGCAAGCTATGTATCATTGGCGCCTACTATTGGTTCTCGAACGAATCGAATCGATAGTCGTGTTTGTCAAGTTTAGTAGTTCTCTTCTTTATAGTTTAGTCGTCTCTTACCAGACTTGAAAGAAAGCTTAATATTTAATTTAATTTATGTCACTTACTGTTCTTTAAAATAAAGTCAATTATGTCCAGCAATGGAATGTTTACATGCTAACTTTACTATAAAGAGGCTCAAATCTCTGGCTTTCTGATAATGACTCTATAAGGACCAAAAAAAAGTGGCAAGAAATCAATATACCAAGGAGCGTTATCTTTAACCACCTTTATTTTTAAGGTTGAAACGTAGTTTTTAGTCCTTGATGTGTTTTTTAGTATTCCGTACTTATCTTACAATCTTAATGAAAGATGAAATCTCGACCTGAAGCCTCATTAGTAGCGCTCACAAGATCTGTTAGCGTGATAGATAGATGCATCATATTCATCACTATTTCCTCGCCCCTGTGACTAACGATCGAGTTTAACTAGTAAGCCTCCAACGTATGGTATAAATCTACAGGCGGTGTACAAAGCGTGTGGGCCCCCGATAGCGGTATCTAAAGCCTCTCCGAGAACGAAAATTAGCATTTTAATAAATACACACCCTTTGAAACGCACCGCCCATAAATACGCCGGATCTTTATAATCAAATATAAACACATTATTCTTATTTTGCGAGGAAAGTTGGGAAAATGGCAGCGATCATTTGTCTTCTATCGGTGTGAGGTTTGTTTTGCGAAGTTGCTGCCGTGTTTTGTACATAGGTACAATGAAATATTGTAGTCCAAGTGTAATATGTTATAAAACATTGTTTCTTATCATAAATCTCGATAACGTTTACCTAAGTGTGTTAAATAAATAACAATTTGAAAATAGGTACAAGGTATTGGTGATAATAATAAGAAACGGCTGAACTTTAACGCCTGTACTAGTTTTTTTAAAACTGTATAAGTCATTTCTTGCTAGAATACTGGTAAGTAGACGAGACGAGATGGTTTCCATTTTAAATTTTATGTAACTAAAAAGGCCAATTTATAATACATTAGTATTTACAAATTTAAGTTGTATAAACTTCAAGTTATCATTATTAGTTTTCAGTTTTTTTGTGACATTTTTTTTCCTAATCCTTTGAAAAGCTTTACACATGTATACGTCACAAAGAACTTTAGACTGTTACTTTCACCCAAGCTAATAATTCCATCTCCGTAATAAACATTATCATAAAATTAAAATGAGCTTTGAATCTCGGAATGTATATTCAATTACCAGATAATAATCAATACTGATTATAATTACGTTTTCCAATCGTAATCTCATTGCGTTCGCTATTTCAATTTAGTAAAGGCAATCCTATTCGCGCCACTAAATATCAACTAACATAGCACCTCATCCGTTTACACATAAAACAATTTTCCTAATTACAAGTTTGGTACTTTTGGAGGTTAGCACATAACTAACATAGTGTTACTATACGTGTATCGTATACGACTATTAAACTAAGCAAGTGGATGGCGGTCATCCTAATCTTGGATAAGGGCTAGGGCATAAATCAGGGAGGGTGACGCGCCCCGAGCCTTACTTTATCTACTGTGTGCGGGTGACGCTTGGAGACGAAGATGAGAACCCTGGAAGTGGCTGCGGACAGGTTTGGTGGAAAGAAAATGAATAACTTATTACGCCTTGACGAATATTATCTTTTTCATCATCATTGTTATCAGCCAAAGGACGTCCATTGCGGGACATAGGGCCCCCCACACGGTTTTCAAAGCAACCGACCCAAAGCGGTCTGCATCCAGTGTGATCCTGAGATCTTCACAAAGTCTGTGTATCTTGTCGGTGGACATCTTACAAAGTCTTTGGTCAAAGGGAATCCAGAACTTTTCTACCCCAACGGCTTTCAGTTCTTCGCGCTATGTGCCCTGCCCACCCTTTGAATTAGTAAGCTGCCACTTGAGCCTACTAATTCACAGGGCTATGTCCGTTACCTTAGTTCTTCTACGTATCTCCTCATTTCTCTCTCTCTCTCCGAATCACGATGTGATGATGATTTTGAGCTTTTTTGTAAGGCTTTATCTTATTATCTTTTTGGTTTCTTTCAATTATAAAACACAGTAGCAGTAGGCTCGTGACCTTCAACATAAAGTAAAGAGGTTAGTTATATTTCGGTTACTAAGTCATATGAAGTTTCAATTCAAAGCTTTTTTCAAATTTTATCCGAGCTTAAAGCTTATTAGAGCGTATCAGAGCTTATTTATTAAAAATAATTACAAAAAAAAATCTGAAAATGGAACTTAAAATCCTTTTCACCACACATTCATTACTTTTATTTTACAGTTTCACCTCTAATTTTCCACCTAAACCTGAAAAATAACTTTAAAAAATCATTTTAATTTGGAATGGGTTCGCTCAAAATTTGAATATATTCGGATTGTAATCACTAGGAAACACCGATGCGGGCAGCGAGTTCCACTCCTTGCCGTGCGCATTATAAATGTTGATGAGAAGCGCTTTGTTCTTAACAGCGAGATTGACAAGGTAAGGATGGTATCCCGCGGTACACCTAGACGAACGATGGAAAAATGGGGCTGGTGAGATGAGACTCTCTTCAAAGTGAAGCATGTAGAATACCGTTAACTGGCAACCATGCAGCGATAAGCTAAGTCATGGAGCTTATTATCCACCAGTTTGTCATCACCCATTAATCTTTTGGAGCGCAGAGCTCCACTGAGTCAAGTGCTTCACGTTGGTACTTGACTGATCCATCCCAGGGTAACTGCAATACTCCATGCAAGACCGGATTTGTGCTTTGTAAAGGGTCAAAAGCTGTTCAGGCGTGAATTATCAATTCACTTTACCCATTACGGTCAGACTCAACAATACTATCAATCAATGGCTAGTAGGCGAAAATACTGCTACTGAACGGCTAGTTACCACATCCAGTTCATCTCTACATCTTGGTCTCCGATAATTGCTGCCCGCCCGCGCCCGGCGAACACCTCTGACCCGTCCTGAAACTTGCAGCCGATCACTATTTATTAATGTTCTGCCTTGCGATAGAATTATAAGGTTAAATAAAGAGATATCTGGCTAGTAGCTACTTTCAGATATAATGGGATTTGTGCAAGAGGTGTTTGCGACTTATGGCGATGTTTTTAGTGGCCATTTTGAACTTAAAGTAGCATTTTTTTACACTTCTGACTCACTGAAACGATCACTTATCTATTATGTTCTGCTTTGCAATATAAATAAAGTGATGACTGGTCTTTAGGTAGCTGGGTTGGAATATAATTGGGCTAGCGGTCCCCCGTGACTGCGTTCGCACGTTTTCAGTTTGATCACTTCCCTCCACTCCAAGCGTTATACAGCTAAAAACCTTGCCCAATAAATAAGGTATTCAACGCTTTTTTTTCACATCGTTTCAGTAGTAAGATTACCGCGTTCAGCTTTATAATATAAGTATAGATTTGTTTAATGGCGTAGCTAGATCCTGTATTATAATGATACTTTATTGGACTAATCAACCTATCAGTCAGAAAACGACGAACTTCTTAAACGCTGCGATGTTGAGGATTGGTATCCTGATATGGTACTATGATACAAAAACCTATCAATAGATAGATCCATACTCTTTTTATGTAGGTACACAAAGCACAGTGGATTGTCATATGTATACTAAGTACTCGTACCTATGCATTATTTATATATTTCTACTATAGTATTCTACTATAGTAGTTTATTGCTGTTTTAGTAATTGAAATTAATCGATTACCAGATTGTGGTAAGATTTGTAATTTTAAGGTAAAAAGAGTTCTTATATTGGAGACATTTCTTTCCATGGATACTATGAAATAGTCTGAACCTTAGTGACAATATTTAGACATAACTATTGCGCATGCGTCAAAGTGATTTACACACAAAACACAGGGCCGATCTTATCCGTGGACAAGCGGTCGCGTAAATAAATGAACTAATTCAAGGCTATATAAATACTTAGGACCCCAATGAATGTTACTAGATTATTTTAGATAACTATTGAAGCTTAGAACTTGATTTCTCATACATGACTCCGTCACAATGAGTATATATGATACTCGTATAAGTATGAGTGAACGTCTAGCAGTGATATCTCATATTTTATATTTTGATTCGACCCGTCATGACTAATGTTCATTGAAATCTTATATTAAAATCTAAAATTCATAAGCGAGGGTGTACTTACGTACTAGTGAACAAAAAAGGTAGCTAAGTTGGGAATCTGGTAATAAATTAATATCATACTTATTTAAAATAGCAACCAATAGTCTCATAAGGAAGTCTATGCAAATTTTCACCACGCGATTTGTTTAAGTACAGCGCCATCTGTCTTTTTGGTCAAAACTTTTGACTTTGCGTAAAACAGGTTTGATACAATAACTAATTTCCACCGTGATTTTAATGATATGAAGTTCCCAGTTAAGTTATAGTCGCCGTAGCTGTATATATTTTTTGACTTACACAAACTTCAGATTCGTCACACACACGTTACCACTGTGTCTGCCACTAAATAATTCCTCGATTTGTATGATCCCACTACTTTCGGGGACTAGATAAACTGCCGAAATTAAATATTATGCCAATAAAAGCAATATTATAGGCCCCCACTTCCGACCGCGCGCCGATAATTTTACCGCTGCGCTATAAATATACCTTCGACATTTTCAAGTTAGAAGGTATATTTCATTTAACCTGAGGCGAGACGGGGACCAGGCATCCGCCCTTTTGCTCGATACGCCAATAAAGGGAATCCCTTAACTGTCCAGTACGGGAGGTGATTCTTGTACCGTTATGTCTAGCGGCGGTCTGTGAGACCTCAACAATGTTGACTGTTTGCTATGGTTCTGTTGCAAATGGCAAATTTTCCAAAAAAGCGGAAGATTTGTCTTAAGTCAAATTGATTGGATGTAATAGAGCTCTTATTTATTACATTCATTACAAACACTTTTGCATTATTTTATTAAGTTATTAATTACCTAATAAACATAGGTAATATAATGTTTTTTGTCAAAATTTTACATTTTGAACGGTTTGTTTGATATTTTACTAGTTAACTGGATTAAGGCGCTACCCGGATTTTCAACGCACACAATAGCGTCACTTTAGTAGAAAAATCATAACTCGTTAAATAAAAGGCTAATCAAAAATCTTGTTGACACAATTGTAGTACAGGTTCTATAGTTTATTTAGTACATTTAAATTGTTTCTTAAATAGTTAACTGTAGTTAGAGTTAGAAAAACTGCTAAATATGGCCACTTTTGGCATTTTTTCTAACTGTAACTGCAGATAACTCTGTTTTATTGTTAAACATTGTGTCTAAACCACATAACCAGAGCTACAACCTCATCAATCAGATTTTCGATTGGTCTTTTATTTAACTAGTTATGATTTTTCTACTAAAGTGGCGATAGTGTGCGCGTTAAAAATCCGGGTAGCGCCTTACCTACTCAGAGTTAAATTGAGCTAAAGTGACCTAAAAATAACTTTGCATCAGTAACGCCTTAAGCGAGAAGATTATTAAAACGTTATAGGTAGCTCATACGTAGCTAAAGCTATTAGAATAAAAATACACTCTTTGAAATTAAATATACCTTCTCGGTCTGCCAGACCTTCACCCGAGCAGTAGAAGGTTAAGCGTATACTTGGCCCTTCGACTTATAAATATCAATTTATCCGAGATGTCAAATACGGCGAAGCCTGGCCATTTTCACATTACGGATTGCCGCTATCTTTCTTGGGATGCTAGCTTTATCGCCACTTTTTTCGCTATTCCTTTTTCATATTACATTTTCGATTATACTCTGGCAATCAAATGAATCTTAATTAACTTTTTGGAATTGTCTTCGAGCAAGATACAATTATAAATAAGTAAGTATATTCGGATTTCCATTTAACGACGGAGCTTTTCTAGTAACTTTTACTTAGGTTAGTTTTCACGATTGAGCTACAAAATTAATTAACTGCTACAGAAACAAGACACGTTACTAAATCACTCGCAATGATTTATGAATTTGGGCCGTAACAGAATTTCGTAGCACTGAGCGCTGTCGTAGTTACCTCTTGCTACGACCAAGTCAGTGATACAGCGATAAATCTGCTCTGCAAAGACAATGACAAAGTGTGCTCCCCACTCTATCACAACGAAGACAAACCCTGCGCTAGCTACATTAACGTTCATTAAATTCCTCGCAGATTCGCGGTACACAGACAAAAATAGAGCGATATATTAAAAGGATTTACTGGACAAATATATGTAAAGTTTGCTGGATATATTATATCATGGGGTTGGGTGAGGGGGTACGTGAAAACATTCGGGTACGTGCCTTAGCATAATGCCTCGAAGGGCGCTAGGGATTCTACGCTTCCGCAATTCGTCTTGCAGGAATCCCTAATTTGAAATGTGTATGAGCTTCGAATGCCGGGCACTAATGGACGCGTGCTAATGTTTAGGATTAACTTTGGACTATTTTTGTTTTGGGGTTAGGGTTTTGGGTTATAATTTTCTACCCATTATTAAACTGTCTGCTAATTTGTACAAACTATTAAAATAGTTAAGAATTTCTTATCCAAATAATGAGGTCAGAATAAAAAAGTGCAAAATGGATATCATAGCAATCAACAACACTGAATGAAAGGTTTAGTTATAAAATGTAAGTACGTTGCTTGATAACATCTGACAGCAGGGTTAGGCATTGCAAACATCCCTCCATCAACCCGCACTGAGCCCGCGTGGTGGAGTATGGCTCAAACTACCTCATAGTTGAGGTAAGGCCTTTGCCCAGTAGTGGGATGTAACAGACTAACTTTACTTGACTTGTATGTACGTTATACCGTAAACTTAACTAAATAAAAGTAAAATTGTATACCAAAATAATCGAGCAAACCACACCCCGTCTGCGAAACTAAAAATATTTTTCAGCGAAAAACCGTACGCATTTTTCTTCATTACAAACAACTGGATTTAAATTTCTCGCTTGAAACTTGTTAGGAGATTAGCGACAAAGCTGCGATATCTTAAATGTGGATCTGCTGTAAACAAATTCTCGCTCGCGCCCCGAAATTTATGAGTTTATATATCATTAGCGAATTATGAAAACGCTTGAAGATACATTTTTTTGGTGGCCACTTTACGGCAATTTAGCGAGCGCTTTACAGCGCTTGATGCTTATCGTAATTGTTAAACTGTCGCTGTGGTGCGAGCGTTTGCAGTAAGCTTTATTGTTTAATTGTAATCTATTCTTTTTGGCCAGTGTGTGTGCTTTATAATTTTCTTTTTTTAACGATATTTGTTCAACACGCTTTCTACATAATAAGCGATATAGATCGTAATAATCGGGGTTTCTTCATTGGTTCATTCAATATATATTCAGGATAGGTTGCACTTTAACTATTTAATGTCAATGATACACTTTAGTTTTGTGGCGATGCGATGGTGAATTTGTAGATTAACAACTTATCGTTAAAGGTAACTCAAAATATGTATAACTGTCGACTCTAATTCAAAAGTGAAAAGACGAGTATTTTTCTTATTTCAACCCAAACATCCTCGCCTTTTAAAGCTTGATTAACTAGACAAAAGCCTCCATAAAATCCTTCAAAACCCAAAGAAATACCCTTAAAGCGACGTTAAAAAACGCGACCCTTAAGGGATATAGGGATATTTCCTCAGGCAATACAAAAGGCCTTAAGGAACAATACGGGACCCATCTGTGCGAGTTTCCCAGATTCAATTAAAATTTAACTGAAGATTATCACGCGAAGGTTTAGATTACGTGTTTGTTACCTTTTTGGGCCTATTTATGTTTTTGGTAAATATAAACAGTTTTCGTGGTAACTAACCCAATGGTTGACTGTTAGAGTCTACTTTAAGAATAAAGTCCGCCATTTGTACTTTATTTTGTCAGTGCATTAAAGAGTTAAATAATTATAATAATAATAACTAAAGTAGAACAGTTGTGAACATTTCGGTGGTTTTAACCACACCATTCTAGATGCTTGTTTGAAGGGCATTTAATCAATTAACAAAATCATTGCTGCTTGTAGGTTTCTTGATTTTGATATTATTTAATTTAACGACTTCTCTTCTTATATTTAATCATTTTTAAACTCTAGGGTTCATTTGTGAGTTTTATTCTTGTTGTCATTTAGGTTTAACTTAACGATAAAGTGTTTATGTATCTAGCGCCTATGGGGTCGTGTCGGTAGTAAATGTAGAAGGAGGTTCGTATCAAAAGTAGTAGAAGTCTATGTAGACGATGTTTATTTACAGTTCATATACTTATATTACACTCACACAATACACATCACAAATCAATATAGAATATTTTAGATCTCCCACGAAGAAGAAAATAGAATTGTAAATAATACCTACAACCTAAAACCCATTACTCACTGCGACTTTTAGCAGCGATGTAGTCGCGATGCTGAAGCGTGTTTTCAAAACGCACGACTGCATCGATGCTAAAAGGGGTCTAAGATGCAAGTTCGAAAATAGAATGAGATAGCATTCTTAATGGAAAACATATTTTCTTGAGAAGAAATCTGTCATTAATAATATCAGCATAATTCATACAAGACAAGAATTCGTCGTCCATCTCCTTACATAATTGGGTCTGTGTTTGTAAAGCGCCGTTCGTAAATGAAAAATAAACATGCGTGAAGCTCTTTATGTCGACGCGATGTAGCACGTACCTATTAACGATGTTTGCGAGCAGTGCAAGCAAGTTTAACAGCCAGCCAGCCATGCTGAAACTTAAGCGAATTTTGTTGAAAAATAAATTACTAAACGATTTCAGAACATCAATTGTATTATTACAGACAAAACACACTCATACCGCAATTTCAGGTCGAAATGATGAAGCGAAGAAATTTCAATTAAAAAAAAATGGCTAGCAAGAAAAACTTTTTTTTTGTCGATAATTATGGGTCTGGTATCCGCAAATTGCGTTTGATCAAGTTTCGAAATTACACATTGTACCTATATTCATTATTTAGTATTATTGATTAATATTTCAACAATGAAAAGATGTGAATTTCTTTTAAATGTTCTCAGAATACTTCTCTATCATGCTTTTTCTATACCAGATAGTAAAATGCGGTAAAAAATAAGGGCACATAATTCCTTAAACTTACTTGAGTGAACTGGCTCAAGTTTTTGTACTATGTATTTTCTGCCAGTAGATTATTTACTTTCAAAGATTTTATATTTGAATTTTAAACATATATTTTTTCATAACCATTTGTGAAATTCTTACAACTAAAATCTTTAGCACAGTTTACGTGCGGAAAACTCACGGAGGTAGGCGGTGAAACTGTTTCCATTTAATAGTCAATACGAGAGTAGGTATGAAAAGCAATAAAATTTATCCGTTCCAGACAAGAGTCTACTCCAATACAATCTAGATGAATACCTAACATTACCAAATAAAGCACATCTAATATCCTTATAACCGAACTCAAAACAAATTACCATAGAAAACAGATTCAAAAAGTTCCTCCACACTCATACCCATTATAAGTTTCCCAAGAAAAACACTTTTCGTGCACACGTCTCCCGTTTTTTCGAGGCGCACTTTTCTAAGAGCTATAAATCTTTCTCGTAAATAATTGAAACGATATTTTATGCCAAAACATTCCGCGGGTAGGGTGACGTCGGCCCACCTGCCTCCTCCTAACTTGTACCACTTTCCCAGTTTAATTTGGTTGCGTAATGTATTTTCAATTACTTCTAAAGGAGCTCTGTGATTTGTGCCCGAATCGCAGTAGATTGGAGAATTATGCGGCACCTAATTTAAAGTTGAGGGCCTGGAAATTTGAGGTTGCGTAATGGAAGCGGCCAGCATCATCGTAAAAAAGAAAACGCCGAAAACAAAACATAACTACTCGACGTTTAGTTTCAACACCTACTTTCAGATGATAAACATAATTATGGGACGTACTTATTCGCACGTAAAATTCAAAGCGTTCGTTTCGCTACGCGCCGTATTCTCATTGTGTGTTATCGTAACAAAAAAGTTTACAATCCTGGGACCCTATTTTTGAATCACTCGCTTGAATATGGCTTGTAAATCGAACATTAATCTTTGATTTAATGTTCGATTTTCGAATAAAAATCAGTTGAAATCACTGCCGTGTATTTTTAAAATGATAACTCCATTTTTGTTACTATTGGAGTCTATATTTATATAGCGTGATTTCCGTTGACGACGATGATTGTCGTTGTTTATTGTTTTTTTTAATATATTTTTACTTCTTTCCGAACGAAAATCACTTGTAATATTAACGCTAGTGATTCAAATATAGAACTCCTGAACTGTGTGTTACGAATGGTGTGTGTGTGATTTTTTTAATAAGTTTTAATTATCAATTTGGCTGCATTGCGAAATTCACAAGCGTGAATTCTATGCCTCTGTTTCTTCATTTGTAATGTCTTTATCTTATACTACAGACTTATGTATTGGGATTAGAGCAATGTATATGATTGGTGTCCAATATTTTTACTATATGCAAGTATAAAGTATATGGTTACTCAATGAACCAGCTCCGTAAAACTTCCGAGTACTACACAGCAATAACTCATGGATATTGCAGTCAGGAAGAAACTTTTAATTTGCCCCGACAAAAGCTCTGTCCCAATAATTTACGGTGTCCTTGATATCTCCGAACGTAATTTATGGCAAGATTGCATTTAAATGAGGGATTTTTCTTGAAATATCGGTGCACCGAAGTTTCCTTAGGTACATAGAGAGAGAACGATCAAGACATATAGTTACTAACTTATACCACACAAACGAAGACTCAAGTAGGTAATTAAGGACCCATTACATACTGTGACTTTGATGTTGATGCATTTACGATGCAGTCGCGATGCAGCATCGATGCAGTCGGAAACGGTCAACCTTTACACACTGCGCTAATTTTAGCATCGATGCAGTCGCGATACTAATGCGCGTTAGCATCGATGCAGTCGATATGCAGAAGGTGGAAATTGACAAATTAATGTGCTGTATTTTGGCGACTGCGTCGATATTAACTCGCGATAGCATAGATGCAGTCGCGCTTCTGCATCGATGCTAACGCGCGACTGCATCGATGTTAAATTAAATCTTTTCATTGCGTAAGTCGCGTAGTTGAAGCTCTTTTTAGAACGCGCGACTGCATTGATGCTCAAAGTCGCAGTGTATGAGGAGTCTGTGACTTGTAAAGTTGTCATTATGAAATGGTTTTATTGTATTTCAGTTATAACAAACTAGCATGTACCTGAGACTTTATTAGCGAAGTCTCTGGAACTAAATTTTGAGTTTGGTTTTGTAGGGATATTAAGGTACATAACTTGATTTCATATAAGTGAGTATATAGACTTGCCAACAGAAAAACGCATCGTTCTGTTTGAATCGTATTTGATTGTTGCACAAAATAAATCACTGACGAATTCGTACATGCTTTACCCGTAAGTAGCATCGATAAATAATATCCTACACCCAAACTTAAACACAAGTGGTTCCTGACACCAGTCCTCTGTCAAAGCGCAAACGTTATAAACGCAGGCGCAAGATCTGATAACCATACTGCGTCATAAATAAATTCCCACTTTTTCACGACGCGGGGAAATTTATCATTTCGTTCCACTTTTTTCTCCCCTTTTGTACATCTCAGATCACACTTTTAAACGCTATTTATTCCTTCGACGTTCAGTTGATGAAGGTATCGTTATGGGCGGATAATAAAATGCTTGAGTACGTACGCTGATTCGATTTACATGCTTTGGGGTCGATTCGAATGCGAGTTTTCCACTTTTTTCCGAGGGGACCGGCGCGTAATGTATCGCGAAGGTCGATGTTGTGACGTCGTTTGTTGCTTTTACGTCATAATATACGAGGAATTGAGTTCATCACAGTATGTGAATTGAATTGTAAATACGATTTGATCATTTAAAGATGTAATTTCTTACATCGTCCAACTCGACTTAACAAAAATAAGATACAAATTGATGCTATAATTCATACATTAATTAATTAATAATGAACTCACGAATTACATAAACTCTCCATTAGAGTAACTCACTTTATTTGGCCTGTTGTTATTTTTCGTCGACCAAATTTCGGGAGGCACACAACAATATTTACGTTCAGTTTTATTTATGGCATATTTCACGCACTATTAGTCACAAAAAATTATATATTTCTCTTATGGAATGTTAATGGGTAGTTCGAGTATTTTTTTATCCGACGCTAAACCCACTCATTTGTGTACCAAAACGTGACTAATGAAGCGCGTTCTTGCTTTTTGTTACGAAATCGCGGAGTGCATGCGTTGGAATCCTTCCTTTTGTGATACATAAGTGCATTATAAATATCCGTCTTTCGAAGCAATAAGTCATACGTGTAATGAATAAGGGCGATTTGTTTTGAATCCGTCCAAATTTATGGCCGATATCAGGCCTTTTTACAGGCGTTTTTCTCCTCATTCCGGCATTGTGATCGCCTTTTTCTGCCCCTTTTTGTCCGTAGTGCTTTTTTGTCGTCGACAGTGACACTTTACGAGTTATTAATTGGTTGTCACAAGTTTATTTATTTCTCTATTTTGACGGCGTTTTTCGCCGTATATTACGGTGGCCGGATTGAAAATCTATCATATTCAGGTTCTCGTAAATTTGCCGTGATATAGTGCGTAACATGGCAATAATTTTGCGAACGCGTCGCGTAGTGCGGACTGCTCTGACGCGCGTTAAATAATGACGTACGATATTAAAATGGCCGAATGTTTTTGTCATAAATTTATTTTTTTAATGACTATAAATAGGAGAATTAAATGCTGTTGCACGCGTTTCGTTTTTGTTTGATATATTTTTCATAACGCTTTTGCTACCAATTGTCAGTAGTAGATATAATGCACTACAATGTCGCGCATTTCTATACAAGGCTGAGTAATTATTTAGCCCTGAGAAAATTTAAACATATATTTGTGTAAAGCTAGTTAGTGAAGTTGGTCAAAAGGTGAAATCTATTCACAAATAAACTAAACCACACCTTTAACTTAATAAATTATAAAGCTCCGTTAGCCCGCGATAAATGCGTAATTTACATCCAATTAAGATTAATTAAAACATCCGAACCACCGTTGCCTACGATGTGTTACGCAACAACATTCAAAATGTATGTGCAAACGTCTGTATGCTATTCCCCGTCTTATGTACGTTCTTTTTTTGGCTATAAAGCATTGTTGGCTGCTTTATTCCTTGATTTATAAGAGACGTTGGAAAGACAAATAGCCGGATTGTGTTCCAAATTTTTAAAGCCACATTTCGTTTTGCGCGCTCTCACCCTCGGTAATGTTTTACCGGAGTCTTGCTTGTGACCGTGACTAGAGACTAGACTGTTTTGTATTCGACCTTTTTTGAGCGGATCTTAAATAATAACCAGGCGAAAGCGCCTGATAAACAAGAGATTTTCAACCCCATGGTCAGTTGTCCTTATAGGGTGGCTAGCATGAATTTCAAACAAGCATGTTAACTTTCCCCAACCGGACACCTATTTAATTACTTTAAAAAAAAAACACAATAATTATGATGTGCCAATACCTTTTCTCATCTTCTAAGCAATCTATCGTTCGAAAATCCAATTCAAACCGCTATTTAGTGCGGAGACTGTACAGAACTTCGACATATCCCTTATTAAAAAGTATTTTCCTTCCCCCTCAGTGGAGCCACCTATCGGCTGGTTGGAGATTTAATGGGAGTTCTCATTTCTATCGGTAAGACCCACCGTGGAATTTATTTCCACGCGGATCTTTTTTCCATACGATGGTAAGTACTTGTGGATTTATTATGTCGCGCTCAAAACGATTGTGAAGTAATGTGATTGTTTGTATCAATATAACACGTTAGTATAATTTGTTGTAATGCCGTAGTTGTTTGTTAACATATTTTGTATTATGATTTTACTTAACTACTTATATTAATATGAGTTCGATGTTTCGAGAAGATATTTTGGTTAAAATCCTAATGGGGATCCTGAATTCGCAAAATTTAAATATTAGCTATATTTAAATTTTGCGAATTCAGGACTAATTCAAGCAGTCTTCGATAGAAGTTTGCTGTCACGTTAAAACAAGAGTTCAACTGAAGAAAATTAAACATATAAAACTAAGCATGCAACAATCATCATGTAAGACATTCGAGTCCTTATCAACTTGCGGTAAATTGGCATTCGAACGTATCTCGCGACTTAATTTTTACCCCATAAAATCACCCCACGAATCACGATACGATATGGAAATGTCGTCCGTCGGCATTCGGCTATATTCGGCAATATTCGGCGGAACGTGCGCCCAACGCTAAATCGTCTATTTATTCCTAACTTCATATATTACTTTGCGCGTGTTGTCTGCGCAAAACGATATTTATTATTTGACCGTTATTGCGTCAAATGACGTATTGGTAGTACATTGCGGATAGGTTCGGATTACGCGTAATGTTGATATAGAGTACGTTTTATACTTAATTATTGATGGTCTTGTCTAGAAATGAAGATAAAGGGGAAGATTTTCAAATCAATGAAGGTGTCATTTAAAGTAATTTGGACGTCTACCAACTGAATTATATTTTTTAAAACTTAATCAAAACCTAAAGTATACACAAAAACATTCTTAATTTAAGTAGGTATATTGATGAAATCAAATCACCATATTTTATTATTTACTAATTTTGCCTTAGAATGTTACTTATATTCGAAATATTCAACTATTTATTATTTTCTGTAAGATTAGTAAATATATACAGCGTGTGGCCTGTAATTGGTGCAAATATATTATCAATGATTCTACAGAGTAGAAATATTCACGGAGATGAAATTCAGATATAGCAATCCAAAGGTAAAACCTGTAATCAATATAGGTACATAAAAATCGATACCTCGTTGTACTAAATTACAATGTCCAGTTCTATGACTGGAAATTTGCGTGCAATATTACTCTCACTGCTCGTTCGTTTAATTTTGTTAGAAAATAACGATAAGGTTTTCTTATATATTTTTTTCCATTTTAATAAATATTACCCATTAAGAATTGATAACTGGCTACTTAAAGGACCTATAATTTTAACCGACTTCAAAAAGAAGGAGGTTATCAATTCGAATGTTATTTTTGTTGTAGCTTTCTTACCTCATATCACAATTATTTGTTGACCGATTAGAAAAAAAAGGTAACTTAGAGGTTATTCTATTACCTTCTAGTTGGTCCCATTGTTGCCAAGTCGGGATCTGATGATGGGATCTTGGTGCAATTCAGGGAAAACATCAATTTTTAAAGGCACATAGTTTTTTTTTAACTAGAATCCTAATTTTGTCGTGTTTTTACGTCTGGTAATCAACATTGTGTGGAGCTGAGCTGTTGGTGGAACTCCTTAACGTTTCGAAGTTTAGTGATTATAATAACAGAACTTATGATAGGAATTTTGTAGCTTCTTAAAGAACGGAGTCAAACACAGCCCCCCTCTTCCCTCTTGTAATCACTAACCAACTTTAATACCAAGATGCACTGAAAAATCTTAAATAAACTCTTGACGCTTTAAATGAAAGGAATCCATTTTAGGCGAACAATTTCTTTATGGAGTTTGTGCCATAACTTTAACCATCTTAAGCATCAATAATTATCAGAGCACCGACTACAAAAAAAAAATTGATCGCCTAAAAAGGGTTTCTTTCCTTTAAAGCGTTAAGGGTTTAATTAAGACTTTTAGTGCATTTTGTTGCTCCTCATTACAGGCCACACCCTGTATAAAAAAGCAAACAGTCGAGTTGAGAACTTCCTTCTTATTAAAGTTGGTTGAAAATTAATAGAAACTCGTTGACCCAGAATGTTGTTAGGTCTGTCTGTTATTTATTGATCTAACCTCTATGTTTTCCACTACCACCATGACTTTGACAAATCACTCAGAAATCTACTACAATTTAAGTTACTGACTAATTTATTTCAACGTTAGGTCATTAATTTCTTTGAAGCCCTTTCTCAAAGTTGTATTTATAAATGAATGGCGCTAAGAATAATTACGACTGAAAATAAATTAATTACAACGCTGTTCTATATTTTGCCTTATAACGAATGTTATTAATTTTAACACTCGTCAACTAGTAGTTATTTAGTTAGTGATCAAATTAAGATGATATTTTTCAGGCGCAAAATATAAATGTCTCGCTAAGAAACTAAACTCTCTGTTCTTGTTTTGTTTGTTATGAGCTATTACAGCTAACATAACAAAAAGGAACCTCACATTGTTAAAATACTGATTTCATGTTCATCTCAATACGAATACATAACCTATACATTAACAAAATTATTTAACCTATCGCTCTATCTAAAAACTATAACTAACGTGCAAACATTGCCGGTGACGGCAGGGGATAGGTGAAATTAGTGAAAAAATAGGGGTTTAATCTTTGACAAAGCAGGGCTGTCATCGCGAAAAAATTACGCACATAATTAAAATCGCTCGTTAATTTCGTACGCGTCTCACGTTCCATAATAAATAACGCCCAGAGGGATATAGGAACGAAAATGTAGCACCTCTCGTTAATGTATATAAAAAGTAAAACATACATCCATTTTACGCTTAGGCGAAAGAATGGGAATAAGTTGACAGAGACTTCGGCCCTGAATTATGTTTCTCAAGATAAACGACGCGGGCGAAATGAAGTCGCCCCCCCTCCTCCCACCTCTTTTTCTCTGCGCCCTCTAGAGGCGGCCGCGAACATAAATTCTCAAAGAAAAATCCACGACGGTTTCCCGGGAATGTGTGATTTGGATTTTTAATTGAATTAGTTTCTGTTATCTTTCATATGAAATTTATAGGGCGGGTTGTATTTTGTAATGTAACTTTAACAGGAGATTAAATAAAATTTTCGTTAAGCGTAGTTGTAGCTAAATGTGTAGTTAAAATATTTACTTCTTGTGTTTAGGTTGTATTTCTTAAGTAAGACAATCTAATGGTTTAAAATGTTTTGACACTCACAGTGTCATATTTAATACTTATTCTTAAAGATGAAATAACAAAAAAAAATGCGTATGGGCTGGACTTGAACCAACAACTTCTTGGCTAACCGGGTCAAACGCTCTACCAATTCACGGTTGGACCACAGACAGCACGGTAGCTCAAGAAGTTGCTGGTTCGAGTCCCGCCATTCGAGTGCACAATTTTTGGTTTCGTACTTCATTTTTATGAAGACATCTTTAACAACAAAATCACTAAATTATAGGACTTATCTTGAGCTATAAGTATATAGTTGTACTTAAACGATTCGAGTTGTATTCGATTATCGGTAACTAATTTAAAAATTTCAAAAAAATATATTATTTTTAGGAAGGAACTATGTATTATCTGATCAATAATGTCACTAAAGTTTGTACTTAAAGCATGATCATCTGTCATTGTTATTAGGAAATGCATCATCATCAAACCGTTCCGGAAAAGCGTGATAAATGTTCACGAAACCGATAATACTACGTTTTATGTCCAATTATAGTAAAACCGTCCAAATGACCAACTTTTGGGAAAGTCTAACGCAAACTTAGCCAACACTTTCCATTATTTTATCTCCCGTTGCCATCAATCGCTTTTTTCCTGTGTTTTTCTTACATTAATAATGCTTCGCTATCTCCTGAAAGTAATCTATTGCTGACCTGTATTATTGTCATAGGGATATTTACTGCGTTCATTTATTTGTCGATGTCCCCTCTTATTTTCCGTTCGAGACCGATCCGATAGCGCTGTTGAAATTTTTCGTAAGCAGCAATACATCTTGCTGTGAGTCCTATCTCTGGGCGAACATTCGACGGCCACCCCTATGCCGCGGGCAAAGAGTTAACAAGATACTCGAAGGTACAATTTGGATTACAAGCCTTCAGTTGAGTGGCAGTAAATACTTAAACATAATTCGAATTATCAGGGTATCTAAACGGACATTTATAATTATAGAAGAACTGTTAACTGATAATTACATGGATAAAAATATTGCAATAAAATATTTTTCTACTATTTTATGTAATTGGATTTTTAAATGTAATAATTCAAATCACGCGAATCACAAACAAATAGTCGTTGGCTGTATAGTCATGGTTATAACTTTTTCATGTTTCTGACAGAGGATGTCATGGAGGTACGTACTTACTCTACCTGATTATTTTTTAACGGGATATTATTAAATGCATATCAAATACATTATTACACATCAATTTATGTTCAGCAATTTATAAATACCTCAAATATATTATTTTACATGAAATAAACATTGTTTTAACAAAACTTTTAATACAGAAAATACGATAACATACATCAACAGTTTTCTATATATGTTCCCCAAATGCGCAACAAAAAAATCGTTTAATGCACAAAAAAATATTTCTTTAACAAATATAATGATTGCACAGGAAATTTACCCGAACTATAACATACCTAATACTGAACTAGTAACTATTCTCGCAACATTTTTACCCATAAGCATTTTAAAACCTGCTTAAAACTAATGTTTTAAAGTTATTGTTACAAATAAAATGGTGTTTTATGAAGGGACGTTTTCGTGATCATTAGGTAACTTAAATAGTGGTAAAACGTTATTAACACTGGTTGAATATATACGATTCTGCTTGTTTAAAACGAAATATGTATGATTAATTTAGTAATTTTCTGTCCAAACACACAGAATTTAATTTTAAAATTGAAAAAAAAATCAGAAAAAATCAAACAAATGGTAACAACTAGTGATGCGCCGGGTAACACTTTTGCCGAGTACCGTGTTTTACTCGGTTCATTTTTTTCCAACCGAGTCCCAGGCCGAGTAACTCGGTTTAAAATCAAATTCCTGTTTCGGGTGTGTATATAAGTACAAACATGTTCGCGCAGAATTCGTTTTCATCTAGCCACTAGAGCGCGATGATACTAAAAGCACCATTACTTTAGAATAAGCTGTCAATAGACATAAGTCCTTTCGAGTGGTGGGCATGGCACCAAACAAGGTATCCAGAACTGGCACGTTTGGCACGCGTGTTACTATATGCACCTGCAAGGACCGTGCTTAGCGAGTGATTATTTTCGGAGGCTGGTAACGTCTACGAAGAAAAAATAAATAGCCTGTTAAACGTGCAGACATCTTTGTGTTAATGCATCATAATTTTACTAATTTAACTTTTTTCGTAAGCTTGTTCTCCTCAGTTTTTCTCATTACTACTCGTATAGTATCATAATAAAGAATGTGAAAGAACTCCCCTGTCGTTTAGATGATATCTACCTAAATATATTGCTTTGTATAAACCGAGTATACTCGGTATTAAACCGAGTAACTCGGCCGAGTACGAGTACTAACCGAGTACTCGGTCCATCTTGAGTAACAACTTTAAACCATAAGTTTATAGGTTACTATCAATGACTATCAATCATGAAACTGAGCTTAGATAAACTGCAGTGTGCGATAAAAAATTTGAAGGTAAGTTTTTTTTTATAGATTTACTGTGGGTTAGTTATTACTAGATATGCATTCATAAAAAGTTTATCTTTCAAATATACACAGCAATACGCTACGAAAATAAATTGTTGATAAGATTTTGATATTTTGAGGTAGCAAATTTTCTGTATAATCAGTATTTTTGATAAGGATTCAGTTTTTTTTTGTACTAAAGGCATTTTTTTTATTTTTCAGTTAAATATTACCCTTTTTGACCACGGTTAGTAAAATATATTTCATTTCTAATAATACACATTTGTCATAAAATGGATACTTATTAAAATCAACTCAAAACGAGTGAGGTGCATGCCGGGCAAGAACCGTCACAGTTAGTAATTTATAGTTGACGTAAATATCAGTGACATCAACGCTTAAGAAATTTGCAGCGCTCTATGAAACGTTTTAGTAGTAATGTTACGATTTCGATATAAGTTCAGTCTTGCTAGAATATATAAACTTTTAATATTACGCGCTGGCCGCTACAGGCACAATCTACGCACACCGTGACCCCTCTGCACATGTTCATTCTTTTGTTCTTACCTCCCCCGCGCCCGCCCTGGCTAAAACCACTTGTGCCAATTTTCTCGGGGACTCTTTCCACTTTACTCGAGCTTTTGTGGCCGCCGCACTTAACGGCGTATATTCACTTTCGAACCGATAAAAAACAACTTTTATTTTTCAACTGCTAAAGCTCAAATTCGGGGGAGTGCGATAAAATAAAGCATTGTTACGAAATTGTAAGCATTTCTAGGCTCAGGCATTTCTTTTCCCGCCTTTACTAATGTCTTTGGGTTGTAATGAGGAGATTTTAGTGGCGCCTTTCATTTTAATTTGAGTGCTGACGGCTTGTGATTGTTATATGCGGGGGATAATCGTTATTTATACGATTGATTGTTGAAGTTAATTTATTGTCCCTTTGTGGTTTCAAACTTTTACAGATCTAAAAGTATATACATAGTAGTATCTTATAAAGTTACTGCACTTTGTAGTTTGTTTATGGTGTTTATTATTGTTTTCACTGCCTCGGTGGCGCAGCGGTAAGAGGGTCGCACTTTAAAGCGACGGCTGCGCCAGAGGTCCCGGGTTCGATCCCCGGGTCGGGTCAGCCCGGAGTTTGGAAGTTGGAGGTGTTTCACCCCCGTGCTTCGGAACAGCACGTAAAGCCGTTGGTCCTGCGCCTGATCTCTCTCCGGTCGTGTCAGATTGCTGTCCCATCGGGATATGAGAGTGAAAGCAATAGAGAGTGCACCTGTGTTTGCGCACAAATTTGTGCACTATAATATGTCCTGCGCAGTCGTCTAGTCGTTGTGACTGGCCACCGTAGTCGAAATCGGCTGGGGGGACTATTATTGTTTTAATTCAATTAATTAATATTATCATAAAACGAATTTTAAAAAAACAAAATACTTGTGTGCTAAGTAAACTTGTGACTTAAATCGAGTAATTTTATAAATAAGACATTGTGATAACTGTATTATGGTTCTTATGTAGTAAACAATTTAATAAGGAGATTGTAAAATATTTGGATGACATTTCTGATAGCTAGAAAATCAATATGTCACCTAAAAAACCGACTTTAAAACCAAAATGCACTAAAAAGTCTTAAATAAACTCTTCACCATTGAAAGGAAAGGAATCCGTTTTAGGCAAACAATTGCTTGTTTTGAAGTCGGTTTTTACTTTTTTAAAGTTTATTTTATTTCTTTATTTTTAGTAATTACATAAGAGGGGGGGGGGGGGGGGGGTGGGAGTTGCACCTTATGATTCTATTTTTTCCGAAGCTACAAATTACCTATCATAAGTTTCGTCATTATAATTACTGAACTCCTTGGCGTTAAGGAGTTCCACCATCAGCTCAGACCCACAAAATGTTGACTATCAGACGTAACAACACGTCAACATTAAGATTCTAGTAAAGAAACACTATACGTGCCTTTAAAATTTGAGGGTTTCCCTCGAATACACCAAGATCCCATCATCAGATCCCAAAATGGAAAAAAATGTGACCAACTAGAAGGTATACCCTCTAAGTAAGTGAAAAAATTTTTCGATTCGGTCGACAAACGACTGAGATATTAGGTAACATACACAAAACACAAAAAAAAAATGATAAAAAAAAAACATACAGTCGAATTGATAACCTCCTCCTTTTTTGAAGTCGGTTAAAAACGTACACGTTTTCCAAAGGTAAATAAATTTTCTTTTCATTTAATTTCTTGGCTGCTGAAACACTTTTCGAATCGTTTTTTTATAAAAATGAGTCTACCAAAACTCATTAATTCATCACCCCTGTGTTAGGGCAAATGTAATATATCAGGCAATTTATCAAGATGAAGGATAAACGGACAAAAAATAACTAATAGAACTGACTCATCGTGTTCATTAGTTAAATAAACCCACTTATATTTCTGGTCATGTAGGTAAAATTATAACCGAGCGTCATAGCTCGACCTTAGCATAGCCTATCGAGTTGAGCCAGTTCGAGCCACAGCCAGAGGTGAGGCTGCGGGAGAATGCCCAATGAAGGGGCCGTTAACTCGTGGCTCACTTCTCACTAATGGCACCGCTAGACACCGTCAGGTTTTAGTGGGTATACCCACCTACCGAACCTAACCTACTGGCGGACACCATCGCTGGTATGGTGGCGTAAGGCATTATATGACGAAAAAAAAAATGTTTTCAAAGATCGCATTTGTTTATGCATGATTTTACCTATTGTATATTGAAATCAAAACCCGTTTTTTACATAGGCAAAACTGTGAAATTCTTGGACCAGGGGCCCTATTTTTGAATCACTCGCCTCAATATTGCGTGTGATATTCGTTAATTTATTCTTATATTATTTATTGCACTTATTATTTGTATTTTTTATAAAACTTAAAAGTGCAATTAACTTATAAGTTATGTTCAATTTTTTAATAAAAAGCAGATGTAATCTACACAGGAGGGATTTTAAAAATGAAGACTCAATTTTTGTTACTACTGGCGTTAATATATATTTTATAGAGACAAAACACTATAAAAACAAAAATGTTATTATAAATTGGCTTCCTTCATCTTAACCGATTGTTTAATATTTGTAAAAATATTCCCTTCGGATAATGCGAGAGTAATCTCGCATCATTGATGACGTCACGCAGCTTACGCGTAAAAGTAAGCGCTTGCAAAATTCAACAGGCTTGCAAATGTGACAGTGGCCGAGTGGTATAGGCATACGCCCGGATAGCGTAAGACACGGGGTTCGATTCCACATCTGTCACACAGCCAAAGATGATTTTTACAAGTGCAATTTATAATATTAAAATTGTATAGTGATAAAACATTATAAAATCAAAAATGTAATTATTAATTTAAATTGATTACATGAGGGGTTGCATCTTAAGTTCTGTCATTAAAATCATTGAACTCTAAAGCGTTTTGGAGTTTCACCTTCAGCTCAGCTCCACACAATTTCGAGTTTCAGACGCAACAACAAATCCTCATTTAGATATAGTACGAAAACTCTACGTGCATATTAAATTTGACGTTTTTCCTCCATTGCACCAAGATCCCATCATCAGATACCGACTTGGTAACAATGGGACCAATTAGAAGGTATAACCTCAAGGTTGAACAAAATTTTTTTCGAATCGGTCGACAAATTACTAAGATATTAATATTAAGATATTTCTATTTGTAACATAGATAACAAAAAAAAACATACAGCCGAAATGATAACCTCCTTCTTTTTTAAAGTCGGTTAAAACACATTTATGTAAGTAGTGTGCTGGCTGATACCTCTCGTCACTAACTCCGGTGTCATAGCTCGACCTTAGGCCGCGGTCACACGAGCGACATAAATCCCGCCTGTCAGGATCAGGTGACACCTCCTTCTTTATGTTTTTTCCCAGGCCATTTTACGGGAAAGATAAAAATCTTTACATATTTTGACGCTGCTTTACGGTCCTCATTCTCAAATTACGCGAGTCCATTATGTAATACTGAGAAGTTTCTGGTAACGTAAGACGTTTGGTTTTGTTTCGGAGACCCTAATTCGGGAGGTTTGTCCATGGTGGATGAGGATTTAGGCTATTTATCAGAATATAAAATGCATTTTAAAATCCAACACCCGAGCGTTTGGAATTTTAGATAGGTATCATATTAACTTTCATGTCAACACATTTAATGATGCATTTACTAACGCCTTAAACCCAGAATCAACATACGGAATGTAATTTAACGTGCTATAAATAAATTGAAGTCGTAAAGAACCAAATCAAATACAACCGCAAGCAATTACACGAAGCAGAAAGCCTGCCATCTCTAATTTTGCATGCCCATAAATCTCCTCTGAGGAGGTTGACATCAAATTGTATGAAGTGTTTGTACGAAACAATGAAACACTGCCCGCAATATGAATCACCAATCTTAATAACGTTCAGTCAACCACATTTGCAAGTTTGTCTACCGGACACACCGACATTGGTCTAATAAACACTACATTCAAATGAATTCAGTCTGAATCTTCACTAGTCTAAACTAAGCCTTATAACAAGTCAGAGAAAGATGAATTTACTATGCGTTTCGAATGTAGATACGATATTAAGGCACAAATGCAAATGCAGCCTCACATCAATTGGTATGTTTTCGTGAAACAGTCGTAAACGAAACTGCATAGGTTTTAGGAAAATACGATCTAAATCCGTGAAAATTTTGTGCTTTTTTGCATTGCACAGCCGCTCAGACGGAGCGAACGATGTATAAAACATTAGTAGATACAGAGAAGTAGCGAACTGACTGCGTCTATGTACCGTACACCGCACTGGGCAAAACGAAAATATATTACTTTTCCGAAGATTTAGGAGTGTTTGGACCGAACAATAATGTCCGGCTTTTGTGGAAAAAGATAGATGGCAATGCATAGGTTACATGGACCGGGTTTTTCTTTTGTGAACGAATGAAACTTCAGTCGGGGCGCTCGAGCTCAGTTATTAATAATATTTATGTTTCTAATGTTATACGCGGCCTATTGTGAACAAGAGAAAAGATTTTCCATGATGCAGAGAAACTCTGCTCCGCTTTGTACCTCGTTAATGGGCTCAAGATATACTGTCTAATGTTGCACGACCATCTTTGCTTGGTACTGAAAGAAAAATGTTGAGATTATCTCATATTAAAAATAAACTTTAAATACACACAAAACTGGATGAACTTTTTTAAAACCAAAAATTGATAAAAATAATTTGTCATATTACCTTACACAATTTCTGGCTTGGCGTAAACAAATAACTTTAAAACTACATTTATGCCTAATTTATAATCAAATATCATCCGCTTAATTTGAATATCATCATCAATTTATTTTAAAATAGGGTGAATAAGTTAATAGCGGATATCCAAATCAAATAAATTGTTGTATGTCAATGGTTATTGCAGTATTTAAATTAAGATGATATTTAAATTTTTGATCTATATAACGTTACAGGTTTATAACTACACAATTAACTTATACTTCGCCGGTAGGTTTCACAAATTCTTTTTTAACCTGTTATTGACATATTATTGGCTTTTATGAAAATTAGCTAACTCGTACCTTAAAATAAAACGATATATCGAATAAAACGATAACCCGTTTTAGATTGAAGACCAGTTACGTTAAAGGGTCATAAAATTAGTGAGGCATTTGAATCTTATTTATTTCTGGTTAATTGAGATGAGAAAATAGTGGATTAGTAGACCATTGTCAAATAAATTTCAATTTATTAATTAAATGTCAATTTATAAAATCAGAGCAACAGAGCTGTAGAAATACAAGCTTTTCAGAGAGTTGATATTAGTGGGAGTAAGTGTATAATATTTTAAAAATAATAAGTATGTGTGCATACCTACATCATGTTATAATTTGTCGAATATGTAATTTATTTATACTTTATTGCACAACCAATCATTTTTACAAAAGGTGGACTAACCGCAATATGGCATTTACCTATTGGATTTGCAATAAAGAGCTATCTATCGATAATGAGAAATCCACATTTATAACATTAGTCAACAAGCAAAATAATCTTGTAGCGTTGAATACTTCAATGTAGGTACCTGTATCAAGAAAATATGTTTGTCGTATGTTTTCTTAAAATATGACAAACCTTGTTACAATATTACAATAACAATAATATGTTATGATACCGTTTATAGTTAAAAAAATTGACACCTTCTCATGTAAGCAAATTCTCTGACCAATTGTAAAGGTCTGTTTGAAATTATTTCTTCGATTTCGTTACGCTTCATTTGACCTGTCTGTTAGGACCTGTCAAGGATATACTACATAACCTATGTTTATGTACCATTGACCAGTAGCGTACCAAAACTACGACAGCATTCCGACAGGAGTGAAACTCCGTAGGCGCCTTAGTCGTGACTTGCAGCGGAATAGTCGATTACTGGTGTCTTCCGCCTATAGGCTACTTCCAAGGTCTTTTTGATGCAAGAATAACTTTCGAATGATCAAGATCATGGCAAATATGTGAATAATAACTATGTGGTAGTCAATAACAAAATGCATTATGACTATAAAGGCATAGAACACTAACTCTCAGGTTGGTATGATTGATCATGATAGCCTCGCAAGTGATAACTCAACTATTTGGAGTCAGTTTAAGGTATTCAGTTTGAATAATCTGGTTATCACTCAATCTGATTTCCTCTAACATTGCAATTTCATAACACGTCACCAGCTTGGGAGGTTTTTTATATTTATTTTTCTATAAATATTGAACACCAATCACATATTATTATGTGTATATCGCTCTGAACCCAAAGTAAGTAGCTAATGCACTTCTGTTATGGAAATCAGACACAACAGTGGTACCATAACACCCTGACCCGAGACAATATAGAAAATTTTGATTTCTACATCTACATTGAACCAACCGGAATCGAACCCGGGACGAACGGCGACGCCTTCACACCAGCGTGCTTAGCCACTACACCACGGAGGTCGTCATTAAGTTCGAGATGAGGCGAAGAGAATAGGCAAGCACGAATCTCGAAACCGTAGCGATAGGTGGACTGTTGTGGACGACCTCTGCCCCATCTAGGGGACATAGACCATATCTTAGTCTCTAAGTCTCATAATAATTAAGCTCACTTGTGCAAAGGATCTCCTTTTTCTTGCTCAACCAGCAAATCAAATTTTGTCCCTGTCTTCAAATTTATTGACAACTTATGCATAGGCCTACTACTGACCAGTAGCTCACCCTGCAGACATTCCATCGAAAGCCCTACCTTGTAACAAGTTGTCAAAAGTTTCAGACACAACCGTCCTGCTTGCTCACTTTGTAAACCTGGTATGGGCGACAGGGATGGTTTGTGTCCAAAATATGAAGATTGTCTCAAAGAGTAGTTCCTCAGGAGTGAAACTGCCCTGACGGCGTGACTTGCAGCGAAATAGTCGATTACCCACGCCCGCCTCTCTCGCCAATCTGCATATTAACGAACCGTCACGTCCCGATTTTTATGGTTTACCGTTGTTTTTGGCGTGGCATCCTTGTTGAAATGTGTCGATAGTTTCACTGACCTCGACGTGGATGTTGATGACTGCCCTGGAAGGTGGGAAAAGACCGCAAGTTGTATAAGTTATTCTTTATAGATAGTTTGTTTGTAGTACTGGAAAGACCAGGTGCTAAAATTCGTAGAAAGTGTGACACATGTAAAATTGTAAGACAGTCAGTTTTATTTTCCTCCTTAAATGTTATACCTTTTTATAAACATGTAGGTCTAAGAATAGGTACATAAGAACATACAGTAATTGCTTCATTATACCTTCAATCAGTTGTCATAATAATCACAAGTTTCCATAGGGATGAATTAATATAATTACGTTTTTTTCTAAATTACTTTTAATTGTCTATACTAAAGCCTAAAATCTGGTACTTGAAATAGCTATTCTAAGATTGTGCTAAGGTATTTTTTCTCTAAAACGGACACAATCGTAAATATTCAGCCGCTGGTAACGTCATTTAACCAGTAGTATCGATCACGCAACCGGGCCTTAAATTAATTTTCGTAAACACCAAAATAACCTTCACACCGAACTTTGCGGTGCAAAGACTATAAACAAAAGTTAGTACAGAAGTGACATATTGCCGAATTCGGCTGAAGTATGCGGTTTAATTTATAGGGCGGGGGCGCGCTCATTAAGGGCACCTTCCGCCACCTGTAGCGTGATCCGTGAGGATAGATTTATCGCTGACTCGGCGAATTTGCGAGTTTTTTGCGGATGTAATTACAAATGGCTGAAAGTTTTAGTAGAGTCATTTGAGAGTTTTTTTTTCTAAATGAGACCTACTATTCTTCTTAATAAAGAAAATCTTCGCAATCTTTTCATTATTAAAAGAAAACAGACAATGAATTTCAGGTTTTCGAATTTGATAGCTTTTTTAAAATTGTTTTATTAGCTTTACTGTGGCTTTACGAAGTAACAGCTGAAGTGGTGTGGCTGATTTAGTTTTACTGCATGGGCAATGTTATAGAAAATTCATTACGTGTTTTTATTATAGCTAGCTATTGACGTAAACTATGTAATATTAAAATAAATATAACCTTCATTTAAGATATTTTGAGGATAAAGACTTTAATGAAAAATATTTTATTTCTTATTTTTTGACTGATTTTTGACTAATTATCAAAAAAAATATTTTCAAAAATAATTAAAAATTCCAGCGTCTTGCCCCTGCCACGGCGGCGCCATGCTCTCGACTGCCGCGCGCCTCCCCGCCAGCTCACCCCGCCCATAAACATGTCAGTTCACGCGGCACGCCGCGATTTACGACCTCTCGCTCTAACGTACCCATAACTTAGCCAAACAAAAGGGAAAGCTATAACGCTCATCGGTCCCATGCGGATAGTTTAATTTACGCACACAAACACATCCCGATGAGCTAGTATGCGATTTGTGAGACGCGTATATGCAAATTTTTCAGATACCTTTTGAGCGTCTGGGTCTTGGATGTATTTTGTCAAATATTTTGAATGTCTAAATCAAATGCTACTGCTCATTTTAGTGCATGAAGCATGGGTTTTGAATTGGTAGAGTTTAAAAGTCATATAGTGAATCTTAGAATTTTGCATATACTGCGGCAGCCTTGTCCTCGAGGTAACAGCTACAGTCGAGTTGCCGTCGGCCGAGAGTTTAATATTTTTATCTCTCTCTAACACACATTTCCCAGATCGTAAATCTCGAAATGGCCGCATGTAGGTTACGCACGCCGTCCGCGCAATACTAGCGGGAGCGCATAAAGTATAGTTTTCTCTGTTTTATTGCGCGTTTTAGTACGCGACAAAGGAGATGGGACTATGCCGGGGAAATCAGCTGTTTGGGGCATGCTTCAAACGCGCTGTGGAATGTGGCAAACGAAATGTGCTGGTGCACTGTGTTGAATGTGGCTCTACTTCGATATTTATTTTTTTGTTACACTGAACTGCTAGTACAACATACACAATGAAGATGGTTTTTAAAAGCGACTACTAAAAGGAGGAGGTTATCAATTCGACTGTATGTTACCTGATATCTTTGTCATTTGTGAACCGATTTGAAAAAAAAACGCCGACCTCGAGGACTTTTAAGTAGATCCCATTGTTGCCATGTTGGGATCTGATAATGGATCTAGTATTTTTGTTGTAGTTTCTTAATGTTGATATTTTTTGAGTCTGGTAGTAAACTTTGTGTAAAACTGAGCTGATGGCGGAACTCCTGAATGCTTAGAAGTGCAGTCATTATAAATGGCAGAACTTATGATTGGTATTTTGTAGCTTAAAAAAGAGCATAGTGGAAAGATGCAAAAAATACTTCCTCATATAATCACAAAAAATAGCAAAATAAATTCATAATCAATAAAGATACAAGTGCCTACGTATTTATTTATTTAAAAATAAGTATTATTAAGGCATTAATTCCGCCAATTGTAAAACTTTTAGTGCAATAAAGTGTAAGTAAAAATAATTATATTTTACTAACAGATAATTATTACTGGTACCTACCTACTACACTTGAAAATTAATTTTCTGAAACCATATTCAATATGATTACCTTAATTGGCCCATAACGTTTAAGTTAAGATTTTTTTACATATAATAAAGAAGCACTAATCTTAATAAAAAAATACAATAATACACTAGTTCCACACAATTATTGGACTTGATTTAAGTAGGTATTGGAGGACCTATTTTACTATACAGTGTGTCTGGGTACCGGTTTCCGACCCGTTAGGGTGCTTTAGTATGTTCAGTTTTATCGACAAATCCACTGTAGAAAATCTTTTTATTCCTGCTATTTAAAAAATAAACCCCTTTTTTGGTTTCTGAGCCTGGGTGGATTCATTTTTTAGCAATATCTACCGATTCAAACGACTTATCAGCCTTAAATGATTCAGTCATTCATAAAATGATTTATTGATTCGGCAGTTAGAAAGGCAAGCAATACGATGATATAAAAAAAGCTCTCACTAAAATCTTTGAAAACCAATTCAAACATATAACATTAAGGTAATTTTATTTTTATTTTTTTAAGTATCAGTAGGTACGACTAGACCGTGAACATATTTTTTTTATAATTATATTTTTAGATACCTGCACAAAGACATAACCTAATAACTTATGTATACCTATCGTTAGATATTGCTACAAATGAATCCACCCGGACTCAGAAATATTAAAATAGCTGTATTTGTTTATTTTAAACTGAGACCAAAAAAGAGATTTATAAGTTAATTAGTATGTATGCGACATTGTTAGATTTGGCTAGTATTTATGTTAAGTATTTGACTTAGGCTTTAAAGTTGTATGTGCAGGTATGTTCGTATTTTTTAATTGTTTGTTTATGGGTGATTTATTGAAATCTTGTATATCAGTATCTGGTTTTAAAATTAGAAATCAATCCAAGTTCCATATTTTTTTTAAGTATGGTTAATAAAAACTGGCAAAAATTAGACCCCTTTAAAAAACTCATAATAAGTAAAATGAAAAGTGTTTTATTTTTAAAGTTTTAACGAGTTCTGGTTCGTACTACCTGGCAGATTTTTGATCTTATTTGTAAATGGTAAAATACAGGGGCAATAGAGTAAGAAATACCATTTTTAGCCGTTAACTAAAATTAATTTAAAAAAAACATTAGCACCCCGTAGTAAGATTACTTCTCCAAACTCACACTCTTTGCAAGAAATGATAGTAAAAAACACTATGTCCCGTCCTCAGTATTAGGTAGGTTATTATTATGTAAAAATGCATTTTAATATCATCTTCTTACCATGTTTACAGTTTACTATATGATGTAATATATATTGAAAACTATAAAAATCTTATCACTTAGATACTCAAGTGATAGCGCTGGAATTATTAGCGCTTAATTCACTACACATGCAGTTCATATTCTACAAATAATTACGAGTACACACACATTTTAAAAGGCAAATAAATAAGAAAGCTTTATCAATTCCTTTAACCGCTTGGGCTTCGCGAACTATAATTATATCGTTCAATCTGAAATTTATATTAATTTAAACATTCGCATTGTAGAGTTTAAAAATAACAAGATATTTTGCCCAAAATCTATTTCAATATGAAGTATGTATTTCAATAAATTATGATATAATTGTGCAAAACAGTACAAAACTAAAACAGATTGGTGTTCCATACAATATAAAGAGTTGATGAAATTTAATACATCAAACTGTCGACTAAAGAATATTTACCCACAATAATCCCCAATATGCGTGCGCCGTCAAGACTTTGACAAATGATACTGCTCTGCACTGCCAACGCGCTTGCGCTGCGGAAATGGTGGGGGAACTAAGATGGCGTTCCTTCCTTCTCATGGATTGGCTGTCGGGCACATTGTAGCCGCGTATTATCTTGCATCCATTTTGAAGAAAAGGTGACGGTTAGTTTTGATGACTTGTCCTGACTATAATAATTGCATAAGGTCGTCTTTGTTATTGAAAAAGTTTTGCGATTGTAAGTCACAGGTGCATATAGAGACAACACAATAAAAAAAACTGTGAAAGCACTCCGGGAGTGCCGGCAGAAGTGAAAACTTAAATATCAACGTTGTGAATTTTTGATTTTTAGGAATAGTTATTATCAATATAAAAGTACTATCATTTTTGTGAAAGAATACAATAATAATAATAATAATAATAATACAATAATAATAATAATAATAATAATAATATAATATTTTTATAGAATACAATATTTATTTATTGCGCTATCGTACACAAACATTACAATTTATATTATATTAAATTACATTAAAAAGTTTATCTCTCAGAAAAATCAACTTACATCCATAATTTCGCCAACCGTCTTACGGTTTTTCGATCAGCCCACGTGTCCTGACGCGAGTTTCACATTTTTCCCCCATCCCACAAAAGTGCTCAACGCCGCTAAAGAAGTTATCACTTCAAAAATGTAGTTGACTTTTGTTGTTTATCCATATTGAATTAATAAGTGAGAAAAACAAAAGGCAGTACTATTTGAAATCATTATAAGATGAATTTAAAAAGAGTAATAAACCAAAGGAATATAGAAAACACCAAGTAAATTGATTTCATCTTTTGATCAAATATTTATTATTGTAATGTATCATTCAAATCATACCTACATATGTACCAAGAGCTCGTTCTCATTTTTTTCTTTTTAACAAAGAGAAACGGAATTTGGGTTTATTAATGGTAGGTACCTATTTAATATTTAAATTGATATATTCCAATTTTGGTTTGTCGGACTAATCTTATTTTTTTTAATTGATGAAATAATTAGAGTACTCATTCATATTGAGCACCTACGAAAACATTTTTGACTGTGTTTTTTGAATCGTCGAATGACTAAGATTTGTTTTTAAGTTTATTTTTTAACAGTAACGCAATAAATATTTATTTGCATTATTTTGCCAAACTGCGCGATTAAATACGTATTAACTTTTTTTTTACAAAAACTACTAACTAGTCATTAGGAAATAACATTTGTAAGAAGTGAATTGCTTCATCGATTTGTTGAGTAACTTAAATACTTTTAAACTCAAGTATTCAAGTTACTTAAATACTTTTAAGTAAGTATTTAAGAAAAAATGTACGTCAATAGTGTCTAGTATTATTTTAGCATTATTTGCCCAAATGCGCAAAAAAAAACAGTAAATAAATACCTACTTTTTTCGCTCTGAAATTTTTACATTGGAGTCATTTGATCAATGACGTCTTTTTACCGGCTTCAAAAAAGGAGGTTATCAATTCGATCTGTATGTATGTGATATTGTCAGAATTAAATAAAAAATTAGTACGTATATTGATCTAGTAAGACTTTTTTACACGTGTGCAAAATTCCGTAAGTGTATACATCTTCTTACGAAATTTGTATTTGTGTTTGTATGTTTATTACATGTTTGTCTCTGGATTTCTCGAAAATGACAAGTCATTACAATATGATTCTTTCAGTATCATTTCAATCAGGTATGGTTTAACTTAGGGGACAGTGTAAATTTTATCAAAATCAGTCCAGTAGTATGATATGAGTAATAAGAATAACCAAAAATCATGATATGATAAAAATATTCAATAAATTATAA
The DNA here is from genome assembly GCA_963924145.1 of Pyrausta purpuralis. Taxonomy (NCBI): domain Eukaryota; kingdom Metazoa; phylum Arthropoda; class Insecta; order Lepidoptera; family Crambidae; genus Pyrausta; species Pyrausta purpuralis. Next base: position 21,273,698 of record OZ001643.1, read on the forward strand.
CCCTTTTAAGGATCTGTATTTTTTAGAAATCAATTTTAAATGTATTAGTTACACTACACATTTACTTTAAAATAATAACAAAAACGAGTCCCTATAAGACGTAAGGCTCAAACTGATGTAAATTTTACGAGTTAGGTATTTTTTGTAAAAATAAAAACAGAAGTCACTGCGGTATGGTGGATTTTTGGAATTGACCCATACCTTTGGGGTATTTTCACCGTAGATATCGCTCTTAAAGTTTTATTACTAAATGCCTGGACATACTTTAGTGGCGTCTGTCTTTTACTTCAGAAATTATGAGGTCAAAAGCCAATTTATATATACGAAAAAAAATGTGATTACGATTTAGCACATTAAAATAAATAAATATTGGACACCAATCACATACATTGCTCTGTTCCCAAAGTATGTAGCTAACGCATATGTGTTATGGAAATCAGAAACAAACGCGATAGTACCACAACACCCAGACCCAAGACGATATAGAAAATTTTGATTTCTATATTGATCCAACCAGGAATCTAACCCGGGACCTTGGAGCGGCGACGTCTTGAAACCAGCGTGCTTAGCCACTACACAACGGAGGTCGTCCACATTTCAGTGTAAGTATATGTATTGTTAGAAAACTTGCCATCAAAAAATGTGTCTCTATGTCTGTCTAGACTTCTAGAGCCAAAATTTACAATAACGTTCGTTGGTATGGCAAATAAAAAATCGAAGTCAATAAGTACAAAATTGTAATCAAAAATTTAAAAAAAAAACATTTTTTTCTAGAAATTTATCAAACTATCAACAAACGTAGTGGAGCCTCATTCACCACCCGAGTTCTGGTATCAACGTCTGGTGCATCGAACGATACACGAAGAAACTTTACGACGGCCAGCCTAGCCTGGCCGTGCTTGCGATCACCTCCAATTAATCCGCCGATTAACGTTGTCCAACATCTCTGGATTAACGGGGGTGGCGTCCTTTTCTGGTAGCAGATTTAGTGCGGCGCCGCGGCGTGGCGTCGCCGGGGGGGTGCGCCTCGATCGTAAACCATCGGCCGCACATTCAACTGACGCGCGCCACCGCGAGAACGCGTTGCGTAACTTATAAACAACGCGGACACTTACCACGTGCGATTCGGTACCGACATTACGTATTGCTCTCATGCCCTAAGCTGTCACGTGAGTGAACCGCGAGTGAAGTGAGCCTGCCGGGATGCGGCCGCCGACGGCAGCCGCCGCTTAAGGTGAGTTTATTGCCGATTTACGGCACCCCAGACGACCCGGCTGTTTGCTGAACAAACTTTTTGCGATGAACACCGCTTTATAAACGGTTGAGGAGGCCGAATAGCCTAAACAAACGAGCGGAGTATAGACAACGTCACATTCGATGGGAATTTTGAGCGTAAAACTTGTAACGTAAAAATCTCAATGGACGAAAATGGGAATGAAAATGTATGACGTTAATCAGAAATAAAGGTATGCATTCTGAATGATACAATAGTAAAAAATACGATTGGCTGAAACACAACTAAGTACAATACATAAACAATGTATTGACTCTACGGCGCGCACTGTCTGACAGAAACAAACATGAACAAAATATATACAGGTATTAGTTAAACGAATATAAAATTACATATTTAAAATATTGTTATTAAGATGTTGATCAAGATAGCTGTTGTACAAAAACAGTCTTAATTCTATGTAATCAAAAGACCTATTTTGTATCAGCAGCATTCGACGCTCTTGCTCCCTGTGTGTCAGATGATCATAAACAATTTAGTGGAAGGTAAGAGATTTGAATCTTGGAGCAGTTCGAAAGTGTTTAGAACCTCGTGACAATTTTCTTTGACTTTATGAAGTGAGATTGTCTTCAATTGAAATTATACTATACCTACTAATTTCCTATTTAAGTTTCTGAATATGTAGGCCATCTCTATTATTTATTAAACAGACTGTTATCTGTATGAAAACTTAAAATATACTATTTATTACGAAGTTTTAATATTGATGATATATAACAATTACACTTTCATTGAGCATATGTTACCAAATCAAACCAAAACGAAATTAAAAAAGCTATTCATAACCATATTTTGTAAAATAATACCTATAGGAACCTATACCCATACGAAATGTTTACAGTATCGATTAATAAAAACTTAAAGATGTTTTGCTCTGTTCAGATTTTAATCACATGATAGATTAAGCCATTAAAATTTTTGTATAATAAAATCACATTGTTTAACTTAATTTTCAATTAACTACTAGATAGGTTAGCTATAAATAATAACATAAAATGGTGTATTAAAAGTAGTAAAATGTTAAAATATAAAATATTTTTTATCTAAAGCTTTTTGAAGCAAATCTAAAAAAGAAGTTGGCTCGTTATTTTATGAAGAGGAGGTTATATTGCGTGATGGTATTTTTTAACCTTTTGCTGCCTTCAAAAAAATTGTTTGCAAGCCCGGGTATCATGTTCGTGGTAAAAATTTATGGTCTAATTACCGATACAGCGTTGATTAGTATTTAATTTTTTTCATCAGACATTCCAATTTCAACCCTATGTCTTTCTTCATAAAAGTTACACACTTCCCGTACTCTACATGAGTAAAATTATAATGAAACTTCTTAATATTGGGAGATTTATACTTTAAGGCCAGAATAATAAAACACTTTTGTTAAAATTAAATTCAGATAAGTATGTGTTCATTAGAAGTTAATTGTTAAGCGGAGGATACTCATGGCTGCGCCACAAAACAAGGCCTAGACAATTATAATTATTGCTGTAGGCATTTTACAGTTTTTTTTTACTTAATTATTTATTAATGCTATACATATTTTAACTCCCAGGACGTAATGCTTCATAGCGTGACAGCTCAAAATTCTTGTAGAGTTATTTTTAGGTTAGCTTAGGTCTCATGTTGACTGCCAGTAAATCAAATAATTATTGCGAAGCTTGTTTCCAAATGTTGGATATAGAAAATATTATTTACTTATGTTTTAAATGTAACTGATGATGTCATATCTTTTTTTTTAATGTATACATATCATCCCACTGCTAGACAATAGTCTCCTACAATATTGGATGTATGAATTGAAAATCTTAAGTATTTTAAAGATTGACGGTGGTTTCTGCTTTGTTAATTACCAATACTTTTAAAATAATTTGTGTCATAATAAATACAAATATGTATTTGCAAAAATAAAACAAATTTCTTCTGTAACTAAAAGAGCCCAAGAAAGAAGACACACACAGTTCAGCATAACATTTACAAACGCAGAGGCAACTGTTTCTATATCCCCTCATTTAATATACGACGTTCTCAATTTCATTCGAAATGCTTAACATTCATTGAAAGAATTCACTACAAAAAGTTTAATTTATTGTATCATTGTTCAAAAAGTAAAAACTGTTATTAGTGCTGAATGACTTTTTAGACGACAGAGTAATTGAAAACGTGTCATAATAATGAACGATGTAGGCGGACCTATTAACATTCTATATTAGATCATAAGTCGAAAGGATCACCTTAAAAGGTGGAATACGAGCACATAATTCAACAAATACAGTAATAACATTAAAACAAATGGGAAAGGAGCGTACTCATAAATGACTTATGCCAGCTAAAGTGCATCTAGAATTTTAATCAACCGAAGCAGTTGTTAATTAATTATAAAAAGATATAAAGTAGATGATGCTGTCTTATAGAAATTGCAAACGCTTAATCATAATCATATTGCAAATTACGAATACCTTATGCAAATCCATTACTACGAGTAACTCAACAAACGTTAGTAATGCATTCAAAAATAACTCACTAAGACCTATCATTAATAATAGCAAGTGGTATTTAGACATTATGAGATTTATATCTGCAAGTTATCAGTCTTTATACCGTTCTGCACTAAACACAAATCTAGCCACAGACCGTTCTATAAACATTAGTTTAAATTCAACAACTGCTTAGTCTCCGCCACAAAGTGTAATGCTAACTGGTTTAATTCCGGGATCTTTCATGCACTTTTTTTTAAACGCAAAATAAGCAAAACTTGTTTTCCAGCTCGACTTTAAATTACAACTTCCTCCAGAAAAAGGAAAAAACTAGTTTAAAGAGTGTTGTCCAGCCCGGCGCAGGCGCACGTCTATTTGAGATTCCAGTCATGAACGTCGCCATATTTGTCTTATTTCACATCACCCAGGTTAGATCTCAATCTTTGCTTATTATTCAGTGATGCTGCCAGCTACTTTTTGTGACTTTGGCTCACCTTGTAGGCAAAAGTGACTCAGATTTTCGCAATATGTTTTGTTTGAATAACCAATGGCTCTGATGAAGTGACCGCTACTGACAAATTACTATCTGGATTAACTTTTGTTGCTGTTAGCATTAATAAAACACTGTGCGCAAGAAACTGATTGAACCGACGGTACAATTGATACAAATCACATGCCGAACGTTAATTTATAAGTGTGAATCAACATGGTGAATGCTCCTACAACTTCATAGCTAATAAACCATAAAGTTGTTTGGTTTAGAAGCCCTATTAACAAAGGCTGATTGATGGATTCACTTCACTTGTCTTCCTGTTATTAATATGTAAATGTAATCAACAAAACCTTAGAAATCGCTCATCGAGTCGGCTTTCACACAGAATTTATAACTTAACCGGGGCGAGAAATTTCTGCCGTCTTTTTGTCAACGGGGTTACCAGTCGATGCTTCTTTGGCCTCAATAAAAAGCTACCCACGTTTATTCATATTACCAACTGTTGCCAGCATGAAATTGTCTTTCGCGCGGTCATAAATTATCATCTTAATAAGTTAATGAGTGATTCCAGAAATAGTTTCTTTTTTGCTTGACACAAGTGCCAATGCTACCGCGCACTCGTTATTTCCATAAACGCTGGCGCATCTGCCTTTATCGAATTTGATTAAACTTCATGTTTATTTATCGCGTATTTATTTAAACAAGTAGACCTTCTTTGCCATTTAGAGATGGCTTGACAAAAATATCGGTTGCGAATCGCCTCTTTCCTGTTGATCTGAAACTGGTTCAGCGGATATTGCTTAGCAACGGGATATCTGGTTGGAGATATTTTATGATCCACATCTTTTAGTTTGAATGTGAGAAAAAAATAACCAAAGGTTTTTTGTTATTTCTCTTAAATTTTGATATAAATCAATCTTATAGAGCATAGTTTTTTTTCTTATTATTTCACTACCGATTTGCAATTAGCAACTATTCCGCTCACGTTTATCGATCGAACGCAATTGAACTTTTAATTTGAGCAAAAAATCGATTTACCGTAAAACGTACAGGTGAATTGGCTACCTACCGCAGGAGCGTAAAAACCGACATAGGGAGTTACACACACGATCATATCTCAAAATACGTTCTGAGGACAAATTTAAGTCTGTTCAAACACATGACCACTACCCGGTAGAATAAACCAAGCAGCAGCTTTCACAGTCACGAATCACGATGCAACGAATCGATCTTAGCTATTAGGCAACAAAACGTAGTTTCGCGCAAAACGCCGACAAACCACAGACGCGGTAAAGCACCTCACTCGGACTTCAATCCGCATAATTATGGTATAAGCCATAAATCCTGCCGTGTGCTGTTTACATACAACGGATCGCCCTCACGCGGACACCGCATTGTCTGTTTCGAAATTCATACATTTACCAAAAGACAAAGCAATATATTATTGAAATGCGACTTACACTTGATACTTGACACTCAGATAAAGCAATGACTAATTGCCGAGCCGCTAAACTGTGTAATTTGAAATTAATGGTTTCTTATTCTCTTAAGGATTAAATAACAGGCTACCATTGTACGCAAATAATGTAACGACCATTCTCACAAAGGTGGCAAAAAGTAATCAATAATTTACCTAATGATCGTGAATATTAGCATAATACTGAGCTACTTAAACAGAGGAGCCGACAATATTTACTTAACCATATTTTCATCTATGATTTACAGATGTTACGACCTCCTCAGTTCGATAATGAATGAGGTGGTCGTAAACGCCCGAGTCAAGAAAACATTATTGTCAATAAAAAAGCCATAAACTCTATTAGCCATCATAAACTTCACCGCATCTGGTCAATAACTCGTTCCGGAGCACAAATAGTACGTATCGATTCTTTAATTACTAATTTATGACTGTGGTATATTAAATTTTGCAATTATAACCGTCTTTGTTATCATCTGCAGAGTTGTAAATTACTGTCAAATGATAAGTTCAATTCGATAAAGAATACGGAAACGAACATTTGTTGTAAAGCCAACAAAAAGAACAAATAAATTACCACAAGGTGTTATAAGTATTTGAGCCTCTTGGCCACAATTCTCCTAAACATTAGTATTGCGCATGAATTCATTGTCAAACGCATTAGCATAATAATTGGTTACCTGCTTATTTAGCAGGTGAATTGTTAGGAATGCGCTTTTGTCTAAATTTCCATTGTCAATTTGTGCAACGTCTATTGTGCTCGCCTAAGTTTATGTTGTTGCATATTTTAGAGGATCTCTTACATTTTTTACGACTTAACGGAATTTGAAAGAATTTTGTAAACATAACGGGCCTGCGAATTTCGCATTTGCATCTTTTCACTGTTTAGCATCACAATGGCGACAATAGGCTGTTTTTTGTTAGGACTAACTGTGAGACGTAGATCTCCGTTCCCAGTAGTAGTGCTCTTGATACTGTTATTTTAATATTGTAACACATGTCCGTTGTTTTGACTTCTGTATTCTCTGAAACAAAGATGCTTTTTGTAGCATTGTTCGTAATTGCTACTGTTTTGTGACTCTAAAATTGTTTTTTGTGTTTTTTGCTTAGCATATTTTTTCCTCAAACTATTTCTTTCGACACGTTTTATTGTGCTTATGCTTACAGCTTGTTTTGTTTCCCATGATCTAACTTAAATATTAACGTTTCAACTAAAGTTTTCACAGTGGCATCTGTCGACCAACAGACTTACTTTGCACCGGTGACCCCAACATGGCCACGAAAAGTTTTTGCAACGATAATTTATTGGTAATTGAAAGACGCCTTCCTTCTTAGTTTTAGCACGGAAGGTGATGGATAGGTTATACTCGGAAATATTTTCCTGACTAAGAACCATCAACTGACACTAACAACCTCCGTGGTAGTATGCAATAAACTAATAAATAAATTCATTTGTACCTCATATGGAGGACAAATTTATATTCTTTGGGGTGCATTTACAGCGCTTGAATGATCAATAGAGTTTATGTAGAGACACATTTTATAACGTGCTAATAGAGGAATCACTTTGTTAATGTGGTCGCTCGTGTTTATGACTTGGTCATAAAAGATGCCTGGGACGAGGGGGATTAGTGATTCAAGCGCAGTAAAGAATATCACATATAAGAATAATATTGTCGATGAATATGCGGTTTCAAACACTACATGAAACTTAATCAATTTTAGTAAATATTCAATAAATTGTGTAGCATTAAAATATTTGACCTGGTAACTAGATAAGACTTTACTTAACCTACCTTTTAACCGAAAAAGATTTAAGAACTTAACCTCTATACAGTCCCGATAGGGCCATTATGTCCAAATGAAGCGGCCGGTATGAGTATATTTTGATCCGAGTCAGGAGCAGAAGTTCAAAAACAAGGCCCGGGGTAAGTAGGCACGCAGCCGCCCAGGGGTGTCGGCCCACCCCGCGAAGTTATCGCATTATTCAAGCCGACGCGACTCTTGAGTAATTTTGAAATATTACAATTTTCAAGCTCCACCACACCGAGTGTTCGACGGACGGACCAAGTTTACGGTTTAAATAGTATAGATGTTTAATTTGGGAGAAGTTTTGTGATAGAAGAGAGAAAGTTGAAAGTTGATGGTTGTGGTATTTGTTGCTTTGCTGGTGACGCCAGGTTTTTGATTCAAAGTCAAAAGCGGATAGGCTTCTTCTCATTCACTCTTTAGCTGAATATAGTGAAAAAAAGACTTAAAAAAGGTTGCTATACTGATTTAAAGAAAAACATTTCGAAATTTCGAATTTCGAATTTTCAAACAGCAAAACAAATCGAAACAGATAAACTGGCTGACAATACGATAGAGTTCTCTATGTGACTTTAATTTTGTAAATAAAACTCTTGAATATTCAAAAGTGTGCATAAAACAGTATTATATCAATCTCAAACGATTAAAAAGGCAAAAGAAATATGAAGTCTTCATGTAACTTCTTGGACTAAAAAAAAAAGGCTCACATCATTCAGAAATCCGGTCTAGTAAACTACTCGAATGTAAATGTATTTCCATTCAATTATAACCGTCGAATTGATCGTATTTCCAAACACAATCGGCCGATTTAAAAAGCAGTAAAGTCTGTATTTTCCATAGCAATAAAGATTTCATTGACAATACGACGGTGTATCGCGTTCCCTTCTGCGTACATATTTGCATACGAACGTATTATATTTGCTGATGATTTTTGCATGTGGCTAGGTGATATGTCTGAGTCATTATTATTTGCATAAAATAATTGTACCTCATAGTGGTTGAGTTTCTAAATATATACCTACTGCTATAGAATAAATATACACTAATTGTAGTCAACTATACGCAATATTTTTAACACTGTCTAAAACATTAGTAACTACATTGTAGTTAAACAACAGTCTAGTACGAAGAGTGTTTCAAGAAATGATTGTATAATAAAGATGCCAATATTAATATTGTAATCAACCTGATGAACAAAACCACCTTTTGTAAACACAGCAACCTAAAAAATTAGAATTTTCATTTGTTCGTCTTAGCTTTACTCAATAATTATTGACAAAATCTGTTTTAAAAACGCAAAACATGATTTAGAATCTGTTTGTCTATAGCTATATAAAATAAGCTCAATTCCAAGTGCTCAAACTAGTATGTCACATCCTCCTCTGTAGGCCGCACGTGGTCGGTGCCATGTGAGGAACCGGTTTCGCGGCCCCGGTAACCTCTAAAACCACTGCCTCTCTTAAGGATTCCGTACGATTATTTATCTTTTTCTTTTGCTGCGAGAATAATACGTGTGAATTGCGGATGTAATCTGATCATGGTTGGATTACATAGAAGGCAGAATTTTCACTATATTAGTTTATGTGCCAGCAGTATCATTGTAATATTAATCCCTCAAGCGTATGTGAACGAGACACAATAGAAATTCTATTGTTGTGCGGTCTCATGCGACCGCTCGGGTGTTGAGCGCTTTCACATTTAGGCGACTTTAGCAACGCGGCAGCAGCGCGACTTACGCGCGACAGTTACTGTTACAGGCACTTACTGTCATCCAGTTGGTTGCGCAATCACATCTTGAAAATAAAATGAAGTGCTGTCACAGCAGTGATAACGACGTAGGTACTATTTGCAGACCAATAACAGAAGTTGACAACCAAGATTACAGCTAGGACAGTAACGCAAGACACTGGTTAAACAGCAAAGTATTTTTTTAGAACAAACAAATTGAATGTTAGCAAAACTTTAGGACAGGAAAAAGTAAAGCTTTGAAGTCAACCGAAGCAATAATTCAACCAACACATTTTAATCTTCATTGTTCCGATATCAATTCTAAAGAGCATAAATTAAACCCGTGCACCCAAAAAGTTGTGTCACTGTTTCCTAACTCAGTCCAATAATTGCCTAAATTGAAAACTCAGTTCAGACCGCTCATACGAAAGTTGGAAACTCGAAGAATTCCGTTCTTAGGGTTCCGTAGACTTCTCTCGTTAGTGAAGCCGCAAACCCACGTCTAATTTATGCACTTACTTATACCGTTTGCGGTTTCTTAGACTGTTCTTGTGTTTGAGATTTCTTTGCTATAATCGACTGACATTAGAATAGTTTTTGTAGGCAACACTTAAGTTCGTTATGTACAAACTGTCCTAAAGAATATTTAAGTTGTGTGAAAGCTAAAACACTTACCGAAATACTATAACATAAAGGCTTCTTCTAACTAAATACTCGTCTTCATCATTACTAAAAGATGGCTTGAGTGCCTATTTTATTGTAATTTCGATATTAATGACGAGATTAAAATGAGCGAACCACCTGAAAAACATTGTCACTATAGTAAATAATACAATTCTCTTCAATTATTATTTATTTTGCTCCCATGTGAGACCGTAAATGTTAGGCTGTGTGACCTATAACGTCACGCAAGTATGCAGCTCATCGTGTTACAGTGCATAAGCTAGATATCTCCCTTTTAAATGCTGATGCCGATATAGCTTTCTAGAATTCGAGTCATGCAATTGTAAGGTGTCGGAAAAACTTGGACAATTCCATGAAAATGCAATGGAGTAAAGAAACCAGGCGCGGAATGCTATATGCGGCTTTATCGCACGTTTGTTATTAATACAATCTAATTTAAACTTTGTCAAAGCGAATTAGTGTTAAATTTTTATTGCAGACCAATTGGTTGTTGGGACCTTTCATTATGTAAAGCTAATTGTTTCAAGTTTTTACTTGGGCAAGGTGCAGCGGAGGCGAGTGTTGTAAAGGCGCGGACAGACTAACAAAATTCATACAGGTGTCGAAACTGAATACATTTTTGCCCCTTTTATGTCATTTCCAGTTTCTGACAATGATGCTTTCGACAGAGATGTTGTTATTGAATCGACTTTTATGACGGCACGCGCAAAAAGTTGTGACAAAATTAAATCTTATTGAGAAATCATTAATTTCATTCTGTTTCTTTCCCATTAATTGCACATTTAAAAAAAAGTGTCTACGTAGGTATAAACTAAGCAGCGCAGTACAGACATATACATGACTATGGTCAGGATTGTGTTTGACTTTGGTTATTAAATAATAGTAAATGAATTTATCTTGTTCTTATCTGTATAAATAATTCATAACCCAATCAACAATGAATAGTGTAGACTCTTGTTTGACACATTTTGTATCGATAAATCCAATCATATTTCTTATCTGATCTCCACTTTACTCTGTAAAAATGATTGAGGATAATGAACTCACGATGGTATATTAATTTCCTAATTTCCATAAATATTTAAAAGGTCCCACGTGAGACCATACGCTAAGAGCAAATCCGTGTCTGTGAGTCCGTAGCCTAATGAAATGACGTTACATTACGCCCATGTATAATTCTCATCAAAATTACGTGTAAAAAAGTTTCAAATTCTCTTGGTGAATGAATGAATGTAAATTTACTTATTATTGTAAAAAGTGACATAATATCTGTATCACACAAGGTAGTATTCCTATAATTTTGAACTAAAATATAATAAGTTAGTGGCCTAGAGGCAAGAAAATTTTAGGTAGATTTTATTAGGGTATCATTTTACGAAAAGGTAGCCAGAAAGTAAGTTAAATCATGCTTTGTTTTAGCCAACTTAACCAACACTAATAATAAAAGCACATTTTCTAACTCAAAATGTACAAAAAAAATACCTTGTCCAATGCTTGATTACTATTTTATATCGCTGTGCCCTAACTTCACGCACAAGTTGACAAGCAATCTAAAGAAAAAATAAACAAATACACTAACAGCTCTAAACGTTGATTAACATAATTCTAACCAGCTCTCAGCTTATCTATCTAGGTATCGCAATAGACAATTACCCACCGCATACATTTGTAAAGTAGTACAATGAGCAATCGGGATTGCTAACAAGAAAATTGTGATAACGTTGACAGTAAGGTCATAGGCATTGGTTTAGAAATAGGACTACAAAATGCGGTTCTATTTTATACCTGGTTAGTTAATTACGTTTATATAAATTATTTGAAGAGTTCAATGAGATCGTTTGCACCATGTTATTTCTTATTTTATAAACGTTAAATATAAAACTCTTTACTCATATGGAGTTTGCGAAAATCGTGACATCTTACAGATAAAATAAGATAGAGCAATTCATTGTTCTTTTTATGAATTATTTGAATGAGTTTTGTCCATAGTAATTTGAAATCAGAGATATTAAAAGTGTATTTTAAGAAATCACAGGTTCATAAAGATGAATTTAGAATGTTTTTAACATTCACAGTGTCATATTTTATATTCATAAAGATGAAATAAGAAACCAAAAATTTGCGCACGAGCGGGACTCTAACCAGCAACTTTAGTTGGCCTAACAGGGCCAAGAAGTTGCTGGTTAGAGTCCCGCCCGGGAAATTTTTGGTTTCTTATTTCATCTTTATGAATATAAAATATGACACTGTGCATGTTAAAAACATTCTAAATCATTAAATCACAGGTTATTTGTATTTGTTTATATATCTATCTGTATGAGTTTATTACTTGTAGGTTTGTTTTATATTCGTTGTATTTTATAAATTGTTCGTTTATACCCAGCATATCACACAGAATGCCCTTATCTCACCAAGGCAAGTTTCCCCGTACTTATACAGTATGTTGTGTTAAACTCAGTCTCGACGTTGCCAATGCTCGAGTAATCCCGGCTTACATACTTGATTGATGGCTTAAAGGAGCCGTGCTCAAATTAAAAACGATTCGGTACGGACGAAGAAAACGAAATCCACAATTAAATTCAAGGTGTAATCATAAGGGATTTCTAGGGTTGTTTGTACGGGTAAAGGATGCGTTTTTTTTAAACGACTCATCAATAAATCATATTACATGGGTGTCATTGCACAAAAAAGACATAAAAATATAGGTGATTTTTGAAAAGATAGTCAGAAAAGAAAAGGCAAGATTAAAACCATTAGGAAAATAAATAGCTGATGCTTTAATAACACTAAGTGTTGAATTTAAATAGATTTTTAACACAATCATTATTTTTCATGCATTAACAAAATAGCAATCGTCAAGTTTTTGTATCAATAAATCACATAAAACTCGTGCATCAAAATACGTTGAGTGAATTTGATGAGATTGCATTCAATTAACATACACAAAACATATTAAAATATTAATCATATTGCTAAGACATGTGAATAGCTTAGAAAATCTTGAATTTCTTACATTTGAGTTAGTGACCAGTGACTGGGCAGATAGCATCACTCTAGAAACTTTATGGAGCATTAATATACTCGTACATGGTGTATGATGCTGAAATCATAGTAGCGTGAATAATTTTGACAGACTGCATAATTTGTATGTAAAAGTCATGATGTAGATGTGTAGGTTGGAACGCAAAAAGGAAAGAAATGTCGAATTAAGAGTAGAATTTTGTGTTCTACTTTTATTACGGATGTTTTTATTTCATTAATCAAAAGTCACTTAAATTCTTTAATTTCTCTTACGTAGACTCGTAATTCATCTATTAAATGAAACTATCTTGGAAATCAGTTGATAAAAATGTATTTTTATTTCATTTGAAGTTGATTTTTATATATTTTCTAACATTTATAATGCCAGTACTGATAATTCTAAGACCCTTTACACACTGCGACTTTCAGCAGCGATGCAGTCGCGATGCTAACGCGCGTTAGTATCGATACAGTTACGATGCAAATGCTAGAAATTATGTACTGAATTTTGGCGACAGCATCGATACTAGCGCGCATCTGCATGACAAGACAGTACTTCTAGATCTATTGGTCTCACAGCTAAAGTCCCAACCTAACAATATAATAAGCGACTGAGTAATTGTATAAGCATCGTTGTTAGCCGTGGGCGTCTCGGCGCTTGCGCACGCCAACAACAGCAAGTCAAGTGAAACATTGCGGTATCTTATGCAGTTATCTTAAGGGTTATATTTGAATAAAAATGTACAGTCTGTTGAGTCTGTTCGAACGACTGTTCCTCTAACCCGTCAATCGAGATAGACTTTTGCGCATTTATATTAATTTGCTTAGTAAATAATTGAATAACAGCGTAAATTACTGGTTTTAAATCTGATGGTGATTCTTCGTGAGATATTTACTTCAATAATGATAATGTATCACGTGAAACGTCACAAAATAGCAAGAACATGTTCATTTGAAGTTATAACGTGTAAAAATCTTCCTATACGAGTCTTAAACAGATTTATACTAGAAAAATACATTAGAATTACGCATTAATTTCTAGTACAGTCACTTCACCTTCAACTTTAGTCTCAAACATGCGTGACATATGTAATAAAGTAAAAAAAAAAAACCGGCCAAGTGCGAGTCGGACTTGCGCACTGAAGGTTCCGTGCCAACTTTAACCGAATTACGGAATCCACTTACTTTCACTTAGCTAAAATTTCACATTATTTTATTAACAGCAAAAATAATTTTGTTTTTCATAGTGTTTGTATGAAGAACATAGTTATGTTTGCGGTTGTTGAAAAAGTGCTATATCTCAAAAACTACTAATTCGATCACGTCCAAACTAATTTTCGTTAAAAGTATTTGTTACGATCTACATTATATATATTTTTTTTCAAAATTTACACTTGCTTAATTTAGAAGTTAGAGTAAGGGGGACGCCCATTTTACCACTTTGGAAGCATCTATCTATCAAACGTTAGACTTTGAAAGAAAATGGTTTTAGGAACCTCCATGTTATTTTAAAACATCTATCCCCAGACGCACCCCACACACATAGGTTTAACAAAAAAAAAACACGGTTTTTGTTTCATGTAAAGCAGCCAGAGCACTTAAATATATATATATAAAATAATCGTAAAGCGGTTAACAGGAGATACATCTTCCTACCAAATTTCAACAGTGTGATGGACGGACGGACAGACAGACAGACAGACTTGACAAAACTATAAAGGTTCCGTTTTTTGCCATTCGCCTACGGAACCCAAAAAAGAAACTTGATTTGATTGGCTAAATCTTATAACTTCATTGCTTTCATTGAATAGGCATTTGAAGCTCCCCGTCGCGATCAGAAAGAGGTTCTCCTTGACTACCAACAAGTGGGCAATGCGATTATCTGATTAGGTAATGAAACGACAACGTCCGTTTTCGACTGACTGACGACTCTTAGATGATTTATGCATCACGAACGCTCTCTAATTAGGCGCTCGCGCATCTCATTCTATGTAAATCCGAGACGGCCCACCGAACGAATGATACTATCCACATAGCGGCAATCTTGATTTGTGTAGGCTTAAACAAATAAATGTATGAGCGCACTGTGCTCCGAATCCACAATTAACCCAAGCTATTTTCGGAGTCACGATAAAGTTGCCATGAAGAGATTATAAATTATCTTTTAAAGTGTGTTTATAATTCTATAGGTCACTATCAAGTAGCGATAATAAAGTTAATGATAACACAAAAAGTATTTAAAATCAAGCTACAAATTCTTGTGCAGCGAAAGCAACACAGTGTTGAGTTATGCGATACGTGAGAGAGCAAAGTCCTAAACAGAAATTCGGTGTAATTTTAGTACTCTTTCAAAACCAAATAAACAGCACGTTCACAACGAAAGACTGCTCTTGAGCGGCTGCTACCATGAGATTCGAGTTGTCGCGATAGTCGTTTTAGTTGTGCGGAGTTTGCGTGAGATTGCCGAAACGCGGTGAGACGGGGCGGTCGCGTGGTAGGTGCCGAGGACGAGTAATGTTATGAGCAAGCCATTATTGTCTCGCCCCATACCGTAAAACATTACGCAGTCGTGCCGACCCTGGCAAACACACTCGGAGCTGTCAATACCGCCTGTTAAATGCATTTTTAAACGGTTTTATGTCACCGGAATTCAAAAAGTGACAAAACTGAACCACTTCATCTGTAATTATTATAACAGTCGCAACGATCCACGCTATTTGTTTCTCCTTATAAGTTACTGATTTTACAGATTATTATAAATAGATACTTTTTATTTCTCGCACCCTGCTTATTAATAATCTATAACTTAAAAATAATTCAATATGACATTATTTTTAAATTGTACAAAAATGACAATGCCTATAAATTCATCGCGAAAATTACATTTGAACGTAATGTACGTTGTAATTCAATTTCAAGCCAGTAAGTATTGAATAATTCAATGCACACCATAAATATCAGCGCATTAGCCTCTTCCTGCTTTAGTTAATTTATGAACTGACCCAATAAATTAATTTACGTACGGGAAGCGACAACAAAGTGTGTAATAAATAAGCAGCCTCGGGACATGTGTTATGTATCAAAATATTTTTTAATCTTTTTGCGAGAGGTGTTAACCGCTCTATATGGTTCCGTTGGCGGACCGTTTAGGATCATCTAGTGAACGTTCTGCCGAACAGTAAAAGATGCTACGATCTCATGAGAATAAAAGAGTTACCAATAAGTTCTATTCAATTTGTATAACTTAGTTTGAGTTAGTTTCGGAATATTTTCACTTAGGGAAACTTGACTATGAACTTGTGGCTTATGGGTATTACCTATAACTTTCATATTTTTTGTGTGGATTGTAGACAAGTATTATTGAATGTCGTTCTCAATTAAATTTGGATATATGTGTCTGTCTGTGTCGTAATGTCTGCTTCTTTTTTGTGCCCGTACTAGCACGAGTCGTGTTTATGTTAAAGTTGTTTTTTTTTTACTTAATTCGATAAATTCAATAAAATAAATAATGAACATTTCCTCAACATTTACCGTTTGTGAAATAAACCAACAATCAACATACACACGTGCCCATAGAGTTTGACAGTTTAGAAATGGCAATACAAACTCGGTGTCAGCACAAACTAACATCCGGCGACTGATACATCACAGCCGCAGAACCGTGGACGGATCCGCGGCGATAACTCAGTGTGGCGCTTGAAACAAAACGAACGCGATATAGGTGGCACCACCGTCGCGGTTGCCTTTAAAGATAGACTGGTTGGTGGTAAAAAAAAATGTTCTGATAAATTGATTAAGCTAAGAAGGCAAAGCTTATCGTCAACGAGTATTTGGAAGTGTGTGTTAAAAAAATTAGTATGTAGGTATGTACTTAGTTACTATCGTTATTCATGATTTTGAAGCTGTCTGGCATGTGGGCGACCAATTTTCAAAACATAGCGGTGGACATAGCCCCTTCGAAAGCCTATTTTAAGAAAGCAAACAAAGAAAAAATCTTTCCATTAAAAGCATTGTCAATTTATTAAATAACTTAAAACAAACAGGAGCAGTGATAAATCATTTAGAAGCACTAGAAATAGAAAAGATATATCTCTTATTAAAGTTCCAAGGGTCTCTTATATAAATTCTGCGCGTAATTTATGACAATGCTGAATTAGATTAATGTTATAGCTCTATTTTTGTACAATGCTGAATGTTGGTATTTACTGTACGCATCAGACAACATGTGTTACAATAGCCATCCATTTAATTAGGTGCTTTGAACAAATTTGATAATTTTCAAATTAATTTCAATGCTATCAATGAATTGTAGAGTCCCCTATCTTAATGTAACTTTAGGCATACCAGTAGTCGATAATGTTATGACTTGATACTTAACGTAATAATTTTAAGCAATCGCTTTACTGTGCCTAACTCATTAAAATTTATTTGGATTTGGGTAACATTCTTACATCGCAGGTAAGTATTTCATACCCCGCCTATCATTTGTTTCCAAAATGGCTGCCACTAATAATTTAATTTATTACACTTAGGCCAGACATAGCCAGCTTCCGCATAGGTCTTGGCTGTCAAAACAGCTATCCATCGTCATCAAGCCAAAACGTACAAAAAGGCTTAAGTCTGCGCAAAAGACTAAATAGACTTAAGACCAAAAAGACCGGTAAAGGAAGCGTTTGCGGTTTGCGCCGACCAATCGTCGCTGAGGTAATTATAGGCACGGTTCGACTTAGGTGCGGCGCGAACGCAGCTATTTGAAAATAGAATCCCTTGATTTTATCGCACAGAAATCATTGTCAACTTGCGATTGCTTCGCAGTTTTGGATGCTAATTAAATGCTGATTATATGGAAAGTGTTATTTTTATGTACATACGTACTTTCAGTGTCAGACTTCTTATTATAAGTTGCACTTGTAAAAAGCAACTGTGTCAGACAAGATATCAAACCCTGTGTCTTACGCTAACAGGAAGCACGCCTTCACCACCCAGTTACAAATACATTCGAAACTTATTCTAAAAAAAATATTGTTAGTTTTCTGTTATATATCTTTGTCAGCAAGGATTCAAGAGTCAGCAAAATAATAAAAAGCTTATTAAAGTATTAATGATATCCAAACACAATCTGTTCTGAATGCTCCGTACATTTTATCCAGAAACAGTAACCCAATTCGGGAGCATAACTCCATTACAAAACCTTGACCAAAACTAAAATTAATAAAACTTGTAATTCCCAGAGCAATTGTACGAATTTTCATTTCGTACATGACTCACGAGGTACAAATTAAACGCGCTAGGGTTGTCGGCTTTATAAACCGTTTCGAGTTGTCGGGTCTCTTTATTCCTTTGACTCAATTATTTAAAAAATGTATTCCGTCTGTCTCTTTCTACCTAAGCGCGGGTAGGTATGGCTGTCTCGGCGTGCGTTGGCAGCGGCTGCGCCCGCGTCGATAATCGCGGAATGTGCCAGCTGAGTTCAGTCGAGTGGTGCTCATAGACAATTTAAATTGGAGAAATTGGTAGCTTCGAAAGAAATGGTACAGTCAATATCAAAAAAGTTGCTTTCATGAGTACATTTTTGGGACCCAAAATACCTAAGTTTACTTGATTTTAATAAAATTAAAATTAATTAAAGTCCCTGTATCACGGCTAGTAAATCATTCAACAAAATATAACTTTTTCCGGTATGAAATGTGGCCTCAACAAGTCTTTTAAAAAAAGGTTTTAAATATGTGTTAAAAAAACTGCTCAAATAACAAAAACAAAATCTGCTGCATCTCAAATATGAGGAAATTTGTATATTTATTGATTGTATTTTTGATGCCGACTGTAATAATTTCTGATGCTACGATAACGCTGGCTGGTAACCTGTCGATTTGTAATTGATATAGGGAATTAGATATAAGTAGAAACGTGTTACGTGTTCCGTTACGTAATGGAGTTATAAAATTTCAACGAGCATACCTAATGGTCATGTGAACTGGCTAACAAGTAGATATTATCAATTGTTGTTTGCCGCCTTTGGATGTGTAGACGAAGTAAGCGTTCTCTTCACTTGTAGGGCTACAAAAGCTGACCGTCAAGCGCGTTTAAGTAGTAATATGCGCTTGGTAGTACCGCCATTTTGCGCAGAATGTATGAGTTCCGCCATTTTGATTTTAATTTAGATTACAAAATGGCTTCCAAATTGTCAACTGTCAAAATTTAATAAAGGCTGCGGGACCACCATTTTGCTTGCAAGCGTTTGTTAGAGCTGTTTTTGGCTGTGGACACCCATTGAAATTTTGTTAAGTACAGTGGCGTCTTGTCAGATTATAATTAGGGCTTCCTTTGCACCTATAGAGGCGAATATATAGATTTCATCTAACTATGGAGAAATAAAACTTTGACGTGCATTCTTCAGTTACGTGTTGGCCTTTTTATTGATGTTCACTTTATTTTAATTGGTTTCAAAGTTATTTCATGTCAATAATATTTGTTTTCTAATGGGTTAATGTTTATTATGCGTGCTTAAAAATACTTCTCAAAGCCTTCACAATAAAAACAAATTCAAACATTGATATTTTAAAGAACGATTGAATTATTAAAGTCACGTGAAATTTCATAGGTATTTACAAGTGGCTAAATTCCGATTCGAGGTAGAGCTACAAGTATAATGGTAAAAGTTTTAGTCTCATACGATCAATTAAACTAGTCACACAAAGATGTCATTAATCAATACGCAAATTAGTATACCATTATCATATGAAATCTCCCAATGTAAATCCATTATCGTTAAAAGCTTACAATTGTCAATCTCACACGATGCACTTTCGCCATTTGATATTGAGCCCGATAAGCGAATACGAAGAGATAAAATACCGTATTGTGGTTACATCCGTAGTTAGCCTCACGTTAATGCATTTAAGATTTCACTGTTTCTATGGTAATTTTAAAGCAAATAATTTTATTTTACTATTTTTGTTTGTTTTTAAAAATAAGACCGTTATTTTATCTTTCACAATATCCTTACTAGCACAAAATAAAAGAAAACAATCACCACGTCAAACTTATGCCGCCACTTTATTACTGGCCAGCATTTGCGTGAAATCCCTACTGTTTCAAACTTTTTTTCTGTTGTCACACAAAAAGTCCGGTACTAAAAAGGTGAAATCCCAAACTAAACCGTTTACTTCCCGAGAAAATTTTCAAGTAGTCTTGAGCGGTGTATTAAGGGTAGCATAATAAGGCTTTCTGGATTAGGTGTAGCGCTCTTGAGTGAGAATAAACCCAGGGGAAATCCTGGCGCGCAGCTTTTCTCTAATTTATGGCTTCTCCAGTGGCTAGCGGCCTTTGTATCGAATCGGACGGAATGAGAAATATATTTCTAGACGGATTAACATGTTCCGTTTTGCGCAGTAATTAGTGAGAATCAGGTATTTCTGTATGTTTGCGCTTGCTTATGTGACTAATTAAGTTATGTGAGCAGTAATATACTATTATATTCTCATACTGAGATATAGAGAGTACTTATTTTATGAGGATTAATTTTCATAAGTCAGTATTGTTATAATGTTCTATTCCTATAGTCTATTTTATAATATGAATATTTCAGCTCTTAATAAGACCTGAAATATCAGTGTAAGTAAAAAAATAAACTTAAGACTATAATTATTTGAAGCGTTCCTTTTCACGTAATATGTAAATGCTAATTCAAACTCGAACTTCGATCGTACCTAAACTCTCGAATTGCGAATTGCAAATAGTTTGGATAGCAGCCACCACAGATGAGTCCCATACGTCACTGTCCACTGAACGAATTGATTTAATGTGATCTTAAGTTAATTGGATTTATACGGTACACTTGTATTTCGTCTTCGCGTCGAGATTAATGTTTGTTTGTCTGTTTGTCCCCATCTTAAGTTAACGTGGAGACACTCTGTCGGCATAAATTAGGCATTATATACGGCATTGTTTTAGCTTTAAAGTAAACTTTGGTCTTTGGAAGCGAAAATGGATTTGAGAGCGTTTTGAAAGCCATTAATTTAATGTGCAGAACACTCAAGAAAGAGCTGAATGAAATAAATGAAGATTTTAAAATGCAACTGAAATCTGAGCACACGATTTCAAGTTTCAAATATTTTCTTAGGTAGGAAGGTTTATAAGTCAAAAGTTGGTTAAAAAGTAAATTAGTTTCAGTATCTGTTATGAAATAACTCAGCTCCCGTAAAGACTATCCGTTAGGTATTGGATTAAATTGTAACATTGCTGATGTCCCCTTATAAATAATGTCATCACAAAGTGAAATAAATAATAAAACGCACACAGAAATACAGACGCAAAGAAATAAACACAACCGATTATGCAAACAAATATAGGTGAAGACGACATTTAAGTACATTAAAATCACATTAGTAAGATCTGTTGGGGCTGCGAAATTATCTGAGACGTTTGAAAAAGTAAATTAATATAAACATACCACAACGTTAGAAGTAGAAAAAAAGATTAAATTGTATGGAAGTTGTGATAAAACATGATGGAGTATGTTTTTTTATTAACTTTCTGCGAGGGGACGAAAATGAACGTTTAAGGGATGATGGCGATAATTGTACTTATGTTCATTGACGAAAAATAGAATTTGAAGGAGAATGTTATTTAAACAGATTTTTTAGTATAATAAAAAGCTGCTATTTACGCAAGTATATCTATCATCAAATATTAATACCTAGTAACTAATAGGTAATTTTAAGTTATTTTTTTTATGTTGCATGTCTTAGTTTTATTTTTCTTGTTTAAATAAATGAGATGAATCTTTAAATACCTAATAGTATTGTAATTAGTACACAACGTAGTTCATATAGTACACGTTCTGTTACTGTAATGTACATTTATCCAAAATTTTAAGGACATTTAGGTACCTGGTAGGAATGTTTTTACATGTTAGTTTTATTTATGTGTTATCCATTACTTTGTAATTAACTTTTTTGTGTACCCCTATATGTAACGGCATCGTGTTTCCGTAGTTACAAAACTGTAATGACCCTGTTCCACGTGTAACTTTAAATTAAAAACTTTATACCTACTCAAAACTTACGTAACATGTTATCTGCATTTCACCTACCTATTTTTCATTATTTAATTTCCTTTACATTAAATTACTTCTCAAGTTAAACAGTAGCTATTGTATAGAATATTTGTTATTTACATTAATTATTGACGTTCATAAGTGGCGTTTTGTGTCCTAAATTGAATAAATTATTTTTGACTTTGACTTGACTTAGACTATCTTCGCCGCCTACCATATTTCAGTCATAACATTTACAAGTCCCTTGTAAATTTATCAACTTTCAGGTGTATGCAGTAAGGCTTTATGATCTTACTAGCTGCCGCCTGCGACTTCGTCTGCGTTTTGGTTTTACTCCGATTCCACAGGACGTAGCGTAATATTTTATAATATGTAGCCATTCCTTCTCCGATTAACAGGTAAGCTATCTAACACACATATTATAATTATTGTAATCGACCCGTAGGTAGATTCTAAGATTAGGCGTGCAAACAAACAAAACATCTCTTTAATATTATAATATTAGAATAGATAGAAGTATAGACACATTTTTTTCTGTACTATATATTATGAGCACGTTGCACGTACAAAGGGGTATTGTCTTTTTATAACAAAAGCGAAATACTGCACCTATCGTCAATTATTTTTATTTCAAATTATTTAAAATTACTTTTTTATCGGATCCCTACGTTATACATAGAACACAACCTCCATGTTACAAGTCTCTACGATCAGTGGTTTAGGCTGTGCGCACAACATGCATACACAAATCTACCCACTTTTACAACACACTAGACCTGCTGTAGTTTCTCAGGAATCCAACAATAGTTAAACTTATTACTTATTAGGCTTATATTTGGCTTAGGCCCGTGTAATTCTGGACATCCCAGCCTTGCTGAGATAAAATGGTATAAAAAAAACTTAATTGGACAAGTAAGGACACAAGAAACAAAATCATTACAAACAAATCATTAGTACAATATTAGCGGTCTTATCACCGGAAGCGATATCTTTTAGACAAGTCAGTATTTCAGGACAAATCATTTTATGAGTATAGATTTAGCACTTTTATTTATAAAACACTGTCACTAACAAGCACTTACATTTACAATCACTTTCATGGATAAACAAACACTAGACAAGCACTTTTGATCTCATAATCATCATTATCATTTTCAGCCCAAGGACGTCCACTGCTGAACATAAGCTTCCCCCACAGCTTTCCACAGTGACCGATTACAAGCGGTCTACGTTAAGTTGCGTTACTTCTGATCTAATATGTTTTTATTTACAAGTTCTTCCATATAACCTCTGGTACGAATATCACCTCGTTTGTGAACCTGGTCACCCTTTTTTGTTCATTCGTAACCTCGCTGTCCGTAAAGGAATGTGTTTTACATCGAAGCTGAACTCTTCTGCTACTCCTAAAACCCTAATAATTCGGTAGCTTAGATTTATAATTATATCAATTTATAAATAAAACTAATGAGGGAATATGCATGTTTTTTTTTAATTCACTTTTTACATCCTCATAAAATAGTAAAAAATATAAATACTGTTGAAAATGCTCATTTTTTTTTTCCGCGGGCCTTGAGTAACGTCACAAGCCACTACCAGCGTTGGTTGTTCATAAGTTTGACAGATACTTTTGGTTCTTTTACACATATTTTCAGTTTTATAATCTATTCACGCCATGGATAAAGCCAAAAAAACATTTTATAGATATTGTCTTGTACCAATGTGCAAAAACACTACTATAAGTACACCTGATAAAGTGTTTTCTCCTGTTCCAAAAGATGCGAATATACGAAAATAATGGTGTAAGGTTATGAGAAGATATAATGTATCTTGATTATCGCGTGTGTGTAGTAGAAATTGCAATAGCTAATGAAAAACACTACAGAAACGCAAATAAAAGCAGTTTTTCTTTCAGACACCATATAAACAGCAACGCCTATAAATTCGATAACATGGTATGTGACGTCACATTTCGGTTCGACCAATAGTGATGCGTTTCGCAAATTTGAATTTCACTCGCATACTTTGCATTTTTTAATTAATATTTTATGCAATTAAAAACCAACTAAATAAAAAAAAAATGGTTCAGATACAATTTCAGGACAATATAGATTCAGGGGAAAAAAATCAATTTAATTGAATTCAAATGCATATTCCCTATTGCAATTTTATATACCAATAGGTGCCAAGAACAAAAATAGTTTAATTTTCGCCAACCCAAAACCTGTACCCCTAACGGTACTTTTCGCATCATCACATTAATCGTCGGTAGTGAATTAGTGTAACACGTTTGTAGTGTGCGACACTTCATTACCGGGCTTGGGCATAAATCAGGCCTTCTAATATTAAACGTGCCTTGCCGGGCAAATTGTGGCCGTCTGCGATGCGGTCGCGGGCCTACGGTGCACTGATGACGCGATTACCGGGTTTCGAGAGGCTTTTGTAACCAGGGGTAAGCTTTAGGGAGTAACTGAAAGTGCTCGTAAGCGAAAGTGCTACAGATACAGTGACTTGATGCAACTAAATCAATATACTTACTTAGAAGAAAAGAAAGGGGTTTATTTTAGGTTCCGTGTTCACTGTTGTTTAATTGCACATCTTTTAGATTTGTCTTTCATTCATTTATTTATTTATTTCGACCAACAAAGAATCAATTTGTTAGTTACAAAAGCGACTTAACCTAATGTTAGTATACAAACGCAGTAATACACATTACTAAAAATACATTTTTGATAGCACAACAGGTCAGACTGCCACCACGTGAACCATGCAGCAGTGGTTCAAGTAGTGACAATCTAAACGAGCGAGCGAACTCAGCGAGCAAACCTACGTGCGATCAGGGGTGCGATTGTGTAAAGCAATCGTATTCATTTGACAATTCAAAACGTACGGTATGATCTGTCAAACGGCAAAGAACAAAGGGTTCGATAGATCAAACCGTACGTTATGAACTGTCAAATGAATACGATTGCTTTACACAATTCCAGCTCATATTTGCTCTTACAGACAGCGCCCTACGTTCTCTTTCTATATCTGCGTCATCTCTCAAGTCAGACGTCACCACGTGCCCAAGATATTTGAACTGTTGTACTCTTTTCAGAGGTACATTATAAAGTTTAATGGAAATTAAAACACACGCAAACATACCTTATGTTTTGCGTGTGTTTTCCTCTGACTTGAAAGACCATACACACACTTTTCTTGATGTTGTACATCAAACCATGTCTGAGAGCGTACGCCTCACAGATACCCAGTAATCTTTATCTTTTCTTTCTGTCATAACAAGCAATAACAATGAGGCAGTTACTTAAGTTAGTAGTACCGAATGAAACGCAATAGTCGGTAGCGGTATTGCTACCCTGAGTATTTTATGTTTCCTTTCATGTTTCTTAGTTAAATTCTATATAAAGACATACGAAAATAATTCTACACAAAATCAATTACGACTTGGCATGCGACTAGATGTCATTGGTCGGCAATAACAATTTGTTTCTGATAAAGATATCGTTCGTTCTGTTGTTCGGTTTGTAAGGACTTTTTGGTCGGTCTATTAACGAGTATTTCAGGATAGCCTGCTTAGCATAAGTAGGTATAACAGAAACGTGACTGATAGGGTATTTATTGGACATTGTTGGCTTTAATTACAAAGACATAAGAAATGGTGAGAGTTAAATTATGTATTCGAAACAAAATATTTTGTACTGTGCTTTTAATTTGAGTAACTATGTTTGTATTAATAATCAATAAAGTTGTTTTATTATCTTTTGTTACAGGTAAGTCAGATTTCTCCAAACGTGCTGTAATAGTTGAAACAAACGTAACGTACGTACCTTCCTAAGTATTTGATGTTCAGCGGCCAAAGGGGCACGCTTTAAAGCGACGGCAGCGCCAGAGGTCCTGGGTTCGATTCCCGGGTCGGGCCAAAAATAAATGTTATTATGTTCCTGTTTTTTTTTTTAACAGAAATTCTCAGGGAAGCCCGGAGTTTTGAAGTTGGCGATATATATTACCCCGTGCCTCTCAATCACGTAAAGCCGTTGGTCCTGCACCTCATATTTCTCCGGTCATGTCATATTGTTGTCCCATCGGGCTATGACAGTAAAAGGAATAGAGAGTGACTTGTGCACTATAATATGTACCGCGCAGTCGGCTACTCGTTTTATTTTATTTATTTTATTTTATTTTATTTAAAAACTTCATGCACACAACATAAAATTGTAGGTACATATGGCGGACTTAATGCCAAAAGCATTCTCTACCAGTCAACCATAGTCAACGTTTTGACTGGCCACCGTAGTCCGAATCGAATTGAAATCGGCTAAAGGCACTGTTATTTTTTTATGTATGATACCCAACTCACTTGGTCACGGCAACCATACAATACAATATTTATTTATTTCTATTATCGTAGGTAGACGGCAACATCGCCATGGTGTCTCGGTGAGGTACATACGGCCTTAAGAGTACATTTCACACTCGTGCCAATGGCCCGTTACTCGAGTACGCGGCAACGTACTTAACGCATTAAAACTTCGCCCAAAGTTCCCTCCGGCCCTCCGGACACGGTATTCGCATTATACAGAAAAATGCTCTAATTAACTTCTTTATTTATGAAGAAACAAATTTAAGTTATTAAGAACTGCTCCCGAGATGTCCGAGCGTTTTAATTGCTTTATCATAATAAATATTTGTGTCCGGCTTAGAGTAGGAACTGTGAGTTAAATTATTGAGTTAACTGACAAATATATTTTTTGGGACACGATCATATACACATCCCTCTTCAATAAACTTTTGTAAATACAATTGTTTTGATTGTGATCTATCAAAGTCAAACTTAATTCGAAATAAGGTTCGAAGTAGATCCTATAAACCTACTTATTCTTTAAAATATATTTGAATGTATGTGTTTTGATTGTAAATTATTAGTAGATAGATAACTCTTTATTGCACATCACAAGGGTTAGTAGAAAATGTACTGTTTTCGCAGTGTCATTGTTGACTAGAAATGATTTGATTACAATTTTCATCACACTAAAATATTAAATATATAAAAAAAACACCAAAAAACGTAATAGAAAACACGCGTTGACATCACGGCCGTATATCAGTGGGGTGTTGATTCAGTGGCGTATAAACGTCTGCGCCACAGGAGGTGTCGCGACGAAAATAATTTCATACATCCGAATATTTTCCGGGCCATTTGCGGCACGATCAGCTAGCTATGTTACATGAAAACGAGCGCTAATTGGATTAATAAATTTTTGTTACTTTTCATTTTCTTTTTCCCATAATCTCGTATTGACTCAATTAACAGTGCGTCCATCGACTAGAACTATTAACTTGAATTCACTCCTTATTTTCATAGCATTCATATATAATGAGGCTAATATGATCTTACTGAACTTGTCGTCATATAACACTTGAAAAAAAAAACATTCTGCATCGATTACCGCGAAGTTATCTCGCATGATATCTCTGAATGACTGGATTGAGTCATAAATATTAAAGGACCAAATATGGATCTTCTGTTAGGAGATTTTCCATCAATTAAGCGAAGATTAAACAAAAAAAAAGTTTCTTAGACACCTTTTTTATCCGGCAAAGTACGAGTATACCGATCGGAATTAGTATGCCGCCATTTTGCAAAGATATTTATATCACTTGAAGTGTCAACTCAGTCTGATCTTCTATCTTTCCGCCCTCATATTTCTCAAGGGTCCTGGGGGGTGCAACCTAAATGACTCGATACGCCCCTGTCTCGAACACTCGCGGGAGGGACCGATAGTGTCAAAAAAAGATAAAAATAATATGAATTGCTTTTTTCCCAAATACCACTCTGTTCTGTTTATCGTAATGGCAGAAGACATTAGTTATAGATGTTGATTTGAATTGTGCAGTGTTTTTTACTTATTTATCAGATTATTAATTAACATTTAGGACATAAAATGATGTACATTCGTTCAAATTTTATAAGTAGTATAAATAAAACTAATGCCCAGTGAGTCTATTAAATACACATTACAGTATTGTTTTTGAACAAGAGCTAAAGTTTATCAAGATGTGAAAGGACTTGAAATATAGCTCTAACATATGACAATAGGGGGATGTTTATGGGCCTATACAGATTTCTTGAAAACGCTTTCTTTATTTTGGCAAAAAGTTCTTGCTATCAAAAGTTGGCGATGTTGCGACTTTACAAAATCCATATGAAGTGTGTGCGTACATAATTCGGGCCGTAACTTAAAACGGTGTGTACTAACACATGGTGCAGACACATAGTTGTAGAAAGCAATAATTTATCCCTCCTCATCCCAACTATTCCCTCGGCTCAAACATACATCTATGTATCTAAACGCGCCAGACATACAATCCCTGGAAGGACCTGTAGTTTGGAAATCTGCGGCATATGCTAATAAATAGGTTCTAGGTACTTGCTTGTTGCGCCAATATGGCATCATTAAGTAATTGTATTGTATTTTTACAATACATTGTGGTTTTATTATGTATTAAAGAAATACAAAACTCATATACTTAGGTTCAGTTCAGTTGAAACTTAATTCTGACATAGTAAAATGAACGCGTTCACTTAAAACATCTTTATCGATTACATCATAATTAAGTATAATATGTTATGATATAGATGAGATAAAAGCTATTTGTTACTTCATATCTTAAGTTTTTGTTGAAGCTACCCACATAATATCACGTATAAATCACCAATCTAATACTGCTTAAGGGATTAAAACACTGCTCAACTCAATACATCCCATCCAGCATTTCTATCTCTTTAACCCTTCCAAATATGAAAGTTGCTCGCGAACACCGCGCGCGTTGTACAATATATCAACGTTTTGATTCGGCCGCGCCATAAACAATACAATATATCAATATAAAGCAGACGGTGGCGAAATTTGAGCGTAGCGAGTGCGTGATATTTATGTGCGCGGTGTGCACGCGCCTTTATAAACTTGTTCGGTGTTTTATTTGCTTTTTGTAGAGCTTTTGGTTACGCACTTCGGTTATACATATGCAGATTCTTTAAACTCTGTTATAACAATTACTCGATTTTTTTAAGCTATTGCATAGCTTCTACCGCGGGCCTTGAGCGTGGAGACTGAATCCAGAAATTCCGTAACGAAAATAACATAACACTCCGACCGGCACAGCGGTGATACTTTTTAGTTTTTCCATCTATCGATGAATAGCAAAACTTTTAATTAATGATTTTTTGAAATATCACACTTGTCTCTTTTGTTTAGCAACCCGCCTTTAGGTGGCATTGGTTGTATATAACATCAATTAATATCAAAGAGAAAAAAATAAAGGAAAAAAAATACTGCATAAATAAACTAAATAAATAATTATAATTGCATAAGTTGATAAAAAATGCTATGCAATAGCTTTATTGCGGCAGTCTCCGAGTGTCACACGTCTTTTCTTTATTTACATTATAAAAATAATTCCGTCAATATCCAGTAATAAATAATGCATTTATTAAGCTTACACGCGCGTAATTACTTATTTTATAGTGACGCACCTTTACAAAACCTTTACTTGTCAAAATTATTGTAGTTAGTATAGTAATTCCTACTTATATTAACTAGGTATAATATTTAACAATATTTAAATAATATTAATTTCAAGTCGAACAATCCGCAGTTGCTCAATATAGAAGTGACAATACAATACCAGTTTAGAGCCTAAGGTCTCATATCAAAATGGTCGACGGTGACAGGTTAATTTCTGCCAATGTGTACCCGCCTTATGGACTCGTTCGATTTGTTTTGTTTGGCCTGAGTGCAACGCATTATGTACAAGGGGCATTATGTAACTCGATCGCTTTTATTGCAATCGCTATATAGGGTCTAACAAAATTATATGCATTCCTTCTAGGGGCCAATTCTGACCCTCAATACATCAACGATTTGTATGGGACCAACATCGTAATCCCAAAAATAGATTTAACTTTCTCATACTAGAGTACCGATCAGCTGATTTTAGTTTGTTTGGAGAACTCAAAAAAAATTTGAGTTTTCTTGAGCTTTTTGGGTGTTGGTCCCATACAAAAAGTTGTTGTAGGTATATAAGCAACAGAATCAACACTGAGAAGATATGCAGTTGATTTTTTTAAGCCCTGTAGAGGTCATAAAAAGTAAGGTACGTGTACGTTTGTTTAAGAGTCTGCAATGTCCCTATGTTATACGTGACCTTTTCCCTAATTCCGTCCTTTTCCATAATTTCCCTGGAAATTTAAATTCAATATAGTTCTGATAAACAGTCTGCCCAGTGACTTTAAACTAGGTAGTTTCGTGTTAAATCTCTATCGCTTACACTAGCAAAAGCGCTCTAAATGGTATGCCACAATATTATCGTCTTGTTTGTCGTAAGCAATATCTGTTTCAATTTTATTTATTTGAGTCTTTGCGTTGGCGTTTTTCAGTCTAGCTAGAGCCTCAGGCCTCAGCCACACATGGAAGTGAGTCCGCCATTTTACTTGCAAGCGCTGATCACCTACATCAACGTATTGTAACCGGTATCTATCGCTTGAATTGCAAGTTATGTAATACCTACCCCGGTACCGCTTATACAGCGTGAATACAGCTACGGTAGTGTTGGGCATTGTGCTTGCGTGTGAGATGCGATTAGTTCGCGGTGCTTCGTTTGATCTTTTAGTCTACTTATTAATCTCGCTTCTAATTCCAATTAAATCTTTTGTTATGCTATCGTGTGTTATAGTAGTTTTACGTATATCTACTTAATAAAACATTTTTAATAAAGTAATTTTATAATAAATAGTAAATAAATTTATAATAAAGAAACCGAAACATAAATAAATAAATAAAGTATTATTTTCACCAAGTCTTTGAATTTTTTTTGTTTTTAAAGTACTTAGTTACTTTTAAATTTTACGAAGTATTTTTTACAACAATGTGCTTACATGTATAGGTATTCCGGCAGAATAGTCAAATGATTTTTTTACCTGTATTCTTTTTTATTTAAAATTCAAAATGTTACACATACCTTTCATCTTTATAGTGCATTGTACTCTGCAACTTTGTTTTACTTTTTATAAACGACATTGTACTTGAGATAACTTTCTGAACGTCTATCTACCCCTTTTAACTGATACACCCATCCGCACCCTTCCTCCTGAAATCTGATCTCTATCACTTGTAGTTATGGTTGAAATTGTAAATGTTGTCGACTGTACGCATCACACGTGGTGACTTCAGAGTATGTGTTGGCCGAAGACCAAGTATGTATCAGGTCGGTTTGATTTGTAGCGAGCGATCAAAAGGAATCGCAGTGGAAATACTGATGAGAGCTGAGCTGTGCACCTGTTTTATTGTTGTTGAGGAGGATAGAGTAAAAAGTGAAGGAAACTAAATACGAACAGTTAGTTGTTATAAATACGTGTAGGGAAGCTATTCCAAGCAAAAAATGGTGCGCAAATATAACGAGAAGTTTGTGAAGTTTGATGACATGTGGCGTCAATTCATGGATCGCGAAAATTGTTTGCGGTGTTCGTTTTACGTCTTTTATAGGTGTTCAATGGATACAAGGTATATTTATCAATAATTCTTTTAAAGCCCTATTTTCGGTCAATCGTCACCATTTTCAAATACTGAATTTCGTTTGCTCTACCATCATAAACAAATATTAAGGTGTGCGTAATGATTAGATAAATAATTAATACGTACGTATTCGTATAGTGAATTGTTACAGAAGTAAAATTAAAATAAGTAAATGCAAAAGCCTTAACTCAACTATGAGGTTTAAAGCTAAAATTTAACAAATCAAAAAATAAGTTGTCCTAGAAATATTTTTAATAAATATGAAAGGTCAGAATAATCATTGATAGTGTTTAACAATAGTACTGAGGAAACAATGAAAATATGAGCTCTACGTTATATTCTGTCTTCACATTCCCCTGATAACAAGTCCGTGGACAATGTAAGCAAATCCCGACTAGGTTGAAACTGAGCTGTCTCTAAGCCATTGTTTGTCAAACTTAAAAATTAAAATTGAGATTAAAAAATTAGGTTACACCCAGATCTAGGACACAAGTTTTTGTTCCCATTTGTAGTAAGTTTTGTAGCATCTATACCTATTTTTCAGATAATTAAAGTAAGCCTGTAATGTAGCCTTAATTTTAGGCCTAAAAGGGACGCCGATTTTACTATCAAAAGTTAATCTTAAAGAAAATACTGTATAAACATCTATTTTATTTTAAAAGAGCTATGCATACACACATTTGTTGCATGTAAGGGACCTAAGTAATATCATTTTTTTTGCATAAGAATCGTAAAGCGGTTAACAGGATATATCTTCCTATTAAATATCAACAGTGAGATGCTTATAGTTTGACGACCTCCGTGATGAAGTGGCTTAGCATGCTGATTTCAAGGCATCGCCACTCCGAGGTCCCGGGTTCGATTCCCGGTCGGGTCAATATAGAAATCAAAATTTTCTATATTGTCTCGGGTCTGGGTGATGTGGACCACCGTTGTGTCTGATTTCCATAACACAAGTGCATTAGCTACTTACTTTGGGACCAGAGCAGTGTATGTGATTGGTGTTCAATATAAAAATAAAACCCTCTGCAAGGCAAAGTCCTTACCTCAACTATGAGGTAGTTTGAGACGTGGGCTCCTTGCGGATTGGTCGAGGGGTGTTTGCAAGGCAAGCGACTAATAATGCTGTCTGACTAGGCTTAACGACTAATATTAACCGATATTGGCCGAGACCAACTACTAACTGTGCCTTTCGAAGCCCGGAGATGCTCGTGATAAGTGACGTAATTACTTAAATAGTCGGAATGGTCACCCATCTAAACACCGTCGCACCGTAGGTTGCTTAGCTTCTGTATCACTTCAAAAGCGCTACTACCGCCGAGCACCTATTATTCAGATAAATGACCTTAACTAGTGCTTCATTTTAGGTCATTAGCCAAGCCTTGGCAACAAAATAAAACAAAAGTGTACCATATTGTAGGTATACTAACGCAGAGTAGTACAAAAAATGTAAGGGTTATTCGTATGAAGAATACATTTTCATCACCACTGAGAGCCCACATACAGGTACCATATGAGAGAGCCCTCATACAGGTAATATACATTTATTTAACCATATTATACATAAGGTAACGGACAGCCTTGAGAATCAGTAAGCTCAAGTGGCCTTGGACACATAGCGCGAAGAACTGATGGCCGTTGGAGCAGAAATGTTCTCGATTGGAGACCCTTCGATCAAAGACGCAGAGTACGACGTCCAATGATAAGATGGACAGTCGACCTTATAAAGATCGCTGAATCAAAATGGTTGCAGACCGCCAGTGATCGGTCGCTATGGAAAGCCGTGGGGGAGGCCTATGTTAAGCAGTGGACGTCCTATGGCAGATAATGATGATGATGATGATGATACATACATTTATAGTTGTAGCTGTCGCAAATTTTATGGCTTGACAGACACATTAAACCATCCCAATAGACAGTGGAACAAGAGTCTAAATGTTGGGAACCTATTACTTTCGGTATATCTAAGACAAACTGGTTCGCCTGGATACCACTTTAGTTCTGCCTTTGATTAAGTCATTTGACGTTGTTTTGTACGGGCTTAAATAATGACGGGGCTTGAGTGTGGGCAAGATTAGCAACACATGTAGGTACGGGTAGGTACCTACAGAACATGCGCGTAGCACTTTTAACGATCATTTGTGTATGTGTATAGATGGCTAGGTTAGAACAGTAATCAAACTATTTATATAGACTTTTCAATCGACTTTAATAGATTTCATATCAGATTGGGGCAGAAGTCGCGTTGACAGTATGACTTCAGCACTTAACTGAAACCTTTTTTGGTTGGCGTTTGGTACCGACAAAAAAATTATACATACTTGCAATTTTATTAGTGTGTTCGTTTTACCTAATTGTTTTTATTAGCGCAAGAATCATGAGTCAGACGTTTCTCAAGCCAGATAATCTCATAACGAAATAAGTTCTAATTTTATCATCTCTACATTCCATGTCAACACTCGTGTGACTTTTAATCCGGGGCCCGCATTCATAAGATGATCTCATTCTTGGAACTGCTGTCTTATTGTAAAAAAAATGTTCTTGTATTTTAAGCTAGCACACACAATACTTGTCTCTGAAGTTTACGCGAATATTACTCATCGAAATAAAATAACTTTTTTTTATACACATATAGCACATACAAATTCAAATGCCAAGTATAAGTGTACGGTGAGTAATGATTCATATTTAGGATCGTTTGATTTAAAAATGGTACGTATAAATACGTTTATAGGTAACAAATAAGCCATTATTTTTGTGCAACATAACGAACATTTTCTTTGTGAAATTGAATTACACTTATAAGTATTTCAAAGCGGCACACAATTCAACAAAACCATTTGAGAGACCGGCTTATAATTGCGGCTAGCGCTACCGTATTCTTAGAATAGTTTTTGGTAAATCATAAAAAACTAACATCAACCTCCGCATACGTAGTCATTCTCAGCTCGCTCTAAATAACAAAAACTTCCTAGAACTAGTTAAGTTAAGTGTAGTTTTGTAGGTTCGTACTTAATTTTTACCAGTAGCATACAACAACAATGACTTGGTTTAGAGATCGTGGTAGGATGAAGTATTTTTTCACTTACAGTTTTCTATTCAAATAATATCAGAATGGAATCGTGGCCAAATATCTGGATATCGAATTAAAAAAA
Source organism: Pyrausta purpuralis (assembly GCA_963924145.1). Lineage (NCBI taxonomy): Eukaryota > Metazoa > Arthropoda > Insecta > Lepidoptera > Crambidae > Pyrausta > Pyrausta purpuralis. The sequence continues at coordinate 21,308,460 of OZ001643.1, forward strand.
TATATCATACACCGAATAATATTTTTTCACTTTCGAGTTTGCAAACCTTAGATTGTTTTCAGTTTCACAGCTTTCACTTATTTATTTCAATACCAATAATGTGATTGAGATATGGTTAATTCTTATACATATAAATACCGTCCCAATCAACAATTTTATTTCTGTACCCTCGCTTCAGACATTGTCAATATCACACTTCAAAAGATGATTAGCAACGAAATTGTATAAAGTGGGTAAATTTTTTAACGCTTTCATAATTAAATAAATTTTCTTCAAACCCAATCTGTTTGTTTAATTAAACATTTTCAGTAACACATACAACAACTATATTCAACGAAGATACTTCGCTCGCGGCTTCGCAACACGGAATTGTTTTGAACTCTGATTAATTCCTTGCCGCGCTACGAGTTTGCTTGTTCGTTCTGATGAATATGTAGCCACTGATGAATAGTTGTTTTGCTGCCACTGGCAGTTTTTAGACTGTGTTCGATGTTAATTGGAAAATAAAAATAAAATAGGTTGATTTCGAATTTCAAAGATGGGCAATTTAGTTGCTTCGCTACAGCGAAGCAAGTATGGGTATAATGAAAGTTAATGAAAAATAAGTTTAGTGTATGAAATAAATAATTATGTATTTGGTAGTAGCAATTCGGTCAATGAAATGAAAAATGTGAGTGTTAATATTATTAATGGAAACACTTTCTTTTATATGAAATCTGTTTTAGGAAACTTAAGTCCTATGGCTTATGTAGCTTGATGCAATCTACAAACATTAAATGGTGATGTTTTTTATACCCAAGGATTTAAATAGTATTTTGATGTTTTTATAACTAGTTTGCTTCGCGTGTGGATGGAATAGACGTTACGTGCCGATAGAGCGAAGAAAGAAACCAATTTTAAATTCGAATACAATACCGCAGATGAGAATTGCGAACGAGTAATTTGATTGTAAAAACTTTGCATCAATTTGTCGTATTTTGTCACCTTGCTCCGTCTATATCAATTGTCAATTTCAAGTGACACGCTACTTATCTTTTGAATTACATTAATTAGAGGTGTGGCTATAATTAATATTCATTAAGTCACCTTTTAGCTCACAACAGTAAACGCGTATCGCGGTCAATAAATTCACTGGACGCATCGGCAACCCTGATAAAGATGCGACGAACGAATAACATGGAAAAACACTCAAATATGAACTCTACAACCTGAAAATAAAACACAGCCTTTACTCACCGGAGCTCTGTACAAAAAATGTTCGCAATTTTCTTAAGGGAGTGTGAGCTTTGAGCCGTTGAGATAAGATATCAGTTTTTAAATAGATTTATCGTGCATAGAATATAATTTTGAAGATTCATTATCGCGAGTCTTAACAAGTAATCATAATTAAATTTTTTACTCGTCTTTGCCTATAATCGATTAGATTAAATAGACATAAAAAGCTGATAGCGCTGATGTCTTAGACTGCCTTCAGGCTGCTAGTAATATATAGTGAAACATAACAGTTCTTTTCAGATGTCGGGTAGATAGCACTTTACATTTTTAATAGCAATTATATACTGTATCCTTTACATTCCGAAAAGACGTAAGCCTGAATTTATATCACATAGGCACAAAGTACAATTAATTATTCATCCATTGTTTCGTGAAGGTGTTATACACCTAAATACTAAAAAAACTTCGAAGTCTCTTTTTTCGTCCTAGTTTTTCAATAATTTCCATAGAGTTATGTCTTTCAAGAAAGCCCACTTCAGAGTCTGACTGCTGGCTGATGTATTAGCATCGCAAATAGCGATAGTAATCTTGGTGCGAGTCGAACTCAAGTCAGCACTTACATTTTGTGCACAGTACAGTTTACATAATACAGCAGGACGTAATTAGTAGTAGTGCAAATTTTAAACTATAGTCGGATTGCAACCAACTGAGTTCTGTCAACTCCTGTTAGTGCCAGGTCTATCTATCTCGCTTTCACTTACCGACAAAGCGGCACTTTGTTTGTTTAGTCCTGTCTATATAGACATTAGGTCCTGAAAACTCAGTTTCTTTTGGGCGGACTATAGTAGATATATATTTTTGAAATGAAAACTTCTTTAGCGGCGTTGAGCACTTTTGTGGGATGGGGGAAAAATGTGAAACTCGCGTCAGGACACGTAGGCTGATCGAAAAACCGTAAGACGGTTGGCGAAATTAAGTTGATTTTTCTGAGAGATAAACTTTTTAATGTAATTTAATATAATATAAATTGTAATGTTTGTGTACGATAGCGCAATAAATAAATATTGTATTTTATTATTATTATTATTCCCGTTACCTCGGCTTAGCCGGCTTACAACAGACATTCACGGGACCTAGCCAAGTGAATGCCGTAACACTATTGTTGAGTGTGGGTGGTTTGCATCAAATGATTATTTATTTCCGTGGATGGGTTCAAGAATCTGCGTACTATTGCAGAAGTATCCAGAATTACTGATTTTTGCAGACTAATGTAGAGGGATTTGATTAATTGGAGAGGATTTATTATTATTATACAACGTTGATATTCAAGTTTTCACTTCTGCCGGCACTCCCGGAGTGCAATTTTGTGTTTTTTTTTTAAATATATTTTTATATCTCCAGTAAATTGTTGAGTTTAAAACACTGTAAAACTTCTGTCTTGAATTGTAATTTTTAACATGTTGCAATCATTGACAGGGGCATTTAGTCTATCTCGATGCACATTACCTCTTGCGTTCTGCAACCGGTTCTTATAAATTTCTTATCCAATACTTTACACTATTTTTTCGAGATCCACCAGTTCTTTTTATATCCAGGTCTTAATAAGTTATTCCCGCCGTAACTTTTGTTAATTTTCATCATAATAAATACCTACCTAAAGACTGTGAGTTATACTCTTATGAGCTTGGTTTTGTGCTATATTGCTATTTTTATTAAACCAATTAGGATGTGAGTATATTTCAAAATGCGTTGTATTAGATGTGCTATATTTAGTCCAAATGACTTTAATGACACCCTTTAGTTAAACCACTGCTTTACCTTCAGCCTTTCTGCACTGTGGCAATATTTCCGTCTATTGTGCGCTCAGCTCAGTGCATCCCGCGAACAAAATGCAAATGCATCATAATGCGGTGCGGCGCATAAATCAACGCGCCGTGATAATATAGCCACCGCGATAAACTGTTATCTCTGTATTTGTTAATAACTTAATCTGGGTTAGGGAAAAGAGTACCATTTCAGGCATCAATAGTATAAGTGAAATTTAACAACTTTTTGGTTTTCAATTGAGGTTGGGCTAACATATACCATGTTAGCCCAACTTGCCCCAAATATTATGTTGTCGTAGACATACGAGTACGTGCGATATATAGACGATATTATTTCAAAAACTCTCAATTTAAAATAAAAAGATCTGCGATCATACTGCCGAGAATAGTTAATATACCAACTTACCGTATTAATTTTCAGTTTCACAGATTTGAATAGGATTTAAGTGTCATCCAAAAAAGTTTATAAATATCGTTTAGATCTTTCAAGTTCAAAAATGATGAGTTGCGAAATGATAAACCAGAGCTAATTGTTAACCCTTTATTTTTTGAACGATACACCGTGCCTTATGCTAGTATTGTGGCTTATGTATAGTCAAAGCCACATCGACCTACCCCAAAACCAAACATAATTCTCGACCAGTTTCCATCTCTTTGTCCGGTGCATTAACGTCCAATTTTAATTAAGATAAATTCAGATTTTTTGGTATATTCATTTGCTGTATGTAAGTGTATAACTAATAATAAATTTAAAGCTGGGCATCCGCAGCCAATTTGGTAAGAGAAAGGGTTGGTTCGGTTATTATTCGGCGTAGACGTATTAAAATGGGAGTCGTTTTATGAAAATTAAATACGGGTTTGACCCTTTTGTCTAGCACATGTGCCGGAGTATATGCAAATGACGAACGGATCGGGTTTCGGTGGACAATACCTAGTTCATTAGGTGCATAGCGTTCAAATTGTAGAGAGTAAAACTTAACAGATTTTTCATTATACAAGAGACAATTTCCAACATCTGATTAACCGTCTAAAGAGGTTGAATTAGACTTGTAAAGATGTAAATCACTTCGATATAAAACGAATACTAATAACTATCTTGCTCCTCGGCTTATCAACGAGCTACCTAGTAATTTTCGCAATAGTATCACACCATTGAACATTAAATATAAATTAAAAGCACAATTTTTTACAACTTTTGCTTTGAATGTAGTCACCTCTTCGAAAGATTGAAACATTTGAGGTAGGTAATTGAATTGTATTTCAACATAAAAATATTGTATTATCGCAACTGTTCCTTAGTTTCCTTAAGATAGTATATTAGTTAACTATTAAGAATAATATTATTGTGTTCATTTATAATCAGTTGTATCGATGTGAGTTGTAGCAGCATCAACACAAACCTTAGTGGTTTAATCGTGCTGTTTTTGTACTGTATCCATTTGTTTTCTGTTTATATGGTAATAAATGAAAGAAAAAGTAAGCAGTAGTAAAGTATTTCCTCCGAATAATGAAGACATTTATTTTTTATTTAATTAAGATAAAAACACTGCTTGAGAGAAAAGTTTTCAAATCTTCCCGCTCGAATTTTTCACCGCTTAAAGAAGAATAGGTAGCATATATTTTTAAGAGTAAGTTATTCGGAATTTCAGAACAGATCCACCCACTTAAAATAACATCTCTAAGAATCCACACTATTACTCCACTATCTTATAATGTGATCCTATTTCTGTGCCCGTTAAAATATCAAGCGCGTATAAAATCATTACCACAACCGACAAAACGTATGCGTTTGTTATGCGTCATCCTGTCAACTAAATGCGTTTTGGTTTAACTGAAATTGCATGATAATTTTGATTTTAGAATCCGACATGACCGCGTTGACACGTCATGCAAAAATATGTGCGTGAACTGTACCTAGCGCGAGTATTCGCGGTGCATCCTCGATTTATGATGCCGAGTGTACACTGTAGTGCGTCTGTTTTTGTTTTGGACGTGCAACGGTAATTTGTATATTTTGCATACAATTATTTCGTCATAAAGTTGCCGCGCTTTTATGGTAGTGGAAGAGGGTTGTTAGCGAAAGGTGTAAATGAAATAATTTTGAGAGGGTTTAATTTACTTTTTTACTTTTTTTTTTTTTTTATCAGAGCATTTTCAATGCTCTTGTAGTTAGAATTATTGTTACGCACAATTCTACCTGTTATACAATACTTTATAAATCTCAAAAACAAATAAAACTGCCCATAGGTGATTGCTTTAAAAAAAATCCATCAAGATCCGTCCGTGCAATCTACATATCTTACATTACCTATTAAATAAACATGCACATATTTGCGATGCATTGCGTAGTCGGTGAGAACAAAGTTGGCTGTGTAGGCGAATCTTACATCTATGCACTTGTGGCAACTAATTGAAGGTAAGGCACTAACCGAATGAGGTCACTTAGATAATGGTTCAAAAGTACGCGTAGAATTTCATGTATATGAAATTTGCGGTTGAAACAAATTGCTAAAGCTGTACAATTAATCAGCAGGTTAGATATAAAGAGTATAAGATGCGAAGGCGTGAGATGGCAAAGATATGATAACCCTAAAATGAGTTCGTGGGTTATGATCCCAGTGGTGCTTGTCTTGTGGTGTTAGACCCCGATTTTAATTAATAAAATATAATTTTTAATGCGTTAATTTTGCAGGTATTATGCAGCGGTTCAACTAACCGGCTTTATAAACTCAACTATTTAAGATTGATAATTTAAATTACTATTATAAAACTTTTGAGACTCATAAAGAAATGTTTATGCACGGCAATTTACATGATATGAAAGTACCGAAACCCTAATCCAAACTGTGATTTTACAGTATTTTACGTAAGTTTTTATAAATGTATATGTATTTTTTTTTTCTTTACATATTAATCTTTTGACATAATGTTACTTCTTTTCATTAAGTCAAAGACTGCATTTAAGATCAAAACTGAATATAACCAATCGATCGTTGAATATAACTACTCTAGATAAGTTTTTTTTTTGGAGCATTTTAGCGTGGCCGTACTTTTAATCGATCGGGATCAAACACCACGGGGACAAACACATAATCCACGAACCAGATAAAATATACCTGTGGGTAATTACTCACGGATGACATAATTTTAACATACTTAAAAATACCTAAGTTGAAGTACATTAGACTCAGCGACTACGAGGGTCAAACTGAAAGTTCTTAGAACTGGCCACTTATAAACAATATAATAAAAAAAATATTCTAAAATTAGAAAATAGAACTCTTTGCCAATATTACTGAGTATATATTTCATTCATTTGTCATTTGTTTTACGATTTGGCGGCAAATTGAAAATTGTCTGTGTCACGTCAACATGAATTTAACACGAGAAAATTTTCGTGCAATGATTTTTTATGACTTTCGATGTCATTTAAGTCAACAAGAAAGTTATGATAGACTACGATTGGCCTTTCACGATGAAGCCCCATCTCGTGCGGCTGTTTACAACTGGTTTAATGAGTTTAAACGTGGTCGCACTAATCTCACTGATGATGTACGTGAGGGACGGCCTTCTACGGCGACGACTGAAAATAACATCTGTGTTGTGCGGCGTATGATAGAGACTGACAAAAGAGTGACCTATCAGCAGATTCGGACAAGCTTAGGCATCGGTATGAGTCAAGTGCACAAAATTCTCCACGAACATTTAGCGGTCAGGAAGCTTTGCGCCCGGTGGATACCTCATAATTTGACTAAGGCTCAAAAACTCCATCGTGTGGATTGGTGCCGTAAAATGATTGAAAGATTTAACGGAGGTGACTCAAATGCTGTGTTCGACATACTAACAGGTGACGAAAGCTGGATTTACTGTTATGATCCTGAAACCAAAAGACAATCTGCTCAGTGGGTGTTTCCTTTCGAGGAGTTGCCAACTAAAGTGAAGAGAGATCGAAGTGCGGGAAAAAAAATGGTGGCCTCGTTCTTTGGAAGGATAGGTCATTTCGCAACAATTGTGTTAGAGGATCAAAAAACAGTTTCTGCAGAATGGTACACTACCAATTGTTTGCCACATGTCTTGGAAAAAGTTCGAGAGAAACGACCTCGCAGTAGGATCCTCCTTCACCACGACAACGCCTCGTCGCACACCGCCAAGCGAACGATCGACTATTTGGCGACATCAAACGTTGAATTACTGGGTCACCCGCCGTGTAGCCCCGACCTCGCGCCTTGTGATTTTTATTTATTTCCAAAAATTAAAGAAAAACTTAAAGGAAAGCGGTTTATGAATGCTGAAGAAGCGGTGGCTGCGTATCGCGATGCCATTGAAGAGACCCCTAAGGACGAGTGGGCAAAGTGCTTTTCCCAGTGGTTCCATCGCATGCAGCGGTGTATTGACGTCAATGGTCAATATTTTGAAAAGATATAATAAAACTAATAACTGGCTAATGTAATCAGTTTTTGATTTTCTAAGAACTTTCAGTTTGACCCTCGTATAATTGATCTAATTAATTGTTTCGTGTTTACTAATAGGTCCTTACATATGAAATTAGCGTTTTGTCGTACTGACCACTTCGATCTGAAATATCTCCTCTTTGGTCAGGAATTCCAAATTCAAATTTATAAATTCATTTAGCTGGTATGTTTGAGTTTTGAAAACAGTCATTCATTTGTTTTTTCTCATTATTTTTTTCTTTGGCGTCGCTTATTACCGCACAAAGTAACACAACAGTCCATGAATATCGACTGTTGTGTTACTTTGCTCAACCGACACAATAATGTAGAGATTTTAAATCGAATCATTACTTGTGATGAAAAGTGGATACTGTACGATAATCGGAAACGCTCGTCGCAATGGCTGAGCCCTGGAGACCCAGCCAAACGAAAATTGTCTCAGAAAAAGTTGCTTGTGAGTGTTTGGTGGACTAGCGCCGGTGTCGTTCACTACAGCTTTCTAAAATCTGGCCAAACGATTACGGCAGATATCTATTGTTAGCAACTGCAAACCATGAAGGAAGAACTAGCTGCTAAACAACCGAGATTGGTCAATCGCTCTAGGCCACTGCTGCTTCACGACAACGCAAGACTATACACTGCACAAAAAACAACCACTAAGTTAGATGAGCTACAATTGGAATATCTGCGACATCCACCGTACTCCCCGGACAAATTACCATTTTTTACGGAATTTGGACAACTTCATACAAGGAAAAAAAATTAACTCCGACGAGGCAGTCCAAACCGCCTTCAAAGAGTTTATTGATTCTCATCCCCATGTTTTTTTTTAGGAAAGAGATCAATGAACTACCTATAAGATGTGTGCAAAAGTGCATAGATAACAACGGAGCATACTTTGATTAATTAAATATATTTTACAAAAAAAATGACTTTATATTCCTCCCTTACAAAACGCCAATTTCATATGTAAGGACTTATACGTTAAAAGTAATGGTTGATTGTTTGTTTTTATTCTGTAGCTTCTTAATTGAATAACTTATTTGATTTGCACATTATGTCTGCAGGACTTTGTTAGCAGTTGGTAGCGATTGCTTTAGAAATTACCCAAACTAAGAACCCAATCTCTGGCAAAACCTAACCTTATAAAACTCAAGGAAACCCTAATGTTGTAAATTAGTAGCTTCGTTTGTAGGGTAGGCTTATGGGTGAATGCCCCTAAACTGGGTAAATTGATCGACAGGCAGACGGACTGATGTCATTACTAAAACCGGCAAATTGAGGAGTCCACTTGTCAACGGGAAATCTTTGATGACATGACACGATAAATGACAAACGCATCGCTCAAAATAAGGTCTGATCTGTTTCATCATGAGACTTTATGTGATTGCGATCTGAATGGGCTCAGTGCCTTGGAGTAGGTAATCTCAAAGTAAAATACTTTGGACAATACTGATAAATATGATAAAGCCGCCTTAATTTTTTATTTTCTGTAAACAGATCCTTAAGAAAAAGAGTTTTTTTTTAGGTTTACGGCCTACTTCACAATATTCAAGTAAATTTTGTTACATGTTCTGGTTTTAGTTAGTGTTATATGACGGATACTTAATGCGAAATGACGTTCTATCTTGAATAAAGTGCTTACTGGTCGATTTTAAAACAGTTTCTTTTTGTGTTACCGAATGTTTTTAAATCAACTTATTTTGCAATTCCGATCTAAAAGGACGGATAGTTTTCATTAACTGAGGTAGAATTGTGTAAAGCAATCGTATTCATTTGACAGTTCAAAACGTACGATATGATTTGTCAAATAGCAAATAACAAAGCGTTTGACAGATCATATCGTACGTTTTGGACTGTCAAATGAATACGATTGCCTTACACAATGGCACCCCAGGTTGCGTTACGTAGTAACTATTACTTTTACTAGCTCAGTAAAAGAGGTTTAGTCGAAGCTCTATGGTCTGCGTTATGCATATAGTTCAATTCATATCCGCAATTGAACAAAGCACTCTAAAGAATATGTTTTGACTATATTTTAGTATAACTTTCAACGCAGATAATCGTTCGAAACAGAGCGAGACAGAGCATAAATAATTCATCGTCTCCGGCTATGACCCTAGTTCGGCCGTTCAAGTCTAGCTTAAACCAGGTCAAGGAAGCGAGAAGGCAGCCCACTCTCAATGATCTATAAGTAACGGTAGTACGTAAAGGTACATTGTTAGCTTTTGTAGCAACCTTTACAATAAAGGTCAAGCCTTAATTGAAGTGTCAAATGTTGTTACTCAACAACTAAGCCTACTTTACACTACTACGTTACACTTAAGAATTTCCATATTTCTGCTACATCGCACGTTGATACATCGAGGTTTGGTTGACTTTCAGACTCTTTGCACACTGTATATTGGCGACTACATCGATACCAACGCGCTTTAGCATCAACGCAGTCACGCTTCTGCATCGATGCTAACACGCGACTGCATCGATGCCAAAAAATTCTGGTCATTGCGTGATCGCGATCCTAAAGCGCGTTTTAAAATCGCGTGAGTGCATCTAGGTATGCTAAAAGTCGCACTGTGTAAGGGGACTTAATATTAACACTTAACTACATACGAGTATGATTAAAGTGTGTTAATTTCTTGTTATATTTGTACTGAGCGTTAAACAAAAGTAAAGTGCATCCATCTTAAACCGTATAAAAATGATTCTGTAAATTTGTGGGTTGAGTTCGCTGCGCATAACTGAAACCAAAGTTCAGTTTTTCTCTGCAACAAAACAGTAATTAATTCCGTCTACATAATGTAACATGCATTTTGATCAGCCAAGGGTTGCTTCAAATAAATTATAACTCCCATAGTCTGATTGTTTTAACACTTAAACCCTTCCTCGCGTCATAAAGTTGGGGAATCGCGCAAAAATAGTAACATAATGGCATTTGCATATTTCGCTTTGTTTTTTCGCGGTGGGTTTCAAATGTCACCGCAGTCTGGGGTGCAAAAGGCCCCATTAAAGAGGGTTTAGTGTATTAAAAATCGTTTCACGTCCATAACATTCTTGAGGTTATAGCGTTAGTGAGTTCGACCGAGAAACGGGGTGAATATTTATGTAATAAATAAAAGGGATCGCACGTAAATAACGGGTGAGCGTCTCGACAAATGTATAATCGGATTGTTTTGGTACTTATTCATTGTGGTATTGAAATTGGAAGTTTGCTACACATGAAATATAACCGTAACATTTCGAAGGTAGAATTTTAGTCTCTACATTGAATGATTCAAAACAAAATGGGTTCGTTCTATTTCGAAGAGTTCGTTTAAAACATAAGTAATAAAAACGTTGTATAAGGTTCAACTTTTATGTTTAAAATGAGATCTCACCATACAGGAATTAACTGACCAAATCTGAGAAATCGTAGGTGCAAAAGTTTAGAATTCGACATAAAACAATACTTTCAAATGCAATGTTTCCTTGTACTTTCATAAGAATATTACAGCTTCCCTTCCATCCGTGTCTTAAGGCGCGTAACTCCTAAACCTACACCTCACTGTAGACTTCAAGTCTGCACGGCCGGAAGTAGTCGTCCCGGCAATAACAGTTCCGTTGCCGACACTCGGCTCGCTTCCGTCGTCTGCGAGGGTGCTTCCTCCGAATTGTTTATATCTTCGGCAAATACCAAATGACAAGTGAGCTCGTTTGTTTTATTACTCTATTTTTTGGGGAAGACAGGATGACCTTTATTTTTGAATTTCTAATCGACTGGGGTCTTCAGATATGAGTAGAATAACTCATTGAAAACTACTCAATGGATAACATTTTGGTTGGTATCGGTCATCAAAAAAGCGCTACTTTAAAATCCTTGCAGCAATAAGTAGATAATAATTTTATCTACCCTGAATATTTTTGCTCGGAAATAAAACTCAATTTGAAAGCCATTTCGCATTTATTTTAGAAAAAAGGCTAATATGTAATCCTTTTTTTCTCAAATAATTTGTGAAGCAAATGATATGAAAATGAATAGAGGCAGATAACACCTTTTAACATTTGATGGTAATTAATGATGATAAAAATACCAATTTATGACCGAATGAAGCGTAATTGTCACCAAAAAATGCTATTTTTATGGTATCTCCACTCCCCTACCATTTATGCCATCTGATGGCAATGACGATTTATTGCCATTAGAATATGGAAATACGCCGCCGGCTGCAATGGGTACTCGGCTGCTTTTAATTTCAACCAAAATTAATGAGCATTTGGTTATACTATCAAGATTATTAGATAATTACGGGAAGTTAAAAACATCTTGGAATAAAATTATCCTGAGTAGGCATAATGCATATGATTCTACCTTTATAAATATTAATATTTATCTAGTTACAGCAATGTATTTACTTTAAATTCAAAAACAATGCAAAAATAAAATTACAAACTTATAGCATAGCGTTATGCAACTCACTTTCTCGTGCTTCTGGCATTGGAAAATCATCTACCTATTAGTTTCTTCATCAACTGCCTGAACGACTATTTTGGATAACCTATGGACCTCTGGGAATATTTTCTGCGAATAAAACAATGCTATACTTTCCTTGTTTACTTGTGAAATATGTAGTTACTTTGTCATAGAGAGTGTCACTATACCTTATGTGTTGGCAACGCCTAGTGAATTCATTTTCAAGTAAGGTTCTTCTGCACTGTCTTTGACAAAGCAGTGAAAGTTACACAAAAACGTTTCACGTTATCTGTCGATAAACATGCCACCCATAGAGAACCAATAAGAACAATAATAAATAACTGTTATCATATTTCGAGTATGCTCCTGGCCGCATCGCGAAGGATCCGAACCAATATATCACTAGGAATTTACGAGGCAAGATACGACAGGAAAATTGCAAGAATGGTGGCGCAATCTATCTTAGTTGGGTTGTAAGGGAGGCTGGGTCGAACCGAGGGTGGGTGAGGGGAAACTTGGAGAGGTTATTAGTCCGAGCATCTGTTGTGAGGGCGTGATGAAACTGAGGGTACACGGTAACAAATCTAATTGCACTGTAGGCGCTCGTACGCTGAATAATGGCGCCTCATGTGGTACCAGTAATTTGTTATACCTGGTCACCCGTGGTGTGGACTGGAGATTTTTCCGGGTTATCTCGGGTCTAGTATCGGTGTTTCTAAATCCAATATTGCCTGCCAATATTGTTGTGGGTAAACTTTCACTAGTACATGACTTTTGAAAGCAAACAATACATCTTTCTGCATAGCAGGTCAGTTATATAAAATAAGTAAATTAAATTGTAATAAGGTTTAATGCTGATAAACGAAAAAACAAGACGCAGAGAATCACCTTTATATGAACACATCTTGTCTCCTAAGAAAGTTTGATAAACACAACGGCATAGTACTTGATTAGTGATGCATGTGAAACAAACAGATCTTTTCCCTTTTCGTAAATTTCTAGAAAATAATACCTCAATCCGTTTCCTAGAGTTTAATACGTGCGTAATCACATTATCACTGACAAGTCATTATAATCATAATTAATGCGAGCGTCACATTGCATCGCATCGTTAAAACATAGCCTGAGATGGAGTCCAGTTTATTGCGCTTCTTAGTAGCGCTACCTTCTACGTTCACTATTTCGGAGAAAGGTGGAGGCGGCTAACTTTTTGTAGGCCCGTTTGACGCGAGATAACAAATACGAAAACTCGAGTTCTACCGTGTACCCACCTCATACAATCTTTTTATGCTTATCTTTCTGTGATTTATGGACGGCCGTGCAACGGGAAAGAAAGGAGGTATACAAAAGTAATTTATTTTTTACGTTTGTTTTTCTTGTCTTTCCATCGGTGCTGGCCACGAGCGGACATGTTTTTCGAGTTAGCATTTTTGAAATGTCCCAACATGATTTATCTCTTGACCCCGCGTGGGCGTGCTTAGCCGATCGGTACTTCGAATTTAAACGCATAAATCATAATGCATAAATACAATATACGTCGCCTCTTTATTATTATGATTTGTGGAACGCGACTCCCGAAATATAGTGCGCTGTAAAAATAAAATGGCGCGGAATGACGCGCTCAAACATGCCAAAAACTGGTTTTAATCTAGTGACAATCTTCTTGGAGCAAAATAAAATTGTGTATCAAAAGGTTATGTTGTGGTAAACATTAAATTAAAATAGTAGGGGTCTGTTTCAAAATGTCGCTGAACAGCCGCCAGTTAGCTTTACCTACCAGGTAGTTTATACAAAATGACTTTCCTAATTCTTTCGTTGGGAATTACTTACTTTTCGATTGGAAAATAGACCTTATGTACCCACTGCTCCTGCTTTCAAAAGTGTAACAAACTGGGTATTGGTCACTACCAAGGTACATTAAAATGCTTCAAAAAGCTTAATTATGTGTCTAGATTTCTAATTATTTTGTTACGGATCTCAATAAATCATGTTTTCTATTTGCTATTGTCTGTAATATGTTTATGAGAGTTCGTAGTTACCGTAGCTTCCTCTCGCTCATAAATTCTAAAACTGTACCGACTTTCGTGACTCGGTAAAAAGTTCACACGTCCAGACAAGTTCTGTTCTCTCAATTAAGCGTCTTTACCGGACATGCGGCCGAATTATTCATGACCTGCTCAGACGACATGTCACCAAATGATTTATAAAAACCCGCTAAGCGCGTGTCGGACATTTAAAGGTACAGTTCTGTGGCACCGAAGATTTAATCAAACTAATGGTCTCCCTGAAAATACCTACACGTATTCCTGACACGTAGTTTGTAAGTATTTAGGTATTGTTATAAAGCGAAACACCTGTATAACTCTCCATAATTACTTTTCAATTTCGATCATATACTTATAGTAATAATAACTCATATTAATGCTACAATTAACATCATTTTCAGGTGATAAAATATTTTAGGGTAGTATGTATATAATGGTGAACCAAAAAAAATACATGAATTTTATTTACTGAACCCTAAATATTTACCATGTGACTTAATTTAGCCTTCTGTTTTCAGGTACGTCGTTTATCCCGGAGAAAGTACCTATCTTACGCATTTCCCAACCGTTAGAAGGTACGTTTCTTTTTGTAATTATAGCAGTCTGCAATTATTTCAATTGTTAACAAGAAATTTTCGTCATTCTGCGTGGTAATGCTCACTTAGAGACGGTAATTGTCTTGTATGTCGAAAAAATTCAACGTAAGTGGTTGATATTGCTGATATTATCATTCATATGAGCGTAAAGACAAAGTTCGTGAAAAATATATCTTTATACATAAGTACATAGAAACTTGACTGTCATGAAGTAATTGAAGATGAGGAGTTGATTACTTCAGGTTCTGCCATTAAGTAATTTATGTAATTATTGGCCACTTTCCGAGAAATCCGATTCCCCGAATCATCCGCTACCATCGTTCCACTCGCGCTGCAAATAAAGCCAAGCGTCAAAAACAAAGCCCACACGTGATAGCACAAAAAAGCATGCATTATGAAGATTGTGCATCTAGCCAAGCCAAGCAACGCCTAACAACAGTTGCCAAAAATCGAGCGATAAATAAAACGCGGGCATACTGCATGCATTATGGCCCTACCTTATCTTAGTGAATTTGAAGCCAAGAGTCGACCATTAAAATGCATTAAAATTACCTGTCTCGAATGAAAAATAAGCGGTGCTTGCGGAGGTTTAAGACTAAAAGAGAAATTACTGTTTGTCGAACTGGATTGAGTAATTTGTGTACATTAAACGGATTTTAGAGTTCTGTTGTAACAAAACCCTCGGTTCCGATGAGATACGACAACCGTGGAATCATGAAATATTAGTGCCGTTACTTGTGTTAGTAACAACATCTCCAATCAATACACACAGTCTAATGCTTATTTGAAATAAAATATTTCAAAAAACTTTATGACGGATTCTGCTTTCTATGAATTATAAATAGGTACAACAACTTTGTTTAGTTGCGAGTCAAGAAATATAATAATAATAATAGTCCCCCTATCCGATTACGACTACGGTGGCCAGTCACAACGACTAATCGACTGCGTCGGACATATTATATTGCACAAGTGTGTACGCAAACACAGGTGCACTCTCTATTCCTTTCACTCTCATAGCCCGATGGGACAGCAATCTGACACGACCGGAGAGAGATCAGGCGCAGGATCAACGGCTTTACGTGCTTTCCGATGCACGGGGGTGAAACACCGATAACTACCTAACTCCGGGCTGCCTTGAAAATTTTCTCAACAGAAAAACCCAGGTACATATTATTGGCCCGACCCGGAGATCGAACCCGGGACCTCTGGCGCAGTTCTCTTTTTAAAGTTTCATTTCAAAGTTACATTTCAACCTCTCGTTTTAAAGTGCGACCCTCTAACCACTGCATCACCGAGGCAGTTATATAACATAGGTACAATAATACTTCATCTTCCTGAAACATAAATTAATTGCTTATTCACACATACCGTACCTTTATTGATCACACTTGACCAGTTTTTTGTAGGAGGTCAACAGCGTGTGGGGCAGCGTGATTGTATGTTCCATCTTAGTGAATTAATGTCCGGCCATCTGAGGGTGGACGAATTGATTCTATGGAACCGAGGAAGTGGCAGCGTTTCAAGAAATTACCTGTCTCAAGACCTAAGTGTTGGTTGACGGCTCTTGGAAATGTATCAATAACTGTTATTTGGTTGCGACAGATGATGGGCTGGGAATTGTTATATTTGTTTTCTCCACAAAAAGTTTTTCAAGTGGCTGACAGTTTTATCTTTTCTTTTAAAGCAAAATGTTTGGCTGCCCTTAACTAATTCACGAGGCATTTTAACTAATTAAATAAAAAAACAACACCAAATCCTAACTTTTTATTTTTTTGCTTATTGTTTTAATGAAGGAATGTATTTTTTGATCCATTCCAATCTAATCCCAAAAACTAATACCAACGGTATTTTATTACATTAAAATCAATCTATTCTCAACTTATATTAAATTTTAAAAAAATAGGATAAAATTTTAAATCGACTCTCAATGAATAAATACGATTTCATAAGTTTTGGTACAACCAGTCACAGAAACAACTTACTTTGCTTTCTAATTATTTTCAAGTACTAGGACTGCATAAATTTATGGCAGAGTTTTGAAGCTTTATTGCCTTAAATTAAGCTTAAAAAAGTGAAAATGATTGTGATGTAAATATTGCTTACAAAATTACAGAGAATTGCAAAGATAACACACTAGGAGTGCAGAAATTAATATTTTTGTAAATAAAGAACTAAAAATATTTAAAATCAATCTACTGCTGTATATACGTACATACATAGTAGTTAACCCTGATGGATTTTTATGAGTTTAATCAAATATCGCTGGTATTAGTTTTTGGGATTAGAGTGGAATAGATCGTATTTTTTACGAAACAGCTCGTAAAAAAGTATTGTAAAAATATTTAACGTTTTATAAAATTTTGTTTTTTTAGGAATTTAACAGTGAATGAAATGAAGAAATAAGCGGTTCTCAGTAAATTTCCACATTAGTGCGGTGTTGCGGTTGAATCACGTAGGTCGATTCGCATTCCGGACATATCACAGCCTCCTCGATTAGACGGACGTGTCGCGGATATATTCTGCAACTGGTCTTACTGACAAGTGTCTAGTTTTTGTAATCATTTTGTTACGGATGGTGTTCTACGGGAGATCAATACTTTATTAAAGTATTTTTATTTTTTATTTTATCATTTGTAGTGAGAAAACGCAGCAGTTCATACCTATGTCATACGATAGTGTATACATAGATAAATGGATCATCGTCAAAAGTTTGATTGTTTTCTGTTGGCTATTTGACACTAAATATCTATCCATGGTAACTAGGTAATATGTTACTATCCCAATGCCCAATCTCTCTCGCTAATTATTTTTAATACGCAAGATTACTTTTCCACGCCTCAAATTCTACTTAAAACCTGACTGGTGTAATCTACATGGCTTTAATATAATAATTCAAAAGCCTTATCACTGAATCTCTCACTCAACTGCCAGAATTGGAGACCAGTACTCGCCGGCAAATTGCCAAAGCTATTGTCATTCACCGCCGTCATTCGAGCAATGAAGAATACCTGATGTGGGGAATTCTCGCATGCAGTATTTCTATTATTAGACCAGCGACACACTAAATATAGGTTTCAGTTAAAATAATCAGTAAAGTCTTGATGTTGTGAATATTTTTGTCACCTGAACTATAAACCCTTGCAGACAACGGTTAGAGTAACATTGAAGTTGATTTAAAAAACTGTACTCTCATTAAGCAGTCAAAGTATCTTCTTAGTCTGCATACTACCACATTTTCTACAATGATCTCGCAAGTGCTTGCGCTCATAATGTTGGATACAATAAATTCAACAATTGTCAACAAAATAATCAACCATAACCATCACAAGGGCGATGTCGATTGCAATACGTATCTTGGCTTAAGAATTTGACAAGAAAAATCGGTTAGTTTGGTTCAATTACTTATGATGCTTGCCGAATCCACCCCAGTGTGTCGCAGTGTTAACTTCATAATTGCAAGCACGAGCACGCAGGCCCTTGAATATCGCAATTTATACTCTTCTTCATAAATGAATTTAAAATCTTAGACAGTCATTCATTCGTGTGAAACTTCACATAGCTTTTAAGTCTAAAAGTAACCCAAAGTTTATATTTTTGGTATTTTCTTCGTTAGTTATTATATATATATATATATATATATATATATATATAATAACTATAAATTTTGCTGAACAATGTCTAGACTCCTATTATATTTACTAGCGTCTTACTTTTAATAACATCTGCAGTATAAAATAAATGAGTAACAAAAAGATAAATCTTGCACGATAGTCTTATATATCTTTCTAATTTACCTCTATTAAAAACAAAAGCCGACTATATGAAAACATGAAACAAATTCTCCATGTAATATAGTGTTATTGCCATGCATTCAATGACTCATCCTAATGTTTATTTGATGTGTATTTCTTACTAAACTTCGGGTATAATAAATAGTACGAATTTTATTTGGATACATTGCGAAAGTGTCTTCTCTAAATTTTCATAGAAGTTTGGGTTGTGTATCTTAATATTAAATAAAAAGAAAATTAAAATTGTAACAGTGAAATTAAGGATGCGAAACGCCACATCAACGGTTCTTCAAAAAAATATTATGAGTGCGTGTGAATTTTTCATAAAGGTCCATCATAAAATTGACCATCTCACATGAAAAGTAACTATTTGTCGAACTTATGACCCATTGCAAACTATTAAGACGCTTACAAAGATGCACCTGCGTCTGTTAATGAAATAAAAAAGGTGAGAATGGACAAACGAACACAGTAAACTATTATCACGCCACCTCTATAACAATAAAACCAACATTTAAGGACTTCATCACATCATCTTTGACTTTTTCAGTCCAGACATATGAACTGGCATGAGTTATTGAACTAAAATGCATTCCGTTACCTGTTTATTAACATTTGTATAGTAAAAAGCTGACATGTACATGTCAGAATAACTACGCATAAAATAAGGCAACATAGACATAAATATTAAGTCAATATGTTCTTCTAACTGATTAATGTAGAGATATAATACCTTATGAGTACCTACCCAAAGGCCGATGAAGATTAATAAAAGATATTAACATTGGAGAAAAATGAACTTCATGACTGATCAAACTACTATGAACTAGGTAAACGGTTGTGTATGGTTTCCGAATAAAATAAATGTAAGCTGTTTAGCTTAATAAGATGTTTGCTAGCCTTATTATAACGTCATCTAGATTTTCAAGAAAATCCTTTTTTGAAGACAGTTTAGTGTTACTATCTTAAAATTTAAAGTACGTCATCAATGAATAACTGCTATGATTTTATACATTTACACATTAGAACGTATTATTTGGTACGTATGTCCAATTTAAGTACTTATTTTATCTGTTTAAGTACAGTTGCAAAGGCACTGATAAATCTTCACTTAACTATTTTGTTTTCCTTAAGCTTATCATTGCAATATTTCAATGCAAATTGCCCATCACGACAGAACATGCTTGCACAGCCATAGAAGAGATTAACATATTTGTCCTCACTAAAATAGGTAGTAATAAAACGTTATGTAAATAAAATTAATTTTACTATCTCGGATCTGTTAAACGAGGAAGCTTTAAATATCGATTTAATGATCGATAAATCTGTTGAGAATTCTGTCGAAAAATCTCTCGATTGTAATAAGGTTTGGACGAGAAACCAGTTTTTAAGTAAGAAAGTGTAGAGAAAATTGAAAAGACTTGCAATTTTTATATTCATAAAGTTTACTATGAGTGTTTAAAACATTCTAAAGCATTACAATTTTTATTTATAAATAACAAGTAGAAAAATTTAGTTCTCTCGTAGTAACACACTTTGACTTTGTCATATCTCGTAAAATTATGAAAAAAATATATTAAGAGTGTCCAAATTTGGTGTTTCCTTGAAATCTATGATATATCAACAACATTTTTTTACCTGTTTACGAGCTTTAGCTTGATTTCCTTCGCTTCAACTAAATACCTTCAATTTCCAGGCATTTCAATTCCCACTCAGTGTAAATTAGTAGTATCTATATAATTATGTAATAATAATAATATATATCCTTTCCTTTGGATATTCCCACACATCGCCATCTAGTCCCAAAGTAAGCTACTCAAAGCTTGTGTTATGGGTGCCAGACAACGGATATAATACTTAAATACTTTTTTCTTTATAAATACATGCATGATATACATAGAAAACACCCAGACCAATACAAACAGACATGTTCATGCACACAAATGTTTGTATTGTGCGGGGATCGAACCCGCAACCCGCTGCGTAGTAGGCGATTTCTCGACCACTACACCAGACGGGTCGTCTAATAATACTACAATAGTATGAATATTTATGATATTATTATAATAATATTATCAGTATAATGCGAAATCGCAATACGAATTACTAATTTGACAGTAAAGCAGAGCGGCTTAACTGTCAGAGCTGCATCGCAATACACACACTGGACTTTTAATAATTGAGCTGTTTGTTTAGTATCATAAAAGCTATCCATACTGTTTTATTTGAGCTACAATAAAAACGTTCGCGACAAACTATTCGTCGCGGATATCTCCCGATGTCGATGAACGCCTAACTGTTACTAGGAATTCGGCGCAAGAGAGTGAAGGGACATGTCTCTAGTTTGCTCTTTGTTTTTCTGGAATTTGTGAGTTATTTATTTTGGAAGGAGATGTCATCTAAAAAAAAATTCCGAAAATAAGGAATTGTTTTACAATACTTCCGTTTAACAATAAATCCGGAAATAGTATCTTATATTAAAGGGTAAATGACGACATACTTAATGCAAATGTTCTTCAAAGATTATTTTAAAATTTTCTACCATTTAAAAAGGGCAAAAAATATGTTTTGAATAACCGAAATAGTTTTATTACAAACTTCCGTTAAACATACCCCGAATGCGAATTTGAATACTTAGTTAAAATCCGCTTGCAATTTGCACTTTGCTACTAACTACAATGCTAAAGTGAAATTGTATGTGCACAATAAACCTACCAGTTGGTAGGAAGTCAATAAAATAATAGCCCAGGATCCGCTGGTCCACAATAGTACGAACTACGAATGCTGAGTTGGGAGCAAACAATGACGCTCGTAAACTATCTCGGGTGGGCAGACAAGCGACTAAGCAGCGACTAATCGCACCAGTGGGCGACTTAGTAGCAATAACAAGTATCATGTTTCAGTGTTATAAGTAGTTTTATGTTGTAATTATCGTTGTTAAAAATGTACAGTTGATAATGTTAAGCAATCATTAATTGTCTTTGAAAGCAAATTCAAAACCATTCATAAGTAGGTACCTAATCCCGGCTCTGTTTCAATAAGTGCTGCGTTTCATCATTCATTTTGTGAAGGTACATTTTAAAGCTTTTATTTTGTTATCCCTTTAAATGAGGTTTTGGCTAGTATGAGATTATTACGAATTTTGAAAGCACAACTATGTACCATAATATTAAATATGTTAGACACTCACAGTTATTATAAGCATAGAATTTCAGTTTATTTTTCCACAGTCTGTCGCAAGTAAGTCGCTCATCTGTGCCTAGTTTATATTGTGAATCACTTAATACTTTATAGACGCTCATTGAAAATCAATAACTCGCTCCCAGCTCTGTTAGTTGCCGCCTAAGTGTATTTTACATTTATACGTAGATTTTAAATGGCTAAGGCCATTCAGTACTGGGAACCTTTATACTATACGTATGTCTGTTGTATGTGAGTTGCACGTTTGATATACGTACTGGTCTGGTATAATAAACTGAAGAAAAAAAAACGTTATTCTGAAACAAAATTTTAAGGAAATGGTTTCAGAAATAATGAGTGGCTAGGTTTTATTCATCTTGGGTGTATGCTAAATTTCCATAGATATTACAAATGAGAGAACATATGACGTTTCAATTTGTACCTAATATTTAAGGTATTTTCCATATGACTTCATCACACTTCTGTCGATAACTTATTCATATTGTCCCACACCCTTTTCCATATGAATTTCAACTCAGTGGTTCACAAGATATTCAAGAGGCTATTTACATGGGAAGTAACGAATACATCTGTCGTTCTGATCTGAACCGGCTCATTCATATGTTGGTACTTGTGCTATCTGACAACTGTGACATCTCGCCCACTTGAACCAGACCTAGCTTGTCTGTTACTTCTGTCTGAAAACGACTATTTAATGTCCTTATCATGTACTTTGCTCCTCAACATGCAGTAAACACATTTTTTTATTGGTTTTGGACCCTAGACGAGATAGTAAAACTCAAGTTTGTAATACCACAGCCTGAAAAAGTTTTAGGGATAGTTCGGTCTCAAATGAAGGACAAGTGCAAAGTAGACAATGTTATGACATAATTGACACCTGCTGTACTCGTCTACAAATTGAAAATAAGTGTGAAGTCAGGAACTTTTTATCACGACAATTTGTCAGACATATCACTTGGTCACCCTCGCAAATGATCATTATGTGAAACGTGGTGTAATGGCATCAAAATGCTGGAATACACGTATTTTACCGTCTTTGAAAAATCTATTAAGGCTTCCTAACACATGTGCAAAATTTCGTAACTGTATGTATGTTTTTATGTTTGTATATTTGTATGTTGGTCTGATGTTCAGTTCACTTAGGTATAGTTTAACTCAGGGTACAGTTTTTCATCAAAGTCAGACCAGTAATTTTTGAGATATGAGTATTTACTAAAATAATGAAGAAAAAAATGTATTCATAAAGATGAATTAAGAAACCAAAAATTTTTGCGCACTGGTGGGACTTGAACCAGAATATATTCTTTATGAATATAAAATATGACACTGTGAGTGTTAAAAACATTCTAAAGCAAAAAAAAATGAATCCTTAAAAATCGGACTTAAAAGCTTAAAACAACGCATTCGTCTTCTATTAAGGAGAAACAAATTCTTTTGGAGTCCTTGCACGATTTCAAGCTTACCTGCTACACCAACTAATAGTCAAACATCATGCATCGACACCAACAGAATTTGTTTGTCCTGAATAGTACGACGAATGCGTTATTTTAAGCTTTTTAGTCAGTTATTGAAGGCGGTTTAATATTTTAAATATTCCTTCTACAAGCTGAACTCCTTCCAGTAAACATTTTTAAGACAGCTTTTGTGTCAGCATTTTTCATTGTTTGAATATCCCATTGATATAATATAAAATATTTTTTGATCTCACCTCACAATTATTTTACTTGTTTCTTAATACACCTTGTACTTTCCATATGAAAGCCCACCTTTATGTTAATAACAATAAATAGATCCAGCAAATAATAAAATCGTCAAACATCCGTATCGACGTTTTAAAATTACATTCGTGACTTTCATTCGTAGATGGTTGAAAGCTTACGGCTATGTTTCATTTAGTGCGCAGGCGCAAGGGTTATATATCATGCGCTGTCTCTCAGTGCGATTGTTCGATTATTTAAAGAATGAACTGCAGAATAAGACCCTAATTGCATCGCTGCTGATATCCGTGTCAATGTTACGGGTGATATCAGAAAACTGTATGATTGGATGGGACAAGTTCACATTTTAATTTAAAAGGATATCTATATGTTCGCCTGGATCCCTAAAAGTATTAACAATTTCGTTTTATGAATTACGAAAATTTTTCAACTATATTCTTGCACGTGCTCCATAACATCTTGAATTATAAGCTCTTCATACTAAAAGTAGTTTGTGGCTCTACTCTACAGACTATTGAAAGTCATTTCTCTCGATGACGGTAATGACTCAGTTTCATATAAACTTCTATGAGCAACAAAAAAAAATACATAACGCTATTAACAGAAAATTTTCAAATTCATGTAAGTTTACACAGTTTTAAAACTCTCTATTATAATAGTCCCCCTAGTACCTAGTCCTTCGACTACGGTGGCCAGTCACAAACGATTAACCGACTGCGGGACATATTATAGCGCACAAGTGTGTGCGCAAACACAGGTGCACTCTCTATTCCTTTCACTCTCATAGCCCGATGGGCCAGCAATCTGACACGACCAGAGAGAGAACATGGCAGGCGCAGGATCAACGGCTTTACGTGCTTTTCCGAGGCACGGGGGTTAAACACCGCCATCTTACAAACTCCGAGTTACCCTGAGTATTCGCACTGAGTGGGTCGCACTTTAAAGCGACAGCTGTGCTAGAGGTCCTGGGTTCGATCCCGGGGCCGGGCCAAAAATATGTACCTTTTTTTTCTCAATTATACCCTTAGTTCATTCCTGATTGTGACTTGCCTAGTTAGGCAACGGTACTATTTTCGTTTATTGACTGGTACTTTAAAGAAAAAACAGTTAAATACAGACGTCACGAGAATTCGAGCGGTCGCTAATTGCGCCGAAAACTCGATCGATTCGACCGTTCTGTGATCTTTATTACCATAGAATTTAAGGTGGAACAAATACCCTACTATGTAAAACATTGACTGTACTTTCGATTCCTTCATCACGTTCTCTCGTATTGCCGAGCCAGCATGAACGACAAGGAGGTATATAGCCAAAAGTATGGTCGTCTTCTTTTATAATAGACCCCCTGGTCCGGTTAAAGCTACTTTTTTCGACGTGCAGCTCTCATTTCGGATTCAGCGAAGTGCAAAAGCTGACGCGAAAACAATCGCTTATTAATGAACAAAACATGTGTCCAGTTTGAAGCGGAATTGCACTCATAGTGCATTTGCGGCACGTAGTTGACAAACTCCTTAAACAAGAGTATTGTAGGGTTGGCGAAAGATACGAATTATTTAAACTTTAAAAAGGAAAACTAATATTCAGTTCAACAAACATGCTAAGCTGTGTCTGTGTATGGCAAAGTGTAGAGTAACGATTTAAATCCATCTAGATTACTTTATTAAGTACTCACATGAATAAAATAGTCACAATTTGCAGACTTTTCTGTCAAAAAGATTATAATGTTATTCAATGTTTTAAGCAATTAATCAATTACGTATCAGATCCATGAAATGTAAAAAAAAGTAGAGTAAGCCTGTAACATCCCACTGCTGGGCAAAGGCCTTACCTCAACTATGAGGTAGATTGAGCCATACTCCATCACGCGGGCTCAGTGCGGGTTGGTGGAGGAGTGTTTGCAGGGCAAGCGACTAACCCTGCTGTCAGATTTTATCAAGCCGCCCATAAGGCCTCTGACTAGGCTTAACGACTAATATCCATCGATGTTAGCTGGGACCAACGGCTTAAGGTGCCTTCCGAAGCACGGAGATGCTCGTGATGTACGTCACTTATATGGTCGGAATGGTCACCCATCCAAACACGACCGCGCCGTAGGTTGCTTCACTTCGGTATCACTACCTAAGCGCTACTGCCACTGCGCTACGAGCATCTATCCATGAAATGGGATTACTCAAAACAATTTTACAGAATTAAAGCGTCCAAAAATTTAAAACAGCTGAAAGTAGTTTCCTTCTTTTTATCCGTGTTTCCAATTTAATAAACTGTCAAGTTTCTTGCTCTTTGAGATGAATTACTTCACTTATTAATTTTAATACCTACAAATAATTTGGGTTAATTAATATCGAGTAAACCGGACGTTCGCGACGAGTTTTTGTGAATTTTCAGCGCAGCCCTGGTAAAAACTGATATTTAATTGTTGTGAGGTACGTAAGCTTAATATCTTCATCAATAACTGATAATTTATGTACGGCACGATCGGTACAAGACGGTATGGCGGCCGCCGGCACCCCTTTGTAATCAGTGCAGAGTTATAAAGGCATTGCAACACCGCGGGGTTTGGGCTTGGTTTAGTGCTGCAGAAGAATCGATAGTCTAAAATTGATAGTTGACCATTTTATCGGATTGAGGGTCTGCTTCACTTTCGACAAATAAGCACTAAATAAAGAATATTTCAAATAAAAACGTCATTTCGTATAAAGTACGGAAATTAGAAACTTTACATAAAGACATTGTGAAACAGGCCGTCAAAGTGTTTGCAAAGTTAACCGAGAGCTTGTTAAATGATACCATTTAACAAGCTCTCGGTTAACGGTTAACATTTCATATTTGATACCATAAATACATCCAATATATTAATCATTCATCCCCTACTAAGCGATGGCATCAAAGATTTAATTTAAAGAGAAAAATACACTAGTCAAAAATTGGTACGAGTATATAGTTTCCCTTTTTCATATTAAAGGCGACATAAAACATTTAGGGCTATTTTTCATATTATAGTAGATTTGAAAAATGCGTAGTATACAAGTAATTTGATTTAAACTTCTCATTAAAAAGTGACACAGTGAAGACAGTCCTTCGCTTTAAAGTATCGATCAACTAAACATCTTTCCAACACTAGTTCAAATTGTTTCTCTCAATGGATCTGCAAGGTCTCGATACGAAGCTTTGAGGTGGTGACCTCATGATTTATGTGCCTTAAGATTAATCGACATTCGACTTCCCGTGAAAATTGTAAAATGTTTTCACCTGCACTTTGCCGTTTCTAAATAATACATTAACTTGACTTACTAGTTATTTTAAAAAACTTCATTGATCTTGTCCTATTCCGATGGTCAATAGTACTAGTATTTTAGTGTGACTGTAAAAATCGCGCTATATAAAATACATCAAAGAAAAATTGTGTCAATGAGCTGTCATAAAAAAGTATAAAAATATAATTTCATGATTGAATAACGAAAGTATAATCTGAATTATTACGTCTACACTACATCAAAATGCGTAAAGTCATATAAAAACAGTAAAAAAGGCAACATTTAGGCCGAAAATAAAAATAAAAAACTCGAACTGCTCAGTGATGGCTGCGCCAATGACAGCAGTAACAAATCCCAAATACATCAGAAAAGCATAAAACACAGGGAAATAGTAAAAAAGTTGTGTAAAAACGTAGTAAAACAAATCTATTCTACAATATATTTATACTGCGGAACTTGATTGATGCCGATCATTAAACGGACGCAGAGCATGGTTCTTGTTTACCGAAGATATAGCTCAGAGAGAACAGTTATATCACTATATACTTTACCTAAGCACAATGTGATATTAATGGGATTTTTATCCAGATCATGCACTTCTGGTTTTTGACGTTATAGCCATACATACATGAGCTTTTTATTTTTATTGTTTGCCTGAGCGCGAAACCATAACATGAAAAATAAATGTATAAGTGATAATGCGACTTAATAGGATCATGTTTGACTTATAACAGCATATTAATTTGCTTTTTGAATTCTTCCAAATTACGTTTTCTTTTGCTGCATTCTAATAAATATCTGGGGGGCAAATCACGTGCAATTCGTATATGAAAAAAGTTTACCCATCGAATTTTATTTGTCGAAGAAAAAATAGTTTTTGAATTCTCAGGGTCACAATTTCTATGTATTTAATTTTGTTCGTGCGATAATTTTTTAAGGTGTAGATATTTTACTTGATTTTTAAAGTTAAGGTTAAGCTCTCACGATCGAATTGTCACACGGCAAAGAGTTGGATTGCAGCGAGAATTGGCCTCAAAATAAATAAATATCCTTTGGACATTTCTTCCACACATCGCCATCTAGTCCCAAAGTAAGCTAGGTACTCAAAGCTTGTGTTATAGGTGCCAGACAACGGATATAATACTTAACTACTTTTTTGTTTGTAAATACATACATGATATACATAGAAAACACCCAGACTAACACAAACAGACATGTTCATGCACACAAATGTTTGTATTGTGCGGGGATCGAACCCACAACCCGCTGAGTAGTAGGCGAATACTCGACCACTACACCAGACGGGTTGTCAAAATAAATGAAGTATAATGAGAATAGATCGATCTTAACTATTGCCTTGTCTCGGTAACTCATAAATAATAAGTGACATATTAGCAATCTCGTATCTAACTCTTCTTAAGCATTTCTACTATTTAAGAGAAAAAAAAAACTTCTACAAGTTCTGGCTAAAGTAAAAAACTGTTCTATCTGACCTTTGTCAAGATAAGCCAGTGTTGAGCACTTGAGATTTTTCGGTGGCTATTTTTAACGAGCTCTTTTATTAGTTTTAAAAAAGGTCGTTTAGATTACAGAAGCGTTGGAGCGCTGGCTTATTGGCCCTCGAAAATATTAGGTGGGAGAATTAATGGCAGTTTGCAAAGTTATCGATATGTCACTTCACTATGAATTATGGGTTTTTAATAACATTGCCATTTCCTCTGAAAATTTCGGTTTGTATTCGTCAAACATTTTGTAAAAGCGTTTCTTGACACGAAAGCTCAGTCGAAGATTTACAAGTTTACTAGCATTTTAGCGTTTATGACTGTCGTAAAATTGAATTTCAGCTTACTATTAACGTTGTTTATATCATATATTTTTAAATAGGTGATTCAACGAACTGTAACTTTAAACTGAAATAAACAACATAGCAAATATCATACAATACACATTTGATATTTTTTTTTTCTAGTTTTAGCAGATATTTATAACTATCGACCTAATATTTTCAAAAGTCAATAATGCTATAGTATGATATAGGTACCTATGCTTATAGGATGGTACATACCGGTCCAGAAATAACTCAGTCGGGCCGCTGTAATATCTTCATCAAGAGGTGTGTGCAATCGATTATACAGTTTCAATACTTTATTTATATACCTCTGCATATAGCAAGACGTGCATTTATTTATAGGCCCTCTTGTTCGTGTTTTGATTGAGAAATAAAATTTTAAGAGATCTTATAATGCTACGTTCCGCAGTTTATATTATCTTTGTTAATGATGTAAGTATGTAAGGTAACAACATTATAAATGTTACGCTCAATTACTAAAAAATATGTTGCAAGGCTAAGGAAAAAAAATAAAATATGTACAACTGTATTAACGAGGGCGTACCATGAAGTAACATGAAATATTCAAAATGTAATTAAAAATCGACACGGTACTTTGTCTTACACAAAAATTCTTATCTCAATCAAAATTGACAGAATACTGCTGAGCAAATATAAATTAAAAGAAATCAGAGCGTATCTAAATGCTGCTTTTAATCAACGTTGCTAACGCAGGTCAGTCGAGTCGAATTACTTATCCCTTATTTTAATATGTAGATGCACTCAAATCGCGTGCAGCACTCGAGGTATGCTAAACACTCATCGGGCGGTATTTTTAATCCAATCTCTTTCCAGATCCCAAGATAAACAGTAAAAATTACACCGTTTTAAAGCATTTCTCTTCGGCCCGCCGTTTGTCATTTAACACACCCTTAATATCGATGCGAGTGCCAGATATCCCCGTGTTTATGTCGCTTAAATTAAATTGCTGCCGTTGATTATTGTGACACCGCTTTTATTTGAGATTTACTCCCACCTTTTTTCGTTTGTTTCGAATACGAGTTTAACTTACAGCAAACGGTGGTAACGCCCACAGCGCGGCGCGGGCTGTAATAAAATTATATTCTCATAAAAATCAATATAAACACCATAACATTCTATAAAGGCCGCCACGATTTAGCTTAACGTCTTCATTAGGGTCTGCACGACCTCCCGATTGCGGGTCTGCTCGGTGCAATTTTCGAGTCGGCTCGAGAGGCTCTAGAGGGCATAATTTGCGTTGGTCGGGACCCGATTTGTCGGCGGGCCGCAATTCTGAAAACGCCCGACAATTTCCAAGACGTCTTGTCGGGCAATTTTCGATTGGTGCGATCGAGACGAGGTGCGCTAGTCCCACATCGTAATTGAGGCTTGGGGCAGGTCGCAATTTTAAAATTACCGCGATTGAGTGCTCACCTCTTATTGCGGCGGCGCAGCGTTTAGGTTTTACATTTTTTTTTGCCTTTGCTTGACTGTGTGATCTTTATAACTCATTATTTTGTTCTTAAGTACATTTAAAAAAGTTTAACACCGTACGAAGAGTCTATAAAAGACTGCAGATGTTGCCCAACAAGATATACTATAATAATTGCACGAGTATTGACGATTTTCGGTCGAAATTGTATCTTCTTCACAAACCTGTGGTTAATGCCGTAATTATCTGCTCCATTCAGTCGCACCGCCAAAAAAACAGCCGCCACAATTTTCTATTACCGTCACCTTTCTTTTTTCCAGGGCATATAATTGTACAACCTGAGCCCGAGCACAGGGCAGAACAAAATGATTTACGACCTGAGGCTAGTTAATTGTATTTTTCTCCAAAAAAACGCGAGTATTATCTCCCAGCGGCGGACAGGTAACAAATCTTGCTTTTTAAATATTATTACTCATCGTGTTCGATTTGGGAACGCGCGCTACGAATGCTTTATCACCACCACCTACTCGGCATCCCGCGGCTCTCGAGTTCTCGGTCCCCTAAACTTTATTCAAATGCGACACACATTCAACTATCCATCTCTGTCGCGCGTACGCGATTAGACGCCGGCCGGCTATTGCCGTCTCACACCCCTCTAAAATAGACTGTGCCCAAGCGCAAAGTGTTCGTGTCAAAACTTTTGTATAGAGCCGGGTAATGGCTTACGAAATTTTTCCCCTACCTCGTGACTTTTTTTTACAGTTTAGTTTTAAAACTGGGGTCGTGAAGTTGTGTTAAAAAATTGTGGATCGTTTTTGATGCGGTTATTGTTGCATAGGTTTTTATATTTTGGGCAGATGCCTTCTCGCTAGGTGAGCGCCGCGCACGATTCTGTTATAGTATGGACAACAGTGTCAGTTGTAAATAAGGATTTGTATAGACCATACGTATCGGCGAAGTGGATGCGCTCCAAACTTTACAACTCATAATGATTTAATGTGAAGTTTATTGAGTACATAATAGATATAATAAAACTTATTATATTAATTACGGTGTTCTAACAAGAAACTAAGAAGAATTTTATTACTGGATTAGTGAATTTGGTGCTTCTGAAAATTGGTTATAGTGAATTAGTGTCATCAGATATTCATTTGAGTGCGAATACTGAAGATTTTATAAGGATTTTTGTTGATTGTGAGTATTTTTATAAATTAATATTTTAAAAATCGTGGGAATTTGTTTCTTCATTTTTGTCGTCTGGTCTAGTTTATCAGTAATGCTAAATAACTCTTATAATTATAATAATTTGACGCTGCTTATAAGAAATTGAAGGCATTATATTTTATTATAACTGATGCAAAAACGATAAGCTTTATGATCATAGTCATCAGCAGTGATCACCATTCATTAATTAGAAATACAAATTAGCGTCGCAGAACGGTCACTTAAAGTTTATTTACAAATTATATGTCTTAATTGTATGCCTGCAATAACTATCCAAAATTATATAGCGCAAACATTTGAATTCAAATTTGTATTTTAAAAATAATAAATTTAACCTTCAGCGGCCAATCTCAAACTCTTTAAAGACCGAGTTGGAATGTATCGCGATAAAGGATGTCATCCGGATCGCCGGGCCTAAATGCAAAACCGAATCATATGTATTGCCAAACCCTATACCGATAACCGACCTTACCCCGCCGAAGTCAAAGTTCACAATCGATCACAGCACCACGTAGGTCGATTTAGCCCTTTTTTGCCGGGACGAGACACAAGTTCTGACCTAGCTTTGGGAATTCATAAAATCAAAGCGTCCTCGCTTTGTTATTCTTCGAAGTCCATTTTGTTCTTTTTCATCGCTACATAACATTTTTCGATATGAACTTCGGATCGGTCCCGATATCCGATTGAATGTTTAAATGCGCCCTTAGAATTATTACTACCTGAAACTTGAACCTTTACTAAGCAAGCACCTTTTCTTTAGACGTATGTATGCTTATGTTGCTCCAAATCCACATAATTGGATATATTAGTTGATCACAACTTGTGTGTTATGTTTATTTTAAGAGTAAGGTTTCAAATGTTTCATTTTTTTTCGTGTTCATAATTAAAAAAAGTTGTTAGTAGAGCAAAGCCTCTAAACATGACTTAACACTTGAAATAAATGAGACTTCTATCAGATATATTCGTTCCTCTTATCCTGAGAATTTTCAATTTGAATTAAAAACCAAACAAAAATTCTAACAAAACCGCTAAGAGCATTCCCTTCGAAGCACTCACTAAGCTGCGATATAAAATAAAAGGCAACAATACTGCCGGCACCTGTACAGAATTCACTGCTTTTATCACTTAGGTATTTTTGTGCAACTTCCTTAGATAGCGGGCTCTCAAGCTTGAGGAAATGAAATTCTTATCGTGGCTCAGTGTACCGAGGCTCACTTCTTTCTGTTATCCGCGAAGGAAATATATGGGGGTACAGTCACTTGCAATAACCGTCTGATTGCCCGGAATCAGCTAAATCTCTAGATCTAAAAATGCGGGGTAAATTTTGGGGTGCGGATGGATTCAAGTGATTCTATCAAGCTGCGGTTTAGATAGTAGCTTCGAAAGTAAGGGTGTTTTGGAGTAAAGAAAAAACATAATGACGTGTGCAAAGGATGTGCGTGGTGTCAAATATATATATTCTTTTAATTTAT
Organism: Pyrausta purpuralis; assembly: GCA_963924145.1. Classification (NCBI taxonomy): domain Eukaryota; kingdom Metazoa; phylum Arthropoda; class Insecta; order Lepidoptera; family Crambidae; genus Pyrausta; species Pyrausta purpuralis. The sequence continues at coordinate 21,340,987 of OZ001643.1, forward strand.
TTTAACAAGCTTTGCTTTCCCAAGCAGCACTAATGATGGTTACATATATATTTGGATGATATTATCATCGATGATAGAGAAGAAGCCAATAATTCAATATGTTTGAAATAAAACACAAAAAATAACAATTTTAACCATTCATCAAATAAACACAAAGCCAAGGATATAAAAATCATGCATAATGCGTGCACAGAAACATAACAAGCTCAAGCATTTGGCAACAAACATCAAAAACGTTTAATACACTTACCGTCCGCCAAACAAAATACTGTGATTACAATCGGAAATCACAGAAAGAGCTTAAAATTTTCAACAATGATGTCCCCTTTTTCATTCTGACGCTTACTGAAATTTACGACTGTCGCCGCGAGGACACTGCGTGCCTGATGTTTCTAAAAATGTGTCAAACTTTTTTACAAACTTCTTTCATTTAGCTCCGTCCGGCCTTGCGGGTTTTTATTTCTATTGTTTATTTTTTAGCCTCTATTGAAACGTCGTCGGGCCAGATTTGAGCAACGACGTAAAAAGTGGACGCTCGTGGGATAATGAAATGAAATTTCGCCTTTCATTCAAACGCCCTTTGTGCAAATGTCTGATATTGTATCATTTGTATTCTCAAAACTGTTTGGGTGATGATAAGTTAAAACAATGCGTGCTAAATTTTAATGAACTTTCTCTTTGGTACTACGAACTATATTTGGGAAAATATATCTATACCATACCATATAGGTATCATTGTGAACTTTAATCCGGACTTAGAGTATGTGTAATAAAATATTTATGTAATTTTGTTATTTTTTTCGATAATAGGAAAGTTGTTAAGCTACAACTTACTTGTTTATTAGTGGAAATATTCTGATGCGCTCATTTCTAAAACCAAGTTTGATGTAAATACCTCAGCGTTGGGTGCGTCTTGCAACCGGTTTTAATTTTGTTGCTCACTTTTTACCAGTCAAAGTTTGGTCTAATAATAATCTGTATGTTATTAGCGTAGTAAATATATATTTTCTAAGAATATTTAAAAATATTGTGTCGTTATATTCTTAGCTCCCAAAACCTTTAAACTAATTGATATAAATTGCTGTAGATGACATTTTACGTTACAGGGAAAACATTCGCATAATGAATATATTTCCCAATTCTTCAATATGTTCCAATAATAGTTTTATGTGTCTTTATCTTTATAGTTATTTGTGAGTGATTTTTACTGCATAGAATATACATAAAGCAAATTAAGGGTTTAAATTTTACGACAGTCAGAAGTTCAAAATAAGGTTCAAAACCTATTTATTAGAGTGGATTAGTTTTTTAATGAGTTATTTAATTAGCATTCGTGTTGATTATAATGTGATAATCGTCTTCCTAATCTAAAACTATCAACACTCGTAAATTTAATCCGAATCGATGGATATAGACGCAATAAATTGTAAACAATTAACCTATAATATGGTTGATATCTTCACATTATTATATCACGGCTGTTATGACCTTTGCATAATTTGTATTAAATTAATAGCATTGAAGTGGCAAGTGTTGATTTCAGTAGCTTTCATTCAGATTAGTTGATATTTGTTGAATTTAGACACGTTTTACAATGTCGATAAAACAACAATACATAAAACAATTTAAAACAGTTTTCTGTGTCACACTCACGTATTTCTACAGGAAAAAAAATGCTACAGTGGTTCCGACGCATTTTTTAATTCTATTAAATATCAGATAGTGGTTCTGTCAGTTAATTTAATCCGCCCACTAGACAATGGATTCACACAGCCTTATTTCAATTAATTATTTTTTACTTAAAATTCAGTTTGAAACTTGTTTTTTGGTGTCGACCGAGCTCCGCTGGCTCCAAAGATACATAGCTTAAATAATTAATAGAAAGAGTCGGTGTATAATTGTTGATAAGAAAACTAGGTACGTTTATTTATCTTTTATTTTTTAACTAATTTAGGTGAAGGTAGTGAGTAACTCAAATGCAGAGAAAGAAGTTGCCATAGCAACGTTCACATGGTTTGAGTACGGTAATGTGTAGATAGATAACATTACCGTAGTTTGAGTATGAGAAAAGTCGGCGAATCTTTTGAAGTTTTCCACCTCGTACTAGAAACAGGTTTACATTTACTTTACCTTTTCAAAATTTTAGTTATTTAAAATGACAGCAATGCTTAACTTATCTTACTGTTAAATTTTGTTTTTCTGATGTTTTTTTCTAATTTATTGATACCGATTCCTTTGCCTAGACTTACACCACTTCCTTCTTTGTCATCATTTTAAAATAGCGGCTAGTCGAAGAAACATTCATTTGTGATCAAAGTCATGTTCAAAGACTCTATTAAAGTATCAGATTAGTTCTTACAAAGGTGTGTTAGACAAGTTATATGCACACCATGTAATAAAATGTATGGAATTATGGGCCAAAAGACAGCCAAATACAACAGTATGAATACATATCATAAAATAGATACGTCGATTAGTGTCTCCGTGAACGGAAAAACCGAACACACTCCGATCTTATGCTAATTATGAAACTTCTATTTTTTTAAACAACAAAAAGGTGTTCATATTTTCGACGTTCGAAATTCGAATTTAGAGGAGCGTAGGCGCACGATTCAGACGCGTAAAAAAGATTTTAATCTGTCCCGATGTGGGCTGTGAGTTATTGTTTTTTTTCCTAAATTATATTCGGCTAGCGTCCGATTCTTCTACTAATGAGGTTTTACAACTTGATTTCTTCCTCTGTACACTAAATCAAAGTAACACGATTAGATTGGTAATAAGCTCATATAACTTCGGGCTCTTTATGGGGAAACTTGCCATGTATAGATTTTTCATTCCCATCAAACACGTAAAATAAAATAGAAGTAAAATAATTTTCGAAGAAAGTTTATTATTCTTATTTTGTGAGTACATAAAGGACTCGTGCATACACAAGCGGTGTGGCCACAGCTGCCGGCATGTTAACTGACAGCTTTTAGATTAGGGACCACCCCTCCCTCCCCCTCCCCCACTCCCAAATTGAGAGCTCGCTGCAGCGTTCTAAATTAGTAACGGTTACAAAATTGCTTTTTAATTTCGTGCCCGTTATTAAGTAGATGTTTTGGTAACAACCCGTTTTTTCTCTCCCTTCGCGTAATCGTGAAATTCTCGGCTTTTGTGAACGCATCAGATTGTGATTTTGTTATGGTGAAATTTCAAACCTAAATTAAATCTTTTTCAACAGTCGTAAATAAATCGATTGGTTTAATAATAATAATAATGGTCAACGGACCATTATTATTTATACGAATAAGAATGTATTACATTTTCATTTATGTTATTATTTTATTCATTGTGTTTCTGAATGGATTATAACAATTTTCCTAAATCATTTCTAAATTAACCATATTTACTTAATATAAATATTTTAAAATCTTCTTCTAAGCTAATAGTAAAAATATAGATACACCTTCATAAAACTAGCTTAGTAATATTAAAAATATACATCCCTACAACCTAACCAAAAAAAAAACACAAGCAAAATCGTACGCATCCAAAATAAAACCCTGCGAGCTCATACAAAATAATGTATCAGCAAATATTAAATGCGAGTTCGATATTGAGTTACAAGTAACAAGAACAACATTCGGACATTGAGAAATCTTTCATCTCATCGGTACCCGGCAGTTATTCATTGTTTTTTTTTTCGTACGCTGCCCGGGGCGCGGCCGGCCCTGCCCTAGTCGCGGGTTTCGTGGCCCAGCCCTAATTTTAATGGCTGCTTACCTCGGGACATCCGGGTAACTAAGTATGGAATAGATTATTTAAACTTATGAATTTTATTTGAAACTACTAGACATTGGTATTTAGAGAGGTGTCTATTTATTTGTTTTGATGAAGTCATGTTTTATTGTCACGCTGTCACGCTTGTTTTATTGTCATGCTCATTTGTAAAAGAGCAGAAGGTACTGTATGTATGTATGGAGATAGATATAAAAAAAAACTCTTTTGTGGAGATCGACAGATTTTGACGCTATAGCTATTTTGCTTTTTCTAAAACGATAAAAAATATTTTTAATTACGAAGATAAATAAATATGCATTTCTAATACCAATATTTTTGTAATTTTATAGTATTATATACTTAGACAATCTTTATGACGAAAAACCCAGTACTTTTCGTATATAAGTGTGTGTGTGTATATATAAGGTCGTTATGTGTGAATAGGCATTCAATGATAATAATTTTATATTGTGTGTCTTCACAGTAGGCGTATCTAACAGTCTTAATTATTCTGCCATTAATCAGTCATTTATTGGTTGGACGCAACAGCCACACATCAGGTGCAATTATTCATAGGTTTTTGCTAGCTTGTTGTTTCTACTGAGAATTGTTCTGCTACTGGAGAATATGAAATCTTTTACACTAAGATTAACAACGCCGTAAGAGTTTTTTAGACGAAACATCCAAGCTCCGCGTACTATTTCTCGGATTGTTCTGGATTTTCTAGTACCTAATTGTTAGTTCATCAACATTATTTATTGCATAATCAGTGTTTATTGCTCTTCACTTTTCCGTTTTAAAGATTTACAATTATGTGTTGGTCTCGAAACAGGTAGGTCATTAAGACATCATTAGTTAATATAGGACAGAATATTTACAATTATTACAAACAGAGTAAGAAGACGATAAATACAGGATGGCCAAAACAGTGTCTTCCAAAAATTTTTCGGATGCTTCACATCCAGGGCTATCCAAATATACTATTGGTACTTATGATAGCCATTTTTTTTAGTTTTGAGTTTTTTTTTTTATATTTTAATCTTTTGTTAATCTTAGTTTTAGCTACCTCATAATTTCATCTACGAAAACTCAACTTATGAGGGTCATATTGCAATGAAAAACAAACTGAATACCACCATAAAAAGTGGAGGAATATTTGTTTGAAAATTCTAAAAGTTAGCGAAAAAAAATTAATATCTCGTAAACTACGAAAATTCGGCTAACATACATATTTGGATACCTACACCTGGATGTAAGGCTTCCAAAAAAAAATTTTGACGTTACTGTTTTGGCCACTTTACGTAGAAGATAATCCACATTTGTCCAATTATGTTGTTTACGTGACCTATTCCATTCCATTATAATACCAAAATGTAATACCAGGGGTATTTGAATACAATTATAAAACTGAACTATCCTTATTAAATACCAAATTCGTTTTTAAATGGGCACTCGTTAGGAATAGATTTTTTGTGAGTGTAATCAAATGCCTTTGGTATACATTTTTAGTATAATAGTGGAATAGATCTCTTAGGTTCGTAAAATACAAGTTGTCACGACGACTGACGACACTCCCGATTAGGTCTTTCGGACCTTGGCTAAGGTGCATCATCTTGACCTTAACAGGGCCAAGTTGATGGTCACTTACTTACATTTAAATAACCTACTTATTCCATAGGTCACGATGCTATGAATGTCATGCTTAAATGGAAAGGAATTGTACTGACTCCAAGATAAAGTTAGTTAGATACCTACCTACATTATCTGAAATTCAAATATCTGTATTTGAAAAAAAGTATCTATAAGGTATTTAGAAACAGTTGAATCGAATTGAATCACCTAGCAATATCATAATCAAATGCCATTCGGCATTCGTCACGCTTCCGTTAGATTCAATATCCATTATGCAATATCCAATGAAATGTTAACTGTACTAAGCGTATCAGCTCAATCCATTTCGGAGCATAAATTAATTAAACCCATTCAAATTGGATTTCTGCGTTGGAAGCGTATTAATACAAACTATAAGTCATCGCTGCACTCGGGTTTCACCACAAGCTGATGCATGAAATACTGGTGGTCTCAACCCCGTGTCGGATCGACCGACGCTTTTTGTTATATTCAACCCTTAATAGCTGAAAAGTTTTCACGCCGTACCGCCGGTCACGCGTATTTTATTACTATAAAATTGAATAATTTATAGCGCGAGACTGACCATTGTGCGCGGCGGAACGCGGCAGCTGAATTTTAATATTGAAATTATTTATGAAACACACACGCTTAGTGTACGTCAGAATGACAGAATCAGAGCGAGAGGCTTAATTGCGTCGCCCGTAAAGCCTTGTCCGAGATTTATGTATATCCAATCCGCCTAATCCCGTACGGGCGGGTACGGGTCCATCCAGCCCCGGAAAAGGTTTTCCCGGTTATTTTCCGGAGAACTTTTAATCCTGCCGAATACCGACATACATCATACCGGATTAAGAGGTTTAAATTGGAAGTTACCGACGTCCGAAATAAATTTAAATCGGCTGGCACACGGTATTGTGATATCGGTTCGGATGCTAAATGGGGACCAATTTTATACCGCAACTAAATCTTCTGAAGAACGGTTAGAAAAGTCCGTTTATGTTTACATTTGAATAACGGCTTGGCTTTATTGAATTACTTTATAAAACATACGTTCATTAATAAGCTTTGTTTTAGGAAAATTAAATTCTGTTACATATCTTTTATTTATAATTCCAAATATCTTTATTACTCTTATTTAGCTTTTATATGGCAAATAACTAATACATTTGCATAACCGCATTCGTCCTTTTTCGTTGCACCTTAAGTGCCACGATACTATGAATGAGATAATTTTCTACCTTGTGATGTAAGTATTATAATTATTTAATTCATTTGGTTAATCCAAAAGTAAGAGTTCATGAATATTTCTAAAACTACTTTCTTTTACCTCGAACCCAGCGAACTTTGTTTCGCTCGCGGTCCCGTCCCGCCCACCGTAATTTTAATAATTATTATCTTATTTCGGACAGTGAGGAATCAGTCAAAGTAAAATCATGACAATCGGTCCCCACGCTCCATGTCCTTATTTGTTTTCTTTCATAAGAACCTTTTTCTGACAGTAACAAACAAAAACAAAATTACCGAAATCGGTTCACGCGTGATGCCGTGACCAAAGAAAATAGGAATTCGTTTTTATCATCATCATATAGGTACTATTCATAGCTGCCTACCTAAAATATTGATCTAAAGCAATATACGGATAAGTATCGGAACAAAATTAAAACGCTTAGGTATCAATAAGGGTGTACTAAATCATGGAAATGTCTAGTTGGCGCGACCCCATCGAGTGGACCCTTAGGGGACACCTGACCGCCTGCTACTGATTCGAACAACCTGTATATATACATATATGTAGGTGGTCAGTGCATGATATTAAATTAGGGTGTATTGGCAGAATTGGTAGAGACAATTTTTAATAAGTGTATTTACTGTAAGAATTTACTGTTACTAAAATAGCTTACTTTGGAATATTATGGAAGGGTTACTTGGAATAACCCGTCTAATTGTGAAATTGAAATAAAAAGGTTGTAAAGCATCACCTTATTTCATTAGATTTTTGTTACGGCACTAGTGAATAACTTATGAACATTGGTTTTTGCATAACAATGAATTCATAATTCTAAAACCATCACATTCTACTCAAATTTACATCCAAAACTCGCTTTGCACAGTGGCACAGCTCACCGAAATGACATACATAATTTTCTCTCGATTCTAATTTTGCAATTTAGGCACGTGAATACGTGATTCATCACGTAGCCGTGTCAGCGTTAATCTATTTACGCGTGGACAGACATACTGATGCACATATATGATACATGTACTACGTTGCACATAGGAATACAGTCAGCACCAACAATTTTGACGTTTCGCCGCCATTATTCCCTTAAGGTTAAAGGACAATATTTGTCAAAATCGCACGTACACTTTCGTTGCCGACTGTACTACAACGTTGCTGCTGGATGAGGACGTAAATCATTAATCAGTACCGTCATTTGTTTCTGCTGAAATTATTAATGACCTCTGGATTACTGCTATGGTCGTTTAAAACTATTGTGAGTAGCTTTTTGCTGACAAAAATAAACGAATTGACTCTTATATTATGCTTTTGTTTACTACGTTTGCTTTTTCGGGTTTCTACGTCGATGAATTTTCCTTATTTTGTGCTAAAGCTGCCTAAATAAAATAACACTCTACATTTGGACAAAATATTCTTAGTTTTGTTAGTGTTTGCGGATACTTTAAAACAAGTAAAAAATCTATAAAAAAAGAAGCTAGCTACGTAAAAAGTGATACATATGTAGATACTCACTTCTTTAATGTACCTGTGACCTTGTTGGTCTTAATTCATCTTTAAAATAGTACCATCCAAGCTACGGACTTGACGATACCTACATAAAGCTGTGCCTATGTTTTGACTAGTCTCATATCCTAAGCAGTAACGATATATTAGGTGCACAGAGCTGCGTTTTAAAAGGCGACACGCAACGTAGCCACTAGGCGCAGCCACATTAACGTCCCGAGAACAAATGACGCGGCTGATTAATGATTTACAATTCTGTGTCCACACGCCTCTGACTACTGTGCATGTTTACTTGGTGGATATAATTTCATGTATTCCTTTTAACCTATAAAATATAATTTTGAAGTAGGCGTATTTAATATATTTATATCGGTAAATTATAATGGCTGTTAGACGTACTTGTAGGGTAACTAATTTTATTTTAATTTTCAGTTAAGCATACCTAAGTGATTTTCAAGCTCCTAATCGTCTACTTAAAACATTGAACAAAACTGTTTGTTTCTTCATTGCCAACATAATTTTCGTACTTTTAAATTTAACAGCAATTAATTGCACTTAGCTCCTGTCGTGGAACCGACAGAAAAATGCCATTTTATATATTTACTTTTCACGCAACATACCTAATTAAATAATATTTATTAACTATCCAGTATTTATACTAATGATTTAGTATTCACACACGAATGAAGCGTGCGTCTAATATTAGTCCTGTACTGACCAGAAACCGTATAAATCATGTTAGTAAATCTACGTGATAAATAACGAGATAAATTATTGTGGAATATATCAAGGATGGTTTATAAATCAACATTGTTCAGAACTCGTGGAGCTTAAACAAAATTCGTGGCTAATCAAGTGTTAAGTTTGCAGCGAGTTCAGTAGGAGGTACAAAGGGCAAAGTGGGGGCATAGGAAAAATAAAACAAACAACACAATATGCCATTATCAATCAGATTTAAAAGAGAGAAAGTTTCATACGTTTTTAGTTTGTGATAATTTAAATTGGTTTAGTACCAAACGTAATTAGTAATATCAGCGCTTTGTTACTAATAAAGCATTGACAGCAACAACATATTCTAAATGAAACAAAAACATGTTGTTTTATCAACGTCTGCGTCAATTACTTCAATTTTACTAAACCTATTTTATGGTTAAAATACCGTATTTTAATGGGAATTCGTACCTACCATGTAAACTGTAATACAATTAACAAATAGTTGAGTAGTCCAAGGTTAATAAACTTGATTCACTTAGGTTTAGGTTTAGGTTTAAAGAGTTTATTCTCAAAAAAAGACAAGCCACTTGACAACATGAGAATAGAATAACTTAGAGTTAAATAATCTAAATTTGAACGCCGAACTAACAAAAATATGCCTAATAATAAATTACATGCTTTAAATTATACAACAAACAGTGTTTTGTTTTGAACTATAAATTCTGACAATTTGGATTTAAAATTATTAAAAGAACTTATATTTTTTAAACCAGATGGCAGTTTATTATAAAGCCGTGCTCCCTCAAATGTGATACTTTTTTTGGCATAATTTGTGCGTAATTTTGGCAAAACGAGCAAACTTGGTCGACGGAGATTGCACTTCGTTTTTCTATCAGCAAAAAATATAGACAAGTCATTTAAATACCTTAAATAAGGTAGTTTTGTTTTCAAAACTAAAGGAGGAAACCTGAAATGGCTCGTGCTGATCTCTTTGAGCTATGGCTAAGGAAGGGTTGTAACCACCGGAGGGCCGGAGACGCAATAAACCGCCGGAGGACTCCACTGATTAATGGATGTGTAATTGTTCCCACATAATGTTCTGTATCTAATAGATACGACGGTCAAGCGTGATAGGTAAACACTTCATTTGTAAATATGATTCATTTTTTATTTACTGTTCATTCAGTGAAAACGTTTACCTATCTTTTCAAGGTAGGCACTTAAAAGTTTCTAGGTCATGTCATGTTTCGAGATAAAACCTAGTTCTTGAACTAAACGAAGGCGTCAAGCAATAGAGTTCTTTTAATTATCAGCAGTACAAAGTTTTAATTTATCATTATCATCATTATCGTCAGCACATTTGTGTCCAGTCTTGGACGTAGGCCTCCTCCATTTTCTGCCATGATTGGCGGTCCCGTGTCGTTGTGTCCAGCCATATCCTGCATGTCGTCGGATATCATCAGACCACGGTTGGGGCGGTTGTCCTTTTCCTCTCTTGTGTTGTTTGTTCTCCATTCCAGAACTCTTTTTGGCCAACGGTCGTTTGCGATTCGGGCTATATGTCCAGCCCAAGCCCATTTCTCCTTCACTATCGTTGCAACTATACCTCCCAGCTTAGTTTTCTGGCGTATCCACTCATTGCGCCTCCGGTCTCGGAGACTGATTCCGAGCATAACTCTCTTCATTCCTCTTTGCGGAACTTAACTTTACAAAAGTTAAAATGTCATTAGTGCAAGAACTTGCCTGGCAATAAGTGGGTAGAATATTTATGTAAATAAATAAATATCCTTTGGACATTCCCACACATCGCCATCTAGCCCCAAAGTAAGCTACTAAAAGCTTGTGTTATGGGTGCCAGACAACGGATATACTACTTAAATACTTTTTTTTTTGTAAATACATACATGATATACATAGAAAACACCCAGACCAATACAAACAGACATGTTCATGCACACAAATGTTTGTATTGTGCGGGGATCGAACCCGCACCCGCTGCGTAGTAGGCGATTTCTCGACCACTACACCAGACGGGTCGTTTATGTGTGTCTAATTTACAAAAAGTCTGCTACAAAAAGTGTAAGTAGGTATGTTAATTACAACGACAGTATTATTGGGTATATTTGCAGGTATTACTATACCCCAAACCATTTATATTTGTGCTTGTGAATAATTTGTATTCAGATCATCAGATGCCTAGCTATATCCTAATATTTAAGCTTATCATCGACTAGTGGCCTATACAACCTATTTAGTTTATGATTTATTGTGAGTCCGAGAGATATTGTCCAATTATTATCACTGAAGTTAAATGCTATTTGCGATAAACTATATAAACGATTTATGTATCAATCAATTCTTGGGTAGGTAATTAAGTTTTGTTTAAAGGTATCTAGTTATACTTGGGCTACTCAGAACACGGTAGGGTCATAAATTTAAAACGTCATCTAAGTAAAACGAACACCTTTCTGCTTTTTAAACCTTTTAAATACCACGGCAACGAAAATTAGAATATTCAAATGAGAAACAATTCAATTAATTAACCCAGTTTGAACCAAAATTAAACTTTCATATTATAACCATCCGCTTGATAGTTATATTGAATTAGACGGCGTATCTCGGAAACCATCTTTTAAGAGGCCACGGTCTATTGTCCTATTAAACTTCGTTTAATTACACGTTCTGAACTTTCTTCGTATACTTAGTATAATGATGCAGAATGCGCTATCATGCCATTCCCTAACTTAGGCGATAAATTATTCAATTACTACCTTACAACGGACGGGGCGGAAAATACTGGGTGGGCTGTAATTGCACTAATTACGTCAATCCCTCTATGTTATTAGCGATGAATTATTGATGTGCCGTCGCGTGATAAATGATCTAGACTTGCTCAGAATGTTGATTCCGTTTTTATTTATTGTCGCTACGAAATACCTAACATGATTGGTTTGTACAAACAAAGCTGGATTGAAACAACAGCCATATAATCCGAGCCGAATTTGGGCATTGCGTTTTAATTCGTCCGCGCGCCGCTAGATGTCACTGTCCGAAAAGTAGTTCCGCTGTCTGCCGCGTGGTAGCGCCACGTGTGTCGAGGACGTTTTATTATTATTTTATTGCTTGGCGCAGTTATCAGAGTTGTTTATTGACATTCTATTATAAAGTCGTAAATAAATAACAGTGTAGTGCAGTAAAACTGCCCGTTTGTCATGTGGACCAGATTTGAGATGATATGACACCGGGTTCGTTAAGGAGAGGCCGTGATTTACGCCAGGCGTTTATGGTACAATTTGTTGAATAGGCGATTACGAGCGCATTAGTTTTTATGGGGCATTAATGTTGATTTTAATGGGCGGTTCTTCAAAATGTTAACACGATGTCGAACGGTAGCTTGTTTACTAAATATGAATAAAATCAAGTCATATAGTTAAGTGGTCCTTAAATCAATCTCACACATTAATTTTAATGCGCTTAATTATTATGCGTGCAGTTTTTTCAGGTTTATCCTTCACTTATGAAGCGGAGGTGTGTGTTGTGATATTTTTGTGCATGTGTTGCTTTGGTCATTCTTAATAATACTCGTAGAAGACCAAAGAATATTTAATTATAACATCCAATAGGTATTATGTTTTTTTAACATATTTTACCCTGATTAAGTAGATGAAAATGCATTCTTATGCAAATACTTTATAATAGAGTAAAGGTTTTTGATTTGATTGAGTGGATCAAGTTACCTATGGTTGACCACCATAATAAGTTATGCACAATATGAGTTTGTGCATGAAGTTATAGATAAATAAATTTGAAGGAATAAAAAGTACAAAGTGTAAGTGTACCGTAACTTGAAACTTATCTCAACTTAACAATTAACAGCACCCGTCCCGAGTGCATTAGCTCATATCTCACCGCCGCAGCATGGAAATGATCAGCCTTTTTAATAATAATACAATGGGGTTGCTCCAAGCGTCCCCTAAAAATTAAAAATGGCGTCGGCGCGCGCTCTCTCGATTGGCCATAGTTCATTCGGCTACGGACCGAGGCGCGGGGCGCACGTCATTTGTCAATGTCATACCCTCCCCCCTCCGTTTCTCCTCTAGGAGAAATATCTCAGACGCAAGGGTGCAAGTGACAATGTTGCTCTATAAATCGATGTGTCAAAACAGGGCTCGCGAAAATTTATCGCAGATGTTGTCATTGTTTTTTTGGGGAAAACAATTGATGTTTTTCGGTGGAATGTTAGGATTTTTTCTTGCTATTCAGTTAAATGGTGTTTTTTGTCTAACGCACGTGCACTGTCAATCGATAAAACGTAGGGAGTAATAACGACTAGAGATACAGTTTATTATCAAATGTATTTCAGAAATAATAATTTTAATAATAACTTAGGATTTGATTGTGGATTTAAAACAATACGAAATTAACTAAAGTACTCACAAGATATACCTATTTGTTTCTTATACATAAACAAAAATATTTATTATGTGTATGTTGGAATGTTACCACCTTAGTTAATTCTTTTGTTTTCAATTAACAAACGAAAATTCTTGAGTATCACTTGATTTATATCAAAGCTTAATTAGATTTTTCGTGCTGCCTAAACATAAGTAATCCTAATCTATGTTTATGAATGTAGAGAAGCAATAAGTCAGAGAGACAGGTCCAACTACTGATTAGGTTTCCAAAATGCTTCTACTATAGACCAAAGTATTATGCTGCTGAATTTGGAAAATGTTTTAAGAAATGACCCTTATTTCCTGAGGGACAAAGTCCTAATTATAAGATGGGAGGTGCAACGAAAGTTCGTTTTCAGAGCGTTGCGTGTCAAAAGACAGTTTGGTCGGGCTCACGCACTTCTCCAAAATTATTTTAATAAACCAGGTTAGGTGAATGTTTCTGATATTTTTTCCAACTCAGAAGGGAAAGTTGGTTAGTATTTATTTTTCTATTTTCACTGGAATTCGGGGCTCCACCTAATATTTTTCCTATTTCAACACGACTATTTAACTCTGATAACTTACGATTTATGGAGCTTCAATATTATTTGTTTGTGGGTATTCTTATTTATAAACTTGAGGTTGTGTGCCAATCACTTGGTAATTCAATAAGGTTGTTGACACAATATCAACTAGAAGTAGTACAAAAGAAAAAGAAAAACGTCTATTTCGTAAGTAACATTATTACGTAGGTTTGGTCAGGCTATTTATTTTTACTATAAAATCTGTGAACAATGATAATAAGGCTATTGATAAAATAATAATAAGACGCGCTTTACTTACCTATTTTTTAGCGTTTGTTACGTAAAATTTTGTTGTTTTAATAACTTAATTGACATTTTAACCAGGATGCGTTTAAAATGAACTGTCCATGTGTAACCTGCGCATGAAGCACAAACATTACAATTTAGAATAGTTAACGATTACGGTGCATAGATAAATAATAATTTGCATTGTTCCAACCGGTATTAAGTCCAACAAAAGTTGACCAAAAATAAATCACCGACAACAACTCTATCTTTGAAACAAAGCATTCGCAACGATTATTATCTTTAGAACAAACTTAATGCATTTAAGGCTAGTAGCGACACGGTCTAGAGACATTTTGCTATCGTACCACCATAATTTTGCGGACAGTTTTGCTTTATACCTTTCATAATAAAGTTCAATTTCAGTGATTAAAAGTCTGGAGACCGAGACGAAAATAGGGTTGTGAATTTCTTCTGCGAAGATAGGTCTTATATTTAAGAAAATAAGGTTGAGAATGGTGGTTGAAAGTGTGGTGATAATGTTAAATAAATACTAGAAGAGCAGTCGTGATCGGGGATCGTGATTGCGACACCGGCTGCGTGCCCTTTGAACACGGTTCCGTACCCGTGAAAAATCACTTGAACATATGCAAGTGCCTGCCAGGTATCTGCGATGTTCTAATCCACAGTAACGTTGGCAAATGTGGTAGCAGAAATGATGCTGGAAGAAAGATGATGTGATTAAAATAATTTAGGTGTGTAAGGTCAAATGTTTTGAAAAGCACGAATCTGACTATATACGAGTTAGTCTGGTATGAGAGTGATCGGATAATCAGATGGATATTTACCTAAAGTTGAGGGGTTGGCTATTATGGAACACGCTTGTAAATCGAATAAATCCAAGGATTGCGAAATTGACAAATTGAGTTGTTTTTTGCTACAAAATCAAATCGGGTGCAAATAAATATTTCTTATTTTAAGGTGTTGGTTAAAATGGAATGCACTTTTACTTCGAAAAAATCCTGGTGTTTGTGAATCGTCTCATCTCGTATTGTTTTTATAAAACTAAATAGGGTATACAACTGTGTGTGTATGTACAATCTACTGCTCTTCTTAAAGTCAACATACTCATAAACTGATAGGGAGGTTTAAATTAATTTCAAGTTATATGACTCGTATGAAAACACGCATTTCTGATTTTCAAAATAAATACTACATGTGAAAGACATTGTTTCCTCTCCATGTTACAAAGTAGTTCTTATTCCCAAATAATTCTACAAGTTAAGCTTTCTGTTGATAGAGAAAGCTCGCTTTGTTTTCTCCGTAACGATCAGCTGGTAGAACTCTTCTAGTTTGTAACCCGTGTACACTGTATTTATTTGTAACTACGAGTATTTCTGCTTTTCAAGAATCTGTGTCCTTTTAATAATGATCACTTGTTTGAGTGGACGGATGTGATTAAACTTGCCGTCATTTACCCCAAATTTAGGTATTTATTACTGTAAATATATGAAATGCTTGTAAAAGTCTTCATCATCATTTGAAGTAATATCCCCGTTTGCTGTCACTAAGGATGCTTAAGAAATTGTAAACGTCGTATCATTAAACCTGTATATGTGGAAAAGTAATAGTGTGGACCGTCCCGAAAATGTTTGATATGAAATTAATGAAAGCCACCTGACGTCACCCAGACTAGAAATAACATCTGCCATAGCGGTATGGAAATTCCAATTTGACTATTCTAAAGGTCTGGCAAAAACTGTCTGAGTCAGAACGCGTCGCGACACACGAAAGCGTTTGTTTACATACCAAATCGGTCCTAGAGTCGAACGTCGATAAACCAATAGGTGTTAATTTAGAATTCGAACACCGAACCCGACAGGTATGGCGCACAAGGGATCATAAAATATTATGACTCTATTCTATTCGATACGTGATAACGCGGATCAATTGGTGAATGTTAATATTGGCCCTACGGTGGCGACACCGATACGCTTCCCGGAAGTGTTGGAATGGATATTCTCCGGTTTTAGACCTTTCTAGAGGTCAAATTAAGTACTAATTGAATGCACCAGGAAATTGATATGTTCCTGTTTGAAGAGGCGGGAGTCGTGCGTAGAGCGTAAAAGACGACGCTGAGGCATGTGTTATTGCTATACTAAAAATATCATGTCATGATAGGTAATATATTGTGTATATGACTTAGCAGTGGAGACTATATTATTCTTAAAAGTAAATTTATAGGGCGTTAAAAAATTGGCACTCAGAAAAATGTCTTCAAACTACATAAGAAGTGTTTTGCTGGAAACGAAAACATTGTTATCAATCATATTGTAGGCAGTCAAAGTAAGAACAAATTAACACATTTCACAATTTTAATTACGCATTTCAACTGCTCAGGGGGTCAATTCTCGGGTAATTCGTATACGAAAAATGTTAACCGATCTAATTTTCTTTGTCGAAGAAAAAGAGTTTTTCATTTCTTAGGGTCACGATTTCTATGTATTTCTATTTGTATTTTATTGTTTTTTTGGTTAAACTAAACTCGTAATCGAATTATTATATGAAATAAGTTAGATTGCCGCGAATTGGTTACATATTATGGAATATTTGTACTCATAGCTTTTGTGTTGGTTTCTGAATTCCACAGCCATGGTTGATAGGATGTTTTTTTTATAATAAAAAAATACACAGCTTTAAGTACGAATTAAGCATATCCTACACACTAAACTAACAGCTATGAAGGTTTTTTTTTAAAAAGCAAGTATATCAAAGTTGAAATGGGCAATCAATCAATTAAACAATAACAAGTAGGTATTCATTGAAAAAGCTACAAGATGTATCTTCAGTGGTTTTTGTCAATATCAACTAAAATGTTACTTTAGTTAAAAATTTTAAAATAAATGAACAAAAAAGTGTAACCGTATCATCTTCTAATAAGAATTCAATTCATGTGATTTTGATTGTACAGTTATTTAATGATTATTTTTATCTTGACAGTATCAAATCACTGACAAGCAATAAATAACGCACCTGAATTTGATATTATGTCCAAATGCCAGGGGCAGTACGTGTGTAAAATTACAATGATTTTCGGCACGTGGTGTCATTGTTTGAGTTTATGATCGTAACTACCTACAAGCTATAAAAAATTAAGGGTTTCCGAAGACACTTTTGAAAGCAAGCGCCGAAGTGGGTTTGTGTAACTTAGGTCAAAAATATGGGCCCATCAAACTATGAAAAGTGTGCTATCTATCATATATCATTATCTACAGAAAATAAATAATAATTAAAGAAGGACGTACAAAATTAAAATGTTAGCAAAGGAGCTTTTAAGCTCTTTACATTACAAACATTGTAATGTAACAGTCTATTGTTTAATTACCTTTGAAACTTGATGTTGAAAGATCACGATTTCGTGTAACAAAATCGTGTTGTTATGTTAATGTTAAGATAAGCAGCCGGGAGATTATATTCACTTACTTGCTTGTTCCTTTATATACTTTGAATTTGAGCAACTGCTGCAATAATTTAAACTTGTGTTCAAAACTACTCAGTCACCCGGCACCCTCTGAAAATCAGTGTCGCGGCCTGCATTTTGCGGCCACGATTAATGCTGAGAGGGTGCCTTTTCGACTCGCTCTCGATATTAATGTTAAATAAATGTGTGTGTTTTTCTGTTTATTGTATATGTGTTTTTATTACTGTATTTGAGTCGAATAAATGTATTTTCTTTCTTTCTTTCTTTCTTCTTTCAG
Source organism: Pyrausta purpuralis (assembly GCA_963924145.1). Taxonomy (NCBI): domain Eukaryota; kingdom Metazoa; phylum Arthropoda; class Insecta; order Lepidoptera; family Crambidae; genus Pyrausta; species Pyrausta purpuralis. The sequence continues at coordinate 21,358,841 of OZ001643.1, forward strand.
TATTAACGAGATTTTTTTGATAAGAAATGAATAAATAAATAAACTGAGTTTGACTTTTCCAGGAATTTCAGGACTGTATTTATATTTTTTTAGTATGGATGTCAACTTTGGAAAGTTTTAAGGATTTCCTCACAAACTAACTAGAATAATCCAAAAACAAACTAAACTTGTTTCGCAATTCTAACTTTCAAACTAAACAAATGACGTACAATCCAAACGCCAATTCGGAGATCGCTCCAATAGCACACGCTATTCATATTTAACCGTTCGTTAGCGCGGCAATCTGCATGCGTAACGTCCCCGTGACGTCTGCCTGCAATTAATAATTTCGCCACTTGGTCATTAACATTTAAACCGAGTCTGCGTCGGATTGGTCTAAATCGGCTGCGAGGTAGGCTGGATATAGGTACATAGATTGGTTTCGGATTTTCGAGGCGAAGAGAAAAAGGTTGTAAAAATTTTGGCAAATGGCGATAATAAAAAATCTGTCGAAGTTTTCGTAGATCATTGGTTAAGCTCTACATAGGTTGGAGCTTTAGTAATATAGGTGAGGTAAGCGTTACATAGATTGATTATGCTTTTTATGGGTAAGTTAAGCTTTTATAGGTAAAAGGTAAATTAAACTCTACGTGTTGGTAATTTAAGATCTAAATATGTGGATCAAGCTCTTCTAATAGCCGTTGTTTTTTGCAGTTTGCTTATGTATGTACTAAGACATTTATGATTTATTGATGGAGATTCATGCTCAAATTACTACAATGTTCATCAAATAGTTATGTAAATAGACACCTACCGTACCTTTTTAATAATTAAAATAACATAAGTAATAGCATGTCAATTTACTTCCACAAATTGTAAGTTCCTATATGTAAAGTCTCAACTCTTTTTCCTTCACATCTGCTTGTCAAAATACTTAAATATAAATGTGTCATAGTATTAGATACGCTCTATAAATTTTCAGAATATCTTTATCATTTTATTAATAACCTTTTAAATGGAACTTTTACACATGCCTCAGAAAAGGTATAAGCTACAACATAAATCGCAAGTTGTCGTTTCGTGTAAATGAATCGCATGAATTGCTAATCTGTCTGTACACAATTAGCCCTGTCTATTAGACGCGTTGATAAATAGTAGCCACCGGTCAGCTGGTTGCCACTGATAGTGCTATCTAACTAATTACATAAGAGATACGGCGATTTACGATGTTGAGAGTCAACGCTTTGGAAAAATCTTTATCGCAAATTTATCTGTGCATGAATGATTGCGCTGATTTACTCGTGTCAATTGAGATTACTTTACATCTTCATCTTCTTTTCCTATAACTCGTTATTTTCTTTAAGTAACACTTACTATTCCGTTAATTTTATTAATAGGTAAGTACTGAGTGCTATTTGGGTACGCCTATGTTAAGTGCACAGTCGGATTTACCTCAAAATGCAATCTAATATTTATGGGTTATATGTAACGTACACCCATGACGTTACTGACGCTACTGCAACGGTTTTTCATCCTTTGGATTGATCTATCCAAGTTTTGCTGTGGTATATTGTCCCGGTCCGGCTAAGATGTAAAAAAAGTTGCTCTTTCGGCGCAATATTTTCAGGGAAATGCCTCAAGTCCCACGTGTGTTCTATGAGGTTTAGGTCAGACGATTGAGCGAGCCAGCCTAAGACCGATACGTCGGGCTTCTGCAACCAACTCATCACCACTCTCGTTATGTGCGAACGGGTGTTATCATGCATGAACGTGAATTCTTGACCCATTTGCTGTCGATTGGTGAGATTATTGGTAGTAGCACCTCGTTACGGTATTTTCAGCCGTCATGGTGTTTCTGATCCAAAAGAGGTCAGTTCTTTCACCAACACGAATTCTAGCTGTTATATGAGTATGTTGCCGACGGGTCAGAATACCAGGAACTCGCCAAACAAACAAAATATCTCTTGACGGTGTTCATGTGTAAACTTAGGTACTTATCTGTTTTTCAATTGTTTCATGCAGTCTGTCTTACTACTCTTGGTCTGCAGGTCTGCTGCCATAACATCACAGAAGGAGGCTTTATTCGAAACCATCATTGTCTTTCTTAACCAAACCTAAAAATATAATTTGTGACGTAAATACGCGGAATTGAAGACTAGACTGTAAGGATGTCTATATCTATATATATAAAAATGAATTGCTGTTCGTTAGTCTCACTAAAACTCGAGAACGGCTAAACGGATTTATCTCATCTTAGTCATGAAATGTTCGTGGAGGTCTAGGGAAGGTTTAAAAGGCGAGAAAAAATTTAACGGATATCCAAAATTTACGCGGGCGACGCCGCGGTGGACCGCTAGTATTATCTAAATTAATAGTTATATCTTACTCTCTTCAACTTATTTTAGTGATTAACTATCGCGTTAGACTCCGCAGGCCACGTACTATTTGCTCAGTTGCTGTGCCATTTCGAGTAATAAATTGCTAGTGTGTCCCGTCCGATAGATCAGCGTCAATCGGCGGTTCGCGCTTCGCCGCGCGGCCGACGCGCCCCATAAACAAAACGCCGTAAATCAATCACATAAGGTTTATTATTGGCAGGCAGGCTAGCTGTGGGTGTGTTTTACTACCTATTTCTTTTGTGAAAGATTATGTGTGATGCTTTTAAGCTGGACTATTTCTATCGTAGCTTGAAGTATGTTTGCATCGACGTATGTTTTCACGACGATGATAACCTATGTCATTATACATACTTTACGATCAATTACAAAGTATTAAATAAAGTTAATCAAATTACATAATGGAAAGGATTCGGCATCTGCGTCAATGGCGAATACATAACACACCTCCGGTTTGCCGATGATATAGTCGTTGAGGCAAAGACGCTATGATGGCACTATGCTCGAAAACCTCGTCAGAGTATCCCAACAAGTGGGTCTTAAAATGAACATGGAAATGACGAAAATTATATCAAGTTCCCGTGTTGTACCCACTCCAGTATCTTTTGAGAACTTAACTCTCGAAGTGCCAGTGTATGAAGACTAAATTCTTCAACCAGTATGTGTTACCAGTGATGACATACGGATCCGAAACGTGGTCTCATAAAGAAGCTCAAAATCATGCAACGAGCGGTGGAGAGCGCTATGCTCGGTGTTTCTCTACGAGATCGAATTAGAAACGGGGAAAAACGTAACAGAACTAAGGTAACGGACATATCCCTACGAATCAGTAAGCTCAAGTGGCAGTAGGCAGGGCACATACCGCGTAAAACTGATGGCCGTTAGGGCAGAAAAATCTGGATTGGAGACCCTTCGACAAATCTGGATTGGAGACTCTTCGACCAAAAGTGCAGCGTGGGACGTTACCGACAAGATGGACATGTAAAGATCGCAGGATCACACTGGATGCAGACCGCTCACAACCGGTCGCTGTGCAAAAACCGTGGGGGTGGCCTATGTTCAGCCGTGGACGTCCTGTGGGTGATAATAATGATGATGATCATGATGATGAAATTAAAAAAAGCTTTTTTGCTAGACATTACTGTCTCACTGCAGCCCAAAGGGCACCCAAAGTTTGTCAGCAGTTCAGTAATTAAGGAATTTAATTTTAAAAAACGCTAAGAGTAACGTTAAATGGACCATAAATTTGTATGTTATGAATTACGACTTGTTTGGTGAATAAAATAAAACATATCAATCAAATTTGAATCGTTTCAACACTCTGTTATTACTGCCTAATTTACTATTCCAATAACGTAACCCAATAACAATAATACACCACTAATTGACCATCAATTTGGAGCCAATTCATTTTTTGCGCTCCTCATTACTTCGAAATTCAGGAAGAATTTACTGGTTACAAATAAAACACCAATAATTATTCATTGGACCTCGCAATTATTTCAAAACCCCGCGTCACACTGCCGGCATCGCCAGACACGCGTCGCTGTTTTTTCATCAATTTGTCGAACGCATCAATATGCGAAATGCCTACGAGGTTCGCACGCCGCATACATACGATTAAAAAATCGCCGCGGTAGGTGACCAGTGCACACTCAGCTTTAATTGAATAGATTTAGCAGCACACACCGACTCCTAATTGACTAATTTATAGCGAAAACGACGTATCGTTTGGCGGACGAATATATTACTATGGTATGCAGAAGGACTTTCTTTTGGAGCGGGATATAAGCACGGCATGCTGAGAATAGCAAGCAGACAGACTTCATAGGTCTTATGTTAAACGGGTCAAATTCTCTTGCAAAATGCTTGGACAATGAATATCACACCCTTTGTCATTAGGAAAATCAAGCGATAAAGATCCTTATCTACAAGAGAGTTGAAGAATTCTCAGCTGACAAATAGCCAGCGCTGTCAAAGCTCGATCGAAATTAATGACTACGAAAGATGTATTGGCGAAGTGATCAAATAGTGGCAATAGTAATGCGAATGAGCACCTGCCTGTATTACTAATGCTAAAGTCTCGTCCCTGCTATTAATATTAAAATACAATGTTATCATTACACGGGGATATTAATGGAATACTCGCGACAATTTGCTTGAAACGTTATGTCAGATTTAAGATTACAATAACTTGTTGCTTCAACAAATTTGTCTGCGAATGCATTGTGTGGACGTCTTTTTAATTTTTATGCGTTTTTAATAGCTTTAATGATATTTTGTCCATACTAGGTAACACATTTGGTAGTGAACATTCGTATCAGCTGCTTACGGCATGTGCTATTTTTGAAATCTTTAGGTTTCTTGTTTGCGCGCTTACGTCACATCCTAGAAAGGATAAAAAGCAATCAAGAGTTTCTATTGTCCGTGTGGCCTTCAAGCTTATAGGTGGAACATTATTATTCTTCGACAGGCTCCTATAAACCTGGTGGTATGTAGGCAAGGTGCTTGTGGGTGGCCTGTGTTGATACTAGCCCAAACGTAGACCGGACGATTGGTGAATATTTATCAACGGATAACCCGGTTTAGGACCATCGACACCTGATAATTTGAGTGTGCCAAAATAAAGAAGCTGCTTTCTCATCAAATCTATGCTCTCCTTATTTCCGATCCGGTTTTCTGACATAAAAGGACAAATTCAGTAAACATTTGTCATGTCCCATTAGATGTTTCCGCCACTTAATCATAAAACTATCATCATCATGACCAACAGTATTCCAATGTGCACGTTGTTGTTTTAAATACCCATAAATCATGCACTAAAAGATTGTTGCTTTTTTTCACAATCTCAAATTTCATCTTTTAATAATAATTATGTCAAGAGGTGAACTGAAACTGTATCAGCACAACACTCGCTGCATAATATGAAATTACTCTAACTAATACTTAAATGCAGTTGTTTTTAACTGTCTAATTTAATTAACGACCGTTGTAAACTTAATCAAGATATGAATCGACATTCATAACAGCGGTCTGTTAAGGCAACATCGTGTGATTACTTTGATTTAATAAAGGATTTTCTTCAGCATTAGTATGCATTTATACGCGAGCGCATCAAAAATTACTAATAAAAAACAAATCAACGCGTACAATCCACGAGATGAAAGTATGCTGCATTTTAAAAGCCAATTTGTCATGGAGTTGCAATTCAAAAATATTCACAAAACAAAACTCGAACAAACATGTTCTCGAGGCAGTAAAATAAAGACAAAAGACGACACCCATAAATTGTCGCTGAAAAGTAACCAAAGCATTATACAGTTGCATAACAGTACAGTAACAGTAAATAAAAAGGGGCAAAAGGAGCAAAACTGTGCACGAAACTGTGCGCTTTTAAATACGGACGACGTTGAGCTCGGGTAAGGCAAAGACATTTATGTTCACTAAACAAGTAGTAAAAGTCACTGCTTGAGCGTTTTTATGGCACTCATAAATGTCAGATTGCGCCGGGCGAAGCGGCCCGCGCGGGCTCCTGAATCGCTCGATTTTACACTGTGCACAATCCCTAATTGATTACGTGCGATTTTAAATTAGCACTCTTTTATTCATTTGCATTTTTTCCTTTTTCAGGTAACCGTTATAGCCGTTGGCAGCTTATATTTATGGTAAGATGACAATTTAGGTGTTTAGAATGTCGCTTAGAATATTTAGCTCAAGAGTGAAAACGCAAGGTGCTGTAAAAGGAAGTGGTGGACAGACGTGAGAATAGGTTGGGTCCAGTGGCCCCCTATGCAAATTGTTGCATCGTTAAACATCTAGGCTTGGAGACGATTGACGTAAACGCGTAACACCGGATACGTTTGATTGGCGGTATTCTGTTCAATTATTGTTAAAGTTCTGAGCGTGAACAGCGTTAATCTGACACGATCTTGGAAGGCGATTGACTATTGTTATATTTTCTCATTGCACAAACAAATTAAAGTACTCTTAACGGGCTTAATGCTCAAACCATTTTCTTCCAGTCAACCATTCGATTAATTTCATTCTCTATAAAAATAAAGCCTTTATTTTTTAAAAGTAAATCTGCTCATTTGTATGAGCTTTGTAGTTGCTACTAAGATATCCTTAAAGCTGGTATTAGGTAGGTGTGCATAATCAATTACAGTTATAGACAACAATATAGAAACCTTAAATTATTTAAAATACTCATGTATCCGACTCTAAATTACCCAATAAATCGTCCTTAAAGACCATTTAAGAGATATTTAAATGAACCTTTAGCAGTGAATTAAAGAATCGGCATAGCTGTTTAAGCAGTCACTAGTCAGGCTGTGGTATGAAACTGTTGACAGAATCCGTCTGTTGAGAAATTTACATAGAAGGTACAACGTGTTCGTGTTAGGGCTGGCAAGGATAACTTTTTGTAATTCCTCAACTAAAGTTTGAAGTGAAGTCGAATTGCAGTTTAGGAGCTTTTGCGGTTTATGTTCGAACTAATAATAATATAAAAATAAAACGAGTTCCTATGAAACTAAAATATTTGTACCTTTACACATATTTGACATCATCCAATCAACACCGCACCGTGAGATATATTTTCATCTACGTAAAACGGCGATCATTTTTAAAAAAAACTGCTATGCTGTTTGTAGACAGTTTTTTTTTTCTGGCTACAGATTAAATAATACAAGCAATACAAATGATAACTTGAGAAACATTTCAAAAGTCTTTGATTTGGCACACGAGAATAATATGGCGTGGTTGATTTTAAATTGTTTTGCTCGATGTGTTACTTTATTGCATTATCTCTGCCATATTATCCACATGAAAGTAAACTATATAAAAAAAACTCTCGCATCAGCCCTACGGTAGCATCCGACGGTGCACACCTGCTGGCCAGGGAGGGGCATGTGTATAGCCAAACAGTGACTTTTATTGACGCGCCAGCGTTTAATAACCTCTGCCTTCTTCGGCCTAGAGACAGTTTCGCCGTCGGGTGTGCAAGGGCAAACGCCTTTAGAGGCAGTCCCGTTTTTGTGGGATAAGTAGTTGTTTGAGGCAAAGGGATAAACAGATGAAAGTGTGGAATCAGCTGTCTCTATTAAAAAGGCAGATTTTTTCCGTTTCTTTGTCATTATAGTAAATAATCTTTATTTAATTATCGAATCGTAGCAATATATTAAGAAAATCTTGTCGGTAGGATAAAAAGGAGACTTTATTCAAAGTGCTTTCAAATGAGATGTATTTAAAATTTTGGGCATATACTTTATTGTCAATCGTGGGAGACAACTTTAGCTTCAATACATATACAAAACTAGATTTTTATTACACTTAATTACATACAAAGAGCACCAAGCCACACATGCAAACATTCACATCTTTTTATGTAAATAAACATAGACATAAAAATAGTCCAAAAAATATTGTAATCGCCACCGATCATGACTTGAACATTAACCTCCAACGGTTAACTTCACTTTATAGCTTTTGAATTACGAATGTTAAGTAGAAAATGAGCCATGGGAATAGGATTCCACACGCTCAGTATCCCAAGCGTTTGCATATTTTTACCTCTATTTTAATACTTACTTCGCAAAAAGTGTTTTCAATGGCGGCGAAGTTTCAATGTGTTACTTCTACCCATTTACATATTGATTAAGTTTTTGCCAATAAAAAAGTATTTAACTGATTTCATAGTGCGGACGGTTAGAAAAAAAAATTACATGTTTGATTGATTTGAAATTTTATGTGCTTAGTGCTTCATTGGTGCATTATCACATTATTGCCATTTGAACAGCTATAAACTAAAATTGATTGTTCACAGTTGACTGTGTATATTTGACTTTGTTATTATGATGATTGTTTTTAATCACAAAAAAACGTGCTTATTTCACCACAAAATCAATTCTTTGGTTGGTTTATCATCTGTCAATTGAAAGGGGAGATAAGGAGCAAAAACTTTGATGAAAAGCAGATCTGCAGAGTGATAAAAAGGAGTAAAATAAGGGCTATGAACTTATCAAATTCGGGTTTTGTTTCTTCATAATCCATTTTAAAAAACACTACGAAAGAATGACCGTTTCATCCAAAATTCATCTCAAGCTATCAACCAGCATCCAGCCAGAAAAACTTAGTGACATTGTAGCGAACATTGCTAACTCAATTAAACATCAAACTAAAAATAGTAGCACACCATAAATAGGTACGCTTGCTTCGACTCAACCAATCGTAATGGCGCGAACGCGATCGCAGCGCCACGATAGCATTGTGGCGCTCGCGCACCGATCGCGCTGCGATTGCGCAGCCTGTCGCTTACGTGTCGCCTCCGCCCTATCGCGGGCCGCATCGCACGCAAATTATTATCGATACCATTATTGTAACACCCAAGTGTAACAGTGGTAGTGATGGGCTAGACTACTCGAAGCGACTCGGTCTGAAAAGCAGCTTTGATTGAACTCCAATTTCGAGATTTATGAAAATACTATGATTTTTTTAAAAATAAATAATACATATAAGCGAACAATATTTCCTTTTAAACTCCATTTCATTTTTACAATCCACTCTATTCGAACTGCAAAAAAAACTTGAAGTGAATTGCTACTAAAACATACATATAAAAATATTCACTCGCTAAAGCTTTGTAGCAAGGTAGTTGTATGGCGAACTAGCTGATTGAAAAATGTAAAACAGTCACTGAGCTGAAATGGACCCGAACTGCATCTGAACTACCCCTAATAGTAGTAGTCGAGCGAAAGTAAAAAAAACGTAAAAATGACCGATACCTACATCAAAATAAAATTAAAAAAAAAACAATGTCTCAAATTAATAAGGGCTCGAAGAAAATAAACGCAAGTGCACATATGACACTAAACTATGATATCTTATGAACAGAATATGTTCGGATGTGATCAATCATCAGCATCATGTATGAACTCGAGTAGAATGACTTGTGTTTGAAGTTCGAGGTAAGCACATCACTAGCAGTAACAGCTAGCACCTATTGTTGTAAACTAACTTACACTCCGCTTTGTTTTCTGGATACAAAAAATAATAGCATTGTTTGTAATTACAGCTATCAGCACACTGATTTATTGTGATTTCGTTTGTCGTTAGTAACTGATACGGGAACTTGTATGAAGTGTGAAAAGCATTGCCTTTCAACACACTTAGATGGGTGGTGTGTCACATTTGATTAGGCAGCTGTTGGTTAACACACTTGTGTTGCTATATACATATAATTATTAAATAGGGGTTTGATAGACTTTTTCATTTATTTTGTCGAACTTGGTGCGCTTAAGGATCAAACTCATAGCTCCTTGAACCCAAAAACAACTACTATTCTATACGTATATTTGCTGGCCGCTGCTACTCCTATGCAGCCAGGATCTACAGCATGGCTTAATTGAAAGTCCCAACCAGTGAAGGCTAGCTCCCAGGAGGGAGTTAAAATGTCTTGGGCCCGCAACGAAACTAATCAGAAAGAGTAATAGGAGGAGTTTGAAAGACTAAGTGCCGATATCCATCCAGTTCAATGCGGGAGACAATTGAGAAACAGGTTCACAATAAATACCCAAAAAAAAATAATTACTACTATAAATAAAACAAGATGGAGTTACGTCACCGAGTCAAAGTTGATTATCTTTTATAACTTTAAATAGCTGATTCTAGGTATACCATTATTCATAAATCTTTTGTCCTATGTTTTGGAAAAAAAATCTTACTAGTTTAAGGTAGGATAATATCTGGGATTTCAACCTTTAAAAATAGTTGTCGTTTAAGTTCATTATACTTAATAGTTATAACGATGAAACGCATAGCGACAATTACCGAGTTGTCACGTAATCGTGATACATTTGCTAGCAAAAAACGTGAGCAGTATTCCGAGATATAATTTTTCCAATTAAAATGATGATGTCCCTTAAATGGGAAGCTGATAAAATCACACCTTAGCTCTTTTTAACGAGTACAGACCTATATTTAGCAAGCGTTGCTGTAGGTAACATTGTACAGGTGTTATCTGATCATTTTTAATCTATAGAACATAAAGGTTTTGCACAGTTTTATTCACTAACAATTACACATAGGATCACATTGATTGTTCTTATTCTCAGCATACATAATCACGTATGTACAGTGGAATTTGGCATGCAGCTAGTTTCAGACCTTGAGGTCGTTCATGAGAAGGACATAGGATTGTGTAATAAGAAAATCATATTTGGAGAGTATAAAGTGTTACTTTGTAAAAAAACTTCGATATTAGTTTAACCAACATACCTGATAATAGGTAGTGGGTAATTAAAAAATTTGAAAAAGGGGCAAGGTCGAAGCTTCCTTTAGATCGCCTGTTTGAGCTTTCACTCTAAAACAAACAAAAACTGATTGAAACTCGTTTTACAGCTGGCCGCAGAACCGGCTGGCAATTCTTTTTTTTTATCAGGGCGTGCACTTACTCCCACTGTCTACATAAATCACACTGCAAACATATTGTTTAAGTCATAAATACTCTATGATCACGTCTGGGTCGTCGATAGGACAATTCAATCGGAAAAGAAGCTGGCGTTACTTTGATGCATCTAAAGTGCAATAATACTGGCACATTGTAAAAACGGTTAAAGCTTTTTTAAACAATCTTATTAATAATGACAGTTTTTTAGATTTCACTGCAGCACAAGAAAACATTTTATGAAACCTTGTTCAGCTTTCTATGAAACTTCATTCGAATACTAAGTTATAACTGCTGTATAGAGCTAAAGCAGTTTTAGCTATTGGGTTCAAATAATTAATTGTTTTAAATCAATTTAATAAAAACTCTCAAAGTGGTTTTCCATTAATTATTTAAATCAACGTACAATGGTATAATTAAAATTTTGTAACACAAGTAGCAAATGACTGAAATGGCACCTTTAAATCTCATAGAGCGCTCTCTCTTTTTCTTGCCGGAGGTTGGGTCTGTCCAACGGATTATTAAAATATACATCTAGGGACGCAAATAGTTACTTTCGAAACAGCTTAAGAAACAGGTGAAAGTACTATGCAAAATGAGGTTACTGTGCTAAGGTATCACGCGAGACACCAGTTGTTAGAGTTGTTACGTAAACCGTTTAACGGCTAAAAGCCATAAATTGACGCAGTATAAGGTCATGGTCCCGTACAAACGTTCAACCCGATGCACTATACCACAAAGTGGTCATTCGTTTCAAATAAATTACCATGTAATGGCATGTTAATTTGCATACTCCATTCGATGAAAATATCAAATTGACAATCGAAATGCAACTCTATTCTTCAGGCCATAAAAGGTAGAATCGGCTACAGAAATTGGTTCATTCAAAAGCTCGGGCGATGGTGGCGCTATTGCGGAACTTTCGTGAACTACGAGCTTTTTCGGAGGTTCGTGCACCATTCCAGAGATGGCGTTAGTAGCGCAACACTAAATGGTTCGAGCAAGGGTAGGTTTAGGGGTGCTTCGGGGGTTGAAATAGCAAAGCGAGGGTTGGCTTACCCCGTACCAAATGTTGAACTATGTTTGGCATAGGTGGCGCTACCGTTCGCGCGAAAAGCTTAGTAGAACTTTTATTGACAAAGATTTCCATGCTTGTGTTTTGAAATAGATATTTTGTAAATAATTTATAGAAATTGCAACAGCAAAAAAAATTATTAATTTCAAATTAATGGTTTTATATAATATTTAGAGGAAGTATAGATAGTTCGATTATTAGGTTTAATTTTTAAAATTAATTAAGTTTAGTAAAATTATAACTTAAATTTCAATCACCAATTTAGAGATAGGGAATTATATATATAAATAGGGAATTATATAATAAATTGTTTGCAAAGATTTTTTATTTTCAACAGGGTAAGGTTACCCACAAAAGTGTGATGCACTTTAAAGTGAAAGAGCTTTTGACTTTAATACCATTGTCACTTTCAATAGGATTAAAAAAACAAAAGCGCATCAGGTTGTGTCCGAAACACGGTAATTCAACATTTCATACACCTTTATTTTACAACAAAACAAGTGAAAGCTCAACGTCACGCAAATCGTAATTCGCATAAACATACCTGACGTTTCGCTACCGATCCTCTTTGTTTATCAATTGCATAAGATTTGACAATGAGCGGTTGTAAATCTTCCTCCGTTCTAAAACTTGACCCAATTCTTAGCGCTTTTGTTGAAGTTCCAGCATTGTTTTTCATTGTTTCACGATTTACCTACCTGTGAGGTATTAGAGAGTTCAGTCGGGTGCCGGTTGCTTTCGCGATGTTAGCTCTGGTAGTTAACAATTATCGTTAAATTATAATTGGTCGATCACGAAATCGAAAGTGTTATAAAAAATGATGTGATTAAGTGCGGTATAAAAAATAATATTTATTTTTATTAAGTGGCAAAATACCAATCACGAATTGCCATAAAAAAAAGTGAGCCTTTTATGTGGAACACAAAGTTACATATGTATAACATTAATTGTGTGGGTGTATTAAATAGTAAAAAGATTGTAATGTTTTTGTGAAATTTTATCATTATCAATATAATAAAATAAAAATATTCTAAATTTAATGCAGTTTATTCGATCATGTCAGCTCCATCTTGACATGATCATACATCATCAAATAAATATTTCCATCATTTTTGCCAGCAAGTTTACCCACAGTTTTACTGGCAGATAACAAACGTGTATAGTGAATAGTGTTGCGTGTCCGTAGATGCTCTCCTGTGAAGATAGCGTAATGCGCAGTGAGCCCGCGGTATCTAATGAAGCCGACTGAGCCGATATGGGGTATGTGAGGATTTTACATTGTAAGCCATTTCGTGCTGAACTTGGTTTGCGAGATAAATATATTTTATTTGAATTTTTGAATATCAAGTTGTTTGTAATTAGTTTAAAAATAGGAACCTGAAAGCCCTATGATGTCACAAGAGGAATTAAAAAACCTTGTATTTGAAATGAAAACTTAGGCACTGATAATTTAATTAGTTATTACTTTCGATGAAAACAGCACGCTTCGTTTTGTAAGCATCTTCTTTTTTTTTGAAACAATCTCATTGATTTGTTAAAAAAACGTTTATTAAGAGACCTGTAATATTAATATATATTTAAATGTACCTTATATTATTCTCTTTGTAAACTGCTTTATATTTTATACGATGTTGTCTTGTAACGACTTACTTTTAGCCCTAAATATGTATTTGATATTATCATCACGTAAGTTGTCAACATTTCTCACATGAAATTGCCCTACAAAACCCTAAAAAATGCTACGCACTCATTGTTATATGCCGTCATACAATGACGTTCTTAAAATATCGATCGTTTACTACGAGGGTCAAACTGAAAGTTCTTAGAAAATCAAAAACTGATTACATTAGCCAGTTATTAGTTTTATTATATCTTTTCAAAATATTGTCCATTGACGTCAATACACCGCTGCATGCGATGGAACCACTGGGAAAAGCACTTTGCCCACTCGTCCTTAGGGGTCTCTTCAATGGCATCGCGATACGCAGCCACCGCTTCTTCAGCATTCATAAACCGCTTTCCTTTCAGTTTTTCTTTAATTTTTGGAAATAAATAAAAATCACAAGGCGCGAGGTCGGGGCTATACGGCGGGTGACCCAGTAATTCAACGTTTGATGTCGCCAAATAGTCGATCGTTCGCTTGGCGGTGTGCGACGAGGCGTTGTCGTGGTGAAGGAGGATCCTACTGCGAGGTCGTTTCTCTCGAACTTTTTCCAAGACAAGTGGCAAACAATTGGTAGTGTACCATTCTGCAGAAACTGTTTTTTGATCCTCTAACACAATTGTTGCGAAATGACCTATCCTTCCAAAGAACGAGGCCACCTTTTTTTTTCTCGCACTTCGATCTCTCTTCACTTTAGTTGGCAACTCCTCGAAAGGAAACACCCACTGAGCAGATTGTCTTTAGGTTTCAGGATCATAACAGTAAATCCAGCTTTCGTCACCTGTTAGTATGTCGAACACAGCATTTGAGTCACCCCCGTTAAATCTTTCAATCATTTTACGGCACCAATCCACACGATGGAGTTTTTGAGCCTTAGTCAAATTATGAGGTATCCACCGGGCGCAAAGCTTCCTGACCGCTAAATGTTCGTGGAGAATTTTGTGCACTTGACTCATACCGATGCCTAAGCTTGTCCGAATCTGCTGATAGGTCACTCTTTTGTCAGTCTCTATCATACGCCGCACAACACAGATGTTATTTTCAGTCGTCGCCGTAGAAGGCCGTCCCTCACGTACATCATCAGTGAGATTAGTGCGACCACGTTTAAACTCATTAAACCAGTTGTAAACAGCCGCACGAGATGGGGCTTCATCGTGAAAGGCCAATCGTAGTCTATCATAACTTTCTTGTTGACTTAAATGACATCGAAAGTCATAAAAAATCATTGCACGAAAATTTTCTCGTGTTAAATTCATGTTGACGTGACACAGACAATTTTCAATTTGCCGCCAAATCGTAAAACAAATGACAAATGAATGAAATATATACTCAGTAATATTGGCAAAGAGTTCTATTTTCAAATTTTAGAATTTTTTTTTTATTATATTGTTTATAAGTGGCCAGTTCTAAGAACTTTCAGTTTGACCCTTGTATGATCTTGGGCATTATATAGACAATTTATTGAACAAGGTGCGTGAATCGTAATTGATGTAAATTAAAGGTGACCTTTTCGCGACTCCATGATGCTATCAATGACAATGCGTACTAGAGCTTGCAATTTCACTTCTTACATACGTATCATACATAAAGTTGTAGGGGGGTCACCAATAAGGAAAGTCAATTATTGGACTGGTCAAAGTTATACTTGGGTAAAATTGACAAACTAAGAACTGATTTTACCTACTTCTTATTCGACTTATCCGTCTGAAAAAGTATTCAACGACAGATTTTCATATGATATTTACGTTCATGACAACAAATAAGTGACGTTTTCAAATTTGGTATTATATTCAACAAATATTCCTTATCTAACGTTGGTAAAAGCAAGCCTAAGTAAAATATTACTTATAGCTTCAGTTGAAATTATAATCATAGAAGTTATCTTTTTTGGATATAAAAAATGTGTATTTATGTACATTAAATTTACAAATTTCTTGTAAACGTTGACTTTTTCTTTTAAATTATCTTAATACTATACAAGAATGGGATTATCCCCAAAACATCGAACATCTGGCAACCCTACTCCGATCTCATTATCACTCATTACGCTACGGAGAAAGACACTGACATTTTGTTTTTATTCACAACTCTTGAGGTTAATAAAGTAATGTAACAACTTATTGTTGGTTATGTTGATAAATACATTCGATAACTAGGTATTTAATTAATAGAAACATTTGTAAAAACACGGTTGATTTAAGGAAGTTATAATGGCATTGTAACGTGAAACTGTTTATGAGTACAACATAATACAACTTACCATAAAATAATGGTCTTATTACATAGTAAGTTGTTTGCACATGTGCTAGGAAGCTTAAGTTATAAGACTGTTTAATGGTAGTTATGAATATTTTATGTGTGGGACTACCAACGAATATCCATCCATATATTTTTCAATATTTATGTAAGTTATCATTACACTTACAAATGTTACGATCTGAAATATTGCTCCGATATCGTTTGTTTTACTCGTATGTTTCCTAGCTAAGAAACAAAACATTTTTTTTTAATTAACCCTACCAAACCTGCTGAAGCCCAATGAACACACTCACAACTCCCTTGTATGCGCCGAGATATAGACGTCTCTCGCAAGCAAACACTATGATTTATTCCGAAATACTGGGCCGATGACGTTTCCAGACCATAAATTGCACCCCTCAAGGCACGAGGACATATCGGGTGCTTTATGAAGAGGCTGACAGGACCTCTAGTAAATGCACGGGCAGAACCGGGTACAACCGGGTAGCTGGGTATAAATCTGACGCATCCGGCCGGGACCACGCCGGTAGTGGGAACTATTATTCACCCAATATCGAGTTTTGGCTTCACTTGCTACCTTCTAATCTTCGCTTTCGCCAAACTAAATTTATGTGGTAGTCATTTTAGTTTTACAAGTTGTTTTGGTGATGGCTAGGACGCTTTTTCGAAACGTAGAAATGCTAGGCGTGAAAATTCTTCGTGAATTTCAGTTTCACTATTTTAGTTTCGTTTGCGCGGAGCAGTTTCAGTTATCGGATCGAAAATAGGACAAAAAAAAACTTAGAACCATTCAGCCGAGTTTTCAGTCATTTTTTTCTTAGTACCTACAGACTTGAGCACTTTAGCAGATGCAAAATTTTGCTACTTCCTTTAGGTTTTCACGACTTTTCAAAAATCAAGGAAATAGATTTCAAATATATGCTGGCTGTATGATAACATTATCATTAGAAAGAAAGACTGAAAATAGTTGATTAATTTAGGACGTCCCAAACACAAACACATTTAAACAAGTTCACAAAATAATACCACACACAATCACATGTAGATTTCACAAATATTACGACCAAAAGGACGAAAAGAAAACAGAAAATTATGCCAACCATGCAGTGCATGCCACGGTGTGCCATGTGCCGGTGATGTCCAAATCAGGAGGACCTAACTCAGCATATACTAAATCCCCGGAAGGCCCAACGAGTACATTAAATGCGTTGACAGTTTCCATTCCCAACAATCTGACATTTTAGTCCAGCATTCAAACTATGACCTTCCATTGCCATGTCTGAACCATATTGCAATCCCTTTCATCTAGCCGACAACATTGTCCAGAGTTCGCAGAGGTATTCAATAAAACCATAGTGTTGACAATAGTATCGCGATGTGCCTGATAGCGTCTGCGTTATCAGTTAGATAGCATTGTAGAGTCAGCATGTCAGATTAATCTTAGTCTTTGTTCGCGTTTGAATGATCTCGTTAACAGTACATTGAGATAGTATGGAGTAGGAAAATGATTTCAGTACATAGTAACAATGTTTTACTGATTAAAATTCATTACTTAATATGTTATGCATGCCATAGATACACTTACGTTTGGAACTGTCTTACTTATTTGTAACTTTTAGATTGCCATCTTATCGTCGTAGTCGTAGATGCTAGGATATATAGGATATGGCAAATGCCATAACCTTTTATTTTACCATATCTCATTGTTAATTGTGAAACGCTAAACTCCTTTTCATTGAAAGCTTTTGTACGTATGGTGTTAGGTAACTTCTATCGTTACAAAAAATATGTACTTACGTCAGGCAACCAGAAAGGAAAATTCCATTTCTGGTCTTATGTCACCTTCTTACTCCAGCTTGAGGAATATTTTTCCAATCTTACCTTTACCTTTATTTATACAGCCAAAGGTTTCCAAAATCTAATTCGGCAGAAACCGTGTAACTGAAGTTCTCACTAATACGGCCTGCGATAAATCAGCACGCCATTTTTGTTTTCAACGCACCGATAACTCTTTTGTCATAGGGTGATGTAGGAGAGGGGCCGATGGAGTTATTTATATTGTCGTATTTTCCTTGGCCGAAGAAAATTTCCTTTCTGTTTGCTTCATGGGTCAGTGATCAGATTCGTTCGGTGCTGCTGAAGCACGCTCGAGGTGAAGATGGGGGTAAGTGGATATCTGGAAAATCGTATCATCAATCTATAACGGAATAACGGCTGCATTTAAAACACTGGTCTAGCTAATCTGGACTTATGTAAAATTCTGACTTCGAATAAAGTTTTTTTATTCTGTTTTTATTTTACTAAGACTATATTTTGCACTGCTAGTTATCTTTAACCTAATATCATACAAAATACACATATTTACGTGAGACGCCTAAAAACCCTACCGTATGGTATATTAAGTCCTTGATGATCAAAATGTCACTAGCACAGCAACAGAATTATCATTGCAACATCGCACAAAATCTGTAGCTAAATTGTTTGAAATTCCAGCCACACTGAACCTATGTTAGCACTATTATACTGTTGGTTGCTGTTGGCAGAAATGTGAATTTCCGAGAAATGGTGCAGGGGTAAAATATACATACAAATGTACATAAGAAGATGTTGTATAAATATACAACATCTTCTTATCAAAGATACTGTTTAAAACATATTTTCCTCTGTTCACTCTTAATCACACCAAGAATACTCACGTGACAGTAACTCTCTCACTTTGTCTTACTCCTTTCGTTCCATAACATGTCTATATGCCTACATATTCCTTGTCATTATTTACTATCTCTCATTGACCTAGTCATAATTTTCTCAACTTTTTTTCCTTTACGTCATTCTGCGTACGAACCCACAGCACCCTACTGTTCGCAAGCGTGCTTGTGGCGCCCCGCGCGGGAAATAATTGTTTATTTTCGACAGCGCACTTACGCTGCTGTGCACTAACGACCACCGAGAGGAGTGGTCAGCGGTTGCCCTTAGAGATTATTTAGATTCATTATCGAGTACTGTTGTCGTGTAATTTTTTCATCGGATGAGTACTAAAAATCGTTTTTTTTTAATTTAAATAAAAAGTGTGGTAAAAATGCATCATTCTATGCATAGTATATATCAGTAGTATCATATTAGGCAGCAGAAATTAATATAGTATAAAGTGTAATACTTACAGAACCACAGCCCAAATAATACACACAAGCCTTTTGAAAGAAAGGTAGAGACACAAAAAAGCAACTGTTTTGTATTACCTTAAGACAAAAGCACTGCTGTGTTAACGATTTCATAAGCTCTTGCAGAATATACATATACAAACATTTCCATTCAGTGTAACATACATTTCCAAAGTGTGTGGAAAATTTTGAAATGCAACTCCACGGATTTTTGTTTTACTTATATAATCTCCAAAATAGAGTAGATAAATAACAGCACATAACGGAAAACGGGCATAGACAACAACACAATGGCAAATGTCGGGGCTCACTCGCGGGCATTGTAGCGTGGCGCGGGAGGCGTTACGAATCAATGGAGGGAATTATCGGCGCAGAGCACTCCGTGGAGAAGGTGCGATTAAATATATTCAAATAAAAAATATATTAAATTACACCAATTATAGCACAAGAAAGACAAGACCATTTATACAGATTTTTGTTAGATTCATCTTTTAAATACAAATATTTTGCTAATAATAAATATTATGAAACAACGCTATCATCAATTATTTAATAAAATGTAATCACTAATTAAGAGTATCTAAAGCGTACGTTAATAATACACATAGGTATATTCGTTTCATTTAATAACAATACTTAGAAGGTCAAATCGTTTTAAGTGATCATATTTTGACTGTGTCTTTGTAAACATCAAACAAACAGGATACTAACATAATTCTGAGAAACTTCGAGAATTTCATTTTTTTTAATTTCTCTTACAAAGAAACTATCATTTTTAAAGTGCACCCTGACGATTTTAAAATTTATGTATGTTATCCGCATCGCCTCTCTCAATTCAATGTCCAATCCTTCTTTTTCTCTAACCTTAAACTAAATAATAAAAATTAATAACTGGAAATCCTAATTATCTTCATCTCTAATTTTCTCAAAAGCCCAAAGCGTTTTCTACCAATAATAATTCATATATTGTGCTGAATCAGCTCTTTAAATATTATCACTTAAAAGGAGGTGACCTTTTACAATAGGTCAACGCAGGCTTCACAATTTAATGCAAACGACAACATACAATAATCAATAGTGACGGAGAATCTGGCTGTTGGTGAATGATTTACATAAAGGATAAAATAATAATAGTAAACCTTAGGTCTTATTACTTTTGACAATGCTAACTAAGCATGTATTTAACATAATGTCTATGTACTATTTATTATATCAGTTTAAGACTATATTTATTTAACTATATTTACTATTTATTATATCAGTTTATTTTATTGCAGTCACGAAGCTCCACGACACCTTTGTCCCAGATTAGTTCATCCCACGCTGCGTATCGGTTGAAGAGGTAAATGAAATGCTATCCGGAGGGGAAAGTTAAATTACTGAATTTGAGGGTCAAAGATATAATTCTTTCGTAGACACACACGACACGCCCGTCTACATGCGATTGATTTAAAATTCATGCTTGTTTTGATCTCTCATGAGGATGTTGAAATCATTTTGCAAATTAATTATTTCGGCAATTACATATAGGTATTTACTTTAGAGGCAATTTTTATCGCGAACTACTTTAAGTTAGAGTTGAGTTTATAAGAGAGGGGTAATTGACTGGTAGATAATGCTTCTGGCATAAAAACTACTCAAGATTTTTTTAATAAATAAATAAATGGCACCTGCAATTAAAGTTCGGTAGAAGAAAAGCACTATTAAACTTTCAGTACATGCTGCGTTCATATTTATTTACCAACATACATTATTCAGAAAATCAAATTAAATGAATACATTAGAAAACATAGATATATGTATAATGATTTTGGGGAGCTTTTCTGTTTGTTATTTTCATTAAGCTAGAGTTTTTTTGGGGGCTTCCGCACATAAGTGGCCGATTCTGAATTTATGGGAAAGGAGCTTAGTAAAGCCCATGGGGGTTCCCCGCTCTATTTCGAAATTGTTTTGCACCCGTTTTTTTCTTCACCGAGGGCGGAGTTCGCATTTTTCTAATCTAATTTCCGTAAGCATTTTAAACTTTCATATCGATCTTCTCGGATCATTACGTAATTGGAAGCAATAAAACAAATGACGAGACATTAAAAAAGGAACTCCCTGGTTTCATGATGAATGGATCACATTACAACAATATACTTCCAAATTAGGGTAGGGTCGTTCTAATGACCCCGTTTACCGTTATCTATGGTAATCGCTACCACGCGGCCTACCGAAAATGCCAGCAAATTTAAAATTCGAATGTCATAATCAAACTTCTGGAGGACGGGTATTAAAAAAAGGAAAAAGAGGAAACTTTTTCATTGGATTCTTGGTTTAATTTTATTCATTCTTTTCCGTGAAATAAGGTTCAGTTTTGTAAGCGGCCAGTTACATAGGGAACATCTGCCCATGGGAGCGGCTCGCGCGCATTTGAAATTTTGAAAAAAGAACCGACGAACGACGCCAGCGCAACAGATGCGACATGTCGGATTCCTACAAGCAGATGTTTATTAAATACCCCCATGGATAATACTTGAGGATGCTTTGTTTTTGTGTGACTCGTATATTGAACAATATCGCGCCTAAGTGGTTTGACCCTTTGATATGCGGGCAAGATAACTTGATAATTGGTTTCGCTGTCTTTCGTTATTATAGATCGCGATCATGTAATTGCCAATAATTGTGCTTTCTTTTCTTGTTCTGTGACTTCTGTTAAGATATCTTACTAAGTACTACATACAGCTTCGTTTAGAAACTCTTGGTGAGGTTGGTAACTACTTCTTTTTCTGCACATTTGGAATCTTTAACCATCAGATCGCTTATTGCGCCGACCTATTTTAAAACTACTGGTAAATTTTAAACCGTTACCAACCAACCATTATCAATTTTAACTTTACTAAGCTTTAACGTATATATTGTGCCTACCTTGAAATTAGAGAAAACGAACTTTAACGATCTCAAAACGTTATTCCCGTGGCGAAGGCAAAATTTCACGGTCAATTTTTTAATGATTAGAGGAAGTTTAGTGGTCGCTGGCTTAAAATAAATCGCTTCTAATGTCTGATAAACATGCAAACCCTAAGAACACGACACTAAAACAACTAAAAAGGTTTTAAAAAAAACACAACAATATCAGAGTTTACGATTGTCACTATAAGGGAAATCAAAAGGTATGCAGTAATGATTAATGAGTATTTCAGCAATGAAAATAACTATTGCACTTGTTCAAATCAACTGTGTCAGACAAGGAATCGAAACCTGTGTCTTATCCGGGCGCATGCCTATGGAAATGTTTTTTTTTTTTTCGTATCATCATTCAAATTTGGAATGATCGAAGAAAATGGTTTCATTTTAAAATTGGTAGATATTGCATGTCTAAGTTTGATTTTTTTATAATTTTAAATTCCGAACACGTATTGTTTTTCTTTTATCATTCCGTATAGCTTCTTAATCATAAATTTTCAATTTTCGGCCAGCTATATTTGCCGCGGCTAAGGCGAAATTTCACGGGCAATTTTTGTAATGATTCGTGGAAGTTGGCACTGGTTTAATCCAGCCCGCTTGTAACTGCCGACCGGCATGCGAACGGACAAATTAGATAGGTAGTTGAATGCGGAAACGTTACAAAAGTTTAGACGGTTCAGTTTTAATGCTTTGATTGCAATGTTCCTTTGGCCTCGTTAGAAAATCTGAGAACTGTTGGTACTGCGAGAATGCTTTGTTGCACAGATAATTTTGCTAGTCACAAAATAAATGTGAAATAACTGCAACGCCATTATTTCACATATATTTTGTGACTCTGGATCTGATGTCATTCCAAAATGAAATTAGCGTAAAAATTTAGAACTTTTTCTATACGGGTTGGCCCAAACAGTGACATCTTTTTTTTGGATTTGTTACATCCCGGCATATCCAAATAATAACATATTAAAGATAAACAAATTTTTGTAGTTTCTAAGACCTATAACCAATTTTTTTGAAACTTTTGTTAGTCTTAGTTTTAGCAAGCTCATAATTTTATCGAAGTAAATTAAATTTATACAAATCATACTGCAATAAAAAAGCCGATATTACCATAAAAAGTGTCGCGATTATTTGTTTGAAAATTCTCAAAAATGGAAAAAAAACTCGGTAACTACGAAAATTCGGTTAACATACTCGTAGGTACATAGGGAATATTTTTATAGCCCTAGATGTAAGGATTCCAAAATGTGGACGTAACTGTTTGGGCCACCCTGTATGTGTATGCTATATCTATGATAAGATAGTTATATATTTATCATCCACCTAATATCTATTCGATGAAACTTTTTTGGGCTTGTCTCAACCTCCTTTATAAAACTTCTTTGCAGCTGACTGATTGTAATCGATTCTGTATTTTTCGTCTGCGTGACGTCATGGCATGGTGGACCTGGTACAATGGCGGCCCTGGGCAATTCCGGCCGCGCCCGTTTGGATACAAAATTAATGTAGGGTACGTTTTCACTATAATTACGCATTGATTCGTCGACGCCCGAATCGAAATTCTCCTCAATTACGGTCTAGTGTTAGGATTTTTTGTGGGTGTACTTTAAGGCGGTGATGCGGAGAAACAAGAGTTTGTTATGTATGAATTACATGAATAGCTAT
This sequence comes from Pyrausta purpuralis, assembly GCA_963924145.1. Classification (NCBI taxonomy): domain Eukaryota; kingdom Metazoa; phylum Arthropoda; class Insecta; order Lepidoptera; family Crambidae; genus Pyrausta; species Pyrausta purpuralis. The sequence goes on from OZ001643.1 coordinate 21,382,428, forward strand.
TTAATTAATCACAGCAGTTAGCAGACTTGACAACAATTGTACACTTTCAAATATTTTTAAATGTAACAGCATTTAAAGTGCCATAACCTCAAACAATTGCATCTTCAAAGAAAGCACAGAAGCGTATAAAGGAATACAATCGTCCGATTTCTAATCCCATTACAGCGTTACTTTGCGCGCGTCTTTTGTTTTCATTGTCACCTCACAATGCGTCCTTGACAGGAGCCCAAAAGTGCGATGCACAAAGATAAACGAAAGCGAGAGTACGTGTGATTGCCGAGTACCTGTTGCGGACTATTTACGAGCGAAAACAAACGCTTTATCTCGCTCCTCCACATAATGCGGCCGTAAACGTCATTCCCAACACCCATTCAGCGTTTACGAGCGACTTGCATAACATTCTTTGTTTATAAACACGACTCAAGGTCTCCGACGCACCTTCGATTGTCGTTGAGGTGCGTTAAGAATGCAGTAGCAAAAGTTTTTTGTTTTTTTTTGTCACGTATTTTTTTTTCTTTAAGTCAATTTTGAAAATTTCATCAATCTTAATTCAAAACCGCAATTAAGCTATTTTATAAGGTACTTTTAATGCACATATCATAGTATGAAAAAAAAAGGTAAAAAGTAATACAAATACTCGTACTTACCTTAATGTGTGTCGCACAAAAATTTAGTGTATTTTACTCCTACACGTGATTAGGCCATAAATGTCATTCCGGCTTTTACGACCATTTTGCATAATGTCTGTATACAAACAAGGCTCAAGGTCTTTTACACCTTCAACTGTCGTTAACGTCGAAAGATGCGTATCAAATGTAGTGCTTCACGATTTCTGATTTACGAGTTCGGGTCATGACGTCATTTTATGATCCTATTTATTTCGTTTATTATTTTGTTCCATAGAAGATATCGTTCATTCTTTAAGGACATTTTACGATTGCAACTAATTAAATAAGTCTCTCTTTTAATAAAATCCGAGTATAAAACCATAAAATAACGTTTGATTCAACTAAGAATACGATAAATGAAATTCATCAGCATCCAATTGATCAATTATCTTAAGTATAACATTTTTTCAACGCTCTACATTTATATTTTCAATCTTTTAGGAGAGCAATAAAGTTATTAATTTGATGAGTTGTTAATAAATCATGCGGAATAATGACATAAGTTCACAACCGTCTTTTTCGTCGAGACTTTACGAGGAAATTGACGTTTACGACCAAACAAACGCTTTAACGGCTTGATGAGTTATTGAGGCGTTAAGTTAATTGCACTGGTCCACAGATTGTCAACTTGGTGTGAATTTGATATAGTTTTGTTCTACTCTAAAAATTTGATTGGAATTTACGAGAAAAATTAAAATTTTATATAACGGCTTTTTGCTTTAAGGCCAATAATCGTTTTAAAGCGCATCTACTTCTTAATTAAGAGCAAATTTTTAATTTGGAATTTTAAGTGGGCACTAATTTTACGTGACAGAGTAATATCATTGCATCCGATAGATTTAATTAGGTGTCCATTATACCTTAGCATTCGCGATTGCTACTGGACAGTGAACTAATTTTAAGCTGCATGTGAAATTACCTACAGAATAATAAGTCTCTGATAGATAAATTTTCATCCCAATTTTATTTGAGAGTAAAACAATCTTATCACCTGTCTCCTTGGTCTGATGTAATCAATTTCTTTGATAAAATCAGTTCAGCCATTTTGGCGTGAAAACCGAAATATATAATATCAGACAAATATTTTTGTATACTTACCAGAAAACTTTAAAAAAAAAGTAAAAACCGACTTCAAAACCAAAATGCACTAAAAAGTCTTAAATAAACTCTTCACCATTGAAAGGAAAGGAATCCGTTTTAGGCAAAGAATTTCGTTTTGGAGTCGGTGCTGTGATAGTTGATGCTTGATGGTCAAAGTGATGGCACCGACTCCAAAAAGAAATTGTTTGCCTAAAACGGATTCCTTTCCTTTCAATGGTGAAGAGTTTATTTAAGACTTTTTAGTGCATTTTGGTTTTGAAGTCGGTTTTTACTTTTTTTTTTAAGTTTATTTTATTTCTTTATTTTTAGTGATTACATAAGAGGGGGGGGGGGGGGAGTTGCACCTTATGATTCTATTTTTTACGAAGCTATAAATTACCTATCATAAGTTTCGTCATTATAATTACTGAACTCCTAGGCGTTAAGGAGTTCCACCATCAGCTCAGCCCCACAAAATGTTGACTATCAGACGTAACAACACGTCAACATTAAGATTCTAGTAAAGAAACACTATACGTGCCTTTAAAATTTGAGGGTTTCCCTCAAATTCACCAAGATCCCATCATCAGATCCAAAAATGGAAAAAATGGGACCAACTAGAAGGTATACCCTCTAAGTAGGTGAAAAAATTTTTTGATTCGGTCGACAAACGACTGAGATATGAGGTAACATACATACAAAAAAAAATAATGATAAAAAAAAAACATACAGTCGAATTGATAACCTCCTCCTTTTTTGAAGTCGGTTAAAAATACCACGTATGGTTCATAAGTAAGCATAGAGATTGTAGCTATCTTTACCATATCCTTGGAAAATGATAATCTCAAGTCCCCAAAACGCACGACCAATAGACGAGTGACGTCACGAAATTCAAAATGTCGGCGATCGCAGTGATGGGGTGACGGAGAACAGTGACACACTCCGTTATTATTAGTTTTTTGCCCCCACCCCGGGCGGGGCGGCCGCCATGCCGCGCATTAGCGCGTTTTTGGCCGTTTTTTGTCCGGCCCAGGATATGCCGTTCGGTTTTTGTCGCGCGATCGGATAGTCTTGATTTCGGATTTTGGCGGTTTTCGGTACAGGAGTTTTCGCGCATTTTCGTAGGATTGTCTTTCATGTAGGCATTTTTGGCAGTAAAATAATGAGAATGTAGCAAACCGAACTCTTTTCAGTTTTTATACTCTTTTTTATGTCTCATTTTCCTTCTCTTTTCGGTTCTTAACGGTTTTAGTATTTACTCAGTTGTTTCTTTTACTTCATACGAATTACATCAATTTCTTATAAATATTATCCAAAGTTTATATTTATCCTTAAAAATCCCCCACATCGTGTACATTTTGGTTATTTGTCTGGTTTTAGACCTACAAGTGTCAAGACCTCAAGAGAGATCTCTCCATCAAGTGTCAACAACAATAATAATGGAGGCACATATTCGTCATATGTTCAAAATAATTATTTACTTTAACTTTAAGTGTTTTGATCACCATAAGCTGAAGCAGTATGGTGAACATAACTAAGCATTCCTCTTTTCACTAAACAAGATCAGTTGAATAGTATAACTAGTACTCCTAGTATGTGAAAGAATGTGATCCACGTACATTCCGCTCGTTCAGCTTGTATCATTAGGCATGATCTGGTAATTATAACACGGCTGGTGCAGTCACGACGCAGCGTATCTTGCAGCGCTGCAGCGCTGCGGCAGCGCTGGCAGCGGTTCGCACGTGTGTAGATGCATAGATATCGTTGGAATCTGATCATCGCTTGAGACTCTTGTGGGTAAGGTTTGGGGCACACTGCGAGTTGGTTCCATTTACGCGGTATTTAGATGTTCTCCCAGAGATTTGACTGTCTGTATATCAACCATTGTTATATGGTTCATGGACTATGGACTGGACTAATACCCAAATGCAAGCTGGTGGTCGTCCAATGTAATTTAATTTTTATTTTATTTTATTTGTTTTTGCAATTAAATTTAATTCAAAATGTATGTATGACTTAATTATGTCGAAATAAATGAATGAATGAATGAATTTATGTAACCGTGATTTGGAGAGTCGCCTAAAATATGTATTTTAGGCGACTCTCCAAATCATTTTGTTTAGTAAATAGGTAATTTTAAACAGACATTTGTGTTTTACTTTACACTTACCAAGCTGTCTTTCTCACTCTCACAAGGCTTTACAATATATATAATTTTTAAGTATAGGTAATAATGGTAGAAACGTAATTATGGCGATGGCATTAACATAAGCTATGGTTTTTAAATTAATTTATTTAAAAATAGTCTAGAACCTAAATGAGTGAATAGTTTAGAACAAAAAAAGAAATAATAGATTAACCTTAAAATAATGTTTGCACCGTTTGATGAGATTAATGATTTTAATTACATTACTTCATGACTGAAGTCGAAGATAAACTATAGGTAATATTTTCAACTGGTGTTCTTGCTCTTAGTGTGCCCGCGACCGTACTTCTCAATCCGTGAGCGAGCCGGCTGATAATCCCCGATGTAAACACGCGAAACACGATCGCCACCCGGAGACCGCCCGCCACTGGCACCCAGGCCTGTGGAAAAGTATAGGATATTAGTTAAACTCTAGTTAAACTTGACTATGTTTTGAAAATAAACATCATTAGTTAATCTTGATTAAAAGTGTACCCCGTGATCGTAAACCTGAATTACATATTTGCCTTGAAACAATAACATGAGGGGCCCTATTTTTGAATCACTGCATTTAATATGGTTTTTCGTCTTGAAACCGAATTGAAAAGCAATGTATATCACGCGAAATATAGACTTACAAATTGAGTTATATTTTTTTAAATCACTCATATACTATTTTTTATTGAAAAATCGGGCATTATGCAATTAATTGATGCGAGTGATACGAAAACAGTGGCCTTGAAGGTGATCATTTAATTTGTTCAATCTGCACTTTGGTAGTTATATGCTACAATAGCTCAACAATTAATACTGGTAACTGCATGACGAAATGTCACATTAAACTGCAGAAAAAGTAAAAGAGCTTCCAGAATCAAAATTTTAATTCGAATTGACAATGCGAAACGTTAAATTAAATTCAAATATCGAAAGAGGAAGTCCACGCTGCGCCGCCCCCTCGCGTCTCGCGGCAAGATTTATTATATTTGTCCTGCGCTTATTTCATTATTGCCACTCGGATTCCGAACGTGCCTATTAAAATCCGAATTTGGAATAGTTTTGCTTTTCTGTGACCTAGGAATAGTTTTTAATCTTGCCAACCAAAGATATGTTTAAGTATTTAAAATTACTAACAACCTGAGGTTAAAAGGTCATGTTGAATTTTAGTGCTCTACATCCAATATTAATATCAATTAGGTTTAATTTTTAATGACTATAAATGAAAATTTGTTATATGCAATCACTCACTGTTATAACCAGTTTTTTCGTGACAAATGAAGGCGTGTACCTATGAGTAGGGATGCTGGTAAAAAAATAATAATATTTAAGTAGAACCTAGTATAGCTGAATCTTATGTGTTAATTATTTCTCGTATTTTTTTGTTGAAAATAGTAACCAAATGTTTTTTTTTTTATTTCAGGTAAACATCTAAATTTTTTGGCAACCCTTACGGCAACTGGTTTGTAATTTTCTTTTGCATAAGTTTTCCACCAAACATAGTGAGTCAACTCGCCCTTAAAATATTTCAGGGGAACTTAAACGGACTGGAGTTAATGGATTGAATGTTTTCAAACAAGAATAACTTGAGAGGGTTAAAACGTTATGTAAATAGAATGAAAATCGTTTTCTAACTGTAAAAGCGCGCAAAAACTTTTTGATGGGCTTCCAGTGTGATTGTAGTATATGCAAAACACTAAGAGTAAATTCGTAATCATTCTTGAAAAAATGATAATTCTGATAGATACCTCAAGCACAAGCCTTTTCCATATAACGGTAGCATATCAATATAGTACGACATTCTATTTTGATATTTTTTATCTGCCGATTTTGCGTATACAATCACTTATGAATAGAAAGCATTGAATGGATATCTGTCTCGTTCACACTTGGGAATAACCTTATCAATCTAACACGAATCGAACAATAGCGTCGCATGTTTGATTTATACAGTCGCTTAGTAGAAACATTACGGATAATTATACTACGATCGCATAGTTTTAATGCTTTTACAGTAAAAAAATATATTTGTTTTGCGTTTATTTATTAACCAAATGTAGTATAAAAAAAGTTAATTTATTGTATATAAAATAAAATGTACGAATTGATTTGATAAAGTCATAAACAACAAATATAAAAAAAGTTTCTCACTTTCATGTTGCAATACAGTGTGAATTAGGCAAGCAGTTAGTAGCATTTTCCCATATTTGTATTTCGTATTTAGTCCCGTCATCTCTAATTCTCAGTCTAAAATTTTGTAAAAAAATATTCGTTATGTCTTAACAAGACTTTTACCTCTGATATTGTTGGTTGACCTCTGTTACCAACATAAGCTTCTTTACCTATCCTCAAAGCATTTGCTAACTGGCACACCTACTTCAAATCCTCAATCTCATTACTGGCCATGTAGTTGCAACTTTCAACTTGTTGCCTAAAAAGCGAACCAATTTCAAATTTCGAACTGTCAATTGGAGTGATCGAGACAAATCCCAAGGGTGCTCGCGCGAGCTACACCTCCACAAAGCCGAACAGAAGTAGGAGCTCAGCTTTTCAAGGGTGGTGGTGCTTTCGGCGCGAAAGCGGCTAAGGGGGTGAGGGGGGGTGATGGCCGTATTGATTTAGTGCCGTCGTCGACGGAGCTATGTACTGTTATAGGTGAGTATCGCTTGTCGCTTGATGCGCTTTCTTTGTGGCAAACTAGCGGAGCGTAGCGCTTTCGTAGAACCATTTGCTAGACTTTGAGCAGATGGAAACGACAAAGCTGATTTAAATGAAGTCAGCATTCATATATTTTAGAAGTAATCAAGTATGGAATTAAAACTATCGCAAAACTACGAATAAAACAACTTAATTGAATGCATTTAATTTTAAAGGTAGTTACACCTTTCGGTAAAAAATATTTTAAAAACCCCACTTTTTACTTACTTCACACACACACACTAAATGGAATCGCAGTAGCTAGTACAATATCATAATCAATTTCAGACAAACATCCGATATTAAGAATCAAGCGCTTGAATCCGCTGCAACGCTAGACTCCCAACGGACTCCGCCCAGCGAAGATTTAAATGGATATTTAACTTCAGTCTCAAGGAACCTAAAGTCTTTCGTACTAGTCCGTTCCTTTTTTTTAAACTGCTCGGCTTTTAGCGCGTTTTAAAATACTCTGGATTCCGGGAACGCATTTAAAAGTTGCGGACTTTTGTTTGTTTCTCGAGCTATCCTCAAGGGTTCGCGATACTTTAAATCCAATGTCGGATTAAATTGCGGGATAGTAAAATTTTAGACATTTATCTAGAATTTGTATTGTCTCTTTATTTTGTTGTTGTGAACCTCTTTGATATAACGCTTAAATGAAAAATAAAAATTATTGGAGGTACACAACATGAAATCTGTTCTCAGTTTTCTAAATTTCATCGCCTAACAACAATTTTGTTTCTGTTTAATTCCAAATAACGGTCAATCTGGTTTAAAAAAATAAATTCTTTAAAAATTTTAAATCATTTACGATACCTTGTTTGATTTATTTATTATTAGAAGCCTTACCTAAAACAATAAACTAGCCAGACACATAATTGCCGAGTGAAAGGCCAGCGGAGAGAAAATGATCTGAATATTCTAATATGAGAATGTAGACTACATAAACCGTTTTTTTTGTCCAAAAGAATTTACAAACATGTTACAAATTCATTTGTGAACCAACTTTGCTTTCAAAATTTGCAAAGATTAGCCTAAATATAGAGACTAAGGCACTTGATAATCATTTATAGAAAGTCGAAGATTTTTGTTCTTGAATCTCCAACGTTTCAGGTTTTGACATGTTATTAAACAACGTAATCTATACTAATGTATATTTAGATGTTGAGAGCTTACATCATATTAAACAATGATCAACAGGAGTTGTCATTGCCAATGCAATCAATTCAAATCTTGAATATTGAGAAAGCCACAAATACAAACAAACCTTTGTCGATCCCATGTAAATATACTTCATAATGTGAAACTGAGAAGACTATAATGCGTAATAATATGCGAGGAACATGTTTCTTAGTGTCAAAAACGTATATTTCAACGTCAACTAGCTCATAATTAATTCCAAAAAAGAAAGACAGTCGGTAAAAAAACGCCTTTAAAAACCACAATAAAATTAAAGTAAAAAAAGTCAATTAATTTAATTATATATTTCGATCGCTGTAAAGCTGCTGCCTCTGAACCTTCTCGTACTCTGTGCGAGCATAACCAATTTTATGGTTGTAGCGGCACTCGCTCGCCAACGTTTACAGCCGGCTTCGCTCGCTTCCTACTATTTTAATTACCTTTTTAATTGCTATACGACCTCCGATAACCATCGGAACGTTATAAACACTATTGTTCGGCTCCGAAAGAAAAAAAACTTGTAATTATAATTAATCCGATGAGTTCAGTCAGAAATCACTAGTGTTGTGGCTAGTAACTCAGGATTAGTGAAAGTTTAGGTCAGGTTTTTGTGGCTTTTTTTGATGCTAATTTATTTATTTATTATTATAATTATTTAAACTTTATTGCACTGTAAGTACAATTGGCGGACTTAATGCCTAATGGTATTATCTACCAGTCAACCACCGGGTAATAGAGAGAGTTTAATCAGTGGCGGAATATTAATAATAAGCGCGAAGAGTGGTACAAAAAAAAAAGTAAAATGCACTAACATAAACATACATACCAATATTACACAAATATATAATAGGATACATAAGTAAAAGACTAATAAACATACAAAGAAGACATATTCTTAATAAATACAAAATATGAATGGTAAAGATGATGAAAAAGCGACATCCCAAAAACACAGACAACAACACATTATTTAATGATAGGGAAAGGAATTCGTGAAATATAATGATAGTTTTAGGTGTCTATAATAGCACATTAAATCCAGATATTAATAACAAAAAGCACACAATTCTCGTTAAAGGAAACCTTAAAACAACAATTTTAAATTTCAATCAAGACTTTAAAAAAAATCAAAATATAGCACCTAAGCACATAAGAAACCCATAAAAAAGTTTTGCCGGAGCATTCAGAACTTATACTTTATATTCCCTCGCAAAGACAGTTGGTATTTGCAATTCACAGACAGAAGTCGCTCCAGGTAGGACTTCGGAGTTATCTTTTATTTATAACTATGTAAAGAGTCCCTCTTGAATGCCCTACTATTTGTTTTCTAAGCGGTTCATAGCTAGAGATGCCCAGGGCCCGTCCCACAACCGATAAGCACCAACTAACCGATAATTCAAATATAGGACGTGAATTCTTATAAAGTATCGACAAGATTTTTTCTACGGTTTTCTCAACGGGATCGAATCAGAAATGAGGAGATACGTAGAGGAACTAAGGTAACGGACATAGCCTTGAGAATCAGTAAGCTCAAGTGGCAGTGGGTAGCGCACATAGCGCGAAGAACTGATGGCCGTTGGGGCAGGAAAGTTCTAGATTGGAGACCTTTCCACCAAAGAGGCAACGCAGGACGTCCACCGACAAGATGGACATATGACCTTGTAAAGATCGCAGGATCAAACTGGATGCAGACAGCTAGTGATTGGTCGCTGTGAACAGCCGTGGGGGAGGCCTATGTTCAGCAGTGGACGTCCTTTGGCTAAAAATGCTGATGATGATGATGATCGACAAGATGGCACGTTAACCGGTATTTGCTTAGACATTGTGTAACACGTCCGCAATGTGTTAATGTGTAAGACGAAACTGACGAAAGCATGAGCAAATCGATTGAAATTCTTAAATCTTTTTTTAATGACGCGTCTGATATGAAATACAAAGAAATACACTTGTGACTTACATTACACAGGGCATCATTCTTTCAATCAATATTTTGGTATCAAAAATCCAACAAAGTGTATTAAAATGACGATCCCCAGAGATACCACGGGCCGTATTTTGTGCATCAACATTTTATGTTCGAGTTACAATAGTAATACCACTAGGACTCCGGAAACCAGCGGGTGCTCAGCCTCATAATTATATTCACGGCTGATATTTTTGAACTTTCACGTGAGCTCTTTATTTCGGCGTTTTTTTTTTCTCCTTTTTTCCCAACTCGTGATTTACGCGAGTTGACTCGGATTCTGGGGATGTCGGTGTCGAAAGGTTTATGCGCGACCAAATTTATTTTGTTTTAAACGAGCCTAAGCATTGTCATTTTCACGGCGCATTAGTTTTGCGTTGTTGTTAGTTGTTTCAAACACACTGCGTGGTTTTGTGTGTTTAGTGAAATATCAATGTAAACTTAATGGCAGTAATTAATAACTAACATAGATAGAAACATAGATATTACACATATTGTAAACCTCAATCAATTAAAAAATCATAAGTTGTTTACAATTTAGGCGATCTTATTGCATAGTCAGAGTATTGTTTAATAATACATCATGTATTTAATGAAAATTTTGTTTTTTTAATCTAAAAACATCAATATAGTCTGGGTTGGTGTTAACTTGAAATCCCCTTTAATTATTCGAAACAACAGCACATCAAGACCCTTTTGTATAGAGTTTTGTCATGTCCCGCCAACAAATAAATGTAAAAGAGTAACGTCGGGATGCCCACATGATGGCGCGACTCAGTAAAAGCACATTTGGTATAGTGATATGCCTCTAAAGTACTATTTTAGATGTTAATCCTTTGATATACGTTTGGTAAAACGCGGTATATATTTTTGAGATTGACTATACATTTAAGTAGGAAGCGTATAACGTCGTGTGTAGCTAATGAACAGGTGCAAAACTCTACATATTTTCAATTATAACTAATTTGGACGACCTCCGTGGTGTAGTGGCTAATTACGCTGGTTTCAAGGCGTCGCCGCTCCGAGGTCCTGGGTTCGATTCCCGGTCGGGTCAATATAGAAATCAATCTATATTAATAATTTCGTCAAGGGGTACGATAGACTCGATCGAAACCTTATATGAATAACAAAACACAAAAATATATTGATTTCGAGTCGACAACATATAGGTATCCGCAAAATTCGGATTATGGAGAATTTCGTTAAATTCTAATAGCACTGACAAACAAACCGCAGTCGCCATTGACAAGGCGTATAGTATATAGATATGATAGATTGGAAAGCTCTTGGAGCGTTTAGGACCCTTATAAAGTTTGGGGAAGCAACCTGTGGTGTCGCTAGCGTCGTTTTATTTTTCTTTTATGCGGTTGATATACAGGCAAAGGTATAAGTTCGGACGCCATAAACGGAAAAGAAGAAGAAACCATCACACATTAATTACCGATTTGAATAAAGAACAATTACTTCATTTTTTATTTTTAAAATTAGTAAGTACTCATCTACCCGCCAAAGTAGAGAAAGAGACTGAGTACTTAAAACAAAGCGGTTTACAGAGAATAACTTTAAAAGTTATATGTTTTGTTATTTATGTTAGTTTAGTTTGAATGTTAATTTAAAATAGAAATTATGTGTGTAAAAACTATTGCAGTTTTTATTTATTATATTTATCAAACACAATGAACGAAGCTACACGAATCTATGGCTTGCCTTTAATATTCCTTGAGAACCGATGACTACAGAAATATTTACTTACATTGTGTACCTAGATGTGTATTATGAGTCAGATTTCACCCGAGCGGAGCCGAGTTTTCGTCTAGTTTTTTTTATATTGTCTCGGGTCTGTGTGTTGTGGTACCATCGTTGTATCTGATTTTCATAACACAAGTGCTAATAGCTACTTACTTTGGGATCAGAGCAATGTATGTGGTTGGTGTCCACTATATTATTATATGTAACTAATTAATATTAAAGCATAATAAATAATTATTTATACATAACTCTTCAAAGCAAAAATAACCTTTAACTTGTCACGAATTGTAGACTATTCACTTAGGGAATAAAGTAGTGTCTATACGTCACGAGCGCCATCTTGAATCACTAGCGCTCCGAAAGGATTACTTACAAATTTTGACTCCCGAATGAAGCGAGGTAATAGAGAATCCTGAGTGTAGCAAGCGACGGATTCAAACTGAGACGCCTAAGACGACGACACTTTTATTTCCGATGGAAAAAAATGAAATGCTGTTTGAAGAAAAACATTTTTTAGATAATATGACAAAGCCTTCTCTCAAACGCAAACGCCTAAGCAAAATATCGCTAACATTCAAACTTCCACTCAGATTCAGTGGATCCATTAATTTAGAGTAAAATACGCACTTTCGCCGTCATAGTCAGGAAAATTCGCAGCAAATTTCCTCTCAAACAACAAAGTTAATCATGATTTATGACATCTATTCTCATTTCTATAAAGCTGAGTCACACTTAACAATGAGTTAATAATCCAATTAAAATTTTCTTCGACTTCTGTCCGGGCCCTGTTTCAAATTCAAATAAATCTTTACTTGAACTCGTCCGACGGAAATAGCACTCCGTCCGTCCATAAATCCCGGTCTATTTAAGCAATCTCAAACGAAAAATCAGAAATAAGCCGCATAACACGTCGCCTTGCATTCTACTTTCACTAAAAAAAACAAGACCTTTCGTTTTTTGGCCAGTGGTAGAAATAGAAAAGATTTACTCCTATCAGATTTGAAAATGGAACACCGTTTATAAATCAAATCACGTCAAAAAACTAGACTTTAAAAAAGTTTATCGTTGTCACGATCGATGTCAGCTTCGGCGCTAGGTATCGGGTTAAAATAATTAATTTGTGCAAATTTATGGAACCGCGCGGGATTCTGAACACATTGCCACTATACTTGTTGCTGTGTGCTCTAGATTACTTTACGGTACAAGTTTTCGAGCGACTATTTAGGATGTTTTGGCGGCAAACGGCCATTTATGGCTCAGCGTGGGAATTTGATAGACGAAAAAATGCAAATAAACCAGTATAAAAGTTAATTTTGAGACTTAAAATTCAATTTATGGCTGGGAGATAACAGCTGGAGATTGAATTTAAGTTTTACGATTATTTGCATTGTAGTGCCGCTTTCTAAATTTTATCTACATATTTTTGTCTCAGTCTATTAGGTTTGATTTTAATTTGCCTATGCGATTAAGAATTACACAGTCCTTTCAACTGAAACAAAACAGTATCATTATACAATGGAGACAATTATGTACTTTGTACTGGCATGACTTCTGTACATGCAAAACAGTCATAAATCTACCTCGAAGATACCAAACTGACAAGTCGCACTTAATTAAAACAATCGCGTCCCATGACTACATGACTTTAACACCTGCAATTACAAGATAACTCATAAACGCTAAGTGAACTAGACGTTATCAAAGCCACAATTCGTCTTATCTCCGCTTAACGCGATGACTGCCCGATTCTCATTAGTCAGTAAAACCTGCTATACATTTTAATTAATCTCATATTACCGGTTGCAGTGATGCATTTTTATCACATGCAATTTTGAGCTAAGGTTAGTGTTCACTACTTTGTTTAAAGATATACGAGTTCGCTCAACTTCTGTTTTACGGACTTAGCAGTTATGTTAGTTGTGCGCCTTCACTTTTTTTTTCATGACTGTTTTAATCATAACTAGCCAGCATAGATTTTCACTCCTACATTTATATTTCAGTTTGCTGGCTTCCAATTTCGAACTTAAAAGATTGATTTCGTTCGATGTGATGTTGATTAAAAATACACGCAGTCGCTCTAAATGGTCTTCAATTAGTACAACATCATTATTGATTAGACCGTACAAAATTAGCATTTACGATAAAATATATCCGTGAGAAGATATTTGAAAATTGTTCTAGTCGGATATGTAAAATACGTTTCCGGCGCTAAGTGATACTAAAATATATAAGAAAGCATTTAATAAAAAAATCATATTTTTTTAGCATTTAATCAAATATAAGAAATCACCGTTACTCTCTACACAAAAAGTTTATATACTAAAAGGGTAACGCACTGATTACATTAAAAGCAACGGATTTCCTTTCAAGCAGGCATGTTTAGTATTCCATTTTTAATGTATTAATATGGTTGAAAAAGATAACGGTTAAAAAAATATATTTTCATAACGGCACATGAAACGTAAATTTCAAACTTTAGTTTTAGGTACGCGCTTAGACGCAATTATTCCCTCCGATAACTATCGCACGTGCATCGATAACCTATCGGCGATGTATCGATACAAAAATCGTTGGCGGCACCCAGTTAATCATGTCTCGTACGCACCTGCCTCAATACATATTCATTAGTTAGTAGTATCGGTAGTATCGGTGAGCAGTCACTATCAATGACTGTTCAGGGGACGCGGTACGCGATTTTAATATTGGCAGTTATTTGCGATTGCATTTGGTTTTTATTTTTATTAATCGATGCCAGTGTTTGGGATTGGTCACAGAATTTGAACATAAGTAAAACATTACGTACACACATTACATACACGTAATAAAATATATGACACCTTTCGCATTTCCAGATCACCATTCTTACTATTTACTGACCGCAAGATATAGGCAATAGGAAGATAATAAAAATTAAATTATATTTTTTTGATAGTAAATGGCTTTTTTCATTAGTAAATTATATTATTTCATGTATAACAATTCCTTTTGCAGATAAAATGATGTTGCTTAACATATTTTTTTCTTTTAAGAGTGACTCTTACGAAGGTTACTAACTGATTAACTAAGTTTCTTCTTTTTAGCCTTTTTCGACCATCTTGTGTTGGCCTCCTTCAACTCGAACCAGCCACATTTTTGACGTCGTCCTTCCAGCGCATCTGTGCTCTTTATTTCTTAAAGGTCGACACGGCTTCCACTTGAGAAGACGCCTGAACCACGACTTCTCCTTTAGAGCAATTTGTCCAGCCCACTTCCACTTTAGACTTAAACTAGGCTTTTGTTTTATTTTGTTTTTAGTTTGCATAAATGCTTTGCTGACTGTACTTACCTGACATAGCCACAGCACCGTCGCTGGGCGTCCCATGTGACGCACCGGACAACATGACAGTCTATTCGAAATTCGAATTCGGAAGCGCGACGTTTGCAACGTTTAATTGAACTTTTATTAAATCCTTTTTGGTCTGGCCTCGCCAGCCAGTGTTTTTTAAAATGCAAATTAATGGTTACCGTTCCAAAATATAGTAAGTAATTATGGAGTTGTAAATAAGCAAAACAGCAAAACCTTCAGCATTTTGGCAGGTTAAACAAACCACTAACTAAAATCAAGGCAAATAGGTGAACAAACATAACGACTATTATAGAACACAAAGCAACAACCTAGCCTGACCTCACTGGGCTACACGGAAAGAAAACTTCTAATTTGCAAAAAGCTTTTTTATTCCAAGACGACGGTATCACGCGACTGTATCGATCACCATAGTACTAACAACGCTCTAATCAACTACACAATAGGGGATCACATGCAAATACGACCAATTAGAATTGAAAGAAAAATGCAAAGGAAGAATTCAATTTAAAATGAGATTCGACGATTCGAAATTGAAAAAAGAATAAAAATAGAGATACCGCTACAGCGCAAGTCTCCGTTGAAATGGAAATAAAACAGGGAAAAGGTTTTTTGTGGACGAAATAAATTAAAAGTGGGCCGCGATTGGTGTGGTGACGGTAGCGCGTTGTCGGCTATCATATTCGGCGCTGCGTTGCTAGTTTTGGCTCGTTCTTATGATTTAGGTGTAGTGTTTGATCGCTACCAGCTTTTAGTGCGGATGAGTTTCGTTTCTTTTCGTTTTTGGAACGTTGCGTTACGGAAACTTGGCAGTTTTTCTTTTGAAACTGGCTGGATTTTCGACTTTTGAAACATACAAGTTACCTCCAGTATTTTACTTACCTACAGTAAGAAAAAATCGTACCACATGAATTACTTAGAAATGCCAGCCATACGGAATATGTAAATCAAATGAATATTCGCAAAATAAACAATAGCGTACCTAAAACAGATATTTTATGCACTCTTTTTTTTCATAGTTCATAAAACTTATGTAAGATTAAGTTTACATTAGCTTACGTTCATCAAAGCTGATAGCATCTGTAGATATGATGACAAGAACCAATATCAATGTCAAATATCTCTCGTATACATCCAAAACACAACCCAAACACTCATATCTATCAGCAAACTCATAATAAATTCACACATCAACCGAACATCCCTACTCAATGCAGCCGAAAATCAGTAGGCATTGTAACAATAGGGGAAAGTTTTACCTAAAATTATATTTGTGGGTCGTCACGCTTTTCCGGGGGACGATTAGAGGGGCTACGGCAGGGGGTGGGCCGGGCCTCATTCATAAACAGGGCCAATTAGGATTGGTAATGATTGTGTTGTTGATTTGTTGTTTTTTGCGGTTTAGTTGATGGATAATATGAATACCTACTATAGAAAAACTGAAGTATCAACTACAAATGTTATATTATGAAATATAAAAGTAAATATTATTATTGGAATTCGTGAAAAACTATATTCATCATGAAAATTTTACGATAATTTCCATGTTAAATGTAGCAGCTGTAACGGCTTTTTCGTAACCATACAGTAAGATTTTTGGAAAGATAAAGATTGCTACAAATTAAGAGTAACTTAATGCGTCCGTAAGGGCTGGATTTCATCGAAGCGGAGGCAAGACCTATACACCCAGAGGTAAATTATTGTAATCAACCAATATAATTTTATAACATAATACATTACTTCTTTGATTGAGCACGAGTCCAACTTCGAGAAAGAGGTCAATCGACGAATCCAACTCGGCTGGGCAGCGTTCGGGAAATTACGCAAGAGTGTTTTCTCATCTCATTTACCTCAGTGTCTGAAGACGAAAGTCTTCAACCAGTGTTTGTTACCAGTGATGACATACGGATCCGAAACATGGTCTCTAACTGTGGGCCTTATAAGGAAGCTCAAAGTCACACAACGAGGGATGGAGAGGGCTATGCTGGGTGTTTCTCTACGTGATCGAATCAAAAATGAGGAGATATGTAGAAGAACTAAGGTAACGGACATAGCCTTGAGAATCAGTAAGCTCAAGTGGCAATGGGCAGGGCACATAGCGCGAAGAACTGATGGCCGTTGGGGCAGGAAAGTTCTAGATTGGAGACCCTTCGACCAAAGACGCAGCGTAGGACGTCCACCAACAAGATGGACAGACGACCTTATGAAGATTGCAGGACCAAACTGGATGCAGACCGCTAGTAATCGGTCGCTGTGGAAAGCCGTGGGGGAGGCCTATGTTCAGCAGTGGACGTCCTTTGGCTGATAATGATGATGACATTACTTCTTTATCTCGACGATTGATAAAAGCTTGGATGGACATTAAGACATTCGATACGTTACCATTTTCGCCATATATATATAACTAGCAGTCCCCCGCAACTGCGTCCGTGCGATTTCCGTTTGCTTCTTCCCCTCCCGTAAAAGTGTTATGTTTTGTATCCTAATGCCTTCCTGAATATATAAACATATGCAAAAGAAATATCCTTTTTTAAATCAGTCCTGTAATTCCTGAGATATGTGCGATAAAACAAACAAACACAGTCTTGAGCTCTTGAGCAGATATGTAAGTAATCATTGTAAACTTAATTGTTTTTAGTTATATACTTACATTTTTTTTGCAAAACCCTTCCTTATAGGTTCGGTATATAAATACCGACCGCTCCTAATCCGGCCAGCACTTAAGTTGTGGGGGCAATCGGTCGCTATACGCGTTTCTACCGCTTACTTCGTTTTCGTACTAAAACTAAATTTACGCTATAGTTACTTTGTTCTTTCTACGTCTATCGGATTGCCGGGAAAATTACAAGTTATAACGTTATAAATTACAAGTTGTAACGTTATAGGTAAATTACGTTTTTCTAATTTATGAAATGGGTGTACTTTTTCATGGAAGTTTTTTCTTGTAGATTTCCAGAAGGCGCAACATATAGTTACTGACCCTGACAGAGAGGTGCTGACGTTGTGCGTAACAAATGAGCATCAGTAGAGCAATTTGTAATTATTTTTCTCTAAAATAAAAACAAGCTAAGAAAACCAACTTATTTCATACACCTATATAATATAAGAATATTCGACGAATGAAGCACAATACGCCTAATTTGAAAACGTCACCTATTTGAAAGCAATCATTTTTTTGAAATCGGCCAACTTATACTTATTTCGACTGATAAGTATAATCAGACAAGTAAAATCGGGCCTTAAGCCACAGAAAATATAATAGTACTACGTCTTAAGCTATCGTTAATAGTGGAAATGATCAATCAGATGAGGGAGTAATGTTTTCAGCAACCACCGTTTCCCACTGAACGAACTCTGGTATCCATCTTCAAAAAACTCTTTGCACTTACGGTATCTATGTTTTCGTATCGTAAGTACCTTCTTTCCTGTAACTGACAACACTATTTTGTATACTTAGTGTTTATATGCCTTAATTTCACCTGAAACCTAAGGCCCTTTCACCATTATGAAACCTCCTTGGTGTAGTGGCTACGCACGCTGGGTTTCAAGGCAGGGTTTCTGGTACCACCGTTATGTCTGATTTCCATAACACAAGTGCATTAGCTACTTACTTTGGGATCAGAGCAACGTATGTGATTGGTGTCCAATATTTATTTATTTATTGACAAAAAAACGCTAACCAACGAATACTTCAATTATGGAACGTTTTGTACGAAGTACTTGACAGACAACGCTAATGTGAACCCATTCAGTCATTGTGAAACGAGCCGTAATTTTTCATGTTCTCTTTGCTTTAACTTAGAACACACTTCGATTCACTAACACGGAACATGACCGCCGAATTCATTGTCTTATCAAGATTGTGGTTTGGTCTGTCTTGAGGAAATGTTAACCTTATCAAAACCGCTGGGAATCCACAAAATGTTGTTAACAATAAAACTAACGAGTGTTCGTTTATCTGGCCATCGCAGATAGCTGTTACGAAGTACATAACAGAACTTTTTGGTGTAGAAATTAAAGAAAGTAAAGTCGAAAACGGCTATTTACTTTCATAAACTGAGTATATCTAAATGTAGAGCTTTGGAATTTCGGGGCCTGATGCCCATTATGTGTTAGCGAACTTAGTTATTGATAATAAATTTGTGTGCATGAACATGTCTGTTTGTATTGGTCTGGGTGTTTTCTATGTATATTATGTATGTATTTACAAACAAAATGTATTTAAGTATTATATCCGTTGTCTGGCACTATAACACAAACTTTGAGTAGCTTACTTTGGGGCTAGCTGGCGATGTGTGGGAATGTCCAAAGGATATTTATTTATTTAATAATGATGTCAAAGCTGACATGACTAACCATTCTACTATTAACTGACCTGACATTGTGGCACATGTAGGGAGATTAATGAACAACTTGCCTCTTTATTCTTCTAATCGAAAAAAGTTTGTTTCTCAATCATGAGATAACTTATGAAGAAACATCTTCAGGGAGATACTTCAGAAGGCATTCGAAAACGTAATCGTTCAAGCGCCGCCCGCGGGACTTCGTTTCAGGATGAGTTTCAGAAGAATTTTTAATCAAAAAGCTTTCCAGCGCGAGTGTACCGGTGCTTGGTAGAACAAAATAGAGTGACGGAGATGAAACTGTTGATGCATTTGTAAATAGGATTTAGTTCCAATGTGCATATAAACTCGTGCTAAAAGAACCTTGTCTTATTATATCTACCTAGATCCTGATAACGACATTAGTGTCACTGTAAGACTTAGGTATTTGAAGTCTACATCTATCTATGAAAACACTGAATCAGAGTTACGAATCTAGAACTGCGTGTGTGTGTCTTGTTTGTTGTGCATCTGATTGTGTAATTATGTATCCAATTTTGTATTAATTATAATAAGTAAATAAATATCCTTTGGCATTCCCACACATCGCCATCTAGTCCCAAAGTAAGCTACTCAAAGCTTGTGTTATGGGTGCCAGACAACGGATATAATACTTAAATACTTTTTGTTTGTAAATACATAAATGATATACATAGAAAACAACCAGACCAATACAAACAGACATGTTCATGCACACAAATGTTTGTATTGTGCTGGGATCGAACCCGCACAACCCGCTGCGTAGTAGGCGATTTCTTGACCACTACACCAGACGGGTCGAATTTTGTAATTGGATCTGAAACAATCGAAATATGGACAAGATAAACGAGTGTCAAACATGGAAATCATTAGCGAACCACCACCGATAACCGTCCAAATCGGTCACTCATCGAAAAGAGGCGGGCAACAGCATCCCTCATCTCAACTCGCCGGCAAAGTTTCAAAGAATTTCAGGGCGCGGGGGCGGCGGGGCGTCGCGACGCCGCGCGTCAGTGCGCCGCGCGCCTCAGAGGCAGGCGCCGCCGCCGTCAGTCGCGAATCGCGCGCCATGACGCCCAACACGCGACACGCGACGCGACGCAACGCAACCGACGCGACGCGACACGACGCACACTAAACACAAAACCCCCACGAAACTGAATAAGTTCGACAAATCCACGTCCTACCTGGACCACTACATTGACAATTGTGATTAGTGCCCCTTTTTTGTTGAGTACAAAATTGTAAAATATCGTAGTATTTTTAAAAGTACAAAATAATGTAACATAGCGGCACCGTAGCTGAGTAGTTTACGTACATACGAATAAATACAGGGTCAGTTTTGTATGAATTCAATGTGATTGTAGTTTAAGTCGCCGTATCGTCGCTGCTGTTCATAACGCTTTACGTAAGAATAACGACACAACTTTACGACGATATTTAGGTAAGTGTTAACATGGATTAGTTGATGTGCGGATATTTATATAGAACTGAAATCCCTCACCTCATTTACAGGAAAATTCGATTGTGAATACCTAAACCGTACCTAAACAAGAAATTAAAGGTAAACGATTAGTAAAACAAACGCGATCAAAACTCCATCCATCTGCTGAATACACGTCTTAATACAACCAAAATAAACAATACATCTTGCAAGTGCTAAGTGACGCTGGTACTGCTTCGCGAATGCAAAAAGTGCACACATTCAGCTCCGTAGACACGGCTATGATTTAAGTCTCGCGGCAAACTCTTAAATCACGTTAGGTGCAAGCGACGTCGCGACTCGGGACAACTCCCGGCCTCCGACCAATACTCAAATTGTTTGTCTCGAACAATTTAAATTTAGAACGAACAAATGCCGAACGCAATTGTTTTGGATACGCAAATGAAACTTAACCAGAATTCAATCCGCGTCTAAAGTTTGATTCATCGCGCGTTGTTTGTTTTCGGGGTTTACGTTTCGTGTTACGCCTAATGTGTCGGTTTATAAATCGCTTTATGAACTCTTCGACCGACCGATTTACATGTTCAACTCGTTTTCGATGTTTAGTGAATTTCCACGACAGACGGAAGCTGTATTTTCTTATACAGAGGCAATAAATAAACTGAGATAGCGTTATTCTAACAATAAAACGGACGTCGAGCGGCATGACTCTGAACTAGGAAAATGCATACAAATTTGAATTCTCACATACACATTACCTAATTTGCAGCTTAATGTAACATTAGCTTTACGTCCATGAGAATTCTTCGTGCTAGAAAAAACAAAAATATTGCATTAATATACCTACCGAACAAAAGAAAAATTACTTAGGACACCACAATGCTT
This sequence comes from Pyrausta purpuralis, assembly GCA_963924145.1. Taxonomy (NCBI): domain Eukaryota; kingdom Metazoa; phylum Arthropoda; class Insecta; order Lepidoptera; family Crambidae; genus Pyrausta; species Pyrausta purpuralis. Next base: position 21,403,976 of record OZ001643.1, read on the forward strand.
ATGATAAAGCCAATTTGTATTTATTATGAACCAAATGATATCGTGTGAATTTGCATAATTTTCTGATAGTAGGCCCAGAATGGCATAACAGCTTCAGTATTTTTTTAAGACTTGCTTGTCTGACAAGCTTGTCATTTCCGAAAATTGTAATAAAATGCACAATGCCCTTTGCAAAGTTGTTACAATCGTTTAAAAACAGAGCAAACCACTAAATCATATTTTGGTCTTTTGTTCAACTGGCACAAAAGAAATGAAACTAAGATCTATTTTTTATCGGTCTTACGGTACATGGAATATTGCGAAAGGCCAAAGCCCAAAACAGTCGACAATGGGGACTCGACAATGCTCGAATGTCTTGCGCAAGTCGCCTTTATTTAGTTTTGTCCACGTTTTTCGTGAATAGCTCAAAGCGATTTGTTTCGAGATCTGGACAATGTTGCGAGGGGGGTGGTCAGTGAAAGTTAAGTTTGACGAGTCTTGTGATGTAAAATGAAAAAAAAATCAATTTGTTTTTTTTTCAGTGTTTGAAAAAAAAACATGAAAAAAAACTTAGCACCGTGGTTTTTTTCTAAATTTGTTTTTTTTTCTACCATACATTTTAATCCAATGATAAATGAAATGTGTATAATAAATCAACTTATTTATTTAATTATAATTAACTTATAACAACTTCCGATTTCCAACAATTCAATTACTTATTTTCTTATTCTTCATCTTCACTTTCAGTTTCAGTATCAGTGCCTACACTAGTCATACTCTTGAAAAAAAACATGGTCTAGAAAAAAAATAGTTTTTTTTCAGGTTTTTATTCAACGCTTTTTTTCACACTAGAAAAAAAACCTTTTTTTGCAACACTAGATAGTGAAGGAATCAAGTCCGCTTTGAATGACATTCTCCTTATCTGCATACGTTTTATTTTCGTCAACTAGATGCTGCAGTGTAATAAAGGAGCCCTCTACATTTACAGGATAAACCTTCATTTATTGACACCTTTTATAGGTGTTTTGACAAAAAAGACTGGTTCTAAATTTGTTTTTTTTTCTACCATACATTTTAATCCAATGATAAATGAAATGTGTATAATAAATCAACTTATTTATTTAATTATAATTAACTTATAACAACTTCCGATTTCCAACAATTCAATTACTTATTTTCTTATTCTTCATCTTCACTTTCAGTTTCAGTATCAGTGCCTACACTAGTCATACTCTTGAAAAAAAACATGGTCTAGAAAAAAAATAGTTTTTTTTCAGGTTTTTATTCAACGCTTTTTTTCACACTAGAAAAAAAACCTTTTTTTGCAACACTAGATAGTGAAGGAATCAAGTCCGCTTTGAATGACATTCTCCTTATCTGCATACGTTTTATTTTCGTCAACTAGATGCTGCAGTGTAATAAAGGAGCCCTCTACATTTACAGGATAAACCTTCATTTATTGACACCTTTTATAGGTGTTTTGACAAAAAAGACTGGTCTTACGTAATAAATTGTAGGCCTTTTTACATTTCACACATTTTCAGTATTGTCAGCAGTCTGAGAAATACACTAATGGCTTATTAATCGTTAATCAAATAACAAGATACATAAACATATTTAATGACCATAGTTAAGATAAGTCAAAGATAAAACCAATTAAAATATATGTTATAAATATGTTAAGCAAATCGCCAATCAGTTTAATTAATAGATTCAATAAAAATGTGGTCCAAATGGATCGAAAGAAATAAATGCTATCGTCACTAGTCTAAAATAGTAGCACATAAAAAGATTCGATAAAATAAATTTACCAGTTTACTTATGTCTAATTAATATATTAAAATAATAAAAAAATATACAGAGATGACATCAAATACTTCTTAAAGTACTAGAGAAGTACCTGATATACACAAAATGGATTTTTACCGTCAATCGAATCCTGGAAATAAATGATAATAAACATTGGGCTAGGGATCTTGTAAAGATCGCACGACCACACTGGATGCAGACCGCTTACAACCGGTCCCTGTGGAAAACCGTGGGGGAGGCCTTTGTTCAGCAGTAGACGTCCTGTGGCTGATAATGATGACGATGATGATAATTAGGCAAGGAAGAAAATTGAAAATATGGATATAAAGTACGTAATAATACGCGTTTAAGAAAATATTTTTATAAACAATAAAAGGCGGCTAAACTAACAAGTTTATTTTTTTCTTTTAAGTGTACACGTATAAAAAAATATTGTTTTCACTATCACCAATATTATCTGTATTTTTTTAATTCAACAGTATCAAAAAAAACATATTTGTTCTGTATTTTCTGAAAATATAAAATAACCTGTAAAAATATTATAATATATGTAATACATAAACAGTTAACAATGTATGTAATTATATGAATTAATAATAAAAATAATATATGGATATTTACCGTACAATAATGTTTTTGATTTGTCAAAGTGATGCAACCTTTTTTTTATGTGTGTGTGTGCCTGGCTCCATACAGTTTTCCCTAATGAAGACATAAATAAACCAATGTCTCATTCAGACACCATAATTGATTACAACGAAACCAGTCAACCTGTATACCAAAGAAGTGCTTGCAGATCTACTTTTGCTTTGACAAAAATGCTATAAAGGTATCTTGTAATATGCAAATAGAATTATCGTTCTCACAGAATTGTCAGCGTGATTATGAATTCAAATTTAACATCAACATACATGTTGTAACTGGTGTGCATGCTGAGAACGTCGCAGCCGTGACCTCAATTCTGACGTTTATTTTTATTTTCTAGTCCAATTTCCTTTTGCACCGAAACTAAACTCCATCTTAACGACTTCCATATTTCGGAACACTTTCGAAATGGTCAATTTCGCACGCTTTTACGAAATATGCTCCAAATAAGTAAGCATAAGTCGTGATGTAGAGCATTTTGATAAAGATTGATCTAGATTCTTGTTATTCAAATTATTTAAAAGTAGACACTCTCAAACATGTTTTAAAAACGGTAGACAAATTCAACTGGTTTAGAATTTATTTAATCTGCAGAGATAAAATTGACTTCTCTATACATATACTCTTATTTTTATATGCAATATTTATTTAATCAGAAACTTCATTGTACTTATTAAATTTGAATATATTCAGTGCCAAAGACATTTTTGATAAAAATGAACTCATTTAGAAAGTTTAGGTCATGCAGGGGGTGGAAATGAGGCGTAGTAGAAAATTCATTACGAAAAGCTTACAACTTTCATTGGTCAGATTTTTCTTGCTACCCAGTCAATATCATTCACTTACCTCTTCGTTCATAAATATTAAGTTATCAGATCTTAGTTAAAGATTTATCTCTTTAAATAACTAAATTACGTATATATTGAGCTCAACAACTGTATTTTTTATTTTGATCTAGCCTAAATAGTTTTTTTAGCTGACTTTTTTATCGGAAAACTTTCGGACGTTGGACTTTGCTTTTTAAAACTCTTTTCTTTTACCCCAGATACCTAGCTCGTAACAGAAAAATCAATTGTAAATAGCAATGTTTCTATTTCGAGTGCAAAAAACAACAGCCACCACAACACGGCGGCACACGTCTGGGGCGCGGCATAAATCATTCTTGAAACGAGTAATTAAAATAGTGTGCGCCAGAATCGGGCGTTTCGAATTCGCGCGGACGCGCCATCGCGCAGTGACAAGCGGTGTAGAAACGACAGTACAGTGTGCCAGAAATCGTAGCTATCCAGCGATGTCTGTCAAATACTGATAGTATAATGGATACTTAATGGTCTACAGAGGTTTTCTATGAGAGCTTAGATTAGCTTAGAAACCATAGAGTACTGGGAAAGAGGTAGTGGGTGTACAGAGAAGGTTCACTTTCTCTCGCGCTCTCTAACTCTTTTCTGTAACACAGTGGATTACTATTATTTAAAAAAAAATAGGGGAAAAGAATAAATTACGTCTTGTTTGTCTTTGGCGTAGGGTTAGTAAACATGTGTTAGATCACAGCCGAAAAGATAACGAATCATTCTTTTTTTAATAAATTCTTATTTTCTTTATAATTAAGTGCAATTTATTTTATTTGAAGTGAATGGGCTTACTTACTTAGTATATGACAGTAGATGCAAACCGAAATGATATCCCGAATCGCGTCGAAATATGGAAATGTTGAGCTGTGCACATAATTTTCACTCCTGACGATTTGCACGAATTTATCGCCGCTTTTTGTAATGGCGGTATAATAAATAAATACGGGAAATGGTAGTGAGTAAAGATCATTTATTTATCCAAGCTAAATATCGTCTGATCATTTATGTTAAAAAGTCAATGACGGGAAAAATAAATAAAACAGCTTTAACACAATATTTTGTGTCAAAATTTTGCCAAACTAATTTTGGCATAGACTTCGTGGAAATAGCTTACAATTAAATATTACTTTTATTATCACGTGCTTTATTTCAATATCTGGAAATTATATAACGTCAATAAAATTTAACGAAATAATAGCAAGCGTTATAAAATCAGTAAGATTTCAAATCAAAGGCAATCATAAAAATCATTATAACCCCGTCGCATCAAAGTAACGAACTGTGAAGTTATTACAATCGTCTCACGATTTAAATTAACAAGAACGTAAACAAAAACTCGCGCACCACTAATTGGGTGTTAAAATTGACAGTTCCCTTTAAAACAATCTATGGAGTCGGCAATTACGTGTTTAATCTCAAAACGCCAATTATAGCTTTACCAGTGTGCATACTTACTTGTTAGGCGAGAGAGTTGTAAAATTTTACGGCCCCATTCGGTTAGGGAATCTTTATAATTACGTTTAATTATTTGGTAAAAACGTTTTCAAGTTGCAGCCTATTCATTAACACCTTATAATGTTTTTAAACATAAATATCAGAATGTATTATTTGTGAATAGCGTACCTCTACTAAAAGTTTTGATAGCGTAAATGTGAGGATTGGTCGCCGAAAATTACTGTAGATAACTTTACGTCCCAGGTGGACGACAAAAACATGGCTTAAAATTTCAAAGTGTTTAAAATGAATGAAAATATTTTTAAAGGTCTCTTAAAATATGAGATTACATTTTATTGCTATTGACCTTATTTACTATGGTGAAAATTTAGCTTAAGACATCTTCCAATGACAATAAAAAAATATTGCAGCAATAAAAACGGGCTGTCTAAACAACTAAAACCTTGTTACGATGCCTTTACAACACGCAGTCAATATAAGATAATACGATAGTACTATCCAAAACAAGCTATAAAGTTATGCGAATGATTATGAAGGTCGATTCGGCGGCCGCTTGAGGTCCTAAGTGGCCCATAAAGAGCTCGTAAATGGCACAGCTGACTGAGATGGAATCCCGATTTGCCGGTTACAAGTTTTTACTGTGGAACCGTTTGCCTTTAAAAGTAAGATTTGCGTATTTTATTTGGAAAGAATGTAGGTAAAGAGTTTTTTTTAAAAATATTTTAGATTTTTATTACAAAAAGAAATCTTCGTCTGAGTTCCTAAAACGATGTTGTTTTATATCGAGTATGATAACTAAATCGAGCATGAGGTCATAGTTACGTTATGGGTTTCTATTACATATTTTAATCCACTAATTTCAAATACCTTGTTAATTGACAGCTAGCATCAAACAAGTCACAATTCTTCCAATGACCTTCGATACTAAAAAGGATATAAGTGGGTCATAAACTGTACGTAATGGCTCTGACTGCAAGGGAATGCGATCGTCAACTTTTTACTATCATTTGGTCCTTTGAGAAATTATAAGCAGGGAACAATTATTGTTGCATTCTCTATGATTTCGACTTTATCACAAAGGTATTTAGCCACATACTTGATAATAATGTTTTTATCCGAGTTTTAATGTTATTAAAAATGCATACTTTCATTAACTTGCCTTTTCGCGGCCGACGCGAAACTCTAAAACAAAATAAGTAATATTGTTTATCAATTCGCACAACTCCGTTACTTTTAAAATATTAAAATAAAGATTTAAATATTTATTCTTAAAAAATACTTTGATGATGCTTTATAAGACAATTAATTTATATGCGTTTATAGCCTTTGTAAATTCATTTTAATAAGCCGCCGTCCGCTTTTGTTTTTGCCCACAGCTGTGTTTCAGATATTTTTATTAAGACATTACTCAATTTGTCGAGCGTTACGAATATTTTTATGTCAGTCGTAAAGAGACGTAGGAAAATTTTAACGAGCTACGCTCAGACTTGTCAATGGTCTGTTTTTCGCGGGAAGTTGGCGCTGTATATAGCGGTCATAAACGCATTTTATGTTGTTAAATAGCAGTCATTGTTGTTGAAATATTTTAACTGACATTTTAGCAATTTACGATCAGTCAGAATGTCATACACCTAGAGCACGCATAGCGCGTTGAACGAACATAATCAGTGATATTTCGTTTAAAATTGTACAATAAAAAACTTTTCAGGTACAGCAAATTTAACGCACACCTTCTTATTTTCTCTATCAATTCTTAAATATAAAGTTAAAGGTACTGTTACAATTTTCTAGACTTTCTTCCAACCCGGTATAATCCCACGAATTCCAAATCGGCAAGCTAAAGTTGTTTATAAATACATACGGGGTGTATCGGCTGCTTGCTATGCGGGGCGAGGCTGCTAGCCCTGATTTTTGCGCGGTATCGGGCGAAATGTATTAGTGGATTTAACGCCTACAGAATTGGGCCCTCGATCGCTGTGTGCCCAGAATTCGCTATTAGGAGCGGGGACAGCGAAGCTTGGTTTTGGGATTAGGCAACGATGCTTTTTTGGTATTAAAATAAACTTTCGGTATTGGTCTGCCTTATGAGCTAATTTTTAATTATTTTTTTTTAATTTCTAATAACTGTTTGAATTAAAGAAAAAGTTTTCCTAATGTAGGGTTTAATGTCACTGTGCAGCCACTTGACAGTCTTTTTAATACAGGATTGATGCACGGCTATCATGTGGTAGAGTCTTACACCAGTACGATACGGAATGCTTTTACTTGAATAGGTACTTTTGGAAGAATGTATATTTTTTATAGAATTTGTTAAAAATTACCTGCTTTTACAATAATGAAACCTGGTAGTGTTACGAAACGTACTTTATCTCTGACAAACAAATCTAGGCTCATGCGAAAAGCATTTTAGTCTAACTAAATGGAGCCATTATTTTTGGACTGTAACTCAATACGCTCTGTCTAGACATTCTCATTTATAATCCATTAGGTCGCTTAACTTTTTTTAGTTAAATCCTTATCTGACCTACTTATTTTACCTACCTGTATAAGAAAGTAGTCACATTGGCACCTCGTGTGTTTAGATAATTTATGTTCTATTGAATGACTTACTTAACTTAAGGTCATATGACCCCTAGATCTGGCAGAGTGGCGCCGCCATCCCGTTCGGTCTTGAGCTTTGCGCTTTATTTCGCTCCAAGTCTTTTCTACGTCCTTCGCCTTTGCGATGATTGTCCGCTGCCAGGTCTGCTGGGCGGCCACGTTTACAATTTCCTTAGGGATTGCAGTCTAGTGCTTGCCTGAAAATGTGTTCAGGTTCCCTTCAAAGCGTGTGGCCGATCCAGTTCCCCTTATTGTATTTGATCAGCTGGTCGATCGGAGTCTCATTGCTCAATGTAATGAATATAGACGGTGATAATTTCTGTTTACTTTTCCAAAACCTGTTGTTTGTTATTCGTTTGTTTATTATTAAAGTGAGCATCCCCAAATTTCTATCGTATTATTTTAATCCGGATCCTTTTTGCACACTTAATTTTTAAGTCCGTAATTATTTTTTGTAAAAACTTCAGTGACAAATAAAACAAGTAACTGCATAATAATACTTTTTGCTAGTTACCTAACGTAATTTTACCCACCTGCCTCGAAAATAAGTAATTGCGTGGTAGTGGTACACATGTAGGTGGTTGTGGGCGTCGCTGGTATCGCCACGGACGATCTAGCCAACCGCAAACTTATTATAGTTCATGTTTTTTGGCTATGTAATTACTATTGTTACAGTTACAAGGAAATGAAGAGACACGGTAAGAAAAAGCGGACATATTGTTAATGGGTTGGTTGTTACAAAAAAATATTACTTAGCTAGAGGAAAACTAGGTTTCCTAAATACTGATGATAAGAAAATAGTTAAAAGGGAACATGTTTTTATTTTTCATAACAATAAAATACTAGCTTTCAGCAAAACTTAAGTACTTTCATTAGTATGTCAGGAACTTTTCCTCTAGGTAGCACTAAAAACGAACATGTATAATGAAAACGAAATGTAGTTGTTAAAAATTCTAAGTCACTCTTGACTACATTACTTGGTGAACAATCGGGAGGTTATAAAATAATTGAAATTTCAATTCATCCTTTAAATAAGTTGTGTGATGGTGGTTTTATTCTATAAACATATCCACATTTAGTTCCGCAAATAAAATAGCCCGAAATTTTAAGATTGTTAAAAATATTTTTGATACCGTAATGTAACTGTCTTTATTATACTCGTATCTGTGTTATTTACTCTTAGTAAAATTAACAATTCAGTCAAAACGATGTTCGAGCAGACCTCCTAGGGGCATAAAATAAAATGTATGATTATCTATCTGTCTCAGAGACTTGTTAACTATTTTTTAACATTTCAAATTAATTATTGGTATCCGTTACTGTTAAACGAACCAAAAAATTAAGAAATCATTTGACTCTTCGATTGAATGTCAGTTAAACTATCTCATACTCCTAACTCCTTTACCCTAGTGCTGTAAGACTCTGGAACTCCGTCCTTGATACCAACAAGACTTCATCGTCAAAGTATTCTTTCAAGAAGTCTATTCGTGAGCTTTTTCTAAGTGAGGATACCACGTGATGATATAAATGTATATATAAGGTTTTTTCTTCATTCCTTTCCTCTATTATAATATTTTTTAGCTTATGTATGGATAATTTAGTGTAAATTATGTTTATTTTTAAGTAATTACGAATGCTTACAATTAATTTGTTGTTTTTTTGTATTCCTTTACGCCGACTCAATCGTTTCTTCTTTACATAATGGTTGACTGGTAGAGAATGCTTTAAGCATTAAGTCCATCATTTGTGATTTATTTTTGTCATTGCAATAAATAATGAAATAATAATTCATAATAATAATTATATGAGACGTAGGGTCTCCATCTATTCTGTTTTATAAATTGAAATGAAGGTTATATACACACTACACTCCACTGCTACTTATGATTACGGAATCTGGTCGTCTAGCTACCATGATACATAGGTTTATAACTATGTATAAATAAAATGATCTCCGAATAAAGAAAAGACTTCAACTCAGACATTTTACATAAGCTGTCGTCTTATAAACTAAGTCTAGATTGGTTGCATCACGACGATATAATACTTACCTATTTGAATATGACTACGAACATGAAGTATGAGCCACATAATAAAATAAGGCTCAGTGCACACTCGCCGCTCATTTCCCACCCACGCCTCTTCCGATGTCGTCACTGTTCTGAATTCATACCTAAACCTAGAGATTAACTTGATATTCTGGTTACTAGAACATTATGCAAGAAGTTGCACAGGATATGTGCTTGAATATGTTTATGTATTTAGTTTAAAAGGTTAGTTTCAGACACAAATTAAACGAATAATTCCAATATTTTTCTAAGCATTCATTTTTATCTTAAGGACAAACAATCTTAAACAATTTTTATATTAGAGTTTTTATGGTAAATCCATTAAGGTAAATGTTTGTTGTACTTAAATATAACATATTTAAATATAGCAATATTTACTCTTGCTTCTTAAATAAATCTCCCAAAAGTTCCTTGAACTAACGCGAGTTAGCGTTCCCGTTACGTATTTCAGATACAATGCTAATTGACGCAAAAAAATCGCCTCGGCAAATTGCTGCGAACCTCCCTAGAATTACGACGTGTTCGTTGATCAGGCAATGCGATATCATTTGCTGCGATACGATCGGCTGTTTCTTTATAATTACGAAGAATTAAATGATTTTTGATCAATGACAAAATTATGAAGTAAAAAAGTATTTTAAAACTAATTTACCTATTTAACTTTTCTTTGCTAGACTATGTTCATTTATGTATCTAAAACCATATTCACAAAAAATACCTTACATCGAAAGGCTAACATTCAATATTAATGTCAGATCATAAATGATGCAGCTTTATATCAACAGGCTGCTATTACAAAAAGTAATCACATGAAAACCCGTTATCTATCTACAAACGAGTCACTTAATAATTTCTAGCCACACACAGCGCTGCCCAGAGACGGCCACTTCTTTATCACTGTACTGTTTGTTCAGCTATTACATTAGTCACTGGGTGTGGTAACCAACCAATTTGAGAAGACAATCCCTGTAAATTGCGCTCCATTTCTTAGGATACTCGCTGAATCCGGAATCGTTTGTCAAAGTAGTTGGATTGATTTTTGGACTTGACATAAGATGACGCGATGAAATCGGTTTTGAAGACACTTTTTCATCATATTTTTTGTTGTTTTTGACACGTCAAACATTTCATTATCAGGTATAAATAAGTAAGGTCTATATTTACGACTGCTTTATCAAACAAATACATTATTATGACAGAAACCAGTAGCTGGCGGTTATTCTTTCTTTAGTTCCCTAATGCGATGTTATCAGAGGGACGGAAGAAGGGACCACGTCGGCATGTTTTGCCACTTAAAGTGAGGCTATTTATATCTATGTGGTGGTGGACCCTCGAGACGTTGATTCGGGCGAACAAAGCTTAGCATCTGTCTGGCTTGAATCAAATTGACCAAAAAAATGACTGAGCAAACAGTTAGTACCAAACGAGTCATCTATCTCTCATCATATCTCCATAAATGGAGTTACACCATAATTAATCCATATCAATAATTTGATACGCTGAACGATAATGTAATTAAGTCACATTCAATTTCGGTAAGTAGGTTATGGTAATACAATTTCCGTAGTCAATTAGTTAATGAAATTACAATAATCGTTATTCATACATTGGAACTGGCCTATATTGGGCTATTAAACTATGTGAGAGCATCTGACGCTGGTGTCAAAGTAATATAATATAGTGGCACAAGCAATTAAAAAGGCTTCTGAATATAGATAGCAGTTTATTGAAACCAGATGCCAAATAAGCAATTAGCCACTAGACCAGTAGACTTAGATGTGTTCATTTGATACACTTTACTTGTCGGATCTCATATTCTAATTAAATAACATGTTTAGACAACAACCAACTTAATAACTTGATTTACTTTAATTATTTTTTTTGTTTTTGTTACAGGTAAGAAAACGACAGGCGTCCATCTTAAAATTGGTTTGATTTACAAATAGTGCAACAATAATATAAAATATAGCTAACAAAAGAACGGAAATCAGTTCAAAATTGAAACTCACCGTGAGATATTCCCTGTAAATTTGTATAAAACAGAAATTGTTTAAACACAGAACAAGAGTACGAATTCGAAATCTTTGTGCAATGCGTTTTTCACAAAACCTTATAGACACCAACTGCACCTAGAAAAAGCGTTGAACTTTTACACAAAAGCACTCAGGTAAGTATACCTCGGTAGGTGCCGTTTATAGAATGGGATAGAGTCTTATCCGTCTGAGACAGAGATAGGGGTTTTGTAGACGCGGGAACGAAACAGCTGTATGCACTCGGTTGCGCTGTGCAAAGCTTAGAGCTCAGCTGTCTGCTCGCAGCGGTGATGTTTGAAACACGGGACAGGCGGAGCTTAGCTACAAATCACTCAATGTCACATTTTGACATTTGAGATATTAGGTCTTTTTTCTATAAAGCCGCCACCTCTTGTTTCTCGGTACGCTTTTAGGTATCATTCGTTTAGGACGACATTTACTTTTAATTAGATCGACGCACGGCGGTCCGTGTCGCCGAGATTTGATTCTTAAACACGTTCGTAAATTCACACGGAGTTTACAGCTGCAATAGAGTTTATAACGAGCCGTGGTTGCCCATTTTAAATGTGGAATCAAACGGTTCTGTCTACGGATTACGAGACAATCATACGGTGACCTCTTTTGTTTATGTTGATGCGTGTTTCTAAAGGTCTTATTTCGTTGGTCGGTCATGGTTTGAGGAAGTGGGTCCAAATTGCTCAAATGAGGTCATAAAAGTCCCGCTGTGTGACGTCTCAATACGGCTCGGGCGGTGCCGCTAATCATATTTTTACTGCCCACATAAATTACGAGAGGAACAAAAGCGATGTCCGCAATGGGAAATTAGACGACACGCATAGTTGACCACATTTGGTTATTTTTTTAAAAAACATTGTCTTTTAGAACATTGGCGTCTTTGCACAAGCCAAAGCATGAGTTTTTTTTTTTTCGAAATCGAAAACCGTTACAAATAAACTTTTGCTTAAAGAAATCATATTATTAAGAACATCAATTTCAACCACAGCAATTGGTTAACTTAATATGTACTGGAGTTTTATTGAACGCACTTAATAAGTCTTAATATAATTGAAGTTATCGATTTTACTTAAGTCCCAAGGTGATCCTCGTAGCAACTATGCTACGATATTTCGTAGCACTTCAAATTATTGTGTGATTAGTTACGTAGTTTTTTCTTAAACTCTACACAGCTGGTTAACAACGTTATTAACAAAAGTGTTCATTGTCATTGCTGGTGTTTTGTTCGAAATTACGCAAAACGTCCAAACAGGCTCGTTTTGACGGAAACAATAACCCAGCTTTGTTTGTATAATTAATTCTTGAACCGAACGCCGCGTGGTCCCGAACATCCCGTTACATGGAACAAACGTGTTAACATCAAGATTTGTAAACTCTAAATCAATGACGTTAAAGTTGATATTTTAGCAGCGAACTCGTTGGTACAACCTTGCAGTGATACATTCAAAAATTAAGCTCATCTCTGTAGCTCTTATCTTTAATGCCACAGAGTTGTTTTTCTTAGCGTATTATTATTCTCTAAATGAATTCATATTCTAAGTTATTTTTTCTCATAGACAAAACAATACTCATTATGAATTACAAGCATAATTACGGACAGTTTATTATTCCTTCTTTTGTTCAAATTAAGTTTTTTACATTAAAGTAATTTTTTGCGGTCTTATTTTTTTTAGTTCCGTTCAGTATTTTATATTCCACGGTTAGTTGTTGTTATCTTTAAGACTGTAATTAACATAACTTTAGATTGTCTAGATTTCTTCGATAAGTTATTAAAGTCCACAGGTTGTGTGGGATTTAATTTTCAATTATGATTGTTTAAAAGTAGACTTTGAGTCTTATACAACTCTTTAATGGACACAATTTATTATTTTGTTACTGTATAGTTACATTAACATAGGCAAACAGCAAATTTTGTTTTTTCAGTCATATATTTCGAAAATGTGCTGCTATTGGCTTACATATTTTTTCTAGTGCGTATGCCCAGACAAATTATATTAGGTGCTATTTCTGGCAATATAATTTTGGTTCACAAATGAAAATTATTAAAATGTATAATGCACTCTTGTCCACCTCGTCATATTTTGATTGTTTTTTTATTTATTTTTACAGTAGAGTGTTAAGAAATTATTTTCGATTTTTGTTTAGTAAGTAAAACAGACGTGAGGTTCAAATTATGACGTCTTTGTACATAAACAGCTTCAGTTAAAGTCTTCATCTTCTACCTTTATGCAACCTAACCTAGAACCACCTACAGCAAAACGAATCCCTCATTGCACGTCTCGGCCTAGCCTTACCTAAACCCGGGGTCACCGTAGTAACGTTATAAAGCGTTTTAGACAAAGGTTTTCTAATATAGTCACCCCCTGTGGAGCTAAGACAGCAAGATGGATTGCAGTATATTGAAGTCTAATATGTAAGTAGCCACATAGAGGTCGGTCACGCGATTTTTAACAAGATTATGGGGCTACTATTTATTTGATTAGTGGGGGTAGTAGCAAGTAATGAAATTTTGGTCATACAGGTACCTAATTCGTGAGTGGTTTATGGTAGAAAATTGTTTTCTTTTGAGGGTAATGGAATTGAAAGACAGTTTATTAAATAGTTAAAGTTGTTTTTGGTAAACCTTTTTTTTCTTTTTATTTGGAATCGGTTCTTCTGGTTTTAAGGCGCCAAGACAGTCGGACTTGGGTTGTCTGTTCCTCCACCTGAGGTCGTTTCATGTCATTGGAATCCACCGTCCACCGTCTGGCCGGTGGTCGTCCTTTGCCTTTCTTTTTATTTTTCAGTCAGTGGTTCCTACATACTTACATACAGTCACTTGTTTATGAGCTACGGCGTAAAAACCAAAAGTAAAAACTAGCTTAGGCTGAATCGAGACAAAGTTTTCATTAATAAATAAAAGGTGACATCAGAAAATAACAAAGTTTTTTTATCACAAGAAATTATTTCACTTTTACCAGACGGACTTTGTAGTTAAAGTGACATTATAAGGTAGACAAATGCAGTATATCTTTTAAAATTACAAATAAACGGAAAAGCAGCTTGCCAAAATGCCATCACAAAATAAAAATCCTCCGTGCAAATGTTTGTAATCGCTAAAAAGCTTAGAAACACACCGATAATCGTGCGGGCCCAATGTTCTTGGAAAAACAAAGGAGATTACTCATCCTACCGCTCGAACTCTATCTGAGGATTCCTTGAAGCGCCGCGTTTGGGGAGGTAGCGTCGGCAGATACAGCCACAGGGAACGCCTTTTTTCTATAAACATATTTTTATTAATTTTTAATTGTAAAACAAAACATTTGGCTGGAAGTCGATAGCAATGATTGATCTCTAAAAACAATTGCAATTTATTGCACTTTTATACCAAATAATTTTAAATTTAGTTTTAGTTGGTGATTAGAACTATTGAGACCGAATATTGTGGTACTTAAAAATACAAACTATAAAGTTGTAAGGAAACGGCATTCATTCGTGAGGCATCGCATCACACACACACGCATACACAATATAACACATAAATTACATATAAACAAAAAGTGTAGTCCTTATCCTACTAATCATCATCTAAGTAAGGCATAGATTAAAATATGTATCTACAAGATTAAAAAAAACTGTCGTAATTTAAGTACCAGCGACAAAACAATATAAAAACAAAATTAAAACTATAACTCTAGAATCCAAAATCAATAAAATATTTATATATACTCTTGCTTCTTTCAGTCGTCGCTCTGCAAGCGTTAAATACAATCGAACACTCATCAATGAATTAAACAAACCCTTCACGATCGCGACACAATATGAAAAATGCATGTCGTTCTATCCGTACCCACCCCTAGACCGAGACGAGCGACCGTAAGACGGAGTACAGAGAAAGTTTGAGTGACGTACCCCCACTACGTCCCCCCTCGAGGATTTATGGCGCCATATTGGATTGGGACAAGATGACACGCGGGCCGGATAATTTGGGCAACGGTATCACGTGACAGGACCCGAACTGTGAAACGGCACTTTAATTATGATATTCCGAGTTTATTCCGTTTGAAGTTAGCAGTAGTAACAGCTTTCTCGTTAGGGTTATGTACTTAACAGACACTTAGTTGTTGTTCTTGTTTTGATTATCTAGACTACACTCTGTTAAGTGCTTGGGAATGAGTTAGTTGTAATTTGTCTGATAGAAATAATTATTTTTTTACTTTATTTTGTGTATTTATCAGGTTAATGCAACACACATTTTGAACAGGTTTTTTTGGTCATACCATAGCGATGTTAATATTTATCTCTAATACAATAGAACATGACTGAATTACTGACTCGTTGGAAAAGAAAGCATTTATTGTCCTAACCATACTTAAACACTAGGAGCTACCATTATTTACCCAACGCACAATACATTATCATATAACAACAACAGTTAGCAAAAACTTTGAAGTGTAACGTATTAATGGGCTTTCTATGGAATTAACCCTGCAGCAAGGTGCTATGAACAAAGTCAACTCATTGCAATAAATAACTTTTGTTGCATGCACTCACGCGCACCGTCCGATGTCTATGTCTCTACTCTATAAGTCTTCACCTGTATTTTTCTATAGCCGCCTCTCTCACTCGCAAGTCTTACCAACACAAGTGACAAGGACAGATAGATTTGAAATTGACTTCGAGTCTTAGAGTAAGGGTGTGTCTGCGCCCGCGCCGATTCGCGTGCCAACGTGCATTCGTCTACGCATGATGTCCGTCGTAGATGTTCAAAACAGTGTGGATACGAATCTCTTCTGAAAGTAAAACATATATATTAACAGAAGCTTGCTTGTATTGAACAATTTTCACTATGAGGGCAATAGTGAAATCGAGAAAAAAATAAGCATATTCACAATCAATCTGCAAACGGCGGTCAAAATGTACGGAACAGATGTTTTTGGTCATATTCATCAGTAGAGGCCTAACACAAAATTTGGTCACTGATTAAAATTTCAGGCTATATATAATAAATAAATCGCCAGAATGTTTATTTGAACGAATACTGGTTACCAGTTGAGGTTATAAATATTATAAAGTTGGTAAAAAAATGTAATGTGCATTGTAAAACACTGTATCATAGGCAAATTATAATTCCTTCCACTTATCATTTCCAATATTATGGACTTAACAAGTTGCTGATATTACACATATTATCATGTTTGCAGGAATGATTATAAAGGTTGTATCGCTTAGCATTTGTGTGTTAAATCCCAAGCATTGTGATTGAATCTGACAGCTTCATTTCTGAATATGATTTGGGAATAGAACACAACTCCCAAAATCTGTCTAACAAATATTTTATGTGCACAAGGCCACTAGCGAAATGCTAGTCACCAAACACTCGAGGGTGCGAATGCTGCAAAAACAGAAATCTCGTTAAGATGACAATTTATGGGTTGTTTTTGCTAAATGAAAATAGTCGCGGGCTGTGAGCAGACCTTTTTTGATTTTCTTAATGGAATCTTTCCGCCTGGGATTTGCGTCGAGCGATGCGTTAAGCTCTTCCGTTTGCTCACAATACGCATAGTAACAGATTGTATAGCCCTATTTTCATTCTACTAAATCTTTGTCGAATTTCAGGCCACCGTTTTCCCTGAACGCAAAAAAAGCTCTCGAATTTAATCAGACAGCCCATCCCGAATTGTCATATCGTACTTGTTTCTGAAGTTTACGCGAATATTACTCATTGAAATAAAACTTACTAGACTACACGGGTCTACCCGTGACCACGAACGCTGTAAAGTGTTCGAAACGTCGGGATAAAATTAATAAACTCGCGAAAAGTTAATCCGTAAAAAAGTTGTTTTATTTCAATTGTCATATCGTCCGATCGATCGGATCTTAATAATGAGTTGTCTTTCTTTTCTTATATTCTGGAGCCAGTAAAACCTTCACAACATTGATACAACTTTCTTTGTAATAAACCAACCACCCGGAAGCATTTCATGATTTATGACAAAGCAAATTTTTATTTCCATTTCTCTACGTTCATTGTTTTTTTTTATTATTTTGCCACAGTTCCGCGCAGCTTTTCTGTTTGAAAAAAGCCACCGTGGAAAGTCGCTTTCGCTTTAGTGGAAATGGAAAATGCTGGCAAAAATAGTGAAACAGTTACATATGTGCTTCGAGGAACTTTAGCTTTATGACTGCTGGCCTTTCAGACTAGTGACGGTTTACGTTTGCTTTTTGTTTTGCGTTCATCTTGACTTGACCTTTGATGATTAATAAATTCTGAAGACCTTAATTACTGAAAAAATACAATTCTACTAATGACGTATTTTACTTGTTTATTGTTTATCTTGGAAATGACTGCATTCACGAATATAAGAATAAAAATACTAAAGACTTAATTTTCCCTAAATTGACTAAACAAATTAAAAAACCTTTGACAAGGCAGCATGGTCCTAAGACACAAAATTTGCGCTAATTTTGAAACAGGTTACACAACTTATTAAGAGCAGGTTTCGAACTTCCTGAAAAGAAAACTGGATATTTGAGAAATTAAATTGGTAAAAAGTGGTCAATTTCACTCCCTAATAATAATAATATACTTATTATGTATATTCGTATTTGCATAAAGTAGTCAATAATCATATGAATGATGAATTTAAGAAGCAAGAAACAGGTATCTGAAGTACCTATTGAAAAGGACATTAAATGGATTATTAATTTTAATTGAGCTATAAATATACAAAGTCAATTTATGATTATTGTTGTTGAGATACTAACTAGACACCCTAACGACTGGAATAGCATCACTATCAGAAATGAGTACAAAGTAGTACTTCAATAAAAATGTGCGGCAAATAAACTTGTTCACTGAACATTATACTTACCTACTTACTGATAAATATCCTATTCATTAGCAGCTACTTTGCTGCTTTGAATATATTTATATTCAAATAAAATAGCTACTCTCTGCGATTGTTTTACCTGCTATAATCGGGAAAGGAAATTCAGTGCCTCTAACGGACTCCTTGACACGACAACAATCATCTGTCAAGATGCTGTGGCCAATTATGTGCAACTAATATATAAAATAAAATACATTTTTGAAGAAATAAAAATTAAATCCGTTAAAGAAATTATTGCACAATGATACATATGTATCATTGTGCAAGTGTAAGGTATATACCTTACCTGACTTTACATCTATAGAAAAACGTAGTAGTAGAACTTCTGCAAAGCGCAGATGTACTTAGAAAACTTTTAGTATATCAAATCCCAATTCATAGAGCGATAGGAATTAGATTCAGAATCGCTTAACCCTGAAGCATTGTACCAAGGCAACCCCCGGGAGTTCGAATGCGAGAACGCGCCACTCACATTTTTTGTCTTGTTTTTCCTGTCACGTTTTTCTTTTCGGATGCTTCTGACTCGCTCTGTTGAGAGAAAAATACGTAGTGATACAATTAGTAAATATTTTCTGTCATATGTAAAGCTGAAGACTG
This sequence comes from Pyrausta purpuralis, assembly GCA_963924145.1. Taxonomy (NCBI): domain Eukaryota; kingdom Metazoa; phylum Arthropoda; class Insecta; order Lepidoptera; family Crambidae; genus Pyrausta; species Pyrausta purpuralis. The sequence goes on from OZ001643.1 coordinate 21,422,902, forward strand.
TCTGTAATAGTTTTTTTTGGCTTTATTTTTGGCTCAAAAAATTTCCTTGAAGAACATTACTGTTAAAAAATGTTAAGATTTTGATAAGACAATGATTAGTTACGAAACTATATTTGGTGAATTGTGTAAGGTTATAATACGATGCCGGCTCCACAGTTTTATTGTCACAACTCACGTCGTCCTATTTTCTTTACTCCACTCTGTTTTGTTGCGTCCCGCTGCTTCCGTACTGCGGACACTTTTGGTTAGTTTGCTCTGTTTTCCGTATAATAAATAATAAAGCCCATTCCATGAAAATGTAGGTACAAATACTGAACAGGAAGGTGAGTCAAAATAAAAACGAAACCCGCCGCAGAATTTATTAGACGTCACCAGCTCTGAATATACCCAAAACAGAATTTCCCATCGTAAATTGTGAAACTCAAAACAGCCGTGAAACCAATATTCACAATAATAAATGCAGATATGATGCAGATATAACGCCACAGTTTGATATATTTTACTTTAATATTCTATAAACCTCTATGTACAATTATTAATAGATCAAAAATTATATAGATACTCGATTAATCATTATCGGTAAAAGGGGCGATGCTGTCATTTGATTTTATCGATGAAGCGAATGGCACGCGTTCACTTTTGTCCGATATAGTCAGTGCAAGGGCGACACTATTCAATATCTTGATTTATGTTTTGACCGTATAATTCGCAATTCCAAAACAACTTTTTTTAATCATCCATCTTTATGATCTAATTCGATGAGCCGATGATAAAATATGGCGGATATTTATTTCTAAAAAGTAACAAAAAGTAATCAGTTTTAAATCGGCTACAAATATCAGAGCAATAAATAATATTGAGAAGTTCGGTAAGACAAGAAGGAATACGAATATCGATCAATGTTTGATCAAAATAGTATACTTGTAAAGGAAGCTCCGTTACATAATACGAATTAACTTTACATCAACAATTTAAGCGCTGGTTATGAATATTAACTTTGTAAATTGATAAATATTCATAATTGTTTCAATTGCAGCAGCTATCACAAAATTGCTATAAAGAATTCGTGTTTATAACCCACATTGTTGCTGATCAGCAAAAACAAGCAATGTTCCTTGATGTTTATGTGATCGACATTTGAAAGGGGCGTTTAATTTACTAAAGAATTATGGTAGAACCTTGTTGGTTTTTGTGTCGATATTTTCTGGATTGATGTTTAGAAAGAGGAAAGTTGCAATAGATAGGAGAGTATATACTTTCTCAAAGCTTTACAAGACGCAAGGATTCCGTTACCAGAACTCATCTGGAAATAACTAACGTTCAAGTTCGCTCGTGAGTCGCGAAAGAATCAATTTTATTGGTAAAACAAGGCGCGGCGTGATTTATGCCGTACGGACGTGGCCCGACGATAGCGTGTCACTGTGTTCGCGCCTCGCTCCAGAATTTGCTAGAATATTCTTTTGTGTTTACAAGCACAATAGCTTTGAACGCTTCTGTTGCTTTTGATAAACGCTTTTCGTGCTTTGAAAGCGACTATCACAACCTATTTGTGGCAGATTGGCCTTAATGGCATTCATATCTATCTATATCCATAGTTTATCCTATTTTTCAGTATTATTAATTGTAAATCTGATTAGTGATTTATTTATTTGAAAATCTTTGTATATTGAATCTTTGAACTTGTTAACAACTCATTGAAACAAACTATTGTGAAATGTCTTATCAATAACAGTCATAAAACTTTAATAGAAGAACTCAATAAGATCTTTAAGCGACTCCATCTGAATAAAAACGTTCCGAGAATCACCATAAAAATATCCTGGCCTTTACACTGTCATCGTAGATCAGAATCTCATAAAATATCATTAGAAATTGCGGAACAGTGGCCGGTTCAATAATTTTCAATGGCACTATTTAAATGTTAACATTGCCTCATCTATTCAGCTTGACAGGTGTTGTATATTATGCACCAGCTAACCGCCACTGGTGACGTCTATCCAAACGGCCAACAGTACACAGGTCGTCCGTCATAATCGACCATCATTACTATTAATTTGCACGTTTACACACCAATTTGCTGTATTATTTAACAATTTGTCATTGTTACAACGTTGGAATATTTTAACATCAGAATTACGATTGAGGGGGCATGAATTATCACCTCGTTTGCTAAGCTTTAAGGAGACAATGCCTAACTGCGGTGTTTTTTTTCTGTGATTATATCAGCATTATAATTTAATTACACGTTTTACAATGCTTGCCTTGCATTAAGGTAAGCCATAACACTTTCATTTATTCCTAAGACGAACCTTAGAGTATGACGATGGGTTACTAATGTTGAAACGACGTAAAACGAGTCAATATAAAATATTGTATCAATATTAATAACAACGTAACTGTTATTGTTTTCTGATATTGTAGTCAGGTCGTTAAAATGAATGTTGCGAACTTGAGACTATCCTCGCTCCATTATATCAATTATTTCGAAGAAAGAATCCGAAACGGAATCTGATAGATCAAAAAGATTAAGGTCACGTATTTCGAATAGTACAAAACGGACACGAATGTGGTTTTCGTGACTTAGAAATGGTGCGATAACTGTGCTATAGAAAAAATAGGATGTAACAAAGAATTAAACGGTTTTTGATAGCCTGCTTATAATAGGAAATTAAAATAATATAAGATTTATTTGTGAGCTAGCTAGATATTACTGGAGATTTAGACGAACTACCTCTATAGCAAATGGATACAGGCAGTAACTAAGTGGCCGCTAAGAATAGGGTGACGGGCAGTTGGCAGCACCCCAGTCTGGTGAGGTAAGTGATAGGAATTTAATACCGATAAATATAAAAATATTGGACAAAAACTACTAGTCCAGATAATAATAGAGGTATATAATACAAAATAAATAATAAATCATACAATACACCCACAAATTACAGCTTATACATATCGTTACAAAAGTACCCATACCTCATGCATAATTGGCTCTTTTGACAAGATATCGGTTTGTATATTATATTACACTTCCTCGGCCACAAATCTTCGTTCGGTTTCAATTTCTAACAACGCCGCGCTGGGAACTGTTTAAATCATGCGCCTGCGCCGAAAATAAACTGCGCGCGATCACTTCTCCGCCTCGCCGTAAATTCACTGCTAATTTACTGCCCCTCAATGTTATAAATAAATAAATATTCGTCGCCGTACACTATATCCTCCTTGACACAATGTGCCACCACTTGTATGGTCCTGTCATAACAGATCCTTCGTTCAGAATTTAATGGCTATCGAACACCTTTAGATACTCTAAACAAGACCACTTTTCAAGCCGAAAGTCAACCGCCCTTGCTACTTTTAGCTACGAAAACTATTCTGAGAACATTTAATTACGAGTTTGTTTCGTCTATTGGGATTTGATAATATCCCCGGCGAGATCCAATTAATTAATCAACATTGTTTCTAAAGGAGCTCACAAATTATAATGCCACTTGCTACCAGCGAAAGTTATTCAGTGCCAAGTGGACTAAGTCGGGGAATTAAAGCCGTTGCGACTGGTACCAACCGTCGTGCCAGGGATCATCGGTAGGATTGTACCGGCTATTGATTTGAATTCTCTGCCGCTGTTGCCATCCGTCTTCTGGCCGAAACTTGAAAAACAATTGAAAAATATTCGGACAGCGATAAAAAACAAACGCACTGTCTGAGCCGGCTAGTGACGGACTGATGTGGAATAGTGGCGCAAGCTTTTAATTAAAAAAAACATAACATCTTCAAAGACATCACGCATCGAAATATATCTTATCATTTTTCAATAAAGATCAAATAATAGATCATCAATGAACCTACCTATCAAATTAAGCACAATTGAACGTCTATAATGAATGACTATGGGAGATTATTACAAAAACTAGATTGTTGAAGAGAAATCTTCACGCGTGTATTCACACTCAATGTTGTTTCAAAGCGCAGATTTTATTGCTAGGATTTGATTTATTGTTCATGTCGTACTGACACTGTATCGTCAACACTCAGTTTTTCGTGTGCATGCTAGCGATGAGTGATTGCTCCAAATGCGTCATCGCATTCTCTTCTATCGACAGTTGATTGTCGTGTTTTATCCATCACTATCGATGTTTCTTGATGTGGACTGCGTCTGCCAGAAGGCGGAGTTTGTGTGGTGCCAAGTATGACGGGCGCGTTAATGTATCGCCGCACAGACAGGTATTTGACCCTTAAATTTGGCCAAAATTATTTGATTAACCTAATGGCTGCCTAACAGTGTTTCAATTGAGGTTTTGGTCAGGAAAACAAAAATTAAAGACATTGGTATTATATACAAGCATTTATTCATCATTCTGGTTTTCATCTTCCAAAATTACGTTTAAGATGTCACTTTCTTATAATTAATTTAAAACATCAGCCTAAAGTGGATATGTCTTTTGATTTTTTCCCTTCCTCATACCCGTCAGGACCGGGTCAGAGGTCAAAAGTAGCTTGTTTAAAACATCTGCGTTGCAGGCTACCCTTAAAACCTTCTGCGCGTAGTTCAACCGAATAACCCAATATGTTTATTCCGGGCTTCGGCTGCTTCTTCAGACAGTTGTCCAATAGGAAGCATAGCTTCTTTTACCACTTCAGCCTGTGATGCAATACTTTATGTAATGTCGGACATGGGAAAAAGTTATATAACATGGCAATATCTTTCAAACTCCTCCACGTATATTTTGATAAAACTACACATGCTTTCGGTAACGATATGCATCCATTAAGCCACTCGGCATTGTTTGTTAAGGATTTGGCCTTTGTGTTGCTAGCAGCAGACCATTTTTGTTGAAACTGGTGCTCGATCAATTTTTGGCTTCATATTTGAAATATTTTGGTCATTTTCGGCATATTGACCGAGCAGTTCCTGTTCCAAAAATTGAAATTTTTCAATAAATGTTAAAGTATTTGGACGTTATTTTGTATCAAGCAACTCATTACGAGAAAAAAAACCTCATCCCAGAGGACCCTATAACAAAATATAAGTAAAATCTCTCATTTACTTGTATCAAATGTTCCAAAGGAAAAAAAAACACCAAAAATAGGGGGGTGCTTTGGGGTGGCTGTTTTTTGCTTCTTTACATCCTCGAAGTTCTAATCTATCACGAAAAAATGCTATTTTAGCTTAATATTGTTTAGAAATGTATTAAAACTCCCTTTGATCTTCGAAAATGTGTTTTTTTTTGCCTTTTATCTTAGCTTTCTTCTCAAGGGTATAATTAAAAAAAGGCTACAGATAAGTTGTTAAAATTTATAACCAAATAAATAACATACTTAATTGTGTACAAATCATAGGAAAAACCAACAAAAAATCGTTCTTTCACAAAGAAACAAATATTTGAAAACAATGAAGTTTGAGCTCATCGAATAATCACACGAACATCGATGGCGAACTGTAAATTCCGACTAAGCTCACGGCAAACTGGATGGCGCTAGCACTTTGCATTTTTTGCTATTGTATGAACGAGTTAATCTAGTTTTTGGAAACAATGGCTTAAATGTAGTACATCTTATTTTTAAAAAATGGATTTTGGCCAACTTTTAAGGCCAAATACCTGTCTGTGCGCCGATGGCCGCGCGCTTGCTTTTTATTGTATGCGCAAGAGTCGCTGATCTATTAGGTCGCCTGTGTGTGCCACACACAGTGCTGGGAAACTAGAGGTATAAGACTAAATGTTTTAGTTAATCCGTGCCATCAACTTTAACGAGTGATGTACTATCCACTTTATGGGGCAATAACATAGCCGTTAGCATTTGAAAATATATGTACTACTTTCATCTCTATTACTCTAGTATGCAACTGCGTTCATGACTGCAGAATTTGCGAACTGAAATTTTATTGTCAATAAATTTCACGTTGAGACTCCACTTAAAAATAATGTAATCGCTAAATGTATCTTAAATCTCACGACCATAACATCTGCGTACGCTTTACTTTGTTTTTGTCCAGCCCCGGCGTATCATAAGGTTGAACTGATCGAAATCTTGACAAATGAAAACGTATACCGCCCTTTTGAAAGCTCGTAGATACTAATCAAAAGCGCGAACATAATTATATTAATATTTGTGACTATACTTTCTTGGAGAAAGTGTCTCAGATCAGTCGCCGAATCAGGATCGGTTACTTCTGTCCGTTCGTCGAGTATGGTTTATATTTATATGTACGTGAGAAGGGCCATCATGTTTTATTTATTCGCGGCCGACTCGTAATAGAGTCGTGCCGTGAGAGCGGTCGGCACGTTTTTTGCCGACCGTACGTAAGGCTCGACGTGTATTGAGACGTCTCTGGATGCTGATGTCTTGTTGCTTGTCCTTACTATACTTTCGACATGACGGCTACATTTATTTTGCAATGCTTTTTGCGGCAGTACAAACGATAAAACAATGTGTAAAGCGGAACATCATAGAAATCGACTTATGGAATTTGTGTCGTAAAATGGAAGAATCGCCTTATGTATATGTAACGCCATTGTCACTTCGATGATTTTATAAAAAGCAGTAATTTCAAAGTAGGTAGAAGTGTAAGTATTTATTTGTTTTGTACTTACCCTGTGAAAGGATGTCAGGTTGATGAATACTGAGTATTTTTTTTGTTTTAAAATAGAAACAACAGTTTGGTACGTAATGTTGGCTGAGACCAAATATTTTAGTTATCTGTAGACAATAAAGTTACCAATTTCAGCTACGATTTCAACAAACGTTCGTTATCATTTTCCATCAACACAATAGGTATTAATCATTGAAACCCAAAGCTTTCAACAAAGGCATTGCATTTAGAAAAGCATTTTTCATCAAGCGGGCGTCCCTTTTAAACCCGTCTGCGGGGATATTAAAAAACCATTCATCACACTAATACAAAAAAATCAGATTCACACTCAAACACGGTAAAATCTGAAGACGAGGAGTTATTTTCATGGAGGGTGTCGGGTGGGGATGACGGACCACCCTCCCCCACCCTTTTGACAGGAAATGATTGTCTAATATTAGCTTTGTTATAAGGCTTCTCTGTTGGGATTCGAGAGCGCCTTTTTGCAATGTTTTGTTTGGTTAGCGTCGTTTCGGCGATGCAACGACATTGTGTGTTTGCGGATATCTAATTAGTTTATACATTTTGCATGCAAATCTTGAATAGAAATGTGTGTGTGGTCTACCACGAGTTTTAATGTAACGAATTAGTAAGATCTAAAAATCGCGTAAATTTTCAGCGTTTCACGACTAATGCGTAACTATTTGGGTTTGTAAAAACGCGCATCATTAAATCACAAGAAGGAATTCAGGGTCATCGAACCGAGACGGCAGCGCGTCTGACAAAAAAAAATTAGTCACCCTCGATAGCCACAATAAAAGCCGCTTAAAAAATAAAGATCTACACGTTGGTGTGTTATTTTGAATGAAATTTATTGGTGCTACGTCTATTTCGGGTATCTCGTCAACACCACAGACTTCTTCGACTATGAATAGTGCCAACGGGACTTGCTTTGGGTTTCTACAATGACAGATTTGTGTCCTACACGCTTTGGGTCCGGAAGTTTTTTTGGTATCAGTGACAGATTCATTATGCGTAGTTCCCACCTATTAGTTGACAGATGATTTTTTACGAATCGCACTTCTTAAGAATGAGGATGAAAACAAGTTGAACGTTTTATTTTTTTTGTTCAAGGGCAACTTCATTATAAAGTGTCAAAAATATAACGTCAACGTTGCTCACTTTCATCTGTGTATTTCAGTAATTTCTCCGAACACCCGATAGAAAATGCACTCGCATCGAACAATAAATCAGCGAACGAGTAGACCTTAATGTAATCTGTTGATTTTATTCTCATTAAACCGCTGTCCACATTCGAACTAGCAGTCAATAACTGGTAATCGAAACAAAAACGAAACAGAATTAAATTACCGATATTCGGCCGTCCGCGTTCCGCGGTCGCAAAATATTTTTGTCGATGCAGCAATAATTTCAGTCCGCATATTGTGCGATTTCGCGTGTAGATAACAGAAATAATGGGGTTCAAAAATGAAATTAATTCCAGGTTGATGATTTCAAATTGAAAAGTCACATCGGGCCGGGCCATAATTCATGGCCCTGAAACGTGTTGGGACGGCTGCACTAGGGCTGCCACCACACAACGGTTTATTTATTTACTGAGTGCTTTTCTGTTATGTATACGACTGACTTTAAAAGCAAACTTCTATAGTTAAATAAAGTGTATTCTACAGAAATGAGTGCGACGCGTTTAAACATGTATAGTTTATTACTCTATTGTATCAAAAAAAAAAATTGATATTTCAATACTACGTAACTTATGTTTATCTTTCTTCATATTCCTATGAATTCATCACAACCATGATTCCTTACTAAATCAATCCGTATAAGCTTCCACACACGCTTATTAGGCAAATATTAAACGATCCTGCTACGCGTTCTTACGATTTATGTACCCCTTTATTTGAATTCTACCCTATTATGGCTCAAAAAATGTAATGCGTTCATAGGAAACATAACTAAGCCCATTGTGACAGTAGGATTTTTTATTATCACGTGTAAACAATGAAGGTTGTTGTTTGCGACTAAAATATGTAGGAAAGAACAATAGCATTAACAGTTTTATCAATGCAAACACAGTTTGTTTTTTTGCGTATCAAAGAAAAAAAAAGTTTTATTGTTAATGTTTAAATCCTAAACTCAGAGCGCTCAGTTTTCACTTAGCTGTGAGGGGCAGCCCTTAGTGCTAGCTCATTGTCACTGTCCTCTGTGGGAACTCTTCCGTCTTAAACTTAAACTCAATGCGATTTTCTCACAGTCTGGTTTTGAACACTATCTCATACCAACCCTTAGTATGTGAATCCTTGAACTTTTTAAAAATTTCGGTTTTAATGTTCAAATTGTATTTGTGTATTTAATGTCTCGGTGTGGTGATACCTTGGTTGTTAGATTTTAATAACATTTATGTTTTATTAACTTTATTTTATGGTCAGAGCTAGAACAATGTACTCGTAGGTGTGTGAGGTTATCCAATATTTATTTATTTATATAAACTTGTTCACATTTTTTTTTACCATTTATTGATCATGAGAATATGATTCATACAAATTTTCTGACATATTTACAGAATCGCTTTCAAATTACATGATTTTATGGTTACATAGTTTATGTATTAATTTTTCCTTATGTGTGAACCCTAACTGCCTCATTATGACGGTCCCTTGTCTCTTCCGCCTCAACACGCGCGGTATTCGTAGGCAGAGCCTCCTGAACATACCTGAATACATATTATTAGGTGTGTGACTTATGTACATAGCTCATAGAATGACACACATAGTTCAAACTACATACGTGCATCGTAAGTAAATCATAAAACTAATAACATTTATTTTAATTTCTGTAGTCTGCGCGTAGCGTTACTAGGAGGATTTATACACTTTCTAAAATGGACCCTATCTCAGCTTCGGGACAATTGTGGGCTTGTGCTAAGAGGAAACTGCGTGACAAACTTAGTTATTATTGTTTTAAAAAATTGCTTTCTCTTTAGAGGTACATCAGCGTCGGTAGGATAGCGTGTATTTACCTTATCTTTTATAGTGTATGTTTTAACTTTTATAGTGTATGTTTTAACTATTCATTGAAGAATTTGAATGTTCAAAAAGTTGATAGTCTTTTCAGTTGAAAACGGGAAGTAAACAGGTATCAAAGATGGACATGATTTTGTTTAGAACTCTAATGAACAACTTGTAAAGACAACCGTCAATAAACTTTCATTTAAACGAAAGGCATTTAAATATTACCCTCAAAAAGGCATAGGACCAATTTTGTATTTCAATCACAGATTTTCAATCTTAAGGTAAACTAGGCTCTACAATGCATCACGTAGTCTAACTAAGTAGTCCGCCTTCATTTCACATTTTAGGTAATTCAGAGATGTATACGTTTACCCTAAGCATGTAAGTTTACCTTATGACGTGTACACATGCCCTTAATACCATTCATTGTCAAATCCCTTTGTGAGGGCTTTTCCGCCGAGTGCGTATATCTGCAGAGTAAAGCCTCCTTTAAAATAATATTCATGAAGTCAAGGTTTTGTGAAAAGTGCAGACGGTGTAGAGTCAAGTTTTGACAAACAAAACGTGTTTAATAATAGGACTATATTGTAATAAATAATATAAATTACGAGTTATCCAAAGAAAATTGATCACAAATAAGAGTTATATTTAATTGACGTAGGAAGCAATAACTTGAGCTTACATGAGGGATATTATTTTCACTTGTATGTACAAGTCAAGTACACGCACGTTGCAAATAGAAATTTATTAAAAAAAAATAGTCGCTTGTGTTTTTAAAAAAAATATTTTGTGCTTATGTAGTTCACTTTTTTTTCCCTTCATCCCCGTCAAATAAATCATAACTTTCTAAAACAACGCTGTCACCAAACTACACATCTAACGATGCAACCGTCACTCTATTTAAGGCAATAGCATTCGCCGCCTTGTTATGGTTTTATATGTAAATAGAGAAGCAGATCTGATGAATAATGCAAACGCATGTCTTGAACATTTGTCGGTGGCACTATTTCAAACTTTCCCACTTCTAGTTTGTGTTTTGTTTTAAAAAAAATGTTTCAAGTAAGAGCATCGGTAATCAGCGTTAGTGCTGCTCTGATGTATGTTTAATGTTATTATTGACAATATTTTTACTTTTTGTATTTTTAAATCGTCAAGCTCTTTCATTTGCCCCTCTATCACTTCCTTCGCGCTGCCTGTATTTTCTCTCTATAGACATATGGTTGACTGGTAGAGAATGCTTTTAGCATTAAGTCAGCAATACGCACCTTTTTTTTGAAGTGTTTTACATAAATATATATTTCAAAATAGGGCATGTTAACGTTACACTGCTTAACTTTTTTGAGTCTAAAAATGGATAAAGCAAAGTTTACACAACTATTTGAAAGCTTTCTTTGTTAAACAATTCTTGGTCCCACATTGTAAAACATAAGTAATTTATAACGCTTTGTTCTATAGCGAGGCTTCCTGAGTAGCTCTAATTTATAATTAAAATCATAATAAGCTTAGGCTACGGGACGTAAAATACATCCGCATTAAACATGTTAATCCATCTAATTATTGTACCTACGAGTTAATTACAAAAAAAACATCTAAATCATTCGATCTACTCTTCGGAACTGACGCCTCAGGCTTTTAAGGAAACAATGGTCATATCTGCGTCCTTATCTAATGCTAAATTTAGCCAAGTGTAAGAAAGAGAAAACATGTAAAGGCAGTCACGAAAAACGAAGCCGTAATTTGCCTGCACGAAAATTTGATAATAAATCATAATAGTTTTAGACAGAGCAGAGGTAAAAAACCAATTTGGAAAGTGAATTGTAAGGCACGGCGGGCCCCGTCGCTCGGTCTGTTATTAGAGCAATTATGTTATTATGTTCGCCGTATCTAATCCGAAAAACTAAATTGGAGTCGGCCGCTGCCGGCGAATGCCCGATAGGTTCAATCATTTCGACTTTTGGGTCGCACGAAATTCGTTGCGGAAGCAATAAGAAACACGAGAATTCCGCCCGAAATTAGCCAATAATATATAGTAATATGCAGCTCAAGCTCTGATCGATCGAAAACTGGGTTCGTTTTTTACACCCCATTTCGCTACGGTCCATAGTTTGGTACAAATTAAAAAGGGTGCGCTGTTGCAGTACATATTTCAAAGTTCACATTTCATAAACAACCCTGCGTTGCCCTTTGATATCCCTCACTTAACTCATATTTCATTCAATATGACCATAATTGAAGCGATGGGTTGGACTTCATTAGAATGAAATTCTTATTTCAGGGGCGGAAGGGTTCATAATAGTTTACCGATGCGCTCGCGATAAGAAACATCGCATGAACGATTGCCTCTTTCACAATTTGTATCTTTAGCATACTCCACTCGTGAAACAGGTTTTTCTCGTGTAAGTTACGGACTTAGTTTTGTATTTTCAAAGCGCCCGGTCCCTTTGTGCCATCAAAATATCAAATATGAATACCAAATAAGGGTAGGGACAAAAGAAAAACTGACAACTTTTTAATTTATGCGTAAAAGAGTACATGAAAGAGTAATAATAGGAGCGTGTTTGGTAAATATATTAATGTAATAATTCTCTGAGGGCGTTTCGAGAGTCGGATGGTTATTTTTCAGAAATTTCACGGTAGATACATCATGCTGCGGTGGTAATTTTAATGTCTTCATTAGTGAGTGGTTTGTAAACACGTGTCCTGTTTACAATGATTGGGCTTTGAAAGCTAACGAAGTTGTTTTGCTTGGTCAACTGTCGGCGGTACTCGATTGAGTGAATGAAGTAGGTATACATGTAACATGTATGAAGTCTATGTCTCAATTGAATGAACCGTACCGTTCGACTGACTGACACCATTCCATGGAAGTATGTATGTACATACATAACCAAAGAATAAAGGCACCAGTGTCGCAGCGTATAGACTCTACATTTTAGGTCAGAAACGGTCAATAGTATAAGTAAATGGACTATGTTTTATACCTACTACGTCTGGCAATCAGCAGCGTCTATCAATCCACAGAAATCATTCACCTCCCTGTTTACCGTCGTTTTTTATCTAAATAATATTATTTATAGCTTACGCGCGCTCCTGATAGCAAATGCAATAAATTCATTTTTATTAATTATTCTATTCAACTTTTGTTTGTAAATTATGCGAATACTTACCTATTTTTTCACATTACCGTCATACATAATGGTCTCCATTGATAATCCTGTATGATTTGTATATATTTTAATAATTTATGGCTCGAGCTATCTCTACGAGCACAGTTAAAAGTTCATATTTTGATAAAAAATAATTAATTACTTTGTTGCTAAAATAGTCGTAGTCAATTAAACGGAGCGTTAAGTGAAATGAATAAGATTTATGAGTTTATTTATCTTTGAATTGAATTTTGTAAATAAATAAAGACATAAGTTTGCAGTATTATTTCTTCATCTGTGTATTCTTTGTGTGTACTTATCATATCTACGTAGTTTTACGATTGATATGAACTTGACCAGAATAGGCAGTCTTCATTCACTGCACTGACCTAGTTATCAGCGCAGTAGAACATTTCCTGACCCTGTCGTATCAACGAGTAGATAGCGCAGGTCACATACACAAGAGCCAACGACTTTTGAAAATAATATTTCTTTAATTACAATTTAGTTAGAGTACCTACTGGCATAAAAAAAATCAGGCGATTTTATCCTTGAATGGCTATCTTCGCTAACTTGCTTCTTCTATAGTTATTTATATCATGTTCTATTTTTAAAATGTTACAAACAAAGTGCATTTCTCATTTAGATTTTTAAATCCGATTATCTTTTGTTCCAGGTAAGTTCCCGCCATTACGGAGTCCGCGGAAATGAGTTCGAAATTCGAACTTCGTCTGTGTGTGCGACCGACTGTGTTTTGTCACGTGCCCGCCACGCGATTAACAGTTCAATCGTGATTTACATACAGTCGTAATTCAATTTCGCGCGGCCCCCACGGCTGGTAGCGATGCATGTGTGCGGATAAGCGACAGCTGAAAATCAGAGGGAAGGCTTCTATCTCGTTTTGCCGTGCTTAAATGAATTCATGAATACAAAACGGTATAAGATTATTGACTCGCTTAAATCAAAAACTGAAACCTCCAAATAGCCGAATAAAATCCGTCAGACGTTATTTTGTTTTAGACTGCTTCATATCTGCCCAGTGTGACAACAACAACTTTAACAACAGTCTCTGTATTGTTTTCTCGAGTAAGATGTGGGTATCTCGAAATTAATCACATAAAGTGTTATTCTTATTCATTGCAACACACAATGTTATCAAAATCGATTTTAAGTGCTTTTTTCTCATACATGAATAGTAACAAAGACATTGCATCTTATTTTGCAAATAATACAATTTTGCGCATGACATTACACTGACTCTATCTATCACACAAGTTAATACTACCCGCATGTAGTAGATAACGGTAAGCGGCAGGTATTCCTTGTAAAAGTTAAAAATACACACAAGATCAAAGAGGTTTCGGTCAGTGCTCTACATTTTATAATTAGGCATAATCAGCTGGTTAGAGATAACTATAAAAATACTTGTTTTAGACTATACTTAAAAGCAGACTTATAAAGAGATATGATCAGGCTTATAAAGATGTTTCTATGCAGAATGTCTCCAGGCAACGAGGAAATAAATTAATAATTATTGCGATAACGATTAACATGTGTAAATATGCGAACGTCTGCGAGTTTCCCGCCCATCCGTGCCGCAGCCGCGTGCATTCGCACGCATTCCGCTAATCTCTCGTGTGATCGCGATCCAGGCGCGTGCACGCTCCGAAATAACCGGCCATTTTGAAAAACACACACAATCCCGTCTCCCTTTCGCGGATACCCGTCATTTCGAGCGGCCGCGTTAAATGTTCGCACTCCCACCCGGCCGACGCGAACATGTATGAATCATGGCTGCGCCTGTGTGCGTGCGTGTCCGCTCCGCTGGAGACTGTCAGTGTGTTGGTGTCCGTGAGTGCACGTGTACGTGTGTGTGAGGGCCCACTCATGGCAGCCGACTATGACGGCTCGTAGATTTGACAGCTAGCTCAATGCGGGTTCAGACGTTCATTATACCGCGACCGATGTAATTTTCGTGAACCTCTTGACATGTTATATACGCGCGGGCCCAGTGACGTTATCCAGACTTTATGACAGTGACAGTGTTGTTTTAATTTTCGCGCGAACTTGAACTTGTGTTATTGTTTTGTGACATGTCTCGTCTAAGGATTTTACGATGTTCGCAATTAGTTACGGTCGGCTGGTTATCTTACTGGGGTGCTTAGATGTGAATAAAAAATCTCTCGCGGTTTTGTGGTATCAACTAGACGGAACGAAAACATGCGCCGCGTTATAGGAAACATAAATAAATAAACTCGTTAAAACCGAGCCGTGTAACGATACAATAAATTATGCTTAAAAAGAGGTGATACATTTTGAAAACTTTTCAATTTCAGTAACGTAATAATATTTTTTATCGTATTAGGTACAAGAGATTTTGTAAACTATTTTTGTACGTAAACAGTGTTCGTTTGCTATCACTATAGTGAATATAGCAAGTTTACGAAGCATGATAAGTGCTCAGTTATTTTTATATGGGAATGATTTTGGACAATCACGCTCAGTGGAATTATTGGATCTTTATGGTGAGTCTTATTTGATAAATTAACCTCGAAAAATATATATCAAAGGTAGAGTTACAAAGGCTAAGAATAATACAAATATTTCTAACCTCTTGAAATAGACATGGACTCTACTTCTAGAGAACTTTTATCATAGCGATAACAAACTATAATCGTTTATTTCCTTCACTGCATTGGTTTGAACGTTGCATTAGATCATGATTCTTAAATCCGGCCATGTCTATACAAATGACTCTACAATACTGAATGATATTATTTTCATTGGAGACATTTTAATTCATAGATTTAAAATGTTTAAAAATATTAGGTTGTCTGATAAAAATAGTGAAGTGACTATCGACACTTAATTTGCAATAATTTTATTACTTTTATAATACAAATAAACAATAAAGACTCTACCGACCTAAAGAACAATTTGTTTGTGTATTGTGAGAAATATAATACAATGTTGCATTGTTTTTACAACTTCTCTATGTCTAGATTAACAAATTAACTTATCAGGATTAATTTGTTTGTTATGAAAAATAATTGTTTCTGTAAAAACGCAATCTATCCCATAATTTTTTATATGAGATATTTAAAAATATCTATTCAAATTTATCATAACTATGCAAAAACGATCCCACGATATTTCTACCAAAGCTAACATACAAAAAATAAGGTGCACACGTCAACAAAATTAATTGAGACATTAACATAAATACGAATAATTTTTATTCTTTCGTAGACATACATAACTGAGTCCGTCCCTTTGTAGGCGTGCAGGTACCGACTCAGGGATGTCATTAATCAAAATCTTTCTGTTATCCTTTAAATAAGACGACGAAAGCGAATAGAGACATTTGTCGGTCTATGATGAGACTCCGCCTTAAGTCGGTCATTAATCTTTTTTTATAAAAATGCATTTTGGCCATTTTGAATTCGTATCTGGCTCGAGCATACCAAGAGTCGATTTTACCAACTTCTACTAAGAAATTTTCGTCGTATATAATCAAAACGCCTAATTTGAACGTCACCTATTTGTAAGCAATCATTTATATGCAAATGACATTTTAAAATAGGTCGTTTTATACTTATTTAGTCGAATAAGTCTTATGTGACGTTGGCAAATTGGTCCTGAATCTGCCTATATAAATATCATTCTGCAAGAGTACATCTCTATTTAAAGTAGTATTCTGCATTTATTTACTAGAAACGGCGATTTTTAAAGTCGATTTGTATTAAATTTCGCCATTATAGTCATTTTTAGGGCTCCGTAGTCTAACAAGGAACCCGTTCATCTGCAGTTAAATTAAGAGACCTTCAGTACCAGAAAATTTTAATTTGGCATGCGTATTTATTCTTATCTCCCCGTCAAAGTGGTAAAATATTTTTTTTATCATATTTTTTGAGGTACCTCGTACAAGTAACGTGTTTTCCTCTTACATATCTTATCGTGTGGAGTATTATTGAATAGATGTTTTTGAATGATTATGAGTTTGTATATATCATTTTTCGATAAAGTAGCTAGTTTAACACTCACATTTAAAAGGCGTTTTTTTGTTAGAGTCCAATGTATCCACCCTCTCCCAACTAAACGGTACTTGGTAAATACGTGACAAAATGCAAAACACTAGCATTTAAGGTGAATTAGAAAAGAAACTATCATGACCATGATAAGTAAACAAATGACGAAGTTGTAGTCTATAAGCTGAAAACAAATTATATAGCACTTTTATTATAATACATGTTTATTTTTCCTGAATTTTTTTTTATGTCATTTCCATCAAAAGATATAACCGGGTTTGTCTCACAATTCCGGATATTTTCTTATTTCAAGCGAATAAAAATGTATAAGGCAATCTTTAACATGTTGTACAGGATTTTATAGGGATATTAGCTTAGGATATTATTAGGGCGATAAAAGTTCATACATGCAAAATAGATTGATGCGCGAGTCCAACTCGCACTAAGCCGTTTTTTAGTTTTAAATTATCATAGTTTACAGTCTGATACACTAACATAACTCTCTCCTTTTGAAACTTAACTTACTTGTAAGTACAACTAGCTTGGTTTGAAGGCTTTCGGCAAGGTACCGTAATAAATGAAAAGGATGACAAATATAATAAATATGATATGAAAAAAAACTTACTATTTAATGACTGGTTATAAATGATTAAAAGCTCAATACCTTTTAAGTTCACCAAACAATCTAATAGAAACATAACATTTAACATATGACCATTAGATTACCATATTTTATTAATCAGCCAACATTATCACTCAATTTATTAATCTTATTGACATCGTTAAACCAGCTACCATTTACAACACACAAAATACAAATCGAAGGCTTATCGCCTTAAGGTATACTCTATAAGTCAACTATTGCATGGCTTGTTAGCCTTTTGCAACCAATTTAATTACTAATTAGTGTTTTTATCTGCACGCAATGCAATAAGGTAAAATGGCAGCTCTGTACATATTTTATTCACTAGGAAAACAAACTGTTCATAGAAATAAATAGGCAGTTAGTAAGTTATTGATAAGCCCATTTATAGATAGTAAAAACTAATTTCGATAAAGATAAATTCAGATTTAGGATATCCTAGTTAAGTATTCCACTATGAAAAAACCCGCACTTAAATTCTTCATTACTAAAATTTTGTGTACATCATTTCTGTAATTCAGTCATTTTTTTATGAATGAATGATCCAACTTATATAGTTTTATAGTATACGTTTTAGTCTAAAAACTAGTGTGAATAATCTGACGTCACACAACATGAATTCGGCAGCATTGTCCAAAACAATAATTGTCTCATTAAACTCAATGAGAATCATGCTGCCAAATGTTTTATTGTGGAAGTATTAAATAATATGAATGCCAACATTGTTTCCAGGTTTTATAGGTTTGTGTGCGTCTAGGAAACACATTTGCGTTTTTAAATAATTTAGATTGAGATCTCGAAAACCAACTGATTTATTCCATGGAGAACGAATTGTTTTGTTATAAAATACTAGCTATTCGCTGTGACTTTGTCTTCATAATTGTTGGATTTTCTGTATACATAATTTCATCCCTATTATCATTACCTCAGAGTGCGATTTCTAGTATCAAAATCATTTTTTATCCCGTATCCATAGCCTGATATATTTTCGTGTTAAAATAATGAACTCTATAATATTTATAATGCATTTTACGTAGAAATTATAACGCTAGTGGAAATGACAATTTCATAAGGTTATATTCCTATTTGAAATCCCCTCGGAGAATAATCTTCTATGTATTGCATCTGTCATACCTGAATGATTTATTATACTGCACAAAAAACATAAAACGATCTATTAACCAATCAAGCAATTACCCAATTACAACGCAACACATATATATCCGATAAAAATTAATATGTCAGACGTAAATCGTAAATTTGAAATGCACGGTCGTATATTCGGCACTAGCCGACTATTATGCTAACGGCTCCTTTCACCGCTATCTGACGACCATCAGATGAACTGCTTTTTTAAACTGCCTTAATAAAGCGGGCAGCATATAAGATTTTAATGCGCAAGATTCGGCCGGAGCGATAATACGCCGTGACCGCGCACGACTTTCTATGAGAGAAATCACGGCGTTCTCTACGATTTGCCACGGCCCTTAGTTGATGTTAGATGTTTTAAATGGATCAACGTCTTGTATCAAGCTTTTAAAATAATAGTTCACCGTTAGGACCTGTATGTATGTAGATTAGCACAGAATTGTTTTAGGTACTTACGTTTGATTAACAAAACGAATTAGACATTTAAAAATATTACAAAATTTCAAAAAATCTTTTATACTCAAAGTTACTTAAAATAATGTAAATTAAATTAAAGAGTCTCTATTTCAATCACTTTATTCAAGTGAAATGAAATCCAATGTTTTTTCTTGAAAAAGAGATTATCTTTATTTAGATACTAAGAATGAACCTTACTCACCGCGCTATACTGAACATCCATCATGGAAAAAAACTTAACCTGTTAGTCTCAACCCTTACGTACGTACGTTATAAAAAACATGAAGCCTAGTACAGTAATAATAAATTGCTGTCATTCAGAAAACTAAATCATTATCATTTAATTCGCCAGATTAACGTAAATGCTCAGAACAGAATGATTCCGCCCACCATAGTGGTTAATTTTGTATCATTTATTTGTGTCATCGGGTCTACTGAAAGAGCTGGCGTGTCATTAAATATTTTAATTACCTTTGGTCGGTTTGTATGTTATGTGTCAAAATAGAAAAATGGACGGTCGATATGAATTATCTAATCCAGTATGATCTATATAGCGTCATTGTATAACGAAATAAAAGTATACGAATTAAAAAAGAGGGAATATTAGTTGGAGTAAGATTAAAAAATACTAAGTAGATCTATATTTTATTTGGTATTTATATCAATTTGTTTCGCCAAGTTGCATAATCTTGCTTTATAGTATTATGGCCAAAATCTAAATATAACCTTTACGTTATAAATTTACTAATCGATACACGTAAGCATTACTTAATACAAAATCAAACAAACCGGTTGTACTGATAAGGAGAACAAGAATATAATTAAATTACACGAAAAAACCTTTTACACGTGTTTTATAAGAGGTTTCATGATAAATTAGTGCTAAATAAAGATAATCGTATGGCAATTGAGGGTTTGACATGCGAAGTCCGGGAAATTGATGTGTATTATAGGGCCATAACACCCGATCGTTTGCAAGGCGAATTTTGAAATTATCGGGCGGGCGATTTGAATATTAATCTTATGATGCGCCGGCGCAGCGGTCCTACTATAAAACATTCCACGTTTCCGAAGTTTTCCATCACTGTCGCTCTTACTAATAGAATAGTAGGTGTGAGTGGAATGCCTAGAGAAGTAAGACGATTTTATAGTAGAGAGTGTTTTTAGAAGCCTTACAGTGCCTTAGATTGCTCTGCAAAAACACTTTTTGGATTTTTTAACATAACATTGGCTTTAGAATGTTTGAGCCGGAAATGTTCTTGGAAAAACAAGTGATTCAGTGTTATCATTTTTAAGTCTTGAATCCTGTTTCTTTCGTTCCTAAAACGTAACGAGGAAAAATATTTTTGTGGCATTTGACCTGTTTCTTGATATATATGCGTAGGTACCCACCTTGAGACATGTTTATTTACCTACCCAAGGACAAAGTTTGGTGAAATATAAAAGGTAGCTAGAACTGGTATCAAACATCATTGATGTAGAAGGACTTACATCTCAGACTCTGTCTGACATTTGTAGAGTATCATGAATTAATTACTATAAACTTTAAGTATCGTGGACCAATAAAAATAATATCGTCGAATAGAACGTGAGAATCTCAAAATAGCCTCCTAAACTAGCTATTAATAAAAATGGTAATCCGACAAATTAACTGACTTGCAGCGGCATGCAATTAAAAAAAAACAATACTTTGGCAAATTTCGTAATGATACTATGCGCCATTCATTAATATTTCATACTAGTGACGTGCCATGATCGACATTTTAATCGATGTTTTAATAATAGATAACAACTGCCTCTCCACTGCTTGGTTTTACTGCAAGGCATCTTTTCACAAAAACACTCGTACTTTATACCTACGTTTTTACAGGGTGGCCCAAATAAAGTTTTTGGACGTCACTGAACACTCGAATACTAGAACTATCTGGAAATCAAACCAATTTGAATAAATAAATGCAAAAAAAATAGCAAAACACACTTAATTTTCTTAATCATTCTCTGTCTCATTGCGGTACAAATAATTAATTACCCACATACTTTTACACAAAATTTTATGGATTAACACCACAGGGAGACGCGAGGAAAGACTGCTTAAGATCGAAAGAGCATATAATCAAGCATCTGTCAGAAAACACTTGCAGTATGAATTTAGATTTAAAATGTGCAGGTGTAATTGTTTATACACAGTCTGTCAGCTGGTTTGCTTATGTTGTTGCGTGAAGACGTGATGATATGATGCAGGATTGATGGGCAATATTTCAAATTATTCGTTAGTTACACCAGCTTGTTTTGGTAGTTGGTACGAGTATTTGATTTAACTTGCTGTTATGTATTAGTGCTAGCTAGAATATATTATTAACACGATACATAAAATAACAGTATCAGTCAATTGTCAACATTTAATTTTATAAAGGTATGAGACTTAGCGATTCAAAAGACGTTAAACATTTTTTCAGATATTTTTGCGCTTTATTTTTAAAGAAAAATGAAAAAGAATGAACAGAACATAGGCGTTGGCATTTCACAGGCAACGCCTTTGCAATGACATTTTATGCAAAAAAACCTTTGCTTTTAAACATTTCAGCTTGTCAGTTATCACTTTGACATTTAGAGTTGTTTTTGTTTCCGGTGCTGTATTACAATATCGATAAAAAGTGGTATGGGAAATTAATAAAAATCATTAAAAAAAAACATTATACATTCAAATAATTATTAGTTCAGAAACGAAATAATCGTTAAATTTTCTTATTCGAAATATGATTGATATTTCTAGTTATGTGAAAATATTTAAGTTATTTTAAGGCGCTTCGCAGACGGCTGGGCAGGCTGGGCCGGACAATTTCACCGCGCACGACAACGCATAGGGAATCCTATACTACCATGAAGGGCGAAAAGACCATGCCGCAGGTGCCCGCCAGGTACTGGCGTACTGGCGGGCAGTCACGGCATCGCGGTCATCAACGATGGGCAGACGCGGTCTTTTTTTTTACTACTTCGCGGTCGAATAGACCGGCCAACCCCTTCGTCTGCAAAGCGCCCAAGATCAAGATAATCTGGAATAAGAAATGATGCTGCATAAGCTGTTACATAACTCACGAGTAAATAAGGCAATGATACATAATAATGTAAAATCAAATACTGAATTGATATACCATTGATATCAACATCTTACTTGTACAATTGTTACAGACCACAAAACAATAAACTTTAGATGTTTATCTGTTGTTAATCGAATATAGCAAAGACATGACCTCGTAACATCCGAAGCCATGTACTTACGCTCTTTTAGAATGGAGAGTTTAAAAAAATATTATGTGAAAAGGCCTGCCTTCATTTTTGAAGTTATTTCAGGAAAAAATATATGCATAAAATGCGAATTTTGAAATGTTGTCAATTCTAAAAATAAGCAGTTATTTAAGTGTATATTTATGGGCAAAATAATGTAATAAACCGACAACCGTAAACTTAAAGAATGAGTTTTAATTAACGGTTAGCTTGTAATTGAAGTCATTACATAGAAAAGATTACGAGATATGGAGAATTATCTAACCGTAGAAATGAGTAATAAGTAAGAGCAAAAAGTTTAGTGTATTTTCAGACTTTTTATTTTGATAGATCGCATAAAGGGTTATTACTTGTATCTTACTATATAATACTACTACTGGCTGCAGTTGCTGTATATTTTGAAAAAAACTCATTTTATATTTTGTCCGAAGAAAATTTAAAAATATACCCTTGCTTTTGAAACGTACTTAAGGAGTTGTGTATCACCTTATTTTTACTTAATCGTGATGACGAATATACGAACTCTTTTCTTACTATCACTGAATTTAAAGAACTTCCACTTTTGAGATTTAAATAAGCGCTTTTTTATGGAATCGGAAAGAACTAAAAGTATATGTTGTAAGTTTTACTAATGCCAATAATAAAACTTTTTATCTGTTACTTAACTGCAGTGTACGGACCTTTGAGATTAAGCTTTTAGTTAATTAATGGGTTAACACGTTTCAAGTGTGCTGTGTAATAAATATCGTGAATACATGCCGATGCTAGCCAGCAGCGATATTTGTCTATAATTTGGCCTTGCTTTTTCTTTTTTGTGGTTCCGTTGTCACGATAACGCTTTTAGGCGTTATAAAAGTAAATATTATATTTATACTACCACTTAAACTCTTTAAATATGATACACTACTGAATAGAGTAATAAGATTTTAAAAAATGTATGTAATGCTATTGTTATCCAAAGCTCGCAAACTGTTTTATTGTGTTCATATTTTTGTAAGTATATTTGAATCATCCTATGATTGACCTATTTATTGAATTTGCTACATATATTAAAAAAAGGGCTTCTTTAAAATTTATTAACAATGCGTTGCATCAAGTTTGTATAAAAGTAATTAGAAAATAGGTCTTCCAATAGACAGAAGGAACCCTTACACTCAATAGTTTGTTGAACACGTTTAATCGTTTTTTATCAGCTTGATCTTCAAATGCTTATAAGTTGCCCTTGTTTATATGCGATAGAAGAAATGATTTACAAGACATAGTTTATTGTTGACGTGTACAAAATTATGCAGAGAATAGTGTTATGGTTTATTAATGTTGCAGTTAGGAATACAGTAATTTTACCTTCACTTCTGAACCCATTTTCTACGCAATAACTAGGTATGTAGTAATGTATTTTATGTGGAAGCTAAGTCAATGAGGCTATCTGCTACTTTTTAACCCCCGACGCAAAAAGAGACATGTGTCATAAGTTTAACGTATGTATGTTGTAATGTAGCGCTCAAACGGATGAAATTATTTTGGTTTAGTTTTTTTTGTGTCATAGATAATTTTATTCCGAGTTTTCTAAGCAATGTTTCATGAAAATCTGTTAAGCCGTTTGAAGATCATTTGATCATTTATTCTTATTTTGGATTATTTCAAAATTATTTACCTATAAAAGCAGTACTAATGATTTACACCTTATAATCATGAGATTCAATCCCGTATCAATCATGACGATGAAGAGTAAACGAAAACTAATATAGGTACTCTTTCGAAATTCAGTTAAAAAATTAAGAAAACGTGATGACCTTAAACAGCGCACATTGCCCATTATTTCATTATCTCCGTATTCTGTGTCGCACCTGATCAAACAACAACGTCTTACAAGTATGTTTGTTCTGTTCCGAACATTGTCTGCGTCTGCTGCTAATTTGTTATTATGTTATTATTCAATAATACTCAATTGGGTGTATCTGTAATTCGTGTGGAAATGAACACACTTTAAAAGTTGTAATCATAGAGTAGTGAATAATCGCAGCAAATGGTCTTGTTCTAGGTCAAAATTATTTGCGTTGTTCCAATTGATTTTTCATACGCTGCTACGACAATATTTGGATACCATTGAGCGTCGCTGTATTATTTCATACACTCCTAAGTCGATTCTCGTGGAAAGTGTGTTGTGGATCTGGTTTCAAGTACTTATTAATGTCATATTTTTGCTGGACAGTAAATATGTATATTAAGTGCCACCTATTCTACCACCATTGCTATCACATTAACTAAGTATTCAGAGAACACCAACTGATGAATAGGGCCAATAAGCTGAAAGTTCCTCCTGAAACAATACCATCATCAAAATATACAAATGCCTAATGCCATTGTTGGAGGCAAGCCGTCACAGTGACGTCTTAGCATAGGCGCTTTTAGCACTTTATACCAATATTACCAACCTAACAACTTTACGGTCCACTTTTCACGAATAAAGTCAGGTTTAATTCCCCGTCATAAGCAATGCCTCAAGCAATAACTGAATATGCATATGAACTAAAAGTAGCTGCAACCAAATAATCAATACCTAATGTACCGATGTTTATTTTAGTCAGAAGTAGGTAAAGCGTCTCAGTGATGTACAGGGTGACTTTGAAAGCGTTGGCAATATTTTAATAAACTAATAACCTACAGAGATGGTATTTAAATCCTTCCACATAGTTATAAAAATTAAAATCAATTGTTATGAAATAACATTTATTGAAACCGAGAACAATCATATTAAACACTTTAAAATTTATCATTGCTTCAAATTAAAGTAATAAATTACAGTATGATTACTAAAATTTACGAATATTAATATAGAATCTCGGAAATTGAAGTGACACTTTATGGTTTTTCTAGGTTTCATCATATCAATTGACTTTCTTATCTAAATCATGAGAGGTTCTTAGTTTAAAATATTGCCAATGTTTTCAAAGTCACCCTGTATATTATAAGAGCGCGATGGTTACGACCAATAGGTGTCATGCCGCAACTGCATTTTCCATAGTACTGTAACGAGTATTAACGACTGCCGCCGGCCGGCCCGTGTGGATGAGCTGAAAGATAATCTCCTAAAATAATACTATCATCAACATATACCAGTACCTACAGCTATTGGAAGTAAGCCGTCTCAGTGACGTCACACTCCAACTCTGCCAGTACTCCTTGCCAACAATAGGCGTTGCTTTGCCGAGGTGTTCCCTCTGTAACTGCGCGCAAGCACGCGATCTCCGCCCAGTCGCACGCACCTCTGTTTTGTATGTAAATTATTTTTTTAACAATCATATTTGGCGCGGGCTCTTGATTGTTCTAAGTACAAGTTGTGCTGTGGTATGACTAATTTGTTACATTTGGGTATGAATTACTTACAAACGATACAGAAGCGCCTCCTGTAATCTCAAGTGACTGTATTCAATGGCTTGTTTATTATTTTGTCTAGTTAGCTAGGCACTTACTAAAAATAAATTTAGATAAATCCATAGAAACCTGCATTAGGGTATCCATTAGGTTTTGTATAAAAACTGATTTTAATTCTAAAAAGTATGAGAGGAAACCTTATTAATTACCAACTATGAACATTTATAGCACAAAATGTATAGTAAGCATATCTATTTTTCCTATGAAATATAAAAGTTAAAAAATAGCAGAAGTTTACAGTTCACACGCAAATCTGTAACTGAGCTGCAAATAATACTTGTTACAAAGTAACAGTGCCACAAACGCCAGCCAGAAATAGTCCAAGTGCAGAACTAACGCTCGTTCTTGATAAACGGCCGCCATCACTGCACGCCACGGCCTATTATGAGAGCGTGACGTCACCGCCCCGCCCCCCTCCTCCTAGCTTCAATCAAACTGGGGAACCCTCGTCATTCCCCACCCCGCGTTCCGCTTTACTGATTCGGCATTTTTTCTCATAATAATAACGTTGAAAAAATCGCACAAAAAATCTCGACAGACGCGCTCGTCCCATACCTATCGCGGACCTTTTCGATTTTGCGGGGCTTCGAAATTTGAATTTGTTTTTTCCAGCCAGCAACTTAAAATGTTTAGTTTAGATTTTGCTAGTAAGTTAGATACCAACTTAGAAAGTAAATCGTATATTTTATTAAAATTGAAGTTACCTTGATGTTAAAATATAATACATTTATATCATTATTTTTTTAAAGTAACCGATGCAATATTCGGGTGAATGTTAAGCAACCAAACTGTTTGTTTTTGGCACACCTGTGACCATGCGACCTTCTGATGGTTTAATGTTATACACTGTAAAAATTACGTCAGTAGATAATTAACGTAAAAATAAAATAAACATAAAATGGCACACCAAGCAATACTCGTATAAAATATTGGAAGAGGTACTCTACCTACTTAAAAAAACAAATCTTGTAAGAATATTCCAATTAGAATGGTGTCTTTCTTTTTCTATAAAGAAGATTTATTACGAAGTAGAAATTCTTTATTAGCAAATAAATACATTTATATTATAAATAAATAAAAAAATATTATTGAACTTATTACTTATACCAAACAATAATTCAAAATTTCGTGCATAATGCCATCTATCAACGAGCGGCACCGCGCGTCAAGCATCATGTCATGGAAATCATTCTAGTGTGGCTACTCACCGACAGAGGTCATTAGCGGACCTGTTTTCGAACTTTTTGATGACGTGCTTAAAGTTGCTACTTAGTTCCATAACTTTTAAACAGATGGGGCTTTCTTTACATTTATCTTGTAGGGTACTGTGTGTCAAATAAAAGAACATTTTTTTTATTTTTCCCTAGAAAATGGCACAAGATTGTTTGAAACTATAACAAACTTTAATAATATGTAAATTTTAATTTGCGCGACACCTTTAATTCCATAATCGCGTTGCGAGGATTTACCCTTATCAGTTTGACAACCTCTTAATTAATAGTGTAGGTAGGTAGTTAGCTTAATATGACCCTAAGAATGGCTTTCTAAAAGCTTCGGTTGGTACAATAATAAAATTGTATTTGCCACTGAGCTTTTATATGGCGGGGATATATAGCTTTACGTAAATTTAGAAAAGCAGCCAACCCAACTAATGACACATTGGATCGAACGTTGTCATGAGAACTACTCACCTACCCATTTAAATTTAGGCACTATGGAGGTCACGGACGCCTACCCTTAAGGACCACATTCGCTTGCATCTAGCACCATCTTTTAAATGGACACTCGTTTTTGTGTCGTATGTGCATGAAATTTTCGTTTGAAAGTGGCTGACGCTTTGCATCAGTCAGTAGCCTTCATGGCACGACATTTAGGTATGCAATAATACGGCTATGAATTCGAAACGTATTTTTCAAATTTGATAAATAAATATTACGTGTTCAATTAAATTTCCATGTAATCGGAGTTGTCAGTTTATTTACTCTATAATATAAAAAATGGTCGATCACTCGTTTTACTTAACTTACGCAATAAACTAAACAAATGTCCAGATGGCATTTTCAAAAATCAAAATGCTCTATTTATAGATATTGGATAAACCTTATAGATATTGTGGCACTGGGACCGGAAGTGCGACATGTCAGTCGGGTTAATTTACGCGCAGCATGGCGGTGGTATCTGAGCGTTTCCGGTGGCGAAGTCGTTCATCAAACTTCGGTCCGACGCCGCCTCCAATAAACCTTTTGCTGCTAGAAGTGGTTTAAAAATATGTATTAAAGATGAAAGGGTAGTATGTATAGGTTAGAAGTAGAGTAAAACATCAGTTTATTAACTTCTTAGCTTTAACTAATAAAACAACTGTTTGTTATACAGTCCTTATTTTGAAAGGATTTTTATTAACTTACTAGATTAAGTACAAACACTTTAAATCCTTCTTTTCCTTTTAAACAAATCCACTGAGATAGGTAAATATTCACTAAAAATACTGAGTAGAACCATTGAAAGTATAAGGTACCTAAATAAAGTTTTTAACTTCTAAAATGTATTTTTGTAGGAATAATCAACTTAACAAATCCTTTACTGTAGACTCAGACCGAGAAAGGAAAACTTATGGGTATTCTGAGTGCGTGCAAATTATTCAATGTAGCGGAGCAAGAATGTGTAGGGAATTTTAATCAGATTCATAGATAATACGCTTTCCCATTTTCACACCGTTCTCATAATAATGTAGAGAAATCGAAAGTTTTCATTTATAAATTCCATTTGCTAACCAACAAGTGTCGTTCATATTGGATTATGTACCTATCTCCATCCAAGCTCGTATCATACAGAACCACTTGCTTTTCGTCTTGTTGGAATACAACTTATCAGAGTTCTAGCGTGCCTTTTACTTCTTATACATTTGTATAGATGGCGTTCTATAGTTTGAAAAAGTTCAAAAGAATTTAAAGAGATGGCGCTAAGCTTGAATTTATTAAGTTTAAGGGTCCCAATCCGAAATAAGTTTTATTAGTTTAATGTTAGATAAATGATTAATAATGTTTTAATATTATATTTATGTTCGGTTATATGTTGATATTTTAAGGTCATTGATGGTAATTTGAAAATATATTAAAAAACATAATTATCGTAAAAGATTAAGCAATGCCGCCTACTAACCTATTTACTGTCATATTTCACCCGCGCTCCTATTGTTCGAACGTATGCATGCAATGTTTGAATCACGTGTAGCAATTACAAAGGTGTCGGCGTTTGTATTTCGCTATAAATCA
Organism: Pyrausta purpuralis; assembly: GCA_963924145.1. Classification (NCBI taxonomy): domain Eukaryota; kingdom Metazoa; phylum Arthropoda; class Insecta; order Lepidoptera; family Crambidae; genus Pyrausta; species Pyrausta purpuralis. The sequence goes on from OZ001643.1 coordinate 21,451,916, forward strand.
GCTCTGCGCGATATAACAATTAGTCGCTATGATAGCAATGTTAATTAAACAGCTATATCTCAGTGGCGCCGCCCTGGCGTCGAATTTAGGTACCACGCTGTCAGTATTGGAAGTTACGATTTTTTTGCCCCGTAATTGAACGGTTACGAGTGCTGAATGTAATGAGTAATCAAATTAGTCTTAATTAACGTCTAAATACATGACGTGTAGCTAAGTGTATTCATTGTAGCGTAATTGCTGTGGTTGCATGTTCGTTTAGTGATAATGTCATAACTTAATAGGTTAGATATGGCTACCTACATTATAGCTAGCTACTTACATAATTATTTACTTGACACAGAATACTTTTCTAGTTTTTTGTACCTGTGTAGTATGTGATTATGAGTTGATAACAAGCAATTTTGAATTATATTTAACATTTGAAATCATCCAAAATAACAAGAAAATTTACAAGTTATATAGTATTTGATAAATTTCGAAAATCAATTCTCCTATTTTACTTGCGTATAAGTATCTTCATGGAGATTTAGTATTATAATCTCTTGACCGAAATCCTACCCTCAATTTAAATGTCACCTCTACAATCAATGATACAAACACCTACAGACGTAATATCCCCACAACATTGCAGTAACGCAGGAATCTGTTAATCAAAGCGAACGCAATCAATTACGGGTTGCAATCAAAATGGCCGGCATACCCGATCTGCCATCAAAGGATGCTTCGGACTCTGCCCGCCAGTCATTAGTAAGGACGTCACGAAACCATCGGATACGATCGGATATCCGATTGATCTAAAATATGGTCGGATATCCGAATGAGAATGTACTGATAACAGTACATACTAGCACATACATATCAACTACTAGGTATAAGTTGATGTGAAACGTAGAATCTGATGGATCGATATGATGTCTTATAAAGGGTGTTGTTTTAGTCAGCGACGAGTGACTCAGGGGTGACTGTACAAACGATACTGATGCCAAAAAATATACAAAAAAATATTTTTTTTCTAAATGGAAAAAACCCACAAAATCATTTTTTTACGCGGTATAGCGACCGGGTCAAAACTACCAACACCAGGTAGCCTTATCGTAGCTTACTAGCTACGGCGTAGTGTTTCGTAGATAAGCGCTAGCCACGCGCTAGGGTGCGAGTATCCCTTTCGTTTTGTAATTTGTTTGAATGTTGTGTAGAGTTTTTCTTGTATAAAACTTGCTCAGAATTTAAAGAAAACATTTTTTTACAATAGGTAAGCATAACTCATATTATCATCCCTGAGTTGGATGTCACTGACTAAAACAACACCCTGTATTTAAACAAGCTGAATCTTGAATGTTGATCGGCTAGTATATAATAATTAATAGGTGATATATTGACTATAGCAAACTTATGGCCACTTATGCAGCACTTAGGTGAGAAAACTCTGGATGTAATAATTACTATACAATATGTCTGGATATGTCTCGTTTTACCTATTTTAGAATAAAATACGCAAAAAACTGAATCAAAAATACCTTATTTTGTCATTTCGTTTTTTTTGTAATAGTTACACCACACCTTTATCCTTGAAATAACATCAAAATCGAGTCCTTACACGACGTGGGACTCCAACCGCCGTAAATTTTAAGAGTTAGGTGATTTTTGTTCAAATAAAAACAAAACTCACTGTGATACGGTGGGGTTTCAGGGGATTTGGGGAAAAAATATTGTAGATGATGCTCTTAAAGTTTTATAAGTATATCCAGGTGCAATCGAGCCTTACTTCAATTATATTCGGATACATAAATGAAAATTAGTTCTGAATACCCTAAAAGGTATAGTTACGCCTCAAAGTTTTTCAATTTTTGCTTTACGGCCTGCTACCGTATCGTCGATTGTTGGCTCACCAATATCCAATGCCTCACATCAAGTATCCGAAACTATGTAACCTTAGCAATCACTAGTCATTATGGACGGTATATCTCTTTGGCTGGGTATATACTCATTTGTATGGAAACACAAATTAATAAATGAGAATGTGATTTCCCATTGAAGTTTTAATAGCTCTTATAGATTTCCAAAATCCTTGAACGGCCATCGCTTCGAACTATTGGATGTACTAAAAAAAATAGAATTAGAGTGTAACGTAAGTATATTTTTCAAGTGGTAGATTTAGACAACAGGCATGCCAATGTAAACACTGCGGTATCTTATAAAGTTGTAATAAGGGTCAGTCTTCAACAGATATGTTAAACCTAATATGCTGGCTACTGTAAATAACAATTATTTCATTATGTATTCCTAAATATAATAATAATAATAATAATAAATATAGAACATCAATCACATACATTGCTCTGATCCCAAAGTAAGTAAACAATGCACTTGTGTTATGGAAATCGGAAACAACGGTGGTACCTACCACAACACCCAGACCCGAGACAATATAGAAAATTACGATTTCTATATTGACCCGGCCGGGAATCGAACCAGGGACCTCGGAGCGGCGATGCCTTGAGAACCCAGCGTGCTTAGCCACTAATTCACGGAGGTCGTCAATATTTTACTTACCTCAAGCAATTGATTATACTCAATTAATAGTGTTCACACAAAAAAAAAACTTTTGACACTAATAAAATAAAAAGTAGAATTATCAAAACATCTGAACAACGAACAACGCATCCCAAAAACAAATGAAAGTGACAAACATTGCCGACCCACTAAAATCTGAGCCCCCAAAAGTGACGTCACAAAAATTATGAACTGGGCGAAAATGAGAGAAGTTGTCTGATTAAATTTAGAAGTTGGGGCGCGTAATTAGCGAAACATAGCATTTCACTCAGGGCGCTGTTAGGCCAGGATTTGCCCAGGAGGGCCGTTAGGCTGTTTTTGATGACGCAAAAATGCGAAGGTTTCGATAGAGGTGGTAATGACTCTTTGGGGACTCGGTAAGAGATTTTCGTTAACTTTAAAGCCGGTCTTAAAAAATATATATCGTAATGTGCATTGGAAAGTTGTAAAAGATGCAGAATACCTTGTCAACTAGACGTAATACCTAGAGCTGAACTGAGCCATTTCATGTCAAAATGTTAATTTACAGTTCTCATAGATTTTTAGCAAAATATTTTTTTGCAACTGAAAAATAATCAGTGTATACTTAGCCAAAAAAGTTATTCTTATACTTACTTGATTTTATTGAGACTAAATAATTTATTTTTAATTTCATCGTACTTTCGTTATGATGCCAAAAACTAATTACATACAAATGTCGAATTAATCTCGTAGATCCAGGAACATAACATTGTGCAGACTTATAATATTAATACTAGGTGTCTAGCTAATTAATGCCAACGGACAGACAGACAGATCTAAGAGCCGTGTGATCATATTAATGAGTCGCCTGCTATAATGGATGCACCAGGAGAGTCCCTTGGCGGCATCTCTGATGGCAGCTTTTTGTATTTTTTCTGAACGGTAGTGCGTGAGAACGGATTTTTTCCTGTTTGAAAATTAGATTAAGATGAGTTCAATTGACATTTGTATGTTCTACTGAAATCCTTTTAAAGTTGTAGTTCTTACTAAGGTGTGTAATACACACAAACATATACGAGTATTTACAGTTCCTAATAATACACTCATTGATTGCATGACTTAGAAAGTACAACAGCGCTAATTATAGGTTTATTTTAAATAAAAACCTTACCTGTACTTTTTGTTTCTTTCTTAATACTGAACTTCATATTAGGTATGCATCATCATCATTTTCAGCCAATGTCCACTGCTGAACATAGGCCTCCCCCGTGGTTTTCCACCACGACTCATCACAAGCAGTGTGTATCCAGTTTGTTCTTGCGATCTTGACAAGGTCGCCTATCCATCTTGTTGGTGGACGTCTGAAGCTGCGTCTTTGGTCGAAGGGTCTCTAATCTAGAACTTTTCCCCCAACGGCCATCAGTTTTTCGCGATATGTGCCCTGCTCATTGCCACCAGAGTTTACTGATTTTCTGGGCTATGTCCGTTACCTTAGTTCTACGTATCTCCTCATCTCTGATTCGATCTCGTAGAGAAACACCGGGCATAGCCCTCTCCATCGCTCGCCGTGTGATTTTGAGCTTCCTTATAATATCCATGAGGGACAAGTATTCCATCTTTATTATTATGATATCTGTCAGTAAAGTAAGTCTCCTTACCGAATATTACTTTAATCGCGACAACTTTAGTATCATATTCTGACAACAAAGACCGCACACTCACAGCCATTTAATTTCGCGAGGTATCAGTCTTAGTCATATTTAAGTTAAAACAGATAAATCAAGCCGAGATTAATTAGGTAGTGTTTTCAACATAAGACATTCGGAAGGTGACTTATGTCGTGTCTTTGTCGGCTTTTGTCTGATGTCATCTCGTATGAAGGTACCTCTTTGATCTGATGCAGTCTAACCGCATACATAAAGATGCTCTACTTATGTAAAATATATTTTAAAAGAACGAATATTCTATTAAACCTAAAAGATCATTGCACTCTAGCAATCTATCTTCACGTCTGCAGCTGAAAAGCTGCTAAATGATTGAATAACAAGGACTCACTTTGTAAATCTTTCCTAAAATGAAATACGTACGCACCTTATTGTTAGCCATCTTTTATTTAGTGTTATCCATGCTAATCCCGAACAACCGTATTCAGCGTACTAAAATTTATGATACCTATGAAAATTTATTGAGACATAATGTTAGACCGAGGAAACATATAAATGAAAAGCGTTTTTAGCTAACAGAAGTATCTTTTAATATCTCACCAAACCGATACAGAGTGAATAAATCAGAACCGCTTTATGTTCCCACAATAGCACTCTAATTGACAAATAGTAGAAATGATAAATACACGCGTAGGGAATTTACTAAAATACATTCTTTGATCGTCATTTTGATTAACAGCTACCGACTGCGCCTTGCGGAATAGTATTAATTTTCTTTTTTATTTAGTCCTTAATATAATAGTGTATTCTTTCTTTGATTTATTTAGCTCCCGAAACGTGTCGCAGACAAGTTTTCCCGGATTATCTACCTAATAGTTACTATTACGAATGATTTACATATGTAACAGTCAATGAAAGAAAAGTCTGCGCGTTTGAAAATTTACAGTATTAATCAGTCGCCTAAGTGACATCTTTATATTTTCATTCAAACATTTCTGATAGCACGTGTATGATTTTGTAGGAAAAATTTTCTTATCGATTATTCTATCAGCGGTTACTGACTCATTTCTATATTTTCGCGCGAGAATACTTTGTTGGAAAGTAAATGGTTCTATTTGTGTTTATTTCAGACACTTATCAATTATCATATAGAAACAGCGAATTTTTGAAAATCCTTAAATAACGCTTTAGAATGTTTTTACCACTCACAGTGTCATATCATTCTTATATGACATTGTGAGTGGTAAAAACATTCTAAAGCATTAGATAGCGAAGCGACATCAATTTCCAAGTTGAATTTATTCTATAAAGAATAACTGCTTGGGCCATCTGTTTCATACACAGGCGGCTAGATGGCGCTAAACGTCACGCAATTGACGTTTTCATAAGAAACCACAAATTTCGCAGGGTCGGACTGACAGCACGGTAGCTCAATTGGTAAGAGCGTTTGGCCCGGTCTGCCAAAAGGTTGCTGGTTCAAGTCCCGCCCGTGCGCAAATTTTTGGTTTCTTATTTCATCTTTATGAATCCTTAAATAACCTTCAGAAGTTTCTAGGAATCATTTTATTAAAATCTTTCATAACATGTCTAGTAAACGCCGAAACCTCATTTGTAAAGTCAATTAAACTTAGAGTTTTCATGGCAAGGGCATGAGAATAAAAATGACTCACCAGATATAAATCAAACGTGTGTACTGTTATCAAATTATCAAAAGCACGTGGGGCAGTTAATTTCAACGGCGGCCAGTTAAAGACATGTTCCTTGAACCGGGGTCCGAACAGATTGTATCTGGACGTAATTGCCGGCTAGAACATTAACCGCTTACGTGGACCACAATTAAAACTATAACTATGATATAAGAATAAAATTATGGTGCTCTAACAAATCCCCACTAAGTATTTTTCATTGTTTTAGCTACGAAATTCAGCTGATGATGCTTTATAGACGAGCCGTCTTTTGAGAAACTTAAGTTTGAAGTTTCAAAAGAAAATAAAACTAAAGTTTCTCAAAAGAAAAGATGTTTCGGACGATTGGTCTCACTTGGAAATATGCCAGAGTTGGAGAAAATTGAATTAGTTTTTACTGCTACGTTAGTTTTAATTCAAGAAGCTGAACATCTCTCCGATCGAACTAATTACTGTTCTCGCGGATCTTCCAAATACCTAAAAGCAAACAGAATCCAATAAATTACTGTTCATCTGCATACCTATTGTGTTAGTTGCTGGAATTCAAATGGAAATTGAAAATTAAAAAAATGCGAGGGTCGCACCACGTAGAGGGGAAACGGAATCGTAAATTTAAATTGTCCATCCCTCAACATGCAAATTTTCCAAGCATGCCTTTCAATTGTATTCAGTAAGTATGGGCCGTATTAATAATGTTTCGTGTGACTGAAATTTCAATTGTATGCCCCACGTAATAAGAGCGTCAACAGTAACGTGTCAATCCAGCGTAATGTTGGTAATACGCATTGAGTTCTGGCCGCTTGCTTCTGAATTAATTACATTTGCAATGAATGTTGCGATGTGAATTTTAGCACTGATCTAGATTGGTTTTATATTTAATATAGAAAAAAGAACGGATACTTGTGGAGTTAGAAACACCTATATTATTCGTCCATTTAAAATAATAATCTGTTCATATAACGATAATCTAGTATACGAAGAGAGAAATCAAAAGTACCAAAATAGTGAGCCTAAATATTTTCCCGTACAAAGCGCATTACAACAAACAGTAGCATCTGGAAGGGACATATTGTCCCCAAACGCCGCCATCATTAACTCTCGCTAATGAAGCTTGCCTTTTGACTTTAAATAACTCGGCTGAGGGGCGGGCATGTACAGCCGTACAGATTTTTTTACTCTAAATATGAATTTAATAGACCATATCGAAAACCCACCCATGTAACTTTGAACAAACGTCAGCGAAACCCCTCATTCGCTTCTCGAGAAAACATCGCAGTAGACAAGAAAATTTGTAGGTAGCCAGCGACCAGCATCTTAGATGTTGTCTAATCGCGAAAACCTTTTTTCAAGACTATTTATTTTTTCTCCGGGCCATGCTTCTTGCCCGGTAAATTCTAGTAGCTGTCGCATTAAGTACGCAATAAATTGCCTACTTTAAAACTTGTAGAGCGAGATCTGACGATAACACCGCAGTTTCCGTGGCACTCGTCTCTCCGCGCACAAATTAACGTCCGCGTAAAGTCATACCGCGGACCGCAGTTGTCACTCATGCTCCATCAACTGTTGGGAAACGTCGAGGGTATGACACCGGGTCAGCCACATGACGAGGCGAAACGTGCTACTATTTTATCTCCCCGTCTCGTTTCTGAAGACTCCATCCTCTTGTCAGACAAAGACGGATTCCAACCTCAAGAATGTGCCGCTTAGTTATCTACCGCAACGGGGCCCTATCGCAGACAGGTTGTCGCTAATAGCCGTTTTACTCGGAACATATGAACTTTATGACTACGTGTGTGTCCCGACTCCAGGACACATGTCAGTCAGTGTCGACCGTCAGGTCGGCGGGCGCGCGATGACTCTGGCGCAACAATCCGCGAGCCGGCCAAAACAAACACGCGATCGATGAGGGCATCTAAACCTGATTGATAAATAATTTAATTATAGCCCGACTAAGTGCAATAACCTCTCTTTTCAGATTCGCCGAGGAACCGATGAGAAGACACCGTCCGTTGGAACAGCGTGAGCGTCCAGTGAGTTCAAGCACCGTCGTGTAGTGAATGGAATCCGAAGTGTTCGTGTAGTGTACTGAACAGTGATAGTGTCGGCCCTAGTGGCCGAGAAACTGCGACGGAAGATACGGACGCGAGCCGCGCGGGCTGCGGGCCCGCGATGAGCGCCAACAGCTGCGACAACATGACGTACTTCTCCAACGCCTACATGCCAGACATGAGGAACGGCGGCGGGCACGAGCACCAGCAGGCGCATGCGCACTACGGCGCGGTGCCGCAGCAAGGGCACGAAATGGAAGGCTGCGACCAGCAGTTGAGGCCAGCACAACATCACTATCCAGCGCAGCCGGCGCCGGGGATGCCGTACCCGAGGTTTCCACCCTACGACCGATTAGGGTACTACCAGCAGATGGAACAGAATGGTTACCGGCCGGACAGTCCTTCGCAAATGGGTCATATGGGTCCAAAGGGTGATGGGTACGGTCCAAACGGTCACCAGCCGCCGGCGCCGGCGGTGTATACGTCGTGTAAGCTGCAGGCGGCCGCGGCAACGGCAGGTGGAGTGCCGGGGAGTCCGCCGCTGGAGCAGGCGCAGCAGATGCCTCATCACATGCACCCCCAGCAGCACATGGTGCAGCACGGGGTGCCGCCGCACCAACAGCACCTCATGTACCCGGTGGACGACATGCAGCACCAGACCCAGATGCCTCCGATGCACCAGCAGTCGATGCATGCGCAACAGCCTCCTCCGCAGCAGCCGCCGCCGAACACCAACGCGTCGCTTCCGAGTCCACTATACCCCTGGATGAGAAGTCAATTCGGTAAGGATCATTTTGTTTTATTTTTTTACAAAGCTTAGTGCGAATGTTTTTCTTAGTATAGAAGTAATGCCATCCCGCATTTTGAGATTTTTTTTTAAAAAAATACAAGTCTCTTCATTATACAGGGTGTCCAGAAAGTCAAGGTCAAGCCGAATCCGTTTGATAGGCGAGGCTAAGTCAGTCACTAGAAAAATACAAAAAAAAAGTACTTTATGAGTTATGGACTTTTGAAAAAAAAAACATAATTGACCTTGAATTGGTTTGTCGACTACTATGGCTACAGATATTAAGTTTTTTCAGATTGTTTTCTTGCATTGTAAGCCTGAATAGCTGTTCTTTCGACTTTAGTTTAAAATAAAAACACTGCTTCACACATCACATGCATGACACATCTAAGTCCAACAAAGAATTCAAACTTGTTACAAGGCCCAACTTTAACTTGCTGTACTAAAAAAATATGTACAGGGACTACAACGGCAACTTACGACAAAAGATGGTGCATTTAGCCAAGATTCTAAAATAGTGTAACACTTGTTAATTTAATCAATAAAAAAGTAATTTTCATTTTATTTTTGTTAGTAACCATGCTTTTTGCCGAAAACATTTAACATGACTCTATTAGGCAGTTATTGAACGAATCCATACTAACAGACACCTCATATAATTACAGCCCAATCACTATCAATGCATGGTGAAATACTGTTATAGAGCATTGTACCTGTTGCATCAGATCAGTAATAAGTTTTACTGTCACCTTAGACAAATTCTTTTGTCATTTTCACTGAGATCCTTAGCGTTAAAGAGTTCCACTATCAGCTCGGAACCACACTATGATGAGTCAGAGGCTTAGGTAAATATGTTATAGTATGTGCTTGTAAAATTTGAGGGTTTTGATTGATTGATTGAGATTAAAAGCACTTTACTAACAAATATCAAATTTAAACTTCTTTTTATTAATTAAATAAGCAAGTGTTACACTTATTTAAAATCTGAACTAAATGCGCCATCTTTTGTAGTAAGTGACCGTTGTAGTCCCTGTACAATTTTTTTTTCAGTACAGCGAGAAAAAGTTGTAAAAAGTTTAGTTCTTGTTAGGTGTGTCATGAAATCAAAATTAAGGAAGATGTTTTTAAATTTTAAACTAACGCTGATAGAAAAGCTATTCAGGTTTACAATGTAAGAAAAGATCTGAAAAAACTTAATATCTATAGCCACAGTAAGCGACAAACCAATACAAGGTGTCAATTTTAAGATTTTCTTTCAAAAGTCACTAAATCGAAAGTGCATAAGTAAGTTTTTTTTTTGTATTTTTCTAGCAACTGTCATGGCCTAGCCTATCAAATGGTTTTATCTTAACCTTGATTATTTGGACAACCTGTATAATACAAGCGACCCGTGCGAAGCCCGGGCGCAATGCTGATAATCATCAAATCAACGTTCAGAGTTTTTTTATAGACAATACAAATAAATTTTATTTACATGTTACTCTTGAAAGAGCAATTTATACTTGGCCATGTGAAAAGCTCTCAACGTTCACATCTAAGCCCCCGCATTTTAAAACTATAATATCTTAGAATATATTCATTTGAATGGCATATAGTAAATGGTGATATTGATCTATATAAATTGCATTATATATTTAAGGTACTTTAGTTGAACCATCCATCATTTCTCGTTAAAAGTAAATAATAAAAAATGGCTATAAAAAACCCGCATCTAAATTCGTTGCGTAACTTTGAAGATTAAAGCATACATACATACATACACATATAACATACAGACAGCGGGAAGCGCTTTATTTTATACTATGTAGAGATGATAGGGACTAACTACGGCTGATATTCTAATCTTAAAAATATATAGTTTAAAATCAAAATAGTTATATAAAACAGGTCGTACATTTTTAGGTCGTAACAACAATTTCAATCCAATCATTAAAAATGCTTTTCGTTGGAATTCTATTTCAACAAATTGGATCAGTGACAACCAATTCGCAAAGATCTAAAAAAATATTTCAACGGTTATTGTTAAAAGATATGACAAAAGCTACGCAACCGAAAGTGAGATCATGTTTTTGGTGGAATTTTGCACAATGTAGCGAGTACAGGTAGCAAAAAGGTCATTTGCAAAAACACTTTCGCCCCACGTGCTCATTGATGAAACAATAAACTGGAAACAATGGACTTCCTTCTATTCGAGGATTATTTATGGGCCGAAGAGGCATTCAAAAGGAATTTCACTTTTCATAAAATTTACAACTCGAGCACAAAAGCGCTCACCTTCTGTTTTGCTGCCGCTCGCGCGAACAAAGCGCCCTCTACTCTGCCGTCTCCTACTGTTTTTGAATTTGTCGGAGATCTAATTTATGGCGAGTTGCCTGATTTAAGGATTCCATTGTAATTGAGATCATTCAAACGGTGTGGAATTTCAACGCCCAAGTTTAGTTTGTGGTCGCCCACCGCCTTCGTTTCGAGTTTTTATATTTAATATTGCATGTAATGTTATAGTAAAGTTTGAGTAATATTTTCTAAACTATTTATAACATAGGGTAAGTGTTAAAAAAGGGTAGTGTATTCGAAGAAAAACAGTAAACATATAACCGTTCCAGGATCAGAGTTTAGATTTGAGGTTAGAAACTTATCAAAAATGTACAGACTATATGAACAATTATCAACAAAAGTTAGGTAGCTCCATCATGATAGGTACTGAATTTATTTCAAGTTAGTTCAACGAAGCAAATTGAATACTCAGAAGCTAAGATGAACGGGTCTTTATTCATTAACTGCTCTTACAGATAACGGAGACTTCACTGACAAGTAGATTGGTACCATTAGCAAAAAAATCATGAAAATCTTTATATCAAATTGTATATTTAACGACCCCATAAAAGCACTCATCACTAACATTTGTATGAAGAAATTAAGCGCTGTCAACGCTTGATAATTCTATGTTATGACAAATCGTAAATATTATAAAAACACTTGGCAAAAAGGAACGGATGAGCTAAGTCTTAGATAAATATGATTTGAAATATTTCAACATGTTATGTGATTGCGTCATTAAACTACCTTTAAGATTTTGAAAGACCACACAAGTTTTTTTAAATTATATTTAAATAATTTTGTAACTAATCATTTCGCGGAGCTTTATATTTATTAACTTTAATATAATTAAAACTGAATAAAAAAAACGAACGCATTTATCAAGGAGATCGTGTATCTTTATGTCAAAAAAGTGTACACCATTAAAAAGCCTAGAAATTTTAGTGCCTATAATGTACACTTTTAAGGGTTCCGCAAAAACAGAGTATATATATATGTATAGTTTCGTCAAGTCTGTCAATCATAACAAAGTCAATCCCTACAAACGCTATGAAAAATTAAGTTATATTCGCTGTCAACAAAATATTGTGTTATTTTGGCTAAGTGGATGTAAATGGATCTCTAATTCAGTTAAAGTGAATAGAAATAAAGGCACGGAATCCAAGTGCGCGAGTCTGACTCGCACTTGGCCGATTTTTTTAACTTGTTTAAGGCCATACTTTCAAAGTCGCGAATATTAAATTCCTTGGTGACTTTTCTGCTATCCCTCCCACGTAGGCCAGCCAATCCTCAAGTTCTGGCGACTCGTTGAACCCGTGTCATAACCCTTATCTGCCAGCCACGCCAGATAAGACGTGCCAAATTTGACGTAGCTGCATCCAGTAGGCCGTTCGTTAATTAATTCAGAAGCTGGGTGGTCTTATGATGTGGCCTGTATGTGTTTATTGGCGTGATTGCGTTTGATGTACGTGATTCATAAAGTTGGGTCATCTTGAATTAGTATGCATTTATAATCATAGATTTAACTGCCTCGGTGGCGCAGCAGTTAGAGGGTCGTACTTTAAAGCGACGGCTGCGCCAGAGGTCCCGGCTTCGATCCCCAGGTCGGGCCAAAAATATGGACCTGAGTTTTTCTGTACAGAAATTCACAAGGTAGCCCGGACTTTGGAAGTTGGCGGTGTTTCACTCCCGTACCTCGGAAAGCACGTGAACCCGTTGGTCCTGCGCCTGATCTCTCTCCGGTCATGTCAGATTTCTGTCCCAGCGGGCTATGAATGAAAGTGAATGGAATAGAGAGTGCACCTGTGTTAGCGCACACACTTGGGCACTATAATAAGTCGTTGTGAGTGGCCACCGTAGTCGAAATCGGCTAGCGGGACTGTTATTATTACTATTAATCATAGGTAACATTTAGAAAATAATAAGTTTTCTAAAGATGCTCGAGTTCAGGAAATACTGAATTTTAAAGCTTTTTGCACTATTTTATTGGAGAAAGATTTAATTAATCAAACATCATTTATTTAAGAAGTCTCAATACTCGTTATCAAGTGTTCCTATGTTAGTCTTCGTTGGCAAGATAAACGTAGTTAATACGTCCTAGTTGAACGTTGAAAGATCTTTACCAACCAGCACACCCTTTCAAGAGCTCTCACAAAAAACTAAACGCTCCACTAACCGTCTGCCAAATACGTATTTAGCATTTGAAAAATACTGGCCACTTCAACTAAGCAGTAGCAAATACTCAGCTACACTCATGGTATCTACAAACCAATACTTCATCAATCTTTGAAAATCGGCTGCCATATTGAAAAAATGAACCAATAGCGGCGCAGCTTGTGTTTTGTTTGAAAATAGAACGCCTGTTAGGAGCAGACGAATCATTAATCACTGTAAACTTACACCTACATGCCACATGTAATGTTCGAGGAATGAAGTAATACATTGCCTGTTATATATAACGCACTATGTATTAGATAATAATACAGTTATAGATCCGTTTCTTAGATAAACTAAAATCAGTATTCAACGTGGGTTAAAAACAAATGAACTAAAACTTTTCTGTCAAATTTATTATTAGTCTTTTAAAAAAGTTGTATGTTTTATACTCTCAAAATTGCTGAACCCTTTTCTATATATTAAAATAAGTTATCTGAATTCGTAATTAGAGACAACTTTCAGAAAACACCGCAAGCTCGCAAGTTTGATCTTAAAAAACAGCCACAAGGTTCGAGGTTTATTCTTCAACAATGCTTAGCCAAGAGAAATAGACGCAACCACGTTTTACCATTCGTCTTCTTGATTACGTGTTTATTCAGCCAATTAAACGTGAATATTGTTTTACTGAAAGAATTGCGATGATGCATAGACCATCGCATTTGCGTCTCTAAATGATCACTCAAGATGTTTTGGGTTTTCATTTGATTATATTTTTTGTTGTCAACATGATTGGCGTAGTGGTTAAATTATGCTTACTCGTATAAATAAAGTCTGAGATGTTGTAGAGTGGCAGCCTAGAGTTTAATTCCTGGTTAAAATGTTAGATTTTTAACTTAACGAAGAATTTTATTAACTGTACCAAGATGCTATTTAGATTTACCGCAAAAGGATGAAAAAATACTTAACACCGTTACCATGTCAGAACATGGCAATCAAATCCTGACCTGAAATATATTACGCTGCTTTCAGTTTTCCTAATATCTGCCCTCGTTTCGTTACATTAATTCGCTCCGTTCAAATTCATTTACCTTTTGATATACAGCCTGACTAACGACATAGAAAGATAGACTTGGCAGGTCCGAGGTAGGCCTGATAAGTACGGATAGAGGTGGCAATGGAAATATAATGGTGCCACCCTCCGGCATACAATGCTCGCTAGACGACTGGTACATTTCATTGTTCAGATATCAGAGGAGGCCTTTGTTGGGCCGATGATTGAATAGGTATATTTGTAAGCGCCAGCCACTGATTCGCTGAAAGGGACGTGGAGTAAGTCGGTGGCAAATGATTTTGTTTTTCGCGCGTTTGTGTTTTACTGCCAGTGTTTTTGGGCGCTGTGGAAGTCATACATTTAGTAAAATGTGCTAAGTTTTTGTGAAACCAAACGGTTGAGTATCAAGCAAGTGCTGGTATGTTGTAAACAACGCCATGCAGGGCGGTTGCCATCAATAAGCGCAAAAATTTTTTTTGACAACTAATTATTTTATATATCTATATATTATATATCTAGGAAGACGCCCGCCCACACAAGGAAGAAAACTTCTTACTTCGAACCACGACGATCGGTGCGTCGTCTGGCACATGTTTAATTATATATTACATTTATAATATATATTCTTGCTATATTTTCCGTAGCATTAAAATCATAATTCACGTAGTACATCTACTGTTCGTAGCAACGACATATCCGTGGTGATTAATTTGTATGCGTTTGTTTCGATAGTCACCCAATGATTGAATACTTAATATAGAAAAAAAACATTTTCAATGGGTATGTTAGAGGCTCTTGCATTTTCTGCTTAACTATATTACTCTTTCCGACTCCAACAGAAGCTCTTGGCATTCGATTTTTTTCACCTTTCTCGATAAAATTCGTGATTACTGGCTCTGTGGATAAGTTCTTTTGTTGTGCGTCGGCTCGGCGGTTGATCGATAGTCGATTGCTGATATCGTCACGTGGACAAAAGCGTCGAATGCATCACTAGATTGGGGTCTCATTCGGCACTCACCGACTTTCCCTGTACCGGGTTTTCAATTAATAGGTGCTGGAGTATCGACACAAGTCTTTGTTTTTAAAAAGAAGAAGGCTCTATGTTCATCGCTCTAAAAATTTTTTGTAAGTTGAGAGTATTTTGATGAAATAAGTCATTTATAAAACATACTCACTTTGCTTTGTGTAACTTAAAGATACCACTAGGTTTTTTCTATTGAAATAATTATTACATATTGCTATTCTTAGACATTGCTCAAGAATCGAAATTTTGTCACATTAAATTTTTCAAATCATGAAACATTTCCAACCAAATTCTAAGATCGCTATGAAAAATCACATCAGTTTATATTTCCGCGTCAAAACACGATCGTTTTTTATTGTGTACAGATACCAACTTCCCCTATTTACACGTGCTGTTATTTGCATAAAGATTTCTTTCGGGGGTAGTACAAAAATAAAACGTCTAATTCTGTTCGGGTTTCCTGTTCACCCCACGGAATCGACGTTGACGAATGTTTTTGCCCGGCTGATATTATTTTAGAAGTCTTTTTGTGTACTGTTTAAGGGGAACGATTCGTAATGACAGAGCTTGGGAATGTTGGAAACAGCTTTCCATTTTGTGGCGTTGTAAAAAGTTGTGATGCTGTGTATTTTCTTTCAATGTTCTGTATTTAAAGTCCTGTTAAGTTCCAGTACAGTCAAAATTATATTTCAATGTTTTGACTTTCATTGATTTGAAAAAAACGATATCAGAAACTTAATATTTTAAAGATTGATGTAAGTACTCAAGTTATTTCAATCTAATACAACTTATGAAGAGGCAAAAAATAACTATAACCTGATATACAAACCAACCAAAAAACTTTAAGCTACATAATCCTCACCTAACCGCGATCCGTAGTAGATTACAACAAAAAAATACTGGTAACAAAAACTTGGGAGCTTATTAAAAAACCATTACCATCTTATAATTACATACACCCACATCCAAAAGACCAATCCCATTAATATTTGTCCGACATTGAGTCACGCACACATGGAAGCCCTCAGGCACGATCGCTCACTCATAGGACCCACACATTGACACGTGTGTTCAGACATGATCGTAGTTTTGAGTGTGTTTTGGGGTTACCCGCTGTTTTTGATTTACCTTTTTATCGGTATCTTGTTTGTTTTCTTGTTATCTATTTGGATTTAATTGAATATTGATATTAAATTACAAGTGCCTTGTCATTTTCGTTCACATTTATACGTTATTTTAGAGTATTTTATATTTTAACATAAAATATGTTCAACGATAGACGATCCACTAAATATGTTTCAATGTAACCTCCTCCGTGGTCGAGTAGCTAGCACGCTAGTTTCAAGCGTCGCCATCTCGTGAGGTTCCGGGTTCGTTTCCCGGTCGGGTCAATGTAGAAAACGATTTTTTCTATATTGTCTCGGGTCTGGGTGTTGTGTTACCACCATTGTTTCCGATTTACATAACACAAGTGCTTTAGCTACTTAGCTTGGGATCGGAACAATGTATGTGATGTTGTAAAAAAAATATGTAACTTTTCTGAAACTTCAGGCCACAGACACATAAGCAAAGTTTGTTTAATGACTTTACATCGCATTTTATAATTAAAATTATGGAATTCGTAGCAAAACTGACACTGTTACATAAATCTGTATATAATAAACCTTATCCAATCGCGTCAGAGACATCAAAGTGACATCTCAGAAATGTAAATTCAAATCAAATGAACTATCTATTCTATTAAATTTTATGCACATCTGTATTTATCACAACTTTCCGCTCAAGGAAATCCAACCAGCCAGAGCTAATTACATTAGTCTTATCAATTACCCCGAAGTTACCATCAAGTACATAACAAGGAGTCGCTCGTGCCGAACCCTCAAGTAGCTATAAGTTCAGACCAATAATTTCCCGAACTACGTACTTTTACTTCGAAAGTAAGTTCGGATCAATTAACTGGCAACATTCTTGGAGATGATCCATCCCTTTCGCGCGCGTTTGTCTTCCCCCTCCTTCCCCGGGGTTACGTTAGCTTGGCCCACATTAATTAAACGTCGGGGATAGAGCACCAATCAAACTTTGACCGCCGCTAAGCCGATGAAGCCGAACTTATTATGTGGTATTAAAATTCCATTTTTATATCCAAATTGAAATATCCTTTAATTGGTTGAAAACCACTACCGTCAGCGCCCTACGCAATAGCATTACCGAAATTGGAATCGTAATCATTTACGCATTAATGAATGAAGCCTCGCATTATAACTCGGACACAAAGGCGTCACATGACGCGCACATGTGCGTGTGGAGCACATAAATCATAACGTATCTTTATATCTACTTATGCGTAGGGAGTAGCCTCGTCGATAGAGAAGCGGAAAAAAGGCCCCCGTTTCCTGGCCGGGATCACACATGACCGGCCTGTCTATCTGCCAGACCCATGTCAAATATTCTCTGGAGCGGAGACCGCCCCTCTCGGCTTTTGGGGGGTGCCCCCTGGGGCTCGCCGTCCCGCGGCGAGACTCATCTTGGCCCTCTAATGCGATCCGCGCCTCGTATTATGTCAAGATGAATTTTTACCCACAACCTCTATTTTCTGATTGCGCACAGTATGTAGCGACACCCGTGATTGAATATTTTCATTAAGATTTTCGCAGCGCTGAAAAATCGCCCGCCCGGCACCTTTCATAACTTTTCACTTCGTGATCCGACGCAATTACTCACTTTCTATCGCCTTCTCAAATATTCATTCGTGCTTTTCCTGCTGCAAATTATAGTAATGGCCCGAACAAAACTGGTAATTAGCGTCCGTGTAAGGAAGGGCTTTTATTTTTGTAAAAACGACGCCTATTTCTGTTTTATGTTTGAAATTGGTGATCTAATTGATAGTTTTAATTTGCTTTATGGCGTCTTGGTTATCGATGCAGTAGCACATCTTTTTGTTTGCGTTTTTACGGACAGCCTTGGTTTTGAAAAGGTAATGCATTGTTAGGAGTTGTTCGGTGGCTGCTGGCTCCGCAGGAGTAGGACGCTGTGTCGACAAGTGGAGTCGGGCGGCGCACAAAGCTAGCCTTAACAAAGACGTCACCGGGCGGCTGACTGCGACGCGGAGTTATGGCACCCATTGTGCACAACAATACCCAACAAACGAGTTTGTATAAGCTATTAGGTACGCGCATTAATATATATTTTTTGTTCGCCCGAAAATTTAGCATTCCATTACGAGGGAGAGAAATGAAACGCCCGCCGCATGAATTATATTAAAATATATTTGAATATTTCATTTGACACCTTTTTTGCGGGCGGAATTTCGTTCAATCCCGGTTGGGCTGCGTAATTTTTGGCGTACACCAAAGCGGGGTTTTGTGAATAACATTCCATTTGGATGCGGAACACGACGGGTATCAGCGTCGACACAGCGCTGACTGATGGCGTCGGTACACGATATAAATTCTTTTTGAGATCCGGCCGGATTTGAATGATATAATTCCTATGTGTGTAATAATTCGAATGCTCGCCGGCCCTTTTTCATTAACTGAAAATGAAAACAGAACCGCGTCTGTCCGATCGCGTAAATGTTACGGTCATGAGGCTGAAATATAAAACAAAGGACACAACAGTTTCGCAATATGGTTATTTCATGTAGTATGATTTGTCGACTTTGTTTTTGGCAGTATTTCAACTAGCAAATATTTGTTAAAGATATTAGCAATCCCATGCCTAAAGGTCGTGAAGTCGAGGTTGTAACTAGCGAGTATTTTTTGGTAGTTTTCCAAGATGTTAGGAACTAAATCATAGCGTTAAAGGAAACAGCTTTCTCCCGAAGTCTCCGTTAAGAAATTGGGTCGAAGATTGGGTTAAAAAGTCTTCTATTTTATGTGAATGTATACGGAAAAAGTCATTAGGCATGTGCCTATAGTCGAAAAGTTACATATAGCAGCCCGCCCAGACCACACCAATGATTAATGGCATATCAGAGCATGAAAGGCGGCCATGTTTTTTCGATATTTTTTGTTTTTCGTTTAGTTCCGCTCCCCGGTTTCCTGTGTGTTTGATCGATATGAAATGTAATTATTTGATAACCATCAAAAATCGTTGGCCGACGAATTCGAAATGCATACAGAATAATGTTTACGTAGGTTTGAGACGGGATATTTATTAAACATAATTAATAAGAACTTGGCACCTAATTTGTAAGACGCGTGGTTGCGAAAGCGTGTACTTATCTTTAGCAGCATTTATTTTAGGCCGATTAAACAAGATTTATTTCGCAAATGCCATTCGAACAAAGAGGTATTTAATTATTTGAAAATGTTAAACTGAATCCAGCTAGCTGAACATAGTTTGTCTAGCTAGAGGCTAAAATGTTAAAAATGCTATAAAATACTTCAATCCATACCTAAGTTAATTCGTTTTTATTTGTTTTTGAATCAACACATCGATAGTAACAAATATGTGCCATAACCTTTCAAACATCGAGAAAGCATTTTTTAAATGTGGACCTGAAGCAATAAAATGTATACACGGAATACACTTTACATATTTTGAAAATGAGTGTATTTACATTAATCTTGTATGGTGACCATAATTATGGGTTCGCGTGTGTCATCCATCGTAGTTTTTTATGTTATCAATGCCAACAAATTGCTGCGTGACTTTGCCACAGTTCATCTCATTCAAGCAGTAGGGCAACTCCTTAGTAATGCTGACACTTATGAGCATAATATTGAATGAGTTTTGCAAACCTGTCAATTGGAGATTCATCACTATAACTTTGTGTCCTTATTGTACTTTGACAATTTCTTGAACCTAATATGAAACATTTGGCACTTTATTATAGCAAAAGTTTCATGTAAAAAAGTACAGTTAGCCTGTAAACCCTCAGCTGGGCAAAAGTTTCACCTAAAGTATGAGATATTTTATTAATAAAGTTTTATAAATACCACAAATACTTAAAGTCTCGCTTTATATTAAAGCACTTTTAATTTGAAAACAACACAAATCAGTTAAACATGCAACAAAACTCGAAAGATGTAACTTTTATTCCTCATCAAAGCTTTTACAGTACACCTTCAAACAAATTACACTGTGGAATTTCAGATCTTTAAATTGTAGCGACCCTTGAGGCCATTATATCGTCATCAGTTCTCCAGTGGCGTTTTTTGTGGTTTCCTTACTATAGTTATATCATGTAACGGAATAGATGGTATATTACGGAGGTATTGCGATTACGACATAAATGTCACACGACTTACAAGAAAGATAAGTAACGGAAAAACAAACATATTTTTCATGAGCAGATGACAAAAGTAGAGACTTGTATATATGTGTCCAGTAAAAACGAACATTGAACATTGATTTTAACGTACAATTTTCATCTTCTGTTCCAAAAATAAAGCTATCAAACACACGAAGCATATTTATTATTCTGTAATTTAAATATCAATTAAACTCATTACGAACGATCGACCTTTGGTACCGAGACACCGTCGGAAACCACCAATTTTATTTACGACGTGTAAGCGCTTAAGAGAAATTGCATTAATATGAATACCCGTTTGATATCGTGTACGATGTTGCAATACACTGAGTGGTCGGTGCGACTCCAAAAAACTTAAATCAACACACAACGGAATCTGAATGCTGCTTAAACAAGTAAAAAATAAGGTCACATTTCGTTCGGTGGCGCTACGAAAAATACGTCGATGTGGTCGCGTTGAAATGTATGAAATTGTAGGACATGAATTATGGATTGTCGATATGGCTTCAAGCTGTTGCAGTATTTTTTCGTGTACCGCGCGATACCGCAACGAATTAAATTAAAAGCTCTTTTCACTTGTCATCCCTTGATGAATTCGGTATTTAGGAGCGCGTTCGATGGCGGTTATTACTTTTAACGCGTGTGTGGATGCAGATTTTTGATATTCGAATTTGGAAACAATGTTGCTTTTTTTTGTTTCTCGAAGCAACTTAACTCTTGTTTTCCAGTCAGTGTTGTTTCTTGGCATTGTCGCAAATACGTTAGTTTGTAGCTAAGTTTAACTTGTTATTAAGTTAGCGATCAATAAATCAGAGTGTCTGTCGACAGTTTAGTTTATCACCCAAGGATTGACTTTGCAATTACTTGACCCACTTTTTTAATGGAACTACACGAGGAACGAAGGTTAAATAGCTCACCTTGCGTAGATTCTTGTCTTACCTTAAACGCTAGGTTTGTTTTACTTCTGGTAATAGATTCTACCAAAGTGTTAAATTTATTTGATTTAATCGTTAAGTATCAAACATATTTAATCTTTGATATTTAACGATTTCAATCAAATAAAATGTTGAATTTATCTATAGTAAATTTTAAAACTATGCCTGGACTAAATACAAAGAATATATTATACATTAGTTTGCTTCGATATTCTGAGCATATCAATATCATATCTGTATGAACAGTTATAGATTACTGCCCGACATTGATTATTTACCAAGTCGTGCCCTCAAAAGTGTACCGGAGTAACTTAAGCCGCGTTCAAACGGTGTGCAAACAAGGCGAGGTTCGGGACCCTTCAAGCTGTGTGCATGAGCCCTATCGCGTTCGTAATCAGTACAAATGCGATCCAAGATAGTAGCGCGAAGCTTGCTCAATATTTTAGCACACCGTCTATCCAGATAAATGTAGTCCGACCTTTAGGTCTAAGGAGATTAGTTTCGACGATTGTTGACTGCTCCTGTGCAATTGTTGCATGAGTATACGTACATATATTTTTATTTTTTAGCAAAAAAGAGCTCCAACTGCGACCCATTTAGGATAGCAATTGGTATAGCTCTCACTCTCTCGATGGCGCAGCGGTAAGAGGCTCGCACTTTAAAGCGACAGCTGCGTTAGAGGTCCCGGGTTCAATCCCCGGGTCGGGCTAAAAATGTATACCTGGATACATTTTTGGATACAGTTTTCCTGTTCAGGATTTCTTAGGGTAGCCCGGAGTTTGGAAGTTCGCGGTGTTTCACCCCCGTGCCTCGGACAAGCACGTAAAGCCGTTGGTCCTGCGCCTGATCTCTTTCCAGTCGTATCAGATTGCTGTCGCATGGGGCTATGAGAGTGAAACGAATAGAGAGTTCACCTGTGTTTGCGCACACACTTATGCACTATAATATGTCACGCGCAGTCGGTTAGTCGTAACGACTGGCCACCGTAGTCGAAATCGGCTAGGGAGACTATAATTATTATTATTGCTCTCACTGAATTATTGTAAAAACCTCGAGATTGCAATAAAATCCAATATACTACTTACATGTCAACCTTACACGCAGGATAAACATTCACGTACCCTGACCCATCACTTTACCCAATGATTCATCATTTCAGTTTACGTTGTCATGTTTGAAGTTCGGTACGGTAAAGTTAAGTAAAGTATTATCATAAACCTGTATTAAGTATTTAACTGATGTATTCAAAGCAATCTCAATGTATTAAAAGAAAACTGTCTTAATTAAATTCAATAGCTTTCTGGCTCCCGGAAATTGAATCGCTATGTCTATGTTTCCAGATTTAGATGAACATCATAAGTTGTTAAATAGTTCGATAGTATTTGTAGATACACTACCAGCTAAAATGTTTATTACTCCACCATTTCCAATTTAAACTTTAACACTGGCGCAAAAAAGCGCTGCAACTTCAATAACAAAACGCGATAACGCGCATGTCCACGCTGCGTCCCGCGAAAGTAAGCCGGGCCGATGCCGTGGCTGCCCTCCCTGCGATGATTTATGTCGCCCGACACATGCAGCGCTGCGCTCGGTGCTCCTAAAGCTGCGATTTTGAGGATCCGGGATTACGGGCTGGCGTGCGAAACGTGGCGGTTAAACGCTCGTTTGGTATAAACTTTGGTAAAAAGTATGTGGACACGCAAAAAAATCATGTCTGTAAATGATTACGTTTTATTTAACAATCGTTATTGTACCGTTATTATTTGCCTTACTTACCGATTCAGACCAAGCTGTTATAAATGCCAAGATTATTCCAAATTATCAAGTTTTTGCAGTCACCTAAAAAGCTTGAACTATTCTTAGAACCAAAATAACATTGGTAGGTAAAAAGGTAATGATAAATAAAATTCACCGTATACGTATAGTATATCCTCAATACTAAACAGCACAAGCTAAGTGCTATTTCGATTACCCCCCGAAAGTGATTAAGAAAGCGTCATCAACCTAATTAAACACAGCAAAAGGAGAACGCTAACGTTTGTGCGCAGTGGCAGCTAATAAACGCCGGTACATATTTATATCTGACCTAAAAACATTTAATAGCAATACCTAACCTAAGATGTTGCGGGCTGCTCCAACGTTGTCCCCTTAATGTTCTTATTACGTACGTTTAAATCTGACGCCGGGATCATGTTTTATGCATCTGAGAGCGCGATGAAACCGCTAGCGTAATATATACGCCACTGTAATATATAAAGCCTCCAAAGGGGATTTTATGAGATGGCTAGCCGAGTTTGTATCAAAATTTTGGCCACTATGAAATATGTTTTGAAATAAGTATATCAGGCAAGTGCAGTCCCTTCTACTATAACCAACTCTCTTGACACATAACACTAAACAAAATCAAAACAGGTTTCAAAAATATTCATAAGTAGTCTGTTCCAGAGATAGTTATTCTGCTCTGTCCCCCAACTAGGTATTGATAACACGGATTAACTTTAAGATCGCCCGAACTACGGGAGCGCAACGCAATGATTCATGGCATCCGTACCAAATGTTCATTGAACAATACCGTCTGCATTCTTGAATGCGTCCCAAAATGGAGCGCAGGCGATGAGGCTGTTATCAATTTCACGAGCAACAAGTGGCCAATAATTTTGAATCCGTTGTAACGGCCATGCTCGCTGTACCCAATAGTCTCACGTTCCTTCCAGAAAAAAAACCTAACCGGTCAAAGCTCAAAGGCTATCTTACTTACCTCGATGACATTACATTCGCACCTCATTAATCTCAATCACAAATGGTAACAAATCGTTCGGTTTGTCATCAACCATTACTTTTTTCTCTTTTCAAAGCTTATGAATATTGTCGTTCGAAGAAACAGCGCTATTCGCAATGTAATCCCCGCTCCGTGTTAGTATTTCTTCGAAGTTTGCGTGTTTATCTTGTACGGCAAGTTGTTTTGCGTGTTTCAGTTGAAAATAATCAACTAGGTTTGGCTTTGTTGCTTGCAAAAGTTCATTTTCAACTGTTCTATTTCTATCGGGGTTTAACTCCACGTAATATGTAGTAGGTTTAGGTTCGAGAAACTTCGACTAACATATATCTACCTTTTTAAACGTGATCCATGATACCAATTGAGATCATAGAGTATATAATGACTTTATTTAATTGATGAAGTCTTTATTCAAATTTACGTAGTGAGTCTAATCAACTCCAACTCGAATGATAGCAAATTGATTCATCTTTTCGTGCATTTAAAAAAGTTTGAAGATCAACACACGTCAACGATCATTCTCACTTTAGCCAATTAATACATCAAAATAATTATATCAAGCGAAACATTGATGCACCGAGTTATTAAAAGACAGTTATGACATACAGGGGTCTAAGCAACTAAGTCTAAGCGATGTTTATCCAGACATCTCACGATAATCGATTAATTTCCTTAAGTCAGGTAATAAGGGACGTGCAGTTTCAACTTCAGATTTGTCTTTTTTCAACTCAAATAAATTACAGTTCAGAGCATCTTCTAAACCGTGTATAATAGGCTTCGCATCTTCCTCGAAGAATAATGATTACAAAATGAAAAAGGCCCGCGGCGTCTTAAATTATTTTAATTGGCTTCGGTAGCTGTTCGAATCGCATCTCAACACACGGATATAAGCACGAACATGTTTTATGACATATCCTCATACGTGTGTTTCGTTTGGAATAATAACTCGGGTTAAATATAGCAATCGGCTTCTTCGTCCAGAAGATCAACTCGTTAAAGACATCTTCAAGCTAAAAATACTTTGGAGATTTCAGCATTATCATGACATTAATTTTATCTCATATTATCTTTGGTTCTTAGTTACTTTTAATTGAGTACCACTGAACTGACTGTGTGTTATTAATTACAATATAATAATGTAGCAACATCTTAACGATCACATTTAGCCACAATTGCAGTTCTTTTATTACTTCGTTGACTTCTGCCCCTGCGCTTTACATAAACTTTGTAACTACCGACAGCCGAGAGAAATGCCCAACAAGCAAAAACAATTAACAAATTGATAAGCTCAAAACAATTTTCAATTAACTCCGCCGGGAGTGTTCGCCGTTTACAAATAACCACCATTTATCAGAAATGCCTATGCAGTTTTTAACGTCTGGCTGGTAGGGTTGCCTCACGAAATTAACAAGATTCTTTTGTTCTATTTTTGATTCGTATTCACATTTGTTTTTATGTCATTTCAGAGAGGAAGCGGGGCCGGCAGACGTATACGCGGTACCAGACCTTGGAGTTAGAGAAGGAGTTCCACTTCAACCGATACCTGACGCGGAGGAGACGGATCGAGATCGCGCACGCGCTGTGCCTCACAGAGAGACAGATCAAGATCTGGTTCCAGAACCGGCGCATGAAGTGGAAGAAGGAGAACAAGACCAAAGGAGAGCCTGGTTCTGGAGACGAGCCTGATAACATGAGCCCGCCCACGTCGCCGCAGTAACAGCCCAGCTCGGTCGCACGGTCCGTACCACGGAACCGTTTCAGATCCTCAACGAATCGTTCTCGTGTCCATTTTATTTTGGTCGTATCGTTGATGTTGCGTTCGCTTCGGCGTCATGGTGAATCTGAAATCGATCAACCGGAGTTACTAGAACAGATTAATTTGTATAAATTGTATGTTGGACTTTTCATGATAATATTACATTATAACTAATACGTAACCTAGTGATTACGAATAAAGAGTAATGATAGTGTGATGAAGAGATTTTTACAGTTGTTAAGTATAAATTAATTTATAGAACAATCTCAATACCAATAATTACCAAAAACGCAGTATATAATGATTAGTAAACTGCATGAACATTTATGTGATTATATAGCTGGATAACTTCTGGATTATGAAATTAACGATTGGTAACCATGATGTATATTTTTTGACGAAGTGCTTAACGTAAATTTTCCTTTTAAACTTGACCCTTAATGTGAATTTGATTTAGCGTGTAGCTACATTTTTTTTAAAACCAACATGTACTGTTTAAAATACTACATTACTACGAGTATGAACTTATTTTCTTTAAAAAAAAAAAATAACATGAATGTATTCTGATTTCCGTTCAGCACTTCGTACAAAAATCTACGTTCAAGTTTTTTGATTTCTCATTATTTTGATTCACAAAACCATAAGGACCTCTTATAATTAACCATTGATAAGAAGGCAATTAGTATCCATATTGTTATTATTTAATATATTTGATGTTTTATTTCTAATTAAGCTATCGAGATACTATTCTGTACATACATGATAATTTTAGAATTTGTAATGTACAATTGTTTTAGTGTGAATAATATAATTGAGATTACTTTGTGAAACAACGACTTTTCGCGTTTCAAATTCTGAATAATGAGTGTTTATTATGTGAAACTTATCTGATTTTTACTATTATGATTCTACATGATTTTGTAGTTTTGGAAAAGGCCAGTTATACAAGTGCAATGTATACGATTTTTCGATGACACATATACGTAATTAATACTGATAATAACGTCATAGGAAATCTATTATTATTATTGTAAAATGTTACGACATTGAAACATATAATTTAGAGAAAATGGTTATCGTGATTCTCGATATTCTTTGATAAAATCTATTTCAAACACAAAAATGAATGTAGTGCCATTCAATGGGATGAAAAATGTAAAAGACAACTTTGACTTGGAATTACTAAATGACGAATAGTCAGATAAGTCTTTCACGACTTTTTATAGTAATGAAACAAAGGTTACCTTCAATTTTGTAGGTGCAGAGAATCTTAATAGTTAATACTTTATTTGAGTCTTTTACGGAACGTATGAGGTTATATGTACACAGTATACCAAAGCTAGGAAATAAACTGCTGGTTGTTAAATGTTTACTTAAAGAATAATGTAAGGTGCCGACGACGCGTCACCACTGTCGTACTACCAGACACCATTTACTAAAGGTATTTTTATAAAATCATTGCCTATGGAACCCAAATACGTAAAAGAGATATCGTAAACTGATTATATTTACTCGTAACACGATAGTCTTACGGATATTATTAAAATTGAAGAGTGAAATTGTGAGGTTGGTGAACATTTTCAGGATTCACGTTATACGTTTTTCTTAATAATGTAAACTATTTGTAAATTATTATTTTTTCAACTAGATTGTAACTAGTGAATGTTTTTTAAGAAATCAGTGAGCCGGTTTCATTTTATAAATATTTTTCTTTTTAATTTTGTGCTGTGTTCGTTAAGTAAATGTAAATTGTAATAATTGTATATTGTCGATAATATTCAATATTTATTTATTGATTCGCTTAATTTTACGTTCGCTTACATGTAGTTCTTTTGTCTTACATTGGGTAAATGGTACTCGAACGCTGTCTGGCTGGGATGCATTTTTGTTAATTATTGAATAATTATTTTTAACTTTGCTCAAATATCAAATGTTTGTGTTGTATATCTTTGTAGCAGTAAGGAATGTTTTTTCACTTCAAAATAAACAATGTGCGTTCCAAGAAAGATGTTTAGTGTTTGTATACGTATTGAACTCTGATTTGCCGACACCAAGTGCAATTTGATTGTGAACTAAATTCTAAATAATCCCTTGCCAGATAGGAACTCGACTTTTGACTTGTAAATTCAGATAAGGTTTATTTTGAATTGTTAAATTTAAGTTTCGGTCGTTAGGTCTACTGAACTGTCCTCGAATTTCGGTAATTAGGTCTGTAGAGAAATGGAAACCTAATTTGAACGACTTTATTTACCATTTATGTCCTATCGATTCAAAATTTATGGAATATAACTATAATTAGTAACTTAATAAGGTTAGGCGAGACGATATTGTCATAAATATATAAATACATGAAATTAATAAAGCATAATGATTGTATTTAGAGATATTTTTTATTTTTTCTGCCTCCTATGTAATGGATGAAATGTGACTTAAAAGTAAGAAATTCATGTTTAATTATGTGCATAGAATTGTAAGAAGAATGGCAATACTGATTGTAGTTAAATGAATTCTCAGGAAAGATCATTTGAAACTGGACATGTAGGTATTTTAACTGTTCGTAGGAGAACATTGAAAGAGACTTCTACATAATATTGTTCCTATTTACCACATAATACAAACCGAATCTCGTATTTCAAGCCCAAGACAACGTCATTATAATACGTTCCTAACGACAAAATAATGATTCGCGTGATAGGCGCGGTTCCTTCCGTGTCAGCCACGGTGATTTCCCCCACCCTAGTCCAAATCTCGAAATTACTTTTGTTTTTTTCTTTTCCACAATACCCTAGGTGTGGCCAGCACTAATGCTTTTTTAATAATCCCCTTCCAGCGCTGAAGGCGGCCATTTATTTCAAAAACTAATGCGAATTTGACAAGTTCGAAATTAGCGCTATTACACAATTTTAAATGGCGTGTCTGTTTTGCTGGCAGGAAGTCGGCTAATTCGTATAAGGCAAGGACGTTTTTCATGTAATTTTCATGCTGAATTAACTTTTTAGTCGATACAAAATATATTTGATATGGAGAGAAATACGTAGAGAAAGATACATATTGTTATGATATGCCTGGTCCAATTTCGACGATGACCTTTTATTAGTCAGTTCTGAAAAAGAAAACTGTAACAAGAAAACATCACAACACATTTTTATCATCAAATCAAAACACAACGGATGCAAACAATCCAATTTCTCTCAATTCATCATCCGCTGTTACTTGACCTCTGTTGTCAATGGATTCGTGTAAAAAAGTGGGTCAAATGTTCTGGTCAATGTCCCCGTCTGATAAGTGTGATTGACGACGTTTGACGAAATGGCATTGCACTTGCTACAGAGTTCATGGTCGAAGTGTCTGATAAAGTTAATTAATAAATGTTACGCTGTCTAAAAATTGTGTGACCTCAGATAACTCAGTTTTAAAACTGGGTTTGTTATATCAGAATTGTTCCTGACTGATTAATAAGTCAAGTTCATATTGTAGTAATTAAAATTTAACCTGAACGAAAGTGTGTTGTGTTGCCATACTGAAATGGATTAAGATATAATGTGTCATTTAGCTACCGTATTTTACCCATTAGAAACTCTAAGAATAATGTCAAATTCATGTTACCTATTTCTAAAACAAACTAAGATTAAGTTTTTTTTTTGTTTTTCTATAATGCTTTTAATAGGTACACATTTGGCAGGCAGGTACAAACCTATTGGAACACCTTTGCTAATAAGATTGACTTCTTGGATTAGGTCTTATTGGCTTTAGGAAAAACAAACTTTTCGACAATAAACAATAATTGTACTAAGAAGATGATAAAATTATGCATAATGTTAAGCTTATCAAGCTACTTTTAAAAGTACTACAACTGATACTCGATCAGGTAAAAAATACATTATTTACTAATTCATCAAATAAATAAGTAAAACATTAACGATATTTTGTCATACTTGCGATATGGTTAAAATCCACTTCAATACGAAAGGCTGAGAATTCCATCATTGTAAATCCTCAAAAGTTTATAAACTCACTCAAAAAATTGTAAACACGCCATTAATCGAGTAGCATTTAAAAATATCACACTTTCAGTTGTATAAAAACAAAAAATAGCCTCTCAAAGATCTTCTGTCTCGTGATAAAGACCTAAATCATCAGCAATTTTTCACCTGCGTCCTTGCCTTATAACATTCAATTTTATTGAGTGCAATAAAGCAAAGCAATGGTTAAATCAGCGCCGCTGTATCGATGTAAACACCTCGTAAATATTACCCCTCCTTGTCGCACTT
Source organism: Pyrausta purpuralis (assembly GCA_963924145.1). NCBI lineage: Eukaryota > Metazoa > Arthropoda > Insecta > Lepidoptera > Crambidae > Pyrausta > Pyrausta purpuralis. The sequence continues at coordinate 21,482,157 of OZ001643.1, forward strand.
GAGTAAAAATGTATTGGTACAAGCGAGAGAGGCACGTGGTCTTCATTTAGCTGGAACTGGAAATAGTTTATGAGATCTGAAGACTCTATCTTAATAAGCCAATATGGACTTTATTGCTTATTGTATATGGTTGGATTCGGGACTGATGGGTTTTATAGCTTTTAAATGGTTCCTTAAATCGCAATAACAATTTGTTTATAGCGGAGCCTTTGTGAGATGTGTTAATTTATGACATCTATTATTGTATTTATGGCTATTTGATATTTTATCACTTTACTAATGTGACGTTTAGTGATTGTAATTGAGATATAACGTGTTTATTGGGCCTCTGAGGTTATGTTATTGATTTTCAATTGATTTATGACCAAAAAATCAGGTGTGAGTAAAGCAATTCACGTAAAGCAATTCATGAAGTAAAGAAATAGTAGTAGTAGACTTTAGCTGAATAATTATAAATCACATAAAATGTAAGTATGATAACATGATCATATCAAAAAAGATATTTGATTATACTAAATTATGTGAAGACATAACAATAAATCAAAGTTTGATGAATAAATAGTATAATACCATAAAGTTATTACAATATTACTTACAATATTGTTGAGTCTATAGCTTAATTACGAGAATTGCAGTCATTGGCCTTTCCAAGCAAATATTTATGTTCACAAATTTGTATTTATAGTTACATTGTCAAAAAACCTATCAGCACCAAATTCAAAATTCAAATTTTGGCGCGCTTTGTGACGCCATTTTGTTCTAGGCGTTGCCCCCGCACGCCCCGCCCCCCATCAACCACACCCACGACTCAGCCACTCGGACGCAGCCCAACTCATTTGTTATAGTGTACAGTCTACCAAACAGGTTCCTACCTGAGGTGTGACAGGGTATATTTGTTTTGTTAGATTCGATGATGGCGGAATATCTTTAGCAATGATTTAACTAATGTTTGTATTTTCGATGCTACTGTCATAGATTTATATCAAATGTAATATTTTTGCATAAATTTCATCAACGATTACCATCTTAAAGAAAACTCTACCATTGTAATGAGATAGAGCAACCTACAAACAGTTAAAAAGAACTATGTTAAGGTTAAGAGCATTAGACGTCGAATGAGCTTACCTTATTTGCAATTATAAACATCAATAGAGTCAAAATTGACAGCTTCAATTAGCTTATTAACCTTAAAATGATACCATTTCCTTTTTCCGAAGAGATGATTTACTTTCAAATCTGTTTTTATTCGTGCAAAAATGGTTTTTGAGGGCTACAAATTCAATTAATTTTCCTAAGACACCAAAGCTTGAAATACGAGATAATTCAGCAGCACAGATGTATGCTTCTTTATTTTAAAAGTTCCACACCGTATAGGATGCGTATGCGCATCCTACCATATTTTTTGTGAAAATCAATGATTGATTTGTGATCTCATTGAATCTAATTACAAACTTCAAAATAAATATTAAATAAAGTCGTACAGCAACTCCACAACCGAAACTTCATGCCACGTTGTACACGTCAAGCAGAGCGTTTGAAGACGACGTAGATTGAGCTACCGACGTCCCCTTCTTATGCATGGTAAGTTGCATAGTTCTGTCCTTCTCCATTACTTCTCACGCTTCGCCTTGAAATTAAACAGTCTGGTGTTGAGGGAGTTACGTCACGAAATCGAAAAGCACACGTACGTTATAAGTATCAACGAAAACATCTATATGACATAGTATTAGATCTAGAGAGATATAATATTCATGTATAGATTAGTACTTCTAAATTCTGGCTAACGGCAGAACAAACTTACCATTCGGAGATAGGTCTGGAATAATAAATAGTCGTCAGAAAGCGGTGGTTCTATTGTACCCTCATAAAATGTTCCTACTTAATAAATATTATCATCAAGCGTATCTCAGTAAGTATGTATTAATGATCTGATTCAAATCCATTGTTAATGCCTATATAAGTATTTTATTAGTAGATTTTTCAAGCTCTTATCAATAAATCCTTTTTTTTTGTTAAAAAGCAAATGGCAAACAAATTCGACCATTACAGGAGCAATAGAGACAAATACACAAATTTCATGAGCACACTTTACCTAGGCAAATTTTGAACGAAACATTACTTAAGTGATATTATATTATTTTGAAAATTTTCAGTAAAGTTCTAGGTAGGTACATAAACTCTGACAGTATCATTCGTAATGATCAAAACGAGTTCTAGTAATTACTATACAATTATCCGTACTTACCTCCATTTACGAATAATCGCATGATGAGCTTAAGATACCAGCAATGAACAACTCGACTATTAAAAACCGATTTGTCGGAGATATTTACCTACATGCAAGCTCCATTTGGACGAGTGTGATATGTGATACATTTCTTCGTATGGTTATGTATTACAGTGGTTAAAAAACCATTTGTATCTTGCAGTACTCATTATACATACATACTCTGGTGTCCAGTAAAGCCTGGATTTCCCTGCTAGTCCTTTTTACGAAATGATAAATTTAAAAGTAAGACAAACACAAAATTTAAAACTTATATAGGTAAAACATCGTTGAATACTGAGATCTTTTTAAATCAAATCTATCTACATAATTATATAAAAATGAATTGCTGTTCGTAAGTCTCACTAAAACTCGAGAACGGCTGAACAGATTTATCTTAGTCTTGAAATGTTCGTGGAGGTCTAGGGAATGTTTAAAAGGCGAGAAAAAATCGAAAAACTTGCGGACGAAGTCGCGGGGGACCACTAGTATTTAATAAATTTTGCTCTCTGATATTACTTAAAAAGTTATTAAAAGATTGTTGACATTATTGGTCTACCAAAGAAAAACGGAGTTAGATAGGTATTACGATTTGAAACATCGGCCAGATGAAAATGGCTTTAATGTGCAATTGTTTTTTTTAGAAAAACAAAAATGACCAAATAGGTTATGTTGTGGATATAAAAGATAGTAGTCATTTGTCGATATAATGTATAGGTACTTAATAATAATTGCATTTAATTATTTTCAATCGCATTCCTACTTATATAGTCTATCCAAATAATATATGATTACCACTACCTATTAAAGGAATAACTTAATAATTATGAAGAAATTAAACACAATATTAAAAAATATTTATTTTTTATCGATACTTGTTACATATAGTCAGATACGTATGCGCAGGATTCTCAAGCTTGGATTTATTTTGACAGTAGTCAAAATTATTTAATAACACACTAATAAAAATACAATAACAAATCATTTAACTTTAAAACAATAACTGAAAACAAATATTTGCATTAAAAAACAACTTTTCAATTATAAGTGTCCGATTATTAAATTAAAAAGGTTCTTTGTATTTTTTTTTTTAAATAAAGTGCATCTGCTCCTATTTGGCATGTGGCAAGTGTTAAAAGAAACAAATGAAAGAACATACACCTATGTGTTTATTGGTTGTGTTATTATGGCGTTCAAACCAATGTTTTGACTGGGGCTGTATAAATATTTGGACGGCACCGACGGCTCCTTAAATAGCCGACGGTAAGGCAAGGAGTGGATGAAAGTGGCGACATGTTCATTTCATTTATTACAAGGAAATATTATGATAAAAAATATAGTTTATATTATATTATAGTACCTATTATAAGTTTATAAGGCACCAAAAAAATATGTATCAGGAATCACACGATTTTAAATAAATATAAAACAAATTCACATCATCCACATCATTGAAATTTACACAAAAACAAAAATCAACGATCATAAGTAGATATCTCTTTATATAAGAAACAGAAATAAAACTGTATCAATTATTTATCAATTGCAACTGCTTACATAAATAACGAACATCACATTGTGATTAATATGCAGGTAGGTAAAGTCAGTTTTTAAGGGTCGTATTTATAACTATAATATCATACTTTCTAATACATTTCAATGATCCATGCATGAATATCACAAACATACTTATTTGAACTCTAGAAGCTACGTTTTTATGTCGTCATATCAAACTACAAAACAAATGCGAAATCTTTCGATGCGAATAATCTGCGCCCGCACTGGATTACAGTAACAAATTACCTTTAAATGTAATGTGGTGTTATTTTTACGGTATTCATTCGATGATAAATGTTCGTGACTCAAACTCCAAACATGGTAAACACAGTGCTCTTTAGTTGTATCAATGTTGTAAATAAAACTAAAAAAATTACTATCATAATATTGATAAGCAGGTTCATAAGTACCAAAATATGTGTTAGATACTTATTAATATTTTGCACTAACCTGGCACATAAAAAACACATAGCAGTTTAGTGGTTCATGGGTGCGATTGTGTAAAACAATCGTATTCATTTGACAGTTCAAAACGTACGGTATGATCTGTCAAACGGTAAAGAACAAAGGTTTTGACAGATTAAACCGTACGTTATGAACTGTCAAATGTATACGATTGCTTTACACAATTCCAGCTCATATCTCTATTCTAAATTTTAAATAGGTATCAAATGCTGTGTTCGTTCGTAGTTGGAAACAGTTGACAGTCGCTCTGTGTCACCCAAACTTGAAGGTTTGTTCTCATCATTTGCATAGGCGTTTCGTGACACCAAAGTGAGCAGTCACGATTTTTTAATGTCATTTCATGCTCAAATGTTTCGCTTTCTAATTTTGATTGCTATTTGCAATTTGTGCACGATGTTTTGATGCGCAGAGGCAGTTTGGATTAGATTTAGAAGGTCAGTTGTAGATTTGGCGTGAATTCAGATTCCATTGAAACTTAAACGATTAAGGTATGCACCTACATGTTGTCTGTCAATAATCTTTCAGTCTATAAACTATTTAGGCTACGTTTCCACCAGATATGTAGACATGTCTATTCATTCTGCGCATCGTCGCAGATCTCTGTTGGAAACGGAACATATAAGTAGGTATAGTCATAAAGTAGTAATATTCTTTTGGACCGTTGAAACCCCTATTGTTCTTAGTTATTTGACTGTCTTTATCTATATAATTATACACTAACTATGTGTATATGTAAGTGTTGTTTAGTTAATAGACTATTACACACTCATGATAGCAACTAATTGAATTAGTAGATAGCGCACCCTATTTGGAAATTGGTATTTCCTTCCATTTCCTACTTTTATTAATGAAAAATTTCCTTTGTTTCAACATCACTTTTATTAGTTGAAGTAAACAGTTATGTATATTTTACAGCTGTTAAGGAGATCAGTTTAATTAAATAAATTTTCATTCATAGGTTATAAATAGATAGAAATGCTAATACTGCAATAAAAAGTCATTTGAAAGAGGTAGGTACTATACTGTAATTTTGATTTTTTTACAGGGCAATATCGGCTTTTAAAAAAACCTTCAAAGACTACCTTATAAGTATATCTACTCATGTATCATTTAATACAAGGTCACATTTGGTTGTTCAGGAATTTGCTTCGTGCTGTGAGCAGCGTGTGGTAATTCAATAAAGATAATCCGAAAGGTAGGAGTATACTCGACACTATCTACGCACACAACGTCCTATATATTCTCTAGAAGTCGGTTTTACGGAGTTTAATTTCAGTTTCAGTATTGCTAAAGCGGTAGAATTAATATTCAGAGTTCTGTGAGTATTATGATTAAAATACCAAGATCAGGGTAATGGCTTATACAATCTTATACTTGAGATGATGCCTTCGCACAGCTTTGGAATGATTACAGGCATCATTTTTTATTTAACAATCCCAAATTTACTACAACACAGCGATAAAAGTATCCATATTTTTAATAGGAAGATTCAGTAAGCACCCAAAATTATGCAACAAAAAACATTATGGCAGAGTGGTATGAGCTTGGTTCCAAATAAATATTAATTCATTATTGATTGCGAAATCGAATTGTAACGTTTATTAATGATCTTTCGCCCGTCGCGGTAATCTCGGGAAGTGATGGCTCCCAACAAAGGGGCAGATGGATGATAAATGTCTGGTTTCCGCGATTCTGTCATATATGCTGAGGTAGGATGTTACGGTTAATTGAGGAAAATTGACCTACATATATCTGTTGAGTTAGGGCCTGGTGTTGGCTATATTTTCTGAGGATCTGTGATATAATGCAGATAGGGATGTAGATAGTGTATTAACCAGACAAAGCCATCCAGCTTAATAGGCATGTGCGGGAGCTATATGTCTATCCCTTTGGCAGTTTCAATTCGCTGCAAGTCATGCACGTCAGTTAAACCAAACGTCCAATATAATAATTGCCAGATTGAGCGTTTGTAACGGGAGTTTAGGGAAACAAAGAATAAACGTGGAACACTAAGGTCCCAAAGATCGCAGAAATTCATAACCCTCTTTACATATTTCAAATGTTGTCAATTTTGTATTAATTGGTTTTCTTACCCCTTAACGATCTAATTGTGGTTTTAGCAAATAACAGAAACAGACTTATTTCTATGCTGTATTAATGCTGTAAATACAAAACAATAATAGTTTAGCATAAGATTGTTCTTGGGGCCGCTTTTTTTAAATCACTCGCTTGAATATGGCGTGTGATTTTTGTTTTAAAACGAATTAAAAATCAATGAAAAAATAAGAACGTAGGTACTTGCAAAATACAGTTATCCTTATTTTTATCACTCTCCTGAGGAATTTTACTATTTTTTATTGGAAAATCGTATATTAATGGATGCATATCACACGCCATCTTGACGCGAGTGATTCAAAAATAGGGGCCCAGATGGCGTTGCAAGCAACTGGAAACACTAACAATACAGGTTCACGAAAGCAGGTATCACGAATATTACCCACTTTACGTGTATTTACCGTAACACGGATGTATTTGAGCGGATGTGGAGTTAGCTAATGAAATTATCCGCGTCTTACCGAATGGAGGGTGCGATTAAGGCTGCCGCGTAGCGGATTAAATTTTATAAGTCCACAGGGGTTCAGGTTATTAATTCAAATGCAAATCTATATTAACAAAGTTGCTTTGTTACGTTTGAATCAGCTGAAGTTAATTTAACGTGAACCGGTTTTATTTAATCTTTATGAGTTTTGTAAATAGGGCTCAACAATTAATTGCCGCAACTTCCATATCTTTAGTTCTTAGCTAGTAATGGAACTAAAAAGTGATATTCGTGAAGTTTCTTGAGTCTAAAGGGAAAACATACTTTAGTAATTTAGTTGAAAATATTATCGAATGACTGTAAATTGTCGTAAAAATGTCTAATATTCATGTTAATTCTACCACGTGGGTCGTATCGATGTCGTCACGACAACCGTTATACGACGTAAAGTGTTGGCATTATGTAGGTGTTGGATATACATCAAATTTCCACCACCACCACAACATGACCTCCCTCCTTTCCTAATTTCCTTTAAGGCTGGGTCCTGGAAAGCAACATTTTGGTGTGTTTAGAGGTCTACGTATACTGGCGAAGACGCTTCGGCTTGAGGTGAGCAGGCCTATTGTCGTCCTCAATTGATTAATGCTGTAGTTTATCTACCGATATGACAACAATGGCGTCTTTACCCGAATGCCTTAATGCGTTATGCCCATGGATTTTATTTACCCTTCCTTCGATTTGATTCACATGGTGTTCTTTATTTACACCTGGAGGATAACAATATAATGTAATTAACCTTCTTATTTTTATTTTGCAGGTGCTGTTTGGGGCTTCTTCATACCAATAAAAATTAACATATTTTTATAACCTTTTATAATTTTATATTCATAAAGATGATATAAAAATTTGCGCAGGGTCGGACTGACAGCACGGTAGCTCAATTGGTAAGAGCGTTTGGCCCGGTCAGCCAAAAGGTTGCTGGTTCAAGTCCCGCCCGTGCGCAATTTTTTTGTTTCTTATTTTCATCTTTATGAATATAAAAATATGACACTGTGAGTGTTAAAAAACATTCTAAAGCCTTTTATAATTTCTCACTGTCAGAATAGGCTCTTCTCTCTCTTTTGGTGTCTTGCTTTTTTTGGTAGATAAAATTCTACAGTAAAGTAAATTTAGAGTCTAAGATTATGTCGAGGATAACAGATATCATTAAACTTACTGGACTAAATATGATTGATCCTTGACTCCCAAAATGGGCACCTCCTGTAGCATCCCACACTCAAACAAATGACAAACGACACGATCGTCCCATTCTATGCAAATTGATGCTCGCATTGCTACTGTCTCGTTGATCCACTCCTGCGCAATGACGAACGACTGCAGTTACGCGTACCGATATCTCAGAATTGATGTTCTACTATGCTAGAGCTGATCCTGGTTTTCAACTCTAGCTGACTCTGTCACTCATACTAGCTCAATATCAAGAGTGACGGAGATAGCTGCGGTTACAAAGACTGTTGATGTGCAGAGTAGGGTTCATGTTATATAGGTAACAACGATGTGACAGACCTGACATATCGATTGATGATCATAATTGGAATGCTAACTAGGTATTAACAATGAAGATATGATAACATTCGAGCGGCTTGGAGTTGAGAACCTATCCCAAATACATTTTGTTGCTCTTGACTATGTAATTATATTGTGATATATATTTATCGGATAATCGGATGCATTTTTGCCTAAAGTTGAGGTGGTTGCTACCATTGAATGCACTTTTGAAGAGATAAAATCCTGAGATTACTGAATCGACAAATCTAGGTCTAATCTATCTCATTATGAAACTAAATCGGTATACAGCTGTGAGTATCTGCTGTTTACTGCTCTTCATACTCTCAGCATACCCATAAATGGATGGGGAGCTTAAAATTAACTTTAATTACGCACACATTAATAATGTTATGTATTCCTAGAGTCCTGTTTTATAAAATAGATAAATACTTCATGGTAAAGACGTCGTTTCCTCACCATGTTACAGACTACTTTCGTATTCCCGAATTTTCCAAAATGTATATTAAAAATATATTTTCCACAGTATATTAGCCAAAAATAACTTAAGTTAAATATGCATCAGATTACCCGATCACTAGTGATGTAGCATTTGATTTAAATCTACAGTAAATTAACAAATGAAAATGTTACAAATAAATAAGTTGCAAAAATGTAAAAAAATCAATTATCTACCTAAGTCTTAACTCAAAATGCTATATTTTATTATTCATTTAAACTTTATTGCACTGTTAGTTGTACAATTGGCGGACTTAATGCCTAATGGAATTATCTACCAGTCAACCACCTGGTCGATCGTAACCAGAGGGTTTCATCAGTGGCAGAATCTCTATACATATAATAAGACTGTAAAAGATCGATTTCTGTACATTGAAGATTTTTATGAAAAATTGTTACGGGGGGTCGGAAACTACTGGGCCGATTTTAATGGGACTTTTTTTATTTGACTCAGCATCACTTGCAATAATCACGCCAATAGACTAAGAGGGTAGGCAGGAAATTGAATATCAGAAACTACAGGACTGAATTTGATGGGATTTTTTCATTTGATTGAGTTTTACCTAGACAGTGAAATATATAATAACTCACGCCAAGTGACTAAGTGTTAACTGGCCTAAACTTGGGATGAATTAATCACCCTACCTAACTAAGGGAACTCATTGTGTGTACCTGTTATAGAGTCGCAGGTATGCCTGCATTTGGGTCATGTTAAACAGTAGCATAGGCTGGGAGTACCTCCACGCGGTGAAGGCGGTAACAGTTAAAGTACTGGCTAAAACTCCCATTATTATTGTGATGTAAAGATGCCTTCGGGCTTATGTTATTGTTGTCGTGTATTTTGGTCATTGTGTGGTTGTGCAGACGGTAACGCAGAGGAGCAACCACAGCGCTTTCTTTCAGATTTTGATTGTTTCTGGAAAAAAATACTTACCTACTTATAGAATTATTTGACTTGGTTACTAAAACGGACTTTTGTTATTGCTTCGCGATTTGGTTATTTGTTGCTTTGTTATTGTAGTTATTAAAACTATATTTGACTTGGTTAGTAAAACGGACTTTTGTTTTTGCTTTGCGATTAGGTTATTGGTTGCTTTTTATTGTCGTTAAGTGGCTAAGTTACTTTATTGTAGCAATGCCTCGAAAACGACCCAATCTCTCTAAAAATAGTAGAGAAGCCAAAAGAAAGAGATTAGCTAGATCACAGGAATCAAATGACGAACGGCAGGTCCGACTTGAGGCTGCTCGAGAACGTCAAGCTATGGCGCGCTCTTTGGAATCTCCTTCCGATCGTGATGCACGCCTTAGCTATGACCGTGAACGCCAATCGTCATCTCGAGCTTCAGAAACACTTACCGAAAGGAACCTTAGGCTGACGGCTGACAGCGAGCGCCATGCATTGTCGCGCGCATCTGAAACCTTTACAGAGAGGTCTCTTAGGTTAACAGCAGATAGTGAGCGACATACAACGTCTCGCGCCTCCGAAACTTCTCCAGAAAGGGACTCTAGATTGACAGCTTATCGTGAGCGTCACACATTATCTCGCGCATCTGAAACCTTCACAGAGAGGTCCCTTAGGCTAACAGCGGATAGTGAGCGGCATGCAACGTCTCGCGCATCTGAAACCTTTACAGAGAGGTCCCTTAGGTTGACAGCGGATAGTGAGCGGCATGCAATGTCTCGCGCCTCCGAAACTTCTCCAGAAAGGGACTCCAGATTGACCACTGATCGTGAGCGGCATGCATTATTGCGCGCGTCTGAAACCTTATCTCAATACGAAGAACGCTTAAGAAATGATCGAGACCGGCATAACAGGGCGAGATCTCTAGAAAGCGATGACCAGCACCAACAGAGATTGGAAGAAGCGAGAGAAAATTATGAGCGTTTACGCAGAAATAATGAAATTTTTGTAGAAAATGAGCGGCTGAGGGTAGATGTGACGCGTAGTGAAGAGACAGAAGAACAACTTCAAGCTCGCTTGGATGCTGATCGGCTGCGGGACTCTCTCAACAGAATTTCGATTTCCTCTGAAGACTCAGACGAAGCCCAACAAGTAGGGCATGACACCCTCCCATGGATTAATAAAGAAAGAAGTGAGTTTAATTATACACCTATGGTAAATTATTCTGAATGTAGTTCCATTGGAGGAATGATTATAATTTGTCCATTTCGTGATGCTCTCAAATGGCAAAAAGAAGCAAATGGGATGTGTTGCTCCGGTGGGAAAGTGCGTATTGATCTTTTTGAAAATCCACCTGAAGTTTTAAAATCATTGCTGAATGGTGACCACCCTCAATCCAAACATTTCTTGGACAATGTTCGAGCATATAACAATGCCTTTCAAATGACGTCTTTCGGTGCAAAACAAATATCTGAAGGGCCATTCATGCCAACATTTAAGATCCAGGGTCAGGTCTACCACCTAATTGGTTCCCTGTTGCCTGAAAATCAGCCCCAATTTCTTCAGATTTATTTTGTGTCCAATTATGAGGAGCAAGCAAACATAAGAAACCAAATTTATCCACAGCTTAATGGCAATCTAATCACGGTACTTCAAAGTATGCTGCACCAGGTAAACCCTTATGTGCATAGTTTCAAAGCCGCATTAGAATCTGTTCCGCAAGGTCAGAACAATAATTAAAAATTTGTCATTAACGCAGAAAAACGACCCGCAGCTGAGCATCGTGGTAGGCACAATACACCTGTTGCAAATGAAGTGGCCGCTGTTTTAGTTGACCAAGAATGTGAACGTCGAGATATAGTCTTGCGCACTCGAGATGACCGGCTACAGCGTATCTACGAAACGCATCGTTCATATGACGCCTTACAATACCCCCTAATTTACAGCCGAGGGGAAGATGGCTATAACTTTGGGATCCATCAAGTGAACCCCACCACAAGAGAGCCTAACTTAAACAAAAAAGTGTCAGCCCAGCAGTTTTATGCTGCCATTCTTCAAATACGACGTGATCGTTTTGCATATTTGCAACGGTTCCGTGGCCTGTTTAGTCAGTTTATTGTTGATATGTACGCGAAAATTGAAACTGAGCGCTTAGTGTACATACGGACCAACCAGAGACGATTACGTGCTGAAGAATATGTGCATTTACGTGACGCTATGCAGCAGGATGCTGATTCTGAAAACTTAGGCCGCTTAGTTATTCTTCCATCCAGTTTCACCGGCGGACCGCGCTATATGCACGAACGCACGCAGGATGCTTTCTGCTACGTCCGAAAGTATGGAAGACCGGATTTATTTATCACGTTTACTACTAACCCGAAATGGAACAAGATCACCCAAGAGTTATTTGCAGGTCAAGCATCTTATGACCGACATGACGTGGTTGCAAGGGTGTTTCACTTGAAACTAAAAATAATGATCGACCTTCTTACGAAAGAAAGCGTTTTTGGTCCTTTTCTGTGCTTTATGTATAGCGTTGAGTGGCAAAAGCGTGGCCTTCCTCACGCGCACATCTTGCTGTGGCTGCAGAATAAAATACGACCCAACGATGTCGACACCTTAATAAGCGCTGAGCTTCCGAACCCCGAAGAGGATCCTGCACTGTATGAAATAATAAAAACACATATGGTACATGGCCCCTGCGGTATCCTGAATAGAAATTCTCCCTGCATGAAGGATGGCCATTGTACAAAAAGGTATCCCCGTGCTTTAGTAGAGCAGACAGTTACAGGTGAGAATGGGTACCCTTCATATCGACGTCGATCACCGCAGCAGGGCGGATATACAGCTGAAATTAGATTACGCGGACAGCAGCTAATAATTGATAATAGTTGGGTTGTTCCCTACTCACCTTTATTGTCCAAAATATTCGGCGCCCACATAAACGTTGAGATGTGCAATAGTGTGGAGGCAATAAATTTATTTGCAAATATGTCAATAAAGGCAACGACCAAGCAACGTTCGCTTTGCAAGGAACCGATCGAGACGAAGTTACCAGGTACCAAACCGGACGATACATTAGCACTTCTGAAGCTATATGGCGCATATTGGGATTTGGCATTCATGAAAGGCATCCTACAGTAATGCATCTTGATGTCCACTTAGAGAATGGTCAGAAAATATACTTTGACGCAGATAACGCTCGAAACCGTGTAGAAAACCCACGCCAGACAACACTTTTAGCGTTTTTCAGGTTGTGCCAAGAAGACGATTTCGCTAAAACGTTAACCTACGATGAAGTACCCTCTTATTACACTTTTGATAAGCAAAGAGGAGTATTTAACAGACGTAGACGTGGTCAGCCAGTTGAAGGATTCCCTGGCGTTTTCAAGGACTCTGCTTTAGGTCGAGTGTACACAGTTCACCCCAGTAGCGGGGAATGCTTTTACTTGCGGCTGCTTTTGCACAACGTTCAAGGACCAACTTCTTTCCAATTTTTAAAAACAGTTCATGATGTTGAGCATCCCACATTTCAATCAGCTTGCCGAGCACTTCAACTGCTTGAAGGTGATCAACATTGGGATGCGACTCTCGAAGAAGCCTGTGTCAGCGACAGTCCCAAACGCACAGAACACTAACATGACAGCAAATAGGTGACGACCTATTTGCTGTCATGTTAGTGTTCTGTGGTATTTCAGACCCTTTAAGTTTGTGGGAGAAGTATAAGACGTATCTTTCTGAAGACTTCCATCATTCTTTGAGGCGCAATTTAAATCAAGATATTGATCCAAATGACGAAAGAGTAATTAATAGTTCCCTTTGTTCTATTCAGGAGATCCTTTTATCAATTGGTGGCAAATCTTTGAGTGACTTCAGTCTTCCCTCTCCTCAAATTCTACCCGATCAACCGCGTATCAACCGTGAGTATGCCTTGGAGATAAACTATAGCTCCACTGATCTAACCGCTATAGTAAATGACAATTTACAAAATTTTACAGCAGAACAAAGGGAAATATTTGACATCGTCGTCCAAAGCGTACTTAATAATGAAGGGAAGATATTCTTCCTAGATGCTCCAGGTGGTACTGGAAAGACCTACCTAACAAAAGCGATTCTTGCTGAATTCAGGCGACAAGGTAAGATAGCACTGGCCGTAGCATCTTCTGGAATCGCAGCTACACTTCTTCCCGGTGGTAAAACTGCCCACACAATGTTCAAAATCCCAATCGATTTAGATAGCACTGAAACACCAACATGTGCAGTTACAAGAAATTGCGATAAAGCAAAGGTGTTTCAGGATTGCTGTCTTATCGTTTGGGATTAATGCACAATGGCAAATAAAAAAGCTGTTGAAGCCGTGGATAGAACACTGTGGGACATTCGCCGAAACGATATTCCAATGGGGTACGTGACAGTTCTTTTCTCTGGCGATTTCCGGCAAACTCTTCCGGTTGTTACTCGGGGAACCAGAGCCGATGAAATTAATGCATCCTTGAAGCGTTCATATCTATGGCCTCAAATAATACGAATGCGTCTAACAATCAACATGCGAGCACAACTAGGCGGAAATTCCCAGGCACAAACATTTTCGAATATTCTTTTAGAAATTGGAGAAGGTACTCTTCCTGATTCCTGACATTTTAGGTAGAGTTGTGTCGTCTGAAGATGAACTAATAAATTCAGTGTTTGGAGACGTTTCAAGTATTATTCAACATGATAATTCTTGGTTATGTGAACGCGCCATACTGACACCCAAAAACGAACAAGCTGCTGCATTAAATGCAAAAATTTTGGCAGAAATTGGTGGAGATGAAGTGGTGTACACGTCCTATAACAGCGTTGTACATGAGGACGATGCTAAGAACTACCCAATAGAGTTTTTGAGCTCTCTAACAGCGAGTGGTCTTCCTGCACATAAAATCACACTGAAAGTCGGAGTGCCCATAATGCTTTTGAGAAATCTAACTCTACCCAAATTATGTAATGGCACCCGACTTAAAGTAAGTGCTTTGCAGAGAAATTTAATCCATGCTGAGATTCTCACTGGATGTGGCGCGGGCGAAACTGTTTTCATACCAAGGATTCCACTCATTCCCAACAACTTCCCTTTCGAATTTAAGCGCACTCAGTTTCCCATCAGTCTGTGCTTCGCAATGACCATCAATAAATCCCAAGGTCAAACTCTCAAGGCTGCTGGGGTGGATCTAAGATCCAATTGCTTTTCTCATGGACAGCTGTACGTGGCATGTTCACGAGTGAGTAGTGCTGAACAGTTGTTTGTTTTAGCCCCTACGGGAAAAACTACTAATGTAGTTTATAGAGACATTCTTTGATTTTTAAAAGTGTATTATTCAATACTTCAACGCGAACGAAAGTCGCGGGCACCAGCTAGTTTATAATAAGTGAGAAGAGTGGTACAAAAAAAAGGAGTAAAATGCACTAAAAAAAACATACTTACTAATATTACACAATCATGAAATAGGTTATAATCTTATTAGTCTTTTGCTTATGTATAAGCAAAAGACTAATAAGCATTCATAGAATACATATCCTTAATATATACAAAATTTTGAAAGATAAAGGTGATGATAATGACGACATCCATGAAACACAAATGCTTTCCTCATATATAAACAGATTTATCCTGACTCCTTAAGCTAGCAAATGAATAAACGATGGATTGTGCATTTAGTATTGATATAATTAATTTTTCTAAAACAGCATTTGCAAGTAAATGTAACTGCAGAGCAGTAAGTACATCCCAAGCTTCAGAGCAGGCATTCGATGACAACTCAACTCGCCACCTTCTGCATTTCAGGAGGGCCGCCGCACGCTGTCAGGTATGCCCTGAAGACAAACATATAGCACGGTGAGTAAAGGGTAAGTATTCTAAAACTTATTTGTCAAAACTCTCTTCAATTGATTTAAAGATGCCTTGTTATATCAAGGATTGCACCTATGTAAAATGTTTAACACATACAAGTTTTATTGAGAAAAGTGGTCAACATTTTTCCAGTAGTAAATTTCAACAAGAAATGATGCGACCGCATCCTTAATATGCTAACTAATACGGTAATTAAAAATACGGTTGAAGTGTGTGTGTGAAGTATCTTTGTTAAAATTTTGTGATTGTTTAATATGCTAAATATAGGTAAATATAGATTTAAGCAAGTTGAATAGTTTCATATAAGACTTAATTCATCAAAGTTCGAATGAAGATAGTTGAAAAAATACGGTCAAAGTATATCTTTCTAAAAATACAATTTGACCGCATTGTGATTGTTTTTGATACCACTATTTTTTTGTGGAGATGTCAAAAACGTAAAGTAATTCTGTTAACAAAAAAAAAAGTAAAAACCGAATTCAAAACCAAAATGATAAAATTGTTTGCCTAAAATGGATTCCTTTCCTTTTAAAAGGTCAATAGTTTATTTAGGACTTTTTAGTGCATTTTGGTTTTGATTTGAGTTCTTAATTTTTAGTGATTACAGGAAAGGGAGGGCGAGGTGGAGTTGCACCTTATGACTCTGTTCTGTAAGAAGCTACAAATTACCTATCATAAGTTCTGTCAATATACGAGTAATTACTGAATCCCTAAGCGTTAAGGAGTTCCACTATCAGCTTAGCTCCTCGCAATGTTGACTATCGCACCTAAAAATTACGTGAACATTAATATTCTACTAAAAAATACCTACGTGCATAAAAATTTGAGGGTTTCCCTCGATTACACCAACATCCCATTATCAGATCCCGACTTGGCAACAATGGGACCAACTAAAAGGTATAACTAATAACCTCTAAGTTAGTGAAAACATTTTCAAATCGGTCTACAAATGACTGTGATACCTCATATCACAGCACACACACAGCCACAAAAAAAACATACGTACAGTCGAATTGATAACCTCCTCCTTTTTTGAAGTCGGTTAAAAACAAACATGTTTTTAGTATATAAACACTATGCGATAATCTCTTGATATCCAAAATTTCATACTCTTAAAAAACATAAATTTTAGCAAAGATTACTTTAAACTGAATATAAAATATGTGATGTTCCTTAGGAGTCAATCTATAGGTATTTTAAGCTTCTCATTGTTACTCGTCATTTCCATATCAAAATATTGGATTAAACCTAACACTTAACTCCTCATAAATGTGTACTCAAGGTCACTGCAACCACGTTCATAGCCAAAACTATTGTATACGCTCGTTTTTTTTCCGTCTGTGCAAACGATTTTCGTTTGAAAGTATTGAAAATGGTTAGGCGGCAGGGAGCTCGACTTAACTATGAATATTGTAAGGTACGTGATAGTCAAGAAGGTATATATTCCCAAGTTCCCGACCATGTTTAGTATCTGCCGGAGACGGGAAGCGCGCCCGGATTATCTCACGTGGTGAAGTGTAGAAAGGTATAAGTATTTAAATCCTTTGGACTAGTATGCATTGAATAAGTATGTAGTTTTCTGAATAGTAAAATTTTCGTAGCATGTGGAAATGGTGGAGTTCAGCTATCTGTATTATGCTATTAAACAAAATCCTTTTACTACGTTTGCAAGAAAAAACATAAAAGCATTTAATCTATTTAGTTAATTGAGTTGTCTAAAAGCCTTCCGCTCTATCAAGGAAATGGTGGAACTAATCATTACGAGATAATGCGTAAGAAATGGACGAAGGGAGAAACGCTTGCCTACGTCTATTCTGAAAAAGCGAAAAAACGCTCCGACAACGAAGACGAAAAAAAAGACCGAATTTCGTCTCAGGAGAGTAAGACTGCAGAACCTGAGTGTACTGACCCGAATTAAAACGTAGTATAACATAAGAAAATCTGATACATTTTCATTCATATCGTCTTGCATATAAGGATGATAGTTCATTGTGACGAACAAAGAGAAGTGATGTGTAATTCAGACATTGAAAAACGGTATATCCGTGACTAGTGAGAGAGGGACGGACACACAAAATGAGGGAGACAAAAATATGGCATTTTGATTAATACGCAGCCATTGCTCAGAGCGGGCTGTGTACCATTGCTAAGTAATGACCACTCCATAAAGACATGGTTAAGGTTAAAAGAAAATTACTTTATCAACGCCTTGTTTTAAATAAATATCCTGTTTCAGGAAATATTATTGTTGTTTCCAATACAAGAAATTGAGATGTTGGGGAGATGTAAAGATTTCGCCGCTTTATTGATAGCTACACAAATGATTTATTATGAAGCTCGTTTATTTTGTTCGTTCGTTTCAACGGTTGTTTATTTGGAATTTAATTTTATTATAGTGATTAAGAGGTGAATTGAATTAGGAGTGTATTTATTAGGGCTTTCAAACTCTTTGATGCCATTGAATCCCATTATTCTTTCATTATCGACTATTATTGCAACTCTTTTTTTTAAGAAAAATATATTTGCAAGTAAAATAGAGAGACAATTCCCACAGTTTTATATACTAAAGCAATGACAATACCTATTATTAATCGTCTTGAAGCGGATATTAAAATGCAATAAAAAGCTTTTTATACAATGTGACTCAGAAAAAAAACATACATCGCGCGCCTATGACATAGGAATTGGTTAAAAAGGGTTAACTCAGCTGTCAGATTGGTCCTCTAGCAAAGGAATGAATAATGAGTGGAGATAATCTGTGACAGTTTCGTCTTACAAAAAGCCGCGACTGTCTCGAATAAATAATATCAGTCAGGCATTTTTCTACCTTGTGGTTTTTCGTGCGTCTAATTACCTGGTTTCTCACAATGTACTTTGATTTTTATCTATCGGTTTCAGTTTTGTTTTTGTTTATTTTTTTAGGATACTTTTTGGTTTCAGACTTCGTAAAATTAAATAAAAAACTATAATAATTAAATCACTTAGATTGATATTGACACATATATTAGATTTATTTGGAACTCTTTATAATTCTTGATTACATTTTTAAACGTACATAAACACAGTGAACTATATTAAAAAATCTCCGCATAACTAAAGATCAAGATCAAGATCAAAGATCATCATCGATACGTAAATAAACAATAACCAACGAATAATTAGGAAACGGAATGTAATTTCGTATGTATTATTGGATAGATAACGCTTACCAGAACTTACTAGGACGTTGTGAAATACACCGTAAATGTAGTCAAAACAATAAATTGTGGAAGAAGGTAAAGGTATGGGTAAGTAAAGCACTTAGGTTAATCATTTAACGGATATTCTTCAGTGTCAGAGGTCGCAAACATTTCACATTCCAGATTCCAAAATAAAGCAAGACGCAGAAGGGTTCCGTGGGATAATCAATTATGTATGGCTAGGTGAGGCCACCGAGGCAGTTAGTGGAATGGTCTCGCCATTACCCACTAATTCCTTGTCATTTGCCTGCGGCCACTGTGCGACGGTCAACCGATTGTGTACTTGCTATGTACTGAGATTCGGAGACCGGATTGGGGTTGATAACATTTGGCAAAACGCTAAAAATATTAACTACTAATCAAAAAAAAAAAAAAAATTACCAGAACATGTGAGATACGTCTTTCTATTTTGCAGTCAGTGAAGAATTGCCGAGGCAATCTGTTTCAGTGAAGAAATGCAAATACAATTGTACGACAAAAGTGTAGTGCTGCATGTTATCGAATCGTTATATCGTTATATATAAATAATATATAAATAAATATGTATAATTAAATTTTAGTTTTTATAGTGTTTTGTCACTTAATAATATAAATTGAAAATTGCACTTGTAAAAAGCAACATTGGCTGTGTGACAGACGAGGAATCGAACCCCGTGTCTTACGCAATCCGGGGCACGCAGTAGGCATACGCCCGGATTGCATAAGAAACGGGGTTCGATTCCTCGTCTGTCTTACAGCCAAAGTTGCTTTTTACAAGTGCAATTTTCAATTTATAATAAATATGTATGTTTATCTTTACAATAAATCAGGTTTCCAAGCTTTACTCTTAATCTAACAGCACAAAGAGATAAATACAATTTACTGTCGGAGACTGATGTCCAAACCAAGCCCAGGGCTTGTAGTTCAGATCATCAGGTCCACATCTTGGAATATTTTTTTGTGAACTTGTCAGAACTTAACAAGACAACTTTATTTTCCTTTAAAAAATACTTACTGTAACATGCAAGGACCTCTTCAAATGTTTATTAATAAGCTCACTAATACAAGATATATCATAAAGTTTTTTTCGTTTATGAATGAACTCGATTGATGTTTGAGTTATCATTTTATCCCAACATAAGGTGACTCATTTGATGATGATCAATGAAGATGAATTCGAACTGGAAACATCACGCGCGTTTTTTGAATCTGTTTTGAGATTTTCTAAAAAAATCTGTTTTGAGATTTTCATTCCCCCCGAAATGTTGGTCACCCCTGGCCCCTAGGTATTACGCAGCCTATGTAAACTAGAATCGGTACCTAGTCGTAACTTGAGTTGGACTAACAGTTCAACCGTTGTTATAGTCATTACATCCAGGTGCTTGTGGAAGGCTTCAGTTGGATAAGTAATCTCAAGTAACTTGACATTTGATCACACATTTTTTTCCACGATGTGGAAGAAATAGATGAGCGTGAAAAACCTCTCTTATGTACTTGCAGTACAGGAGACTATCAGATTTTTCGAGGCTTTTAAAGAATGAATGACCTCTGCACTTTGTGTGTAAAGATAATTAAGTACAAGTTCGTAAATTAAGTCTCAAACATAATATGGACACATGACAAAAAGCAGATTCAAATTGAGTCACCGTATAGTTACATTCCTTTCTACAAAGGTACAGTTAGGCACGGATCTAGTTTTTTTCTTTAGTTTATTGCACTTATTACTTACTTGTGAGATTCAGATCACATTTAATGATACTGATTACCCTTATTAGAACTTTGACTGCCTTAAAAAAAACAAAAAAAAAACAGGATATATTACACCCAATTTTTACGAGAAATTCAATAAGAAATCGTTAAAAAATTTACGGTATTACTATTATTTAACAAGCACTCTATATATAAAATAACGTCAGAGAAGACATCGCCGCGCGCCGTAAGCACTCGGGTCCGCGCGCGGGACTGAATGAGTTAATTGGATAATTTAAAATGTATAAGACGTTCAATACGTCTTCGTTTATTCGTTTCTTCAAACAGGTAGAAGAAGAATGCTAGTTAAAGTAGGTAAAGTTAGCCTGTAACGTCCCACTGCTGGGAAAAGCCTTACCTCAACTATGAGGTAGTTCGAGCCATACTCCACCACGCAGGCTTTGTGCGGATTGGTGAAGGGTGTTTGCAAGGCAAGTGACTAACGCTGCTGTCAGATGTTATCAAGCCGCCCATAAGGCCTCTGACTAGACTAAACGACTAATATCAACCGATATTAACCGGGACCAGCTGCTTAATGTGCCTTCCGAAATACGGTGTAGCTCGTGATGTACTACGTCTCTTATATGGTCGGAATGGTCACCCATCCAAACACGACCGCGCTCTAGGTTGCTTTACTTCGGTATCACTACCACTGCGCTACGAGCACCTACATTGTTAGATTTTCACAAATGCCAATAAATGAATTTTAAGATTAAAGGAATGTAGAAAATATTGTTTCAATAAGTATATATTTATTGAATGATATTTCAGTAATCTACTTTTCAGACTGCAAGTATAATTATTTTCAACTGTACACACCATAATACATTTGTGGCCATAATCGATTATACACGGTATCCACGCATCGGACGCGCAGTTAGTCAAATGGTCTCGCCATTACTGGATAATCCTGCCCATTTTGATGTGGCTCCTGTCCTGGAGGAAGACGAAACTTGGTGTATCCAAGTTTCGTCTTCCTCCAGGACAGTGTTAGTGTAGGAAGTACTCAGTATAGACGGTAGCAGTTTTTGATGAAAGAGGATTGTGCTAGTTGAGAAAAAGACACAAAAACAGCATCATTTTATTATATTTACAACTACCTAGCAGGCCCGGTAAACTCTGTTTGTGTCTATGCCCAATATCCTATTTGGGGCGGTGAGGAATCCATCAAATTAAAAATTATGAAAATTGGTCCATCCGTTCTTGAGGTGTGTTTGTGATGTGACTAACACGACTTTCTTTTACGTATAAAAATAATAAAAAAAAAGATACATTAATTGTCTAATTGCTGTCGACTCTCAGAAGAAAAAAGTTTTTTTCTCATCATTTTTATATAAACGAATTTTCAAGATCTGCGCAAGAGTTTCTTATGTTACTACTGTAATATTATGGCGGTTACCAAAGTTATAAATACAGGTGATACGTAGTATTCATAAGACTTCTATTTTGTGATCAAAGCAGCAGAGAATATGGCATTGCATTTCTGTTGAGTAAGAAAAACAAAAGAATGAATCACAAGTCACGCCGCAGGGCTAGGGCCGCGTCGCGCCCTCATCAATCTCGAACAATATTTGCTATTGGTGTAATCTGTGGACCCCAACTTCGCCCTTGAGGGACACACACACTATGCGACAAAAATCGACTCTCACGGAAATTATATTGATATTCAATACACAATAAATGGGCCCTGTCAAAAACTTGCTGTTCGCTCCTACGGTCATCCCTAAGCTATCTGTGTCATTTGCCATTGGTAACGCAGGAGTTCTGTCTCTCGCTCGGAAATCTCAAATCTCTAACGGCAGAATAGGACAACTATATACTTGCAGGTTTAGCTCGCTTTTATCAAGAGGACTGAACTAATTTTTCATCATAGGGTCCGCGACAGTTACAAATGTGGCCCGAACTGTCTTCTTCTTTAATAATACTTTTTATTTTTTTCAAGGGTAGTTCGCCCCCGACGAATGAAGATTTTCATCTGAACGCGGGGGAAAAATTGGAAGAAGCTTAAAACGCAATTTGTTTGTCTAAACTCTTTAATGCTCACCCAATTAGAAAATGGGCCGGATTTAAAAATGCGTCTGCGTTTTGAAATTTTAAAAATGATCTAGTAAATTATATGAATACATTCCTGCAGATTGTTCAAAGAGTTGAAGTCTTTGCTTTTATTGGACATCTTAAAATAGGAAGTGGCACACTTATTCGATTAATTGTCTCTCTAATTAAGCTCAATTAGTAATTGAGATCAACGCCCATACCCTTATCATAAATTCGTGTAGACATATTCTTTTGTTTTTGCCTAGATCTATAGCATACCTTTAACATTCTCCAGCAAATACAACTTTAAGGTCTACTAGCTTAGTAGCGTAGCGCAGATCCTTGGGACCCTTTTTTTTAATCACTCACGAAAAAATGGCGTTTACCTAATATTCATCGTTTACTATCTTATTTTCGGATTAAAATCAGTTTCACTCCACACAGGAGTGATTAAGAAATATAACTTAATTTTGTGAGTACTTATATATTTAGCTCTGTTTTCGTTGATTTTTAATTAGTTTCCTTAGAAAAATCACACGCCATATCCAAGCGAGAGATTTAAAAATAGGGCTCCAAAGTGAACATTTTAGTCAACAGCAAACCTAGATTCAGCTAACACGGCTCTGGGCAAGTGGCCCTTATTTACATTGGTAAGCCCAGTTTTAATACTTATAAAATTCAAAAAAGCATATGCTTGTTCCACAACTTTATCATCATTTTAAAAGTGACTGTAGAATAAAGAACTACCCAAACTTTGGCACTTACTTTTTTTGACGAGTATTTGTCCAAATATTTGCCTTCGCATTTTAAAAGCTATACGAAATAACAACCACCTCTGAGACGAGCGAAGGCATCCCAAACATACCTACATAGCCAAAGTATACTTATACCCCGCATTATAATTCGGCTCCCTAGATCAGCGAGTCCGATCAATCACTGTACGAAGCTGTCATGTTCGGTTTATGAGAAAAATTGTCAGGCTGAACGACCCAGCCTCCCCTTAGCAAACACTTGCGTTATAATGGAAAGGGTATCGGAATATTAATAAGTAATGCATTCGATGATAGTGGGAAGTTATTTTTGGATATATGAAATAGAATGGATAGTAAATATGGTTTAGGTTTTAAAATTATTAGTTAAAAACCACATACGTTGTATGTGTATTGTAAACTGGCCGTTTTTTAATGTTGGGTATATATTCATACAAAGATAGTACAAGAGGTTACGTACGCTTTAGGTTGGTTAACGTGAAGTAGAGAAGCAAAAGTAGAAATAGGTAAGTATAAAACTCAGTCATAATGAAATATGATCATCACCGCGAATTTTATAAGCTAGTATTAGACTTTTACTTATTTTACTAAAACGATAAATAAGCACTAAAATTTTCGTAAAATAAATATATTAGATCTGTACTTAACGAAACTTATCTAATCCATTGCCAAGGTAGCCAACTCTCCAGCTGAAACGCAAAAACATTTTGAAGAAAATACTCCTCTTAGAAATCATTTGTCAAAGCATTGGAGGGTCAATGCGACTCGGCGGTTCCCACGACGAATCTCCTAAGATGAACAAACTATTTTATTCTAGTAAGAAAATAAAAGACTGATGCAAAATAACCCTTACTGCAGAAGACACAAGAGTCAATGAAGAGGCAGGTTAGAATTTTCGAGGTGGTTTCATAAGGTTGTGCTTCTATAGGTATTTCGAGAGAGTTTCCGTTAATCGTCCAGAAAAAATATTTGCCGATTCTGCTCTCGCGTTTTTCCACTGATAAATGTTCTCGGAATATGTATCTGGCAATTTGGAGTAGTTCGGATCCTTTTGTTTCATTAAGTGCCTGAGCCGAATTTTTTTACTGTCTGGGAAAGTGGCAGGTGGTATACAAGTACTAATGAAGGAACCTCGGAAGTAGTGGATTTATTTTTTCTTTAAATGAATTTACTGGAGCTTTTTTGGTGCTAAGGGATTGAAATTTATGGTAATGATAACTGATTGACAGCTATAGAGATGACGATGCGATGATACAAAAGCAAAAGCAGAGTGTTCGGCCACATCAAATAATAGAAACAACAAAGAGTGAACCGAATACTTTATCCCGACCCGAAGTGTACAAATAAGAAAGAAAAATGCCTCGAAAGACCTCAAGTATTTTTTCTCGCCACGTAATCTCATACTGTAGGTGTACTAAGTACGTGAGTGTCCGAAGGTTTATTTTCGCTTAGACCGGTCCGGCGTAGGTAGAAGCCCTGTTTATTATTTAGAATGTGTAGCAGAGAGACGCGAGTTGATGCGAGCTCCAAGTGGAAATCTTTTGGGATTACGCGGCCGTCAACTGGATCCGGGGGGGCGCACTGAGAGCGGAGTAAATAGGTTTCTAAAAATGGATAAGTAAGCTATACCCAGGCTTGAAATTAAAACAATTAAGGCCTGATTTTTCCAACGTCAGAAAAGGAATATTCGTCTAATAAATATAAAATAAGCCTAATTTTGTAAGCACCACCCTTTTGTCAGCAATTATTTATGTCAATGTAATTTTTAATTCGGTTGTTTTATACTTATTTAGACGGACAAGTCTTATCTGAAGTTAATAAAATCGGCCCTAAGTATTTTTTTTCACTAATTAAAACTAAGTTCCCGCTGCATAGGTTATTTCAGAATAATAAAATTAAAATGATTTTTTTAAATGTATGGTTCTTCTATGGAAAAACAACTAAATATAAATTAACCATTAGTATTTTTTAATCGAACAACTCTCCAGTATAAATAACAAACAAGAACAAAAATAAAACTAAGACATGCAACATAAAAATAACTTAATATCTACCTATTCAAAAACGAAACCAATTCCTTGCGGCAAGGAGGCTATGATGCTGGCTGCGTTGCCGCGTTGGATAGCTATGCTGTTCCTTTGAGCTAGGAACCAGCCAGCTTTATTATTGGCTGTTAAAGAATTTAATTTTGGCGCATTTTTTCTAAACGCCAAACGGCACAAACACATAATCACTTGCAAGTGAAACGTACTTGCGACGCTTGGCGTTTTCAGCCAACTTCGCTGCTGCTCCAGCTTTAAGGGCTGATTCTCTGAGATGGGAGGGGGCCAAAGTATCGACACAAGTTGCATCCCAAACTAAGGCCCGACCCTGTTCCCAGGGAATAAGCGTTAGGCCATCGAATCTCTTGACATCATCACGGACCAAAACACGTGGTTCTAACGTGGAAGGAACATTAATGGTCGCAAGAGCTCTTCTGATGGCGTCATTAAGGGTAGCGTGACGGGCGAGACGCCCAGCGCTTTGCTGGCACAAAGGCAGTGGAGACCAAATTTATCAACCTCCTTGCCACATGGACACGAAAAAATTTCACATATACCGTACCAAGGCGGAGGCCCACACACACCCGGAAAGACTTACTATCAAAAAGAGTGCCCAAATTTTTCGACGGTAAAGAATGAAGCCAATGACCAGAATCTTTGCAGGAAACTGCCAAGAGCCTTGCGCGACCACTGTCACTGACGGAATCTTGAAGTAAAGAATTGAAAATCTCTCTCGCAAGAGGGACATCCCAAAGTTTTTGCTGGTGACGTTCCCTTGGGATGTCTTCTCTAGGACAGAGGCCTTGCCAAAACTCCTCCGCCTCTCTCACCTCAGAAAGTTGGCGAGGATGTTCAAAGATTTTTCCGGCTAAAACGGAAGTGCTATGCAAAGACGAGAGAAAAGCGGGGAGGGCTATACTAGAAATTTGGCGAATTCCGATACCATCAAAACGAATAGGAAGCGAAGCCTGAGCCCAAGAATTATTATCGAACTGTAAATTTAAAAAAAATTACAAACTATTTTTAAGGATGGTGTCAAATAATTTAAAATATATATTTTTTCCAGATAGGACTAGCACGTAAGAAATATGTAAATTTAGGCACAAAAAGACACGATTTAAGTATAGTAAATGCAATGTGTGAATTCAGGTGTTCTAATCTGGGGGCTGAAAGGGTGAAATCATTCAATTTTTTATCAAAAGGTTCGATGCTGGGATCAAGAAGAGGGGCACCCAGGAGGCAAAGCGATTCGGTATTCAGAATTTTAATGTTAGGAGCAAGGGAATTGAATTTATCGATGATTGCCTGACGGGAACCAGACGAAACGTGATCATTAATAAAAAGTTCACATTTTGAAAGGTTCAGTTCCAAGCCTAATTTCTTAAATCCTTCTTAAATCAGGACAAGGTCTTGGAAAACAACATCTGCTTTGCCTCCAAAGGAGCCGTCATCCAGATACCAGGCATTGAATTTAGAATTTAAGGATGAAATGACAGAATGGATGCCTAAAATAAAAAGGGCTGAACCTAGAGGGTCACCTTGCAGAACACCGACTGCAGAAACAATTGAATGTTCATTGTTAAGTAATTTTGATTGATTATGGTAACACTGAAAAACAAAGGGATATATCTGTGGAGTGTGAGTCTGAACTTCATTCAGCAAGGCAGACCTGTCAAGAGAATTAAAAGCATTCTTCACAACAACTTTCATAAAAACCTTCAGATTCGTCACAGGAGAGGAAATTGCGAGCGGAATGAACCACGGCCTCGCAACCTTCCTTACTGCCGAAACCAAGTTGAATGGGTTGAAAATACTATTTCAAAGGAGAAAAAAGATCACGACAGGCTTATTTGGCTGCAAAACGACGAGACGTTGAGCCATTAGGTATTTATATAAATTAACATCATTTTAAATCAAATTTATAATTTAAAGATTGACTTTTTGTCTGAAATTTCTAAATTTTTAATAAATAAGTCTGCGTTTATATAAAACATATTTATATAAACGCTACTACTACTACGGTTAATGCTACCTAACCACTTACAAACATCACCTACAAAATCATATAACACAAAAACAGAAACACTTGAAACGAAGGTCGACGTGAGGAGCAGGCAAGATTTTAGCTCTTACGGTGATTAGCCGCTAGTAATCTCGATAAGTCGTTTCGTGCATGAGCACTAAAGGGGCCATATAGGTACAATCACTACTTAATACTTTTGGTTTATTTATAAAAAAAAAAGTATTAGGTCTTTTTAGGGTTCCGTAGCCGAATGGCAAAAAACGGAACCCTTATAGTTTCGTCAAGTCTGTCTGTCTGTCTGTCTGTCTGTCTGTCTGTCTGTCCGTCCGTATGTCACACCCAATTTATTCTGAAACTATAAGCATCACACTACTGAAATTTGGTAGGGAGATGTATCCTCTTAACCGCTTTACGATTCTCATACAAAAAATAAAAAATAATGATATTTAAGGGGGGAAACTAAAACCGAAAAAAAAATTTTTAGTCAAACCTATGCGTGTGGGGTGTCTATGGATAGGTCTTCAAAAATGACATGGAGGTTCCTAAAACCGTTTTCTTTTAAAGTCTAACGTTTCTTAGCTAGACGCTTCCAAAGTGGAAAAATGGGCGTCCCCCCCATCTAACTTCTAAACTAAGCGAGTGTAAATTTTGAAAAAAATATGTAATGAAGATCATTACAAAAACTTTCAACGAAAATTGGTTCGAACGGGATCGAACGAGAAGTTTTTGAGATATAGCACTTTTTTAACAACCGCAAACATAACTTTGTTCTTCATACAAACACTATGAAAAACAAAGTTATATTTGCTGTCAACAAAATATTGTGGTATTTTACTAAGTGGAAGTAAGTGAATTGCCTAATTCAATTAACGTTGGCACGGAACCCTCAGTGCGCGAGTCTGACTCGCACTTGGCCGGTTTTTTTTATTCTTCAATGTTTAATATCAAAAGGTAATATTATCCAATGGTGACCGGGAAACTGGTGGCTATCTTATAATCTGTACCATTACGATGAGTATACGAAGGTTTTACTCGCTAGCGACGACGTAAAAAAAGTCTATGGAAAATTGTATAGCCCCTGTAGCGGTCAGTGACAGAACTAAAATTTTCCATACAAAAAGTTATGTCGTCACTAGTGAGTAAACTCATGGTTATGGTATTAGTACCTACGAAGATTACTGATGACACTCTGATTCATAGTAATATATACTTGAGTAAAAAGGAATAGGCAAAGGACTATTCCTTTGATATTACTGCCGTTTCTTCGAGTAACCGAATGTTATGTTTCAGCCGCGTTAGATTCGACGAATTATCCTCATAGCCCTTAATTTTAAGGTACATCCGTACGAAACAATCAAGAGAACCAAAATCGAGGCTTTTGGGAAGACAATAAATGTTACCTTCTCAACTCCACCATTAGATAATATTTCGTGAGCATAACATCAATTTATTGATTTGATTTCAAGGAAAGTGGCCCGGTCTTGTTAGAGACACGTTTTTGAGATGAAATCTTAAACTCCTGCAACTTTTCGTACTCCTGTAACATGGAACGGTTGGCTTTGCCGATTTTCATGCAACCCAGACGCGATTTTATGCCTTACCCAGACATGGCGGGCCCCTTGGTTACCGTGGACTCCAGCGACCTGACCTTAGCCTGCTTGACTATTTCTCATGTGAATATCTCAAAAGAATAGTTCATCAGACATAACACAAAGGTAACAAATCATCAGGGTGAAAATGGCAACGACATCGAGCTGTTTCAGCGACTCGTCACCAATTTTCGTTCCAGATGTGATGATTGCCAACAGATTGCTGTCTCCGATTGGATGTTATTAACTTTTTTGATGACCTTCGTGGTGTTGTGGCTAAGCACGCTGGTTTCAAGGTGTCGCCGCACCGAGGTCTCGGGTTCGATTCCCGGTCGGGTCAATATGGAAATCAAAATTTTCTATATTGTCTCGGGTCTGCGTGTTGTGGTACCAACTCTGTGTCTGATTTTCATAACACAAGTGCATTAGCTACTTAGATTGGGATCAGAGCAATGTATGTGATTGGTGTCCAATTTTTTTGCAATAGATTTTCATTTCTTTTTTTACTGAAGACGAAAATTGAACAAAAAAATACCCGATACTCTTTTTGGACGAAGAACAAAGTAGCAATCACGTTAGGTTTTTTTGTATCACTCAGTGTATCCAACCCTTATCATCTCAAGCGAGGCGCGCTATGATGTACGAGAAGACGACGCCTGGCGAAACCTAAACCGAAGTAAAGCCTCTATCACGTCAAATGAATACTAAATCATGGGCGGCCATTTGAATTTCAATATCTGCCCGCGTTCGCTCTGCCTTTGCCATTACTGGGATGTCTAAGGAGATATCGTGGTTTTAGGTTTGGAGAAAAGGTAAAAAATATTAGATTTGTAGACTTAAAAATGAAAGTAACCGACACTTTTTTAATGTCTTTTGAATTCATTTGTTAACGCGAAAGAGCTCAACGCTCTTATAACAGCATTGTAGTAGAGCATTAGTAGTGCCAGCTAACCAAGAAATAAATAAGTAGTTTTATCTCAATTTCAACCTAAGTTACTCAATAATGT
This sequence comes from Pyrausta purpuralis, assembly GCA_963924145.1. Classification (NCBI taxonomy): domain Eukaryota; kingdom Metazoa; phylum Arthropoda; class Insecta; order Lepidoptera; family Crambidae; genus Pyrausta; species Pyrausta purpuralis. Next base: position 21,512,265 of record OZ001643.1, read on the forward strand.
ACTTAAACATTAAAAAAATATTAATGCTATATTTATATCTGAAACATTTATTACATAAGAATTACCATACATATTTACGCTTACTTCTGAAATAGTGACGCTTTTCCTAATTTTCATTTGTGACATAACAACAATGCAATGACTAAAAACATTTGCCTTTGCCATAAGTAAAAAGGTATTATTTGACTACATATTACCCGAAAAAGAAGTCGCATACCGTTTAGGGAATGAATGGTCAAGGGAGCGAATGAACAGCATTTTCTTTCGTTGACCTTACGACAAATGCTATTCTAACATCCACGTTACCATCCATTCGACATGTTTTCCTGACTCAGCAACCATTGCCTTGTTATAACCGATGAGGAAGCTTGGATCACTTGCAGAGAAAGGAATGGTTAGGTACTTTAGCTGAGGTGTAGTGTTGAAGTATACGTCACTAGTGATGGGAGCCCAGTGCATTGATGCATTCGCGCTGCGCCAGGGGCCTCGATTGATGCTTCAGCGACGAGCGACGTATTGCAATCGTTATGCATCTAATGTCATTGCGATTCGGTTCGCTGCCGTCTGTCTATGTCCGTAGTTTTATTTGTTAGAATTCACCATGAAGACGAATTGTGGAGATTTTAGGTTTTTTGTGTTTGAATGATTTAGAATGCAGCACGAAATTCATTTTTTATTTCCAATTTTAACTATATATTCCTAAAATCAAAAAAATATATTTCTTTGAGCTTCACAGCTGTTTTTATCTCAGCAATAGTCTATAAAGACGAAATAGTAGCAACAACAGGCAAGAAATGGACAGCAGACACAGCCAAAGACAGAGAAAAGTGGCATACCTTGAAGGCATACCTTGGGTCCATACAATGATAAAATATTCGAACGTCACTTATTTTTATTGTAATACTTTTTTAATTATTTAATTCGATTTAATTTGAATGTATTTTTCAGTAATCTAAAATCTGTTAATTTTTATTTTTATCCGATTTAGACAAGTGTAAATGTTAATTTAATGCATTTTTGTTTTATTATATTTAATATATTTTTTTATTATTATTTTAATCCTTATTTTCAATTGTTAATTTGTTTTATCGAATTTATTTAATTATTTGTAGTTTTAAAAAAATGGACACATAAAGCTTTATATTATTATTACATTATATTATAATAGTCTTTTACTTTCAAACTGGCAACTGTTATAAAAGTTTGTCTTAATTTAATCCAGTCGATATAAATTAGTACTTACTTTTCTCTGAATAAGTTAAGGTTTAATGAAGACATTAAACCTGCCGCGGAGAAAAGTACTACCTTACTATTTTGGTGATGTAGGGAGTTTTTCGTCCAAAATGAGAGTATTATTAAGAATTATTCTCCTGGAAAAGACAAAATTGATGTAACTCTTGCTTAAGAAGACAAAAGGTAACCAATGAATGAACGTGGCGCTACATTTAAAATTGTGTAACAAACAAAGGACACAAAGCAATGGTTTTGAGGCTACATAAGATACCTTAAGCTATGGGATCCATAGTAGTGATACCATCGGTAAAATTCGAACTACTATAGTCCACCGAAAACTCCGTTAGCCGACCAAAATTTAACCCTCGCTTGATTAGTCCGCACACACCCTCCACTCTCCTCCGCATCGCATCCGCACATGCTGACAGATACGGGACGGCGGATCTTAGACGGAAATTAAAACTAATAATTCAAAAAGTTTCCGCGCGACCGAACCGCCGACTAGGATTTATGTCTCAACCAGTCTTGTGAGTGCTTCCTATGTTGTTCTAGATTAACTTTCGGCTGGAGTATGGAATGTTAATCAGTTTAGTTTTGTTTATAGATTGGGTGTAAAACCAATTTTGGGATTTGTTTACTTTTGTACGGAATAAAATTTATATGACATCAACTCTATGTATTAAATAAATATGAACTACCTACTCTTTATATTAATTAACCATAAAAAAATATTTTTTATTGATACTATAAGAAAATAATCGAGTTACTAGCTGGCGTAGTAACTACTGTGGACTTCAAATGTTAGAGTTCTCTGCTGTGGTTGCGGTGTGTGGCTGTGGTCCTTATTTTATTTCTTGCGTACTGTCTAACCATGTCAATTTTATATGTCCTTAATCATTATGCTTACGGCCTGTTTAACACTGTCTGGGTTGGATACCATTACGTTATCTGTCAAATACTTCATACAAAATTACTTTCATAATGAATTGTTCATTGGACAGCGCTCATTGGTCGATAGTGACACATCTTAATAAAATTAATCGGTATAACTCAATACCCGAATAAGACTGTATTTTTGAGCACCGTACTGGACGCCATTACTGTTCTTATTTTGACCTGTACTTGCAAGCATGACTCGTTTTTTCCGTCTGCCAGTCGTCTGCTCTGCCCATAAGTACAACCAAAGGGCAAAGCACTCAAAATGGAAGCGGTGTCGAAACCACCACATTAAACACAAATTGATCACAAACACAATACTCACGGACCATTGTATCAGGGGTCTGCAACATTCTTAGCACTCTATTAAGACAGCACCGCTTATTATTGAACAGAGGCGTAATTACATACCCGGGAACGCCACCGGGCGATCCTGTTGGTTTAGCAGTTAGCTCCAGATCGCTGATACGTGCAAATAATGAGTATGTGTTAATACGCGGCTGCGGAGATTGTAGGATAAGGCAGTAAAATGTTGACGATTTCTGCTTGTTCTAGTACATGTTTGTAATCATCACGCCTTATAAATCATAGAGGATAAAAAATAAGAATGTTGTTATATTATAAAGTTGATAAAGCTAAATTATTTTATCTTGAAGTAAATGTTGAAAGCTAGTATCTACAGCATAGTCTTTTTTGCTAATCCAATGTTTGAGCATACGTGGCCAGAGTCTTAATTATGTTTATTTATTTTTAATGCATGTTGACAAAGAAGTATGGTCAGAAGAAGTTTCGTCAGACCGAAAGACAGTCTGTCATTTCAGCCTATATGTAATTTTGATTTTTTATGTAAGTAAATAGTTAAGCTAAAAATGTTTCAACACATTTTCCAGGTGATACTAAAACATCGTGCCTACGGATATTCTATTTCGTAAAAAAATAGAGCGACGATACAATGCACAAATAAAAGCGGCCAGCCGATAGGATTAATAAATTTGTCTAGTGGAAACGCCACGCTTTCACCGTTTCTCCCTTTTTGCGTGTGTTTCCACATTTTTCAGGCGATAAATCATATTTTTTCACCGGCAGCGCTTTTTTCCGCCGGCCCACAGTGCTCTTTGCGCGTCGCTTAGTGGAATTCATGTGAACTACAACTCAATCGAATTACAGAATATCTCAGTTTTAACTATAAACACCTAAAGTTTCTGACTAATGTGAAAAAGAGTTAAGGGAAAAATAAATGTGTTTTTTTTTAAATATGTTATTATATATGTTTGAAATCCTCACAAGATAAAAGCCTGATATTAGTGCAGTTAAAGTAGCATCAATATGAATTAACTTATAAATAATTATTGTTCTTTTCAGAACATAAGTACAAATGACAACTATATTTCGTGTAGGAGTTTTAACCATTGCTAAAATTCAAGTTAAGAGGTAAGGTATCTAAGGTAAGAATGTATGTATATTGTATTTTTTGTTGATCAATTTTTTTTAAAGGTTGTAAAGCATCTCTCTAAGTTTTATCCAAGTTGTATAGGTATTTTTTCTAAAGAAAAGTATAATTCGTCCCACTGTGCGTCGTTCGGTGTGCCCAAGCGTACTGTCATTTTTTTCACTCGGCCATGGGAGTTTGCGCTGGCCCATTCGCTTTTGTTTTGTACAGAATATTTGTGATTAATAACCAGCGGGCGACGGCAGAGCGACCTACGCTCCAGATGATCATTTACTTATTTCAAGAATTAGACTGACGCTTGATGCTTATTTCGCATTTTGGACTTGGGTCCACGCAGTTATCTTAGTTAGTTATCACGACGACCCGTCTGGTGTAGTGGTCGAGAAATCGCCTACTACGCAGCGGGTGCGGGTTCGATCCCCGCACAATACAAACATTTGTGTGCATGAACATGTTTGTTTGTATTGGTCTGGGTGTTTTCTATGTATATCATGTATGTATTTACAAACAAAAAGTATTATATCCGTTGTCTGGCACCCATAACACAAGCTTTGAGTAGCTTACTTTGGGACTAGATGGCGATGTGTGGGAATGTCCAATGGATATTTTTTATTTATTTTTCTAAAAGGATAGATTTCCAAGCATCAACAATTGTGGCGGTGCGATTCCAATAAATGCATATGTACATGATTCTTCCTAATTTGAATCTCAGGATGCCTGACAAAAACATTGCTTTATTGTACTACAAGGTACCAGGACCCCTACTTTTAAATCACTCGCGTCAAGATCTACCGAGTGATATTAATTGATTATTGGCTGATTTTCCTATTAAAAAAGTAATATAATTACACACGGGAATGATTTACAAGGATTCTGTGAACGTCTATATTTCGTGCGTGATTTCCACTGATTGACTAGTTTTCAAATGAAAATTACACGCCATATTTAAACGAATGTTTCAAAAACATAGCCCCTGTTACCTAGTCTCAGCATTGATGTTTTACATCCTAAAAGATTCGATGGAAAATATTTATTTTGACTCTCTTTATATACGTAATACCTATGACAGCCAAAATTAGTAGATAATCTCAACTATAAGGAGAGAAGAATTTAATAATCTTAATAGGTGGACGAACATAACTATCTTTGTACCCGTTGAAAGTTTTATTATACGAGGGCCGAAGTGAAAGTTTTTAGAAAATCAAAAACCAGATTACGCAACGGACAGTTATAATTTTTGGTTTTCATAAAACTAAGTAGTAAATAAGTAGTAATTTCATTCTGTACACCTTCAATTAAGATGGAACTACTGAATAAAGCAGTAGACCGGCTTTACTTTTGGGTACCCATTCGACGTATTTCCAAACATAGTTGTATCAACTTTGGGGTACATATTGAGAATTTCTTATTGTTTATATTGTTTTTTTGGAAATAATCAAAACTCACAAGGTGTCAGGTTGATACCGTAGGTAGGAAGAATCAGTGATTCAACACCTTTCATAGGCAAGAAAGCATTTGTTTGCTTGGCTGGGTGAACCACGGTGTTGTCGTGGCTAAGGAGGATCTTGCTTCTTAAGCACTGCTGGGCAATATTTTTCAAGACAACTGGTAACCAATTACTGGTAATCATTAACACAGCTCTTAATTGAAAATTGTTTACGGGTTTATCCCATTTCTTAAAAGAAAAATAAGCAATCAGCTCTTGTCATGACCTATATAGTTCTAATTGTGGTTAAAAAATCCTCATTAGGTAATAGAAACCTTCATAAGGCGAAATGTACTTTTTTATTTGGACTTTTAACAATAAATCCAGGTTTGGTCACTTATGATAATATCAAATACAAAAAAAGTTAACTTCGTTAAACTATTCTTACGTTTACCCAAACACAAGCATTTTTGACTATCCACCTATGAGGTATCCGTGTGGTTCAAAACTCTCTTACGCATAAATAGTAACGTAAAATTATTATTTTCTTCTGTCATAGCAAATTCAATACTAGTTTACATCAAGTGATATGCCAATCATTACTAAAAGCTTACTGTCAGTCGCACAGGATCCATGTTTTGATACAGCGGTAGAAAGATAACTTGTACGAAAATGATCACAGCGATTACTTCGAAGTTCGAACAAATCAAGACTCATTAAACCAGTGTTAAATATTGATAAAGGATAGAGTTTTATTTTTAAATAGCAACCAAGGCCCTTCAATGCGTTATTTTTAATAAAGACCCGAACGAAAGTCATAACAAAACAACAAATGAAAATTTTCTCACTGAAATGAATTTCGACGAGTTGCGCCTTCTTTTCAAATTATCATGGTATTTTTAAATAAAGAGCTTTTTCCTGCGTTTAATGTTTTGTCAAAATTTTTAATTCTGAATTATCAAAAAAATCAGTAGCTCTACAACAATTCTAAAAACTTTCAGTTCAGCCCATGTACTACCCTACTAATACCCTAGCATTTTAAACCTTAGCAGAAAGCTGAAGAACTATAGATATTAGAACACACACCATTGTCATAGGCTTTATTTTAAATATCTTACAGATAAATGCTTTATTTTCACAAATGATTTTATAAAAACATTTGGTCATCTACTACAACTCAGTTTTAATAATAGTAACTATATATCTAAATACCTTATCTACTACGTAATGAAAACAAAATATTTTTTTCGAACAAAACACAAAGAAGAAGGGGGAGGGGTTGTAATAGAAAAAAAACGTAAATTATTTAATTATCGTTCCGTCCTCAAGTTATCGGCCTTTAAATTAACAATTCGTTGAATTATATAATTCAAAGGCCGATAACTTGAGAACGGTTAATTTTGGGATATGGTTTTTCATTGTCATATCAGTCAGGAGCTATGTAAACTATCAAGTCTTAGAGGATTTAGGTCGACTAAACCAGTAACCCTGTAAATAATTGATTTGAATGATTGCACATAGTGCGGTAATTAGAAAATACGACGTGTTAATTAATTAAATTAAACACAAGCAACGCTACGCCTTTGTAGCCGTTAAAATAACAAATGCATCTCGTTGTGAGCTATACAGCTCAAATCATCGCTGTTAATTTTAATTTAGCTACCAAAAAGTCAATTTAATTTAACTGCCAAATCATTAAGTTAAGTACAAAAATATTAGTCGACACTAGCGCCTGAATTAATAAACTGGTACAAATAAAGAAACCAATGACGTTTCGGAAAAAATGGCGGGGACTCCGCATTAATACTTGGCCGTAAATTATCGCGTGGCTTAAAATTAAGACAACAAGCCTCTTAATCTACAATAAATGGTGGTCGGTGAGAGACCGGTTCGAGATGGAGGCGCAAAAGAAAAAAGAATAATCCGGTCGAGTTGAGAGCGGGTCCAAAATATGATAGGTATCCATAACAACATGGCGGCTAAGCCGTGCATCCGTCTCTGTCGCACGTACGGGCTTTATAGTGCTGTTGCGTTTTATTAAGGTTGACCACATGCGGAGTGTTCCGCTAAGCTTAAACTTGATATCATACTCTGGCTACGGGGTGCTGTCTCGATTTTTATAATTTATCGTCTAGGTCAGGTGAGTGAAATTTTTATTTTTATTAACATTCCGTGATGTTAGTCAGTTACAACGGAATCTAATTTTATTTCCTTGACCGATGCATATGATTTATGTACTGACCGCTCTGCCGTCTGACTGACAAATACTACTTATAATCCAATATCAAAGGCTGAATCTTTATAGGTACAGCTAGGTATATATATACATATAAATTATTTGAAAAACAAACACCTTTATTAATCCAATGGGCTTGTTTGACTATCGACAAATAAGCACTAACAAACGAAAATTCAAATACGGGTCGTCATTTCATTTTTTTTGTTTGACACATAAGGATCTGCAGAACTTTGAACAGAACAGTAAATTTGAATTACCTAAAGTCAATACCTATTTTGGTGATAGAACGTTAAAGAAACGGTTATCATACCTATTGAAGTTTTTATCCGGGGATATACGCCGGGAATAAGATAAAAATGTTTTTAAAAGAAAACTTATAAAGTACTTTCAGCGAACTTAGCTTAGCATTTAAGTTGTGATTTGGCATGTTAGAGACTCATGACAAACTATGTAAATAGTTTTGTGGGACTACTATATATTTCACTATAAAAGGCTGTTTGTCTAAAACATAAATAATAATAATTATTGTGAAAAAGGCCATACGAATATTAATAAAATACAAAAGCAATCCTAACTTTTATGCAAAGATACATTTAGAAATATCCAATGTCTGTACTCCTTTTCGGATACAATGCATTTTGATTTTTTATATTTTATTACCAGTTTATTGTTCGGGTACGATAATAATTTCCTAAAAGAAGTCCTCATCGACTACCTAAACGTAAAATCTCGGAGCTCTACCTGATTATCACCCTATATAAAAAATGCCCCCTCCCTCCTCCCTGTGCAACCACATCCAACACATTCCGTATTACAAACACCTTATAAATAACATCTTATGTGGGCTATCAGTTCCTCGGATTTAAAAGTGGGCATACCTTGTTGACATCTTTCTTCGAGCCATATATCAAACTGTCGATACGTAGATAAAGTTACTTTTGAAACTTATTTATTAGCCTTTCTCTTTTTTTGTTAGTTTTTCTATGAATTTTTGGGTATACTAAAGGATTGATATTAGTTTTACATTTTCAGTCTTAATTTTCGTTTACTTTGGTAGCATAGAGCTAGTTTTCCATATATGTTTTTCATATGTTTTAAGTTTTGATCAGTGTCGTCACTTTAAGCAAATTATATGGGGGTACGTTCTCGCATGATGAGCGTGAATCCAGCAAGCCAATATGGCTTATATTATATTTACTTCAAGAGTATATACTCTTGAAGTAAATATATGTATACATAATTCTTATACGAGTATATATGTGTTTTAATTTTTGCCTTTTCTGATAGTCAACTGTAATAGATTGGCAACTAGCCTATTTGGGTGCCATTTATGTTATGTAATTAGAATTATTTATTTACATAATTAAAACTAAATTTATCTTCTATTTTAACTTCTCAAAATGACACTCACCTTTTAAAACTAGCACTTTAAACGTTATTTTGAAATTTTAAATTATAGAGCACAAACATTTCATCGCACCTCAGACGCTATCAATTTATAAAGCTCACTTTACACTTGAACTGCGTATCGTATAACCAAACTTGCATCGCGAGACATAAGAAAAGACTGAGCAAAGTGAAATCGAAACTTTGCGAATAATATTCAAATGGCGTGCTAAATCGGCAGGTGGTCAATTGCCATAAAGATTCCGAACCATTGTTTCCTGTCATACGCAAAACTCTATTGAAGCATTGTTCGCAGCGGTGGTCATTGGCCACTTTCGCTTGTTCGTGCGAATTTGACTACACCTTTACTTTTGATTTTAGAACGCTTTGAAAGTTAGATCGTTTGTTTTGATGTTTGCGGCCTTCCTGCGGTAATAAATCAGAAAACACTTTCTTTGCACCAATAAAAGAAAGTACCTGTTGCGATTTTGCACAGTTCAAGATTTTAACTTGTTTCCTTTAGAAGAGTCTTGAAGGGTTTTTAATTTATGGGGCCTTGGCCGTGTGATATTCAAAGCATTGCTATTATTGTTTACAATGCAGTAACGTGAAAATTAAAATAAAATTAAATGGTCAAATTTAGAGTATTTTTTTGTTTTTATAGTGCTTTGGTAATATACAAACTTAATAATATAAAAATGCAACTGTGTCAGACAAGGTATTGAACCCTGTGTCTTACGCTATCCGGGCGCATGCCTATACCACTCGGCCACCGACAAATTGGCGAGCCTGTTGATTTCATTATAGTGCTTTATTTTAACGTTCTTTCGAGTCCTTGTCTGACACAGACTAGCTTTTTACTACCCGGTTATTATAAGAATGAACCTGTAAAACATGTCACATACGTACCGCTTCCCCGCTCACCCACCCGCGTTGGTCCTTTTCGTGTTACTTTTCACTTTTCTCCCCGCGCGCAGTGACAGTGACAGGTCCATTCTTAAGATAACCAGGTAGTATAAGTGCAATTTATATTATTGAGAAGTCACAATTCTGATTATTCTATATTTCTTCTGATTCTTAGACTGATTTCATGGCATAAGATAATTTTCAAGTCCTCAGTTTCATTTCATAATACCTCTTTGATGTGGTTCGCATCTGCTCCCGAAGCTTCGTCATACTAAAAGCGAAGATATTATTTTATCGTATCGTATCGTATGTATCGATCTGCATCCAGTTTGATCTTGCGATCTTTACAAGGTCGTCTGTCCATCTTGTCGGTGGACGTCCTACGCTACATCTTTGATCGAAGAGTCTCCAAACTAGAACTTTCCTGCCCCAACGGCCATCAGTTCTTCAGGCTATGTGCCTTGCCCATTGCCACTTGAGTTAACTGATTCTCAAGGCTATTTCCGTTACCTTAGTTCTACTACGTATCTTCTCATTTCTGATTCGATCCCGAAGTAAAGAAACACCCAGCATAGCCCTCTCCATCGCTTGTTGTGTGATTTTGAGCGTCTTTATAAGGCCCATAGTTACAGACCATGTTTCGGACCCGTATGTCATCACTGGTAACTCAAACCTATTTATAGCCAAATAATTTTGAAATCATTATATAAGTTCGTATAAAACTTTTCTCTTTCATAATACAGTATAGATAGTAGATATATTTTTAAACTTGATGCATGATGATGAAGTTTCCTTTGCTAACACTATATAAAATGTACATTATATCTTTCAGTGTGCACAAGTATTTCTGCAACTCATTATCACGCCACGCCTGCAATAACAGATGTTCTGCAGTTATTAATACGATACGAATTAGCTATTTATAGTAAAACATGTCCAACATTAGTAGTTTTTACGCTTTTCCATTTAGCTACTTGGGGAAGTTTTTATGAAACATCGTGTTCGCAGTCATAATACTGAAGTAAAAATGGATTTGAGACACGCTCTTTTAAATACTACTGCAAATTTTTGGTGCTAAAATTAAGACTTCGGACTTTTACCTTTATTTTCATGCAAAGGATGACATAATTTTCATGTATAGGCTGACGGCGCACGTCAGCTGATGTTTTTCATGAATTTCAAACTTACTCCATAGTCCACTCAAGTATTTTTGTGACTGTAGCTATCACATATATAGGTGTCAGAGTTCAGAAAGAGCGTATTTTGACAAATAAACAAAGATCTATAGAGCATTAGTTTGTATCTAAAGAAACACATGTTGCATATTACAAGTATGGATGGTTTCTGGCTGGTCCATTCGTTTATTTTAGCTTTACTTACCCGAATAAACAGTATCAATTTTGATATCGTACAACGGTTTTCCAGAAACTCGCGTCAGACTCGAATAATAACCTCGCCGCGTGAAGCGTGTATCCTTATTTTTATTTTTTATCTTTCCGACCGTTTCAAGACCACGCCGCACGCCTGACCCGAAGGGCACGAAGAACAAAGCTTCTAATTCTATTGAAAGACCATTATCTAATAACTGGATGTTCCATCCATCACACCGTCGAACGAACCACGTCCCCACTTCCATGTCATTAATCAGAATCTATAAATATTACTGTGATATTGTGTGTATTTTTTGTTGGGTTAGAGTTTACGTTTTGGAACACCTTATGGAGTTTGTGACACTGTTTGGAAGTTCAAAATACCTAGCTATTACGAATAGATAATCATTGATTGATACTTGAGGAATTATTGCTGTACCTACATATTTATTTATTTTATTTAAAAAAACTTTAATGCATAAATAACACTGTACAAACGGTGGACTAAATGCTAAAAGCATTTTCTCCCAGTCGTACCTTTAGGTCATGCAGAAAGATTTTAGAGGTTGCAAGGGAATTTAGTAACTTAAAAAGCGCAACAAAATAAATTATGTTGTTAATAATATTATATTCATACCATTGCATATATTTAGATATACAAGTATAAGTAAAAATACGTATAACTCTTATGAAATCTTAGCAGTAGCAATGTGTATGTATTTATGTAGTAAAAGGAAATATGAATCTCCAGGTCCTAAATTGTGAAGACGCAAATAAGGCTACTTTCATGTGTCTAAAGAAATATAGTGTAGTCCCATTCACAAGTACAAATTCGCACTTAGCAAAGGAAAGGTACAGAGAATCGCGCAATCCATAACAGATCGCCGTAATCAATTTTCCGATATCTCGATGTATTAGCGCGATCGCTTTATTCATCATGCGAATAATCGTTTAAGTAACCAATCCGAAAACAATTTGCCTGTCGTCGGCACCTGCCACTGCAGTGCTGGTAAAGCTTAGGGTATGTCCAGCTTTGAATTTTAGTAAAGGATTTAAAACGACATCTCTTCTGAAAATCTCGAAAACTTAAAAAAACAATTCATTTTTTAACTTATTCTGTTTAGTTCCAGACACACTGTATTAAAATGCTCTGGACACCCTATATGATTTTTTGCTTAGCAACGTTAGTGTGTAATTTTCTTGCAAATTAAATATCTGTGTGCTTTCTAAAAGAATCTGTTTTCTATTTACTATCTATCGTTGTCAGTTCACGCCTGCCAAACCATATAGTTTGTTGAAAAGACATTAAACTAAAATTATTTAGCAGAATTCGTCACTTCAAGCTGCAGTCGGTCCATTTATTGGTATTTACTGATAATTTGACTTAAAATTATTGAGTGAAAAGTCACAATATACCATATCTCAGACAAATCTGTTAATTATAGACAAATATAAAACTTTTTTTAAAACTCATTTTGCATATGTTCGTAAATATATTCATCATAAATATATCAATCATAAATATCTTTTCGTGCTTTTACAAAACTGTCTAAATATCAGTCCGTGTACTCGCCCTAATAAACTAATGCAATGCATTTCTAAAGGCATTAGACGTAAGTGCCAGTACATAAAACTGATAGGTATCCGATACATTCGACCGGATCATCAATCTGAAGGTGATTCGAGTAATGTCTATCCGACGGATGGGGAAAAAAGAATACGCGCGCTTACTTTGAAGCGTTTGATAGCTTGACTTTATACTCGTAGTAAGCAAATAAACCAGTTGATGTAGTGTGAAGTATTTAAAGATTCATTACGTTGGGCTGTTAAGTAATATTACTGGTAAAATAAATGATTGAGCTAATATGTTTGTTACTTCATAATATTTTTTATGACGAACAGATTTCTTCTTCTAAAGGCTATATTTACGAAACTCAAAATACCTAGAGTTTCGTAAATTTGAGTGCTGTAATCGGTATTTGGCTTAAATAAATTAAAAATTAATTAAATTAAATATGCGCCAGACAACACACCAATTGTCGTGGTTTCGAAGTAAGGATTTTTCTTCCTTGTGTTACGAATACCAGACAACGATTATAACGGGGGCGTCTGCCATAAGTTCTTTAATACATATTAAACATCCATGACACAGGTACAAATTTTCGTGCTCATCACACAAACATTTGCCCCTTGCGAGATTCAAACCGAGATTCGAAAAATAGACGATATAAAGCTTATAAATATTACAAATTAATTGTTTTGATCAATTTTGTGAATTACTTGTGCGTTCCACTCGATTATTATCGATGTTATTGTATCAAAAGCATTCTAGAGGCAACAGTATGTATGCAGCGGAATTAATTGTAACTGTGCGTGCGTGTTGTTGTTTCAATAAGTGTTATGACGTCCAAAATTACTAAACAGTCTTGCTATACGGCAACAACGTCCGACAGTGGAAGTCAGATATTATCATCAAGCGTCCAAACACGACTTGAATAATTTCGTCCAATAATAGGGGGACTTCACCCTCCGCCTGGCATGCGGGCATTCGAACCATGTACTACGGCACGCAACCGTACTGACTATTGGCATACCGACTGCTTGTACAATCTGTGGATGTGTTGACAACGATTTGTCACCATCGGTCCCATTTGCCGTAACTCCGTCGATCCGGCCAGACGATGCGCACTTGTTTTGTTCGTCTACAAGGCGAAAGTTTGATAGATGCACACAAAAATAGCTTTGAACCAATTAGAGCAGCTGATCAGAACTAATTTAGACGTTCTGCCGCATGCGGCAAATGAATGATGGCAGTATTCATCATCTGAGTTTGTTACATGTCTCTCACTGCATCCATCTTATTCATTGGGATTGCAAATTAAAGACTATACAATTACTGCACTCCGACGTTTATCAGTTTTCCTTTTAAATCAAGACTTAATTCGCAAAATGACTGAAATTAAGTGCCAATGCTGTACTTATTGGTGTTGCAAATAACATGAAATTCGATCGTGAGGTGATAACACTGTAATAAATGCCGCATTAAATTGCAGTTATGCTATCATGAGAGCGTAAATTACCTTTACTCAATTCGATTGTTCACGTAAAGTATAATTATCTTTAAACCTGATTTTTCGATGTAAATATTCACACAAGGGACATTTTCAGGTGAGAAAGAAAACAAAACAGCTTTCATTTAAGATGCTGCCCGCAAACCACAGCTTCAATATTTATAGTTACGTATAATTTTATCGGTTATTTCCCATGCTGCCTTTCTCCTTTAGTAAAAGTCTTGAACGTCAAAATTATGGCGATTTTTGTCACTATGCTAAAAAATTATATAAATTTTAGTCAGATAGTCAATGAAACGACAAATGTATATTTCTCTTTTACAATAAAATTCATAAGAGGAAAAGATACTGAATAATCATTTGATTTACGTGATGGAGTAGAAGGCGTGGTTTTACACTTATTGAGTGGAAATTATAGATTAACATCATTGATCATTTACAACACCATTACTCAGATATTCGTGATCGATACGAATAAACGCGGTTGCTTATTAATCAACCCATTAACTGTTTTGCGATTAATTTAATTGTGTTAATAACTTTACTCAAAGTCAAGTCGAACTTTATGTTTCTGTTAAACTGGATGAAAGGGTTAAGAATCGGTATACCTTTTATCGCCTTTGTTATTGAGAATTTGGTACATCGTATAGTTTTTGATCATTGAAGTAGGTATAACATGTTTGAACTAATTAGCAAATATGGCAAAGTTAATATAATGTTGATATTTAAATATTTGATAATTTGAATTTGATTTCTTGTTGAGTTGTATAATTAGCGTACCTGTATGTTACTACGTTTGATTAAAACTTAAAAGTATTTCAATCTTGATACAATGCTCAAACTGCATACAACCTTTCCACACCGCTAACCGATAAAACCAACAAAAATATTTGTTTTATATGCTTTAAAAAGTATTGGTACTAGTTCTAGTAGTACCATGTCTATCGTTAACGTTTTAATAATGAAACGGCGTGATAACCGTGATTTTGCCATCACGAAATCAAAATGAACAGTGAAACATACTGAGTACGCAACATACGTTACTAAGTACTAAAGTTCGCAACTGCGTTTAGGCCAGTTCTACACAATCACTTCAGCTCTACCGTTCGCAAAAACACTGGCAGATATTTTCAGTCCAATGCCTAGTTCAGCAGAGCTTTCAAACGCACGTACTGTCGGCAAAAACTCCCTTTGTTGCCGCTCGGGCGGGCTGATTTCTTAAATAATGTCGGTTTGTGTAGGTAGGAGGGTTCCGGCCACAAATAAGGTGGCCACACGAGCAGTCGATATTTGGAACATGCGTACTAAAACACGGGACTGTACAGATAACCTAAGACAAGGGACTGGAACACAGCAGATAACCTTTCTAGACGACGCGTTTGGTGTAGTGGTTAGAGCTCTTGACTACTATGCCAGCCGTCGCGGGTTCGAATCCCGCAAGGGGAAAATGTTTGTGTGATGGGCACGAACATTTGTACCTAAGTAATGGATTTTTATTAAGTATTTTGGGAGACGCCCCACGTCTTAGTTCGAAACTTCTTCTTCAAAAATTTTACACGCCCAACTAAGATACAAAAAAAGTCTTATGTTCCATTAGCTAAAGGCACTTGGACAAGATAGATTCTATCGAAACTATGTCTAAATTTTATGTTTTAGATATGGTTGTCTTTTAGATATTATGAACACTTAAGGTTAATTAGGTTAACTCTCAAATACTTCAGACAAAATGATTTCTATATTATGTAGTGTTTTAAAACCCTAATAGCCCTCATTTTAACTACAATAGTGGTCTTTAAATTTACTCGTAACTTTAAATGTAATACAGTATTCCATGTAATCAGTCAGTGGAAAATATAGATGGGAAATATTATCTAAACAGGAACAAAATATGATAATTTATATTCCCAAGTAGGTAGTTATTTTAAGTGCAAAAGTGTGTGATATTCGAATGTGTCGTCATCTGTGTTTGATAAGTCTTAACATAACTCACCATAGAAAAGTGACAATAAAATACCCGCTTCATAATAAAATGTCGTAAACGAGCAACTGTGCAAAGTGTTCGTACAAGTAGGTATACTATATATATGTATAATGAATAACTTGAGTAATATGTTATTTTATTTTATTATTAAAATGATAGGCATGTAGCCTCATTAACTTTCATTATATCCTATGTTTTAGACCTAGGAATAATGCATACTAGACCTAAAACTACCACTATAACTATTTATACAAATAAAAACTGACATTTGATCTGCTCAATAGCAGAAAATGAAGACTGGAAAACTATGCGTTATACCGTTTTAAAGCAGTATATAATACTACTGTACGGTAATCTCCAATGGTATAATACGCCATTTTAAATCAGATTGAAAGTTCCTCCTAGTGTTTACTTGAAACTATTTTGAGCTTTAGAAACTTAACTTCAATTTTATCCTTAAACATTCCGAAACCTAGCCACCCTAGCCACATAGCAGGCAGGCATAGGCGAGTTCGCTGCAATCAGTCTTACTCCGCGTCGACGCGCGGCGATTAGTCAACGCCTTCTACAGAGACACCGTACCCCTGCCTCCTCCCGTATCGATTTGCTGCGGTGAAAAGTATCGATTGGTATAATTATTGAACATTAGGATAAGGGCCTTAAAATCTAAGACTTAAGAAAATTATTGCATATCAAAAACGTACGATTATATAACTCCTTCTGCAGACACACTTTACGTCTGCTCCTCCCTTATCGATTGTACATAATTATTATCTTAAATATAATTAATTTATTTCCTATGCTAAGATTTTGCTCTAAAGATTGTCTGAGATGAGAATACTTAGAAGTTGTTCCTAAAAAGTGGTACCCTGCTTACTCATCGATTGGTGGTCACAGTGAAAGTATCGGTTTATATTTATTCGGGTGCTTTAAATCTGGGTCGATTAACTGGATGACAGATCTTACTTATGCAAACTATAAGAAATTATGTAATGTATGTAACTATTCTACTTGCTCTCGAATCTCGATAAAGTTGACACGATTGTTGTTATTATTGAAATGGAATGAAATATAATTTTATTACATATAGAAACAAGGTTATATAAGGGTCTTATATCTAATACAGGTGCCACTTGGATCTTGGATCTTTTCAGGTGTAAACACATTTGAAATGAAATAATTGAGAAAAACATACGACAAAACCACTAACATGTAACTTACAGGAACACACTAGTCATAGAATTTCTAAAACTGTGAATATTGAGGCATTACTGATAGCGTATCACGGGCTAGTTAAATCATTACTTAGATATGGTATCATATTTATAGGTAATTCGACCAACAATAAAATAACTTTCAAGAGTCAAAAGCCTGCCGATTAAGCCTGCAAACTACAGACAGTTACAATCCATATTTCATCAGACACAAAATTTTGACTCTTCAAAAGTCATTATACATTCTAGAAGTAGCTATTTTCGTCAAATGTAATCCTCATTTCTTTTCCCGTTTATCCGATACTGTCACACGCAATCGACGAAATGGTGATAGACTGTGCCTATGCACATCGAAAACATTGTTATTAAAAACAACGTCGTAAGTATGTCACCTAAAATCCCTAATGTATATAAAATATTATCAACTGAGCAATTCAAATCTAAATTAACAAGATTCCTAGTTGATAAGTGATACTATAATATTATTGACTTTCTTGAAGATAAATTTTGACAATTATAATTGATTATTGTGTTATTTTATTAATGACTTAGTAATTATTATTATTATTTGCTCAAATTAAAGATTAAAATATTGACACTACATATTTAAATGCCGAGTTTCGGTAAAACATATTGCTACATACTAAATGTAAATTAACATCTATTGCTACTGTGTTTGTAAATACTTAGCGACTGTACACGTGTTTACGTCAATAAATACATCTAATCTTATAATTTCTTGGAAATACACAATGCAATAGCTAAAGCAAATATAATTTATAATAACGAAACCAAAACACTGGCAGTTTACAAAGTTGCAAAGGCCTCGCCTACCACGTCGCCATTTGATGAGGTCACAGGAACCGAGCTCGTCAAAGCCACGGATGAGGTAAACTCTAAACAGCATTATCAGACTCTTGCCATAATAGCCCAGACTGGACAGCGAGCAAAATTACTGTGGTTGAACGCTCAATCTCGAGCTTTAAGATGCAGCAATATGGTGACGTTAGATTATAGTCCGTCAGCTTTCAGGTAATGGGGTTTACAGGGTTATGTTTTCGGAAGTTAACACAATATGAATGAACAAACAACATTATTGGACCTTAATATCCATGTGATATTTAATAAATATCTGAATCCCATAAATAATAAGGTAGCTACATGATAGCGATTTAGTATCTTATTATTCTTACAAAAATAATGTAGTCCTCAGCTCAATTCCATACTCACCAAATAAAACATCGACGAAAATAGTAATAAAATTACTAAGTATCAAAATTGAATTATTAACTAAAACAACGAGATGATGCTGTAGTTATAAGTTATCCTAATGGATCCGCACTCCTTAGATTATTAAATTTTATTAACATAACATACAAAATACATTAATAGATTCGTCTCTATAAGGAGCGCACGCTACATTTAGCACATGCCGACGATATCAGCGCCCATATCTCCATTCGCTGGAAAATAATAAATTCTATGATTACCATTAGTGTCATGAACTATGTCTTTGTCAACACGTCCATTATCAACCGCTATCAGAACCCGTTTCCCGCTTTGCGGTGTATTTAATTTATCTAGTCGAGCACTTGGCTCACCTTTATCAAAATTCATTACCTATATTTTATTCACGCGCCCATACGTTATCGCAAGTTTTCTCACTGTGGCATTATAATGAAGAGTTTAAATTTAGGCGTAATGGTTGACCAATAAGATAAAACCGAGAGGGCTACGCGTGCCAAGGTTTGTATACTTTTCGTTGAGTCTTAAGCAGTTGAAAATAAAGGTGATTTTGAAAGATTGGTGGTGAAGGTGTACGTTGGTGATCGGGTAATGACGGACGCCTGGACCGCCGCATACAAAGCAGCCGGCTACCAGAATAAAGTTATCTCTCGATACATCCCCGAATTAATGGCCAACTCGTTACTTGGGTATTGAGACGTTGGGACTCGATGATTGGGAGTCATCGAACCTTTGAAAATAAACACGCCATGTTCGGCTGCAGGTGATATCGGTAGCAAAATTTCGAGGGCAATTTTTACAATCGGCTCATCAGTAACGGTATTTTGTATGCGAAATGTTGGCCAGATTTTTGTGTCAGTTATAATATAACCAGTTTTGCGTATGAACTCAATTACTGCGTAAAATTATTTCAGATGGTATAGGTTTTTAATTAAGATTGAAATAATTAAGAAACCCTTAATATGCCACCTTTACTATGTGCTAACTTTCAAAAATTTTACGTAGTTTATAAACGTTTAAACGATTGTGGGGAGTAAAAGGATTGTCTAGACTGCTTTACGAGTCTTTTACTTAGCCGCTTGACTATCATTTGGTGCGGCTTGGCCCAATCATGTACGACGTGAGCAAGAAACACGTTTAACAGGCAAGACGTGCTTGTATTGCCGGTCTTTTTTCTCTTTTATCTGATTATTTAAGGATTTCGATTGAGACTTATATTAATAAATAAATAGTCATCTGACATCAAGCCGTGCCCAACGCAAGCTCTCAATAGGAATATTTTTGACCCATTTTTGCAACATTTTTCATTGTTGGTCTGCTCATAAGATCAGATGACAGACTAAACATCACGATACAATTTAAAAATTATTAAAGAGTGCCTCAATAAATAAGCTATTCAACACAAAAATAGTTCTTCTGATCGCTTTAGGAGTTCTTGAGATTATCGCGGTCAAAAAAACAAACTCTTTAGCTTAATAACATTACTTTAGATAAATTAAAGGTACTGTGTTACTCTTCTCGTATCAACATTTTATTTTGATTACAGATGTGATAATGTGTTATCGTTTTGTCTATTACAAAGGCTAATCGGCTGATCTTTTTATAATAATTAATTTTTTTGACGATTTGTATTTGTTGTATTTTTAACGATAATTCTGAAATCAAGTACGTCCCGATAATCGGTCGTTTTTAACAATAGTTGTACAATCGCCGATCGTATCGTAACCGCCACAACGTCTGCGGTCCAGCACTGTAATTTGCCAGTTTTCGCCGCCTAGCTGCCTGCAATTTTATAACAACCTCGCTTGAAGACTTCATTTCGACTTAAACTTTTTGCCCTTTACCGACCTGCAATCATCGGCCCTCGCTTACGTAAATCTTTTATATACTATACATTCACATGTAAATACGACACAAGGATTAAATGTCCAGTTTGTTGTATAGTGCTGCATACTGTAGCAAACCTAATCTGGTAACCAAATGTTTATTCAAATGCAAAACTATTGCGCGGCTTCAAAAAAAATCACTATGGGCGAGCGGTCGAAATGTGCAAAGCATAAGTTGTGGAATTCAAATGAGCCATGAGTCATAAACGTCAAAGAAATGTCATATAAATCATAAAGACGTAGAGACAAAGACTCCTGCAGTAGTCAGAGAATCAGGTCAGGATCACATGTGCTCCTGATCCTCATTGTGCAATCTTCCGGGATGTGCGGTGCTATTGTAGTATTCGCTATGCAAATTTTTTGCCCGTTGTTTTTAAAAGACGACATTGTACTGTTTTTGTCGCAAGGCCCTTGAGTGCTTTTGTTACGCCTTCGCGTCAGCTTTGGCCTGTCTGGAACAAAAAGCAGCATTATTTTGGCATGATCAATATAGTAGCTCAGTGACGTTGCTTTAATATTCAAATACGTTCATTATTATCTTCAACATCACATTTCGCATGGAAATCATTTACATATAACTTGGTCGTTACTCAGAGCGTTAACATGCTGCATTTTTTTTTTGAAGTTCACTGTGTAAGGCAAATCACATTATTAAAATAACAACTATGGACTCCTAATTGTTTTATTTATTTATTATTTTTATTTATTTTATTTTTAATTTAACAATATTAATTAAGTCAGTACTTTACTATTCTAATCACTTATTAACATTTGCATAAATTGCATCACAACGCCCGACTTAACTGAATTCGTGGGAAGTCGAACGCATCGGCACAGACAAATCACCGTGTCACTTCATCCATTTACTTGCAAATTTCGTGCAAAACTCGAGAAAAAAGAACCCAAGATAAAGGTACAAAAGTGCTCTATTCTAGTCGCCAAATGAATAATTACCTTTCACGTTTCTCCTTTCAATCTGCTCCGAGCGATCGATCAGCGTCCACGAACTCTTTCAGCGAGACACCCTTGCCACTCACAGGTAAGGCGCAATTAATCTGAAACATCCCAAATCAGTATTACATTAAAAACGAAATAAAAACCCCGCAGCCTGCCGTTTTTTCGCCGCGCGTTTTCTTTTCCATTCAGATTTTTTTGACAGCACGAAAAATGAGACTCATTTATTTGACTCGTACACAATGTAGGACTGTTTGAGTACGAGTATTTGCTATAAATACGCATTTTTCTCTACATCTCCTTCCTCCGTGGGGTGAGCATTAGCCTCGGATGTGTAGGGAGCCTCACGTGTTCCCTTTGTTCGATTTCGAGATTTTAGGGGAGTTCTGATGGCTGGATTCTCATGGATTCCATCAAAATAATCGCATGCTCATGTATAATGGATTCTGGTGTCAACAAAGTTACGATGATAAACTACTGGCTGAATCAAAGCGGCGTGAAATATCTGTTTCCAGTTTATAATACCTAAACAGGTAAAGCAGATCAATCTCTTGACACATACTCGACTAAACTGATGTATAAAAACTTGATAGTAGTATTTGGAGATTTCGATGTTTCCTTTTTAAATCACTCACTCGGATGTTTCCTAATCGTCATCATGAATATTAACGTGTGGTCTTACACGTTAGCCAGACACATAAAAGGCAATTGTTTCTTTATGATTTTTAAGTGTTCCTTTTGTTTTACTGTGTGGCCTGCGCGAGGCTATGTCATAGTTGTCGCGCCGTCATTTGTCACGATTCACGAATAGTTTTTCTAAGGTTGATTTTAAAAGTGTTCCTTTGTAAGTTTTGTGGGCTGGTCGTCCGAAACATCGTTGCTTTGTTTGATAAATTGGTGAACATAAATACAGCATTGTCTTTGCCCATTCACTTGTAATTAGGTAGCACAATTCGCTCTCGTGAATCGTTAATGAGACGGTTGTGGACTGAAACAATATTGCGGTAAATCAATTTCACAATACGTTCAGCAATTTAACGCTTTAAACCGTGCAGGACGATACCTGAATGTGAATATGGTGGCTTTGTTTTGCTATGTGTAGTTATTCTGATAGCTTTGGTTACTTTGAAATGAATGTAAACAGAATGTTAAGGAATGTTTTAGTTACTGAAAGAGTATAATTGAAAACTATCTGGAATAATAAAACTATGTGGAAAATTTGTAAAACTCTTGATTATTAAGTGATACCTTAATATGATTCACGCAGTTAACAAACCACACGACCTCTATTACAACCGTTCGTAATACCAGATGTTAACCCCATCAGAAATTTTAGATCAGCATCTGAAGTTATCAATCAAGCGCGAAGACATTTGTTGCAACCTCCGAGCGATTTGTTCAAATGAAAAATTAATTTCGCCGATGATTAATTTAATGACGAGCAATAAAACGTAATCGTTGTTACGAACTTTTTACATCTTCTTCTTGTCTAAATTAATTTGTTCGGGGACGGATTGTGAGATGCCCACGCAAACTTCATTACTGATCTCTGTCTGGTGAGTTTGTTGGTTTTGATTGATACAGTAATTAAAATATCATTAACAACTAAAACACTAGCTCCAAGAATCGGTGATTTTCTTTGAACATCGAACTTCCTTCCAACCAATGATCCATCTAAATTTTTCCTTCTTGATTCATTATTGTCATGATCATCTAACAATCTTGTAGCCATTATGTTTTAAGCAAGGATGATTAGTTAATTTAACTACTGTATTTGAAAACTAAATTACTTATTGGCTTCACAGCTATAAGTAATTTAGTATTTGTTTAAATATAATTGACATTATATATTTATTAAACTACATAGACATATCTAAGATGTTTTTTTCTATCTCTGCTAACCATCTGCTGATGGTTGGACAGGTGGAAAGACCACAGCGTTTGTGTTACACCCGAGTTAGAAATTTGCTACAAATTCTTACAAACAAATAAATGGCTTGTCTCGAACACTAACAGCGTAAACAGTTTCGCCGTAAACAAGATTTTCCGTCTCACAAAATCCGTACAATCCCGCTTTGAGGCACCTCCATTGAAACCTGCGCCGAAACAATCAGGTGACAGCCGTGAGATATGACATTTCGTAAAACAATGAACGGGATCTCCCGTAATAATGGGATGAAATATCTGTGGTAACAATTTATATTCTAACGCTGGATTCAACTTGACAATTTATTAATCAAACCGATTACCACCCCTGGAAGCCCGGCCTATTGTGAAAATATTGTCTGGCAAAACAATCCTGTGAATAATTAGGGATTTAAATTTTCATACAACAAAGGCATAAAACAATACTCTTCAGAAGTGGACAAAGGGATCTGTGGGCGTCTGGGATCCCTTGATGTTTTTAATTCGAGGGTGCGGCGGCCACTCGTTCTGTCAACTACCCACATTAACACGTGCTTAGCTTTAATTCTTACGGCATTCTTGACATTGCACAGTCAGTGCTTGGATATTTATAGTCTACTTAAGTGCACGGTCTGAGTCTATTTATGGTGATGCAATATATGTGTAATTTTTTGTCCTTTACTTTGAGACTTTAGCTCAAGACATTTAGGTGTAAGTAGTTATGATGACGAAATTTTTTTCCCTCGCGCATTCTATGTTATTCAAAAAGCATGTTAGAATATTTTTGACATAATGTCTTTATTGACTGATTAAGACGTTATGTTTTTTATAGTGTGTTTCATCATTATTAAATTAAGCAAAAAAATATATACCTACATAGTGGGCCCTATTCTACATGACACAATCAATCTCCGTCAGTCTCTCATTGCTTGAATAAGAAATGTAATTAAAGTGAGAACTTAATTTGTTGTTTTATACAGAAATCAATTAAGGCCACCATCGGTTTGGTATACGTCTCTGACACATGTCGGCCCCACTTCCCTCAGCTTTTTCCATAACGACCTGTGAGCCCCTCCCTTCTTTAGAGAGAAAAGCATAATCCATCACCGTACGTCACCCCTATTTTGGCATCAACTCTCTCTGCCGCACGCACTATGTAGCTGTATGCCTTTCTCGCTCGCGCCTGCTAAGGGTAGTTTCTCTCAGTCGCCGCTTGACGGGTGATCATTTTTCTTGTGGCGCGCTCAATCATCGCGTCACTATCGCGCTCCCTTTTCGTCAAGGGTCTGTTTTGTCGCCGTCTCTGTCCCACCGGCCCTTCCTGTCTTTCTGTGTGTCCCTTATTTTCTGTTAGCGGTGCGTGCCTCACTACGTGCCTGCCGACCAAATATGGCGTCTTTTGTGTTTGATTTTGACGTTTTAATTTTGTTAATAAAGTGGTCCGCTTTTTAATTGCGACGGCTTTTTAATTTACATACATATTAGTTGAATCCATTCAGCGTGTTTAAGCATACAATTAGGTACGTATAGAAATACAAAAGTTGTTAATAACATTTACCTGTTTTCCAATACGTTATTGATTAAAAAAGTAGATTAAATTAAATTAAAATGGGTCGTTAATCATGACGATTTCTATTAAGGCGTTATATCACAGGACGGGTCACACCGCATTAATCTACGTACAGTCATAGGCACTCAGTTCAGGAACGTATGCAAATGCATTGAGTGTGCTTAGCAGTTATAGAATACGCAGAAGTTAAACAGTCTCTGTATTTTTTTTTTTAATTAAGGTTTTGTATTTTACAGGCCATTATACCAACGAAGGTTGTTACTTAAATGGATTTATTGGATTGATATACAATAATAACAATAAGGCAAAAATTGTGATCTTGTTTCAATCGGAAAAAATCCTGCTTCAAATATTTTTTTTTTCTTTTTTTTAGTAAAACTGTATTTCAATGCCTGTATTTAATACTTATTTAACTATAATTACCGTTTTTTACCAAATAGTAGGTAAGGCACTAAAACATAACCACAGTACGGTGAATATGTTGATTGAATTCAAAAGTTTCGAGTTACTCGGTTTTCAATAGTTACTCGGTATCAAATTCGAATAAAAATATTGCAAATCTTTGAAATAGAGGTTCTCACTGCTTTTTTAGGCTATATGGAGATAGGTAGACACAATTATGAATCCTTAAGTGTTATATATACTTAACTATTAATCCTCCTTTTAAATGTAACGTCTGAATCGTTTGCATATACTGTAACCAGGATGGTCCACCGCACGGGGGAAGACCGCCCGGGACCCGTAGATTGACTTGTCGGAATATTTGAATTTTAATCCCGCGCATTACATAAACACTTGCTTATTTATTCATGAGCCTATGTGAGCTTTGTTTAAATTCGGTAGGGAATTCTGATTTTAATTGCTTCGAGGTGTTCTGACTTACAACCACTCAAAACGTAGGTACATGATTTTGTAACGTATAATTAACGCTGTTAAAACGTTTAACTCTATCTGCTTGGTTGAAACTCCCGTGCGTAGACGCAGAAAAAGATAATAACCTGCCAATTACGATGATAGAATCTAACATGATCAGTCGATGATAATGATGAAGCAATTATTTCTTTTTTACCGCAACGCACCTCGACTACTTACCTGTAACAAGATCCAACTTTACTTTTTACCTTTTTTTTT
Source organism: Pyrausta purpuralis (assembly GCA_963924145.1). Taxonomy (NCBI): domain Eukaryota; kingdom Metazoa; phylum Arthropoda; class Insecta; order Lepidoptera; family Crambidae; genus Pyrausta; species Pyrausta purpuralis. The sequence goes on from OZ001643.1 coordinate 21,538,168, forward strand.
ATAAAAAATAGAACTCAAGATGATGGTAAATGAAAAAAAAATACCAAACAAAAAATATGATTCGATTTTTTACCGACACTTATGTCAAAATGACTTGTGGTATCTATTATTGAATAAATAAAAGCAAAAGTTTTTTAGCCATCAATGAATAAAAAATATTCGCGCAGCACAATTTTAATTAAAATCAAATTTAATAACCGCGATATCAGAGAGCAAAAAACAAGAGCATGAATACTGAACGATTGCATTTCACCTCGGGCGTTGAAACTTGCCAGCCAGTTTGCAGACTGGAATACTTCTGGGTATTATGAACAAACGAGTATTCGGAATTCCGATTCATATTTTATAATACTACTTACATAAAAAATATTTTGAGCGTTCATGAATCACCCATCGGTAGCTGAAGGGTTATCAATTTGAAAGGGGTCGTGGAAGAAGACTGAATATATTTTGTTTTATTTACAGATACGTCACGATCAACCCTTGAGAATATTGCATTGAGTAAGCATTCCGGCAGTATTTGTTATTGTTGGCTATATGTATGTTTATATATACTGTTAAACGTACTCCTCTATTAAAGTGTTATAAATTTTTGGTCACGTTGCCTTTTGGTAACAAGATTACAAATTATAATAAGATTCTGATATGAGATTTTCTAATAAGCATTTTAAACTCTAATTCGAGTAAGACAATCATTAAGATTGTTAACCAAAGTTTTTAACCAAATTGCAACATCATCGTAAAATAAATACCTACGTTTTTTTTATGCGAATGAATTATTTCAAATAGAGCTCATAACACATTTGAAAGGGGCTATCCATCACTTGTAAGACACACAGGAAGAGGGGTGTCTAACTTCGCATTACCTCTAACGCTGTTGACATTTCTTATCCACTTGTTTCCTATTTATCCCATAATCAGGCTAAGGGTCCAATCCAGTTTTTTGTTTTTATTTTGACAGATACAGAACCAAGATAGTGGGTGCCATTAGTGATACAAGAGTGAGTAAGGAGTCGGCACCAGTTGTCGGTAAGTGTCCTACATAATATAAATATTCAATGGGGTTTGAATATGTTAATACAACGTCTCCTCATTGGGTTGTAGATTGCGTCCTCGTTTTTATCTTATACGACATTTAACTCCGTAATTCAATTTACTGTATTTGCATAATGTCGCTTGCTTTCTGATGTAGGTGAGTATGGTAATTTTTTGGGCTACGTCGATGCTATTTTTCGTCTACGAGTGATGGAGCGGTGTTTTTGTTTTGCTAACTTATTCGTTATTTGTCGCCAGTTTCATTACTGCGAAGGATAACGAATATCAATTTCATACCTTTTATTTGTATGTCATTGCTCGGCTGGGGCTTTAATGATCTTAATATTGATTAAATGCGTCTTTCACACATACAGATAACTTCATCAGTGTCTAATTATTTTTAAGCCAGATTCCTAATTGACATATATCTGATATCTTCACCACTAATAAAGACATAAAATGTCCCAATGATATAGATTTTCGTTGACCTTTTTAACAATATAATCCTTCTTCTCAAGAACAGGAAGGAAGATTTAGCCCGATCAAAGGGCCATTAATACCAACTAAGTGCGCGAACTCAATCGTAGAGCCCACGCTCTTTGTTGCCACCATCAAAAAGGTTTCATCACGCATAGGCAAATGGAGATATCTAGAATTAATCGGCTTTAAGGCTCACAAAGCGGTGAAATATGGCGCGTTCCTCGCTCACAATGACTACGTCTTCATCATGGAGCTATTGTTTTTTTTCTTAAGCACAACACGCCGGATTGTTTTCTTGCGCGTTGGGAAACGTGTCTTTGTCTCTATGGCCATTTGTCAGACGATGGTGTGGAGGTAAGAGTACTCTTAATCTTTGCCTACGTTATGGGTATATCTGTTTGTAGATTATTTTATTATTACTTGTGTTTGGATAGCTTTAACATTAATGGATTTTGGATTATTAATATTGACCCTAAGTAACTTATCAGATATTTTGAGCGATGCTACTCATTGAATTGAATACATATCTTTGAGATGTTGGCTCGAAATGATGTGTCTTGCAATAGAAGCATATTAATATAGACTCTTAATTACAAACTAAAATTACTTATCGTAGTTTTTGCAAACAACAAAGCACCATCTGTTCAATCTCATCCGTATAAAGTTTGGTTCCAAATTCAATCTTTAAAGGGTAGATAAACAAACACATACATTTCCACCTAATCCACCTGCGAGCGTACATTACCCACACAAAAAGCGTCACAATAGAACGGCGCTCTCCATTCCCGTTATCAATCTACCATGATGCCATCTGTGACGCGGTCATTACTCAATTTCCTTTCCCGCCAAAAGAGCGGCTAAAAAGAATTCGAGGAACGAATTCAAACAAGCGTTCAGGATTGAACAACTCCGAATAGAGATGCTCTTTGATGTTTCATGTTGTTTCAATTGAAATTTTAACGGATTGGATGTAATTTCATTTTTAATTAGCTACTGACTGTTTTATATAAAAAAAAATCTGTTTGCGTTTCTTTTGTTTTGCGTTACACTAATTGAAACTAGTAACTACAAAATTTGTGGTAAACTAGTTAATCCACAAAATTTTCAGGCCTAAGTAAGTATAGATATATTTCAAATGTTGCTTCAGAAATCGAGCTGTAAGTGAAAGTACTATTAAAGTTGCATCATCTTCGGATTCAAGCGTGATTATCCTGTGACAAGCACCCACACAATCCCAATTTTGGGCACTGTTGCAGTATGTTGGCACCACTGAATGATAATTTAAATTCATTCTCTCCGCCGCCCGCGCCATCATTTGGACAAATGCTACGTCATTTGTCTAAGGGAACGAAACGGGGTGCGGGGAGGGAAAACCTCCACAACATACTTACGAAAGTAGCTTTTATTCGCGAAATGATAAGACACAATTTACCTAAAATCTGTCTGATCAGATTCCAAAAACTTCTGTTACCAACACGACGCGCAACATCAGTCTCTATTCTCCGACAGCAAAAGTTTATTTGGGCTTGTGTTCGCAGAATCTCATTTTGTAAGCTTCCGAAAACATTTTTGCAATGAAAAATGATACTTAAAAAGTATGCGCCTCGGTCGGTATTTGATCGCCAAACTTCACTTTCAATGACTATTGAATTAAAACTTACCGTATTTGTGCTTCGTTACCAATTAATTTGATTATTTATCGCATTATTAACCCGTATATTTGATACACAAACAAACAAAATTATTTTATTTTATTTTATTTTCACTTTAAATTTAATGAATACAAATATGTTAATACACTTAACCATAAATACCATACCATAACAATGTCTGCTACTACTATATGCTAAAATAATACCTATTAAAAAAAAACAAATAATACCTTCAGCTATTTTCCTCATGATATCATGTTTTAAGTTCATACTTATTAACTGTGTCATATAAAACTGATGATGTGGATCGATAAAACCAATCTTGTCGTAAAAAAGTAACCTACCTATAATAAAGTAATTTATTTTATTTCATAATTTCATAATAATTCTTCAAACTTGAATTTATTTTTGTAAAAAGGTCAATGTTTTATTCTATAATTACTAAAAGTGGATCTATGTGGAAGTACACTGACCAAGCGCGGGTTAAAATAATAGGATTCCGGAGTAAAATGCTGTATTAATGATCGTCCATTTGTTCAAGTGAAATAAATTTGATGAAATTAAAGCGAAAAAACGGTATGAATAATGACGTTCGCGTAACCTCGCATTTGTGTACGAGTATAATGTGCATACCGTATACAATACGTATTATGTAGGTTTACTTTTAAAAATATGTTTTCGATTTCTGAATTTTTATTTTACTTACACATCTCAGGACTCTAAACATGTGTGATTCTTCTAATTTCCGATAATACTATTGCTGCTACGAACTACGTGTTGACTACGGTTCTCGTAGCACTACGCACGGAAGTTAATAAAATGACAATAATTATGCTTCATCTCTCGTTACATCAATCTGAATTTCTTATTGTTACTATACGAGTATTATATTATGATTTTAAGTAGATCGTACAAATTATAAAGAATAATACTGTTTACTGGTAGATTTTATATTATGAGCTTTGCCTTTCTTATTAAAAGCTGAAATAATATATTGTTATTTTGATTGTAAGCTTTTATTAGGCAGCCTTACTTTTAGCCAAACTACTTATTTTACTTTAACTCCGTTTTTAACTCGATTTATAAACTCTACAAATAAACAATAACAGACACCTACGTGTATTTGAACTTTGCATATAAAACTATGGTTTTTCATTGGATATCTTTAAAGGTAAAGGGGTATACATATTAGATTTGATTAAAAAAAACCGTTCCAGTCAGTGAAGATTAAAAAAAAATTAGCTCCGTTTGTAAAAAAGCAATCTAGTCGCACTCAGGGATTAGCTGTTTCTTTTTTTATTTCACCTAATTGTGCCCGCGATGCCCCAGAGATGGGGTGATGTGTCGCGAGGCTGGCCCACGCAGAAACCAATTTCAAAGACCCAGAAATAGCACAGAGGCGGGTTGAAAAGGTTTTTTGCAAAGAGTTCATTCTCAATTAAAAAGTTATGAAGATTATTGTTTAGTTTTTTTTGAAGGTCAAGTATGAAAGGAAATGTTTTACATAAATTCAGCGTTGAAATATAATACGAAATTAAATAATACGCCTCACTGATGCGATGTCTACGGGTGAGCCCTATCAGTATTCTAAATAAGTTACTGAAAAAACTGGATTGTCCTATAATTAAGCATTGGTAAACCGAGTGCACATGTTTGCCAGTGTCAGTGACACAAATTGTAGGTTCAATAATAAATATGAATGTAATTAATGAAAAATAATTGTAATTGTATATTATTGTAATCCGTCTTATTATTATTTCACACAAAACTACTAACTTAGCCTAAGAAACTACTAACGATAATGGATTGCAATATCTGACTTAATAAATTAAATTGAAAATTAATTTGTCTGTGAAAAGGCTTGTTACAAATGGAAACAAACTTGGAATTCATTATTTTAATTTAGTTGATTTTTATTTGATTATTTGAATAGAGTTACTAAGCTATGTATTTGTTTTGATCAAAACAGCAAAATTCGTCATTTGAGATATTAAAATCCGCGACGAATTTATCGTGCACGAAACCCAGCATTCCTTCTAGTTACACGATTTACATATAGATACGTATCTAAAACCGAACGAGGAAAATGTTATTCGAAAGGATACCGAGTTCGGCCCTGGTGAGAGTGGCGCCCCCGGCCCGCGAATGACACTGACGGATCGCGAAGCATTAGTCATAGTCGGGACTCCCCCCCCCCCTCTACCCCCTTTCCTCGGCACTCCGGACCTCTATATACCCTGTTTATTTACTTTTTGTAGCCGTATTGATGTTTAATTATAGAACCCCTAATGTAAAACTCCTAATTTTGGCGCGTAATGTTTTCTTTGTAATTTTTCATTGAGCGAGCTTTGATGTGGAAACTATTTTGAGTAACGCTATTTGTGTGGTTTGTTTTTGTTGGGTTTCGGAAATACTTACTCGTTTATCCAGTTTTACTATAATGAATGGTAAGAAAGATGAAATTTGTAAACTCAACTTACTGTTCAAACGTTTGGAACCATGAAAAATATTCGGTGATGAAAAACAATTAAGGTCTACTAGATATTAAGCTCAAGAAGTAAGTTAAAAGACATATATATATATATATATATATATATATATATTGGACACCAATCACATACATTGCTCTGATCCCAAAGTAAGTAGCCAATGCACTTGTGTTATGGAAATCAGACACAATGGTGGTACCACAACACCCAGACCCGAGTCAATATAGAAAAGATCGTTTTTTACATTGACCCGACCGGGAATCGAACCCGGAATCTCACGAGATGGCAACGCTTGAAACCAGCGTGCTAGCCACTCGACCACGGAGGTCGTCAGTTAAAAGACATAGTAAGTAGTAGTAATTTGCAAGCATCTAAACATATTCACTTAGTCTCACATAAATACACTCTCTTTTACCACATCGTCACTTAACAATCTCCTTTTGCAAAACCAATCCTCCTATTTACTTTACCCTAATGATTTTTTAATTACTCATCACCTGCCATTATCTTGTCGTCACCTGTTCCATTCTATCACACGGTGCAAGACAAACTCGCACGTATCTGTTAATGAAGAGTTTTGCAACTATCATTAATCAATGATGCTCTGTTTTCACTCATCTTATAATTTGTTGTAATCAAATAAAATACCATGAAACACTCAAACGCTTCAAGTAAACGGCCTTTCAATTTACTTAAAATAAGCACAGTACAGCGCCAGCACATCAGATTATATATTTTTTGTAAAAATTAAGCCATATATACAGCTGCATTCGATACCCCAGTGTTAACCTTGACGGTTTGTTATTCCAAACATACAGTCAACTATCGTTAAGTTCACGAGAGTAATATAATACTCGTTAAGTTCACTCCATGTCACCTTTACCAAACGTGACATCATACTAACAAACGGCAAAAATCTTCTTAAATTGACACGATAATATCAAAACCGATAGTTAACTTTTAGCTACTACATTTTCAAGTTTACCTAACTTCATCTGTTACCAAGTTACTTTCGTATTTCTATTTACGTTACCCCAATCATTTTGCGATTATTCATCACCTGTCATCATCTCGTCGTTACCTGCCCCACCTTATCACACGGTGCAAGACAAATGACTCGCGCCTATCTGTTAATTAAGATTTTCGCAGCTCCTACGTGCAAAAGGATGCTGGCAATTTAACTTCAGTTGGAGCTAAGTGACGGGTGTCGTGTGATGTCAACTGGCGAGGAATTTTTGGAGACGTGTGATTTAATGGATCAATGATTTAGAGATCAAGTTTGATTAAGTCACATAATGAAGCAAACATCTGAAAGTTTAAGTTGAACAAGTATTGCAACTCAATAAGGAAGCTTTAATAAAATGTTAGTTATTAAGCAGCTCGGATTTAAATCATTTAACAGAGGTACAAAATTAGTACGCCAGACGATATTTTGTAATATCTTACAAAACAATGTAATTCTACAGATAAGAAACTTAATTAGGGCTGAAAAAATAGTCTTTATAGGTATAAATTTATGATTTCTGTCGTAATAAAGCGGTAGTATGTAATATTAATACATAATCTCTGTGCGAATTTGTCATCTTGATTCAAAACTTTGCTTGGCGGTTACGTGTTAAGGTAAAGTTACTTTACCAGTCAAACTCAAAATTGGCATTCTACTTTCTTATCAACACTTAAAAGCCTATATTTTCAAAACGTTGAGCCCTATTTCGAACAGCATCAACCGCTATTAAGATCAGCCGATACAGAAACGGTTTGTTTATCTTGGTAGAGTCACGGAGCTATCGAGTGGTAGTTCGCCGATCACAGAGGGCGGGACTGGGCTCGTTTGTCAAGAAACGCGTTATGAGGCACTCAAGGGATTAGATCTGGACAATCGGTGAAGGTGGCTACTAAAACGGTTAGAATATTTGTTACAGGAAACTAGAAATCAGTAAGTAATTATATAATATGCCTTGCTGTTGTTAAATAATTTAAGTCAGATTACGATTCACTCTGATATGATGCTTTATAGTATAACCACTTGGTATCTATTCTCTGGTCTACCTAGTCATAATGTATTTGCTTTTTGATCATCCAAACAAAATTTCATTTTTAAATATTGATGTTTTAATCTGAGGTTCATTATTATTATTTCTTAACTTTAGAAAATTTTAAATACGAATATTCTATATAGGTAAGTTTCCAAAAGAGAAACAATACCATTGCTATTTATTTTACGTCTACGTCTACGGTTTTGATAGAAAATCAACTGCAATCATATCGCAATCTAGTACACAAAACGAAAATCGGTGCCATCACGATTATAACAACATTACCTGATAGATACAAACTTATCGCGACCGCCAATCAGAAACGAGAACTCGAAATAAATCGGTGTTACATCCAATCATTACTCTATGTCAGGATCGACTCAATTAAAATATCGTTAATGTTTTTCAACTTTACAAAACCCGACTTTATGCGCTCAACTTTTAGGGTGCATTTTGCTGTTGTGAACTTTTACCTTGCAATGATCATTATGGTAAATGTAGTATAGTATAAAACCACGAAATCGCCGTGTCGGAATCGGCATAAAGGTAAAATAAACAGTACGTAAAACCGCGCCTGACGTTTAAATAAAATAAAACGGTCATTATAAAAATATCAGGGCCCACGGAGTACTGAGAGAGCCTACCAATGTGAACAACCACCTTATTTGGTACTATGTATGGGAGGATATTTCTTATTAAGCTTTACTCAACGCCTGCCCACCTGAGTGAAATTATTTTTCCCACAGCAACTTTTTTGGTACTTACGGTAACCTAAATAATTTTTAAATATAATAAATGAATACGTTTTTCTGGTAACCATAAATTGATAACACATATCCATAAATTTGATCCTAATTATAAAAAAAGTTTCAATAAGTATTATGCATTTTCGCTGTTTAGACCTATGGTTGACTAATAGAGAAAGCTTTTAGCATGTCGTCTTTTGTTTGCAAAAAATAAAATAAAATCAATTTATTTCAGACAATGTCCATAAAGTGTAAAATAATTAATAAGTATCAAAACATATATAATTTTAAATTTAGACAGTAAAAGTTTGTGAATAAAATTTAACATAAGTACGTACTATTAAGTTTCTTTTAATAATTATTTTATTTAAATATAAATACGTACTTATTTAGCTTCTTTGTAAACCAAAAGGTTTCCTTAACAGAGACACACCACGCACAAAGCATTTCTAATTTCTTAAAGCACCCTAAGTACTGCTAAGTAGCACCCCAAACAAAGAGTAATAACTGTGCTATATCTTAAAAAATATTTACCAGCACCGCTATGTTATGCCGCGTAGGGATAAATTACTTGTAATTTTGTACTCGGGTGATACCTGAGCTTTGTGAAAAAACACCAGACATAGACGTCTTGGTGCGACGCAAATTACCGTCATCATCTTCTCATCAGAGCGTGGGTACGCGTTGATGTATAGGAGTCGAGCTGGAGGGTACGGGATCCAAAGATGTGGGAGTCTGGAGCGAGGGTTTTCTGCCTATTACATGTTGCGCTCTGACTGATCTTGAGTTCATCAACAAGGAAAAATCCCCAGTACAGGAGTGGATTTAATGCTCTATACCATAGTAATGGCATACCAAGACTTCACCTTTAGGTTTAAGATACCATATCCTCAACTATTTGTGTCTACAAGACTCAACATTAACATGATATCATTGTATCTGCAGGGTATATAACCGGCTGAGTGCGAGTTAGACTCGCGCACGAAAGGTTAATAAATAGCGTTTATTGTATAGAACCCACTTTTTTTCTTTTAAGTATATGTTATCAAAGCGGCAACAGAAATACATATTTTCTGAAAATTCCAACTTTCTAGCTACCGCGGTTCTTGAGATACAGCCTGGTGACAGACAGGCGGACGGACGGACAGACAACGAAGTCTTAGTAATAGGGTCTCGTTTTTACCCCTTAAATACAGAACCCTAAAAATAACCACCTTAAGCGATTAAATTTAAGACACCTAAATCTACCCAGTTTCAGTACAGCAATTGAAGTTCACAAAACATCAAACTTTTATCCTTTTACTGTACGAATGTACACCCTTTTCAACTGGCTCAATGTTGTATTCAATTGGCACTTCTGTAGTGTCGTTAAGGTTTTTCTTATTCTTTGGCGTAAATATGAGCACCTCTGTGTCAGAGAGAGTTGGCTAAATCGTAAATGGGCGTTCAGTGTTAGGTTTTAAGCCCCACTAAAGTTCAAGCCACGCAAGAAACAAATTACAGGGAAATGAAATCTGCTGTAATGCACATTACATATTACAGCGAGGGTTACCGCAATAATGTAATGTATAAAAATGATACCACCTGCAACGTTTTGTTATTAATTTGTATTGCATGTCACTCTTTCGAAATTGTGACAAAATTTAACGGAACCTTTAATAATTAGCTATAATCTTAAGTAACCGTTGTAAGAAAAAGATTGAGTGATAAAATTTGACTGTAATTTTACGTTGTATTATTAACTACTTGAACGGAGATTTTGATTTATTGGGATTGTTGCGGAGTTTCGCCGCCGCACCAACAGATGGCGCTGAGTGTAGATTGACTCGCGCAAACACCACCATTTATCGGAACGCCTTATTGAATTGTATTTATTTTATCAATGAGTAAATTGTCTGATTAGTGAAAGTGCGTTTCTATTAGTGTCCCCTACAAAGTGGTCCTTCGAGCCGGATAAAAGTGACGTCCATCCAGTGCAGTGTTTTTGGGACATTAAGTGAGTGGTGAAAAATCCAAGTGTCAAAAACTTAGTGCAATCTACGTGTGAAAAGACTTAGAGGATTTCAAGTGCAAATGTGTAAAAGACTTAGAATATTTTCGGATTTGTGGACTTTGAAAATTTGCGTGAATGGGACATAGAAAAATTTGTGTTAATTTGGACTTAGAATAATTGCGGCTTATTTACCTTGGACTTTGAAAATTTTCGTGTTAATTTGGACTTAGAAAAATTTCGGTCGATTTATCTTAAACTCTAAATATTGTGAATAAGAGACTTACATTCAAACAAAACCTTGCTAAATTAAAACAGTGAACTTTAAATAATTAAATTAAAATGGATCAGTTAATAACACAACAAGAGATTACTTTTGAACTTATCAAGAAAATAGGAGTTAACCTTAAGAAGGCACCTAAAGTCAGACTTACCAAGGGTTACATACAAACGAGAATCGAGACTCTGAGCCAATATTGGAATCAATTTAGAACAACACACTTGGAGATAGCCAAGTCTATGACAGCAGCCGAAAAACGAGAAACAACTTATTTTACCGAAGATTTGTTCGACGCCGGAGAAGATCAGTACTTGACTATCCAAACATATTTACAAGATGAATTAGAGTCACTACGTCAACCTACACTACACAAAAATATCGAGAAAAGTCATCAAGAAGTTAAACTACCTCAAATAAACATACCGCAATTTTCCGGAGCATACAACGAGTGGAGCACTTTCCGTGATTTATATACATCATTGATACACGACAATAGCAACCTGAGTAACGTGCAAAAGTTGCACTATTTGAAAAGCAGTTTAAGTGGAGAGGCCGAGCTACTATTGAAACACATACCTGTAACAGAGACTAACTACGAGAGTGCGTGGACGACCCTGAGCAACAGATATAACAACAAACGCGTCATAGTGAACTCTATTTTGAACAAATTGCTGACGCAAAAGAAATTGACTTCTGGATCAGCCAAAGGAATCAAAGAGCTGCTAGATACCACTAACGAGTGTCTCAACAATCTTAAAAGTAACGATGTGTCAATTGACAACTGGGATATTCTCATAATCCATCTCATTGTCGGTAAATTAGACGAGGAGACACACAGAATTTGGGAAGAGGAACTCGGTGCCATAAACACCAATGATTTGCCGTCATTGTCAAAGTTTTTTCAATTCTTAGAGACAAGATTTCGAGTACTAGAAATGGTCAGGCCTAACATCCTACCAAAGGAGAGGTTGACCAACAAACCCAAAACCTTTGCCATTGGCATGAAGTCATCAGATGCAAGAACGTGTGGCATATGTAATGGAGACCATGCAACATACGCATGTGAGAACTTAACGAAACTTGACGTACAAGACCGAGTTCAACAAGTACAGAAGTCAAGGCTGTGTTTCAACTGCCTCTCAACAAGGCATAGTGTTAAGGATTGCAAGAGCACCCAGTCTTGTAAACAATGTCGTAGAAGACATCACACCATTTTACATTTCACCCGCACGAGCAACAATACATCGTCAGACAATACTCCACCGAGCTTAAACACACGAGGCGCAGATGAGCAGATGAACCCCATACCGAGTACGAGTAGAGAGAACTTTGATACAATTCGAACGCACCTCGTTACACAAGGACAAAATGCTTTGCTCGCTACAGCGTTGATCAATATCGAAACTGGTCAAGGACTTCGTCTTGTAAGAGCATTGATCGACCCCTGCTCGCAAGAATCTTTTGTCAGCGAAGCAACAGCTAAGAGACTTCAATTAAAACGAAAACCTATTGAAGGACAGGTGACTGGAGTTGACCAAATGTCTGCGCAGGTCAAGTACGCCATCGAGACACGACTTCATTCGAGAAATAATAGCTTCGCTATTCCCTGTACTGCGTTTGTGGTAAAGCAAGTCACTGACATCCTTCCTGCTAAGAGAATTCACCACGAGCCCTGGAAGCACCTGAGAAACTTGAGCCTTGCCGATCCTACCTTCTATCAACCTGGTACTATAGACATGTTGCTTGGAGTCAACATTTATACTGAGATACTTTTGAGTGGAGTTATTCGAGGAGAACCTGGTACGCCAGTTGCCCAACAAACAGAGTTTGGTTGGATCATATCGGGAGGATTCGTTACCCAACCGAGCGAGAGAGACATAGTGAGTCTACATCTAAATATGTCCTTGAATTTAGATGCAATGTTACAAAAATTCTGGGAAACAGAGAATTCACAACATGAGACAAATTTCCTTACACCATCTGAAGTCAGAGCTGAGCAAATCTATGATGACACTGTGAGAAGAGAGTCAGATGGAAGATACATCGTGGCACTACCATTTAAAAGAGACACACCCATTTTACCTACAAAATCTAGAGAGATAGCACTGAGCAGATTGAGAACCCTAGAGAGACGCTTATCAGAGAACGAGAAATTACGAGATGAGTATAACGCTGTGATGAGAGAATACCTTGATCTGAAACACATGGAGCCTGTAAACGAATGCGAGCCAAATGAAAGAGCAGTCTATTTGCCTCATCACGCGGTTGTAAGAGAGGACAAAGAAACTACAAAGGTCAGAGTCGTTTACAACGCATCGCAAAAGGGTGAAAACGGAGTGTCACTTAACGACGAGCTTTTAATCGGTCCTTCATTGCAAGAAGAGCTAAGAGATATCATACTGAGATGGAGAACACACAAGATAGGGTTCGTTGCTGACATCATAAAAATGTACCGTCAGATTCTAGTACGACGAGAAGACACTGATTTCCAACGAATCTTATGGAGATTCAAACCTGATGATCATATTCAAGAGTTTCGCTTACTTACCGTTACCTTCGGCACCGCTTGTGCCCCATATCTGGCCATAAAAACTCTAAAACAAATTGCCAAAGATGAGATACATGATACAGCTAGTCAACGAGCTCGAGATGTGATCAACCACTATTTTTACGTTGACGACTGTTTATTTGGAAGCCATGACGAAAGAACAGCTATCGAAGTACAGAGAGAGTTAACACAGTTGCTGAGAAAAGGATGCTTTGAGCTACAAAAATGGTCTTCCAACAGCGAGCTATTTATGAAAGAGATTGAACCTGAAAAGAGAATTGAAGACCAAAACATTGAGCTAAACAAAAGAGAAACTGTCAAGACACTGGGACTTACTTGGAATATTAAGGAAGACGAACTGCAAATCACAAACAAAGTGAACATTCTAGAAAATGAGAGAGTTACGAAACGTCACGTCTTATCAGTGATCGCGTCGCTCTTTGATCCAATGGGCTTTTTAGCACCAACCATCATACGAGCAAAAATATTCATGCAAGAGTTGTGGGTTCTAGGCATCTCATGGGATGAGGACCTACCCGAAGAACAGCGAGTTTTGTGGATTGAATATCGGTCACAGATTCCGAAACTAGAAGAAATTCACATTTCGAGATGGATTGGAACTGATAACAACACCAAAACTGTAGAGCTACACGGATTCTCGGATGCGTCCACAAAAGCATACGCAGCAGTTATCTATAGCAGAGTAGTAACGGAAGACGGTCAAGTAATAACATCGTTACTGAAAGCAAAAACAAAGGTTGCACCACTTAAACAAATTACTTTACCTCGTCTGGAGTTATGTGCCGCCGTCTTATTAAGCAAATTGTTGAGCCATGTTGCTAAAGCGATGAAAATCAATCCAAAGAATACTTACGGGTGGAGTGACTCCATGATCGTACTTGCTTGGATAAAAGGAGATCCGTTGAGATGGAATACCTATGTAAAGAACAGAGTAATTGAGATCAACAATAATATACATACTAACTGGTCATACGTGGGAACAAAAGAAAACCCCGCTGATCCTGCATCCCGAGGAGTCGCACCTGAAACATTAAAAGATAATAAGCTTTGGTGGAATGGTCCATCATTTCTGCAAGAAAGAAATCTAGAGTTCCCGTTATCTGAGTGTCCTGACACCCATCTCGAAGAAAGAAGTGCCAAGACGTGTGCCGCAACAACCGTTGACTTTACTAGCAAAGATGACAACGATTTCACACTTACCTTAATGAATAAATACTCTACCTTGAAGAAACTGCTTACAGTAGTAGCCTGGATCCGGAGATGGCTGCTGCACCTGAAAGGAAATAAAAAAAACATTGAAAATACTTTACCTTCATTTATAACACATCATGAACGCAAAGAAGCACTTACCGTTTGCGTAAAACTCACACAAAGACTTGAGTTTTCCGAGGAGATGGTTGCCTTGAGCAACGGAAAGCTGTTGAAGAAAGGAAGTCGGTTATCCTCACTCACCCCTTTTGTTGACCAAAAAGGCGTGTTACGAGTAGGAGGGCGGTTAAAACATGCAGATTTAGAGTATTTGAGTAAACATCCGATTATCTTGTCCAAGGATAATAGGCTGTTACCTCTTATATTATCAGAAGCTCATGAGAAAACCTTACACGGTGGCCCACAAATGATGATGACATTCCTTCGACAACGGTATTGGCTGATTGACGCTGGTAATACACTGAAAAGATTTGTGAGAAACTGCATGAGATGCGCAAAACTGAGAGCTGCAACCAGAACACAATTGATGGGAGACTTGCCAGAATGCAGAGTAAGACCATCAAGACCATTTTCAATCACCGGAGTGGATTTTGCTGGCCCAATTAATTCGAGACTGAGCAAAGGTCGAGGCAGCAAATCATACAAATCATACATCTCAATTTTCATCTGCATGGTAACTAAAGCGATTCATATCGAGCTGGTAAGTGACATGACGACCGATGCATTCTTAGCTGCCTATCGAAGATTCATATCTAGAAGAGGAGTTTGCCATGAGATGTGGAGCGATCACGGAACTAACTTTGTCGCAGCAGGCAAGGAGTTAATAGAGATGTGGAAGCAAGGCAAAGCCTGCATACCAGAAGACCTAACTATGCTGCTGGACAAAGAAGGCACGAAATGGAGGTATATACCCCCCGGCGCCCCTAATTTCGGAGGATTGTGGGAGGCCGGCGTGAAGTCAATAAAATTTCACCTGAAACGCACGATAGGAGACAGCACACTTACCTTCGAGGAGTTGAGCACCTTACTCGCTCAAATTGAGGCTTGCCTCAACTCGCGACCTTTGGCTCCACTTAGCGACGACCCAAAGGACTTAGAGCCATTAACCCCATCACATTTTTTGGTTGGTGAGCCACTTGTCGCTTATCCCGAACGCGACATAACTCACATGACCATACATTGCCTTACAAGGTGGCAACAAATCCAGAAGATGACACAGATGTTTTGGCGAAAGTGGCAGACAGAATACCTAACAAGACTACAACAACGTCCTAAATGGCGTGCCCCTCAGAAAGAGTTTGAAATTGGAGATCTGGTCTTAGTAAAGGATTCCCGTTGCCCACCTAGCAAATGGTTATTAGGACGAATAGTTGCAAAACATCCCGGAAAAGACAACCTGACGAGAACGTATGACATCCGAACCAAAGCAGGAGTTTACACGCGGACTATCACTAAACTCTGCTCATTGCCAGACATATAAAGGACGCTGTCCTTTGCGGGGGGAGTATGTTGCGGAGTTTCGCCGCCGCACCAACAGATGGCGCTGAGTGTAGATTGACTCGCGCAAACACCACCATTTATCGGAACGCCTTATTGAATTGTATTTATTTTATCAATGAGTAAATTGTCTGATTAGTGAAAGTGCGTTTCTATTAGTGTCCCCTACAGGGATAATATGAAAAATGAAAGAATCTATACTAATGTTAAGTATAAAGTCGAAGAGTGTGTTTACTTGAACGCGCTTATTTCAGGAACTGCTGGTGCGATTTGGAAAAATGTGTTGAATAGCTTATTTACCGAGAAAGTCTTAAAGCACAAACATAAACATCACGCTGAAAAGGGAGTAAAGTAAAGTAAAGTTAGCCTGTAACATCCCACTGCTGGGCAAAGGCCTAACCTCAACTATGAGGTAGATTGAGCCATACTCGACCACGCGGGCTCAGTGCGGGTTGGTGGAGGGGTGTTTGCAAGGTAAGCGTCTAACCCTGCTGTCAGATATTATCAAGCTGATATTATAAGGCCTCTGACTAGGCTTAACGACTAATATCCGATATTAGCCGGGACCAACGGCTTGACGTGCCTTCCGAAGCACGGAGATGCTCGTGATGTACGTCATTTATATGGTCGGAATGGTCACCCATCCAAACACGACCGCGCCGTAGGTTGCTTCACTTCGGTATCACTACCAAAGCGCTGGCGCTGCTACCACTGCGCTACGAGGGGTACCGCTTGGGTGCTTTTAAAGTGCAAAGGTACTCAGATATTGTCGGTGAAGCCTCCACCATCAAGTATTTTGAATCTGAAACAAGGAGTAGAGGAATTACAAGAAAAAAGTTAAACGTTAAAACTTTGTATGTGTAGTAAAAAGCCAACTTTGTGCTTTTTTTAAACAGGAAGGATATATCCGAACATCTCAAAGTTAATATCCAGCTCACCAGGTAGCGTGATACAGAAAAATGTACCGTCACTTTTGAAAGTTTAACCGATATTAACCGGCAGTAGCGAGTGACGGGTGACGGAAACTAATCGGTGCGCATGCGTGACGAATTGAAATGACGTGAAACAAACGCAGCTAACGTTTGGTGGTTGGGCTTGATGAGAGTGCTGGCTGATGAGGAGTGTTCTGTATAATAAAAAAGGAAAAATTTAAGAAGTAATTCATAATTGACTATAGGCTCGGAAGGTACTTTTCAAGTGGTACTATAGCAGTGGTGCTATTATAGCATTTGGTGGGACAGAAGGCTCTGAAAAGAAGCAGTTTTAATGAACTTTTTACGCTTTTAAAAATAAATTATGAATTAAAGAAAATTGGCACATGAAAATATTGTCAGGGCTAGGAGATTTCCATTCATTTACCTACTTTTAAAATGTTCTCTGACTAATACATAGTTTTTATGAATTTGCGTACAGTATTCTAAGTCCCGTATTCATCAACAAATTTATTAAAATCAAACCATAAAATAAAGGATACAAAAATTTAAACAAAAAATATTATTTAGACCATTTTAATGCAGATTCTTTAATTTGACGGCGAATCAAAAGTATTTTGTGACTTAAAAAAATACCTTTGCCGGTCCCTGAATCCGCCCAAACCTAATGTCCATAGTTTTTACGCGTCTTGCGGTAGTTGCGTAGAAAAACGTAAAATACAAAAAAAAAAGATTGACGGTGAAAAAGTGGGCAGACCCGGCGGATCATTAGTAACAACCAATGGTCGTTACCTAAAAGTCATTAGCGTCATCTTTTACCGTAATTTGAGGCTCTGTTTGTACATAAACGTGGTCCAGACGAGAATTCCCATTATAATAATTTATGTAAAAGAACCAATTTTCTGTTATTAGTACGTCTCCCGATGATCGCTCGCTGATTGCGAAATTGTGCTGTTTTTGATAACGCTTTAAAAACATAATTCGACCGCATTTTCATAAGGTCTAAGAGGGGCGTGTTTTAATCACAATTTATACGCATTACAGTATTTAATGCCAGTTTTGATGTGTAGCAATTTGATGCGTTTCGAAAAACTAAATGAGTCGTCAGAGTGGTGGAAAGTCATGAATATCAATGAGGCTTTGCAATTGACTAACGACAAATGAAAATCTATACTGTGTCCGGGATAGGTAAAGCGATATTGAAGGTACGTATTTCAAAACGAATTTACAAAAACGTTTATTAATGGAACAATACCGAAAATCTGAAAATAAAGTCGCTTTTCCATACTAAAAGCTTACCTACCTCGATGATTTTAGTATGGAAAAGGATTTTTTTAATTTTCTTTTAAATGCGTACCTTCGCAATACAGCTATATCTATCCCGGACACACTGTATAATAAGTCTTTCAGATAGTTCATAATAAGAAACTATAGAATATTTCATGCAGGTGAAAAAATAACGCTTTTAAAACTTAGAAAGTTGATAAATCCCAACGTTACGGTGCATTTACCTTTTATGCCATATAAAGTGTTGTTGTTCTGTAAATGAAACCTGAAAACATTCAAGAAAAATGCTTGACTAGATTTACTTCTGACCATCCATAATCATACAGAAAAAGATGGAATGCGATAATAAAGAAATCCATTCACAACCAATAACTCAAAAGTTTCTACATCTGTTTCCAGTTTCTAGTAATCCAACCGCCTTCATCGTACATTTTTTGTATCGCCATTGCGTACAATTGGTCTAATTACGCGGTTCCATTACCGTAATGCCTTATAATCATAGGGCGATTTGTAATGGCCGTGTCGGCTCCCAATGAGGTGTGGAAATGCACCGTTTTGTGGTGGGCACTAAAAGGAAGAAAATGTGGATCAAGGCAGAAGCGGTAGCAGTGGTGGGTTAGATAGTGTTAACGATGTTCAAATTTTAGTAAAAACAAGTTACCTGCTGCACACTTACTGCTGGCTGCCACTGTCAACGTCAACCCTTTTTATTCACAGCACCAAATTTCATGCACTTTGGCTAAGTGACCGATTGCCTGCTCCGTTCCACGCTAACAATAGTGAGAAAAGTGATTGGAATGTAGACATTATTAACCTGTCAATTTGGCAAGCTAACACCCAGTAACACTAATTTGCATGAATTAATTCATTCACAGTTCAAATTAATGTGTAACGGAAAAAGGCATGATATCAGCAATGACGGTAACATTGGCTTTTTTATTAATGCCTTACGTCTCGATAGTATTGCCTTGATCAGCCGTCATACGCAGAAATAACGTTTCAGGCAATATTATGTGCTCTTTTTTTCTGTGCTCCAATATTTGAACTAAGATTAAAAGTTTCAATGATAGAATCTCGATTTACTACATCATAAAATTTTATTATACTCATATGTTCCAGGAACGCAAACACGAATTCTAGTCATTACACGTAGGGTGTGATTTCTATGATCTTGTGACTTATACCACACCATGAAAAGTGCATTGTTGTTATATTGTCGACATCGCTGTCCAGTAGCGGTGATGTGCGGTTTAAAAATCGATGCAATTCTCATTAAATTAATACGTTTCCTGTAACTTAGCCACAGTAATTGGTTTCTAGTTAAATGTTCCACAAATTTTTGCTGTTCCGCTGTCGGTTGGAATGATATTATATATAAGGCGAGCAATAGAATAATATTATTGTATTTTTGCACAAGCCACTAGAAAAAGTATAAAACGAAAATTTTTGGTATCTTTCAGGACATGCTTATGCTTATAATTTTTTTATGAATAAATATGTTTCAGCTTCTACTCAGATACCTATAAAAAGCCAATAGGTAAATAGATTCTTGGTATAACTACTAAAAAAGCAGTCAACACATTGTCACTTTTATTAAGCGTTTCCAATGTTCATA
The DNA here is from genome assembly GCA_963924145.1 of Pyrausta purpuralis. Classification (NCBI taxonomy): domain Eukaryota; kingdom Metazoa; phylum Arthropoda; class Insecta; order Lepidoptera; family Crambidae; genus Pyrausta; species Pyrausta purpuralis. Next base: position 21,557,985 of record OZ001643.1, read on the forward strand.
GCACTGCGCAATACAGAGCGGACTGCGAGCAAGTGCCAACACCATCCTGAAGACGTTGTCTCAAAATTTAGGTAATCCCTTCTTCAGGCACTGCAATCGCATAATGACGGCATAGTCATGTGATTGCCCTGTACCGTTTGTGCCTGTTTATAAATTAAAAAAAATACTGACATTAAAATAAGCGTATAAAGCAATTCTTATTCAACCCTAAAAATGTGATATTCTAGGATCAATCTCAAATCACTCGGCAAGATCAAACCGGTAGACTATGGAAACTCTGCATGACTGAAGCAATCTGTGATTAATCTTCTCAAAAATGGGTTCTGTCTTCGGTCGAGATTTTGTCATTTCAGGGTTGACAGTGAGACGGTTCGTCACATGTAATAATTAGCCTGTTAAAGAGGTACGGAGTTATTTTCTAGGGGTGTCAAGTTTACCCGCGTTGAATTTCTTTAACACGTATCCTGTAGCTAGGAACCAACTTTTCTGTCAGAAGGTCAGAATACATTTTAAGACATTACAAAATAGTATGATACTTATGACACTTTTTTAGGGTTCCGTAGCCGAATGGCAAGAAACGGAACCCTTATAGTTTCGTCAAGTCTGTCTGTCTGTCTGTCTGTCTGTCTGTCTGTCTGTCTGTCTGTCTGTCTGGCCGTCCGTATGTCACAGCCATTTTATTCTGTAACTATAAGCATTACACTGATGGAATTTGGTAGAAAGATGTATCCTGTTAACCCCTTACCGATTCTTACACAAAAAATAAAAAATATTGACATTTAAGGGGGGGCTCCCATACATGAAACTAAAACCAAAAAAAATTTTTACAGTCAAACGTATGCGTGTGGGGTGTCTATAGATAGGTCTTTTAAATTGACATAGAGGTTTCTAAAAACCATTTTCTATTAAAGTCTAACGTTTCAAAACTAGACGCTTCCAAAGTGGTAAAATGGGCGTCCCCCCCATCTAACTTCTAAACCAAGCAAGTGTAAATTTTGTCAAAAATATGTAATGAAGATCTTAACAAAAACTTTCAACGAAAATTGGTTCGGACGAGATCGAACGAGTAGTTTTTGAGATATAGCACGTTTTCAACAACCGCAAACATAACTTTGTACATCATACAAACACTATGAAAAACAAAGTTATATTTGCAGTCAACAAAATATTGTGGTATTTTACTAAGTAGAAGTAAGTGGATTCCCTAATTCAGTTTAAGTTGGCACGGAACCCTCAGTGCGCGAGTCCGACTCGCACTTAGCCGGTTTTTTTTTTAAAATCAACCGTATAAGTCGATAGATCACAATAAAATAAATAAATTTTAATACCTCTAGGTACAACTAGTAAAACATAAGGTTTCTGACTTTAAGCTTCTAAACTGAAATAAATTAAAGAATTCCAATTAACTACTGCAGTTGAAGTTGGTTAGAAATTATAATTACCTTTAAACTAAGATAGTAATATAGTATAATTTCAACGTCTATCAGGCATTTACAAATATCATACTGAGTAAAACATTTACTTAAACCCGTGAGATACGTTCCGCCACTGATTAGTCTCTCTGCATTCCCAAGCGATTGACTAGTAGAGAACGTCTCAAGGCATTAAGTCCGCCAATCGTACAACTTACAGTGTAATACAGTATTAACTTAATAAACTTAATAAATAAATATTAACTAAATAAATAAATATTTTAGCTAAAATGCTCCATATAATTTTCCTAGCAACCCTGTAGAGGAGGCAAGGGTTGTCACTAACGAGTCGACAGTGCGGCTGTTAGCTAAATGCGGGACGACCCGGAAATCCACTTAGCCGGGTAGGGTACACGCGTTCAGTACTCACGCTTGGTTTATTATATTAACCTGTATGTTTTGGGAGAGTGGTAATGTGGAAAAATGCTATCAAAGGTGCCTGAAAATATAGTATTTATGTATGTAATGGCTCAAGTTCATTTGCAAACCACGTGAGTTATATAAGATACTATCAGATTAATAGGATAATTGTCTAAAAAGTTAGGTAGGTACTCTTTCTAGATATTTCATTCATAGATTAATAGGGTTTTAAGAATCAGAATATTATATTGAACTTACTCAATTATGTATTCAGCTAGGTAATTATATAAATAAAATATTTGCTACGCTAAAATAAAAACGTTTTCACCTTGTATTCCTAGCCGTGTTTCTTTATCAGATGATTTTCAAAAATAAACACGGCTAGACGTATAAAACCTATCAAATACAACGTCTTTTCTTCTCAACCCTTTCATATGCCAATATCTCAAGCCGGCAGGTCACGTCCAAATATGACAGATGCCGTCCCTCAACCAATCGTCTCGACATCAAAATGCTAATCACCGAAGTGCTCGGATAAACTACATTATGCCCCGATGCTCAGCTGTTTTACAGCGTGGAGGATAACAATCCCCGTCGGGGGAGCGAGCGCGCAAACTTTTAATTGGTGTGCCATTAGGACGGACGAGAAGCACTAAACGATTTGTGGTGTACCATGCGCTCTCCAGAGGTTTTAATTCCTCAAACACCTCGCGTATAATCCTTGATGTTTGAACGAAGTTAGGTTGACAGAATGGGGAGGTTGTGATAAAAGTTGCTGAAGAAAATTATATTTCGGAAAGCTTTCTTGGATCAGACTGAGATGAAAAGCCTAAATCCATTCCATCCGCACCAAGTAAATTGTTTTTTGGGAGAAGACGTAAGAATCAGAAGAGTACAGCTTCATCTCAACTTATAAGATCAAATCTAACGAATTGTGAGATTAAATCAATATTATGCGACACAAACACTTTTTTATTTTATTATAAAAAGTTTAAGCTTGTGTATGTGTATGTGTGTTACAGAAGATATAATCGTATTAAGGAGACTCAGTTTTGTCTTAACCGAGCGTCCTTTCGCTCACGGACGCTATTAGTTAAAAGGATGAATGAGAAGTCATTTTGAGAATCAGTTCTTATATTTACATTATATTAAGTATGTTACATGAAACCGTATAATTGACCTTACTAATACGTTATCGTAGATTCTACATTCACGTTTTGCTACTACTTATGGTTTCAAAATAAATACTTTAAAAATGATTTATACATAGGTAAAATCATATTTTTTTTCAGATCCTCACTCCGTTTAGGTATGGCTTAAACCACGTCATACTTCAAGTGAGGCCTTTGCATAGCGGTAGAATGGTTATAGGCTAAAATTTAAATTATAATGTATATTCTTAAATTAAACAATATAAAATATCACAACATTTTGTATATTTGCAATCACAGCTTGTGTTAATTGAGATTATGATTAAATCTTACCAGTAACCATAATAATAAAAATATTTTGTCGGGTATCAATTGAAAATTCATATATTTAATCAATTTGATACTTTAATAAGGTTTATCTTGTTTTTATTCACCCAACCAAATCCAACTCATTGAGCTCTTAATTTCACACTTCAAACAACATTGTCTCTCAAATGCAACATTATATTCTATGAAAGGTCAAGTTTGCAATATGAGAACTATCAGAAACGCGAGAGCTGTCTATGAATAATGGATGGCGAGTGGAAGATCCGCGTGTGCCCTGGGTAAAAGGCTTTATTGCATTCTTAGGTACTCACGAGGTCTTTACATAAAGGATAAAGGAAAATTTGATATACTTACGTTTCATATGGACAAAGTTCTGTAGTTATTTTTAAGACTGAAAGTTTGCTATCTTTATAGGATTACGATGCCTGTTTAATAATGTCCTTAAAGCTATAGTTAACGTTATCTGCCAAACACTTCATATGAAAAGGTGTTCGGTATTTGAATTTTTCGTTGATTTGTGTTTTTTATCGGAGCTGAAATGTGCTTAAGAGTTATGTAGCTTGTATTTATGATTTTTTTTTTTATTTAAACTGCATCTGCATCTAAACTTTTTTTTTTTAGTAGGATTTGTTAATCTTATTTCCCATTATCAGGAAAAGAATGAACCAAATACGACATTAGGATTACCAACTACGATCTCCACTTTTATTCTTATGGGATGTTTTTGTATTTTGTTGCATATCCTATGAAACAATTTCAACAATGCTTAACTCTAATGTGCACCCATTAAAACACCATCAGTATCACATGTCACTTTTCAGTCACCTTGGAGTTTTCTTTACTAAAACATATGAATATCTATACCAATACGCCGTCTTTTGTTTGCAAACAATGCCGCCTAAACTTCGGTAAATCTGGCCATTAGAGTTGGTGTGTTTTTTTTTAAAACAGTCCGACTGTTCCTTGTGGCATGTCTTCACTTAATGACAGCTCGTTACCGCCACAAATCTTAGACATTACGGCGTATTAAAACTCAAAAACTTCACTCGGCTTGCCATTTGGTTCAACAGAAAGTTTTCTTACATCACAAGATTTAAATTCAAGTCTCGGAGTGTGGTGTAAGTTTTCACGAAGGCCGATAGGAGTTTCGTTTGAGAAATGACGTTTGTCTGTGAGGTATTGTGGAGCAAGGAAATGAAACCTTTTGTCGAATGTGAAGAAGATAATTGCGAATTTTCCATAAATTAGAAGCTTCTCTATTTCGTTTTTAGGACAAAACTAAGAACATAAACAGCTAAAAAAACAGCTCTTTAAAGTCTTTTAAATATAAAATCGAGATCTGTGAAATAATAAGGTGTAAAAGAAGGGCTGTTAAGGATGAGTTTATAAATAAGTATTGTCAATCAACCTTTACACCTAAGAACTTGCCACTCTAGTTGCGTTCTGCGTTCCGGTCTGTATAATATTGACCGCATGCGGGCATTTTGGTATGCAACCAGTATGCTTAATCCTTATACGAAGAAAAAATATCTTTTAAGTACATATTAACAATTAATACATCACATTTATCCTATTTGTTGCATACTTATAAGATCTTCTTCTTTACGACAATAAGAAAATGTAATAAGGTGTTTTTCTAATTGGTAAATACCATTATCTGCTTACTTGTTTAAAAATTCTTAACCCATTATGTTCTGTAACCCTAAGCTTTACAAAAAGGCAAGTTTTATAATTCTTTTTTTTTAAGTACCCGCGAATTATACGATACGCAGTGGCGCCAATTTGCCGATTTTCTTTTGCAACCCTTAGCTGCTAAGGGATGAATTTGGTTCCGCATTCCTTGGTTAGATGACGCTGAGCGTTTGCTCTGTGATGTTCGCGCACCGCTTGCTTCGGCGTGAAATGTATAGATGGCGTTAGTCGTCGTGGTGATAAATGGCATCATTTATTATTCGATGTTGGACTGTACACGTGAAAATAATACGTTTCATATGAAATGAGTTTTCCTTTTACAGATTTTACTGTGTTTATAAAGATTGAAGCTCGTCTAGGTAATAAAAATAGGTTTATGTTGAGTTAATATTAAACTTAGGTTTCTGGGATGTAGAATACTTCGATAATGTTGCTGTACGAATAAGTCTTGATAACTGCTGATTATTAAAACTATGTTTTTTTCAGTAGGTAACGCAACGGTAATAATGTTACTTAGTTCCAAGTATAAACCTGTTAGCCTAAAATAAAGGTAATCATAAATTAGTTTGTCTTTATCTAAAACAGCCTCTTTTACAATGACTTAATAAATTCTGGTTATCTGCCAGGTAACTCGTAGGAAATGAAGTTCTATATTTAAATTTTATGTGAGTTTGTACTTAATTGACGATTCCGAACAGACTTAAGTGCCACTCTAGCGCTTGGTATGTTGCCATCTTGCGTTATGTTTTTTTCTTCTTCAAATCCGTGTTCACACATAGAAACATTTCTTTCCAGCCAGTTACTTATCAGATTATTTAATTCCATTTCTTCGTTTTCTTATTCTTAGTTCAAAATTCGACGTTCGGTTGCCGCGTGAGCACCGGGTGCCGGAGATTAGACACGCTAGCCGGAGCAATTTTTTAATATCCCCAAACAAGGAAGGCGAGACGATCGGGCGTTTGAAAAACGTTGACATTATTTCCATTTGACATTTTAAATCTTGGATGTTTGATATTTTGATAGAACCATAAAATTAATATTCCTATCGAAATAGAAGGACAAGTAAAAGCTGTCAAACGAAACCGATTTAAGATGTCAGTAACTAACATAAGTAAGTAACATTTGTAGCTTTAAATGAGGTAACCTTTCGATCAGGTGATTTATAACAATGTTCCTAAGTTAAATATAGTAGTTTACTGCATGATAAACAGTCGACACATAATATTGAACATGCAGCTCTAGTGTAAAAATAAATGTTATTTCATTATACAAAATATTGTTTGATATACAATCCCCGTGTTATTCTATCTTTATTTTTTACGTAAATTAACGTTTGTAGAATAGAATAATCAAACTGCGTACTTTAAATTTGAAGCGCATTGGTAAATATAAGTCGTATATTAAAAGGCTTCGATTTGGACTAATCTACCTGTTAAATGATTATTTGTTGGGGTTATGCCGCTATAATGCATAACAGTCAATCACCGATTAAGTCACCATGTTTCAGACGCATTATTTCTCCAAAATATACACAATTTCACTTTTAAATATAAAAAATCAAATGCACGTAATTTTCAGCGAGCTTCTGCTGGGCGGTCAACTGTTTGACATCTGACAAAAATGGTTCTGCTACCCATCTCTTTTTATCACACAGTTTGCTGCTAGTGACATCTCGCTTTTGTCGTTCTATTCCAAAGGGATAATAATTTTATGGATAGAACTTATGAATTTTGAAGGGTACCTACGATTTTTTAAAAAAAGTTAATAAAAGTTTGATATTTTCGATGAACGTGTAGGATTTGCTGGGTACTATGATTTAAATAAATCAAAGCGTATGTTAATAATAAGACTATGATTAATTCTTAAAAAAAACATGTATTTCAGAATTATTATTGGTTAGTAACAATGTCACTTATTAGCTACGGTTAGTAGATACACAGGCACAAAAAAAAATGCATTACGTAGCGATTGTTAAATGTATGGCCAATCCCAGTTAACATAAGTTTGGGGGAAAATAAAACAAATATAGCAATGAAACAAAAAAAGCAGTGGTGGTTTAAAGTGATCCTTTTTAGCCGAAGGAATTTCCGAGGCAAAATGCAAAGTGTTTTCGTAACGCACATTAACACTCCATTCAAAGCTGAAAGTTTTGATCCATAAAGGCTAAATCATGAACGAATCTAGAACGTGTAAACCAATAACTAATTTTATGTTCCTATTTTTTACTCTTAACTATTATCTACTGGGGTATGTCCACACTAACCAGTCGTCGAAAGGACATTAACAGTTCGGAGTTTGGCAGCGGCAATGTGTCGACTAGAATTAGCATACACTTGACGCCTGCACTCGTACCCTGCCAATAACAACATGTTTCTGTCTACGAACAAGAACTTTGAAGACATGGAGTAGGTTAGAAGATAATAATGGCGGGCATAGGACAAGACAAGCTTTTAAGCTGCCTTATCAATTACTTTGTAGACGTCAATAGAAGAAACTGAATCTGAAGTACTAGTCTTCTTCTTAGCCTCAATTTCTTCATCAGTAATGGTAAAGTTCCTTTAACAGCGGTCCAATTTACCATTGTGTGTGTTTTGAAGAAAAACTACCTTAACCAAATGTCAAAATGGCTATTTAAATGACCATTGGTTCATTTTTTTTCTTCTCAATACATGGAATCGTAAATACTCGAGCACTGGAAATAATATTTTACCGATTAACGACAATTATCATCGATAAAAAATCAGAACTTTATTTGGTTTTTACAAATATATATTTAATATCGTTTTTATGTAAATCTAATAAAGTTTAGGTATTTGAAAAATTTTAGACAAAGGTATAGTAAGTATCATGAAGAGGTTGGTTGCGTCATATTATTTAAACAGTATTCTTTTTCGTACCGACTTCAACGCTGCACAGTTTGATATGAAGTAAAGTGTTGCGTCGTGCGTTAGAGTAAGTGTCAATAAGTACGTATTAGGATGAACAAATACACTCTTTGGTAGATAATAACATTCTGCTATCTATATACCAGTAGTACCAAGGCAGAATTATTTAATTTTTACTGACAAAGCCTTAGAAAACGGGGTGTGGTTCCACAAACACGGATTTCCAATTAAATGAGGCCTTGATTGGCAGGTCGTTACTCACTGCTACTAGTTCTAACGGACAATTACCTAACATGATCGTATCGCCATTGCTATGGTTAATGAGATCGTGACAGCAGAAAGCTCCACAGTTAACACTGCGTTTCCATAGAAACAGTGCTGAGTAGAGGTAGAATGTGTAAAAATGAATGATGAAGGAATTCAAAAAATGCGATGAAATAAAGCATGCCATGTATTTCGAGCTTCTTTTTCCCTTACCGCAGCTCAGGGGCCCCATTTGGTAATCTCTCACTTAAATATCGCGTGTGATTTTCGTTCGAAAACTAATTAAAAATCAATGAAAATCACGCAAAATATAAACGTTTGTGCTCACAAAATTCTTGAGTGACATTTGAAATATTGTTTCATTATAAAAATGTACATTCCATAAATATCCATTCATTCAAAAATAGGGGCCCAGCTCTAGTCTCTACTCAGCTCCGGGTCTGTGAAAACGTACCTTGGACGGGTCGGACTAGGTCTCGTGATCGTAACGCACAACGCTGCGGTGTGCGGCATAAATGTACGCTGACACTGACGCATACTGCGAAGGAATGAAAGACCATTCTAATAGGTTTCCATATGATTATGTAGGTATCAAGGTAGGACATAAGCTGGGTACGCGTAAGCTATGCGTGCACAGTACCATATTACCATAGTTGTAAAGAATCATTAAAGTGATATTTGAAAAATATTTAATTATTGGTAAAATGAAATAGAAAATCATCAATTTTTCTCCTATGTATGAAATAATCGCATTTTCCCCCGTTATAAATAATGATTGTGCGAGGTTAAAAGCCTATCACGTTAGACAACGCTGACAAGGCCACGCAATTGTTAGACGGAAAAGTTTCGTTAGTGTAACAGTTCCCTTTTCATACAAAAAATATAATAAAAATGATTTTATTGCTTTTACAAATAATATTATTTAAGTAAGACATCGCTGACAAGCAATCAAGCTGCTGTCAAGTGAAACTTGATATTAATAGCAATGCGTCTACTATTCTTCCTGAAAGCTAAAGTTACTCTGGTCACTTCATGTACATGGATTGCAATCACATCGCAATCGCTATTACGTAATAACACTGCCGCTTCCATGTTTCGCGTTATTGATCGATGATCGCTCGGATTGCTTTTAAGTACAGGTGTGTGGGTATGTTCCATTCAAATGCTAAAATTATATGGATTAAATGAGTATATTTAATACGTAGGTACAAAGATATAAGTTCAGTTCAATGGACTAAGTGGGTTAAATCATTTTTATCTGTATGTCGACTTTTTTTTGGTGCATTTATGATTTGTTTTGTCTCTGCAGTTAAAAGGATAATAGAAAAATAATTTAGGCTTTTCATTGGTATTTTACTAATTGCTCCTAAGCTGAACTCAATATCAAATGCTTAACGCTATGTGACTATTTAACATTTAATCGAACCCAGTAAAAATCACAATACGAACTATATTATTCATGTTTTGGTCTCGTATTCGTAATCAAAGCGCCATTAAAGTAATTAATCACACATGCCCGTACGTACACAAAAACTATTTCTGTACTTTTTATTTCCCACAACAGAAGAAAATGGCTGAGGTTCGTTAATTACGATAGGCCACAAAGAATGTCTCCCACGAATATGATAAATAAATAAATGAATATGATTGATGAGTTCAGTGAAGACATCGCGGATAGGGCATTAAGTGTGTTTCTATGTTGGTTCTGATATCATTTTCATGGGCCCGGCAAGGCAGAGCGTTTCCCCTGATTTTTGCGCATACGGAAATATGTAGAGACGCCTAAAATAGTATATATATAGTATATTTTGTTGTAAAGTCAAAACAATACCGTAAAAACATAAAATTTTATAAAATATTTGTTTATATGCTGAAAGCCTGGGAGGCCTTACTTTGCTGTTTTATTTGTTTTAGGGCCGATTTTTCAAATCAATCATGAAAGCTGCAAATAAGATCTTAGGCCGCACCAAGCCAGGCAGACGCTTAACTCGGTAAACTTGGTGGTGGGATCCTGAAGTTCAGTTAGATATTAAAAAAATAAAAAGGAAGCCTTCAAAATCTGTCAAATTACTAAAAGTCAAGCTGACAAAGATGCATATAAGCTAGCGAAGAAGAAAGCGAAGAAAGCCGTAGCCATCGCACGTGGAAGAGCCTTAGGAGCACTGTATAAGTCATTGGACAGGTTTCATGCTGTGAGGAGTACGCACATTGTTGCATAATTCTGCGGGTTTTGAGGAAAACATCCAACACCGAATCGCAGCCGCCTGGATGAAGTGGCGAGAAGTTACGGGGGTGACCTGTGATCCGAAAATGCCAGTTAAGGTCAATAAGTCCTGTCCTTATGTACGGCAGCGAAACCTGGACCCTCACTCAGCGGCAACTACAAACCATCCAAGTGGCCGAAATGAAGATGTTGCGGTGGATGTGCGGAGTGACGAGGCTCGACATGATACGCAACGATACGTTCGCGGTAGCCTTGGCGTGCGCGACATCGCGGACAAGCTGCAAGAGAGCCGATCACGGTGGTTTGGCCACATCTCGAGACGGCCCCCTGACTGCACAGCCAACAAGGCCTTAAATTTCAACATCCCCGGCCCCCAACGTAGAGGTAGACCGAAAACAAGGTGGTCCGACGTAGTAAAGCGAGACCTCGCTGCCTGCAACGTCGCTGTGAGCGACACATCCGACAGGGGGAGGTGGAGAAGGAAGACGAGAAAGGCAGACCCCACCATCATGTGGGAATAGGTAATGCCAGGAAGAGAGAAAGAGGGCCGATTTTTCAAAGGTCAGGTAAAACTTATCAGACTGATAAATTATAAAGCGACAGATTTAAAAAAAATGACAGGTACCTATGACTGCTGACAATTAGCTGACGTTTTCAAGTTAGCCATATAGCATTTTGTTATTTAAAAATTAGCCCTTAGACTAAAAGGAATAAGATTTTTGATAAAGGGTAGCCAATATTGGTTTTTCTCGTTTAAAAAGAGGAAAAATGGGGTTGCGACTCGAGTCAGTACAAATAGCGGACTTAATTCTTTAAAGCTTCTTCACCAGCCAACAATTGGGTAAGGCAGAAACAGTTGAAGCTTAAAGTAGCAATTTCCCTAAAATCACAACTAGAAAATATTAAACCCTATTTATGGTTTATTTTAGGCAAATAACTAAACGAGTATTACGCTAACTAAAACATTCTGCTGCATACTTGAAAGTTGGCATTTTGAACAGTGTTATTATAAAAAACAGGGCAAGTGCGAGTCGGACCCGCACACTCACTTTAACTGAGTAAGAGATCCACGTACTTCCACCTTGACAAAATACGGCAATATTTTATTGACAGCAAATACAACTTTGTTTTTATAATTTTTGTTTGAATAACAAAGTTATGTTTGCGGTTACTAAAAATGTTCTTTATCTCAAAAACCGCTCGTTCGATCTCGTACAATCTAATTTTCGTTGGAATTCGTTGTCAAGATTTACATTTCGTTTTAGTTTTTTTTTTTCAAAATGTTCACTCGCTTAGTTGAAAGTTATATGGGGGGACGCCCATTTTACCACTTTCGAAGCGTCTATCTCTCAATCGTTAGAATTTGAGGAAATAGTTTTAAGAACTTCGAAAATAGAGATATTAAGAGGAAATAGTTTTAAGTCCTTTTAAAAGGCCTATCTATAGACACCTTACACGCAAAGGTTTGACAAAAACCATTTTTTTAGGTTTAAGTTTCATGTATTTTTAACCCCTTTTAAATATTACTATTTTGTATTTTCTGTATGAGAGAGAATCATAAAGCGGTTAACAGGATACATCCACTTATTAAGTTTAAACTGTGTAATGCGAACAGTTTCAGAATTAAGTGGCTGCGACATACGGACGGACAGACAGACAGACTTGACGAAACCATATGGGTTCCGAATTTTGCCATTCGGCTACGGAACCCTAATAAACATACTTACGTTCAGTTGGTACCTGTGAGGTTGTAAAATGAAACTTGGTAAGTTGACAATGATTATTCGGTGTAAAAAAATAGGTAAAATTTTAGTTTTATTATAGGATAATCGGCTATACAATTTTCTGCGAAAAGTCAGAGAACCACAAACCTTTTTCTTTAACAGCAAATAAACACGTCTAACGCAAATACCACATTTGGTTTAGGTAGCGAGTTTCTACTTATAAACAATGGAATTTTGAATTCAACAAATTTATAAGTAAACTTGTAAAAACAATAAAGTAAATTTAAAGAGAGCTCAGCTTTAGCACAAATCTAAAAAAAAAACAAATTGGATAAACTTTTGATATAATCTTCTCCATTCCTTTCATACTCTCCTATCACAAAGTAGTGTGATATGGTAAGGCGCGGAAAAAAGGGGACGATTCAATCGAGCCACTGTCAATGATTTCTCATGCGAAATTGTTAAACTACTAAAATAATACCATAAGTACATGAAGCGCGCTACGATCTTAATCATGAAGTTTTTAATAGTTTTGTAGTGCTACGAACCATTTACATTTATTTTAATTTCAACAATTCTGAAAACATTGTAGTATCAATATTCTCAAGAATCACAAAATGTTTTCCAAAGCTAACATTTCAGTTCAAACCCAAAATAAACCGCCAACATAAAACGCGACAGAACTAAAATTTATGGGGTCCAAAGTTGATTTCACAATCACATTTTCTATGCAAATGCGTTAGATTTTCCGTTTTAATTTTTTATATCTGGCCTCATCGGTGGGATATTCCCATAAATCAGTCGTCAGTGTTTTTCTTGGACCGCAGTGTTTTGTTTAGGATCACGCACACCCTGTCTCGGAGTCTCCTATAGTGATTTAGTACGACTAAATCGTGTTTCCTTGGTTTTTCATTGCTTTTATTAGATTTTTTTATTTCAGAATAAAGCAGGGATTTAGTAATATTTCAGCAGTGTAATATTTTTATTATGTTTTTCATTCGTATGGAAATTAAAACATGTAAAACAATAAACACAGGACTGGAGGATAAACATTTTAATAACTCTATAATCTAAAAGATATAAATAACATTGTGAAGTATTTGGATAGGTTTAGTAAAGCAGAAATATTGTTATTTTTTTTAGTTTGAATTATTATTCTCATGTCATTCTCACTTTCAAAGGTTGAAAAAAAGAGACAGATTTTTTTTGCAAAATATCTCGCACCGTACATATTTGTTATAATACCACTGCACTGTGCTCCACATCGCTTTAAACTCGGGCATAGCATCTCACGAAACTTTCAACGTTCTTTCGTAACTTTAATCCGACGTTCAATAAAATCCTTATGACGTCGCCAGAGGAAGAGTAATTATTGTTATTCTAATGGATCGTGGCTCAAAGCAAGCCCCATTGTGAGGAGTCGAGGATCGAAGAGGTGATTAATGGTGGTGCAACGAGGGAACATTAAGGGCACACTTTCACTGCGCTCTGTTTTGGCTTGAGGTGTAAAAGTTTATAAAGGCGCTGGCTTAGTATTTAAACAAGATTCAAAGATATTTTTTAAGTCTTTAACTGGAAAAAAATAAGTTGTCAATTAAACTATTTATTTAATGTGTATATAGGGTATTTGGTACATCATGTGTCAAATAAAAATTTGATGGTGGCCATAAGCTATCATTTTCAGCCTTTTTTTTGACTCTAGTGTTTTCTTTGTGTCGATTTTTTAAGGGTTTATATGAAAAATATCCGAAATTTTGAATTAAAATTATATTTGTTAGAAACTAAAGTTGTTTTTCCGCATATTCTTTTTTTGTTAATTATTATGCATAGTTTAGCGGTTTAAGTAAAATCAAAATAACATACATAAGCTGTTACGAAACATATTTTTTCTCAAATGTAACCTGCAAATTTATATGGCTGTGATAAATAAACAAAAAACGAGTGTATTCATCTAACTTCATGAAAACTTTTCTAGATTGTGCATATGCTAAATGTATGCCATTTTTCATAAAAAGGAAGCCTCTTATGGCTCTTATTTTCCAAACAAAAACTTATATTAGTGCGAATTTAACCCAGATAAGCCTGAAACTATTTTTGTCATGGAAACCTGCAATTTTTTATAGACGGTTTCATTTAGTCCAAATTTATTTAAAAAAAATATTTAAAAAAATATCCGACCTCCGGAAAATCCGGAAAATCATATCCCATATATGGGTCGGTCGGCACGGCTAATGCTCATTACTTACATGCTTTCAGTATGAAAACATAAATAAAACACTTGTATCGCCACAAATGTGTTATTTATATATATTTTATAATGAATCTGATCAACAGTAAACGTTTTATGCAGTATGGTAATTCAAAAAACATTCTTTGGGATGTAAATAAATGTTGCATTTCACGTAAACGTAATTGCAGTTTTTTTTTGCAAACTTTGCATTTCAGAATCTTCCCTTTATAATTTATTAGGTGACCTAGTTGATCATATCTTGAATTTACAAGATGACTTTTAGGTGCAGGACAGGGTCCACGTTTTTCACACCTTTTAAAAGTTTCTAAGAGGGCTCTGGTAACAGACCTGCGAAAACCGAGGTGATCAAGTTCTCCACCATCAAGGAGATATAATTGCCATGAATTCTGCAATGCCATATCAATACTATGACAAAATAAGGGGAAATATCATTTCTTACCTCTGATGCAGGTTCTGGGAGGGAATATAGGTCATATTCTGATCAGAACGATCAACGCCGCCCATATTTTCATTGTAAATTTTAACAATGTATGGTTGGTCAACTTTTACGTATTTTTTTTGATGCTGAGAGAACCGTCTTGTTTTTTGTAAAGGTTCCGGGGACTCTGCATTGGAGGCAACAGTTACCACGCTATTATCATTCCACTTACAAACCAGTATCTGTTCCTCTACACTGGCCTTTGAAACAAAGCTGCCTCGGTCAGTTTTCTTGAAATCCTGGTTGGATGGCAATGGACACTTTGAGGTACGATTTTCCCGAACTGTGCCAGTTCCTTTCAAGTTTCTGTTTTTCAGCTCGTGCAAAAGAGGAATTGAGGTGAAGTGGTTATCAAAAAAAAGGTGAAATACATTTGTTGGGTACATTCTTTGAAGAATATTTGCGTACTGTAAAATAACGCTACCTCCAAGTCCAGACTTTTTGTAAAAAGATGGTATTTGTGCTGACTGACCTTGGTACGGATCGAACCAAATTACGTATCCTAGTCTTGTAGCTCCAACCCAATACTTGTAACCCCAACGAATTGGCTTTCCCCTTATGAACTGCTTGCAACTATGGCCACCATAATATGGAATCATAGCCTCGTCAATACTATGCATCTCTTCAACAGGTGCATTATCTTGGAAAATACCGTTCAGTAAAGAAAATAATGGCCTCATTTTGGCAAATTTATCACTTTGGGCTTGAATAGAGGAGTTGTCACAACAATGCAAATGGTTCATTATGTATGTAAATCTGTCGCGAGATAAAGATCGATTCACAAGAGAAAATTCACAATCAGACGAGTTTTCCCAATACATACGACGTCTTGGCAAGCAAAGGTATCCACTATACAGTAGTATTCCAATGAAACATTTGATTTCATTCGTAGTTACATTTCCTGGTTTATTTTTTTGGGAAGCATATAGATTCGTATACACGACAATCAAGTTTACAACTTCTTCGTCGAATAATTGTTCAAAATAATTAACAGGAGAACGTAATTCGTTTTTTAGACCTTCTAGAGGTTGGAAACTAGGAAAGTCGTTTGATCTATGCCGATTCCTCCATTGGTAGGTTTTGTTTTGAACAGATGTAGGACAAATTATTTGAGTATCTTCCACTGTGCTGGACGTAGATGACCGTGGCTGCTGAATTGGTTCTTCGATGCAAAATCTCTAAGTCAAACTAGCCAAAGGAGTATCATCTTCACTTTCTGATTCAGAACTGATCTGATTACCGAAGTCCGTAAGATGGAACCAGGTAAGTTGTGTATGGCAATATTGTCTTCTTCTCCAGAATCTTCATCAGTAACAGCAGCATTTGCATTATCTGGTGATTCAAATGTTATGTATTCCGGTACCGGTTCATCGCTATTCTCTAACTCGTTCAATATTTCGTGCAATGATAACGGTTTTAATCTGAAATAACAGAAATAAACATGTTGCCTACAAAAAACCAATACCCTGTTGTTGTGCCAACCGAACCATGTATGGGCTCATGGAATTGGTGCCTAAATAAAAGTATCAAGAATGAAACTATTACTATTTTATTTTTCATTATCAATTTATAGTCTATCTTAGTTTTTATTCAAACTTTGGTGTTTTATATGTAATAACAATACTGTAATTTAAACTCACCTTTTCGAGGACATGTCTCACACTTTCCAAATCCAATTAGTTTGATCACAAAAAGCAACTAGCAATTAACAAATTAGCTTTGATACTTGTCACCACAGTAAACAAGTAAAGACTAAAGATTCTAAAGATATTTACCAATTGCCAGAAATAATTCAAATAACGAGGGTAGATTTTTTTATTTCTCAATTCCCATGTATGGGTCGGTAGGTTTATCTGGGTTAACATGAAGCAGTTGGCGTTCGCGATCTGGGCCACATAATAAGAAAATTCACTGAGTAGTTTGAATATTTTCATGACATGCGGCATGGCATACTTTGACGACAAGCACAGTCTAGAGAAGTTTTCATGAAGTCTGACGAGTCCAGTCGTTTTTTGTTTTGTTTTTACGACCATGTACCTAAAGGTGTAGGAAAAATTTTAGAAAATTATGTTTTGCAACTTTGCAAGTAAATTTTAAAAAAACTAGATAACTGTTGTTATGCACAATAACATACAAAAATAATATTTGAAAAAAAAGTTTTAAATAAATATGATTCGAATACCGTTCTTCGGTTATTTAAATAAAAACCATTTTAAATTGATTTGACAAATCACCGGGCCAAAAAAGTACAGACAAAAAACGATAACTAATGACTTCCATTATTAGCTATTTTCATATGGCACGCGATGTACCAAACACCCTGTATGTAAATTTAATAATATTTTTATCTGAAGAACGTGCCAATTCTTAAAAGTACTTTGTAATATCTAAACTATTAGAATATATCCTGAAGTTACTCGTCTATTTATCATTTTATTCAGCAACTACGCTCACCAAACTGGGACTTTGGGCATACTCAGTATCTTGGAGGATAATTGTGTCACAATTAAACAATGACTGTACTTTGGCACGAATTCAGTTTAAGGAACGCGAGTGTGTGTCACGTTGACTAAAACATAAAAGTAATATATTATCTATTTGGATACGCGTTAAGTTTTTGGCGTGTCAAGAATCAAGCTATAATTAATAAATAATAAGTTGCAATAATATTAAACTACACCAAAGACTCACGTGTGTAAGTACAGTATCGTGTGTCAAGTTGGTTCTTTACCCACAAAACAGCACAGTGGGACGAAACTCACTCAAGCTCAAGCCTTACATTCAACTTCATTGTCTACACATTGGGACGATTCCATTAGACCCTGAGCCCAACTTTCAGTATACGTTGCCCCTTACCGATGCTATCGGACATAATGCCACAGCGAAAGATTATGCTCGTACAGTTGACCGGCTGATATTTGTTTGCCAAAATCGAGGCACGTGGGGCATGCTAAAGGTTGATTCCCATATATACAAAATAAATATCTTTTGGACATTCCCAAACATCGCCATCTAGTCCCAAAGTAAGCTACTCAAAGCTTGTGTTATGGGTGCCAGACAACGGATTTGTTCGTAAATACATACATGATATACATAGAAAACACCCAGACCAATACAAACAGACATGTTCATGCACATAAATGTTTGTATTGCGTGGGGATCGAACCCGCAACCCGCTGCGTAGTAGGCGATTTCTCGACCACTACACCAGACGGGTCGTCAATATACAGCATTTAATAAACGAAATAAATTCATAAGTAGTACTAGGTTTACATGCTTTACTCAGCTAGTTTGATTGTAGTAAATGCTAATATTTTTTAATGAAAAATTACTGTGTATAAACATCAAGTTCACATCCACAATTAAACTCTCTAATAAGATATTCTTTATGAACCAGATTCAACAGATTAAAAATATCTTCACTATAGAGCTGTATCGGCACGCGTTTATAATTATATGTGACGGATGCTCAAAAGTACACAAAATAACAAGCAAGCTTATTACAGCAACAAATGGAACAAAAAAACTGAAGACAGATACCTCTATTTTGTTAAAAAATCTCGACAATGCTTTGTAACTTTCAAAGTCACCGACTTATTGTTTAGACCGATGTCCAGTTTTTCAAAGATTTAGGAAGTCCTAATTACCTTGAAATCATATTGTTCCATTTTTAGAAGGCTTGTCGTAAAATTTCGCTAGACTGTAGCACAAAGAGTTTGCACGCATTTTTGCAGAAGGGATGGAAGCCAATAAAATAGCTGACTGATAAAAATATTTACCGTTCTTGTCTTGTCAAAGACCTGCCGATTTTACTTTTACCCAAATTCGTATCTTTAAATTCTTTTAACAGTATAAAATGAGCTGTCTGGCTAAAATCTCGCCATTTATTTGAAGATTAGATTGTAGAGATAAAAAAATTACAAAGGTATATAAAAAAAATATCCCTAATAATTTTGCATCTGTGCAATATAATTGTTTGCTACGCAATTTAATTGACCATGGTCTAGGAATCCTTTCCTTTAATTACTTTTGACTACATAGAACTAAAGTAACGGACATTATAGCCCTGCAAATCAGCAAGCTCAAGTAGCAGGCATATATTTCAAAGAACTGATGACCGCTTAGACAGAAAAGTTATAGATTAGAGACCATTCGACCAAAGTCGCAGCGTAGAACGTCCACCGACAAGATAAGCAGACGACATTGTAATTATCGCAGACTCACACTGGATGTAGACCGCTCACCACAACCGGTCGCTGTGAAAAACCACGGGGGAGGCCTATGTATTAGTGGACGTCCTTTACCTAATAATGATGATGATGCTATAAAATTCAGTATGTACATTTTGTTATGCAATGTGAGTAAACCATGATCCAGGAACTCTTTCTTCAAGTTCTTTCTGGTTACTTACTGTTGGTCGTAATATATGTCTTTTATAGTATGTACAACTGTAACATTAATTTCCGTATATTGTTTATGTAACCACTATTCGCCCTTATACATATATTTACCTATACACCCTAGAGACCTAGAATTTAAAAAAATATGTTTTGCCACCCGATGTCATTTTATAGCATAATACTTTGATATGTTTCTTCGTGGAGCCCGTATCCTTTATCTCATCCGACATCATTGACAGTAGCGTCGGCATCCTAAAAGTCAGAAAAGCACCATGCTCACATGACCTCTTTGACTTCCACTGATAACAAAACAATAAGTCGCCAACTGCAGGAGCTTGCTCCATTTTATTGTTAACAGATAAACAAAAGAATAAAACATTGTTATGTATCTGAGCTTTTATATTGTGCCTCACTGCGGCGTTATCATCGAACAGAAGGCGGCTCCTTGTAAAACAAACATGCTGTTTCCCGTTTATTGGGGTGCTAAAACAATAAAGCGCTTTCTAGCCCGCGCTTTTGAAGTATGCCGCCATAAAAAGGTACTACCTGAGTTTGCGAATATCGTTACCTGGAAATAGAGCTGGAATTCGTACATATTTTTTTTCTTAATTTTAAATTCTACGAGATCTGAGTCAGCTGTTGAAAATATTTAAATATAATCATCTAAGAGAATGTTTCACCGACGTCAAATAAAGACTACCCAACGAATAATTCAAGTATGTGTATGTGCTAAAAGATGACGCTATCCAGAACTTATTTGGACATTGTAATATAAGAATGGTGAGAAATAGTAGATATAAATTCAAAAATAACAGTGTTAGAATCTCTTGTGCATTTATTTTGGTAGTAATGAAGAAAAAAATGGATTTTGGTAACAAGTTAATAGAACAGCACTACCGTTGGACTGATATTTTAGTGTTGTATGTATAAATAACAACAATGTATAATAAAAACCGGCCAAGTGCGAGTCGGACTCACGCACTAAAGGTTCCGTGCCAACTTTAACTGAATAAGGGAATCCACTTACTTCCACTTCGCTAAAATACCACAATATTTTGTTGATAGCAAATATAAAGCTATGTTTTTCAGAGTATTTGTATGAAGAACAAAGTAATGTTTCCGCTTTAACTCAAAAACAACTACTTCGATCCCGTTCAATATATTTGATTTTCGTTGAAAGTATTTGTTAAGATCTACCTTATGTGTTTTTTTTTCTAAATTAGAGCATTTTAATTTACCATTTTACCACTATGGGGGGCATTTTACCACTTTGGAAGCGCCTGACTATCAAACGTTAGACGTTAAAAGAAAATGGTTTTAAAAACATCTACATACGTCAGTTTAAAAGACCTATTCATAGACACCTCGAACGCATAGTTTCGACTAAAAAATTTTTTTTCGGTATTTGTTTCATGTATAGGAGCTCTTAAATATCATAATGTTTTAATTATTGTATAAGAATCGTTTAGCGGTTAATAGGATACATCTTCCTATCAAATTTCAACAGTGTAATGCTTATAGTTACAGAATAAAGTGGTTTTGACATACGGACGGACAAACAGACAGACTGGACGAAACTATAAGGGTTCCACTTTTGCCATTCGGCTACGTCACCCTAAAAAGACAGTCGTTTGCTTTCCAAATTTTCCGTGTACGTAACCAAACACCATTTTTCGTCACAGTCCGGGCGTTTCCGCGGCAAAGTGTAATACAAAGCTAAACACGACTTGAACACACAAACAATTATCGCGAGACTTTGTCTTGTCCATTATTTTGTCAACACGGTTCAGTACAATTCTGAATTTGAAATTTATGACAACAGCTACAAACGGGACTGAAGAAGCCGTTCGTCATTGTTCATCACGGTGAATTAGGAACCAGTTTTGACATTCAAACGGTTGTTTTGCTTGTCACAGACCCCTTAGGCTGCAATTCCACCAAAGATTTTCAATGCTGCGTAGTGAAAGCTAAAATTAAGTGAGTTTTATAGAATAACTTTAACTTCAAAATTTAATTAAATGGACAAAAGCTATCAAAGTAACTAGGTAGTACTTGAAAAACATATTTTTGTAAATTATGACTGCTAAAGTAGCTAGTTCAACTCCGACGAATACTAACAGCCAGTTCATGTATTATTTGTATAAGATCAGTAAGTTTTAACGTAAAATAAAATGAAATTGTTGATGTTCAGAACATGTCAACGAAAAAACGGTCAATGAAAGCAACACCAAAAATTCTTAGTGCACATTTCACCTACCAACAAAAGCGACAGATGTCGGTTTTTTTGCAAAATCATAAATTAGAGAAAAAGATCCAAAGTAAATATGAACAGAAAAGCCCTGCGGCAAAACCAAATACGATATTCTGAATAAGCCATCGATTGATTTCGCAAGATTAATGGTGGCACATTGTCAGCGCCACAGTATGACGAGATTTCAACTCAAGCTACCGAAGGAAAATACACTTTATGTCATACACGATAGAGGTTAACTAATCACATTCTTGATTTCTTTTTAACTTGACACAGTAACGAATGTTGATTTTATTTCCCAATCAAAATTACTACTTACAGCGCTCTACGTAAACTCTCATATTGATTGACGAATAAAAATCAAATGCGCCGTTTTATATTTTGTAGGATGAAACTTAGGGAACGTTTAAAATTGATTTTACAATTCAGTGTGAAATTGAAATAAAAGTTTTTTATTTGAAATCACGTAGGCATAACGAGTGCTTTACGCTTAATCTGGTCATTAAACATTTATTTGTTTGGTTTTAAAAGCAATAATATTTGAGGTCAAATTAATATTAACCCCGTTTAGCGTAATGGGTTGAATTGAATGTAGTGATTAATTTATGTCTAAATATATTTACAAATGTAGGTAATAGGTACCTAAATATTGCTTAGCAAGTGATTGCATTGTTGATCGAATACTTAAAAATAAAAGTGATCAGATACTCAATCGTTTAATAATGATCTTAACACTTTCATTCACCTACAACTAGTACATTGTTACTTAATATAATATAATTCACATTATTAAAATTTGCTAAATGTACAGCCTCTTACAGGCGAACACAGCATGTTATACAGACGTGTTTTCAAAGTTCTTCTTAAAGTGTCAATATTAAGAATTAAGTAGGTAGGTTTGCTTAGTAAAAAGAGTTGCCCCATTTTTAGCAATTCAAAAAACTTAATGGGTCAATTAGTTAATTAAATATCCCTTCCAAAATATTCACAGCAACAAATCCTCATATGTAACTAAAATCGTGCATTATACTGGTGGGTGTACATTTGTAGACAGATGGGCGATCGGTAGGTGTGTACTGAGCACATGCAGTGCATATGTCGCTTTATGAACGCAAACCATTGGGCGTTCAATACTACAAACGTGGTATGACATTGCAGAATCACGCAGTGTGTCATTGGGATACAGAAAGAAAGGTTTGTGTTTACTACCCAATGATATTTTTAAATATCATTGTTTTTAACACTGCAATTATAATAGATAAGAAACAAACACTTCTGAAAATAACCTAATTAACGAATACGACGTGTTCAAACCAAATTGAATCTAATGTTGATCAGAAACATGTCAGATTTGGTTACATCAAGCTGTTAAAAATTGTATTTAAAATCAATAAAATAATTATTTCTTTTAAACCCTAAATATTATTAGGTAGGCGGGTACGTAGGTAAATGCTATACATTCTGAGTATATGCTGTTAGTTATTGGCTGACCAAAAATGCGAACGTGGTATGACACTGCAAAACAACTGACTTCGTACAATGTCATTGGATAGTATGCGAGTGTCAGCACAGTGACTTGCCCAAAACACCCTTTTAACCATAACTGCCTGCATGTGTATTGGGCTACATAAGTATGTTTTAGCAATAGATCATTGCCGTATAACTTATTACCACGCCAATTTCAATTAGATACTATAAGTTATTTAAGAGATAGCGGCCACGCATTGATCGATTCCAGAATAATTGCAGTTTAATAATTGAAAATTATAATTTCTTACAAGTTGTGAATATAATCGAAACTTTACAAAGACTCGGTTGCCCCGAGACCATAAAAACCATATAAACGTCACCATATTTACCTACAAAGTGAAAGAGAAAGTTGCATTAAATCCCGTATTTTGTGAAGTTTCGTTTAAAAATGCAACGAAGCTTAAAATCGTATATAAAATGGTTGGACCAAAACCTGGTAAAATCCAAAAGACTTATTAAACCAAAATGAATATCAACTTAAAGTGGATGTAATTTCTGAAATAAAATTATTATTATTTCGTGAATAAATCTTTCTGTATATTAATCATAGAGTCAGTATGTTGCTCCGTCGCACGCGCATTCCCATTGTGTCCACCCCGATTGAACTGTTACGGGGCTGCGTGAGTTATGTTCCAGCCACGACTCTGTGGTATACAGGGTGCGAAAGTATAAAGTTGTTTTATAACATAAAATCCTACTGAAATTTGTGAAAAGTAATATTGTTATTTAAAAAAAAAGTATTTATTATTAAAAAACTTGATATTTTATTAGCTTATTATTTAAAAAAGAACTCTATTTTTCAATCACCTGCGTCAATATTCTGAGGTGTTTTTGTTTATGATTTAAAAGTCAGCTACGAGTATAATCACGCTGAATAAATAATAATAATAAATATATATATATTGGACACCAATCACACACATTGCTCTGTTCTCAAAGTAAGCTAATGCACTTGTGTTATGGAAATCAGAGACAACGGTGGTACAACAACACCTAGACCCGAGTCAACATCGAAAATTTTGATTTCCATATTGACACGACCGGGAATCGAACCCGGGACCTCAGAGCGTTGACGCCTTAAGACCCAGCGTGCTTATAAACGAGGTCGTTTATACGTGAATATTTCTAAATCACGTCTATCCGTGATTCGTATCAAAACTTAGTAAAATCAACCTTTATTTTTATGCACACACTGAATGTGATTTCAATATGATTTTCATTTCAAAATATACGCAAGGGGTTTGAAAATAAGGCTCCATATTGTTCTGTTTTCGGATAACATCATGCGTCAATCGACAAGATTCATTGGTTTTTTTCTTTTCATTGAACCTAAGACTACCTTAACTGGGTAATTAGTGAATTTAAAACCATGTAGTAATATATAACAGTTTAATACATAACAGTTCTTGTGATCTATTAGTAATCATCGCATACGTCATGATAAAGAAGTCATCCTTTAAATTTTATCAAACTTTTAAATGGCAAGTGTTTTCACCTCCCCCTGTATAAATGCAGTGTTGCACAGTGACACACATACGTGGCTTTACACTAAACCAATAATAGAATAAAATCAATCTATACCACCCTCTATAACTCACACATGCGCAAACCAATCAATGATGCACAAATGCCCACGCGCACGCACACATTTGCAAAATATTGGGAATATTGGCATTGTAAACATTCATAGATATTTGCGACCTATGCCGACAAACGCCAATGCTTTCGTCCTTTTCCCGCTCGTTGCAAGAATGGGTTCGAGATAAGGTTAGAACGGGACGGCGCACCCGATTTTACAGCTTTGCAAAGGGACAATAGTGACGCTATTGTTGTAAGTACCCCAAACTTTTTTTAGGTCACATAAAAGTATTACATTTGTAAGGGACGTGCCGTCCGTATGCACTTACTGCATTCGTTTCGCAGTCAACCCAGGAGACGGAGCACCGTCTCCCACGCCGTTCAGTGTCAAAGTTGATTAGGATTTCGGTGATTGTGAGTGAACTATCTATGCTACAATGTCGTCAGTAGCCGCTACTAATCGTGCAAGTGAGATGTGGAACAATTGTGCTGATGTGAACACTCCGAGTGCCCGAGAAGTGAAACATTACGGATACGCTCAGTACCCAATGGCATCACCCAACTCCTACAACTATCAAAACAACTACTACGCTTCTAATTGTGATTATTCTAATACAGTGAGTGCCGGTTACGGTGGCAGACCTTATGGAAACGACAATCAGTGTGATGGAATAGTGAAATCAGAACCGAGTAATTGGCATGGTTATCCGACGAATTACATGCATGATAATCACAGTAATTTTGATATGATAAATAAGTGGAGGGAGATGAATTACTATGGACAACACGGCCAACAACTGAACAATTATGGTTATGATCACAGAATGAGCCAATTAAGAAGTGAGCCAACACCTGACAATAGAAGCGATGACGCTAGATCCATCAATTCTCCTAATCAATGCAACGCTGGAGATATTAATTACGGATCACCGCAGAGTGCAACAAGTAATATCAAATCTGGATTAGATAATCAAGTGTCGGAAGAGGAAGACTCTCCAAATCTACGGTCTTTGTTGACAATGCCTAAGAAAAAGAAACCGCTGCCTTACTTTGTAAAAGCTGGTAAGCCGTACGCGCAAAAAATGTTGCAGCGTATGATATACCACGTAGATGATGGGGATTGGGAAAAAAGTAATGAAGTTTCGCCGGAGAAGGAATGCAATTTGTCGCAATTTCATGGTGGCTTCAAGAATGGCGAGGGTCAAACGTCAATCAAGAGCGATAGCGTGGGTGGGGCGCCCGCGAAAGACGCCGCGTCGTCATCGCTGGAGTCTACAGAGCCCTGTCAAGACGTGACGAGGGTCGAAGCAGGCGGGGACAATGCGGATTACGCTGAAGATAAAATGGCCGCTGCAGCCGATGTGCAAGGCTATTATCCATGGATGAAAGGAGCTAATTGTGGTAAGTTAAAGGTTGATCAACAGAAAAATATTTAGGCGTTATGTATTTAGTTATAATTGATTTTTTATGCTTAATGTTTAAAGTAGTAATGTTTAATTATTATTTTATTGCAGGTGACGACAAAAAGGAAGGATCAAAGAGAACACGGCAGACTTACACCCGATTTCAGACTTTGGAGCTAGAAAAAGAGTTCCACTTCAACAAATACTTGTCCAGAAGACGCAGAATAGAAGTCTCTCATGCCCTAGGACTTACTGAGAGGCAGATAAAGATCTGGTTCCAGAACAGACGAATGAAAGCGAAGAAAGATGGAAAGCTAACCACTTCACCAGATCCTTATGGCGCAGAAGATTTAGGAGCAACAAAGATTCCTAGTATCCCAGAATATATGGACGCAAGACCCCAGATGCCCGGACTAGCAGAGTACTCCAACTACCCAATGACGTCAGTTCCGGCAAATGTAGTTCACGGATCTATTCCCAACAGCATGCCCCAAGGCTATATGATGCCAAATTACGGACCAATGATACCTAAAATGTGACCATGATTATTGTATATTTGTTGATTATTGTATATTATTTAAATTATGCATATCTACTTTTAGAGTTTAAAATGTTTGCTGTTTTGGTAAACTTCAAAGAAGAATTTATTAAGACAAAGTTGCACCTTCCATAAATGTATGTATATCATATTATAATTAGATAGGAGAAAAATGGATTAAGGCAATGACAAGACAGAAATGTATGTGCCGAATCTTATACTCTTAAAAGACTTTTGGGACTATTTCCATATTTTTAAGATACCATCAAAATGCTTTCTAATCTATGTCAATATCTACAACAAAGTGATTATCTCAAATTAATTTGTATTCTTTGCATACAATATGCAATCTACGTGTAAATATTTGTTGTAAGAAATAAGTTCCTATGTATTTTGTAAGGTTAATATTCATAGAAAATTTACTATTGAGTAATTAGTTTTAAGGATGATTATTTATGTAAATGTTTGTACTTCTCTAGTCAATCAATGGGCGCTAATAATAAAGAGGAGTTTTGATTCCTGATTATACACATATGATAACTTCTGGTATTATTTCCCCTTTTTTTTAGCTTAGCATTCAGAAGTCGACATCTGGGGCCCTACATTTGAATCACTCGCGTCAATTTGGCGTGTGATATTCTTTAATTAATGTTTGGTTTTCGATTGAAAATCCGTTTAACTCCGCCCGGGAGTGATTTAAAAATGGATAACTATATTTTGTGAGTACTTACGTCTGTATTTTGCGTGATTTTCTTTGATTTTTTATTTGTTTTCGAATAAAAATCACAAGCCATATTTAAGCGAGTGATTCAAAAATAGGGTCCAAGAACGAATCGGTTATATGTAGATACCTACTACTCATCTTTAAAAGTTGAGTCAGTCTCTTGATCAAGTGAGCAAAAAATTATACACTTACCTACCCATTGTTGTACTAATAGCACTATTAGTATAGTATATAGTATTTACTATATAGTACTTAGTATTCACATACTAAATTATTTTCAGCATTGGCCATGTTCGATTGAACATCCTTTACAGTTCCTTATTGCCAGGACAGAAAAATATTGTCTTAATTATTAGGAATGCTACTTAGAAGGATAACTTTCCATTATTTTAGGTTTGGCCTCCACTGGCTTTGTCAAGCTTAAAAGTCACCTACTGCCTATACGCAGTCGTGAAAAGGCTCTATACCTTTTCATGACTGTCGGTAGGACACACAGTTGTTTCAAATTGGGTCATTTTAAATTAGGTATAAAGAAGTCAGTTGTTATAAAATTAATTTTCAATTACTTAATGAATGCTTGGTTTACTCCTTTAAAAATGACGACTATCACAGGAGTCCATCGGCTACTTATATTGTGCTTAAAGCTTCTTGGTCAGGATAATCCTTTTAGCAAAGTCAAAATAACGAAAAAAATGGCGACAGATCCGATCAATGTTAACAATACACTAACAAGCACACAATGTCGAACCCTTTACTTTGGCGGTGTAAGTTATGATCCTTGCATTACTCCCTCGGGCCCAATGTGCAAATGTTGACACTTTGTCAGTACTTTTGACATGTTTTGACTTCTCATTGGATTTGGGCGGCTCTTTTTGAGCAAATTTGCTGAGTAATCCTGTTTACGGTTTGCTACCTGTTGGTTTTTTGAGGATTTCAGCTACTTGTTTTGTGGTGACTCGTAACTTGTTTGATTGTTGGGCTGCATTTAAGAAATAAAATAAAGTAATCCAAAATCAACATTTAGTAAGAAATAATCAAGAAGCTCAGTTCTGAAATCGTAGAAGTCGGGAAAGTATCGTGTAGTTATGTCAATCATAAATAGCTATTTTGATTTAATTACCACGTCGTATTGACAGTAATTCACGTACTGGGAATTCATGAAAAATAAACAGCTAATCTATGTAAAAGCATTCAACAGTTCGGCGTCGATTAACGGCAATTGCCATATAAAAAAGATTAAGGGCCTATTTTACCAACGTCAGATAAGACTTATAATTGCTGACAAATAGGTCACGTTTTCGAATTAGGCATGTTGTATTTTATTCGACGAATATTGCATACGTGACGTTGGAAAAATCAGGTCTAAATGTTGCTATTTGAATTCAAATCATTGCCAAAATATGTGTCAAAAACTCACAGCTAACTTCACACTAATGTGCCCTCAGTTTTCAAACTCGACCCTTTTGCATCTGAATAGAGAATAAGAAAAGACTCTCGAAAACAGAGACGAGAGATATAGAGAGTAGTGAGCGTGAAAGAGGACGCAATACAATCATCCCTTTGAACAAGGGTGAGTCAAGAGTGCGCATGTGCGGCTGACATTTATCAAAATGGCTGCTTGTGTTGAGATCGTATTTTGTTTATTGTAACAAAACTAGTGTTATTCAGTAAATGTACTGTCAATATTGGTAAGGATATTAGTTTCATCAATTTTGGTAAGTTTTCAAAGGTTATGTATGGATACCATTTTATTAACAAGGTAAGATCATTGACTATAATTTAAGGTTAAAAATGATGACTCCGTGTTATTTTTTTTGTTGATTTCATTTTTTAAATCCTGTGCTCAGATATAGATTACGCTACAAAATTTACGTTGAATATTTTTGTTCTTGTAAGTGAGTTGTAAAAAGATATTCTTGCGGTTTCCTTAGTAGATATAGTAAACACACATGTAATTTCATTAGATGTCATTAGACAAAAGGTGAATATCAGATATTAGAAAGATGTAACGTTGTTTGAGTATAACTTGTAAATAATTTAATAACTAAGATGGATAACACTTTCTTTATACTTTGGACCGATAATATTATGTTTAAGTAATATCATATTTTTTTAAGTCAAAATTCGTCTTAGCGAGTTGCAAATATAAAATTCCAGATTGAAAAATAACCCAACTCTAGTACAAGTAATTATGAAGAAAACATATGTATTAGATAGCTAATTTGCACAAATCTAAAGTTATATAGCTTTTTACTCAGAATTAAGTCCAGTAACATGGAAATTAAATCAATCAAACCAAACGCACATGTATAGGATCAATTTTAAAGCAATACATTCTTTGACCACTGAACCACACAAAATACTATACAAATCTTATTACTCATCATCTGACAAACAGAATTGCTTCACTAACGGCTACATAGCTTGCTTTAAACAAAATCTTGATCCAAATTATAAACATGATTTTAAACTGTAATGCACTAACCTTAAGATTCAGAATTAAATTTGAATTCGATTACTAAGCGCAACCGTCCATTTGATGTTTGAATGGAGAGACTAATTAATCCAATGTCGAGGTCTCATTGAAGACGGATCAAAAGAAACCTTCTAATAGATATTTGAATACTGGTTGCTATATTATTTACCTTCGACCGGATCGACTTTGATTCAACAGGGCTCAGAAACTGGAGAAACCAAAGCATTTGAAGAAGGCTTGGATTTATTGAATTTGACTGTTTTAAGTATTATGTTACCTTTCGGATATACTAAAGACACACAAAATTAAACATTTATTTACTAGCTGAAATGTATTTTTAGGGTTCCGTAGCCGAATGGCAAAAAACGGAACCCTTATAGTTTCGTCAAGACTGTCTGTCTGTCTGTCTGCCTGTCCGTCCGTATGTCACAGCCATTTTATTCTGTAACTATAAGCATCACACTGTTGAAATTTAGTAAAAGTATGTATACTAGATATGGTATTTCAGTTAATCCTAACAAATGCCAAGCCTTACTTATTGGTAATCCATATCAATTGGGTAAAATCGGTTAACCTATTGCTGCGTTGCGTTATAACGACTTCATCATACCATATAGCAGTCATGTTAAAAATCTAGGTTTGGTGATAGATAGCTCACTCAGTTGGGCTAACCAGATTGCCGAGATTAGCAGAAAAGTAACTTACTCGCTTCGAACACTCTACCGATTTCGGAACTTTCTACCGATAAGTACCAAAATTCTGCTGGTCTAGGCACTGGTACTGCCTGTAATCGATTACGCCGATGTGTGCTGTACCAACTTGTCCCAAAACCATTTAAACAAGCTTGAGCGTCTCCTTAATAACTGCCTTCGATTTATTTTTGGCATACGAAAGTATGACCATATTTCTCCATTCCGTTCTCAACTTAATTGGCTCACTATTCGTCAGCGCAGAAATCTTCGAGTCCTTTGTACTCTTTTCAGTATTCTCGATAACCCGAATTCTCCCAACTATCTCAAATGTAATTTCAAATTTATGAGAGACATAAGTTCTCGAACCCTCCGTCCTAACAATGCCCTCCAGCTATACACACCTCTTCACAAGACTGCTTATGTCTCTAACTCCTTCACCCTCAGTGCTATAAGACTCTGGAACTCCCTCCCTGATACCATCAAGACTTCATCGTCTAAGTATTCGTTCAAAAAGTCTATTCGTGAGCTTTTTCTCAGTGAGAATACTACGTGATGCTTGATAAGGTTTGTCCTTCTCTGTTTCCCCTTTATTAATCTCTGTTAGCCTATGTATGGATAATTGTATGTATTCAAGTATATTTAAGTAGGTTTATTTATTATTATTTATGTAAGTATATTAGTAGTTTAAATTTAATTTGTTGCTTTTATGTGTAATTTTACGCCGCCTCAATAGTTTCTGTTTCACCCAATGGTTGACTGGTAGAGAATACTTTAAGCATTAAGTCCGCCATTTGTACTTTAGTTTTGTCAGTGCAATAAAGAATTTAAAAAAAAAAAAAAGTATGTATCGTGTTAACCGCTTTACGATTCTCATACAAAAAATAAAAAATAATGTCATTTAAGGGGGGGCTCCCATACATGCAACTAAAACCAAAAAAAAAATTCTAGTCCAACCTATACGTGTGGGGTGTCTATGAATAGGTCTTTTAAAATGACATAGATGTTCCTGAAACTATTTTCTTTTTAAGTCTACCGTTTCATTGCTAGATGCTTCCAAAGTGGTAAAATGGGCGTCCCCCCCCAATCTAACTTCTAAACTAAGCGAGTGTATTGTGTATTTTCAACAACCGCAAACATAAATTTGTACTTCATACGATGAAAAACAAAGTTATATCTGCTGTCAACAAAATATTGTGGAATTTTACTAAGTGGAAGTAAGTGGATTTCCTAATTCAGTTAAAGTTGGCACGGAACCCTCAGTGCGCGAGTCCGACTTGCACTTGGCCGGTTTTAAAACTTAACCGGCCGAATAATGTATTTTTTTTAAAGCGTTGTATGGTAAAATAAATGATGTATAGGTACTTTTCAACGAAACTAGCTTGCACACACATCTTAAAAAACCGGCTTAGTGCGAGTCGGACTCGCGCACTGAGGGTTCCGTGCCAATTTCAACAGAATTAGGCAATCCACTTACTTCCACTTAGCTAAAATACCACAATATTTTTTTGGTAGCAAATATAACTTTATTTTTCATAGTGTTTGTATGAAGAATAAAGTTATGATTGCGGTTATTGAAACTCATTTTCGTTGAAAGTCTTTGTCAAGATCTACATTATGTATTATTTTTCAAAATTTACACTTGCTTAGTTTCCACGCGCTTTCAAAGTGGTAAAATGGGAGCGTTTATCTCTCAAACGTTAGACTTTTAGAGAAAACGGTTTTTAAGAACTTCGATGTCATTTTGAAAGCCTAACCTATCCATAGGCATCCCATACAACACACATATTAGGTTTGTAAAAAAAAAACAAATTTTTAGGTTTTAGTTTCATGTATGGGAGCCCCTTCTTAAATATTATTATTTTTATTTTTTTGAATAAGAATCGTAAATCGGTTAACAGGATACATCATCCTACTAAGTTTCAACTATGTAATACTAATAGTTTTAGAATAAAGTGGCTGTGATGTGACATATGGATGGACAAACAAACAGACAGTCTTGGTGAAACTACAAGGGTTCACGCTACTAACTCTAAAAACGGGCTTTATTCAAACAAAAGACGATGTGAGTTGAAAGCGGTGTTTGCATTTAGTCGTTAGGTGCGTTCGAGAGACCTCAGCCGTACCTACCATAGTTTTTAGGTTATGGAATAGATTTTGGGATATAATGGGTACAGTGAAGTATTTAAGAAGATTTTATAAAATGTACGTACGATAATTTTGGTTTCTAAAGAAAAATGAGTTTCTAAAATTAGGTCGGTATCCAGACAACATACTTTCCCTATAATTTTACTTGCATATACATAAACATACACATAGTCCCAGAATTGTATCAAAACACACCATCGCCGATCAGCCCGTCACGGGCACGTCACGTCACCGCGTGTCCACAAAAAGCGGGATAAAAGAATTTGCAGGAGCATTGTCCCGGACCATTTATCAACAACGGTTCAGCGCCGCGCTCGCTGCAGACCTGATCAATGCGGCGATTTGCTTGCGATCGATTAAAATTTTTGCATCATGTTTTTTAGAAATAGGTATATGTAGCTATAGATTAAACCTGCAGTGAAACCTGGTTGGGTTGATACAGTTGGGTTCCCAAGGGACCAAGGATTTTGTACCATTTAAAGACGTTTTGTACCGACTTAAAAAGGAGTATGTTTGTCCGCGAATAACTCACGTTCGCGTAAACCGATTTTAATGCGGTTTTCACTAAAGTATTTGTTACACTAAAGAGAAGGTAATAGTAAATAAATATAAATAAATAAATATCCTTTGGACATTCCCACACATCGCCATCTAGTCCCAAAGTAAGCGACTCAAAGCTTGTGTTATGGGTGCCAGACAACGGCTATAATACTTAAATACTTTTCGTTTGTAAATACATACATGATATAGGTACAAAGAAAACACCCAGACCAATACAAACAGACATGTTCATGCACACAAATGTTTGTATTGTGCGGGGATCGAACCCGCAACCCGCTGCGTAGTAGACGATTTCTCGACCGCTACACCAGACTGGTCGTCAAGATAATTTTATCAAGTAAATTGTAATTTAAACACTAAATAAAACACCGAAAAATAATTAATAAAAATTGATCTGCCATCAAAAACAAACATTAAAAGGACTAAAACAACTCTAATACTCGTAGGAAAAACAAACTCATTTGAAGTAGGTTCATGATGTGCGTACCTATAGTAGCAGTCCGTTAAGGTTGACATATGAGCTTGTTTCTCCTATCAGCGTTATTTTATTCCTCTTAGTTTTTTTTTGAAGGCGGTTATTTTTTTATGAAAAAAATATTTTATCCAGTTTCTCAATTACAGAGGTTTAAAATTTTGTTATCTCCATATTATATCTCTTGCTATTCTGATCCATTCTGGACTAGCATCCCTTTGGAAGTCATCTTCTCAACGTTTTGTTTGTCAACATTTGCTTCTTTTCTCATCTGATATTATTGATTTGTACTCTGAAATAATTCTAGACCATTTCAGCATTTCTCATTTTTCTCTCACAGCATATGTCTAGCCCGTTTTATAATTTAATTTTTTGCACACTTTGTCCACATCTTCAAACTTAGTGTAATTTTTTTTAGCCTTACTACATCTTTTCGTATTTCTCCGATTACACTTCTCTCTATTACGTTTTGGCATAATAATATTTTTTCATTCCTTCTGTTCGGAAAATTGAACTTTCATGTGAAAATAGACGGGTGGAAAATAGCTTTTCCATATCTAGGATGGAAAGTAATTTAGTTTTAATTACTACGATCAGACATAGAGCGAAAGGTAATTGAGTCACATTATATTATTAAAATAAACAAGCTTTTCATATTTTTAAGATTAGCTAAACATTAAAAGCGTGTTTATTATGGTCACTGATTTGAAAAATGTTTAATTCGTCTAATTTTTACAATTTAAAATCTACAAATATATTTCGGTTTCCCGCCATACATAGTGTGATTTTTTTTTTCATTTTAAATTGTCGCATTTTGTTTGTCTTTGATGATTTTTTTTTGGTCGATTATTGCATAGATTATTAAGCAGGCGGAGGCGACTTGCCGCCATTTTTGTTGTTCATTAATCTTCTTACTCACTCTCACCTTTAGCTGCCATTCCAAGCGCTATCTTATGAGGCAAAATTGAACCTGGAATTTGACATAATTTGTGGTAGTTTTGGTGACAAGTATCCTTGTTTTCGCAAGGTTGCGTTCTTCTCCTATTATTATTGACTGTGAAAAAAAATCGATCGATATTTTCAACAATGATTTGAAATATTTGATATTGTCCGCGTTTTATGTAGTACTCTGTTGTCTTCCGTGCCTCTACTGTCCTTCTAATCCTTGTCCTTGTTTTTTTTGTATAACGACAGCAAACAAACTGATATGTGATGTAAAAGCTTGAGATTTCATCTCTCGCCAAACAACATAATATCTAAATAAATTTATTTATTTTTCCTCACAGTCGAAATGAAAAATAGTACGTATAACTCGGGTGAAAGCACTTATTTCACTCTCGAATTATTAGCGCTCTCACTCCATTCGAGCGCCAAAAACTTCTCGAGTGAAATGGGTCACTTTCTCCCCTTGTATAACAATTTACTATTTTTCGTTAGTTTTTCTGTTATGACCATATTTTTCAGCCATATTTCTTACAGTAATATAGCTGACTTTGAACTGACACCAAAAATAGTAAAAGAAGAAACAATTACAGCAATTAACGCATAAAATAAAGACAACATTTTTTAAAGTGATTTACGAAACGTAGTACTTTAGTAGGTACTTACCTGCCCATTAAAAACATATAAGCTTGAAAAAGCAACACAAGTTTCACTGTATAACTAAGGGATAATTAATAATTAATTATTACTTTAGAAAGCTCATAAAACTTCTTTCATCTTGTTTGAAAGTTAATTATTCCATGTTATCAATACCCTTGATGTTTCTTCTGTAGGACTTGACCCTAAGATGTTAAAGTTAATAATGTCACTCCTTATCGCTAAGCAGTTTGTTCTCTCACATTAAAATGAATTGCTCTTATAATTACAATTTAATTAATGAACTCTGATAACGGCTCTCTTTGATCGTATATCTCACGTGTATGTTTATTATTTGTATGGGAGATAATTCTATTAAGAATCGCGCTCAAGATGATTCATAGTAATATTAATAGCCACTACTGTTCATTTGAATACAAAAGCATATTAACGCAAAACAACAACACTATTCACAGCTTGAATAAGGTTTTAAAAATACTTAAGTTTTTGATACAATATCGCGAATTACTTCTCAGTCTTAATTCTTGTACTACTCTTAACTTTAAGACCATTTGCACAAACCTGGAAAATCTTAATACCGGATGAAATCAGTCTCTCTTTGATGATGACAAAAGGAGTAAGATGTCCTAAATTTAGATGTTTCCTCCTGTATTACTTGACCCTAAGATGTTTAAGTCAATAAAGTCACTCCTTATCGCTAAGCAGTTTTTTCGTTAACATTAATATTGATAAAGAAGCTAATATATGTTTAAATTTGAATTAATATTGCAAGCAGGTCGATGAAAGTATTTTACACAAGGCATAGGTGCAACACCAACACCACTAAGTACTCGTACCACCAACCACAAGAAACGTCGGTACCGTAAGATTGATGCCAGCTTTGAAAAGATCCCGGTAGCCATCACCACTTACGAGGTATATAGCCACCATACAAGTTTACATGCAATTATGGCTACTCCACGCCACCGTTTAATAGGGGTTATTAAGCCATTATAATTTAACGCCTTGCGAAATTCATAATGACTCAATTTATGAAAAGTTTTTGCGAGGCAATAGGCTTCCGTTGAGTGGCTCATTAAATAAATTCGATTTCGATTGTGTCGTTTTTGTTGCATTTTCAGCGGATAAAAAATCAAAAGGATCGAAATTTTGCAACTCAAAAATTGTTTGTTATTTTAGTGTGGCCCTGAATTTGCATAATGAGCTTTCTTAGGTCCAAAAAGAAACAGAAATATTGCATGGTCTCACAATTTTTGACTTGGAAAGCATGTTAAACGTTTCTGAGAATACTTTTAAAAGCAGTCTTAAATAATAGCTTTTAAAAGTGTTATTGCAAAGAAGGTGGTAGGGGAA
The DNA here is from genome assembly GCA_963924145.1 of Pyrausta purpuralis. Taxonomy (NCBI): domain Eukaryota; kingdom Metazoa; phylum Arthropoda; class Insecta; order Lepidoptera; family Crambidae; genus Pyrausta; species Pyrausta purpuralis. Next base: position 21,594,535 of record OZ001643.1, read on the forward strand.
CTAGAATTGATGACAGAGCTCGCAGTGACCAAAAACAAACAACGTTTGAGGACGTCTGTCACAATTTCTCTATTAATTTTAGCACAACATTTACGTATTCGTGTATTACATTTTATTAATAAGTTAAAATCAACACTATAGATTAACGTGCCTTATTGAATAGAATAAATGGATAATTAGTCATTATAATAACTTTTCTTAACGTTTAAATGTTTAACGTCATGCACGGTCCCAATTTCGGCTCCAATGGATTTTAAAAGAAAGAAGATAGAGAAGTAAAAAGTATACCAAATATTGATAAAATAATCCTTTCTCAGTAACTGTGGTACCAGGATAACATTGTCAGTCAGAGTTCGAATCAAAACATAACGTCATTTACCTGACCCTAACGTAACACGACTTGCCCAGAAACGGCAGAAACGTCGATTGACCGACCAGTTCATACAGGCCCCTAGTTTTATAAGACAAAGTGGTGAATGATACAGGGTGTAAAGTTCAAGTGGGGCTGGTGGAATCGGCGTCAATGTCACTTATGTGTTCAACCCGGCGAGTGGATGGAGGAAATGATGGATGGCAGAACAAGCGGGCCGTTGGTGAAACTGCTGGGGATTGTAGAGAGTTGCTAATACCGCGTAAAGTGTTTGCTTTTATTTAAAAAAAACATATATATTTACTGTTTATTTGAAAATCAATATTTATGGAGTTTTTTCAGAGTTTGTTAGAGTTATTTACAGTTATTTAAAATTATTTGTGCGTTTAACTGCTGCTCTAGAATACATTTGTGTAGGCATAGGCATAGGCTCCATAAAATGAAATTTATTAATTAGATATCGTTCATCTATAAACATTTCCGATAGACGCTTAAATTGTCATTTGCATCTCTACAACTGACATAATCGTAATGGTTTAGAATGACGCGTAAACACAAATTTCGCAAGGTCGGACCGACAGCACGGTAGCTCAATAGGTAGAGTGTTTGGCCCGGTTAGCCAAGAAGTCCCTGGTTCGAGTCCCGCCCGTGCGCAAATTTTTGGTCTCTTATTTCATTTTTATAAACTGACATAATAGTTTTGAATTTTATATGTGTGCTATTCTTATTTATTTATGTACGTATTTATCTTTGTATCTTAACCACAACCTCAGTCTTTATTGAACATAATTTTTGTTCCTATCAACTGTTTGTAGCTCTACATTTGTGTTCGCTAGCCCTGGCGACGAGGTGGTAGTAGCTGCTCTATACAAATCCCAATTTCATTGCGCGCCCGCCTGAACCCTCCGCGCACGAATTCCAAATTGTTTTTGACTGACAGCTAAATGTAAGTTAGCATTGTTTGACGCACCAGCCTTCGGTTACCGAGCTCTCTCAATAATTATTTCTGGAGCAATGTGGGGTAACTCGCTTAAGTTATGAATGTTATTTTTAGTCTTAAGTCAGTGTAACAGGTGGATTTTCAAAGGTCGTTTTTCAAAATAGTATTATTGTCACGGGATAAATAAGAAATGCATACCTACGTCATAAAGATTAGTTACACATTGTAATATATTTTACATATGTGCATATAGATACTCGTACACAGCTTTTTATTAACAAAATATAATGACTTGTTTTAGTATAGGTTAAAAATTGCATTTAACTGTTCAACTGAAATGCATATAAAAAAATACATTCAGCCTCCTGACCGACATTAAATAACTTGAATTACTTTACTACACTCGAATAAAGAAATAAAATCATTTATTTTTCATCATAATTGGTATTTACTCAGAGCTAAAAGACTTTGAAAATTAATTAAAACAAGTGTCCATTCTTCAGATTCCCCGCAAAAGTCGGCGATCGCAAACAAAACAAAAGTTCCTCTGAAAATACCCTGGAACTTCCTCGCCTTTTTATTTACTAAAGAAATCTAATTAAAGAGAACTCTTGTTCTTGCCACTTTCATTAGACACCTAACATCGAGTGAATTTTTCAATTAATCTTTCTTACACCAAGTTCTTGGATATATAATGAAAAATAAGAAATTGTTGTGTATATAGTACGTAATACGATAAGCAAAATAAAATGTTATACATTCTATTCGTTTTTCAAGTAATTTTAAGATCATATTTTTTTTGTAATTATCATAAATATAACATATTATTTTATGGTTACAGGTAATTCCGGAGGACGTCCACCATACGCCACTGAAGACACCGTTCATTATACTGCTTCTTCATTCAACAATAAAATTGAAATCAATTATTACTATCAATTCATTTTTTTTTATTATTTTATCTAAACAGCTTAAGGTATTTAACAAGTGAATAACTCAACTGTGTACCTACCTACATTAGGCCACGTTTTTCATTAACTAAATACATTGGTTAGTTAAGCACATTATCACATAAAATCAGTGTTAGTATTAATGTGATAATTATTTGATACTCTTATAAAATCGTTTTAGGAGTTGCACTCACTGTTATATGTATTTTCCGGATCTAAGTACTTCTAACTTCACTCATCTACTATTCTCTCAAGCCTAACCCTACGCCAGCATTCCGTCACACCCAAAAAGATACAAGAATGCCATTAAGTACACATGCACTCAATAACGCTGCTCTGTCAGCGCTAAGCGGTATTGGCAAGGTCCCGAACTCTGACAGGGGCCGACAGGTTGACTAATGGTTCCCAACTCTTACTTTCTCGAGACGTTTCCGATTTACAAGTTTGGCTGAAATTAAAAACAATTTCTACCTAAAAATATATAAACTTTCAACTTATTAATCCAAGCTAAATAATTGTAATTATTATTTTTATATATATTTATATTTTGGACACCAATAACATGCATTGCTCTGATCCCAAAGTAAGTAGCGAACGCACATGTGTTATGGAAATCAGACATAACGATGGTGCCACAAAACCCATATCCGAGCTTATATAGAATTATGATTTCTGATTACGATTTCTACATTGCCCCGACTGGGAATCGAACCCGGGACTTGGGAGCGGCGACGCCTTGAAACCGAGCATGCTAAGCCACTACACCACAGATGTCGTCAAAAAATTACACTTTCTAATGAATTATAATTATATTTTGTTATCATTCTGACGACTACGTCAGAACATAATAACTTGTCACGAGTTTGAATCCTGCAAGGGGCAAATGTTTGTGTGACGAGCACGAACATTTAAAGCTATGTTTGCTAACGTATTTAAGAATTTATGGAGACGCCCTCACCATAATTATTATCTGATATTCATTACACGAGCAAGAAAATTCTTTATCACGAAATCAAGACAATTGTTGTGTTATCTGGCACATATTTATATTTATTTATAAACCGCATTGTCCGCATTGGAACAATCACGATTAGGTTAGGGCTATGTTTTTTTTTGTCAATTTTTAAAATATGGTCTCGTAGGAATCAATGTCATTGCTCTAATGTGAAGATAGCTGCTCTTAGTATGCTGAAAGTGGCTGAAACGATGAGGACAAAATTCTACTCTTCAAACTTAATGTCACGTGCAAATATATAGATATAAATGAAAAACTTGAATGCTAAGGTAGACTTTAAAGTTTAAACAGAAATCAATTACTATCTCATTCAGTACCTAAATACACAAAACCTATCATGAGTTTAATTAATGTAGTAAAATTGAATTGAAACATTAGGGAACTCCCAAAAATGTAGGTAGCAAAAGATTTTTATTTATTTAAACACTTTACTACACAAAAGTGTACAAAGGTGGAATTTTTACTAAAATCATTTTCCGACAGAATATTTTTTCCACTTTTTCAATAAATTTTTTAAGTGTCCCAGCCATCCGGTTAAATAAGCCAGTTAATTTAATGCCTGGGGAATTAAATAAACCAAGCCTATGATTAATTCGACTAGGAATCGTCAACATTTAACGACTAGGCGTATTCAAAGTTAGCATTTTGACGACGACTGACCATGCTCAGCCATGATTAAAATTTAGTTTATTTTTTGCCACCTCAGCGAAACCAAACATAATGGCGTCAATGCCACAAATTATAAAGATGCACAAACTTTTTTCGATGTGCTTTGCAATTTTAACTGAAATTAGTCATATCACAGTTTATTGACAAAATAGTTTTACAATATGTAGGTTACAAAATAATTAATTTCTCGAGTTTTTAATCAAAAGCTACTAAATGCGATCAACACTACTAAGGTTAGTTTCTTGTTAATATTAGGTATTATTTGTTCCAGGTGTTTTTTTGCAATGTAAAAAGTAATCTTACTTAAATTCTTAACTCAGTAACTGACCAAATATTACATATTCTTCAATGTCTGAGTTAACTAAATGACTACGTACATGTTTAATTACCTGGCTTAACGTTGCGGTCAACGAATTTTCTAGTGACGTTTAGACATTCAATTGAATGCCGGCGCTTAATTAACTGCCTAGCCATTTAATTAAATGGCCGATTTAACTGGATGACTGCGACATATAGACAGGTAGTGAAAGAGATATCTCGGTGTTGGTAAATATTCTTATTTCATAAAAAAGTTACTAATTATACAATAATCAATGCAGTTAGTAAAATTACGCGGGACAATTACACAACAATCAATCTTATGTCCAACACAATCTCTATACGACAGGTCTAGTAGCTGTTCATGAGTCTTAGTTTTGTCTACCACAGTATTGCCATAAACGATTATCCGTCTAACAGTAGATAGTAATAATTAGTATAACCTAGTTTTTATGTTTTTAATTAAGTACCTATCCAAAAAAGTGTCATAGTCAAAATTTAGGCCCCTTTACGCTTATTAGTTTAGCACCATTTCAAAATAGGAATGTCGTTCCTTAGAAATGATCTGGTAGGCTTCATCGAATACTGACTGCACCTCTTGGAGTTCAAAACTAACACTTAAACAACCTCATGGGGCCTTTTTCGCTACTTAAAACTAAAATCTACATATATGCGTAATGAATGCTATTTTTGACATTTGGCCCATACCAGAACTGTCAAAAATTGCAATTCCATGCCTTAGCGATATTAATAGCAAAATTAGACAACTAGTGTTTAAAACGATCTTTAGATTTAAAAAAAAAATACCTAAACGCATTTCTTCCCACTTTTAAATTAACACAGTGAAACTACCCGATTTCCAACGAAGGTAAATAAACAGCGCCATCTAGGCAAACCAGTTGCACGCAACAAGCAACAAGCATCGCTGAAACTCCTGAATTAGCGGCGCTAGTGTCACGAGAAAGTAAAGACTTGAAGAAATAAATTCACTGTTTATTGGTAAGTTTAAATATAATAATAATATAATACAAAATACAATATTAGATAGTAAGAATTTGAGCATAATGGAGTATCTATAAAACGATAAGTGAAATTAGATTTCAAAAATCACTGGATGACTACTTTAACGCACATTAGATGGCGTCAAAATTTCTTGAATTCCGGAAGTAGGTAAAGGGTTTGATTCCCATTCATATATGTATTTATCTAAAAAAAAAGGTACTTTTGAAATTCGTCTTTGCACCTTCAGAGCCAATATGATATAGATCGTAAATACCTACATGACGATATTGAATCTTATCCTGTAACGTTCTCATTTTGTTTGATAAATGTTCGTTTTTGACTTGAATTAGATAACTATTTTTACTATTAATGAATGATATGATATGAAAAAAACACTAACTTATCTCTCGTAGGTAGATACTCTACTTTAATATTTTTCATAAATAGTATGGGAGTTACTTATAAAAAAAGTAAGTTTATCCCTATATTTATTTTGAATGTGATTTGGGAAAATCATTGTGATAAACTTTCAAGTAGCTACTACATTTTTAAAAAAAAATTATTCGTCACACTAGAATTCAGTTGTATTTTCGGAAATCAGAATTATAAAAAAAAATCTTATTAGACCTAAATTTACAGAGTATTGCTTGAATAAGTCCGAACGTTCTAGTTGGAACACCTATTTTAAGAAATGGTTAGGATACTACTAAAAATTTAATCGGCGGTATTCAGGTATTAGGTAGGTGCTATGGATAGAACATTTAAATGAAACTAAAGGTTTACTTCCAAGTTGGAATAGTCAATCTTATTTGATACTTGAGTACCAAGTTAATAAAACATCTGCTATCATTTTAATCCAATTGATGTGACAGATATTTATCGGTAAGCGAATAAAAGATAAAATGTTTTATGTACACTAAACATATGCTTAATTAAGCTAATACCTAAATCTAACACTTAAAATTTTATAGGTATGAAGTATAAAAACTTACCAATATTTTCCAAAACAGATAAGACCTTGAAGAAACTCAAGGGTGTCGAAGCACTAAAAGATTCGAATCACGTTATACTGAAAAGATAAAAAGAGAAAATTTGTATAATTTCGGAAAAGTTTCAACTATGAAAGTTTCGAGTTTCTGTACTTCGCTCATACCCTCTGTACCGACTGGAACTGGCCAATCAGGAGGCGCAATCTCACGCAACAGGCTCCGCCCACTGCCGCTGCACTACGCATGCTTCCACTGCAGCGCAATGCCTTGCAGTCGTTGTCTCGCTCTAGTCTACACTGATTCCATCCGTCCGGTAGGGACAGCAATAGTTGAGGCTTATGATATCATGCATTTTTTCTATTCACTTGCAAATTGCATAAGGTAATTATGTGTTATTTTGTGAGGCCACGCGTTGATCGAAACTTAAGAAAGAAAAGCGTGACACAGGAGTTATGGAGTAAAGGGTTAAGTAATTATAAATAATAACCTAATAAGGTAAATAACATAGATCTAGCAGTTTAGGTATGAATAAAACTATTATCGTTAACGAGGTGAGGTGTCAAATAAAAGTTTAATGACTGCGAAATTAGACGTGTGTGGTAGCTTATTAATGTTTTTTGTAACAATTTTTATTTTGTTTCTAGCTTGACCTTTGATCGTGAGTTGAAATAGCTTGTTTTTGTTTAAATTAGTAAACATATAAGTATCCATTATACCTAAATAAAGGTGTCCTTAAAAAATTATGTAAACGTAGTCTCTGAAGATATTATAAGTCATATAAGGTAATAACCAAAATAAGTTCATATAAATCACTCATAACAATTGGAAGAGGTTTTCGACACAGCAGTGCAACCTTGGCTAACAAAAAGCCCTGAATCATAATAGACTTTAATTTGTCAAAAAACGTAAAATTTTTCATTCGAGTCCTGCTGGTGTAGTCTGAAACAAAATTTTTGGCATTTCGCGTAGATAGCTCTGAGACAAAATTGGTGTTTTCATGTAGGTATTTATTGCTTGTAGTCCATTGAATAAAAAGTTCTAGAGTGCGTGAGCTAGTAACGTAAGATGTTTCTTCGGAAACATGTCAAGAGTCCCTAGGTAATAAACATACTAAAACCCCGGGACACTAGGAGGAGCCCCGGAGTGGGGGGAGGGGGGGACAGGGTCCATTTTTTCATTTTTCGCTTAAATTTCAAAAACGGCACATGTTAGAGAAAAATTTTCAAGAAAAAGTTGAAAGGCCATAAAATTATCTACAAGTTGTACCTAAATCATTTTTTCCTATATCCTACCATTTCTGAGTTACACGCAGTAAAAAATGATTTTGGCTCAAACAATTTCCCCATACTACATACCCATGTTTATCACATCAATCGATCAAAAAATATTTCTTTCTTCCAAAAAACTCAAATGTGCAACTTGTGACCGATACTGATAGATTGCTCTTAATTAGGTCTATAATTGGTAAAATAAACACATTCCTCCATGGAAGCCTTTAGGAGGAATCGATTGTCAAAATATTATATTAGGGTAGTTTGAGTTACTGAACTTGATCTTTTTATTTTTTTCTTCCAAAAAACTCAAAAGTGCAACTTGTGACCGGTACAGATAGATTGCTTATAATTAGGTCTATCATTGATAAAAATACCAGATTCCACAACGGAGGCGTTAACGGGGAATTGAATTTTATTAGGGTAGTTACGATGCTTGAACTTTTTATTTTTTTTCTTCCAAAAAGCTCAAAAGTGCAACTTGTGATCGGTACTGATAGATTGCTCGTAATTAGGTCTATCATTGGTAAAAAAAACACATTCCTCCATGGAAGCCTTTAGGAGGAATTGATTGTCAAAATATTATATTAGGGTAGTTACGCAACTTGACCTTTTTATTTTTTTTCTTCCAAAAACCTCAAAAGTGCAACTTGTGACCCATACTGATGGATTGCTCTTAATTAGGTCTATAATTGATAAAATAAACACATTTCTCCATGGAAGTCTTTAGGAGGAATCGATTGTCAAAATATTATATTAGGGTAGTTTGAGTTACTGAACTTGATCTTTTTTATTTTTTTCTTCCAAAAAGCTCAAAAGTGCAACTTGTGACCAGTACCGATACATTGCTCATAATTAGGTCTATCATTGATAAAAAAAAACAGATTCCACCATGGAGGCGTTTAGGAGGAATTGAATTTTATTAGGGTAGTTACGATACTTGAACTTTTTATTTTTTTCCTCTAGTGCCTCTCATATGACATCAATGTCCCAACATTATCCGTGGTTCGGATTTTTTCGATGAAGTTTCACACGTAGCATGGGAAGGGGTCCGCCCTCGTTAAGCTTATGCTAAAGTTTGCTTATGTTTTCGAATTTTTCACCTTTCATGGGATGTAGCTCGAAAACGGCTGCTAATAGAAAAAAATGATTTAGGTACAACTTGTAGATAATTTTATGGCCTTTCAACTTTTCCTTGAAAGTTTTTCTCTCACATGTACCGTTTTGGAGATTTAAGCGAAAAATGAAAAAATGGACCCTTTCCCCCCCTCCCCCCACTCCGGGGCTCCTCCTAGTGTCCCGGGGTTTTAGTATGTTTATTACCTAGGGACTCTTGACATGTTTCCGAAGAAACATCTTACGTTACTAACTCACGCACTCTAGACGCCCCTTGGAGGGACTCATTCAATGGACTATTGGGAAGTTTTTTTCAATAAAAAAATATTTTTTTAAAGATTTATTGAAGATACGTAAGAAGAACGAAGAACTATATAAGAAAAATGACGATGAAAAAAAATCAGTATATTGAAATTGTCCATGCAAAATATCAAAAATTTTGCTTTAAACTTAAACAGCATGTAGGTGCAGAGATTTACGAATGAGAGATGGTAAAACAATCAAGTTTAAGTGAAAGTAATCAGTAAGAACTTCGGTATAAATTTTAATCTATCAAGGATCTCAGGTTTGCTTTTTAGTATTCTACAATTTCATAGGTCAAATTCAATCTTAGTCTTATGATAACGCTTCAAAAACTATTTTATTAAGACTGCTATGCAATGTCTTATTATAAGGCTTTGTCTGCTACGAGTCTGATTTAACAACTCATTTCAATCTTACTCGTACTTACTTACTTACTACTTGTCAAATGACGTCGAATGAGAGTTACAAGAAGCCACACGCAATAAGCAGTTAATCAATGCTGCACTATTTTCCAGTTCAAAAATATATAATATACAAACTTCGAGGTGAGTATTTGATACTACAATTATATTTTTATCAATCAGCAGAACTGTGATTTCATTCATTTAACTCTAAATGTAGTGAAAGATAATGAGGCAGTATTATACATGGAAAAGACACTGTAAAAGGACAAGAAAATGAAGACGATGATGATAAAACAAAAGGTTGAATGTTTTTCTAAAATTAATATTAAATTGCCTCTATTACCGTAACAGGGTTCTCTTTTTCACAATTCTACAGACTTGACCCTAAGAGTGAATGAAAAAATAATTAATGTAAGTATGTAGGTTTACTGAGCAGAAAACAAATGCAGGAGTTGGTTTAATCTAAAAGAATACAAAGAGACACTTATATAAGTACCACTGGTGTTATTGGTGTTATTTAAATTCAATGAATAACTTCCTATATAGGCATTTGAGAAGACTCGCATCAAAACTCATCAAGCCATGACTTTTGTGATGGCATAGATTTTACGGGATTTTCTAATGGATATCAGTTTTCATAACCAGCATTCTTATTTCGTCTTTATCGTCTTATTTCGATATTTTTACTACGCACGTCAAGGGAACCAGTACCAAGGAAATAAGTATTTAAGAATAAAAAATTACAACAATGTTTGAAAGATTATATTTTTTCCCATTACAATCACAATATGTAAAAACTTCTGGCCAAATCTGATTTGAAAACAAGTTTGGGAGGAAAAAAGGGAATGTATATTCAAATGCATAGAGTGACGCCTTGAAAAGTTTCTGAATCGTTTCTGTTTCACCCAATGGTTGACTGGTAGAGAATGCTTTAAGCATTAAGTCCGCCATTTGTACTTTAGTTTTGTCAGTGCAATAAAGAATAAAAAAAAAAGTTCAGAACCAAATTTTTCACAAGATCACTCAATGTTTTTTTTTATCCCAGATTGCACTAACTTAATATTGGAGTTAACTTTTATTTCTCAATGATAAGATAGATACTGCTTTCTTAAAAAAGAAAACTATTATAAGTAGGTATTGTGTCTGAAGTTACAATTCTTGCATAGTAGAGTCATTGTACGATGCAAATTAAACTTGTAACCAATTAGTAAAGTGTCCAAAATAGCATACTGATAACGACATTCCAGTCACGTCCGAATAAATTTCCTATAAGAAATTTATCAGCGTCGATAAACATTTTCAGAATTCCGACCCCGAAGAGTTATAGAGAAAAAAAACCGTTTCTAGCCTATAGACATAATTAAATAGCAATAAATGATTTTTAAATAAACATTATCTTTTGTCACTCTCGTTTGTATGGTAACGAAAAGAGACGTTCGAAGTTACCCTTAGGTCGTAAATTATATTGGATTGCAAGGTGGTGGTTGAATTAGTTGACTTATGTCGCGACATGTGTCTCTCGCGTGACCGACTCATTATTAAGTTGCTATAAATTTTGACTCGAGACAGGGATGCCTTTGGGGAAATCTTCAAATCATGTTCTATCTTTCGAATTTTTTTGAGCAGGGTTTAGCTTGATGACTTACTTTATCATACGTAACCTGTCAGTAATAGCAAAGCATCACTCGTGTCTGAAAGAAATCTGTGTCGGTCATATTTTGAATAACTCGCTTGAATATGGTGGATGAATTTTGTTTGAAAACGAATTTAAAATCAATGAAAATCACGCGAAATACAGACGGTGGCATTTACAGAATTCAGTCATCTTTATCGAATTACTCCCGTATGGAAATATCCTTATTCTCGTTGGAAATTTCAACATAAATCGATGAAAATCACTCTAAAATAGGAGCCCAGGAGTCCTGATCTATGATTTGAAATCATACAACGTTTCACGGCTAAGGATTTTTGATACCACGTATTTAGCTCACGATTCACCTTAAAAATAGAAAGTGAACAGTACCTAAATAACAATATAACTTGAAGAAATACTGATATAAGTTTCTCTTAATAAGTCTTATTTATGACATCGTACATATCTGTTTCTTGTGTCCTACAATTTTTTGGGGGTATTTGCCAATACTCGCCTTGCTTGGCAGGCGGTTTGGCGAGCTCAGAGACGAGCTTGTTAAGATCGCAGGATCACACTGGATGCAGACCGCTTGTGATCGGTCGCTATAAAAAACCTTGGGGGAGGCCTTTGTTCAGCAGTGGACGTCCTTTGGCTGATAATTATGATGACGATGATGATGACATTTCTGTTTAGCCAGTGGATGCATACCTTATTTGAACTAAAATTAAAGATAAATTTGATGAAAATGTTATCTGCTAAATATACAACTTTCAACAAAGATTTTTCTTACAATTTTCAGCGGTTTTTGTTATTGATCTGAGCTCATTTGGTTTAGACCAACTTTCCAGGTTGCCTCCGCATTGTTTCCGGATCTACTTATCTGTTCGAGAAGTCAACAAATGGGTCATGATTTTCTGAAGCACTAGATATACTAGTTTGTCCCAGGTTTTAAGCAAAACTTCGTCTTAATAATATTATCCGTAAAAACCTGAGTATCAAAAAATTCAAACACTTAATCTTAACCTAGCAATGACTTTAAGCTAGTTTGCACCTAAAAACTAACCGTCGAACTTAATTATTTAGCAAATTAGTCGTCTTTTCCAACTTTTTTGCCACCAAAAAGCTTATAAAAATCACACATCACCCGCAATCAGTCACTGCGCATCCTCTGTAGGTAGTAATTAGCACTTAATTATAATTAAGCTGGAAGACAAATGCGTACCATTACGAGTAATTAACAGGGGCTCACAACAGCTACTGATAACTATTGTATCTGAACGGTTTGATGAGCTATTGTTTTAGTTTATGTGTTCGCTTTTGCTGAAGCTGTACTGAAGTCGAGCTTTTACATGCAAGCACAGTGAAATAATAAACTTTCGTTAGGTGTAGTCACAGTTGACGTAAAAAATCTTTAGTTTTGTGTGTGTCTACTGTTAAGATAAAAAAAAAACTGTATTTTTTTTCTATACTGTTTTGTCACTACTCAATAAAAATTGCATTTGTGTCCCTGAACCCTGGGTCTTACGCTTTCCGGACGTATGGCGATACTACTCGACCACCGACACATTGGTAAATCTGTTGAATTGAACCTTTAGAGAAAGCAAGCTCGCAACATCGATGACGTTACACATCCTCCGCGATAAAGAAAGCACTTGCATGATTTAACAGCCTGGCCAATGTATGTGGCCGAGTGGTATTAGCATGCGCCCCGATAGCGTAAGAAACAGGGTTCGATTCCTTGTTTGACACAGTTGCTTTTTACAAGTGCAATTTATTCATTATTAAACTTTGTTCATGATGGAGATCATATTCAATTTTTGCTGAACTTATAAGGAGTTAGCTTTCAAATACAATAACATGGTCACTGTTATGATTGCAGCCCTATATGGTGTTCAAAGCACAGTTTTGAGACACCTACTTTGGAGCTTTTTAGTTTAAGTACTTTCTGTTGGTGAATTCAATAAAGATTTCAGCTACAAGAGATATTCTATTAATTTGACTTGAGTTGCTTATGTCAAGCAGATAAAATGACGTTAACCTTCTATTTTTGAAATTTATACATTGGTTAGTTCTTATTTATCCATGGTGAAACAGTCCCTGATTAGGAAGTACTTATTATTTCTAGCAATTTCAAAAAGTATTTAAAAGTATAAAAAACAGCCTTTAGTTTGTGTATCTAAATATAAATATTAATAAATAAATATTAATATAGGACATCAATCACATGCATTGCTCTGATCCCAAAGTAAGTAGCCAATGCACTTGTGTTATGGAAATCAGACACAACGGTGGTACCACAACACCCAGACCCGAGACAATATAGAAAAGATCGTTTTCTACATTGACCCGACCAGGAATCGAACCCGGAACCTCACGAGATGGCGACGCTTGAAATCAGCGTGCTAACCACTCGACCACGGAGGTCGTCAATCTACTTGACAACTCTACAAATTTATTTATTTACAACTCTTGAAGGCGAAACCGTGAGCGATGAAAACTCTACATTCAACTAAGTACCTAATATTTTAAAGTCGATTTACCAACTATTTAAAATACTAGTTCCCTTGACCGTTACAAGAACATTATCATAATTATGGAAACAGATAATCTCTTTACGTATTTGAGCGTGCAATTTTTACGGTCGTTTAGACGTCACGTCACACTGATGCATGTTCCTCGTCCGCTGTTCTAGACTCGAACTAAGTGCGTCCTATGAAGAATTATAACCTCTTTTGACGTAGGTATGTAGGTACTACGAGTGTGTGTTGATTCCGTCGTCTTTGATGCAAGTAGGTCGGCTGGTTGGAGTTGAGTGCAAATAATAAATTCACGCGATTTGTCGATTGTCATTTGATTTTGAAAAACATGAAAAAAAAGCTTTGACAACATGAAAGTACAGGCATAAAATTTCATAAAAGCTCTACTTACGTTCAATGTTTAATAAATTTCAGTAGGTAATGTAGGTAATTGTGTTAAAGCAAAAGCTCATAATATGTAACAGCTTAATGAAAGTAGTTTACTAATCAATTTCAAATAAACTAGATTTATAATTCAATTTGTTTTTTTTACGTAGTATCTAGACCTTTAGTTTAACTCCTTGTTATTGTAACAACCTAATTTAATATTAAATAACTCACCATATTACGACAAACAAATAATCCATCATCAAAACCAACGAAAGTAAAAAGGTAACCGATAATCGTTTCGCAACTAAAACAAAAATCCGTCGCGACCCATAACCATCAATCGGTCCATTGAAATCGGATACGTGCTACGTTCTAATTACAAACCGCTCAAGCTGTAGCGGGAGCGGGCGCGGGAGCGGTCACGTGGCGAGGCGTCCCAGGTGTGCCCCGCCCCCCGCCCTGAGTCCGCTCGCTCGACGCTCGTCAACGCGATACTCACCTCACATCGTCAGAAGCGCGCTGCACTCGACGCCGGAACGCCGGGAAAACACGAGCCGTTTTCCGCCGCGACCGAACCGCGCCGAAGTTTTCGAAATTCGAACGCGCGACTTTCCTTCTTCCGAGTTTGAAAAATAATTCTTTTGTTTTTCGGTTTATGTGAAAAGTGAACACGCTTGTGGGATATTGGTGTTTTTTTTTTCGACTTTATTGGTTGTGATTGAAGTATTGTTTGCTGTTCAGACTTTTGGTCACTTTTAATTTTCCTTGGAGTGAGTATGATTTTACGTATGATTATAGTCAAATTATAAACCTATTGAAAATTATCCTCAATTGATACAGTTGTAATTGAAAAGACGGTGGTCGTAAAATCAAAGCGTGTCGCAGTAAATCTGCTGAACTCTGAGGATTTAAAGTGTCCACTTGTCACGGGGCATTAAATGTTATTATATCCTGAGCTTTTAGTAACACCGGCTATTAAATTATGAATAATTACTCAGAGTTTCTGATTTAGCGCCGAGACGTTTGAAATAGCGAGTCTAGGAATAAGTTTGAGTTTAATTATTTTATGTCCTGAAAACTTCTGCTGACTTTTAAAATAAATTTATTAATATAAGTTAATTGTATCTACGATACAGTTAATTGCCTTATTGATAATAGATAAAACTGTATCATTAAGTATAATATTTGATAAAGTATAAGATTATGCTATTACCTACCTACCATAAGCAAAGTAAGTAACATAATATCACTAACTTTTAGTTAAATAATTTTAAAATTCTAACGTTAACTCTATTAAACCAAAATAAACTAATCAACAAACGAAAGTCAAACTAAAACATCTCACAAAACAAACACAATAAAAGCTATTAAAGATTCGAATTAAAATTGAAGACGGCATCCAAAACGCTCTCATCAAAGGATGGCTGGGAATAAAACGGAGGGAAAAAGAGGGAAAAACAATGACGAATCGCGTGGCCCATTTAGTGCGCACCGGACGGCGGTGACAAAATATAACTGAAATAACTGACACATGTGCGGTGGAACAATGACAGTTTAGAACCGAAATAATTAGGGATTATGCGCAATGACGAAAGGAAAATCTGTAGGAAATTCGAAAGCTTTTGTCGACGGCTGAAAAAAGTTTTTACAGCAGCATGACTTTTGTGATTTTTCATGTTGTAGGTATGATGTAGAATTTAGTCTTGATTTACACACTGAAAGTAAATTAAAAAAATATATTTGAACATAGGTTGCTAGCACTTATCCACGTCCCAACATTGGCCTTACCGCAGCTTCGGGACAATTGTGGGCTAGTTGGATTAATTAATGTTAGATTACATAATAAATATCATGACAATATAAAGAAAGCAAATCGTTCCTTAAGGAATGTTGTAAAAGAGGTTTGAGACGTTTATAAAAAGCTTAACTGCGACTATTGTGATCTCTTAGCAATAATTACACAGTGTTGGTTGTTTTAACTTTAAATTATTCCTAAGGATGATTAAATAGTTTTAAAACGGCTCTAAACTTTTAACTTAAGGTACCTAAAAATGTTACAACGGGCCTGTTAATATTTTTAGAGTTTACGCTACTCTTTTTAATTTAATCGATATTATCATGAATATGAAACATCAACGCATTTGGTAAATGTTATGGAGGCGATAAAATATGCCTCCCATTGAGCTAGTATAATTATTTATCAAAGAGTTACTAATTGATCATTAGAAAAATTGGTATCCTAAAATTTGTCAATTTTCGTTTCATTTCTTATAATGGCCATGCATGTAAATTGACAAGTATTTTTGAAATATTAGTCGTCTTGTCACACTCATAATTATACAATAAATTACATACAACACAAAAAGAAACACAACATGTGTGTAAAATGGATGTTCCAAGCGAAAATGAATGCAAAACGCACTGCAGCGGTGCATAAAGAATCCAACCGAAATAACAAATTCGCATCGCAAAAATGTATACTCGATCCACCGGGCTATTACATATTATTTTATAATGACAATATTGTGTAATAATTGCAAAAAAGATTCTGATAAGGACGCATTTTAGAGTATAGATGAAAACATAATATACCAATGTTTATACTAATTGATTGATTGATTTTCTTTTATGCGTTCTGTAGAGACAGCCAGTGCTATCCCAGCTCAGCACACTTAGTGTTGTGTGCTGACAGACGACCCAAACTAGAGAAATTTCAATGTTAATGTCTTTTGTAATAAATAAGACAAATGAGCTATCATTTCACAATATTTTTGCAATCGCAAGATACGTAATAGCCTCACCAAATTCGCACATTTATCACGCGATGCGCCGGCTCATATTAAATGGAGTACAATGACTGCTAATTTGCTCCAAAAGATATATGCACTCGTGAAACTCATAAATCGGTAAAGTCACTTTCGGATAGTGATGTTGTTCATCTTTGGTCGAAGTTAAATCTGGGCTGCACATGGGTCAGTTAAATAAATCAAGCTACGGTCCAAATGAAATAAAAGATCACACCCAATGTTTGAAAGAACTTGAATGAAGAACACTCCATTTCCTATGCGTGTTTGTAATTGATGGCATTAGTTGTGGTAAAATGTTATCTTATTATTATTTGGGACACAGTATAAAATTAACATAAATAATACTTAAACCAGTTACGGAAACGTAATTGGTACAATTTATTTAGAGCAAAACCAAAATCTGTAAAACACAAAAAGATAGAATAAAGAGGATGAACTAATCGTGCTTGAAAAACTATTCGCAGTCACATGATATGTCGTAGATTTATTTTTTATTGTGTCACGGCTGTTGCGTATTAACAAAAAATAAATAATAACTTTATCATATCTTATGCAAAAAGATGTATAAAATAGTCGCAAACTCTGTTCTTTAGTTTTGATCGACTATTATGACTTTTTTGCTTATAAAAATTAGAACATAGTAACAAAAAAATAGAAGTCATAATTAAATGTATTGTAATAGGTATACACCATTACTATACCATTTAGATGTTTTTAGATAAGAAACTAGGTAATTATTACACAAATTGCATAACAATCTAAGTAATCGGAATTTATTACTTCCGTTAAAGTACTTAAAACACTAAAACTAACAATAAGACCTTACAGAATTGGTTATTGACATATGTGTGTATACAAGTGAAATAAATCCTTTTCAGACTAATTAATATTAATGGTGTCTACTAATTGCTCTTAAAGACGTATGCGCCGGCGCACTTCATAAATTGGTGAAGAAATTCGGCAAGTGATGCTCTACTTTACATTGAGAATCACACCTCTGAGATTTATACATGATTTTTAGAATCGATAATACGTTATAAAAAATTTGCTTCCTAAAAAAACAGTTGTATCAAAGCTACGTAATATAAATTGTATTAATTGAGGATTTAAATCAGAAAGACCATTTCATAGATAGCAACGTATGCTCGTTAGATGCACACCTTATATTGAGGTTTTTGGAAAGTTATTTTATGCTTACATCACCGTAAAGTTTGGTGGACACTGAGATATTAAAAATTGGTTCTATCTTTGACTTGACAACAAAGAATATGAGAACGAACTGTCTTATATAGAAAACATAAGTTGGTTGAGCACAAATTATATTGGCCTGCTGGTAAATTGATAAACATCAATAAATTTAGAGAAGTTAAGGGAAATAAAAAAGTTGGTGCATTAGATACAAAATAGCTAGAAACTGTTGACTATGCTTAACTTTATTTACATGATCATCAAATCAAAGAATTTTTAATTTAATGTTTACTTTTTGAATTCATCATCATTATCATAAATAATAAATAAATAAATATCCTTTAGACATTCCCACACATCGCCATCTAGTCCCAAAGTAAGCTACTCAAAGCTTGTGTTATGGGTGCCAGACAACGGATATAATATTTAATTTTTTTTTTGTAAATACATAGAAAACACCCAGACCAATACAAACAGACATGTTCATGCACACAAATGTTTGTATTGTGCGGGGATCGAACCCGCAACCCGCTGCGTAGTAGGCGATTTCTCGACCACTACACCAGACGGGTCGTCAAATCATAATCAGCCAAAGGTCGTCCACTGCTAATCATGCCTCCCCCGCGGCTTTCCACAGATCTTTATAAGGTCATCTTTCCATATTGTCGGTGGTCGTCCTACGCCATGACTTTGGTCGATGGGTCTCCAATATAGAACCATACCTAACAGCTACCATATCTTCACGCTATGTGCCATGGCAAAAGCTTAGTAATTTTCAGGGCTATGTCCGTTATGTATATTTTTAAAACTATTAAAACATAATTCTTGTTGATTTAAAACCCACTATGAAAACATCGATTTACAAATCCTCAACACTGCCACAAGAAGTCGAGTTCATAAATCGAGAGCCGGCCTACCGCTTACTCCATAAAGCTCTGTGGACACTTTTATGGCTCCACCACACGTGTCGTGATTTTTTTCCGCACTTGCTCCGACATGTGCACTGCGCTTTAGCAGCCGAAATTTAATTTATTGTCTTAGAACAGACCCCCGGCGTCTTTCCTAAACGCCTGTTACGTAATTGCCGCTAATTTTGTAATAAAATGCCACCCGTTTTGGACGATTTGAATAGTTTATGTGTTTTTAATGTAAGCGTATACAAATTTTGAAGTCATTTCATGATGATGCAATACTAAAGTTTTTGAGAACTGATTTAAGCAGTTATAACAGCTCACTGAAATATTTAATCACCTATATGTATTTACAAAAAAAAACGTTGAATGAAGTATACCTAAGCATGGCGGTTCGACTGGTTCTTCTAGCTTTGCAACTCTTATGAGCTAGTTAAATTGTCTATTTACTGTGAAAGGATTTAAAAGCCATTTGAATAATTAAATATTTACAAACGTCAGCTCTATTACATTGACACTAATAGGTATACAATCATTAATATCAATTAATCACGATTCAATCATATATTGCCCTAGCTAACTTAATATCAGTTTAAATTCTCCACTTTTTCAATACACGTAAAATGAAATACGACTCTATTATCTGTAAAAAGACATTCATCACCAATAACGAGGCGACGCTCTTGACCAACTAATGTGTCTCATTTTATCGCAGGATCATCAATCAAGCCCCACTCCGAGGACAATTGAAGCGGGCAGCATCAGCACTTAACATGTCCGACTAGCCCATTCAGAGCTCGTCCGAGAGATGACACGCGTCTACTGAACTTGAGAACACGGAGACACAACACTGTTATCGATGAACGAGTTAAACTACAACGCAGGGATGAGTTCCTACCAATTCGTCAATTCCCTCGCCTCGTGCTACGGGAACCAGGCGCCAGGACGCACTGGCACGCCTGTGGAACAGTCCGGTCACCCAGGACTACCAACACCTGGAGCGGATTACTACAATCCAAATGCAGCGGCGTCGGCGTACCCAAACGCTTGCTACTCCCCACCGCAGGTCGGCCATCATTACCCCCAACATCCGTACGCAACGCCCGCGAGCGGCGCACACATGCAGCCGCAAACGATGATCGATTACACTCAACTACATCCGCAGAGACTCGGCAGCACCGCGAGCCATTTGCACCAACATTCGAATCCGAGCCCCGGAGCTCTATCCCCGAATCTTATGTCGACGCCGCCCAGCCAAGCAGCTGGTGCGAGCTGTAAATTCGCTGACTCCACATCCACTACCGGAGTAGCTTCACCACAGGACCTATCCACGTCCTCTGGACCGGGAAGAACGTCTCCTGGATTCGGAAACGTTGGACAGAACTCCAGTGGAAGCACAAGCACAAAACTAGGACTGACTACGCCTATAGCGTCTCCAGTTGAGCACAAGGCTAACGTTAATCAAAACATCTCCAGTCCCGCTTCGAGTACATCGAGCAACGACAGCAACGAGGCTAATAATTCTAGTTCGAATACCACCAAGAATTCAAAATCGGCTTCGAACACGCAAGCCAATCCGCCGCAGATATACCCGTGGATGAAGCGAGTGCACCTAGGACAAAGTGAGTATTTTTTTTATATTTTTAATCATTAACAAATTCGCATAGGATTTTATGCGTAGCGGTGTTTTAATGATTTTCTTAACGCGAAGACAATCAATTTCATAAACGGCTCGATTCACACTTTTTTACTGTGCGGCGTGAAATCGTAAAGTGGTTCTGCTTCCTCATCTAAACTAACTTTGCCGGGCGTGACCACGCCTCCGTTGAAAACCAACAGTTTGACGTAATAGGAGTAAGACAATCCATCAATTGGTTGCCGAGGTGGAGACAAAACAAATTATATATCTATTTATAAAGCATTAGCATGCATTAATGTCGGATCGATATGACTGGCTGATGGATGGTGTCCATAATAAGGCATAATGGCTTTGTTGGCGGGCGCTTACAAGTGAACATCCGAAGTCTTTTTTCTCCCGGTTCCTAATGACGGAGAAATGCTCCGTCATCGTGACGTGTGATTTGACGGATCCTCACCTTCTGGTATTTAGCGGGAATTGCCCTATTCAAGGGTTAATCTCTTTTTAATTTTAGATTCGGATTCAGAATGAACTACTTACTTCTTTCCAACACCTAATCAGAAATGAGAGTAAGTCCATTTAGACAGAAATAGTTAGCAAATATGACACATAAGTCGGAATTTTTTTAATGGTACAAAAGCTGTAGAAATAACCATTCGACTAAAACAAATCCGTGTTATCAAACTATTCAAAAGCAGCAGCGTATACAGCATACTAATACAAATACATTGTATATCATCATAGATCTCATGCTTCTCATTCCTGAATGTATTCTCTTATTCAAAGGACAAGAATAGTCGACAACATTTTGCCCTTTAGACAAAAAGACAGCGGACAATGCGACACATGCAATGAGCAGCTTGTAGCCATAACAGAAAATTTTACAGTAGGTCCTTGGTCATGGTCAAGAAAGTTTTGGGCAACAAACTGTCAGCTAGGTGTAGTACAATGTACACACATTGTACATACATATGTATATTACCTAAAATGAAATAAAAAAGCCGTTTATTTCTTACAGTTCAATCTACAAAATAAGTTTATACATTTATTTATTTTATTTTTTAGTTATTGTTTGTAGGTAGTAAGTAAATTATTAATAACTAGTACTATATTTGCATTCTGCAAGAACCCCAGTTGAATTAAGGCCTCCTCCAAAGAATTCCAAAAATCTTTATCCTGTGCTACTTCAACTTAGTCAAGGCCTCATTCAAGGTTTTCTTAATTTCGTCATCCCAGCGTGTCATAGGTCTGCCTCTTCTCCAGCTACGTGTGTGGGCTACTCCAGGTTGTAACTCTTCCAGTCCATCTCTGGTCTGTAAATCATGCCACATGCCCTGCCCACTTCCACTTAAGTTTTAGAGCGTCATAGCCTCAGTTATTTTTCTTATATTTGTGCTTCATATTTTATCAATTTTCTTTATACTTAGCATGCTGCGCTCCAAACCTCGTTATTAGGTGTGGATTTTATATTTTGTATGTATATATTACACGTAATTTGTGAGCATAACAGCGTACATTTACTCACGATGAGGGCTAAAAAAGTTATTTATTGAAATTATTAAAGAAACCGCTGCACGATTGATTTGGCAACACCAAAAAAGCCAAGTAAAGAATACAAAAAAAAAATTACTCTTTCTACCGTCCTTACTGTTATGTCTAGAATAAAAAAACAAAACCATCTTGATGCTACAGCAAGTTTTGTTGCTACAAAGATCACTTACTACACTCCAACACACTGTGTCTCGTAACATAGATCTAACAGATAAAGACAGCCACAGATGTGTCTCGTTCCGGGAAACAGATGAAATAGCATTGTTTCAGTGATACATTGATTAAACGTGACCTTGTCAGGCGTCTAATTGACTGAAGATAATTGTAAAAACATCAACAGGTGCAAGTGTTTTAAAAATCTGTGTAAAATGGAACGATTTTTATACTCGAACAGCTCATGGTTCTAGTAGATGAGTTTCTTTATGTACGAGTAATAACATCTTTGATATTGAAACAATTATATTTCACATACTTACTATCTTAGGACTATAAGGCAGTAGTATATCATCTTCAAGACGTTTTTTCCATTTGTTGTTTACGTATGCTTAAACGGTCAGTCTGACAAGTATTTATCGCTAACAAAGAAACTGAATTCTTGATACTTACACACATTACACGCAAAACCCTTTTCACACAATATGTATGTAAGTATGGCGGTGCTTCGTTATTAAAATGTTAAATTCAAGTTATAAGGCCCGGCAAGAACTAGCATTTAACCCTGAGTTCACTAATACTACATGATCATAGATTACCTACTTTGGAATATGTAAAATGATTCTTAAATAACAGGTAATCTAAAAAAACATATAAATATTTTCAAAAAAAAATGAAAGTACAATTATCTCACAGAATTTGCATCTAAATTAAATGCACAAGCTTTTTCTAAGATACGATATTTATTTCTTTCTACATTATTTTTTATCCATAAATATGAATGCTTTTAAATGGTCTATAAACCAATGTTATTTTCTCTTATCCACATTTTTTTTGACGCAAATATGGCCTTTGTTGGGTTGAGTCACAAGTATTGTGAGGAAGTCAAATCACTTGAACTTCAGCCTTTCCGCTATTAAGACGCACTTATTCTGAAGCCTATTAGTATTCTTATGCCTCATATCGTTTTGATTCAACAGCATTTTATAAACGCTTGCAACGGCCCTACTATGCAAATAAAGCAGAGGTCGCGAACCTTCCATGCTTGCGAGCCATAACTCGCCAGTGCGTGTCGACCGACGACTTATAAGATTTAACTATTTGCTCCTGCAGGAAGAACTTCCAACACATGATATAGTTGTCAGGAGTTACTGATCAATAGCCCGAAAAGATGATATTAATAATTTGATAACTACCTTCAGTTAAAATTAAAACGACTGCTTAGGGTCCAAGTCCGCTAAAAAATTTTTAGATGGGTGAGAAAATGATTCTCGTTTTGAATTAGGTTTAAACTCAGAGCAGAGCTCTTGCTCAAATGCACTAAATGTATTTACAGATGAATTGGGAATAAGGGCTGGAAATGACGATGACATGGCCTCTATTTTTTAATCACTCGCGTCAAAATGACGTGTGATATAAATTGATTAAAGTCCAAACGGTTGTGATTAAAAAAACATAATTGGATTTTGTGGGTACGAACGTTTACGTATATTTCACGTGATTTCCATTGATTGTGAAAATCACACGCCATATTCAAGCAAATGATTCAATTAGCTAATTTTTTGAAGTCCGTAAAAATAGGCCCTATGGGCGTGGCTCAAACTAGAATTATGTTATATATCCGCTGTAGTCGTTTTACTTATTAAATATATCGTTGAATTCTGCCAACAAATTAAATTAACTAGTCCGAACGTGTAATGAAATTCAGTTTAGTCCTTAAAAAAGCTTCTCAATCTCATATACTGTTCGCACAGCAGCCAGCATATATTCGTTTCCGGTATTATTGTATTATCTTACTAAGTAGTTCCATATTATTATATACCTTAAATACATAGACAGTGTCTTTTTGCTTTCTCGTCTACCCCTAAATAAAACTGTGAGTCAGAAAAAAATCTTTCCTAAATAAACCCTTTTTCGTAATGCACTTTAAAACGGAGATCGCAAAAAAGGCTTTCAAAATACTGACTAAAAAGCTCAAAACAACACATTTGCCCTCTGTTTTGAAGGAGGTGAAATTTTTAATTTTTATGATTTTCAGGTATACCCCATATCTCAATAACTATCGGACCGACTTTTATGAAACTTACACAATGCCCTAAGTGTAATATACCTGATTTAATTAAAAATAATCATCGCGCTATGACTTCTCGCTTTTGAGAAATTTGTAAAAACATAAAAACATACATGCACTTACAAAATTTTGCATACGTGTTTGGAATACTTAATAGATCAATATACTCAAATATTATAAAATTCTTATATCGTATCACATACATACACATTGAATTGACTACCACCTGCTTTTGAAGTCGGTAAAAGTAGTTGCCACCCACAATTTCGGCTTTCTCCGCATTTCGCCTGCATTACTTGCTACACACAAAACACCTGAAGATAAGCGCTTATGCTAGCTAGCGTCTGCAGAATAGCGATAAAGCCGAAAAACACGCAAATCCTAACTAAATTTATGTACTACTTATTGGACAGTTCCTACTTATTTCTTTCTCTAAAATCAGCATGGTATTTTTACTTTTCTGTAAGAATTGGGTAAAGAAAAGTTATTTTTTTTTAAGTTTCTGCTAAAACATTTCTATTAAAATACGTTATGTTTTGTCGTATATTAAAACCACAATAAATTTGGTGAAAATCTTTCAAATAACTTAAAAGTGAATGATCTAACTTGTTTCCTACAATCAACATATAGTTCTAAATTAACACTGCGTGCCTCTATGAAAAGGATATCAAAATTATAAAAAGCGACTAGTCTTAATTTTTACGACATACGTCGAAACGCACCGTGGTTCATAAAGTGTTTACTTCCCGATAAAAATCAATAACAATCACGGTAAAATACAAACAAAACACAGACAGAACCAATTACTATGATAGTACAAAACACGCTCTAACCAACTATTAAGCGTAATTTACGATTCAATTTATGAAACATACCTACGTGTATCATAATAGCAGTTACCGGTCTGTTAGCTTAATTTATTCCTTTTTAATTGAATATGTTAGTGCAGAATGATAAGGGAAAAACTAATCTCGTCATTTTGTAGTCACTGAACTTTAGCTGAGATAAGAAAATATTTTAATCAGAAAACAAAAAAACATTAGGGTTTTCAAATCTCGATATTTTTATATATTTGATATTTAATATTGTATATATTTTAGATATTTAATACTATTTCTTTTTTGTTTTTCTTAAGTATCGGTTTGCGGTTTAAAAAAGATAATCATTAGATTTTTTTGTTTCAATATTATAGATATAGAAGCTTAGGTTTTAACGTGCTTTTACGAGGATGAGTTGTTAAGATATACTTTCTAGAGACGGAATAATTCAGAAATAGATCATTAGAAAAAAATATTTTATGACGGGCAAAAAGAAAAGCTTTGAGTTGTTTTACTACATCAAAATACTACTTGGAAAACCAAACTGAAAAGTCAAAGAGTTCGGCGACGTACGCTTATTAGTTGTCACAAATTAATTCGGTACTCATAAATAGAACATCTTAACAATTTTGAAACTAGAAGTCATAACCACACTAAACCTTTCAGCGCTCCTGTCGCATCCAAAATCAAATCCATCCCCGTCCATACCTTAGAAGAGTTACAAGCGCCGATTAGTAAATAAATAACAAATTAAATTCCTCTAAAGATTAGTGGCCAAGTCACCGTTCCCTCATAAATATATCAAGTCGTTCACCGGTGGACCGAAGTAAATTACGGCTCAAATAATATTATGCTAACCTAGGGCCACCGTATCTCGCCCAATCGACAGGACATGTACCACTAAATTACTTAAACATCACCCGTATCGAAATTTCATAATTATGCACATAATTTGTATCATGTTGTGATGGAAATTATATAGCAGTATGTACCTACCTGTTCGTCAATTAAATTCCTTTTTTGAAGATGATCTCCGATATCGATGGCATATAAATACGCGGGAGATAAATTAAAGTCAGATAATATATGTATAATTATTACTATTATTTCGTTTATTTTTGGTTTAAAATATGCAAAAAATAAATTAACATTCGTGTAAGTTTTAACGTCAGTCTTAACTAGAGTCAAGAGCAAGCCCATTTCAAATAATAAATTATTTCATAATTTCTCAGCGCAAATACCTACGCTTAGTAATTTTTCACCTAGAAAATTTTACAATCGGTTTGCAAAAAATATACATATGAACAAGATCATTTTAGCACTACTTCTAATAAAGCAATGTACTTGTTAGTACTTGTACAGACATAATATATTTTCGTAACTTGTCCTAATATTGCACATTGCTTGGTAACCCTACACTAAAGACATGCTGCATGTTATGGCCGCCACTTTAAAATACAGTTCTTGCTTATACTTTGACGCTTTTTATAATTACATACCTATTATACGGAGCCAAAAGCGGTTTGCAATTGCTTTAAGCAGTTATTATGGATCGCTTGTAAGGATCTACCAGCTAATTTCTTGTAAATTAAAAATTAAATGATAATTTGCTCTGCGGGATAACTATTAACAATGTAAAAAACGATACGCTGAATTAAAACCATGTAATATTAAAAATTAACAATAGTATAATTATATTATAATTATTAAAAATGTGTTAAGGAAAGGATATGGACTCCTCAAATGAATTGACGTCTTGTAATATAAAAAAAATGTAGCAAGTTTAACTAGATTCTTTGCGACTGTATTTCAACCTACCCGCGTTTAGATCTTAAAGTCACTTATTAGCGTTCTTAAACGTATATAACCGTGCCTTATAATACTATATTTAATTCGCGATCCGTACACAGATAACATCACAGCACGAACAGCGGCAAGGCAAGAATTCCTGAATATAACTCCGCCTGATACAAACGGTAATAAATATTATTGCTCCTATTTTTAATGGGTCAAAGTCGAAAATCGCTTAAGAGATCGAAACATAAACGTTCTGATACGAAACCAGGCATTTAGACTTGACATACAGGGTGTTCAGAAGAGTGATGAATATTTTTAAATTAGAAAAATTGACATTTATCATTTACATCACATAAAATTTTTACATGCTTTATTTAGGGCTAAATATATGAATCCTTAATAACTTTATTAACCTCGTATGTGTTTCATTCCGAATAAAGATGTATCGTTGTCTGTCACAAGGCAAATTTTAAAAATCATGTATGTATGTTTTAAAGTACCTAGATATAAACAAAAATCCTTATAATTTGCAGTCGCTAATAAAATATCACAGTATACATTTTTAAAAGTACATTTAGACACAGCTACCTCTACAGTTTTTGCGAGTAACTAAGCTTCTAATGCTGCATCGTTGGCCAAAAATCAACCTTTTCCTAAACCTTATTAATAATTAATAACCCATTTAAAATGTGAATTAATTACAAAAGCCATTTTACTGCAATCCACATTAACACATGCCTGCACCCCGCCTACCAAACGCGGCCAATTACAGGCCGGTCGGACCCGTTCCACAGGTTTAAATATGCATAAAGGGTTAGCAAAATAAAGGTCCAAAAGTGACAGGCAAAAAAGTAAATAAGACAGGATTAGGATTAGTAAGATGGCGACGGGTACTGGCGAATTGGAGAGGACATATTGGAGGCATTTTTGTGAGTTGAGAATATTGTGTATAAGTAGTTAATATCTTACAAAATTAAACTGTCTTGAAAAAGCTTAAATAAAGCATTTGTCTTTTGTTTTGGAGACACAAATTGTTTTGGAGTCGGTGCACGATGCAAGCTTACGTACGGAAACAGCTCATCGAGGTAAACACTGCGGTATCTTATTCACTTGTAATAAGGGCTAGTTTGCAACAAAAGTGGGTAGCCTGATATGCTGGCCACTTTACATCAATATCAGCTTACGCACATCATGCATCGACTCCAAAATAATTTGGTCCTCCTAAATAAAAGACAAATGCGGATTTTTGAAGCTTTTAAGGCAGTATTTTAGAGCTTGGTAAGAACCACACACTTTCTGAACCTCTTAGCGGAATTAAAAAGAAACATCACTTTTGTATCGTTGAGTTAATAGGCTTTTGTATTTAATCTTAATATTTCGAACAGTCAAAAGTATAGCTCTTACAAAATTCAAGACAATAGTTATATAAAATTTTAAATGTACAAATAGTATAGATTAATACTTTTATAGATAGGTATTCCCAAAGAAAATATTAGAAATCAATGAAAGAACTACTTAAAAACATCGAAGTCCGTCCCACGTAAACCCTGCTCTCTAGGGATGTTCCAACTTCAATTATTGATGGCAACTTTAGCCTATAAAATATATGGGGGAGATACACGATTTTTCATCTGGTTTATCTTTAAATAACTAGTTCAGTTTTTTCTAGGGTAATTTATAGGCAATGTTTTGAAAGAGGTGTTGCAATTTTAACCCTGTTGATGGTAATCTATAATGTGATATCTGCAACATTAAGTACCTACGGCAGGTATACAGATGTTGTTTGTAGATCGATTATGTATAGGTATATCGGATGCTGCTTTAATTATTAATCAAATAAAGTCGTTACCTATCTCTTAAGAACCATTATGCGCTGACAAGTCAATATTTTTCAAAATTACCTCTACAAAAGTGTCGATACATTGGAATATCAAAAGTTTGTATTGTAGGCTATGATATATGTATATACAAAGACTATGATAATGTAGATAATCGTGTAAAATTATGTACTTTAAGGTTATGTATATATTTGTAACAATTTCAAATACCTAATATCACAATTATTATTTTCTTAACCACGAACAAAGGAATTAATTTCGAGCAGACAGAAACGAATGCGTAATGTAATTAAAACCATAATACCGGGCATTCGCGTTTTAATTTCATTGCAATAATCCATGTCGGCGCAGCGCGCAGTGCAGACACTGATTAAGCAGCATAAGGGATCCACTGTGTATGCGTGTGCGCAGCGTATTCCAAATTAGCATAGGCACGCCGTTATACTTAAATGGGTGGCCGAAAATGGCGCTGTAGCGCTGACGAGTGCTGATAGTCAGCGTGCCTAAGCTGAGTATGAGTTTGACTATTAATTAGGAAGTTCAATACAATCATATTTAAAAGACAACAGCCAATTTATATATCCACTTAAATTAAAACATTTTGTTTGATGATAAATGACTTGGTACTAGAAAATGTAAGTCGAAGATCATAGCACGCTAGCTGTAAGCACGCTATAATTTTATAGGTTAACACGGCATGTTACACAATATCCTGAGAGGTTCTGGTAAGCGTTATCTATCCAATACTTCATACAAAATATAGTTCCACATAAGGCTTTAGTATTTATGGGTCGATGGTGAAAACGCCTCAAATCAATTAAAACTAAAATTTTGCAACCATTTTAAAATTATCTCTAGAATTGTTTAAAATATGGTTGTGATTGGTGTTGTCAGAGTATTCTAATGAATGATTGCTAACTGACACTGTTAGACCCTATACACATTGCGACTTTTAGCAGCGATGCAGCCGCGACGCTAACGCGCATTAGCATCGATGTAGTCGCAAAATGTTAACCTTTACACACTGCGCTACTTTTAGCATCGGTGCAGCCACGATGCAGAAGCTGGGAACAGCAGCAGCAGATGCCTTTACATTAGCAGCGCGACGGACGCGACGTTGCGCGACTGGGTCGGTCCCACTACACCCATTACACATTTCAGTGCTAAAACAGGGATAGTATTACCACTGCAATCGGTAATGGGTATAATGGGACGGACTCGCGCGACTTACGCGCCGCTGCGGCGCTGCTGCCGCGCTGCTAAAGTCGCCTAAATGTGTAAGCGCTCTTAGAAAACACTTCGCTGACTGGACTTTGCGTCTGCCATTTTTGGTATAAAGCGCTTTCCTTGTTATATGTACTCAATGCCTACGTCTCGATAATGAAATTCTAACAAGCGCATTGTTTCATGTCAACTTAATTTGGTTTCATGATCACATCAACTTGTTGTTAATGTAGTCAATTTAAAACACTTTGCTCGATAGATCAAAGGTAAATGGATTGGGTTTCAAATCACCATTTATTACTTACAGTAGGGTCAGCAAAATGAGGCCACATCCTTAAATCAGATTTGTATTTATAAAAAAAAATATCACGATAAAACTTCTCTATAATGATCACAACAACTATCACACGAACTATACACCTTTTTTGTATGATCCAAATGAATTGAATATGACTTTGATATATCAAAAACACTTTTTTTACCGGTATCATGTTTTCTCTACCTAAAAACTTTTATTAAGAAATCAGACCGCTCATTGTCCAATTGTCGTAAATAACAAAAATGAACTGAACGTCTTCATTTCGCTGACAAAAAACAATAATATGATACTGTTATTGCTGTCAAATGTGATATAATGGTAACACTGCAATTGTTTTCGTGACCATAAATAACTTTTTACAATGGATTCGCGGTTTCCTTAAAAGTTAAACGGGCTGATAAACATTTTTTTTCTTGCGTCTCGGGCCGTCTTTCCTCCGGCGGGGCCTATAAATATTAATACAATCAAATGTTTTGACGTGAGCCTTTTTTAAGCTTTATCTTGTACCTTCGCTTATTTTTTGTGCGTCGATTTCGTTTTTATTTCGTGTTAATTTGGGCAGCGAATTCGGTCTTTTAACAGGTCGTAAAGTAGAGCCGAGGTTGGCGCCAGCTGAGTTTGATAGGATTGGCCAATATTGAAGGGGAGATTCAATAAAGGCACATGATATGTTGAAAGTACAGTATTTTTAAAGACGTTTAACAGATAGATATTCTTAAGCAATGCTTATGCAATGCAATGCAATTACATTCATCTAAATACAAAATCATGACTATGAGTAACTTTTTAACAAAATATATATTAATGTAAAAACTTTTTTTTTCAAAGATTTTTAAGGTAAAAGAATGCACCACATTTTAATGTGGTGTTTATAAAATATAAACTGCGTAAATTAGCATAGCTGTGAAGAACAGCATTCATTAATTTTTAAAATAAAAACATAAATCTATGCGGCAACTCTTCTCTGTGCTACACACACCCACCAACTCACAAAATTTTCAAGCTATTTTAAGCTTTATTGTTTCTTCTCTAAAATTTTAAATAGCACGTCATATTTATAACATGTTCACTTTCGACAAGATCTGATCAAAGCATCTAAAATGGTCACAGTTAGTGGGTTAACCACTTTAAATTGTCATCTGGTTGATTTATTTCTGTATCTTTTGCGGCCAACACATTTTTGTGCGTTCTTTAGTTTAATCTACTGCTTTGATATATTTAGATACGGGGATTTTATACGGGATTTGATGATTCATCTGAGAAACTCTACGTCTTTCAGTTCCGATTAGATAAATGTCAGCAGTAATTACATATATTTCAAAATTTACGAATGTAAGAAAGTTAAAATAACATTTTAAATACCACTTCTAAAGGGCAGTTTTAAATTTATATCTGCGTGTACGTAACCTTTTCAAAAAGGGCATATTCTGTGTTTTACTGCATGACAAATTTTTCGCCGATTCGCACTATCTTACCTCTTACCCAGAGGCGTATCTCCCAAACTATAATCATTCCGAACCATAAATAATTGCCGAGTCCGGTCCTGGTTTTTGTCTGAGCGCCCGCGCAGGTAATATAGTCATAAATTTCCATAACCGCCACTCGATCTTATCAAATGTAATTTTAATTTGATTTTGGAACCACACGTGTTGAGACCGTTTAACGCGAGTTACGATCGTAGGTATAATGCTTAATGGCCTGTTCGATACATAAGCATTCAGATTTTTGTCGGCTAATTTGGATATTAGTAGGCAATTTTCTAAGTAATTAATTAGAGTTTTCAATCTTAAAAAAACTAGATTAAATGAATAAACAAATAAAAAGAATTGGCATGTGTATCAAATAATATACCCACAATTAAAGTACATAAGAAGTGTAAACATTGAAAAATTATCATACATGTACCACGTCGTTTTGTAATATGCCCCACTTAGTTGCATAATAATGCGACGGAAATTTAAAATAAATATGATATTACCAATATGGGACTATGTACTGATTGACGTAGTCACGACACTCATCAACTGCTTACCCTTTGTATTATTTATTTATTACACATCACACTGCAGAGAAAGTCAGCACAAAGATTTGTTGACGAATATTAATATCCCCGACACCGTTCCCATCGAAATCAAAAGCTTATCACAAATTATTGTCATGCGCTATTAATCAGACAAATTGAACTCTAATGATAGGTATAGCAAAACGCGTGACGCCTTCGCGGTATCAAGTATATCAGACAATAATATATCATTAAATTCATAACACTACAATGATATAAGACTGTGGATGGCTGTTACACCGTTGTGCAATTCGTTTGACATCGCAACATCAGCTGTTATTTTTTTCTCACGGGTGTTGCATATGAAATGTATAGAGTTCGATGTGATTTCGAGAGAGTGCAACGCCGACACATTAAAACTTGATCTTCCGCAAATAGAAAACATTAAGCACCGAACCTAGTCTACCCTGCATTTTCAGTTTTCGGATTAGTTTTTCATGCGGTAAGCTTAAACACTCTTGCACAATTTTAAGTAAGTATCCGCCAATTGATAGATGTCTACCTTAATGTATGTGAACTTAGTGATCATTCCAATATGATCTGATTGCAGGTCATAATCACACCATTAATAGCAGCACCTTGTAACAGGCAGCCATACAAAGCCTCGAACTGACCATCGGTTACGAAACCACGATTTACAACCCACAGTTCCTATTATCTGGTATCAAACTTTAATCCATTTATCACCGCTTTTGTTTACGATACTCGCGTATCATCGACTATTAATTATCATGCGCTCTTCACCTCCAACTTTGACGTTCTTGCTGTGTGACAGACCAGAGATAAGAATTTTAATGTCACTGATACTCATTGATTTCAACGCCCACCTGTTTTTTGAAAATACACCTTATTCTGACATCATTTAGATTTATATCTACTTGAAACTACTGCGTTAACAATCCAATACAATTTGAACTTTGTAGAACAGATGTTAGGGTATTTTGTTTAATACGTTGTTACTACAATCACCTTAGCAGCCGAAAATGTTGATGGATGCGCTTATAATTGTTTCTGTATCGATTATGCCATTGATAAATTCTTCAACTATAGCTCATTTTATTAATGACGTGGAAGCGGAAGAGTTTGGGCGAGGCCCTAACGTCATTGTAATGTCACAATTAATTTTAGAGCTGTCAAAACATCTGTCAGCGCATCAGATGCTCTACATTTTGATAGGGATTATTAAACTTATATACTATTATTTATAGTAACGGTAAAAACTTAGGATTTGGTACTATACTATAAAAATATATCTAGCTGATATAAAAGCAAATTATACATGACATGAGTACGTAATGAAAACAATATCTAAAAGGATAAATATTGTCATTAAGATAATCATCACTATAATAACATAATTTTGATTCAGTCTTTCCCATCTTAAAGGTGACATCTTATCGACTGCTTCCTAGTGTGTCCTAAATACCAATCCTTCAAAATTGATACTTCTTGCAAAATCAATGAACAGTCTTATCATAGAAAATTTTCGGCAATTTTGTAACTGAAGGAAAATCAATATTGTCCCTTAGTTAATTTTCGCTAAAATTAACGGCTCCGTATAAACCAGGCGAGCAACGAACCGTAACGGAATTTAAATAGTCCAAGTCTTCAGCCACGGTAAACCGTTGGCATTTTCTGTTGAGCCACAGAAGATAATATCTAACAAATAAACTATTCAATAATGAACCTTATAACTGCACATCAGAGACTGTTTTTGATAAACAACAACTGTGCTCCTAGTGCAGTCGAGTCGAAAAGGGCTACAAGTTTAAGCGAAAAGCACAAAGCGTAGAAAATGTTAAAAACGCGAGCATAGTTTGAGAAGTCGTTTTACAGTCTAGACTTACGTTGGTATTTGATAGAATCATTGAAGGAGATGATTTCACTAGTAGTAAATTTGGAGTAGCTGCAAAACTTTTTTTTTTTTAATTAAAAAAAAAAATTCATAGTTTTTTTACACATTTGTGTTTAAGTAACGGTATATCCATGACTACAAATGTAGGGATTTCGGGATTGTCTGAAAACAAAAAAAAATACTCTTCCTCTTAATATTATCATTATCATAACTAACACAAACACACATCATTTTCTTAAAAAAATATGTACCTGATTGAACAATGCACCAAAATTGAGAACAAGGGTTTGCAGGCTCGGATTAAAAATTTACCATTTAGTTAGTAGCATGCTCATCCGCAGAAATATTAGTTTCAACCCAGTTTAATAAAAATCCCTATATAAGAAAGTCGATATTAATCAACAGATAACTGTACTTTACATGAGCTTAGACAGTATTTTTTTGTAAAACATAGCTAGTAGTGGTATTTAATTTAACACAGGCTTTGGTGGCATTTCCTTTTTAAGTAAACTCATTGAAAACTACCCTATAGTCGTAACAGTAAATAAATGTCTGCTACTCAGAGTGCACTTTCATACTTTGACGACCTCCCTAGTATAGTGGCTAAGCACGCTAGTTTCAAGGTGTCGCCGCTCCGAGGTCCCGGGTTCGATTCCCTGTCGGGTCAATATAGAAATCAAAATGTTCTGTATTTTCTCGGGTCTGGGTGTTGTGGTACCACCGTTGTGTCTGATTTCCATTACACAAGTGCATTCGCTACTTACTTTGGGATCAGAACAATGTATGTGTTTGGTGTCCAATTTTTATTTATTTATACGTAATTTCTTATATAAATTCTTGCTAAGAAATTTTGTATAACACAATATCTTAAATAGTCTTCAAAATGAACTTATTAGTAACGTTTGCATCTTAAATTAATCTCCTCAGCAATACTCCACGATCGCTAAAGTTTCCATACCATCCAAAGCCGAAACTTTTCAAGTATCGAACAGCGCAAATATCAATGGAATTTGTAGGTAAATTGTTTTAGGGGCCATGCCCGAAGCCAGTTCGCCGGGACAGCAGTGACAGGGGTCGACGTGGCCACTTCATTAATTCTTGAGCAGCGTTGATCAATAGCATATTGCTGAACTGGAAACATGTGGAACTGGTGTTTGCTTCTTGTTGTGGATGTAAGAAAATGATTATTTTGAAAGATTAAAAAAAAACATGGGCACAAGTGTAAGTTGTATCCCCAAGTTTAATTTGATTCAGTTTACTGATAGTCAACTATGAATATAAGATAATACATATCAAAGTAGTGTTTCTAATGATGGCCCCTATAATTAGGGGCCATCATTAGACTGTTTCTGTACGGTCGTTTTTTATATTGTCATTTTTTTATTTCAAAAACAGGTCCATTTTTTTAAAAAAATGTATGTTCATAAGAACATGACAATATAAAAAAACGACCGTACAGAAACAGTTGATTACGTTGATCATGTAGGTATAAATATTTTAAATTAAAAATGCTTGTATGTCCTTCATCAATTACAAGAACTAGGTAATAATTACAGTCCCCCATTGACTTTAACGTTTGTTTATTTATACAACCCAAGAGGTAAAATTCAATTGATTGTGTAATTTCATCCATAAAGCCATCTAAAATAAGGTATTTTTGAAGTAGAAAATTGCTTAAAGTAGATACAAAAGTTACATGCATTACAAGACTTACCTATTGCATTAATAATAACTTACAATCCTCTCCATACCAATTTTGTCGTAACTGTATACAGTTATACTATTTTACGGTTAAATATTTAATAACTTAAAGGTCAGATATGCTTTTGTGTTGTCTGTAAATTTAACTTAACATTTGAGAATCGACAGCGCAATTGTTATTCAAGCATTCAACCACTTTCATAGTGTAGAAGAAATTCAGTAACTTATTATCTGAATTTGAAAATTATTTATCCAAAACGCTTACGAGATAAAATATCTCCTTTTTATTCTACTTGGTTGTGAATGAAACCAAATAGATTTTAGATGTAGATATATTTCGTAGTAAAAACTATTTCTCAAAAACCTAATTTTCTGTTCTGATCTGTGTTCTGGTTACTTGGTACTGATGGAAAATAAAGATACATACTCGTAATGATTTTGTACCTGTAGTAATTTGTAATCATTTTTATTTATTTTCACAAAGTTAAAAGGTGGACCCCTACCTACCGCAGAACTCATTTAATTAGAATAACTATTACTAGAAACTGTTGAATATTCAGCATTTAGTTGAATATCCTTCTGGAGGCTCGCGTTGAAATATGGCTCTGCAAGGTGATTTATTTAGTGTCATTGATAAAGTGTTAGCAACTTAAAGGTGGTTGTTGCATGCTGTTTAAAAAGCTTGATATTCAATTATTGCATGTAAAATTAAAAGTTCTTTAATGTTTTTTATAAATATTGTTTTCGTGCGTCATTTCACTGTTATGTTAGTTAGTAATATCGATATATTATGTAGATTGGTACCGTCATCTTACTTTGGGGTTATTTTAAAACCGTAAATACCTGATTGAATAGGATTGTTTGTTTATTTGTTGAATGTAGGTGTGTTGGAGGACCGCCAGTGCGCAATTTGTCCTTTCTTAATTCATCTTACAAGAATACCTTTTTAGAACAAATAGGCATAATTTTCATAATGACTTCGTTCCAAAGATTTGTAGCAAGTTTCTGGCTCATATTTGACTGTGCCACAACTACCCCAACCGCACACTGGGGCGAAATGCGTCCGCGGAGGAAACAAACTGACGTTTATTAATGGTTATATGGAAAAAATATTGTTGCGTTTTCGCTACCCCAGCTTTTAAAGCGCAATAAACAGTGTGCAATTAAAACGCCAATAGCAGATTGATGGCTTGATTAATAACTGTGAGCAAATTATTCTGGCATTTGATTACCGAGTTCCCAAAATGCGTCACGATCCATTTATTTGTTTACATGTTGATTAAAAAACATACATTGTTGCATCTAGCACTAAATTTATAGAATAAGATTTTCTATGTTTTCAGTCTGTTAACAATCATAACCTTAAGCGGTCATATCAGAAAGTCATAAAATAATCTATTTATACCCCATTAAAGAAACCCTAATGACGAAAAGGTATTATAAAGTAGATGAATATTTAAAAGATACTAATGTATGGACTTGCATGAATACTACAAACATTGTAAACCTTTTGAAAAGAGGCATTGACAATAGTGACTGAGTTTGTTGCGCAGCTTCTTCTCAGCACTAGCCCACAATTGTCCCGAAGCTGTGGTAGGGTATAAACCCTATATAAATTGGGACGTGTAAAAGTGTCCTCAATGGGCCTATTTGCATAAATAAATGACTTTTATGACTTTTTTATTGTTAAGTTTTAATGTCTCTCTAAAAAAAAGACAATTTTTAATTTAAAATATAAGGTTCTAATAACTGTAGCGACTATAATTCCAAATTCCTGGAAA
Source organism: Pyrausta purpuralis (assembly GCA_963924145.1). Taxonomy (NCBI): domain Eukaryota; kingdom Metazoa; phylum Arthropoda; class Insecta; order Lepidoptera; family Crambidae; genus Pyrausta; species Pyrausta purpuralis. The sequence goes on from OZ001643.1 coordinate 21,632,136, forward strand.
AAGTAACTGAGGTAATAAACTACGCAAGCAATATTCTTCCTCCTATTGCATCTTTATAGGATGCACTTAGTACCCACTACATGTAACAGAACCAGTTATAAAAGGTCTTCCAATCTTCCAATAATCTCTTCTATTAGATAAAAACATTTCCTTATACAACGAGACGTCGTAGCAAGAAAAGGTTTCCAGACTTTAATTATAAGATACAAGGATTTAATAAAGCGCATAGTCAACACAATTGCAAAACCTTATCTGATAGATTTATGGATCGGCGGATATAGAACATACAGGGTGTTCTGAATTGTATAAGTGGGCAGCCTTGTGCGCAAAAAAGTAACTTCTTGTTATCAAAAGTTAATAAAACAATGTGGGTGTTTTAGGCCACGTTAACACTTATTAGTAGGGAAGATCGTAGCCAAACGTCCGGCAAATATAATATTGAAAGCTTATCATGTATTTTTATTGTGCTGTTTTCTTTAAGTCTTCATTAATTCCCTATACTTTAGATTTCTTTACAGATAGAATTTAATTCTTAAATCGCAAACCTTTGTATCTTTCTATAAAAGGTATGTAATGACATTCAAAGCTATTAAGCTTTGAATGTTGTTAAACAAACGGTTGCTCTATTAAGAGCAACCGTTTGTAAGATCTCCAGTTATTAGTAATAACTGGAGGGTACCCTGTATAGCTAACTTTACTATGCAGCTTATTAATCTATAGGCCTTTATAGCATGGCGGACCAATTAAAATGGCGCGATGGGTTGTCATTCTGTAATTGGTTAATTATTATCAGCTGGTGTGGGCGTGGCATCCACGTGCTACCTTGGTTTAAGTTAGTGTTTATGCTTATCTATGGTGAGCTAACAAGGAAGGCTATAGGTAGCGAAGTTAGGGTATGGGTAACTAGGGAGTATGTTGTTACTTTCTCATTCCTCACGGATGTGTTTATCAACAGTCTTTTGTTATGCTTTTGTTTATGAGACCGCCGGCGGCCTTTTAATCCGTAAGCGTTTAATTTGTTGTTTTGTAACTGAACGTTAAAAGCATATTTTTTAAGACATGTCTCTTGGCTGCTCAGTGGCTAAACCTATGTTTGTTTTGAATCGTTCGCACCACGTTTGAAAAATACTTTTCTACTTACGACTATACATTTTCTAGCAACGTGATCGAATTTCCTGTGTTTCCGACTTATTCTGTAGTTTCAATTATCATTTGCAGATATCATCAATAAAATACGAAGCTCATATTGTCTACGTGTAAGTTAAACCAATCGATTATGGAAAAATTTGGTCTACTTCTATTTTTGAATTTTAATTATCAATCTACTCGTATCTAAATTTAAACTAATTGGATGTTAAATAGTTAATTTATTATGATGATGACTGCTTAACGCAAATGGAATGTCATCAATGCCAGATCAATAAATAGATCGCATTCAAATCATTTCAATGTCTTTGCCAAACACGCATTTACGCTGCAGTGTTCATTATAATTAAGTACGAAGAAGAATATTAGGTATTTTTTATGAAACAATGGTATATTAATTTCTGCACAGTGGTATCTTCAAAGTAATTTAATTAATTTAAGTAGATATTTAATTTAAGTTGAAAGATATAAGTGACAATGATGAAGCCATCGTCACACACTGCAACACGCTTCCGTGATCGAATTTACCGTAGTACAGTCAGGTTCGTGAAAATGTTCACTATGAATTTAACATATTTCAAGGAAATCACACATCATCAAAATAAAAAGACAAAAAATATTGCATTTAATTAACCATTGTTACCACCGAGCTATTCGTAAGGGGCATTAAAAGATTATCAGATATTCATTTCTGCATGCATAATAATAAAATAATGAATAATTGACATTTTCAAAATATTTTACTACTATGTCATCTTTAATTTCATATTTGTACTTAATGCATATTAGAAACAGCATTGTATCATTATAATATATAAGGTCAAAGCGTTTTAAGTGATAATATTTTAACTGTTTTTTTTTATACATCATAGAAATAGAGCACTATCATTATTTTTCGGAAAATGAAGATTTTCATTTTAAAATGTTTCTAATTTTTAAAAGAAAACATCAAAAAACCTCCTGTCAATTTAAAAACGTTATCTCTCACATTTCAATGGCCAATCTTTCTTGTTCTCTAATCTTAACCTCCATTAATAAATAAAAACAGTATGTGTAAAAAGATATTACCTTAATTTCTGATTTTCTCAAAAACTAGTGTACAAAAATCCAAAAAAAAAAATGAACCGGCCCTAAAAATATTATCACTTAAAACGAGGTGATGTTATATTTAGAGTCCTGACTGTACCAACACATCATTACTAATATGATTAATGCTCGAGCCCATAGGGCGAGGTGGTGACGATAATGTTCATTCAATTCGTAATTATGCGTTTATCATTAATTTTTATACCGTGCTATGAATAATAACTTAAAAATACACCCCCCAATAATAATGGATATAATCTGTAGACAGTTGTTATGGGACAATTAATTATAGCGTTGAAATCGTATGGTTTTGTGTTATAGAGTAGTGAAACAATCAATATAAAATTGATACGAAGAGAGAAGATAATGGATATTTCAAACGATTTTTGTTTGAGAAATTTACAACTCCCGCAGTTTTCTTATTATGTTTTAGACTTGTGAAATAGCTCATCCATAAACTTTACAACTGAACCAGTCACAAAAACCCATAGTACTCATCATTAACTATACTTTTTAAATCGAAATATGTACTAAAAAGTCAAATACACATCTCTGTTTCCTTTATTATAATCTCTCTTAGCTTATGTATGGATAATTTTATGTATTCAAGTATGTATATGTAGGTTTATTTTTAATTATTTATGATAGTATATTAGTAGCTTAAAATTAATTTGTTGCATTTTTTGTTCACCGCCTCAATCGTTTCTGCTTCACCCAATAGTTAACTGGTAGAGAAAGTCCGCCATTTGTACTGTATTTCTGTCAGTTTAATAAAGAATTAAATAGTAATAATAATACACTACATAATCAAGAATCCAACATGCACTATTGTTTTTTTTTTTTTGCAAACTTGAGCTAGCATTACGCCGAACTGTTTCCAGTGCCCTGTTTCTGAGCCCAGTGGTTTATTTTTGCAGCCGAATTGGTCAAAATATTTCCATATTATTTTCAAACTGAGTATCACGATCGACGCACCTCCCGCGCATATCCGGAGTGCTATTACCTAACTCAAACTTTATTAAAGCATTTTGTAAGCTCGTAAATAAGAAGGTACTGATATTTTTCTGCGCTGTCAAATGCTGCGTTTAATAGCATTTATTTGTGCTAACAAAAATTGTGTCAAGCGTGTCTAGAATCGTTTACTCCGACCTGACTCGAATTGCAATCGCGTCGCCATCAATTGGAAGTTACTTAATCGCCTTGCTGGTGTAAGTTTATTTTGATATGTCCCGGCTTGATAGCTGCGCGTTTCATATCATGATGAATACGCTGTTTATAAAACAACATACGAAATTAACCGTTTGTAGGATTCGGGTTTTTATAAGTAGGTAAAGATTACGTATCGTCGTAATACTATTAATTAATTATTCTGTGAAGATTTTTATTAGAGACTATTAATATTTTTTAAATATTATTGTTAAATATGAAATAAAGTAACCTTAAGGGACTTTATTTTTTTCTTAATTTATATTTTTTTTACCTTAATTACCTTATTTATAAACAATTTGCGTAACCAATTTGAATAAAAATTAAAATTTACTACAAAAACACAGAATTTTAAAAACTCACAAATACCAGGAAATGTCTGTCTTGCGTCTGAAATAGCAGTGAAACATTTTATAACAAAATAACGATTTAAATCTGAATGAACCGCCTTTTCAGAGTTGAACACGCTTTCGTGTTACTACTGTCTCAAGAAATGAAGGGAAGCGCGCCTGCGCTGTCAGCCGACGACAGCACTGCGCTCGCGCATCTTGACCTGTCAGCGAAGGAAGTAGAAAACATTTTATCGCCCTTATCGTCATGGAAATAAGGAAAAAAGACCAGTCTCGTGGCTCACTGTACAAGCGACAGATTGTATATACCCGAGATGAAAAGCCAGCATAATATGGATACGATCCGTAGTTATTACTGTATTAATCTTTTAATATTATAAAAGATTCATCTTGATATTAACGTTACACGCAGCTATAATAATTAGGAACAGCTAATAGCTTTCTACTTAATCAATGAAATTGGAACAATGTGACCAGTTCAAAACGCTCAAGAATACCCATGCAACGTAATCGTTAATTCTATCTTGGTAAGAGCTAATAAAGTAACAATCTCTAAACATAAACCATCTCTTTCCCCGCAGTCGGCTCATCAGTCGGCCAACAAATTAGTCGGTGTCACTACAATAATATACAATAAGGAGCGCCCAGTGCTCCCAAGCTCGCGGCACGTCACATAAATCCCTCACCACATCCGAGTAATGTTTTGTATGGAGATTTCTTTCGACGGCAACCCGCTTGCCGTGTAGTGGCCTTTATCTAGTCTTAAATTAATGCTTGAAATTGATAAATGCACCCACTTTTTCAAACCAACGTACAACAACACTCGATTGTTTTACTACTCTATTATTAACTCGCACTTTTACATTGACTACTCTGTGACAACCAGACGCTTAATCCCACACCAGATCATAACCAAATTGCTTTGTAGGTATTATGATATCATGATCTATTCCTGGCCTATTGTGGCGCACATTTACATCCGCGCTAACCTCGAGGTCTTTATACTCTATATAAACACGTTTCTATTTTATAAAGATGAAATAAGAAACCAAAAATTTGCGCACGGGCGGGACTTGAACCAGCAACCTTTTGGCAAACGTTTCTATTGTTTGCATCTATACGCCGATGTTCTGCATTCATTATCTCTTCATTGTAAGCTTTCTTGCTTTAACTTTGCGATTCTTTTCAGCCCTGTTACAAATTCACCACAAGAGGTCTTTAAAACAACAAGATTTTAACGTGTAAAGTAACAAAGCACATCCCCGCAGACGATATAAATCAAAGTCTGTGCGAAAATTACCAAATGTTGCAAAACGTTTGCGTGCATAGCCCACAAGGTCACTTGCATTGAATTTTTGGACCAAAAAAATTGTCTTTGTCTTGTACTATTGTGTGGTCGAAGAAAGTTTGAAAAGCCTTTCTTTGATGTGTCACAGTAATTAATGTAGTAATGTGTCCCATTAAAAGGGCTATTATACTTTTACTTTCAGCAAAAGGAGCAATAATGAGGCATTTTCTTGTGTAAAGATTTTGGAAATTTGCATGGGTCGGACCCACCGCGGGCAGGTAGTGTCTGGTAATCGGTCGATTTGTCTTATTGTCGAGATGTCGTTTGTTTTGTGCGCAGTGACCGCGACTGTGCTCGAGATAAAAGTAATAAATTACTGAAGGCGGAAGGTGTTTGTAATGCGCGCCGCCAGAGGTGTGGCTCACAAAAATTAGAAGATGCACTCAGAATTCGTTTAAGTGCATCACGTGAAACAACGTTGCTAACGTACCGAAACCACGCCATGTTCTGTCTGTTGATAATTTTAAAAACATTAGTAATAGGCACCTATTCTAAATGAACTATTACCACACGTCACAGATATAGCTAGGACAGATATTTGTACAATGCAGCGGTAAAATCATTGCAGACTGTACAAAACCTATAGAAAACACGTTTAAGAAAGTTTTGTCATTATTGTACAAAAAAAATCCATCCATCGCAAGAAAAAACTCCATTTACCGAAACAATCAATTTGGACACAGCTCGTATTATTAGGTATTTATTAACTTTAAACAAATTGTGAATGATTTAAATCTATTAGCGTGGACACTGCTTATTGCCAAACGCGAGTTAAGTTATAAATAAAAAGGTGCCTACGATAACTCGTTCTACCAGATTTATTATGAAATTAATATTCAATTAGCTTTCCGCACATGATGCCGTAGCGCTGGGCGTATGTATTATTAAATTTTATTTATGGCATCATTTACTGGGCGATATTTTTAAAATTATTGCCGGTCTCACGGCGTCCGTGGTAATTGTGCGATCAATTTAGGAAGCGATCGGGTCAAGTCTAGATTTATCTTTTTCCGTAGTTCTGCCATGTATGAACCACTGTGTACTTTACATTTTGTTGAACTAGTAAATTGTCTTTTTAATTCAATTAAGGAAGTCGTATTACAATTCTTTTTAGATACTTTTTTTATGATGGTCGATAAGTGATTACCTTAAACTTTGATTGAAGCGACATTTTAATATGAACTTGCATCAAACAAGGGTTTGTCACGTTTTATGCGAATTTCCAATTAGATGCAAAACTTTATCCTGTTATTTGAAATTCATTGATGCATTGATTTGTTAATAGGTATCAAAGCTGATTTGAATAGGTATCAGATTGAATTATTATTTACCTAGATCCTGGAAACTATTGCTACAAAGTTATTTGTCTGCATATGCAATTAAAATTACTGCCTACCAAGACACTATAATAAATCACAATTTACAGGAATTTCTTCATACCAAGGTTTGTTCTTACTTCCTACAGAAATACGTAAATGCACCGCTGTTAAAAATTTCATGGAAAATTGAACTCTATCAGTATGCAAATAAAGTCCATGTCAGGATTAAGTTGTGTATTCAACGACCACCGGTTTGGTTAGTAGAACTAAACGCAGATAGATAGATCATTAGTCTTCGAGATAAGCGATCGGAGCTATACGTAGGTACCTACTTAATATACTCAACATTGCTATAGCATTAGACTAATACACGTCTACTTCACAGTACATTCGTAGTGGGACATGTTGTCGTTAGCAATTTGATTTAAATCGATGGCCTTGAGTTACTTAGTACCTACCTGTATAGGACTAATACAATGTAGTGCTAGACGTTGAAGCCCTTTGAAGCTATTATGTTAAAACAATAAAGTCGAAAATTCAATTAACGTCCATTTTGTACAATTGGTTCATTGAAGTCCAATTGTAACATTCTGAACTGGGCAATGAAATATATTATCACCTCCTATTAAGATTTAATACTAGAATATAATAAACTTATTAGCTTATTTCCATTAGAGTAAAGATTGAAAAACCACTCTTTTTCGGCTAACTTATCGTATCACCCAATTAATATCATGATTCATGTATCTACCAAACAAAAGCATTCATTACAGTAAGAGCTTGTCGCACCATCGACAAACAAGCAACGAATAATTCAAATATGGAAGGTAATTTCGTATAAAATAATAGACAGATAACTAATTACTTATAAGTGCATTGTGAAACAGGCCTAAGTCTAGTTAGATTACCAAGAATAGTAACCGCGACGATCGTTTACCATTCACCTTGCTACATCTTGCAGTAGAATTACAAAACGCATGATTAAGAGGACGACCACGACTTCTAAATAGACCGGTGAAAAACCACCAATAAGAATTTATCAACGGCGCCGAACGAAACGCGTCGCTGCGCCGGCGCAGATTTATTGCGCGTTATGTAAATCCGTACGATATTAGCGTCCTTAATATTTCCACGTCGTGATTAGGAGCTCACTGTGAAATCGTGTGGTCTATCAATTAATGTGGTTCGGATTACCTACTTGACTGCTGTAAGCTTTTGGGCTCTATTTAGGTCTTATTGGTGTTCTGGATATTCATCCGAGTGTCTGAAATGTCTTTCGAAATCTCACAAGCATGCTCCATATATATCACTGATAAAAAAAACATATATTTCTAAGCGATGGTTAAAGTGGCAAGTATTGCGGCCTGTTTCACAATGTCCCAGTAAGTTCTGGTTAGCGTTTCCTTTCCAATACTTGATAATAAGTGTTGTATTTTTTGACTGTCCGTTGATTATGCTTATTTGTTGGTTAAACAGGACCTTATAATTATAATGCACTCAACTCTTGACACCTAGGTAATATACAAACGTAAAGGTTTCATATATTTTAGGTATATAAATTAAAGATGGACAATCTTTATCGCTAAGTTTTTTTTTTTTTAAATATTGGACACCAATCCAAACATTGCTCTGATCCCAAAGTAAGTACCTGACTAGATTCCCAATACACAGATTTACCACTCTCAGTTAATCCACAACCCTATGCACAGTCTTGCACATTCGGTCCAAATCGGCAATCTTCGGATACGGGCTGAAATTTGCGCACGATTATTTCGAGCTGCTTAAGAAAAATAAATTTCATCCATGAAATTCGTGCTTGCAACACACATAACTATTACTATAGCCACATTGATATATTTAACTGTAAATTATGTACCTATATTTCAGCTGTTAAGAAAGTTGATCACACTTAAGTGGAACTACTTATTTTAATTTTTTGTCGACCATACCATAGTTTGATTTTTCACTCGCTGCCCGCGAAATAAGCGAGATTAATCCTTGTGACACACAATTGTTCATACAAATTAGTCTTTAATTGGCATAAAACAAGGTTTAAACTTGCGTTTAAATTATGCCGGGACGTTTAATATTAGTATAGTTCTAATTTAATTTAATGTATAGCTTCTTTTCTCTTATAAGTAAGAAACTACTACTAAGTTAAAGTAAATTAACTCAAAACATGTAATAAAACTTTTGTACTAAATCTTCGCTATGTAAAATTCCATCATTGGAAACTGCTTTGGCTAATGTATTAACAATATTAAGAACCTATTCAACTGTAATATAAAAGCTGTATGTTTCTTTGATAAATAAAAAAATATAATAATAATAATAATATGGGTTGATGTTCAAGTTAGTTCTTCCATTAAAATTGGTCGTTCCTATCATCTTCCTTCTGCTTGACAGTATTTGTTATAATAATATCTTCTTTCAAGTTGAGATTATGTATAACAATCAGTTTTGATATCAATAACTTCTGTAACGGAGTATATAGCTCCGTATCTTACAAACTAACATTTGCTTCTGGATTTTTACAGTCGAACTATACAAAAGCACATGCCTACGATTATGAAATTTCTGTGTACTGTTGAATTTAATAATCACAAGGCAGCGAGCCAAAAGATAATGAGGGTCGACTATGAATGACATTTAGAGAACACTCATGACCCAGTGATGACATAATTTGTAACAAGCACATTTGGATCTTTAGCTGTCTGGTGCGGTCATGGTATTCTCATAGTTTGTACTTGTGATCAGCATGATGATAAGTGAACTTATTTTTGGTTTTGGTGGACTTTCATTACGGATCATCTGTGATGGAAGTTAAATTTGTTAAAGTTAACTAGTTTTATAATATGTGGTGTTAAACCAAAAAAAAAATTGTATGTCAAGGGAGGTTGTTAGGAGCATTTCTTCAAAAAGCGTTCTTCGTGTCACTTTCGTGGCGAAAATTTATACTGACACTATCCTAATAAAAATGCTGCCTTAAAGAAGCTATCAAATAATAATAAAATCATACATTTGGTCTTAAACCTTACATTGAATGTTTTAGGAATAACATACGCGTGACCACCAAAAAGCAACCCTAAAATAATGGCCCATAAAAATATGACTTCAAAGTAAGTACCTACAAGGCCTGTTTATTTCACAGTATTCTTAGCAACTATAAAGTTTTCTCTAAAACTTTCGTGCCAAAGGATCATAAAAATTAAAAGTTCGTCCCATTGTTTCAATTTCGCAGAGTGCCATCGGGGATACCGATAACAATAGAAAAGTTAAAAAGTTTCAATGGAAACAAATCCAACTGTATACAGGTATTTTGAAAAATCTCTCTCGTCGGAAATGATAAAGTTTGTAAACATATATGAATATTTGCCCCGAAAGTCGCGGGAACTGCTAGTTCAGTAGGTATAGTACATAAAACTGGTATGTAAGAAAGTTATAAATAAACTGCATGCTTTCGTTCGAATTTATATACCTATAATAGATAAACGAGCCTGTAACTGCCGTCAAGCTGCAACGCAGTTAGATATTAGTTAAAATGTATAAATTCAGTGGAAAAAATCTTAGAGTGGGTATTAAGTATGTTCGTACCTAATACAGCACGTAAATTGTAACGATTCTTATCCGCTCTGTAGTCCAATGGCACTACAGTGCCATTTTCTTTTTTACGGTAAACTGTCCGTGGTACTACAGTGCCCACCACTTGAAAAGTATGTATTGAGTATAGTATATCGAACCTTTACATGATAACGGATATTATGTAATAAAATCTATTTAGGCCCGGTTTTTAAGGACTAAAACCAGTAAGCCTTCAATTTGCTGTGGACATAATAATGATTAATGTAATTGACCTTAATGAAGCAATTTAACATCCTGTCCAATAAAAACATATTAAAGCAGTGTTACGCCAAAAACATTGCTGCTTATCCTACCTGTTTTAAAAATATGAGCCCACAGTCGAAAAAGTTAAAATAACTTGAGGGAAAATGACTAGAATTCAACTATATCTGGAGATACTTCGCACATCGCTACTACAAACACGGCGTGGGTAGCGTTCAAAGAGCGATAGACGACACTTAAAAATAATTACACGGTTTTATACACTGCTTAAAGCCGACGCCGTTTTAAATGGGACTCTAATACCGTGCCATTAAGTCCTTATTTGTTACGCAAGAGGAGTTGCACAAGTCACGACAAGGGCTTCTTGCGAACTATGCTGGCAAATTACTGGTTTGCAGCTTACTGCTTGAAAGGCTTGAATTACTAAAAAAAGGCCGAAATAACGTATCATTGCGGGGTATTTTTCCATTTAAGAAGATAACTGTGGTATTGGGTAACAAGCAGAGGTTAGTGATTGATACAGCCGACTGGAGATTTCGGAAATACATTGTTTATAAGAGGATCACGCCACGGGGGTGAACATCGGAATTGCTTTACATAATGCGCTTACATAACTTCAAAGTTCATATTTTACCATTATATGTCAAACGGATCTTTAAAGGCATTTTATTATGATTTCCATTACCTATTGATATGTTACTTTATAAAAGCACCATCAACTTATTTCTTTTAAAAAAAATGGGTTGGCGTGTAAGAATGGTACCACAACCGTTCAATTTTACTATATCAAATTTTAAATCGCAACTGAACCTATCAAAATGTATTTCTTCATTCTTGGTCACAAAAAAATATATTTATTGATACGAGATTGCTACTTTTTACTTTATTTTTGAGGATGAATGATGGTACATGGTAGGAACTTCGTACCATCAAACCTCAGAATCAAAACAGAACAAAAACGAAATAAAAATACTACATAAAACTATAGATAGTAGCTCAGAACCAAAAGGTCATTTACGCGGCTGTCAACCACAAATTAAAACAGCTGACTGTCACCAGACAAGTTATGAAGTGTACAAGCAGGAAGGTCCGACCGAATCCCTCGACCACCTTGCGGCCATCACTCAATATGACGGCGCGTGACTGCTTTGTCTCAGGTGAAGGCTTGCAACAGCTATCGTAGTAGATTCATGGGTTCCGATTTGCATATTGCTGAGTGATATTTTTGACAGGGTCTAAACAACATGTATTTTTATTTACGAGATATTAAGAATCTTACGTAGGAAGTTACTAAACAGATGAATTACATGGAATAAATCTTATTATATCATCACCGATTGATTGGAGACTATTTAAAGTTTAGTAAATATATATTTTATGGAAGACTAGTGTATTTATCATCTGAAAGTAAGAAGCCCAAATTACTAAAACTTTAACAAGCTGCCGTATTTTTAGTCATAAATCCATTAAAACGGTAAAAACTACTTTATTTAAAGCTTCTTCAAATGCACCGTGACTACTTCCACTAGCCAATGTCAGTATAATTTGCGATGTAAAATCGTCAAAATCGCATGGGGTGGCAAAATAGGTTCAAATGCAAAATCTCATTCAGATTCAGTGAGACTTCTAATAAATGTCTGATGGCGCACTGAATATCATCGGATGACCTGTTTAACGACGCACCGTCAGTAATGGGCAGATGTTATACATTCTAGACGACCTAGACGCCATGGCAACTGACTACATTAGATGACTTGAAACTTCATGGTTTTCCTCTTTTGCTAGTGGATGCGCGCGAATGTATAAAAATATTCAACTGCAACATAACAATTTAGATTAAATTACTCGGTTAAATTCTCACTCACAGAACCGAGGTCTCGCGAGCGAAAGATCGAAATAAATTAAAAATATAACAGCTCTACTCGTCTGCTTTATTTTTTTAAAGTCACAAATTTTATTTAAAAATAATAAATAATACATGTACTCTTCATTTTAACCTATAAGAGTGGTCAATCAAAAAAACTAATTGTCGTTCTAACTACCATTAATTTGTCTTTTAAAATAGCTAAAATGCGTGATTCTATGTTTTTCCTTGATCTAAATCTGATTTAATATCATTAAATTTATTGCTGCGAGGATACACCAGATTATGACATTAAAACTAGTCATAAATGATAAAAAAAACAATTACTAAATCTGCTGAAGCACGCATATAAACTAAATGTGACACTTTTATTGCATGTATTCTGTATTCATGTAGATATCATTAGTCATGCTCTCTTTGATGTTTTATCGACAAACATTTTTATGTTGGCATATCTAAATCTGTTATTTAAGTTACTCCGTTGATAGAATGATGTAGGTACTTATAAAAACTAGTACATTTATAAAAAAAATATTTCACAACTTATTTAAAAACCTACTCATCTAAGCTTTGAGCTGTAGGTACAAATCGAGATTTTAAGGAATGAATCTTTTGTATGCGCCCTTTATCTATTCTAGACACCTTACAGTTATCAATGTAGGTATCCTTGAAAGATGAAGAACCTGCAATTTCCAAATTAGGCTCATAAAGTATAAAATTGGTATATTTCACAAATCTGTCGCCAGACAGTGCCTGTTTTAGTTTTCAAATTTCAGGTCTCATCCATATAATCATTCATTTAAATTTTGACCATGCAATATGTCTAGACTCTCGCAGACTGAATATAAATGGCCTGTGACCTAGAATTACTTACTTTAGGCATGAAAATGGATACCGTTTCATCAAACGCCTGAAGAAGTACAATTCTTGTCGATACTTTATATTTTTGGCCAGTTTTAATATTTTGAAGTCAGTTGCATGATAGAGTCATAATGTCAAAGACGTCGTATGGAGCAGTATGGAGTTTGACTTACTTTAACGTTTGATGACGGAAACTTAGCGCACTAATGTCAAAATAGGTATATCATACTACGAGTAACACCAGCTGTCAAAATCCCAAATGCTTTCTTTAGGGCCGAACGGTCTAGCTGGACTATCTAGCATCTCTTCTTTATTGCATATCAATAAAGTATATGCCACACTATAGGTCTTTCTCATAACAGTTATATAATAATACTAAGTAAAGTTAAGTTTTACAAGGGCATTAACTTTGAGAATCTCATATGCGGTGATGACACTGGAACTTAATTCATGGCAAAGATTAATTAGAAAAATCTCAATTATTTTTCTTGTCCATATTAAAATTTGAACTAATTAGAAATAGGAGTGTAAAATACAAATTTCAAATGTACAATAACTGAAGTCTGGTTTTCGTGAAAGCTTTCCTTCCAAAGTAAAAGCAAAGCTTAGAAAAAGCTTTAGTTGCATTGTAGATAAGTGACGTTTGAAGATTTGATTTGTCCATCATTATGCCTACATAATTAGTCCGATCAGCATAATAATCTAATAAATAAACTTTTAAATAGGTAGCCATCACATAAACTACATATAAATATTTGAAGTTTGATAGAAAGCTTAAAATTTGTTCAGTCTTATCAAAAGGACACCCGACGCATTTTTACACGCTGATGTATTGCGATATTTCAACATTACGACGATAAATGATTGCTCTGCACTTTCACACTTATCACATGAATTTAAGCACATTCAAATTAGAAACTTGATGTGAGTGCTTAATCAATATCACAGTATTATTCGTGAATTCACATTGAAATTCAAATGTCCTCGTATTGCGTCCATTCGTTTCGTTTCTGTACAAGGATTATGTTAAAATAATGCTGTCAAGCTGTTGTTTTTGCATCAAGCTGTCACTAACATTTCAATCGCGCTCTGTTTTTGCCGCGGCTTCACTTGTTGTCCCTTACTCAAAGCAACATATTTATACTCTTTTAAACATCTTTATTGACGCGGGATTGACAACTCAGATGGAATACCTTAAATCATTGGGCCCTCCGACTGAATTTATTAGGCAACTTCCACATATCAATAGTTGAATTGATGGTCTATGCAGCTTTTAAGACGATGAGTTCTTATTAAATGGTCATATTAGTAGCTGCGTTGATTTTATCGTTAGAGCTGCTTAGAGGAAAGTAATAAATGACACAGTTTAATTTGGTAGACACACCCGAGACAGGCCGCGTATCGATCATGAGGCACTGGCGGCGCTCCAAGCCGGACCAAGTGGTGGGCTGGCCCGACGCGCCGCGACAGGTGCGGCATGCAACCCATGACTTAAACGCTGACTGAACCGACGACATCTCCCTTTCTGATTCCTAACTGATACAACTCTACCACCCGCCATACTCCGAATACCCACCCGTCAATCAGCAACATTCCAACTTGTAGATATCTATAGTGTTGCCCATTGAAAGAACACTACCGATGCGATACTCTGACCTATTAATCAAAATAACATCGTTACTCCTTGCTACATTTACACGCACAAACAGGAACACGCTCGTGCCAAGACAATCACCAGCGAAGGTGTCATAATGTGGCGAGCACACGATATAAATAAAGAAAAATGAGACAGCTCGGGGAAATAAATTTAAATTAATTGCGCAACACTCTTTGAGTTTCTGCATAGAAATCTTGTTCTGAATCGAGCGTGTTGCCGCGAGCTGTACATCACAATCGAGCAAGCGTGGCAAGCCACGAAGTCGATCGAGCCAACTATTCATTGGCGCTCAAACGAACATTCAGATCTAAATATTAACGTGGCTAACATTTGTGACTAGAATAATCCTAAACGAATTAATGCAATGAAATTGCGCTCGATCATGTTGTCCTTTCACGTAGACTAATATATTGTGTTGTGTATTTTCAGGTACGGTGAACGCGAACGGGGAGACGAAGCGCCAGAGAACGTCGTACACGCGGTATCAGACGTTGGAGTTGGAGAAGGAGTTCCACTTCAACCGATACCTGACGCGGAGGAGACGGATCGAGATCGCGCACGCGCTGTGCCTCACAGAGAGACAGATCAAGATCTGGTTCCAGAACCGGCGCATGAAATGGAAGAAGGAGCACAAGATGGCCTCCATGAACATAGTTCCGTACCATATGAATCCGTACGGCCACCCCTACCAGTTCGACCTTCACCCGAGCCAGTTCGCGCACCTCTCCGCATAGGATCAGTGGAATTTTTCGAACAGCGGATAACTGATTTACTGAGCTAGACAGTCGCCCGTTGCACGGGGTTGCCTGTGTCGCCGATATTTCAACGAAATTATCGACGTTACAGCAACCAGACTGGATCAGTTATTCGCTGTTTGAAAAATTTCTCTAGTATAGCCTAATTTTGTTAAAGTTGTTGTTGTGACTTTACAAATGACTCTAAAGACAATGTGTTAAGCATCAAGATTGTGTGTTTTGACATGAAGACTAACGTGAAGATCTATTAAGAAGGTAATTTCCAGTGATCTTGGACATGACCATTAGTGAATCATCACAAACTGAACTATTTATTGTCAGCTTAATAGCAATATAAGACAAAATATCATACAAATCTTTTGTATCAATATTCTTAAAAAATCTGAAATTTAATAACTTAAACGTGGATAATGTAAGCGTATTTTCATTATCAACAAATCATTATTACGTTAATGAGTTAAAACTTGAAGTAGAGAATTTTACCTAGTCATAAGCTGTAATTGGATTTACATATTCCTAAAGTTGTAAGATAAAACAAAGCGAAAAAAAACTAATATCGAATAGTGTACATTGTGATGGCTAGATATAAGAAAAAAAAGTTATGAAGTTATTAATCATGGTACAACTCAAAATAAAGCAGCAGCCGTCACATGAATAACAAATTCGGAAATGTACAGGGATAGTTTAAAACTTGGTGAATCCAAACTTCATGATTAAAAACAAAGAATGTATCAAAAGTGTTAGGACATGTAACTATTAATGATTTAAAAATATTAAGGGCTTGTAAACTAAGTAATAACTAAAGGTACTGTGAATAGTTAGATATTCCTTCATAGTAATTGTAAATAATTGAATTTGTCATTTAGTAGGTACGATGAAAGTTTAATATATTTCAATAAACTTCCCGAAGAACTGTTTTATGTTCCTGTCCTTAGTTGTAAATAACAAATATTTATCATAATAATAAATACAGCATAAGATCTGTAATAACATTGATAAGGTACCTTTAAATACAAATAGTAATTTTTCTAAAGTTTCCACACACGATACCATGTAAACATAAGTTGTGGCGTTAGCTGCATTCTTTGAAATCCTTAATGTCGTATTTGTAATTGTACTTAATTAATATACTTACTAAGTGGTTACTTTTATTTCTTTTATAAACACGGTTGTTTCAATCATTTTAATTTTACTGTCTTTGAAGGATTTTGTTGTCACCTTTTATTGAAATGTCGTAGTCAACTGTGATATTTTGTTAAATTTTATATTCTTAAGTGAAACAGCACTAATAAGTTCAAGTTGTTCATTTCATATTCGTTTGTCTGAACGCTATATTTGGTTTTCCCGACTGGTACATTTTGTTGTATTTATTTATTGTTTGTAAATATTAGATAATGTCACCTAGTAGGTATAACTGAATAAAATAATGTTCAAATCTTAACGCATATTAACTTAAACCATCACTTAATTGATTTGTTTCTGTGTAAATTTTACTGTGCAATAGGATGTGGCCTATATATTTTTTTCAAATTCTCCGTCTTTTCTTGTAAATAATTCTTTATTTAGCTATGTTATTTCTTTTTAACTGATTTATTATAAAATATGTTTATCGTTCATTCCAATTTAAATGAGGACTCTAGGAAAGTAGCAATTTGATCATTTAAATTATTGTATTGTATTAATAAAGTGTATTAAATTTGAAAAATTGGTGAAGATGATAAAATAAATTATGAAGATAATTTAAGTGTTCTTTATTTATCTTAGCTGCGAATGAACGTCTTACTTTTCGTATATGATGAAGATATATCCAACATAACACATAATTCTGTCAATTCACTTGTAAACATAGGAGATGTTTGAAGTGCGTACCTAGTAGTCCGACCATTCTAGTAGCCGCGCCTAGCCTGTTTCCTACTTTGGATTAATTCCTTACTCCATTCCTTCAAGTTGATGTTTTTGATTGCGGAATCGGTTTGTATCGAACGGCTGTTACTCGGTAGCAAGCGCCAGCTAGACGCCGCTCGGTTTGACGGTATTGAGAGATGATAAATGAACGCCAACGCAGTGACATGACAGCCGAACCTGCGAGGGGGCACGAACCACGTGCTCACAAAAGAGGCGAAAAATGTGAAGGTTGCCTTAGTTTGTAGGTCGGAGTTGCGTATCGGAGGCTGGACCTATAAATCATTCTGTCTGAATATTCCGCTTTATGTTATGATACGGACGCTGCCACGAAAATGCGTTGAAACTTTAATAAAATGCTTTTTCAATGTGTATATCAAAATAGCTTCGGTGATTGATGAATGGTGCTGAATAATATCCGGAGCTACTTCCTAAAATCTGATCCATAAACCTTTACACTAGCCAACGTATTAGTTACAAGAACACTGCAATGATACCAAAAGCTTCAGGAAAAAATACATCCACTTCTACGAAATGGTTTACAATTTGAAGACTGATGAGCGGTGAATGCCATTAATCAATCAATCCCTCAAATCATATGACTAACTCCAAAATCCAAAGTTATCATCTTCTGGACATAGACCGTAGTGCCCTAGTTTCAAAGCAAGCGTTACTAAAAGCCTGTTAAAAGTAAGTTGTATGCGTAGGTACTCACTATATTTTCTTCGTACTCTATCATAGCTGTCAGTCTGGTCACAACCGAAGTTCGGTCATACAGCATTCTTAAAATGACAGAAAGATGAAATTGCAAATGTTATTTTGCTACATTTGTCGACAGGAATAGCCGGCAACATAAATATCCATTAGAGTATTGGCAAGGTGCACACTAAGATCAATAGTAATGAACGCATGATTGATGGTCAGAAGCATTGTGTTGTTCTGTTGAATATAACATTTTTAGAACAAGTAAGACGTTCGACGTGAACAAGTAATGTGAGCTAATTACAGATTATGCTTGCAAAAACTGCATATATAAGACATAAATTAGAAATAAGACATATACAATGTAATTATTAGAAATAATTTAACTGTACAAAATTCAATCTGAGAAGAACGACATCGCATAATCCACCAACCAAAAGTTATCCAAAATCAAACACTTTAAAATTAAAGGTATTATACAATTAATGAGATATTAATTTGACACAAAATACATAAGTACACAAGAATAACATAAAATGAATACTTTGCTACTTTGCCACAAAGTAAAAATGTTAGTGTAGTATTAGGTTAACCTCACTGAAGAAGAATACAAAAATAACGGTGATCAGATCTCAAACATCTCGATCAGCATCAAACTCAAAGCTTAAACAAATGCGAATAAAAATTTAAAATGAATCCTCTAACAACACATGCCTTCACTCGCGACACCAAGCATAATATCTCAAAAACTTTTGCTTGGAATTTTATCACAATTGTCAAAACGGTCACACGTTTCCGATGAGAAATGATTCGCGACTCCGTACACACCTTAATGCGGGTATCTTGCTGGTCCACAATCGGATGGACAGACGAACATTAATAATATTACTCATTGTAATGGACAGGACAAGCTGATACACATCGCAGCGAGCATTCAGCTAAGCGGATTGTTGAGATGCTTGCACTTTTGAAGTTTTGTGTGGCGTAAGTGTTTTGGTTTGTAAGTATGAATGTAAATTCGAGAATGGGAGAAAATATAAAGCAAAAAAGTCGCTATTACAGTATTTTGCAGCTCTACTTACATATACTCATGTGAGAATAGTCTTGCAGGATATAGCTTTATTTGATTGTTCGTATAGACGAGTTTTATTTTAATCTAAAACTAGCTGTGCCCGCGACTAAGTCCGCATGGAATAGTGACTTAGTTTTTTTTTTTTATTTTGGCTCATTATTTTACAAATAAGATACACGAGTAAAGTATTTGTGTGAGTAAGCAAGTATCAAGTATTTATAAGGTATTTTTTAGAAACGTTAAATTAAATTTTATTAATTTCTACTTAGAGCCGTTTTTCAATGGTCAGATAAAACTTATCAGACTGATATATTATAAAGCGACAGATTAAAAAAAAAATACAGTGACCTATGATTGCTGAGAATTAGGAGTCTTAAAAATAAGTATCAAGTTTTATAGCTTTGAAAATGCCGATACTTCCATAAAACCTATCATATCCCTTTTTAACCTGGTACAACCCTTCTTTCGCATTAAAAAGTAGCTTATGTCCTTTTCCAGGCTCTGGACTATGTGTGTGCCAAGTTTCATTTAAATCGTTTTAGTAGTTTTAGCGTGAAAGCGCGACAGACAGCCAGACAGAGTTACTTTCACATTTATAATATTAGTCAAAAAGTAAAGATAACAGGTACACATTAAGTTGGTTAGTACCTAGTAATGAATATAAATTATATCTGACACATATTTAAACAGAGGTAAATAGTTTGTTAAGTGGCATGTAGAGTTAGGCCAAGTAATGATAAAAGGTTTTCTTGCATATACATGAGATCTGATAAATATTTGTTTATAGAAACCGTAGATGGTTTCGGCCGTTTGGCCGTTATGGAAAAAATGTTGCCAACATTTTTCGTAAAAAATTTTGTTGGTTCCAGAAATATTACCAAAACGTTAAAACTTGCTTGAATTGTCTCAAAGAAAACTTCCCTACTATGCAGTATTGTTTACTGACATCTACAAAGTCTCTGACAGACTTCAAAGCTTAACCTTTTACAACCGTGAACTTTTAAAAGCACATCAAGCTTTTTTTTTTCTCGACTTCAAAAGCACAACCATCTACTAGAGCGCCACCTAGCAGGTAGAGTAGGAACTAAAATATAACCTTTGTGTATTTGCGAAATTTAGTAAGAAAATGTGTTGATTTTCCTGTAGATGACGTTCTTATATGTTTGAGTGAGGTAAGTCAATAAACATTTCGTAATTTTGACTAAATGGTTCATGCATATAGGGCTTAGTATTAGTTAGTTACAAATACACGATCTCAAATAGTTTCAATCTAAAAGGTTCTTACATTCTACGGCATCTTACAACTGGTGGTACGCTACGCGATTTGTAGCCGCAGTTCTTCTAACGTGCTTAGTAAAGCTATTCCCCGCTAGATGGCGGTAGCAAATGCGTCAATGGTAAAGCAGTTTACCGATTTTAAGCACCAGTGAGCTTTCAAAGCTCTGGCAACCACTGCATGGCAAGCGTTGCATTTTTCATTGATTTTTTTATTTTTTCCGACGCAATCTGTGCCTTTTGGAGGAAAGCTGGTGAGTTTCTTTTTAATCTTAGTTTCTATTGCAATGCAGATATAATTTCGCGTTATTTACTTGTTTGGATAGTGTGTTGGTAGTGCCTAATGAATTAACTGACGGATTTATTAAATCGATGATCGGAGTGTATTGATCTTGTTGTTGAAAATAAATAGCGTAGTATGTAGTTTATGGACTCTGATGTATCTTTATGTCTCCAAAGACTCATTTTTTTTTAATGTTAGTTCTACGGCCGTAAAGCTGCGCCTAAAAATAATATGTATAATTTTATAATAAAATAATATTTTTGACACCTTACTAGATTATGTACCCCGTGTGATATGTACTAAGTCAGGACTACCAAGAAAATTAATAAATATTATCTGAAAACATTTAATACGCAAATTAGTTTATAGGCAACAAAAAATACCTCTATACGATATCAGAAGTAATCGCGTTATAAATATTTTCTTCTATTACAACGTTCCTATTATCAATCAGAAAATTGGATAAAAATCTTACAAAATATTTACTACTCCTATGTAAAAATCCCAAAAATATTTTCCTATGTTCTATTGTTATGTCAAGTCAAATTCCAAAATAGGCCTACCGCTAAAAACGCTTTGTGTTAAACGTGCGAAACTGACTGCCGTTTAAAATAAACCCGTTTGTCTATAATCCCATAGAGCCAAATCATAATCCTATTTCGAGCAAAAAACGGATCTCTGAAAACAGTTTAACTTATAATCTTTTGCTGAGTAGCCGATTGCGTTAGCCTTTCTCATAAAAACTTTTGGCACGAAATTTATACCTGGCTTCGATGAATGGCGGTATTTTGGTTTAAAGGCTGGCCGTTTAAAAAAGGAAGGAACAAAGATGGCCGCAAAGGCACCTCTGCTGCGCTTGCGTTGGCCGGAGTCAGGCTTGCACATTTTGATTGAACGAATGCAGACTGCTTTTGGCGTGACAGATACTTTTGGTTCTCGACTCAGAATAAAAATCATTAAATGTTATTGTGGGTGGCTAAATAATGCGTTATTCTTGTTATGAATACCATATTGGTGCCTTAACTATTTCCTGGCGATTAAACCATTATTAAAGTCTTACTTAAAAATTTTATGTAGTGTATTTACGCAATCATTTTTGAAATAAAAAAAAAATTTAATAACAGTTAGTTACAATTTACGAAGTCACTTATAAAACTGTTAAAGTATTATTATTTTTTATTCGAAACGGGTTTTTTATTAACATTTTATTGACAATAGATTACTTGATTTGGATTAAATTTAGGTCCCGAGTAAGTATTTACGTATCTAAAAAAAATATGTAGTGACCTCGCGATGATTTTGAAAAGTTTACGTTTGCCTTATAATTTTTAAGATCTAGAGATCTTACTCAATTACAAGGCAATCAATGTTCTTATAATTATTCTTACAGCCAATAAAAAGATTCTCATTTTACAAACCGTACAAAATCCTAACATAAATAAAAATACGTTTGTGTTTGGTATACATTTTGCATGCATAAGCTACTTCTAAAATTGGCTGAACGCTTAGTAGGGGCAAAACGAAGCAAAAATGTTTAAGTATCGTAAATATTCAGTTTTAGTTACGTTTTCAATTTCAACATTATTTAAAACAAGGTCGTGGCATAGTATTTTTGCAAACGTAAGTAGGCATCACGAATAAAACATTGTAAAAAATGTTTCTTGTCGTGTTAATGTAGTCTGTAACTACGTTCTAAAATGTAATTTAACTTTTACCTTAAAATAAAGGTTTGATGCTGGATAAATAAGGTTACAAAAAAGAATACGATTGTCGATTTTAGTTCATTACTCACACTGTCCTATACATTAAAATAACAAGTTTGGCTACGAGTACTACTAAAAAGTAACAGTGCTATGGTAAGGTTAGATACCAATACAATGTTAAAAATAACTTTCTCTTTTCAAAATATATCAAGTACATATAGAACAAACATACTATTTACTGGTTTTTAAAAACATTCGAATTCAGAAATAAGTCATGTTGGCCGTTTTCAAATCATTTAAAAAGCAGTGTCAATATCGGACGCAAAGTCAGTTAAGAGCCGGCTGTTTCGTTCGAGGGGAGAGATTAAATTGAAATTCCTTTTTTGAATTCACCAATAGGGGGAGGGGTGACTCGGATTGGCTCTGCGCGTCCGAGCAAAATAATCCGTCGACTGATTGACGTGGGGGCATACACTCTACTGTTGAGAGCTTTGTATCAATTTTGTGCTATTTTATTTTATATATAAACCTTTTTGAAATATGTATTAGGCCATAACTGAGTCGCTTCTAAATAGAATTTCATTAGCTGCATTTAATGTTCATTATATCTCTAGCAGTGTTTTTGATTTGGCTTAGACCTAGGCAGGCCAAACAAAACTGGTGAAATAGCTAAAAACATTCGCATAAACTGTTACATATCAAACAAAATCAACAAGCAAAAACAGACGTTCTCACATGCCTCAATCTGCGAACATTCAATGAGAATTCGACACGAACACAAACCAATAACTTTCGATTTTGTAGAGTTCTTTGGCACGCGACTGTACTTGAAATGTTCGAACTTTAAAATAAATTCGAAATGGATCCTTCCTCTGAGCTCTGAGCGAGTGTATTGAACTTTTGTTATTTATATTTTGAAGTCAAATTCAATTTTTTTGAATTACCATTAAAAATTTAATGAATTCAGGTTAGTAGCCAGAGAAAATACTCAGAATTCAACTCACGCGTTATCCAAATATAATGAAAGTACAAATGATGTACAAAAATAGATCAACACGACCACGCCTTAACAAGTATTAAAAGTCCTAGATTGTCCAATCTCAATGATAAAAACACGTTTAGTTACTGGGCGTAGTTCGGCAACAATTGTTTAAGTTTCGTCGCCTTATTGCGTGGGCAAAGAGTTGAAAATGACAGGATAATTCGGTGATAGTGGAATAGTACGTGCGTTGAGTCAGAGACCGTGAACATGAGACAACATATGGCATCTTGTTAGGCGGACATAGGCAATGTAAGTTTAGTGATGTAACGCTTAAGCGTGAACCGATTAGTCTTAAATAGTACCTATACTCGGTAATGTATCGGTGTCTCGGTAATCTCGGTACAAAAAAATAGTTCCATTTGTTATCAAAATTATTATTCAAACATTTATCAGGTTCTTATGAGATTTATCTAACTACCTAGAAAGTACCTTGAAAAGGTTAATTTTAGAATTCAAACGATTTTTGATAAGCGGAAGGAAAACTAGTAGCAAAATATCAGAATTATAGAATAAAGAAACATCAATACCCACAAAAAGTTAAAAGAAGAAAGGAGAAGAAACATTCGATATGTTGTAATATCCTTTAAATACGTATAACTCGGCTACGTTGTCTTAAGCCAATAAATTGCGGAAAACAATACCTGACTAAGTACTAAAAAAGTGACTTAAATTCGATCTTGAAAGACTACCATTTGTCACGGATAGAAATAATTGATAGTAACTACGTTCTCTTTCACGATGGACAACAATCACTAACGAATTATTAAAAAAAACGACTAAAACGTTTGACTAAAAAAAAAATCTTTGGATTTAGTTTCATGTATGGGAGCCCCCCCTTAAATGACATATTTTTTTATTTTTTGTATGAGAATCGTATAGCGGTTAACAGGATACATACTCCTACCAAATTTCAACAGTGTGATGCTTATAGTTACAGAATAAAATGGCTGTGACATACGGACGGACAGACAGACAGACAGACTTGACGAAACTATAAGGGTTCCATTTTTTGCCATTCGGCTACGGAACCCTAAAATGGCGTGCTTTCATACGAAGTATGGGTCAGATAACCAGAACTTATGAGAACATTGTAAAATAAGCCAAAAAATAGAGAGCTTTACGAGTAGAAAATTTTAAACATTTGGACACGGCACTGAGTAATTTTATTGAATGATAAGTATGTGTTATGTATTTTACCGATTTCGGCTGCGACTATCACGCACATCACTATGCTACCGGACGGACGTGTCTTGTCGGATTTGTAAGGCGGTGTCCACACACATCTATAGTATAATATAATAAAGCTGAAGAGTTTATTGTTTGTTTGAACGCGCTAATCGCAGGAACTACTGACCGATTTCAAAAAATATTTTTATGTTGGATAGCTTATTTATTGAGGAAGTCCTTAGGCCTGAAAAACATTACGCTGCGATGGGAGGGGAAGGAGTAAAACTCAAAACGCGCGGACAAAGTCGCGGGGGAGCGCTAGTATAATATAGTATTGTGTCTAGACTCTAGCATTATAAAATGTTTTCTATTTTCCATATGGATAGTTCCTAGAAGATAGCATAAACAATTAATAGCCTATATCTACAAACGTGACTGTGCAAAAACCAAGCCAAGTGTGAGTGGGTCTCACGCATAAATGGTTCCGTATCTACTATGTATATAAACACCTTTCTTGCCCTAGCAATTATCTGTGACTCATTATTCAGATTGCCATATTACAAGGTTTCTAATCCTTTAAAATATCCTAAACATATATTTTGAAAAAACCAGTTGAATTCTTTTGAAAGCGCTGCCAAATATCATTTTTTTTTTACAGTTTAAGGATACCTACTATTGAAATCGATATTTGACTGTCAGTTCAGTTTCATTTTTATATCTTAACGCGTTTTTGAAGTAAATATTTTTAATTAAAAAGTCTACATTTTTTTTTTAAAATTACATGACACTGGACTCTTATAAAAACTTACGGAAACGATACGTGAATGTTACTGGAACAGGGAACTTTATCAAAAAATGATGCCGGAAATTTCAGACTCTCTTTACAAGACCTATTTAACGATGCCGCACACGAAGGGTTGGCAAAAGAAAAAAAACCCACGTTACTTGTAAGAGAGGTACCCCAAAATTAATTTTCTTTAGTTTTTTTACCACTTTGGCGGGGAAAGAACATAAAAAATAAAGCATGGGTATGTACCCATTCTATACTTAAGTTCTCTAGCAGGTCAGGGACCCTATTTTTGAATCACTCGTTCGAATATAGCGTGTGATTTTCGTTCGGATAGACGTTACTAACGTCTCACAAAATCTAGCTTTCTTTTTTTTAACCGACTTCAAAAAAGGAGGAGGTTATCAATTCGACTGTATGTTTTTTTTTGTATGTATGTTACCTCATATCTCAGTCGTTTGTCGACCGAATCGATTTTTTTTTCACCTACTTAGAGGGTGTACCTTCGGAGGGTATGATGGGATCTTGGTGTAATCGAGGGAAACCCCCAAATTTTAAAGGCACGTATAGTGTTTCTTTACTAGAATCTTAATGTTGACGTGCTGTTACGTCTGATAGTCAATATCTTGTGGGGCTGAGCTGATGGTGGAACTCCTTAATGCTTAGGAGTTCAGTAATTATAATGACGGAACTTATGATAGGTAATTTGTAGCTTTTTAAAAAATAGAATCATAAGGTGCAACTACCCCCCCTCTCTTATGTAATCACTAAAAATGAAGAAATAAAATAAACTTTAAAAAAAAGTAAAAACCGACTTCAAAACCGTGCTGTGATAGTTGATGCTTGATGGTCAAAGTGATGGCACCGACTCCAAAAAGAAATTGTTTGCCTAAAACGGATTCCTTTCCTTTCAATGGTGAAGAGTTTATTTAACACTTTTTAGTGCATTTTGGTTTTGAAGTCGGTTTTTACTTTTTTTTAATTTTATTACTGTTTCATTGGAATGTTGGGCATTAATCAATTACTATCACTCGCGTCAAAATGAACTGTAATATTCATTTATTCATGTCCGATTTTTGACTTAAAAACAATTAAATTCCATTCAGGAGTGATTAAATAAAATATAACTGAATTTTGTGAGTAATTAACGTATATATTTTGCACGATTTTTGTTGATTTCTAGTTCGCTTCCGAACGAAAATCACACGTCATATTATCCAAGTAAGTGATTTTAAAGTAGAACTTCCAGGTCTCTGCGCTGAACTGGGTTCGGAAGGACATAGCGATACTAAATAGTTTTACTTTTAGCGATTCAAAAAGTACCATGATCAAAGTACACCAGTCAAATCAAACTAAAGGAAGTATTTAAAAAAAAAACAATTTTGATTAGGTAAGAAAATAAATTATTGAAAAACAAGATCATTTTTTAATCATTGTGTCCACTTTAATTATAAAATGAACTCCTATGTATGTTATGTGAAATTCAATAGTTTACGAGTTATTTCATTTTGGATTGATTCAGAAGACACGTGTAGTAAACTGTGCATGTTAGAGTCACAAATGAAAGTGTTACAAATGGTCTTATAATATATTATTCTGATAACAATTGTGATTTGATTGTATCTAAAGGGAAATTTTACCAAAATTTTGCAATATCATTATCACGCCCTTTTTCAAAATAATTTATTAGAAAAAAAAACGTGGTACGACTACTAAGTTGCCTAAAAGCTGTGCAAATTTCTTACACCGACTTCACCAGCTTCATTATCTGTTCAGCAATTTTCGCTAGGTATCGAGGTATAGCCTACTAAAGGTAATGATGAGGATGCGTTCAAAAACTTTATTCAAAATCTTATTTTATTGCTGACTGTATGTTTTAAATAAGATTTTAGTTCAAATTCAATAGCTTATGTAAGAATAAAGCAACCAATTTTTAGTAGCATTTTGAATTATTTCCCATACAAATTTTATTTGCAAATATGACGTCTTCTACCGATAATCGCTGAACATACATAAAAGTTCATTTTATAGCTATGGTGGTCGCCTATTACCTCGCTTCGGCTTAGTACCTTACATGAAACACCTTGTAAATAGGTAGTAAATAGTTTGATGGACTTGTAACAGCTAACAGCGTAAGCTTTCGCTCTCAGATGGTCACAAAACTCCATACAAATCTGTATTTACCTATATATACCTGTATTTCTATTTTTTCAAACTTTCAATGCAAATAGATACGAGTAGAAGTACGCAAGGTTCGATGGTTGAGTGATCCTTTTTGAGTCTGTGTGAACGCCGGCTCTCTCCTGCCATCGAGCTGCGTTACGTCATCACCAGACGCTATACCCACTAACGGTTTTGCTGTCATAAATACTTTGTAACATTTATTTCTACCATGATAACAGGTTTTTAATTTGGCTATTATGTGTAAAGGAATGACCGTACCGTAGAGCATTTTTACGGATACAGATTTTTGTCTTCTGGAGTTATAGCTAGCTAGGCTTCAAATCACTAAAATTGGACCTCATTGGTGTTGCAATCTTAAATATAAAAGTAAAAATGGGTTGACATAATTGTAATAAGTAACTTTTAACTCAATTAAAGTAGGCACCTACAAGGATCTTATTTACCAAAAACTTATAATCCACTTCTAATCTCGATACCAGGAGTTCATACAATACCTTTCGTACTTATTATCGGATTTCGGAAAAGCATCCCCCGTTATTATTAGGTCCGGAGCTTGTTAGCCCCGGGCGTGGGGTAAATCTGAGGAGTTGGGGGTATGGGGAAGTGGGGGGCGGGGAGCGAGGGTGTGACGTAGGCCTGTCTGTCGCCGGTCGCACTTCCCAACGCGCGCTGTCGCTGCCCCACGTTTCCGCGCCTCCGGTGAGTTCCATTTTCAAATATGCTCCCCTTTTTTTTCAAACCGTATTTTTTCAAATACTCTTGAGTCTTGATGGCCAGCACGTTTTTGGAAAAATAATAAAAATCATTCGAATTTGAATTGATAAATTAGTTGACAGTGTTGAGTTACTGCAAAATGTTAATTGTAAGTAGCTACTTATATTATTTTGTGAAAATAATGATTGACTGACTGTAAGAATTTATTATCACGATTAGTCATAATATTGCCTTAATAATTCAGCAATTATTAAAGTTATTTTTCGTTTGTATTGCAGAAAAGCATCTAGTCCAATGAGGGTTGTCCAGATCAATGTTACCATGGTGAGTTTTGTAAATAAGTAATTACTTTATATTTTACAACCAACCTGGCATCGCTTTACAACTCCGTTTTTTAATTTGTATTAATAATTCATACGTTTTAAGTTTCTAGTTCCAAGGTCCTAAGTAGAGATGTTACCTACGCGACCTTATGGACGGAGGATGGTCGATAGCAAAAGACAGTTAATTCCCATGAAAAACAATACTATGCCGATATATTAATTAACCTTTTTAAAATAGTTTTCGTCCTCAATATACGAGGACTATCAACAATTTTATATTTTCTTAAAAGTAAATGGAGTGCCAAGATAGTCCTCTTAATGTTTTAATCAGCTGCTGAGAAAACCTAATTACGAAAGGGGTATTATTTTATCTCACTGGCGGTTTTGGCGCATGGTCCAAGTGCCAAGCGAGTAGCGGGGAAATCATATTGTTTTATGATCGTTTCAAGTAATAAAAAATAAGAATTATTTAATTGTATGAATAACTGGACACACGTTAAACATTTGGATTAACAAATTGCTTCGTAAAGTAATTAAAAATTTAATTCACAACTGAAATATAATTGAGTTTAGTTGTTAACCACGGTTCTTATAACATGAAGAGGTCAAGTTATATGATTTTACTTACACCAAAGACTACCATAGAAATGATACGTAGAGGTATGTGTAAAGCTAATGTATTTTCGCTATACCTAACCGATTGCAAACAAAAGCCATGGGAGGGCCTGTGTTGGTGACATCCTGCGGCTGATAATGTTGATCATGATACCTTATCTAATTATTTGCTAACTTACTTTTTCTATAAAGTGTACATACAACGTTTGAGTATCTATTTTTAGTTAATTTAAAATAATGTAATGAATCAAATAAAGTTTTAAAAGAAATAATGATATGTATCCGCATACTTTGTACGTGGATATGGGTTGTGTAGGGCAAGCGAATTTAATTGGTAAACTTTAAAAATATATGTATAAAAATCGCGGCCTCTTCTGGTTTGTACCACGCGAAGCAAAGTTGAAGTTAATATAAGGAAAATGTGCTTACCAACTTTATGCCATCGTAATAAAACTTTCAAAAGGCAAAGTTCATTTTACGTTTTATCTAGAAATTTGTATATCTGGTTATCCCTTTACTTGATAAATGGTTCAGGTTGTATTAATAAGCAATTAATTTAATTAATTATTAGGTTAGCAACAACAACTAAAGCCATTAACCTTTTTATGCATAAGGTACTTATTGGGTTGAAGTTTCAAATTTAACTTATAAGCCCAGCACTAAATGTAAAAGCAGAGTTTGGCAAATGCCAGATTTTCTGACAAATGACAAATGATGACATTTAGGACGGGTGTGGACAACCATATAATGATAAATGAAACAAGGTGTTTCATTCATCATACTTTTAGATATAATTGAAATGCCTCTTATATCACCTTTTGTTGACTAGTACTGTTATCAATTTGGATGTTACGCCTGTTTTTGTAAATCCAAAGATATTTTCATACAATCTATTTACTCAAAGTTAAAGGTAGCATCTTTAACAATAACATCTGATAAATCCCTATCCCATCCCATCCTCAGTAAACCCGATCTACCCTTCCGACGTATGTAATCCGGGAAACACTCAGCAAATATTGACTCGCTACCCACTACCCAGGTCAAACGTCGATCAAGTACTCCGTCCTCGTAAAAGAACCGTAACAAAGCCTGTATAGAAAACCGACACACACTCTATCAAGCTCAGGCAATTCTAGAAGACATTCAAATCGAGGATTGTATTATTTTTATTGTATTATTTATGTTATTGGGCCATGACGGAGTCTGCGCGCCAACCCTCGCGACTCATCGATACCGAGCAACCCACTACGCATGTGCGGAACCAAGTCTTTGATAATATTCTGATTTCTCCTTTTATGCATGCTAATGCGTGTTATCAAAAAAGGCCTGACCTTTCTCTCTCCCCTTCTCCATTAAAGGCGTTTGACAAATACGCGTTACTCCTATCTAAGGGTTTCAACGAGTCACCACTTGCGGAAGTTAATGGTATGTCTTATCAAAATAAAGCTCGTTATTTTCATTTACGATCCCGTTCGTTTAGAAATGACTGCTGTAATCTTTATGAGCCTAGATGCAACCGTGGCATAATCTCACCTGCTTATCTTTAAGATCACACGTAGGTACTATAAAATTATATTTTTATTAGCAAGTGTTTATCGGCTACAGCTATAAAAGTTAATAGCTAAGACTTTCGTAAATACAAAAGCTTTGATATGATGATGTCCGCTAGTCAAATACTTGAACCTGCATAGCCAACTTCATGCTGATGAAATTGGTTGATTCCTTAAGTTGAAAGTAAACTAAATCTTTACAGTTTAGATCGATCATGAAAAGTATGGAAAGCAAACGTATTTTTTTTTAATTTAAACCTTAATCAGAAATCGAAAACAAGAAATACACCAAGGGACTCAAATATTATTACCAAAACTAGCTCTTCATCTATACATGTAGTATGCAATACAATGCAATCAATTAATTACTGTGCCATTACCTCTGTTAATAACATGTCACAGCCAATAGGCAGCCATTATTCAGATTTATGTACCTAATAATAACGTTTACCTACCAATATAATGAAAACATAGTACTAAATATTCATTTCCATAATCCCGTATAGGCTTTCCCTCTACATTCAGCATAATAAGAGGTAGGTACTAAATTCAAATAAAAGCGAAATTTTTGCATCACAGCTAAACGAAATTCTGGCGGTACAATGCAATACAGCAAATGAAACCAAAGCCAGGGATTTCACAAAAATATATTCAAGGAAAAGCGGCGGCTCCAAACCTCCCCCTTGGGAGAGTCGCGTGACAAACTTGTATCAATATTAATGTACTTTTATTACTTAGAAAGTTATTTTCATTGTCATTAAAAGTTCCAAAGTTCATAAACAGGCCTGTAAATAAATAATGCGTTCTCAAGCATCGCGTGTCTCTCTGAGTTATTGTGTTTCGACCCGCTGTCATCTGTACTGAATTTGTGAATGTAATATTCTTACTATGTACCTCTTATACAAAGAATTTCTTGTTGAAAATGTTTCTAAAATGTCGGAGTTATGGTAATTGAAACCAAGGGCGCACACAAGACGTGCAGGTTTTCAGTGTCGTGATAACATTTCACCTCTTTTCTAACTTATGTAATCTAGTTGACTCTTAAGCAATATCCTTTCTTCTACATATGTAGGTAATTAAGTAGAAAATATATACTGCATTTCGCCGTATGAAAATAATGCTTAATAATAGACTATCAATTTTGGTTGAAAACTATATCATAAAACAACTGCATAAGGTACCTTAGCGTAGGGTGTTAGGGTGTTAAGCTTGCCTTGTTTTTGTCCGTGCGTAATCATTGCTGTTCGTTGTAAGATAATCCGTACATTTCACGTCATAGCCATAAAGTCAACTTTCACATAAGTGGCCTACAGGCTCGATGTTGTCTTTGTCAACAATGACAATAAATTCTATAGATAATCCGGTTATCTTCCTCAAATAGCTTTATCAGCCTCTACAGGTGACAAACAAGAATAATCTTCCTGATACGATATTATAATGTGAACGCAAACATTTGGTACGGCAGCTTCCGTTGCTTTAATCTCTTATCTGATAGATAATGCTAAGTTGGGCGGAAAGCAGGTTAATATAATATCATCAGTAATCTTCCTATAGAAGTTTTTGTGTGGTTTCATTATATATAGCTAGTTTTAAAAAAAAACTGTCAAATGTTATAACAAAGTCTCCTCCAAAAAGTGCAGAAGTACCTAGGTACTACTACAGAATACAATTATGGAAAGAGCTTTACGTTTTGAGAAAAACCTTTTGTAAAGAAGGCATTTGGAAAAATCGTTATAGCCAAGCCCATGTATTTATGAAACCCAACGACATTGTTTTTGATCAAAGTAAATGGTGCCACAACCAAAGAACAGAACATCATTTCTATTTGCGTAAGCAACAGATTGTAAAAGCATAAAATATTTGTCAGCAGAACAAGAAAAACAACAACAAATAGGAAGACGCATTGGCGAATTACTCGCGTTTAGGCAAATATATACAGTATAATAAAAAGGCAGGAAGCGAACTATAAATCCCATGTCACTGACCCCGTGACTTGAATACGTTAATATACCAAACGTGTGGCGTTACGATGCATAAAAAATATGCCATATGGCACTCTATCGATATTACGTGGAATGTTAAAACAATCCTGAATACATTACCCAAAATTTAAATAAAATGTAGAAGGGACTAAAGGTCGGATTGTAAAAGAGAAATTCAATTTTACGTCTGCAAAAATTTTGTCATGCCCTGAAGGATGAAATGTTTCTGCGTCCACTCCCAAGAAGGACGGTCGCGGAGCAATGTGGCAAAAATGTCGTTCAATTTATGCCCAAATTTTAGTCGGGACTGGTCCCTTTTTGTTGCCATCTGCGCGCCGCGACCCGAATCTCCAGACAGCTCCACCCTAAAAACCGTTTAGACGTGATTCTTATCCTTTCACTCGCGCGTCAAATCGCATAACGTTATCTCTGTCTAAAAGTTCGAACAGCCAGGACCTGTCGCCCGTCCCTTTTTTGCACACGCGTACAGATTGTTCTATCCTTTCTGCTGACTCGTAGTAATTCGTGTATTTCCGCTTCCCACACGAATGGCAGCCATGTTTGGCGGGACTATCAAGTCTACGCCAGTTTGGCGCGTATCAAGCAGGACGAACAAGGTTGGTTTCCATCGGTGGAAGCTTTTTGTATGAATATATTCTATGCCATGCATATACCGTTCATGATATAATATTACTCGAAGATGACTTATATTTTCCGTAAAAACATTTCAGGTGGTGCCTCTAAGAGTGCGACAAAAGGGAGGGCCAGAGACTGACTTAAAACGGTGAGCACTTCCTTTAGTTATGTATTTATTTATATTTAAGAAGTAAACGCACCAAATATTCCTCGAACATCATGTAAATCTTGCCCTTTGCGAGTTACTGAGATTCTTTTGGCGGATGTCCAAAGAAAATTTTATCGTTCATTTTTAGCGGCAATTTTCTGCCCATGTTATTAGCTTCTGGTTGGCAAAGTATAATAAAATATTCCGTTCGCGATATATCATTAACATAATTCTTATTGCTGACCTAATAAATCATAAGGAAGCCATAATGAATGAAAAGGAATTCTGCTTTGTTTAATTTTATCCATGGAATCTCAAGTATTGTCTAGCAGAAAAAGTACGGTTCATTTTGCCATTTTATGAGTTTGAAACATAAAAGTATTTTTGAACATTATGAATACTCTTTTGAATATCCTTTCTCAGTAAAGGCAAGAAGTTGTTTGAGTTGTATTGTTAGCTCAGGCCCCTGGGGTACAGAATTTTGGTAGCAATAAACTAATTTGAACCATTATGCTCGCGTTTTTTTACTAAAATATATTTTCAAAACTATTTTTTGAATCACTCAAGTTAAGTTGGCGTGTCATATTAATTGATTAATGTCTGATTTCACAATCAAAATTAGTATATTTTCACACTGCAATGATTTCAAAAAGGTAAACTGAATTTTGTGTGTATTAATGTCTATATTACACGCGATCTCCATTGATACTTGATTTGTTTTTAAACATAAATCACACGCTTTTTTCTAGCGAGTGATTTAAAAATAAAGCCCCAGTATATTTAAAAATAAATCTCAGTGCATTAGAAGCAAAAGAAACTCAATGTAAATGTGAGTAGGTATCATACCATCAAACATTTTTTTATCAAACTAGTAGCTACATTGAGTATGATTTGCTTCTAATGAGGTTGAGGTATATTTGACCAAATACAATGTATGACCTCAAGTAAATGTTTATTGCAAGAAAAAGTCAAAATTATCCTAAAGCAACCTTCGTATCTGAAGATACTTAGCATGCTCCTAACACCGTTTGTAACAGCTGTGTAAGCATCATTGTCCGACTAACTAATACTATTGTCTAGACTCGAACACATCTAAAGGCAAATGCAAATTATTGTTTCACCAGTCACCCACATAGAATTGAACAAACAAGCCACTGTCCTTCACAGCACCTTATGTACTTGTATGTGATTATAAAAATCAAATTATTGGCGCTTTGTCTTGTGACTCTTTGATTTTCAATTGCAAAAAATATATATTAAAACATGAAATTATTATAGTTTGGAAGATATGTAAAAATCTGTTATTTCAGACGCCAAAAACTGAATTCAAAACTATTCAATTAAATGGATGGAAATATATTACATTATATTACATTTAGTAATATATTTCCATCCTACATAGTCGTCAAAGGCTCTAAAAAGCAGTTTCATTGATTTTTAATTTCTTCTCTATTCCATGGCATCTTATTGACACTCTTGTTCCTATTCTATTATAGAGAAAATCATCTAACTAAATCACTGTGCCCCATTAAGTTACGAGTACATTTTTGCATCCTTTTTATATAATATTTTCTATCCGTTGAAACATTGTTGGGAAATTCACAACGCAAACCATCATGTTCTTTCAGTGTTACTTTAAAAAGTGAATAGAGAGAGAGCTGGCGCTTCTTTTCCAATTATCAAGTCCACAGAACTCTCCGCAGCTATAATTTGTTCATTTACACCTTAGGATTCATCCAGTTCAATTAAAGTTTCCTGCATTCTTTCCGTATGATTTCCTAATGTGTGCTCTGTTCGTGGTTGGCACATTCATATCGTAAACAGCCGACAATTATGCTGAACGGACTAACAAAATGTGTAAATGGAGCAATTACCGCTATGAATGTAGGCCTCTGTACAATTAGTGGCTTGCTAATAGTTTCCATCAGCAAGCATCGAGCGATACGCTCTATGAGAACACATCATACCGAGATCGTCTCTCGAGGTGTCCACATCACTTTTTTGTGAATTTTAAATGTTTTTGGCAGTTTAAAAAGTTTTAATAGTTTAAATTTTTTGTTTTGTTCCCTTTCAGTTCTAAACTACTGATGTGCTGGAAGATTATTACAGGTGAGTTTCATTTTTTTATTTTCTTAAATTAGAAACATTTTAAAAGTAAACGGATATTTCAGTAAGTAGTGTTCAATTGTTTTTTGTTGGTGACAATGAACTGTAGGTTCACCGGGGTCAACTTTAGATGTTTTCACTCAACAACAGGTCTTGCGTAAATACCAAATATTTTAAAATTCTTGCTTCGTTTTTACTGTTACCACATAGTTGTAGACTATGGAGAATCCAATTGTGCATAAATAACGCTATAGTAGCAGTTTGTATAGTTAGATTTGACGTAACTAGGTCACAACTGCAGTCTTCCTGTGAGGAAACCTATTATGTGGCCTCGTATTTTAAGCACAAGAAATTTATGTAAACGACTAAAAAGTACATGAAATTTACAGCTATGGTTTAAAACGCCAAATGAATTTTTGCTCACAAACCATTAATTAAACACTCCATTCTTTATGGCTCTACTTAAAACTTTAATGGGGTTAGAACGTGCCATTTGTAGATAAATATTCTGTATTTGACTTCCGATTTTAACACTAGCTGCAGTAGTTACTTTTTAACTGACGGTTTAGGAGAACGTTTGGATATTAATGTTTTTGTTTCTCCTTTTTCGATTATATTTCAAAAGAAAAAATACAGGTTAATCCTAACGAAAGAAAGTTTTTAATCATCAAGGAGGCACTACCTTGAATTGAAAGAACTTATTTATTATTACCTATAATATATATAATATTGGAAAAAAATATATAATAAAAATTAGGTAACAAAAGTCTGCTAAGTATTCGCTTAGCAACTAGTGGGCCGAGCGCTCAACAGATTCGCCTAACAGCTGCTTCAGCTGCCAAACTTAGCTGACCCCTAGCTTATTTCTAGGACTTCGAATGTTGCTCATTCATTCTAGGTAGGGGAGGTCAGGCTTTTCTGGTCGGAGGGCCCAGACTTCGTCCCAGGCCGGGGGCGGTGCTCATTGCTTGTGTCCGGTGCGCATGCGTTCCCGCGCCCCCTGACCCAATTGCGATGGCGGCCTCTCTCCAAGGTTGCCAAACTGACGAGTTCGCACTGCTTAGACGTAGTGACGCGACGCCATAGTCTGCGTTTAAAATTAGAATCGATTATTTAACGCGCGTTCATTTGTTTTAATCGATGGCGCTTGGAGAAGGCAAGTTGAATTTGAAATGTGTTTTGTAATTAATTTTGTGACTGGCTGTATTATTAATATTCATGCGCTGAGGCGATGATAAATGTAAGATTTAATGTTCCGTTTAATATCAGTGTAGTTTGACAGTCACGTCCTGCGCGTAGCTGTTAATATTAAGCTTAATAAGCCAAGTAATTCTTAGCTAAAAACTCGTAGATATTAGAAGACTCTTTGCTATTACAAATAATGCTCAAAAATGAGCATAAATAACTCAACAGACAAAGCATACATACAGTCTTTATTGATGCGAAAAACTACGTGTTCACTATGACTAAAAGTGACGTAACCGTTGAGAAATGCACTCGTAACAATTGTGGTGTACACGAAAAATTAGCATGCGCTATCTAAAGCGTAGACTACCTTCCGTTGTCATACGCAATGGAATTTTTAGCGCCACTTTCCCGATATCACTTTCAACCTTTATGCGATCACGATTTATCCATTACTCACATGTGGACATTGTGGTAAGTCTGGCCCACACGAGCGGTGAGCTCACACTTTTTAGTCAGATCACTTTTACTTGTGTCACTGTGTACATAGTACGTAAGCTAACAGAAGTTGATTTAAAGTTCTAAAAAAACTGTCATATAGCCCAAACTGTCATATATGAGGAGAACCTCATATAGGCCTCTTCTAGTCAAGTCGAAACCAATTTTAAATAAAAAAAGTCGCTCTTTGCTAAACATTCATTTAAAAAAGTTGAGACTTATAATAATAAATATTCTTTATTGCACAAGTAAGGACACAAATCATTTGTACAATATTGGCGGTCTTATCGCTGGAAGCGATCTCTTCCAGACAACCATTGGGTAGAGGAAACAACGTTTATGAGTGAGTTAGAAACGGTGTGCAAAATATAGCTTG
Source organism: Pyrausta purpuralis (assembly GCA_963924145.1). Taxonomy (NCBI): domain Eukaryota; kingdom Metazoa; phylum Arthropoda; class Insecta; order Lepidoptera; family Crambidae; genus Pyrausta; species Pyrausta purpuralis. The sequence goes on from OZ001643.1 coordinate 21,669,821, forward strand.
AATTTTAATATTATACTTTAAAGATCGTTACATAATAAAAGTAAGACTAATGTTTATCCTATATAATAATTTGGATAAAATATCTTTATCAAGGACTATTATATCTTTAAAAAAAATCTTGACTCATCTTAATCATTAACCATGTCACACTTTCCGTGTGTGCCGTGCCTAAATTGTTCAAACAGTGTCGTCCTCACTTGTCTCCCGGGTTTACTTTAGCCGAACACAATTACCATGATGGATTACGACAGGTCGCTACCGTCTGGCTCACAGTTAATAAGGAACAATCGCTAACAATCGGTGGGTGGCGATCCGATTACACAACAATCGATTAGATTCCGCGCGACACATCACCGTTTCATTTTGACCGATCGGTGTTTTGACAATTTTGGAACAAGTTGTTGATGTATTAGGCGTTAAATAGAGGTTTATTAGACTTATATTTTCACAGATGTCATATTTTTTACCATTCTTAAAGATTATTAGCCTATCTAACCACCTTTAAAAGCTATTGAATTTTTGAAATCATTACTTATTTTACTATTTTTATCTATTTCAGATGCTGCCGGTGTCGGGTCCTCTGGCAGAAGATTGGCTTTCAGTAAAATGTTATTTTATTTCCACTAACTTTAAATTACCTTCCTTTGCCCAGCAGTAGGATGTTCATAGGCTACCTTTACTTTTTTTTACTTAAACCTTTAAATACCTTACTGTACTTTTTCTTAGCAGACCTAACTGCTAGTGTCTTCCAATAGCTATTCCTATCAAGGATCACTTAGGATTAGACATAATTATCTTGATAAAAAAAAACATGACTCATCAACATCTAATCAAAACACATGGCCCGAGTCATGAAACTCATAAAAAATTAAAATAACTGCCCCGTACCTATAATACATTATATATTCTTTATTTTGAGATATAGCCTTGTGTGACACACGTCAATACGACGTCATGTACCTACTTACGCACGTCGAAAAAAATAGTTGTATTTTGTTACCAACTTTGTGACATAATATTTTTTTACACATATAGTTAAGTAGGTAGTTAGTAAAATACATGAGTGTTGGTTTATACTTAATCTGAAAACTATTCATTTCTACAGTCGAGTACTGACATAATTATGTGAATTATTATTGTCAGTAATTATTAATGACATTCCTAAACCGAGGCTGATGATTGACTGGTAGGGAATGCCATAAGGCATTAAGTCCGCCTATTGTAAGTACAACTTGCAATGCAATAAAGTTGAAATAAATAAATGGAGTCACCTAACGGGTCAAACCACAGTAAATTAAATATTCATAAACTCCTTCTTAACAGTCATAAGAATGACAACCGCGTCACCATCAGAACAAATTTAATAAATTATTCAAAAACAATTTTCTCTTTCAAATAGTACCTCGGGTTTCATGTAACTAATGTTTTTGATGTACAGCACATCAGACTATACATTTTTGTTGAAAAATAGTCCTTATTTCTACTGCTGTCGTCCGTACATGCTAAGTCTAAGGAATCGAAATCTAAAGAAAAAAAAACCACTCAGATTTTCGTCTAACACATTACATTTTTGTGTTAAATTTACTTTTACATTGTTGTGTTAAGGAATGGAACCAACACTTTGACAAAATTGTAGAGAAGATTAGGCTAAACGAAGCTTAGCTAAAACCACATATCAGAAGCACACATTCAGATCGACAAAATCATATTTGATAGAAAAATAAATATAATAGTTTAGCTGTTTTTACATCATTTTATTTAGCCTAATGACAAATTATACCAAGACAATAAGTGTGCTGTCTGGCGCATACAAAAAAAACTACACTATTTTCCGAACAAGTTATACATCTATTTTTTTCATGTGCTTTCTGTTATTGCAAATCAAGCCTTTTTTATGTTAACTAATAGCGCTTCTATTTTTTATGTTAACTTAAAGCTTTTTTGAGGTAGGTATTGTTTTCGTTTACTGACTACATATTTCATGGGATCTTATTCAGAACTAGTTGTAATTGTTATATTTTTGCTATTCTCTTAACGCACGCAGCCATTACCAAGTCGTGTTATTATTTGTCCAGAGTGTAGGAGCACCTTCTAATTAATTTTTTTCTCCAAGGCAGAGAACCAAAGAAGAGCACAGGATAATTTGGTGCCTTCTAGCATCAATATTAGTGCCCTACATCTACCCTGTAGATCCGAATTTGTTTGAAGTGAGGCGACAAATTCGGTTCTAGAGAGGTTTGTGTGGTGCATGCACTGCAACGTTGAAGACAATTGAGAAGAAGAAGAAGAAAGAAAATAATGAAGATATTTTACAAATGATATTTTACTCTTACCTTACGAGGTATCACATATTCTTTAAATTCAAGTTAGTGTAGCTAAGTAAAATAGGTTAGTAAGTTTTATTAATGTATAATTGAGGTAGTCTTATAGCTATAAGCGATCTTTTGCACACAACCTTTGGGTAAATAACTAAAATCTGTAATTCCTTATGATGAAGCTATTTTTTAAAGTTAATTGTTTTTTATTTAATGAAAATAAGTTACCAGACCCAATGTCTCTGATTTTGACTAAATACTGTTATTTTCTTACAAATATGTGCAAGAAAGTCATTCATGTTGGTTTGATAATGTACCTATTTTGCAGAAAACGCTACATTTCGCAAGTGATCGACACGAACATGAATTTTCGATCGACTTGAGAATATGTGGCCGTTATCGTTAAAGACGATTATTCTGCGTTTTTACATCATCAAAAATATAATCATAGTTAATTTCACAAATACTGGTATAAAAATAACTTCTTTTGTAATTAATTTATTAAGTTTTTCAGACGTAGAAAGTCGTGATTCCCACTGGTTATTCCCCAGAATCCTATCATATTATATGAACTTTTACATAAAGCTTCCTAAATCGATAAGACGGTTACCTACTAGGCTTAAAGTCTATAATGCTAAATTATGTCTTCTATTTATTCATCGATTTGTACGAATAACGTTAATTCATGTGTTTAAAAGACAAAATACATGTAATAATAAGTGGTATTACGCCCTATGTAGGTTCCTGTGTTGTGAATGTTAAGAAAACTTTATATTTTATAATCTATGATGACTGCTCTTTGCATATTTTTAGGTTCTTAATTAATTTATTTTGTTCATTAAACATTAAAGAATATTATTACCAATAAATGAGAATAAATATATCACTACTGAAGTTTCATTGAAATATATGCTTAGTATTATTAGTAATCATCAGTTTTATTGACTGATAAATAAGAAATATTAACTTATTCCATAAATTATTCTAGACCTGCTTTTTTCTTTAACCAAGACTAAAGAAATTCCGAGGCAAAGACTACATAAACAAGAATTCATATAATGTTGAAAAGATGCCGACATTCTCACATCTAATTATTATTAGGTAGGTATTCAAAGAAAAAGCTGCACAGTATAAAGGGGATATTCCTGCCAAATAATGTCATTATAGTATTAAAATAGTTATTAAACTACTAATAAAATAAATACGTTTTCTATTTTCATTTAAATTCAACACCTACAAAATATGTTGACATTCAAGACTGAAAAACCGGGGTCATGAACTCTCTTTAAAATGCAATGCATATATGTAGTAACTACAAACATTACCTACACTTCTTTACGTAAAAATCAATACGGAATTCTGAAAAGCAGAAGCTGCCGCAACAAAGCAGCCTTTCTTTCTAAACTTTTCATAATTCTACTCGATACTAGATGGCGCTAGTAGTACCAAACAAGCAACATCAAACCGTAAAATCTATTCACTCACAGATGTCGGCAGTGTTTTCTTAAGGTTACAAGAGTAGTGAAGTACTCATTGGATATAAAGAATTACAAATAGAGTGCATATGTGTATTTTATTGATTTTCCTATTGAAATTGATAAAGTTTATTTCAAACAACATTACCAACATTATATATAAAATAACAGATTTTTTTTTTTTTTTTTTTTTTTTTTTTTTTTTTTAACCTACACCATCCCACTGCTGGGCAAAGGTCTCCCCCAAACTCCGCCACCTATCCCTATCCTTGGCCAACGACTCCCAATCCTTAGCAAAACTGACCAAATCGTCACACCAGCGCTTTCTAGGTCTACCCCTGCGGCGATAACCATCTGCTGGTATCCAACGCGTGACGATTTGGGTCCATCTATCCGGGTGCATCCTACATATGTGTCCCGCCCACTCCCACTTTAGCCTCGCTGTCCTTTCGCCTACATCCACTATACCAGTTTTGGAGCGAATTGTGGTATTACGGACCTTATCCATCCTGTTAATACCCAACACGCTCCTCTCCATGGCTCTTTGGCAAACCCTGAGCCTGGATTTTTGACTTTCGGTCAGTGACCACGTCTGCGCTCCATACGTAAGAACGGGCAGGATGCAAGTGTCGACGAGTTTGCGTTTCAGTGAGATTGGAAGGTCTCCCTTCATATACGCTTTCATGGACCAGAAGCTCTTCCAGGCGTTATCGATGCGTCGTCCGATCTCTTTGTCCTGCCTATTTTCGAAGGATACTATCTGGCCCAGGTATATATACTCGTCGACATACTCCATTCTCTGCCCATTCACCACTATGTCGTGTTCTGCGGCGTTGGTCATGATTTTGGTCTTGGACCTATTCATCATTAATCCAACCTCAAGGCCTGCTTCGCTCAGCTGATCGAGCATAGTGGCAAGTTCAGATGATGTGTTGGCAAAAAGAACAATATCATCCGCAAAACGAAGGTTTGTTAGCTTTTTTGTCCCGATATTTATGCCTTTCGTTTTCCATGGACCGTCCAGCTTCTTGAAAACTTCTTGTAAGGCGCTCGTAAACAGTTTAGGGGAAAGAGGATCTCCTTGTTTTACACCCTTTAGTATAGAAAATGGTGGTCCATGTGTGTGTAATTTTATATCTGCCGTGCTTCTTTGGTAAATAAGCCGTAGGAGTTGTATGTAGGTAGGCTCAATATCTTGTTTTTCTAGTGCAGCAAATATGGGTTCGTGTTTAAGGCTGTCAAACGCCTTGGAGTAATCGACAAACCCTATGTAGAGTGTCTTGTTGAACTCTTTGGACTTCTCTATTATTTGATTCACTGCATGCAAGTGGTCAGTGGTAGAAAAATGTGAGCGGAAAACAGCTACAAATAACAGATATAAAATAAAAAAAATTCAACACGTATTTGGTAAACAGAAGTATAATTTGTAACAGCATTCAATCTAACTTTCTTAGACAATTACTTACCTCAATGCTAGAGTCGGGTTTTCAAGCATCACTAAACAAATTTAGATTGTGCAGGTCAAATTCTGGAATCACTCTTCAAAATTCGCACACTCTATCAAACTCATTTTTTAAATCGTGCTCAAGACCGTTCTTATTCAAAAACGTTCTATTTCTAGAACAATTTCACATAGCGCCGAGGTACCAGGAATGTATAAGGAGCGAGGAAGATTAATGGTGGGCGCAGGGCCGACAACCGCGGGCTCGCGTTTGACGCGCAGGTGCGCTATTTTCATAATTGGCCGACCCAAGCCCTTTCGGCTTTCAGGAGTTGTGTCTTTGGCCATGTGAGGGATTAGATAGTAAGGAGACGTAGGCACTCGTAATTTTGATGCAAAAGGCTTTTTTTATGCTATAGCCAATCAAAAATCGAAAAGTCTACCACACCACAGCCTGTCTGATCCGTTCTTGTACGAATAAGACATAGTAGGCCGATGCAACCCCTTTAAGCTTTTAAGGCTTGGTAAGAAGATGTAATTGTTTCAAACAAACCGCTATAATAGAGATGTGAAACCTACCTATACGAACTCGCTTCAACTAGTATGTAAGCACCTATCACTTATATATTATACTTTAGGAAGCTTCAAGAAGGTCTTGCAGCTTAAAGTCAAGGAAGATAATGACTTTATTTAAACTTCTTACAAAACCTAAACAATTACCAAAACTATACCGAAAGAAACATTAGTTATTAACATAACAAAACAAAACGGGACCATACCGTAACATAATTTAAGAGGAAATTATAAGCCCACTTAACGTCTTTTGGTATAATCTTCATTCCGCATGAGGTTCATTCAGAATCATTAGGCAAACTTTTTTTTCGAATAACTTATTGTGTAATAATTTTACATCCGCATCAAATGTCCATGCATAAACATTTTTTAAATAACGATTACTAATCATAATCATAATTGGCATTTCACCCATTGACATACAGATAACAAGTCATACTTGAATATTTTTTTAGATACTGGCTAAACTAAAAAGGAGTTTACATTTTTTGTTAATTTTGAGTTTTTCTCATAATAATATTAGTATCTATTGTTGATTTCTTAGAGAATTTTGTAAAATAGAGAAAAAATTACAAAATATTGAACGAAATGTTTTATTGGAGTTTAATATCTTTTGCCTGTTTAAATAATCATCAAATCACCTTTTTTTGTATACTAGGATACTTGAATTTTTCTCCTACTAGTATTTACTGAAATAACGTATTCTTCGTAAACTCGGTAAAAATACGTATGAATAAGATTACTTTGCACAAAAATCTGTACTAAATTACTTTCTTAGTATTGTCAGACGCGTATTCTTAAATTTTATACCGATAAACCTGAATGATAAACGTATTGAAAAACTTCTTAAATAATGAATTCAACAAACTATTTTGTAGATCGTCGTAATTGAAATGAATTGCATAAAAAGATCGACGACAACATTTACACTCACATTTATATGTTTTTGTTTTATAAAATTAAATGGCAATTTTGTTTGTTTGATTAGTATTTAAGAAACATGTAAGACAGAATTTTTGAGAGCTGTGGATTCTGTTATAATAATAAAATAAAATAAAAATAAATTGGCAAAAATTATGAACCTACATATTTTTATCATCGATATGTATCGATATCGAAAAAAAGGTTGTCGTTACCCCAGGCACAGGTATTCTAATATAATTAATCACTTATTTTAGATTTTTATACAATCCATACAATTTTGTTAGTAAAAATAAAATTAAAATAATTATTATTATTATGATTTCCCAATCCAAAACCTGAAGCCATTTGCAAAACTTAATTTCTTCCAGTCTATTTATTACTTTGAATGTTATGGAGACGTCTATTATGCGTTTCGTAAAGATGGCAAAGCCAATTATGGTAAGAAAGTTATACCGATGAAACTATTACAGGTGTAGAACATTCTGCTTTTCAAAATTTATGCGAAAGAAGTTCATGCTGAAACTGGTATGCCAAACTAAATTATGGCCCCGTAGTCCCGGCTATCTCGCGGCCTCAGTTAGCTACATCAAGCTCAAAAATAAACACAAATTTCACTACTTCAAAACTCTTTTTCCCACATACGCTAAACTTACAGAATACCTCTCTATCGCACCCAGTGATTTATTCATCACGCAGTATCTCACAAACTACGGCCTTCATAAGGATTACTGTAAAGATTACATAATGTCGCGGACGACACATGTCCCTGCGACAACCTCACCACGCAAGAATACATTCCACAATCTTATTAAATATATAGCCAACAACCTCAAACATTTTAACAATCCACCGCAAGCACAAATTAATAAATAACCATTAAACAGTAGCACATCGGTTGTGCTCTCAGAGTAGTCCAATAGCTCTGAAAGTTCAGCGAATCACCAAACTCTTTAAAAAAAACAAAAACCTAAAGTGGAACTGTGACCTCAAACAGTGAAATTTTTCTTCAACAGCAATAAACTATTATATCTCATTTAAAATTTAGGAAAAAATCTGACCAACTTATAGTACTTATGACCAACTTCTACCAAGGGCAGAAAAGCAGCAACCAAAGAAACTAATCTTATTTTCAAAATCTTTTCATAAAGTACGTACCTATTTTAAGGAAAGCTCAACAGTATTTATCAAAACATAATTTGACGAACTCGAGCAACTAATCGCATCTCGTATGTGGACAAGCAAATCTCAGGGGCTCACGTAACATCTAATGAGCTCTATTAATCACTAGCTGAGACGACTATGGCGCCTTTGCCGAGTTCCGAGCAGTGCTTACCCAGTCCCACCGCTCCAACACGGGATTATACTCGCAACTGTGCCAAAACTAACGATCTTGGATTAGGTAAAAAAAACTAGGTAAGGACGGGGACTATTCTCACATCGATAGAACATTTCCATCACGACGATATTGGAATTAGGTCAAAGGTTTTTCCCACTACAACGGACCATACCATGATCGTGCCATGACCGTGGTAGGCACGTGTCGGGCACGAAAAGCAACACTTTTAACCCTGAACGTGTATCAGTACCGTTTGCTAGTATGCAACGCGTATGATACCAGTATGATACCCGTATGTAATATGTTATCTTGTTTTAGTGAGCGAACCGCTATTCATTTTATATTTTGATGGTAAAATCTACCTCTACTTATAGCTCTGACCTTGAAGAGATGTGATCAGTCTGACAGTCCGTATCGGCAAGACTATCAATGCACAGAGTAGGTTACGGCAACGCTTTTATAACGGTCATCATACGTAGTTACAACCCGTATGCTTAACGGTCTTGCAACGTAGCGTGGTATGCGCGGAGCGTAATACGGCATGCACCGGCATATTACGCTCCGTGCATGGCACGCAAGTGTTGTCGGTGACGGAACTATCTAGTGGGAAAGGTGTACTGGGCTAAGAGTTTAAGACTTCTTTCTATCATCTAAGTAATATGTGGAATTCAAAACCAACAACGACTTCAGTATATTTTTTACGGGCTGGCTCGGTATAACGGTTTCATAAAAGGTCATAAGGACTACACCATCTCATGAATCTTTCGTTCAATCCGTGCACCTAGTGTGCTAGATATGAAGGTGTATTAACGTTGTTGCGTGTGAATAATAGCAGATTCGCCATGTAAAAATTCGTGTATTGTCAACGCGTTGATTATTGCTATAATTTAACCATCAGTCGTCTATACTGCGGGCGTAGTCTGATGCATCATTTTTGACATTTCGCGTCGACAATTTCAATTTTATGATTTTCTAATTCATCAAATATCATTTTAACTTACGTAGCTATATCTTTAATAAATCTTAAAAAATATTTGTAGTTTTTTAAGCATTATTCAAAAATTCTTCTCAATCAATAAATACACGAAAACACCAATTTTGTCTTAGCATTTTTCGAGCGCCACCTGGTGGTTTTAAACGGAACTATGTCGAGACTTCCGACACTGGTCAAGTCGATAAACATATAAATAATAATAATCTTAAACACCTTCTTCGTTAGAACAATGATAAACTGTTTAAAAACCAGTGGGCATATTGCAATCTTGCTTAATCCGTTCAAGTTCCAGGCAGATCAATTACCACTCAGTAAACGAATATTATTAACACTTTACAGGACAGTATTCCAAACACAATAGAGCTTTTATTGTTTTACGGCTTTATCCGTTCACTGTCACGTAAAGTGTTAATATTTTAATAATAGTACAATTATTTAATATTTATGTTATTATAATATAATAATATAACCACATTTTGGGTGGAAATACAGATGAAAACCGATCTCGTGGGTCGAAAAAACCAAAGTGTTTTAAACTTGATCATCAATATAATCGCAATACACACGCAGTTACTGCTTTTAATCGTAGAATGTACTTAATTTTTTCTGTAATAATGTTGCTGGTTCTAACATATTTTCATTATTTTGATTTACTTCTTTACCTATAGTAATTGTGATTGATATTCTTTAACAAACACACATCAACATTTCCCATATCATGTAATAAGTATTCACATAAACGATGTGAAATAGAATGTGCCTCTTTGATAATGTCTAATTAATTTCAACACAAGAAGATGAAAGCGATAAAAAGCGTTCGGCTCCAAAATCAAGCCCCCCGCCGAAAAAATTGTGTAACTGAACCGAAGCATTGAAAGCAGGAAGGGCCCCGTCAAAAATTACTATTATACCCGCACATAATTAATGAACTGCTTATTCAAATACATTTAAAACTATTATTCATGCCGTTTACGTTTGAAATGTTCCGACCATTTCTTTGAAAGGACTCCTTATGGTTATTAATTAAAAATGTTACCTTACGCGATTTTAAAGAGCCCGCCGTTTTAGGCGTAGCAAATGTCAGGGCAAACATTGTTGTTAATTGTAATGTTGTGTTAGTTGCTATAGCAACGAGGCACGGGGCATTGTTTCAAGTCCTAGTGTGTAGGTAGTGTTAGTATGTACTAACATGAATCTTAGTTTTGTGGCAACTTCCGTCCTTATAAGTAGTGTTGTGTTTTAGTATATTTTCGAATCACTCGTAATATGGACGCGAGTGGTTCTAAAATAGAGTTTCCCCTGGTTTTCACTGAGGGCGCACATAAATATTATTTGTGTAGGTACTTGCACAGACAAGGCCATACATTCTAACAACTTATATTAAAATGCGAACCGAAATATCGTAAACATAAAATGTTTTTTTATTAGGCAACAATTAATTGGCTAAGGTTTGTTACAAGTAATATGGTAAGATCACAAAAAAAAATTAGTATTCTAATAGTACGTATTCAGCGCAGAAATTCCTCGTGAGAAAATACTGCCTGCTGAAACCGTTGTCTTTCATGCAAAAAAACTGGTTATATATATTGGACGGTTCTCCCTTGTTTTGTCGAAAAACGTTTGATATAATTTCACTTTTACTAATCACTCTTAACATAATGGTTGTTTAACATAATTTTGTTTAACATAATTTTTATAACAGATAATATTTGTTTGATATAACAACGTTTGTGCTAACATTTAAGAGGCATAATCATCATTCGACCTAATAATCATTTCATCTAATTTTTGTTTTATCTAATCTTATTTTGTATAATTATCATTTTACATACTTTTCATCACAAGAAAGGAGCGCCACCGAGCACCAGAACCCCCCTCTGTTGGTGTCGTGTAGGTTAGGTTAGGTTAGAACAGTGATCCGACAACGCGCGAAGGCGAGCGAGCGAAGCGAGCGTGCCGCGGCAGCGGCCGCCGAGCGCCAGAATTCCCCTTTGTTGATGTCATCTAGGTTATGTAGGTTAGAACAGTGACAGTTTTTTTATTTTTATTATACAAATTAACACTAGATAAAACAACAAAAAAAACTGTCACTAGTCTAACCTACATAACCTAGATGATATCAACAAAGGGGAATTCTGGCGCGTTGTCGGATCACTGTTCTAACCTAACCTAACCTAGATGACACCAACAGAGGGGAGTTCTGGCGCTCGGCGCCAATAATTTTTTGTATTATTTAAGTTCAGTTATAAAGTTTCGGTTAAATAAAAATTAGATTAAGCACTCATTAGGCCAAGCAAACATTATGTCATGTGATATTAGGCAAAGTGAAAATTCGATGCAATGAAATTATATTACATGAACAATTATGTCAATCAAAATTAGATAAAATAAATATTATAGGAATCGAATAATTATATCAAATGAAATTAGATGTTTTAAATATTTGTGAAGTGAAATTATATCAAACGTTGTTCGACAAAACAAGGGAGAACCATATTGGACACCAATCACATACATTTTTCTGATCCCAAAGTAAGTAGCCAATGCACTTGTGTTATGGAAATCTGACATAACGGTGGTACCACAACACCCAGACCCGAGACAATATAGAAAAGATCGTTTTCTACATTGACCCGACCAGGAATCGAACCCGGAACCTCACGAGATGGCGACGCTTGGAACCAGCGTGCTAGCCACTCGACCACGGAGGTCGCCAGTTATATTAAGCTCTTTTGCCTATAATTCCTAAACGAATTAGTTATTGTGACTGGACACTAGGTAGCTCAAGATATTTCTGCCATAAAAGATTTTCCGGTGGTTTTCATTGCTTTCTTTGATATTTTCGGTGGATGTCGACTTGTTTCCTCCCAAATAGGTAAGAAATAATTAAATTCCTATCAATTTGTTAATAATATATGCCTTTGTCGTTAAAATAACCTTACGTAAACGTCAGTAGGTTTGTATTTCATAAAAAGCCTGGGAAAATCGATTGCTGGCTCTTACCCTCAATCCTCTGCATTTTATTCTATACAATTGCGGATTTTCGATTACAAACGAAATCTATTGTTATTCCGATTCGGCGAATGTACATTGGAAGGGTTAACGATAATATCAGCTATTGTGGATTATTTAGATACGCACAGAATCTTCTGAATCATGATGTATTGTATGCTGCTTGAGTAGTTACTTGTGTTTCAATATGTTATAAGAAATAATAATGTTTTCTTTTTAACCGACTTCAAAAAAGGAGGAGGTTATCAATTCGACTGTATGTTTTTTTTTTTGTATGTATGTTACCTCATATCTCAGTCGTCTGTCGACCGAATCGAAAAATTTTTTCGCCTACTTAGAGGGTGTACCTTTTAGTTGGTCCCATTTTTTCCATTTTGGGATCTGATGATGGGATCTTGGTGTAATCGAGGGAAACACTCAAATTTTAAAGGCACGTATAGTGTTTCTTTACAAGAATCTTAATTTTGACGTGTTGTTACGTCTGATAGTCAACATCTTGTGGGGCTGAGCTGATGGTGGAACTCCTTAACGCTTAGGAGTTCAGTAATTATAATGAATAACTTATGATAGGTAATTTGTAGCTTCTTATAAAATAGAATCATAAGGTGCAACACCCCCCCCCCCTCTTATGTAATCACTAAAAATGAAGAAATAAAATAAACTTTTAAAAAAGTAAAAACCGACTTCAAAACCAAAATGCACTAAAATGTCTTAAATAAACTCTTCACCATTGAAAGGAAAGGAATCCGTTTTAGGCAAACAATTTCTTTTTGGAGTCGGTATCATCACTTTGACCATCAAGCATCAACTATCACAGCACCGACTCCAAAAAGAAATTGTTTGCCTAAAACGGATTCCTTTCCTTTCAATGGTGAAGAGTTTATTTCAGGCTTTTTAGTGCATTAGGGTTTTGAAGTCGGTTTTTACTTTTTTTCAAAGTTTATTTTTATTTATTTGAGTCTATGAAGACATTGCTAGACGTTTTGAAATAAGACTTGTTCCAAATTTTATCGAATGTCACTACTAAATGTAATTTTTACCTAATCTTCAATTTTATGACTCAGTAAATGAATCGTTGTACATTCGCCAGCACATCGGGTTACCCACTTTTTTTGCAAACTAGCTCTTAATACAACTGCATAAGATACCGCAGTGTTTACCTTGACGTGCTGTTGTCCGTACCTACTAGACATAATCTGATGGGACAATCTAATCAAAGACAGGATTATGTTAGTACAATCAACTTCATTCAAAGCCTACAAAATCGATCAAATCGTTTCGATATCGAAATCCCATTGCAACAGTGTACAGCGAACTTTTAATCAAGTCCTGGAGAAACGATTTACTATAGACATAGAGTAATTCCAAGATAGAAGAGAGGATGATAAAAGTTAAAAAGTTACGGTAAAGTAAGGGTATAAAAATATGTGTTCCTTGTATACTTAAATGTTGATGCATAAACTAATGTCTAAGAAGATAAAAGGCAAGGTGGCCGAGTGGTTTAGGCATGTGCTCGGATAGCACACGACGCGATGATTTGATTCCCGGCGTTAGACAAATTGTGTATTTTAACTTCAATTTATTCATATCATATTTAGATGTTGAAGCGATTGTTCAATGAAAGTTATTATTCTCAATCAATATTTTTAATTTTTACCTTTTGTTTGTTTTAATCACACAATATGTGGTAAAAGATGTTGGTTGTGCAATAATGTTAAACATTTTTATAAAAATTACTTAGGATCGTACAATAGTTTCTTGTCCTACTCGTATATAAAAATTAAAACTTTTAAGACTACTACTACATCTTATAATTTATGATCTAAAAAATAATCATCCGTTTTGGTCCTGTAAAACAAGTACTTCCGTACGTACAAGCTTATGCCACTTTTAATATGATCTCAAACATCATAGGCAAAAACTAACTATTGTAAGGTGGACTTTCTGATCATTCTTCATTACTCCGTGTGCCGCGGTCGTCCGGCGCCCGCCGTCAGCGCATCATTAATCACTAGTTTTAGTTGCACGCTCTGCACACCGCGCCGTTTGTAGCCGCCGATGTACTGTGCTTATGCTGAAATTATACATACACGTGTATTATGGCTAAATATTATTACTATTATAGTAAAGTAGACGGGTCATGTATGTAGAATGCACCTGGATAGATGGGCACAAATCGTCACGCGACCGACGAAGGGGTAGCCCTTAAGAGAGTTGGTGTGACAATTTGTCTCTTCTTGGGAGATTGGGAGTCATTGGCACCTCACAGAGTCCAAATGAAAGTGTTGGGAGAGACCTTCACTCGGTAGTGAGATGATGTAGGTTAAATACCTATTTATAGTTTTAGTGATTGTCTGAAAGTAGCTCTACACTTACAGCTCTACACACCGCGCCGTTTGTGACCGATGTTCTGAGTATATGCTGAAATATTATTATGAATATCGTCATGAACGAATTATAAAAGCTGTTATTATTATTTTAACATTTAGGTATTTAACTAAAAGGAATTCTGTAAACAATGGCGTCGTTTGCCGATAAAGGTAGTGCATAAGACTGAAAATATACTTACATATATCTACACATACGTGATACACTTTATTTAATACTGAACCGCATATTTCTAAAAGTACGGTGTCCATGTATTTTGCTACAGAAAAGTACCTAAATAAAAAAGTATAATCGAACATACGAAAACGAGTAAATTATTCATCATTACCACAACAAATTAGGCTCATTAGCAGAAATTTCCAGAAATAAAGTAGTCGAAAACCTGCAGGCGTCCACAATCGTACCATTTTTATTCTTCATTATATTTTTATGCATTTAGTTGTCAGTTTTAATTCCTTATCATAACGATTAATAACAAATATTTTAGAAAAGATAGAAAGCTGTCTGGTTTTTTAGCTCAAAAGATTAGCATGGTTATCCAAGCAATGCGGCAACGCAGCCAGCATCATTGCCTCCTTGCCACAAGGAAACGGTTTCGTATTAAATACATAAGATAGGTTTAAGTATATTTTAAGTGATGAATTTTTCCTTTTAAAGTTTAAAGTGTTATATTGCAACTAAGCCTGCAGTAGATTTAAAAATTAACGTATTTTATTTACAAATGTATTTAACTATTATAAATTCCAAAAGATGCAACATTGCACAAATAGCAAGGTTTGCCAGTGACAAAACAAGAATTCAAGTTGTAAACGTCAGTCTTACTAATGATTAAGTATTGTAACGTTGTTAGTGCTAGGGTTAAATTGCTGAGTCATCACCAGGGGTGGAACAGTAGTTAACAGCCGTTGTAACAGATGGAGTGTAGTTCGATTCCCGTTCTCAGAGAAAGAAATTGTTTAATGATTTATTTGTAAAGTTATCGAAAACTTTTAGAGTACATATTTTCAGAGCCTTATTGTTCTTTCAATTGTATCAATACACCACAAAAATATTAGTAAGTAGTAGTGTAATGGGTGTATGTCGGAATAATGTCAAACGTATAGCTTCAAATCATTTAAACTGTAATATTTTTATGAAGTGGATGTGTAGTAAACTTGATAATTTACTTGATAGGTAACGAGTACTTATAATATCTCGTTATCTTTTTTTAAATCAACGTTGTGTGTATCTTATACAATTTTTTATTTGAAAAACAAACATTGGTCAACCAAAATCACACACCATATTGAGACGAGTGAATTAAAAATAGGGCCCCTGGGTGCGACTAGTCTTAATAGTTTCAGAAAATATAATGTTATTTTTAGACCTTTTGTTAGTACATACCCAAGTAGGTAGCTTAACCCTAAAAATAAAAAAAGTATTGAAAGGGGAATTTGCATGCAACTGTCAAGAAATGGCAAGCTCCGAAACAGTTAGTTGCTGATTTATTGCTCTATACAACCCTTTTGCGAATCTCGACTACTGTTCGCGTACTGTTACAATTTTTGTCAGTTTTGCACATAATTTATGGAGCACATAGGTGGTCTCAATGCTTCTGCAAGTCACGGGCTTTTGTAGGTCAGTTACTGTTTTCCTATATCGAAGAAGTAATGGCGTCACGGTAGAGATTCTCAAACTTTTTAAAAGCAGGTGCAAGCACCTTTCTGGACCACTTTAGGTCTTAAACGATTTTATTTCCGAGTTTATCCTTGGGAAAATCTGTAGCTATTTTTAAAAATGATCAAGGCCCTTTTTTGGAAACACTCGCTTGAATTGGCGTGTGATTTTCGTTGAAAACAATATAAAAAATAATGGAAATCGCGTGAAATTTAGACGTTGACTTTGAGTTGAGTACTTACAAATTTTAGTTATATTTTTTTTAAAGCACTTCTGTGTGGAATCTTTTTTTTTTGGGAAATCTAACATTAATAAATTAATATCACACGCCATCTTGAAGCGAGTGAATCATAAATATAGGTTTTGTATGTGGTCAAATGCTTTGTATATCATAATCATACAAAGCATTTGACCACGATCTTACCTGGCGGTAAGTTATGATGTGGTCTACTAAGAATTACAGCGTTCGTTAAGAATGACACTAGCTTATTCATACTTATATGAGTTATTTCTTACACTAAATATAGACTAAGCCCACAAAACAGAAACACTTAAGCTTTTATCTGCGCACGCAAGTACAACTTAATTTCATTGGACTGGTCAAGAGCTGGATCTTTTGGAAATAATAATTTGTTTTCAAGTCTGCAACAAAATGAATTTTAATGTAATACATAATAAGTAGTAAGCAACATTTAAAAGTATTTCGTTATATTATATCTCGAAACAAACAAAACATAAACTGTATCAAACGCAAAACTTTGAGAACCACCGCATCAAACACCGTGGCATTTCCTACAATAGCCCACTAATGATCGTCTTAACATTCAAATCGCCCACGCCGCCTTTTGTCTCCTGAATCGCGGGGTTTTTCGTATGATGCCATTTTTCAAACAGCACGATACGGGCTGACTGAAAGATGTAGGTCAACGTTGATTGTTGCGAAATGCTGGCGACCAGTTGGGCGATAATTGATATTTTGATGATCTGTAAGCCTGACACGCACGCCTCGATACCGTTTATCACGTCGATAAAATAATTTAATTTCCTAAACAACATGTTTTCCCACATTGTGTTCACTTGTAAATCAATCCTAATTGCTTTTAAAAACAAATGAATAGATTAATGTTACTGAAAACCTGTTTGATTATGGTTAAAATTACATTTGAAATTTATCGATTGCTGCGATAAATGATAAATAGGCGCGCATCTAAGGCCCGCTGAATTCGGACTTGGCTTTTGACTGTAAACAGAATATGAGTATGGATATCACGTCGTTTTTGTACGACAGGTTGCTGAAGTATAAAGCAAGCTAAATAGCTGTGCAGTTTTCATGAAAGAACAACCTAAGATCACTTTCCTGGATACCGATTATAAGGTTATATCAGGGGTCTCATTTTAGAATGCTAGTGAAATTTTAAACTAATTTGATAGCAGTTAAGACTCTGACTAAGCAACATAACTGTTAGTGCTCTTGTTGAAAAGCATCCAAAAGAAAAAAACGATGCTGTAAAATATTTACATAGGTTAACCCTAGGTTAAAACAAGATCCAAGCATTTTTTATTATTATTATGGAACCTCTAAAGAATCTATCTATACTAATATTGAGCTGAAGAGTTTGTTTGTTTGAACGCGCTAATCTCAAAAACTACTGGCCCGATTTGAAAAAATATTTTTACGTTGGATAGTCCATTTATCGAGGAAGGCTTTAGGCTATATAACATAAAGATATGACTCATAAGACCACAGCAGAAATGAAAAATGTTGCGAAAACGGGAGAAAGATATTCCTTTTGAGAGCTTCCGCTGCATACGCTGCGGAAACCGCTTAAGTTACACAAAAATCGTGTATGACAGGATTGTTCAGCATTAAGAGTTCTATAATAAAATCCGCGACAGCATATGTCTATCTTTTATGGTTGACTTACTACTACCTTTTTTATGTTAATAAATTTGTAAAAAAAATATGCATTATTTTTAGAGGTGTATTATATACACACGTATTTATTCTTATCAAAATAAATACATTCATCATCACGATCATTTCATTTAGAACCAAGTTGCCCTTTATATCATTTTATTTCAATAAATATCTTAGGAGCTATCACAGTTTTAACATAACTGCGCACCAAAATAATGTTCGCAGCTTAAGTACAACGTGCGCTTGCGCTAATATATTATAAAGCTGAAGAGTTTGTTTGTTTGAACGCGCTTATCTCAGGAACTGCTGGACCGATTTGAAAAAATATTTCTCTGTTGGATAGTTTATTTATCGAGAAAGGCTGAAGGATATAAAACATGACGCTGCGACGGGAGGGGAGGGAGCAAACGCAAAACGCGCGGACGAAGTCGCGGGGGACCGCTAGTAAATTACATAAAAGTAAAATTTTACGGCAAGAAACTGTATTTCGACTTACTCAGCTGTTATTTCAGCTGAAAACGAAAATTTGCTGAAATTAGTTTCATGTCTTATCTCTGCACTATTTAAACACGTGGAGTTTGCGACATTGCCATCCTGTAGCTGTACGTTTTTGGTACGGACGCTGCGCATCGTGCACTTTGTATGAATACAAACGACCGTCCGTGTGTCATACGACAAACGCACCTTTCGGCACTGCCACGGTCCGACACGAAACCTCTAAATTGAAAGCGCCCTAAAACTGTTATTGTGTCCGTAGTATAGGTAATTCTTGTAGCTCTATACATTCTGATTTTATTTAAGTTAATGAATTGAATTCATTTAAATTAAAATCGTTAAGATTCTAGATCTATCTAACTTGCAAAACATCTAAAGTACTTACAATGAAGGTGTTAATAGCTTACCAATGTTGCGCTTGCGACACAAAACCTTTAATCGAACCGACCGGCTCATGGACACTCCTTGTTTTGCTACTGTTGATTAGCAGCTATAGTTAACGTTCAACCAAGATAACTAACCTATTGTTAGCAGTGTATACATTTTATGTTATGCAATTGAACCTATCGTAATATTAAAACACTTGATACCTAAGTTTTTTTTAAAAAAAAAACCGTTTGTTATGTTTAAGAGACATTTGAAAAAAGAATGATAAATTTAAAACTTCAAATAAAAAGAATCAAATCGATCATAACTAAAAAAAACCCTCAAGCGTTTAAGTCCCTAAAATATAATTTGGTAATACCTACTCATGGATTTTTCTTAGTCGCTGTCGATAATAACGTGTGGATGGAATATGGAACCTTTAATTTTAGTATGGGAGTCTTTTTAAAGTTATTCTAAGAAGTCTCAACCATTTTCTTATAAATATGTAGCAGAAAATTAGGAAAAATCTTATCTTATTTTTCCATCTTAAGAGAGACAAAAATAAAATATTATGATATAAATGAATTGCCTAAAAGAACTAAAACGTTTCACATTACACTCGAGCGAACTCTGTTTTCTAAAAAAAACACGATTGAAAAAACAGTTCTGGTTGCAAACCAAAAAATAAATACCGCATTTTACAAACATGTATATTTTGCATTACAGCTGCAACACAAGCATATGCTAAGGATGAACTGCGTGACGTCGGAACCATGTGACATCTATTAATCACAACTCATGTCCCGATCCGGTACTAAATATAATCGTAGAATCACAGAACGTAACATTTGCTTCAGTTCATTAACGGTTTGTTTATGTTTCCATAAATAGAATTTCCGTCTAAGAATATTCGAATAAAAAGTTTTCTCCTTAAGTACCTTTTGCTGATACTCACTTGTAATCTTGGAAATGAAGGGTAGGGTAGCTGAAATTGGTCACGCTGTTTACTCTCATAAAGGAATTTTAATGTCTAAAAATTATTTAAAAAAACTATATGAGAAACTTTAACAATATCATCAACTACAAACGTCTAAACGGTATTGTATTGTCGATGTGAAAATGGAAAAATCGTCTGTCCGTCTGTCGGGCTCCGTTCAATGGTGCAATTTCACGCGTCATAAAATATCTCCGTAGAACCCGAAAACTTGTCTGATAAAAATGAATCGATGGCGTCCGTATCGAATAAAATTAATCGATTTGTTTCTCGAATCGATGCCGTTTTATTTTTTCACGCGCGACTGCGGAGTATTGATGACGTGTGCTGTCAGTGATCTTTTTGCAGTACTTTTATAAAACTTCTAAACGCTTTTGTAATTTCGTTTTGTGTGTATCCTAACACAATCTAACTAAGCTATACATATTAATCGCCGAAAAAGGAAAAAAAAGTATATAATAAGCACTGAAAATGCATGCATGTGTATTTTTTCATTAAGTGTTTGACTTCAGAACAAGCCAAGTGTGACTAAAACGAAGTCGAAGATGGAACGAGCCTACCCAGAAGAAGCCTGTTTATTCTTACTTTAGATAGATTAGAATTGTAATCATTAGGAAACATCGACGCGGACAGCGAGTAAAGCTACAGTTTTTTTTTTAAAGTTGAGCTAAAACTACAGATTTCTTCTGTCTATTTTTCCATTTTATCATTAAAAAAAAAACTAGTAAATGAAGTTTTACAAATTTATCGTAACACTAAATTTGCACAATTTAACTTTTTTATTATGTAATCAATACACTTCTGATGAGATTAAGCAAAATTTATCTATTTTCAAGTAGGAATCTTTGATCCCAGCGGGCGAAGTCTGATGCATCATATTTGACATTTCACGTCGACAATTTCAATTTTATGATTTTCTAATTCATCAAATATCATTTTGACTTACGTAGCTATATCTTTAACTAGCGGTCCCCCGCGACTTCGTCCGCGCGTTTTGAGTTTGCTCCCTCCCCTCCCGTCGCAGCGTCATGTTTTATATTCTAAAGCCTTTCTCGATAAATAAACTATCCAACACAGAAATATTTTTTCAAATCGGTCCAGCAGTTCCTGAGATAAGCGCGTTCAAACAAACAAACTCTTCAGCTTTATAATATATAGCGGTCCCCCGCGACTTCGTCCGCGCGTTTTGAGTTTGCTCCCTCCCCTCCCGTCGCAGCGTGATGTTTTATATCCTAAAGCTTTTCTCAATAAATAAGCTACCTAACACAGAAATATTTTTTCAAATCGGTTCAGCAATTCCTGAGATAAGCGCGTATAAACCAACAAACTCTTCAGCTTTATAATATAATTAGCGCAAGCGCACGTTGTACTTAAGCTGCGAACATTATTTTGGTGCGGAGTTATGTTAAAACTGTGATAGCTCCTAAGATATATATTGGAATCAAATGATAATAAAAGGCAACTTTGTTCTAAATGAAATGTTCGTGATGATGAATGTATATATTTTGATAAGAATAAATACCTGTGTGTATAATACACCTCTAAAAATGATGCATTATTTTTTTACAAATTTATTTAACACTAGCGGTCCCCCGCGACTTCGTCCGCGCGTTTCGAGTTTGCTCCCTCCCCTCCCGTCGCAGCGTCATGTTTTATATCCTAAAGCCTTTCTCGATAAATAAGCTATCCAACACAGAAATATTTTTTCAAATCAGTCCAGCAGTTCCTGAGATAAGCGCGTTCAAACAAACAAACTCTTCAGCTTTATAATATATTAGCGCAAGCGCACGTTGTACTTAAGCTGCGAACATTATTTTGGTGCGGAGTTATGTTAAAACTGTGATAGCTCCTAAGATATTTATTGAAATCAAATGATATAAAGGGCAACTTGGTTCTAAATGAAATGCTCGTGATGATGAATGTATTTATTTTGATAAGAATAAATACCTGTGTGTATAATACACCTCTAAAAATAATGCATTATTTTTTTACAAATTTATTAACATCAAAAAGGTTGTAGTAAGTCAACCATAAAAGAAAGACATATGCTGTCGCGGACTTTATTATAGAACTCTTAATGCTGAACAATCCTGTCATACATGATTTTTGTGTAACTTAAGCGGTTTCCGCAGCGTATGCAGCGGAAGCTCTCAAAAGGAATATCTTTCTCCCGTTTTCGCAACATTTTTCATTTGTGCTGTGGTCTTATGAGTCGTATCTTTATGTTATATAGCCTAAAGCCTTCCTCGATAAATGGACTATCCAACGTAAAAAGAATTTTTCAAATCGGGCCAGTAGTTTTTGAGATTAGCGCGTTCAAACAAACAAACAAACAAACAAACAAACAAACAAACAAACAAACTCTTCAGCTTTATAATATTAGTATAGATAAATCTTAAAAAATATTTTTAGTTTTTTAAGCATCATTCAAAAATTCTTCTTTATCAATAAATACAAGAAAACACCAATTTTTTCTCAGCATTTTTCGAGCGCCACCTGGTGGTTTTACACGGAACTATGTCGAGACTTCCGACACAGGTCTCCAAATGACGTTCAATACCCGAAAAAGCCCTTTTTAATTAATCCCGCCATCACAAACCAATCCTCTCTCGACGTGTTAATACCCTAATTCCCTCTCGGCAAGTGGTCATCGCACCGTAATCCAATGGAGCAGTCCCAATCAACACTGTGTGGGGAGTGGGGACGAATATTCCACTGGGACAAATTTTCCGAGAAAAATTTACAATGGGGACATCTGAACTTGATATAAAGAGGAAGAGTGAGAGTGGACGCGTAACGAATCATGAGGGATGACAGAGGAAGAAAAATGAGTTACATTGAAACGGACCCCTTTTATTTACAGTTGCTTTTTGAGTAAATAAAATATTTCTTCCTTAACTTCGGATTCTTGTTATGATAAAGTCTT
This sequence comes from Pyrausta purpuralis, assembly GCA_963924145.1. Classification (NCBI taxonomy): domain Eukaryota; kingdom Metazoa; phylum Arthropoda; class Insecta; order Lepidoptera; family Crambidae; genus Pyrausta; species Pyrausta purpuralis. The sequence goes on from OZ001643.1 coordinate 21,692,634, forward strand.
AATGTTCAACTATTTGACCAAATGCGTAAAACATTTCAAGCGCATTGGTGATTCACCTTTATATAAAAATAAACTTACGTATTTTTGACCTATAAAAATCATTTAAAACCAAAATATATTTACACTCCCTTCACGTTACGAGCGCTAAGTCGTAAGTTTAATTTGAACTCTATAGAATTTGAAGGCACAAAATTATTTACAAACTATAACAAAACCACCAAAAAGTCAAGCTTAACACATAGCCAACTTTACTTTTAGTTGTTATCACGCCCAGGTAATGATCCGGGGTATCCCTTGGTCAAGTTTCTAATTAATAGCGCAAAGGGTCCGTAGTCCATTAAGCTGGGGTTTGTAGTCTGTGAGTATTTTTCATCCCTTCGAATGAAATCCCCAAAGTACTGTAACTATTGTCCAGTCTCGGATATCAATTAATTTGACCCACACCGTACGGTCGATAAATAAACCGCCCTCAAAAACACTGACTTATAAGCATTAAATAAGGCATTTGTCTTATATTCAGGTGATTAGGTGACCAATTCTTTTGGAGTCGGTGCATGATGTAAGTAGATTGTTGATGTTTGTAAGCTTTGACATCATGCACCGACTCCAAAATAATTTAATTTTCCTTATAAATAGAAAATAATTGCGTTGTTTAAATATTTTTAGCAAGTTTTTTGAAGGCAGTTAATGTGCTTGTTTTATTTCATTTAAAGTAAAGTAAGCCTGTGAAGTCCCGCTGTTGGGCAAAGGTCTTACCTCAACTATGAGATAGTTTGAGCCATACTCCACCACGCGGGCTCAGTGTAAATTGGAGGAGGGGTGTTTGTAAGGCAAGCAACCAACCCTGCTGTCAGATGATATCAAGCCGCCCATAAGGCCTCTGATATTAGCCAGGACCGACAGCTTAACGTGCCTTTCAAAGCACGTAGATGCTCGTATTTCGTCATCGTCACGTAGGTTGCTTTACTTTGGTATCACTACCAAAGCGCTGCTACCACTGCGCTACAAGCACCTCCTTTATTTCTAGTTTTTTTATTAATACTTATATCTCAAAAACTACTTGACTGATTTTGATAAGTTTTGGACTGTACCCTAAGTTGAAACATACTTAATCGAAATAAGAAATAATCATCTCGCTATAATTTCTTGTTATAGAAAATCCTGAGACAAACATACATACACGTACGAAATTTTGCACACGTGTTACGAAGCCTTATTAGATCAACGTGTTTTTTTTCGATTCTAACGATATCACATAAATACAGGTCAAATTGAATTTCTCCTTTTTTTGAATTCGGTAAAAGTCGGATCTTAGTTTGTGAGACTGTTGTTATTTTTATTTACACTCCATCACGAATCTACGGTCCAGCCTGAGCGATAAAACATTCAGAGACGTAAAGTTTCTAACAGAATTCGCCCTTTGCAATAAGTGAGCCCAGTTGACAGTTGGCCAAGCCCCAAGTAGAAATATATTTTCAGCTAATAATGTTTCATCGGTTATTAAATGTAACTGTGCTATTGAAACTTCGTATATCACCTGTGCATGTTTGTTGCTTTTGTCTAAATAATATTGTTGACAATGCCGTTTACTATTAACATGCTGAATACATTGCATATTGCATTTTAACTGTACGTGTCAAGTACATAGGTACATAAAATGGCATCGCATCTTTGATCACGACCACACTCTGGCAAAGCCCTTTGGGCTAATGTGTCCGTATGCATGTCCGACTCTTTATTTGCTCAAATGTGTTTTCCATACTTTTGTTATGTGACTTAAGGTGTAAGTGATCAAATAACTCATTTAAAACCATGTTATACCTTCAAGAACCGGGGGCCAGTTAAAAATGGCCGTCGGGTTTTGTATAATTCAGCAATGTTTTACTTGATGAGACGCGGGTTTAATTGAATTACAGATTGTTGATAAGGCTTTCATGTGCCTCGTCGGCGACATTTCATTAAGGGATGGTTATTGATTTTCCGTGGCGCCATTGGACGGAAAATTTTCTGTGACGGACATTTTGTGGAAAGAATACATTGACTTTTTATTGAAATATAATATTTTTGAGATCTAAATAAGATCTTGTTCATGTTTTTTTTTTCTGAATTGATATTCGTCTTCGATTTTCTATACTTAAAAGCTACTTAAGCTAATTTAAGGTTTAGCCCAAAGGTTGTTTGGAAGAGATTGCTTATAATGATATAAGAATTTATACTCAACATATATTACGTGAAATGAAAGTTATCTGTCTAATTTATTGTAACTAAATAATACATTCACTGTATGTTCTATTCTATTACTTGATGCAACACAATTTTACCGAAAATAAAAGTAAGTACGCTTAAACTAACTGGAACATCACTTTTCAAATGATCTTTTTAAGAAGGTACAGATCCAAAAAAACATCATCAATCTCCAAAACAAATTGGAAAAGTGATCTCAAAGTAGCATTGCCAAGACACTAACGTGTGCGCAATATAAATGGATACACCTTACAGTTTTATTTAACTAATTCATTTAACTAACCCACCAGACATCCGTTCCACTGATTAAATTTCGGTGCAAAATTGATGGTAGTTAGAAAAGGTCGCACCTTTCACACCTAATACAGAACTTGTTCTATATTCATTAAAGCTTTTGAAAAACTAGTTTGAATAGAAACGGAAACGAATTGGGTAATGTAACGGAGGTAAGAACAGTCAGCTCATTTCACAGTGGAGATATAAAGAAAATCAATCAAATTGCTAATTTTATGGGCTTCATGAAACCTTTAATCTGATAACTGACATCAATTTTGGTGTAAAGTCCTGTTAACGTGGATGTTGACTAGGTGCACCGCCCTAGCGTCGGATGACGGACATTACTAGGAAGCTGTCAAGATGGCAGCCCTGGCATGCGGGCTTCGGCGTGGTTGGAGTGCTCGTGTATCAAAATATAAGCAATATAATTTTAAACGTAATCGAATCGTATTATTTGCAAATCCCGCTCACACAGCTGAGAACTTTCTTTATTGCTTACGTTTCTTCTTTTACGCATGCGCATGTAATTATATGTCTCGCTCTAACATATAGCTAGATGTGATAGTTGCATGCTCGTACTGCATGCGAATGTGTTGATGTTCTCACAGAGTCAGATAATCATATCGACATGGCATCTGAAAATAACATAGCATTGGAAGCAATTAACGAACAAACAATAAAACGCTGATTTTAGGCGGCAGAAATATGTAGCAATTCCCGTGTTTTTTGGTATATGTGTACTGCTAACACTTTCTATAGAGCTTTGAGTTCAGGGACAATACTACACCAGAAGGTTACCTAGTTTTTTTCTGTTTTTATTTTAATATCAAACTGACACTGCACACATACTCTGCGTTACTTCTATTTTATTACTAATTATCCAAAAATATGTGCTGGCTCTTCTATTTTCACTACGTGTGAAATTTCGACATGTTACTGATGGAAACTGCGTGTCAGTCATATTATTGGATGCTGACGGCCGCATTGTGGCTACCTAATAATAACAAAACGATCGTGCCACACGATCTCATCTGTAATTTCAAGCCGTCAACGATTTAAAGTTGACCTGACATAATACTAAAAATCAATGGCTAGGTATTGATGAGTTTAGATTCAATGGATGGTCATGAAACAGTTGAGTGCAAAAAATAAATTAATACAACCTGGTTTCATTCATGAAATAAATATAAACACAAGTGAAAATAACAAGCTACTTACCTATCATAAGAATATGAAGAAATGATTACCTTTAGCTGGTAACTAAAAAACGGTCAGTAAAACATTCTAGCTGTATAATGCGAAATTTTGTTGTTAAATGCACATGTTTTGAGTAATTTATTTGTAAACCAGGCATATAATAAAAATAATGATCACACCACTTTTAAAAGCTACTGTACTTACGGCTAGTATTGCTTCATCTTCAATCAATCATTTACAGAACAGTAATAATACGTTTGAAATTAAAGCGGATGCTTGCATGGATTACCAAATATTTAACTACTGGTTTTGAGTTTTGGTCTAAGAACGTTAGAGAATAGCTGAGCAGTTTTTAAGCTGCACCTTCTTTCTATGGCCAATCTAAGCACTGAACGTCTAAGGATATGTTAACGTTTCACTTGCAACGTGCAAAATTCTCAAGTTAGGTCTCGGTTTAACATATAGCTAGATGTGATAGTTGTATCCTTGTAGGTATCAAACGCTGCCGTATACGAATACGTAGGTATAAACAGTGCGACAAAACATTGCGACATGGATCTTTTGGCTGACGGCGAAAATAGGAACTAACACTTCATCTTCAAAAATGCGGTTGCCAGGGCCCCTATTTTTAAATCACTCGCTTGGATATTGCGTGTGATTTGCGTTCGAAAACGAATAAAAGTCAACGAAAATAACGTAAAATAAAGACGTGAAGTCGCACAAAATTGAGGCATCTTGTTTCAAATCACTTCTGTATGGATTTCAACTGATTTTCATTCCAAAATTGGACTTTAATCAATGAATTTCATACGCCATATTGACGCGAGTGATTCAAAAATAGGGTAAGATTCTGTTTAACTACCATAGAACTACTATTTACTTAAATAAAGTTATGGTTTTTAATGGTTATACAATTGTTTTGCGCTTTAAATCAAAGGAACATACATGATACAAAAATACATGCTTATATTGCTTTAAATAGGGTACTACCCTTCTAGACTAGACTTTGCCATGGTTGGGTAATAAAATATTTGTTAAACAGCTTCACTACTTAAATCAAGGGAGATTTTTGCATTGGCTATCCTGATTGAATGCTAGCGCGCCCCTGTCAAGGTCATTTTATGTCATTGGCCAGGAGATCCTTGTTGCTCTGTATTAAGTATTTGGTAAGCACTATTTGTTATCAAATCATGGACGCATGCTCCGGCGCGTACGTCCGAATTTCAAGCACTCGAAATCAACGTCAAATTTCATCAAACCCAGCTGTCAATGCGCCTCAACTGAAATCCTTTATTAATACTCGCTTTTGAACATAGAGGCAGTGATACATAATGCTCGGTATAGGCATGTGGCGGAAGGCGCGTCGCCGCGGGCGGCCAGCAGCGGGGCACCGCGGCTAAATTGAAAAACAATCTCCCACCATTTTCGCTCGACGAACGTAATAAATCTATGTACTAAAATTCTACACGTTATTTATGAAATCTATCCGGCAGACCGCTCTATCTGTGATGTGCGGGACAAAGAAAGTGAACACTATGCTATAAAAATATTTAAAAAAATACAGAATGTTAACTTATCAAAAGTATGGTGTATATGTTACGAATTGGTGCCTATACAGATGTAAAAAATAAAGACATGAGTAGTGTTTAAATTCTAATCAATAAGAAGTGTGAAGGTTCTTTTGTGCAGCAATTGAATTTCAAATTATTTCTTTTTAAAACGCCCTTCAGCTGTCAGTGTGTGATTACTGTTGCTGAAGTACCTGGCCACTAAAGAGCAATTTAATTTTCGTATGCAAATCGTTTGGCCGTCAGTGTACGCCAGTCCGATGTGGTATTGTGGGATTAATTGCATTAATCATCGTCAGTGACAGCTATTACATTTTTGGTGCTCGACTTTTTGGTCGGAACACGACAGTCCCATTCGACCGATAAGACAATAGAACAATATTCGATTTGATTAAAGCAATTACGAATATATTTCAACTGTCTAGTTCTGTTGTGTAGTTTTGGAGATATTTAGTTTAACTCCAATTTGGTGAAATTAATAGCAGTAATTAGTCCATCCTTACTCATAATTATTTAGGAATTCAATGGTTGGTCATTTTTACCGGCTTTAAAAATCAGAAGGTAGTCAATTCAATGTGTTAAGTATGTGAAATCGTTAGGATTTGATAATATTTAAGTATGTTGATCTATAAAGGCTGCCAAGCACATATGCTAAATTTTTTCAGTGTATTTTTTGTTTGTCCACGGATTCCTCAAAAACGGGTATCCATAGCCAAATGATTCTTTTAGAGTTTAATTAGGTATATTTTAACTTAGAGTACTATGTAAGTTTCATATTAATCGGTTGGTAGTTTTACGAAATATAATTACAATAACTAAAATCATATATTTTTTATAAATTAAACCGCTTTCAAAAAACTGACTATAAGGCTCAAAAAAAAACCATTTTCCCCCTGTTTAAGAAAAAAATGTGAGTAGACTATTACTATACGTAGGCTTAAGATCATGCACCGACTTCAAATGAATTTGTTTCTCCTGAATAGAGGGATGAATGCGTTATTTTGAGCTTTTTAGTTCTTCAAGGCGGTTTTATTCTTTAAATATTTTCACGAGACATCATTTTATGACGTTTATTAATCCCAGAGAGATTCCTGTGTTTCTCTTCCGTAAAAATATCTAAATTATGTCAAACTTTCAGTATTTATAGGCAAAATTGGGTTAACCAAATTATGCTGCTTGAAAATGGCATATTGTAACGTATAATACCTACACTAAACACATTTAATTTTATTACCATCGAGTGTAAAGACATTATCCTATAACATGCGGACAAGAAATCGCCGCTTACCTCTTAGGCAAGTATATTGCAGTCTCAATCTCCCTAATGACATGGCTGTAAGTAAATAAAGTTTTTACACAAAACACTTAAGTCCATCGTCGTTTAAAAACGAGAAGATCGATTAAATTTTAAAAGCGTTGATCCATTACCCTGATGGCGGTAGGTAATGACTTCATCTTCACAATTACCATAATGCAAGCTCCGCGATGGGAGGAGAATTGAAAATTATATTGCGTGTCATTTTACGTGCAAGTAAGTGTAACGCCCTGCGCGTGCAACATAGCTTTTGCGAATTCCTCGAGCATGATATAATTTATATGAAAAAACAATGATAATGCTAAGTGAAAAAATATTAGAGATCTACGAGTATGTATGCCAGTAATTTAAGATCAATCTAGGGAATCTAACTGTTTGCAGTTCAAAGTAAGTAACAAGTACATATTCATATCAAGAGATGTTTTCGAACTGAGGTTTTAAAATATTATTCAAATACATACAAGATTTTACTGTTCTTTATAATTAAAGTTAATACTTACTTGACTCATTTTGTCTGCTTCTAAACTCGTTGTGCAGTCGTCTGTACATATAAAATTGACAGTGTTATTTAACTTTTAGGTTTTAACATGTGTAAATCTTTTTCATCTATCTATACACATAAAAAAAATCTTCGTCACGTTGGACCGATTTTCATAATTTTTACTAAGTTGGGTTTGTCTTGGCTCGTAACAGGATAATAACTATAAAACAAGGCTGGGGCGGGACGGGGCCGGGGGCGAAAAGAAGTTCGCTAAGACCGCTGAATTAAGATAATTTTTATCACCGCTCCATCCCACTGCAACACAAGTTAGAATTTTGTATCTAATACCGACGCGCGCGCCGATTGGTTTCGCTATATAAGGAGTTCGCGCGCAATCATCAATTACTGGGATTGTAACGGAGATCAAAGCCTGCGCAACTCAGATATAAATTATGATATACGCCGTGTTTTGGATTTGAAAATGAAATGAATTGACGCCGAACGGGGTGTAGGATGATCGCGCTTTTAGTATTGGGACATGCCCATGGCATAGATTAGATTGGATAGAGGCCTCTAAATACTGGCCTAATTAATAATAATTTAATATTAGAAAATCGTTGATAAAGCACATTAAATTATTTCTTGTAATCGAAGTTTGGTTAAAATGTTGAACTACAACCACTAAACAAATTTCTACTTCCCATATATCTCAATTAATTTTATTTCAGTATATTATATTTCCTATTTTTTTTTTAAATTAATTTTTTAAAACAGTATTATTTACTTGTTTTCATTTTGGTGTTATTATACGATACCCAAACAATCAAAACAATGTCTTAATCGTCCAATCATTTACCACCAACACCAGTTCAAGATGCATTGCAACATCGCAACTGCAGTGTCGTGCAAAACATTGGAAACTAGGTTAGCTCACCAACTCGCGTAGGCTACAAAACAAAAGGCGATCGTGAGGCACCAAGCTGCTTCGATATACTCGAATGCAGAAACGTGCGCTTCAATGCGCCATGATTGATGGTAGCTGCGTATACGCATGATATGAGGCAACTAGGGCTGCTACTTCATTCTTAACAGGGTTTCAAAATGCTGTCTGCCGGGGCTCGAAAAGAGACCCCTGCCTAAACTAAGACTAGCAAAAAGAACAGAATACCTTGAAAAATGGCCGGCAGGGCCTTTGGAAATCATTAGGTCAGGCCTGTGTTTAAAAGTAGACATCTTGGGTTACTGATGATTTTATTATAAAGTATAGCTCCATAACATTTGTTTAGGAAACATTTCTGTGCTACAAAAATCTGTCGTAGTTTTTTTCGTAGCAACTCGTAGCAAGATATCACAATAACTGTATGCGTGAATGTTTCACAAAGTGATAAAAAGAATGCTCGCTCATGTAGTAGTTTATACTCGTAATAACAACTAACAAGGTTTTCGTATATTTGGAGCAACCCTGCACTATCGGATAAAGATGGCTTTACCCGAACAAACCGGTCGCAAGAAACCTTTAAAAATTCAAATATTCACAACAAATTGATTAGCCAAACATTCGTAATGACAGGTAATAAATTCCTCATTCGAGCGGCCAGCAGATAGATTGATTTATTCCGTTTTTGTGAAGCGTAACTGTTAACGTATGTAGGATCAAACAAGGTCATATAGAAAGGAAAACCAAAGATCTTAAGAACATGATGCTGATGAATGTAAAATATTTTTAGTTATGACTAACTCTGATTGATTAAAAATAGAATTGCTCTTATGTGTAGAAGAGCTGATCTGTAAGAGGTTCAAAGTAAATACATTATCATGCTGATATATTTAGCTCTCCACACAACATTTGTTAAATACTTAGTTATCGGTCTTTAATAATATCTCTAAAATCAAAGCCCGTCTTATAACCATGTAGTGTACCCAAATAATTGCATCATCAGTCAGTGTCATTCTACTGATTTGTCAATTAAAAAAATAAATCGCCTTTAAAAAAACACTAAAAAGCTTAATAAAACGCAATTGTTTCTATTTAGGAGTTACAAATTCTTTTGAAGTCGGACTAACAGTCTACACACATCATGCACCGACTTCAAAACAATTTGTTCCTACTTTCTTCGTAAATAGAAGAGTTTAGTTTTAGTCAATACTCACTTTTTTTGGACCGATTTTGATGAACCTTACACTTTACCCTAAGTTGAGCTATACCAGAATGAACTCAAAAAAATTATCTCCCTATGACTGCTCGTTTACGAGAAATTTTGAGACAAACATACAAATATAAAAACATACATACACCTACGAAATTTTGCACACGTGTTAGAAAACATAATAGATCACCATTCTAAAATTTTATCCAGTTCTGACGATATCACATTTATACAGGTCGAATTGATAACCTCCTTTTTTGAAGTCGATAAAAATAATAAGGATGCAGCAATTATTTACTCATGCCAGCATAGAGAACTTACTGCGTTTTATTCAATTTGCGGCAAACCCTTTCTTTCTGAAAGTCATCGCTGGGCACATTAGTCTTCATTCTTTTGACGTCTCAATGGTTGGAACGTGTGAGACACAAATCTGGTGTTCAAAACTTACAATTGAAACCAATTATTAACTAATATAATGTTGACCTAAATGTATGTGACATGTTACCTAAATATACCACATAAGTCATCATCAAAAAGGCAAACAAGGCAATACCGAGGCTTAGAATAAGATTTAAACACTTAACGTGCAAATAATTAGGTACCCCAGTATAGGTTACTCTATCTTGTCTCTGTTTTGCTAACATAGATACAACTGCCCTACGTATGTTTTGGAACGATTGATAACTGTTTTTATCAATTTTTTGGATCTCATTCATTTTCCCAGCTTATCTACCAAACAAATGCCAATCGTAAATTAAAATCAGCCGTTTGAAAATCGAATTTCCATCGGCAGCGGGTGCGTATTAAACAAAAGAACGACGCATCTGCTGCGTTTCACACCACCAAAAAACGTAAATGTACCGGTGGCCACGTGCCCCGTACGTGCAACGTCATCGGGCAGTCATTATCAGGGGTCATCGACCCGTTGATTACCTTCGAGTGCGCCCTGTCGTTCATCATTAGCCTAGGTTAGGATGTTTGTAAACATGCCCGCCATTCACTTGTTTTTGGTCACGGAATCATCGCGTGAAATTGGGTCAGAGTGTGAAGAAGCGGTTGAGATGACGAGATAATTATTTTGTAAATGAAATTGTTGCTAGTCATCAGCGCGCTCATTTGCATGTTGCTTCTCAGCAATCGTTACAAAAAATAGGAATGGTAAGTTAACTCTTCAAAGTTAATCACTAGGCTACAGAAACTTCTTAACGTGCCCGATAGAGTACTTATCTAATCTCTTATTTCAACTATCAAGCAAAACATGATTCAATCAGCAAGTTTGCATTTTTACGAATACTCCACTGTCTTTAAAAAAACAGTTGGTGCTTGCTGCATAATGCTAAAATAAATAGCACTTTTGAAAGATTGGGTTGCTTGTTTTCACGTCACCAGTTTTGTGTGATTGGGTAATAGGTGCTCGGTAATTGAAAAGGCGTCTAAATAGATTAGGAAACGGCAGGTGAGATACTTTACTAAAAATTGACTCTTGCTGTACAATGCGTTCACAGTGTTTAGCTAGAGTTATAACTCCAATGTACCCTTTCAAAGTATGCAGTAGCATTCCGGTAGACTACGGTAGACTTCGGAATCCTTCCATAAGGTGTGGTAGCTTTCGTACGTTTCATTTAATTTTATCACGAATTCTTATTGTGACAAATAAATGTTCTTAAATCTGAATTTGAAATAAATCATACTAAAATAGTGATTTTTATTAAAATAAGTTTCATTTTATACATAAAATAAATAAAAAATCTTTTGATGTATAGTCATAGAAAAAAAGTTATACAAGAAGTAAAAGAGGATTTTCATTCAACTTTAAAACGATGGCGAGACTTGGTATTTCACATTTGGTACTTTGTCTATGCTAATTCCTTAATAAATCTACGAAATATTACGTTATCTACGAAAGCTACGTAGTATGCCGTAGTATTTCGTATCCTACCGGAAATATTCCTTGTTTTTTGATACGCTACGGTAGACTTACAAGACTATAGCAGACCGGTCCAAATTGCCCATGATAGCACCCGCAGGCGATGCAATTTTTATCAAGCTATAAAGCCATTGAATGCGGCCAATCAGAGTGATTACAAAAAGCTTAACAATGGACGCAACGAGGCCGACAGTAGCGCCGCTCACGGGTCGATTCGGGCAGAAGTCAGATTGAAGATATCGTGAGAAGTATAGCTCGTTAGGTCGAATTAGATCTGGAACTCTATTTTTGAATCACTCGCGTCAAGATGGCGTGATATTCAATCTTTAAAGTACAATTTTGGAATGAAAATATGTTGAAATTCACACAAAAGAGAATTGAAAAATAGCTCAATTTTGTGAGTACTCAAGTCTATATTTCACGTGATATTTGTTGATTTTTTCTTTGTTTTCGAACGAAAATTACATGCCATATCCAAGCGAGAGATTCAAAAATAGGGGCCCAGGTTTGTGGCGTTTTTATACGCGTGGAAATCTTTCCTTATTGAAATTAAACAAACATATTTAACCGGTTTTTAAGTGACGTTTTAAACGAGCAGTTACTGCTTTTCTTACAGATACGAGAAGATTACCCATGTTTGAAACATGGCGTGTTGTTTGCATTGTGAATAAAATAGAACTCACCAGTCAATATACATGCACAATTAGTAATAGGTTTGATAAAATACTATATGACTCTAGCCGTCCGGTGTCGTACTTGCTGACTAAATCAAATTCCACAAGTTTAAAATTTTCGCAACTCAAAAATATCGTTGGTTATTTTTAACCTAGATTCTAATAAAATGTTACGTTTCACAATGCTCAGTGGTTTATTGGCTCAAATTGACATGTCCTTTTGTCGTTCCGGAAGTCATCGGATTAAATCCAGCCCACTGACTTTTAGTGAGTGTTACGGTCACAATGCTACTCGTATTTTTGAGTTTGTCGCTTGGCAACATTTACATATGCCTCTTAAAATAATATTCTATAGAGAATTCTTATCAGCTACGCAATATATGTCGCAGGGAGGACATAATATGGTGTTATAACAAATGTCACTTTGATGATTTGAAAATTTACTTATGCATAAACTTTCTTCTTGTTACGGGTTTCTTTAATTATGAGATCGAACTACTATTTTACTAGCGTATGGAAGTGAAACTACGAACAAATTTTGTGCTCCATGAATTGTCGGCACAGACATCAACTTATAGTACAGATTCATAATTCGAAAATCAAGTTCAAGGAAAACGTCACAATTTTGTCGTCGTATTTTAAACTCATTTTTTGCTTCCCATATCTTCTCTATACGTAGCAGTAAGAACTCATTGAATTATAAACATATTTTAATCTTTTTTTACTTGTTATTTAAGGAGCAAAGTTAGAAATGACTACCATATTTTTAGCTCTATCCATGAAAACTTACTGTCAAGTCCGCAACATTATTTTTAGGGCGTCATCTGATAGATGCTTGAGACACTTTATCAAAATCGATTGCCATGAATTCACATTGTTTCTCTAATCACAACATCTTACGTCACTTTAATACCTAAATCCGTATTTCCATAATCGTATTTCCGAAGAATCATAGACGAGGATGACTTGCATTAACCACAATCGGATATCAAGCGGTGCGACTGACATGTAAATCGTGATCGACCTGGGATTCGAACCCGCTACTTCGGACTACTGGTGCCACTGCGTTGACTCAGCAGTTTTCACCACACCTGCCGCTGTAACATTTGCCGTTGGAAAGTAAACGTAGGGCTGAGAATATAAGATTGGATTTACGTTGAACGCTTTTTGTATGGGTTAAAGTTTTTGGATGTAGATAACGATATCGTATTGTTGTTAATTAGGGTATCGATAAATTTGTTACGCAACTGTTTAGTAATAGGCCTATTTAAAGTTTAACAAACAAAATGAATTTAAAGCCAGGCTTTAGACTTCTATTTTTAATTAGGGCTTGTGTGGTTTTGTAAAGAAAGCTCATCATCAGTAAGCTCAAGTGGCAATTGGCAGGGCACATAGAGCGAAGAACTGATGGCCATTGAGCAGAAGTGGAAGCACACTGGATGCAGATCATTACCGGTCGTGGTGGAAAAGATTTAAAAGAGGACGTCCTTTGCGCTGATTATGATATTCCTTATCTGACATTGGGAAAATTAAGCCCGAAAAAGTATTAAACGACCGATTTTTAAATGAAATTTGCATAAATGATGATGATGATGAAGTTCATCAGATTTCTTGCCGAATAAATACTTTTTAACTTTTGCTGTAAAAAGAGGTATAAAACCTAAATGAAAAATACCAAAAACATACAAATCCTTAACTCTATCTTAACATCTCTGCAACAGCTTACCTGCTTATATACTAAATACATACTGCACCATCTGGCTACAAAAAAAGCACACAATATACAAAATGCTACACTTCAACAATCGACCTTCGTCAAATTTTTATCTACCGCGTCCTTATAATCATACGTCTTTGCCTGAGAACTTTTTTCGGAGCATAATTCCTTGATCCTCTTAATGCTAAAAAAAGTAAAGATGATGTTTTTAATCTAACATTTGAGAGATTGACAGGTCGGTGGGATCCCGCCGCCCGCGGCTTGTTCAGGTAAAAACTTTTGATTAAAAATATTTCAGCAAGAGTCCCGATGGTATCGGGTGTGGTTGTATTTTTATATTAATGCCTTTAATTGGGTTGGGGTAGTTTGGTGTGATGCATTGATAGAACAGTGTATTGCGCATGTATGAAGAATTATTATGGCAGTTCTTTTGTATGTAGCAGAAGAAGAAGAAAAAAGATAGGCTTTGAACAGGATCCAAACCACATCCAATTAACATTATATTTTTGGCATTATTAATTACCTACATACTTTAAATGCAAAGTAGGTAAATGCTTCGCTTTGTTTGTGATTGTGATTCCTAAAAGATTTAGTACACTATTTTCTGTACTAGAATTCAAATGAATGTAAATAAAGAACGTTGCAAAAACAACAAAAAATACCTATCACAGTCGCAAACATCTCAACCAACGAATGCACCCTAAAAAGACGGCCATTTCTCAAATTGAACGCATTCAACGGGAGCCGGGGGCTTTCCGAAAAAAATATCGAACTAAAACCATCCCCTAAAATTATTTTAGTGAAAAGAAAGGAACTTAATACAGTCCCCACCATGCCTCCCTTAGGCGCACCCCTCGGGTTGTGGATGTGTGCGTGCATTCGGGATACAGAGCTTGTATGTGTGAGTGCCCTTCGATGGAACGGCTGACAGCTGTGGATGGGAGCAAGAAAGTTCTGGCTGCTATTTTTTATTTATTTTATTGTACTACGTAACAGGGAATATTTAAATTTTGAATTAAATCAGCTTTATTTTCACCTTAGAAACACAGATGACAAAACAGAAATTATACAAAACTAATAAAAACCAAGGAACGATGTAAGTATTAAGAGAAATAACAATTTGCAAGTACTTTGTTAAACGCTAATAGCAAAAACAAAACATTATTAAGTGCATTTAGTCTAAGCCCTTCATGCCAAACCTATACTTTATTTATTGCAGATAAACTTTTACAAATCTTAAAGAATAACGACTAGCTACGAGTACCTGTCCAATTAATGTAAAATGGTAATTTATTTAATTAATTGCAAAAATAAAGTAAAGATATTGATGTTCGTTTTTATTTTTTTGTTTAGAAACTTCATGCACAAACAAACCGTACATATGGTGGATTTGATGGTAAAAGCATTCTCTATCAGTCAACCATAAGTCTTAATAGAGAAAATACAGGCGGTCCGAAGTAAATAATAAAGGGACAAAATAAAGAGCGTGACGTTAATAACTACAAATTATATAATGATAGTAATCATACATACTTACTTCTTAATACATAATAATGATGGTACACCTGAAAGAAAATAATATATAGATAGCTCTCCCTGATAAAGTGCACGCAAGACCTTATTAAAGGTAAATTTGGATATAGACGATTTAACTGTCTTCAATGTATCCAAAATAAAATATATAAAATCTCGCCCCGGACTTTCGCTCCACCCATACCCCGAGTGCCATACCGGGCGGGCGCGGCGTCGGGGAATCAACACATATTAATGTGTGCGTATCCCATCACACATACACACACACACCAGCCAGCCCCTCTGAAGGGCACAAAAGCTTGGCCGACTGACTACCGTCAAGACATGTGCTATATGAGCGCTATGTGTTTGTACGGTATGCTATGTATTGTTTGGATTTAGCGTTGAAACGAATTCCGTGTGTTTGAATTTTTTGGAACCGAATATTTAATTTAATTTTGGTATAGCTTTTACTAGGTAGGAATCTATGTTTGCTTACAAGTAGATACTATATAATAACAATTGAAAACAAAAGGTGTCTTCATTGGTAGTACAATGTCTAAATAAGCTCCAGTTATAAATGGCTATATCAAAATTTAAAGCATTCGTTAGTTAATATTCTATTGTCAATTATAAAATAGGCTGTAAGATTAATTAAGACCCCCTAAGTAGGCTGATTATAGTAAACTATATGATCTTTTTGCATTTATCAACTCATATAATTAATGCAATGAAATCTAATTTATCAATGCAATTAATAATATTTAGATACCAAAAATGTACAATGAATAAAATTTACACGCTTTGGCATTAATATCTCACAAGTACACAAAAATATTTGCAATATAAGCTCTTACATGTACGAGGTGTATCAAAAAATCAAGCCAGAGAAACGTAATCCAACCTTTTTTGAGGGCGAGAGTTCGTCATCCCACGTACGTTTCTACAGCTCTCAAATAACTCGAGTATGGATTACATACCGACGACTTGAGCCACCCTATGATTGTTGAGTACAATGCAGAGGTGACAGCGATTGTAATACTTTACCTCAGTAATCCAAAGTACTTACCTGCCCGAATTGACCGGTCGCTCTCCTTTATTCAAACACTAGTGGTCTCCTGCTCTGCTACTGCGTCCGCGTTTGGAGTGAGCTCCCTTCCCTCCTGTTCCAGCGTGTAGTTTTATATTCTAAAACCTTACTTAATAATTGCTACCCAAAAGTTATTTCAAATCGGTCCATTAGTTTCTGAGATTAGTGCGCTCAAACCAACAAACTCTTCAGCTTTATAATATTAGTAAAGATAAAATAATATTACTCGTAGTATAAATTTTACCTCGTCACTGAAATTTCGTGGATTAAACACGATTATCGAGCAATTGTAATGCGATTATTTGCCATTGCCTGCTTCGTTTCATACAATGAATGGCTGGTTTTTGACTAATCAAGCCAGCCAGCGCTTATTATGAGGTTGATTAACGACGTTTTCTTTCGTAAATATTGATAATTGAATCAGACCTACGTAGGGCAACAGAGTCGACTGGAAAGTAAAAATATGTAAGTAAGTACCAACTTTCAGAGAGTGCCTATTTACTTCAGCAGCATAATTGTCTTGGTTGTGGCTTAAATATTATAGCGCGTATTCCATTCTTCAACGTACATCGTTCAACTTTGTAACGTCACCACCTCGGATTGAGATCAACTCGAGACCCACTCTCTACCAGCACTGCACGCGCTTACGGTAGTCTCCCGATGGTTGTCAACTATTCGCCACCCTATCAAACGGGCTGTCATTCACAAGGACTACTTATCATTAGTTGTAGCAAACGCAATCCGAGGCGAGGCGTTCGCTATCCGGTGCCGATCACATGCTAAGGCTTTGACGTACGTGCAGCCGTACGGTTGACGCCTAGTTGGTGCTGTTCCTATTACGGGTTGATAAATGTGCTTTAGCCTTTTACGTAGCTTTGCATTCGACGTTTGAAAAAGAATAGCTACTTCGAAGCTACAAATCTGATATAAACATCACCTCGTACCTAGTACCTTGTACCTAGGGTTCTAAATTACTACGGAGATCGTACACTACATAAACGCTTACCATATTTAGTCAACGCCCTGCCGCTCGAAATAGCTAAACTGACAAGCAAAAAAGAATTTGGCACTTAGCTAAAACGGCACTACATGAGCTTGTTGTAGCATACATTATAATATGTATGTTGCAATATGTTTATGTACTTTTCTTATAGATACATATAATGATCATTGTTTAGTTAAAGCTACATACTTAAACTAAGCGTGATTCGCACTCGCAGTCAACCACTTAAGTGGTTTGCGAGACAATTTAGTTAATTTGTATCAGTCGTCCGTGCTCCGCCGAGGCGACAACATCTCCTGAGGATGCCACGTGTAGTGGCGAAACGCGTCGAGGTTTTTTTGCACGTTGGTGTTGGGTACTATTAATTGCATCAGCTGTGCCGCATGCGTATTGAGGGAGGGCGGGTGGTGCATCCTGCATTTGCCTGAACTAATACTAAACGCGGTGACGGTTCGTGTAGTTGGTTGCCTGCGCCGACGTCGCTTCGCGGAAATTTAAAGCAAAATATTTTTATAAATTTCAACTTAATATTGTAAAATTAAAAATAAAAATAAATCAGATTTCTTAGGTGAAAACCACAAGAATTTTCCTAATATTTTCCACTTGCACCAAGCGAGATATGCGCCATATTTACTAGGGTAGGTACCCCACGTCTCGCCAGCGATGTATTGAAATTTGTCGTCTCGACGCCGTCGGGGCTCGTAAGGCGGTTGCTGAGTAATAAAGTTATTGACTCTTGTACAATGCTCGACTATATCTAGTAATATTGGTCTGGTAAGTGTAATATATTGATAAGGTGAACGTACCTTGGCAGGCAGTTCTGAATCAGAGGTATGATATATCCATTCCTTATTTTTATCGTGTTAACAAATATAAGTAAGGCATTATGCAATATGAGGATCAGTATTAGGTTTAGCAGATTTTTATTAAATGCTCTGATTTAAAACTTGATAAAAGTGTCTTGACGAGGCACATTATTTAACAAAGTAATATCTTTTAGCAACGTACACAATAAGAACAAGCTATGGGGCTCTACATACATTATTTCAAGCCTACGAAACAATCAAAATGTAGAAATAGGAAAACAGAACATATAGGATTAGGATTTCACTGTATATTTTGTCATACTAATATTCACGACAGGTATTGTGCAGCGGTTAGCGCTTCTGATTTCTGAACCAGCGGTCGCGGGTTGAATCTCGCAAAGAGTAACTGTTTGTATAATGAGCACGAATATCTGTACCTAAGTGACGTTATATGTATGAAAGTTTTTATGTGAGACGCCCCCATCATAATCATTGCCTAGTAATTTCGAAATCAGACAATTGGTGAGTTGTCAGGCGCATATTCATATTTATTTAATATGCATTTCAAGATCCTCTCAACTTACGTCTCATTTCTTACCCACAGCTCAGCAAAAACAACAAACTTACCGTATTGTCTATGAGTTCCGCAAGTCACCGCAGCTTCCTAAGCAGTCCCTTGAGACTCACACTTGCTGAAATGCAGAATTTGCATGCTTATACTGTGTTTATACCTACTCTTACCGTTATTGTTTTTCGATATTTTTTTTGCTTATCAACCCATGTATTTCATGCCTAATTAATGGTCAGAGTAATTTGTTGACGGTATCATAACATCAAGACGCGTGCGTAACACAACGCCATTGTATGCTACTCTACAAGGTATTAAAGTAGCTTGATTATAAATACCTAATAATAATAAACCTGGTCTAAGAATAAAGGCACGGCTCAGGCCCAATTTCTTCATCGATACCTTGTTATGTTTAAAAGTCCTTACCTTGTGTGCGTTTCGAAGAAAACATAACTTAACCCATGTTAATTAAAATAGACTTTCTGACATTTGCTTAAGGTAGTTTTTCGTCAAAATACACACAATCGTAAATATACAACCGCTGGTAACAAAACTTTACTATTACTATCGATGCAGAAATAGTGCCTAAGCATGTATTTAATCAGTACAACACAAATGTATCGACTGTATTTCGATCTTACCAAAAATGTTGAAATATGATAAAAGAGCCTAAAGTAGACTTCAAGGTCTATTTCATCATACTTATTTAATACAGTTAAAAGTTGTCTAATATTAGGTCTCTTTTTATTCCAGTTTTTATAGTAAAACCAACAAACTTATATTGTCTACTTGCTTAAGAGCCGAACAGGCGTTGAGTTCCGCAAGTCACCGCGCCGGTTTCTCCTAAGCAGTCCCCTGGGTCACTCTCCTGCCGAACTGCAGAATGAGCCCAGGTACTTATACGCTCATCTCCGAATAGTATGTAATTCTATTTATTTTGGCAATTTTAGAGTAATTCACTAAGATTTCGTAACAATACGCAGAATATTGTGTAATACTTGTAGCAAGAGCAAAATAATGTTTTTGTCTCGTTCTTAAGTTGACACTTACGCATAATTTGCTTGAACTAGTAGTATGAATTAGTACCACATCTAGGGACCTATTTTGGAATCACTTTCTTCAATTTGGCGTGTAATATTCGTTGATAAATGTTTCATTTTTGAATGAAATCTGGATGAAATCCACACAAGAATGATTTAAAAAAAGATCTTTCGTCAACATTTTACGTGATTAACGTTGATTTCTATTAGATTTTCGAACGAAAATCACTTGTATTATTGACGCGAGTGATTTAAAAATAGAGTTCTTGAGTCTATCTGGATCAGCCACTTTAAAAAGTATTAATTTCAGATAAGTACATAAATAACAAGCACAGTTCTTTATAACAATTATGGCTCATCTTCTTCGTCGTACGCTCATTTGCTTACCTACCAGTCCTAATTATTTTTTTGGTGTGAGACTAAACGCACATCCCTCCATCAATTAAATGTATTTGAATACCTTCGAAGATTTCAGATACTGACTCACTCTTTATACAAAGATACCTCCATACCTACCAAGAAAAACTCAATACCACAGGAGTAACGACGCTGCACCGCTGTCCACTTCCTTATCTTACACAGTAAGTCTCTGGAGCCTTCTACTTCATCTGCCAAGCCTTTTAATACTTACCGCCTTTATTTCACCACTTTTGTTTATATCCTCGGAGACTTGGCCAGTAAGTAAAAAAGTCGTCGTCATGGGTTCTGATGTCAGTTCATAGAAAGTACTAAGAAATGAATAAGGTATGAAAGATTGAAGGAAATTAATTACAAAGATTTTCTTCAGCATGAACCATTCCTTTTAATTTTAATTAAAGTCAGTACCTATTAGCCTATTGGGTTGACGATTACCAGCGCCATGCAGGATGGGAACTGAATGAAAGAGGATGGGAGAGACGAAGATGAATAAATATAGAGGGACCTAAAGTAAAATAAAGGTTGCGATGGATAGATGGATGGACCTTTAAGCCACTTCAAACACTTACTTACTTACCTTGTTTAAACAATAATTGTTGAGCTTACTTTTTTAATAGATCTCCATGGCTATACAACTGACATCTACCCGTTTGTTTACGTTACATGATTAAATAACGGTAACATTAGTATTCTTTGTTACTACTTCAGAACTGCTACCGAACTCAACCTAACTGTCCCAAAGGGATACCTCGGAAAGGTACCGGCTTACTGCACCATAAATCCTTCAAAACGGCTCAGACGGTAGCAAATCCTGTTATTTGCATACAAACGAAGTAACAATGAGTTCCGCCTATTACCAGATCTTAACTCTTTGACGCGCCGGCACAAAAAGGGTTATTGTCATTCTTTGAAAATTTGCAAATCGTAAATCTTTTTCGTGACTAATTTGCTATTTTTTGTTATCTTTTTGTTTTGTCGCCACCTCTATTGCCTTAAAAGTGACTTGTCATTGGAGATTGGAATGCTGAAGAATATTTTCTTGTTTATTGTCTGTTTTCAAATCTATGCCCGTTACGCAGCAGAAATTATTTGAGCTCGCATTTTTACTATGCGAGATAAAACTATTTTACTTCGCCGCAATTCTTGCAAACTACATCGTCATCTTGGTTTTCGACAAAACTAATTTAGGATTGTGGAATTGATCTTTTTTAGTGGCAAATATTTTGTGGTGCATGAAAAAAAACTCTAAATCACACTAGCAACAATAACACATGAGAATCAAACGAACAATTCCTAGAGGTCCTTTCAGTACATTGCAGTAATCATAACAATCAAGATTCTGACTTCACGAGAATCCATAGCAGCTGCTCAGTAAACCAGCAAATTATCCTTAATTATCCCTTCAGCTACTTAACCATATGTGTCTGTTGTATTTAATGTCACTAATGAAAACTTCAATACTTCTTTTCTTAGCGCGTGTAAAGCAACTTAAATCAATATCTGAATAAGTATTAGTAATATTGTTTTTAAATATACTTTTCAATTATGCTTTCATAGTGTACTATATTTCCCTTGTCCATTAGAGGGCTTCTTTCGCAAATTTATACAATAACAAGTATTCGATGCAGAAGCACTGAACTTCAATCCGCATATTCTCACAACTTACCGAGATCGAACGGTCAGTTTTTAAACAAAACAACCGTCATCTCACTTCGAACGATAAAACCGTGTCGGTCCACTCCGTAAGCAAAGATACTCGCGTGTGGCCACACAATGAGCCGCGGACGTTGATCGATGGAGCGCATTCAACGGACACATTACGATTTTTGCTTTCATTCCGTCTGATTCGAATGTCATGAGGTTATGATATCGATTATGAATCGCGTAGGACAAGAATGTCGGGTTGCAAAAGGTTTAGATCTTCGTTTGTTGGTCATTCTGTTGATGTCAATACTCAATTTGTAGGTGCAGTACTTTGGGTAAGAATGTAAAATTACCCTGATCTTAACGCCATACTCTTGAACGATACATAATACCAGAGATGTGCAAGGAATACCAATCATTGTTATTCATGAAAAAACTTCACTCTCTTTAGAACTGTTGCTAAAAGAGCTATTAGGAACTTAGGAAAATAATGAAGGACTTTTTACTGATAATACTATTAAGAAGACCTACCAATTCTAGATTAATAAGTTACCAGATTTGAGCACATTTTTAAAATTCAAAGAAACTGGTTTTTTTTTTTAAAAAGTAGAGGCTAAATAATACATATTTTTTAAAGAACCAATGATATAAGGAGGCTATTGATAAAATACTAAAATATTGTATAGGTAAACAAGTGACTAATATATTCAAGAATTTTCCGTTCTAGCTCGATTCTACGATGATTGATGTATGATTCATTGTCTGTTCTAGGATTGTAATAAACAAGGCTAGTTTACATTACTAATATTTATTGGTTTTGTATTCACAGTTTTCCTATTTTAGTTACAAAACAACTTTTTCCAATTAAAATAAAATTCCACATTGTTGTACCTAATGCCAAGTCATTGTCTACATCACATGTTGTATTTTAAAAACGAATGAAATCAAAACTTGTGTATGCAGTTACAAATCAAGAAATCACTAAGAGTCATTTATAATTTTAGCAACTCTATTTTTCGGATTGCTGAGATGGACAAAATTATCTAGTGTGGATGTGTGTTACTTTTACAATTTTGTGTCATCTAACGTATTAATATAACAGTTATAAAAATAAATATGATTACTAAGTTCAAGAAATATATTCTAGCAGATAACTTTATCCTACAAGATACTTTTATAAGGCTGTAAATATTAACACTCCGGGTAAAACTTACGGTTTTATATGAAACATTCAGTGATGATAAGATAGGATTCTTGAAATGGGGCTTAAAAGTTATAATAAGAGACAGGACATTTCAGTTTTATGATTCTGGTTTTGAGCTGGTTTTTATTACTTTTCTCTACATTTTTTTTAAGTTTAACTTTATTTATTGCCAGATAGATGATAAATCAAATCGTGTAGTGGAGTGGATATTTCTAGCTACTATTTACAATTTTGTAGAAATAAATGGTAACTCTGCTGGTTGCAAAATATAAAGATTCCTTTGACAAAACCATTTGCTTATACGACGACAATACTGAGTTTGATTAAAATAACTATAATGCATTTATAAATAGTGTTACTATAGCTCACGACAATGACTTAAATTAAAATGTACAAATCCAACACTCAGATGTTTATATCTATCCTAAATAATAATAATCACACTTTTGACATTGTAAAGTTTTTCCTAACTATCCAAACATCGAATTATGACTGTTATCTCTATGAATACTTACATAATACACTTAAGGTTAATTACAGTTTAATCATCACTTTATTACACCTTATCGACACGAAGGAATGGTTGTTACAGAGAGTTCGTTAGTGAAAATATAGCTTCTTTACATGGTTATCAGTGATCCAAAGAGGATCCGATCTCTATAAGGCGGTGAGACCGTAGTCGGATTTGATGACTGGCTGGCTGGTGGGGTTGAGCCCCGTGCCGCAGCCTGCCGAGCCCACAGGCGAGCCATGTGCAGATAGGCTCGCTACCATCGCTGGGTCCATACCCCCATGCATGCTCATCATATGCAAGTGATGAGGCGTCATATGCCCGGCGTTTATCTGCCCCTGATGCGACATCGGACTCATCGCCGCATCGTGAGATAAACTCTGCCCGCCGACACAATGGAGATCGTTCATTATATTATCCGTCACGTTCTCTATACTGTCTGGTCTACCGTTATTGTTCGATTTTTTCTTGTCATTATTATTCGTATTCTTATTCGATCTACTCTTTGGTGTCTTAGACGTGGTCGTTGTCACTCCGGCCGGGTTTGTTTTTCTTCTCACATTTTTGGTGTTGGGAAGTTTATTGTCCTTTTTCCACTTCATCCGCCTGTTCTGGAACCATATTTTGATTTGTCGTTCAGACAGGACTAGAGTGTGTGCTATTTCTATTCGTCTTCTCCTGGTTAGGTATCTGTTGTAATGGAATTCTTTCTCAAGTTCTAATATTTGGTGTCTCGTGTATGCAGTGCGTTGTCGCTTCGGTTCCATCCCCGGTTGGAAAGAACCATTCGCTGTGGAAAAATAATTTGATCAGTAATTTTGTTTTCTGACATTTACGCCTAAGCTTTATCTTCATTTTAAATTAAGTCTGTAAATGTATGTTGAATAACATTTAACAAAATATATAAAATGTTCTGAAATGTTTCTTTAGGTACCAAAGGGGCGAAGTTTTCTTCCTATGTTGCACTTTTAACTAAAAGATTGCTTAAACATTGTTAGAACTACTACCTTTCAGTGTTAATTTGAATAAAGAAAAGTTTTACTGTATTTAATCAAATTACCGCATACAAAGAGCATTATTTTAACATGACATAGTGAATGCACCCACACTAGTCGACTTGCCTATGTGAGCTACATTGGAAAATGGCGGATTGCGTGAGAGAACACCGTGCTGAATAATGTATAGAACCTCGAGGGTCGTTAATTAATGTGCATAATAATTACACATGCACGTCCGTGAGCTTCCTTTTTTGTTTGATTAATTGAACCTGGCAATTAGCTTTCAAACAATATGTAGCCATAGATAAGCGTAAGCACACATTGCAATGTCGTCAAAATATGCAGTTGCAGAATTTGGAGCTTTTCATCATGAAAAATGTTCAAAAATATAAAATTTATAAACTGTTATGATTGGGTCCAGATACAAATCAGCTCATAAATCTCTGTAAAATTATAAATAAAGCTGTTCCAAATAATATCGATGAACGTAACCAACAAAAATATAGTAGCTCTCCCAGTTCAAGTAAAAATAAGAATTTAAAATTTGCCGCAATCTTTTCAAAATCGAATTTATTAAACTACTGCATTTATATCGTGGTTTAAATGTCCAAAAATATATTTAAATACGTCAAACCCTAAATAAATAAAAAACTGAGCGTTGCATCTTGTCATAATTCGCGAATCTTCAGTGTGTATTAATCTTTATGTACGTTGGCCCTAGTAGGTACCTACTAGCCTACTATCAACGTGGATGAGTTATGGTGTAGTATGTGCAGATGCACTTTGTTCGAGACTATTGCTTGATTAAGCGCAAATTGATTGATGGGTTATGGGGAATTAATAATATCTGAGAATTGTAGCTGTTTACTTGACAACATTTGACTTGACAAACTAAATAGATAATGGACGCCCTCCAACTTTTGATTTGCATGCTGCTGTTTGTTACAGTCTTATTTTTATGAAAGCAATAAGTGGTATAGGAATATTTAGCATCCATCGCTGATTTAAACGACATCTTATTTATACTATATGCTAAAGTGTGGTGTTATACCTATCTATTTCGAACATTGTAAAAAAATAATAAAGATAGTATAGTACTGCCATCCTAACGCTCACGCAAGAAATGTATTCCTTTTCTCGTTAATATTAGTCTACTAGCTTAGGCTTGTATACGTGTAGGTAGAGACTTAGGCCCTATTTCTTCATCGATAGTAATGGTTAAGTTTCGTTACCAGCGGTTGAATATTTACCATTGTGTGTTTTGAAGAAAAATGACCTACAAGAGAAATATTCAAGAATTACTCTTGACCACATCAAAGTCGACCGAATTTGTATGTATTATTTATTACTTTTATTAAGATGTTAATTTATTATATGTAAAAGAAAATCATATTAGTACCACTTATGGCTCAAGATCGGCTGAACCGATTTTTACTTTGTTGTTAAGCGGCCTTACCTAATGGGTGTTTGTACGCGAGCTATTGTTACCTATCCCAAGGATACCTTGCGCATCCGTAGGGCTTACAGGCACCTGTAGGTACGTGTACATGCGGATATACATACGCTCGCACCTCCCGCCCATGCACACACTTATGCAACACAGTCATACTCTCTTGCTTACACATACTCAAAATGTAAACAATGTTTTGTTTGGTTATGAGAACTTTCGATTTGAGATACCTTACTGACGGGCTTACCATAGTTTGGGGTCAATTGTCTTAACTAAAATTATATGCATGCATACTATTATAGCTTAAAAGAATCCTTACTACGTCATTTACTTCTTCAAAACACAATTCTTCTTTCTTCAAAACACACAATTGTAAATATTTAACCGCTTGTAAGGACATTTACCATTACTATTGATGAAGAAATAGGGCCTTAACAACAGCCACGCGTAATAACCCTAAAGTTCGTGTAGCTAGAAGACCACAAACCTATTTACTTACTGGTGCGCAAATCACATAAATGAAATAGTATCTTTATACATCTGCAGCAAAGCTAAGTTAACAATATTATTCAAGCCCATATCTTTGTAATTCAAGCTGAATTATAATCTGTTTATCATTCTTACATAAGGTCTTTAGCAGTACTGTTAAAGAAAATGTCGGTACATAAGTATAAAGGTTTCGACCTACTACACCGGGGAATACCATGAACGTGGTAGAAACGAGTCAAGCCAAAAAAATACATTTATTTATTTATTTAAAACAGATTATGGTTGACTGGTAAATAATGCTAAAAGCATTATCTACCAGTCAACCATAGGTCTATACAGAAAAAATGCTGGCGGTGCGAAGAAAGTGATAGGGCAAAAGTGAAAGCTTGATTAAAACTACAATAGGTATTTGAAACACAGGCACTGATAGATATATACGGTATTTAGTAGTTTGTATGTTTATTTTTTAGAAACATACACACTACTAAATACCGTATACATTAATACACATAATAATAATACTAATGGTACACATGTGAAAAAAAAAAGAAGAGATCAGTGAGACAAGTTCGATATCTCTTCCTTGTAAGTGCCCGGAGGGCCTTCTTGAAAGAGAATTTGGAGGTGGATGCTTGTACTGTCTTTGGGAGCCCATTCCAAAGTCGAATGATTGTGAGGGTAAATAAATTAGACATGAAGCCAGAAGAGTGACGTGGAGTTCACAGTTGGAGAGAACTACTGGAGCGAAGGGACCGGTCATGAGAAGTATGGAGATACGAGAACTTGTCTCTAAGTTACGACGGAGAATTGGGATTGAAAAGAATGGAGTACAACATGCAAATTGTTCAAATGTGTCTACGCTGCTGGATGGGAAGCCAGGCAAGTTGGGTGCGAACTTGGGAGATGTGAACATTTGTGTTGAAAACTACGACACTGTTCCCTGTTCTATTCTGTCGCTGACGAACACCGACACGCGTCATGCACAAAGCGTGTTAATACCGGCAAAATACGCTCTCGCTCGCTCTCGCTCCATATTACGGTGAGATAGAAGCTGTTAATCCGTTCAGTGGGCAAAGTACAGCATATCGTGTTGCTCTTCGTGTCTGATACGCTCCTAGCATGGTCATGGATGGATACGGTGTAGTGAGCCCAGGCCTTTATGTAGAAAATGCTGAATGTTAATTCTTTCATGAAAGTGAAAAAATAATAAACACAGCCTTTACTTAAAATCAAAGTTTACATATTACCGTAATACTAATGTACAGTAACCACAAGTATATCTCGCAATATAGTATCCTTAATAAATTAGTCAATTAGACTTTGAAATAATTAGAAAGTCTTTAATAACACATAAAAAAGAACGTTGTCTGTATTGAAATAGTATTTATTTATTTTTATTTTATTCTTTACTGCTTTGGCAAAGTAAAGTACAAATGGCGTACTTAATGCTTAAAGCATTCTCTATCAGTCAACCATTGGGTGAAGCAGAAACGATTGAGGCGGCGTAAAAGAATACAAAAGAGCAACATTTTAATTTAAAATAAACCTACAAAAACATAATTGAATACATAATATTATCCATCATAAGCTAACAGAGATTATAACAGGGAAAACAAAGACGGACAAATGTTAATTAACAAGCATCACGTGGTATTCTCACTGAGAAAAAGCTCGCGAATTGACATCTTGAATGAATACTTTGACGATAAAGGCTTGATGGTATCAGGGAGATAGTTCCAGAGTATTATAGCACTGAGGGTAAAGGAGTTAGAGACATAAGCGTTCTTGTGAAGAGGTGTGTATGGTTTGAGGGCATAGTAGAATTCAAGGAGAAGAAATTGGTATTAATTTGATACAAATATCATTCCTTAAATTTTTACAGGATGACTTTGAAAACATTGGCAATATTATAATTAAAATCAATTGCAATTAAATATCATTTAATGAAATCGATAAAATCAAATTAAATACTTAAGAATTGACCTTTGCTTCAAATTAAACTTATAAAATACAGGTAGTTATTCTTATATTGACGAATAATATTAAAGTATCAAAATCAATAACTTGCGTAAACGGATCTCGGAAATCGAAGTGATACTTTATGTTCTTTATCAGTTCCATCAAATCAATTGATTTTAATTTTAAAATGTGTAAGGGACTTTAAATCACGAGTGGGTTCTTAGTTTAAAATATCGCCAATGTTTTCAAAGTCACCCTGTAGATAAAGTCATGCCTTAAATGAAAAAACTCATCCAAAGTAGGTAAAATAAAACGTTTATTTCCACAAAATGAAGTCGTATATGATCGTAGCCATCGAAGGAAAGTTGAAGCAATTTCCTATTTCACTTCAAGGAAATTAGTTTTACATCAACTCGATCGTCTACAAAGGCATTATCGACGTTCTCCAATGGAGTCGGTCATTGTAACTAATTTGTCTATTGCTTTTATTCTTCGGTATGGGAATGGTGCTGGAATACTTTTTATTTCATTAGGACGAAGTAATTTTAGCGTAATTTTATCATTATTGCTATATAACGTAAAGAAACCTAGAAATATTTTACAGCCACATGGAATCGGAAGGAAAATGAGTTATTTTTACTACCGACTTCAAAGAAAGGAGGTAATCAATTCAACATGTCTGTATGTGATAGGTGTCGTAAGAATTGGATAAAATTTGAGTATGTCGATCTATGAAGGCTCCCAAACACGTGATCAAAATTGCGTAAGTGTATACGTCTGTATGCTTGATTTTATAGTTCAATTAGGTGTATTTCAACTTAAGGTACGGTTGCGGATTGGTAGAGAGGATTTTGGAAGGCAAGCGATCAACCAAGCATCATAGGCTTAACGACGAATACTCGTATCAACTGATATTACCCGGGACCGTCAGCTCAACGTGTCATGCGACGCACGTAGCTGCTAGGAATCGGATAATTGATGGAATGTTATTCATATGAACTCATTGACAAGGCTTACTTGGTAGAGGAAGCCTTATATAATTCTGCTTATGTATATGGTAATATAATAGCAGAATTTAAGATTACTGAGGATCTTATACTTGTAGACAATTACATAAATTTCTCAGAAATTCATAGTCATATACAGAAAAATACAGTTATGCTTAGATAAAAACTCTTCCACAGCAGAAACTTTCAGAATTACTTTAGCTATACTTCAAAGAGACACAGGCGTTGAGATGAATATAGTGCCTTCATTCATAATAATTGTATTTTAAACAATATAAAATCTAAGAATTGTATTCTATCAAAAGATATTATAGGTAGAGAACAAACACACCGAATGTAATCACATCAAAAAATACCTACAATCCAATCCGGTCGCGTTCGAAGAGCAAAACAAAAAACCACACGTATCTCAACATACAGACATAGTACATACAGACTGAATCCAGCAACGCCCACACAATAGGTGCGAGCGAGACGGATATACGGGAACGGTCTGGAATGTCTTCGGGAATCTCTGGGCACAAGCCTGGTATGTGCGGTCGGCCGCACTCCCCGAGATTTCTAGTGGTCAAACTGACAAACCCACATTGATCCCGGTCGTATGTATCTTGAGGAAAATGGTATTTGACAAAGATATAAGGGGAACTAGATTTTGGGGCTTGCTTTTCTCCTTATCATTGATTTTGGGATATAACCATGAAAAAAAAATTAAGCAGTTCAAAAATGCGAGAAGTTGTTTGGGCAATGTGGGCAATATACCTAAAGTACAACTTGCAACTTGTACTTGAACATCGAAGTTTGGGATGATCTTATATTGCTCTTTCCCGCCTTTTGATTACTTGTCCGAATAGAATCACCTGTATTCGCTGTACCAAATCCACTTATCAACCAATCCATATCAAATTCTGTACAATGTTATTAATAGACATTTAAAGAAAGTCAAAGCATCGCCTTCAAGACAATTATGTCTGTTGGGTAAAAATAGACTGGTTATTTTTTTTCTGATGAATAGCAGATACTCTCTCTGAATATGCTACAAGATAACGAGAGCATGTATTACATACAAAATAAAGCAGCATGAATAGATAGATAGACTAAAGGAAATGAACACGCATTTCTAATCACATGCATAAACACGAACGATTTTAATTACCAGCCATGCTACTAATGAGTACAATTTGTTTGTACAAGTCATTATTTTATAAATCATCAGCCGCGAAACCAGATACCCGTTACCGCTACTGGTCGGACGTGCTCCGTCTTCGCTTCGTTAGCGGTATCACATCATCAACACGATGACAATCGCGATTGAATTACCGGCTACCTGCGACCAACGTGTGGTCTCATAACCGATCTGCTAATCTCCAGTCGATCTTACGACGCATGCGCTATCCGAGATCCGACCCGCACGGTGGTCCCCGCCTCATTACCAAGCCCGATCCGAACTTAAACCATTGTCCACCAATGAAAAATGTTACCCCAGTGACAGGTGTCGATAAGGCCCAGCACATCTCAGCTTTTGTAAAATATTCAGCGAATATTACACTAGCAATTCCTCAGCTTTCAATCAAGAACCGGTTCATTAGTGCTCTTGACCCAAACAAACCGTTTTGTTGCATCACATACCAATAAAAACGTTACGCTGTTCCAATATTTGTACCTATCGTTCAAAACAGAATTCTGTCGCGTCACCTACGAGTTAATTTGAGTTTGTTGAATACAATATGCATAATTTACGATAATTTCGATTGTAGGAGCTGTCAACGGTACAAGAATTATTACAGTAATGTTATCTTGGTCGATAATGTTGTGTATTGAAGCGATGCCTTTATGAGCAGTGACCTTATCAAATGATGTGACTTCAATGGAATATAACTTAATACGTGCAATTTTAGTCCTTTGTAGGTACTCAGCCTTGAAAATACAGGTGTTTTTATTAGTATTATATGTGATTACAAGAAAATACCACTTAAAAAATAGTTTTGTCCTCTGGGTT
Source organism: Pyrausta purpuralis (assembly GCA_963924145.1). Taxonomy (NCBI): domain Eukaryota; kingdom Metazoa; phylum Arthropoda; class Insecta; order Lepidoptera; family Crambidae; genus Pyrausta; species Pyrausta purpuralis. Next base: position 21,723,874 of record OZ001643.1, read on the forward strand.
AATTGGTTTTTAGGTATAGCACTGCAAACTATTCTACATTATGATGTTTCTCGGTCGCGTTTAGATGTGGCAGCTTTACACTGATTATTATTATGGTGATCCAAATACGGTTCGATGTTGTCGGACTGAATGGGTGATGTTTTAATAAATAATGATTTATCCGACCTTACATCCTTCTCAAAGAAGTAAGAAGTTTACTATGCGTTTGGTTTAAAAAGTATGCATTTGATTGCAAGCTCACCTTATTGGAAGCCAATCGATTATTAAAATCAAATATCTTAGTATGAATACATCGTTTTTCAATTAGCCTAGGTTTAGTTACTTTTTCCAGCTATAAATGAATTAATGCCCTTAGTACAAAAATGATTACCATCAACTGCAATAACACTTCGACAATTAAACCAAAACAAAATATTTCTTGACATTTAAGTCCTATAAAAAAAGAAATACAGTTGCTCAAATGCTCTAAAGATAAATATAAAGAACTTACAAAAGATGAAAACATTTAACCGATAATAGAATTTAAGAAAATATAGCGTAATATTTGTATTGTAAATTTTGCACCTCTATATTCATATATATTTTGTATAAAACAGCTATTAATTTAATCTCAGTCTATTATAAAATAGGATGGCAATAAAAAAGAAAGGTTTCCACAAAAACTAGATATCGATAATCCCCAAGTCGTATTCTCAACCACAAACTTCTATTTAAAAGCCATAAAAATAAATGATGCTCATTAACTTAAGAGTTGGGTCCTATTGTCACGGACAAACCCCGGCGTCTTCCCGATACTAATGACAGCACATTAGTAGACTGTCAAAACACATCAAAAGGACACACGCCTAAAGGATTTGGAGTACGCAAAAGATCTCGAAAGTTATTGATTGCGTGCAATTTGTATCTTTTTTAAATCGCCGCTAATGTTGCCTCTTTAAAAATCATTTTGCAGTACACGCACTTTTGTGTCATTTGAAGCGCCAAAGCTTGAATTAATGTTGTCAAATTAATCTTCTGGATCTCAAGTATTCTTGTATTTGGTGGTTTGGGTGCTTTTGTCATTTTCTTTTCTTTTTTGCTGTTTGGTCGGTGGCCTTTTCTATAACAACTTTTGATACCGTGTCAATTTTTTCATGATTCAGTAATTTGTATCATTGTTTTGGATTAACTACGAGTAACTGTCAAGACACACAATAAAACGCGCTTTAAAATTTAAGTGGAATGTAAGTCTTTTAAAATTCTCGTCTCGATTTTATTACCTTCTCTAAAAATGCTTTATTCCAAATTTATTACATTTTAGCTTTTGTCTCATTGTATTTTAATAATAATTATGAAAGAATTTATGCAACGTACAGTAAAGTATTCAACTGCCTGTGATACTATTGTAAATAAATATAAATAAATATTGGACACCGATCAAATACATTGCTCTGATCCCAAAGTAAGTAGCTAATGCACTTGTGATATCGAAATCAGAAACAACGGAGGTACCACAACACCTAGACCCGAGACAATTTAGAAAGTTCTGATTTCTACCGACCGGGAATCGATCCCGGGACCTTAGGGTGATAACGCCTTGAAACCCATCGTGCTTAGCCACTACACCACAGAGGCCGTCAATTGTGGAAGGTAATTTTATTGACCTCTCGGTATTAGTAGTAGATTGGTAGGTACAATATTATGTTTTTGTAATAATTGTGTTTCGTTTTATTCATCTTCTTGTGTAGAATTGTAAAGTACGTTGTCCTATTTATAAGTGCTTATGTAAACACGAGAGTGTGGAAACAATTGTGTCAGTAGTTATTTTTAAATTATCAATATCAAATATTTAAAAAAAAAACAAGCAAAATGAAAATAGTTCAAAATACTTCCTAAGAGATAATAATTCAAAATAACAACATAGTGCCATGAAATTAACTGTCAATATCTTTGAAGTCTAATTAATAACTTAAATTAGGTAATAATCAGTTTTGATTATACCTTAAAAGGCAATATTTATATAGGTACCATAATCATATATATAGGTACCATAGTTTTCCATCGCATAAAATATTTACAACCGGCTGTTTATGCATAAAGTAGAGTAAGAAGATTCATAAAATAGGTACGTAACTGATGTTGTGAATTTCGTTATTTCGTTTTACCTAAAAACACTCTTTGTATGCGGCATCATCAAACATTTTTATATCAAAACATAATAAAAACAACGAGCAGATTTTGATAGGTATATGTGAATCTCTAATCCATATGCCGCCAATTTTTGAGATGAACCCATGAATCTCTTCTTAATAGCCAATGAACCTAAAGCATTTATTTTAAAAATAATCGATCTCATTGTATCAGAAAATTCTCATTGTCCAAAAGCCATATCAGATTAATGTACCTAATTCGGCCGTAATTATCGTTTTATGTACCGTTGAGTATTAGGTACAAAGCTGACTTTTTTTAATACTGTTTTTTTTAAACACCTGCATCTATTAAATATATATTTTTTTACAAAAGAGAACGATTGATTCATGTGTGGCAATAAAATAATTTGGATTTGAATTTGATTTTCTATCAAAAATCGAATATCAACTTACATGCGCCCGCTACGTGTATTTTTTTCATCCAAGGATAGATGACCCTGTCAGTATTATCCGAGCATATAGAAGAATCATCATCTTCAACCGGCGGACTGTCCAGCAGCAGTCTTTCATCATCCATTTCCGATACTGGAGACCCCTCTCTACCTAGGGCATGTAGTTTCCTCCCGGCTGGAGCCGCTTCTTCTATGTGTCTTTCTAGTCTTAGGCCAAGTTCAGCAAGACCTGGTGCTACTTCTCCATTGTGGGATGGAACGTAGCCGTGGTCTGCATCTGAAGGGTGTGACGGCTCAGGCGGGCGCGGGGGTGGTGCGACAGGTGGATGCTGTGGTAACGGATGATAATAACCTCCGTAACCATAACCAGTTCCAATCTGCACTGGGGCGTACTGGTGCTGGTAGCCATACTGTAAATGTTGGTGCTGGTAGTACTCTCCTGGGGGTATGTAGTCCGCTTGGCTGTACTCCTCGGATGGAGGGAACTTCGGGTCCGGCTGTGGCTGGTATCCACCGTTCATGAGGAAGGAACTCATGGTGGGCGTGGTCGAGTCCGCGCATCACCTCACACTCTTAAAAGTATTCATGAGTTTGCAATTTGTTTACTCTCAAGTTAAATATCAACAAAAATTTCAAAATATAATAATCTTAGCTAAACAAAAACCCCTGCGTTTCAGAATTCCATTTCTTGTGCAGATTATTTAACTGTCAACAAGTTTTTACACTTTCACCGTCTCACAAGTTTATACAGTAGGTAAATCGTCAATCGAAGGACTCACAAGTTTTGTTTTATCATTAACACCAAAGTTCACTAAATTGTTTACACTGGCACAACTCTACTACTGTCTTAAGCGTCCACTGCACAGTTTTACTGCAACTAAAATAATCGTAAAGTCATTTGATTTATCACTTTTTGATAATAAACAATGGAGTTAAAAGCGCGCTCTGCTGCGACGACATTTTGAGACAAATACACTGACTGGCCGACACGCCAGCGCACTCTGTCACTTTAAGGACTCCTATACATGTTCATCAATTTTTACATACCACCTTCCATTTTTAAGGCGGAGCTGTTCTTCTGCTGTCGTATTGTACACAAAACAATCAAAACTCAGCTTTATTAACAATACAAAAGGATCAAAGTAACTTAGATGTCCAATCGAAAGCATCAAACCGCAACAGTAATGTTCCCCCTTCCACCCATAAATAACTCAATGCGTGCGACCGAGATAGACCCTACAATGTGGGTTAGAGGCAAAAAGGCGAGGCTATTATCGGTCTCGCTCCTTCACTAGAGGTTTTGCTAATTAATGAAAGAGACAAAACATCATCAGGTTTATTGCTTGCAGCAGATTAAGAAGCTGCCTCAATAATAATACAGAATGAACATGGTCTCTGTTCGTAACGACACGGGCGTTTTAAATATTTAATAAGCAATTTCCTTTAGTTTTCATTAAGGACCTTCATTATTGTTATGGACTAAAAATAAGGCCTAATTAGATTAGTGTTATAAAATATTTCGTTCTGTAATATTTTTATGTTAGTATTTGTATCTCATGTTTATAGAGTTTTTACGCTTTAACGAGAGACTTTAAATCTTTTTTACCATAGCCAGAGTGGTTCTTACTATGAACTACACAATAATTGCCTTTTGTTTCATTATTTTTTTATAAGTCGTATAGTGTTTTTTTTTTAAATTTAATATTACTGAAAACGATTTGAATGTACTGAATTACTAATAAAGAAATGGTAGACGAGAAATGGGGAATAGGACGTTAATTCATTAAATATAGCTAAATACTTGCACACACATAGTATAGACGGCAAAGACAAGATAACAGAAAACAAGATACTATCAATTAAAAAAAACATAGTAAAATTTATTATAAAAAATGTAGCAAGGAGTTCGCCACAATTATTCATAGAGAAAGATTCATAGAGTCAGTCATGTTTCAGTTTCCAAAAACAAGTAAGTAGCGGTAACAAAACAAAAGACAACAAACCGGACCAACGCTAAGACGACACAGATCCAACCCGTGTAATCCACACTAATCGGCGTAACACTCGTCTCGGAGCAAAGCAAACAAACAAAAACAAAGCAAGCACAAGTCATTGCCTATCACAAGCAGCTAATACAACACTGAGACCGCCGACAAGGGAGCCGCTAGACACCAAATAGACAAAAATGTCCGGTGATTTTATTGAATTAGATGATCACAATGAACGTGGACATTCTGCTGAGTCACCGGCTGCCAAGCTGCAGGCTCTAAAGGTGGTAACATTGGATCAATAGGCGTGTGATCAATAGACCTACAGTGCATGTGTAACTTACGCTGGGACTGTTTTAGTGCTCTGATCAATATTCTGTAGTGGTATGATAGCTGTATACTGGATGCAAATAAATTGTAAAAAAGTTTTTGCGTTTTTTTTTACATGTTTTCCTTTTTCTATTTACGATCAGCCAGACGACAGCTCTAATTAAATCTGATGATTTGTTTATTTTTACTTTCGGAGATAGATCTGCATACCCAAATATCTAACTGCCTCCTGGTGAGGCAAAATCGCTCCATCCAGCTTTACGGGCGGACAGTCTCCTCTTTTTAGAGTTAAAAGTGACGTGTGGATTTAGAAGCACTTGCCCTGATTCCCCACTTTTTAAGCCAAATCCGAATTTTGTCCATGTGTTTCTGTAGATTCATGGAGGCCATATTTGGATTTTTGTGACTTAAGGATAGAGCCGTATCATCAACGCATAGGTGTATATTGTAGTCTAGTGTAGGTCTGAAGTGTATATTGTATACAAGACTGGACCCAACACAGATAGGGAGACCTTGGGATCCCCTGGGGGACTCCAGCTTCTATGTGACATATAGGTGACAGGCTTTCTTCGACTCTGACTTCGAACATGCAATCCTGGAGATAGGATTTGAGGAGCATGTAGCCGGTGCTTGGTAGACCCAACTTTGTATTGCATAGGAAATCCTTGTGCCACACACGATCAAACGTCTGTACATTCAAGAACGCAGCAGAGCAGAACTCCTTTCTTTCCAGGGTCTGAAGGATAGTGTGCGCCACTCTATAAACCTGCTCTTTAGTGCCATGGTTCTCACGGAAGCCAAACTGATGACTCGGTACTATGTTTTGTTCTTCTAGTAGGTATTAGTAGGAGTCTTTGCAGTAGAAGTTTCTCAAACCGTTTTAAGATAGCAGGGAGCAAACTTATGGGTCTGTACGAAATTACTTCTTTCTGGGGCTTTTCAGGTTTGGTGAAATAAACAAAAAACTAAATATATAAATAAACTAATGGTCCCTGCGACTTCGACCGCGCGTTGTCGCAGCGTGATGTTTTATAACCTAAAGCCTTTCTCAATGAATAAGCTATCCAACACAAAAAATAATTTCAAATCGATCCAGGAGCCCCTGAGATTAGCACTTTCAATCAAATAAGCGCTTCAGCTTTATAATATTAGTATAGATATGCGCCAGACAACACATCAATTATTGTCGTGGTATCGTGATAAAGAATTTTCTTCCTTGTTTTACGAATCTCAAACTACGATTATTATGACGGGTGCATCTCCCATACATACGAGTACCTATAGCATCCTATAGCATCCACGACTTATGTACAAATGTTCGTGCTCATCACACAAACATTTGCATGTTATGGGATTCGAACCCGTGACGACCGGCATAGTAGTCAGCAGCGCTAACCACTACACCAAACTCATCGTCGTCGTCCTGCGTTGTATGTATTCTAATGGCATTATGCTATTGTTTGATATGGCTCAATAACATTTACATGTCATAGAAGTATTATATTTTCCAAAACAAAACATAAACATGATACGTATTTATACTCTACATTTTCCAAACCTGTGAATACTTCAATTTAATTGCAGAAATTGGGTATTTAAGCCCTGGGGTGCGATTGTGTAAAGCAATCGTATTCATTTGACAGTTCAAAACGTACGGTATGATCTGTCAAACGGTAAAGAACAAAGGGTTTGACAGATCAAACCGTACGTTATGAACTGTCAAATGAATACGATTGCTTTACACAATTCCAGCTCTGGAACGTAGATCCTTAATTTAATTTCAGACGACAAATAAAACTATGAAGAAGCCATTCGGCCCGAAGTTATCAAAGAGACATCGTTACCGGCAAACTTTTCCCTTAGTAACTTCCCTGCTGTTGTGTTTTTTCGCAGCCGCTAACTGCCTGCCGTTCCAGCTCCAAATTAATCCAAGTTTAATGAACAATACGACAGACCCTTAATCAAACTTTGAATTTCCTGATTCCCCCTTCCAAACTAATTATTGCCGTATTACCTTTGGCACACGTTTCTAAATCGTAGACATCGGTTTGTGTTGATAGGACGCTCTTCTTCCCATGATCAGCTTCAGAAAAACCTATTTAGTAGCTGACTTTGATCGTATTATTTGTTTCTTGTTGTGCCTTCGGACTTTATCTCCAGAGGTCACTAAAGCGAATTTAAATGAGATGGTTTGTATTAGAAGAAATTTGATTTTGAATCAGACATAAAGCACTTGATGAAATTTCATTAAATTTTGAATACATTGCTTGTTTAACCAATTAATTTCGAACAGATGGAAACGTGAGGCTTATTAACATTTTGAATTGAACATCATCTGAGCTTCAATTACAATGTCGTGAGTTTACTACTTCTTAAGTAATTGTTATTGATCCTATTTGATACATGACAGGTAAGTAACTACTAAAGTGCACGAGTAGCTAAATCTAAAGATTATTTTGATACTAACTTTGAACATTGTATTCCTCCTTTTTTATTCCTTTTAAAAAACTTTTTTTTTCCATAACATTCTCATAACTTTTTTACCCACCCACTCTACACTTATACATTAGCAAAAGTTATTTTTTCTTATTGCAAAACTAAAATTGGGGTTCAGCATTTCGCTAATGCGAGTCGGGATAAAAGGGATCCCTCGCATAGCCAATTTTCTATAATGGCCGGTTGCATTTCCTATCTTTGACTTTTTTGTATCCCCTATCTACCAGGGGCTTAAAATTTATGGGATACATAAGACGGGATGTGCGCTATGTATTTTTTTGTGTTGGTACATGGAACATGTGAGTTTGGATTCCTTTTCGTTAGTTTTTTTTTTTGTGGATTGAAACAGTGTTATTTTGAACAAAATCTTTCATAAGGGACAAGTTGTTGTAAGCGACAAACTCGAAAATTATTACGCTTATTTATAGTTACCTGATATTTAGCTATCAAATGCAGAAAATGCTAGATGATTTAAATTAAAGTATTTAATACACGTTCATTATATTTCAAACGAAAGCAAGTCCATAATCAGGATAGACACGAGGAAAAAAGAAGATTACGCTTACAAAAACAAACATTGAATATCATAGCAGTGAAAATACACGGATGAAGAAAATATCACACAAATGCAATGATAATGTTATAATTTGTCAGTCAAATTTATTTAATATGACACTTTCTAAGGCTACAAACATATCAGAAAACCTTCAATGTCACGCAAGTTCTTGCGCTTGTCATCACGTATCAGTTGAAGATGTGAGCTGAAATATTTCTACTAAGTATGTTAGGACTTGTTCGTGTAGCTAGCTGCAATATTCCAACTTTATTTAGAATTATATGTAAGTATGATATCACGTTATATCCGGAGCTTCTATTTTGAACACATAATTGTTTATTACTAATAGAAAATATGTAAATACTACAAAGGTCATTAAAGATATAATTTACGAACCGGTATGAGGTTTTAAGGAGCAGTTAGTTTCAAAAATTTAAAAGTGGTGATGAGAATTATAATATTTGCATTGCATTTTGAAACTATATACAGCTTTTTCAGGAGGATATAATTTACCGTGCCAAAATTTTGAATAGATAGTTAACTAAAATTATACACTGATACTCTAACAGATTTGTACGACTATGCGTAGCGATAGCGAGGTATGTATTTTTTTAAGATTAACGGAATCGCTTCACTTGACTTACTCTATTGAAAATATCTTTGTAAATCGAGGATTTTGTGTGAACAAAACGGGGGAACGGGTGCGATAACGGTGTACCATATTTGACAAGAGTCTCCTACCTCTCTGCTTTATCGCGAACTACGTATCATCGCATCACTTGGTCTAGCTTGAGCTAAAGCAATAGCTGGCTTAAGCGCTTGCCTCGCTATAGCTTAACGCTTTCACAGCTTTGTTTCGCTCTGCTTAGCTTCCTTTCGCTTCTCTGGTGGACACACAGCCTAAGCGTTGCCGTGAGCAAAGCCACGCGAGTTCAGCTCGCGTCATCGCGTGTCAGCTGTTTGACTGACACCACCCACCCCTCGCGGCACCGCGCTTACAATTTTCGATGTCTAATCAAAATTTTCGACGTCGTGAATGATGTCTTCTACTAGAGTTTGGTGTGGATTTTGATGAGGCGATGTCACAGCGCATTTTTGTTTTACAACTACGGAATATAGTACACTTTCGTTAAAGAGATACAATATTTTGTACTCGTACCGTACCCATTAGAAGTCACCCCATGCTGCCATATTAAAACTTACCGTATTTGTAGCTAGAAGTTACTTTTTTGCCAAATATCTATAAATACTCACAATATTCAGTATGTCCAAGAGATTTACTTCAAACCCATAAATAGCAAGGATATTTCATGTGCCACATACTACCTACTGGCTGCATATTTGCAAAATTAATGACCACTATTCCTGGAAACATTCGTTTGACATCGTTGACAGCATACCAAAAACAATCATGAAAGCAATTCCCAATCCCAAGTACTCTGGCACGAGATTACTCCAGTTCATATTGCTATTTTATGTGTGTGTATGTTTCACAAAAACGTCAAATGTTACAGCGTTGAGGGGAAACGTTTGGTATTCTTAACTCGCCCGTTCTTTAACGTCACATCGCGGACCATGGTCCAATCATAATAAACTTTTTGCTAGTAATGATAAGGTAGGTTTTGGGTTGTTTGTGTGTGAGTTATATAGGGTGGTTTCCAGTTGAGTGAACAGAGCTTTCATTAATCAGCGAACGGCCGCGACAGTGCAGCGGCGCTGGCGTCGCGGCTCAATTTTTTTCCTCTTTCGCCCTTAGATTGGATATTGGACACGATTTCCTGCGAACCCGACTGAGACTGGGTGGTCGATCGATAGAAAACAACTAACAAGTGCCACATTATATTCCATAGATAAGTCTCTATGTAATTAGCTATGTTGTTCTGTACCTTTCGTGTAGTGAGGAATGATTGCGAAGTTGTGATAAAGATGTTCGATGGCAATAATAGAACTTGTTCTTACTGAAAGAGATGTAGAGATTAGTAATTCCCAGAGCGAACTCTGTAACTCATAATTAACGTATCTAGAATGTTTTTCACTAATTGCAAGTATAACTTTTTCTTGGTATTTAAGCTCGGCTCTACTGTAATAGTTATGAATGAGAAAACAAATTTATAAAATCAGCCTTACATATTATGTCGTAATTATCTTTTTACAAAACATGTGACATTTTAATCACTGTAATAAGTACTTATCAGCATCATTATCACGGATATCAGTTTTCCATATTTTATGTTAAATGGACACTCTACTTATCTACTGACTACTGACGACCTCCGTGGTCGAGTGGCTAGCACGCTGTTTTCAAGCGTCGTCATCTCGTGAGGTTCCGGGTTCGATTCCCGGTCGGGTCAATGTAGAAAACGATCTTTTCTATGTAGAAAAGATCGTACCACAACACCCAGACCCGAGACAATATTGTCTCGGGTCTGGGTGTTGTGGTACCACCGTTGTTTCCGATTTCTATAACACAAGTGCTTTAGCTACTTAGCTTGGGATCGGAGCAATGTATGTGATGTTGTGAAATATTTATTTATTTATTTATTTATTTATGTCGAAGAGTACTTCTATTTGGGACAAGTGACTCAATTGTGTAGGTCCAACTTTGAGAAAGAGGTCAATCGACGAATCGAAGTCGGCTGGGAAGCGTTCGGGAAATTGCCCAGGTGTATCTTTATATCTCTGTCTGAAACCAAAGGTCTTCAACCAGTGTGTGTTACGTGATGACATACAGATCCGAAACATGGTATCTAAATATGGGCCTTATAAAAAGCTCAAAATCACACAACGAGCGATGGGGCTATGCGTGGTGTTTCTCTTCGAGATCGAATCAGAAATAAGGAGATACGTAGATGAACTAAGGTAACGGACATATCCTTAAGAATCAGTAAACTCAAGAGGCAATGGGAACAGAACTCAGAACTGATGGCAGTTGAGGCAGAAAAGTTCTAGATTCGAGGCCCTTTGACCAGAGACGCAGCGTAGGACGTCCACCGACAAGATAGACAAACGACCTTGTAAAGATCGCAGGATCAAACTGGATGTAGACCGCTAGTGATAGGTCGCTCTGGAAAGCCGTGGAAAAGGCCTATGTTCAGCAGTGGACGTCTTTTGGCTGATAATGTTTGCATTTGCATTGTATTGTAATTAAATATGAGAGGAGTACATATTTTTTTCTCGTGAAGTTTTTCTGAGTATAGTCAACAATATTAGGTGTAATAGTAAACATAGAGTATTTTTGCACTCTACGAGTACTACATACTCCAGCATATTACATAATAACCCCATACATGACGTGGGAATTGATCCACAAGTTTCCTCTACTAATTAATCAACGTACTAGCACGACGTGAACAACAGAATTTGTCATGATGTATGATGCAGGGGCCTAGGTTCGATTCACGATAGAGGCAATTGGGAACGCGACTTCCTTTTGCCATGTTTTGAGCTAACTTTGAAAGCTCTTGGTAGGCTAGATTCTCAAATGAGAATGACCGCCTTTAAAGTGAAAACAAATAGCGTGTGGCCTGTGATAAGAGCAAAAATATTATTCAATGATTCTACAGGTTATACTTAGTTACCTTGACCTCGTCAGTTTGCTCTAAAGTGCTTTAACTCACAAATATCCAAAATTATACGTCATGAATGTAAATGTAGTAAATGGCTAATTCGTGACACTGACTGACACAGACAGTGTCAAGTTCTAAGACTGGACATTTATTTGCAAAAATTGCTGGTTGGATTTTAATGCAAGAAAATACCCATAAATTGATTTTTCATATCAATAAATTAAATCCGCTTATAATTGATTACTAAACATAAAGAACATGTATATTTTTAATATTTTTTTGCACCTATTTGCAGGCAAAAACTTTAAAAAAATGGGACGCATTTTATAAAATAATTTATTTTATATTATGTGTTATACGTAAAACAAAATCAGGTTTTAAAATCGAAAGAACTGATTCAAGACTAAATTACTTTAAAAAAATATTTTAAGCGACTAATGCCGACGAGAGTTGTTTTTCAATTGGTCAAAGTCTTAAATGGGCCAGAAACTATACGAGTTACCCTATCAAGGTAAAGTTAAATCTGCAATCAATCACAAAAAAACTCATCTTCACTATAAATGTACGTTTCTCGGTTAAGCTTGGTAAAAAAATAGATTGTTATTAAAGCTTAATTAATAAAAAAATTTTTGATTATGCTTGCAGTAATGATTAACTTTGGTTATTCAGACAAGTTACGAGTATGCCTCTTAAGCATCACCAATAGTAAAAAGGAGTAGTTTGTTTTAAAATATTGGACACCAATCACATAAATTGCTCTGATCCCAAAGTAAGTAGCTAATGCCACTTGTGTTATGGAAATCAGACACAACGGTGGTACCACAACACGCAGACCCGAGACAATATAGAAAAAAAAATATTTCTATAATAGACCCGACCGGGAATCGAACCCGGGACCTCGGAGTGGCGAGACTTTGAAACCAGCGTGCTTAGACACTACACTACGGAGGTCGTCATTATTATGATAATATTTAAAATAAAGGCTTCATCTTAATATGATGGGTATCGTGCAACCTTACATTTAAAACTACAAAACGCGCTAAGTCAGTATTCGACATCCCCATTCATCTTCCGACAGATCCATACTTAGCCTCCAATCTAAAAGGCGGCAGGCGAGAATTTGCATTTCAATGCATAATTTAACTTATGTGTCTCGGTTCGCGGGTCTCTGAATAAATATATCTCTTATCTCCACCCCTCACTCTTCACTCCATCCAAAAAGCCCTCGCGAAGAGGGTCGCTGTTTTTTTCTGTCACTGCTTTTATTTTTATTTAGGAGGATCTGCAGTGCATCGGAAATGCTACAGGCAACTGAGCATTGAAGCGAAACTGAATAAGTTCGCTCTAGTGTGTTATAACTTAAATTGATTGTTTGAAGTGTGTGTGTATTAAGTTATTGAGTGACGGCTCTAAAATATTTTTATCGAAATAAATAGAACTATTAGAAATCTTTTGAGTAAATATACTCAAAGTTAGGTATCTGTTAAAACTTAAAAACAATAGCAGAACAAATTATGATTAACGGCCACGCATTCATTCATTGCGTGATTATTTTATATAATTCAATGAATGCCATACTGATAAAACGTTTATTGCCACACACAAAAGCAATCAAGGCATCGTACTTCTTTATTCAAATGAAATTGGACAGTATTATGCCGATAAGTAAACACCGAACAATCAAAGTTTACATTCGCCTGCGATCAATCTTCTTTGATGTGTTACTCTTAAATAAACTTCAATTTCACGGCTCTAAGACGAATGTTGCTTTCTAGTCTGATCGATCGGCTGGAAAATCGTTGAAATCGCCGTAAATATTTTGACAGAAGCCGAGCATCGTATTGCGAAACAATCGCTTTCGAAATAATTCCGGAGTTGTTGGGGGGAGTCGAAAAACTTAATATCTCGGACGTTTGATAGATCGGCCTCTTGAGAATTCGGAATTCGGTAGCTGTAGCGAACAATAGAACGCTGGGAGACAGCCTTTGGCCCCAAGAGGGTACTACCGATAATGCCCTTGGTGAAAAAGACATTTTACGGTGAAGTTGGCAACTTCATTTCACAAGTTTGTATTGTTGGGTATTGCATGACTTTTCTCTAACATATCTAAGAGTAAATATATGCTTGGTTATGATGATCAAATGAGTTTACTTAATCGAGGCTTAGGGCATGTCGACAAAAAAACAAATATGTAACGTTATCATTTGTAAGAAAAAATGCATAGATAACGCTTACCAGAACTTATAAGGCCATTGTACAACCGCTAGCTTTATTTAACCTTGTGATTACGAGTAATTGCTGAAACTTATTCAGTTTAGATTGAATAAGGCAGATTCTTCGTTCTTGTTCCCAAAGTTTAAATGCCTTTTACATAGGTACTACTCGAACCTACATAAAAAATACAATTCCAGTCGACTTATGGAAAACCATCCTTAAACATCAATAAATCAAAAGAAAATCCAAATTCAAGCAATCTTTAATTTTCTCCTTTGGTTTCCGGTTCGAATTCAAAATTTGAAGCGTTTTGCCAACTGCAGCGGAGTTGCATCGGCGCGGCAAAAAGCGTCGCTGCAACGGGCTCCGAATGACTAATGATGCTTCGGCTCTGGTAGGGACACCATGTTGGCGGAATATGTAGGACGTTTTCGTAAAGAAGTTTGTATTTAAAATCAATCTTCAATCATTTGGCATTTTGTTGATATTTGTTGACTCCTGCGAACATCAGCTACTTTTGTAAATTGACAAAATATTATTTGTATCAGCAAAACATATATTTACCATTGTTATAAAAAGAAAACACTGGACTATGCGTCCAAATTTCGTACCTACTTTATGTAGAAATTGCTAGCTTGTCAAACTATCGATATCTATTTATTTATTTTAAAAACAGATTTTACAAATAACAGTGTACAAAAGGTGGACTTAATGCTAAAAGAATTCTCTCCCAGACGTACTTTTAGGTCATGCAGAAAGATTTTAGAGGGTGCAGGACAACGTGGAAAGATAGAACTTAAAAAAATAAAACGCAATAATATAATATGACGTAATACAATAATATTATATACATACCATTATTAAAATTGAGAATTATAAACTAAATAAACATAAGTATAGGGAACCCATCACTTAATCGCAATTTTCTTCATCGATTTTCATTCCCCATAAAACGATCTCCAGATGTTTCAAAATAATATTCAACACATTCTAGAATCTTGTTACATCACAATTTCATTTGGTCGAATGCTTATTATCTACAAACTTAATTCATCGTTACTTCTTTTCATAAATTACCTATTTTATCGAAGTAACGTTAGCTTTCTATTTTGTTACCCATAATTTTATTTCCACGCAAGTTTCAATATGCAGAATTCTTGAAACATCGAATTTGACTTCACTAAAGTCCGGTTTTTCAAACGAATTTGTTACTATATTATATTGCATACTTTATTATTAGACAATTTAAAGCATTACTGATATAAATATGTAATAAATATTGATCTAATAATTAACTGCGTTAATCCCGACTCGCCGTGGTCTCCTCGCCGTGGTACTAGTCTGCCCGATACTAGAGTGTAAGTCAAAAGCCGGAGGCGCGGAGGGAGAGCAGCCTCCGCTGAGCCTCCGTTGAGTGGTCGCCGAAGGCGACCAGCAAGCCGAAGCTGCGTAAGCGAGCGTGGGTGACTGCGCCTTGTTACGCAAGGGCGACGAGGCTGCTATTCCCGCAGCGCCGGAGACGAGGAAATCCTAATGCATGCTGCTTGTATGCATGCCTGCTTACTTGCTGCATACATGCCTGTATGCTTGCATGCCTGCTTGCTTGCTGCATTCATGCATGTATGCCTTCTTACTCGCATGCGTATGCATGCGCATGCCTTCTTACTTGCATACGTATGCATGCATGCGCTTACTTGCATTAAAAGTTATTTGAGGAAAAAAATATATGGGAACCGTTACACATTGAAACAAGTTTTTATGAAAGGTTATATCGATAACTTAATAATTCTATGAAACATTAGTTTGATATATCATTATTATGCTTAACAAAACAGTTGCGAAACATTTTTTTGGTGAACTGTTATTCGATGTTATGAAACGACGATTATTAACTATTCGATTAATCAAGAAAAAAAGATATTAACATTCATTGAATAGTTTTCTGTGAAATGAAATTCGATATTAAAAAATTCGGTGTTATGATAGATACCCATAAGTATAATATATGTTATATCAATAACAACCAAATACATAAATAACTTAAAAATATACATTCTTATATATTGTACAAATTTCACAATTATGCAGCCAGAAATTTACGCAGTTTGTTCTTGAAAGACAATTTCGTCTCACACCTCCTAATCTCCAGAGAAAGTGTATTCCACAACCGTATGGCCGTTACTGTGAACGCCTTGGACTGGTATGAAGAGCGATGAGCTGGAATGCCTAGCCGGAGATCTTCGGAATAACGGAGAGAGCGATCGTGAGTTTGACACAGGAAAGAGAACATATCCTTATGTATCCTCCTAAGATAAGAAGGTGATTGGGGGTTATTAAGAATACCGTACAGAACACAGATAATACAAAAATTACGACGTTGTGGAATGGGAAGCCAGTTAAATTGCGCTCTGTAGCTGGAAATATGGTCATGTTTGCAAAAGCCAAAGATAATCTGATACAGCTGTTGAGAAGACGTTCAAGCTTGTCAGTGAGTGCCTCAGTGAGGTTAGTACAGCAAGAGTCCGCGTAATCAATAATGGATATAATGAGAGTTTGCATCAGGAGAAGCTTCATCTTAAACGGAAGAAAGAAAAAAAACGGTAGAGTGACCTCAAACACGAAATGACCTTACGGCTGACCTCAGCCACGTGTACAGTCCATCTCAACGTTTAATCAAACATCAGGTCCAAATTATTTACACTGGTGGAGTATGGTATAATAGTACCCTCATACATAACCGGCTCCAAATCAGCGATAGCTGAATTAGACATGAGTCCAGGACTCCCAACTATGATGGCTTGGCACTGAGTAGAGTTGACGGAAACTCCGAAGTCGTGAGACCAGGACGAGATATAGCTCAAACTATCGTTGATTAGATCGATCGCTGCAGACATTTCTGAGACAATGAATTGTCCGTACAGTTGTACTCGTAGATCATCAGTATACAGATGATACGAGCAGCGAAGATTAAGAGTGATGAGGTTTATAAAAACTGAGATAAGGAGAGGTGAGAGGTTACCACCCTGCGGTACACCAGATGTCAAGCTGAACCAGTCAGATTCACCATCCAGAGTATTTATAGCTTACCTAAGGCCCCGTAGATATGATGCAAACCAGTCAAGATTTACTGAAGAGATATTTAACTCAGATAAAACGGTTAGAAGAATGTCATAGTCAACGGTATTGAACGCATTGGTGAAATCGATTAATACGCGAAGTGTGACTTTTGAGGCGTCCATACCTTCCCTGATATCCACTGTAACCTTGACTAGAGCAGCAGTGGTACTGTGAGCTGGACAACAACCAGACTGGAAAGGGTTTAGTAATTTGTTTTGAATAAGGTGACAAGACAGTTGTTTTAGCACTAACGACTCAATATTTAGTGCTTTAGAATGTTCTTTGTGTTAAGAACATTCTAAAGCACTAGATAGCGAAGCGACATCAATTTCCAAGTTGAATTTATTCTGTAAAGAATAACTGCTTGGGCCATCTGTTTCATAAACAGACGGCTAGATGGCGCTAAGCGTCACGCAATTGACGTTTTCATAAGAAACCACAAATTTCGCCGGTTCGGACTGACAGCACGGTAGCTCAATTGGTAAGAGCGTTTGGCCCGGTATGCCAAAAGGTTGCTGGTTCAAGTCCCGCCCGTGCGCAAATTTTTGGTTTCTTATTTCATCTTTATGAATATAAAATATGACACTGTGAGTGTTAAGAACATTCTAAAGCACTAGATAGCGAAGCGACATCAATTTCCAAGTTGAATTTATTCTGTAAAGAATAACTGCTTGGGCCATCTGTTTCATAAACAGACGGCTAGATGGCGCTAAGCGTCACGCAATTGACGTTTTCATAAGAAACCACAAATTTCGCCGGTTCGGACTGACAGCACGGTAGCTCAATTGGTAAGAGCGTTTGGCCCGGTATGCCAAAAGGTTGCTGGTTCAAGTCCCGCCCGTGCGCAAATTTTTGGTTTCTTATTTCATCTTTATGGACTCAATATATTTTTTAAGACATGACAAGATCGATATTGTTCTGTATTGGCTGGGTGAAGAGGGATTATTGACCTTGGGAAGTGGACAGACGAGGGCCTTGCGCCATATATCAGGAAAAGTGCCAGAGTCCAGTGAGCAGTTAATTATGTGGGTGATAACAGGTGGGACGATATTTAATAGTATTGACGCACTGGGCTACCGATACTAATGCTAAACTTTGACCTTTGCTTAACTATCCATAGGTCTATAGAAATGAAATAGATAGTGGAATATTGAGCGGCAACGCTAGAGATTGCTATCCTGTAGACGAAAGTGTACCATTTTTCAATGCAGTCGAATTGATTTAAAAATATTCGTTTTGTTTTTTTTTTGTTTAGCTCCGATGGCGTATTTTACTGTACTTACCTACATAGATTCTTGATTTTTTTACCTGATTCAAAACCATTTATCTATAAAACGCAATATTTATGTGCTACGACTCTCAATAAAAATTCATGGCCAACCTAGTCTCTCGCGAGGGTCCACTGAAACCTCCTCACAGCGTAGACAAAGACAACGATTGAAATTCGTATAATTGAGCGCCGAAAAGGAAAGCTTCAAAGGGGCCGCCCGAATCATCTCGTGTTTTGTTTCGCAACAAAGTATCTTATAGTAATAGATCTGGGTTTTTTGCGGAAATGTCATTTAATTACGTAGCTGGTATTATGGTCCTGGAAAGTTAAAGTCGATTTTTATACAATAAAATTAGTGTACGCTTCTTTTGGGAGGTGTACCTACACGCACTTGCAATAAAATGAAGTACTTGCTTACTTACTTAACTACGGTAACGTAAACTTATAGTGAAAATACCCTTTTAGTATCGGCTTTGAGATTTACATTTTAAAGCAAATTTTATGTCTTCGACATCAGAAACGTTTTTTGTACAGTTTCATACAAACCTTGTCAGGTGAATATTTACAAACTCAAATCAAAGGAAACCTTTTTGTGTCTAAAAAGCATTTGCGTACTAAACATCATTGTTTTAAAGGTTTAAGAGTTTACAAAAATCCATCCATTTATACAATTCGGCCGAACAAAGACTAAGCCGATCCTTTGCCGAGAAAAATAGTAGGAAAACCATTAATAACTGTCGAGCTCCTTGTTAAATGCATACAATACTTGAAGCTTTAAAAGACGTACAATGGACTTGGCTAAATTAAAACTTTTTCGATACAGCGACATTGCACGGAACTCGAGGACGGGTAATTATTGTGCTGGTAGCGACAGCAGCGTAATAGATTTCGTTAAAAATAATTATGATAATAATTGGATAAGTTTTGCGTTAAATTGCATTAGTTTTTGAGTGAAACAAAAACAAGCCATTATTAAGTTGCCTTGCAAATACCATATTTAACAATATTTTCGTGCAATCGTGGCCAACGTGGCTTTCTAATTTAAAAATATATAAAACTAGATACAATCCAAGCACGACCTTGATTTCAGTGAAAGTTACATAAGATATTGCAAATTTACTGTAAGTTTTATTTTTTTGTTTTACTTTGTTGCACTAATGTAGTATACAAAGGCGGATTTCATTTTAAAGGGTTCCCAATCAAAGCATTAAGTCATGCAGAAAATATATATCAGTTCAATGATAATTTTCCAGAAGTTTAAGAGTTACTTTCATAGTAGAGGCTTACTCGTATGTTTAAATTAGTTCATAAAAGAATATTTACTATCTTAAACTTTAGAACACCTATTATTATTATTTTTTAATGTACGTGTGTGCAGACCGTAACTTATTTCGTCAACTGACACAGGTTTGTAAAGACACATTTAAGCGGAAAAAAATCAAAATTAATGATATCGGTGGCAGCTAGTAGGGCACATGGTCGAATGCTTCTTTCATACTAAGCCCTGACTTTTTACACCTTGACTCTTTTAAACCCTACTGCTTTATGAATAAAGATTAAAAAGCTTTTTTCGTGCGACTGTACCTTCCTTGAACCATTTCTATAAAGTTCCGGATTCAATTAACACAATTGGTAGGTAGGACTTTAGTACAGCTTTTGTGAAATATATCGCTACTAATATAAATACCTAATCTTTTACGAGTATTTCTAATCGTTGAACTATATAAAATTAAAAACTGTAATACTTACCAATTAGCTAAATGCCATCAAAGTGTTTTAATCGTAAAGATGAAATAAGAAAACAAAAATTTGCGCACGGACGGGATTTGAACCAGCAACTTCTCGGCTAACTGGGCCGAAGCCCGAATATGAAGCCGAGAAGACACTGTGAGTATTGAAATCGTTCTAAACCAAAGTGTTTTAAGATATTCTGGCCATTAAGTTAAATAAGGTTTGTGTCAGAAATACTTGCCTTCAAACCATACTCGGTGCGTTTACAATTTTAAAAGTTTACTTGGAAACAATTGTAGAAGTGCCAGTGGAAACTGAAGCTTTCGTGAAAAAAAGTATTTATTTTCTTACTATCTTTACTAGAATAAAAACCATTAACGTGTTTCTCCTAAAAATTGTAAGTATGGCTTATGCATAATAAAGTTAATTATGAAATAAAAGAAACAAACATTAAGGGCTTAAAATTAGCCGAGTTAATAGATTCTCATAATTGCCACAATGCGCAACAAAACCAAACTCTCATCAAGCCGTGAACACTCGACTGAGCAGACGGATCCTGATGGCAGATCAGATTGCCTGGTCTTAGCTGATTGGGCGAACAAAAAGAGTTGTATTTACCAGCGATTACATAGTAAGCCCTCGTCAAAACATTGACGTGGTCCCGTCAGGCTGTATCAGGCTATATCTGATAGCTCGTAGCGCCCCCGCGCAAACCGAACGCGATCTTCAGATAAGTCAATCAAGAGGCCGTGGGATTTGGAGCGACCGTGTTTTGTTTTTATTCTTGTGATTTTGATGAGCATTGGAAATAGCTGGTAAGACCATAGAAGTACTATCCCCTAATAATATTTTTATGGGTGAGACTATAAGACTAATCTCGTCAAAGATTGCTTTACAATATGCTACGAGAAGCAGTCTTTGATGATAAAAATATGTAGAAAAATTAATAGCGCTTATCCTATCGAACGAATTTGGAGGACTACAGGATTTTATTTTTTTCTGTAAGGCACATTTATAAATATATCTGTCATTTATCACTTATCAGAACTTATGGTTACATAGTAAAACAAGCCGTAAGTAGACCCTAATTAGTGTTAAGTTACTTGTACAGGTATAAATTATCCTCATCATCATCCTTCGAAGGCGAATTTTATACAGTTTAATGACTACACTACAGCTTACCCAAAACAAAACGTTCCACTTGCAATATCTTCCGAATCCCCAAAATCGATTTCCAAAATTTTAATTACACAAAGAGTAAGTGGCTCGAAGCAATCAAGATGGGACCTTGTGACCTATTTTAAAAGTTTTACACGCGGAGCCCAACGAGGGGAGTGATAAATGGGCGGCATCAATCAGACGAATTTTAAGTGTTGCGAATTTTCACCCGCATTGAGAAGTTATTAAAGCAATCCTGATATGGACCGCTTTTTGATGATGAAGCAGCGGGGAGAAAACTGCGAAGGTTTTGGTCTTTGACTGAAAGTTTGCTACCTACCTATGATAGTTCGATAGACGTTTGATCTTAATATTGGTAAATAGCATGAAAATTAATTTTATTGCTTCTTATTTTTGTTAGTCAGAGTCGATGACTTTTCATCATTGTCTTTGTAACAAGCAAATAAGTAATGTGAAAAAATGATATTGATTAGAAATATGTGCACTCGCAGTGCTTAGAGCTACACACTTGAATTCGCAGAGGCGCAGATTATTAGAAAAAACCGGCCAAGTGCGAGTCAGACTCGCGCACTGAGGGTTCCGTGCCAATTTTAACTGAATTAGGTAATCAACTTACTTTCACTTAGATAAAATACCACAATATATTATTGATAGCAAATATAACTTTGTTTTTCATAATGTTTGTATGAAGAACAAAGTTAGGTTTGCGGTTGGTAAAAAACTACTAGTTCGATTCCGTCCAAACCAATTGTCGTTGAAAGAATTTGTTCAGATCTACAGCATATATTTTTTTCAAAATTTACACTCACCTAGTTAAATGTTAAAGTGGGGAGGGGGCGCTTATTTTACTACTTTGGAAGCGTCTATCTTTCAAACGTTAGACTTTAAAAGAAAATGGGTTTAGAAACCTTTATGTCATTTTAAAATACCAAAAATCAATCATAAAAAAAAACAATTTTAGTTTCATGTATTTAGCCACGCCATAAATATATATTTTTCTATAAGAATCGTAAAGCGGTTAGCAGGATACATCTTCCTTTCAAATTTTAACTATGTGATGTAGTACAGAATAAAATAAAACAATAGTTACAGAATAAAATGGCTGTGACATACGGACGGATAGACAGACAGGCAGACTTGACGAAACTATAAGGTTTTCGTTTTCTGTCATTCGGCTACGGAACCCTAAAAAGTGGTTTACTTTATGCAGAAAATAATTAGGTTTATATCTAGTTCATCAGTTTGCCAACCTTGATTTTCAAGTTGCGTGTATTGAGTGACTCTTCTGTGATATTCCTAAAATCTGTGCCCAATATCGACCTCCTTTACGTAACAAAGTACTTTCTTACAAACTTTTAAGTGAAACGTTCAATTCAAACTGGGTGGGAAATTTCGCCTGGCAGGCAGGCGTCCATCTTATAATGGGCTTTGGATTTATTAAGTTGCTTGAATTTTAGCATTCAGTCCCTTGCTGCTGAAAATTAGTATTTATTCATGATATATTTGATAAAAGAATCTTTTCAGATAGTTATGTTTTTTGTTTTTTTTCTATACAATTAAGTAAGTACATACCTACTAAATAGTAAAGAAAAATAAGTGATTTAACTAAGGTGCACTAAAACAATTATATATTTAAATAATATGCATGGAAGCATTATCTAAATATTTTACGTGAATTAAGTATCCCTTTTAAAAGTGGCCGACCGCCACTGATTAGTAAAACTTTGTCTATGGCCGCCGCGACAAAGCCAAACCAAACTTTTTTATTTTTATTTTTTTATATTATGTATTTAATACACATTGATAATTTTATTTATAATCAAATGTTGTGTTATTTATTTTTTATTGACAATTTTGTGATGTACATATTTTTTCTATTTGGTGTACAATTTATTGCCGAATTATTACTACCCACTAAGGCACCCGCTGAAAATCAGTGTCGTGGTATGCGTCTCGCTGCCACGACTTATGCTGAGCGGGGGTGCCTTTTTGACTCAAGTCGCCTGCTTTTTATTATATATTTGTATACTATGCTTGATGTAAATTTGAGTCAAATAAATGTATTTTCTTTCTTTCTTTCTTTAACATAATTTCATAAGATATAAACAAATTTAAACCTAAGTTGCCAATTTATTTCCATTATCAATTAATGACTTTGGTCAGTATTTTACATGCATATTTTACTTAATGAGTTTGCAGGTAAGCTAATCAGAACTTCATATTTTTTATCCTACAGGTTGTATGTAAGTGCTACGAAGTTATTATGAATGAGTATACAAATTAAAAGCACAGATACGGATTCAGGAGCTTATTAAAGTTATCCAAAGTGTCGCTCATTAATAATTCGTTATCGATGTCGACGACTGCCGATCGCTACCGTGGGGACACTTGTGCCACTGGGATTTATATAGAGGTGTTATATTTATTTTATTGATTATTTTTTTCATATTTGTAAAAACAAAACATGACGGTATACTCGTTTAAAGATTTTAAGTGACGCATTTTGTAGCTCATGTTTAATCCAGTAGCAATAGTTATGAATGACTTGAATATTTTATTATTACGAACTTTTGCGAATGACTGGATGAAATCCATTCCATTTGCTTTGGTTACGGCATCACGTGTAAACGGCTGCAATGATTTCGCTAATTCTTTTTTGTTTGTTATTGTCAGGAGAAGGTTCTTCTCAATAAGCGGGTGAACCGTGTTTCATAATTTTTACTTCGTCAGATTTGTCACTGTCTTGAGTGAGATAATAATAATAATACGGAGACGGAATCAGGGCGGGACGGGGCTCGGGGCAAAACAAAGTTAAAAAACAGAGCTAGCTATAAATTAGCGGACACAGTTCGCTAGGTCCGCTAGTTTATAATAATTTTAAATAGTTTCTCCGGTTATTTTCAATGGTAAATATTCCTGTTATAACTATTGCTATTGGCTTGAACATGAACGTTGCAATTTCAGCAATGTGTGTGGCATAGATTGTTTTGTTGAAATTATATATAATTATTCTAACTTGCAAATATTATACATTAATATAAGTTTTTTTAAATCGTACATTTATGTTCAATTTGTAAAAAAAAAACCCTTAATTGTACTTGTTCTAAAACATTGTTTAATGAGTAGACATTGTTGTGGTTACGCAACTGATGTCCACTGTACATCCGTCGCCCGATAATATTCATGTAGGTCCAGATTACACAGTTTTAGGTACTATTAAAGAATAACTCTGTCATAAGCTATTAATCAATGTTCGATAAGACAACTCCGAATGGGCGGTCCGTGTTATTCTGTGTTACCTGGTGATTTATTTCATAAGTCCAAGTGCGGCCCTGACCATTTTTGCTTGATCCGTACAGCTTTAAATAGCTTCCTCTGTTGTTACCATATTTCCAGGAGAAAGAAGGGGCAGGGTAGGTCAAGATAAAGTGGCAGCTGTATATTAGCGATAAAAGATAGTACACGTTGTACTGATGACGGTTTTCAGACAATGGCCAATACCTTTATCGGGCATCGACTGATTTTCCCAGTTAATGTTGATGTGATTGAAGTACAAGATAGTTTTGCGATTTCTATCACTTAATTTAATATGAGAGTCGCTGAAAAAGCTGTAGTAAAGTTGAATTTGTCAAGCTGTGTCGTTCGTTGCATTCTGTTCAATATTTTTATAGTAGGCCCAGAATTAAGGATGGTCATTTGTTAAAGTATATTATCGAGGCTATTAAATAATCTTTATTTAGTCGATTAATTACAATTAGAAGTACACCTACTCCAATTTACCACACTCTGAGTGATATTAAATACTTGAGTACGAACTTTTCAACCAAAATATCACGAAAAAACTGAAATATGTAATTTTCTAGCGCCATCTGTTGAACAATAACTTTCCGACTCCATAGAAAAAACAAAACGTAGAATAAGTTGCTAAGCAACGTAACGTGGTTCTTGTAGCGACATCTAGCGTCGAGTAGCAGGGTCACCACGTAACAACGTTTTCCCGTAAAAGTTAATTCAGTTTTCAATGGTAGGTATCGATTTTGTATATTCTCATTTTCAGCTATCGCATGTTTAAACCTTTCATTATCATAATCATCATCATATTTATCCGAAGGACGGCCACGGCTGAACATAGGCATCCACCGTTCGCAAGCGTTCTGCATGCAGTGTTATCCTGCGATCTTTACAAGGTAAAGGTACCTTTGGTCAAAATTAAGGTCTCCAATCTAAAACTTTTCTGCCCCAACGGCCATCAGACTGTCGTTTAGACACCTGTCACCTTATCTCACCTCTGTACCTTTGTTGTTAAATTAAATTATTTAAATATATTTAATACATTTGATGCTTTATTACAGTACTACTAATGTAGAATTAAGGTGACTCATCGTACTACGTAGTATTGAGTAACAAGATAGAAATCTCTTTATTGCTAAATAGAAAATGTTCAATGTACTTACCGCGTCTTTACAATGTCCTTATCCCAAATAGGTCCTAGTAAGCGTTATCTGTACAATACTTCGTACAATATGATGTTCCATATTTAAATTATGCGTTAGTAAGGGCTTACTTGTCGATGGTAAAGCATGCCCTGTTCAGTGCAAAGTGCATTTAGGTTATGCTGCCTGTTAAGTATACAGAATGTTGTTTTGGTCAGGGACTATGTGCGTGTGGTCTGGGAGATCTTTTCAAAAAACTCAACCAACCACAACCAAAGATTTAGGAAATAATTGTTAAAACGTAATGGTAAGGTATAAAATTTGTGAAACGTAAACAATGAAAGTTAGAACTAATTAACTGGATCTCTCAGTCTAGACGCCTGAAGAATAAACCATGACACGTATCCAAGAATATACTATCTATGTGTTTACAATTTGCATTTGAAATAATTGTAAAGAATACTCTCGGTACTCAAGTAAACCGATATGGTCACCCTACTCAACGTTTTCCTTGAGGATTGCAAAAAAATAGTTTTCTTTTAAAATATAACACTTACAGGGACGATTGGTTCGTCAAAAATTTGTACAACATTTTTCACAATTTCTGATGTAACTACCTTCTTCCTATAAGTTTCGGTTTATTAGATATAGTTCAAAATAAGGATCACTCAGTTGGGACGATCGAGAAAAAACAAAATTTTCATTTTCTCTTAAACCAGTAAGATTTCAATCACGATCTTTGTTTCACAAATTTTCCCAGAAGCATAATTTATAATAAACATGATAATGTTTCATACTCTTTCAGTATAAGGTGCTGTTTTAGAAGATCACTCAACTGAACATAGTGCATTCTGAGTGATCCATATAAACCGTTCTAAATCTTAAACCTGGCTTTGAAACGATTCGAAAACTTGTTTAGCAGCTTTCAAAAATTCTTCACAATTATTTCAAATGCAAATTTTATACACATAGGTAGTATATTCTTGGATACGTGTTATGGTTTACTCTTCAGCCGTCTAGATTGAGAGATCCAGTTAATTAGTCCTAACTTTCTTTGTTTACATTTTACAAATTTTAAAACTTACCATTACGTTATCACAATTATTTTCTAAATCCTCTTATAATTTGGTTGTGGTTGGTTGAGTTTTTTGAAAAGATCTCCCAAACCACACGAACATCAGTGACTTTTAACTCAGGGATGATGATAAGGTATGCATATTTTTTTTAATTTATATTTACTCTAAATAATATGCAAGTTTCATACAAGAAAACCTCTTTACAACATTCTAAAAAATGTATGGGGAAAATCACAACCTCGCGCATAGCTCGCGAGTATCTACGAAATACTACGCCGTAGCTAGAAAGCTACGAAGAGGCGACCTGGGGCCCTATTTTTGAATCACTCACTTCGAAATGGCGAGTGATTTTCGTTCGACAACGAGTTTTTTTCTATGACTTTTAATTCATCTTCGAACGAAAATCACTCGCCATCTTAAAGCGAGTGATTAAAAAATAAACTTCTGGTGTTGGCAGTGTTGACTCGAAAGCTAGTATCGCAATAATAAATATTTATTATGGGTTTTCCCTTTTCAAAAAATGGCATCACTATCGTTTGAACATCCACCCCTGAGTCACTCGTCGCTGACTAAAACAACACTCTGTAAGTATTAATTAATAATACTGAAAAGATTTATTGTTCAGTAAATAACCAACATCAATTAATAAGGTAGACTGTGTGAAAACTTTAGTTTGATATTAAATCTTTTAATTCTTAGACTTATTTTAAAAAAATCCACTAAAACAAGGAAATATTCATAATTTAAAAGTGTTTTGAACTTGCTGTTGTATTCCATTTTATAATTTGAGTCCAATGTGTGTGTGTGTGTGTGTGTGTGTGTGTGTGTGTGTGTGTGTGTGTGTGTGTGTGTGTGTGTGTGTGTGTGTGTGTGTGTGTGTGCGTGTGTGTGTGTGTGTATATATATATATATTATTTGCATTTGTTTGGATTATTACATAAATCATGCATAATATATACTATGAATTGGAAACGAGGAAATTAGATAAACTTATAAATTGTTATTGCGTTACAATTTTATTTTAATGAGGATGATGGCCATTACTTTTTAAGGGTTAGATATAATAATTATTTCACAATAAATGAAGGCTGCGAATTCATCTTAGTTTTTATTTGCCTAATTTTTATTCAATCTTTTACGTGTAGTAGCTTCAAAATAGTTAATATTAGCAAATATCTGTAACATAAAAGTTATGCAGACAATATACTTGCCTACAACTTCTAAAGGAATTACTTAAAATTAAATACATTCGTAGAATAAAGTTAACTGGGACATGCGAATTATATATGACGTAGAAGTAAACTTAAACCTATTTATAAGTTCAACAAATAGGGTAACTAAAAATCGAGATTATTTTTGGATTCTGAAGATATTAATATATTTTCATCATTAAACTTATAAGGCGGATGTAAAAACTAGCCTATTCATTTCTTTGTACTTCAACAATGACGATAAAAATGTCTCATCAGTTGAGTGCTTTGACATAACATTTTTCAATACACCCAAGTGTGTGCCCATTTGAGTGTATGTACAACAGCACGTTAACGTAAACACTGCGGTATCTTATGCAGTTGTAATATGGGTCAGTTTTCAACAAAATGTCTATAAACCTGATGCGCTGCTGACTGTACATCAAATTGCATCTAAATCTCTGGTTTAAATGCCTCTTGCCTCGACCGTAAATCCAGCGCAACGGGTGTGTGCAACATATTGCGCAATAAAGCGACCGGCCCTCCATATAGGCCTATTGGACTTACATTGTCTTTTATTGAAGCACATAACGGGGTAGGGGTGTCAAACGATTGATTATGAAATACATTGTTAGGGTCAAACTCGAAAATTACTAATAGTGATGATAATTACATAGGCGCTTTTTTTCTATGTACACTAAATTAGTTATTTCTACAGTCATATTCTTCATGGTACACAATAAAGAGTTAACTTATGGTCACATCACATCACACAATTATATGCAATTTCAAATTTAATAATTTCGTGCAACCCCTGTTACCATAATTTTTAAGTGTTTGTAAAATTAATACATTAATATTTGTAGTATAAATGTATTCATTTTACTATTTTAGTATTGAATGCTAGATAGTCACTTGTAATGCAGCCTGTTATTTAAATCGTTGAATAAATCATAGAGCGATATAAACCAAACCAGCCTGTAGCTAGCTTAATAGCTAGGTACAATACGAGTTTGCAATTCGTAATACTGCAAGTATTGTTTACTTGCAGCATTATTCACGATTCTTGATTTATTTTTATTCTTAGTCTTACCGCCCACAATCATTTCTGCTGAGCGCAAAGGTATGTCTGGTAGAGAATGCCATATGGCGTTACGTCCACGTTTTGTAATATTTTTGTTTGTGCAATCAAAGTATAAATGAAATCACCTATGCTTTCCCAAAATATAACACAAACAAACACTGAAAAACTAATTAGGGTCAGAAGCACCAGCAA
Organism: Pyrausta purpuralis; assembly: GCA_963924145.1. NCBI lineage: Eukaryota > Metazoa > Arthropoda > Insecta > Lepidoptera > Crambidae > Pyrausta > Pyrausta purpuralis. Next base: position 21,752,877 of record OZ001643.1, read on the forward strand.
AATTGAACTAGTAATACAAAAAATAGGATCTATTCAAAAGTATGACATTTGCTGTGACATAGTGTGACGGTGCACTGAGCCTGAGAATTACATCAATAAACAATAAAATGTTTAAACGTTTTCTTTCTTGTTGTTTAATTTTCTTGTATTTATTGTATTTTTGTCTTTATTGTCTTGTCTTGCAATGTCTTCTTTCTTGTAGTATTGTTGATTGTAGCAAAGTAGCGAGGTCTTCCAGCCGTGAGATACCTGTAGAGACGAGCTTCTGATTTGCCTTAACTACAAAAGCCCGGATCTACAGGGTAGATCACGAATGTGCCAATTTATGATTTCTTCTCCCTTCCGAGTTATGTCATATGAATCTTCTTTCAAAAGTCAGTCCTAAAAGCAAACCCAACGCATCGTTTTTACCCATTGCGAAATAAAAAACATACATAGATTATAAATACATCAATTCTAAACTATTGTAAAGTTAGGTATGTATCTAAATGAATCTATTTTGAAAAGAATATTCTTCATTACAATCCAAAAAGTAAAACACCGCTTCTTCAGTGTTTGACTGTAAAATTCATGTTCTATTTTCATCTTCAGTGTTTCATTTTTCTATTTTCTTTTCCAGCTTCTCGCGCTTTTCATCCTATATTATGTTTTAACTTCTAGTCTGAACAAGTCTAGTTTAATTACATCGCCGCTGCTCCGCAGTTTTTATCTCCTTGGACCTGAAACTTGTAGACAGTTTGAATTAACTTTTATACGCAAAAAGGGTTTAGTAAAAGGAATACGTTAAGTTTTAAAAATAAAGTGTTCCCAGTTAGGTTTTTAAGTTGAACATAATTACAGATGTTCTCGCTTTGAAATATTAATTTTAATATAAGGCATGTAAAACCACTTATTTAATTTTAAACTTAATCCCTCTTACTCGTTTGCAACAAAATTAAACCACAACTAAAATTACTCAACCGACTCAATAAGAAACGTATAATAATGCATAGTTAGGTATGTTGTGATTGTAAAATTAATTTCAATTTGGTCGGATAATAGTTTAGTACGGAGCCAAGCCTGGTACAATTTTTTTGTAATTAGAGAAAATATGACAAGATAAACATTTAGTTGGATTAAGGAAAAGAATTTTTTTTACAAATATCAAGTCTCCTTTTAATGTTATCAATACATTTTTATGGTGTAAGTGACTATGAGACATGAATCGATCACGTATTAATGTTGCACGGTGTACAATATCAATAATTAGTACGTGCAACATCGAAACAATACACAGGCATTTAATAACGCTCATAACGTAAGCAATTAACATGACGGGCCGTTAATAATCGTGTTTAGTATGGAAATCTTGTTAGGGCGACAGCACCATCTATCATTCATTACACGCAAATATTACAGCCTAGCTCTGTTAATTATGTTGGGATTGTAACTGAAACCTTACCCCAAACAGCATAAATTAATACCTCGTTATTATGTGTAGATTGTTTAAGCTCGTTAATGATAAATAAACACACATTTATTGTGTATTTTCAGTTTCTTATTACCTTTAAAACTACCGTAGTAGGTATAGATAAATAAATATATAAAAATATTGGACACCAATCACATACATTTCTCGATCCCAAAGTAAGTAGCTAATTGCACTTGTGTTATGGAAATCAGACACAACGGTGGCACCACAACACCCAGACCCGAGACAATATGGAAAATTTTGGTTTCTATATTGACCCGACCGGGAATCGAACCCGGGACCTCAGAGCGGCAACGTCTTGAAACCAGCATGCTTAGCCACTACACCACGGAGGTCGTCTATATAGATAGATAGTAGGTACCTATGTTAACAACATCAACACCCAATTGGCCCTATTGCATTGGAATGTCCAAATACTGAGAGCTAATACATGGAGATATTGCAGTTTTTTTCTTACATGAGCCTACTATCATATTCGTACATTACCTTAATCAAAAATAGGTGCCCTACTAGTAGATAACGTTTACAATAACATCAATAAATTCAACCTTCTAGAGAGTAATTAAAAGTCCATAGAAAAATATGAAATATGTACTATTTCAGCAACTTTGTTTTATCATTCCCGAATGGAAACTTTATTTGTGAAACGGAAAAATACCTCTGATATCTAGCTCGCCCTCCACTTTATCGGAACGTTATCACTCTTACCCTACTCAAAGATTCAATTTACCGCCAACAATACAACACTTTCCCGGACCTAGCATGACGAGGAATCACAAATCAGTGGATTCAGCACCCGAGGGAGCCACAAAAAAATAATCTCGGCGATTCCGCAAATCATGGCGAGCATTGTATTCCCATAATGTAGTAGAGGAAAACGCTTCGCAAAAAGACCAGCTTAATTGCTATAGGGAGGAAAGTTCAAAGGAGGTGGTATTGTTTCCGTAGCCATTGTGAGGTTTGGGGTCTACTCTGTAGTTTTTATTTTATTCTGGCATTTCCAGCACAAATCTGTTAGAAGCGGTGGTTCCACGCTACTTTTTCCGCCTGTTATGAAATATGTATAGTCCGCTTTTCTTTGCTAGTCGAATAATGTAAACAATCTTTTTATAACTTTTAAAATAATTTATTATTTCATTTAATAGATCTCAGTGCTAAACGATGAATAACCTATACCGTTGGTGAATTTTGTTAAAATCATGTGTATGTAAATAATTTAAAAATAATAATATTTCGGTAAAAAGGAATGTCAAGATTGTTTACAATCGATTTACAAAGAGAAACGGACTTTAGCATCGATGCTTCGATTATATTGGCAGAAGCGTGATGTTATGTCCTTCCTCAAAATGTGGACACAACACAACCATATTGAACCACTATTTCAAGAACAAACAAGCAGTCAGAATAAGTTATTTTGTGATTTTTAACGTCTGTGAATTGTTTTTATTTTATTTTATTGCGCCTTATTAAATTAAAAAAAAAACAAATTTGGAAAAAATATCAATTTCTATAAATTTCGGTCCCTTTTACTCAAATCGGCGTCAGTTTAGTCAAACCACTCAAAGTAAAGTCCTACAGAGTAGCATCCTCAAGACTGACTCATCAATTCTTCAGATTGACGGAACAACGATTGAGTCTCGCGATGTTCGGAACTTAATTCGGTTTTTCGATGCAACACGACGCTGTCATTAATCTAGCTTAAGCCGATCCGATAACGCTGTAGCGAAATTTGTGTTATCACCGCTCTCGATAACGATTAGTGATTGGGATTTGAAACGGGCGAGTTGGATGAGCCCCTTAATTAATGGAAAATAGAGTCTTGAGTCGAAAACCTTGTTTGTTTAACCCTGATAGTTTGTTTCTTTTTATTTGATAAGTTAGGTACTTTAACATGTACAAGTAATACTTAGAATTTATATGTGGTAATTTACACGTAAATATAGAGAGTAATTTATTTTAAGATACCTTCTTCTGCCGAATGTTGGCGGGCCTCCGCTCTGTGTCGTCGACTCTACATGGGTGTCATTCGTTCCATGGCCCTTTACGGGGCTCCGGTTTGGTATGATGCCCTGTCGTCACCCAACATCACGCAGTTGCGGAGGGCTCAGAGAATAATGGCGGTGCGAGTGATTCGCGGATACCGCACTGTGTCAACCGATGCGGCTATTTCGCTTGCAGGATGCTTGCCCTGGGATCTCGACGCCATGGTCCTTGCCGCAGTTTACCAGTGGCGAGGAGACCAAAGATCCCAAGGACAGCGACCTGTACCGCGCGAAATCGAGGCGGAGCAGCTTGATCTCGAGGAGATTGCCATAGAAACATGGGCGAGGAAGGTAGCCGTCAGCCGAGCAGGTCGCAGGACCCTCGAGGCTATCCACCCTGTTCTTAAAGAGTGGAGGAGGCGCCAGCACGGTCGCCTGACATATAGGCTGACCCAAGTTTTGACGGGTCACGGGTGTTTTGGGGCCTACCTGTGCCAAATTGGCCGGGAGGAATCTAAGAGGTGCCACCACTGTACCGCTGACGAGGACACAGCGCAACATACCCTCGAGACATGCCCGGCCTGGGCGAGGGAGCGTGCTATTCTCGTCGCGGCAGTTGGGCGAGACCTGTCCCTAGGGGCGGTTATTGCCCGAATGGTGGTCAAGGAGGAGGCTTGGCAAGCGGTGCGAACCTTCTGCGAGGAGGTGATCCTCCAGAAGGAAGCCGCGGAGAGGGAGCGAGAGGCTTCTGCTGACGCCCCATTGATCCGCCGCCGACGCACTGGCCAGCGCAGGAGGGCCTATGACCTCCATGCAAACCTCCTTGGTGAGCCTCGGACGACCGACACGGGGGTGTCGGCCGTCCGCTAAGGGAGGCTCGAAGCGGTGATGCGTGCGTTCCGCGCACCGTTTACAGCAGAAGGCAAGGGCGACTATTGTCCCCTCTGCACCCGGGTGGCGCTTGCTTCAGCGAGCCACGGCCAGAGACAAGATCTGCGGACGAATGCTCAGGGCTTAAGCCCAGGGCCTGACCCGTCAGCTCGTGCCTCACTAATGGCACGGGAGAACGCCGTCAGGTTTTTACCGGAGTCCCACATAGCCCCCAACTACCCCCGCGGTCGGTGGGTATGCATAACAGCATTTACCTGACGCAAAAAAAAAGGTACTGTTTTCCTTATATATAAAAAAAAAACTATTGTAATTAGAATAATATGAGGATATGAAACTCAAATTGGCCTGCTGTGCTAATTATTCAGAGCTATCCTAGAATCTCCATCCTAGAAGGATTCATTTACATGAAAAACATTATATTTACTAGTGGCTCTTAGAATCTGATGCAATTAGCATTCAATAAATAAGTATTCTTACAGAAGAAATAATATTTTCAAAGTTACCTAACATGTGTGTAAGTACGTATGTAGATTTTTGATTAAAACACAATTTCAGAATATTTTTCGGTGAGCTTCATTTAATGTTATATGTCGGACCTTTCGAAAATTTTGCTTTACGTTATCGGGCAGTAAAATTTAATAAATCTTCTTGCGATTAAACCACAGTCACGGATATCGCGTGATTTTGGTTAAATCAATGAGTAACATTCGCGTAATCTTCAAAAATAAGTAGATTCTGTTTAACAAGACTAATAATCAGTAAGCTCAAGTGGCAATGCGCAGGGCACATAGCGCGAAGAACTGATGGCCGTTGGGACAGAAAAGTTCTAGATTGGATACCCATAGACCACAGACCTTGTAAAGATTACAGGATTAAACTGGATGCAGACCGCTTGTGATCGGTTGCTGTGGAAAACTGTGAGGGAGGCCTATGTTCAAGAGTGGACGCCCTGAATGTAAGTGGTGGATGTGGATGGTGGATTTAAGTCACACATTTCATCTTACTCTGAGCTTTTACTAAAACACCGCCTGTGTAATCAAAGCTCAACATAAAATATAGTTAAATAGCTAGTTTGTAACTGTGCGTACTCGTGAAATGTTGATGTAAGAGCTGAATGGTGTTTACTAATTGAGACTCGTTTATTTATCAAGGTCCTGAATGGAGCTCACGTAAATAACTGCCTAGTGGTATTCGGGAGGAATAGCAGAAAAGTCGCTTGTTGGCTTCCTAATGGCGGAACGAAATGAAAGTGATTAGAGGAACCAACAGACAACTATTTTGTCTCGAGTTAGTTTATACATTTTATATTAGTACAAGCGGTTTCAGCAATCTTTGTCCTGCCTCGGCTCCGTTTTATGTAGACATGTAAAATCACGAAAATCGGCACACCCATTATTGCGTAATAGGTAGTGATGAAAAGTATCCTATGTTCGTCTTCTGGTTCTAAGTAAAGTATTTTCCTTATCTGACGTTGATAAAATCGTGCTGTAGTGTTGTCTGTAATTCTTTGACGTTAATTACAAACATAAAAAGTAAGCAAGAGTTTGTGCTTTGATGATTAGGATTAACATCATTATAATTATGAGGTGAATAACGTTTAACAAATATTTAACGTAGTTCTAAAGTTGTTAAATTCAACTAGTTAGTCTGAGGCAGGAATTGAACCTTTTTGTACCTACACTGTTAAACTGAATACAATAGTAAACTCCATTGTAAAATTATCGAAGTATCACGTCCTCATTGGTCGTTTCAAAATTCCGTTACCAGGCAAATTGGCACACATAGCAACATAGAATCCGAAATCCGGGGATTCTTCCCGCCCCCTCCGCCCTCCAGTGTCCCGGCATCATTAATCTTGCACGTACAAACAGACCTCCAAGTTTAGAGCTGCTAGGTGTCGATAATATGGACTAATATCGAATAATTAATGGTAACGGGGTCGCTGTAATTAATAGATCGCTTTCACCTGAACTCATTAATTTGATAAGTGTCGCTGTGATTTATAGAATAAGTGTTATTCGTTTCGCTAAATAGGAAATGTGGTACGTTAGAAAATAACTACATACTATCATTGATACCCAGTAGGGTATAGGGTCTGGCATAGTAGCCAGACTCCTAAAATTGTTCTTTGCTTTAGCAACTTTAGATGACTTTCTTGTTTTGCATTTTTTTTTAAATATATGATACATAGAAATGCAGTTGAGCTTTCGAGATATTTTCAGATACCATGTTTTTACATTATTTATTTAACCAGTGTTATAATACTGAAGAGTTATTTGTGTTTGGTTGGTTAAACGCAAATATCTAAGTAACTTAAAAATCGTGGTTGGATTGTAAAGAATAATTTGTGTTGGATTAATCGCTTACCAGTTCATACTGCCTTCGAAACCAAAGAAAAAGACACCTTTTCTTTGGTTTACTTGTTTTTATTCTAAAATGAGAATTTATATTTAAGAATGTTGCCTCGCTTAGTAGCGAATGAACACAAAGAAATGTGGTCTTATTAATTAAGCAAAGTGGCCCCGTAGTTTTCCAAGAAATGACCAGCTGTTTCATTTCATCTAAGTAGTTACTAATTTATAAAGAAGTTAAGGCTGTTTGCTACAATCCTATAATCAAATGTTACTAATACATGTGAGTGTGATTTATCAGTTGCTTTATGAAGCAGGTGAAAAAGGCCATAATATCTACTACCTAAAAGAAATATTTTTGAAACTAAAAGACATTTTAATTTTATGAAAGTTGTTGATTTCTAATGGTTCAGCAATCAGAAATATTTATTTAATATAGAAGTCGTCAAATAATAAATAAGACCCACAATTCATACTAAATTATTTGTAGAGTTGCTAGATTAATCAAAGATCGATAATGTTCTCAACGTCTGAAACCTCTAAGGCAGCGAGAGGATTTGAATGGAATCGTACATAACTGGGAGATTTTATCGCTTTTCTTCCGCCAACCAAAGCCGGATGGCAGCCTCTATTCATTTTAAGTGAATAGACTAGATTATCTATAGAAACTATTATTGCTGGCTGAAATGGCTTGGAAAATAAGCTGAAGCAGATAAAAGCTTCTTTATATAGAAGTTTCAGCAATAATCTAATCTTTTGAAAAAAGTAAGTAGCTGATTGTCTCCTGTTCTATTTCCTATTGTTATTATGTTCTAAGCTTTTTAGGAGTTTTCATAAAGACAGTTAAATTAATTTGATTTTTTATTTATTTAATGATTTTCGTCTTAACTTATATCTAAAAACTACGAGATCAATTTGATGAAACTTATACTGTACCCTATGTTGAAATATACCTCAATGAACTATAAATAATCATCTTGCTGTGTCATTTCGTTTTCTTGAAATCCTGAGACATACATACACTTATAAAGATTTGCTCCTAAATTTTATCAAATTCTGACGATATCACATACATACAGGTTACTTCTTATTAACAGATTACCTCCTTTTTTTGGACTTGATGATAAGTGTAATTAATTACGTCGGGATATGAAAATGTCAGGGAAGGTTATTTTAACTGTATTTTAAATACTAACCACAACCAAAAAGTCATATTTTTTGTTCAGTTTGGGGTAGAGTATAACGAGCCCATCACAAATGATTTTTATTGATTCGTCCGACTTGATTTTATCATGGTGTCTATGTCAACTTTTATCAACAATACGACAAGGCCTCTATATTGTAAAAGTAAAGCCTGATTTTACCAACGTCACATAAGGAATATTCGTTGAAAATAATACATCATCAGCCAAACCAATGCAGTTAGTCAGTTAGTCAGTCCACTGCTTAACATAGGCCTCTCTCACGGTTTCCACGGGTCTCCAATCTAGAACTTTTTTGCCCCAATGGCTATCAATTCTTGGCGTTATGTGCCCTGCCCATTGCCACTTGAGCTTACTGATTCTCAGGACTATGTCCGTTACCTTAGTTCTTCTACGTATCTCCTCATTTCTGATTTGATCTCGAAGAGAAACACCGAGCGTAGCCCTCCCATCGCTCGCGGGTACAAATAGAATTCATAAAGCTTAATTTGAAAACGTCACCTATTCGTCAGCAATAAAATATGTAAATATCGTTTTAAAATCGACTTATTCAGTCGGTTTATCTTATCTGACGTGCCTATAATCGGCCCTAAGAGAGTAATAATTTAAAATAAATATGTTGATATTTGAACCTCACCTGTTTTAATTTCCCCTTTGACTCTTCGCCTCCTTTCCCCCTTGCCTGAAACATTCAAGGGCAAACGTTACATTTCAATAAGACTGAAGCGACTTCACCTTTACTCGTATTTTACGTTTGAGCAATATGTTGCCGCATTCGATACATAAATTCGTATTTGAAAGTTTCGACGTAAAGTAATGGAGGGTAGGGATAAAATGTTTCATTGATGGCTTAGACACGGGTTTGCATAACTTATACAGAGAAACAGACAGATATAGACAGACAGATATAAGATTTTATCTAGGGAGCTGAAGATAGCACCCAGAACCATATCGCGTATTTTTAAAGATGACTAAAGACTTGCAGCCTATAAGAGACGCATTTGGTCATTTTTTAACTGATAATTTAAAAAGAATAGGGTGGTGAAATCGAAAAAACTACTGAAGCGGTACGGTCACAGAAAAATTTTGTTTACGGATGAGAAAATCTTTACAATTGAGCGACATCTTAACAAATACAATGACCGTATTTATGCTCTAACCTCTAAAGAAGCTTTCCAATTAGACGGCAGAGTGCAACGTGGGCATTACCCGACTTCAGTGATGGTTTGGTGGGTGTTAGCTATGAAAGAGTGACTGAGCCATATTTTTGTGGAAAAGGTATCAAAACATCGGCACAAGTGTATCAAGATACCATTCTTGAGAAGGTAGTTAAGCCCTTAACAACACCATGTTCAATAACCAAGCATGGTCTTTCCGACAAGACTCGGCGCCGGGTCATAAAGCTCGGTCCACGCAGTCTTGGTTAGAAGCGAACGTTTCGGACTTCATCAGAGCTAAAGACTGGCCGTCGTCTAGTTCCGATCTTAATCCGCTGGATTATGATTTATGGTAAGTTTTAGTTAGAGAGTACGGCTTGCTCTAAACGCCATGATAATTTATACGATTGGCAGTGAAGAATTTTCCCATGGAAAGAGTGCGTGCTTCTATTGATAACTGGCTTCAACGTTTAAAGGACTGTATTGCAGCCAATGGAGACCACTTCAAATAAGCTTTATAAATTTGAAATTGTTTTATATTTATGTATGAAACTAACACACTGTAAAAGTAATAAATATTATTTGCATTAAAAAAATGTTTTTTCTAAGTGGAAATATTTGGCAAGACTAGGTATACTACTCATGTGAGAAGGTTTGTTTTGTTAAAAATTCCCATAAGTTTTTGGTCTATAATATCAATTTAGTCATGTTTCTTGATGTCATTATGATACAACCTTGGTATAGATTTTACACTGATAACGTTACCAATTAAGTTCAATATTTTTTTTTAATTCAATAAATTCGATTTAATTCTAACTAACGATTAAATTGAATGTAATAAACTATGCCGTTGCCTTGTAATCCATTATTTATATCACTCGGAGCGGGGCCACAAATTTGGCGTACATTAAACTTGGGACCATTAAACAAAAACTTTGCTCTTAATATTTGAGCTAACGAGTTAACTTCGGACATGTGCTCTTCAGAGATTACCTATTGTTACAGCTTAAACGACGTAATTGAAACGGAGGATCAAGTTAATAAACAAGTGATTCGGCAGCTTCTGTATGAAGTGTCTTGTTTACTTCAGTGCAAGGTGCAAAGGGTACAAAGATCACAAATGATTTAACCCCACAAAGCATCAGTGGTAAGTACTAACTATAAAACTAACAATGACTAGTTAGAAATTTAATGTGCTTTCACGATAGATCTGCTTATTTCCAAAAAATAGTGGTAAATATGGAACATGTGTTCAAAAATTATGCCTCAAATATCTGACAAGCAACTAGAAACAATCTACGTACAACTGAATCTGTGAAAAAAAAATGGTTTAAACGTTATTTCCGAATTCATGACAATTGGTTCGCTGATTATGTGTTTCAATTAAGGTCCACTATTTTCCATTTAAAACATAACGGAGATTAAACCCATTAGGGAAGCTCGGAAGCCATTTAATGAAACATACGAGGCCCTAAGGCCATCGATGGCGCTTGGCGACCAGCCAGGGCAACCACACGAAATTTATTATATCATACCATATTACCATACTACGTGCCCCAATCAATATGCCTCTATCAGCCTTGTTTTCGTTCATATTCCGATATTTATGCGCTGCATCAAAGTTATGGCTTTTATCTTTGGCTTGTGGTACGCTGTTGTGAAATACAGCCACATTTTTGTTTTTTTTTTTCATCGGATTTTTCAGACAGTTTTTTGGATCCTTGATTTTTAAAGTGTTTAATATATACTATTTTGTTTTTTCAAATTCATAATCTTTTTGCGGATATTCAAAGAAAATATTATTTTAAAATAAGTCGCTCCATAGGTACTTAATATATCAGTCAGCATTTTTTATATGTCTACTGAAAAATCTGTCCTAAATAGACTTACAAACGTTCGTTTCATTGTTGAGGTAAATTCGCAAATGGTTCAAAAAACGTATGTCTTTTGACTTGATTTCATTTGACGATATTCATAATATCTACCCACTTTCGAAATAATATACATCATTAACATACAAAACAATTAAGCATAAACATTACATATAAGTAGAAACTTTGTAGACGCGTAAACGTAACAAGAACTGCAGTAGAAGGAATTAACAAAACTCTGGCTAGCATGTACTATATAAGCATAACTTAGTATGCAGCCACGATTACCAGGGACTATTGTGCCTTGGTTTAATTTAGTTCTAAGCTCTGCGTATCTGCATATCTCTGACTAAGCCTGGCTGCATTTGCACACGTATAACATTGTACTTAGCTGCATGAGGATACAATAGGGTAAATTGCAGAAAGACCATTCAAAGCTGCTCAGGCCCAGCGTACGAGTATATCCGATTCTGAGATACAAAAATTATGAAAAGGAGACTGACAATTTAAGGAATGGAGGAAACATTACATCAGTTTTTCGGTAGCTTTAGTGTTATATTTTTGAGCCTGGTTGTTCAATTCTTTAAGAGCAAAGTTGTTTAATTAAGTCATACCTACATGCGCTATAAATTCGGAGACACAGTACCTACTCTTTACTTTGTACCTTTCACGCGAACGATTTATGCAAAAAAAATGTTTACCGCATATTGCAATCCTATAACAAACATTTTCACTCTGTAGATCCATTTCACCATAGTAAAATAACATTTAAAAAACGTGTGCTTGAACTTACGAAATCTTAATTCTAGAAAACACACACACATGATAATTGAAATTGATTTCATAGAAAGATTGACGACATCAGTCACACTCACCTTATATGTTATTTGTTTATTAATGGAAATCTAATGTTGGCTGTATGTTTACTAATAAAAATCACGTAAAGCTATAATTTTGAGACCTATGGATTTTGTTGTAATAATAAAATAAAATAAGACTCGGTTTCACTATTTATATAACCATCCCTTAACTTTACTGAGACTTCGAAGTACGATGCCTGTTTCGACTCGCAACTAACCCGGCCAGAATCCACTGGAGTGTTGTTCGTTGAAATTGCATTTGCATATAGCTTCTATTATGTACAAAGTTTTCCGTTTTGTGTGGAGAAACTATTAAGGCTTGGATACGAGTATGCGTACTGCTAACAGTATTGTACTATCGATGTTGGAGTTGGAAGTTGGCTATGTTTTGACCATCTAAATGGATCGAAATATGTCGTAAACAAAAACATTAATAAGTATGTGCAAAAACTTTAAAGCTACGTATCTCAGTTTGAATTAATACCCAAGCTTTCAATCTAATGGTTGGATCAAAATGCTTGAGTTTATTAATTGATTGTAAAATTAAGAATATACCTACAAATTTAGGGGATGGGAGTACATTTTAGAACGAAAATGATATCTGCTTCTATTCCGTACATCTGGACCGTTTTAAATTCGCTGAAAGCGGAGAAAACTAAAAATACTTGTAAAAAATCCAAACTATTGCTAGACGACAAGAAATTATTTAACATTAGTAGTCAACTTGTGAAACTCGTTATTCATGTTTATGCAAGTTTCCTCTCTCTCGCGAAATTAATGCGACACGACGAACATATAAAGTAAAATAAAATGGCTTTTACACAAATAATTTACGACTCCGTAGCGTTTTATAAAACTTATTTTAATTTGTTTCGTTCACACCCTAGGGATTGCTTTACAAGTTTTAACAGTGAAATGTAGAGCCGCCATTTCGGTTCGTATTTCTTTATTTACAAGTGTAGTAAAAAACGTAAGCCTGAACCTGTGTTCGACATCATTCATTAGTTTATCCTGGCGGCCTTGAGCATACCGAATTGATTAAATAATTGTCAAGAGGAATACGAAATACAAAGGCAGCAAAACCTATATATACCTAAGTAAATATTAAAAATCTAAAATAGAATTTACAATCTAATAGAACAAAGTTACTGAACAGCAAATATCGAATACCCAGTTTCACGGCTGAAAATCCTGTTGGCTGGGTACCGGACCGGACATAAAATGCAATTTTAAGCCGAAATCTAAACAAAAAATGCCTTTATAGCCTCGAACAAAAGCGCGCAATAAATCGCATACTTAACGCTCAACACAAAATCCCACTATCCAATTCCGCGTTTTTCGTTCTCAAAACTAAAAAAATATCGTTGGAACATTTCCATACCCGACGGAACGAATGAAAGCGCCTGAAAAAGGACATTAGCACTTTAGTGTAGGTGGCTTACTGCATTTTAATTGTGCTCTGAATCAAATGCAAAATGGCGGACGCTGCCATTGTAAAGCTGGGTTCACATGGAATGCCTACAATTTAGTTAGACTTTTCTATATACTTCCTACGTTTTTCATTGATTACGTTACTTTATGATAATAAATACACCAAATGCCTAGGGTTGGTCTAAACATCGATATAATATTATTTTGAATTTCACACTTACTTTCATACTGGCAAAGTGGTGTGCCCAGCAACACCCATTTGTTATTTTTTTATATAGGAGCAGATTTTCTGACCTGATTTTCTCTATATATTTTGTTGACATAGTTACAGCCATCACCAAGTTTTTCAGCTTTTAATTATTAGAATCCCAGTATCTGTTTATAACCCTAATATTTTGGTAATATGTACAAATTTAATGACTTTTACAACGTCGTGACCTAGGTTACGACTCAAAGAACTATATTAAAAGTGCACCAGTGTAGTCCTCGTCTTATGGCGTAATTCGCGCGCTAGGGGCCACATCAATAATTCCGCAGCTATCACAAATTAGCATACGTATTAGATTGCGCGGAAGACCTGGTGAATTCTACGCACGATTGTATTAAAGAACCCGAAATTGGAATAGTTTAGTAAAAAAGTGATATTTTTTTAATTGTTAACCGCAGTATACCGCAATGTAAAGCACATACTTCTTTTTTGTTGCTTTTTACAAGTACAATTTAGATTATTAAGTTTGTATAGTGACAAGACACTATACAAACATCTAATTATAAAATGTGAGATATTAAATTAGAGGAAAAAAGTTAACGTTTTCTATCAATATTAGGTCAGCGTACGAATAATAACAATTTTTGGTTCAAAGGTCACTCATCAATGAGTATAACTCTGCATAATGAATAACGAAAATTACTTTTTTCCAAAAAAAATTGCACAAGTGCAGAACGTTCCGATGTAAATAGTATCCAAAATAGTATCCAAAATAAATTAAGCGTCCTCTGAAAATACATACTCGTACTACAACGGTCGTGTAGTTTTTGTTTCTGTTGTGTGTTTTGATATTAGCAAGATACGCTTAATGTTAAGCTCTTGCTCTTATACTGATCCGATCTAACCAGATTGTGGTAAACACAATGTCTTCAGTAAGTATTACTTGACTCCAGTAATGTAACAAGCAGAAGGCTGTACTTAATGGTAAATATGCGGGCTATGTAATGGACATCAGTAGGTACTACCGCTTCCTTGGAATGCTAACGGCGACGATGAAGCCGACTTCATTTATTTTTACGTCTCCGAGAAATCGTCCAAAGATTAGCTCGTGCAAACACGGCTCTTGAATTTGAATAAGCTAATTATCAAACTTCGAATAAAGGTACGGAATGAATTTCGCTTCTTTTCAACATTTTTATGTCCTTTTTGTATCAAAAATAATCTCGATCCGCAACAAAATTAATCTCGCTCACTGTGATCAGTAGATTATCTTTTTAATTCTCGTTCCCATGGCGATGAAGGCATAAAAGAATTAATATTTAAACTCGGAAATAAAACAGAAACTTCATTAAGACGCCTTGGGATTAGAATAAAAGTGTGGATGTTTTAGACTGGATGGGGCGAGATAAAACGAATTTGACGCGGGCGGCAATAAAAGTCCTTTGTGAGACTTGTTGAGCACACTCATTACTTATTCATTTTCATTTTCTTAGTTATAGCTGTAATTTTATGCATTCTGAGTTTTATTGGCGTAGGTGATAAATTTCAGAGCAAACTGAAATGGTAACTATTAGGCGCTGGGGAAAAGCACCTGCTCCTTGCAAATATGATTTTTGATACACGCTCATATATCTGAGCGTCACGTGAAGCTGTCTTCTACGTGGAAAGACATCATATTTTTTTATTAATTATATATTTATCATTACGCGTGGTGCATGTTTAACCTGCAGCAGGTGAGGGTGTTAATATTCGTTAACTAAAATATCTCAGCTACCTTTTATATGCCCTAAATATAGTACAGTGCTAGACTTCATCTATACCTACTTTTACACTTACTATTCATATGTATTAAGCTGACGAGTTTGTTTGTTTGAACGAAGGGGCTTATGGGAATGAAGAAAAATTATATATTGCCTGTTCAAGCTTTATTGTTTAAATATTCCTGTCTATGGCACGGATATATTGCTGGCAGCGGCACGTCTATAAGTGAAATCAAAATGCGTAAAAATTGCGGCCGCTATTGTTAATAAAGTCACAGGAACTTGTCTCCAAACAAATCTTATGAGAATTAAGTTCGCGGAACTCCAATATTCAAAGCCTCGTTCTAATAATAACTCTCCTTGCAAATATTTAGAAAATAATCAACAATCTGTTCTGAAACAAGTACCAGTACCCAGACATCTAGTTAGAAAGCGGGAAAATACATTGTGAAAATTTCCCCATAGTTCCGCGCTAAACAATCAAAATCCTTGGAGCCTTATAACATCAGTATAGCAAATTGGTTCTACCATATCTTTGGTCGCGGGAGAATTGTTGCTGAGAGTGAGCCGGATAAACGCATATTGCAAATAGGGTGACCAAACAACTAGATGCTTTTTTAGGACACCCTGAGACCGAAGCTGAATTTTCCAGAGAAACAATAAATACCAAATGACAGTAACTGTTGATTGACAATGACAGTTGTTTCTACTAAATGAGAGTTTGGTAAGAAGTACTTAGATAATCTTATTTTAAATACAACAACAGTTTCATAAGACATAGTCCTATGATTGATTGCTTGATTATATGGCATGATTTTACGACACAAAATGTTTGTGTTTAGTTATAAAACCTACCTAGCGATTCTTTTGTCATGCCAATATAAAAGTTAAAAATCTATACTAATATTATAAATCTGAAGAGTTTGTTGGTTTGAACACGTTAATCTCAGGAACTACTGGACCGATTTGAAAAAAATATTTTTGTGTTCGATAACTTATTTATCGAGAAAGGCCTAGTATCACTTTTATCAAGCTACGCCGAGAGGGGAGGGAACAAACTCAATACGCGCGGACGAGGAGTTCGCGGGGGACCGCTAGTAAGAAATAAAATAAAAAAAATATATTTTGTAATATAAAAAATCTGTATTTTTAGCGATTTGGGTGTCAAACGTTATATAATAGATCTATATCTAAATAGAACTGCGAAATCCTAGACATAGATTCCTCGCGGGTGTAGCTAGTAAGCAACATCAGTTCCAAGACATTCCGGTAAATTCCAGCCGCCTGGCAACCCTTATATCGTATTAATCTTGGGTTCTTCCCCGAAGGACACTATAATGAATGGTAAAGGCAATAGTGGCCTAACTACGTTGAGTGACGAAAACTATTTGTATCGTGAGCAATAATGCGGCCCTAGGATGTTTGGGCGGTCCCTTCATTGTACAACATTCTCGCTATGTAACAAGTTTGATGGTTAGATTCATTGTTGAGCATCGTGGTTACCCTAGGGATGTAAACCGTACAGTTTTGATCACGGTAGCCAAAGTTTTACAGAACTGTTGTTTCTATTCTTATTAAGGATAAGGTAGGTAGGTCGAACTGAAGTTACAATGTAAAAATTGATAATATCTGCCTATAAAAGTTTGCTATTACTCAACTTATTATTATATTTGATAGTTCAAAGCTATAAAATATTTTTCCCGGTGGAATATTAGAAATGTGAATTTTTTTTTAAGAATTTTGTGAAATTTTTTCACAGCTCAGGTAAAAATATAATATTCAAATTGTTTATGGTGCGATAAAACTAAAAAATATCTATATCAAGCATAGTGTAGTTCCTTTTGCGTGACCTCAAAATATACGCAAAAAATGCCATATAAATATTCCGTACTCATAAAATGCACTCTCTTTATACGGAACTAGTGTTTCCTACCTTCGAGTCGCACTTATCAGATTTTTTAGTTTATGTGCTATCCTAATAAGGGACTGTTTAGAACACATGTCACGCACAGAAGGGAGGGTGGCCAGTGCCGGTGCAATATACTGTGGATTTCGCTAGGAAATGGATGAATGACTGGATGGACCAAATGTGAACTAAATTGATAACGAGGGAACCCGAATATCAGGTTTTGTGTATTTACTCGTAGTTAGGATAAAGTAAGAAGCCAACGGTTTAACTCTATCAATAATATTTCAATATTTTTTTATATCATAGTAATGCTTTTATATTTTTTTTTAAATCCGAATGAGTTTGAAGAAGGATATGAATTCAAAATAGTTATTTGACAACTGTAAAATAAATAATAAAATTTAAAACATTAACACAAGTGCATTCTCATAATTGTTGATATAAAATATAATAATGATGAATAACTCAAATATAACAAAGTCAAGAAATAATTTAAAATAAAAGTAAATATAATAAAGAAAATAAACCAAAAATAAATAAATATATCATTCATACATTACCGTCTCCTATAAACGCCCAAACTGCTAAAACCGCATACACCGCACAGCGTCTGAAAAATAAAACGATAACGTTCACACATCACGCCAAATCGGAAGAAGAAACGGTCAAAGTAACTGAGACAAAACGGGTGTCAGTCGGTACAGGCGAAAACAAAAGAGAAACAACAAGTCAACAACACTTGAGCACGTCACGACGGCCGAGGGAGTGAAATCACATTAGGGAGCGTTTGACGCAACGCAATCAAATTATATCTAACCTTTATCACGAAACAAGAAAGGAAAAATTGGAGAAAACGTACCTTTGAATTCCGTTCTAGGCATTGTTGAAAGGATGAGTTTTAAATTCTTAACTGGGCGACATGAAGTGTCGTTATCGGCAAGAGCTCAGTCGCGTCTAACTTTGCGGCGAGCCGCGCCCCTACACGCTACTTGTACTGAATCTCTACCCCTATTCCGAGCTTCGGGAGGCGATAATACCGACGCGCTATTGAGCTTAAGTGTTATCGCTCTATGCGTTTGAAATTAAGCCTTATGCTGTTGCGAGAAGGTGTATTTTAGTATGGTTGCAAGGGTAAGTATGGCGTTCCGAAGTCTGCCGGTTGCATTTGGGTACCCGGGGATGCTGCGCAAAATAGGAGCACGAAATATGAACGAGACTGCTAGGCGCTGCCGGGTGCGGAGGGGTGTGAACAGACAAGGAATATTTGAATAGACCTCGCCGGCTCTTTCCCGCGCAGGGTGGGCCGTTTTGTCGGAAACATGCTTCACGGTACAAATCGCCAATGTACAGTTCAGCAACAAATGTGCACTTTCCATCACAGTTTTTATCAAGGCCTCACCATTTTTACCCAAAATAGCAAAACGGAGTAATTGAATTCGCCCTCATTACATTATCTGCGAAGCAAGATGTTCCTTGCAGGAACTGTATTCAAATTTGTTCTTTTGTTTTAATTTATTAGTATACCTGGGATCTCGCCCTCGGATTCGGACGCTTCAATGGTGAATAAGGTTCAATAAAAGTTTTGCAGAGCTTCATGTAGGTTTGAATCCTATAGGTGCACAGATCTAAATACCCTTTATAGTATATAAGTAAGGTAAGGATTCATAATCTTGTCAAACCACATATTACTCGCCGGTATACTCGTTTTTTCTACGCCGTTGATTTGGTAAATAAAGAAGAAAAAAATGCCAAAAATACACATGCTCCCAACACTTTTGCTATGAAAATGTAAGTTATACAATGAGTAGGAGACATAAGCAATAAAGCAAACAAATACGCTAAACACCACATCTTTCTACAATATTCTTCAAAAAGTAATACCTTGACAATAGAATCCGAGACAGGAATATCCGTCGATTTGGCTGAACATCCAAAACTTAGGAAGCTACTAGGCTTAGTCGCATACTTGTTGGGCGTATGCCAATGTGTACGAGAATGCTCAATGTTTTGCTTGAATGCCATATACACTTGAACAAATCGTGAGTTCTAAAGTATGATTAGCCCCATACCCCATACCCCATACCCCAAAAAGCCATGATTACTTAACTAAGTAATTTTCGTAGTGCAGTTGTTAAGAAAGTCTAACAGAATTTTGAAACGCAGCTTTCAAGGGAAGCTCTTATTGGTGTCTGAGAGCGCAGTAAATTATCAGGTCAGCAGCTCGGACACAATGGATTAGAGCGAACCCAAGTACAAGCACTTGTATACTGGCCATGGCACGTACGGATTGCTATCGCATCGCCATAGGTTTAAAGTTACATAATCAAACTGCCGTTTTGTGTGAAGCGGGAAAATAGGCGGCGGGAAAAATGCTTTCAATAAACAAGGATGTGTTTTAGGGTATGATGAAGAATAGATTTTGCAATAAACATGTGTGGGTGTTCAAACAAACTTTTTGGTCTTAGCGACTATTAGTTAAATTGCAGACGGTGTATTTGTAATACACCATTCATATCATTCTAAACGAATTCACAACAGAATTTGATAGTAATGATTTTTGACATTTCACTGAATGAAAGAGGTTAGTCTATATTGAACTCAATTTATATTAAGATTAATTTATCTACCTCAAATCTACGAAAATTAGTGGTTCTAATAGATACTAAGTTGGTTGTTGTACATGAAGCTTTTCATAATATTTATGGATGAAAGAATAGCTCAACTGTCTAATTTCAAAATGTGGTTTTGTTAATTTGATGATTCTAAATTATTCATTCGTTAATTATGCACTCTCTTTGATTGAACTCAATTTCCTTGAGTATAATTGTAATCGCTAAACTAGCCAGAAAATTATACAGCTAGCCAATTATGAGCCATACGATATCAAATGCATCGATGCAAGTGTATTAGGCCATAATTTCTATTCAAGTTGGATGGCGTCTACGTGCCAAAGCCCCTATTCGGTACAAATAGTCGTAGGTTGTACGAAAATTAGAGTTTTTACCTACACATTAGCAAATCATCCTTGAATGGTATTCTCTATTGTGGTTGCCTTTATTTTGATAGTATATGACGAAACACACTTTAGGGTTGTAAATGTAAATGTTGACGCTCAAAGTAAGACAGAATTTTTGAGATATACTATCTTCTTGCTCAAGCACATAGGTACTAACTAGCGCGAGAAAACAAATTGGCTAGGATTTAAACAATCGCGAACAAAATCTATAATATTTAGCAAGCTGTCTTCCAGACGTCAGTCCTTCCGTGCGCGGATAAGCTAAAATGAAAGTAAGCTCAGCTCCCTAGAAAATAAGGCACATTTATCGACTTTCAACGCTTCTTCGTTCTTCATGATGCGGTCTCAGAGTAGGGCCTTAGCTATACATTAAGTTGGCCTCGGCCCAAGCTTGTTCAATTAATGGCTCGTGCTGAGCGGCCTGTGTGAAATGCGGCTTATTTGCCCCTTCGTCTTGTGTTGTTTGAGTTCGGATGAAATGCTGATTCTATTTGCTTTTGAGCTCTGATGGAGTCTGGCCACTGCTTATGTGCGTATTAGAGGTTTGATACAGATGCGCGGCTGCAAATCAGTTGCGTACTTGTTTTTTGAACTTAATCACAAAACCATACTTTCATTACTTACCCATATTTAATAAAGTGACATATTTTTACGAGGTTATAATTTCTATAGGTATAACAATGGCTACTAGAACAAAATAAACCATGTTTTGGAAATAAAAATGACACAGCCACAAAACATAGATAAATCCTGCAGCCTAAATGAGTAGGTACTGAAATAGTACCTAATGCAGCTAAGTACGTGGACAATTACCAATTGTTTTAGAGACTACTTCAACGAGATATTAGAATACCTACTTATATCAGGTAAGCAAAGCGCAGGAAAAAATAAACAGAACACAATTAGGGTAATCTAATTACGAATTAAGCCTTTCCATTGGCACCGAAACAAGACCTAGCGAAAAATAAAAAGCTTCACGCCATTAATTTTATTACCAACATGTTAATTGGGACGGAGCGCTTGGTGCTGTTCCAAATGGGAGTTAAAGAGCCCTATTCTATAAATCGGAGAGGGAATCCGCGGAGGTTTTTTGTAAGAGGGCATGGGAGTTGAAATCCAAAAAGAGATGGGAATTACGAGTAGTACAGCTGAAAAAAACGAACAAGCATAAATTTCTGTCTGTTGAGTACAAAAAACCACAAAGAATGCGAATTAATTAATAAATTACTGTTTGTAAGCTTATTTGTTGAGTGAGAATCAAACGAGTCTATTTTATTGAAAATTATAATCTACTACGAAAAGCAATAACGATGATATTATTAAAATTGGTACTTGCCGTGTACGTTTAAAAATGTTTCCAATATTACAATATGTATAGCAGTAATCTGTCACAGTTTCAAACTAACCCTTGGATGTCAGTGTAAAACTTAAGAAACTTTTTATACAGCAGGGCAACAGAATATACCCTTCCACAGAAACCAGGTCAGCATCGTCAATAGAGCTCACTGCACTGGGCGGTTTAATTTTACATAACGGACTGCATCTATGCACGCCAGCGACAGCTGAATTTGAAGAGATTTTGGCGGCCATTTTGTCATGACAATCGCGTAACTAAAATGGAACTGCAACATTGAAAAATAAAATGGCGCCTTAGCTTAAATATTTGAGAGAATAAAAGTGATTTAATTTGAATGCAAGCGCAGCAGTATTATGAATGTACGAATGAATGGACTATGTATACAACCAGTTTCAATTATGTAGGTATGCATATCATATTGGCTATGTCTGCAGTCAAGAACAAAATCATAATAAACATTATAAGATTACCTAGTAACATTCTACCTGTTGATAGCTATCAAACTTTTGTAATGTTATAGGTTACCAAATATTTGTAGAAAGTTTATTTATCATGTAGCTTTAATACGTTTCTCCTGTATTATTATTATAATAATTTTACTGTGCAAATACACTCAGCCATTCCAATTAAAATAAACAAGATGTATGCATTCCTATTTGCACAATGTTGCTAGATAAGCTAGATTAATGTGTTTCGTTTGCTAATTAGTTACTAAATAGAGCATAACATGGAAACCTTTTTCTATTTACTTTAGTTATTTTGCAGAAATGAAAGCTACCTAATTATAAAAGTTTGTGATTTTTGATTAGAAGATTCAATAGTACATATTTTTGTTTGCAAGCTTGAGGTTGGATTTATGATAAATAGGTCCAAAACCAAAGTCATAACCAACGCCACAGAACACGACACAGTGGTGAATGGCCAGAAAATGGAATATAGATACCTGCGCTAGATAGTATCCTCCGAAAACAGCAGGACGAGATAGGACGACGCATCGATAACGTCTGGAAGAGCTTCTGGTCCATGAAAGCATATATGCAGGAAGACCTTTCAATCTCGTTGAAACGAACTCGTCGACACTTGCATCCTGCCCATTCTTGTATACGAAGCGCAGACGTGGTCACTAACCGAAAGTCAAAAATCCAAGCTCAAGGTTTGCCAAAAGCCATGGAAAGGAGCGTGTTGGGTATTAAAAGGATGGATAAGGTCCGTAATACCACAAATCACTCCATATTCTGGTGTCCAGAAGAGGTATAGCGGATGTAGGCGACAAAACAGTGGGAGTGGGCGGGACACTTATGAAGGATGCACCTAGATAGATGGGCGCAAATCGTCGAGCGATGAATAAAAGGAGATGGCCATTGCTGTAGAGGCAGACCCAGAAAGTGCTGGTGTGACGATTTGGTTACTTTTAATAAGGATTGGGAGTCGTTGCCATGAACTGAGTGGAGCAGTTTGGGGGAAACCTTTGCCCAGTCATGGGATGGTGTTGGTTGAATTTGTTTTTTTTAATATTTATATTATTTACACATGCCATCTTTAAATGATTATTGTAATGTATAATTTTTATTGTTTTGATGGATGAAACATATTTCAGTTTCGTATTGGTTTATCAAATGGGAACTCGTAGCGCAGTAGTGGCAGCGCTTTGAAAGTGAGCAACCTCTACGGCGCGGTCGTATTTGGATGGGTGACCGCTTCAACCATATATCACAAGCATCTCTTGCTTCGTAAGGCAAGTTAAGATATTCAGTCGGGCCCGGCTACTATCAGTTGATCGAGTCGATAAGCCTAGTCTAAGGCGCAGGTGGCTTGATGACATCAGACAGCATGGTTGGTCGCTTGCCTTGCAAACACCTCTCCACCAATTCGCACTGAGCCCGCGTGGTCGAGTATTCTGGCTCATACCCAGCAGCGGGACGTTACGATGTTAATATGTGTGTCTCAATTACTAAAATTTTTAATAACCTCATTTTTTTAGGTCGGTAAGTATAAGTTTACTAAATAGATTTTTGTATCCACCTCATTTTAATATTGAGAGAGGCGAGGGCGTGAAAAACTTTTACATCTACTCAAGTACTGCGGACCACCAATGATAATACGTACCAAATGGCTTAATAGTGGTAATAGTATACTCTGCTCGTACGAATTCCAGAGAGGGATATTAGAGCGGCGAATTTACTGCGCCACTAAGGAAGCGCGATAGCGAGTAGCGACACTTCCAATAAGAACCAGACTCCACATTTGAAATGTTTTAATTTTTTAATATAAAACGAACTTAAAATAATAAGCTTCATTTAACCATTAGCCGACTCAAAAATTCTAATGAAGGCTAGTAGAAAAAGGGTTGAAAAATGGTCTGTGAACTTAATCAATTAATGTTGGTGATATAAAAGCGTTAATCATGTTCTATAATTATTCCTTTTTATAACCTTCCTTAAAATATTATCGACTCGTTTTCGTATTCAAGGGTTTCGATGTGGTAGCTTAGTTAATATAAGTAAATATGTAGGCCAAATTAAACGTAAACATCCATACAGTTACATGGAATAATGTCCCTCTAAATATCAAAAACTACTTTATAACTATTCCTCACTTCGAACTTATACCACCCGAACACGGTACAAGCAAAATCACTAGCAAAATGTAGTAAGAAAATGTCGTCTAATTCGGTTTTAAAAATCGACTAGCTCGCTTTCTTAACTCACTCTCAGTGCCATAACAATATTTTCGTCTCTCGAATAATTTCTTCTTTACAGCCAAGTGCAGCTTTTAATGATAGATCGTCCGACCCCGTGTCCTGCTGGAAGCGCTTCCGGAAGGACGTCCGATTTTTTCAAAAAGTCCTGCTGGAAGACGGAACCTGCGTCCTGCTGGAAGTACGCGGTTTGTATGAAATCTGCTCCTGGTCCTTCCGGCAGTACGGTGACCTTGACCTTGAGCGTTCGTATTGCCAGGGGTTGTAAACATTTGTTTGCTTTTATAAAATACTAGATTACCCAGTGAACTTTTTATCGCCCACCTAAGAAATTCAATATAGTCCTACTAATTTGCATTGAGAATGATCCAGACCATGCAAGGGTGTAAAAAAAAACAACGCAAAAGTATTTTTTTATTGTATTTCTTAAATTATAAACTTCAAACACCAACGTAACATTCCTTTTTAATTTTTTTTTTATTATGAAGTAATCCTACCTGACTTGTCATTCGCTGGATTTATCAACAAAGTGGGAATATTAGTTAATTTTCCGTCAGTATTCCATCGCACTAGTACTTTGTTTACTTCGTGAACACGCACAATAACTCCAAATATTTTACGCGTATTATAATGTTCGCCAAAATGTTGGCGACACCAGGCGTGATGGGTGCCGGGCAGGTCGAAACACGTCGCCGACGCGCGAAGGCGCGGCCCGCGTTTATATCCGTGCGCCATCGCTTGCCAATTGAATAGCGGTACCGGTTAGTAATAAATATTATATTCAGGTGAAAGAGAAAGAAATACACTATATTTTCATGTAAATTCGAACTTTGAATTATAATTATTTAAGGAACTGTGACCCAATAAAAATGCGTCCTTCCGGAAGTACAAAAAATCCTGCTAGCAGGACGCTGGACGATCTATCGTTAAGATATTTCCTGGAGCTTGGTGAAGACAGTCTTTTTCCTGTTAACTTTACGACTATTGGAATACTGTAATGGTATTTTCAATAATATCCTAGTAAATTATTTGCACATAATTTATGAATATCACTACTATATACATAATATTACATTATGTAGCACAATATTACATGTGTTGAGGTGATCTATAAATCTACTTTAAATTCAAACTCGCGTTTCTAACTATTCGATTTTGTAACAGTAAATAGTGAAAGGCGCATCAACGCAGAATAAAATGAGTTTTTTATCAAAATACCTGTTGGTTGAAGTTTTTCGATGCAATCTACCGAGCTCGGGTTTGTTGATTTTGTTAGCGGGTTTGTTCTGAAACAAGAAACAAGAAGGAAACTGAATGAAAATAAGGAAACAATACTTTTCATTTCGCAGTAGTTTGAAAGTATTTTGTACTTTAATACTTGGTACTCGCATCGATGCAAGATAAAATAAGTTAGTTTCATCTGTCAGATACTTATGTTTATAATTATCTCACCGTAATATTGTAAAAACCGCGTTAAACATAATAATCTAACGTTTTAAAATCCGTTAGAATGTAATCTGTCAATTGATTGTGAACAAGCTCGACAAAGTTCAAGCATTTATGCATTTATTGGAACTTAGGTGTTCCCTAACACGAAGAATGAACGGGGATTCACTTCGCTCACCCCGTTTATCCTTCACCTACCCTGACCAAACACTTTGCTCAGTGATTAGTCATTTTAGTTTACGTTATAATGTATAAAGTTCGGTACAATTTAAAATAAATCAAGAGATTACAATCTAACTTTACAATTTACAACCGTAGGATTGTAATCACGCGGATTTTACAGTATGACGGTGACATAAATATATGTTTTTGATTTGCAATATTCGTTTGGTAGTACTTATTTGTCCAGCTAGTGAAACAGGCCCAGTATAAATGAAAGTTGTGAGTTAAAATAATGGACACTCAAATAAATTAAAAAACAATGAAATAAAACAGTTCCATTGTGATATCGTATGCAGAATATCGTCAAGAGGATGCATACAAACACAATATTTAACCAGAATGCAGTTAATTAGGTTTACGCCGACATTACATCGTCAGTATCTGCGAGGGGACACGCAGCCTGAATTTAATTGGGGATTTATGACGTCATTAAATTGATGCAGAAATAGTGCAGCGGCAAACATGGAGTAGGGTCAGCCAAAAAAACTTACCTTTCTTATAAGCATTTTTTTCTGTCATAACTTTTCAAGTCATTCCCAATTGGGTATCAGCATTTTTCTCTCTGAAACCGTTTTCTACAGTCACCAACTCAGAATTCATATGCTTCTTACCCCTGTCTGTTTCAGAACAGTGCAGTACAAAGTTTCTTGAACTTCATGATAATAGCTGTTGGTACTCGGGCATAGATTTCTTCCATTGGAAGTATCTTCTCAGCCATTTTCATTCCGCTATCATCCTAGGACATTAAATAAAAAGTAAGCCAGATGAATAAATTTAAAAACAGATCTTACAATTTAATCTGTTGTGTATAATGTCAACTTAGTGATTACACTATCCTTTTCCTTATCATTTCAGGAGATTTTTCTGCACACTCTCTGATAAGATGGCATCTATGTTTCTTTGCCAGGACAATAATAAATAAATAAATAAATATCCTTCGGACATTCCCACACATCGCCATCTAGCCCCAAAGTAAGCTACTCAAAGCTTGTGTTATGGGTGCCAGACAACGGATATAATACTTAAATACTTTTTTTTTTGTAAATACATACATGATATACATAGAAAACACCCAGACCAATACAAACAGACATGTTCATGCACACAAATGTTTGTATTGTGCGGGGATCGAACCCGCACCCGCTGCGTAGTAGGCGATTTCTCGAATACGTTTGTAGCGATTCAAAGAGTGCTTTCTCGTAATTACATTGCTACAAAACGGTTGGCTTTACTACGAGTAATTCCCTTATCTCTTCTTCACATTTCTGTTTTGCCAGTTTCGAGAGGGGATTTATTTTATTTATTTTTTATTTTTATTCATTTATTTTCAGATATCATTGATCCATTTATGGTTAGTTATAACGTACTTAATTTCTGTGTGGTGTGTACGTGTTTATTATTAAAATCAAAATTCATTCATTACTTATTAAATATTTATATATTTTTGATATTCTTTACGATAGAAATAGGCTAGTTATGATTTTTCTGACCCTACGCAGGTTGTACGGGGCCACGTCTATAAATCAGTTCAATGATAATAATTATACTCGTTTTTATGACCATTTGTAGCATAAGGCTGTAGCAAAGGTGTCTGAGAGATGCATCATAAAAAAAGTAAAACTTGCTAACTCTCTACATAAAAAATAATACTCTTTTTTTTAAGTTTCTATGACAAAAATGTATGCTATCGATATTGTTATCCTAAATATTAACGAACACTCATCAAAAAAGTTTGTGATCACAAGCTGTTTTTTTAAGTCAATATATTGAAAAAATATATTTGTGT
This sequence comes from Pyrausta purpuralis, assembly GCA_963924145.1. NCBI lineage: Eukaryota > Metazoa > Arthropoda > Insecta > Lepidoptera > Crambidae > Pyrausta > Pyrausta purpuralis. The sequence continues at coordinate 21,780,495 of OZ001643.1, forward strand.
GTTTTCTTATAATATTAAACCTTGTAAATATATTTTAATAACATTATGTTACGATATGATTAACCATAACAAAAGGATTTTGATTTCTCAAATTAATTGCAAACTTTTTTATGTGTACCTACACTAAATCTATGAAAAGTAGATATTAATGAAGATCCCCTTAGTACCAAAACGAACGCTGAAACATCTTTCGAAATATAGACGGACTAGATCTATGTCTACGTATCTTCTGCCTCTGCTACCTGCCAATGAGAACATTTGCCATTTTCAAATGCTAGGTTTAAGTCTGGCCACCCCATGAACGTATCCTGTAGCTCAATTAGCAGCCCAACGGACAGTGGCCAAAAGCTGAGCCCCAAACACTTGGTGAGATTAACCTGAGGTGATGAATGCAATATGTACATATGCGGCTGTACATATTAATGAATATGCACAGTCGCCACCACATCAGTTTACTTTTGTTACAAGCTAGCCCTTATTACAAGCATAAGATACCGCAGTGTTTACCTTAACGTGCTATTGTCAGTACATTGAAATTAATGTTGAAATGTATTTTTACAGGTTTTTGATATGAACTAAACTACTCTATTATTAAGTATCTATCTAAAAATTGTGCCAAAAATAAATTCTGTAACAGCCAATAATAAAGCTGGCTGGTTCCTAGCTCAAAGACTCAGCATTGCTATCCAACGCGGCAACGCAGCCAACGTCATAGCCTCCTTGCCGCAAGGAAATGGTTTCGTTTTTTAGTATGTAGATATTAAGTTATATTTTTAAGGTATATGTCTTAGTTTTTTTTTTTGTTTGTTACTACTCTATTAACTTAAATTTTAACCTTTAACCATTTTTTTAACAACTTTTGGTCATAATTTTTGCTCATCTGCAATTATAAGGTACATGTGTTAAAAAGAAACAAATCACTATCACAACAAAGTATAAAACAAAGTCGCTTCCCGCTGTCTGTACGTATGTATGATTAAATCTTTTTAATTACGCAACAGATTTTGCTGCGGTTTTATTTAAGAGGAAGGTTTATATGTATAATACATTGCACCCGTGCGAAGCCGGGACTGGTTGCTAGTTAATTATAAGTTTTAAATATATTCAACACTCACTCTCGTATATAATTATTATTTTGTTATTATAAAAACTCTTTGCTATCTGTACATTTTCAAATAATATTCGAGGAATTGTCCGCAAATAGGTATGGCAAAACCAAATCGACCGATTCGAATTCTCTGGAATATGATGTTCATACGTTCACGTCTTGTTCTGAATTTATCGGCTCTATGTTTATTGTAACGAATGTATTACCGTTCAATGGATGCCATAGCTGTTTTAGAAAAGAAATCTTATGATGAGATATTTATTTCGCTGGATGCCGTTTGTTTATGGACAAAAATATATGAAAATGTTAGTACGGTCATATTTTATCTGAGCCGCGTATATTCTACAGTAGAATATATGATAGAGTGTAGATATAAATATAGATAAATAACTCTTTATTGAACATCATATTAATCTAGTTATAATGAGAACATTATTGAAAGCCTCTTATGTATTTAATTATATGACGAATACCGTCATCATCAATTTGTAAGTAAACTTATCAGATGTTCACTGCGTCCACTGCGCTCTTTTTATAATCTTTCCCTCGCTACTCCTTCACACCGCACAGGTTTCCTCTCAAACTCTTTTCTTGTCCAAGCCATTCGTCTTTGGAATGCCCTCCAGGCAAATATTCAACAAGCTCCCGATAGGTTGTCATTTAAGAGACTCGTCCGTGCACACTTCCTTCATTTATCGGAATCATCTTTATAACATCTAACTACAACGTTTGTCATAATATATAGTATATGTTTGTATATATATGTATTATTAATGTTTTTATTTTATTGCTTATGATATATATGTGTATTATTATGTAAGTATTAATTGCATTTATTTGGTATTGATTTTATTTCATAAAATCTAAGTACGTATAGATTATTTATGTTGACAATTTACTTTATTATATATTTAATTTTGTTTCTTTGTCGCACCGCCCACAATCATTTCTGCTTAGCCCAAAGGCATGACTGATTGAGAACGCCATATGGCCTTAATTCCACTTTTTGTACAAAATTTTATTACTGTGCAATAAAATATATTCAAAAATCCGAAATATTTTGCCGCAAAGCCCCCAAAATAGTAATCAAACTACAAAAACATTAACAACCACAAGTCTCGAGATGTCGTGACACTACTTTAAGAATTCACGCAACAGGTTACAAAGGAAAAGTTTTAAGAACGACCACTTTTTACTCTTCTTTTTCAAAACACGTGGAACTGGGGCAGTTGGCGAATAAAAGCCTGATCCTGCAAAAATAGGCGGCATTGGAATCGGCGGCCTGGACTATATTAGAGCTAGAATATATACGCCAGCTCATTAATGGTATGTGTGACAGTTTTCATCAATGCAAATAAGTGAAAAGTAATAGCACTGTGAGCTTGTAATACAACGTAAAGAAAAGCTATGCCAAGCAAAAAATGTGTCGCAACTTTATGACAAGATTGTTACGTAATTATTTGACATTTGAATGTCGAACGCTACTATTTGTATGCGTTGATGATATGTGGCGTCAATTTATGGTTCACGGAATTTGTCCGTGGTGTCAGTTCCTTGCTAGTAATAGTATTTGAATGGCTTTAGAGATCATATTTGTCTACATAAAAAATCTGCCACGAGAGACTATGGTGGTTACCGGCCCCACTGGTTTTTAGAAGAACCTACTCCGGTTACCCCACTCGCCTAGTCTGATCAATCTCTTCAAATCAATCATAGAAACAATTCGAAAATTAAATTGAATTAGTCGTCAACTTGCGGGAAATAAATCGCAGGGACTCGCGAGTTGGAACACATTTTTATTTTAATAAAAAGGTGTCGTCATCTCGTGGAAAATATGACGTATTTATTTAAGTACAGTCAGCTACAAAAACAAGTTTTTTTTTTTAAATAATTCGCTTAGGTAGTTAAACGATTCAACCTAATGTAGATATTATTTTATGTACTTATAAAAATAATTCATTTGCAGAAAGAAAACGACGATATGATAATCAGCTAAGGTTTCGATTTAAATTCTAGCTAACGGTTAAAGTAGGTAGTAGGTAAGAATGTAACGTAATTTAAGTTGTACAAAGATGAAACTAAAAATGTGATTTATGATTTTCCTGATAATAATTTATATTAAAAAGATTATATTTCTTTGATACAAATTGTAAGGATTAAATTTGAATAAAAATGAATAACTCTGATAGCATGCTACACTTTTTTACGTATTTATTTAATTTTTAGGTCACTGTTATCGACAGGTTTGTATAAGTATCTTGCATTAACGTCTATAAACAATGACTTACACAGGGGTGTGCCATATAAAACACGTATTTGAACATCTATCAAAAAACTTTTCTTACAGATAATCAATTTTTGACCGTATCAGGCATGGCGTGGGACGTAAGGGAGCTTAACCAAGACCCAAAGCTCCAAGCCAACCTCACCTTCACGCGGTGCGTCCTGTTTCAACAGACGAGGCTCTGGCGACCGACCGATGGCGGGATAACCATCCAACAAAAGGCGCAGTAAAATGTTGAGCTGTGATGGGCAGCAGCGTCACACTTAAAAGATACTGCGCCTCTGCGCTCGCCAACCCGCCTGCCAAGCGTGGCGAGTACTGGCAAATACCCCCCTATATGGTAGGACACAAAAAAACCAGGCCCCCAGTCTCCGGCAGCCCCGCTATTCCTGATTCCGGTAGCGGTCACGGTAACGGCGGGGCAGGGGGTGCTAAGAATCCCCGGAGGCGATCTCGCTACCACCCCCAACGACAACTGGCCCTGGTAACTTATAACGCGTGCACACTGAGGACAGACGAGAAGTTGCTCGAGCTGGAGGAAGAATTGAGCAGGTTACACTGGGACATAGTGGGTTTATCAGAAGTCCGTAGAGACGGCGAGGACACGATAACTCTAAAGTCTGGCAACCTGCTCTTCTACCGGGAGGGTGACCAAAAGTCCCAAGGTGGTGTTAGGTTTCTTGTCCACAGGTCCCTCGTAAACAACATCGTAACCATCGAGAGTGTGTCGAACAGGGTGATATACCTTATACTCAGAATAACCGAAAGGTATTCGCTGAAGGTCATACAGGTATATGCACCGACCTCGAACCACCCGGATGAAGAGGTGGAGGAAATGTATGAGGACGTAAGTAGAGCCATACACACTTCCAAAACCTATTTCACTGTTGTTATGGGGGACTTCAACGCAAAACTCGGCAAGCGAGGCGAGGATGAGTTGAAAGTGGGACCTTTTGGATATGGTCAAAGCAACGCCAGGGGAAATAGGCTGGCCGACTTTCTGGAGAAGGAGGGACTCTTTGCGATGAACTCTTTCTTCCAGAAGCCGCCTCAAAGGAAATGGACCTGGCTGAGTCCGGATGGCAAGACGAGAAATGAGATAGACTTCATCATGACCACCAAGAGACGGTTATTCAATTATGTCTCCGTGATCAACAGGGTAAAAACCGGTAGTGATCACCGTATGGTCCGAGGCATATTGAATATAAATGTCAAATTGGAAAGGTCCCGCTTGATGAAGTCCACGCTCCGACCTACTCGTGCCCATATCCAAAATCCCGAGAGCTTTCAACTCGAGTTGTCAAACCGCTTTGATTGCCTAGAGAATTGCGTATCAGTGGACGAAATAAACAACGGGTTTGTGGAAACTGTCCAAACGGTCGGATCTAAGTTTTTTAGACCTGGCCGTAAAAATAGACCTCAAAAACTCTCGGTCCACACTCTCGACCTTATGGCAGAACGTCGATCTATGGCACTGCAGACCTCCGTTAATGCTCAAACCTACAGGCAGCTTAATAGACGAATAATGAAATCTCTGCGACATGACATTCGTTCCTTTAACACGAATAGTGTTAAAGAAACAATAGAGCGAAACCAAGGCTCCAAAGTGTTTGCAAGGGACATGTCTATTGGGCAAAGCCTGTTGACAAAGCTTAAGACGGAGGACGGCAGTGTAGCGTCGACGAAAGCAGAGGTTTTGAGGGAGATCGAAAGGTTTTATGGACAGTTGTACACCTCAGTAGCCAAACCCGTTGATAGCTCGACCGGAGACCCACGAGCTATCCTGACCCGACACTACACTGAAGACATCCCGGACATCAGCCTCTACGAGATTAGGATGGCCCTGAAACAGCTTAAAAACAATAAGGCACCTGGCGAGGACGGAATCACAGCAGAGCTCCTGAAAGCGGGTGGAACACCGGTACTTAAAGTCCTTCAGAGACTCTTTAATTCCGTTCTGCTAGAGGGCATCACGCCTGAGGCATGGAACAGGAGTGTGGTGGTGTTGTTTTTCAAAAAAGGAGACAAAACCTTATTGAAGAACTATAGACCCATCTCACTCCTGAGCCATGTCTACAAGCTGTTCTCAAGGGTCATCACGAATCGTCTCGCACGTAGGTTTGATGACTTCCAGCCTCCCGAACAAGCCGGATTCCGAAAAGGCTACAGTACCATAGACCACATTCATACGCTAAGGCAAATTATACAGAAGTCCGAGGAGTATAATATGCCTCTATGTTTAGCTTTTGTGGACTATGAGAAGGCCTTTGATTCGATCGAAACTTGGGCGGTGCTTCGGTCTCTTCAGCGGTGTCACATAGACTATAGGTATATAGAGGTGTTAAAGTGTCTATATAACAACGCCACCATGTCGGTCCGAGTACAGGAACAGAATACGAGGGCGATTCCATTGCGAAGAGGAGTAAGACAGGGCGATGTAATATCTCCGAAACTGTTTACAGCGGCATTGGAAGACGCCTTCAAGCTCCTGGAATGGGAAGGATTCGGCATCTCCGTCAATGGCGAATACATAACACACCTTCGGTTTGCCGATGACATAGTCGTTGTGGCAAAGACGCTGGATGATCTAGGCACTATGCTCGAAGACCTCGACCGAGTATCCCAACAAGTGGGTCTTAAAATGAACATGGAGAAGACGAAAATTATGTCGAGTTCCCTTGTTGTACCCACTCCAGTATCCATTGGGAACTCAACTCTCGAAGTTGTCGACGAGTACGTCTACCTGGGACAAGTGATCCAATTGGGTAGGTCCAACTTCGAGAAAGAGGTCAATCGACGAATCCAACTCGGCTGGGCAGCGTTCGGGAAACTGCGCAAGAGCGTCTTCTCGTCTCAATTACCTCAGTGTCTGAAGACGAAAGTCTTCAATCAGTGTGTGTTACCAGTGATGACATACGGATCCGAAACGTGGTCTCTTACTATGGGCCTTATAATGAAGCTCCAAATTACACAACGAGCGATGGAGCGGGCTATGCTCGGTGTTTCTCTACGAGATCGAATCAGAAACGAAGAGATACGTAGAAGAACCAAGGTAACGGACATAGCCTTGAGAATCAGTAAGCTTAAGTGGCAGTGGGCAGGGCACATAGCGCGAAGAACTGATGGCCGTTGGGGCAGGAAAGTTCTAGATTGGAGACCCTTCGACCAAAGACGCAGCGTAGGACGTCCACCAACAAGATGGACAGACGACCTTAAAAAGATCGCAGGATCAAACTGGATGCAGACCGCTAGTGATCGGTCGCTGTGGAAAGCCGTGGGGGAGGCCTATGTTCAGCAGTGGACGTCCTTTGGCTGATTATGATGATGATGATGATGAGGCATGGCGTTCGAATCTACAAAAATACTGAATTATATTATTTAGGTCCTAATTAAATTTGAGTTGACTGTACATCGAGGCATCTCCGCTTCGAGGGTTTCCGCGATTTTATTGCCCGCAAATTGACGAATGATTTCAAAAATGAGTATTACTATTTAGTTTATTGATATTAGATATATCAAAGAAACCATTTTTTATATAACTTCTACGATTGCTTTTCCAGCAACTTGTACTAAAACTAAACTGGAAATTTGTGCAACAATAAAGAATAATAAGTTCAACATCAATCATATCAACGCCTTTTATACCATCTGAGTTTTAAAACGAATTAATTTTTCGGTTATAACCTGCGTTCATACCTATTTATCAGCCAGTATTCATAACTTTTTAAATTACTTATCTCCTTGATGAAAATGACTGTTTTACCCGAGCTACGACCATACCTTTCCCCGCAGAAAGGCCGCGTGTGTCATCTTCGTCGGCATCCTCGGCTGTACCCTTTTCCAAGAGATTACGCGTATCATGGTAGGTAAATACCCGGGTGCAATCCCTCCTTACATTTATTGGAATACTCATGTGAATAACATCGGCCCGAGGATTCGTTGTCCTTTCATTTCTGCGAGGTGATCCGGCCGTTGCGTACTTGTAAATATTTTAGGGCATGTATCCAATATCGTTGAGGACGGCTCGGATAGTGACAGTGTTAATTAAGGTAGCGGTACGCAGATGTGTTTTGTCGATAGTGGTAAATAAACATTTGATAAAGGCTTATGTATTCATATATATTTAAATAGGTACATAAGGACAAGAAAAGTTATTCTAATGACACATTTTTTAACTAATGATGCAACTTTGATGCATTTAATAACTTTTTGCTTTTATAGTAATCGGTTGTTGAAAGAGCAATCTCGCAAAAAACTGCTGCATCAATTGATGACGTCGCGCATCCTACGCGTTAAAAAAAGCACTTGCAAAATTCAACAGTCAATTCAATCTGTCGGTGGCCGAGTGATATAGGCATAGGCCCGGATAACGTAAGACACAGGGTTCGCCTTCATTCCTTGTCTGCCACAGTTGCTTTTAAAAAAGTGCAATTTATTAAATAAGTACCTACAGTGCTTGTGAAAGTAAGATAGTAAGTATTCTATGACGTCAAAATGTTAGAGTCCAACTAAAAATAGAAAAATCCATATAACTAACGCCCTTCCCATCTGACCTACAACAATGTATGGGAATAAATTTATCACAAAGGGCCGTACATAGCGACACGGTCGCAGATACGGTTAGCGTCTTCCTCGCTAGCCGCACCCTTTTTATCAGCACCCTCGAGGCATCATCGCTTCAGACCCAACTCTAATAATGGTAGCATGTTTTATAAGTAAATAATGCAAGGGATCAATTTATGCGTTATTTTTAAAAATCCGATTTGATCTTTGACTGTTCAAGACGGAGTCTATGTTGATAATTCATTGGTCCAAAAATTTATTAGTAATAATAATGCTTTCATTATGCTGTATGTTTTAACGAATAAATTCAATCATTTCCTAATCGATATTTACGCCAGAAAATAAAGTGAAGAACCAATTAGTATTTTAAGCATATATCTAAAAAAATACAGCGCGGGCGAAGCTTTAAATGGAAAATATCCAATGTGTTAGTTTTATCGCAATTAAATCTTTATTTTCATCGGTTTAACTCATAAAATGGATAGACCAATATCGCCGACGATTTATAGAGGCATCTTAAACGCAATAGACCGAATAACGAGTCATAAAAATAATATGTTTTCATCGGGGCTACCGAGCATGTCACCATGATTCAGTACAAGTGGCCTTTAAGTTTTACTATCGTCTTCATAATCTTGTGTTTTAGAGAATTTATGTCTTTTTTAACGTCCATGCGTAACATGATCACATACAATTATCATGCAATTATATATATATATACATAATTATATGCAATGTTTGCGACGAAAACTCATTTACTGACTACCACAGCTAATAGTCCGTATATAAGTATAAAAATTAATATAAATACGATGCTAATTAATAAATGAATAAAGTTCTCCTTTTTAGATACAGATTCTAATGACATCGCATCGCATAAAGATGCACAAAATGCAAAGGCATTCGCGACATTGACTGATTCCTCCTGTCGTCCACGCTACTTTTGATGCTTGCTGTAATAAGGCTGTACTCAACTAATGTGAAAATAATTATATTTTAAATATTCCTTAAGTTTTTTTCCCTTAGCATACGTCGCGTAAGACCTTTTTAGGGCCAAATATTTATAAACGTATGAGCGAGCTGTCACTGGCGTATAAAGTCATATTTTCGCGATCGCATAGTCACATATTCGTTCTGGCAAATAGCGTATTTTTATAGCGGTGCCGTCGCTCCGGCAAATAGGAAATTGTTGCGTCTCCCAAGACGCCTACCATGTTGCGAGATATGTAAGCGAATTATTCACTTTTTTTACCTCCTCCCGGGATGATCCTTTGTCTCATTTCAAATGACGTAACCATTACATCAGCAGTTTTTCATTTTAAACCCCAATTTTGCTGTATTAGGGCACATTTTCCGATGGAGGTAATCACAAAGATGTGTTGGATGAATAACGAGCGGAGATTTCTTGTTTTTACTCCTGCGGTGGGATTTGAAGAGCTTTTGTTAAGTGTTCAGCCTGTTCAGAATGACGGAACGAGAAAATTTCGGAGCAACGTTAAGCGGTTTTAGGAAAAACTCTGTCTTTCTTTCGATATCATTTGCTACATTAACCGCTGAAATCTACTATCACGTCTTTTAAGGGATGTTTTTCAACTATATTTCATTGTTATGCCGTAAGTGAAAGGATGTTTTTATGTACGATCATTTACACAATGGGCACCTTATTATTAATTATAAAGATACACAAACAGCAAATTACACTGTATACACTACAACATCATTACAAAAAAATAATTAACAAATATGATTGCCTATTACAGATATACACAAAATTTACTGAAGTGTAGCTATTTTAAATAAAGTTTGTCTAAATTGTACTTCTAATTGTAATTATAATTGTAATTCTACCTTCCTAAGGCTTTTCATTATACGTACTCGTAGCATCTTTTTCTGAAATAAATTAAGTTGTCCTTTTTTAACACACAAAAAGAGACTACAGAATATAATAATCATCAGTGCATTTGTGCATTGAATGCTATAATGCATTTACCCGTACTAAAGTGCTATAGATATCAAAAAGTATTAAATACTTAAATAACATCGCGTCGCAAATTATTGACTCATTCAGTCCAATGTACTATGCACTACCTAGATAAATTCCAAAAACTATTTTCCACTCATCCTAAGCCTGTCGCACTATACCAAGGCCATCTTCTCAAAAGGACAAGCCTTTGATAGATGCAATGTCCCCCGTTTTTCAGATTCATCCGGCCCAAAGAGGATCGATCAGGGCCCACCATAAATCCGAGCCGGGTGCGGCACTAACTCTTCGATTACCGTCGACCCGCGAGAGCCTAATGTGAAGCTTTAATGAACATGAAACTAACTTCCATTCTTACTGGCCACTATGGATGGAGCTACAAAAAAAAGAAAACTAGTTGGTTTACTCGTAGATTATAAAAAGTTGAATGGAATTTTTTTTTATTTTTCTTACTGGCCAGTAGCATTTTTTAAAAACCTGATTCAGGAGGAAATAGTTCAAAAAGTCTTGTTACTACATATGTATGTAAATACTATCCAAAAAATAATTTAAAAAATGAACCGCCTTTCAGAACTGACCATAAAGCTTGAAATAACGAATTTGTCTTCTATTTGGAAGGAACATATTCTTTTAGAGTCAGTGCTACCAACAATCAACGTACATCATGCACCGACTCTAAAAGATTTTATTTCTCCTAAATAAAAGACAAATATTCTATGCTTTTAAGTAAGTTTTTGAATGTATGTAAGTGTATTGATGAAACTTACACTGTCCCGCAAGTTGAAATATACCTAATAGAACTTAAAAAATAATCATCTCGCTATATCTTCTTGTTTTTAAGAAATCCGTGGACGAACATACAAACATACAGACATACATACACTTAAGAAATTTAGCACACGTATTTAAAAGCCTTACTAGATCAACATACTCTAATATTATTATATTCCAACGATATCACATTCATACACATTGAATTGATAACCTCCTTTATTCGAAGTCGATAAAAAAATATGAAACAAATATTTGTAGCATTCGTACTAAACAAAAGACGTATGTTTACCGTATTTTATGAGAGTTAACAACCGCTAAACGAGGTTTTAATAAATGATGAATTTGATCGAATCTAAAAGCACTGAGCAATCATGATTGTAAAACGTAGTTTGTATGCAGACTTCGTTGCCGAGATAACACTAAATAGTGACTATCTACAGATTTCAATACAGTACATTCGTGTGTATTGGTTTAAGCATGAAGCTTGATCATATGTTTTTTTTTAATTATGAATACGTCATCATTATTTACCAAATCTTAATTTACTCTGAGTGTACAACTAAAACTGAAAGTGTAACATGTGTTTGATAAGGATAACCAGAGAAGTATCTGTTTGTATTTGTTCAGGCATCCCTTGCGAATGTCGAAATTTCAATTCCGGGTGCCCAAACGAAACTTCAATTAACAGAACCGTCAATTAAATGTTTGCAGTCCGTAAAATAATTTTAAGCGGCCAAAATTTTCATAATCAAGCATTATCTTTGGCTCGGGGTAATGACATCCGCCGCAAATTGCTAATAGCTGTACAAACATGACTTAGTGACCAGGAACTCTAAAGAGTTCGCGTTCCATGGGAAAACGCGAGAAAATTCCTGAGCTGAAATCTGTGCTTGTATACGACATATCGAAACTGTGACACAGCGTCGCGCCAGAGCAGGAGGGGGAGCTGAATTGAATACGTTGGAGAGGGAGGGATAGTCCTTGGTAGGTCATATTGATCTTTCACCCGCCATTTTAGAGCGCGGCATTTTCGCTCCTAGGCGGCATGTACCGAGGCCGGGTTAAAAAAGTAAAACATTTTATTTGGCTGTCATTCTGTATTTTAATGAAACGCGCCGCCAAACGAGGATGAGGTGGAAGTTGGTGTAAATTAGCATTTTTGATGCGGTGAGAATGAGCCTTGTGGAAGTTATGAACCACCATCGCTCTTGTCATTTTGGCTTTGCGACTACTGTTAAATACAAAGAGAATATTTTATGCTTTGTTTGGCTTTAGGAATTGAGGTTTATTTTTTTACTTACTTAATTTCACTGTATTTAGTAGAAACAACAGATTTACCCAAAGCACAAACACTGAAGCACTACTTGAATTTAGAAGTAGCTTCCTTGGAATAAATTCCAAATACAATTTATTTCGGGCAGCAGAAACAGAAATTATTTACCACTTAAATTTTAAACAACAATTATAAATATTCCAAAGTGCCTGCATATAAGATATTTACATCCAATTCTTTTGAACCATCACAAAAAGATGAGGTACATGTATTTTAATATCGCCTGCTATTGGGCTTGCCCATATACCGGGATAATAAAAAATAACGCCGATATTAAACCTGTAACGTCGTCCCACGGGACCCCATGGTCTGATATAACCAATTATACGTACAAGTAAAACTTCGCACCATACAACAACATGATATTAATTTACGTATACAGGATTAGGTTCCGGCTTATGTTGAAACATAATTACACGGAAAATATCTGCAGACTTACGGCCTGTTTCACAATGTTCTAATAAATTCTGGTTAGCGTTATCTGTCCAATAATTCGTACGAAATGTCGTTCCACATTTGAATTATTCGTTGGTTAGCGCTTATTTGTCGATGGTGTAACGAGCCTTTAGAGTATAAACCGACCTGCTTATAGACATCTTGGCTCTTAGAAATTATATACTGAAATACAGCTTGTGGCTTGTAATACATTCAACTTTAAACTACAAGCTTTTTCTTGACTATGTACTAGCGAAATATAGTGTTTTTTTCGTAATCACGAAATATTAAATGAGAATGTCAGCACTAGTTCAACCACTAATGGCTCACCGTATGAGAGTACAAAGGTTACTTTCAGCCCAGCCTTTTAGCGTAAGCACCAACTAGGCAGGTAGGTGCTTGCCAAAACTTGTCATAAAGTTTCTTTGTGCATACTGCCTTATGGAATTTTCCGTCGCTAACGTTTGAAAATAGTAAGTTATGCTCTACATAAACCTACCTATCAGTTGTGAACAAATCCATATTTTGTATGTTACAGGATCCTCACTGAAAGCGTCATTTTGTTTGCGGATAATAAATTAAACACGCACCATTATTAATCCGGCGTGTATCGGACGCCATGTTGGCCTCCACTCATAAAGGAGATAGGTTAAAAAGGACCTTTAGGAAATAAAGATAAGATGTATTTTCCCTTATTTTCTTGTCTTACTCTGCTTCTATAGGCTGCTGAGTATTAGAAAAAAATATGACGTTACTACACAGTATTGAGGTTTGAAATTTCGTAACAATCTATTTGCTGCAATTGCTATTGCTGAAGCTCTGTTAAATTTAAAATTGTTCATGTTTCAAAATTTTGTATCGCGTTTTTATTAATGTAAGCCTAACTTAAAATGTTTTACAGAATTTCACAAATGATCCCTGATTCGATTCCCGCACAATACAAACATTTGTGTGCATTACATGTCTGTTTGTATTGGTCTGGGTGTTTTCTATGTATATCATGTATGTATTTACAAACAAAAAGTATTTAAGTATTATATCCGTTGTCTGGCACCCCTTACACAAGCTTTGAGTAGCTTACTTTGAGGACTAGATGGCGATGTGTGGGAATGTCCAAAAGATTATTAAAGGATAAAGTGATGTTGTTGATGGTGGTGTTATAGTTCAAACTTCAAATCATAGTACAACCAATCATGAGGTATAGTTGGAGATCGGTACGGAGGAGGTCTACTGACCTCACTTATACTGTTCTCTTGTTTAAATATGAAACGTTTTCTATTTGTTGATTCGCGTTCGGAACGCTCGTGATAGGCGGATTATTGAGGAGGGCAAATAATGTATGCAGATTAAAGATTATATCTACATCCCTCATACAACATTCAATTCAGCCCCAAACGTAAATTTTACAGAACGAATCTACATGACCTCAATATATATGTGAGTATTTTATTATTAAATACCTAGAGTTTTTTTTTAATATATCTAATTTCAAGGGCTCAAACAACGTCGTACTTGTGCTAAAGTAATTACTTTGTTTTCTCAAAACGTCGCAGCTATCATTCTAAAGAAGATTATTTCGCTCTCATACTAATTCCTCTCATTTTCCAACATAATTCAGTCAAATTCTGACGCTACGTCGGGAGCACTCGGAAATATCGGAATATTTATCTCCTAAGAGGGTTATTAAGCGCAACTTAATACCGGGTTAGAAGTAACACCGATGTTCTGTTAACATGGTTTAAACATCTGCCAAGCAATTCTTTATCCTAATACCTTTTCATAAGGCTCAAATGATCAGGTTGTGCGGTGAAATTAATATTTTCTCACTTGACTAAACGGGAAATGTTTGCTTTAAATTCTTTTCGTAATCTGGATACAAAGTTGATCTTTACCCTTTGAAATTATTATTACGGATTTCGCTCTTTTGAAAGTTGGCGAGATAGAGGTACCTATGTATTAACTAAAAGAAAAGCTATGTAACTGAAGACTGTGCACAACTCCATCGATTGAGTAGGTAGGTATGTATGGTCGATGTTCCTGGCGTCTAACCATTTTTCAACGCAAGCAATTTTTGCTTGCATAACACTAAATTCGAACCACAGCTCAAACAAAAGGACACGAGATGGTAGGGATTTTCATTGAAAAGCCGTTAGGCGGCAGCTAGGTTGTCACCGCCTCGATAGTACTTTAGAAATGAATCCTGCAGATGACGATATGCCTACATTTGTCTTTAAAAGAGATAATAAATCTGCATTAAACTATTTATTAAGAAAGGAAGGTTTTGTAACGGTTATCCTAAATATGCGTTCGAAAAATACAATTGTTTTCAAAGTACGATAACAGCATTAGCACTTCCCTGCTGTTAAATTAATTAATGCTTGCAGAAGCATATCTCACAGCTATTCCGAACAGTGGGACACTTAAGACGTGATTTAGATCTGCTATTAACCATAGTGGCCGGCGTTAACCAAAGCGTGACAGAAATAGAAACTGGTCAATTTTGGGATAATTACATTGTTGATGATTAGTATTGTGCGGCATTTGTCCGCATAATTGGTAAACTACAATATTTATTGCTGAAACAGATTCAGATAATTCGAGTAGATGTTGTTAAGCAAAAGTTATGCTTTATCTTAATTCAATATCAGATATCAGTTAGATATGATATAAAAATACATTGCAAATGCATCGATATGATACTCATTTATTCGTATTAATAATGCTATCAGTGGACCCACAAACCGATCATTGAAATCGGTGATATAGTTGATCTTTTCGCACACTATTGACATGACATGATGAATTTAACTGCCTAGGTGGCGCAGCGGTTAGAGGGTCGCACTTTAAAGCAACGGCTGCGCCAGAGGTCCCGGGTTCGATCCCCGGGTCGGGCCAAAAAAAACTGAGTTTTTCTGTTTAGAATTTCTGAGGGTAGCCCGGAGTTTGGAAGTTGACGTTGTTGACGTTGAAGTGTTTCACCCCCGTGCCTCGGAAAGCACGTAAAGCCGTTGGTCCTGCGCCTGATCTTTCTCCGGTCGTGTCAGATTGCTGTCCCATCGGGCTATGAGAGTGAAAGGAATAGAGAGTGTACCTGTGTTTGCGCACACACTTGTGCACTATAATATGTCCCGCGCAGTCGGTTAGTCGTTGTGACTGGCCACCGTAGTCGAGATCGGCTAGGGGGACTACTACTACTACTACTATTGACATAAATGGAACCGTATTAGGGATGCAACGATACCGATACGATAATCGTATATTGGCGATTGTCGTAAACCTTTACGATCATTCGCCATCGTAAATATTACGATACGATATTTTTACGATACATTATTTGAAAACTACTAATTTAGAGATGGACGGTAGTGTTGCTGACTATTGGCACAATAAAGCTTCAGAGTATCCAAATTTGAAAAGGATAGCATTGAAATATTTATCCCTTAAACCAGCAACGGTGCCATCTGGAAGACTATTCTCCACAGCAGGACTGATACACAGTGAGGAGAGAAACCGACTGAAGAGAAAAAAGTTTAAAAATGTTGTGTTTTCTGAATAAGAATTGGCCAGTAATAAATTACGACTACAATTAAAATTACTCAATAGTCAGTAAATGAAACAAATATTAACAATTTACAATATAACTTAATGATGAAAATTTATAAAATTATTAACTATATTAATTAAAAATTCATAACTTTTACCTTACTTAGTTTAACAATAATAACTAACATACATCAAAGCTTCCAATAAATTAATGAAAATGGTATTAAACAAATATCATAATGCATTTGTATCGTAATTCGTTATCGTATTTGGCCATTACGATGTATTCGTCATTTGTATTGGTATTGTAATAGCCGTATTGTTGCATCCCTAAACTGTATGTAGCAAATTCCATTCCAATGTTGTAAGTAATTGTTACCTGCTTTGAAAGTTGTAAGTTTAAATAGCCCATGTCCGTAGATGGGGGGGGGACAATTACATATTATAATAGTATTTAAGATAATGATAATATTTTTTTTAATTCATGTATGTGCCATAGTGATGGTTAAATAAATGATTTTGATTGATTTAATTGGAACTATACCAATTTAGTCGAAGTTTAAACTTCCTTCGCAATAAAAATTTCGGATATTCATTAGAATTATAAGGCGGTGGCCCTGAATATTCAGCTTACTAACACATCTATACTTATATTATAAATCTAAAGAGTTTGTTTGTTTGTTTGAACGCTATAATCTCAGGAACTACTGGACCTATTTGTAAAAATATTTTTGTGTTGTACAGTTTATTTATCCAGGATGGCTTTAAGCTATAAAACATCACGCTGCGACGGGAGGGGAGGAAGCAAACTAAAATCGCGCGGACGATGTCGCGGGGGACCGCTAGTTTTGTATAGTATAGAAGGTAGGTACATAACAATAAAACTAAGTTGTGAAAACTAACACCAGCTGAGGATTGTAGTTTCAGTGCGTTGAGTGCTAAGCATTAAAAAAGGCATTAACAGATGCGGTAACGCTCCTCCCCGCGATCACTATTTTATGAAGACCCTTCAAGCTTATACATATTTAAAGAGGTCCAAGAGGACGGGAAGGTGAAGTTACGTTGGCCAGGCAGGCTAGAGTGGCTAACTCAGGGACGAACCCCTAGGATGATAATTGTCACTAGACGGAGGCAATGACCCCGTTAACATTTTGCGCGGTTAGTATTACCATGTGTTGTGAATTAAGATATGGATAAGGTAAAATTAAAATTAATTTATTAACATGTGACTATAAGGCCTATTGTGTTAGTAAAATTACTGAAACTTTAGTTCGCGTTAGTAAATTATCTTAATAAGTGTCTTTGTGCGGTTGGCTAGTACCCGAACAAGTGGGATGTCTAGCCGATTGGCTATCGCACGCAGAATGATGTTGGTAAATGCTTTGAGTACATAATAGGATAAAATATTATCTGTTTTACTTAGAGTTTTGAGATATTAAAACAAAAGTCGTGTAAATAAATAAAATAGCGTGTTCCTTTACTATCTTTGAAGCCAGATTACCGGTCGAGACATAAAAAATAAATAGTCCACCCTATAATTGGACCGAAAATTTTATACCGCTCGTAAAATTAACATAAAACAGTGCAAATAGCTTTTCAAATCAACACTTTTCTTGCGATTCTTTTAAATTTATAAAACCAGGAAGTGTTTTCTAGACATATTTTGATTTTTTGTGTAAATTGAAACAAAACAAGATATACCTATATAACCAGTTACGTCACTATAATTATAGTTCAAATGATTAGAATGCATTTTTTAAACGATAATACGACATTCGTTTTTATTGATTATGACTAGATTAAAAGGTTTCACTGGAAAATAACGCTTTTAGCATTAAGTTTGCATTTGTACACTTAAATTTGAGCAATTGAGTTTATAAATAAATAAATAGCTGATTTGAGTTGGAATTGTGTAAAGCAATCGTATTCAATTGACAGTTCGAAACGTATGGTATGATCTGTCAAACGCTTTGTTCTTTGCCGTTTGACAGATCATACCATACGTTTTGAAGTGTCAAATGAATACGATTGTTTTACACAATCGCACCTATGGTCCCCACCAATGGACATTATTCAGTCAGTAGCATACAAAATCATCTGGATTTATAATCTGTTTTGTTAGTTATTACATGGTGTGGCCTGTAATAGAAGTAAGTTTTAAATATAGGCCCATTTAGTAACCAGTTATCCAGTTATCCAGACATAAAACTTCACATTGTCATTTAATACAAAGAGTTAGAGATTTTTATATACATTTATTAGGGTTTATAACGTTAGATAACTTTATATGTGAATTAAAACAGTAAGCAAAGTGAGCATTTTAGAGTCAAGATTAAGTATACTGTGTAGAATCAATGATTGATTTTTTAGCTCCTATTACATGCCACAAGGTGTACTTATATCTAGATAAAAAGCGAACTGGAAAGAGATCTAGAATTTCCTAGATGCTATAATAAAAGTCGATACGAATTCGCATCTGTGCTGGTAAAAGTTCAGACGTTATCGCGGTCATTCGGAGCATTTTTCTGGTTGATAACAACACGTGCTTGCATATAATGGATATTTTTTTTTTTTTTTTAATCTTTATTTAATGAGCTTTATCACATTGTGATTATGTCGCTCAATCAAGTTTTCTTAAAACTAAATCACATTAAACTATTATCTATTATTAAGACATATTTTAACTACTTTGAGCAGATGAGAGGCTGACTCTGATGTAGGTGAAGCCAGAACCACGTTGCAATAGCCGACATCTCTTAACAAGTTACCAAAATATCTTTTCCTTGCATCTGCGTTTCGAGCACAATCAACAATGACATGGTACACATCTTCTACAACTCCACACATCTGGCAGTTTGGAGATGGTACTTTTTTCATCAAATACGCGAATTTGTTAAGGGGTATGTGACCAGAACGAAGTCTCAAAGCCAGGACTATATCCGTTCTACTCAGGGAGCAATCAATCCATGGGGATGATAAAGGGTGGGGTTGTATAGTCCTGTACCATATGCCTTTTTCTTTCGACCTCTTATCAAAATACTCTTTCCATAATTCATAGCATCTCCCTCTAACGGCAGGAATAAGTTCCGAGTAATACGGTTTGATGGATAAGGACAGGCCGTCCGAGCAAGCTTGCTTTGCCAGTGCGTCTACTTTTTCATTGCCCGTGAGTCCGATATGGGACGGGATCCACTGTAGCTTAACTAGTTTGTTGTTAGATAAAAGATGACGAATAGTTCCCAGTACATCATAAGCGATCGGTAGACCTCGAAATGTCGAGGTACTTCGAGCCAGATGCTGCAGCGAACTCTTGGAATCGGTTAAAATGACATATTTGTCATGTTCCAATGTAGCAACATATGATAATGCTTCTGCAATGGCTATAAGTTCTGCATGCATGATAGAAATATTCGCCTCAATTTTAAGCTTAGTAGAACAATTTGAAATGGAATCTATAAATGCAGCTCCTATCTCGTCCCCTTGTTTTGAACCATCGGTATATAATGGCCAATAGCCTGTGTAATTTTTATTAAGATAATCTATGCATAGAGACCTCAGAGAATTTA
This sequence comes from Pyrausta purpuralis, assembly GCA_963924145.1. NCBI lineage: Eukaryota > Metazoa > Arthropoda > Insecta > Lepidoptera > Crambidae > Pyrausta > Pyrausta purpuralis. The sequence goes on from OZ001643.1 coordinate 21,800,082, forward strand.
TGTCATATTTACGTTTCGCTTTTGTGATTGACGGAATTTCATAGTTTATTACTTGAATTAGATTTATATTGCTTACCCATGTATTTAATGAAAACATACCTAGTTGTTTACTGTCATTAACGAGTTTTAGTTTAAATTCCTCATTTAGTGATACTAGCACTGGCATTTTTCTTTTCCATAGATTAGAATAGCTGAATAGTGTATCTAATAAACAAATAGTAGAATTCATCGAAAAAGACTTTGATTTTAGCCAAAATTTTGCCCCTAAATACCATCTCCGTAACTCTAATGGGTGAAGACACAATTCGCTTTCCATGGCGTGAATAGGGGTGCTTTTAATAAATCCGCCTATAATACGTAAAGCCTGATTTTGTGCTTTATCTAACTTGCCAAGATGAGTTTTACAACAGGTATCATATAAAAAGCTACCATAATCTATGCGGCTTCTTATGATAGCTATGTATAGTCTTCTTAGTTGTTTAGGATGACACCCCCAACCAGTACCAGTTAAGACTTTAAATATATTTAAATACCGTAATACTTTTTCTGAAAGTTCGTTAACATGTTTAGTCCACCTTAGTGACCTGTCCAGCCACATACCCAAATATTTCAGATTATCTACTGGCTGAATGTAGGCGTTGTTAATATGTAGATCTAAAGATAATCTTTTTGAACCTTTTTGAAATATGCACATTTTACATTTATCAGGTGAGAATTCGAGGCCTATTTCATGCAATATTATAGAAAAATCGTCTAAAGCCGATTGTAAAATGGCTCTGGCATCAATTACATTCTTAACCGAGGTGTACAAAACAAAATCATCGGCATATTGTGAGACGCTTACACTACATATGGTGGAACATACTTCCAAGGTGGCTATATTGAATAACAATGGGGACAAAGGGTCTCCTTGGGCCAACCCTTGACTAGTGTTTCTACATAAAATGGTATTTTCAACATTCATGTGTAATACTCTTCTACTCAAAAAATTCCACAGATATTTACAAATTTTTCGTCCAATACATTTTTTATCAAGTTTACAAATAAGTACGTTGATATCTATATTATTATATGCATTATTAATGTCTAAAAAACAACCAACAGTTACTTGATTTCTACAGAAGCCAATTTGGATAGTTGTGACTAACCGACTGAGACTATCTAAACATGACCTTAATTTTCTAAAACCTACAGTATTTTCTGTAAACTGATTATTATTCTCTATGAACCATTCAATTCTTTTGTTGAGTATGTGATGAAAAATTTTACATATGCAAGACAATAATGAGATTGGCCGAAGAGATGAAGTTGAGCTCGGGTTACGGCCCGGTTTTGGAATCGGGATTATTGACACATTACGCCATTGTGATGGTACAAAACCTGTAGATAAGAATTTATTATATAGGGTAAGCAAAGTATATTTACCTAAGTCCGGAAGTCTACTGATCATAGAGTACGATATGTTATCTAGGCCTGGCGAGGTGTCCTTGGATTTTATACAATTCTCAAGTTCCTGAATTGTTATAGCACCTTCCAATTGCGAGTTATTAGATTGGAAAGTGGGCATATTTTGAGTGACGTAATCAGGAGACAAAGTTTGAAGTAAGTTGCTAGCTTTATCACTATCAATACTGATTCCCCGAGACCGATAACCTTTTAGCCATTTCATTTTTTTCCAAAGATCTCCCGAAGAGGTACATTGGTTTGCTGAGCTACAAAACTGATGCCAGCTATGACTCTTGGCCTGTCTTAACATTCTTTGAGCCTCCTTAATTTTTTCTTTAAGTGAATTCAAATTTGAAGGGCAAGGGTTGCGTCTGAATTTTGTTAGCGCGAGTCTTCGCTCTGCAATAATTTTAGAAAGTTCAGCATTCCAGTACGGCTTCGGGTTAAATTTACTGATAGGGTTCGTATTAATTTTAATATTAGGAATATGTTTGTTAGCAGAATGACTGATAATATCTAGAAACATATTATAAGCTTCTTGCTCATCATTAGGTAAATTATTATTGACCAAAGAAGAATGAATATCATCAGAGTAAGCCTTCCAATCAGCTTTTTTAAAATTTCTTTTTTTTACAAAATTAGTGAGAGGTTCGATGAATGTTGAAATCTTAATAATAAGGTGATCGCTGCCAAGCGATTCATTTGTTACATTCCAATAAAACTTCATCGCTATATCAGACGTTACAATTGATATGTCAGGAGATGATCTTTGAATAGAACCATTCACAAGTCTTACACGCGTTGAACTTCGGTCATTGAGGGTGATTAGGTTGTTATCAGTTAAAGAGTCGAAGATTTGATTACCTCTTGAATCCGTTTTATAGGACCAGTTCGAGTGATGGGCATTAAAGTCCCCTAATAACAGAGTTTTACAATTTCTTAAGCTAAGTATTTGATCCCAATCTTGTTGCGAAGTTTGAATATTAGATGGACAATAGACAGATATTATATTCTCTACATATTCACAATTAAGTAGCCTAACACTTACTATTTCTATTTCATTATTATTATTTTGTACCTGAACCATTTGTGATTTAATTGACTGATGCACGATAACAGCTACACCACCATAAGAGTCATATCTATCATGCCTATATATGTTGTATCCAGTTATCCTCAGAGGGCTGTCAGGTTCCAACCAGGTCTCGCTGACTGCTGCAATGTGAATTTTTTCCTGGGATAATAATTGTTCAAAGGCTATCAATTTCGATCTCAAACTTTGTGCATTCCATTGAAGGATATTAAGTTGAATTTTTTTGGTTATGTTATCCATCAAACAAATTTTTTAAAGTGTTCAAGTTAGGGATATTTTCTAATAAGTAGGACACTAGCCACTCTCCAATAATCTGAGCTACCTTCTTGATTTTAACTGACAAGTTGATCTCTTTGATAAATATGACCTCCTTCAAGCGCTGCAGAATGTTGGTTCTTTCAGTTTTTTTGTTTGACTTAGAGCTATCTCCAGGATTGTTCAAGTCTGTCGGATCTTCGCATATAGATGATGAATTCTCCCAATCATTTTCAGTATTGGCTTTCGGTTTACGGGGTTCAGATTTTTTCGGCGGTCTTCCTTTGTTTTTAGACACAATGCTTGAATAACTAGTAGGTACTTCAGTTTCAACTTGAACAGGTGTGTTTGTTATGGAGCCAATAGTCGATGGACTTTGCGAGTGATGTAAGTCTGCTTGAGGTAATTCTGGTGCATATCTGATTGGTGATCTCCGTGGTGATTCTGGTACATACATGTTAAGAGCCATTTTATATGTACAGTTAAATTCTGCCATGATGTCTCGAACTTTTTTCTCCTTAAGGTATACTGGGCAACGTTTAAAAAGAGCCATATGACTCCCACCACAGTTTGCACATTTATAGATCTGGACATCACAGTTTGCATGACTACCAGTGCATTTGGGGCAAGTTATTTTTCGTGAAGGACATACTTTTGCTGAGTGACCAAAACGCCAGCATTTCGAGCACTGAGTAACAGGGAATTTAAATTGTTCTATCTTCGTTTTGATACCATGTATGTATACAAATGCTGGCAGTGTCGATCCCTTAAAGCAGACTCGAACGCTTTCACTGGGTATCCACTTTCCTTCTGCATTTCTATAATTTAATCGCTTTAAAGAAATGATGTCGGCGATTGGTGAGGCCAAGCTCTCTAATATCTCGTTATCGTCTAGATCCGCTTCACAATCCCTCAGTACTCCATATGAAAGCCCTACTTCTAGTGTTTTCTGACACTTCCATCCCTTTTCTATGAATTTCTTATTAAGGCAAAGTGAACTTGCACTATCTTCGGTATCAAAAGTTACTAATACCTTAAAAGGGTTGACGTATTTCACCCTGGATATGTCCTTTATTTTTTCGGAGGTAAGCAGACGTGCTAGTGCGAACTGTTTAGGAAGAATATCTTTACTGGTAATACATACTTCTATTTTATTTTCAGTTGCAACTCTTGACTGGTCTTTCCTCTCTCGTATTATTTTCTTTCCGCTCCTTGTAACCTGAGTCCATATTTCCTCCTCATCTACGTTACGCCTTCTTTTTTCTGGTCTCGAACTGTTTTCTGTATACTCCATACTTTCGCTCCTTATCTGTGTTTGTTCCTCAGCACACCTTTCTCTCACCTCTTGTACACTTTCAACTACAAAATTGACATAATCTCCATCTGCATCTTGAATTACGTCCTTATCGGCCATTGAATAAATTAATCACCGGCCCGAGCTGCACTAGGCAGGCTCGCCGCGTACGCACGGCAAACCGGTTCGGTATAGATAACGCGCTGCACGATTAAAAGTAGCGAACGCCCGATCACAACCAGCTCCGCTGCGGCACTGATATAATGGATATCCTATCAAATGGGACACATTAAACGCCATATTCAATTGTTTCTATTCTCTTGTTTCACCATCGAAAAATACGTGGAACATTAATCGTTATTAATTACAAAGTCAAATTTATTCTGTAACTAATAACTACTTGGCCCCCTGTTGCAATACAGTCGGGAAGATGGCGCTGACGTCACGCGTAATGACGTAACCATAAGAGACCAGAATATTCGCGCCTTCGGATTGACGGTACGGTATCGCGGTAGCTCAATGAAAAGAGCGTTGGCCCGGTTTGCCAGAGGTTGCAGGTTCGAATCTCGACCGTGCGCAATTATTGGTTTCTATTTTATCTTATGTGGAACATTATTTCGTATGAAGTAACGGACTGTATCTCTAACGATAACCAGACTTAGGTTTTTGTGAACAGGCTGTCAGAAAAGCTGTATCTCTTGGCGCTGATCATGATATCAGAGATCCAAGCCGAGTCCTATTGTTTCTTTCTTTATTAAGGATGTTAGTGGTGGATTATTAATAATATAAAATTCGTCAGAAATGACCAAAATAAAATCAGTTATTCTGCAGTTTTACAAAAGCCACAATAAAAAAAATCAAAATCTAAATACACACAAATATAATACATTGAAAACTTTTTTAAAATTCAGTCATGATAAAGGGTCCAAAGACTGAATTTTGAAAAAGTTTCGTTCTTCGGAGAAACAAATGCTTTCTAGTTTAATGATAAGCTCAATATAGCATACACAGAGCTCAGAGAAGAGTTGAGAGTTAACGCGGACATTGGCAGCATCTGTCTCCACTTATACAGCTCGCACGTGTTACACGGAAATGAAAACTTTGCGCTACCCCGAATATTGCAGATCTCATATCCGCTGATAACAATGGTTAAGCCGAAAAAAGCGCTAACTTAGTTTTAACAGCGCTGATGAGAGCTGGCCGGTAGCATAACCGCTGTGAGCTCATGGGTCCGACATGACAGGTGTATGCCATTTGCTTTTCATTACCTAATTCATTTGTTTACGAAGTCACAAAGCCTCTTACTAACAACAACTCTTTTCGCTATTCGCTTCCAAACGCAGTTTTCAGCAGTACAAATGCGATGCAAACTTAATTATTGCTCAGCTTATCAGATCAATATGGAAGTAGATAATAAACATAGGAAATACTTTAGAAAGGAGTCATTGTCCCGAAGTTATGCCTGTTTAATAAAAGTTACTGAACTTTTTGAAATCCTCTCATTCAGAGTGTTACACTACCTAGATATTTATTCAAATATTTTTTTCCTGGAAATCTTCAGTGGAAACGAAGGTAAAGGATATCTGTCTATTTTGATCCATTGGTTTTAAATACATAGGTAGTTCATTAAATTAATTTAATTTGCATACATGATAGGTAAGTTGTTTGCTAAATGGCATCTTTGGTGCCAAATATTATAAAGCCTAATGACAATCATAGGATGGGTTCTACTCACAAGACCATACATAAACAGTGCTATACAAAACCTAATACGGATGTTTTTTTCTGAGACGCGTTTGGTGTAGTGGTTAGCGCTTCTGACTCTACGCCGACCATCGTGGATTCAAATCCCGCCAGGAGTAAATGTTTGTGTGATGAGCATGGATATTTGTACCTAAGTCATGGATGTTATGTATTTAAGTCTCTGTGGGAGACTAGACTCCCCCGTCATAATCGATGTCTGGTATTGCACAAGAAACTAAATTCATTTCTTCAAAATCAAGATAATTGGTGTGTTATCTGGCGCATATTTTTTATACTTGCACCTTTGTTACGCCTACTCCTACAACTTACGTCACGTAAGCCAGAATACGCTTTCAGAAGTTTCGCCATTCGCAAGTTCCGCCGCAGAATCTGGCGAGGCACTACGAGGAACTACATATCACGAGTATCAAGTTAATGCCAGCTGTAAATTTGCAAGTCGGAATTAATTCAGAGACTGTTGTGGCAACACTGGAGAATTTCTTTGTAGATTTATGCTTGGACCAAGACGCAAGCCAGTAGATTCGTTCTATAATGAACCTAATAGACGTTCCATGAGTATTATCCAGTTAATTAATTATAAATATTAAATAAACAAGCTTGCATAGTCAGTCACCTTTAGTCTACCACAACATCAAATAAAATTGTACCTTATCTTATTTACATATTATAGGAGCTTTTGATGTTGATGTCCCTGCCCGAAATTAGGACCCAGCAAACATATAACTAATTGGAATTGATTCATATTGATTATGTCTCTAGGAGACCTTGCATCACCGTCACACTCGAAATTCCGAGGAGCAATACCAACTTTTTATTTGACTCATTCTCTGTCTACGCTGCTAGACTCTGGAACAAACTGCCACTATACATATATTCAAGAAAAGAGTAAAAGAACATCTGCTTTCTCAAATACCCTCTTGCTCGTAGACTATTAATTTATACATATATTTATTTTATTATGATATATATGTATATACATATATGGATATATACGTTATCTCAATGTATATGTATATATATTTATTGTATTTAGTTAATTATTGACGACCCGTCTGTCTGGTCTAGTGGTCGAGAAATCGCCTACTACGCAGCGGGTGCGGGTTCGATCCCCGCACAATACAAACATTTGTGTGCATGAACATGTCTGTTTGTATTGGTCTGGGTGTTTTCTATGTATATCATGTATGTATTTACAAAAAAAAAGTATTTAAGTATTATATCCGTTGTCTGGCACCCATAACACAAGCTTTGAGTAGCTTACTTTGGGGCTAGATGGCGATGTGTGGGAATGTCCAAAGGATATTTATTTATTATTTATAAAAAAAAAAAAATATTATTTAAAAAATATATAAACATTATAAATTTTATTTTCCGTAATTTAATTTAGCACAGTCGATAACCGCAAATATTACAATTCCAACACCTATGGGTTGGCTAGAAGAGATCTCTTTTAGGGATAAGCCCACCTTTGTTCACATTGTGACTTCACGTATTTCCTATACAACTTTTAAGTGCAATAAAGAATATAAATTATGTGAAAGAAACAGGGCAATCAATAGCACACAAGCTACTTCATAGTAATGGAGCATCGTATTATACTGCGCAGATTAGGAGCACTACTGTACCAACTTCTATTGTTACTGAATGTGCAATGCAATTTGGGAAGGCGACAAATCAGTCCGGCACTGCTGTTGACGCCGATTGCAGTGAAACTTATGGTGAAAATTTTTCTTTAATTTATTTTTACTTTCAAAAGCAATATCGACTTGCACGACCAAAATAATGGTAGCGGTTAGCAAAACAATAGTAATGCTAATGAATTAAATGGATACAATAACTGGGAACTAACATACGACTTCGAAAATAGCATAAGTTCGTTAAAAAGTGAAACATGATTACTTTGTTTGAAAGTGACACTGATAGCCTTTGTAGCCCTGATAGCATTTAATTTACTTTCCATTAACTTTATCGATAATTTACAAAATCTTAAAAGTATGTTCTTCTTTGCTAGTCAAATAATGTAAACAATTTATTAACAACTTTTTAAATAATACCAGTTAATGAAATTCATTAACTATTTGATTTAAAAGGCTCTCAGTGCTAAACGATAAATTATCTGTGTAGTTGGTTGGTTATGTGTTTATCTTATTTAAAAATGAATTATTTCGGTGAAAAGGAATGTAAAGATTGTTTACGAAATTCGACAAGCAAAAAGGAACGGACTTTAATACCACATCTTTAATCCATCATCAGCATTGCAATAAATAACGGAGGTGCCTATTCATGATATATCAAAACTGAGCATTTTAAACAGTAAATAAGACTGCTCAAATATATTTTGAATTTAATATCAAGTCTAGGACTTAGATAGATTAAACTATAACTAGGAATTAATTCGAGCTTTCGTAAAGTTCGTATGTAGATATTGAAAGTTTTCACAGTACCAGTGTCGCCATCTATTGAAATTTTGCGGACTTGTTTCCTATGAAAGCCTTCCTATCACTTAGTAGCTTTCCTTCGGACTTGAAGCCTCAAAGCTTTACCCACTGTTCACAAAACTTTATACAGATGGCACTGTTAATAAATTACGAAATAAACTCTATCAGGATAATTATCATACCTAGACTTAAAAAAACCTGAAAAATTTCATGCAACTTAAAGTTCAAACTTACATTGCAGAATATCATCAATCCTTAAATGGTATCCGTGACCGCCAATTTTTGAAATCACTCCAAAGTGAAGTATCCATCCTTCCACCCATCAAAACAACGGTAAGTCACTGAATTACTTAACAATCTCAAAAAGTTAATAAATTATTTTGATTTTTACCTGAACATTTAGTGATATCCACAACAAACTTGATCAGAAGCTCACAAGTAACTGTTGACAGTGGATAACCAAACACGGCTGTATGACTGAATCATTCTCAGTTGGCGGGAACCGATGCACTCTAAGCCTTCCGTCTCCCTTCCTCTTACCATTAGAGGTATTTCTGTCTCGCTGGTGTCGATTAAGTAAAACCATTACTGAGAGAACAAAAAAAGGTCCCCTTTAAGCAAATCGTAATATATCATCGCTTTGACGTGAGCCTGGGGTCTGCAGCTCATTGTCTGATCCACTAAATTTATTGGAGTAACGGTTGCTGAGCAGAATAGGCGAAAATTTAAGCATTTGAAAGGATTCCTGTTTATTGTGTTGGAGATAGCTGATCAAATCAACACTATTTTGTTATTGTTTCATGCTATACTACGAAAAATATAAGGAAATTGGGATACTCTTCCTAATAAGCTAAGCTATTACGTAACGTAAAAGTTTACTGTTTACCTTGCTATATTTGGTTAAATCTTGTAAGTAAATAACCCTTGTTCATAAACTTAATCATGCAGTCCTTATAAAAACCAGAAATTAGATTGTGACACTGTTATGATTAATGTATGTCTTCACAGGATAGAAGCTCGTATCCATTCTTCCGTTATCATTATCTAGGTAGTACACTATCAGTAGCTAGAACAACGCGTAAATAAATGACGCTTTTCAAAACTAGTTTCTTGATAAAAATATAACACTGTGAGTATTAAAAACATTCTAAAACCATTAGTTTCTTGAGCAAAAAGTATTTTCAGTTGGCAATATTTAATTTCAAATTATTAAAACAAATAGGTACATAAAGTAACAAAAATATAATTTGCCGTAATATAATGTCAGCGCCCTCAAAAATAAGCTGAGGAATGAACGATCTCTCACGGACTCGGGCCATCTATCAAACCGCACAATGCGTGCGGCAGCTGACTTCGCGTCGGAATCGGATAGAAGCGATAAAATATCAGATTGTTGGTATTGTAAGCTTCACATGATATTAAGTCTATGGGAAGCTTTTCAAAAAAAGAATTAAGTTCCAAATATGTGATTAATACAAAGCTTCTTCGTATATTCATAGATACGTTTTTAGGGTTCCGGACCTCGAATATAATGTAACTTCTAAGGCAACGTAATCAAAAGGTACCTAAGTATAGCCGATAGTGTCGCGAATTTCCGTGTATTTCAGTAAATTTTCGACCCTCGCTAGGGAATCAAAACCTACAGGGAACTTCCCGTGAACTCAGAATATTGATATTTGGGTACGAAGCAATTTCTTATAGTAGGTACTGATATAGAAATAATTGCGAAAACTGAAAAATTTTAGTTACATCAAATAAAATAAAAAAAATGCAGTTTTAAACTTACTACCCCTTGTTTCATGAACGCGTAAAAGTATGAAATTGAATTTCATATCAAATACTCATGTTTAAAATACCTATAAGCTTTAACAAAAAAATAGAATTCTAAACCAGTGCAAGCAAAACATACAGCCATTTATATCGCAAATTTACGACACTCGCAACTCGCAAGGGAATCAAAACCTACAGGGTACTTGCCGTGAACTCAGAATCTTGAAATATAGAACGAAGCGACATCTTATAGCACTGATAAAGGCAAAAATCCGAAAACCTTACATTTTTAGTTACTTCACGTATTATATCCTATTCATAAAGATGAAATAAGAAACCATAAATTTGCGCATGGGCGGGACTTGAACCAGCAACCTTTTGGCTGACCGGGCCAAACGCTTTTACCAATTGAGCTACCGTGCTGTCAGTCCGACCCTGCGAAATTTGTGGTCTCTTATTAATACGCCATTGCGGGACGTGCGCAAATTTTTGGTTTCTTATTTCATCTTTATGAATAAAAAATATGACACTGTGAGTGTTAAAAACATTCTAAACCATATTATATCCTACTCAGGTTTGTAAGGAACCCTCGGTGCGCGAGTCCGTCCAGCACTTGGGCTTTGGTTTTTTAATTCCAAAAACGCAATATTTTATTAGAATTTTTTTAATGACTATTACTTATCAAAAAAATACTTTAATTTAAAAAAAAAAAAACTTATTTACCCACCCTTTTGTTAGAATGAGGGTCAAAACAGACTTGTGTCACGCAAACTATTTAGCACACTAATTAGCCAGTTTACAAAATAGGTTAATCGATACTAGGGATCGATTAGTTAGCAATCATATTATTGTTAAGTAACAATAACAGTGAAAGAGGTTACCCGTCAATCCAAATAAAATAGTTGTTTAATTATAACTTATAATTTATTTTCTTATTTAAAATTGATATTTTATATATTATATTCTTAAACATGATATTTATTACAAACAAAAAATTAACAGCAATAATCTACAAAATATTTACTGAGAGCTTAAAGAACTGGTTATAAAATAGTAAGTACATATAGAAGAAAATCTACGAGTTGCACTGGCACATAGTAATTTAAGGATAGGACTAGTGATAGTACTTTATTTAGAAAGTGACATTTAAATCTACAGTAGCTCATATTTTAGGTCGTAAAGTTACATGAATTTATGACACTGGAACAATTCAACAACTAATTAACTACAAAAGTCTACAGCGATCTATGTACATCCAACAATCTCTGAAGTGATTGCTTAGGATCAATCACTTCTAAGTTCCACCACTCTTGAGAACAATTTGTCAGTTCTGATGTAAACTCTGGTGGAGAAATAGGTTCATGAATAGCATCTGTAAAGGTACTCTTCTCAGGATTTTCAACCTTTCTAGAATCACATAATAATTTGCCAAGATCCAAATCTTGAGGTAAAAAAGCATCTATGGCAGTAACTAGCTCATCGATTGCCTGCTGATTCAATGCAACGCATCCATTTTTATCTACTCGATGCAAAAGTAGTTCTGTGTGAGCAAACATATTATACTCTTGGTACTGCGTCTCTTCTAGTTCTTCCTCCATCTCTTTCTTTTGTCTCAGACGGCGATTTTGAAACCAGACCTTGATAGCCTGGTCAGCAACTGCCAGCTTCTGCACCAGTACATTGCGCTCTTCACGGGTGACGTATGGTTTCCTCTTGAACACCTTTTCAAGCGTGTTAACTTGATCGGTGGTGAACGCGGTGCGCTTGCGTTTGCGACTCACGACCGGCTTGAGACCGTTGCTTGAAGGAACAACTGGAAGAATTATAGATATTCTGTTAGTTAAACATAAGCAAAGAACAAAAATGTTTACTCTTGGCTTTGATATTATGATTGAATGAAACTTACATGTAATGTGAGCATAGTGTCTTTTTGGTCGCTTAACTCCAGGCTCCCCGGAACTGGTTGACTGAATTGATACCTTAAAGAATAAAATGTTATTTATTAGTATTATTGAAGTACAAAAAAAAACTTAACTCTCAAAAAATACAATCAAAAAGTCGTATTGTTTTACCGGTGTATGGGGTATCGAGTAAGCTGGCCCGAAGAGTAAGGCATCCCAATCGGCATCCGTTGCGCCTTCACTAAAAGGGCTGCAAGACGTCGATGATTGGGCCTGGAGAAAGACAATAATTAATATTAAAGTCAATAACGAAGAGCAATAGTGTTCCCGCTCTATAGTCTACTATCGATAGTAATCGTAGTAGTAGTAGATGAGAAAAGGCCATGGTTAAGCTATAGTATCGATAAAAGTATTGCTAGCTCATTTTGGTACAAGGTTCTGACTATCTTACAACTATCGATAGTGTAGACACTATTGCATACTATACAGAGTGATTTTGAAAACATTGGCACTATTTTAAACTCAGAACCTACTCCTTATTTGTCGTCCCTTCCACATATTAATCCCTCAAGCGTATGTGAACGAGACACAATAGAAATTCTATTGTTATGCGGTCTCATGCGACCGCTCGGTGTTGAAGTATTAAAATTAAAATCAATTTATTTGATTAAACCTAGAAAAATCATAAAGTATCACATCGATTTCCGAAATCCGTTTGTTTAAGTCAATTTAAAAAATCTGTTTAATTTGAAGCAAAGATCAATTCTGAAGTTTTTGATACGATTTTTCTCGGTTTCATTAAATGATATTTTATAACAATTGATTTTAATTTTAATATGTGGAAGGGATTCTAAATCATGAGTAGAATCTTAGGCTTAAATATTGCTAATGTTTTCAAAGTCACGCTGTAGTCAGCTTTGACGCTATAGATATTATTGCTGTGTGTCGCCATTATTGATATTATCGATAGACCTATTAATATAATTAATGATTTTTGGGGTCAATTATCAACAGTTTAACAACGGTAAAGTACAGGCTGAAAAAAAGTATTAGATTACTTACATCATAACTGCTGTTTTGGGGACTTGCAACAGCAACACTGGTGTATGCAGTATTTTGATTCTGTGCAGTGCCAGGCCAGACCTGAAATGTGGTAATAATTATGTTAGCGTTTGATTAAATGAAAACTTAACAAAACAATGAATATTATCTGCAAAAATCTACACGTAAGAATACCTGCTGCTGCAGTTTTAATTCATAAGGAACTTTCTCCAATTCACAGCAACCACGGTTTATATTATACATGAAATCCATGACGATGAGGCAGAGTACATACAATTAATAATCAAATAATACGAGCAACTCCTCGACAAGGAACTAAGCACCAAGTGATACCCTGCCAGGTTTTACCAGCATTATAAGTAGTGTCTCAGGTAATCCTTAATTACTTACCCCTTCCTGATTGCACCCTTTCACCTACAGTTGCTATTGTTCCTAATTGATCGTTAATTTTTTGGTAAACAATTCCCGTTATTATCTAATGACTTTGTTGACAAATCAGGTGTCACGTCCCGTTGGCCTAGCACGCAATAGCCTAAAGTAAATGTTATATGCATGAACATACATACTCAATAATCATGGATATTTTTAGCAGCCGGTAGTAAAATCGCTTACACAAAATTCAGTACAGAAAAGGCTATTGTTATGAATAATCCTACACAAAGATACACACATATACAAAATCTACTTACTAGTAATTTTATGCCGTCACATGCCTGATGAAGCTTAAGCAGTGTTTAGTCACTTCAGTCGATGTTCTTCTATAGCTTTTCTCAATCCATAAACACTATATTACTCAAAAATATTAACAATTACGCATAAATTAAAAATAAGATACAGAAATTTCCAAAAAATGCAAACATAACTTTCAACATCATAAAGATCAATCATGGGGCTCAGTAAAGTGACCTGTTTGCAGAATACACAGCGATTTTAAGGATTTATTTTTATTGACAAAGTCCTACGAAAACAGTGAATGTACAATAATTAGTTGGCTCGTGTCACACAATTACAACTTAGCAACAGTCATAAAGAAAAAAAACAAAACATACAAAATAATTAGTAGGCACATGATTCACATTACCTGTGTAGCCACTCAAAAAAACTGTTTGTGAAGTCTCAAAATTTTATTTAGAATTCTGTTAATTGGGGATGAAAATAGCTACATAATTTATTTAGATATTACAGAAATAGAATAAATATTTTCGTCATGTTTTTTTGTGAAAAGATTTATAGTCATCCACACATTTAATTATTGTCCGTTGACAAATGTAACAAAAAAGGAGGTACTTTTGAAATACTTACAATTCAGTTTGTGCCATAAACGTTAAGAGGTAACTTTGGTGTACAGTGCAGATAAATTTTCTCATTTCCAAAATGTTTTCCAATATTTTGATGACAACCTTGACTCCACTTTGCAATACAGATGAGGTTAGCAATTTATATTTATTTCGTATTAAATTGCTAGATGATTCAGAAATTATTCCTTGATATCGGTTCAAGGTTACTCCGGAACAAAATTTGTTTATTAGGTATTACATACATTAGTTTGCCGATTGGATGCACAAATTACTTTATAATTAAGACCTGTGAATCTTTGCAATCACACCTCGGTATTGAAATCGTAGCTTTATTTTTATTTTACTTGGTTTTGTTGTTGTAAGCGTGAAATAAATGTTTTTATTTAATTTTACAGAATAGCTGCTGGCAAAATCGACCATTTACTACGATTTGGCCTGAAGATCATCAACCGACAAGTACAACAAGATCGTTGAACCAACCGAAAAGTGAGTGTTCTTACCTACCGACATTATAAAAATAAGTACTTGCCTTTAAATGAATACTTGCTTTAATATCAAATTCAATAAAAAATACGTAATTTTATTAAAACGAAACAAAAAGTACAGCCACTAAACGTTTGCACTAAGCCTTAAGGGTAGATAGCATACTATTAAATTATTTTAACTCTCTCACGCCAATGCCCCTGTTTCAGATTTAGAACTGAAGAAAACCATTAAGAAAAAGAAACGACACCGCACTGCCTTCAGCACAGAACAAATACAAATACTAGAGAACACCTTCTTCAAACTGAAGTACATCAACGCAGAGAAACGGCAGCAGCTAGCAGAAACCCTCAACATTGGTGAAAGAAGCATCAAGGTTTGGTTTCAGAACAGGAGAATGAAGGAGAAGAGAGAATCTTCTGAATCAAGTGATTCTTCTACAGAAGCTACCGGTTCAGAAGAATCTACACCTAGACCTTTATCAATAGCGTCCTCTCCTCAAGAACACATCGATTGTAAATCTCCAAAAGTTGAAAATCTGCAGCATTATAACGATACGTATTCAAAGGTAGGGGATTATCAACTTTGCGATAGTTTTGATCAGTTTGGTGGATATTCTTGTCAAGGTTGGTCCAATTACGATTCTTCTAACCAGTGTTTTAATCAGAATCCAGCACAGTCAATAGTACCTCCTATGAAACCGTGCGTTGATGTTAGGACTACTTACCCCACGAGTGCTAAACCATTTGTCGACGATAGAAGTACATATCCTACCTCCTATTATCCAACTTTAGTAGATTATTACTTGGGAGAAAGCTACCAATACGAATCTTATAATGGCAATAACACTGAGATGCAGTGGTCGGCCAACAATTTTGATCTACATTACTTCTAGCATTTATAACTGTTTATTGATCTGTGCTTGTATTAATAAGTTATTATTTAGGTTATTTAATTTTACCTTATTTATTACTACAAATTAAATGCTTTTATTATAACTAATTTAAATATTATTTATGGGAGAGTTAATTTGAAAATATTTATTATAATTTATTGCGACCATTTTTATGTTAGTTACATATTGTAAATATATTTAGATAGACGATTAGTTCTAAGCAGAATAAATATGATGCGCTGACGGTAAATATAATATAAGTTTCTGTTTATTTTTAAGAAAAAGTATTTATTTTTAGATGTTAATTTGTTGTGTGTTTAAATACTTGTTCATTCAGGGAATATAATACAATTGATTGTTAATACTAAGTATAATGACATCATTAGTCTTACAGTAGGTAAATGGTTTTTTCATTCTAAGATGAAGTAGCTTTAAGAGGATCACTTATACTAGTCTACTCATACTCATTGGAATCTTGTTTTTCTTTTATATTACAAAACTCAGTGCTACCAGTTAACGATATTTACGCATAATGTTTTTAGTTGTAAGCTATTTATTATTATTTATTCAAAAAATATTTAAACCCAACTCCTTGTAGATTTTAAGCCTTATTTAATAATTTATTTATTTTTCAAAATATCACCAGATATTTATTTTATTTTAAATTGTGTTTATCGTATCACTACTTAAACGTGTTTTATAACTTTAAACTAAACATCGGTGGGTGATTTCCGAATTTCTAAATTGTCTTGCTTATCACTTTTATCTTTTACTCGTACAACTGATTTATTTCAATGCTCAGATTAAGTGTAATTTTTATTCCTGAATTTTTAGTTTTAAGTATAATAATGTTAATTAATTTAAAGATTCGTTTGTAATTTATACAAATATATTTTAATAAAGTGCTTTTAACAATATTTTTTTATTTTGTTTCTAAAGGTCTCAATGAAACAAAATTTTTATCTACTTATAAAGTTTCGTCTTAATCAAAATATAAATTAAATAACAAATAACAAGTTAAAACTTGGGGTACCCTTGAAATGGCAAAGCAGTTATCATATAATGAGGTTGTGAGTTCTGGTTTCTATCTGGTAATGGTACAGCGATCGCACTAGCATCTAAATGACAGTCACAGTTGCACTTTTTCTTCACGGGACTCTGTTCCTGAGGTCTATGGATGGGTCCCGGTGGTATATTTGGTAGATTTACAGCAGGTAACCCAGTTGACATCATCGGCATGAGATTAACTGGCTTCCACACCATGTTACCCGCTGACAAGTAAGGTTGAGGGTAGTTCACATAAACGGGTATAAGCCCTGGACTAGCAGCAGTCATTTGTTTTTGAGGACTCGGCGCTTGAATCTTCGGGACACTTGACTTATTGCACGAAAGGTCTTCTGGAGAACTCTGAAACTCGAATTTTCGAACTTCTCTTCGTGGTTGCTCATGTCCCGGCGTAGCGGGCAGTGGTTGCAAACTTACTTCTTCAGTTTTACTTTGCAATTCATTAGCACCAAAAGTTTTGTATTTTTTACACAGGTTTATTGAAAATTCTGCTGATGATCGATATTTCAAATGAGGATTGCTTACTATCGGTGGTCTACTCGGCTGTGATTTAGGTATTCTGGATATGCTGACTTCAGGGAGAGGAGATATTAGGTCACTATAAAAGTGACTTACCACTTTCTGGGTATTCGTTTCCTCTCCTGAATCTGGTTCAAATCTTGACAGATCTATATGTGCAACAGGATTGACACTGGGAGTTTCGGCCGGTTCTGGCAGCATTGAAAGAGGTACACTAATTGCTGGCATAGAAAGTGGTGCCTTGGTATCTTTATCGTTACTACATAAATCCACTGTATTGCGGTCGCTTTTCTCGTCACTCTCCGTGTTACCTACGAAGTCTTTCTTCTCTTTCATCCGTCGATTTTGGAACCATATCTTGATAGCTCTTTCTGGGATATTTAAAATAGTAGCCATTTCTTTACGTTGATTGTTGCCGATATATGGGGATTTCTTAAACTCAATTTCCAAGTGTTTTACTTGGTCGGTTGTAAAGGCGCTTCTAAATCTTTTGCTTTTCTTTTGGCCAATTTGTTTTTGGTGTGAGTCCAGCTGCAATTAGAAAAATATGGTTATTAATTACACTCATCATCATCAGGAATCATTATTGCAGCTATTAAGACTTCCATTATCCATAAATATTGCAATCATATTACACAGTAATCACGTCATTATTAATTAAATTGTTATTTCGACATAGACTTTTTGTAACGAAAAGGAACCAAATATTACAATTTAACAATCCTCAAAGAATTATCATTTAGGGCATGTCTTACAATGTACATGTAAGCACTAGCCAGCAAATGATTGAAGCAAAGGACGTTGATTTGTGTGAAGTATCTGACAGATATCATCAGCTGGAATTTACTTCGAGACATTGTAAAACAAGCCCTTAGTATTTTATCTACTACTAAAGTTTTTTATCCGACTATGGCGAAGCAAATAGGAGGGTTATGATCAAAAAATCAACAAGTATATTTGAGCACCTAAATTGACATAAACTTGATTGTTGGATGAACGATAAATGCTATCTGAGATGGCGAAAAAATATGAACCATCATAAGCACCATTTTTATAAACGTCCAGTGACTCTAAGCCATATGTTTTGTTTACATTGTACCATAAACTTCTAGAAAACCTACCGATATAAAGCACTGCTACACGAAACTAGGTAATACTGATAGGTGTTATTAAAATAATACTAACATGTCAACTCACCGTTTCAGTAAACTCTTTTCTGAATATTTTCTCGCGTGTTTCCATAGTATTGTGGTGTTTCATCCTATTTCCCCCGTGCCTGGACCATGGAAACTGCATCTTGCACTGAAATAATAAAGATAAAAACTTTTAGCAACATAAACACTTGTGGCACTTGCAGCAACTAAATGAATAACTATGCCAGCTTGAGTTTATGTAGTCATATAATAATCATTATTTATTAATTATCCATATTACCTAATCACTAATCAGACATTATTAACTAATCATCTCAAATATTATAACTGTAATGAGAAAAGCGATTGAACATCTATTTATTGTTACTCAATAAGTTAAGCAATTGAATACTTAGGCAGTACTATAGAAAAAATCACAAATGTCATTCTAGTTTTTTCGTACAGGGTAGTCAAATATTTTATTCACCACCAAATTATAAAATTAATCCAATACATCTGCGAAGCAAATACAATTACGAATAGCATTTTTTTAAAATTATATAGCATTATAAAACTAAGAATATTGAACATTGACGAAAACCACTAATTGACAAAACAACACTATTTGATAAATAGGACGTTCCTATCAAATCCATTATTTAATGATGATAAAAACAATTTATACTTGGGGTAATTTTACCAGTGTCATATAAGACATATCCGACTGAGGATAGATTTTACCAACGTCAAATAACACATATCCAACTAAATTAGTATACAAAGACCGCTTTCAAAATGACACTTACATAAATGTTTGCTGACGAATAGGTGACTTTTCAAATTAGTCGTATTGTATTTTATATGACGAATATTTCTTATCTGACGTTGGAAATATCAGGCCCGAATAAGTATAAAACGATCAATTTTAAAATGTAATTTACATAGTTTTGTATTATATTCGACAAATATTCCTGACATTGGTAAAATCGAGCCTAATCATCGATTTAACTAACTTAAGATAAGGCTTATCCAACTGAAAAAGTATGAAACGTCTGATTTTAAAATGAAATTAAAATAAATGATTATTGAAAATAGGTGACGATTTCAAATTAGGCGTTTGGTATCATATTTGATAAATATTCCTTATCTGACTTTCTTAAAATCAATTCTGAATTGTATCATGCTTTAGTTAGTATATAATTTGAACCGAAGCACCAATCTCGTTTCATGTGAATTTATTCTTGTTTTCAATTTCTACTACTTTTTAGCACTATTTTCTTTATTATTGTTTCTGGACGCTTAAAATGCTGTCATATAGCAGCAACGAAAAACAAGCTAAACATTTGTCATCTTCTCCTCCGAATGATGTAGGCACTCCATAGTATTATTATAATTTAAACGATAAATAAACAAAAAGGTATTTATGGTAACAAAAAGGACTTTTACTTAGAGACTTATTAAAGGATTTGTCTAAACAAAGTTGAACCTGTGTTTCAGACTATAAAATAACTATGTTAACAAACAAATTACAATAAACTTACTAACATAACACAAACAAACCTATTAGCTAACTATAAATTTACCCTACCACCTACTGGATGATGACAAACAGGTCTTCAGTCTCATCATATGAGGTTTTTTTTAAATGTTGATCTAATTTTACCTTACAGTTATGGTAATTAAGTTCGTATACGTTTATTGTATCATTTAATCTATTATATAATAATGATCCAACAAAACTAAAGAACCTATTAGTAAAAGTAAATTTCGAAGTCTATTGTGAAGTGCAGACTTTATCCATCCTTCTTTTGTTAGTTACGTCAGCATTATAAAGAAGCAGTGCATGCAGTTTTAAAATGGTGTACTGGATGAAAAGCTGACGCACAGAAAGCACTTTGCAGAAATTGTATAGCAAGTTAAGTTCGATATAAAAAGGTAAGGAATTAGCTACTTTTAAAATAGCTCTTTGGCCACCTATTATGAATTTAATGTTCATCTTCAAGGTTAAATAAGATCGTTTAATTCATAAGACTGGGGTGCGATTGTGTAAAGCAATCGTATTCATTTGACAATTCAAAACGTACGGTATGATCTGTCAAACGGACAAGAACAAAGGGTTTGACAGATCAAACCGTACGTTATGAAATGTCCAATGAATACGATTGCTTTACACAATTCCAGCTCATAAAATGAAGGCGACAAAAGTGACATTCAGAATCGTCTCAGTTTTGACCTACATTAAACAAACGTACACACTATGAAGTACTTGGCAATAAGTATTAAGAAAAAAGTTATTTCCAAAAATATATCATTATACTCGTGCTTAATCATACATATTCACCTATTAAACCTTTTATTTAAAAGTTGTGTAATGGTTGTTGAAATAATGTTTTTATGTTAAAGGATTAATGATTTCTTTTTTTTATATTCAACTGAAATCATAAATAATTAAGATTCAATGACATTAACTTTTTTTGACAAATTGACATGATTTTAAATTTTATAAAATGTGCATACACCTGAAAAGGTAGATCCAAGTGAAACCTGTATAAGATTAAGACCTTTGTAAAACCTTGTTTCTATACGCAATAAATATCATTTCATCATAACATTTCATCATTTAAAAATTCATTATGACAGCAATTTGTACTCGCCTCATGATTCCATTGTGTGATTATTGATAAATCACAAGAGTTTAACGACATTAAGTTGCTTACACATAATTAACAAATTATTTTTCTTCGACAGCAAGATGTTGATGATAAAATCATAAGTAGTATCGAGGATTCGGGATAGCTATTATTGCTTCATTAGATAAATAAGAGACATCATAATATTATCGCCCTTTTATCCCCTATAAATAAATAGAAAACCAGCCAAGTGCGAGTTGGACTCGCGCAATGATTTGGGATTACGTGCTAAATTATTGTGTTAACTAAATTAGACAGACAGACAGAATTGACGAAACTATAAGGGTTCCGTTTTGGATATTTGGCTCCGTAACCTTAAAAACGTTCAGTAGATAAGTTTAAAGTAACTTTTTAATTACAACTGTACCCCTATCACGAATAATTTGCGTCAAAGTATTCGTATAGTAACGTAATCATTTGTATGAGAATCTGAAAGCGCCTCTATCGGAAGTAAAACAAACTAAATTTGGCAGCTCAAATACCTGACATTTATTGTGCGTAAACATTTTCTATAGTGTTAAACTGGATTTGCGATCACGAACCTTTCTTTGACGTATAGTATCGTTAGATGTAACAAGATTACTTGAGATTCTGTGTGTCAAAAATGAGCGAAGAGAAACTAGGTAGGTAACTTTTACGGATAAGACCGCCTAAATTGTTTTTTTTTCTAAAATTATCATACAGCTGCATTTGAAGACGGATTCAAGCTCCTGGAATGGGAAAGATTCGGCATCAAAGTCAATAGCAAATACATCTCTCACCACCGGTTTATTGATAACTAGCGGTCCCCCGCGACTTCGTCCGCGCGTTTTGAGTTTGCTCCCTCCCCTCCCGTCGCAGCGTCATGTTTTATATCCTAAAGCCTTTCTCGATAAATAAGCTATCCAACACAGAAATATTTTTTCAAATCGGTCCAGCAGTTCCTGAGATAAGCGCGTTCAAACAAACAAACTTTATAATATATTAGCGCAAGCGCACGTTGTACTTAAGCTGCGAACATTATTTTGGTGCGGAGTTATGTTAAAACTGTGATAGCTCCTAAGATATTTATTGAAATCAAATGATAAAGAGGGCAACTTGGTTCTAAATGAAATGCTCGTGACGATGAATGTATTTATTTTGATAAGAATACCTAAATACCTGTGTGTATAATACACCTCTAAAAATAATGCACTATTTTTTTACAAATTTATTAACATAAAAAAGGTTGTAGTAAGTCAACCATCGAACATAGACATATGCTGTCGCGGACTTTATTATAGAACTCTTAATGCTGAACAATCCTGTCATACATGATTTTTGTGTAACTTAAGCGGTTTCCGCAGCGTATGCAGCGGAAGCTCTCAAAAGGAATATCTTTCTCCCGTTTTTGCAACATTTTTCATTTCTGCTGTGGTCTTATGAGTCGTATCTTTATGTTATATAGCCTAAAGCCTTCCTCGATAAATGGACTATCCAACGTAAAAATAATTTTTCAAATCGAGCCAGTAGTTTTTGAGATTAGCGCGTTCAAACAAACAAACAAACTCTTCAGCTTTATAATATTAGTATAGATTAGCGCAAGCGCACGTTGTACTTAAGCTGCGGACATTATTTTGGTGCGGAGTTATGTTAAAACTGTGATAGCTCCTAAGATATTTATTGGAATCAAATGATATAAAGGGCAACTTTGTTCTAAATGAAATGCGCGTGATGATGAATGTATTTATTTTGATAAGAATAAATACCTGTGTGTATAATACACCTCTAAAAATGATGCATTATTTTTTTACAAATTTATTAACATAAAAAAGGTTGTAGTAAGTCAACCATAAAAGATAGACTTATGCTGTCGCGGACTTTATTATAGAACTCTTAATGCTGAACAATCTTGTCATACATGATTTTTGTGTAACTTTAGCGGTTTCCGCAGCGTACGCAGCGGAAGCTCTTAAAAGGAAATCTTTCTCCCGTTTTCGCAACATTTTTCATTGCTGCTGTGGTCTTGTGAGTCGTATCTTTATGTTATATAGCTTAAAGCCTTCCTCGATAAATGGACTATCCAACATAAAAATAATTTTTCAAATCGGGCCAGTAGTTTCTGAGATTAGCGCGTTCAAACAAACAAACTCTTCAGCTTTATAATATTAGTATAGATATACTATTCGTGCAGGCAAAGATGAGATTTTGGAACTACAATCGAAAGCCTTAACCGAGCCTTACAACAAGTGGTTCTAAGAAAGAGGTCTATCAACAAATCCAACGCGGCCGGCTAGGCAGAGGTCGGGAAACTGCGCAAGAGCGTCGTCATGTCTCATTAACCTCAGTATTTGAAGACGAAAGTCTTCAACGGGTGTGTGTGTACTAGTGAGAACGTACAGATCCGACACATAGTTTCTTACTATTTGTGCTCAAAATCTCACATATAACAACAGACAGAGCTTTGGCTTTTGGCGAGAAATAAAGAAACGTGTGGAATAAAGAAAACGTTAGTGGTCATATTTATAATTCAAAATTTAAGACTGCAGTAGAAATATGAAATTTATTACAATATTTTAAATCAGGAACAGGGCACTTGTAACAGGTGTATCGATTTTGATCTTGTTGGGTTCATCTTTGCTCTCAATATGACATATGGGAGTAACGAAGACCGCTGGAACTGCTAGACTCACTTAATTTCTTCTAGCTGGGTAGGCGTATTTCTATACATTGTATTTTGGTCTTTCTTCATTCTGAAAAAATAATATGTATACTTTTTATATTACGTTAATGCTTTTCATTCCATTTGTAAGAAACAGTGTCCTCTTGGAGAGCTGAGGGCTTGGATATATCACAATTTCTTGAGAAATAAGATCTAGCTAGAGTTTATCTCGCTATAATAGCCAATGAATGAATGAAGCATTTTAATCACTTATCCTTGTATTACTTTTACGTACTTACTTTTTCAAAAATCAAATATTGTTACATTCTACTGGAAACGTACATTCGTTCGTTTTTTTAAATATTTTTCATCATTTTTAACTAAATCTTTTGTAAAACTTTTGAATTTGTCACAATATGATGGCATAACGTCAATCTGACAAAATTGACAGTCTAGTAAACAGTTCAAAATTTAAAGATTACAGAAAAAACATATACCTTCATATTATAAAAGACCAAAATCTAAATTTGCTAACCCTGCTAAACATATTGATCGTAATTTTGTTCCGTTATTGATTTCTCTTAGATTTTACTGGAATGTCATGATATATTTCGAAAATATTCATAATAAAGTCCGCTTAACTAGTTTCTGGACGTGTCATTCAACGGCCATGTTTACGTTAGTATGACGTCATCTTCGTCAATGCTATCGAGTTTACTACACGACACGAGAGTGCTTCGTGATGCCGACTAACGTTGTACTACGTAAACTCGCTACGATAACGTGACGAATACATCAAAAGTTCGTGATTGGGGTACAGATCGGCAATGTAAGATTATATGTATTTGACGACCCGTCTGGTGTAGTGGTCGAGAAATCGCCTACTACGCAGCGGGTGCGGGTTCGATCCCCGCACAATACAAACATTTGTGTGCATGAACATGTCTGTTTGTATTGGTCTGGGTGTTTTCTATGTATATCATGTATGTATTTACAAAAAAAAAAAAATATTTAAGTATTATATCCGTTGTCTGGCACCCATAACACAAGCTTTGAGTAGCTTACTTTGGGGCTAGATGGCGATGTGTGGGAATGTCCAAAGGAAAGGATATGTCACGTTTGGTGAACCCAAAGTGACTCATTCTATCTTTAGGGACGTGATATTGTGTGAATGTCTATTTCATAGAATTTATGTGATTTAATTTTGCACACAAGCTCAAAATTGAATAAAGTAGGTTGAATATAAACGAAATTTGTATCCTCTTGAAAATAAGATACATGTGGTGGCAATACTGTATCTTACTATTCATATCTTAGTAACCATGAAAAAAAATCGGCCAAGCGCGAGTCGGACTCGCGCACTGAGGGTTCCGTGCCAACATTAACTGAATTAAGGAATCCACTTACTTCTACTTAGTAAAATACCACAATATTTTGTTGACTGCAAATATAACTTTGTTTTTCATAGTGTTTGTATGAAGTACAAAGTTATGTTTGCGGTTTTTGAAAATGTGCTATATCGCAAAAACTTCTTGTTCAATCCCGTTCGAACTAATTTTCTTTGAAAGTATTTGTTAAGATCTATTTTTTTTTTCAAAATTTACACTCGCTTGGTTTAGAATTTAGATGGGGGGACGCCCATTTTACCACTTTAGAAGCGTCTAGCTATGAAACGTTTGACTTTAAAAGAAAATAGTTTTAGAACACTCCATGCCATTTTAAAAGACCTAGGTATCCAAAGACACACGCATAGGTTTGAAAATTTTTTTTTGCTATTAGTTTCATGTATGGGTGCCCCCCCACCCCTTAAATGTCATTATTTTGTATTTTTTGTATGAAAATCAGTAACCGGTTAACAGGATATATCTTCCTAACAAATTGCAACAGTGTAATGCTTATGGTTACAGAATAAAATGGCTGTGACATACGGACTGCAAAGAGACAGATAGACCTAATTCGGTTGTATGACTCAATATTTCGTTGCCTTTATTGTATTGCCGTGAAGAAATAATCATTTATCCTAATAGAAGACGTATGCGTTATTTTAAGTTTTTAGTTAATTTATGAAGGCGTTTAAATTTTTAAAATTACTTTTAATTATCTGTTTTTAGTTATTACTCATATCACAAAATCTGTTTAATTTTATTTTGTTTTAGAGAGATTTTCTGTTTAATTTTTACCTTTATTATTATGAAGGTAAAATATTTGTAACTCTTTATTCTACAGGTTTATAATAAATAACTTTTATTTATGAAATTTGATTTGTTTTAATTTTCCTGTCGGTAAAACTAATATAAGGGTCAATTTGTGAGTTTAGAATAAAAACCTTAAAATTAACACATTTTTCGAGTCTTACCATTTGTACATATTACGCAGCGTTCGTACATTATATAACTTCAGAGAAATAGCTGAAATAACGAAAAATAACTGAGATATGAGGTAGCATACAGTGGAATTGATAACCTCCTCCTTTTTTGAGTGTTGCTAGTCAAACTAATCATCACCGAAGCCGTTTGATGTATTGTCTAGCTGTGACATATCCATCATCATCGTTTATACGCACTCTTATTGATGTATCATTATAATATATAAAGGATCCGTGGACAATTTTTATCTTAGATCTACTATTTTTACTTATACAGGGTGTAAATAAAGGGAGGCGTCTCAGTTGTTGTTATACAGTCATATGATATAATTCAACTTTAATAACGTTCTCTTTACATAATAATATTTTGTTATAGCAACACATTATATAATTTTGTTTATTATGATAAACATTATGATGTTTACTTAACATAATACTCATTTTATATAATACCATTTAGTATAACGTTCATATCTTATAACACCATTTAAAATAAAACTCATTTTATGTATCGTTCATTTGATATAATTTTGTTTGAAATACGCAATATTTCAATAACTGTCATTTGAGATAATATACGTTTCAAATAATGATTAAAAGAAATAACCATCAATTAATATAACCTTCACTTGGTTTAACTTCCATTGGTATAATTTCAATTGACATACATTTTAAAAATATACTTATCAAAAATAGAATTATTTTAAACCCGACTCGCCGTGGTTACTTCGCCGTGGTACTTGTCTGCCCGATACTAGAGTGTAATTTAGAAGAAGGGAGGGTGAGCAGCCTCCTGAGCCAGCCTGAGCGTGGGTGACTGCACCTTGTTGCGCCAGGGCGGAGAGGCTGCACTTCCCCCAGCGCCGGAAACGTGGAAATAATAATGCATGCATGTATGCTTGCTTGAATGAATGGTGCATGCCTGCATGCATACTGCATGCCTGCTTGCATGTCTGCTTGCATGCTTGCTTGCATGCTGAATGCCTGCTTGCATGCTGTATGCTTGCTTGCATACTGTCTGCCTCACTTTGTTGGTGTCATCGAGGTTCGGCTAGGTTAGAACAGTTGAAAACCGATGCAAAACCCAGCAGCTACATTTAAAATATTTTTTTTAATCATATGATATTATGTATAGTAAATTGGAGTTTATATTAAGTGATTATTACGTGTTTTTAATATTAATAAAATGAGTGTTATCGTAAATGAATGATATACTAAATAAACGTTATTTGTTTTAATTATTATATCAAAATGTGAATTATGTAAATGTTATATTTATGATTTTAGGTCAATCGTTTGTTATACGTTCAAAAAAATATATAATTTAAAATTATATCATTCCATCATTATATAAAAAAGGTGTTAGGTGGTAACAAAATGATATCATGTGACTGTATATGTTTTGAACTTTATATGATATGTTGTTATATCATTTATTACACACCTGTAAATAAAGAACGAGACAAATTCAAGGAGGTGTTTAAAAAACGATTCTTGAATACAGGAAAATAGCTTGTATTTTTTTTTTCGACTCGATCGTCTTTGGACGATTGACAACCACACCCCTTGAATTTACTCCTACTTTTTTACATCCTGTAACCTTAAAAAAAATACTTATCGTTTGATAAATATGTATCGTGATCGTGATAAAGTGCAAAGTAAAAATACAAATTTATTTGATAAATATTTTATTTCATTTATCTTTATAGTTCTCAGTTCATTTCCCTTTATTAACCTTATTTGATACAGCAAACTATAATTTAATGAACAACAGTACTTAACATTATAAGTAGATGGTAATTACAAGTTCTCGTTTACAAAATGTCGTTCTAAGATCTGAGTTCAGCAGGATGATAGGTATGCGTCATGGTAATACCTATGGCAATACTTTAGTCGTTCGTTCAATTTGATTAGTCTTGGTTTTAGTCTTTGCTTTAGTTTGACAAACAAGCAAACTTCTGAGCAAAGGTCTCCGTACATGTTATCTCCGTATCAGTGTCTTGGTGAGAGTCAATACCAGATCCTCTCAGCCGACAACAACGCTGGCTTCTGGGTATCATGCCACACAATGTGACAAGATTTAGCCGATTCATGGCGACGTGACACAAATGCATCATTTACGCTAATTCCATATCATCACCCATGTTGATACTACGGATCCACGACAAATCCCAGTTTTCTTCTCCGTTAACACTGAGTGCGTTGTTTCCACTTCCATTCAGAGGCATCATAGGTGGCTGTGGCGCTTGGATACCATTACTATGCACGGAGTTGTAGACTGGAATAGCGCTCTCTACCATGTAAAGGGTATCAGGTGCATGGCGGCCCTGGGACATCGCAGGTTGCAGCATCGAAGTCATCGCAGGCATAGACATGCTCTCTGCATACATTGCTGAATTATATTGCCCGTTACCCGACCCTACGTATGAACCATCTTCTAAGAAGATAGGAAGTTCGGAGACATTTTCCGGCGGTGAATCCGATGTTGTCACTTCTTCGAGACGGTCCTTCTTCTCCTTCATGCGCCTGTTCTGGAACCAGATCTTGATTGTTCGCTGATTTAAATTCAGTGATTCAGACAGCTCAATCCTTCTGGTGCGGTCCAAATAGCGAGTCTTTGCGTACTCTTGTTCCAGTTCCATCATCTGGTGGCTTGTAAACGCTGTGCGGTTTCTTTTCTGCTTTTTGACGCCACTTGTGACTTTGTTGGCGTTGACCCAGCCTGGCCTAATGAATCGACCATTGGCCATACCGTTTACGAAAACATGGGGTCCATTTGGCGCATTAAAGTTGTATCCTCCGTTGGCTCGAACTGGATGCATGACTTGGGTAGGAGGCCTCACGTTCATAAGCTGGACACCGTTGGGTATGTATCCAGATGGACCATTTGGGCCGGTGTATTGCACTCCGTAGTTGTAGATTCCATAGTTGGCTGCGTTGGTTACTGGAATTGGTATCTGCTGATGGTATCCGTTGCTAGTCCTGGGCGTGTTCACTTGGTATTCACTGGTAGTTGTCGTTGGGGCTGAGTACACTTGATGATAGCCGTTTAAACTAACGGGGGCCGTTGGCAGTCCATTTGAGATGGGGGTAGATGGTATTCTGCTATGACCGTTCGTAGTCAAGGAGATAAGTTGGTTGGCTCCATTGCTTGGTGCTGGTAGCTCGGTGAACTCACGCTTGACCTCGATATCTTCGGTAGTTGAGGTTGGGGCGTTGGACTCGTTGTTGGGTGAGTGAGCTGATGTCAGCATCTGCAGCGGTTCCGTGATCCATTCTTGGAGCTGGAAAAATAAAAAATAATTAAAGTAATATATTTTACACAGCCAAATTGGCTTTTACTTTGAAAAATAAGTGTACTTTATCTATAGAAAAAAACAAAAACTACAATATATATATTTTTTTACTATTGTCTTTATGACCTGTTTTATTTTCAAATCAGATAGTGAGACATTTTGCCATCAACTCATATGTGATAAATAAACTTACCGTCCCGTTTTTCGCAGACTCCGTAGAATCTTGCGTCCACTGTTGGTCCTCGTCAGCTTCGTATTCTTTCTTCGGAGAATCCAAGTTGATAATAGGAGTCGGTGGGGTGGACATGGTTATTCACAGGTTATTGAGATTATTGGAACAACTATCGTCACAAGATCTAAATCGGTTATGATTTGAAAATCACTCGCCTTCATTATTTATAGTCAAAAGTTCATATTTGCAAACATTAGGAAAGAAAGCTCCGAACTATAATTAGGTCGTTAGTGAACGATTCACCTCCAGGATTCGCTAATGTGTTAAAAACAAAGTGATCAGCGTACTCATACTTATCACTTAAAATTTTTCGTATACTTTGATTTTTTTAGAAGTTTCGTATTAGAAATATAAAACAGGGTTTGTTTTTGCTTTCAAACGAAATAAAACACAACTTACTAGTATAAGGAAAATATTAAAAGTAACTAAACATCCTTTCTTTACAGATACTTTTTTAAAGCTACATATTTGTTTGATATACTAGATTCAAACAAATATGCTGTACAACATTAAAATCTTTTTTATATTATTTTTTTATTATTTATATTTTTTATTTGATCATATTTTCTTTTTGGTAAAAAATACAATGAGCATTTTTTTTTATACAAACTCATTAAAAAAGTCAAGTTATTCATTTATTTGTGTCTTATTAACTCCCTACTATTCTTACATCTTCCCATAAGTGCTAGACCACAGTACAATGAACTAAAATAGGTTCAGCAAAGACTCTTATACTTTAGTAAATTAACCATTAATATAATGATTAATTTTTTAATTGAAATTGACATCTTCATCTCCCTTTTCCTTGCTACTCTGTTCATTATCAAAACTGCTATTATCATTAAACTTAATGTTAGCGCTTGTATAGGTTAATTTTAAAAATAGTTAATTGTAAGACAGTTAAGTATAAAGTGTAATCATGAGTTAGGATATATTATTATCAGCCAGAAAATATAACCTGTTTTTTTTTTCTTATAAGTAAAATAAGTCTATCTAAATACAGTATGGTGTGGTAAATTCATATTATTAACTAACATATTTAAATCAGGATAAAATAAATTGGGTGCACTAAAAATGTATGTACAATTTATTTCAAGAAAACCTTTTAAATCATAATAAAAGCTGATATTATTAAAATAGTTAGTGCAGCATACCCTTATTTTTAATCTAGCATTAGCAGTGTTTCGAACTAGTTATATTATCACAAATTATCGATCATTCATGTATAACTACTGCAGCTAAAAGAAATATAAATTTGCTTTATGTTTGACTCGGAAAATGTATATAAAGCCATGGAAAAAGCTTTTCCTTTTGGCTATATACCTCATATACAACGCCATCTAGCCCAAACATATGTTAACAAGTGCGCGTCTGTTGCAAAAGCGGTAAAATGTATTTCATGAAAACTCCGTAACATGAACCTTATTCTATTCAGCCAGTATTTTTTCGTTTGTTCGCTTATATGTAGGTGACATTAAAGGAAACAAATAACGTATTTGTGTTTTTGTTTTCCATAACAGTTAAGTTAAGTAATTTTCTATATTATTAATAGCTAGTTTTCACACAGATAATGTGTGAGGTCAAAACACAAAAACATTCACGTAGCTACGTTCACATACAACTTTCCTCTACGTTGTACCTCAAAACTTTCCAAACAGATGGCGCTGTGAGTCACAATTGTTAAACGATATACCTAGTGATATTGCAAAACATCTCAATTAATGAAATAACATTCATTAGTAATTAAGACTATTACCATCGATTAGAACATTAAAGCTTTTCGGAATAAATGACCCTTTTAATTAATATTAGAAATTGCGTGAGTAATACATCGCTTATTAGTGTCGTTCCTTCTTGGTATGCAAGCTTTATTAATGTTGTTAACATATTTTAATTACAACGCTATTAATTATTTCAAGTAGTGGTATTTAGCCCACACACACAATTACCACAGTGGTAATAGGAATTTTCATTTAGGAGGTCGTTCCTACTTAACTGCTTATTCCCAAGCGGCTCCAAACTAGTATTTATTTATTTATTTAAACGAATAAAATTGTATTCCATTTGACGTGCAGTGATTGTAGGGATCTTTTTTTCATTTACTTTATTTTTAGTAAGTAAATAACACAAGTTCTTCATATCCATACAATCTTTACCTACATGATCTACGTAGGTTCCCTCAAATATCCAAAAGTAGCGAAATGTTGGCAAAACATAAAATCGCACCGCGGTTGACGAATGTGGATTATTCGGCAAAGTATCCTACTATGGCCCATGTCTGAGTTTGCTTATATTGAATAAACGTGAGTTGAATAGCGCGGTAGGGCTGCCTTACAATGTTAAAAGTTTTTTTTTTATAAAAAAGACTAAGGCACTCGATAAAAAAGACATCAACGCATCATTCAAGCAGTTTTTTTTTAATTATTTCATATATGCCCAAAATCTTTGTTCATCCCAAATGTCTTAATAATATTTACTACTATTAATTAATATTTTAAATTTGATTCTCATAGTAAGCACACTGGCAAACATGACAAAATGATTTATGTCAAACTTTATCAACTAACTTAATCAAATTAAATGATAAATATTGTTTACTGTTCCGACTTGTATTTTTAAATATCTTTATCTAAGCTTCTCTAACAATACGAATAATCCTCTACTCTAATGGTATTGTTTGTTTACTTTTCTAGGTCCAGCTCTCCTCTGAACAATACCACTAATGGGCTTATTTTTATATTTGTTTACCTTCTTACAATGAATTACTGTTCAATTTCATTGTTTCATCAGGTAAATCTAGTAACAATAACAAATAACTAAAATAATTTATGTTTTGAATTTGTAACTAGAGGTACATTACCAACATGACATTGAATACGTACAGTCGCCAGCACATCAGGCTACCTACTTTTGTTGCAAACTACCCCTTATTACAACTGCATAAGATACCGCAGTGTTTACCTTGACGTGCTGTTGTCCGTACAACATTTCTTTACACGCGTGGCATACTTCAAGCGTTATACCTACTTAGGCCAGTTTAATATTCTTTTAAGTAGTTTGTATTTGTTTTACCATGAGTTAAATTTTAACATTTCATTTCATTAGGGCGCGATTTTTCAAACGTCAGATAAAACTTATATAAACGTCAGATAGGCTAAAATAAGTATAAAACGACTGATTTTACAATTTCATTAACATAAAACGAATGCTGACAAATAAGTTTCGTTTTCAAATAAGCCATATTGTGTTTTACTCCTAGTGGACAAATATTTCTTATCTGGCAATGGAAAATTTGGGCCATAAACATTTTAACTATTACAACCAATTACAACTGTATCATCCCTTAGTCATCTTTGAGTGTGTATCTAAATTCTGACATCAAATAGACACAGTCTAAGTATTCGATGTAGTAAATAACTTAAATCTTTAATCACCAATATATTACAGAACTGAATTAAATTAAAAGTCCTAATAAAATGCTGGCAGCATTAACATAAACTTATGTAGTCAAAGTATCAAATATTGTGAAAAAGCTATAACAATAAGCACATTAATAAAAGTATCTGTAATGTCTATAGATTGAACTAGGTACACCATAAATATTTGATTGCACGCTGAGTGCCAGCCCTAGCCGCAAGCCGCGCGGAGATCATCAATCATCGCGCAAGACAATCACAACGCATCTGCCGCGCGACACTCGCTCGATCCGCAACTTGCGAGCGATTCAGAATCACGCCGCTGAAATTACTATCGCTAAATAGGTTTGGTAATTAATTTTCAAGCTTTCAATGTTTATAAACCGTAATCAACTTTTATTCTAAATTTATTAAAGCTCGAATTATTATTATTATTGGTAATAGTTTAAATTAGATATATTGAAATCGTCTTAGTTTTTGAAGAAGTAACCATTATTTTCAATAATACGTACTCTTCGACTTCCAATCCGAATCACAGGTGGGGTACCTGAAATACACACAAGTTACGTGCTATTGGAATCGGCAGAGGGAATTATTTGTGGCCAAAGGCATAGATAGACATTCCTAGTCTACAAGAACAACACAATCATTGAGGCCGCCAATTCTTCAACTTACAGTGCAATGAAGTTTTAAAAATATTTAATTTTTAAAACATTATTTATGACAAAACATCTTAACCGGTCGTTTTAAGTAAAATCCAAGGCTCAACCCAACCCTCTCTCGCGTGTTTAATACCTTGTTATTTTCTCGTAAAAAATCGCTTTCCATATTTCACTAGTGGAAAATTGTAATATCGCTGCCTTAATAAACATTTTTTTTCGTCATGCGAAAATGACATTCCGGCGTCACATGTGACATTGATGAAAAAATATAAAAGATATGGGCCCCGAGGACTACTGGCATCCTACTCCGCCATTTTATCTGCAATTCAATGAAGCATTGTTGGCATGTGTTCGCTGAATGATGTATAAGTATTGAAATATAAGAGATACGGATGAGTTTATTTGCGTTGCATACATGTAACAAGCTACTTAAATTGATGGGATTATATGGCCGGAATAAGTCAATTCGTTAATAAGTTCCCAGATAATCCATTTTAAAAAAAAAAACTTCCTAAACACATATCACCAGATCAAGATATTTTTCGTTTTTGTAATTAGGTATAGCGATGTATAATTACAAAAACTGAAAATATCTTGATTAAACACATAGAGCCGTATTAGAGTCCCAGGATCCTGGATTCCGTTACAATTATATTGTAAACTATATTATTATATTGTTTCCTAGTAATTACAATCCAAATCTATTCAAAGTAAAAGTTAAAAGGCTTCTTCTGGGCGAGCTCGTTCCATCTCTAGTTCGGCTTGGTCTGGAGTCAAGATCAAACCCATCACTAAATATTAATAAAACTTAGTAGGTATAAGTCAGAAATATTTCAATCAAACATCAAGGAAACTTTAAAATTCAAAATATTACCTACACAGTCACAATTTTTATACACCGGACTTTTAATTTAATACACATGTTTTGTTGTGTCGATAAGTACTATTTTTGCGTACAATCGCGCTCATCTTTGACAAATGAGCATCATTATTTGACAGGCGCGATCGGGCGCGGTGGATGTCGACACGCTGTCGTCTTTTGTTTTATTAAACCCAAACCTTATGAGGGATGAAGACCTAATAAAATGGTAATGGACTCTAAAAAGTTATTTTGTTGCAACATAGATACATACAGTTGACACGAGCAGAAAGCAAAATAATCAGAATTTATTTTATAAAAATAATTTTGCTTCAATCATTTATTTATACTAAAAAAGACGTTTTGATTTGAAAAAGAAGTCAAATAATAAACCGAAGTATTTACACCAATCCTGTGCATTTCTACTTTGCAAACACTTTTTATCATTTAACTACTATTACTAATAAATATTAAATTGACACCAATCAATTCAATTCAATTCAATTTCAATTAAATAGGAAACTAACCACCTGTTTCAAATCCAAATTTAAATTTCAAAGGAAAACGTCGTATTTGTGGCACATTTCTTGTAATAAGTATAGTAATAACAACTCTCTGATTTATATAGATATCCTCAATAACATATGACGGTACGACGTTAATAACATTATGACGTTTTCAAATCAGCTACTTTACTATGATATTCACATATTTTTTTATATCTGACAGCTAAAATCAGCCCTTAATAATATAATTTTCAAAAAAAATGTGAGTAGTATAAATACTTGTAAGTTGAATAAAGATTATTTATCATTATCATACTTATTAGATTTTTTCGTCCGCCCAACTAACCAACTTCACTTTTAACATCATATTCCCAAAATTCAAATCGCGGATCTACGACAGTTTTCCATCATAATGGTTGTCTCCAAATTCATTACAGATGGCCTGCCGCAAGGGCTGCCACAAAGCGCGGAGGAAGCCGCGGGATCTCGGCTCGCATAAATCAAACCGCGGAAGCAACCCTGATGTTGCTCTCAAACGTTAAGGGGTTCATTTTAATGTCCCCTCATGATAAACCGACGACTTTTTATTTTTTTATTTAATAAGCGAAGCAAAGGCAGCGCGTGAGAAGACTTTACGATGTTTTTGGTTTACAAAAGATTGTTGGATAGATTTTAGCGCGACCTTACGATTTAATGCGTATACTGAGGTAGATGCTTATCAGGTGATTGGCCTAGAAACATAAGACCATACTTTTTTCCAGAGAATTTTATCTACCTAAATACGTACATAGTGTTCTGGTATTCGAATATAGTATTGACATGTTTACCAATACTATTTGGGCCCAGTTACGTGATCGATAGTTAACTCAACTTATGGTAAAATGTCGTGACTAGTAGTTGAATATTTACGATAGGGCGCGTTTTAAAGGAAAATTTACATTATCACTGAACAATGGTCATTACAAACATTTGTTTTTTTTTTCAAAATACGCCAAATCGTTAATATTTTCCGCTGGTAACGTAACATTATTCCATTATAATAGTTATCTATCACGCAACTGGACCAAAGAGTTCAAGTCGGTGTATTTGTAGAGTATCTACGAAACTATATAAATAATTTGCGACATCATAATAATGTTGCTTTGTTACCAAGGTAAATCCAGAGCAGGTCGCTAGTCTTGTATAAACTAAGATCGTTTCTGTTGCAACCAACATTTAATAAAGACGAATCAAAATGAAGGCATTCCTCTAACTTTGATGAGTAATTAAAAATGTGTAATACTTCTCTTTAATTATTCGCCCATTAATTTAAGTGTTCAGTATAAGTAATTACTCTATTTGTTGCGTAAGAATTTAAGTGCTCTTTATTAATTTCATTTAATGACCTCTACACGTAACTAAGTGATGTTCTTAATTAATAATGACTTTGATTCGAGGAATTTTAATTATGCACTAATTAACTTGCAAGTCCGAGTCACATTAATTTGTTTAATGGTTTCTTCATACTCTTAACTTGGACAATTTACCTAACATCTATGTCTTAGCAAGTCAAAGAAACTCATTAGAAAAGAAAACCATTTAAAAGGTCACAGTGTTTGTGCCACTTCATAAAAATCTTAGAAGCGCAACTATTACTTAAAAATCCTCAATACAAAAAGAACAAATAAAGCTTCTGAAAGCAATATTTTTCACCCACAACGAGCCAAAGTAAAAACAAGTGGAATTTAATGCAATACTTGATTTACTATCATCACGTTCAAGTTATGCTTCTATAACAACTCGATAAATTTTGTTGGCTGTAGGACATCATTTTGAGATGCTAAAACGATACACTCCCTTTTTACAATGATATTAACCGACAAATATATCATCATAACATTAGAAGAGATACGGGATTACTCTGTGACCATGACGCTTGCCACGGTGCCGAAATATCGAAAGTTCATAAATGATAAGGTCCTACATGGTAGCAATCTTGAATCTATCTATTTGATGGTATTTACGAACTTTAAAGCAATAAATAATCAATTAGACCAAAATGTACCTATGTAAAGTTGCTATTAAATCTATGGAAAAGGGCTGGTGTCATCCCGAGATACAGGATTCCTCCTAGTTTAGATGACAGCCAGACATATTTTTTACTCATTTTCTTTTATTTTTGTTGCATTCATTAGTTTTGTTGTTTATTGTTATATAACCTACTTTTGAAAATATGTATTTTTTTTAATTTTTTTAAATATAGTATAATATCCGTGATTAGCAAATTTGGATGTTTTTTATGATAATGTGCTAAGAATTTAATTAATTAGGACTATTTAGTTTTAAGTGCTAATAATTCATGTCAATTTCAACTTTTTTTTTCTGTTTTATAATATTGTAACGAAATGGCCAGGAATAAATGAGTATGATTGATTATATGTATAAAATTGTTTGAATTTCAAATATTTAAGCATGATAATCTACTTAAATTTCCAAACAAGAATGTCAAGTTTCGTCAGTGTATGTAAGTTGTTCAAGTATTGCTCGTATCAACAAAAAGTAATATTGATATTACTTTTTAATTCTGTCAGGTATATTCTAACTTAGTACCTATTGCAAGTGCAACAAAATCGGTTCAGTACCTTTAGATAAACAGCTAAAAATTAAAACTTGAGAAAAATATAAATAATATTTGATTTTTAATGCTTTTAAAAAAATTCAACATTCTATTTGTATAATAAATAAATAAATATTGGTCACCAATCACATAAATTGTTCTAATCCCAAAGTAAGTAGCCAATGCACTTGTGTTATGAAAATCAGACACAACGGTGGTACCACACCACCCAGACCCGAGACAATATAGAAATGGTCGTTTTCTACATTGACCCGACAGGGAATAGAACCCAGAACCTCATGAGATAGCGACGTTTGAAACGCAGCGTGCTAGCCACTCGACCACAGAGGTCGTCGAATTGTATAAAGGTATGAAAATTAGAAAGCTATTTCGAGACTTAGCGATTCTAAATACGTTTAATATTTATTCAGATTTTTTATAATTTATTTTTAAAGTTTTATAATGTATTTAAAATAAAAAAATAAAAAGACTGACAAGACCATGGGAGAAGGCATTACACACCTAAACAAGCTTGCTGACAGTTTTCACTTTTTCACTTAGTGTTGTTTTTTTCGCCGGTGTTTGTATTGTGAATTATCGATGTTAACAGTATGGTAAATTGAAAATTATTAAAAAAAGTACATAACGCATACAAATATATATCTAGTTCAAATACGAAATAATCATTATAATTTATCTTTCGAAGTGTGAGAAAATGATTTAGTTTTTAAGACATCATAATGCTATTTAATAGGAAAAGATGCTATGTAAGTTCTGGTTACTGTTTACATAACTTAAATTAGGTAAGATTACATAAAAAAGGAAATATATATTTCATGGTTATACCATCGATGTCGACATCTTTCTTCTTGTAAGTAAAATATCATCTTTCTCGACATACATGTCATACATACATAAAGCATACTAAAACTTGCAGCTGTCACAGTCAGAACATCTCTATAAACTTCCTGCATCGATGATTAGTATCCTTGTAAACCGTCGAGCGGCGAGAGCTCTTGATAAATAGTCGCTGGCTGGCGATAGGCCAACCTCGCGGAATAATCAAATTTCTGCCTTCATACAGCCACTGCCGTGTCCTTTATGGCTTTAGCTAGAAACTCCCCCACGTGGGGTTGCTTGAATTAAATCGTCGTTGATAAAGACGATGCTCTTTTATTTCCTGTCGAATGCTGCTAATAGAAATGTGGTTTATCTTTTACGGGGGCTGTAAGATGATATTGTTGGTTGGGCGCAGATTGATAACACGTTATGTTTTGTCATCTTCTTAACCATCAACGTTTGAACAGGAAAAAGCATTTTGAAGCTCAGCTTGCAAAT
Organism: Pyrausta purpuralis; assembly: GCA_963924145.1. Lineage (NCBI taxonomy): Eukaryota > Metazoa > Arthropoda > Insecta > Lepidoptera > Crambidae > Pyrausta > Pyrausta purpuralis. The sequence continues at coordinate 21,839,078 of OZ001643.1, forward strand.
CAAACAAATTTATTACGTACCTAGACGCAAATGGTACTTGTTACGGCATAAAATCGTGTCTTTTAATGAAAGCTTTTGGGTAGCATGTTTGATCTTGCCATCTCTTGCTTACCATATTTTTGAAAACAAAGCATAAATGATGACACTGTATTACAAAACGAAAGCAGTTTTATATGAGTTTATAGAATTCATCGTCTGAACCCGCGTCAATAGTGACGATGTGTTTATTCGAACAGAAGTTCACTGAGCCGCGTTCGGCTAACAATCTTTATAAATAAAGCGCCCATTGCCTATTCATGACGGGCAGAATTCCCCCCTGCCCCCGTATCAAACAAGCCCCTTCATGTCAAATACTCCGCGCCCCGCGTCTGTCAAACTCTTCGCCAGCGTTTGACAGGGATCCTCCCTAGCTAGCGGGGGTCGGTATGCCACCTTTTGCTTGGACCTGCTATTGAAATTTCACTTTTATGGTTTGGAAATTAGGTTTACTTTTGAATGAGGGTGGTTCTTCCACCCGTAGCTGTCAGAAGTCTAGGTGCAGGCGCCGCACCAATGATGGATGACGTCAGAGAAGGTCGGCCGCATCACGCGTCATTCATGTGTACACAGGCGTAAGGGATACGTTTTTCGCGTGACGATATAATATCGGTGATATGCAAATTCAAACGTCGAACTCCGCTTACAGACAATGGGTGATATTGAATGTCTCTTTTATTTTGGGTGCCATTTGCTTTCAATGTGATCGTAATTTAGGTCAGAAGTTTTCAACTATCACTCGTAGCAGCCGTAGCAAGGTGCTACGAGAAGGCATGAAAATCCGTTTTTTTGCTCTTTAAAAATCTGCTTAAATATTCTTTAATCAAAATTTGTACGTAAATATACGATAAGTAAGTTAATATTTATTACTGAATACGACAATATTTTAACGACTTCAAATCAACTCAACCTATACGAAAAATTATCAAAAAACAAACACAAAACTTTTTGTATTACAGTTTACTATACCTGTATAAACATTCGTCAAGGAAAAAGATTCCTTACTTTGAAACCACGAGGATTGGTGTGTTGTCTGGCGTATGTTTATTTATATTTATTACATTAAATTAATACATTATTTCCTGTTCTTATTCCATTTTGATTAATTATTTTATTTTTAATTCAGAACTTTCCAAATTATTAGTGGTGACATCTCCATCAAAAATTACCATACGCAACTCATATTCGGTACAGACTCTGCGTCAACCGCAAGACACGAATCCAAGATTCCCCCTAATGTGTGCTTTATGAAAATTAAATATTTCACTCGACACGAGCCGAGAGCTGAGACTGTGGATTACAACAAATTTGCATTGTTTAATGGATCCAGTGCGTGAGGATTTGTCGCGAACGGTGTTCTGGGGGTCCTACTATAATAGCTCGTTCTTATTTGATGTAGACCTGTGCAACATGTAAGCGCTGCTAAAGCTTTTAAGCTTACAAAAATCGACATGACATCACTATGAGAGTTTGAATGCGTTCAAGTAATATATTAGGCCCGGTTTTGCTTTCGGATTTATAGGATGTCATTCTGCTGTATTTTTACGATAAATTCTGCCATAAACAAACGTTAAAATGCCTTTTTGATGAATGAGTTTTATAAGAAGGGGAATTTTGTGCACAGAAAATAAAAAGCTAATTAAATGAAATAGAAATATCTATACTAATATTATAAAGCTGAAGAGTTTGTTTGTTTGTTTGAACGCGCTAATCTCAAAAACTACTGGCCCGATTTGAAAAATTATTTTTACGTTGGATAGTCCATTTATCGAGGAAGGCTTTAGGCTATATAACATAAAGATACGACTCTTAAGACCACAGCAGCAATGAAAAATGTTGCGAAAACGAGAGAAAGATATTCCTTTTGAGAGCTTCCGCTGCATACGCTGCGGAAACCGCTTAAGTTACACAAAAATCATGTATGACAGGATTGTTCAGCATTAAGAGTTCTATAATAAAGTCCGCGACAGCATATGTCTATCTTTTATGATTGACTTACTACAACCTTTTTTATGTTCACAAATTTGTAAAAAAATAATGCATTATTTTTAGAGGTGTATTATACACAGAGGTATTTATTCTTATCAAAATAAATACATTCATCATCACGAGCATTTCATTTAGAACCAAGTTGCCCTTTATATCATTTGATTTCAATAAATATCTTAGGAGCTATCACAGTTTTAACATAACTCCGCACCAAAATAATGTTCGCAGCTTAAGTACAACGTGCGCTTGCGCTAATATATTATAAAGCTGAAGAGTTTGTTTGTTTGAACGCGCTTATCTCAGGAACTGGTGGACCGATTTGAAAAAATATTTCTATGTTGGATAGCTAATTTATCGAGAAAGGCTTTAGGATATAAAACATGACGCTGCGACGGGAGGGGAGGGAGCAAACTCAAAACACGCGGACGAAGTCGCGGGGGACCGCTAGTATATGTATAAAACAATTTTTATATTCATAATTATATATAAATAATAATATTAAAAATAACATATTTTTTTTTAATATAGATTGATAGATAAATCTTAATTGTACATTACATAAATAGATTTACAAATTCGTTTTAAGGAAATGTACAATTTAGGCGGTCTTATTGCTATAAGGGATCTCTTCCAGACAACTTTCGGTTAAAGAAATTATGAGTTTTATAGGAATATATACAGGGTGACTTTTTTATCAGTACCGATATTTTGTGTAAAGACTCCACTGACGAATATGAACAACTTTTGCTATGGGGGCAATAGCGAAATCGAGAAAAAAAAATCAGCTGTTCCATACAAAAGTTCAATTGGCGCGCGGTCAAAATGTATGGAACAGCTGATTTTTTTTTCTCGATTTCGCTATTGCCCCCATAGTAAAAGTTGTTCATATTCGTCAGTGGAGTCTTTACACAAAATATCGGTACTGATAAAAAAGTCACCCTGTATGTTACGGCTGAAGGTAGGTGTGAACATAAACTTAACATTAGCCGGCTAAACCTAGCTTTATCTTCGACGAGGTGTTAATGTAACCTCCGTGGTGTAGTGGCTAAGCACACTGGTTTCAAGGCGTCACCGCTCCGAGGTCCCGGGTTCGATTCCCGGTCGGGTCAATATAGAAAACAAAATTTTCTACATTGTCTCGGGTCTCAATGTTGTGGTACCACCGTTGTGTCCGATTTCCATAACAGAAGTGCATTAGCTACTTACTTAGGAATCAGAGCAATGTATGTGATTGGTGTCCAATATTACTTTTTTTAAATGTTAGTTTCTTCTATCTTTAGCCGGCTAAACTTAAGTGTAACTATAGGCCCTTGGCTAACATATGTAGAAGAAAATGGAAAAGGAAACAATGTAATAATGTTTACTCTTTTGACACGAAAACTTTATTAAAAAATAATCACTTTCAATACACAGATTACAAAGATGACGCTATACTAAACCAAAACATTGCCACTTGTGCGCGCGTTGTCTCCCCACCGCCCCCTCAAGCCCTCCGCCGGCCCGGTGCGCTCATCGAATACATTTTTAGCCGTTTCGATTCAATTAATGTGCATATTAACCGGCTAAAGATGGAATATCACGACGCAAACAAACATGCTATCGAACTTTAACTGTTTCTCGAAAATAAACCTAAGTTTAGCCGGCTTATCTTAAGTTTATGTTCACACCTACCTTTAGCTGTAACATATATAATGTATAAATCTTTTATATTTTAGTGCATCAAATATAACAGATTAATATATATACCAACACAATATTAATATCATATATAATCATAGATAATATATACACAAAACAATGTGAAATGAAAGGAAATTGATTGAGCCATAAGAGAAATAGAACCATTTTGAAAAGGGTAGGAGTTATTTAAGCTGATTTTATAAAAAAAAAACAGTTATAGATTTTAATTGCCTGATAGCCAGAGTTAAGCACTTTCGCAAGCATACTGAATGGAAAGTAAAAGAGTTTGAATAATAGCTTGTTGTGTGACAGGGAGATTCAAGGTGGAGTTTCCTCGATGACCAAGACCTCGCAACGGCTGCAGAAAGTGGACGCACTTCTTGAGATAAGGTGGGATCGAAAGTTTGGAGTACAAAAAACAGAGAATATGAAAATTTCGCCAAAGGCGGACTGGGAGCCACTTGAGCTGAATGCGGGATTCGGAGACGTGATCATACTTTCGTAGACCATAAATTATCCGAATACAGAAATTTTTGAGATGTTCGAGCTTGTCGATAAGGTGTTTGTTCAGTAGGCCTAACATGCATGACACAATATTTATTTCGATCGATATGACAAAATTAGTCGATCTATGCTATTTTATCATATTCCATATTATTAACATGCCAACAACATTGGACAAATTTATCCAAAACGATAACGAGATAAGACAATTTCTAACCATTCACTCCATTTTATGTCAAATTTCGCTGAGAATGATAAACTTGACACAATGACAGATTGACCCGATATTGGCCATAGATAATTAATTCAAACTAATAAATATCTTAAGGTTTAAAAAATCCACGGGGACTTTCTTTTCAATATTTTTACCCTTTCTTGTTTTTTGAGAGCCTAGGATTAGATATGGCACGACACAGCCGTATTTTCTTGTTCTAAATAAGTTGTTTTTCATTTATCGTCGACGCTAATGGTGGACGATAATGTTTCACGGCAAAATGTCAAAATTCGGCAAAAATATGTGTCGCATGTTAGCGTTCAATGATAATTTTGTCATATTTCGAAATTTGACAGTACGACATGACTTTCATGGCAGCCATGATAGCAACTGTGGTTAAGAAGATTTTTGACAAACAAACGGAATAGAATGCCGCGATAAATTTTTATCTACGGCGTGCATGTTAAGCCTGAAGATCAAGATTACAACTATCTGCATAATCCAACATTGGAAACAATAGAGCCTGAAGAAGCGCAATTTTAGTGGGTATCGGTAGGAAGTTCCCCAAACCTGTTTAGTGATGCCACTGAATCGAACATTATTCGACTAACGTCTGAAATTTGTGGGGCCCATGAAAGCGAACAGTCATTATGTATACCTAGGTTTCTTACGATTTTGCTAAATGGAATTTGAAGACCTCGCTTTTAGAGATAAGACAGCCTTAGTTGTACATTTGCTGTAAACATATAAATTATAACTGACTTTCTGTGATGTAAATTGAAAAGTTATCTAACGACGCAAAAAGAATATGTCCCTTCACGCTTATGCCTTTATAACAGAGTGAACAAGCGAGACAGTGAAAATGAAAACCACAACGATGTCTCACGGAGTAGGCCCTCTGGAGAACCCACTGATTTTGATTGATTGTCCTCCTTCATAATGTTGTTAGCAGCATCGCTTGTATCTGCAAGTTGTTTCGTTTAGTTAAAGAAAGGGGTGAGGTGTTGTTTTACTCAGCTAAATGAGATATTATACAAACAAGCATTGGGTTACTTTTTCTTTCGTATTTATACATGCTTTCTTTAATATTTGCTGTTCAACTGATGTGTTTGTATTAAACTAAACAGGCTAGTAAATCGATAAGTTATTGAGATTTTAGTATTTAAATATTGGTCTAGTAAATTATATCCAATCAGTAGCGTTTATTTTTATCTTCAGAGGACAGATTCTCGTGGAGTTTGTATACGAAAAAAGGTCATCTGCCCCTAGCTCTTTAAAAGCAGTACCAATGTGAACCTTAGGTCTAGAGTTTAGCGTGTTTCAGTTAAACGCTACACAAACTTCGCAACCACGTTCCGCGTTTTTCCCTTCTTTATTTTTTCATGAATAAAACAACAGATTTCTACTTCCGCCCGGAACTTCTCCCTCCCACCTTCGATTTATTCGTCGGATAAAGAAAACTTCTTTTAAAAAATGTAGGTAAAGTTCCCTTTAATATTTTCCGTCTGTTAGCTATCTGCGGCTTGCCGCTCAAATTATGTGCATTTAAAATATTGTTTTTATTTTTCTTTTCGGGTTTAGATGCTTGCCAGTACTGACTTTCTAGAGTAAACCACTGTTGGCAGGCAATAATTTTATTGTTTTTTCTTTTAATACTATCAATAGAAATAGAGTATTTTATATTATTTATAAATAAGGTAATTTCTGTCGGTATGTATCTAGTAAATAAATTTTTGGACATTTAAATTATGGACACCAATCACATACATTGCTCTGATCCCAAAGTAAGTAGCTAATTGCACTTGTGTTATGGAAATCAGACGCAACGGTAATACCACAACACCCAGACCTGAGATAATATAGAAACTTTTGATTTCTATATTGATCCGACCGGGAAGTGAACCCGGGACCTCGGAGTGGTGACGCCTTGAAACCAGCGTGCTTAGCCACTAAACCACGGACGTCGTCAAATAATAAGTTTTGCTAATTTAAAATTTTATTTTATGATTCGCTAAACTTGACCTATTGTTCATCAGACTACCGCACCCGAGTTGGCACGTAAAAAACTTTTCTGAATCATTTGCAACTTCACGTATTCTTATTTAAATATTAATATGAAATAATATCGTGTATCTAGAAAGTTATCTTAGTCGGTCTGAAGCGTAGCAATACTTAACTTTAATACCTTTACCTTAGTTTAGCTAGCTTGATCTAAGCCTTTTCAAATGCACTTTGCGTAGCCGCTACAGGAATCAAGGTGTTTGCAAAAAGCGTATCGCAATCCATCTGTAGCAAATTATTATTAGGTCCATTTCAATAACAACTGCAGTGCAGCGAGGGTCACAGAAGCCGGCTCCATTATACTCATCATTGGCTTAGTTACGCTGCCTTTGCGCATACGGTGAATACACGCTTATTCATGCTGGGTTTGTGTGAAGTATAATGAAATAGTTTTTAGATAAGTCCGACATGTAAATGTCACAGAAGAGTGCTGTACGCTGTGTATGAAGGTCTCAATTCAATTCAATGCAATGAAACAATTGTCTATATAAAGCAATCGTTTATTTTATGGCTAGTCCTTTCAGTATGAACACGATGTTATTGAATGTAAAATTAGCCTGAAAGTTACTAAGTAAGTAATCAGCGCCACAACACAAGATGTCTCTAGCATTAACAATGCGTTACGCACTTTAGGAATTATTTTATTTTAATACCCATAAAATAATATTTTTGAATATTTACCTAACAGTACTAAGATGTTTTAGCCATTATTATTAGATCTAATTAACTTGTACGTTAGGCTTGATTTTGCTAACGTCATTTAAGAAATATTCGTCTTATTTGAAAACGTTATATTATATACTTATTCAGTCGGATAAGTCTTATCTGACGATGGTAAAATCGGCCCAAAATGTTGACATTTTTTTAAACTAATTTTATTTTTGTGTCGCTATTCTAACTTCAAGAAACCGTGTAGTTCTGCCTTTATCATCGGCTTAGTAACGCTGCCACAACACGTAGTGAATATTATGCTCATTTAGAATTCTAATGCAGACTCGGAATATAATAGAATCGGTGTGCTTGCGTGAACCACATAAATCATATGCGAGGATTGGTGAGGTAACCTCGAATAAATCTTGTAAGACGCGAAATTAGGGCATGTCGTTGCGGTTATTTGCGTGTCAACGGTGTACTTAAGAACTTTCAAAATAAGTAAACGCGTTACCTACTTAAAGGGTTAATATTAACTTACTTACAGGCAAGGTAACAAGGAATAAGTAAGCACCAATAAAACGCTGAAAGGGCTAATAATAACCATATTGTTAGGTATTATGTAAAGTCCGTTTTTCTTTGCTAGTCCAATTTTGTAAACAATCTTTTTTTGACGTTTTTATTACTATCAATGAATAAATCAAATTTGCTTTTTAATAACAACATATTAAAGATTATTTGCCTATGTAGGTATTGGGTTTTGTGTTAATCTTGTTGAAATGGAATGTCGAAATTATGAACAATATTCGACTAGCAATGAAAAATGGACTTTACAAAATTTCAAAAGGTCTAAAATTGCCTTGTCTTTGTGGATTCCAGATTCGCATTAGGTGGTATGACTACACGATCCCAAAGAAATAACAGAGATGAAGTCATACCGTTGTTAGCAACAGCTTATTAAAAGTAGAGTATCCTAAAAATCTATGAAAAGATATTTTCTAAATTATGAAAGCTACTAAACTCCTCAATTTCATTATTCAGGAATGGCTTGTTTAAATGTTGGACATACTTGTATGTTAGAATAAAGTAGTCGTGACGCTTAAAGCTGGGTAAAACTTAAATTAATAAAAAATAATGTAATTAAATTTCAACACTCAGACGTACCTTTTAAAACCCTTTTATCTGCAGTGTATCTCAATTTCCATACTTGTGTATTGTGCGATACAATCGTCGATCTATCAAGCTGAGTCGAAACATGACTGACGGCCCGAGATAGAGACGTGGGGCAATTTAAATTTAAATCCTAGGATATAGCACCCTCTTTATTACCGACTTTAAAAAACAGAGGTAATCAATTCAATGTATTTTATGTATAAAATAATTTTATAATTGAGTATGTTAAGCTTGATATTGACGAAGGCTTCCAAATACGTGTGCAAAATTTTGTAAGTGTATGCTTATTCACGAATTACTTGAAAGCGAGATTTTTTATAGTTCAATTAGGTATAACCCAACTTAGCGTACGGTGTAGGATTTATCAAAATCGGTCCAGTAGTTTTTTATATATGGGTGATATTTAAAAGTCAGAACAGCCTACAAAAAGTTTTTAGAAGTAAGCCGGTATTATTAAATTATTTAAAGTTCTACCTACACAATAACCTATTATCATTTATATCTTCTGTGGCAATACTGCAGAATTCGTGGGTGTGCGTCTTTCAATATTGAATCTCTAATTTGATATGTAAAATAGATTTAGGAAACGTGTTGTTTAATTTAGCGTTTGTAACTTAGGTGACTAACATGCTGTATACAATTTGAATAAATGGTTCTATGTTCATAAAGATGAAATAAGAAACCAAAAATTTGAACCAGCACTTTTTGGCTTACCGGGCCAAACGCTCTACCAATTGAGCTACCGTGCTGTCTGTCGGACCCTGCAAAATTTGTGGTTTCTTACGGATACGTCATTATGCGTGACGTTTAGCGCCATCTACCCGTCTGTTTATGAAACAGTGGGCTAAGTAGTTATTCTTTACAGAATGAATTCAACTTGGAAATTCAATTCAAATGGGTCCTGTCATGGACATTGATACTGAAGATTCATAAAAAAGGGCCCACCATTTTTCTCTTGCATAGCCAGTTTTTGCTTCCAGCCAGTGTGCACACAACTAATTATTTCCATTGGTTTTTCGTTTTATTCCCATGTGCAGTATAAATATTCATGTCGGGCACGGCATTAGCATGCGGGGCGCCGGGCAGGGGAGGCGGGGGTGGACGGGAGCTGCGTATGCCTGTCATTATTTCGTCATTTGGACACAAAAACGGCGCGCACCTTCGCGCGTTCCCCGTATAGCTTGCATATACGGCGACCAACGATTTTGATACTTGATAGGATATTTTTTGCTGCAATTTTATGTTTTTCTTAACACACATCTAAATTTTAAAAGCATGGATTGTTGCGCTCGGCCTGAGTTGACAAAGTAAGCTTTTATGTCTATGTACGCGTAACAGATTTAATGAAAACTAACTCAACGGAATGTTTTGCGATTTCATGCGTTATTGATCTATCGTTTCAAACATTTTACAGTGCCCGTGTTTGCAGGTACTACTTACGTTTCAATACAATGTGTCGTGTTCGCGGAAAACTAGGAAATGTTGTTTGAGAAACAATGCAAAAAAACAATCAAAAACGGCATAAAATATTTTTTCTCTAATGTAACACTAGAATTACAGAAAATATTAACAAAGAGCGGGCATACCACGTATTGCATTTAAATATCAATTTACCTATAATTATTATATTTTCGTTGGTAGCTGTTAGGTCATAAAATATATATATCATAAAATCGACATTTATGAAGACTGCTTGGTCGACCTACATTATAGAAATCCCATGCGATTACATCTCTTCGTGTATAAATAAATAAATATGAAACTGGGTGTCGTGGTATTAAGCTAAATTTCAAGCTAAATTGAGGGATTATGTGACGTAATTTTTATTCATGAATCTTTTGAAGGAATATGTATGTCTTAACGCATTTTAACAACAAATAGTACCATCGATTTCTAATAAGACACAAGTAATACTGTTCAATATTCACTTTGAAGACACTTGTCACTTGGTGCACGACAAAACTATTGCATTCTCAAGCAAGTCTTGAAAAGTAGGTTTTTATATTTTTGTTAAGCTAAAAGCAAACCAAAGTACTTAAATATCTGAACATAAGCGTTTTAGTGGATTCACTTGTTTTTTTTTCTGTTTTTCACTTAAAGAAAAATTATGACACAATATATTTCGAATAAACGCAAACAAATGCCTACCCAAATTCAAAATATTCAACCCTCTCGCGCAATAACCACTAAGAATTAAACTCGCCTCAAGGACCGACAAAAACGGTTTTCGGACAACTGAACGAATAAAAGAAAACCTCACAAAGAGAGGGCGAAAGAAAATTATAATCCTTTCTTTTAAAATGCAATGAGATGGTTGTTAAAACGTTCGGTGGGGTTATTTAAAATGCGTCTGCCCTAGCAATTAGTGATTCAAGTGAAATTAAAACAATGAGATAGGGATGCACGCAAGCCTTTGTGGCAACGGGGAAATTCGAGCATAAGCAATGCCGCTGGATGTTGGGGAATCCGACATTCTGAAAAAGGACCAAAAAGTAACAATAATGTTGAAGTTAACGTGATTCTAAACAGATGCTTACATATTTTACAAATAAGTATAATCTATACTAACATTGTAAAGCTAAAGAGTTTGTTTGTGTGTTTTTTTTTATTGAACTCCCCAATCTCAGGAACTACTGGACTGATTTGAAAAAAATATTTTTGTGTTGGATAGCTTATTTATCGAGGATAGCTTAAAACATCACGCTGTGACAAGGTAGGGGAGGGAGAAAACTTAAAACGCGCGTATAAAGTCGCGGGGGACTGCTAGTAATAAACGTTTAATATTATCGGAATTCTTTACGTTTTTGACGTGGACACTAGAGTCTAAGTTCTTTAAGTTAAGTCTAAGTAATTCATTCAAACACACTAATGTGTGCAAGTTACAAACAAACGTAGGGAACTATTAGTTGGTATTGTAATCATTAATTATCAAACATTATAAAGTATTAATGTAACAAGAAAACATTTTTGATCATTTTTTAGAGATTTCTTACTAAAAATTCATATTGTCACTTTGGGCGTTCGATCAAACACCAGAAAATGTTGATTACTTACAACAGAAGCGATACTTTCTGGCTCGCTGCAATTTATTGCCTAGGAAAGGAATAAATTTGAGAATAAAATTGGTAGAAGATGCTTTGCGAAAACTTTTGTGGTTCAGATACGATTTTTGATCCCTCTTAGAAGATAAAATCTTATTAGGATTTCGACTCTTATGAGAAAAGTAGACCTGAAATAACTCCTGCTTTACTGAAAGTAAAATTCGTAACCATTTGTAGAGTTACTATCTTGTTTGAGGCTTAACAAATGAACTGACTAAACTACTTTAAAACAAAGGCATTTAAAAAAAATACAAAGTAGGCAGATTGTTTCCTTAAGGTACAACCAACAGTTAGCAAGTTCTATCAAGTATTTAACTCTTGATAAGCATTTTAAACTTTTACTAAGATAAACGAAGGACTCTTCCAAAGAAACATAGAATATCTTTCGTCAAACCACTTACTAACTAAGGCTCCAGTTGACTTTGAGAGGGCGCTATCTCGGTTTTACGACCAGTCTGCTACGAGATATGCTGTGACGTCATATCCTTTTCCTTTCCTCGTCCAATCATTGGACAGGGATAGATAGTGAGGCAGCCAGGATATTTGTACATTGGGGCTTGCTCTTGTTGAATTTTAGAAAGATGAATTTCGTTCGAGCTTTTCTGTTTTTCTTTCAACGCACATCGATAATTTTTTTTGGAAAGAAAACCTTATAATATAGGTTCACAAAATATATTAAGCTCCAGTTACTTTCTACAACATCGTCATATAGGTATACGTATTTATTATAATCGCTTGTGTTATGTATAATGTATCATTTAATGAGTATATATTTTATTTAAAGTAAACTGTTTTTAAATATAGTAAACTTTATTTGTTGGAGCGCCCACAATTATTTCTGCGTAGCCCGAAGATATGACTAGTACAGGAATTCCATTCGGCGTTAGGTCCGCCTTTTGTAGAAAATTTTGATGTGCAATAAAGTATAAATAAATAAATATTTGAGAGATGTTTTCTAAAAATGATCGTAGTTAACTACTACTGTCCCTGGCATCAAACACTCAGGCGGATCAGTTTTGTTACTATGAGCTTACAGTGGTTTCACTTACTAGTGACGACGTAATGGAAAATTGACAGCGCCTCTAGCGGTCACTTGCAACACAAAAAAAAAACCATACACTATTTACCGTCGTCGCTAGCGAATGAAACCGCCGTATATTCACAGAAACGGTACTGTTTGGAGCTCATCACTTTAGCCTCGTTGCCGAAAGTCGAGGGGTGCATGACGTTTGTGACGTCATCATCTCAGTATAAGCTCACTTATCATTGCTTGTGGGTTGCCACTTGTCTTTACCTACGTACATAATCACTCTGGAAGAGTGAGTCTGCGAATACTGAATGTTCATATGCAAGAAAACCGGCTAAGTGCGAGTCGGACTCGCCCACTGAGGATTCCATGCCAACTTTAACTGAATTAGGGATCCACTTACTTCCACTAAGCTAAAAAACCACAATATTTTGTTGACAGCATATTTATCTTTGTTTTTCATAGTTTTCATAAAAACAAAGTTATGTTTGCGCTTGATGAAAATGTGCTATATCTCAAAAACTACTAGTTCGATCTCGTCCAAACAAATTTTCTTTGATAGTATTGGTTAAGATATTCATTATATACTTTTTTCAAAATTTACACTCGCTTTGTTTAGAAGTTAAGGGGGGGGGGAGGTCGCCCATTTTACCACTTTGAAAGCGTATATCTCGCAAACGTTAAGAAAATGGTTTTATGAACCTATTTCATTTTAAAATACAAGCATAGGTTTAACTAAAAAAAAATTGGTTTAGTTTTTTTAATGTAAAGTAAAGTGGTTAACAGGATACATACAATACCAAATTTCAACAGTGTGATGCTTATAGTTACAGAATAAAGTGGCTGAGATATACGGACGGACCTGACGAAACTATAAGGGTTCCGTTTTTTGCCATTCGGCTAGGGAACCCTAAGAAAACTCTGTGGAATCAATGCCCTACCTAGCACGCGTAGTCAAAGTTAATCTGTAGACAATTGAATTAGTACACATTACAGATCAGGAGGCCGTTTTTCGCGGCAATCGATTTTTTTCGTATGATAATTCGATTGCGAGTTTAACCGTGTTACCTAAAAAGTCAAGTTATATAGAAGTAAAAAACTATCGCACGCACAAAACCTAAATACATAGAAATTGTGACCCTGTGAAATCAAAAACATTTTTTTCTTAGACAAGGAAAATTCGTTAGGTGAACTTTTTTCGTATACGAATTGCACGAGAATTGGCCACTGAACATCTATAATACCATACATTGTTTGTAAATAACTCTATGCAAACCTAATAACCTTCAATTTAGTGGTAATTGTTCCATTTATTATAATTGCAAGTAAACAGGCGGTTCAGTTGTTACAGTATTATCTCACATCTATGTACAAAATATATAAAGTTATTTCCAATTCCGGTTATTTTAGCTAATGTCACAGATGACATCATCTGAACAAGTCTACAATAAAGACATTGAGATAATTGTTTTAATGGGTCCACTATTATGTGAAATTGCCATGATATCTTCTTTTATTTAAAACAACATTACGGGAGCGCTAGTTTCCCGTTTGTTATTCGAGATTTTTATCAGAAAAGCACTGTATCATTGTGAGATAATAATGGCGGATGACAACGTATTATTCCGTTTTCATTCTGGGTTCGATTGAGGCAATCTCCGCGGGGCGCCGAGTGCGAAAGGGATTGCAGGGTACAATTGGATTTTTGGTTAGGAAACCGGAATAATACAAGCGGGTATCGTCCTGAAATCTGCGATTTGAATCGTTTGAGGAGGCTTTGTGGTCGGCTCAGCGCGGTAGGTGTTATTTTTCGCGGATTCTGCGGCGTCATCGGGGGGTATCTGGCGCCCCTCCGGATGATAGGACCTTTGGTGGGTGAAGCCAAGGTGATCCGTGCTTGTTCTAATTATAACAAAATTAAAGGGAAATATACCCCATTCTTTGCGATTGAATTTCTAGTATTATTCGTAAGACTAGCGGCCGACTTTTTAAGTTACCATGTTCGTTAAATTGTTCTTATTAAAATATTCATTTTCATAAAATACAAAACCTGTCTCATACTCAATGATATTGTATTAAGAACTAGATCACCGGTGAGAGGCTAAAAGATGGCTCAGCTAAACAACACCTCACATCAAATTGGGGTCATAATTTTGACGTAAGCTGTAACAAATCTAAAGGGCCTCAATGAGTAACAAAACTATACAGCAACAGTAAAAGCTTTCTACTCGTACCTAGCTGCTATATCTATTGCATATAACTAACATTGAGTAACATTACGGAAAAAATGCGATACGATCATAGAATTTTAAGTAGCTCCCATCTCTCAAGCAAATTACCTAAACATGCCCGAATTAGGCAGTTATAAATGTAGTTTTTAGTTTAGCGAGTGAGCACACGTAAGAATACTCGAGGTCACGTGTGGTATAAGCTTTGTGTTGGGTGGTGGTTTGTGACTACACGTATACCTGGTGACTTTTACTTACATTATACCGATCCGGAATTCCTAGCAACTATTTACCATACAAACCAACAATCACACTTCCTTATAACTTATGGAAAATTGATTTCGTACGGAGTTCGCGGCGTTCTATGCGTTCTTTACCGTTACGGCTCCATTATTCAAGTTTTAGTCAGAGGCGTACTCTGTAGCACATCAAGAATATTTTCAAATTTAGCCGTCCCCGTCTCTAAAGCTAACATGATCTGGCTAGTAAAAGTCATAAATATAAGCAGCTTATACGAGTACATGAGGGTATACCAATAATGAAAGCTAGTTCGCCCTTCTTACCAACTTTCACACTTCGAAATTCAAATAAATAAATAAAATATTATTTGTCTGTTTGAATAACTCTGAACTCTTTTTGACAAGTTTGCAAGTGACATATTTAATCAACACTGGTTTTGCGGTTTTGCATAGAATTCTTGTCATTTAAAAAAATATGACGTCAACGCCAGACACAAACAACAGAACAAGGAGAATAACAATCATCACTAGGTACCTAGTGTATACTACATGAGCAGCCTTAGAGTAGGAACCTCTGGTCAAAGTGAGGCGTGACCTCAAAGGCGTGAGAACACGGCCCGCCTGCAGCCCGAGCTCGCCGGCCCTCTCAGACCTTATACAGAGATGAACTCAGATTGTAATACTGGAGGAACTGCCTTTATATAGGGTATAACAAAATTAACTACATTCCTTCTGGGGGCCAATTCTGACCCTCAAATACAACAAATTTTTGTAGGAGACCAACGTAATCCCAAAAAAAAAACACTTTCCCATACTAGAGTGCCGCTCAGCTGATTCTAATTTGTATGGAGAAGTTTAAAGAAATCTTGAGATTTCGATATTGGTCCCATACAAAAAGTTGTTGTATTTTAAGCAACAGAATTTATAACCACCGAGAAGAAATGCAGTTGATTTTGTTAAACCCTGTATATGTAGCACGATAGGTTGTCATAAATACTTGCATGCAGAATAGTTATCGTCCTTACAAGAAGTGAAAATTAAGCACGCTTACGCCTTACAGGCGGTTGAGCTTTAAGTAGCATCCAGAGAAGTATTTACAAATCTTTTGTGTTCTTTGAAATTTTCAAAAAGGTCTTATGATCCTAGCTTGCATGTGGACTCAGATCGTAGACACTAATACCAAATTTTTTTTGGGAAAGTTTTATTTTCTATAATAAAAATAATGAAAGTATGGGATTAAATTACCATTAAAATAAAACAAACATACGTTACAACCACAAATAGAAGCTACACAATTTATCTATCATAGAATTCTTGGGGGAAAATCTAGGAAACTGTGAAGCCAAGTCCGTCCCTGCTCACACCTGACCGCATAATATAGCTCTAGTCACGAACAAAACCCGGTTCTGGGAAATTCTTCGGTATTGTGCAAAGCTGCGTGTCAAGGCAATATGGCTGAAGTGAGGTTAGATAAAATGTAAAATAAAACATACTGCGACCTCTGAGCAGATGCAAATTATTGTATATGAATAGTCTGTAAAACATTTAACCTCACTTAATCGAAAATTTAAGAGTATCGTTTAGAGGCAATTTCTAACACGTTTCAATACAAGATTGTACTTGAGAAACTTTTCATTGGCTTTCCCTTCATATAAAGGTATGTTGGAATATCTGTACTAATGTACCACTTTGTATAACATAAATATGTGTATTTTTAACAAGGCTTCTCTTTTCATATTTAAGTGAAATTATTGGCTCAGATATTGGTTTATAGTTCATGATGCTTTAAAGTAGGGTCCTCTTAGGATCACCATATAGTACAGGCATTAACCACGTGTATTTTAAATTTATTTTAAAAAATATTTTGACTTTACATTTCAACTAAAGCGCTAGAATGTTTTTAACAGTTATAGTGTGATATTTAAATTCTTAAAAATGAAATAAGAAACCAAAAATTAAGCACGGGAGAGACTCGAACCTGCAACTTCTGGCGTAATGACGTATCAATAAATACTATAAATTTGGCACGGTCGGACCGACAGCACAGTAGCATTTGGTCCGGTTACCCAGAAGTTGCAGGCTCGATTCCCGCCCGTGATTAAACATAATATGTTTGGCTACAGGCTTGCATTCGTTAGGTTTACTCGTTTATGAAAAACTTTCATAAAGCGCCCGTAAATAAGAAACCAAAATATTTCTCTCTTCCTCGCGGCCCTGCAGTGCTATCGCCTCACCTGAGCATCTATCCAATTTCTCACAAAACCACAACCGATTGCCCCAACCCTTCACTGCGCGTGTCGAACCGTTTAATTCTATTAAACGTGTCCGACCTCATTACAGAGGGTTAATGACGGCCGGCGACGCGTATTGATGGCCAGCATACGTCATCGCCCCGCCGCATCCACAGATACTAATGCCTATTAGGCCAGCTATAAACACTGGCAAAGGTGAACTAGAAAATAAATTTTGTTAGTTCATGACACTCGATGGTAAAAAAGAAATGAAGAATTGAAAAATAATTTAAAAAAATAAACTGATTTAAAAGCTTAAAATCTCATTTGCAACGCGACCTTTTTTTTAATTTTATGATTTTTAGTTATTAAACCATATCACATAAAGTACAAGAACGATTTTAATTAAACTTACACTAAACCCTTATTTGAAATACTCGATAATTAAACTAAAAATGAATCATCTCGTTATGACTTCTTGTTTTCCAGAAATCCGTGGACAAACATACATACACTTACGAAATTATGCACACTTGTTTAGAAGCCTTTAAAGATCAACATACTCAAATATTATCACATTCCAACAACATCACATACATACGCATTAAAGAAAAGCCTATGGAGTGTTGTTATCACGAGCGTTTTAACAGAACACTAACCGCTAAGCCAAAGAAAATCAATTAAAGGCACATATGGCTTAAGGGGCTACCCGGATTTTTAGCGCGCTCACTAGCGCCACTTTAGTAGAAAAATCATAACTCGTTAAATTAAAGTCCAATCAAAAATCTGGTAGATACGATTGTAGTACAGGTTCTATAGTTTATTTAGTACGTTGAAATTGTTTCTCAAGTAGTTTACTGTAGTTAGAGTTAGAAAAACTGCTAAATATGGCCACTTTTAGCATTTTTGCTAACTGTAACTGCAGATAACTCTGTTTAATTGAACTTAAATATTGTCTCTAAACCACATAATCAGAGCTACAATCGTATCTACCAGATTTTTGATTGGTCTTTTATTTACCGAGTTATAATTCTTCTAGTAAAGTGGCGCTAGTGTGCGCGGTAAAAATCCAGGTAGCGCCTTAATAAACTCTGGCTGAATATCATTAAAACGCTTTTGAAAAATCCTTGCAATAAAAGCGTAAACAGAAATGTTTCATAGCCAGTGGGCCACAGTAGGAAAAAATAAATTCTAACAAGAAAAAAAACGGGTTTCGGGCCATAATAAGAAATGTTTCATAGCCAAAATATCACAACCTTTTGTCGACAACAAATATAACTTTGTTTTTCATAGTATTCGTATGAAGTACAAAGACATAGTTTGCAGTTGTAACTACTGGTGCGATCTCGTTCAAATCAATTTTCGTTGAAAGTATTTGTTAAAATCTATATTGTGTAATTTTAAAAAAAAACCACTAGCTTAGTTCAAAAGGTTTATAGGATGGGAGATGCATTTTACCACATTTAAAGCGTCTACGTCTTAAACGTTAGACTTTTAGAGACAATAGTTTAAAAAACCTGGATGTCATTTTAAAAGACCTACACGCATAGATTTGACTAAAAAAGAATTTCTTTTTAGTTATTATTTAAGTTTCAGTTTCATATATGGGACCCCCCTCAAATATAATTATTTTTTATTTTTTCGTAAAGCGGTTAGCAGGATACTCACCAAGTTTGAACTTATTTTAGTTTGAACTGTGTAACGCTAATAGTTTCAGAATAAAGTGGATGTGATATACGCACAGACAGACAGACTTGACGACAAACTATAAGAGTTCGGTTTTTGACTTTCAGCTATGGAACGCAAAAAAAAACTATTTGTCAAACAATCAATAACTGACGTCAAGGTAAATGTTAACAAGCCTACATTTTTAAGTCAATTGCAAAATTACAGTTGTCTAAAATACTTTCTTAGTGTAATGTGAGTAACATTCTCATATGCCCATGAAACGTGGTGTCCTCTTTAATCGCTAACTAACACAAGTATATAAAACTCGTTCGAATCGGAACGAATCCGTTTAACCGTGACTCTACATCCGCGATTAGCCACAAATCCGTAACTGGAAAACTAATTCCGTATCAAGATATTTATTATGCTTTTTATGGTTAATACCCAATTTAATATGGTCAGATATGAAAATAGTCCGTGTCCATCAGAAATGATTCAAATCGACCGCTGTGTTTCCTTTCAGGCGCTAAAATGGAATACTGTGTATCTTTTGAATTATTTTGAGATTTTGTAACTTAAAAAAGTGCAATATGCTTACTCGGTCTCATATTCGAGGTTCCCACAGAACACGAAATGTATAGTTTGTTTTATATGAGATTCATAACAAAAATCGAAATCGTGAAGGGAAAAAACCTGACGACATTAATGATGGCGACGACCTCTGTTTTTTTTTTGTATTGGTAACAAAATCAGACATTAATCGTATTAAGATAGTATAAAAAAATATTGAAAACTAATAGGAACTGGACTAATGCCTTAAAGTGTTACACCTGAGCGCCAAACTTAAGTTGCATATAAACAATACTAACTTAAAGTACAAAATTAAGATTTAAATTTAACTACAAAATCAGTTTTTTTTTAGGCTTAGCTGACGTCATATGCGACAACTTCTGTTGCAGTTTTATACCGAGAAGAGCTAGCATTATATATATCAAGCTTGCCCTGCAAACGATTCCATAGGCGACAGGGTTGTGTCATTGAGACATTGTTCGTCTTTTCGGGTTACGTTCGCCGCAAAACGCTCTCATTTTATTTTTTAATACTTTTTTTTTGTTGAACTCCAAAACATGAACTAGACACGGGAATTAATCGAGTTAGCACCTGTGAGACAAATGCTTCACACACCGCTCGGTTTTTACCTCGTCCATTTGTCTAATTCACGTTTTTATTTCCCGCTCGCGTCGGCGTCGTGTCAATATTTTGTCACGAATCCCATTTTGTAGGCGACGTGTATTAATGCAGCCATTAATTTGTTTCCAACAGAATTAACTCACGGGTACGTTTGATGTCCTACGGTAGGGATGAGGCGCGAATAAGACAGCAAGCACGCTTTGTTACACGATGCTCGACAACGAACAGTAAATAACGAATTAGTTACCTAGAAATCTCACAACTTGACATTATTTATGGTAGATCTAGAAACTATGTATTTCTACATAGGTCTTTAAGAAACTTTTGTAACCAGAAAGGAAGGAACTAATATACTAGCGTTTGGAACTGACACCACGAAAAACTTTCGTGCCCCATAAATTGACGCCGCTTGTCATCAACTCATACAAACGATATCATGTTCGACATTCAAACTTCCAAGAATACGTCACAAACTTTTCATAACATTGCGACACTATTTTTGCTTTGCATAGCATACGTAGTTATTACAACTCACTCACTGCAAAAAGATTCCTTTGTTGTATATAGGTGACTGTTAGTCGTGTTCAATACTTTGAATTTCAGAATCTTATCAGAATCTTTGAATCTTATCAGAATTGTATTTGTCACTAGCTTTAGCTTACAAGTCATCATAACGTGTCTCAAAGTCTTACAAGTAATTTTTATAGACTGTAGCCATGAAAGTTTAGAACTTATAGGTCATTAAAGTAATTACCCCTATAAGACTATTTTAGCTCTTTTGTTCTTTAAACAAAAAGTTGTCTAAAAGTTCCGTTCCACGTGGGCTGTGGTTGGTTGTACGCATATCAACTGAGGTTGTTGTTTTGAGTTAAAACAATGTTGTTGTTAATGTGTGAACCGGAACGTGCATCGTTCACACCTGTTCATACGCTTTGTGGAATTTTAATAAAGGCGTATTCATTGTTATCTTCTTGAATCTGTGCATGCAAATGTGGGATTATTCTCTGCATAGAAAAATAAATACCACTAGTGTTTATTTTAAATAAATTCAAATAAATGGCTAAAACTCTCTACCCTAGCCGATTAGTAATAGTTCTTTTATGTTAACAAAGAAAACAAAATCAACCAATTTGTTTAAATTTGAAAATTAAATAAAACGTGTTTTATATTTTTTTAGTAACATATTTCTTTTTTATAAAATTAAATATAAAAATGCCGTATTTTTTATTATAAATAACCAACAACAATCATACCTACAACCACCTACATACACAAAGAAGCCGAATAGTAAATACTTTACCGTGGTCTTACGAATTCGTGCAGCCCCAGTTGTAACAGAGTTTGATAAAACTCCGTAGGTACAGTTCCGTGAACAATGTTTTAATTGTAATCGCAGCCCCGCCCCCCGTCACGCGAGATCGCGTTCGGTACAAAAACACGATACTTGGTACACGGAATTCGATATGTATTTATACACACGCAAAATTGTAGATAGTGATTTTTTTTACAATGTGCCAGATGAAATACTAAACAAATCAAATGCTAAAGATAAATATGAAGAAAACCCGCATTTTAAGTCTATTAAAAAATCTTGTACTACACCATTATAATTCTAAGTTGCAGTTTTGAATCAAGTTTTAATTTAATTTGTTGTCCAATAAGTACGTAAATAAAAACATTAAACATCTAAATAAAAATCAGCCAATTGTTTCCAAGTCCACCATTCAGGTAGGTATTTCATGGTACTCTCCAAGATTAGACAGACTGAAACATACCGAACAAACAATCTAAATAAATGTCTTCCACTCTTCCTCCCTTTTTTCTGCTTTACCATTTCTCAATTCATTTGGAGTCGGCCTTTCTCGTTTTAAGGCGCCAAGACTTCAAGTCCTTTCCTCCACCTGAGCTTGTTCCATATCTTTGGAAACAGTTGTCCACTGTCTTTATATGCCCACAAAATGTCTTTAAACTTTGTGATAATTAATGTTAATTAATTCCATAAACCTCCAATCGCAATAAAAGTAGGTAAACCGGCTATTAAATATTCGTCCCACGTATCAGTTTCAAACCTGATTGGGCAGCAAACAACCAATCGCAAGAGTCGATCGCCGATACCGATCGATACCTCACAACTCTATGTTCCACCTGCTATAAATTGTATTCGGTGCCAACACAAAAAACTTGTAATTTCCTCACGGCCAATAGGAAAAAGTTTATTAAAGTAGAAAAAATGCAATAAAATGACGCGCGCGCACGACGCGGTTGAGGCGGACTCGGGTTTATCCCAAACAGTTTTTATTTTATTTTTAAGAGAGCTGCTACAATATTTTTTTGATTAAGTTTTTGATAGACATAGTGGAATCATGTCAATTAAGAAAAAAATAAAAAAAATCTTAGGACAAAACAAAATAGACGAATAAATTACAATCAGATGAAGGATGCCTTAATATCACCATTTGTTGTCAAGTGCACCGAGCTAGGTTATACTTATACCTAATCGCTCATGTAGATCACAGTTTTGGATGCTAAACTTAACTTAGCTCATTTTACTTAACACAACCCAAAATAGTTCGAGACCTGAATTTTGCTGGGGGTACCGATTGTTTCAATAAGTATAATTATTATTACAATTCCTCTATCTGACAACATTCTGTAACAGCCCTCGTAAAGGCCCTCAAAACATACGATTTACATGCATCTGCCCGTACTTTTTATTTTTAAAGTACATCGCACTTTTGGTTTGTTTTCGAAGAGCGTAAAGGTCAGGCGTTAATTGTAGGAGATAGCGATCTCATCTGCGCGCTGCCATTATTCATCTGATAGGCCTTAATGCGCATGTAAGCGATCTAAAGCTATTACATAGTTTTTTTTGTAACTAGCTCTGTTAAATGTGTATAACAACTATATTGTGTTAGTATGTAATTGTGTTGAGGTCGTCAAAAATTGCTCGAGGTGAAATCGAGTACTTTGAAAAAGCTCGGCAAAAGTAACCTACATATTAATGTCTCTGAAATGAAATTAAAATCCCTCGCATATACAGTTTGTCCAGACATGTAATAATAAAACTTTAAGGGCAATATCTACAATGAAATCAATAAAAAAAAATACCACATATATACACTTTTAAGCAAGTAAATTTAAAAAATATATGTTAATGGTCTTGTTTTAGTACTTTCTTAGAGTTGATAATGAGGAAAAAAACTTAAAAAATACTTTCTCCTTTTGGCAATTACAAACTGTAGTCATTTGATAGCGTATTTTAATGTATTAGTTAAACCACACCTTTTTCTTTAAAATAACACTTAAAACGAGTAGGATTTAGGTCATTTGTGTAAAAATAAAATCAAAAATCACTGCCGTATAGTAGGGTTCTGGAATTGGCCTTTTCCTCTATGAAATGTAGATATTGCCATTGAAATTATATTATTACATGCCTGGACACACTGTATATATATTTTGAATCAATATTAATAAAAAACAAGAGCAACTTGATTTTTGGAAATAATCGATCTGATACGATGGTCTCGACGGATTAGAAATTTCATTATGATAGACATATAAAAGTAAGCACAGCAACATATACTATATAATACAGGCAAGACCAGTTCAAGGCTATTTTAAGACGATAATTTTTAACCACCGGAGCTCCCGCCTGGGTTTATCTCATACATAATTTACCAATTAGATCAATAACCGGACGAGGCATTATTGCTAGCTCCTAGCCGCTCCGGGTAAAGACTGATGGTTCAAAATTACAGATAATTGACCGATTTATAGACGGCTGCAGGCGGCTCCACCTTCCCGACGCAATGTACCGATTATAAATGGGACCAGACTTGTAATGGCATCGATTTTGATCCAGCCTTATTATATTAAGTGGGGACCGAATAAAAGCGTGGTGACGGCGTAATCGACCTTAATCATAGCATGTGAGAAGCCTTAAATTATTTACCGATCGGCGGCCGTCCGTTGTTAGGTACAATAGTTAGATTTACGAGGTGTTTTAGTTAGATTTATGGGCTATCGAAATAATGTAGCATGTATCGGAGCGGTCAAGGCGATAATGCGTTCCAATATGGGTAGGTAGCTTAAATATGTAATAACTTTATTGGTTGTGATTGTGGGCCAGTTATAGAATATTTCCCACTCATATTTTTTTATAACAATATAATATATTTTTATATACAATATAATAATAAGTATTAGTGATCTTCATTGAGAACCCCTCAGCGTTTGAAGGCCTTCTCGATCTTACTCCATTCCTTCCTGTTCTTTAATTTTGTAATCACTTTTTAACCAGATTTCTTATCATTTAATCCATTTTTATCTTGATCTACCTCTTCTCCTTTTTTATCGGTTCTTGCCAGGTAGTGCACTCACTGGGTCCATTTGTCCTTAAACGAGTATATTATATGCAATATGACTTGCCCATTTCCATTTTAATCTTAGACAATAGTGTAACTAAAACGATAAAACAAATATAGTTTTTTAATTCCGAGAAACCTATATATGCTTTTGGGATATACGAAAACATTATACTCGTAAGTAATAGTAAGTAATTATTTTATTTCCGGTTCCAAATCTCCTGTGTGGAGTAAGTATAAAAAGTTACCAATTTTAACAATTTACATAGCCTCTATAGAGTGATCGAGTCCACATCAAATCCATGGGGAGTCTCTAAAAATACGTGCGTCCAAAATCTTCCGAACATCCTCTAATATAGTTGAGACCCGTTCCCTGAAGGGTCATCCCTTTATTTCTGCAACAATCGCCGGGAAATTGATATTGATGTGGAAAGGGCAAGTTTTCCATAAAAATAGGGTTTATTTGAATAAAGGATAGCCGTGGGAGGCGATCGTACTTTATAAGATTGGCCGTCCTTTCAGGGTGATGCATGGGAGGACGGGATGACTGGATCATAACTTGCCGACCTGTCATTTAGGCAACATTCTAAGAGTAATAGGTATGACCCATGGAACGTGTAAGCAAATAATGTCATGATTTACAAAATTTTCCTTTGTAATGTCTTACTTACTTCTACTTATAGGTAAACAGGACAAGTTTGTGACGTTTATAAATTTGTGCGGCTAATCTCTGAATCTCCAGTAGACAGCTATGTTATTCGTGATATAGAGATTGTTGCTCTAGTGCAAAGTCGAGTGTGTTGCTACATAAGACATATAGACACGAGATCAAGGGCCCTATTTTGAATCACTCGCGTCAAAATGGCATGTGATATTTATTGCTTAATGTCCAAGTTTCGAATGAAAAACAGTTTTTTTCCACACGGGACCAATTTAAAAATAATGTCTCAAATTGGTTTGTGGCGTTACGTGAATAACGTATATATTTTCTCCTGTTTTTGTTGATTTTCAGTTTGCTTACGAACGAAAATCACACGCAGTATCCAAGCGAGTGATTCAAAAATAGAGCTTCAAAAGTACTAATGCATCTTTTACCTCTTTCTTGTAAAGTAAAAATATGAAAGTATAATAAAATAAATTGTTTTTTTACAAAGACCACATTTTTAATTATATTATTTTTGCTTTGATAAAAGCGTATCTACATTAAACAGCATCACAACAGTGACAAACCATTCATCATCACGCACACAGCTCAGTGAAATTAAGCGCACAGATCTTCGAAGGGTCATAATGAACTCGCAAATGGTCAGGAATCCGCGGAAATAAAAATATTGACGTCAGCAGAAGATATATTGGCGAATAATAGGCGTGACATTGCAGCGGTCACCCCCGGGAATCGAACGGGCTGACACATGGCGGGCTGGGTGTCCGGGTAGAATTAGTTTTACCCCATTTCACGGAACTTTGATATGCCTCGAGGCTAACGGAGACAGTTAAAACAAAAAGACAAATCGCGTTTGGGTTGGGTGTACATTTTATTTGCCTCATATTCGAATTACTTCCAAATTGCTGAGATAACTGAGTTAATAGTGGGACCTAAAGGTAAAATAGATGACATCATCATTTATTTTTATTTTAAAAGCACAAGTACAAGCATTACAAAGAAGAAATAGGCATATCCACACCAGAACAATCACGTCTGTCAGATACACATTATAGTTGATTATTATTGACCAGAGAGATATACTTGAAGAATCTGCAAGTCTTACATATCAAAATAGATGGAAAATTTTCGTCAAACCACGTCTCAATTTTGTTTTGAAACCATTCACTATTAAAAAGACTAGGCGTAAATAGCGTAATACAAATCCCGTTGTTTGAAAGGATGTGCGTGTCAGCGCTAACAAAACAGCGCTGAAAGGTCGAGAGAGATGAAAATACATCAATGGAAATCGAAAACGGTGTTCGACGTTCTAACTAGAAAGTAAAGTATTTAAATATAGTCGCATTCAAGATTTTTACAATAAAGTATTAACGGCGTAGACGTTAACAGATCGATGGGCCGCCGGCGGTCGTGAAAACAAGAAAAAATACAAAAGAATGTTGATAAAACCGAGGGATGAAATAATTGGTTCCATTTTAAGCTTACAAGATGAAACTAGATAAGAATAAGGTTATGTACACGAGTAGCGGTGACACATAGGTATTAAAAGAAAATATTGCAGAGATTATTACAAACGTGGCTTTGTTCTACTATTACGTAGAGGTACTTTTATAACAAAGCCATCAAAATTGGTGTCAAACAAACAGAACAAAGTTCACGACATTTGTTTGATTATAGCTTACAACAAAATTAAGCATCTGAAAACTAACCAAAATATACGGAACGCATTGATTACCTATCGTAAATTTGTCCGTAATGTTTATTTACTTCTTAGTACCAAGTGAGTTATCACGGCAACCAATCAGTTCTGATTCCTTTATTCGGTCCTCGTTTTCTGTTTACCAAAAACACTAAACTTCCTAATGACTGTATCTCAATATTGACACCACTCGATTGGAAGTTAGGATAAATTATCGTTCTACTTATTTGTTTTCCTTTGTGAATAATACAGTTTATTTATTACTTTGTCTGTCTTACTTTTTCAGACCTAATTTCCTTTTTCTAATGATAATAGGTATTCTGCATAACTCAAAATATTAACTCTAGGTATTATCTGAACGGACCAACTCCTTTTAAATAAATTAATAAACATTTAAAACAGTTTCAATTTCGGATGGGTTGTATAAATTATTTACAAAAACCTTCAGAAAATTTTACAATAATTATGAACTAGTGCTATGGAACTGATGATTTTCGCTTTGTTTTTGTTTTATTATGGAACTGGGGACGTATTGTGATTATGTTTCAACCCGTTCAAGTTCCGGGCAGTTCAATTCCCACATAACTAGTTGAGTCATCAAATTTGGGATTGCGATGAAACATAGGACAATTAAAAGAATTTCCATTTTACTACTCGTGAGTGAGTGTGTCAAGAGTGCTGTGCCACGCCAATCTGCTGAGAGGATTTTACGAAATCGCAATACGAATTTGCTAATCCGAAAGCAGAGCTTTCGAACGGATTAGCAAATTTGTAACTGTCGTAGAAACGTGCTTAACTGTCATAGAAACATCGCAATACGCACCCTGATGATATTCTCTTTCTTTTATTAAACTTATAAGATTGTTACGTTTCAATCGATTCTAAAAACCCAATCTGTTAAAAATGTTATAGAGTTCTTCAAAAGCAACACTTATGCAAAACGGAACAAAGTATGCCCCTCATATCATTAACATTGTTGGAACTTTATTTGGTTTCCCACACTTTAATTTAAACTCTAATACTTAGAAGTTAAAGATGGTTATTCGTTGTAGATTTGGTCGAGCAAAACCAAAGAATTGACATGTACACCGCAGTTCAATTAGGCTAATGGGGAAGGGCTCAAAGGGATTAAATTAATTAGTAAGAAAGTTTCGCTCCATTTCGTAACGACAAGTTTGTTTGCTCTCGTGTCTTGGATTCTCTTTTTTTAAGGATATTTAGTAAGCCATTGCTTTATAGTATCACAGTAGGTTCAGCAAAATTATGTTTACAAATAAATTTGGTAACATTGCGTTAGAAACTTTTTTCTTGAACACGTAGATTAGATGTGCCAAAAATGTGTTATATTAATGTAGTATTAATATAACTAGAAAATATTCATTAATTCATTTGCTTATTTAATTGACATTATAGTAGCTCTAACTAGAGAAAAAAACGGCCAAGTGCGAGTCGGACTGGCGCACTGAAGGTTCCGTGCCAACTTTAAGTGAATTAGGGAATATACTTACTTCCGCTTTGGTAAAATACCAAATGTTGTTGACAACAAATATAACTATGTTTTTTATAGTTTTTGTATGAAAAACAAAGTTATGTTTGCGGGTGTTGAAAATGTGCTATATCTCAAAAACTTTTCGTTCGATCCCGTCCATACCATTTTCATTAAAAGTATTTGTTAAGAACTACATTATATATTTTTTCAAAATTTACACTCACTTAGTTTAGAAGTTAGATGGGGGGATGCCCATTTTACCATTTTGGAAGCGTCTAGCTATGAAACGTTAGATTTCAAAAGAAGATGGTTTTAGAAACCTCCATGTCATTTTAAAAGACCTATATCCACAGACACACCCTACACGCATTGGTTTGACAAAAATATTTTTTTCGGTTTTATTTTCATGTATGGGAGCCCACCCTTAAATGTCATTTTTTTTTTAATTTTGTGTATAAGAATCGTAAAGCGGTTAACAGGATACATCTTCCTACCAAATTTCAATAGTGTGATGCTTATAGTTACAGAATAAAATGGCTGTGGCATACGGACGGACAGACAGACAGACAGACTTGACGAAACTATAACGGGTTCCGTTTTTTGCCATTTGGCTGCGGAACCCTAAAAAAGGCTCATAGTCACTTTTTTATGTACCAGAGATAGACCTTATTTGCATTACTTCTTTAATTTATTGACTTTAAACAAACATATTTTTTAGCTGCGCAATTACAAGCATTACAAGCGGCACTTTTTTTTTTTTTTTTTTTTTTTTTTTTTTTTTTGATTTTACGAAATCGCAATACGAATTTGCTAATCCGAAAGCAGAGCTTTCGAACGGATTAGCAAATTTGTAACTGTCGTAGAAACGTGCTTAACTGTCATAGAAACATCGCAATACGCACCCTGATGATATTCTCTTTCTTTTATTAAACTTATAAGATTGTTACGTTTCAATCGATTCTAAAAACCCAATCTGTTAAAAATGCTATAGAGTTCTTCAAAAGCAACACTTATGCAAAACGGAACAAAGTATGCCCCTCATATCATTAACATTGTTGGTACTTTATTTGGTTTCCCACACTTTAATTTAAACTCTAATACTTAGAAGTTAAAGATGGTTATTCGTTGTAGTTTTTGGTCGAGCAAAACCAAAGAATTGACATGTACACCGCAGTTCAATTAGGCTAATGGGGAAGGGCTCAAAGGGATTAAATTAATTAGTAAGAAAGTTTCGCTCCATTTCGTAACGACAAGTTTGTTTGCTCCCGTGTCTTGGATTCTCTTTTTTTAAGGATAATTAGTAAGCCATTGCTTTAAAGTATATTCAGCAGAATCATGTTGACAAATATATTTGGTAACATAGCGTTAGAAACTTTTTTTTTAACCAGTAGAGTAGATTTGCCAAACATGTGATATATTGATAGTATTAATATAACTACAATATATTTATTACTTAATTTGCTTATTTAATTGACATTATGATAGCTCTTGCTAGAGAAAAAAAGATTCATAGTCACTTTTATGTACCAGAGATAGACAGTATGATTTAATTGTCATTATGATAGCTCTAGCTAGAGAAAAAACGGTTCATAGTCGCTTTTATGTACCAGAGATGGACCTTATTTCCATTACTTCTTTAATTTATTGACTTTTAACCAAACATATTTTTTCAGCTGCGCAATTACAAGCATTACAAACAGCACTTAAGGCCGGTCTACACGTACCGCTCGCGCCACACCTAATTAACGATATTAAAATACGTCCTCAACCGCAAGCGCATTGCATTCGAACATCTAAGCCATAAAACGCAAGCGGCACCCTCCTTATTTATACGAATGAGAATTTTAAATTAACTGTGTAAAGCATCCCTAACGGAGTGCGGACAGAGCCAAAGGTGTTTAAGTTTGTTTCACTTGGGACACGCGTAGCTTACACTAGTCTTGTTCTTATTCGGACACTGAACAGAGCGCTCCGAACTAGTACAATTATTCGAAGGAACTAGTTCGGTCCTCTAGTACTATTAGTTCAATAGTTCACCGATTACTCGGGCGTTAGTTGTCCGGTCGTACACCGAGAATATGGTCGTAGTAGGTGTCGTTAAATCTATTACTTACATCTACTATCGCGCTCAAGCACACGCGTCAGTCTCATTATCGCTTAACTAGTACATCTTCCGTCACACTCGGGCCCACGCGTGTCTCGTTTTCACTCAATCTAAAATACACTCCAGGCACTCGTATTTATTCGTTCTTACTCAGCTCTCGCGAGCCGGTCTGAACCTTTGATATACAAGATTTGCTTATCTGAACTGTACTAAAGACCGATTTAAAAGACCAGAACAGAATTGTCCGTTCTAGGTCACATTAATGTACTAGATCCTAATAGTAAGTACATGTACTACACAAGCCTAGCTTACCCACAAAAATTCTACTGTTTATTTTTTTTAGGGTTCCGTAGCCGAATGCCAAAAAACGGAACCCTTATAGTTTCGTCAAGTCTGTCTGTCTGTCTGTCTGTCCGTCCGTATGTCACAGCCATTTTATTCTGTAACTATAAGCATCACACTCTTGAAATTTAGTAGGAATATGTATCCTCTTAACCGCTTTACGATTTTCATACAATAAATAAAAAAAGACATTTAAGGGGGGGGGGGGGGGCTCCCATACATGAAACTAAAACCAAAAATTAGTCAAACCTTTACGTGTGTCTATGGACAGGTCTTTTAAAATTACATAGAGTTCTTTAAACCATTTTCTTTTTAAGTCAAACATTTCATAGCTAGACGCTTCTAAAGTAGTAAAATGCCCCCCCCCCCCCCCCATCTAACTTCTAAACTAAGCGGGTGTAAATTTTGAAAAAAATACGTAATGTAGATCTTAACAAATACTTCCAACAAAAATTGGTTTGGACGGGATCGAACTAATAGTTTTTGTGATATAGCACATTTTCAACAACCGCAAACATAACTTTGTTCTTCATACAAATACTATGACAAACAAAGTTATGTTTGCTGTCAACAAAATATTGTGGTATTTTACTAAGTGGAAGTAAGTGGAGTAATTCAGTTAAAGTTGGCACGGAACCCTCAGTGAGCGAGTCCGACTCGCACTTGGCCGGTTTTTTTTAAAAAGATTTCATTCTCAGAACCACTTGGCTACTTGGCTATTTACTTTAGATAAACAAAACGATTTAACTTAAATTTAAGTACACATCCGACACGGTACATCTTAGTTAGTCACTTAAGTGAGCCTTCAAGACAAGATACGAATGTCGATAATGTTTGTGTTATTGATAACTCAGTCTCATTACAAATCCTTTTTTTGCATTTAAACAAGTGTCGCAACATGTAGCACCTATTTTGAAATGAGTACAAACACACTGCCCAAAGTGGCACACTCCTATATTTCATGCGGGACCATTATACCGCGTTCTTGTGAACGTGTCGCGCACTTGCTGCTGATATATCTTGGCGCGGTCAGCCTCGGGTCCAGGGGACTGTTTTCGGAACAAATTGGGGTAAATTTTAACGAGGATTTTAATTGTAATTGGTTTTTTAAAGGATTGGTGTCCTGGTGCTTAGCATTTTGAATATTGGTTTGCTACGATAGACTCATAAATGTCCAAGTCAATTTGTGATACGTCATGATTTCCATCCCATAAATTTAAGATATTATGATACCATTGAGGCATTTTAACCGACTTCAAAAAAGGAGGAGTTTATCAATTACCTCATATCTCAGTCATTTGTCGACCGATTCGAAAAAAAAATTCACCTACCTAGAGGGTATACCTTCTAATTGGTCCTAATTTCGCCAATTAAGGGTCTGATGATAGGTCTTGGTGTATTCGAAGGAATCCCTCAAATTTTAAATGCTCGTATAGTGTTTTTTTACTAAAATCTTAATGTTGACTTGTTATTACGTCTGATAGTCAATATCTCGTGGAGCTGAGCTTATGATGGAAGTCCTTAACGCTTAGGAGTTCAGTAATTATAATGACAGAACTTATGATATGTAATTTGTAACTTCTTAAATAACAGAAGAGAACAGTCATAAGGTGTAACTTCCCCCCCCCCCTTCCGTCTCCTGTAATAACTTAAAATGAAGAAATAAAATTCACTTTGAAAAAAGTTAAAACTGACTTCAAAATCAAAATGCACAAAAAAGTCTTAAATAAACTCTTGACCATTGAAAGGAAAGGAATCCATTTTAGGCAAGCAAATTATTTTTGGAGTAGGTGCCATCACTTTCACCATCAAGTATCAACTATCAGAGCACCGATTCCAAAAATAAATTGTTTGCCTAAAATGGATTTCTTTCCTTTCAATGGTCAAGAGTTTATTTAAGACTTTTTAGTGCATTTTGGTTCTGAAGTCGGTTTTTACTTTTTTTATAACCTAAAAAGCTAGTACAGTATTTATTCTGTGCTATAACTGCCACATGCCCTTTTATTTGTTATGAAAGTACGGACAACAACACGTCAAGGTAAACTCTGCAGTCTCTTATGCAGTTGTATTAAGGGCTAGTTTGCAACAAAAGCGGGTAACCTGATGTGCTGACTAATGTACAAATAAAAATCTGAAATAATAAAAGGGATAAGGGTTAATGTAGGTATGTACTAATTAGAATTCAGCCTAGTTTACACATTTTTACTATTTTGTATTCTGATTTGAATTTAATTGTATCAGGTAATAAGTTTATTAATATAACGGTTTTTTTTTGGTAGTATTAATACGCATAATTTTATTCCATTCAGTTATCCACGTGAGATCACCGTCTGGCGTCACTGTCGAGCGAGGACGACACACGGGATCAATGATCCATTTTATTGAGTAGCAAGAGTTATGCAGTTATACGGAGGGCGCGCTCCTATCAATCATTGGAGGCTTTTTTGAATTTAATAAAATAAAATTTGTATTTTGTCATCGACGCTCCCTCGCGCTTTTTGGCAGGGCCGTATTCGGGAAACTTAAAAGGCTATAACTCGAGGTTACTTTCATAAAGATGAAATAAGAAACCAAAAATTTGCGCACGGGCGGAACTTGAACCAGCAACCTTTTGGCATACCGGGCCAAACGCTCTTACCAATTGAGCTACCGTGCTGTCAGTCCGACCCTGCGAAATTTGTGGTTTCCTATGAAAACGTCAATTGCGTGACGCTTAGCGCCATCTAGCCGTCTGTTTATGAAACAGATGGCCCAAGCAGTTATTCTTTACAGAATAAATTCAACTTGGAAATTGATGTCGCTTCGCTATCTAATGCTTTAGAATGTTTTTAACACTCACAGTGTCATATTTTATATTCATAAAGATGAAATAAGAAACCAAAAATTTGCGCACGGGCGGGACTTGAACCAGCAACCTTTTGGCATACCGGGCCAAACGCTCTTACCAATTGAGCTACCGTGCTGTCAGTCCGACCCTGCGAAATTTGTGGTTTCCTATGAAAACGTCAATTGCGTGACGCTTAGCGCCATCTAGCCGTCTGTTTATGAAACAGATGGCCCAAGCAGTTATTCTTTACAGAATAAATTCAACTTGGAAATTGATGTCGCTTCGCTATCTAATGCTTTAGAATGTTTTTAACACTCACAGTGTCATATTTTATATTCATAAAGATGAAATAAGAAACCAAAAATTTGCGCACGGGCGGGACTTGAACCAGCAACCTTTTGGCATACCGGGCCAAACGCTCTTACCAATTGAGCTACCGTGCTGTCGGACTGACAGCTATTTAATGGATAAGATAAATAGATCGACGAACTGTATTGCATACCTGCATAGTAAATAAAGTAATTCCATTTTTGTGACAGACAATGATGCATAATATTCTACTTAACATTTTGTACAATCTAGATACAGGGTCTTATGGCTTACAGTTATAGCAATACTGCCTTTAAAAAACTCTTTTTTTTTAAAATAAAGCATTTGACTTAGATTTAAGAGACACAAATTCATTTGGAGTCGGTGCATAACGTGCGTGGACTTGGTACTGTAGTAGAAAAGCTTGACTTCACTTATTTTTCTTGATTTTTAGTATTTTACTAAATATCAAAACCGATTTTCATGAAACTTAAACAGTTCTCTAAGATAGATAGTACCCGACTGTATAAAATCATCAAGACAATCAAAATCTTCTTGATATCACCTTTTGTTATCGAGAAATCCGTGGGAACAAATATATACATGAATGCTGCCATACGTGTTTGGACGCTTTACTAGATCATACTAAAACTCAATTCCTACAATATAACAAACATGCGTCGTATTGAATACCTCCTGTTTTGAGGTCATTAAAATAGTTTTTAAAACAAGGGTTCCATTTGTAATTTTCCGTAATCGAATTGAAACCAAAATATAATGTGCACTGGGCCTATAAGCAACCCTAAGTGCGCCCCTGTCACTCGTCAGAAGCGGCGGCAATGCATCGCATCTGTTGCCCCGCGCCCCTCGCTGCAATACTCAAACACCATTCCGCTGCAATTTTTCTTTGACACTTTTTAGAGTTTCTTTGATAGAAAAAGTCTCGTTCCTTATGAAAACCCCTTTTGTTTAAGAAAGTCGAGACACTTACGAATCAACAATAATTATCAAAGTGTTTAGAAGTATACTAAGTTTGTAGTGTTTATTATAATACTGATTTTGGACAAAGAGGGGAAGTTTAGATGAACTAATAATTTTAACAGTATGTCTGACTGAGACAAAAAGTTAGTGCATAGACGGTTGTTGAATGAAGGAATGAGTGAATTAATTGATCTTTGACTTTATCCTTTAATTGTACTTATGTATAAAGATTTTGGCCTTTTGGCCTTTGCATACATTTACCCTTTATTGTACTTATGTATGGTATGCAAGAAGATGCATGACGTATTTTATGCCAATTGGAAGAATATGTTAGTTCGACAATCTTAATTATGTCGCAATTCTCGTATTCTCTTTGTTCTGTACGGTACTTTCAATAACCCCATATCACCATCTTATCTTAAAGATATGTGCCCTTTCCTGTGGCAAACCCACGATCGCTATCTCCGTTCTTCCGAAGATCTCCGGCTAGGCATATCCGCTCCTCCTACCAGTCCAAGTCGTTCACAGTAACGGCTATACGGTTGTGGAATACACTTCCTCTGGAGATTAGGAGGTCAGAGACGAAATTGTCTTTCAAGAACCTACTGCTTAAGTTTCTGGCTGAATAATTGTGAAACTTGTAAAATATATAAGTATGTATATTGCTTTAGAATGTTTTTAACACTCACAGTGTCATATTTTATATTCATAAAGATGAAATAAGAAACCAAAAATTTGCGCACGGGCGGGACTTGAACCAGCAACCTTTTGGCAAACCGGGCCAAACGCTCTTACCAATTGAGCTACCGTGCTGTTAGTCCGACCCTGCGAAATTTGTGGTTTCTTATGAAAACGTCAATTGCGTGACGCTTAGCGCCATCTAGCCGTCTGTTTATGAAACAGATGGCCCAAGCAGTTATTCTTTACAGAATAAATTCAACTTGGAAATTGATGTCGCTTCGCTATCTAATGCTTTAGAATGTTTTTAACACTCACAGTGTCATATTTTATATTCATAAAGATGAAATAAGAAACCAAAAATTTGCGCACGGGCGGGACTTGAACCAGCAACCTTTTGGCAAATAACTGCTTGGGCCATCTGTTTCATAAACAGACGGCTAGATGGCGCTAAGCGTCACGCAATTGACGTTTTCATAAGAAACCACAAATTTCGCAGGGTCGGACTAACAGCACGGTAGCTCAATTGGTAAGAGCGTTTGGCCCGGTTTGCCAAAAGGTTGCTGGTTCAAGTCCCGCCCGTGCGCAAATTTTTGGTTTCTTATTTCATCTTTATGAGTATGTATATTTTTAAGTTATTGTTGTTGGTTGTTATGGGTATAAAATATATTATACTTATGTTTATTTAGTTTATAATCCTCAATTTTAATAATAATATGTATATAATATTACAGTAGTACATCACATTATATTGTTGCGTTTTTTTTAATTCTATCTTTCTACATTCTCTTGCACCCTCTAAAACATTTCTGCATGAAAATGCTTTAAGCATTAAGTCCACCTTTTGTGCAATAAAGTTTATAAATAAAATAAAAAAATCTCGTACCGACTTGACTTATGTTGAATGAATGTTACCCTACAAATTTCTGTCGATATTCACGAAACAACAGGCCTAGTTTTTAATAAATAAACAATATTTCTTGCTCTTCTTCAATACCGATCACATCGATACGACCTTCGCCTTTTATTACGCACTCAATAACACGGCGGCGCCCCTATCACGGCAGAATCCAGAGGTGAGGCGAGTTTTGTATTACGAGATTGAGTCGGACCTATTATAAATATTCAATCAGAACCACTGAAATCATATTTGGCTAATAGTTTCTAATCGCATTTTATTTGAAAATTATTTAACCTTTTGATCACTTTATTGTCGTTGCTTTGTGTTGACCCTATTACTCAATCTATCATTTTTTTTTAACTGTAGTGACTACATATTTAACTATTTAGGATGAGTCTAAATTATAAGTTTAAAAAACATGATATGTAGCAAAATAATACTGCATGAGACGTTAATTCTTAAATAAACAAACGAACAATGATGATGATGCAATCTGCTCAAAGATACAAGAAGCGATACACGCCTTATTTGTAATTAACCCGCAAATACGTCTTCAAAATCAGATAAAAATTATAAACAGCACATCCACTTATCCTAAAATGGAAATGTCTTAAAACTATTTTGATTTTTACATATGTCAAAATAGGGTTCAAATTCATTTGAGAACATTGTAAGTTATGTACTAAGTTGACATATGCTACTTTGGTACAAGAAACATCGCTGGCAGTACAACGAACACCGATATGTATCGCAAAAAGCGCCGACACTGTAATTTGAATATCGCATCGCGAAAATCATTTCGATCGCTCTTCATTGTTTTGTGTTGAATCAAATTAACGTTTTATTTTTGTTTTTGACCCTAAAACAACGTCCACAAATTCAGGCAGTACATTTCGTACCAGGTTGCGTATTGCGATGTTGCTTGGACACTTAAGTAAGCAGCTATATTTTTTTACGGATCAGCAAATCCGTATTGCGATTTATCATTCTATTGTGATTATATTTATTTATATAATAATATTGAGCTACCTGGAACTTGAACGAATCAAGGCAAGATCGGAATCAGGTTAACAAATCATGAAAGTGAACACTTAATTTTCAGTAGAATAAAGTTCAATTTTTCCAAACATTTGCATTTAATATCTTCATGGGTTTCTCAAAGAGCTTGACTTTATTGAGTATTCAAAGGTTTTAAATAACAAGGTCATCGATAACTAAATATTATGTCACAACTTTTAAAGCTGTAGGCGTAGAGTAAAGTAGACAAACAAGGTTAGTTTAAGACGGATAAATTTGTAAAAAATTCAACATATCTACTGATTATCTAACAAACAATGATGTGTCATAAGTTATATCATTATTGTAAACACAAGCGACAATAATTTGCAACGACATGCGACCACGATGCCCTATTATTCCCAGTTTCGGTGCAGAAAAAAGGGTTATTCTCCCAAATTGTGAGCGGTCGGTGCTGGGCGGATAATGATTAATGATGGCAAATAAGCGGGTCCTGACTCCGGCCTAAGAAACGTCCAGTGCAAGTGCAGTGAACTGACGGGCCTTAAACGGTTAATGGAGCCGACTTGTAAAGGCTGTTGGGTATTGTCAGGATATTTGATTAAAGTGTTGTGCTAACATTGTTTGTACAGATTTCGATGTATGCAGAGATGGCATTTTTATGTATTAAGTTTACACAAAAACTTCGTTGCCTACCTATGTTTTTGTGTAAAATATTAAACGAAGTTTAAAAAGCCCATTAATGAGGGTAGAGTACCTAACTGGATTTTAGGTAAAATAACTACCTTCCTAATACATCCAATTATAAACGACAATTCATTTGATGTACGCTTATGCCTCTAAGCCTTTATTTTTCCAACGTCAGATAAGGATATTTCGTCGATTACGTCTAATTGAAAAGTCACTCACTCAAGTCAGCAATCATTTATGTAAATGTCATTAAAATTGGTCGTTTTATTCTAATTCAGACTCATATCGTTGGTAAAATCGGCCCTTATATGGATAGGTCTTTTAATTTGGGTCTTAGGAACATAAAAAAACTACAACATTTCCATCAAAACGTCAGTAAATTTAACCCTATAAAACACACGTTACATAAGAAGGCGATTAAGTGACTATACAGAATCATTTAAGTTTTAAAATTGTATAATTTTAACCGAGCACAGCCTCACCTACAAAAACTTGCAAAATAATTTCAGTTTTGTAATTAAGTTTCGGCACAGCGAAGTATTAATCAATTTGTGTAATTAATTTTAGTCGAGCGATAGGTACGTCAGAACCAGGTACAGCCGACAGGTGGATCAAATCTAAAGGAAACCACGTAATTAGAGCCTCCCGAAGGGAAATCAACCGGAATTGTAAATGGAACAGAATAAATGTACCGTTGTTTTGCTGTTGATGATCGAGATACATCTGCTAGTGCCAGTGACGTGAGTTCTCGATAGCGTTAGAGAAACGATAAGGTATCGGTAGCGATTCATAGAAAGAAGTATTTTAAGTCAATGCTTAATACGCTGGCAGTCAACATAATAACTGTACACTGTATTTACGCAAAAACAGCACAATATAACAACCAAAAGTAGTCAGTAAGTTGTCAGTAAATACAGCAAAAAAAAAAAAAAAGGTATTTTCTTTAATCCTTACTTGATGTGTAAAGTATTATGTTATGGATAGAATGCTGATAATTTATCATCGATTAGCCACAACGGATCTTGGGCAGTTTCTTGAGGTATAAACTTTGGAAAGGTTTTTACTCTACAGGTTAGGTAAAGTCAAAGTCAAGTGCAATTATGAACGTCAATAATTAGTTTATATCAATCAAGTATGGTCCATATGGGTTTAGAACATGTCTCTTTATCATTAGGGTCCTACTAGCGCTTCGAGATGAGATACAGACAATCTGGCAAGTGACTAAATACAGGTAACTCTACGAACAAAGTCAGTTTCTATTATGTACAAATTAAGTAGCCTATATTCACATCATCAAAGTAAACATAAACTGAAATGACTTAATCAACGTTTAGTTTTAATTAAAACTCCATCATCCCATCATCGTTGGTTAACCTTTAGTGTGTCCAAAAGCTTATTAGCGCAAAATGTCATTTACAGGGTAGGCTCCGCAACTTGCAAGCGATTGCATTGCAATTCGAATGTGTTACGGATATCAAGGCACTGTTAAGGAGGATTTTCAATTGAGTACATAGCCAGACATTTGGCCTCGATCTCACACAATGTTTGATTATTAGCAGGCAATCACTATCTTCTTGAAAACGATCAAATCTTAGAGTATACTGAACACGTTTAATGAATTCCATTCCTTAGCTGACAAAGAAATTTAACAATGAAAGTATCCAAGGATGTACGTTTTATTTATCAGCACTAGCAAATGCAAATTCGTGTTTCATTTAGAACTTCCAAAATACTTTTATGATGTCCCTTAACTATCATTGCAATGCAACCGCAAGATACATAATCACATCCCGACTTCGTGACCTTGGCAGATGCAGCTCTGATGGATCGTGTCAACGAGCGCCAGGACGTAATTGCACACCTTGACTCCGAATAGCCGTGGAACTGGTTCTTCGGACGCACTAGTGCTTAATTTGTAAATGAACAAAAATAGATAGTGCAAAATCTATTAATAGGTGGAGTAGAGAGCAGTTGCGGAGGTACTACTTTGTTGCAATGTGCTAAGAATACTCAGTGATGAATTTTAGGTTACATCGAAACTCATATGAAAGAACTTATTAAAACTCACTTAAAATAAACAATGTGTCTTTGGGGCTCGAATCTGTAACCATAGCATGTTAGTTTAAGTTCAGTTATAATTTTAAATAATTAAGCCAAAGCTTTAATTAGATCCTAAGTAAGATGCCATGTAAATAGTACACGATGACATCGCCCTTTAAGGATCATCATCTTACTTAGGAGTCACTTTTTATGGTTCCGTAGTCGAATGGCAAATAACGGAACCCTTATAGTTTCGTCAAGTTTGTCTGTCAGTCCGTATGTCACAGACACTTTATTCTGTAACTATAAGCATCTCACTGTTAAAATTTGGTAGGAAGATGTATCCTGTTAACCGCTTTAAGATTTCATTTTCCAAAAATTAAAAAACAATGATATTTAAGGGAAACTACTACCTTACATGAAACTAAAACCGAAAGATTTTTTTTTGTCAAACCTATGCGTGTGGGGTGTCTATTGATATAGGTATTTTGAAGTGAAATAGAGGTTCCTAAAACCATTTTTTTATAGTCTAACGTTGATAGATAAACGCTTCCAAAGAGTTGAAATGGGCGTCCCCCCTCTAATTTCTAAACTAAGCAGGTGTTATTTTTGTAAAAAAAAAATATATAGTGTAGATCTTAACAAATACTTTCAACGAAAATTGGTTTGGACGGGATCGAACTAGTAGTTTTTGAGATATAGTACATTTTCAACAACCACAAACCTAACTTTATTCTTCATACAAACACTATGAAAAACAAAGTTATATTTGCTGTCAACAAAATATTGTGGTATTTTAGCTAAGTAGAAGTAAGTGGATTCCCTAATTCAGCTAAAATTGGCTCGGAACCCTCAGTGCGCGAGTCCGACTCGCACTTGGCCGGTTTTTAGTTACTCAAGCCCGGGTTCATGATCGATAGTTAACTAATGGTTATATTTTGTTACTGTTGAATATTTTTGATTGTTCGTGTTCTAAAAAAACAATTATTTCTTCAATACGCACACAATTGCAAATATTCAACCGCTGGTAGCGATATTTAACCATTCACTATCGATCACGCGACCGGGCCTGAAAAACTTATTGCCAGCGAAAGTCAATCGAAGATCACATATTATTCAGGGTTGACGAGTAGTTGACAGACGGTCCCGAACATCTGACACTGGCACTAATGAGAGTCAACCCTCTCGCACATGTCGACCAAATTACGGGTTATCGACTCACTGTGCCTGCAATCATATCGACCTTTTATTTGGGACGCCATTTTTGCTTTAGCCACGGCATTGGACTTTTTGCTTCATGCCTTCCGAGTATCAGAATGCTACTAAATTATACATTCAGATAGTCTTGTTCGTTTTTATACGTTTGCTAAATTCCCATGTGCTTGGGACGACAACTGAGAAGCTTTTAGGGTTTATGACATGGGATATTATACCTATAGGTATGTATTACGTAAGGTAGGTATACCCTTACCTTAGGTAATATTGATGTACGAGAAGTAAAGGTAGTTTTGGACCAAAAACAAAAGCAGTTTTCATTTGTTTATATATTTTTTTCTAGGTTTGTCCTTTTTCTTCAATAACTGTGTTGATTTATTTTAAATACACTTATATAGAACTAGAGCTTTTACGTACGTACTACCTACTTAGAACAGCATATTATAAAATAATTACATTTTTGCGTTTATAGTGTTATGTCACTTAACAAACTTAATAATATAAATTGCACTTGTAAAAAGTAACTTTGGCTGTGTGACAGACGAGAAAGCGAACCCCGTATCTTACGCTATCAGGGCGTATGCCTATACCACTTGGCCACCGTCACATTAGCAAGCCTTGAATTTTGCATTTTGCAAGCGCTTACTTTACCGCGTAGGCGGCGTAACATCATCAATGTTGCGACATTGATCTCACAATACGTCTGTCACACAGCTAAAGTTGCTTTTTACCAGTGTAATTTATAGAATATAATAAAATTTATTTGCAAAAACATGGAACATTTAAGTTCTTACTCATAAAGGATCTTGTCCTGCTTTTTACCTCTGTTATCAAACTAACATTGAAAAGATAACAAGCTACAAGTTCACATACATTATTAAATACAACGTTATTCAATACAATTGTAAAAGTAATTATATAATCAAAACGCGTGCAGCTATTTACAGCAGACGTCTGAACAGGAAATTGATAAACTTTTTCTGTCTGCGAACGCTTAACCGACGTTCTGAAGTACATGTAATAGCAATATTATCATTTCACACTTCACAAGCTGTAAGTACTATTTATTACGTATAATTACGGAGTATTAACGGCTGATAACCGCTAATTAACAATGTTTCCATCGCGATCTGGACATTAATCACGCGCTCTGTGATTACCATTGTAAATAGTTTGCTGTAAGTGCACTAGAAAAAGTTGAAGTTTCTTTTATTAGCCGTGCAATGGCGTCAGATAAAATGTTTTCAATTTCACAAACGGCATTGTTTAGCATTTAAGTGTTTATTGGTATTTACATGTCAACCTAACACGATGGATAAACGTTTTTCCTTCATCTACCCTAACCCACCATTTTGTTCAATGATTCGTCATTTCAGGTTACGTTAAAGTCATAACTGTTCACAATTAATCGACAGATTACAATTAAACGGATTTAAAATCGTCAGAATGTAATCACGTGGTTTTTACAATATAACAGTGACATTATATACTTTCAGTTGCGATTATCTCGAATTTGGCTCAACCGATTTTGGTGCGCGTTTCAGTACAGTATTTGTTATTTTCAGGTGAAAAAAACACTTTACAAAAGGAAAAAAACTACCTTTAAAAATCATCAATCAATCAGGCGGTTCATTCAACTTGACTTATACTTTATGCAAAACTTTTAACATACTAAGGGCCGATTTTACCAACGTCAGATAAGACGTATTAGACTGAATAAATATACAATGTCCGATTTTTTAATTGCATTTATATAACAATGACTGCTTACAAATATACCTATAACGTTTCAGCATTTAAATGCTTTTTATCAATTGCCAGCATTATGTAAAACTGTTATCGACAGAAAGTTTTCTCATAGAAAAGCTGTCATTTTAAGTGTGTTGTTTTTTATTGCCATCACGTACATAAAATTAAACAAAATGCACTTCATATAATTATTCAACTAGTGACGGATGGCTCCAACCGCACGATTCGTAGAATATATATTATGTAGAGCCGACATTCCAGCTGTAGGTATATACCTAATGGATAAAACGGGTTTTGAATAGCTGATGGCAACAGATCACCGGCCGTGGAATACGCGAGCAAGTTTTTAAACTCATTTAATTATTCTCATAACTACGCCTATGAATATTCAACGCTGTACATAAAGTTTGCGGCATAAGCCTATTTTGAATTTAGCTTTATATAATCTTCAAGTATAAATAAAAGCATCACACAACCACGAATGACAATAAGCAATAACCAACGAAGAATTTTTCTATGGAACGTCATTTCGTATGAAGTAGGTAGGTAGGTACCTATCTGGCAGACAACCCTAAGAAATAATTATTAAAATTAAAAATGACTATAAAAAAATAAGTTTATTTTAGAAATAAAAGGAATGATATTGGACACCAATAACATACATTGCTCTGATCCCAAAGCAAGTAGCCAATGCACTTGTGCTATGGAAATCAGACAGAACGGTGGTACCACAACACTCAAACCTGAGACAATATAGAAAATTACATTGTCCTGATCTGAAATCGACTCCGGGACCTTGTAGACCGACGCCTTGAAACCCAACGTGATATTCAACCCCATACAATTTCACTTATAGTACCAAATGGATAACTATCAACAGTCAATTTCATGAACATAGCATATTTCATGCAATTAAAGAAACCCATCACCGGATCCAATGTAACATTTTCGACTATGCCTTACCAAAATGTCGTAACCCACAAAACATCAGAATTCGGGGACGTCTGCAAACGTCGAAGGCTGCAGCCAGCCGTGAGCCGACGTACGAGAGAAAGAGCTCCGATTCGGGGTAATTAAGGCGGCCACCCACCGCAGCGACCGAGGCCTTGACCGACCGCCCTAATGAGTTCACCCGCGCTGAGACACCACGCAGACGACACCCATCTCGAAAAACATCGATAGGTGAGTCTTTAGAGCTTTAACTTCATAAATGCCAAAGATACACTAACTTGTAAGACTTGCGTACCTTCTTAGCGGAGTGTAAATTTTTAATTTCTTGCCAATACTCTCAAGTAATAAAAGAAAGTAACTTTAAGTACTCAAGCTTATTGAAATAACCAAGATCGATACAAAACAAATATTTTTAAATCAAACAACGGAACGCAGTAGCAGAGAAAAAGGCGCGGAATTCCCGACTGTCAGATTTTGACAACTATCAGCACCGCCATTTCGCATCAGTTTTTATTGACGATTTTTCCATTTAACACAAGATACCTCCAAGAGATTTATTTTTTCTTCACTAATAAAAGTTTTTAAAATATTTTTATATTAATAATAATATCAGTCTTTGGAATAATCACCTTCAATTGTATAGTTTTCATGCTCTACTTAGTTATAGAAGCTGATAATGTCGTTTGACAAAACTTACACATGTAACATTTTATTATACCGGTAGGTACTATTTGCTATACCTACATACGACTAGCCATAGTAAGTATCTGCATAGAGATATGCAAGTCTCAATGTGCCATGAAAACTGCATACGTAAA
The DNA here is from genome assembly GCA_963924145.1 of Pyrausta purpuralis. NCBI lineage: Eukaryota > Metazoa > Arthropoda > Insecta > Lepidoptera > Crambidae > Pyrausta > Pyrausta purpuralis. Next base: position 21,883,909 of record OZ001643.1, read on the forward strand.
GATGAATACGCCGCCATATTGTTGCATTGCATTTCTCATGCAATGTCCCGTTCACAAAACAAAAATCGAGCAACAAAAGGAAAATACCGACAAGCCGGTTACTCTAAACTTTTTTACTTTATTTCAGTGAGACTGGCACCGAACGCGCTCGGCGAAGAAAGACGTAACTCGCTTCCAACGAAAACTCAAAGCCTCTAAACACAAAAGGCTTAAGTTTCTCGAAACAGGTTTTCTTTAAAGACATTTCGTTTTTCAATATAAAAGCTCCAACACGAGAGCCCCGCCTACACTTGATTTAAAATTAGAACTCTTGCGTGACAAACGCCGGTAACTTCGAATTAAATGCTAAAAAGTTAAACTTTATTCACAAGTAATAGAGCACAATATTCCACGGTAGTTTATATTCCGTAAGGTGGGTTGCTCCGTAAATGCTATTGGCCCAATAGCGCAACGTGAAACAAACAAGAAATATTCGTGTGAATGAGACGGCGCTATCCGGCCAATGTCACGATTTGATCTTTGATCAAATATCTTACGTATGTATATTCTAAAACCCATAGAAAAATATTAGAAAGTAGAGAATAATACCAGATTTCAGATTTTAAGAATTTTATGAAAAAATGTTGTATGCAGCATTACATATTGCTAATTTAAAACTAAAACTTGAAAATGTCAAACGATAGAGATGAAACATTAACTTACACCGTAGTGTGAAGAGCACAGTCGATGTGTTTGGTCGGTACATTGCTCAGTGGTGAAAAGGCCTAACACGCAGTAATAGTAGCAAGATGGGGATCGTGTGCTGTTTGGTGGAGCGTTTGGATTGGGATGTAGAGATTATGGAGTTGCGTCGTTATTCCTTTCGGTTGTGTTTGGAAGTGGGCATGGCGGCATACGAGCAGTGACGATTCGTTTAGTAGACAGTTGACAGTCGCCACGCCACACTGACATTCCGATAGTAGCACTGATAACATTTTTCTTTTGATGATTTTTGTTGATCCCCCGCGTGGTGCCAGTGCTTGAATATATGGAACTGGACTGTTCGGGCTAATTTTTGGATAAACTTGTATAGTTGTGTGGTGCAAGTGCAGTGTTGTGATGATTTGTTAATGACTAGTTTGATGTTGACTGAACCGTACTGTGTAACGGTGTAACTGACAATGTGTGTTTGAGTAAGTTTTAACTACTTCAAAAGTTTCATTTTTTTCGTGTTTTATCTGTATCTAAGTATTATAAGTACTGTGGTGTTTGTTTATCATTGATAAAATTAGTTCTATCATCATATACTAACTTAGCAAACCTCTATAATACGTTTTTTTTTCTCTAAATATTATTTATTTAGGGTGAAATATTGCAATGACCACTGTATAGATTAATTGTATATTTTGAGTATAATCCTAAATGCCTGTGCAGAGAGCAAAACATAGTGTTTGATTCATAATATGACACCATATTTTAAATCAAGTGTAAAGGTACCTTGTCTTGTTTAGCGCTCTAATTTGACAAATATGAAGTAAAAACATTTTTCCTTGTGCAATGCGATAGGTATGTGTAGTTAGTGCCTCGATTAATTATTAAAATCTTGTTTCAACTTTCAGACTGATTTTTTAAATTATGTATTGACGTAGCTCTTTTGTTATACAATGAAAGTAAAAAAAACTAATTCTTATAGCATAATATGAGGTTAGAAATTACACATAAGACGTTTTTTGGCTCGTCCTAATTAATGTTAATTGATTATTTTTCTGTAAAATAAGCTAAATTCAATCATTTTTATACATATCTTCCAATGATTTAACTGACCATTTAATTAGTATGAGCGTTTCAAAACCACTCATGCGTTACCTTTACGTTTAACCAGCCCAGAAGAAACCAAAGTAGCAAACTATTTATTGTTAAAATATGAAAAATTCTTCGTTTAAGTAGATACATAAACCTCAGTAATTCATTGAACGATCTAAACACGTTAATCATGAACGTTAACTCAATTTACTACCATCTAAGTACCTACTTTAGTTGATAAAGATAACCATTAGGTTACCTAACTCTACATAGAGATACAGATACTTCAAATCTATCTTTCGGTCAATTCAACTTAAGAAAGTAATATATTTGTATTTTTTTTTATCGTTTCCATTCTTTACCGTTCTTTTTTCTTCTTATAGCATTCCTATTATTTTGTTTATTACCCAAGTAGTTTTACATACCTTTCACATAATTATACACCCAATAACAACCCGTGTCTTGTCGTGTTCTCTGCAATACCTACACTGATCCCTTTCTTTTACACTACCTTTACACAGCTAATAAATAAAAGCAAAGTTACATACAAGCACTTAGTGCTTTCATGGAATCTCCTATATCTGTACCTATGCATTACTCAACTATTTCTAGATTAAATATTTCAATATCAAATTCTAGTAATAAGGATAGAGTCGGCCCGCCCTCCTCACGGGGCGTCGCGAGCCCAGACACGCCCACCACTCGCCCATACTCATGCATGTCTGAACTATGTACTATGTGCGATACACTAAGTAAATAGACGTTCAGGAATTCGTGACTACACTGCAAAGTTGGCAAAAACCGCTGAATATAGCCGGCGAATTGTCGCGGTACTGATGTGATTTTCATGGCTTGTAAAGATAGGATATAGGTAGAGCTCGAAATCCGTGGCTACTCTTCTAATCGCATTATCAAAGAGGTGTTTCAGACTGTATCGAAATGTATGAAGTAGGCAAAATCGCTTTACATAGGTAATACATAGAGAAAAGAAAAGCTCAAAGTAAAACTACTGATTTATCATTGTGGAGACTAACATCTGTACAATATTTTTCATCTCTTGTTTGAAAAGTTGAACTTTCATGTTTAAATAGGCGGGTGGAAAGTAATTTAGTTCACATTGCTACTACCAGGCATGGAGTCAAATCATATTATTACAATAGCTTTACATTTTTTTTTTATCTTAACTACACAATAGAATATGTTTATTGTGTTCTTTGATTAAAAAATATGCAATTAATATTTTTAAACAATTAACAGTTAAAACATTCGGCTGCCTGCCAAAGTGCCCTTTAATTTTTTCATTTTACAATGTCACTTTTTTAGTTTTTTCAATTGTTATATAACTATAAGAAAAAAAACCATTGATGTTTTAAGATCGCTTCAATTTTTTTGATATCATCCGTGATCTATGTACTCCGATTTCTTCCGTGCCGTATCGTACTCCTTCTAATCGTGTGCTGCTAACATTATTTTTAAATTACATTCTGTAAGCTTCCTTTTTGTACCCACTCCAGTATCTGTTAGGAATTCGATTCACGAAGTTATCTACCTGGGACAAGTAATCCAGTAAGACCAACTGAAAGAAAGAGATCAATCGAGGAATTCAACGCAGCTGGGTAACGTTCTGGAAATTGCGTAAGAGTGTCTTCTCGTCTCAATTACCTCAGTGTCTGAAGACAAAATTATTCAACCAGTGTGTGTTATACCAGTGATGATGTACGGATCTAAAACATGGTCTCTTACATTGGGCATTATAAAGAAGCTCAAAATCACAAAACGAGCGATTGAGAGGGCTATGCTCGGTGTCTAGTTACGAGATCTAATCAGAAATGTAGAGATACTTAGAAGAATTACGGTAACCGACATAGCCTTGATAATCAGTAAGCTTAAATGACAATGGGAAGGGCACATAGCGCGAAGAACTGATGGCCGTTGGGGCAGAAAATTTAGATTAGTGACCCTACGATCAAAGACGCGGCGTAGAACTTCCACTGTTAAACTAGATTCAGACCGTATGTGATCAGTCGCTGTGTGAAACCGTGGGGAGGCCTATTCTCAGCAGTGAACGTCCATTGGCTGATAATGATCATTCACATTATACAACCACACGCGTTCCTCACAGTCTAAATGCAAAAATCGTGTGTTTAACTCAGTTGAAGTCCCTTTGTATTCTAGAACAATTCATAAGTCATAAGAGACCAGATTTTTTCCCGAGAGGATAAACTGCACGGTGGCTCCGTTGGTAAGATCGTCGGCCCGGTTCGCCAGAGGTCGATGGTTCAAATCCAAGTTTAAATCCCATTCATGCAGATTTTTGGTTTCATATTTCATCTTATGTAATTATATATTGCTTAATTGCTGGCGCTGAAAATTTTGCCATAGGACGTCCACTGTTGAACATCGAAACATTTTATACACATATATTTTTATTGATATGCATCGTTTTAACGGTATTTAAGGCCTACCTATATACAATGTGCTCCTATAACACGTTCAATTAGATACGATGTTTAAGTAAATTTAACAATAATACCTAACCTAAAATTTGAAGACGAATTTTTCTTTACCAGTGTTTTCATTTATTTCTAAGTAGTCTAGACGACAGAATGCTAAATATTATGCTGATTAACTTAGTATTTATACCCCTGTAAAACGCGATCAAAATTATTGCCTCCATGTAGCGACGCAGTGCAACACATATTTACGGCTAGTTACTACTACACGTATTTACGGCTATTCACAACACATAAGCGTCCCTATTTACTACACCGTATTCACTACGAGTATAAGCTCATTGTGGTATACTAAATAGCCCGCGGGCGCTCGCTGTGAATGCAAAAGCGGTAAAATTGGGTCACGAATAGCGACAATATTACTTCTGGGGACTAAAAATTGCCATAAGTATGTGAAAATGGTTGTATATTTTCATGAAAATGTTTCTTATTGTACATGTTGTTAGTGGAGGTGGACTATGTTCCTGGTTATTTTTTTGTACCTACTCCACCTATTTATAGTTGCATAACACTGCACGCAGTTCAAATGAATGTAGGATAAGGACGTGAAACGGAACGCAAGGAGTAAGAGATGAAATACAACAGAGAGTGAGATAGACGAAGAACGTTCGATTTGAAAGACGAATGCAGTAGTTGAGAGTTGGAAGTCGTTACGAGTGATCGGAGTGCTACGAAGGAGTGAGGTTATTGTAGTCTGCTTTATCTATTTAAAAAAATGCCGGACAATACACCTCCATATATTCCTACATTCATATAACAATGAAAATCACAACGACAAGTGGTTGAATATAATCGATACTGATGCTAATTTTTTTAATGGCAAAAACACACAAAATAAGTTTTATTTAATTCATTATAATTATTTATTTCACCGTCAAGAATCTATATTAAAGAGTAAATTATGGTTTTATGCCATTTTATAACAAAATCTGTGTAATAGTATATGCTGCAATATTGGAAAGACAATCAATTAATATTTGCTTATATCAGTTTGCTCGACTGCATTGCAGTGACCCTTCTGATGTCACAGGCGTGCTAAAATCATAATAAACTGAAACTAATTCCTATTTATATCAATTATTCTCAATACTTCATCACACCGTATTGTTTGCTGTGAGACTAAAAGCAAACACGACAGATAAACCTTTCACTGGCTGGCTCCTACCCCTTCAGTGATCCATCACTTCTGTCAATCTTGCTGTGACACACTTTGCTTCTCTCGTTGAACCAAACAAATAACTGCATTATGTGGATTATAATTATTATATTATTATTGTTGTCTGGCACCCATAACACTAACTTTGAGTAGCTTACTTTGGGACTAGATGGCGATGTGTGGGAATGTCGAAAGGATATGTATTTTTTTATTTATTATATGATGTTTAAATTCAATCAGTCTTATGAAAGTTATACCTTACTGTGGACTGTCGTATCAAAACCTTAATTCCTACTTTGTCTTGTCTGACGTATCAAAACAGATGTGCTTTTGGTAGAAGTGACTAGTATTTACTGATGATTTGTCCTCGAGGTGATAAGTTTTTCCATAGCATTTGCACTTACTCGCAACTCTGTCTATCCCATACAAACTATTATCTGGTGAATTTCCTTCATTTTTGTTGCACAACAAGCTTTAGTAAACTCGTTCCGAGTTAAGGCTTAAGTAAACAAAAAAATAGTGTAGACTTCAATACTTTTGCTGTTGAGGAATATTTTTAGACAGCTCAACAGTAAAATGTCGCATCGACCTCGTGATGGTCTCAGTTAGATTAAATAATACTGGCATAGGATCATAGATAACAAAGCGTAGCTGTACGCACAATGTAAATAGATGAATCCGATATCAATTCTGTGTATCGATCGCACATTTTACGTACAGACAGTATGACAGTGCTCACTCTAAGCTTCACCCCTTTGATGGATCACCGTGAGGCGATGCCACTTCTGTGACACAAATGATTCTGTTAGTGAGTGGCAAGTTTTGTTTTCAAAAGCTTTGCTTGCAAAGCTGAGATCTTACTCAGTTAATACATTTTAGTCGTACATGTAGAACGCTGTCATGATATTACTGATTCACTTTTAAAATTTAATACCTATAGATGCAAATGCTTTATCCAGTCTCGTACCTACCTTGCAGAATACTTTTTCCTACTACCTTCGTAAAAATATGGTATAATTTAGCCAATCCTGCAATCTTCACAAGTTCGGCTGTCCATCTTGTCGGTCTCGACGTCCTACGCCGCGTCTTTGGTCGAAGGACAAACTCGTCCAGTTTAATGCCTCATAAAAGACAGGCATGTTTTATGAGGCATTAAACTGGATGAGTTTGTCCTTCGACCGAAGACGCGGAGTACTCCATTCCATCAGAGCACTACTTTTCAAGGTGTGCCGCTTCCAGTCATCGATCGGCTGCAACTCTTAGGCATTGAACTGTCCTCCACCCAGAACTTTGGCGACGGCGAGTACATTGAGTCCATAGCTGAAACTGCCGCCAGGAAATTGGAATCCTCTCAAGGGCTAAGCAATATTTCACACCCAAGCAAAGACTGCTCCTATATAAAGCACAGATCCGACCGTGCATGGAATATTGCTGCCACCTTTGGAATAGTTCAGCAAAGTGTCACCTGGCTGCTTTAGACTCAATCGAAAACCGGGCAAAGTGGATGAAAGGTGACGCCACACTTGTTGAGACCTCGCTGCAATAACTAGAACATCGCCGCAGAGTGGCATCCCTGTCGATCTTTTACAGACTGCACTTCGGTCACTGAGTAAATGAATTGCACGATCTAGTCCCGCCAGCTCCTTTCCAACACAGGGGGTCCAGACGTAGGCTAACGTACCATCCCTATGTTGTCAACATTCCACCAACCCGTACAAAGCGCTTTGCCGACTCCTTACTAATGCGTGTAGCTAGGGAGTGCCCATCAGTTCTTCGCGCTATTTTCCCTGCCCATGACCACTTGAGCTTACTGATTCTCAGAGCTATGTCCGGTTCTAGTGTTCTTCTACGTATCTCCTCATTTCTGATTCGATCTCGTAGAGAAACGTAAAATTATAGTATAGTAGTCACGTATAAATTGTGTCAGTTTCTCTTCCCGTAAAGCAAAGACCCCAATCACATCCATCGCAAATCTCTACTGCTTGATAATATATCTTATTCTATAAGTTTGAAAAAGAGAAATTAATTAAAAAGGTCAATGATTTGATGTACTTAAATGTTGTTGGTGAAAACATACAGGGTGTTGTTTTGGTCAGCGACGAGCGACTCAGGGGTGGCTGTACAAACGATACTGATGCCAAAAAAATATTTTTTTTTTGAAATGGAAAAATGCACATTTTTTTTTACATACGGTACAGCGACCGAGTCAATACTAACAACACCAGGTAGCCTCTTCGTAGCTTACTAGCTACGGCGTAGTATTTCGTAGATAAACGAAAGAAATTTTCCTATTCGTTTTGTATTTTTTTGAATGTTGGGAAGAGGTTTTCTTGTTATAAAACTTGCTCAGACTTTAAAGAAAACATTTTTTTTAGAATAAGCATAACTCATATTATCATACCCGAGTTGGATGTCACTGGCCAAAACAACACCCTGTACCTATATTCTAAATACAAATAATTTAATCAGTAAAAACAGGGTTTGTGGTTTATGACCCCAGTGGTGTTTGTTCCCGTGGTGTTTAATTCCCATCGATAAAAAGCAATTTTAATCAATAGTTACAGCCGGGCTGAAACTTGTTACAAACAACAATACCCGTATATACGTATATTTACAGTAGTTGCAATAAACGATTGATTAATTATATTTAGTTTGCTTTTGTATACAGTCTTCGAAATAATTAAAAGTCTTAGTAACATCATGTTAAATGATTTATTTATAAAGTAAAAAAAATACATATAAAATTATAAAAGCTAACGTAAAAATTGTAAAATCACAGTTTTGTTTAGTGTTAGGTACTTTAATAGAATGAAAATGGACGTACATAATCAAATTATTTATAACAACGAATCTCTAAAGTTTTCTAAAAGTGACTAAAAGTATTAGTCTTAAATTGTTGAGTTTATAAAGCTGGTTATTTGAACTGCGGCATAATACCTGCATAATTGTTTAATAACTAACTACATATTACATTTATCGAAATCAGGGTCAAAAACCACTGGGGTCGTATTCACGAACCCTAAAAATAGTCAAAAATATGCTACATATATTTTTAAATAGCAATCGTATTTCTTTTTTTTTTAAAATACTTGTGCTTACTTTCTTAATACGCAGCTGCAAAAATCTGGTGTTAAACTGATAAAATAATATAAAATCAACAATTGATTTCAATTTGCTACAATCCGCAAATCATAAAATCTGAACTCCGCCCCACGTGATCCATCAGAAACCACGACAGGGCTGGTGGAATCCGAGACGTTTACGACCAAAATTATGACGAACAGTTTCCGCAACGCACCGAAAATGAGATACGAGTAATATCGCCTTATCTATCACACAATAAGATACGATACAACAATACACTTAAAAACAATGAATATGAATCGAGTTTCATTGTTAAAAGTAGGTCTAGGATCAAAATTCTTGGCCGTGGAGTTGTTTATCAGATATGCAATAAATAATCCGTTTTAAGAAAACTAACTAAATAGCTTGAAATTACGTTTTGGAGTTTAACAAAATACTTTTGAAGTCGATTGAAACAAAAAAAACCGTTTTGAAAAAACTGACTTAAACGCATTCTTTTTCTATTCAGGAGAAACTTTACAAGACGACGGTTACTTGACGACCCGTCTGGTGAAGTGGTCGAGAAATCGCCTACTACGCAGCGGGTTGCGGGTTCGATCCCCGCACAATACAAACATTTGTGTGCATGAACATGTCTGTTTGTATTGGTCTGGTTGTTTTCTATGTATATCATGTACCTATGTATTTACGAACAAAAAGTATTTAAGTATTATATCCGTTGTCTGGCACCCATAACACAAGCTTTTTTGTAGCTCTTTGGGACTACATGGCGATGTGTGGGAATGTCCAAAGGATATTATATTATATTATAGGATGATGTCAAGCATACGTACACCAACAATCTACCTAGGTATACACATTATACATGTCTCCTAAATAGAAGAAAAATGCGTTATTTCAGCTTTTTAGGCAGTTTTTGGAAGGTGGTTTAATTTATTAAATTATTTTAATATTTCATGATTTTTTGTTACTACCCATATCTAAAAAACTGCTAGACCGATTTTGATAAAACTTACACCGTTCCCTAAGTTGATTATGCCTGATTAAACTAAAAAAGAATCAATTCACTATGGCTTCTCATTTTTGAGAAATCCTGAGACAAACATACAAATATACAAACATTCATACACTTACGAAATTCCTAAGTAAGTCTTGCGAACACGTGTTCTAGTAAGATCAACATACAAAAATTTTATCAAATTCTAACAATATCACATACATTTCATTCAGGTCATTATCACATCATTCAAGTCGAATTGATAACCTCCTTTTTTGTAGTCTGTAAACAGAATCATCTCCTTCTGTGGACTTCTGTGGACGTGGTGTGTAGTTTATGTGGACAAACATACAAGTAAATATCATACAAACATAGACTTACATACACTTACAAAATATTGCACATGTGCTTGGAAGCCCTAATGCTTAATGGATCAACATACTTTTTTTCCCTCGATATTAATTATTAAATATTTTTTTATTTTGAAGTCAGTTAAACTTGAATCAACAACATCATAATATTTGAAGTTGTAATTGTAAACAATACCAAGTTTTCCATTTTGGTTTCTTTTGTATTTGTTTTATCTGACAATAACACTTTTGTCACGTTTTCAAGCTAGTTAAAAAATAATAATTAAATCGAGCTGATTTGCACCATACAAAAACTACCACGGACATGTCAGTTCGTTTGATTAGAAGAAAACGTGGCCTCTCGTAATAGAAAGTTAATTCGCCGGCACAAAACGCATCTTGCATCGTGTTATGAGGAAATTTCTAATGCACTAGCAACGTATGCATCTGCGTTTAGCGCATCGCAGGTTTCACCAAGTGTTACTACGAGTAGTTTTTATGGGGTTCGATAGTTTTGCATTTAGTTTGGTTTACGGATCGACAGTTTTCCTGGTATAGGGAAAGGAAATGTGCACAGATCTACATAAAGATTGGCCTTAAAATCATAACAATAACATTTTTCGTATAAATTGCTAGCTAAAGTAGTAGTATTTATAGACAAAAAGTACCCCCTTTAAAGAAAAGAAATTCTGTGTTAATGCCAGAGATATGAGTTAATAGGTAGTTGTATTCAAAATTTTTTTTGTCGATTTTGTTTTTTTAACGGTTACACCCTCAGTCTGGTCCATCAGTCTGGATTGACACCACTCTGTCAGTCTGCGTAGAGTACTCCATCATTCTGACCAGGCTGACGGACTGGGCTGATGCCAGACTGGACATGTAACCATTACCTAAGATGTTGTGTTCTTGGGTCATGCGCTATTTGCGTAGTAGCGTCTTGATCCTTTGGGATGATTTCGTGGTTACCAGTCACCATGTAATACAGTGTAATCGTTCTTACATGCGCTGGCGCACGTCGCGTGAGAAGTGGTAATGGCGGCCGCTTCCTACGACACTGATCCTATCAACGACAGCTCTAACTACGTGTAAGGCCAGCTTAACATGCCCATTGTAAGGCTTTATTAGGTGTGAATAAAGAATAGACGGAAATTGTCGTTGTGGAACATGATATGATCTACTCTTTCTATTAATAACAGTGGCATAACCTCATAGTAGTGTGTGTGCACGGTCTTTATGAAAGACAAGTAAAAAAAAAGATTACTTTTCCTGATTATCGGGTGAAAAGTAGAAAGGCACAAATTTGGACTGAATGTGTAAAATTTAAAGTTCACAGTGACTAAGTAAAGAATGTTGAAATGTCTGAGTTTCAGATTATTGTCTTAAAATAATAGAATCTTGTCGTTAGGTCATAGAAGTGTGACATTACAGTAACGTTAAATCCACTTACCTCCTACACTTCAATCGTCGATGGAGCCTTTTCAATTTCTTCTGTGGTTGATAAAGCCATCATCCTTCCCTGTCTACAGTTTTTCATTCATTTGATGCATGTAGCTTATTTTGGATAATCCTTTTTTTTCTACAAAGTTTGTAATAAGCTTCCTCCAAACATTTGTTCTAGTTTCTCAATACCTATAATCAACCTAAAACTCAACCATTACTTAATACGTTTGGTCGAATAAACCAATGATATTCAAGTATATCATAGCAGCATTTAACCCATAACTGTTCTCGACTCGTTTAGCATTCAGGACTCGTCCCTTAGGAGTGACAATGAGGAAATTAGTGGGTAAGGATTAATTTGAGCCCGTGATGAAATCTCGACTGGTGGCGCGGAATACGAATGCGCATATTATGGCAACAGACATTGAGAGTAATTAAATTAGATGCAGATGAGTCTTTGTAGTTAAAAATGGTCGTTATAGAATCAGAAATAAACAAAGAAAGTACTAAGTGTTATTAAATAACAATATTTTGATACAAACGATAATTATAGTGCAGATGATTTCTTTTAACGTAAATAAAAGGGGTCAATTCTCACGCAATTCGTATATAAAAAAGTTCACCGATCGAATTTTCTTTGACGAAGAAAAAAAAAGTTTTCGATTTCTCTGAGTCACGATTTCTATGTATTTAGATTTTGTTAATGCGAAAGTTTTTTTACGTGTAGATATTTTACTTGATTTTTTAGGTAAAACGATTAAACTCGCAATCGAATTACCACACGAAAAAAGTTCTATTGCCGCGAGAATCGGCCTCTAGATCTATAGAAAGTAAGTCTGTGCGGACAAACAAAATGTCTGGCACGTTGATGTGACCACGTTGGAACGATATAACATAATACGTGTCTTTTAATATTTTTCATAAATATTGACAAGAATGTGAACTACAACTTACTTCCAGCATATCAAAATGAGCAAATGTGTAGGTTGTGGACAAAATTATTTACTACACCAATTTTATGATAATCACCTAGCGTTATTTCTGCGTAATTCATACCTTCAAACCCATCATCCTACGCATCTCAAACAGTCAACTATGAATTACACCTTAACCTTAGTTTAACAACTGCAAAACCGCTTCCTAAATATTGTAATACTGTAATTGAAACAATTTTCCTAACGCACACAGAACAGACATACTGACAATAGTGCTAACAAGTGTATAAAGGCATTATAAATGTGCGTGTTTTAAGTTGGTAGCATTTACGTGCGTTTGTTGTCCATTGTCCATGTATTTGTTGGCATGTGTGCGTAAGTGGAGCATGTATTCGGTTGGATGTGTGTGTATTGAGTATAGCTCGTCGGTGTATGCGTGTGTGTCATGTGTAGAGGTGGTTGGTATGTGTGTGTCGAGGTATATTTATGTGTTTGTGGGCGGCATCCGGGCGCACGCCATTCGATTCCCAGAAGAGGAAATTGTAACGGGTAGCAAATTGGTCCCTAACCACTGGTTTGAACGGCTCCCAGCACGCAGATGTTTCTTTATGTATTGCTGTGTACGTACTACATATATGGCAATGGACGGGAATTCCTTTGAGTTACGCCACGTTCACATCGGTGAAACTATTTTCTTAAAATGATTTCGCACAAATTACTCTAATTAAATCGCGAAATTATTGGAATCACATCGTTATAATCAAAATAATACGTAAATATAAAAAAAGTAGACAATGTTTCCGGCTGAATAATTGTGATACTTGCAAATTATATAAGTATATATTTTAAGTTATTTATGTATTTGGATGTAATGGGTATAATACACGTATATACACTATCAAACATATATTCATTTAGTTTATAATCCTAAATTTTAAAAATAAAATATATGTTATATTACTGTAGTTGTAATCATAAAATATTGTTGCGTTTTTTTTAAAGTTCTATCTTCCTACAGTCTCCTGCACCCTCTAAAATTTTTCTGCATGACCTAAATGTACGACTAGGAGAGAAAGCCTAATAGTCTTAAAAGCCTAATAGTAAAACTAAAAGCCTTTTAATAAATAAAAATTATGACAAAGTTTGTTATAGAACACAAATAAATTTAACTACAATTACGCCCCTTTTTCACAATGTCTGAAAAGCGTAATATATTAAATACTTCATACGAAATAATGCTCTACATTTGAAATATTCGTCTACGGTGCAACAGACACTTGTAGTGTAATAAATAAAAATTCATATGAGCACAAATATTTTTTCAAAAACTCAATGCATCACCCTCGTCACTCGTCGTTTCAATAAGGATTTAAGAGCATTAAATTAGGAAAACTGTTATTTTGTAAGCCAGATTCGCGGTGAGCGTTTGAAAATAGGGCCATAAACAAATTCATAAGTAGGCAGTGTTCGCATTTTATGCGTTTTTAAGGGCTCCCCTAGAGGGCGCAAACGCCAAGTAAAACTGGCATCCTGTGGTGGCAATATGGGGTAACCTCACTTGAACTTGATGTATACGGAATATGTAAATAAACGCAGTGTCTTGGAAACTTTTTCTCTTGAAATTTTACAGTCCAAAATGGGATCTAATTGAACAAAACTTGGTAATACACAAAACTTTTTATGCAACTAACATTTATTTAATATATCTATACATATGAAACTAGGTATTATCTTAATAGCTCTACAGTTGCATAAGCAGGTAGCTTTACTTTTATACCTTCTCTATTTTTTCATACCTACTTAGTTCCTATACATTATATCACAAAGAGCTGATCCCGCATAACAATACAAAAGGAAATTACGTTTCATTGTCCGTCCACATGCAGGGTGCAGACGGAAAATTTTAATTCAAAACACAGACCAACCCATACGCATTAAAATAGGTTTAACCGCCAGCCGTTCCATTTTCGAAAAATAAAATAAAACAAAAAAGGAGCGCGTTCCCGCCATTTCTCCCTGCCGCGCCGCAAATTCCAGTGGAAAAAATCGTATTTCGAACGCGGTTTGAATTTTAATTGACATTCAGCTGCTGCAGCGTGGTACCACAGAACGGGTATCGCGAACATTTTTCGAGTTTACATCTCGATCCGGTCGTTGGGGTGCGTTTGATGTGCGTTCTTGGTGCCATCGGTTCACCAGTTGCCAGCTCTACCTCTAATACATGAAGGTCGCATGTCCGTGACCCTTGCTGTCACGTCCATAGTAAACTGCTAAAATAATGTTCATTTAGTTTAATTTCAGTAGCAGGTGCCAGATTTGTAAAAATGAAATGGATATGAACCAATATTTGGACATGTTATATACATACATATATAAAAACTGTAGAAAAAGCTTAGGAAGCTTGACATCATGTGTATATTTTTATTTCATGATTTTTAGTTATTTTCCCATACCTCAAAAATGACTTAACTGATTTTGATGAAACATATACTGTACACTGTACTGTAAAAGAATCATCTCGCTTTAACTTCTTGTTTTCGAGAAATCCCTGAGAAACACACAAATATTCAAACATACATACACTTACAAAGTTTTGCACACGTGTTTGGAAGCCTTTTAGATCAATATGCTCAAATTTTATCAAATTCCAACAATATCACATACTGTATGTATGTGATATTGTTGGAATTTGATTACCTCCGATTCAATTGATTACCTCCTTTTTTTGAAGTCGGTAAAAATTTGACAATCCAGTTTAAGTTTTAATCAAGTTTTAGTCGCATTTGAAATCGATACTGTCATAATTTATGTCAAACAGTAAAGACTATATTCGAAGGTCCTTTAGCTGTCATTATTCAGTGGAGCTCATGACAATTTTAATAACTTTATTGCTGAGCCGTTGTCACGTGCTGTACACTCAATGATGCTCGCTAAATTACAATGAAAATTTGGAGTGCTCGTTATTCGCGGGTTCATCGCGATGTTAGCAGACAAATTATTCAACACAAAGCCGCTGTAATGTCAAACATTCGCGAATAATTGCGGAATAACCACCAGACAACCTTCTCCCGTTACGTTTAATTTGGCGCCTTTCAATTCGGCTCGGGATGATTAAGTCCGACCGTAATGAATTAGCGCCGAGCTCAACCGTCTACTCAAACGTTCTATTATCTTTTTCAGATATCATGACAACGAAACGGGATCCAGTGCAGTCATAATTCAAAGTCATCGTCCGATAAACTAAGATGTCTAAGCGAAAATGTTGACGCATGGTGCGAAACGGGAAACGGATTCGTCACGTGAATGATCGCGGCTCGGACGGAGGGTGCGCACACCGGCAGCGATGCAAGAGATATGCAACACCGCCGCGCTGCCGCTCGACAGTAACCCGCTCGTGCGCAAGATAAAATGCGAAGAGTTCCCCGCGGTGAGAGGGAAGCAATCCGCGAGAGTCGGCATGGGGGTGCGCGATGACATGGAGGAGGAGTTCGCGGTGAAGACGAGGAACACGCCGCCGATGGGGCCGGCGCCGGGGCCGGAGCACGCGCGCATGGAGCACGGCGGGAACGGGTTCTGGCTGGCGGCGGTGACAGCGGCGGGCGCACCGCATCCCATGCTGGAAACATGCACGGAGACCGGTTTCATCAACAGCCAGCCGTCCATGGCGGAGTTCATGACGGCGCTGCCGCAACTCGGTGGTGGCGAGCTCAGCCCGCAGCACACGCCACCCGGTTACGCGCCTGACCTGCCCTCGCCCGGCGGCGGCCTCAACGTCCCCGAATATCCTTGGATGAAGGAGAAAAAAACCACTAGAAAAAGCAGCCAACAAGGTGAGTCTGACCTTTTCCTATCTTACATCTAACTCAAACAAATAAGTCTGCACGCTAGTACGCCAATCGGAACGACCTCCTCCATCAAAACGACGACGAATTTGGTTTCGTAAGTGCGCCTAACTGCCGCGTGAGTAACTACTTCGGAATTATTATTGTGCCTTTCAACGGCAGCAACAAATGGCTATTCAACCATTGTGTTCTGGTTCACGGTCCCAGGGTTTCTTTAATGAACATCAAATTACTCCGAAATATATTGAATTGTATGGTGCGACGACGTTTTGTGTCTGTAACTGTAGTTACCGGTGGGAGTGCGAGCCACTGACCCGCCTCCAGCATGCCGTGTAACGGAACGAAATACTCGACATGCACTGTAACTACAAATTATAAGTGAGAACGGTTTAGACTTCATTTTTAGATGCTGACATGCAAAGTGGATTCCTGGTTTTATCGGCAATTGAAAACGGCCTAATACAGTTGTAACGGTTCTTTAAAAAATAAGTTCTTAGTTTTTTTCTGCGGTAGTACTTCGAACAAAAAAGTTGTCATAACATTTTTTTATGTATCAAAGAATGGACCGAATTTGTCGCGGGACAAAGCAGCCGGATGATCCATCACCATACGTCGGAGGCCTGGGAACGTGACCTCACCTGGAGCCCTCGATTCATCATCTGCTACAAATTGCATCACACGCGTATTCCTATGTAATCCTTGGGAATAATTGATAATCTAGGAAGGGATCCGCTTTTGTGATTGCAAGGTTAATTTACCTATTGAGTGTCAGCGAACTCAGAAATTTTTGTTTTCGTTATTTATTTAAACTTTGATGTATTGTTAGCTGTACCATTGGCGGAACTTCAAAACAAATAAACATAAACTTTTTCACAACATTGTAATATTTTCAAGTTCATATAAATAGAAAGTTTAAGATACATGTCTCTAGAAGAGATTAATATCACTATTACCTATACCTACTACCTATTGCATTATTTGATGGTAAACAAAGCGATACAACAAATCTTTACTAATATTATAAAGCAGAGGAGTTTGTTTGTTTGAACGCACTATTCTCAGGATCTACTAGACCGATTTGAAAAAATATTTTTGTATTGGATAGATACCTAACTTATCAAGGAAGGTTTTAGCCTAAAACAAAAACATAACGATACACAAAAGCAGAGCAATAATGAAATGTTGCAAAAACTAGGGAAAAATAGTCCTTTTTGAGAGCTTCCTTTGCATAAAACGCAGCGTAAACCGTTTAAGATACATCGCAATCATATATGACGGCATTGTTTCACATTAAAAGTTCGCCAATAAAGTCCGCGACAGAATATATCTATCTGATGTGGTTTACTCACAACAAACATTGTTATATTCATAAATTTGATAAAAAAATAATGTACTATTATCAAAGGAGTTTTATTGCATACGTGTATTTATTCTGATCCAAATTAACATATGCGAGCATTTTATTTTGAACAAAATTGCCCTTTACATCATTGATTTCAATTTATACCTTAGAAGCTATCAATGTTTTACAATAATCTTGCTTGTGCTAACCGCTATGGTTTCTGGCCTCTTACTATACTGAAAATATGTGTTTTGTGGGAAATCTGAAATTTATGCAAGTGACTTTGCGAACGCTAAGAACTTTTAAAATTATACATGTGAGAATGGAAAGAAAACATAGATTTTCTAGATTTATCTAAAACCTTCGACACGGTTTCTATCTCGCTCAAATTCATACTTCGGCAGTCAGTACCTAAGCTTTTAAAGCTAACCTACATTAACTTTCAGGTAAGATTCGTTGTGGGGTCTAAGTAGAGAAGACAGTTTTCCCTACAATTTTTAACTTTCAGTAGTTAAAGTTTTCAATTAAACCAAGCCTTAGACCCTGACGGCTATACAGGATTTGCGGTGGTAGGAAAAATCAAACTTATAGTCTGCTAAATTCAAACTTATTCTTATAAGTGATTTTCTTAAGTGGGAATGAGATGAATTAAAGCAGCACTTGTAGGTAAAGAACTACTTTTACTTTTTCGGTTCATACATGTTTTTCTTAGGTGCGAAGGCGATGAAGGAACATTTGTATGAGGCCCCCCCGCTGTGCGCACAGGGAGGTCGACAAGCTCGCTTACATTAGAGAGAAGTTAGAACAAGGTGTTAACTGATATGGGCTCGGATTTCAGAGACCACGTTACTTGATGGTTATTTTAAAAATAGACAATTTTGTGATAGAGTATTCGATCCATTTTTATCAGTTTGCGAAAAAGAACAAGGACACTTTACTGCAAACAGGGTAGCTATATTATTTACCTCTGAAAATACCGAAAAAAAACTAAAAGAAAACTGATAAAGAAAGATAAACTTGTAAAGATCCTGTTTCTTTTATTTTTTTTATTTTAAATTCAATAATGTAGCTGGGCCCGTTCTTAGTTGAGATTCTTTGTAATTTTGCACAAACAAAACAAAACATCACTAAAATATAAAACAAAACATATCTAGGAAGCATCATACACGTAAAAGCAAGATTGCTTTTTTAGATGGCATTTACTGAAAATTTGTGAAGCTTTATTACAAAAAATATATATATAATGTAATTAAAGGGCATCAATAAAACAGATTTCAGCATGTATTTTTGTTGACATGCAAACTCCATGAGAACGTGCAACGCAAGAAAAAGTGAAAATTGAAACTACCATAGTATTGGTTCATACAATACCACAACACAACTGATATCACGTGATGATTCTGCGTTCCGAATAAAAAATGCGCATTAAAATGAAAACAAAAATATCTATGAAGTAAAAGGTAGGTACTGGCCGTATAAATTGAAGGCATAGAAATTAGCGTATTTTGATTGGCGATGGTTGCATAAAAATCTAAAAATCGACTCGCTACCACGTTCACGTTTTCTCATGATTTCGATCAATCTGCATCGTGAAGCAATTCGACCGTTACTAGACTATCTAGGCACGTATAAGAGACACAACAAATCCTAATAAGATGTGCTCATTAATTATAAGGACTACCTATAAACGTTGGCAGTAGGAATCATTGTATTTTGGTCAGCAATGAAGCAATTTCTGGATAGATATGAACTAACTACAAATGAAAAGCCACATGATTCTTCATTCGAAAAAAGTATCGATTAAATGTCGGTGGTAGGAATCAGTATATTCCGATCGGCGATGAGGCGATGATACTGGTGTAGGTTAGGCTGGGGCGGCCATGAACCGACGGTAATCCGTCACTGTCACCGCTATCGAGCGATGCACGCCCGACGCCGTCTGCCTGTAGGGCTGCCACTTTGCACCAAAATACTTTTATTTTTATTTATTTTATTCATAATTTATTGCACCACCAAAATTTTTTACAAAAGGTGGACTTAACGCCATATGGCATTCTCTACCAGTCATACCTTTGGGCTAGCAGAAATGATTGTGGGCAGTGCGACAGACAAAAAGAAAATGAGTTTCTAATAAAAAACGATAATTTCACACATAAAAAAAATACATGAAAAACATGTATTATAAAACAAAATGAATACAATTTACAATAAATACAATATGATCTAATAAAATACTACATATACACAACGCAAGCCATAAAATAAATATAACCATGACGATGTATTAGAAGTTTATGGATTACGCTTTGTTGATGCTTCCGATATGCATATGTAGAAAGTGTGCACGGACGAGTCTCTTTAATGAACATTTACTAGGAGCCTGTTGATTTTTTGCCGGAAGGGCATTCCAGAGACAATTGGCCTGGACAATAAAAGAGTTTGAAAGGAAACCTGTGCGATGAGAAGAAGTAGCGAGAGAAAGTTTATTAGAAGTGCGCAGCGGACGCGAGTGCATACTTCAGTCGTTTATTTTTACAGCTTGATGCGATAACTGAGTTAAACAGACTTACCTACTTACTGAGCTTTCCTAGAAGCTACAACTACTCGGACTTTTAAACCCTTCTTCATGAAAAAAACGTATTATTTAGTAATTTACCTTATTCCGAAACGCCAGGTGTTGAAAAACGAAATGAATCCGTTCAATATTTTATTCAATCATATAAAAGCTGTTATACTGACTTATTGAAATGGTTGTTTTTTAAACAATTAAAGTGACAACCCTGTAGGTGGCGCTCGCTGCAGCTCGGGCGCGACGCTGCCGCTCTAAACTTAGATATTGGATTTAGCAAGTTTGACTGATTCCCTTAAGTGACGCCCTGACGCATATTTTGATGTTTCCTCTACAGGGCTTTCCTGGATCGGTAACCATCACTGTAATGTTATGTTACTATATTAAGGTACTTACTTTATATTTATACGTTGATTAATCACAAAATGAAGCAATAAGTACTAGTGTCCTTAGTATTAAAATGTTCTATGATTGTCTCTAAATGGTCAACAACGTTGACTGAACGCTACAACTAGCCATGTAACATTTCAATTCAAACACATTCAAAATCCGTATTTTTTAATGCATCCTTTATAATATAAATTGCACTTGTAAATAGCTGTGTGACAGACGAGGAAGTTTCCTCGCCTGTCACACAGCCGAAATTGCTTTTTACTTACTTACTTTTTACTTTACTTTTGTTTTTATAGTGACAAAACACTGTAAAAACAAAAATGAAATTACATCCTTTATAATTTTGATACACAATTAGAATCAGGTGGAGATACTATCAGCTGCAACTGAACTGGCAAACAACTATCACATTACAAACACACCGCATGCTTTATCATAAGCGCTCTACTCGCAACCACGTTAACATTTTCTCATGATCTCGATCAATCTGCACCGTGAAGCAATTTGGCCGTCACTAGACTATCTAGGCACGTATAAGGGACACGAAACAAATCGTCCAAGACCACGCCTCCGGCCTACGAGATCTCGAGATCGAAATTAAAATGGACGCCCAGACTCAATCGATCATTCCGATTCTTTAATACAATGTCGTATTATTTTCGCAGGCGCAATCTGCCGACGGACATGTGACGAGACGATTCATAAACTTCTTTGTGCCACGAAATTGCATCGCAACAAAAGATTGCAGTTAGATTAAGAAGGGATACAGCTGACGGTTTTTGTAAAATTTTTGATATATACTAATATGATTGACTTGGAAGCTCTACACGCGCTGTTGAAGGCGAATTTGCAAAGTAGTTTTTGTTCAATGATTCTCTCTTACTTATTTTTTTCTATACCTTATTTAAGTGTCTCAGTTAATAATCAAGCTCATGAAGAGGCACATTATACACGTGCAACTTCAATGAGTTACTATTGCATTTGATTGCGTTTTCTATAAACCAAACATTTTAAATTATCTGAGGGCACGGAAGTGCTCCACGTAAGATGACAAAAACACTAAAATCTAGCTGGTTATAAATGCAAGAAGCGTAATGCGATGCATAAAATGTAAAGACAGCTACAAACACGGTGTGCGTGCGGGCTAAACAACCGAAATATTCACCGTAATACGACCCATTACTGTAATGATGATGGCATGGGAGCTTCGACATTTTGCGTCTTTGGAAGCCTAATTTATTTATATTGTCTTGTTTTAGTTTTTGAATACTTCCTCTACAATAAAACAGACGACGTCACAATGTCTGATATATACGTAATCTTTCAAGACCCTTTAATCTTTGATATTGTGGTCACTTGTTTATTATAACAACTGACCGCAATATCAAAAATTAAAGGCAACGCTCATACAAAAACTACGCTCATAAATAAATTGCGCAAACAAAACCACAATACAAAATCACAACAAGTGAAAGTTACAAGCAAAAAATACTCAAGGACCTTCTCATTGACACTTTCAATTTCACAAAAATAAGTCATAAATCGTTGCAATTCGTTGTGGCTTGAAAAAAAATTGCAATATCTCAGGTAGTCCTTTGTCTATGGCCGTAGAAATGACCACAGATAACAATAAATTTTGTGGCCGGTGCTCATTGATTTATGTGAAAAATGAGCGTAAATTTTGGGTTAACAGGAACCCAGGGCGGGTCAGGAGTCCCGATTAGATCCATTGCGCCTATTATATCATACGGAACACGTATTTTAGAAGTGATTTAACCAGTGTCTAGTCAGGAAATCATGTTTTTGCGTTCCTGGCCATTTTAATGGTAGAGTCGTTGGCTTTTGCTGTTGTAGGTAAATGGTTGACGTAAATTATTCTAAAGTTATATTAAATTAAAGTATGTAATGGTAATTTCGAGAATGATACGAAAATTTGACCGTGACTAGACATAAAACTTGTCCTTGCTGTTTCTGTGAAACAAGTTTTCATTTCTTATTATTTTCATATATATCTACTCTAAAAATCTATATTTAGTTAGTCCACTGTATCAGCGCAGTCATATCGCACATATCTGTCAATGTGTCATCATTTCATCGTATTTCGTCTATCTTTTTCACACCATCGAGCAAGAGTTCCATTCATAATGCCAGTTATTAATCTAACCAGCCAGCACGGTAGTTAAAATAAAGGCAGCGATTGCCATGGTGGCATTCATTCGCTGTCAATACATCGAGCGGTATGATTTACGCGCAACCCGCGGCACTCACCTCTTCGGTCGGAGTCTACCCGCACAGGGTTGCCATAAAAAAAAATAAGAGTATCTAAGAAGAAAACTTATCTTTTTTGAACTGGCCAAGATCAACAAGGTTTTTCAGGAATTTACTGCCCTGTATAAAAATCTGATAATCCAGTTATTTCATTAAATGAGATGTATTAGTACAGACAAAATACTTAACCTTTACATTTCAATCGTATTCGAGCACCTCTCTTTGCTCTTACAAAAACACTGCTAACCCAAAATGAAAAAGTACATTAATATTGTAATTTACTTTTTCAAATGTAATTCTAAAGGTACATATAGGTAGATAGATAACTCTTTATTTCACATCACACAGGTTTATAACATTCTATGTGATCTAAATAATAAGCTGTAGATGCTTAATCAGAGCAAACCTATTTCAAATAATGAAATAAAAAGTTTAAAAAATCGTTTCAGTAGAGGTGCGCTCTTACCTATACCTACCTATTTTTGCCTACCTGAGAATCTATTTCCTTTCTAACACCGTGTGACGAAGCAGCAATTATCGCGTCTACGACGATTTTCTGCAGCAGCCCTAGCATAAACATAAATCAATGCGTATCGGCACACAACTGTCGGTCTGTCTGCGCGATCGCGACCCCAAAAATACCCTAGTTCCGTTTAGTGAACACGCTTTGCATTCTAATATCATCATTTTCAATGTATTTATCAAACGGTCAATATACCATTAGTTATGTTTAAATATATTTATTCTCATAAAAGACAATATACAGTCATTTGCATGAGAACAACGCTGGCTTATAAAATTACATTTGTTTCGTCCGAGCCTAACCATACAAATTAGTTATAGACGAAAAAAAACAAATAATATTTAAAATAATTTTTAGACAACATATTCGGCCATTTTTGATTTAAAACATTATCAGGAGTTTCACTTTTAATATTTAACGGTAGCTGGGTACAAAGTTGTTTTGCTTCATACGTTATAATTTTTTTACCATAATTTGTTCTGAATCTTTGGGGTGCCTAGATCTTAGGTTTGGTTGCTCCGCTTTTATAAAATCATTACTTTATCTGTGTTTGACAACCTTTTGACGTTTCTTACCCTAATTACTTAAAGCAAATGAAATTGGCGAATGATTCTGTTTTATGTGACATTCAGTGCCAGTCATTTCCATTTCCATTTTGGTTATGCTTTGTGTTGTGATTTCCATTTTTTTAATTAAAACACTGCTGTTGCTTTTTTGGTGTAGTTGTTTGAGTTGATTTGATATCACTCCAATACTTAGAAGCTTATGATCTTGTTCTATATCTGCATAGATCTCATGACTCTTTATTATCGATAGTCATACAGCAAATACAAAACATCACACATCCTCCGATTTATAAAAACGAATGATACTAATTCGGTCAGTGCCGTAGATCACAATAGTATCAAACGGGAGCCGCTCACCTGCCAACAAACAAACAAACACGTAATCCGGCAAAGGCCAATCGATAAATCACTTTCGTTAAGGGCCGCCGCGCACTGGGCGCCAGGTAGGGCTGTCGCTGTGAAAGCTAGCAAATTGTTGCTTTGCTTTTTACTCTTTACTACTTTCACTTTGACAACCTCCGTGGTCGAGTAGCTAGCACGCTGGTTTCCAGCGTCGCCATCTCGTGAGGTTCCGGGTTCGATTCCCGGTCGGGTCATTGTAGAAAACCATCTTTTCTATATTGTCACGGGTCTGGGTGTTGTGGTACCACCGTTGTTTCCAAATTCCATAACACAAGTGCTTTAGCTTCTTTGCTTGGGATCGGAGCAATGTATGTGATGTTGTCAAATATTTATTTATATTTATATTCAACTAAGTAATAAGTAACAACCAGTTCAGAAAATGTTTTAGTTTAGTTCGAGTCAGCCACATACAGGTCAATGTAATAGTTCAGGCAAAATAAAGAGAATGCTGAGAACCTAGCTTTAATTTTAATTTCTTCTGTGATATATGTCTGTACTAATAAATTATAAGACGATGTATTTATTTATGTTTATTATGCAATATATAAATTATATTAGCAATTAAAGAATAAGTATGATTTGCTACTGTAGGAAACTAAACCTGAAGAATTAACATTCAATACAGTAGCTAAGTTAACTCAAATGTGTCAACCCTAATCTAAGCTTTTGTCCTAGAGTCCGTCGGCACCGATTTTTACGGCAATTAGAGACACTTACCTGACACGGTGTGGTAATCCTATTAATGGTGCGAGAGGGACAGAGCACCAGATCAAAGGAAGAATGAGACGGCTGCTTCGTGGGCGGCAGACAGCATTGTTACTGGCTAATGCCCGATCTTGAATGGAGGCCTAGGTGCGATGACCAAGCCTTTTCTGAGGCCGGTCAGATTAAAAAGCTAAATTCAAACTTGTTTAAATAATAAGTACAGCGGCAGAATTAATATAGAATTGATATTAAAAGTATTTAGTCAACAGCTCGTTTCAGTCATAGATCTTCAAAACCCGACAAGGCAATAAACAAAAATAAATCGTAGAACAATCAAGCTCATTCAACATTTCAAAGCACCATTTATATGCAAAATCGCAACTCGCACATCATAATGCGGCGTATAAACAATTTGCTCATTTAACGGCAGATTGTTAGCATACTTCCCCCAGCGAGAGAGATGTTGCCGTAAACTGATTTATCATATCAGCGAGTTCCAAACAAGCGTCATCTTACACGCATAAACCCCGTATCGTGGCCACAAAACATTCTCAACAATATGCACTAAAACTTGGAGCACATATTTGGGTAGCGTACTTAGATCATCTTCCCTTTACACCCCTCTACTTAAACGACGTAACTCAATTCATCCCTGCGAGCAAGCCCAGACTTTACCTCCTCAGCTTAAGATTCAAATTCGGTTGTAAATTTAAGCTGGATGTAGTCAAGAAAGATACTTGAGTTTAGACATGCAAAAGCTGGTCTGAGACGAGGGTGTCGCGACGTATCGTGTTGTCCGGTTTCCGGACGACCGCGGGCCCCGGTAATTAACTAAGTTTCAGCACTACCCAGTTATTGATAAAACTTGCACTGCAGATACTGAAAGTTGTAGTTTGGTTGCAAAAAGCTTACATATTTACAGTTTGTAATGAACAGCTCTTTACTGAACTTTGCCACAAACTTTTTATTGCATATGAAAATGGGTACAAAAATGACGACTACAAAAGATTTCGTTGATTTTAGTTTATTACTTGGCTTGAACATTACACACGACTTTTTATATGAAGCAGCAATTTGTATTGTTTAACATATCCGGCATGTGCAAAACACGTCGCCAACAACGCTCGAAACCGCAAATAAAGCCGGAGATTATAAATCAAAGGCGTACATCTTAAGCTAAGCCGCGAAATCCGTTTAATCATCTCGCACGTTATTAATAACGGCTTTGAAATTAAACAATAAATTTAGCGGAGCTAATCGCGCGTCGCGGCCGCAACCAACGCCGCTGAGTCAACATTTATAGAGACAAATTGTTGCGCCACTAACATGGCGTCTACGATGTATTAATCTTAGCCGTAGCCGTAGCTCGTAGCAGGGGGACGCTACGACACCACTCACTGCTACAGACTAAACACTTCCGCTATACAAACGCTTTCATACTACGAGAAAAGCTCGCTACTTTTCTACGCTGTGATTCTGAACGGCTTTATTTATGCTAATGCTAATGTAACTGACTTGTTTAGGCACGAATGTCATTTGTATGATGCGTGTCATTATTTTAATGCGCATCGAGTTTAATTCTGTAACCTATCAATTTTTATGCTCGGCGATTGCCTCAGAATGTAAGGGTCGTTAACACTTCAGTTAGTGACATGATTTTATCATTAGATTAAATTACCTCGCGTTATAACATCATGTATGACCTCATCTTACATATTAACAGCCATTCAGCCATTCAAGTTACTTTTACTGTATGAATCGTCATGGATTTACAGTTAGAAACATCTAACTATGAATATCATACTTCAAAAATGTTAGAAAATTAATCGCGTTTTCGGCCATTACAAAAACAATTGAATTTCAAACGCTTCCAACATCTCCCTGTCCATTGGTTTAAGAAAAGCGTCCTAGTCACCGAAAGCAACTGAGCAGACAAACGACTGTTGACCTTATCAACGCCAGAGTGATAGTTCCAGCTTCCCCTCCCGTTACGCTGCATGATGTATGGACCGGTGGCGAATGCGACACAACTATTAGTGCATCCGTCATTAGTCACCGTCAGCGGCCCGAGGCTGTATGATCCGTGTTGTCTTGGCCACCGTTTATTTTTTCAGCCCTCGATTTATTTGCTTTGTGTTGGAGGAAGCTTGGGCGCTTACTTGACAGCCTCTAGCTAGACAATATAACAACAAGTTATAGGGCTTTCTTACATAAAGACTGTTTAATTATTGCAGCTCTTAATAAAAATTGCCATATAAGAGTACTAGTAAAATGCTAACCAAGAAATAATAGAGACGATTCAAGTATCAATTAGCTCTAATTAATCTTATTTAAAAATCTAGTCACACGTAGAGCTTTTCATCTCAAAGATGGCCTTAGGAAGTGCAATAAAATATATGAAGACTATTTTAATAACTTTGATTGTATGTATGTATAAAAGTCACATAAGACAGTATTATTACGTAACGAACACCTCTCTTCTCTGTGTGGGAAGCAATTCATGATCATAATCGGTAAATTCATAGATACAATGGCCTATCTCGTCATCGCAATAGGCGCAAATCTAACCAATGACATAAGAGTTCATAACATAGCAAAAAAACTAATTAGCCGTAACCTAGCTCATCGATAACATAATAGCCGGCTCCCAGCTCTCACAAGCGAATGCCCTCACATAATTTAATGAAACAAACGACAGTCTTGTAATTAAACCATACGTTATTGCTTCGAGATGATCATTAACAATGGCAATAATGTGACACGCTGTCCGCAGAACTACGAGGAGTTTAGCTCTTGGACTTTATTATGTTCCTGTTAAGGGTTACATTTGTATGTGGGGTGGTGGTGTGGTTTGATATGGGGCTCGTCAGAGGGCGTTAATTTGCTAAGACCCTAATGAAAGCCGCGACTTACGCTGACGCCTCGGCGATCCCCGGCCCGATATCGCTCGCAAGAATCCCGCAGGAAATTGGCGTTTTCAGCCAACTCCAACTTGTTGGCGAACTCGCGATAACATCGATCATGCTATTATCGCTGACGGCCAGCTCTAAATACTGAATTTTACATGCCAGCGTTTAGTTTTGAAGTAATTAAAAACTTTAATTACTTTTAGTTATAAAAGAACATGTGCTATTCGTCAACCTGATACGCTTCTGAATGTTCCATTTCTACATTTGTGAGGTATCATGTTGCAATTAGATACCCATAATATACTACAGCTTCATACAACATATAATCGATTTGTATGAGTAAACAAAATAGCACCTACATGTGAAGATCAATTCTTATTTACTATTTTCACATGTTCAAATTATATAACTGTGTGTTAAAAATTTCCAATCAAATTTCAAAATGAAATTTAGACCAAAAACCTATCACTGAGCATAAGCCCCTATCTAATCAGCAGTGGACGTATTCTTAAAAGCCTAACATCTCGTCGTCTTACAAAAAATGTCGTTTAATTAACCACGCATCCCACCGAGATCACACCCCGATCGTAATATCGAGAGTGCGATCGATGGAAGGGAATCACTCCGGCTTGGAACTAATTTGATTTTAGCATATTAAGGGGGGCACATCTAGATACGAGTGTAAGGAGCCCGTCTTCCACCCCGCGCAATAACGCAAATGATGTAAGGTGTGCCCTTAATATCCATCACGCGTCCCCGTATTTGCTTATCTATGGAAACACGGAAGTGTAAAAATTGTCGGGAAAAAATGTAAGGGTTTCAAATGTTGTGTGCACACTTAGATTATTAGTTCTTTCGAATCGGAGAATTGGGTGCTGTAAAAATCAATACACTGACAATTTTAAAATAGTACACAGAGGTGGAAAAAATGCTGATGAGAGAAGTAGTGCTTTGTTAGAATTGATTAACAATCAAGCTAAAGGTCAAAACACTACATATATATAAAAAATCAATGTTAGGAACTTATGAAACCAGTCTGAAATTACATTAAAGATAGAACACATTATGATTTTTATAGAGAGCTTTTAAAAACAAAATCAAGCCACATTTTCATTATAAATAAATGCATGCAAGTTTTAATATCTCTTGGAGCGTATCGGATTTTTTTATCTGATCCAGTTACGCAACAAAAGCGCGATTACTCGGTGGCAACAAACTCATTTAACTTTATGAATCTCCCCGCTCAAAAATTTCCTCTTTAAATACATCCCCGTTCGATTTCATTGTCCTTCCTGCCTTTTTACGATACATTTATTTTATTTATCAAAATCCGCGGATTATTCGCGCTCGTTATCGTTTCGATATCCGCACCTTGAAAATGCCGTGGCAGTTGGTAGTTTTGGGAAGAAAGGTGTGGTACAGTCGGTGGGAATTGCGGTACGGAAATAAATGTAGGTACAAAAGGGTAGATAAGTGTGAGCGTGCAAATGTACCGGCCTGAGGAGGTCTCAATCGGATGCCGAGCTACATAAATAAGACTGGATGAAAGTGTCCTCTCTTATCTCTCGCCGCCTCTCACTTTTGTGCTTGTTGAAATGCACATCAAAGGGATGTGTTTGGTGGAGATGGTCGTAACTGTATTCTAGTCAAGTAAGTCGAGGAGTGATAAAATATTTTTTTCAGAAACTTTAAGAGCACACAGTATCTAACACTGAGAATAAAAGCCCGTCACATAATGCAGCTTTATATCACTGATAAATTTGTAGTATATTTCATTGTCTTATGTCCTATGGTACTTTTCATTTCTACGTCTTGACTCCAAAATCTTCCTATGTAATATGATAACCGTTCCGTTGTTCTCTGGAAGTATATTTTAATGCGGTTTATTAATTCGATCAATTAGGGCGTCATTAAATGTATCCCAGTTATTTATATTCTAGGAAGTAGGAACTAACAGTATTAGTTCTCAAAAACACAAAGCACATTGACCCAGTTACCCCCACTCGCACCTAAGCGGCATTTAGCGGGATGTTGAAGCAATTCATCTAAAGAAGCCTCGGTGGTTGTTTATCGAACCGCGAAGCATTTGTAATCGTTTAATACCCCCAATTCTTTATCAGCGGGGGTCGGATTTACCCCCGGCCGAACGTAACGTATAACTTGATGAAATCTATCTGATTATTTCTTCCACTGGAGTGTTTATTTGTGTAAATTTTTCTTAATGGAAATTGAGAAAATTAAATTTTATAAAAGCTTACTCTCATTTTTATCGCACCAAACTCACAGATGCTGATATCTGCTGGTATTGAATGTCAGTATTCAATTCAATTGCCCTTATGGAAAAATCTTCAATTAATATTTATTATCACCAAAACCTACTTCAAGAAAGGAAGTAAAGTCAGAGCAATAAAATTTAAGGAACTGCAGCCATCATTCAAGCAAAGATCGCATCCTAAAGTAAAATGGGCCGAACGATACAAACTAAGGCAGGCTCGATAATGACGTCATTTGCTTATCAGCTGACCATTACCGAAAATCGAAGGGTACATTACGCACAGTCCGAAACGCGAGAGCAGCACCGGAGCCAATAAAACCTTATCGAACTGTGCCCATTCAAAACTGCCAATATTCATTTAAAAAGAAGACATAAATTCGTCCCATTTAAAAAAATAAAAACATTCCGCTCTTATCGTGTTCGATTTTAAATAACGGCGCCATCGGTAGCCGAGTTGAGGACAAGGTTTTGTCCCCGCTCCCCCTTTTCAGGGAGGAATTTCTTTTCGGCAATTTAAAGGCGAACAGATAATAAAAGGGCTCTAACTGCCCCGATCGCGTCCTAATGAAAATTTGAAATCTCTTCATTCGTGTATCAATATCTTCCTGCTCGAAACCCGAAACCATATAAACAAGTGGTTGTAAATATTGATTCAATTAAATACGCAATAACAACACACTGGTTCGTTAACTTTTTCAATTAACTCTCAATTTTAATTAGGAAACTGTCACTACATGCGAGACATTACGACTAGCACTACTTAATTTATGAATTTCATACTACTACTTTCATAATACTAATAGGTTCCTCGTAGCGCAGTGGTAGCAGCTTTTGGTAGTGATACCGAAGTGAAGCAACCTACGGCGCGGTCGTGTTTGGATGGGTGACCATTCCGACCATATAAGTCACGTACATCACGAGCATCTCCGTGCTTTGGAAGGCACGTTGAGCCGTTGGTCCCGGCTAATATCGGTTAATATTAGTCGTTAAGCCTAGTCAGAGGCCTTATGGGCGGCTTGATAACATCTGACAGCAGGGTTAGTCGCTTGCCTTGCAAACACCCCTCCACCAACCCCCACTGAGCCCGCGTGGTGGAGTATGACTCAAACTACCTTATAGTTTAGTTAAGGCCTTTGCCCAGCAGTGGGATGTTACAGGCTAACTTTACTTATACTACTCTAGTAGTACTAAGTATGCTTGTGTTGATATAATTACATTCAATAGAATCTGAACTGTCAAGCACCTTGCTTATGATTATGATGAACGAAAAATACATCATGTATCGATTAAGCATAATTATTAGTGCTTCAAGCATTACTATCTATCTCAGCACCCCAGCACTACTACGTTTTTGATCTACATGTTGCAGCCGAGAAATTGAAACTAAGTCAACAGTACCCGAGGCTGATCCCGGATGGCCAGCACTTGACCCATTTGCTGCAAGAGCTAATCGAGAATCGATGGGACGATGACCTCGTGACATTCGACACCTTCAATTATAATTTAAAAACTAAAAAACAAAAGCCGCCTGCTATAATTAGACACTGGCCGTTGAAAGTTTTTGTTTAACTATTTAAAAGAGGTTTATTAATCAATATCTTAAGCATCATAGGTAGGTTCTCTATGTAGCGTAGATATGAGTTACTTTGCTTTTTTTAAATAATCTTGAACGGATCAAACAAGAGAATATCAAGCAAGATTATATGCTAGTTTTGTACATTTGGCTTTCTTAACTCTCTTGTTTGCTCCGTCTTTACGGTTGGACGTTTTATGAATCTTGAAAAATTCGGTCCGTAAATAGGTTTTTTACCTCCAGTTTTGTAAATACAAATATCAGTTTTCTGACTTATAATATTTGTATAGATACAAAGGTCAATCAATTAAAACAAAATAAAATGATTATGATTTATCACAACAATTGTCACCTATTGGTGAATTTAAATTATGAATAGTAGCTGATCCCGGACTAGAGCACTTGACCCACTTCAACTGCACCGGGAGCAAATCGAAAATCGATGAGCCAACGACCTCGACGCAATGTCGATCTCCCGCGCCGACTCTCGCGATATATGCAACCTTAGCTGGATCTAAATAAAAAAACGTTTAAAAAGTTTTTATTTAGTACATAGTTTTTCTTTGTGAATAATATAACAATTTAGGGATACACTTTAAGGTAACAAAGGGACTACACCTAAAAATTGGACTATATTTACTTGCTTTTATATAGTAAATCACCACGACCAGCCACGCCATGACCACAGCGATGCTGCTGCCTTTGAAGTACTAGCGTATGGAACTGACACCACGAACAAATTTCTGGCAACATTGATGGCACAGACATAGTACAGATCCGTAATTCGAAATTCAAATTTCAAGTAAAACGTCACAATCGTGTCGTCGTATTTGCGAGGCATGCTTTGCTTATCATAGCTTCTCTATACGTACTCGTATTAGTAACCACTCACTGGCTGCTGCATAGCAGGTAGCTACGTTGTTTCTAGAAAACAAGGCATGATGATACAACAACCCAAGGACATTTGTTATGTATATGACCACACATGTTATGAATACATAATTATATCTTATGTTATATTTTTTTTATTTGCAAATCATTTACTATAGGTATCATGGAAAAGTTAAAGCCCCTATATTATTGAAACTACAGTTTATTGTAAGTCTTATCGATCAAAAAATATTACTAACGTAGGTATTTAATATAGTATAAATCATTATCTTCACGTCGTAAGGTCAGACACAAAGGAATTGAAAATGGTTCAGTGGTATTATTTTGTGTCAAAACGTTTCAACATTGTCTTAAGTATACCTACCTTCACAGACGAGTAAGATAGTTTGTAACAATAATTCGGTGGCTCGGCTCGTCTTTTTTTCCGGCCGTTCCCCCGCCACGTGGAGCCACTAATTGCACAGCTGCCCCAAACGTGAGTTTTCCACTCAAATAAAAATAATATTCGGTACAGGCCTATCCTTGATAGAGGTTTTAATTATGGCCACGCGCTTCCTGCCGACGATTTATAATAACGTTTGTTATATAGCGGTTGTTTATTGCACTTTCAGCTTTTCTTTATTTAAAAAGCTAAAGTAAGATAATTTAATAAGAAAAAAAATCGTTAACTGCCGAAATTCAGTCGCTGTAAAAACAAAGAGTTTTTAGGTGAATTGATTATAGAACCTCTTGTAATAACAAGTCTGTTTCATAGACACAATCGTGAAACCATAAGAAATCAAGGCAAAGCACTGCACGGTAAATATGTTAATACCTTAATGTAGTCGTTGGAAATAACATGTGTGGGTAAGCAGCGAGCGCGAACAACTTGAACACGCCGCCATACTGTTTCAACTCCAGAATTATGTACATGCACAGTCGTGTCCTTCTCGGAACCCGGGAACCGCGTATTCGAATTCCTGTATGGAGTAGAAATACGGCTTTATAGGAGTAAAATCATACTTTCTCCACGGAGCGGCGGGGGCGCGCGGCACTAATGACCGCGGGGGGCGAGGTATATACTTACCTACACGTATACACGACAACCACACTTTATATTGCGTTTAGCAGGCTGCCTACCCACACAGGCACACACACGTACACAACCTCGGGCAAGGTTTGTGTTTTTTTAGTTATTATTCCGACGTGCACTATTTTCTTTCTGACGTTACAGAACTTGTGGTTAAGGTTGGGGATGCGAGTTTTGTAAATTACCGGAGAGCGGGGGTATTGAACCTCGGCAGACAGTGTTTATGTTCCGTGCGAGTGTTATAAAGTATGTTTTATAGTTTTTTTTAAAAATCCAAGGCACTGCAGAGGCTGCACTGCACCATTACGATCTTACTATAGAGAAGAGCAATCTAACAACTTGGACCGTTTTTTTTATAAAATTAAGTAAATAGAGGACTATGGCACTTAGTGATTAGATCTACCCTAAAGTCGGAAGTTTGAGATTTCTCTGTTACACAAATAAAGTCACGAAACCATTACAACACAGAAGCTATTATTAAAATATCAGTATCGACCTATAGAGCACACATTGAGCCATCTAACTTTTGACCAATTAAAAAAACCTGTCACAATTTTGGCAAGTCATGCGAGGGTATGTATACATGTGCGGCAAAAGTCACTGAAACCGCTGACTCAGCGACCTGTGTCAAATCTCGATGGACACCAGCCGACCCGGTGTTTGGCACATGCGGAAATGTAATTAAAACTATGGGGTATAGCTGCTGCTTAACATGGTGCACCATTGCTAATGATTACAATAATAGATAAGAGCATAACTTTGAATGATCACATTCACCTACACCACGGATGATTTCTCATTAATTTATGTTAAAAAATGGGTGTAATTACTGGGGGAGTATTAGGATCTTGCTTTAATCCATTCAATTTCCAGGCAGTTACATTCCTACTCACAGTTGAGTCCGCAGATTGGCATTGCGATGCAACATAAGAAAAAAAAGACTTACTATTACACACATATATGCGAAATTGCAATACAAATTTGCTAATCCGTTCAAAA
This sequence comes from Pyrausta purpuralis, assembly GCA_963924145.1. NCBI lineage: Eukaryota > Metazoa > Arthropoda > Insecta > Lepidoptera > Crambidae > Pyrausta > Pyrausta purpuralis. The sequence continues at coordinate 21,918,492 of OZ001643.1, forward strand.
GCAAAGCTTGCTTAACTGTCAAAGCAACATCGCAATACGCACCCTGGTTGCAGATGATTTAATCCTTTTTTAGGACCTCAATAAATATAACCAATGATTGCTAGTAGAATTATGATAAATATCCAAAAGCCATATCTTTACTGCCGCATTATAACATTTCTTCATGATTCATTGTAACATTTCCGCTCACTAAAAGGCCTTAACGATAAACAATGTTATTTCTACTTATCATTATCATCAAATCTAAGAGCTCGGCTCTTGTGTGTGCAGCTTTTTTAACCGACCTAAAAAAAGGAGGAGGTTAACAATTCGACTGTATGTTTTTTTTTATTTTATTTTTTTGTATGTATGTTACCTCATATCTCAGTCGTTTGTCGACCGAATCGAAAATTTCACCTACTTAGAGGGTGTACCTTCTAGTTGGTCCCATTTCTTCCATTTTGGGATCTGATGATGGGATCTTGGTGTAATCGAGGGAAACCCTCAAATTCTAAAGGCACGTATAGTGTTTCTTTACTAGAATCTTAATCTTGACGTGTTGTTACGTCTGATAGTCAACATCTTGTGGGGCTGAGCTGATGGTGAAACTCCTTAACGCTTAGGAGTTCAGTAATCATAATGACGGAACTTATGATAGGTAATTTGTAGCTTCTTAAAAAATAGAATCATAAGGTGCAACTCCCCCCCCCCCCCTCTTATGTATTCACTAAAAATGAAGAAATAAAATAAACTTTTAAAAAAGTAAAAACCGACTTCAAAACCAAAATGCACTAAAAAGTCTTAAATAAACTCTTGACTATTGAAAGGAAAGGAACCCATTTTAGGCAAATAATTTCTTTTTGGAGTCGGTGCCATCACTTTGACCATCAAGCATCAACTATCACAGCACCGACTCCAAAAAGAAATTGTTTGCCTAAAATGGGTTCCTTTCCTTTCAATAGTCAAGAGTTTATTAAAGACTTTTTAGTGCATTTTGGTTTTGAAGTCGGTTTTAACTTTTTTTTAAGTTTATTCCACAATAACTCTAAATTAGGGAAGATAGTGTGGCGGTTTCCCTCTTTCCTTCCAATGCACACTGCAGTTTCTACTTATCCTGCACTCATCAAAACACTAATATCAAGTACGAAGCAGCGAAAATCCTCCATATGGAGCAAGACTGGCTCAAATGTAAATATGCGATATCCAAATTGTTATTGGAATAACGCATCATCCATCAGACGCCGCGCCCGTCACTGGGGTGAAAACATTGCATCGGAGCGGGACAGATAGATGGGATACTCCTAGCAAGTGAAAAGGATGGGGAGTAAATTTTGTGAATTTGCATAATCTTCTCGGGTACTTTATCATAGAACCACGTGGCAGTGACTAGTGCAGTCGAGGATTACGCAGGCCGAGATTAAAACGGCACTTCTGAACTTCTCGTCACGGTCGGCGAAAGCGATGTTAGCGACGCCATTAAAATATAAACAAGTGCTTTCGAGCAACTTTTTGGTATGCTTGGAGTAAAATTGACGTGAACTACAGAAGCACTTGCAAACAAAGAATTTGATAGCCTTTTCCAAGAATTAATTACAGAGACTGCTATATGTTTATTAATATTGAATAGTGTTTTTAATGGTTGACCGTAAAACGGCTTTAAAAAAACAATTTGAATCAAAATACTAAGATGAAGACGGTATATAGCTGCTGAACTCCAATAAAAATGAAAAAGCAACATTCCGATTCAAAGCCCATCCGAATCAAAGTAACACAATTGGAGATCCAAGTTCTATATGAAATGATAAATATCACACCGCCCGGCAGGATCTCCCAAAAAACGCTTAACTGGTCCCACTACAAAGGGAAAAAGCCAGCGTCTTCCGTTCGAAGAAAAAATGTTCGCGAGGGATCCCGGCCTTCATTTATCATATTCCATATTCATTTATTCGTCAAGTTCTGGATTCATTTATTCGTCATGTCTTGATTTCGTCTCATTTATTATTAAAAATGAACTGTCCGGAGCAGGAACACGACATCGGCCCCGGGCCACTGTTTCAATCTTAGAATAATTTCATGCTGAATTAGGTCACGGAGAAGTTTTTGTCTTTCAATTCGAAGAAGCGAAATAATGATCCCGTATAATGAATCTTCAGAATCGCCAGGTAGGTGTTGGATTTCAGCGAAAGTTAATGGTTCTGACGGGTTTGTTTTATTTAATTTTATTGCATACTTCCAATTACTTGTTATGGGATGTGAATAACTTCTTATATATATCTGACCAATTACATAATCCAAATTTTCACCTTGGAACTTACACATTCATCAGCGGAAGAATATGTCGCAATCAAACTTAGGATTAGTTAGTTAGAAAAACAAAACTGCTAAAACATAATTACAGTTAGGGCTGATTTTTTAATAGTCAGATACGAAATATTTGTCGAATAAAATACTAAATGGCTAATTCGAAAACGTCACCTAATTGTCAGCAGTCATACGTGACTGTATTTTTTTTAAATCTGTCGCTTTGTAATTTATCGGTCTGATAAGTTTTATCTGACTATTGAAACATCAGCCCTTAGTCAAATATGTATGTGCAAAGCATAACATAGATCAACAAAACACTCCAAAAACAAATAATACCTCCTTTTTGCAACAAAAAAAATAAACGAAACCTAAACTCGAGTTTCTGAAACCAGGTCTTCTCAGAAGGATTCAGTGGGAGCGGGTTCATAGCAACGTGGAAACTGACAAGTGAGGTCAGCGGGCAAAGGTCGGGACATATCGCGGAATCTCGGCCCACGCGTGATGGATTACGGAACGAGTCGGACACAATCGTGGGGCTTCTGATTTGTTGAGTCCTTAAATACTGCGACCTGGTACTTAGCGGTTTAATTGACGTTTTGTAAGCGCTAACAAGCTAATGTAATTTGACATAAAATACAAAACAAGAATTCTACAGTGGATATATTTTCTGCAACCACTTTTAGTATTGTGTCCGTATTGTAGTGTTGAAGCACGCTGGGTTTCAACTAGGCTGGGCGACTCGTCGCAGCTCCGAGGTCCCGGACTCGACTCCCGGTCGGGTCAATATAAAAATCTTTTTCTTATATTGTCTCAGGTTTGGGTGTTGTGGTACCACTGTTTTGTCTGATTTCCAAACACAAGTGCTTTAGCACTTACTTTGGGATCAGAGCAATGTATGTGATTGGTGTACATTATTATTTATTATATTATTTTGTTATTACACAAATGCCTAAGACTAGACTTACCTCATATTAAAAGTAGAGCTACACGTGACGTTTTTAGTGCATTCCTGCATCCCTGACCGGCGTGACCGCGGGATTATCTCGCGTGATAGATGAGGTGCTATAGAGTTGGGCCGAGTACAGCCTTACTTAAGTTAGATTCAACTCATACTTATACTTTATACTACACGAGTACTCCGGACTCGATGAAGGTTCCGAACTGACGGTAGGTTTCTACTCGTGTCGGACTCCTTCATAATATAATGAAATCTATGTACCGCAAAATAAGTTAAATTAATTCTTAGTTCTATGTTTATGTAATTTAATAATAGGGCTTATTATTATCAAGCATTTCAGGAAGATGCATCACACTTAGGTTCTGGTGGTGAAGTTTATTATTTCAGTTACACAAAATTCGTAAAGAATAGCCCATGTCACAAAATATTCCATCGAAATAGTAAGCTTGGATCCTAGTGCAATACTCGAACTACCTATATATACTTGAGTCAGGATCCAAATGCCGAACAACTCAAGTGAGCACGACTCTACAACGTAGCTACTCGTCAGCATTTCAGGAAGATGGATCACACTAGGTTCTGGTGGTCAAGTTTATTATTTCAGTTACACACAATCTAAAATATACCATCGAAATAGCGAGCTTGGATCCCAGTACAATAATCTAACTATATACTAGAGCTCGCCCTACAACGTAGCTACTCGTCACATCACTATCGGGACGCGGACCGACGACGCCTCTATTAGCGCGCCGCGGGACACCGCTACCGTTCGGAATATTGATTGGCGGATAAATAATTACATTTACTCATTGTGTTCTAATGAGCTTGTTATTTTGCTTGTTTGATTGACTTGCCATTAGCTTGCGTGTGGTCTAGCTGTGAGATGATAGTTTGCTTTGATGCTTTTTGTTTTCTTTCACTTCAGGAGTGGTAAAAGCTAACCGAAGCTTTAACTTTTTTCAGCAGACTATGGGTTCGTTTCAACATCTCCAAATAAGCGCTTACCAAAAAATAATTAAACTCTGTATAACTAAGCGGTTGGTTCACTGGTAGAGAATGCCAGAAGGCATTAAGTACGCTAATTGTGCAACTTACAATGCAATAAAGTTCAGAATAAATGATTCACACGTGGGACGCCTATTCGGACAGACAACGCTAACCAGTTGCTTTTATTAGGACTTTGTGGAACGGGTCGTAAGACTTGCAGCCCTATCTGCAATTTCTTACAGTACGTCCCAGAAGTTTCTTCTTAGCTGCTTCTTAGATAAACCATATATTTTCAGTCTCCGAAGAAGCCTACTAGGGACTGCAGTTATTAATATTCACAAGACATGTCCTCTACATTAAACAAAAAAGCACCATTAAATAACTCAACATAAAAAATCTCCCAGCAAATCGTCCCGATCCGGACAGGGTTCGGTCACTGTATGACGTATGTAGTGGTGGACCGGCGTAATGCGCTCATTTGTTATGTTTGCGGAATGGCCTATTACGCCGCCGACAGCCGACACAAAGACTGACAACGTTTTATTGTCGAGATTGCCTACAAATGGATCGCGTATATTTCACGTTCGACCCTCTCCTCCTGCCCCCGCTTCTTGCGGAGTTTGGGAAGCGCGTATCGGATTGAATTTATAAGCTCGGTGGGAAATATTCCGGTTCACTTGTTTCCGATATTAGCATTTCAGTGTTGGTTTTTATTGCGCTTTGTGAATTCGGGAGTTTTATTAAGTATGCAGTATAACGAACTACTTGACTTTTGTTTATTTGAAGCTGGATTATGTCAACAGGAGGCGTATTACGACTTTGCGATCCAACTTTAGCCGTTTAATTTTCAGACAGCTGAATTCCAACTGAGTGTAAAAAAAACATTATAATAATACTACAATGGTACGAATATTAATATTTATGTTGTTTTATTACAATAATATTATAATTATCATTCGAAATCGCAATACGATTTGCTAATTTGACAGTAAAGCTGAGCCGCTTACCTATCAAAACTGCATCGCAATACGCACCCAGGTACCTCTAACCAAGTTTCTATAAAATACTAAGGCTCACTTGCGTGTGCAAGTCTACCTAGAGTGTACCTAATTAAGTCAAAGGCTCAAAATGACTACAATACTTTATCTAATAACATTCATTGCGGTTGGAACATATTCATCAAGAACCAGCAATACATTTATAACCAACCGAGAAACCTCAACTATGCCCAACCGACAAGTGGAGCAATATTCACCTAAGCTCAACCGGCTATCACTCACGACACCAAGGTCAACGTCCAGCTCATTGCGTCATCCAGACCATGCTCTGTGCTCGTCTCACATCACATGCCCAAAAAACTGGTGCCCATACTGATGGACTGGGTCCCGCCCCGGGCGCCGCCGCGACAGGAACAAATGACCCCAACGCATCATAATAAATAAAACAATTTGTTCATAATTAGATTTCGTGAATTTAATTTTCATGCCAGTAATTGGTCGGTGCCCACAAAGCGCCGGCTCTCTATCGGTGATGGATGATCGAACGGCGCCTTCTTACTATTTACCTACGTTCGTTCCGCCGTAATTAGGGGTTCGGAAGTTTACTTTCATTACCGCTTATGAACCTATTACTGTTTCTAATATAGATTTCATTTGTTGTCTTTCTTCTTATTGTTCCGACCGTGAGAATCGATTCGACTGTACATACTTCATTACAAACTGTGCATCCCCGAGAAATAATTATAATCATCTGTATTTTCCTCAAAAAATCTCGGAGGGCTCAATAAAAGAAATGGAATGGAATAAATAAAGGAGGAAAACAAAAGACAAATCGGAAAACGCTTGCTTTTATGTACTGCAAGCGCGCCGCGGCGCCGGCGTAAACTTTAAAAAATAAACGCCGAAAAAATCTTAAAAAGTCACGGACGCTTAACTTTCTTCCCCTGTTTTATTTTTCGTTCCCTCTTCTGTTTTTTGTATCTCCCTCGCACTTGAATAAAATGATACGCCGGTCCCGCTCTTTTTAACTGATAAGTTACTTTTTTGAACTGCAGGAAAATCGAAGTCGTTCACTGGGCAAAATTAAAAGCTGGCACTCGCAGACATAAGTCATAAAACGAAAATATGGAGAGCGTTAATCAAATAATTCATTCTAGTGTTTTTGTTGCTTCGTTTTGCGAATGCTTTATGAAGGAGTGGAGGATTGCGTTAACTTTTTATGCTTCTGTTGGCTTTAGAATTTCATCTTGATCTTATGTAATGAAATAACGAAATAAGGTTCTATTGAATACGTTCAATTCAAATGAATTGTCAGGTCACTAAACATTTGTGTTAGTTCAGCAACACAAATTATTATTATGATATAAAGACCCTGTTATATTGTACATATAACGTGAATCTATTGAATATATTTGTTCTGAGTACCTTAAAATTTTTGGCATACGAACTTGCATCATGTCAACAATATTCATTTTGAATATGTTTTGCGTAATATATGTACTCAGTAAATTTTCCCATCACCGCCAACTGCAGCAAAAAGCTTCATTCGGAACAAGATACATTCAAATTAGAGACGAGTAGTCGGTACAGTCGAGCCGATGTTACGTAATTTATCACAGCCTTTAATATTGCGAAGTAAGGTTACGTCAGGTTTTTATTCGGCACAAATCGATGGGGGCGAATGTGCATACTCACTAGGTAAAGTGAGCAACGAAACTTGAAACTTTTATGAAATATACAATCGGTATTTTTGAACCGACTTCAAAAAGGAGGAGGTTATTAATTCGACTGTATGTTTATTTTGTGTTTATGCTGTGTTACCTCATATCACAGTCATTCGTGGACTGATATGTTTTTTTTTTGCCTACCTACAGGTTATATGATCTAGTTGGTCCCATTGTTGTCAAGTCGGGATCTGATGATAGGATCTTGATAAAATCGAGGGAGACCCTCAAATTTTAAGCATCAACTATCAGAGCACCGACTCCAAAAATAAATTGTTCGCCTAAAATGGATACCTATTTGTTAAAGGGTCAAAAGTTAATTTAAGACTTTTTTGTGTTTTGAAGTCGGTTTCTACTTTTTTTAGTTAATTTGACTGCGGATTTTCATCACGATCACTATACTGTCAATTAATCATTTAATGAGTCATCCGTCTTAACACTACAGTAAATCACAAACAGTCAAAGGTCCTAGACCCATGAACAGTGATAAATAATACACATTTAGATCTTTATAACTGTTCAATTCAGGGTGATTCCATCTAGGACTCTTTATTTTTTATACTTTTTTCTTAAGATACAATATCACAGCATGAGGTAACCACTAAGGTATGAGAAAATGCTGCCTCAATGAAACGCAACGTGCTCCACTTCTAGACAGTCTTAACCATCAGCGCAGACCAGCTCTGTACCCACTGTAAATACTAGTTAATTATGTGCTTCTATGCATTATATAAAAAATCGGACTTCTGAAACTAAATTCTTCTGCAGACCATACAAAGGATGCAAATGTAACACGCTTGTCATCACTGCGCGCTGGCGACCCTCGCTGCAAATTGCGATCAGAGAGAGGATACTGACTTTAGCCTACCTCGTACAACCGAACATTTGTATTTTTCTATGAAAACATAACATATGTGTGTAATTAAATATAAGTTAAATGAAGACAAATACAAAGGTAGACAATTATCAGGAAATAAAAATGAACAAAAGGTGGACTCTATCTTCCGTTAATGCCTTTAGGTCATGCAGAAAGATTGTAATGTGTATAGTTGAGGAATTTCAATTTAAATTCAAATGCAAAACAATACTTTCAGAAAACACGGAACATTTATAAAATTAACTTTTAAAAAAGGAAAAACCGACTACAAAAAAAAATGCACTTAAAAAGTCTTAAATGAACTCTTATCCATTTTAGGCAAACGATTTCTTTTTGGAGTCGGTGCTCTGATAATTGCTGCTTGAGATGGTCAAAGTGATGGCACCAACTCTAAAACAAATTGTTTGCCTTAAATTGATTCCTTTACCGCATTTTTATTTTAAAGTCGGTCTTTACTTTTTTTAAAGATTTTTTTCTTCATTTTTAGTGATTATGGTTTTACCTTATGACTCTGTTCTATAAGAAGCTATAAATTACCTTTTATAAGTTCTGTCATTATAATCACTCCTAAGCATTAAGGAGTTCCACCATCAGCTCAGCTCCACACAATGTTGACTATCAGACGTAACAACACATCAACATTATGATTCTAGTAGAAAAACACTTTACATGCCTTTAAAATTCGGGGGTTTTCCTCGATTGCACTAGAATCCCATCATCAGATCCCGACTTGGCAACACTAGAAGGCATAACCTCTAGGTAGGCGAAAAAAAATTTCAAATCTGTCAACAAATGACAGTGATATGAGGTAACACAGCCACAATAAAAACAACATACAGTCGAATTGATAACCTCCTCCTTTTTGAAGTCGGTTAAAAATATCTTATTAGACAGTATAGGTTCACATGCTTTACCGAATAATAACATGCAAAAATATATTTACAGGCTCAATCATTTGTGTCCTATCATATACTTAATTGAAATTTTATTATTATAAAAAAACATGTCTAAGTTATTATTATTAATAATAATAATAAATTTATTAATGATTTCAAAGTTTAATGTAACTAGATAAATAAAAAGCACTTCGTCTGTGAACATCCTTGAACTCTAACTATAAAATGCTATGCATAATATATGTCCAAAGTTAATTATGTTTGAATCAAGTAATTATGCAAATACATGTAATATTACATAATGGCCAGTTAAATACAGTGAGCTAATGATAGCTTGCGCAAACGCACTTGGACATCACAGTCATAAAGGAAATGATGTTATAAACTGTACTTAGCGAAAATCTTCGCATGACGTAGAGACTGTTTTACGTTTGGCGCTGTTTCATAAATTACTCCTATTTTTAATTAATTTGGCGTTATTTAAATCAAAGTTAAGATACAATTTTAGAAGTAGATTGCACCTTATATATAAATTAATAATATTTGTTTCACGATGTAATAATAAGTTCTGGTTAGCTTCATCTGCCAGATACTTCATACGAAATGACGATCTTAATTTATAATATTCATTAGTTAGAGCCTTTGTCGATGGTGAAGCAGATCCTTATTTTAGAGTCCCGTTACAATATATGCACTACGAAATTAATAGAGGATATAGGGTTTGGCCCAGCTACTACGATTCCGCTGTAAGTTATTATAGCTCAGTTTAAAAGTATAATTCAAATTTGTTGAATACGTGATAATGAAGTCAACTGACGTGGATATTTCTATTAAATCCAATGCCCTTTATGCGTCTCTGAATTTATAGTTTTGTAGTAAGTAGAGGCGTGGAGAAACATCGCCGCGCGCGCATCACTGCTCCACAAATATTGAGATCGGAGAAAGTCGGCTTTTCTCAATCGTGCCGACTCTCAGAAAAACAGTTGCAATCTACCGAGGTAATGTAAATCCATGATTGCAGACATGATTTGAATTTATGTGACGAATTGAAAGCGTTTACATGGAGAAACAAGTAGACATCGCGAATTCGGTACATCTTCGTGCGTAATTATCAATATCTTAGCAAGATATATATAATGTTATATATCTTTAAATAGAGTACCTAAAAATATAAGTGAATGAGATATTCCAATGAAAACTATTATAAGTTTTATTCACATATTATAAGGTTATGGTATAGGCACGATAAGAAGCCGTTATTTGGGTGATTAAGCTTCCTTAATTGTTCATACGTTCATCTACTGGCAAAACCCCCTACTAAAACTGGCCTCACTAAAAATGAAAAAAATAATGAGGTGATAAGAAAACTCTAGACTTGGCAGTATCGTATCCAACTATTCCCAACCCTTTTGGCTCCGATCCAACCTCTTAGTTTACTAAAATATTGTTAACCGTTTATAATTAATACCGCATAGCGTTTTGTTTGTAACGTTGCGCAAAAACAGCAGAAACAAAACACGGCGGGTCGGGGCCGTATTGACACCGGTGACTTGCATTTGCCACCCCAGCCTCGAGGGTTGAATGAACGTCACACTTACGTCCTAATCTTGGTAAAGTGTGGGAATACCGCCTGTTTGCCAACAAATATTGATGTACGGCATTCGATCTGTTTGAATAGTTGCTTGTTGAGGATTGTTTTAGGTGTATGTTTGAGAGGGTTAAATTTACGATCAGTAAATTAAGACATAGTTCCACTTGTACAAATACTTAAATTGAAGCAAAATCTTTCCTTATTTTATTTCTATAGGTATTTGTGTTGTTATATTAAACCAAAAATTGACTGTAAGAGATCATTCATTCGTTATAAGAAATCATTTATCATACATTTTTCTTTAAAAAAATGATAACTGACCTATGTAATGTACAATAAAGAGTAATCTAAAAGAAAGTTAGTTAAAGAGTTATATTGAGTATATATATACAAACCATCACATTTAAGTACTAGGTTACAAACATTCACTTTCTTAACTCCTATTTATTGTAGTATTTTCAGCATCTGCTTTGCATTACAATTAATAAACGACAATTCAAACCCCGAATATAATGCAGCAACACTTTAGGTCGAACCCACCCAGAACTAAAAGTAATATTTCTTGTTTAATTGTAAGCACACATTAAAACTGACCCTAAGGACACTAAATCGTGGGCAGTCCACAGAACTTCGCAACGAGCCTCAAACTGCCCTCGTAAACAAGTGGACAGCGCGCTTGGAATATTCAGAGGAAAAGTTGACGCCAGGCGTAGGCATGTGACCAACTCTGTCGATGTTTTCGAAAAATATAAACACAATTTTGCTTTTAACGTTAAGTCCACCTTTCTACACTAAATTTGTGCAATAAAGTCTTTAAATAAATAAGTAATAATATTTTCTTGTAGAGTTAGGTAATATTAAATATCCTGACATTTAGGTATTCATCAAAAGCAAATAAAATCAAATAGCAAATAGGCAATTAATCGTGCAATAAAAATAACAATTAGAATGCGATGTGCTTAGTTTTCAAGGCGCAGTTGTGCGTAGTCATGGTCCAACTAACACTCATTTACTAAAAATCAGTGCCTTTCGTAGCGATTTATTTACCACTATTAAGTATTTTTAAACCTAAGCTACTTAACTTAGGTTATAGGCTACGTAGTTACATATCGTGTCTATTAATTACTCTCGATTCGTTAGTATGGAACGTATAAGAGGAATTGATTTTTGCCACTTAGCTCAAATGTTATAAATTTACGACTTTGCTGTACAAATTTTCATATTGAACTACCTGCAGATACTGTTGACAGTTTTTGACTTCATTTTTAGTTCAGATATAAATATTGTTCATTCAATTCAAAGATGATATCGATTAAGTCATCGAACTCTGTACATCCCTAAGCCCACGGCCGGCAACACTTGTCCGTAACGGGCGGAGTTCCTCGGACAGTACGTCACGATGCATTGTCCCCTTAATGAAGCCGCAAGTTTGCGATGCGATAAGTTATCGCGTAAGCGCGCTTTGATGGCCGCCGACGACCGACGAGCCACTTAATAGTTTCAACTTCCATCATTATAAACTATTGCCGCTTGATGCGGTGATCGCGCCGATGATAAATCGTTGGCAAGACGCGGTTTATGCATACGGGGCGTGCAGATTATAGGTTGAGATGTTAGATCGTTTCTATTAAAGGTTGCTATTTTAAAGTAGGTAAACCTACCTGCTTGCTAACCAACATCTGCACAGCACAATTGAGTGAAAAGGCTTCATTAGGTTTTCGTGCCATCGTCGACTCACCCTGCCAACCTTGCGGTCTGCTTCAAAATGTTTTCAAAAGTTCTGGTTAGAGCTATCAACCAGATACTTCATACAAAATTACGTTCTAAGTAGGTATATCTGAATCAAACGTTGGTTGATGCTTATTTGTCGATGGTGATACACGAGTTTTTAAGTCTCAAAGTCAAGAGAAATCCAAGTTATAATACAAAATATCGCAAGAACGATTTCTATATTTTATAAATTATCGATTTGTGCTTTTTAACAACAATATTTATTCGAATATAGTGAAACCAAAACAAGTGTTAACTGCCAGTTTTAAACCAATGAAAATAGTAAACCAACAAACTTCGTCCATGAGAATTCAAATAAGCACACTAACACACACATATATAAAATAAAGAAAGTTCGTGTCTCACCATCCAACGTCACGACTCGGCCGTTAGCAAGAAACTTCGCTACATTCATACGGAGACCGATATGAATCCCATTATTTGCTACAATAAAAACTTTTTCACTGAGGGACTACGCCCTACATATCGGAGCGGAGAGGAAAACTATCATATGATCAAATACAAATGTTAAAAATAGCGCTGAGAAAGAAAAGGAATAGTTTCGGTAGCGCATGTGTTACTCCATTTATGCAACAAACTAGTAAGATCTAAGTTTGTGATTTATTGAATTTTATATTACCTTCTAGTGTAGCTCTCAGATAATACAAGTATAGCACTGTTACACAAAATTTTGTGCAATACGTAAGCAAGATATAACGCATTAAAAAATATTTGTAAGTCATTCACCTGATCGCAATTCATCGACCATACACCATAACATTTTCTGTCTCGTGCGTTCTTCTACTATCAAGCTTCCTCCTACTATCTCTTTTCTAGACCTCCTCGACACGCATATCTTTGATTGAAGAACTCATGCAATGTTTTATGCTTTAGCAGTCTTAGTTTTTACCAACCTCAGATAAGACTTATCCGACTGAATAAGTACCGCCCTATTTAAAATGTCATTTATATAAATGATTGCTGACAAATAGGTGACGTTTTCAAATTGGGTGTTTTTTATTATATTGGACGAATATTCCTTATCTGGTGTTGGTAAAAGCGAGCCTTAATAATATTTTCCTATATTAAATATGCTTTGCGATAGAGCGACAAAAAATATCGAGATCACTTGAAGAACACGGTCGGTTGTCGTGTCTTTCATCGCCATCACAGCTCGGCGGATACAACCCAGCGCTGGCTAAACAGAACATGTCACTCCCGATGATTGCAATCATACTTCAATGGACATGTGTTTCGATATAAATAAAAATAACTCACCAAAAAAATGTCGCCATTTCAACATTCGTCCCAAATGTTGACACGATGTGACAATGTTGAACGTATGTAACTCATCCAAGTAAATATAGGTATCGTCTTCAACAACCTGTATTGAAATAGACTTTTTGAAACACTTTGTTCGATACGTACAGTCACCGACATATTTGAAATAAATTAAAACTATTAATTTATCATTTCATTGCTATAACGTCTGAGGACGTACACTGGCATCAATTTATGTAATCAGTACTGTATATGGTCGGTAAACTTAAAACAATTACACATTTGAATACTATGCCAAAGTTAGTCACTTTGACGACTTTAACTTTGACTTCCTACGTAACTCGGCACCGTTTGATTTTTACCGACTTCAAAAATAGGAGACAATCAATTCAATGTGTATGTTTGTGATATCGTCGGAATTTTATAATAATAATATTTGAGTATGTTGATCTGATAAGGCTTCCAAATATGTGTGCTAAATTTCGTAAGTGTATGTATATTTGTCCACGGATTTCTCGAAATGAGAAGTCATAGCGAGATATTTTTTTAGTTCAATCAGGTTCATTTCAAATTGGGGTACAGTGTAAGTTTTATCAAAATCGGTGTAGTAGTTTTTGAGATATGGGTGCTAATAATAATTTAATAACTAAAAATAATGAAATAAAAATTAAAAAAAATAAACGGACTTCAAAAAACGGACTAAAAAGCTTAAAATAACGCATTTGTCTTCTAAATACGAAAAAAAGTGAAATAAAGCATTTACGTTATATTTAAGAGAAACAAATTCTTTTGGAGTCGGCGCATGATGTCAAGCTTATGTACATCAACAGTCTAAGCACATCATGCAATGACTTCAGTTTTTGTAGTTCGCGGTCATTGACACAAGTGATCTAATAAATAATAAATTATTATTTCAATACTAGATATGTAGTAAGTTATAGCTATACACCTCTGTACACATCCCGCCCACGCACTCCCGCGCCGCGCGTCAATCGACACATCCGAAACTGACACAAAAATAACTTTTCACACAGATAAATACTCGGATCAAATATAGATCGTGTCACGACAAATATCAATGCTTCAAAATAACGTCGCGGTTTTGTAGCAAAGAGTTCATTTTAAATTATTGTTGTTCGTTTTACTGTAAAATGCTAGTTTGCTGATATTTATGTAAATGTACATGTATAGCGAAAGACTACGATAACTTTTTAAAAGGCCTTTGTTTAATATATCAATTCCTTACTTTTGAAATATTTACATGCGAAGGCACTAAACGAGTACTTTATACTCGTATAAACGACACGATTTATGTGAGTTTTCAAGGCTCCAAATGCGTGGCCCGTTGTTTACAATGACAAATATTAGCTGTCAACGATTGCTTGTCTTCCCATCACTCAACATTTAGCTACTTTCAGTGATTGGCTTGCATGCGTTGTGAAACTTTTAAATAAGAAACAAAACTTAAAATAGGTTTCAATGATTTGCTTTCACATTGAATACATTATAAATAATCTAGTTGTGTTAAATAAGTCAAAACATTTATAAAACATAAATAAATATAAAACTTAAAACTTACTGTTGACTCTATGTGCTACGACGTTACGACGCGTTATGTGACTACGAAGTTTGTGCTACGAATTTTCGTAGCAAAGATAATTTGTATGTTTGAATATTTATATGGTTTTTAAATCGTCGGTTTTCAAGACATTGAAAGTCGAAGAGATTTAGCTTCTTTGTGGAAACACCGCCAATCGTAGTTTCCGCGTCGACTTCTGTCACAAAGACAGTAGGTAAAAAATAGAAACATCGTTGCATACCGCGCTTGTATGGACTTCCGTTGCGTTGTCCGCAGTCGGTTGTTTCTTTTAGCGTGTGAATGGAGCTAATGAGCGGCGCAGGCGCATAACGGGCGCGTCATTCATCATGGCCGCCTGTCAGCGACATCTATTGACAGCTCGCTGCCACTGGAAGCGGCAGTGACGGACAAGACGAATGTTTGGAAACAATATGGATATAAAAGTGCATATGAGACGAAAAGTTGCAGCTTAATTCCGCAGCTCACAGTATGAGCGTAATATTCGTTCTTTTAGCAATCTTAACTCCTCTTTTGAAACCCTTGACTGACGTGGCTGCGTAGTAACATGAAGAATATTTTCGACAGTGTAATGAGAACCTACAAACTCGTGTACAATATCTATATAACCACATGGCTATTTCATGTTTGACATACTTTTGGAGTAAAATTACAATACATAGTACATACCAACCAAAACCCAAAAAAGTTCGGTCGGTCAAACGTCAAGTTTATGGGTAACGAGGACAGCTACGCTGTGATTATGATAAATTCAACCTACTCCGCGATTTCATAAAACTACCGTCTTTAGCAACAACTACCAGTCTGGCTATCCACAATTGTGATAAGAATGTTAAAGAAAAATAAACCATTAAAATATCATCAGTCATCGGCGACCCCCGCGGTGGGCCCGCGCGGGTCAGCCGCGGTCAAGGAAAAAAACCTTACAATTCGGAATTCAAATGGAGAATGATTCATTTATGAAAATAAAATGACAGAATGAATGGAAGCGGAGATGGAAGCACAAGGCGGCGGCTACTGGCCACCGACACGTGCTCCCGCGTCTCTGGGGAACGGCATGATACCGCGTCTGAGAAAAAACTTTACGCCTTTGCCTAATCCTGTCGGAATGACCATTAGGCACTGCCTTTTTTATTAGCGGACGTAAAATCGATTCATTATGTTGCCGACTCCACGTCATATCTCACACGGAACCAAATCCTTTGCGTAAGATCCTTAGAGCAATATAGGAATTTCAAAATGCTTTTTCTCAAACAAGTGTAAGAAAACTGCTTCTTTCATGAAGGGATTTTCAAGGGTGACATCAAAAGAAAAATCATAAACAAACAGGTGGGGATCGGAGAGCCCTAAACAGATACTAACACCAAACGGCAAATGCCAAATAAAATGCGCTCGACATTCAGAACTTGTGACCTTATCTCGTAAAAACTGCAATTAAACTGGTGCCCTTGGTTAGTAAGCCGAAGGAAGGAGCGGGCAATGAAATTAAAAATATGTCTTAAGGGCAATTAGCTTTAACTTTTACAGTAAGTGCCCTATCTACTGCTCCCCCGCACTTTTTAATTGTGGGGAAAGCTGCCCGCTTTCGGTCGGAGTGAATTTTATGAACTCGCAAAGAGTTTTGACTTTTGAACGAGTTTAATTTACTCACTTCGCTTGATATACCTGAAATTGTAAAGTGCCTACGTATTACTTATAAGATTCGTTAAAAGTATTGCAACGTGCACGTCGCGAAGCTTAGAAATATCGATCAAACAAAGTACAAACAATAATTATGTTAAACTTTATGAACCAACAAAAATATTTTATAAATAAATCAGTAACAGCATGCACGTACCTAGGGGTCCAGGCACTCCTTCCCGAAATTTTCGCACACGTTTCGCTCATGATAGCCTACTTTTTGCGGATTCAATACTTGAAAGAAAATCCCCCGAAAAAAAAACCTGGGTACGTCATTGAGTAACAGAACTATGAGCCACGATTTAATTATATTCACAACAAAATAATTAATTAAATCTCCTTGAAGAAACTTGTTTTGTAACTGAAACAAAAGACTCCCGCTGCTTTGTGGAACTAGGTAAAAATTAAGAGAGCAACTCAGGGCCGCTTTGACGAAGTGTTTAACAATAAATTTCCATTTAAAAAGCCGCAAGAGGAGGGGGGAACGAGGGGGAGGGGGAAACAGCTTCCGCCGCTTTTTTCCTTCATTTCCTTGAGGCCGCGTGGCGGGGACGCCGCCCTATCGTACGAATTAAAACGTTTGTTTTTCTAACAGACATACGCTGAGCTGAATGGAGTTCCGCATTTTAGTTTTAATGTATAGTCGGACGATGACTTGTGGAAATGATTATTTACTGACTGTTCTCTATGTAAAATGATTGAAAAATATATTTTCATCTTTAATATATAAGTAAGTATAAGGATTATATGTTTGAATTCAAACAATGAATATTGTTACATCTTGTTGTTGTCTTTTGTATATTAAAACCCGTTTTTTGTAAAAACTTAGTACTATTATATTATCTGGGGTAATACAAACACTCTTAACTTTTTAGTATGTTTCAAAAAGTACATTTTGAATATGTAGTTCTTTACAAATTAAGTACAGCGTGGATGATCTCTTAAGGAGAGCTCAGACCACTCCTATCTTTATTTTTATATCTCCATGTTCTAAGTTCCGCGCCTAGTGGTGCGAGTATCGGATTGTAATAATTAAAAGTTGCGATAATGTCCCGCGGTGAAAAACGACCGGCATCCTTTTATTTGATAAATAAAATTTATTCCTGCGGCGGGATCCTTGCGCCATTGTGCCTTTCGACTGTTTTGACTATAAGCGTTGGATTTGTTTTAGATTTTTTTCTTTTTACCCGCGACAGAACGAAGAAGGTGTATGCGTTTGGGGTGACAGGATGTATGTGGGTTTGTGTGTTCGCAAACGTATGATCCCATTTACGGCTTGACCGAGTTCTATATTTTTGTAGGTTATAACTAGGTGTTCTATGTAGAGATAATAGCGAGATGTTATTAGTCTTAATCACAACTGTCGTTATTGTATAATGTTTAAAAATACAGAATACACACTATTCTTGAAAATTAGTTTATATGCCGTGCAGGTCTGTAACCTACACGGTACTATATAAGTTTTTTTTTTCTTAGTTTTTTTTACATATTTTTAAATGTATACCTGTTTTTTTTTCTTTTTCTTTGTGTCCGAGCATTTGTTTGTTTATGTGTGTGTGCGTGCGTGTGTGTGTGTGTGTGTGTGTGTGTGTGTGTGTGTGTGTGTGTGTGTTTGTGATGTCCCTTATCAATAAAAGCTTTTTTCTTTTTTTCTTTCTTCTTTTCTTTCTTTCTTTAATATAAATTCAGAAACTCATAGACGAGCAGTTCAGATACGGCATTCACACCTTTTTTTTTCTTTTTTTTCACTATCTACACTAAAACTGCTTTATGTAAAGCGTCTTCGCCGATTTTCCGCCCCATGCCGTTATCTCAAGCACTGATTTGCATCCCACCTGTCTATAACCTGACGATGCATCTCGTTAACAACTCGCGTTCAAGACGGACCCCTCAACTATTAAGTATTAACCCTCCCTCGCTCGGGCCCGATCGGCCCGTTTTACTGCGCACTAAATATTCTCCCGGCGACAATTGCGATTATGAAAAGTGCACCGTTATTTATATCCGACGCCGTTTATTTTTTGTCGCCCCTTTCAAGGGCAATTAAATACCCAGTCTTTAATTGTTGCTAAAATGTTTTCCGAGGAGCCCGCTAATAAAGATAGTAAAGGTCGCCGGTGAAGCCGTAAAGTGCTGGTGAAATATCGCCGGTATACATTTTGGTAAAATTTTATATTTTGGTGATTAGATTCCCATAATAAAATAAAAATTGAATAGTTAAAAATAAAAAAGTAAGTAATAATACAAAAAGTTGACATACAATATTGGAATCAAATATTTGTATTTAAAAGACTATAATACACCATTGAAATACATTCCCTAATGATAAAGCAATTATCGTAATCAACCGTTTCTATTAAAATCCAATTTTCAACTGAATCTATCAGCGTAATGGTAAACTTTCCAATGAACTAACAAAATATTGATTTCACAGAAACATAGCGCCGCAGAACGATTACGTGAACGGAACTTTTTAATGCGGGATTAATGAAATTTCCACGCTAACGGAATCGAACGGGGGTCCCCTGGGAACGGCTGTCAAACCGCTGCCACTCGGTGAGACTCGCGACAACTTTTAATAACTTGTATCAGCCAAATAGATTTAGGGACGACTCGGTACGTTCTCAACGAACACAACACGGGCCCAACTTTGGCATTAATTAAATAAAGACAGCTACACGTATTTCAACTCGGGGCTGTATTTACCAGCGTGCCATGTGAAAGGGTTGATTTTGGAAAAAGAAACCCCGTTACATTTATAGGAGAAACCTCGCTAAAACATGTAACATTATTTTTAACATGTTAAACCGTCAAGGAAGATCCGATGCATAATGGGGAACATCAGGCCTTCATCAAGCCCCGATAAGGCGATCTCGAGTCACTTCCTGACACGCCACCCCTCAGAGCCGCGCAGTATCTCGCTCGAAACGAAATTGAACCGTCTTAGATCTGTCTACCGGTAATCCGCGCTTATAATTGATGCGACAACGTCAAACAGACCCCTGATACAGCTAATCGGAAAAATACAAATCCGCCGCAACATGATCGATGGCTCACTACCGAAGCGGAGTGCCAAATTGATAAACAACGCGATTGCTCTGATTTGTTTTGACAGAAACGAAAATAAGGCTCAAACGGTTTTGAATTTAAAATTAAATTTTGCTTCAAATTTTGCGTAATCAGCAAAACAATTCGACATGTAATCGCATGTAATGTACCGAATAGCTTGTAGAGCGCCCCAAACGACATTGTTACCCGCGAGGAATTGCGGAAAAATTTACTCTTTTTTGTCGTTGAAATATTGAATTTTTACATTTATGCCTTTCACACCTCATAACGTAATATTTTCCAGGGAAAACTCGCACCCTTCGGTAACTTTTCCGTTGCAGCGGCAACATTCAAAATAAATGTTTGGTGCTTTATCAAGCCGCAGTCAACGTGCCACGCGCCATACGCTCCACACTAGGTTTATTGTAAAAGTTATCCGCTCTCGGAATGTTTCTCGTAATATCATCTTTGTAAGCATTTCGTTGATATGGCTGAGTGTTATCTTCCTAGATTTTGTAAAACTGTCTTTGATATGATCAGTCTTATTTCGGAATTTGTAATTTTCTGCCCGTAAGTGAATTCGGTTGACGGGTAACAGACGCCCTGCATGCCATATGCCTCCTGAGCTGGGTAATGCGACCGCGGCATTTAGTGGGGGCATCGAACGTTCTCTAATGGCATCCGACCGCCAACTGGCCACCGCATTAATCCTTTACAGGCCCTTGATTAATTATTTAAAGTTGCCCGAGGGGCGCACGTATCCTCCGCAAATTGTTTACCACTTGTATGTTGTCGACGAATTTGTTGGGTTGCGTAAGACGCGAGTGTTTTTGCAGTCTTGTTTTTAAGTGTAAGAAAAGAATTTGATCAGTTTAGTGTTTCGATTCTGAAAACTTTAGCAAAAAACTTATGTTGGTTTGGACTTATAAAACAAACAGCACCATCAACTGGAAGTATTTTTTTATAAATTCGTAATAATTAGGATTAAAACCGATATATTCAAGCCATAAAGCACAGATCGATTAAAATTGGGCCAATCTTAACTCGGCCCAACTTTCAATGATAATTCAAAAATTATTGCAATGCTTACAAAAAAAGGTTGGCTATTAAACCGTCAGTATCTCAATTGAATAAAACAAATGGGGGTTGTGATATTATCAAATTATGTGCGGACAAGGTGACTCTTGACTTGAGCGGTGTAAGTGACCCTAATCCGCAGTAAATCTTGGGTCGGAGGGTTGTGCGGACATAACTCCGCAATCATTTGTTACCCACATGATGTTTACAATGGGCCATGCAAACTTCAGATTGTTTATGACACGTTTGCTTTATTGGACATCATTTGGAGCGGAAATAAAAGTGTGCTGTTTGTTTAAATTTTCAGTGACTCGGGATTATTTTTATTTTACTTTATTAGGATCGGTAATAGATAATACTAGCTAATGCCATATATGTTAACATAATAAAAATACCATAAAAATATAATTCTGTTCTTATGATGAGTTGAGCAGATTAACACTATCTGCCCAATTATTCATACGAAATGACCTTACATATTAGAATAATTCGTTGTTAAATGCTTATTTGACGGTGGTAAAACAAATATTTAACTTGTAGATCGGTACAATAAGTATTATGTATTGACATATTATCTATCGCTTATAATAGATACTGACAAACGTCTCGACTTCATCTATTTGCTCAAGATTAAAACTCCATATCAACAGATATGTCAATTTGGCTTTCCTCTCTTGCCTTTCTTCTACGCGCGGGTAGGTAGACGCATCGTGCCCACTGGCGCGAACATTCGCGATAATGTGCGCATTATACGACGCTCTCCACCGCGCATAATCGCGCCTATTATGCGACAAAAACTTACCGCCGACTTGCATCTTTGGGACATCCATCCTGGGTACAGACACTCACAAAAGTTCGTTTCTTTGTGTTCGTAAATCTTTATTTAGCGTTCAAACAAATAGTGGCCATGTTAATAATTAACAATCGTTTGTGAGGTCAATCGCATGAAATGAAATACGTTTAGCGATATGTTATGTTTAATTTAAGAAGAATAGTATCAGTATGATAGTATTCTTAGATCCATTTAATGTGCTTGCCTATACTTTCCTCATAATCTCATATTCTTTACTGTCTCGACCTCGACCTGTGGACCGGTAGTCATGTTTTAGTGGACATATTTTTTCTATACGGTTTGTTTTCCGCACCTTATAAAAAATAAGCATCAGTTAGCGTTCATTTTCCTATTTAGGTCTTTTAATTTCACATAAAATATTAATGTACAAACACGTATGTAAGTCACTGTACCTACTTATAACGGGAAAACAGTCCAGAAGCTGACCACAGGCTATCAAGTTTAGGGTTCAGTTAACTTATAATTTAGTAATGTTGCTCTAGCGAGTCGCTTAGTTAGTTGGACATTTGACATTTAATAGGTCAAATACTGAGAGAAGATAAATAGCCTCTCTACATAAAAGTAAATAAATGTATATGAAACCTATATACATTTACAAAACCTGAAATACAGAACTTATGCGTATGATTTTTACGTAATCGTATAATTTATTTAAACAAAAATTAAGGCGGTGCCTATGCCTAGGTACTGAGAAGTAGAGTAGGTCAGACAAGCACAAAAGGCAGGCTGGTGCAGTCACGCAGAACCGAGGGCCCGCGCACTTTGATTGACAGCTGCTTTTGCCCAATAGCAACGGAGAGAGCTGACGAGTTCTCGAGCCACGTCAATCAAACGCCACCACTACCAACCCCACTACGATATCCTAAATATAAACTTTATTACATTACAATAGGGGTCACGAAAACGCGTCAGTGTCATTCGAATGCACACGACCCGAGCCGAACCATCACGCGAACGCGATCGCCCCATTATTCGCCGCCCTTTGTAATTTGAATTTCGAATTCCAATTCGTATTTTGTGGTAAAATAAAAAGAACAACGTTTCGACACAATGGCGTCAAGGGCGGTTCTCTGACATGCGATCAAGTTATTACATTAAAGGAAAGCGCACCCGCGGACCGCCTCGGTCCTGTTATTGAAAGCTTCCAGGAATAGCTGGCCTTCTGTAATAATTAAATGTTAAACAATATACGTGTACCTATATCTACCTAAAGCCCGATTTACCGACGTCAGATAAGTAAACTTTTTTAAACCCACAAAAGTAGGTTTAAAAAACGGCTAAGTTCGAGTCGGACTCGCCCACTGAGGGTTCCGTGACAACTTTAACTTCATGAGAGATCCACTTACTTCCCGAAGCCAACTTTATATACCATAAAATTTGTTGACAGCAAACATAACTTTGTTTTTCATAGTGTTTGTATAAAGAACAAAGTTATGTTTGCGGTTGTACTACTAGCTTTATCTTGTTCAAACCAATTTTCTTGGAAAGTTTTTATAATTATGTATTTCAAAATTTACACTCGCTTAGTTTAAAAGTTAGAGGGGAGGGGGGTATTTTCCCACTTTGGAAGCGTCTATTTCCCAAATGTTAGACTTTCAGAAAAAATGGTTTTCGGAACCTCGATGTCATTTGAAGAGACCTATCCAGAGACACCCCACATGCATAGGTTTGACCAAAAGTACCATGTATGGGAGTTTCCCTCAAATGTCATTATTTTTTATTCTTTGTATAGGAATCGTAAAGCGGTTAACGGAATACATCTCTCGTACCAAGTTCCAACTGTGTAATACTAATAGTTTCAGAATAAAGTGGCTGTGACATACGGACGGACACACAAAAAGACAGACAGACAGACTTGTCGAAACTATAAGGGTTCCATTTTTGCCATTCGGCTAAGGAACCCAAAAAAGGATCAAAGGCTCAAAATAATAATGTCTATTTGCGTTCGACCGTTACAAGGTTAAGATAAGTTACTAAGGCCTGATTTTTCCAACATCAGATTAGGAATTTTCGTCGAATAAAATACAAAATACGCCTAAATTAAAAAAAAATACCTATTTTTCTAACTTCACTTATTATCATTTTTTTAGGCGAGAGAAATTAGGCGTTTTCTATTACATTCGACGAATATTACTTATCGGACGTTGGTAAATCGGGCTTTAGGTATGTAGATATATTGTTTAACATTTAATTATTACAGAAAGCCAGCTATTCCTGAAAGCTTTCAATAACTCCTGTTATGCGAGGCGGTCTGCGGATAACAAATATCTGGTTTCGAATCTTATAGAAAGTGATATCGAGGTCACAGCCACCTAAACACCTTAAAATACAAAATCGCTTGGACCTCGCTTCGTCTTTTGTTTTATTAACGTCCGTTTTTTTGAGACCTCAACCGTACATACGAGGTACTCTGACAGACACTGTACGAGACTCGTACAAACATCAGCCAATAATATATATTTTATTTATATATTTTTTGTGGTAAAATCTTCATAGACTCTTTATTTTTATTATTTCAGAAAATGGGCTACCAAGAAGACTGCGGACAGCCTACACAAACACCCAACTGTTGGAATTGGAAAAAGAGTTTCATTTCAACAAATACTTGTGCCGACCCCGAAGAATAGAAATAGCTGCCTCACTTGATCTAACTGAAAGACAGGTAAAAATCGCAAGATCATTTCAGCCGGCTTACTATAAATAAAAACAAAACAGCATGTGTATGAGTAGTAGAGACACATACGTCTATATACAACGTGTAATGATAAATGCGTAAAACCTTTGCACCCCAAATGATTTTTAATCTGAAAACACATGGGAATTCAATTATTGAGTGCGATGGCCAAGTCTCAATATATTTATATAAAACATTAAAGAATTTTAATATTGATATGCGTCACTATATGATGCTGTTAATTATTACGTAACAACTTAATGCTTCGAGTACGGAGATTCCAGACACAATTGATTTTCAATTGTTATGGACCACGATCGTGGTCTTAGAGACTGGACGTATTAAGACAGAAAGTCGCTTAAGTAGAGACTGAATAAATTAATAACCGACTTGGTATTACATGGATCTCACAACTTTTTACCGCAGAACAACTGAGTTGCGAGACTTGGTTTTTTTGACAAGTATTGTTTTTGATGGGATTCAATTGACCTGATTCTAAAAGAAGAAAAAAATATTGGAAAGTAATTTAAGGTTTTATGTGGTGTTTTAGTTTTACTGGCACTTCTGATCATTTCTTGCTCTGCAGAAGACGCTCTGTCAAGAGAGGAGTCGGTGGGTATTCACCGGGCCGCTTAGCCATGCTGACATTGTTATTATTACTATCTACGCTCATAAAGAACTAACCATATTTTCACGGGTAGCGCACGTGATGGCTTGTCTTATTAACAAATAGACAGGGCAACATTTTAATGAAGTTTTTTTGAAAAAAGTTATCCATATTGAAAGTGGTGCAATTGATTCTGCTCGTTATTCCAATCAATCTTCAAAATGCAGGATTCGCGCATTTAACGTTACACGTTGTATAGGTTCCTATTTAGATGTAGTATATCCAACTAATTCTTACCTATTGAATTTCATTACAGGTGAAGGTATGGTTCCAAAATCGGCGCATGAAGCACAAAAGACAAACGCTGAGCAAGAGCGAAGATGGCGACGATAAGGACTCTACAACTTCGGAGGGCGGAAAAAGTTCTAAAACCGGATTGGACAAATTCTTAGATGACGACGGTCCTTTGTCCGGTAAGAAAAGCTGTCAGGGCTGCGAACTGCCACCCGGGGCGCTCTGCTCGCCAGCCGAAGAGCTGCCAGAGCTCGCTTCGAGGACGAGGAACAACAACACGCCCAGCGCCACCAACAACAACAGCTTCGCCAGCGACGGCGCCTCGAGCGTCGCCTCATCCTCGTCCCTCGACAAACTCGCCGAAGACGACTCCCGAGACGCACAACCGCCCGCTACGGCCCTACCTCCGGCTCCAAGAAGTCTGGCCAAACGTATCAAACAAGAATCGAGGAAACGATCGCCTTCACTAGACGCCACGTGCAAGGTATCACCGTCTTCCTCGAAGGACGGCCTCGGACCCATAGCCGGATTACCGGACGGTGCTAAATTTTCTTCGGTCAGCTTGACTCCGTCTTCGACGCCGGGGACGCCGTCGAGTATGCACCAAAGTCCTCTCGGACATTATCCCAGGCCTTCGCCCCCGAATGCACCACCGGGAGCGCCTCACCCGCAAGCCGTACCGAACGCGATGCCTCCATATGTCATAAGAGGCAACGCACCTCCGGGTCAGTTCGTACCGCACCCCGACTTCCGTGTCGATTCAAAACAATTCGTCGGGAAACTAGCTCAATACCCTCAAGGCAATAGAAATTACGATGCTTACGGTCCCGGCCTGCAAGGACCCGAGCAACACGCCTACGCACGGAGCCAAGCACACGCTAGACAGCCAGACGGATCGCCTGCGCGGCCATCAAACGGTATCGGGTCAAGACAGACTTACCCTCACGAGATGTACCAAAACTATGGCTATCCGGCTGCGTATAGCAAGGATCAAGTGGCTTACGGCCACCCCGGGTACGAGCAGTCGCAGGGGTACGGGGAGCACATGGGGTACCCGAACAGCCACTACAGTTATCACTACCACGACGGTCAACACGAGCACGGACACGGCTACTATGGGAGTGAGGCTCAAAAGAATGCTCATGGAAACGATTATGCGAAGAACGCTTATTATGATGCGAGCTCGTACGCGTCGCAGCAGGCTGCAGCAAGTGCGGGGTATGCGGCGGGCGCGGCGCAGGCGGGGGCGACGAGCGAAGCTTACGCCGGCAGCGGCGAGTGCGGCGACGGCTACGGCTCTTTCCAGCAGTTCTACGAGGCGACGCACGCCGCTCCGACCGGCGACAACTCGAACTCCTCCTCGGATTTCCACTTCCTCAGCAACTTGGCCAACGACTTCGCCCCCGAATACTACACCATTTGAGATAAGGAGTTCGCCGACCAGGCGAGTGATCTGTTCGCGTAACGCCACTGCGCTATACTTCATCGCGAGGCGGAATTCGTTGACGAACCTTTGTCAACAGACGAGCATGTTATGTTTGCTTCTGCCAAAGGCAATGGAACGCAAACTGGGTATTCTCTTTGTACCGATATTAATTTAAAATGTTACGTTTAACTTAGACGATAATGTATTAAAATGTAAATATAACTATAGTTATTACTTTCAATTAAAATATTTTTACGAAATACGTACACGACTTAAATTTAGGTGCTGATATCAGTCAATATTAGAAGGTAAATAGACGATCCACATTATTAAAGATGTACAGAAATTTTGAGGTGGATAAAACTTTGCAGCATTATTGCATTTGGAGAAATAGTAAAAGAAAAACTTTTTAACATCTAATGACTAATCAATTATCACAATTCGAATGAGCCTACAGTCTACATACGATTGTTTGCTCTAAAAGCTTTCATTCCAGCTTAAATACTGTTTTAATGTACGTATTATTTATATTTAAAGCTGATATCATTGTAAATTTCTTATTACTAATATAATAAAATCTATCTTGTATCCAAACAACTTTTCACGTGTTCATGGTAAGAAGTATTTGAATTAAAAATAAATTTGGTTTACAACACTTATATAGAAATTGTTTACAAACTTAAGGAATAGTCGTTGCCTTATTTAGTTTAATATTGTTTTGTGACTATAAGACATATTGTAGATACATAATAATAGTTTATAATAAGTCATTATATTGTAGATATCAGCGCTATCATTTTGGCCTATTAAAAAAATAAATAATTTGGTGTCACAAATTCTTGTCTCCAACTGTTATCCTTTATTTCTCCTTACAATTTACCTATTTAGAGAATAGATTTTTAGTTATCTACAAGGGTAGTATTATATTATCTGAGTACAAGGTCTACTTTCGATTCCTACCTTAAGTAAAAAGATTACTTCATAAAGCTACTCAGAGCTATGGATATTTATATTTTTATAACATACCTACCTAAATAGAGCCTGTAATAGCTACCACTACTCATGATAACAATAGATTATGAATAGGTACACTCATTTATGAATAATGACCAGATACATTTCTTGCCTTTCAATTTCCATTTATAGATAGAAACATGAAACAAAAGCATCAGGTTTTCCAAGTTACAACACAATTACTAGATAAACATACTCAAATATCAAAGCATTTCAAAGATATCACATACATACATACATTCATAATTACCTTATTTTTTTGAAATTGGTAATTAAACAAAAA
Source organism: Pyrausta purpuralis (assembly GCA_963924145.1). NCBI lineage: Eukaryota > Metazoa > Arthropoda > Insecta > Lepidoptera > Crambidae > Pyrausta > Pyrausta purpuralis. Next base: position 21,946,410 of record OZ001643.1, read on the forward strand.
AAGGCTCATTAATATTAATTTATTTTTAATATACAAGAAAACTAAAATAGTTACATTAACAGAAATTATGAATTAGTTTGTGATCTCCCAGAGTTAGAATTTCTTTTACTTTGTCATCATCACTGGCAATAAGCAGGGTGCTCAAATATAGATCTCTTCCAAATAGAAGTTAAATTAAAATATGCAGCAATGCCATAAAATTAAAAATGCATAATTGGTACAACAGAATCTTATTAAAGTTAATTATGGAATCCTAAAAAGATTTCTGTGAGATTAAGTATAAATAATTTAATACCTTGTGCTTCACTTGTATTTCTTGTATGGAGCACTCTTTAGGTTTAAACATACTGAGTATATAACTATGAGAAATTGACTCAAAAAGAAAATATTCTTTTTAATAATCTTATTTGGTAAATGTTACTATGAGTAACATCACATCAATATCTAAATACTTATCGAAAACATAAATAGAAAATAATAGCATTATTCAGAAGTAATTGCATTCTTTCAAAGATATTATAAATGGCTTCTGTTCCACTCCCTTGTGTCCTAGGGACCATCATACATCTGTATTAGTAGATAAATTATTTACATGTATAAAAGTTTATTGCTTCTGTCTTTGTTACAATCTCAAATTGAACACAAATTTTATGTGTTGTATATCATGATGCTATATTGGTTAAAAATATAATAAGAGGTTCTATTGTACCTAATAATGCAAGCAGTGTTGCATTACATTGGAGTATATATGCAATGAAGCAAGCATTTTGTATTCTCTGATGGAAGCCAGGTGTTATGAGGAGGAAGCCTTCTGTGCCTGAGCCTGCGCCTGCAGCTTCATCTCCATCATCATGCATATAGCTTCTCTAGCTTTTGATTTTTCTATTCCTAATTGCTGGATCTTTTCCATTTGTTCTGTCACAAACTGGACTTTCCTTTTGAAATAGTCTTTGCCTCCTTCAATATCCTGAAATAAGAAACAATTGTAGTTCATTGATAAGTAATGGTTAGCTAAAAAAAAAAAAAAAAAAATACAAAGCAGTAGTTGCAAATTTTTAGGTTCAATTTTTTAAAGCAGGTAAATCTAATCTGCAGGCATAACCTATATTTTAATATGCAAAATAATTATCAAATGAACAGTACTATAGCTAAATTACTTACTTTTTGTGCATAATAGCCTGTTCCAATATCTATGATAACATTTTCTGTGTCTGCTATGGTCCCAGGAACATACATGGACCCAGTCAGGGGTACTAACACAGTCTTGCCTTTAGTCTGGGGTGTAATTTTTTCAACACTCTCTCCGGACTCTACAAATTTACCTTGTGCTATTTTTAATGTCTGTAGAGAGTCTTGAAATACATTCAACTCCTGAAAACCATTCGCTTTGTTAGGTGACATTACTTAAAACACCGATCATTAAAAAAGTGACTATCGTGATTTAATAATCATGTAGACAAATTAAATAAAGGAAAAACTTACTTGATCTAATTGCTGCTTCAACTGGGCCAGCTGGTGAAGATTTAACTTGGATAAATCTATCTGATGCATACCCGGTGCCGGTGCCATTGAAACTGTAGCCATTTTTAATTAAACTTCTTTTTCACACAGTATGTACCGTATTCCTCAGATAATTTTACAAGTAAACACTAGTTAGATTAATTTTATTAGAACTAACCTCAAAAATATCGCCCGTAATTTTGACTTTATATCAGTCAGCTGTCAAATCACGAAAAGACTCTAGTGTCTGTGGTATAAAAAAAAACAAAATGATGCTCTATGTCCACTGATCTGACAGTTAAGTGACATTTGACAGGATTTTTAGTGTCGACAGTTTATAGAGAAATCGATAACATATTGAAATCAATACCATTTTATAGGAATTAATTGTATTGAAAAATCATAAATCCAGTCAGTCAAGTGACCATCGATGTACAAGAAAAAAAAGAAATAACAATTGTTTATTTGGCATCAACAGCTTTTGTCTATCACAACATATTTTTGTGCCCGATACGTAGTAGAACCAGAAATGAGATTACAGTTCCGAAGGCCAGTCATTGTTGAATGCTAAAATATTTTTTAATGCTTCAACACCCGAGCGGTTGCAGGCAACCGCATAACAAAAGAATTTCTATTGTGTCTCGTTCACATACGCTTGAGGGATATCAAATAGTTTATTAATTATGTTTACTGATATTGTTTTAAAATTTATAAAATTATTGTTTACATTGTTCGGGAAGAAAAACGGACTGTATTTGGATTTAAGTGCGATAAGCTACGATAGTACCCTTCGAGAAAAGGTTCAGCGTAGGACGTCTATCAACAAGGTGGACAGATGAATGTAAATATCATAGGATCACACTGAATGCAGATCACTCACAGTCACAAGCGGTTGCTTTCGAAAAATCATGGGAGAGTCCTTTGTTCAGCAGTAGACGTGCTTTGGTTGATTATGACGATGATAATGATGAAACTCGGATCGTGACTGACCTCGGATTAAAGGTGTTTTGGAAATGAAGATTATTTCAAATTTTGTTAACACATTGGTATAGTGAATTAAAACACATTCACTTCATTGATACATAAAAAATAAATATTCCCGCATGAGTTCCCATTTTAGAAAGCTTCCAGGGATTAAACCCATGGTTTTTTAATGTTTTAACACTCACAATGTCATATTTAATATTCATAAAAAATAATATGTTATTTAATATTTATGAATAAACCCATTTTGGAAAGATTCCACGGGTGGAAACAAATAAACTTTCCAAGGCACCCATTTCTAAAAGGAACAGCTAATATGTGTTGGACTTCCTTCGCAATTTTTTACTGACTTAAAAAAAATATGTTATCAATTTAATGTACCTATGTATGTGATTTCGTTGGAAATTTTATAGTGTTTGAATTTGTTGATCTAGTAATGCTTTCAAACAAGTCTGCTAAATTTCGTAAGTGTATGTATGTTTGTCCACAGATTTCTCGAAAACGAGAAGTCATAGCGAGATGATGGTTTTTAGTGCATATTCCAACTAAAGATACAATGTAAGTTTTATCAGTTACATAAATCAGTTCTGTAGGTTTTGCGTTATGTGTAATATTTACTAAAAATCATGAAATAAATAAACACTTCCTTCAAAAAATAATAAAAAAGGTTAAAATAACGCATTTGTCTTCCTTTTACGAGAAACAGTTTCTGGGAGTCGGTGCATGATGTGCGTAGACTGTGGTTGGTGTAGTAAGTACGTAAGCTTGACATCTTGCACCGACTCCCAAATAATTTCTTTCTCCTAAATGAAATCTTAAATCAGGGTTTGCCAACGAGCCATGGCAAGGAGCGTGCTAGGTATTAAAAGGATCGACAAGATCTGGAAAACGACAATACGCTCCATAACTGGAATAGCTAACGTTGGTGAGAAGACAGCAAAGCTGAAGTGGGAGTGGGCGGGGCTTGCTTGTTTTACTGTTTGAAGTAGACAGAACAGAGTTTTAATACAAACACGGTACATGAAAATTCCATACACGATGATATCTGTGTGTGAGAAAAGAGAAGGAGATATTAGAAGCACTGGGAGCAACTGGGAATTTGCAAAAGGATAAGTCCCAATTACCACCGTGTCCCTTGCCCCGTTGCCCCATAAATATTCGGCTGTAGTGGTAACTGTGACATTTTTTTTACAAACTTCATTCTCAGATGCCCCCTGCCCTGCAGGGGCAATGCCGATGGGGCAACTGGGAATAATCTAAAAGAAAAAGAAGTATTTACTAGAAATAAGATACTTACCTAGCTAGTTAATATTGAACGTTAGCTTATTAAGTAAAACAACTGTAAATATTTATTTTTGTTCTATTTCATAGTTATTATCAGCCAAAGGAAAATAGGCCTCCCCCACGGCTTTCCACAGCTACCGATCACTAGCGGTTTGCATCCAGTTTGATCCTGTGCGATCTTTACAAGGCCATCTGTCCATCTCGTCGGTGGAAGTCCTACACTGCGTCTTTGGTCGAAGGGTCTCCAATCTAGACCTTTCCTACCCCAACAGCCATCAGTTCTTCGCGCTATATGCCCTGCCTATTGCCACTTGAGCTTACTGATCAACTCCGCTAGGAGTAATTGTGTTCTGTGTTACTGATTCTCAATTCTTGTTCTATTTATTTATATTCGAATATATGCTCTCATATCTGAATCGATTATAAGATATGCAAATGCAAGCAACAAACATCACTATGAAAGCAAATTGACTGAAACTTTTTTCGATCTAGTTGTCTGAATTGTAACCTAAAATCTGCGCTTTTATATTTTATTATTAGATAATAGGTGCATAAAATATAAGTACAAACAAAGAAGCTAATTTACAAGCTAACAAATTTATGCAGTGAACATAAATTTTAAACATAGGTAACATAACCTCTCACTCGAAAATGTCGGTCGTCACTCTAAGTTCAAATGAAAATTTTGTGAATTTTACAAAGTAAGTAAACGGTTATTTATAACAGTTTAAAAAGATCATCTTTATAAACATTTCAATTAGGGAAAAAACATGATAACAGATGGTGTTCTATTCTTAATAGTGTTTATATTAAAATGGTTTTGTTGACAGGTCTCCATCACTCACTGTTGTTCATTTTGCTGCGACATGGGCAGATCAGTGTGGGCAAGTAACTGAGGTGCTCAATGAACTCTCCAAACTTCCAGAAATCCAAAGCAGTGGTAGCAAGTTTGCTGTTTGCGACGCTGAAAGCCTATCTGAAATCTCATTGCAATACAAGGTAGTTATGACACCTAAGTCTAAGAAAATAAAAGTCAATCCCATTGACCTACATTCCCGACTGTTAAAGTTTTTAATAATCATGTATTCTGATTTCAGGTTGATTCTGTGCCTACAGTAATTTTATTTAAAAGTGGATCACAAGTAGACAGAGTTGATGGAGCAGATGCCTCTCAAATCACCTCCAAAGTTAAAACACACAGCCTTGGCAAGGCGGCTGACCCTCAAGCAGCACCACAAAATCTAGAAGACAGACTGAAAGCTCTCATCAACAAACACAAAGTCATGGTCTTCATGAAAGGGACGAGGGATGCACCAAGATGTGGATTCAGTAGAACACTCATTCAAATTTTAAATGGGACTGGGTAATTAATTTCATTGAGATAATTAAAAGATAAAAAAAAAACCCTTGGTGTGTTGCCTATCATCAAGACAATATCAAAATCCCTACTAAGAATTTATTTTATCTTTGCACACTCAGATTTTGGATGCAGAAAAATAGTGGACTTTACCCTATTTGCTCTTATTATCTTTTTTTGATTATAAAATAGTATCTTTATTGTATATTATTATCTATTTATTGATTATTATAAATTAGGTACTCCTGTGTTACGCAAGATATCAAATAATGGAGCAATTAATCTCTCAAGCATATGTAAATGAGACACAATAAATATTCTATTGCTTTGCGGTTGCTTGCAACTGCTTCTGTGTTGAAGTGTTAATTAACACTTCTCTTTTTCTTACAGGGTACAATATGATACATTTGATATCCTTACTGATGAAGAAGTACGCCAAGGACTTAAGGAATATTCAGACTGGCCCACATACCCCCAGTTATATGTGAAAGGTGAACTTGTTGGTGGATTAGACATAATCAAGGAACTTCAAGCAAATGGTGAACTAGAATCTACTCTTAATGCCTAATTATTGAGTTAGTAGATTGTCTTTATTTATTGCAATAAATTTTTGGGGTCTTGAAAATAATGATTTTTATTTATTTATTCTAGCAAAACTTTGATGCTTTCAAACGAACCAGTACCAGTGGTTTGTGTACTGATTTGGATATTTATAACATTGAATGAAAACAAAATGTGTAGGTTGGTAGCCAAAAAAGCTGAATAAAAATAACAAACAGCTTCTAAAATTGGATGATGTAATGTTAAATATTTGTTTTGTGTTATATAAATACGAAATAACGTTATGTTATTTATTTTTGTACGTTTCGACTGTCCTAATTTTTAGACGAACTCATCGCTGTCAATTGAATTGACAGTCATAAGCTGCTTGTCAACTTGCTGTCATTGTCAAGTGTCGTCAACAAAATTCAGAACAGCATAAATTCCACGGACGATAAATTCGTAAATTAAATTTATAAATCGCCGAATTATAGCCATGGAAAAGCTAACACCTTTTCACCCAAGTAAGTTTATAATTTTGACATCATTTTAAGATTTGCGTGAAATGTTTTTCCACTAACATTACTAACTCCAAAATCTCATCCATGCAGAAATTATGAATAAAACAAGAACTGCTGGTGATGGAATGGAATCAGACGAATCTACTTCTGAATTGGGGTCGAACGTAATGAGGAAAACGAACATTAGCTCTACTAGTAAAGAGGCAACCCCCTTAGCAGGACGGCTGATACAGATTTATCCCAAAAACGTTATAAGGGCTGAAAAGAAATCTCACATTCATTCCAAAAGTCCTAAATTCGTACCCTATGAGCCGTATGCTGCTGCAGTGAAGCCAATCACTCCACACACTGTCTCCAAAGGCATCAAAAAATCTAGGAATAACATGGATATAAACACATTGATATCTCAGATGTCACAGATGAAGACTGACCTGAATGAGTTTAAGCCCAGACCAAAACTCCCATCCACTGGTGATAAGTCTGCAACTGAAGTAAATACAACATGTAAAGAAAAAGAAGAGATGCAGAAGAAAATAAATGAGCTTACGAAGGAAAATGAGTCATTGAATGAACAGTTAAAACAGCAAGTTCAGGTCAGTAATTAAAAGTTATTATTCCATTTTTTTTTTACTCAAGAAACATGGCTGTTAATTATAAGTTTATTTAATTTCCATTGTACATAATCACTCTACTTTGAAAGTTATTTAATCCCTCAAGCATATGTGAACGAGACACAATGCAAATTCTATTGTTATGCGGTTGCCTGCAACCGCTCGGGTGTTGAAGCATTAACCCAGATTATACTACTGGCCTTTTAAAAGGACAGCTTAGTTATTAGAAAGGCTGTGTAGTTATATCAAGTATAGCTTACTTTTTATCAGTTTACATTTATTGTAAATCCAAATAACATAAAAAATACTCTTTTGTGTACCTGAAACTCATTTTTACCTATTTTTAATTAAATGTAACTTTGAAAAATATAATTATATAACTATTTTAAACAAACAAGTTTTGTACTGATATTGTTCCTTATGTTATTGTACCTTATGTATTGGACCTTATGTTTCTTAGGCAGTTTTTTCCCCTATTAAGTGGGTTTAATTTAATAATTTTGATACAGCTATGCTGGTGTACATCCGGCCGTCTGAGCCAGGCTTCTATAGAAATCTTGCATATCTAGGCTTATAAGGAATCGTTAGTGACGCTGATGTATCCAGGTTTCATCGTTTGTGACGCAATAGTTTTCTTGGAAAATCAAAAAAACTAGGCTCAGACAGCCAGAATTTCGCATTTTCTGACTTTCCAGATCTCAACTATCAGAGGGTTTCAGGTCGCTGTTTCTTATAAAATGTGATGTGACGCGTTAGTGACGGTCATCCGAAGTAGTTTCATCCATTTTAATCCAGTACTTTTTGAGAAATCGTGATAAACGTGTGGCTCAGACAGCCTGATATCCGGTCGTCTGAGCCAACTTGTTTTCATCTATATTTCACGAAATGTTACGTTTCGGACAAATGTTTTTCGGATTTACTGATGTGACGACGTTAGTGACAGCTCTCGACCAGATTTGAACCTTCGTGACGCACGCGTTTTGGAGAAATTGAGAAAAAACTGCTGGCTCAGACAGCCGGATGCTGGCTGTCTGAGCCACCCAGTTCGACCACTTCCAGGTGTTGTACGAAGCTGAAAACTCATCTAATCTGATGTGACGCGGCCTCTAAGTACAAAAAATCGTAAGTGACGGCTCTATATCCCGCCAATTAAAAGTTATAAGCATTTCAAATGTTTTCCATACATCGATGCATTTGGGTGGCCACACTTCGCACTCTTTATGGAAACGGAAAGACAATTTAGTAGAAAATGTAAGCTAAAGCCCCTCATACGAGGGTCAAACTGAAAGTTCTTAGAACTGGCCACTTATAAACAATATAATAAAAAAAATATTCTAAAATTTGAAAATAGAACTCTTTGCCAATATTACTGAGTATATATTTCATTCATTTGTCATTTGTTTTACGATTTGGCGGCAAATTGAAAATTGTCTGTGTCACGTCAACATGAATTTAACACGAGAAAATTTTCGTGCAATGATTTTTTATGACTTTCGATGTCATTTAAGTCAACAAGAAAGTTATGATAGACTACGATTGGCCTTTCACGATGAAGCCCCATCTCGTGCGACTGTTTACAACTGGTTTAATGAGTTTAAACGTGGTCGCACTAATCTCACTGATGATGTACGTGAGGGACGGCCTTCTACGGCGACGACTGAAAATAACATCTGTGTTGTGCGGTGTATGATAGAGACTGACAAAAGAGTGACCTATCAGCAGATTCGGACAAGCTTAGGCATCGGTATGAGTCAAGTGCACAAAATCCTCCACGAACATTTAGCGGTCAGGAAGCTTTGCGCCCGGTGGATACCTCATAATTTGACTAAGGCTCAAAAACTCCATCGTGTGGATTGGTGCCGTAAAATGACTGAAAGATTTAACGGAGGTGACTCAAATGCTGTGTTCGACATACTAACAGGTGACGAAAGCTGGATTTACTGTTATGATCCTGAAACCAAAAGACAATCTGCTCAGTGGGTGTTTCCTTTCGAGGAGTTGCCAACTATAGTGAAGAGAGATCGAAGTGCGGGAAAAAAAATGGTGGCCTCGTTCTTTGGAAGGATAGGTCATTTCGCAACAATTGTGTTAGAGGATCAAAAAACAGTTTCCGCAGAATGGTACACTACCAATTGTTTGCCACTTGTCTTGGAAAAAGTTCGAGAGAAACGACCTCGCAGTAGGATCCTCCTTCACCACGACAACGCCTCGTCGCACACCGCCAAGCGAACGATCGACTATTTGGCGACATCAAACGTTGAATTACTGGGTCACCCGCCGTATAGCCCCGACCTCGCGCCTTGTGATTTTTATTTATTTCCAAAAATTAAAGAAAAACTTAAAGGAAAGCGGTTTATGAATGCTGATGAAGCGGTGGCTGCGTATCGCGATGCCATTGAAGAGACCCCTAAGGACGAGTGGGCAAAGTGCTTTTCCCAGTGGTTCCATCGCATGCAGCGGTGTATTGACGTCAATGGACAATATTTTGAAAAGATATAATAAAACTAATAACTGGCTAATGTAATCAGTTTTTGATTTTCTAAGAACTTTCAGTTTGACCCTCGTATCAAAGCGGATGCTTTCTCCTGCTATTTAAATATTTAATTACGTAGTCAATAACTACGCATATGAAGGAAAATATGTTAATTATGTATGGGGTATTCCAGGTTTCAAAATTACTCTTTATTTAAAAATAATCACTAGCTCCAGCTGGTTACTACAATATAAGACTTTTTCGGTATTAAATACATACTAAGTACTCATTCCTCAACTCGTCCCATATTATTACGGCCCATTTGGGACAAGATGCAATAATTAATTTTAATCATTATGCAAATCGTCTCCTGCTTTTTTGGGTGCAAAATAATAACCATAAAACAGCGCAGAAGGTGAAACGCAGTTCTCTGGGACCGCTTATTATTATTACGAACAAAAATTACCAAGCCAGCCTTATTTCACCTTCGGAACACGAGACGCGCGCCATCTTTGTTCGAACAATATTTCTGATGCGGGGGAATAAAGAATGGAATGCGCTACCGGCTGAGGTGTTCCCGAAACCCTTAATTTGGGCATTTTCAAAAGAAGAATGATTACGCTATTACTGATCAGACATGACCAATCCTCGACGACATCATCACTTACCACCAGTTGTGATAGTGGTCAAATAATTTTATAGTCTATCTAAAAATATTTAGATAGACTATAAAATTATGCAGGATGGAAAGAAATCATCTACTTAATATCATTTATTTTTATAGCCCAAAAGATTGTTGTTGAATTTTACAAGAAAGTTTAAATATGTATGTTACAAAATGTATACATAATAAATAAAAATGTAAGTAAGTAACAATGGATATGGCGGTAAGAGAGGTGCGTAGAAACCAACTTACGAAAATAATGAAATAAAATGAAAAATATATATTTTGTTTTGGACCTGTCATGTTTATAACCACAGGTTGTAGCGTTTATCTTCTTTTAAAGTTTATGTTCATGAGACAAGTAATAATTATTTTGTTTTAATAAAGCAATGATATAAGTTTTGTGCTCGTGGATTTTTACTTAGTTCGTAGACTTTATTGATTTTATGACGAATATAGTATACCTATTTACGAGGAGTATTATTCACATTTGACTAAAATTGTTTTATCAGATGTATATTATATTTTACTTTGTAATCATTAAAAGGGTTTCCTTTCATACAACAAAATTGTGTTAACTTTTTTGTAACAATATTATTGTTTTTTTTCTGATTATACTCATATTGATAGTTTTAACTTTTTGATTACATTAAATGACGTTAAAAATCATTTGATTAAATTATCTGCATCTCGTCCAAAATAAGGTGTAGACATGTATGGGATGAATTGATGAACTACTATTTGTATAAATGCTACACCAGAAACAATTCGTAAAATAACTTTATTATTTACTAAAATATCAATAACAGGAGACTTCCACATGGTAATTCTTAGACGTTGGGTGATATCAGAATTATCAGTAAACAGTTATCTAAACGCCGAGTAAAAAAGTAAGTGCAAAGCGCTGAGTATGCCTAGTCAGCCTGGAGCCTAGCTTTTTTCAAGAGAACGCTGACTACGCCTAGTAAAAGTAGTAAGTAGTCGAACTAAATACTGCTCTGCTTACTGAGGTCTGAGTCTGGAGCTCACGTCAAAACATGCCTGATTGTTGTCCCCCTTTTAGTATAACTAGCCCAATATTATCACCATAAATTTCTTTAAATGCATTTTTTAATGATTAACTTCGTAAGTGCAGGTTTCATTGTCAGGACATCAGTCACTAATCAGTAGTGCGGATTTTTTTCAGCAACTGTCATCACTGTAAATGTCTACTTTTTCGTCTGACGCTATCTTGCATGTCGAATTAACAGTGATTAAAAAGTGTTTTAATGTTCTTATTTAACATATTTTCTTTAACTTGATAGCATATTCCTGTTTTTTTAAATTGTGAATAAAATATGAGCCTGTACAAGTGTACATGGTCTGATAATCTTGGTAAGATCATCTCTTTAAACTAGAAATAAAAATAAAAGCCTTCTTTTAAACATTGAGAAAGTTTAAGAATGAAATAAATAAATCATTTATTCAATTTCAAAAAAACAATAATAACAAATCAAAGAGCTTACAAATTAACACGAAGGTACAGTAGTTCTTTTGCCTGAACTAGGTTTGCCCTGTATCTCAGGCTAAAAAGAGCTAACACATAAGAATATGGGGATCTTAATAAATTAACAAAATATTGAAACTACAAATAAACGAAGGTAAATTAGTTTAAAAAAATATTTAGGTATAAATACAAATTACGGCGATAATATAATGCTACTTTGCGAACCATTGTATGTTATGAATAACTCAAAGCGTCAGCAAATTTTTAACTAGGTTAAATTAGATTATACATATATCACGTAAAGTTTGTTTATGTAACAAGTGTATTTAGTATTCAGCAAAATTCTTTACTGAATCGGGGCTAAGGTAAAGGTTAGTAGGACGATCTTCATTACTCATTACTCAGGACGAGCTGCAGTTTGTAAATATATCTTTGATTTTCCGCATTTCGTCCCAAATATTATATAGGCATGGTGGGACGAGTCAATGAATTACTAAGTTTTCCATCCAAACAAAAAAGGAAACGACTTGCAGGATTAAGTTAGTATTTATATTGATTTTTTGCATCTTGTCCCAAGTGGGCCGTAAAATCACATGGGAAGAGTCGAGTAATATATAAGTAGTATGTACCTTACCAAAATTCTCTAATATTGTAGTACCTTCGATAAACTAGCGGTTGTTGTCAAATAAATAGCAATCTAACGATTTTTTTCCTTGGAATACCTGAGACCATAAATAATTAACATATTTTCCTTCATAGGCGTAGTTATTGACAACGTAATTAAATATTTAAATAGCAGGAGAAAGCATCCGCTTTGATATGAGGGGCTTTAGCTAACATTTTCTACTAAATTGTCTTTCCGTTTCCATAAAGAGTGCGAAGTGTGGCCACCCAAATGCATCGATGTATGGAAAACATTTGAAATGCTTATAACTTTTGATTGGCGGCATATAGAGCCGTCACTTACGATTTTTTGTACTTAGAGGCCGCGTCACATCAGATTAGATGAGTTTTCAGCTTCGTACAACACCTGGAAGTGGTAGAACTGGGTGGCTCAGACAGCCAGCATCCGGCTGTCTGAGCCAGCAGTTTTTTCTCAATTCCTCCAAAACGCGTGCGTCACGAAGGTTCAAATCTGGTCGAGAGCTGTCACTAACGTCGTCACATCAGTAAATCCGAAAAACATTTGTCCGAAACGTAACATTTCGTGAAATATAGAGAAAAACAAGTTGGCTCAGACGACCGGATATCAGGCTGTCTGAGCCACACGTTTATCACGATTTCTCAAAAAGTACTGGATTAAAATGGATGAAACTACTTCGGATGACCGTCACTAACGCGTCACATCACATTTTATAAGAAACAGCGACCTGAAACCCTCTGATAGTTGAGATCTGGAAAGTCAGAAAATGCGAAATTCTGGCTGTCTGAGCCTAGTTTTTTTGATTTTCCAAGAAAACTATTGCGTCACAAACGATGAAACCTGGATACATCAGCGTCACTAACGATTCCTTATAAGCCTAGATATGCAAGATCTCTATAGAAGCCTGGCTCAGACGGCCGGATGTACACCTATGCTGCCAGGATAGCTGTTGATTATTATTTGGTATAGATACATATGGAGATATTATTTGGTTGTCTGTAATCTATAGAACAACTGTAATCTCCAGCTGCTTGTGAATGTGACTGTACATTTTTGACACTTACAGCTCAGCAAATAGTGATACAGATGATTGACAAATTGTATGCATTTTGTTTAGGTGAATAAGGAACTCAAAACAATGCTAGTAGCTTCTATGGGAGAAGACCTTGAAACGCAAGTGAACACCCTGAATGAAGATAAAAAACATCTGGCCAATGCTCTACTCAACTCTGCTCAACATCTATCTACTCACCAGGTATAGTCAAGTAGTATTTTAAAATATTGCCCGCTACTTTATAAACCTTTAATAAACTTATATAGGTATTTCATTCATAGCTTAGGTTTGTCTTATATATCAGTTTATTTCAAAGACTTGTTAAAATCTGTATTCTCTTTTTTTAATATATATATATAAGACTGTATGGTGTTATCTATGTGTATTTTGTCTTCTAGGAACAAACTGAATGGCTAGCAGGACAATGCGAAGTGTGGAGGAGCAAATTTCTTGCCAGCAGGTAATGTTTCAAGTTTTCTTTTCTATCGTTATTAATAATATTCATTGATCTTTTATTATTTATAATGGTTGAAATGAGTAATATAAGTAATGAACCTTATTTCTATAACTAAATATTATAGTCTGTTTTTCTTTGCTTGTTGAATGTTGTAAACAATCTTGACATCCCTTTTTAACAAAATTATAAGTACATTTTAAAATAAGATAAACACAAAACTCACAACATTGATATCTGTAAAAATTAAACTATCAATTAATTTTATTCACTATTTTTTTAAATTGTTCTTCATAAAAAATATTGTTTTTAATATTCAACTAGCAAAGAGTTTTTATTTTATTGGTGCTATTTTTTAGTCTTATGGTGGAAGAGTTGGCAAACTGTAAGAAGGTTCTGAATGAAAAATGTGAGAGACTACAGCAAGCAATAAAACAACTCTTGGATGAAAGATGCCGCACTAGGGATATGATGCTGTGCACTTACACCAACTTATACAGTCTACATGAGAAATTCCTGGAAAACATTGCCATCTCAGAGTACATGGGCAACAACAAATTTTACAACCGTCCAATTGGCAATTTAAATTTCAACGCCACAATGCCTCACACAACAAACATTTTGGACATGGCATCAGTGAACTTGAAGCTGTCAGAAAACATAAGCAGCTCAGTTGAAAAACAGGATATTAGTCATCTCAACAGTTTACCGACAATAACAGAAGGCGAGATAAATGCTGAACAGGTAAATACTTAAAAATTTACAGTTTATTAAAAAAACTTGTAGTCCCCCGTGACATCGTCCGCGCGTTTTGATTTTACTCCTTTTCCCTCCCATCATAGCATGATGTTATAGCCTATAGTATTCAGAGCCAAAATATTTATTTTCTTCCTTCAAGTACAATAATTTATATGTATGTACGGACAACAGCACGTCAAGTAAAAACTGCGTTGTCTTTTGCCGTTGTAATAAGGGCTACTTTGCAGTAGTGGGCAACCTGATGTGCTGGCGACTGTACATGCTTTTAAGGGGCTCCCCGAATTTTTAACACGCACACTAGCGCCACTTTAGTAGAAAAATCATAACTCGTTAAATAAAAGACCAATCGAAAATCTGGTAGACACAATTTTTGTTGCAGGTTCTATAGTTTATTTAGTACGTTTAAATTGTTTTAAAAGTAGTTTACTGTAATTAAGAGTTAGAAAAACTGCTAAATATAGCCATTTTTGGCAATTATTCTAACTGTAACTGCAGATAACTCTGTTTTATTGAACTTAAACATTGTATCTAAACCACATAACCAGAGCTATAATCGCATCAATCAGATTTTCGATTGGTCATATATTTAACGAGTTATGATTTTTCTACTAAAGTGGCGCTAGTGTACGTGTTAAAAATTCGGGGAGCCCCTTAAGTACTTGTGCTACTCTTTATAGAGCAGGAGTTTATTACCAATAAATTGCATATTGCTACATTTCAGGTAATGGCAATGCCTTTAGATGTGAAGAAACTAAATGAAGCCTCACTCCATGCCCTCGTTCACCATGCATACAGTAGCAGCGGCACTACGATGCGCCCCGTGGCTTCGTGCGTTCACTGCACAGGGAAGGTTCAGCTACTTTAACTAATTTCATTCCAGTAGTTAGGGAATTTGCGGTCCTCATAATAGCTAACTGAAACCAGCGGCCCATGTTTTATAAAGGTGGCTCCACACTAGTGATGAAAGAGACTCAGGCTTTTAAGGCTTTTAATAAAGACTCGCCTCCTTTTTGACGCCTGACGACTGAGTCAGTCTTTTAGTCCCCAACCCTTAGTCATAAGACTAGCTTTTTTAGTCCCAGTCTTCTAACGTTAAACGCTCAGCAGTTATTTAAACAGCTTAAAGGACTTAAACAGCTTAAAGAACTTAAAAGACTAACGACTCATCGCCTGAGAAGTCTAAAGTCGTAAGGCGAGACTATGTAAATTTATCACCTGTTAAGGGATAAATGATAATTATGTAATATTATGCACATACATAGTTTCACTCCATATACAAAGTGATACAAAACTACCCGTTGCAAATGAAGGGAGCTACTGAGAATCCATAACTAAACAACTTCCTGCTTAAAACATGGGTTGAAAAACCGGCCAAGTGCCAAAAGGTTGCTGGTTCAAGTCCCGCCCGTGCGCAAATTTTTGGTTTCTTATTTCATCTTTATGAATATAAATTATGACACCGTGAGTGTTAAAAACATTCTAAACCATTAGATAGCGAAGCGTCATCAATTTCCAAGTTGAATTTATTCTGTAAAGAATAACTGCTTGGGCTATCTGTTTCATAAACAGACGGCTGGATGGCGCTGAGCGTCACGCAATGACGTTTTCATAGAGACCACAAATTTCGCAAGGTCGGACTGACAGAACAGTAGCTCAATTGGTAAGAGCGTTTGGCCCGGTCAGCCAAAAGGTTGCTGGTTCATGTCCCGCCCGTGCGCAAATTAAACGTTCTAAACCATCATAATATTAAAGCAAACCTGTGTAAAAAGAGGCTAGTCTTATTTTAAACGACTTAAAGGACTGAGTCTCTTTCATCACTACTCCACACCGCCTGCGTCAAGATTTGTCAGATAATATGAGATTATTGATCGGCTTTATAGATGCTGCCGGGCAGCGTAGAGTCACAAGATACCATGTATATGTATGTTGGCAATTACTATTTATTTCCTTGAAAGCATTTCAAGAATGGGTTATAAATAAATAGCTCTATGATGACTTATAGGGCAGCCACACGTTCGTTGCCGATGTGCAACGAAGATGTTGCGACGTAACGATGATGAAAAAAATTAATTTCTATATTAACTTCCATTACATTTTGACAAACATATTAACTAAATATTTAAGTTGGTTTAGGTGTCATTGTCTCAAAATATAATAGTCCGGTATTTGTATAGTAAACTATAAGTTATGTTTATTAATGTTATAGTGAAATCTTTAGTAGCAGTTATATAAATATTGTGTAAAATGGTGCTATGATGTAAATATTATTGTTTATTATCATTGTGTATATTAACTTTGGTGATTCTGTAAAAATAAATAGCTGTATAATGTTTTTAATAAAATGTAAGTTTATTAAACTTTTATCACAATAATTTCCCCTCTCACTCAAGTTCATTTGATAAGTAACTTATTCTAACATTGTTGTTATCATATCTTATAACTTTGGAGGTTTGCAAACATAATTTTCTATTAGCTTACAACAGCAGATATTTTGTTTCGAATAATCTTTATATCATAGTCGTCTTTTATTTTATTACTAGCGGTCCCCAGCGACTGCGTCTACGCATTTCGAGTTTCTGGGTCTGGGTTTCGAGTGTTTTTGGGGCGTGTTTTATAGCATAAAGTCTTCCTCGATAGATAAGCTATCTAACACAAAAATATTTTTATAATCGATCTAGTAGTTCCCGAGATTAGCGCGTTCCAACAAACTCTTCAGCTTTATAATCTTATATATAAAATCTCGTGTCACAATGTTCGTTCCCGTACTCCTCCGAAACGGCTTGACCGATTCTCATGAAATTTTGTGAGCATATTGAATAGGTCTGACAATCGGCCAACATCTATTATAATTATTTTTTGTACACCCTTAACATGCGGGACGAGGCCGGGCAAGACGAGGATGGGAGCGAAACAAAGTTTGTGGGTCCGCTAGTGTATATATGATATTTGATACATTGATGTATTAAACCCGGTTATCCTAAGAATGGACCTGTCACGCAGGTCACACCCGCGTTCGTCCGTAACGTGATTTTTGCACACTTTTCCTGGCGCCCTTACCGCGCAGTAACAGGTCAATTTTTTCGTACGTTAACCAGGTGTTATAACAATGTGTTAATTTGACACTTGATCAAACTTTTAGGAAGTGCTTTAATGATGGTTTTGAACAACTTTTGCTATGGGACCAACTCCGAAATCGCGAAAAAAAAAATCAGCTGTTCCATACATTTTCTCCGAGATGAAATGAGTTTTTGTATGGAACAGCTGATTTTGTTTGCCCCATAGTAAAAGTTGTTCAAAACCGTGAGTTCCTGAAAGTTTGATCAAGTGTAAAATTAACACATTGTATATTATATTTTTTACTGTTTATTAATTTTTTAGGGGTGTGGTGACGTCACTTCCTTGTGTCTGTGAATGCTGAAGCATTTCCATGCCAGTGTAATTATAGGCTAAATAGTCTCTAACGGGGATGTACTTCGCGCCTCCAAACCAGTCGATCATCGCTATCTGCGCGATCTTCAACTTTGCGACGAACCAGTTGTGGTCTGCAAGTGAAAATGGAACTCGTTAACACAAGGTCAAGTATGGCGTGTAAGAAAAATCATGTCTAATTGGGTGTATTTAAAAAATAATGAACAAGAAGATAGCATACTGACTTTCAGAGATGCGTCTGCTATTCTTACCGTGATATCTTAAATTTAAGTTTGGGCAATTCAGGATTAGCTTAGTTGTGGATGAAGTTATCATTTAATCCCTGTCTTCAGCGTTCAAAGTGACAGAGACAGAACTTTTCTATCAAGAACAGGCTTTAATCTAGAAAATGCGCATGTATAGCTTCATGACGGCATCAACGAAACCTTTTTTTATAATAAACAAACATGAACACTTTCGGTATTTCAAATTTATTATGACCGGGACTAGAATTTAATCGACAACATTTTCAAATATCCTGTAAGTTAGGTGTATATCGTAACGTGTAAATAATTATCTAAAGTCGATTGCCGTGATTTACTATCAGTTCCTCTATAAAAAGCTAAACTAGGTAATAAAATGAAATATATCTATTATCTTGTGCAATACATACCGGGAGGGAAGTTGGCCATTGCCGGATGTCTTTCGAACAAGGCGGCTTTCGCAAACGTGTACTCGGGAGAACCTTCTTTGATCTGCAATAATGAACAGTATATTATACTATCTTTAATAGAAATAGACTGTACTCTATTATTAACCATAATGAACATCCTTGTATTGTAATTTAACAAAATAATTATTCATGTTACATCGTTAAGTATAAGGTTGACATCGTCTGTACGAATATGCAATTATTTATTTTTACTATCTAAGGACAAAGTTTTATTGTTTGTTGCAAGAATTTTAGTATTCATATTGAAATCCACGTGTCTAGGTTTCTAACAGCTTAATCTACATAGTGATTTCTTTTCGTAATGTTTTATTTATTTATTTAAACTGTATTGCACTAAAATCTGTATAACACGTGCACTTAACGACGGTTAACATTCTTTACCAGTCATACCTTAAAGCTAAGAAATTTAATGCCAAATGGTATTTTGTATCATATCAGCATTTAACCCCATTTGAACAGTTCATAATTAGTATTCCATTAGAACCATGCGTAACGATAACGTCACAAACTGTTGGCGGACGTTGAAGTGACAAAATATCTGGCTGTCATCATTACAATAAGTAATTAAGCCAAAGTTATTGCAATGAAATATTGATTATTATCGATTAATTCTATAAAATTTCTCAAAAGTTAATCTATTGTTACATTTTACTCATTAATAAATACTAGGGAAAAGGTGAAAAGGTGACAGACGTCCGCCAACGTTGTATTTTTTGGTCACTACGAGCATTGTTCCCCCACCAACTTCTTCGCACACAGCGAATAGGTATGTATTTAAAGTCGTACCTTTTTCATCTTCCCTGATAAGATCAACCTGGTGCATCTCGGGTCTTCAGGGTCCATCCCTTTCTCTTCGCAGTAGCTCGTCTCCTCCAAAGAAACCAGTACACTGGCGCGACTGTTTTTCTAAAAAAAAAACATTTTTTCACGATTAATTTCAATGAAACGATCCACAAGGCAAGGAACACCTAAGTTTATTGCAGCCTATTTTAAATATTTTTGCAGTCATCATAACAATTTAAATACGGAAGTGAAGTCTGAATTTGTTATTGTTTCAATATTTTTTTTACAATACGCTTCAGTTCATTGTGTTTTTTGATGTTGATAAACATTCTCCTTTTTTACGTAAATCAAGATTTATCGCTGTTGTCTCAGTTTCATCTTTTATGAGCATTGTTAAACATATTTGCATACATTATGCAGTACTACGAACGAATATAAACGCAGCATATCCGGGAAATGGTTACTTGAATCAAGATAATCTAATTCATTATGTGTTTCAAATTCTCTGTGAATGAACAAGGCACCTACTGGCATTAGGTTGAGACTTTTTACCGACCTTCGAAAGACGGACTTAACTGTATCCGGGAGGTAAGGTAGATACTATTAAACTCGAAGTGGAAATCTCATTTCTATCTCTATTAACATCGAAAATTCCGATAGCAAGCAAATAACGATTAACCAAGACTTAATCAAGTCCGGTTTCATCCAGGTAATCTTACTGTTATACCTACGGCGTTTTCTACCAGCCATCGATGCTTACCGATAAGTCTCTAGCTGTGAAGTCCAAGGGAGACATGTAGAAGTAGGGAACCCCAGTGGAGTTCGCAAGAGACCCGTCCACTATCGACTTTACATTTGAGAATGGAAACCCTCGGATGGAAGGTAGGATCGAAATCGTCGCTATTGACGCCCAATCTGTAATCAATAAATAATAAAAGCTTTATTAATCGAAAACTCTGAAGTGTCAGGTAGGCTCAGTTTCACCATATTACTTTGACCACTAACTTAACCATCTGCCATCTATTTTTTAGTTAATTCCTACAGCTTATCTGTGACATGAGCTAGAATCTGCTGTATTATCAAAAGATTGATTGTTTACTCTCGTAACAAAATGACTTGTAAAATTTAGCATCAACCTCTAGTTATCATTGGCGCCTTGTTTTTCCAGTTTGTAAACAAATCAATATATACTTAGCTGCTGGTTGATTGTTTAACACTGTTTAAATTCATTAATGTTTATGTATGGATCGAGATCAATGTACCAGAAAGGTTATGGAGTGGCGACCATGGGCCAACTCGCACGCAGCAGAGGCCGCCTAGCACTTCTTTAGGTGGACTATATCTAGCTTCACACAGTCTGGAACTGGATGAAAGTGGGAAATAGACAAATATGGAAAAAAATATACAAACGTTGTAACATACACTAACGTAACAACATACCTACATAAGGGCTACGATGGATGGATTTCGATCCGTAGCTTTATTTTAAGTAGTTATATCGTTTTTTGGATTTCAAATGAAAATCAAACGACATTCACATGATTCTCACGAAATATATGTAGACGTGATTCCAAAATCGACCTGGATCTGGGGACCTATTTACGAATCAATCGCCCCAACATGGCGTGTTATTTTCGATAATTAATGTATGATATGTTTTTTGGAATGATAACTATATATAATCTACACAAAAGTGATTATTAAAAATTAAATGAACTTTTATAAAAAGTAAAAACCGACTTCAAAACCAAAATGCACTAAAAAGTCTTAAATAAACTCTTGACTATTGAAAGGAACGGAACCTATTTTAGGCAAACAATTTCTTTTTGGAGTCGGTGCTGTGATAGTTGATGCTTGATGGTCAAAGTGATGGCACCGACTCCAAAAACAAATTGTTTGCCGAAAATAGGTTCCGTTCCTTTCAATAGTCAAGAGTTTATTTAAGACTTTTTAGTGCATTTTGGTTTTGAAGTCCGTTTTTACTTTTTATAAAAGTTCATTTTATTTTTTCATTTTAGAGATTACAGGAGAGGGGGGGGGGGAAGTTGCACCTTATGTCTCTATTCATAAAAAAGCTACAAACTATCTTTTATAAGTTCTTTCATTATAATTACTGAACTCCTAAGCGTTAAGGAGTTCCACCATCAGCTCAGCCCCACAAGATGTTGACTATCAGACGTAACAACTTGTCAGCAATAAGATTCTAGTAAAGAAACACTATACGTGCCTTCAAATTTTTAGGGTTTCCCTCGATTACACCAAGATCCCATCATCAGATGCCAAATTGGAAAAAATGGGTCCAACTAGAAGGTATTTCCTCCAAGTAAACGATTATTTTTTTAAATCGGTCGACAAACGACTAAGATATGAGGTAACATAGATACAAAAAAAAAACATACAGTCGAATTGATAACCCCCTCCTTTTTTGAAGTCGGTTAAAAATATAGCTCCATTCTGTAAGTACTCACTCGTGTCAACATTTCGCGCGTTTTTGGTTGATTTGTATAATGTAATTGATTTTCCAAAGAAAATCAATTACTATATATAATAATAAATAAATATACCGATATTGACACGAGTGATTAAAAAATATGAGCCTAGCAGTGATTAAAACACTTTACAGATTTAATCAATGAGTAGTATTCGCGTAAAATCAGAACCAAAAGAGTGCCTGAATTGTGGTTCATCGTGGTGATAATTATGCTATTATGCATCAAACCAATATGTACTAATTTGCCTACATGGTCCTTAAAAAACTTGTAAATCCAAACAAACGTACTGGTATTATGTAGGACGTATCTAGCCATCGGGATCAGCTTTTTGTGGTCTGGCGGGTGCTCCACTCGGTGATGAGGTCTCCTGGTCACTTCATTGGCATGCTCTCTCCTATGCCAGTCACTATGGCCATCATACTCGGGCCTCCATTTGCCCTCCGCACACAAAACCAGCACCAAAACCACGCACGACACTGCCCACTTCATGTCTCCTATAAGGGAATGAATGTTTAACTTAGCTGAACTGTTTAAAGTAATAATCGTTATCGCAAGGAAAATATTTCTTTAATACCGAAAAAGCAGGTTTTCCTCGTAGATATAGGGACTGTACTTTATAATCGCGACTAGCTTAATTAAAATAAGTCTAATTAACATGCTTGGTACCAATCAATATTATATCAACAAGTAAATATACAACTCAAAACAACTTGCCTTATTTGATGTAAAATCTAATAACACGAAATAAACACGCTGTATTTTTAACAGCGGAAGTGCGCAAAAATAAGCGGGAACGTCGCACGCGCACACACGATCAACAGACGTCGAAAACTGGCCCGAATGAGTCTCGTCGATCTCAGTAAACTGTAGGGCTGTGTTTTCAACAATTCATAATTTATTTGGCGCACAATCCGGTTCTGTGTATGAGACGTTTTGGCAGACTTCACTGCACTGCGGTGACACCTGCTTTAAATGATCGTCAACAATGGAAATTCAATCTTTGCAACTCATAAATAAGGCATAAACTGTTGTAAACAAGTGCATCTACTAGACGCGCGGTCTACAATTACATCATTCTACTAAATTCCAGTACATATTACTCCTGCGTGTTTATTAGCAGTGAACTATGCACTCGCATAGAATAATAACGGTAATAAGAACATTAAAGAACAAAAGGTTAAACTCGTGTCATTGTAAGTAGGTATACACAGATACACGTGCGTAAGGTCAATGTAAGTAATCTTGGAACTTGCTATAATAAATAACCTTTAAAGGTGTTGTTCTCTTAATAGTTAATCATTTGTTTATTTTAGCAACAAAAGTAAGAAAGTTCGAAACTTAGGCGACACTAAATAAAATCACCGGCTTTCCAATATTGCTCTACGAACGTCACTGCGTAATAGAAAAATACAGTTTTTTTGTTGTACACAAACCGACAGGTTGATAGATATGGTCGAAAATCGAATGATAAACTGTTGCACGCATGCGCGGATAAAGGGTCGGATTGTTGAACCGACACCGTCGGTCATCATACTTTCCCCCAATACCTTTCCCTGCCAGCATTTCCGATCTAACGCGCAGACACGCATAAAACATCTTAGTACTCGTATGCAAGAAAAAACTAATGACAATGGCTTAGAATGTAGATTTCTCTGTTAAAAGTTTTGATTTCTACATGGATTTGCAGTCAAAAACATTGTATTGTGCTCTTTCTGCATTATCATCATCATTATCAGCCAAAGGACGTCCACTGCTGAACATAGGCCTCCCCCACGGTTTTCCACAGCGACCGATCACAAGCGGTCTGCATTCATTACAGCGAATTTTTTTTATGTGCGTTTTTTAAATGTTATTTGTTTTCCGATTGTGTAGGTATCTTAATTTACTGTTTTATTTTTATTTTGTCTTTTTAGTACGTTAATCGCATCACGTACGATGATAAAAATATCGTAGAGTCTATTTATTTAACCCCCAACAAATATTACGCCACTGATAACGGCATTGGTACATTCGACAACAAAACAAAAGATATCAGGAATTTATCGTCATCAAGAGTCAAGCAAGACGTCCACTGATTAACAAGATCTTCTCCACTCTGTTGGTTTGCAAAGTGACTCAAAACATTATCAAGAGACACGATACTACGGACGACTAAGTCGTCAAGTTCATTTTGCTGATGGATGCTGGACGCTCGAAGGGGTTCTCTATTCCGAAAATTGGTGCCTCAATGGCCATCATCACTTTATTTATTATGATTATGACCCCTGCCAAATGCCATTTAAGCCTACTCATCAACGTCTTTTAACCGTGTAAAATAGTGTCTGAGAAAATCTGCGATATTAACGATACGATATTGTAGTTAACTGTACCTACGTGTAAATGAAACAATTACTATACTCATGTCAGTACTTTATTAATTAGATACAGATAAACGATCACGTAATGTATTGAATGCAGTAATGCGAAACACAAGTCTTCTATTATTCTAAGCGGTTTCCGTTTCACTTACAAAACGAATTAAGATTAATTAGAGCGGCTGTTTTGTTATGATAAACGAATTGTAAACGCATCTTCGAAAACTAAAATGGGTCAAGATACTCCAAAAGTATGTAAGTGTTTTGTTTTTAATATCTATTTACATTTCGATTTATGTCTTTCAAAAGAGTTTCGAACACTGAGGCAAAGATGAAAGAATCTGGGGTAGCGTCACAATTACGACTTAGCTGTCCAAGCAAACTTCGTTTTTTCCTCTTCACAGTTCTATATAAATTGCATTTTTAAAACAACTGTGAAACCAACTTAAATGCCAAAACAACCATCTCTCGTAACAAAAGACTTGTGTTCCACCGCATGTTTATCGCTGTTGTGTGCTCTTGGCGATCTGTTCCTTCAGCATGAGGATGCTGGCGCGTTGTTCCGGTGGAAGGAGCGCTATCTGCTCATCCGATAGCTGGAGCACTTGCATTATCAGCGCGGCCTGGGTAAGAAAAAATATATAAGATGTAGAACACAAATACGTAAGTATCTATGACAACTATTATAATATAATAGTTGTGTGATTTTTTTTTTATTCACACAAACATTGCTTATATAACCAGCTACTCTGTTTTGTGTACATAAACACGATTATTGGCTTCTGCGCATCATATCTATAGTAACACTAGTGGTCCCCCGCGACTTCGTCCGCGCGTTTTGAGTTTGCTTTCTCCCCCTCGTCGCAGCCCGTTAATTTTCTTTGCTATAAACCTCACGGAGCCCGAGACCTTTCCAACGAATGCAAAACCGTGGAAATCGGTTCGTGCGTTCTGGAGTTATAGCGTTAGGAAGGAAAACCCGACTTATTTTTATATAGTAGATTATAAAGCGGATTTGTTTGTTTGTTTACGCGCTAATCTTAGGAACAACTGGACCGATTTGAAAAAATATTTATTTATCAGGTTGCTATTAAACAGCAAACGCGCGAACGCAGTTCCGGGGTACTGCTACTTATAAATAACTACAAATGGCTTTCGGGTATTAGTATTACCTACTAGTATTTAAACTTTATTGCTTTTATTTAAGATCGAAAAACAATAAAAAAATGAGACTTTACTACAGGTCAAAGGGTTAAACTCTTACCTTTTCTTGATCGGAGGCACCGGACGGTATTCCTTGTATAGTGCGCGCCTGCGCCATGCTCGGCATGCCCGGCGGCATTTGCTCTGTTGTAAATATATTAAAATTAACTTTGTGATTGAGAAAAAAAAATTGACAGCACTAAATTAAGATAATGGGAAAAATATGGTATCACTAAGACTACTTTGAGAGAGGGTGGCTGGAGAATATTGGATCTACCCAAATAAGTGGGAAGTTTAGGTAGATGAGTAACGCAGATGATTGTTCCGTGTTGGTTGAGTGAGTGGGTTAGTTAGGTGGATTTGTTTTGGATTAGTGAATGCGTAGGATGGGTCTGTGTCGGACAAGTGACTGTATTTAAGTTAGCCTGTAACGTCCCACTGCTGGACAAAGGCCTTTGAGGTAGTTCGAGCCATACTCCTCCACGCGGGCTCAGTGCGGGTAGGTGGAGGTGTGTTTGCAAGGCAAGCAACCAATCCTGCTGACAGATTTTATCAAGCCGCCCATAAGGCCTCTGACTAAGCTAAACGACTAATATCAACCGATATTAGCCGGGACCAACTGCTTAACGTGCCTTCCGAAGCACGTAAGTTGCTTGTGATGTACGTCACTTATATGGTTGGTTGGTCACCCATCCAAACACGACCGCGCTGTAGGTTGCTTCACTTCGGTATCACTACCGAAGCGCTGCTACCACTGCGCTACGAGCACCTCGAGTGAATGAATGGGTGGATAATGTGTGTAAGGTATACGAGTTGAATGGATGACTGCTATATTCGGACGAGTAACTTGGTGAGTTGAATGGGTTCTTGAGTCAGCTAGTTGGGGTCGCCTGTATATGATTCAATTAATACTTACGCGGCATTTTAGCCTGATTGCGCGGGTCGTTCGGGCGTACTCTAGGGTCCACATTGAACTGCGGCGCGTTCGCCAGCCGAGGGTCACGGGGGAAACCACTAAACAATAATGAATTAATTAAAATTATGCTAGTTTAAGCTGATAGATGATGTTGGAAGTAGTAAGGGGAAAAATCAGCAAAATAAGAAAAAAGATATTGACATTGTGTTATATGTGCTAATGCGCAAAATCATGATGAAAATAATGAGTCTAGTATTAAGACGTACTTAAGTAAGGTAGGACTTAATTTCAATGCAATGCAAGTTTAACTTTGGTGATATTATAGTAAGTGCTGTGATACTGTCTTATTTAGCACATTAAAATGAATTTACATATTTTTGAATACATTTCGAGAATGTTTACAAAAGTTGTCAAAATGATATAAACTTATGACTTCACACTTAAAGCATACAATAACTTTTGAGGAATAAAACAAGTCAAAGGTTAAATAATAACAATAAAACAGTCATAAACGTCTTTACAATAGCAAAACATAATGGAAGGTACTAATTAGAAATGGAAATGAATAAATTATGAGTGAAATAAGGAAATTATGAGGGTGAACCATACTCAATAACTTGTATTTGACTTACATATCCTTATGTTCCGTAGAGGAAGGAGCAGGACTTAACAGAAATATTTACTTTAGTTGAAAATTGACAGTAAGATGGTCTAGCTTTAATCCTAAAACCATTCATTGTAGTAAGGTAATACTTCTGACTGTATCAACTCATTACTTCAGACTTTTGTATGTATCTGTCTAGGTAGTATGTCTAAATAAACACGAGCAAAATCGTTTACTGAAATGAAATGATTGATATAGTTCAGTTGGAGCCGAAGATATGTATCACTCTATCTAGTTAATTGAGTTTAGTAGATCTACTATCACAATATATCTGAATAGTTCACATCCATTTAGCTCAATTGTTATTGTATCGTGTACGGATCTTTTCTTATTACAAAAATAAACACAAGATTTCGGCAGTTTAAAATAACGATTATAAAACAGCTGTCTGTCAAAATTGCAACTAGTAATTACAACAAAAATAAACAAACATTACTCTACAATCACCTCAAACATCAACCTATCAAACAATACGTATTACTAAGTCTTATTGCATAAATGTTAAAAAACATTTCTGCTTGGGCTATCTATCTAAAATATTAATTTTGTGTAAAAATCACGCAAGCCGAGCCGTGCAAATGTCTCGCTTTCGCTCAGTAACTATATCCGAAGGTTCTCTGTCATTGAGCTTCTGAAGTAGTGCTGAGCCGTATTGGACGATGTGAACAAGTGAGTGAAGGAACTAGATTGCTGAAGTACTTCAATTGAAGCATTCAATAAGGAACTACCTAACTCTAGTTCTAAAGTCACAAGACAATTATGAGCTGAATCAAACTTAATAAATACCTGTGGTTCCCTTTTTAGTTGAGTTTGATTTGATGACCCATGTTCAACCGCTTACCTTATGTACTTACAGTGGTGAATTTTGCCGCCTAACCGCTTACCAACGAAAATCGCTCGCACACACGAAATAAAAACGGGCATCTCTTCAAACAAAATCGATGCGAAGTGCAAGTGATTTTTGCTCTTAAGGTAGTTAGGTGGCAGTAATATTAGGTCCTTACATATCTGCGATTTCATCCCACAAGACATGCTTCACCTTGTCTTGTCCTGCGTGCCTTGATTCTTGCTCTTTGGAGGACCTCATGTGTACAAATGACAAGGCAATCCGCGTCGCGAATTACTGGGCACAACACATTTAAGTCGCTTTTACCATCGACACGCTAAGAAGAAGACCTATGAAAATGGAGTTTCGAACTTTGAACTTAGATGCCTATTGATTGGTTTGGTTGTGAATAGTCCTATTGGGTCAGCTGCGGCGCGCGCGACCCGCGCAGGTCCACGTCGCCCCGCGCAGGTCCACGTCGCCCCTCGCCGGCCGCGCCGCTAGAGCGAGAGTCGCCTACCTGTCCTGGTGCGGCTGCGGCTGCGGCTGCGGCGGCGGCACGGGGTGCGGCGGCAGGCTGCGCATGTCCTGGTCGAGCAGCTGCGGCGCGCGCGACCCGCGCAGGTCCACGTCGCCCCTCGCCGGACGCGCCGCTAGAGCGAGAGTCGCCTACCTGTCCTGGTGCGGCTGCGGCTGCGGCTGCGGCGGCGGCACGGGGTGCGGCGGCAGGCTGCGCATGTCCTGGTCGAGCAGCTGCGGCGCGCGCGACCCGCGCAGGTCCACGTCGCCCATCGCCGGCCGCGCCGCTGGGAACATATTTATTATTTACCAGCAGTTCCCCGTGGTTTCACTCGTGTTTATATCGGATCTCAAGAAATATCACAATTTATAGCCTATGTGATATTCCAATGTATCTGTATATACACACATCAACATGGTCTAGGGATATTTCAATTAAAACGAAATAACTAACATTACATTAACTTTCTGTTAAGACACCTACACATTAAAATAAACCTTGTTTAATAGCCTATTTAATCAGATTATAACTTTTGGATAAAGGCATTTTTTTTTAAATGGAAGAAGAGGGAAATTTCAGACAAAATATCAATCTTAACATAAAAACCAAAACAAAACAACTATTTTTTATAAATATTGTTAAAACTTAAAATAATAATCCGTGGATCCACCTCAGACTCTCCTGACACATCTGCAGCGGTTGTGCATACCTGTACTGTAGAATACTGTCCCAAGTCCTGCTAAGATGCCAGAAAAGCTGGTTTTCATGCACAATATCTTCAGGTAAATTCCTAAGAGCTCTTCTCTGAAGCATATCTCAGTCATGCTCAATAAGGTATTTAAGTCAGGGTACTGATTGTGCAGGCCCTTGTAAAGCTTGGATATCAAGCTGTTGTAACGATACGCGCCGTATGTGGACGGGCATTGTCGTGCATTAGCTGGAAATTTTGTCCCATTAGCTGTCTGTGGGGCAAGATTACAGGCTCTAGCACCTCATCTCAATATTTTAGAGCAGTCTTAAGATAGCACCCAGAACCATGTCGCGTATTTTAAAAGATGACTTAGGTCTTGCAGCCTATAAGAGACGCACTGGTTTTTTTTTAACTGATAATTTAAGCGACGCAAAAGGAGGTCACAGAAAAAATTGTTTACGGATGAGAAAATCTTTACAATTGAGCAACATTTTAACAAACAAAATGACCGTATTTATGCTTAAACCTCTAAGGAAGCTTCCCAATTAGTCGGCAGAGTGCAACGAGGGCATTTCCCGACTTCAGTGATGGTTTGGTGGGGTGTTAGCTATGAAGGAGTGACTGAGCCATATTTTTGTGAAAAATGTATCAAAACAAGTGTATCAAGATACCATTATTGAGAAGGTAGTTAAGACCCTTAACAACACCATGTTCAATATACAAGCATGGTCGTTCCAACAAGACTCGGCGCCGGGTCATAAAGCTCGGTCCTCGCAGTCTTGGTTAGAAGCGAATGTTTCAGACTTCATCAGAGCTGAAGACTGGCCGTCGTCTAGTCCCGATCTTAACCCGCTGGATTATGATTTATTGTCAGTTTTGAAGAGTACGGCTTGCTCTAAACGCCATGATAATTTCGAGTCCCTAAAACAATCCATACGATTGGCAGTGAAGAATTTTCCCATGGAAAGAGTGCGTGCTTCTATTGATAACTGGCCTCAAAGTTTAAAGGACTGTATTGCAGACAATGAAGACCACTTCGAATAAGCTTTTTATAATAGTAATAAATATTATATGCATTATTTGTTTTTCTTTGTGACAATATTTATGGCAAGACTAGGTATACGCGAAAAAATGTAAATAATGAATAGTAATGTAAATGCGGGTAAATGTATGATTGTAACACCTTCGCGCTAAAAGTACTAAATAGATTTTGATCTGGGGGCACGGCAGTGCCCCCACCAAGTCGAGCAAAAAAGCGTCACGGCCGTACCATCCTTTTCTCGAAGCAATTCAGACCATTTTCGACCCCCTATAACTTCTTTATAACTTGGATAAAACTAGAAGACTGATATTTTCAGTAACCATGCAGAATTGTAAAAACACGGTATATTTCAAATTTCATTCAATTTGAACCAGTATTTTAAGAATTATAACAGGTCAAATTTCTTAATTTTGTCACTCACTGACTCACCGATCATCAAAATGCTAAGGCACTTCTAGCAGACCTAGAAGCTTCAAATTTGGAATATAAGTAGTGTTTGGTGTATGAATCAAGGAAAAACTAAAAAATCTAGAAAAGACCGCAAAGAAAATTAAGCCCATACAGCCAAGTCTTCAGTTAAATTTTTCAATATTGGCTTTATTCGTAACAATGTTTTACGGCAGTTATTATTAATGCGTGTGAAGCCGCGGGTTTAAGCTAGTCCCATATAAATATAGGCGCATGGTAGTGCCCCTGCCAAATCGAGCAAATAATGGGTATTCCCGTCATGAAAACACGTGTAAATTATTTTTTTTATGCAAAAAACGTACCTACGTGCGTATTCGTACTTATTACGAGTGCGTAAGGTTGTAAATTAATTATTATACCACGCGCTGCGATGCTAGCGAGTGAGCGCGGGCCGTTACTACGCGCTGCGCGGTGCTAGCGCGAGGGCGCGGGCCGGGCGGGGACAGTGGCGGGGCGCGCGGAAAGGTGAATGTCGCCGAGCGAGCTGTCGCGGTGCTAGCACGAGGCGAAAAGTTCATAAGTCAGAGAGAGGGCTTTAATAAAATTCGTTGCTGGTAGATATACATATATACAATAAGTAGACGGTACCGAAAAGGAAAAAAGTAGAACTGTCTACAAAATACAAAATGAAATGAGATCCCATCAAAAACAATACTTGTCAAAAAAACCAAGTCTCGCAACTCAGTTGTTCTACGGTAAAAAGTTGTGAGATCCATGTAATACCAAGTCGGTTATTAATTTATTCAGTCTCTACTTAAGCGACTTTCTGTCTTAATACGTCCAGTCTCTAAGACCACGATCGTGGTCCATAACAATTGAAAATCAATTGTGTCTGGAATCTCCGTACTCAAAGCATTAAGTTGTTACGTAATAATTAACAGCATCTTATAGTGACGCATATCAATATTAAAATTCTTTAATGTTTTATGTAAATATATTGAGACTTGGCCATCGCCTGAAAACACGTGTAAATTCAATCGCCTGAAAACACATGTAAATTCAATTATTTAGTTTTTGATGGGTAAAATTTTCCAAACATATAGCATAGGTACTAGCTTTTGCGCACGGCCTTGGCACGCGTAGACTAAACACATTCCCTTTTTAGGGTTCCGTAGCCGAATGGCAAAAAACGGAACCCTTATAGTTTCATCAAGTCTGTCTGTCTGTATGTCTGTCTGTCCGTCCGTCCGTATGCCACAGCCACTTTATTCTGTAACTAAAAGCATCACACTGTTGAAATTTGGTAGATGTATCTTGTTAACCGCTTTACGATTCTTAAACAAAAAATAAAAAATAATGATATTTTTAGTCAAACCTATGCGTGTGGGGTGTCTATGGATAGGTCTTTTAAAATGACATATAAGTTCCTAAAACTATTTTGTTATAATAATAAATTATAACAAAGTCTAACGTTTCATAGCTAGGTTTCCAAAGTGGTAAAATGGCCAATAACGCCACCATGTCGGTCCGAGTACAAGAGCAAAACACGAGGGCGATTCCACTGCGAAGAGGTGTGAGACAGGGAGATGTTATATCTCCGAAACTGTTCACAGCGGCATTGGAAGACGCCTTTAAACTTCTGGAATGGGAAGGAATCGGCATCAATATTAATACCTCACACACCTCCGATTTGCCGATGATATAGTCGTTGTGGCAAAGACGCTGGACGATCTTGTCACTATGCTCGAAGACCTTGACCGAGTCTCCCAACAAGTGGGTCTCAAAATTAACATGGAGAACACGAAAATTATGTTGAGTTTCCTTGTTGTGCCCACTCCAGTATCCATTGGGAACTCAGCTCTCGAAGTTGTCGACGAGTACGTCTACCTGGGACAAGTGATCCAATTCGGTAGGTCCAACATCGAGAAAGAGGACAATCGACGAATCCAACTCGGATGGGTAGCGTTCGGGAAATTACGCAAGAGTGTCTTCTCATCTCATCTACCTCAGTGTCTAAAGACGAAAGTCTTCAACCAGTGTGTGTTACCAGTGATGACATACGGATCCGAAACATGGTTTCTAACTATGGGTCTCATAAAGAAGCTCAAAATCACACAACGAGCGATGGAGAGGGCTATGCTGGGTGTTTCTCTACGTGATCGAATCAGAAATAAGGAGATACGTAGAAGAACTAAGGTAACGGACATAGCTTTGAGAATCAGTAAGCTCAAGTATGGGCAATGGGCAGGGCACATAGCGCGAAGAACTGATGGCCGTTGGGGCAGGAAAGTTCTGGATTGGAGACCCTTCGACCAAAGACGCAGCGTAGGACGTCCACCAACAAGATGGACAGCCGACCTTAAAATGATCGCAGGATCAAACTGGATGCAGACAGCTAGTGATCGGTCGATGTGGAAAGCCGTGGGGGAGGCCTATGTTCAGCAGTGGACATCCTTTGGCTGAGAATGATGAGCGTTTCCTGGCTTACACAAAAGTTTTCTGAACTAGGTGACGAAGGCGATAGTTTAAATAGATCAATACTTTTTTCGTTTTAAAGTACAGGCGATTGCAACCTCGGTAGTGAGTATAATAACTGAGGGCACTTACGCGTGTACTGATTCGGTGGCGGCACTGGGGTGGCCAAAAGCGGCGGCGGCTGCTGAGGAGCTGCAAAGAAGACAATTTTTATTTTATTTATTCACTGTCTGGTTGTATTCCATATCAACAAAGTGGTTCTCCCTTGTTTTGTCGAACAACTTTTGATATAATTTCACTTCACAAACATTTAAAATATCTAATTTCATTTGATATAATTATTCGATTCCTATAATATTTATTTTATCTAATTTTGATTGACATAATTGTTCATGTAATATAATTTCATTTCATCGAATTTTCACTTTGCCTAATATCACATGACATAATGTTTGCTTGGCCTAATGAGTGCTTAATCTAATTTTTATTTAACCGAAACTTTATAACTAAACTTAAATAATACAAAAAATAATCACATTTATGCTTACGCTAATTGTTCTAACCTACATAACCTAGATGACATCAACAAGGGGAATTCTTGTGTTGTCGGATCACTGTTCTAACCTAACCTAACCTAAATGACAACAACAGAGGGGAGTTCTGGCGCTCGGCGGCCGCTACCGCGGCATCCTCGCTTCGCTCGCTCGCCTTCGCGCGTTGTTGGATCACAGTTCTAACCTAACCTAACCTAAATGACACCAACAGAGGGGAGTTCTGTCGCTCGGCGGCCGCTACCGCGGCACGCTCGGTTCGCTCGCTCGCCTTCGCGCGTTGTCGGATCACTGTTCAAACCTAACCTAACCTAAATGACACCAATAGAGGGGAGTTCTGGCGCTCGGCGGCCGCTGCCGCGGCACGCTCGCTTCGCTCGCTCGCCTTCGCGCGATGTCGGATTACTGTTCTAACCTAACCTAACCTAGACGACACCAGCAGAGGGGAGTTTTGGTGCTCGGTGGCGCTCCTTTTTTGTGATAAAATGCAAAATATTAAAGCTTTGTTTTACTCAAGTTGCCCTATTTGCTGTCTTTAAAATAATACTGTTAAAATCTTATAATTAAAAAAAAAACAATATAGGCGAACTGATCAATACACTAAATAAAAGTATGTAAAATGATAATTATACAAAATAAGATTAGATAAAACAAAAATTAGATGAAATGATCATTAGGTCGAGTGATGATTATGCCTCTTAAATGTTAGCACAAACGTTGTTATATCAAACAAATATTATCTGTTATAAAAAATATGTTAAACAAAATTATGTTAAACAACTATTATGTTAAGATTGATTAGTAAAAGTGAAATTATATCAAACGTTTTTCGACAAAAGAAGGGAGAACCCAACAAAGTTACATAATTGTATGGGTAAATCAGTTTAAGGCTTAAATACAATAAACTGTGCGCTGTGGCTTAAATACAATTATCCGCGCGTTTTGTGTTTGCTCCTTCTACTCCTGTCGCAGCGTGATGTATTAAAGCCTAGTCAAAAAATAAGCTATGCAACACAAAAAATATTTTTCAAATCGGTCCAGTAGTTCCCCAGTTAAGCACGTCGAAACAAAAAAACAAACAAACTCTTCAGCTTTATAGCATAGATTATGGGTTGGAGTTTTTATTTATTATCTCAATCAGTTTATAAATTTAGCATGCTGATTGTAATGGCAAAACATGTGCACTTATTTACCTTAATGTGCTATTTTGAAATACTGTGTTTTTATGCAAA
The DNA here is from genome assembly GCA_963924145.1 of Pyrausta purpuralis. Taxonomy (NCBI): domain Eukaryota; kingdom Metazoa; phylum Arthropoda; class Insecta; order Lepidoptera; family Crambidae; genus Pyrausta; species Pyrausta purpuralis. Next base: position 21,981,038 of record OZ001643.1, read on the forward strand.
TAAATACTCTGATTCTGATTACCTGGTGGTTGGTTGGTAGGCATGTAAGGGTTGGCTGGAGGCTTGTCACCGGGTTGCAAGACTGGCGGCACAGGATTGGACGGATGCAGCATGCTCTGAGAATATTATTTATTTACAAAATATATATTTCTTTCTATGTTATTTGGTTCACCTAGTTTAAATAGGGTATTTGCCTTTTTTCATCGTGTTTAAACTATTAAAAAAAAATGCTTAAATAATTACATTGTAACAACCATAAAACACTAAAAACAAAATTCAAATAAAATTTTGCCGCGCGAAACACCAATCGTCGTCAAGTGTGTCCTGCATAACGTCATGTTTCTGTGAATGTTTCAATTTCATGCAATTAACAGCACATTGACATGCTTGATTGAGAAATTAGACGTAACTCACGTAACACAAGTTTGGCATTAGCTGTATTCTAAAACAAAAAAATGTAAACCATTACTCTATTGAATGAAAATACCGAAAACATTATTATTTCTAAAAATAAAAATGATACTAAAGAAGAAGGACCACACCCATAGAAAATTGCCGCACGTCATACAGAGATGACCTTGTAATTTTTAAATCTTTAATATAAACTATAAAAATATATGGCATACTCAATATCACAATTTTTAAGGTCTGACATTTAAAAAAATATGCTGTAAACATTAATTTGTCCAAGGACAATGGCTCTATGAAAAGTGGTTAGCTGATTTGTGTCAATTTTGCCTCATAAACCTGATTCATAAAGGCGCGCGAAAGACGATTAGCGACACTCACGCGACGCGATTAACGCCACAGCGCGGCGGCGGCAGTGGCTGTCGTAAAGCAAAAGAATAATGTTCCACTTGTTCTGATGTATTTTTTTTAAATATAGGGTCTAACTAGTGATGTAAAATGAAAAAAAAACAATTTGTTTTTTTCAGTTTTTGAAAAAAAACTTAGCACAGTTGTTTTTTTTCTAAATTTGTTTTTTTTTCTACCATACATTTTAGTTTAATGATAAATGAAATTTGTATACTAAATCAACTTATTTATTTAATTATAATTAACTTATAACAACTTCCGATTTCCCACAATTCAATTACTTATTTTCTTATTCTTCATCTTCACTTTCAGTTTCAGTATCAGTGCCTACCTACACTAGTCTTGTCGGCGTCGGAATTTTCAATTTCTTCTGTCTCTTCTTCCGTCTCTAGATCTACAGCTTGCACTGTAATATTTTCTATATCTGGTACGTCTGTGTGTTCGTCTCTTGTTTTTTGTGATTTCAATCTATTCATGAAATCTTGGTACCACTCAACCAGAAAAGTTTTAATTTTGAATTTAAAAAAAAAAATTGAATTTTAAGTATAGTAGAGTTAAAAATAGGCCGAAATTGTATTCTTAAGTATTCATCTTAAACGGTAACTGTCTTAAAAGTTTTGGATTTCATACTCATGAAAAAAAACATGCTCTAGAAAAAAAAACAGTTTTTTTTTCAGGTTTTTATTCAACGCTTTTTTTCACACTAGAAAAAAAACGTTTTTTTTTGCAACACTAGGTCTAACATAACTAGTGATCGACCGCCAATACCCCCCTTTGGCAGTCGATCATACTGAATACGATGTCAAAATATTGACACATGTTATTTTGTGTTTTTTCAAAGTTATGTTTTCTTACATTATAATTCAATAAAAAAGGAAACCTACTGTAGGTTTACCTATGTATGCGTAAGCAGAATTTAGACGCGAAAGATTTAATTCGATGAGCGTTGTCGTTCACGCAGAAACACCAACCGAAGGTACCTACTCTGTAAGTCGAAAGTTCATGCTTTTGAGTCTAGTCTCTCTCTATCCGTCTCAGTCACCCATGCCAGGATAACATGTGAGCAAGCAGGATTGCTATTGCCGAAATTTACGTGCAACATCTTACAACAAAATCCGGATTTTATAACTTAGGGGGTTATCCTTTTCAATTCAAATAATGTTTTTTTTTAATCAGATTCTAACTATAAACAGGTTTTCATACCAGTCTCTGAATAAAATTCTTAGCTTTTTTTCTTCATGTTAGACTAGTGTTCCCGAGGCCTATATAGGATTTTAGGCTTATTTTTAAGGCTAGCCTATGAATTAGGGGCTAAAGCGGGAAAAAAGCCTAAAAAGTCTTTTAGGCCTTTAGGCTAGGCCTTTTCCTTAGCCTTTTTTTGTCCAACCGTTGACTATAAGCTTTTTAGCCTTTTTGTAGGCTAGGCGCATATTTAAAAGGCTCGAAAGGCTAAAAGCCTATAAAGAATTTTCGTCCTTTAGGCTAGGTCTATTTTATTTACTGTTTATTTATTTATTATTTATTGCACAACCAAAAATGTGTACAAAAAGTGGATTTAACGCCATATGGCATTCTCTACCAGTCATAACTTTGGGCAAAGAAGAATTGTTTGAGTAAAATAATGGTCAACTTAACTTTACGATTTTATATCGCTCTTATGTCGGTGGCATAAGCCTTAACTTTGTCTGATTGTTAACCGTACATCGGACGAGTCAGGCGAGTACGTATTTGATTTTACTCTAGCAACGTATGAATATGGCACTGTCAACACATCATGACTCGTTAACTCAAACTACCGTCAAAATAATGTATAACATGTAGGTACTTATTTTCCATTATCAAATAATATTCTTTGTCATGTAATTTGAAATAAATACAATACAAAAATACATGTTTTATTCATACTAAGCCATAACCTGAATAATGGCTATAGCCTTTTAATAAGCCTACTACTCGAAAAAGACTAGTCGGAAATAAAGCCTAAAAGGCTATTTAGGCCTTTTAGGTTTTTTTTAAAACCATTTTTGGCCTAAAAGCCTATATTTTTTATGGTCCAACAATGGCTATTGTTAGACCATAAAAAATATCATAGTATGTCATATTTTATATATACACTAGCGGACCCGACAGACGTTGTCCTGTCTACACGTCTTTAATTTGAAAATTTTAAGAAAAATGTGAATCTAAACCACTCCCAGATCTCCTTGAACACACACAAAAAAATTCATCAAAATCGGTCCAGTCGTTTGAGAGAAGTTCAGTGACATACACACTCACAGAAGAATTATAATAAAGATATATTTTTTAATTTCATCTATGTAGGACATAGGGCATTTTTGGATCTCCCTTTTTCTTGGCATCTAAATTAGACCTAAATAAAACATCTTTTTGTTTTATTACTACAGGCAAATACCCTATTTTATCTCAGTCATCAATAGAGGACACCCAAAAGTGGCATGTGTAAGATTTTAAGTTTACTCTACTAAAATATGATTTTTATAAACAGATAAAACCTATAAAATTAAATAACATTTAACTTCATTAACACTTTGGGGCGACATCCCAGACACAATAGAACTTTTAAAGTGTTAATGTTGAAGTTGATGTTTGCTTAAGCTCATGGTGAATAAGATTAAGCACAAAATGTCATCACATACCACTGCAGTAGTAGGATCCACAATCCTCATGATAACTTGTGCTTGGAGCAGAGCGTACGCGAGCTGAGGGTTTTGGAGAAGCATGTTCCGTGCCTCAGTTGGATTATTCTAGAAAATAAATAACCAACATACAGAATCTGTGGTATGTATATCATAATAGTTCAACAACAATGGTTACAAGGCACATAAAGAAACCAATTATTGTAATTAACCACCTGAATGCATAGTTTCATCTGCTTCATCAACTCAAACATTTGCTCAGGTGGCAGTGTAGCTACTGCCTTGCTGATTGCTTCAGGTGCTTTTTCCGGCTCCACTGGATCTCCATAGGGGTTCTCTACCTGTAAAGTAATTGTGTACATTCAGTTTTGTCTAAAAGGAGCTACATCAAAACTCAGCTATGTACACACAGTTTTCAGATTCTTACCTGGGGCCCTTGCATCAAAGCCTGCATCTCCATCCTAGACTTCTCTGTACAAGCATTATCCACTCTCAAAGACCGTCCACCGATCTCATAACCATTCAAATTTCTCATGGCACTAAGCGCCGTCTCTTGGTCTTTGTACTCACAAAAACCATAGCCCTTCGGTTTACCGGTCTCCCTGTCAAATACAAGCTTGAAAGAAAGCACTGGTCCTACTTCTCTAAATATATCCTTTAATTTCTCTTCAGTGGCTTCGTAAGGAATATTACCCACTGAAAACAAAACAAGCATTGATAGTAATGATAAAGTAGATTATATTTATTTGAGCACCGGATCTGGGTTTCTGCTTACCAAAAACCGATCTCATAGATTTATCCATGATGCTTTGCTCCTCCTTTTCTTTGCTTTTATCCATTTTGATGCTATTTCTTTACTACAATATCTTTTAGATATAATTCACAATTCAGTTAGTTTCAGATTTCACTGAAAAAAATATGAAACGGCTGAAAAAATGCGGTTCTCTGAAGAAAACACAAACACAAAAAAAATTAATTATTAACACAGATCACAGATTATATAGTAATAGTTATGAGTGTATTAAATCTGTGAAAGAAACATTTTTTTTTTCATACAAGTTTTACGTCTTCGGCTCTACGCCATACAGACTATTCTTCAGTAAATAATGTTCATTTTTTACACTTAAGGGCTTATTACACTACGCGATATTCAGACAGTCTTAGTAAGACTGTCTTAAAATCTAACTCGGCAAGCTTGCTATTAAACTGGGCTGAATATCGCATGCTAACTCATTTGCACTCATTTGCAAAGCGTACGTAGTCGGTGGCGGTTGTCGCGCGATGGGAAAACTTTCAAAGCACCAGAAAATCGCCATAGCTCTTGCCGCGTCTATTAATTTAAATACAAAAAAGAAAAGAAAAATATGGGTGGAAGAGTATTTACTTTTGCGAGAAAAATTATCAAATATGCAAATACTGAGTGTTGGTAGTGTTGGTGGAACCATGTGACTTAAGAAACTACCTTAGAGTAATAGTTGCCGAGTTTGAATGTCTATTGAAATTAGTTACTCCATACATGCATAGATATGGCATGTCTCAGTACAAATCAAGAACATTGAAAAGTACTTCTTTTTCTTTCGAACACGCTATGGTGCACGCGGCCACAGCAAAAAAAACCGGCCAAGTGCGAGTCGGACTCGCGCACTGAGGGTTCCGTGCCAACTTTAACTGAATAAGGGAATCCATTTACTTCTACTTAGTATATTACCACAATATTTTGTTGACTGCAAATATAACTTCGTTTTTCATAGTGTTTGTATGAAATACAAATACAAAGTTATGTTTGCGGTTGTTGAAAATATGCTATATCTCAAAAACTACTCGTTCGATCCCGACCGAGACAATTTTTGTTGAAAGTATTTATTAAGAAATTAAGATCTACATCATCTATTTTTTTCAAAATTTACACTTGATTGTTTAAGAAATTAGATGGGGGGGGGGGGGGGCGCCCATTTTACCACTTTGGAAGCGTCTAGCTATGAAACGTTAGACTTTAAAAGAAAATGGTTTTAGGAACCTCGATGTCATTTTAAAAGACCTATCCATAGATACCCGGGATACACCACACACACATAGGTTTGAGTAAAAAATTTTTTTTTGGTTTTAGTTTCATGTATGGGAGCCCCCTCTTAAATGACATTATTTTTTATTTTTTGTATGAGAATCGTAAAGCGGTTAACAGGATACATCTTCCTACCAAATTTCAATTGTGTAATGCTTATAGTTACAGAATAAAATGGCTGTGACATACGGACGGACAGACAGACAGACAGACTTGACGAAACTATAAGGGTTCCGTTTTTTGTCATTCGGCTACGGAACCCTAAAAAGTATACGACCGTCTTCGCTCTGCGGCTGCCGCGCGCTGACTAGGGACATTCCGATACAAGTAAATACGAGTAGGTATTCGATACTTTTGATTCGATACCAAGTAAAAATAGCATCGCATCAATCTTGCGATACCTACTCGGTATCGAAACAAAAGTACTTGGTATCAAATCGAATCAGCATATCATCTTTTAAAAAAACCTAAGACAACTAAGTAGCCCTGAGTAAGTCAGAACATGATGTCCCGTCTACTGCAACACCTGCATACGATTTTGGGAAACATCATATGGAGTTAGCACATGGGCACAAGAAGAAAAAGAAATTCATAAAGATGAAATAAGAAACTAAAAATTTGCGCACGGGCGGGACTAGAACCAGCAACTTCTGGCTAACCGGGCCAAACGCTCTACCAATTGAGCTACCGTCCTGTCAGTCCGACCTTGCGAAATTTGTGATCTCTTATGATAAAAGATTGTCTCCAAAATACCTTAAACAGATACTGTTTTTGGGCAATCTTAATGCTCAAGAGTTTTATGTTAAAAGTAAGCATGTGACGCAAAACATTTTAAATAAGTAGATTATTTTTCTTCTCATTTTTTTTAAAATATTGTCCTTCAACGTTCATTGTAAGCATCCTCAAAATAAAAAATATATAATAGTTTTTCGTAAAGTATCGATATAAGTAAGTATCGATACTTTAGGAGTATTTGTTTGAGTAGTATCGAAAGAAGATTTGAGTACTATCGAAATGAGTAGGTATCGATACTTTGATGGTATCGAAACATCCATAGCGCTGACTGAACGGTCTAGCGTGCTAAGTCTTATTACACTACGCGATATTCAGCAAGCAAGCGAGTAAGCACGGCCGAACCCTTTCGGTCAGTCTAATTAGACAGGCTAACTTGCTAACACTTATTACATTAAGCTAAATCTTAGTAAGACTGTCTGAATATCGCGTAGTGTAATAAGCCCTTTATTGACTAAAAATAACGAAGAAATGCGAGGTGGTTCGCATTTCAATGCTCAACAAGGAAGCTTAGCGCAGGAACAGCGATCCGGGTAAGACGGCGCGATCCAGATCGCTTCACTTAATTCCCCACTTTAATTGCACTGTTTTCTTCAAAAGCACAAAATACCATGATAATTCCACCACACAATCACAATAATTGACCTGAAAAAACCAATTACTAAAACGAAGAAATAAGGTCCGTCCTTCCCTTTTCGTTTCCCGCGCAAAACCGTGAAAGAAACAAACACAAACCACAGGTACTTTGACTAACTTTTTTGACATAAACAACCAATGATATTGTATGAACTAGATCACTGGTGAGAGGCTAAAAGATGGCTCAGCTAAACAACACCTCACTTCAAATTGGGGTCATAATTTTGACGTAGTCTTTTTTTGATTTTTTTTCAGTGTCTTAATGCCTCAGTGCGCCTTTAAAACTGCAGAAACACCTAACTAAATAAAAAAACAGTCCGAATATCATATTTTCGTTAAGTAAATTGTATTTAATGAATGCCTATCATTCATGATTGAAGTATTTTCAATAAAATTAGTGAGTTTTGTTTCTTAGCCAACCCACGGACTAACATGGTCGATATTCTGACAGTGCTATACATGGAGTAGTTTAGTACTATATTTTTTAATAATAATTTAACGACCGTCACAGTGTGGTGGTTTACGTTCCGGACTACAAAGATAAGCAGTCGCGGGTTCGAATCCCGCCCGCACGACCCTAACAAATATGTCTATGGAAATGTATATTAATATGTCTGTTATATAACTATAAATTACACCTTCAATTTTCTTAAAGTAACTGCGTAGACGCTCACGGATCAAAAAGTCACCGGCACTCGCGTTAACAAAAGTACCTATAACAAAAGACTGTTGATAAACACATCTGTGAGGGATGATCCTCACGATTGTAGAATAAAATATGTACGCTCACTATTAGCGTGTTATTTGGAGGAATCATCCTGTTTACATGATGCCAGATGGCTATGGTGTATTAATAAATATTTGTTTATTTATTAAAATAAGGACTGTAAATATTTTAATTAATTTAATTTGTAAAAAATATACATGTGGTCACGTGATCGTGAATGCCTAGCAGTAAACGTGACTCTGATATTGGCGCTATGGCGTTTCACGTGATACATTCAAATTGCATTTATTAGATAATTATTCAATATTTTAAATGTTAAATAGTTTGAAAATAAAATGTTTTTGTTGATTAATATACTACCGAGCTAAAGTGTGAACTCAATTTTAAAATTAGGCCAACGAGTCTGTTGTAATGTAAATGTAGGTATACATACTTTAAAAAATATATTAAGAAAGCTACTCTATTAAGACTCTGTTCCGAATCTGATGTCTGATGTGATAGATGTCAATCCATTGACATCCATTAATCAGACGGTGCCATATTTGTGTAGGTACCTACTCTTTTAGTTCGCGAGGCGTCATCTACTTCTAAATACATTATCATTGTAAACAACGAATAACGAGACGAGAGCACAGAAAATATAATAGTACGAAGGAGAGTTCGCTAAGTATAGTGCAACATGGATCTTTTAGCCACCGGCGAAAATCAGAACTAACGCTATCATCATCAAAATGCGGCTGCAGTATAAGTTAGGCATTTAATTTTTGCAAATTTGCGAAACATTTTTTCAAATTTGACCAGCTACTTTGTATGTCTGTGTAAAATAAAAGGTATGCCACTTGTTATTACGGAACACCCCTACGTATGTCTAATTATTTTTTAAAAACTGATAACATAGTCGAATTTCTATGGGTGCCCTCTCACTGAGGTATAACTGGCAACGAAATAGTGGATAATTTGATGAAAATTTATGTTCCAAATGTGATGGAAAAAGATTACATGATCAGTGTGTGATGGCTTCACAAAATGTTGTGGTACCTTTGGTACCATTCACTGATTATTATCCAAACTTAAAAATCGTATGTTCGAAAAGTGGAATTGGGTGTGGACAGAATCAAAATAACACAAAGGAAAGTGGTACGCTGAGATTCAAAAACAAATACCGCGCAAGCCGTGGTATTACAGTTGAAAGTCGCCGAGTCGTGATTGCCATTTCTCTTGGCTCACGAAGATGCTTATTAACATCTGTACACGTGTATTATTTTAATTAGAGAAGATATTTGATAGAAAGAATATTATGACTTATCATGCATGTCACCTCACCACTCATGTCACTTCCGCGGGTGCCAAAGAAAAAAAAAGAGAATCATAAAACCTCAGGATTGGCTATATGGACCAAATTCCGAAGCCGTAAAACTGAAACTAAAAATATATTTTTTGATAGGTCTCTTCATCGTACGTAGGTACTCTACTACCCTCCTAAGGCGCAATTGCGGTGGCGGTCGCGTTTCCGCGGTGGACTGCGTGCGCGTACGCAATTCGCGCGGTGTCAGGATACACGTTACGTAAACAGTTATAAAATCTTATTGAAACAAGCTATTAACATTCTGTAAAAAGCTTATTGTTACTGAATAAATAACCTATGCTTGTAAAAAAAAAATGTATTCAAAAATGAAAAAATAGAACCAAACAAATTCGTGGTAGGGTGACGACATATACGAAAAAATTGTGAGAAAAAAAAATCGAATTTTAATCAATAACTGACAGCAACCGGATCTGTTTGCGGTCTATGGTGTAGAAACATCTGTTTTTTTACTCATAAAGGTCAACATGCCCAAGGAATAAGCATTTAAACACCCATTTTTTTTTGCAAAAAAGTAATTAAAAAGCGCCCACAGGTGGGCGCTTGGTAAAATCGCGAAACTCATGCTCAGCGCCCACCATCGGGCGCTCTGGCTATCCAAGGGCTACTCTGTATTGATCTGTGTACGCTTACTAATTAGGCATGTCGATTCATTTTAAAAAATATTGATTTCCGATTCGATTCAAATCGGACATACTAGAATCGATTCTTGTTTAAATCGAGTATTAAAAGATAGATTTTCGATTAATCGAACCAATTTCAAATATGACTAATTGCCTAACAGGACATTATTGATGACCAATTACTGCAAATACAAGTAAATTGGATAGAAGTATTATTAAATTAATAAACATAATATCAAGCGTATATTCCTTCGAAAGAATAGGTAGAAAAGATGGGAATCGAACCCAGGATCTTTTGCTCAGCAGTAGTGCTTGTGACTACTAAACTAATGTGGCAGTTTAAATTTCTAGTCTCGCGTTAGTACTCGTATCGTAAGTCGATTAATAAATTAACCAAGTTTTAAGTATATTTTTTTTTAAAGTTAAATACAAATTTAACAAGAAATTATATTACCCAGTATTTTAAGTCGAGTGACTTAACAAAAATAACTTATCTAATCGCTCAGGATCTAATTGAATGGATCGATTTGATTCGGGAGGTTTATGAATCGATTCATTGAATCGATGTAGGATTCAAAATTGATATGAAAAATCGATTATATTACTCAAAATAATCGATTTTTCGATTAATCGATTTCAAATCGACATGCCTATTACTAATCTGTGGTCTTCATAGTTCGTTCGTGGTGTGTCTGTGTGCGTGTGGTTAAACCCACAGAGTTAAACCGATGGTAATGGCCCAGATAATATAATACTATGGTGTCGACTAAACTTCAGATTCTGTAATCTAAATTATATTTTTGCGCAATAAAAACCGATTTCGAAAACATCTGATGAATTATAACCACAGCAAATAACATTTACTTCACATTAGAACTAAGTGCTGCGTTACAAAAGTGCTGTCAATTGCGAAATCATGTATTGATTTGTTTCTGTGTGATGAGATGACAAAACCATGGCAAGTGTATTTTAGTAAATAATCTCACACTGGAGTAGTGTTTATTGAGTTAAGATATTTGTCGGTATCCACAACGGAATGAATCTTGATAACTCTTCGAGGGAGAACTCCGAAGCATTGGATTCCATCGGTACGGTCAGTCCCAGAGAAAAATATCACAGCATGAGAGAAAAGAAGCTTTCGACTGCCTCACTTACAAACTCAGAGGGAGCGCGTCCTAAGGTTGTCACAGTTAAACATCCAGAATCAAACAAGCCCAAACCTACCGCAAAGAAGAATAAGCCTATACAAGCTGATCTCGACGTCATCAAAGAATTTATAAGATGTCGCGATGAAGGCGTAAAGCGGCTCGATCTTAGCAAATCTTCAATTACGTCTTTGCCTCCCAATGTAAGGGACCTGACACATTTAGTGGAATTTTATTTGTATGGAAATAAGCTAGTGGCTCTGCCTGCAGAATTTGGTTGCCTGACAAACCTCCAGACATTAGCATTGAATGAGAATTCATTAACCAGCCTACCTGACTCACTTGCAAACTTGAGATGCTTGAAAGTGTTAGATTTGAGACATAATAAACTTAGTGACATACCTGAAGTGGTTTATAAGCTAACCTCTCTGACAACTTTGTTCTTACGCTTCAACAGGATTAGAGTGGTTGGTGATGGCATCGCCAACTTGACTAATCTTACCATGCTTAGCTTGAGAGAGAATAAAATAAAGGAATTGTCATCTGGAATTGGAAAACTGGTCAACTTAGTCACATTTGATGTGTCTCATAATCACCTTGAACATTTACCACAAGAGATTGGGAACTGTGTCAACTTATCTACACTGGATCTACAACACAATGACTTGTTGGACATTCCTGAAACTATTGGGAATCTCCAAGCTTTGACAAGGTTAGGACTAAGATACAATAGACTTACAGCCATACCATCCACTCTCAGTAACTGCAAACACATGGACGAGTTTAATGTAGAAGGAAACTCAATATCTCAGCTTCCTGATGGTCTGCTTGCTAGTCTGAATGAGCTCACCAGCATCACCTTATCTCGCAATTCGTTTATGAGCTATCCATCGGGAGGCCCAGCACAATTTACTAATGCATTTTCAATAAATTTGGAACATAATCAAATAGATAAAATACCTTATGGAATATTTTCCCGAGCAAAAAATTTGACTAAGTTGAACATGAAAGAGAACCTGCTTACTTCTTTACCATTAGACATTGGGACCTGGCATAACATGGTGGAGCTTAATTTGGGTACAAACCAACTGACAAAACTGCCTGATGATATACAGTGCTTGCAAAACTTAGAAGTCCTCATTCTTTCTAATAATCTACTTAAAAGGATTCCTCCAAGCATTGGGAGTTTGAGAAAGCTAAGAGTACTGGATTTGGAGGAGAATAAACTAGAAGTACTTCCTAACGAGATTGGGTTCCTGCATGACTTGCAGAAATTAATTGTGCAGTCAAACCAACTTACATCTTTGCCAAGATCAATTGGGCACTTAACTAATCTTACCTACCTCAGTGTTGGGGAGAACAATTTGCAATATTTACCTGAAGAAATAGGTACACTAGAGAACTTAGAGTCACTCTATTTGAATGATAATCCAAATTTATGCAATCTGCCATTTGAGTTAGCTTTGTGTGTTAGTTTGCAAATCATGAGTATTGAAAACTGTCCTCTGACAGCAATCCCGCCTGAGGTGGTGTCATCAGGGCCGTCATTGGTCATCCAATATTTAAAATCGCAAGGTCCATACCGAGCTATGTGATATCAGGAAGATGATTATCTACCAAGTAGTGAGGGCACCTAGAGCGCCAATGATGCTTATTCAAGCTTCTCCAGCAAATGTATACTCATTAATTAAGAATATTATTGTCTGTTTTTGTGTAGAATAAAATAATTTCAATTATGTAACAACTTTTCTAAAGTATTTTAAAATCCTTACTATTATTCTATTAATCATCATGACACATTTATTATTTACGGTACATTTATCTTATGATGTTGAAGGAGTAATATTTTATTAATACATAATTTAAAATCTTCCTGTGCTACTAAATGTTTCATTATTTTTATAGTTTGTAAATTATATGTAATAAAAATTATAAAAAAAACACAAAAATAATTAAATGTTAGTAGATAGAAACTATACAAATGCTGTATATAATGTATATGCACAAAACTATATTATACCTTCTGTATTTACTTTTTAAACTTTATTTATCAATGACATATTTTAATACTCTTATTAAATGCATTTTTAGAGAATTAGTAATGTTGGATTGTGTTATAATATGAAAAGAAGAAAACGAAGAAGCAGTATTTTGTAATTTTTGCATAAACCTAGGTGGGGGAAACAAGACAGTGATAGACCAGTGACAGTTATTTCCTACTCAAAACAAAACTATATGGGATGAGCAATCGCACACTCTTGCATCATTAAGTGAGCAAGGGTTTGAGGATTATGACCCCATTGGTGTTTGTCTCCATGGTTTCTGACCCCGGTTGATTTAATTTTATTAAAAGTAATTTTTATCAAAGTACAGTCAGGCCAAAAAATGCTTACAAACAAAAAACATAATAAGTGTAGATATATTTAACGATGACTATTTATATTTCGTTTTATTTTGCCTGTAATCTTAATAGGAAATTAAGGAAGATAATTTATAGTTTCAATGTCTTTAAAAATGCGACGAACATTAAGTAGTTTATAAAGCTGAAGAGGGTGTTAAGTTGAACCGCGGCAAAATACGTACTGCGTTGTACATGCATGAACTTTAGTTCAGAAACTTTTTTCGTTGACTTTACTTAGTGCAAAACGCAATAAAATTAATATTCCATTTGAAAAAGGGGACAAACACCACTGGGGTCATAAACATAATCCACGAATCCAATAGCGATATGGTTTACCCTACCTAATTTTTTATTTATATTTACCATCGTTCAAAAATGATGATATCTGCGATAAGAAATATCTACAATTATATAGTTTTATTAGTTCTGTATTACCTGCTAAAGAACTAATAAAACTATAAATGTTGGAAAATATATAGAAAATAATATAGTTTAATTTTGAACAGTATTTTAAAATTTAGTACTATTCATTTATTTTTTGGGATGTAGTTCTAATAATAAAATAGCAGTTGTCCGTCACCCAGATCTCATTCAAATATCAAGCATACTTATCGTATTACAAGATTAGAAATATCTTATTTGTTAAAACATACGTTTACAAATTGCAAACACTATTATGGTTTGGTTAATGAGTACTTATAATGAATGGCAAAATAATTTTCTCACATTAGTTCGTTAGCTCTGCTTGCGACCTAATGTCTTGCATTACATCAAGGAGCTCATAAGCAGACTGAGTTTGTTGTACAGTCTAAGTACACTAGATATTTAGTTAAATTAATGGTTTAGGGTGCTTAAACACTAATCCAAATCCGATTACGTGTGCAATTTAAGAATTACTCGAAAAGAAATATAATCTTTTAGAAATCATTACCTACAAAATTTTCAGCCTTGCACAGTAGGTGACTGGCAGAAAATGCCTAAAAAGCACAACGGTCATTTGTACGGACAACACGTCAAGGTGAACACTGCGGTATCTTATTTAGTTGTAAAAAGGGCTAGTTTGCATCAAAAGTGGGTAACCTGATGTGCTTGCCACTGTACTTTGTTCTCTGAATCAAATAATTTTACGCGAAATAGTACGTTACGTATTGGATTAGGATAAGTGCGGAAACTCTAAGGTAGACTTGTTACGGATTAAATTATTATTCCGTCTCTCTGTTGCTCTGACGTAAACAGAGACAGAATGATAATTAAATCCTAATCCCGATTTGCACAAGTAAGCCCAAGGCTCAATTTTGACGTAACTTCTAGAAAGAGAGATAGCAAGCGAGGGAAGAATTGTCTGTCTGTCAGTTATATAAAGTTTGTTTCAGAAGAATCGTTAATTTTATTCTCGCTGTAGAAACTAATATTGATAAGTATTTGATATGTATAAATGGATTGATACATGATGTTTCTAGATATTTTACCTTTGTGTTGCATTTAATTACATGGATGTAATCATAATATTAAGTAAATGTAAGTTTTAACATGTATTTCATGTCTTGATGTTTTGATTATCAATTCAGTATAAGTTAGGTTTCTGTAATTGAATATTTTGGTCATATTATTATTACATTCTGGATCTGTAGGCTTAACATACACGCCTTTACCTCTATATTTTTTTAATCCCTCAAGCTTATGTGAACGAGACACAATAGAAATTCTATTGTTATGCGGTCGCATGCGACCGCTCGGGTGTTGAGTCATTTGCGTCGATGAAATAATCCAATTTCATAAAGGATATTGTTTCCCACATTTTTTTGAACTTGAAGTAAATTCTAATTGCTTTTAAAAACAAATAGGTAGTTTAATGTTTGTGAAAACCTTATTTTATATGATAAAAAGAGGTTTGAAATTTATCGATTGTCATGATAAACGCTATAGAGGCGCACAGGATAGCTTTCCTTGTTATTACCAGAGAAAATATAATAGTACCTACTACGTTATATTCACAGATAAGTTAGAGTACGGTTATTACGAAGATGTGTTGTGCCACCACAGGCTGATTAGTTACAATTTTAATTCATCTGTCTGTACCTACCTACATAATTAGTTACTATTTTTCTGATGGAATTAGTCTAGTTGATAGGATAGGTACCTTATCAATATCAGTTCAGCATTGCACTAATTCAAGTTTTATAGCATAAACGTTTATTTTTGACATTTATTGATTGAAAATATTCAGATTATAATAACAAATATGTAAGCTTTATGTATCAACTTAACTTACTTTGCTGTTTGTTCTTTAAGTTATAGTATGATTATTTTTCCAAATTTAACACCTAAAATCAACGTCTAGTCATAAAATCTGATTTGTATCATGCCGCAGTGCCCAAACAAATGACTCTCAGTGATATAAAATATTAAAATTATACTACGATATGATTTCTAAGACAACAGTACGTGGTGTCTATAACCCTTGGATAGCCAGAGCGCCCGATGGTGGGCGCTGAGCATGAATTTCGCGATTATACCAAGCGCCCACCTGTGGGCGCTTTTTAATTACTTTTTTGCAAAAAAAAAAATGGGTGTATAAATGCTTATTCCTTGGGTATGTTGGCCTTTATGAGTAAAAAACAGATGTTTCTACACCATAGACCGCAAACACATCCGGTTGCTGTCAGTTATTGATTAAAATTCGATTTTTTTTTCTCGCAATTTTTTTCGTATATGTCGTCACCCTACCACGAATTTTTTTGGTTCTATTTTTTCATTTTTGAATACTTTTTTTTTTATTACAAGCATAGGTTATTTATTCAGTAACAATAAGCTTTTTACAGAATGATAATAGCTTGTTTCAATAAGATTTTATAACTGTTTACGTAACGTGTATCCTGACACCGCGCGAATTGCGTACGCGCACGCAGTCCACCGCGGAAACGCGACCGCCAACGCAATTGCGCCTTAGGAGGATAAATAATGTCCATTGTTCTGTTACGTTATTATGTATGTTAGTGTAAGAATAATGTCATAGCGTATTTCTTGATAAATGAAGTCGAAGATATCCGCAAAAAACTGTTATTTTATCTTCAGGAAAAACTATCTTAAAAATGTTGATCCATGTGTAAAATGCAGATTTATTTCTCTTCAGGTAAAACCATCATAATAATGTTGATCTATGTGTAAAATGTTCAATGACATGTAAACGTGTTATATGAAATAAATTGACTTGTATTAATTTTTTTATTTTAACATTGTCCTTTTAACCAAAATTTTCATTCAGGTGAGGAGATATTTTTAAGCGTGAAACGGGAAAAAGAAACAAGAAAATCAATAATTTATGAAGTGCTGTATTGTTGTAGTACACAAGTTCATTCTTAAATTGCGCATTTTTCTTACAAATAATTGAATAGTTATATACAATTTAAGCTTCGTTATATAATAATGTAAATCAAAGCAGTCTATAAATATTTACGAAATAATATAAATATAAAAAAGCATGTATAAAATAACACCACTTGCTACAAACTAAGTTTTGATTGATATCAAAAAGCAATAACTATATCTTGACGTTTAATCATAGTTTACTTTGTTCAAAGGTAGCTACTTTAAGAAGTTATGAAGGCAGAATATTATTGGGACTGTAAAAGCCCTGCTGGTTGCTAATGCACTGGAACTTTGTCAAATTAATAACCTTGAAAACTGTCAATCCGTTAAGTGGGTAAGGTAGAGAGAATAGTGTTGTTTTTCTTGCCAGACACGTTCCTAGCACGGTAATGGTACGGTGCAGTGGGAAAATATTATTTCAACGACTCGGCTTCCTGTTGCGGTGTCCACAAAACGTCTGCGCAACCCGGCATAACCAGTATTTAAATCTTTGGGTCAGTCAAAAACATATGACGACACAAAAAACAATGTCAGCAATGCAACGACGAGCTATGGAGGGCACCGCCACCTTTCCAATTTATGGACCATAATCGTTTGAACTACGCATCTTCTGTTTGAAGTGACGACGTGTGTAAGCGATTTTCGTTTGAAGGTGGTTAGGTGGCGATGACCTCGTCCGTATTTACAGCGTTACAATAGAGTTACAACAATATATCGAAGTCTATTGATTAGGAAAACCGTATATGGAAATACACCTACTTTATAGTATAGCATTACAGTCAACTTTTTTGTACCAAGCCTTTCTTGTGGAAATTGAGTTTCTCAAATGTTTACAACAATTAATTGATTATGTTACAACAAATCGAGAAATAATGTAATTTTCTCACTGCACATTTGTGTATGCGTTTGTGCGCATCATTACCTACTATGAATGTTAATATACGTGTAAAATTCGATACAATTTATGTTCACGATCCTTAGAATAAAATTCAAAAGATTCATTTAAATTACCCTTTTCACGAAAGGCAAATGGGTATAATCTATAAATGCGTCTTTCTAACTGAATCTTATATAACTACGTGAATTGTTGTATTGTTTTATTATCGGTCTTAAAAAGAGCTAACATTTTCAAATTAAAAAAATATGAATAAGCCCTTTTGATATTTCGTATTATTCTTATACTAATTTTCAAATACAAAAATATTTCCTCCTAGGCGTCCCTACAAACGGATAATATTGGGTAATCAAAGAAAAACACATTTTAAGTATGTACACAAATCATGCCATTCTATTTGCGAATGAGAACTAAAGTGACCAATTGTCCAATCACATGAGACCGTTAGATTGAAATCACGCGGTTTTCACAATATTACGGTGACATTTTAACCAAGAATAGAATAGAAAAAAGTAGCTACTAAAAAGCAAAGTTTATTTTAGAAGCGAGAAACAAATGAGTATTTAGTATAATAATAATGTAGACGTCAACAATATGTACCTATGTCACCGTAATATTGTAAAAACCGCGTGATTTCAATCTAACGGTTTTAAATACGTTGGATTGCAATCTGTCGATTACCCTTCGTTATAAGTTGACATGTAACAATAAAAGCTTACACTTAAATACTACACCATATCGAGCTTGTTCACAATAAATCGTCATATTAAAATGTTACGGATTTTAAACCGTAAGATTGTAATTACGTGTTTTTTTTCAATATTACGGTAACATTTTACCCAAGAATAGAATAGAAAAAAGTAGCTACTAAAAAGTAGAGTTTATTTTAGAGGCGAGAAACAAATGAGTATTTAGTACACATACAAAATGGCATGACCTGTATAAAACGAAATAATTATTACCCATTACATCATTTACGAATATTATTATTCAAACAAACAAGCAGTTATAACTAAGGCTTATACAATTGTAGCTGCCAATCCCACCTTTGTTTAGTAATAAATACGAAAAATTATGCTTATAATTAAAAATATAATAAATGCTCTTGTTTCATCATTGTTAAATACAATATTGATATACCAACTACATACCCTTCAGAGAGTTATTGCCATTTATGAATTGATGATTTATATTTTTGGAAAAATTATCAAAGCATTTTTACAAGCCTAATCCACAAGTTTAAATAAAATTATCATAAAGAATATAATATCTGTCAAGACTATAAATTTACAATTACTATTTGTTTGCAAACTAATTCGAGATTAATCGTAGTAAGTTAATAATACACACTAGCTTCTACATCAGTCCTTATTAACAAGTCACATAAGAATATAATATCTCAAAACTTTGAGGTTCAGTTATATGTATAAAAATAACATTATCAGTATTTTCATGAGTATTAACAGTAACAATTTGTTTCTAACCAGTGAAAGGTTTTATAAACAAACTATGACATATTCATACTTAAACCCTACTTTAAATCTTTGGCATTTACATTTGCTTTGCATGTAAGCACATGTTTATAACTTAAAAAAACAATTTGTGATGCTCCCGATTCTTTTAAATATCACAATATGAAAAATCATGAATATTATGGCACAAATCATGAATTTGTAACTGATGAAAAGAGTAAAAATAAATAAGATTTTAGAAAGTGAGCAATATCTCGGTATAGAAACACATTATTACTGTTTGTTTGGTTTGAGATTCCTGCATGTTAAATGTCAATATCAATAGTTTTGTCATGGAGTGTGTAATATTTACATGATGAGACACTTTCTCTGGTGCCTCTTCTGCGGTTCAGGTCTTAATACTGCTCGCACAGCTTCATCAAATACCTGTAATAAGGTGAAATTTTAAATATCCTCTGGATATCCTCTGGACATTCCCACACATACAATAAATACAATTTATTTTCAAAGGAACACTAATTTAAATTCGGAACACAAAATATTGGAATTCAGGGTTATTCCGATTTCCTACTCACATTTTCCACCAAGCCGTCAGTGTATATAAATGGACCAAAAGTCTAATTTGGTGTGAGTGGATTTTAGGTGTAGAAAATAGGAATAACCCGCAATTTATCGAAATATTATTTAGTAGGGATTGGCCGACATTCGGTTCAACCGACTTTAAACCGAAATATTGTGCCTACTTGCACTTTTTTGTCAAAATTATTTTCTTGCACTTTTTTTATAATAAGGCAGTAACAAAACTTATTATCACGTATAACCTCGAGTATGCAATATTTTTTGTTAAATGTAAACAATCGCACGCGAAACGCCTTTTACGTATTTGTTGGTCGACCCGGCTCCGGGTCACGCAGTGTAAGCGCGGTGTGCGGGCGGGGTACATCTACATAGTTACAATTCCAACAAATGTATATATTGCAGGGATAATAAGAGCCGTGTTATTAAAATTTGACTAGTGATATTCAAATGCACTGATTATTGTCAATCGATTCCATTACTTGTAATATAACGGGCTAGTTTCAGTGTCGTTATACAGTGTGTCCCTGGATAAAGTGCAATCCCGAAAGGGGATGAAACTAGACCATGAATCATTGACAAGAAAAATATTTAAAAAAAATATAAAAAAATATTGTAGAATTTATTGGTATTTTAAGATTTTCATGTTTCATTAAGGACTCTATGTACAAAAGTATTGATTTCTTCCAAAATAATGGGTCTATTTCTTTGAAAAAAAAGACAGTATGCCTGTAACAAATACCTGGCGATGACCATGAAATAATAAATAGTCCGCAAAAAAGTAACTATCTTGGGTTAAAAAATTCTATTTTTATGAAAAAAATGATTTTTTTAGACGTTTATTTTAAAAAACTTCAAATTACTAAAAAAATGTGCCCTATAACTATCTAATTTTATAGCTTACTTTTATTCTTTACCATTTTAGCTTCCAATTAAAAAAAAACAATGTTCTAACTAAAAAAACACGCTATCTACGAACTTTTTCTTTTTTTTCAAAGAAATAGACCCATTATTTTGGAAAAAATCAATACTTTTGTACATAGAGTCCTTAATGAAACATGAAAATCTTAAAATACCAATAAATCCTACAATATTTTTTTATATATTTTTTTAATATTTTTCTAGTCAATGATTCATGGTCTAGTTTCATCCCCTTTCGGGATTGCACTTTATCCAGGGACACACTGTAGTTTCAGGTCACTAGACCGATACAGTAAAATTTTAAGACGATGATATTTAGACAAAAACACTGATTTGAGAAAGCCGTTATATAATTAGAGCGATTGCTGCTTTGTTTGTTTTCGTTACTAACTCAGCAACAAGTATTAAAAATAGATTTAGGAAAAGAGACAGGTTTTTGAAGAGCTTTTTTTAAAATTTTATTTGTAATATTTTTATAGAAAAACATGTACTATTTTCATATAATAATCAAAATGTGCTGGAAATCCTCATCATCATCATTCTCAGCCAAAGGATATCCATTGCTGAACATGTCGCAGGAACTTCCATATTCGTCTTTTAAGCTGCCTGTAGTTTTCTGCCTGCAATTTGCAGTGCAGTTTTGCCGTAACTTCAAGAGTGTAGACCGAGAGATTTTGAGATCTATTTTACGGCCAGGCCTTAAAATCTTAGACCTTACCGTTAGGAAAGTTTCCACAAACCTGTTGTTTATTTTATCCACTGAAACGCAATTCTCAAGGCAATCAATGCGGTTTGATAACTCGAGTTAAAAGTTCTCGGTATTTTGGAAAAGTGAACGAGTCGGTCGGAGCGTCGGTGTTGTCATTTACGAGGGCTGCACTAAAAGTATAGGGAATGGAATATTTCCACTGTTCCTGTCAAATAAAAAGCTTTTTCATTGCAAATTTTTTTTTTAGTCGTTGAGAAAATGGAATTGACTCGAGAAAATTTAAGAGCGATGACTTATTATTATTGACTTTCGAAGTGGTCACAAAAACAGTGTGTTGACCGGATGATTTCTGCATTTGGTAATGAAGCCCCATGCAAAACCACAATTTATCGCTGGTTTGTTGAATTTCAACGTGGACGTGTCAAGCTCAGTGATGATCCCCGTCAAGGTCGTCCAAAAACTGTAGTCACTCAAGAAAATGTTGATGCTTTGCGTAAGCTGATTAAGGAAGATCGACATGTTACATACCGCGAAATACAGGCAACTTTAAACATTGGCATGACTCAAATACAAATAATCTTGCATGAACAATTTAGTGTACAAAAGTTGTTTTCCCGATGGATACATCATTCGGTCTGTGAAGAGCAAAAAGCGGCTCGCGTTACTTGGTGCGTCAGAATTCTCGAAAGATTCCACGCAGGAGCGTCAGAACTCTCGAAAGATTCAACGCAGGATCCTCAAATGCTGTATACAACATCGTATCAGGTGACGAATCCTGGACATGCGTAGGCGTTCGAACTCGAAACAAAAAACCAGTCACGAGTTTGGGTGTTCGAAAATGAGTTAAAACCAACAAAAATTGTTCGTTCACGGAGTGTTGCAAAAAATACTGGCCACGTTTGTCTCCAAAACCGGCCATGTTGCGACTATTCCTCTTGAGGGACAAAGCACGGTTCACTTGCTGATGATTAGTATGGGTTATAACATAGCTGGAGGAAGAAATGAGCAGTTACACTGGGACCTAATCGAGGACACGATAACTGTGCAGTCCGGCAAGCTGCTCTACTATCGGGAAGGCAACCAACAAATGGCCCAAGGATGTGTCGAGTTTCTCGTTCTGAAGTCCCTCGTCAACAATATCGAGACCGTCGAAAGTGTGTCGAACAGGGTGATATACCTTATACTCCAAATGTCAAAGAGAATATCCAAGAGGTGTTCGCTGAAGGTCACACAGGTATATACACCGACCTCGAAACACCCGGATGAAGAGATGGAGTTAACGTATCCTCATACGTTAACTCCATCTCTTCATCCTCTACGTCCTCACGTACGAGGGTCACTCAATAATTACTTAGACTCGCCACCCGATGGCGCTGTTGTTACAAAAGAGTTTTACTATCGTGCAGTAAATACTTTTTGAAGTCTACTATGTAGTTTTCAGTCTTTTCCTTTCATTTGTTTTGTTTTGACAGCCTTTGGAAGCGAGCGTGTTGGTCGGTTTGACAAAAATGGAAAAAGAACAATATCGTTCAGTGATAAGATTCTTGTTTTTGGAAGGGAAAAGGCGAAGCGAAATCAAAGAGCGGTTGGATGCTGTGTACGGTGACTCTTCTCCTTCGATGGCGACCGTCAAATATTGGTTTAACGAGTTTGCTCGTGGCCGCACGTTGGTGTTTGATGAGCCACGCCCAGGTGCACCAAAAACGGCTACTACGGAGGTTAACGTAAAAAAAATCCACGATCTCGTGTTGACAGACCGGCGATTGAAGATTCGCGAGATAGCTGAGACTGTAGGCATCGCAGAAGGGACAGTGCATCATATTCTGCACGAAGAACTGGGTATGAAAAAGTTATTGGCGCGATGGGTGCCGCGTTTGCTCACACCAGACAACAAGCGCAACCGTGAGACCACATTGGCGACATGTTAGGCGCTGTTTCAACGAATCCAGCATAGATTTTGTGACCGTCGACGAAACATGGGTTCACTGGTACACACCAGAGACCAAAGAACAGTCGAAACAGTAGACTTTACCTGGCTAACGTGCTCCAAAGAAGGCGAAGACTGTTCAATCGGCCGGAAAGGTGATGCCCAGTGTTTTTTGGGACTCGCAAGGTGTGATCTACATCGATTACCTTGAGAAGGGTAAAATAATCACGGGGCTCTACTATTCTGAATTATTGGGCCGATTCGACCCGAATTAAAAAAAAACGGCCCCATTTGGCAAAGAAAAAAGTGGTGTTCAAAATTGGTCGCATTGCGCTACGAATTGCTGCCCCATCCATATTCTCCAGATTTGGCTCCCTGTGACTTCTTGTTCCCAAATCTGAAAAAGTCACTGGCTGGCAAAAGATTTGGGTCGAATGATGAGGTCACCGCCGCCACACAGGCCTATTTTGAAGACCTCGGGAAATCGTATTTTTTGGACGGGTTAAAAAAGTTGGAGTATCGCTGGGCCGAGTATTGAAAGGAGACTATGTTGAAATATAAACCTCTACTTTCTCAAAATTTTCTTTTTTCTTTTGTAGGCTAAGTATTTATTGAATGGCCATCGTAAGTAGAGCCATACATACTTCCAAAACCTATTTCCCTGTCGTTATAGGGGAATGCAACGCAAAACTGGGCAAGCGAGGCGAGGATGAGTTGAAGGTGGAACCTTTTGGATATGGGCAAAGGAACGCCAAGGGACAGAGGCTGGCAGACTTTTTGGAGATAGAGGGACTGTTTGCGATGAACTCCTTCTTTTAGAAGCTGCCTCAAAGGAAGTGGACCTGGTTGACTCCCACTGGCGTCACGAGAAATGAGATCAGGAGGATGACTTCATCATGACCTACAAGAGACGATTATTCAATGATGTCTCCGTGATCAACAGGATGAACACCGGTAGCGATTACCGAATGATTCGAGGCAAATTGAATATACGAGGGTGGCACTGAAAATTTCGGGAATCAAGGTAGTGACACAACATTACTATTTAAAAATGTATTAATTGCTTTTCAAAGTATTCTCCGCAAAATTTAAAACATTTTTCCATACGACGGTACCAATCATTGAAGCAACCATTCCATTCTGAAGTTTGCGTCTCCAAAGTGGCCGTTTTGTAGGCGTCCACAGCTTCTTTAGGTGATGAAAATCTCTGACCACGCAATTTAGTCTTTATTTTAGGGAAAGTATATAAATGATTAGGGCTTAGGTCGGGCTGTACGGCAGATGGTCGAATAATTCTATGTTTTCTTGCTCTAAAAACTCTTTTGTTCTGTGCGTTGTGTGAGAACTCGCATTGTCGTGATAGAGGATGATGCGGCGGATGCAGTTCTCTTTACGGAGCTCAGAAACGACATGTGGCAAACAAATGCTAGCATACAATGGAATGCTAGCATTATAGTCTCGATTTTGTTGACGAGGGACTTCAGAACGAGAAACTCGACACCACCTTGGGCCATTTGTTGGTTGCCTTCCCGGTAGAAGAGCAGATTGCCAGACTGCACAGTTATTGTGTCCTCGCCCTATCTACGGACTTCTGATAAACCCATTAGGTCCCAGTGTAACTGCTCATTTCTTCCTCTAGCTATGTTATAACCCATACTAATCATCAGCAAATGGCAACTGAATAACTCAATTGACCAATCAAAACATGCGGGGCCTAGTCCTACCACCACAAACTCAGGTCAAAATCAATAAACCTAGATTTATTATAATATCACATTTGCGGCCCAGTGAAATTATAATATCATTTAAAAGAGCCCATGAAATTATAAGAACCAGTCGTCATTGACAATAACCACGGAACCCATCTCTTAATCGCAAATTTCCTCAATAAGTAACTAGAAATAAATTTTAATCAATAATTAAGTTTGTGATTTTTTCATGATTTATTCTATTTTCCACAACTATAATAATCACACTTTGATATTATAAAGGCGAAAGTTTGTGAGCATGTAAGTAGTTATGTTTGTAATTCCTTCACACAAAATCTACTGGATGTATTAAGAATGAAACTTTACAATAATATAGCTCATTCATCAGAAAACATATAGGATATACTTAGAAAGTGTATGAAATTGAAGCACAGCTGGACCAAACTTTTCATTTAAACCAAATGTTCAGCCTTAGTTTGGATTTGGTCCAAACCACATTTGTCCCAACTCCCATCACTATTGTTTAGTCATTTTATGTAAGTACTCACTTGTTTGAGGCCACGTTGTGTCAACGCCGAGCATTCCATATATTTGACTGCTCTAATTTTGTTAGCCAATTTTTGCCCTTGCTCCCTTTTCAACGGTGACATGCCTTGTTCAGAAAGTAGACTGAGGGTTTCACGATCATCTCTCAAGTCAATCTTGGTTCCTAGGAGGATAATAATAAATTAGTGATATAATTCAATTGTCAAATCATTATATTGAAGGCATTGATTTATACTTACCAACTAATATTATTGGTGCGTCAGGGCAGTGATGCTTAATTTCAGGATACCACTTTGAAGTTACATTTTCATATGATGAAGGACTGAAAGACAAAAGAGATTGATTTAAGGACAATAAGGATTTTATATCTCTATCTATAGTGATGTTTTATTATGAAGGAACTGTAGGAATATCATGTTTGTTATAAGGAACTTCTATCAGATATACTAGAAATACCTTGTGACACTGAAGCATATAAGGAAGACATCAGTTTGTGGATAACTAAGAGGCCTTAATCTATCATAGTCCTCTTGTCCTGCCGTATCCCAGAGCCCAAGAGATACAGCTACTCCATCCACCACCATTGGGGCTGAATAGTTATCAAATCTGAAAAGAACAACATCATAAGATAAAATGATGAGAATAGTAGAAATAACTTATGTTATACATTTCGATTTATACAAAATTCCATCAACCAGGAATAGCAGAATACAAAATACAATCACTTACACTGTTGGAACATATTCGCCAGGGAAACTGTCCGTGGTGTACGAAATCAGCATGCATGTTTTTCCAACAGTACCATCGCCGACCACAACACACTTGATTGGTCTCCCTGAGGACATCTGTAGCAACAAATAGTCTGAATAAAAGAAGACAAACCTATGACTCACTGAAACCTGAGTGTTTAGAAAAACAAACTATTATTTACCTTTGTATGGTTTACTATTTTGTAATTCACAAAAACTAAGTAAAACGGCTAAATTATAACACAGTATTAGGTCCTCAGGACAAAATAAAAGCAATTCATACAAAAATTAAATTTACAAGCGCTTTGAAAGATGGATGCAGACAGATGACCATACTAATCTGTGCAGATGACAGAAAATGACGGAATGTGACGGGTAGAAGAGGAGGGAGGAGAGAGACAAAAAGGTGACATAATATCCATAAACTATAGGTATCATCAATCCTCAATTGGTGCTATTGGTGGGTGGATAGGCAGAGGCCCTTTGCCAGATGGAGAGGAGGATAGAGGAATGGCGCCGATAACAGTAAGGCAAAAATTATGGAAGCCAGTCAATCAGAAAAGCTAGAAAACTGTATAAAATGACATTAATCCATAGACTAGAGCAATACTCACTCACTCTAATAGTGTATCCAAACCGCCCAGCGGCATGGACCGGCGGGCTTGCCGCTCATGCCACTACGGCTGCCGCAGATGGCGCAACGCCTATTTTCATAGTAGGTATCTGACGGTCAATTGACATATGCTGCCGGCAATGCCGCAGGGCGGTGTGGATACGCCATTATTAATCTGTTGCAATACTTCTTCTTCTTCTTCTTTTATTTATGGCTGACAGATCTGGGGTCATCGGCTGGGCGCCTCGCCATAGAATTCCGCCAATAACACGTCAGTTGTTTAGGCACGTTATTCACAATATAATGTTCGGTGAGATTTGAATAAAAGTTGTAATTATAAGCTTTATCTGAGGAACAAACAAAATACGTAGGACTACACAATTACTAATCTGTGACACAAACAAAAAAAAAAAGCAAAACTAACGATTCTATACTAATACTACTGTACAAAGACAACTATTTCTATTGTTCAAGGGAGAGGTGACATATGGAGGTGGTAGATAAAAATGAGTAAAGTTTCGTTTTTATCTGCCACAAGAGGAAATTTATAGTCGAATGTTATTTCTTTTAATGAATTTTGATAGGATGCCTAAAACAGGAGTATTAATAAATTTAAGTAGACATTTAATATTAGTGGGACGAGGAATATCTTTGGGGATGAAATCGTGAAGAGATTTGCCTATTTTAGTGCAATTAAAAAATATATGGTCTGTTGTGCCCTCATCAATACCACATTCGCACAAGGAGGAGTCTTTGATGTGAAGCTTGGCCAGATGAACCGGTGTACACGCATGCCCTATACGAAGCCTACAAACAATGGAGACAATGTCTTTTGGTAGTTTTTTCCGTTTGAAAAGCCATGGCTTATTAGGGATCTCTTCTTGTATATTGGCATAATACTTACCGACAGTTCTTTTAGTATTTTGCCAGTGGGTGTTCCACGATTGATTTAAGTGAAATCGAGGGAGGGAAGCCAAATCATGAGCGTAGCAATTAGAATGAACTGTGGACCCCGTGGTAGAAGCATTCTTAGCACAGGAGTCAGCAGTCTCGTTGCCGGGGATACCTCTGTGGCTAAGAATCCATGCCAGAACGATATTTAGGCCTTTTTGTATACATCGGAAGAGAGCATCTCTAATTTTCATAGTGAGAGGGAATTTAATTTTCAATTTGAACGGATTTGCTATGATTGTCTGAAGACAGCTGAGGGAATCAGAAAATATGATGCATTCTGCATTTGTCCAGATTATGCGATTCAACGAACAGAATAGCCTCGAGGATAGCCAGAGATTCACCAGTGAAAATAGAATAAACAGAAGGGCACTTATAATTTAGAATGATTTTAAATTTTGGAATCCAGACAGCGACACCGACAGAGTCAGCCTCCGAGATTTTTGATGCATCCGTGTAGATTGGGAGCCAATCTTTCCATTTTTCAGAAAAAAGGATGGACAGAAATAACTGAGCAGCGGAAGCACAATCCTTTGTGATACCAAAATCTAATAGAACAGGGGGGCGAAAAATCAGAGATTCATAACTGTGACAGAAAAGAGGGTTTATAGTGAACCTTTCAATTGGAAATTGAATGTTAGAAAATTTACGAAAGCTAAGCAGAATGCATGGACACTTTCTAAGGTTGTCTTCGGGAGGGTGAAATGCGGAAAGCTTACATAATTTCTCTAAAAGAGGATGAGTTGATTTATGGCAAATTTTGATGAAGTAGTGATCGCTCAAATACTGTCTGCGTAGAAAGAGGGGAGGGTCAACACTCTCGATTTGAAGAGCATTGATTGGAGATGATTTCATTGCCCCTAGAATGACACGAAGACATTTTGATTTAATCTTGGATAGTTTATCCAGAGCAGATTTATTACATGGGTCTAGGAGAAAGGAGGCATAGTCCAGATGGCTGCGAACCACTGCATTGTATAACAGCTTTAGGCAATAAGGGTGAGCACCCCACCACACCCCTGACAGGGCGCGAAGAATGCTCACACCTTTTTCCGCTTTTTTCATGATGTAGTCACAGTGGGGCACCCCACTAAGCCTGCTATCAAGAATTAGACCTAAGAACTTTACTTGATTATTAACCGGAATTGCTTCAGCTTCAAAGAAAATCTCAGGATCAGGAACCTGTCTCCTATGGGTAAAAACTACACAATTACATTTTTGAACTGAAA
Organism: Pyrausta purpuralis; assembly: GCA_963924145.1. NCBI lineage: Eukaryota > Metazoa > Arthropoda > Insecta > Lepidoptera > Crambidae > Pyrausta > Pyrausta purpuralis. Next base: position 22,009,926 of record OZ001643.1, read on the forward strand.
GGGAGAGGCCATGAGATGTCAACCAGTCACCGAGGTATTGCAGTGCTGAGTTAAGACGAGATGAGGCGTCTGTGATTTTGCTTGAAGTTGTGTAAAGAGCGATGTCATCAGCATATTGCAGGATATTACAAAACGGATCTACTGTTGTCTCTAGGTCAAAAGTGTAAATGCAGTATAACAAAGGACTGATAACTGAACCTTGAGGCAAGCCTTTCCAGACTTGTCTAGGGGAAAGAGGAGCGTTCTGGCTTCGTATTAGGATCGACCTTGACATCAACATATTACAGATGATTCGGGTCAACTTCTCTGGGATACTCAGCTGTTGCAACTTTTGCCTGAGTACAGGAAGAAGAACGTTGTCGTAGGCGGAAGCAATATCCAAGAACACGCCTACTAAGTATTCTTTGTTTTTTATAGCACAACGGATGTCTGTGGTTAGAATGCTTAGGTTATCGAGAGTACTACATCCCTTACGGAATCCGAATTGGGACTTTGCCAGTAGATTTTGTGACTCTATAAACCACTCCAAACGATTCCTTATCATGTGTTCCATAATTTTTAACAATGTAGAGGATAAGGCAATGGGACGATACGAGTTGGGGTTGGAGGGGTCCTTGCCAGGCTTTGGAATAGGAATAACAATCTGCTGTTTCCAGGAGTCAGGAACTGTACCCAAGTCGAAAAAGGAGTTAACTAATTGAAGGTAGTATAATTTTGCACTATTAGGAGACTTTATGAAAAAGGAGTACGGGATTCCGTCCGGACCCGGAGAGGAATCGCGGAGGCCGCTTAGGGCACATGAAAGCTCGTCGAAAGAGAAGGGGGCGTCTAATTTATTAGAGGAAGAGATGACCTGACCGATATCAAAGGGAAAACAATTTGGAGAGGGGACGAATGAGGGAGCGAGTTTATCTGAAAACGCATCGAGCCAGCTTGATGAGTCATTGGAGGAAATGTCAATCACATTGAGGGCCTGACGGAATCTCTTAATTTGGTTCCATACCATACCAGAAGGAGTTCTCGGAGACATGCTCTCGCAGAACTTGATCCAACCACATTTCTTTTTTTTTGAGAGAAGTCTTTTAGAGCGAGCAGCTATCTGTTGGTAGGCTATATAGTTCTCCAGTGTCATTGCCGTATTGTATCTTTTTTCGGCTTGTTTGCGTTTAACGATAGTGGCTGTACATTCCGCGTCCCACCAAGGGGGTGAGATCTTTTTGCGACAAGGATTTTTGAGAGGGATGTGGTCACTTGCGCAAGATTTAATGGATTCTTCAAAGAGTGTGTAAGAAATAAGGGAGTTTTCAATATCTACTGCCGGTAGGCACCTAACTTTGCTGTCTAGGGATGAGGAGTAAGCGCTCCAATCAGCTTTATGTAAATTATGACGAAGTAAAGGGACATGTGAAGCGGATAGGTATGTTTTGTCAGAAAGGGTAATTACAATCGGAAAATGGTCACTGCCGTAAGCACTGTCCAAAATGTGCCATGAGAGTAAGGAGGCTATATTTGCTGAGCAGAACGATAGGTCAACTGCTGAAGCTGGGTTTTGGGTGGGGGCGACTCTACGGGTAGCGCAGCCACTATTCAAAAGGCACAAATTATGGTCATCCAAAAGATCCATTAGCAATGATCCTGTGGGGCAAGTACGGTAGGAACCCCAGGAAACATGGTGAGAGTTAAAGTCTCCCATGACAAGAACAGGGGGAGGAACTGCGAGAATAGCATTTCGTAATTCGTTGATAGTTGCGGAGGTGGGGTGAGGTATATACACAGATAAAATGGACATATCAAAAACACGCACAGCCACGATGTGAATATTTTGGCTATGTGGGGGAAGGGGAAGTTGAGAGAAAGTGAGGGAACGCCTTATAAGTAAGGCACATCCAGCAAATCCATCGCTCCTATCATCTCGGAGGCATGAAAATCCCGAAACACGGAAATGTGAATTGGGTATTAGCCACGTCTCCGAGATGGCAAGGAAAGATGGAGAAAATGAATTTATTAAGTAAGTAAGTTCGTGTTTTTTCCTTCTAATGCTCTTGCAGTTCCACTGAACTGCCTTGATGCTCATCGCCTAAAATCTGAGAGATTTGAGTAAGTTTTTGTGCAACGATGGACGGTACAGTGGAAATTTGACCCGAGACAATACGGAGAATAAGAGACATCATTAACTCAATTAAATTGTCGTCTCTTGATGGAGGGGAAGAAGGACTGTTAGTTAGGGCGCAGCCGTTTGGGAGAGCAGATGCACAATTGCCTATAATGGCTTGATGTGCTCGTCTGTCATAGCTCTTACCCAACGGAGTGTGGAAGCGCGGGGGGCGGGTGAGCACTTTTTTATAGGAGATTAATGGTTTAAGGACGAACGATTGAGTTGGGGATGGAGAAGGGGCATATGAGGATTTCGTAGTGTCTGCATAGGATTTGCGGACAGATGGAAATTGAGAAGCTGCCTGATTGTACGATATGTTATCTTGCGACATCGCAATCTTTATAGTTTTTTGTCTTAAGTGCTCCTGGCAAGATTTGTTTAGTGCATAATGGGAGCCCGTGCATAAGATGCATGTTGCATTATCTTCAGGGATATTGCAAGTATCAGAGTAATGAGATTGAGAGCATTTAAAGCACCTGGGTTGAGATCGGCACTGAGCTTTAACGTGCCCAAAACGGCAGCATTTGAGACACTGTATGGTGGGAAGTAGGTATGTTTCTACTGGTATTGAAGTATGGAAGCAATATACTCTTGGAGGTAAAAATTGTCCTCTAAATGTAACCACGACTGACTGGGTGGGAATCCATGATGGTTGACCGTTGTTGGTAACCTTGCGGTTAAGTCGTCTAGCTTTTATTAAAATGCCACCATCCATCAGGAGTTATCAAGCTTTCAGCCAACTCCGCCATTGTCATATCCGTAGGGATACCTCGTATGAGACCCATACGCGTTACGCTGAAGGTGGGGATCGAAGCCGAATATTTGTGAAGTTGTAGAATTTCATTGGACAGGAAGTTATTCGCGTCAACGCTTGAAGTGAATTCCACAGAGATGCGGTTTCTACCTATTTTTTTCACTCCATCCTTAACAACGTTTTGTATTTTATTATTGACCAAAAACTTACCGAATTTTATGGGATGAATATGTGTACCAGGAGTAACCCCTGTCTCCTCTTTTGATACGTGAACAATAAATGGCCCTTTGTCATTAGATCCGTATGCCTTTGGTTCGATTACAACTGAAGGATGGGTGTATACCGGTTGACTACTGGGAGATAAAGAAGGCTCGCCGATAGACCTCTTAGCGGATTCCTCAGGAATCTCTGAATCTTCTAAACGTCTTTAAGTTCCAGACCCAGATTGCGTGAACACAGGAGGAGATAGTTCGGGAACTGTCAAATCCATTGGCGACGCGGGCCGATCTGGTGGATCAGGAGGATCAGGAGGAATGTTATGCATTTTAGCTACTTATCTGATGAAATGGACTAACAACCAACTAAAATAGATAACTAGGCTTAAATTACGCAAATCGTAAGAGTTTAGACTCAATCAGAGAATTAAAAGTGCAAAAAAATTCAAGAAGACGTGCCGCCGCAAACAAACGAGAAACGGAACCCTCGTTGCAATACTTTAAAGACAGTATTTGACAGCATGATTTCGGCAAACTTAATATGTCTATAGCATAAAATTATTATCCCAACGGGATAGTACTTCTATGGTCTATATGATCTGATTTTTAATTAGACTATTATCGAACTTTTAATGTTGCAAGCACGATACCAGTAGTGTTGTAACTATTCAATTGTACGCGATTAACTGAGCTTGTAATACGAGTATTTATTGAATACTCGTATCAGCGGTTTTATTCAATACGATAAATAATATATGTAAAACGTTACGTAAAGCTTTGTATAAAAATAATACATAAAACAGTTTATGAAGTAATATTGTATGATTTTACCTATTTAATATATTCCACAAATAAATAATTAGAAATAATGATGATCTTAGCAGGAAACATGATTCTTATAAACAGATTTTTTTGAATATTTTATAATCGATTAAAAACAACAATCGATGAAATTGAAATTTTCGATTTTTTAGGAACATCATTATTTTTAAATTTCGAAAAAGTTGCCACCCACCAAATGTCATTTTGGTCTACCTAATTAAAAAACAGAGTATAGATAGGCACCTACTGATGGGCCTCCCACAAACTGCTCCATGCGTTCCAGTTCTTGGTAAGGGTTTGCCAGTCCTCGTGATTTTTGTCAAGATCGTCGCGCCACCGCTTTAGGGGTCTGCCTTTCATTTCATTCATTTTTTAAACCAACGTTTATAATGCCGGTTTTTGATCGGATTTTGGTTTTGCGGATACGATCTGTTCTTTTGACCCCCAAAACGCTAAGCTCCATAGCCCTTTGGCAAACCCCAAGTTTAGACTTCGAACTTTTAGGCAGCGACCAAGTTTGCGCACCGTAGCTTAAGATCGTTAGAATGCAAACGTCGACTAGCTTACGTTTTAAGCACAAAGGAAGATCACCTTTCATGTAAGCATTCATGGAACAGTAGCTCTTCCAGCCATTTTCGACCCGACGGCTGATCTCTCTGTCTTGCCTGTGGTCAAAGAAGACTAGCTGACCCAAGTAGATGTGCTCATCGACGATTGCATATCCCGTTCTTCAATAGCTAATGTTTGTTTTACACTATCGGTCATTATTTTTGTTTTGGACCTGCCCAACCTTGAGGCTTGCCCTGCTTAGATCTTCAAGCATCTCCTAGGGTTCCTGAGAAGTACTCGCAAACAGCACAATATTGTCAGCAAATCTGAGAGATTTTTCTTACCGCCTATATTTATGCCTTTCGATTTCCATGATTGTGGCAGGTCTTTGAAGACTTCCTCGCGAACGCTGGTAAATAGTTTCGTAGATACGAGGTTTCCTTGTTTTACATCTTTGGACACTGAATGTTGGGCCGGATTTGTGTAGTTTCAAACTAACTGTCCTAATATGGTAGATTTTCAGTAGTAGTTGTATGTATGTTGGCTCTATTTATTGGTGACTAAGTGTATCAAACATGGAGGAGTGGATTATGCTATCGATCGCTTTTGAGTAGTCGATGAAGGCAAGATAAAGGGGTTCATAAATTCGGCAAACTTTTCGGTTACCGTGTTTATAGTATTCAAGTGGTCCGTAGTCAAGAAATTTGGTCTAAAACCAGCTTGTTCTGGAGGTTGGTGACAGTTTATAATATATCAGTAAATAAATCTGATTTACTATTTAAATAATAAAATCTGTGTTTAACGAAAAATTGATCATGAAGGATTCAAATTTTGTGTTTATTATATATTTAAATGAATCATTTCGTTAAAAAGGAGTGACAAGATTATTTACAATATTCGACTACTAGTGCTTCAACACCCGAGCGGTTGCAGGCAACCGCATAGCAATAGAATTTGCATTGTGTCTCGTTCACATACGCTTGAGGGACTAGCAAACCAAAACGGAATTTATAGGTTAAATTCTTCTGATTGATTTGCAAGTCTGTGTTCGTGATCATTCAAAAGTGAAAATATATAGCTTTAATCAATGTGGGGTCAAAAAAAAAAAGGTTCCAGGGAACATTATCTCAAGATTGACATGATAAATGAAGCTGGGTAAGTAGTTTATTTAAACATGTTGCATAAAACTTGTTTCTGAAGTTTACGCGATTACTACTCATCGAAATAAAACACTTTTTTACGGATTAACTTTTCGCTAATAGTTTATTGTTTGCCTGAATTTCCATAGTAAATTGTATTTTTGGATGAATAGAATTAAGATGGTTCAAAAAACTGGCCAAGTACGAGTCGGACTCGCGCACTGAGGGTTCCGCGCCAACTTTAACTGAATAAGGGAATCCATTTACTTCTACTTAGTAAAATACCACAATATTTTGTTAACTACAAACATAACTTTGTTTTTCATAGTGTTTGTACGAAGTACAAAGTTATGTTTGCGGTTGTTGAAAATGTGCTATATCTCAAAAACTACTCGTTCGATCCCATCCTGACCAATTTTCGTTGAAAGTATTTATTAAGATCTACATCATATATTTTTTTCAAAATTTACACTTGCTTGGTTTAGAAATTAGATGGAGGGGGGACGCCCATTTTACCACTTTGGAAGCGTCTAGCTATGAAACGTTTGACTTTAAAAGAAAATGGTTTTAGAAACCTCTATGTTATTTAAAAAGACCTATCCATAGACACCCCACACGCATAGGTTTGACAATTTTTTTTTTTGTTTTAGTTTCATGTAAGAGAGCCCCCCCTTAACTGTTATTATTTTTTATTTTTTGTATAAGAATCGGTAAGCGGTTAACAAGATACATCTTCCTACCAAATTTCAATTGTGTAATGCTTATAGTTACAGAATAAAATGGGTGTGACATACGGACGGACAGACAGACAGACAGAAAGACAGACAGACAGACAGACAGACTTGACGAAACTATAAGGGTTCCGTTTTTTGCCATTCGGCTACGGAACCCTAAAAAACAGGTACTTTATCAGTGGGTAATATTGTGAAGGTGTCATCTACGTACCGTTTATAAAACCTTAGTGATCTGTGATATAGGTGATGTGTTCAAAGCTGTGGCCTCAATTTTTTCCATGAAGATATCAGCAACAACAAGTGACACTGGGGAACTCATCGCTACACCATCAATTTGTATGTAGAATTCACCGTCCCATAATAAGTAGCCAGATATTAGGCAATGCTCTAATAGTTATGCATATTCTATGGGCATATCCAATTCAACTAACTTCCTTCTGGTAATTTCAATGCAGTCTTTCACCGGTAAACTTGTAAATAGGGACTGTACTTCAAAATTAACCATCGTTTCCTTTTCTGCCAATTGCAAGGTCTTATGAAGTCATAGGAATCCTTAACATGTGCCGTAGTTCCTCCTCATAGTACAGATAGTGTTTTCGCCACATGCTTTGCTAGGGAACCCATCACTTAATCGCAATTTTCTTTATTGATTTTTATTTCCCATAAAACGATTCGCAGATGTTTCAAAATAATATAAAACAAATTCTAGAATCTTGTTACATCACAATTACATTTACTCGAATGCTTATTATCTACAAACTTACTTCATCGTTACTTCTTTTCATAAATTACGTATTTTATCGAAGTAACGTTAGCTTCCTATTTTGTTACCCATAATTTTATTTCCACGTAAGTTTCAATATGCAGAATTCTTGAAACATCGAATTTTACTTCACTAAAGTCCGTATTTCCAAACTAATTTGTTACTTATCTTATATTGCATTCTTTATTAATAGACAATTTAAAGCATAACTGATATAAATTTGTAATAAATATTAATCTAATAAGTAAACTGCGTTAATCCCGACTGGCCGTGGTCTCCTCGCCGTGGTACTAGTCTGCCCGATACTAGAGTGTAATTTAAAAGCCGTAGGCGCGGAGGGAGAGCAGCCTCCGCCCGCTGTAACCAGGTGTAGGCACCCGCGCGAGCCGGACCGGCTGAGCCGAAGCTGCGTAGGCGAGCGTGGATGACTGCGCCTTGTTACGCAAGGGCGACGAGCCTGCTATTCCCGCAGCGCCAGAGACGAGGAAATCCTAATGCATGCTGCTTATTTGCATGCCTGCTTGCTTGCTGCATTCATGCCTCTTTGCTTGCATGCATGCATTTATGCATGCCTGCTTGCTTACTTGCATGCGTATGCATGCGCATGCCTTCTTACTTGCATGCGTATGCAAAAATATATGGGAACCGTTACACATTGAAACAAGTTTTTATGAAAGGTTATATCGATAACTTAATAATTCTATGAAACGTTAGTTTGGTATATCGTTATTCTGCTTAACAAAACAGTTGCGAAACATTTTTTTGGTGAACTGTTATTCGATGTAAATTACTATTCGATTAAACAAGAAAAAAAGGTATTAATCCCTCAAGCGTATGTGAACGAGACACAATAGATATTCTATTGTTATGCGGTCTCATGCGACCGCTCGGGTGTTGAGGTATAACATTCATTGAATAGTTTTCTGTGCAATGAAATTCGATATCAAAAAATTCTGTGTTATGATAGATACCCGCTTTGCTAGCTTCTAAGTTGGGAAATCAATATGACTCACAATAGGACGAAGAGGAACATTGGTTTTGTGTATTTTAGGCAGCCCATACAGTTTAGGTGGTTTTGTAGATGTTGGTACTGATTGCTTAGCATCGAGATTTGAGATTTTTAGTGAAAAAACATTGCGATAGTTTAAATCTCGATGCTCTCTCGTCTCTCTCCTCGATTCCCCAACTTACACATCACCTATATCACCAAGGTTTTATAAACGGTACGTAGATAACACCTTCACAATATTACCCACTGATAAAGTTTCTGCTTTTTTTAACCATCTTAATTCTATTCATCCAAAAATACAATTTACTATGGAAATTGAGGCAAACAAGAAACTAGCTTTCTTAGACATTTTACTTACTAGGAATTCTGATAACACTCTTAGCCACACAGTGTTTAGATAAGTCACTCATACAGACAAATATCTCAATGGTGCATCTCACCATCATCCTTCACAGTTAGCTACCGTGGGCAAAACTTTGTTTCAGAGAGCGTTGGGCATCTGTGACGACCAACACCTGGCTGCTGAACTTCAGCATGTAAGGAAGGTACTGCGGGACAACCAGCTTCCAGTACCACGTCGTTGCAGACCCCGTGCCATTGCCAAGCCCATGACAGTTGAACGCTCACCTGCCGTACTACCTTACATAAAGGGGGTCACTGACAAGATTGGAAATATTTTGAAGCGAGCTTCCATCAAGACTTATTTCAAGCCGCCAAAGAAGATTAACCAATTTTTACCACCTGTCAAGTGCACCATTCCTCTTCAAGATACAGGGGTGTATAGACTGGAATGTGACTGTGGCTTTTCCTACATCGAGCAAACCAAACGAAGTATAGGCGTGCGGATAAAAGAACATATAGCTGACGTTAAACATAGACGGAACATAAAATCTGCAGTTTGTGAGCATGCCTTAGACAAATCCAACCACTTCATACGTTTTGAGCAGCCCAAAGTACTATAAAAAGAGCGACGGTTCGTTCCGCGTATGCTACGCGAAGCTATATAAATAAGAAAATAACTAGGACCCAAGCTAGACCATTCACTGCAAGATCACAAGACACAGATAGCTCTTTCTGCGTGGATAGGAACGTTAATTAATATTATTGAGTGACGGTAGTTTAATTTTTCAAAACTCTGTAAATGGCAAATAACAATATCTTAGTCTACCCGTGACCACGAACGCTGTAAAGTGTTCGAAACGTCGGGATAAAATTAATAAACTCGCGAAAAGTTAATATATAAAAAAGTGTTTTATTTCGATGTTGCATAATTACAGTATTTCTTATACAAAATAGCATCTATTTAAATGGTTTAAACTTATTAATACAAAAACAGTGCGTTGGTACGTAACGCTTTTATCGATATCGATCTTTTTTTCGGTACATCACTTTTTTCCTTATGTTGGCAAAGTTGTCAGTGAGATTATTTATATTAGCTATAGTAAACGAGCCAATTTTTGACATTTGTGTAGTCTACTTCTCTCTTAGGAAGTTCCGTCTCTACTGGTAGATACCTATCCATACCAATGATATTGTATTTACAAGTAGATGACACTGATCATGTAATCTTTTTGTAGATGACGCCCCGCGAACTAAAACAGTACACAAATATGGCACCGTCTGATTAATGGATGTCAATGAATTGACATCTATCACATCAGACATCAGTTTCGGAACAGAGTCTTAATAGAATAGCTTTCTTTATTTATTTTTTAAAGTATGTAGGTACATTACAATAAACTCGTTGGCCAAATTTTAAAATTGAGTTCACACTTTAGCTCGGTAGTATATTAATCAACAAATTATCTATACTTATATCTATACTAATATTATAAAGCTGAAGAGTTTGTTTGTTTGTTTGAACGCGCTAATTTCAAAAACTACTGGCCCGATTTGATTTTTTTTTTACGTTAGATAGTCCATTTATCGAGGAAGGCTTTAAGCTATATAACATAAAGATACAACTCATAAGACCACAGCAGAAATGAAAAATGTTACGAAAACGGGAGAAAGATATTCCTTTTGAGAGCTTCCGCTGCATACGCTGCGGAAACCGCTTAAGTTACACAAAAATCATGTATGACAGGATTGTTCAACATTAAGAATTAACAAAGAAGGGGACCGCTAGTAGTTTGTATAAAATAACTAGCGGTCCCCCGCGACTTCGTCCGCGCGTTTTGAGTTTGCTCCCTCCCCTCCCGTCGCAGCGTCATGTTTTATATCCTAAAGCCTTTCTCGATAAATAAGCTATCCAACACAGAAATATTTTTTCAAATCGGTCCAGCAGTTCCTGGGATAAGCGCGTTCAAACAAACAAACTCTTTAGCTTTATAATATACTAGCGGTCCCCCGCGACTTCGTCCGCGCGTTTTGGTTTTGCTCCCTCCCCTCCCGTCGCAGCGTCATGTTTTATATCCTAAAGCCTTTCTCGATAAATAAGCTATCCAACACAGAAATATTTTTTCAAATCGGTCCAGCAGTTCCTGAGATAAGCGCGTTCAAACAAACAAACTCTTCAGCTTTATAATATATTAGCGCAAGCGCACGTTGTACTTAAGCTGCGAACATTATTTTGGTGCGGAGTTATGTTAAAACTGTGATAGCTCCTAAGATATTTATTGAAATCAAATGATATAAAGGGCAACTTGGTTCTAAATAAAGTGCTCGTGATGATGAATGTATTTATTTTGATAAGAATAAATACCTGTGTGTATAATACACTATTGTTTATTGTGTATATTAATGCATTATTTTTTTAACAAATTTATTAACATAAAAAAGGTTGTAGTAAGTCAACCATAAAAGATAGATATATGCTGTCGCGGATTTTATTATAGAACTCTTAATGCTGAACAATCCTGTCATACATGATTTTTGTGTAACTTAAGCGGTTTCCGCAGCGTATGCAGCGGAAGCTCTCAAAAGGAATATCTTTCTCCCGTTTTCGTAACATTTTTCATTTCGGCTGTGGTCTTATGAGTCGTATCTTTATGTTATATAGCCTAAAGTCTTCCTCGATAAATGGACTATCCAACGTAAAAATATTTTTTCAAATCAGGCCAGTAGTTTTTGAGATTAGCGCGTTCAAACAAACAAACAAACAAACAAACTCTTCAGCTTTATAATATTAGTATAGATTCGTCCGCGCGTTTTGAGTATGCTCCCTCCCCCTCCCGTCGCAGCGTCATGTTTTATATCCTAAAGCCTTTCTCGATAAAAAAGCTATCCAAATATTTTTTCAAATCGGTCCAGCAGTTCCTGAGATAAGCGCGTTCAAACAAACAAACTCTTCAGCTTTATAATATATTAGCGCAAGCGCACGTTGTACTTAAGCTGCGAACATTATTTTGGTGCGGAGTTATGTTAAAACTGTGATAGCTCCTAAGATATTTATTGAAATCAAATGATATAAACGGCAACTTGGTTCTAAATGAAATGCTCGTGATGATGAATGTATTTATTTTGATAAGAATAACTACCTGTGTGTATAATACACCTCTAAAAATAATGCATTATTTTTTTACAAATTTATTAACATAAAAAAGGTTGTAGTAAGTCAACCATAAAAGATAGACATATGCTGTCGCGGACTTTATTATAGAACTCTTAATGCTGAACAATCCTGTCATACATGATTTTTGTGTAACTTAAGCGGTTTCCGCAGCGTATGCAGCGGAAGCTCTCAAAAGGAATATCTTTCTCCCGTTTTCGCAACATTTTTCATTTCTGCTGTGGTCTTATGAGTCGTATCTTTATGTTATATAGCCTAAAGCCTTCCTCGATAAATGGACTATCCAACGCAAAAATAATTTTTCAAATCGGGCCAGGAGTTTTTGAGATTAGCGCGTTCAAACAAACAAACAAACAAACAAACAAACTCTTCAGCTTTATAATATTAGTATAGATATAGATTAGCGCAAGCGCACGTTGTACTTAAGCTGCGAACATTATTTTGGTGCGGAGTTATGTTAAAACTGTGATAGCTCCTAAGATATTTATTGAAATCAATTGATATAAAGGGCAACTTGGTTCTAAATGAAATGCTCGTGATGATGAATGTATTTATTTTGATAAGAATAAATACCTGTGTGTATAATACACCTCAAAAAATAATGCATAATTTTTTACAAATTTATTAACATAAAAAAGGTTGTAGTAAGTCAACCATAAAAGATAGACATATGCTGTCGCGGACTTTATTATAGAATTCTTAATGTTGAACAATCCTTTCATACATGATTTTTGTGTAACTTAAGCGGTTTTCGCAGCGTACGCAGCGGAAGCTCTCAAAAGGAATATCTTTCTCCCGTTTTCGCAACATTTTTCATTGCTGCTGTGGTCTTATGAGTTGTATCTTTATGTTATATAGCCTAAAGCCTTCCTCGATAAATGGACTATCTAACGTAAAAATAATTTTTCAAATCGGGCCAGTAGTTTTTGAGATTAGCGCGTTCAAACAAACAAACAAACCTTCAGCTTTATAATATTAGTATAGATTTAACATTTAAAATATTGAATAATTATCTAATAAATGCTTGAAATATCATGGCGCCAATATCAGAGTCACGTTCACTAAGCTTATTGACGTTCACTGCATAAGGCATTAACGATCACGTGACCACATGTTTATTTTTTTACAAATGAAATTAATGAAAATATTAACAGTCCTTATTTAAATAAAAAATATATATATTTACTAATACACCATAGTCATCTGGCATCATGTAAACAGGATGATTCCTTCAAATAACATGCTTATAGTTAGCGTACATATTTTTTTCTACAATTGTGAGGATCATCCCTCACTGATGTGTTTACAGTCTTTTGTTATACTTTTTTTTAACGCGAGTGCTGGTGACCTTTTAATCCGCATATGTTATTTGGACTATTTTTTTTTTATTTAGTTAGTTGTTTCTGCAGTTTGAAAGGCGCACTGAGGCATTGAGACACTGACGCCATCAAAAACAGACTAAGTCAAAGCTAAGACCTCACTATGACGTGAGGTGGTGTTTGCTTGACTATCTTTTAGCCTCTCACCGGTGATCTAGTTCTTAATACAATATCATTGATCTATACTATACAGTAGTAGACACAGCACAGCCCCCTTACTCTGGACACAAAACCCGATCCAATGAATACTAGCCATCCCTGTCACACGCGTACACGGCCTGGTATGAGTGACAGGGATGGGTATATTCATTGGATCGGGTTTTGTGTCCAGAGTAAGGCCTCAGCTGTGTGTGTGTGTCACTTGTGTCAGTGGTCAGGGAGTTTAGCACGGGAAACGAGAAGAGGAAGTTGGATATTGTTTCTTCATTTTAGTATGTTATTGGATTTTTCTAGTAATTAATTGTGATTTTGTGTTAGAATCATAATAATAATGTGTGCTCAATAGCACTTCAATAAGAAAACAATGAAGACAAAGGAGAAAACAAAGTTAAGCGTGCTCGATCGCAAATCGCGCCCTCTGATTCGGATCGTTATTCTCGTTCTAAACCACAGATGAATAATAATGTAGACTAAACTTCCTTCTTGAGCATTAAAATACAAACGCTAGCCCGGCGTTTCAATGAGTTAGGTTAGGCTAGGCTAGTTTAGTTTTAATTTGTAGTGTTTAGTGTAAATATTGAATTTGTAAAATACTGTCCGAGGACGTTAAACTTGTAAATTAAAAAAAAATGTGTCCGTCAGTGTCAGTGGTCTCCCCTCCCCACGGATTATTAAGTGCAGTGGGCAGTGTTAGTCTTATTTCGTGTTTTGTGATTGTATTGTAACATTTATTTGTTTTCTTCGCTATAAGCAAATTTGTTTATATTTCTTTATTTGTAATATAAGAATAAGTATCCATCAGATGTAAGTTTTATAAGTTTTAGGTGACATATTTGTATTATTGCTGAAAATAGTTCCGGTCGTATCGATAAAAGTCAGATAATGAATATTATGACTCATTTCAGATGAGCGAGTCCTGTGTGGAGACTCCCGAGGCTCCTGCGTGGCTATCGAAGTTAGAGAGTCAACGTGAGAAGTTAAGCAAAGCTCGCCTTGGCCATGATAGCGGAGCTGGTGCCCCATGCAACTCTTGTGGTATGGTTTCTTGCAAGTCAATATTATGTTTAACCATACCAGCAAGCGCTTCGAGAAAGCCAAATTAAACTTGACTTTAGATAATTAACATGGTTTATAAAAAGGTGTTTTATAAAAAGATTTGAATCAATGATTTATTTCTATAGCAAACTGTTTCTCTTTAAGTCTGCATTGATTCCTAATATGAAGATCAGGAAGCAGTTTTGTCTTCTTCAATTTGGCATACGTCATAAAATTCATTTGGTTCTAAAGTTTGAGTGAAAACAAATATTTATTTGAAATTAAATATCTGGCTTTTCAAATGCTTTACAGCATTTGTGGTTGGTCACTCAGGCAAAATAGGGTTTTATTTGCCAATACATAGTTATGGCAAACTTACAGTACATTTGTTATAAATAATTTGAATTATTTGTGTGAGAAAAAGATCAATAAATTGTTTTAAACTTAATTTATTTAAGCTGTTTATTTTCAGGTCCAACTTGTCCGGGATTGGATTTGCACTTTTGGAGAAAAGTATGCCGGTCCTGTCATTGCAGCAAAGATGTTCATGATGTTCAAGATGATGATCTATCCGGCTGGGCCCAGTTTGAGCTGTTGGGGACTGCTAAACCCAAGAAAGCTTCCAGTAAGTACCATATAAAAACCAGCTATTTATAACATCAAAACCATATTGTTACTTAGTCCAAATATGACACAAACAGAAACTGTTGTAACTAAATTATGTCAAAAAAGTGTGATATTTTATTTTTTTAGTGCCCTTGATCAAGATTAGAGGAGTCACAGACAAGCCTGTGAAACTCGATTGGGTGCCCCCAAATGCTTCAACAGAGCTGGTAAGTCTCTCCAAACATGTTTTGAAGTAATGTTTTACTAAACGTTTTCATGTGTAATTTTTCCAAAATCTATATTCATTCTTTATTATTGACTTATACTCAACTCTTTCTATTTTTTTAAATCTAATATCTTATCAGATTTATGCATGACAAAATCACTCACATACTCATACTTCAGTGGATTTAGAAAATCCATATTGATATGGTTTGAATTATACCTACAGTATTGTAATTATATTACCTATCAAGATTCTTATCATTGAATAAAATTAAGTCAATCAAAATATACAGTATTAGATAGCCCAAATCACAATTTAAGGACTTTTATGGAATGTAGCAATGAACATAGGTAGGGTTGCCAGGTCGCCCAACCTAATAGCCGGACAGGACCAGCCATTTTAGCCGGACATTTGGGTAGAAAGTCCGGACACCCTACATTATTGAGAATTTTGTGTCTCAGTATTAATAGGTAGACAAGCTCAAGATTTTTCATCGGGGTCTTATCGGCCACACGGAGTAATTTTGGCTTTTAATACTTTCAATGTCAGCAATGAAATTAAATTTAGTATATACGCAAGCGAAGTGAGCGCAATAAATTTGGTTTTAAGCGTTTTGCAAGAGAAAAAAAAGTAAATAAATGCGCGAATAAAACAAGTACTTGATATTTTGGTTCTGAAAGATACCAAGGTATTTGCTAGCGAAGGCAGCGCTTTAGAATTTGGTTTGCAACGAAATTCTTAGACACGACATAAAAAGTTGCGTGAGTGAAGCGTTTGTAATGCTTTCCAGCGAAGCAATATGAGATAGAAAAGCCTGCCTTAAAACGCCTTTCAGAGTAACAAAGAGAGAATGGTATTTTATAAGGGCAATTAAAGTTTTGAAATTTTAGAAGGTGATAAAATGATTAAAGTAAGCCTTACAAAACGACCATGAAGAATGTAAGATCTTAAATAAACGCTCTAACCATTTTTATATATACCCTATTCACACGGGAAAGTCTTTAAATGTAAACAAACCATTGACTAACCTTCTAACCCTATTATCTGAAGATTCTCGGCACATACACCAGTGAATTGCTTTGCAGAACTCACAAACACCTTTACCAATTACGCCGTAACAATATAAATATGATAATTGTTTGCAAACACACATAATTACACTCAAGAACGTGATTCATACGAAAAATATCACCATTTTGACATAGACAAAAAGATGACGGAAAACTTCATATTTTTTAATTTAGTGTTGGGACACCAATTTCGTTCAATTGATCGATTCAATTGGTTATTCGAAACTAGTAGTTTAGTCATGTTAATCCTAAAAGGAATGATATTATTATTTTTTGATTGATTGTAGCATTTATTTGACAGATTACTGTTCATAAAATGATGTGTTGTGAAAGATTATATGTGTGTACATAGTTTTTTATATAAAATAATATAGTCGAATGTATTATTTCATAAAAAATAATAAAAAAAGGTTTCAAAGTATGAATTACAGTTATAAAATATTACTAAACAAATTTAGCCGACCTAAAATAGAGGTATGTATGATGAACCGATTTTGATGCGGTTTCAGTTAAGGATTCTAATTTTTAAAAAAGACTCACTGAAAGGCCTTAAATATCAATTTTAGCATGTAATTAGGTGAGACAAAAATAATTTTAAGTCAGTGCATAATTTAACCTTCTGATACCTACACGGTTTCCAGATGAAAAAGATGTTATTTAAAAAAATGGATCTTAAACAAGATAATTAAATGTTCTGGTCCTAATTTAAACCATATTAAAACAAGTTCTTATTTCATGTTCATGTAATTGATAAAAAAAACTTATGTGAAAAATCAATTAACTAAAGTTTGCAAAAAACATTTATTTATATCAGTTAAAATATTGTATAAATTCGGTGGAAATAAATAAATGAAAAATTCTTGTGTTCTAGTATATTTTATTTCTTGATGAGTTTGGTTTTATTGAACAATATTATTGAGTCAATATTCAACTATGTCACCCATCCCTATTAATGACAACTACCCAACACTATCACACACAATAGACAAGGTAATGCATTGGGCTCGATTCCAGGGTGGCTGCGATTAAATAAAACAAAAGTTTTAATTTATATTACAAAAATAAATACCGTAAAAAATATATTTTTTGAGCAACTAAAAGCTGTGCTGTAAAACGTGTGCAAAGCTTTTCAAGTTAAATGTCATCCTTTTGCCTATTTTTGGTGTTTATTCATGTAAGTTTTGTGTGACTGAACCTCTTTTTCTTTGTTCGAATGTGAATAAGTTGCTAAACGTAATATATTATAATCACGGACATTTTATCTCAATGTCTTCATGACGAAAGTAAGATTTCAATTAAACTTTAAATTAACATTAAATTACTACTCAGTTTCCAACGTTTCGTTTTCAGGTAAGTCCGTTATTAAATACCTTTAGTGAGTATCCCCTTTTTTTGTAAATCACTGATTAAGTGAAGTCACATCATTTCACTTGTATTTTTTTTATTCAATGCAATCGATTGTATATTGTATCAGTTCAATTGACTAAATTCCTCTACTTTTTCTCAACACTAAAGATTGTCTATGGTATTTAAGCCGCCATGTTTGTTTACATTTAAAGACTTTCCCTAGTGAATAGGGTATAATTAAAATGAAAACGCGCAGAATACTTAAATACTTACAATCACAACTCATAACTTACCTACTCAAAAATTAAAATGCAACATGTATTTAAAAAAAAAAACATTCTGATCAAATTCAATTTTATGGTATTTCAACATTTGACATAAGTATTAAGCATCTAATACATAACCGCGAGCGTGATATTGCGCGTCACTGCGGCACTCGCCTGTGCTCGGCTATGCTCGGCACTCGCTCGTTTGCGAAATGTTAAAAGCCTAACAAAAGCCGGACAATCCAGACACCATTTATTTCGGCCGGACACGCAATCAAAAAGCCTACCTATGTCCGGCTTTATCCGGACGCCTGGCAACCCTAAACATAGGCCTGCATCCAATGGGAGGTTCTTGGTCAACAGTGGACCTCCTTTGGCTGTTATTGACGACTAGCGCTCCCCCGCGACTTCGTCCGCGCGTTTTGAGTTTGCTTTCTCTCCTCCCATTGCAGCCTGATAAAGCCTTCCTCAATAAATAAGCTATCCAACACAATATATAAAATATTTTTTCAAATCGGTCCAGTAGTTCCTCAGATTAGCGCGTTCAAAACAAACAAACTTTTGAGCTTTATAATATTAGTCTAATGTAAGTGAGAGGCCAGCAACCATTGTTATCGCAAGCTCGCATTGTAGGTACTTAAGCTGCAAGTATTATTTTGATGCAGAGTTATGTCAAAACTGTAATAGCTTTTAAGATATTTATTGAAATCAAATAATGTAGAGGGCAACTTTGTTCAAAATAAAATGCTAGTGATGACGAATGATAATGGATGTATTTATTTTAATAAGAATCAATACCTGTGTGTATAAAACACCTTCGAAAATAGTGCATTATTTTTTTACAAATTTACTAACATACAGAAGGTTGTAGTCAGTAAATCATATAAGATAGAAATATGCTGTCGCGAAATTTATTGTAGAACTGTTTATGCAGAATAATCTTATCATAGATGATTTTTGTGTAACTTAAACGGTTTACGCAACGTATGCAGCGGAAGTTCTTATAAGGAATATATTCCCCCGTTTTCACAACAATTTTCGTTGCGTCGCTGGACTCATGAGTTGTATCTTGATGCCACATTGCTTTAAGCTTTGCTCAATAAATGGGCTATCTAACGTAAAAAGAATTTTTCAAATCTGTTCAGTAGTTTCTGAGATTAGCGCGTTCAAACAAACAAACAAACTCTTCAGTTTTATAATATTAGTATAGATTTATTTATTTATTTTATTTGGTGCAAACAACAGATCTACAACCATTTTATTACATACAATATAATACAAAATTTTACATTATAATTGGTTGCAGCACCAAGATCGCTTTATACACACAGCATGCTTATCAGGCCAACAGAATAATTATAATAGATGATGTAGCAATGTCTAGTCTTCTGTAAGTTCTCCCATCAGAGTTTTGCGCGGGAAGCGAAAAGGGAAGGATGGGTCATATTTCTTCATTTTAGAAATTGTTTTTTTCGGGTCAATTATTGTGTTTGTGTGGTGGAATTTTCATAATAATTAGTGCTTTCGAGGAAAACAATGAAGTTCAAGTGAGAATTATGGTGAAGCGAGCTCTAATCGCGCCGTTTTACCCGGATCGTTGTTCCTGCGCTTAGCTTCCTTGTTAAGCATTGGAATGCGGACCACTTCGCATTTCAATGAGTTAGGTTAAGTTAGGTTAGTTTAGTGTAAGATTTAGTTATAGGTGTTGAAAAATGAAAATGAAAATGAAGAATTGTCTGTATGGCATACAGCCAAAGACGTTAAACTAGTATACGTTAAAATAGTATAGTTTAGGTTGTTGTTTTGGTCAGCGACGAGCGACTCAGGGGTGGCTGTACAAACAATACTGATGCCAAAAAATATATATTTATATAAAAAATGAAATGGGAAAAAAACAAAAATAAATAAATTATGCGGCACAGCGATCGAGTCAAAACTACCATCACCAGGTAGCCTTATCGTAGCTTACTAGCTACGGCGTAGTATTTCGTAGATAAGCGCTAGCTACGCGCTATGATGCGTGTTTTCCCATTAGTTTTTTTTTTTTTTTAATGTTGTAAAGAGGTTTTCTTGTAAAAAAACTTGCTCAGAATTTAAAGTTTTTAATTTTATTTTATAATAAGCATAACTCATATTATCATCCCTGATTTGGATGTCACTGACCAAAACAACATCCTGTATGTATATTTGACGACCCGTCTGGTGTAGTGGTCGAGTAATCGCCTACTACGCAGCGGGTGCGGGTTCGATCCCCGCACAATACAAACATTTGTGTGCATGAACATGTCTGTTTGTATTGGTCTGGGTGTTTTCTATGTATATCATGTATTTATTTACAAACAAAAAGTATTTAAGTATTATATCCGTTGTCTGGCACCCATAACACAAGCTTTGAGAAGCTTACTTTGGGACTAGATGGCGATGTGTGGGAATTTCCAAAGGATGTTTAATAATGATAATAATAATACTTTATTGCACACCATAAACATAATTACACGGGATAGTATCTCATATTTTCGATATAAGTACAATTTAGGCGGTCTTATTGCTACCAAGCGAACTTTGTTTCGCCCCCAGCCCCGTCTCGCCCCAGCCCCGTCCCGCCGAGTCTCGTAATTTTAAAAGTTAAGCATTCCCAGCGAATTTTGTTTCGCCCTTAAATTACTAAAATGACTATTAAAAAATAAGGGTTGATCGTAGAAGGGTGAAAATTGAGGATTGTATGTATTTTTGTATGTTGTATCATAAAAAAATAGAAATTAAAAATTTTGTCTAAAAAATAAATAAAAAAAATTAGGGGTGGACTACTCTAACACTTAGGGGGAAGAAATATAGATGTTGGCCGATTCTCATAGATACCGGATAAGCACAAAAAATTTCATCAAAATCGGTCATGCCGTTTCGTATTCGCCATACTCCTCGTATGGCAACGAAAACTGTGTCACGAGAATTTTATATATTAGATATTATATTATATATTTATTTTATTTAATTATTATATAAAAAATAAGTTCTCCCATCTGTCACCGTCGTCAGGTGTCAGAGTACATGTCGTGCCTGGGCGCGCTGGCGCCGGTGTCCGGGTCCGCGGCGGCTCGGCGCCGGCGCGCGCAGCTCCGCACGCAGCTGCCGCCGCACGACGTGGCGCCGGCCGCGCGGAGCCACGCCACCGACCAGGAGAAGTCCGAGCACACCGTGAGTTGGTTATTGTTTGGGTTCCGTAACCGTATGGCAAAAAAGAAACCCTTGGAGCCATGCCACACTGGCGGATTACAAGCGCTTTCAAAGCGGAGCGCGATTCGCCGTGGAGAGGAGCGTGACCGCCATTTTGTACACTCGCATACGGAAACCGTGTTGATGTAACCGTTTACCGATGTTCTTAAGTGTTCATGTTTATGTCACTTTGAATTAGATGTAACAATTCATAAATGTAGGTAGAATGAATTCACATACGCAGATAGGAATAAAATTATATTGGATTATTTTTTATTATTTTGCAAAACAACACATAGTAGTCGTTTTCATTTAGTCGATTGGTTATTATTGGATCCTCCCAATATCTTCGAAGTATTGGTTTACGTTTCTTGCGTCGTCGAAGTAACAAAGTTAACAGCAATATTTCCTCGTCGGAACCCATTATAGTACTGAGTGTATTGTTCGCCGCTCACTCAAGGCAGAAACGTTGCGAATCCGCGACCCGTCCGCGGCGTGTTCGCTGCGTGGCCGCTCCCCTTTGGCATGGCCCTTATAGTTTCGACATGTCTGTCTGTCTGTCTGTCCGTATGTCACAGCCACTTTATACTGAAACTTTTAGTATTACACAGTTGAAACTTAGTACGTAGATGTATACTGTTAACCGCTTCACGATTCTTATACAATAAATAAAAAAATATGATATTTAAGATAATATAGTATTTGAGATAGAGCACATTTTTAATAACCGCAAACATAACTTTGTACTGGTTTAGATTTTTTAACACTCACAGTGTCATATTTTATATTCACCAAGATGAAATAAGCGGAAAATTTTGGTTTCTTATTCCATTATTTATAACTTTGTTCTTTATACAAACACTATGAAGAACAAATAAAAGTTAAATTTGCTGTCCACAAAATATTGTGGTACTTTGACTTAGTGGAAATAACTCAATTCTCTAATGCAGTTAAAATTGGCACGGAACCCTCAGTGCGCGATTCAACAGAAAATAAGGCGCGTCTACCGATAACGTTCGGAATTTATTAGTGCTTGCTTGTTTATGTTTGCTGCATTTACAGTGGTGGTCAGTTCATTAAAGACACTTATATAGAAATATATTCTTTAATTTTATATTTTCCAACTTTTGTGTTTTAACATTATGTATTTTAATTAAAAATTACCAGTAACTTTAGAAAAAATATTGTATGGCCTTTACATACAATTGAAAGTTACTAATTGTCTTAACGTCGATCTATTTTTCGTTGCTTTTGACTTCAAATCCATTATGGGCAGAATAATTGTAACAGTAATGTGGACTAATTGCTATTTCCTTCGTTTTCCAGGAATACATCACTCGCATCAAGGATCACGTGGTCGGTATGGGCAATGTTGTCAGAGTTGGACCTCTTCAAAGCGGCGAAATCTACTCCGTTGAAAACAGCAAGACTCACGCCGCTCCCAAATCGTATGCTCTTCCATTGAAAATATCAAATGTATCTAGAAGCGTTAAGTATAACATAGTTCCTAAAAATGCGTCCGATAAGAAACTCGTGTTGGACACACAGGGTAACGTAGTCAGCAGTGCTGCTAATTTGCCAGATTATAAGGCGAGTCCTATTTTGAGCCGTATCGTTAAAGATAAACTCCATATTATGCGTATCGAATCGGATAGAATCAAGAGTGCCGTGGAGCACGGACCGGTTTACGATAAGCTGTTCAAGAATTTGAACGATTTGAACATGCCCGTAACTAACGATGTGTATTTACAACCGATTAAACTTTTCCGCGACGAGTATAATAAAAACGCGCAGTTCAGAGACGAAACAAACGAATTTGCAAATAAAGCTCTCGGGGCTCAGATTATGCCAGATCTATGGGCTACCAGTAATAACAACGCGAACGTCATAGGCAACGCCAAACTCGTCGACAGTAGAATACAAAAAGGTACAATATTCGCTCCGAATGGGGAGATTTGGAGTTGGAAACACGAGCCGACCACTCCTGAGCTCAGCGGAACAATTTGCTCCACGAAAATCAGTCCACAGTACTCGACAACCAGTAAACCTATGAATCAGGTGGAACCGCAACAGACAGCGCCTCTGAGAGACTATCTTCGAACTCACTCGGAGGAAGATCTTCCTCCTCCACCGTTGCCGAACTACAGCACATACCCTGGCAGTTTAACTCCCACTGCCTCCGACAGCGAATGGAACAGCGAACCGCTCGACAACGTACCGAACGATAACAACACGGAGAACTATCATGCAGCTCAACAAGGATCCAGTTACGGCGAGTTGACTCCGATAATCGATCAGCTAGCCGATATGTCTTTGAGTCCAGCCGAGTTAGAGTTCAACAGGAAGCTATACAACGAGGGTGTGCCGTGTCAACGCTGCAACAAGTCCATGTTTGCCGGGGAAGTCGCTGTCAAGGCTGAACGTGCCGGGCAGGAGGCTATCTGGCATCCCCAATGCTTCACGTGCAGCAAATGCGGGGAGTTGCTCGCAGATTTGGTGTACTTCTTCTACAAAGGAGAGATCTATTGTGCCAGAGATCTGGCCAACGTGCTGGATATACCTCGGTGCGCGGGTTGCGACGAGCTGATATTTACTAGGCCGTATACCGCTGCGGAGGGGCGGGCGTTCCACGTTCAGCATTTCTGCTGCTACCACTGCGACGCTCCTTTAGGGGGTCAGAAGTACGTGCCGGATGACAAGACGGGTCTGCCGATATGTCTGGGGTGCTATGATCAGTTTCACGCAGAGCGTTGTCGTGCGTGCGGCGGTGTGATCGGTCCGGAACAACAGGGCGTGTCTTGGAGTAATACGCATTGGCACGCGGATTGCTTCATTTGTTCGGGCCGCATGTGCGGGAAGAGTCTGCTCAGCGGTAGATTCGTTGTCAAGCAGGAGATGCCATTTTGCAGTGTGCCGTGCATTCAGAGCAGAATTAAGTGATATTTATAACGACGTGGCCATTTATATTTATACGTAAATTATACACTATGTATTAAGACGAATTATGTATTTTGATACTATATAATTTTGATGATGATAATATTCATAGTTTATTAGTCCTGTTAATATTATACATAAGATATTTTCTAAGAGTTTACATTAGTTATTATTATGATAGCATTTATATTTTAAGTAAGAATATCTGGATACTGTTACGCAGAAGTGTGTCAAGTGACCTAAAATCAGGTATGGAGTTATGGGTACCACTGAATTTGCAAAAACGTCCTCCAACTGGTCACCCAAAGGTCTCACTTCGGTAAAAAACTATCAAAAGTTATTTAAAAAAAGGAATTGCAAAACAATCCATTGGATATACTGACATTTGCGAATAGATTTCATGTGCTACTTGATTCCGTTTAGTTTTTTTTTTTTTTTTACAAAAATGTTCGAAGCTCATGTAAATTAATGGAAATATTCAAATTATTATGTTTTTCGAATAGTCGTTCTGCCAGTTTTTCTGACAGCTGTCGTTTTTTCTTGCACAGGTCTTAAAATAACTACTACATTGTCTAAATAGACCGTAATTTTATATTTGTGTCCATTAAATTGAACAACAAGTCATCCTAGCCATAATCCATTTAAAAAGATTATTCAACCCAATATCTCTTACAAATCTATCCAGTTTGACTTACTTAGATCAAAAACATCTATGTACGTATATTCTCTAGTCCCTTAACTAGAACAGATGTTTTTATTGTCAAAATAGTTTTGTTATGTTGTTCATAGTTCTTTATAAATTAACTTAAAAAAATTCAGATTGACAGTCAGATTTCCAATGATTGTACGAATATATCTTATTAGTTTTTGATTAACTTATAGTTCCTATCGATTTAAAAGTCTTAAGTTTTAATACATATAATTATTTGAATCTGGCAAGAAGAAGCAATTCACTGAGGTTTTGGACGTATAGGTTCATTCAAATTGACCACAAAATAGGATTGTTAAATATATGCCCTGGGACTATGATGATAGGTCTTGGTTGTTCAAGCTATCGCTTAGAGCTGTATTTTATATTGATAACGCCATGGGCAGCCTGTAAATTAATTTAGTACCACAAAATGCATACACAAAAACGCAGATTACTTTAATGAAAAAGTGTATGGATATACCAGTACGTTTAGTTTTTTGAATGTAACGCTTTTGATTGACGACCTCCGTGGTGTAGTGGCTAAGTACGCTGGTTTCAAGGCGTCGCCGCTTCGAGGTCCCGGGTTCGATTCCCGGTCGGTTCAATATAGAAATCATAATTATCTATATTGTCTTGGGTCTGGGTGTTGTGGTTCCACCGTTGTGTCTGATTTTCATAACACAAGTGCAATAAGATATATTTTTTTTTTTAAACTTTCGCGTTGCATTATAACTTATAACTGCGGGTCTAAACGCGACGTATATAATGAAGTAGTATTGTTACTACTTACACCCTCGACGTTTCGACGGTGTTGCAACCGTCGTGGTCACGAGGAGACTGGCACTCGGCGTCTTCGTCTGCATCGGGCGGCCGGTTCTTCTGCTACCCTCCAACTATCCGATATTTGTTGTGCACGTGAACTAGACTCAGTAGGTTCAGTGCGACACACAACACTCACAGTATCCGGGTTAATGTTTATTGATAAAGGCGACACACACGGTTTGCACTTATTAATCACTGGATTCCCGAATCGTTTTGTCTGGCCAATGTACGCTGTGGTAGTTCGTACATTGGCCAGACAAAACGGACTATAGCCGAAAGAGTCAAGGAACACATCGCTGCAGTGAAAAATCGGCAGACTAATAAATCCGCGGTGGCAGAACATCTGCTTAATATGGGGACTAATCACTGGATGGAGTTACATGACCCGAAAATCCTTTCCACGGATCGCCATTACCATACTAGGGTAATACGTGAAGCGATTGAAATCAAGAAGTATAATAATTTCAATCGGGAAGACGGATTTAAGTTGTCATCGGCCTGGAATCCAGTGATTAATAAGTGCAAACCGTGTGTGTCGCCTTTATCAATAAACATTAACCCGGATACTGTGAGTGTTGTGTGTCGCACTGAACCTACTGACTCTAGTTCACGTGCACAACAAATATCGGATAGTTGGAGGGTAGCAGAAGAACCGGCCGCCCGATGCAGACGAAGACGCCGAGTGCCAGTCTCCTCGTGACCACGACGGTTGCAACAACGTCGAAACGTCGAGGGTGTAAGTAGTAACAATACTACTTCATTATATACGTCGCGTTTAGACCCGCAGTTATAAGTTACAAGTGCAATAAGCTACTTACTTTGGAATCAGAGCAATGTATGTAATTTGTGTCCAATATTTATTATTATTATTATTATTTATTCTTAAAAAAGATTTGAAAAAAGGATTTAAAGTTCTTTAAATTGCATGAAAACCTTTCAACAAATTATTATTTAAGTAAAGAGGTTTTATGTGTTTTTAATTGCATGTACTTACTTGTATAATTATTATTCAAAAAAATTGCATCAAAGGCATAAAATATACATCTCATTTTGTAGATATTCCAGGCATGTTTATCATGTAAGTACGAAGTTACAGTAATTTTAAAAAGTGCTGACCTTGAAAATCTTTAAACACGTTAATCTCGAAATGACCAATGTGTCACTTGACACCCTTTTGCAGAACACTGTCCATCTAATTGAAATGACTTGAAAACTTTGGGACCATGGAAAGTGATAAAAGTATTATTTAAAAATAATTATGTTACAAAGTCACAAATCATAAGTTTATGTGTGTTTTCTAGTTGATACTGAATTATTAACAAAAACAAATGACAAGTAATGTATATGTTGCGACAAAACATTCGTTTCCATTCCATATTTAAATTTTGGTCTAGTTTAAAAAAAACATACACGTAATAATTTCGTGTTATTTATTTTAATGAGTGTGTGGTTAAACTCATATTATGTGGCATGTAGTTTATGGTAAACATTTATTATTTTACATTGTAAGTGCCATTAAAAAGCTGAATACAGTGTGTAAAATATAAATCTCAATTTTATTTCAATACCTTCCTTATTTTATTTTGGAGTGAAAAAATATAATATTATCTACTTACTTTCAGAGGTATATATTATATGTAATAACGTGATTAGCTAGGAGAAAATAAAATAATACTGAATAACAAATTCAATTTAATAAATTAATAACATTTTTAAATATATTTTGAAACACTTAATAAATTCTACCTTTTAACTTTAATAAGATAAAATAATGATAACTTGAGAATATGTAATTATATCACTTAGCATTAAACTCACTCTTGGCACTTCTGAATCCTTCAAATATAATGGTGCCACCCAATTACTTCAAATTTTCGCCGTACTCCAGGGTCCAAGCGTAGCCTGCGTTGGGGTCACCACTCTTTTTTGCTTGCTCATCTATTTGTGCCGTCTTCTTTAAAATATTCTTAACATTCTCATACAACTTGGGATTATATGGCAGGTCCTTAGCATCTAGCAGCTTTTCGGATCGTTTTTGGAATGACCCTCTTTTCCCAAACCTTTCTCTTACAAATTTTTCGTATAAATCCTCATCTTCGTCTTCTTCGTCGTCGCCTTTCTTTTGGAGTTTCTGTTTGACGCTTGTAGGTTTGTGTTTATAATCGTAATGGTCATGATCAGTATAATCGATCTCTGCACTATCTATCTTGTTTTGTTTACGAGTCTGTTCATTTGATTCCCCGCTGTCATCATTTTGGTTAGCCTTTTTTTGTTTATGAGGACTGTCATCTTTGTTCTCTTTGCTTTCGCTAGAGTCTTCATCGCTGTATTGGTAAAATTTCGGTTTTTCTTTTGGGTTTACATACTTTTCTTTATTTTTTTCACTTACTGGTTCTTCATGAGCGTAATCTAAAATGTCTTCTGGCAACTTTATTTCAGGTAATTTTATTTTAATATCGTCAAATTTGAAATTAAGGTGCTCATCGTACTTAATGTCTTTTGGAGAAAAAGTGTCTAAGGTTCCTTCACTCTTTGTTACGTCTTCATTTTCCTTCTCTGTCTGGCTTTCGGATTCGTCCTGTTCACGACTGTCATCTTGTTGTTGTTTGTTCTTATGTTTGTAATCTAAAGGAATTCTCTCAAATTGTTGTTTGACGTCAGCCTTTTCTTCTGGTTCCTTCTCTTTAGTATTTTTTTCGTTTTGTTCTTCATCATTTATTTTCGTACCAAGAATTGTCTCTAAGCTTTCATAATTATCTGGATTAGCCTTCAATTCTTCTTTACTATTTTCCTCATTAGATTCATGTTGATTATGTTCACTGTTAATTTCTACCACAGGTTTGATCTCTACGTCGTCTATTAGAACAGGGTTACTTACATATGGTCCAAGGTTAATGTTTGTATCTCCTTTTGGTGATAGAGACTCTGTTAACGATGCTTTATCTAAATTAGGGCGAGCCAATGGTTTCACTGGGGAATTTTTCTCATCGTGATCTCTGTCGGCAACGATGTGACCCTTGTCATCAACCTTAACTCTTTCATATCTAAAATCTCCCAAATCAATATCTTGTATAGAGCGTGGTGTGGTCACTTGAATACTTTTTCCCCCATGCTCGTTATTTTCATGCACTTGTTTATTGGTTGAAGGTCTAAGTGCATTCTTATCATCATAATTTTCATGACTATTTTCATCAGATTCATTGGATAGATCTTGATTATTGTATGCTTTGCCTCTATCAGAACTCTCGTTAGAATTTTTTTCGTTACTAGATTCACGACTTCTATATTTGCTGTTTTCATTTCTTTCTCCGCTCTCATCATCTTGTTTTTCATTAGAAGTAGTACCGCGGCTACTGTTTTCACGACTTTCACTGTTCTCGTTACTCTTAGAATTTTCTTTTTCAGTACTATCACTGTTTTCACTGCTATGGTTAAGGGTTGGGACTGTATTTGGCGACTGAGATTTTTTCTCATATTTTTCAAAACTACCTAGAGATTTTTGTTCAGAGTTTGTGTTGCTTTCATCATCGTCAATCTCCCTGCTATCTTCAACACTATAAGAAGCACTATCCTTTTTATTATAATTTTCTTTTTCTTTAGCTTCATCACTGTCGCTATGCTTGGTTTGTTGTTTAATAGGATTACCGCCCTTCCTTAGGTAATCGCTTTCAGAACTTTCGTAGCTATCGGACTGTTTGTATTTTTTATTTTCCGAACTTTCCTTATCATCTTCCACTGATTGTGAAGATGACCTTTCCTTTTGAAAATTATTTTGTAAAGGTTGAATGGGGTCGTGAGAGGTCACAATGTTAAAATCAGCTAACGCAGAGTTTTGGATAGTATTTCCTGTAGCGCGTTGTTGCGGTAAGATTGTTTCTGTGTCTCCTGGTGGGTGTGCAGTTTCATAATCCACAATCAATGGTGCTTTTAGACTCGCAGCGCCCGTTATGTTTCTCCCGGTATTAAGAAACCTTTTCTTTCGTTGAATACTGTTCAAAGGATGACCTTTAGGTTTTTCTCTTACTACTGATTTATCATCTTTTTTGTAAACATATTGTAGTACAGTGTCGCTCTTTGAAGTTTCATTTGTGCTATGTAACTTATTTTTGCATTCATCAGATGTAGTATTTCCCTCGCACTCACGGGTTAAGTTAACAAAAGTATGAGATCCGTTTTTTGAAGAAATGTGAGGCGCTGCTATATGCGCGGTTATCATATTTTCCTTTTTGGCAGGATTAAAGTCGTCGGTGGTGTTGCAATTATTATCCTTCAGAGAAGAAGCTTGTTGTACTGACTCTGTCTTGTTGCTATTGTTTGATGTTAATATTGATCCGTTGCCAGGACCAGTTTCATTTTTATTTGGCACGAACGCTTCAGTAATCTGTGAAATAATGAAAATTGGTCAATACTTATAAACTTACTCAAGTATGTATATGAAATAAAATATAATCATATCATTGTGTATCATACCTTGTTATCCAATTATGATTCTACGCCGTGCATTCTATATACTGTTAAAACTTTAAAGTAAAGAATAAAACAAACGAAATACAAAACTATTTTTATTGTATTTACATAATACTATTTTTCGTGCAAATCTAAATTCGTTTAGATACAATGTACATTGTTGTTTAATAAATAACGACTATCGCGAGTTACCCCTCGTGTTTCCATATAATGATGATACAAACTCAACGATCAATAAAGTGTTTAGGTACAAACACTATCAAAAGCAGGCAAGGTACACATTTAATTTTAAGGTTACAACTAAACTAAATAAAAGTGAACAGTGTAAAAAAGCTCTAGTGCTCTGTGAACGAACGGTATATAAAAAAGGTAAATATGAACTTTATATAAAATCTTACTTGAGAATCTGGGGCCCTATTTTTGAATCACTCGCTTCAAGATGGCGAGTGATTTTCGTTCGAAGATGAATTAAGTCATAGAAAAAAACTCGTTGTCGAACGAAAATCACTCGCCATTTCGAAGCGAGTGATTAAAAAATAGGACCCCTGTTCAAGGAAAGTTAAAAATTCGTAATCAGGTCGAGAGTAAGTCGGGCCTCGGATATAATCTAACGCCGCTTCTTACTCATTTTTAATTAAAGATAAGCTTATTTTTATATCAAATGGCCACTTTGAATTCCAATACCAGAAATTCAGAAGGTACAGCATAAATAAATTTGTATTCGCATGATCCTATAATTTGATTAAGACGTCACTGCCTTAATGCAATATCAAATGTACAAGACTTGCTTCAATAAACCAGTTAACTATGTTTTTAGTTAATACGATTATATTAACCTACGAATAGGTACTATGGCAAACAACAATCAAGCATTTAATTTGGCCGTTACTAAGCCATATTCTATATCAAGTTTGTACATTACTAACGCTATTTATAAATAATCTCTTATAGAAGTTGTACATTATTTAAAAATATCTGACTTGTTGTTTCAGAGTACAGCCACGAAAGAAACCCTTACACAATATTGCATTGTCATTAGATTTCAAATGATATGTAGTAGCGATGGATAGTTTACTCTTTCTCTGCGAGTTGAGATGTTTTTCCGCGACTGTACTTACTTGACTTCACAACAAAAGACAACCACACCAGTATTAAGTCCATTCGTTGCCTCAACTTGTGGAATGTGCAGTTTCACATGGTGGACCATCATCTAAAACTAATTACATACATTGCAAATATGCCTCTTTACTATAACAAATTCTACATTACTTTACATTGTCTATTCAAGCTAAATAGTCGTGGATTTAACATATATCTAAGATAATTGTGTTGATTAAAAAGGGTGGTTAGTGTGACTGATCTATTATTATGATAGGTATTGCATTTCTGCGTTTGTCTGAAAAACGTGATCAGAAATAATATTAAAAATTGAAATTTGATGAAAACTTGCCGAGAAAGGGCAGTGTATTTGTTTATTTAGCTTGAATATCAATACAGATGTGACTAATGGTTGTAGGTTCTATCTACAGTGCGTGGCGCTACTTCTTGCCCAAGTAGGGGTCGTATGTGAAGCTACTCACGAACTGCTTGGCAGCGCCTTGGAAGGGCGC
Organism: Pyrausta purpuralis; assembly: GCA_963924145.1. Taxonomy (NCBI): domain Eukaryota; kingdom Metazoa; phylum Arthropoda; class Insecta; order Lepidoptera; family Crambidae; genus Pyrausta; species Pyrausta purpuralis. The sequence goes on from OZ001643.1 coordinate 22,041,405, forward strand.
AGGCTCCGCCCATTTTGAGAAGTCCATCGATGGGATGATTCCGCTTCTGCATGGCACACGAGGATTTCTAGAAAAATGGTTAGTTATAGTTAGACATGACTTATTTTTGTTTCCAAGTATATACCTGTGCTATGGCTCTCTACCTCATCCTTGAAGCAGTCACGCTTTTCATTATATTTCAGTAAACAAAAAACCTATGTATTTATCGTAATAAGTTTTATGAGTTTCCCTAAGGGGCTACCCGGATTTTTAACGCGCACACTAGCGCCACTTTAGTAGAAAAATCATAACTCGTTAAATAAAAGACCAATCAAAATTGTGGTAAACATGATTGTAGTACAGGTTCTATAGTTTATTCAGTATGTTTAAATTGTTTCCAAAATAGTTTACTGTAGTTAGTTAGCACTTTTGGCAATTTTTCTTACTGTAATTGCAGATAATTCTGTTTTATTGAACTTAAACATTGTATCCAAGCCACATAACCAGAGCTATAATCGCATCAATCAGATTTTCGATTGGTCTTTTATTTAACGAGTTATGATTTTTCTACTAAAGTGGCGCTAGTGTGCGCGTGAAAAATCCGGGTAGCGGTGTGTATGTAAGATGATTAAGGAATCATCTTACATAAATGATGACGTAATAAGAATACTGGTTTTGTTTCGTTATTTGACATAATCTCTATCATTAAGTCTGATTATTTTAGCGGCCCTTCGATGAACATTGTATTTTTTTGTATAGTGCTGAATAAACCTATTTTCTTCCTCCCTTTTGAATCCCTCAGTCTTATCGCTATACATGCCTTGTGTAATTTTTTGAGATCGGTAACACCCGTGTTGCATCGCTCGAGTTCTGTCATTTGATGCCAAGATGACTTAGAATAGAATAACTTAGGATAAGATGACTTAGGTATGTACACTCACAGCTCGTGGTCAGGCAGCACCATGGGGTACAGTTGCACGGTGTCGATGATGTCGGTGTTGTCGCAGATGACGCGCGCCAGCCGCGCCTTGCGCAGCTCCGTCAGCTGCTCCGGTGTGAATGTTGACGGCTGGTTGGGCAGTTCATACCTAGAAGACACAATATTGTTAGATCAACGATATGAAATGGCAAGCTTCATCATCATCATCGTCAGCCGGCCGTATCTGAACTTAAGCCTTAGGCTCGATGCCAAGCTTAATAAAACCAAACGAGGTATATCGCAGCTACGAGTATACGCTGAAACGTGGAATACGGTTGAAGTTATTGACGTTGTTATTACACTATAGTTCTTGGTCTCGCTTTAAAAGTATAGATGAGGTTTTCGATGATTCGTCAAACTTACCAGAATCTGTCTCCTCGTCTTGAATAAGAGAATTGAGTAGCAATGATGCAAGCGAACGTGGGCCCTAACATGGATCCTGGAAGCGGGCGCTCGGACACACCACCGGACCACAAGTCCACATCGATGGGGTGTTCGAATATCGACTCGTATCTGCGCACGGTCTCGTTGGTCATAGTTCCGAACAAGTCCTGGAAAGTGTCGGCTCCAGGGAGACCACAGAACTTCCTGAATTCCATGTATCCGGGCAGACCGAACTCTCGGCCTCTTTGCATGTTGAACGACACCAAGTCCATTCCGAATCTGGCGCCAACTTTTTTAAAGAGGTGGTTTGTGACCTCCTGGGTGATGGAGTCGTCCATAGCTTGAGCTACTTGGTTCATCAGACCCATGACGTACTCGTCCAATACACCAGCTCTGTATAAGTCGTATGGTCTTCTGATGAGGTCTGATAACCTCTTGGAGGCTGGAACAAATTGAGATGTTAAAATATTTTGCGATGTTTAAGAGGTAGGAAATTGACAATGGGAAACGTAACTAGGTATTACCAGGTATAAAACAAAGCCTTACCAATGAATTTGTGTGCCTTGGACCATCTCTCAACGGCTGTTGGCAGAAGTGAGTGACCGAATCGGTAGGCGGCGGCAGCGAAGGAGTCAATGACATCAGGATTCACTTCTGGGTCATAACCATCCCAGTAACCCTAAAATGTTAAAATTACTTAATAAGTGACAAGTTTAGTTGAGTGATTTCTGTTGGTTTTATAACCGATCGGTTTGATAGCCTTCTATTGCGTTAAATTTCCATTTCGCTACGTTACGTGGCATTAACCGATTTCATCAAAACAAGTCTCACTAATCTCGATTTGCACTTAAATCAAACGCGTTTATGTGGTTCCGTTATAATATTACGATTACGACATCAGTGTTTTTACCCTTTAGAAAAAGCGAACCAAATTAGCGTTTCGCTGTTTGCAATTCCTCACTTCTTCTCATATGACAATAAATCTAAGTTAGCTTTTTAAATAGATTAAGGATTTAATAAAAAAACGTAATAAAATTCATTTATCTATGCTATACAGGTCCATTTAGGACACTTTTACACGTCCCAATATAAACCCTTCTACAGCTTCGGGACAGTTACCGACTTCTCAATGTTATAATTACTGATATATCTTTTTAAGTGCAAACTTACTTCTTTCTCCAGCACCAATCCGAACTTCTCCATAACATCCTTGCCAAGGAGAATAGGCAAGAACTCGTTGTAAGTGATGTGTTGGATCTCAGCGATGTTGATGCGTCTGGCCTCTTGGTACAGGGTCTCGTCATCCCAGTGAGGGTTGACTTCAGCCAGAGCTTTGGCTACGCGATTGTGCTCTCTCGCCATTAAAGTGTGCATCACAGTCAATACCAGTTGCTCGTTTACACGGATCTCACCTAGAAAATTTGTTACTTAGGTCCAATTTCTTCATCAATTGTAATGGTAAAGTTTCGCTACCAGCGGATAAATATTTACGATTCTGTGTTTTAAAAAAAACTACCTTAACCAAATTTCAGAATATCTATTTTCATGTTTTTTTTTTAAACATACACAATATTCTACCGCTGGTAACGAAACTTTACCATTACTATCCATGAAGAAATTGGGCCTTAGTCATGAGAATTTTAATAGCATTTACTAATTAAGGCCTACTTGCACATGATGATTTGACTAAAGATTACGCTAGTCCTGGATTAATCAAACCATCATTCTCATTTTTTTGACGTTGACAGATAGGTACAGCATGAAGATTTAATTCAGAAGTAGCGTTAAAATCGTGCGCAAGTCCACCTAAGTATACGTAATAACTTAAAGATACTATGTTCTTTCGCCAGCAACGTTATGACGGCTATTTTTATACAGCCGCTTAGTTGTTACATGAGATACAATCAAGTGTAATTAAATGTAAATTGGCTTCGGGTTTTATGTAAGATATCTCTTCGTGAAAATACATACAAAATGATTTATCCTTGATTTAGTACATACCAGCTTCAAAGCAGTACATGTTCTTGTTAGGTCTTGTGCAGCCTTCATCAGGGATGTCGAGCTTCAGTGGCAGCAAGTCTCTTAGCCCATACTCCTTGAATACGGGGTTCATACGCAGCAGGCCTCCGTAACCGGTACGCAGCTTCCTGTAACATCAACATCTCTTAAATAAATTATGTCCGTCCGGTGCAAGAACGTTGCGTCATATGTGCAGATTCTGGTCCGGTTAAGTGGACAAACAACATTAAAAGTAACAGCAGTTTTATTACTCACCTGCGAGTGAGATTTAAAAAGCAAAGAAATAAACAAAATGGTCACCATTTCCTCCTCGATAGGATAAGGCTTGGATCACATTTCTCATTCGTTACCTTGCAAACTTGTCAGTGACACCGTAGACAGTGTTTCCGTCTATAGCTCCAGTCAAGGTATTGAACGGAACTCTCGATCCTAAAATGTGATAAGGTAGTCGTATTTAACATGTCCATTAATGATATACTCTATACATATCAGTAGCGTATAATTATCTCGTGAAATGTTATTGCCAACTCATGTGGTCGGTTGACTAGTGGGCCGCGTTAGCTAAATTGCATTAAGCTGCATAATTATGTTTGGAGTATTAAATGTCACTCATTTAGTCATCCTGTGAGCGGCATGGCAGCCTTCGGACTAGCTAGGACGCCTAATTCGTCGGGTCGAGTTAATGTCAGCCGTGTTATCGGCCGGTTGCCCCACTTTGCCAGATAATATAAATTGCACGTTTGCGGTGACGACGGTAATAAAGCCAGATTATTCAGAGTAAATGATTTCTTAATGTCTAGTTTGCATAAGCTTGATTGTGACGAATTGCGATTTTCTCAAGTGATCTGTCTTTTAAACTAAGTACCTACTTATTTGGTAACATCGTGGAACCGAGTCGAGTTGAGTTATTCATTAATATGTACACAGTATTATCATATCTATCTTAGGTATGATCAAAATCACTGGTCAGCCATTAAGTTTTACCGTAAGACTTTATTGGTAATTAATGCTAGTACCTACCCCGCCCAAATAATTTTGCATGGATAGTATGATTTAGACACGTATGGTAAGATAGGAGTAACATACTTAAAATGATGATTAATAAATATCGGCACATACATAAATTCAAAGGCTTAATGGCGGTTTGCTTGCAAAAATAATTGTTATAGATGAAGGTTTTATCATAGACATCAAAACAAACAAAAAAACGTTTTTTTTGGATTTAAAAAGATAGCGTTTTTTTTAATCAAATTCCTTGCAATGTTTTTACATCGGCCTCAGACGGACTCTATACAATTTTGTACAGTATTGCGCAACGATCTAACATCGTATCGTACAGTGGGTTAGGCGCGTAACGTTCCACTTTCGCCTCTCACCGGCCAGCAGAAGACACAAAGACCGCGGTCACATGAACCGCTCTGACCCGGTCATTATGCACATCCAGATATTTCGGTGCGCTATCGCAGATATGCATTAAGCATTCGCTGTAAAGTGCGGTGATATAACGAAATGACGAGGTGTATTATGCCATTTTTGATTTGAAGAGGATGTTTTCATCTATTCAGTCAATGTGGATGTTCTCATTAATTTATTAGAGCTTTAATTTGATTTTTTTTGTTTCATAATTTACAGCAAGGATGAGTTCAATAAGGAAAAACTATTAATAAATGAAAAAAACTAATAACGAAAATCTATTAAAAATATTCAATTGCATATAACATGCAATCAACGTGTAATAAATTATGTATGTAATCATAGAAGACTTGCAAGAGCTTAAAGTTTAGCAATCTGCCTTGAAGCTATCAAACTAAACACACATTCATTCGTTTCCGCATTGCGTCAAACTTACTAAACAAAACACGGATATTTCTACGATATACAGTTTCGCGTGTCATTTGTTTCTTATTTGTAGATGATATTTCGCAAACAAACCGCGAGTCGGTGGCGCGGTCAAGTGACCATTCATTGAGACATCAAATTCACTCTGCTTGTTAACAAGAGATCGACCCTGCATTCATGATTGAATTTTAATTACAAACAAGCCGTTTTTGACCGTTTCTGCTCATCAACTGGACAATTTATTTGTCGGCGGCCAATCATAAGCCATTTGAATACGTGCCAATATTCAATGCTAGCAATAAGAAGTTTGACTTTAAAGGGTGTGTAGATTGTTGTCAGGGTTAGTGTGCAGTCTGTATTATACCAAATGATCCTAAAATAATTACTATTTTAATTACTTTTATTATCTCCATCTACGTTAGATGTATACTTAATTTGGTTATTCTACAAAAAAATCAAGAAATTAAACATACTTAAAAAAACTGACTAAATAGCTGAAAAGACGACTGCGGCATAAGCCGCATTCGTCTTCTATAGGAACAAATTCTTATGGAGTCGGTGCATAATGTCAAGCTTACGTACACCAACATATCAACACACGTTATTTTAAGTTATTTTTTTATTTTTGAAGGCGGTTTATTTTTTCAATTTATTCTTCATGAACTTTAACTCATATCTCAAAAACTACTGGACCGATTTTAAATAAAATTTACGCTGTACCCTATGAACATAACCGATTGAACTAAAAATAATCATCACGTTATGACTTCTCGTTTCGAGAAATCCTGAGACAACCTACATCTTACGAAATTTTGCACACGTGTTAGGAAGCCTTAATATTCTACAATTATCTTTCAAATTTTGACGATATCATATACATGCAGGTTGAATCGATTACCTCCTTTTTTAGGTCGGTAAAAAGAGATCAAGATCATGCATATGCAATTCTTTATTTTAATTAAGTAAATTGCAATTCTACTATTAGCTCTAGGTATACTTGCTCTAGGTCCATGAATACCTACCTGACTTATAATACCTGCAAAGGTACATACTAAATTGGTGATGTTGTGTATTTATGTAAAAATAAAAACAACTTACCCAGACGGCAGCCGGGACGCGGCGAAGGGAATCCTCTGACGAAGTCAATACACTTTACCCCGAAGAGACGGTAGAAATAATCGTCTTCAGGGACCCTGATCTCATTACAGTACGGATGCTTTAGATGAGGCGGACGCTTGCAACACTCCTCAGGGTCATTCCGGTTGATTGGGTCTGCAGGGTTTAAAATATAGAATCAAATTCTACGCTTAAATATTGGCCAATAACAACCTACTTGTGTACTCGTCAATCATCGCCGGTTGGGAAAGGTTTTGGCAATCTTTGGGCAATCACAATTCGCGAGACAATAGTCAATGTAAGACAAACCGTTATATTTTATAGGCACTGATCTGTAATTGTTGTGGCGAAACGTTTCGCGGCATCTAGGGTCACTGCACTAGAAGTGCGCTTTACTAACCAACGTGGCAAAACCCTATGTTACGACTCTAATTTTATGTTTTCACATGCTGGACTTTTCCACGACATTTAGGGGAAAAGTATGCATACGTCACCGTCATATTGTTAAAATTGCGTGATTACAATCTATCGGTTTTAAATCCATTAAATTTTAAATATGTCGATCTATTGTGAACGTAGTTACCGAACTTCATACATTCTAACGTAAACTGAAATGACGAATTAATGGGTAAAGTAGTGGGTTAAGGTAGGTGAAGGATATACGGAGATTCGCTTTGCTCACCCCGTTTATCCTTCATGTTGGGTTGACATGTAAGTACCAATAAAAGCGTAAGCGCATTTAATGCTAAGTCATGTCAAGCTTGTTCATAATAAATCGACAGATTACAGGATTTGCGATTTTTACAATATTACGGTGACACATATAAGCAGATTGAATTAAAACGCTACGTATATATTTCGCGCACATCTATTTAAAACCACACGCCTGACGTTTCGATGCTGTAGAGCATTCGTGGTCACAGACAGACAAATGTGTAAAGTCTTTTAATTCAAAGTAGTATTAGCGTAAACTTCAGGACCAAATATATAACCAGATTCTAGACTTGTGTTTAGACAAGTTATGTTCAATTTGCTACCTCTACTGTGGAAATACAGAATGATTATCTGTTTTTTTAGATACTAACTTGGTAACCCACTCAGAATAGCTTTTTTACCTACTTTTTTACCTGTAGGTTCAGAACCCAAAGGTATTGTCTTGAGACAGGTACCAAAGCAAGAACCATAAACTCACCAAGAGGAGTGCCAGTGAGCGTGTAGTCGTGGTCCATGAACTGTCCCCACGCGATGACCATCACAGTGCCCGCGTGGTCGTGGAACCCTTCGTCAGGGTGCATGGTGCGGGAGACCACACGAGACAAGGGGAGATCCCTGCCAGTGTGAGAAATGCGGGGCGCGTTGATGCCATCGGCGAAGAGTGGTCCGATCAACCTGTTGGAGGTTGTTGTTATGGTGAAGCAGCTTGTTTTGTTTTGTTTTTACCTTTATGGTATTTTCCAATGTGTCACGTTTCTGTTTCTACTTCGTTACTGTTGACCGCTACACAAAATAAGTAACGGTACTTTAATAGCCACATTTCCATGCTATGCAGATGAGTGTAGCATTAATGAGCAGGCAATGCAAATAGGTAAGCTTTTCCAATACAAAGGCTGTACGCATATTATTAGCGCTGGGTGAGGAGAATTAATACGTAGGGATAAGGAGCTGCTTAGAGTTTTGGCTGTGAGATGGCTGATGCTAGAGTCTTGTCCTGGCACAATTACATAGCCATGGCGAGTTAGCGTGTCAGAGTAGTTAAAATGATATCAGTTGCCACAGTGGATTAACAGTGTCTTTTATCACCCTGCTTGGTCTACCGACCGCAATGTGCGTCACAGCACAGCACTTTGTAGTTAGCTGGGTTAACATACCTCTGGAAGGGCGCGTTAGTAGCTCCCCACGTAGGGTGCTGCAGGTTGTTGCAGAGTCCGTCCAGGCGCCTGTATTTCCCAGCACGACATTCCACATGCGAGAACACTGGAGGGCACACCTCACGGATTAGAGTGCGTGACGTGTCGATGAGAGGAAGACCTTTCTCAATCTCTTCGTATGTCAGACCGTACCTGTTAAAAAACAAACCAGATCAAATTAATCTTTGATGATTGACAGAAAATAGAGAATTAAATTAATTTGCTTGAACGTGGATATAATAAATGCGCAGATAAATATCTAAAGTGAACGCATTAGACGTGAAATACTTTACGCGAGAAAAATTATAGCTCGCATCAGACAAGTTGATTTACTTTACAACATTTTATTGCTTGTAATTTGGTTACGATATATGAAATGCCAAGGTTTATAACGATTGCCATATATGCTCCAATAGCCTCTAACGAACCCTCTATACAGTTATAACAAATATTGATCAATGTAGGTTGGTAATTACTACTTCCTAATTCGATTTATATACTACAACGCAAAATTTTCTTGTTTATTGCTCTATCTAGGAATAATGATTCATAGATATTAAGGTAGATAATCTTTGTTTTTTAAAAAATATTCATACTTGATCATGGGTAGTGGAGTTTTATTTCATCGCTTCCATCACTATTATTATGTTATCTAACTGAAATGCTCCACTACTTATATTACAAATAATGGGGGACGTTAATGGTAGTTCTTTTTACGGTAGCTAAAGAGTTCACGAAGGTACGATCTTATGGCGTAGGTAATAAAAAGACGAGAAGAACATAATGTTCCGACCTCTTATGTAACAATGGGAAGTTCCGCTGAACTACTGAGCTATAGTTATTTGCAATTGTGATACATTAACATCAGCGTTACATTATTACATCTGTAACTGCTGTAAGATTTGGTCATGGTTATGATGTTTGAATATTGCTCGCATTTAAATGTTTTTATTATGATAATTTAACAATTATTACTTTCATGTTTATCTTCAAGTGCTCCTTATAAACATGTTATTATTGTAGAATAATTGTAGTCATATTTGATTGCTTTACTGCAACGCTAACGCGCATTTGCATCGATGCAGTCGCCAATATACAGTTCGAAATTTGTTAATGTATACAGCTTTTGCATCGATACTAACGCGCGTTAGCATCGCGACTGTATAGATCCTAAAAGTAGCGCAAGTGTGCAAAAGTTCGAAATTTTGTGACTGCATCAATGCTGCATCACGACTTCATCACTGCTAAAGGTCGCAGTGTGTAAGAGGTCTTAGACCCTCTGCTCGCTCGTTTTGAAAACGCGCTTCAGATTACATATTTCATAGAACAAATTTAATTTAGCATCGAAACTAACGCGCGTTAGCATCGATGCAGTCGCTAATATTCAGTACATAATTTGTCAATTTACAGCTTCTGCATCGCGACGTATCGACGCCAACGCGCGTTGGCATCGCGACTGCATCGCTGCTAAAAATCGCAGTGTGTAAAGGGTCTTAGATAACATACCATTAGTAACAGCCAAAGCTTAATTAGTCTTTAATTGACATTGACTTTTGATGCAATAATTCAGCTCCTAATTATGAAATTTACAAATTCATATACGATGTAATTAAGATATTGAAAAGATTCCATCTGTAATTGTTGCATTTGGTAATTAATAATTGTACTAGTGAAAAAATCTCGTGTCCAGTTTTGTTGACTTAACTGACTCTTGAACTTTGTGAATGATCTCAGGCATTGTTATTTTAAATGTTAACATGACTCAGAACCTGCTTGAACGTTTTCAGTTAAGAATGAGGTTAATTCGCATTTAAGTGGAGGTGATAGAGGTGTTTCTTGTATAATTTATTATGTAAGTTCTAAGTTTGGTGGTTGATTTGTAATTTCGTTTCCATTTTAATCCTTATACGGTTGTGCAAAAGTATAATGCCGTCATAACTATTATCAGTATACTTGTTAAGTACTATTATATACGTGTGAAGGTTATTTTTCTTGGAGGATTACTATATAAATTACTGTAATTCATTAGTTACTCAATTTAAATATCTTTTAATTCTAATTTTGTTGTACAGTAATACAATAGCAATCAAATCTAATGCGACATGAATTACTAATAAAACAATAGAACTAAAGCCTATCAAATGATACGTGGCCTAGATCTGTCTATCACACAGACGTGTAAAATGAACTTTTATACATTTCGGCCTTCAAGATGATACGCAACGATACGCGCGCTACTTGTTACTTATTAGTTAACAGATATTAGGCTTGATGAAGTTATAATACGATAGGCTTGGCTTGTCTTATATATTAGAAACTGACCTCGCTAGCGACTCGTAGGAAATTATGAAATATTGAATTCATAAACGGTAATTTCAAATAATTTAAGTTGAATAAATTTCTGTCAATTTTGCATACACTGGAGCGCAATTTGATGCTTTGAGATAAATTTAATGGTTTTAATTTGTAATTAGTAAGGTCTACTTAACAGTCCTGTTTAAAATGCCCTTCGATTGAGAATCTTCAAAATTACATATTGCATTACTAAAGGTAATAGGGACTACTTAAGGTACGTATAATAATAACCTATATTCGTTGAGGGGAGCCTCACTGGTACGTAGAGTCACGTGGTGCGTCCTTTTAAAATAGACGGGCTCTGGTGACCGACCGATGGTGAAATAACCATTAACAAAATAGCGCAACTAAGTGTCGGGTTGTAGCGGGCAGCAGCGACACAGCCAAAAAGATTTGCGCCCCTACACGCTCGCAGACCGGCCTGCCAAGCGTAGTGAGTATTAGCAAAATCCCTACATGAAGGTACACCAAAAAAACCAGCCCCAGTCTCCGGCCGCCTTGCTATTCCTGACACCGCGGTAGCGGCCACACGGTAACGGTGCGGCAGGGGGTGCTAAAAATCCCCGGAATCGATCGCGCTACGACAACTGGCCAACGACAAACCCACCCACGTAGTGGCAGCTTAATATAAGTATATGGAAGTCTCTGCGATACGACATACGTTCAATTAACACGAACAGTGTTAAAGCAATGATACAGCGGAACCAAGGCTGCAAAGTGTATATGCAAGGGACATGTCTATTGGGAATAGCCTGTTGATGAAGCTCAAGACGGAGGATGGCAATTTAGCGTCGAGGAAAGTAGAGGTTTTGAGGGAGATCAAGAAGTTCTATGGGATATTGTACACTTCAGTTACCCAAACATCTTGACGGCTCGGCCAGAGATATCCTGAACCAACATTACACCGAAGACATCTTTGACATCAGCCTCTGAGTGATGAGAATAGTCCTGAAAGCCTAAAAACAACAAGGCCTGCCACGTGGCGGGGCCGGAATCTCAGCAGAGCTTCAGAAAGCGTTTGGAATGCCGTTACTCCAAGTCCTTCAGAGACTCTTTACCCCGTGCCGCTAAAGGGGATCACGCCTAAGGCATGGAACAGTGTGGTTGTGTTGCTCTTCAATAAAGAAGACAAAACCTTAATGAAAAACTATAGACCCATCTCACTCCTGAGCCATGTCTACAAGCTGTTCTCAAGGGTCATCACGAATCGTCTCGCACGTAGGTTTTATGATTTCCAACCCCCGAAATAGCCGGATTCTGAAAAGGCTATAGTACCATAGACCACATCCATACGCTTAGACAAATTATACAGAGCTTAGCTTTCGTGGACTATGAAAAGGCCTTTGATTCGATCGAAACTCGGGTGGTGCTCCGGTATCTTCAGCGGTGCCACATAGACTATAGGTATATAGACGTGTTAAAGTTTCTGTATAACAACACGCCAATAACGCCATCATATCAGTCCGAGCACAAGAACAGAATACATGGGGGATTTCACTGTAAAGAGGTGTACCTCCGGTATGCTGATGATAAAGTCGTTGTGGCAAAGACGCTGGACGACCTTGGCAATTGGCACTATGCTCGACCTTGACCGAGTCTCCCAACAAGTGGGTCTTAAAGTGAACATGGAAAAGACGAAAATCATGTCGAGCTCCCTTGTTGTACCCACTCCAGTATCTGTTGAAAACTCAATTCTCGAAGTTGTCGACGAGTACGTCAACCTGGGGCAAGTGATCCAATTAAATAGGTCGAACTTTGAGAAAGAGGTCAATCGACGAATCCAATTCGGCCGGAGAGCGTTCGGGAAGATGTGCAAGAGTGTCTCTTCGTCTTAATTACCTCAGTGTCTGAAGACGAAAGTCTTCAACCAATGTGTGTTACCAGTGATGACATATGGACCCGAAACATGGTCTATAACTATGGGCCTTATAAACGAGCTGAAAATAACACATTGAGGGATGGAAAGGACTATGCTCGATATTTCTCTACGAGATCGGATCAGAAATAAAGAGACACGTAGAAGAACTAAAGTTACGGACATAGCCCTAAGAATCTGTAAGCACAAGGGGCAATGGGTAGGGCTGATGGCCGTTGGGGCAGATAAGTTCTAGATTGAAGACCCTTTGACCAAAGACGCAGCGCAGGACTTCCACCGACAAGATGGAGCGACGACCCTGTAAATATCGCAGGATCATAGTAGAGAATGGCATATGGCGTTAAGTCCACCTTTTGTTCAAATTTTTGGTTATGATATAAAGTATAAATAAAAAGAAAAAAAAACATACATATGCAAATCGCTTGTGATCGGTCGCTGTGAAAAGTATTAGGAGGCCAATGTTCAGCAGTGAACGTTCTTTGGCCGATAATGACGATGATAATCATGAATATCCGTTGATGATTACGTTTCTTTTCTTTCGGTTTATCATTAATTATAATGGCTTAGTTCTTCCATCTCAAAAGATGAGGAACTAAGCGTATAATGTCCATTTGAAGAGGTTCATTTGTTGCACACATGACCTACTGCAATGTTTCCGTAGTGACGCACAGATATGCAGTAGTGATTCAGTTAGTTCCTGTTAATGAGACGATGTGACATTTAGGTTACCTCTCACTAGAAGGTGGTTGTAGGCGGCAAGCAACTAGTTTTAACGCTAACAATAAGACTATAAGATCAAGGACTAAATGAGACTGATTATCGGATCAAATAGTGAGGCAATGCTCAGAAAATAAATTTCAACTCTTGTGATACGCTTTAATTATATAAAATCTAAATTACTCATTTAAAATTGTTACTATCATGTAAGAAAGTGGTATGCGTTTTAGTTATGGACATAAATAATTAATATGAGTAGTCATGTCCTGTGTGTCGAAAATGATGCCAATCAGAGACATATTTTGCAAATCTGTTTACGGCTGTGGTTTTGCCATAAAACCCTCTTTACTGCGTGTGGGAATGTGTTTTAGCCGCACGAGTAGTTAATTTGAAGAGTGGCAGGACCATGACAGTTGTTAATGGTGTATAGTCATTATTAGTGAAGTGTCATTATGTCACAGAGTGACAAAGGTTTCCGCGTCGTGAGTGGATAAGCGGCCGTGAATGTTAACGCTGAATGCAAAAGATTAAACGTTGCTCGGACAGATCAGCCTTGGGCCAGTGCATCGGATATTAATTTAACATCACTTCATAAAAGAAATAATGAGTGCACGCATGCAAGGTCAATTGGTATGCGATGTAAATGTCAATGAAAGCATTTCCGATCAAAAGATTGTGTTTGTTTTGTTCCATAAAGCAGAGTTAATAAATAAAGTGGACTTGATAACTTATTTTGTATAAGTCCATTATGCATTAATTTAAATCAAAATCAGCTACTTTATGGATATTCATGTCGAGGATACGAGTAAGTAATCAACGAAAAATATGATTGCAAAATTTGCAATTTAACCTGCTTTTTAGTGCAAGGTTCCCAAAAAGTTGCATTAAAGTGGTTCGAAGAAGATCAACAAAGCCATTTTGTAAGTGCATTCTAACCCGAGGATAATTGGTGTAGTTAACTCTTCCGTGTGTAGTTAATTACTAAAAATTTCTACCAACGTATAACATACGCGTGTTTCAGCAATTGTCATTTTATTAAAATTCACTTTTTTACATATCAAGAAGGTAGGTCAACTTCAAAAACTAAAATGCACTATAATTTAAATCAAATAAACATATTGAAAGAGTAGGAGTCAACGGCATCACATACCTATTTTGTTTTCTATTTTGTAATAGGTCTTAAGATTACTTATAGGATGATGTTACTCACTTTCTAGCTAAGTTGATGGAGATGTCGAGTATAAGCTCGCCCACGCTGGCGAAGTCCTCAGGCTTCCAGTCTCCTTTGGGCTGCGATACAACTGCAAAAAAATATTTGGATTGTTAACTAATATTTATAGTAAGTATAACGTTTACTGAAAAAACAGATGAATTAATAGGTTCGTTTTGAAGTCAGTAACAAATGATTAGTAGCTTTGCTTGAAATTTTCAGTACGTACCGATTCTATTCCGCGCTTCAACGTAGGCTTGATTAACAGCTTCGTAAGTAATGCAGGTGTGCTGGCCTTCATAGCCACTGAAACAATAAAATATAATTATTATTAAATAAAAATATACGCAAAATAAGCAAGCTATACCTACAAGCTGATATTTCCACTCCTGATCTCCATTGCGCCATATTTTACATTACAGTAAAATTCTAAGGGCTGGTAAAATCAGCCCTTAGAATTTTACCGACTACGTCAAACCTGATTATGGTTATGTTTTTAACACTCACAGTGTCATATTTTATATTCAGAAAGATGAATGATAATGATGATGATTAAGATTATTTTGTCAGCCAAGACTATGCGACTGTATAAGTATAAAACAACCAATATTACATAAATGACTGCTGACAAATAGGCGACGTTTTCAAATTAGGCTTATGTATTTTATTCGACGAATATTCCTTATCTGTCGTTGGTAAAATCAGACCTAAGTTAAACACGATAATGAGACTAAAATATAACGGAAAAGTCTTGGTGGCTAGTGCTATACATATTGTATGATAAGACGAAGGAGATCATGCAATAGGTTGTAAAAAAGCTACTCTTACTGGCCAGTCTGACAAAGCACAAAAATATGTCTTTATTTTTTATGTAGTTTATCTTATGGCTTTTATCATCAGCCTTTAGAACTCGCCTAAAAAAAGTTCAATAAGTAGTTCTTATACTAAGTACATATAGCACTTGTCCCAATAATTGCTGTTCTCGTGGCCTAGATAACTTAACTACAACCTGCATGTATCTCGACTCGGGTCAAAGGTGACTGTTTCTTCACTTTATCATAGTGTTACGACGTTACATAAAGCTTTTGTTCCTGTAGCTATCAAATGGTACAAAATTAGGGCTGTGTTGTTTATTATGATAGTACAGCTCGTCAAATAAATATGTCTTTGCACAAAAATGGTAACGGTTAAACCTAGTAGTGATGCTAAAACTTGATAGGTAAACAAACCATTTATTTACACATAGTTTTACTCATCTTCCACAATATTGTGGAAAATCAGATAAGTCTGTGTCATAATCCAAGCGTGTCGTCGTGTTATCCGCGGAAGTGCTGGCAGACAATGTATGCGCATAATTAGTATGTCAATGAACTGACGAGCTCGAGCTTTTTTCAATAGAATGCGATTTTTCGGGTTCCGCGTCGTGAATGCAATAATATTAGGTATACTGTTAACTCCAATTGTGTGATTAAGTAATTATTTAGAATGTTGCTGGCGGTTGCAAAGGGTTTAATGTGAGAACGTTTACCAAATATTTAACCTATAATTTTAAAGGTAAAAGCACTACTTTTCTTCCATAAAATATGCTGCATAAAAGTTAAAGGCTTACCAAAATTAGTTCTACCTCATAACTAGCATAATTATTTATTTTACTTGCAGATTGAAATTAGAACAACAATTTTTCCTCATATTTTCCACACTTTCATTAATCTACCTGTATCAATAGAATTACGCACAGCTCTTACTATTTGTTTGTACTTTAGTTAGATCAACGAAGCGAAACCAGTAACAAATTGGTGTAAAATGCATTTTGACTCACAGTTGATTAAATTAAAGTTACATCACAGCCGGCGACAATGAACTCTGAGACGGCTGAACCAGACAACTTTTTCCTCTTGTTTTGATGCAGAAAAGTAAAGGTTTTTTGAATTACAGTAAGGTGTGATTGTATTTCATTACATTAAAAAACTGCACTTTCGTTAACGGAGATCCGTTTAGGAGTTCGTTTGGAGAGGTACCGGTGGCGCACTGCAGAATCGCACAATATTTAGAACTAGACTTGATGTTTTTTTCAATCATACAAGAGTATTTGTACGATTGTTTTTTGCCCTCTGATCCTCTGGTCAGCTGTGAGATAATACGAGTATGTATGTAAAATAGTCCTAGCCTAGGCTATACTTACAGAGTTGAGTCTAAGATATATTCTTAGAATACCTAGTATTATAAGAATGGCTCTTAATTGTTAAGCCAATCCATGAAATTATACTTATTCCTTAATTATACTTTATAGTGAAGGAACTAATACGCCTTTACCGATCCAATGTTTTTCATACAAATGTGGGAGTCTGTAAGTAAAGATTTGTTTTGGCTGGTGATGGTTTTCCATTTTCTGCAAAATCGATTATCCTAGTAGTTAACTGTTTAGGAAGCAATCATTGTCGATAAATGACCAACAAAACCATACTAAATTTATTTTGGTAAGTATAATTTTTCATATAGTACAACCATTATCTAACCGAAACTAAAATTATACCTACTTCCCGTAGATCAGTCAGTAAGCAAGCAGGTAGTATATTGTCGAAACTGTCATGTTCCCACGGCATCGGGCGGACATCGGCTATTCTCACGATATGCCCGTCTAGACATTACATCACTGTAAAGATTTTAATCAGCTTCTACTTAGTGTAATGTAAACAGTTCCATTACCAAGCCGTTACAAGTTGCATTGTAACTTTGAAAGTGCATTTGACAATTTGCATCCCTACTAGGTATATCTATTCTTACTGATAGATACTTTAAATGCTATTCTGTGTGTATTAAATTTGTAGGGATTAATGTAATGTTTGTGTAGACGAAGTCGCAGGTAGCCGATAGTGTGTCAGTCAATAACATCATGATTGATTGTAACCAAACAGCTCAACTATACGTGGGACACTCAGAAAGTAATGCGAAAAAAAACCACGTATATTTTTATTAAACCTTTTCAAAGTACTCTCCAGCCTTTTTACAAAGATTCATGCGTCTGAACCAGTTTTCAAAACACTTTTTCCAATCCGCCGCAGATAACTCGATTACAGCCTGCTCGAACGCAGCCAGCGCATCACCCAGCGACCAAAATTCTATTGCTTTAAGCTGAATTTTTATTTTTGGATATAAAAAAAACTCACACGGTACTCGATCAGGGCTGTAAGGAGGGTGACCCAGGAGATTGACTGGCTTGCTGTCTAGGAAGTCGTTTTGAGCGCGGTGTGTGCAGGCGCATTGTCATGGTGGAGCAGTAGTCCGCGGAGTCCAGTGTTTGGTCGCTTGTTGCTCACAACAGAGAAACTTCCAGCAAATATTTGGTAGTATACCATTCAGCGTTGATGCTTCTTCGATCTCGAAGGGGTTTGACACCAAGTGGCCAGTCAAATTAAGAAATTTGGCAATCAATATCTTATCTCCGCTCCGAGATCGCTTCACTTTGGTAGGCTTTGATTAATTTTAAAACACCTTTAAAATTTTGAAAATAGAAAACACCTATTTTCACCTATAATAATCATATTTTCGAAAAAGATTCTCACCGGCCAGTTTCCCTGGTAAAAAAACTTTTTTTCGCAATACTTTCGGAGTGGCCTGGTAGATTAGGCCGTCACCAACACCAATAGTTGAAAATAAAAGTGCGTATGCGACACTTGATATTATGTTATGGACTTGTCAGACGCAGCGTGAAGTTGATTCACGGTAAGATGACATAAAAGTCGTTCTAACGTACGCGTGACCAATCGAACAGCCATATTCGGAGATCGCTGCAACACGGCATAAATATTACTTAATTACATTGAAAAGAAAATTATTAATAGCTTTAAATCATGATAATGATTATTTATTAGTAATAAATTCCGTTGGAATAATAACTCCATAAATAGTTTTACTGGTCAGTTAGTCGGTCATGAATGAAGAATGTTGCTGTGTTGTATTTCGGTTGCGGTTAGTGCTCCACAGTACAGTAGCTTGGCTTTGAGTATGACCTAAGAAGAGAAAGCTAATTGACAAGACGAATTCTTAGAAAGTAGAACAGACACGAATTTGATTTTAAGCGCACTGATTTATTTATCATCTTGTGACTTATAAGAAAAACAAGTTGTTTATGACCAAATAGAGAGCATGTTTATTTTGTCGTAGGATTCTTGCAAACCTAACCAACGCTAACATTTCACTCTCCTCTTTGTTGGCCTTCGTTCAAAGTCCAGTATATATAAGCACGCATTTATTTGGTAAACAAAGTAAGAAGCGCGTTCATACATAACAAGAGTATAATGAAAGGTGCTGAGCTTGAGCACGACCATTCTAAATGGTCAAACGATGATGGGTTGCACCGTTACTCGGATTTCGGACCAGTCTCTATTTATAAATAGACACAATTCACTAGAGACTGCCAGAGACGACAACTTACCTACATACCTTTTTAAAATTAACAGATAATTACATTTTCTTTGCTCTTCTTCGAGTTCATCTGGGGTGGGCGCAGTATGTTTTTCTCCTCCATACAATCGTATCACACGTCATTGAATCATTCACTCCTTATACAATCATAGGTTATTAAGATTGTAAAAGGAGTGTTGTGGTACCACCGTTGTGTCTGATTTCCATAACACAAATGCATTAGCTACTTATTTTGGGATCAGACCAATGTATGTGACTGACGTCCAATATCTATTAATTTAGGGCCGATTTTCCATCGTCAGATAAGACGTATCCGACTGAATAAGTATAAAACATCCGATATTAAATTTTAAAAATTATGCATCGTGCTGCAATAATAGAGACATTTAAGATGATTTATCTCATTAATGTCTTTGCGATTGCTTCTCAGTTTACGATGGAGATGATAACAAAGATAGACAAGACAATGCATGATTCGCAACCAAAAATTAGGCTTGATGATCAGTAGGTAACCTAAAACCAAAGGCTGTTCTTTCACGGTCTTACTTGCACAACATAAACATCCACAATAAATAAAGATTAGCAAACATGTTAAGCGATAAATGAAAGGGTGTCTATGACTAGCGAAAGGATTTGAAAGTGAGCGCAA
Source organism: Pyrausta purpuralis (assembly GCA_963924145.1). NCBI lineage: Eukaryota > Metazoa > Arthropoda > Insecta > Lepidoptera > Crambidae > Pyrausta > Pyrausta purpuralis. The sequence goes on from OZ001643.1 coordinate 22,060,860, forward strand.
CTTGATCGCGCAGCTTCAGTAACACGTACGAAAGTAATATCGATCTGTTACACCAGAGGTCAGATCAGAGGTTGGATGGGATCTTGAGCCAAAAAGAAGGCACTAGTTTATAATCAGATGTTTAGAATGTGGTTCACCACTCCGTAACCAGAAATGGGATGGATGCAATGTTTTCCCTGATGTGAAGTGATGATGATGAATCTATAGCCGATTTGATAATAAGGTGATGCAGGCACATTTGCCCAAATATTTCGTTAAATCTAACTGTATTTTTATAACACCTACTGTTTTTCATTGAAGCACATTGGCACCGCGATGATAATAGTAAAATACACACGGCGTCTATGTTATCATACGCTAATCACGTTAAGTACACAGTACAATATTTACCGTTCCTCTGAAGAAGACAGTTTACGGTACTGAGAGCTTGCACTTGGGACTCCAATTGTGCTAAGTGCGTCCACTGTTGTCAACTCTCAAGTTAAACAATCCATTAGCATGGTTTTTAATGTATCTTTTACCTATTTATCTAGTATAGCCATTGGACAATAGATCTGACATATTTCCTGTTAAAAATAAATAAATATCTGTAGATATGCTGGTAGTAAATGTCATTTTGAAATAGATACTGTGCTAACTTAGCTCAACTGAATAAGAGGTCCAATTACTTCCACTTTACCAATTTACCACAATATATTGTTGACAGCAAAAATAACTTTGTTTTTATCAGACTTCAAAAAAGGAGGTTCTCAGTTCGACCTGTATGTTTGATTGTATGTACCATGTATGTTTGTCTGCGAATATCTCGCGGTCGGCTGGACCAATTTTGATGCGGTTTTCACTTAAGTAACTATTTAAGTTCAATAAAGTACATTATAACTTAAACTATAACTAGTACGCATTCAAAAACGAACACCAAAAGGACTAAAATAATGCTAATAGGAGAGACAAACTTATTTAAAGTTTCTAACATGCTAACTTAGCCCAATATCTATTTTAAAATGACAATACTACCAGCATATCTGCTACTGTAGATTTGTGTTTTTTTGCAAGTTTCATTATAGTAGATTAACGTAGTTTTTGACATAGATTGAAGCTTTTAGGAACCTTTTAGTTTGCAGACTTCGTGAGCCATTTGTTTGTGCTCATGAATGGTTTTCATTTAAATAGTGTAGGCAGTATTCATGTATTTAAATTAGTAGTGAGTGTTTAGTGATAGAGTAAGAGCGGAGGTCGGTGAGTGCGCCGCGAAGTATGCCGCGGAATTGTGTCAAGTTTGCGCCCGCAGGCCGGCTGGCTGTGACGATGACACAACAGACATGGGATAGCTGGTGATAGATTATTAATTAGACTGTTATTAAATGCCTAGAGGCCTATGTTCAGCGGTGGATGTCCTTTGGCTGATTATGATGACGATGATAAAATACCGAGATATGGTGCAATTAAATTAAATGCGGGTAATAGCTAGCTATCTAACAATAGACTGAAAATCAATAGATATCTCCAATAGAGAAAATATCCTTTCCTAAGATCTAATATTTTTACCCAAAGGTTGATTTGATTTTGAAAGAAGAGAAAGATTTATAGGGATAAGACAATCTAAATTGCACATTTATGTCAATTAAACGAATTTGTTCATGACCTATAAAAGTGTGCAAAAAAGAGTAATCCTATCTTAATGTCGTCGTTCAAATAATTTATATTATTTGCTATCGCGTGAGATCACATCATTAATCTTCGTGTGATAAAGTGATCCAAGCTTCCACGATACGCTATATAATCGATTCTTTTCCAGACTTATGTAAGTTAATGGAAAGTAATAAAAGTTTACCTTCAACTCACACGTTCACATTTGAAACAATATAGGTACTTACAAAGTACTTGTTGTATCACAAATTAGCTGCGGTACATGTAATTCGCTCTAGTTCATTTTGTGCGTAATTCTACAAAATATTAAAGAAAGCTGTAATTGGATGTTCTTACAAAATGACATATTACGTTCTACGCATTACGATTATTTTGTAAACTAAATCATTTTTCCAAATAAAATCCTTGACTTCTAAAATCATTTGCAAGTGAACGTATTTTCATTGAAGTTGTAAAAATTTGAGTGTATTTTTAAGTTAACCAGAAGTTTTATTTATTTTTAAACTTTATTGCACTGTAAGTTGTACAATTGGCGGACTTAATGCCTAATGGCATTCTCTACCAGTCCGTGAAGTTGTCCGTGATTTCCAAGTAATTATACTTATTCGCACAGTGCACTTGCATTTGACATTGGCTGTTGCACTGGATGACCGCCGTAGGAACTGGCTTGTTAAAAGTTGCATTCATAAATTCATTACGCGCATCATTACCCTTATAAGTATTTATTGGATGATATCCGGCAAATAATGCTGTATAAAGTAAGGATTATCTTCAATATTTTTATCAGCAGCGATAGTTAAGCAAGGTTTAATTTAATTAGGCCCACTTGCGCATGATGATTTAACCCAGGATTACGTTAGTCCTGGATTAAATCACCATTCTGTCTCGGTCAGTTTGTTTAATGTTGACAGAGACAGGATGAAGATTCAATCCAGGATTAGCGTAATTCTGAGCTAAGTCATCATGCGCAAGTCCACCTTAATGTATAGCGTGGACCTGGAATATATGCTGCACTTCTTATCGAAGCGTTACCATTCAAAAACTGTTGACCATTAAATTTAATATTATGTCACTTGGCCACTTCGACTTAAGCTTTTGTGTAGGTAGAGTAATGTGAATTTACTTTAGTTCCTACATTTGGACATACATATAATGATTCTTTGGAGATAAACTATTTCCGATCCCGGAAATTAAAAAAGAAATATTCAATTTCGAATTGATAGCCACTGATGACCCGTGCATTATCTTCAAGTCTTTGCTGGTTTTTAACAGCTTTGATTCCCTTTCCTAATCTCCACAGTAGTTTAGTAAAGAAGTGTGTACTTACAAGTTCCCTTTGAGCAGGTTGAGGCTGTAGTCGTAAGCGGAGGAGCGGCCGGGCCCTGTGAGGTAGAGCGCGCACTCGCTGTCGTCGCCCGCTGGAACGAGCGGCGCCAGGGCTGATGCGCTCGCGCACCATAGCGCTATCGATAGCGCTCTGAAAAGAAAGTATTGTAAATTAGCTGTTTTTAGAACTGGACGAAATACTCTGTCACATAAAGTCGAAAGCAACATGGCAGACGTGCTGTCGTAGAAGCGCAAATGCCACGGAGATCTTTTTTGGAAGTATCTTAGCAATAGACCAATAGACTTAATTTTTTTACGTAAGTTCTTCCGGTCTCTACACAGGTAAAAGATATATGATAAGATAGTGAATATTACCGAGCGTCAATAAACAGTCAATAAAATAAACTTTTGCACGATTAAACCGCCTTCAAAAACTCGTTTTAAAAAGTGGAAACATTTACTATATTAAATTGGCACTGGTTGGTAGTTGCACAATAAAGCATCTTGTAGAGAAAATAAAAGTTAAAATTGTTTATCGATAAAAAGCTTTGCCAAAAGATGTTGTTACTAAGCACAACTTGCAGGTACCTATACTATACATATTTAACTAGCCTATCATTCGTATTCAATACTGCGATACAAATGTTTGGTGCTGTAAATGTTAAAGTGTCATGTCATTCATTTAATTATAAACGTTTAATATTACTAAACATAAGTAATGTTTTCGACGAACATATTTCAAAACTGCCACGCCATGCATAAAAAAGCCCATTACGATATCCAAATGGAGTCAACAAACACTTAAAACTGCCTCTACTTATCTCGACAGTTCTAAAGAGATGTTTATAAGTATGCAGGTACCGTACACACGTGACCTGTTACATTTCAAAATGCCAGACGTAATGCCAAATGGTATAAGTGGAGCACTGTCTGTCTACCAAGTGGGCATTTCGCAAACGCAGGACCCTATCTGCCATAAAGTCTCATTACACGTAGTTAGCCCTTAAGCGTTAAATTGTTAAAACAACAGTTTTGCGAAGGATAAAGCTACCTTATGGTGTAAAATTAATACATATCTGGAATCGCAATGCAATGTAAATTACGGAGAACAACAAAATAGGTTTTGCGAATCTAGAAAAGTACTAAGTGCTCAACCTTCAGAGAGGTATATCAATTCCTAGAATAAGACCTCTCTTTTTACAATTGCTTAGAAAGATTTAGTCGGTGCACCACACTTTTAGAAAAAGCAATATTGAATATTGAATATTGGACACCAATTACATTGCTCTGATCCTAAAGTAAGTAGCAAATGCACCTGTGTTATGAAAATCAGACACAACGGTGGTACCACAACACCCAGACCCGAGACAATATAGAAAAGATCGTTTTCTACATTGACCCGACCGGGAATCGAACCCGGAACCTCACGAGATGGCGACGCTTGAATCCAGCGTGCTAGCCACTCGACCACGGAGGTCCATATTTTTTTATTTATATATAGGTAGTTTGTCATTATTGTCAATTTACAACGAAGGCATCTTGGTAGAGTCTACTGTGTCCATTTACTTGCAACTACATTAGCAACTTTGTTCAGTTCAGTATTCTGAAAATCTTGTTATATACTTTTTCAGCGTCGTTTTTTGTAGTAGTTGGGTTTTAGTTATTTTACTTTTTATTATTAGTACTATTCTGGTGTTAAAGTGTATTTGTGGCGCATAATATTAACAAAAGTTAAATTGATAAACTTATAAAGTACTCGTGAAGCTCTTTCAAGTGATACCAAACACGGTATATTTATTTTAATTTTATATTAACATAAAACTTTTTGTCCGCTAGAGAGCGCAATACTAAAATCAAGGCCCTTCTGATGGTACTGCAGTGGTCTTATTTTGATATCAAAATGTACAAGTAAAACGCTTTCAATTGATACCAAACACGGCATATTTATCTTAACTTTTTTTTTGCTCTGTATGTTTTGTCCGCTAGAGGGCGCCACATTAATTTTTGTAGCCCATATAGCCTATAACCAGCGGACAATTAAGACGCTTCTAATGATTTGTCAATTGTCGAATTCTGATATTAGTAGTTTAGAAGTTACGAGGGAACAGATGAACGTACAATACATACATACATAGCCTGTCAAAATCATAACCCTCAATTTGCTTTGCCGTAGTCGAGTGAAAACAATTCTACAATTTATATTATAGTATTGTTTTATTGTTTATAGAATGAGTGCTTGTTAACGATTTATATATTATGTATATTTTTTTATTTATATACTATAGTTAGATTGACATTTTGTAATATTCCATTATGAAAAACGATCGTTTACGAGATCCTTATAAAAGATTTGCATTATATTTTGGTCACATGATTATGCCAAACAATGGTGTTATACTTATTCAGTGTCGTGGGAATGACCAGTATGTTATACGTTAATTTTAACATTTACACTTAGCAACTTTACGGTGTTCGACCAAATAAAGCATATTGACATAAATAATATAGCTATTCCAAGCCCGTTGTAAAATGTGCAATTATTATTTTTATCATTAGTGCCGTGCCTTATGCCTAACTTGTACTATTGAATAAAATTGCTCAATCAGTAGTCTGTGGCCAAAAAAGCAGATATAAATGTATCAATTGCAACAGCCGTTGTCAAAGTAGGTCAAATTAGGTGTGTGACTCGGGCTCATGTGTGAAAGGGACTCGGACTATCTAGTCCTTTTCAAAACCTTGTATCTGCATAATCTTTATAGCGTTAGCTATAAACTAGCGTTGAATTAATAAACCAGAATGAAAATTATTGACGTTTTACGAACTAACGTCTTCGTGAATCAGTTCCTCCGAGAATCATTGTGTTCAGACAAAGTTGGGTTTAAAAGGTTCAGTTACTTTGATATACCACTAAACAGTTTCGTTCAAACGGTTCTGATGGGTACGGCTAAGGAATGATACCGGCTGTAGTGTTCCCTAAACACTAAGTTTTGGGTATTTTTAAGAAAAGAGTGAATAGGTTGTTACGGGTCAAACTTTATCCATCCTCGACCACATTATCACTTACCACCAGGTGTGATCGTGGTCAAATGCCTTAAATTAAACATTAAAAAAGTTATGATCTTAGGCTTAGCATTGGCAATTACATTTATCTATACACTACCTCTTTCCTAGCAATACCTACTAATCCTAATATTGCCTAAACTTAACAATAAATTACTTATTATATCTTACAAACGTCTACAAACATTGCATTGCTTGTGAAACTTAATATCGATACCAACCAATACCTGTATCAAGCCACAAACTGACTGCGAAATAGGGTGCAATGGCTCACACGTGAGATTAAGTTTAATAGACGGTTGGTGAATTTATAATACCCAGGAGCTCTATTTTTGAATCATTCGCTAGGATATAGGGTGTAATTTTCGTTCGAAACCAAACTAAATTTCAACGATAACCGAGCAAAATATATACGTAAATAGTTACAATATCAAGTAATATTTTTTTCATAACTCCTGTGTGGAATTAAACTGTTTTTCATTCGATAATCGGACATAAATAAACGAATATCACTAGCCATTTTAGCACGAGTGATTAAATAAACAAAAAGTAAAAACCGATTTCAAAACCAAAATGCACTAAAAAGTCTTAAATAAACTTTTCACCATTGAAAGGAAAGGAATCCGTTTTAGGCAAACAATTTCTTTTTGGAGTCGGTGCTGTGATAGTTGATGGTCAAAGTGATGGCACCGACTCCAAAAAGAAATTGTTTGCCTAAAACGGATTCCTTTCCTTTCAATGGTAAAAAGTTTATTTAAGACTTTTTAGTGCATTTTGGTTTTGAAGTCGGTTTTTGCTTTTTTTTAAAGTTTATTTTATTTCTTCATTTTAAGTAATTACATAAGAGGGGGGGGGGGGGGTTGCACCTTATGATTATATTTTTTAAGAAGCTACAAATTACCTATCTTAAGTTCCGTTATTATAATTACTGAACCCCTAAGCGTTAAGGAGTTCCATCATCAGCTCAGCCCCACAAGATGTTGACTCTCAGACGTAACAACACGTCAACATTAAGATTCTAGTAAAGAAACACTATACGTGCCTTTAAAATTTGAGGGTTTCCCTCGATGACACCAAAATCCCATCATCAGATCCCAAAATGGAAAAAATGGGACCAACTAGAAGGTACACCCTCTAAGTAGGCGAAAAAAAAACTCGATTCGGTCGACAAACGACTGAGATATGAGGTAACATACATACACAAAAAAAAACATACAGTCGTATTGATAACCTCCTCCTTTTTTGAAGTCGGTTAAAAATAGAGCTCCAGATCATGCGTTCATTAATCTTTCTCGAGGATTAAGCAATGGAATTACGAACCATTCCCATAATATATTTACGAAATGGTAAACACTGAAACAAAATTAATTTCATTAGATAAAAAAAAACGTATGTTATTAATAACTTTATTAGTAATTAGCGCTAAGCATGGAGCTTTATAAAACGTGTGAAGTATTTTGAAACACATTTTATAAAGGCCTCCAAATCGGATTATAAAATTAAAAGGTTTGCGCAATGCTACATTTAATTAACAGACGTAAAATTATAATCGTGCGTAGTATAAACATTTTATTAAAGCTGTCATCATAATGTTTACTGTGTAAAATTATGTGCCGGTACATGTCAACCTTGATATCGAATAGTTAACTCACAAGAAGGTATTATTAGTGTCATAAGTCTATATATCACCAAACAAATAATCGGTGAACATCGGTGTACAAGTTTGGCACTTGACTAGTTGCGATGACGTAGGAGCGTATTTAATTATATGTATTGTTGTTGACCACGAAAGTCGCGAGCATTATTCGATAAGATCCGCTGGAATCAGTGTCAGCCAGGAGCAGTGGACGGCCTCGTCTACTGTCGGTTACAAATGTCATCGTTCCTTTCACCTATACTCCAGACCATATGCCAAAGCAGAGGCCCTTAAGCTTGATCTTCTTAACTCATAGAGGTTGAGATTCATATTTGGTTTTGAAGTTTACGCAAGTACTACGTACGCATCGACTAAGAGGCGATTTCACCAACGTCAGATATTCATCGAATACAATACAAAACTGCTAATTTGAAAACGTCACCTATTTTTATGTAAGGTATCGTTTATGTAAATGATATTTTAAAATCGGTCGTTGTATACCTATTAAGGGCTGATTTTGCAACAGTCAGATATATATACAAATATTCGTCGAACCAAATACAATATGGCTTGTAATTTCAATTTGAAAACTTCACATAATTGTCAGCAATTATAGGTACCTGTCATTTTTAAAATCTGTCGCTTTATAATTTATCAGTCTGATAAGTTTTATCTTATCATTGAACAATCGGATAAGTCTTATCTGACGGTAGTAAAATTGTCTCTAAGAGTCGGTTTTACCACATCAGATAGGACTTATCCGATCGAATAGGTATAAGACACACTACGACTTTTAGCATCGATGCAGTCGCACGTTAGCATTTAATGCAAGCGCAATTTAGTACATAATTTGACAATCTCCAGTTTCTACATCGCGTCTGTAACGATGCTAAAAGAAGCGCACTGTGTAAAGGTTGATATTTTGCGACTGCATCGATGCTAACGCGCGTTAGCATCGCGACTGCATCGCTGCTAAAAGTCGCATTGTGTAAAGGGTCTAAAACGACCGGTTTTAAAATGACGTTTACATAAATTATTGCTGACAAATAGGTGACGTTTCTGAATAAGGCGTTTTGTTTTGTATTCGACGAATATTCCTTATCTGACGTTGGTAAAACACTTTACAGATTTAATTCGCGTATATTTTGTATTTGCCTGTGACTACGGTTGCTTGCTGTAAATATTAGCGTTTCTAACGCCACATTTCTTTGAAATTAATTCAAAGAAATGTGGCGGAATAAATCGCTTGAAATAAAGTGTTAGCAATTAAGGTACTCGCAAAATAGAATGCGCATCAATTTCATTTAGTATGGAAAGTGTGACTTTCAAGCGATGCTCGTACTTTAGACTTGATCTGTTATATCTTCCAGTGAAACTAGCAATTATTTGTATATGTTAGACACCATCATAAAATTTATATTTATTTTTTAACGGTCCTTTCACTGATAGCAACTAATCATAATCATCGTTTGAATTTATTGCTAACTTTCCTTTCAGATCTGCTAATTGAATTTATGTAATGCTTTTTTGACCCAGTTTTTTGTTTATTGAGTGCTCTAATATTCGCAAACACAAATCTTACTGTTAATATGATCGGTACGAACTAGTGCTTGCAATAATAAACATGTTCTTGTGTTAACCAGTGGAGAGGTGGATGATTAATTAAACAGTTTATTTCGTACATGTTGATTTAACTTAATAATCTGTATTTATAAATGCATCCCATTAAAATCACCGCGAGCATTTCATGGTATTTAACGTAAGTGTTGAAATTGTGCATGAAACCAAATTTGCAAATATTTATTCGTTTAGCAACAATTAACTTAATAATTACGATTTGCGAAATGAGTTGACCTTCGGATTCGCAAAGGTTTAATGCTTGTTTAGCCAAAATGTAGAAAAAGAAACAAACAACTGTCTAAGCCTTCAGTTTTGTTTTTATAATATGCAGTTAGGTAATACTAATTGCGCAGAATACCAGCATCTTCGCCGTTGCGAGAGAACCGTTGATAGCGCAATGGCTGACCGGCCGAAGAGCCTGCGTCAAATTATTTAGTTACAGTTTGTGTTGAAAATAAGCTTATTTGAAATCAACTGTTCCGCCAGTAATTGCCTAATCAAGTCCGTTTTGGTAAATAAGCCGACCCTTTGGCAACGAAAGCCGGATTGAAATTGAGTTAAAAGAAGTTTATAATTTACCGTCTCAATCAACGCTTACCTACCTACCTACAAAATGCAATTTATACGCATATAAATTTCCATTACGATATTTTTTACGTTAGGTAGTCATAAAAAACTGCAATATGCATCTTATTTTGACAATGTCAATAACAATTAAGTAAAGAATGCCTTGGCGGTAGTATCTGTACGGTGAACGATGCCAGCAATTTCATCCAACGGTCATTATGTCATATTTGGTAATGGTATGCCCGCACCATATATCTCGTCACGGGTCACGTGCTTTTAGTGATGGTACTAATCACAGATTATGCTACATGAATAGATGACACGAGTTTATGTTTTACGTATGTCAAAAAATGACCTTTACAAAGAGCATTGCTCACATTTAGTTAGTGAACGCTTTACCGTTATCAAATCAAAAGCGTTACATAATATTTGAGTCATAAAACTAATTTATTGATGAAGATTTTTTATCAATACATCACTCTTGTGATGCCTTCGGTGGTTTTGGAGCAGACGTATAGTTTCAGTTTAGTCGTACTAATACATAAGTGCCGCAAGTGGCCGCCATTAAAGGTAAATTACTTATTGACAATTTGGCCTAAAAATAGCACGCATAATCATCATATACTCTCAGTTACTAGCATCATCTATTAAGATACTATCTGTGTTAGTGATAGTACTACATAGTACATACGGTACTTTATTTCGATCTCATACGTTGCGTAAGCGAGCGGGATGCGCCCGCGCCGTTACGTCATCACCTGTCCGACGCGCAAAGTTCAACAAGGGCACTTACGCTTTCTGTAATAAAAGTGTAACCATCTTTGCGCGGAGTAAGTGGTGCTTATTAACATTCTTATGTCCGTGTTTGCTACTGAAATATGTGAGATTGTCGGGTAAATGGATAGTTTTTTATTTATCTTATGCCAGTCTTACGTGCCGAGAAGACTTAACTAATATACTACTCTAGATATAGGCTAGCTGAAATAAATAAAACGACTATGGTTGCCGGCTGTTGAAGTTCGACGTTGCAAGTGACTTTTGCAGTATAATGGCACAAAAATCAACAGCAATAAACGTAATATATCTTGGCAATCAATCAACACTGCGGAGATCGTTTTAAGTACACTCTCTTCTCTACTCTTTTGGAGCAGCAAATGAGTTTATCGTAAATCTTACGCATACTTTACTCAACTTGTGAAACAGTTGATAAAACGAAATATTTGCGTCACACATAAATATTTACGAACTACTACTATTATTGCTACGCAGTGGTATTCCACTGACCTGACTTCGTGAACCTTGGATTTAAAGGCCTCTTTGTTAATAAATATTAATCTTTAAATATTTGCAGGTTTCCTGCATTTTTGTGTAAGTAATCTTCAACAACTTGTAAATAACGGTTATTTTCATTATTTGGGATTGGAATGTTAAACTTTGCTATTGCTAGTGGAGGCTATACCAAACAGAATTAATTTTATTACTGAACATTAACAATAAATTATGATGATACATTACTTTAATTGGATTCCAGCGCAATATTTTATATTATAACTGTTAGTCACAACATTAGTGTGATGTTGCATTTGTATTTTGTAATCACCGAATAAAAAAACCGGCCAAGTGCGAGTCGGACTCGCGCACTGAGGGTTCCGTGCCAACTTTAACTGAATTAGGGAATCCATTTACTTCTACTTAGTAAAATACCACAATATTTTGTTGACTACAAATATAACTTTGTTTTTCATAGTGTTTGTATGAAGTACAAAGTTATGTTTGCGGTTGTTGAAAATGTGCTATATCTCAAAAACTACTGGTTCGATCCCGTCCGAACCAATTTTCGTTGAAAGTATTAATTAAGATCTACATCATATATTTTTTTCAAAATTAACACTTGCTTGGTTTAGAAATTAGATGGGGGGGGACGCCCATTTTACCACTTTGGAAGCGTCTAGCTATGAAACGTTTGACTTTAAAAGAAAATGGTTTTAGGAACCTCTATGTCATTTTAAAAGACCTATTTATAGACACTCCACACGTATAGGTTTGACAAAAAAATATATTTTTGGTTTTAGTTTCATGTATGAGAGCCCCCCCTTAACTGTCATTATTTTTTTATTTTTTTATGAGAATCGGTAAGCGGTTAACAAGATACATCTTCCAACCAAATTTCAATTGTGTCATGCTTATAGTTACAGAATAAAATGGGTGTGACATACGGACGGACAGACAGACAGACAGACAGACAGACAGACAGACAGACAGACAGACAGACAGACAGACAGACAGACAGACTTGACGAAACTATAAGGGTTCCGTTTTTTGCCATTCGGCTACGGAACCCTAAAAACAAATGAAACAGAATCATTTAAGGCCGATCCGCACACAACAGTGCCGGCACGTACCGATCAGAAACTTATCCATCAGTGTAAGTGAAAAATGATGTTGTAGCATACAATTTGTACGACGCCATCCGCATTCATCAGTGACAGTGACGTTCAGTGACGTCGAGTGAGCGAATCAGCCTTAAATGTGCTATTTCATTCGAAATTATAATTGCACTCACTCGTTATAAAGATGCAATAAACAAATGAGTTTTGGGATATCTTCTACAAAATATTGAAGGTTGTTATTTAGTCAGACATGTCGGTCGCTTCGTCACGCTATCAATGAGATTGCGGTCGAATGTCTGACTATTTAAAAAAAAACTTCAAGTTTAGGTCATTGTTTTGTCAAAACATCTCAAGTTGCATTGAACAAAAGCATGACTGATATGTAAAGATAACTGTGTCTGACAGCTGTCGCAAAAGTCTCGGCGGTTGCCCGGCTATCTGTCAAAACCGTACAGGTACAGCGAGCACTCTCACTTTCAACTGAAGAGTAGTGACCTCTACTCGCGAATGTACTCGCTTTAGTTGTCGGAGTCAGAATAATATGCTCCACTATCAAAAATTCCATCCTTACTTTACTCATTTAGGTACTTTAGTTATCTAAATTAGTTACAAAAGATTTAAAGTAAAAGTAATTTTCATAGTGCGAACGATTTATACTCTTAACTCGTTCAGTGTCGAGCTGTTCGCGAGAACTATTCCAGCGGTGCCGCCTACTCGGGTTTTAGTGTTTACGGCGCCGATGTCTTTTTCTGGCTTCATTTTATTCATAGCACTCGTACCCGAGTGCTTGAACCACCAGCACGCTGTGTGCCGATCACTCAGGCCCGAGTGTTCCTGTTTTTTTTTTTTTAAATAGCGCAATTTTTAAAATGGGATTTCCTTAAATTACGCTTTAAAATTGTGGTTTCCTGGGTTATTTTTCTTATTTTTTAAAGAAGTCAATGTGTTTATTACACTAATTTTAGTTTACGTGCTAAAACAATAGAAAAAGTTTTGATTCTGTCTCTTAAAAGCAGAGTTTTCAACCTTTTGTATGTAGCCTATATCATTAACAAAATACCATATATATGTGTTTGTCACATAACATTTGCAAATCGCATATGTTAGACCTTTTACACACTGCGACTTTTAGCAGCGATGCAGTCGCGATGCTAACGCCCGTTAGCATCGATGCAGTCGCAAAATGTCAGCCTTTACTCACTGCGCTACTTTTAGTATAGACACAGCCACGATGCAGAAGCTGGTAATTATCAAATTATGTACTGAAATTTGGCGAATGCATTGATGCTAAATAAAATCTGTTCATTGCTTGAGTCGCGAATTCACGATGCTGAAGCGCGTTATCAAAACGCACGATTGCATCGACGCAGTCGCAGTGTGTAAGGGGTCTTAGATCTTGTTTTGTTTGACAACTCGGTTATACTTAATGTAGTCTACTGAGAGTATATGCTTTACAAAAGATATTATAATTGAAGCTTTATCATACTGGTAAATCTAGCCGAGTAAAAGTCTGCTTCACCGGCAAGAGCAAAACTATTACTAACGTATAAACTAGCAGTCCCCCGTGACTGTGTCCACGCGTTTTACGTCTATAAGCTATGCGATAAATAAGCTATCCAACACAAATAATTAGCTAGCTATCAAACATTATAATATTAGTATTAAGAGGCAGACGATGCACGCTTGCCGTAACGGAACTTTTCGGCGATCTATAATGTCGTAGCGATGCGCGTGAGTTTGTCTATCGGCTGGCGTGGGCGGGCAACGGGTATTCATCGTTATATGTATATTTGTTTAACTTACTTTTGGAATAGCATTAAAACATAAACAGCTTTTATAATGTTTATTAAAACTGCTTCGATAAAAATAGAACTAAACGTTTTTAGTACGATCAACATAGTAAGTTTACTTAATGCACATATATTTATAATTCGTATTTTTTGGTATTTAAATACAATAGGCGTGTAATTTGTATCGAAACAACTCATTTGTTTACTAGTAGTCTACGAAGTTTCGTAGCTGCTACGGTTGATTCGTAGCGCACGTACAAAAGACATCAACGAGTTCTTTCAGCTTCTCATTATAATATTTTTATCTCATAATTATTAATAGGAGTAGCTTATTTATAATTAATAATATTTGTTGAAAAAGGTAAAAGGGAATACCTTAAAAACATATCTTCGAACACCTCACTCCAAAAAGTGTCTGACCACTAGATCACTATACCATGGGTCACAAGCACAGAACAGTCTGTCTACAACCGGGTTATTAATAATGTATTATTATTAATAGCGAGCGTGTAGCCGGTGGTGCGGCTGCGATAGCACTGCGGAGGTGCGCCGGCGCAGCGGAACGAAGGCTGTGGCCACCACCGCGGCCGCAGTGATGACAGAGGCTTTGAGGGCCGCAGCGAAATCTGTTATGAAAATGTGCTGAAATTTTAGAGGCAATATTGTCTGCCAATTTCTGTTCAGTATCCGAAGTAAATGAGGAAATTAAAAAGAATTGTTTTTAATTTAGCGTTTCAGTGCAACTGTGGTGAAAATGTCAGCATTTTATATGCTTATAAAACACTAGTCTAGAAATTACAACTTTGTGGAATTGCACGGTAAAGTTAATTTTTATTGCCGTTTGAAGATTTGATTCGTTCTTTCAAAGACAATTATAATCAACTCTTTTACTGCTACCAGTTAAAGTTTTTGTCAACTATTGTATCAACATACTTTTATTAATTCAAAATAGGGCATCTGAAAGTTCTCATTCACAAACAAAAATAACCTCTATATAGAAGGTACATCCAAATATGACCCTGGAATTCCTCCGTTCACCATCGACTGAACATTTTATTTTATGAGGACTCGTAAAATTTACGAGTCATCCGCGATACTTAATGAAGGTATCCGAGGTACGAGATTGCAACTTATTTTTGTCATCACTCTTACTTACTGCGCTTAAGTTATGCGATCCGACACGTCCATGTGTATGAACGGTGCTGCTAAGTGATTATACATTTCTCGCATAAGGAAAGAAATGCTGTTGTATTAGAATAGAACTTTAAGTGTATAGTGCGCTAACACGTTTTATCTTTCGGGCGCGAGGAAAATAGACGGCAAGAATTTTAACATTCGGCATCGTGTCTGACAATGGATTAAGACAACGGCTGCTAGCGATAAGCATGAAATTAGCTTTTTAGGTCTTGGGTAAGTATCAATCAAATACGGTGTTAACTAAAATAGTAATAAATCTATAACTATAAAGTTAAGGAATAGACTAGACTGATTTACCTATTTTGCGTTTAATTGCAATTTTGATACCTTAATAAATTGCCGGCTTGATCCTTTCGTGTTTCATTTCGATAATAATATCACTATTTAACTACGACGAGTATAATGTGTGTGATATTAAAGTTGATACAGATTTAATAGCTTAAATTATTTCAATTTAGTTATTTTCCTAAATAAGGTATAGCACGAGTTAGTGGCGAATTTGTGGGAGCATGAAACCGATTTCCAAAGTGGCAATTTAAGGTAATTTTATGTTTATATCATTTAACGACATCGTGGCTATTTCATCAAAAGCTGCAAAGCGTTCGAGACAGGCTCGCAATTTTGTGTCACGGAATTGAGACAGTATAATTAACAGAAAATTGAATATGCACGAAAACAACATACACGGTATGTGTTATATCCTAATTTAATAAAAAAACTTATATATAAAATCCATACATCACAGATACCAAACATTTATTGAGGTGCTAAACGGTTTTTGATAAATCAACTGGGATTTTTATATCTCTATGATTGTAAATGTAAAACATAAGCAAATGTGCAGTTCGCATGTAGAGTTATTCACATGCGACAGTGAAGAATATGAATATTTGTGAGAGTAATTAACTAAAAAGTAAATTTTTTGTATGATTTGCTTTTTAGGATGAGTATATTAATAGCACAATTAGTTTCCGTAGAAGGTTCCATTATTCTAAACGCGCGGTCATGAATAGCCTTGATCTTCCATAAAAACAGCATTTGAGAATGCAGCATTACTATTATTTCAGAATGCAGCATCTTCCAGCTCTAGTTTTCGCAATTTAAATGCATTTTTTTTTGTTTTTATTCAAGTTACATTCTCATAGTAGGTACAGTTGCGCGAAATAAATCGCTAAGCAGTTTTCTGTGTCACTTGCGACACGAGCAACCAATGCGGCCATCCGTTGTTCAAATACTAATTGAATGGCTTTAAGCTCAATTTTGCGATTCATCGTCTTATTTACAGTAGATACGTACTAATACGTTGTGTTGCGTCTTCATCGCATACCTTAATTGTCTCACAACTAAGGGTTGTTACATGCATCAAATCGGAGATGGAGCTTTTGGATCGAAGTTGTCAACACCTTAAATAGGAACACCACAATTTTCTAATCAATTTTAATTTTTGGTCATTCGCATCGACGGTTTTATTCCTTCATCCATTCTAGAATAGTGGTAATACGTAACAGTATTATATGATTCCACAAATAAATAATATGTATCAACAATCGTTTGTTATCTGTCGAATGCATTAAAGCAAAGCTATTATCATTCAATTTTACATAATTTTATTATCATCTGAGCTACAAATATACTTATGAAGTTTCATTATTACATTCTTAGGTGGAGCTCTCTCTGTTATGTATACGAAAGATTCCTTTCACAGTACCATCACGTGGTTTTTGGTAACATCTATCTCTAATTTACGATACGATATCATGTTCTGTTATAACAACTAATCGTGATGGAATGTTATACAACCGCCGTTTATTTATGCCATGAATTTATATATTGATTCATTTTTGTTTTTCGCAGAAAACATTTTTTATTTTAACTGAGACTACGTTTGATGTTATAGAAGTAGAGTAAGTAAGGTAGGTAAGCTTTGTTAGGGTCGATTTTACCAACGTCAGGTAAGACTTATCCAACCGAATGAGTATAAAATGATCGATTTTTAAAAATAGCATTTACATGAATGATAGCTGACAAATACGTGACGTTTTCAAATTAGGCGTTTTGTAATAAATTCGACAAATATTCTTTATCTTACGACGACCTTCGTGGTGTAGTAGCTAAGCACGTTGGGTTTCAAGGCGTCGCCGCTACGAAGTTTCGGGTCCGATTCCCGTTTAAGCCAATGTTGAAATCAAAATTTTCGATATTGTCTGGGTTTTGTGACTAATTTCCACAACACAAGTGCGTTAGCTACTTACTTTGGGATCAGAGTAATGTATGTGATTGGTGTTCAATATTTATTATATTTATATTATTATATTACGTTGCTACAATCGGGCCTTAGGCGTGAAGGTACCTAAAAATGTAAAATGTGAAAATACAAATGATAATGTAAGTAGGTTCCCACTAACATTGAAAGGGAAACTCGTTAACTTAATTAAACGTAGTGTGACATGAAGGCATACGAGACTGTTGGTGCGGGTTGGCCGATATTACGAAACACTGGTCCTATAAATATAAAACACACGCATTATCGATAGACTCAAATTGAGAAACCGTTAACATTTATGTTTATGTTTGTTGATTGAACTGGTTGCTCGTACAGGGAAAAAATCTTATTCAATAAAGCTATCTAGTTTTATATATTTTTTATTTAACTAGAGCACAGTAGGGTTGTCATAAAGCAAAATACGAGTGAAAGAAACACGGGTGTTTAAGTAAAGTCTTGCAGTCGCTTAGTATTGTTTATTTACAAAGAAACATACTTATTAAATTAAGTGCGTAGTAAATTCCTAAGATGTTACTAAACATGAAACAAAATATGAATTAGGTATTATTTCAGGCTGCCTAATAGCTGTCATTATTTATAATACAATTAATTTTATGTCACACACAAATATCAAATTCTTTCCTTCCGTCGATAATACACAAAAATCGTTCAAAAACACCGAACGAAACGGTGTAAATTGTAGTTACGTATTATTACTGCAACCGTGGGAGCTCCGTATTGTCACGTGGTAGCCCTAAGAAATATTGATCATACAACGAAACTTGTAGACAGTAGTTACGACTTCAGAGCTTTTTTTTTATAGAGCCAAGCCTACGAGGCAGCTGCTTGTAGAAGGAGAGAAGGTGGCACCTTAGCACAGGGGCTGATTTGAACATCATGTTGATTTCTCATCGCGGATTTATATTAATCTTTGC
Organism: Pyrausta purpuralis; assembly: GCA_963924145.1. Lineage (NCBI taxonomy): Eukaryota > Metazoa > Arthropoda > Insecta > Lepidoptera > Crambidae > Pyrausta > Pyrausta purpuralis. The sequence continues at coordinate 22,079,291 of OZ001643.1, forward strand.
CGCAACTCCATTTTAATATTAGCAACACTGGCTGTGACAAACGTCAATTAAAAAAGCGCGCATTTTGTTGTCAAAAAGAATTATAACCTGTCGTCGTATTTGTTTGATTTAGATTTGAACGGTTTTTAAGTAGAAAACATTTTTCTCTTTTCAATTTCTCTTTACAGTTTTACGAGTCTAAATAAATAAAAAATGTGCTAATGTGCCCCGTTCTCCCTTACCATCGTTTTAACTTTCAATTGGAAATCGAATTTTGCTATTGAATAGATTGTAAAATAAAAACTTAAAAGCATTTAGTGTAACTTACATTGTTTAATTTTCTAAAAGATTCCAGTATAATCTTCATACGTGTTGTAACCATAGTCTTGCTGCTTAAAAGTCACACTAAAGAAGAAACTGTTCTGAACTTAAAGCGAGTCTACTGTTTCTTTCTGTGTATACTTAGATCTGCAGCACAGAAATTCACTTAATAACAGTGGCAGCAAGAAAATGACAATCGGCATTGTTATCTAAACCTCAATTAGATTCCATCGATTCAACGAGTCTTATGATTTTTCACCATTGTTTTCAGTTTCGAGTATTAACTATACGTTGAATTCATAAGACCACATGAAAAGTTCCTGTGTCAAATACAGAAATAAATCTTGACTCTCGATGTCTGTTTTGTTTTGTCGAAAAAGTAAAAAAAAGCAGATCCGCTGATATATAATGGCTGATATGGACGTAATAATACAAATGCTGCATGCACAGTTCACACTCGTTAGAATTATTGTATTCTATTTAAATAGTTTATGTAAACATATTGACATGTTTAACAAGTATTACCATAGTGTTACGTTTAGAACACGCCTTTGCATATTGTTAGTACTGATTGAGGGGCAGGTCAAGCCAAGTTGTGTCACTCAAACTCATTGTGTGCAGAATCGAGAATCGATAATATCGATCGATTGTTGTTAGCAATTCTGTAGCGCCTGGGGTCACAGCTTTCAACTGATAAGTTTATTCGAAGAATTGTGAAATATATCGTAACAACTTTTTTATATTTTTTTTAATGCGTAAGTCTGACCTTGAAATACGTTCTGTAAGTCAAAACATCAAATACGATGATGATGTGGTCAAAGATATGAATTTTGGTGTAATAGCTCCAATTTTAAGAGCGTTCTATTCATCAGTAACGGTGTATTTGATTTAGTAGACTATTTGGCAAATGTTGCAATGAAAATAAAGTCTTGGTATTTCCACAGGCCTAACATGGGGTCCATATTGGGTTGCATAAATTTAGGAAGCATATTTTAAGTCTGCATAACGTTTTTGGCATACTCTTCATTTTGCATAACGTTCATTCAGAATAAATCATTGGCCATATTTTATTTCCGCATAACTTTAGTTTTTTTAGTATTATTCACGAAAATAATAATTTTGCGATAAACGATAAGGAAGCGTGCATCTTAGGCCCGCAGTCCTTGATTTGTTGAACCCTAGCGCGCAGTCATAAAGGAATGTTCTAATGTGACATTTTGGCTCGAAACATGTTCTTTGCACGTGTGTAGGTAATGCTGTATGTGTATTGTCTCATTATGCTGCCCTGTGAAATGGGGGCAATTATATCGCTCTGACTGTTGCAGTTCAATTGTCACGTACTAGAAATAGCCGCAAATTAATCGTTTACGTCCAATCTGGATTGTAAACCGATTTTATAAGAAGTATGTTCTATAAATGTACACGAAAAGCATATTCTGCGTTGTATAATTTGAATGCACCAAAGCAGCTTAACAAGAGGATGATGTAGTTTAAGTTGGTAGACTATATAAATAAACTCGGCGTGTGTCAGTTTCTTAGATCTTATTTTAGCATTCATTAAACTCGCAAAAACAACTAACATTAGCGAATGAATCGTATCACCCAAAACGCTCAAATTAAAATCTCCTTAAGACAATGATTGATGTGAACGTGAGCCAGTTTCATAATGAACATTTTGAGTGGCGTTACGCCAAATGCTGCGATTGCGCGCTGGCGATCTACAATGCGCCTGCGCCGATACCATCAGACGATGGGGCGTAACGACCGGCTTAGTTAAAATATGGCAACACCAAAGCTGTTTATTGCGGTCTCTTATTGTTTGACACTCCCACCGAGGTTTTGAATATGTGCGAGATAACGGTGTTTTAATGTGCACAATTTAGTGAATGAGTACCTACCGGTGCCTCTTTTATTATGATGTAAGCGCAATTTAGTAATACATAATCTATTCAATATTGTTGGATGGATTGTTGATATGTCTTTAAAATAAATTCTACAGAATCTTTAAATGAACTTAATTGCAGACTTCAGATAACTTAAAATAAATAAATAATAAGAGGATATCTACTGTGTCCCTATTCTACCTACGTCGTGCGTGCGTGAACACTTCTTAATTAAAGTACAATTTACAAGTGGCACTTATCGATTTTTGTGGTTATCCTTGTTAAACATACAAGTGTACGTACTCCACCGAATGATTCTACATATATAGAGCGATGCAATGACTCGTAACCTTGACAGTACAAAGTAAGTGGAAACAATGACGTGTAGATGTCTCCATCGCCTCAAAGCTTTTGTTGTCGCGGTTATATTGCGACATGGTCTGGTATCAGGGGCCCTACTTTTAAGGGCGTTATTCGTATGATTTACTCGATCGATCTCTCTCAAATGCATTGCGAACCCAACTTGAGTAAGTGCGATGACAAGACTAGAAAAAACATACACCATCAACCATAGTAGGTCATCTTAACCTGGGATCTAAACATTCTTGACATAAGAATTCGCGGATCACGATTTGCAAATTTAGAGTGCGTCTGCGATAGTTGTAGTATGTTATCGTACACGTAACATAAAAACGAAATTGATTACATAAAATACAAACACAAAGGTACACACATCCTGATTGTTATCTTCGAATAAGTGTAAGTGCATAGCACGCACCTCTTATTCAAAATGGTCCATGTCAGCTTGTTATTAGGTTATTTCTGTCAGTTGTGTAACGGATGGAATTGAAAAAAAATGTTACCGATCCATTTCATTTCGTCTACGCTCATTTCAAGGCGTCGCCGCTCCGAGGTCCCGGGTTCGATTCCCGGTCGGGTCAATATAGAAATCAAAATTTTCGGGTCTGGGTGTTGTGATACCATCGTTGTGTCTGATTTCCATTACACAAGTGCAATTACCTACTTACTTTGGGATCAGAGCAATGTATGTGATTGGTGTCCAATATTATATATACATTCTACAAGGTTATTTATCGGATAGCGATAGTCCTTTGTATGTTTTAGAATGAATGTACATCCTAACAACCGAACGGATATATCTGAAAGTGTGTGTATACATGCCTTGTAACTTCTAATAGCCTGTTATCGTATCAAATAAGTTTAGGTGTCATGTCATAGGGCGTGTCGTTAGTAGCGCAAGCGCAGCCGGCCTGCTGCCATTAATCAAACAATTCAATTCAACTAACTGACAGCACTAATGGTATAACCATTAACGCTGATAGGCGAAAATAAAGTTCCCAATTAAATGTCCGACAGTGTTCGAGATAGGAGTATATAATGCATGTAGGTGGTATTTACCTGAATTAAACGTTTGACATGCTGTAATTAAAATAGGTTATGTATTTAAAAAAAAAAACTTCTTCGGAAATGTCAGAATAGTAATCATTCCATTCTATCAGCAAAGGGATACATACATTACACACCAACCCAAATTTAAAATAATTGTTTAAAATAATAATTGTTGTGTAAAATATTTTTAAAATAATTGTTTTTAGAATCGATTTTGCCAACGTCAGATAGGACTAATCAGATTTAAAAATGACATTAATGTAAATGATAGCTGATAAATAGGTAACGTTTTCAAAATAAGCGTTCCGTATTATATTCGACGAATATTCCTTAACTGGCGTTGGTAAAATCGAAGCTAAGTAAGGCTAGCATAAAAAGTTACTTGCGCTTCATCGTTGAGTATAGAGGTTCTTTTTATTTCTGATAATTATCATATTAGTTGATTCCTTCTACCAATGGCAAGTACCTTACGTTATGTCCAATTTCGATTGCATGAACACCAGATAAACCCAAGAAGGCAGTTCACAGCAACGTTGAACGATTTGCATGTAAATGAAGGGCCAACACTTCTGCTCAACGAGTACGTAGTGTAAGTAAAAAAAACTAGCTAACGCAATTAAAATAGTCATGCGTCAGGCTCTATGTACGAAGCTGTTGGCACATAAGCAGCTGGTTTTTGGGTGCGGTTGTTCCGATTTTTTTCAACATACTGCTCATACATACTTAACGGTCTTAAATGTATATGCGTAAAGTTGACAGTCGATTAATAAATCTAAATCTTGTATCTGCTCAGTGCAGCGTATGTCTGATCGCCGTCAGCCGACGACATTGGCCTGATTTCAGCGGACGAATATTTTAATAGTATCAACGGGTTCGCCAATTAACCTGTGTATCAGTGAATTATATTCACACCTTACTAATAAACACGTATCAAAGCAAATCTTAAATACAACGCACTTGCCCTTTTTCGTAAATGTCGTTTTGGATTTTCAAACAATTTTCCAATTTGATAAGAATGTGAGCTGTCATATTTCAATTAATATTTAACCTTCGATGCCGTTATTTTGGAGTATGACTCCGACCCCTCATTTTTGAGGTAAGGGTTTTGCCCAGCTGTGAGATGTGGCAGCATAAGATATTAACGCAACTGAATTACATGTTTCTGAAGTTTACGCGAATACTAAATATAATAATGTAGTGTTCGAAACATCGGGATATAAAATTTTATAAATATTCGCGAAAAGTGGATACTTTTACGTAAGTTCTGTTTTAAAAAACAACCGAATTAATTATACCCTTGAAAAGCGATTCCAAACGTACAATACAATTAACGTTGATATTGCTTGAGAAGGCTAGAAGGGCAATGCTCACAAATAATCCGATGTAAGGCAAATAATTTGAATACAATTGTTATGTTAATCGGTGTGATAATGTGTTAATTAAACGAATTGACCCAGACACCTTCACACCAGAAAAAAAACATGTTTGGATAACATACCCAAAAATGTGAATGACATTATAGAAATAGAATATAGCGGGTATAAGTAGGTATCATGATTCAACATTCGTCATCCGTGTGTTAAGGGTCAAGAGTAGAAAAAATGCAGTTTATGCACTTAGTTTGGTGTAATTCTTACAGCATGACAATTTATATACATCAATTTGTTTGGGTAAAAGCATATCGGACGGTATTATAAAATAATATTACGAAGTAAATTGGTTCTAAGCAGTTTTTCTTACTAGTATTTATTATATTGATTTAGGGAATATAGCTTTTATGTAATTGCAAATAGCAGATTTCTTCCTAAAAGTAAAATTGTTTACGATTGTACGCAGAAGCTTTCTGCTAGTATTTATGCTTATAGTTTCGTCAAGTCTATCTGTCCGTCCGTATGTCACAGCCACTTTATTCTGTAACTATACGCATCACACTGTTGAAATTTAGTAGGAAAATGTAACCTGTTAACCACTTTACGATTCTTATACAAAAAAAAAATATTTAAAGGGGGGGGGGCTCCCATACATGAAATTAAAACAAAAAAAATTTTTTAAAACCTATGCGTGTCTATGTCTATGGATAGGTATTTTAAAATGACAGAAAGGTTCCTACAACCATTTTCTTTAAAAGTCTAAAAAGGAGATAAATGCTTCCAAAGTGTTAAAATGGGCGTCCCCCGCCCCCCCTCTAACTTCTAAACTAAGCGAGTGTAAATTTAAAAAAAATAATAATATTGTAGATCGTTTGGACGGGATCAAACTTGTAGTTCTTGAGATATAGCACATTTCCAACAACCGCAAACATAACTTTGTTCTTCGTACAAACACCATGAAAAACAAGGTTATATTTGCTGTCAACAAAATGTTGTGATATTTTAGCTTCGTGGAAGTAAGTGGATCCCTTTTCAGATAAAGTTGGCACGGAACCCTCAGTGGGCGAGTCCGACTCGCACTTAGCCGTTTTTTATTGTTACTAATTTGTACTAAACTCTTTCATAAAAAAATAACCTTTATTTTGGCCAGAATACCGGCTGCTAAGCAATATATTACTCCAGCTAACGGTGGCTATTGACGTGCATCCATCGAGTTTTTGTGTCGGCGTATTTCAACTCAAAGCTAGTCGGAACGCGCAAAAACTTAATGTGGCCCGCCTTTGCTGTGTGAAATCAATGATAATGACACAAACTTGCACGTGACTTAGTGCTAACATCAATGAATCTTATAACCCTTTCATTACCTTTATTTCAAGTCCAGCTAGGTAAACATTTCAAAGAAGTGAATTCATCAGGAGCTCTATTTTTGAATAACTCGCTTGGGTATGAGGTGTGATTTTCATTCAAAAGCGAACTTAAAACCAACGAAAGCCGAATAATATATATACGTAAATACTCATAAAATTAGGTTATATTTTTGTCGAGAATCAAACTCGGATGAGATTATAAAATTCTTTATTCGATCACTACACTTATCTATGATACAAATCACTATCTCTAACCACATAAATAATTATAACCGAATTTTAACATAGGTTCCTTTCCACAACCTTTTGCTGGACTGCCTCGCCTTTCGATTCGAGTGCACTCCGCAAGTCAGAAAATAAGAAGGGAAGGGGCAGCCAGTGTTGCCATTTTTGAATAGCGTTAACGTTATTCGATACAATACTCGTTTTTATAGGAATATAAATAACGTTAACTGTTATTATAATGAGGTAAGATTACAACAGGGCTACTGATTGAATCTAAGTACAAAAATCATCACATTTTTAATTAACAGTTTCATTCCACGCAGGGTGCGTGGAATTAAACTGTTTTTCATTCGAAAATCGGACATTAATCAATGAATATCACACGCCATTTCGACTCGAGTGATTCAAAAATAGAGCCCCAGAGGTGGAATTGTGTGAAGCAATCGTATTCATTTGATAGTTAAAAACGTAGCTATATAGTATGATCTGTCAAACTGCAGAAAGGCATACGATTGATAAATCACAACGTTAATTTTGAACTGTCAAATGAATAATATTGCTTTACATATTTCCATCTCAGTTTTTTTTACACTCAACCACTATGGTAGCCTTTACCTTTCTTTTTCCAGTAGATAAAAAAACAGGAAAACAAAAAAAAAAATGTTGGTAGGTAAATAGTGTGATACTTACAGTAAAACATCATAAAAGTCGACGACCTCCATGGTCGAGTGGCTAGCACGCTGGTTTCAAGGTTCCGGGTTCGATTCCCGGTCGCCTCAATGTAGAAAATGATCTTTTCTATATTGTCTCGGGTCTGGGTGTTATGATACCACCGTTGTTTCCGATTTCCATAACACAAGTGCTTAAGTTACTTAGCTTGGGATCGGAGAAATGTATGTGATGTTGTCAAATATTTATTATTATTATTTTTTAAACGTTAAAATTGTAGGTATGCACTTGTTTGTTAGTGTGGGCTATAACAAACTAGTCGTCGGCGTGGGGTCGATAAAAGAACACAATTTACTCATAGTAATTTACACGATCAGTGTTTGCATTGACATTGTTTTGCCAAAATAAAAACTCAATTTAAAAATTGGTTGATATTGTTAATTATACATCTCTTATGTAACTGGTCTTGTCAATGGCTTACCGCTTTAGGACAATTATGAAACCTGTAATTATGGAACTGACATTACAATTTTAATATCTAGAATTAAGTAAGTAATCAGGAAGGTATAGGTCCAATGCTAAGAAAATTTCGTAGGAGATACTTAGATATGGTAGCTACGAGTATATGTATGTGGGATACTCAGAAAGTTGTGCGTCTCTAAAAAAAATAGTTCTATAAATATATTTTTAATAAATCTTTTCAAGGTACTCTCCTACATCCTCCAAGGATACAGGCGTCTGAACCAGTTTTCAAAACACTTTTTCCAGTCCGCCGCAGACACCTTGTTTACAGCCTGCTCGAACGCAGCCAGCGCATCTTCCGGCGATGAAGATTGTATCCCTTTGAGCTGATTTTTTATGTTTTGAAATAAAAAGAAGTCACACGGTGCTAGATCAGGGCTGTAAGAAGGGTGACCCAGGAGTTTTGACTGGCGTGCTGGCTAGAAAGTCCCTCATTGAGCCCAGTGTTTGGTCGCTTGTTGCTCACAACAGAGAAAACTTCTGGTAAACATTTGGTAGTTACCTTAACACGTTACGTTAACATTCGGCGTTGATACTTCTTTGATCTCGTAAGGGAATCGGCATTAAGTGGCCAGTCAAATTAAAGAAGCTGGCGATCAAAATCTTTCCCCCGCTCGGAGATTGCTTTACTTTGGTAGGCCTTGGTTGATTTTGGAACACCCAAACTGTCGACATGCGCTTGGTTTCTGGATCATCTTTATATATCCAGGACTCATCACCTGCAACGATGTCGTAAACACGCCGAGACGAGCCTGCTTCAAACTTGTTCAGCATATCACGGCACCAATCCACCCGGGCCTGCTTCTGAGCGTCGGTGAGCCTGCTTCTTAGTGCGGCACCCGTGATACTATCCTCCTCACGCAAAGATGCCCGAGTAAAATTTCGTGAACGCTTCCCTAAACAAATTTCAATATGTGCTGAATCTCCTGATATGTAATTCGCCTATTATCTTGGATTAAAATTTTCACTGCTAGCACGTTTTCTTCCGTATATATAGCCGCCAAAGGGCGACCGCTTCGTTCTTCATCCCCAAGGTTGGTCGGCCGCGCTTGAATTCGTTATACCCACGATACACGGTGGCCTTGGAGGGGTCTTTATCCATAATTGCCATTTGAAGTCTATCGAACGATTCTTCTGGTTTCAGGCGACACTTAAACACAAAAATCATAGCTCTAAAATGTTGCAGGCGCAGATTAATTTTTCAGGCAGACACGATACTTTGAATTGGCTCGCAAATATGTGGAGGGAACTTTTGAAAATGGAGCACACCTATTTTTGCTTATTAGTAATCATATTTTCGAAAAAGATTCTAACCGGTCAGCCTCCCTCTAAAAACTTTTTACCGCTATACCTTCTGAGTGGCCTGAACCTAGAAGGTGGGTTACTATTTTTACTATCTTCCTTATCATATTAAGCACATCTTCTAAAACTTTCTTATTTGCTTCTTAATTTAGCAACAGTATTTTTTAAATTCCAAAAAAAAATAATAAAAAAATATACCAATTGCAATGGCAGCATTTGACTCACCTCAAATCTACCTCGAAAATTCACACCGAATAACGTTAATTGGAAGCTAAAAGTACTTATCCATTTACAGTTGCGATGTTAAATTCCTGTTTGACGTCCGCTCCGGATCCGATAGCCGTGAGAAGGCGACCTTCGTAGTGACATGCTCAAAAACATTTATCGGATATTGTGCAAGGGTCATGCGACAACTCGAATTACTCGCGGTACCAGAACAATCATGCATAGGTGGCAAGGTTTGTAAGATACAAAGAAAGAGGTGATGTGATTTGGACAGCTTTGCAAGAGATAGATTGAAAAGTTATATTAGTTGTGGACAGTTATCAGTGAAGGAGTTTGGAGAGACAACCATTACAGAATAAACATACATTCAACCCTAGATCAATTCTTATTTCCTCACGTCTATTTGTTTAGTAAGCCCATGTCAATCAAAGATCTAGGGCGACATAGTTTTATTTTAGGCTAATTTATTGTGTGCCACAAATACCCTGTCTACATATGAATAATAGGCAATTCGCAGACACATGATCAAGATTGATAAATGATTATTAGTTTCCCAAGTAACCAGTTCTTATTATCGTGGTTAAAGGCTTTTGATCCAATTGGCCTAGTAAGCAATACTTAGTAAACAGCTACAGTACGTGCATTGTATGCAGACAGTTTCATTGGTCTCTCACTTATGTATTAATCAAAATCATAAACTACTTGTATTCTGAATTTAACACATACTTAATGTGCAGACTGCAGTTACCTTCTATCGATATACCCACGGGTATTAGTTGGTATACCTACCATTACAGAAATCCCACATTACATGCGTAACGTAACATTCCCCGCGAAAAAAAGTTTTAAATCAGTTAAGATTTTCCATACGTTGGTAGGTAGATAGTAAATAATTTATTTGGATCTTAGCAAAAAATATTGTTTCGTTTTATAAATGCACTGGGCTTTAAGAATGCACGTTAAGAATCTAATTCTGACCTAGTGCTGGGCACGCGACGCATTTTTGCGCGTCTCGCATTCATTTGTCGCAATCTTTACACTAATTATTTCATTATGAAAAACTTCAACGTCTTGTCGACCGAGATTGATTGCCGACGAAAATTAAATATGCAATTATAATCACTTGTTGCAGCATGCGAGCTTATTTTACAACTATTTCAGATAAAAACACCTCAAACGCGTAGACCATATAGTGAGTTATGCTAGCTTTAATAAAAAACTGGAGCAATCTTAAAAGTTTACGAAATAGGACCAGTATGTCCGATCAATTTCCTATAGGTTACTATTAATTTGCGTTTAATGACGAGTGCGAATTACACTTAATTAAGTTTTAGCTTAATCATTGCAAAATTATCTCACATCCGAAATGTATTACTAACGTGTTGAAATACAAGTTCGTAATATATTTTGTTGCGCACTAAGCCGGGCCAAATGCACAGGCATATAAATCCTAGACTCCAATTTATTGTGGAGACTAATCTAGATATGTGATTGCTTTGTGGGCTGGCTCTCGACGTAGAGTAACAACTTGTATGTGACCATTATTCAGTAAAGCACATGCACAGACAAATAACGTGTTATAGGGTTATCTTGGTGCTATTTAAATCAGTAAGAGAACTGGGACACGCGTATGCGGATTTGTTAAACCTATTCAACCTGCGAAATGATACTAATACCTACATACACATTGAATTTTAAGTTTTGAAGAACTTGATTCTTAGAAGAACACTTACATTCAGTTCACTTACTGAGAAAACATTATAAAAATAATAAATTTAGGTACTAAATTATGAGCGCAAGGAGTACTTACCCTACACTTAATTTTAACAGTACACAAAAAACATTTTAAATTATACTGGGTGTCCCAAAAAGAGCGTGCCAAACTAAAACTGGAGATAGCTTTTCAAAAAAAATAACATGACTCTTACCACTTACTATTATCTCCCAAACCATGACGCTTTCATAGGATTCATGTTGTTTTTATTAAAAAGGTCTTTTGCTAAGCTATCTCCAGTGTTAGTCTGGTGTGCCGTAACAAGACAAAAAGTGGCATAATTAAAAAAAAGAGTAAATCTAAAAGGTCTATTACTAAGCTAACTCCAGTGTCAGTTTGGCACGCTCTTTTTGGGACACCTGTATATGTCAGTATGGAAGATGCTTCACAAAGGAGACATAATGAAATTAGTAGATAGATACTGTATTTACTCCTAGATTACAGTCGAACCATCAGTAATTGAGTAGGTAACTAATACACAAAAGGTCCTTGTACGGATTAAAAATTAAAAGTACGAGAAAATCTTTACATGTATTAATATAAGCTACGTAAGTAATACGTATCAAAACGGAAACATTAGTTTTCCATTTAGTGTCTTAATGCATGAGCATGTAACATTGTTAATAAGAATGATTTAAACCTAAGTTTCATAATTTACATGATCTTGATTGCCAAAGTCGTAGGCTGTCTTGTAAAGTTTCCTCAGATTAAGCGCCTGTTCTAAGATTTAAGTAGGCCCTTATTTAAAATATCATAATATAATATGTTGTATTACTATTTGTTCGTGATTTATGTTAAGTAATGAATTTTGTTTTGTTTGTTTGTCAGGTGCCCTACAGTGTATTAGACTGAGAAATACTTTGTATCTCAAACATAAATCTAGCCCCTACAATCAAATCGCACAAATCACATATTTAAACGGTATCGTGCATTCTGTGGGAATCTCATAAAAAAACTTAAAATAAAATACAACAAAGATAAAATCAAGACATCGGTACAAAACCCTCGAGTATTATGGTCTACCATTAACGAAATAACCAACTACAAACCACCTAAGTGCAAAAACGGCGACCTGCTCAATATTAAATCTTGTCCTCAAGCTTCAATCGATTATGTAAACAAATACTTCATTAATATTGGACAAACTCTTGCTGAGAATATCTTAATTAGCTCTGTACCATTCAAATCAAGTAAATCAGATAACCTTGTGTCGTCTTTTGCCTTACTCGACACTGATCATAAAGAAGTGGAAAATATTCTAATGTCATTAGACTCCAATAGTGCGCCAGGTTGGGACGGAATCCCTACCAGCTTTCTAAAGAATTACCATTTCTAAAATCATTGAGAAACTCCTAAACTCCAGAATAATTAACTACCTGACTAAACACCGTATATTATCTACCTCTCAATATGGTTTTAGAAAGGGCTTGTCGACCCAGGATGCTATCATAGAGCTCACTTCTGTTTGTTACCAAAGAAGTTGACAAGGGTAAAAAATTTCTAGTGGCTTTTCTTGACCTAAAGAAGGCTTTTGACACCGTCTCTATCTCCATTCTGACACGCAGATTGGAAAGTATCGGTTTTCGTGGCACTGCTCTCTCCCTTCTCAGCAGTTACCTCCAGAATAGGAAACAAGGTGTTAAAATTGAAAATTTATTGAGTGAGGAAGAAAATGTAACACACGGGGTCCCGCAGGGCAGTGTACTCGGTCCAACGCTCTTTTTAATATACATTAATAACCTCCGTAACCTTCGCAACGTTGGAACGAGCATACTATCCTACGCAGATGACACTGCCATAGTTTTTTCCGGTAAATCCTGGGATAAAGCTAGAGTAAAGGCTGAGAGGGGCTTAGCTGTAGTTAGTCGCTAGCTTAGAGAAAATCTCCTTACTCTCAATACCCTAAAAACTAATTTTGTGTGCTTTGGCCCTTACCTTAGCTCGCAGCCCTCATCTGACTTTCAAATTAAGATACATTCTTGCTGTGCTCCCTTAGTAAATATCTGTAACTGCCCAAAAATACAAAAAGAAAATCAAGTGAAATACCTCGGAATTATTGTCGATCAGAGGTTAAGCTGTGATGTGGGTTTTCAAATCTGTCAGACATGTCATGAGCATCGAGCTTCTGAATAAGATATACCTCGCCTTAGCTCAATCCATACTAATATATTGTATTTCGGTCTGGGGGGGAGCGGCTAAATCATACTTTATTAATCTAGAGCGAGTGCAAAGATCTCTTCTAAAGGTCCATGTACTGTAAGCCCCGTAGGTTCTCTACTGAAATGCTATATGTCCAGTCTAAGCTGTTGTCTGTAAGAAAGCTTTACATTTTACACATCATATTAAGGTATCATAAAACACTACCCTTTGACCGTGCCAAACTTGACAGGCGACGTAGCTATGTTGTAGCTCCTACTTTTCCCACTCGTACAGTCTTTGCAAGGAAGCAATGCATAGCTCAGGCCCCTTGCCTCTATAATAAAATAAACCGTAAGCTAAGTATTTACCCCATGCCACTGTTTGTTTGAGTGTAAGCAAACTATGACAGAGTGGCTTTCTTCTCTTAGTTATAATAATGTAGAAAACCTTCTGATAAAAGTAGTTTAATATTCTATTATTATTTTAATATTAGGTACCTTAACACACACAAACATAAATCATAGACACTTACACATCACACACACCACACCACGCGAGCACACACACACACACACACACACACACACACACACACACACACACACTACTCATTTAGGTATAATAACAATATGTGCATATTTCTCCGTAACTGTTTTTAACTTTAGTGTCACCTGCACATACATTATCTTCTTCGGCTAAGCTAAGTTATATACTACTGTACTGTGTAAAATATCTTCTCTGTTTCTGAAGAGGTAGAGCGAGGCTATCCCTACACAAGTATCGCTTAGATAACTTTATGGGAAGCCCCGGCAAAATATTTGTAAAAGATATTAAGATATAAAAGCATTTTATTTATTTATTATTTATTATATATTGTTATTACGATCAAACTTACAAGAAACAAATATCTAAGAACCAATATGTAGCTTAATAAGTGCTAAATCATTTATGTTTTTCAATCATAAATGATTATATCAATTCATTGTATCAAATCAATTATATTTCTTTAACAACACTTATTTTTTTTATATATTCAGTTTTAGCTTCCTTTAAAGATCGATGATATTTATTTGTTCCCTATACAAAAGTTATGTATGTAGGTGCAACATAATAAGTTTAAATGTAATGCCTAAATGTATGTAATAGTTTGCCGGTCACTTTACCAACTTATTACACGTGATTAATAGTCTTAAACCCCCTTGTAAATGTTAAGTTTATGGTACATATAAACGGATGTCTTGTTCTATAAAGGTGATTGATGATGTGATGTACTGACCATGATACTAGTTCATAAATTGCTTGAATATTTTTGAAACCAATAAAGCAAACTATGTACGCTACTATTATCGTTGAGTCAATAAAATACAAATTGAAAATAACTCAAATGCCCTACAGTAATTTTAAACAATCTTGATTCTATCTACAATAAAATATTAGTCCTAAGTCAAATGAGCGAATTAACTATTGCGACATCGTAACCGCAGTTACAGTTCAGCCCCAGTTTTTGAAAGAAATCAATATTATGTAAAATCCATTACTGTGATCCAATTTATACATACTGCAATCTGAAAATTCTGCGCAATGAGTTTAATAATATTGACTGGGTCTTAGAGTCAAAGTAAATAATATGCCACATGTCCAAAATAATGCAATCTGAAAATTCTGCGCAATTAGTTTAATAATTTTAACTGGGTTTTAAAGTCAAAGTAAATAATATGCCACATGTCCAAATTAATAAATAGGTAACTTGGGTGGTATGAAGCTGCGTAAAAAAGGACCCTATGACACAATTGTCAAGACTGGTCATGACCAAATGTTAAATTGATAGGAACTCCTGTTATTCTTAGTACTTTAAAATTATGTATTAGTAATTTTGTGTTAGATGCGGCCAAGACCCACCTTCTGAATAGGCATTTCCGACATGTCATTTTTGCACATTGATTTACTTGCAGATAGTGCCAAGATCCAGATACGATACATACCATCTGCGCCTATTAGTGCCTAATCAATATTTATGCCCGCTCCAAAATAAAACATCTGGTATGCTGTTACTAGATAAAGTTGCCGTGAAATGTTCACTATTGATAATTTTATTGGTTTAAACTAATAGCAAAACGTGGTTAAAAATAATTTAATCGCTTAATTTAAAAATATCGGTAAAACCTATTCTAGATTTTTTACGGCTATAACGTCATTATATTTTTACATTTACTCTCAACATTGGGTGTGGCCAATGGGTTGTTCGTCAACTATGTCCCAGAAATTATGCGTGGAACGATCGATAAAGCAAAAAAAATCGCCTTAAACGTCGACCTAACCATATTATACCTAAACAATATTAGACCTAAAAATGTTTGCATATTAATTGCAAACTATAATTTGCATAGTAGGCCATAACGGCC
The DNA here is from genome assembly GCA_963924145.1 of Pyrausta purpuralis. NCBI lineage: Eukaryota > Metazoa > Arthropoda > Insecta > Lepidoptera > Crambidae > Pyrausta > Pyrausta purpuralis. The sequence goes on from OZ001643.1 coordinate 22,094,879, forward strand.
ATACACGCACAAAACATCGGTAACGTTTAATAATGCAACATTAAAACTAATGCCCGCTCGAAGGGTATTGCTGCGCAGGAGTGCGCTCACGTGAAAAGTGGTAAGCGGATCAGAAGCTCCGAGTCATGTGACTAAGAAGGTCGTACACGCTAGCCGGGGATCTAGCTGCGCCCGCACATGCCTTTCTTGCAGTTTTGGTATACATCGTTAGGTTCAAAGTACTTGTCTTAATTATTGATTGCGTTAACTTAAAAATGAATAGACTAAAAAGAGATGTGTTTTTTTTTTCTTAACATGTCGATGGGTAATTATTAGAATGATGAGACAGAAGAAAAATGGCTAGATCTCACGAAGACTTAAAACTAAGGTTTTCATACGGAAAACTTCCCACAAATCCCACAAATAAGTTTCATCTTCGACTTCGTCTTAGTCACACTTTGGTTGTCTGTCAAGATCAAACCCATGCGAATTAAAAACGAAAATATAATAAGAAAATTTAGGAGAGTGCCAAAGAAACTTTTAAGTAGGTTTTCCGATTAATAATTTTTAGAGTTGCTGACCGAGATTAGAAATTGTTTACAACTAGCTTTACTTTTAAAACTGAAACAAAATCGTGATATCGAAATCCGGGTTTGAAAGGCAACAATTGCAATATAAAAATAAACAGCCAATTATTCGTGAAGTTCTAATTACTGCGAGTTGAAACCACCGGCTATGGTTGCAAAGAGTCAATTATTATGTTGCGTCTATTTCTACTGCTAAAGTCTTAATCGATTTGATCTTGCAACTGATTGCGGATGCTATGTTATAATCTTTGGCAGAGTTCGTCGGAAGTATTGTGCTTCGAGCACTTAAGGGTGTGTCCATACGTTATAGAAGTTAAGTTAATAATAGGCTGTTTAAGTTCTTAACAGAAGGGTAGCTACTCAATATTCTCCTACCGATTTTCCATAATGGCGGTCCTCTCAACAGAGATACGCCAGGTACGTAGGAGATATGATAGTGCTCAGATGTGTGCGAACAAGTGCACTCTCTATTCCTTCACTCTCATTAATCCAGTGAGACGCCAGTTTGACATGGCCGACTAGAAATCAGGCACAGGACCAACGGCTTAGCGGCGCTCGATGCCCACCCCCGCGCCGCTGCCGCGCCGCTGTTTTCGTGAACCAGTCCATTTGATTTAACGCATAAGTTCCTCCCGCTCCCGCTCCGCCACCGCCGCCGCCCTGCTGCCCGCAAAATTCTCGGCAGAGGCCTTCCACCAACGAGACAGTCGTAAGTAAAAGTAGTAAAAAAATTGATCGGAATTTGATTTTTTTGGGACAGTACTGATTGTGAATTGTGGTAAAAAGATAGGTTAGAATGATTTTTACACTCACAGTGTCATATTTTATAATCATAAAGATGAAGCAAGGTTGGACAGACAGCAAGGTTGGACAGACAGCACGGTAGCTCAATTGGTAGAGCGTTTGGCCTAGTTAGCCAGAAAGTTGCTGGTTCGAGTCCCGCTTGTGCACAAACATTTTTGGTTTCTTATTTCATCTTTGTGGTAAAAGGAGTACATTTTGATTTTAAAGCTGAACTTATTAACTTTTGTTAACTTCATACTTTTATTAAAAAGGTTTGAAAATAACACATGTGAACCAATCCTTATTCAAGAAGGGGCAGGGCTTAACTTTGCGCAACAGCCTCTCAAGCTGATATTAAATCATATTAAATGTACGAACATTACGATATTATCAACGGCCTTGTACTACTTTATGTAGAGCATCGAAGTACATCTCTTCTTTAAGTAAAATACCATTAGATGAAAACAATTTAGATTCTCAAAGTCATATTTAAAAAGCGTAATATTGATTTCGAATTGGTAACGTTATATCATGCAAGATAATTTTAACCAAAGCTAATATGTTGTAACAAATATTTGATTCTGTTAAACAGTGAGTGTTTTTACCAGGGCTTGTTAACGATACCAAATTCACACTATTATTATCGTTAATTAACGATATTTTCATAATGTTACAATTTTAACAGTTACCAGGGTAACGGTAGTTTAATATTGATTCCGGTATAATAATATTAACAATTAACGTTAAAAGTATCGATACTTTTATCGTTACATAGAGCGATGCTGCCATCCGGCGCGGCGGCGTGCGCGATTCCACGCTACGCGGGTCGGCCGGTCGGCAAAATGGCAACATCGTCAGCCAGTAGATAGATGCAAACACATGGTTTGGTTTCGCAAACACGTGCTTAGTGTTTGGTGGCAAAGTTTGTTGATTTTACTGTACTATATGTTATGATACCGGTAAGCTTAACGATACTTGTGGTATTCATTTGGTATCGTTATCAAGCCTACCGGTACCGGTAGGTAACATTATCACTTACCGTTAAAATTGTCGATAACGTTAGGTCGATTTAACGGTAAAAGGTCATCCAAGGTATCGTTACCAAGCATAACGTTACCTTTGCCATTAACGTTACATTCGTCTGGCGTAGGTAACGATACCTAAATTTTAACGGTATTCAAAGCCCTGGTTTTTACATGTTTATTCATTTTTGAAAGGTATCTGAAGAGTTTACACGATGCAATTGGGTCGTTCTTCTTTTTTACCGACAATGGACATGACTGATAAATCAATATTTTACATTTACATATCATATTAGTAATCATTGGTAATATTGCCTAAATTGTTGTGTGAGATATCATTTTTCAGATGGTTTATCTTATGATGTCAAATTAATTTATAAGCAAACAATATCGACTAAAATGTACACCTCCGTCACGGTCTTCAAAAATAGTACCACTTACACCTCCGTCACGCGATGTAACTTTTTTCGTAAGTTGAATAATTAAGAGAAGTACCTATGACATGATAACATAATTCCTAATCTATCATACATCAGAAATATTTTCATAGTTTGAAGTACTCATATTTTTGTTTTTATAATTATACATTCGTATTATAAAAAACCGGCCAAGTGCGAGTCGGACTCGCGCACTGAGGGTTCCGTGCCAACTTTAAATGAATTAGGGAATCCACTTACTTCTACTTAGTAAAATACTACAATATTTTGTTAACTACAAATATAACTTTGTTTTTCATAGTGTTTGTATGAAGTACAAAGTAATGTTTGCGGTTGTTGAAAACATGCTATATATAAAAAACTACTCGTTCGATCTCGTCCAAACTAATTTTCGTTAAAAGTGTTTGTTACGATCTATATTACATATTTTTTTACAAAATTTACACTCTCTTGGTTTAGAAGTTAGATGGGCGGGACGCCCATTTTACCACTTTGGAAGCGGATAGCTATGAAACGTTAGACTTTAAAAAAAATGGTTTTAGGAACCTATACGTCATTTTAGAAGACCTATCTATAGACACCCCACACTTATAGGTTTGACAAAAAAAAATTTTTTTGGTTATACTTTCATGTATGGGAGCCTCCCCTTAAATGACATTATTTTTAATTTTTTGTATGAGAATCGGTAAGCGGTTAACAGGATACATCTTCCTACGAAATTTCAACAGTGTAATGCTTATAGTTACAGAATAAAATGGCTGTGACATACGGACGGACAGACAGACAGACAGACAGACAGACAGACAGACAGACAGACTTGACGAAACTATAAGGGTTCCGTTTTTTGCCATTCGGCTACGGAACCCTAAAAAGAAGAACGACGTAAGATCATGCTTTAGAATGTTTTTAACACTCACAGTGTCATATTTTATATTCATACAGATGAAATAAGAAACAAAAAAAAATGCGCACGGGCGGGACTTGAACCAGCAACCTTTTGGCAAACCGGGCCAAACGCTCTTACCAATTGAGCTACCGTGCTGTTAGTCCGACCCTGCGAAATTTGTGGTTTCTTATGAAAACGTCAATTGCGTGACGCTTAGCGCCATCTAGCCGTCTGTTTATGAAACAGATGGCACAAGCAGTTATTCTTTACAGAATAAATTCAACTTGGCAATTGATGTCGCTTCGGTATCTAATGCTTTATGCACGGTAGCTCAATTGGTAAGAGCGTTTGGCCCGGTTTGCCAAAAGGTTGCTGGTTCAAGTCCCGCCCGTGCGCAAATTTTTGGTTTCTTATTTCATCTTTATGAATATACAATATGACACTGTGAGTGTTAAAAACATTCTAAAGCATTAGATAGCGAAGCGACATCAATTTCCAAGTTGAATTTATTCTGTAAAGAATAACTGCTTGGGCCATCTGTTTCATAAACAGACGGCTAGATGGCGCTAAGCGTCACGCAATTGACGTTTTCATAAGAAACCACAAATTTCGCAGGGTCGGACTAACAGCACGGTAGCTCAATTGGTAAGAGCGTTTGGCCCGGTTTGCCAAAAGGTTGCTGGTTCAAGTCCCGCCCGTGCGCAAATTTTTGGTTCCTTATTTCATCTTTATGGACGTAAGATCAGTTTTGATTAAAATCCTTTCTTCAGCTTTAATTTTGTAATATTTGTTGTGGTATGCAGTAAGGCTGGTCGTTTTCAGTTTAATTACAGATTGTAAGACGTGCAATAAACCAACATGTTGAAGTGGGCTTAGCATCCGGAGATCTATATTACTTAATTGATATTTCATGTTAAGGTTTCAGTACAGCTGAAGTCGTTATTATTTGTAAACATGTGCTACAATTTGGGGCCATATTTTTGAATCACTCGCTTGAATATGGCGTGTGTTTTTTGTCCGAATACGAATTAAAAATCAATGGGAATCAAATATAGACGTTAGTACTCACAAAAATTAGAAGTAAAAGTAGTTTTAAATCAATCCCGTGGGAAATAATACTCAGTTTTATTGGAAAATCGGTCATTAATTAATTATATCACACGCCATCTTGACGCGGGTAATTAAAAAATAAGGTCCCAGTAGCGGTGGTTGACAATATTTTGGGTGATGCTTTTGTCTTGCCGTTTAGAAATCGTTTCTTAATCAAAAAGAACATACTGACCCTACACTGTATGATGCTAATTGCTATGCCATTAATGTTTCATCGAATACTCAAGAGACCTAAAATATTTCTAAGTTAATAAGTGTCCACATTCGTGGTCGTATTAACCCGTCCTGCAGTGTGATGCGTTTAAACCCCAAATTGTTATCATACATTGACATTTCTCTACACATTCTTTTACTCTGCCCCGTTCGACGTTCGCTTACCGAATACTCGTCCTACACTCAAGAGACTACCGAAATCAGTCCAACTAATCAGCGTCCGCATCCTTGACCTTATTAACCCGTACAATATGTGGCGTGCGCAGGCGCGGCGGTGGGCGGCTTGCTCAAGCGCCGGTCACGCGCTGGGCGGCGAGGCGAGGCCCTAATGAGTGCACGTGTTAACTGATATACATACGAGTTTATTATGTTAAGTAGATGCGTTACTTGATTACGTGATAAACGATTACATGATTTTTCAGCAGGCATTTGTAGCACACAATGCTTCGGGTGTACAAATAAAGTATTCCTAATGATCAAACTTGCTGCCAGCTGAAATATTCCTGAAAAACACTTTTGATTTAATTGATTTTCAAGAAAAAAAGTGCCATGATCCATGCCCTTTAATTTTATTAACACGGATGCTGAAGGTAAATTTATCAATCCTATGCACACAAGACAACAATGTACTCGTATATAAGATTTTTCACTTGACAACTAAAATCTCATCAATTGTTTTCCTCTGATAGCTTAGCTAAAGGATTTTCATGTTCTTCGTTTCGTACTTAGATCTAGCGAGTTGTATTGCCTATTGTGTTGCCTGAAACACTAGAGAGAGAGAGAGAGTGATGAAGATGCTATCTATACGGATTACGGAATAAGTACCAGTACCTACAATTTTTACGCGGAGCAAATTGCTTTACGCATACCTACTACCCTACAAGTAAAAATATTCACGCAAATAACTCAAAGGTGTTACATCTGTCACTAATTACTGTTACTGGTAGGTAGCAGGTGCTTTCATATCTATATAAATATGTCACTACGTCATAAAATATACGATATACAAGTATATACATAGGTACAATTATCTGGTCAAATTCTCATAAATCGTTCTTAGAATCTCGTATCAGCTTCTAAATCTTACATGTGGTCATAAATCTTGAAATTTAAATTAGGTTGTGATTACTATCGACCTCAACGGCTCGTTAAATCGTATAATAAATAGCAGAAAGGTATATTTAAGTTTATTCTCTTTTAAAGTTAAATCAGAAAGCACAAATAATGCAATGTACTCTTGTAAGTATCAACAGCTCCTACCTAATCGGTCATATAGAAAATAGACAATATTATACCCGTCCTGTTGAACATAAGGCCGTGCGCCCATCTTGGCGGTAAACATCATATACTGCGTCTTTGATCTAAGCCTCGAAGGATCTCCAATCTAGAATGGCCGTTACTCCTTACCACTCATAAATGCAGGATCATGATTATCGTTTTACGGCTCATTTCCATCTACAGTGAAACGACATGCTATTGGGCCATCGATATTTAACCAATACTATACGAAAATAGTGATCTACTTATTTCTTAAGCAAAGTTACGTCTTAAAAACTGCGATGTTCGTACATTGCAGACAGTTTTGACGAATAGATTTGGTCTTGAACTGTGGCGCAACCGTATTATATGTGTAATGCAAATCGCTGGGAGTAATTGAGCGCATGTTTCGACTCGGATTGTGGCGGGCATTTGTATTGTTTAAGATGGATCATCGATACGACTCGATCACGACTGGAACAGCCCAATCAAATAAGCAAGGTTATAGATAGCACTCGTAGGAACACCAGGGCATTGTAATGTTAAAGGATGAAAACTTGTGTGCCGCGTTCCTCGATAAATAGACTAGTTACCCAATTGGTAATATATTTTGTTTTGCTTAGAGCCAAGTTTCTGTGATTAGCTCCTTTATTCAAAAAACAAACTCTTCAGCTTCAAGATTTAAGTTTAGGTAATTGACTCTAAAGTAGACCTAAAAAATAAAAAAACAGTTTACCTAATTGAAAAATGTCAAATCCTGCTAACAATAGATTTAGTAATTATGTTATGACACTACATTTACTTAGTCTCTTGGTTATTTTGAAAATGTTTAATGAAGCAAGACCCATGAATTGTAGCTCGTTAAGCATTTTAGTATGCATACTTACTGTTATTATACTGTCAGCTAGCTAATCAAACACTACAAACTGCGACCGTTTAATTGGCTGTCACGTTCACGAACATTGTTTCATTTATTTACGCTATGCCAAACCACAGCTGTCAAAATAACAGCCAAACCAGGGCCAGTTAAGTACGTGCCGATTCATTGATCTGATAACTCATTCGCTTTTACTACTGGCCCGAGGATAACATCTAATCTTATTCGGTAAATACTCGTTCCAACCTTGCCCATGTTTCTGACTATTGATAAATGGAGCACTCGTTGGAGCTATGACAAATTACTATGGGTCATTAACGGCGGGTTAGTTAATTTATTGTGTAAGGAACTAATTGACCTCTGCATTTCAATCCGGTCTAAAATATACTGCTTATATTCGGTTTGTTTCAGGCTCAGGTATTCAAGGCTGCATGAATTATTGCTAACTCAACATTTGAAGCTTTTGCATGGTTTTGCAGACGAGCTTCTAGGTGCTTACCAAAATACTTTAATTTCTTACTATACTTACTTATTTCTTTATTTAATTTTGATGATTTCAAAAACGCATCAAAATGCAGATGATTCAGTTTGTACAGATACAAGATACAAGCTATGCACTTGTACCTACTTGAAAACTAAATAATTGAAATGTCTAGCTTCCAGCAATTTAAGACCTTGTAAGATCATTTATCAAAGCAGGTCAAACGGTATGTAAGGCAAAGCCTATGTGAGATTTTAGCAACATATTGTTTGTCGCCACTTCGACACAACCAGAATGACTCGTAACGTGTCAAGTTTAACTTACAGATCAATATCGAAATAATTAATCCTCGGTCAGGTTTGTAATGTAGTTTGAGCAAATCAATCACAAGGTTAAAGTTATGCAACGCAATGACGTTATAAAAGTTCTCATACCGGCGATGAGGCAGTGGTATGCACGAGTGTGTTATCAAAATTATCATCAATCACCCAATTCATGAGCATGTTCAATATTGATTATTGTGCGAACGTGTTACTTCGCATTACATTACATGGGTGCTTGCTAAAAATATTTTTTGAAAAGATACTATCGAGCCCTTCGTCAAATATAAATGACTAGATCATGGCCGACCAGAAATAAAAGGAACAATCAAAAGCTTCCTTCCTTATACGCATTCATTTGATCTAATTTAAAAGCATGTGTTACAAAAGCACTCAAAGGTAGTCCAGTCACGAAGTTCTACGGAATACTTTGGTACAATTAATCTCGATCAGATGCAAATCGCAGTGGTTGTATGCTCAGTGTTTCGCAAATCGGTCATAAACATATCTGACGTAACTGGTGTAATTTGGGCATCATCCCAAAGTTGCGCAACACCTGTACTTTAGGTCGTGAGAAACTTCTTTTGTGCAGGTATAACCTACCTAATAATAGGTGAGGTACTCTAAAGAATCTTAGTGGGTAGTTGGTATTGTGTAGTACCTACTGCAACCACCAAACATTATTTATGATCCGTTTTTTTATCTTGAATGAATGAGATGGTAGGAACCTAATTTTTTGGGCTTCAAGTTAACAGAAACTATGACCTGACCATATGAATGATTAAGGTTCGCTTACACTGACAATCGTACCTAGGTTCCCGATGAATGACATAACAAGTGATAAAAGTAAAGATGAAATAAGAAACCAAAAATTTGCGCACGGGCGGGACTTGAACCAGCAACCTTTTGGCCATCTGTTTCATAAACAGACGGCTAGATGGCGCTAAGCGTCACGCAATTGACGTTTACATAAGAGACCACAAATTTCGCAGGGTCGGACTAACAGCACGGTAGCTCAATTGGTAAGAGCGTTTGGCCCGGTTTGCCAAAAGGTTGCTGGTTCAAGTCCCGCCCGTGCGCAAATTTTTGGTTTCTTATTTCATCTTTATGAATATAAAATATGACACTGTGAGTGTTAAAAACATTCTATAAGCATTAGATAGCGAAGCGACATCAATTTCCAAGTTGAATTTATTCTGTAAAGAATAACTGCTTGGGCCATCTGTTTCATAAACAGACGGCTAGATGGCGCTAAGCGTCACGCAATTGACGTTTACATAAGAGACCACAAATTTCGCAGGGTCGGACTAACAGCACGGTAGCTCAATTGGTAAGAGCGTTTGGCCCGGTTTGCCAAAAGGTTGCTGGTTCAAGTCCCGCCCGTGCGCAAAAAAAAAAAAATTTTGGTTTCTTATTTCATCTTTATGAATATAAAATATGACACTGTGAGTGTTAAAAACATTCTATAAGCATTAGATAGCGAAGCGACATCAATTTCCAAGTTGAATTTATTCTGTAAAGAATAACTGCTTGGGCCATCTGTTTCATAAACAGACGGCTAGATGGCGCTAAGCGTCACGCAATTGACGTTTACATAAGAGACCACAAATTTCGCAGGGTCGGACTAACAGCACGGTAGCTCAATTGGTAAGAGCGTTTGGCCCGGTTTGCCAAAAGGTTGCTGGTTCAAGTCCCGCCCGTGCGCAAATTTTTGGTTTCTTATTTCATCTTTATGAATATAAAATATGACACTGAGTGTTAAAAACATTCTATAAGCACAAGTGATAAAAGTGTTCTACCGTTTGTGGAAAATACATGGGTGAGGATTAGATCATGGAGCCTATATTTAAATATGTAAATATGTAGGGGATATGGGCTTGGTCCATATCCCCTGGGAGGGCGAAAGCCGCGTAAATTTTGGTAGGACTCGGCAGATCCAGATTCCTAGTGCCCAGATAAAGTTGTAACCAAGGTTATATTGATGTACATATTTTCGCCTAACAGTCTTATTTGGGCTTATTTTACCTGACCTAATATAATATACCTAATCAGGTCATAAGTTCTGTCACATGTGTAATATGAAATAATTTGTTTACTATTTATGTAACCATTTATATAGCAACATGAACTTAATAAGACATACATTTATATGGTAATAAAGTTTATTCAAAATGAACCCCGCGATTTTGAATACATGCCTTCAATCTGCCTTAATCAAGGATGCCTTGAGTGACTTCAAATCAGGACGAGGTTTTGAGCAGGCCATTTCCTCCAAGTGTTGCCATGTCTTGTAATCTAAAGGACTCAAATCTGGCCTGGAGGAAGGCTAGTCTTCCTGCCGGATGAAGTCTATTTCACGCGTCGCCAGCCAGTCTTGTGTTTTCGCTCTATGAGCTGGCGCAGAATCTTGTTGGAATACCCCGCGCCTGATTTAAAAAATCTTGCTCCTGTTATTAATCCTCTTATTAAATAAATCCTGAAAATCTCAATTGGCGCGTAACCGCAACAATGCAACGCAATACCGACACGGTCTTCTTTAAATGTCCATTCCAAATTAAAATTGAGGAAATTCTAAAAGTACACATTTCTATTTTCATGAAAAATTCGAAATTCGAATTCAGTAGACATTTTTTGTGGCCAGCATTCTAAATTTAAAAGTTTATACTCGTTAGAAGAATAGTAAGGTATACTAGTTAGAAGAAAAACAAATGACTTTCCTTACCTTCTAGTAATTAACAAGACTACCGTATCTACTCTCTCTACTACTCTCCTCACCATAAGTTCGTAAGCGTTGATCGAACATAAGATAATATTTTGACCCCAAACAACGTTAGCGCAATCAGGTTAAGAGCACGCATTGTTGATGATATCGATCAAAGCTAGCAGGTATTATCTAACCCAATTTAATGGAGATCCCGCGTTACATAGTGAAAAAAGGCTTTAGTGTGTCATGTACAGTTCAATCCCCTGCAATACAAAGCAAGTGGTTTAGATATACATTGTAGGTTCATACTAATCAATAGTTTGGTAAAACTAACTTAGAAAAGTCACTACCAATTTTCGATGATAACGACGACCACTCAAAACCGAGTTAGGTATGGCACGAATCATAAATACTTACTACTGCCCAAATTTGTATGGAATGCAAAGTGCACCTCAGCCCTGTGCCTTCACTCTCATTAGGATTTGTTCGGAACCGATTGTCTACTTACCTTTTTAGATGTAGCAACAAACAAAGATGAACGCAACCGATATTCTGATTATCTCGTTACGTTGCTTCTAAAAGAAACAATCTGCGCGAATTAGAATGAGGCAAGAGCTTACGAAAATGAATTAATTATGGTGATTAAGCTTCGCGCGTGACTGACGCGAATTTTCCGCGGTGAGATCTTAAAAGAAGTGTTGCTTGTTTAAACAATGTCGAAAGATAACAAATCTGCAAAGCATGATTAAAAAACTGAACCTCTGTCTTATAAGTATGCCGAAAATACTTATTTTATGGCATAGGGAGACCGAGGGGAGTTGAAACAAAGGTGATTTGAAACAGAGCAGATTTCTCGTAACTTAAAACCGTTAGCGAGTTGGCGACGTCGCTTTTTATTCACTTTCCTTCGCCCGCGGAAGTGTCAGTTGGCGTCGGTGGCGTAAGTCGTGCGGTTGTGGAGTTCTGTGTGTCATGTGACAAAAATCGTAAAAAGTAAGTTTTTACCGTTTTTTTACGATGCCTATATTGTGATTAGGGTTTTGTATTTTGGTTTAAGTTATATATGTTTCGAAAGCTCAATATCTAAAGATTTATTATATATGTATGATTTAATCAATTTCTTTGTATTTGCAACTTGATTGTAAATTAAATAAAAATTGGGAGGTTTTTTCTTACTAAGGAGATTTGAAACAGGCTGTTTCAACTCTCCTCGTTTTCAATTTGAATTAGACAGAAGTCAATATATAACGGGCTCAAGAAAACATTTGATTTAATTTGTGTATTTTGTTTCAGAATGCCTACTGATTAAAAAAGAAAGACTGACAGAGGTATGGCGTGTCGCAAAATATATGATCTCGCAGCAGAAGAAGTAACTTAGGGAGGGAAAACTTTTCGTAACTTTGCTTCAAGTTACAACTTGAACCATACTTCCCTTTACAGGTATTTAAAAAACTGCTTATGATGCTTACAAAACGGCGACTACTCCAACGGTTGGATATCTCGAAAAAACTGTTTTTACAGCTTTAGAGGATAAGGTACTTTGTGAGTATGTTTTAAACTGCGCTGCTGCTAACTAAGAACTAAAGAAGCCAGAGCTTTTGCCTTTAAGTTGGTTGTAGATTATAATACAAAAATCCTTATTCTTGGACTGAGCATGAAATGACTGGAGAAGTTTGGCTTTTAATCTTTTATGAAACGTCATCCTTATTTTTCTCTGAGCCTACCTAAACCAACAAGTAGCTACTCCAGTATCCGTTGGGAACTCAACTCTCGAAGTTGTCGACGAGTACGTCTACCTGGGACAAGTGATCCAATTGGGTAGTCCAACTTTGAAAAAGAAGTCAATCGACGAATCCAACTCGACTTGGCAGCGTTCGGGAAAATGCGCAAGACTGTCATCTCATCTTATCTATCTCAGTGTTTGAAGACAAAAGTCTTTAACCAGTGATGACATACGGATCCGTAACATGGTCTCTAACTATGGGCCTTATGAAGAAACTCAATATCACACAACGAGCGATGGAGACGGCTATCCTGGATGTTTGTCTACGGGATCGAATCAGAAATGAGGAGATATGTAGAAGATCTAAGGTAACGGACATAGCCTTGAGAATCAGTAAGCTTAAGTGGCAATGGGCAGGGCAGAAAGCACGAAGAACTGATGGCCGTTGGGGCAGGAAAGTTCTAGATTCGAGACCCTTCGAACAAAGACGCAGCGTAGGATGTCCACCGACAAGATGGACAGACGACCTTGTAAAAATTCCAGGATCAAACTAGATGCAGACCGCTAGTAATCGGTCGCTGTGGAAAGCCGTGGGGGAGGCCTATGTTCACTAGTGGACGTCCTTTGTCTGATAATGATGATGATGATGATGATACGCGATAAACCCACTGGATCAATTGGCATTGCGAATGGGTCAGGTAGTTAATTATTTACTTAACTGATATATCAGTACAAAATGTTTAAAAAAAGTTTGTTTATTACTTGAAAAGTATAATTTTAATAAAAACCTTTAAATTATATCATCAGTTTTATTTTTAAGCCCTTAATAATTTTCAAAAATCATATGTTTCAACTCTCCTCGGCCTCTGTTTCATCTTACCTCGGTATAAGGAGAGTTGAAAAAAGTTGACTTGTAACGGTTAAGTCGATTTTTCACCTCAATATTTAACGCTCACAAATTCTTTATGTTAGTCATTTGCAAGTGTAAAGAATGTCCTATCGATTGGTACTAATATCATACGATTTCTGTCTATGGTATTTTCTGTATAAAACAAAATGTGAAAATTGTTGCAACTCCCCTCGGTCTCCCCTACTTATATTAAGACCTTCATCCCGATCAAATTATTTCCCGTAGAGAAATATTCCTTAGGTCACAAATGACTGAAGGGTAATCAGTAATTTTATATCTTTTGTTTATTTTGCAGATGTGAATATTTTCATATTACCAATCAGATCTTTTAGCTTAGAAATCGTAAGGCGATCTCAGTATCTAGCCATTCTTAGAAACTAGAGTATATAATAATAGATTAACAAGTTGATAATGGCAACGACTCAATGGTATTAGAGGCGACAATAAATATTCTTGGTAGTGTTCAGTTGTTCTAAAAATCTTAATCGGTAAACCGCAGCACATTGTTAATTGAAAATTGACATCATTACCAATTACGTTGTTGCAAATAAGGACATTTTACCTTATAAAGAAACGCTTATGCTTTTGGTACGTACGAACTTTAATACGACCATGAGCTCTTTTTTTGAATCACTCGTTTCAAGATGGCGAGTGATTTTCGTTCGAAGATGAATTAAAAGTCATAGAAAAAACTCGTTGTCGAACGAAAATCACTCGCCATTTCGAAACGAGTGATTCAAAAATAGGACCCCATGTCGTAAAACGTTACTATATCACCAATCGACGTTAGTGTAATTTCTTGATTTTCTAACAAAAGTAAAATAAATAGAGCAATCCAGTTTATAAGTGGTGTTAAATCTTTATTTTTTTAGCAAGCTCAAATACTCCTAGTTTATTTAAAGAATGAAATAACAACAGTAGAATTTCAGTTGCCTAATAGAAGGTCCTTATCAATTTCTTACTTATTGACAAAAAAATAATGGATCATGGTGACGGATATAGGATGGTTTTGGATCCGGTAATCGTCCTCAGGGGATGTTAATGGAGATAAAGTTAAGCCTGATATTTGCGGAAGCAGAGCCACAGCAGCGAACTGCTAGTGCACTCACTAAGATACGAATAAATCATAAAATTGCTTAATGGTCTATAAACGTATTTAACACTAAAATAAGTTTTATAAACCAATCAATTGCAATACGTTTCAACATCTTAATACATTGAGTAAGTACTAAAACTTGGAGGAATAAAGCGTTACTTTGCTTATTCGATGGTATCAATTTTGTCTCGTGATTCGATTCGCGTCGTAATCTTTGCACAAGAGCGCGACGTTCCGAACTATTAACGTTTTGTGTGTTTCATGGGAATGAGAACCACCAAATACAATAACTTTTCAATATCGGAGCAACCAATAACCCATGACACGAGAGACTAATGATTATTAAGCTGAGCATCTGGTGTCCCACTGCAATACAAAGGCCTCCCAACTGGGCGATAGACACCGAAGGCATTTTCCTAATCTTCATTTATGGGGAATCTGCTGAACTTCCCTAGATATAATAGACCCGGTCAAAATAAAACGTTACATTTACATGTTTTCTTTATTTTTAATAACGTATAAAGGACATTTTAACATAGGAACATTTCATCAAAAAATACAATTTGTAAAATACAATAAGTTCCAAGATGCAAAATCACAAAAGCTATAAAACAGGATTTTTTATACCTTAAATCTCTACGTTGAGCTTATTCTATAAAACTAAACTATTTAAAGGTACATACAACCAGCGTACTGAGTCCTTAAGGGCGCCTACACACTAGCGATTGTCCAGCGTAGGCGTACGGTAAATGTATGCGCAGCGCAGTACGCGTTGTCTCTGCCAGACTACATGAGCGCGTCGCTTACTGCGGTGTCATGTACAATAATGCCGCGCTAGCCCAGCGTTCAATTAACTGCAGAGGAAACGCGTCGCGTTGTCGCGGCGTCTGCGCTGCGCATACGTTCATCAACCGCCTACGCTGGACAAATGCTAGTGTGAAGGCGCCCTTAAGGATTCGGCACATTAGTTGCGGTCTGTGTTCCGGTCCATACAAAATTGCCCGCGACACGAGACGGCCCGGCCCGCAGACCGCAGACGCATCACCAGTGTGCCAAATCCTTAAAACACATAAATAAAATAAACACACATAAACTATATGACAACAAGAAATCAAATAATAACATGAATTAAAACATCATAATAAAATCATATCCACGCATAAAATAGTCAATTTATAAAATACTACATTCGAATGTCACATTTGTAAAATTTTTAATTAGAAATTTAAAAACAAACGCTTGAATAATCGCTTATCCGTAAACGCACTCATACAACGCCATAAGTTTAATTTAAAAGCGAACCGCACCGTCCAATGAGACAAACGACGCCCCACGTCTCCTTGAAAGAGGCCTAAAGTTTGTTAGCACGACCGTCTTTCCTTACCCTTAACTTGTTAAAATATGAACGCTGCCATTGCTTATAAATATTTAATGTACTGAATGCATTCTTATCATATTTTTTTTTAATCTGTGACAGCCTGACAGCTCTACTGTTAATTTTGTCTTCTGTCTGACCTCCTCGGCTCGCTAGACTAATTTATAATTTTATTTTAATTTAATAATGTAATTACTATTTGACGATGTATTGCAACTTTATTTCATGAAGAAATAAATGCTTGTAATAATCAGCGTGCGGTCTTTTCAATTCCACGAATCCTGCTGCGCCACTTCCACTCGCCCCTGGATCAGCTCTCGCAACAGGTTATGGGCCCAGTTTCGAAGACAGGAAACGTGGAAGGTGAAAAGGCTAAAACCAAGAAGCACGTTGGTTATCCTCAGAAGCTCATGCAAAGGAATTCCAAAGCGGTGAGATTTTTTTTTTTGAGAAAAAGTGACCTGCTTTTACCCTCTAAAAGTCACTTCACAAAACCGCATGGTCATGGAGAATTCTTCGAGTACATCTGCAGGAAGTTATGTAATCAGCGGCGGCTTTAATTTTGAGAAACTAGAAGGCGTCTCAAATTATGTCAGCTGGAAGTTTGCAATCAAAAACGCTTTGATTCTAGAAGGATTATGGAATGCCGTCCTAGGCACAGAGGCTGACGAATCAAAAGTAGCCAAAGCACTAGCGAGAATATCACTAAGCCTTAAACCCTCTTTATACCAAATTTTACATGGTATTACCACAGCAAAAGCAGCATGGGACAAGCTGAGAAATGTCTATGAAGACAAAGGATTATTCAGACGGGTTGGTCTACTTCGGCAACTTCATAGGGTGGACTACAATCAACATCAAAATATGACAAAATACATCGACACAGTTTTCTCCTTAGTACAGCAATTAGCGGACATTGGTAAGGTCATTGAAGATGAAGAGATTGCGGAGATACTTTTATCTGGGCTCCCTCAGGACTTCGACACACTTGTATCGGCCTTGGAGACAGCATTGTTGACCAATTCTCTATCTTCAGAAGTTGTCCGTGCTCGATTAATTCAGGAAGAATACAGAAAATTGCACACCGAGAACCAGCAAATACTGCACAGTAACAGTAATTCATCAAGTGCACTTATCGTCAAGAAGAAGATCGTCTGCAATTACTGTAAGAAACCTGGACACATTCAGTCGCGCTGTTTCAAGCTGAAGCGCCAAAAGCAAGAAAAGCGTAATCAAGAGAACACTGCATACGCTTCATCGTTCTACGCGTCTGATAGTGTGGATTTTATAGTGGATAGCGGATCGTCTTCGCATATGTGCAAAAATAAAAATTACTTGGACAATATTAGACAAAATAAGACTATAATTACTTGTGCAGATAAAGAAACTAAAATGAAAAGCTCTGGTGTTGGAGATATTCACGTAAGCATTAATGGTTGTAATAAAATTTTGAATGATGTCATGTATGTTCCACAGTTGACCGAGAATTTGCTTTCTGTGAGTAGATTGTGTGAGAGGGGTATGGTTGTGATTTTTAATAAGGATGGGTGTTCTGTCTATGATAGTTGTGATATTCAAGGCAAGCCTATTATGTCTGCTAATCTAAGTAAGGGTGTTTATAGAATGAAATGTACTTTTGCAAAGGAGCGGTCGATGGCTGTTCTACATGAAGTGCAGAAAGCACAGACTGCAAAGTATGCTGGGTCAAATGGTTTGAATGCTAATTTATGGCATAAAAGGTTAGGGCATCTGAGTCTTCAAGGTATGTATACACTTCAGAAATGTGCAGCACGTAAAGTATCTTTTCAGGTTGACAAGGAGAATCTAGTCCCGTGTGTCGCCTGTCTGGAGGGGAAGCCGGTGGCCAAGGCTTATCCGAAGGAAAATACAAGACGTGCAAGCCAGCCGTTAGAGTTGATACATAGTGACGTCTGTGGCCCGATGAAAGACCCCAGCTGGAGTGATGCAAGGTACTTATTAACACTTACTGATGATTATTCTAGAAAAAGTTTTGGATATTTGTTAAAGAAAAAGTCAGAAGTTTTAGACTGTTTTATCCATTTTAAGAACTTTGTTGAAAAGCAGACTGGATTGCATATAAAATGCCTGCGTTCTGATAATGGCGGTGAGTACTGCAGTGACAGTTTTAGGAAATTCCTTGAGAAAGAGGGAATAACTCACCAGTTGACTGTACCGTATTGTGCTCAACAGAATGGCGTGGCAGAGCGCCTTAATAGAACTTTAATGGAGAAGGCTAGGTGCATGTTAATACAGGCAGGTCTCTGTAACCGTTTTTGGGGTGAGGCTGTTATGACGGCAATTTATTTGAAGAATAGATCCCCCACTGCGGCGTTAGCAGGACAGGTGCCTGAAGAGGTCTGGTCCCGACACTCAGTTTGTCTCGGACACCTCCGTGTATTTGGTAGCATTGCCTATTCATTAATTCCTGAGCCTACTCGTACAAGTAAATTGAATGCTAGGGCAAAGTTATATATTTTTGTCGGTTATTCAGAACGAACAAAAGGTTACCGACTCTTAGACCCATCTAATCCGAGGAGAGTAATTATATCTAGGAATGTTAATTTTATAGAGGACAGATTTTATAAGGATTTTGAAAATAATGACATGAAGAACAATTTAATAAGCGATAATTTAAATGAATTTATAATTTTAACAGAATATAATAATGAATTAAATTGTAATAGAACTGAATATAATAACGATTTGAATTCTACTCAGAATAATAATAATTCTAGTCAAAATATTAATAAAAGTATTAATTCAAATGATAAACATGATTTTTCGTATGAATTTACAGATGTTGAGTCTGGCGATGAATCCGACGAGTACCCAGATGCAGAGCAGGCCTCTGCTGAGCCTGAGTCTTCAGTTCGGGAGCCGGAGGCGCAGCCGGTGACTGGCGAGGATGCAGCAGCTCGAGGGGAAGGCGCGACTAGTACAGTAGGTCCTGTCACTGTCAGCGGCCGCCCCGTACGCAGTACACGTGGTATACCGCCAATTAGATATGGCGATTATGAAATCGGTATGTACGCCAACTCTTTATTTGAAGAACCCCAAACATACGAAGAGGCTATGACGTCATCAGACTCCTCCGAGTGGAAAAAGGCAATGAAAGAAGAGTATGAGTCACTTGTTCAACATAATGTATGGGAGTTGGTTGATCGTCCTTCTGATGCCAATGTCATTAAATGTAAATGGGTGTATAAGAGGAAACATGATACGTCAGGAAATTTTGACAGGTATAAAGCTCGCTTGGTCGCTCGCGGCTTTAGTCAAAAGAGAGGACTGGATTATTCTGAAACTTTTTCGCCAGTTGTTCGACATTCAACAATGCGTATTCTTTTCTCACTTGCACATGAATTAGATATGTCTATAGAACACATAGACGTAACTACAGCATTTTTGAATGGCGACTTACATGAAAGAATATACATGGAGCAACCACAAGGTTTTGTCAGTGATGAGAACAAGGTGTGTATGCTAAGAAAAAGTCTGTATGGATTAAAACAGGCTAGTCGCATGTGGAATCTGAAGGTGCATGATTTACTGTCGAAGAATGGCTATGTGCAAAGTAAGTGTGAGCCCTGTGTATATGTCAAAAAGTGTGGAAGGGATCTCACCATCATAGCTTTATATGTTGATGATTTTTATATTTTTTCGACTTGTAATACAGAGGATTTATTTAAATTATTGAATGAAAATTTTTGTATAAAGCATCTTGGTTCACTTACGAGTTGTTTAGGCATGCGTGTCACTAGAAATAAGAATGTTTTAATCTTGGATCAATCTGAATATATTAGGAAATTACTTCAACGTTTTAATATGACAGACTGTAAGCATGTATCCACACCTATGATAGCAAATAGTAATTTATCTAAAACAGACAATGAACCTTTAGATGATAATGTTTATCAGTTCAGGCAATTAATTGGCTGTCTGATGTATTTATCGGTTTGCACGAGGCCAGATATAGGTTTTAGTTGCAGTCAGCTCAGTCAATACTTGACCAATTTTGATAAAAGTCATTGGGTAGCTGCTAAACGAGTATTGCGATATTTGGCGGGTACCATTGATTTAGGACTTTGTTTTTACAAGAGTAAATCTCTAGATTTGTTGGCATATACAGACGCTGACTGGGCTAACGATAAATGTGATAGGAAATCATACACGGGCTTCGTTGTGAAACTAGGTAATAATACAGTTAGCTGGGAAGCTAGAAAGCAGCGCTGTGTGGCACTGTCCAGCACTGAGGCTGAGTATGTAGCCATAAGTGATGTTGCGAAAGAGTTATGTTTTATTCAGAATTTCTTGTTGGAAATTTATGATAAACATATAGAGACTATTATCTATAATGATAATCAGAGCGCACATAAACTGTTGCTGGCAAAGGAGTACTGTCATAAGCGTACCAAGCATATTGACCTACGTTACCATTTTGTAAAAGATTATGTATCAAGACGTAGAGTTACAGTTAAATACTTACCAACTGACCAAATGACAGCCGATCTATTTACCAAGCCCCTAAGTAAAACTAAACATTTTAATTTTGTCGAAAATTTGAATTTGAAGCATCTGTGATATTAATGTTTAGAATATTATTGTGAATGATTTTGTTTGTTGTTTTGCCTGATAATACTGATAATTGCCTAATAACTTGTAATAATGTTATGTACTGACTGACATAAGATAATGGTAGTAGAGCAAATATTGTACATTACTAAGATAGAGTTTGGTAGAGACTTATTTTGTAGAGTCTTATGATAAGAATGAGGGGAAGTGTTAAAATATGAACGCTGCCATTGCTTATAAATATTTAATGTACTGAATGCATTCTTATCATATTTTTTTTTAATCTGTGACAGCCTGACAGCTCTACTGTTAATTTTGTCTTCTGTCTGACCTCCTCGGCTCGCTAGACTAATTTATAATTTTATTTTAATTTAATAATGTAATTACTATTTGACGATGTATTGCAACTTTATTTCATGAAGAAATAAATGCTTGTAATAATCAGCGTGCGGTCTTTTCAATTCCACGAATCCTGCTGCGCCACTTCCACTCGCCCCTGGATCAGCTCTCGCAACATAACTAACCCATCACCCATGTTTTGGGTATGGAGAATATCATATTTGAAGTTTTATAAAAAAAAAACAACACGGGTAATGTAGATAGTTACAGCTGAAGTAAATAACGCCACATTACTTTCGACTTTAATTCTTGCTACCAAAAGTATCCATCACACGTTGCATACAGCCTGGTACGCCTCGATGTGACTCCCTTGGTCAAGAGCGTCAATTGTCGACCCGCCTTGAGGAAGACCACGACGCCCGTGCGCCGGTATTTCATTTTTTTAATTATATATAGATTTCGTTGACTTTTAATTTATTTTTAAACGAAAATAACACGAAACATTTACGAAAATGATTAAAAAATAAGGCCTCAAGCTGAAATATACATTTCTAAATTCTACCAAAAAATACGGGTGTTGCTATAGAAGAAAATTACGTTTCGTATGGTCACAGTAATAACCTGGTACATCCACATATTTGCATTTCTCTTTAGTCTACAATTTTTGCTACAATCACACGTTGCATGTGGCCTGGTACGCCTCGATGTGGCTGCCCGGGTCGGGCGAGAGCGTCAGCTGCCGGCTCGCCTTGAGGAACACCACGACGCCCGCGCGCGCCGGTTTCGGCTCCGTGTCGCATAGCGAGCCGCGGTCTGATGTCACGATGATCAGACTGGCATATTTCATTAATACCAAATTCCGCATTAAATTCGGTTCATCCAAATGCGAGATAATTGTGAACAAACAGAGTCAGCGAATTACAGCGGCATTGAATTAAACAAACTAACTATACTCAGATTTCGTTGACTTAAATAAACTGATTTTCTAACAAAAGAAAAATCGAAACATTGACACAAAAAAAACAAAAATAAGGCCCCACGCTAGGACATATTTCCAAATTTTACCTAAAAATACTTGTGTTGATACAGTTACAGTGGCCAGCACATCAGGTTACCTACTTTAATTGCAAACTAGCCCTTATTACAATTGTATAAGATACCGCAGTGTTTACCTTGACGTGCTGTGGGCCGTACATCCACATATTTGCACTTGTCTTAGTCTTTTATTTTTACTAAAATCACACGTTGCATGTGGCCTGGTATGCCTCGATGTGGCTGCCCGGGTCGGGCGAGAGCGTCAGCTGCCGGCTCGCCTTGAGGAAGACTACGACGCCCGCGCGCGCCGGTATCGGCTCCGTGTCGCATAGCGAGCCGCGGCCTGACGTCACGATGATCAGACTGGCATATTTCAAAATAATACCAAAAAACCGCTTCAAAATTTGGTTCAACCAAATGCGAGATAATTGTGAACAAACAGTGGCAGCGAATCACAGCGGCAGTGTATAAAACAAAATATATTAGTTTATTACAACTAAATAAAATACCGCAGTGCTTACCTTGACGTGCTGTGGTCCGTACATCCACATATTTACACTTGTGTTAGTCTTTTATTTTTGCTACAATCACATGTTGCATGTGGCCTGGTACGCCTCGATGTGGCTCCCCGGGTCGGGCGAGAGCGTCAGCTGCCGGCTCGCTTTGAAGAACACCACGACGCCCGCGTTTTTTTTTAACGAAAATAACTCGAAATATTGACGCAAATAATTCAAAACTAAGGCCCCAAGCTGTGATAAACACTTCAAAATTCTACCAAAATATACGTGTGTTGCTATAGTTATAGCTAAAGTAAATAACATCTCGTATAGTCACAAACATCTTGCTGTATGTATGCATATGTACCATCTGATACATCCACATATTCGCACTTCTCTTTAGTCTACATTTTTTGCTACAATCACACGTTGCATGTGGCCTGGTACGCCTCGATGTGGCTGCCCGGGTCGGGCGAGAGCGTCAGCTGCCGGCTCGCCTTGAGGAAGACTACGACGCCCGCGCGCGCCGGTATCGGCTCCGTGTCGCATAGCGAGCCGCGGCCTGACGTCACGATGATCAGACTCGGACTGGGTCTGATGATCGTGTTGTATGGCTCGTCGTCGCTTAGGACCTGTGGGACAATGGAGAGGGTTAATTTAATTATTAACAAGCCTATATTAGCTTCACTTGTAACTAAGTGTATGAAAATCTTGGAATCTTAATTTGACCTACTTCCCGGTCTTCGATTAGGATGAAATTTTACACTCGCTCTGAGTTCTGAGGCCGAAGTGAGAGTCGTTGCGAGACTTACTCGATCAAACGCATCGAGCGCGTAAACATGATTTTATATGGGATTATTTTAGTGTAAACGTTACCCACTAGATAGCGCTGCTTCAACTACGGCCACTGATGACAATACATGACTAGCTAAGAAACGTCATTACAAATCTAATATGGCGGCCTCCCCAGAAATAGCGGACAGGCTATTTGAAAGGCAACCCCATGATATGAATTACAAATGAAAGGGTTTGGTGTCAGGAATACGAAAAAAATAATCATGTGACCTAAATCCAACATGGCAGACATCCAAGATGGCGGATTGGCTATTTGAAATGCATGATATGGGTATTAAATGAATTAAATGTAAGGGTTTGTTGAATGGGATACGAATAAAACGTGTTTTTATGTTTTTAAACTATTATAATTATTTAGTTTATACCTTTTCAACAGTGAGATAATTTTGGGTAAAATGCATTGGAAGGTCTCCTTAATATTGCAGACATTTCGCACTTAACATTGGAAATATGGTAGGTGCCAATATAAAGGAATGGTATTGGCACCGGTGGGTTTGTGGTTTTACTGATGATTAAACAGAACAACCAGTTCCTCAGATGGGGATCACTAACGGTGAAATTGTGGTACCTGATGTGGTTCAGGGCGTATGTCCGACCGAAGGTTGTTGTATATGTGTCCTGCTTTGTCGCGACTGCTGCTTGACTATTTTAGATACTAGCTTGACCTAACGTCATCATATTAACAATAAGTATACATACAGCTAGCCAGGCGGTTGCCAGATGCAGGAATTGGGATCCTCTAAGTCTTGCATTAAATAGGAGTTGCGTGTAGCTGCTGTATATGCTTAATGTATACGGTATTTATGTAATAAGTAATGCTTTTTTTGTTAATTTTTTAATCAAGCTCTAACTTTTTCCCTTCTATCACTTCCTACGCGCCGCCAGCATTTTCTCGGTATAGACCTATGGTTGACTGGTAGATAATGATTTTAGCATTAAGTCCGCCATATGTACCTTTTGTTTGTGCATGAAGTGTTTTAAATAAATAAAATAAAAAACAACAACAGATTTATGGGTTGCATAGGATGATTTGTGTACACTGTCAAATGCTAGCAAATTTTTCGAGCTTTTTAAATATTTTCATGACGACATCGATAGAGATACGATGCTGCATGTCATATGAATTTTATATATCTCCACACGTAGACCGCCATAGATCACGCAAAATTTGAATGACTTTTATGACCGCTATGGTTCTCATCTTTCTTGTCCTTGATGCCTAAAGTACTAATTCATTCACTGCCTCGGTGGCGCAGCCGCAGCGGTAAGAAGGACGCACTTTAAAGCGACGTCTGCGCGAGAGTTCCCGGGTTCGATCCCCGGGTCGAGCCAAAAATATATACCTGAGTTTTTCTGTTCAAAAATTCTTACGGTAGCCCGGAGTTTGGAAGTTGGCGGTGTTTCACCCGCGTGCCTCGGAAAAGCACGTACAGCCATTGGTCCTGCGCCTGATCTCTCTCCGGTCGTGTCAGATTGCTGTCCCATCTGACTATGAGGGTGAAAGGAATACAGAGTGCGTCTTTGTTTGCGCACACACTTGTGCACTATAATATGTCCCGCGCAGTCGGTTAGTCGTTGACTGGCTAGTCGAAATCGGCTAAGGCGACTATTATTATTAATTCACAGGCTCTTTACCTTAATTTTGACGACACAAAAGTCGCTCACAGGCGGTCGCCAGATGCAGCAGTTGGTGTCCTCCAGCTCCGGGCGGAACAGGAGTTGTTCCTGCGTGTAGCTGCTGTAGTCCAGCATGTCGACCAGTGTGGGCACGTCGATGTGTTCCCGTGATATGTTAGCATCGTACGGATTTATGGGTTGCATAGGTGTAGTAAGCGCTTTTCAAAGGTTTACCAAGACCCGAGTAGATGATTTGTGAACGCTGTCAAATTTTTCGAGCTTCTTAAATATTTTCATGACGACATCGATAGAGATATGATGTTGCATGTTATATGCATGTTATATATCTACACACGTAGACCGCCATAGATCACGCAAAATTTGAATGACTTATGACCGCCATGGTTCTCATCTTTCTTGTCCTATCTTGATGCCTAAAGTACTAATTCATTCACTGCCTCGGTGGCGCAGCCGCAGCGATTAGGAGGTCGCACTTTAAAGCGACGTCTACGCGAGAGTTCGCAGGTTCAATCCCCGGGTCGGGCCAAGAATATACACCTGAGTTTTTCTGTTCAGAAATTCTTACGCTAGCCCGGAGTTTGGCGGTGTTTCACCCCCGTGCCTCGGAAAAGCACGTGCAGCCGTTGGTGCTGCGCCTGATCTCTCTCCGGTCGTGTCACATTGCTGTCCCGTCAGCTTTGAGGGTGAAAGGAATAGAGAGTGCACCTGTGTTTGCGCACACACTTGTGCACTATAATATGTCCCGCGCAGTCGGTTAGTCGATGTCACTGGCCATCGTAGTCAAAATCGGCTAGGGGGACTATTATTACTATAATTCACAGGCTCTTTACCTTAATTTTGACGACACAGAAGTCGATCACAGGCGGTCGCCAGATGCAGCAGTTGGCGTCCTCCAGCTCCGGGCGGAACAGGAGTTGTTCCTGCGTGTAGCTGCTGTAGTCCAGCATGTCGACCAGTGTGGGCACGTCGATGAGTTCCCGTGATATGTTAGCATCGTACGGATTTATGGGTTGCATAGGTGTAGTAAGCGCTTTTCAAAGGTTTACCAAGACCCTAGTAGATGATATGTGAACGCTGTCAAATTTTTCGAGCTTCTTAAATATTTTCATGACGACATCGATAGAGATATGATGTTGCATGTTATATGCATGTTATATATCTACACACGTAGACCGCCATAGATCACGCAAAATTTGAATGACTTTTATGACCGCCATGGTTCTCATCTTTCTTGTCCTATCTTGATGCCTAAAGTACTAATTCATTCAATGCCTCGGTGGCGCAGCCGCAGCGGTAAGAAGGTCGCACTTTAAAGCGACGTCTACGCGAGTTCCCGGGTTCGATCCCCGGGTCGGGCCAAGAATATATACCTGAGTTTTTCTGTTCAGAAAATTTTACGCTAGCCCGGAGTTTGGCGGTGTTTCACCCCCGTGCCTCCGAAAAGCACATAAAGCCGTTGGTCCTGCGCCTGATCTCTCTCCGGTCGTGTCAGATTGCTGTCCCATCGGGCTATAAGGGTGAAAGGAATACAGAGTATGTCTGTATTTGCGCACAAACTTGTGCACTATAAAATGTCCCGCGCAGTCGGTTAGTCGTCTCTGGCCGCCGTAGTCCAAATCGGCTAGGAGGACTATTATTACTAATTCACAGGCTCTTTACCTTAATTTTGACGACACAGAAGTCGCTCACAGGCGGTCGCCAGATGCAGCAGTTGGCGTCCTCCAGCTCCGGGTGGAACAGGAGTTGTTCCTGCGTGTAGCTGCTGTAGTCCAGCATGGCGACCAGTGTGGGCACGTCAATGTGTTTCGGCGTGAGACCCGCGCGGACCACGTTGTCGGAACACGCCATGCATTCTACGCAATCTGGAGAGGAAATATGGCTGAATTATTTTAAATATTCCACCACTGATTTAACTCTCTGCATTTTCCAAGCGGTTGACTGGTAGAAAATGCCAAAAGGAATTAAGTCCGCCAATTGTACCGTTAACAGTGCAATAAAGTTTTTAAAAAAATATTATCTAGAATATTTTTGACACCCAGTGACATATTTATTATATATTCTTAAAGATGAAGTAAGAAACCAAAACTGACGTAGACGTATCCGTAAGAGACCAAAAATTTCGCACGGTCGGTTCGAATGCCCGGTAGCTCAATTGGTAGAGCGTTTGGCCCGGATTAGCCAAGAAGTTGCTGGTTCGAGTCCCGCCCGTGCGCAATTTTTGGATTCTTATTTTATTTTTATGAATTAATCTACCTACATAAACGGATACAGTCTACATTCAAAAAGACATACCTACAGGAACGACGTGGCTACGTGTTATTGAATGCTAGCTCAGAATTGTAGAAATGTCTTTTTGAATGTAGACTAAGCTTGTTACTAAGTACCATAGAAATATTTTATTCATCCATGAATTCATGTCCTTTATGTTGTTTCCAATCATATTATAATAATAAAAAAGCTGCAACTTAAATAATAATGATGGAGTATTAAGCCCACTTTCGTAAGGAAAATGTATATTTGTTTGTAACGCATTTTCCATGGCGCATCTTGTTTTTTCTTTATTTTAAAAATCTAAGTCATCCACTAATACTATGTATGTAATTCTTTACAAACGTTTAATTCTCTTGTAGTTAGTTTAAAAGAAGAAATGTTCAATTTTTAATACTAATGTCACCGTCATATTGTAAAAACAGCAAGATTGCAATCTGGCGGTTTTAAATCCGCTAAATTGTAATTTGTCGATTTATTGACAACTGTATCGAACTTCATACATTCTAAAGTAAACTGAAATGACGAATCACTGGGAAAAATGGTGAGTTAGGGTCGGTGAAGGATAAACAGGGGACGACGGTTAGGTTGACATGTAACTACCAATAAAATCGTAAATGCTAAACCAAGTCAAGCTTGTTTAATAAGTCGACAGATTACAATCTCCCGGATTTAAAACCGTAAGATTGTAATCTCGCGGTTTTTACAATATTACGGTGACATTTAGAGTTCTACTTCCTAATATTATAAATGCGAGGGTATATGAGAATGGATGTATGATTGTTACTCATTCACACAAAAACTACTGGATGGATCTTAATGAAATTTTACAATAACGTAGTTCATAAGCAAATATATCGGAATTCCAACTAAGATGCAATTCATTAGTGGTATTTTTTGAGACCCGACCGCGGGTCAAGCCGCGGGGAGTCGCTAGTGTTTCCATAAGTCGAAGTCAAATAATTATATTATTCTCGCTGACACAATACTACCTTTTTTATTAATTTACACTGTTGCATTTTTAGTAGGTTAATTGGCGGACATTGCATTCTTGACTAGTCAACAGCTTGAGAAAGCAAAATGTTTATTGTAATAAATAACCCCTGGTTCTATTTACCTCCACTGATATAAGCATGAGGCAAGTTGGCATTTAAGAAGATGGCTTGTCCAGGCCTGAGTTGCAGATAGTTCATAAAGTATGGCGCCCAGCAACCCACGTCACCAGGGAAGTCTGTGTGCAAACGCCGAACTAGCGGATATAGGAGGGACGACTGGACTGATGTATCTGAAATGATTTAGGTTATATTCAATTCAATCCTTTATTATGCGCTCTATAAAGCTGTATACTACAGAATGAAGAAAATAGCATAAGAAGCAAGTTTAACAAGTAACTTAGTTGCTATGTCATGAACTGATGTAGAAACAGGCATCCACACATGCACAATTACTAAGTAATGTTTTAGGTGACACAGTTTCCTTAGGGTTTCAGTGTAGATTGAAACAACCGATGTCATAGGATATAAATAAATAAATATTGGACAGCAATCACATACATTGCTCTGTCTGATCCCAAAGTAAGCAACCAATGCTCTTGTCTTGAAATTAGACACAAAAGTGGTGCCACAACACCCAGACCCGATACTATATAGAAAATTATGATTTCTACATTGACCGGACCAAGAATCGAACCCAGGATCTCGGAGCGGCGACGCCTTGGAACCAAGTGTGCTTAGCCACTGCACGGTGGTTGACGTATTTTATCTATTTCTGTATTTCATTTAAGTGGCCCAAACTCAACTGATATTGACTCTTCTGGAGCTGTTCTAAACATGAGTTCAAAAGTGGTTCATAATTATCTGTTGTAGGATGTGCATTGCCTATATAGGTCAGGTCACCTCAATTGTATTCCATAGCAACAACAGTCTGTTAAGTGATTACAATAACTATTTGTTTTTACCTTCTTTCTCCAATCTTGAGAGCAATTTATTTAGAGCAGATGCAATAGCATCTTTTTCAGCAGTCATCAACGAACAAAATACTTGTTTAAGAATATTTTTACTATCTCCCTGTTCTAACAAAGCGTTAACACTGTCTTTTGAAAGTATCTCATTTAGTTCTGGAAGTTCTGAAAAGTGAGTCAAAGGTTATAAATAACACATTTAGTAGTTCAATCACAAGAAATCTTTTTTTTGACAACCTGTTTCACAATATCCTAATAGGTTCTGATTAATGTTATCTGTTTAATACTTTAACCTCAATGACATTCCATACTTGAATTATTTGTTGGTTAGTGCTTTAGTTTTCGATTGTGAAACCAGCCCTTAATACTCTTAATTGCAAAAAGGTAACCAAATAGACTCAGTTCCTTTTACAGATAATGATGTGAATAGTTTGTTACTAACTTGATAGAAAGTCCTTAATTTCAGATACGGGCCTAAAGCCGCAGAGAGCTTCAAATGGTGTCAATGCTATAGCCAACTCAGGCTTATGGTTAGGGTCCTTGTACATTTGTGGGAATTTTTTGTGTAGTTCTTCAGCATGGCCCTGTAATGAAATTATAAACAAATGTAATGTTATAATGTTAAAAATTTTGATTGATTGATTGGTCAAAGAAGGATTAGGAAAAAATCTAATGATCACTTTGTTGCATTAATATGACTGTTTACATTGTCATAGTATGTGAAGATAAAGAGAGTTTATCTTACTAGGCTAGATAAGAATGAATACTGTTTGTTTTCCTATTACATATAGTACACAAAATCCTAGGTTAGTTTGTCTGTAGCTTATAAAGATATTATTTTGGAATATTATTGTAAATGAGATATTATCTTTTTTGTTTTACTTAATTAAAAAGTCAGACATTTGTCCACAATTGCATATGTGTGACAATGCAGTCCAAGTTACATCATACCTTATTGGGATGAGCTTGGATCGATAATGCCTTTCTTATTGAAAGGATTTTCAGCAGAAATGGCACCGTAACTCCAAACTTGTTTTTGACTATTGGGCCTATAGCATCATGGTTGTCTTTGATATAGTCACCAAGCAATACATTCCTATCTATAATGAGGGCAGGGCCGTTAGGGTGAATGCCCATCCATAGCTCAGCATAGGGTTTAGAATCATCAATAGAGATGTTACTATTAGCACTAGCCAAAAGCTGCGCCACTACACTATCTGCACCAAACTTGCCCCAGTCATAATGTTGCACTGTGCACTGTAATTCCATGATAACCTGCGAAATATAACATAAACATAAAAAGCTACACAAAATTTTAATGTCTAGTTAATATATGTATAATTATTAGTTGTACTAACCGGTTGATTGGATTCAATATAGTATAGAAGATGATGCAACGTCAACGTGGACGGCAATTGAATGATCTATTCAACAAATTAGATTAAAGTCAACAAGTATAGTACACACTAAAAATATCTTTTGGAAGTTTTATATTATACGTGCTAGGTATTCTTTTTATAATTTGAAACCTATTCATAGAGTGAATGCTAAATAATATAAATACATTTATCAATTTTAAATATGTTTTATGCGATAAATCAATTTAAATCTAGACAAAAACCATGTAACAAATTTTGTTATGAATTTCTGGCATTTTAGTTTTTTGCTGTCACTGTCGAACACTGTCAATGTCAAAAAGCTGTCACAACGAAGTTTTTTTTTTGTTTTTTTTTTGTTTATGTTGTACGCTTCGGAATCTGGTCCATATAGTCAATTCTGAGGTTACTGGATTCTCTTTGTTAGGGGTGAAATCTTCATGCACAAACAAAAGGTACATATGGCGGACTTAATACTAAAAGCATTCTCTACTAGTCAATTATAGGTCTATACAGAGAAAATGCTTTATCTGGTTTTAGAGCTGAAATTACCGTAACTGATTTCCAAGAAGATGGTATCAAGTCATGAAGTCATAAATTATAAAAAAAATATTCAACAAAATGTGTTTGCAACTGAGTTTTTTTTTAAAATAGAATATATGGAATTCCGTCTAGGCCAGAAGTACCTAGTGTTCTTCCATAAAATTCTTCTTCCTCTTCTTTGATGATAATGGCAATGTGTTCCATAAAATTAATATTCCTATCGGAATAGAAGGACAAGTAAAAGCTGTCAAACGAAACCGATTTAAGATGTCAGTAATTAACAAAAGTAAGTAATATTTGAAGCTTTAAATGAGATAACCTTTTGATCAGGTTATTTATAACAATGTTCCTAAGATAAATATAGTAGTTTACTGCATGATAAACAGTCGACACAAAATATTGAACATGCAGCTCTAGTGTAAAACTAAATGTTATTTCATTATACAAAATATTCGTCGATATACATTCCCTGTGTTATTCTGACTTTATTTTTTACGTAAATTAACGTTTGTAGAATAGAATAATCAAACTGCGTACTTTAAATTTGAAGCGCATTGGTAAATATAAGTCGTATATTAAGAGGCTTCGATTTTGACTAATCTACCTGTTAAATGATTATTTGTTGGGGTTATGCCGCTGTAATGCATAACAATCAATCACCGATCAAGTCACCATGTTTCAGATGCATTATATTTCCAAAATATGCACAATTTCACTTTTAAATATAAAAAATCAAATGCACGTATTTTCAGCGAGCTTCTGCAGGGCGGTCAACTGTTTGACATTTGACAAAAATGGTTCTGCTACCCATCTCTTTTTATCACACAGTTTGCTGCTACGAGGGTGAAACTGAAAGTTCTTAGAAAATCAAAAACTGATTACATTAGCCAGTTATTAGTTTTATTATATCTTTTCAAAATATTGTCCATTGACGTCAATACACCGCTGCATGCGATGGAACCACTGGGAAAAGCACTTTGCCCACTCGTCCTTAGGGGTCTCTTCAATGGCATCGCGATACGCAGCCACCCCTTCTTCAGCATTCATAAACCGCTTTCCTTTAAGTTTTTCTTTAATTTTTGGAAATAAATAAAAATCACAAGGCGCGAGGTCGGGGCTATACGGCGGGTGACCCAGTAATTCAACGTTTGATGTCGCCAAATAGTCGATCGTTCGCTTGGCGGTGTGCGACGAGGCGTTGTCGTGGTGAAGGAGGATCCTACTGCGAGGTCGTTTCTCTCGAACTTTTTCCAAGACAAGTGGCAAACAATTGGTAGTGTACCATTCTGCAGAAACTGTTTTTTTATCCTCTAACACAATTGTTGCGAAATGACCTATCCTTCCAAAGAACGAGGCCACCATTTTTTTCCCGCACTTCGATCTCTCTTCACTTTATTTGGCAACTCCTCGAAAGGAAACACCCACTGAGCAGATTGTCTTTTGGTTTCAGGATCATAACAGTAAATCCAGCTTTCGTCACCTGTGAGTATGTCGAACACAGCATTTGAGTCACCTCCGTTAAATCTTTCAATCATTTTACGGCACCAATCCACACGATGGAGTTTTTGAGCCTTAGTCAAATTATGAGGTATCCACCGGGCGCAAAGCTTCCTGACCGCTAAATGTTCGTGGAGGATTTTGTGCACTTGACTCATACCGATGCCTAAGCTTGTCCGAATCTGCTGATAGGTCACTCTTTTGTCAGTCTCTATCATACGCCGCACAACACAGATGTTATTTTCAGTCGTCGCCGTAGAAGGCCGTCCCTCACGTACATCATCAGTGAGATTAGTGCGACCACGTTTAAACTCATTAAACCAGTTGTAAACAGTCGCACGAGATGGGGCTTCATCGTGAAAGGCCAATCGTAGTCTATCATAACTTTCTTGTTGACTTAAATGACATCGAAAGTCATAAAAAATCATTGCACAAAAATTTTCTCGTGTTAAATTCATGTTGACGTGACACAGACAATTTTCAATTTGCCGCCAAATCGTAAAACAAATGACAAATGAATGAAATATATACTCAGTAATATTGGCAAAGAGTTCTATTTTCAAATTTTAGAATATTTTTTTTATTATATTGTTTATAAGTGGCCAGTTCTAAGAACTTTCAGTTTGACCCTCGTAGTGACATCTCGCTTTTGTCGTTCTATTCCAAAGGGATAATAATTTTATGTGTTCTTCCTACTATCAAGAGCGAAATTAAACTCAGAGTCAGTAAACGGCTGATCAAGATGATTATTTAGGACATTATCATTAAAATTCGAGTCGTGGCTAGAAGCAGGTATTTCTTCCGATTAAATTGTATCAAAAAATGCGTTTACCCAACTATCATCACTGTAAAGATCTTGCTTTTTTCTATTGAATTTCGATAAGTACGTAATTCTAAATTCTTGAATTAGGTGTAGTTCTTTTGTTCTTTTATAATAAGTTTCTTTTTTGCATCCATTTTTCTTTAAATAAATAAATAAAATAAATAAATATCCTTTGGACATTCCCACACATCGCCATCTAGCCCCGAAGTAAGCTACTCAAAGCTTGTGTTATGGGTGCCAGACAACGGATATAATACTTAAATACTTTTTGTTTGTAAATACATACATGATATACATAGAAAACACCCAGACCAATACAAACAGACATGTTCATGCACACAAATGTTTGTATTGTGCGGGGATCGAACCCGCACCCGCTGCGTAGTAGGCGATTTCTCGACCACTACACCAGACGGGTCGTCATCTTTAAATAATGTAATTTTCAATGGCAGGTATTTTCTAAAGTTCAATAGTGCTAATTTACTTTTTTCTACGGCTTGAGAACATATCGCATTCCGCCACACGGAATAGATTTACGTTTTGTTTGTGGTGATGACAAAGCGTAATATTAACAAAGTAGGTATATGAACAGATAAGTAGCATACATAGGTTGCGTGTTAAATGTTTGCGAATCTTGACTTATGGTTCTTGAGTTGTTAATTGTTTGCTGGGAGTATTATTTGGGACATCCCAGATCTAGGAAATGGCTCGATGTAACAGTTTGAAAAAGCGACCAGCAATAGACCTCAATTAGTTTAAGCATTAGAAGTTCTTGTTTTGTTTCAGTTACACCAACATACCTAGTTAGTTTCGATAAATCATAAAACATGGATTTTCTACTACACTAGTAGGTACACTTACAATCAAATAAAAAGCTGTAACATAACAACCTTTATGCACTTTTTTGACGACGAGAACTTGAAATGATACAACTTTTCGCAATAACGCAGATAAGAAGTTGTTTAATTTCCTGAATCTTAAGTGTTTCAATTTATGTGACCGAAAACGCAGCTTCCATTAAACAACAAGCCATGATTTAAATTAAACAAATTAAAATAGTCCATCAAAACGCAACCATGTTAATTTCAGCATTCAAATACTAGTTACATCAATAACAAGAATTTTAAGCAATTCTTCTTTAAACCGACCAAGGCAACGCTAAAGCGATCCAATGTCCAGTGTTTCATTAGTACAGTTCTGAACGAACCGCGTTAAAAAATTATTTTATGACCAACTTCAAAAGAGGAGGAGGTAATTAATTCGACTGTATGTTGTTTTTAATTGGATGTATGTTACTGAATTTCGCAGTTATTTGTGGGCCGATTTGAAGGTTATCCGTTAGGTATACCTTCTAATTGATCCCTTTGTTGTTGTCGGGATCTGATGAATTGATTCAAAATTTAAAGGCATGTATAGTGTTTTCGAACTAGAATCTAAATGTTTACATGTTGTTACATCAGCTGATAGTCAACAATGCGTGAAGCTGAGCTGATGGTGAAACTCATTAACGCTTAAGAGTTTAGTTATTATAATGACAGAACTTGTGAAAGGTGATTTGTAGCTTATTAAAGAAAAAACCCAAAAGGTGCAACCCCCTCCCCCTTACAACTTCCTATAATCAATAAAATCAGCAAATAAACTTAACTTTTGTAATGAAGTTTTCAGTTGAAGGTAAAACCCCAGGTAAAACGTAGTGATTACTAGCTCAGCGTTTGAAGGTGCCAAACAGACGTGAAGTCATGAAAACCATGTAGTTTACATGGAATGCATTTATTCGGTGACATAATAGTATTCAAGTGTTTTGTATTAAGCAACGTGACTAGATAACAGATAACAGTGCTAGATAACAATAACAAAAATATTGAAAATATTTCATCAGTTTGAAAGTATCTTACTTTCAGAGATGCACCCATGGAGTATTGAATAAATAAATAATATAAATATTGGACACCAATCACTTACATTGCTGTGATCCCAAAGAAAGTAGCCAGTGCACTTGTGTTATGGAAATCAGACACAACGGTGGTACCACATTCCCAGACCCGAGATAATATAGAAAAGATCGTTTTCTACATTGACCCGACCGGGAATCGAACCCGGAACCTCACACGAGATGGCGACGCTTGAAACCAGCGTGCTAGCCACTCGACCACGGCGGTGAATGGATGCAGACTATAGGTTGTTATACCAGGTCACTCAGAAAGTATTGCGAAAAAACAGTTTTTATGTATGGGAGACTGGCTGGTTAGAATCCTTTTCGAAAATATGATTATTTATAAGTAAAAATAGGTGTGTTTCATTTTAAAAAATCCCTCCACATTTTTTGCGAGCTAATTCAAAGTATTGTGTCTGACTGAATCTGCACCGGGAAACATTTTACAGCTATGATTTTTACGATTGCAAGTGTCGCCTGAAACCGGAGGAATCGTTTGAAAGACTTTCAAATGGCATTTATAGATGAAGGCCCCTCCAAGGCCACCGTTTCTCGTTGGTATAACAATTTCAAGCGCGGTCGTTCAACCTTGGGGGATGATCGAAGCGGTCGCCCTTTGACGGCTGTTACGGAAGTAAACGTGCTAGCAGTAAAAATTTTAATCCAAGATAGGTAATAGGCGAATTACATATCAGGAGATTCAGCACATATTGAAAAATAGGTTTCGAGATTCTACACGGGCGCGCGTGACACAACTTGAAGCAGGCTCGTCACGGCGTGTTTACGGCATCGTTACAGGTTTGACATCCTGGATTTATCAATACAATCCAGAAACCAAGCGCATGTCGACAGCTTCATCATCATCATTATCAGCCAAAGGACGTCCACTGCTGAACATAGGCCTCCCCCACAGCTTTCCACAACGACCTATTACTAGCGGTCTGCATCCAGTTTGATCCTGCAATCTTTATAAGGTCGTCTGTCCATCTTGTTGGTGGACGTCCCACGTCTTTGGTCGGAGGGTCTCCAATCGAATGTCGACAGCTTGGGCGTTTCAAAATGAACCAACGCCTAACAAAGTGAAGCGATTTTGGAGCGGGGGGAAGTTTTTTATCGTTAGCTTTTTAATTTATTGGCTACTTGCGTTTTAAACAAGCGACCAAACACTGGGTTTTACGGACTACTTCTCCACCAAGACAATGCGCCTGCACACACCGCATTAAAACGAGGGACTTCCTAGACAGCACGCCAATCAAACTCCTGAGTCACTTTCCCTACAGCCTTGATTTAGCACCGCTTTTATAACTTGGTCGGCTTAAATAAAAATTGCTTAAAAATTGTTGTAATTGATATAACTTTTATTTTATTTGTATTTTCGTTGTTTGTGATCACATAAATTGTATCACTTAAGATTCAGGAAAAAAACTTTTTATCTGCATTATTACGTAAAGCTATATAATTTCAAGTTCTCGTCGTCAAAAAAGCTTCAAGGGTACATGTTGCAGTTTTTAATTTGATTGTCAGTGAACTGGTGTAGTGGAAAATCCATGTTTTATGATTTATCGAAACTAACTATGTTGGTGTAACTGAAACAAAACAAGGACTTCTACTGCTTAAACAAATTGAAACTAAATGAGGTCTATTGCTGGTTGTTTTTCAAACTGTTATCTACATAGAGCCGTTTCCGAGATCTGGGATGTCCCAAAAAGTACTCCTAGAAAAAA
This sequence comes from Pyrausta purpuralis, assembly GCA_963924145.1. NCBI lineage: Eukaryota > Metazoa > Arthropoda > Insecta > Lepidoptera > Crambidae > Pyrausta > Pyrausta purpuralis. The sequence goes on from OZ001643.1 coordinate 22,131,717, forward strand.
AAAACTCAATAACCATAAGACACACAAATTCTGCTATTCACAAACATTTGATACGCAATATAAGCTATCTGTTCATATACTTTGATCCGGACGTAATCGTTTTTTAGGGTTCCTTAGCCGAATGGCAAAAAACGGAACCCTTATAGTTTCGTCAAGTCTGTCTGTCTGTCTGTCTGTCTGGCCGTCCGTATGTCACAGCCACTTTATTTTGTACCTATAAGCATCACACTGTTGAAATTTAGTATGAAGGTGTATTCTGTTAACCGCTTTACGATTCTTATACAAAAAATAAAAAATAATTATATTTAAGGGGGGGCTCCCATACACGAAACTAAAACCATAATGCTTGCAACTACATCTAATTATTTAAAAAAGTATGAATAAAATAATTTTATTTAAAAATTTAGATAAGTACATGACTTAGGGTCTAATTAAGTGGACTCAAATGCAAAATATTCATTAAGCGAGTAAACATGCGTTCTATAAGCCAAGAATGTAATTTACTTTTGAATGCGGTTCCTGAGAGCTTTCTTAGGTCTTCAGACAAAGCATTATATACCTTTATGGGCATAGCATAAGCATTGTTTTTAAATAAAGATAGCCTGCCGGAAGGAAGCTGTAAAAGGTTTGTGGGCCGCTTTCGGAGTGATCTTTCGGTTAAGAGTGGTCTGGTTAAAAAGAATTCTGAATGTTGTTTTAGAAAATTACATATTTGTTTTATGTATAAACCGGTGAGTGTTAGGACTTTAAACTGTTTAAAAAGGGGCCTGCAAGAATCAGTAAAGTCGGCACCAGAGAGAGCCCGAATACATTTTTTTTGCGTTTTGAATGCAATATTGACATCTGCAGAATTTCCCCAGATTATAAGGCCATATTGCAAAACAGAAATTACATATGTTATGCATGATAAGCTTGCATCGCTGCGTCAATTGATACTGTTTGAGAGATAGACGCTTCCAAAGTGGTAAAATGGGCGTCCCCCCATCTAACTTCTAAACAAAGCGAGTGTAAATTTTGAAAAATATAAAGTAAAATAAATAAAATATATGTATATCTGTGATGTAGATCTTACTAAATACTTTCAACGAAAATTGGTTCGGACGGAATCGAACGAGAAGTTTTTGAGATAGGGTAAGGTTGCGATCAATGGACTGGCTCTTTCTTTGGACCGCTCTAATTTCTCGGAACCTAAGTACTTTAAAAATCAACCGTTTGCACGAAACGTAAGCTATTTGAGCTAGTACCAACCCCCGCTCCCGCCAGCATCGCCGTGAGCTCCGTTGGGGAAGAACGCTTGCTGCAGTGTTTCGCGCGCTCCCGATGTAATTTTCTCTCGGCACAGTTACCAGGTAAGTACAGTTTATTAAATGTTTTTAATGTTATTTATTATGAATCGCACGCCTTATTTAGTTATTCAAGTAGATTTGTAAACTGTTTTTTGCAATATTTCACAGATTTTTATGTATTAACCTTTTTGTCTTTGTGCTATGAATTGCCATCAATGGACCAGTAAGTTCCTCTTTAATTGGACCGGTCGAATCATAGCAACTTTTAAAATAGAATTTTAAATGGTTATTTTTTTATTTCAGCATGGCAAAACGAGGGGAATACTATGCGTGGAACGAAGAAAGTATGACATTGGCACTACAAGCTTTAAAAGTAAACAAGAAGTTGGACTAAATGAGGCAAGTAGGATATATGGTGTACCAAAAGCGACGCTAAAAAGAAAGCTGGAGTACAAAAAATTAAGAGCAAAAGATGCAAAACAAATAATTGGTTCGACAGGTGGTGATTACTACTGACTTAGAGAAAAAGTTAGTCGATCATATTTTGGAGTTATAAAACTGTTTAGACGGAATCACGCCAAAAGATGTCAGAACCTTAGCTTACAAAATAGCTGAGAAAAATGGCTTAAAGCACAAATTCAACCAAGAAATGGCTGAAAAAAAATGGTACTATGGATTTTTAAAACGACATCCAGAATTAAGTCTGAGACAACCCAACTTCTTTTAATAGAGATACTGCATTTAACATTTTATTTTATAAAGCGTTGACTAATTCAGAATAATAAAATTGATTATTATATTGTTATCTTTTATTTGTTTAAATTCTCATGGTACCGTTGAATGGACCACTGCACAAAATTTCCTAAGTCCAATGATAGCAACTCACTGGTCCAATTAAAGAAACAGTGGTCCAAAGAAAGCAACCATGGCAAAACAGTTTTTTTCTATTTTCTCTGTTTATGGTTAATGCTAAAAATCACAAATGACACTTGCAAGTTCTTATATATAAGGCTTATTAATATGTTGAATCATGTTGCTTCTATCTATCACAATTCTGCTGTTATGTCATTTTAAAGTTAAGTGGTCCAATAGTGGCAACCTTACCCTATAGCACATTTTCAACAACCGCAAACATAACTTTGTTCTTCATACAAACACTATGAAAAACAAAGTTATATTTGCTGTCAACAAAATATTGTGGTATTGTAGCTAAGTGAATTCCCTAATTCAGTTAAACTTGGCACGGAACCCTCAGTGCGCGAGTCCGACTCGCACTTGGCCGGTTTTTTGAATAAAGTTTTGCCCGGGTTAGGGTTTCACAATTACTCCACAATTACTACCAAAACAAATTTTCCCGAATAACTCGTAAACTATCATTCAAACAGATTTTGCTATTGCTAAACAAATTTGTCCTCATGAAACACTAATTTTCTGTTACACTTGCGACACACATCTTTTTAAAGCACAACGCACGCGATACATCTACCTACTAAGCTTCAACTGTGTAATACTCCAGGTAATATTAATAGTTACAGAATATAAAGTGGCTGTGATATACTTACGGACATACAGACAGACAGACTTGAAGAAACTATTAGGGTTCCGTTTTTGGCTACGGAACCCTCACTCTTGGTCTCCTTGGCTACGGAACCCTAAAATACAAACGTGCCTACTACACTGAATGACACAGACACAGATACAGATTCTGCACAGTGATATGGTTGGAAGACTTGATAGAACAGCAAACTATCTATTATTATCAAATTTCAACGATATCACAAACATACTTGTCAAGGCGCTCAAAAAAATAATACAAGATATTTAAATTTTTTTATTCATTAAACTTTTCCAACTCATATTTTATTATATCTTTTTTAAGTCCGCCCAAAGCGTCAGTCTTTGGTGATTTTTTCGACAACGTCACTATTTCTCCGGGATTGTCCACATTTTTGAGGTTGTTAAGCTTGAATTTACTTTCAACCATTCCTTCCCCTTTAGTGCGTTTTGGGGGAATCGAAAATCCTGATAATCCTCTGTTTATGATTTCGACGTTGAGATGTTCAGAATCCAACATATCCAAGTCGCCTTTAAAATGTACATCCGCTTCAAATCCAAAACTCTGTCTTGTGTTTTTAGCAGACAGAGGGCTGAGTTTAAAATCCAGTTCCTTAGGGTCGAGGTATGGATACTTCTTCATTATTACAAGTTGTTCATAGTGGCGCAGATCTTCCTCGGTCAGTTTATTCGTGTCGTCACTCTTGGTCTCCTTGACGTGCGACAGTCCAGCATCTTGTGCCGTTCTTCGTATCTTTTTCATGGCGTCCTCAATACTGTTCGCCATTTTATTTTTTCGATCAACGATGCTGCCGGTGTGTATGAAGGCATCCCAAAGGTGAGTATCTGCAAAAACAAATTATAACTTTCTTCAAAATCGGTCCAGTAGTTTTTGAGATATGGGTAAATAACAAACAATCATGAAAAAAATTTAATAAATTAAACCGTCTTCAAAAAACTGACTAGGGCTTGATTTTACCAACGCCAGATAAGAAATATTTGTCGAACATGATACTATTTGTCAGCATCATTGTAGTAAATGTAGGTACTTTTACTATATAAGGGACAAACTTCGAAATCGAGAAAAAAAACAGCTGTTCCATACATTTTCTCCGAGTTGAAATGAGTTTTTGTATGGAACAGCTGTTTTTTTCTCGATTTCGAAGTTGGTCTCAAGCAAAAGTTTTTCGAAACCATCATTTAAGCACTCCCTAAAAGTTTGGTCAAGTGTAAAATTAACTCATTGTATACCTACCTATCCTAGTCTAAAACTTCTGGTACCCTAACTCTACCCTTTGTACATTAATATGTAGAAGAGGACTTACTATTGGCGTATGCTGAATCGGTAGTGGACGTCAGACTATCCCTGTGAAGTGGGAACGTGTAGTTCAGAGCGAAACACAACAGCATACAGATGGTCGTTAGAGTTGCCGCGTTCTTTTGCATTATAAAACTAAGAAAATGCTTCACCACCAAAACCATACCATAAACACAATTTTGACGTCAAATTGACTGTGTGCCAAACATGACACAAAACTGAAAAAAAAATTTTATAATTGACACATATAAAATGCAGTTCAGTGCACTTCAGCCAGCACTTCAGGTTTAAACATAAGTTAGAAACTTTTTTCTACCTCTACGGGTTTAAAACATGTGGACAAAATCATTAAATAATTTGTTCAATCCATCAATTATTTTCGGGGGACCTAGTTCCATAACTTTTGCAAAACTTTCAAGTCGACGCGTCGGGTGCCGCCTCTAAGGCTGTCTTTACTCTACAACGGCGCTCCGATTGGCCGATTTCCACCCCATTCCCTTACAGAATAAATAGTGGGCGTGGCCGGGATAGCTTTCCGAGGGATGTTGATATCACCTGACGTTCAATGCACGTGTCCACCGCTCTCGGGTAGCACGTGTGAGGGTCATGAGTGAGACGGAAAAGATCGTGGAGGAACAGACGCTGCGGGCGCCGCGTCCGTCGTCACCGCGGAAGTTTTTCGCGCGGATATATGGGCATTTGGAGGAAGAGAAGAGATGTGTGGAGGGAGAGAAGTGCGTGGAAAGAGTTGAGAAACAGGCTTGTGAGGAGTCTTCGTCGGATGTGGAGGTGGAAGAGAGTGAGCCGCGGGCGACGGTGTGGGCGCCGCCGCCGCTGCCCGTCTACCCCCGCCCGATGCTGTTACCGCATCAGCAGCTCGCGTTCGGAGCTGGCCTTGCTGCTTTCCGTAAGTAGAGTAAGCCATTTAATTCAGCTCAACTTAACTTGTTACACACCTTAAATCTTCACTTAACTTATAATTATTAATCGACAGAAAGAATTTAAAAACGTAACTTTTGACATGGTCAACGATCGGTATAGTTTACCTTCTCTGTATGTGTCTCTCTGCTGCTCTTATAAAAATTACCTTCGTCTTTTATCTTAAAATTTAAAGAGCGTCAAAAAAGATAGTAAGAAATTCTTTTAAGCGACTCCAATAGAGGAAGTAAGTAATCGATTCGATGTGTTTGTATGTGATATCGGTGGAATTGTATAATATTTGAGTATAAGTAATATTTAGTAAGGCTTCCAAACACGTGTGTGTGCTAAATTTCGGACGTTAGGTACCTATGTTTGTTTGTAAGTATATTTGTATGTTTGTCAATGGATTTCTCGAAAATGAGAAGTCGAGATGATTCTTTTCAGTTCAATCAGGTATATTCCAACTTAGGGTAAAGTGTAAGTTTCATTAAAATCGGTCTGGTAGTTTTTGAGATATGGGTAATAACAAAAAATCATGAAATACAATATTACTGAATAAAATTGATTTTTTTTTTATATAAAAATATCTGTGTTTAACGACGACTTTCCTACTTAAATGGTACCTTTTGTGTTTATCAGTATATCATCAAAGGAGTGCCAAGATTTTTTACAATATTCGACTAGCAAAGAAAAATGGACTTTAGGTAATGCACTTACTTTAACTTACTCAATCGTGTAATAAACGCCACAATGCTATGTAAAATACCCGTTAGTGAAACAAATTATGTTAGTAAGCTGATCTATGGTAAGATGATCATAGATTACTTACCTTTTTATCTGAAAAAGAAAAAAAATTGGCCATGCCGCGGGATATTTATTAATCGTACTTACTGTACGTGTAATAGTTAGGTAGAAATAATTTATACTATTACAAAAATAATACATTTGCTGTTTTAAATATCTTATTCAGTTGGTAATAATAACGTTATAGTCATCATCATCATTATCAGCCAAAGGACGTCCACTGCTGCACATAGGTCTCCCCTACGGTTTTCCACAGCGACCAATCACAAGCAGTCTACATCCAGTGTGTGTGACCCATCTTGAACTTTTCTGCCCCCACGTCTATCAGTTCTTCGCGCTATGTGCCCTGCCCACTGCCACTTGAGACTACTGATTCGAAGGGATATGTCCGTTACCTTAGTTCTTCTACGTATCACCTCGTTTCTGATTCTATCTCGTAGAAAAACACCGAGCATAGCTCTCTCCATTGCTCGTTGTACATTATAGTGCAGCAAACAAATATTTTAAAGTCACTCAATGGTACTTTGTGGTAGCAAAATAAAATAATTGATGTGAAAATCTTGTAGGTTCAGTATAACTATTTACAATGGGCTATCTACGAATATAGCCTTTACGCATGAGCAATGGCGCTATTTTAGAATTGCTGACGATTGAGTATAAAACTGATTCCCTTCGAAAATCTAACAAAAATCAATTAAGTATACAGTACACTTCAGTACAGTACTCTATTTTTAATCACTCACGTGAAGTCACGTGAGGTTTTAAGCTGATTTTCCGTAAAATAAAACATAATATAAGTAATTCAACGAAAACCAAACGAAACTTACGAATCAATGCAAAAAATTAGAGCCTGATTTGTTTTCAAGAGTTAATTGAAAAAGCTTTCAATTTATTGTCCTTTCTAAATTAATCGCCACTTTAGTGTATAAAGTATAAATGGTAGAGAATGCCATTAGGCATTAATACCACCTTTGGTTGGGCAATAAAGTTTCAATATACCGACGTGTTATATTTTTTCATCGTGTTGTGCGGCAAGTAATAAAAACTCAAAAAGTTGGTATACGACCAGTTGACGTAGGTACACCGACTGACTTTAATATCGAAAATTTATTTTGAGCAACTTATTTGTTTAAAGGTAAGGTTCTGATTCGTATGACTTTTTGATTCTATTTGCTACGTTGTGGAATTTCTCTGTTGGCTGACAGACACCAAAATCTCAAGAAATCGGTGAATTTTTTGCATTTTTGTACTGTCCTGAAGCTAAAAGTTTGGAGCAAATTACTGCCATTAGCTTCCCATAAATATTAAGATGGCCGCTATTCCCATAAATATTAATATAAAAAGGTGGGTTGGTATTGACGGCCATTATTTTGTAACTTCTTAACTCGCAAAATTTGACAAATATTTCGGAAATTACTAGTAGATAGTAGGAGTTCCAAGGTTTTTAGGGCTCTGTAGCAAAATGGCAAAAAACGAAACTTTTATAGTTTCGTCAAGTGTGTCTGTCTGTCTGTCTGTCCGTCCGTAAGTCACAACCACTTTATTCTGTAACTATAAGCATCACATTGTTGAAATTTGGTAGGAAGATGTATCCTGTTAACCGCTTTACAATTCTTATGTCAAAAATAAAAAATAATGATACTCAAGGGGTGGAGGGGAGTCGGACAGACAGCACGGTAGCTCAATTCGTAAAGCGTTTGGCCCGGTTAGCCAGAAAGTGCTGGTTGAAGTCCCGCCCGTGCGCAAATTTTTGGTTTCTTATTTCATCTTTATTAACTTTTAACGAAAATTGAAAATTAGTTTGGACGGGATCGAACTAGTAGTTTATGAGACATTTATTTACTTTATTTAATCATTTATTGCAGGCAACAAAGGCCCATACATACAACATATAACAATATTAAAAGATAAAAACAAATGAAACACTACTTTGATGGCGTAGTGTTGCGCATCTTGGTGTCCGGTAACCGTCCACAAACCGACGGAACAAAACACCCTTCGGCCAAAACTCTGCTTTCATGAAGGTCGACAGCAATTCGTATTATGACGAGATTCCAACCGTTCGACCCTCTGTGAGTATTTGGTCTTGATTCGGATGTACTCTACAATCTCCTCGACCTTTGTAGAGTAATGAAGCCGGGACACCTATAACAGCGTCACAGGTATCGCAGGCCGCAGTAGACGATTCGGTCCAGTCGGTGCGTAGCCCGCACTGGTTGCGTGTGAAGAGCTTCTTTTTCTTCCTCTAAACGTTAGTGAAACCCCTTCTCATCACACTTATCAGCCTGTGATGCCAGCATCTTCGGACCAACCGTAAAACTGCTTTTTCCAGCCACAGCTGAAGCATATGCACGTGTTGGAATTGACATCAACACGCGTAATGTTTCTCGCGGTGCTGCGGACGGGGCGCGGCGCGCAGTAGCGCCGACGATCTCAGTGACCGCGCCGGGTGACGTATCATTTTGCACCGACGACTTGATATAGTACATTTTCAACAACCGCAAAAATAATTTCGTTCTTCATACAAACACTATGAAAAACAAAGTTATATTTGCTGTCAGCAAAATATTGTGGTATTTTAGCCAAGTGGAAATAAGTGGATTTGAAGGGTAAAAAAAGGCACGAAACACCCTCAGTGCGCGAGTCGGACTCGCATTTGGCTGGTTTTTTTGACTAAAATTACTCTTGTCAGACTAGTGGCCGTAATCCAGATACTTTTAAACTAATTTTGTTTTGGCCGCAAATCGAAATTTGGTGTGTTTTCGAAAAAACATTTGATTTTTTTGTCCTTCTCAGTACTTTTAAATATTTCGCCACTGATTTAACTCTCTGCATTTCTCAAGCGGTTGACTGGTAGAGAATGCCATTAGGCATTAAGTCCACCAATTGTACCATTGACAGTGTAATAAAGTTTAAATAAATAAAAATAAAAAAAACATTATTTTCAAATTAATCTATATGCGTCTTTCACTTTCATTCATTCTGCATATAATATTAATAGTATAGGGATTCGGTTTGATCACTTCCAATAATTATTATCAAATGAATAAATGATGCATATTTTCTAAGTTAAAGTTGAAAACTCGAATTTTTAGGCAGTTAGGCCGAATACCGTTAGAGCGGCCCTACATCATCAAAAAATTTCGAAGAATTTTGATTTTATTTGCTGTTTGAGTTTATTTTATGTTTTAAAAGCGGTAAGTAGTTAGTGTGCCTTCCGAGGTTATTTTAAATCAAATGAAATTTTATAAAACAAAGTCGCTTCCTGCTGTTTATATATAGATATCTATGCTTAAATCTATAGAACTACGCAACGGATTTGGATGCAATTTTTAATAGATAGAGTGATTCAAGAGGAAGGTTTCCATTTATAAGGGCGTTATTTAAATGGTTAGCATCAAAGTCAAAAATAATTTATTCAATTTAGAGCGACACAAAATGCCACTTATGCACGTCAATAATTAGTGTGATATTAATCAATTTTGGCCCGTTTGGGGCTAGAACATGTCTCCTTATCTTTTGGGCCCTACTAGCGCTTCGAGACAAAACACAGACAATTTGGCAAGTGCTGAGAAGAAACACCGGAACAAACTCAGTCACCACTAGCTGCCTCAAAAATGATACAAATCAAAATAAACTGGTAGGTACATTAGTTTGGTGCAGGCTGGACTGTCCATACATTTTCGTCATTAAGATAGTCTTGAATTTTATAATACCCCTTCGAAATTAGGGTAGTTTTGACATGTAACTTAAATTTATGAATAGGTAGTTTGATGACATTATTAGGTATATTGTTGAAAAATTTGACACAATTTCCCAGGAATGAATTCATTGTTTTGGCTAACCTGAAGTTTGGAACGACAAGTTTGTTTTTATTTCGTGTGTTATACGAATGTATGTCACTTTTTTCATGAAAAAATCTAAATTTTTGCTAACGTACATGATATTATCAAATATGTATTGAGAAGCAACAGTGAGGATGTTTATTTCCTTTAAAAAAATCTCTCAGGGATTCGCGGGGACAAGTTTGTAAATGGCACGAATGGCTCTTTTCTGTAAAATAAAGATGGTATCGATGTCCGCAGCAGAACCCCACAAGAGAAGACCATAAGACATTATACTATGAAAGTAACTAAAATACTCAAGCCTTGCTGTCTCAACATCAGTTAAAAGTCTAATTTTTCTAACCGCAAATGCAGCTGAAGCGAGTCGCCCAGCCAGAGCGTCAATATTTGAACTAATAGTAATAAATCCAGGTTGGGTTACCTTTAATAATATCAAATACGATTTTTTTTCCTTAGTTCAACTATTTTGGTGTTTACCTATCCAAATAAAGGTGTTTTTGACCGTCCGCCTAAGTATGAGATATCCGCGTTGTTTAAAACTCTCTTATGTCTAATAATGTAAGATTTTTTTTCTTCAGTCATAAACAAAACCCATAGTAGTTCAAATGTGGTGATATAACAATCATTTGTCGATGTTTACTATCAGTCGCACAGGATTCATGTTTTCTACAGCGGTTGCCGTAAAAAGACACCTTGTACGAAAAGTATCACGGAGATTAATTCGAACATCAAACCAGTTATGTTCATAACATAATTTATGGATTTAATTAAAAATTGCAAATAAAACCAATCAAAGCATTACGAATTTAGACCCAAACAAAAGTTATGACAAAACAACAAATGATTTTCAACTCGAGTAAGTTTTTACAATACCAATTTTTTACATTTATTTAAGTTCAATGTAAAAACAGTTTAATAAGAGCAACAGCATCAATCTTAAATTGCAGTGGGGAACAATGTAATTTCGAATCCAATGTAATACCCAGAAAAACAGTGGAGTTTGATAGATCTAATTTTTCACCATTGAGTAGAATTGCTGTGGTAGCTTGCTTTACGTTAGGCATGGAAAATTTAATACATTTAGTATTTTTTGTTAAGAAGCAAGTTATTTCTAGTGAACCAATTTAATACCTTAGAGAGAGCTCTGCTAACATTGGCAAATGATTTTTCGCCTCTTCTTGATTTAAAGATTAAAGATGTATTAACAGCAAACAGAACTATCTCACAGGAGCCCTTTAAATAAAAAGGAAGGTCATTAATATAGATCAAAAACAGCAAGGTCCCAATATTGAGCCCTGGGGCACTCCCATTTGAAGCGGGGCACCTGAGGAGTTAATGCCATTAACGTTTACTGTCTGTAGTCTGCCTGAGAGGTAAGAATTCAACAGTTTTGACGCATTATTAGATCTTCCATAATGTTCCAGCTTAATAATCAGTGTTTGATGATCGACACAATCAAATGCCTTAATTTGTGAAGTTTAAAATGAGAGAGCAATTGATTAAATATAACTTTTTTAAAAATTAGCATACTATTAGTATTTTTGAAAGCAGAAAAATATTACTGGTCAGCAGAAATAGCTAATTGGTCAGCAACTCATGGCCAGCAAACAATTCAAAAACAAACAGCAATTTATGTCATTCTGGATGGCTGTTATTATTTTTGAACTGCATATTAATAATATAAACAGCAAAAAGCTGTTTCTGTTTTATACAATTTGAGTAAGCACTCAGATAGTAAGCAAAATAATTATTTTTGTGCTGCTTATAAACGTAGCACAAATACTTTACTTGTTATGCGCAAAATGGACGCAATCCTTACAAAGATTATGTAATTTAATACTCTCTGAGTGGATGTGTTTGTAATAGAAATGTAAATTAATAAAATATTAAATATTCTTATTTTTTATTTGAGATGAATCAAAAATATTAAATAACCAAGAAGATACTCAAGCACTTAAGCTATAATAATTATTATTTATTAAATTTATACATACAATGAGTACGACATGACTTCTTACACATGAGTTTTAAAATAATTAAATATACTTAAACAAAATGTTTAATTCTAATAATACTATATCAAATCAACAAGGTATCAAACGATAAGAAAGATTTTTTTTGTATTATCCATGCCCGTTTTGCTTGTGAAGGACGGACAAGTTTCCTTTTTCTCCAATGAGAATATTTTAAGCTTCAAGTGTAATTCATTCATTCATTCATATATCTAACTTTAAAAAACTGGACAGTCACATCTCCCTTTCAGCCAATCGTTTCTTTCAGTTGGCAATGAGACATGCCACTTGCTGAAATATTGTTTCTTGAAATCGTCAAAGCTTTCCCATTGTGCGTCGAAAACTTCAGAATTAATTGCTTCACCAGTATATTTGGAAATAATTATATTTGTTGTCTTTACCTAACAGTCACCATTTTTTTTTCCACTGGTAAGCCTCAGTCTAGAGCTTTGTAGTTAAAGAGTGCGTGTTGGCAATGTTATTCTCATCTGGATTAGTAATATATTTATTAGACCACTAGTTTACCAATTTTTTTTGCAACTACCAAAAACCTGGATAAACGGAAGCGTTCGCGTAGTGTGTTGTTATCCTTTATTACTCTGTTAAAAGACTCCAAAGCGTTATTGGTTGATGGAGAGTTGGGAGCCGCTCCCAAAAACCCACTTCGGTTTTGTACTAACCACTATGCTCTAAATATGTGACAAATTCGATTACATCTTCATATATTTGCACAAATGCTTCCAAAGCTGCATCCATTTTTAACCGACTTCAAAAAAGGAGGAGGTTATCAATTCGACTGTACGTTTTTTTTTTTTTATGATTGTTACCTCATATCTCAGTCGTTAGTCGACCGATTCGAAAAATTTTTTCGCCTTCTTAGAGGGTAAACCTTCTAGTTGGTCCCATTGTTGCCGATTTAGGATCTGAAGATGGGATCTTGGTGTAATCGACGGAAACCCTCAAATTTTATAGGCACGTATAGTGTTGTTTTACTAAAATCTTAGTGTTGACGTATTGTTACGTCTGATAGTCCACATCTTGTGGGGCTTAGCGGATGGTGGAACTCCTTAACGCTTAGGAGTTCAGTAATTATAATGACAGAACATATGATAGGTAGTTTGTAGCTTCTTAAAGAACACAGTCATAGGGTGCAACTCCCCCCCCCCTCTCTTGTAATCTCTAAAAATGGAGAAATAAAATTAACTTTAAAAAAGTAAAAACCGACTTCAAAACCAAAATGCACTAAAAAGACTTATATAAACTCTTGAAGATTAAAAGGAAAGGAATCCATTTTAGGGAATCATTTGCATTTTGGTTTTGAAGTCGTTTTTTTTTACTTTTTAAAAGTTAATTTTTACTCGTAAAATAACCACGAAAACACAAATAAACAAACAAATCTCTTAAAAACACGTTGTTACCGCTGTAATTTGACTGCTAATAATCGCCGCTTAGGTACTCATCGAATTCTCGTGTCACGCGCCTACCGTTGCTGCGCCCACTTTTTACGAGAATTGCCGATTTTTCAACAAAAACGCAATCCAATTAGTTGGCTCACCAAATTTTATAATTGCGTATCATTTAATTACTTCTACATTTATAATACATTGCACACGTGCAAAGCCGGGGCGGGTCGCTAGTATTATATAAATCAAAAAGAACAAAAAAAAACTAATACGTGCATTTTTTATTGGATTTATGCAGTTTTTTTGCCTCAAGTGAAATTAACTGCTACTGCGTCATCTAAAATAAGAATATTGAGAATACTTATAAATTATCATAATTATATTATTGTGGTGATGTTGCTTAGCAATCAATCAATCAAATCTTACCCAAACCACGATTGCACTCAAGAAAAACCTTTTGATCAACCTTTTTTTTTAGTAAACTAATACCAATAGCTTTAAAGCAAATGAACATTATAGATAATATTTACGAATTATGATAAAATAAGTCAAACAAATATTTTTTAATCTCAGCCAGTGCTTCTAGAAATTGTAATTCGAATTATATTTTACCCACAGTAATAAGAGTACCTACTATTATTTTATAAAAATTAAATAATCACAAAGCATATCGCTTTGAAAACATCGTCATAGGAACGTAGATCAGAGATAATACTTCAAAGGCTCGGACCTACATAGTCGTAAAAATAAAATATCACTAGAAAAATGCTGAATATAATAGTGTCCGCAAAGATTATCTCCTACGCAAGATATCTATCGAAACCCTACCCTTTAGTGGACGTCTCTTTGTACGCATCAAAGAAAAATATTAAACAAACATAAATATAATCTTGGAGCGCTGTACTGTGATGTGAAAGTAAAATATTTTTTATTTTTATTCTGCGAATGAAAATTAAAAAACCTTCGGAGTCTTTATTTTTTCGTTGTGCGTCTTCTTCGTAAATGTTTGGAATCGGAACCAATTTTATTTATTTTTATTTTATTAATTAAGAAACACAAAACATAACAACATCATTAAAATATAATATCAACTAAGCTAGATGATATTCCAAAACATGTGCCTACAGCTTGATTAGTTATAATTAATTAGTTATACTAAATAATTTACAAAATCAAATGTACCGTTATTTTTTTAAATATAGGTATTATACTTTTTCCTCATGAATGAACACTTCAAAAGTAAGTATGTCAAGTATCGCCCGTCTGAAATGGGGCAAGTTATCGTTGAATATGTCTATGTTCATGTGTTTTTTTGTTAGTAGTTCATTGTAAGGCGACACATCCTGGTAATCGGACTAAAGAAAGATATATGTTCTTTTTGCAGACTTGTAGAGTGCAAGTTTTAAGAAAAGGCTCACGATGCCACTGACTAATATAGAAATCGATGCTCGAAAGGAGATAGGGTGAATCTACGTGTGAATTAATAAGTTTGAATAAGAAAGCTAGGTATTTGAGCCTCGTCTCGAGAGCAACAGCGTCAAATTCTTTAAGTTATCCAAAGCAGAAAAGAAAATATACAGTTGTAAAATTTAGAGTAACGATGCATTTTGGTTAGTAAAAGGTAGTTAAAAGTCCATTTCTTTCCCAGAAATAAAAAAAATCGACGGAATGATAAAAAAATACCGCATGCAAAGGCGAGGCTCAAGATGTACGAGTGTAGTCGAACAATGTAAACAATCCTTTTGTCTTTCAAAATAATATCAGTGACTAAATAAATAAATATTGGACACCAATCACTTACATTGCTCTGATCCTAAAGTAAGTAGCGAATGTACTTTTGTTATGGAAATCGAGCTCAATGGTGGTACCACAAAACCCAGACCCGAGACATTATAGAAAAATTTGATTTCTATATTGACCCAACCGGGTCCAACCCGGAACCTCGGAGCGGCGGCGCCTTAAAACCCAGCGTGCTTTAGCTACTACACCACGGAGTTCGATAAAAATTAATAAACTGTTTTATTTGTAAAGATCTCTATTTAACTATGACTTACCTTTTTAAATTGCTAGATTTGTGTTTATCTGTTTTTAAAATAAAACATTTCGTTAAATAAAAACCGGCCAAGTGCGAGTCAGACTCGCCCAGTGAGGGTTCCGTGCCAACTTTAACTGAGTTAGGGATCTACTTACTTCTTCTTTGTTTTTCATAGTGTTTGTTTGAAAAACAAAGTTATGTTTGCGGTTGTTGAAAATGTGCTATATCTCAAAAACTACTGGTTCGATCCCGTCCAAACTAATTTTCGTTGAAAGTATTTGTTGAGGTCTACATTACATATTTTTTTCAAAATTTTCACTTGCTTAGTTTAGAAATTAGATGGGGGGGGGGGGAGGACGCCCATTTTACTACTTTGGAAGCGTCTAGCTGAGAAACGTTAGACTTTAAAAGAAAATGGTTTTAGGAAACTCTACGTCATTTTGAAGGATCTATCTATAGACACCCGACACGCATAGGTTTGACAAATTTTTTTTTTTCGGTTTTAGTTTCATGTATGAGAGCCCCCCCTTAAATATCATTATTTTTATTTTTTTGTATAAGAATCGTAAAGCGGTAAACAGTATACATCTTTCTACTAAATTTCAATAGTGGTATGCATAGTTACAGATAAAATATGGTTACAGTTATATAGTTACAGAATAAAATGGCTGTGACATACGGACAGACAGACAGACAGACAGACTTGACGAAACTATAAGGGTTCCGTTTTTTGCCATTCGGCTACGGAACCCTAAAAAGAGCATAGAACAGTGAGAAGAATTTTTGATTTTTAGAAAGAACATTGATCAAAAGATCATCTCAAGCCAAAATACAGAATGTCCTAAGGATAAATTCAATGTATTTTGATTTTTTTATGTGGATGAATATAGTATGGTTAATTCATGGAGTTAGAGCGTAATTAATTTAGATTTTTCATCCACAGATTGACAGATTTTTTGTCAAACCTATGCGTGTCGGGTGTCTATAGATAGATCCTTCAAAATGACATAGAGTTTCCTAAACCATTTTCTTTTAAAGTCTAAAGTTTCTCAGCTAGAAGCTTCCAAAAAGTGGTAAAATGGGCGTCCCCTCCATCAAACTTTTAAACTAAGCGAGAGAAATTTTTTTAAGAATAAAAAATATGTGATGTAAATCTTGACAAAGGCTTTCAACGAAAATAATTTGAACGAGATCGAACTAGTAGTTTTTGAGATAGAGCATATTTTCAATAACCGCAAACATAACTTTGATATTCATACAAATACTATGAAAACTAAGTAATATTTTCTGTTAACAAAATATTGTGGTATTTTGGCTAAGTGGAAGTAAGTGGATCTCTAACTCAGTTCAAGTTTGCATGGAACCCTTAGTGTGCGAGTTGCAAGCGCACTTGGCCGGTTTTTTTTGCTATCAATTAGATACCTACTTACGTTACGAGTATCATTGGTAAACGTTCGTTAAGTAAATGATACACTGTGTTTTATGAATTAGGTAGGTAGGTACTCAACAGTTATGTTTCCGACAAAATACCCACGTACGTAAAGACAAACACGTAAATAAACCTCCAAATCCCCATTAATTTAATGAAAACAATTTTCATTGTCGCACAATACGCATTCAGTTAACGTTTCATGGACCGTTGTTTCGTAATAGTTATTAGCGTTGAACAATGGGCAGATTTTATAGCGGAGTAGCCGAACGTTGCCGGCAATTTTCACATGAGAGCGGGTCCAAATGGAGCCGGCTCGTCACCATAGCCGGGCAGCGAGACGTAACGACGTAATCGCATCAGCTCGGATCCAAGCGAGCCGTCAGCTCGCGCCCGCCCCAACATCTCCCCACCGGGCGCTTTTTCAACGACGCGACAAACCATTATGATTCTATTTTCATGGCAATAAGAATGTCCACGGGAAAACGATTTTCATAATAATGAGCTTACTGAAATTGTTCGAGTATTGTTGTTGATAAACGTTACGCGGCCGGACCGAATGTTTCGTGCTTCCTAGTTTCAGTTATGTTTGTTCAACGATTTATGAAAATTTTGAAACTATTTATTTATATGCGAACGAATACTAAGCTTATGTACAAGGACAAGACTGTATCTGTAAAGCAGTAGGTAGATATAGGAACATAATATACAGACTGATATTTTAATCAGTAACCAAATTCATATTCATCAGGAGTCTTTACGCAACATTTGGTGTTTATTATATCTTAGTAATGGAATAGCTAGACCAATTGTTGAATTTCAGGAAATCTCATCCACTACTTAAATTAGCGATAGAATAAATGTTCAGTAAGAATATTTTTAACACAAAGATACTACATAATAGGAGAGAGGACTACATAATAAGTATTATAATAATGATGATGACAAATGAATTGGCTGTAGAATCGCATCTAAATCCATGCATTAAGGATCAAGAGATGCGCCAAAATCCTATTAAAACCCCTGTGAGAGCTAGCACGTGGGCCTTAATGCGGGCGCCCAATTGGAAACATAACATTTCGATTTACATTAGCCGCGAATTGTATAGCCCTCGTTTCACATCGCATTTGGCTCAAGGTAGCAATGATGGCTTGACGGAGTGCGAGCTGGAATATGGCTATCTCAGACAGCTAATTGCAGATTTTAAGCAATAATTGTCTACCTTCTGATGTGGATGCTAGTTTATTCTCCAACGCAACGGCTTCAATCAATACTACGCTTTTACCATTACACCCTTGGGAAGGTGTTCCTAAGTGATCAATTTCGTATGGTAACCAAGTTTCTGTAGGTTTATTGATCACAGGAAATTATATCTAACGTTTGCATAAGTAAACATAAGAATGGAAGAGAGACGATCTTAGTTTGATCGTGGTCAAAATTCGTTTAAAAATACATGTATATGTACTTATTAAAAAAAGATTGTAAGTATTATCTACATTGACGAACCAAACCGTAGCTCAAGCCAGCAAAAAAAAATCATCGCAATGAATACTTTTACAAGTTTTCTCTCCAAGACGTCTATTGTGCGCGATCTGCGCTCACTGAAGCGCATTTTCAATCCCCAATATCAATATCTGAGAGATATTAAAAACAAAAACTGTTATTGGAAACAAGTCAGGCAGCGAATCTGAGGTGGCATGGTCGAGTGAACCACTAATTAGGGGATCTCTCATCATGAATATTACTAAGGGGCTACTGCCCTATAATGGCATTGTTAAGCTGTTGATTATATGCGAACATTTTAATCTTAGCACGCATCATTGTTGGAGGGGAAACTGAATGGTCAGGTTTGATTAAAGATAAGATGGAACTTGTGTAAAAAATTATGAAAGGTCAGGATAAAATCGTTAAGGCTTAATATACTAGTCTAATTATCATTAAATATAGGTATTCGTTCAATTCCATAGCATCAGTTTACTAATTCCACCTCATCAGTATCATTCCAACGCATTTTTCAATACGAACGTAGACTTTTGAATCGAAGATCTCAGACAAACGACTGTATACTATTTATTTTTTGTGATAAGATATTTGACCAATCATAAATAATCAGCTGAACACATTTTACTGTACATTTATGAAGAAATACTAGTAGTATTATATTATCTGGACCCAGACTTTTCTGAAATTTATCTGCATAATGACCACTTACTTTCGACTCGATTGAGCGTGTGACGATCTTTAGCAGGCCATTGTCACCACATTTACCGCGGTACAATCACAGCTGACGGCTATAGCCATATGACCCACCCCTCAACGTCGAGTAAGCCAATAAAGCTATCTCCATCAATTGCTTACACTTAGTTTAACAGAACGACAGATTTTCGAAAGGGGTGTGTGTTGCTGCTAATTTTCTAGGAAAAAAGTTTCGATTTAGATTCGTTTGATAGAACGTTGACCGAAATATTGTGTTTACTATTATGTTACTATTACCAGCCTTGTTATTAGACTGTACCGGTAGTACTCGTATTTACCAAGCGAGAGTAAAAAAATACCTGCCTACAAATTGTTATATCCAACAGGGAAGAAGAAAACCACATTTTAAGCACAACATACTCGTACATAGGAACGTTATGATTCTCAATCTTAATCAAGAAAACATTTGCTCTTCTGAATCAACAAATGAAAATAAAGGGAAATCCCTTTGTAACTAGTAACAACTGTATTAGCGGAAGCATTCATTTCTAATGATAGTGGTCATGCGAATATGAACAATAAGCTCTATCATGAGAATAATCTCCCTTATATCGTGCTAACGACGAAAGCGATTATCCTTTATGAGTGTTTGCTGATTTGATTGTAACATTTCATTGAACGAAATAACCAAGTACCTTAGTTTCAAACAATAACACAATGTATATCTGAAACTTTATGTATCAACAAGACAACATGAACGCAAAAATTGATATATATAACTGTATTGCAGTTAACCTTTAATTGATATCAGTCAATAACTGTCTGATAATGTTGTCTATATCTATATATAAATAGGGGTGATTAACTTCCACGTTTAATTTTATGACCGATCGTTGGCATCGGATAGACTACATATTAACAGGTACATTATCCATATTTCCTTATTAGTGTAACAAAATCAGGCCGGTAGTGATCGAGCGGTAGAGATTGAAGCGCTACAACGCGCAGCATATGGCGTGAGCTGCGATGCGCAGGAGTCGGTGTGCGTTACCGCGTCCGGTCTGGTCAATTATCAATTAACCACGATCCGTCACACCTACAGACTGCATTGTTGTGATTGATATTATTGCAAGGGTACATTGAGTGAACTTCAGTTTAAAAACGAATAACGCTTGCTTTATTCATCAAATAACACTCACATGTCAGCTCAACAAGAGTGCGCTGTATCATTAGATGGTGAAAAGTATTGACAAAACAACTCAGACTTTGGATCAAAATCACTTCGCTAGTCAAAATAAACTTACTCGAAGATTAAGCGTATAAGTTATATTTGGCGGTCTCATAATATCCAGTAGTAATATAAATCTTGCTTGCTTACGTAACGAGTACCCATATTAAAGTGTACTTACGTTGGACGATGTTCTAGACTCTAGAACCACCACCCTTGTATAATTTTTAATAACAACAATCCCGTGATTCACTCGCGCGCAAGGTTTCGCTGGCACTTCCGTACAATATGGCGGAATCCTTTCTCATGCCGACCGATTACCGTGATACAGGAACTATGAATCCCTATTTATGTGCACTTTTTGCACATTTAATACTTATTACGTAGTCGGATGAACTAAAGATTTTTTACGAAACTGGTTTTGAAGCACTATTCATGGTGTCGGTGGTTTGTAACTGGATCGAGGTGTAAACTTGGTCAATGCCGTGGTCAGGCCGGGTCATCTAGTCTTAGGTGTATAAAACATCATCTACAATTTAGGTCCATTCCATTAGGTTTTACTTGTTAACATTTTTACTGTCATACATTACTAATGCACTGATAGATGTGTTTTCTCGGTTCGTCCGTGCATGGTATAAGTAGGTATACAATAGGTATCTACACTATTAACCACCAGGAATAGTAAGTTCATACGACCGTGGATTGCATTATATGTGTATATAAAGCACTATTGGACGTGTGGCAAAAGGATAGTTTCCACTAAGAACTAATCAAAATGTTTGAGTTTTTAGTGATTTATTATGGTACGGAGATATAAAATATACTTAATAATTTCTGAATTTAAATTAAGTTTTTTAATGTTTTCAAATAATAAAGTTTGTCTCAAACACACATTTGGTCACGTGACAGTATACCATATCAATTAATGTGTCATCAAGCCTTGCGATGATGGTGATGGATGATGATGTCTTCATAGTATTTTGCAGGCAAAAAAGACTCTTGAAGATGTTATTTAGGACGCCATGACAGTTTGAGCGTTTTTGAGGCCCATTCAAATAGATTTTTAAGGTTTGTACCTTGAAAGGTAAAAAAGGGAACCCCTTGTCTCCTTGTCTGGCCATCTGTCTGTTCCTACCCTTTTTCTCAGGAACGCGTGGAGGTATATCTAAGCTGGAATTTATATCAATTAAACTTACTACCCCTTTCGTCATGAACGCGTAAAGGTATTAAATTGAAATTCATCGTAAATAGTCATGTCTATAATACTTTAAAGCTGTAATAAAATCAAGCTTTAAAAGCAATGCAATCAAAAGATCTGTATTTCAGATGCCATCGAGTCATCAGCTTTGTAAGACCACATTACATTACTGTAAAATAGCTCTGTTGTTTCAGTGGCCCGCCGACGGCGAAAAGAGAGTCGTCCAAGGCGTCAGAGGACCACATTTTCGGCGCATCAGACCCTGAGACTCGAGCTAGAATATGCTAGGGGCGAATATGTGGCCAGAGCAAGGAGGTTAGTTTATAAAACCCTACATAAAATAATACTAAATCAAACTAAGGCCTGATTTTTCCAAAGTCTTACCTACTTCTATTACAACCGACCTATACTATAGCTAGCTAAGTAGCACCTAGTAATAGTAATTCAATTTAACAGCTGGATTAGAAATAGCCTTAACGACTTGTCACATTAGCTTCAAATGGATAACTGGAAGAGAATGCCACATGGTGTAACGTCCACCTTTTGTACGGAATTGGATTTTGCTTTACGCCCTGCAAACTGCTACTGCTCCTGACTGGCAGAATTTTTTTTACGTTTTTTTTTGTAGTTATTTCTTTCGATATTTTGTTTTGTATTTTGCTTAACACTATCAATTACATAAAAATCAAAGGTACTTAAATTTTACTCAATATATTTTCGAAGTCTGTCAGTTGCTAAAGAGATTATAAGGTTATGAATTTGACAAGGGTCCAGCGCGTTATAAATTTTTCGTACTTCAGTAAGATTAATAAAAAGCCTACCTACTTAAAAAAAAACTGACAAAAAGTAGTGTGTATAAGGGCCGATTTTACCAACGTCAAATATGTCTTCTGACTTTATAAGTAAATTAAGTACCTACATTTACATAAATGATTGCTGACAAATAGGTGACGTTTTCAAATTAGGCGTATTGTATTTTATTTGTCGAATATTTCTTATCTGGCATGATACGAGGGTCAAACTGAAAGTTCTTAGGAAATCAAAAACTGATTACATTAGCCAGTTATTAGTTTTATTATATCATCATCATCATCATCATAATCAGCCAAAGGACGTCCACTGCTGAACATAGGCCTCCCCCACGGCTTTCCACAGCGACCGATCACTAGCGGTCTGCATCCAGTTTGATCCTGCGATCTTTTTAAGGTCGTCTGTCCATCTTGTTGGTGGACGTCCTACGCTGCGTCTTTGGTCGAAGGGTCTCCAATCTAGAACTTTCCTGCCCCAACGGCCATCAGTTCTTCGCGCTATGTGCCCTGCCCACTGCCACTTAAGCTTACTGATTCTCAAGGCTATGTCCGTTACCTTGGTTCTTCTACGTATCTCTTCGTTTCTGATTCGATCTCGTAGAGAAACACCGAGCATAGCCCGCTCCATCGCTCGTTGTGTAATTTTGAGCTTCATTATAAGGCCCATAGTAAGAGACCACGTTTCGGATCCGTATGTCATCACTGGTAACACACACTGATTGAAGACTTTCGTCTTCAGACACTGAGGTAATTGAGACGAGAAGACGCTCTTGCGCAGTTTCCCGAACGCTGCCCAGCCGAGTTGGATTCGTCGATTGACCTCTTTCTCGAAGTTGGACCTACCCAATTGGATCACTTGTCCCAGGTAGACGTACTCGTCGACAACTTCGAGAGTTGAGTTCCCAATGGATACTGGAGTGGGTACAACAAGGGAACTCGACATAATTTTCGTCTTCTCCATGTTCATTTTAAGACCCACTTGTTGGGATACTCGGTCGAGGTCTTCGAGCATAGTGCCTAGATCATCCAGCGTTTTTGCCACAACGACTATGTCATCGGCAAACCGAAGGTGTGTTATGTATTCGCCATTGACGGAGATGCCGAATCCTTCCCATTCCAGGAGCTTGAAGGCGTCTTCCAATGCCGCTGTAAACAGTTTCGGGGATATAACATCGCCCTGTCTTACACCTCTTCGCAATGGAATCGCCCTCGTATTCTGTTCCTGTACTCGGACCGACATGGTGGCGTTGTTATATAGACACTTTAACACCTCTATATACCTATAGTCTATGTGACACCGCTGAAGAGACCGAAGCACCGCCCAAGTTTCGATCGAATCAAAGGCCTTCTCATAGTCCACAAAAGCTAAACATAGAGGCATATTATACTCCTCGGACTTCTGTATAATTTGCCTTAGCGTATGAATGTGGTCTATGGTACTATAGCCTTTTCGGAAACCGGCTTGTTCGGGAGGCTGGAAGTCATCAAACCTACGTACGAGACGATTCGTGATAACCCTTTAGTTTTATTATATCTTTTCAAAATATTGTCCATTGACGTCAATACACCGCTGCATGCGATGGAACCACTGGGAAAAGCACTTTGCCCACTCGTCCTTAGGGGTCTCTTCAATGGCATTGCGATACGCAGCCACCGCTTCTTCAGCATTCATAAACCGCTTTCCTTTAAGTTTTTCTTTAATTTTTGGAAATAAATAAAAATCACAAGGCGCGAGGTCGGGGCTATACGGCGGGTGACCCAGTAATTCAACGTTTGATGTCGCCAAATAGTCGATCGTTCGCTTGGCGGTGTGCGACGAGGCGTTGTCGTGGTGAAGGAGGATCCTACTGCGAGGTCGTTTCTCTCGAACTTTTTCCAAGACAAGTGGCAAACAATTGGTAGTGTACCATTCTGCAGAAACTGTTTTTTGATCCTCTAACACAATTGTTGCGAAATGACCTATCCTTCCAAAGAACGAGGCCACCATTTTTTTTCCCGCACTTCGATCTCTCTTCACTTTAGTTGGCAACTCCTCGAAAGGAAACACCCACTGAGCAGATTGTCTTTTGGTTTCAGGATCATAACAGTAAATCCAGCTTTCGTCACCTGTTAGTATGTCGAACACAGCTCCGTTAAATCTTTCAATCATTTTACGGCACCAATCCACACGATGGAGTTTTTGAGCCTTAGTCAAATTATGAGGTATCCACCGGGCGCAAAGCTTCCTGACCGCTAAATGTTCGTGGAGGATTTTGTGCACTTGACTCATACCGATGCCTAAGCTTGTCCGAATCTGCTGATAGGAGAGAATACAATCCCGAGCATGTTTTTCAATCCCGGGATTACGGGATTTTTGAACCGTAATCCCGGGATCCCGGGCCTATCCCGGGATTAGACTATGTGGTTTCTAATTGGGCTCAAATTAAAAAAAAACTTGAGTAATTAAAAAACTTTATAATGTCTTTGCACAACAGTCAACACAAATCACAATAATAATAAGAAAATAAAAAAGACAAAACAAAAAAATTATACTTTTGCAAGAAATTAAAAAGACAACATAAATATACTATTTAGTATTTCGAAAATATAATCGCAGAAATATCAAAGCATCCAATGTTTGACTTCCAAGCCTGCTTCGTAGTTTATTGCCAACATAAGCGGCTGCTGAAAACGCTCGCTCAGGTTCAACGCTGGTTGGAGGAATAGACAATAGATACTTGTATGCTGTTTCTAAGTGATATCCACGAACTCCTCCATTTTCGAACAGGCTCATTTCACGTCTAATACTATTTGCCAACCCCAATTCATTTTGTACTTGTACATCAGGATCTGGGGATTTCATACTCTTGTCAAATCCGATAACAACTGATTTTCATCATTCATTCGTGGATTTTGTAAATAATTTAATACACCAGTTAAATTATCACTTCGTCGTTGCTTTATACGTTCCACTAAGGATGTTTTCATTTTTTTGGCAAGTGCTGAGTTTTTGCTAGACAGTTGTTTTATAAGAAATTTCAAAGCGGCATCAGCTGTGCATAAATTAGCATCTCGCCTACAGATTGCTTCTACTGTCAATTTAATTGGGGTCAGCACATCAACAATTTTATTTACCAATTCAAAATCAACATCTTCTAAACGAATTGGATGATTGAGATCTATAAGAGCTTTTTGAATGCATGCTTTTAAAAGATAAAATCGCTCCAGCATTGTTAAAAGACTATTCCATCTGGTTTTACAGTCCAAAAGAAGTGACAGCTCTTTTCCATGTTCAATTTTCACATATTTTTGAAGTACTGTTTCATTTTTAAATGGTGATCTTTTGAAATACACTACAACTTTGCGGATTTTCTTTATCAGCTCATTAATATTTTCATATTGTGTTAACTCTGGTACGTGTTCTGGCGCAAGATCATTTTGTGACATTACGATTAAACCTGATTCTGGACAGTCTAAGTCTTCTAAATCGTGTTCATCATCGCTGTCGTCCATATAATCAACAGTAACAGCTGGTTCATTCAGAGTATCATCTGAGGTAGGGCTATGTTGCAAATAATTATGTTTTTCATAAAGCACATCACAGACCGCCAAATTGATACCATGTGCGAGACACAGTTGATGTTCGGTGCAAACAAGCCGCCCCACCTTTATCATAACATTCGGTCCATCGGTTACAATAGCCACGATGTCAGTTTCCAGGGAAATATCAAATTCACTGAGACGCTCTTTCAATATACGAAGACAATTTTCAGCTGTCATACTTCCGTAAATAGGAACAAGTCCTAAGTTCCAAAATTTTTTATATGAATGAACGTTGACAGCCATGTATCGTTTATTGGAAGTTGAAGTCCACTCGTCGAAAGAAAGACTAAATCTTTCACCTGCACTTTTCAATTGTTTCAATTCTGCAATTACTTGCTTTTTGATTTTTTCACTGTAATTCATAACACGTTTTCGAACAGTGACGGCTGACTTTGGTAAATCCGGGTATTTTGCTAAGAGCAATTTTCTCAAATCATCTGAAGCTATGAATACACTGAATGGAAATCCATCTAATGCAACCATTCTTGCCAAAACATCATCCAGGCTATCGTCGGCACTTTTAGTAAAATAATCATCTAACTTTCGCTTGGTTGGCGGCGGCGGAGCTGTGTTCATATTTTCAGAATCTTGACTTGTTGAAGCTGATATAACCTTGATGTTATGTTTTGATAACAAATGTGTATGTAATCCCTTAGTCGATCCACCCAAAGTCTTGAGAATGGCTGGGCACCGCTTACATTTAGCACTATTCCCATCCTTCGCGACTAAAAAATAACTCCACACTGACGTCGCATCACTGTCTTTTTTATGTTTAACAAAGTCTGCCGCCATTTGAAATACTTAATTTCAGGTAATTTACTTTAAATTTAAATGACGAAACCTTCGTAACCCGTCACTGACAGAATAATAAATGAAAAAAATAAAATCTGATTAGCATATTTATACTTTCATACAGGGAATCCCCGACGGGAAAATACCCGCAACAATACTATGATATGAGATGATCGGGTGATTTCCCTGTTGGTTCGTTGGGGACTTGGGGAATCACCTTAAAAGTAGCATATTTAATACTTTCGTACAGGGAAACCCCGACGGGAAATACCCGCAAAAATATTATGATATTATGAGATGATCGGGTGATTCCCCTGTTAGTTCATTCATTGGGGAATTACCTTAAGAGTATTGTATTGAAGTACTCAGAGTGGGGAAGTCCCTTCTAAGTTTACAACAAACATATTAAGACTGTACCTGTGTGTGTAGTGAATAGTACGTATCGTATGACGGCGTATCTAAAAGTGTTTTTTGTCGTTATGTATTAAATGCTATTAAATAACCTAGGCAAGGTTATCGTCAAGGCGCAACGGACTACGGCATATAAACTAAACTTGTATGTGGCAATCCCGAAAATCCCGAGATTAGCCAAGTGCAGTCCCGGGATTTTCGGGGCCAGAAAACGGTCGGGATCCCGGGATCCCGAATCTCGGGATCCCGGGATCCCGACCGTATTGTATTCTCTATGATAGGTCACTCTTTTGTCAGTCTCTATCATACGCCGCACAACACAGATGTTATTTTCAGTCGTCGCCGTAGAAGGCCGTCCCTCACGTACATCATCAGTGAGATTAGTGCGACCACGTTTAAACTCATTAAACCAGTTGTAAACAGTCGCACGAGATGGGGCTTCATCGTGAAAGGCCAATCGTAGTCTATCATAACTTTCTTGTTGACTTAAATGACATCGAAAGTCATAAAAAATCATTGCACGAAAATTTTCTCGTGTTAAATTCATGTTGACGTGACACAGACAATTTTCAATTTGCCGCCAAATCGTAAAACAAATGACAAATGAATGAAATATATACTCAGTAATATTGGCAAAGAGTTCTATTTTCAAATTTTAGAATATTTTTTTATTATATTGTTTATAAGTGGCCAGTTCTAAGAACTTTCAGTTTGACCCTCGTATCGCATCTCAATGAGATGCATGCATTTTGATAGCATGTTTGTTTGGTTAAGTCGTAGTTAATCATTTTTCTTATTTTAGGTGCGAGCTAGCATCTGCATTATCATTGAGTGAGACGCAAGTTAAAATATGGTTTCAGAACCGAAGAGCGAAAGACAAAAGAATTGAGAAGGCACATCTTGACCAGCAATACAGGTAGGCAATAAAAAGTTGTTAGATTTTGAAATCTACATCCAACCAACGCACACAATGTTGTGTAAAATGTAGGTATAACCTATGCTGTTTTTTCCTTTGAATAACCATTTGTTCTTATGGGGCCGGCTGCGATATTTCTACAAATTATGAGTCATTAGTCATTATAATAACGTACTAGCGGGCCCCCGCAACTGCGTCCGTGCGCTGCGTTTTGAGTTTACTCCCTCTCCATCCATCGCAGCGTAGAGTTTTATATCCTAAAGTTTTCCCGATAAATAAGCTATCCAATACAAAAAAAAACTTTACTTCGAGATTAGCGCGTTCAAACAAACTCTTCAGCTTTTTATTATTATTATAAGTTTATAACTTGATAAAAATCGCTTTATACCTTCCGAGGAAACAATGATACGGGATGTTTTGTTAATTAAAGGTTGATCATGTACCGGGTAAAATGATCGATTTTTATGATTGAAAGGCTGCGTTTCTACAGAAGCTGGACTGTGCTGTGTTTGGAAACAGAGTGGAATGACATTCTTCAGATGCCTATCGGCCGAATCCAGCCAAGATAAAAAATGTCTCGGACGTGAGGGATATTTCTGTGCGAGATAGAGCGCAGCTCAACTCCAGCAACCGGATGGAGCTTGCTATCATTGATGCTGCACTCTGCGAAGTGCACAGCACATGCCTCTTTACACAGCTCCGCTAAGCTAAACAACGCGCAGTAGGCCTCTGTGGAAACGCACCCTTACATTATGTAGAAAAGTTGTGTTACTAAAACCATCGCTATTTATTTAAGTAAGGTTGGATGCTTTCACGCGTTTAACTATACCTACGAAAGATAATTATGTACCCGAAAAACTCTAAGGAATTACTAAACTCGCATAACAGAACGAATGATTGAACTGTATTATGATCCGGCAAATTAATGTTCCACCAAAGCAGTATGATGTTAAAGTAAAAATCATGTCGACTAAACAATTTCGTATCATAGGTTCCGTGGTAGATAATAAATAAGTGGTAAAGAATCGACCTGTCAAGTTCAATTTGTCAAAAAATAATGACATAAATCATATAGCAAGCTGACGTAATAGCGTTATTTGAATTAGAGGTTATTCCGATTCCACACTAACAATCCACACTTGTGTGGAAAAATTGACTTTTTGACCATTTATCGACACTGACTAGTGTGTAAAAATGAACAAATGTTTCAGTTTTTCACATCGGAGGCGATTTGTGTAAATTGATAACCTATAGTTAGGGAGGCGAATAGGGGAATTTTCGGTAATACTCGAGCGTGGCAGTTTAAGATATGAGAGATACCTTGGACCTAATAGAACAACCTTGTAAAGTATTTAGCTCTATATGTAGTGACGCGCGCCTAGGATAGACGATCAGATTAGTAAAAAAAAATCGATAGTCTGTAATACTCGAGCGCGTCAGATTAAGATATTGGGGGTTGATTTTAGAGTTTTAAGACTAAATTTAACTAATCTGACGATAAGTCCTTGACGCCGCCGAGTTATAGGGTCGCGAACTTGTAAAAAAAAAACGTTAATCCGGCATCCTCGAGCGCGATTTTTTTTATTTTTATTTTGAAGAATATAATCTAAAACGTACTAAAAATACAAAATCTGCCGGTTTCCGCATGACCAGGAGTGTGGAGGAGCCATTTCGTCTTCCGAAAAACGGGTTGCGGCATATAAGTCGCGAACGATACATTATACAAAAAAAAAGTTTAAATAAACAAAAAGGTAATTTTATTTTACACAAAAAAGGTCTCTTTACATTTTGTCTAAAGTTAAAACTTTTTGACTTGAAGCTTCATAAAAACTCAAACTCCCGGTTTGTTGAGTATATCTTGAAAACTGAGGGTGTTAAAAAAATGATATGAAATAACGATGATTAAATTATGTTACTTTAATCTCAAAAAAAATTTTTTTTTCTAAAGCTTCTCGACAATTTTCGTCGACTTGGAAAAGGTTACGTGTATCTGTATACAAAAGTATTATTAACATGTACAGTTTCATGTATGTATATTATTCAATAGCCTGTTGATCCTCAAATTGTTTTTTGGACGTACCGTCAGCAAAACGAAGTGAAGAATAATTAAAAAGAAAGAAGAAAGGAAAAAACAAGAAACCAAAAAACCTTTCTGGTCAGATTAAGAGAACCCACCAACATTTTTGTCAGATTAAGAAAATATGCTTTCAGGATACCGAGATGAACCTCCCCTATGAAAATCTGACGCGCTCGAGTATTTCAAAATAACTATTTTTTTTTGCATTTTCAAAAATTCATCATAACTTATGGTCACGCCGAAATCGTCAGTTTTTTTTAAGGGAGCTTCCTTGGGGCCTACTTAACACCCCTTCCAAAAATCTGACGCGCTCGAGTAATTTATTTATTTTTGCATTTTTGACTACTTTTTATGCCTACCCCCACCACGCAAACCGGCAGATTAGTATACCGTTGTTATCAGAGGCACTTGGGGCATACGTAGTATGAATATCTGACGCGCTCGAGAATGCCCAAGTAACTGTTTTTTTTTACATTTTTGAAAAACCGTACACGCCAAACCCACCGCTAAAATGGTTTTTACCATACGAGCTTTTCTTTTCGAAATTATTTTATCTTTCGATTTTGATAGGTCTCGACGGCGCCGTTGAATTACGCCATTTAGCTACCTCGCCTCCCTAACTACTACTTGTGTTTATTAAGTATGCTATCATAGCTTTATTATTTTAGCTTTCTTCTATTAACTGATTCTACTAAAATATACTTATTACTATAAATGTCAGAAAGTCAGTATGGTTAAATGGACTAAAAGTCAAATTTTCCACACTAGTGTGGAAAATCGGAATGACCTGAATTAGCTCTTATTTCTCGCAACACAGTGGGTAGGTATAAGAGTTACTTACGTGTATTATTATTATATTATAATGTTATTCCGTAAATTATATTCCAGAACAGCACGTGGTAGAACAATATATTCTCGGATAACTGGCGATTTATTCTAAAGTTAACATTCATTCTCGTTTGGTCGAATCGACCCTTAGAGCCAGTTACGTGATCGATGGTTAACTGAACTAATGGTCGATTGTGCGCTCTTTGAACAAGAAGTAGATACCTAAACCAATGGTCAACAAAATAGCTATTCTGTCATTTGATTAAGGCCTGATTTATCCAACAGACTGATAAGTATATAACGACCGATTTTTAAATGTGATTTAATTAAATAATTGCTGACAAATATGTGACGTTTTCAAATTAGGCGTATTATATTTTATTCGATAAATATTCTTTATTTGACCTAGGAAAAATCAGGCCTGAGGTATGTTTTCTTCAAAACACGCATTGTAAATATTTAACCGATAGTAACGACATTCAACGAAAGTGCAGGGCCTTAGTCAATTTTGGTATAATATAAATAAAACAAACTAGCATAGCTATTCAACGCGGCAACGCAGCCAGCATCATAGCCTCCTTGCCTCAAGGAAATGGTTTCGTTTTTGAATAGGTAGACTAAGTTATATTTTTTTATGTAGCATGTCTTAGTTTTATTTCTTCTTGTTGGTTATTAATAAAATATTATACCAAATCCCCAAACAAACTTATCTTCCAGGCATTTAGCAGCAGCTTCTGGTCTCTTCCCGACCGTTCTAGGAGCGTCCTACTGCCTAACGCCATGTCCGTGCCTGCCTGTGCATCCTCAGACGATAGACAAATAATAAATGGTTGTACTACCTACTATGCGTTAAAAACTAAATTGTGCTGACGCTTCTAAAATTTATTACTAATTTTTACTGTAGATTATATGTATATATATTTCGAGGATGATTTTATTTAGATTTTCGTTTAATTTTAAATTTTGTGTTAGTTTTGTTAATTATTGTTCAATTATGTAGGTAAGCCCTAAAATGCTTGTGTAAGGTGAACGCACACTTATCCGAGCCGAACGCGCCGAACGAATCAAACAAAACTACTTTTAGATTTCTTTTTATGAATCTTATGAAACCTCGCATACTTATCCCGGTCAATTTGTCTGATTCGGAGGCGTATGTGCGAGGCCTGCTAGACTTCGATACGTTCGACGCGTTCGGTTTGTTTAATGTGCGTTTACCTTTAAGCTCTTTTTAGCCTGAGATACAGATTTTACCTAATTCAGACAAAATAAGAGAATGCATATAGTAATAAATTTTGGGTGCGTCAGAACGGCTGGTTGTCTGTGGCATTGGTCTATGAGAGTTTGGTTGGCTGGTCATCTCTTAGTTCATAGTCAAGGATGTAGTTTCCCGAAATGTATTGCGTCAACAATTGCTACATATTTACTTCATTTATCTTATATCGTTGTAACTTCAAACATATGTTAAATAAAGGATATAGCAACTATTTAATTAATTAAAAATTTAAAATAATAAAGGCAATTAGTTGCAGTGTGTCTTCACTCAACGGTATTGCTATTAAATGAGGTAGGCGTTTTGAATTGTTAAATGGCATGTTATGTTACGTTAGATGATTTTTTTGACGTTAGAATCGCGTTAAAATACTTAACACGATTACGAGCTTCAACGATTAAACCGACACCTTGATAATTTGGTACTTGATTTTATCATACACTTCTCCTTGGGATAATTTAAATAATTGTTACATCCTTTATTTAACATATGTTTGAAGTTACAAAGAAATGAGATGAATGAAGTATCGCAGCAAATGTTGACGCAATATATTACGGTAAATTCTGCATGCTTGACTATTAAACTAGGAGATGACCAGCCAACCAAACGTCTGGATGGATAGTCGAAAAATATATATTTCTAAATATATGTATATCCTATGTCGCAAATGTTAATTATATGTATCAAATATAAACAATTATGTAGCAAATTTCTAATCAAAACATCGACCAACGCCACAGACAACCAGCCATTCTGACGCACGCGGCCAGGCTTACTTACTCAAGTCAGGATTAGCTTAGTTCTGGATTAAATAATAGTTCTGTCGCTTTCTATATAAAATACATTAGCAGACACAGAATATTAATCTAGAAATAAGCTCATTCTGCCTTGCACAAGTAGTACTTAACACAGTAGTTGGTTGAGGAATTTAAGAAGATAGACTATTTGGGTGTTCGATACAGTACTTACGTGTAAACATTCACGAATAACATATGTTTATGATAAGTATTTGTAAACTAAAATAGTAAAAACATTTAGTTTTCTAGTCAAATAAGATGTCTGAATTATTATTACACATAAGTGACCTATTAGATATCAATTTGAATAAATACCTACCAAGGTACTTCTACTTACCTAGTACCTACCCAGGTACTTATTAATTAATAATACTTAATATCGATTGTAATTTTGTAATATATGTAATGTAATAAAATAGGTAATTTATAATAATGTGTAGAGCTGATTAAGGTAATCTGTTTTGAAAATAAAAGATGATTATTCGTTTAAATGTTTATTTCGGACACAGTCAACTTACCATGGCCTTTTCCAGCGAGGCGGCTCGTCCGCGTTTAGAAGAGTCCATGGAAAATAGTATATTATTTATTTAATTTTAAAGCACACATATATTGAACAAAAATATTTCATCTTCACACCTTACAATAACACTAAACTATGTAAAACACATAAATGTGAAACATTTAACAGTTTAAAGACAAAATTATGTTAGAATTGTTAGAATAGTAACAGTACGAAAGATGTAAGAACCAAAATAAAAGGAATTTAGTATATTTTTATACCATTTACAATGGTAGTCCAACTGAAAACATACCATCTATGTGTCATACACGATAACGGATAATAAAGTAGAAAGGTATGTTTCCTAAACTAACATCGAGATAGTTACATGCTAATTAATATTTAGATAGCTATATTGGTGTTCACGTTATTACTTAACATATATTTTTTATAAGTAAAAGATTTTCCTGGTATAACCTGCTCCTTCCGCTCAATAATAGATTTGGAATGTTATAGCTATCAATAATAATAGAATAAAATTGAAAATTAAAACAGTGATATTCATTCAAAGATGATAAAATTATATCTCTTCTTAAAAACTAACGCAAACATTGCCTGTAAGCCACAGCTTTTACAAAATGGCATAATAAAAAATCACTTTAAAGTTCAAAGTTACTAGTAATAAAACTGGATAGTACAGGGTCGTGCTCAACATTATTGTGACATTTCAAATGTAAAAACTGTGATTTGTGTGCAAACGACTAAAAAATCATAAGAGATATGAATCTATGCCTACAGTACCTTACATGACAAACCTCAATTGAAGGTGAAAAAAATAGTAAAATGGCTACGTTTGCCGCTTCACTAAGTCCACTTGTCCCTCACAGTCTAGCCTCGTCCTACCTCCCACCACTAACTACCGTCTGCCTGCCTAGCTTCAACTAAGCGCAACTTGAGACCTACACATTGAAAAATAACTTGTAAGTATAGTGTACAGAACAATGCTATCTGAAAACGATCTTAGAGGGGAACATGTGCGATGACGGCTACCATACATTTGTTCTATTATGCATAGATTGGTTCTAGCGAGGTCACCGCCACCTAACCAGTTTAAGTGCCAAAATCGCCTGCACCTTGCGTCGTGTTTTGTTTGAAGTGTTTCCTATTTTTGTGTGGTGTGTGCAAGGAGTTTTCATTTGTGAGTGGTTAGGCGCCAGAGACCTCAACTATGCCCACAGGTGTTAGGAGTAAACTTTATAGGTACCTGTAAGCCACGAAATAAGTATTAAACATAAAATAATTTCTATTTTGTTCAGTGGAATAGTACCTAACACGATATATTTTTTTTACTGAGCAAATGTGATTTTAACACAACTCTTACCTAAGCATAATAATTACTCTTAACAAATGTAATAATAATAGTAAATCAATAATGATCTGGTACATGCTCAGTCTGGCACCAGTCAAGTCCGCCAGTCTCCACTGTATTACCGTTGATTTATTTATATACTTCATTGCACTGTAAGTTGTGTATTTAACGGACTAAATGCCTCAAGGCATTCTCTACCGTTGCTCCATTGCAAGAAATATTGAGTTTATACTATTATTATATTGTATATGGTAGCCCTCATCGTACCACTTAAAGTCCACTTTTCTTAGCTAGTTGAATATTGTAAACAATCTTTTCACAACTTTTATAATCATGTCAGTAAATAAAACTAATTAACCAATTAATTACAAAAGATCTTAGTGTTTAACGATTAATTGCCTATGTAGGTTTTTTTTAGACACCGATCACATACATTGCTCTGACTAGAGAATACAATCCCGGGATCCCGAATCTCGGGATCCCGGGATCCCGACCGTTTTCTGGCCCCGAAAATCCCGGGACTGCACTTGGCTAATCTCGGGATTTTCGGGATTGCCACATACAAGTTTAGTTTATATGCCGTAGTCCGTTGCGCCTTGACGATAACCTTGCCTAGGTTATTTAATAGCATTTATTTAATACATAACGACAAAAAACACTTTTAGATACGCCGTCATACGATACGTACTATTCACTACACACACAGGTACAGTCTTAATATGTTTGTTGTAAACTTAGAAGGGACTTCCCCACTCTGAGTACTTCAATACAATACTCTTAAGGTAATTCCCCAATGAATGAACTAACAGGGGAATCACCCGATCATCTCATAATATCATAATATTTTTGCGGGTATTTCCCGTCGGGGTTTCCCTGTACGAAAGTATTAAATATGCTACTTTTAGTCCCCAACGAACCAACAGGGAAATCACCCGATCATCTCATATCATAGTATTGTTGCGGGTATTTTCCCGTCGGGGATTCCCTGTATGAAAGTATAAATATGCTAATCAGATTTTATTTTTTTCATTTATTATTCTGTCAGTGACGGGTTACGAAGGTTTCGTCATTTAAATTTAAAGTAAATTACCTGAAATTAAGTATTTCAAATGGCGGCAGACTTTGTTAAACATAAAAAAGACAGTGATGCGACGTCAGTGTGGAGTTATTTTTTAGTCGCGAAGGATGGGAATAGTGCTAAATGTAAGCGGTG
This sequence comes from Pyrausta purpuralis, assembly GCA_963924145.1. NCBI lineage: Eukaryota > Metazoa > Arthropoda > Insecta > Lepidoptera > Crambidae > Pyrausta > Pyrausta purpuralis. The sequence continues at coordinate 22,167,509 of OZ001643.1, forward strand.
CCCAGCCATTCTCAAGACTTTGGGTGGATCGACTAAGGGATTACATACACATTTGTTATCAAAACATAACATCAAGGTTATATCAGCTTCAACAAGTCAAGATTCTGAAAATATGAACACAGCTCCGCCGCCGCCAACCAAGCGAAAGTTAGATGATTATTTTACTAAAAGTGCCGACGATAGCCTGGATGATGTTTTGGCAAGAATGGTTGCATTAGATGGATTTCCATTCAGTGTATTCATAGCTTCAGATGATTTGAGAAAATTGCTCTTAGCAAAATACCCGGATTTACCAAAGTCAGCCGTCACTGTTCGAAAACGTGTTATGAATTACAGTGAAAAAATCAAAAAGCAAGTAATTGCAGAATTGAAACAATTGAAAAGTGCAGGTGAAAGATTTAGTCTTTCTTTCGACGAGTGGAATTCAACTTCCAATAAACGATACATGGCTGTCAACGTTCATTCATATAAAAAATTTTGGAACTTAGGACTTGTTCCTATTTACGGAAGTATGACAGCTGAAAATTGTCTTCGTATATTGAAAGAGCGTCTCAGTGAATTTGATATTTCCCTGGAAACTGACATCGTGGCTATTGTAACCGATGGACCGAATGTTATGATAAAGGTGGGGCGGCTTGTTTGCACCGAACATCAACTGTGTCTCGCACATGGTATCAATTTGGCGGTCTGTGATGTGCTTTATGAAAAACATAATTATTTGCAACATAGCCCTACCTCAGATGATACTCTGAATGAACCAGCTGTTACTGTTGATTATATGGACGACAGCGATGATGAACACGATTTAGAAGACTTAGACTGTCCAGAATCAGGTTTAATCGTAATGTCACAAAATGATCTTGCGCCAGAACACGTACCAGAGTTAACACAATATGAAAATATTAATGAGCTGATAAAGAAAATCCGCAAAGTTGTAGTGTATTTCAAAAGATCACCATTTAAAAATGAAACAGTACTTCAAAAATATGTGAAAATTGAACATGGAAAAGAGCTGTCACTTCTTTTGGACTGTAAAACCAGATGGAATAGTCTTTTAACAATGCTGGAGCGATTTTATCTTTTAAAAGCATGCATTCAAAAAGCTCTTATAGATCTCAATCATCCAATTCGTTTAGAAGATGTTGATTTTGAATTGGTAAATAAAATTGTTGATGTGCTGACCCCAATTAAATTGACAGTAGAAGCAATCTGTAGGCGAGATGCTAATTTATGCACAGCTGATGCCGCTTTGAAATTTCTTATAAAACAACTGTCTAGCAAAAACTCAGCACTTGCCAAAAAAATGAAAACATCCTTAGTGGAACGTATAAAGCAACGACGAAGTGATAATTTAACTGGTGTATTAAATTATTTACAAAATCCACGAATGAATGATGAAAATCAGTTGTTATCGGATTTGGAATGGCATGACTTATTTCCAGTTCCGACACAGGCTATAGTGAGGAAGCAAATAAAGAGTATTGTTAAAAGACTTAATAGTCGAGATGACACAGAAGAAGAAGAAAGGTCAGGATCACAAATAGATGATGAGCTAAGGCCAGAAACCTCCCAACCCCAATTGACATTAAAGGAAAAGTTACAGCTGGAAATTAACAAGAGTATGAAATCCCCAGATCCTGATGTACAAGTACAAAATGAATTGGGGTTGGCAAATAGTATTAGACGTGAAATGAGCCTGTTCGAAAATGGAGGAGTTCGTGGATATCACTTAGAAACAGCATACAAGTATCTATTGTCTATTCCTCCAACCAGCGTTGAACCTGAGCGAGCGTTTTCAGCAGCCGCTTATGTTGGCAATAAACTACGAAGCAGGCTTGGAAGTCAAACATTGGATGCTTTGATATTTCTGCGATTATATTTTCGAAATACTAAATAGTATATTTATGTTGTCTTTTTAATTTCTTGCAAAAGTATAATTTTTTTGTTTTGTCTTTTTTATTTTCTTATTATTATTGTGATTTGTGTTGACTGTTGTGCAAAGACATTATAAAGTTTTTTAATTACTCAAGTTTTTTTTTAATTTGAGCCCAATTAGAAACCACATAGTCTAATCCCGGGATAGGTCCGGGATCCCGGGATTACGGTTCAAAAATCCCGTAATCCCGGGATTGAAAAACATGCTCGGGATTGTATTCTCTAGCTCTGACCCAAAAGTAAGTAGCTAATGCACTTGTGTTACGGAAATCAGACACAACGGTGGTACCACAACACCCAGACCTGAGACAATATAGAAAATTTTGATTTCTATATTGGCCCGACCGGGAATCGAACCCGGGACCTAGGAGCGGCGATGCCTTAAAACCAACGTACTTAGCCACTACACCACGAAGGTCGTCGAAAATGAATAATTTCTAATCTTATTTAAAAATCTTAATTAAAATAAGATTAGGAACGACGACCTCCGTGGTCGAGTGGCTAGCATGCTGGTTTCAAGTGTCGCCATCTTGTGAGGTTCCGGGTTCGATTCCCGGTCGGGTCAATGTAGAAAACGATCTTTCCTATATTGTCTCGGGTCTGGGTGTTGTGGTACCACCGTTGTTTGCGATTTTCCCTAACACAAGTGCTTTAGCTACTTAGCTTGGGATCGGAGCAATGTATGTGATGTTGTCAAATATTTATTTATTTCGTTAAAAAGGAATGTCAAGATTGTTTACAATATTCGACTAGCAAAAAAAAACGGACTTTATAAGGAGGGGGCATGACAAAGATACAAAATGCGTGTACTCACAAGATGGCGGATGGCGTTTGGCGGCCTAGAACCGGCCGCCGCGCTGGGCGGGCGCGTTGCCCGCGCCGTACGCGCCCGCGCTGTTGCCCGTCGAGTACCCGCCACCGCCACCGCCACCGCCGGTCGCGCCTGCAATACAGGCATGGCTCGTACTTGCTCATTACCAGGAGCTCTATTTTTGAATCACTCGCTTGAATATGGCGTGTGAGTATCATTCGAAAACAAATTTAAAAATCACGCAAAATATTGGCGTTGGTACTCACAAAATTCATTTATCTTTTTTCAAATCAATTCCACGTGTGAACTGGTTCCATGCCACAGCACGCACTGGTGCGTTATAACAATTAATTTTCTATTGTGTCTAAAGTGTGGCAGCAAATGGGTTAATATACTACTATTGTATATACTATTTTCATTGGAAAATCGTACATTAAACAATGAATATCACACGCCATCTTGACGCGCGTGATTCAAAAATAAGGGCCCAGGGCTTTAAGGGGCTACCCGAATTTTTGACGCGCACACTAGCGACACTATTTAAAATAATTATTACTCTTTAAATACAAAAACAATCAAAAATCTGGTAGACACGATTGCAGTACAGGTTCTATAGTTTATTTAGTAAGTACGTTTAAATTGTTTCAAAAGTAGTTAACTTTTAGAAAAACTGCTAAATATGGCCATTTTTGGCAATTTTTCTAACTGTAACTGCAGATAACTCTGTTTAATTGAACTTAAATATTGTATCTGAACCACATAACCAGAGCTACAATCGCATCAATCAGATTTTCGATTCTACTAAAGTGGCACTAGTATGCGCGTTAAAATAATATTTTTTTTAGTCCAAGTTTTTTTTTACACCAAACTGAAACTTTTATACATTGTAATAAGGAACACTATCGAGTTTGCGTACCGAGATACGTACGCGCTCAATGTGTTTGATCGAATAAGTCTTGCTCCGACTCACACTACGGCCTCAGCTGTTGTCTATCAAGTACATAATCTATGATATGGTATGGTACATAGAGAGCCAATGTTAAGATGTCAACATTTCGAAATATGACCAACCAAAAGATAAGGAATCTTCTACAGGCCTCAATAGAGCATTTTATATTATATATTGTGGCATAAATATTGTCCGATACTGAAAAAATACATAGTAACATTCATCACTGCAGTCTTAATCGGCCGCTAGACATTCACAGTTGAACATAGGCATCTCTCATAGTAAGAGAAAAATGATTTGTGCTTGCACTCTTGTGCTCGTTTTTATTACTGTACCATTAAAATAGTACAGTAATAAAAGCAGGAAATAAGTGATGTGATATCCTCATGATGTCATAGATATCTCAAATCTAAAATTGACTTATTATGAGGAAAACTCATCAAAAGATAACAAACACAAGTACCTAACTAGATCTAAATAGCAGATCAATTTTTAAACAATCAGAATGCTGTCTTATGAGACATTCAAGTTAAATTAGAAACAAGTACTTGGGTGAATTGGACAAAAATTTAATGACTTCTTTGAACAATAATGAATGAATCATTAAACTTTTGAAAGTTTCCTTGTTTCATGTTTGCCTCATGCTAATAATGCATTGGATAAAATTATAAATAAAAAAAATAAGATAATGCCAACACCTTACTACCTAATAGGTGTTAACCAACAAATTGTTTGTTGAAAATATAGGTCTTATATCTGAGAGTAGGATCAAGAGCTAAAAGATAAAAATGGGCTTTATATCTTTGATGTCAAGACCTATTTTTTTTAAAAAACAAATAACCACACTCACCCGAGTTGTAAGGCTGAGCACGTTGCGTGTTATAGTTGGCCCGCATCGGCCCACCACTGTATCCCTGCTGATACCCTCCGCCGAAGTTGTTGGGCTGTTGTCCCCACCCACCCTGGTCACCATAGCCTTGGTTGCCCCAGCTGCCTCCGCCCTGGTTGCCAGTGTCCCAAGGGTTAGGGTTGCTCCAACCGCCTTGGCCGTACCCTGAATTGTATCCGCCATCTAAAACTGCACTGTTTATTAGTTGAGCCCTTAAAAATGTGGTAATAGAGCCTTTGTTACTGTTACAAATGCAACAAACAATGGAATAAGACTCCTTTTATGTAAAGGAATGGCGAGCGCTGAAGGAGGCCTTTACCCGAAAATGGGATCCCAAAATACAATCTACGTAAAATTTTATTAAATGAATTCTTATATTTAATAATAGTCACAAGAATTTTTCATTTAATAAACTAAGGTTTAATAATGTACTCAAAAGGATAAAAATGCACTCTTATATATATGATAAAAATACAATTATGAATTTAGATATAGAAAAAAAAGATGATGATGATTACGAAATTAATTAGATATTAAAAAGTCATTATTTCCATATTATGAGTCATTTTTCGGAAATAATGATTTGTAAATGATTTCGGAATAATGATTTATTATATTATTATTTTCTTCTGTGCCGTCATTAGTCATTCTGTAGTCTTAGCAGTACATAAATTGATATTTTGTGCAAAACTTGAGGTTTCATCACTCGCCGCACTACATAATACCTCATCATCACATCCACAATCACACAGATATTTTTTTTCCCCTCATAGTTAAAGAAAAGTATGTTAACTTGGGTAAAAGCACCCATTTCTGTCTCTTAATATTGGCGCTCCCACTCCGTTCGAGTAGTAGCAGAAGTCCCCCTGGACGATTTCGACTACGTTAGCCAGTCACAAACGACTAACCGACTGCGCGGGACATATTATAGTGCACAAGTGTGTGCGCAAACACAGGTGCACTCTCTATTCCTTTCACTCTCATAGCCCAATGGGACAGCAATCTGACACGCACGACCGGAGATATCCGGCGCAGGACCAAAGGCTTTATACGTGCTTTACGCGGCACGTGGGTGAAACACCGCAAACTTCCAAATATAAATAAATATTCTTTGGAGATTTCCACACATCGCCATCTAGTCCCAAAGTAAGCTAATTAAAGCTTGTGTTATGGGTGCCAGACAACGGATATAATACTTAAATACTTTTTGTTTGTAAATACATACACCCAGACCAATACAAACAGACATGTTCATGCACACAAATGTTTGTATTGTGCGGGGATCGAACCCGCACCCGCTGCGTAGTAGGCCAAACTCCGTGCTACCCTAAGAATTTCTGAACAGAAAAACCCAGGTATGTATCTTTGGTCCGACCCGGGGATCGAACCCGAGACCTCTGGCGCAGCCCTCGCTTTAAAGTGCGACCCTATAACCGCTGCGCCACCGAGGCAGTCTGTCCATTCGAGGAATGATCTCTCACCGTTGTTGCCCCAATCCTGCTGGCTCTGCCGCCCCCAGCCGCCACCGCCCCCGCCCCCGCCGCGGCCGCCGCGCCGCCCGCCCCCGCCCCCGCCCCCGCCGCCAGACATCTCAGACTTTGACAACGCCTTCTTCACGTCCAAGCGGTAACCCTTCACTTTGTGGTTCTGTTGCACTGGAATGTTAAATTATATAGGTTAGAGGATTTGACACACCGGTTGCGGTCTGTGGTTCAGTCTGTAAGGTATTGATCGCCTGCGGGTAATTTTGTATGGACCGGGCCGCTGACAGCAACCTGTGTGCCAAATATAATTGGTGAAAAGTAATTGCATTTGTACCTATGGGGTTGGTAGCCAAAATTCTCTAAATCGATCCTTTGAGCCCCATGCCATGTTTCTAGACACTATGACTAGGTGATAGGGTTCTGAAGTGGTATGGTAAAAAAATTAACCTTTCTAATAAATAAGTTACCTAAGCTAAACCAATGTAACACTTACAACATATCCTATCGACGGGGTCATAGTCATCGAATTCCACAAAGCCGAATCCCCTCTTCTTGCCGGTTTCTTTTTCGGTCACGAGACTGACCGAGACAATATTTCCGTATGAACTGAAGTACTCTTTCAAGTCTTCCTCTTCGATTTCTTGTTTAATACCACCAACGAATAGTTTCTTGACAGTAGCACTCGCATCCGGCCGGTTTATTTCCTCCCGAGGAACGGCGCGTTTCGGCTCTACCACTCTAAAATACAAAATATTAAGATTGTAGCTTTCGAGTATAGATTGTCTCTTGTGTAGCAGACCTATAAAATCACCAGAAACTTCTACAAAACATGCTGAATGGGATCAGATGCATGTTTTGTAGATTTTCATGTTTTACCTTCCATCGATCTTGTGTGGTCTGTTATTTTGAGCGTCGTCAACCATGTGCGCTCTGGAGTAGGTAATAAATCCGAACCCTCTAGATCTTTTAGTCTGGGGGTCCTTCATTACCACTACATCAACAATTTCACCCCATTGCTCATAGAACGACTTTAAAGAGGTATCATTCGTCCTGTAGTCTAGGCCGCCGATAAATAGTTTCCTTAGGTGCTCAGGTTCTTCCTGCAGAGGAAAAAAAGGGTAATAAACAGGAAAATACTTCCAACTACTACGATATTTTCATCATGGGGACTGCAAAAGCTACATATGCAGCAGTGTAGCAACAAGTATAGCAAAAATATTTTTACTAAACCTTGTAGTCGGATCAAAAATTGACAAATCGAATTTTTATGTACTTACATATTCATCACCACCTCCACCACCACTAGGTTTCATATTGGCCACTTTTAATTAATTTGACTAGCTTCGATGATAAAATCGACGATTATTCGGATATTTCCAGAGGATTATAAAATAAATAAAATGAAAATTGAAAGCGGCAACGCAAACAAAATGTCACGTCACTCACGTCACTTTTTTTATTGTTTTTTAAAGACGTGCTTGAAGTAGGCCATAAGCACTGGCCATAGAATGTATTTAATGAAATATCATTATCATTTTAAATAACTAATTGCATTCGTACATATTTGCTTTGGATTATCATATTTTTTTATTTCCTCGAAATCGACCTACGATTTTGAAAGAAACATTAATTTTGCACGTATAAGCGCCCCCCAGTAAAAAATAAAAAAAATAAAAAGCCAAAATAATTTAAAAATGGTTTTCGTTTGTATGTTGCATTTTAACTTTTCACTCTGACCATTAAGCATCAACTATTACAGCACCAGCCTAAAAAGAAATTGTTTGCTCAATGGTCAAGAGTTTATGATTATAAGTGCATGTTGTTTTTTTTTTACTCATACACAAATGATTGAGACATCTAAATCAATGGCCTTTTTGACAAAAAATATTCAGGGTGCCCTCAAAAAATGCATTGTTTTTGCAATATTTTTGAAAAATCGAATTCTTATTACTTATTACATTATAATAAAGACTTTCGTATCCTGTGGTTTTAAAAAAATGTACCAAGAGGAAAGTGCCAATTGCTTTATAAAAACATGCTTCGAGCCGGACTTGAACCAGAGACTTAAGTGGGTACATACCTACTTAATATAGTTAATGTGCAGGCGCCGACAAGTGTTGTTGTAAGCTTATCCGAAACACACTTATCCGAAAAATATGAATCTTAAAGGAATCTTAAACGAAATCTTTTAAAAAAATGTGCTAAGTGGAAAGTGCCAATTGCTTTATAATAAATTACAGTTTAAAAAAACTTAAAAAAACAACACTTTTATAGCTAACCGAATTAAAAAGTAGAAAATATTTTTTAATTACAAAGAGTTAGAGAATACTTCAATTCAGAGTAAAAAGCGTGGGGTGCATTTTACTATATTTTTATAACTTTTTACCATGTTTTTTTATTTTTTTATAACTCTACGCACATAGATAGTTGCATGTAGAATAATTGTAATATTTAATATATCAAGCACCCCACGCTCGAAGCCAATCAGGCCGCGCACACTAAGCCGATTCGGGCGAATTGACCGAATCGGACGAATCGAAGAAAGAATGAGATAGCGCTATGAGTGACATCTAAAGGTGGGATTGAGTATGAAGATTTTATCTGGAGATTCGACCGATTCGGCCGAATCGACCGCGTCGAAGAAGTCATGAGATAGCGCAATGAGCGACATCTAAGGTTGGAGTGAGTAAGAATTGAATACCCGGCGAGTCGTTCGAGTCGACCGCATTAGCCGCGCCGAATCTGATGACGTCATCCAAATTCGTCTAGGATTTCTGGGGTTCTTTCAGATTCGGACGATTCGACGCGAATTAGTGTGCGAGGTTTCATTAGATTTCATATAAATAATTCTAAAATTCGTTACATTCGGCTCTGGCAAATGTGCGTTCACCTTTAGCCGCGCCGATTCGGATGATTCGACGCGAATTAGTGTGCGAGGTTTCATTAGATTTCATATAAAGGATTCTAGAATTCGTTTTGTTCGGCGCGTTCGGCTCGGATAAGTGTGCGTTCAGCATAAAATTCGTTTCGTTCGGCGCGTTTGGCTCGGATAAGTGTGCGTTCAGCTATTGGCTCACCCCTCCTTTTATACCATTATTTGCTTTTTTGTCATTGGTTAGAAAGTGTCACGCGCGTGCTGATTGGCTACCGAAGCCCAGTTGCGAACGAATGACAAACAGTCAACCAACAAAATCGATTTCTTTCGAGTTACACTTCGGTCATCTTTGTTCACTCTCCTTATTCCATCAACGGACAACGGAATTCATTCTTTTTGACGCGGCTTTTGTAGGGAACGGTCGTTACACGAATTCTGTTCGCTAGCAAGCAGCGTTAGAAAGTGGTATTTTTATTAATAATAGTTTGAGTTTATTGCTAAGACTTTAGTGATTTTTGCAAAATGAGACCGCAACAGAATGGCGATGATGGATTTGTAAGTAAAATGGCATTTTTATTGTTGTCAAGTTACTGACGCATCTACTGTGCGTCCACTTTTTACGATATTTCTTTTTTTCAATGTGATTGCATTTACTATTTTACATAAGTTTATTAGGTATAAGAAATAGCTACTCATCATTTCGCGTAATTTTATATGTGAACGCACGGCGTAATAAACCCACGCCGGCGGCCATTTTGTGACACATAGCGTCCCACTTTCAGGATGAGCCGGAGGTTCATCGCAAAATCTTTATCGGTGGCCTCAACTACCGCACGACGGATGAGTCTTTAAAATCCCATTTTGAAAAATGGGGCGAGATCGTCGATGTCGTCGTAATGAAGGACCCGAAGACAAAGAGATCCCGCGGGTTTGGGTTCATCACATACTCAAAAGCACACATGGTCGATGACGCCCAGAACAACAGGCCGCATCGAATTGATGGACGGTAAGTTCCTTAGCTATTTTATAGTGCTGCAGTCCAGCTATATGAAAGTGTTTTTCTCGCTTTCATATCGTTTTATACTGCAAAAACTAATTGACACTGCTTGGTGAATGTCTCGTGATTTTGATACACGTGGCATTTTCGGTGGGGTCAACAAAACTATGTTCACAACACTTAAGTGCCCTTTTAAAATACTAGATGCTAAGCCCAACGTGCTAATCTTATCGCTCTTATTACAGCGTTGTTGAAACTAAGCGCGCGGTAGCCAGACAAGACATTAAAAACCCTGAAGCTGGTGCTACAGTAAAAAAACTGTTCATTGGCGGGATCAAGGATGACCATGATGAAGAACAGCTGAGAGAATACTTCTCAAACTATGGCCAAGTACAAAGCGTTAGCATCGTAACAGACAAGGGAACAGGAAAGAAAAGAGGATTTGGATTTGTTGAATTTGATGACTATGACCCCGTTGACAAAGTGTGTTGTGAGTATCAATTATTTTTTTCATAAATTATCCACAGTTTTGCCCCAGAGTGGAAGTTAAGTGTCCACGGCTGGCTTCTCTTGACTGTGGATATTAAAATATTGACATAGCTATACCTTTCTTATCATTTCAATGAAAGATTTGGTACGCAAGTCAACAGACATTTATTTTTTTATTAAATAACGACGAAGTCGTGATCAGAGCGTGAATTGGGTCACTAATGATTATTTTGTTTTAGTGAATGTTCCTCATAAAATTAACGGAAAGCAACTGGATGTCAAAAAAGCTCTTCCTAAAGATGGATCCGACCAGAGGGGCGGAAGATCAGGCGGTGGTGGCAGAAACGACAGCTGGGGCAATCAAGGTACGTATCTAGTAGCATCGGACCGACATTTTTCAGAATCCTATTTTTCTTTACCATGTGAATTTTAATGTGATTTCAGGTGGCTATGGAAACAACCAGGGTGGCGGCTGGGGTAACAACTCTAACCCCTGGGACAATAACCAAGGGGGCTGGGGCGGCGGCAACCAGGGCGGGTACGGCGGCGGTGGCGGCGGCAACGCCCGCGGGGGCTGGGGCAACCAGGACTTTGGCAACTACGGCCAGCAGAGCTACAGCGGGGGCCCGACCAGGAACCAGAACTACGGCGGTAACAACCGCGCCCAGCCATACAGTATGAACCAGGGCGGCGGCGGTGGCTACGGAGGCGGCAGCTACGGGGGCGGACAGGGGGGCAACCAGGGAGGCGGCCGTGGCGGAAGATTCTAAACGACGTGAGTATAACCCAACTGCCATCTCACTCAAACATAATGCCCGCAAATTGCTAATTCGCCTGGTGGTCAATTTTTTTACGCATTCTTGTTATTTTTATTCTTTCAATACCTTTGATGTATGTAACTCTATTCTATCCTAGCGCATTAGCGACGTGCGGGGCTACATTACCATTCATCCCCAAGAACAACATGACATTCCAATAGTTACCGATACCGTCCCCTTAGTATTCCTTCTCAATAGAATTTCTTTATATTATTATTATTATCACTGTTACTTACATTCAGGTCGCACTGCATAGCATTAATTTACAGTAGAACGCCAATGTTACTTATTCGCTAAGGATAGGTCCAATGATTAATGCTATAGTGGTAGTCCTTATTGCTCACTTTAGCCCGCCCTTCTCAGTAGGATTAAGGATATTTTTACTTGTATTAGGTCGCACTACATAGCATTAATAAATTAGGACGACAGTCGCTTATTATTATGAGGATAGTTCCGATGATTAATGCTATGGCGGGTAGCCTATTGTTGGTGTTTATTTGTACATGACTTATTTAAGGTTTTTTCAATCTCTAGGTTTCGTGCTAAGTACACTAGTAAAGCAGAGTAATTCGTGCTAGTGTAGGCAGTACGCTCCGGAGCACTAGATACACATCATGGTCCACCCGCGAGACCACCTAGGAGACGCCGTCAGGATACCATAGGCTGTAGCTGGAGCTCTGACTCTTAGAAAATATTCATAGAATTTTAAAAATGTGTACTGATTTTGTAAGTTGGTCTTCTATTTATTGTAGTACTTAGGTACTTATCGTGACATACTTTTTAAGAATCTAGATAATGTAATATGAAATTAGTTACGTTTTCTACGAATAATTAAGTACAATTTAGGTTAACTCCTGTAAGAAATCCCATCTTAGACGCTAGGTGGAAAAAACTGATATGATTGACATTAGATGATGAGGTGAAACATTTAATTTTCCAGATTTCACTCAGTATTAAGTTCTCAAATATGTAGCTGTTATACGAAATATAGGTTTAGAAACTATTGACTTGTAGGTATAATTAAATTAATGTATAATAAATTTAAATACAAAATCAGTAGGGTTGTTTCTTTAGATCTGTAAATATTTACCTTTTTATTTTGAGTTTATTAACCTTTTTACAAAAAACCACTCACTTTTGTGCAAACATAATGGTAATGTGGTTGAACATTGAGTTATTTTACATTCTTTTTTTAGATAACAATAAAATGTCTTGCTACATTTAGTAAAGTCTATTTCTAATTTAGTTTTTTTTCCCATTCCGTTTTAAGTCATCCTAATGAGTGTTTTGATGACATAAAATGTAGGCATTTGGTAAGTGTTACTTTCTAATTTCATGATATTGGCGTAGTAAGCAATAAAATAGATTTCTACGTCGAATCTTATAAGGATATACTTATATTACAACTGAAGAAATACCTACCTTCATGGTGTGATACTTACGGTATACCATTGCTACTAATGAGGTCAGCAGTCTGACCAAGTAACGGTTAACTACCGAAAATGCCATTGAACTTCCACTGACTCACGCCCTACAAACGTTGGCAGATAGTGTAGCAAACTATTGTGTGCTGACGTATTCATCAGTCTATGTAGATTGCAGGTGCTTTGTCGTGAGTGTGTATTGTTTAATTTGCTCTACTTAGCGATGTTTAGAAGGAACACTACTCACTCATACGTATAGAAATTTTGCCTGCGTTGAGGATTTAGTAGGTAAATGATAAAATAATGGTTTGTTTCCTTTAGAAAAGTCTGAAATGAAGAACTTTATACAGGCGACAGTAGGTAGATACAGTAATGTTAAGTAGGAATAAAGGATTCGGCACAATGGTTACGATCTGCGGCGGTCCGCCCCATAATAAGTTGCCCGCATGCGGTCAATATTATACGGATCTGGGTCCCTATTTTTGAATCACTCGTGTCAAGATGGCGTGTGATATTCATTGATTAATGTCCGATTTTACAATAAAAATTGGTATACTTTAATTATAATTGGGTGTTTTCTATGTATTTACAAACAAAAAAGTATTTAAGTATTATATCCGTTGTCTGGCACCCAGAACACAAGCTTTGAGTAGCTTACTTTGGGACTAGATGGCGATGTGTGGGAATGTCCAAAGGATATTTATGATTTATTTATTATTATTATAATTTCACTCGGGAGTGTTCCGAAAAAAAGGTAACTTAATTTATTCGGTACTAACGTCTATATTTCGCGTGATTTTCATTGATTTTTAATTTGTTTTTAAACCAAATTCACACGCCATATTCAAGCGAGTGAATCAAAAATAGTGCTCCTGGAGCTCTATTTTTGAATCACTCTCTTCAAGATAGAGAGTGATTTTCGTTCGAAGATAAATTAAAAGTCATAGAAAAAAACTCGTCTAACGAAAATCACTCGCCATTTCGAAGCGAGTGATTCAAAATAGGCCCCCTGATCGCAGACAACTAGTGTGCCAAATAAAGTTGGATAAACCTTTAATAAAATTCTGAATATATTTAATGTCATTGTGCTTTGAATGCACACGGCTGTGGTTTGGTAAATTTGGTAAGTTTTTCTTTGACCGAGCAGGATAGTATAGTAGTAGGTAGGGAGAGAGAGAAGTACCTTCAGTACCTATTTACATTAATACCTTTCATAGAAACGGAAAGAACCCTAAAAATCCACACTAGTCTGGAAAATTGGACTTATTGTCCATTAATCCACACTGACAGATTTAGTATGGACAAATGTTCCACATCAGTAGGGATTTGAGGAAATTAATTACTTCAGTTTATTAAGTAGGTAACTATGTAATCAATACCAATTTTAATTTTTAGTACTTCCACTTACTGACTACAAATTTCTTGATTGAAATACAATTTACATAAGAAATGCATCAAAGATTGCGTGATTTCATTTAACTGTAGCTCTCCGCGAAAATATTGTAATTATAGTGTTAAAACTTCATCATTTTTCATTAAAGTTTTGTTAACGAAAAACATGCCGTGATTTCACGAAATCACTAAGGCAGATAGGTACCTATTTATAAAGTTTTCTTATTAGAAAAGTGGAGCATTAATTTGTCAATTTTTCCACACCAAGCCGTCCAGTTTAGATATATGAATTAAAAGTTAAATTTCTACACTAGTGTGGATTTTAAGTTTGGGAAGCCGGAATAACCTTTGTTGGGTTGTTTGCGAAGTAGGTGGTGTGGGGAAATCAGAATCGGTGGCAGCGCGCTCGCAGTGACAAAAAAATGACAATGCTGTCGGATTTCTGGCACCATTTTTCTAGCAATTTAGGTAGTAACCGTCCATAATTATTTATTTATAAGTAATCGACACTACCTATAGATCAACGTAATTGAATAGAATAAATAGAAATTACAATATTTCATTGAAATATAACTTAGTTGAAACTTTACTATAGTAATTACCTTTATTATAGTAATTAAACTTTTCGTAATGACATTCGGCCAATAGTTAGGGACGCTACATCTGTCGTCGCGCCTGTCCCAATGCATAGGTAGGTTAACATCCCATATTTTTTACACAGGTTTGGTTTTCCGATTCGCCCCTGCGCTGTTCGACAAGGTTTAGTACACATGTGTAGATCCCTATAGATAGGTACCTAATTTCAGAATTCCAACAACAGAAATCAGGCGATTGAGATGTCATACTGGTAGAGTAGATTGGTATTTTAGGGTCAGTATATGTGGTCAAAGCATAAAATAGGATAATTATTTATCTCATCTAATCGGTTCTCTTTGTTACGATATTAATTGTTTGTTACTCATCTTTATTTATTAAATTAACGACCAAATTATGTACATATTTCTGTATGGCTGTTGTACTTAGTCCCTAAAAATACAAAACCTTTTTTTTTTCTCCATTTCATTGGACTGAATATCTACTAACTTTAACGTCATAACTTTGGTTGTTTTTGTTTTCAAAAGAAGGGCTAACACTTTTAACAGTTCTACTTACACACGGAATAGTTTTCATCACACATAAGTTCAACATTATATTCCTCATTCATTCTTCATGCTTTCATGATTGTCTTTATTTATATTAATAGTTAGTTATTTTCTTTCATTTAATTGCTTTTATCATTTATTTGATTGTCTTTATTTATATTAATTAATAGTTAGTTATTTTCTTTCATTTAATTGCTTTTATCATTTATTTTAATAAGTCTGTAAACATCATTATTTATTTTCTAATCCATCCATTTTATTTTACATGACGAACTACGATGATATTCAGTGTCCTTTGGATCTCTGAAATTTCCGAGGTAAGTTTGTGTTTTTATAGGTTTATGGTTCGATGCATCAACTGTGAGTACCTGTTATAATTAAATAACCTTTTTTTTGATCAATAAAGAATGATATGATAAACTATGTTTCAATTATTGAATATCTACCTAATCTCCCGACACTCTATTCCCATCCCCAATGGCTTGACGCTAAAAATTAAAACAAAAGTGT
Source organism: Pyrausta purpuralis (assembly GCA_963924145.1). NCBI lineage: Eukaryota > Metazoa > Arthropoda > Insecta > Lepidoptera > Crambidae > Pyrausta > Pyrausta purpuralis. Next base: position 22,183,224 of record OZ001643.1, read on the forward strand.
TGACGTCTTCTGACACGACTATTATAAACGCATCGCTAAGCACATTGACAACCAAGAGCAGTTCGAGCGGTTCGATAAAACCAAGATAATGAGGATCTCCATATTCTCACTGCATACGTCTGGTTGAACTGAAAGTAGGTAGGTAGGTACCTTATAAATAGGTACGTTGCCCAATGACGTTCAAAAGTGAGCGTCAAGATAAAAGAAGATAGAAAATACATTTATTCGACTCAAATACAGTAATAAAAAACACATATACAATAAACAGACAAACACACACATTTATTTAACATTAATATCGAGAGTGAGTCGAAGGCACCCTCAGCATTAATCGTGGCCGCAAAATACAGGCCGCGACACTGATATATTCATGCGATATAGATAAAACACACAATAACAAAACAAAAAAGAAGAATAATACCTACATACGAAAATAAACAATAACAAACATAATAAAACATTGTTTTTTTAGATTATACGTATGATATAAGAAAAAAATAAATAAAAAATATATAAGAATAAAAATAAAATAAAACGGCATTGCAAGCGCTTACAAGCGCCTTCGACATTCAAGGCGAAACGGAACGCACCAGCGAGTACGCAAAACAAAAAAAAAACGAAATGTCAAACGTCAAGTCGAGAAAAAGCCCTGTGAGCGACAAAAGCCGTTTCGATTTGATTAGCGTGCTGACAGCGCTGTTGACGCGATTTCAATTCGGAACGCTTATTTAGCGCATCGTAAGCGAGCGATATGTTTTGTAATAAATGATAACCTAAGACCTTGCTAAAAACAGAAAGAGTAGGTACCAAATAAAGTAATAATAAATTATTATGGATACCTATTAATGAAATAAATACTGTATTATTAGACAGCGATGATGATTGTGACAGCTAGTCATCATCGTCTTCGAAAGATTTCGCAGAAGGTACAATTTAACAGTAAGGGTGCGCTTACACGGGCAACTTAAATTGCTCAATTCCAGTCAATACTCGTCAACTATGACGTCACGACTACATCAAGCAATTTACGGCAACGGCAACAAGCATCAATATTGCGCAATACAATATTGAGCGACATGGCGCAACTTCATCAACTAGGCAATACTGTCCTACACGAGCATTTCAGTGGCGCAACTTCATCAAGGCAATACTGTCCTACACGAGCATTTCAGTATTCGCTCGCTATGGACGATATTGTTTTTGCTGCGGCGGCTTGTAGCGCTTTTTTTATTATTCATCAAAAACAAAAAAGAAAGAAAAGGAATAGGCGTATCTGGGTGCGATAGTTTTTGGCAAATAGGCCGCAATTTTCATAGTGTAAAGAATTAGATGATATATTAGAATTGATTGTAAACGGGATTGCTACCATGTACCTTATTATTTTTGAGTTTCCGATATGCATGACATGGTAGCAATCCCGTTACAATCAATTCTAATGTTAATGACCATGTAAGTTTAAATCAATAGATGATATATTATTCAAAAACTTTACTAGAATTAACTTTACTTTACTTTACGCTATCCTACTTCCACCTGACCTCTCGCTCTCCCCGCGGAAGCAAGACGGCAAGCCGCAAAACATACAGGTGCGAACGAGATGCATACAAAAATTGCCTAAAATTTCCAAGTCCATTGGATATTCGTCAATTCGTATCTGCGACATTGAGCGATACGAAATATCTGGAGCAATTAGAAGCAATATTGCCGAAATAATTGCCACAATTTATTTATTCTTCTCCACATTGCTCCATATTGCTCCACTAATTGCTCCAGATCGGTCCATTCGTGTCGCCGAGCAATTATTGCCCTCGTGTAAGCGCACCTTAAGTGAATGATGTTGCATCCAAGTACAACTCTGAAACATTTAAATTACATTTGCTGTTCTTTGAAGCAAAAAATACGTCAAATGCGTCAATGTGACAGTCCGCTCACGGTGCTAACGCAGCAAAACGATTGCACTGTGAACGCCAGATGGCGGTGATAGTGACGTCAGTCGTGACGTGACTATAGCTTTCGTTGACTCTCTAACGCCAAATCGGAACGGTTTGTAAGCACGATATTAGTGTCATTTTCGCTGTTAGCGCAAAACGGAACGCAGACTACGTCTTATCCGGTCCGACCGCCACGCCCTGTCTTTTTGCAAAAGATTTCGTTTTTTGCCACGTTATGTAGGAACGTAAGATGACGGGATCAAGTCCCCAATTTGAAATGTAACACATTAACCGCTTGAATATGCGAGCGACAAATTAAAAAAAAAACGGCCAAGGGTAAACCTATGCGTGTGGGGTGTCTATGGATAGCTCTTTCAAAATGACATAGAGGTTTCTAACCATTTTCTTTTAAAGTCTAACGTTTCACAGCTAGACGCTTCCAAAGTGGTAAAATGCCCCCCCCCCCCCCATCTAATTTCTAAACTAAGCAAGTGTAAATTTTGAAAAAAGACTTTCAACGAAAATTGATTGGGACGAGGTCGGACAAAAAGTTTTTTAGATATAGCACATTTTCAACAACCGCAAACATAACTTTGTACTTCATACAAACATTATGAAAAACAAAGTTATATTTGCCGTCGACAAAATATTGTGCTATTTAACTGAGTGGATCAGGTACAAATAAATCACAATGATAATTCAGTTTTAACACGTAAATCAACAGCTTAATAGTAAAATTAAGTTTTTCCTATGAAACAATTATCCTTAAATATCTAATTATATAACAATATATATAATAACAATCAGTCACATAATCAGTCTTTAATACAAAAATCAACAATAAACATACAACAGTACAACAATGTGATATGTTTAAATAATAAATATTTAAAAAAACTTAACACTTTTCTCATTTACCCCTGATCCTCTTATATATAGTAATGATTTTTTTATTATTATTATTCTATAAACGTTTGTTTGTTATGGAAATGCCGGAAGTGTCCACCATGTTGAATGTAACTCGGCTATGATATTAGAATATTTTGGATTAATTTTTAGATTATCTTATTATTATATAATAATATTTTATTAATGTTAATTGATTATTTAAAGTTTATTGGGACATTTATTAGATTTTTATATTTTCCGTATAACAAATGTTCATTTTGGCGTCAAAAGGGAGTTGACTCTGATTGGATTGTGGAGGTTAGATTTATTTTAAATATTGTAACTATTTATATAATAATCTAAAAGGCTAACTAAATTCAGTACAATAAATAACTAAATAATTAATGAATTTACATATTTAATTAGCAGATTCAGATCCCTACAAATAAATATTTTAGTAAATGTTCAGATATGGAAACGGATGTCGTCCCCACTGTTTTTTACTGTTGTTCAGGGTTTTGATTTGTATATAAGCGAGCGGCATGCCCAGAAGAGGGCCTCTATTTGTACTTTCTCTGACTTTGTGCTTTATCTTTGTGCTATTTTGTTGGAATAAATATATTGGAGAAGAACCTGAAGATTTATACTACGTGTTTATTATTCAAGCAACCCACACGCGGTCACACCTGTCTATCTGTTTGTCTGTCCATCCGTAAGTCACAAATACTATGAGAAACCATGATTCAATTTTCAAATTAATTTAAACGAAATTCAATGATTTTTTAAAAGTCTAACCAGAGCCGGGAATCGAACCTACCAAATCGATATAAATAATCACTCTCTATTTTTATGTCACCAATCAATAGATCAATAGATAAGATACAAAAATGAAGATTTTTTGATTTGCTATTAAAATAGCTAAATGTTTACAGCTCATGGTGGAAATTTGTAACTTACTCTCCGATAAGTCACTTTTAAACACTTAACTACTTAATTAATAAAGCTTAAAATACACAGTAACAGGTGTCAACTTGTATGAAATGTAGCTGAAACTGCTTAAAATAACATTACCGGGGGCCACCGACGCGCTAGGTGCGTCATCAATTAGGAGGGCCAATGACGCGACTCGCACGTCATTAGATTTAGTATGCGGCCGGGGTGGAGAGGTTTGAAAAATTAAGGTGGCAAGGAATCTGTTAAAGTAGAGTGATGTGCTGGCTGGGGGTACACATGATGGGCGCGAAAGCGTTCAAGTCCCAGAGAGCTGCGATGCTCAACTTGTCAGAAAGACTTAAATGAAGTATGGTAGGTAGGTACATAGGTACAACTACTGTATCTCTCGCAGATTCTTGTTCGAGTAGGTACTAGTAGTATTAGGTAGGTTATCTGGGGTTCCAGTGATCTCAAAGGAGAGCGCCTTTTTAAAAAGCAATGCAAAGCATTCTCGCTGTATATATTTAATTTATTGAATAAAGTTACACTTACAGATTACAGTTAGACATGCATAGCTAACATTGATAAACAGTAAAAGACTAAAATTAGTGTTTGAACAGCATCATTAAAAAAAAACATCATTTGATAGTACGAGCGAAATAAAAGATAAAGACAACATATAGGTACTTCTCTATTTGCAACAACTACCTACTAGGCAGAGGAATCCTTGGTCCCTAAGATTAGTATAGTGAGATTTCTCTTAAATGTGGAGAACCTACTGTTGAACACACATCCACATCCTAGCCACTGCGATTCAAATAATAGTACCTACGACACATTCTAGTTAGGTATAGGATAAAAAGATGTATTGTTTTTTTACAAATTTAACGCAAAGACATTGGGTAAACGGGTTCGGTATTGTGTATTGATGCAGATAGAATGGAGGAGATCTGGCGACTCAATCGAATAATGCATTATGCAGCGATGTAACAGTAAACTGGATACGAAAAAATGTACTTATGTCAGGACAACAGTATTTTTTATACTCTTTTTAGTAACCTTAGCGCTAATCATTAAAAAAAAATTGTGCTTCTAGCGTGAATGCCCATTTTTTTTAATTTTTCGTACCACTGTGCGACGCGAGCTGCATCTACTCTTAACCTGCTAGTCCCATACCACACCTAGCTATCTGCTTACCTGTTGACATGCATAAAAACCGTCCAATTGCGAGTCGGACTAACGCACTGAGGGTTCCGTGCCAACTTTAACTAAATTATGGGTCCACTTACATCAACTTAGCCAAAATGCCACACAATATTTTGTTGACAGCAAAAATAGCTTTGTTTCTCATAGTATTTGTGACTTACGGATGGACAGACAAACAGATAGACAGGTGTGACCGCGTGTGGGTTGCTTGAATAATAAACACGTAGTATAAATCTTCAGGTTCTTCTCCAATATATTTATTCCAACAAAATAGCACAAAGATAAAGCACAAAGTCAGAGAAAGTACAAATAGAGGCCCTCTTCTGGGCATGCCGCTCGCTTATATACAAATCAAAACCCTGAACAACAGTAAAAAACAGTGGGGACGACATCCGTTTCCATATCTGAACATTTACTAAAATATTTATTTGTAGGGATCTGAATCTGCTAATTAAATATGTAAATTCATTAATTATTTAGTTATTTATTGTACTGAATTTAGTTAGCCTTTTAGATTATTATATAAATAGTTACAATATTTAAAATAAATCTAACCTCCACAATCCAATCAGAGTCAACTCCCTTTTGACGCCAAAATGAACATTTGTTATACGGAAAATATAAAAATCTAATAAATGTCCCAATAAACTTTAAATAATCAATTAACATTAATAAAATATTATTATATAATAATAAGATAATCTAAAAATTAATCCAAAATATTCTAATATCATAGCCGAGTTACATTCAACATGGTGGACACTTCCGGCATTTCCATAACAAACAAACGTTAAATGTTAAACCTAGATAGGTGTATTAATTATGATGTATTGAACATATTACGAAGAGAATGTGTAATTTAGTGAATACAATGGGGTTACATAAGTCACACACAGCGAGTATGTGGTTTAGTGCATAAAGTCTACTATTACAGAACTAAGTAAATATGTGGGGCAGACTAGGATCGGGAATCATCGTGTAACACAGACTTGACGAAACTATAAGGGTTCCGTTTTTAGCCATTCGGCTACGGAACCCTAAAAGATAATGCGTACCGTCAACTCCTGTAACTTCGCCTAAATTCGATAAAAAAATGCATATTTTTTAATTTTCCCGCTAAACAAAGAAAGTCTGAAACATCGGCACACTGCAAATCTGACCAATGGGGTGGGGTCTTTTTGGGTGTGTGTGTTAGGAATTGATACGAAGCACTATACGTTAATATTCTGTGGTTGAAAAATGTAGGCGAAGTTGGAGCATTGAACCTAACTTCGCCTGGTAGTTTCATCTCTATGAATTCAAACTTTATTGCGCAATCTAAGCACTTATCACATTAGATTTAAGGCCTGCACCAGTTTGATTGAAACAAAACAACCAGAAAGTGCTTGTTTTTTAAAAAAAATCTTACCTAGGCGAAGTTAGGCTAGCTATTTTCGAAACTGGGAACAAAGAATAGGGTTGCTAAAAACCATTTTTTTTTGTAGATTTATATTGGGCAAAAAATCCAAAATATATTTTATTTATTTATTTTGCGATTGCGATATATTTTTTTTGTGATTGTTAACCTAGAACTGTCATTTATTAACCAATTTGGAAAATCTTTATTATTTGAGAGAGACTACTTTTACTTCATTGTCATATAAATTTTATCAAAATCGGTTCAGTAGTTTAGTTTTTAAGCCAAAATAACTGGAATAAACACATCATATTCATAAAAACAAAAACTGCGTATCGATGACACTGTAGTCGTTAGTTTTAACTTTGTATTATTTTAGATTTATTATATCTCAGAATATAAACTGCAGTAGGTAATTTAATAAAATACTTGTTCATAAAATATATAGGTATATAAAAAAATACTAAAAATAAATAAATATATATGGATGTTTTTTTAAACTATCTCAACTCAACTTTTACTTTGCAAACAACAATGAAATCACGAAAGCAACCATACAAATCATCATTAATTTTATTATTGATATGTTTTTCTAAAAGTGCCAACCCTAAGGGTAGGCGAAGTATGGTGGCTGTTAGTTGAAGATACCCTTCCTAACATTGTCTGTCTAAATAATTTTGTTCTATTCAAAGACACCTTAATAATAATTATCGCTACGGATAGTCAATCATATATGTAACTTACTGTAAAAATATTAAATTTTTACCTTTGGTAGTTTCCTCGCTGCAGGTAACTTTTCTGGGTTCCACGAAAAAAACACAAACTCCTCATTCCACTTTTTGACTTACACTGACTAAATGGCGGCTTTGATTTTGACAAATGAAGTTGCAATATTACCATAGTTAAATTTGCCAATTTACCAATTAACACGACGGAATGCTACCAACTCAATAAAAAAGTTATAACTGTTTTAAAATTTTAGGCGAAGTATGGTACAAAAGGCGAAGTTACAGGAGTTGACGGTATTTTACCTATAAAATAATCCATCGATTTGATGCTGTTATAGATGTTGGCTAATGGATGTGGTCCACAATCATCGCACCTACTTATTTAAAAAATCACTTTTTAATCGTGGGTCAACTATAATGAGTACCTATCTACACACTACAATTTGGTCTAGGGATATATCTATAAAACTTTTTTAAATAGGCTACCTAAAAAATACTGGCCTTACAAAAAATATTTATGACAGATATAAAAATATTATTAATTTCTTTTTTTTAATTCAAATTAGTATTAAAAGTAAATATGTGACAGACGACCTTAAAAAAATCGCAGGATCAAACTGGATGCAGACCGCTAGTGATCGGTCGCTATGGAAAGCCATGGGGGAGGCCTATGTTCAGCAGTGGACGTCCTTTGGCTGATAATGATGATGATGATAAAGTATTAAAAGGATTTGTTTTAAGATGAAATTCGAATTCGTGTGTGTGTGAGTGTGTGTGTGTGTGTGTGTGTGTGTGTTTTAGGAATTACTCTCACCAATTATTCTTAGTACCTCTTTTCGGAAGCCACTTTTGTTCATAGTAAATCCTGCACGAATTCGACCAAATGTAACAGCCATGCGATTGGTTCAAAGGCTACAGAGAGAGTATGGTTGGGTGGTAAGCGGTCAAACTTTGAGAAGACGTCATGTCGTCAACATACGTGCTCGTAGGCCACTTCGGGTACCTACCAGCGCTAAGGAGAGGCAATCTAGGAAAAAGATTATAATGGGCTATTGCACACGAAAACTGGAACCATTCTCAATTGCCACTTGTGCTTTGCACTGATGAATCCAGGTTTGGAATTCATCCTGATTCGCGAAGAGTACGCGTTTGGAGAGAACCTGGACGTTGGAATCGACTGCAGCACCCACAACAAGTTCATGCATATCAAGGTGGCACGATTATGGTTTATGCAGGCATTCGTCTCAGCGGTAGAACGGACCTCGTTTGGATACAAGGCAATATGACTGCTGTAAAATACCGAGATGAGGTGCTATAGCCTATAATCTTGCCCCACAGACAGAAAATGGGACAAAATTTCCAGCTAATGCACGACAATGCTCCACCATATACGGCGCGTAGGTATCATCACAAGTTGGATACAACATTGACATAAATAAACAGCTTGTCCATTCTTGCATCGTAGCAGGACTTGGGACAATATTTCACAACAGGATATTGACATTCTTGTTTTGAGTATGCAAAACTGCTGCAGATGTGTCAGGAGAGTCTTAGGTGGTTCCACGGATTAATTAATTTTCAGTTTTCAAATTTTTTTATAAAAAAAGTCGTTTTGTTTAGGTTTGAAGTTTCAAAAATAAAGTTAAGATTGAAATTTTGTCTGAGTTTTCTTCTTCTACGTTTTTTTAGGGTTCCGTAGCCGAATGGCAAAAAACGTAACCCTTATAGTTTCGTCAAGTCTGTCTGTCTGTCCATCCGTATGTCACAGCCACTTTATTCAGAAACTATTAGGTAGGTTTATATTGTTAACCGCTTAAAAATAAAAAATAATGATATTTGAGCGAGGGATTTCCATACATGAAACTAAAACCGTAATTTATTTTTGTCGAACCTATGCGTGTGGTATCTATGGATAGATCTTTTAAAATGACATAGAGGTTCCTAAAACCATTTTCTTTTAAGTCTAAGGTTTCATAGATATACGCTTCCAAAGTGATAAAATTGGGCTTCCCCTCCCTTCTTACTTCTAAACTAAGCAAATGTAAATTTTGAAAAAATACATGATGTAGATCTTAACAAATACTTTTAACGACAATTGGTTTGGACGGGATCGAACTAGTAGCTTTTGAGATATAGCACATTTTCAACAACCGCAAGCATAATTTTGTTCTTCATACAAACACTATGAAAAACAAAGTTATATTTGTTGTCAACAAAATATACTTAGTGCTATTTTAGGTAAGTGGATTCCCTAATTCATAAAGTTCGCACGGAACCCTTAGTGCGCCAGTCCGACTCGCACTGGGCCGGTTTTTTAAAATTTTACTTTATCTAAAAGTTAATTCTCAAATTAGATAGGCTATTAAACAAGGTTTATTTTATAGTGTAGTCGTCTTAAAAGAAAGTTAATAGAATTTTAGTTATTTAGGTTTAATTAAAATATCCCTAGACCATGTTGATGTGTGTTTAAAGTGATTTACAAGGTAGGTACTGCAAATTATAAAGTTATCGTCGTGCAGTTTACCAACACAAAAATTTTGGTTCTACCTACTGCGATTACAATCTATTCGAAAAAGTAACTTTTTCTAGATAAACTTTTGGGAAAAGGAAATTACACATCTACTTGCTTTGCAGATCTGGGGGGCAATTCTCGTGCAATTCGTATACGAAAAAAGTTCACCGATCGAATTTTCTTTGACGAAGAAAAAATAGTCTTGAATTTCTCGGGGTCACGATTTCTATGTATTTCGGTTTTGTTCTTGCGATAGTTTTTTAACGTGTAGTTATTTTACTTGATTTTTTAGGTAATACGATTAAACTCGCAATCGAATTAACACACGAAAAAAGTTCGATTGCTGCGAGAATCGGCCTCGTGGCTTTGGGCAAGAATTGATTTAAAGTGTTTGTGTGTGGTATAAACGTACAAGGCGAGCGTTCAAAGTGTGCTCCGCATTGCGGAAATGAACTGTCCTCTGATTTCACTTTCGTTTTATCCACGTGGAAAATCCAGCAGATACTTATATCTATAGAATATTATAATATAATAGAATATTATGGTGCATGCTCTCCTGATCGTAAATGATTGCTTTGTTTATTTCTCATCTATTTATACTTATAAAAAAACCTATCTATGGTAACAGGGAGGAAATCTTTATAATGCCACCCATCTCATACTTAAGGTGAGGCCTTCGCCCAGCAGTGGGGCATTTACAGGCAAACTTGTCTTTTTAGGGTTCCGTAACCGAATGGCAAAAAACGGAACCCCTATAGTTTCGTCAAGTCTGTTTGTCTGTCCGTCAGTAAGTCACAGCCACTTTATTCTGAAACTATCAGAGCTGAAACTTGGTAGGTAGGTTTATCTTGTTAACCGCTTTCTGATTCAGAATTTTATTTTAGAGGACTCAGAAACATGAAACTAAAACTTGTTTTTTTTTTACTGGAACCTATGCGTGTGGGGTATCTGCACATGGATAGATCTATGAATATTATCTTTTAAAATCATATTGGGGTTCATAAAACCATTTTTCTTAAAGTCTAACATATAAGAAATAGACGTTTCCAAAGTGGTAAAATTGGCATCCCCTCTAACTTTTGAACTAAAAAAGCAACATTTTGAAAAAAAATATATATATATAAGATGTACGAGTAGATCTCAACAAACACTTTCATCAAAAATTAGTTTGAACGAAGCGATCGGTAGTTTTTGAGACATAGCAAATTTTCATCTACCGATATAACTACATACAAACACTATGAAAAACAAAGTTATTTTTGTTGTCAAAAATATTGTGATATTTTTTATGACACCGAATTCAGTTTATTTATTTATTTAAAAACTTTATTGCCCAAATAAAAGTGTACAAAAGGTGGACTTAATGCTAATAGCATTCTCTTCCAGTCATACCTTCAGATCATGCAGAGAGAATTTTATGGGTGCAGGAGAATATTGTAAATATATATTAAAATTGCAACAAATACTATTGTGTAAAATACAGTTAAGGGTGGCACGCAACCCTCAGTGCGCTGGTCCGACTCGCACGTGGCCGTTTTTTTTTACTTTTTACTTGGCCTGTCTTTCTTATGAAGGTTACATAGGTACTTTATAAAATTCACCCTTATTTTCACTAGCCTCATCATTGACATAATAAGAAGTTAGACCCCTTACACACTGCGACTTTTAGCATCGATGCAGTCGCCAAAATTCAGTAGGTACATAATTCGTCAATATCCAGCTTCTGCATCGCAACTGTATCGATGCTTAAAAGTTGCGCAGTGTGTAATTGTTGACATGTTGAAAAGTTGCAGTGTGTAAAGGGTCTATCTTACCATTCAGATAGATAGACTATTATATTGTAGCACCAAATAATAGGTAAGCAATTTTTAAGGGTTTCCTTCTCTATCTGTAGGTAGGTCGACTTATAGATTTTTAGAGCGGTTCACCATAGAGATGAATTTCCGTTGATCATCGGGAGAGGGCCTAAAACTTGCCTGCACGCGACAAGCATCAATAAGATAATGTTGCGGGGTGTGCATCGGCATCAGCGGTGGTGCCACGAGCGGTGGGGTGGCTGGATCTTAGCGAGGAGAAAGTATGGCTGGTAGTACGAAGACCCCGGCGCACTCGGAGACCGCGCGGCCGCGGCCGACACACGACCGCCTGCCTACAGGCGACTCGTTTGCGAAATAATGCCATTGCCTATCCGCTGCCGAAATAGCCAGTGATCGCGGCGTGCGCGGAGATGCCGCGCAAATAAATTGTGGTGCACCCAGTAATAACATCACGCCCGTACCAGGATCCCCACAATGTGCCAATGGATAGTGCCTTTAATCTCCGTGGTCCTTACGTTGAATTTGGCTTACACCAGGGAAATAACCCCAGCGGACGGTCCCACCCTCGATAACAATGTGAGTATCGTCATTTTATATGACAGCATTATCAGAATGCAGTATCGGTCGCGAACGCACCTTGGTGCATTGACTCGGCTGCACTTTTACTTTCCGTCAAACACATTCGCTTCTTGCAGCTGTTTATTAACAGACTGGTGACAAGTCTGAAATGCGATGCCAACTAGGAACTCCGATACGTTTTGCATTACAATGTATTTCATACGTTACTGATTCTCAATTTCCTCATATTCGTAACATTTCCGGAAGTACACGGATTGCATCAGTTGCTTTGAAGTTAAAAATTAATGGTTTAGAAAGCATTGTTTTATATACATATATCTATTAAATACAAGATAATTATGCTCGAGGCCTAATAACACTCAGAAGACACTGAGTAGAGTTGATAAGCTCAAGACAGAAGATGTATTCCGGCTCAATACCAAATTTGCACGATCTATTGAAGATACAAAATTATGCCATACACTTGTACTAAAAAAAAAATCGAAACCCATACGCTTAAAAGATGAGGTTGCACATCAACTCTTACTGCCTGACTTAAACTAATAAGGTTTGATATCTTCATAAGCTAGCTTGATAAACGTTAAGCTTGAACGAAGGATAGTTAATTAGCTGCTTAATACTAGCTAATTGAATGATATAGTCTTTATTGCAAAATTATTAACCGAGTAAAGTGTACACTAGTCAGATTAATGGACAATTAACGAAGACTCAAATGAAAGAGTCATAAAATAAAGTCGAGATTTGTAACATTAATGCACAGTTATTGCAGACTAAATATTGATTAGTTGGAAATAAATCAAATGAAACAGACTAACATATGTACAGTTTTCGTATGACTTGGAGGTGTTACGGCTATAACCACCGACTCTGCATTATTCAGCAGTCTTTTTAGGGTTCCGTAGCCGAATGGCAAAAAACGGAACCCTTATAGTTTCGTCAAGTCTGTCTGTCTGTCTGTCTGTCTGTCTGTCTGTCTGTCTGTCTGTCTGTCTGTCTGTCTGTCTGTCTGTCTGTCTGTCTGTCTGTCTGTCTGTCTGTCTGTCTGTCTGTCTGTCTGTCTGTCTGTCTGTCTGTCTGTCTGTCTGTCTGTCTGTCTGTCTGTCTGTCTGTCTGTCTGTCTGTCTGTCTGTCTGTCTGTCTGTCTGTCTGTCTGTCTGTCTGTCTGTCTGTCTGTCTGTCTGTCTGTCCGTCCGTCTGTCTGTCTGTCTGTCTGTCTGTCTGTCTGTCTGTCCGTCCGTATGTCACAGCCATTTTATTCTGTAACTATAAGCATTACACTGTTGAAATTTGGTAGGAAGATGTATCCTGTTAACCGCTTACCGATTCTCATACAAAGAATAAAAAATAATGACATTTAAGGGGGGGCTCCCATACATGAAACTAAAACCAAAAAAATTTTTTTTAGTCAAACATATGCGTGTGGGGTGTCTATGGATAGGTCTTTTAAAATGACAAAGAGGTTCCTAAAACCATTTTCTTTTTAAGCCTAACGTTTCATAGCTAGAGGCTTCCAAAGTGGTAAAATGGGCGTCCCCCCCCATCTAACTTCTAAACCAAGCAAGTGTAAATTTTGAAAAAAAAATAATAATGTAGATCTTAATAAATACTTTCAACGAAAATTGGTTCGGACGGGATCGAACGAGAAGTTTTTGAGATATAGCACATTTTCAACAACCGCAAACTTGTACTTCATACAAACACTATGAAAAACAGAGTTATATTTGCGGTAAACAAAATATTGTGGTATTTTAGAAGTTAGTGGATTACCTAATTCAGTTAAAGTTGGCACGGAACCCTCAGTGCGCGAGTCCGACTCGCACTTGGCCGGTTTTTTTATATATTATTATTTTTATGAATTTTAAACCGAAACGATATCATTAATTGGTAAAAACATTTAATTTACCGCTCAATATTAACATCTTCAAAATATCGTTACGGAGTTTGAAAGCGTATTGTATACGAGATAAAGTAGTTTCGTAAGGTAAAAAATTACATTGGGTACTCCCAGTACTCATGGGCGTTTTATGGTATTTTTTCTTGGTTACCACCAGTAGATAATATCTACCATTCCTCCATATCTACTAGATATGGGCAGTTAAGTCTGAGCGGTAGAGAATATACTAATTTAATGTAAATCAATTTCCGCAACAACGGGCGTAACTTGATCACTTCAAACAAAAGACGAGATGAGGTGCAATCGAGTTTGAATCTTCGTGGTTAGGCGGGTTTCCTCGACAGAAGCTGCTGAGGCTGCTCTTACATTATAATAAAGACACTAAATTGCACTAATTTATCATACAATTCTTTTTCGGATGTGGTAGGTATGTAATAAATATCCTAAATCTGACTGCAAAAGCTTAGTTAGAAGATGGACGGTGTAAAGGCTTACCGTGCCATATGATTTGATATTACCTTCAAGAATCGGCTAATTACATATGTTATTATCTAGTTTCATGTTAGCAGTTATGCACTCGTATTCGCCTTTTCCTTTATTTTGTAATTGTAAAGTTATATAATTTCATATGATGAGTACCTGCATGATTAGAGCGTGCTAAAACAACGCTAATCGAAATATAATCATGGCTGATAATAATGGTAGATGAAACGGACGTGCTCTACTTTCGCCAGTTACGTCAGAATTTATGTAACGTCTTTTGATTTTGTTATTTAAATGTTTGGGTGACTACTTTTTTTTTATGGTTTGTCTAAAATTATAACGTCTACGGCATGTAGATGACTTACAATATTCTCATCAGAGGTAAAGCTGGATGAATCTAGCGTAAGCATTTAAAAGCTATCAGTATTCAGCGTCCTATCTGGGATACTGTTTTTATGAAAAGCCAGACATTTGGCTTCAATCTCACCAATGGTTAGTGATGATGTGGCCTGAGATGGATCATTTCTGACTAGTAATGAGATTAACAGCTGTTTCCATATCAAGTGCTAGGTTTGCCCTAAACTTAAGCTAGTTCAATCTAAACATAGGATACTCTTAGAAACCTAGGTAACGACAAGTAATTATGTAGTACTTTGGTGAATTAGGAATCGATATTACCTACATACAAAAACTAACGAGGGCATCTAACCAAGCGGGTATTAGTTTTAAATAAGAACAACGCTATTATAACAAATGTAATAGGCCCTATGAGGTTCGAAACAAAATGCGCAAATCAAAATTTCTGAGTCCGTTACAACCGATTTCTATTGTTTCAATGCGGATAAATCCAGTCAATCGCCATAAATAAGGAGCAGCTAAGTGTAATGGCGGTAACAATAATATCTGCTCTACCACATTAGGCCCATTGTTTCATGTACGAGTAGGACCAATTTTTACCTAACGGTTTTAATCTACAAAAATCTAAAATGAGGAAAGGCAGAAGCAATGCTAGCGTGTTTCAGTTTAAGCCTGTTGTATAGAAAGACAAAATGTATAGTAAGCCAAATAAAAACTTGCATTTTGGATAAAACACACGTTCCGGTGTTTGTTTCGAACAGGCCATAGAAAAGACATCAACGATTCAGGTGGCTGCGTTAAAATAACACGAATCTTCATAAATGGCCTAATTTTTAACTCTAAATTATCGCCATTGAATAGTGTGTACCTACTACTATTCAGATTCAGATATATTTATATGCTTGAATTATGGTGCATAATGATGGTACGAGCTCTATGTGCCGTTTCCGGCAGCATTGCAAATATTGGGAATTTAGAAAGGAACATGGCCGGTATTAATGCCGGGAGTGGAAATCTAAGGGTAACCAAAGAAAAAAACACATACCAAATAAAGCATACATTGGTATTTAAAAAAGTATTAAAGTGTTTACTTTGTGTTGTTACTTGTTGCTAGCCAACTCGTGTTTATGAGGTTCGAGCCTTAACGCCTTGGCGCCGCGGATCCTGCGTTACTTTCTTACATTTGATAAACGACTTTGGATAACAAAAACGAGAGCAGACCAACAATTACTTCGTGAAAGGTTTCTCGCGATTATACTTTGGAAAGCTTTGCTTGCTTGTTGCTTACCTAACGAATTTGCAAGGAACTGACGAATGAGGGAAAATCGAATGAGACGAACTCACGTCCGCTTTGATAACAAATAAATAATGAAATAATGGTATAAGCATTCATCCATATATCTTAATCCTAACCTAACCTGGCTGATATATTAATCCTAAATAGACAGTAAAGACGAAAAGAAGACAATAAGTACTTATTGTCTTCTTTTCGTCTTCTTAGTGTCTAAAGTATCAGTTAATTAAATAACCGTCCTCACATTAACATCATTACTGGTAGCTTACACATTTTATGTCTACTGACCGGGCTTATCGCCTTAAGCTAACATAACTATGGATTCTACCTTTTGCTGAGTCACCGACATTGAACTTCAATGGCTAAGTGGATCTCAGCCAGGGTCATTGTGAAACTAGTCACTAACAGGTCACGGTGCTTTCAGGTGCCTTCAAATTCGCAAATTCATGTTTTTGTGCTTCAACCTTGTTCAAATAAATCAATTAGGTTTCATCGGTTATTATCTAGTATTACCTAGTTAAGTACTCAAGGTAATTTAAAGACTTAAATAATTCCTAGCAATTTTTTAAAAAGTTTTATTTATTTTTTATGATGTCATCATTTATGAGCAAGGGTATATAATTTCAGTGCCCGTCAACCAGAGAGTGCGACATTCAATTCGACACTATGCTCAATAGTTTTTCGTTAATCCTAGTCGAATTAGAAATTTTTGGTTTAGCATCTCAACTAATAATTTCAGTTTTAACTTTACCTTCTGTTAAATATTGCAGGATCTCTGAATAGATAACAGCTAGCCTCAAGCAGAGCTTCATCTGCTTAATAATTTTGTTAAGATAGTGTTGAATGGAAGTTGCATGGGCAAGGCACCTACTTACCTACTGTATGATGTTCCAAATACATTTATAACGTCTTTAAAACAACGTGTTAAATTCCGTGACCATATGCTACTGCAACCTTAGCCTCATTACGTGTTAAAATATTATCTAACATATCGACAGTATCAGTTTCGTCAGTGTTATGCAAGTCGGTCACACGAGGGAAAGCTTATGAATATTGTATTCGTAAGCCTCTTCACAACACAATGGACATCATATTATAGCTCCAATGTCTTGAAGATAAGGTGGTAGATTGATTGTTTGAACATCTCAACAATGCAGTAAGCAGTATAGGAAGTTGGGTCACCAGAGACGAATCATCTTTTAAATATTTACCTCTGTAGGTAATTGTAAAGCGCATCTTTGTTTAAAGTAACAAAAGTACGCTTTTCATTAGCACTGGAATGCAGAAGAATTTATTGACAAAACAGTGCTTGCTTATAGCAATACCGGGGCAGGACTCAGATGACTCAGAGCATCAATTTCTACAGGGGTGCGAGTCAAAGTGCAAAGTCAAACATGTTTATAGTGTAGGCAGGTACCTAAATATCCTAAAAGGAACAAAGGTAATTCACCTAGTTTTGTATATATTTACCTATATCAAATACCATAATATGTGGGACTAGATAACGCGTGTGCCTATTATGCGTGCTGTTAAATAAATGGCTGTTTTCCTGATTAATTTGTCTAGAAAAGTGTCACCGTCTGTCAATCAACGTGCGAAATGCGATCAATGAAACGGCTACGTTTATTTAATTTTTTAAAGGCGTTATTAACATTGAAAACAGCGACATTTCCACGTTTCTTCTTTGATCTATAATATTTGCATGAGTATTGATTTTTTATTTTATCATTCTAATGTTACATCAAAATTGTATGTAGATCTATGGTACCACTTTAAACAAAAACTTTACATATTACTACCTAATGATGGATGTCTCAATTACACTGAATTTCGGCTGTCTACCTATTGTTATATAAGAACAATTTCGTTGAGACGTGAAAGTGTAAGTGTTTGGGAATCAAAAAAGAGCAAAATAATGGCAGGCCGGGGCACGCTTGTTAAGATTGTGAAAGTAACATTGACATTACTGGCCAATTAACTTGGGTTCCATTGCGCAACCGCGCTGACAACGGGAAAGTACTGCAAACGGCTATAAATGGTAAACAAATCTTACGTAAATTCTTCCGTGGAGGCAGATAAGACTGGCTTGGGCATGTGACGCAATATCGCGATCAAAATATTATCTCATAGGTTAACACCGAAGCTCGCTGACCCACTTCTGTAAGCATCGGATGTATCACAACCTTCCGGTTATTGTACAGCCGGAAGATTGCGTGTCAGTTAGTTATGCACTCAATAAATCTACACAACTAATGAAGCGATTATCTAATACGCATACAATTAAAACAAAATATCACGGACTGGCTTCTTTATCAATATTCAATTACGTTTTGTTGTTGCCGAGCAATTATTTTGGAATTAACGTTCGTCATTAATTCACTTCACACAGTTCACGGTTAAATTCGTTTGTATTAGGTATATCTTTGTGAAGTTAGACACAAATTGAATGAAACTTTTGTTTTTGAAAGTGTCTTTTTAGTTATCAATAAAAAATAGATTTTGCGAATACATACGTCACCGTAACGGTGTGAAACCGCAAAACTACCTGTAATTTTACGGTTTTAAAAATTACCTATAATTTTACGGATTTATATTGTATACTGACGATTTATAGTGTCAGCTCGACATGGTTTTATTGTAACTTACATGTCAACCTGACACGAAGGATTAACGGGGATTTACTTCGCTCACCTCGTTTATCCTTCACCTACCTTAACCCAGCACTTTGTCCAGTGATTCGTCATTTCAACTTAGGTTAAAATGTATAAATTTCGGTACAGTTTACAATAAATCGACAGATAACAATTAAACGGATTCTAAATCGTTAAATTTGTAATCACGCGGTTTAAATAATATGATGGTGACATATATACAGTTACAAAGGCATGCCATATAAAGTTTGTTAATTAACAAAAGACTGTCAGGTCAGGATCTGTTGTGAAGCCTATCGCTCGTCAAAATGTATTCCCATATAAGTATATTGTGGTTTTTAGGTATCAACGGGCAACAGATCGCAGCGGTTTCTGTTTGATGCTATCTTCGGATTGGAGGTGCCTATTCTCGAGGAGCAGAGCATAGAAGATGACGACGATGACCCACAAGTTCAAAAATGCTCTTGCGGTACGTAATGTTTTGTGTAAACCAATAAACAGGTGCATCGAATTAATTGCATTCAAAAGCTAGCCTAAGCAATCAAAGAAAGCGCTTAGGAATGTCTTCATTGAAATCAGACTGCCCTTATCGCAGAAAGTTGTTCACAGATGACAAATTGTTCATTCACTGCACACCGCCAAGATAAGATCTTGCATTAGGCAAACACATACTATTGATGTATATTTATAGGCAGCAGAGTAAAACAACAGAAAATCAGGGTATCTCAACTTATTGACATTGCATTGCATTTTACAAAAGGCTTTTACCAATGTGGATCGGTATAAGTACGGACAACAGCACGTCAAGGTAAACACTGCGGTATTTTTGTTGTAATAAGGGCTAGTTTGCAACAAAAGTGGGTAACCCGATTTGCTAGCGACTGTACATCACGCACAATACTGTTATAGAATTTGTTTGTTGGATTGCATAAAAGATAATTTCGATTATGCACATTTTCAGTTCATTCCTTTCACTTTTTTATCACTGTATATTCATACAATCTTCATTGCATTTTAGCTTTCCTACTGTATTGATGCAATTCTATCAATAATTGTTTCACATTCACGTTTTAGAGTGCGGCAGAGCAAATCCACTGCCCAGAAAGTTGGGTAAGTTGTGTGTAAAGCACGTAGTAGATTGTCGATGTCGTATTTACCCTGTATGTTACACCTATGTATGTATTTGTCCATGGTAAAGAATATTAATAACTACAGCTTGTGGTCCTCTGGTGATCTGTAGTGTATTGCCAAGTAGACCAACCCGACATACTAATTGAGAGCTGTTGTAAATAATTGTAAACATCGTCAACCTAAGATTGCATGAAATGATAACATGTGTTGGTTTTCCTAATAGCTCCTTTAGTCTCTAGACCCCGTAGACGTAGAAATTTATAAATTATTAGTATATACATTTATTTATTGACAACATGTTTGCAGTGGCTAACCCTCCTGACTACTATGCCAGCGGTCGCGGGTTCAAATCCCGCAAGGTGAAATGTGATATAAAACAAGAACAAGTCCTAGATTTTGATAAATGTAATACATATTTAAGTATTTATTGGAGTCGCCCCGTCATAATTTTTGTCTTGTTTTCGTAACACAAGGAAGAAAATCCTTACTTACCAATGTCTTGATTTCGAACTAAGAACGAAGAATTGATTTGCACGACTATATAAAAATAGTCTTAGATATTTTTATTAGTATTCGTATACGATTGTATTATTTATACTTAATACGAATAGGTAGTAACGTATGCAATCCTAATGAACTAAAACTTTATAGGTTATTCTCATCATACCATGCAATTGTTTTCATATAACTCTTTGCATTCCACAAAGTAAATGAATGCCTATTACTAGTTCGGCAAAAAGCCTCGTGCGATCATCTACCGCAGAAGAAATTGTTCATTGAACCGTGGAAGTGATAGTGAAAGTGTGATGCCGACCTAAGGCAGCTCGTAGATTAATGTAAATATAGGTATAGCTACAATATAAGGGTTCTGAGGATATCCAGTCTAGTAAGTGAACGGACATGGTCTATAGAACACTTCATAAGTTATCATCTACCTATGTATCAACACTGCCATTGTATAGGAATTAGCCAGCTAGTATTTATTCCAGACTTTCATAATAAAAATATTGGACAAAAACAGAACACACTTTGGATTTGTCAATCTTTTTTTTAAATAACTCCGCTCATTACGTTAATGATCAAGTGACGTCAAATAACATGTTATTCTTTAACAAAGTTAAAACGAATGATTCCAGAAAATTGGTAGTTGTTATTAAATATATAATGAGGTTGGAATGTAAATACTTATTATGAAACAAAAGAAGCTTGATACTTCTTAGAACCCGTATAGGTTTAATTTCTGTTAACTTATGTGCCTACTTACTACACGAATGTTTCCATTAAATAATATGTACCACTTCCTTTAAATTACATAAGCACGAGAGTCTAAAACGTAATACTGCATGAACAAGTAATTATTTTACAAATTGATTGTGTATCTGGAAAAATGGATGTAATGAGAGTTAATAAATTGTTTCCTTGGAACCGACATCAAATTGCAGTTGATTGGTATTGACAACGGTTTAGAAAACGAAAACATCCGTTCAGATCTAACAGGTAGTGCGGGTTTAGCTTCCTTGGTTCAATGACTGAGGCTGGGGTTTACTTTCTCACAGCGAATTCCCAATTAAATGAGATACAGTGAACCCGCTCCTGCCTGGCATATTCTTGAATTGATAAAGTCAAGTATATTATTAGAGGATTGTGTAACAAATGTCAGGGGCTCTATTTTTTTAACATTTGGGTCAAAATGGCGTGTGATTTTATTTTATTTAAATTCGATTTTCGTATGCTTATTTGCCGAAATACACATACACGACAGCAATTGAAAAAAAGATAACACAATTTTGCAAGCTTATAGTTTGCAAGCTTGTAGTTCACTTTTAATTTTCGAAAGAAAATCACTTAGAATATTGACGCGAGTAATAAAAAAAAAAGAGTTCCAGGTCTAACGATGCTCGTCACCAAAGGTGTGACTACTCTGTTGCTAAAACCTCCCAAGAGAAAATATGTTTTTTCTTGATGATTTTAAATAAGCCCTAAATTCCATCAGACTATGTGAAGGCATCGCCTTCTATAAGTAATCATGTTTTTTACTACACCTTATTTCGACTCCTGTTGAGAGTCTGTTACCGCTTTGAACTTTTACTTATTTAAATAAAGGAAGATCTTTTTGGGGTTTGATTATAATATTTATAGGTACCAATTACTTACTCCTTATCTGGGTATTGTTACAACTAAGTGCCCGTTGTTATAATTCAGTTCATAGCAGTAATTCTATATAATTGTACCTTGTAACAGAATGCGGCGGGTCCAACCAGGAGAACCGTATCGTAGGCGGCATGGCGGCGGGCGCCAACAGATACCCATGGATGGCGAGGATCGTTTACGACGGCCAGTTCCACTGCGGCGCCTCGCTGCTCACCAAGGAGTATGTGCTGACGGCCGCCCATTGTGTCAGGAAGTAAGTATGAGTAATTAAAAAGGTAATAATCTTTAACGATGGCCAGGGCTCGTGGAAGTAATCACCTAATAAGGCATTTGTGCTCACGGCTAAAAGAACGTTGGTGGCCAGTCGCATTTTGGCGCTAAAATTCTCACAATAGAATATAATAGGTGTTCAAAGCAGGTGTAAGAGAGTCATGCACCATGATTTGAACAATTTCAAGATTTTTTAAAAAACGATCCATATACATTATACTCGTAATAACGGTTATACTCGTAAGAAGGTATATCGTCATATTCTTAATAGTGCCCGAGAAAACTAATTGGTAATATCGATAGTTTCTCGAATCGATAGTAAAATTGTGTGCAGCGTTTTCGATAGTATCTATAGAATCGGACGAAATTCTATCAGAATTATCGATATTAATAGTAATGCACAAATTTTGCTACGATACCTTCCTCAGTATCGATAACCTTTCGTATTGCCATAATATCGATAGTACTATTGATATTCTGAATAGTTTCCGACATTAAATATCGATAATAAAACTAAATATACCTACAGTCGTTTTACTTCAGAACAGAAGTCTTAAAAGTATAAGTTTACGACCAAGGCGCACTTAAACTAAAAATACTCTTTGCTATTTAAGTAGTCATCAGATAAAAACAACACAAAACACTCAAGCTTGAGATACCTTTTTGAAATCTCAATTAATCAAGGAGCTTTTTAAGTTGTTATGCTCGATGGACGTCCCACACTTTTTCACACCACGGCCCATAAAAAATGCGAGACAATAACCAAAAAAAATATTTTTTTTTACATATTTTTTTAGAAATTTATGAACTAGTTTGTAGAATCTTTTATTTTGATAGTCCACCTTTATTTGGTTAAACCGAAAAAAAACTGAACTGAAAATGTTATCATTTGTAATAATGGTATGAGAGATTTTGACCTTTTACAAAGTTCAAAATAGCGCACAAATTAGAGCTTAAAAGTGAGGTGTTCTTGTGTGAATGGAAAAGATGGGTTGTTTCCATAACAATAATCGCTACAAGTAGGAGTTGTAGACCAAGGGATCAAAAATGAAATAATTTCTGCTTAGATCTGCAGTTTGTGCATAATCTATTATTCTATACTCGATCGATTAACTACCCTCTTGAATATGGCTCGTAGTTTTTACACCCAGTTTTTTTATTTAACTCAGTCATAACATTATAAATTATGACCTAATGACCATTATAAATTAAAAACCCAATTAATTATTTGCTGAGGTACAGTGAAGCTAAAATGCTTCATCGTAGGTAATCAATTTCATTCATTCAATACCGTAAGATTGAACTGCGAAGTAATAACTGACTAGCTAGATAATAGAAAAAAACTGGATGGTAATTATTTTATGTTTTAAACAGCACCATAAACTGTGTGTCTCTGAGGAAGAAAGTCTACTGAAGCGTGTTTTATAGTTGCAGTACAAAACGCAACAGACACGCAATGTTGCATTTTTACTACTTGCAAATATGCCTATTACCTAAGCAAATCTTCCGGACATACATTGTTGCCTCATCTTTTTTACCATATAAAGTTGAATTATTTTGGAATATCATTGCTGGTAGTTTCTGAGCCATTAATCATCAATCCATCGTGTGAATAACTGTTTTCATCTAGGTTTGCCTGTATATTGTTGACGACCCGTCTGGTGTAGTCGATGCAGGTCGAGAAATCGCCTAACGCAGCGGGTTGCGGGTTCGATCCCCGCACAATACAAACATTTGTGTGCATGAACATGTCTGTTTGTATTGGTCTGGGTGTTTCCTATGTATATCATGTATGTATTTACAAACAAAAAGTATTTAAGTATTATATCCGTTGTCTGGCATCCATAACACAAGCTATGAGTAGGTAGCTTACTATGGGACTAGATGGCGATGTGTGGGAATGTACAAAGGATATTTATTATTATTATTTATTATTATTTTGTGTTTAGCACTACTACTATCTGGTACTGGTACTCTGATACTAAATAGTCAGTCGTCATAATTAAAGCTTATAATATTCTTTCTGCTCAGTTTCTACAATTATATAGTCATAACGTAGCACGACCTTGTGAAGATCGCAGCATAAAACTAAATACAGACCGCTTGTGATTGGTCGCTGTGCAAAAGAGACATCCCAAGGAGGAGGCCTATACTCAGCTGCGAACGTCCTTTGGCTGATAATGATGCATGTAGTACTTGTGTTGATCCAAGCTGTTATAAATCTGTAATATCGTCCCTTACGTACTAAACCGTTACGTTGAATGTATATAACTTTCCAGGTTGAAACGCTCAAAGATCCGCGTGATCCTCGGTGACCACGACCAGACCATTACCACGGAGAGTGCGGCCATCATGCGAGCTGTCACCGCCATCGTCCGACATCGCAGTTTCGATGCTGACTCGTATAACAACGACATTGCGCTGCTCAAATTACGGAAACCGGTCAACTTCTCGAAGATCATCAAACCTGTGTGCTTGCCGCCTGCAAGTGAGTAGTACATAAATTTATTTTATTCCTATGATGCTGAATTCCAGAGCTGAAATTATGGTCCGACTGGACTGTAAAAACATAGTTATAAATACGATGAAATAAATATTGGACACAATCATATACCTACACGTTGCTTTGTCACCAAAGTAAGTAGCTTATGCACTTGTGTCATGGTTATAAGAAACAACGGTGGTAACATAACACCCAGATCCGAGACAATATAGAAAATACGATTTCTACATTATTCCGACCGAGAATCGAACCCGGGACCTCGGAGCTTGATACCAAGCATTGTTACTACACCATGGAGGTCGCTGATACAACATCGATATTCAGCATAGGTGAAACTTTAACCAAGTTCCTATGTTGCTGTCTGTTAAAAATAATATGTTTTCTTCGAACACTGTTAACAGTTTGTCACCAGTTCAAGACAGGATGACGATGAATAATATGTCTTACATGAAGGGGATTGTTAAAAACTCACGGTATCTGTTTGATTAATTCTAGGTGTCGATCCATCAGGCAAGGAGGGGGTCGTAGTTGGGTGGGGCCGGACGTCGGAGGGTGGGCAACTGCCGGCGATAGTACAAGAGGTGCGAGTGCCTATACTCTCGCTCTCCCAGTGCCGTGCCATGAAGTACCGGGCGTCGAGGATTACCAACAACATGGTAAAGACATGGAGATCTATTGATATATTTCTCATGATCATAGACCTTCGAACCTGTGTTATTCTTAACAGTGTGCAAAAGTTTTCACGTCGGGTATGTGAACGCGCCGCTCCTAACTTCAGGTCGTAGCAATACCTACTCTATTTTATCAACATTTTTATCTTAGTACGAGCGTGATACTATTATATCTTCTGGGGCAAGGGATTTAATAAAAAACTGGTATGCCGAGTAAGCTATCAGCAGGGTTTGTAGTGGTAGTATCATTAAATATATGCCATCGCAACTCAAAGTTTGAACTTCAAAAGCTGGCATTCCGAGTGTGCTAAAGCAAGATTCGTAGTCGTATAGCATTTTACAATCCTTCGTAGTAGTTTTTTTTAACTTGAGCTAAAAAATATATATATGAGATAATTATTGATTGAAGATGATTCATTAAACTTTTTTTAATTCCGGTAATACCTTTTACAATTTCAGCTATGTGCGGGTCGCGCATCCACCGACTCGTGTCAGGGAGACAGCGGCGGACCATTGCTTATTCAGACTGGCGACAAATTCCAAATTGTTGGTGGGTATTCTGTTAAAATTACTAATATCGGACCGAAAAAACTTTACTCTTGACTCATCCAATGGTTGACTAGTAGAGAATGCTTTAAAGCATTAAGTAAATTGTGAGCAACACTTTCGATAGTATCCGACGTAACTCTATTAGTAATATCGATATTAATAGCAATGACCGACCAAATTTTACGGGACAAATTTTGCTATCGATACTTTGAACAGGATTGATAACCTTTCATATGGCCATAATATTGACAGTACCATCAATATTCAGAATAGCTCCTGACATTAACTATGGATAATGAAACTATCGATAGTTTTGCAACACTACTTCCAACTCTAAGCTTCCTTATGCGCAATACTACTAACAGCCGTTCTACTTTTAATATGGGTTCCCTCTTGACTCCAGACCTGGTGCAACTAAGACGAAGTCGAAGATGAAATGAGCTCGCCCAGAAGAAGCCTCTTCACTCGAACTTTGAATAGATTCAGATTGTAATCCGTAGGAAACACCAACGCGGGCAGTGAGTTCCACTCTCGCTTGCGGTGCGCATTATAAATCGCATCAACTTCAGAACAGAAGTCTTAGGTGTATGATTACGACCAAGGCACACTTAAAAAATCAAACTTTTTGCTATTCAATGTCTTGTCTCTTATTCAAATTCTATACATCTTGAGGTGCTCGTAGCGCAGTGGTGGCAGCGCTTTGGTAGTGATACCGAAGTGAAGCAACCTACAAGCGCGAATGTGTTTGGATGGGTGACTATTCCGACAATACAAGTGACGTACATCACGAGTATCTCCGTGCTTCGGAAGCCCGTTAAGCCGTTGTTCTCAGCTAATATCGGTTGATATTAGTCGTTAAGCCTAGTCAGAGACCTTATGGGTGGCTTGATAACATCTGACAGCAAAGTTAGTCGCTTGCCTTGCAAAGAACCCTCCACAAAACTGCACTGAGCCCGCGTGTAGTACCTCAACTACGAGGTAATTCGAGACATACTCCACGTATGTCTCGAATTACCTCGTACTTGAGGTAAGGCCTCTGCCCAGCAGTGGGACGTTACAGGCTAACTTTACTTTGCTATTCAAGTTGTCATCAGAATAAACAATACAGGCGTGTATCTAATACCTTTTTGATATTTCAATTAATTAAAGAGCTTTTGAAGATGATAGTTACGATGGACGACCTACATTTTTTTATACTACGGCCGATGAAAAATGCAGGGCAATACAAAAACATTTTTTCTGCATTTACATATAATATTTTATAAAATTATGAACTAGTTTGTGAAATAAATATTTTAATTTTGATAACCCAATTATCGCTGGATTATTTTTAAAAATGACTGAAAAAGGTGAACATTTGTAAAAATGAGAAAAGCGAATTGCAGATGGCATTTTTTACGAAAATGACGTTGAATTGTAAATCTTAAAAACCGTGATATTGTTACTGAAGTTAAATATCCATTCTTTTCGGGACAACCTGTACCTACATAATGTACCAAAGGTTAGGTCTTCAATATTGTAAGCACCTTCGTCAAAATCGTAAAAATGCCGTGAGAGAAACGAATTGCAGGTACCAATTAATTTAAAACCCTACCACAGCTCCGGAACAATTTTGGGCTAGTGCTGAGAAGAAGCTGCGCAACAAACTGAGTCACTATTGTTAATGCCTCTTTTCGAAAAAAATACAATGTTTGTAGTATTCATGCAAGTCCATAAATTATTATCTTTTAAATAACCATCTACTCTATAATTCCCATTCGTCATTAGGGTTTCCTTAATGACGGTTTTAAATTCATTGACCGGGAAGTTTACAATGTGTTCTGGTATTTTATCGAAAATTTTATACATTTCCGTACGAAAGAATTACCAACCTTTCGAAGCCTAAATTGTGGAATAGCAAGCATATTCTTATTCCTAGTATTATAGTTGTGTATATCAATGTATTTTTTTTTGCGTATATACATTAAATTTTCATAAATATACTGAGAGGGTACAGTTAATATTCTTATTTCTTTAAACACCTTTCGTAGGGAATCTTGAGGTTTTAAATTATAAATAGCTCGAACGGCTCTTTCTTATAATACAAAAATTGATTCTATATCAGCATCCGAGCTCCACAGTAAAATGCCGTAGGACATCAAGCTATGGAAATAACTAAAATAAACTAACGTTGCTGTTTCTATATCAGTCAAACGTCTAATCTTTCTCACAGCAAAAGCAGCTGAGCTTATTTTCCTAGACAAGGCCTTTATATGAGGACCCCATTATAGTTTGGAGTAGACTCCCAACTATAAGTGATTCCCAAGAATGTTGTGGAGTCGATAATATATAAGCGGGGAGAGCATAATAGAAGCGATTTGTCTTTTATCAAGTCACCTTCACAAGTGGTGGGTAACCGTACCGACAAATCTCATAGCTTAACATTTGCTCAGAACTCGCTTCTAGGCGTTGACTTATTGAATTATTTCGATAATTGACACTACATGGATATAAAAAATAACTTTCCATCATTCATTTATTATAGATTCGTGTAAAATTCATTCCTACCTATACTATAAAAGCAAGTTATTAAGGGAAAATCTAAAGTAACGTTAATGTTTGTCTTTCTTTCAGGCATAGTATCTTGGGGAGTCGGGTGTGGACGGCCAGGGTATCCAGGGGTGTACACTCGCATAACGCGGTACCTGCCGTGGTTGCGAGCCAACCTTCGCGACTCCTGCCTTTGTGCCAATTGACGAGTTTACATGGTTATTCTCATCAGGCTAGAACAGTAAATTATCAACGGTGTGCAGATTTTTAAAAAGCACATCGTAGAGATAGTAACAAATTATAACAAGTAATATTATACTCCACTAAATAATTACACCGGCTGTTATTGGACAACAAATGTTGAATTTGAGACAGATAGTCTGATATTTTATGAAAGGACCTTTCATAAAATATCAGACGGTACGTATACAGAATAGCAGAAAGGTGAATATGAACAAACTTGAAATCATTATGGGTATTAACTTCAGTTACCCCAAATGACGAAATAATAAGAACCTAAAGACCTTTGTGATGGCTGAACGTAGATGCTGAAAAAAGTAGTTTAATAAAGTTTTGTTAAATACGATGAAAAAACCTAATAGAAGTTCTTAAAATATATACAATTAGTTATAGAAGGAATAATCCATTGATACTCCAACTATTACTACTATTAACATAGGGATAAACTTATTGTCTACATTATTTAAGGTTTGTAGATATATTAAATGGAATTTAGGAACACAATACTTTAAAGTGAAATTGACAAGTAAAAGTTTAAATGAAGATATTTAACAATCTTACAGGTAGATTTTTAATTATTTTGGTAAAAGAGGAAGCAGAACATAATATGAAGACGTAAGTGCCAATTCCAAATGTGTCATATCACATGAAAGAAATTTTATTCAATTAAATTCTGAAATATTTAAATATTTGATATTCAGATAGCAACTGGGTAGCGGTATGTACATTTTATTCAGTTTTTTTTTTAAAATTTTATATACTGTATAATGTGTGTAGTGTTGTGTTCAATTTTCTTTATATTGTTACTTATATTTTTATAAATAATATTTATCCGACCTTGAGGGATTTGGCTTAGAATTTTAACTAGCTACGAGTATTGTCCAGTTGTAATCAGTTACTAAAAGTTGTGATTTCTTCTATCCTCAGTATAATAATCAGCCAAGGGACATCCCTTACTGAACATTGGCCTCCCCTGAGGTTTTTTCACATAATAGGGTATCATTTATAGTCATATACATTTCATTCGTTTCATTTCGCAATAACTTATTCATATTTTCATTCATTCATTCACTTAAGTTATTATCACATTTCATTATTCATAACAATTTATTAATACCGATTGCAAGTCTCATCATAACTCATAAATTAGTATTAGATAGAAGTAAGCATTAAATTTAATAACTTATCTCGTAATTCATTAAAATTTACTTTTAATTAACTTAATTAATAGTTTATTTAACTTCGGACAGGCCGGTGGTGCAGATTACCAATAGAATTTAAGTGTTTACAACTACCTAAGTGTTAAATGTTGTTATCGTTCATAGTTCGTAGATAAGTCCTTATTTAATAATGACAAGTCCAATTTAACTGCCTTTGAGTAGGTTCTAAGAAGCTTACTTGAGAGGTGTGTCAAATTGATCCTTTTTGTTGTTAATTTATTTTTATTATTTTGTATCATTGTTTTCGTGTACTTGTTGACTTTAAAATTTTCCTGCATGTGTCTAAATTTATTTAAACCTGCTTTTGCTTCATCTTTTTGGTGTTAATTTTATTGATACGTAGATAGTAAACAAATATGAGTCAACGAGTACCTACATAGTTTAAAACTGACTTAAAGATTATTTAGGTTATTATAAATATTATTGCTTAATTTGTAAGAAAAATAAACGCTCTTTAGGCTACACCTGTGATCCCTAAAATTGTTTTTTTGTATTTAAATTGTAATTGTAGTTAATTTATACATTGTTATATTATTAAATGTATTCCTTAGAATCGTGTTACGACATCTCAATTTGATAGTTAGCTAGACCTTAATCTAGGAAAGATTGATTAAATATTTTTATTTGTTTTACTTATTTGTACTTTCGTTTGTTCGTTGGTGCTCATTGAGATATTTTATCAAGTTGATGAATAAAGTTTTAGTTAATTTATTATGTCATATTTTTATTTTCCAATAAAATACCCAAAAAAATTATCTCTAAACATTTTAGCGAGAAACTTTTTATAACTTATCGGATATCGATTAAGGCTCTTTAGCACACAAATCTTAATTATAGTGATTAACAAAAAAGCAGATACCAGTTCGAAACCCAAATAAGATCTACATTTTAATTTACCCGGATCCTTTAAACACTTTTAAGTCGTAATAGCCGCCCACTTTTACTTTTAGTGTGTAATTTCAATTTCACTTGGCGCAAGCATTGACAAGGAAAAGTTTAACCATATTGGCAAATGCCAATAATTTTTTTCGTTAGGATGTTTGGCACTTAGGCAGACTATACCTGCGTAATAGACTACAGTACAGGGGCTAGATTAAAGTACGAATTAATTATATATATGACTTCACTTATAGATTTTAGCAGGGATTTTAAGGGATTAGTTATACAGGGTGACTTTGAAGACACGGGCAATATTGTAAAACTAGCGGTCCCCCGCGACTTCGCGCGTTTTGAGTTTGCTCCCTCCCCTCCCGTCGCAGCGTCATGTTTTATATCCTAAAGCCTTTCTCGATAAATAAGCTATCCAACACAGAAATATTTTTTCAAATCGGTCCGAAGTTCCTGAGATAAGCGCGTTCAAACAAACAAACTCTTCAGCTTTATAATATACTAGCGGTCCCCCGCGACTTCGTCCGCGCGTTTTGAGTTTGCTCCCTCCCCTCCCGTCGCAGCGTCATGTTTAATATCCTAAAGCCTTTCTCGATAAATAAGCTATCCAACACAGAAATACTTTTTCAAATCGGTCCAGCAGTTCCTGAGATAAGTGCGTTCAAACAAACAAACTCTTCAGCTTTATAATATACTAGCGGTCCCCCGCGACTTCGTCCGCGCGTTTTGAGTTTGCTCCCTCCCCTCCCGTCGCAGCGTCATGTTTTATATCCTTAAGCCTTTCTCAATAAATAAGCTATCTAACACAGAAATATTTTTTCAAATCGGTTCAGCAGTTCCTGAGATAAGCGCGTTCAAACCAACAAACTCTTCAGCTTTATAATATAATTAGCGTAAGCGCACGTTGTACTTAAGCTGCGAACATTATTTTGGTGCGGAGTTATGTTAGAACTGTGATAGCTCCTAAGATATTTATTGGAATCAAATGATATAAAGGGCAACTTGGTTTTAAATGAAATGCTCGTGATGATGAATGTATTTATTTTGATAAGAATAAATACCTGTGTGTACAATAGACCTCTAAAAATGATGCATTATTTTTTTACAAATTTATTAACATAAAAAAGGTTGTAGTAAGTCAACCATAAAAGATAGACTTATGCTGTCACGGACTTTATTATAGAACTTTTAATGCTGAACAATTTTGTCATACATGATTTTTGTGTAACTTTAGCGGTTTCCGCAGCGTACGCAGCGGAAGCTCTCAAAAGGAATATCTTTCTCCCGTTTTCGCAACATTTTTCATTGCTGCTGTGGTCTTATGAGTCGTATCTTTATGTTATATAGCCTAAAGCCTTCTTCGATAAATGGACTATCCAACGTAAAAATAATTTTTCAAATCGGGCCAGTAGTTTTTGAGATTAGCGCGTTCAAACAAACAAACAAACAAACAAACAAACAACGTAAAAAAAACGTAACGTAAAAAAAAAAAATTCAAATCGGGCCAGTAGTTTTTGAGATTAGCGCGTTCAAACAAAAAAACAAACAAACAAACAAACTCTCCAGCTTTATAATATTAGTATAGATTAGCGCAAGCGCAAATTGCACTTAAGCTGCGAACATTATTTTGGTGCGGAGTTATGTTAAAACTGTGATAGCTCCTAAGATATTTATTGAAATCAAATGATATTAAGGGCAACTTGGTTCTAAATGAAATGCTCGTGATGATGAATGTATTTATTTTGATAAGAATAAATACCTGTGTGTATAATACACCTCTAAAATAATGCATTATTTTTTCACAAATTTATTAACATAAAAAAGGTTGTAGAAAGTCAACCATAAAAGATAGACATATGCTGTCGCGGACTTTATTATAGAACTCTTAATGTTGAACAATCCTGTCATACATGATTTTTGTGTAACTTAAGCGGTTTCCGCAGCGTATGCAGCGGAAGCTCTCAAAAGGAATATCTTTCTTCCGTTTTCGCAACATTTTTCATTTCTGCTGTAGTCTTATGAGTCGTATCTTTATGTTATATAGCCTAAAGCCTTCCTCGATAAATGGACTATCCAACGTAAAAATAATTTTTCAAATCGGGCCAGTAGTTTTTGAGATTAGCGCGTTCAAACAAACAAACAAACTCTTCAGCTTTATAATATTAGTATAGATTAGTATAGATTAGCGAAAGCGCACGTTGTCCTTAAGCTGCGAACATTATTTTGGTGCGGAGTTATGTTAAAACTGTGATAGCTCCTAAGATATTTATTGAAATCAAATGATATAAAGGGCAACTTGGTTCTAAATGAAATGCTCGTGATGATGAATGTATTTATTTTGATAAGAATAAATACCTGTGTGTATAATACACCTCTAAAAATTAGTTGGTCAGTAAAGTTTGGGTACCTACATCATAATAATTTTCAGCTAGAATCTATTCGTAAGCTTTTGGCTGAAGTCACTACGACATCGACCTTTTGTACACAGCGACTTTTAGCAGCGATGCAGTAGTGCTACTAACGCGCATTAGTATGGATGTAGTCGCGATGCAGAAGCTGGACATAAACAAATTATCTACTGTATATTGGCGACTGCATCGACACTAACGCACGACAGTAGTGATGCCAAATTAAATCTGTTCATTGCGTGAGTCACAATGCTTTCACGCGTTTTCAAACGCGCTACTGAATTCATCATCATCATCATCATTATCAGCCAAAGGACGTCCACTGCTGAACATAGGCCTCTCCCACGGCTTTCCACAGCGACCGGTTGTGAGCGGTTTGCATCCCGTTTGATCCTGCGATCTTTACAAGGGCGTCCGTCCATCTTGTCGGTGGACGTCCCAAACTGCGCTTTTCGTCGAAGAATCTCCAATCTAGAACTTTTCTGCGCCAATGGCCATCAGTTATTCGCGCTATGTGCCCTGCCCACTGCCACTTGAGCTTACCTAATGATTCGTAGAGATATGTCCGTTACCTTAGTTCTTCTACGTATCTCCTCGTTTCTGATTCGATCTCGTTGAGAAACATCGAGCATAACCCTCTCCATCGCTCGTTGTGTGATTTTGAGCTTCTTTATGAGGCCCATAGTTAGAGACCACGTTTCAGATCCCTCATCACTGGGAACACACACTGGTTGAAGACTTTTGTCTTCAGAAACTGAGGTAATTCAGACGAGAAGACGCTCTTGCGCAGTTTCCTGAACGCTGCCCAGCCGAGTTGGATTCGTCGATTGACCTCTTTCTCAAAGTTAGACCTAGCTTATTGGATCACTTGTCTAAGGTAGACGTATTCGTCGATAACTTCGAGAGTTGAGTTCCCTACAGATACTGGACTGGGTACAACACGGGAACTTGACATAATTTTCGTCTTTTCCATATTCATTTCAAGACTCACTTGTTGGGATACACGGTCGAGGTCTTCGAGCATAGTGCCAAGATCTTACAGCGTCTTTGCCACGATGACTATATCATCGGCAAACCGGAGATGTGTTGTGTATTCGCCATTGACGCAGATGCCGAATTCTTCCCATTCCAGGAGGTTAAAGGCGTCTACCAATGCCGCTGTAAACAGTTTCTTCCTGTCTTACACAGCTCTTCGCAATGGTATTCTGCTCTGCTCTGCCCTCGTTTTCTGTTCTTGTACTCGGACCGACATGGTGGCGTTGTTATACGGACACTTTAACACCTCTATATACCTAGTAGTCTATGTGACACCGCTGAAGAGACCGAAGCACCGCCCAAGTTTCGATCGAATCAAAGGCCTTCTCATAGTTCACAAACGCTAAACATAGAGGCATATTATGCTCCTCGGACTTCAGTATAATTTGCCTTAGCGTATGGATGTGGTCTATGGTACGTAGCCTTTTCGGAATCCGGATAATTTAGGAGGCTGGAAGTCATCAAACCTATGTGCGAGATGATTCACAGCTTGTAGACATGGCTCATTAGTGAGATGGGTCTATAGTTCTTCAATAAGGTTTTGTCCCCTTTTTTGAGACCACACCACCACCACATTCTTGTTCCATGCCACAGGCGTGTTGCCTCCTAGCAGCATGGAATTAAAGAGTCTCTGAAGGACTTTGAGGACTGCGTTGTAGCGAATGCATTCATACATACATATTACCTACACACACCAGTACTTCTAAGAGTAGGTACGTTTTGTTGATAAGTTTACATGAACACTTTTTTTTTAAATAATTAATGGAAAAGGTAACAAATATCACACGTAGTTACACAATCACCATAAGAGCTTACCTTTAATAAAGTGATAGTGCAGGTGCACTACGAGTAAAATGTGGTATTATAGTGAATGTGCGATGTACGAGACGCGTTGGAAAGCGGCTTTCGCGCAGGACGTCATTGTGCACTGACACCGCTCCTTGCTACCAGATAATGGAGATGTGTGCGGTTTTAAGCTATTCTACTGACTGTTTTGCAGACGGTACTGTGACATAGTAATAATCACTTCTTTCAGTAGAGTTTGTAAACACTGTGGTATTACAAAAAATAGCACGAGGCTTAAATCCAATGTTACCAGGCCAATTAAAAAAGCATAACTTTATTATTCAATGCTGTCACTATGATGTCCTTTTTAAATTGGTTGCTTAATATCTAAATGCGGTTCTAAGTTCTCGAAATATGTAAATGCGTGTATTTAGTATTAGACTGTACAGTTTTAATCAAGACACAACTTCTATGTACCCTCTTATTTACACCGTAATACCTATATAGAGGATAGGTATTACGGTGTAAATAAGAGACTTTTCATATGAAAAACAACTATTTATGATGCTTTTAGAATGTTTTTAACACTCACAGTATCATATGTTCAAGTCCCGCCCGTGCGCAAAATTTTTGGTTTCTTATTTCATCTTTATGAACTATTTATGATTTTAATAACGACTTTTTAGAATTTGAATTTATTAACAAGACGGCATGCGAGAGCGCTTTAATCTTAAGCTTAAACTTAGTTATAATAGCTAAAGTTTGTTTAGTGAAGATAGTTTAGGTATTGTAAGATTTAGTTAGAAGTACTGACAGATTTTGATACCAAATAATGAACTGGACTTCAAATTCTTCAGAGACCATCTAAAAATAGTCCGGTATATGAATCTGGTATACAGAGATCGAGTCTACAATTTATTAGGTCCTTAATTGACTAAACAGTAACTACATGAAAATAAGTAAGAAAAAAACTCTCTTCGCAAGCATTAAGCTGGCGCCAAAAATATTAACATACTGACCGTACCGCCAAGACGTTATAATAGGTGTTAAGCCATATTTTACAGGCTGTTAAGGCTAGTGGGGCTACAATGACGTCCAAATCGCGGGTCCAACCGATGTTGTCCGACGCGACGCACGCGCATCTCAGTGTGTGGCCAACCGGACGCGCGCAAGTTCAAAACCGCGATGCGACAGATCGAATTCTAATTTCAAATTTTTCAACTTAAAGTCCTTTAGTTAAATTTACATATCTTTTTTTAATTTACAAAATGTGGAAGTGTATTGTATTAGTGCTGGCCGTCACAACTTTCACTTGCACAGAGGTTTGTCGCGTTATTTTACTTTCGTTAGCTGTAAACGTGACATGTTTATTTGAGTCTTGTTACGAGATAATTAAATTTGTCACTTGTTAGTGTTTATGTCTCACTTTCTTAAAATTCCATATTGAAATTGTGTTGTATTTTTAATTTTACATGACGTGTGACTATTTAATCAATTGTTTGCTCGTTGTCATAATAACGCAAAGTACAATGTGCAAGTTTTGTGTGCATATATGGGATAAAAATATGTACTTTTAAACCGCATTTAATTACCTTAGTGAATTGTACGCAGGGTGATGTGGTTCGCGATACCCGTGGGATTTTCACGAAAAACTTCTTCGGTGGAGTATGGGGCAACAGGCCTCCACTAATGGAAATAAATCAAGCGAAGACAACATGCACATGCAGTCAGTATTATATGCACGTAATTTATTAATATAAGTATAATTATTTTGAGTCTAAAAATGATCATAGAACAGCTTAGGAGAAAGGTAATTACGAGGCAGTGTCTAATAAGGAAAAAACGCACCAATTTTAGAAGACCTGAAACATTAGATAACCCAATTCTTTAATCCAACTACTAAGATGGTAGACAGAAGTAAGTTAGGTAGTATGGCCATACATAGTTCTGCAAAAATCTGTGATTCAATTCTCTACTAAGAGTCCCATCTTCAAATTTTTTTATTGTGCTGCTTCTGAATCACATTAGTCCCATTACAATATTTTACAGCCCGTTTGTATCTTGGCCGGCTTCTTCCAGAGAAGTGCAATCTCTTTTAAGATTGAATTCACAAATGCCTTTAACTAAAAACAAACAATAAAGCATACAAGAATATCGGTCCATTGTTCCGACCTCAGAGGCTAGGCTGGAGCAGAAACTGTGACTTACTAACGTATTTAAACTTGATAACTAAACTTGCTATCTCTCTGAAAATACCGTGTTACTTACATATTCTCATAAACTTTTGTATATTTTTGTATTATAGCTGTACTCTTTACTTTCTTGCCTCAATCAAATGGACCTCTAGTATTTTTCCTAATTAGACATATAGTTGACTTGTAGATAATGCTCGCGGCATTAAGTCCGTCATATGAAAAAATTATAATTTGTGCATGACGTTTGAAATAAATAATTAAATACATACATATTTCAGAATGTGGTGAAAGAAACGAAGGCCCTCGAATTGTGGGCGGAGAAGAAGCGGGCATCAACGAGTTCCCCTGGATGGCAAGACTGACGTATTTCAAGAGGTTCTACTGCGGTGGCATGCTGATCAACGACAGATACGTGCTGACTGCTGCTCATTGTGTTAAAGGGTGAGGATTATTTTTCTGCATCACTACTTACAAAATTGGCTTGTATTTTTTACAATCACTCCTATGTTCATTTCAACTGTTTTTCACACGATATTTGACGCGATATATTCAAAAATATTGACCCAGAACTAAGCTTAGGAAAAAATCCGAAATGTTGATTTTAAGTCAATAGTGCGACTAACACAACAGTTTCCATCAAAACAGATTTGAGTCATAATGAAATCGTGGCGCAAAAGTAAACAAAGTCATCAGTTTATCTGCATACGTTGATTGGTTTTAAATTTGGTGATATTATCCTCGAATCAGTCACATTAGAAAACATTAAATTCTGGAAAATTTAACAGCTATTAAAACCCGCGTTTGAACCTACCTCTAATAAGACAATTCAATTGTATCAGTAACAGACTTCAAATTATACAGTTTTAGTTTAATCTCAGCAACAGTTTATTCATAACTAAAAGGTACTAGTATATAGTTAAATGACAGACTGACTGACTAAATGGGGATTTTAACTAATAAAAAGCTTCTAAAGACCCTTCAAATTAGTTAATTGTGGAAACCTTAAGCGCCAAAACACCATAAACAGAGGCTAACGTACCTGATGTAAAATTCTGAAAAACTGTTAAACTTGGTCAAGGATATTCTAGCTGTATTTTTTTCAAGACTAACTAACTTTACCATAATTTTCCCTGAAGGTAACAGTTGTATACTGCGTAACGAATGTCAAAGTTCATGATCGTATGATCATTTATTAATTTATTTCAGAAACAAAAATGTGTAGTCAAATAATTCGTGAAGTTCTGAAATATCACACTCACTCAGCAGGCACATAAAACAAAAGGGATTTTCGCACCATTTTATTTTCTTTTTTAATAAAATGTTTTCGTACTAATGAGACCACCAATGTGTTTGAGAGGCAATATTGGCTGTAGATACCTATACTTTCCGGTGGTAGAATTCAATATTTATACAGCTCTTGACTAGGCGGTTCCTTACCTGACCGGACGAATATACTACAGGGCACAAGTACTTACTTACTTATGTACTTTAGTTTCAAGTAATTTTGTATCTTAAAAATAAAAAGTGTATTCCTGTATAAAGATAAATAACAAAGTATATTGAAGTTCAAATACAATTAAGGTTAATAGAGCCACCTGATTTCGTTTGTGATTTACATTTAAAAACAAACAATTGTCTGATGTGTACTTGCGGCAAGGCTATTGGCTAATAGCTAGGTTAATGATATAATAACGACTGTATTTTGTTCAAAACTTCCAACTTAGGTAAATTGTTAGTTTACTAGGTAAATAAACGTTACCTAGGAAACTAATATTTAAAATTCGGTTGATAAGTTTACAAAATGTACATCTGTACTTGATCTTTTTCGATTTAAAATTGCAAGTAGCGTTTTATATTGAATTGGGCAATTTGCCCATTTGTCCATTTTTCGTTTTAAACGAAAAATGGAACTTGCAATATCAGTTATTATTGTTTACATGCCTAAATCCCATTTAGACTCAAATGCAGCGACTTAAGTGGAAATAGCAAATGAAATCGTAAATCAGATGAAACGGGTCCGATAACCTGTGAATTAGCAAACAAGTTGAAAATATATTTTGTGAATTCCAATCAGTATCCATAAGTGCGTTCACCTTGGAACCGGCTTTCCAGGTCTGAGGTTCATTATCCTCCTCCGAATAATCATTTTGGGCAAACGCCTAAAGGCTGCGCAAGCGCGCAGTCTTCCGATTTTTGTTTAGGTCGGTTTTAGGAAAATGCGTAACACTTTGTTGTAGTATGCAGTCTTTAACTCGATACGCACTTGTTTAAGGATAATATTTGAATTTAAAGCTAAATCATTTTTAACTCAAGATAATTTAGAAGTTGAGGGATCGGGTCAGAATTTATGAAGTCCCTACTACAATCGTAGGTGCTTAAATTGTAGCACTGGCGAAATTTAGAGAACGAGTGGCTGAACTATGTCGGTACCATTCTACCTAGAAGATACACTAGAGTAATAGCTCATTAATTATGTCAGTATTAAACATGTTTGAATAATTAAGTATTATTCATTGAGGTAATATTGATTGTATTTT
This sequence comes from Pyrausta purpuralis, assembly GCA_963924145.1. Lineage (NCBI taxonomy): Eukaryota > Metazoa > Arthropoda > Insecta > Lepidoptera > Crambidae > Pyrausta > Pyrausta purpuralis. The sequence goes on from OZ001643.1 coordinate 22,223,006, forward strand.
CTATTGGAAACTTAGTATACTGAAATAACATCTGTAACCTCAGATAAAAACATCTTGTTCCAACGAATCGACCGAAATGGTAATAAGTTCTAACAAACCATTAGGTATTCAAGTGAAAGTGCAAATTAGGCATCTATATTATTCACGGGTAGCCGGTGTCACGGAATCATTGAGTCACTTTCGCCCAATGCCAACAAATGAATACTTACAATTGCATAATGATCATCCTTACTTTTCGAGTTGGTATCGGGTACTGTCTTGGCCGGATTAGCTGAATGTGAAAGAGGGAAACTGTTTAGAAATGTAGATCAGCCTCATTATGAGCTGTCCTGCATCTCAGTCCGTGATGTTTTCCGATTCCATAAATTAACTCCAACAAGTCTGCAATTATAACAATGAAACAAATTTTCATCGTCGTGACTAGGTGCTTGAACCTGGGACCTTTGGGAGTAGTACTATTCAAATCTCTCTAATGGTGCCTCTACACTTCCCGACTGTATCGACATAAATAATTGTATCCGTCAAATCTTGCTGTTAAGCAGCCGTAGCCAGGCTGTGCAGATCCTCCATTAACAACAGAGGTGTTATTTAGATTACAGTACCTACGAAAATAATTTAATAAATTAAACCTGATTTTTAGTTCTTAACCATTTTTTAAAAAAACTACTGGACTGATTTTGATGAAACTTAAACATATTAGCCTTAGTTGAAATCTTTCTGATTGAATTAAAAAAGAATGATCTCGCTGTGACTTCTCGTTTTCAAGAAACTCGTGAACAAGCATACAAATATACAAACATCACTCACACATACACTCAACGATCGTAGGTATACACGTGTTTGAAAGCCTTAAAAGTCATAAATCCTTATATTAACAAAAACAAGTGATTTATAAATTGATTACATCCTTTTTTGTGTCGGTTATAAACAAAAGTTTAGAAATAACGGATCAATAACTAAAGTTTGGTCTCCTTCTTTCAGCTTCATGTGGTTCATGATAAAGGTGACGTTCGGCGAGCACAACCGCTGCAACTCAACGGTGCGCCCCGAGACGCGCTTCGTTCTGCGCGCTATCTCCAACAAGTTCAGTTTGTCTAACTTCGACAACGATATTGCACTGCTGAGGCTGAACGAACGAGTGCCGCTGTCTGAGGCCATCAAGCCGATCTGTTTGCCCGCTAACAACAGTAAGTGGCTTTAACTATAGTAATAGCGACTGCAGAAACTGTACCGTTCGTTACCATGAGTTTACTCGATAGCGACGACATAACTTTTTGTATGGAAAATTTTAGTTCTGTCACTGACCGCTAGAGGGTGCAATTTTCCATAGACGTTTTTTTTCGTCGTCCTTAGCGAGCAAAACCGCGTTGTTGCTAGTAAACTCATGGTAACGGTACTGGCGCATTAAGGTGAGAACCTGACATTTGGCAACGACATCGCTTTGCTGAATATAGAACAGTGCCGCTGTCGGAAGGCTGATCTGTTTACCTGACCTACTAATAACAGTTAGTGACAACATGAAATAATGTAAACTACTGCATTAAAGATAGCTGCTAGTAAGTTATTTTAACGTCGTGAATTGGCGCAACTTGACCGTGTGGCCAGAGACGCGGTTTGTGCTGCAAGCCATATCGAACAAGTATAGTCCGTCGAACATTAACAACTATGAAGCATTATTGAGACTGAATGAAAAAGAGCCGCTCTCGGAGGCGGTGCCTTGTATTGTAAATTGCGATGTGCACAAATTTTTAAAATGGAAATAAATATCAAGTTATTACGTTATTCAGAGTAGTACTTATTCGTGAAAGATTTATTCCTTATGTGATTTTTTCGTTATGTTCTGCTGTCGTAGTTTAGAACTAACTAAAGGAACCATAATGTCATCATCATTATCAGCTAAAGGACGTCCACTGCTGAACACAAGCCTCCCCCACGGGTTTCCACAGCGACCGATCACTAGCGGTCTGCATCCAGTTTGATCCTGCGATCTTTACAAGGTCGTCTGTCCATCTTGTCAGTGGAGGTACTACGCTGAATTTAATTTAGAACTTTTCTGCCCCAACGGCCATCGTTCATCGCGCTATGTGCCCTGCCTATTGCCACTTGAGCTTGGAGAGGGCTATGCTGGGTGTTTCTCCACGGGATCAAACCATAATATACGATTAAATAAATGTTGTGGACGTAACAGCCAGAGAAAGGTTAATTAAGATTCGTTGAGCACTATTACTGAGTTTGCATGGTGAGATACGAGAAAGCTCCTATTAAGCTCTATTACAATTTGTGCGACACTTGATTAACTATCTACCTGCTACGACTTGATTACTGATATATATGACATAATGCCGGTTAGTAACAGTAATTTATAGCACTATACGGTATTATTAAACTTTTATACTAAATTTATTATAAATTTGAAGCAATTAAGCAAGGCTCAAAATTTAACACAAAAACACGTCTTTTTGACGTTTAGACTATCACTCGCCTTCCCAAACGAGTTTGGGGATTTCGTTCGACTGAATGATTCAAAAATACCGATTTTGGGATGACGAAGGAAAACCAGTCGTAATCTCTACGCGAGTGAATCAAAAATAGGGCCCCTGTACTGGTTGTATTTTAGAATCTTGATCAAGTGTATAATGAACTATGTTTACCTGCACATTGAAATGGACGTTTCGTAGTAAGAGTTGGTAAGCAATTTCCAATTTTCCCAAGTAGGTACCAATGCCGAACAAGATTTATCTAGAATTTACACCTTTAACCTTTCAACAGATAACCTTTACGTCGGCGTTAAGGCCGTGGCGTCTGGCTGGGGCACTCTCACCGAAGACGGCAAGGTCTCCTGCACCCTTCAAGAGGTCGAGGTTCCTGTGATGAGCAACCAGGAGTGCCGGAGCACCAAGTATACGGCCACGATGATCACCGATCACATGTTGTGTGCTGGTTACCCCGTTACTGGACAGAAGGACTCTTGCCAGGTTAGTATTTTGACGGATCTATTGTGGCTTTCAGAAGGTTGAGAGGTTTTGGGACTTGCACTTGCATGGTTGTGGGGCCCTTTTAAATACATATTAAGGAGACATTTTAAACAATTTTATAAACTCGTTTGTTTTTTTTACTTACCCCGAGTTCCAAGTCCATTTGAACGAGGGCGTATTTTTACACGTGTCCGACATTTCATATCACCAATTCATATGCAACTTTTTTATCTCCTAAAACTTACATAATTCGCTCTACAGCTCATTTTGACACGCTTAAAATGGGCTGTAGAGCGGATGTTGAAAAATATAAATATACTGACAAGCAAGATGCAAAGCTTGCGTGACATGTCTGTCGCCCAAAACCCTGAGCCGGAAATAACGGTTTTGAATTGTTTGCCTGAGTTTGAAATATTTATTTTCTCCTTAACTGCTTATACGTTTGCAAAAACATTTTTTTAAGGGGGGAGGAGTAGTGTAAATGGAATGTACAGTGAATGCTCGTTATTATTAAAATAATATACATGTTTTATTAAAATAAAAAATTATAATATTCTTTTAACATTACTTCATTTCCTATGTAAATAACATGTTGTATCAAACAATTTTCTATTACCCGAATAAATCTTTGGTGATCGACGTACCGACGTACGATCAATAATTAACGTAGTAATATAATCATCTTTTCACACACAAGCACACACAGCTTACTAAAGCTAGTCACCTAAACAGGTAGAACTTAATGTAATAGAGGCCTTATTATAAAACTTACGAATATGATCACAGTAAGTTGTTTTTAACTAACTAAGAAATCTAAATTATAAAAATATTAAATTACATTTTGTAATGATGACTGATATAATCTAAATCTTGGTCATTATAAAACATATGTCTTATGTATTCTATATTAAACACCTATTGCTAGAGCTGACACCCTGTTCAGAACACATTTTGTGTTACATTTTATATAATGACAAAGTATGCGCAAACATGGCAATCACCACGGTAACGCTTTGACCAATGTTCCATCTGGCCTCAACTTTTTGCACCACAAAGTTTGTTCTGAACACCCTTTCTTTTTCTGCCCTTAATTTATAAAACATTCTTGATTATTTTCTCAGGCGAATGATAAATAATGTGACAAGTAAACGCACACAGCATTGCTTGACACCCTTTACAATACGTACTAACTGAGTTTTTGCAAACAACACACTGCTTGTGAATACGGGTCTTTTCCATAGGAGAAAATTCATACTCACGGGGAAAATGATCGTATACGACTTCGGTAAACGTAGTTCTGCCAGCGGGTCTTGTATGAAATTCAGGATTTATTGGTTCCACATTTGAATATGCGTATTTTTTGCAAATTGCGTTGATAATGTCATAACGAAAAGATCTGTGCGACAAGGCTGAATCTCCTAGACTTGACTTGTATAAAATCCAACTATTCATTATACTAACGTTAAAAAGGTGTCTGAACACTTTTTTGTACCAAACTCTAACTTTACTTTGATCTAACCGATAGGTGAACACGACTTGGTCTCTCTTGTCCAAAAAATTTAAGTGTTTCATGTAGTTCTCAACTACAGCTGGTCTTTCAGTACATTTCTTTGGACTTTGTTTCTCAGCTTTGTCATTGACATGGTATGTCGAGATGAAAACGGTGCGATTATCTCTATCATCTTTGGATAGGATGATATTGACGTCGCCTGAGGTCTTATCAGGCACATGGTTTTCGCTATTTTTCCGACAGGCTTCTAATATCTGCGACGGCACAAACTTGCGATTAGGTCGCAATGTCCCCATGCAATCAATTCCAGACGCTTTCAACATTCGAGCTAGGGCGGGACTATTGAAAAAGGAATTCATTTAAAGAGTATGACCTTTGTTTTGAAGACCGTCTGTCATATTCAGTACAAAACGAGTTGTAGGATCTAATGAAGGGCAAGTTTCAGTTTGAATTGAATTTTCTGGAACATATATTTCAAAGCGCCATAAGTAACCGGATGTCAAATCACACAATTCATAACCTTTTAAGCCCTCAGAAGCTGTAGTGTTTTTATTATTATCATTAATTATTATATTATTCTTATGATGTGTTAATGACTCCACTATAGAAATGTCAGTATTTAATTTGTACAGTTCTCGGAACTTTTTATTTAAATGTCTTATTATAGGTTCTATTTTAAAATATCTAGCAAGTGCCTCCGTGACATTTTTATCTAGATCTGTATTATTTGCAAAATGCAAATAACTATTTAGTGTCATGAACCGGTCATAACTCATATATTTTTTGAGGTTTGGAGTATCAACGAGGTCAGAAATGCTATGGAAATATTCCATTAAATTGGCTTTAACGCATAGACCAAAACTTATTAAAATTGCAAAGTACAAGTAGAGTTCATCTACATTAGTATCATACCAACTACTTGCTGTATGTGCTTGCTTTGCATAAATATTAGTTTGTTCTACTATATATTGCATAATATCATGATCCCAAATAGCTACAAACGCTTCATACGGAGTGTTCAGAGTTTGAGTCGGGCCGGGGGTAGGACCAGTGAATGGTTCTTTATTGTCTTCAAAGGAATTAGAAAGATGCTTCCACTGGAAGTCAAACAATGATTTTGGATAGTGCTCAATGCCTGATTTCGGGGGGTCACACGGCACTATTACAGCATCAAGAAGTATAGGCATATCATTTAGGTCACAATTTTCATTCATAACTTCATTGGTTCTATACTCAATAGCTTGAGTAAACTCTACTTCACTTTCTTGGCTTCCGATTCCAGGATCTGTCTCTCTTCTGGAGACATTATGTTCGAATTCAACATACTCAACGATCACAGGCTTTCCACCATTAATAATTTTAGAGACAACGTCATGTGCGGTGTTACTCTTATTGCTTTCAATCGATGACACTTCTTTTGTTCCAATCTCAGGATTTTCGATTTTTCTTTTAGTGAAGATAGAATATTCACCATCACTATCTGAAAGAGGAAATATTTTTTGATAAATGAATGACATGTTTATAATTAAATTAATTATACATGGTTCGGCACTCGAAATGTTACCAAACCTGTTTTAACTATTACACTGTTTTGTCTGGTTCTTTCTTGAAGTCTTCATTTGACTGAAAGTGTCAAAACAGTGTAATAGCTACAATAGGTTTATTAGACTGTTAATTTGTTATGAATTTAATCTTTAAAGTAAGTACACAAAATGCCAATGTAGCCACTGTTTTTTGAGAACACACACACAGTTTGTTTGAGAACGCTTCACACGCTGCATGATGTAGTGTTGGGGTATATTATACCAATCTCGGCCAAGAGCAGTCTTCCACTTAACCAAGGTCTTATATTGTTTTGTTTATGCATTTTTTAAAAAGTTAATTATTAACAAAAATTATGGCGCGCTGGCGTAATAGTAACACTTTGAGTGCAAAACCTTGTACAGCACACACATCAAAAAAGTCTGCGCTCACTTTGTAAAATCGACATCATTTTATCACGGTAGATTATACTATGATAAAATCAGGCCTTTAGGCTCCAACGTATCAGCCATATGAAAAAGTACATTAAAAAAATGAAAATTTTCAAGTTTGACTCCAACATGCAAGTACTTACACTGACGTCTTTGAATTTTTCACTTTTCGGACCTGCGACCAAAATCAGTGATTGTGTCGCAGGTTTGTAAAAATCTTAACATATTAATTTATTGACAAAAAATATGGCATGCTGGCGTACCTAAGCCTTTCTGTTGCTACAGCATTTGTAACTAGTAACACTTCGAGTGCCGAGCCCTGTACACACATCAATAAAGTTTGTAAAAAGGACATAATTTTGCTACGGTAGATTAAACTATGATTAAGGCCAAAAAAGGCAGGCCTTCAGACTCGAACGTTAGATAAGGATTATTCGTTGAATAAAATACAATTATTTATGTAAATGTCATCTTAGCATCGGTCGTTTTATACTTTTTCAGCCGTATAATCTCTAATAATTGCGCCTAGTTTTATTTATATATTTCAAACAGGGTTGTTACTTTTTAAGAAAACACCACAAATATATTGATTTAAACTTACTTGGCCACATTACATAACATTACTTACTTACATTAGAATTGATTGTAACGGGATTGCTACCATGTACCTTATTATTTTTGAGTTTCCGATATTTCGGCACTGTTGCAAGTATCATGGTCACGCCGTGACAATCAATTCAAATACCACAAATAACTATTCTTAAAATTCCATTTTTTTAAAATTCAATCAGTTAATGCTAGTGATCACAAACTAGTTTGATGTGTGTAGTGTGTATAAATAATAATAAATTTTTATTCAATGATTGTACGAGTAAAGAAGTTTTGGAAGTCCTAAACGTAATAATGGTCCAATTGTCTATTATGGCAAGAAAGCTGGTTAAGTTAATTAAACGATTTGTATAAACATCATATCACACTTGAACTGCCTTTAGAAACTTACCAATAAAAGCAATTTCATCATCATTTTTTGGATATTTTACCCTCCTCTTCCTTTTACTTCTCCTGTAAAAAAAAAAAAACATTTATTGAGGTGTACTAAAATCAGATATTTGTATGTTATTATTATGTTTCGCTTTTTTCTTAGTGTCGAAATGTCAATATTTATTTTTATATGAAAGTCGTAACACGGTTAGCCGGATCACAGATATAATAAAAGCCAGTAGATACATCTTCTCAGTTTCAATTATGCTTATCTTAACAGTTTAACATAGTGACTGTGACCAGAACTATGACAATTATTACAGAGCGTAAAATTAAAAAAGTTAGAGATAATAATGAAAGATTTCCACTATTTGCCTCTTGGTAACTAACCTAGCAATCTACTTTTTACTTGCAACAAACAAATGAATGCTTGATTGAAATAGACAACAAGAAACAATAAAATCTAACATCAACCAATAATTGCATTAGTACATCATCGTTATATGGATTATTAAGTTACTTTTATTCTATAATAAATAGAGAAAAAATAATTCATAATTTTATAGAAAGTTTCAAATGGTCTTTGTGATAAACTGGAGTACCGACCTACTTATACTACCCAAAAATATTATTTAAGAATGATGAGTAACATACCTGGTCTTCCCAACTTCCATTCTATATTCTTCTTACTAGTATTGATTTACTACAATCTTGTTAAGCATCTCCTACAAGTTAAAATCAGACTGATTTTTATTAGGAATTATTTACACTCTGCAACTTTGGTTCTCATTTGCCTGTTGTTTGTATACGTTACTCTGTCACATTGCTCAGTCCTTTAGGTTTGAAAGAGCGAGACAAGTATAGTGCCGCTCCGTTCCAAATCGATTAAGCGAGGAGGGTGTGGGGTGGGGTGAAGAAGCCGAATTGGACATCGGCTTGCGTTCCATTGACGACGCTGAGCACATGGCAAACGATGAGACCACGAGTCCCCGTTCCCGGCGGATAACTGCGGAACTAATAAGTTCTAAATTTTTTAAAAGCGTAGACACTAGCGCCACGCCAATTCAACATCTTTCTGTGACACAGTTCACGGATCTTTCTTTGACACAGTCCACGGATAAAGAAAGCGTTCCGTGAAACGAAACGTTTTGGAGATCGACGTGTTATCGCATTGCATGTGTGTGTGTGTGTGTAGGTGGTTATAGCTGTGGTGTAGTGTAGGTGGGAATGTTTTTTTGTTAACTTGTCCGGCTGAGGGATAAAAATAAATCAATAAAATTGGAGGGCCTGAGGAGCCCGTAACCCTACCGACTCTCTACCTAAAGAGAACATAAATGGGATTTATAATATTTTTAGACATAAGAACATGATCTCATGCCGTTTCTTACCTCAACTTACAAAACCATTACGGCTTTGTTAGTTGAGTTTCTTGTTAATCATGAATTAAGAAAAGGCATCGCATTTTTCAAGGAAATCATTGTAATATTCAAATTAGCATTTGTTTTTATCTTGTTTCGTCACAAATGTTTAATGTCTTATTTAACCAATTTATATAATTTATTTCTCATTAAAGTTATGTCACAAAAAACTAATAGGTACATTACCTACTTTCCTTTTTCAGGGAGACAGTGGTGGCCCGCTCATAACGGAGAGAAAGTCCGACAAGCGCTACGAACTAATAGGTGGGTATTGAATATTGATGATACACAAAGATACTCAAAATCCTCGTGAAAGCGAGGAGTAAGGAGAGCCTATTATAAGTACCTAAGGGTAGTTAGATCCACGATGTAAAAAATACAGTGCATGGGGAAAAAATCCATAGCTCTAGCACAGATGATATAATAGTACTACGTCTATGGTAGGGAAAGCATGGATTGTAGACACCAATCACATACATTGCTCTGATCCCAAAGTAAGTTAATGCACTTGTGTTATGGAAGTCAGACACAACAGTGGTGGTACCACGACGTATCTACTCGTATCATCATCATAATCATTAATTCCATTTCTTCACTAACAGCAATTAGAACTTAAAGGTAAATTCGTTTATAAAAAATGCAAATTTAAAACAAATTTAGTATTGAAAGCTTATATCAAACCTTATTTATTACAATTAATTAAACATCTGTGAAGATCGTATCCTATCCATCCGGATACGGTTGAACTTATGAGTTCTATTATATTATAAAAATCAACGACCTCCGTAGTGTAGTGGCTAAGAACGCTGGGTTACATGGCGTCGCCACTCCGAGGTTCCGGGTTCGATTCCCGGTCGGGTCAATACAGAAATCAAAATTTTCTATATTACGAGGGTCAAACTGAAAGTTCTTAGAAAATCAAAAACTGATTACATTAGCCAGTTATTAGTTTTATTATATCTTTTCAAAATATTGTCCATTGACGTCAATACACCGCTGCATGCGATGGAACCACTGGGAAAAGCACTTTGCCCACTCGTCCTTAGGGGTCTCTTCAATGGCATCGCGATACGCAGCCACCGCTTCTTCAGCATTCATAAACCGCTTTCCTTTAAGTTTTTCTTTAATTTTTGGAAATAGATAAAAAACACAAGGCGCGAGGTCGGGGCTATACGGCGGGTGACCCAGTAATTCAACGTTTGATGTCGCCAAATAGTCGATCGTTCGCTTGGCGGTGTGCGACGAGGCGTTGTCGTGGTGAAGGAGGATCCTACTGCGAGGTCGTTTCTCTCGAACTTTTTCCAAGACAAGTGGCAAACAATTGGTAGTGTACCATTCTGCAGAAACTGTTTTTTGATCCTCTAACACAATTGTTGCGAAATGACCTATCCTTCCAAAGAACGAGGCCACCATTTTTTTTCCCGCACTTCGATCTCTCGTCACTTTAGTTGGCAACTCCTCGAAAGGAAACACCCACTGAGCAGATTGTCTTTTGGTTTCAGGATCATAACAGTAAATCCAGCTTTCGTCACCTGTTAGTATGTCGAACACAGCATTTGAGTCACCTCCGTTAAATCTTTCAATCATTTTACGGCACCAATCCACACGATGGAGTTTTTGAGCCTTAGTCAAATTATGAGGTATCCACCGGGCGCAAAGCTTCCTGACCGCTAAATGTTCGTGGAGGATTTTGTGCACTTGACTCATACCGATGCCTAAGCTTGTCCGCATCTGCTGATAGGTCACTCTTTTGTCAGTCTCTATCATACGCCGCACAACACAGATGTTATTTTCAGTCGTCGCCGTAGAAGGCCGTCCCTCACGTACATCATCAGTGAGATTAGTGCGACCACGTTTAAACTCATTAAACCAGTTGTAAACAGTCGCACGAGATGGGGCTTCATCGTGAAAGGCCAATCGTAGTCTATCATAACTTTCTTGTTGACTTAAATGACATCGAAAGTCATAAAAAATCATTGCACGAAAATTTTCTCGTGTTAAATTCATGTTGACGTGACACAGACAATTTTCAATTTGCCGCCAAATCGTAAAACAAATGACAAATGAATGAAATATATACTCAGTAATATTGGCAAAGAGTTCTATTTTCAAATTTTAGAATATTTTTTTTATTATATTGTTTATAAGTGGCCAGTTCTAAAAACTTTCAGTTTGACCCTCGTATCTCGGGTCTGGGTTTCGTGGTACCATCATTGAGTCTGATTTAATAAATAAACATTAGACACCTATCACATACATTGCTCTGATCCAAAAGAGAGTATGGATGCTTTCATGCACTTGTATTATGAAATTCAGACACAACTTCCATAACATTCCATATTCCATATTCCAGATTTCCATAACACAAGTGGAATAGCTACTTACTTTGGGATCAGAGTTATGTATGTGATTGGTGTCCAATGTATATTTATATGTGATCATTATTATTTAATTAGGCCAAAGGTCAACCACTGCTGAACTCGCCTCCCCTATAGTTTTCCTCAGCGACCGATCGCAAGCGGCCTGCATCCAGTGTGAGCCTGGGATTCTGTTGTCAGTCCCTCTTGACGGTGAACGTATTTCGCTTCGTTTTTGTTCGTATTGTCTCCAATCCAGAACTTTCCTGTCCCAATGGCCATCAATTCATCGTGCTATGGGCTCTGCCCATTGCCTCTTGATATTCAAATTTCATCTATCATATTTTTTTATCCGCAGGCGTGGTGTCATGGGGCAACGGCTGCGCGCGCGCAGGATACCCCGGCGTGTACACGCGCGTCACGCACTACCTCGATTGGATTCGCGAGAACACGCAGGACGCCTGTTATTGTCGAGATTAGAGTTAATAAGATTAAAATGTGATCTGAATCTAGAAATAGCCTAAAGCTTGGTTGCACTATCTTACTTTACACACAAGCACAAGCTACGAGAAATAGCTGTCAAATAAAAACGTGACTGGACGGTTAGGTTTAAGTAAAATGGTGCAACCGAAGCTTAATAAATAGCTGAGTTTATTTAAACAAGACCTTTAAGCATAAAAATCAAATAACATATTATGTTCAAGCAATAAGAATGTAATACGAGAAAATAATAATTAACATCTATGTCCGTTCTAAAAACACGTTTTAAATCGGTTTGAAAATATGTAATTCAATTAGAAAACAGAAACAATTAATTATATTTTTTAAAGCTATGCCATATAAATTAGTCGTATGTTAGTTTCATAAGTTATTTTCGTAAGACTTGTACGTTTATATAAAATAAATTAATATTTAATTTGAAATAAAACTCATAAATATTTTCGATTTTTCTCTTTTATCAATCTCTGCATGGATGAGTAGATAACCAAAAAATATACGCACATTGTACATAACAATCATACAACCAAAGCTGAATTATTGGTATATCTTTCATCCTTTCGAAATTACGAAAAAGAAATTGAATTGAATTTCTCCGGAAAAAAATGCCACCTAGTCTTATGTAATTTTTTTTGCAAGTGAAGAAGATGTAGGTACATATATTTAAAATAAAATAAAACTGCGTTGGTGAGGGGCACTTACCGTGCCACCGGGTATTACTTTTTGTAAGAGCTACCCACGAGACGGTGTATCTGTAAAAGCGTAATTTTACCAAGGAGTTTGTGAAGCTAGAATTAGAGCTTATGAGCTTGCTTATTATAGTACCTTACCTTAAGCAACTTACTTGATTTCATTGGAAGAAAAGCAATTCATTCATTTATTTGCACAAAACACATGTAGTGTTTCACAAAGTTAAATATACGTACTACATATGCACACCCGGTAGGGTACAGCAAACATCTTATTATCATTACCTACTTTAATATTGCACAAATTAAATGAGCACATTCTATCTAATTGACAACATTTCATTTTTGTAAAGGTATGAAAATTCGAAAATAATTTCAAGATTTAGCGATTCTAAATACGTTGAACATATTTTCAGATCTTTTTCGCTTAAGTTAAATGTAAAAGACTGAAAAGAACATGAAAGTTGGCATTTCATAGGTTACGCCTTTGCAATGACATTTTATGCCGAAAAAAATTGCTTTTAGAAATTCAAAAGCAATTTTTTTCGGCTTGCTGTCAGCTGTCACTTAGACGTTTAGTGTTGTTGTTGTTTCCGGTATTGTATTGGACATTATCGATAAATTACGATATGGTAAATTGAAGATTATTAAAAAAAATCATTTTCATTCAAACAAATTTTTAGTTTCGATACGAAATAATCATCATGATTCCTCATTCGACATATGATCGATATTTGTGGTTATAAGAAAATATTGGAGTAATTTTCAGACATCATAATAATATAAAATAAGAAAGGTTGCTACGTTGTTTTATTTGGTTACTTTTATATAATGTTACATCATAAATAAAATTAAATACTCAATGGGTAAACCATTGATATCGACATCTTAATTCTACAATTGATACAGACCACAACACTATAAACGTCAGATATATTTTTTATTGAATATATCAAAACCGTGACCTCGTAACATCCAACTTCCTGTACTTACGCTCTTTTAGAATGGAGAGTTTAAAAAAAATATTATTGGAGAAAATACTGAAAAGGAATAAAAATGAAAAAATATGGGTGCCTTCATTTTCGAAGTTCTTTCAGGAAAAAAATAAAAATGTGCATATAAAAATTTTGAAATGTTGTCAATTATAAATAATATCACATAAATTTATCATCTTCCGTAAACTCACAAACATCATAGTAACTTTTCTTTAATAAAATGATATTTAATATTTTCTTGAGAGTTAGGTTACATGAAATGCTTTTAAGTTCATTTGGTAGTTTGTTATATATTTGAATACATATGTAAGCTGGGCTATTTCTGTACATCCATAAGAGGAACTGGTAGGACTAGGTTAAATTTTCAGCATGATTTTTTTTCATACTGGAATAGGTTTATGTATTTCCTGACGAATATAACTACTTCTAATAGATATATACGGGGCAGAGTTAGAAAATTTTCATTTATGAAGTGAGGCTTACAGCTGACCCGTGGTTTTAGGTTCAAAATTATTCGGAGGCACTTCTTCTACATTATAAGTAAATCTGTAGCGTGACAACTATGACCCCAAAAAATAATGCCATACCGTAGCCATGCATATGCGTAGGCATAATAAGCGGTCAGAGCAGCTTCTTTAGAAGAGTCGAGTTTTAGGACGCTGAGGGCGTAAAGGACCTGCGATATCTTTGATTTGACTGATTCAACATGTTTTTCACGTAAGGTGTGTGTCAAGAGTTATACCCAAGAGTTTGAATTCGTTTTCTTCTTAATTTTTTAACAAACAAATTAGACTTAAGGTTTATCGGTTGTTTTTGGTAAGGCTTAAATTGTACGATTTTTGTTTTTTAAGTGTTAATTTAAAGATTGTGGTTCTGCAGCCAAAGAGTAATTTCGTTAAAAGTATCTGTTATGATTCTACGGACACTAACTCGAGTCTTCATTTATTCGATTGTTTGTTTATTTATTTAGTTGATTCGTTTAAGAAATTGGGATGTAATATTATCTTGCCAGTAAAGCAGAACTTAATAGGTTATAGGTTGAACTTTAATAGGTTATTGTCCTGCCTTCGTCTTGACCATGTAGTAGGCCCTGCTACGCGCAATATTCATGAATACCTTTTTTGCATGCTACTGATCGATACCTAAGCAATATAATTATGAATGGAGTACCTACCTACTACTGTTACTATAAAAGTTTCGGAGCTCAGAGACTCTATCGTAAGATTCGTAAGCAAAGAATGCGCAAGGCATAAGGTTTTAAATGGAAACGTAATAACTAATACCGCTTTTAAAGACTTGGTCAACGCAGTGCAGTTTAAATGGTTATTTACGCTATTAAGTTAGATGATATATACTTAATTGTATACACATTTAAAACTATAGATATTTGAATTTCGGGGCTGCATCAATTAACTGGTTCTTATCACGACACGAGTTGCACTCGACACTTTGAAACCAAAATGGTCTTTAAACATTTTAGATTAGAGTAGAAATTATATTGACGATCGGAGACAAGAAGAGAGTTCATTGATCCGCGAGGTCATTGCCAAATATACGCGGGCATTCATACAGCCTCCGCGGCCGCTAAAATGACGCCACTCATTTAAATATTTGAACAATATCATGTGAATCACGGATTACCGTTCGTAATTTCTATTATTTATTCGTTTAATTTTGTCTCGAGCCGCTAACTGGTTAAAAGAGTCAGTATATACTAATAGAATTAATAATAAATTACAATAATTACTGAAGGCGATAGATCTATCTCTTTTTATTATTTTTGTAAATATTAATATTTAACGTAAGTAACTAATGAGCAAAATACAGATTTCGTAAAACAATAATTCAATATTTGTAGTGATATAAATTCACAAGCATTTAAACATTTTATCAACCGCCTTAGTCCATTAAAGAAAAAATTGAAAGTTTTTGAAAATCAGGTAGTAATTAATAACTGTTATTTCGGCTGCATGGAATTGATTATAACGACAAAATCACCTCACAGTAGTATTTGGGGCTTAGCCAAACTTGCTTGTGTCTCGCGGATAGCATTGCCTTTTTGGTTTATTATAAATAACTTTAACAGTTATTTAATCTTTTTTTTTATTTATTATTTACCGTGCGGCATTTTACGTGCTCCATAACCATACAGTACGCCGAGAGTCAAGTCATGAGTTAGTGTATCGAAAACATTGAGCCCCAAACGCATGAACTTTTTTAAGTAGGCTCATAATACTTAAGTTTTTCAAACGATAAACATGTGGCCGCTTTTCTTGTGTTTGTGTGTTTGTTTGTCTGCGGGTCTTCATATCGATAAGGTAAGACTTATTATCATTTATAATAATTTGGTTTTGCCTACAAGAACTTTGAAAGAATATTACAGTCATAGATTTTTAAATATAGTAATCATTTGTAAATCGAGCTTACACGTACTATGCACTATGGATAATGCCTCAGTTGTATTTCGATAAAAAAACCAGCCAAGAGCGAGTCGGACTCGCACACCAAGGGTTCCGTGCACACTTTAACTGAATTAGAGATCGTCTTACTTCCACTTACCCAAAATACCATAATATTTTGTTGACAGCAAATATAACTTTGTTTTTCATAGTATTTGCATAAATAATAAAAGTTATGTTTGCGGTTATATATCTCAAAAACTACTAGTTCGATCTCGTTAAAAATAATTTTAGTTGAAGGTCTTTGTCAAGATCTATATCATGTAGTTTTACTAAAACTAAACTCGCTTAGTTAGTGAGTTAGTGTTTAAAAAATATTATGCTCCCATTTTACCACTTTGGATCATTATTTTTTATTTTTTGTATTCTCATAGAGCGGTAAACAGAATGCATCTACCTACTAAATTTCAACTGTGTAATACTAATAGTTTCAGAATAAAGTACCTGTGACATACGGACGGTCAGACAGACAGACAGACTTGACGAAACTATAAGTGTTCCGTTTTATGCCATTCGGCTACGGAACCCAAAAATCGTAAGATGTTTATTTTATTTCGTTATTTATACTATAAGATACAAGGTAAAGTAAGAGCTATAAAAGTCTTCATACACTACTAATTGCCTTTACAAATTCTTTCTGAAACTCTATGTACCTAAATAATCCCGTTATATCTTTGTTTAGGATGAATTAAAATTTACAGAAGATTCATACACATCGTCATCATACGTGCCAGTGGAAAGGAATCTACCGCTTTGCCAGGATTGCAGTGCGTAATGTCTTACTTATTCCACTTATATTAACCGTTACACGAAAACTTTAGTTATTATTCGTTAAGCCGTTGCCAATGCCAACGATAAGTTCAATAGCAGCATGTTTATTTAGTATTTAGTAGAATTTTGCATACTTAATAATGTTTTCGCAAGTCTATGCCGATAAAGAACTACTGAATAAGTCTATATACACGGTGTCCCAAAAAATATTTTCAAGCCGAATTCCGTAGGTATCACTAGTGCTATCCGAATTACTCCCGTGTATGTTCCACGATTTTGGATAGTTTAGGTTTTTTTTGATTTATGTGTTAAGTAAGGCACATATTTAGGTTTCGGTAGATATTTAGATTTACTTCGAAAAATAAAAATTCGACCCCTTATAGGATTACTTTGTTGTCCATCTGTCTGTCTGTTGCTACACTATTTTCAATTTGCGTAAATGGACATTTCTACAGAAGAGCACTTTTTTTCTCAATTCGGTGGTTGATTTTTAATTTGGATTTTTTAGTAGTTTAAATAATAAAAAATGAAGTTTACTCCATCCTGAAACATAAAATAACGATTTGCCTAAATTTTGTTGATTGATCTATAAGAAAAGTTAGGCTCCGAATTGAGAAAGCACCGAATTGAGAAAACGATGCACCGAATTGAGAAAATGAATCACCGAATTGAGAATAGATGCAACATTATCTAATGTATTGTATTGTATTGCATTCTATTGTGTATATATAATGTATTTGAATGATCAAAATAAAAAAATACTTAAAGCGTTATGTTCACTGACTGCTGGTCTATCGGTTTAATAGTTTATGTGCCTATCTATATCAATAATTCTTTGTAATTTTAATAATAAAAAAAACCGATCAACATGTTTATTTTTCTATCTATTCTATGTATAACTAATAATCAGTCTTGTTTTTAAAACTCAAATAATTTAAACATTACAATTTTCAAAGAGGATCACACAATACTATTTACTATCGATATATTTATATCTTTATTGTTTTATATATATATAAATATTTATATTGTCTTTTTGTCTTTATTGTATATATTTATATCTTATTCTTATCCGTATTCTTTATTGCTTTACTTAATTGAAACGCTAAGGGTATCATTCTGCTAACTGAACGAAAGTTCAAATTCACCACATGATAGAAGCTAGTTACGTATCGGGAGCCGGGTGGGGAGTTTTTAAAAACTAACTAAATTAATTAAAATTAAAATCGAGTAATGTCTGCACCGATTCGAAGATGATTTATTACTGGCTAACTTATTGTAAATACAGGCACGGGCCGTTAAGGCTGAAACGGCTAAGTCGATAATAAAATACATGAGCTTGCCCTTAAATATGCTGAGGCAACCCTAATCTAAGACAGAAGGGAGAGGGGGTTCCATAACTCCTCCCTCCCTAATAGTGAAATTATCAGAACGATCATTTTCAATATCTTTCCGATCATTTCGCAAAAATTTTAATAACCTTTTAGGCAACACATATAAAGGGAATACAATTAAACATATTATAACTAAACATAATATGACTAAATAACCTAAATTAACACTGAAGTTAATGTCTTTTTTATCACTCAAAACACTTTCCACTTCCGCACTGTGCTTTAGAGCATATGACATATATTTTATTTCATCCAGGTTAACTCCAACCATGTTTAGTGCGTGTGTGCTTGATAGATTCGTATGACCGTGCATCACAGGTAAGTTTATGATCGGGATCGGTTTCGCGGTATCAAGCGACTCGTAGATATGGTGATTGATATATATATTTGAGTCCAAGGACTTCTAGGTTGCAGGGTTCATAAATAGTAACGAGGTAAGTCCCAAAAATAGGCTGTTTACTGTTCTGGTCATGGTTATCACACAGACTAGTTATCGTTGTTGGTCTTCGACTATACAAGATCCAATTGTTGGTATTAACCCTCTGGATTCTTACTTCTTCGATTTGAATTTGATGCTGGTGACAATGTGTGAGAGTATTGTCAAACTCCATAAGCTGCTCCGCACAGGTAGGTTCATGGTAGACAGCTTGGTTGTCTGTTGTACATAAGAAGTGGCGCCAGCAGCGAGCGCGCGGCATGGCTTGGAAATTGGTAAGTAATTAGACTTTCTCGCCAATAGGTAAGGAAATTCAGGAAAGATTGATATTGTGATGTTTTGGGACTCGTGGAATATTGGTAAGAAATAAATCTTATAATAACTATAAGTATGATTATCAGTTATTGGTATCTCCATTATAAATGTTATCTTGTCATTCTTAACGTATGATTTGACATACATTGTTTCCTCTAATTTAAAAAAAATCCTCTCATTTAATACCTCGTTAGGTAAATACATAAGATTTGCAAATTGAGCTATCGATTTTAAATGATTTAGTAATTCTTTCGAATTAACTATGGATTGATATAAAACTGACAATTTACTTAAGGTTTCTAGAGCTGTTTCGATCTCCCTTAATTGTGAATTTACACTATTAGACACACAGGAAAAACGCGGAAACTCCTTGAAAAATCCGATCCGGCTGTGCCAGTTACGTATCGGGAGCCGGGAGTTTTTAAAAAATAACTAAATTAATTAAAATTAAAAATGCGAGTAATGTCTGCACCGATTCGAAGATGATTTATTACTGGCTTACTAATTCTAAATACAGACACGGGCCGTTGAGACAGAAGGGCGAGGGGGTTCCATAACCAGCTACTTGGTGCAGCATGTTTGTTAGTAAATTATGTCTTCATAATATTTTGTTACATTTAATATTTAAATTCAATTAATCACATAAAATATTTTATAATAATTTAATATTTAAATACAATTAATCACATAAAATAGGAAATTGAATATGTTAGGTACGTTCGTAATATGTTATTGTTGAATTTTTAATTTGTCAATTTTAAGACACTTGTTAGTATTTTTGTACTAACTTACTGATAATTTATAGGGAGATCTGTAATTGGCCATACCCAATGTATTAAAACGTGAGTTATAGCAATGAATGTGCTGTTGATTTTTTCGATAAACAACAATAATCAACAACAACAATTAGCTAAATTAATAATATAAAAGTAAAACCTCAATTCGGTGTAAGTTTTTTCAATTCGGTGCACCATTTTCCACGGAATTGAGATCCATGGAATTGAGAAAATAGCACAATACATCAAATTACCCAAAAATGTTATGAGTTACAGTAATTTCTACTAAACCTAACGATAAAAAGCTGTTAAATACTCAATAGTTTTAGCACAAATCTAATAAAATACTTTAGATACATAATCGAGTTAACACACTGATTTGAGAAATTACCCTGTACCAAAAACACCGAAAGATTTCGTACCTTTGAAAATTGCTCCTGAGTGCTACAGATCTCCCGTTTACACTGTTCGTCCGCTCGGGCGCAACTGTCAGATGACGGGAACAAGTAGTGCGCGTTCCTATTATGCATAGTTAGTGCTACAGGTACATAAAAGTAAATTTCACCGAATTGGGGCACAAGCCTCGGACAAAATTTAAATGTGTCACTGTATTCAAATTAAAGGATTCACGATATATGTAAGCACGTATATGGCTTCATTATTTATTCCTTGTTATAGGAATGTAGGAATAATAATCAGAAACTTATTATTTTAAAAGTTATGAAACGAAAACGAGTAAATTCTGGAAACCGGACGCTCCATTTTAGGCCAAATTCTGCCCGTTTTTGAACTTTTCGATTTTTTTTAGACCGTATGTACAACCTAGTGGTCTTCTTGATATGCTCTCCATCAGGCTAAGAGTTGTATTAATACGTGTGATTTTTTTCAGACACGTTATTCAATCTTAAAGGTAGGTTTTTTGCTCCAGTCGGTCAATCAGTCGCTTCTGTAGAAATGCCCTTATATAAGCTGGAATTTATACTAAATACTCAGCTCAGCGGTCCTCCCGTAAAGTTGTTAAAAAATCAAACTTCTTAACCAATGCAGACAAAAGATACAGTCGTTTATACTGCAAACTTACGATACTCGCAAGGGAATCAAAATCTGCGGAGTACTTTCCGTGAGTTTTCTGAACTCACCTAAAAAAATTCTATACTTATTCAACAAATTTCAAAGACGACGAGACTCGCAACAAACAAGGGAATCGAAACCTACAGGGAACTTCCCATGAACTCAGAATCTTGAAATTTAGAACGAAGCAACGTCATATACCACATTTGTAAGGTATAATTCTGAAAACCATACATTTTTAGTTACATCACAATTAGTCGTGGTCACTTAATCACGTAATAGGGGACACTTTCAGAAAATAAACAAGGGCCTCTCTTAAAACCGGTAAATGCTTTAATTAAATCAAAAGGCTTTGAAGTTTGAGCTCTAAGACCAAGTAAATGAACATCTGTTTTAAATATTTATTAGTCAAGGAAAAAATCCTACTTTCTACCATTTTTCCCATGAGACTACACTGCTGTTTGAAGGCTGGCCAACTAATTAGGGGTAATCATCATTATCAGCCAAAGGACGTCCACTGATGAATATAGGCCTCCCCCACGGTTTTGCATAGCGATCTGCGATCTTTACAAGGTGCTATCCTACCATCTTGTTGGTGGACGTCCTACGTCGCGTGTTTGGTCAAAGGGTCTCTAATCTAGAACTTTTCTGCCCCAACGGCCATCAGTATAAATAACACATTTTTAATAACCGGTGTGTTTATCATTGTGGGTTAAACCATTGGACAGCGGCGATGCATTAATGTAATTAAATAATTGCATGTTTTTAATGAAATAGTATTCTACACCACCATAAGTCTCACGTAGAGTTTAAATTTGAGTGCCGGTTCGTTTAGTAGTAATTTCTTCTTTACTTCGTACCATTTGCTCAATAGGGCTTAATTCTGGGCTGTTTGCGGGTCACTCTCGTACCGCTATCTATACTAATATTATAAAGCTGAAGAGTTTGTTTGTTTGTTTGTTTGTTTGAACGCGCTAATCTCAGAAACTACTGGCCCGATTTGAAAAAATATTTTTATGTTGGATAGTCCATTTATCGAGGAAGGCTTTAAGCTATATAACATAAAGATACGACTCACAAATCCACAGCAGCAATGAAAAATGTTGCGAAAACGGGAGAAAGATATTCCTTTTGAGAGCTTCCGCTGCGTACGCTGCGGAAACCGCTAAAGTTATACAAAAATCATGTATGACAAGATTGTTCAGCATTAAGAGTTCTATAATAAAGTCCGCAACAGCATAAGTCTATCTTTTATGGTTGACTTACTACAACCTTTTTTATGTTAATAAATATGTAAAAAAATAATGCATCATTTTTAGAGGTGTATAATACACACAGGTATTTATTCTTATCAAAATAAATACATTCATCATCACGAGCATTTCATTTAGAACAAAGTTGCCCTTTATATCATTTGATTCCAATAATTATCTTAGGAGCTATCACAGTTTTAACATAACTCCGCACCAAAATAATGTTCGCAGCTTAAGTACAACGTGCGCTTGCGCTAATTATATTATAAAGCTGAAGAGTTTGTTGGTTTGAACACGCTTATCTCCGGAACTGCTGAACCAATTTGAAAAAATATTTCTGTGTTAGATAGCTTATATATTGAGAAAGGCTTTAGGATATAAAACATCACGCTGCGACGGGAGGGAAGGGAGCAAACTCAAAACGCGCGGACGAAGTCGCGGGGGACCGCTAGTTTTGTAATATTCCTGAGAATAAGAGGCTAAGGAAGCCACAAGCCGACAGCAGGATGTGCATTTTTCAATAAGGACGACCCAAAGGTTCTGTAATGATTAAGGCTAGTAAAGTGGCGATTAAGTTTCATGTTTTTTTTATTCATAACAAGTAGGATCTTCTTTTCTTGACCAATAAATATTTAAAACAGATGTTCATTTATTTGTTCATAAAGAAAATACTCTAAAGCTTCGTGATTAAAAACATTTATCAGTATGTGGATGGAAGCCCTTATAGTGCCTTTTTTATAGTGTCCCTAATCCATTCCCAGTCCCTATTTACATCCAAAGCTCTTTACTTACCCTTACAAAAAAATATTGAAAGATTTGATAAAAAAATAAAATAAAATCATAGCTCATAAATAAATAAACAAAAATCTTGGAACACAGGTGTGATTCGGGTCACCCTTGTGATGCTTTACCTCTTCCCTTTGGCTTGACACTGTTATTTGGGACACCGTGTATACACGAAATACGGCTGTTATATTTTATAGAATTGAAGTTTGTTCTATCTTTATATAAAAAACAATTTCAAAGTAACTCAGATTACGATATTAGTTAGAAAGCTTGATAGTGCAACCGCTCTGCGGAGCCGAGGTAAACGTTATGTTCAAAGTTAGCGTTAGTTAGCGCACACGAGCCTTACTTGAAATCTTTCTCTCTTTTGCAAGGTTGTGGCGAACGCAACGAGGAACCGAGGGTAGTCGGAGGTATCGGCTCCGGTGTGAACGCGTTCCCGTGGCTCGCCAGACTCATTTACCACAAGTCCTTTGGCTGCGGCGCCTCACTTATCAATGACAAATACGTGATCTCTGCTGCACACTGTGTTAAAGGGTATGTTGAATGTATATCACATATACGGCGTCGGACGTAATAACCAGGTGCTGCTATAAATATACGGTAGTCCTATTAATAAACATATATGACATTTAAATGATCGCATAGGGGTCCTCTATTGGACCCAGAAATCTCTATATCGTTCCGTCAAACAGCCTGTATACAGGATGCAAGCCGTGTGGCAAGGAACTTTAGTTTGTAAACATAAATCTGGACGTAAAGCTGAAATTGCACGGCTTACAATCGAAGTTGTTAATTAATTTACTATTAGTTTTGCGAAGGCACTCATGAAAATACTTGTGACTTAACCAGCCAATATGTAGAGATCGTAAACAATGGCCGTTTGATATTTCTTAGTACCTACTGAGGCCAAAATATAACAGTTTACTTTCTTTTATCCAGCTTCATGTGGTTTATGTTCCGAGTCACCTTCGGCGAGCACGATCGCTGTGACACCAGCGTAAGACCCGAGACGCGATACGTGGTGAAGGTGTTTGCCCATAACTTCTCACTGTCGGACCTTCAAAATGACATCGCCTTGCTGAAACTTAACGAGCCAGTGACGTATACTCATGCTGTCAGGCCAGTGTGCCTGCCGAAGGACCAAGGTTAGTTACATGTATTCCTTTTGTCTGTAGGTTTATAGATGTAGTATGATGCCAATCGGCAGAATTCTGGAATTCGGAGACTCGATCGATGGTTTCAAAAATTTCAGTCTTACAACATCTCGTTATCAGATCTTTTAATTCACTGAGCTTGAACAAGGTGGTAAGCTTAAACAACCTAAAATACTTCGTTGAAGTTCTATCAAAATAAATTATGTGTGACATGCCAAATGATGCCTATGCACCTGCCTGAAGATAGTATACCCTGCAAAAACGAAGAATGATGAGGTACATACTTTTAATACAATTATTAGATACTACATATATCCGTTTATGAATCACTTCGGAATCGTGAATGACAATTTCTACCTAGAAAGTAAGGTTTAGGTATAGGCAAAACTATTCGTAAACTAACACTTTCATTGAATTACGTATCGCATTTCAGAATCATTTTCCTGTTAATGTTGTTGCTCTCGGATTACCAGTTTATGTTTTAAAACCAAACGATCAAAAAATAAAGGTGTTATATTGAAGTCGGTTAAAAATTATTCATATCCGACGGAGGTTTTATTACCGCCGATAAAATACTTTGGTATCCTGATCGTAAAGCTTTTTCACATGAACAAAATACATTTTGTGAGACAGTAAGATAAAAAAAACTGCTTCTTTGTCAAGTATCCAGCTAATTATCAAAAACTAAAAAAAAATACGTAAACTAAATACCTACTCCGTTCATTGCCATAAACGGTGATTAATGCCGATTTCCGATACATAAGTTTGTTTTTTTACCTGCAGATAAAACATACGTTGGCGCCACAGCCGTCGTGGCCGGTTGGGGAGCGACCGGTGAACGATCAAACTGGTCATGCTCCCTTCTCCAGGCTGACCTGCCGGTCCTTAGCAACGAGGTCTGTCAAACCACCAACTATAATGCGTCGAAGATCAAAGAGGTCATGATGTGTGCTGGCTACCCGGCAACTGCTCATAAGGACGCCTGCACAGTGAGTTCTGTTGAATTGGAGAATGTGTTTACACGAGAATATTGTTTTCCGTAGTGTAGGAGGAACTCGTATTAGCATTTGTCCTTATTCTTCTTTAACTTTAGAGCTGCGCTCTTGTCGTTAGAGTAATCGCAATGTCTACTCTACCCAACCTTTTACATTACTGCTGCTTTTATTTTATCATCTGGCATTAAAAAGTCTGAATATGAATAAATGTTATACCTGTAAAACTAAGTAATGAGCCTGCCTAAAGTAATTTATTTAAATTGTGTTGAAGTATTGTTAAGCAAATAAAATGTAGGTAGAGTATTTTTCAAATTTAAAACGAAAATGCAAAACATTAACAAATTTCCTTTAATTCTGCAGGGTGACAGCGGAGGACCATTGATAACAGAAAACAAAGATCATGCTTATGAGCTCATCGGTAAGTAATTTATTGTGATCAATGACTCATTTTACTACATGTTTAGGTACATGATGGGTAAATTCGTTGGTAAAAAATAATTTCCTATTCAGAGTAGATAGCGCTGACTTTAGTAAGAGAGTTTAGCGAAAACTAATTACATACTACAGAAACACTCATTAGTACGGTCAAATTTAAACATCCTCGCTTGCACAAGGTTTAGTCATTCAGTTTTTTCATATGGTGATAAAACCTAAACCGATATTAAAATACCAGATTTGCAAATTCCAAAGTCCTGCGCGAGCGGCGCTGTTCGCAAAAAACTATAAAATCTTTTTTTTTTACAGTTTTTGCTCAATATCTTAGCTAAAGAAGGGTCTGACTAGTAAAACAGTTATGAATACTTTTAAAAAAGACAAAATTTACTACAACTTGTAATGAGAGCGAGATCTATTCAGCCACTGTGAACGATAACTGTAAACGAAGTCGTCGGTGTATATAAAGTCCAATAACTCAGAAAAAGCACGAAACTAAACAAATAATTTTAAACAAATTAACGATTTTGTTTTGTTTTTTTCGATATATCTAGTTATATATGGTATAAAATGTCATTTGGGTATGCAGGTTACAGACATAGAAAATTAAACAAGTTTGAATGAGCACTCAGCAATGAGTTAAAAAAAAATATTGGACACCAATCACATACATTGCTCTGATCCCAAAGTAAGTAGCTAATTGCACTTGTGTTATGGAAATCAGACACAACGGTGGTACCCCAACACCCAGACCCGAGACAATATAGAAAAAATATTGATTTCTATATTGACCCGACCGGGAATCGAACCCGGGACCTCGGAGCGGCGACGCCTTGAAACCAGCGTGCTTAGCCACTACACCACGGAGGTCGTCATTGGTTTTGGGAGTCTAAGGCAATATAAATATTGTGACCGCCTTCACCGCATGCAAGTGCTCTATCGTGTTGCTTTTCTTACTAGTTGTTCTTTTGAGAGAACTATTTATCCTATAGGTACCAATTTGGTCTTAAATAAAAGCTAATTGAATTAAGTACAACTTCTATGTAGGAAATATTTGACGTAAGATGCGTGTTTTAGAAAATATTTCACAAAATAAGTGAACATTGAAGTGAAGCTATTTTCGATGAACGATATCACGGGAACTAATGTCAACATCTTGTACATTATGTACCTACACACTTCTTACTATTTTAATATGCTTATTTTTTCCAGGTATTGTGTCCTGGGGTTACGGCTGTGCAAGGAAGGGCTACCCAGGAGTGTACTCTCGGGTCACGAAATATCTCGACTGGATTCGAGATAACACGGCTGACGGATGCTATTGCAAATATTAGACTGTATTGATGTAATTTTTTACCGATAAAGCCATAATCTGATGTAAGAAAGCAAGTTAATAAATGAGAATGACTCTCTTAAGTAAGTTACGTGTAATTTCTATAAAGTCCGTTGCTACATTTGATTTGATACTCCCAAATTGTGGATTTGTAGTATTAGGATTTTCTTATTTTCAATACATGTACCTAAAGTCCGTTTTTCTTTGCTTGTAGAATATTGTAAACATTCTTGACATTCCTTTGTAACGAACTAATTTCCTTTTAAGGGGCTACCCGGATTTTTAGCGCACTCACTAGCGCCACTTTAGTAGAAAAATCATAACTCGTTAAATTAAAGTCCAATCAAAAATCTGGTAGATACAATTGTAGTACAGGTTCTATAGTTTATTTAGTACGTTTAAATTGTTTCTAAAGTAGTTTACTGTAGTTAGAGTTAGAAAAACTGCTAAATGTGGCCACTTTTAGCATTTTTGCTAACTGTAACTGCAGATAACTCTGTTTAATTGAACTTAAACATTGTGTCTAAACCACATAATCAGAGCTACAATCGTATCTACCAGATTTTTGATTGGTCTTTTATTTACCGAGTTATGATTTTTCTAGTAAAGTGGCGCTAGTGTGCGCGGTAAAAATCCAGGTAGCGCCTTAAATAAGATATCATTAAACACTGAGATCTGACTTTAGTGTGTGGATATACATGGATGTCCCATGTATGAACACAAATGATATGTTCCACCAAATTGTAAAGGATTCAGTTACCCATTACCAATAAACATAACGACTACAGAACTATCAACCCCTACTTAAATTAGGCTTTATGTATTAATATTTTGAGGCACTAAGCCTTAAGCCCACATACAAGGATGGTCTAGGTTAAGGGCAAATAAAATTCATAGAGCCTGCAATCTACATCTAAGCGGTGTGACGCGACAAAGTGCAGCTTGCGAGTGCAACGCACCCATCCCGCTTCCCGTTCTAGCCTCACACTATGAGCGCAGGCGTATCGCACTGCATAAGTGCAGCTGAGATTACTCAGTGCTTTGACGCGAACTGAATATTAAGCCCCAAGAAAATCTTAATCTTCTATGAGTTTTAGGTACCTTAGCATGAAGATAATCTTAGATCACAGTGTGAAAATGTGGAAAGTGTTTATTGTGCTGATAAGTTTAAGTGTCTTGGTGAGTAAAACAAAGCCTAGTGAATAAGTGCCTGAAGTATATTTATTATTATATTAGTAATTAGAGAATTTCTCCCAAAGGTGAAAGCTTTCGATGTTGCTGAAAACACTGAAGATGATAGTGTAAATATCAAGGAAGGCCGGAGCTGTAATTGTCGTAAGTTTTCTTTTTGAGAGCATTTATGTATTTACAAACATTTTGTGACCATGAAAGTTTGAAATACTCATGATACTGAAGACAATTTATACCTATCTTATCTTGTTCTTGTGACAGCACACGCTGGTATATGAGGGTACTAATAATTTTAGGCATAGAAAAACAAGTTCAGTACTGACGTCATTTGTTTTTAACGTAAAAATTAAATGGATATCTTATTTTTCTAGGTTGTGGGGAAAGAAACGAAGCATCGAGAATTGTTGGTGGTGTAGAGACAACTGTTAATGAATTTCCGTGGGTGGTGAGGCTGTCGTACTTTAAGAAATTTTACTGCGGTGGTATGCTCATCAACGACCGATATGTGTTAACTGCTGCTCATTGTGTTAAAAGGTAAAAGGATTCGTATGTCCATTTTTATGTAGCGAGGCAGAAAACACCTTTAACGCTATTACAATAATCATTACATACGTTGAAAGATCGCTGAGCTGAGACATATCATTTCGTCAATTGTAATGATATAAATGTAACCCAATAAAATTAAACCGATGATTTTCGTAATAAAACTTAGCAAATGATCACATAACGGAGGAAGAGTATGAATTACAGTATATAAAAGCGAGAGTAAACATCTTTCTTTACCTACACACTTCTTTCAAAGATCTTGTAACAACCAGGTAGTGTATTTTGAAACCAATTTAAAATTATGTAGCTTTCGTCGATATTGTACTTACGAGTACATAATAGCCTCTTTACGTTTTTAGGTTCAAAAACCACTATTTGCTATATTATTAAAATATGTTAAAGATTGAACCCAAAAAACTCAAAATCTTTCCAGCTTCAACTGGTTCATGATCAAAGTGACGCTCGGGGAGCACGACCGCTGCAACGCAACCCGGCGGCCCGTCACCAGGTTTGTGGTCGAGATGGTCGTCCACAACTTCACATTCACCACCTTCAGGGATGACATCGCTCTGCTGAAGTTGAACGAGCCTGTTGCGATTACCGATACTGTGAAGCCGATATGTTTGCCTAGAGACGACGGTGAGTTTTATTGCTAAGCATGAGACAAGACAGTTTATTTCACTTTGATGTCTTTGTGATATGGTATGGTACTAGAATTAAAAAAAAAGGAAATTTTTAGGCTACAACGCGACGCTTTTAGTGCTCAGTCAGCAGTATTTAGATAATAACAGAGTAACTGATCAATGTCGTCAGAGTTACTTTGTTTTTACTGATTTCAAAAAAAAGGAGGTGATCAATTCAATGTGCATTTAAGTGATATTTTTAGCATTTGTCAGTATTTGAGTATGTTGATTAATTAAGGTTTCCAAACACATGTGCTAAATTTTATAAAAAGTGTATTTATGTATGTCCACGGATTTCTTGAAAGCGAAAAGTCACAGCTAGTTGATTTATTTTTTTAAAGTTTAATCAGGTATATTTCGATTTAGGGTACAGTAAATATTTTATCAAAATCGGACCAGTAGTTTTAACATATGGGTAAATAAATAAAAATCATGAAATAACAAAAATATTTAAAAATTGACTAAAAAGCTTTAAAAAAATATATTTGCCGTCTGACTAGGTACTTAGGAAAAACAAATTCATTTGGAGTCAGTGTCAAAATTTACGTCGACTGTTATCCGTAAAATTGAGATCATGCACTGACTCCAAATGAACACGTTATGAGGCAAATACGTTATGTTAAGCTTTTTATCCAGTTTTATTGTTTATGTTATTGATGTTTGTTAGGAAATTTTACCCACTAATATCCTGCGCAGAAATACAGACTGTACTATCACTTTTGAGCTGATGCCATCTTCTGTTCTTCAATGATAAATGTAGGCGTGTAAGTTTCGGTAGAAGATTATTATATGTTAATACGTTCGCGTTGTTCTATTTCAGAACAAACCTATGAAGGAGTGAAAGCAATAGCAACAGGCTGGGGATCCATAGCAGAGCAAAAGAACCACTCTTGCACGCTTATGGAGGTAGAGCTTCCAGTTCTTAGCAACGACGCTTGCAAGAAGACCAACTATCTGCCCAGCATGATTGCTGATAGCATGCTCTGTGCTGGATACCTTAGTGAGGGCGGGAAAGACACTTGTCAGGTAAGTTCCACAACATCGCACGCTGGAACGGAACGGTCGGCACGCTGGCCCACCGTTCCTCGTACGTTTCCAAGTCTTTCACAGTGATGGCAACACGACTGTGGAATTATTTTCCCCTGGATATAAAGAGAACCGATGCAAAGTTGTCTTTCAAGAATAAAGTTCGTAGATTTCTGAAAGAGTGAATAATTGAGTTTGAGTTTGATTTTTGATTGCATAGTATTATTATTATATGTATGTATTTATGCTTTATTTATGTATATACTTATATATATTTTTAGTTAATTTATTTATCGGTATAGTTATTTACTTAGTTTATTTATTTCAGTAATATATTTATTAGATTCTTTTTACTATGTTCCTATTTTTTTTTTCACTGCACCCGTTGCCATCTTTCTGCATGACCTAAAGGTTTGGCTGGCAGAGAAGGCATTTAGCATTAAGTTCACCTTTGTACACTAAATTTGTGCAATAAAGTCTTAAAATAAAAAACATCCATTCCCCACCATCCCCACCCATCTGTCATGTACTATCACAATTCAAGTGACCCAGGAGATCACACCACAAAAAGATTTGTAAAACCAAGCATCCCTTTTAATATTTTCAGGGTGACAGCGGTGGACCTCTATGTGCTGAAAGACGAGATAAGCAGTACGAACTTTTAGGTAAGACAGTTTATGTAAATGTGAAGAATGAGGATGATGAAACCAACCATAATTTTTGAGAAGTACATTCATACACTACCTACTGAGAGAGATGTATTTTTGTTTTCAGGTGTTGTGTCATGGGGTGTAGGATGCGGGCGGCCAGGATACCCTGGGGTGTATACCAGGGTCAACAAGTATCTGTATTGGATCCGACAAAACACACGCCAAGGCTGTTACTGTTCAGAATAATCCAGATCTACACATACACTTTCATTCTTTTTATTCTGCTCAATGTATTTATTTTTATGTCCTCATGGTGCGTTTGCTTACGTAAAAGTAGATAAGCACAAATAAATGATAATGTGTAGGTTTTATTTTATTCAATGAGAGATCTCTTCGGGGCTTTAAATTACTTTGTGAATAGCAACAAAAAAAAACGTTTTTTTCTTTTGAATTAATTCGTCAAACGTGGCCAAACATTTAATTCGTCACCACGTTGTCTTTATCGGAGTTTGGAAATTAGCCCGCATAATTAACGAAATCTTATGTTAACTTTGGATGTTTTATAAAAGGGAAATCAGTATCATTTGGCCACTGAAAACGTTAACATGCTTTTCTTACCTCTATTGTTCTTTTATTTTGTGCAAGTGCCGGTAAGTTCTGTTTGATCACTATGTTGGTGTCATATTTTAGAGTGATAATAATTATTTTAATTAACGTTTTTTGTTTGGTTTTTAGAAGGTTGAAGGATTATTCGACTTTGTCATTGGAAGACAAAAAATCTGCGTATGTCGTAAGTTTCCATTTTCTTCTTCTACATACTTCATAAGTTTATATTTGAGATATTCTGTACTTATAATTAGTTGAGTGAAATGAAATGAAATCTATAGTGAATAAGCATTTAGGTAACAATGTTAGCAGTTATATTTGCTCTTACGGTATTTTCGCCAATCTTTACCTTTTCAGGTGTATTCACATCACACTTAAAGCTATTATTGGTTCAAATCGCTCAATTTAAACTTTATATAAACTCTTCATTAAATTTATAATTTAGAAAATCATTAACGCTATAGTAACATTTCTCGAGCAACCATGTTTTAACCAGTTTTTTTAAATCTATTTATATTAACATCTTTCAACCTGTTTGGAAATTTATTAAATATTACGATACACATGATGAAAGCATTTTTTGAGGTTAAGGCAAAATTGACTAGGGCTTATAGAGTTTGTGTATTTATTCGTTGCGAATTCTTGTCTGTGTCGTATCCTGTATTTTTTGAAAGAGATACTTATGTTTGAATACAAATAAGCAAACTTCATTTAGGTACCTATATATACAAGCATGGCAACGGGAGAATATTAAGTTTTTCAAATAGTGGTTGACAGGATTCTTTTTTCCCGATGCCACACATAGCTCTTATACATCGCTTTTGCGATTTAAGTAGTTAAGTGATTATAATTAGTCGAGTTTACAGTCTAGAGAATGAGTGACTAACTGTCATCATCAACATAATTTATCTTACAGGCTGTGGCATACAAAGATCAGTTGCAAATCGTCTCTTCGGTAGTGATTCGGTGTCTCCCAACCAGTTCCCTTGGCTAGTCACCGTGACCGCCGGCACCACGTCCTTCAGTGGAGCCCTGGTATCCGACAGGCATATTGTGACTGCTGCTTCTCTTTTGAATGGGTAAGTTTACTGTCAATTTAAATTAAGTATGTACTTACTGTTTTACGATTTGGTGTGCCCAACTGGACGATTCAGAACGTTCGATAAGCCATTCGGCTTGGGTTTCGGCTAGATTTTCTATTTATTTGTAAATCAATGTCGCAGTTTCATCGGATGTCGATATGTCAGTTCGGTAAGAAATATAATAAAAGAACAAAATTAAATATTTGCATCAGATAAATCCATGTTATTATTATTTTATTAACATGTGAAAGTTATCGAATCGTAACCGAATCCGTAACCCAATGGTTCTAATTCGGGGGTCGGGTTTATACAGCAAAATATACAATAACTTTCTTGAAGACCTTTTTCCTCCATGTTCCTTCATTTTCATATATCAAGACTAAATACTCATATGTCACAAGCAGAATGATGTTAGTCGGTAATCAAGTCGGATTAGGTACCGTCTCACAGGGCTGCAAGACTGAAACAACAGGGAATGTACTTAATTGGCTTATCTCTGTTTAAATTGTGCCATACGTTGCATACCCAAAACTAGTGCATTAGTTCTCTACCTAAAAATCCATATAAAAATAAAATAAATAACATGAGATAACTGAAAGAATCTTAAGAGAAGAGTAACTCGTAGTGGTTAGCAGACTTAACAATGCGAATACATTTTCTCAGCGTACCAGCAAGCGACGTCACCGTCACCCTCGGCACCCAAGACCGCTGCGCCCTCGCCACGTCTCCACTCAGCGCCGTTGAAGCAGTGATCAACCACCCCAGCTACTCACCCACTACCAGCGGCAATGACATTGCCCTGGTTAGGTTGAGCAACCCTGTCTCTTTTAACGACCGCGTCGCACCGATCTGCTTGCCCATGTCAAGTAAGTTTTATGTTCACGCAACATGACGTTGTGATTCGTATTTTTTTTTTCATTATATAAGACCTAGAACTTGTGACGCAGTCACAAATTACAAATCAATGACGGAGTTCTAGAGTTTTTTTTTTATATTGGACACCAATCACATACATTGCTCTTATCCCAAAGTAAGTAGCCAATGAACTTATGTTATGGAAATCAGACTCAACGGTGTAACCACAACACCCAGACCCGAGACGAGAGAGTAGAAATTATGATTTCTACATTCCCGGTACCGATTCCTGGTCGAGTACCGGGAATCGAACCCGGGACCTCGGAGCGGCGACGCCTTGAAACCCAGCGTGCTTAGCCACTACACCCCGGAGGTCGTCAAATAAGGAAGGTTCGGAAATTCAAAATCAGGATTAAATTTATATCACGAATACGCCGTCATTGACTGACGTTCTTGCTTTGTTCTGATATCAAACGATTGCAAAAAGCAGTTTCGTATGTAAATATGATGTGTTCATTTAAAAACTTATACTGTGTCTAGTTTCAGATAGATCTGGTACAGTGGCGAAAGTTGGCTCCTGGGGAGACTATTCAGACGACTCGGGCTGTGTTCCAAAAGTGGCTTCTCTGCCAATATTGGAATCGGAGACCTGCCTTACCAGTGCTGTCAACACCTCGTTGGTGACTGGTGACAAAGGGTGTCTGGGTCCCGTCGGCACTACCAGCACTGTTTGCTCGGTAAGATCATGTTCTAATACTTAGACAGATAAGGTACTTTAGTAGTAAATATACTAGAATTTATGTATGACCCATCAAATGAGTATATTTTGTGTCGTTTTTCTTCGTCTCTATCTCTATGTACTGTTGGTATTCTTTATTATTAAGGCTATTATAATCCTAAGAGTCAATAGAGTAAGTGATTAGATTTCAACTCACAAGTTTAGTGAGTAAGTTACTTTTTAAAGTAAGTTAAGGATTTCAACGTTAATATTTACAGAGGTGGATTAAGTTACTCATATGCGTTACCTATCGTACATTGAAAGTGAGTCATTTGACTGTTTTTTTTTGTATCCTTGCACGTTATTTTTTTGTTTAGGAGGACGTTGGAGCTCCGGTGATGACGCAATGGATTCGCAACGGGGCGTTCCGTCTCGTCGGCGTCATATCTTCGACGTCTTGTGAGGAGACCACTACACCTATCTACACTAGGGTCTACGACCACGTGTCTTGGATCCGCACCCAGATCAGATCCGATTGCCAGTGCTTGTAATGTTACTGCTTCTGTTTCTTTTGTGTTTTGATTGATGACGAAAATTTTTTGTCTGTTTGAAGTAAGAAGCTAGGAGCACCTGATTTCCTAACATTAACAATTGGTACAATTTCATTGTTTTTTAATTATACGTTTAATAGGATAGTTGACACCTAAAATCATTAACAAACTTTTAATCATTTATCAAAACCAATAGATTTAGTATGCAAGTTTTTATGATAAATAAATCAATTTATTTACGTATCTAAAATATGGTATTTTCTTAAGGATAATACTTTTTGCTTGATGATTGCTCTGGAAACTACCAAATATACTATTGTTTCATATTAAGTAATTGGTTAAATTAATAAAGAATAATACACCTTTAAGATATTTAACTTTTATTGAATTCAATTATCTTACTTAATTAGAGCTATAAGCTATTTACATTTATGAGGTTTAAAACATACTCATGCGTACCTCTACTAAAATTACTTAATTCCTAGTAATTCCTCTTTACTCATGCCTACTTAGCAGATCCAATATGTCTTCTGATCGTAACACTGCTGCAGTCTAAAATGTCTTTCTCGTGGTAAAGCGGGAGACCTTCGATCCTCAAGGTGGCCTCAGGGTCTTCAAAGGTGGTGGTGTAGCTGGGGTTCAAAGGATGTAAGGGGCCTAATGCCTTGACTGAATTCCTTGCTTCGTCAGTACCTAAATCGTAGTGCGTGCCATCGCCAGTTCTTTTGATCCTGTTCTTGACCTGTGGAATTAAATGATATGTATGTATAGAACTTTTAGTTACATTTACTTGTATACTTGAATATAAAATAAGAATAAAAACCGGCCAAGTGCGAGTCGGACTCGCACACTGAGGGTTCTGTGCCAACTTTAACTGAATGAGGGAATCCATTTACTTATACTGCAAATATAACTTTGTTTTTCATTGTGTTTGTATTAAGTACAAAGTTATGTTTGAGGTTGTTGAAAATGTGCTATATCCCGAATAACTACTCGTTCGATCCCGTCCGAACCAATTTTCGTTGAAAGTATTTATTAAGATCTACATCATACATTTTTTTCAAAATTTACACTTGCTTGGTTTAGAAATTAGATGGGGGGGACGCCCATTTTACCACTTCGGAAGCGTCTAGCTATGAAAAGTAAGACTTTAAAAGAAAATGGTTTTAGAAACCTCTATGTTATTTTAAAAGACCTATCCATAGACACCCACAGACACGGATAGGTTTGACAAAAAAAATATTTTTGGTTTTAATTTCATGTATGGCACCCCCCCCCTCCCCCCCTTAACTGTCACTATTTATTATTTTTTGTATGAGAATCGGTAAGCGGTTAACGACATACATCTTCCTACCAAATTTCAATTGTGTAATGCTTATAGTTACAGAATAAAATGGCTGTGGCATACGGACGGACAGACAGACAGACAGACAGACTTGACGAAACTATAAGGGTTCCGTATTTTGCCATTCGGCTACGGAACCCTAAAAAGGCAGGTCAACTTCAATAGCTTTGAGATACGACGATGCTATTTTGTAGAAAGACTAAACTGGTTGTCAGTGTCGAAACAAAGAATTTCAGACAGTAATTGCGCAGTAGTTAGCTTTAACGACGAATTTACTCGTACTCTGTGTACGAGTAACTAGGAATCATAACAACCATTGATTTCGGTACAATAACCAAAGAGATTACCATTTCAGGCGAAGCTTTCTTCAAATCACTGGCGAGCCCAATCTTCTCGAAGAACTCGATGTATCTGGCAGACGCGTTGAAATGCGTTGACAGCTCTGCAGCTTTGTAGTCCCAGGGAAATGTGTGGTGGTAGTTGTGCCAACCCTCACCTTGGGAGATGAACGAGACGAACCAAGATTCTACAGGCTGGAGGTTCCTGTTAAATTGACATTTGTTACCATAAACATTTTTGAGAAGGTACAAAATGCGGTCGGAATCAACAGGTTTAAAACTGTAAGTAAAGTAATAAAATATGTTAAGTTCGAATCGGATTCCAATATTTCAAATGCCTACCTGTTGCCATTATTTATCAAGATGTTTTTAGTATTTGTTGGTATAGCGGCAACAGAAATAAATAATTTGTGAAAATTTTAACTGTCTAGCTATTCTTCAGATGTCTAGGTTCTTAAGATGCCCGATGACGGACAGACGAGAAGTCTTAGTATTATGGTCCCACTTCTACCCTTTGAGAATGAAACCTTAAAATAAACCTACAGTTAAAAAGTAAAAAAAAATGTTAGTGGGCAAATTAATAACGCTATATCTACAGTAGGAATGTAGTAGTAGAGTGAGTGCAACATACTTCTTTGTAAAGTACGTCTTTAAGAGCTACGTTCGTTGATTTAATTCCGTTAACTGATTTACCCATTTTAAAACAAGCTTAATGTCTATCGGGAATATCGATCATCGGTGATTGTATCGATTGATTTTTTTTCCAAATCCAAAATTAAGTAAGTTTTAATGAAATCCTGAGACGTAATAAGCTATGTCGCTCCTAATTCCATAAAGCTACACAATTTATCACGCCTAGACTAGGGTTTAACTAACGTATATTTGAAGTCCCAATAATGAATAGGTCAAGGTACATAAATCGTTACTCACTTGTCATAAGGCCTCGTGCCATAAAGATGAGCAGCACTATTAACCAACCAAGTCCCATTCAGTTGGAGGACGTACCGCGCGAAGTAAACCACAAGGAGGGACTCCAGCCAGGGTTCGTTAAAGTAGTATACTGGTACTACCACGGGGATAAGTATAGCGAAGAGTATGTAGAGCGGGTAGTAGTATCTGGAAATATTATGAAATAAAATGAGTCTTAGTTCAAAGTCATGTTAATACTATTAGGTATCAACGCAGAATTCGTAGGCGATAAAAATCGCCGTCTTGTAATTTTAAGGTAAAATTATGAATGAGAAAACGTGTAGTGTTCAGCTTGCAAAGCAAAACGGCTGAACCAATTTTAATTAAATTAAATATAGTGATACTTTGGACCGTAGAGATATAATAGCTGCCGGCAATCATTGGTCTCAGGAGGTTAAAATGGGGATAAAATTGTGTGTTGAAAATCCGACGCCACAGGCAACTGATAGATACGAATAAATGCGCGACCAATTTACAGTAGAGTTACGCACTTTTTCTGAAACATGACCATCCAATCCGCCTGCAAGTCGCTCATGTCAATCTTCTTGCCCAGCTTAATGACGTATGGATGCTTCTTCGTCATCAGCCAGCCGATGTGGCTGAAGAAGAACCCTCGCTTAGCGTTGTGAGGGTCTCCGTCCGTGTCCGAGTAGCGGTGGTGAAGACGGTGGTCACGGCACCAGATGAACATCGAGTTCTGGGAATGAATGAAAACGTGGTAAACATAGAATGGAGGACAAAAAGGTATATCATATCTTGTTTATTATGTAAATACCTTGTCGCAATTTTGGCGACTGAGGCTAATAAGCAGCTCTAACAGAGGCTCTACCTACAATATGTTTCGTGGATAATACGTTACACTGACTGTGCGATACGTCTGGCGTAAACGATTTCGTTACAGCAAACGGAAGAACCGGTACTCTAGATGCTGCGTGATGTGATGTGCGAAGGTTTTATAATTGGGTAACATTTAAGAATCATAAATCCTACGCATCGCGCTTGTAAGTATAGTCCTTTCGTCCTTATTGTTTTTCCATAATTATAAATGATAGCATAATTACACAACAACACAAGACAAGCCCAAAAAAAAATTAGTTACATAAAAACAAATAATCACTAAGAATGTTCTTTAGTGAATGAGACTTTCAACAAACTATATAGGGTGATTTTGTTATCAGTACCGAAATTTTGTGTAAAGACTCTACTGATGAATATGAACAACTTTTACTATGGGGGCAATAGTGAAATCAAGAAAAAAAAATCAGTTGTTCCATACAAAAGTTCAATTGGCGCGCGGTCAAAATGTATGGAACAACTGATTTTTTCACAAAATTTCGGTACTGATAACAAAGTCACCCTGTATAATATGCGTGAACAATTAGACTATGCGTTATAATAATATTATGAAATTTTAATTAGATATTCAGCAGCTGGTTATGTAGGTAATTAGATAAAAAAAATGTATTATACATGAAGTATTCAGCACCGATGTAGGTCAAGTGTGGTCATTCGACGGTTCTGAATAAATTACGTTAACACACACAATCACAATTCGCTACGGGCATGATGATCCTCGGCCATTCTTTATCACTTGCACCTATTACGCATTTATTGGCCTTGCTGAAGAATCTGTTACAGAACACTCAGGACAGCACATTTTTAAGGTTTTTGATAGGTTGAGTTGTGGTGCTGCTGATGACATCTAATCTGTACTAATATTATAAAGCTGAAGAGTCTGTTTGTTTGTTTGAACGAGATCTAATCTCAGAAACTACTGGGCCGAATTAAAAAATATTTTAACGTTGGATAGCCCATTTATCGATGAAGGTTTTAAGCTATTATCATCAATTATTAGCATCAAGATACGACTCCAGCACCAGAACGAAAAAAGTTGCGAAAACGGGGGAAAATTATTCCTTTTGAAAACTTCCGCTGCGTACGCTGCGTAAACCAATACAATACAAAATCACAATAATCATGTATGACAAGATAATTCTGCATTTATAGTTCTACAACAAAGTTCGCGGCAACATATGTCTATCTTATATGGTTTATTTACTGCAACCTTTTCTATATTAATATTATAAAGCTTAAGAGTTTGTTTGAACGCGCTAATCACACTAATTACTGGACCGATTTGAAAAAAATATTATTGAATTAGATAGCTTATTTATCGAGGTAGCCTTTAGGCTATACAACATCAAGCTGCGACGGGAGGCGAGGAATCAATCTCAAAACGCGCGGACGAAGTCACGGAGAACGGCTAGTTTATATTATAAAGCTTATTGTTTGGAATTTTGAACGCGTTAATCTCAGGAACTAAACTGATTGGGAAAATATTTTCATGTAAGATAACTTATTCATCGGGAAAGACTATAGGCTATAAAAAAATCTTGCTACCACGGGAGGAAAGGGAGTTAACTCAAATCGCGTAGGCGCAGTCGCTGGGAACCGCTTGTTTCTTAAATAAAGTTTGTTATTACCTGGCCAGCAATAGTTTGGCAGATTATAAGAGCAGCTCGGAGCGTCGGGGACGCTTTGAAGCATTTATGTGTGTAAAGTCGGTGAGCTCCAATAGTTACACCTTCAGTGGAAAGGTACGCGACAAGCAGAGCTGCAAATATCAAAATCGGAGTTAAATTAAACTGTATATACTTAGCTGGTCTTGGCTAGTCAATTCACAAAAAATGATTTTAAGATACACTTTAGCGAGATTAGCGATTGAAATGAAAACATGCGTACTTACTCCAAATAAATGTCTTCAGCTGAATGCCACCGGTGACCATTATATAAACACCCCACAAGCAGAGTAAATGTAAAATCATAAAACCAATGGCGTTTTTCCAAACTATCTCATGGGTGTATCCAAAATCCGTGCCTATTTGGGTACAGATTTTGGTGTCTGATTTCGCTTTTGCCTCGCAAGAGGATTCCGTTTTGCCATCGTAAGCTGCCATGTTTCTTGTTCACTTGCAGACCTGATGAGGACTGTGATGAGGGTCCTAAGTTTAATCATTTTATAAAAGAATTCCAAAGCATTGTTTTATACTAAACAATCAGATGTTATTGAGCAATATCGAAAACTTGAACCTTTGACATTGTCATTCAAATTAGACAATGGTCACCTAATACGCTTTTGTAATTAGTAGTTTTTTTTTGTATTTTAACTTCCAAATGCGACATACGATGACCGTTTTGATGTACTCCTTCTTGCCCACATTAGGTATTTTGCAATCTAGCCACTGCGAGTGCAAATGCCACAAATCAAAAATCAAAAAAAAAAAAAAAAAAAAAATCTAAAAATATTTATTCAATTTAGGACACAATATGCCACTTATGAACGTCAAATGTACAGTGAAAAATAAAATTAAAATAATTGTGCCCTGAAGGGGCCGAATCATGTCTCCTTATCTTTTGGGCCCTACCAGCGCTTCGAGACAGAACACAGACAATTAGGCAAGTGCTGAGAAGAAACGCCGGAACAAGCTCAGTCACCACTAGCTGCCGTAAAATCAAAATCATCAAAGGTAAGTACATCAGTCGGTGCAGTCTGGACAGACCACACATTCGTGTCGTTCAGATAGTCTTGAACCTTATAATAGCCTTTAGACATAAGCGTGTTTTTAACGTGTTTCTTAAATTTATCAACCGGCAATTCGACAAGATTGTGTGGTATATTATTAAAGAATTTTATACAATTTCCCATGAACGAATTACTAGTTTTAACTAATCTGAAGTTAGGAACGACAAGCTTGTGTTTATTTCTTGTGTTATATGAGTGAATGTCGCTCTTCTTCATGAAATAATCTAAATTTTTACGGACCTACATTATATTGTCAAAAATGTATTGAGAAGCCACAGTTAATATGTTGATTTTCTTAAAGACCTCTCTCAGGGAGTCACGAGGACTAAGTTTATAAATAGCACGAATGGCTCTTTTCTGCAAAATAAATATGGTATCAATGTCTGCAGCAGAACCCCACAAGAGAAGACCGTAAGACATAATACTGTGGAAGTAACTAAAATACACAAGCCTCGCCGTTTCAACATCAGTCAGATACCTTATTTTTCTAACTGCAAAGGCAGCCGAGCTTAGCCTCCTAGCTAGGGCTTCAATATGAGGTCCCCACTGTAATTTTGAGTCAAGCGTAATGCCCAGAAATACAGTGGAGTCTATTAAAACTAGATTATTACCATTTAGTACAATATTTGGTGTAAGTTGCTTTACATTAGGCAAAGTGAATTTTACACATTTAGTTTTACTAGCATTCAGCAACAAGTTATTGGTGGTGAACCAATTCAATACTTTGGAGAGAGTATTGTTTACTTCGTCAAAATTTTCTTCATGTCTTTTCATTTTAAAAATCAAAGAAGTATCATCAGCAAACAGAACTATCTCACAAATATTTGTGGAATAAAATGGCAGGTCGTTTACATATATCAGGAAAAGTAAAGGCCCCAATATTGAGCCCTGGGGGACCCCCATTTGAAGAGGGGCTCCGGAAGAGTAGGTACCATTTATGTTAACTGATTGTATTCTACCTGATAAGTACGAACTTAACAACTTAGATGAGTTTTCCGAGACACCATAGTGTTCTAACTTAATGAGCAGTATCTGATGGTCTACACAATCAAACGCCTTTGATAAATCACAGAATACACCTACGGCATCATGTTTGTCTTCATAAGCATCAAGATTGTGTCTGATGAGTGCTACTCCGGCATCAGTTGTATTTCTACCTTTAGAGAACCCAAACTGTTTTTCGTGTAGTAAATTATTAAGTTTAAAATGGGAAAGCAATTGATTATAAATGAGTTTTTCAAAAATTTTACTTATTGTGGGTAATATTAAAATAGGCCTAAAATTGCTGGGGTCACTTTTGTCTCCCGATTTAAATAAAGGGACAACCTTACTATGTTTAAATAAATTTGGAAAATGATTTTGGTCAATACATTCATTAAAGATATAAGATAAGTAAGGAGCTATTAGAGGTATAATGGGTTTTATTGTGTCTATT
This sequence comes from Pyrausta purpuralis, assembly GCA_963924145.1. Lineage (NCBI taxonomy): Eukaryota > Metazoa > Arthropoda > Insecta > Lepidoptera > Crambidae > Pyrausta > Pyrausta purpuralis. Next base: position 22,265,158 of record OZ001643.1, read on the forward strand.
GATATACCCGATTTATCCTCTGTTTTCTTTTGTTTTAATTCTTTAAATGTTTTTATGATGTCTAAAGGACTAATATTTCTGAATTTAAATGAGGATTCGCGCCTATGAACACTCGACACAAGTAATGATTTCGCGTGACTTGAGCAAGAACTCAACTGTTTAGTCGTCTCTATAGGAATGTTACAGAAGTAATCCTCAAAAGCGTTTGCTACCTCGTCATCAGATTTAATAAGCTTGTTGTTTATTTCTAGACTAAATTCGTTATCATGAGATTTCGTTTTACATGTTTCTTTATTTATAATATTCCATGTTTCTTTGATTTTATTACTGGTTTTTTTAATTTTATCGCGTATGTAATTCGACTTAGCTACATAGCAAACTCTTTTGAAAATTTTTGAGTACCTCTTAACGTACTCATGAAACGATAGATCCTTTCTATATGCTTTTTTGTTATACAATTCAATCATTTTTTTCCTACTTGTATAAACTCCTCGTGTAGCCCAGTCACTGAATTTCGGTTTACAGTTTTTGATAACTATTTTCTTTTGAGGGAAAGTAATATCAAATTGTTTTTTAACTACCTGAAATAATTGTTCATACAAGTCACTAGCATTTTTTTATCAAAAGGTATAGACGGTATTTTATCACTTACAAGGTTTTTAAATTTGTCCTTACGAGATGCAGTGACCGGCCTGCATTTGATTTCTAGACGGGGTGGAATAAAACGGTTCTGTAGTGTAACTATCTGACCGCAATGATCCGATTTTACAAAATTAATAATAGATTGTTTGATGATTTTACAGTTGCAGAGAATATTATTTAAGCAAGTAGCTGTTGTAGGAGTTACTCTACTGGGCTCAGCGAAAACCGGAGTGAGGTCAAATGATTTGAAAATGCTCAAAAACCGAACGCCATTTTCCTCCGTAATATCTATAAAGTCCACATTGAAATCTCCACATACAACTACTTTCTTTGTAGTTTTACATATTTTGTTTAACACATTTTCCATTACAGATTCAAATAATTTAAAGTTTCCACTTGGGGGTCTATAAACACAGACAATAATGTAGTCGTCCAGCTCCGCACACGATATCTCAATTGTTCGCTCAATAGTGAGAGACACTATGTCTTTTCGCTCTTTACATTTTAGTTTATTATTAATTAAATTAAATAAAAAGGTAATTATTAAATAAAAAGGTAAGTTTATTATTAAATAAAAAGGTAAGTACTATACTATACACATTACGTCCGAGTATGTTTATAATAGTATGCGTAACTATACTTTTATCAGAATATCTATCCGTTAACCTAGTTACCATAACACAAGCTCATGCTTAGTTTCGGTCAAGGTAACTAGCGTGAGGGTTTAAAACAAGCAATCAATTTCCAGCCAGCATCATTTGATAAGGTAAGATTGATAAATGTCGCTAGGTCATTTACGGGCAGATAAATGAAAAACAATGAAAATAAATATGTTGTATATTTTAACATATACTTATTAATTGAATCTATTACATTTATCTGGTTTAATTACAAGTGATTGCATCTTTTGTGTGTTCTTGAATCCAATCGATGTAGTTGCTGACTTTTGTGTAAACTCCTAAAGAAGATAAAGATAAAATTGATGGAGCTGAGAAAATCGACAAAAATCATATTGTTTTTTATGAGTACTTACCGGGGTACCTTGGATCAGCACAGCCAATACCCCAAGAGACAACACCTGAGAAAATATTTAACTGAATTAAAAACAACTAATTCTTAGAGTAACTCAGTACATACTTCGTTAAAACTAAACTAATACGGTATTTAAGTATTTTTTCTAAGTACTTACCTGCTTGAACATAGCGCCCGCTACTTTCGAAGACCAACAGTGGACCACCACTGTCTCCCTGGAATGAAATATCAAGAGTCAGTGAACGAAAACTTTTATAGTAAAAGTAAAATTTTGTATTGTTTCAAATAGGTTAAATGTATCAATGATGTAGGCAATCAAGAAACGCGTGCAAACAATAAATGAAAATAAAAAAAGGTTTAGTTATGCATAGTGAATTGATTACATGAATGCATTTCAATCCATTGTATGCAGAATTATACGAGTACTATACACTTACATCATCATTACAGGCCATTAAAACTATCCGTTCTGTGTTCCGTGTGGCTTATTATTAAACTGTCTATAGGAGTAATCCTTAATACTAGAAGTAGCGACGGATTAATAATAAATAATATTCTTTGGACATTCCCACACATCGCCATCTAGCCCCAAAGTAAGCTACTGAAAGCTTGTGTTATGGGTGCCAGACAACGGATTTAATACCTAAATACTTTTTGTTTGTAAATACATACATGATATACATAGAAAACACGTAGACCAATACAAACAGACATGTTCATACACACAAATGTTTGTATTGTGCGGGGATCGAAACCGCAACCCGCGGTAGGCGATTTCTGTCGAGTGGTCGCACTACACCAGACGGGTCGACAAGATTCGATTTTCGATTCGAAGGTCGATTCTACAAATAATACGTGATTTTTATGTATAGAAGCTAACGTAATAGTCGTAATATTTAGAACTCGCTGAAATAGAAAACTTTCGTTGACATCGTAACCCCCCCCCTTTTTTAACACTCGCAAGTATTTTCAGATTCTTATCAAGTTTCATTTACCTGGCAGCCATCTTTTCCCTTGGAGAAAGCGCACATCATAGTCGGCTTGAGATGCTGTTTGAGTTGCGACTCCATGCATTCTTTGTCCGAGAGGATCCGTAGTAACGCTTTAAGGAGCACTTTTGAAGAAGATTTCTCAACTCCCATTCTTCCCCAACCGACGATTGTACCGATCCTAGATGAGAAATCTTGGCCTGGGAATAATGACTGCATATTAAAAGAGATGACGTTCGACTCTACTAAAAGTTAACATATATCTTAAATAAGGTTAACTAACCTAACCCAAAGTATTTTACATAAATTACATTCACAATCATATCTTGCCATGCATTTGAAAGTTTCTTCCGAGTAAAAAGCACTTATGACAAATCATCATAAATGTATTATTCATGATTTAGCTATTTCCTAAACTATATGATTTTACTTTATCAGACCTGAAACTGGTAGGCATATAGGCACGATAGTCGACCCGAACTCAACCGGAAGGCTCAGGGTGGCGATGGCGATGTCATTCTCATCTCGTACAGCAGTGGATGTAAAACCTTCGTGAATGACCACGTTGGAGATGTTTCTGTGAGCCACGTTCCGGAGATTATCCAAGTTGTCCAGGCCTATGAGGACTTGCATTGTTCTGAAATTGTCCCTGGAAAAGTAGCGGCAGCGTGTAACAGCAGAAAATGAGTCACTGACTGAACTCGTATAGTCTTAACCTCATTGAGAATTAGTAAGAATCATCATTTAAAAACGTAGGGAGGCTTATGTTTAACAGTGAACGTCTGTTGGCTGTTATCGATACCTTCGTCAAAAGACGGTCACATGATGAATGTAGGTGGTAGTTATATGTAGGTTTTGGCCGTGCGTCCGTACTTGGCGTTTTACATCAAGGTCTTTTAAGAGGCATTTTTTCGAAGGTCTCAACACTTTTAAAGACAGTGACCATAACAGTCTGAGATTCGCGCGTTCCTCCCAATAATCAACTTGTAAATTGCATGCTACAAGGTTGCGTTTTAGGCATTGTGGAGAACTTTAGTGTACTGTGAGACTGAACGAATTAAGACGTCAGACTTGACTCGATTAGATCACGGAAGGGCTCAACTTTCTTGTGATTTTCTTTAGCGCAGATTACCAACTTACCATTTGAAACAATGACCCGCACTAAGCACATGCTTGTTTGTGATGATGGCACCACCACAATGCATTCTATTGTTCTTCAAAATGGCGACGGTCCAGGGGTGGGAGTGGGGAGCAGCTCTACGGCCTCCCACGATCCTCATGGATACCACCGTGTCTGCGGGCTTGCCACATTCTGGTCAGTGGGATAAAGCCAAATCTATTAGTCATCACCGTTATTTAAAAAAAACAAAATGGAGGATATTAAAATGCCAGTCACAAAGAAGTACCATGCAACTATCATAGTAAAGATTGTGGCTAGACAATAAAAAAATATAAATACTATATAGCTCTCCACAATTTAGGAGTTGGATAGAGAAAACAAAAGAAGGTAAGGATATTTTTACAGGTTAATTATGGGAGTAGAGACAGCTCATCTATAACATAAATATGCCCAAAATATAATGTATTCTACTAGCCTTTAGAAAAGTATACTCCATTGCCAAGTAAAAGTTTTAGCATTTTTCGTGTAACTTACGAATGGGAACAACACCATTAAGTTCATTCCAATTGTAGGCTACAAACCGGAACCAGCCAATCGATAAAGGACTTGACAACCGATTAATCAAGTGACGTTACAAAGCACCAAAGTAAAATAGTGTTAACTGCAATGTTTATCAATTCGTTATCGATTTTCTAATAGTTAAGTTTCATTCTATGACCAGTGGGAATTTAAAAAAAAAACCTTTTTAAAACTGACAAGCAAGACTCGGTTGCATTATTATTATTTATTTAAAATTGTATGCACAAAACGTAACGTTAAATTTAGGTTAGTAAAATTACATTAGATGGGATGTAGAACAGCACTACAACAGAAAAAGTCAAGAAGTAATTCATTACTAAACCGTGAATAATTAGTGTTAGCCAATGAGTAATGCTAATTACGTTTTGTATTCGGCGTCAAGAAGTTTCTTGCACTTCGATTAGTGAGAGTCGCTAATAGGCTCTTAGATGACCACACATTGTATGAGTAAGAAGCTACGATCATCATGCCTTGGATATAACATACGTTTATCGAAAAAACCTCACATCTGATTGTTTGTTTGTTGTCATCTCACTGTTTAAATATAATACGACTGGTTTCAAATCAACGCCAAGGAAGTCACATGTCGTAAGGGTGACTAACATTTCAGTTTAGCTGATTAGCATTTAAACAGTATATAATAATACTTATTTAAAATTATCAAACAATGATATAACATCTGGGTGGCCTAATGGTTTTGGCATCTGCCCAGATAGGTAGGTACACTCCCCAACGCAGCAAAGTTTTTTATTCAGTTCAAAAATATTGAGGTTTCTGTTTGACCTGTATGTTTGTATGTGTTACAGTTAAAACCCATTTTTCGTTAGAACTCGTTTTCCCCAGTTAAAATTAGTTATTACTTAATGCCTTTGTTAAAACTAGAAATAATCAGTTAAAACTAGAATTTACCACTGAAATATTTGATTTTCAGATAAAACTAGTTGTCACATCGAGCTATAGTTAAAACTAGCGCTGGAAAAACTGTTTTGGGATTGAAAACACGATATAAGTTTTAAAAATATTTATTGAAAAGATCTAAGATACTGGGAACCAAATTATAATAGTCTAAGACAAAAGGAACATTTTAGAGAATATTGATTTAAATTTAGTTGCCAAGATGACAATATTAATTATAAGTAGGTAAATAAAATAATCAAATAAATCAACAGAACACAACCATAAAATTTTAAAAAGCTAATAACTTGTTTAAAAACTCCTCTTTCCATCGCGACCCCTCATTTAAGTTTGCCATGACAATTGCACCCTCAAGAATGAATTCTATACGTGCCCAGGTTATTCTATCGGAATAAAAACAAAGCGGGAATGACAGAAGCAAGCGCATAGCGCGCGGGTGGCGCCGTTCCCCCGCACTTGTTGAATCAGGTTACATCTCGCGACCAATCGGAATAAAGAACGATGATCTCGCGACCAATCGGAATGAAATACGATGATCAGGTGCCTCGCAGCTAATCAGAATAAGGTATGATGAACTCTAACCTCGGTCGGAACAGATTTAACTGACTCGCTTCGGGAAAACGCGTTTTGTCTTGCAGAAACTAGTTTTAACTGATATTTGATTCAGACATTAGTCAATTCTAGTATTAACAAAGGCATTAAGTAAAAACTAGTTCTAACTAGGAAAAACGCGTTCTAACTACTAACTAGTTTTAACTGTAACATATGTATGTATGACCAGACAAAAGGCAGGTAATTGCTCGGAGTTCCACGCTATCTGTTTACGGCTATACGTCCCGTCAGTGCCTTAATTTATTTCTCGTTTTCTGGCAAAAAAACCTTTCTGTTTGTTTAGGAGTTGTATTACACTGCAACTGTTAGAAATAAGAAAAACGTGTCACTTCATTCTTATGTAAAGATTTTTCCTGTAAAAGTATTTGAACATGAAACACGTATTTAGTATTTACCATAATTTGGCAATGGCTGACATTTTAGGCTAAAAAGCGAAAGGTCACGCTCTCGCGCCGATGCCCGCTCAGTAGCAATTACATTGCGAATATTACATATTTATCTCTTCACAAAAAAGAAATGAGAATCCAAAAATTTGCGCACGGGCGGAACTCAAACCAGCAACCTCTTGGCTAACCGGACCTTGCGAAATTTGTGATCTCTTATGGATACGTACGTCATTACGCGTGACGTTTTCTATTTCTGTCTATCCTTTTAAACGCCATTGGTTATCAATGCGTTATGCGTAGTTTATTAAAAAAACGAAGGACCTTTTAGGTCTAAACTTTTAGTTAGATTTTTTTGATGGAGGTCAATTGTATTTTTATTATTTAGTACGTACAATTTATTTATTAATTGATGTCTAAGCGTAGATTTCACCATTGATCTTGATCGTAATTAATATCAAAACTGCGTCTAAAATTTTTCTTTACTGCCACAGTAGATTTCATGGTTGTGACAGTAATGAAAGCTTTTAATTAAACGCAGTTCAAAAGTTAATCGACAAAAAAATAATTGTTAAATCGGGTCTAAAGGTTTGACACGCGTCGCTCAATACAAAGTTCATGGCTGACAAATTGATGCAATATCCAAAGATGTAGTTAATCAAATGTATGAAGTGAAATAAATACGAAATAAATAAGAAACATCCATAATGGTCACACTTTTTTAAATTGATTACACACGCTAATATTTTTACACAAATAAGCGAGAGAACACATTTAATTGGATAGGTATTTACTCGTATGTAGATTGTGCCGGAACACGTGGCTTAGGAGTATTATATTATCTGGGACGTGGCTTAACATTCTTCTCAAAGGTACATTTTGTGGCAAATTCACAAACGTTAAAAAACAACTTTGATACATATTACGACACGTCTGGTGTAGTGGTTAGAGCTCCTGACTACAAAGCCAGCGGTCGCGGGTTAAATACCGTACCGCTAGGAGCAAATGTTCGTGTGATGAGTCGAGCATTTTTACCTAAGTCTATAGATATAATATGTTTTAAGTTTTTATGTAAGACAGCCCCGTCATTGTCTGCCTTACAATTATATTGACGAAGGCGAGGATAGGAGAATACTCAAAAATGTCGACGAATAAATTAATTGGAATTTGAATTTATCTGGTATCGTAATACATGGAATAAAATTTCTTACTTTGAAACTAAGACAATTTGGTGTTACCTGGCATATTTATTTATGTTTTAAATTGCAAAGAACCAGCTTTTGTTTCATTACATAAGAATACATCTATCATGCACGCTTCGATACCGTTTATCGCGTCGATAAAATAATCGTATTTTCTAAACGACTTGCTTTCCCCTCATTTTTTAAACTGTTAAGGCAATTTTTAATGCTTTAAAAATCATGTGAGTACATTAAAGTTACTAAAACCTAGAGATGCACCGAGTAGCACTTTTGCCGAGTAACGAGTACCGAGTATTACTCGGTTCATTTTTTTTCCAACCGAGTACTCGGCCGAGTAACTCGGTTTTGAATGAAATACCTGTTTCGGGTATACAAGTACAAACAGTTTCGCGCAGAATTGGCTTTCATCTATCCACTATAGCGCGATGATACTAAAAGTCCCATTACTTTAGAATTAGCTGTTGAAAGACAAAAGTCCTTTCGCATAGTCGTCAGGGCACCAAACAAGGTATCCAGAACTGGCACGTTAAGCACGAGTGTTACTATGTGCACCTGCAAGCACCGTGCATAGCGAGTGATTATTTTTAGAGGCTGGTAACGTAATATAAAGATCAAAAGAATAGGCTGTTACCAGAACGTGCAGACATCTTTGTGTTACTGCATCATAATTTTACTTTATAAAATTATATTTATTGAATTTTCTTCGCAAACTAGTTTTCCTCATTTGGTGTTATTAATACTCGTTTAGTATCATAATTGAGATTGTGAAAGATCTCCCCTGTTGTTTATATCTACCTAAATGTACTGTTTTAATTAAACTGAGTATACTCGGCACTAAAACCGAGTTACTCGGCCGAGTACGAGTATCAAAAAACCCGCCGAGTACGCCGAGTACCGAGTATTAACCGAGTAGTCGGCCCATCTCTACTAAAAACCTTTTTTAATTGATAAAAAGACGTGTGAATTATAACGATAGCCGCGATAAATGATCAAGAGGCATGCATCTTAGGCCCTCAGGAGCTCTATTTTTGAATCACTCGCTTCAAGATGGCGATTGGCGAGTGATATTCGTTCGAAGATGAATTAAAAGTCATTGAAAAAACTTGTTGTCGAACGAAAATCACTCGCCATTTCGAAGCGAGTGATTTAAAAATAGGGCCCCGGATTGATAAGTAATAAACAAGATTTTAATGACGCATCCAGCATCATAGTCTCCTTGCCGCAAGGAATGTCTTAGATTTATTTTTTATTTTTTGTTATAAATAAAGTGTAGATTTTAGTATTGGAAATTAGTAACTTACAACCGGTACGATGAAATTCCAAAATCTAGCATGGTATAGATAAATCAAAATTCATAAAGATGAAATAAGAAATCAAAATTGGGCACGGGCGGGACTCGAACCAGCAACTTTCTGGCTAACCGGGCAAAACGCCCTTCTAATTGAGCTACCGTGCCGTCGATCCGACCTAGCGAAATTTCTGGTCTCTTATACCATACCCCAGATAATATAATACTACCATACCTACGTCATTACGCGTGACGTCTGCGCTATCTACGCAACTGCTTGACAAAAGCAGTGCGCTCGTGCGCTTTTTTGGTTTCTTATTTCATCTTTATGAATAATTGTACAATATGACACCGTGGGTGTAAAAAGACATTCTAAACCATTGGATAGCGAAGCGTTATCAGTTTCCAAGTTGAATTTGTTCTGTAATGAATAACTATTTGGCCCACTGCTGTTGTAAGGCAGTTGGGTAGATAGCGCAGACGTCACGCATAAAGACGTAGGTATAATAGGTATAACAGACTAGATATTTCGCACGGTCGGAACGACGGTACAGTAGCTGAAATAGAAAAGCGTTTGGCCCGGTTAGCCAGAAAGTTTCAGGTTTGAGTTTTTCTTGGAATTTTTGGTTTATTTTTTCATCTTTATGAATATAAAATATGACACTGTGAGTGTTATAAACATTCTATTTAAAACCATTAAATCGAAAATTTAAATTAAAACACACTATTTTAACGATCAAATAGTCCCGTGATTTATCTATAGGATTTTTCATTCTAAATCGAGAGTCGTTTCATATACGGGATTGCCGACAGATTTATAAGTATATTATTTGTGGGAACATCTCTCATGTTCCTAATAAAAAAAACGATGAGTTGAGAATTGTCAGATATTTTTAGCCGCCATGTTAATCTCACGATTTCGCCGAACATACATTTGGTTTATGGCAGACAGGTTTAGGTGGGTATGCAGTCCCGGGTGCACCTTTTCCAAAGCACAATGTTTAACAAACATCATGTTAGTAAATGCAGAAAAGTTCGCAGCCTCATTTGCAAAATTAGTGTAAGACACAGGTTCCGATTCCTTGAGTCAGTTGCGTTTTACAAAAGCAATATAATAGATATTAAAGTAAAAATGTTTAACAAACAACTACTTAATACTGTATTTTATTTATGTTGAACATTTCAAATAATAATAAAATAAAAATAAATATAATAGGACCGTTATCGAAGAAACCCCGAATATACTTTTCTGTTTTAAATATAAAATAAGTTACATATTGAAACGTAACATAAATAAAGCCAAAATTGAAGATAAGAAGCTAAAACACAATAACAAATGGTGCACTTACGACATTCTTGTCCGAGCGTCGGCAGCGGCATCTAAAACGATACGTACATTGTCCATACAAGTGTTAACGTTAAGGTCCTATTCAAATTCATGGCTACGAACCTGCGACACGGCTGCCAGGATGAATACACCGAGACTTAACATTCTGTCGATGCTTGAGCAAACACAACGCACTGATCCCTCGAAGCACTCTCACTCACTACCGTATGGAAACGCAGCAAATTATCCACGCGATAATGTCCTTGTACATTTATCACGCTGAACGTTATAAATTTCATCTCGGAATTGGAACTGCCTTTCAGAGAAGGTAGCACCGGCCACTAATGAGAAGGCGGCACTAATTATACGATCACCCTAACGAACATCCTCGCCTTTCTCTTGTAATCGCAATTAGCACTTAACATTTAAAAACAAACATTCCACAGATTAAACACCGTAGCATTAACTTGTTACATTTGAATGTTATAAAATCAATCATCTTATATCGCATGTTTCCCTCTTATCAGTTGCAATAAATAAAAGTGATTTGCATTCACATGAAACATAAATGCGAATAGAAAAGTCATGGTCATTTGGTTCTAAACATTATTAAATCCACGAATGTCCGGTTGCGTATATTCCCTATTAAACTCAAAGTGAGCATAAAATTAAATTTGTAATCAGAATTATAAAATTTTCGACTTTTATAATTCACTAGCAACCCCCCGCGGTTTCACCCGCGTCATGTGTGATTTGCCATAAAAAACCTTCCCCGTTTACATTTGAACATCTTTTAGATTGGTCTAATACACTATATATCCAATGAAGATGATTTATTTAAAAACTTCATGCACAAAACATAAAATTGTACATATGGCTGACCTAATGCAAAAAGCATTCTCTATCAGTCAACCATAGGTCAGAACAAAGAACAATATATAAACAGGCGGCGCAAGTAAAGTTATAGAGGATTTTAAATTCTTTCCATGTTCTAAAAAGGTTCACCTGTTTTAATTAAAACGGAACATACGTACCTAAAAAACACATTTTCGATTTCATTTTTTTGATGCGTAAGTAAGGTTTAGGTTAAACGTCAGATTAGGAATCTTCGTCGAATAAAATACAATACGCCTAATTTGATGACGTCACCTATTTGTCAGCAATCAGAAAAAAATGCATTCGTACTATATTGAATACCCCGACATACGCCACAGGCATCGCTCCGTTTATGAGCGCATGGTATATTTTAAAATATATTTTAAAGATAATTATTGGAATCCAAAGGTTTCAAGGGAAAATATGTTCATAATTAAATGCTTGTGAAAAATGAAGTATTTGTTTGGATACTGATTAATATTATGTTCGTGAAAATCTATGGAAAAATGGAAAATAATGCAATCAAATTTCATTACCACAATAAAGGTTATACGAGGGTCAAACTGAAAGTTCTTAGAAAATCAAAAACTGATTACATTAGCCAGTTATTAGTTTTATTATATCTTTTCAAAATATTGTCCATTGACGTCAATACACCGCTGCATGCGATGGAACCACTGGGAAAAGCACTTTGCCCACTCGTCCTTAGGGGTCTCTTCAATGGCATCGCGATACGCAGCCACCGCTTCTTCAGCATTCATAAACCGCTTTCCTTTAAGTTTTTCTTTAATTTTTGGAAATAAATAAAAATCACAAGGCGCGAGGTCGGGGCTATACGGCGGGTGACCCAGTAATTCAACGTTTGATGTCGCCAAATAGTCGATCGTTCGCTTGGCGGTGTGCGACGAGGCGTTGTCGTGGTGAAGGAGGATCCTACTGCGAGGTCGTTTCTCTCGAACTTTTTCCAAGACAAGTGGCAAACAATTGGTAGTGTACCATTCTGCAGAAACTGTTTTTTGATCCTCTAACACAATTGTTGCGAAATGACCTATCCTTCCAAAGAACGAGGCCACCATTTTTTTCCCGCACTTCGATCTCTCTTCACTTTAGTTGGAAACTCCTCGAAAGGAAACACCCACTGAGCAGATTGTCTTTTGGTTTCAGGATCATAACAGTAAATCCAGCTTTCGTCACCTGTTAGTATGTCGAACACAGCATTTGAGTCACCTCCGTTAAATCTTTCAATCATTTTACGGCACCAATCCACACGATGGAGTTTTTGAGCCTTAGTCAAATTATGAGGTATCCACCGGGCGCAAAGCTTCCTGACCGCTAAATGTTCGTGGAGGATTTTGTGCACTTGACTCATACCGATGCGTAAGCTTGTCCGAATCTGCTGATAGGTCACTCTTTTGTCAGTCTCTATCATACGCCGCACAACACAGATGTTATTTTCAGTCGTCGCCGTAGAAGGCCGTCCCTCACGTACATCATCAGTGAGATTAGTGCGACCACGTTAAACTCATCAAACCAGTTGTAAACAGTCGCACGAGATGGGGCTTCATCGTGAAAGGCCAATCGTAGTCTATCATAACTTTCTTGTTGACTAAAATGACATCGAAAGTCATAAAAAATCATTGCACGAAAATTTTCTCGTGTTAAATTCATGTTGACGTGACACAGACAATTTTCAATTTCCCGCCAAATCGTAAAACAAATGACAAATGAATGAAATATATACTCAGTAATATTGGCAAAGAGTTCTATTTTCAAATTTTAGAATATTTTTTTTTTTATATTGTTTATAAGTGGCCAGTTCTAAGAACTTTCAGTTTGACCCTCGTAGTACCCAACCTTAAGATATAGGTGTGGGATTCGTGGTTTTGATATTTAAAAAATTCAGAATAGGGATAATACTAAATATTTCGTCTTCTATAATAAATACATCTTCACGTTCTTACATCTATCTTCAGACCACACTCCTCTCATGTCAATCGAAACGTCAACTTGCATTCGTTTTTTTTAAATTCAAACATTCTTCTCCCGTCTCACTGACTCTGACTGTCATTTCTTACTTCTTACGTTTCGTTCCACGTCCATATCCTACACTCGGCTATCCGACTACAGTCTGTCCTCAGACTGTTCACTCATCATCAGCATCAATCAACTGTCATCAATCATCATCCTCCACCATAATCTTCAACCATCATCCTCAACCATCATCGCCATCATTCGTCATCTTCATAATCCATCCGTCAGACCTTCTTATCTTCCCTCATTGGTTTTACACCCTCCTCCTTCAAATTATTTTTCTTGTTCCACACACACTTGTAAAATTAAACTCATATAAAAATATAAAATACGTCGTAGTTCAAAACTTTGCCTCGTCTTGAGGTGTTCAGCCAAAAACGCCTTGAATATCTACGACACATAGTTGCCCTGCTGTGCTCCACCAAAGCTTTTTTTTCGACATAGGTACTCAAGTATTTTTTGCTTCCAAGTCTGTTTTTGTTGCCTTTTCTGCTCTAAACATCGTTTTTAGTTATTTTTTTTTCTCCTTCCACAATGTTTATTTTCTTCGTGTAATCCAAACTATCATCTGCCGAATTTTGAGTTTCTTCTTCCACCCTTTCACCATTAATACAGGTTGGCTGTCATTTGACATGACACCTTCTGAAATTTCTTTCGTCGACCAAATGGCTGTCTTCGTCGATGCGCCGTACAATTTCGGAAGTCTACGCTGGTGCCGTCACTTCATCTTTGACAATGTCTTCATTCGCCTTTAATCGTTTGTAAATGTCAATGCATCAATCTTCGGATTGATCTTCGGGTAAGAAAACCGTCACTTCTGATACGCCATCGTCTTTTACGTCTTCTCTCATCTGCTTTCGGCTCTTATCGGTGATGCGCCGTGAAACTTCGTATTCGTACGCCGCTGTTGTCACTTCGGTCACTTTGGATATTGCCAATGATGACACATTTTTTCCCGCTTCATTAACATTTATAATCATATCTTTACTAGTATACTATACAATTTTATAAAATATAGCCTTTATGTTATTCCGATGTTTAAGTTACAATCCTACAAAGTTTCGTTAAAATCCATTCAGTAGTTTTTGCGTGAAGGAGTAAAAAACATCCACACATCCATACATCCATCTTAACAAACTTTCGCGTTTATAATAATAAGTAGAACTACCGTTCCCACGCGATATCGGCCGCACGTTTTGATTTTGCTCCTTCCCCTCCCGTTGCAGATGATGCTACCCTAATGCACTACTACGATAAAATGCTAAGCTATCCAACACAAAAATATTTTTTGAAATCAGTCCAGTAGTTCCTGAGATTTGCGCGTTCAAACAAACAAACTCTTACAGTATCTAGAGTTCTAGAGGTATAGATAATTCTACAATATTTTCAAATACATATTTATTTCAAGCTTAGCGTATTCAATTTGGTTCCTTGAAATGAGTAAAAGATGTGGTTGTCATATATTTTTTTGTATTAAATGATGTAATTGGTCTTATTCCTAACATTATCATAATAAATTACACTGTATAAAATTCATCACGCACAGAACATTCCATCTGCAGTCTGTTGTTTTATCCATGAAATGTATTTGGACACAATCGTATAGACGCCTGTTGAAAAAAAAAAAAACAAGTTTAAGGGTTTTTCAACACTTGTGGATAGATTCGGGAATATGTTCGACTAGAAAGTACTGAAGAGGTATTAATTATTTACCTGGATAATCCGGCATCGCACAGTCGATTCCCCATGAAACTACACCTGAAACAAAATATGTTGTAAACGCAAAAAGAAAGTAAAAGTATCCAAAGAAACAAAACTAATCAGTTTTTTTTCTTATACTCTTCCCAAGCGGTTGACTGGTAGAAGATGTCTTAAGGCAAGTGCAACTAATAGTACAACTTTTAGTTAAAGCAAGTTAAAATAAAAATAAAATAGCAAATACCTATTTGTATCAAAACTTACCAACTTGGTACCACTTCTTATTGTAGGTCTTTCGATTTGTTGAGAATAGGGGTCCTCCGCTATCACCCTGAAACATGCACGTGTAGGTAGAGAAAATCAAATTATAAAGAACTGGCCAAGTGCGAGTCGGACTCGCAAACTAAGGGTTCCGTGCTAACTTTTACTGAATTAGCGATCCACTTACTTCCACTAAATATAACTTTGTTTTTCATAGTATTTGTATGAATAACAAAATTATGTTTGCGGTTATTGAAAATGTGCTCTAACTCAAAAACTACTTGTTCGATCTCGTTCAATCCAATTTTCGTTGAAAGTCTTTGTCAAGATCTACATTAATTTTAACAAGATCTACATTTGAATAACCCTCTTTACAGAATGTGTCGGGAATTTAACAACTTGACGTCCAGCCTCGATCTGTTTAACCAGAGCTACTGGACTTTTAAAAAATGTATTAAACAACACATGAACTAACTTGTTTATAAAATTACAGTTATCGTCTTTCACCTAGTTATAGTTTAATAATAATATTGTTATGTCGTGCATGGTTTTTCAGGTCACTCGACCGGCCATTTTCTTACTGTATGATCATTTCTAATTGTATTATTTTGGTTGTTTGATTGTTACTGTGCCTTTAAAAAAAAAATTACACACAAAGTGTCTGTGACACGCGGACGGACAGACAAACAGACTGTATGAAACTACCTACAAGGGTTCCGTTATTTGCCATTCGCCTGTAGAACCCTAAAAAAATATTTATGAAGAGCGCTCTTTGCACACACATAATATATGTTTATTGTATAAATTGCACATGTAAAAAGCAACTTTGGCTGTGTGACAGACGAGGAATCGAACCCCGTGTCTTACGCTATCCGGGCGTATGCCCATGCCAGTCGGCCACCGTCACATTAGCAAGCCTGTTGAATTTCGCAAGCGCTTACTTTAACCACAGAAAATATAATAGTACTAGCTTTAATGCGTAGTCTGCGTGACGTCATCAATGTTGCGAGATTGCTCTCACAATATCCGAAGGAAATATTTCTACAGATATATAACAAACGGTTAAATCGGTTCGTATAGGCATACGTCCGGATAGCGTAAGACACGGGGTTCGATTCCTCGTGTGTCACACGGATAAAGTTGCTTTTTACAAGTGCAATTTATATATTTTCATAAAAATGAAATAAGGAACCAAAAATTTGCGCACGGGCAAGACATGAACCAGCAATTTCTTTAAATTTATGGTTTCTCATTTCATCTTTATGAAAATAAAATATGACACTGTGAGTGTTAAAAACATTCTAAAGCAATTTATATAATTAAGTTTTTATAGAATTATATATAATTAAGCTAGTATAGTGATAAAAGACTATAAAAAATGTAATTATAAATTGGCTTCCTTCATCATAACCGATTGTTAAATATTTGTAAAAATATTTCCTTCGGATAATGTGAGAGCAATCTCGCAACATTGATGACGTCATGCAGGCTACGCGTTAAAGTAAGGGCTTACAATATTCCACAGGCTTGCTAATGTGACGGTAGCCGAGTGGCATAGGCATACATCCGGATAGCGTAAGACAGGGTTTGATTCCTTGTCTGTCACACAGCCAAAGTTGCTTTTTGCAAGTGCAATATTATTAAGTGTGATATAGAGATTATGTTATATATTGATTGTATCGTATTAAAAATGTTATGAATTACAGCTTAGGTGCTATTTCAGTGTATGAACTATATTATTCCAAAACTTCACCAAAATCCACTCAGGCCTTTCTGCGTAAAGGAGTAATAAATATCCATCCCCACGAATTTTCACATATAATATTGGCAGGGTTATGTAGATAACGACTCATATTTTTATTTTATTTATTGTAATGTCTTAGTGTGGCCAAGGTAATATCTGAAAAATAGCGCTCAGCAAACTTACATCATGAAAAAAGCTAACTCCGCTTATTTTAATACCTTCTCATGTGTTGTTTTCTATTTCTTCTATGTCAATATAATTGAATTGAATTCTTGCTGTATTACTTGTAATTTTCACTATATTGTGCAGTAATAATAAAAATACTTTAAGTATAAATTAGTGATTAATGTGGTATATGTTAGTTCTTTTAATTTATAAATATTTGTATCCTACTGCTAGCAAATTTTGGCGCACCCTTGTCTAAACCATAAGATCGTTAATGTAAATTTTACAAATAAACTTTTGAGTTTGAGTTTTTTTTTCGGAGTGGAAACTCGTATTACCTGACACGCATCCTTGCCTAGGCTATACGCGCACATCATGGAATCTGGTACTAGATTGTCCCGGTATATGGTAGACTTTCGACACTTCTCGGAATCCACGATTTGGACTTTGGTCTCTAGAAGGTATCGTGATGACGTCAACGCCCCCTGCCTGGTCTTGCCCCAGCCAGCAACAGTTAGTGGTAGGTTGTGGAAATCCATATCTGCAAAAAAGGTAGGTATTTAGTTTATAGTAGTATTAATATTTGATATTGTATTAATTGCGGTAAAGCTGCATTTTTGATATGTTGTTTGGGTTCAACTGGATAGTATTCGCCAAGATGTGCAGCTCTTATTGTATTGCATATCCCAATCCTACTAATATTATAAACGAGAAAGTTTGTGAGGATGGATGTATGTTTGTTACTCTTTCACGAAAAAACTACTGAATAGATTTTTATGAAACTTTACAAAATGTAGCTTATACATTAGAATAATATACGAGTAAATGGTATATTTCATGAAGACATGTGTTTTAATAGTGAATATATGACTATTGAATTCATTAGGATAACTTAAAGGCTATATTTTACAGATATGCGAGTTTTAATAGTGAAGATATGATGATAAATGTTAACGAAGTCGGAAGAAATATGTAATTTTCGAGATATTTTTGCGTACGCTGCAAAAACTGAGAGAGTCTACAACAGAACTAAGAAAGAAGAGTCCTTTCTTCAAAACCAGAAAATCGATGTATCGTATGGCGCATTTTTTTTTATATTTATAACACAACTAAATAGGTAACTTAATAAAATTACAATCGTACGAATAATAATGAAAACGAAAATGTGTTTGAAGGTACATTCTGTATTCACTTATTTAGATGAACGTTATTTAAACATGGAAAAATAAAATAAATTATTATTATTTCCATTAGAGATACAGTAGCCTATATATATAAAACCAATATATAAAGAGATGTGCAACGAGGTGAAGGTTATAGGAACACGTGTTATATGACACGAGTGACACCGCGGGCAGCTGCTAGTATATATATATATATATATATATATATATATATATATATATATATATTTATCCCAATAAGTGTCCCAATAATTAACCCCTTAAGAGTATGTGAACGAGACACAATAGAAATTTTATTGTTATGCGGTCTCATGCGACCGCTCGGGTGTTAAAATATTAACATAGTTTAAATACAAACAGGTATCAAAGTACACGATATCAGTATAAATATAGACGCAACTGGTTTGAAAATGGAGATTGGGGCTCTATTTAACCGACTTCAAAAAAGGAGGTGTTAGGTATTATCATTCGATTGTATGTTTTTTGTATTTATGGTACTTCATTATATCTCAGTCATTTGTAAAATGATTCGATTTTTTTGATTTGAACTTTTGTTAGGTCCTCTTACCCATTTCATCATCATTCATCAAAAATTCATCGTTCTAAATAAAATATCATGATTTTTAATGCCTTGGGGATGAAATCAGATAATACATTAGATTATTTAGTGATACTTAGCTAACCTAGTGTAAAATTTTACAATAGCATACATAATTTAATTTAAATTGTTTTGCATAGTGTGCCTACTAAAACGTCATCTTATCCCTGACATGCATTTCTTACGGTATAATTTCTATTTAAAAAACATTTTTCAGTATGTGAAAAATATGACGAAAGAGTTTAAACTTAGCAAGCACTCTAGAATCTACTTAAATAATACTACGCATGTCCTGTAAAGTATTGCATGCAAAAACTACGTAATACTATTTAATTAATACTTACATTTGAACCATCTAATTATTAACATTTTTTTTACGTAAAAACTTTAATACTTAATTAACAATGTAAAGTTAAAGGTATTTTCCCAGTGCATGCACAGCCACAAAAAGCAACACGGTACGCTCTAACTTGTTCACTGAACCCGTATAGAACCCGTATGTATGATGCCATACTGGCACTGTCAACCCGTATGATACCCGTAAGATGATCGTACGATGCCCGTATGTAGAATGTTATTTGGTGGTAGCGAACCGCGAACCGATTTATATTTTGTAGGCAACCTAAGTTCCTTACCCAGAAGTGTTGTGCGTGATCGATCAGTACAGTCTGTCTCGGCAGGACCATCAATGCCCATACTTTACGGCTACGTTTATAACGGTAAGCATATGCGGTTACAACCCATATGCTTACTGGTTTAGCAACGTAGCGTGTCAGCACCGGCAAATTTACGCTCCGTGCATGGCACGCAACAGTGTTGGTTGGTAACGGAACGGTCTAAGTGGGTAAGGTGTCATAGTTTTCAAATTAAATAATATTTCTTTGCCGGACACATTCTTAGTACTGTTATGGTATCAGGCTACGGTGTACTGGTCAAATACCTAAGCGGAAAAGTTTCGTATTCAAATCCAAAACTTAACTTCTTTAATGGTTTATTATTTACAGGGTATTTCATGTAATGTTCCAAACCGGTGCGTGGTGATAGCTGGCCAACCTACCTATCAAAGGAACCCCTATGTGTGTTCAGCAATATTTGGTAGGTACCGAGATATTCACAAATAAAGTTTGTGTGAATAATTCACCAGCCACTGAAAATCGTTGGTTTTATTCTTACTTAACAAGGTATTCAATTTGTACTGTTATCTTATTTTAAACATGTACAGTCAGCAAATAAATGAGAATTTAAATAGAAAATGTGAACTCTACCTAATACAATGTAAGGAGCTTTATTTGGAAATATCTCGATAGCAAGTGAAAATATCTGAACTGTTAATAAATCCGTTGATGTAGGTGTATGAAATTTGAACACTGCTAGCCAATTAAGCAAGGATTTTTAAAATAAGTACATAAACTTTTTTCTATTACATTATTTTGAAAAAGCGCGTAAAAAGATATTGCATAATGTTTGTAACCAGCTGAAGAAACTTAATTTTTTGCAAAGACAATTTTTATTTAAACTATAACCCCAACACAGTTTAGTGTTTACACTTGGTTTCTGGATCATGTCGCATTCAGGCAAACACTCGTTCGATGCGAAATAACTCAAAAACTATGTACTAAATTTTGTGAAACGCACTTAAGGGTTCATTTTGTTTTGTGGACACCTATCACCGCGCACCGGCTTGCCACCTTATTTGAAACTTGGTGTGTATGTCATTAATGTATTCTAGAATAAAGAGTTCAGAATTCGATTACAGACGATACCGTGTGATTGGAGCGCCAACGATTATAGAGGTCTCGTTTGTTCGGAAGCCGAACCCGTGAAAATACGACCCATCGTAGTCGAAGACCTTTTTCTATGGTAATTGAAGCTGGTGTCTCATTAACTTTCTCATTTTGTAATGTCTACGGATTCGGATAGGATTCGAAACGGATTTAGTGCGGAACCGCTGTTAGTATTACCTTCACTGGGCAGACAGATCGGCCTAACTTTATCAGTGAACTTGAGTCTCTTATTCAATGTCAAAACGGCGATGTCGTTGATGTCTCGCACTGCGTTTGAGGTAAAGCGAGGGTGCTTGACGCCGTTGACCACACGCAGGGTAGCAAAGGAGTTGTCAAGACGGTCATGCATACCCACGTACACTGCTAGGTCGTGGTAGTGGACCCTGAAAAGATTGTTCAATTAAAAATCTGCATTGAATGAATTTGAAGGGTTTTTATAACACAATAAATGTAGCTTCAGCTTTTTTGAAGGTACTGTAGCGGTTATAGATAGCAAAGCCTTTATGTCTCGCTCGTTTGAAGCTTCGATACTTAAACAGGAAAAACTATACTAAAGAGTCAATTTTAAGATACAAACTAGTATGAGTAAAATAAACGCGTTTAAATGTAGTTCAAAAAAAATAAAGATTTTTCAATAAAAAAATGGTTATTGTGCCTCACTCGACATAGATAGGTACAGTGTGTCGCGGACTTTTTTGTAGATATTTATAAGATCTACAATTACTTAGAACATTTTATGGTTCTATCTTTAATAGTTTAGGCAGCGTACGCAAAATAAGTAACTTTTTTGGTTGATTTTTTACACCTTGTGTCCGAGAAACCCTAATATCCTACGGAACCCTATTTTTGTTCAAAATTAAATATAGCCTATATTACTCGTGGATAATGTAGCTTTCGAATGGTGAAAGAATTTTTAAAATCGGTCCAGTAGTTTATGAGCCTATTCATTACAATCAAACAAACAAACAAATAAACAAACAAAGTTTTCCTCTTTATAATATTAGTGTAGATGTAGATAAACGTCAATCGTCGTGTCAGTCTCTCAATTAATGTTTTTCGAATCACACAAGAAATTTATTTATTTATGTATAAGTAATTCAAGTCTATAAATAATTTTAATATACCTACTTCTATGTTACGCTTATATTGAAATACATAATAAAAGGTTTGTTTTAGACAAAAGGAGAGTATAATTCTAAAGATAAGATAGTAAATATTTTTCAAAGAATGATGATTATTGTGAAACGCGTACGCTGCGACTTCACATCACAGTAGTACCTACTGTACGAGTATAAGTAATTTGATTGTTTCTTGAGCTGAAGCAAACGCCTTATAATTAGATAATTATAAAAATTATCTTTGGAAGTATTCATTAGTCTTTGTATCTGAAATTGCGACAAATATTGAGCTTACAAATATGTATATCTCTACCATACGACTGACGCATTGCTAGTATGCGTTTAACTTTGAGATTCGTAAGTATTTGAGGACAGAACAGACTAGTGTATTTGTGATGCCTATGACACCAGCAACGGGTCCGTGTAGTAGCTGAATGTCTCCTCCGTTGACAATTAACGTTAAGTAGGTGTAACCCACCTAAAAGTTCTATGCCATATCTAGGGTCGTACATGGTACATCTGAAGACTTAACATCAGCCATACCTGCCATGGTTCATGCGACTGAGTATGGCTTTCTTAAGCTAAGACGTTAGGTACTTAAATTAAGCAGTTGTCACCAACCCAAAAGTGATGCAGTGTCCAGCGGTGAGGATATGCATATCAGTGATGATGGCCCCACCACAGTGCAGCTTTGGGCCCAGCATGAGTGACACGAGCCAGGGGTATTCATGAGGCTGGACTGTCGTGCCGCCCACGATGCGTCTGTTCTTGCCAGCTATGCCACATTCTGTTACAGATTAACACAATAAAACATATCTGCAGGGTGCTTTCGAATTACGCATGGTCTCAAGCAAATTATTAAAATCCCAGATTCAAATGTTATAGGAAATATATTATTTTTAAATGTAAACCGGTGCATTTGAAAAAGACTTGATCACGATCGTACATTTTATTATTTATTATGATATAACTATAACACCTAATGCATTATAGATACAATTATTATTTCTAATAAGTATGTACCCACTTTCAGTTATTGTAAATATTGCAACACTGATAAAACTTTCTGCATTCCTAATCGGTTGACTGGTATGAATACCAGCAATTGGTAGTTCTGTCTGGAATGTTTTCCAGGAGTTCTAAAAATGATTATCTTATAGATTTTTATGTGCTCCTTCCGAACTGTAACTTTGCCACCTCGTATCTCAACCGCTCGCGCCGCCATCTTGAATAGATGGCGTCCAATATAACTTCATATTCTTCATTTGTTATCTCCTTTTCAGCCCATTGTACGATAAAAATTTATTCAAAAAAATTCAAGTAGAGACAATTTCCTGCAGTAAACTTATTGCATCATTTTTCATGAAATCAATAATTTCGGTGCCAAATATAAGAGGTCGCTTTTAGCCGAGTCCCATTTTGAAGCCGTGTTCCTTTATTTCTTATAGTAAGCGATAATGTAGTTCTAAAAAAAGAGTTCCCTTTCTTTTGTTATACGAAAAAGATACCAAACACTATCTACTTATATCGGCTAGTAGACCTGGAGCCCTTTGCGGTAAATGCGAACTATTCGCTCCCCCTTCCTTCTTACCAGAAAGGAGGCACCACTTGATTACAGGGTTAATTAGCTCAGATGACTATCAGGTACGCTATGCAAAGCTACTTCTTTTTTGATAATGTAAAATGTAGTGGTCCTCAAAATACTGCAGGTGTGCAAAAGATTTATTTGGCGAAATAGAGCGTAACGACGCTCGTTCGCAGAAACTATTAACTTTGCGAGAAAAAGTGCAGAATATTATTTAAATGTTCCCGAATTCAAATTGGGTCATATTTTTTTATTGTTAAATGAGCAAGAATGAATATATCGGCTAATAAGTGCGAGCGGCACGTACTGTGGTATTTACTTGACCACAATTTTTCAAATTATCAACAAAGGAAGTTTTGCTTAGGCGTACCGGATAGTCATAAGAGCTAATTTATGTCTATACTCAAGTGTTTCCTTTCTGGTATGGAATGGGAAAAAATGGGAGGTGGGAAAAGTTCTCATCTATCTCACAGGACTCCAGGTCTACCAACCCATATATGTAGTGTTTGGTGTCATTTTTAAAAGGGAAAATCATTTCAGAACAGCTACATTATCGTTCATGATATGAAATAAAGAAACACGGCTTCAAAATGGAATTCAGGCAAAAAAATGAAAGGTATTGTAGGAAATTGTCTCTACTTTTATTTTGTTCCAGATATTTCTATAGTACAATAGGCCGAAAAGGAGATAACGCAATGCAAGATGGCGGCCCGAGCGGCTGAGATACGAGGTGGCAAAGTTAAAATTTGAAAAAAAACCTCATTTAACTAATTTTCAAAACTCCCGAAAAACATTCCAGCCAAAACTACCGATTGTTTGTATTACCAGTTAATCGATAAGGAATGAAGATAATTTTATGAAAAACCGGCTAAGTGTGAGTCGGACTCGCCCACTGAGGGTTCCGTGCCAAATTTAACTGAGTTAAGGGTCCACTCACTTCCACAAAGCCAAAATACCACAATATTTTGTTGACAGGAAATATAACTTTTTTTTTCATAGTGTAAAACAAATATAAAGAACAAAGTTATGTTTGCGGTTTAACGGAATACATCAACCAACAAAGTGGCTATAACATACTGACGGACAGACAGACAGACAGACTAGACGAAATTGTAAGGTTTCCGTTTTTGCCATTCGCCTACTAAACCCTAAAAATGTTGCTGCAAATTGACTGTAGGAAATTTTCTCTACCTTAAATTTTGTCTTAGATATTTTTATCTTAAAATGTTACATAGTAAAATGAGCCGAAAAGGAAATATCGTCTAAAAGTTCTAATGGATGTAATTTTTTGGCGCCGCGAGCAGCTGATAAACGAGGTGATAAAGTTAAAATTAAAAAAGAGCAAATCAAAATCTATATGATAGCTCATTTTCGAAACTGCCAAAAAACACTTGACTGTTATGGTAAGGCCATCAATTGTACAACTCACAAGATCAAATAAAGTTAACATAAAATAAACAATATCTTAACAATCTGTTGCACTCAAAGAAAATCACTTACCACACGAACTATTTAATTTCTCCCCACATACCTGTGTCAACAAAGTTCTATCTTTATCAATTTGATCAGGACTACGTCATAGATACTTTAGGCACTTAATAGATTGTTTATCTTGGCTTAGGTAAGGTAGTCCGTCTGACTTACCAGTGTGTTTATAACGTAAAAAGCGACCCATAGCAGTATCATTTTATAACAGATGCACAAAGAATATTCAGCCACGTTGACAGAATTGCCACCATCGTCAGCATTGCTGAAATGGTCTCTTGACCAATCAATTTCAGATCAAACATGCAAAAATTTAATTAAAATCTCTGACCAATGTATTCAAAGCCACTCGTGCATATTTTATGTTTCTGATACAATAATAATACATTGAATTTTCACCATGTTAGTTAACATTATTGTATTCGAAATCTGCGAGAGTGCACGACAAGCATTCTCGGAGAAGCATTTGTAAATCCTAAATTATATTGTCTACCACTATTAGGTACTCTGGCAAGGCCCAACCTTACAAACACACATTATAAAAAGTTTGCTATCACTTGCATAAGTTTGCTTTCTACCCTCCTGTCGCAGCGTAGTTATAAGCCTTCCTCGATAATAAGCTATCCAACACGAAAATATTTTTTCAAATCAGTCTAATTGTTCCTGAGATTAACGCCTTCAAACAAACAAACAAACTTCTCCACTTTATATATAAGTATCGATTCGATTTGCTGTTTCATTTCAACAACAACAAAATAGCGATAACTGAGCAATATTTATAATCATAATACTATTACTTAGTGTACTAAGCATATTAGGTAGAGGTATTACTCTTAAAAAATGTAATAGGTACCGCTACCTGCTATAATCAGTAATTACCGACTGGACACAAACAAAAATCCTAGGTTCGCTTCCTAGCCCATCAGGGTTTCCAGATACAAAGTACTCTGTGGTTTACAGTTTGTATTCCAGTCTAGAAAAGGTGTGATAGTTGAGTATGGAAGGTATAGGTGTTATCACAGATTAACGTACCGTAAAACGGGGTGAATAGGAATCATTTCTAACTTTAACTTTATTTATCTATGTTTGGGTTGGTTGTGTTTATGGTATATTAGTTTTGTATTGGGACCGGTATCTTAGAAAAGGAGCTCATACAGTTGTTTTTACATATGAAGCACACATTTTTTAGAAAATTAATAAAATCTGCAATATTTCTATTCACCCGGTGACTGGGGTCAATAGAAGCAAATACAGGGGTGAATCAAAAAAGTGCCAGGGCTGCCAAAAACATTTTTTATTGACCAACTTAGAAAAGGAGGTTATGTGCGAAATATTAGAACCTGGCTGTAGTCTCTATTAAGGGAAATTAACCTGTGATAAGTGACTCTTCTACAAATATACCTATGTAGTACCTTCATGTACAGTTTGTACAAGGAGGTCTTTCAATTATTAAAATGTCAAAGTGTTTTTTATGTACCTACATTAGGTAGGTACTTTGTCTTGTTCTATACCCAAATTATTAAGTAGGAAGTACTTTTATTGTAGATAAGTAATATTACATATTTTAATGATTTAAGCAATGAAACAGCATTTTATATTTAAACGTATTTATATGTTATATGTTTATATTTTATAGTTTTTATTTTATATGTAATTGAGATCGAAAATAAAATATATGTACCTATTATATTTATATATAAATATATATTTATTTATTTATATATATTTATAATATTTATTTATTTATTTATTCATATTTTTTATATCTTCTTTTAGTAGGATCAGGTTTGTAAGTAGGTACGCGGCATGATTGTAATCTGAAAAGAAGATACTAATTTAAAATGATGGCATGTAAATGCCCATATTAAAATACATCACAATAGCAGCCAAAACCATGATACTTTTTTTTACATCTGGTTTTCTGCTTATTTTAACTATATTCCAGATATTTCCTAAATTAAAAAAGTGTCCTTTGTTATCACTATAGCATTTTATTAGAGATAATGAAAACTGTATCAACAACAGGTCACAAGTCGCAATGATTTGGTAACTTATTTATTTGATAGAATGTAGACTTTAAAAATGCAGTTCTTTTGAAAGAGCAACTACAAATTTTGTTTAATATTGCAGGTCAACAATTTGTGGCAGCCCTAAAACTTGTTTTCTATTAACCCCCTTTTTGTTTCTATTTACACAGTTAGCGTTTCTATTAACACCTTTTGCGTTTCTACCAACCCCAGTCTACAATGCTATTAACCCCTTGAGTAACTTCTATTCTCCCCATATTTTCACAAAAGTGGGTTGTCTTTGAATCTTTTCAATTTTCTGGTAAAAGCTAAAGAATTGGCACTCATCTTCACGAATGTTTAATTGGGTGTATAGTCAGAGTATCAAACACAAAAATAACAACTTAAAAACAGTAATTTACTACACTTAATTTGAAAATTAACGAGAGCTATATTTTTGATGTTCACGTACCGCTAACTTCAAGTCATTTTTTTCAATACATTGTCGTCTCTGACATTTCTCAAGTGTTAGCATATAAAAGAATAAATGTTGCTCTTTTTAAAATTTGCAAAATTACCAGCTTT
This sequence comes from Pyrausta purpuralis, assembly GCA_963924145.1. NCBI lineage: Eukaryota > Metazoa > Arthropoda > Insecta > Lepidoptera > Crambidae > Pyrausta > Pyrausta purpuralis. Next base: position 22,292,367 of record OZ001643.1, read on the forward strand.
GGTCAATACTGTCAGCCAAAATTTTACACTGAAAACATTCCTGATTTTTTTTCTAATCACCCTGTTTCATTTAGACGGCCAGGTTTGCTTGTCGAAATTATCGCTAAATTAGACGGTAGGAAATAATAATTTTGTAGGGTATTGAAATAAAAAGGTTAGTTGAGTTGTCAAAAGTTACGGGTCGGTTAGGAGCTGGGCTCCGCGGTTTTCTGGAGAAATATACTCCAATTTCGGTATTATCGGTATAAACGGTGTATTAAAGAAGACATTGGGTGGGATCTAACATATCTATACTAATATTATAAAGCTGAAGAGTTTGTTTGTTTGTTTGTTTGAACGCGCTAATCTCAAAAACTACTGGCCCGATTTGAAATTTTTTTTTTACGTTGGATAGTCCATTTATCGAGGAAGGCTTTAGGCTATATAACATAAAGATACGACTCATAAGACCACAGCAGCAATGAAAAATGTTGCGAAAACGGGAGAAAAATATTCCTTTTGAGAGCTTCCGCTGCATACGCTGCGGAAACCGCTTAAGTTACACAAAAATCATGTATGACAGGATTGTTCAGCATTAAGAGTTCTATAATAAAGTCCGCGACAGCATATGTCTATCTTTTATGGTTGACTTACTACAACCTTTTTTATGTTAATAAATTTGTAAAAAAATAATGCATTATTTTTAGAGGTGTATTACACACACAGGTATTTATTCTTATCAAAATAAATACATTCATCATCACGAGCATTTCATTAAGAACCAAGTTTCCCTTTATATCATTTGATTTCAATAAATATCTTAGGAGCTATCACAGTTTTAAAATAACTCCGCACCAAAATAATGTTCGCAGCTTAAGTACAACGTGCGCTTGCGCTAATCTATACTAATATTATAAAGCTGAAGAGTTTGTTTGTTTGAACGCGCTTATCTCAGGAACTGCTGGACCGATTTAAAAAAATATTTCTGTGTTGGATAGCTTATTTCTCGAGAAAGGCTTTAGGATATAAAACATGACGCTGCGACGGGATGGGAGGGAGCAAAGTCAAAACGCGCGGACGAAGTCGCGGGGGACCGCTAGTTATATATATTGTGTACTACGAAAGGCGGACTTAAATTGTGTGTGAAGTGCTGGAACAATTCACAGGGCGCCCCCTCCATGTGCTCCTGAAGAAGACGCAAGGTATTTAGTGTTTAGCATATATTATATCTATTTAGGCCTTTTCAATTAGTTAGGCAGCTTCGCGTATCGCGAACAATACAGTTTTGGTAGCAGAGCGTAGTTTGGTTAGGTTTATAGGGCCTCGTGGTTTATAGGTTAGTTCGGTGTGGGGTTGTACTGCATAGGTGTCTATAGGTATATATTGGTAATAGTGTCGGTCTTCAGTTCATTCAATGAGATGAATATTTCACTTCGGTCAGATACGTAGGCATTCGGCAATTATCGGGTGACGAAAATATTAATGTTTTCGTTAGCTATCTCGGGTTAGCTAAGTGAGTAAGTTGCGGCTAAAGGTACGACGAACGCACGCGCGCCTATTGTTATCTTATCAATCTGTTGTCGGGATCAAGTTTTTATGAAAAGGCGTAAACATCTGTTTCTTACGGTACTTTTTGTCTACAACATAGGCGGCTGGTTTGGTATAGTTTATTGTTTTGATTAGAGGATTACTTTAATAAATATGACAACTCTTAAATCATTTTGGTCGACTTTCAAAGTCAAATTACAGTGGTTAATAGATAGTGCGGATCTAATAGATAAATCGGACCATATCAACCGGTTAAAAATCCGTTTGCTGACTGTGACCACGGAGTTTTCAACTTTAGAAAATGCGTATCAGCGCATTATTGAGTTTGCCGATATGACAGTTAAAGCGGAAGAAGAGATTGTGGTTGCGGCTAGAAGGGAATACATTAGGGCGCTGGAAGCTTATGATAAGCTGATGATAAAACAGATGGAATCTGGAACGGTTTCTAGTGTCTATTCGGAGGCTAAATCGGAGACCAATAAGGTTGATTCGGACGCTTTAGTATCTCGGTTACCGGTACTTAGGTTACCTACATTTTCTGGGGAGATGGATCAATGGGTTGGGTTCAATAACCTTTTTGATAGTTTGGTCGATTCACGCGGTGACTTATCACCAGCGCAGAAATTAGCTTATTTGATGTCGTGCTTGAACGGTGAGGCACGCGGGCTTGTTCAGCATATTAAGATTTCGGATGAAGGATACCAAACAGCTAGGGATCTACTATTGAAGCGATACCAAAATACAAGACATTTAGCGGATGTGCATGTTGACCAAATTTTGAAGTTGCCTATCATATCGCAACGTTCAAACGGGCTTCGCTCGCAATTTCTTAACCCATTGATTATGGCGATTAATTCTTTGGAACGGTTGGGTTTTCCAGTATCGGCTTTGTCATTCTTACTTTTGCACATTGTTTTAACTAAATTGCCAACTTCTATCAAAACACGATTTGAACAAAAATACGGTAATGACACGGACGTTATCCCTGCCTTTACGGAACTAATAGATTTTTTGGAATCGGAATGTCGGTTATTGGAATGTACTAAAACGGAATCCGCGAGTAACCAGATGGAAACTGATGGGCCTTTGTATTCGCGGCCTCAACGTAATCAACGTCGGACGGGTCACTATTTAGTAGCGGCTGTGGCTCAGAGCTGTGTGTGCTGTGGGGATAGCACGCACTCGGCATTAATCAAATGCCCAAAATTTAAATCATTTTCGCCTTTTGAGCGTAAGAATATTGTACAACGCCATCAGCTTTGTTATTATTGCTTTGGGAGTCATAGTTTTCGTGATTGTCGCAATCTACCGCAGTGTGATGGGTGCGGTAGTACTAAGCACCATCCCTTATTGTGCTTCAATAGGTCGGGCATTGTACACACCCAAAGGGTTTACCATGCAAGCGAGCGGCCTCCGCCGGCACCGCGCACGGGCGGCGGTGACGGGGAGAGATATTCTCCACGGAATTATGACGGTTTATCGCGACGCTCCCCTCACGGCTCTCTTCGCTTCTCCACCGAGAACCCCTCAGCGTAGTGCTCCTTCGCCTAATCGCGTGAGCGTGCGTCGTGAGTCAGACGAGCGCCGTGACATAAATCGGTTCAATAGGAACTCCGGGCCAGTTTACGGACGACAGGACGCTCGGTTTAATGATGACCGGCATTGCTACGACGGCAGAGATAAACAATAGGATAAAGCCCACCACTCACTAGTTTCTTCACCTACCTCAGCTATGGTTAAAATCTTAAATGGGGATTCGGAAAATACTATTTTAATAAGAGCGTTATTAGACGCAGGGTCACAAGGATCCCTGATTACGGTGGATTTAGCACGGAGACTTGGTCTGGCTCTAGTGCCATCGAAGGAACTAGTGAGAGGGGTGGGGGGGTTTGAAGCGGGAAGGTCATTGGGTCGGGGTATTATTACTTTCTCGCCCGTTAGTAAGTCTTATCCGGTGTTTACAACACCTGTCACGTGTTTAGAGAATTTGGTGGGCCTTCAACCGGCCTGTGACTTATCAGATGGGGTAACTGATTTAACTTTGGGTTTGGATTTAGCGGATCCTGAATTTCACAAATCAAAACCGGTTGATTTACTTCTTGGGTCGGACGTATTCGGTAAAATAGTAAGCGGGGATAAAATTGATTTAACTTCAAGTGGGTGTACGGCTTATCGGACCGTTTTCGGTTATGTTTTATTAGGACCAGTCGAGTATAATAATTCTATCGAATCAATTGATACAGATGCGGAACTTTTTGGAGTGTCACTCTCAGACACAGTACAAAGGTTTTGGGAGGTCGAGGAGCCTCCACAAAGTGTTATACCAAACCCAAAGGACGCGGAGTGTGAGGCATTTTATAAAACTCATACATTACGGTTAGAAAACGGTCGTTTTATGACAAAATTACCATTTAAGTCTCATCGGCCATTATTGGGTCAGTCACGCGGTATAGCGGAGAAACGTTTCATAGCCCTGGAACGGCGTTTAATTAGGGATTCAGAACTTAGACTGAAGTATATTGAATTCATGCGGGAGTATTCGGATTTAGGACATATGTCGGTTTCAAATTTTAATGTAAACTCGGGAGAAGAACATTATTATTATCATGGGGTTTTCAAAAATTCGGACCGTACAAAAATACGTGTTGTTTTTAACGGAAGTTGCCCAACCTCAACTGGGGTTTCTTTAAATCAATGTCTACATTCTGGCCCCAAACTCCAGCGGGACATAATGGTTATCTTATTAAATTTTAGACTCCATCACACGGTTTTAATTACGGACATACGGATGATGTTTCGGCAAACATTGATCAATCCTGCGGATCGGAAGTATCAGTTAATATTATGGAGGGAGTCTCCTGATGAGCCTCTCCTCACTTATGAATTAAACACAAATATCTACGGCTTAACGTCAAGTCTCTACATAGCGATACGCACATTGTTGGAATTGGCCGAACGAGAGCGCGAGCGATTCCCACTCGCCGCAGCGGTGTTAGAGCGTGACATTTACGTCGACGATATTCTGACGGGAGCCATTTCGGAGTCTTGTGCTTTAAACCTACAGCAAGAACTTATTTCTCTTTTGAAATCTGGTGGCTACGAGCTACGTAAATGGCTGTCGAATTCTCCAGGGGTTTTGGCGAACTTGCCAGATGCACACAAGCAGGTGCCACTCATATTTGAGAACCGAGATAACCCACAATCGGTTTCGGTGTTAGGTGTTCTATATGACCCAGTTTCGGACTCGTTTTCATACAAATCGGATATTCCTTTACACGGGCAGGTTACTAAGCGGAGCATCCTTTCTACGGTTGCACGGATGTACGATCCGAATGGTTGGATCGCTCCTATATTATTCTGGGCTAAGTGCTTATTACAGCGGTTGTGGTTGGGAGGTTTGGAGTGGGATGACCCTTTAAATCAAGATTTAGAATATGAATGGCTATCTTTTCGGGCGGATTTGGAAAATGTTAAGAAGGTTTTCATACCTAGGTATATTCTATCATCCCGCACTGCTCATGTTAGCCTTCACGGTTTCTCGGATGCGTCGGACTTGGGATTTGCAGCGGTTGTGTACCTCCGAGTACAGAAGGAGGACGGTGAGGTTTCGGTGCACTTGCTTATTAGCAAGAGTAAAGTGGCTCCAATCAGATCACGACTCACTATTCCTAAACTGGAATTGTGCGGTGCTGTGTTGCTGACCAAACTCCTCAATCATGTTTGTCTTTGTCTTCAAAGAACCATGGATGTGCAGGAGATATACGGATGGACTGATAGCACAATTTCATTGGCATGGATTCGGACACCCCCTCATACTCTTCAGGTATTCGAGGCAAACAGAGTTTCTCAAATTCAAAATTCATCGGTTTCCATCACATGGCGTCTCGTTCCTGGACAAATTAACCCTGCAGATGTATCATCTCGAGGATGCAAGGCATCAGATTTAATTTCTCATTCGTTGTGGTGGGGCCCACGTTGGTTAGCTGAGTCAGAACAAAACTGGCCGGTGTTGGATGTGGATCAACCACGGGATCTACCTGGGATACGGTGCTTTGCGATTACAAATTTGGATTCCCAGCCAGACTTAGATTTTTTATTGGAACGGTATAGTGATTTTGACAAATTAATTGCAGTAACAGGTTGGATTTTACGGCTATTTTATAATTTACGGAATAAAAATAATCGGGCTTTTCAAACATATTTGACGGTTGATGAACGGAAGAGAGCTTTGATGCACTGGGTTAGACTTATTCAATATCAAAGTTTCGGTTCTGAAATGGAACAATTGCGCGAAGATAAACAACTAAGGGGTTCCTTAAAGCGGTTGCAACCTTTTATAGATGCAAACGGACTTTTACGGGTTGGTGGGAGATTGGAAAATGCCAATTTAGATTATGATGCACGGCATCCTTTGCTGTTGCCTAAATCGGGGACTTTAGTCAAACTTTTAATTACGGATTTGCATATAAAAAATGCACATGCGGGTCCGAACGCTCTTTTAGCCATTTTACAACGGAATTTTTGGGTCCTCTCGTCGTCAAGACGAGTAGTTAGAAATGTGACATTGAAATGCATCTCATGTTATAAATTGAAGGGGATTACAAGCCAGCCACTTATGGGCAATTTACCACGGGATCGAGTTGTAGCTGCTAGGCCTTTTCATGGTGTTGGTATAGATTTTGCGGGACCGTTTTACGTTAAAGCACATAAACTTCGGAATCCTAAAATCATCAAGGCATACCTGTGTGTCTTCGTTTGCCTGGCAACAAAGTGTGTTCATTTAGAGCTGGTATCGGAACTATCAACGGAAGCTTTTATTGCTACCTTAGTCAGGTTTGTTTCAAGGCGGGGTTTGCCTTCAGTTATTCGCTCAGACTGCGGTACAAATTTTAAGGGTGCAGATAATTATCTTAAAGAGTTGTATGATTTTCTGGGTAAAGAACAACGCTCTATCGGTCATGAAATGTCGAAACGGGGTATTTCTTGGATATTTGACCCACCTGCATATCCGTCATGGGGTGGTCTTTTCGAAGCTGCCGTTAAGTCAGCTAAAACACATTTAAAGCGGTGTATCGGTGAAACGAAACTCACATTCGAAGAGCTTAGCACGGTATTTTGTAAGGTTGAAGCGGTTCTGAACTCACGACCTTTGTGCCCTGTGTCTTCGGATCCACACGACCTCGAAGTTTTGACTCCTGGTCATTTTTTGATAGGACAGCCATTAAATGCTGTAGCGGAATACTCGTTGCAGGATGTGAAGATGAGCAAATTATCTCGGTTTCAATTGTTACAACAGATTACGCAAAGTTTTTGGCATCGGTGGCATTTAGAATATCTTCACACCTTGCAGCAACGCGTAAAGTGGACGGATCGAGTCGCCCCTCCTAAGGAAGGAGATTTAGTTTTATTGAAAGACGATAACGTCCCTCCGCTTCACTGGCGTCGCGGTAGAATTGTTAAGTTATATTCTGGGTCAGATGGAGTCATAAGGCTCGCAGATGTTCGTGTGTCTAATGGTGTTGTTCTTAAACGGGCAATAGCCAAGCTGTCACGCTTGCCTATTGATTAGATTTGTGTTTCTCATAGAAAAGATTAGTTTAGTTTGGATAAGTAAATTTATTGTAATCAGTGGTACTGATTGGGCGGCGGTAATGTTTCATTTAGACGGCCAGGTTTGCTTGTCGAAATTATCGCTAAATTAGACGGTAGGAAATAATAATTTTGTAGGGTATTGAAATAAAAAGGTTAGTTGAGTTGTCAAAAGTTACGGGTCGGTTAGGAGCTGGGCTCCGCGGTTTTCTGGAGAAATATACTCCAATTTCGGTATTATCGGTATAAACGGTGTATTAAAGAAGACATTGGGTGGGATCTAACATATTATATATATTGTGTACTACGAAAGGCGGACTTAAATTGTGTGTGAAGTGCTGGAACAATTCACGGGGCGCCCCCTCCATGTGCTCCTGAAGAAGACGCAAGGTATTTAGTGTTTAGCATATATTATATCTATTTAGGCCTTTTCAATTAGTTAGGCAGCTTCGCGTATCGCGAACAATATATACCCTATACCCCCCGTTTTACGGTAACCGACGACAGATCCGACATTATGACTGGTGGGTTACGCCATAGTATTATATTATCTGGGCCTTAACATAGTTTCTTAGACATACATGTTTACATTTTCGCGCCTCTTTCGATAGGCTTCGTGTTTGCCTTCCGCTGGGTATTTGATTTATTAATATTTTTGCTGGTTGACACATTGACATATCTCGCGCGGCGATGGACTCAGCTCCTCCTTAAATTATTTTCTTTCCAAATAAATACCTATAGCCACGCGGTATCTAAAGCTGAACGCACGTTTATCTGAGCCGAAAGCGCCGAATTTTATCGGGCGATTTGACCGATTCGGATCGGACGAATCGACCGCGTCGAAGGAATCATGAGATAGGTAGCGCTATGAGCGACATCTAAGGTGAGAGTAAGTATGAAGATTTTATCCGGCGCGTCGTCCGAATCGTCCGAGTTGACCCCATTAGCCGCGCCGAATCTGATGACGTCATCCGGATTCGTCTAGGATTTCTAGGATAAGTGTGCGAGGTTTCATTAGATTTCATATAAAAAAATCTAAATTTCGTTACGTACGGCGCTTTCGGAGCGTTTGGTTTTGATAAGTGGGCGTTCAACTTAACTGTGCGTTCACCTTAACCATGTGCGATAGGGTTGCCTGCCAGCCTCCAGCATTTTAATAACAATTGCCAACTTTGTGTTACGTCTGATATTCAACATTGTGTGGAGCTGAGCTGATGGAGGAACTCCTTAACGCTTAGGAGTTCAGTGATTTTAATGACAGAACTTATGATAGGTCATTAGTAGCTTTTTAAAAAAACGGAGTTATAAGGTGCCACCCCACCCCTCCTCCGGTAATCACTAAAAAAATAAAAAATAAAACCCGACATCAAAACCCAATGCACTAAAACAAACAATTTTTGGAGGCGGTGCCATCACTTCGACCATCTCAAGCAATGACTATCAGAGCACCGACTCCAAAAATAAATCGTTGGTCTAAAATGGATTCTAGCGGATGTTTTTAAACAGTCTTTTGTTGTACTTTTGTTTATCAAAAAGTCACCGACGGTCTCATGTCGGTGGCTTTTTGATCCGTGAGCGTCTACAGAGGCAAAAGTTTATTTAATCCTTTTGAGTGCATTTGGTTTTGAAGACGGTTTTTACTTTCTTTATTGATTGGTAGATTTAATTAAAAAACATGTTCATGTTTAAATGACAAATCGGTCTGATACCTAAAAATATTTCCTGCTACCGAAAAATATTTGCGCCTCGACTGAGACAGACGGAATGCTTTACTATTAAATTTTAAAGTACAAAAAATCTGCGTTCTAATATAAAGCTTCGTTAAAAAAATATACAACCAACACAGCATAATATATCCTATTCGTGATATTAAAATGTATTGTTAATAAAAACACATCGTCCGTTTGTCACTGTGGCACAGTCGCGACTGTATGCATGCCGAACGCATGCCTAAATCGAGGCGCGTAGGTATAGCTCGCGTTTCGATTGTTTGTATGAGGGTGGAAGATGGTATAGCTAACATTACCGTGTCTTAGCCGTTCCTTTTATCAATTGAGCAAAAAATACCTCGCACACCAGGAACCTACAGTCCAAACCTCTCTAATTTCGATTACCCCTTTGAAACCGCCGTGTCAAGCCTCGTGGAGAGCCCAGCCGTCAATATAGTGTTTGGCTACTCCAACCAGACTTCGGAAGCGGACAATCATCGTTAAAACGAAAGACATAAGAAAGACTTAGAGCGAAATAATGCGCGAAACTAAGGACCTTATCACACTAGCGAGTTGCGAGCGAGGTGAAAGCGGGGCGAGTGCGTAGCGAGTTCGCCGCGAGTTGGTAAAGTGTGCGCGTTTCTCTACGCCGCGTAACAGCGTAGAGAAACGCAGATTTTATATAAAATATTAAACTTTTAAAAATCGCAGCGATCTCGAGTCCTACACTACTCAATGTTAGCGTGTTAATGATCTGGAGTTGACATGTTACATAAAATATATTTCGTCAATCGAAGATTCCATTCAAAATAGCCCTAAATGCTTGCTATGCTCCCGCGGCGTCTTCGCGGCGTGCCGTGTCCGTCGCGCACACGTTGCCAACTCACGGCGAACTCGCTGCGCACTCGCTACTCGCACCGCTTTCAACTCGCTCGCAGCTCGTTAATGTGATATGGACTGAATGGGATGGTAGCGCACTGTGAACGCTCTCTGCCTTATCTCGAACAAAATTGAAGCAAATGATTTCCGAACGAAATAAAATTGACGCAAAGTATTACGCGACAAAATAAAAATGATATGCTTAGAAATGTCATAGTATAAACTTTCTCACTTGCACTTCACCACTTGTGCACAAGCGCTATCTCATGGCTAAATTTCCAATTGTGAATTATGAACCTTCTCAATTGAATATCGTGCATATAATGTTATCCTTTCTTATGGATGTTTCGATACCATCAAAGTATCGATACCTACTCATTTCGATAGTACTCAAATCTTCTTTCGATACTACTTAAACAAATACTCCTAAAGTATCGATACTTACTTATATCGATACTTTACGAAAAACTATTATATATTTTTTATTTTGAGGATGCTCACAATGAACGTTGAAGGATATTTTAAAAAAATTAGAAGAAAAATAATCTACTTATTTAAAATATTTTGCGTCACATGCTTACTTTAAACATAAAACTCTTGAGCATTAAGATTGCCCAAAAACAGTATCTGTTTAAGGTATTTTGGAGACAATCTTTTAACATAAGAGTGGTCTCTTATGATAAAAGATTGTCTACAAAAATTTCGCAAGGTCGGACTGACAGTACGGCAGCTCAATTGGTTGAGCGTTTGGCCCGGTTAGCCAGAAGTTGCTGGTTCAAGTCCCACCCGTGCGCAAATTTTTGGTTTCTTATTTCATCTTTATGAATTTCTTTTTCTTCTTGTGCCCATGTGCTAACTCCATATGATGTTTCCCAAAATCGTATGCAGGTGTTGCAGTAGACGGGACATCATGTTCTGACTTACTCAGGGCTACTTAGTTGTCTTAGGTTTTTTTAAAAGGTGATATGCTGATTCGATTTGATACCAAGTACTTTTGTATCGATACCGAGTAGGTATCGCAAGATTGATGCAATGCTATTTTTACTTGGTATCGAATCAAAAGTATCGAATACCTACTCGTATTTACTTGTATCGGAATGTCCCTATCCTTTCTTCGCCTTCCCATCGGTCGTTCACTTGTTTTTTGGCCTACTTGTACATTTTGTTATAGTTTTACATTATATGTTAACCAAATGTAGTGCGTTAGTTAATTAATGTGATACTCAATCAAACAAAACAAAACAAAATGCCTAGCATGAGGAAATATCGTCGAGACACTAGCGAAGTCAGCTGTTGCCTAAAATATGTTATTTTTGGAGTAAATGTTTTATTCTGGGTAAGTATTTGGACGTCTTGTTTCAGTTCCGATCAGCTGTTAATCATTAATACCTTTTTTTTACAAATTAATGGCTAAAAGAATCTTGACGTTGACCCAATGCAAGGTTGCAATGGGCGAGAGTTCCATTCACTTGTATTTTTTTTGTACTGTTATTAAAGGCTAAGTTCTACTAATTCTGAATTGGAAAAAATATGTTAATGCAAAATAGATCAGATTGAATCACACTGCAAACATGTTTATTTCGTTTTTGTTAAATTACCTAAACCATGTTTCTACGCTGTTTCCCAAAAAACTGAAACAAAATTCAAAACTATAAGTAGGTGAATTAATAAAGTCATGTTCTTAATGTACGTTATCATTCAAGGCCAGGGAATATCCTTATTTAATTATAGCTACAATTAAAACTTACGCATAAGACAAAAGATTTGCACTGTGCCATCCATTCATTCAAAAACCTTGAGATTATAAAACAAAAGAAAAAGGAAAACCTGATATTGTTTTAAAACATGCAGGCTTATTTTATATATTTTAATCTTATGATAATGTTTCCTTAAAATGACATAATATTACCATGACTCATTTACAAGCATACCAAAAATACAGAGTGGTTTTGGTCAGTGTCATCCAACTCAGGGTTGTAGTATGAGTTATGTTTTTTCTTAAAACAAAAAAAAAAACTGAAAATTGTATGCTAGTTTTATAAAAGAAAACCTCATAATTGTATTCTAAAAAAAAATGAATGGGGACACACATCAAACTCAGTCAAAATCAGTCAAAACTACCAATGCCAGGTTGTAACCTGGCATTGGTAGTTTTGACTCACTCGTACTAACAAGTGCAATAGTTGAGTTGCAATAGTAAATAGATTTTGTAGGTATTTTCCATTAATTATTTTTGAAAAATATTTTTTTCACATCAGTATCATTTGTGTAGTCACATAAGATTACCAACTTTTGTTGCAAACTAGCCCTTATTACAACTGCATAAGATACTGCAGTATTTACTTTGACACCCTTAAGCTTCGCTGACAAAAACAACAGCTCCTATAGTGAACCATTTTATTTAATAGAACAAAGAGGTAAAATATAAATTTGTCAGGTAGCTGAAGTATTATAGTGAATAAAGGATCTTTTTGGCTTACTTATCAGTGCCATTTTATTATTTTAAATAGGGCTAAGGATCATGATAACAAACTTATTTACATGAACTTACATATTTATGATAATCTCTAGTAATAGTATAATTATTATTGTGATATTTAATTGTAGCCGGCTACTGTTATCTGTTTACTCGGAAATTTTATAATTGCCTGATTATAATGAATCTTTGAACTCAAAGGAGACATTATTATTTCAAATACAATATTGACTATTATACTCCACATTTTATATATTTAGGAGCCTGATAGTAAATGCACATAAAACTCATTTGTTGAGTGGTTAAAATATGTCATTTTAAAATGACTATGACTTGTGTAAAGAAGTGTGTTACAGCTACTCAATTTTATTTCCAGTTCCTCGGATTAGTAATATTAGCAGTGGGAGTGTGGGCATGGAGTGAAAAGGATATGTTCAACAACCTATCTCGGCTCACCAATATAGCACTGGACCCTGCGTTTATATTAATATGTGTTGGTAAGTTGAGTTTTATTGATTTAGGGGGTGTACCAAAAGGCTTATCGAAGCCTTAACTGTGCATTCCGTACATACCATATGAAACAAAAATAATCGCTGGGAAAAAAAACTTTTAGGAATTAAAAACATCATTATATTAACTGCAATGTAGGTACAGTGGCCGGTACATCAGGTTACCCACTTTTGTTGCAAACTAGCCCTTATTACAACTAGATAAGATACTGCAGTGTTTACCTTGGCGTACTGTGCGTGCACACGCGCATAAGATTTGACTTTGCTGGTTTTTAACTACAAATTCATTTTTCGTTTGGTTTTTATAACTTTTTAATGTTTTACTAGCCAAGTCCAATCTCAAGCTTAATTTCATCGTGAGTGATATCTAATTAGTATTAAGTAAATTATTCTAAATTCAATATGAAATGGCATATTTTTAATTTACACATATTGTTGTAGTTGATAATGTTGATGTTACGGCTAATAGCCGAAGTGCGGCTGCACCTAGTTTTAGCCGGCTACAACTAGGTGCAGCCCGCCACATGCGGTTAATCTTAGGTGTATCCTACTTATCTTCGGTTACAACTAGGTTTAGCCTTCATTATAGCGGCTAGAACTAGGTACAGCCGCACACTAATGGTTAAACTTAGGTACACCTATTTATTATCGGCTAGAACTAGTTTTTCAGTTCAGTTAAGGATTTTGATTTTGTTTTGAGATTCGTAAACAATTCGTTGATAAAACAAGAAATAGAGTTGCATACTTGCTTATGTAATGGTTATTTTCAACACATTTATCTACCCATGAAAGTGCAATTTTCCGAACAGGAGAGATGGAAAAAAGTTCGTATAACATAAACAAAACAACGATACTTCGGATAAGCAAATTGGCTTTACCAATCTATTGTATTGCTTACGTCACTATACTTATCCAACTGGTAAAAAGTTGGTCACATTTTGGTTGTAAATTTTACACATTAAAAAATGACGGGAGTTATTTTGCAAAAATGAAATATTCAGCAGATTTTTTATTGAGAAAATAGATATATGCCATTCATTATTTTAAGTCTGTAAATTTTCATTTCCAACACATTTCATCCTAATTTGTTACCATTCCACCCATTGTTGTGTAACAATCAAGTAGCCAAAACTAAATTTGACTATTTGGGTATTTGTATGTAACATCCTTGAGTTAGTAAAATAATAAATAGATAATAGTTATTATGATAATTCTGTGTTATGGCTGCATAGTTACAATTATCATGTATCCACATACACTTTATTCTAATCTATGTAACCTACTATACCAATATAAGCACTGTAAAAAAGTATTCTTACTAAGTGTACCGTTCAATAAATATCTGGATGTGAGAACACTTAACGCAGATCTGCAACTACTTTCGACTAATTACCCCAATTGTAAATTTATTGACTTAGAAATTCTTAAATACAATTATAATAATAAAATGCCAATAAATCTTATTTCATACAAAATTAACTTAGAAATTGACACAATAAAATATGAACAGGATTTTATAAAAAATGTAACAAGAATAAATAGGTCACAGGAAAATGTAAAGTGCCTCTATTCAACTGAATTGGCAAGCAGGAAAAATGTTCCAGACTTTTTTCGTTCCTAACAAAAACACTAAAAGTATCGATCATCAAGAAGTTATGGGTGTAGATACTTCAGATAGGCTTATTATTTTCAATCAGAATATAGGAGGACTCTATAGCAAGCTTGATCTACTTGATATTACATTGCAAGATTTTTATCACAGCGGCAAGGATATTGATGTGATTTGTCTTAGCGAAATTTTTATTAAGCAGGGATCTGAGGCAAATATTCATCTTAAAAACTACAGTTTAGCAACATCGTATTGTAGAAAGAAAAGCAGGGGTGGAACGTGTATCCTACTAAAAAAGTCTCTTACATACAAATGTCTACCTTTTGTCACGGATTTGGCTACTAATTTCTATTTTGAGTGTTGTGGTATAGAGATCGAAGGTATTGGACTTATAGTAATAAACATTTACAGAATCCCAGAACGAGCTAAATCCCACACAGGTGTCTTCTTGTACAAGCTAGACAAACTACTAAGTTACCTTACACATAATTATAAACACAAAAAAATTGTATTATGCGGCGATTGGAATATTAATATTTTAAAACAAACACCAGTAACCAAAGACTTGATTGGAACCTTAAAAAACTATAACTTTGAACCACATATTACCAGGCCTACAAGACTGAACTCTTGTATAGACCAAATTGCTAGCAATATAAAATCAGTTGTCCCTATGATTCATCACTTAGGTCTTTCCGATCACGAAACAGGACAGTCCATAACATTGAAAGTTAACAAAAAGTCAACCTACACTTCATGGTGTGAAAATAAACGCGACTATAGCAAACACAATATTCAAATTTTCCACGAATGTATTACAGCACTGTCCTTTTCTGAAGTCTTCGAATGTACCGATCTATCGCAAGCGTTCAATAATTTCTACGATCTAGTATGTCTTTTTTACAACCTGTGCTTCCCGACTATAAGAGTTAGAGTAAATAACCGACCTGTAAAAATAAAATGGCTTACAAGAGGCATAAAAAGGTCGTGTAGAACCAAACGCTCGCTACAACTGAAATACAGACAAGAAAAATCAAAAAAGGTAATTAATAAAATTATTTATAAAAGATACAATACAATTTTAAAAAAATGTATAAATGATGCACAGAAAGTGAATAGCAAAAAATATTTGCTAATGAATGATAATAAGTGTAGAGCTACATGGAGACTGATCTCCTCTTCTGTGTCTGAAAACGCTTATAAGGATGACATCACGAATATCAAATTTAAAAATAAAATTTATTCAAATCCTCTTGACATTTCCAATATATTTAACAATTTTTTTATTGACTTGACTTATTCTAATTTTGACAATAAAAATAAAACACAATTATCTGACAATCTAAATGAACATACCATATTTATAATCCCAGTAAGTGATGCAGAAATTTACAACATAATAATGGGATTAAAAAATACTAAATCATGTGGGTATGACAATGTAACCACGAACATTTTAAAACTGGTTGCTCCCCATTTATGTACTGTGCTCGCGCATTTAATAAACCTTTCTTTTATAGAAGGTATTTTTCCAGACAAGCTGAAATTATCTATAGTTAAACCTTTACATAAAAAAGGCGATAAGCTTGATCCAAATAACTATAGACCCATAACGTTAGTGCCAATTTTGTCAAAAATCTTTGAAAAGGCTTTTCTCATTCGACTTAGTAGCTTTTTAGCTAAACACAGCATATTGCACCCACATCAATATGGATTTCGGAAAGGTAGTTCAACGACCCTTGCTTGTTTCGAGCTCCTAAAAATAATAACTGACAGCTTAAATAACAAAACACCTGTTGTGTCTGCGTTCCTTGACATGAGTAAGGCATTTGATTTTGTTAACCACTCGTTGCTATTAGAGAAACTAAGTGTGTACGGGATTCGAGGCAAGGCTCTAGAGTGGGTCGAGAGTTATCTAAAAAACAGACAACAATGTACAGAAATTACAAAAATAATTGAATCGGATAACAAACTGACCAAACAAACTTTCCGGTCCGAACTCAAAGTTAACAGTAGTGGAGTTCCTCAAGGCAGCGTTCTTGGGCCTCTACTGTTTTTAATTTACATAAACGACCTACCCAAATCTCTCAGCCAAGAGTCAATTCTTTTTGCAGATGATACTACTTTAATTATTAAATGTAAAACTAGACAAACCTTTGAAGCAGATATAAACAAGGCGCTTAGCGAGACTATCAATTGGATGAGCAAAAATAACCTTAAAATTAACGTAAATAAAACCAAACTGATTCAATATTCATCGTATAATTCACCACCGATTCCTCTTCAAATTAGACACGAAAACCAAATTGTTGACACGGTAGATAATCATAAATTTCTTGGTATCACTATCGATAAACACCTTAATTGGAAGGATCATGTAGATCAAGTTTGTTGTCGATTGAATAGATTTGTTTTTGCATTAAAAAAATTGAGACAAACAGTTTCAGTCGAAGCTGCCATGACAGCTTACCACGGCTATGTCTCATCAGTACTAAGCTACGGGCTTATAATATGGGGAAATTCTGTTGATGTAGAGAGAGTGTTTATAATCCAGAAGAAGTGCATTCGTGCTATTTGTAATGCCATGTTTGATGACAGCTGTAAGCCACTCTTCAAAAGGCTTAATATACTACCCCTACCATCAATGTACATTAGGGATATGTGTCTGTTTGTGGTCTCTCATCCAGAATATTTTAAAAAACGAATGGATGTGAATGAAAGACAAACTAGAGCTAAGATAATGAACCGACTGTACCACCCTTCTTGTCACAAACAAATATATAAGAAAAATGTTTTTAATATGTGTATTGTATTGTTCAATAATCTTCCGGATGACATCAAAGTATTCACTGACAAAAACAATTTCAAATCTAAATTGACAAAATGGCTGTGGCAACATTGCTTCTATAGTGTTAAGGAATTTATGGAATTTAAAATTAAAAATAAATAATTGTAATTATGCTATGACATACCTATTGAATCAAATCTGTTATTACAATTAAATTAACCAAACTATGTTGTACCTTTGTAACGTTAGCTTTCACACACTATTTGCATACCATTGTATGGTTGAGTGCACTGGGCTTGTAATATTATTATTTTTTCACCACAAATTTACTGTACTCTGGCAAATAAATGTTTTTACTTTACTTTACTTTACTTTGTAATATGTGTTGTTTTTATTTAAATTATTGTTTTATATACTATGTATATTTTGCATAAATCTCGATCATACTATTTCAATGAATACCGATGTTCTCTACATAGCAATTATCGTTTTGTTTCAGGGACTATTACGTTCATAATCGGCTTCACTGGATGCGTAGGCGCATTGCGTGAGAACACATGCTTGCTGGCCTGTGTGAGTATTTTAATAAAAGACAGACAATACACTCTATTGAGACTTCATTTGTTCTCAGAAGGAAGATAAAATCAGCAAGTGGCTGTTAAGTGCTTAAACAAGACCAAGCATTAAAATTCTTTGGCATCCAGTGACAAATCTAATACCCCACGATTTAATTTAAACAAAGTTTTATTCACTTACGCTTTGTCGTGCAGCCATTTTATTATGATGTATGAAACTTATGGGCCTAGCATGATGCCTGAAATAAAAGTTATTTTATCCATTATATTTATTTATTTGCATAAAAGGTGGCCATGTGGCGTTCTCTCTTAGGTATCTTTTGGGCTAATTTTACTAATATTCATTCCAGTATGCAGTATTCCTTGCCTTGTTACTGCTGGCGGAAATGACGACGGGAATATTGTTCTTTGTTTTCAAAGATTGGGTATGTATTTGACTTCATAATTAACCTTCTTATGTTTCTTAACAGATGAAAAAGTATTATTATAATCGATGTGATTTAATTATTTTTCAGATCAAACAACAGGCTATGAGCGGTTTTCAAACGTACATCGCCCACTACAGAGAGGATCCCGACCAGCAAAATCTGATTGACTGGATTCAAGAAGACTGGGTAAATGCCCATTAACTTTGTTTATAATACATACACATTGGCCTTAAGCTCAACAATTACTTTGTGGAATATATCGCATAAGTTGGTCTGGTCCAAAACCCATTTCATCATAAACTCGGAATTACAGTGATGAAATTGACGTTCGGCCACCATGAAATTCGGCGTGCGTAATAAATAAGTCTAAAGTGTGGTTCAAATCACATCAGATTGGCCAGAAGGCCTAACACCCCCTTACACACTGCGTTACTTTTTGCATCGATACTGTCGAGATACTAACGCGCGTTAGAACTATACAATCGCGATGTAGAAGCTGGAAATTGTAAAATTATGTACTGAATTTTGGCAACTGCATCGATACTGACGCGCGTTACCATCGATGCAGTTGCGCTTCTACATCGATGTTATCGCGAGACTGCATCGATGCTAAATTAAATCTGTTCATTGCGTGAGTCGCGATGCTGAAGCGCGTTATCAAAACGCGCGACTGCATCGATGCTAAAAGTGGCAGTGTAAAGTAAGGGGTTTAACATGCACATTAAAGTTTGTATTATAATAAAAATATAATAAAATAAAATCGATAAAGAGGCGTGCATCTTAGACCCGCAGGCGACAGGTTTTTTTCGAAAAAATAAATCGATTAATTAAAAATGATACCTACTACCCCAAATTTAGTAGAACTTGAAAATCGATATTAATACTTATAATGTTACGATTTCAGTTACAATGCTGCGGCGTAGAAGGTCCACGCGACTGGGATCGCAACGCGTATTTCAACTGTTCAAGCGGAGCCGTGGGATCACGCGAAGCTTGCGGCGTACCGTTTAGTTGTTGCCGAAGCAAGCCTCAGGACATCATCCGCAACAAGCAGTGTGGATATGACGTCAGGAAGCCCACTTATGTGAGTATAGTAGATGCCTTAAGTGTACGATAACCTTCATGCCCTTCAGTTGCTGCTGTACGAAGCCACAAGATACAGCCCACTTATGTGAGTTTAGTAGATACCTTGAGTGTAAAATAACCTTCACGCCCTTCATTTGTTGCCGCACGAAGCCACAAGATACAGCCCACTTATGTGAATATAGTAGATACCTTAAGTGTACGATAAGATTCACGCCCTCCACTTGCTGCCGTATGAAGCCACAAGATACAGCCCACTTATGTGAGTGTAGTAGACACCTTAAGTGTACGATAACCTTCACGCCGTTCAGATACTGTCGCACGAAGCCACTAGATACAGCCCACTTATGTGAATATAGTAGATACCTTAAGTGTACGATAAGATTCACGCCCTCCACTTGCTGCCGTATGAAGCCACAAGATACAGCCCACTTATGTGAGTGTAGTAGATACCTTAAGTGTACGATAACCTTCTCACGCCCTCCAGTTGCTGCTGTACGAAGCCACAAGATATAGCCCACTTATGTGTGTGTAGTAGACACCTTAAGTGTACGATAACCTTCACGCCCTTCTGTTGTTTCCGCACGAAGCCACAAGATACAGCCCACTTATGTGAGTACGAGTATAGTAGATACATTAAGTGTACGATAACCTTCACACCCTTCAGTTGCCTGCAACAAGCAGCGCAAATTAGGGGTGTAACGTACCATACCAGGTTTACAAACCTAGAAGTATTTGCTTCAAAGAAGGTATCAGGTACGGGCTCAAAATACTTCCAAGACGCTTTAGAATGTTTTAACACCCACAGTGTCATATTTTATATTCATAAAGATGAAATAAGAAACCAAAAATTTGCGCACGGGCGGGACTTGAACCAGCAACCTTTTGGCAGACCGGGCCAAACGCTCTTGCCAATTGAGCTACCGTGCTGTCAGTCCGACCCTGCGAAATTTGTGGCTTCTTATGAAAACGTCAATTGCGTGACGCTTAGCGCCATCTAGCCATCTGTTTATGAAACAGATGGTCCAAGCAGTTATTCTTTACAGAATAAATTCAACTTGGAAATTGATGTCGCTTCGCTATCTAATGCTTTAGAATGTTTTTAACACTCGCAATTGACGAAGAAGACAGAAGTATAGCATTTTTGGACGTCAAAATCGGTGTGCGGAATGATGGCTCACTGAGTCATTCGGTCTATAGAAAGCCCACTCACACTGACCGCTACCTCAATGCCACCTCTCATCATCACCCTAGGCATCTTAACTCTGTGGTGACTTCTCTGACTGACAGAGCTTATGATCTGTGTGATGAAGAACATTTAGATCAGGAGCTGAAGCACGTCCGAGAGGTCTTACGGAGCAATGGATATAAGGGGCAGTTACCACCAAGACACAAAATGAGACACCAAAAAGACAGGGTAGATAGGCAACCAGTGTTTCTGCCCTATATTAAAGGAGTGACAGACAAGATCTCCAATGTTCTTAATAAATACTCAATTAATACTGTCTTCACTCCACTAAGAAAAGTAGCACAATGTCTGCGATCTCCCAAAGACAGTTTTCCTTTAGAAAAACCTGGAGTCTACAAAGATCTCCCAAAGACAGTTTTCCTTTAGAAAAACCTGGAGTCTACAAAGTTGATTGCAGCTGTGGTAGTTCGTACATAGGCCAAACTAAACGCACTATTACATGCCGAATAAAGGAACATATAAAAGCGGTCAAAAACAATGACAAACAGAAGTCAGCAATTGCGGAACATTTGTTAGAATCGGGTCCAAATCACTGGATTGAGTTCCATAACCCTAAGATAATTTCGACAGAACGCCATTACATACCAAGATTGGTTAGGGAAGCGATCGAAATCACAAAGTACAAAAATTTCAATCGTGAGGATGGATTTAAATTGTCCAATGTCTGGAATCCAGTGATTCGTAAATGCAAAAACCATATATTTCGGCAAAATGTTGTTTCGCGTGCGGATACTGTGAGTGTTGTGTGTCGAGAATAGGTGCGAGAAAATAGTGAGTTTGTGAACAATGGTACTGCAAGTGATCGCAATAAAAGACTTCGAAGGAGGGTAGACCGATATGTCTGCCAATAACAGCTTACCCGCAACAACTTCAGTTACGCCGTGACCATGGCACTTGCAACAGTGCCGAAATATCGGAAACTCAAAAATAATAAGGTACATGGTAGCAATCCCGTTACAATCAATTCTAAAATAACTATTATAGTCCGGTCAAATTAGACATAAAAATAGGGGTAAGGTTACAAAAATTCCCACCTGGCTGAAAATTGGTAGGATTCTTTAAAACACAATCATAAATGAAATGTAGAAAGTCCCCATCGATCCGATACCTGGAAAAAAAGTTACTCGGGGTCAAATGTCACAAAAACGGGTTTTTCGCGATTTTCAGCAAAACGGTAAGTTTTATCATAAAATTAGCCAGACAAAAATTGTAGAGCAGATAAATATCTACAAAAAATGTCTATATACTTTTCTTCCTAAGAGCCACCGTTTTTGACATATAACGGTCCAAAAAGTTGAAAAAGTTGTAATTGACATAATATGTATAAGTACACCACGTATATACATCGCTGAAGCTGTAATACAAGTAAAAATATTATTCTATCCGTCAGTGTATCTTACACATATAAAATATTATAATTATGAGAATGTCGGGTAACTCAAGAAGAAGTTATCATCAACGGAATTTGGTGTCTTCTCTCTATGTATGGAGCTCCTTAAACAAACTACGTGCTTAGATAAGTTTCGATATGCATGTTTCGTTAAAAATACCCGAAATAAAAAAAAACAAGTGCAGTTAGCTTGCCTTCTTCCAACCTCATTGCCTGCTCATCAACATCTTTTTCGGGTATATTACCAAGTTCAAGTGTGGCTTGGTTATCAGCTAGACCCAAAAGAGTGGGGTTGGAAGTTGGTCGACAATACATTAGAACCAGTTCAAATTTTACTCCCACCTGCGCCGAAAAAACTGTTAAATACAATTTTTGCAACTGTAAAAAGGGATGTAGTGCTAAATGTGGTTGCAAAAAAGTTGACCTGTTTTGTTCTGTAGCATGTACTAATTGTCAAGACCGGTCGTGCTCCAATGTTGAATCACCAACAATTTAGGATTCATTTGATGTTAACGAGGAGACATGCGATTTGTCATTATTGGAGCAATTAACTTGCAGCGAGGATGAAGAAGAAGAACAAGGAGAAGAAGAAGCAGAAGTATTAGAGAATTATGAGTCAGATGGATAAATATCCCTATTTTTTTTTAACTTACACCGCTTTTATCACTTTTATCATTTTCAACCGTTGCCAATATCTTTTATTATTCAATAGTTTCAACTTTTTGGATCGTTATATGTCAAAAACGGTAGCTCTTAGGAAGAAAAGTATATAGACATTTTTTGTAGATATTTATCTGCTCTACAATTTTTGTCTGGCTAATTTTATGATAAAACTTACCGTTTTGCTGAAAATCGCGAAAAACCCGATTTTGTGACATTTGACCCCGAGTAACTTTTTTTCCAGGTATCGGATTGATGGGGATTTTCTACATTTCATTTATGACGGTGTTTTAAACAATCTTGGATCCTTGGATGTCTAATTTGACCGGACTAATTAAAATGTTAATTTAAAAATAAAGATGAAGTACTTAATATTTTTTAATTTTTAAATCTTTTGAATTGGTGGTTCAGCGCACGAGCGCACTTAAGGTACAGCCACCACTGCTCGCCACATCCCTCGCTACGTGTTATCAGCCCTTCAATCCGTCAAGACTTGAGCGCGCAGACCCAATAGGTTGTTATACGCCACCCGTCTGCGTCTGGGTTGAGAGAGACAACTAATTATTAAGCGAAGAAGTATGTAAGCAAGCAGCGTATGAGGGCCACGTTTAGGTGCCGTGGCTCAATGTGCGCTTATTGTAATGATGTAGCAAGTGAACGAAGGCTGTCTGGCGGCCTTTAAAGCCTGGTTGCTGGTTGGTCGTAGTATCACATTACAGTCGATGACAGATTGGTGCATAAAGTTTGTTGGCTCATGCACAGACGAATAAATTTATAACTCGAGGCATGCCAAATTAAGAACATCAAACAAATGACGGTGCCCCTAAGTGCGCTCTCCCATTAGAGCGACAGCAGCGCGGCTCTCTAGTGTGAAGGGCTTACTGCTGTCATTTTGTGTATAAAATTGACAGCAGCGCGACTGCCGAGCGACCGTCGCGCTGCTAAAAACGCCTAAGTGTGAAAGCGCTCTAACGCTAATGGAACGTAAGGACAATAGAAAAAGAGTGACAGATCCGGGGAACATTATACGTGGTAAAGTTAGACTTAAAATTAGTTAAAGTTAATACTAGTTTTGTCACTTTCTGACAACTTGCGTAATCGCCTATCCGAATGAGACAACACAGTATAACTGTTCTTACGTTGTTCCACGTTTATTTATTCCGCGGTATGAGTAAAGAATGGTAAAAGGTAAAAATCACAGTTTTGTTCGTTGGCTACGATTTAAGGTCGAAGCCCACTTATCAACCCGTCACGGTGACAGCACCGTATCAACTCAACGCGTTCAGTATTCTTTGTATGAAACTCCATACTTCAACGCACATCTATTAACTTCGTAATGTCACCACCTCGGATCGAGACCAACTCGGGACCCACTCTGGACTAGCGGCGCATGCGTTGTAACGCGCTTACGGCGCGTCGCCCGCTTTTTGAAGACTATCCGTCACGTCACAAGAAGAACTGTCATAAGTTGTAGCAAACACGATCCGAGAGGAGGCGTTCGCTATCTGGTGCCGATCATATCCGAGGCGTTGCTGTTCCCTTTACATAACGTGCTTCCGTATGGTTGACGCCTGGTTGTTGCTGTTCCCGTGCCGGGTAGGTAGATTTGCTTCGACCTTTAGTTACGTTAGACAGTGCTGCCTCTGAATTTCCCGCATTCGATATAAACGAATCAAACTAATATTCTACTGTTTAAACGTAATGGCGCAGCAAGTGAGCGAGCGCGTGATCCACGAGCGCGGCTGCCTGGCGGCCTCCGAAGACTGGCTGCAGAGGAACTTCACCACAGTCGCTGCTACCGTTCTCGCCCCGCTGGTTTTTAAGGTTCCCTTGGCGCTCTCATACACGACATATTGGTATGCCGACCGCTAGCCGCTGACATGCAAACGACTGTCGGCAAGCCAATGAACCACTTTAGAAAATTTTGACGTTGATATTATACCGTCGCCTCTTGCTGTCGGCAAACTACCGTCCGTGTGAGAGACCCCATACAGTGATTACTACTTTAGCACCTGTAGTCTTCGTGTCACCCATTAAAGTAGATGCCAGATAAAAAAGTGAAGTTTGCCGATAAACATTCTACTGCTGGGCAAAGCCTCACCTTATGTATGAGGTGTTATGAAACAGCCATTCTCCACCATGCGGTCTTAGTTCGGATTGGTGGAGGTGTATTTGCAAGGCAAGCGGCCAAGCCGGCTTGCTTCAGATGTCATCAATCCGCCGCCCATATGGTGCCTTCGCCCATGCCTCTGACTATAGATAGGCACCAATATCTGGCATCTACTACTGATTTGATAAAAGTATTATAGAGATGATGTAGAAGTAGACCAGTGACGTTCCAACACTGCAACGAGAGCGATTTGCTCAGCTTTAATATAAACGTTGAATCGATGTAACTTCAGATCCGTATCGAAATATTTATCTTTATCCATTTGCGTACAAACAAGTTTTTGTATCTGAATTTACATTGCTTATAGGGGGTAATGTTTTGTAACAGTATTACCCTTGTATATGGCTTTTATGTCTCACTTAATAGACAGTTATTATTACACAACATAAAATGACAACTACAATATACAGTATGCCTGCCAGTATGAAACATTATCCCTACACAAAGTAGCCAGTAATGCGAGTATTCCACTTTTTTGTAGCTAGATGTTCACGTTTTATTTTCTTTTTGTTTTAGACGTTTGACATAGCTAAGATAATATATGACAAGGGCTGCCTAGA
Organism: Pyrausta purpuralis; assembly: GCA_963924145.1. Taxonomy (NCBI): domain Eukaryota; kingdom Metazoa; phylum Arthropoda; class Insecta; order Lepidoptera; family Crambidae; genus Pyrausta; species Pyrausta purpuralis. The sequence continues at coordinate 22,317,568 of OZ001643.1, forward strand.
GGCCGCAGAGGAGTGGTTCGACCATAATCTGTTAATAGTAGCCACGTCCGCTGTTTGTACCGCTTTTGCACAAGTAAGTTTTGTTATGTAGTTGCACATTTTAACATTGGATTTAGCCCATATTCAGCTGGTAAAAAAATTCAATTTGGATTTGATAGTTCCGAAAAAATAATAACGATTTTTGTCCTTGAATCTGGGGCTCAATGAAAAAACCAGTTAATAGTGCTCAATGTAGAAGAATTATTTTTTTCCCTTGTACTAGACTTTAGTTGTGTGCATTTAGTGATTTACATTTGGTAGTATAAAAGCACTTGACCTTATTCATATTGCATGTTTTTATTGCGTGTTGTTCCATTCTGACACCTTAAATTTCCACGGCAGATACAGAAACCTAATAGTTATAATGCACCTGCGAATCTTTTGTTAAACGCTCATATCCTTGTCCATTTACGGTTGGACAAGGATTGGAAAATATTATCTATGGAATCACACATTTTTTTATACAGGGTGACCCAAACAGTGACGTTCAATTTTTTTTTGAATACTTCACATCCAGGCCTATTCAAATATAACATATTTACGATAGCCATTTTTTTTAAGTTTTCGAGGCTTTTTCATTTTTTTTAATCTTTTGTTAGTCTTAGTTTTAGATACCTCATAATTTTATCTACTTAAATTTAATTTATAAGGATCATATTGCATAAAAGAACGAAATAACACCATAAAGTGGAGCAATTATTTGTTTGAAAAATCTCAAAGTATGTAAGCGAAATAATTAATATCTTGTAAACTACAAAAATTCGGCTAACATACATAGGGTATATTTGGATAGTTCTGGATCGTGGACGTCACTGTTTGGTCCATCCTGTATATTACGTTCCCTAAAACAACCATTTTAACATCTATTTCCACGCGCAGATCCTCGGAATATGCTTCGCCCAGAACTTACGCGCGGACATCTTCGCGCAGAAAGCTAAATGGCACTGACAATCAGCCTCTCCTGCCGCCGTGTGACGCAGCCCGCGCCGCGCCCGCGACCCTTATACGCAGCTCTACGCACGCACGTAACAACACAACATTTTGGATTTAGAACGCAGTGCCGAGGTATGAAAACTTTTTAAAGAAAGTGTCTCGATTTTTGAAAATAGAATGATCTGAGCGAACAGTTTTATTGAAATAATCTCACACATTTTTACTTTTTATAAATGGCCAGTGTTGTAAGTGGTAAGTGATCTTGTTACATACAACGCACTTATGGAGTCAACTAAAGATTTTTAAAATCAATAATTATATAGAAACGTACACTTAAAAACCAAACTAAAACCAATTAAGTTTCCTAGCATTAAAATTCATTTAGAGCAAAATCTGAACCACATTATAATGACCACATGCTAGGTGACATAAAAGAAATCACAATTTTGAAGAACACCGACTGGCTTTTTTACATCGAAAGTATTCTAAAGAAAGTATTGTCAAAAAACTATTTCAAGTACTGTTGACTTTATACGCATATTACGCATTACTTCATTTGAATTTTATAATAAAAGTTTTAAGAAATATATTTTTAAAAGTTTTCAATGAAATATTCGTTTATTTTGTGAACGTATAATATAAAACATTTTTATGATGATAACCCAACTGTATTAGAAATGAAAATAATGTATTATGTAATCACAAATTAGACATTGAATTATGACCCTTAATGATGTAATTTTAAGAACCTCAGATGTAATCTCACTTTATCTTACCCTCCCTGGCTTCTACCTACGTCACTATCTCGATTGTGGATGACCAACTTGTCCTTCTGTGGCACCTTTCAAACACCTTCCAATCTTCCGTCCACTGACTGCGTAGTCATGTAATAAAATAAAATAAAAGGTTTTGGCGCCTTAGATTAGGCGCCTAATAGTGTCTAATCAAGTACCTAATAGCTTGAATGTTTTAGACACACGCAGTGTTATTTTTATTCTTTTTTAAGCTTTAATTACCTAATAATGGTACACAATAATGTAAATAGCACTGAAATAAAATAAAGCCTATTTATAAAAAAAATCGCCATACCTAATACACGTAGCAGGCAAAATAAAGGTTAGAACAACTTGCCATATTCGATTATGAATGGTATTTTTTGTCACTGACAATATATTATGATAATTCTAACATGATGTCCTCACATTTTTCCTTACTATATTATTATAACTACGTATCGAAGTGGACATTTCTCCCATTCGTAATCCTATTGTGCCTAATACTAATAAGATGTTGATAAAATGTTGTTAGATATCCAATTTATTATGCACATGAACGTCAAAGCTCTATTAGCGCACACAATTACATTAAATCTTGAGGATGGAATAATATAGCGAAATAAGAATTATTTCCCTGGAATAATATTACAATGCATTATCTGAGCATAAATTAATATAATGGACTTCCCTCAAAGTCCGGATTTTCTTTGTTATAATGTTGATGAAGGATATTATTAATATACCTACTTTTGTTTATTTAATAGTGTGTTGAAAGAGCTATGAGGTTCTAAAGAGATGTGTTCAATTATTGGCCAATGCTAGCCTTAAAGGGAGCTGTGAGATGATAATTTATATTCGACATAAAAGTTTGTTAAAAGTATTTCTAAAGTCGACTTGTCTGACTTGATGTTGTACAGATCTAAATGGTATTATAAAGTACAATATACGTTTTATTTCTAATCAAAACTGGCAGATGAATTCGCATAGAAACGTTTCTTAAAATGAACCATCAGTGGATCGCTTTAAGAGGTTGGCAACGAATTTTATATAAAAAAAAACTGTGAAAGCACTCCGGGAGTGCCGGCAGAAGTGAAAACTTGAATATCAACGTTGTGCATTTTTGATTTTTTGGAATAGTTATTATCAATATAAAAGTACTATCATTTTTGTGATAGAATACAATAGCAATAATAATAATAATAATAATAATAATAATAATAATAATAATAATAATAATAATAATAATAATAATAATAATAATAATAATAATAATAATGATAATAATAATAATAATAATAATGATAATAATAATAATAATAATACTAATAATAATAATAATAATAATAATAATAATAATAATAGTAATAATAATAATAATAATAATAATATAATTTTTTTATAGAATACAATATTTATTTATTGCGCTATCGTACACAAACATTACAATTTATATTATATTAAATTACATTAAAAAGTTTATCTCTCAGAAAAATCAACTTACATCCATAATTTCGCCAACCGTCTTACGGTTTTTCGATCAGGTCACGTGTCCTGACGCGAGTTTCACATTTTTCCCCCATCCCACAAAAGTGCTCAACGCCGCTAAAGAAGTTTTCACTTCAAAAACTAGATTCCAAAGAAGTTGTACAATCGCGTAGTTAAGCTTAAAAGGGTCGTGTGAAATGCAGCAGGAGAATAATAGCTGACAATATGATGTTAAATTTACCTACTATAGAACTTATATTTATTAGTGTTAAGTGTACTAACTCAAATGTTTTCGGTAACATGTCTGTTGTCTGCATAGCGTAGCGATAGTTGTAAGACAATGTTGTATTTGATTATTTTTATTTGATTTGTGAATGTATGCCTTTTAAACTGAATATCCTCAGTTATCTTTTGTTCTCATATTTATTTATATTATTTAAAGATTTACTTTTCGGGGTACTAAAATTGGGGAATTGGTTTTGGTATTTATTTATGGTGCAGATAGATATTATTATTTTTTAAACATGAGTTGTGGAAGTTTATGACGGTATAAAAATAATCTGATTTATAAAATCTTGATGGAATGTCTCAAATATGATGTGTTAATTAGTCAACCAGGCAGCAAATATGTTATCAAGACTGTAGCAAATAAGGAATACTCATTGGTTCAACTTTATTGACGCTTTGCTAGAATTTACTTAACGTTATATAAAGAGCAATCGTAGTTACTTTGAGTATTATGCCGTTAAATCTCGATTCTTTAATGTAAGCACAAAATTATTAGCTTTAGTATTTAGTTTAGTTATGAACTCTCGGTTTCCATTCGTTTGGTCGAATTGATCTAAATATATAAAAATATCCAGGCATTACATTATAAATAAACATTCAAACTGAAGAATCTCTTTTTAATAGTCTGTAAAAATAAATTAATTTTCTGATTCACTGCAATTCGACAAGTAGATAATATCCCAAGAGTGTTGTTTATTATTATTATACATACTTTTTACATTATTATTATTTTATAGCTTTAAGATTTTATACAAGTGAATTTCTATGATTAAAATTGTATTTAATATTATACAACATCACGGTAAAAATGATACATATTATTTATTATTATTATACATACTTTTTACATTATTATTATTTTATAGCTTTAAGATTTTATACAAGTGAATTTCTATGATTAAAATTGTATTTAATATTATACAACATCACGGTAAAAATGATACATATAACATAACTTTTATTGTTGTATGTTATAATCATGAACTAAATCGATTATTATTTTGAAATAGGTTCTAACATGTGACATTCCTATATGTTTTTTTTTTCATTTCAGTAATTATTGTGCATGAAAGACTCAGATATTATTATATGAGTTATGAATAGGGCTTGTAGTGTATGTAAGCTTAAACAAGATATGTCCATTTTATGATAAATAAGTATTACTTAAAAATATTGTTTGAAATACTACATACCACTGCCTTTTTATACAGAATGATTATTTAAAAGTTTTATGTAAGTACATCAACAGTTTAATCAGAGTTTTTATTATAATTTATATAATATTGTAAAAGTATTAAAATACGAAATTGTAACATGTTTTTAATGACATAAAACATCTTTTAAGTTGCAAATTAAAATGTGAACCTATTTATTTCAAGTAGCATCGATACACATTTATTTTACAGAAAGATCTAGAAATTGATATTTTATACGCAAAAGTAGTAATAAATTGAAAAGGAAAACTAATGTTTTTGATTTTATTGACCAACTTTCCCATGAAATAAAATAAGCATGAAAACAAATGCTTTAATTTGACCAGAATAATTCCTTCTTTAATTAGAAGCCTTAATTTGTGTTCTCCATCAATTCGACCGCATTTTTCTTTGCGGAACTCGTTCTGAGCTTCAAACAAAAGATGTTTACGACGCCCGTAACTTTGTCTTCGGTTAAAAGCGTCACAAACCAGCCGGTACAATGAGACCGTAAATAATTTACTATCAAACTCACTAACCCGAGTTTAAAACCCGGCAAATGAGTATTAACGGGCTCATCCCGCGCGCGTTCGGCGGCGGTCGCGCGTAAACATTAATCAGTTGAGCACAAATGGTGCATTACTTTCGGTTAGAGCAAATGGACGCGGTGTGACTTGCCGCCGGTCACGTATGACTTGGACAGAGGAAATGAATTTGTTGTACTTGCAACAGAACGTCAAGGTAAACACTGCGGTAACTTAAGCAGTTGTAATAAGGGCTAGTTCGCAACAAAAGTGGGTAACCTGATGTGCTGTCGACTGTACTATAGTAAGCTCGAAAATTGAAACCAGTAATGTTTATGATTGTATCGATATCATTAGGCTTATTTACGTTATAAAGCTGAGTAGGTACGAAATGTCTTTTTTCTTTAATTGGCTACAGAGCCGAAATGAGAGCTTAGCCTAGTAGGCATAAAGTGTAACCTAGCCTAGATTACCAGAACACGACCACTGACTATTCTTTCCTGAGGTGCATAAGTACGGAGTGCGGTCGTCAAATTAGCTTTCCAGAGCTGGAATTGTTCAAACCCTTTGTTCTTTACCGTTTGACAGATCATACCGTACGTTTTGAACTGTCAAATGAATACGATTGCTTTACACAATCGCACCCCAGGTGCATAACCTGAAAAGCTATTTTGACGACCTCCGTAGTGTAGTGGCTAAGAAGCTGGTTTCAAGGCGTCACCGTGTCAAGTGAGAGAGAGTCAAATGGGTTCTTTCACCCGAGTTATACATACTATTTTTCATATCGACTCTGAGGAAAAATAAATTAATTTATTATGATATTATGTTATTTGGCGAGAGATGAAACCTCAACTTTTTACATCACAATCAGTTTGTTTACTGTCGTTATACATAAAACACACCATTAGAAGGACAGTAACGGCACAGAAGACAACCGAGTACATAAAACGTGGACGATATCAAATATTTCAAATCATTGTTAAAAATATCGATCGAGATTTTCTCACAGACAATGTTAATAGTAACAGAACGCAACCTTAACCTTGTCATCAAAATTACTAAAGGTTATGTCAAATTACAGATTCAATTTTGCCTCATGAGATAGCGCTATGAGTGACAGCTAAAGGTGGGAGTGAGTAATAAGATGATAAAATGAACAACAAAAATCGCGCCAAGTCGCCTCCGCCTGCTTAATAATCTGTGCAAATCTGTGCAATAATCGACCAAACTAAAAAATACCTATACTGTCAAAGACAAAAAATGTGTCAATTTAAAATAAAAAAAAGTGTCACTATGTATGGCGGGCAACCAAATATTATATTAGTAGATTTTAAATTGTTCAAAATTAGACCAATTGTATTTTTTTTAAATCAGTGACCATAATAAACACGCTTTTAATGTTTAGCTTATCTTTAAAAATATGGAAAGCTTTAATAATATGATGTGACTCAATTGTCTCTAACTCCATGTCTGATCGTAGCAATTAAAACTAAATTACTTTCCACCCTAGGGATGGAAAAGCTATTTTCCACCCGTCTATCTTCACAGGAAAGTTCAATTTTCCGAGAAATGAAAAGTTTTTTTTTAACATAAAGGATGAATTTTTTTTAAGTAGTTTCTGAAATTAGTGCGTTTATATAAACAAACTCTTCAGCTTTATAATATGATTATACTTAGTAGATCTTATTGGTGGTTGTGGTGTCTGCTTAAACGCAATTGGCGGAAACCTAACACGATTATTTCGGTACATTACTCTATTTCTCTTCTATTAACTCTGTAACTTTATTACAATATAACCTATATTTATTCATTTTTAGGTTTAACTTTTAATTTGTGCCTTAAATGTAAATTTCTTACGAATTTGTATGACATGTGCAAAAGAAAAGAATTATTATTATCTTATCTTGTGGTTGCTCCATTTTAATTTTACAGGTGAAGACCTAAAAAGCTAAGAATAAAACACTGGCTAATGGCTTTATAGGTATTGTACTCGTTTAAGCAAGTCGTAAAGTTAAGATTCATTTTACAACTAAAATTTGGTAGTTATCCAGATACATTGTACATAATTATGACAACGAAATCACGACTAAAATGTACTACTTACTTAAGTTAGTATAGATATCACTTACATAAATTAAGTAAAATGGCCAGATTTAGGTACTTCTGGCCTTGACTCATTCTAGACTCATGAAGTACTTACCTACCGAAAGGTTAACAAAATAACAAGGTAAGCTATACACTCCAAAACTTTTTACGTGATGAAAGTCAAACTTAGCTGATTGAACCATGCCCTTTTTAGAGCTCATTTCATTTTCATAGAATATTTTCTTGGACGAGAGATTTCTCTTATTCTTTTGTACCTTACACAAAGAAACGTGTTTCTAAAAATCGAATCAAAGGGAACAATTTATCGATAGAAACATAATTTGTTAGAGAGCAGTGACTTTGTTACATTCATTCCTACTACGTGAGTGTACGAAGAATGTATATACCGGACTTTGTAAACGGTTGGAAGAATTTGTAAGTAAATCATTCTAATAGCAAAAGAAGGCACTTACATATTTTGAGTTCAGCTTTGAACTTAGGCTACTGCTAAGCCCAAAGGTATCACTGGTAAAGAATGCCATATGGCGTTCACCTGTTTTACGATTTTCGTTGTGTAACTTAAGTAAGTCGTGCCTTCAGCATGTAAGTCTGATTGCAACCCAAAATAGTCCTCCACAGAAGCTGGGTGGCGTGAATGAAAGGGGTACCCCACAATGGGTTCCGAGGCCCGCCGTAAATCATACCAGTGACAGGCGATTAGCGGCCCATTAGAGAGACAGACGACCCGCCGGGATGCCGCCAATGGCGATTGAATCAATGAAAAATGTATATCAATCCTCGAAAATGTTATTGAATTTTTAACCTTTCCGATAATTTATAATGTTACCTAATGAACGACGATGCTACTTGTTAAAATACAAAGTGTGTGGAAATATTGGGTATACGAACGTAGAGCCAAGATTTGACAAAGGTTACTTATACAGAATGTGGCCTGTAATTAGAGCAAAAATTTTCAATATAGGCCCTTTAAGTAACCAGTACTTATTTCTCAAGGATTTTAATTAACTATAATGAAAAATAAATTTATTGTTATTTTCTAACAAAGTATTTTAAACTAGCAATATTGGAAACAAATATGTCCAGGCATTGAACTTGACATTATCATATACTGCAACAAGTTAGAGATTTTGATGTACGGACAACAGCACGTTAAGGTAAACACTGCGGTATCTTAAGCAGTTGTAGTAAGGACTAGTTTGCAACAAACGTGGGTAACCTGATGAGCAGGCGACTGCATATTGGTTAGGGATTATAACTTTGGAATACTTATATCTCTGAGTTTAATCATTTCAGAGTATCTACTGTGACCAGGTCAAGGTCAAAGTGTAATACTCTGTAGAAGCACTGATTATATTTTTTGCTTCTACTTCTATTACAGGCCACACGCTGCATAAAAAAGTATTGATAGGATAGTGTGATATTGCATAAGACGCATCTTTTAACATTACTAATTATAATATCAATTTTAATATCGATTTTGACTTCTCACATTCTTTCGACACATACTTACACTATAATAAATATCCTTTGGACATTCCTACACATCGCCATCTAGTCCCAAAGAAGCTACTCAAAGCTTGTGTTATGGGTGCCAGACAATGGATATAATACTTAAATACTTTTTGTTTGTAAATACCTACATGATATACATAGAAAACACCCAGACCAATACAAACAGACATGTTCATGCACACAAATGTTTGTATTGTGCGGGGATCGAACCCGCAACCTGCTGCGTAGTAGGCGATTTCTCGACCACTACATCAGACGGGTGTCGACAGGTATACCTATAGGCTAGGGTAGTATAGTATACTCTACCTTTTGGGCAGCCTTATACGAGGGTCAAACTGAAAGTTCTTAGAACTGGCCACTTATAAACAATATAATAAAAAAAATATTCTAAAATTTGAAAATAGAACTCTTTCATAAAGATGAAATAAGAAACCAAAAATTTGCGCACGGGCGGGCGAAAAAATTTTTGGTTTCTTATTTCATCTTTATGAATATAAAATATGACACTGTGAGTGTTAAAAACATTCTAAAGCAATAGAACTCTTTGCCAATATTACTGAGTATATATTTCATTCATTTGTCATTTGTTTTACGATTTGGCGGCAAATTGAAAATTGTCTGTGTCACGTCAACATGAATTTAACACGAGAAAATTTTCGTGCAATGATTTTTTATGACTTTCGATGTCATTTAAGTCATCAAGAAAGTTATGATAGACTACGATTGGCCTTTCACGATGAAGCCCCATCTCCTGCGACTGTTTACAACTGGTTTAATGAGTTTAAACGTGGTCGCACTAATCTCACTGATGATGTACGTGAGGGACGGCCTTCTACGGCGACGACTGAAAATAACATCTGTGTTGTGCGGCGTATGATAGAGACTGACAAAAGAGTGACCTATCAGCAGATTCGGACAAGCTTAGGCATCGGTATGAGTCAAGTGCACAAAATCCTCCACGAACATTTAGCGGTCAGGAAGCTTTGCGCCCGGTGGATACCTCATAATTTGACTAAGGCTCTAAAACTCCATCGTGTGGATTGGTGCCGTAAAATGATTGAAAGATTTAACGGAGGTGACTCAAATGCTGTGTTCGACATACTTACAGGTGACGAAAGCTGGATTTACTGTTATGATCCTGAAACCAAAAGACAATCTGCTCAGTGGGTGTTTCCTTTCGAGGAGTTGCCAACTAAAGTGAAGAGAGATCGAAGTGCGGGAAAAAAAATGGTGGCCTCGTTCTTTGGAAGGATAGGTCATTTCGCAACAATTGTGTTAGAGGATCAAAAAACAGTTTCTGCAGAATGGTACACTACCAATTGTTTGCCACTTGTCTTGGAAAAAGTTCGAGAGAAACGACCTCGCAGTAGGATCCTCCTTCACCACGACAACGCCTCGTCGCACACCGCCAAGCGAACGATCGACTATTTGGCGACATCAAACGGCGAATTACTGGGTCACCCGCCGTATAGCCCCGACCTCGCGCCTTGTGATTTTTATTTATTTCCAAAAATTAAAGAAAAACTTAAAGGAAAGCGGTTTATGAATGCTGAAGAAGCGGTGGCTGCGTATCGCGATGCCATTGGAGAGACCCCTAAGGACGAGTGGGCAAAGTGCTTTTCCCAGTGGTTCCATCGCATGCAGCGGTGTATTGACGTCAATGGACAATATTTTGAAAATATATAATAAAACTAATAACTGGCTAATGTAATCAGTTTTTGATTTTCTAAGAACTTTCAGTTTGACCCTCGTAAAGGAGATTATCATCCTAATTTAAAAGTTTTGTTTGCATTTGCAATACTGTAATTTCTTTATCTCAGTGCATCTAGAACTGAGATAAATTAATAATCGGTATTCCTTGAGCTCCATTTCCCAACCATTGCTGGCCATATAATCCGAATTCGTTTAAAGTTGATTAAACTGCCCCAAGACTGAAGTACCGAAACTAAGACTAATGAATTCGGCACTCGGATCAACTTTAATTACTTTCATCGACTACAATAAGAAGTAATGGAGCTACGCGAACACTAATGGCAAACATAGGGTGGAATCTAAAAAGTTTCAGGCCTATTTAGGTCTAATTAATCTTGTCTCCTCATTTCGTTGAGTTAAAGTACATAACTGAAAAGTCGTAGTCATAAAATTCTGATATCCATTGTTAATTAATACGCCTTTCTGAGCCCGGACTTAGCTCGGGAGTGTGCTGTCCGCGGTCAGGTCTTGAAGGAATCCTCCTGTGTACATATTTTTCTCTGTTCTGACCTATGGTAGAGAATGCTCTTGGCATTAAGTCTGCCATATGTACAATTTTATGTTTGGTGCATGAAGTTTAAATAAAATAAAATAAATCCTAGTAAACCTTTTGAAGTTTATTACAAGGTGATTTTTGGTTAATGACGATGCATGCCGTTTTGTTAAATTTAGAGCTGGATATTGAAAAACCCTTTTTAGAGAATTTAGTACTCGTTTAGTCCATTATACTTCTTTTTATTTATTTAGGTTAATGAGCTTTAATAATGATAGAATGTCATTAAGTACATCTATCAAGTATTAATAATAAATCATCCCAATAGTTAAGTAAAAATATAACTTAATAAATAAAATCCGAATCCGATTACAATAATTACCACAACGCTGAGAATGTGCAACGCCGTTTTCTGATGAACCACTGTAGCAAGGCCTATAAGGTGGCCTCGACAAACGGGCGAGACGTTGTTACGCGAATTTTCTGATGGGCGCCAGAGACCAAGTTGCAGTGGGCAGTGCATAAGCCCCGAAGAGGCGAGAGGCCTCTTTTGTTCGCGCGTCGCTCATTTGCTGAAAGCTCGGCTCAAGTGTCGTCAGCAATCCGGCCATTTCTGTTCCGGCGGTGCATTTAAAAATGAGACGTTTTGAATTTTAAAGTTTTAAAACATTCAAAGCCAGGTGCGGTCGGTGTCGCGTTGGAAGCGGTCTATTAAATTGCAACCACCACGCTGTTTTTGTGAATCGTTTTTCGTTTTCAAAGAAAATGTTTTGAAAATATAAATCTGGGTAAAAAAAAATCTTTTAAAAAATCTGCTTGAATAGATTTTGTATGAAATGATTTTCTGTTATGCTTTATACTCGTTTAGGTAGGTATCAGAAATGGGAATGGAAATCTTATAAATATCACGGAACATTTTTAGCGGGGGAAAAACCAGCGTCATTCGGTATAGTTGACGTAACAGCAAAGTCAGTACACAAAAGAAGAACGCAACAACCTTCATACAGTTCTATAAAATAAAAATCCACCCGATTGTCTGAAACATTCGCAAGCTAAGCGAGCGCCCCGCGGCGCTGTCTCTTGCAACGACGCGTCGTAGGACGCTTTTTTACGGATTTCACTGCCAGTTTTATACTCATTTACCTACCTCTTTGCATGAGGTAGCTTCAATCCGTATTAACTTTTTTATTTTACCTAATGGCATTTCCCCGTGAAGTGCCAATAAAAAATAATGCGGCAGCCGTGCGATGGGCTTCGTTATGCGTCGAGTGTGTTACGGCTTGGCTTAGTACAATCCTCTTTGGTTACAATTTTATTTTTACTTTATCTTTTTTTACTTCGCTTTGTTATCCGCTGAGTTTATGCCGAGTTCTTCATCGTTTATAATGTAATGTTCACGTTTATATTACAATAAAATCCTTGAGAAAATGTTTTTACTTCCGTCTGAATATTGGCCTATATGGATCTATATCCTTATGAAATTTCCAAGTTCAGAAATCCAGTCTAAGCTTTGTGCCTCATTGACTTCTTAGAATAAGCCTAGAGATACGTTTGGAGGAATCCTAAGGCTTTTCAAATGGCTTGATAGTAGCTACTTTAGAATGTTTCTTGGAAGACTCAGTTTTGTTTAAGCAACGTTGTTGGCACTAGTTGGCACCTGTTTAAATTATATTGCAGATATTAAGTACTAGCAGTTTTTATCTGAGCATATCAGGCTATCAACCTGCCTTGGATTTACACGTGTGCATTATAGCCATACTCTTTTAACAACAATAATAGTAATAGCGTTCTAATAGTGGTAATTTTCAAAATAGTTCAGGTTCGGATTAACCCCTACAACCGCATATCTCTATTTATAGTAATAGATAGATTACATTTCGATACTTAATATGAAAAAAACAAGATATTTTTCTAACAATGACATTCCGTCCGGAATCAAACCCGGTACACCCTACAAATGTCACGCGCAGACCTTTACAGAAGTTGTGGGATATAAAAAGGCAGATTTGCTCTTACCTTCCAGTATTAAGATTCCGGTAGTTGGCAATGCTAGTTTGCTATCCAGTTTGATGTCTTTCGCGATGAGGGAGACTATTTTATCAGTTTTGGCGCTTCTTGCAGTCGCTTCGATCCGCTGCACCGATCTGGGGAAGGATGGATTCAATTATTATAAGGGTATTGTTACACTTATTTACTAAATATTCTACTTTTCTATATCGTCTCCTCAAAGGCAAAACCGTTCCGGTGCATTTTTATGCAGAATTGAGTTACATACATTGCATTGAATTTTTGCGGTGTATCAGATTTAATATCAAAATTGTTGTCTATGTTCACTAAAAATAGACTTAATGACTTTAATCGATTTCCATAAATCTGAAATATTATCATACTTAGAAAGTCAACAATATACTCGTAGGTAAGTGACTTTATTCGTTATTTTCTGAAAATTATAACGTCTTATTTTAATAATTTATTCCAAACAAATTCGAATATTTGCCTGCCGTCATACAGGGCATATCGGCCATACTAATTATCTTCATAGAACAGCATTTTTAACCGACTTCAAAAAGGAGGAGGTTATCAATTCGAATGTATGTTTTTTTTTTTATTATTTTTTTGTATGTATGTTACCTCATATCTCAGTCGTTTGTCGACCGAATCGAAAAAAAAAATCACTAACTTAGAGGGTGTACCTTCTAGTTGGTCCCAATTTTTCCATTTTAGGATCTGATGATGGGATCTTGTTGTAATCGAGGGAAACCCTCAAATTTTTAAGGCACGTATAGTGTTTCTTTACTAGAATCTTAATGTTGACGTGTTGTTACGTCTGATAGTCAACATCTTGTGGGGCTGAGCTGATGTTGGAACTCCTTAACGCTTAGGAGTTCAGTAATTATAATGACGGAACTTATGATAGGTAATTTGTAGCTTCTTAAAAAATAGAATCATAAGGTGCAACTCCCCCCGCCCCTCTTATGTAATCACTAAAAATGAAGAAATAAAATAAACTTTGAAAAAAAGTAAAAACCGACTTCAAAACCAAAATGCACTAAAAAGTCTTAAATAAACTCTTCACCATTGAAAGGAAAGGAATCCGTTTTAGGCAAACAATTTCTTTTTGGAGTCGATGCCATCACTTTGACCATCAAGCATCAACTATCACAGCACCGACTCCAAAAAAAATTTAAAAATTCTCGTGCAATTCATATACGAAAAAGTTCTCCGATCGAATTTTCTTTGTCGAAGAAAAATTGGTTTTTGATATCTCAGCTAAGGGTCACGATTTCCATGTATTTAAATTTTGTCCGTGCGATAGTTTTTTTACGGGTAGATATTTTACATGTTTTTTTTTAAAGTAAAACTGTGAAACTCGCAATCGAATTACCAAACAAAAAAAGCTCGATTGCCGCGAGAGACGGCCTGCAGGGGGTCGATATTACTTCAAAATCTTAATACTCGTACATAGAAATCGTGACTCTGAGAAACCAAAAACTATTTTTTCTTCGACAAAGAAAAATCGATCGATAAACTTTTTTCGTATCCCAATTGCACGAGAATCCCCTGGAAGCGTATTGTTGTTCAGGGTCATTTCATTTGTTCTGTAGTTAGTTACCTATGACGAACAAGAAATTAAACAAGTTTTCGGTAAAATAAACTAACATCTGAAATTTGAGAAATATAAAAATACATAAAAAAAATACTGAAAAATAATGCATTTTAGTCGGATACTAGTTTCTGAAGTTTTCGCGAATACAATTCATTGATTAAAATACAGTTGACGGATATTTTTTGCGGGGATATTCCGTCGTAAGCTGTTTAAAACAGTTTACAGTGTGCATGGCTACATGTCTTGAGATCTTGCAGTGAGTGCTTGCTTGGACAGAACTGGATCCCAAGCTGGAGGAATTTTCCAACTATCTTCGCTGTTGAAAATTGTATGTTTTCTTATTCCCATACATTCGCGTAGCATATTAAACAAACCGACGTTATTTTGAAAGTACTTTGGGTTGATGAATACGTATGAAGTGGTTGAGTTTGTTTATGTTCACACACTGCAGATTTTATGTTCCGACTCTATGTATATATATATATATTAACGTCAGAGATATGGTCTATTACCCGCACGCCTATACTTCGTTTGATGTGTCCAGTGGCAGGGGGTCTGCAATGACGAGACACAGGAAGCTGGTTGTCTTGCAGTACCTTCCTTACATGCTGAAGTTCATCAGACAGGTTATATGAAGTGTCTTAACCATAATTAATCATAAACGTGAAATATTTTTTTGTGACATGTAAGAATTAACGTAGTAAATAAATGATTATTAAATTACTTTACAAAATACAAGGTTTCCTTTGTGAAATAGTTATTGGTTGCATGATATTACTATATTTACCCGCTCCTACAAGTCCTGATATGAAAAATGACCAAACACATTAACAAAATAAGTATAGTTGTCATTGAAATTGGGTTACTTTTTATTAAACATAAAATATCAGTGTATACTAAAGAATCAAAGGGTTTTGTAAGACTCAAAATTCCCGTAGAAAGCCCTACTGCAGCCCAACGGAACATAATGAAAAATATTTAAATAAAAACATAAATGAATTTTTAGTCCCATTGCTTTGCCTTAGTTTAGGCAGCAAGCGCGTCGAAATGTGGAAATGTAATTGGTAGGAACAATCTTAATAGGACGGTAGTTTTGGTAAGAGGGTTACACTTAAAATGCTAGTGTACTCATTTATAATTGTAGGGCATAAGAGAGCAACAAAATTTTATTGAAGTTTTGTGTGAGTTGGTAGAGTAGTTGTACAGTCAAATACACAGTACAAA
Organism: Pyrausta purpuralis; assembly: GCA_963924145.1. Lineage (NCBI taxonomy): Eukaryota > Metazoa > Arthropoda > Insecta > Lepidoptera > Crambidae > Pyrausta > Pyrausta purpuralis. The sequence continues at coordinate 22,333,500 of OZ001643.1, forward strand.
TCTTTAAGATCAAACTACAACTAATGAAGAGAAACTTCTTTGGAATAAAGAAAAAAAAACGGCATCGTCAGTAGAAAGTTTGAAACATAACAGTGACAAACATACTACCACTTGTACTTGTAAATACTCGAAAACGAATAAATTATTAAGTGAAATTACTTGTCCATCTTCTACACCTTTCCACAAATCCGTATTCCAACCCGAAAATTCCAAAATGATGAATCTAACTGCCCAAATCAAAATCTTCCTTCCAACAGAAAATTTTTCTTCTTTTAAAAACAGTAAAAGAATCCGTTCCAATGTTTGCTGTTTTCGCAACAGCTAACAAGAACATCTTTTAAAAATCTGCTGTTTCCCTCGCGGCATTCCCTGTGTTCCCGTTTGATTTCGCATTCCTTGTGTGAGTGTAACTGTTAATTAGATTTTTCTCTAATTACTCAGATTATTTACGTGCGCGATCTGACGAGGCGATGCTGGAGGGGCCTTCGCCCGAGAGGATGCTTTGTGAGTGTTTATTTATTCACTACATATTACCTTGTTTCATTTGCAATTGCTATTGATCTGCCGTTTCTTTGGCTTTGTTTTTGAGAGGCACGATTTGAAAAGGCTTGTGAGAATATTCACATAAATATCGTTGTAAAAATGCCTACTATCGATTTTAAAAAGGTTCTAAGTAACTAGCCTTGGGCTAGTGTTGTTGTTTGTTGGCTGGTTTGAGTAAAACAATGTTTCAGTAAAACACTCTTAAATATTAGTATATTACACCTACTTATTTTTTTTACTGACTAAATAATTAACGTGATGTTAATATGTAGCTGGTTAGTAAAATGTTATATTGCCAAAAAAACATTTAACACTTTTCTTTATTTTTGAAATTCGAACGCGAGTTCGTCTTCAACTGTTATGTGCCAGTAGCAAAGTAAATCTTGCGCCATCTGTCTAGATTCCTATGTGTTCTAGATTTTTACCGGACTCCGCTGCAGCTATATCCGGGGCTGCTGCCTGCCATGGAGCAGGAGTACAGGAAGAGGACCGGGAACGTCTTCAAGAGTACGTATGGGAAATCGATCTGCAATGTGTCGGAAGTTAGGGTTACCAGAGTTGTGACTGCAAAATTAATCAACACTTTCTAAGTAGTTCATTGGTTTATTAAGTAGTATTAAGTCATTTGAGTATCTGCTTCATACATAAAGTTTACTTATAATAGGGTATGTAAGTGCACTTTTAATAAGTACTGGTAAGTAACCGTATATGGGCCGAATTTAATACACTGAATACGTATAAAACGACCAATTTCGAAATGCCATTTCGGTACTTAAATGATTGCTGACAAATAGGTGACGTTTTTAAATTGGGCGTATTGTATTTTATTCAACGAATATTAATTTCTTATCTGATTCCCGAAAAAATTAGGCCAAAGTTGCCGGTATGAGACATAGTATGTAAGTAAGTAATGGTCATCCATCAATATTTGGATTCGGAAGTCGTAGCAAGTGATTTTCCCAGTTTGATAACATTAAATTTTGTGCATAACCAAGTAATAAAAAAGTTGTTTGTGATTTGCCTTTTTGGACTAAACACACATGACCCATAAAACATAAAATAGTTAAATTGTAGTGATGTAATATTCACCATCGCTATGATGTCTAAAACTAAAACTAGTATTCAATGCGCATTATTTTTAAGATTGCATATTTGACTGTACCAACCCTACATGGAATAGCAGAGTTGTGTTTCAACGTGTTAATATCCGGGGGAGATGGCTATCAGCTTGCAGTCTGCGGATTGAATGGTAAAGCCAACGTCTGGCTGCAATACGTAACACCTCGTTTAGGTGTATGGCGTAGTTAGAAATTATTGTGTAAGGATTTTTTTAAGGATTATGATGCACATTGATATTAAATTTACTAATGTAGGCTTGACTTGGCTGGACTTGGTTTAATGGCCCTTGACTTAAAATGAAACAAAAGACAGTCACTATTGCAGCAAATGGTCAACCTGCTTTTGGAGTCTGAAGAAATTTTTTTGACATTTCGTGTCGGCAGTTTAATTTTTCTGATTTTCTGTTTCATCAAATAAAAGTAAAAATGATATTTGATGTAACAGAAAATCAGAATGAATCAATGTAATTGATTAAGTTTCATTGAGAAATTCTTCTCATGTAATTAATACACGAAACACCAATTATGTCTCAGCGTTGTCTACGTGAAATGTCAAAAAATTTGCTTCAGACTACAGCCGCAGGATTTCTTTCTCTTTTGGCATTTCGTTTTTCTGTAATATCAGTAATAAGAAGTCAATGAGGTTACCCTTTACCTTATAAAACTGATCCTGGATCCTGGTTGATGATAATAAATTAATAAAAAAAATGTTTACAACAGACCACATGCTGAGCAAAGAGTCTCTGGGACAAGAAGAGAAGAGGAGCTCGAAGACTGCCCTGTCTATGATGCTTCAGGGGAAGCAGGGGCCTTATAATGCGTAAGTCATCTTTATTATTTCTTAACAAGGTATAATTTTCGAACCTTATATAAGGATTTTACCAACTCATATAGGCTTAACACTTTAAACATCGACGCTAAATCTCTTCCAATGAAATAAACCATGTACAGTCGCCAGCACATCAGGTTACCCACTTTTGTTGCAAACTATCCCTTATCACAACTGCATACACCGCAGTGTTTACATTGACGTGCTTTTGTGCGTACCTTTATTTTTGAACTGCAATATCATCTCCGTTTGGCGTTGGAAAATGCGGTCGCTGAATGCAGTTTGCTTCAGGTTTTGTTTGTTTAACAAATTACAATATTATTTTACATTGGTTTTGATATTGAAATACTATTACTGGCCCATGGACCTGACACCAAGAACAAATTTCGTGCTCCATAAATTGACGACAGAGACATCAACTCGCGGTACAGATTAATTCGAAATTCAAATTTAAGGAAAACGTCACAATGTTGTCGTCATATTTGCGACACATTTTTGCTTGGCATAGCTTCTCTATACGTAGTAGTAACAACTCACTGAGTTTAAGCAATATTTTACATTGGTATTGAATGAGATTTGACGTTTTTGTCAAATGCATGTTGTTGATAGATTTAAAATGTCACGCTTAGTCTGAGCGCGTGGTATACTTACGTATTAATAACCTTAGTTTAAATCTTATAACATACGTTGTATCTAGGTTGTAGTAACACATTTCGATAATACATATAGGTTGCTCGCTTCACTACCACACAAACCTACATCAATCAAGTTAATAGTTGTTTTGGTAACTCCACCAAAGTTTATACATATTCAACAAAACGGGTAATAGTCTTAATATCGTTAGGGAGTTTCATGTCTGATGATTTGCTAGTATAATCCAGTTTGACGCAGAGTATTGACCGTTTAGTTAGTATTGAGTAAGTATTGAGTATTGAATTCTGATCACGACCGAAAGAATTGGCACATTACATTCCCTGAAGTATTGTCATGGAATAAATAAATAAATAATAAATATCCTTCCCACACATCGCCATCTAGTCCCAAAGTAAGCTACTCAAAGCTTGTGTTATGGGTGCCATACAACGGATACAATACTTAAATACTTTTTTTTGTAAATACATACATGATATACATAGAAAACACCCAGACCAATACAAACAGACATGTTCATGCACACAAATGTTTGTATTGTGCGGGGATCGAACCCGCACCCGCTGCGTAGTAGGCGATTTCTCGGCCACTACACCAGACGGGTCGTCTAAAAATATCACACCGTTTTCGTTAAAATCCCAATACAAGTAGATAGTTAGTAGAACTGTATATTTTTGACTCTTTTGTGTAGAAGGACGTTAGTCCTACGTTATTATTAATTTATTTAAAATGCTACCAACAAACTTTATTTTGCCTTAATGTATTGACTGCTGTTATTATTTTGAAGTGAATGAATCAAAATAAATATTACTTATTAATAAACATTTAAAAATTTGAACTTACATATTTATAGAATCAAGAACGTTTTAGTATATTATTTATTACGTAATGTTCGTACTTTAAATAATTAAGTTTCAAATTCGCTTTGAACGTGCAAGTAAACTTTTTTGCCGAAGTTAAGTTATGATACAAATTGACCTGCCATAATTTGCGGTTACTTAACTGTTCAATGGAACTTCATGAAATTTTAATTAATAAACCACAACAGATTTATTTGGTCTGCAATAATTAATATTAAAGTTCGTAATTAACCTGAAGGAGTATTATATTATCTGGGCTGAAGGACACAACGCCACTTATTCAAAAAAAATTATCCTTTCTCGTGATATTATATTTTATTTAAATTATATTTTTAACAACTTTGCTATTGCAGGATCGTAGGACACTATTGTCCCTTCGGCAAGTAGCGACCGCATGATTTTAGGTAGGTAGGTTATTATTAATTAATTAACCGTGATTTTTTGTTAAAATACAATGTGTCGGTGGATGTCAAAACCGAATCATTAGTGTGTATCAGTCTAAAGTTTTTGTATCGTTCAAAAATTTTTGTGCTATGAGATCTTATGTTTTAATTTATTTTGTGAGTGTTGAATCTATCGAATTGAATTTTTCTGCAAGGATAGGTGTATGTAGGAAATATATAAATAAAATAAAAATAAGTAATATCATGCATGATCCCATGGAGTCTGGCCTTGTATCGATAGCAGTAAGGATATAATGAAAAAAAGAAATATTGAGATAAACAGTAGATAGGTAACCTAAGCAGCGTTAATCTGATGATATAGAAAATAATGGTGTTTTATTAATTTTGTTTCAGAGTGAAAATACCCCACGAAGACTCCGTGGATTTACCCAGAGTAGATATAAACTAAGTTAGTTTCGAATTTCTGAACTCCACTTTATTTTTATGTATTTAGTAATGCTTGAAATAGTAAACGTTAGTTAGTCAACTACGTTTTACTACTACACTCAATGTTTAAAGGTGTGATCTATTAGCAGGAAGTAAATATAAAAATATTTAATGTTTATAAAAATGTTTCACACTATTTGGTAGGTAACCCGTTATTTCCCTTAACTAACAAATATTTTATGATAATAAGACCTTTTGGTTTCGGGATTATGTTTATAATTGCACTTTCACCCCAATTAATGATCACAATAAAATTTAATGAGACATGTATATTATATGAAAAAATGAATAAAATCTTATTACTCTATTGAGTTTCTGTTTTACACCTCATCTTAACACGTTAGTTCTTATGTTTAATTACAAATTCAAAGTATAATTTGCTTGTATTTTTATGGTCAAAAAATATATATATTGGACACCGATTACATACATTGCTGTGATACCAAAGTAAGTAGCTAATGCACTTATGTTATGGAATAACGACTGACACTGTAGAAAGTTCTGAATTCTACATTAACCCGACCGAGAATCGAACCCGGGACCTTGAAGTGGCAACGCCTTAAAACCCCACGTGCTTAGTCAATACACCACGGAGGTCGTCAATATCACGTCATGCTTACTTATTACTTTGCGTCAACTGCTTACACATTTTTCCTCAGAACTTGGCCAAAAGAAAGAACTAGTGTAATTTAAAGTAAATGTAACTATTTTTTCATTTCTTTTTCATATTCAGCATGGAGCACTTGATTTTTTGTTGGATAATAAAAATTATCCTGATGCCTCAATCTTGGATCACTTCTATCAATATTTCGTGTAATTTTTGATGATTTTTCTAACAAAAATTTTTAGAAGAGTCCGTACAACTAACAAGTACCTTTGTATCTACGCAGTGAAATTATCTGTTTAACTTACTTTTGCCATATCTGGTATGTTTCCTCTGGTTGGTCTCGGGTTGTTTTCTTGACAGTTTATATTTCTTAATTATTTATAATAACACTAAGCAACCGGCTTTCATCGATCGACATTCACAATAAATAATAATTAATATTCTACTAATACAATTCTAACCAACTCAAGGCTCGCTCGCTCGCGTCGTCGTCGTCTGCCATCAACGGGTATTTTCTTCCCGCCCCGCATGCCAAGGCGCATAAAACATCACATCCACTTGCTAATATCATTTTACTGAGTGCTAACAAGTATCATTTTCTTATAATAAACAAACAAAGGTGTTAGCCTTTTGTATACATCTACCATACGTTGCCATAACATACCATTGCATTAGTAAGACAATGCTGGTTCGGTTAACGCTTAGAAATTAGGTCCTGTATGCGTTTGCCGGCGTAATCAGTTTACGTGTCTACATAAGCGTAGTGGGTTGCATTGAAATTCTCGTACCAAGACCATCTGTGATGTTCAATGTATGTTTGCCGACGCAACCGATCTTCTACGACCTTTTCTTGACCATTTTCCGTACCACGAATCGTTAGATATGATAAAGGTAACTTTGATAAAAGAAATAACTGACTTCAAAACCAAAATGCACTAAAAGTCTTTAATAAACTCCCCTAACTCTTTAAAAGAAAGAAATCCATTTTAAACGAACAATTTATTTTTGGAGTCTATTAAATGCATTGGAACAAAAAATTTTTAGTCGGTTTTCCTTTTTTGAAAGTTAATTTTATATCTTCATTTTCTTCTCCTGCTTCTAAGCTACCTCACCACCGTCGTAACTAACACGACTTTCTTCTAGAAATATAAAATGCCTTCTTTCTACTCGTCAAATTAAGTAATACGTAACTGCTAGGAAACTTTCAGTCAAGGTGGGCGTGAGACGTTAGGTTTAGTTATATTTTTACATATTGATGTTAATCTTTTAGGTGTTTCATTATACATTGAAATAGTTTCCTTTTTACCTTGTTTACAGTCCATTTTTAACTAAATTTCACATTTTCAAAGTAATGTAGCTGCTTTATTCCACCGTTAAACATTTCGGTAAGTGATAGTTGCAAATGCTATCACCACACTTCGTTTCTACAGCGCGCCATTTTCGAATGCTTGCACACACATTTTGCCAGCAATAGTGTTTGCCTAGGCATTGCTAATCAGCTGTACCACCCATCCGCTTGTGAACGGTCTTTTCAAGTAGGTGCTTGCTGCCGACTTTTGCCATAAAAGAAAATTATGCTCGGTACTGTGAGCATTACCACTGTTCTTTTATGCATACCGCTTAGAAGTTACAGAAGGGGAAACTTGGAAGAGGAACATTTGATTTTCAGAGAATTGTAGATTTTGTTATAAGTAAGGACATTAAAATTATGATGCTTGTATGTTTTGCTTTTGTTTCAAGACATTAATTTAATAAATAAACAACATAAGGGCTTTCGTCAAAAAAAAAAACACCAAGTCCATCTCTAGGTATATAAATAAATGCTTTAGGTAGTACAAAAGTGTGCTTTATCCGCTAGTTTATGCTATTCTTTTCAAAACCAAGAGCAGACATACCTTTTTATCAGCATACTGCTTACACACACATTGCTTAGTGCTCAAAGCTGCTAGCTTTTGACTTGTTCAGGTTAAACAGGTTATGTAACTATTTAAACAGTAAGTATATGTATTTCGCATTCGCATGACACACCGGTTGTTTAGTTGAGTCCATGAACTGATAGTGTTTAAGTAGCAGGGTATATTTCATGCGCCGGTGCTCAAAGCTTTACACAGAATACACCCGACGACGCATATTATTTCCGAGAAGTCTGTATTAGCACTTCTACACTGAACTATGTAAGGTGGCGCTGAATTTTCGGTTTGATTTCAGACCTAGTAAAATATTTGCTTTACAATATCTTCGGAATAATCTTATAAGTGCTGACATCTTTCTACTAGGGTTGGTTTTCCAGTCAGTAGGTACGATGAATCGATGAAAATAAATATTTCTTATAGCTGTTCTTGCCGACGTATTCATGTAATTCTATTTCATTTGTGACAAAGAGATCAAAAGCATTTTAAAAAACGGTACAACATATTGTTGATATACTTTTTCTAGTAATGCAAATACAATATGATGTTGTTTAGAGTCACAAAAGCTCGCAAAAAATATTCCTACTGAAAAGCCATTGCATAATAAATTCATATAAAGACTATATAAGGTCAAATCGTTTTAAGTGATAATATTTTAACTATGTCTTTGTAGACATCATAGGAACATAGTGTCATGTTCTTATCATGTTTTTTTTGGAAATGCAAGATTTTTTATTTTATTTTATTTAACTAAGAAAATATCATTTTTAAAACAGCACACCCTGACGATTTTGAAAATTGTCTACGACACTGGCTTTGCCACTCTCAATCGAATGCCCAATCCTTCTTATTCTCTTATCTCAATCCTAATTGATAAAAAATAAAATCGGAAAAAAAATGTTACCTTACTCTCTGATTTTCTCAAAAACTAGCGTTTAAAAACCCAAAGTGTTTCCTATAAAAAAATGAGTCATTTATTGAGTTGAAATGGCTCTTCAAATATTATCACTTAAAACGTAAGGTCAGGTAAAAATATAAGGTCACCTACATTATATTTTTTAATACTAGTCATTTGGAAATGATCTTGAAATTGTGTTCCATAATTTGCAATCACTCCCGTTACCGTAATTTTTCCCGCTTTCCACCCGTGGCGTGATGAAAATAAAATATCGAAATTTTAAAAAGCGAACATAATGAATCCGGATGAGGTAATATTGTGAGTGGTGCCAGATCCCGGTAATCCCGGAAAGGGAGATGTTCGCGTTCCTCGTTCCACGCTGTCGAAGTCGATTTGTTTTCGTTTCCATAACAGCTTTTAGGGAGCTCTCCTGGTTTTTAGAGGGCAACCTTTGGTAGGTCTGCCGTGCATGATATTGATGAAAATTGTTAGAGGAGAGTTACTGTGCAAATTCCATTTTTTATGAATAGAAGTCGGTTGTAACTTTGCGGTTATATCATTATCTTGACGCATTTATATACCTATGCGATTGTGTGTGAAACGAAATACTTCAGCACAGCCATTTTGTCCAAATAAAATCAATGTCGTTATCTCACAATTAGAATTTGATTCGATATCAAATTCTAATTGTGAGATAAGTTATTATGATTAATAAGATTTGTATGAAAAACTGATAAGACAAGAGTTTTGGTTTTCAATATTGAAATTTGAACCCGAAAAAGTTATTGTGTTGAGCATTACCTCTACAAACACCTCAAATGAGTAAATAAATAAGATAGAAATCGTATAATATGCTGGGAGCGATTCTCGCGGAAATCGAACTTTTTTCGTGTGGTAATTCGATTGCGAGTTTAACCGTTTCATTTAAAAATCAAGTAAAATTTCTACACGTAAAAAAACTATCGCACGCACAAAATCTAAAACATAGAAATCTTGACCCATACATAGAAATGAAAATCATTTTTTTTGACAAAGAAAATTCGATTGGTGAACTTTTTTCGTATACGGATTGCACGAGAAATGCCCCCTAACCCAACATTATCAAATCAAATAACTCATCACTTACATATCCTCATTATCTTGATAAATCAATAACAGTCGAAGTAGAATTGAATGCAGCTATAACCTGGGGCTATAACGTTTGATATGGCTCAGCCAGCTGACACAAAGACACCCGGAATGTGTATCTAGGGCAACCAAATTGGGATCCACTGCAGACTGTGTCCAGTCTATTTGTCAGGTTGATGACATTGCAATAGTCTGGTTATTTTTACCGACTTCAAAAAAAAGGAGGTAATCAATTCAATGTGTATCTATTAAGGCTTCAAACACGTGTGCCGAATTTCGTAAGTGTATTTATGTTTGTATATTTGTAAGTTAGTCCACGGATTTCTCGAAAATGTGAAGGATCTGATTATTTTTTAGTACAATTATGTATACTACAACTTAGGGTATAGTGTTAGTTTTATCAAAATCGGTCCAGTAGTTTTTGAGATATAAGTAATAACTACACATCATAAAAAATAATAATATGGATAGATGTCAAGCTTACCTACCTACACCAACAGGTCTGCGTTTCCACCAAGTGAGCAGCTTCAGATTCAATTAAATGTATATTTATCATTTAGTTACAGGTTTAAAACAATTGTAGAAACAAGATATTCTTTTTGTAATGCGATTTAATGAAAGATATTTAGTTAAATGTGTGCCCACTCAGTCCTCACAAGCGGTCAGCCATATCTTCATACTGAAATAAGTTGGTCGATTCACTGTTCTTTTTTTTGTTAAACCTCTCTTTAGTTAGAGCCTGTAATTTCAGATCATCAAGTTTCGTATTAAATGATTTACTATTAATTTATTGTGCTCACTCCATCCACACGCTATTGTATCTCTTTAAAACGACTATAGAGTCGCATTCCATAGTTCATCATACGCATTGGCTATGATCATACACATCGTATACATTGGCTAGAAATAAGGCTATTCAGCATAAAAACAAACTACTTTTACTGTGCGTTCATAAGTAAAACGGATTCTTGGTGCTCACTCCATCCGCCATCGCTAAATACTAAAGAAAATTTGGTAAGTTTTACTTAAAAGAATGAGTGAACATATGATTTTTTTGTACAAAAAGACTATAAAATATTCGGCAGTACACAGTTTGGAATTTATTTTTACTTTTAGAGTTCAACAAAGTTTCATATTTTGTATGAAGGTCATGGAATAGGCTGTCTACACGTGTTAAAATAGCAGGACTTTACTGACTTAACTTCACGTGTTCACGCAGTTATCATCCTCGATTACTTACCTGAAGGAAACGGTTTTGTTCCTAATAGGTAGTTTGTTTGACAACCTCCGTGGTCGAGTGGCTAGCACGCTGGTTCTAAGCGTCGCCATCTCGTGAGGTTCCGGGTTCGATTCCCGGTCGTTTCAATGTAGAAAACGATCTTTTCTATATTGTCTCGGGTCTGGGTGTTGTGGTACCACCGTTGTTTCCGATTTCCATAACACAAGTGCTTTAGCTACTTAGCTTGGGATCGGAGCAATGTATGTGATGTTGTCAAATATTTATTCATTTATTATGTTTGAGCTGGGGTTTGGGTTTGGTTTCAATTTTGAGATTTTGTGTTATAAATGTAAAATGACTATATCTGGCCGGTCACATTTGTCATAAATCATACATGACCGGTCAAATTCAATCAATTTGACCGTATGTGATAAACCGTGAATATAATTTCCTGACTCAGTTTTCGCAAAAAAAAAAAAACACATTTTGTGTCGTTGTGTGAATGAGTTTTGATTACTTATTATGACTTTTTATTGTATTTTATAAATATGGTTGAAATAAGATGTAAAGAACGGTGTTTCACAGACCTGCGTGAATGTCAAGTGAAATATTACCGAAAAAGTAATAAAATATTACTGAATGAAAATAACTGAATATTACCATTTATGACAGTTGATTACCGATTTTGACTGTTTAATAGACATTTTCAACACAAGCTCTATAGCCGAATGCCGAAAAGTTAAGAATTAGAACGTGTGTGACACTGACTGTCATTATAGTTTAAACTGACCGACCGACTTATTTTCAGTCAATGTGTGCGATTTTTATCGGTTATGGCTAAACGAAGAAAAATACGCCGTTCGATATTTAGGTGTGTTGGAGATTCTGTTTTTTTATTGGAATCACATTTTTTTTAACGATTTATTTAGGGATTTTGTGAAATAAGGAAAATAAACATGTGACCTTAGCCCATTGGAGCTAAACGTTTTGTGGGAACTATACGTCCTTTGCCTGTTTATGTTAACATTAAATAGCATTCTATTGAATACTAGGTATTTTTCCTGACATTTCTATGCATTGCATACTTATAACACTTCAACAAAATAACCTCCTTATTTTGAATTCGGTATTAATAAACGTAATTATAATTATTTTACACGAATTATATGTAGCGACTAAAAAAAGGAAAACCTTACCCAGGCACAGGGATTGTTTTCCACTATTATTTTTCAGGGTTATCAGTATTTTTTCTGGACTCTGTCGTTTAGGAATGAAACAAGGCATTATCTCAAACCTTAATCTATATGTATATGCATCTCTTAATTTATTCCAACAGTTTTCTGTGGCCTGGAGGCCGATTCTCGCGACAATCGAACTTTTTCGTGTGGCAATTTGATTGCGAGTTTAACCGCTTCATCAAAAAATTAGGTAAAATATCTACACGTCAAAAAAACTTTCGCAAGACCAAAAACTAAATATGTAGAAATCGTGACCCTGCGAAATAAAAAACTATTTTTTTTTTCGACAAAAAAAATTGATTGATGAACTGATTTCTTATACGAATTGCGCGAAAATTGGTTAAGGAAACCGTCTTAAACCAGTTAAACCGTCTCTATTTATCCAGTCTTATTTTTTGTCCTCTTATTATTGCCACGTGGAGACACCCTATTACATGTCATTTGAACCAAAAATTTAGTTTTGTATATCTATAAAAGTAAATAGTAATATCAAACTGCACTGTCGAATATTTTAAAGTCTTTTTGTACAAAAAAGTCATATGTTTACTCTTTCTCTTAAGTTATTTTTTTTAGTATTTAGCGATGGCGGATGGAGTGAGCACCAGGGATCCGTTTTACTCATGAACGCACAGTAAAAGTGATTTGTTTTTATTCAAATATTCCTATTTCTTGCCAATTCATACAATGTAAACGATGGCATGCGAATCTATAGTCGGTTTAAAGGGATACAATAGCTTGTGGATGGAGTGAGCACAATAAATTAATAGTAAATGATTTAATACGAAACTTGATGATCTGAAATTACAAGTTCTTACTAAAGAGAGGTTTAACAAAAAAAAGAACAGTGAATGAATCGACCAACTTATTTCAGTATGAAGATAAGGCTGACCGCCTGTGAGGACTGAGTGGGCACACATTTAACTAAGTATCTTTCATTAAATCGCATTACAAAAAGAATATCTTGTTTCTACAATTGTTTTAAACCTGTAACTAAACGATAAATATACATTTAATTGAACCTGAAGCTGCTCACTTGGTGGAAACGCAAACCACCAACAGTCTACACACATCATGCACAGACTAAAATAATTTGTTCCTCCTAAATAGAGGACGAATGCGTTATTTCAAGCTTCTAAGTCCGTTTTTTAAGACGGTTTTTTTAAAATTACTTAATTCCAATACGAAACCTTCTTACATTACAAATACACGATTAGACGGTGAGTATCAGGTTTAGAACGGGTGTAATGAATTTATCGAAATGACAATTAACTAATGGCCTAACGGTGCACAAAGCCATTAAACTGAAGGTTGGTATAATCGAATAATTTTATGAAGTAAATAGGTGGGTAAATGTTAGTATCACGTATTCTCATTATATGGAGACAATACGTTAGTGCCTGGTTCTAACAATTTTCATTTGATTATTACCAAGAAGCAGAGAAATAAATTGTGTGATAAAATAAAGGAAATTGGTGTTCACCTTTTTTTTAAAGTATTCCGAACAATGACAAGCACGTTTCCCCGAAAAACTCATTTGTAATTCCCACTCAAGTTTCACTGTTAATTCGTCGTATTTAAATCTATTTTGCTCGAAATTAATAAAGGACGTGAGCCGAGTCCCAACTGCCTCGCAGCATGACGACTCACTTCGCCGGGTGTTCCAAAATGTATTGTCTAATTAATTATTGCGGTTAAATTATTATAACGGAAACTCGAACGCAACTTTCTTTCTGGAGAAAATAATTGCTCCACGAACAATCTATGAAAAGGGCGACGGGCAAGTTTGTATGACTCCAGTAAATAGTTTCGGCTTTCATGCCGTGTCTTTATTAGGGCAAAATAACGGAAAAGTGCCATTCACGGACGCACCTCACGTCCATAGTATTAATTTTGGGTTTATTGAATAATACGTGACCCACATACAGGATTTCAGGAGGATTCGAGAAATTGGGCACTCCGAAGAAAATTGGCCGCGTCACTTCTAATGCTGCCCTAATGGCCTACTGGAAGCCCCGAGGACTAGGATTGATTAAATTAGTCTAAACTAGGACTAATCCGCCCTCTTCAGTAGATTTTCTTTGTATGTACGTTCTTTGTTTGTTCAAAAAAAAAAAATGGAATCCGATCAATTGTCGAAGACATACTCGGAATTGGTTAGGTTCTTTCTTCTCTGATTTTCTATATTAGCTTGTAACTAGAAGGAAATGCAAACCAAATATAACAGAATAAAAGCAATAGAAGTTTCCAACAAAATGGAATCAGAAAACCAACGAAGTTACAAATGTGAACTCTTAAACTCAATAAGTCGCAACCCGTTTAAGTGAATGTCGCGTATTTTCTGTACCTATGTTTGTAAAAGAAAGGGGTTCTAAAGGGTTCTAGTTTTAATAATACCTTCCTTCGGTTGGATTTCTTTATATCCCTATGATTTTAACTGATAGAGCTCTAGGTATCGCAAGATCATTATGCTTTTGGCTCATTTTCTCAATTGATACAAAGGTGTATATTATCGAACGGTTCCTTTACTTCAGGGCTACATTGTGTCAGCCTATAGTCTTTGAACATAATACACTAGGGTTAAAAGCTTCTTTAATACATGTTGACAAATAAAAATAAGAGCTTTCATTAATAGTAAAAAAGCAAATTGTGTAGCTATTCGAGCGAAACGCGCGGTCGGGTCTTGTTCGCTCGCTGTTATGCTTAGGGATGTGATTTTATCATATCGTTACAAATAAAAACGTTAAACTTTAACTGAGTACTCCATACAAAGTTGGAGGACGTCTATAGTCGTATCGAAAACTAAATATTGCTTATTGATGATTTTTTGCTAACGTAAGTAAAGTTTGACGTTCAGACTGGCAGTATGGCGGCTCTAACCGAAAACGATGTTTGACGACGTTGTTCATGTGTGCGTAGTTACTTGTCAATGTGTGATATTTCAATAAGAATTTTGAAAATTTGCGGTGCGATGACGTATTGTGCCACCAACTTATCTGAAGAATGACAATATGGCGCCAAGATCAAAAGAGGTTGCTGCTTTTTAACAAAAATATCACTTCTGGCGTTTTCAATCTTTGCCGTAACTACATGAACAAATATTTAAAAGATTTATTTATTTAAATTTAACGCTGAATAGCATTCTAGCACTCAATCCTTAGGGCTAAAGATAACTTAAATGTGGGTCCTTCTTATTCGCTATCACCACATTTGCTAAGTAAATTATTATAACACATATAATAATTTACTTAGCAAATGAAAATAGCCGGTGTTTGGTAATACGCCTATTTAAAATTGCCTAAAAGAATATTAATATAATAGAATAGTGGTAGCACTGACTTGTACCGACAGTAATGACGTTTTAAAGTGACAACTGTAGTTCTGTTTTTGGCCATTCTTTAGTTAAGTTGGTGATACTGTAGCTACAGTCCGACAAGTATCTTCTGTCGGATAGATGACATTCACAGGGGGACGCTAGCATTCAATCTGTTTAACGAGTATTTATGTGCCCAAACATAGCAAAGTTAAAGATAAGAGTACTTATTTAAAGCAATATAAGCATATGTTTGTTTTATGAAGGTTCCAAATATTTTAAACGGAAAACAATTGTATAAACAATGAAGTCCAATTATAATTATAACTTTATTTAAGGATTTTAGCTCGGTCTTTAAAAAGTATCATTTTAAAAGTTTACATAGAATATGTACAAAAATAAAACGTAAAAATATATCGGTAATATCGCTTATAAGATTTGGCTACACTATATCTGGCAACCGTATTTTTGAAGATACTAATTGTTCTGATGTACAAAACTCTGATAATTGAAAGTTGCCATTAAAAATATCTGTATTATAACAAACATACATTCGAATCTTTGTATAATGATAAGCCAAAGTAAGTCCAATCAGCAGAAAATGTATTGAAGACTTTTTCGTTTAAAAACTCTTAAAAGTTAGTACCTTGTTCTTAGATTACAAATGTATATAATCGGATTTTGCTATATTTACACAAACTAAAGGCCTATGCAAGAAATCGAAGAAGCAAAATAGTAAGGTAAAAAAATAAAGTAGATATTTTAATTTGATAGTATACGAAATTAAAGTTATTAGTTCATAGTCGATATAGTCTAAAAAACACATCTCTATTCGCGAAGAACTCAAGAAAACTCAACAAACGAGCAAGACAAGCAGCTTTTAACGATCTACAACGCCGACCGCGAGTCGGAATGCCGTGACGGCGACTGTATATTTCACATACTTTTTTACTTGGTATTGAGAAATCCAGAGGGTGCGGTAGGATCATTACTGAGTACTATATATGTGTATTATAATAATATAGTACTTTTTGTCCTATCAATATGAAGCCATTCGGTAACCTACATATTGTACGACATGAAAAATATTGAACTTAATAAAAAATAATGAACTTATTTAAATTATTCTTAACCATTATGAACTATCGATTTTTTGTCTCGACTAGCGTCTCTACATGAGCGTCATATTTTAAAATCAATTATCGAGTTCTTGCACACGATTTTTTAACACAAATCATAGATCGAGATAAATAATATATTTCAATAGCGCGTTTTAAATCTGTTAAAGCCGATTTAATAACGCACAGATTACTAAAGCAGCTGAATAGGAATAGGAAATAGAACAGCTGGAAAATTGAACTAGAGAAATTATTTATTACTTAATTAGCTAAAGTTTTAAATATTTTTTATTAACACACACAAACACCCTATTATTATTCGTTATGAGTGAGAAAGAAAGTTATTAAACATCTTTAAAACTTTGTTACTTAATTTCGCTCATTATTTTGCTCCGGTTGATATTTATGTGAACAACTTCGCCGGTAGGTAACTTGGATTGGAGCAAAATTAAATTTCCAAGCTGAAAGTGCCCGACTAAAATATGCAAAGATTTCAGTAAATGCTCTTTCGTTAACAACATCATATTATTATTGTATAAACAGAGTTATTTAGTAGTAATTCGGAAATTGTTTTAGCTATTTAAACTTTTTTGATCTTCACAAATAGCTCTTAATCTCAAAGGAAAGTAAATCCAGAAAAACGCTTTTTATTTATTACTTTTTAATAATTTTAACTGAATTCCACAGCGACCGATAACTAGCGGTCTGCATCCAGTTTGATCCTGCGATCTTTATAAGGTCGTCTGTCCATCTTGTTGGTGGACGTCTCACGCTGCGTCTCTGGTCGGAGGGTCTCCAATCTAGAACTTTTCTGCCCCAACGGCCATCAGTTCTTCGCGCTATGTGCCCTGCCCATTGCCACTTGAGCTTACTGATTCTCAAGGCTACGTCCGTTACTTTAGTTCTTCTACGTATCTCCTCATTTCTGATTTGATCCCGTATTTTTGTATTCGAATTGGTGCTATCTCACATGTACCTACAGGTTGTTTTTTTGGTCAGCGACGAGCGACTCAGGGGTGGTTGTATTAAAATACTGATGGCAAAAAAAAAGAATGGAAGACCCACAAATTCAATTTCTTATTGTTGGTAGCTTTGACTCGCTTATTGTAACAGTGAGCGAGTCAAAACTACTAACACCTTGTCGCCCCTTCGTAGCCTACTAGCTACGGCGTAGTATCTACGAAATACTAAGCCGTAACTAGTAAGTTTTTAAGGGGGTGCGAGTTTTCCCATTCGTTGAGTTTATTTACAATGTCGTAAAGAAGTTCTCTTTTATACAACATTGCAATTTTAATTATTTTTTTAGGATAAGCATGACTCATATTATTATCCCTGAGTTGTATGTCACTGACAAAAAAGACCAGCCTATATTCAGTCTGTTCTGAAACCTTACTGATTGTGAATTTATATTTGAGATTAATTTATAAGTTTACTGCCCACTGCTACTCCTGTGTAGCCAGGATCTACAGATGGCTTAATTGAAAGTCTTAACCAGTGAAGGCTAGAGAGTCCCAGGAGGGAGTGTGTCTTGGGCCCCGCAAAAAAGTTA
Source organism: Pyrausta purpuralis (assembly GCA_963924145.1). Classification (NCBI taxonomy): domain Eukaryota; kingdom Metazoa; phylum Arthropoda; class Insecta; order Lepidoptera; family Crambidae; genus Pyrausta; species Pyrausta purpuralis. The sequence goes on from OZ001643.1 coordinate 22,351,368, forward strand.
ACCAGAAAGAATAATAGGAGTAGTTTGAAAGACTTAGTTCCGATATCCATTGTATCCAGTTCAAAGCAACAAATTGAGAAACATGACTGACATATTTGACATGACTTGCTATTTTACCAAGAATCTCGTTTTTAGTATTATCACTAAAAATTTTGCTGCAACATTAGATAATATCAAATCGCGAATACCCATTAAATATTTCACCGTATAGTCCGCTCCACATTTGTGTGAAGCGATGTTGTTTGCACGCACTCTGTTTGCTTCATTTCCACACTTGGTATTAGAAGCCTAGCGAATGCAAATCAGACACTACGCACTACCTAATAAGGTCAACAGCTATCACTTGCATACCGAATCGCTGGTCTCCTATTCTGAAACTCTTTTGAAATGAAAAGGGCCTTCCAGTAATGTAAAGCACAAAAAGCTTTAGCATATTTTTTGTCCCTGTCATGGCAGTTTGTTTTTGACAAGTCGTCGTAGGTCGTCGAATGTTTCGTCAAAGCTGCCACTCGTCAAAATGCCACTGTTTTGTTGTGAAGCCCAACACAGTTTAGTTTTCAACCTAGGATTAACTAGGGAAGAGCTAGGGCCAAGCTGTAGATAGAAACATACAGAATGACTCAAACAGTGTCGTCCAAAAGCTTTTTTTGGGACCTTACATCCAGAGCTATCGAAATATACTCTATGTATGTTAGCCGAATTTTCGTAGTTTTCGAATTATACATTTATTGCAAATTTAGTGAATTTTCAAACAAATAATTCCTCCACTTTTCTGGTGTTATGTCGGTTTTTTGTATTGTACTATGATCCTTATGAATAAAATTTACTCAGATAAAAATATGAGCTTGCTAAAACTAAGAGTAACAAAAGTTTTTAAAAAAAAACTACAAAAATTTGGCTATCATAAATATGGTATATTTGGATAGCCGTGGATGTAAAAAATTCAAAACCGGCCACCCTGTATAGGCGTAACACTACGTACTTTGTGGGAAAATCACTAAGACTCCTCTAAGTATTAGTTAGCTCGTGGCCAAGGCTGTTGCCACACAGCTGAAACGTCGAGCAGTGAGTAGCATTTACTCATTTTAATATTTCGTGTTCAGACCCGTCATGTTTAGTTCTTATTGTAATGCAACGCAAAAGTTTAAAATCTTATATCCTCTAAGTACGTCATAAAAGTTCTGTTCATTTATCGCTCATGGTACATGGATTTTAGCACTTGTAAAAAGGAACTGTGTCAAACAAGGAATCGAATTCTCTGTTTTACGTTATCCGGATGCCTGAGCCACTCGGACACATACTTATGAAATATTGATCGGTTGTTTGCAAAGAAGACAGATAGAGTTGATTCTACCTAAATGACTCTAGGAGTAGACCCCTAGAACCGAAAGGTCTTCTTGCTGGGTGTGGCACGTCGCTTGTATCAATTTGAGAACGTGACGATCCTGCCAATGGTTGTTAAATTCAATCTAATGAGATATGTAACTATCATTCGGTAAATGGTGTTATTTATCAATAAATAACACGTAGGGCTTGATCCATGTTGATTGAGAATTCTCTGGTCACTGGATAAATAAAACAAAAAGTATTGGAGTCACTACGGCGTAAGCTTCATTTATATAAGTGCAATACGGCTAAGGCACTTTTAAATGAAGTAGCCCTACGTGTAATTTATTGATAAATAACATTATTTATCTAAGCATCTCGAAATATCTCTTAAGATTGAATTAAGCAATCATTACTATCTTTCTAGTAAATTTAGTACAGTAAATAGTCTCTTGTCTCAAAAATTAAATATGCAGAAGCTTCACGAACTCTGTTTTTAACACATCTCCAGATAAGGCAACCTCGTTAGTCATCGCTTGATATGTAGCCGATAATCGTCCCAGGACACTTGTCGCCTTGGTTTCCTATTGACCCATAAGGTACATAAAAGAAGAACCAATCCATCTTTAAAGGCAGAACGCAACGCAAACCTTATGAATGAATGTTTTTTTTTTATCATAAGTAACAGTGACTTATTTTTGTTAGTAAAACTTATAAACAATGTTAGTACCTAAATACAGTCGAGATGGGACTAAGAGCTAAAAAAAAATATGAAAATATCTGTTTATAACGGCCAGTTCTGCACCACTCCCATCGAAATGGCACAACAACGGCTCATATAAATGCAGTCGAGTCTATTAGCAACCATATTCAGGATGAAAGCAATGAAAAAAGGTAGTGTGGCGTGCCACCACATAATCATTTTCAATTCATCAGTTTGTATAAAAGAAAATAATATCTCATTTGAATATAAATTGTCAACAGAAAACCTTAAAATGACATTACTACTAATTATCTATGTACAACTAAAATTGTAACATCTTAACATTTTTATCATTTGAAAGTCCTTCTAATATTAGTTTGCGACGGATGACTCTTTCATTAATATTGCTTTTAAAATATATAAGTCTGATCGATGTTTTTAAGCTAATCGCTGCTTTGCGTTGTAACATTTGCTCGCACGCATAATTCGTTATTGTATTAACGTTCCTGTTTCATTTACTATTTTCTTCTGTGTCTGTTACTCCTTCTTTTCGTGTGTTGTACTGAATGTGACTGTTTGTGGCGTAATAAAACTACTTGTGTCGTGAAAAGAGCTGCGTTATAATTTCTCGCACCGAACGTACGTACCATCACACATCTACACAACCACAGTAGGTTTTGCTTATGAAAGCAAAAAGCAACATTGAAACTTCACATCATTGACTTGATGAGTATCCCCCGAGACCCTTACAATATTACTTACGATACCGAGCCAGGAGCACCACACGAACCAAATGAGCGTCATCTACCCAAACAGCACGTTCTCTGTATCAATTTGTGCCGACGTGACTGCCCTGCCAAACCACCAGCGAAATAGAGCCTTCTTTCGACCTAATCATTCCCTAATTAAATCTAATGAGATACCTCTGATTGGACCTCTTATTTCTATTAACGGAATGGCGAAGCTCTAATGAAACGCCGCAAAGTTTGTGCTATTTAAATTCATTCTGAATTTTATGTAGGCGGTGATTTGTATCCCTAATTAAAGAAGTTTTGTATTTAATGGTGCAGTTGAATTGAGAGATATTAATTAATTTTAGTTTGCAACGTTTAATATTACAGGACTTCCTTAATAAAAGCTCGTGTAGCTATTTATTTCATATTAAACGTACGGTTTAGGACGCGTCTTACCTCAAGACATCTTTTGTATGTCCTCGTTTTTGTATGTGTGTGCAAACGATTTTCGCTGAAAAGTGGTTAGGCGCGAGAGGTCTCGATAAGTATGTGTATTATGCCTTGTAGAGGATATATATAGGCTTTAAGGCAAGGGAACTTTTTTTTGTGTGATTCATACATGTGGATTTCTGAATCTGCAGTGCTTGCGGATTACTCAGCAGAGACAGTTATGTGTTTCTTTTTACTTGGCTTTTTGTTAAAGAATTATTTATTTGTTGAAGGATTTAAGTTCGGCTATTATAAATGTTAGTAGATTATGGAAGGTGTTCAAAGTGCTTTCTTTAAAAATTACATCAAGGAGTTTCAAGGGATCGAGTTTGTAGTGGTTGCAGTTGATCAGGTGGTCGTTTCGTTTTGCGGCAAATCTGGGAAATTGTTGTATTTGGTGTTCGAGACTTTGCATGGTTATATCGTCACAGGGACAAGTGTCCACAGTAGATATTTAAAATCGGTGAAGGTATTCTCTATGATAGCCGTGACCTGTAAGAAATTGTGTTATGGCAAATCTGGGTGTTACTACTTTTAAGTATTTCTCTACGTCCTGGTAAGTTGTTTATAGCATGGTTTTGGTGACACTTTTCCGGGTTCATGTAAAAAATAATGCTGGCTTCCATGCATTTTTCTTTGTTGCAATATTTGATGTAGCTGACCGGGATATGTAAGAAACTAAGCCTGTGAATGTTAAGGAAAAACTGAAACACTAACACGAATATGAAAGCAGACAGTCATTTTTGATATTTAGCCTCGAAGGTAAGTACAGAATACCTTGAATGAAAGCTTAAGTTTTACATGAATACTGTTATACATGGAAGAGTTAATTTCCCAACACATTAATTTATCACCGACGAACCTTGCGAATAAGGATGTTGTTCCAGTTTGGGCACCAGTCCGGGGATGGCACCTAAGGTAATTGCAACTCTAGTTCTCAGAAGCTAGAAACATTCAGTAAGAAGAATTGCATCTTAAACACTAATTACAAACAAGCACCTAAAATACAGGTGGTTTCATAACTGAAACCATGACGACGTCCTCTTTGACGTATTCGTCGATGATGATATCCTTTGCTCGTGATAACTGGGGCCCTGCATGAGAGAGCCAACGAGATTTACATAACCAAAGTTTAGTTCTGTTACAGCAAGCACCGTAAACAGTTCCTTTGGTTATACTTGTTTACATATTTATGTCTAATTTTACGGATCCGGCGTTTGGCTTCAATATCAACATTGCGACGTAATACAGCTTGAATTAAAACTCGTTTTGCCCTTTTCCTACGGAGACATCCCGTATCTCGCATTTTCAACAGGATCCTGTGTAGTAGTGTTTGCGTTTTAATGCTCATATTTACACGGACATACCACTTGCATTAACCAGCAATAAACCGATACCTGTTTTAACTGATCCTGTTTGTGACAAAACTGGACCAGTTCCACTTCCAACGGCAACGTTTTGAAAGAGGAATATACAGCGCGCCGCCTTATCGGTAAGTGCAAGCGAGATAGACATGACACTGTCAAAGTTTACAGGACTCAGATGACGGACAACTGTACCTGCAGAGAACTGATGTGGAAACACACCAGAATTTGTTGCGGGATCCAGTAAAGCAGTAACCCCGCAGAGCCGGACTACCGTAGAAAACAGCCCCTTAAAATATTACCGCAGGTGCCATTCGATGCGGTGCCATTCGATGCGGTGCCATTCGATGCGGTGATCAACAGGTGCCCTAACTAGAATACACATGCGACTAGTAATTATTAATGTCGTAATTACCGTTAGAAGGTTGCAGTTTCCTCCGAATGTGAATATTTGGTTAAGCGACGCAACGGAGGCAATTAATATTGCCTTCTGACATCGCACGCATTAATTTAGCTTAACAATGCAAAGTTGGCGTTTTGCGTAAGGGTGATATCGGTGAGTCTGAGGTGGAAGCAGTAATGCCAGCTTGCGCAAAACATAAGCAAGTTGATGATATTATTATATTATCATGATCTTCAAAAAAGAGATATAATAATATATATTAAATAGTGCGCGTCAACTGCTATGCGTTTTACGAAGCACTGCCGCAGACAGCAACCGTAAAGTAGTGGCTGAATACATAAAAATAATAGTCATTTATTTATTTTGGGAAATACCTACTTAATCGATGTTTATATTGAAACCTTAATAACATAATTCTGTTTATTTACTGCACACTAGGAAGATTACGTGTTGTGTTATTACCTCCTACTTTGCTATAACATTAGCTTCTATGCTCGTAAATGTGTCGTCATTTGATATAAATTAAATTCATAGCACTTTATCTATTCAACTATGTCTGGGGACAATAGTATAATAATATTAATTATTATTACGGGTTTTTGTTGTGCTCTGCACCATTTCCTTGCTCTTATAAGATCTGAAGCCAGTTACAAGAAGTGATTAATTATATTATACTTACCGTGGGAATTCGGGCCGTAAAGGAAATTACTCGTTGCGACAAAATAGGGCTTCTACGGTTCTTCATAACGTACAGTTAAGAATAAAATCAGTTCCAATTCATAAAATTTACACTTTAATATCGATCATTCGTCATAAATACGTTTTTTATTGAGTGTCTGAAAGGTGTCTCGTTTGTGAAAGCTTAAGTTAGTTAGTGTACACTTGGTACGAAACTCATTTAAAAAAACATACACCGATATGTAACTTGTGTCTGACGTTTATAGTTGTTTTCTGTACCAAAGGCACTTACGAGTATATTAAGGTTTTAAAAAAGGTTGTCGTCGACTGTACCTACCTTATTATTATGGCTGCCACAAAATGATATTAACAGGCATATTTCTAATACTTTTTCAACACACTTGCTCAAAATGACGTTTTTATTTCACCGATTTTTGGCTCATAAGCCTAGATATTAAACACGCGTGCCTTTTTCATTATATTATTGCACTAGTGCCTTTAGTTTTTTAACCCGACCAATTTACATTTGTACCCTAGTACAAAGTAGTAAGTAAGAAAAAGAAGCGATATAATTTAGTCGGATTATAACTTTTATTTTAGCAACAAACAGTATTTATGCGAAAAATAACAGTATCTACATATTTATTTCAAGAAATGGTAAATCCAGCTTTATTACTAAAAAATAACACAAATTCATTTAACGTTTTCTGAAATCTGTGTTTTAAACACTAATTTTTACATTTTAAATCTTGGCTGTTAGCCGATCTAGTTCGCGCCTTAGCCTTGCGCGCGCATCGGTATCGCGGCAAGAAAAAAAAAACAACGCGCCATTTTTCCAAAGTCGGCTGTAGTAAAGTTTTGATTTATTATTGTGAAGTTTAATATTAACGAAAATGTCTTCTTAAAGTGAAGAAAATGAAGAAAACCTATTATTAACTCACCCGGACAAACATATCGAGGCGAATCACGCGTGCGATAGTCTTTTGCCATCAAAATGGAGTGAAATGTATTTTTACTGTTTTAATAATTAAGACTTACTTGATAGTGAGTCTTGTTTAATACTCGCAAGTGTGTTGAAAAACGTCGTATGAAACACGTGTGCCTGTGACCATTATATACGCGGCTTTCTTATGGCGCACTCGCATTCGCTCGTGCGCTCACAATATCGCCTTGTATATAATGGTCAACTTAGCACACTTGTATCATAATGTACTATTATATCATCTTTATGAATCAAAAGAACTTCTCTTTCTCTATGAACTAAAGGTTTGACTGGCTCTTGATTTGTACAATAAAGTCTATATCGAAATAAATTAACATGAGCTTTCTTTGACTTACGTATACTCTTTCTGCACATGGTTTGACTACTGGCGTTTATTTACGAAGTTTGCCATCCGTTTTTAAATGAAGCTGCGTGGAGCGAATCAACTCTTGATTTATTGGTGTAGTTTGCTACCGAAAGTATGAAGCGTGGCAGCTTGCCAACTTCGTTTCGGCTAAGAAAATATCACTCCGAGCCAGCCAGTACGTCCACAAATACCGTATCTAACCTGAAGCAATTTTTCAGGAAAACACTGGTTAATAGCAATAGTGCAGAAGCTATCAAATGTATTCTACTTTCGTATAAAAAATATCTAACACTTAACAGATGTTTTACAATTTTTTAAGCCGTAAAACAATGAACACAAGACAGATATAATGAATGGGATTACAATAAATATTGTAAATAATAACTTTGAGATACATTAAAAATGGCTTAAGATGCTATAAGACAAGAAAAGGAATAAAGTTTTTAAAACTATCTTGTGATCTGTAAGTAGTTTAACAAACAAATATACTGTCTCTAATTTATCTAATCTTAATTATATCACACACAACCGGCCGCCCGCGACTTGGTCTGCGCGTTTTGGTTTTACTCCTATCCCGTAGGTCGTAGCGTCGTTTTATAGTCTGCAGCCATTGAACTACTTCTATATCCTTCCCTAATTAATAGGCCAGCTAACCAACGCACATGATTAGTAATATGTACCGCCTTGAAATTTTGTAATTTACAATTTGATAACTGAGCTATAGGGACGGCAGTAGATAAAAGTATATAAAAAGTTTGTAAAATTAAAGGCACTAAAGTAGTAGTACTAAAGAGTTTCGATATCAACGTTAGAGCAAATCACCACCAAAATAACTTTCTACCCCTTTTCAATCTCTCAATAAAATACGAAATACGGGTTTTGCCAAGACGGTGTATGCAAAATATCAAGTAGATTGGACCAAGAAATCACGTTGTCCGATGCAAACGTTTCATCGGAACTTTATCGGATCCCTACGTCATACAAAAAAGAACACAACCTCCAAGTCTCTAAGATCAGCGGTATAGGCTGTGCGTCGATTCGTCAGTCAGTAAGTAGTTCAAGACAAAGCATTTTATAAGTATAGATGTACTATTTGTTGGAATAACCATGTAATGAAACGCTGTAACTGGCTTAAATGCCGAGCACTCCGGCCCGATTGCGCGAGAACCATTCCAGCGGTACCACCCGCTCGGGCCCGAGTGTTTACGGCGACGTCTTTTTCTGACGTCATTTTATGCATAGCACTGGGACCCGATTGCTTAGCCACCAGCACGCTGTGTGCCGACCACTCGGACCCGAGTGTGCATGTTTTAAAAAATAATAATAGCACAAATATTTTTTCAACACACTTGCTCAAAACGACGTTTTTATTTCACCGATTTTTGGCTTATAATCATAGATATTAAACACGCGTGCTTTTTCATTATATTCTTGCACTAGTGCTTTTAGTTTATTAACCCGACCAATTTACATTTGTACCAAGTACCAAGTCGTAAGTAAGAAGAAGAAGCAAGATAATTTAGTCGGGTTATACAATACTTTTATTTTAGCAACAAACAGTATTTATGCGAAAAATAACAGTATCTTATTCTTCGCATAAATACATATTTATTTCCATAAATGGTAAACCCAGATTTATTACAAAAAAATTGCTAAAATTCATTTAACATTTTCTGTGATTTGTGTTTTAAACACGAATTATTACATTTTTAATCTTGGCTTTTGGCCGATCTAGTTCGCGCCTAAGCCTTGCGCGCGCATCGGTATCGCGGCAAGAAAAAAAAACAACGCGGCATTTTTCGTAAATAATAATTGTGAACTGTGACGAAGTTTGGATTAATTATGAAGATTAATATTAATGAAAATGTCTACTTCAAGTGAAGAAAACCTATTATTAACACCGCCGGACATACGTAACGAGGCGAAAAACGCGTGCGAAAGTCTTTGCCATCAAAATCGAGTGAAATGTATTTTTACTGTTTTAAAAATTAAAAACTCAGTAAATGAAGAGTCTTGTTTTTTCCTCGCAAGTGCGTTGAAAAACGTCGTATGAAACACGTGTGCCTGTGACCATAATACACGCGGCTTTCTTATGGCGCACTCGCTTTCGCTCGTGCGCACACAAAATCGCCTTGTATTTAATGGTCAACTTAGCACACTTGTATCATAATGTATTATTTTAAATTACGTTAAAAGAAACAAGAGAATAACTCAAGAAACTGTAAATATTTCATTTTCTTGGGTTATTCTCCGTATTTTTTTGAAAGCAGCAAAATGTTTGGTGATTTATTTTATTGTATACAGTGTCGAGAAAACTGTGAAAATCTGCAGAGTTTCATAATAAATAAAATAAAGTTAAAATAAGTTCTGTTAAACCAAACACTTCTTATTATTCCTATCAGCACACTAGAATTATTATCAATAATATTTCTGCAAATACAGTCACGTCTTCTTTAAAATTCTATATTATATTTCACAATCCAAATGTTTTGATGAGGGCACGTAGGGATTCTCAATATTAGTCCTATGAAATGCCTATACAGATTGCCACAAAAGCGTCCTCCGAAAAAAGTCTTATTTTCGTTGGGCTAATACCGTGAAACATCATCTCAAAAGCTAAGAATTATTAAAAACTTTGCAGTTACCCTAAGTATCTTTAAGCACATGCCTAAATTACAAGCTGTCAAATAAATACTTTATAGTTGTATATGCTTACCATTAGCATAAAAAAATACTTCGACTTTAATGTATTTTTTTTGTACTATCATTTATATCAGGGTGCAAAGTTAAGACCTTAAAATTCTGTATTAGTTAGTAGTGACAATTTGATTGTAGAATTAAATAAAACCTCGAGAAACAAATACAAGCTGGCATTATTCTTAGGTACGGTTTTACAAAACCTTTTATTCTAAGTATTTTCAGCCTCTAGCGATACAAGGAGAATTTTAATCTCTCTCTAGGGACTCGAGTATGTTATTTTCTAGCTGACAAGGGTTTGTCTAAATCGACAGGCTATTTTGTAGTCAGCTCGTATGTTGGGTAGACGTGTCCTCTCAAACACCGGACGTCGCGATGTATCATACTCAATAAACCCTTTATTATGGACAAGCTTAAAAGCTTCGGTGTCGTTTAGGTGTTAAAAAGGGTAAAATATAATGACGCAACCAAATGCCGGTTTACGACACACCAAAAGTGAAGGAAAAAACGTGTTTCAGAGTTTTTCAGTCTTAAAAATGATTCCAATGACTGGTAGAGGTCCTCAAGAGGTTTGAACAGGAGCTCTGTTTTGGAATCGATCGCGTTTATGGTGAGTTTCGTTCGGTAACGAATATAAAATAAAGCAAAATCAGGACGTAAGGACTCACTAAATTGAGCTATATTTTTTCATACCCTGTGTAGATTACAACAGATCTTCATTCCCAAATTGGACTTAAATCAATGAATATTGCACGCCATCAAGCGAGTGATTAAAAAATAGGGCCCCTGATAAATGCTCATATTGCCCACACACTTTATATCATAAAAAGATTTAGAGTGCAAAAGTCCGTTGTCGAACCGTAATAATAATATCTCCCATGCTGTTGAATTATCGTAAGATTGTGGATCAGAAAATTACCGCTTAAAAGACCTCGTATCGTTTACGTACGTTAAGGTATCATAGATTTTTTCTCACAATGCTTGAATGTTACATACTCATTGCTGGAATTAAAACTTGGCATCGTTTACAGCCAGCCAGATCACGTTTCCTATCTGTAACGTGGACGGCGCGAACCTAAAGTTTTACAGCCGCAGCCGTTTAGTGTGATCATAAAACCAGAGGCCAAGTCGCTACCCAAATAAACAAACAGACTGTTTGAAAGCTCTTGCTTTACTTACGTGAAGATGCTTTCAACTAGATTCTTAGTTGTATAATTTATAATGTGATCAAGTATACAGGCTGTTGTTTTGGTCCATGACATCCAACTCAGGTATGATAATATGAGTTATGCTTATTCTAAAAAATATATTATCTTTAAATTTTATCCATGTTTCATAAACAACCTCTTTACAACATTCTAAAAACATTCAAAACGAATGGGGAAACTCGCACCCTCGTGCGTAATTAGCGCCTATCCAAGAAATACTACACCGTAGCTACAAAGAGGCAACCTGGTGTTGGTAACGCAATAAGAAAAATATTTTTCGGTTTTTTTTCAAGGCATCAGTATCGTTTGTACAGCCACCCCTGCGTCGCTCGTCGCTGACCAAAACAACATCCTGCTGGTCAGTCGGGTCAATCATTTGAACCAAACTTTAGCATAAGGCAATGCAGAACAGTTGAGAGACAAAAACATGCCAATAAATTGGAATGTTCTATGGGAATATTCTGACATTAAAAATACACATAAGGGTAAAATTTATCAAATATTTTGTTAATAATGGCCATTCTGTTACCGTACCGTTACGATTTAACAACACGAAACCACGGCCTCAAATTGTTTGCACATCCAAAAACCTTATTCAATCCTTCCGAAGCTCAACACTGTACTGTTCTTTTCAAATCTTGCCTGAGGTTAAGACTTGAGAGAGCAAGAAAGCTTTTCAAGTGACGAGCATAGACTTATAGAGAACGTGGTTATCTGAGCTGAGAACTTGTAAAGCTAAGCCATATAAACTGCAACAGTCATTACTCTGCGGAGTACTCAACTCAACAAGCAACGATCGATCAACAAAACATTCACGTACAGACACGGCTCGAAGCGTTACTTCGGAATCTTACGGGCGCGATCTGTTTTGAAAGATTGAACTTAAAAGTGATGATAGATCAGCAATTTGTATCAGCACTTTTAAGTTACTTTTTAGTCACATCATATTATTAAAATAAAAGAGCATTCCATTTATTTTTTGCTTAGCTAAACATTAACGAAATGAATTAATATTATGTTTGATTTAAAAAATGTACAAATAGTCCAAATTTAAACAATCAAAAATCTACAATTCAAATATTCGGTTGCCCACCATACATGGTGTCACTTTTTTTTATCTTAAATTTTCACATTTTTTCTGTGTCTTTGACAATATATTTCTTATGTTTGGTCAAAATTGCACAGATTAGTAAGCAGGCGAACGCGACTCGCACGGTTTTTGTTGCCTATCAAAAAATCTTCTTACTCACTCCTTAAGCTATAGCGCTATCTCATCGGGTAGAATTGAATCTTGAATTTGACATAACCTGTGGTGGCAAGGTAAAGTTGCGTTCTTCTACTATTATTATTGTTTCTGAGAAATATTCGATCGATCTTTTTAACAAGGTTTTGAAATATTTGATATCGTCCGCGTTTTATGTAAGTACTCTGTTACCATCCGTACCGTTACTGCCCTTCTAATCGTGTGGTTTATGTATAACGACAGTAAATAAATGTTGTGCAAAACTTGAGGTTTCATATCTCGCCAACTCTACTAACTTACTAACTCTACTCTAAAATCACGCAGCTAAATTTATTTAATTTGACTAATCTTTACAGTTCTTCATAAAATAGGGTTGTTCGATTTTCAGAAACGTTTGCTTGAAACAACTACACAGTATCGATTTCATAACTTCAGAAATTCTTAGAAATGGAAGTGCTCTTGACCTTAGAGAGAGTGAAATGTACTGAGATCACCCAGAAACCTGTTCCCCTGCTTAGACTCAGTAAATTATCGGGTTGTAAACATTACAACAGTCGTGCCACTCCGTTGCTCAGCGCATTTTAACTAAAAAAAGCGCGTATCATATCGCTGGTCAACGCTATAACAAATAAAAATACGATGCTACTACATAGCAGTAGCAGATGCTACTGCTATTTTCTACTGATTCTAATCACAGAAATGGAAATGCTGCAGCAATCAGGACGAGGATATCGATTATTTTGGTTTATTTGATCTATTTCTATTTAGACTAATACCAAGAGCGTATTCTCACTACCTCGAGCTTGCACTACAACGCATGTTAAATAATAAATCCGAATTACCCTAACTTCCTGCGTTATTACGAATGGTACCAGAAAATGATAAATAGCTAAGTAGAAATCGGGCTGGCCCTGAATAAACAAAATGCACGGAAGCTCTTCACTCTCCCGGCGCCCTAGTAACATAGAAAAACATGAACTAGTTTTAGTCGATCAAGTTTTTTGGAAGTATTTTCTTTTTATGTGGATATGATTCGGCGTTATATTGTAATACAGGAATACCAACATGGTTGATTAAGGATTATAAATTTATATCTATGTAATTCTCTTCCTTAAAAATAACTGTGTTTTGCTGGTCACATACAATTTTCTTATTGGAATTAGTTCATTTACGTAATTGATAATGCAGCGTAGCCAAAATTAAACGTTAACTATGTTCATACTAAATTTTGTCACTTTACATGAAATTATAATTCACCATGGTCCATATTTGCCTATTTTCACATCAAAGTATAATGACCTATGAATGAATGAATGTATAATGACCCTCAAATATTTAAATACAAAACCAGACAAATTTGTCACTTAACAATATGAAACACTTCGTCTACGTAGCTAAAAACAATGTGACTTCATGTTACCGGTCTAAAACGTCTGTTTTTTGCGCGGACCGTCTGGAAGGCGTTCAAAATGAAAAACAATTCGTGTACACGCCACAATGTTTTAATTTATCTTACTTTAAACAACCCATATAATTACTGAACCGCGAAAGAGTTAGTCAGAGCAACGGCATTTAATTCTTAACTGCGTTTTTAATTAAATTTTTGTTTGGGAGTGCAGAAAGAAGCGCATCACAGATAAATTAGATTTAGTATGACATGTGAGTTCATACATTCATTTTAAACAAACATTTCGGAAACATAGGTACGTAAGTACGAATACAATATCAGCACTTTAAAAATACTTTTATACGATGGAAAGTCAAACAATTAAGTGAATGTCTTACGAAGTTCAAAACTGATCTTAATTGATTTTTACGGACCTTAAAAATAGGAGGTTATCAATTATGTATGTATTTGATATCGTTAGAATTAGGTACAATTTTAATATTTTGATGTATTCAGGCTTCCTTACACGTGTGCGAAATTTCGTAATTGTACTTATGTAAACGAGAAATAACTTTTTAGTGCAATTAGGTATAGTTCAACTTAGGGTAAAGTGTAAGTTTTATCCAAATCTGAGTAATAACTAAAAATCATTAAATAAAAATTATGTTTAAAAACTAAACCGCCTTCAAAAATTGACTAAAGAGCTTGAAAAAACGCATTCGTCTTCTATTTAGTGTGTAATATGATAGACTGTTTGTGTGTAAGCTCGACATCATTTACTTACTCCAAAAGAATTTGTTTCTCCAAAATAGAAGACAAATGGCGTTGTTTTAAAACAAAACAATTTACAATTGAGCAACATTTTAACAAACAAAATGACCGTATTTATGCTCAAACCTCTAAAGAAAGCTTCCTAATTAGTCGGTAGAGTGCAACATGGGCATTACCCGACTTCAGTGATGGTTTGGTGGGGTGTTAGCTATGAAGGAGTGACTGAACCATATTTTTGTGAAAAAGGTATCAAAACATCGGCACAAGTGTATCAGATACCATTCTTGAGAAGGTAGTTAAGCCCCTTAACAACACCATATGCAATAACCAAGCATGGTCTTTCCAACAAGACTCGGCGCCGGGTCATAAAGCCCGGTCCACGCAGTCTTGGTTAGAAGCGAACGTTTCGGACTTCATCAGAGCTGAAGACTGGCCGTCGGCTAGTCCCGATCTTAATCCGCTGGATTTTCATTTATGGTCAATTTTAGAGAGTACGGCTTGCTCTAAACGCCATGATAATTTGGAGTCCCTAAAACAATCCATACGATTGGCAGTGAAGAATATTCCCATGGAAAGAGTGCGTTCTTCTAATGATAACTGGCCTCTACGTTTAAAGGACTGTATTACAGCCAATAGAAACCACTTGGAATAAGCTTTTTATATTTTAAATTGTTTGTTATGTATAAAACTAACACACTGTAAATGGAATAAATATAATTTGCATATTTATTTTTTCTTTGTGACAATATTTATGGCAAGACTAGGTATAAAATTCTCGTTTCACAATGTTCGTTCCCGTACTCCTCCAAAACGACTTTACCAATTCTTTCCAAATTATATATTTTTTTATAATGTGGCATTAAAAAATACATACAACCCTAAATTTTTACTTTTTTATCACCAACCACTGTTTTTTTATAGACATTTTAGTAATTTGAGCATTTTTCATTACGCTCGATTACTGATCAATTATAGTGTTTTTCTTAACATTTAAAATTACGAGGCTGGGCGAGATGGGGCCGGGGCGGGACGGTGCTAGTTCCGCTAGTATTTTTATAAAATTCAACTTTTTGTAAATTTTTGAAAGGCAGTTTATTTTTTATGAGTAACCTTTACCTGATACCGTTAAAAGTTCCATTAGGAGTTGTTGTTAGAAAAACACAAGTAGCGATAATGGCAATCATTTGGTCCTAGCAAAATCTTGCTATAAGTCCACTGTTGTTACTCTCATTTGTGATAAAATAATTTCCTTTAAACTTTCAGAGGCCACACTTGGTCTGAATCCAACCCTTTTCACTCGAACAGGCAATTTAGAATTAAATTTGATGTTACAACTGTAATTTATTGTTTAATATCCAACTGGGATTGACAACAATTATCATTAAATTTTAACAATTACGCAATCTGTCATAAAAAAATAATGATTTTTTAAATTTGTTTAGTGCTGTCTACGCGAAATGTCAAAAATTTTGCTTCATACTGCACCCGCAAGTTTTCTTTCTCTTTTGGCATTTCTTTTTTCTGTAATATCAGTAAGAATAAGTCATTGAGGTTACC
The DNA here is from genome assembly GCA_963924145.1 of Pyrausta purpuralis. Taxonomy (NCBI): domain Eukaryota; kingdom Metazoa; phylum Arthropoda; class Insecta; order Lepidoptera; family Crambidae; genus Pyrausta; species Pyrausta purpuralis. The sequence goes on from OZ001643.1 coordinate 22,367,277, forward strand.
CTATACCTTATAATACTGATCCTGGATCCTGGTTGATGATAATAAATTAATAAAAAAATGTTAACAACAGACCACATGCTGAGCAAAGAGTCTCTGGGACAAGAAGAGAAGAGGAGCTCGAAGACTGCCCGAAGCGGGGGCCTTATTATGCGTAAGTCATCTTTATTATTCTTTTACGAGGCATAATTTTCGAACTTTAACCAAGGAGAATTTTACCAACTATATAGGTGTAACACTAAATCTTATTCAAATGAAATAAACTACGTACAGTCGCCAACACATTACACATCAGGTTAACTACTTTTGTTGCAAACTATTAGCCTTATTACAACTGCATAAACCGCAGTGTTTACCTTGACGTGCTGTTGTGCGTACCTTTATTTTTGAACTGCAATATCATATCCGTTTGGCGTTTGCTTGCTTCAGGTTTTGTTTGTTTAACAAATAACAATATTATTTTACGTTGATTTTGATATAAAAATACTGTTTCTAGCCCATGGAACTGATACAACGAACAAATTTCGTGCTCCATGACTATAATAAGAAAAATGTGTCGCAAATATGACGACAACATTGTGACGTTTTCCTTGAAATTTGAATTTCGAATTATGAATCTGTACTATGAGTTGATGATGATGATGATACTGTTGACGACACAGATGTCATAGCTTCTCAATACGTTGTAGTAACAACTCACTGGGTTTTGAGCAATATTTTACATTGGTATTGAATGAGATTTCTCGTTGCTGTTAAATGCGCGATTTGCATTGATTAAAAAAGTCACGCGTGGTCTGAGCGCGTGGTATACTTACGTATAAATAACCTTAGTTTTTATCTTGAATGTAACATACGTTGTATCTAGGTTGTAGTAACACATATTAATAATATATATAGGTTGCTCGCTTCACTACCACACAAACCTACATCAATCAAGTTAATAGTTGTTGTGGTAGCTCCACCAAAGTTTATACATATTCAACAAAACGGGTAATAGTCTTAATGTCGTTAGGGAGTTTCATGTCTGATGATTTGCTAGTATAATCCAGTTTGACGCAGAGTATTGACCGTTTAGTTAGTATTGAGTATTGAATTCTGATCACGACCGAAAGAATTGGCACATTACATTCCCTGAAGTATTGTCATGGAATAAATATCACACCGTTTTCGTTAAAAATCCCAATACAAGTAGATACTTAGAACTGTCTATTTTTGACTCTTTTGTTGAGTAGGACGTTAGTTAGTTAGTCCAAAGTTATTATTTATTTAAAATGCTACCAATAAACTTATTTTGCCTGAATGAAAATTTAGCTGCTGTTATTATTTTGAAGTGAAAAAATGAAAATGAATATTACTTACTTATAACTTTTGGTCTAGTCTACAACACGACAAGTCTACAACAAGACCAAAAGTTTCATAAACATTTAACAATTTGAATTATCAAATTCATAGAATCAAGAACGTTTAAACGTAACGTTAACGTTAACGTTATGTTCATACTTTAAATAAGTAATTAACTTTCAAATTCGCTTTGAACGTGCAAGTAAGCTTTTGTGCCTAAGTAAAGTTATAATACAAATTGACCTGCCATAATTTGCGGTTACTTAACTGTTCAATGGAAATTCATGAAATTTTAATTAATAAACCACAACAGATTTATTTGGTCTGCAATAATTAATATTAAAGTTCGTAATTAACCTGAAGGAGTATTATATTATCTGGGCTGAAGGACACAACGCCACTTATTCAAAAAATTTGATCCTTTCTCGTGATATTATATTTTATTTAAATTATATTTTTTAACAACTTTGCTATTGCAGGATCGTAGGACACTATTGTCCCTTCGGCAAGTAGCGACCGCATGATTTTAGGTAGGTAGGTTATTATTAATTAATTAACCGTGATTTTTTGTTAAAATACAATGTGTCGGTGGATGTCAAAACCGAATCATTAGTGTGTATCAGTCTAAAGTTTTTGTATCGTTCAAAAATTTTTGTGCTATGAGATCTTATGTTTTAATTTATTTTGTGAGTGTTGAATCTATCGAATTGATTTTTTCTGCAAGGATAGGTGTTTGTAGGAAATATATAAATAAAATAAAAATAAATAATATCATGCATGATCCCATGGAGTCTGGCCTTGTATCGATAGCAGTAAGGATATAATGAAAAAAAGAAATATTGAGATAAACAGTAGATAGGTAACCTAAGCAGCGTTAATCTGATGATATAGAAAATAATGGTGTTTTATTAATTTTGTTTCAGAGTGAAAATACCCCACGAAGACTCCGTGGATTTACCCAGAGTAGATATAAACTAAGTTAGTTTCGAATTTCTGAACTCCACTTTATTTTTATGTATTTAGTAATGCTTGAAATAGTAAACGTTAGTTAGTCAACTACGTTTTACTACTACACTCAATGTTTAAAGGTGAGATCTATTAGCAGGAAGTAAATATAAAAATATTTAATGTTTATAAAAATGTTTCACACTATTTGGTAGGTAACCCGTTACTTCCCTTAACTAACAGATATTTCATGATAATAAGACCTTTTGGTTTCGTGGATTATGTAGTAAGAACTAAACTAATAACTAGGTTATTAGTTTTTATTTATAATTGCACTTTCACCCCAATTTATGATCACAATAAAATTTAATGAGACATGTATATTATATGAAAAAATGAATAAAATCTTATTACTCTATTGAGTTTCTGTTTTACACCTCATCTTAACACGTTAGTTCTAATGTTTAATATATACACATTCAAATTAAGTATAATTTGCTTGTACTTTTATGAACAAAAAAAAATATATATTGGACACCGATTAAATACATTGCTATGATAGTAAGTAGCTAATGCACTTGTGTTATGGAAATCGGATACAACGGTGGTAACACAACACCCAGACCAGAGACACTTGAAAGTTCTGATTTCTACAATAACCCGACCGAGGATCGAACCCGGGGCCTTGAAGTGGCAACGCCTTGAAATCTTGCGTACTTACTGGGTGCAATTGTGCTTACTTATTACTTTGCGTCAACTGCTTACACATAATGTTCCTCAGAACTTGTAACCCAAATGTTGGAAGCTTATTGATTCACCTCATCTCGTAGGTCCTACTGATGAGATGATGATGACGACGCGTTTGGTGTAGTGGTTAGTGCTCCAGACTACTATACCAGCGGTTGCGTGTTCAAATCCCGCAAGGGGCAATGTTTATGTGATAAGCACGAATATTTGTACCTGAAGTATTTGTGGGTGACGACGCCCCCATACTTATCTTTGTCTGGTATTCTCACAACAAGGACGATATTTTATTTTATTTCGAAACCATAACAAAAGTATTTTTTTGTTTGGCGCATATTTATTTGTTAACTTAATATAATGTTTTGTATATAAAGGTCTCCATTGGGTATATTTAGTGCTTTGCCGTAACAATGCTAGTATTACAAACGAGTCCTAATTTTGGTGCTCAATAGGTACATAGTTCACTTTGTATCTGTGCGTCCGCCGTACTACGTCTGAAAATTGTCTTCCTCACTGAAGTATTTCATGACCGGCTTAGGTTAAAACATCAATTCTTACGATCCCGTAATTAAAATGATTAGGCTATCACCGCGAGTTAAAACAAACATGGTCTGCGCACGTCTACCAGTTTATTTAAATATGAACTCGTTTAAAAGACTACAGATTTGACCACAATGATAATATTTATTATGCCCTCGCATCCATTTTACCTTTTTGTCTCTGTAACTTTTTTATTTATTTCGTTTACATTCCTTTACACCGTGGAAATGTTGTTATAAGGATTAAATAAACTAACAGTTGGAGATTACCAAGAATGAACACTGAAGTTTTGTTTTAAAACGAGATGTCTACTAATGTTACTTTATTTTCGAATGGCGTCCTAAAACATTTTGTAAGAAATACGTATTTATTTTGTATCTTCGTAGCAACACACATAATTATTGCTAACGTACATACTCTTTAGTTATTTAATTAAGAAAACTACACTTCTGCATTTCTAATATTTCCATTAATATAAAAACCCAATTCAGACAGGGCCACGATTTCATCGAGTCATTTTCTTCTGCAGGTCGAAAGTATACCGCATCCAAGACAAGCATATGCACAAAGCATGAGGCAAAGGCAGAATATGAAGCTTCCTAATTCCACATTGCTACCCAAACTATCTACCTATTACCTACTTTCTATTACTTGTGTTAGAAGATCCAACGCAATTGTCAACGCAAACGTAATCGCGATAGATATGAAATTCAGTAGAAATGTTTCCTATAACATTCTGGTGAGGCCCGCTGGCCGCACGCCACGACACTAGTGTAATTTAAAGTAAATGTAACTATTTTTTCATTTCTTTTTCATATCCAGCATGGAGCACTTGATTTTTTGTTGGATAATAAAAATTAGCCTGATGCCTCATTCTTGGATCACTTCTATCAATATTTCGTGTAATTTTTGATGATTTTTCTAACAAAAATTTTTAGAAGAGTACGTACAACTAACAAGTACCTTTGTATCTACGCAGTGAAGTTATCTGTTTAACTTACTTTTGCCATATCTGGTATGTTGCCTCTGGTTGGTCTTGGGTTGTTTTCTTGACAGTTAATATTTCCTAATTATCTATATTAATAATTTCGTCAAGGGTTACGGTAGACTCGATCGAAACCTTATATGAATAACAAATCATAAAAATATATTGATTTCGAGTCGACAACATATATCCGCAAAATTCGGATTATGGAGAATTTCGTTAAATTCTAATAGCACTGACAAACAAATCGCAGTCGCCATTGACAAGGCGTATAGTGCATAGATATGACAGATCTGGATTGGAAAGCTCTTGGAGCGTTTAGGACCCTTATAAAGTTTGGGGAAGCAACCTGTGGTGTCGCTAGCGTCGTTTTATTTTTCTTTTATGCGGATGATATACAGGCAAAAGTAAAAAACCATCACACATTAATTAAGTTATAATATTTTAATTCTCATTACCAACCTATTAGATTTTAAATGACACCCTATTTTTTTATATTAATAGTTTCGTCAAGGGGTACGGTAGACTCGATCGAAACCTTATATGAATATATTTTAATTCTCATTTACAACCGGCTTAGATATTAATTTGTATTTAGGTATTTATAACTGGTAAAGAATGTTATTCGGCATTAATTCCACCTTATGTTATGCAATAAAGTTAAATAAATAAGTTTTTTAGTATTTCATCATGTAGTCACAGAGAATAATTAAAAAACCAGAAGTGTTTATTTTTGTAAAAAGCGGAGTCAATTTAGCGCTTTAATGGTTCGTGAATATATATTTGAATTTAGCGCTTAATGCACCGCTGTCAGCGATGATTAGATGTTGTTATATTTTTAAAAATAGTAAGTACTCATCTACCCGCCAAAGTAGAGAAAAAAACAAAACGGTTTACAGAGAATAAAATTTAAAAGTTATATGTTTTGTTAATTTATGTTAGTTTAGTTAGAATGTTGATTTAAAATAAAAAATATTTGTGTAAAAACTATTGCAGTTTTTATTTAATATATTTTTAAACACAATGAACGAACACATGAATCTATGGCTTGCCTTTAATATTCTTTGAGAACCGATGACTACAGAATTATTTACCTACATTTACCTAGATGTGTATTATGAGTCACATTTCACCCGAGCAGAGCCGGGTTTTCCTCTAGTTTATAATAACACCAAGCAACCGGCTTTCATCGATCGACATTCACAATAAATAATAATTAATATTCTACTAATACAATTCTAACCAACTCAAGGCTCGCTCGCTCGCGTCGTCGTCGTCTGCCATCAACGGGTATTTTCTTCCCGCCCCGCATGCCAAGGCGCATAAAACATCACATCCACTTGCTAATATCATTTTACTGAGTGCTAACAAGTATCATTTTCTTATAATAAACAAACAAAGGTGTTAGCCTTTTGTATACATCTACCATACGTTGCCATAACATACCATTGCATTAGTAAGACAATGCTGGTTCGGTTAACGCTTAGAAATTAGGTCCTGTATGCGTTTGCCGGCGTAATCAGTTTACGTGTCTACATAAGCGTAGTGGGTTGCATTGAAATTCTCGTACCAAGACCATCTGTCATGTTCAATGTATGTTTGCCGACGCAACCGATCTTCTACGACCTTTTCTTGAGCATTTTCCGTACCACGAATCGTTAGATAGGATAAAGTTAACTTTGATAAAAGAAAAAACTGACTTCAAAACCAGAATGCACTAAAATTCTTAAATAAAGAAAGGAATCCATTTTAGGCGAACAATTTCTTATTGGAGTCTTTTTTAATGCATTGCAATCAAAATTTTAAGTCGGTTTTCTTTTTTTGAAGTTTAATTTTATATCTTCATTTTCTAGCCCCGTTGAACGGGATAAAAATAATCTTAGGTCCTTCTCCTGCTTCTAAGCTACCTCACCACCGCCGTAACTAACACGACTTTCTTCTAGAAATATAGAATGCCTTCTTTTTACTCAGCAAATTAAGTAATACGAAACTGCTAGGGAACTTTCAGTCAAGGTGGGCGCGGGACGTTAGTTTTGGTTATATTTTTTCTTTTAGGTGTTTACATTGAAATAGTTTCCTTTTTACCTTGTTTACAGTCCATTTTTAACTAAATTTCACATTTTCAAAGTAATGTAGCTGCTTTATTCCACCGTTCAACATTTCGGTAAGTGATAGTTGCAAATGCTATCACCACACTTCGTTTCTACAGCGCGCCATTTTCGAATGCTTGTACACACATTTTGCCAGCAATAGTGTTTGCCAATGCATTGCTAATCAGCTGTACCACCCATCCGCTTGTGAACGGTCTTTTCAAGTAGGTGCTTGCTGCCGACTTTTGCCATAAAAGAAAATTATGCTCGGTACTGTGAGCATTACCACTGTTCTTTTATGTATACCGCTTAGAAGTTACAGAAGGGGAAACTTGGAAGAGGAAAATTTGATTTTCAGAGAATACTTGTAGATTTTGTTACAAGTAAGGGGGGTACATTAAAATTATGATGCTTGTATGTTTTGCTTTTGTTTCAAGACAATAATTTAATAAATAAACAACATAAGGGCTTTCGTCAAAAAAAAACACCAAGTCCATCTCTAGGTATATAAAAACATGCTTTAGTACAAAAGTGTGCTTTATCCGCTAGTTTATGCTATTTTTTTCAAAACCAAGAGCAGACATACCTTTTTATCAGCATACTGCTTACACACACATTGCTTAGTGCTCAAAGCTGCTAGCTTTTGACTTGTTCAGGTTAAACAGGTTATGTAACTATTTAAACAGTAAGTATGTATTTCGCATTCGCATGACACACCGGTAGTTGAGTTTGTTTAGTTGAGTCCATGGACTGATAGTGTTTAAGTAGCAGGGTATATTTCATGCGCCGGTGCTCAAAGCTTTACACAGAATACATCCGACGACGCATATTAATTCCGAGAAGTCTGTATTAGCACTTCTACACTGAACTATGTAAGGTGGCGCTGAATTTTCGGTTTGATTTCAGACCTAGTAAAATATTTGCTTTACAATATCTTCGGAATAATCTTATAAGTGCTGACATCTTTCTATTAGGGTTTGTTTTCCAGTCAGTAGGTACGATGAATCGATGCAAATAAATATTTCTTATAGCTGTACTTGCCGACGTATTCATGAAATTCTATTTCATTTGTAACAAAGTACAACATATAGTTGATATACTTTTTCTAGTAATGCAAATACAATATGATGTTGTTTAGAGTCACAAAAGCTCGCAAAAAATATTCCTACTGAAAAGCTAATAAATTCATATAAAGAGTATATAAGGTCAAATCGTTTTAAGTGATAATATTTTAACTGTGTCTTTGAGACATCATAGGAACATAGTGTCATGTTCTTATTGGAAATTCGAATTTAAGAAAATATCATTTTTAAAACAGCACACCCTGACGATTTTGATAGATGTCTACGACATTGGCTTTGCCACTCTCAGTCGAATGCCCAATCCTTCTTATTCTCTTATCTTAAACTTAATTGATAAAAAAATATTATCGGAAAATTTTTTTACCTAACTCTCTGATTTTCTCAAAAACTAGCGTTTAAAAACCCAAAGTGTTTCCTATAAATAGGTAAATGATTCATTTATTGTGTTGAAATGGCTCTTTAAATGTTATCACTTAAAACGAGGTGACCTGATATTTTTTAATACTAGTCATTTGGAAATGAACTTGAAATTGTGTTCCATAATTTGCAATCACTCCCGTTACCGTAATTTTTCCCGCTTTCCACCCGTAGCGTGATGAAAATAAAATATCAAAATTTTAAAAAGCGAACATAATGAATCCGGATGAGGTAATATTGTGAGTGGTGCCAGATCCCGGTAATCCCGGAAAGGGAGATGTTCGCGTTCCTCGTTCCACGCTGTCGAAGTCGATTTGTTTTCGTTTCCATAACAGCTTTTAGGGAGCTCTCCTGGTTTTTAGAGGGCAACCTTTGGTAGGTCTGCCGTGCATGATATTGATGAAAATCGTTAGAGAAGAGTTACTGTGCAAAGTCCATTTTTTATGAATAGAAGAAAACGAAAACGAAATACAGCTATTTTTTCCAAATAAAATCAATGTGGTTATCTCACAATAAGAATTTGATTCGGTATCAAATTCTAATTGTGAAATAAGTAATGATTAATAATAAGATTAGTATGAAAAACTGATAAGACAAGAGTTTTGGTTTTCAATATTGAAATTTGAACCCGAAAAAATGTTGTGTTGTTGAACATTACCTTTAAAAAAACCTCAAGCCTTTTCATTGTATTAATGCGTAAATAAATAAGACACAAAACGTTTTATATGCTGAGACTGATTCTCGCGGCAACCTAACTTTTTTCGTGTGGTTATTCGATTGCGAGTTTAACCGTTTTATTTAAATAAATCAAGTAAAATATCTACACCTAAAAAATAACTACCGCACGATCTAAGCACATAGAAATCTTGACCCATACATAGAAATGAAAATCATTTTTTTTTGACAAAGAAAATTCGATTGGTGAACTTTTTTCGTATACGGATTGCACGAGAATTGCCCCCTAACCCAACATTATCAAATTAAACAACTAAGCCCTTACATATTCTCATTATCTTTGTAAATCAATAACAGTCGAAGTAGAATTGAATGCAGCTATAACCTGGGGCTATAACGTTTGATATGGCTCAGTCAGCTGACACAAAGACACCCGGAATGTTTGTATCTAGGGCAACCAAATTGGGATCCACTGCAGGCTGTGTCCAGTCTATTTGTCAGTTTGATGACATTGCAATAGTCTGGTTATTTTTACCGACTTCAAAAAAAGGAGGTAATCAATTCAATGTGTATCTATTAAGGCTTCAAACACGTGTGCCGAATTTCGTAAGTGTATTTATGTTTGTATATTTGTAAGTTTGTCCACGGATTTCTCGAAAATGATGAATGAATTTTATCTAAATCGGTCCAGTAGTTTTTGAGGTATAAGTAATAACTAAAAATAAAAAAAAATATATGGATAGATGTCAAGCTTACCTACCTACACCAACAGGTCTGCGTTTCCACCAAGTGAGCAGCTTCAGATTCAATTAAATGTATCTTTATCATTTACTTACAGGTTTAAAACAATTGTAGAAACAAGATATTCTTTTTGTAATGCGATTTAATGAAAGATATTTAGTTAAATGTGTGCCCACTCAGTCCTCACAAGCGGTCAGCCATATCTTCATACTGAAATAAGTTGGTCGATTTATTCACTGTTCTTTTTTTTGTTAAACCTCTCTTTAGTTAGAGCCTGTAATTTCAGATCATCAAGTTTCGTATTAAATCATTTACTATAAATTTATTGTGCTCACTCCATCCACATGCTATTGTATCTCTTTAAATCGACTATAGAGTCGCATTCCATAGTTCATCATACGCATTGGCTATGATCATACACATCGTATGCATTGGCTAGAAATAAGGCTATTCAGCATAAAAACAAACTACTTTTAATGTGCGTTCATAAGTAAAACGGATTCCTGGTGCTCACTCCATCCGCCATCGCTAAATACTAAAGAAAATTTGGTAAGTTTTACTTAAAAGAATGAGTGAACATATGATTTTTTTGTACAAAAAGACTATAAAATATTCGGCAGTACACAGTTTGAAATTTATTTTTACTTTTAGAGTTCAACAAAGTTTCATATTTTGTATGAAGGTCATGGAATAGGCTGTCTACACGTGTTTAAATAGCAGGACTTTACTGACTTAACTTCACGTGTTCACGCAGTTATCATCCTCGATTACTTACCTGAAGGAAACGGTTTTGTTCCTAATAGGTAGTTTGTTTGACAAACTCCGCGGTCGAGTGGCTAGCACGCTGGTTGTAAGCGTCGCCATCTCGTGAGGTTCCGGGTTCGATTCCCGGTCGTTTCAATGTAGAAAACGATCTTTTCTATATTGTCTCGGGTCTGGGTGTTGTGGTACCACCGTTGTTTCCGATTTCCATAACACAAGTGCTTTAGCTACTTAGCTTGGGATCGGAGCAATGTATGTGATGTTGTCAAATATTTATTCATTTATTATTTATTATGTTTGAGCTGGGGTTTGGGTTTGGTTTCAATTTTGAGATTTTGTGATATAAATGTAAAATGACTATATCTGGCCGGTCACATTTGTCATAAATCATACATGACCGATCAAATTCAATCAATTTGACCGTATGTGATAAACCGTAAATATAATTTCCTGACTCAGTTTTCGCAAAAAAAAAACACATTATGTGTCGTTTTGTGAATGAGTTTTGATTACTTATTATGATTTTTTATTGTATTTTATAAATATGGTTGAAATAAGATGTAAAGAACGGTGTTTCACAGACCTGCGTGAAAGTCACGTGAAATATTACCGAAAAAGTAATACAATATTACTGAATGAACATAACTGAATATTACCATTTATGACAGTTGATTACCGATTTTGACTATTTAATAGACATTTTCAACACAAGCTCTATAGCCGAATGCCGAAAAGTTAAGAATTAGAACGTGTGTGACACTGACTATCATTATAGTTTAAACTGACCGACCGACTTATTTTCAGTCATTGTGTGCGATTTTTATCGGTTATGGCTAAACGAAGAAAGATACGCCGTTCGATATTTAGGTGTGTTGGAGATTCTGTTTTTTTTATTGGAATCACATTTTTTTTTAACGATTTATTGAGGGATTTTGTGAAATAAGGAAAATAAACATGTGACCTTAGCCCATTGGAGCTAAACGTTTTGTGGGAACTATACGTCCTTTGCCTGTTTATGTTAACATTAAATAGCATTCTATTGAATACTAGGTATATTTCCTGACATTTCTATGCATTGCATACTTATAACACTTCAACAAAATAACCTCCTTATTTTGAATTCGGTATTAATAAACGTAATTATAATTATTTTACACGAATTATATGTAGCGACTAAAAAAAGGAAAACCTTACCCAGGCACAGGGATTATTTTCCACTATTATTTTTCAGGGTTATCAGTATTTTTTCTGGACTCTGTTGATGAGGAATGAAACAAGGCATTATCTCAAACCTTAATCTATATATATGCATCTCTTAATTTATTCCAACAGTTTTCTGTGGCCTGGAGGCCGATTCTCGCGACAATCGAACTTTTCCATGTGGCAATTTGATTGCGAGTTTAACCGCTTCATCAAAAAAATTAGGTAAAATATCTACACGTCAAAAAAACTTTCGCATGACCAAAAACTAAATATGTAGAAATCGTGACCCTGCGAAATTAAAAACTATTTTTTTTTTCGACAAAAAAAATTGATTGATGAACTGATTTCGTATACGAATTGCGCGAAAATTGGTTAAGGAAACCGTCTTAAACCAGTTAAACCGTCTCTATTTATCCAGTCTTATTTTTTGTCCTCTTATTATTGCCACGTGGAGACACCCTATTACATGTCATTTGAACCAAAAATTTAGTTTTGTATATCTATAAAAGTAAATAGTAATATCAAACTGCACTGTCGAATATTTTATAGTCTTTTTGTACAAAAAAGTCATATGTTTACTCTTTCTCTTAAGTTATTTTTTTTAGTATTTATCGATGGCGGATGGAGTGAGCACCAGGGATCCGTTTTACTCATGAACGCACAGTAAAAGTGATTTGTTTTTATTCAAATATTCCTATTTCTTGCCAATTCATACAATGTAAATGATGGCATGCGAATCTATAGTCGGTTTAAAGAGATACAATAGCTTGTGGATGGAGTGAGCACAATAAATTAATAGTAAATGATTTAATACGAAACTTGATGATCTGAAATTACAAGTTCTAACTAAAGAGCGGTTTAACAAAAAAAAAAAAACAGTGAATGAATCGACCAACTTATTTCAGTATGAAGATATGGCTGACCGCTTGTGAGGACTGAGTGGGCACACATTTAACTAAATATCTTTCATTAAATCGCATTACAAAAAGAATACCTTGTTTCTACAATTGTTTTAAACCTGTAACTAAACGATAAATATACATTTAATTGAATCTGAAGCTGCTCACTTGGTGGAAACGCAAACCACCAACAGTCTACACACATCAAGCACAGACTAAAATAATTTGTTCCTCCTAAATAGAGGACGAATGCGTTATTTCAAGCTTCTAAGTCCGTTTTTTTAGACGGTTTTTTTAAAATTACTTAATTCCAATACGAAACCTTCTTACATTACAAATACACGATTAGACGGTGAGTATCAGGTTTAGAACGGGTGTAATGAATTTATCGAAATGGCAATTAACTAATGGCCTAACGGTGCACAAAGCCATTTAACTGAAGGTTGGTATAATCGAATAATTTTATGAAGTAAATAGGTGGGTAAATGTTAGTATCACGTATTCTCATTATATGGAGACAATACGTTAGTGCCTGGTTCTAACAATTTTCATTTGATTATTACCAAGAAGCAGAGAAATAAATTGTGTGATAAAATAAAGGAAATTGGTGTTCACCTTTTTTTTAAAGTTTTCCGAACAATGACAAGCACGTTTCCCCGAAAAACTCATTTGTAATTCCCACTCAAGTTTCACTGTTAATTCGTCGTATTTAAATCTATTTTGCTCGAAATTAATAAAGGACGTGAGCCGAGTCCCAACTGCCTCGCAGCATGACGACTCACTTCGCCGGGTGTTCCAAAATGTATTGTCTAATTAATTATTGCGGTTAAATTATTATAACGGAAACTCGAACGCAACTTTATTTCTGGAGAAAATAATTGCTCCACGAACAATCTATGAAAAGGGCGACGGGCAAGTTTGTATGACTCCAGTAAATAGTTTCGGCTTTCATGCCGTGTCTTTATTAGGGCAAAATAACGGAAAAGTGCCATTCACGGACGCACCTCACGTCCATAGTATTAATTTTGGGTTTATTGAATAATACGTGACCCACATACAGGATTTCAGGAGGATTCGAGAAATTGGGCACTCCGAAGAAAATTGACCGCGTCACTTCTAATGCTGCCCTAATGGCCTACTGGAAGCTCCGAGGACTAGGATTGATTAAATTAGTCTAAACTAGGACTAATCCGCCCTCTTCAGTAGATTTTCTTTGTATACAGAAAAAAGTTGGATGTCAGGGACTTTCATGAAAAAAATGGAATCCGATCAATTGTCAAAGACATACTCGGAATTGGTTAGGTTCTTTCTTCTCTGATTTTCTATATTAGCTTGTAACTAGAAGGAAATGCAAACCAAATATAACAATAAAAGCAATAGAAGTTTCCAACAAAATGGAATCAGAAAACCAACGAAGTTACAAATGTGAACTCTTAAACTCAATAAGTCGCAACCCGTTTAAGTGAATGTCGCGTATTTTCTGTACCGATGTTTGTAAAGGAAAGAGGTTCTAAAGGGTTCTAGTTTTAAAAATACCTTCCTTCGGTTGGATTTCTTTATATCCCTATGATTTTAACTGATAGAGCTCTAGGTATTGCAAGATCATTACGCTTTTGGCTCATTTTCTCAATTGATACAAAGGTTAATATTATCGAACGGTTCCTTATTCGTGATAAGGTAATTAAATTAAATTCCGTATATAGTAAAAAAAATTGACTAGCAATAAGTAGGTATATTTACTTCAGGGCTACATTGTGTTAGTCTCTAGTCTTTGAACATAATACACTAGGGTTAAAAGCTTCTTTAATACAAGTTGACAAATAAAAATAAGAGCTTTCATTAATAGTAAAAAAGCAAATTGTGTAGCTATTCGAGCGATACGCGCGGTCGGGTCTTGTTCGCTCGCTGTTATGCTTAGGGATGCGATTTTATCATATCGTTACAAATAAAAACTTTAAACTTTAACTGAACTGAACTCCATACAATGTTGGAGGACGTCTATAGTCGTATCGAAAACAAAATATTGCTTATTGATGATTTTTTGCTAACGTCAGTAAACTTTGACGTTCAGACTGGCAGTATGGCGGCTCTAACTGAAAATGATGTTTGATGACGTTGTTCATGTGTGCGTAGGTACTTGTCAATGTGTGAGATTTAAATAAGAATTTTGAAAATTTGTCAGGATGCGGTGCAATGACGTATTGTGCCACCAACTTATCTGAAGAATGACAACATGGCGCCAAGATCAAAAGAGGTTGCTGCTTTTTAACAAAAATATCACTTCTGGCGTTTTTAATCTTTGCCGTAACTACATGAACAAATATTTTAAACCATGTATTTATTTAAATTTAACGCTGAATGGCATTCTAGCACTCAATCCTTAGGGCTAAAGATAACTTAAATGTGGGTCCTTCTTATTCGCTATCACCACATTTGCTAAGTAAATTATTATAACACATATAATAATTTACTTAGCAAATGAAAATAGCCGGTGTTTGGTAATACGCCTATTTAAAATTGCTTAAAGAATATTAATATAATAGAATAGTGGTAATACTGACTTGTACCGACAGTAATGACGTTTTCAAAGTGACAACTGTAGTTCCGTTTTTGGCCATTCTTCAGTTAAGTTGGTGATACTGTAGCTACAGTCCGACAAGTATCTTCTGTCAGATAGACGACATTCACAGGGGGACGCTAGCATTCAATCTGTTTAACGAGTATTTATGTGCCCAAACATAGCAAAGTTAAAGATAAGAGTACTAATTTTAAGCAATATAAGCATATGTTTGTTTTATGAATGTTCCAAATATTTTAAACGGAAAACAATTGTATAAACAATGAAGTCCATTGAAAATTATAACTTTATTTTAGGATTTTAGCTCGGTCTTTAAAAAGTATCATTTTAAAAGTTTACACAGAATATGTACGAAAATAAAACGTAAAAAAAAAACGGTAAAATTGCCTATAAAGCTACACTAGATCTGGCAACCGTATTTTTGAAGATACCAATTGTTCTGATGTACAAAACTCTGATAATTGAAAGTTGCCAGTTACAATATCTGTATTATAACAAACATACATTCGAATCTCTGTATAATGAGAAGTCAAAGTAAGTCCAATCAGCAGAAAATCTGTATAAAAGACTTTTTCATTTAAAAACTTTCAAAAGTTAGCACCTTGTTCTTAGATTACAAATGTATATAATCGGATTTTGCTATAATTACACAAACTAAAGGCCTATGTAAGAAATCGAAGAAGCAAAATAGTAAGGTAAAAAAGTAGGTATTTTAACATGATAGTATACGAAATTAAAGTTATTACTTCACAGTCGATATAGTCTAAAAACACATCCCTATTTGCGAAGAACTCAAGAAAACTCAACAAACGAGCAAGACAAGCAGCTTTTAACGATCTACAACGCCGATCGCGAGGTGGAATGCCGTGACGGCGACTGTATATTTCACATACTTTTTTACTTGGTATTGTGAAATCCAGAGGGTGCGGTAGGATCATTACTGAATACTATATATGTGTATAATAATAATATAGTACTTTTTGTACTTTCAATATGAAGCCATTTGGTAACCTAGATATTGTACGACATGAAAAATATTAAACTTAATAAAAAATAACGAACTTATTTAAATTATTCTTAACCATTATGAACTATCGATTTTTTGTCTCTACTAGCGTCTCTAAGTCGAGTTCTTGCACACGATTTTTTAACACAAATCATAGATCGAGATAAATAATATATTTCAATAGCGCGTTTTAAATCTGTTAAAGCCGATTTAATAACGCACAGATTACTAAAGCAGCTGAATAGGAATAGGAAATAGTACAGCTGGAAAATTGAACTAGGGAAATTATTTATTACTTAATTAGCTAAAGTTTTAAATATTTTTTATTAACACACACAAACACCCTATTATTATTAGTTATGAGTGAGAAAGAAAGTTATTAAACAACTTTAAAACTTTGTTACTTAATTTCGCTCATTATTTTGCTCCGGTTGATATTTATGTGAACAACTTCGCCGGTAGGTAACTTGGATTGGAGCAAAATTAAATTTCCAAGCTGAAAGTGCCCGACTAAAATATGCAAAGATTTCAGTAAATGCTCTTTCGTTAACAACATCATATTATTATTGTATAAACAGAGTTATTTAGTAGGTAATTCTGAAATTGTTTTAGCTATTTAAACTTCTTTGAACTTCACAAATAGCTCTTAATCTCAAAGGAAAGTAAATCCAGAAAAACGCTTTTTATTTATTACTTTTTAATAATTTTAACTGAATTCCACAGCGACCGATTACTAGCGGTCTGCATCCAGTTTGATCCTGCGATCTTTATAAGGTCGTCTGTCCATCTTGTTGGTGGACGTCCCACGCTGCGTCTCTGGTCTGAGGGTCTCCAATCCAGAACTTTTCTGCCCCAACGGCCATCAGTTCTTCGCGCTATGTGCCCTGCCCATTGCCACTTGAGCTTACTGATTCTCAAGGCTATGTCCGTTACTTTAGTTCTTCTACGTATCTCCTCATTTCTGATTCGATCCCGTATTTTTGTATTCGAATTGGTGCTATCTCATATGTACCTACAGGGTGTTGTTTTGGTCAGCGACAAGCGACTCAGGGGTGGTTGTATTAAAATACTGATGGCAAAAAAAAGAATGGAAGACCCACAAATTCAATTTCTTATTGTTGGTAGTTTTGACTCGCATATTGTAACAGTGAGCGAGTCAAAACTACTAACACCAGGTCGCCCCTTCGTAGCCTACTAGCTACGGCGTAGTATCTACGAAATACTAAGCCGTAACTAGTAAGTTTCTAAGGGGGTGCGAGTTTCCCCATTCGTTTAGTTTATTTAGAATGTCGTAAAGAAGTTCTCTTTTATACAACATTGCAATTTTAATTATTTTTTTAGGATAAGCATGACTCATATCCCTGAGTTGTATGTCACTGACAAAAAAGACCAACCTATATATTCAGTCTGTTCTGAAACCTTACTGATTGTGAATTTATATTTGAGATTAATTTATAAGTTTACTGCCCACTGCTACTCCTGTGTAGCCAGGATCTACAGATGGCTTAATTGAAAGTCTTAACCAGTGAAGGCTAGAGAGTCCCAGGAGGGAGTGTGTCTTGGGCCCCGCAAAGAAGTTAATCAGAAAGAATAATAGGAGTAGTTTGAAAGACTTAGTTCCGATATACATTGTATCCAGTTCAAAGCAACAAATTGAGAAACATGACTGACATATTTGACATGACTTGCCATTTTACCAAGAATCTCGTTTTTAGTATTATCACTAAAAATTTTGCTGCAACATTAAATAATATCAAATCGCGAATACCCATTAAATATTTCACCGTATAGTCCGCTCCACATTTATGTGAAGCGATGTTGTTTGCACGCACTCTGTTTGCTTCATTTCCACACTTGGCATTACAAGCATAGCGGATGCAAATCAGACACTACGCACTACCTAATAAGGTCAACAGCTATCACTTGCATACTGAATCGCTGGTCTCCTATTCTGAAACTCTTTTGAAATGAAAAGGGCCTTCCAGTAATGTAAAGCACAAAAAGCTTTAGCATATTTTTTGTCCCTGTCATGGCAGTTTGTTTTTGACAAGTCGTCGTAGGTCGTCGAAAGTTTCGTCAAAGCTGCCACTCGTCAAAATGCCACTGTTTTTTTGTGAAGCCCAACACAGTTTAGTTTTCAACCTAGGATTAACTAGGGAAGAGCTAGGGCCAAGCTGTAGATAGAAACATACAGGATGACTCAAACAGTGTCGTCCAAAAGCTTTTTTTAGAGACCTTGCATCCAGAGCTATGGAAATATACTCTATGTATGTTAGCCGAATTTTCGTAGTTTTCGAATTATACAGTTATTGCAAATTTAGTGAATTTTCAAACAAATGATTCCTCCACTTTTCTGGTGTTATGTCGGTTTTTTATATTGTACTATGATCCTTATGAATAAAATTTACTCAGATAAAAATATGAGCTTGCTAAAACTAAGAGTAACAAAAGTTTAAAAAAAAAAACTACAAAAATTTGGCTATCATAAATATGGTATATTTGGATAGCCGTGGATGTAAAAAATTCAAAACCGGCCACCCTGTATAGGCGTTACACTACGTACTTTGTGGGAAAATCACTAAGACTCCTCTAAGTATTAGTTAGCTCGTGACCAAGGCTGTTGCAACACAGCTGAAACGTCGAGCAGTGAGTAGCATTTACTCATTTTAATATTTCGTGTTTAGACCCGTCATGTTTATTTCTTATTGTAATGCAACGCAAAAGTTTAAAAGCTTATATCCTCTAAGTACGTCATAAAAGTTCTGTTCATTTATCGCTCATGGTACATGGATTTTTGCACTTGTAAAAAGGAACTGTGTCAGACAAGGAATCGAATTCTCTGTTTTACGTTATCCGGATGCCTAAGCCACTCGGACACATACTTTTATTTTTATTTTTATTTTTTATTTTTATACTTATGAAATATTGATTGGTTGTTCGCAAAGAAGACAGATAGAGTTGATTCTACCTAAATGACTCTAGGAGTAGACCCCTTGAACCGAAAGGTCTTCTTGCTGGGTGTGGCACGTCGCTTGTATCAATTTGAGAACGTGACGATCCTGCCAATGGTTGTTAAATTCAATCTAATGAGATATGTAACTATCATTCGGTAAATGGTGTTATTTATCAATAAATAACACGTAGGGCTTGATCCATGTTGATTGAGAATTCTCTGGTCACTGGATAAATAAAACAAAAAGTATTGGAGTCACTACGGCGTAAGCTTCATTTATATAAGTGCAATACGGCTAAGGCACTTTTAAATGAAGTAGCCCTGCCCTACGAGTAATTTATTGATAAATAACATTATTTATCTAAGCATCTCAAAATATCTCTTAAGATTGAATTAAGCAATCATTACTATCTTTCTAGTAAATTTAGTACAGTAAATAGTCTCTTGTCTCAAAAATTAAATATGCAGAAGCTTCACGAACTCTGTTTTTAACACATCTCCAGATAAGGCAACCTCGTTAGTCATCGCTTGATATGTAGCCGATAATCGTCCCGGGACACTTCGTCGCCTTGGTTTCCTATTGGCCCCTAAGGTACATAAAAGAAGAACCAATCCATCTTTAAAGGCAGAACGCAACGCAAACCTTATGAATGAACGTTTTTTTTTTCATAAGTAACAGTGACTTATTTTTGTTAGTAAAACTTATAAACAATGTTAGTACCTAAAGACAGTCGAGATGGGACTAAGAGCTAAAAAATATATGAAAATATCTGTTTATAACGGCCAGTCTGCACCACTCCCCCCGAAATGGCACAAGAACGGCTCATATAAATGCAGTTGAGTCTATTAGCAATCATATTCAGGATGAAAGCAATGAATAAAGGTAGTGTGGCGTGCCACCAAATAATCATTTTTAATTCATCAGTTTGTATAAAAGAAAATAATATCTCATTTCAATATCAATTGTCAACAGAAAACCTTAAAATTACATTACTACTAATTATCTATGTGCAACTAAAATTGTAACATCTTAAAAATTTTATCATTTGAAAGTCATTCTAATATTAGTTTGCGACGGATGACTCTTTCATTAATATTGCTTTTAAAATATATAAGTCTGATCGATGTTTTGAAGCTAATCGCTGCTTTGCGTTGTAACATTTGCTCGCACGCATAATTCGTTATTGTATTAACGTTCCTGTTTCATGTACTATTTTCTTCTGTGTCTGTTACTCCTTCTTTTCGTGTGTTGTACTGAATATGACTGTTTGTGGCGTAATAAAACTACTTGTGTCGTGAAAAGAGCTGCGTAATAATTTCTCGCACCGAACGTACGTACCATCACACATCTACACAACCACAGTAGGTTTTGCTTATGAAAGCAAAAAGCAACATTGAAACTTCACATCATTGACTTGATGAGTATCCCCCGAGACCCTTACAATATTACTTACAATACCGAGCCAGGCGCACCACACGAACCAAATGAGCGTCATCTACCCAAACAGCACGTTCTCTGTATCAATTTGTGCCGACGTGACTGCCCTGCCAAACCACCAGCGAAATAGAGCCTTCTTTCGACCTAATCATTCCCTAATTAAATCTAATGAGATACCTCTGATTGGACCTCTTATTTCTATAAACGGAATGGCGAAGCTCTAATGAAACGCCGCAAAGTTTGTGCTATTTAAATTCATTCTGAATTTTATGTAGGCGGTGATTTGTATCCCTAATTAAAGAAGTTTTGTATTTAATGGTGCAGTTGAATTGAGATATTAATTAATTTTAGTTTGCAACGTTTTATATTACAGGACTTCCTTAATAAAAGCTTGTGTAGCTACTTATTTCATATTAAATGTACGGTTTAGGACGCGTCTTACCTCAAGACATCTTTTGTATATCCTCGTTTTTGTGTCTGTGTGCAAACGATTTTCGCTTAAAAGTGGTTAGGCGCGAGAGGTCTCGATAAGTAAGTGGATTATGCCTTGTAGAGGAAATAGGTAGGTTTTTAAGGCAATGGGACTTTTTTTGTGTGATTCATACATGTGGATTTCTGAATCTGCAGTGCTTGCGGATTACCCAGCAGAGACAGTTATGTGTTTCTTTTTACTTGGCTTTTTGTAAAAGAATTATTTATTTGTTGAAGGATTTAAGTTCGGCTATTATAAATGTTAGTAGATTATGGAAGGTGTTTAAAGTGCTTTCTTTAAAAATTACACCAATGAGTTTAAAGGGATCGAGTTTGTAGTGGTTGCAGTTGATCAGGTGGTCGTTTCGTTTTGCGGCATATCTGGGACATTATTGTATTAGGTGTTCGAGACTTTGCATGGTTATATCGTCACAGGGACAAGTGTCCACAGTGGATATTTAAAGTCGGTGAAGATATTCTCTATGATAGCCGTGACTTGTAAGAAATTTTGTTATGGCAAATCTGGGTGTTACTACTTTTAAGTATTTTTCTACGTCAACGTTGGTGAAATTTTTCCGGGTTCATGTAAAAAATAATGCTGGCTTCCATGCATTTTTCTTTGTTGCGATATTTGATGTAGCTGACCGGGATATGTAAGAAATTTAGCCTGTGAATGTTAAGGGAAAACTGAAGCACCAACACGAATATGAAAGCAGACAGTCATATTTGATATTTAGCCTCGAAGGTAAGTACAGAATACCTTGAATGAAAGCTTAAGTTTTAATGCTGTTATACATGGAAGAGTTAATTTCCCAACACATTAATTTATCACCGACGAACCGTGCAAATAAGGATGTTGTTCCAGTATTGGCACCAGTCCGGGGATGGCACCTAAGGTAATTGCACTTCTAGTTCTCAGAAGCTAGAAATATTCAGTAAGAAGAATTGCATCTTAAACACTAATTACAAACAAGCACCTAAAATACAGGTGGTTTCATAACTGAAACCATGACGACGTCCTCTTTGACGTATTCGTCGATGGTGATATCCTTTGCTCGTGATAACTGGGGCCCTGCATGAGAGAGCCAACGAGATTTACATAACCAAAGTTTAGTTCTGTTACAGCAAGCACCGTAAACAGTTCCTTTGGTTATACTTGTTAACATATTATGTCTAATTTTACGGATCCGGGGTTTGTCTTCAATATCAACATTGCGACATAATACAGCTTGAATTTAAACTCGTAATGCCCTTTTCCTACGGCGACATCCCGTATCTCGCATGTACTGTTTTCAACAGGATCCTGTGTAGTAGTGTTTGCGTTTTAATGCTCATATTTACACGGACATACCACTTGCATTGACCAGCAATAAACCGATACATGTTTATATACAGCGCGCCGCCTTATCGGTCAGTGGAAGCACGATAGACATGACACTGTCAAAGTTTACAGTACTCAGATGACGGACAATTGTACCTGCAAAGAACTGATGTGTAAACACACCAGAATTTGTTGCGGGATCCAGTAATGCAGTAACCCCGCAGAGCCGGACTACCGTAGAAAACAGCCCCTTAAAATATTACCGCAGGTGCCATTCGATACGGTGCCATTCGATGCGGTGATCAACAGGTGCCCTAACCAGAATACACATGCGACTAGTAATTATTAATGTCGTAATTACCGTTAGAAGGTTGCAGTTTCCTCCGAATGTGAATATTTGGTTAAGCGACGCAACGGAGGCAATTAATATTGCCTTCTGACATCGCACGCATTAATTTAGCTTAACAATGCAAAGTTGGCGTTTTGCGTAAGGGTGATATCGGTGTGTCTGAGGTGGAAGCAGTAATGCCAGCTTGCGCAAAACATAAGCAAGTTGATGATATTATTATATTATTATGATCTTGAAAAAAGAGATATAATAACATATATTAAATAGTGCGCGTCAACTGCAATGCGTTTTACGAAGCACTGCCGCAGACAGAAACCGTAAAGTAGTGGCTGAAAACATAAAAATAATATTCATTTATTTATTTTGGGAAATACCGACTTAATCGATGTTTATATTGAAACCTTAATAACATAATTCTGTTTGTTTACTGCACACTAGGAACATTACGTGTTGTGTTATTACCTCCTACTTTGCTATAACATTAGCTTCTATGCTCGTAAATGTGTCGTCATTTGATATAAATATAAAATTCATAGCACTTTATCTACTCAACTATGTCTGGGGACAATAGTATAATAATATTAATTATTATTACGGGTTTTTGTTGTGCTCTACACCGTTGCCTTGCTCTTATAAGATCTGAAGCCAGTTACAAGAAGTGATTAATTATATTTTACTTACCGTGGGAATTCGGGCCGTAAAGGGAATTACTCGTTGCGACAAAATAGGGCTTCTACGGTTCTTCATAACGTACAGTTAAGAATAAAATCAGTACCAATTCATAAAGTTTACACTTTAATATCGATCATTCGTCATAAATTAGTTTTTTATTGAGTGTCTGAAAGGTGTCTTGTTTGTGAAATCTTAAGTTAGTTAGTATACGCTTGGTACGAAACTCATTTAAAAAAATCTACACCGATATGTAACTCGTGTCTGACGTTTATAGTTGTTGTTTTTTGTACCAAAGGCACTTACAAGTATATTAAGGTTTTAAAAAAGGTTGTTGTCGACTGTACCTACCTTATTATTATGGCTGCCACAAAATGATATTAACAGGCATATTTCTAATACTTTTATATCATTTTTCTGAATTAAAAGAACTTCTATCTTCCTGTATGAACTAAAGGTTTGACTGGCTCTTAATTTGTACAATAAAGTCTATATCGAAATAAATTAACATGGGCTTTCTTTGACTTACGTATACTCTTTCTGCACATGGTTTGACTACTGGCGTTTATTTATCAAGTTTGCCATCCGTTTTTAAATGAAGCTGCGTGGAGCGAATCAACTCTTGATTTATTGGTGTAGTTTGCTACCGAAAGTATGAAGCGTGGCAGCTTGCCAACTTCGTTTCGGCTAAGAAAATATCATTCCGAGCCAGCCAGTACGTCCACAAATAATGTATCTAACCTGAAGCATTTTTTCAGGAAAACACTGGTTATTAGCAATAGTGCAGAAGCTATCAAATGTATTCTGCTTTCGTATAGAAAATATTTAACACTTGACAGATGTTTTACAATTTTTTAAGCCGTAAAACAATTAACACAAGACAGATATAATGAATGGGGTTACAATAAATATTGTAAATAATTACTTTGCAATAATGCAATAACTCGAGAACAGGAATAAAGTTTTTAAAACTATCTTGTGATCTGTAAGTAGTTAAACAAACAAATATACTGTCTCTAATTTATCTAATCTTAATTATATTACACACAACCGGCCGCCCGCGGCTTCGTCTGCGCGTTTTGGTTTTACTCCTTTCCCGTAGGTCGTAGCGTAATGTTTTATAGTCTGCAGCCATCGAACTACTCCTATATCCTCCCCGAATTAATAGGTCAGCTAACCAACGCAAATGTTTTGTAATATGTACTGCCTTGAAATTTTGTAATTTACAATTTGACAACTGAGTTATAGGGACGGCAGTAGATAAAAGTATATAAAAAGTTTGTAACATTAAAGGTACTAAAGTAGTAGTACTAAAGAGTTTCGATATCAACGTTAGAGCAAATCACCACCAAAATAACTTTTGTACCCATTTTCAATCTCTCAATAAAATACGAAATATGGGTTTTGCCAAGACGGTGTATGCAAAATATCAAGTAGATTGGACCAAGAAATCACGTTGTCCGATACAAACTTTTCATCGGAACTTTATCTATCCCTACGTCATACAAAAAAGAACACAACCTCCAAGTCTCTAAGATCAGCGGTATAGGCTGTGCGTCGATTCGTCAGTCAGTAAGTAGTTCAAGACAAAGCATTTTATAAGTATAGATGTACTATTTGTTGGAATAACCATGTAATGAAACGCTGTAACTGGCTTTTAAGTGCCGAGCACTCCGGCCCGATTGCGCGAGAACCATTCCAGCGGTACCACCCGCTCGGGCCCGAGTGTTTACGGCGACGTCTTTTTCTGACGTCATTTTATGCATAGCACTGGGACCCGATAGCTTAGCCACCAGCACGCTGTGTGCCGACCACTCGGACCCGAGTGTGCATGTTTTAAATAATAATAATAGCACAAATATTTTTTCAACACACTTGCTCAAAACGACGTTTTATTCCACTGATTTTTGGCTTATAATCATAGATATTAAACACGCGTGCTTTTTCATTATATTATTGTACTAGTGCTTTTAGTTTATTAACCCGAACAATTTACATTTGTACCAAGTACCAAGTCGTAAGTAAGAAGAAGAAGCAAGATAATTTAGTCGGGTTATACAATACTTTTATTTTAGCAACAAACAGTATTTATGCGAAAAATAACAGTATCTTATTTTTCGCATAAATACATATTTATTTCCATAAATGGTAAACCCAGATTTATTACAAAAAAAAATGCTAAAATTCATTTAAAATTTTCTGTGATTTGTGTTTTAAACACGAATTATTACATTTTTAATCTTGGCTTTTGGCCGATCTAGTTCGCGCCTAAGCCTTGCGCGCGCATCGGTATCGCGGCAAGAAAAAAAAACAACGCGCCATTTTTCGTAAATAATAATTGTGAACTGTGACGAAGTTTGGATTAATTATGAAGATTAATATTAATGAAAATGTCTACTTCAAGTGAAGAAGGCCTATTATTAACACCGCCGGACATACGTAACGAGGCGAAAAACGCGTGCGAAAATCTTTGCCATCAAAATCGAGTGAAATGTATTTTTACCGTTTTAAAAATTTAAAACTTAGTAAATGAAGAGTCTTGTTTTTTCCTTGTGTGCCTGTGACCATAATACACGCGGCTTTCTTATGGCGCACTCGCTTTCGCTCGTGCGCATACAAAATCGCCTTGTATTTAATGGTCAACTTAGCACACTTGTATCATAATGTATTATTTTAAATTACGATAAAAGAAACAAGAGAATAACCCAAAAAACCGTAAATATTGCATTTTCTTGGGTTATTCTCCGTATTTTTTTGAAAGCAGCATAATGTTTAGTGATATATTTTATTGTACACAGTGTTAAAAAACTGTGAAAAATCTGTAGAGTTTCATAATAAATAAAATAAAGTTAAAATAAGTTCTGTTAAACCAAACACTTCTTATTATTCCTATCAGCACACTAGAATTATTATCAATAATATTTCTGCAAATACAGTCACGTCTTCTTTAAAATTCTATATTATATTTCCCAATCCAAATGTTTTGATGAGGGCACGTAGCGATTCTCAATATTAGTCCTATGAAATGCCTATACAGATTGCCACAAAAGCGACCTCCGAAAAAAGTCTTATTTTCGTTGGGCTAATACCGTGAAACATCATCTCAAAAACTAAGAATTATTAAAAACTTTGCAGTTACCTTAAGTATCTTTAAGCACATGCCTAAATTACAAGCTGTCAAATAAATACTTTATAGTTGTATATGCTTACCATTAGCATAAAAAAATACTTCGACTTTAATGTATTTTTTTTGTACTATCATTTATATCAGGGTGCAAAGTTAAGACTTTAAAATTCTGTATTAGTTAGTAGCGACAATTTGATTGTAGAATTAAATAAAACCTCGAGAAACAAATACAAGCTGGCATTATTCTTAGGTACGGTTTTACAAAACCTTTTATTCTAAGTATTTTCAGCCTCTAGCGATACAAGGAGAATTTTAATCTCTCTCTAGGGACTCGAGTATGTTATTTTCTAGCTGACAAGGGTTTGTCCAAATCGACAGCCTATTTTGTAGTCAGCTCGTATGTTGGGTAGACGTGTCCTCTCAAACACCGGACGTCGCGATGTATCATACTCAATAAACCCTTTATTATAGACAAGCTTAAAAGCTTCGGTGTCGTTTAGGTGTTAAAAAGGGTAAAATATAATGACGCAACAAAATGCCGGTTTGCGACACACCAAAAGTGAAGGAAAAAACGTGTTTCAGAGTTTTTCAGTCTTAAAAATGATTCCAATGACTGGCAGTCAAGAGGTTGAGGTATAGGACGCTCGTGTCTTAAAAAGCATGTTAGCTGTTTGGTTCTGCGCCTGCTAAACCACAGGGTTACATACGTGACACCGAATAGTAAAAGTAAAGGAACAGGAGCACTATTTTGGAACGAATATAAAATAAAGCAAAATCAGGACGTAAGGATTCACTAAATTGAGCTATATTTTTTCATACCCTATGTAGATTACAACAGATCTTCATTCCCAAATTGGACTTTAATCAATGAATATCGCACGCCATCAAGCGAGTGATTAAAAAACCGGCCAAGTGCCAGTCGGACTCGCGCACTCAGGGTTCCGTGCCAACTTTGACTGAATTTGGGAATCCTCTTACTTCCACTTAGTAAAATCCGCAATATTTTGTTGACAGCAAATATAACTTTGTTTTTCATAGTGTTTGTATGATGTACAAAGTTATGTTTGCGGTTGTTGAAAATATGCTATATCTCACAAATTACTCGTTCCATCCCGTCCGAACCAATTTTCGTTGAAAGTATTTGGTAAGATCTACATTATATATTTTTTTCGAAATTTACACTCTCTCAGTTTAGAAGTTAGATGGGGAGGGGGGGCATTTTACCACTTTGGAAGCGTCTAGCTATGAAACGTTAGATTTTAAAAGAAAATGGTTTTAGGAACCTCGGCGTCATTTTAAAAGACCTATCTATACACCCCACACGTATAGGTTTGACAAAAATTTTTTTTTGGTTTTAGTTTCATGTATGGGAGCCCCCCCTTAACTGTCATATTTTTTTATTTTTTGTATGAGAATCGTAAAGCGGTTAACATGATACATACTCCTACCAAATTTCAACAGTGTGATGCTTAAGTTACAGAATAAAATGGCTGTGACATACGGACGGACGGACAGACAGACAGACAGACTTGACGAAACTGTAAGGGTTCCGTTTTTTGCCATTCGGCTACGGAACCCTAAAAATAGGGCCTCTGATAAATGCTCATATTGCCCACACACTTTATATCATAAAACGATTTAGAGTGCAAAAGTCCGTTGTCGAACCGTAATTATAATATCTCCCATGCTGTTGAATTATCGTAAGATTGTGGATCAGAAAATTACCGCTTAAAAGACCTCGTATCGTTTACGTACGTTAAGGTATCATAGATTTTTTCTCACAATGCTTGAATGTTACATACTCATTGCTGGAATTAAAACTTGGCATCGTTTACAGCCAGCCAGATCACGTTTCCTATCTGTAACGTGGACGGCGCGAACCTAAAGTTTTACAGCCGCAGCCGTTTAGTGTGATCATAAAACCAGAGGCCAAGTCGCTACCCAAATAAACAAACAGACTGTTTGAAAGCTCTTGCTTTACTTACGTGAAGATGCTTTCAACTAGATTCTTAGTTGTATAATTTATAATGTGATCAAGTATACAGGCTGTTGTTTTGGTCCATGACATCCAACTCAGGCATGATAATATGAGTTATGCTTATTCTAAAAAATATATTTTCTTTTAATTTTATCCATGTTTCATAAACAACCTCTTTACAACATTCTAAAAACATTCAAAACGAATGGGGAAACTCGCACCCTCGTGCGTAATTAGCGCCTATCCACGAAATACTACACCGTAGCTACGAAGAGGCAACCTGGTGTTGGTAACGCAATAAGAAAAATATTTTTCGGGTTTTTTTCAAGGCATAAGTATCGTTTGTACAGCCACCCCTGCGTCGCTCGTCGTTGACCAAAACAACATCCTGCTGGTCAGTCGGGTCAATCATTTGAACCAAACTTTAGCATAAGGCAATGCAGAACAGTTGAGAGACAAAAACATGCCAATAAATTGGAATATTCTGACATTAAAAATACACATAAGGGTACGATTAATCAAGTATTTTGTTAATAATGGCCATTCTGTTACCGTACCGTTACGATTTATCAACACGAAACCACGGCCTCAAATTGTTGGCACATCCAAAAACCTTATTCAATCCTTCCGAAGCTCAACACTTTCTCACTGTACTGTTCTTTTCAAATCTTTCACTCAGCCTGAGGTAAAGACTTGAGAGAGCAAGAAAGCTTTTCAAGTGACGAGCATAGACTTATAGAGAACGTGGTTATCTGAGCTGAGAACTTGTAAAGCTAAGCCATATAAACTGCAACAGCCATTACTCCGCGGAGTACTCAACTCAACAAGCAACGATCGATCAACAAAACATTCACGTACAGACACGGCTCGAAGCGTTACTTCGGAATCTTACGGGCGCGATCTGTTTTGAAAGATTGAACTTAAAAGTGCTGATACAAATTGCTGATGATAGATCAGCAATTTGTATCAGCACTTTTAAGTTACTTTTAAGTCACATCATATTATTAAAATAAAAGAGCATTCAAATATTCGGTTGCACATCATACATAGTGTCACTTTTTTATCTTAAATTGTCATATTTTTTCTGTGTCTTTGACAATATATTTCTTATGTTTGGTCAAAATTGCACAGATTAGTAAGCAGGCGAACGCGACTTACACGGTTTTTGTTGCCTATCAAAAAATCTTCTTACTCACTTTTGAAGCTGTCACTCGTAGCGCTATCTCATCGGGTAGAATTGAATCTTGAATTTGACATAACCTGTGGTGGCAAGGTAAAGTTGCGTTCTTCTACTATTATTATTGTCTCTGAGAAATATTCGATCGATCTTTTTAACAAGGTTTTGAAATATTTGATATCGTCCGCGTTTTATGTACTCTGTTACCTTCCGTACCGTTACTGTCCTTCTAATCGTGTGGTTTATGTATAACGACAGTAAATAAATGTTGTGCAAAAACTTGAGGTTTCATATCTCGCCAACTCTACTAACTAACTAACTCTACTCTAAAATCACGCAGCTAAATTTATTTAATTTGACTACTCTTTACAGTTCTTTATAAAATAGGGTTGTTCGATTTTCAGTAACGTTTGCTTGAAACAACTACACAGTATCGATTTCATAACTTCAGAAATTCTAAGAAATGGAAGTGCTCTTGACCTTAGAGAGAGTAAAATGTACTGAGATCATCCAGAAACCTGTTCCCCTGCTTAGACTTAGCAAATGATCGGATTGTAAACATTACAACAGTCGTGAGTAGTGAGTGCCACTCCGTTGCTCAGCGCATTTTAACTAAAAAAAGCGCGTATCATATCGCTGGTCAACGCGATAACAAATAAAAATACGATGCTACTACATAGCAGTAGCAGATGCTACTGCTATTTTCTACTGATTCCAATCACAGAAATGGAAATGCTGCAGCAATCAGGACGGGGATATCCATTATGTTGGTTTATTTGATCTATTTCTATTTAGACTACCAAGAGCGTATTCTCACTACCTCGAGCTTGCACTGCAACGCATGTTGAATAATAAATCCGAATACCCCTAACTCCCTGAAATCGGGCTGGCTCTGAATAAACAAAATGCACGGAAGCTCTTCACTCTCCTGGCGCCCTAGTAACAAAGAAAAACATGAACTAGTTTTAGTCGATCAAGTTTTTTGGAAGTATTTTCTTTATGTGGATATGATTCGGCGTTATATTGTAATACAGGAATACCTACATGGTTGATTAAGGATTATAAATCTATATCTATGTAAATCTCTTCTTTAAAAATAACTGTGTTTTGCTGGTCACATACAATTTTCTTATTGGAATTAGTTCATTTACGTAATTCATAATGCAGCTTAGCCAAAATTAAACGTTAACTATGTTCATACTAAATTTTGACACTTTACATAAAATTATAATTCACCATGGTCCATATTTGGCTATTTTCTCATCAAAGTACCCATAATGTTTAAATACAAAACAAGACAAAGCTGTAACTTAACAATATGAAACGCTACGTTTACGTAGTTTAAAACAATGTGACTACATGTAACCCGTCTGAAACGTCTGGTTTTTTGCTCGACCCGTCTGGAAGGCGTTCAAAATGAAAAACAATTCGTGTACACGCCACAATGTTTAAATTTATCTTACTTTAAACAACCCATATAATTACTGAACCGCAAAAGAGTTAGCCAGACGGTATTAATTCTTAACTGCGTTTTAATTAAATTTTTGTTTGCGAGTGCATAAAGAAGCGGATCACAAATAAATTAGATTCAGTATGACATGTGAGTTCATACTTTAATGATTTTTAACAAACATTTCGGAAACATAGATACGTAAGTACGAATACAATATCAGCACTTTAAAAATACTTCTATACGATGGAAAGTCAAACAATTAAGTGAATGTCTTACGAAGTTCAAAACTGATCTTAATCGATTTTTACCGACCTTAAAAATAGGAGGTTATCAATTATGTATGTATTTGATATCGTTAGAATTGGATAAAATTTTAATATTTTGATCTATTGCATGCTTCTTTACACGTATGCGAAATTTCGTAATTGTACTTATGTAAACGAGAAATAACTTTTTAGTGCAATTAGGTATAGTTCAACTTAGGGTAAAGTGTAAGTTTTATCCAAATCTGAGTAATATTTAAAAATGATTAAATAAAAATTATGTTTAAAAACTAAACCGCCTTCAAAAATTGACTAAAGAGCTTGAAAAAACGCATTCGTCTTCTATTTAGTGTGTAATATGATAGACTGTTTGTGTGTAAGCTCGACATCATTTACTTACTCCAAAAGAATTTGTTTCTCCAAAATAGAAGACAAATGGCGTTGTTTTAAAACAAAACAATTTACAATTGAGCAACATTTTAACAAACAAAATGACCGTATTTATGCTCGAACCTCTAAAGAAAGCTTCCCAATTAGTCGGCAGAGTGCAACATGGGCATTATACGACTTCAGTTCAGTTTGGTGGGGTGTTAGCTATGAAGGAGTGACTGAACCATATTTTTGTGAAAAAGGTATCAAAACATCGGCACAAGTGTATCAGATACCATTCTTGAGAAGGTAGTTAAGCCCCTTAACAACACCATGTTCAAAAACCAAGCATGGTCTTTCCAACAAGACTCGGCGCCGGGTCATAAAGCCCGGTCCACGCAGTCTTGGTTAGAAGCGAACGTTTCGGACTTCATCAGAGCTGAAGACTGGCCGTCGGCTAGTCCCGATCTTAATCCACTGGATTATCATTTATGGTCAATTTTAGAGAGTACGGCTTGCTCTAAACGCCATGATAATTTGGAGTCCCTATAACAATCCATACGATTGGCAGTGAAGAATATTCCCATGGAAAGAGTGCGTGCTTCTATTGATAACTGGCCTCGACGTTTAAAGGACTGTATTACAGCCAATGGAAACCACTTGGAATAAGCTTTTTATATTTTAAATTGTTTGTTATGTATAAAACTAACACACTGTAAATGTAATAAATATAATTTGCATATATTTTTTTTCTTTGTGACAATATTTATTGCAAGACTAGGTATAAAATTCTCGTGTCACAATGTTCGTTCCCGTACTCCTCCAAAACGACTTTACCAATTCTTTCCAAATTTTATATGCTTGTTCAGTAGGTCTGAGAATGATTTTATTTTTTTATAATGTGGCATTAAAAATACATACAACCCTAAATTTTTACTTTTTATCACCAACCCCTGTTTTTTCATAGCCATTTTAGTAATTTGAGCATTTTTCATTACGCTCGATAACTGATCAATTATAGTGTTTTTCTTAACATTTAAAATTACGAGACTGGGCGAGACGGGGCCGGGGCGGGACGGTGCTAGGGGCGAAGCAAAGTTCGCTGGGTCCGCTAGTTTTTTTAATAAAATTCAACTTTGTGTAAATTTTTGAAAGGCAGTTTATTTTTTATGAAGTTACCTTTTCCTGATACCGTTAAAAGTTCCATTAGGAGTTGTTGTTAGAAAAACACAAGTAGCGATAATGGCAATCTTTTGATCCTAGCAAAACCTTGCAATAAGTCCACTGTTTTTACTCTCATTTGTGATAAAATAATCTCCTTTAAACTTTCAAAGGCCACACTTGGTCTGCATCCAACCCTTTTCACTCGAACAGGCAATTTAGAATTAAATTTGATGTTACAAATTTTTGTTTATACAATTTATTGTTTAATATCCAACTGGAATTGACAACAATTATCATTAAATTTTAACAATAACGCAACCTAATTTACGCGTGAATGACGTGTTTTGTTCTGACGATAATTACAGTTAGGTTAGTAGGTACCTTTCATCTGAGATTTGAATTTGGAGTCGAAATTCATTGTGACTCCTTTGATTTATGGCTTTAAGTTACTGTACGCATTTAATAGATGATGCCTAAACGGAATTCACTTACGTACTACTTTAATTAAAGTAAATACCTTATAAGAAAAGAGTAATATTTTTGCAGATGTTTTGAAGTTGCGTTTGAGTTAAAAATCTTTGCGAATTTCAGTAATTAAACGTAACTTTGTGAAACGGCTGTTTTACCAGCGACACACAAGTATTAACCAACAAATAATTCAAACTATCTGGTAGATAGCACTAGCTAAAACCAATGAAAATATTGCGAATGAAAACATGTGTAAGTTTCGACTATTTATTGAATAAGCAAAACAATGATCACTTGTTTCTCAAAACATTACTCTTAGAATCGCATTAATCATATTTTTTTTAAGCCGAGTTAAAAACGGAATTTTTATTACGCGCTGCGATTACAAGGTGACTAATAAAATATCCCGTACCAGATATGATTTCTGTTTTTCTCGGAAAACTAACTCAGCCGGTGTAATATTCAGAATAGAGTCGGGTTGTACACGCGTGTAATAATGGAACATCAGCCGGAATTCGATTAACCTCACCACGCGGGTCACTGAATATATCTTTATTTCCTATCCCGATGGGGCCAGTGAGGTATGTCATAGCTTTCATACTAGCTTCGACCGCAAAGGACTTGGGGCCCTATTTTTGAATCTCTTGCGCAAAATGGCGTGGGATATTCATTGATTAATGCCCGATTTTCGAATGGAAAACAGTTTAATTCTACACAGGGTTCAGAAATATAACTTAATTTTGTGAGTAATTACATTTATATATTGTTCGGTTTTCGTTTTTTAAATTCGCCTTCGAACGAAAATCACACGCCATATCCATGCGAGTGATTCAAAAATAGAGCTCTTGGAAACGTTTTGATGGGAAAAATGATCAGCTTGTACATTATATTTTTAAAATATATTGTGTGACCTTATGTTTTTCAAGAAAATTTGTTTTAAATAAATGTACGGTAAAAAAGTAATAAGTATTCGGAATAATAAGATAATATAGTGTAATTTTTTGATGTCCAATGATTAGTTACTTGAAGCTATTGGTCAATCACCCAATCTCCCCTAAGTTCAAGTACGTACGAGATTTTTATTTTGACGTACGACTAAGCTGTATGGAAAAAAGAAAGTTAAGGAAGGTCCGTTACCTCGTACTAGGCCACCTTTTGTGGATGGTATTTATGTTGACTTTTGACACTGAGACCCCTTACACACTGCGACTTTTAGCAGTGATGCAGTCGCAAGATGTCAACCTTTACACACTGCGCTACGTTTATCATCGATACAGTCGCGATGCTACCGCGCGACTGCATCGATGCTAAAAGTCGCAGTGTGTAAGCGGTCTGACAGTTTTAGCTTAATTTTCACTTAGGACTTAAGTTCCCTTAAAAAAGACTGTTCGGGCTGCCGGGCTATTAAACTATATGATTTTTTTATTTAAACTATTTATATATCCTTAATCACACTGAGATTTAATAGATTGCTTGCTTGCATAATAAGATCACTAATATCACTTTAATATCGTATACGTAAGGCCATTATAGCGCCCCAATACTCGCGCATTATTTTAACATGCATATTTAAAAACTGACCAAAAAAAGTGGCCGTTTCTCAAGATGATCCATAAACCCCGCATCGTGGGCGCCGTCCAGCAAATACTGCCTAATACTTATAACACTCAAAGGCATACATACGTACAACCATTTTTTAAAATACTTCGACTGCCTTTAAAATTACGAAGAAAAACTAAGGATACCGCAATATTCAGGCGTACATTAATTTAAAAAATCGTTTATAATTGTTTGCTATTATTATTAATAAAACGGGCCCGAGTGATCGGTATACAGCGTGCTGGTAGCTAATCACTCGGGTCCGAGTGCTGTATAAAATGACGTCAGAAAAAGACATCGCCGTAAACACTCGGCTTTGAGTGTTCTTGCGTACTCGGACCCGAGTGCTCGGCACAGAAACAAGTTAACTTATTCTAAACATAAGTCACGGCACAAAACGGCCCATTTCTACTCCCGCATCGTAGCCGTGGTCCGGCAATTTGGTTCTGTATCTTAATAGACGCTCAAAGACATAGCTTGTATTTTTTAAGAATATAAATAAATAATTTTGTTTTCCAAGAAAGCCCATCTCTAATCCCAAATCCCTCAGCGTGGTCGCGGTCCGGCATATGCTTCCGGATCCTAATAACGGCCGAAGACAGCTGCGGCCGCGAACCCAATTTAATGCCTCGCGGATCCCGGACAAAATAAATGGGAAAGAATATCCGATGACAATGTCGCTGCTTAGCATATGGTTGCAATATTAAACAAATACGAAGAGTTGGATTGTGGATTTTAGTAGTAGGAGTAGCCTAACTGAAATTAAAAACAAAAAGAATAACAATTAACTCGATGAATGTTTCTGTTTGCTTATATTTATTTACTGTTTAGCATTTTTTTACGACGCCAGACCAAATGACCGAACATGAATGAGATAACGTCTGAAATCATCTATGTACAAATCGAAACTCACATTCGATGCTCTATTTCAGACGACACCTTAACTATTAATATCAAACATAAAACGTGATATATCGCGGCCTATTACGGTATCGTTGAGGCCTGTCGGATTAATACTAAAACCTAAAACAAATTTATAGCACTTAAACGGCGTAATTTTGCTAGCTAGCTTCAAGTTTATTGTGAATATTTTACGGTTGCAGTTAAAGCTTTGCAGCTCAAAATATGAAAGAATAGGCCAAGTGTATTAAAATTACGCCTAAGTGGGTCCGTCGTATAAAATTATTTGTAAGTGGAGATGACTATCGAGACACTTTAGTCATATAAAAAAAACAAAATGCTTTATTTTTGTAATGGCGTCATGTAATCATAGGACATAACTACTTATCTAAATTACCTCACAGCCTTTCTTAGTCCTAAATTTAAAATACCAAATAATCTGGATAGTGATATTACGCAAATCTCAATAGATTTGCGTTAGCTCTAATCTGAATTTAAAATGAAGTAAGCTGATATCAAGCACTATCTCGTTACAAAATTATATAAAAAAAACACTCTTAGTTGGTTTTAAAGTGTCGTCAGCGTGTGGCTTAATTGAAAAATTGAGTCCCATTCAAGTGTCACAAGAAAGGTCATTTGTAAAGAACCATCTTTTCGTGGAGGTTATAAAAGTAGCATTAAATGAAATTCCGGACCGTGTCGGCTTGGCGAGCTAGATCTTTAGGGTTGCCAGCCGTCTGCAATATCTTCTCAATTTTTGTCCTTTTTTGAAAATACTTAACTTTTGAAGAGCGTCTTTAATAGAAGGTGTAAGTGTCAGCCTTAGAGTTTACTCGGCAAGAGTAATGGACTTTAGAAGTATTTTCATTTAGGGTCGCAAAGTTGGAGAGACAACCTTGCCGCTTCCATCTCGCTCGGAGATTGGTGCGGCGCGACGCGTAGCCAACGAGAGTTATATTCGCGAAAAATTTAATTTAAAAAATAACTCTAGGCGAATCTGTGTTTCCTCGGCATGACCGCATTGCACTGTGTTCCTTAGCATCTGTAGAGGGCTCGGCGTACGCAAACAGGGGAGCGTGGAGTAATCTTGGA
This sequence comes from Pyrausta purpuralis, assembly GCA_963924145.1. Lineage (NCBI taxonomy): Eukaryota > Metazoa > Arthropoda > Insecta > Lepidoptera > Crambidae > Pyrausta > Pyrausta purpuralis. The sequence continues at coordinate 22,404,073 of OZ001643.1, forward strand.
AATGCGTATATTGGAGTGCCCAAGGCGATTTCGATGTACACGGAAACACTGATGCTGTAAGAAACAAAATACGTCAATAAATATAATTTACATAATACACTTTAATTTTTTTTAGCGTTTATGACGCTTTTAATGTATTTAAATAAAGTGAAAACTGCCTAAATACGAGTAATTTGGAAGGTACTTTGGAACTTCTCGTTAAGGTCATAAGTAAAAAACAAGTAATAAAATCAGCTGAGATATCGTATATCAATGACGTTAGTATATAAAATCTTATAATCCCAAATGTGTTCTGAGTGGTAAATTCTGTGAGTTTTATCGGGTTTATCCAACGGATTTCAATCACAGGCACTCAGCAATAAAAAGTGGAAGGTAAACATTGAAAAACTCTGGGTTGTGACAACGCAAATGTCCTGGCTTAGCTCGGATCAGCGGCTGCCGGCTTTTAAAAACTTTCTAGTGTTGTAGGCGCTTAGCCTGCGCACTTAGCGCTACTCGGTATGTGCTAGGCTAGTTACCTCTTTCATAATAAAAAAACAACTGCCTTCAAAGAACTGCATAAATTCTGCATTTTTTGAAGGCGATTATTTTTTGTATTTCATGATATTTTGTTATTTACCCATATCTCAAAAACAACTGGAGCGATTTTGATGAAACTGACACTGTACCCTAAGTTAAAATATATCTAATCGAACTAAAAAAAAAACTCTCTATGTCTTCTTGTCTTCGAAAAAGCCGTGGAAACATACAAACATACAAATCTACAAACATACATACCTACATGGAATAAAACACTATTTTACGGATATTTTTCGTGAATTTATTAAATTGTATCCCATTGCTTCGAACATTTTACAGCGTTCGTGCTCACGGGTAGACTAAGATGTTGATGTTTTATTTATGAGCTTTTGATATGTTTACAAAGTTAAAGATAGCTGAATTAAGTTTTTGAAGTAAAACAATAAGTTTAAATATATTGCACAAATATGTTTTAACATGTATCAAGGAGTTAATTTTAGAAATCATTTAACAGACAGTTATAAGTTAAAGGACGTCCACTGCTGAACATAGGCTCCCCCCACGATTTCTTGCAGCGATGGATCGTAAGCGGTCTGCATCCATTGAGATCCAGCGGTCTTTGCAAAATCGTCAGAATTATATTTATTGAGTAACTTTGACTAGAACGTAAAAAAAAACTATCACCTAAATAATTACAGTACATAGGCGTCAATTCTAATTTGAACAAGTAAACAATCGATTATTCGGTGAAAAGCGAAATAAACCTATTCAGTGTTTTAATTTGTTAACAAAATAGAAGGCTATGAATGCCCTCGGCAAATATTGCTAGTCTATAAACAACAAATGCAAACATTTGCATTGTGCGTCCTGCAATGTTTATTATCAGTGTTGTAAAGTGAACGATGAAATCTCATCGATAAATCACTCGTTACCATATAGATAGAGTCTAAAATTTAACAGATATTTTTTAAAGAAGTATGTTCCACATAGATTAAGTGTGTATCGGCAGAAAGATGCATTATTGATCTTCTTCAGTATTTCAATCTTGCTTCATCTTATCAAGTTCAATTTCCACTTAATGTAAACGAATATTATCAATCAAATAATATTATACGAATACTACGATAATACGAATATAAATATTTATGTTAAAAATTTGTAATATTATTATCTTATAATCACAATACAAAATTTTTATCCGTTCATAAGTAGCATGGCAACACGCACTTTGATATCTTTAAAAAGCTAAAAACCTTGTTTTTATTTTTGAGATGAGAAGAAGAAACATCATCCCTTCGTTGAAGTTTTAATGTGGAATTTGTAAAAGCTCTTGCAATAAGGAGGTAGGATAAAACAAGTCTTGAATTTAGCTTGCATTTCTTTTACATTTTATTAGGATTTATAGGGCACTTAAAATAAAAATAAATACTATACCTGCTGATTCAAAAAAAACAACGGCTATATAGCAATTTGGTGGAATTTTGATATGAGACAAAAATATTAAGTTTCACGAACATGAAAATACCTATAGAACCAATAAAATAATGACCTTACCAATCTTGCTCCTCTTTTCTTTGCGTACCTTCCCAATTTATAGCATCATTTCCCGTTGACTCGTCAACGAAAATGTTGTGTCGATTCGCATAATAAATGTCATAAATGCAGAAATATGAGTTACGTCTGTGTAATCCGGTTCGATCACTTCAAATTTCCCCCGGGCCGTCACTGGTGGATTGCACTCAGAATTTTGCTCACTTAGGTACACATCTCGGCACCCGTAGTATATTTATGATTATTTGCATAAAAATGAATTTATGTTAACTTAATTTGATGATGTTGGCCCTTCCCCGCTTCTGCAGTGCATCTGGCATGTTTGCACAGACCCGAAGTTGCTTTAATGCCGTAGTTCGGAAAAAAGAAGCTTCGCTGATGGGAAGAATACGGAGGAGTGACAATAGTATCGTTACCATGAGTTTACAACGGTTTTACTTGCTAGCGACTACGTAAAAGAAGTCTTATGGATAATTGCACAGCGCCTCTAGCGGTCACTGACAGAACTAAAATTTTCCATACAAGGTAACGTCGTCGTTAGCGAGTAAAACCGTCGTCGCTATCGAGTAAAGTCATGGTAACGGTACAGCATCCTGAGAACGGTGGCAGATGATCCGCATTCGCCTATTGTGAGGCATTTCGTGCGATTGATGACTCATACAGTGGACGATAATTCTTCTAGGTGTCGACCGCACGGAGTGCCTCGTAGGTAGGTGCATGTTTTTTTTCATTTGTTTAATTTAATTTATTTATGAGCAATTTATAGCTGATTTGATTTGCTTTTAATTAAATATAATATAGTGCTAACACTGATTTTTTAAGCCTTTTTGTATTACTAACCTATGGATTTTTGTTGTCCGAAATAAGAAAAATGAAATTGAAAATTGAATTTGAATGTTACCTATTTACGAATAAGTACATAATTAAAAAAAAATTGCACTCCGGGAGTGCCGGCAGAAGTGAAAACTTGAATATCAACGTTGTGCATTTTTGATTTTTTGGAATAGTTAGGGAATAATTTTGAATGAATTGCTCTTATTATCAATATAAAAGTACAATCATTTTTGTGATAGAATACAATGATAATAATAATAATAATTATTATTATAATAATAATAATAATTATAATAATAATAACAATAATAATAATAATAATAATAATATAATCAAATAATATTTTTATAGAATACAATGTTTATTTATTGCGCTATCGTACACAAACATTACAATTTATATTATATTAAATTACATTAAAAAGTTTGTCTCTCAGAAAAATCAACTTACATCCATAATTTCTCCAACCGTCTTACGGTTTTTCGATCAGCCCACGTGTCCTGACGCGAGTTTCACATTTTTCCCCCATCCCACAAAAGTGCTCAACGCCGCTAAAGACATTTTCACTTCAAAAAAATTAGATACCGATGAAGACAGTCTACCGAAAGAGAATAATCAGCAGGCGTAGACAAAGTTATTACCTAATATCGCTTCGTAACGAAACAATTTCGAAGTTCTTCTTTTTGACACAACGGAAAGGAATTCGATATCGTTTTCCAAAGATTTTTTTGTGTTCATTTAAATTTCTTTGTCGTTTTCACACAAACATTATGTACAAGCCACCGATGTAACAAAAAACATGGCGTGGCTTTTCCGTCCAATAATATTAACATGCAGAATTAAAGTGGGCTGAGAGAGCGTAGACTACAAAGCGTACCTTAATAGCATTCATGAATAGTAACCACATCCTAATAATATGGCCTCTATTCCGGCAAGCGGTTATTGCAATTATAGGAATAAGCAAGTTTCTTGTTGTTTGTGATGCAAATGCGGTGCAGAGCGCCTACTGTGGTGCACTAAAAAGTCCGCATTGTCAAATCTATCCATCCCTGTCGCGTATTCTAGCATGACTATGCTAATGCTCCTTGCATTGGCATAGTTATGCTTAATAAAATAAATAAATAAATATTCTTTGGACATTCCCACACATCGCCATCTAGTCCCAAAGTAAGCTACTCAAAGCTTATGTTATGGGTGCCAGACAACGGATATAAACTTAAATACTTTTTTTTGTTTGTAAATACATACATGATTTACATAGAAAACACCCAGACCAATACAAACAGACATGTTCATGCACACAAATGTTTGTATTGTGCGGGGATCGAACCCGCACCCGCTGCGTAGTAGGCGATTCGAGGTCGTCATATGCTTGATAAAAAACTTAAAATAACGCATTTAGGAGAAGCGAATTTATTTGGAGTCGTTGCATGATGTCAAGCTTACCTGCACCAATAGTCTACACTCATTGTGCACCAACTGTAACTGAATTTGTTTCTCCTAAGTAGAGGGAAAATGCTTTTTAGTCAGCTTTTTGAAGGACACGACCGGAGAGAGTTCAGGCGCAGGACCAACGGCTTTACGAGCTTTTCCGATGCACGGGGGTGAAACACCGCCAACTTCCAAACTCCTGGCTACCCTAAGAATTTCTAAACAGAAACAACTCAGGTATATATTTTTGGCCCGACCCGGGGATCGCACCTGGGACCTCTGGCGCAGCCGTCGCTTTAAAGTGCGACCCTTCTACCGCTGCGCCACCGAGGCAGTTATTTACCCATATTTCAAAAACTTGGACTGATTTGATGAAACTTGCACTGTACTCTAAGTTGAAATATACCTAATCGAAAAGGTGTCGATACTTTGGCCCTCTCCCATCTCAGAGAATCAGCCCTTAAAATATAAAAATATAAATATTGGACACCAATCACATACATTGCTCTGATCCCAAAGTAAGTAGCCAATGCACTTGTGTTATGGAAATCAAACACAACGGTGGTACCACAACACCCAGATTCGTGACAATATAGAAAAGATAGTTTTCTTCATTGACCCGACCGGGAATCAAAATGGCGACGATTGAAACCAGCGTGCTAGTTACTTGACCACGGAGGTCATTAAAGCTGGAGCAGCAGCGGAGTGGGCTGAAAACGTCAAGCATCGCATCGATTATGTGTTTGCGCCGTTTGGCGTTGAAATATGTGGGCCTCGGGGATCCTCTCCTAAATTGCTGTTTCGAAAAATTGCGCCAAAATTAAATTTTGTAACAATCAATTATAAAGCTGGCTGGTTGAAGCAAAGGTTGAGCATAGCTATCCAATGCAACAACGCAGCTAGCATCGTAGCCTCCTTGCCGCAAGGAAATGTTTACGTTTTTGAATAGGTAGATTTTAAGTATTTTTTTGTGTTGTATGTCTTAGTTTTTTTTTCTTGTTTGTTATTAATAAAACGTACAAATCGAATTTTAAAAGATATATCTAGCTATTACTTCTTGTGTTCAAGAAATCCGTGGATAAACATACGTTCAAGTATACAAAAATATAAAATACATATACTATGATTACAACGAAAATTTGAAGAGCCATAGATCAACATACTCAAATATTATCAAATTCCAACAATATTACATACACACACATTGAATTGATTACCTCTTTTTTTTAATCGGTAAAAATACAAATAATTTTCTCACAGAATGGGGCCTCACTTGAATTCACAATTGCTTGGCTTTAGCACCTACAGCACACGGACAATCGAAACGCATGCGGAGTACCCAATTGACTTGGTAATTTAACCGTCTTGAAGCACTCTTGTTCCTTCTCCGACGTGTTTTGAGATGCTACATCGATTCGATATCTAGTTTCAATGTTATTAAAGCTTCAGTCTGCAAAGTTTGAAACTGCACGTTTAACTTTTCAGCAACATTTCAAAAAGTTTCGCATAACTTATTTATCCCATTACTTCGAATTCTTATTGTTTTTAGAACCTTTACCTTCACGAAAATCGTCTTTTCATGACAGCAATCAGCATGTCGTTTTGATAATGTTCTGCTAATGACAGAAATGGTAAACATTGAATAACGGAGCCTGCTTCGGATTGAATGTAATTAAAAAGGTGGCGGATGACAAGACTGTGACTTTACCGCATTGAGCACTGGAGCTCTCTGCACTGTTCTAATGATCCTCACCACAGACCAAATAAAGGCAAAATTTCAAACTTCAATGCTCGAAAACTACGAATACGAACGGCTGTTTTTAATTAATTCGCAAAATGCCAGACCCCGGACAGAGGCTCATTAAATGGGAGCGGTGATTCTAGTTCAATTCTCTTTGTCTGAAAATGGAAACTGTTAGTGCACCAAATATTTTATTGAAGGTCTGACGTCGGTTGAACATTTTAGAAACTAAGTAAATGTCGGAGAGTAATTATCTAGTTTATTATTGTGAGAAGTGAGAAAAGTTAAACTGTATATAGCAAATTGTCGGTGAGAATAAAACGTGTTGGAGTCTGTTAAATAGTTCGTTAACTACAGGGAGTTATTTGGTTTGTAAGCTAAATAGTGTTGACCTAGATGTGGCCTGGCATTTTCTTTTAGTTGGCACGGCTTTAAGCTCTTTTAAACAAGACTTGTTATAACTATTCTTAATAGATACCTAAGTAAAAAAAAAATATATAATAAAAGACCTTATTTTGAGAGGGGTAAGAAATGCAATGTTTTATGATACGACAGTCTGAAATCTGTACTAATATTATAAAGTTGCATTGTTTGTTTGTTAGTTTGAACGCGCTCATCTCAGAAACTACAAGACCGAATGTTTTTTTTTTGTCTTAGCTTATTTATCGAGGAAGGCTTTAGGCTATGAAACATCACGCGCTGCGTCGGGAGGGGAGGGAGCAAACTAAAACGCGGGGACCGCTAGTATGTAATAGCTACACAAGTATCAATGGGCCCTTTTCTCGAACTAAGCATCTTTTAATTGTCATTTAAAGCCAAGATTATTTGCAATTAAGGTCGACCCAATAATTATTAACTTGACATAAATTTCTGTGTAAACCCATAAAGTCGTGTAGCCACAAATGTGCCTTTATCCATTGCCCAAACTATGATTTACTCCAATACTCATTTAATAGAGTATAAACTAGCAGTATTGAATGGGCTATTTGCTTAAACGAATAATCCTGCCAATTCCTTTGTTAAGATAGGATTTATAGAAGCTCCAGTTAAACTAAATAGCTGGTTATACCAGTAGTCTTAGACGTCGATTCTGGGAATGATTTAGGCCTTTTCGTTATCAGGCTACCGAGCTGATAATTTGACAGGTTGTAAGAAACTAAGTAAATAAATAAGTTTGTGAATGAAAAAAAAACTAACTACATTTATGTAATAATTTAAATGAAGGAAAATTCCTTCTTTATTTACTAACCGTTAGCTTTTCCTAACTCCCATTCAAATCTTAGTTAAGCATGTCCCTCAGAAACTGTAGTGGATAATCTCGTCTGAAGTGGGCAAGAAACGACAGTCGAAACAATATTCCCACCCATTTCGGCCATTACCAACCAAATGATGCGCAATAACATTATGTAAATATCTGAATCCTATGGAATTTACATTGTTATCTATCCAAGAACGGTTTTAAACACGCTCTGTGGGGTGTTACGGTAATATTTGTCCTCTAACCTAGTATGTAGTTTGATAGTTGCGGTTTATTAGGTGTACTTACGGTCTTCATGCCAGTTAAGTCTTAGTAAGGTCAGTTAAGACGACACATCTGGTGTAGTGGTCGAGAAATCGCCTACTACGCAGCGGGTTGCGGGTTCGATCACCGCACAATACAAACATTTGTGTGCATGAACATGTCTGTTTGTATTGGTCTGGGTGTTTTCTATGTATATCATGTATGTATTTACAAACAAAAAAAAAGTATTTAAGTTTATATCCGTTGTCTGGCACTAGGGTTTCCGATTTCTCGAGGTTTTTTAGTTCTCGGGTGTCGAGACTTCTCGAGCCTGATTTCTCGGGTCTTCTCGGGTTGTCGAGAAAAAATAAAATACGTCTAAATTTTTGTTTAATTAATAAAAAGAGTCTTTAATTTAACTGTATTTATTATACATGAAAAAAATCAACATAATTTTTAACAAAAAAAACAAGTTCTCAATAAAAAATCAGCTCAAAACAAAATTGCTAACTAAAAACAATCATACTTCTTCTCCTTATCATAACTAATCTCATCTCACTAATCTGTAATAAAAAACAAAATCTCTGTTAACAATCAGCTTAAAACAAACATCATTGTAAAATCTATAACAAACAGTTCAAGAATTAGTAAGTATTTTAGTTTAGTATCTACAAAATAGCTGACGCAACAGTGGGGAGGCCTATGCCTAGCAGGGGGTTGATGTGGTTAGGTTAGGCTGATGATGATGATGAAAAAATAGCTGTGTCTTTTTGTATACTACGTTTGGTAGGATTGGTTGGATACGTTTTGTGTTATTTGTAGTAGATAAATTGCTATAAAACAACGTCTTAATATTATGTGTTTAGTTTAGAACTTTAGGCTTTTGTGGGATTATTACAACATCTGCAACACAAATGCAATTAATGAAATCGGTAAATATTTATGCACTAACAATTCTCTTATTTGATTAAAAACAAAAGTTTTATTTCTTTAACATACCTATTCATTTTAAACAAAAATATTATTTTGGTAATACAAAAGTACTTACAAAACAAAACAAATACTTGAACTATTTAAATAAATAATAACAATACTTACCTGTTTGTTCTGCGATTCTATTACTCGTGCGTCACTAAATAGTAAATACACTTACTATGCTGGGTTTATGATCCGACCGATCCGAACACGGCGGGAGTTGAAACACGAATGAACAAAATACAACTGGGGCCGCGTCGCGCTTGCGTTTGTCGGCAAAAACAAAGGATACCGACAGACACGAGCCGTGCTGTCAAAGAAAGCTAAGCGTAAAAATGTTTATTTAAACTTCTCGATGTCTCGACTTTTCTCGAGCTGAATTTCCCGGGTACGAGACCGACCGATTTCCCGGGAATTCCCGGGACGAGAATTCCCGGGAACAAACCCTATCTGGCACCCATAACACAAGTTTTGAGTAGCTTACTTTGTGTCTAGATGGCGATGTTTAAAAAAAAGCCATCCATTTCTAGTGTAGGTTTACGCTGGACTGCCTCTGTGGCGCAGCGGTAAGAGGGTCGCACTTTCAAGTGGCGGCTGTGCCAGAGATCCCGGGTTCGGTCCCCGGGTGGGGCCAAAAATATATGGGTTTTTCTGTTCAAAAATTTTAAGTGTTTGGAAACTGGCGGTCTTTCACCCCCCGTGCATCTGAAAAGAACGTAAAGCCGTTGGTCCTGCGCTTGACCTCTCTCCAGTCGTGTCAGATTGCTGTCCCGTGCACCTGTGTTTTCGCACACACTTGTGCACTATAATATGACCCGCGCAGTCGGTTAGTCGTTGTGACTGGCCACCGTAGTCGAAATCGGCTAGGGTGACTACTACTACTAGGTTTACGCATACTGGCATGCAATGTGAGAGAGGGGACACTGGAGGCTGTAAAACTGACGCGTGTGATTATCAACAGCATTAATAAAGGAATGCAAGGACACAAATTGCTAAACTTTGACATGCCAGTAACTGGTATGCAAGCTACTGATCCGTTTTACAAACATGTGTATTGCTGTCCTAGAACTTATACCTCCCCAGTCAATTCTATATATATTATTGACATGTCAATATCATTTTGTTTCACTCGTGATTCAAGATAGAAAAGCCACTACTTAATTCCCTTGATGTATAATCTACTATTATAATGGCCCGTGTTGCTACAAGTCTAATGTTTGATCACAAGTAGAGTGTAATAAATGTTGGTAATGAACAGCGCTTGTTCAGGACAGAGCTAAGCGAAAATTGCCGCTCTTTTAGCTTAAACGGGAACGTTTATTTACAGCGCCATTTTATTGTAACTTAAAGTAAAATACACCTCAGTGATCTAAATAATGACTGCAACTTACAGCTGTACAAACCGTTCACATGTATGCAAAAAGTTCACATTTTAGATTAGAATTAATAATCTATAGGACACTAAAGATAATACAAAACCAGCCTAGTGCGAGTCGGACTCGCGCACTAAGGGTTCCGTGCCAATTTTAACTGAATAAGGGAATTCACTTACTTCCACTCAGCTAAAATACCACAATATTTTGTTGACAGCAACTAAACTTGGTTGGTGTTTTTTTATAAAGAACAAAGGTATGTTTGCAGTTGTTGAAAATGTGCTATATCTCAAAAACTTCTCGTTCGATCCCGTCCAAACCACCAATTCTCGTTGAAAGTGTTTGTTAGATCTACATTAAATATTTTTTTCAAAATTTGGTTTTAGGAACCTCTATGTCATTTTAAAAGAAATATCCATAGATCCCCACACGCACAGGTTTGACTTAAAAAAAATGTTTTTCGATTTTAGTTTCATGTATGTGTATTAAATGTCGTTTTTATTATATTTTTTTGTATAATAATCGTAAAGCGGTTAACAGGATACATCTTCTTAACAAACTTGAACAGTGTGATGCTTATAGTTACAGAATAAAGTGCCTGTGTCATACGGACAGACAGACAGACTTGACGAAACTATAAGGTTTCAATTTTATGCCATTCGGCTACGAAACCCTAAAAAGTGAATTAAAAATACACCGTTTACAGACTTTTATCAAAATCATTGTAATAATACTTTCATATCAATTCAAACCATGGATTAATGGACAAAAAGCTTTGTTATTAAATTACAATTATTTCAGAAATCAAAATAAAAAGTTTACAATAATTACGCGAAATATAGACGTAAGTACTCACAAAATCAAGTTATCGTATTTCGATTCTCTGCTTTGTGGATTAAAACTAATCTTTATTTGAAAATCGACCAAAAATCAACGAAAATAACACGTCATATTGAAACGAGTGATTCAAATTTAAACTGCCTTAAAAAAAACTAGACTTTAAAAGCTTAAATAACGCAGTTTTAATAGCAACTGTTTTTTAAGTTGTTTTTTTTACATGATTTTTAGATATTTTATTACCCATATCTCAAAAACTCTTACAAACATACAGACATACATACACTTACAAAATTCAGCACACGTGTTTGGAAGCCATACTCAAAACTTATTAATTTGTAACGATATCACTTAGATATACATTCATTGAAAAAGAAAGAAAGAAAGAAAAAGTATTCATTGGAAGGACATCACAAACACACACACACACACAAGATTAAACATAACTAACAAAAAAAGAAAACTAAAGACAAAAAAGCAAAAATGAGAGAAAAATAATATTTATAGTACTACGATGCATAAAAGTATCCATGCCAGCCAATCAGTGCATGCTGCAGTGTGTGTGTGTGTGTGTGTGTGTGTGTGTGTGTGTGTGTGTGTGTGTGTGTGTGCGTGTGTGTGTCTATGACGCCTATACCCAAGAGGACCTCACTCAGCATAAGCCAGGTCTCCTGGAGAACCTGACGCTGGTTTTCAGTGGGCCCCTACTGAGTGAAGCACACAGAAGTTGGCGCCAACAGTGCATTTATAAACTACTTAAATTAATATAAAAGTATAATAAGTTTAAGCATATACTACATAAAGATTATAATAAAAGAAAATTAAGTTATGTATTGATGGGAGCTGCAACAACAAAATTGATTGAGTATCCTCGTGAGTCATCATGGTCATAGCGATTGAGTTGATTACCCCCTTTTTAAGTCGGTTGAAATAGGGCCCCAGAAGGGCGATTCAGAACGTTCGATAAGCCATTCGGCTTGGGTTTCGGCTAGGTTTTCTATTCATTTTTAAATTAATGTGGCATTTTGATCGGATGTCGATATGTCAGTTCGGTTACAAATATAATTAAAGATCATAATATAATAGTTTCATCGGATAAATCCACGTAGTTATAATTCAATTAATATATAAAAGTTATCGAATCGTAACCCAATCCGTAACCGAATGGTTCTGAATCGGGGGGCAGAAGTACCAATATGTAGGTATTCTTACTATGATTGTATGCCATATTATTAATACTATTGTGTTTACTAAGGAACAATAGTATTTTTCACGTTTTTTAGCCAATAGTTAGAAAAAGAAAGAGCTGTTTTGTGTTACTTTTGATTAAATATTGGTTAAAGAACGTTGCTACCATGACAACTCTGTTATACTACAAATAAATGCTCCTAATGAGCAGTGTCAAGTGTACTCCATCCACCAAGTGCCGTGAAAATTGTTGTGCTCAGCGAGGCACAGAAGTATATTAACTCCTTTTGCTATTAACTGCTACATTTTGTAGAGCTACCAGCCGTATTCGTAAGAAAACTTGTATTTCTATGGATTGATCTGTTTGAAGAGATCAGGTGATGACGAAGCGATAAGACGATATGTAATAACGAGTAGCGACCTTCGTTCCCCCCTTAATCGAAATCTGTCCAGCCGTTCACGCGTGATGTCGTGACCAAGAGAAATTTGAATTTATTTTTATATCATGAAAATCGACCAAGCTGCTCAATTTTCGCATTGTTTTCTTTCATAAGAACCTTTTTTAACAATAACAAATACAACAACTAAATAATCAGCGACATCGGTCAAGCCGTTCACGCCATGATGTCGTGATCAAGGGAAATATGAATTCATTTTTATATTTAAATATATAAAGATTGTTATCTTGCCCCTATTTTATCCAAAATCAAGATATACAGCATGTTTTCTAGTGCCGAAAAATGAAACTGTTTGCATACATTTTATGCATCGGCACCAGCACCGGCACTAAGGGCCTGTGTCACATTGATAAAAATGAAATGAAATGAAATGAAATGTTTATTATTTGCGGAAGAAAAAGGTTACATTTCTAGATGGGATTCAAGGCACAGTTTCGTTCGTCTTTTTCGAACTATATATTATAGCATGCAAATATTGATTTACACAGTTATTAGATTCTAATTCATATATGCAAGAATGACCGAACAGAAAAAAATAAACCTTTTACTAACAATAATGAGAGTATAATTTAATTATTATATATTATTCAAGCCAAGTACGGATAACAGCACGTTACGGTAAACACTGCGGTGTCTTATGCCGCTATAATAAGGGCTAGTTTGCAATAAAAGTGAGTAACTTGATGTGCTGGCGACTGTACATATTAAAATAATAGTATGTCAGGTTAATCAATATTATCATATGTCAAGTATATTAAAATCACATATCAACTAAATTAATAAAAATAAATCAAAATGAAAATTAGTCATCTATTAAAAAAAAAAAAACTCATTGACTGTATAAAAGCAGTGTTCAGTTAACCAACTGTAGAGGGCACGCTTAAATCTGTTGAAGGGTAACTCCTTTATTGTTTGGAGTATTTTATTAAATATCAAAATGGACATCCAATGTCACTTTTTCGTAAGTCTAGTGCTCTTGGGAATTTTATCTGACACTAGTCTATTTCCATTTCTGGTGCTTCTCGTGTATATATCCTTTGCTTGCTTGAAGTAGTACATGTTTTGATGGTCGAATTTTGCAATTTCAAAGATATAAAGACTAGGAAGAGGAAGGATTTTAAGATGCTTAAAAAGATAATGATAAAGATAATGGCACAGGCCCTGACGAGACATGTAGACCACATGTCTCGTCAGGGCCTGTGCCATATAAGGCCCTAATGAATTTTTTTTGTGCAAAAAAACTTTATAGCTAGAAATCATACGAGTCTAAACACGATGGGGTCGTTTCGTTGACCTAAATATGAAAATGGATATCTATAAATACGCGCCCGACAACACACCAATTGTCTTGTCATGATGGTTACGAAGTAAGGATTTTTTCTTCCTTGTGTCACGTAACAGACAACGATTATAATGGGGCGTCTCCCGTTAATACTTAAAAACATATAAACACAAATGTTCGTGCTCACCTCGCAATCATTAACCCTTTGCGGGTTTGAACCCGTGATAGCCGGCGAAATAGCCAGGAGCGCTAAACACTACATCAAACGCGTTGTCAAATCGCTTGCATCTTGCTACCTACCGCCTACCGGCTCCATCATCATATCAGCTCCTTGTTATAATATGTCATCAATCGGTAACAGGGAAGTGGATCAAACAAAGCTTGCAAGTTTTGATTACAGACAAACAACACACAGGTAACCTTAATATAAATATAAAACCTTGTAAAAAATAGACTGATAAAGTATACGGATTCTTATTAGGACATTGTGACATATACCGTTTATCAGAAATCAATGAAGGCTTAGCTAGCTACGAGTGGTCATTAATAAGTAAAAGAAAACTGTAAAAAATACAGATTGTTGCCATACTTTGTTCAAAGTGTCACTATTCATATCTTTACGTGCAAAAAACTTTGCGACAAGTCCTCTGTACTTATCTAGAATCTTTGGAGGAAATAGCTCGAGGAAGTTATGCAGGGAAGGCGCTGCCGGCTCAGGTCCGTAGGATAATAGAATGTGGTTATACCTGGTTAAGGCGCGGTTCCAACCATTACTGCGGTTGAGGTGCTTGTTCATTAGTTTTGAACGAAAATTGCTTGCACAAACGACACACAAACGACCATCACTTGAGAAAAAAGACGGTAAGAGGTGCAAGAGATTTTAAATCTTAAGGCGGTTAGGCGGGGGTGATCTCGGTAGAACCATCTGATGCGTTTTGTGAAATTAGAAATCACTGTATAGTTTCAAAAGATATTTATTTCATTTAGTAAAAAATACAGGAAATACAAGACCAGTGTTAAATTTAAACCACTGTATAGGTCACTCTGTAGTTAACGACTTTGGTTGAATCGAGCTGTAAACGGCATGATATAGGCTAGGCCTAGTATCACCCACTAGGGCCTAGGGCCTGGACCTAATTTTTTGAATCACTTACATTTGGCGTGTGATTTCCTTTGATTGATGTTCGTTTTTAAATTAAAACCCGTCGAAGTTGAAAAGGTAGTAATTTATTGAAAAAATACGCAATTCATAATGTTTTTTGTTTATATTTAGAGTGTTTTTTGTTGACTTTCCATTACTTATCGAACGAAAATGACTCGGAATATTTAACGAACGATACCGGCTAGCTAGTCCTAGTTAGTATTTACCGATTGTGTTTTAGGTCTAACCGGCTTTACCCAAGGGTAAGAGGCTATACCAGTCAAAACTAGGTGTGATTGCACATAGGGTTTCGTAACATTCGATAGTCACCCCAGCTGATGGCACCAAGCGCTGTTATATTATGCAGTCACAGAGGGAGCCCGATCGTACCAAAAATGTGGTCAATATTCATCAATTATTTTCATGACCTGGTAGGCTTGGCAATGGCAGGTCTGTTTATTTACAAGTTTAGGTGTCGGTTAATAAGCTAGATTTTTCCTATGGTGGTGCCCGATGAGATAGGAAACACTGCTACGACCTCTCTGCTATACTATGCTGCTATGGGCTTTCCCATTACTATGTGCACTGCTTGTTGCAAACGCACCTTAAATTCTCCTGCACAAAGACGCAAGCAGAAAATTCACACTGCTCAGAAATGTTTCGTCATTACAAGTCGACAATGTAGCAGTTTGCAGCGAGGACTATTCCATAGACAGTTGCCGGGTTTATTCGTATTGTGACGAACATTCAGTAGATCTGCGCTGTCGGAAGTTTAAATTTGAATTGTTCTGTAACGAAGGATTTTTGTCAACGTCTTTTGATTTCTGTACCCCAAATTGAAATTAAACTGTGTTGCAATCAGGTATATTTCAACTTAGGGTCCATGATCTCAAGCTTACGTTCATCAATAGTCTACGTACATCATGCACCGACTGACTCCAAGGGAAAATCTGTTATTTTGACCTTTTTAGTCATTGTTTTAAAGTGCAGTTATTTTTTTTATTTCTTGGTCTTAAGTCATTACCCATATATCAAACTTACAATGTTTCTTAAGTTGAAACATACCTGATTGAACTAATAAAGAATCACCTCACATCACATACATACATATTGATTTGATGACCTCCTTTTTTGTAGTCGGTAAAAATAGCTGTAGGTAATGTCATAATTATTAATCAATTATCGTTTTACGTTTTCTTCACTTAAAATAATTGTTTCAATAAAGTTGGCGTTAAAAATGTTTTGCATAGTTAAGTAGCGTATATTGATTTAGAATGTAAGTTTAACGTTATTTTTGAAGTAAAAGCTGTGAATTATATAACAAAAGAGTGGTAATATACTTCATTCCTATTTGCATTCATCAATATCATTAGGTCATCGTTTGTTATCGTTTGTTGCAGCTTATGTTGCAACCAAGACATTTCTACCTAATCTGAGAAAACTTCAAAAATTCACTGAAGTAGTGAGTAAGAAAAATAAAGTCTCCTTTCAACGAATTTCTTCAATCCGGCATAACTTCAAAACTCTTAGCACAACGTTAAAATCAAAGGATCTCGCAATCTGACCCCTTTCTCGACCTAAAACAATACACACGTCTTGGAAGATATACACTTAGAAACATTAGATTCCACTAAGGTACTCCCTAGAAATTGATTTTTTTCTGTGTCTGAGAACACAGACTCATTTTAGTAGTCAATATTAAGAAATTAAAGTATATTCTTGGTTGATAACTAAGTATAATTTTAAACGTATGTGTCTACAATTTATTTACACAAAGCACCTAACAAATTTTAAGATTTTTAAAGTATCATAACGGTTACATGTGTACAGTCCCGATATCCCTCCGGTGGTGTCAGATTGCAGTCCCATCGGGCTATGAAAGTGAAAGGAATATAGAGTGCACCTGTGTTTGGGCACACACTTATGGACTATAATACTATGTCCCAAGCAGTCGGTTAGTCGTTCTGACCAGCTAACGTAGTCGAAATCGGCTAGGGGAACTATGTTTATTATTATTAATGTGTAAAACCAAAAACTAAAATGTGTGACAAATGGCCTTTTGTAGCCACTTATAACATCAATTATCATTTTATTTATAAACGTTTCCGAATAATTTGTTTCTCAATGACTAGCTCAGAATTTATTTTGCCGTAACATTATATTTGTTATAACGATGACGGTACAAGACTGGCGGCTTGATATTATCTTGAAAATGATAAGATGCCTCATTGTCTTGGAGCCGACGGTCTCACCACATAAAAGGAGACACAATTCGGTCCCTATTAAATAGCTCTATAATTGTACAGAACGAAGGTAACGTTATGGGCACTGATATTTTATATAGGTACTTGATTTAATTGGACAAAATTTAGAATGTAAACTAACTGGAAATAAATTTTTTTTAAAACAAGCTTTAATTTAAGTGCTGTAGAAAGATGAATATAAACTTTTAATTTAATCAAACTAACCAATTTAGTACTATGCACCCATAACACAATTAACATTTTATAAAAGCTTGTCGCGATATTTATTTGCATTTTCTAAGTGACATTTCATTTTTTATTTTGTCAATTGTCAAGTCACTTAATATTGTATCATTAACCAGTTAGTTAAATTGTGTAATAAGAAGATTAGTTAATTGATTAGTTTGTTTTCAGCTTATGAGATCACATAAATAAAAGCTTTTTTTAATAGTTAACCCGTCCTACGTCGATTTAGTTGTCTTAGGCACCTAGATTCATTGATATTCTGTGATTGACCGGGCGTATGAATTTGCACGACCAACCAAAGATTACTTCTTGACATATTTCTAGTAGTGACTAATCGGAATTAAGCAACAACATTGCAGCAGGATATTAAAAAAAACCTGGCCTCAGTGTCCGCCATTATTGTTATTACTTTGACATTGTTCAGAAATGACTTGAAAATTTGAATAGGACGTGTATTCATTAAGACAATTTTAAATAACTGACAAAAATGTAAAATATTATGGATACCCTTTTATTTGATACCCATATTGGGGTAGTGCAGAATATTACTAGTCCGCCTCAATTTTGTATAATCCGCCATATTGGATTCACAAAGCTAACCATGCATTGTCATTTTAATTAAGCGTGTATACAAAATTTCAGCTAAGTCCGTTGAAGATAACAGGTTTTAAAATAAAATTGCAAGATTCCACCCGGACAAACATACACTGCAAGTAATATAAGCTTGTAATAATAATAATTAAAAATAAGGTATTATTTTTATTGATTGACTTTAGTAATCTACTAGCGTTCAAAAAACTAAAAGGTAACAAGAATAATATTATAATTGTCATTAATACTTAAAAAAAATAAAAATACTTGCTCAGTCATATTGCGATCATAACCATAAAACATTCCAATAAGAGAAAGATCGAGAATACTTGAAAAGGTTTCAGTGTTACTTTTAGAATGTATTACATTGAGTTGATGCTTTGGGTATAGTGCAAGCGATATCAGAAGTCTCACTCGAAGATGATAAGATCAATTTGGAGAATTAAATAAGCAATTACTTCATCATATTATTAAACTAAATTACATCATTAAGTCATGAAAGATGACGGCACCTTATCCCCTCAAGCGTATGTGAACGAGACACAATAGATATTTTATTGCTATGAGGTTGCCTGCAACCGCTTGGATATTGAAAAGTTCAACAACTGGAAATAATCAAATTAAGAAAAAGTATAAAAAAAGTAAAACCGATTTCAAAAACAGATAACTTAAAAAGTCTTAAAAAACTTTTAAAGGACTCCATATAAGGCAAACAATTTATTTTTTGGAGTTGGTGCCCGGATTCATGACACCTAAGATGGTGCTTGAGATGGCCAATGCGATGGCACCGACTCTAAAAAGAAATGGATAATGTAAGGAGGAGATAGGTACAACAACATCGGTTATCTCCCTCCATATCTCGATGTAAGAAGGTGGCTGTAGAAAGCATAAGAACGAGTGCAAGATGTTTGTTTTGTGTCCGTCCTTGTTTGTTACCTACGAGTTGATTTATACTTATTAAAAAAGTTACATTTCCAATAGCGACCTATTAGAAATGTAAATTTTTAAATAAATATAGGACGGTGAGTGGGCAAATTTGTACGCGCTCTCACGGTCACTGATCTTAACAAAGAAGAGGTTTATTTGAAGTCTACAGTCTACAACATACAAAGATTTGAACTGAATTTGATTTGAAAGATTTTACTTTAGAAAAACAAATTCATTTGGAGTCGGTGCACAATTTTAAGCTTATGTACATCAATACGCACATCTTAAACCGACTGAAAATAAATATGTTCGCCTAAACAGAGAGCAAATGCGTTATTTTGAGCTTTTTAGTCATTTTTTGTTTTTAGTTTGAGCAGAAGAGAGCTTGAGAAAGTGTTGTAAAATGTAATTGCTGAGATTGACAGATAAACTTCATAGTTTCCAACGTGAGTATCTTCTTATACATCTTTGTTATAAAAGCTACTGATATACCGCACCATTGTGGCCGATCTGATGCTTCGGGTGTTGGCCAAACACTCGAAAGCGAGGATCGGATAATGGACTTTTGTGTCACTCCCATTGATGTTTGGGAATCTTTGGAGGACTGATTTATATTTGAATTGATTAAGCGACGAACCAAAAAAGCGAGACTCACTCAAGGTTCGATATAATACCACCATTTTATAATTTTATTTTTGTTTGGATCGTTGTTACAAACTCATTTAAAGTCAGTGCATGATGTGCGATCTCACGATCACCGATCTAAACAAAGAAGATTTTTCTTTAAAGTCTACAGTAAACATCAAGAAAAGATTATTTATGCAAAAGAAATTCATTTTGAGTTGGTGCATAATCTCAAGCACGTACTACTACGCACATCTTACACCGACTCCAAATAAATCGAAAAAGTTGTTTTAAGGAAACACGTATTTTTTTATGGTTAGAAACACCAAAGCTAAAAATAAAAATCTGCAATACAGTATCTGCGGTCGATTGTGTTTTCGCGCATTCGCGATATTCGCTTTTGTTACAAAAGTTATGAAGATAATGAATAATGCAAAGGAGGCCGGACCCTCCGTTGCCATGGTAACGTATTTATTCAATATTCAAGAGAAACTTTAGTACCTGCAATGAGATAGGTTTAGTCTGAATCCTAAGTTCTAAAATACAATATGGATGCAAAGCTTTTGTAGTAAATATTCATGAGTTAGGTGAGATGTGACATGAATTTTGATAAGAACGTTGTTAATGTGTAGGGTAGATTCTAATCATTGCTCATTAGTTAATTCTTTTAAAATTATAAATCGGAGATTCATTGTTAAAAAACTTTACAAAGTAGTAAACGGTAACTTGCTTTTGCGTCGGATGTCCTTTTTCATATTGTTTTTGGGTTCCCTAGCCGAAGGGCAAAAAATTGATGATATCTATCCGTCCGTATGCCACAAATACTTTATTCTGAAACTATTAGTCTCACACAATTGTAACTTGGTGGATAGATGAATCTTGGTAACATCTCTAAAATGAAATGATGCAACTTAAACCGAAAAAATATTATTTTGACAAATCTATGCGTGTTCTATGGATAGGTCTTTTAAAATGACTTCAAAGTTTATAAAACCTGTTTCTGTAAAATGTTTACGTTTGATGGATAGACGCTTCCAAAGTGGTAAAACGACCCCCCCCCCCCTCTAACTTTTGAACTAAGCGAGTGTACATTTTGTAAAAAATACATGATGTAGATCTTAAAAATTACTTTCAAAGAAAACTGGTTTGGACGAGATCGAACTAGTAGTTTTTGGCACGTTTTCACGACCGCAAACTTAACTTTGTTCTTCATACAAACGTTATCAAAAACAAAGTATTTTTTGCTGTAAACAAAACATTGTGGTATTTTGGCTAAGTGTAAGTAAGTGGATTCCCTTATGCAGTAAAAGTTGGCACAGAACCCTCAGTGCCCAAGTCTGACTCGCATTTAGCCCGTTATTCTCCTACTCTCTCTCTCTCCTACTGAAGAGATACTAACATTTGAGCTAAAAATCTAGATCACATACTGCATCGACCGTTCCGCCACGCTACGTGCTCTTATTTTGACTACAGAGTAAGATTACAAGATGCGAAAAATCACAACCAAAGTAGGTACTCTGAAATTAGGTTGGGTGCACACAGTAAAGAGGCATAACGAAACAAGCATCATGAACCAAAATATTTATACAATTTTTTAGATTTGAATATGAACTATTATAACTAAGCTTTAATAACTGGCTGGCAAATCAATAGAATTACTCAGCTCAGTAATAAAAGAGAGAAGAAGCAGCTTGCAACATTCGTCGCACACACGTATAAATCTAAATAATTATAAATTATATTGACGAATTGTTCACGGTACGGTCCATAATGTACCTAATAATGCTTGGCTTAACTCTAAATGTATCAGGGTCATTTCGTGAAATTTAAAAAATGCGACTTCATGGGTGTTTTCACGCTTACACATATTAGCCATTCCACCCAACGGAAGAGGGCGCTTTAAAATCAATAACTTGACCAGGTATATTCGAATTATTCCACAAGATGGCACAAGTATGTGGAAAATGTGACAAAGACATCGTTAAAAAGGACTTCCTATTTTGTATATAATGTCTGAAACATTATCACTTAGACTGCAAACAAACAAACAAACCTTAGCGAGAAATTATTTTATTTGATGTCAACAGAGAGTAAAAAGAGGCATAAATGTGATGAATGCAGATATCGAATTGACGTCAGTCCTTAAGCGTCATCCTCCTTCTCGTCACCGCAGGAAAACATTACATTTCGCCTAAACAAAGTAAATATACCGACTGAAAACTCATTTGACGCGTTGTCGCCTGAAGAAGTTGATTCATCACAATCATTTATGTCATCCTCTAATTTAAAATCGGTGAGAAGTTACCCAGACTTAAATATTAATATTCATAAAGATGAAATAAGAAACCAAAAATTTGCGCACGGGCGAGACTTGAACCAGCAACCTCTTGGCAAACCGGGCCAAACGCTCTTACCAATTGAGCTACCGTGCTGTTAGTCCGACCCTGCGAAATTTGTAGTTTCTTATGAAAACGTCAATTGCGTGACGCTTAGCGCCATCTAGCCGTCTGTTTATGAAACAGATGGCCCAAGCAGTTATTCTTTACAGAATAAATTCAACTTGGAAATTGATGTCGCTTCGCTATCTAATGCTTTAGAATGTTTTTAACACTCACAGTGTCATATTTTTATATTCATAAAGATAAAATAAGAAACCAAAAATTTGCGCACGGGCGGGACTTGAACCAGCAACCTCTTGGCAAACCGGGCCAAACGCTCTTACCAATTGAGCTACCGTGCTGTTAGTCCGACCCTGCGAAATTGGTGGTTTCTTATGAAAACGTCAATTGCGTGACGCTTAGCGCCATCTAGCCGTCTGTTTATGAAACAGATGGCCCAAGCAGTTATTCTTTACAGAATAAATTCAACTTGGAAATTGATGTCGCTTCGCTATCTAATGCTTTAGAATGTTTTTAACACTCACAGTGTCATATTTTTATATTCATAAAGATGAAATAAGAAACCAAAAATTTGCGCACGGGCGGTACTTGAACCAGCAACCTCTTGGCAAACCGGGCCAAACGCTCTTACCAATTGAGCTACCGTGCTGTTAGTCCGACCCTGCGAAATTTGTGGTTTCTTATGAAAACGTCAATTGCGTGACGCTTAGCGCCATCTAGCCGTCTGTTTATGAAATAGATGGCCCAAGCAGTTATTCTTTACAAAATAAATTCAACTTGGAAATTGATGTCGCTTCGCTATCTAATGCTTTAGAATGTTTTTAACACTCACAGTGTCATATTTTTATATTCATAAAGATGAAATAAGAAACCAAAAATTTGCGCACGGGCGGGACTTGAACCAGCAACCTCTTGGCAAACCGGGCCAAACGCTTTTACCAATTGAGCTACCGTGCTGTTAGTCCGACCCTGCGAAATTTGTGGTTTCTTATGAAAACGTCAATTGCGTGACGCTTAGCGCCATCTAGCCGTCTGTTTATGAAACAGATGGCCCAAGCAGTTATTCTTTACAGAATAAATTCAACTTGGAAATTGATGTCGCTTCGCTATCTAATGCCTTAGAATGTTTTTAACACTCACAGTGTCATATTTTTATATTCATAAAGATAAAATAAGAAACCAAAAATTTGCGCACGGGCGGTACTTGAACCAGCAACCTCTTGGCAAACCGGGCCAAACGCTCTTACCAATTGAGCTACCGTGCTGTTAGTCCGACCCTGCGAAATTTGTGGTTTCTTATGAAAACGTCAATTGCGTGACGCTTAGCGCCATCTAGCCGTCTGTTTATGAAATAGATGGCCCAAGCAGTTATTCTTTACAAAATAAATTCAACTTGGAAATTGATGTCGCTTCGCTATCTAATGCTTTAGAATGTTTTTAACACTCACAGTGTCATATTTTTATATTCATAAAGATGAAATAAGAAACCAAAAATTTGCGCACGGGCGGGACTTAAACCAGCAACCTCTTGGCAAACCGGGCCAAACGCTCTTACCAATTGAGCTACCGTGCTGTTAGTCCGACCCTGCGAAATTTGTGGTTTCTTATGAAAACGTCAATTGCGTGACGCTTAGCGCCATCTAGCCGTCTGTTTATGAAACAGATGGCCCAAGCAGTTATTCTTTACAGAATAAATTCAACTTGGAAATTGATCATCTGTTTCATAAACAGACGGCTAGATGGCGCTAAGCGTCACGCAATTGACGTTTTCATAAGAAACCACAAATTTCGCAGGGTCGGACTAACAGCACGGTAGCTCAATTGGTAAGAGCGTTTGGCCCGGTTTGCCAAGAGGTTGCTGGTTCAAGTACCGCCCGTGCGCAAATTTTTGGTTTCTTATTTCATCTTTATGAATATAAAAATATGACACTGTGGGTGTTAAAAACATTCTAAAGCATTAAATATTAATACTTTTGAAAAAATAGAAAAGATAGTAAGAAAAATGCGTGAACTAAATGAAAAATTGAACATAGCCGAAAATGAAATAATAAACTTACTAGAGGAAAATAAATGCCTTAAAAAGCAAATTAAGGATTACAATATGCAAGTTCAACAACTAAAAGCATTATGTAAATTAACGCCTATGAAAAAAGCAACAGGAAAAGTAGAAAAAGTTTAAACAAACAAAGATTAAATTTTTCACTAGAAGATAAGAATCAAGACAACTCGCGGATCCCTAAAAGCAACGAAGATACACTGCCAATTAATAAGAGCACCCTGACTCCACCGACCAATGAAACTAAAACAAAAGATAAAATCGACCAACCTGAGAGAACTTTCTCTCCTGTCATCTCGTTACCACCAGCAGAAAGCAATACAACAACAAGGGGCAAAGCAAACATATTTGTTGTTGGAGACGAACAAACTCGAGGTCTTGCAGCAAAACTTATAAGGTCGCGGTCCGGTAGATGGAATGACACTTATAACGTTACGGGACTTGTGAAACCAAACGCTACCTCCAGAGTCATTTTAAAAAGTGTCGTTAATTTGTACGAATCTTTGAACACGAAAGATATAATCATTTTGGCAGTTGGTAGCCATGATAAAGACCCTTATGCACTACTTTGTAACTTGAGTAATATTTGCTTTCAGTTTTTGAGTAAGCGATGTAGAATACTGTTGTTGAGCGTGTATAATAATTGCTATTTGAATGTTAATTTTGTAAATTCACAGATCAAATTAATTGCAAAACAATATCAAAACTGGTCATTTATCGACGTCCGACAATATGAGAACTATATTTTGCTCTCTCAAAATAAGTCTGCATTAAATTATATCGCTTTCAAACTAAATATAGAGATATATTATAAACGGCATAAAAAAACTAATAAAAAGAACGCTGAGACGTTTTGTCGTCCCTAATTCGTTAAGAGAAACTGATACCTTACAAAATCAAATTAACGTAGAGTCCGAATGTAATCTTAATAAGACAACAATCTTGGATCAAAATATAGCAAGTGTTTGTACAAAACTTGACATTATTGAACTGACACTGAATGATTTTTATGACACTAACAGGGAGGTTGATATATTATATTTTAGTGAGACATTTGTTAAAGAGAGTTCCGAAGCGAATAATAAAGCTGAACAATTACAAACTAGCCTCGTCTTACTGCCGCGATAAAAGTAGAGGTGGTACGTGTATATTAGTTAAGAAGCATTGGGATGTCAAGCCTTTGACTTTTGGGCCAGGGCTGACTACCAAGCTTAATTTTGAATGCTGTGGTATAGAAATTGTAGGGCTGAATCTTATTGTTTGTACGGTTTACAGAATACCAGACAAGAAAATAGCCTCAAAATGCATTTTTCTACATAAACTGGGTAGGTTGTTGGAATATTTAACAAATAGATATTTCAGAAAAAAGATCGTTTTATGCGGTGATTGGAACTTAGATATTCTAAAGCCTAACGAGCATACCGAGGAACTTATAAGCATCCTAAAAAGTTACAATCTTTAACTTCACATACAGGTTCCAACAAGGGGAGAGTCTTGCTCAGACCAAATAGCAAGTAATATAAAGCATATAGAATCGGGTGTTCATTATCTTGGTCTTTCAGACCATGAAACTGCGCAAACTGTGACATTTAAAGCAAATAAACAAAAATGTTATTCAACTTGGTTTGAATACAAAAGGGACTATAGCGCGGATAACATAAAAAAAAATGTAGCTGTATATCTAGCCTCTCCTTTTCAGAGGTAATTGAATCACATCAGTTACAAGAATCTTTTAGATGTTTTTATGAAACATTCCTTCTGTTCTATGAACTGTGTTTTCCTAAGATCAAGGTCAAAATAAGCAATAGACCGACCAAGTTAAAATGGATGACGAAAAGAATTAGGGTATCATGCAAAAATAAGCGACAATTATACTTAAAATCTCGACTGAGCAAATCAAACAAGAAATTACATAGGACACGCTTTCGTCAGTATAGCAGTATTTTTAGGAAATGTTTGATAAATGCTCAAAGAATCAGTAATAACAGGTTTATCAGTAGCAGTAAAAATAAAGGTTAAGCCACTTGGGACACTATTTCAAAAGCAACTTCTGATACAGTATACAGTAATGATATTGACATGATTAATTTTAATAATAAGACATATACGAATTCCATTGACATTTAAAATTTATTTAACAATTATTTTATTAATTTGGATGGCCAAAATAGGCCTAGTAATAACATGATACCAAATTATTTAAGCAGCAATTCTCACACAATCTACTTAACACCGATTGACGAAAGCCAGACATACAAAACTATAATGTCCCTAAATAATAGTAAATCAGGTGGGTATGATAGCATCATTACCAAAGCACTGAAAGTCTGTGCCAAATACGTAAGCCGACCTCTTGCGCATATCATTAATCTCTCTTTTTCTGAGGGTCTCTTCCCGGAAGATTTAAAGTTATCTATAATAAAACCAATCTACAAGAAGGGCGATAGGAAGGATCTAGGTAATTACAGGCCAATCGCTCTAGGCTCCATATTATCTAAAGTATTTGAGAAGGCCATGCTTGACAGACTAAATAGCTTTGTGACTGCTTGTAACATACTGCAGCCTCAACAGTATGGTTTTCGTAAGGGAAGTTCAACCACCTTAGCCTGCTTTGACCTGGTAAAGTACGTCACGGAAAGTATAAACGACGATACACCAGTGATGTCAATATTTCTCGATATGAGTAGTGCATTTGATTTCGTGAATCAGGATAAGCTATTAAACAATCTGGAATCGTATGGTATAAGGGGAAACGCTTATAATTGGATTGAAAGCTACCTTAGAAACAGAAAACAATGCATAGAGCTTACAAAAATTGCGAAAATCAAACATAATTTAGTCAAAGAAACATATTGGTCTGAAATGTTGATAAAGAAATCCGGAGTCCCCCAAGGCAGCATTCTAGGGCCATTGCTGTTCTTATTATATATAAATGACCTCCCAAATGCTACCACACATAAGTGTGTTCTCTTTGCAGACGATACGACAGTCGTAATAAAGGGAGATGGAAATAATCCGATGGACTCAATTGCAAATAGGGCTTTAGACAGTATTATAAGCTGGTTGAGTGCTAATGACTTGAGAATAAATTTAAGTAAAACTGTAGTTATGCAATTTCATTCATATCATACTCAAAAACAATCACTAAAAATTGAATGTAATGGCGAAAAAATTGACGAGAATGATAATTTTAAATTCTTGGGACTATATATTGACACAAATCTTAATTGGAAAAAACACATTGACATTATATGTAAAAAGCTAGAGCGATTTGCTTTTGCTATAAAACGATTGCGATAAACGGTATCAATTGAGGCTGCACTCACGGGCTACCACGGATACGTGTCGTCAGTACTGAATTATGGCATTGTTCTGTGGGGCAATTCAGTAGATATAGACTGAGCCTTCAAAATACAGAAAAGATGCATTCGCGCTTTGTGTACCGTCTGGTATCTAGACAGTTGTAGACCTCTCTTTAAACAGCTTAAGTTGCTTCCACTTCCTTGCATCTACATCAGAGAAGCTTGTCTTTTTGTAAGGTCCTTTCCCAGCTATTACAAAACACGCAGAGAAATCGCGGGTAGGCAATTAAGGCAGCAATACATTAACCTAATGCATCAACCCCCCTGTCGCAAGGATATATATAAAAGAAATGCATATAATAAGAGTATTGTTTTATATAACTTACTGCAGGCAGAGCTAAAATCACTTCAAGGACCAATATTTAAGAAGCGATTGAATAACTGGCTTTTGGAAAAATGCTTTTATAGTAATAATAAATATTGTAATTGGCGACAAAGTTCGAATATTTAATTTAAAATACTTAATATTCTTTAAACTAATGTAATTTATTCAATATTATTTCATTGACATCAATAATATGTATCTTTATGTAATAATAAATATAATTAAGTTTTTGCACGTCTGCGAGCAGACTGAACGCACATGCTACTTACTTACTTTAATTGTCATCTTTGTTAACTGTGTTCTTGGCAAATAAGATTTTGAGTTTGAGTTTGAGTTGAATTTACAAGAAACTATTACCAATGCTCTTTATTTTGTTGCGAAGTTATACGAAATAGGACAAAAAACTGACCATAAAAATGCAATTAAATGGTGCTACAAATAATGAGACTAGAATTTCACTGTTATTATCGAATGATGCAATACGTTTTAATTTTTTCACGCATAAACTAATGAGTAAAGAATGACACAATTTCTATAGTGCAACTTTTGCCCAAGATTCATATGCATCGTGTCACCACACCAACGTTAACTCTGCTCATATAAATGTAAATTCACTAGAGAAACGTTAAACACGCGCCGCGGCTCTCATTTTGTTCCGTAATTTCCCACAACTGTCAAGCAATGTGCAAAATAAAGTTTAAAGAACAATAATTGAAATTGTTAGTACATAATTTCCTACCTACTGATTTGTTATTTCTCTTGTAAATATATGCTGAACAAACATTTTCGATGGGTTTTATAACTTAACGACTTGATGAGCTTTGGCATCTTAAGAGAAGCTTATGTATGTAAGTATAATAAGGTCCGTTTCCCACGGCGACATTCCGTTTTTTACTGGGACTGTTTTATCCAGAATTTCGTGTAGTAGACTACGCTTTTAAAGCCCAATATTCAAAACAGACATCCCGTTTGCAATGATACGCAAAAAGCCGAAACCTGTATTTTAATAATCCAGTTATGTCATCAAACTGGACCAGTTCCTTTTCTTAAATGACAATGTGCATAAACACTAATTATTAGACCGATTTTAATTGAACTTGCACTGTGCCATTTTTTGCTACTGTTTAATTGTTATTGATTGTTTTATTAAGAGATTTTTGTGATTTTATACGGGGTGGAGGGCTAGCAACCTGAGCGACAGGAGCTTTCCTAATTCAGGTATTAGCCCGCCATATTGTCTGCGGTGTATTTTACTTGTGCAGCTAAAATGTTTTTAATTACCAATTTGATGTGCATCTAACTTGATCTTATTAAGTTAAGCTAATATTAATAGCTAAAGTTCACAACTATATCACTATTTCGTAACATTTATGGCGAGAAATAAATCTTATCTTATCTTAATTAGCATTTTTTTATTATTGGTGATAGTGAAACAAGTTCAGTTATATTTGCTCAGGTAGAATTTCATTCAAAGTGCTATTGCTGCTAGAAAATAAACACAGCCAATTGAGAGCTTCTTTAGCATTCCATTGAAATAACTACGTTTTAATGGAAACGTTATAAAATATTTCGCGCAAGCTTCTTCTGAAGCTTTCGAAGACGTTCATAAGAAATATTTTTTTAATATTCATGCAGTTATCATCATACATAAAAAAATACATATTAAAATAATAACATACCAAAATCATTTAATAAAATTTTAATGGATTGAATTCAATTGCCACTAAGAAAATCACTAATTAGGAATTTAGTATTTTCAATTTTCTCTAAAATCTGAGTATAATAAAACATTTCAATATTAATCAATATAAGTGTGAGAAGCACTGCTTAGAAATACTAAAATGAAAATAAAACTTAAAAAAGTTAAGACATTTCTCTCTAAAATCGTAAATAAGATATCTGACTCTAACTTTTATAACTCTCAATTTGTTAAAAAAAAACACGAAAAAAGAAATTCATTGCATGAAACAAAATAAACGAAAGAGCAAGTTTAATATCTGTAAGAGCCACAATAATGGTTCAAAAGTGTAACAGGTGCACTGTTCGGATGAAGAACGGTCTCAGACGTGACCGAACGAACTCTTGAGTTTTAAGTGCTTATGGGATTAGAAGTATTTATTAGAAATAAGAATTAATAAATATTGTTTGTAGACGGCACAACAACAATTTTCTTTAAACTTTTATTTTTTACTCGTACAAACTTTGAAAACCTTTAAGATGTAACCGTTTGTGGTATTTCCTGTCGAATGGCTTAAAATCGCAAAGTTATTCTAGTATTTTTTTGCACGGATGCAGTATTTATATCATATATGTCATCATCGAAATAATAAATCATTATTATATTCCACAGTAGAATTTATAATCCTAGACTATGAACTATCCGTTCTCAGTTTATTACCAAAGTGACTGGGCTATAGTTAAGTGGCATCGCGACTTTACAGTCAAAATTCAGTAATAAATTCTACATAATTTTAATTACATCATCCGACTTGGCATTGGTTGTGCTTAAAAATTAGATTAAACTCTTTAACGGCCGCTTTAGAATTAATGTTGCATATTTTGGGCATAGCATAGGCACTCGGAGTCAGCCATTCTTGATACAATTAATGGTAGTCATAACTCTTTTAATTGCTTTGCATAATTCCCGGAATGGAGCTGAATTCTGAGGTGCCCAACTTATTCTTATACATTTAAATGTGAATTTAAAACCATGTAAAGGATCCATTACCGTAATTTAACTTTGTAATTTGATCTTCAAATAATGTTAATCTAGAGAAAATAATGTTGGAATTACGGATCTAAGATAATTACAAAAGGCATAATTAGGGTAGCCACAAGCGATGTTTTGCCAATTTATTTATTAGCGTTTCATTTCTAATAATTTTGACAATGAATAATTTTAAGAACAACCAGTATATTGTCTTTAGTAGGTTCTGACCAAGCGTTTTGTGTTAGTAATTGTAAAATTTAAAATTACTTATATCATTATTACTATGAAAACAAACACAGATAATAATTTCTAGTTTGTTTTACGGTAACCAAAATGGCCGTTTTTGAGCTGAAGTGTCGCTTTCAGGCCGCAGGAGTATTTCGTAACTACATAAGCGTTAGCGATTGCAAACTGTGGTAAAGCAGACTTTGATCCTGAGCTATACGCATGCGGGGCGAAGGATAGGATATCGTCATGACATCAGTCGATGATCATCATATGATCCATCAACGCAGCTTAGTGCTTGTAAAAAATCGTTTACTTTGGAACTATCGGATGCAGAACATTGATATGATGTCATTAACGATTGCAATATGAAAGCGAGCAAGATAGATAATAGCACTAGTTTTATACCGCCCCAGAGACGAACGCAGGATTTGCGTATCGCACGCAATCGGGGCCCGTAAGCCACTTTAAGTGTTCCCCTAAACCCGTCTCTGGGGAATTCTGCAAAATCTTGTCCGGATCTTTTCAATGAAATTCAATTTCTTTGGATGTGCACATTTGTTTTTTATGGGTCGCCTCTTTGTTTCGCATTCGGATGCCCATCTTATCGGTGGTTTAGTCTTTTGATGGTTTATCTATAAATTTGACTGTCGTTTCACAAATGGGTCAAAATCAAAATTAAAAGTAGACGAGATAATAAAATCTTTGCTATTTTCATTTAGATCCATTTCTCCATCTACGTAGCAGATAGCAATACCCGTGAGTTGGTATATCATTATTTTCACAACATTCTTACATACTAACTACATACCTTAGTAAAGCGACGTTAAGAATGTTGCCTTTCATCGCGTAGTCTTGCCAGCACATCAACTAGTGTGCAAGAATGCTGAACATGTCCAAGTGTCTGAGAGTGTTTAAGCAATGCCTAGGGAGGGAGTTTGCTTTGTTCTTTATTTGTAGGAGAATGCTCTACAAGGCTGTCCAGGTGTAAGTTTACATAAGTGTCCTTCTGATTTTTTTTGGAGATATTTTGTCTTAATAAATGCTTCTTGCACACATAGTTTTCGTTTTGCTGTGGTTAATTTTTAGGTCAAATTCTTTGAATACTAAATCAGTTTCATCTATGAGGTTTTATAACAGTTGAGGACATTCTGCTACGACTGCAATATCATCTGCAACCCGCAAA
Organism: Pyrausta purpuralis; assembly: GCA_963924145.1. NCBI lineage: Eukaryota > Metazoa > Arthropoda > Insecta > Lepidoptera > Crambidae > Pyrausta > Pyrausta purpuralis. The sequence goes on from OZ001643.1 coordinate 22,435,798, forward strand.
AACTTAAATGTTTTCCCATTTCTAAAGTATGAATTTGATAAAGCATTAAAGAGTTATCAGAATGGAAAAGCAGTGGGAGTAGACAAAATACATATAGAACTCATTAAATATGCAAATACCTATTTTATTTAATATAATAAAACAAATACACGAGGCAGGAATAGTGCCAAAAGATTTTGAAATCAGCAAACTAGTAACTCTACCAATAAAACCGAGTACCTAGAATGTGAATGACTCTTATCTATTAAAAAGCATCAAACTCCGCTGCGTAGTTTTGATATATTTAGCATACCTACAGAGCACGATTTCGTTAGATACTATGTGGTGTTAAAGATTTCTCTATAATATTCTTGCTAAACTATCACAAAGGAAATTACCATCCAGCAGATTACAATCCTTGTAGACCACCATAGACTAGACTTTATTCATAACCCCTAACCTGGTTTTGGTTTGTAGCATGTAAGGTGCTTCTCAGATCATAGAAAGAAGAGATATGCACTAACAAAAATATTCTGCATAAATTATATATCAAGGTGTGATGATAACGCCGATTAGTACACCAACGCATTCGCATGCGGCAAGTGAAATTCGCATTTTTACGTCTCGCTCTAACATATATACGAACTACAGAGTGTTGTTTTGGTCGGAGACGAGCGACTCAGGGGTGAAAAAACAAACGTTACTGATGCTATACAATAAGTTAAATAAAAAGTTTGTTGCATTTTGTACTTAACTAATCAACACACGAGATTTAATGCAACGATACACTTATATAAGGTAAACATCGTATTTACCTTCCCGCCGTTTCGACTCAGTTACACAAGTCTCGGTCCCGAGGTGACTTCACTTTTTAGGTCACCCCGGGACCATGACCTGTGTAACTGAGTATATCCCGTGTGTTGATGAGTTAACTTACTGATGCCAAAAAAAAAAATTTTAATTGAAAAAAAACCTACAAAATTCATTTTTTTATTGCGATACTAGTAAGCGAGACAACAACAAACAAACAACCGACACGCCTCTTCGTAGCTTACTAGCTACGTAGTAGTATTTTGTCGTATATACGCGCGAGGGTGCGAGTTTCCCATTCGTATCCATTTATAATATAAAAAATGATAATCATAATATTTTTTTACGCACAAAAAATAATGTATTGAAGAGTATTTCTTGAAACTCGCATATAATTTAAAGATTTTTTTAGAATTATTATAACTCTTAATATCATCCTTAAATTGGATATCACTGACCAAAACAACACCCTGTAAAGATTGATGCATCCTTGTCAGTATGGTTCAGCCGCATCGCTGCCACATGCGAAAGCGTTGGTGTATGTACTAATGGAATTGATGCACTATGCGAATGAGTAAAGGATATGTAAGATCGATATGTCAACTCGCCACCTTTTTTATCGGTACTAGGCTGTAGGCGGATTTGCTTACTGCTTACTTTTCATAAGCGAGCTATGTAATAGCACATCTCTTCTTTCTATGATCTGATCTAACCGATGTGGAACGTGTTCGGAGCGTATTGTCCGGCAAACTGCGCTAAGCACCACCTGGGGAACTGCGCTGGCACATGATCGTTTGCTTTGATTTCACTTGGCCTTTACTTAAATAAGGACGGTTAATTCTTCTTGTTTACCTAGCAAGGAAGATTTTGTAATTTATGATTACCTATTAAATACCTTATTGTTATTATTATTTTCGCTTTTCCAAACGCCAATTTGAAATCCACTATGCATACAAGTGTCGGATTTTCATATAAATGGGATTTTTTAGTGCTTCCTTTTGCCATTTGAAGTGAAACCTTATATCACCCTCTCATGTTTTACGACAAAGCTACCTGCAATCGTTTGATCGTTATTTATTTCAAAAGTAACAAAACTCCAGCCCACCTAAATAAATTGCCTTACCACAAAAAAATAAACAAGGTTTGGACCACTGTTTAATTATAATATGGCAGTTTAAAATTAACGTCAATCACGTCAAATGACATAAAAACGACTTACAATTCACTTTAGCCGCCTGACATTTAAGCATTCTTTGAAACCCTGTTTATTTATTTGTGGTCAGGCTGAATTTTTAGAGTGGCTCATAGTGAGTTCGATAGACGTTTGAAATAAAGCATTCTATCAACGCCGGTGCAGCAAAACATGATTGAAATCGCTGTTTCACAGTTCTCCGTAACACAAATACGTAGACCAAATTGGACATCGTTTAGTTGAAATAGAGTATCTTTGTGGAAAAACATTACGCTTACGTTAAAGTTTGTACAAGCACCGACACAATTTAGGAAGACACGGTTGAGAATTGTAATTCCTTTTTCATCATCATCATTATCAGCCAAACGACACCAACTCGGTTTTCCACATCGGCCGATCACAAGCGGTCTGCATCTTGTGTGATCCTGTCATATATTCTATTATTTTGGAGCATATTTACAACGAATTTTCATGAAATGAGTCTATTTCATCGCAAAAGAAAGACTTCATCCCATTCACATCTGACGGAGATAGTAGGTTGCTAAGGATAATGCCTATTACTGAAGTTGTTAATTTAGTTTTTGCATTTGAACCGAGCCAGAAGCATGTATACACATTCCTGGGCCTGGGTGGTATACTAATGTGTATCATTAAGTAAATAGTGGTAACAATAAGAGTGTGAACAGTTAAGAGTCATGTTCAAAGATTGGAAAGTACCTAATAGAACTTTTTTCTGAAAAATTGGTTGTGGCCTTACTGTTCTTTATTTAATTGTAAATTGCAGCTATCGACATCAAACACCACCTGGGGGCTAGCGAGGCATGCGTTTTATATACCGGTATCCTAGATATTTTGCAGTATCTTTTCTAACAAAGAAAAATACGGCATGCTTTTCTCTTTGCAAACAACACACGAGGAATCGAAAAGATGTAGGAGGTCTAAACACCTATTAGAACCTAAGTCACCATAATTGGGCTATGTTAAATAAATAGAAAGGCGAGAACAATAATATGTTTACCCGAGAAAAATAAACGATAATAAATTTTTACCTATTATTTTCTTCTGGAAATTAGGAATCACTATGTTACTAGTAAGATACTACCAAGGTACTGACTGTTAAGAAATTAGTATGTAAATACTTAGAACACATATTTTCTAGAAATATTTGTGTGCGTGGGTACACGCATATGTCACGTGCGTGACCAAAGAAAGCGTAGCTTCCAAGCAGAGACGACGTGACGTGCAAACGATTTTGCCTTTTGACTGGTAAAGCGCTTACTACATTAATTAGTCCCTAATTTATCGTGAAATTTATTCAGCGTATATGCGAAACCCGTCACGTATGTTCAAACCTCTTTGTTGTGCTGTGCAAGCGGGAGTTGCAACGGATATTAAATACCACGCAACCGCAGGCTCTTTTCGTGGAACACGATACGGCGGAACTGAGCTAGCTTTTCGTACCGACCACCTAGATGATTCAACAAAGAGACCGTTGTTACAAGGTGCTTTATTCGCTTGTATGTACGTTGGTTATCAAGACGTAGGTATTTGTAGAAATTACCTAAACTATTTATTCGAATGTAAGGTGCGCTTCTATAAGTCACCATGTAATAAAAGTGATTGAATTTTTTAGTAAGATACAATTATTATACCTGTGTTGCGCGAACATCTAGAACTTACTGCAGTGTAGCAAACTAAAGATTGTTGACAAGCGCCTACTAATTTCCAGAAAGTACATCACTGTAAGGAGTAGGTCATATATATTATTTTCTGTAAAGAAAAGTAGGAAAGACGAACATGATACGCACAGGACTGTCAGTCAAGTTCAGCCAGCCGGAAACGGAGAAGTTGAGCAGTGAAATAAGTACCTATAACACAGATTATAAAATGCTATCTTGTACCTAAGTAATTTATTTTATATTTTTGTTGTTGCAGTCGAAGGATTTCTCTATTGAATAAAATGGCTAAATATTCACGTTGGTAGCCAACTCTCCAGCACCGATCCGTTCATAAACATACTCGTAAATGTATCGAAACCGCAGATTGGGCAAAAGTTTGGGTTTTTATTTATGTTTTCATCATCGAGATGTGTAGAGAAGGCAGTTTTAATCGGGTGCTTTTTATAGGAATATCATAAACCTAACAATATGTTTTGATTATTTATATTGATTTATTGTTTCTGTGAAGGTTAGGAAGGCAAATTGTGCAGTCTACGCGTGCAAAGCCGCGGGCAAAAGCTATATATATACTCTAATGTTATACAACTGAGGAGATTTTTGATTGTTTAAACGCGCTAATGAGAAACTACTGCTGGTTCAATTAGAAAGACCATGTTTGTATCAGATAGCTTATTGAACGGTAGTTCAATGGGTAAAGGCGATAAAACATACGTTGTACCTAGGAACGGAGTAAAACCATAACGCGCGAATGAAGTCGCGGGCGGCCGCTAGTTTACAAATATTAGTCATCCAGATAATCAAGCGTGCCTTGTCAAGACTTGAATCTATGCAATAAAAAAGTGAAATTTACCCACACTCATATTTTGACACAAAAATAACTGTTAGAAATTGCGGCTACCATCTTCTTAATGTCAGGTATAAGAGAAAAGTGTAAAGTTAAGCGACCATGTCCAAACATTTGGCTCACACTGCCGCGTGGAAAGTATGCTGCCTAGGTATTCGTGCTCGGGAATCAGTAGGACAACAGTAGAAACATTATCCGATTCCTGAATCTGAGCGAAACAAAAGCAGCTGTGTTTACCTTGATGTTCTTTGTCCGACTTGGGCCAGCTAGTATTTTTTTTCTCCGAGTTAGCAAAAAGAAGTTATCAGTATAACTAATTTTGTTATTATAATAAGATCAAGAATACTATGATAATTATTCACTAAACTACAAAAACACTTTTCAAAAAGTACTTGATACCTTTTTATTTTCGACCTACTGACTATATTTCTTCAATAAATCAAACTTAATAATTAAATCATAACTGAAGTGTGATTTATCGCTTAGTGACATTTTGTAACACTGCAACTTTTTTAGATGTTATAAAAAACTGTTTTTTTATGTTAACGGTTAAAGTATATAAATATGTATTCAAATAAAATAGAGCCAATTAGCAATGTACATTACCTTTTTATAATAATATGTTCTGTATCGCGCATACATAAATTGTTTTACAAATAAATTTTTCCCTTAGACTCCTTTGAAGATTTTGGAAAATATTTTCGTTTGCTTAATGTAAGGAAGTTTTACTACCCTTGTCACAAGCCAATGGCGGTAGGTAAATGTACGCGAAAATCAAAGGAGTTTCCATCGCAGAATGTGGTCTAGCTGGCTTGCTTAACCGGACCCGGAAGTACTATCGCTTTAATAGTGCCGAGAAACTGTCTCTATTCTGGTTATAAATATCGAGAAGGTCAAAACATACTTGGTACAACATAGTTGCGTCGAGCGTTTGAGAAGCAGGATGTATAAATTTTCATTAGATAGTTTCAAACCAACTGAAAACGGGTCCCCCAATTAAAGTGAATTCAATTTTTATTGCAGAAAACACTTTTAGTTTTTATACGGTGGTTTTGAAAAAAAATTGTACCTAATTATTATTTTTATTTATTAGGGTAAGGACAAGAGAAAAGACGAATGGGGCATTGAACTGAGCGAAACGAAGCCGATGAAGTAGAGACCTCTAAGAAGTAACATGTCGCGGTTTTAAAAAATCTTTTTTTTTCATTTTAATAACAATTTTCGTGCTTTAAAATGTTTTTAACACTCACAGTGTTATATTTTTATAATCATAAAGATGAAATAAGAAACCAAAAATTTGCGCACGGGCGGGACTTGAACCAGCAACCTTTTGGCAGACCAGGCCAAACGCTCTTACCAATTGAGCTACCGTGCTGTCAGTCCGACCCTGCGAAATTTATGGTTTCTTATGAAAACGTCAATTGCGTGACGCTTAGCGCCATCTAGCTGTCTGTTTATGAAACAGATGGCCCAAGCAGTTATTCTTTAAAGAATAAATTCAACTTGGAAATTGATGTCGCTTCGCTATCTAATGCTTTAGAATGTTTTTAACACTCACAGTGGCATATTTTATATTCATAAAGATGAAATAAGAAACCAAAAATTTGCGCACGGGCGGGACTTGAAAGTTGAAGTTGAATTTATTCTGTAAAGAATAACTGCTTGGGTTTCATAAACAGACGGCTAGATGGCGCTAAGCGTCACGCAATTGACGTTTTCATAAGAAACCACAAATTTCGCAGGGTCGGACTGACAGCACGGTAGCTCAATTGGTAAGAGCGTTTGGCCCGGTCTGCCAAAAGGTTGCTGGTTCAAATCTCGCCCGCGCGCATATTTTTGGTTTCTTATTTCATCTTTATGAATATAAAATATGACACTGTGAGTGTTAAAAACATTCTAAAAAGCATTAGATAGCGAAGCGACATCAATTTCTAAGTTGAATTTATTCTGTAAAGAATAACTGCTTGGGCCATCTGTTCCATAAACAGACGGCTAGATGGCGCTAAGCGTCACGCAATTGACGTTTTCATAAGAAACCACAAATTTCGCAGGGTCGGACTAACAGCACGGTAGCTCAATTGAACCAGCAACCTTTTGGCCCGGTCTGCCAAAAGGTTGCTGGTTCAAGTCCCGCCCGTGCGCAAATTTTTGGTTTCTTATTTTATCTTTATTAAAAACAATTTTAGTGCCCTGTATTTGTTTTGTAAACAATAACAATATATATTTTTTTATTGTTTACATCACAAAAACAGGTCCATAAAATGTCAATAAAATATTTTCACTTAAAGCGATTTGACCTTATTTGGCAGTTTTCTTATTTTGACAAATTTGCTATCGATATTTTAAAAGATCCCTTACTACTGTACTAACTTGATAGAGAATAATAGCTCTTCCGTGTAAATATAAAATTCCCTGAGCAAAATTATTTGTTTTCTTTGCGCACCGTTTTGTTAAGTGGTTTCCAGAATAAAAAGCTATAAACTTTATCCCTTTAACTACTACAATAGCAATACTACTTTCAATAACGAGCAGCGTTGTTTAACAATCTCTACAAAACTCCATCATTGCCAAAAGTAACAATGCACTGATAATGTTGTGTGAAGGTGGAATGGCCCATCGCCGTCCGAAACGTGACAGTATTCCTAAGAACGCCGCCACTGATAGCCTCCTCTTCACGACTCTATTGATTCCCGTACGCGACTCGCTTTATTATGGCGCACCTTTGAAAATCAGACCAATTTTTGTGCTGTAGGTACCTAGTATTATCGAAAGTGGAAATCGTTTCCCACTGGAATAAGTGGGAATAACATATTTTATATCAAATTTCTAGTTAAAGAGTTTGGGCCTTACAATTAATAAATAAACAAGGTTTTAACTACTGTCTTAATGTTATGCGAATAAAGTGATATGTAGTGACCCTTATGTCATTTGACTTGTCAGACGTTGATTTGAAAGTAGCCATATTATATTTAAATAGTTGTACAAACCTATTTTAATAATTTTAAGAGTATATAAGTATGTGAAATGGTCGTAAAGTTAATATTAGAAACTGTGCGGAAAAAAAAGCACATTGAGGTTACAGGTTAGTGTACATATACGAAGTACCTAAAATCTTCGGTAGGAACAGCCCCCTGCTGCTGGTTCACTTTATATTTTGTATGGGAAATAAGATATTATCTTCAGAAACCAATCGTGTTTGATATCATTTGAAAGTATTTTTAAGGCGCTTCCGAAAATGTAGCACATCACATTTTATTTATTTTAAACCAAAAATAATTATCAAAAGTTAAGGCTTTTCCGGGTACAATATGGCTGATCTTTTATTTGTGCAACAAAACATCAGCCTTGCTGTATGTTCACATAATCAATAGATATATGTTTATATTCACGAATAAAGTGGAATATGACAGGTAATCTAGTTCGTAAGTTTATATTGTGTAACACATTTTTTGAATGTTTGTGTTTTATATCGAGTGGTTAATGAAACAAAATCAATAAAGAGAAATAAATACGTGGAGGAGAACAAATGTTGCACAGGTTGTAACGACTTCATGAATCAGCATCAGTAAGAGTAAGTAATATGTTACAAGACTATTTTCATAATTAAAATCATAAAAAAAATATTATTTTCTGTAAAGAAAAGTAGGAAAGACGAACATGATACGCACAGGACTGTCAGTCAAGTTCAGCCAGCCGGAAACGGAGAAGTTGAGCAGTGAAATAAGTACCTATAACACAGATTATAAAATGCTATCTTGTACCTAAGTAATTTATTTTATATTTTTGTTGTTGCAGCCGAAGGATTTCTCTATTGAATAAAATGGCTAAATATTCACGTTGGTAGCCAACTCTCCAGCACCGATCCGTTCATAAACATACTCGTAAATGTATCGAAACCGCAGATTGGGCAAAAGTTTGGGTTTTTATTTATGTTTTCATCATCGAGATGTGTAGAGAAGGGAGTTTTAATCGGGTGCTTTTTATAGGAATATCATAAACCTAACAATATGTTTTGATTATTTACATTGATTTATTGTTTCTGTGAAGGTTAGGAAGGCAAATTGTGCAGTCTACGCGTGCAAAGCCGCGGGCAAAAGCTATATATATACTCTAATGTTATACAACTGAGGAGATTTTTGATTGTTTAAACGCGCTAATGAGAAACTACTGCTGGTTCAATTAGAAAGACCATGTTTGTATCAGATAGCTTATTGAACGGTAGTTCAATGGGTAAAGGCGATAAAACATGCGTTGTACCTAGGAACGGAGTAAAACCATAACGCGCGAATGAAGTCGCGGGCGGCCGCTAGTTTACATATATTAGTCATCCAGATAATCAAGCGTGCCTTGTCAAGACTTGAATCTATGCAATAAAAAAGTGAAATTTACCCACACTCATATTTTGACACAAAAATAACTGTTAGAAATTGCGGCTACCATCTTCTTAATGTCAGGTATAAGAGAAAAGTGTAAAGTTAAGCGACCATGTCCAAACATTTGGCTCACACTGCCGCGTGGAAAGTATGCTGCCTAGGTATTCGTGCTCGGGAATCAGTAGGACAACAGTAGAAACATTATCCGATTCCTGAATCTGAGCGAAACAAAAGCAGCTGTGTTTACCTTGATGTTCTTTGTCCGACTTGGGCCAGCTAGTATTTTTTTTCTCCGAGTTAGCAAAAAGAAGTTATCAGTATAACTAATTTTGTTATTATAATAAGATCAAGAATACTATGATAATTATTCACTAAACTACAAAAACACTTTTCAAAAAGTACTTGATACCTTTTTATTTTCGACCTACTGACTATATTTCTTCAATAAATCAAACTTAATAATTAAATCATAACTGAAGTGTGATTTATCGCTTAGTGACATTTTGTAACACTGCAACTTTTTTAGATGTTATAAAAAACTGTTTTTTTATGTTAACGGTTAAAGTATATAAATATGTATTCAAATAAAATAGAGCCAATTAGCAATGTACATTACCTTTTTATAATAATATGTTCTGTATCGCGCATACATAAATTGTTTTACAAATAAATTTTTCCCTTAGACTCCTTTGAAGATTTTGGAAAATATTTTCGTTTGCTTAATGTAAGGAAGTTTTACTACCCTTGTCACAAGCCAATGGCGGTAGGTAAATGTACGCGAAAATCAAAGGAGTTTCCATCGCAGAATGTGGTCTAGCTGGCTTGCTTAACCGGACCCGGAAGTACTATCGCTTTAATAGTGCCGAGAAACTGTCTCTATTCTGGTTATAAATATCGAGAAGGTCAAAACATACTTGGTACAACATAGTTGCGTCGAGCGTTTGAGAAGCAGGATGTATAAATTTTCATTAGATAGTTTCAAACCAACTGAAAACGGGTCCCCCAATTAAAGTGAATTCAATTTTTATTGCAGAAAACACTTTTAGTTTTTATACGGTGGTTTTGAAAAAAAATTGTACCTAATTATTATTTTTATTTATTAGGGTAAGGACAAGAGAAAAGACGAATGGGGCATTGAACTGAGCGAAACGAAGCCGATGAAGTAGAGACCTCTAAGAAGTAACATGTCGCGGTTTTAAAAAATCTTTTTTTTTCATTTTAATAACAATTTTCGTGCTTTAAAATGTTTTTAACACTCACAGTGTTATATTTTTATAATCATAAAGATGAAATAAGAAACCAAAAATTTGCGCACGGGCGGGACTTGAACCAGCAACCTTTTGGCAGACCAGGCCAAACGCTCTTACCAATTGAGCTACCGTGCTGTCAGTCCGACCCTGCGAAATTTATGGTTTCTTATGAAAACGTCAATTGCGTGACGCTTAGCGCCATCTAGCTGTCTGTTTATGAAACAGATGGCCCAAGCAGTTATTCTTTAAAGAATAAATTCAACTTGGAAATTGATGTCGCTTCGCTATCTAATGCTTTAGAATGTTTTTAACACTCACAGTGGCATATTTTATATTCATAAAGATGAAATAAGAAACCAAAAATTTGCGCACGGGCGGGACTTGAAAGTTGAAGTTGAATTTATTCTGTAAAGAATAACTGCTTGGGTTTCATAAACAGACGGCTAGATGGCGCTAAGCGTCACGCAATTGACGTTTTCATAAGAAACCACAAATTTCGCAGGGTCGGACTGACAGCACGGTAGCTCAATTGGTAAGAGCGTTTGGCCCGGTCTGCCAAAAGGTTGCTGGTTCAAATCTCGCCCGCGCGCATATTTTTGGTTTCTTATTTCATCTTTATGAATATAAAATATGACACTGTGAGTGTTAAAAACATTCTAAAAAGCATTAGATAGCGAAGCGACATCAATTTCTAAGTTGAATTTATTCTGTAAAGAATAACTGCTTGGGCCATCTGTTCCATAAACAGACGGCTAGATGGCGCTAAGCGTCACGCAATTGACGTTTTCATAAGAAACCACAAATTTCGCAGGGTCGGACTAACAGCACGGTAGCTCAATTGAACCAGCAACCTTTTGGCCCGGTCTGCCAAAAGGTTGCTGGTTCAAGTCCCGCCCGTGCGCAAATTTTTGGTTTCTTATTTTATCTTTATTAAAAACAATTTTAGTGCCCTGTATTTGTTTTGTAAACAATAACAATATATATTTTTTTATTGTTTACATCACAAAAACAGGTCCATAAAATGTCAATAAAATATTTTCACTTAAAGCGATTTGACCTTATTTGGCAGTTTTCTTATTTTGACAAATTTGCTATCGATATTTTAAAAGATCCCTTACTACTGTACTAACTTGATAGAGAATAATAGCTCTTCCGTGTAAATATAAAATTCCCTGAGCAAAATTATTTGTTTTCTTTGCGCACCGTTTTGTTAAGTGGTTTCCAGAATAAAAAGCTATAAACTTTATCCCTTTAACTACTACAATAGCAATACTACTTTCAATAACGAGCAGCGTTGTTTAACAATCTCTACAAAACTCCATCATTGCCAAAAGTAACAATGCACTGATAATGTTGTGTGAAGGTGGAATGGCCCATCGCCGTCCGAAACGTGACAGTATTCCTAAGAACGCCGCCACTGATAGCCTCCTCTTCACGACTCTATTGATTCCCGTACGCGACTCGCTTTATTATGGCGCACCTTTGAAAATCAGACCAATTTTTGTGCTGTAGGTACCTAGTATTATCGAAAGTGGAAATCGTTTCCCACTGGAATAAGTGGGAATAACATATTTTATATCAAATTTCTAGTTAAAGAGTTTGGGCCTTACAATTAATAAATAAACAAGGTTTTAACTACTGTCTTAATGTTATGCGAATAAAGTGATATGTAGTGACCCTTATGTCATTTGACTTGTCAGACGTTGATTTGAAAGTAGCCATATTATATTTAAATAGTTGTACAAACCTATTTTAATAATTTTAAGAGTATATAAGTATGTGAAATGGTCGTAAAGTTAATATTAGAAACTGTGCGGAAAAAAAAGCACATTGAGGTTACAGGTTAGTGTACATATACGAAGTACCTAAAATCTTCGGTAGGAACAGCCCCCTGCTGCTGGTTCACTTTATATTTTGTATGGGAAATAAGATATTATCTTCAGAAACCAATCGTGTTTGATATCATTTGAAAGTATTTTTAAGGCGCTTCCGAAAATGTAGCACATCACATTTTATTTATTTTAAACCAAAAATAATTATCAAAAGTTAAGGCTTTTCCGGGTACAATATGGCTGATCTTTTATTTGTGCAACAAAACATCAGCCTTGCTGTATGTTCACATAATCAATAGATATATGTTTATATTCACGAATAAAGTGGAATATGACAGGTAATCTAGTTCGTAAGTTTATATTGTGTAACACATTTTTTGAATGTTTGTGTTTTATATCGAGTGGTTAATGAAACAAAATCAATAAAGAGAAATAAATACGTGGAGGAGAACAAATGTTGCACAGGTTGTAACGACTTCATGAATCAGCATCAGTAAGAGTAAGTAATATGTTACAAGACTATTTTCATAATTAAAATCATAAAAAAAATATTATTTTCTGTAAAGAAAAGTAGGAAAGACGAACATGATACGCACAGGACTGTCAGTCAAGTTCAGCCAGCCGGAAACGGAGAAGTTGAGCAGTGAAATAAGTACCTATAACACAGATTATAAAATGCTATCTTGTACCTAAGTAATTTATTTTATATTTTTGTTGTTGCAGCCGAAGGATTTCTCTATTGAATAAAATGGCTAAATATTCACGTTGGTAGCCAACTCTCCAGCACCGATCCGTTCATAAACATACTCGTAAATGTATCGAAACCGCAGATTGGGCAAAAGTTTGGGTTTTTATTTATGTTTTCATCATCGAGATGTGTAGAGAAGGGAGTTTTAATCGGGTGCTTTTTATAGGAATATCATAAACCTAACAATATGTTTTGATTATTTACATTGATTTATTGTTTCTGTGAAGGTTAGGAAGGCAAATTGTGCAGTCTACGCGTGCAAAGCCGCGGGCAAAAGCTATATATATACTCTAATGTTATACAACTGAGGAGATTTTTGATTGTTTAAACGCGCTAATGAGAAACTACTGCTGGTTCAATTAGAAAGACCATGTTTGTATCAGATAGCTTATTGAACGGTAGTTCAATGGGTAAAGGCGATAAAACATGCGTTGTACCTAGGAACGGAGTAAAACCATAACGCGCGAATGAAGTCGCGGGCGGCCGCTAGTTTACATATATTAGTCATCCAGATAATCAAGCGTGCCTTGTCAAGACTTGAATCTATGCAATAAAAAAGTGAAATTTACCCACACTCATATTTTGACACAAAAATAACTGTTAGAAATTGCGGCTACCATCTTCTTAATGTCAGGTATAAGAGAAAAGTGTAAAGTTAAGCGACCATGTCCAAACATTTGGCTCACACTGCCGCGTGGAAAGTATGCTGCCTAGGTATTCGTGCTCGGGAATCAGTAGGACAACAGTAGAAACATTATCCGATTCCTGAATCTGAGCGAAACAAAAGCAGCTGTGTTTACCTTGATGTTCTTTGTCCGACTTGGGCCAGCTAGTATTTTTTTTCTCCGAGTTAGCAAAAAGAAGTTATCAGTATAACTAATTTTGTTATTATAATAAGATCAAGAATACTATGATAATTATTCACTAAACTACAAAAACACTTTTCAAAAAGTACTTGATACCTTTTTATTTTCGACCTACTGACTATATTTCTTCAATAAATCAAACTTAATAATTAAATCATAACTGAAGTGTGATTTATCGCTTAGTGACATTTTGTAACACTGCAACTTTTTTAGATGTTATAAAAAACTGTTTTTTTATGTTAACGGTTAAAGTATATAAATATGTATTCAAATAAAATAGAGCCAATTAGCAATGTACATTACCTTTTTATAATAATATGTTCTGTATCGCGCATACATAAATTGTTTTACAAATAAATTTTTCCCTTAGACTCCTTTGAAGATTTTGGAAAATATTTTCGTTTGCTTAATGTAAGGAAGTTTTACTACCCTTGTCACAAGCCAATGGCGGTAGGTAAATGTACGCGAAAATCAAAGGAGTTTCCATCGCAGAATGTGGTCTAGCTGGCTTGCTTAACCGGACCCGGAAGTACTATCGCTTTAATAGTGCCGAGAAACTGTCTCTATTCTGGTTATAAATATCGAGAAGGTCAAAACATACTTGGTACAACATAGTTGCGTCGAGCGTTTGAGAAGCAGGATGTATAAATTTTCATTAGATAGTTTCAAACCAACTGAAAACGGGTCCCCCAATTAAAGTGAATTCAATTTTTATTGCAGAAAACACTTTTAGTTTTTATACGGTGGTTTTGAAAAAAAATTGTACCTAATTATTATTTTTATTTATTAGGGTAAGGACAAGAGAAAAGACGAATGGGGCATTGAACTGAGCGAAACGAAGCCGATGAAGTAGAGACCTCTAAGAAGTAACATGTCGCGGTTTTAAAAAATCTTTTTTTTTCATTTTAATAACAATTTTCGTGCTTTAAAATGTTTTTAACACTCACAGTGTTATATTTTTATAATCATAAAGATGAAATAAGAAACCAAAAATTTGCGCACGGGCGGGACTTGAACCAGCAACCTTTTGGCAGACCAGGCCAAACGCTCTTACCAATTGAGCTACCGTGCTGTCAGTCCGACCCTGCGAAATTTATGGTTTCTTATGAAAACGTCAATTGCGTGACGCTTAGCGCCATCTAGCTGTCTGTTTATGAAACAGATGGCCCAAGCAGTTATTCTTTAAAGAATAAATTCAACTTGGAAATTGATGTCGCTTCGCTATCTAATGCTTTAGAATGTTTTTAACACTCACAGTGGCATATTTTATATTCATAAAGATGAAATAAGAAACCAAAAATTTGCGCACGGGCGGGACTTGAAAGTTGAAGTTGAATTTATTCTGTAAAGAATAACTGCTTGGGTTTCATAAACAGACGGCTAGATGGCGCTAAGCGTCACGCAATTGACGTTTTCATAAGAAACCACAAATTTCGCAGGGTCGGACTGACAGCACGGTAGCTCAATTGGTAAGAGCGTTTGGCCCGGTCTGCCAAAAGGTTGCTGGTTCAAATCTCGCCCGCGCGCATATTTTTGGTTTCTTATTTCATCTTTATGAATATAAAATATGACACTGTGAGTGTTAAAAACATTCTAAAAAGCATTAGATAGCGAAGCGACATCAATTTCTAAGTTGAATTTATTCTGTAAAGAATAACTGCTTGGGCCATCTGTTTCATAAACAGACGGCTAGATGGCGCTAAGCGTCACGCAATTGACGTTTTCATAAGAAACCACAAATTTCGCAGGGTCGGACTAACAGCACGGTAGCTCAATTGAACCAGCAACCTTTTGGCCCGGTCTGCCAAAAGGTTGCTGGTTCAAGTCCCGCCCGTGCGCAAATTTTTGGTTTCTTATTTTATCTTTATTAAAAACAATTTTAGTGCCCTGTATTTGTTTTGTAAACAATAACAATATATATTTTTTTATTGTTTACATCACAAAAACAGGTCCATAAAATGTCAATAAAATATTTTCACTTAAAGCGATTTGACCTTATTTGGCAGTTTTCTTATTTTGACAAATTTGCTATCGATATTTTAAAAGATCCCTTACTACTGTACTAACTTGATAGAGAATAATAGCTCTTCCGTGTAAATATAAAATTCCCTGAGCAAAATTATTTGTTTTCTTTGCGCACCGTTTTGTTAAGTGGTTTCCAGAATAAAAAGCTATAAACTTTATCCCTTTAACTACTACAATAGCAATACTACTTTCAATAACGAGCAGCGTTGTTTAACAATCTCTACAAAACTCCATCATTGCCAAAAGTAACAATGCACTGATAATGTTGTGTGAAGGTGGAATGGCCCATCGCCGTCCGAAACGTGACAGTATTCCTAAGAACGCCGCCACTGATAGCCTCCTCTTCACGACTCTATTGATTCCCGTACGCGACTCGCTTTATTATGGCGCACCTTTGAAAATCAGACCAATTTTTGTGCTGTAGGTACCTAGTATTATCGAAAGTGGAAATCGTTTCCCACTGGAATAAGTGGGAATAACATATTTTATATCAAATTTCTAGTTAAAGAGTTTGGGCCTTACAATTAATAAATAAACAAGGTTTTAACTACTGTCTTAATGTTATGCGAATAAAGTGATATGTAGTGATCCTTATGTCATTTGACTTGTCAGACGTTGATTTGAAAGTAGCCATATTATATTTAAATAGTTGTACAAACCTATTTTAATAATTTTAAGAGTATATAAGTATGTGAAATGGTCGTAAAGTTAATATTAGAAACTGTGCGGAAAAAAAAGCACATTGAGGTTACAGGTTAGTGTACATATACGAAGTACCTAAAATCTTCGGTAGGAACAGCCCCCTGCTGCTGGTTCACTTTATATTTTGTATGGGAAATAAGATATTATCTTCAGAAACCAATCGTGTTTGATATCATTTGAAAGTATTTTTAGGGCGCTTCCGAAAATGTAGCACATCACATTTTATTTATTTTAAACCAAAAATAATTATCAAAAGTTAAGGCTTTTCCGGGTACAATATGGCTGATCTTTTATTTGTGCAACAAAACATCAGCCTTGCTGTATGTTCACATAATCAATAGATATATGTTTATATTCACGAATAAAGTGGAATATGACAGGTAATCTAGTTCGTAAGTTTATATTGTGTAACACATTTTTTGAATGTTTGTGTTTTATATCGAGTGGTTAATGAAACAAAATCAATAAAGAGAAATAAATACGTGGAGGAGAACAAATGTTGCACAGGTTGTAACGACTTCATGAATCAGCATCAGTAAGAGTAAGTAATATGTTACAAGACTATTTTCATAATTAAAATCATAAAAAAAAATATTATTTTCTGTAAAGAAAAGTAGGAAAGACGAACATGATACGCACAGGACTGTCAGTCAAGTTCAGCCAGCCGGAAACGGAGAAGTTGAGCAGTGAAATAAGTACCTATAACACATATTATAAAATGCTATCTTGTACCTAAGTAATTTATTTTATATTTTTGTTGTTGCAGCCGAAGGATTTCTCTATTGAATAAAATGGCTAAATATTCACGTTGGTAGCCAACTCTCCAGCACCGATCCGTTCATAAACATACTCGTAAATGTATCGAAACCGCAGATTGGGCAAAAGTTTGGGTTTTTATTTATGTTTTCATCATCGAGATGTGTAGAGAAGGGAGTTTTAATCGGGTGCTTTTTATAGGAATATCATAAACCTAACAATATGTTTTGATTATTTATATTGATTTATTGTTTCTGTGAAGGTTAGGAAGGCAAATTGTGCAGTCTACGCGTGCAAAGCCGCGGGCAAAAGCTATATATATACTCTAATGTTATACAACTGAGGAGATTTTTGATTGTTTAAACGCGCTAATGAGAAACTAATGCTGGTTCAATTAGAAAGACCATGTTTGTATCAGATAGCTTATTTAACGGTAGTTCAATGGGTAAAGGCGATAAAACATACGTTGTACCTAGGAACGGAGTAAAACCATAACGCGCGAATGAAGTCGCGGGCGGCCGCTAGTTTACATATATTAGTCATCCAGATAATCAAGCGTGCCTTGTCAAGACTTGAATCTATGCAATAAAAAAGCGAAATTTACCCACACTCATATTTTGACACAATAATAACTGTTAGAAATTGCGGCTACCATCTTCTTAATGTCAGGTATAAGAGAAAAGTGTAAAGTTAAGCGACCATGTCCAAACATTTGGCTCACACTGCCGCGTGGAAAGTATGCTGCCTAGGTATTCGTGCTCGGGAATCAGTAGGACAACAGTAGAAACATTATCCGATTCCTGAATCTGAGCGAAACAAAAGCAGCTGTGTTTACCTTGATGTTCTGTTGTCCGAATTGGGCCAGCTGGTATTTTTTTCTCCGAGTTAGCAAAAAGAAGTTATCAGTATAACTTATTTTGTAATTATAATAAGATCAGGAATACTATGATAATTATTCCACTATACTACAAGTTATTCTTATTTTAGACCCACTGACAATATCTCTTCATTAAAACGAACTTAATGAATGATTATTACTGTTTTTTAAATGTTATAAAAAATGTTTTTTTAATGTTAACGGTTAAAGTTAGGTATTAAAATAAAATAGAGCCAATTAGCAAAGTACAATTACCTTTTATAATAATATGTTCTTTATCGTGTATACATAAATTGTTTTACAAAGAAAATTTCCCTTTGACTCCTTTAAAGATTTTAAAAAATATTTTCGTGTGCCTAATGTAAGGAAGTTATATTACCCTTGTCACAAGCCAATGGCGGTGGGTAAATGTACACGAAAATTCAAAGGAGTTTCCATCGCAGAATGTGGTCTAGCTGGCTTGCTTAACCGGACCCGGAAGTACTATCGCTATAATAGTGCTGAGAAACTGTCTCTATTCTGGTTATAAATATCGAAAAGGTCAACACATACTTGGTACAACGTAGTTGCGCCGAGCGTTTGAGGAGCAGGATGTATAAATTTTCATTAGATAGTTTTAAACCAACTGAAAACGGGTGCCCCAATTAAAGTGAATTCAGTTTTTATTGTAGAAAACACTTTTAGTTTTTATACGGTGGTTTTGAAAAAAAATTGTACTTAATTATTTTTTTATTATTTTTATTTATTAGGGTAAGGACAAGAGAAAAGACGAATGGGGCATTGAACTGAGAGAAACGAAGCCGATGAAGTAGAGACCTCTAAGAAGTAACAAGTCGCGGTTTAAAAAAAAACTATTTTTTTCATTTTAATAACAATTTTAGTGCCCTGTTTTTGTGATGTAAACAAAAACAATATATATTTTTTATTGTTTACACTTGGACGAATAAACCACTGGACGCGCAATGACAGGCAATTTCGCTTGTGCCCCCTTAGACACGAAGCGGGCTTTTTGGCCTCACTTACAAGTGACGTCTTGTCAGTACGGTGATAGAGCTCAGTGAGAAACATTGACAGAAAAAGTGGCTTATTTTAGTGTAAAAATTATAGCGGCAAGTTAAAAATATTTATATTCATTCGTAAGTAACGTTTTATCACAAAAAAAAAAGTAATTTTTCATGAAAATAGAGAAATGTGATTTCCAAGAGAAAAGTAACATTGCCATTTAAAAAAGTGGTGGTCTGTTACTACAAAATCAACAAGATAACGTATACTTTATACGGTAGAATTGTCGTATGTTTATTCATTCTCTTGTCAGTTTAATTTCAATTGTGCTTGACAAATGTCGATAAATCATATCGATAAACGTACTTATATTAAATTATTGAATATAATTAATACTTTTAAAATAAAATTATAAATCTGTAAAATGTTTCACTTGAGAGTGGATTAAGATAATCTTAAATATACAACAGTTTGCTTTAAAATTTTAAACTTCATATTATATGAAAATACATCCTTCTAATATAATATCAGATTTCCTGTAGATCCATTATGGAAAATAAAGTGAGTAGAAGCCGTCCGAAGACAGGCAAAATGGATCCCCCACAAAACATCACCGAATGTGTTATCATTTTACACCAAACGTAGCATAATGCCAACTCAAAAATCTTCTGGTTAATTATCCGTTATGAGGATTTCAATGGTGCAAGGCTATGTGTATTTACGGGCTGTTTCAATAAGTCTTAGGAAGTTCTAGTTAGTGTTACTTGCCAGACCGTTTATACAAAACGACGTTCTATGTTTCAATTGTTCATTTGATGGTTTGTGCATTACATGCCCATAATGTAATTTATTGTTTTGGTGATAAAATTATAAAATATTACAAAAGATTCGTTTATTCATTCATTCCACACATATCGATAAAAAAATATCGACACTTTTATGCGCAATCATTGACACGACAAGCTCCCCCCGCCCCGCAGAAATTAGCTAATCATGTTTTCATACATTCGCTCTTGCGTTTCATATCCAGTCAATTCATCCAAGTGTTTACATCACAAAAACAGGTCAATAAAATGTCAATAAAATATTTTCACTTCAAGCAATTTGACCTTATTTGACAGTTTTCTTACTTTGACAAATTTGCTATCGATATTTTAAAAGATCCCTTACTATTGTACTAACTTCATAGAGCTCTTCCGTGTAAATATAAAATTCCCTGAGCAAAATTATTTGTTTTCTTTGCTCACCGTTTTTATAAGTGGTTTCCAGAATAAAAAGCTTTATCCTTTAACTACTACGGTAGCAAAACTACTTTCAATAACGAGCAACGTTAGTTTAACAATCTCTACAAAATTCTACCATTGCCAAAAGTAACAATGCACTGATAATGTTGTGTGAAGGTGGAATGGCCCATCGCCGTCCGAAACGTGACAGTATTCCTAAGAACGCCGCCGCTGATAGCCTCCTCTTCACGACTCTATTGATTCCCGTACGCGACTCGCTTTATTATGGCGCACCTTTGAAAATCAGACCAATTTTTGTGCTGTAGGTACCTAGTATTATCACTGGAATAAGTGTGAATAACATCTTTTATATCTAATTTCTAGTTAAAGAGTTTCGGCCTTACAACTAATAAATAAACAAGGTTTTATCTACTGTTTAAACGTTATGCGAATAAAGTGATATGTAGTGCCCCTTATGTCATTTGACTTGTCTGACGTTGATTTGAAAGTAGCCATATTATATTTAAATAGTTGTACAAACCTACATAGTTTAATAATTTTAAGAGTACATAAGTATGTGAAATGGTCGTAAAGTTAATATTAGAAACTGTGCGGAAAAAAAAGCACATCGAGGTTACAGGTTAGTGTACATATACGAAGTACCTAAAATCTTCGGTAGGAACAGCCCCCTGCTGCTGGTTCACTTTATATTTTGTATGGGAAATTAAGATATTATCTTCAGAAACCAATCGTGTTTGATATCATTTGAAACGTTTTTTTAAGGCGCTTCCGAAAATATAGCACATCACATTTTATTCATTTAAACCAAAAATATTTATCAAATAATACCAAGTTAAGGCTTTTCCGGGTACAATATGGCTGATGTTTTATTTGTACGACAAAACATCAGCCTTGTTGTATGTTCACATAATCAATAGATATATGTTTATATTCACGAATAAAGTGGAATATGACAGGTAATCTAGTTCGTAAGTTTACATTGTTTAACACATTTTTTGAATGTTTGTGTTTTATATCGGGTAGTTAATGAAACAAAATCAATAAAGAGAAATAAATACGTGGAGTAGAACAAATGTTGCACAGGTTGTAACGACTTCATGAATCAGCATCAGTAAGAGTAAGTAATATGTTACAAGACTATTTTCATAATTTAAATCATAAAAAAATAAAATTTACGGACTGGTTTAACTTACTGCCAACAAAGTCTTCTTCAGATCTTCAGCAATCAATTTACATCAGTCATCAAATATACATCACTCAATTCAAACCTTTGCTCAACGTTGCTAGGACAGATTCATGAATCCACTGATAATTTCCATTTGGAAGCAACGCAAAACCTTTTTGAGCTTGACGGTTGTGGTCCAGCGGGGTATTACCTAATAGATTGCTTTCACAATGCATTTTTTATAAATTTACGAACGGCGAACTTTGTTTCGACCACGGGGTCGTCCCACGGCCTCATTTCAGTCAGGGCTAAGATAAATTAAACAAAATAAAAATCATTAAAATCGGAACACTCGAGTTATAAATGGTGTAGTGTAGGTATCCACACCATTGGCAGCGCTGACATGTGATATGATCAAAACATCGGTAACGTCAGCCTGATAGATGCGCCACAGTAAGATGTTAACTCTTACTTTTATTAGCAAAACGATCTTGTATTTCGGTGACGGGAAATATCGATGAGTTATTCAATATCGAGCTTTAATACCCACTATCAATAGTAGGTATTTCTTTATGTTAATGGTTTTGAAGCAAGCTAAGATATCGATATACCAATAGATTTTATAGATAATTTTCAAGGTTACACGTGCTTACTTCTGTTGGCCACACGAGTAACTATCGCTCTTTGTAAGTTACCTAATAATCCGACGACACTCAACTCAACGGAGCGACCATAGCAGGTATTTACGAACTCGCGACTATTTTAGATGTAAAACTGAACTCCCTCTATAAATTTATCGTAGTTGATCGGAAATCTTTTTGAAAATAGCAAGAAGCTGACTTACAGAGCTATGAATGAACAGCGTTGATTTATAATTGACATTAGTTAGTTGTAGTGGGCATTTGCTTGCAATAGATTTAAAATTTCAAGATGTTTTTTGGCGCTAATTAATATACCTATTTTATAGTTTTTTCGTTTCTTATGCTTATTTCTTATTCCTTTCAACGAATTCGTAATGCGATTTGTAATTTAAAAAATAATTCGCTTCAGTTGCTCAGAATCGTTCAATTATACGTCACGTATTGTTGACTTTATGCGACACATCTCAAAATATTGTATGAAAATCCATCGTGGCCCATGACGTGTAATGAGATTGAATTTGGAAGACGGGCTTGTATAAACGCGGCGGTGTGCGCGAGGTTGCATCAAAGAGGTCATAATTCGAAAATCGATATAGCCACGCCTCGCCACTAAGAGAAAAAAGTTTGTGAATACTTATAATATCTCACTGCCTTTTTTTCGTGGAAAGTTTTAAAAAAGAAATTGTAATTTTTTTGAAAATATGTAACATGGTATTATTTAATCTCATTATCAAAATGAATGTTTTGTCTTTGTAAATGTTATTAATTATGGTAAGGAAAGGTTTGTTTAGACGAAAATGTTACGTGACATCTTTTTTATTTGTTAACCACTGAGCAAAAAATTACGACGTTTGTAAAAATGGGTAGGAGGGCATTTTCTTTCAGATCAAAGTATTTACGAAACTGAATCGTATTTATATAAATTTGGTAACATAAGATTTTTGGAGCGCATTGCGTGCGTTCAAATGAAAATTAGTTTGTAATTAGTAGATAATCTTATAAATTTCCTCACGAAGAGAAGCGAAAAGCAGAATACTTACCACGGGAATAAAGTTGTTTTGGGCCAGCTTAAATTCCTCGATAATTAATGGAATCAGGCGTTACTTTGCGGAAATCCATTATAAATATCAACTTGAATCCCTTGATACACTCAGGATTTTCTATTAACTCCCTCGCCTACATGCGGGAGAAAAATTAATATCTCTCACGCTTCGCCCATGACTTAAGATGGCACCCGTGCCGTAAGACATTACTTAATACCCATAGAATATTCTACTATTTCCTTTAAACACTCTCTGGGTATGATTTCTCCGGGTGCCTTCGGGTCCTATTTCTGCGGACGACCCCAACCAGCAAATTTCGCTCCTGGCCCTCCGTTGGCCCTAAACATCTACTCTCAGTAACAAGTAAAGGGAATTTTATTTGATCTCTTTGTATTGGTTCTGCAACGAGCGGTGCCTGGCGCCCACTTATTCTCCTTTATAATTTATTTTATATTCGCTTGTTCAAACTTTGTAATTACTCCTTAAAGAAACCTATTTTTGTTCATATCGGCTCCGATCTCACAAACTAGCAACCTACATTTACCATTCGTTCTGCCTTACACTAGTGCGGCTTCAAGTTTTGTGTCTGATATAATTTAATTAAATTAAGTTTATGGAATACATTGTAACACATTTGTAATTTTTAACTAATTTATATTTTTAACATACCTTTAAAAAGATTTTTGTAAATAGGTATTTAACAGAGGCATAATAAAAAATAAAAAATAAATCTTAAGGTATGACATCTCAAGAATTTTTAATTTCTACAGCAGAATAAAAGTCTGAATGCATGGAACAGTGAGCCTTTGCAAATTAATTTAATCGTGACTGATAGTGACAAGAATATATATTTTTTCAAAAAATATATTTCTTATCTACAGCTTGGAATTCATTATTAATTTATGTTTTGTCTTATTGTGTAGTAGCTCCGTTATAAATTACCAACGTTTGTCGGTCCAAAACTTTGAGTTTTAATGTTAAATCAGCGAGCATTGTCGAGTTTTCTAAAGAGGCTGCCCTAAATATTATTTTGTTAAATAGAAATTTGCAATTTTTTACGCCGTTTAGTATCGTTTAACTGAGTTGTAGCTTGTTATTTAATTATGGAGCTTTCGAATGACTGTTATTACTGAACAAATTGGATTTCATTTATTTTGTTCGATTGACGTTGCAAAGGACGAAACTCGTTAATGTAAACTCCGTTTCATATTTCCAGTGTGCCCGTGTCAATCAAAAGAAGAAGGATTGTATAATTTTATATCAATATTTGACTGCTTTATCTGAATATGTTAACATGCTTAAGCTAAGCTTCAGCATGCTTTAGCTATTACTACTTATATAAAATTTTATTAATTTAGACAATGAAATTATGAGTAAGCACTTGATTAATCTAACAACGAATTCACACAATAAAGTTAATTATTCTATATTTTTAACGATTAAGCACACTGTTTTTAAAGCAACACGAACAACGAATGAAAATTTATTTAAGTGGGCCTCCGTCAACAGCAAATGAACACTTGAAAACGAATGATCGCTCCCAAAATAAAGTTTAGAGGCAATAAATCGTTGGCCCATCAATTTGCATGCTAATGCAGGCTGGCATGGGCCTTGGACAACTGAGTGACTGGACCAAACTTACTTCCCAGCGAAGCGCCTAAATAGTAGGGCAGCCTGAAATATATATTTAAACTTTACACAATTGGCAATAAATATTGACGCTCGGCTACCGATGCAATTGACAAGCCAGTTGAATTTCTCGAGTGCATTCTTTAACGCGTAGGCTGCGTGTTTGTTATTATGTTTGTATAGTATTCGGTAAATACGGTCCTGAAGATGATCCCTGATAAAGTCGACTGCTCCTACATCTTGAACTTCTGCAAGTCATCCAATGATTATTTGTTAATAACTTATTTGTTTGAATTTCGTATTTAATTCTTCATTCAAATTGGACTGCATTTAATTAATTTTGTTTATTTTAATTTAATTTGAATTCATTAAATGTTATTTCAACTTATTTTGTTTCTTTTTTTTATTGCATTATTATTTTTCATAATTTATTTTGTATCATTAATTTAGATCTCTAATCGAAAATTTTATTTTATTTGGAATTTATCTGCCAAGATGCCTAAAACAAATGTTTTTTTTTTAATTGTTACAAACCACTGTAAATACAAAATAAAATTATGAATTATCTGTCTTCATCTAACTTAATCGATATCTAACAAGTTGAGAGAGCAATTTCGCTACATTGATGACGTCACGCAGCCAAGAGCAATGTATGTTATTAAGTTTGTATTGTGAAAAAACACTATAAAAACAATTATTTGTATCTAATTGTCATAAGAGCTGGTAGTGTATACTACAGTCAATACTGGACTCATCAAAGAACAATCAAGTGTCTTTTCATAGGACTATGTAGGCGTAGTCGCTCACCCTACCGGTGAAAGTACATTTAAAAAAAACGCGACTGACTTCCATTTTAGCATCCTGAGGTCCTCTACTAAAACGACCCCGAAGGTATTAAGACATTTTTCTTTCTCCACCAATTATATTAAATTTACAACCTCACTTCAAACCACCATCTGACCTTCTTATTAAAAAAACCTAAGTGAATAAAGTTGCGTATCCCATTTGAGGCCAACCATTTATTTAAATCTCGCACATTTTTTGTGGCCAAGCTTAATACAGATTAAAAAGAATAATTCTTCATGATTAATTCGACGTCTCGTCTAACCGAATATTGGGGTAAATTAATTATTTTGTGAAAGTTCATTTGTTTTAGTTGTGGTTGAAATAATTGAGGGTTGAAATATTTACGCAGACATCGGAGCCACAATTTATGTTATGTATAGCTTTATTTTTTATTCATGCGGGCATTTGAATGACACTAAGACAATTCGAAATACAAATTATGTAGGTACGATAATTATTAAAGAAACACATGAGTTGGTAGCGGAATGTGATTTGTATTTCGGCCGATTTTACCAACGTCAGTTAAGACTTATCCCACAAAATAAGTAAAAGACCGATTTTAAAATGACATTTACAAAAAAAATGATTGCTCACACTTTAAGCGTATTGTTTATTATTCCACGAATATTACTTATCTGTCGTTGGAAAAATCAAGCCTAATACCCCATACACACTGCGACTTTTTAACCGACTTCAAAAAGGAGGAGGTTATCAATTCGACTGTATGTTTTTTTTTGTATGTATGTTACCTCATATCTCAGTCGTTTGTCGACAGAATCGAAAAAAAATTTCACCTACTTAGAGGGTGTACCTTCTAGTTGGTCCCATTTTTTTCCATTTTGGGATCTGATGATGGGATCTTGGTGTAATCGAGGGAAACCCTCAAATTTTAAAGGCACGTATAGTGTTCCTTTACTAGAATCTTAACGTGTTGTTACGTCTAATACTCAACATCTTGTGGGGCTGAGCTGATGGTGGAACTCCTTAACGCTTAGGAGTTCAGTAATTATAATGACGGAACTTATGATAGGTAATTTGTAGCTTCTTAAAAAATAGAATCATAAGGTGCAACTCCCCCCCCCCCCCCCTCTTATGTAATCACTAAAAATGAAGAAATAAAATAAACTTTAAAAAAAGTAAAAACCGACTTCAAAACCAAAATGCACTAAAAAGTCTTAAATAAACTCTTCACCATTGAAAGGAAAGGAATCCGTTTTAGGCAAACAATTTCTTTTTGGAGTCAGTGCCATCACTTTGACCATCAAGCATCAACTATCACAGCAAGCTGGTTAAGAGTTGATATAAGACTTTTTAGTGCATTTTGGTTATGAAGTCGTTCTTTTTTAAAGTTAATATGTATTTTTATAGCAATCTCCGTCGCAAAGAGAAGTTTTAAGCATCAATTTAGATTGTGCCGGGGATATGAATCGGTGATGGTTTATTATAGGAGCTTGATAATTTCCATGCGTTTATTAATGGTTACGGTTTGTTATGAAAATTACCTTTTACAACAATTGTAAAAACTGACTTTAAAACGAAATGACTCAAAAGTCATAAATAAACCCATGACTCTTTAAGTGAAATTACTAATACCTTTTTGGAGTCGGTGAACTGATGGAGATGCTTGAGATGGCCAATGCGATGGCACCAAAAATATTTTTTTCCCTTAAAAAGGAGTCCTTTCTTCAAGAGATTATTTACAAGTTTTTAGAAAGCGTTTTGTTTTTAGTCCGTTATATTTTTTTCGGAAAAGTTTATTTTATTTTCAAATTATTAGAGATTTTAAAAAGGGAGTAATGTGGGGTTGCATCTTTTGACTTAATTCTTTAATAAGACACTAAGTACCTAACACAAGTTTTTGCGTCACAATCACCAAAACACTAAGCACTAAGAAGTTCAAGCATTAACTCAGCTCCACACAATTGTCAGACGTAAAGACATGTCAATATTAAGATGATAGTACAAAAACACCAAACATGTCTATCAAATTTAAGGGTGTCTCTCGATTACAGCAAGATCTCATCATCAGATTACGACTTAGCAACAACGAAATAATAAATAAAGTAAACTCTCTAAGTAGGTAAAAAAAATAACGATTGGTCTACAAATCAATGTGATATGAGGAAACATACCTACAAAAAAAACAACATACAGACGAATTGATAATCAGCTCCTTCATGATATTAATGACAAATTACGACGACGTGAACGTCGGAGCGATGCAGCTTGTACTACACCAACGAATTTGCAGCAATGAAATTGAACGTTATCGACAATGATGCAATCATCACATTCCTAATATAAGAACGTGATATAGCATATGCAAATTTCACATACCACGTAAGTATCATGCATACGTGTACTACGGCGTAAATATGAAATCACGCCACACGTTTCGTTGAAACCTTCTTGCCTTCTGGCACGCCGTTCAGTAACACGACGCCCCTATCACGAATAATTTGCGTCAAAGTATTCGTATAGTAACGTTATCATTTGTATGAGAATCTGAAAGCGCCTCTATAGGACGTAAAACAAACTAAATTTGGCAGCTTAAATGCCTGACATGTATTGTGCGTAAACATTTTCCATAGTGTTAAACTGGATTTGGGAGCACGAACGTTTTTTTGACGTATAGTATCGTGAGTTGCAACAAGATTACTTGAGATTCAGAGTGGTAACAATGAGCGAAGAGTAACTAGGTAAGTCTATAACTTTTAGAGATAAGATCGCCTTAATTGATTTTTTCCGAAAATTATCATACGGCTGCATTTGAAGACGGATTCAAGCTCCTGGAATGGGAAAGATTCGGCATTAACGTCAATAGCTAATACATCTCTCGCCTCCGCTTTACTGGTAGTATATTCGTGCAGGAAAAGATGCTGAAAGATTTTGGAACCACAGTCGAAAGCCTTGACCGAGCCTTACAAGCAACAAAGTGGGTCTAAGAAAGAGGTCTATCAACGAATCCAACGCGGATGGCTAGGCAGAGTTCGGGAAACTGCGCAAGTCTTCTCATCTCATTAACCTCAGTGTTTGAAGACGATAGTCGTGTGTGTGTACTAGTGAGAACGTACGGATCCGACATATAGTTTCTTACTATATGTGCTCAAAATTTGACATTTAACAACAGACAGGGCTTTGGCTTTTGGCGAGAAATAAAAAAAAACGTGTGAAATAAAGAATTCGTTTGTAGTCATATTTATAATTCTAAAATTAAAACATTGCAGTAAAAATATGAAAGTTATTACAATATTTTTCATCTTATGATCTTTATTTTTATCTTGAAAAGAAATCAGGAACAGGGACACACTTGTAACCTGTTAATTTTGATCTTGTTAGGTTCATCTTTTCTCTGATTATGCCATATGGGAGTAACGAAGACCGCCGGGACTGCTAGACTCACTTTATTTTTCTAGCTGGGTAGGCGTATTTCCATACATTGTTATTTTGGTTTTATTTCATTCTGAAAAGTTATAAATGTATATTTTTTATGTTGACGTTAATGCTTTTCATTTCATTTGTTTGAAACAGCGTTCTTTTGGAAATCTAGCTAGAGTTTATCTCGCTATTAAAGCCAATGAATAAAAGCACTTTAATCAAAAATCCTTGTAATTCTTTTACGTACTTACTTTTTCAAAAACTCAAATATTGTTACAATCTACTGCAAACAACTTGTCCTCGTTATTTTAAATATTTTTTATCATATTAAACTAAATCTTTTGTAAAAGTTTTGAATTTGTCACAATATGATGGGATAACGTCAATCTGTCAATTGACAGTATAGTAAACAGTTCAAAAATCTAAAGATTACAGAAAAAGATATCATTTAAATAGTAGCATATATCTTGATATTTTAATAGACCAAAATTTTATATTTACTAACCCTGCCAAACTTATTGATCGTAATTTGTTCAGTCTTTGATTTTTCTTAGATTTTACTGGAATATCGTGATATATTTCAATAATTTTTATAAAAAAAATCGCTAAACTTGTTTCTGGACGTGTCATTTAACGGCCATATTTACGTTAGTATGACGCCATCTCCGTCAATGCTATCGAGCTTACTACACGACACGAGAGTGCTTTCGTGATGCCGACTAACGTTGTACTGCGTAAACTCGCTACGCTTACGTGACGATAACGTCGAAAGTTCGTGATTGGGGTACAGATGTGGAAAAGTAGGTATGGTACTAAGTTTTGTTTTCAGTAACGAAGGCTATTTCAGTTAAAATACTGTGTAACTATCAATATACTAGAGCACAAACCGTTTGCCCTGAAGCCGGTTATGAAATTAAAGTAATAAAAGGCACAAAATGCCGGCAATGGGACCACTGTGTCATGTTTTATAATTAATTCAAATGGAGCTTAACGAAATAAAATAGATAGTGTAGTTCATGGTAGTGGAAACGAAAAAAAAAACAATTTACTTGATTGCCACTTAAAATGAATTATATGAAAATGCAAAATGTGAAAAGAAAGAGAGAAATATAAGTGTTACAGGAAATTTATGAAATCCGTCATTGCAAACAATTCCAAGGAATTGTTTATAGTTTGTAAAATTACCCAGAAACATGTGATTAAGTATAGTAAATTATTCATATTAGACACATTTCCCAGGATATTTATACATGTCCTAGACAGCAATCAGAAATGTGATTTCGTGTCTTAATGAGCCTAAATTAAAACTACTTATATTTTCCTAGATTATCAAGAAGTATGAGGAGAGTATAATTTACATATCATTTGATCGCTCTTGATTGTCTCTGAACTCTGATTCTTGAGGTAAAATTAGAAGGATATTATATACTGTATAATTGTTACATAATTGTGTCAATAAATTACTTAATAATAACTCTGTATTTTATTCACACATAGCGTTCGTTCTATATATTTCATAACACAATTTAGAAATTATATTTAATTCTTAGGAAACGAATACATTTTTAAAGATTATGTGCAAAATAAATGATTTCTGAATAAATATTTTATACATTTCCTAGGCGTTGTTTACAATTCCTAAAATTCACACATTTCCTGTAACATACGTTTGAATATATTTATTGATTCTCAAGTCTAAATTTATAACAAATTAGAGAAAGTAAATAATTGGAAATTAACTTTTGTTAAAAATTGGTTACGCAGCGCGGCACACGGCACAACACCGTACCGAAGCGCGGCGTTATGTATAAATTGGCCAGCCATAAAGAAGTAAATTTTTTTAAGCGGAAAACATACTCGTATATTTTGAAAACCGTACTTACCGTGAGACCGCAAGTTTTTGCAAGGGTTTTCCATTCTTGCTCTCTAACGTTTTATAGCTTAAAACCTACCTCGATAAATGAGCTTATCCAACACAAAAAAAAAGAAATAGGTCCAGTAGAGTCTGAGATTATCGCGTTCAAACATACAAAAAATCTCGTCAGCTTATAATATTAAGTAAAGATTCCTTTCTACGGCACGGAAATGTTTCCGGCAACGGCACATCTATAGCTACAAGCACCTTTAAATTAATTTATCGCCAAACCGACACAAAAAACGCCATGTGCTGTTTAGGAAAACATAGCGATTACTCAGCGCCGCCAAAACGGCAATTTGTGAGATATTGTCGTATCGTGCGCGCCGGATATTGCGTGCACCGCGCCCGGAGGTGAAGGGAGGAAATTGACATTGTCACCTTTAGAAGGATTGACATGACACGATACGGTTATTTTCAAAAAAAAAAAGCTTTAATATTTTGTAGCCCAAATATCAAATTATATTATTGTGGTGGTGTACTGCCTTATGTCGAGTAACGAAATCAACTCATTTAAAAAACTACCATTTTTTTAAGAAAGGCGAAAATCACAACAGTATTAACTACGAGTACATAAATTAAAAATATATATATTCACGCGATGGATACCAGCAGATGGTTATCGCCGCAGAGGTAGACCCAGAAAGCGCTGGTGGGACGATTTGGTCAGGTTTGCTAAGGATTGGGAGTCATTGGCCGAGGATAGAGATAGATGGCGGAGTTAAGGGGAGACCTTTGCCCAGCAGTGGGATGGTGTAGGTTAAAAAAAAACGTAGGTAAGCTGCTGCATAAAAATGTGTGGAAACCTAATTATTTCTTTTATGAAGTGACGCCTGTTTTTATGTCGTAAATCTAAGCGATTTTTGTTTAATAGTGGTTAGGCGGCAAAAAACTTATCCTTAATATCTTAGTAAGACGGTCATAACTGAAATTATCAATTGAACGAAGGCACTGTTACAAAAAAAAAGTCTTGACAGTGGGTTCTTAACGTATAAATCCGTTGTCGTAACGTCATAAAAAAACAAGGTGGATCAGTTTGGGCGGCCGGAAATGACTCCAATTTGCGGCCGCGGATTAGTTGCTTACTTTGCGCCTATTTTAGCCCTTACTTCACTACAATGTACCTTAATTTGATGTCGTAGGTTGTATTAGAGAGATTTACCTAAGATTTAGATTGTTATGAGGAACACATCACGTGTCAAGCCAAAATACTTACTCATGGCAGAGAGTTATTCCTTCGATCGCTATGCCCTCCATTAATGTACCTCGAAAACGAAACAAATCTGTAGTCATTAAACATAATTCCACGAGATCAATATTTGCGTCTAAACAAACTTCTAGTGAGTCGGTTTATCTTTATGTTTATATTATCTTTATCTTTTTTATCTTTATATTATGTTTATATTTTTATTGATGTTGTAATATACACAGTCTGGCCACAAATACTGATACAATTGAAAATAAGAAAAAATATTACATTTGAATTTGGAATCTGACATTTCTATACGATTGCTCATTGTGTTTTCTAATTATGACGCCAGTACATTTTATAATATTTTGCGATATTAAAATGGAGTGGGGTGATAAAGAGAACCGAATCGCTGTGATTGCATTACACAAAGTTGGTATGGAGCCAAATACAATTTTTAAAACTCTCCATACGCTTGGTATTAGTCAAATGTTAGTGTACCGGGCTATCAATAGGTACAATGAGACAGAAAAAGATCTGGCCGTCAACGTTGTGTTCGTACGAAAAAGGTGGTCAAATCAGTAAGGGAAAGAATTCGCAGAAATCCTGTCCGAAAGCAAAATATTTTATCTCGGGAGATGAAGATATCACCCAGAACAATGTCGTGTATTTTAAAAGATGACTTAGGACTTGCAGCCTATAAGAGACGCACTGGTCAATTTTTTTACTGATAATTTAAAAAAGAATAGGGTTGTAAAATCGAAAAACTACTGAAGTGGTGTACGCAAAGGGAGGTCACAGAAAAATGTTGTTTACGGATGAGAAAATCTTTTCAATTGAGCAACATTTTAACAAACAAAATGACCGTGTTTAGGCTCAATCCTCTAAGGAAGCTTCCCAATTAGTCGGCAGAGTGCAACGTGGGCATTACCTGACTTCAGTGATGGTTTGGTGGGGCTATGAAGGAGTGGCCGATATTTTTGTGAAAAAGGTACCAAAACATCGGCACAAGTGTATCAAGATACCATTTTTGAGAAGGTAGGTAAGCCCTCTAACAACACCATGTTCAATAACCAAGCATGGTCCTTCAACAAGACTCGGCGCCGGGTCATAAAGCTCGTTCCACGCAGTCTTGGTTAGAAGCGAACGTTTTGGACTTCATCAGAGCTGAAGTCTGGCCGTCGTCTAGTCCCGATCTTAATCCGCTGGATTATGATTTATAGTCAGATTTAGAGAGATCGGATTGCTCTAAACGCCATGATAATTTGGAGGCCCTAAAACAGTCCATACGATTGGCAGTGAAGAATTTTCCCGTGGAAAGAGTGCGTGCTTCTATTGATAACTGGCCTCAACGTTTAATGGACTGTATTACAGCCAATGGGGACCACTTCGAATAAGCTTTTTATATTTTAAATTGTTTTATATTTATGTATAAAACTAACACACTGTAAAAGTAATAAATATTTTTTGTGACAATATTTATGGCAAGACTAGGTATTGACTCAAAATTACTTTCAGAATGCAAACAAATGCTAATAACCTATTTAAAACCAGTATTCTACTACAAGACTGAAGAAATATTGTCTAGCCTAGCCTAAAATAGAATTATCTTGACGACCCGTCTGGTGTAGTGGTCGAGAAATCGCCTACTACGCAGCGGGTGCGGGTTCGATCCCCGCACAATACAAACATTTGTGTGCATGAACATGTCTGTTTGTATTGGTCTGGGTGTTTTCTAGGTATATCATGTATGTATTTACAAACAAAAAGTATTTAAGTATTATATCCGTTGTCTGGCACCCATAACAAGTTTGAGTAGCTTACTTTGGGACTAGATGGCGATGTGTGGGAATGTCCAAAGGATATTTAAAGGATAAGGATATTTATATCTCCAAACTTACAAAATCACACTTTAACACACACACACACACACACACACACACACACACACACACACACACATCCAAGAAAGGCATACCTAAAAGAAAGTCTTGTTAGTAACATGACTTGTAACTCGAGAACGGCAAGACCGATTTTCGTGTCATGTACTTTGTTGGATTTATGTTGGCCCCGTATAGGATAATAATCATTAAACGGGGCCAGGGCGTAACGGGGCCCGGGGTGAAATTAAGTTTGTTGAGACTACTTGCTAGTTTTCAATGAATCTCACTCCAGTAATACTTTAAATGACTGGGCAAAATTAAATCCTCATCCATTGTTATTAAAATTTCCACAATAAAGTTTGTAAAACGAAAACAGGCATGAATAATTTCGGTGTTAAACAGTGTTTAGTTTTCAAATTGTAAAGTTTCGATACCTAGAGTTGGGTCAGTTTTAGGGAAGCACTTGTACACATTGAAATGTTGTCGATAATTGCCATTTTAATGCCTCATAGTTTTCGGTATACCGGAATTTAATAACGTCGATATTTGCAATTGTGCTCTGTAATAGGAGCAAAAACGTTAAGTGTAGGCCCTTTAGTAACCAGTAATCAATTCTAATCTGTTTTAATTAATAATATTAAATAGTAGATTGTTACACGGGGAGAAAGCCATTTCACTCGAGATGTTTTTGGCGCTCGAACGGAGTGAGAGCGCTAGTAATCCGAGAGTGAAATGGGTGCTTTCACCCGAGTTAAAGATACTATTTTTCATTTCGACTGTGAGGAAAATATATAAATTTAGCTATGTAATTGTGATGCGATGATGGGATATTAGGTTGTTTGGCGAGAGATAAAACCTCAAGTTTTTACATCACATATCAGTTTGTTTACATAAAACACATGATTAGAAGGACAGTAACGGCACGAAAGACAACAGAGTACATAAAACGCGGACGATATCAAATATTTCAAATCATTGTAAAAAAATATCGATCGTTTTTTCTCACAGACAATAATAATAGTAGAAGAACGCAACCACAACCTTGTCACCAAAACTGCCACAGTTTATGTCAAATTCCAGGTTCAATTTTACCTCATGAGATAGCGCCATGAGTGACAGCTTAAGGTGGGAGTGAGTAAAATGATTAATGAACAACAAAATCGCGGCGCAGCCAATCGCCACCGCCTGCTTAATAATCTGTTCAATAATCGATCGAAATAAAAAAATATATTATCAAAGACAAACAAAATGTGACAATTTAAAATAATGAAAAATAAGTGTCACTTTGTATGGTGGGCAACCGAATATTATATTTGTAGATTTTAAATTGTGAAAATTAGACCGATTTTAATTTTTTAAAATAAGTGACCATAACAAACACGCTTTTGATGTTTAGCTAATTTTAAAAATATGGAAAGCTTTTTCATTTTATTAACATGATGTTACTCAATTATCTTTAACTACGTTTCTGATCGTAGCATTTAAAACTAAATTACTTTCCACTCTAGGGATGGAAAAGCTTATTTTTTTGTTATTTTCTAACGAAATAAATGGAACCAGCAGTGTATTGAAAACCAATGAGTCCAATCCTAGAACTTAATATTATCATTAATTACAACGAGTTTGCGATTCCGATTTACATTGACTTGGGATTATAACTTTGGATTACTATAACACTGAGTTAAAGCATTTTAGAGCACTATGAGCATGTCGAGGTTACTACGTATATTCTGTAGAATCATTGATAAGATTTTTTGTTCCTTTTACAGACCACACGATGTATTTTACCAAATGTGTTATAGAATTTGACATTGTCATTAAGTACAACGAGCAAGCAATTTTTAAATGCATTGATTAGGGATTATAACATTTAAAAGCACTATGACCAGTTTAAGGTAACTAAGTATACTCTGTATAATACTGTTCTTATTGCTCCTTTTCCAATCCACTCGCTGTATAGCAAGCAATGATTATAGTATGCAGTATGGCAAAAATACATATTATTTTAGGTTTTCTGAGTTACGTATTCTAAGAGTAATCTAATTTATTTGTGTCTGTCTCTAGGTTGGTTATTGTGATTAAAATTGACCGCTAGAAAAAAAAACTATTTTATAAACGCGGTTAAATGTCTATACAAGCCAAGTCAGGAGTTTATCGCACTGTACTTACTTTCGTCTATAACAGTACTAACGTCAACGAAACACTTATACTTGCGCTAATATATCGATACATACAAATTGGTTAAATGGTACAACCGTATTCCACATTAATCCAGGAATTAAAAGTTTCACGAAACGTGTCCACGTGTAAATTTATTCGGACAAAGTTGGTTCTAATTTATATTGTGAAAGATAAATTAGATATTTAAAAGTTTTTCACGCAAAAATGTAGTCCTGCTGTAGAATCATTAAATTAGCATCGTATAATTTTCAATGGTGGATAAAATTCTCAAAACTTCTTGTGTACCTAATTGAACTAACCTTATTGTTTTTAATGAAATTTTTAAAAGTAATTTGAAGTTTTACGA
The DNA here is from genome assembly GCA_963924145.1 of Pyrausta purpuralis. Lineage (NCBI taxonomy): Eukaryota > Metazoa > Arthropoda > Insecta > Lepidoptera > Crambidae > Pyrausta > Pyrausta purpuralis. The sequence goes on from OZ001643.1 coordinate 22,472,193, forward strand.
TCGTCAAAGTAAGTTGAGTAAGTTTCAAAATAACCGCATAAAATGTCATTGTCCGAAATGACCTATTTTTCTTTTTAAAAATGTTTAACATACATGTTAGGCCCCTTACACACTGCGACTTTTAGCAACGATGCTGTCGCAAGTTTTGAAAACGCGCTTCAGCATCGTGACTCGCGCAATGATCGAACTTAATTTAGCATCGATGCAGTCGCGCGTTAGCATCGAATCAGAAGCGCGGCTGTCGCCAAAATTCGCCAATATTCAGTACATAATTTGACTATTTCCAGCTTCTGGAAAGGGTCTTACGTGTACGTACACTCTATCTACGACATAGAGGCACATACTACCTACCTTACGTACTCGTACATGAACATTATTTAACACCGTCAAGTAAAAATATTGTATCTCATGATTTAAACTCGAAAGACAACAACTGATCGAGACTTTTCAGCTCACGTCTAATTCAGGCTGATTATAAATGAGCACTTTTCAAGTAAAGGCACATGAGAAGTTTTAATCGTAAAGTACCAAATATTAAGAGCTCCCAAAAGTTATTGTAAGTGTTATATAAATTCTGTTCACAAACTCTGGTAGAAACGCGTAACTTGCGTTAAACAGGACAAGTGGGACCATTAGTCAAATGCCTCAGGTTAATGATTAAGATATTGACAATGATGATAAGGATATTGACGTTTACGGTTAGGGAGTCGTAAGTGAGAGAACGCGCCCAGGTTCTTTTGAGCGTGCTATAGACCTTATAAGATTTAGATAACCATTTGTATCTGCGAATTAATAAGTTAGCAGACTCAAAAATAATCAAAATCCTTTTTTAAATCGGCTAATAAGAGCTCCATCCGATACTTTAATAATTATATAACTTATAAGAAGTTACACAGTTTTACAAAGAGCGAAAGATTTTATAATCAAGTGTCTAAAAGTGAAATTGAATACCCAAAGGAAACAATGTCGAGATCTATAATATACTGTGGGACGATTGCAATTGCAAGGGTTCCTTGCGAAATTGAAAAATAAATTACCATAATTGTAGGACGTCGTTCTTGTATTAATTCCTTCTGCAGATAAAAAAGTGTAACCAGATTTGTTAGTGCAACTTGGAAAAAGTTTAAAGGATTATTGGATATGAAATCACTTAATAAATTAAATCAAATCCCACTAAAATAGCTCCTGTTTAACCAGTTTGTATCAGTCAGGGATTACAGCTTTAGAAAAATGAAAACCCCGCCACTGGAAGCTACAAATTCTCAGTTTTTGATTAGCCTGTTCTATCAATTTTTGTGGTCTATGGAAAACTTCAATAAAATAAAATCCGGCAGTTATACGGCTGTGCTATAAACTTTCCGTAAACGTACCGAACGTATTTTAGGTTTACTCTATATATACAATCGTTTTATGTCTGGTTAGGATTCAAGAGGGTCTGTGATTACTTAAATTTACTCGCAAGATTTCACACATCTTGTGTCCCGAATTTTCAACATTCTTTATCCTTTCTCCTTTCCTTTGGACATTCCCACACATCGCCATCTAGCCCCAAAGTAAGCTACTCAAAGCTTTCAAACATTATAATGTCTTATAGGTATAAAGTGCATGCTAATTTGTGCTTGTCTTTACAGGGTTTTGTTTAGCCTTGAGCCTACTATCGCGCTGGCGAGGAAAATCATCAAAATTGTATATCATACAAAAATATACTTATCTTTTCTCATTAATCACCTTTCTAGAAAATAAACAGTCATTATAATTCCTCTTCTGAAATAGTTTAAATATTAAAGGCATTCAATAGAAAATGTCTTATTAAAAGTACGCTGGTGTTGTCCCAGAGTTTCAAGAAAACAATACCAATGTAACCAGGTGGGACTAATTAACTATAAATCAAGCACTGTCTGTTTCCGCTGTTGATATTTCCTTCCTCGAACTGAATTTCCATGTAATTTATTTATTCCTATGAATGAAAACTTGCATTTTCTGGATTGGCAATAAACTGTTGAACCAGGCTATCCTTAGTGCGAGTACCTACTGTCCCTTATCGCAAGACCATAGTCTTATATCATAGATAAAAGTGTATCGTTTATATTTGAGAAAATACATAAATTTGAAAAATAACTAGAATTTTAAACTTAATATAGTTTAATTTAATTTTAACTTTTACTCGAATTATTTATAAGTTTTTGTTTTCAATTACTAACTAACATGAGCTCTGATTGCTTGAAATAAACTAATTTTAATTTCAGTTCACTGAATTGTAGGTAATTTTATACTTATTAATTAACTTTATCGTTTGGTCCTTTTGTACCTAAATTATTTACATTGAAACTAAATTACGTACTATCATGTTAATATTTTTTAGAAATAAAGCAAATATTTATTTAAGATAGCACCAATTATTTGTACACTTAATATAACTTTATAATTAATTAAAACTTAATAAGTTAACTAACGTGCTTTCATATTGAATATTTGTGTGTACGATATTGAATTATTTTGTAGGTATTCGATTGAATTTACTCACAATTATTTTCAGATATTTGTTTTGTTTGTAACTGTCACTTTTATTCGTATTAAAATATTTGTGAGCTTCTTAAATAAAAAAATAAATATTGAACACCGATGCACCTAATTCACTTGTGCTATGGAAAACAGACACATCGGTAGTACCACAAAACCCAGACTCGAGATAATGTAGACGGTTCAGATTTCTGTTGAACCGGGGACCTCGGAGCGGCAACGCCTTGAAACCCAGTGTGTTTAGCCTCTAAACTATGGAGGTCGTCTCAAACATTTATTGACCAATGAATTTACAACAATGACATAATGGTTATCTATATCGTAATTTGAACCTAGCTCTGCAGTAAGTACCTTAAATAACCCTATAAAGTATCTGCCGTACGTTTTCGGGGTAAGTGTTTTCTGACAGAAAAAGGCAAAGACCATTCAGCCGTATCAACGCAATATCCAGCCATTGTCACATTACAAGTTGAAAAGGAGCGGTTTTTCCTTATATTTTATTACAGCAGTGTCGTCCTAACGGCCGTTTAGGGGTTTAACGTCGGGGGATAAACGTGCTCTCATTAGTTCTTCATTACCGCCGATCACTCAAATGCCTGGCAAATGTAGCCTTTCGATTAGATCTTTAGAAAAAATAAACTAACTTTAGTGCGGCCCGATTCTCTGCGAGCGGTCTCCTAATATAACTGCAATTAAAAAATAATTAGTTTTACTTCGCACAAATGCCAAAATAATGTTAACGCGTGTTAATGCGGGTAAAGAGGAAATCTTTACCCACATCTGTGTTTTCAACAGTCTACAACAATATTATTAAAAAAAAAGAGTTACCGTGCTCTTTATGATCGTCCCTGTATATGAGTAAAAACTTTTCGTAAAACCTGTATGAAAATCCGTGCAGTAGTTTTCCAATTTATCGACCGACACAAGAATATTGTACCCCCCAAGATGAATTCAGAAATTGTGAACCGAAAATTTCTGGTAATGACGGTTAATTACCTATTCATTTTTTGCGGCTCTCATACTCACGCAGATTGACAGTGTGTATTTTTTTAAATTTAATACACAGACATGTTTTGTTTGTGAGATGTAACTCTATTGAAATGAAAGACTTAACGGATTTTTTTCGCGCCCGTTTTATTAAAACTATATGCCTGATATTTCGAATGCTTTACAGTATCCGTGGTCTCAGGCAAGACTAAGGTGATATTTGTAATTACATAGTTGTGAAAAATAAAACTTCCATCACTCATTAATATTAATTGACGTTCTTATCCACGCAAAAAAAGCTGTGTATTGAGATCTTGCAGTATGTGATGTTGCTCGGGTCTTCTTATGAATAGGATCCCATGCTGGTAAAACTTTCCAATCATCATGAGATCCTTTTCTTAAGAAATCCGTAAATAATCCGCATTTCAATGAGTATTATTCGCAAAAAAATCAGAACCAAATAATGTAACTCTATTCTCTGACGACCTACGTGGTGTAGTGGCTAAGCACGCTGGTTTCAAGGCGTCGCTGCTCCGAGGTCCCGGGTTCGATTCCCAGTTGGGTCAATATAGAAATCAAATTTTCTTTATTGTCTCGGGTGTGGGTGTTGTGGTACCACCGTTGGTCTGATTTCGATAACACAAGTGCAATAGCTACTTACTTTGGGATCAGAGCAATGTATGTGATTGGTGTCCAATATAATATTCTCTACCGAACAGAGTAGAACCCCAGCGAATAGTGTCGCTAAGATTACTAAAACCGATCGTCAATCGAATGATGTCACCTGGGAATTCGTATCTTAAGCCGTGTAGAGTCGACAAGAGGGGCAAACGGATAGTGATAGACGTAATACCCAAACGTAAGCATACTCTGACATAGGTAGACTTAGAAAATAGCTAGAGGCAACGTGAAGTTGTTTGAATTCGAACACTTACATAAAACAGTATCAAATAATAAATAAATGGCTCGTTTATTTATAACAAGCAGTTCCTTGCTCTATATAATATTAAACCGTTTTTAGTGATAATATTATAACTGTATGTATGTACAAATAAAGATAGATAGATAACTCTTTATTGCACATTACATAAATTGATTTACAAATTCGTTTTAGGGAAATGTACAATTTAGGCGGTCTTATCGCTATAAGCGATCTCTTCCAGACAACCTTTGGGTAAAGTATACATCATAGAAACAGGGCATAGTTTATTTTTTTTGGAAAATCAAGTTTTTTTTAATTTTATTTTTCTCTAACTGTGTTAAATAAGCACAGATTGTTTTTAATACGAACTTTAAAAAAGTTTCTGAAATAGTAGTGGTAATTATTGATCTAATATTGTTCAACCAACAAAACGAATAAATTTTCAGCTTTATAAATTATAAATAACATGATTACTACGATCACCACTTATTAGGTAAGTTCTAATGATGTACAGTAGTCTACTTACCAGAAACTTCAAACGAAAAGAATGAAATTTAACATTCATAAATTGCAAATTAAATCCTTTTTAGGGTTCCGTACCTCAAAAGGAAAAAACGGAACCCTTATAGGATCACTTTGTTGTCCGTCTGTCCGTCCGTCTGTCAAGACCCTTTTTCTCAGGAACGCGTGGAGGCATGAAGCTGAAATTTATATCAATTACTCAGGTCTACTGTCCCTTGAAGCTGTGAAAAAATCAAACTTCTAAGCCAACGCAATCAAAAGATACAGCCGTTTATGCCGCAAATTTTCGACACTTGCAAGGGAATCAAAACCTACAGGGTGCTTCCCGTGAACTCAGAATCTTGAAATTTGGTACGAAGCAACGTCTTATAGCATGGATAAAGGAAAAATTACGAAAACCATAAATTTTTAGTTTCATCACATAACATATATTTTTTTAATAATTTTAAACTTACTACCCATTTCCTCATAAACGCGTAGAGGTATTAAATTGAAATTCATACCAAATACTCAGATCTATAATACCTTTAAGCTGTAACAAAATCAAACTTCTATGTCAACGCAATCAAAAGAAACAGCAATTTAAGCTGCATATTTTGAAACTCGCAAGTACTCGCAAGGGAATCAAAACCTATAGGGTACTTCCAGTCGACCTAGAATCTTGAAATTTGGCATGAAGCAACGTTTTATAGCACACATAAAGGAAAAAATCCGAAAACCTTAAATTTTTAGTTACATTACAAAATATATATATTTTTAATAAATATAAATTTATTACTTTTTTCCTCATGAACGCGTAGAGCTATCAAGTTGAAATTCATATCAAATACTTAGATCTAATTGCCTTTAACCCGTGAAAAAAAAAAAAAACTAAGTCAACGCAAAAACGCAAAACGCAAAAGTACAACCATTGATACCGATTGTCGTAATGAACGAACTTTGTAAACCTTGCAGGTCTGTACGGCACCATCGGTGCGCGAGTCCGACTCGCACTTGGCCGGATTTTTTTATAAATATAAACTTATTACTTTTTTCCTCATGAACGCGTAGAGCTATTAAGTTGAAATTCATATCAAATACTTAGATCTAATTGCCTTTAACCCGTGAAAAAAAAAAACTAAGTCAACGTAAAAACGCAAAACGCAAAAGTACAACCATTGATACCGATTGTCGTAATGAACGAACTTTGTAAACCTTGCAGGTTTGTACGGAACCCTCGGTGCGCGAGTCCGACTCGCACTTGGCCGGTTTTTTTTTTAATGAATCGGATTTATTAGAAATATCTCAACTGCTATTTACTCTAAACTATCATCCATTGCGTTAGTATGGACCGACCGCTCTAAGAACCCTATTGACAAGTTAACATTTTGACAGAAAATGTATCGGAAAACAACAAAAGTCTAGAAGTTTGACATTGTTTCCATATCTTTTCTGTCCAAATTTAAAACTTAATAATATCATTATTTAAGCGGCGGATCTATCACGATACTGAAACAATCATTTTCACCAATTAGAAGCCTGCGAAGTCATTGAACTTCACTGAACTAATTAAAAGTCTTCGAGTTTAAAATCAACAGGAAAAGTTTCCTGGCTATTATATTTTTTACCTTTTAATAATTTTAAACGAGGAAAATAAGAGTACGTATAACTCAATTTGCTTCAATACTTCCTAACTCTTCAAAGAAAATAGCTGAAGCTAAACTAATATGATCGGGCAACACAACCTCAAGCGAATGTAAGTTAACCTTACACCTTACCGAAAATTAAGTGACAGCTGGCTTTAAACAGTATAATTGAAGGCAACAGCCGTTCCAATTACAAACGCACTTATGGTGTGGGTGTATAGGAGACAAGGAGTTAAAGTGTTAGAAATATTTAGTTTTAGGGAATTTTTCGTGATGTTCTGATTAAAATAGGGAAAGTTATTAAACATTTTAAGTAACGTTTGTACAAAAAATATTAATCATCCTATCTACACATAAAATTAATTAAGGTATGATCAATGTCAAATATGTAAACATAGAAAGGATTTTACTTACCTACTCTTTGGTTTCATGTCAGTTTAGCCTAGTTTTATTCTTTGTGATTAGTTATAAATTGTGGATCAGCCCCTTAACCTCATCAAAAATAAAAAATGCAAACTTGTTTGAAAAACCATTAACAATAACCTCCAGCGTATTTCTATTAAGTCCACTAGATATGGTATTTCAGTTAATATTAACAAATGCTAAGCCTTACTTATTGGTAATCCATATCAATTGGGTAAAATCGGTCAGCGTATTGCTGCGTTGCGTAATAACGACTGCACCATACCATGTAGCAGTCATGTTAAAAATCTAGGTTTGGTGATAGATAGCTCACTCAGTTGGGCTAACCAGATCGCCGAGATTAGCAGAAACGTAACTTACTCGCTTCGAACATTACCAATTTCGGAACTTTCTATCGATAAGTACCAAAATTTTGCTGGTCCAGGCACTGGTACTGCCTGTAATCGATTACGCCGATGTGTGCTGTACCAACTTGTACCAAAACCATTTAAACATAGATTTATTTGTGGCATACGAAAGTATGACCATATTTCTCCATTCCGTTTTCAACTTAATTGGCTCACTATTCGTCAGCGCAGAAATCTTCGAGTCCTTTGTACTCTTTTCAGTATTCTCGATAACCCGAATTCTCCCGACTATCTCAAATGTAATTTCAAATTTATGAGAGACATATGTTCTCGAACCCTCCGTCCTAACAATGCCCTCCAGCTATACACACCTCTTCACAAGACTGCTTATGTCTCTAACTCCTTCACCCTCAGTACTATAAGACTCTGGAACTCCCTCCCTGATACCATCAAGACTTCATCGTCTAAGTATTCATTCAAAAAGTGAGAATACCACGTGATGCTTGATAAGGTTTGTCCTTCTCTGTTTCCCCTATATTAATCTCTGTAAGCCTATGTATGGATAATTGTATGTATTCAAGTATGTTTAAGTAGGTTTATTTATTATTATTTCTGTAAGTATATTAGTAGGTTAAAATTAATTTGTTACTTTTATGTGTAACTTTACGCCGCCTCAATCGTTTCTGTTTCACCCAATGGTTGACTGGTAGAGAATGCTTTAAGCATTAAGTCCGCTATTTGTACTTTAGTTTTGTCAGTGCAACAAAGAAAAAAAAGAGCGTGATTGGGCGCGCATCTGCGAGCTACTTGTATTGAAGTCATTTACTTTACCAAGCTGCAACGGACCATAGTCATGATCGTGCCTTGATCGCGATCAATATCAATCAATAGGAATGTATCGGGCATGTACAGTAACACCTTCCGCACTGAATACGTATACAACCCGTATGATGCCAGTATGCAACGCGTATGTAATATCGTGTCCGTGGTGAACCGTGTTTCATTTTTTTTTGTTAGCAAGGTCTACCAAGAAGTGTCGTCATCAGTTAGACAGTCTCTATTGGCAGGACTATCAACTACTACTCTTTCGGTCTAGCAACGTAGCGTTTCATGCACGAACCGTGTAAGCAACGGCAAAATATGCTCCGTGCATGACGCGCAATGGTGTTGGTCGGTGACAAAACAGTCTAGTTAGCAAGGTGTCATAGAATTAAATCTAGAGAAATATTTTTTTCCCGGACGAGTTCCTAGCATGGCCATTGCAAAGTATGGTGATATGCTACAGTGTACTAGACAAAGAGCTTTACTTCTTACCCACATAAAACGTATAAAACTTTTTAGCACGTTTGTGTCCCGTTCCGTCGCTTTAACTCTTCGGCGACTCCCATAAAATTAGCGTTTATTTGCGTGGTCGTTTCGGCTGGTAATTTCTGTGTAGCCCACATTCAGAAGCAAACAGTAGTGTCGCAATATTCGGGAACACGCGTCCGTATTTTTTTGCCGGCGTCAACGCAAATTGGTCCCAGGGTCGTTATGGGTTTATGGTTTGGTAAGATTTAAGGTGTGTGGTATAGTCTGTCCTTTTGGCCCCAATGGTGCGTTAAGATGCGATTAATGTGGGAAAATCTACAAGAATAGCACTTGCGCCAAATAAGTTTGAACACTCCTTTGGGTCGACTTGATGCTACAACGTGTCTGCTAGTTATGTAAGCACTTTGGCTGGTAACAGACGCTATGATATGTGACTGCAGTTGTTAAATCATTGTTTTCATAACAGACTAGCGGTCCCTCGCGACTTCGTCTGCGCGTTTAGAGTTTGCTACCTCTCCTCCCGTCGCAACGTAATGTTTCATTACACAAAAATATTTTTTCAAATCGGTCCAGTAATCCCTGAGATTAGCGAATTCAACCAAACAAACAAAATCTTCAGGGAGGGTAGCACCTTTTGACTGTTCTTTTCTCTGTTCCGGAATAAGCTACAAAGTACTTAATATAAGTTTTGGCGTCATAATCTGTGAAGTTCCATGCGTTAAGGAGTTCCACCATCAGCTCTGCTCAACAAAATGGTGACTATCATACGTAAAGACATGTCGATATACTATTACAAAACACTTTATATGCCTTTAAAAATTTGAGGGTTTCTCTCGATTACACCAAGATCCAATCATGAGATCCCGATTTGGCAACAAAGGGAATAGTAGGTGCTTTTTTAAAATGACCACAAGTGACTGAGATATGAGGTCTAATGGCCACAAAAAAAAACAGTGGAATGGTTATCCATTCCACTGTGTTTGTGTGTTCCACATCCATTCCTTCTCTTTTTTGAAGTCGGTTAAAATAATCTTCATTTTCGTAACCAAACATTAAATAACGATATCTAAAATCCTGTTCGTATAAGTCCAAGCCTGTGGCAAGTAAACATCGCAATCACGTTCTGAATTTCAGATTTTTTACATTAACTATGCAAAATTGGTGTTTGGCATGCAAAGCATCTCATGATTTCATCTAAGCAAAACACGTGTGCAATCAGAACTTTCTCGAAGGAGCAAACAAAGCAGCTCTAGGCCTGCACTGCAGCCGCTTAGTATTCCAGTATTGTGCTGCGAACAATAAATTCAACTCCACAGAGCCCCGTAGCAAATTTCCAGCTTATTTTCAACAAATTATTTCTGCTCGCCGTCACGCTTCCTAAGTGACTTTGGATGTTTGGCAGAATTATTGGAGATTAATTTGTTTATTTTAGCTGCTATGAAATTTATTTATTTTAAATCCCGTAGTCGCACTTATAATTACTTTTTCAAGATAAAAGTTTAAAGATTAAATGTTAAATCCATATGTTCTGTCATTAGATGTGCAAGATAAGTGTGTATCTGAAAAATATATTTTTAAGTTCGAAGGTCTGATTTCCAATTACTTACTAGATCGCTTCTAGATCATTTTTTTTATTTACCTATCTTAAGTTTAGTGTTATTATTTCAAGCTTGTTTCAACAACGGAATTCCACTTCAACTCATAGTTATCTTTACAGGATTGACATTAGTATCTCAATCACTTGTTGTAAAAAAATAATGCATTCTTTGTTGTTTATTTCGCAATGATTTCAGTTAAGAGACCCATAATGAAATTGAAAAATGTAATTTGATGTTTTTTTATTTATTTAATTAGGCACAACATCTCACAATTTTTGCTCTATTATTTTGTTTGTTATCTACTCGTAGTTACGACGTTAAAAGTCTTGAATATCTTGTGATAATGATATGTACCATACTTGTACGTATATAAGTTCGTTACCAAAAAGCACTTTTTAACCATCCTTCTTTAATCCGCACTGCACAAAAGCAATCAGTTAGCAAAGGTTGCCCAAACACAAAAGTTACTTTGACTACCAAATGCCGTAGCGGCCATAGAACATTCCGTAGGCGCACACAGCTACGACCATCTACAGTGCTACGAAAATACACAGTCCATTTTAAACGTTCTACGATAGATATTACGTGCGAGCATAGTCGTGTTTTAACGGTCGTTCTATAGCCCATTCGTTCGCAGCCGGCAAACGTCCATTGTGGAAGATACCAGCCATTATTTCTTTTATTCCGTTTCGTGGACCAGTTATGGAATAGCCTCTTTACTTTTATTTACGCAAACAAGATCACGATTATTTTTATTATTACTGTAGCAGCTGCTCAGCGTATGTGAAAGTGTGATAGTTGGATTATAACAGGATAAGTTCAAGTAAATATTGTTGTATGTGTTACGAGATGCTCGTAGCGAAGTGTTAGCAGCGCTTTGGTATTGATACCGAAGTGAAGCAACCTACAGCTCGGTCGTGTTTGGATGGTTTCATGGGAGACCATATAAGTGACGTACCTATATCACGAGTATCTCCGTGCTTCGAAAGGCAAGTTAAGCCTTTGGCCCCGGCTAATATCGGTTGATATTAGTCGTTTAGCCTAGTCATGGGTGGCTTGATAACATGTGACAGCAGTGTTAGTCGCTCGCCTTGCAAACACCCCTCCACCAACCCGCACTGAGCCCGCGTGGTGGAGTATTTCTCAAACTACCTCATAGTTGAGATAAGGCCTGTGCCCAGCAGAGGGACGTTACAGGCTAACTTTACTAAGTAAATATTAAAAGTAAGAAATGTTACATGAAATTAAATCGTTCCTTTTAACGCTATATTTGGCATTTAAGCAAGTAAATGTGTCTCATATACACCAAATAATTAAATTTATCGATAAGTTAGCTCCCGATAGTTCGAAGTAGAAGCAATGTTTACTCATCCGAACGGTAACTATTACAGGCATTTCAATTTTGTGTTTACAGCCAAAACCGTCTTTGTCTGGATCCCAGGCGTCGGTATCTAGTTTGATTGCCGTGAAATAGTTGTTCAGTTGCCAGACGCGGTTGATTACAATTTGTGTTACGTGGAACGTGTATATGAGCATGGCAGACACGGTTATTTTGTTACACAAGAGACAGAGGAAATGACCATGCATATAGGTACTTGTAGATCAGCAATAAGTTAGAGTAAAGTTTAATAAGTAATATACACCTAGGACGGCACTTCACACACCCAGATTATAATAGTGAACTTTAAACAAAATATCATAAACAATGTCTGTTAAAAAAAAAACAGATTCGTATTACGGCATTTATGAGTATATCATGCACATAAAAATAATACCTCGTTAAAAATTGATGGTGACCTCGATTTAAAATTTCATTCAACCTCACCACACATGGGTTTGTTAATGGAAACAAACAGCTAGGTTGACTTATTGAATTAAAAGGAAAATAATTAACTTCGCCAATTTCATTACACAAAATCGAAATGTAATTAATATCAGAATGATTTTTACGCGATTCGTATTCACTGCTGCCTGCTGTGTGTTATTACATTTCAGCTTCGTGCAAACTGAAAATTCTAACAAAAATGGAAAAAGTAGGTACCTACCTGCACTGATAGTTATGTTTCTTGTTTTTTATTTTAATTATTAGATACGTTACTCAAAATAGATCTAATAAAGTAGTGTATGAATATAGATTAAGCTATACTTAATCACTGTAAGAAAAAAGACACCAAATAATGCCTCTCCTCGATGGGTTTATTATATTCATAAACGGTTAATAACGATGCTATTCTAACAAATTTGATTTTAGGCAAAGAAGAAGCTACCGAAGACGAAGATACTCACACTTTTGTAGCCTTGATTGAGTAAGATAAACAAATGAAAAATACCTTATATTACAGTTATTCGTTTGGTTCAGTATCGTTACCATGAGTTTACGACGGTTTTACTCGCTAGCGATGACGTAAAAAAAAGTCTATGGAAAATTGCACAGCGCCTCTAGCGGTCACTGACGGAACTCAAATTTTCCATACAAAAAGTTACGTCGTTGCTAGCGAGTAAAATCGTCGTGCTATCGAGAAAACTCATGGTAATGGTACAGATTTATCAGAGTGATCCTATTCTTTGTATTTGTGTACTATAGAAGAATATGGAAAAAAAAAAGTGTATTAATCTGTTATTTATATTTTAGTATAGTGTTTATGGACGGATCGAAAAGATCGTGCACCGGCACGATTATACATGACAATGTAGTAATAACTGCAGCACATTGTTTGTAAGTAAATAAAACCCTCCTTTTATTTCTTTAATAGGACTTCGAAACCGAGATAAAGTACTACTTTCGCCACAGTCGCCGTTGCAATTGATTACCTACATTGTAAACACACACACTATTTGACTTTACTAGAAAAGCACTTCGGTAAGTGCATCATCAGGCGCGTAGGTTTTGTTTTCAAGTAAATGCCTGATAGACGTGGGTGAAATCTGAGATAAGTAGGAGTAAGTGCTTTCTAAAATCTCAGGTGACGTAAGTAACCTATTTCGGGTACATTTCAAAGGCCTCATATTCTTTAATGTTTTACCCTGGGGAATGACTGCTACTTCTTGATACAGTGGGTTAAATAATAACAGATTTGAATACAAACAGACGTCGTGATTTTCACATTGAATGTCGTACATTAATGCTTGAAAAAGAAAGCATTATAATTATACTATTACTCACGGTATTTATTTACTTAAACAGATCATTTAGAGGTACCTAATTAAATTAGCTTGGCACCACTATAATGATTTTTACTCCCACTTCATTGCGCTTCTAACAATCTCAATATAAGAAATAGAGCAACCTTACGAACCAGGACTGAATTATGTATTCATTGCTGGTTCTTAAGGACTTTTATACTCACTGTGATTTTCTTGCAGTGATACCAAATTATGTCACTACCAACATGTATGTCTTTAGGACTACTTATATCGGTACTAAACTACACAAATACTGGATCGATTTTGTACTTATTCCTTTGAAAAGTCGCAATGTCACATCGATAATTAACCATATGTTTTTTAAAAGATTACTAGTGGTGTCAAAAGTCCATTTGTTCCATCAATTGCAGCATCCACCCGACCAATGAGAAGATAAAACCGGAGCTCACAGCCTCGTTCATTGTGATCGGCACAAAAAAAATGTTCGATACAGGCTACGAACAGTATCTACCTATAGAGAGGATTTTAACGCATCCGAAGTTTCACGGGTGGACGGCGGATCTATCTCTTATTTATACATTTGCAACCATGACAGCTGATAAGCCTGGGCAGGTATTGCCGTTGGCTGGAGAGAATGTGGCGAATCCGGTAGATTCGAATGTGACAGTTTACAGCTGGGGACATTGCAAGGACAATGAAGAAATCGTAAGTCGACAAAACTTGATTTTTATGTTAGGCACCAAGTTTTGACACACAAGTCAGTCAATTGCTATCCCATTTAATATTTTGACGATCGAGCATAATGGATTATTGGAAATAAAACTTAATAAGTGGTTAAAAAAGTAAGTAGCGAGTAAAAGTTATTAATGTATTAAAAACTCTAAATACCGCGCTAGGCACAAACTGTAAGCAAGTGAAATCGACTTTTACGTTATAAAGACTCGGTATTTTTATTATTATTCGTTTGTTTTAGTTAATCTGCGTGCACTACCCGTAAAATATCGCATAGACTATAAAATGCTGAAAACAATTAAATTTTATGCCACCTATATAACACAAAGCCAATCTTACATTTCAAAATATTCATAAGCTGGTTTAAAACGTAATACTATGACGAAAAGTACGTAACAAAAAATTTGGAATGTATGTGACACGGTGGTTTTTTCGCGTGAAGACTTACTTGTCTGTAACCAGAGGGCTACCACGGTAGCCGCTTTCTGGACAAATAAGATTTAGCCCGTGTTCTTGCCGACACGAAAGAAAAAGGTAGTTTTACATACACGCTCGAATGAATTGTTTTTTTTTTTAAATATTTTAAAGCCTAGCATAAAAAGTTTTAAAACATCTTTTTTCCCTGATAGGACAGGATAGGTAGCACGTACGAAATATGTTTTTTTTTTTTTGTATCTGCGGTGCAGTAGTTTTTTATCTGTAAAACGGTCAAACTTGTAATCGACTTACCACACATATAAAAGTTTGATTGACGCAAGAATCGAAGAGTATGTTCTTCACAAACATCGCTGATAGTATTTGTGGGCGAAAGATCACTATTTTACTAACATGGTTCATACACATTCGAACTACTGGATGAAATCTATACTAATATTATAAAGCTGAAGAGTTTGTTTGTTTGTTTGTTTGTTTGTTTGTTTGAACGCGCTAATCTCAAAAACTACTGGCCCGATTTGAAAAATTATTTTTACGTTGGATAGTCCATTTAATGAGGAAGGCTTTAGGCTATATAACATAAAGATACGACTCATAAGACCACAGCAGAAATGAAAAATGTTGCGAAAACGGGAGAAAGATATTCCTTTTGAGAGCTTCCGCTGCATACGCAGCGGAAAGCGCTTAAGTTACACAAAAACCATGTATGACAGGATTGTTAAGCATTAAGAGTTCTATAATAAAGTCCGGGACAGCATATATCTATCTTTTATGGTTGACTTACTACAACCTTTTTTATGTTAACAAATTTGTAAAAAAATAATGCATTATTTTAAGAGGTGTATTATACACACAGGTATTTATTCTTATCAAAATAAATACATTCATCATCACGAGCATTTCATTAAGAACCAAGTTGCCCTTTATATCATTTGATTTCAATAAATCTTAGGAGCTATCTCAGTTTTAACATAACTCCGCACCAAAATAATGTTCGCAGCTTAAGTACAACGTGCGCTTGCGCTAATATATTATAAAGCTGAAGAGTTTGTTTGTTTGAACGCGCTTATCTCAGGAACTGCTGGACCGATTTGAAAAAATATTTCTGTTTTGGATAGCTTATTTATCGAGAAAGGCTTTAGGATATAAAACATGACGCTGCGACGGGAGGGGAG
Organism: Pyrausta purpuralis; assembly: GCA_963924145.1. Classification (NCBI taxonomy): domain Eukaryota; kingdom Metazoa; phylum Arthropoda; class Insecta; order Lepidoptera; family Crambidae; genus Pyrausta; species Pyrausta purpuralis. The sequence continues at coordinate 22,487,934 of OZ001643.1, forward strand.
GGAACAAACTCAAAACGCGCGGACGAAGTCGCGGGGGACCGCTAGTACCTCATAAATAATAAGGTACATGGTAGCCATCCCGTATCCAACGGGACATATTGTAGTTTTGGTGACCATGCAAGTTTAAGACAATATCATTTAGCAGTGGTTGTTGGATTTTTGAAATTAATCTATGTTTTTTCTAAGGAACGACATACTGCCAAGACTACTCCATGCGACGAGTCGTCAGAGGAACCACCGGTAAGAAGTGTAGTTTTCTGTAGTCTCCGTTGCACCATCATAAAGTCAAAAGTAAAGTTAACCTGCAAGCATCCCACTGCTGGGCAAAGGCCTTAAGTATGAGGTAGTATCAGCTTTACTCCACCACTCGGGCTCAATATGGATTTCCGGAGGGGTGTTTATAAAGCAAGCGGTCATCCTCGCTATCAGAGTTTATCAAGTCGCCATAGGGCCTCAGACTAGAATTAACAACTAATAGCAACCGATATTAGCCTGCCGAATTTCTCCCGAAGCACGGAGATGCTCGTGTTATACATACGTACATACTAGTTCATGGTCATGGTCGAAACGGTCGCCCATCCAAACACGACTGCGCCGTGAGTTGCTTCACTTCGGTAACACTACCAAAGCGCTTCGAGCACCTCTCACCTCTACATAAATATCATAATTCACTATGATAATCACCAGTCTAATACTAAAAAATAACTGTGTGACGTATTTTCAATATAGAGTAAGTTATTTATTTAAAGTTCTTTGCAGCTAAAGGTACAATCGAGTCAATGTGGCGTAAATAACCTATGGTGTACTTAATCACGGTGGTATGGCCTATAGCACCCCAAAAAGAATGCTTGCAAATTTATATTTATTCTAGTTTAGCCATCTTAGTACACACTTGAGCACTTTATATATATGGCCTATCTCAGGTGAGATTGACCGCGAGTAAATAAATAAATATTGGACACCAATCACATATATTGCTCTGATCCCAAAGTAAGTAGCCAACGCACTTGTGTTATGGAAATCAGACACAACGGTGGTACCACAACACCCAGACGAGTACGCCTTACCTAAGGTCTTACTCTGGACACAAAACCCGATCCAATGAATATACCCATCCCTGTCACTCATACCAGGCCGTGTACGCGTGTGACAGGGATGGCTTTTTCATTGGATCGGGTCTTGTTTTGAGAGTAAGGGGGCCTGATCGGTAAGGCGTAGTTGTAAGGGCGTTTCTGCACTCCAAAGTTAATGTAAAAAGTGCTTTTTTTTCATCAGAGAAATAAACAAACTGTTTATGAAGCTGATACGAATGAGTTTGGATCGACCTTAGGTTTGTAATGGGTACAAAATATTTAAAATTTTAAATATATTTCAGGTCACAAAAAAATACCCAGCTACGGTAGGCTTTGATTCAAAGCGTTCCCATGGACAACATAAGGTATGTTTACGTATAGTTCCTATTTACTTATTAAAAAGTCAACCAGACATTTATTCTCACTACAAAACGCTGTGACATGATGACGATTTTTTTATGTTTAAAATTTCTAAGGCTGCGTGTCCACAAGATATGAGCTTATTGATTTGTGGTTGATCTGTTCTCGTCAGCAGGTTCGTAAAATCATTATCCCTTTGAAATAGAACGGCAAGAGCGAGATGTCACTAGCAGCTAACAGTGTGATAAAATGAGATGCGAGATGCGATGTACCGTTTTTGGCGGCTGTCAGTCAGTTTTGCAGCCCATGGAGGCTCGCTGCAAATTTCTTTCAATTATTTTTTTTTAAATTAAGTGAAATTGTGTATATTTATCCTGGAACATGGTGATTTACTCGGTAATCAATTGTTGTTCATTACAGCAAAATAACCCCATCAACAAATTATCATTCAACTGTTAAATTAGTCCAAATCAAAGCCTCTTATTATACGATTTATATTTACCAATGCGATTCAAATTTAAAGAACGTGGATTGATTATTCTATTCTTTATACTTAAATCTACGTAAAAAGTAAAGAAAGAATAACAATGCGTATCTACGAATATTTTGTATTAAAAAAATAATATTTCGTTTTACACTAGAGCTGCATGTTCGATATTTTGTGTCGACTGTTTATCATGCGGTAAACTAAAATGTTTAACTTAGGAATACTGGTATAAATCACCTGAACGAAAGGTAATCATTTGAAGCTACAAATGTTACTTACTTATGTTAGTTCCTGATATCTGACGTTCGTTTGACAGGTTTTACTTGTCCTTCTCTTCTGATAGGAATATTAATTTTATGGTTCATACTACCCGGCTATCATAAGAATGGACCTGTCAAAAATTTCGCATTCCTCCCGCTTCCCCGCTCACCTACTCGCTTTCGCCCGTTTCGTGTCAATACAGTTCATTTTTGCACACTTTTGCACAGCGTAGTAGCAGTGTCATGTCCTATTTATGATTGGTTATCAGTTGTTAGTAAGTCTCGAGGTAGCATGTTACATTTTGATAATTTCTTCTCTCTCTATTCAATACACTCGTTTTGGAATAGGTACTATACATTATACTTTGATCTTTAATTAGATAGACCAGCATGACATCTTCAATTGTTTCTTTTTATTTTTTTTATGTTGCAAACATAGTACCAATAGTGATGTAACAATTCAATTGTACGCCACTAATTGAACTTGTGATATTAATTTTCAATAATGTGATAACGTTACATGATTATATAAAAATAAACGTTATACATAAAACGGTTATTGTAGAGTTTAAAAAAAATGGTTTCCCTTTCAACAGCAATATTATTGTATGATTTAACCTATTTAGGCATTTTACTATTTTCTATAAATAAGTTATTAGAAATAATGATAATGTTTGTAGAAAACATGATTATTGAACACATTTTATTTAAGTATTTTTTTTTGCAATAACACTGTTGAAATTCATAATAATATACTTCAGCGCATCACAAATGAAGATTACAACTATTTCATAATTTTATAATTGATTAAAAACAATGATTGAATAAAAATTGAATTCCGATTATTTGGGAACAACACTATTTTTAAATTACGAAAAAGTGGTTACCCACCAAAGTGGTCTATCTAATATAAAATCGGAGTATAGTATAAACCAACAGAGTTTGTTGGTTTGTTTGTTTCAATGTGCTAAGGATAGTAACGCAACCCTTGCCATTCTCAACTTAACTTCCACAGGCCATCCTAGAAAAAGAACCCGACGAGGAACCGGCTAAAAGACATCCCCGCATGCAGTCCCGATTCCAAACAAAGGGATCCAAAATTCTCGCACCGTCCAATAACCATGTAGGCAAACAGTCACAATTCCAATCAGAGGTATCACAAGTGCTGGTGAAACATCATCTCCGTATGCAGTCTCGTTTCCAAACAGAGTCGAGGAAACAAGAAGATCCATCTGAGTCACAGAAATCCGTGCATATCGTTCGCAAAACGCAGACACAATATAAATATACAAAAGATAAAGAAGGGAAATTAAAAAAGGAGATGCAAGTAAAAGAACAAAAGAAGTTGCCACCACCGAAAAAAATATCAAGCCGATATATTTTGCCGTCTATTGAGGAAAGTATGGTAAGTTTTTTATGCCTATGTTCATTTAGCTTTAGTATTTCAATATAAGATGAGATAATTAACGTTATTTATAATAAAACTGTATAAATAAACTACCTGATGTACAAACAAAAACACTAATCTATTACGATCCACATTTCTTATCCGCACAGCTAGGAAGTGGAATTTGTTCCTAGTCACTAAAATTTGGACGAATTTAAGAAGTGAGTGAGTAGGCTGTTACTAATCAGACATAATCCATCTAAGGATACATCATCACTAACCATCAGTTGATATTGGGGCCAAATGTCTGCCTGTATGTTAAAAAATACTTTTTCGCCTCACTTGCTAAGAATCGTTCGATTACACGTTACATAATGTTGACTTAAAGTGATGCAGCTTTGGTCATGGGCCTAAATTGTATTTGGAAGAAGAGCTCGTATGAACGAGGCAGTGTGCGTGATGAGGTTGTACCAAAGAGGTTATAATTCGAAAATCGAGATGGCCTCGCCCTGCATCAATGAGAAAAAACGTGTGTCAAAAAGACCTATTTGGTGATTAGACTGTATGACACGGGACACCATGTTTTATTGCCTTTATTTCGTAGAAAATTAAAAAAAAAGGTTTTTTTTTGAAAATACGCGTAAGTAAACAGTTTTTATAAAATACGTTATTATTTAATCTCATTACAAAAATGAACGTTTTGTCTTTGTGAATGTCATTAATCAGGGCATGGAAAAGGTTTGATTAGTAGACTGTAACGAGCATCTTTTTGATTTGATCAATGATATTGTATTAAGAATTAAATCACCGGTGAGACGCTAAAAGATAGTCAAGCAAACACCACCTCACGTCAAAGTGAGGTCTTAATTTTGATTTAGTCTGTTTTGATGGCGTCAGCGTTTACTCGTATCTCAATGCCTCAGAGCGTCTTTAAAAACTGCAGAAACTACTAACTAAATGTTTCAGTCCTAATATCATATTTTCATTAAATAAATTGTATTTAATGATGCCTATCATTCATGATTGAAGTATTTTCAGTATAATTAATTAGATAGTTTTGTTTCTTAGCTAACCAACGCACCAACATGGTCGGTATTTTGTCATCAAAAGTCGATTTTCTAAGACAGTGCCATTAATGGAGTAGTACTATACTATTATTTTTTTAAACAATAATTTAACGACCGTCATACTGTGGTGGTTCACGTTCCGGACTACAAAGATAAGCAGTCGCGGGTTAGAATCCCGCCGGCACGACCCTAACACATATGTCTATGGACATGTATTTTAATATTCGTCTCTGTGTTATATAAATATAAAGTACACCTTTAATTTCTTTAAAGTAACAGCGAAGATGCTCGCGTAAACAAAAATACAACAAAATACCGTTGATAAACACATCCGTGAGGGATGATACTCACCATTGTAGAAAAAATATGAACGCTAACTATTAGCATGTTATATGAAGGAATGATCGCGTTTACATGATGCCAGATGACTATGATGTATTAATAAATATTTTTTTATTTATTAAAATAAGGACTGTAAATATTTTCATTAACTTAATTTATAAAAAAAACATGTGGTCCAGTGATAGTGAATGCCTAGCAGTGAATGTGACTCTGATATTGGCGCCATGATATTTCATGCATTCACGTGACACATTCAAATTGCATTTATTAGATCATTATTCAATATTGTAAATGTTAAATAATTTAAAAATTAAATGTTTTTATTTATTAATATACTACCGAGCTAAAGTGTGAACTTGTTTTTAAAATTAGGTCAACGAGTCTATTGTATTGTACCTAGGTACATAATTTAAACAATATGTTAATAAAGCTACTCTATTATGACTCTGTTCCGAATATGATGTCTGATGTGATGGATGTCAAACCATTGACATCCATTAATCAGACGTTGCCTTATTTGTGCCTTCTTTTATATCGCGAGGCGTCATCTACTTCTAAATACAATATCATTGGATTTAATAACCAAACTGTTTGAAAAAGGGTGGGCGCGCAGTTTCTTTTAAATCGAAATGCTTATAACATTAAATTGTATTTATATTTAATGGTAACTTGTCATTAAATGCAGTGCTTTTTGTAAGTTCAAGTACGCACTTAGTATAGATAATCTTAAAAATTGCCTTGCAAAAGTAGCAAAAAGTAGAGTATTCACCACAGAAATAAAGATATCTTTGTCTCGGGTCAGCTTAAATCTATCGCTAAACGCATGATTCTCTATTACCTCACCTTGAATATAGCTTTGCTCGGGAGTCAAAATTTAAGTCCTTTCAGTTTGCTCTTGACTCAAGATGGCGCCCGTGCTGTAAGACGTTTCATTATTTCCATAGAAAATAATCTACTTTTAAAAATGCGCTTTTAATTAAATTACGTAAAATAATACTTATAGTGCAACCCAGCTTATTACAACTAAAATGGGTCTATGTCACCACGCAATCGACAAATAAATACTAACCAACGAACAATTAAAATATGGAACGATATTATGTTTAAAGTAACGACGAGATAATTTTACTGGCTACTTATTAGGATATTGTGAAACAGGCCGTTCAAGTATCTGCTTTACCTTAAATCTATTAACTCTATGTAAAAACAAAAATCAATCGGCAATCTTGCTAACGACACCGGCTAAATTAAATGCCAAACAAAGAGGACTGTTAATTGGATGGTAATTTATTGTTATGACACTTCTGACGAGATACCTACAATACTCATGCAGCTCTGTTTATTTTCAAGAAATGTATGGCACGGACTGTGTACTTAGGTTTTGATTGCTCAAAAATCAATAAGGGGCTTGATATAGAAAGCGCCAGAGCGAAGCCCTCAAATATAGTAAAATAACATTCCCCTGAGGAGTTCGAATGGGATGATTTTTCTTGCGCTTGATCTTTCTCCAGTCATAATTCAAACAAACAAATCAAACGAGACGGTAGGTCTGACCAAACTATGAGATTGAAGAAACAGACTCAAAAGCATTTTCTGTTTCTTTAATCACTAAAGCTCTTTGATAATGTTGACAGCAGCTCTTGCAAGCACTAAAGCTCTTTGATAATGTTCACAGCGGACGGCTGATCTAGTTGAGATTGGTTGCTGTGGTCAGATACAGCCGAGTAAACATTATTATAATATTCATAAAGATGAAAATATTAGAAACCAAAAATTTCCGCACGGGCGGGACTTGAACCAGCAAACTTTTGGCTGACCGGGCCAAACGCTCTTACCAATACTGACGTTTTCAAAAGAGACCACAAATTTCGCAGGGTCGGACTGACAGCACGGTAGCTCAATTGGTAAGAGCGTTTGGCCCGGTCAGCCAAAAGGTTGCTGGTTCAAGTCCCGCCCGTGCGCAAATTTTTGGTTTCTAATTCCATCTTTATGAATATATAATATGACACTGTGAGTGTTAAAAACATTCTAAAGCATTATTATAATATTCAATTTCTTCGTTATTTTGAGTGTAAGTATTAAGCAGTCAGACATGTCATCGATGATAGTCGCGTATCGGTTCCAATATTCAACAGCTTTATACCTCTGACACCGTTTGCGCTTTTCTGACAAAAATGATTTAAAAAAAGTCTTCATATTCCCTAGGATGACTCTGATGATGAAAATACTGAGGAACCAAAAGAGCCGAACAGAATTCCTCTTGCATCAGAACCTGGTAGCGATGAGACGAGTCAGTATTGGAACTGGAGGAGGAGCATGGGTCAAACGGTACTTGTCATTTTTTTCCCTAAGAATGGTGATTTGGTCTTTTTTGCAAGTGTTAAATTTTAAAGATACATCTTCAATAACTCTTGATGAACAGACTTATATGGATTTCAATGACGTCACGTGCAATGACGTTTTACTAATAGACCATACATTTTACCCGTATGGATTAACTGCGCGAAAGCTCGGTTGGTTCAAATCCTACTTTTGTCAAATTGTTGGATTCTTATTTCATTATATAAGAGATGTATGGCTATCATTTCTATTTCTTACAGCAAAACAAATTAACGGTGGAAGTATTCGGGTTTATAAATATGGTGGCGTGTAAAAAGATTGTAGAGGGATCAACTAATTATGAAATCAGTAAGTAATAAATATAATTTTACTACACTAGGTTAAGAGTAGATGTTGTATTCATTTGTTGCATGAATTTATAAATTTTCTTTACCTGTAGAGAACGGCGAAGTTGCTTGTTACTCAAGTGACGAACGATACATAAATGAAGTGAGTATTAAAAATATATTTTATATCTGTAGTTATAGCACAAAAATTCATGACTTTAGTTATGCGCTATCTATTTATTGGTTGTTCCATAAATGTCCCACAAAAATCGCACTGGGTAGAACTTCATTATGATTCAGCAAGTCAAAAATTCATCACGCGCACGAAATAAGCTGCGTTTATTAAAGCAAATTAGATTGATCTAGTATAATAGCTAAAGATGGACGGCAGGTATATTAACAATCGGTATTTACTGAAGTTTATGGACGTCACGGATGACACATTAATGTTCCCAGTGGTCTGGCCGCGCTCTCTGGCCTCTCTGGTTGAATTTTAAGTATTATTCCCACTAGCCTCTACGGCATCGCTCTTACTGGAGGCAACTGAGTTTTTTTTTTTAAAAAAGTCCCCTATTACCACTGGAGCCTCCTTTGGAGGGGGCAAATGGGAAATTCAGCTTAAAGCGTCCCAGTCTCAAGATTTTTCTCAAGAACTAGATTTATTTACATATGTTGATAAAAGTGTAGTGAAAAATGCAGCATATAGAATGAAGTGGTACGGACTTTCTCTCATCTATGCATATAATATATACGATACAGCAAATCTTTCAAGTGAAAACTGGGTTATTTAATTCCAATTTCCTCCACATATTCTGTACAAATTCCCAGTTTTCCTCAGTGAAGGTGAAGCTGGTAAGGGATTCTGAGAAGAACCCGAAATTTATTTAAGCCACCATTAAATGGTTCTAGGAGGACTCTGGAGCCCCAGCAGTGCGTCATGGGCACCTGGTGGCAGTGACGGTAGGGGGCGCTCAATGTGAAGGGGACCGTGTGGGCGTTGGTATGAAGATGAGTTGCTACTGCAGTTGGATCGCTGACAACCTGCCGTGAGTACATTTTTAGCTACGTCCATCTTTAAAGCATTTTTGTTCACATTAATGTATGCACATTTTTTATGAAAAGGAGGGCTTCATGCCCGTTTCTGTATGCTAAGGTGTGTATGTTCAGTTTCTATTTAATTTTGTCGACAAACATTGCATCTTGCTTTGCTTCAGCCCAAGAATAGGAGGAGGTTATCAATTTATGTATGTAGATGTAACCTCATATTTCTGTCATTTGTAGACCGATCCGATTTTTTTCCCCTATTTAAAGGATTTACTTTCTAGTTGGTCCCATTGTTGTCGAGTCGTAAACTGACGATAAAACCTTTAAAATTTGAGAATTTTTAAAAGCTTATATTGTGTTTGTACTAATATCTTCTTGTTGATGACAACAAATAAACACATAATACATGGGTATTTACGTATAATAGTCACTATTTTATGAAGCTGAACTGAGCTAATGGAACTCTTTAAGAAATCAGTGATTATGACGCTAGCACTTACGAAAGGTACTATGTAATAATTTTTAAACCAGACTTAAAAGGTGCAATTCCACCCATCTTTACACCTGTAAATCACTAAAGATTTGCAAATGAAATTAACTTTTATAAAAAAGTAAAAACCGACTTTAAAAAAAAATACACAAAAAATTAACTAACCTCTAGACTCCCTAAAAGAAAGGACTCTTTTTTTAGGTGAAATAAATCTTTTTGGAATCGGTGCCATTGCATTGGCCTACTCATGCATTATCGATCAGAACACGACTTCAAACAAATGATTGTCTAAAATGAAATACTCTCTGTTATAGAGTCAAGAGTTTTGACTTTTTAGTGCATTTTGTTTTTGAAGTCAGTCAGAGAGCGGCTGCCTTTTTTTTTGAACCACAAAAATTTAAGAGTAATTTTTTAGGTGGTTTTATTTTTAATAAATGTTTAATTTAACGTTAGGTAATTTAACGTTAGCTCGTGCTAACGTTAAATTACCTCAAAAAAACAAAATAAATAAAGTTCTAATGTGAAGTTTTTTTTCTCACTATCAGTGCACGGTCGACAGGCAAATTAGGGCATAGTCTGTGTCGGAAGTCTCGACATAGTTCCGTGTAAAACCACCAGGTGGCGCTCGAAAAATGCTGAGACAAAATTGGTGTTTTCGTGTATTTATTGATTGAGAAGAATTTTCGAATGATGCTTAAAAAAATACAAATATTTTTTAAGATTTATTAAAGATATAGCTACGTAACTTAAAATGATATTTGATGAATTATAAAATCATAAAATTGAAATTGTCGACGCGCAATGTCAAAAATGATGCATCAGACTACGCCCGCTGGATTGCGTAGCGACGTGACGGGATGACTCGCATCGCCGACTCTCACTAGCGTCAATCGCAGGGCCTCTATTCTAATAAAGCCGTATTGAAATATAAATAACAGCTTGAAAATAATCTTAAAATAACAATATGATTGATATTTAATAGTAAGGTATTGAACTAAAACGTTGATAGTCTTTAAGGTAGATATGAATACCAAAGGTAATAATGTTTTTTTTTTTAAATTTATTTAATCTTTATCTCACAAATGAATTACAAACGAAAAACGACTTTTAAGATATGTAAGTGCCTTTTTTTTGAAGTCGGTTTTTACTTTTATTAAGTAATTAATTTAATTTGAAAAGTATTAGTGATTTAAAATAGAAAGAGAGAGAGTGTGTGGTTGCACTTTTTGACTCTGTTCTTTAAAAAGCCACAAAGTAATTAGCCTGAGTTCTGGCGTTACAATCACCGAACTACTAAACATTAAAGAGTTCCACCACCAGCTCAGCTCCACAAAATTGTGACTATCAGACGTAAAGACATATCAACGTTGAGATGAGAGAGAAAACTATACGTGCCTATCAAAATTGAGGGTTGAAAAACTATCAAAAGTCAAAACGAAAATGCAATCATTAGTAATTGATACCTCGATCCGTTGGAGTAATATAGGTAGTTTTAGTTTATCAGAAAAAAAATGAGGAAATCAAATTTAAGAGGTCTCTGAGTTCTTTGTACGGTGGTTTTCCTGAGCCTTTATTAAATATCAAACAATCGAAAAATCATACAGGCAAGAATAAAAAGCTACATATTTCTTGAAGTTGAAATTAATTTATATTTAAGAAGTAAAATTAGGTATCTAGAAATGATATTATCTGTGAACCATACCAACTAAGTTCAAGTACTAACAACCTAGTAGTTTCTGATAATAACTAAATAGGTACCGTATTTTTATCATAGATGTATTTTCACTTGTCCAATGCAAGTTTAAAATAAATTCGCGCTTGCTCCGGCAATAGCACCCGGGCTTATCGCAGTGACGGCGTCAATTACATGTTTTGTTCGCGACAATGCGTCTCTGCTTTACTGACGGTTATGCCTCCCTGACACCAGCGGTTTTTATTCGCTTTGTACAGTCGCTAGCACATCAGCTCAACTACTTTTGTTGAAAACTTGCTCTTATTACAACTACATAAGATAACCGCAGTGCTTACCTTGACGTGCTGTTGTCTGTACTATGCGCCACTCGCGAAACTGTACGAAAACTATGTGCCACGACATAAACGAGTCCTTTTGTTACACCCTCACGATTGGATTATAAAAAATGTGCTGAGCTTGAAGTTTTTGGTGCTGCAGGTTTCATTTTATATATTTCACTTTTCGCTTCGCATAATAACTGAATTTAGTTTCAATATTAGAATACACTGATGGCCTGTTTCGTATTATCTTAATAAGTTCTGGTTTAAGTTCTCTGTCGAATACTTTATACGAAATTACATTTGAATTATTTCTTGGCTAATGCTCATTTTTCGTCGATGGTGAAATGTGTCAGCAAATTATTTACTTTGAATTCTACTGTATTTTAAATTTGATCTTTGACGTGATGACACGTATTTTTAGGGTTCCGTATCCGAATGGCAAAAAACGGAACCATTATAGTTTCGCCAAGTCTGTCTGTCTGCCTGTCCGTCTGTATGTGACAGCCACTTTATTCTGAAACTATTAGTATTACACATTTGAAACTTAGTAGATAATTCTCTATCCTGTTAATTGCTTAACGATTCTCATACAAAAAACAAAAAATGATGATATTTAAGGGGGGGCTCCCATACATGAAACTAAAACTAAAACTTATGCGTGTAGGACTAACGTTTGAGAGATAGACGCTTCCAAAGTGGTAATATAGCGATTATATATTTTTAAAAAATAGAATAAAAATGATGTAGATGACAAAGACTTTCAACGAAAATTGGTTTGAACGAGATCAAAATAGGAGTTTTTGAGATAGAGTACATTTTAATAACCGCAAACATAACTTTGTTGTTCATACAAATGCCATATTAAACGTTGAACAACTATTTAAAAAAAATGTAACAGGTAGTAATGTTATATTTTCTGTCAACAAAATGTTGTGGTATTTTGACTAAGTGGAAGAAAGTTGATCTCTAATTCAGTTAAAGTTGGCACGCAACCCTTAGTGTGCGAGTCTGACTCGCACTTGGCCCGCTTTTTGCATTTTCGCACGCACATCAATTAGCAATTTTCTCTGTGTATTCATAAAAAAAAACCCATTTACTTGTTTTATTTCAGTAAAATCGTTTCGAAAAGCGTTTCTCTCGGAAACAGCCCTGTCATCTCCGCATCCCAAACAAAATTATAAAAAGCCAAAACACATTTTCTGGTTCGCAAATCGCATTTTGCGTCAACGCAGAGTACCTCAGGGGAATCTGTAGGACATCATAACCTAATTACACAATGTTTGTTCCAGAGGAGGGGGAGCCCACATCAGCTGTTGCAAAACCTGTTGTGGCGACAGTAATAATAGTGAACCAGCAAGAAACATGTACAGACACAAATCTAAATTTATGATGAATTAAGTTTGCTTTTTGGGATTTTTGGCGATCGGCAAAATCGGAAACATTAAACTGATTGCAATAAGTTTGTAGAATTGAGGAACATGTTATTAAAGTTTCTTCAATTTATCGTTTTTAAATACTTTCTTAATCTTATTCAACGTTTTCAACCATTCAACATATATTTTTTTACGTTTGCCTTAACTGTTAAAATTGATATAAATGACAAATGTTGGTTCGTACTTTGATTACATTATGGTTTTATACAGCATGAGCCAAAACTAATCGGTATTATCGATAGAATTGGACGCAACTCTATGAGTACTATCGATATTAATAGTTATGCACAAATTTTGCTATCGATACATTTCGCAGTATTGTCAACCGTACATATGACTATACTATCAATAGTTCTATCGATATTCTGAATAGTTCTCGACATCAACTATCAATAATGCAACTTTTGATAGTTTAGCAACACTATTTTCAACTCTAAGACTCAAGCGTGATACTACTGACACTTGTTTTACGTCAGACAATAAGTCTTAAACACACTTAAAAAATAAATACAGAACTCATAGGTTCATGTTATTTTTTTATATCTCAATTTACCAAGTAAATTTTCAAGGGCACGATAAATGCCCTTCTTTCTTTTTCACCACTACCGCTGAAAATTACAAGACCGATTTGAAAATAAATATGTTGGATAGCTAATTTATCGAGGAAGGCTTTAGGCTATAAAACATTACGCTGCGTCTGGAGAAGAGGGAGCAAAAATCTAAAAATAGCATAAGAAAAACTAATCGCTAATCACAACTTTAAAAAAAGCACAAAAAGTTGAAAATCCTGAAAACCGTGATATTTTTACTGAGGTCAAAATTTTACATTAGATAGACCATGAGGTCTGTCAATGGTTACATAACCATGTAGAGGTGCATACAAGAATGGATAACCTCCATTCTTGTATGCACCTCTACATGCAAGCCAACGAGTCCTATTGGAAAATCTCCTTCTCACTGACCTATAAACCAGCAATAAAAATAAAGCAAACAAGCTGATGTCCAGGGCGATTCTCATTACTCACCTGTCGTGGTCATTATTTAGTGCCTCGAACGTTTTTTAGGGTTCCGTAGCCGAATGGCAAAAAATGGAACCCTTATAGTTTCGTCAAGTCTGTCTGTCTGTCTGTCTGTCTGTCTGTCTGTCTGTCCGTCCGTATGTCACAGCCATTTTATTCTGTAAGTATAAGCATTACACAATTGAAATTTGGTAGGAAGATGTATTCTGTTAACCGCTTACCGATTCTCATACAAAAAATGAAAAATAATGACATTTAAGGGGGGGCTCCCATACATGAAACTAAAACCAGTAAAACAAAAAATTTTTTTTTTAGTTAAACTTATGCGAGTGGAGTGTCTATAGATAGGTCTTTTTAAATGATATTGAGGTTCCTTAAACCATTTTCTTTTAAAGTCTAACGTTTCATAGCTAGACGCTTCCAAAGTGGTAAAATGGGCGTCCCCCCCCCATCTAAATTCTAAACCAAGCAAGTGTAAATTTTGAAAAAATAAGGAATGTAGATCTTAACAAATAATTTCAACGAAAATTAGTTTGGACGGGATCGAACTAGTAGTTTTTGAGATATAGCACATTTTCAACAACCGCAAACATAACTTTGTACTTCATACAAACACTATGAAAAACAAAGTTATATTTGCAGACAACAAAATAGTGTGGTATTTTACTAAGTAGAAGTAAGTGGATTCCCTAATTCAGTTAAAGTTGGCACGGAACCCTCAGTGCGCGAGTCTGACTCGCACTTGGCCGGTTTTATTTTTTGCATTTTTTAAGCCATGCAAACACGCAAACCGTGCAGGGAAGAGTTATGTCAACAGAATTATCCTACGTGAATTCGATTTGATTGTGTAACAGGCGAATAAAAAGCTTTGTTGAAAGAAACAAGGACCAAGAATAATGTCAACTAAAAGTTGCATTATAAGATGTAGTGACGATTTTACCAACGTCTGATAAATTATATTAGTCCAATATAATACAAAACGCCTAATTCAAAAATGTCACCTACTTGTCAGCAATCATTTACGATTGAAAATCGGTACTTATTCGTTTGGATAAGTCAGATAAAACATAACTGACGAATAATGTAAATTGCTTGTTTGTGATTCAGTTTAATTAGTGACAAAAAGTTTTTATATCTAAACCCCCATTTGTAGTAAAACAATAAACAGTCTCAACTAAGAACGTCTGTAATGTAGAAAACAATACTGCTCGCACAAGAGAGCGAACACCGGATGGACCCTTCCGCGATTGCTTCGCCTCGTTTCCAGAGATATTAGCAATATTGCCCACTGTGCGCGTCTGGGCTCATATAGGCTTTGCTCTGGAGATATTGTTCTTACTTGGCTCTGGTTTCAGGGCAATAAGAAATACAAAAAATAAGTAAATAGTTTAACTTTTCGATTTAGGTAGGTACTAGCAGGGACTTTATAAGGGTTTGGGGGAGGGACTATACTTAGGCAAAGTTAGTTAAATAGATGGATGTATGGAACGGATGAAACAAAAAAAAACGAATTCAACAAAAGGGAATAAAACCGTGATTGTACAATTATTTTATAAGCTTTTATTTAACTTTCTATGTATGTTTGTGCTGGTGGAATCTAGCAACTTAATATTGAATCAGTTTCCTTTAACCGAATAAGCTATTTAAAAAAAAATGGAAACCGATCACATACATTGTTCTAACCCTAAAGAGAGTAGCTAAAGCACTGGTGTTTTAGAAACAACGTATCACAAAAACCGGACCCGAGACAATGTAGAAAGTTCTGCTTGAAAATTTTGAAAGTAGAACATTCTACTCGTATCTAACCCGATAACCCGACCGGCAATCGAAACCGGGACCTCTGAGCGGCAACGCCTTGAACCCAAGCGTGCTCAGGCACTACGGAGGTTTGAAAATTTGTTGAAATACATTTTTCCTTTGAATTTGAAAATGTTTCTCAATCTACTTAGTGAGACTTGCTTCTTTGCAAGATGAAGTCATTGATAGTTAATTTATACGCCAACGGTTTTTTTCTTAAACAGATACCATAATTTCTTAGTACAATAGCCACACCTTGTCCACCTAAGTGCAAGCATAACTAAGCCGTAACCAAAACCTAGTTAAACACGAGCTCGCACTTAAACAATAGCAGTGGAACAATACCGGTAAGACGATAATAGTCCATTGACAATCCCCAGCTACCCAATTAAACAGACGTATCTGGAGACTTAAAAGATTAGTAGAGACAACAATAAATAATCTGTGTTTCGGCTAGGGTTGGCAAAACATCGAAAACTCCCTCACAGTAAAAAATCTGAGAAGCAGAACTTCATAAGCCGGGCATATGAGTTGGATTTCATCATTTCAGCTACCTGTCTGCTAAATCCTTCTGCGCAAACAAAATGTTTGTTGGTAAACAACGACATCAGTAATGAATCTAAGTACCTATGCAACACGTTTAAAGATACTTAAGAAAAAATAAGCCCTTAACGCATAAACACCGAAGCGGTCGCATGCGACCGCATAACAATAGAATATCCATTGTGTCTCGTTAACATATGCTTGAGGGATTAAATTTATCGTTAAGCCGCTTAAATTAAGAAGCATGTATAAGAAGATTGGTCGCAAACAGCATGTGAAACACGAATTGTAAAGTATCTTTTCGGAGTATTGAGAGAGATATATCTTGAGCTCAGTATGATTAGTCATGTCAGCACGCTTCACAAAACGCTACTGAGGCAAGAAAAGTTACATAACTACTTTTAGTCAAAATATGAAGAAAAAAAACTTATGGACAAGAAACAAGAGGACATACTTGAAAATTCAATATTGAACTTAGTTATTTGATATCGTTTTCACACTAGAGCTCCGTCTTACAAGTTTCTGATTATCATCTCATACATTAAAGTAAAGCTCGGATGTTCATAACGTCTCTCCTTATCTGCAAGCAAACCTTTACTCACTTACACTCGAAAACATCACCAGGGATAACGTTATTAACACAGCAAAACTTTTGTAGCTGTTTCTAAGGCTTTAAGTGTGTCTAAATATTGAAATATTGTTTGAGCAATCTATTTCAACTACAAAAACAATAAGTTACGCTTTGGCAGCCCTATTAGATAGTGTTCGGTAATCCGCGACCGCTTGCAATAGCGTGGCGATTACTGCGCTAGCTGCACCGCTCAGGACCAACTCATAGATATCGAGATTTTACACTAGTACACAAAACTTCCTGGTTTTTTTCTATGTCCGTCACTAAGTATATTATATTGAGTATCAACATCATTATCAGCCGAAGAACCTCTACTGCTGATCATAAGCATCCCCCACAGTTTTTCACAGTAACCGAACACAAACGGTCTGCATCCAGTATGATACTGCGATCTTTACAAGGTCGTCTGTCCAATTTGTCGTTAGACGTCCTGTGCCGCGTCTTTGGTTGAAAGGTGTCTAATCTAGGACTTTTCTGCCCCAACTTTATAAATTATAATAATCATCATCATTATCATCATCGGCCAAAGGACGTCCACTGTTTAACATCTCGTAGGCCTCCCACACGGCTTTCCACAGCGAACGATCACTAAAGGTCTGCATCCAGTTTGATCCTTCGTTCTTTACAAGGTCGTCTTTCCATCTTGTCGGTGGACGTCCATCTTGTTGGTATGCTACGTCTTTGGTCGAAGGGTCTCCAATCTAGAACTTTCCTGCCCTAACGGCCATCAGTTCTTCGCGCTATGTGCCCTGTCCTACCCATTGTCACTTGAGCTTCCTGATTCTCAAGGCGATACCGTTACCTTAGATCTTCTACGTATCTCCTCATTTCTGATTCGATCCCGGAGAAAAATAACCAGCCTTATCCATAGCTCGTCGTGTGATTTTTATAAATTATATAACAAAGTTATTAATTAGTTCGTTCTTGGAAGCCCAGTGTTCCGTAACAGTTTTGGTAATCCGCGACCACAGCCGCCGGCAATAGCGCGGCGATTACTTCGTTAGCTGCACCGCTTAGGACCCACTCATAGATATTGAGGGTTTAGACTAACAGTAACGCTAATATATGGCTAAGGCAGGTAATTTTGTGGTTGACTTTGAATTGTGACTGACGAGAAGAATAAACTCAACGCTAATTTTAATAGTTTTGTTATGGTTACCATTGGTAGTTAGATGCGTTATTTTTTTAAAATACGGTCCAATGTATGTACTAGAAGCAGCACAAAGTGTTTTTATAATATGACAATTAATAACTTCAGAAATAACTTGTGCAATGGCTATGTTATTAACGATTTCCGTAAACTTGCATCATGCATAAGGACGTCAAAAATAACAGATTATCATATCTTATGATTATGAGCAAGTCAAGGAATAGCATTTTCAAAACAAACTTATTTTTTTTAAATAGAACACAACGTTTAGACCTCTTACACAGCGACTTTCAGCATTAATGCAGTCGCGCGTTTTGAAAACTTAAGCATCGCGACTTACGCAATGAACAGATTTAATTTAGCATCAATGTAGTTGCGCGTTAGTATCGATGCAGTCGCCAAAATTCAGTAGGTACTTAATTTGTCGTAGCAGTTCCAGCTTCTGCATCGCGACTGTATCAATGCAAACGCGCGTTAGCATCGCGACTGCATAGCTGCTAAAAGTCGCAGTGTGTAAAGGGTCTTAAACGAACACAATTCGCATAGAGTATTTTCGTTTCAAAAATAGCTTTTTCAATTTGGTACTGTGGTAATTATAATGAAGACTAATGATATTATTAATACTATGGATATTTAAGCGCTTTCAATAGTAGGCTATTTGTAAGGTCACTATAGACAAGACAAAACTATCGATAGTCTCAACTGATTTTGCTCAACTATTCCCACTTTCAACAGACTATCGAGCAGCAACGCTTAATGCAGCGCTGTACCAGCGCAGTCTGAACTGAACTCACTTCGCTGAATCTTCGGTGGTCTAAACTAGCTTTTGAGATTTATGTTAATTGCAGACTTGAGTTTGCGGAATTTAATGCAATACCCTTGCGCTGGTATTACAAACCACTAAGGTACATAGGTGTTAGCAAAATACAGGGTGCCTTAATATAGTATCAGGTATTTGTGTGTTCAATAAAATAAAAAGTACTAGGCCTTATTTGACTTTTTTCATGGTAAATATTAGAATACAAAATGGAAGTTTATTTCCAAAACGTAATGTTATTCAAATGATGACAGTAAAAATGTGAAACTAAGATTGGTGATGATACGCCGACATATAGTCCTGTGATTTTGCTGCAGTTTCTACCATGATGTTTTGTTTCAATCGCGTTAGATTTGACGAGTTATTCGTATATTCGTCAATTTTAAAATATTTCCGTATAGAACAGTCACAAGAACAAAAGTCGAGGCTTTAAAAATTATGGTACCTCTTCTTGATACCTTATTTGCGATAAATTCGTTAACAGCTTTAAATATTTAATTGATTTAAAGGAAAACGGCCCCGTTTTATCGGAGACACGTTTATGAAGTTGAAACCATAAACTTCTAAAAAAATTTGGCCTTAAAATTTTGCAGCATATCGCAATATCTGTCTGACACTATGGACATTAGAATAGGTTAAAGGTTGGCATCGCCGATGTTCACGAAAACAAGTACCTACTAAATTTATGCCAGATATAGCGGCCCGTTAGGTGAACCCCAGAGACCTGATATAAACCTGCTTGACTATATCTCTTGTGAATACCTTTAAAGTAAGGTTTATATGAATAATTTAACGTATCGCAATGGTAACAAAATATAAGGGCAAAAGAGGCAGCAACATTGAGCTGTATCAGCGAGGATTCACCGAATTTCGGTCCAGATTTGAAATTTCCAGCAGCGTAGGTAATGATCACCAATTAGATAACATTATCTTTTTGAAATAAATTTGAATTACGTGTTTCTGTATTCAACGAAAAAAGGGCGACACTACTAAAAAGTACTTTTTGTTTTATTGAACAAACAAATACCTGATGTTCTTTTTGGAAATATATTTATATATATATAGGATATTTATTCGAGTGAATTTCAATCCAAGGGGCATTCTGTAAATCAAACAACACACTAATTGATGAGTAGATTTACGTGGTTGGTGTTGTTTAGACGTGAACAGCAAAATACTGTTATTTTAACCCAAACTAAACAATAACATACTCAAAACGAAGAAATCAATTCGTTTTTTAAAATTAAACATGAACCTTCGGATTTATCATAAATTATACAATGTATCGAAGTTTTCAATAAGTGTGCAGATATCTCAACAACAGCAAATAGCCTGTCCGACTACAAGCAATATCAGCCTAATGCGCAACGTTGAAAGGCCTACTGCCAGACACAGCGGTAAATTTAATAGGGCTAGTGAAGAATCATGTGATTTTGAAGAAAACTGATTTAACACTACCAGATTAAGATGTACTACGCACGGCCAGTAATTCTAAATACTTTTATTTATTATCGTGATAAAATCTTACAAATCTAAATCAAACCAGCAATGTATTACTTTGCAAACAAATGTGTCTTTCCACCAAATTACTTACAAAACTTGACTTTGACATTGACTTTAAAGAGTTAGCGATTTTAATATACATTGATTACTGATATATTTTGTTACTATAATCTCTGAGTTAAAGCATTTTAGAGCACTTTGACGGTCAAAGTAACTAAGAATACTGTGTTAAACCATTGTTTTTAGGGTTCTATAGCCGAATGGCAAAAACGGAACTCTTATAGATTCGTCTAATCTGCCTGTCCGTCCGTATGTCACAGCCATTTTATTCTGTAACTATAAGCATCACACTGTTGAAATTTGTTAGGAAGATGGATACTGTTAACCGCTTTACGATTCTTATACACAAAATAAAAAAAAATATATTTAAGGGGGAGGGGGGGGCATCCCATACATGAAACTAAAAGCGAATTTTTTTTTAGTCAAACCTATGCGTTTGGGGTGTCTATAGATAAGTCTTTTAAAATGACATAGATGTTCCTAAAATCATTTTCTTTTAAAGTCTAACGTTTCATAGCTAGGCGCTTCCAAAGTGGTAAAATGGGCGTCCCCCCCCCATCTAACTTCTAAACTAATCGAGTGTAAATTTTGAAAAAAATGTGTAGTGTAGATCTTAACAAATACTTTCAACGAAAATTGGTTTGAACGAGATCGAACGAGAAGTTTTTGAAATATAGCACATATAGCGAGTCCGACTCGCATTTGGCCGGTTTTTTTTCTTACAGGCCACACACTGTATAATAAACAATAAAAATATTTGTAAAACAATAAATAATCTGTCCAACCCTAAGCTATATAGAGTCTGCCAGACATAAGATAATACACCAGAGGCTAGAAAGGAGCCATGTGAGGGGTCGGAGATCAAGAAAATGGCTTAGAATAAAAGGACGAGCAGTAGGTACGGTCTGGTAGTTAATAATTTACAAATACTGATACACATTATATCAGCTACTCGAAAAAGACTATCTACGTATTTTAATCTATTATTATCAACACAATCTCTTTTTGGACTTTGCCACAATTACTGTGTGCTATGTACTAGTTAGTAACCATGTTTTTTTTAATACCTAAAACCCACGAATTAACAAAAAAAGCTTTATAAAAAACCATTGTCAAGTTTGTTCAACTCCAAAACCGAATTTGAAATAGTTATCCGCGGACCAAATCGCATTTCCTATTTATTTTAATTTACGAAAGTCAACAAGCTGTAGTATTGGCGCTTGTTTGTTTATTCAGACAAAGCTCGTATTTAATTTCACTGGCTTTAACTGTTGCAGCAATCAATTCGATTGATTGTCGAGTTTCGAGTATCAGCAGGGCTATTTGATAACTTGTTTCTTTGTTAACAATTTATGGCAACGGTTTTTTTTTCTTTAAATATATTAGACACCAATCACATACATTGCTCTGATCCCCAAGTAGTAGCTAATGCACTTGTGTTATAGAAATCAGAAACAACGGCGGTACCACAACCCGAGACAATATAGAAAATTTTGAATTCTATAATGACCCAACCGGGAATCGAACCCGGGACCTCGGAGCGGCGACGCCTTGAAACCGAGCTACTACACCACGGAGGTCGTCTTGGTTGGAGTAAGCACTATCAAAATTTTATTAAGAGTATCCGAGAAGGTTATCGTCAGCTCTGCCATATGCTATAATGTAGTTACTGTGTCCGATTTCTTCATCGATCTAGTAATAGGAAAGTTTCGTTACCAGCGGTTAAATATTGACGATTATGTGTGTTTTGAAGAAAAACAATAGGAGTTACGTGATTCCCATGGGATTTTGGATTAAAGATTCCTGTGTTAGTCTCAACCATAGACAATAAAAAGATCGCTTCGCTCTTAGTCTCAACACTTATAGCTACTGTCAAGATGTTTTTAGATTAATCTTAGCTCTTGTTCGTTACATTATATATTTATTTGCTGTCCCAACACTATCGAGTGAGTGACACGTGTATTGCACGAGGCAAATAATATCGTTTCCTTTTATCTTAAGCTGTGTAGCGATCAAGTTCTGTATCGAACAGAGAACTCGAATGCCTGGAAATTTTATATCACGATAACAAAGTTTGCAACGTGCAGATACACGTGGCATTGAACGTTTTGATACTTTATTTAGTTTGCTCCTCCTTCGTGATTTTCATAACCAGAAAAAGTCGTAGCAGGTTTATGTAATTGTTGATTACAGGAATATTGAGTAGGTTTACATAAATTAAAACTTTCACTATTATTTTGAACTCCAATTTTTACCAAGCTTTTATTAGCTTGGTTTGTATCTATATATGTATGTAATGGAATCTTTGAGCATAAATGTGACCGATTTCCAGAAGTTTGATGAATTTGAAACTTTGCACACGTATCAAGAACCGATGACAATGCAATAATTTATTAACAGTTTCTCAACATCCTTATAAGGACCGCCAGGAATAATAAGTTCTTGCGTGGATCCTCTGTAAGGGAGTAAGAAAGATAGAGCTATCGCGTGTCGCATGTCCGCAAATAATTAATGAAACATCGAACTAAAAAATGAAAAATAAATTATAGTTTAAAAAAACTAAAAAAACACTCTTTTATAGCTAACCGAACTAAAAAGTAGAAAATAATTTTAATTTAATTGAGTAACGTTAATATAATCGTAGTGTCAACTTTTTTCATAAATAAATCGACGCCTTTGTACACATTTCATAGATGATATTTAATGTTTTAAAAAACATTACGATTATTATTGGATATTGTTCTGCTTTAGAACAGATTAGCAAATTTGTATTGCGATTTCCCCTCAGCCAATTAGCGTGGATCACTGACTCAATGGGTGAAATAGAAATGATTTTAGTATTTCTTAAGTTGCATCGCAATGCCAATTTGGCGACTCAACTAATTGAGGAAATGAACTTCCTGGAACGTAAACAGATTAAAGCAAGATCGCAATTCACCCATTCGTTTAACGAATATAAACATCTATAGTTTTTCCTCGGTTGCCCTACGCCTAAACTCTCAGGCAACTTATTTTTAGTTTGAGGTATCCTTAGTTAGGAATATAAACACGGCTAAGACCTAATTAAATTGCTTAGAGCCAAGTCACTGAAGCTCAGTTAAATCTTGTTATAATCCTAGAACCTGGGACCCTATCTTATTATTCCTAATCACTCGCGTCAAAGAGACGAGTGAAATGTATTTATTAAAGTCGATTTTCCAAATGAAAATCAATTAAAATCCACATGGGAGGGATTCGAAAAAAGATGTCTTAATTCTGTGTACTTACAATAATTCGCGTGATTTTTAATTAGTTTTTCTAACGAATATTGTACGCCATATTTAAGCGAGCGATTAACAAATAGGGGCCATGATATTTTACACAACCTTAAGATAATAAGATAAACAATCTTGTGTAAAGACTGTCTATGTTTTGGTAATCTTTTCTCCTTATACGAGAAATAGCTCTTTGGTAGGTTTTAGTGAAAGTTGAGAGTTTATCTAGCGTGGTTTTAGACCATGCTGTATGCCATATTAATAATAGTCCCCCTAGCCGATTTCGACTACGGTGGCCAGTCACAACGACTAACCGACTGCGCGGGACATATTATAGTGCACAAGTGTGTGCGCAAACACAGGTGCACTCTCTATTCCTTTCACTCTCATAGCCCGATGGGACAGCAATCTGACACGACCGGAGAGAGAGAGAGGCGCAGGACCCGACCCGGGGATCGAACCCGGGACCTCTGGCGCAGCCGTCGCTTTAAAGTGCGACCCTCCTACCGCTGCGCCACCGAGGCAGTCAAATATTGCGTAATTCTAGTAAAGTCAACGAAAAGTCGCACTATAAGATGCAGTTTCGATTTTACCAACGTCAGATAAATAATATTAGTCCAATACAATACAAAACGCCAAATTTGAAAACGTCACTTATTTGTCAGCAATCATTTACGATTGAAAATCGGTACTTATTCGTTTGAATAAGTCAGATAAAACATAACTGACTAATAATTTAAATTGCTTGTTTGATTCAGTTCAAACAATGGCAAAAAGTTTTTAATATCTAAACCCCCATTTGTAGTAAAACAATAAACAGTCTCAACTAAGAATGTCTGTAATGTACAAAACAATACTGCTCACACAAGAGAGCGAACACAGGATGGACCCTTCCGCGATTGCTTCGCCTCGTTTCCAGAGATATTAGCAATATTGCCCACTGTGCGCGTCTGGGCTCATATAGGCTTTGCTCTGGAGATATTGTTCTTACTTTGCTCTGGTTTCAAGGCAACAAGAAATACAGAAAATAAGTAAATAGTTAAACTTTTCGATTTAGGTAGGTACTAGCAGGGACTTTATAAGGGTTTGGGGGAGTACTTTACTTAAGCAAAGTTAAGTAGATAACAACGGATAAAAAAAACTAATTTAACAAAAAGGAATAAAATTGTGATTGTTATTTTTTATAACCTTTTATTTATCCTGCAATGTTTGTTATTTCTGGTGGAATCTAGCAACTAAATTTTGAATCAGTTACCTTCAACCATTTGACCTTTATTTAAAAAAAATGGAAACCGATCACATACATTGTTCTAACCCGAAAGTGATAAGCTAAAGCACTGGTGTTATAGAAACAACGTACCACAAAAATCGGACACGAGACAATGTAAAACGTTCTGCTTGAAAATTTTGAAAGCAGAATATTCTACTCGTATCTAACCCGATAACCCGACCGGCAATCGAATCCGGGACCTATGAGCGGCAACGCCTTGAACCCTAGCGTGCTCAGCCACTACGGAGGTTTGGAAATTTGTTGAATTACATTTTTCCTCTGAATTTGAAAATGTTTCTCAACCTACTTAGTGAGATTTGTTTCTTTGCGAGATGAAGTCGTTGATAGTTAATTTATACGCCAACGGCTTTTTTCTTAAACAGATACTATAATTTCTTAGTACAATAGCCACACCTTGTTCACCTAAGTGCAAGCATAACTAAGCCGTAACAAAAACCTAGTTAAACACGAGCTCGCACTTAAACAATAGCAATGGAACAATACCGGTGAGACGATAATAGTCCATTGACAATCCCCAGCTACCCAATTAAACAGACGTATCTGGAGACTTAAAAGATTAGTAGAGACAACAATAAATAGTCTGTGTTTCGGCTAGGGTTGGCAAATCATCGAAAACTCCCTCACAGTAAAGAATCTGAGAAGCAGAACTTCATTAGCCGGGCCTATAAATTGGATTTCATCATTTAAGCTACCTGCCTGCTTAATTCAGCTGCGCAAACAAAATATATGTTGCTAAACAACGACGTCATTAATTAATCTAAGTACCTATGCAACACGTTTAAAGATACTTAAGAAAAAATAAGCCCTTAAATTTATCGTAAGCCGCTTAAATTTAGAAGCATGTCTAAGAAGATTGGTCGCAAACAGCATGTGAAACACGAATTGTAAAAAATCTTTTCGGAGTATTGAGAGAGATATATCTTGAGCTCAGTATGATTAGTCATGTCAGCACGGTTCACAAAACGCTACTGAGGCAAGAAAAGTAACATAACTACTGTTAGTCAAAATATGAAAAAAAAACTTATGGACAAGAAACAAGAGTACATACTTGAAAATTCAATATTGAACTTAGTTATTTGATATCGTTTTCACACTAGAGCTCCGTCTTACGAGTTTCTGATTATCATCTCATACATTAAAGTAAAGCTCGGATGTTCATAACGTCTCTCCTTATCTGCAAGCAAACCTTTACTCACTTACACTCGAAAACATCACCAGGGATAACGTTATTAACACAGCAATACTTTTGTAGCTGTTTCTAAGGCTTTAAGTGTGTCTAAATATTGAAATATTGTTTGAGCAATCTATTTCAACTACAAAAACAATAAGTTACGCTTGGGCAGCCCTATTAGATAGTGTTCGGTAATCCGCGACCGCTTGCAATAGCGTGGCGATTATTTCGCTAGCTGCACCGCTCAGGACCAACTCATAGATATCGAGATTTTACACTAGTACACAAAACTTCCTGGTTTTTTTCTATGTCCGTCACTAAGTATATTATATTCAGTATCAACATCATTATCAGCCGAAGAACCTCTACTGCTGATCATAAGCATCCCCCACAGTTTTCCACAGTAACCGAACACAAACGGTCTGCATCCAGTATGATACTGCAATCTTTACAAGGTCGTCTGTCCAATTTGTCGTTAGACGTCCTGTGCCGCGTCTTTGGTCGAAAGGTGTCCAATCTAGGACTTTTCTGCCCCAACTTTATAAATTATAATAATCATCATCATTATCATCATCAGCCAAAGGACGTCCACTGTTTAACATCTCGTAGGCCTCCCACACGGCTTCCCACAGCGAACGATCATCAAAGGTCTGCATCCAGTTTGATCCTTCGTTCTTTACAAGGTCGTCTTTCCATCTTGTCGGTGGACGTCCATCTTGTTGGTATGCTACGTCTTTGGTCGAAGGGTCTCCAATCTAGAACTTTCCTGCCCTAACGGCCATCAGTTCTTCGCGCTATGTGCCCTGTCCTACCCATTGTCACTTGAGCTTCCTGATTCTCAAGGCGATACCGTTACCTTAGATCTTCTACGTATCTCCTCATTTCTGATTCGATCCCGGAGAAAAATAACCAGCCTTATCCATAGCTCGTCGTGTGATTTTTATAAATTATATAACAAAGTTATTAATTAGTTCGTTCTTGGAAGCCCAGTGTTCCGTAACAGTTTTGGTAATCCGCGACCACAGCCGCCGGCGATAGCGCGGCGATTACTTCGCTAGCTGCACCGCTTAGGACCCACTCATAGATATTGAGGGTTTAGACTTACAGTAACGCTAATATATGGCTAAGGCAGGTAATTTTGTGGTTGACTTTGAATTGTGACTGACGAGAAGAATAAACTCAACGCTAATTTTAATAGTTTTGTTATGGTTACCATTGGTAGTTAGATGCGCTATTTTTTTTAAATACGGTCCAA
This sequence comes from Pyrausta purpuralis, assembly GCA_963924145.1. Lineage (NCBI taxonomy): Eukaryota > Metazoa > Arthropoda > Insecta > Lepidoptera > Crambidae > Pyrausta > Pyrausta purpuralis. The sequence continues at coordinate 22,515,047 of OZ001643.1, forward strand.
TGTATGTACTAGAAGAAGCACAAAATGTTTTTATAATATGACAATAACTTCAGAAATAACTTGTGCAATGGCTATGTTATTCCGTAAACTTGCATTATGCTTATAAGGACGTCAAAAATAACAGATTATCATATCTTATGATTATGAGCAAGTCAAGGAATAGCATTTTCAAAACAAACTTTATTTTTAAATAGAACGCAACGTTTAGACCTCTTACACACTGCGACTTTTAGCATTAATGCAGTCGCGCGTTTTGAGAACTTAAGCATCGCGGCTTACGCAATGAACAGATTTAATTTAGCATCAATGTAGTTACGCGTTAGTATCGATGCAGTCGCCAAAATTCAGTACTTAATTTGTCAATTTCCGGCTTCTGCATCGCAACTGCTTCTGCAACTGTATCGAAGCCAACGCGCGTTAGCATCGCGACTGCATAGCTGCTAAAAGTCGCAGTGTGTAAAGGGTCTTAAACGAACACAATTCGCATAGAGTATTTTCGTTTCAAAAATAGCTTTTTCAATTTTCTCACTCACAAAGCGTGGATTATAATACGGATTTCATTCTTGTCTAGTGTTTTCTAGGAAAGGGTTCACTAGCAATTTGCATGTAATTGCAGTAAAGTGCAAATATAATAAGCTTGGAAGCAACTAGCGTTTCCAAGTTATCGATAGTTTGATTATCGATAGTGAACATCGAAAATCATTTTTAATATTAATAGACCTTAACTCTATAGCTATGTTTGGTACAGTAGTATCGATATACTGCAGTACCATCAATAGTATCAGCTCTGACTGTTGTGATTACAATCAAAACTAATTATATTATTAATGATATGGATATTTAAGGGGCTACCCGGATTTTTCACGCGCACACTAGCGCCACTTTAGTAGAAAAATAATAACTCGTTAAATAAAAGAACAATCAAAAATCTGGTAAACAAAATTGTAGTACAAGTTCTATAGTTTATTTAGTACGTTTAAATTGTTTCTAAAGTAGTTATCTGCAATTACAGTTCGAAAAGTTGCCAAAAGTGGCCATATTTAGCAGTTTTTCTAACTCTAACTACAGTAAACTATCTTAGAAACAATTTAAATGTACTAAATAAACTATAGAACCTGTACTACAATCTTGTTTACCAGATTGTTGCTTGGTCTTTTATTTAACGAGTTATGATTTTTCTACTAAAGTGGCGCTAGTGTGCGCGTTGAAAATCCGGGTAACGCCTTAAGCGCTTTCAATAGTAGGCTTTTTGTAAGTTCATTATAGACAAGACAAAACTATCGACAGTCTATCGAAAGTGGGCTATCGAGCAGCAACGCTTAAGGCAGCGCTGTACCAGCGCAGTTTGAACTGAACTCACTTCGCTGAATCTTCGGTGGTCTAAACTAGCTTTTGAGATTTATGTTAATTGCAGACTTGAGTTTGCGGAATTTAATGCTAAACCCTTGCGCTGGTATTACAAACCACTAAGGTACATAGGTGTTAGCAAAATACAGGGTGCCTTAATATAGTATCAGGTATTTGTGTGTTCAATAAAATAAAAAGTACTAGGCCTTATTTTACTTTTTTCGTGGTAAATATTAGAATACAAAATGGAAGTTTATTTCCAAAACGTAATATTATTCAAATGATGACAGTTAAAATGTGAAACTAAGATTGGTGATGATACGCCGACATATAGTCCTGTGATTTTGCTCCAGTTTCCACCATGATGTTTTGTTTCAATCGCGTTAGATTTGACGAGTTATTCGTAATTCGTCAATTTTAAAATATTTCCGTACAAAACAGTCACAAGAATAAAAGTCGAGGCTTTAAAAATTATGGTACCTCTTCTTGATACCTTATTTGCGATAAATTCGTTAACAGCTTTAAATATTTAATTGATTTAAAGGAAAACGGCCCCGTTTTATCGGAGACACGTTTTTAAAGTTGAAACCATAAACTTCTAAAAAAATTTGGCCTTAAAATTTTGCAGTATATCGCAATATCAGTCTGACACTATGGACATTAGAATAGGTTATAGGTTGGCATCGCCGATGTTCACGAAAACAAGTACCTACTAATTTTATGCCAGATATAGCGGCCCGTTAGGTGAATCCCAGAGATCTGATATAAACCTGCTTGACTATATCTCTTGTGAATACCTTTAAAGTAAGGTTTATATGAATAATTTAACGTATCGCAATGGTAACAAAATATAAAAGGGCAAAAGAGGCAGCAACATTGAGCTGTATCAGCGAGGATTCACCGAATTTCGGTCCAGATTTGAAATTGCCAGCAGCGTAATGATCACCAATTAGATAACATTATCTTTTCGAAATAAATTTAAATTACGTGTTTTTGTATTCAACGAAAAAAAGGGCGAAACTACTAAAAAGTACTTTTTGTTTTTTTGAACAAACAAATACCTGATGTTCTTTTTGGACATATATTTATATATATACAGGATATTTAATTGAGTGAATTTCAATCCAAGGGCAAGGTAGATTTACGTGGTTGGTGTTGTTTAGACGTGAACAGCAAAATACTGTTATTTTTACCCAAACTAAACAATCACATACTCAAAACGAAGAAATTAATTCGTTTTTTAAAATTAAACATGAACCTTCGGATTTATCATAAATTATACAATGTATCGAAGTTTACAATAAGTGTACAGATATCTCAACAACAGCAAATAGCCTGTCGATTACAAGCAATATCAGCCTAATGCGCAACGTTGAAAGGCCTACCGCCAGACAGTGCGGTAATATTTAATAGGGTTAGTGAAGAGTCATGTGATTTTAAAGAAAACTGATTTAACATTACCAGATAAAGACATACAACGTGCGACCAGTAATCAATTTTAAATATTTTTATTTATCATCGAAATAAAATCTAACATATCTAAATCAAACCAGCAATGTAGTACTTTGCAAACAAATGTGTCCCACCTCCAAATAAGTACCTAACAGAACTTGACTTTGACATAGACTTCAAAGAGTTAGCGAATTCAATATACATTGATTACGAATATACTTTGTTACTCTTATCTCTGAGTTAAACCATTTTAGTGCACACTGTATAATAAAGATCAAATTATTTTTGAAACAACAAATAATCTGTCTAACCTCAAGCAATATAGAGTCTGCGAGACTTAAGGTAATACACGAGAGACTAGTAAGTTAGAAGATCAAGAAAATGGCTTAGAATAAAAGGACGACCAGTACGGTCTGATGGTTAAAAATAATTACAAATTTTGATACACATTTTACCAGCTAATCGAGAAAGACTATTTACGTATTTAATCTATTATTGTCAATTCATAATCTCTTTTTGGACTTTGCCACAATTATTGTGTAACATGTACTAGTTAGTAACCATGATTTTTTAATATCTAAAAACCCATGAATTACCATAAAAAGCTTAGTATTTTTATTATTATTTATTTAAAGGCTCACAGAACAAGTTACAGTCATATAATTTACAGAAATATATAGTTTCTTAAGTATAGAACTAGACTTTAACTCTCAATATGTGGGCACAATATGTTCCAAATATAGTGAAGTGAAAGAGGGTTAAACTTAGGTTAGTAATTTTTGCTTAGGAAAAACGATATCATCGAATATTAGTTAAGTTAGTTCTACAAAGTATTTATACAGTGACAAACAAAAATGCAAGTGAAACTGGTTCAACAAAAGTTATTTAAGTATATTAGGCAAAATTTTAAATACATCTTTATAAATTTCAAATTCGTTTATAAAATAGCATTGTCAAGTTTGGTCAACTCAACCGAATTTGAAATAGTTATCCGCGAACCAAATCGCATTTCCTATTTATTTTAATTTACGAAAGTCAACAAGCTGTAGTATTGCCGCTTGTTTGTTTATTCAGACAAAGCTCGTATTTAATTTCACTGGCTTTAACTGTTGCAGCAATCAATTCGATGGATTATCAAGTTTCGAATATCAGCGGGGCTATTTGATAACTTGTTTCCTTGTTAACAATGTGTTTGTGGCAGTGGTTGGAGAAAGTGCTGTCAAAAATTGATCTAGTGTCCGAGAAGGTTATTTTGTCAGCTCTATAAAATGCTTAAATGTGCTTATTAAAGGTTGTTGCACATTGGAACACAGCACTGTATCAACTCGAGGCGTTTAGTATTATTTGTATGAAATTTTATTCTTCAACGCACATCTATCAACTTCGTAACATCACCACCTCAAATCAAGATCAACTCAGGACCCATTCTCGACCACTGCGTCGTAACGCGCTTAAGGCGAGCCACCCGATGGTTGGCAACATCCGCCCACCCTGTCAAACGGGGCTGTCATTTAAAAGGAGAATTGTCATAAATTGTCACAAACACGGTGCCGATCCCATGCCCAGGCGTTGCTGTCCCCTTTACATAACGTGCTTCCGTATGGTTGACGCTTGGTTGGTGCTGTTCCCGTGCCGGGTGGGTAGATTTGCTTCAACCTTTAGGCCCGATTTCTTCATCGATCTAGTAATTGTAAAGTTTTGTTACCAGCGGTTTAGTATTTACGATTATGTGCGTTTTGAAGAAAAACAATAGGAGGTTCGTCATTCCCATGGGATTTGGATTAAAGATACCTGTGTCAGTCACAAACAAAGATAATGAAAACTCGCTTCGCTCTTAGTCTCAACGCTTATGGCTGCAGTCAAGATGTCTCTAGATTAATCTTAACACGTGTTACTTGCATATATTTATATTAAATGTATTTTCCGTCGCAACACTATCGAGTGTGTGACACGTGTATTGCACGAGGCAAATAATATTGTTTCCTTTTATCTTAAGCTGTGTAGCTATCAAGTGCTGTATCGAACAGAGAACTCGAATGCCTGGAAAATTTTATATCACGATTACAAAGTTTGAAACGTTTGCAACAGATATACGTGGCATTGAATTTTTGATACTTTATTAAGTTTGCTCCTCCTTCGTGTTTTTTATAACCAGCGAGAAAGTCGTACGTAGCAAGTTTATGTAATTGTTGATTACAAGAATATTGAGTACGTTTACATAGATTAAAACTTTCACTATTAATTTGAACTCCAATTTTTCATATGTTTTTATCAGGTACCTACCACTTTAAAAAAAAAAACACTAAATTCTGTCGAGTTAGTAAAAATCTAAAGAAACACGATAACGAGCGATCCCGGTGTATTTTCAGCAGCGATGCTAACGCGCGTTAGCATCGATCCAGTCGCGATGCAAAAGCTTGAAATTAACAAATTATGTACTGAATTTTGGCGACTGCATCGACACTAACGCGCGTTAGCATCGATGCAGTCGGGCTTCTGCATCGATGCTAACGCGTGACTGCATTGATGCTAAATTAATCCGTTCATTGCGTGAGTTGCGATGCTGAAGCGCGTTTTCAAAGCGCGCGACTGCAACGATGCTAAAAGTCGCAGTATGTAAGGGCTCTTAGACTTTTTTAACATCAGTCACACATGTAGATGTGCTCACACCTTTTAAACAATGTAATAAGCTTGTTGAGATAAAAAAGAAACAAGCAGTACATAGTCATTATTTAAAGGTCAATAACCTCGGCCTCGCAAGACGCGCGAAGTTCTAACATAACGCCGGGGTAAGTGTAGTTGGTAATATGGCGGCCTTGTTATAATGCCTGGAGTTCGCAACTCGCTCGTTTTCGATATAGAGATGCTACTCTGATTTTTATTCTAATTGATGGGTTACTAGTTAGAATAAAGGAGTACATTTAACAGCTTTTTTCTTAAATTAAGAGTATATTAGCATCAAAGCAAGAATCAACTAAAACTCGCAGTCATTTCATGAGTCAAAAGTAAATACAAATTAGTGGGTAATTGGAGTCAACTCCTTCGGTGTTTCAAGTTGAAATTCCCTGCTTATATGAAAGGCATGTGAATACTTATTATTTTGGACATATTCCTAAAAAGTAAGAAAAACTGGCCTCAATATGTCTTTTTTCAACTTTTATGCACAGCAAGTTGTACAATTGGCGAATTTAATGCATTAAGGCATTATCTACCAGACAACCGATTGTTGTTTCTATTTATTTATAGAACCACAAATCTGGCCTTTCAATTCAGGGTAGAACCCCAAAGTTCTGTTAACACGAAGTATTCTTACAAGCTAAGTACACCAGCTCGTTTAAATTCACAACATTTTTTGTTCACTATTGTAAAAATTCCATAAAATTATTCAACATTTTAGACAAAAAATAAAAGCCAATTTGATTTGCAGGTGCACCGTTTTAAAATGCTTAATAAGAAAGTTATGGAATTACCTTGCTCTACTAACTTGTCGTTGCGTTGGGTTGAGTGATTTTTAGACAGCATAATAATATTACCTAAATAAGAAAAGATGCTACGTTAGCTTTGTTTGGTTACTGATTGCATAACTTAAATCAGGTAATGTTACGTGACCTCTTAACATCCAACCTTATTTACTTACACGCTCTTTTAGAATGGAGAGTTTTTAAGGTAGATACAAAGTATTGGCGACACAATAATAAATAAGATACAGTTGAACGTTAACGGCTATGCTAGGCATATTGTTTTCTTTAATTAAACAGAAAAAAAGGTCTTAAATCAATAGTGTGTGTGTGTGTGAAAGCGTGTGCAATGTGTTTGCGTTTATGTGACTGATGTTCACGGTTATTATTCATAAGGTGGACATTTAAGAGGTTAATATATTTATTTTCATACGTTGTCACCGTTCAGGAAGGTAGTCTCGGAAAATGTTCAAAGCTAATCCTCAAATGCCAATGCTGACCTATATAAAACACTGCTACTGTTTATATGTTTCTCGAATTTCTTAAAAAACAGATGTCATAGAGAGATGATACTTTTTTAGTATAATCAGGTATAGTTGAACTCCGGGCATGAAAAGTCGGTGCGTTATCTAAGCTTACGTACCTATATCATCAGTCTAAGCACACCATGTACCAACTTCTAATAAATTTATTTCTCCTAAGAGTCAGTTTTTTGAAGGCAGTTTAATTTTTATTTGAGCGTCTGGACTCTATAGTATAGATAGATAGACTCTATAGTATCTATTTTAGTTTAGTTTTGTTTCAGTAGATGTTTTTGTTCTGAGTTACATCGCGGTGATATTCATGGAATTAATATACTATTTTGGCTCATGACAATTTTGGTTTTATTTTAAACCCCTTATCAGATAGTACCAGATTATTTTGATGACCTCCGTGGTGTAGTGGCTAAGCAAGCTGGTTTCAAGGCGTCGCCGCTCCGAGGTCCCAGGTTCGATTACCGGTCGGGTCAATATAGACATCAAAATTTTCTTTATTGTCTCGGGTCTGATTGTTGTAGTACCACCGTTGTGTCGGATTTCCATAACAAATTGGTACATTTAAAACTTTACAAGTACGCAATGATTAGCTTTTTTTGTTTGTTACAACACAAAGCCATGGTCAAGCGCCCAACTTCACCACAATGCGTTCTAGCCCAGCTCTCATTTAATAACTATAAAAAATGAGTCCAACTTTTATGATTCAAACGGTGTCGTGTGAGTTTTCCACAGCACATGGAGCTGATTAACGAGATCGCCGAGAACCGTGACGCTCTAAATACCGTGGCGGCTCCGTACGTGACCGGGACTTCCTATTTTTTAGGGATCCTTGGGACGATGAAGAAGCCTTAATGCCAGGCTCATCAGTGTAGATAGATTTATAAAATGATAGGTAGTATAAAACGGAGTCACGTAACTTAGACGACAGCTTTCTAAATCCGATCTCTGGATAATATAAAACAGCCTAAAGTTGTGATTGGTGTTCTTCTGTGATATTTTCATTTTATTAGAAGAACTATATCTACTTACAAAACAATTGATCTGATGCTGATGATATTGAAATATTTTTGGTAGTAAGTTTGCAGTAAACTAAGAGAACATACGTGACGAAGAAAGTTAAGAAGTATAGAAAGATGAATAAAACACGTATGTCATCATCATATTGTTATGATTCATGAACAATCAGTTTTAAAGATTAGTTTTTTATCAATTCTTGATTATAGAATCATCAATTATCTTTTTTCTAAAGGCGTCATTATAATATAATGTGAAGTACATGCACCATAACAAACAGCGCAAAAAAGATCGCTCAGCAGAAATCAACTGGTACTTGCCAATTCCAGTTTTAATGACAACAGAACCTTAATCTACGCGTATCTAATACACACTTGCCCGTTTCTATTTTTAACGAACGCTGTGTTTTTCCAACTCTGAATCCTCGGTCTCATCGGCCAATGTTGCATTTTCACCGAGTGCTGTTCAAACTTCACTAGTTAGTAACCCACTGTGCAAGTCAGCTGGCTCGCACGGATTGTTAATGGTAAGTAATTAGAGTGAAACGAAGCTCATTCGTTAGGACGATAGGCGAATGGATTTACTCTTATGTGCTCTAAATGTATGTGCTTTTTTCATGGTTTAAAAGGGTGAAAAGACAAAATAAGATAGTCGAAGCACAGTTGAAGTTACCGAAATGTAATTGTAAAAAAGCTCTGCTACGCGGTAATGCAGCTGGCATTACCATTACTTGCCTCAAAGTAATAATAGATTATTTAGTTAGATTTAACCCTATGTAAGTGACAACATTGAAAGATGTAAAGCTGAAATAGACCGAACGGGATGGCGGCACACTGTTACCCTTTCCGTAACACCTGATGGGGCAGACAGACTCCATACGTACGGCTACATTAGAGACCTTAAGTCAAATAAGTCAACATTGGAAGATACCAAATGTAAAAAACTTGTTTTATATAATTCTAATCACATCGATTTTCTTTGTAACGTAAGGAATCAAGTGCTAGTCTTAACACACCTCATCTCTTCAATAGTTTTATTATCTATTATATGATTTCTAATTGTTTAATTATGTCATGAAATTAATAAGTTAATCTGTCTCTGTTCTTATCAAACTCAGGTCACTCTGAAATTTTTATTACTCTTCCGCAAAGGTTTGGCTCCTTTATTTTACTTTCATCAGCAGTATCGATGTTTACTTACAAGGCTTATTGTAACACAAAAACTTCGTTACCCATAATGGACTTCTCTTGTTCGCGTAAAAGTTATACCATCGGCAATAGTACTCGTTGATTTCTTTTACGCTAGTCCCTTTGTGTAATTTAGTATTGTACTTTCCTGTTTTGTTGGCTTATGTAATAAAGCTTTAACTTTACTAATTATATGACTGAGACACGATAGGCTACCGAGCCATGTTTAATCCCAGTATCAACTTCGGGAATCGGTGGTTATATAAATGGAGAAGTTATTTTTATGTAATTCGGTCTCTTATTAATTTGAACAGTATACTTAGGTACTTTACTTTCAATTCTTTCGATCTCCGAACTTCTTATTTTAATTATTTTCGTGAAATTTCAATATTTCGTGAAAAGTTATTATTTTACAGATTGTAAACCTGAAGGTGTTTTTAGCGTGGACCAGCAAAATAAATTAAAAAAACAAAACTAGCACTGGAAACAGGTTATTTAATCAAACAAAATCAACACCAAATCATCTTTCTTTACGAGGAAACAAAGGACAATGTTTTGCTCCCATACATTGTGGGCTCAAATATTTTATAAAGCTATGACTTAAACGTCTAAGCTATGGAGCATGACGTCATAGCTCCAAAAAATGTATGTCAATCAACATTGGATCCCTGTGAGATCCCTTACATTGCGACTTTTAGCATCGATGCAGTCGCGCGTTTTGAAAACGCGCTTCATCGTCGCGACTCACGCAATGAACAGATATAATTTAGCATCGCTTCATTCGTGCGTTAGCATTGATGCAGTCAAGTTTCTGCATCGTTGTTAACAATCTATCTATCGATGCAAAGTTAGTATCGATACAGTCGCCAAAATTCAGTGCGTAATTTGATAATTTCGACTGCGACTGTATCGGTGATAAAAGTAGCACAGTATGTAAAGGTTGACATTTTTCGGCTGTATCAATGCTAATGCGCGTTAGAATCGGGACTGCATCGCTGCTAAAAGTCGCAGTGTGTACAGGGTATAAAGTAGTTTTGATTTTCGTGGAATGTGGAGCCACCCATTGTTGTTTAAGCACAGGATCTTCATCTGCCAACAACATTTAAACACAATTTACTATGCACCACCAATCACAACAAAAATAATGCTTATTGAAAATGTTCCGATTGGTTGGGATATCTATTTCACTTTTGAAATTCTCAGGGCAGCCTAGAGTTTGGAAGGTGGTGCTGTGTCACCCCCTATACCTCGTGAAGCACGTGTAGCCGATGGTCATGCGCTGGATATCTCTCCGGTCGTGTCAGATTGCTGTCCTATCAGGCCTACCAGGCATGTGTCACTTGTGCTCTATTATATGTCCTGCGTAGTCGGTTAGTCGTTGTAAGTAGCTACCGTAGTTGAATTCAGCTAGGGGAACTAATATTATCTATACCTATCACTTCTTTAATGTGTACCTACCTATAAATGTAACCTAACTAAATTTAACGAATGAGCAAATCCTCATGATGTCTACCATTACTCGTGATACAGGTAATTCCTAGTTCGATAGTGGATGGTTGATTGTTGGTGTAATACTATGCACTACTGTTACGGTAATTGAAGTAGAACAATAAACGTTGTGTATTTATTTATTTACAAAAAATGTTAACGCTACGACGACCAGGAGAAAAATTCGCTTTACAGGAACCTTTAGAGTGGGTTGCTTGCACAATAGTGTATTAATTAAAGGCTTAATTTAAGCTTCAGTTAAAAGTTGTAGCTTACTTCGAAGACTATCAATTCCGATCCCGCGAGACGACAGATTAAATAAATTGAATCAGTAGCTTTAGTGATCAGCTAATTACTTTCTTAATGTGGTTTCGGTTCTTCGAAAAAAAAAAGCTATTAAGCTCCTGAAATATAAGAAACATGCTTGTGTTCTGTAACCGTCTCAAAACAGAATGTTAATTTTTATGAGTAAACTACAAACCAAAGAACAAAAGCTAATTAAACATGCTTAAATTTACTTGGAGGCTATTAAGAATTTTCCAAAGTATTTAATTCTCATGGTTTAGAATGTTTTTAACACTCACAGTGTCATATTTTATGTTCATAAAGATGAAATAAGAAACCAAAAAATTGCGCACGGGCGGGACTTGAACCAGCACTTTCTGGCTTACCGGGCCGCTAAACTAAAAGCTCTACCAATTGAGCTACCGTGCTGTCTGTCATCCGTGTTTGATTTCATCTTTATGAATATTTAATTCTCACTAGAATACCTATAATAATCCATATTTATTTTCGGTTTTGAAACACATCTTGCAAAAGAGAGAAAATAATATTTTACTGTGAAAATAAACGATTTCATTAAATGAACATTGTTCAACAATCCTAACCTACACTTACGTCAAACCCTACTCTTGTAACTAATAAGTCTGCTCCTCATCTTCGAACTAATCAATCATCCTCCGAAAAGTTTCACTGAACCGGATTAGATTAACTTAACTCTATTACGAGGGCAAACATCCACCGATTAACGTCTAGTGAGGCAACTTACGCCAGCATGACCAGAGATTAGCATTGGTGTAACCCACCCACTTGGATCACTTGAGTAACTTAATGCTTGAGTGAAGCTTGAGTGCAGTGTTAATAACTTGGTCTATGATATTGGGTTTGGTATCTTAACAATTTGAAACAAGATTGTTATTGGAAAATTAATTATTATTGCTTCATAACTTTGTAACTGGCAACTACGATAAATACATACGATATATATATTTCAAATCAACTTTTATCTCATTTCACATCAAAGGGGTTATTATTATCTACATAATAAATAGTTTGGTTTTATAAAAGATAGGTGTTCTTTGTGCCATTTTTAAATCATTTGATTGTAAAGATTATGAGACCTTATTAAAAAAAAAAAACGGCGTTTCGATAGATGCACTAGGTTTTTTCAAATCTTATGCTAGTGAGAGGACTCAAAAAGTTAAAATTAATGAAACTGAGCCACCTGGAGCACCTTTAACAATAAGTGTGCCCCAAGGATCGATATTAGGACCGTTGTTGTTTCTGATATTCAGCCACAAGCTGATAGCAAGATAGTCATTTTCACTTAGTAAGACTCCTTGAAAGTTTTCGTAGTTATTAAGGCTGAAGAAAAGATGCGATTAGTTCCATCGAAGGTTGTAGGAAACTCGTAGCAAACATTATGAGAAGTAGCAGAATAGTCTTCATACTTCATACGAAAAAATATATATATCTATATTTTTTTAGTGCGAATTTCTTTTTATGCCCAATATATATTTAAAAGTAATATATATTTAGTTGTGCATAAAGATAAAACTTCAAAGCTTCGTGATTTAAAACATTTATCAGTGTTGAGGGAAGCCCTTGATTATTTTCTGACAGTGTCCCTAAATACGTGACCATGACTGAATCTAATTTCACGAAAATGTAAATGACCTTACTTACTTCGATCTTTTTCCTTATTTCGTACTGTCAAAGATGTATATGAAATAGTACTGTTTGCAGATGATACGTCTCAGATTTTTAAAACACACAGGGGCAAGGATTCTTTTGACGATGTAAATGGTGCTCTTTTACAGATGCTTCACTGGTTTACTGGTAACAATTTACTGTTTAAAGGTATTGTTAAAAGATTTTTATAAAATTTGTATTTTAGTTTTTTTTCGAGTTCCATACAAATAATTAAATTAGCACTTTGCATTGAAATCTTTTGAGTCCTTTGTGATGGCTGAATTTTAACGGTTATTTAACCAAAAAAGTACTTGCGATAAGCATTGTAAGCTAGGTTTGTGAATTAATTCACTGATCAAGCAACACATCATTGTGACATTTAGATATTTGTATGCTATTGGAAGCAATAAATCAATCGTAAAAGCTACTTCATCATTATACATTTGTGGTGTTGGAGGTACTCGTAGCGCAGTGGTAGCAGCGCTTTGGTAGTGATACTAAATTGAAGCAACCTACGGCGCAGTCGTGTTTTGATAGGTGACCATTCCGACTAATAAGTGACGTACATCACGAGCATCTCCGTGCTTCGGAAGGCACGTTAAGCCGTTGGTCCCGGCTAATATCGGTTGATATTAGTCGTTAAGCCTAGTCAGAGGCCTTATAGGCGGCTTGATAACATCTGACAGCAGGGTAAGCCGCTTGCCTTGCAAACACCCCTCCACCAACCCGCACTGAGCCCGCGTGGTGGAGTATGGCTTAATAGTTGAGGTAAGGCTTTTGCCCAGCAGTGGAATGTTACAGGCTAACTTTACTTTTACTTTTTACTTCATCAATAATATTTCATAAGGGACAAAAAATAAAGGTAATTTAATTATTAATTAAATTTAATTTAATTTTCAAAGTGTGCACCTCCATTTTCAATACAAATATTTACGCACACGATTTCCATAAATAAATTGAATATCAGCTTGATGTTCCGCAGGATTCGGTTACGACATCATCTTATAATGACAATTTCACGATAAGCAGTTTTCTTGTCATTTGATGTTTTTTATCATAAAGAGATGGCGCTGGCGTTACTATTGGTAATAAGTTTTACGTTACTACGATAGCGAATCATGTCCTTTAAAAATACTAAAATAATAATTAATAATTATTTGAATTTTATTAACCTTTAAGCAATTCAAAATGTTGATTATGTGTGCCTAAATAAATTTTAAAATAGTTTGTATCGAAGATAACAGTATCAAAAAAGACTAACCCATAAAACAGTAACACAATATTCTGTTGACAGCAAATATAACTTTGTTTTTCATAGTGTTTATATGAAGAACAAAGTAATGTTAGTGGTTGTTGAAAATGTGCTTTATCTTAAAAGCTACCAGTTCGATCCCTTCCAAACCAAGTGTAGATCTTAACAAATACTTTTAACAAAAATTTCGTTGAAAGTATTTGTTAAGATCTACACTACATTTTTTTTCAAAATTTACACTCGCTTGGTTTAAAAGTTAGAGGGGGGACCCTCTACCACGCCCATTTTTACCACTTTGGAAGCGTCTATCTATCAAACGTTAGACTTTGAAAGAAATACATAGGTAAACGCATAGGTTTGACATTTATTTTTCAGTTTTAGTATCATGTATGGGAGCCCCCCTTAAATATCATTATTGTTAATTTTATGTATAAGAATCGTAAATCGGTTAACAGGATACATACAGCAAATTTCAACAATGTAATGCTTATAGTTACAGAATGATGTGGCTGTGACATACGGACTGACATACAGACAGACTTGACGAAACTATGAGGGTTCCGTTTTTTGCCATTCGACTACGGAACCCTAAAAACATTCTTACTTGTGCATTACACTTCTGTTAGAATAAATCATTCGGTAAAATATTAATTATACTAAAAGAAGTAGAATTTTTGGTTTCAATATCAGAAAACAAAAAAAACACGTTGTATTTATGCAACATGAAAGGTCTTACCTACATGTGCTATTAACGTGCATTGCATCTAATAAAAATGTTATGTTTAAATGAAACTTGTGCGTTTATTACTCCTACAAAACATACTGTGTAAAATATCATAAAAGTGATTACCGGTATTCCGCTTGTCTGCCAGTCGGTTGTCGGAAACCGGAGCCAGATATGAAATGAATTTTATGGATAGGACTTGCGTTGGGATATTTAATGTACGGTGAAATAAGTGTATTTTATTTGCCCCAAAATACCAACGTAAAAGTGCCACTCGAAAAGATGAAGAATGCAGATAATTTAAGCAATTAACTCCACGGCATGAAATTAACAAATTTATTTCAATAATTGTGTATTACAATTTCCTAGTAAGTTTCTGAAAGCGTTATCTGTATAGTACTTTATACGAAATGACGTTCCATATTTAAAGTATTTTTTGGTTAGTCCTTACTTGTCGATGGTGAAACAGCCCCCTTATTCTTGTAGGTAACAAGATGTCGTGGTCACGATCTGTCATTTACCGTAAACCACACTATAGCCTCATTAATGTACAACGACGTTTGAGGCACCATTTACAGAGATGTTAGTAATTCTATATGGTGTTTGTATTTGAATGCAAGCGAGGCTACAGTGTATTGTTAAATGCGCAAAACTTCAGACACCCCAAATTATTTGGAATTCAATTGACCCAATTCTGAAAGGAAAAAAATAATTTGAGGTGTTATGCAGTGCTTTAGTTTTACGGGCACTTCTGATCATGTCTTGCTCTACGGACGACGCTCTGTCAAGAGAGAAGTCGGAAGGTATGGTATCACTGGGCTGCTGAACTGCGCCGTGCTGACATTATAATTATAACTATTTACGCTCTTAAAGAACCAACCATTGTTTTACGTATTTTGGGCGGTTTTGCGCACATGATGGCTTGTATCATTAATAGATAGGCCAACATTTGTGTATTTTTTTAAACTTACCTCATGAATATTAAAAAAAAGTGGTTTAGTTGATTCTACTCGTTATTCCAATCAAACTATTTTGGGGTTTTTCGCATTTAACATTACATGTTTTATAAAAAAGTATTGGGATTTATCATGCAACTAGCGGCTCCTCGCGACATTTCGCGCGTTTTGAGTTTGCTCCCTCCCCTCATATTGCAGCGCGTGATGTACTGTAGCTTAGAGCCTTCCTCGACAAATAACCTATCGAACAAAAAAATATTTTTCAAATTGGTTAAGTCATACCTGAGATTAGCGCATTCAAACAAAGTCTTCAGCTTTATAACATTAGTATGGAAAAGGAAAAAAATGATAAGTAATTTAAAAAAAAGGGCGTACTTACCAGGTTTACAAAACCAACCCCTAAAAATATTGTTATTATTTTTGTTAGGTCATTACGCACAAAATGATTCTTATGCAAAAAATTAGTATGTGACAATTCTGTAAAATTATCAATTGATAATGGTCGCTTTGGAAATCTTTAGGATGGTCTATTTTCATATGTGGGCATCCTTTGGCTGATAATGATGCTGATGATGATGAATCACTCACTAAAATCCCTTAATTGACTCTATTCAGCGTAGTTTGTGCTTCTTTTGTTATACAAATCCACCTCTGTGATGTGAATGATCTGGCGTAATGGATCTTTTTGTAAGAGTTAAATAAAATAATTCTTTAAGTAGAAAAGACTATGAACTTTAATCACAAAACTTACTATGGAGCTAGCCGTAAATAAAACATTATTAAACTCGAAAGAACAGCGTATGGTCAATTGATTAAAATGCTCCATTAAGCAATTACTCTTAAAATGTTATGAATATTAAACTGAGCCAAATATTTACCGTGGCACCTGCAAATTGATGTGCATCGGCCTGTGAAATTGAGAGAACACAAATTAAGCAAATTATTAATGGCGGCGCGATTGGATGGATCAGTGGAACGGAACAATTTGACTTCTTGAAAACAACTCAGAGATTAATATTCTGATTTTTATTAATTTGTAAAGAATGTACCTACAAATATGCTTGTTATTAGTCTTTGATGCAAAGGACATTTTTTTTTTGTATGGGAGTTGGGCTTAAAATAAAATTCTAACTAACAGAAACAAATGATACACCAAATGAAAGAATAAATTCATACAAACAAAGAACACACATTTTTGTTAATTTTTCGATATGGGTTTTGTTTTTATTTTCAATTTAAGTCTTTTGTTACTGGCATGTGCAGCAGAGAGTTGCAACACTGTTCGCAGTAAGTGCGTTTTGTTTACAGTTATAGAAACATTTCTATTTTGTTTGTTTTTGAGAAAACGAATACAAAGATACTTAAATTACATTAAAAATCCAAAAAGAGAAAATGCCCACTTTACAATCAGCTTGATACTTATCCTAAAACAAAGATTTTTACTCTTTATTTTTTTTTTAAATTCGACGAACAAAACGCTGGTTTGGTTCCATCCACTTCTTCAAAAATATTGACATCTGTCATATGTCAGTGCCAGCAAATCAAATGTCAAAAGCGGTATAAATCAACGTTCTGTTCAACGCATTTTCAAGAATAATGAAATGTTTACAAAAAGAAAACGGGCGTATTAAAAAATCTAAAAATAATGTTAAATGAAAGTATGTAAGTTTATAAGTAGGTAATCCACAACTAAATATGACCCTGTTAAATATTCACGTATTTTAGGCCCAAAAAAATGATGTCCTTTTATTGATCACATAATGCTGCAACAATGTGGAATAAATTCACAAAGCAATAACTGCACGTTAAACTTATAGGTCATGCAGATTAACATTTTTGTCTGTATCAGCTGATTACAAATGTGGAAATTGTTAGATATTAGAAATTAAACAGGGTGTTGCCTATAATAGGACCAAAATTAATTTAAGGCCCTTTAAATACCCAGTTATTCATTTTAAATGGTTTTCATTTACACTTACGCTATGATACATACTTTCTAACAAAATAAATCACACCAGAAATGTATTGCAAACAAATGTATCCAGTCATAGAACTTGACATTGTCATTTGCTACAACGAGTTAGCGATTTTGATACAAATTGATAAGGGATCATATAGGGATCAAATCAAAAATGACGATATACTCGTACGTAGAAGAACTAAGGTAACGGACATAGCCTTGAGAATCAGTAAGCTCAAGTTACAATGGGCAAGGCACATCGCGCGTAGAAATGATGGCCTTTGGGGCAGAAAAGTTACAGATTGGAGACCCTTCGACCAAATACGCAGCGTAGGACGTCCACCGACAAGATGGACAGACGACCTTATAAAGATCGCAGGATCAAACTGGATGCAGAAAGCTAGAGATCGGTCGGTATGTTTAGCAGTGGGCGTCCTTTGGCTGATAATGATGCTGCTGATGATGATGATGAACAATGTGTCTTGGTTACTGCATTATAGAGCACTTTGGCCAGGTCAAGGTAATTTCGTTTACTCAACAAAATTATTTTAAAAATGTTTTCTCCTATAAAAGGCCGCACGCTGTATAAAAAAAGTAGAGCAGTCGTCTTTCTAAAACTTAAGATTATATTTAAGATTGTGTCAGGTGCTGACAGCTTATATCACACTACCTTGGTCTGATTTTTAATTTCTCAAGGCACACAAAATAGTTCGGCTAAATACCCACTATCTCAAGACAGTAGGTAGTTTAGCGGTAGCGCATTAGCCCGCTGTTTGCGTTGCCGTCTAATGGCGTTCAGCGCTGCAATATATCGCCGGCTTTTATTGCGCGCTGAGATTATTTAAACGGCCGGAGAGGAGGCCATAATTTGCCGGGAGTACACTCCAGCTCCTTAGAACAACACTCGGCCCTAACGAGACGCTCCATAACTTTAATCTCGGATACAGATAGCTGCATCTACGTGGACAACGAGATTTGTTGGGTGGAAATGTTGTAAATATTCGCGTTGATTTGTAATGTAATGGCTGATTGGGTTAATTTTTTATAAGCTTCAGGAAAGTCTGCCTTATGTCTTTTCGGTCGTATTGGACTAGTCTTCTTACCAGATTGAAAGAGTACCTTTGGTCATTGCGATCACACTTGTGCACTATAATTTCTTCTGCGCCAGTGAAAACTGTTCTTTTCGCTTTTGAGATTTAATCCCTGTATTAGGATGTGACAGACATAACTTACATAATATTATCGAAATATAAGAATCCGCACATACTCCAATACTAATGACGTAAAAAAACTTATTCAATTTGAAATAAGTTCCACCTCTTTATAACAAGTATTAAATAATGTAAAAGTAATAACAAGGATATATACTTGTTATTACTTGTATAAAATAACACATTGCGTATTAAAAAGTTCTATGTGTACAATTCCGTTAAATAAATATCTTAATACCGGTATTGACTACAGGCAGGCTGAGTCAATTTTCCGACGATCTTTCCTTCGATGTGTAGACTGTAGATTCCAAATAAAACTCTTCTTTTTGAGATCGGTGACCGTGAGAGCGCGTACGATCTGGCCCGCTCACGGCCCTTTATTTAACCAAAAATACATGTCTGACTTATCGACTAATACAGATTAGTTACAAACAAGGACGGACACATAACATCATCTGCGTATTCCTTCTAACGTTTTTGTAACCTACCTACATTAATCGTGATAAAATTCCCATTCGCAACAATCCACTCTATGGGTTTCCTACCTACCCTCAGAAAGTGCGATATGGGGGACAGGAAATTCGAAGGCTTTACCGGCCTCGCTCCACCTGAGCGAGACAGCCTACTAGGGTCTCCCTCGCTCCTGTACCAAACTACCTACATATTTCTTAATATTTCCTAGCTAGTTAATTGTTACCCTACCTGCCTACCTAATTTGCAAATGGGAATTCCTAACTAACAGGTTTCTTATTATTGAAATAAAACGAGCCCTAAGCTAATTACAATGCTTACTCGCTATGGCCCTAACAGAAAATTATATTTATTATCATCAAAAATCCTTACAAATAAATATAACTAAACTTATTACTAAACATGATTGGGTGTCCGTAACAGTCTCCCCCCGGTGAAGCGCTGCGAAGTGCGAACCTCTTCTTATTCCTCCGGCAGGACAGCCAATCTCGAGGCCGGTCGACGAAACACGCCGCCCTTGGTCCGAATCTCGACGTTCCTCACTGCTCCGTCAGGTCCAGGATGTACTTCTGTGACGACGCCTCGTGGCCACACGTTTCTAGGCAGTGTGTGGTCCACCACGACGACTAGATCACCGGGCTTGATAGCAACCTCGGCGACATCTCGGGCTCCTCTTCTTGGCACCAGGTCCGGTAGGTATTCTTTAAGCCAGCGGCGCCAATACTCGTCGGCTAACGCTTGCGCCGCCCTCCACGTCTTCCTCGACGCTGGTTTGCACGGCCCGATGATAGGTAGGCCGCGCGGTCCCCCTAGTAGGAAGTGGTTCGGGGTGAGCGCCTCCGGGTCGTCAGCGCTGACCGGCACGTGTGTTAGCGGTCGCGCGTTCATGGTGTGCTCGACCTCCGCCAGTAGAGTTTGCAGTACCTCTTCTCTCGGCGCCTTTTCATGTAGAGTGACTCGTAGAGCGTTCTTGACAGAGCGAATGAGACGCTCCCACGCTCCCCCCTGATGCGGTGCCCCTGGTGCTATGTAGCGCCAGTCGATGCGCTGGGTGAGCGCATAGTCTCGTAGAGCTGGCTCCCATTCTTCAATCGCTGCTCGTAGCTCCTTGTCTGCACCCTTGAAGTTCGTCGCGTTGTCCGAGTACATTTTCTGTGGCCACCCTCGTCGCGCTCCCATACGCCGTAACGCCATGATAGCTGAGTCAGTCGACAGGCTCGCTACCAACTCTATATGCACGGCTCTCGTAGTGAGGCATGTGAATAACGCTCCCCACCGCTTTTCGTGACGACGGCCCACAGTTATGATCATGGGACCAAAGAAATCTAGACCACAGTTAGAGAATGGTCTGGTGAAAGCCTCTACTCGAGCGCGTGGCAAGTCCCCCAGCACAGGTGTCACAGGTCTCGCCTTTCTCATACGACAAAAGGCGCACTTATAGCCCACGGCACGAACAGTAGGTCGCAATCGCAGTATCCAGTATCTCTGTCGTACATCGTTGACGACGCGTTCGTTGTGCCAGTGATGGGCGCGACGGTGTTCCCTATTGCACAACAACCGCGCGTACGGGTGGTTGCCGTCCAATATTACGGGCGTAGTATCGGGGGCAGACACACCCGCTGCCCTCGTCCTTCCTCTCGCCCGCAACACGCCCTCCTCGTCGATGAATGGATCAAGTTTTCTGATGCGACTCCCTGCCTTCAAGTTCTGACCTTTTTCTAGGCGCTCTATGTCTTCTCGAAATGAGTCTGCCTGCGCTCGCCTCATCAACCATCTTTCCGCTCTATCTATGTGTTCTTTGGTCAATACAGTTGCGCGCTTGCGACATTTATCTATAAATAGAAGCACATACGCCATCGCCCTCACTAAGCGCTCGTAGTGCGAGAAGCGCCCGGCGTCTGGCACGCTCCATTTTGTCCTCTGTCGCGACGCTATATACAGTCTTCTCGCTGCTCTCTGTGCAGCCTGCTTGAGACGGCCATGTATTCTCCGGTTCGTATAAAAACGATGCCCCAGTAAACCATCTGTCCTCATGTGATTTCACTTCGGTGACGACTCTAGTCGCGTCGTCCGCTACGTTGTCTTGCGTCGGCACCCACCGCCACTGATCGGGTCTTGAAAACTCACATATCTCTCTCAAGCGGTACGCTACGTATGGCGTGTAACGCACTCTATCGTTCCCAATCCAGTGCAGAACGGTCGTAGAGTCTGTCCAATACGTAACTCTATGGGGCTGCCATCTGTGCTCCTCCATTACTGTCGACGCAAGTCTCGTTCCGATAAGACACGCTTGTAACTCTAGACGTGGTATCGTCTGTGTCTTCATCGGGGCTACTCTTGCCTTTGCTGCCGCTAATACCACACGACGTGATCCATCCTCGTACTCTATAAGCCAATAGACTGCTGTCGCGTAAGCAGACTCGCTAGCGTCGCAGAACACGTGCAGCTGCTTTCCAGTCACTCCCCCCGTCAAAGTGTAGAGGCGGAGTAGACGCAGACTGCTAAGTGTCTCTACGTTCCGCAGCCAAACGCTGAATTCCTTCGCTATTTCTTCAGGTAGAATCTCGTCCCAGCCGGTTTGTAGGTGCCACACTTCTTGCATAAGAATCTTCGCTCTTCTCGTAGTAACTGAGCAGTCCCAGCGGATCAAATATTGACATAACCGCGCTCAACGCCTCTCGCTTGGTCGGCGCTTGCTCTAGCGTTTTCACCTTACGCGGCACTCTAACTAAGTCAGTGTTAAAACCCAATTCATCGGTACTGGCATTCCACACGAGGCCAAGGGTACGCCCCTGCTGCTCTCCACTTGAGCAGAGCTGTTTCGACGCGTCCGCAGCACGGCATTCTAGTGGCAGCTTACGCATGACTTGCGCTCCATTGGAGTTGAACGCTGCGAGCGTAAATCCCGCCTGCGCGTGTACGTGCGTGACGTCTCTGACGGCGTCGCTTGCTTCTTCTTGTGTATCGAAACAATCTACCCAATCTTCCATGTAGTGGTTCTTCGTGATAGCTTCGTATGCCTTCGGGTACTCTGCTGCATGTTGCTTCGCGTTATGGTCTCTAACACTGTGTGCCAGAAACGGTGAGCTCTTTGCGCCAAAAATCATTGATGTCATCTTATACTTTTTTGGCTGTGCTGCTCTGTCCTCGCCTCTCCATAAAAACATTTGCGCCGGTTGGTCCTCTTGAGCAATCTTAATTTGCAGAAACATCTCCCTGATGTCCGCTGTTACGGCGATAGCTCGCTCTCGAAATCTAAACAGGATTCCAGCCAAGTTCCTCAGCAGATCGGGGCCTTCTAGTAGCGCGTCGTTTAAGCACACCCCGTTGCTTTTGGCCACGGCGTCAAAAACTAGTCTAATCTTCTATGGCTTGTTAACATTTACCACGGCAAAGTGTGGTAAATACCAGAGACGCGGGCTCTGTGTGTCGGCTTCTCGGCATTCCTCTGCGTAGCCTTTTCTAAACATACTCTCGATCTGGGCTGTGTACTTTGCTTTGAAGTCTTCAGATGCGTCCATCTTCCTTTCTATTGACGTGAGCCTCCGCCTAGCAGCCTCGTAGCTCGGCGGCATAACTGTGTTAACCTTGCGCCACGGCAATCCAACTTCATATCGCTGATTGACACATCTTACTGTTGACTCAAAGACTTCTAAGGCGCGCACGTCATCAGGGTTCTCGCGTTCCTTTTTCTGAATGCCCAGCGAATCGATGTCGAAGTATGACTTCACCAGTCAGGTTGCGTAGACCGAGCTCTCCCATGGTCGTCGACGAACAACACCGTATCTCTCTCCCTTATGACTCGGAACGGCGCTCGACCATGTATCACCCACCCCAGTCTGGTGAGCGATGCTGCTGGCTCGTGGCGTTTGCCTGTCAACAGCTTCCTGCTTACTATCAGATGCCAGTTATCCGCGCCTATGAGGACACGCTGCTTGGCGTTCACATAAAACACGTCACTCTCGTTCAGGTTACGCATGTGTCCATACTCTAAACAGCTCCGACCCACCGTTTGAGTATTCAAGCGGAGATTCTTCATTGTTCTCGCTTTCACCAAATGTTTCCCGTTGTTACTGGCGATTATTTGAAGCTCCAACTCCCTGCTTGTGTGTAGTATGCTCTGTGTATTCACACTGCATATGTGTAAGTCTCGAAGCGGGCCTTCTGCACCGACGTATTCCGCCAAGTCCTGATCGATCAACGTAACCGTAGACCCTTCGTCAAGTAGAGCGTGTGTATTTACTCTACCCCGTGGCCCCTCAATGACGATCGGACATACCTTCAACAACACCTTGGATGCCCCCACAGTATGGCTAACTGACGCTACCACTTCTTGGTTGTGTTGACTTTCGCTGTTTTCACTCTCTGTGTGTAACAGCCTATGATGACGTCGGTTACAGCCATTCTCATTACACATCGGTGCTTTACATTTGATTCGCCTGTGCTTATTGTTCAAGCATAGAAAGCATATCTTTTCTTCTTTCAACCAATCCCATCTTTGCTTTACTGTCATGGTTTTAAACTTTGTGCACTTTGACACTTCGTGGTCCCCGCCGCAACATAAACACGTCTTATCTTGTGCCGTCGTAGCCTTTTCCTCGGCTGTGGCGTACACACCAGTGTTTCGCTTCTTTGAGTTAGCCTTCTGCTTAGCTTGCACTTCTTTCTTCGCTGCACTGTTGCTAGGTTGCGACACGTATGCGAATCGAATAGCCTTATTCGCTTCCTCCATCAAAAACTGCGATAATGTCACGATCTCTGGCTCCGAGTAGCTTGCGTACCGCGCTGCGTAGTCGCACCACCTTGCTTTCAAGTGTGGGCTCAGCTTATCGACCACCTCTCGGGTCATCATCGGATTTCTGAGGTAGCTTTTATTATCTATGGAGTCCAGTGTGTACGCGATGTTCTGTACCTTGATCGCGAACGAATTCAGTTCACTGGCTGTCGTTCCAACTCGCGGCAGGTTCTTGAGGTCGTCCAGTGCCCGATCAATGATCACTTCTGGCCTTCCATAGCATTGTTCTAGCGTTCGCATGATCTTGTCCGGATCGGTGGCACGGTATAACAACGCCGCTACTGCCTCCTTGGCTTCTCCTTTTAGACAATTCCTCAATCTAGCCAGGTTCTCGGATTTACTGAAGTTGCATAATCGCGTTGAATCTTCCATTGCAGCTTTAAATGGTAACCAGTCGTTCGTGTTTCCATTAAAAAACGGTAACTCAATAGCTTGACGTGGGGCCGGTCGCTTCGACATAATCCTCTCCAATGTGTAAGCAAGTCGTTCCGCCCCGTGCGCATTCTCTTGGGGTCTCGCTGTACAATCATTGTTTGACTCGACCTGTCGCTGCACATCCTGTTGAATGTTGTTTACATCTTCATTTAATTCTATGCTCGGCGAATTCAAATGTCGGTTTCTATCCACTTCTATGTTACGCGCATCTTTTTCCTTGCGTCGCGTAAACAAAAGTCTATTTCTTTCATTCCTCTCTTCACGGAGGGTAGGAACGCTACAAGACATCTCGGTTGTGGGTAGTTGCATGTTTACATCTTGACGCCGGGACTGGGCTTGATCCAACCAGTCATCCACCCTCGCTAGGGTCTCACCGGCGGGTAGGCTCTCACGGTCATCTTCATCTGTTGTATCCATTATCGTAGCGATCTCAAATTCTAATCTCTTCTGAATTAGATTCTTTTCAATAGCCGCCAACTGCTCGGCTGCTCTCAACTCGGCTTGCTTTAAACGAGCGGCGACGCTTGACCTAGTTGACGACGGCGGCGGCCTTATCCTAGGCGCGTCGGCGTTAGCGTCGTGACGTCTCTCTGCTGCCGTTTCCATTCGTCCGCCTTCTGCGGGTAGTTCAGTCTGTCGTAACGTACTCGCGGTGGCTTGCACAGATAGTGATGCGGGTGGCTTTTCAAAATTGCGTAGTCTTGAGTCTTCGGCTTCCATTTTCCCAGCTTGGCTGCGCGTAGTCGGCATCTTCTTACTTGCTGCCCCTACTCCTATCAATCCCAAACAGGTACACTACCAAGGGGAGCCTGTCTGGGGATGGATGGTCGTGCAGGATCGGAAGGGAGGTACCGCCCGGCAGAGAGTGTACGCATCCGTGGGGTGCTCAGTTCTGGCTGGAATGTCCAGAACCCTCCGCAGTGCCTACAGTCCGGCCCCCACGCTTACGCACACCGTACCGGCGCCGGTCGGACTTGTTCACAATCGCTAGCGCGATATGTGGCAGCTCGCCCGAAAACTGCACCGCCTGGGAATCGGCGTTAAACCCGAGACAGACACCGTTTGGCACCGTTAGGTGGTGAATGCCCGAGCCACGGAACACCCGTGTAAATGTGATCGTCTCTCCACAGGAGTATAGGCCGATTCGCGGCTCCTGGTTACACCGTGCTTCGGCATAGATCCCTCGGCGTGTGTGCTAACCAAAGCACAAGTCGATGCCGCGTTGCTGATTTCTTCTTATATCCGGATCGCAACGGACCAGACGATATTGACTACAGGCAGGCTGAGTCAATTATCCGACGATCTTTCCTTCGATGTGTAGACTGTAGATTCCAAATAAAACTCTTCTTTTTGAGATCGGTGACCGTGAGAGCGCGTACGATCTGGCCCGCCGTGGTCGTGGGGCCGTGACCTTTATTTAACCAAAAATACATGTCTGACTTATCGACTAATACAGATTAGTTACAAACAAGGACGGACACATAACATCATCTGCGTATTCCTTCTAACGTTTTTGTAACCTACCTACATTAATCGTGATAAAATTCCCATTCGCAACAATCCACTCTATAGGTTTCCTACCTACCCTCAGAAAGTGCGATATGGGGGACAGGAAATTCGAAGGCTTTACCGGCCTCGCTCCACCTGAGCGAGACAGCCTACTAGGGTCTCCCTCGCCCCTGTACCAAACTACCTACATATTTCTTAATATTTCCTAGCTAGTTAATTGTTACCCTACCTGCCTACCTAATTTGCAAATGGGAATTCCTAACTAACAGGTTTCTTATTATTGAAATAAAACGAGCCCTAAGCTAATTACAATGCTTACTCGCTATGGCCCTAACAGAAAATTATGTTTATTATCATCAAAAATCCTTACAAATAAATATAACTAAACTTATTACTAAACATGATTGGGTGTCCGTAACAACCGGCATTGAGCATAATATTAATTATGTCGTTTGAAACTGCTTAACATGGCTATAAAATTTTTAGACATATTACCTCAAGAACAAACATTACAAAAATATTAAATTCCTTCATTTTAAGTAGACTCTGCAGTTCCTTAATAGGTCGCTCCTATAAAAAGACGATGGTATAATATTTTAACCAGCATTTTATCGTGCTCACAAAACTATGAGCGTTGGTTAAGATTTAGTATAGTACATTGCATGCCCGCATTAGTGGAAAAAGCATTTCTTTCCGTGACTTGGTTACAATGTAAAATATTTTTAACTGACTGACTTCAAAGAAGGAGGAACCTATCAATTCGATTTTTTTTTTGTACGGGAAGGCATGTAGTATTTGTATTAAGAGATTTTTTGTTTTTATTTTCATAAAAAATATGTTACTCGTAAAGTTTACGGCGGCTTGTGTCGCACGTTGTGAAGGGGCTCGTTTTTGTTGTTATTTTAAAGAAAAAATTGTAGTGTAATGAATTCATTAAAAAAAAACAGTGAAATCCCTAACACCCCTTTCACATTGCGACTTTTAGCATCGATGCAGTCGCGCGTTTTAGAAACGCGCTTCAGCATCGCGAATTCGCGACTTACGCAATTAACAGATTCAATTTAGCATCGATGCAGTCGCGCCTTAGTGGCGATGCAGTCGCCAAAATTCAGTACCTCTTTGTCAATTTCCAGCTTCTGCTTCGCGGCTGTATCGATACTAACGCGCGTTAGCATCGCAACTGTAACTATGCTAAAAGTACGCAGTGTGTAAAGGGTCTAACTCGTGAAATTTTACTGAAATAAAAACAAAAATCACTGCCGTATGGTGAGGTTTTGGAATTGACCCCTATATGGAGTATTATCCTCGATAAAATTAAGTATAGATATTGCCCTTAAAGTATTATTACTACATGTCTGGACACACTGTATGTTATCTCATATCTCAGTCATTTGTAGACCGATTTAAAATTGTGTTTCGCCTACATAGCGGTTATACATTCTTGTTGGTCCCTTTGTTGCCAAGTCGGGATCTGATGATGGTCTCTTGATGCAATTGAGGGAAATTGCGATGAAATTGAATTGAATTGAAAAAAAAAAACAAAAATTGCACAAAGGCGGGATTCGAACCAGGCTTCAAAACCAAAATGCACCCAAAAGTCTAAAATAAACTCAGCGAGGAAGGTACAAAGAATCCTAAGTTAAGCGAGAGATCAAAGCTGGCCTGAGACTAAGAACTTAATCCCAGGGGTGAACACTCTGCTTTTCTCTTCTCCGTGCGATGCAATTTATAAGACTTAGTATATATCAAGTTCATACTAATTTTCACTTGAACGCCCATGTGGTGTTATGTGATTTGAATTTGGAATTCAAATCACATTACACCACATGGGCCGCAATGGATTTTTCATACAATATTTCGATGCGTCAGCTGAGATAAGTCTTATTAATTCAACATTACGTGACGTATAATCGAGCATTGCGAGCTTGTGAAGTGTCAATGCTTTTTCTTTACCATTTAAGAGCTATGGTCTTGTTAGTGGGGTTTGCTTCATTAATCTCTATTGCGAGCCACTTCCTTGACACCTTATATACGCTCTTCTAGGTCTCCTTATTTAATTTTTCTCTTCAACCTTTCCTTTCATAAAGATCCTTACCAAGCTATCGTGCCGTACCAAGTGTCCAAGTATCTTCTTTTTTCGGTGTTTAGAACTCAACAATAAAAAGACGTTAAATCCCATTTCGAAATCGATACCAGTACGCCCAAATCACAAACTATTCATTAACTACTTATAAGCTAAGAATAATATTTTTTCGATAGTGAGTCCTTTCGGATGTGTGGGCGCCTCCAACTTGGTACCCCATATGTGAAATCTTTACGTGTCCCTGTGTCAAGGAGGTTGACAAATTTGGTCTCCACTGCCTTTGTTGCCAGCAAAGCGCTGGGCGTTTCACCCGTCAAGCTCCCCTTAATGACCCCATCAGAAGAGCTCTTGCCACCATTAATGTTCCTTTCACGTTGGAGCCACGTGGTTTGGTCCGTGATGATAGCAAGAGACCCGATGGCCTCACGCTTATTCCCTGGAAACGGGGTCGGGCCATAGTTTGGGATGCATTTTATGTCAATACTTTGCCCCCCCCCCCCCCCCATCTCAGAGAATCAGCCCTTAAAGCTGGAGCAGCACCGGAGTTGGCTGAAAACGCCAAACGTCGCAAGTACGTCTCACTTGCAAGTGATTATGTGTTTGCGCCATTTCGCGTTGAAACATTTGGGCCGTGGATACCCTCTGCTAAATTTCTGTTTAGAAAAGATACGCCAAAGTAAAATACTGAAAGCCAATAATAAAGCTTGCTGGTTTCTAGCTCAAAGGATTAGCATAGCTTACCAATGCGGCAACGCAGCCAGCATCATAGCCACCATGCTGCAAGGAAATGGTTTTATTTTTTAACAGGTAGATTTTAAGTTTATTTTCCATGTTACATATCTTAGTTTTATTTTTTTCTTGTTTGTTAATAATAAAGATACTATAAGCTAAGAATAAAATCACAGATCTAACTAGCAGTCAGTCACTGAAATGATACGACTTGTGGAATCAATTTTAGCAATAGACCATTCCAAAGTGCTTAAAGCACAAACAATACGAGTCGAGATCAAGCATATGATCGGACGTGCCAATTTTATTAAATAACTAGCGGTCCCCTGCGACTTCGTCCGCGCGTTTTGAGTTTGCTCCCTCCCCTCCTGTCGCAGCGTGAAGTTTTATATCCTCAAATCGGTCCAGCAGTTCCTGAGATAAGCGCTTTCAAACAAACAAACTCTTCAGCTTTATAATATATTAGCGCAAGCGCACGTTGTACTTAAGCTGCGAACATTGTTTGGTGCGGAGTTATGTTTAAACTGTGATAGCTCTTAAGATATTTATTGAAATCAAATAAAATAAAGGGCAACTTTGTTCTAAATGAAATGCTAGTGACGATGAATTTATTGTTTTTGATAAGAATAAATACCTGTGTGTATAATACACCTCTAAAAATAATGCATATTTTTTTTAACAAATTTATAACATATAAAAGGTTGTAGAAAGTCAACCATAAAAGATAGATATATGCTGTCGCGGACTTTATTATATAACTCTTGATGCTTAACAATCCTGTCATACATGATTTTTGTGTAACATAAGCGGTTTCCGCAGCGTACGCAGCGGAAGCCCTCAAAAGGAATATCTTTCTCCCGTTTTCGCAACATTTTTCATTACTGCTGTGGTCTTATGAGTTGTATCTTTATGTTATATAGCCTAAAGCCTTCCTCGATAAATAGACTATCCAACGTAAAAATAATTTTTCAAATCGGGCCAGTAGTTTCTGAGATTAGCGCGTTCAAACAAACAAACAAACAAACTCCTCAGCTTTATAATATTAGTATAGATTATTAATATATTTGTTAACGACAGCTACAAGACCAAAAGAAGTTTCATATGATTTCATTAAGCTTTGATATTGTCGTTTATTTTCTACTAGACTTAAGAAAGAGAAAAATGTATAAGTAAGAACGAATACGAAAATTGTTAAGAAAAATTAAATAGGATAGCAATATATGTAAGAAAGAAATGAACATAGTAGTGCCGTGTGCAAACTTCGTGCTCAATAATTAGAGATAATAATGGATCGCTTTAGTCGCTAATTGAACGCAGAAAATCATACAAGAATAGAGCCGAATTTGTATGCAGTACGTTCATTCCTTCCTACGGTTTAATAGTGAATACAGCTACTAGTGAAAAGTGAAGTACCAGTAATTACCCGTGAATTGTGAAAATAGTAAAAGTATTAATAAATTAATGTGTGTCAGTATAAGTGCAGTGTTTTACTGGGGAACAGTCAGTGCCTAGTGTTAAATTAAATTACAGTCCACTCGCTCTCTGGGCTTGACGACTGTACTCTCTCCATAGTGTAACACCAACATCGTTGGTCCTATCGGAGACGGATCGAAAGTACGCACCAGTGGACTTTGTGCTGTGAAATTAGTGTTTATGACTTAGTGCAATATGGACACACTTATTTTGGACTATAAATTGTAAGTACTTTTATTATTTCTACAAGTGATTACTGTGTTATTTCGTGTTAAGTGCATCTGATCTGAACTTTGATTCCTGAACTGTGGATGAACTCTGTCTGTGTTAATTGTGATTTGCAAATAGACATTTGACTCTGCTAATTGACTCTGATAAGTGTTTAAATGGTGTATACGCGAAGCCAAGTCATGGCCGAACGTTCCGAACGTGTGTTACCGGAACCGCCCCGGTCGCCGTCCCCGTCGACGAGGAGCCGCTTGGAAGCGGAACAACATACGGCCGCCCAGCCTAACGAACGTGGCGCCGCTGTGTTGGGTACGCACTCAGCGTTCGACGTAAACATGGGACATGTCGAGACCGCCGCAACGAGCAGGACGCAGCACGCCAGAGCACGCTCCACCAGATCCACTGCTAGCGCTGTAGCACGGCTACGGTTCGAGGCAGAGGAGCGGCTCGCCGCCATCAGACGCAAGGAGCTTGAGCTTGAGGCCGAGATGGTAAAGAAGAAGCTCACGGCAGACCTAGCAGAGTTGGATGACGACAGTGACCAGGAACAGATGCAAGAAATAGAAAAAGTAAACGAGTGGCTGGACAAGTCTGCGCCAAACGTGGATGCCGAACGGGGGGAGCGCCTGGAGGCTCCACCGGAACCCAGCAACGAAGAGACGCCTGTGACCCGAAGGGCAAGATTTTGGACGCCGGGACCGGTCCAACCCAGACCACGCGCAGAAAGGAAGAGATCGTCAACCCCGAAGGGACGAGGTATTGAACAGCTGGCAGACACGCTGTCACAGATGATGGCGTCGCGACCACCACCGCGGCAAGTTACGGATCTACCGCTGTTCTCCGGATCACCACTGGAGTGGATACACTTCGCTACTGCAATGGAGGAATCAACAAGGCTGTATAAGTTCACTCCATACGAAAACTTGGCCCGACTACGCAACGCTCTCAGAGGTGAAGCAAAGGAAGTGGTAACGCCACTACTTAGCAGCGCAACGCACCCAGATCGAGTAATGAAGACGTTACAGCAATGCTTTGGACGCCCAGAGATGATCATAGATATGGCATACGAAGAACTTAAGAAGCTGCCCAAGATGGGAAGTACTGCAAGTGAATTAAATTCCTTCGCCATCAAAGTCCAGAACATCGTGGCAACTCTTGGCAACGTGGATCCAGCATATCTGTATAACCCATTGCTAGTGCGTGAAGTATTAGAGAAGCTGAGCCCACACATCAAGTCAAAGTGGTGTGACTTCGCCGAGGAGCAGCCGAGAAATACGACTCAAATCGTAAGCCTTTCCGAGTTTTTAATGCAACAAGCCGACCGTGCATTAAAACACAGTTACAGTGGTGCTAGAAAAGACGTCCCGATCAAGAACACGAAGATCGAACAAAAGAGAAAAGTATTTACTGTAACGGAGACGAGCGGCAGGCCAGAAGACAATCAGAAGCCCGAAGCCAGCGTCTGCATAGTGTGCAACAGTGAACACAAGCTACCTGCGTGCCCGAAGTACAAGGAGCTGTCGGTGTCGGAGCGGTGGGAGGCAGTGAAGAACGCAAAACTCTGTTTCCGGTGCATCAACAGCAGGCACAGAAGAATGAACTGTAAACAGAAGCTCTGTGGCGTAAAGGGCTGCAAACGTCCTCACCACGCCACCCTACATGCTGAAGTCCCGGCCAAAGAGGAAGTCGAACAGGTGACTACGAACCAAGCAGAGGTCGCAATGGCCACAGCTACACCTGGAGGGAGTGACGTGAAGCTGAAGATATGTCCGATCATCATCAGCGGCCAGCGGGGGGCGCAGCGAACATACGCGCTCTTTGATGAAGGGGCCACGATCTCTCTAATCGACGAAGACCTCGCGAATGAAGTTGGAGCTAGCGGACCCAGTACTTGTCTAAAACTAAGAAGCATAGACAAAGAAGTCACGAGCATGAACAGCAGAACCGTCCGCGTCAAGATCATGGGAGATGACGTCAGCGGACACAGCTCTGTCATCACATTCCGAACGATGGCAGGTCTGGACCTATCGACGCAGTCGTTGCCAAAGGAGGCACTACAGCTGGAACACCTGCGAGGACTGGATTTCTCAAGCCTAGCCTACCAGAACGCCAAGCCACGAGTCCTCATAGGAACTGACAACTGGCCGTTGATCATCACGAGGGAGCTGCGAGCGGGCAAGCCGTATCAGCCGGCAGCCTCCAAGACCTTACTAGGATGGGTGATCCACGGAAGAGTACCTAGAAGCTGTCAAGATACAGAGAAGATCTTGCACATCAAACTAGATGAGAAGATCGAAGATCTGGTCGAACATCACTTTCGCGTCGACTCGCTAGGTATATCTATGAAGAATGAATTCACGAAAGAAGATGACCTACGAGCCATGAAGATCTTCGAAGAAACCGCGGTGAACAAAGACGGAAGATTCGAAGTAAGTCTACCGTGGAAGAGCGAAGGCATGAAGCTACCAAACAGCTACAACGCTGCCTTGAAGAGGCTGAAGACACTTGAGTCCAGCTTAGAACGTCGTCCCGAAGAGAAGAAGCAGTACCACGAGCAAGTGGAGAACCTGCTAAAGAAGGGATACGCCGAGCAGTGTAGTGGCGAAGAAGAAGACAGTTCAGTAGCGTGGTACTTACCACACTTCGCAGTGAAGAACCCGAACAAGCCAGGAAAGATCAGGCTTGTCTTCGACGCAGCAGCCAAGGCGAACGGAGTCTGCCTGAATGATTGCCTGCTGGAGGGGCCGGACCTTCTGCAGTCTTTGCAGACCATACTGTTCCGGTTCCGAGAAGGCGCCTACGCGATAACAGCAGACATAGAAGAAATGTTTCTGCGTGTGAAGATAAAAAAGGAAGATCAACCTGCGCAGATGTTCCTATGGAGGGAACAATCAACAGACAAACCAGTGAAGATGAAGATGACTTCAATGATATTTGGCGCATCAAGCTCTCCGTTCCTGGCACACAGCGTCCGGAACAAGAACGCACTTCAGCACGCGAAGACACACCCTGAAGCCGTTCTACCGATCATGGAAGCCCACTACATGGATGACTACGTGGATAGCTTCAACGACCTGGAGAGCGCCAAACGAATCATCGTGCAAATCGACGAGGTACACAAGAAAGCCGATTTCCATCTTCGAGGTTGGAGCAGCAACAACGAGGAGCTGCTAGAGGTCACACCAAAGGACAGACGAGCAAAAGCAGGAACAACACCACTAGGAGGACAAGAGAAGACCTTGGGACTTCTATGGAACCCGAAGACCGACAAGCTGAGCTTCAACACTTCGCTGATTCGAGTCTCAGAAGCCGTGAAGTCAAGAGAACGAGCCCCCACGAAACGAGAAGCCCTGTCAACGGTAATGAGCATTTACGACCCGCTGGGACTTCTGAGCTGCTACACCATTGCAGCGAAGATCACTCTTCAGAAATTATGGCGCCTCAAGACTGGATGGGACGAACCGATTCCTGAAGACATCGCCAACGAATTCGACGGTTGGATCGCAAACTTAAAAAACATCAAGAAGCTGCAGCTTCCCCGAAGCTACAACGGGGGGAGAGAAGTGCAACGTCGAGAATTACACATCTTCTGTGACGCAAGCGAAGAAGCATACGCAACGGCTGCATACTGGAGGCTCACCTACAGCAACAAGGAAGTGGAAGTTGTGCTGGTGGCAGCACGCGCGAAGGTCACCCCGCTCAAAGCACAAACCATTCCCAGGCTAGAGCTACAAGCAGCATTAATTGGAACGAGGTTAGCGAAGGCCATCAAACAAGAACACAGACTTCGCATCGATGACACGGTCTACTGGAGTGACTCGCAAACAGTCTTACATTGGCTGAGGAACGGGAGTCGACGCTACACGCCCTTTGTAGCACACCGGCTCGGCGAGATCACAGAAGAAACGAAGCCAGCAGACTGGCGGTGGGTGCCGACTCACCAGAACATAGCTGACGTAGCAACGCGAACAGGCTACGTGCCAACGTCCGAAGATGATCCATGGTTTGGAATGTCGTCATTTTTGGAGAAGCCTAAACGTGACTGGCCACGCCAAGAAGATAGCAGCGATGACATCACCACGGAACTACTACATGTCATCACTGAAGAACGGAAAAAAGAAGATGCAGCACTGCCTGACATCAGCCGATTCTCCTCATACGATCGGTTGATTGGAGCCACGGCAAGAATATTACAGTTCGTAGATCTTTGCCGCAAACAGAAGACTACGCTCAGCCATGAACACATCAAGAAGGCAACGAATCTCTGGCTGCGACGAACACAGCAAGACTCGTTTCTGCTTCTCGTTTCATACTGCTGGATGGGCGCCATCCATTCACAAGACTACTCATCGGGCGAGAACACCGAAGAGCTGGCCATGCGAACACCGAGAGGATAGTCAACGACGTTCGACAAAAGTTCTGGGTGACACGATTGCGGCCTACAGTGAAGAAAGTAGCCGCCGACTGCCAGATGTGTCGACTAAGAAAGACGAAGGCAAGAAACCCACCAATCGGAGATCTACCGATTGAACGCCTGCAGTCATACCACAGACCGTTCAGCTTTTGCGGAGTAGACTACTTCGGCCCCATCACAGTGACGATAGGCAGACGACGAGAAAAAAGATGGTGTGCTCTTTTCACCTGCCTGACAACAAGAGCCATCCATTTAGAGTCAGTCGCTTCCTTAAGTACTGACTCTGCTATCATGGCTCTCAGAAGAATGGCTGCCAGAAGAGGATGGCCCAAGACGCTGTACAGCGATAATGGAACCAACTTCAGAGGCGCAGACATAGAACTAAAGAAAGCTTATGCCGAATGGCTACCAGAACTGTCAAGACTGGCGATGAACTACGACACCGAGTGGAAATTCATAGCCCCAGGAGCTCCGAACCAGGGAGGCGCATGGGAAAGGCTAGTGCGCTCGGTCAAGAACGCGCTTACCGCGACGTTAAAGGAGAAAGCGCCGAAAGAAGAGACCCTGACCACTCTGCTGACCGAAGCTGAATACTCAATCAACTCAAGACCATTGACCCATGTCTCCGTGGATCCAGAAGACCCAGAAGCGCTGACGCCCAACCACTTTCTTCTGGGATCATCAACCGGACTACCACACACCGGAGCCTGCGAAGAAGCGGACCGGCGAGCTTGGAGAGCAGCAATGGCACTTGCGGACAGCTTCTGGCAGCGGTGGATGCGCGAGTACCTACCCACACTGGTGCCACGCCTTGACCGTCACGAACGCCAGGTTGCCGTCAGAACAGGCGATCTGGTCATCATCGCTGATCCACAACTACCACGGAACATGTGGCCCAGAGGCACTGTCCTCAGGACCTTTCCAGGACCTGACGGTGTCACGCGCATTGTAGATGTGCTAACCAAAGGTGGGACCTTCAAAAGACCCACCTCTAAGATCATCGTGATATCTACATCCGCACCTTCCCCGGACCAGAGGGAAGGGACGCGCTGCACCAACGAGAGGCTGTCTACCAGAGGAGGCTACGGTACACCTTCGCCAGGGGGAGAATGTTAACGAAAGCCACAAGACCAAAAGAAGTTTCATATGATTTCATTAAGCTTTGATATTGTCGTTTATTTTCTACTAGACTTAAGAAAGAGAAAAATGTATAAGTAAGAACGAATACGAAAATTGTTAAGAAAAATTAAATAGGATAGCAATATATGTAAGAAAGAAATGAACATAGTAGTGCCGTGTGCAAACTTCGTGCTCAATAATTAGAGATAATAATGGATCGCTTTAGTCGCTAATTGAACGCAGAAAATCATACAAGAATAGAGCCGAATTTGTATGCAGTACGTTCATTCCTTCCTACGGTTTAATAGTGAATACAGCTACTAGTGAAAAGTGAAGTACCAGTAATTACCCGTGAATTGTGAAAATAGTAAAAGTATTAATAAATTAATGTGTGTCAGTATAAGTGCAGTGTTTTACTGGGGAACAGTCAGTGCCTAGTGTTAAATTAAATTACAGTCCACTCGCTCTCTGGGCTTGACGACTGTACTCTCTCCATAGTGTAACACCAACAATATTATTATTAAATAAATATTAATTAATTAACAATAGCCTGCTAAATCGCGACCTAGTTTCACGTCACGCGGAATCTATGTCAACTCAGTTTGGTCTGTGTGCATTTACTATGTACAAGTAAAGTGCGTTTTTACTAAAATGTTTGTAGAAAGCAGTCCTTTTAATAAAAGTGGACTAACGCGCCGCAGCCCGCCGCCCACACCCTCGCAACCACCACCCGCCCCACAATCAGAAACACCTATCGAGTATGTGTCTACTCCAGAGCTCCAGAACTGGATGAAAAGCATAGAACAGTGCCTGAACGAAGTGTGCACTATCAGAAGGGAAGTTAAATTTGGATCAAAAGGTAAGGATTCATAACCTGTGCAGGAAAGTGAGCCATGGTACTTCTCAATTAGCCGTGCAATACCAATCCGTCAAGCAAAAAAACATCCAAGCTCATTACAATCTAAGTGCACTGAAAGAAAATCATGACCTCACGAAACAGCTGCAAGACCTTAAACAGACTATTGAACAATCGTCAAAACCCGCACAAGAAACGGCTTCCTTTGCCGATATGGTTAGAAAGAATTCTAATAACATTATTCAGCCCACGACTATTAGTTCAGTCGCTATATATCCCACTGATAAAAGAAAGTCGAGCGAAGATACGAAGAACCTCGTTCAAAAAATCATCAGGCCTGAAGAAATGAAACTGCATGTAAGAGGTTTGCGCAAAACGAAGAACGGTGGTGTCATCATCAGCACAGACTCGAAGGAAGATATTGAAAAGCTTAAGCAGTCACCGCAATTGACCAACTCAGGGTTCACTTTGGATGAGCACCATTAACGTCAGCCCAGGATTGTTGTGATTGGAGTACCGATATCAATGGAAAAGACTGAAGTTTTTAGCTGCATTTACCATCAAAACTTAGCGGATAAACTTCAAGACACGACTTTGGATAACTTTTTATCAGCAATCAAATTAAGCCATAAGTCTGGAAAAAAGGATGCCGAGACCTGTAATTACGTGATACAAGTCCCCGCTCAAATACGTAAGGCCCTTATAATAAATGAAAGAGTTTATGTAAACTGGTCTTCGTGTCCCGTGAGAGACTTACATTGGTCACAAGGTGTTACAAATGTCAGCAGTATGGCCACGCAGTCAAATCATGCCGAGAGGAGTCCAACTCTTGCGGCCACTGCGGGGAAATAGGCCATACAATGAAGGAATGTGCAAAGACTGCCGAGCCATCAAAATGTGCCACATGCACGCGCTTTAATAAGCCAAACACACATACAACGGGAAATGCCGAATGCCCTGCCAAAAAAGCCGCCGAAGCCCGGTATATAAACTCTATAAATTATGAAGGCACATAATATTACGTATTTATTTCTTATTGCTAGCTACTCCTATTTTCTAAAATTCATGCATCTTATGAAATAATATTGTACTAACTTAACAATTTTTAGTCAATAAGATCGTCCTACTAACCTTTACCTTAGCCCCGATTCACTAAAGAATTTTGCTGAATACTAAATACACTTGTTACATTAACAAACTTTACGTGATCTATGTATAATCTAATTTAACCTAGTTAAAAATTTGCTGACGCTTTGAGTTATTCATAACATACAATGGTTCGCAATGTAGCATTATATTATCGCCGTAATTTGTATTTATACCTAAATAATTTTTAAACTAATTTACCTTCGTTTGTTTGTAGTTTCAATATATTGTTAATTTATTAATATCGCCATATTCTTATGTGTTAGCTCTTTTTAGCCTGAGATACAGGTCAAACCTAGTTCAGGCAAAAGAACTACTGTACCTACGTGTTAATTTGTAAGCTCTTTGATTTGTTATTGTTCTTTTGAAATTGAATAAATGATTTATTATTATTTATTATAATACCAGTTGAAAATCTATAAAACGCATTCATATCGCAAGCGATTATCACTGATTGATGGTATGAAAAGTTGAACAAAAATATAATAATATTTTTGACGCACTCAATCATAAAGTCAATGCACAAACACGTTTCTAAGACACCGTAGAGATTGCAATATCCGTCGCATCAAGACTCCTTTGACGCCGCTAGTCCATGCAAAGACACTTCATAGAATGTAACGAACGAGCCCAAGGTTTAATATACGACGTGTGTGCCATTTACTGGCATAATTCTGCATGAAAATTCATAGGGAAAGCTTTGGATAAGCGAAGAGAGTTCTTTGTAGTTAAGTAGGTACTGTTATTAGCGCAGTAAAATAAGTTTTTAAATAAATTTTATATAAAAACATTTGCAAACCAATGATTTATTCTAAAACACTAGATACATACATAGGTTTGTTTATATACATAGGTTTATATAAATGTGCGCGAAATAAATGCGTAGTGTTTTGGGCCGATTAAACCAACGTCAGATAAGATTTATTTGACTGAATTAGTGTATAAAATTACTGATTTTGAAACATATTGTATTTATATTCGACGAATTATCATTATCTGACGATGGGAAAAATAAGGCCTTCATCAAGGGATTAGGAAGCACCTGAAAGTCAGGATAAGCATGTTATCCTACTGGGTGAGTTGAACCTATTTTTAAAAGAAAACCAATTCCAAACAAAAAAAAACTTACGCTTACATACTAATCTTTAACGATCTCAGAAACGATATTCCTTGGACACTTAATTTCTTTACCAAGTCGGTGCAAAGCTTCGTTTTATTTCATTTCTAAACTCATTACACTCAGTCATTTTCTTTCAACCAAAATAGTTTGGTTGAAAGAAAATGATTATATATTTATTTATTTTCTTTCTCTCTATCTATATATTTATTTTCTTTCAACCTAAATGTTTGTTTCATATTGTTGTTACATTTGGACTTGACTTAATAATACACTGGTATTAAATCTTACAACTAAGTAAGATTTAATACCAGTGTATTATTAAGTCTGTTCCTTTTATGTAATTAGAGTAGAATCTATAACAGCGAAGTCCAAATGTAACAACAATATGAAACAAACATTTAGGACGATAAAAATGTAAATTGGCGAAAGCAAAGCGGTATGGCTCTTCATTCTGGAAAACTTGGTTTAAGTCTTATTGCAACTTCTCTCTTGCTCACTTTTAAATCTAACATCCAAAGTGGAAAAGAGACGAAAATAGCCAGTACAAAATGCTTGGATAAAACCCACTGGGCACAGGAGACTGAGCAGAGTAAATCTTTACATAATTAAGCGCAAAAACGCTTATCTCGACGCAATAAATTCGCGCCATAAATATTTTTTATTTAAATTCAAATTGGTGTGCACCAAATGTTTTCAAATGTGTTTCGATACTGTGGGAACGGAATTCCGCTAGTTTAGTTCAAGTTAAGTGCTGTTTCGGAAGCAATAGAGACAACGCTTGAAACTAATAAAAGAAGCTGTTAAATGCATCTGCATCCTAAAATATTCAAGACAATTAACATGTTATTAGTTCTAGCTGTTGAAATGAAACCACTTTAGAGTTTTCAACAAGAAATAAAATACGCTAGGCAAAAAAACAAAACATATAGTACCTACTAAGAAAACTATTTGAAAATAAATTATAGGACAAACTTTGGATATTTAACTGAAGTAAAAGTTACATTTCTTCCTAACTTATATTCAAAACCTGTTATTAACGATACGCACCCTCTAAAAAAACCTTTCACAGGTAGCTTTATTATATCGCTCTGAGTAGAAAATAAATAGGTTTCAAATCAATTTCGCATTGTATTTATGCATTAATGTAACAGTTGTATAAACTATGTATTAATAATAATTCAATCCTCAGTCTCTGACTCAACAAGACAATGTTTATTTATATACGAAATTATACACGTAGCTTGTATGTAGTAGTCGCCCCTAGCCAATTTTGACTACGGTGGCCAATCACAACGACTAGCCGACTGCGCGGGACATTAAAGTGCACAAATGTGTGCGCAAACACAGGTGCACTCTTTACTCCTCTCACTCTCAAAGCCCGGTGGGACAGCAATCGACACGACCGGAGAGAAAACCCCAGGTACATATTTTTGGCCCGTCTAACCCAGGACTTCTTGCGCAGTCGCTTTAAAGTGCGATCTACTAACCGCTGCGCCACCGAGGCAGTTAAACAAGTTAGTTAAGCTTGTGTGTAATGACGTCGTTAAAAAAGTGAATCGGTCACCTATCCAATCAACCACCTATACAATAATGTAGCTTTAATTTGGTAACTACATATCTCTTTTGGTGAGTTACCTCTACCATCCATCTAGAAAGATACCATATTACAAGTTTTCAACATAGATACTCGTACATCAAAAAACACACAAAAACCAGTTTGCGTTCTTGAATAAAACATAAAAAGTACTATACCCTTTATCCCACGTCCAGTCTCGTTACGGCCTTCAATTGTTTATAAATAGGGTCCAGTTGGAATCTCTTTTCAAATGTTTTTTTGTGTACGCACCTTGTTTTCACGTTAACGAATTGTACAGCTTTAAGAGGATTACTTCCGCCGAAATAAATCAGCTTGGTGAGTCCCCCAGTACGGATCACTCAATTTAGAATATAGGGTGGTCCATTTTATGCATTTAACATTCCGACTCAGATGTTAAATATTGTAACTCGAAATATTGATCCTGAAATAGAAAAAAACTGAAGGAATGACTAATACTTTTATCTTTTAATGTTAGGAGAGCATTTTTTGATTTTAACCAGCTGAACATAGTTTCTAAGCATAACCAGTGTTTTTCTTACCTATAAAAAAGGTCACGTGGTAAAGAATCACGTCAACGAAATCATGCGGGCCTCGATAACAATTGATTGGTTGTTGTGTCTAGAATCTTGGTGCTTGACTGTTTGTTGCTCTACAATATAATAATCTTTTACAATCCTCATAAAACTAATAATAGTTAGTACCTGTTAGTAAACTTCAGCTCATCTTATTAAAAACTTACCGTAACCAAAAATATTGAACCCTATAAACACACTATATAACCGTTTACCGTACGTTTTTAGAGTTCCGTAGCGGAATGGCAAAAAACGGAACCCTTATAGTTTTGTCAAGTCTGTCTGACTGTCCGTTTCTTTGTCACAACCACTTTATTCTCTAACTGTAAGCATTACACTGTTGAAATTTGGTAGAAAGATGTTTCCTGTTAACCGCTTTACGATTCTTATACAAAAAATAGAAAAACAAAGATTTGTAAGGTGGGCTCCCAAACATGAAACTAAAACCGTTTTTTTTTTGCCAAACCTATGCGTGTACCCCACATGCATAAGTTTGACAAAAAAAATATACAAAAGTGTATGGATATGGATAGGTCTTCAAAAATGACATAGAGGTTCCATAATCATTTTCCACGCTTCCAAAGTGGTAAAATGGGCGTCCCCCATATCTAACTTATAACTAAGCGAGTGTAAATTTAGAAATAAAAATATATAATGTAGATCTTAACAAACACTTTCAACGACAATTGGTTTGGACGGGATCAAACGAGAAGTATTTGAGATATAGCACATATTCAACGACCGCAAACATAACTTTGTTCATCATACAAACACTGAAATACAAAGCTTTATTTGCTGTCAACAAAATATTGTGGTATTTTACTAAGTGGAAATAAGGGGATTTCCTAATGAAAAGTTGGCACGGAACCCTCAGTGCGCGAATCTGACTCGCACTTGGCCGATTTTTATATATTTTTATGTCGCAGAAATAGGAAGTACAAGATTTTGTATTCCAGTATGTAAAACCGTTAAAAACTTTGGGTCATCCTGTGTATTCAAACCGGTTTACCAGTTTACCATTATAAATACGATTCGGTAAATCTGGAAATTGAAAATCTAACTTCATGAATACCTATCTATACGTATTGTCATTTTTTGAGTAAAGGTATTTTTGTTGCAACTCCAGATTGGCATAATGTGATACGTAGAGTTAAAAAAAATATGTTAAGTTATTATTAATTATAAGCGCGATCCATTGATTATGTGTTATTTTATCATATTTTTGACTTCTGCTAATATTTTTAGTAAACGGAGCAGCAAAGCCTCTGTCTTAGTGGTTAGCGACTATAAATTATCTCTCATTAAGGTTTAATCTATTTTGAGCAGCGGCTGGCTTTATCCATCAAAGAGTTGTTGAGTAATTACTTAAAACTATGTACTTTTAGCTTAACAAGCATCACGATGTTCTCGCTAATCGACTTTGTAAATGCTTAGGTTTTCATAAGTCTTGTAAGGACGTTATTCATTAACGCGAAAGTCACGTTGATGTAAGTACGAGTTCGTGTCTACGACGGGTCCACTTATATAAATTGTAACGTAACAGGAGAATAAATGAAAAATTATTTATTTTGTACGAACTATTTTAGGAAAATTGTATGTGTAATATTTTTTACTGACGGAACAATGTCCCT
This sequence comes from Pyrausta purpuralis, assembly GCA_963924145.1. Classification (NCBI taxonomy): domain Eukaryota; kingdom Metazoa; phylum Arthropoda; class Insecta; order Lepidoptera; family Crambidae; genus Pyrausta; species Pyrausta purpuralis. The sequence goes on from OZ001643.1 coordinate 22,557,781, forward strand.
TTCAGGAGATGGTACAATACAAAGCAAGTGGATAAAGTACTCTGAGAAAGAGAGAGAGAGACATAGATAGAAGTAAACTGGTTATTAAAAAATAAATAATTAAAAGTTTGTCCAGCTCTGCTTTACTTTGTACATAATATATTCACTAAAAGTTTGGTCTATATTATTTAAGTATAAATAAGTGGACTTACCGTCATGCTGGCCATTTACATCAGTACTCGAGTTTCAAGTCTGCGTCTAGTTACTACGAAATAATAATCTTTTGCTTTTCATCTCATTTCATGGAACTTCTGAATATTCTCGACGGTTCTTAGGCTTAGGTTCTTCATAAGAAAAACTCGGCTAAGTGCAAGTCAGACTCGCGCATTGAGGGTGTAGTGAAAACTATTTTAAAATTAGGGACTTCCACTTAGCCAGAATAGCACAATATTTTCTGACGGCAAAACTAACTTAGTTTTTCATGTATTTATATGACAGAAAAAGATATCAATTTTCGTTGAAAGTGTTTGTAAAGATCTACATCGTGTATTATTTTTTCAATAATTTCACGAGTGTAGTTAAAAAGTTTGAGGGGGCCCAATAAATATTTATAATTTATTACACAACCATTTTTAAATATAAAAGGTGAACTTAACGCCTGAGGGCATTCTCTACCAATATCTTTATGCTAAGCAGAAATTATGATTGTGGGCGGTGCGACAAATAAATAGAAAATGAGTTATCATTACAATTTACTTTTGAAAAAGTAAAAACCAATTTCAAACCGAAATACAGAGTTTATTTAACACTTTAACGGACAGTACTACAGACACAATAGAAATTTTATTGTTATCACGCCTATAGGCGTTCACTGTCCGCCAAAGAGTTAAGACTTAGTGCATTTTAGTGTTAAAGTCGGTTTTTACTTTTTTAAAGTTAATTTATTTTTATTTTTTGTGATTTCAGGAGGGGATACCACTATTGAAGTTTAATTACCTTTCATAAATTCTGAAATTACAATTTAGGAGTTCCACCATCGGCTCAGCTCCACACAATGTCGACTATCAGACGCAACATTCGCCTTACAAATTTGAGGTTTCCCTCGATTGCCCTATGATGCCATTATCAGATCCCGATTTAGTAATAATGGGACCAACTAGAAGGTATAACCTTTACGTACCCGAAAAAATTTTTCGAATCGGTCAACAAATTACTGAGATATGAGGTAACATAGATACAAACAGTCGAATTGATAACCTCCTCCTTTTTTGAAATCGGTTAAAAAAGCCACATTTTACTACTCTTGAAGCGTCTATCTTACAATTCTTTGACTTTGAGATTAAATGGATTTTAGAAACTTCAATTTCATTTTAAAAGACCTATCCATATATATATCCCACACGTGCAGGTTTGAGCAAAAATTTTATTTTATTTTAGTTCCATGTGTGAGAGCCCTCAAATGTAATTATTTTTTATGTTTTGTATAAGAATCGTAAAGAGGTAAGCAGGATACACCTACCTACCAAGTAACATTTGTGTAATGCTTGCTAATCATTTTAGAATAAAGTGGTTGTGACGTGCGGACGGAGAGACAGCCAGACAGACTTGAAGAAATTATAAGAGTTTCGTGTTTCACGGAACCTAAAAATTTTGTACTTTTGCAAAATCCATTATTGAGTTTGTATAGTGACAAAACACTCTAAAAACAAAAAAATTAATTATATCACTTCCTCATAGGATTCATAACACAGCCAATTGTATGCAACTAGACGAACGTCTTCGTTCGTTCGTCTTCTTACTCTTGTAAGCAAGCCTATCTTAAGCTGAACTAACTGAGTATATTCACTGTCTAAATTGTTTAACTTCACTTTGGTGTTGTGTTGGAATTAATTGTGACTTTGTAGCCTTTGTCCACGCGTGTTTAGGCAGAAGTGTAAACGTGCCGTAAACGGCTTTATGGGGAATAAAATATAAAATAATTGTCGCCCGTTTTACGCGTGGAACAAATTACGAGGCCATTTTTATTAGGTTGCGGATATTGTTGAATCAATTACGGGTTTATCGTCTCTGGCAGGACATAATGAAAGCTTACCCGTGTACAGGTAAAGAAAATGAGCAGAGGTTTTTTAGTTAGGTACCTAGTCGTTATATTAAGTACTATACAAAGCACTCATAACTAGGTTTTCTTATCCCCATTGATAGTGTAAACGGACAATCACAAAGGTATAGATAAATGTAAAAGCTTTAGTTAGTTGTTAACAGAGTGTTGAACTGGTATCCACAAATAAAAATACTTTTAATTCTATTCTCTAGTATCTAACTACTGCGACGTCTATAAAACAATGAAAAACAATGTGTTTGTTTGTATTAAAATGTAACCTTAGAAACAAAAGGGCGATTAGTTTTTATGGCTCGAAGCCTAGGTTAATTTGGTTTCAGCACATAACTTTTGATTTCTACTAGCAATAAATCTTAACTATGTGAACTAGCAATAAATCTTAACTACGCCGTAGTAAAATACACTTTCTTAGTGCTAATATCAAAATTTTCGATACCACATGTATTTTAGATACAAGTTAGTTTTATATACACATAACTCCTGATTATTTCTCCATAAAAGCATTGGAACTTTTATTATGAAGCTTGTATTTTTGAAAAAAATGATAGATCACATCAATATGATTAAAAAATAAACAGTGGAAATTTATAAAATTATTGTGCTTTAAATTTCCGCTAAGCGACTCCGGCGCAGGCAACTAACAACACGAACCGTCACCGCGTTAAGTATTAGTTCAGGCAAATGTCGGATGCACCACCCGCCCTCCCTCAATACGCATGCGGCACAGCTGATGCAATTATTAGTACCCAATACCAACGTGCAAAAAACCTCGACGCGTTTCGTCACTTCACGTGGCATCCTCAGTCAGGAGATGTTGTCGCCTGGGCGGAGCACGGACGACTGATAGTCGTTCAGTCGTTCAACTAAGTAACAAAATAGGGCCCCAGCACCGTGTCGAATCAAGGAACTTGTCTGTTTCACAATGTGCTCATAATATCTGATTAAAGTTATCTCTTCAATACTTCTTACAAAATGACTTTTCTTAGGTATGTTTTCATTTGTTATTGCTTATTTATGAAAGTGAAACGGACCCTTATGTGGGTGAAATTATCGGGACCTACTCGTTTAAAAAATATTATTAATAAAAACAAAATTCGATTGCTTACAAAAATACACCAAACAGAAAAAACATGGCAAAGGCTGTGGGTTCCTTCCTATGTACATGTTTTTTGCTTGTTTATTAATCTTAAAAAACAGAAATGTAAGTTACAGAGTGTAATGAAATACTGTTTAAGAAAAGCATGTAAGTATTCAAATTATTAAACTTAATACTTTTAAGGTGCCGACCTTAAACTTTTCCCCTCTTTATAATTGGTCACCATTTTCAAAATGTATATAGCCTATGTCACTCCTTGTATTATTGCAAATTTAATGACTTTTCATATCTTAAAATCCGTTGAGCCGTTTGCGCTGCAGGGCGTGCCAAAGAAATGGACAAACAAACATACATACGTACGCTCAAAAAACATAACTCTCCTTCTGGTGCAGTCGGGAAAAAGTATTCACACGTCGTTAGCGCACCGATAATTACACAAATGTCAACACATCTTGAGTCGATGAACTTTACGCAGTCTTTTTTGGTAAAGTACTGGCAGGATCGTCATATAAGGAAGCTACTCGAAGAGACAAGTGAAACAATCAGCTATTGACAATGAACTATTTTATGGTACTAAAGACTTATTATTATGTACCCGTTGAAACATATTCTTATATCTTAAATAAGGTATACTACGTTCTTCACTACAGGCTTTATACCACTATAATAAAGAAATATAAGAAACCACTCAAGTCTAGCGCAAAATTTCCACTAAAATAGCAACATACAAAACAAATCTAAACACAGTTCCTCTATTTTCCAAAGGCTTCTACCCACAGGTTTACCCACAGCGTAATAAGAGAGTTGCTACTTGATCCGAACCGCGGCTTTGTTTACTGATTTACATTTATATTACTTCGAGTTTTAAGCAATACCTGTATGCCACATACTTCGCATGAGAAGGTCGCATCTTAATTCAGCCGTGTAATAATAAGACAACAATTTAAGAGAGAAAACAGTCACACAAAATAAAGTAATTGATTCGTATAATTTAGACTGAATTACTGTATGTATCCGTGACGTACTTTCTATCTTGTAGAAATTATGTTTTTCTTTTTTCTATATGAAAAATATACCGATGATGGTCTATATTTCAACGTTATTTAGAAGTTATTATCAGATGAAATGTATTAAATAACATTTTCAAAGTCATAGACGGTGCCACCATCTGAATTTACGTAAACTACATTAATACACATGTGGACTTAATGGTTAACACTCGATATAGTCAAAGTAAATAGATAGTGCTACCTTTACTTATTTGTGAAGGAAAGTAGCTAACACAATAATTACGATCTCATTAGTTAACAAGCATTGAGGAAACCCCGTCTGAATGTAAGCCTTTACACTGCCACCTGATTTCAGACACCCAACACCCGATCATTAGGGCGTCGTAAGTACAGTCAACAGCATTTGAATCTACGCAAACATAAGAACTTGTCAACAAAATGCATCAAATCTATGCAGTTCATCATTAATATTGAGAAAATAAAATATATTATTTAAAACACAATATTAAAATACTAAGATTCACAGAGTAACATATCACCTGTGCTGTGGTTTTATCCTACGCTGCGTCGCTATAATTATGTCAGCCGTATTGTCTCCGATCTTAAATTTCACACCCTGAAAAAGATACTAGAGGTAATTGAGGCTCAAAAGGGATGTTAAGGTACGAATAATATTATCAGGATCTTGTTAAAGGGCTATTCACCAACTCGTTCCATTAAGCTTTATCATCTAGGACGAGTTACAGATTTTCTTTGTTCTTTTGAACTACACAGTTATTAAATTAGAGTACCTAGTAATTGTGTTGATATCTTTTCCATATTGTACACTCTACGATCCAACTAAAAATACATATATCGCCCCAACTGGCCCTACTCCTGGGACGAGTTTGAGAATAGCCCAACGCAGTCTATCATTCTGAGTCCTGTTCAGGTTGTAGGGATCTCCCTACGGGCAACGCGTCCAGTCTTCACTTACGCCAAAATATCAAGACCCACAAATAGTAATGCCGTGTGGTTAAGTAACGGGAAAGCAATATAAATTAGTGAATTATATGGCATATAAAATTATATGCATTTTTGATGTATTGTCTATTAATCTTCGTTGTAATAAACTTATCGTTATTTTGTATAAATGTGAATTTTGAGGTGTTAAATGGATGCTTTACTAACTTATCTTGAGAACAACATAGTATCTAGACAAAACTGGGATAGGATTTAAGATACAATAATTTAAGTAAATACCTGATGTTTATTTTTGAAATAAAAAAAAATATAATTATAATCCGCTGCTGTATTCCTGAATGTTGATCGTCGCGCTAACTGCAGGTTTTGGTAATTTATTTGGGTTTGGGTTATTTTAATCCCTAGACTTTTGATAGTAAAATTATTCGATTACGTGTTGGTCACAATAGAAATAGCAGAATTACCCTCCTCTAGTGTTTTGTTTTGTTAATAGTTTGAGTTTTTTAAGAAGATCATTCGTCATCGCTATTATAAGCAAGTAGGCATGTGCTTAGTTTAATGCCGTTAGTACTGAAACGCATTCGCATGCAACAGCGTTGCAGCGGAACGATGCCGACAAGGCAACTATCACATCTAGCTTTGTTAGAGCGAGACGGCATATGCAAATTTCACATAACGCATTCGAATGCGTCTCTTAATTATCGAGTTACCTACATAATAACTTCCCTATTTCCTTCAAACGTAACCCATTTACTACATATAGGAGGGGTGTAGAGAGGTCAATATGTAATGGGTTGGCAAGCAACCCAATAGTTCATATAAGCCACAGGCTGAGGCGATCCCTCCCTCCCGCGAGGCTGCCGTCGTCAACATAAACAAAACGGTGTTATTGCCTGTATCTTATCTCGGGGAAAATATTGGACATCGGGATCGTACGTTTGTAAGTATTAGGTGTTATGTCAGACGCGGGGTGAATCGATAGATGACAGGGTGGACAACATCTGGTGTTTGATTTAGTGTTCACTAGTTTCGTAATAGGATTGCATAAATAAATTTAACTGTTGTTATAGGTTGCACCGGCTAATCACAGTAATTACAGGTAATAACATGTAATTTGCGATTGACATCGCGTAATTGGAGATTGGAAATAGCCATAAAATATACACCCGTTGTATGTACATTTTGGTAGAAAGGGCAAAGCCAAGTGCGTTATCATTAATATATTTATACATAAAACAAAGTAGGGTTAAATACTCCACCTATAACTCTAGAACGTGAGGACGAATTTTCAGCTTTTTTGTTGCATGTGTTTTCGCCAGGTACAGTATAATAACCATTAAACGGGGGGAGGCATTGGGCCCGGGCTGAAACAAAGTTCAATAAAATTACTAGTTTTTTAAATAAAAGGTTACCGAAATCCTGATACAGGTTACAACAGAACCTGTTTGAGGCTAAAAGCACAAGATGCCATAATTAATTGTGCAAAAAATAAGGAGTCTTGTGCTTTTGTTGTGCAAGCTTAATTTTGAAAACAACAAACAAAAACGGCAAATGCATTGGATTTTTGTTGAGTGACACTAACGTAAAAGCTCATTTGAAAATTATTGTTTCGAAATCCATCATAAATTACACATTCTTTATAATATCAATGCAGGTCATTTATATTTGACTAGAAAGAGAATAATAACGAGATCAAAACTGAGTTTTAAAGCAAAATGTACTGAGAGATTTGTGCAAAATTAGTATAAACAAGTACCGGGAAATTTATAAAAAAGCGAGATGAATAGTAACGAAATCAATTAAATGAACAATATGCATAATGCGGATAACATATCCAGGAAAATTGGCATCTTTCTGCGTGAATCTTTATACGAATTTGTTGATTTCTTTTCCGGAATTTAGCCATCTCGTTGGAGAAAATGACGAAATCAATCCACTTTAAATCTGAAATAGTCGAACTATTTTAAGCTGAATAGGAATGATTTAAAAAGTAAAAAAAAAAACGATACACTTAGCAAATATTCATTCGTATCTGACTTAATTTCCTCAACGAGAAAACAACATGTGAATTATGCGATGCTTAGAAAAATCAAGAAATCTTTATGTTTTCCCTCTTTTCGTATTCCTATTAGCTTAATTCTGGATTCAATTGTATTTGCGTGTTTTTGTTTTGGAAGTATGTTTGTTTTTATTTGTTATTATGTTGGTATTTTTTTGATTCTTTTACCCCGCCGAACGCTAGTAGACTGACTGACTAGTGGAAAATTCCTTAAAAGCATGACGTCCGCCATTTATAAATGCTATTGTGCGAGATATAGAATATAAAAAAAACTCTAATTAAAAAAAATACGATTTAGTCAAACTCTTTCGTAGAACAAACTCGTAGGCGCTCAGCTACGAGCTACGAGCGCCGTAGCAGCTACGAATGTGCGAAGTTCGGACGCGCTTAGAAAGCTTTGCATTTCTTACTAAAAGATACAAGGAACTTGTTCGCGGTCCGTAAAGTGTTCTGATGGACTCTTCAAGTAACGTAATGAAGTTTAACTGGCTAAGTTACGTTTTATTTTAGCTTTTTATATCGTTAACCTAAGTTGTAAAATATATTTTTCCTGGCTATTTTGTCTTAGGAACTAAAAGCTATATTAAGATAAGAACTTGTTTATTTATGACTGTGTGCTAGATTAAATTATCTTTTTCATGAACTGTCACAGATTCCGTACGCTAAGCAGATGTACGATATCTGTGAAAGTTCACATAAGTAAGGGGCTTAAAACCTCAATAAATTATTAAAAAAGTATGAAAGTAAATATTCAACCGTATTGCAACTAAAATGTAAATCCAAGTGCTAACTTGTACTCATCAATAAAACATCGTCTTCGAGACGATGCAGTTGACGCGTGAAAGCACGCAGACCGTAACAGGAAAATTTATTCGACGAACGACGGCCCCACTTTACGTGTGTACTGTATAATAAGAGCGAATAAATGACAATTTGAAATTCAAAAGTAGGTGTATAAGTTAAGCGCCCTGTGACTTGCGCATTTCACACCATTCCTTACTCTCTAGTGTTGACGTTGATGCGAATCAGTATTCGCCTGGACACCGTAGGGGAAGGCTGCGTCGCTTGTAGTTCTGAGCTGATCTTACGAGACCGATCGCTTATATAACTGTGTTTGTTTTGTGACTGTTCGATTGCCAAGAAAGGATTTATTGAGCGCACCCGAGGTATCGTACTCTTTTGTTTTCAAATTAATGTTTTTTTTAACACTGGCTGGAAAGTTTTCTACTTACTGCGCGTACGGAAAAATAAATGAATAGTTTAGTGAACGTGTGTGCGTTAAGTACACACGCGGCTTGGGACCTTCTAAATAATGCAAGCCCTTTGGGGATTTCTTAGTGGTCCCAAGTTTCCATACGCGTTAATACTCTCAGGAAAATTAGCGAGATTACACACAACTTACCCTTAGGGTGGTTTTTAGAGCACGTCAACTAGAAGTACTTACGTTTTACTTAGAACTTCGAAGTTCGGATAATATTCCAGGCAATACGAGATGTATTTTAGATTGAGAATATTAAGTAAATGTATTCTTACCCTTTTGACGAGATTCATACTGTTTTTTTTTTGATCCGTATAAATGAATTCACAATGAAAATTTTTAACTATTTATCCTGTTGTTTTGAGTGGTTTTGACATAAGGAATAATAAAATCAGGCGTAGCAGTCAATTAACTGCTCTTCAACCAATACAATTGTAACGCTTACGTTACCAGCTGTCATTACTTATTTACTAGACAAATACTTGATTTTACATATTTCAGGGCAATAAATTAACATTTTAGAGTACTACAACGATACACCTTGTAGTTTTGTAGGTATATTAAGCCAAAGCTCATCTTCATATTATTCAATACATGTGCCTAATTATATTGTTAATTGAGTTAATAATTATGCACAAGCAGCCCATAATTATATAGTCCATTCTGATTTGCAGTTTTTACATTCTGTGCTATTACAGTACTTATTTTTTTATTTACTTTATCCCCTTTGCTAATCATATTTTGTAATTAACGTAAAAAGAATGTTTAAATTGGGCACTATTTAATATTCGGCATGATTTTATAATAAAGACTATTTACACTTACAATTACAACTGTTCAGCAAATATCTTTATGTTAAATATAGATACAGAGCAATTCATTGTTTCTTGTTTATTAATTGGGAGTTATATCTATTCGGATACATAAAAAAGGTTAAAAAAAACTACGCAATAAACCGCAAATGAAATAAAATCGGAATTTTATATCGTCTTCTAAACGACATTTCACAGAAAATATAAACCAAATTTCCAAAAAAAAAAACACTCTTAAAAGTAAAAAAAGCATTCAATAAAACTTGTGATACTTTCGACAAGGGTAAATAGGTAACACGAAATGGGGAATACGATAAAGGGATTTTATTTATCGCCACAAAATATAAATGCCACAGAATTTCAGCCATCCCTCCGCCCTCTCTGAGCAAACACATTCTCGTCTGATAACCATGTTTCTGTATCTTTTCGTCTGTGTAAGCAGGAATTTTAATTTGACGACCTCGAAGGTAAAATAAGACACTTCGGTGCTTTGATTAGACCTTTCAGCAGTACTAATATTCATCATGTTTTCGTAAAGTCTGCGCGATATTTGTTTGGATTCTTATTTTTAATTTCATGTTCACAAATTCTGTTGATGATAACGTAAATAATTTGCTGTACTTTATTGCTTCTTACTTATCTAAAAAAATATACTTTTAGGTATTTTTTGGTTGGTTTAACTTGTAATAAATATTAGTCACAAATCCTAGTAATCGAAGGAGTACATTGTAAGGTAATTGTTAATGATATTTTTCTTACACTATTCGCAAAATTAAATATACTTAACCTTCCATCCCTTTATATTTTTCAAATATGCTTATTTGTTAAACGATACCATCATTATTTCAAACATCAAGTAAATAAGTATCACCGGAAAACAAAAAATAAAATCGACATTTTGCCCCACTACTTATCTCGTACAAGTTTTTTTAATAAAAGTGTATATTGCATGGCACCTAATATATTTAATCACCTTCCCGATTCTCTTAAAGAGCTTACCTTTAACAGATTCAAGAAATCATTATTTTAAATACTTATTTATAAATGTTACTATTCCCTTCAGGAATATTTTCATGATAAAATCACCATATAATAGTTACATATTTTTCTGAAATATTCTTCATGATAGTCTACTATAAACTGTACAGTGATATATGCTATTTCAAATAAATGCTAATTACTATGAATGTGCTATACTGTAGGCAAATTATACAAAGTTTTATTATATTATTAGTACTATTGAAACAAGTTATTGTACGCCTTGACGGCAAGTTATAGAGTTTCAATTAATTTAAGCTTAAGATCTGCCAAATGTACCTATTTCTTACCTATAACTACACAATAAATGATTGATTGATTGATTGATTGATACATTTATGTTGACAGTTAACGCAAATAATACGTCGTACCACACGTACCTATGTTACGTATCAAATATTCGTTTATCTTTTCAAGTCCCGAACGTGCTTCAATTGCACACTTAACCAAATCTTGCAGAGCCAACCAAAATTTGCCAAGAAAGGTGCTAAACGTAAAATTTACTTTCGATGCGTACTGAATTGCAAATGAGATGAAATTGGCTAGTGAAGTGTCAGTTTGGAGAAGAAAATTTCGCATAAAATTATGCAAAGCACAAATCAAGCAAATTGAATCACTTAGGTGCGAAAGTGAAATTATATATTCAATGAAATCAGTGGGAAAAGGTTAGGATCAGGGGTTTGGATATGCTCTCATATGGGAATGCGTTTATATGCAGAGCCGTGCGAAAGAAGGTGGGATGGTAATGTCGAGATTTGCATATTTTAATATTTACATGCCTGGTTGGGAATATAGCACATTTCGGTGTTCCGAATTACGTTTTTGGGGTAGTAAAATATTCATCCGTTTGTCAGCTGGTGGCTACACGAATTTATTGTACGCTTTAACTTCAAAGCTTTGTTACAATTAAGTACTATTTCCACGATACTACTCGTATTTGAAACATCACCAATGAATTCGTCTTTTCATATTGTAACTTATTACATATTGTAATTTATTTTACTTTGTTTATATTTCAATGCCAAAAATATGTAAAAACTATTCGATGTAATTTTGATAAACTTTCTTAAAATCCATAGACCAAAATAAATCTGAAAGCCCGTTATTAAACTCAAATCTCTGGAATAACAAAAGCATGTTTTCGAAGCCACTTAACTTTTAAGTACCAATTATTCTGAAATAAACTATGTTTAATGACTATCCGAAACTATTTTCTGAATATAATTTTGAGCTAATAAACTCTGAATACAACAAGTTTATTCAGTACAACTTTAATCTGAACTGCAAATGGTTTTAACCTTTGTCATTTAAAGGGGATTATCGATGTGTGATCAAACAGCTTTACTACTAAAACTGTGTTAAGAGTTAAAAGCCTGTGTAAAGAGTTTATTTCACTAAACTTCTATAACTTAACTATGGGAAGGTATTTGTTATAGTAATTGTTAGTGAGAAAATAGATAAATTATTAAAAACGACCAGGAAATGGCTTTGAGCATGTTTATAAAAAAAAACTCTACCTACTTTACCCAATTCTAAGAAATTATGCTACTTATTTTATTAAAATCATGCACTATTGAGCATTATAGTTTTATTATATTCTTAAAATTGACGTGTCATAGTGCCTTTATAGGTTATTCGCTACGATTGGATTTTAAGTCACGGGCATTTTATAAAGAATATTCGAGGCGGCAATACCGCGCGTTCTGTATTTTATTTACACAACTAAAAACTTTTTATAAAAAAAAAATGTATTCCAAACTCGATTGACAACAACCCCCTTGAATTTGGCTCGTACTTTTTTAACACCCCGTATAGTTGCCTTTTAAAAACATGACAAAACACCTACTGCCTAGTACGCAACACGCAAATTAAAATTGAAGAGCAGCTTCATCATTGTTCAATAATTATTCTGAAACATAATACAACACAACACACGTCGAATTTCTGGAAAGCAAGAAAGATAAACATATTTTATAAAAATGAACGTAAAATTATGAAAGGACAAAGTAGCCCCTGGTTAAATGATTGTATTTTAACGTGGAGGGAACATATCCAAAATTGTTGGAAACATTGTCGACGACCGCACCGCATGACAACAGAAGGGTTTGCCTACCAACCGCAAGAATATTGTTTAGGGTCGTACCCTACTTGCCAACTAAATTTTATTAGGCTAGTTGACAAAATAACGAGTATAAACAACAACACATTTGCTGACTGTTGTTTTGGCTGCCTACTAACGGTCGTTCTTTAGGTGAAACCTATAGTCAAAAGTAGCTTTCCTCGACTGGGGATAGGATTTCGTACTGCTAGAGGTTTTATAGATACAAAAATCTAAAGGTTTTCATCCATTTTCGGTTTGTATCTTATTAGGGAAAACCCACAGATAGAATAGATAAAGGAAATAGCCGATCACTCTCTTACAGTACCTATTTTTCACAATCTCCTAATATGTTCTAATTTGCGTTATGTTTAATGCTTCAAACGAAATGACGTTAAATACTGAAAATTAAAATATTTATTGGTTAGTGCTTATTTGTCGATAGTGAAACAGGGCCTTAATCTGATAAAATTAGGAAAAGTTATTTTTGTCATAGATATTTACCGCTAGGCAATCTACATAAAATTCATATTGAGTGTTCTGATAAAACGTTTAAATAATAATTGTACGATGGCCCTTAACCTGGCAGATCGAAAAGAGCTTGCTCTAACATTAATCTGATCCAAAATACAACCCAGGTTTTATGTGTATATAAAACGCGAACAATATTTCAGTGTTTTTATCGGTGCTACAAAATCACGATTGTTAAAAGCCACTACGCTGTATTTCAATGCAGCTGTTTTGTTGCTTTTAGATTTTATCTGGCAAACAATGGGTTTTCAAGTATATAAATCAGTCTACGTGTTGAAACTAATTATATTAAAGACTTTATTATATTAAATAAATAAAATATTTATTGCAGACAACTGCGATCCAGATTTATAGTATAATGAAATAAAAGGAATCATGACTATGTTAGTAATAAATTGTGTATAAAGATCTTGTTACTCCATCCGATCAGAGGACAATCCCCATTGTTGGTTACCTCCTTAAGGACGCCGTAGAAGCTGCCGCGTATTCGGTGTAGCAAAGACGCGGTCTTTTTGCACATGATAGCTTTAAAGCTGTCTCCTGTCAGCGCAATCATCGCAGAAGCGCGGCATCCACAACAAAACCCTGAAGGCAATATTATATTGGACATGCATGTTTAAGTATATAGATTTTTCATACAAATGTTGATTAATTATGTAAAGCTTTCTTTATGATATTCTTATTTATAGTAAAATAACATAACCAGTGTGCGTTGCTAAGCTCTGTAAAATACTTCAAATATTTTTATAAGAATTATAACATTTTGTTGAATAGAGAACAAGAGAACAGAGGCAAGCATTAAATCAAATATTTAGTAGAGTTACGACTGTTAGCTACACGTGTTGCCCTTTGTTTCACAAAACAGTCACAATTTCAACAATTTAGGTTCGGACAACAGCACGTCAAGGTTAACACTGCGGTATCTTATGCAGTTGTAATAACTTGATGTGCGGGCCACGGTACAATATGTTGTGGTTATGGAACTTTCCGTATTGGTCTGATATTGTTGGTCCAAGTGGATCTTACTTTTAACCCCTGTTTAGAAATCTAAGCTTCCAACTCAAAAGGTCAAAATTAGACAGTCTCATTCGTATTTGTATGTAACTAGCACTCTCTCGCAACTACGTCTGCACGTTCGGGTTTAACTCCTTTCTTTCCCGACGCTTTAAATGTCATCAAGCCGTCCATAAGGCCTCTGACTAGGCTTAACGACTAATATCAACCGATATTAGCCGGGGCCAACAGCTTAGCGTGCCTTCCGAAGTACGAAGATGCTCGTGATATACGAGTATGTCACTTATATGGTCTGAATGGTCACCCATCCAAACACGACCGCGCTGTAGGTTGCTTCGCTTCGTTATCAAAGCGCTGCTACCACTGCAATACGAACACCTCAAGCTAAGAAAAAAGCTAAAGCTAAGATTTAAATGGAATTAATTGAGAAAAAGCTAGCCGCTGACTTAGCAGACCTAGATGATGAATACAGTCCAACAATCAAAAGTAGTAAGAGGAGTCAAATTTGCAGCTAATCAAGCAAGCGAGTGGAGAATGGTAAAACTCAGGGTGAACTGATTCCACAGAATGGAGTCATTTTGTGGGATAAGCTGTTCCTTTTCCATCTCGTGCTGATAGCGTTTTAACTAAAACCCGATAAACAACCTTTGTTACGCAAAAAAAAAACTAACCAATAGTTTAATTTATTTATTCATTGCATGGTTATAGGTATAATTTGTAATGGTTATTTATTAATTAAGTTCTGGTTCCTGAGATGAGTGCCGTCAAACAAAGAAACTCTTCAGCATTGTAATATAGGTATAAATTTTAGCAGAATTGTAGCGGTAGCTATCTATAGCCATATTGGCGTTCGTTACTCTAAAGTAGACGTGATGCCAATAGCAAGACTTGATCAAATTCCCGAATACGAAACGTGACTTTATTTACTGTTGCATATGAAATACAATCCAAGTATTGTTCTATTGGATTGACTTCTATTTCAAGGGTATTACTCGTATGTACGAACTTATGAGATGTTTACCGTACTCTAAGCCATTAGAACGTTACTTTACGATGAGCAACTAGCAATAAATAAATAAAAAATGAAATATTGCCTTACCAACCTCGCCTTTTAGAAAGATAACAATAGATAGGCATCAAATGCAAGAGATAGGTGATTACAACACAAGCCGAAAAGCTCCTTCAACCCTGCCACTGCATTGTTACCCACACTCTTGATTTATTATTAAGCGACCCATGTTCTGACCTTTATGAGTGTTTAACGGTTTAACCCGGCAAATGTTTATGACCGCTTTTTAAGGCAACCCTACTGTTAAATAAAAATCAATATCTCATTCGTTATCGTGCTGGGTCCTATCGTGATTAAGCATAATACTAGTAAAACAGATTTTAGTAATGTTTTTTTTGTACGCTTGGATACATATTATGACGTTGATTCTACAGTTAAGCAGCTATTGAATTCGCATTGAGGTTTCGTATAGAACTCAAAGATAAATATAAGACAGCACTACACGAAGAAATTAAAGAGAAGTACTTCTAATTTTTACCTTGCGTTGCATTGTGATGAATATTTTCATCAAATCATTTTAAAGGAAAAAAAAAATCATAAAGAAGAAATAAGGAACCAAAAATTTGCGCAGGGTCGGGGCTCGAACCATTTTAACATTTTGAATATTCAGAACCAAAAGAAACACTCCTTGAAGACACATACTGCAACCCTTTTTACTATAAAACACAAAGTTTTGAGTTTTTTTATTTAAAGAAAAAAGTAATATTACATATTTTTTTATGCAGCAGACAGTTTGAAATAGAAATAAATAAAATTAAAAAAAGTCAGAAGCACGCGGAGCCATCAAGTAAGAGGATTTTCATTGATAATAAAATAAATGGCTTGTGTTACTTTAAAACAACAAAAAATCGAATGCATCTATTGTTTATATAAAGTTTGTACTGTAACAAGATATGCTAAAATCAAAAAAGCAAAAGTTTTAATTCTATAGGAGCTATATTGGTAAATAATTAAAGTAAATGTATGGGGTAAGTACGAGGGTCAAACTGAAAGTTCTTAGAACTGGCCACTTATAAACAATATAATAAAAAAAATATTCTAAAATTTGAAAATAGAACTCTTTGCCAATATTACTGAGTATATATTTCATTCATTTGTCATTTGTTTTACGATTTGGCGGCAAATTGAAAATTGTCTGTGTCACGTCAACATGAATTTAACACGAGAAAATTTTCACGAGTATTGTAATATTTGCACTGCTACCCGAAAGTATCATGCAAGTATAAAATTTAAAACTAGAGCTATGTCGAATGATGTTACAAAAGTCCACATTTTTTATTATTAATCATCATCATTATCATCATCACTATCAGCCAAAGGACGTCCACTGCTGAACATAGGCCTCCCCCACGGGTTTCCACAGTATCTCCTCATTTCTGATTCGATCACGTAGAGAAACACCCAGCATAGCCCTCTCCATCGCTCGTTGTGTGACTTTGAGCTTCTTTATAAGGCCCATAGTTAGAGACCATGTTTCGGATCCGTATTTCATCACTGGTAACACACACTGGTTAAAGACTTTCGTCTTTAGACACTGAGGTAAATGAGATGAGAAGACACTCTTGCGTAATTTCCCGAACGCTGCCCAGCCGAGTTGGATTCGTCGATTGACCTATTCATCGAAGTTTGACCTACCCAATTGGATCACTTGTCCCAGGTAGACGTACTCGTCGACAACTTCGAGAATTGAGTTCCCAATGGATACTGAAATGGGTACAACAAGGGAACTCGACATAATTTTCGTCTTCTCCATGTTCATTTTAAGACCAACTTGTTGGAAGACACGGTAAAGGTCTTAGAGCATAGTGCCAAGATCGTCCAGCGTCTTTGACACAACGACTATATCATTGGCGAATCGGAGGTGTGTGATGTATTCGCCATTGACATTGATGCCGATTCCTTCCCATTCCAGAAGTTTGAAGGCGTCTTCCAATGCCGCTGTGAACAGTTTCGGAGATATAACAATATCTCCCTGTCTCACACCTCTCTGCTCTCTACTCGGACCGACATGGTGGCGTTATTGTAAAGGCACTTAATAATAAATGAGGCCCGAATACTATTTTGTTATTATTAATAAATACTCTTAATTTAATTTTGATTTTTCTTTTAGGTACATTGTTTTTTAAAAAAATACCAATATCCAATTAAATAGCATAATATTGTAATTTAATTAGATGTTAATGAAACTTTTGCATCTCTAAAACTCAAAGATAAAAAAACAAGAAATAATATTTAAAGTCACGTTGTATTATAATAAATGCTTTATATTGAATTTATGATTCTGGTTGAAACTACTATCTTATGCTTTAACTTTGGGACTGGGCCCAGAGGGAAATTAAGGCTGGAACTAGCATACCTACCCAAAGTTACGTCCAGGTCTGAAAGATTTATAAAACTTTTCTTAATGTTCTATGTATGATTTCGAATAAGGTATAATTTATTGTGAAATTTTACCTTTTTATTTTTACAACATTTAATTGCCAGTGATATTACAATGGCAGAATTATGTTTTTGCTTAGAAATAATTCAAAATACACACTCGAACAGCAAGCTTAATCAAATTATATTGCTACAGTACGTGAAATAAGACCAACAATGAAGTATTCGTAAGGTAATAAAATAAACATCGTCTGCGGATGTATGTGAATGTATTCACATACTGTGGGTTACATTATGAGAGCTGTTTCGTCGGTTTGTTTCAAGGAGCTTAAACATAGGGATAAGTTATGTTATATTTTAACATCAATAGTATTATAACATTTATCCATCACGCCATAAATTGTCACAAAATACATCGCAAACTAGTCTGGCAGTTCTATCTTAATGTACGGCAACAGCACGTCATGGTAAACACTGCGGTATCTTATGCAGTTGTAATAAGGGCTAGTTTGCAACAAAAGAGGGTAACCTGACGTGCTGTCGACTGTCCACTACGGTTTTTTAGTTCTTGTACGCAAAAATACTTTGAGTACCTACATATTTTAAAAGTTTAGCATTGCTAAATTTCTGAAGCTCAAAGGATATTGACCAAGCCGGGCCCAGATTGCGTCTTTGTAGTTTATATTTCAAAAATCTTCTTTGAATTATAATTGTATTGGTTATTGTTGGGTATAACTTAGTAAGTAAGTATTGAATTACTTTAGTAAAATAAAACAATTACCTTCTGAATGTATCAAAATGAATGTAGGTGAGGTGCGTTATCTCTGCAATTACAAAACATGACCTCAAAATGTCTAATCTGCCATTGAATTCCTCGTAAATTATTTTTCAAAAATATTTTTTGTCTGTATTTTTTCAAATATTTATATGTATATTTTATTGGAACATTTTGTAAAAACGCATGCAGACGCAAAGTGGGCTGAGTTTCTATAGAGTTTTGGTCTAGATCCTTTAAAAAAATCAGATGACATCAATTGACTTTAAAAAAATATTCAAATTATGAAGCAGATGGTGACTTACTTAGCGTAGGTAAAAACTTACTGACTGAAAGTATTTGGATTATAAAGTCAGTAAAAGACGGAATTAACGTAGTACTTATTTGGTTATGACTTTCATAATTTCTGTTTATCTTTGTAGATCGGAGACCGCAACCTGAATCTGAAAGTTGGTTTCCCTTAAGTTGAGTTGACCCAGACCCCTATTTCTGGAATAGCCAAATCTGCGCACTTCAACTGTTTACTTTCGCTTAATAAGTTAAAGTTACGTGGGCTGAGTTGTGACACAACTAGTGAACGCGTTTTGAGGTTATTGTTTTATAATTACATGTAAGATGGGATAACTGTAACTTTTTGAACTTTAGTTGATTAATACCGCAGTCCAATTTGTACCTCAGTCAGCAGTAATCGTGCTTATAATTTCCTGTGTGTGAAAAGTTGTGGCAAGCAAGGACTTTTTTAATTATTTTTTTATGACTGTTGCATTTTTTTTTTGTTATTTCATCTGTTTTGCCTATTTTGTTAAACACATATTCCTTCGCATAAATGCGTACGTACCAATATAACAACTGAATTACCTAAACAATTATTAAAGTAACTTTGTTCTTAATTCAACCACTATATAACCCGTCACAAATTGTAACAATCTTCAACGTATTGAAATAATGATACAAAATGAAATAACAACTTTGAGGCAAAGCTCAAGTAAATGTTAAGAAACTCCATATATTTGGGCTAACAGCTCCAAATGATGGATTTAGAAATGATTTGTTTGTGCTTAGCTACATTTAGCCGTTTCAAAATTACTTTCCGTTGAGGGACATGAAGATTTATTAGGTTTCATACCATTGGGAATTAGATTTCTGCATTTCGGCAGCTTTCATTGGATGAATTATTATTGTTGAGATTATTTGCTTTGCAGAGTTTACTTGTGATATTTTCGGCCAATTTTTTTAAACTGATTATTATTATTATTATTTTAAAGTATTATTGGACACCAATCATATATATTGCTATAATCCCAAAGTAAGTAGCCAATGCACTTGTATTATGGAAATCAGAAAACAACGGTGGTACCAAAACACTCAGACCCGAGACAATATAGAAAAGATCGTTGTTCCCGTCCGGGAATCGAACCTGGAACCTCACGAGATGGCGACGCTTGAAACCAGCGTGCTAGCCACTCGACCACGGAGGTCGTCAACTGATATAAAATTACATCAGTTTTAACTGATATATTTAACTGGTATAAGATGAAATATGAAACCAGAATACAACAGGTTTCTTATTTTATCTTAAAAGAAGACAAAAGTAACACTGTAAATGTGTTAAAACATTCTAAACCATCGATACAGGTGTTGTGGTACCACCGTTATGTCTGATTTCCATAACACCATTCCATTAGTGTTCAATACTTATACTTACTTAATATTATGATGGCTTAAATACACGCATAAATTACACCGAAATATTATTAACGGAGTATAATGACAGCTCATTATCATCATCATTATCAGCCAAAGGTTGTCCACCGCTGAACATAAGCCTCCCACACGGTATTTCTAACACCACACTATTCAAATCTGTTAATAGCGTGAGTCGCGATGCAGTTACGCGTTTTGAAAACGCGTGACTGCATCGATGCTAAAAATTGCAGTGTTTGAGGGGTCTTAGGGAGGATACTCGGCGACAAGCCAAACTTCATACTGCGGCGGCGCTGAGTAAAAGCGCATGGAGTCGATATATGAATGAGAATTCAGATTTTATTTTATTTTATTGTATTTTTTATTTATATTATTAACCAGTATTGATTAATTTGAAATTTGAAACTGATAAAATTTATTCGATGTTTTTTAACCTAATAATATTTTTTTATTTATGAAAATTAATAGGTATGTAAGTATATTTTTTATTTATAGGTATGTATGACGCCACAATAGATCATACCTGGTCAAGCTGGCAACAATAGAGCCCAACAACCAATAATAATATATAATGTATATTTTAATTCATGCAGTAGTCGTAAAAACCTGTATAGACAATGTTGTTAGAAATATTTCACATTATTTTTTTATTTTAACATCAAATAACATTATTTTGAAGAGCGTACAGATTGTGGTCGTTCAAAATAATAATACTCCCAGAACAAATAAGTAATTAACCGCAGGCAGTTAACGTTACGTCTTGGTTTACGTAAATTAGGCGGTGTCAGCTCAGCTCGGACTATCGTTAAGTTTAACGATCGCGAAAATGACACCACAGGGACCTTGAGCTCTGTTCTAGTCACATTTACTGCTTCTTTGTTACGCCTCTGAATTTTGAATCGAGCGCGATGTCAAGAACAATCAAAATAAGGAATTTAAAAAAAACACTAACTTACAAGCTTGAAAATGTCGCATTTGACTTCTATTTAGGAGAAACGAATTCATTTGGAGTAGGTGCAGGATTTCAAGCTTTCGTACACCAACAGACACTAACAGTTTAGGTACGCACTGACTCCCAATGAATTTGTTTCTCTTCTAAATTGAAGGCAAATGCGTTATTTTAAGATATTAGTCAGTTTTTTGATTATAATTAGAAAGATACGTACATATATTTTACTGAAATGTGCATCAAAATCGTTTCAGCTAAACGCGAGGTAATAGCAGACAAACAGATATACAAATATTATAGGTCAAACTAAGAACCTCCTGAGCCAGCAATAATTGGAGATCAAACGAATTCAAATACGTACCACACATAAAAACGCTGGCAGTAGAAAAATAAACAGTATCGTCAATGTATAAAAAAATATTTTAATCCAGCAAGTTCTAGAATTACTAAAACACAGTTTGAAAGATTGTGCCCAAACTTTTTGGAACCATAGTTACTTTGCACAAGTCTGCCGTGATTATTGTAATTAAAGAAGTTTTAAACTTGTCCGCGGCGCTGGAAATCTGTTAACAGATTTGAAAGCGCTAATTGTTATCGACGGCGGAAACTTTCAGTGCGTTTATGGAAATTCAAATAAGTTTTTACACGAAAGAAGATAAAACTTCGCTTAACTCACTAAACTGAACAATCATTTCTCGATCTCCTATCAGGTCGCATTCGCGATGCAGCATCGATTCAGATACACAATGTCAACCCTTACACACTTGTGCTACTTTTAGTATGTATCGATAAAGTCGCGATACTAAAGCGCGTTAGCATGGATGCAGTGCGCTTCTGCATCGATACTAACACGCGACTTTATCGATACCAATAATCGGTCTAATACATACACATTTCACTTTCAATTCACATATTTGCCGCCGATTTTTGCTAATAAACTTGTCAGTAGTCGTTTTAAATGCTAGAGGCGTAACATCACGTTGTCATTATATTATCAAGTATTCGAATAAGAGTACCTCATTAGCAATATTATCTTTACAAAGGACGTCAACTGCTGAACAAAGGGCTCTCCCAAAGTTTTCTACAACGACCGGTTACCTCATATGAGCTTAGTTTCAGTTTTAGCTAGCTTATTATGAAATCCATTTTCTTCCATGTTTTACATTACCTGGGTAAGATATAATATTATTCAGGAGGTCGTCAATTATCCCAAGACGCCGAACCCTGTGTATGTGATAAACAGATTACGCTATGAATAATCTAATAACCCCATCAAGCAATATAACATGATCAGTGACTCAGCATTGCCAGACGTACTTACCCCACTAAACTACTTCGATCATTTAACTTAGGATATAACTTGCCAGATACAAAACAAAAAAGTATTTAAAAATCACGAGATGATTTGTTGTCAATAACAATATTAGGTAGCAATGTTCTACAACGCTTAAGGCGAGTAAATCGGAGCAAAATCAGTTGATGCAGAAGCAATCTGATTCAGAGGTTAAACACCTGAAATTTTGTAAAGATAACGTATTCACTTGACAGTTCAAAACGTACGGTATGATCCGCCTAAAGGCAGAACGGCATACGTATGAGAGATCATACCGTACGTTTTGAACTGTCAAATGAACACGATTTACACAATTCGACTTCTGTTATGTTACATCGTATGACAAGTTGCATTTTCGCTTGTTCATACCATTCGCATTGCTTACTTTTGTAATAGATAATATGCATCCATAGCGGTAGATTCTGGCACACATACTTCAGGTGTACTTCTTTACTTACAAGTGATACAAGCTATTTATTTCAATCCAAGTAAGTAGTATTTCAGTAACTAAATAATGCAAGAAAATGATCTGAAAATTTAAGCGAATATTTTTTGTTAAACCCGCACTGAACTGTGGTGATTTCAGTTTATCTGTCATCTGCGTTATTCCTAAAGGTGTTAGTAGTTAGTTGTAAAACAACCGATTTCACCGCTCGGAAAAATCAACAGCCTGTTTAATACGTGAATATGTGGAATTCTGGATAGCTCTTTGTTGTACTCATCACTCATCTCATACGATTAGATTGTTAATTTGAATTATTAATACATGTCTTACACAACTGCCAATGTCATGCAATATCCTCTTATGAAGTTGATCAAAACCACAGTAATCATGAAACTTACAATCGACAATCAACATGTTACCGTCAAACGGAATCGACATATCAATGTCTAATTAAGTTCCAGTAAACAGAAATGGGATTAAATCGATTTATTGGGAACTATTTGCTTTAGTATTGCTGAACATTATCATTTCGATTGAGTGAGACAACTGCTTGTTAATGAAAGAACACAATTATATTAATTAAGTGGATGAACAATTAACTATTGTTTCGTGACATTGCAATTACAAGATGTGGTACCTACTTCCTAGTTTTATGATGGCTTACATACATGCATATGTATGTCATGATATAAATTACACCGAAATATAATTAACGGAGTATAATGATAGCTATTTATTATCCTGATCATCATTATCAGTCAATGGTTATCCACTGCTGAACATAGGACTACCACAAGGTTGTTCGCAGTGACCAATTGTGAGCGGTTTGCATCCAGTGGGATCCTGTGATTTTTACAAGGTCGTCTGTTCGTCTTGTCAGCGAACGTCCCGCGCTGCGCCTTTGGTCGAAGGGACTCCAATCTAGAAATTTTCTGCCCCAACGGCCATCAGTTCTTCGTGCCCTGCCTATTGCCACATGACCTTACTGATTCTCAGGGATATGTTCTTTACTCAAGTTCTTCTACGGGTCTTCTTATTTTTGGTTCGATCTCGTAGAGAAACACCGAACATAGCCCTCTCCATCACTAATTGTGTGATTTTGAGCTTATTTTTGACGCCTATAGTTAAAGACTATGTTTCGGATCAGTATGTCAACACACATTAGTTGAAGATTTTTGTCTTCCGTCACTGCGGTAATTATTACAAGCAGACGAGTTTTCCGAACACTGCCCAGCCGAGTTGGATTCGTCGATTGACCTCATTCTCAAAGTTGGACCTACCGAATTGGATCACTTGTTCAAGGTTACTCCAATGATATTATCATTATGTTTTAGTATATCTACAACAAGTAACAAGCCAATTACGTAAATCAGTGTACGCGTAACTGATCTCAGAAATTGTGTACCTATTGGCTTAATATAATGGGTAATTTGCATGATTGACGTCATGTTATACTACTTACGAGTGTAACAAAGTCCTGACGAAAAAAAATAACAATTAGAATACATAGATTTTTTTTCGTCAGGACTCAAGAAGTATCTAACATACCTTGAAAGTTTACATCACTGTGTTGGATACCAACATGCTACCCGCCAAAATAATAAACAGACAGCCTTTACATTCTACTCTTATAGCTTATACTAGCGACCCGCCCCGGCTTCGCACTCGTGCAATGTGTTGGCATCCAACACAGTGATGTAAACATTTTACTTTTATTTTTAAAAATATTTTTTGTTGGACTTTGTGACTGATTGAAAAGTGAATCGTAGCTTCAACAGAATAATTAATTAATTGGAATATAAAAGGCAATACAAACGCCATATTTTAGTGACCGAAACAGAAGAACAAAAAAAATATTTTTACAAATAAAAGTAAAAAGTTTCCATCACTCTGTTGGAAGCCAACACATTGCACGCGTGCGAAAACGGGGTGGGACGCTGGTTCGAGTATAAAATCGAAGAACAAAATTATGCTTTGTATAGTTACGCGCATGTAAGCCTGTGTTCGGTCATATCCAACCTAAGACAGAATATATTAATCAATGTCATACTGCTCTAAACGTTTTCAATTACCCATAACTAATAGCGTTCAATATTCGAATACTAATTGCATCATTCCTCCGTTTACGTAGCCGAGTAATCACGTTTTCGGCACGATTGAGTTTGACAGTAGGCTTGCTAGAAACTGCTATTATTACGTTTCTTTGTTTGTTGTTTGGAACTAAGTAGTGCGTCTGTACACTATCTGGCATTGGGTACATTTCGTTTTGCCAGTTCGTAAAAAAGACGGTGAAATAGAGGCTTATAGGAACTCTGTTTTTGAATTACTCACGTTTATGTTCTGAATTATTTTCATTCGAAAATCAATCACAAGACAAAGAAAATGACGGTCAATGCGAGAAGTTACAGGTTCGAGTGCCCGAAACTTTTGGTTTCTTAATTCATTTTTAGGACGCAAGGCATAACACAATTGAATTTGACCTTTTAAAATCACTGGCGCGTGTGGAGTTAAACTGATTTTCGTTTGAAAATCAAACCTAAAATTAAATTAATTAACAGAGATCATACGCCACTGAACACTTTTGGAAACAAAATATCTAATTCGATATGATGTTGTGATATGAATTATGTAAGTTAAGCGGTCCCAGCGGACAATTCTTCGGCCCGACCCCGTCCCGCCCCAGCCCCGGCCCCGTTGAGTGGGATAAAAATTATCCTATATCCTTTTCCTGGTTCTAAGCTACCTCCCCTCGAATTTTCAGCCAAATCGGTTCATCTCTTCTTGTGTTATAAGTAGTGTATTTACACGACTTAAGAAACTTACAAGTTTCTTTAAATATCGTGGAGGTTTTTTTATTGTAACCAGAAAGCTTGATGTTATGCTTTTATATTTTTCAAGCCATAACCAACAAAAATTAGAAAGCTAAAATCAGCTTTTGGTGATGACTCTACCGCGCACTCTACTTCAATTAGGTTTATTCGGTACACGCCTTAACCGACAGATAAATTTGCATATAAAACCGTTATCCGCAAGACAAATTGCTTTTGTATTAATCTAGCTAAACCTATGCCGTTTTAATCAAAGTCATTTAAATTATGCAGATGAGCGCCCTGTTCAACGTTAAGGCACATTAGAACCCTTTAATATAAAACAGATAATAATAATTAATCTTGTTGGAGACAATCAAGAATCAATCTTTAGCTTGGATGAAAATGCAATTTTCATTTTGCAATTGAAAATTGAATAAATAAAACAAAAGAAACTTGCGCACACTTAGATTAGCTAACACTTGAAGTTAAATTATTATTTAGTTTCTTTGATGTTGACAAATACGCGTTGACATTCTAATCTCGAGTAAGATTCAACTTTTGTTTATCTTAGACCCTTTGCTCACTGAGACTTTTAGCATCGGTGCATTCGTGCGTTTTCGAAACGCGCGAAAACATAGCGACTCATGCAATTAACAGACGTAGCCGCACTTATTTAAAAAAAAACTTAAAATCTAGATCATTCAATGTGAAAGAGATAACTCGGTGTGTTGAAGAATATTCTTATTTCATAACAAAGTTCAATAATCAAAGCAGTGAGTAAAATTACGCGGGACAATCCCACAACACTCAAACTAATGTCAAACATAATCTATCTGACGGGTCTAGTGCTGTCCATAAGTCCTCGTGTTGTCTATCATAGTAATGCCACAATCGATTATCCGTCTTACAAATGTAACCATGCGTAAAAACTTGGTGTTCATGGTAAACAATCTGCAGCTTTGCTTATGAGCTCGTTCATGTACACAAAATTTGATAAGAAAATCAATTTTAGAACAATTTTGTAAAGTTTAATTATAGTCGAAGATCGAGTTAACATACTTAAGTAGAGCCAATAACGAGTTACCAAGTTTAAAAGGTAATTGTTTCAAGCATCACGTAAAAGTTATAAAATTATACATTTACCCCATTTAAATACTTTCACAAAGTCACGTTTCAGCTTTAGTATTTATAATTCAAAGATTTAAGTTTAGTCTTATTGAAAACGTAGTCTGAATTCGAAAACCTTTCATTTTTAATAGAAAACCTTTGATTTTCGGTCGAAGTACACTCGGCGAAGACATTTCACCCTTTTCTGATTTGATTTCTTTGGAACAAATAATTTCGCTTATTACGACGATTTGAATCAGAATTCAGACAATAAAACCGTTTAACAAGGCTCGGTGGTATTGATCCAGAATATTTAATTATAAACTTATTCTGAATTATAATAACTGCTCGCTTTAGAAACGGAGAATAGTCATACTAAGCTGATAACGTGCACATAACATTTTTTTAGCATAAAATAGGTGTGTAATGTAATGCAATCCAGGGATACTTTGGATACCATGACTAACTTTGTAAAATGTACATGCTCTGCAAAATAATATTTCAAAATTAACCGTCAGCAAAAACAATATCGATACTAGTTAAAAGCTTTATGTCACCACTACTATTCTCTTGGGTACGCACTATTTCTTCAGACCTCTAAAGGATCACTGAAGTTTAGAGTTAGAAGTAGAATCAAAACATATACTAATCCTTTTTGACACTCAAACTTTTTGTAACAAATTCCATTGATGCACCTCATAAGAAAAGCTTGTGATGATACAATACTTTTGATGATTGAAAATAACATTATTACCTTTTTTTTATTTTAATAAATCGTGTCATCAATTTCATATTGATTAGTCATCACGCCGTTGATGAAACCATACCTTAAGCTTAATCGAACGTTATTAAAACTTGTAAATTAACAAATTATTATGAACACTTTATGAAGTTCGGGTCAATTTGGTAGGAACTGTTTTGGCTCGGTTGGTTACAAATTGTGTCTATTTATTATGGGCTAAGTTTCTGTATCAGCAATTTACTGAAGCTATTACACGGTTAATAGTCCTTTGTAGTTACTGCCTTATCATTTTGAGGGTGATATTTTGAGTTTCGGTATTAACGACGGTGTTAGTACGTGATCAAAATAGCAAGTTCAGAATTTCCTTGAGTACCTATCTATTCTGATATGATAGTTAAGTAACTGATTAAGTCGATTGAGCTAAATGACAAAGATATTTTTTACAAGCACAAAAGAGGTGCAAACTTTTGTAACATTTGAGATCGGGAGGTCCATTCTCGCGGCAATCAAACTTTTTTCGTGTGGCAATTCCATTGCGAGTTTAACCGTTTTACCAAAACAATCAAGTTAAAAATATCTACACGTAAAAAATCTATCACAGGAACAAAATCTAAATACATAGAAATTGTGGCCCTGTGAAATCAATAACTATTTTTTCTTCGACAAAGAAAATTCGCTGGGTGAACGTTTTTGTGAACGACTTGCACGAAAAATGCCCCCCAACTCATGAGTGCCTTTTTCCTGGTTTATGTATTCAGGAAAAAGAATACCTACCTTTTACATAATTTTCGTTTCAACATTCAGTTTTAAAATTTAATTTAATTAGTACTAGCGACTCGCCCGGGCTTCGCTCGGGTGTAATGTTTGATCCATCCCGTAGGGTTCAGACAGCGTTTGTAAAAGTGTGTTTATATTATAATAATATAATACGGTTCTTCTACTATAGAGTTATTATGCATATATTATACATTAAAAGGTTCCCCTTGAATCACTCTATCTATTTAAAAAAATACCACAATATTTTGTTGAAAGCAAATATAACTTTGTTTTTATAGTGTTTGTACGAGTATGAATAACAAAGTTGTCTATGTTTGCGGTTATTGGAAATGTGCTCTATCTTAAAAACGACTAGTTTGATCTCGTTCAAACCATTTTTCGTTCAATCAAATATTTCTTTGCAAAA
Organism: Pyrausta purpuralis; assembly: GCA_963924145.1. NCBI lineage: Eukaryota > Metazoa > Arthropoda > Insecta > Lepidoptera > Crambidae > Pyrausta > Pyrausta purpuralis. The sequence continues at coordinate 22,586,254 of OZ001643.1, forward strand.
TGTACACTTGTTTAGTTTAAAAAATAGATGGGGGGACGCCCATTTTACCACTTTTCAATCGTCTATCTCTCAAAAGTTAGACTTTTAGAGAAGATGGTTTTAGGAACCTCGATGTCATTTTAAGACCTATCCATAGACAACCTACACGCATAGGTTTGACAAAATTGTGTGGGTTTTAGTTTCATATATGGCAGCGCCCCCTATATCATATTTTTTAACCGACTTCGAAAAAGGAGGAGGTTATCAATTCGACTGTATGTTTTTTTTTGTATGTTTGTTACCTCATATCTCAGTCGTTTGTCGACCGATTCGAAAAATTTTTTCGCCGACATAGAGGGTATTACCTTCTAGTTGGTCCCATTTTTTTCAATTTGAAATCTGATGATGGGATCTTGGTGTAATCGAGGGAAACTCTCAAATTTTAAAGGCACGTATAATGTTTCTTTACTTGAATCTTAATGTTGACATGTTGTTACGTCTAATAGTCAACATCTTGTGGGGCTGAGCTGATGGTGGAACTCCTTAACGCTTAGAAGTTCAGTAATTATAATGAAGGAACTTATAAAAGGTAGTTTGTAGCTTCTTAAAAAACAGAGTCATAAGGTGCCCCCCCCTTTCCTGTAATCTCTAAAAATGAAGAAATAAAATTAACTTTTAAAAAAGTAAAAACCGACTTCAAAACCAAAATGTACTAAAAAGTCTTAAATAAACTCTTGACTATTGCTCTTATCGGTGCTGTAATAGTAATTGATGGTCAAAGTGATTTCCTTTCAATAGTCAAGAGTTTATTTCAGACTTTTTAGTGCATTTTGGTTTTGAAGTCGGTTTTTACTTTTTTTAAAGTTAATTTTTTCTTCTTTGTGTGAGAATCGTAAAGCGGTTATATGATATAACTACATACTAGTACAATACTAATAGATTCAGAATAAAGTGGCTGTGAATTACGGATGGACAGATAGACAGACAGACTTGATGAAACTTTTGGGTTCCGTTTTTTTCCATTCGGCTACGGAACTCTCAAATCGCATCAAAAGCATAATAATAAGCAAACATACTCTGTACATACGTACAGACAGTGGAAAGCTACTTTGTTTTATACTCTGTAGTGATTTCCTTTTGGATCCTTATACCCCTCGTCAAGCTTTTTGGGGGACATCCAGCTGTCAGACTGTCACAATATTCGTGAGATTCAAGTAATAAAGTTAAGGTTGACCCTTACATAAAATACGAGTAATGAATCTAGTAAATAATGCAAACATTGGGGTTTTTTAGCTAACCTACGAATAATTTAAATATAGAACGACATTTTTGTATGAAATAATGGACAGACACAGTTTCAGACAGAAAAGTGAACTACCCACATTTTCATGAAAAAAACATTAGTTCCTTCTAGGAGTTATTCGTGTTTCATTTGTAAACATGCGTATGTCGCAAATACGTCCTGATAGAAAACTACACTCACTTACTCCAAAAGAAGACTTTGCCAATGCCTTTTTACCAAACGCTTCTCGAATATTCCGGAGCCAAATTTAAAAGTGGTCGTAACAATTTATTGACTAAACTAAATATGAAATTGACTAAAGTAGATTGTTAAACATTTAATATACATTTTATGGTGTCATACTGCCGGCTGGAGAGTATGCTCTCCAGCGGGCCCTCATTGATTTTGATTTTACAACGAATCTATAGATATACTTTTTTTTTTAATTGAGTCTACAATTATATACACATTATCTACAATTTTTTCTTGCATAGGTATTAAATTCACCAATCTATCAAAATAATATGGTTTCATAAAGTAATTTAAAAATCCTTAGGTAGTGAAATTATCCTGGTGGGCCCGCTGGTGAGTATGCTCTCCAGCGGGCCCACATTGTTTTTGATTTTACAACGAATCTATAAATATACTTTTTTTTAATGGGTCTACAATTATATACACATTATCTACCAATCTCAATGTGGTCCCGCCCAGGAGCAGACATTTATTTATTTTTAGGTTTCCGTAGCCGAATGGCAAAAAATGGAATCCTTATAGGTTCGTCAAGTCTGTCTGTTTGTCTGTCTGTCCATCCGTATATCACAGCCACTTTATTCTGTACCCTTAAGCATCACAACATTGAAATTTGGTAGGAAGGTGTATCCTGTTAACCGCTTTAAGATTCTTATACAAAAAAAAATGATATTTAAGGCGGGGCTCCCATACATGAAACTAAAACCGAGATTTTGTTTTTTACTCAAACCCATGGGTGTGGGGTATCTATAGATAGGTCTTTTTAAATGACATTAAGGTTTTTAATACCATTTTCTTTTAAAGTCTAACGTTTGAGAGATACACGCTTCCAAAGTGGTAAAATAGGCGTCCCCCCATTTAACTTCTTAACTAAGCGAGTGCAAATTTTGAAAAAAAAATGTAATGTAGATCTTAACAAATACTTTCAACGAAAATTGGTTTGAATGAGATCGAACTAGTAGTTTTTGAGATATAGCTCATTTTCAATAACCGCAAAGAAAACTTTGTTCTTCATACAAACGCTATGAAAAACAATGTTATATTTGCTGTCAACAAAATATCGTGGTATTTTAGCTAAGTGTATTCCTTAAATAAGTTAAAGTTGCCACGGAACCCTCAGTACGCGAGTCCGACTCGCACTTAGCCGGTTTTTCATTTTAATAAATTAAAACCAATTATAATTGATAAGACAGTTAAAGGGTAAATGTTTGTACTATTACAGGCCACATCCTGTACATAATAGATTATTAATAAGAGTGTTACTTATTGTGTAACATATCAAAACAATTTTATACCATAATTGCTCTATTAATTAGCTCTTACTATCTTTACCCCATACATGTAGATGTTTTAACTTGCTTTCTGCCTTACATTTCCACGAACTTCCATACCTACTCAACATCGTGTTCACTCTATCTTTGACCTTGTTTACTCTTCCCAGAATACAAAATCTTGCTACTTATATGAAGACTGTAATACATTGTACCTAGTTTAAAAAAAAATATATTTTTGCTATTTCAGTTATCATAATAAACTAGTCCGACGTACAATCCGGAGAAGATAAGAAAAAGATATTTGTTGTGTGACTCATGGTATCCTTTTTCTTGCCAATAACTTCAAATACAAGGGAGCCTTGAGCAAAAAATCAAAGCCTAACTAATAGCCTCATACAAAATAACTTTACGTAAACTCGTATCGCGTTTCCTAGAACACCGCGTTCTTCAGTAAGTAAACATTGAACAATTTTCCTTTACCGAAACGAATCTTGACATCTCATTACCGTCGAATCACATAATACAGTTGGGTGACTCGCTATTTTCTTTTTCTACGAAAAAGTCGTCGTTTTTATTTCGTTGCTGCTCATCGAAATCTTGATTTTTATTGGACGCTGTCGGTCATTGATACCCTCCGGGATATTGAGTAACTTGCGAGCGATAGCGATGCATTGCAGTGCTGTTTGGTATGGTATGTCTAGATCAAGCACGACAGACATACTCTCGAGAGCAATGAGGACAAATAGTGGTCAATTTTTTTAAAGAATGCCTTGATTTGTTGGCAAAGTCGAATGTAAGTATGGCTGCGTTCAGCCGGCCATGGTTCGATTAAATTGTCAAGCATTTATTTTGCCATGTTCGATTTTTACTGCATACTTAGCCTCCGACTATTATTATAGTATTTTCAACTGACCTTTGTCTATTTAATTAAACCTTGTTAATGGAAAAACATTTATGTCAGTGCGTGGTATGGTATTTTCTTTGTAGATACAATTTTGTGATGATGACGTCAGCCAGAATTGCAATGGGACAGCGAATTACGTAATAGCGCCTCGGTCTAACCGCAAGACCAGACCCTTTTTTATAAAATTGAGCCATTTATATAGAGATAGAAAGGTTTAAAATTTATTTGGCATTTTTAAGTCTTGGAGATCTTCGGTTTCACAAAAAATCAAGTACCTAGCATATTTGGAGTAGGAGTTTTGCTACCAGGCACTAGATGGCGCTTTCTAATATTAGCTCGTGCTGATTAAGTGTTTAACCAATATCTAAAGTAGAAAAAGATAATTAGTTCCGCCGCTTGCCCATAGATAGCGTGGATCATATTCACATCGCGATGAGTATGTTTGAGATTTATATGAGAAGTCAACTCATTCCTAGGGTTTCAAGAACGCCCCAAACTGGTCATTACCTTCTTGAGCATGCAGTCTCTCCAAACCCTAAGTGGTTACTTTAGGTTCCTAGAATGCAACTTATTGGTTAGTACCATCTTGGGCATCTAGTTTTTCCATTACCAAGAAATCCTATATTTTTGCATCTGTAAGGCACTGAGCTGGGCCTTTTTGCTGATCAGTCCGCACCCTATTTTTTGTTCTTTAAGTCTGCGGAATAAATTGCCTTTTTCGCACTTCAGACTTTTACTCACAGTGACGTCACGTCGTGCCCTTTAGCCGGTACTTCGGGCAAAATCAACTACACAAGTATACATTATAATCACAATATGAAGTTACTTAGTAGGTAGATAGTTGCGTTGTGATGCAAATCTTCGTCAACAGTCTGTTTTACTTGGTCACTGTCTATTGCCTGGTCACGTCATAGCCTGAAAACGACTTCACCTATATCCTCATGTATGTTAAATCGAACATTTGTGTTAACTTTAAAAAAAAATATATGAACATTCGTTAGTTTTGCGAACGAAAACGCAAGTAACCGCCAGTTTATAAACAGATCAATTACAGTACTCTCCATCTCCTTGGCCAACTAATTTGCCAACTGGTTGAGAGCAGTCAATCAATTGTACATAACATTCGAGGCAAATTGCACCAATCGCACTGTACGGTTTCCTTGACGTTGATTGGCTGGTAGTAGCTGTTGATTAATGAACTAGTTTGTTTTGGGAACGGCTACAAGTTCCGATTTTGAATATTGGGGCCGCGATCTTTATTAATTGTTTAGTATACAAAGTGTTTGTGAAATATCGCAAAAAAAAAGTAATAATTACGACGATTTGATTTTAAGAATAGAATTAAGTAGATACCTACCTATTACATGTAGATTCTTCACTTCGGGAATAAAGGAGAGTCTTAGACCCTTTACACACTGCGACTTTTAGGATCGATGCAGTCGCATGTTTTGAAAACGCGCTTCAGCATCGTGACTATCACCATGAACAGATTTAATTTAGCATCGATACAGTCGCGCGTTAACATCGATGCTGTCGCCAAAATTCAGTACATAATTTGACAATATCCAGCTTCTGCATCCCGACTGTATCGATGCTAACGCGCGTTAGCATTGCGACTGCATCGATGCTAAAAGTAGCGCAGTGTTTAAAGGTTAACAATTTGCGACTGCATCGATGCTCACGCGCGTTAGCATCGCGACTGCATCGATGGTAAAAGTCGCAGTGTGTAAAAGGTCTTACATATCAGGAGGTCTTACAATATGGTGTCATACAGCCAAATCACTAAGTTTATACATACACTTTTTCGTTGTGATGTGTGACGACACATATCACTAACTCAAACTGACCTTTAATAAATAATATTGTTTTTTTTATCCTGTTAAATATTCCTAGATAAATGAAAGACATAGGTAAAGGAAAAGTCATGTGACGTATCCTTAAGTAGGAAGAGCGTGTATATACGAGTAACCTCTGGAAAATGTACAATAAAGAAATCTCAGGTCAACAGTTGTTTTGTCAACGCACCCGCCGCGCCCGCGTTTTTCATAATGTAATCAAACGTTTCTGAGCAGGTGGAATGAAAAAGGTTTTATTCATTTTATATAAAAGTACTAGGCATATTAAATTATAATAAGCTTACTTTCAACCCAACTTCAAAAAATAACACTTTTTATGTCTGCTACGTGTGTTTCTTTGGGTGTGGGATCAGCCACAGACTCAACTCGATTTGCATATTATTTGAGAAATATAGTAATATAATAGTTCGTAAAATATCTGTAAAATTTCAGTCAAAAAACAAAAAGTACCTCACTAAAACAGACTCAAGATAATGTATAATTTTGTATGTTTATGATATTCATTAATCTGAACTTGCTTACTAAAACTTCTTATAAGGATCTGCTGTGTGTAAACGATTGATTTCGTAAAGAGACTTTTGTGCGGATCACTTATTCAAATAATGATTTTGCATTATAATGTTATTATTAATAGAATAATGATTTTTTTATAAATGTGTTTTACATTTTTTGGTATTAGAATAATAAATATAAGTATCAAATATTTATAATTTGATATTTAAATATTTGTCAAACCCCCGCATCCCGTGTCCTTAATAAAACAGTTGGATGGCACTATCATAAAAAAACATTGTAGTATGATTAATGTATTGGTAATATTAGTTTACATTGAGTCGGAATTGGCAATCGGTCGCTAAACGCCCCCTGGGCTTGAAGTAATAATTGTTTTTAAAACTGCCTAAAATTTAAAAAAAAACTAAACGTTTCTAGTGATTCCGCTGCCTATCACCTTAAACTTATCAATATTATCTTTTACTTTTTGCTAGCATACAACCTTGCTGGTAGAGAATGCTTTAAAATATTAATGCCGCCATTCCGTGCAGTTTATACAAAAAATAATATATAAATAAATGAAACCTTTCTTACTCTAGCTGTCCTAGTTGAGTAATCTTCTATAATATAAAAATGAATTGCTGTTTGTTAGTCTCACTTAAACTCGAGAACGGCTGAACGAATTTATCTTATCTTAGTCTTGCAATATTCGTAGAGGTCTAGGGAAGGTTTAAAAGTCGAGAAAAAATCGAAAAAAACGCGCGGACGAAGTCGCGGGAGACCACTTGTAGTATAATATAATGTCATCTGTGTGTGCATGTGTACACAGCCGACATAGCGTGAATATGACGACGTGAAACTATTTGCGAATCGGCTTACTATCCCCACGACCTAGCTAGTTTAGTTAGAAGACTATATAAACAGAGATGGGATTGCTGTAGGGTTTGCAAGTAGTTGCAGTTTTTGATGAATACAATTCATAAGACACAAGAGATTTCATTAGGTAATTTTTAATGGCATTTTTTAAATAATAGCAATAAAAGTGCCAATGCGAACTTTGTGTCAGCGAAAACAAAACCAATATGGTGATAATATATATCAAAAAGACACAAGAAGTTATCCAGTTCAATAAAATCAAATATCAAAAAAATAGGGTGAACTTAGAGTGGTTTGGTAATGGCTAAGATTTTTGTTTGATGTCATAAAGAGGGAAAAAAGGAGATGAAATTTAATTTTTGGGTGCCAAAAAGTCACCTTAATTTCAGTAACAATATGACGGATTGTTAAGTGAAGACTCACCGTCACAAGTTGTACATATTAAAATACGTAGGCCGCACTAAAAGATTGCAGACTTTGCTATAATGAGACCAGTGGCTTCTAGTTTTTAATCACTCACGTCAAAATAGCGTGTGAAGATTTTTCAATGAAAATTAGTATTATTCAACTCGGGAGTGATCCAAAAAACAATTACTGTATTTTGTTAGCACCTACTCACGTCTGTATTTCGCGTGATTTTAATTGGGTTTTAATTCTTTTTCAAACGAAATTCACTCGTAATTTACTAGCAGATGATTAATAGGGTCCCTGGTTGTATCCTCGAGAATGATCTTTTCTTTTTGAAAGAGCTTTTCCGTACCGTCGTTGGTACCTTTTTTAGGCTGCGTGAATGGTATTCGACATAGATAAAGAAGCCCGTCTGTTTGACTGGTTTTTGTTTCCAACTCAAATCTTAACACGTGGTTTTCATATTTTTTCACCATTTTTTAGATACCAGAATAGCTGCCCTCATTAACCTTTTAATCAGTTTACGGCAATAAACGAAGTGCAATCGTTTCTGTTAACCATTTAGTCGTTTGGTATACCGCGGTTGCACAGTTCCTAGGTCCTTAAGTGTGGATGCAAAATGTTTGGTATTTATTTCATAGTTAAGCCAGTTTTCTCAGTTTCAAGTAGTTTGCAAATGGTGCCCATTTTAAATAATGTAACTGCAGCCGTCGGTCTTTCTTTATGTAAATCATCATGGAGATAATCGCATAATTTTCTAAATCCTTTAGAAAACAAATATATAAAGCTAAGTTATGTCGCTATATTGCCTAGTAATAGTTAAAGTCTCTGGCAATTCTTAATGTTACTCAAGCCTTGGCGAAAACAGTTTAAAAATTGTGAGCGAATATTTTCTCAAAGCATATTCTTCGACCTTGCGACGCGCTTGCACTAAAAAACAAATGACAAGCACAAATTCAATTCACAGAGTTATATTTTCCCAAAGTGTCAAACTTTAAAAACGCAGTTAGGGCTTTTAAAATATTTTTGTTGTAAGTGGTCCAGTTCGCAAACTATTAGTGCGACCTAAGTATTGAAGTACCTACATTTTTCCAATATCAATTGAAAGAAGAAATAAAACGTCTCACCTTTTTGTACGAGAGCTCAGAAGAACGTTTTAATTTTCAATATCACAAAAAGCCCACTAAGTCAAAAATATCAGCCAAATACGTAAATCAATAAAGAAAATTGAGGGGTTCGTAATATGTCTGAAGAGAGCCGTAAAATTTAATTAAATAGTGGCTCAAATCGTCTGCTTTAATGAGATGAGGAGAATGAATACCTTAATAACTATCTCTTTTGTTCCCTAAACCGTAAACGTATGTGTATGCTTTCTTTTATGGAGCAATAGCTTTCGCATTTAGGGAAAGTAAGAAATTAAGACGAATGCCCTGTTTTCTTATTTTAAAGTAATTTATTCTAGACATAAAACAAAACACTACGTATTATATTTTTTAACATGGCGTTTTCTATTTAATAGGTATATATATATATATATCGTAAGAATCGGATTAATTAATGTAACAAACACGTCTTTTTTATTTGTATTACAAAATCCACAGTTCGTTATATAAGGAATCTATACTAATATTTTATAGCTGAAGAGTTTGTTGGAACGCTCTAATCTCAGGATCTAATGGACCGATTTGAAAAAATATTTTGTATGGTATAATTTATTTATCGAGGAGAGCTATAAGCTATGTTTCTATCGCAAGCAACGTATCTGACCGACTATACTGATCGCCTGCAATCAGTGCAGCTTATGCACTATGCAGCCGCTGCATCCGCCAACTGGCTGAATAAATAACCTCTTGGGTCAACTGCAAACTCAAGCTCAAAGCAAAATGAACTTAAAAGCTTTTCGCATAAACCCTTGTTTGTCTGAATCTTATATCACACAATCAAGGGTCTGTCGCCGGAAACTTGGGTGTTGTTCTTCTAAGTTTTGCTAATAGTTCTAACGGGGGTAATAGAGACAAAAGTTATTGGTAGCTTTTGATTTGACACAAATTTAAAGTAGGTAATAAAGTAACATCAGAAATTAAAGCTACAGTAGATATACAAAAAACTTGTCATGATAAAAGTTTTTGTTTATTGAATGCAATACCGGCACAAGTCCGATATTGGCGGTTTTGAGGTTGTAACGGTGTCGAAGTCTACACTTCTGACTCTATTTTTCGCCATATTGATCAAAAATTTAAGTGCATTATTAAACGAGTTAACGTCATTAGTGCTAATAGCACATTGCCATGAAGCAATACTTGTTGGCACATTAGGTTTTTTGCCTGTGATCTAACGTATTTATTTTTGTAGCTTATCCTGCTCTTGGCCGTAACAGCCAGGTAACAACTGGCTGTTACCATGCTAAGACATTAAAAAAGTCATATTTTATCTTTTCCCAAATTCTGTAAAAAGATACGATGTTACCACACTGCCGACTTTGGCAAGTCATTTTTAGGTCATTGATTATTATATTATCAAATGAAGCAAAATAAATAAACACGTCTTAGTTATCAAAATCTTTCGACCTTAACTTAAAAAATTAAGGTCCTGGTCTTCCACTATTCCATCCAGATTCAGACGTTTTATTATCTCCTTTCATCTAAGAGCATAGCAGGCTTGTTAACCGCACGTTCTTCTTATTCTGCCCCACAACCGTATTTTTCATTATACAAGTGCATAAGCTACTAACTTTGGGATCAGAGCAATGTATGTGATCGGTGTACAATACTTTATTATAATATAATTAAAAGACTCAAGCTGACGAAGAGTGTTTTTTGGCATATATTGAAGACTGCGAGTTAAAATCTATCTTTTGTAGCAGATCTAAGATGCATCTGCTTCTGTATGTTTAACATTGTGAAACTGGGTGTAATAATCACCTGGTTTCTTGATCTAAAAGAACTGTTCTGTTTGTAAAGTGTATTAAGACTTTCTCGACGATAAGTTTCTGCACCTTGGAAACCGTTAGCATTTATAGAAAATAATTGGATTAAAAATCGACTCTGGTTTTGAATTATGTTTTTTTTAAGTTTTTTCGAGGGTTTCAAACTGCTCACAGCACTCTTCTTACAGACTTTTTAAAGAACTGCTTGTATCAGAGCCTTAACGTATTCTAAATTCCAATAGACAAGGTTACATGCTAACTTATGAGAGACCCAATTGACGGAATCATAGTTTGTAGGTGGTTTTCATTCTTTCAGATTCCATATCCTCTCATTGAGATCTGGGTACTCCACTTGAATTTTCTCATTGATCTGTATCATGTACGCCTTTTTAGGCCTTTCTCTCCTCCGTTCAATAATTCCTTCTATGAAGATGATCCTTATCATGTCATCATGCTACAAAAAGTTTGCCAAAATCTCCGGTTTTCGATTATTTGTAGAATATTATTTTTATTTAGTGTGTATTCCCTTCCATCAAGATTTTCATATTTAGCCTTCACCAACTTTACATCTCTAAGGCCTGTATTTGTACCTCTATCCAAGTTAAGGCACACCAATCACAAAAAAATAGTACATTCTGTTTATACTATACTGGCACATTAAAAATCACCCACTTTAGTTCCTAATATATTCCACAATAACATTGGAAATGTACATTATAAACAATATTTATGTAAAAATTGTCTTATGCAGATTCATAACATATATTTAATAATATTTTACGCCTCATATAGGGAACTCATATACGCGCGCACCCCATTCTGAAAACCGCCATATCTCAAAACGGTGTTTTTGGAGTTGTGCCTGTATTGCATTGGCCAATTTTATCTGGACTTTATTTTGCACAATATCCTTCCTTTATTTTAACAACTTGTTGAAGATCATTTCTTTGTTTGTTGGATGTGGATCAATTTTGGCTATACTCCTTTAGTGTTGCTGTATTTGACTCTGACTTTAGCACAAACATGTAAATTGAAAGCCACTGCATATATTTGGAATACAAATAAAGTTAAACCTATTAGCAATTGCCATCGTCAATTTCGCAACAAATCTTGTTGGCTCGCTCGGTCACAATCAAAACTGCAAACACGTCAGAGGGTATGCAGCCAGGATTCGCGACTCTGCTGAATATATAATCACTTCTCGGTTGGACTTGCTAAGTCGACTTCATCCAGTTATGATAATAGTAGAGTTTCATTGTGGCTGATTGAAGGTGGCAAGGAGGTTGGTTAAACGAACCGTTTCATTGCTTTAAAGTTATGGAGCTTTTCAAAATTTGTTTCAACTATTACAATCTTCGACACACAAATGAAACTACGCAGATAGTTAAACGACTTTATTTGCCTGCTCGTCAGGTAGTTATGAAAGAAACGTATCCAATCTACAAATTCAAAGAAAAAAAGGAGTAGTCAAAGAAAAAAAGGAGTAGTTTAATTGGCGCCGCTGATTGCTTTTTGGTACAACATGTTCTTGATCAAAATTGAGCATTATTATTTTCTAAGTATCCTGAATAATTTATCTCTGTGCACCAGTCAAGTCCTCATCATTTAAATGAAAGATGCGGACATTAAACTGTCACTTTATCTGAAGGACACATCTATAAACCGGCTAAATTAACGCTATCTTGCGTCTAGCAGTTAATACGTTCCCCAGTATGTTCTTTACGTGAGTATTAGTCAGATAATACAGTCATAATGAGCGAACAGCCGCTTAATGTGAACAAAGAGTACTATATTAACGCTCCTCACACTCTGTGCGTTATAGTCCAAAATGGAAAAGTATATTTGTAGAGTTCCGTAGTCTAATGGCAAAAAACGGAACCCCTATAGTTTCGTCAAGTCTGTCTGTTTGTCTGTATGTCTGCCTGTCTGTCGGTCCGTCCTTATGTCACAGACACTTTATTCTGGAACAATTTGTCTTACACAAGTGAAATTAGTAGGTAGATGTATCTGGTTAAAAAAAAGACATATTTAGGGGCATTTCCCATACATGAGACTGAACCTACAAAAAATTTTTTTGTCAAATCTATGTGTGAAGGGGGTGTCTTCAGATAGGTCTTTTAAAATGACATCGAGATTTTCAAAACTATTTTCTCTAAAAGTCTAACGTTTGAGAGGTAGACGCTTCCAAAGTGGCAAAATATGCGACCCCCCCCCCCATCTAACTTTTAAACTAACGAGTGTAAATTTTGAAAAAATACGTGATGTAGATCTTGACCAAGACTTTCAACAAAAATTAGTTTGAACGAGATCGAAATATTAGATTTTAAGATAGAGCACATTTTCAATAACCGCAAACATAACTTTGTTATTCATACAAATACTAGGTATGAAAACAAAGTTGTATTTGCTGTCAACAAAATATTGGTATTCAGTGGAAGTAAGTGGATCTCTTATTCAGTTATAATTTGCACGGAACCCTTAGTGTGCGAATCCGACTCGCACTTGGCCGTTTAATTTACTAAAGACACATTCTTAAAGCTGGTGAAATGAAGCCGGTATTACACGTCAACAGTCTGTAATGAAATAAAGAAAAGTTTTCGTAAAATAAAACATCATATTTAAATACAGCAGGGTACTCTTGCCTTGATCACGATTAACAATCTGATCAAGGGTACTTACATAGGTACCTAGGTACTCGATCGTAAGGGCTCTCAGATATCATTTTTCTTTTCCACAAACCTTCGTAATCGGAGTCTTGGTAAAAATATTTATCAATATCAATATAAATGAATGCTTGGTAATGAGATTATTTGCAAAGAATATAATTCGATTCCAAGAAAAATTAAGGTAAGCACGTGAAAGAATAAATTGAAAGACTCCACTGCTTCTGAGAAATAACAACGCAACAGTAGATTCTAGGTATCTAATCCTGACACAAAGAGAATCGGATCGAAGAACAGTCTCAATTAGATTTGAAACATAAACTGTTGCATACAGACGCCCGCTAAGTAAGGCAAACCAATTGAAATGGATTGTTGATACTTTGTCGTTGGTAGCTAAGCAAACAATTTTTTTAAAGGCATTCCCCTCTCTTAGGCATTCAAAGATTAATTTTCTCTTTTCAAAGATTAATACAACAAAATAGTTTCCAATCTATAGTTTAAATACTCATGAATTTTTAGGTTAATTACCAAAAAATGCGGAGTTGTAAAGGTACTACATTACCTTTTCCTTTTTAGGTTCCAAAGCTAAATAGCAAAAACGGAACCCTTATAGTTTTGTCAAGTCTGTATTTCTGTGTGTCCGGATGTCACAGCCACTTTATTTTGAAACAATCAGTACAACACAGTTGAAACTTAGTAAGTACTATTATTTAATAAGTACTATTATAAATATATTTATTTATTATTTATAAACTTACTAATTTATCTGTAAACCGCTTTACGATTCTTTTAATAAAAAAACCTATTAGTGTACCCCACAGGCATAGGTTTCACGCTTCCAAAGTGGTTAAATGGGCGTCCCCCCCCCCCCCCATTTAACTACCCCATCTAACTTTTAAACAAAGAAAGTGTAAATAAATAAAAAAATGGTATTTTGGCTAAGTGGAAGTAAGTGGATCTCTTATTCAGTTAAAGTTGTCACGGAACCCTTAGTGTGCCAATCCGACTCGCACTTGGCTGGTTTTTAAAGGCCCATTCGCACAAAACAGTGCTGACATCACTAACGTATCAATCAGCGTCAGTTAAAAATGATAATGTAGCATATATCTTGGATAACGCTATCCGCACTCTTCAGTGACAGTGACCTTCAGTGACGTTCAGAGATCACAGTCACGAACGAATGCGAATAGCGTCGTACAAAATGTATGTATTTTTTTATTTTTAGCATACGCTTCTGATCGGCACTGTTGTGTGCGTAGAGGCCTTAAAGAAACGCTTCAACACCCGATCTGTTCCAGGCAACCGCATGACAATATAATATCTATTGTGTCTCGTTTACATACGCTTAAGGGATTCATATAACTTACGCATATGACCTAAGTCATCATCCTTAAAACAATCTGAGTGTGTTTTTTTTTTCATAAAACTTTATAACGGGGAGAAATGCGTCATTAAATTGTATTTTAACCGACTTTTATTTATTTATTTATTTATACTTTATTGCACAACCAAAAATTTGTACAAAAGGTGGACTTAACGCCATATGGCATTCTCTACCAGTCATACCTTTGGGCTAAGCAGAAATGATTGTAGGCGATGCGACTGACAAAAAGAAAATGAGTTCTATTAAAAGATAAAAAAACGATAAATTTCACGCGTAAAAAAACATGAAAAACATATATCATAAAACAAAATAACTACAATTTACAATAAATACAATATGATCTAAATTAATAATACATATTATGATTAAATTATGAAAATACGAGTGCTTCAACTTATACGAGGTACCAATTCTGTGTCTTATTATTTATTGATGGACCTTTATAGGCTCTTCAAATATACTCAATAAGTAAAACTTTAATTCGCGATGATGAATCTTCGCCTTCGCTGAAATTTGAAGCCTCAGTTATTTACTCAAATCGATCCTTGGGAGGTATTCGCTTTGATCTAAACGAGTTTGTTAGTTATTAATTTGATGTTTACGAAGTGTTACTGTTGATTTTGGTTATATGCTAAGATTTGTTCTACGATAATTAAGTTACATATTATAGGAAAAATCTCAAAAGTTATTCTAACATTATCTGCTGCTAAAACGTAATCGATATTTGAAACACTTATGACCCCTTATACACTGCGACTTTAACCGTCGATGCAGTCACGCGTTTTGAAAACGCGCTCTAGCATCGTGACTCACGCGATGATCATATTTAATTAAGCATCGATACAGTCGCGCGTTAACATCCATACAGTCGCCAAAATACAGTACGTAATTTGTCAATTTCCAGCATTTGCATCGCGACCGCATCGATGCTAACGCGCGTAAGCATCGCGACTGCATCAATGCTAAAAGTAGCGCAATGTGTAAAGGTTGACATTTTTAAACTGCATCGCGACTGCATCGCGATTGCATCGCTGCTAAAAGTTGCAGTGTGTAAGGGGTCTAAATATTTTTCTTACGTTAAATGGGTTACGTTGTTTTTTTTATTATCCATCGCACTTTCATTTACGTGATAATAATACAGTGATTAAATGAATGAATATTTGACAACATCTCATACATTGCTCCAAGCTTAGTAGCTAAAGCACTTGTGTTATGGAAATCGGAAACAACGGTGGTACCACAACACCCACAACTTCGGTGGTACAGTCGCCGTCAGATATATTGGAGCAGACAAAGAGACTAAATACTTCTGAACAGTTTAAAATTTCAATAAGTTCCATACACTTCAAGTTACCATTAATATCAGAACATTCATTACTTCATTAATATCTGAGCAGAAGCTAGTCAAAAACTTCTATACACACAACTAACCAAAATTATCTGAGCACTCATAACGTCAAATGTATCTACGCAGTCGGTCTTAAATATCAGAGCAATCGAGGCAAATTGCAGAAGGAAGTGCTTCCAACTTAACTATAAATACTTATTCAAAATAGGAACTCTTTTCATAGTTTATATTATATTAAGATGACGCTGGCAGTTAGTAACGCTTTGTAGTTTTCAGTATTGTCATCACTGTCATGAAAGTGTCATGCAGTAAATAAATTCAGGCAAGTGAGTGTTCAGATAATTTTGGTTAGTTGTGTGTAAAGAAGTTATTGACTAACATCTGCTCAGATATTTATGAAGTAATGAATGTTCTGATAATAATGGTAACTTGTAGTGTATGGAACTTATTGAAATTTTAAACTGTTCAGAAGTATTTGGTCACTTTGTCTGCTCCGATATATCTGATGGCGACTGTACCACAGTAGGTGTGTGTAAGAAATTAAAAAACGATAAATAATATTATTTCATACAAACTTTTTCCTGACAATAATGAACACAACCTGAAAAAATACTTCCTAATCTGTGTAACGATCCGGAAGCATAAACGTGCGTTCACATATTGACCTAATTCTTCTTTTTTTTCAGAATGCCCTCAATCTCCTGATTCCAAGAGCCCATCAAGTGTGTGACGATGCTGTTCGGACAATATAATATTAAAGCAGTGGCGTGTCTACGTGTGATGTGAGAGACATTATGTCAAAGAGTCGGCGCTGGCTAGCCATGGTGGCTGTGATGATGCTGGCAGGGGCTGTTAGGGGGTGGGACTGTGTCTGCAATCCAAGGGAGTGCGAGGTGTTGGAGCCTAGCGGCTGTCCGGGACTGGGCGTCGTGGTGTGGGACCCTTGCAGGTCAGTATAGTGTTTTTATGTAGTAAACCCATTTATGTACCAACAAACATGTCGACGAATGGTGTTATCGCGGTCGCTTATCCAACGTCGTCATTGACCTTGACAGCATTTGTTGCACAAATATAAATTATTGTGTTCAAATTCGGGTCAAAACTACTTCTACTTGTTCTAAAAATAACTGAGGAACTAGTTTTATCAAACATATCGAAAATAGCGCGGTTGTTACATACTATAAATATGATAAACCTGATAGTATTCAGGGATGGGTGGTAAACACCCTGTTACAATCTTATTAAATAGTTAATAGCTGTTGTTAAGGCCTAAGGATGCCGTCAGGAAACTAGATGACAGGCTTGTAGGCGATTACTCGTCTACCTTTGAACATACCTTGTCGGTTAGAATGTAATTTTGATTTGACAGATCATTGATTGGATTGTACGTCTACGAAGTGTGTTAAACTGAATTATTATTATAGGATTCTTTGTGATTGTACGTATGGATGTACCGCACGGTAATAGCAACATTACCGTGAAAGTGTGGAAGCAACATTTCTTATATTGCTGGCAAATTAAACAAGGGAGCATTATAATGTCTATCTTTCTTTTATTAAAATATAAATATTTACTTATAATTCATGTTTTAATGCAAAGATGATAAACTATGTAATCTTCCCTGATTTTTCCAAAATTCCTGGCTTTTTGAGTTGTAATTGTTCAATTACGAGTATTCCTTTCTATGGCACGGAAAGACATGTTGCCGGCAACGTCACACATATAGTTGTACGTCACATGAAATTAAATGAGGATATACTCGTACATAAATCATTGGCCTGCATAACATTAAACCCTTTTGCTATGAAAGTCAAAATTTTTTGAAAGAGCTTTTTCTGGTAATTTATATAAATAACTGATTGATTAGTCTAAAGTTATTGTACCTTATTATTTTTAGGGTTTTGTACTCAAAAGTTAAAAATGGGACCCTATTACTAAGCTGTATGTTTGTCCGTCCGTCCGTCAGTCTGTCTATCACCAGGCTGTATTTGAAGAACCGCAATAGCTAGACAGTTGAAAAATTTAAAAAATATGTATTTCTGTTGACGTTATATGACAAATGCAAGAAAATAAAATCAAATAAATATTTACCGGGTTTCATATACAACAAACGTATTTTTTTTTAGCTCGATATCATCAATGGAAACAAATAGGTACTTGAAATATTCACCTAAGTTGTTTAACTAGTCAATGGTATGAAACCCAACGTGCGCGAATTCGTCTCGCACTGGGCCGTTTTTTTTTAAAGTTTTGATGTGTATACTTATTATTTCATCTTCTTAGCACATGAATAAATGAATAATTTGTAATACTTAGTTACGATCGGTCTTGAAGGGTGCTAGCATACCTTATTAGACTGCGCGAACTGCTTCCCTAGCAAACCTGGCTTAATTAACGCAATATAATCTAAAAATATTTCATTCGGGTCTTAATAATGCATGCCTATATCAGTTAACCCAGAAAATGGTGGAGGCGCGACCACTTGACCCAAATCGAAGAAGCGCGATGTGGACTGTAATACACGATTGTAACACTATTTTTAGAACATGGTCAGTAAGAACTTAATTTGACAGAGTGATTAATGATGAGGCAGTTTTTGAGTATAACTTGTTTTTCCACTTTTCTTGATTACACAAAAATCAATAGGTATACTTTTCACTCGTATCTCGTGTCAATATAACTGCCATACTTACTGCAAGCACTTTTCCTTTAAAAACTAATTCATGTATGTATTATTACGATGTTAGCTGAAATGCGAATAAAGAATGATAGTCATAATCATCACAATCAGTCACAAGACGTCCACTGCTGAACAAAGGCCTCCCCTACGGTTTTCCACATTAACAGATCGCAAGCGGTCTGTATCTAGTTTGATCCTGCGATCTTCACAAGGTCGTCTGCCTATCTTATCGGTGGACGTCCTACGCTGCGTCTTTGATCGAAGGGTATCCAATCGAGAACTTGGCTGCCCCAACGGCCATCAGTTCTTTCCACTGCCTGATTTTCGGGTCTGTCTGTTACCTTAGTTCTTCTAAGTTTCTCTTCATTTCTGATCTCGTAAGGAAACACCGAGCATAGCCCTTTTCTACTCGCGATGTGTGATTTTGAGCTTCCTTATAAGGCCTATAGTAAGAAACCACGTTTCGGATCCGCATGTCGTCACTGGAATAAATAATATTCAAGTTTGTTTTTACAGACTTCTAAAATAATATTACTTAAAATCCGATGTTAGGTAAAGCTGTATTTGTCATAGTAATGGAGGTAACAATTATAACTATGCTCTGTTAAATTATCTTACTTAAATTTAATCGTCGCTCGTGTTTTGCAAAATTTTACAATACAACGCTCTTTAAAAAAGTTGGTGCAGACAAGCAACACGATATAGTAAGCAGACAACAATCATACTAATAGATACTTTATTTAACTAGCAAAGTGCTTTATTCACATTTTTTTGATCAAAATCAAATAAAACTAAGATACGCATGACTAAATAATAAATTAAAAACCTACAAAGTGAAGTTACAAAGGTCGTTTTAAAGACCGACTGAAATTCTGAGACAAAAGTAGGTCAGGTAAGTACCTCGGCAAATATGATTGCTATTGGCCGTTGGCGATAAACTTTATTAGTGCTTACCCCGTGCAGGACTGATTCACTTAGCTAAGTTTACGGTAAACTTCAAAATAAGGAAGTCAGTTCAACGACTAATGAAATTACTAAACTTTCATCATGAAACTTGTTCCGGTTCGCCAGATTCAATGATATAAACAAAAAGCTACAAAACTTTGTGTTTCACGCTCAGTTTGTATAGTTACTTCAATTCGGTATAGCAAACGTCGTATCTACTATTTTGGCAAAAAAAGTTAACCATAAATTAAATTGTATTATATATATACTATTACTATAAAGCTGAAGAGTTTGTTTTTTTGTTTGAATCACGGGAACTACTACACCGATTTAAAAGAATATTTTTGTGATGGATAGTTTATTTATCGAGGAAGGCTTAAGGCTATAAAAATCAAATTGCGACAAGAGGGCAGGGAGCAAACTCAAAACGCGCGGATGAATTCATGGGGGACCGTTATTAACAACAAAGCTTCAGAATTTATATACGGGCTCATAGCAGTAGTTCGTACTGCGGTGGTAAAGATTTAAATAAGCTTATACATGAATATACAAAACATTGTGTAAAATAGAGAGACAATAAAACAGACAAACACACATAACGTAAATAAGTTCAGCAAAAAAAGGCATAAATCACCAAAACTGGATTCACGATAAGTTGAGCCACAACTTTGTAGTTTTTACTACCCTCCGTTTCACAACTAAAATTTCCCGAAAGTAAAGTATATACTAAATTGGACTGCTACGCGAAAACATTTGTTTTGAGTATGTTACTACTCGAAAAACTAGGGCAAGGAGAATCTAAGCTACACCTGGATGTAATTAGAACGTTATAAAACAAGCTTATTAGACATGATTTTGTATCAACAAACATTCAGAAAAACATAGTGATACAAACTGTACAAATCACATTGGCCAATTTGTTGAGTTATAAGTGATTGCAGAAAGCAGTAACTAACTTACTAGTATGAAGTCCACTCCAATAAAATCGAAGATGTTCAAAAAAAGTTTCTATGCATTCTCTCTGATAGGCTAATACCGCAGTTGTACATCCTACTCTGAAATACTCAACCACTTCAAAATGACGTCTCTCGCTTGCCGTCGCCAATGCAATGAGCTAACATGCTTTCATAAAATCATTCATTCTAATATTGACTCACCGTCCCTTCTGTCTAGACTTAATTTAAATATTCGGTACGTCTCGATACATACAAAAATAACACATCATTCTTCAACCCTAACTCTAGGATGTGTCGTTTACTTGTATATAATGAGACAGTAGCCAAGAAAACTTCTTTGGACATTTAGTCATAGCTAAATTCAAAAAAGGTGTATTTAAAATTTTGCCTAACCAACTTAAATAACTTTTACAAAACCTTTTAAGTTAAAAGTATTTGTGTTTGTCACTGTATAAATACCTTTACTTTGAGGTACTGACCAAACTAACATTCGACGATATCATTTGTCCAAATAGGCAAAAAATACTAACACACTTATTTAACCCTTTTTCACTTCATTATATTTGGAACATATAGTGCCCACATATTCAGACACATATGTACACACTAGCGGTCCCCCGCGACTTCGTCCGCGCGTTTTGAGTTTGCTCCCTCCCCTCCCGTCGCAGCGTCATGTTTTATATCCTAAAGCCTTTCTCGATAAATAAGCTATCCAACACAGAAATATTTTTTCAAATCGGCCCAGCAGTTCCTGAGATAAGTGCGTTCAAACAAACAAACTCTTCAGCTTTATAATATACTAGCGGTCCCCCGCGACTTCGTCCGCGCGTTTTGACTTTGCTCCCTCCCCTCCCGTCGCAGCGTCATGTTTTATATCCTAAAGCCTTTCTCGATAAATAAGCTATCCAACACAGAAATATTTTTTCAAATCGGTCCAGCAGTTCCTGAGATAAGCGCGTTCAAACAAACAAACGCTTCAGCTTTATAATATATTAGCGCAAGCGCACGTTGTACTTAAGCTGCGAACATTATTTTGGTGCGGAGTTATGTTAAAACTGTGATAGCTCCTAAGATATTTATTGAAATCAAATGATATAAAGGGCAACTTTGTTTTAAATGAAATGCTCGTAATGATGAATGTATTTATTTTGATAAGAATAAATACCTGTGTGTATAATACACCTCTAAAAATAATGCATTATTTTTTTACAAATTTATTAACATAAAAAAGGTTGTAGTAAGTCAACCATAAAAGATAGACATATGCTGTCGCGGATTTTATTATAGAACTCTTAATGCTGAACAATCCTGTCATACATAATTTTTGTGTAACTTAAGCGGTTTCCGCAGCGTATGCAGCGGAAGCTCTCAAAAGGAATATCTTTCTCCCGTTTTCGCAACATTTTTCATTGCTGCTGTGGTCTTATGAGTCGTATCTTTTATGTTATATAGCCTAAAGCCTTCCTCGATAAATGGACTATCCAACGTAAAAAAAAAATTCAAATCGGGCCAGTAGTTTTTGAGATTAGCGCGTTCAAACAAACAAACAAACAAACAAACTCTTCAGCTTTATAATATTAGTATAGATTAGCGCAAGCGCACGTTGTACTTATGCTGCGAACATTATTTTGGTGCGGAGTTATGTTAAAACTGTGATAGCTCCTAAAATATTTATTGAAATCAAATGATATAAAGGGCAACTTTGTTTTAAATGAAATTCTCGTAATGATGAATGTATTTATTTTGATAAGAATAAATACCTGTTAGTCCATTGAATGAGTCCCTCCAAGGGGGGTCTAGAGTGCGTGAGTTAGTAACGTAAGATGTTTCTTCGGAAACATGTTAAGAGACCCTAGGTAATAAACATACTAAAACCCCGGGACACTAGGAGGAGCCCCGGAGTGGGGGGAGGGGGGGAAAGGTTCCATTTTTTCATTTTTCGCTTAAATCTCCAAAACGGTACATGTTAGAGAAAAACTTTCAAGGAAAAGTTGAAAGGCCATAAAATTATCTACAAGTTGTACCTAAATCATTTTTTTCTATTAGCAGCCGTTTTCGAGCTACATCCCATGAAAGGTGAAAAATTCGAAAACATAAGCAAACTTTAGCATAAGCTTAACGAGGGCGGACCCCTTCCCATGCTACGTGTGAAACTTCATCGAAAAAATCCGAACAACGGATAATGTTGGGACATTGATGTCATATGAGAGGCACTAGAGGAAAAAAAATAAAAAGTTCAAGCATCGTAACTACCCTAATAAAATTCAATTCCTCCTAAACGCCTCCATGGTGGAATCTGTTTTTTTTATAAATGATAGACCCAATTATGAGCAATCTATCAGTACCGGTCACAAGTTGCACTTTTGAGGTTTTTGGAAGAAAAAAAATAAAAAGGTCAAGTTGCGTAACTACCCTAATATAATATTTTGACAATCAATTCCTCCTAAAGGCTTCCATGGAGGAATGTGTTTTTTTTAACCAATGATAGACCTAATTAAGAGCAATCTATTAGTACCAATCACAAGTTGCACTTTTGAGCTTTTTGTAAGAAAAAAAATAAAAAGTTCAAGTATCGTAACTACCCTAATAAAATTCAATTCCTCCTAAAGGCTTCCATGATGGAATCTGGTTTTTTTATCAATAATAGACCTTATCATGAGCAATCTATCTGTACCGGTCACAAGTTGCACTTTTGAGTTTTTTGGAAGAAAAAAATAAAAAGATCAAGTTCAGTTACTCAAACTACCCTAATATAATAATTTGACAATCGATTCCTCCTAAAGGCTTCCATGGAGGAATGCGTTTATTTTACCAATTATAGACCTAATTAAGAGCAATCTATCAGTACCGGTCACAAGTTGCACATTTGAGTTTTTTGGAAGAAATAAATATTTTTTGATCGATTGATGTGATAAACATGGGTATGTAGTATGGGGAAATTGTTTGAGCCAAAATCATTTTTTACTGCGTGTAACTCAGAAATGGTAGGATATAGGAAAAAATGATTTAGGTACAACTTGTAGATAATTTTATGGCCTTTCAACTTTTCCTTGAAAGTTTTTCTCTAACATGTGCCGTTTTTGAGATTTAAGCGAAAAATGAAAAAATGGACCCTTTCCCCCCCTCCCCCCACTCCAGGGCTCCTCCTAGTGTCCCGGGGTTTTAGTATGTTTATTACCTAGGGACTCTTGACATGTTTCCGAAGAAACATCTTACGTTACTAACTCACGCACTCTAGAACTTTTTATTCAATGGACTATGTGTGTATAATACACCTCTAAAAATAATGCATTATTTTTTTACAAATTTATTAACATAAAAAAGGTTGTAGTAAGTCAACCATAAAAGATAGACATATGCTGTTGCGGACTTTATTATAGAACTCTTGATGTTGAACAATCCTGTCATACATGATTTTTGTGTAACTTAAGCGGTTTCCGCAGCGTATGCAGCGGAAGCTCTCAAAAGGAATATCTTTCTCCCGTTTTCGCAACATTTTTAATTTCTGCTGTGGTCTTATGAGTTGTATCTTTATGTTATACAGCCTAAAGCCTTCCTCGATAAATGGACTATCCAACGTAAAAATATTTTTTCAAATCGGGCCAGTAGTTTTTGAGATTAGCGCGTTCAAACAAACAAACAAACAAACTCTTCAGCTTTATAATATTAGTATAGATATTACCCTCTGATTCATAAAAACGCAAACATTGTTATAAACCTGTTTTACTATTATACTGTTTTGTCTCGTTCTTTCTTGGAGCTGTCATCATTTGACAGAAAGTGACAAAACAGTGTGATAGCTAAAATAGTTTATTAGACTATTTGAGATATTATGAATATGAGGGCTAGACTTGGAAATTGATGACGCTTCGCTATCTAATGCTTAAGAATGTTTTTAACACTCACAGTGTCATATTTTATATTCATAAAGATGAAATAAGAAACTAAAAACTTGCGCACGGGCGGGACTTGAACCAGCAACCTTTTGGCTGACCGGGCCAAACGCTCTTACCAATTGAGCTACCGTGCTGTCAGTCCGACCCTACGAAGCGTCATCAATTTCCAAGTCGAATTTATTCTGTAAAGTATATCTGCTTGGGCCATCTGTTTCATAAACAGACGGCTAGATGGCGCTAAGCGTCACGCAATTGACGTTTTCTTAAGAGACCACAAATTTCGCAGGGTCGGACTGACAGCACGGTAGCTCAATTGGTAAGAGCGTTTGTCCCGGTCAGCCAAAAGGTTGCTGGTTCAAGTCCCGCCCGTGCGCAAGTTTTGTGGTTTCTTTTTTCATCTTTATGAATCATAGGGTAGTTCTATACTGAACGTACATTATATTTCTGTAAATTATACGTCCATTACTTATTCGAAGAGGCTGAATACTAAAATAATAAGTAAAATCTTATTTCTTGACATAATAACCATACATCA
Organism: Pyrausta purpuralis; assembly: GCA_963924145.1. Classification (NCBI taxonomy): domain Eukaryota; kingdom Metazoa; phylum Arthropoda; class Insecta; order Lepidoptera; family Crambidae; genus Pyrausta; species Pyrausta purpuralis. The sequence goes on from OZ001643.1 coordinate 22,610,907, forward strand.
AAAGACAGCAATTCAACTTTCGTGTCATTGACCTTAACGAATGGCCAATTCATCCATTGAAATGGTAATTCAAACGTCGTCTTCCCTTTCAGATGCTGCAAAGTATGCGCAAGGACACTCGGAGAGGACTGCGGTGGCTTCAGAGGGACTTGCGAGCCTGGCCTCAAGTGTTTCGAGGGCTCTTGTAGTCCAATAACGTGAACCAACCAGTGACACACCCTGTATAATATGTGTATAGTGTTGATAAAAGAGAAAACATATCCCGGACTATGTAGCAATCGAGCGGACCAGGGCATAGAAACATTAGCGGCATGATTGTTTGCGACAATAAATTAGACGTGGTGTAACATTAATAACGTTACAAAAATATAAGCAGCTTACAGACATGTAATTAAAATTATTGAAGTTTGCACTCGTTGCAAGCTTTCGAAAATTTAATTTTGTATAAATGTGTAATAGAATCTAACTAAATGTTTAGTTAAAGTGAGTGTTAATTAATTTAATTGTGTAATAATGAAAGTGGCAGAAACAATCTTCTCGTCTGATAAAGGGTGACATAGACCATTCAGAACTATGCAAATTGTTAATAAAGTTTTAAGTAAAACAATGTGTCAGTGTTATTTTGTGTAAGTAATGGAAAACAAAGGAGTCTAATGCAGCTTAACTGACGTAAAACAAACATCTGTAGCTCGAATTGCTTTGTATTCGAACAATATTATTTTCTTCTGAAACGAGTGAATAATTTTACGATTATAACAGTAATAGTGTTGTTATAATGAAAAATCCTTAACTTGAATGACGTGTAACGCTGTACAAATTAATTATTTTTTTAAAGTAATCGTTTTCCTGAGATTTTCTTTCCGTTGTTATTCAATTAGCGTTAAATAGTATATATGTAATCTTTTCTATTAGTTATTAGGTTCTTAGTAACTAATTTAAGCCTTATTAAAACAGCAGGTTTTTAAAATCCTTGGTAATATATCAAAATCACAATTTAACAATTTAAAGAGAGCTTAGTGTTACATCGAAAACATTGAATTTTAACAATAAAATCGGCATTATATTGCTAATTTAACCTAACCAATCTACAAAATACTAACTCCATGAGGTATCATTATGTATGTTGTTATTTTCTTTCTTTCTTATTTTCGAATACAGGTACTTTGTTTGGTGAAAGAAATATAAAAAACACGTGTAAAATAAAATGTAATTAACTAAATTTGTATCTATCTATATTTCTGTGTGCTTCCAGGTTATATTTAGAGGTAAGAAATGACGTGTATTTAATATAGATAAGCAGTTTTTTAATATGTAAATATTAACCAGTTATCATATTCAACTTCTAATCATTAAGTTTTCTTGAGAATGAGTTGTAGAAATACAAAAAGTAAAGTAGAATTTAATTTATTTTCTAAATTATTCGTGTAAAAGATGTTAGTAATAAAAGCAAATATTGTGTACATAGGCTATTAAGGTTTTCATTATACTCAGAAATATAAAGTTGATGACGTAAAAATAGGTTATATTATATTTATAATAACCATTTTCTATCTACAATAACCGATTACGGGTTTAAGGCGGATGTAGTCTAATGTAAAATGTGATTTTATAACAAAAATGATAATTCAAAAAACAGCAAATAAGTAAAATTTCTCTCCTCTGCAGATAGAAATATATGATAAACCTATGTACACGTATAAAGCTGTGTATTAAAGAGATGGTCAGCTAGTAATTGAAATTGACAGATTATATAGATTAATATGATCACATCTTGTATGACATACAAAATGTGATCAAATGTATGCCAGCTCAGAACATTTTGCTTTAGACTAAATCCAACCGTATAGTTGATTCAAAGTGTAACCTGTATAAGAAAGTATTGTAAGTTGTAAAAAATACTACATAGCTACTTGTTAATTGTGCACACATTGAATAAAATAAATTTAAGTTAAAATAGAATTTTATTTCCTGAAATGGTAAAAAGAATTTAACTTTTGGATCCCGCATCATTTACCCAAACATGAGTTGAAATAAAAAGTCCTAGAAATCCCAATACAAAACCTATTTAACAGTTACATTTGTTTGGGTAACTACTGCTCTGCTTTTGGATGGATAAAAAATATATATTGCAATATCTTAATTATGACCAATTTTCATGTCTTAATTTCGACTGTAAATAAGTGAGTGAAAAACAGCCTACATTAAAATTTTCTTAGTTGGATTTCAATACCCATTTAGCAACTCAGCCAGCTGAGTGGGAAATAAACTGCCTGGAATTTGAACGGATCAAAATAGTATTTTTGCTTTGCAATATTTTTATGAAGGTGTAACAAACACCAAATATTTGATTAAAAAATATATTATGAAAATGTATAGATAAGAACTTGGATGCGATTGAAATCAGTAAAATTTTACTTGGCACAACTGCCATAATGACAGCCGTCTTGCTGTCAAGAAAAAAAAACAGCAAAAAGTAATAGATTGCATTAAATTACAGTTCAATAATAATTACTTTGTTTTTATACCTTATCAGCAACATATGTAGTTTGATGACACAAGAAATACTCCACATACTGAGAAATATTAACGAAGGAATTCATTCTTAAATCGAAAATTGGAAATGTCAGTCACACATACTAAACAAATACCTGGCTGTATTATTTTATTTAATACCGTCTTAGGATGGGATCGTATAAATTACATCAGTCAACACATTTTTTGTCATTGATATTATGAGAGTACGATATTTTTAAAAGATTTATCGATAAGCTAAATAAAAACCAACATATGACCTAAAAACAAGCAAAACAAGAGAACGGGTAATATAACATTTAGAAAGGCCCTATTGAAGTTATCTCCTTATTCTGGTGTAGTGGTCGAGAAATCGCCTACTACGCAGCGGGTGCGGGTTCGATCCCCGCACAATACAAACATTTGTGTGCATGAACATGTCGGTTTGTATTGTTCTGGGTGTTTTCTATGTATATTATGTATGTATTACAAACAAAAAAGTATTTAAGTATTATGTCCGTTGTCTGGCACCCATAACACAAGCTTTGAGTAGCTTAGTTTGGGGCTAGATGGCGATGTGTGGGAATGTCCAAAGGATATTTATTTATTTATTTATTCTCCCTCTGCCTTAACTCTTGTTTGGTCATAATAATAAACACAGGTTTCATCTCATTTAACATTATTTTAGATATCTTTGCCTGTATTACATTTGGCTGTAAACAACATTTCTAGTGCGGCTTCGGGATTCACAGAACCAATTTTGCGGTAACTTTTGTCATATGAAGTTAGTCATGAATTATGTAAAGTCAAAAGTCAGAAGTCAAAAATAATTTATTCAATCTAGGACACAAAATGCCACTTATGAACGTCAAAAATGAGAATGATCTAGAACATGTCTCCTTATCTTTTGGGCCCTACCAGCAGTACCTGTAATTTAAGGCAACAGTAAAAGGTTATAAAAGTCTCAGCTATAGATTAAAATACAATTTTAGTAGATACCTTTTTATCATTATTAAGTATATCTTTGCAACATTATGTTATAAGTGGCTCAAAAAGCTGTTTGGTGTGGTATGAAACAAAGTGACACCATTTAATATCTCGACAACAGGTGGACCGATTTATGATTCTTACTTTGGTAAATTTTTCGGTATTTCAAATGGCAGAATAATTATTAGAATATTGATATTCCGGAGATAAAGAAGAGGTACGACATTCTCAGTGACCACTTATTTCTACGTAAAATTACCCGCTATCTTAGCTACCACAAAAGCAAACTTTATGAGGAACAAGAATTTTGCCCTCCATTTTGGATCATAAGGATTAGAAAGATTTCTATTATAGAAGTCTTAAGACATGGAAAAAAAAATATTTTTCTCGAGCGGTGATCAGAAAAGCTGGAATGTGCGTGTAAGTATGTATGTATACTCAGGTAAGGGCAAACCCACAAGTACAACAACCACACCATATCGCAGCGTCAAAATGCAGACAAGCTGTGGTATGTGTAAGACCCCTTACACGCTGAAACTTTTAGCATTGATGCAGACGCGCGTTTTGAAACACGCTTAAGCATCGCGACGCAATGAACAGGTTTAATTTAGCATCGATACTAACGAGCGTTAGTATCGGCACGTCACTAAGGCGAGCTGTCAAGACGTTTCATCTGTCACCAAGCGCTGGTTGCGTAATAGTGCTTAGACCCCTTACACACTGCGACTTTTAGCATCGATGCAGTTGCGATGCTAACGCGATGCATTAACTATGCAGTCGCAAACTGTTAATCTTTACGAATTGCGCTACTTTTAGCATCGATGCAGAAGCTGGGAATTGACAAATTTCGTAGTGTTTTTGACGACTGCATCGATGCTTAATTAAATCTGTTCATTGTGTTAACGATGCTTAAGCGCGTTTCAAAAACGTAAAATAAAAATCACAAGGCGCGAGGTCGGGGTTATACGGCGGGTGACCCAGTAATTCAACGTTTGATGTCGCCAAATAGTCGATCGTTCGCTTGGCGGTGTGCGACGAGGCGTTGTCGTGGTGAAGGAGGATCCTACTGCGAGGTCGTTTCTCTCGAACTTTTTCCAAGACAAGTGGCAAACAATTGGTAGTGTACCATTCTGCAGAAACTGTTTTTTGATCCTCTAACACAATTGTTGCGAAATGACCTATCCTTCTAAAGAACGAGGCCACCATTTTTTTCCCGCACTTCGATCTCTCTTCACTTTAGTTGGCAACTTCTCGAAAGGAAACACCCACTGAGCAGATTGTCTTTTGGTTTCAGGATCATAACAGTAAATCCAGCTTTCGTCACCTGTTAGTATGTCGAACACAGCATTTGAGTCACCTCCGTTAAATCTTTCAATCATTTTACGGCACCAATCCACACGATGGAGTTTTTGAGCCTTAGTCAAATTATGAGGTATCCACCGGGCGCAATGCTTCCTGACCGCTAAATGTTCGTGGAGGATTTTGTGCACTTGACTCATACCGATGCCTAAGCTTGTCCGAATCTGCTGATAGGTCACTCTTTTGTCAGTCTCTATCATACGCCGCACAACACAGATGTTATTTTCAGTCGTCGCCGTAGAAGGCCGTCCCTCACGTACATCATCAGTGAGATTAGTGCGACCACGTTTAAACTCATTAAACCAGTTGTAAACAGTCGCACGAGATGGGGCTTCATCGTGAAAGGCCAATCGTAGTCTATCATAACTTTCTTGTTGACTTAAATGACATCGAAAGTCATAAAAAATCATTGCACGAAAATTTTCTCGTGTTAAATTCATGTTGACGTGACACAGACAATTTTCAATTTGCCGCCAAATCGTAAAACAAATGACAAATGAATGAAATATATACTCAGTAATATTGGCAAAGAGTTCTATTTTCAAATTTTAGAATATTTTTTTTATTATATTGTTTATAAGTGGCCAGTTCTAAGAACTTTCAGTTTGACCCTCGTAATTCTATGTAAGGTCACTCTTAGTAGGTACATCTAACAGCATATGATTTAAAACAAGTTTGTAAGGAAGCTGTTACGGACACCCAATCATGTTTAGTAATAAGTTTAGTTATATTTATTTGTAAGGATTTTTGATGATAATAAATATAATTTTCTGTTAGGGCCATAGCGAGTAAGCATTGTAATTAGCTTAGGGCTCGTTTTATTTCAATAATAAGAAGTTAGGAATTCCCATTTGCAAATTAGGTAGGCAGGTAGGGTAACAATTAACTAGCTAGGAAATATTAAGAAATATGTAGGTAGTTTGGTACAGGGGCGAGGGAGACCCTAGTAGGCTGTCTCGCTCAGGTGGAGCGAGGCCGGTAAAGCCTTCGAATTTCCTGTCCCCCATATCGCGCTTTCTGAGGGTAGGTAGGAAACCCATAGAGTGGATTGTTGCGAATGGGAATTTTATCACGATTAATGTAGGTAGGTTACAAAAACGTTAGAAGGAATACGCAGATGATGTTATGTGTCCGTCCTTGTTTGTAACTAATCTGTATTAGTCGATAAGTCAGACATGTATTTTTGGTTAAATAAAGGGCCGTGAGCGGGCCAGATCGTACGCGCTCTCACGGTCACCGATCTCAAAAAGAAGAGTTTTATTTGGAATCTACAGTCTACACATCGAAGGAAAGATCGTCGGAAAATTGACTCAGCCTGCCTGTAGTCAATAGAAGCTACACTTTCTACTGAATACTTATTTACAAAACAGTGTACATAAAAGTCCCACCTATTTGTATAAACGGAACTAATCTGAAGTATTATCTGAAGTTGTAGAGCTAAACCTGTTATTTTATTCGGCTAAGATGCAAAAGGAAATGTTATGTAAATGATAAAGTTATCCGAGAAAACGCCCCCGTGGCACTCAGAAGGACCCTTCCGATCAAGGAATTAGGACCGCTTATTAGCACCCTACAAATCTCTGTCACAGTATAACAAATAATTTAGACTACATTTCTAGTGCGTTCGGAGGCCGCAGATATACGTTTCTAGTCAGTCAATTCTTTGAAGTTCAGTGTGCGAAGAATTTTGAATGGCATAAGCGTAATATCTGGTGACTGACCATGATGATAATGAATCATTTCCGAATAAAAGCAGATAATACATCACATATAGCAGCAGGCATGGAAAATGATTCTAAAGCCACTATAACTTATGTGATGCTTTCAAGACAGTGAATGGGCTTTTGACGACCTCCGTGGTGTAGTGGCTAAGCACGCTAGGTTTCAAGGCGTTGCCGTTCAGAGGTCCCGGGTTCGATTCCCGGTCGGATCAATGTAGAAATCATAATTTTCTATATTGGGTCGGGTCTGGGTGTTGTGGTACCACCGTTGTGTCTGATTTCCATAACACAAGTGCAATAAGCTACTTACTTTGGGATCAGAGCAATATATGTGATAGGTGCCAAATATTTATATTTTACAAGTCATATATTACATGGTGCGTCTAAGCCTTTATCATCGTTTTTAAAATCGGGTAAGATCATGGGGCAAAGAACACAACATGTGTAAAGTCCCGGACATCATCGTTTCTTCATGAGCGGGCGAAAGAGTGACACGCTGGTGGATGGCCAAGAGCACCAACGTCATCTCACGACCCATCCTGGGCACGAGCGCACGCAGCAAATGTTCTAGATCTCACCTTTAAGAACCCACCGTCGCCTGTCATATTTTTGCGTATAGTAGTGAAATTTTATTAGGTATAACTAGAGCGAAAATTAGAGCACCGTTATTTTTAGTGTCCGCTTTTACTTTTTTTAAAGTATCAGTAGGGCCCAAATAGTCAACTTAATTAAAATTCCTCTTACATTTCTTAGCAGCCTTCAATAAAGAATACCTTAGTTAAAATATTTGGCAAAAATAGCATCGTGAACGAGTTTTATTTCGATTTGATCGAATTAAAAATACCGAGCTCTCTCTTTGACTGTGTCTCTACCCAGGCAATTTGGAACGTTTTAGATTCAAATCGTTATGTCCCTTGTTGTGGTTCATTTGGCAATCTAAGGATTATGGCGGTTATAAAGAAGAATCAAAGTAACAGCACTAAGTAATTAGGGCTTAGATTAAGATGTAAAATCAAATACTAAAATTGTATATTAAATTCAGTTGGACAGAGATATAAATTACAATGTGCATTTTCTTTGTCTGAACTAGGTTAAACCTGTATCTCAGGCTTAAAAGAGCTAACACTATAATTTTTACGTAATATTTAAATTTATACGAATAAAACTGTCATCTAGGCATAACATTAATAAAATATGGCTGTGACAGCAATTTGTTAACTAGGGCGAAATCCATTTTAGTGCGCTTCGTTTAAATAAAGTACTTTGCCATTTTTTTATTGATGATATATTCAAAACTACTGGGTCAATGTTTTATCGAGTTTGAGTTGGACACATCACAAACCTAGTTTTCTTTGCAGATGTCATAATACGCAAACTAAATAAGAAACATTATGTGTATCAAATTCAAACAAAATTACGAGTATGTACTAATAAAATGATTTAAAATACAATTATTAATTATGTATATCATGTATGTATTTACAAACAAAAAGTATTTAAGTATTATATCCGTTGTCTGGCACCCATAACACAAGCTTTGAGTAGCTTACTTTGGGACTAGATGGCGATGTGTGGGAATGTCCAAAGGATATTTATTTATTATTATTTATTTAATTAAAACTACTAATGTAATTATTATGTACCCTCGTTATTAACGGAACTGATGTATCGGGCTTGTGCTGCTTTTCTGGACAGCATCCCTCGTCTTGTGTATGTGAGGCTTTATAAAGCGAAAGCATGTAGCGAATTTTGGCGACTCGACCTTGTTAGTGCAAGCTTTCATGGCGTGACCCACTTCTCTGCAGTGGCCGCAGGTGTTGGCCTCCTCCCGGCAAGACTTGGCTGCATGGCCGTATTGGCCGTATTGCTGACACTTGAGCACCTGGTGTCAACCGTAAAACCCCTTATAGGGCATGAAGACAAGTTTACGAATACTCTATCATGGTCATCAGAACTTATCGTAACGTATCGCCGCGGGTACTTATATGATGTAATTATTAGGTTGGTCAGCGTCTTTCCTACCACATTTATGGTTCAGTGGTAATGTATGGTAAGTTTGTTGAGGACAAAAATTACTCTAGCCCTTGGACAGCCAGAGCGCCCGATGGTGGGCGCTGAGCATGAGTTTCGCGATTTTACCAAGCGCCCACCTGTGGGCGCTTTTTAATTACTTTTTTGCAAAAAAAAAGGGTGTATAAATGCTTATTCCTTGGGCATGTTGACCTTTATGAGTAAAAAACAGATGTTTCTACACCATAGACCGCAAACACACCCGGTTGCTGTCAGTTATTGATTAAAATTCGATTTTTTTTTCTCGCATTTTTTTTCGTATATGTCGTCACCCTACCACGAATTTGTTTGGTTCTATTTTTTCATTTTTGAATACATTTTTTTTTATTACAAGCATAGTTTATTTATTCAGTAACAATAAGCTTTTTACAGAATGATAATAGCTTGTTTCAATAACATTTTATAACTGTTTACGTAACGTGTATCCTGACACCGCGCGAATTGCGTACGCGCACGCAGTCCACCGCGGAAACGCGACCGCCACCGCAATTGCGGCTTAGGAGGCTAGTGATATTCCCTGTAACCTGTCGCCTAGGACACCGTTACACAAGGACGCTAAATTAGTACTTAGATTGTAGTTACGAGTAGTTAGGAACAATTTCTACCTATATACAGACAGCACAGTCGCACTTCAGACTACACATTTTCATCGCGAAATCGATTCTATCACAACTGAATAAGATATCATAGTATTCAACATGATGTGCTTGTAAATTGGTACACGAATCAGTCAGGAGGTTTCCGTGGCGGGCGCAGATTGGATTACTGCTGTGCTCGCCGCAAATGTGGTAACCGTATTTGTAGTACCCGCAGTAAAATTGCCACTCGTGTGGTCACTGCTCGATCGGATATAACCACCGTGCTTGGTCGAATGCAAATAGTATCGATTACAAGGCTAAATAAGTTTGCTTATGTCGATTTAAATAAAAGCAATGCTGTTGTTATTGAGATGTCATAAGTGATTGGATGTTGTGAATAGACTACAGTAGGTAACAGAATGAATAGGAATACCCAGCACAATCCATCAATCTTCACTCAAATTAAACTTTTCCCTAACTACCAATAGATACGAAAAACTGTAGGTGTGTCACTTACTCTTTTTACTTAGGAAAAAGCAACTGAAAGCAGCTGTCTAATCAACTGCCTCGGTGGTGCAGCGGTAATAGGTCGCACTTTTAAGTGACGGCTGCGCCAGAGGTCCTAGGTTCGATCCCCGTAACGGGCTAAAAAATATATACCTGAGTTTTTCTGTTCTGAAATTCTAAAGGTAGCCCCGAGTTTGGAAATTGGCGGTGTTTTACCCCCGTGCCTCGAAAAAGCACGTAAAGCCGTGGGTCCTGCGCCTGAACTCTCTCCGGTCATGTCAGATTGCTGTCCCATCGGGCTATGAGAGTGAAAGGAATAGAGAGTGCACCTGTGTGCGCATACAATTATGCACTATAATATGTCCCGCGCAGTCGGTAAGTCATTGTGACTGGCCACCGTAGTCGAAATCGGCTAGGGGGACTACTACTTATCAAAATTCTATATGTATTCTATCTATTTGTAATTTTGTATCAAAAGCAGTAGCCCTTAAGTGGAATCGTGATCCCATGACGGAACACTTCGCTCAACATACAAAAAAAGAAGAATAAGCATAGGAGCGTCAGACGCGAACGCGCAATCAAAACGAACCAAAAACAACTATTTTGGACCGTAATCTACATACATGTTATAGCGGTCCCATAACCCCAGGCCCCATATTTTACTTAGGGCTGATTTTTCAATAGTCAGATAAGAAATATATGTCGAACAAAATACAATATAACTAATTTCAAAACGTCATCTTATCTATTTGTCAGCAATCATACGTAACTGACATTTTTTTTTAAATTTGTCGCTTTATAATTTATCAGTCTGATAACTTAATACTTATAATTATATTATCTGACCATTGAAAAAAGTAAAAACCGACTTCAAAACCAAAATGCACTAAAAAGTCTTAAATAAACTTTTGAACATTGAAAGGAAAGGAATCCATTTTAGGGAAACAATTTCTTTTTGGAATCGGTGCTGCGACAGGTGAGGCTTTTTTCAAAGTGATGGCACCGACTTCAAAAACAAATCGTTTCCCTAAAATGGATTCCTTTCCTTTCAATGGTGAAGAGTTTATTTAAGACTTTTTAGTGCATTTTGGTTTTGAAGTCAGTTTTTACTTTTTTAAAGTTTATTTTATTTCTTCATTTTTAGTGATTACATAAGAGGGGGGGGGGGAGTTGTACTTTATGGTTCTATATTTTAAGAAGCTACAAATTACCTATCATAAGTTCCGTCATAATAAATACTGAACTCCTGAGCGTTAAGGAGTTCCACCATCAGCTCAGCCCCACAAGATGTTGAATATCAGACGTAACAACACGTCAACATAAAGATTCTAGTAAAGAAACACTATACCTGCCTTTAAAATTTGAGGGTTTCCCTCGATTACACCAAGATCCTATCATCAGATCCCAAAATGGAAAAAATGGAACCAACTAGAAGGTACACCCTCTAAGTAGGCGAAAAATTTTTTGGATTCGGTTGACAAACGACTGAGATATGAGATAACATACATGTACGAGCAAGTACATGGTATTTTACTTGTATCTGAAATCTGCTGACAGAGGCTTACCCGCGCGGCCGCGTGGCTTCATATTACTTTCATTGCATTTTGTATTCAATTATAATTTAGTGTAATAAACGCTCTCTACGGAATCGGACACAGTTTTACTTACCACATCCCGTATCGTAGAAAAACAACCTACTTACTACAATCAACATCTAACATCCTACATCTATCATATGTAGGGGTACATCATTACAGCCTTTACATTTTGGTCCTTCGACATTTTGAACTGCGACGACCTATTTCGCGACACGTGTTACATCCGCGAGTGGTCCATTGTGAAGTGGTTAAAAGTGTTGTGATCAGTGGTTCTATCTGTGGTAGCAAATCGGTCTACTGGCCTCTCAGAAGCGAGAATCACCAGCTAGATTGAGAAGGTGCAAATACTGCGGTAAGGGCTACGGGTTGCACGAACCTTAAACCACATTTTAACTGTTCACCATCATGGAGCAGTTACTTCAGCAATAACATACAATAGCTGATTCTATCATCAAGATCAAAATAAACTTCAAAAAAGATCCTGAATCACGTAAAACAGCAGCGTATATCCAGAAACGCTTGGATTCTCTTAATGCACAATGGGAATTGTTCAGCATGAATCATAGTGTTTTGGCGAACTCAGATGAGCACCAAGACCACAACTACTTCAAGAACAACCTATATAATACCATTAAGGCGAGGTACGAGGCGTTATGCGAAACATTTCGAAAGTACGAGGTGAGGGCGGAAGTAGTTGACACAGGAATGCCATCCAAGTCAGATGAGTTAGTCAACCAACAACGCACCAATTTCCGAGCACTATCTAGGATTATTCGCAACATCAAAGTACAAGAATTAACTGAAAAGTGGGAAATAGTGGACAAACTCAACGCATTACAGTCTCGTTGGAAACTCATTGACGAACTACACTGGCAAATTGACAACCTTGTTTCTGGCTCCGACAGCAGCTACGAAGACGAGTTTACTACATATGAAACCCTGTTTGAAACTACAAAAAGGAATCTGAATCGGAAACTCAACTCAACAACGCAACAATATCAGCAAGTTCCTACGATTGAGATTCCAGCCTTCTCCGGTAATTACTCACAGTGGCCTACCTTCATGGACCTTTATTGTGAAGCCATACATAACAACGTCATGCTGACGAAAACACAGAAGATGCAGCACCTTAAGGGCAAACTTAAAGGTGAGGCGAGGCGCATCGTGCAGCACTTAACAATCTCTGCCGATAACTACGACACCTGCTGGGAGATACTCAACCACAGGTACAATAACAAACAACTGCTATTTACGAAGCAGATCCAAATCTTCATGGGTCAACAAACCATACAAAGGCAAAATGCGTACGAGCTAAAGAAACTGCATGATACAAGTGTTGAGACCATACATGCAATTCTTAACCTTGGAATTGACATTACGACTTGGGATCCAATCTTGGTGCACATTCTTTCCAGAAAATTAGACCCTGATATATATTCAGCCTACATAGAAGCTAGAAAAGCACCCCGAAAACTACCTTGCTTGGATGAGCTAATACACTTTTTAGAAAACAAGTTCACGGCGCTGGAACCTGTACAAAAGAAAAAAATAACACCCTACAAGCCGACTCAACCGTCGAAAAAAGAAAACACGGCTCAACCTAAACAAGATATTAATATCGGAAACAGGCGTTTTCCAGCTAGAAGCTTCCATACAAACACGGATAAAAATTGTCCTGTGTGTAAAAACAATCACATTGTACATGTCTGTTTGTATTGGTCTGGGTGTTTTCTATGTATATCATGTATGTATTTACAAAAAAAAAAGTATTTAAGTATTATATCCGTTGTCTGGCACCCATAACACAAGCTTTGAGTAGCTTACTTTGGGGCTAGATGGCGATGTGTGGGAATGTCCAAAGGATATTATTATTACTTCATTGCAAGCCGTTCCAAGAAATGACACCTGAAGACAAAATGACGTCTATTGCGCAGCTACATATTTGTCGCAATTGCTTATATTCCCACAACGACAATAAATGCAACTCCAACAAAAGGTGTCGAGTTTGCAAAGATGCGCACCACACAACGCTACATGATATTTATCGAAGCGGCGAAAAACAAACGAGCTCAAATGCAATTCCGAATAAATCATCGACGTCGCAACAAAAGGCAAATCACGTGTCGGGTAACTTTAACGAAGTTTTACTTGCGACGGTACAACTAAAAATAATGGCAGCTGACGGAACATTCATCCGATTGCGATGTCTCCTCGATCACAGATAAACTTAATTACCGAATCTGCTGCACAACGCTTGGGGCTACGAAGACGCAATCAGAATGCTACTGTATCCGGAATTGGAACGTCAGCACATCATAGCAACGGCACCGTCAGCCTAGACTGTACATCACTATATGGAGATTATACTTTTAAGATTGAAGCAATGGTGATGGCCAACATGCTCAGCAACTTGCCTAACTACACCTTCGAAAAACAAGAGTGGCCTCACATTCAAAACATACAGCTGGCTGACCCCGATGACAATGTTTCAAGACCTGTAGACATCTTACTAGACGCAGGTGTCTACGCTGACATTATCATGAGTGGCATGCTTCGAGGCCCCTCGCACGCGCCCTTGGCCCAGCAAACCAAGGTCGGATGGGTGCTACTAGGAAACATAAAAACATACAACTGCCACGTACTTCTGAACATCGATGACGTCTCTCGGTTCTGGGAGATGGAAGAAATATCAGAACAAAACACCAATCGAACACTTGAGGAAGAATATTGTGAATCTTTATATTCGGCCACAACAACACGTCGAGAGGATGGAAGATACATAGTCAGACTTCCGATGAAAGTTAATTTCGAAGAAAACTTAGGCGCTTCTAAGCCACAGGCAGTCGCACAATTTCGTCAGTTAGAAAAACGACTAGCCAAAGATGAAAATTGGTCAACATCGTACAAAGGCTTTATACATGAGTATCTTGAACTCAAACACATGAAGCCTTGTACTGATCACAAGGAACCCAGCTGCTTTTTGCCGCATCACGGTGTTGAGAAGCTGGACTCTACAACCACAAAGCTGAGGGTGGTCTTCAACGCATCAGCCAAAACATCATCAGGCCATAGCTTGAATCAACTCATGGAACAAGGACCGAACCTGCAACAAGACCTGCAGGCTATGATACTGCGATGGAGAGCATTCCAATATGTTTACACTGCCGACATAGAGAAATTCTACCGCCAAATACTCATCGACGATGACGACCAACAATTACTCAAGATCATATGGCGTGACGCACCCACAAATCTCATCATAGAATACCAGTTATGCACTGTGACATAGGGTACTAAAGCAGCACCATTCTTGGCTATGCGTACCATAATACAGTTGGTTATTGACGATGGAAACCGCTACCCTCTTGCGGCGGCAATTTTAACTAATCAGCTGTACGTAGACGATTTGTTGGGAGGCAGTAATGAACTCATCGAGGCACAAAAAGCTCAAAAACAGGTGATCGACTTGTTGAGAGGCGGTGGATTTAATCTGCGAAAATGGGCTAGTAACCACCCCAGTTTACTCAAAATACTACCTAACGAACAAATAAGTCAGAATATGTTCAACTTTAAGGACGCGGAAAGTAACAAAACACTCGGTCTTACGTGTAATCCGCACACCGATCAATTTACATTCCAAGCGCCCGTTAGTAACAACCCTGACGTCACAACGAAGCGAACATTACTCTCAGACCTATCGAACCTATATGACCCACTTGGCTGGCTGTCTCCGGTCACAATGAAATCGAAGCTCATATTTCAACAAACCTAGACCGCAACAGCTGATTGGGACGAACCTCTTCCGAGCGACATACAACAAGAATGGGATGAATTTCAAAACGAACTACCATCTATCAATAACATTGCCATACAACGCTGGATTGGTGTCACTACACAACCAATTGAGCTACATGGGTTTTGTGACGCATCCGAGAAAGCATACGGATGCGTCATATACTGCAAATCTACCGATGAAGCAGGTCAGCATTACATCAAGTTAGTCGCCGCGAAAACAAAGCTGGCTCCATTGAGAAAACCCCCATCACTGCCACGCCTCGAGTTATGCGGTGCCTTCTTACTATCGCGACTAATGAGTAAGGTCATAGAGTCAATAAACTCACAGACAGTAACTATGTTTGGATGGACAGACTCTATGATTGTACTAGGCTGGCTACATGGAGAGCCCTCACGATGGAAAACGTTTGTGGCCAACCGAGTCATCAAGATCACAAACGTCATGGCTCCTGAATGCTGGAGACATGTCAAGTCGGAAGAAAACGCAGCCGACAGCGCTAGCAGGGGTCTCAGCCCACGTCAACTAACCGAACACAACTTATGGTGGGGACCTGAGTGGTTGAAGAACTACAAAGCATGCAATGAAACATATTCAACAAACGGAGAAGTGAAAAAACCCAAACAAGTCTGCTCAACGCAAGCCAGCGAGCCACTCATCGAATCACTTCTACAAGATCATAGCTCTATGTCACGGTCAACCCGAGTATTGGCATAGGTCATGCAATTTATAAACAATGCTCGAGACAAAACCAACGCCAAACAATTCTCGCACCTGTCGCTCAGTGACATAGAGAACGCTGAAGCAATCATAATTCGCACTGTACAACATAAGCACTTTGCTGATGACTTATATCAGTTACGTAAACATTACAAAGTACAGTCATCGAGCAAACTTTTGACACTGTCACCTTTTGTGGACGACCATGGAATACTCAGAGTTCAAGGTCGACTTCAACATGCAAACCTTGGTCAATCACAGAAACATCCTGCCAATTTACCAAATAACACCAGATTGATAGAGCTATCAGGCACATCAAACAACGCTTCATGGCGGTGCGAGATTGACATTGTCACATCTTCGAAACAAGTACTGGATCTTGGGTGGACTGCGTACTGTCAAGAAACAACTTTTGAAATGCGTGAGATGTCACCGATTCAAAACACAACAGAACGCCCAACAAATGGCAGATCTACCTAAACCACGAGTAACACCTTCAAGGCCATTCACACACACTGGCGTAGATTTTACGGGTCAAGTCGAAGTGAAGGCTAACAAAGGACGAGGTATTAAAACGAGCAAGGCCTACATCGCCATCTTCGTTTGCTTGTCCACCAAGGCCGTCCATCTGGAATTGGTGTCCGACTTGACCACCTCAGCATTCCTCGCTGCACTGAAACGACTATGTGCTCGAAGGGGGACTCCAAGTGACATGTATTCCGACAATGGAACCAACTTCGTCGGTGCAGCGAAGGCCTTAAACAAGGAACATGAGCAAGCATTAAAACTTTACATAAACAACGAAAGCATCAGTGAAATGGTGAGCTGTGGAATCCAATGGCATTTTAATGCACCGGCCTGGGCGTCGGCTGGAGGGCTATGGGAAAGTGGAGTAAGAAGTTTGAAACATCATCTCAAACGAGTCCTCGGAGAGCAGAAGCTGACGTATGAAGAGTTTGCTACACTCTTAACACAAATCGAGGCTTGCCTTAACTCTAGGCCGCTGGTAGCTATCTTGGAGACCTGGACTGCCTAACCCCAGGTCATTTTTTAGTTGGAGGCCCCGTGCTATCTCCACCACCATCTGGACACATTGATGACATAAGCTTAACTACCAGATGGAAACAAACCGAAAGAATGCACAGAGACTTTTGGAAGCGGTGGTCTAAGGACTACTTGCAAACTTTACAAACCCGTGGTAAGTGGCAGTATCCAACAAGAAACCTCAATGTCAATGATGTTGTGCTGATTAAGGACGACAACATACCACCTGCGAAGTGGCTTTTGGGAAGAGTTACAGCAACGCACCCCGGAGCCGATGGGTACGTGCGGGTCGTGACTGTTAAGACGAAGACAAACTATATGAAACGCCCAGTGACGAAGCTATCTCGTTTACCTATCGACAACGACATCGCGGCTGTATCTCAACCTGACCCTCAACCAAAAGACACACTGCCTACGAAGACAACACGATCGTTAAGACCTAAGAAGAAAAAAACCAATCCTCTCTAAGATACTCACGTCACTATTAGTATTTATGACGTGTATTGCCCCATCTGTGACTCAGTTAGCCAACGTGACGCACCTACAACCAGGGAAACTGATGTACTTCGACAAAATCGGCGAGATGCAAATTATTCAAGACGAGTGGAAACTAATAGTATACTACAACATGTCTACATATTGGCAAAGCTTTACAAACATTGAAAAGTACGTCAGTCATTTAAATAGTCTCTGTACTAAGGAGCCACCATTCGTTACAATTGCAATACAATTCCAACACGAGCTAAGAGAATTAAGCCATTACAATGACATCCTACAGTCAGAGCATGGAAGACGCACCAAACGAGGCTTAATCGACGGCGTTGGTTATGTTGCGAATTCTCTGTTCAGCATCCTTGACCAAAGATTTGCTGACAAGTATGAAAAGGACATACGACTTATTCAAGATAACGAAAATCATCTAATCAATTTATACAAGGAACACACATCAATAATTGAGGGCGAGTACAACTTGTTAAAACGAAATGAAGAAGTCATGAATAAACAATTCACCATCATCACCAAGCATCTGGCAGCCACCGAGAGCAAAGTCCAACAAGTACACGACAATGCAATGTACGTCACCGCTACAGCACTTGCTGCGAACATGATCGTCACTAACCTACGTCACATACAACAACTACTACTAGATCTTGTGACCGACGTGCGCAACGGCAGGGTTGACACACACTTGCTGAAGCCAGATGAATTCGAAGCTCAATTGAACGTCATATCAGGCCAGGTACCAAAAGGTTTATCTTTGCCTTGCATAAACAGCTACAAATGTACAAACTTTCGAGAGTGCACATTCGATTGACGGATACATTTTTGATATTCAAAGTTAAGGTGCCCCTTCTATCTACGGAGCAGTACGAATTAACCCGTGCTATACCGATTCATAACGTCAAGGAAACCACGATGATCTACATACAGCCGAGTGCAGAATACTTCGCAGTGAGTCTCCAAAAGGACCTCTTGATGCCTCTCATGTCTAAAGATGTATCGTCATGCATCAGTTTGAATGAAAATCAACTTTTGTGTGCAGCCAATTTACCGATTTATGATATCAAAACCACCGACTCTATATGCGAAGCGCAAATTATAAACAATAGAGCGATAAGCGCGTGCCGCACGGTAGTATCGGGTTGCCGAGATGAGTGGATCAAGTTGCACACTCAAGGCGCTTGGATGTTTACATGTTGCAAGGAACGCTCCGTGCGCATATTTTGTCCAGCTGGTGTTACGTCACAGATACTACACGACGCAGGGATCATAAAACTCGCTGAAGGCTGTCTGCTCCGAGGTGATCATCATTTCGTTCACTCACACTACAAACTACAAAGTGAAGTCAAAATCACCGAAGACGCGATGTATATGCCTGAATCAGGAATAAACACACTGCTATCTAACAACAGCAACATTATCTTCCATCTTGAGAGTCATGAAGCACAGCTAAAGACACTCAAAAAGAAGATAGAGTTAATGAAGAAGGAACAAGAGATGCTTCACGTCCAGACAGACTCGCACAATTATCATCAATACGCCACCTATGGAATTTTGATCTTGTGTGGAGCTGTCATTGGAGTTTGTGGGGCACTCAAGATGAGAAAAAGACTGCAAAAACATCGACGTCACGCGAAATCACCGCAAGGCGATGAAAACACAAGTCAGCGGGAGCAGGTCGGCGCAGACGTGGACCACAACATCGAAATTCGCTCGATCAGCAAAAGGGTCGACACGGCGAGTTCACTGTTCCCGACGCGAGTCAAATGATTTCATATATAATACGTTTTATCTTAATTCTTTTCTTGACTCGGCAAGATGTACGAGCAAGTACATGGTATTTTACTTGTATCTGAAATCTGCTGACAGAGGCTTACCCGCGCGGCCGCGTGGCTTCATATTACTTTCATTGCATTTTGTATTCAATTATAATTTAGTGTAATAAACGCTCTCTACGGAATCGGACACAGTTTTACTTACCACATCCCGTATCGTAGAAAAACAACCTACTTACTACAATCAACTTCTAACATCCTACATCTATCATATGTAGGGGTACATCATTACAGCCCTACAATACATACAAAAAAAAACATACAGTCGAATTGATAACCTTCTCCTTTTTTGAAGTCGGTTAAAAAATCGGCCCTTAAAATTATATTTTTTACCAAAAGAAAAGTAAAAATCACGAAAATCGGTCAACCTGTTCTCGAGTTAAGTGGGTATTATATTATAATATAAACAAAATAATATGAGATGGAAACAATGGCAAACGTCTCACTCCACAATGTTCAACATCGTAATCCGATTGTGCTACGTAAATGCATACTTACGATATTTTGCTCTGAAGTTTTATATGTCCACCGAAACAAAATAATGGTATGCCCGAATTTACGTCCGCGCCAACCGCCCCGGAAGATTTTTCTGCGGTAAGGTCAAATCTTTCCTACAAGACGGAAAGTTATTTGCCTGATGGAATATTGCTCAGACGACCATTTTTACCCCTTTCATTTTCCATTTTTAGATCGGGTTACATTAATGGTCATAAGATATATTGGTAATAGCGATGCTCAATTTTATAACATACCTATAAGTTTTGAAAGAATTGAAACACTATGTGATGAAATGATTCTGTTTATTTTAGAAATGAAAACAAAACAACATAATATTAGCGAACGAAAATCGATCACCTTCAATCGATTATCTAGTGCCGTTCCATGCTTCTTGATTTCCTACTTGCTAACACAACCGATCGCAAATTACCTAACCTTACACTCGTAATATTAAGACCTCATTTTCTACTTCTTATTTGACCTTTATTAAGCTCTCTTAAAAAATGATTGCATATACACCAATCTCACTTATAAATGATGCCTAACCGTCGGATTAAGATTTTTTTAGGACTAGTTAGCACGCAACTGCGTACTAAGAAAATATTTCTAGACATTATTGAGGGAAAGCAATTTTGTAAGCAACCATTTTACGTCTTATCTGAGGTTTCGTGCTCTTTTCCCATTTTTTCTACCTAATTTGTATCAAATTTACTAAAGATTTTCTTGTCAAATAATTTTTTAAAGTACGTATCAAGTTCACAGAAAAGTTGGTTTATCAGTATTTTATTTTACTAACAAAAATTTTCTATCTGACTTCCTACATAAATTTACTGCTCTATTAAAAGTAAAAAGATAAGAGAGGTTTTATAATAATTACCCGCATCTTTTCAAACTTTCTGCATTCTAAATTAAACTGACTGAAATTACCTTAGCCGTAGGTAGGTGGATTTAATACCTTAGGCCCTAAGACTAATGACAATGTGTTAATTGTACAACGCAACAGTTTTTTTTTATATTGGAGCATGTACTATGTGACTTATAAACCTATTCGCAGCACATTATAATATGAATAACGAAAATGACACCGACATAATTTTGTGTAAAATCCTTTGTTGTTGAAAAAGCAGACCCACATCAGGCCTGACACATATTAGAATGGCCGAGTTAGCATCTCGTGTAATATGTGCAAAGATTTATGAGTTCGGTGTACTTATAATAACAAACAACAAGCAATTTGCGCGACTTGGGTCGAGTAAAAGTCAAATTATTCGCAAAACCGCTTGAAAAATCACTGAAAATCTGACGAATGATATGAGCGTTTGTTGAGAACAAAGGCTATTGGTAGGTATAAGTCAGATATAATCCATTCTAGGGGTCCTATTTTTTATCACTATCGTCAAAATGGCGTGTGATATACATTAATTAATGTCCGATTTTTAAATGAAGTGCCGAGTTAAAGATCAAACAGGAGTGATTAAATAAAACATTACCGGTTTTGTTTTTTGCAATTCACATATATTAATATATTTTGCTAAAGTTTCGTCGATACTCAGTTCGCTTTCGAACGAAAATTACTCGCCTATCCAAGCAAAACATTTAAAAGAGAGATTATCACTTAACGGCTTTCATTGAATGTTCTGTGGGCTGTAATTGTAATTATGTGGGCTCTTAACTGTCTTTTTTTTTTGCTTTAGAATGATTTTAACACTCACAGTGTTATATTTTATATTCATAAAGATGAAATAAGAAACCAAAAATTTGCGCACGGGCGAGACTTGAACCAGCAACCTTTTGGCAGACCGGGCCAAACGCTCTTACCAATTGAGCTACCGTGCTGTCAGTCCAAGTCCTGCTCAAATTTTTGGTTTCTTATTTCATCTTTATGTCTTTTTTTTATTTATTTTTTATGAGAATCGGTAAGCGGTTAACAAGATACATCTTAGGAAGATGTATCTTGTCCAAATTTCAATTGTGTAATGCTTATAGTTACATAATAAAATGGCTGTGACATACGGACGGACAGACAGACAGACAGACCAGACAAACAGACAGACAGACAGACTTGACGAAACTATAAGGGTTCCGTTTTTTTCCATTCGGCTACGGAACCCTAAAAATGTACTTTCTTTCCCAACACACAAACTTACACAACAACAAACAAGAAATATTCTTGTATGATTTTGCTTATTATAGCATTTTACAACTTTCTATAAATATTTTTTATAATGAAAATATTTGTAGAATACATAATTTTTTGAAGGAACAGATTTATTTTTTGTAGATGTTTTGTAATACACAACTTTTTTGTACAACACAGCTAAAATTTATGCGAATAAACTTCAGCATAACTCAAATTCAAACCACAAGTATTAATTATTTTTAAAAGATAAAAAATAATGAATGAAAAAAATATGATTTGCTGATTATTTAGGACCAGCACTTTTTTTGAAGTCAAAACTTCTTTAGCGGCGTTGAGCACTTTTGTGGGATGGGGGAAAAATGTGAAACTCGCGTCAGGACACGTGGGCTGATCGAAAAACCGTAAGACGGTTGGCGAAATTATGGATGTAAGTTGATTTTTCTGAGAGATAAACTTTTTAATGTAATTTAATATAATATAAATTGATGTTTGTGTACGATAGCGCAATAAATAAATATTGTATTCTATAAAAATATTATATTATTATTATTATTATTATTTTAGGTGTTTTTCTCTCTCCATTGTGGTAAGCAATGGGTAAAACAACTGTGACGCGGGCTTTAGCTAAGCGACACAGTATGCAATGAAGTGTCAGTAGACAAAAATTTTCTGGTGATACGGCACGTATTTAGTATGACTGCTTTTTGGATAAGAGGTATGATTCTGTCAGAAATGTCAAGCGCTTGAAGGCTTCTATTTAAACTTCTTGGTATTACTCCTGTAGACGAAATCACTATGGGTATTATGTGAACTGTTTGTGCATGCCATTGGGTTTTTAATTCTATTGCAAGGTCTTGATATTTAGCATTTTTTTCAGAAATTGTGTTTTGAAGATTGTGTGTGTTTGGAATAGCGATGTCAACTAAGTATTATTATTATTATTATTATTCTTGTATTCTATCACAAAAATGATAGTACTTTTATATTGATAATAAGAGCAATTCATTCAAAATTATTCCCTAACTATTCCAAAAAATCAAAAATGCACAACGTTGATATTCAAGTTTTCACTTCTGCCGGCACTCCCGGAGTGCAATTTTTTTAAATTACGTAAGTGGCCACCCACCAAATGTCATTTTGGTCTATCGAATTAAAAATCAGAGTAGAGGACCCTACAAATTACATACACCAACAGATTGAATGGATGTGTTACCTTAAATTCAACAGATAGTATCAACTGATGTTAATTTTGTTATATATCTTTTAATTCTGTGGTGTCAAGGAATATGGTGATACATTTTTGTAAGAGAGAATAAAGAAAACAACTCGTGTGTGTCAAAACCATTACTTTGCATTTGAATAAATATATTGACACTTTCAGTAGTTTCTTGAGCAAAAGTATGAGATAAGAAGGTTTTTCTTTTTAATTATATAGTATTTTTTATTAAATAACTGACAAGTCCACTTTTTCCTTAAGTAGGTACCTATTTTAAGGTGGAAATAATGCATTGAATTGCATACCCTTCCGCTCGGGCAGACAGAGTGTAATATAAGGCTCTAATCAGTAGACGACCTAATTCAGTGTTCCCACAATACTTATGTATCTATAAATATAGAACGAACCAACGAAAATACTGAAAGTCGAGAAAGTTTAGCAGTTCCGTAAGTAGAAATACTCCTAAAGCTCTAGAAAAGTCACGTGACCTACCTAACTCAAATTGAAAACAAACAAACTTAAATCTCCGCCGCCACAGTGTAGACATTGTGTCACGGCACTAATGTATCTTGAGTTTTTAATCCTATATCAATTAATTACCGTTTTGATCGGAAAATAATTATGTTTTCTTGCTTATACATTTTACATTTAGGGCCCGTTTCACAGTGTCAAATTATGCTCTGGTTAGTGTTCACTGTCAGATAATTCTTATATTTACTACATGTACATTTTATGTAGGTACTTGCTTTTTGTAGAACAGGCATTTACTAATACAAATAAATATTTAACCTTTGCGACAAAATTGTAAGAAGAACATCTCAATAATTTATATTTTCATTTGACAAAATAAAAGTCTCAGTTAAGCTTTCGGTTTTCAAAAGAGTGAATGCTAGAAAAATAAAATGTCCGTTCCAAGCAAAATATATAAATACCTATAATATAAAATCCGTTAAACAACTACTTCTCATAACAGCGACAAAATTGGGAAATAAATGAATTTTCTCAAGATAGAAACCTTTTCATAAAAGAATCTAATCTATTTCAATAATGAAACAGAAGTTGTCCATTAAAATCCGTAGTTATTCCTTAGTTTCCCTTTGATTGCAGCCAGAAACATTAGCCGTAGACAATTTGGTCGCGATATGGCAGCAAATATCATTTTAATGACCCCAGTCGGGACGGTTCGATAGCATCTCCGCTCGATTTACTCCGAATAGGGCTGCCAATTTTCTTGAAGTATAAAATAATAATGTAACTCTTGGCACTACTACAAAACATGAGTTGAATCCGACAAATACACTTGAGATCAATGAATCCGGATCTGGGTGCGATTGTGTAAAGCAATCGTATTCATTTGACAGTTCAAAACGTACGGTATGGTCTGTCAAATGGCGAAGAACAAAGGGTTTCACAGATCATATCGTACGTTTTATACTGTCAAATGAATACGATTGCTTTACACAATTCCACCTCTTTTTGGGGTCCGTCCACGCTAAAATTAAACACTGCGAACTTAAAGGTTTTTGGTAGTTTAGTATAATAACCTTTTAGTTTCAGGTTTCAGAGATGTTTCAGAGAAATATTTTAAACTTTCATGGTCACTCACATTAGAATAGTTAGATACGGGATTGCTACCATGTAACTCCGTGATCATGGCGCTTGCAACAGTGCCGAAATATCGGAAACTCATAAATAATAAGGTACATGGTAGCAATCCCGTATCTAACTATTCTAATGTTTCAGTGAAATTTTTATTTTCAAAACCTACGTAAAAATAAAAAGCGTTTTTTGGCAGAGGATGTTTTTCCAACATCCTCCTCCTCCTTGTACTCGGGCAACATACAGGCTGGATTCTTTACATCCAGGCCTATCTTTGTTTTAACTAGCTCATAATTTTATCTAAGTAAATTTATTTGTAAAAATCATACAACAATAAAAAAACGTCATACCGCCATAAAAAGTGGAGGAATTATTTGTTTAAAAATTCTCAAAATTTGGTAAGGCTGGGGTGTTCATTTTACCACTTTAGGTACCGTCTACACGCATAGGTTTGAGTAAAAATTTCTACAATTGAAAGGCAGTTTCCTATCTGATATTTCAGTCACACATTTTATCAACTACTGTCAACAGACGTCTTAATAAATACTTGATGCGGCATTTTCTTTGCTCGCTGGTATCTCTGACAGCCCTGCAAAGAGAATATTTTGCTCGCAATGAATACCTTTTGTGTGTTACACTTAGACCCCTTACACACTGCTACTTTTAGCATCGATGCAGTCGCGCGTTTTGCAAACGTGTTTCAGCATCGCGACTTACGCAATGAACAGAATTAATTTAGCATCAATGCAGTTGCCCGTTAGTATCGATGCAGTCGCCAAAATATAGTACATAATTTGTCAATTTTCAGCTTCTGCACCGCGACAGCATCGATGCTAACGCACGTTAGCATTGCGACTGCATCGATGCTGCATCGCTGCTAGAAGTCGCAGTGAGTGAAGAGACCTTTTGATGGGCGACAGATGACAAAAAGCCTATGGTTAGTGATAGTTCTGATTTTCGATACAAAGGACAAACATTGTAGCTCATGCTTACAATCCTAAAATGTAAGCATAATGCTCTACCACAGGGTCGTACATTAGGACGATAATTATAAATTGTATAGAATCTGCAAAAAGAGAACATGATTGCATTACACCCAAGAGTGAGTGGGTTTTTGTAAATCAAAAATAATGGCGACGGTATCACAACACCAGGAGGCAGTTTCTCGTGCTGTTTGTAATACGAAAAAAAAACACCGATGGAAATGTATTTGTCGAAGAAAAAATGGTTTTTGATTTCTCAACGCCACGACTTCTATGCATTTTGTCTCGTTTGTGTAATAGTTTTTTTTTTACTTAATTTTTTGGGTATAACTGTTAAACTTGCATTCGAATTACCAATAGATTACCGCGATCATTGACAATATTAAAATATGAGGGTACTTAATTAATATAGTGTAAATTCAGTTTCTATATAAATGTGATAATAGATTTTACAAGAACTAACATAAATCTTGAGTTGCTTAATACGTTCTAGGTATGTGGCGAGTATCATAACGTTTTATTTACTCCATTAATTAAATTAATTGTTTGAACAGTGTTATACAAACATCTTCAAATACGATTAATGTTATTGCTGGGCAAATATTTGGATATTGCGCTCCATATAATAATAAACGCGTGTATGTCCTGAGGTATGCGTATAATGTGATAACATCGTTTTTTAATTAACAAAACTGATATCAGATATATTTTGCTAGAAATAACCTGTAGCAAAAGACCCAAAATAAACGTGTTTTCAATAAGCCAAAAAATATTTTTAAATACAATTTGCGATAAGTGAGCCCCTTTTCAAAACCTGTCGACTCCGTACTTACCCCAACTACCTCAACCCTTGTTCAGATTTTGGATAAATACCAGTAATAAAATCTAAAGATATTTGTTTACAAGACACGTAAATATAATAAAGGTACATTATCTATAATGCGTTCAGATAAAATATTGTTATTATCTTATTATATCTGCCTATATTATTTCTACTAATTTGTAAATGAATAATATATTTGGTGCCAGAATTATGGCCATAATCTGTCTGCTGGTATGCGACAATCTCGCTAAGGATCAAGTCCATAACAGCCTATTTAAGCCGTCAGATCTTTAAATTTGGATTCCATTGTAGTTAGACATTTCAAAGGAATCTTAACTTTTCGTTTTTGTCTGTTAATTTAAGTAAAGTCAAAGCTAGTTGTTAGTCTTAAAACCCGAAACGATCCTTTGTCAGAAAATTAGCATACACTTTGCGTGAGGTGGAGACGTAGGCCGTTGAATTGAGAGCACAAAATTCGGTTGCTATACGAATTTTCTTTCCGATATCTTCGAAGCTTGTTAAAAGGGAATAAACGTAAGTGAACTTTCTTTTTTCGAACATGAAATGGGCGTGTCAGTAAAATGTTGCTAGTTGCTACGAATTTTTAGAACAATTTCAATCGATTTTAAACGGAAGAGCTTTTAAGTAAGTTGTTTTTGCGATTATTAACTTCCTATTTTTCCCTTATATTACATATGTGTATTTATTTACTTCTATCTCATTGGAATTAACTACAGGTATTAATATTTAAAAAAACAGAGGTGCTCGTAGCGCAGTGGTATCAGCGCTTTGGTAGTGATATCGAAGTGAAGCAACCTACAGCGCGGTTGTGTTTGGATGGGTGAACATTATATAAGTGACGTATTTCACGAGTATCTTCGTGCTTCGGAAGGCACATTAAACCGTTGGTCCCGATAAATACTGGTCGATATTCGTCGTTAAGCCTAGTCAGAGAATTAGAGTTATTGGTAGCTTGATAACTTCGACATCAGGGTTAGTCGCTTGCCTTGCAAACACCCCTCCACCAACCCGCATTGAGCCCGCGTCGAGTGTGGCTCGAACTACCTCATAGTTGCGGTAAGGCCTTTGCCCAGCAGTGGGACGTTACAGGCTAACTTTACTTTCTTTTTACTTTAAAAATATGTTGTTGTAGAAAATAAATGTATGTTATGAATTGTAATAGCAGAACTCTTTCCATTTCATCACCTATATCATTGTGTATATGGTACATACACACACAAAATGAACGCTTTTGTTATCCCTAGGCCAGATATGTAGTTTTCCGTCTCTCTTGTCTCGTGGAAACGTTCAAATACCTAACAGGGTAAAGACCTTAAGGGAACTACGAACCCTCTTAATTATGTGAAACAACGAATAAAATGTATCCTCTGTGAGATATGTAACCGGCGGGCTGTATAATTAAAACATCACGAAGGGTTTCGGCTAAAAGAGACTCACGATTTGGGAACGCTACTTTAGACCTCGTATTTTCCTTTTTGGGGTTAGGGTTTTGTTCAGCCGTCCTCTGTTTACGAAAATTAAAAAATATAATAAGGAATATGTTGAAAGAGCTTTGTATTATAACCAAAATTAATATTTAGATACTGTTGTTATCATCGTTTGATAATTTATCTTAAAATTGTAGGAAGTATTTTAATATTGTGACCACCTAGTAAATGAATAATATTTTACAAAGTTACAGTTTGCATTAATACTCGTATATGTTTGACGAATTTCCTTTTATCAAAACAAGGCCTGCAAAGTTTATATTATATACGAAGTTTTTAGTTTATTTGTAAATTTTAGCCGTTAGTAAGCGGTTTTTTAGGGTTCCGTAGCCAAAAGGCAAAAAACGGAACCCTTCTAGTTTCGCCAAGTCTGCCTGTCTGTCTGTCTATCCATCTGTATGTCACAGCCACTTCATTTTCAAACTATTAGTTTTACACAGTTGAAACTTAGTAGGTAGATGTAACCTGTTAACCGCTTTATGATTCTCATACAAACAATAAAAAATAATGATATATAAGGGCCTCCTGCATGATACATGAAACAAAAACCTAAAAAAACGTTTTTTGACAAACCTATGCGTATGTCGGAGGCCTTTTAAAATGAAATTGAGGTTCCTAAAACTATTTTCTCTGAAAGTCTAATTTTTGAGAGATAAATGCTTTCAATGTAGTAATATGGGAGTGTCAGTGTAAGTAAGTAAGTGTGTAAATGGCAATTTAAAAAAAAAATACATAATGTAGATCTTGACAAAGACTCAACGAAAATTGGTTTAGTAGTTAAATTAGTAGTTTTTAAGATAGAACACATTTTCAATAACCGCAAACATAACCTATTTGTTTTATAATATTTTTTTAAATATTTGCTGTCAACAAAATATTGTGGTAGTTTGGCTAAGTGGAACTAAGTGGATCTCTTATTCATTCAAAGTTGGCACGGAACCCTTACTGGACGGGTCCGACTCGCACTTGGCCGGTTTTTTCCAAACACTATGAAAAGAAGATTGTTGCTCTTTTGACAAAACTTTTGAATGCTGTTTTTACCGACTTCAAAAAATAGGTAATCAATTTCACCTCTTTGTATGTGATATCGTCCAAATTGGATATTGTAGTATGTTTATCTATTAACTTTCTTACACGTGTGCATAGTTTTGCCAGTGTAAGTATGTAGGTATGTTTGTCTCAAGATTTCTTGAAAACCAGAAGTTTCGAGATGATTCGTATTTCGTTATTTTAAATAAGTACTATATTTTTATTTTCTATTATTTACTACATTTAAATACTTATTTTTTAGTTGAACTATTCAACTTTGGGTACGGTGCAAAATCGATCCAATAATTAAAAAAAAAAAACTCGTGAAATGAAAGAATAAAAAATATTTAAGCTTACGTACACCAAACAAAAGTCTCACACATCATGCACCGACTCCAAAATAATTTGTTTTTCCAAAGTAGAAGACCATTGCTTTATTTAGACAGTTTTTTGAAGACAGTTCAATTTTTTCATTTTCATGTTTTTTAATCAATTAATTTGCATGTGCTGTGTGAGATTTTTATTGAATAGCATGTTGATAGAGATACTAATTACATTTTTACAATCTATTTATGAAAAAAAAACAATCGTTCTAAATGTGGTAAATGTATGTATCTTCATCATCATTATTAGCCAAAGGACCTCCACTAAATGGTCAGTACCATTGCTCCCCCCCCCCTCCTACGCCTTTCCACAGCTATCGATCGTATGGTTTGTATAATACGCAGCCATTCAAAAGGTTTCAAATTGATACTAAGTACGATCTAACTTTAAATCCAATTAAATACTGATTATATACAAATATTTATTCCTAACTGTTATATAAGGTACATAACTAAGGCGAATAGAATTAGGCAATACATGTCTAACTTACCTCAGAATCGTTAATAGGCTGATAAAGCTAAGTTATCAAATTAGGCTATCAAAATGTCTGAAACTAATTACTGTCTTAATACCGAGTTATTAGTTACGAGATTATGTTTGTTGCTGTTCAGTTAGGCACATCGGCTTCAGAAAATAGTTTATTTATTATTGTGTCAGTTAGATAAAAGAGTTTCACTAAGTTATTTCGGCTCAATTTTCTTATGAATGATGAAATTATCGTATAATTTACTTGTGGTGGTTATAAAAATTTATTTGACGAATTTACATATTCCGTTTTCTGAACATTTTATAGGTATGCCTGCGTGTTTTCTCAGTTATTAAAATAAGCCCACAACGTCCCACTGCAGGGTAACGGCCAAACAACCTCAACTATGAGGTAGTTTGAGTTTGGGCGTTTGCAAGGAAAGCGACTAACCTTGCTGTCAGATATTAGCAAGCCGCCTATGAAGACTCTCTGACTAGACTTAACGACTAATTTCAATTGATATATGCCGGGAATAACAACTACATGTGTCTTCCGAAGCACGAAGATGCTCGTGATATACGTTATACAGGGTGTGGCCTGGAATAGGAGCAATAATTTAAAATAGAGGCATTTTAAGTAACCAGTAACCAATCCTAAATTGTTAAAATTAATAATAGATAATGAATAATAAATTTCTTATTATTCTCTAACAAAGTAAATCGAACCATCAATGTATTGCAAACAAATGTATCTAGTCATTTAACTTGACTTTGTCATTTACTACAACGAGTTAACTATTTTTTGATATACATCGATTAGGGATAATAACTTTGGATGACTATATCTCTGAGTTAAAGCATTTTAGAGCACAATGACAAGGTGCAGGGAAGTAAACTGTGGAGTATCATTGATTACATTTTTTGCTCTTCTTACAGGTCTCACATACGGTGTATAGCCGGAATGGTCACCCATCTAAAAACGTCTGCGCCGTACGCTTTGCTAAATAAGGTTGCTTAATTTCGGTAATTACTACCTGCGCGACGAGCATCTCATTTCTCAGTTTGTATCCTAAAATATCCCATCATATAGTGAAGCTGTAAGTGATATCATTTCCAACTATAAACTTCTGAAAAGGCGTTTTATTGTACTGCACAACACAAAGGCATCATACATAACTATAGCTCAGTCGTTCATGTTTTATTTCTGTCTCTGACGTCTATTTCTTTGCAATCCACGCCATAACGTATCCGTGTCGCACTTCTCCGTTCTGGATTATATATTTCGATACATCACAATAGAAACAAGATCTAGAAGGATTCATATGACCAACACTTATGAAATATTTTTTCTGAACGACTGACCTGAAATAGATAACCATATTGATTTCATTCTCATAGATAAAGTAAACTTTGCAAGAAGGCGAAATGAAACAAAATCCTTTCTGATCAGATATCACTTCTTACAAAGAACACAACCTCTTAGGCCCGGTTCCGTGATCGATAGTAATAGTTAAATATTGTTGCCTGCGTTTGAATATTCACGATTATGTGTGGTTTGAAGAAAAAATATCAATGGTTGTTAAGATACCTATAAATTCTGACATTTATTTTTAGCGATTTCAGCTTAGGCTGCGTTTGTCGTTCAGGATAAAGCATTCTATAGGTATAGATAATGACGTGAATCCTTCTTGCTAGATCATCCAGATCTTGAAAATCGACATACAAAAACTTATTTTTTCAATGTTTATATTGTCGATCAGCAGATACCTACTAGTTTTTAAAGCGTAAATTTTTGTCCTTTTTATGATGAACTAATACAAAAAGTTGCTCTATTTGTGCAAAAAAAAGAACGCTTTATAAGAAAAATGTATCGAATTTTCGATTTACCTGAAAGAACTTACTGCTTGCATTTCTTAAAGGATACATGCTTCCCGATATTTCCTATTCTCAACTTTCAATTTGCACACTTCTTTGTGCTCGATGCAGCTTCAATTTTTCTCTTGACGCTTGTCGCAGCTCATTTTATATTCAACGCACAACTTCTTTGGTTTTACGATGATTGTTTTGTTACGCGATAAGTCGTCATAGATTATATCGATAGTTTTATAAACAGATGCAGCGCACCCAAATGACAGAAAATTACGAAAAGCTAGGTAGCAGCGATATTCTCGCTACATACTTATTGTCTTTGTTAATACATCATACATCATCCTGCTTGGTTGGATGGTCACATAAAATATTCGCGGGCACTGTAATAAAATAACTGTGATTTGTAGCGTATTTCTACACCCACATAAATGCTATGGAACCCAATAATATGCTGATTAGTAACTTTAAATATTTTGTATACTTCAGCTACAAAACTCGACGACAGCCGTCGCGGGTTCGAATCCCGCAAGGGGCGAATGTTTTTGTGATGAGGTCGAAAATTTGTACCAAAGTCTGGGAATGGATGTTTTGGGAGACGCCCCCGTCGTTTCCTGGTATTTGTAACAAGTAGAAAATTATCAACTTTGAAACCAAACTTTAAATTGGTGTGTTGTCGTGTGCATATTTATTTATATATTTTTATTTAGTAACATGCTTAATCAGTACCGTAAACATTATAGTTTAATTTTAGTCTGGTATCGCTGTATCTAGTGGTCACCAAATTGGAAACAACAAGCATCTAAGATTGTTGCTAATTGCCTGTGGTATCAGTGGTCAAGATACGCTGACGAGACTGTAAAGAGAACTCTGCACACGACTTTGAATATCAAAGAGCACATTAACATATCTTGATTGCCTGAAGAGCATTTGCGTAGTGATGAATTTATAAATATAGTGTTGATAATACGATACTTTTGGATTGTAGTAAGTGCAGTGCAGACGCTGGTGTGATAAAAGACAACATTTAGATACAAAATCAGCCTGTAAATCGTGAGTTATACATGTCAAATGAATAAGAGTTTGCGCGTATGTTTTTGTTCGATTGCGCGTTGTTTTGGCAGAATTTAAAATTAGAATTGAATCATTATATCAAATGTCATTAGAATTGAATATTGTTAGGACATTCGGATATCTAATGGTTACAAGCTCGTGAAATTATTACACAATGCTTAGCTACACATCTCATACAAAGGGCTCAGATTGTTAACATTATTGCTACGGTTTAAAAAAAAGTAGGTACTTGTGTATAATGCTACGAAGCTACAACTAAGACCCACCCACTTTACACACTGCGTCTTTTAGCAGCGATGCAATCGCGATACTAACGCGCGCTAGCAGCAATGCAGTCGCAAAATGTTAACCTTTACACACTGCGCTACTTTTAGCATCGATACAGTTGCGATGCTTACGTGAGTTAGCATCGATACAGTCGCGTTGCAGAAGTTAAGAAAATTGACAAATTATGTACTGAATTTTGGCGACTGCATCGATACTAACGCGCGTTATCGATGCAGTTGCGCTTCTGCATCGATGTTACAGCCCGAGAGTGAGACAGAGAGTGGGTCCCGAGTTGGTCTCGATCCGAGGTGGTGTTTCGTATCGACACCACGTTTCCACCATTATACACCATTCATATATGTGCGTTGAAGTATGGAGTTTCATACAAAGAATACTGAACGCCTCGAGTTGATACAGTGCTGCCACCGTGACGGGTGTATAGAAGTGCTTCACCTTTAATTTGGATCACACCTGATATGCTCACAGAGTAGTCCAATAGCCCTGTATACTAAAAGCTCTAAAGCATTTTGTTAAAAAGTGCATTAAGCTTAAAATAACTATTCAACGCAAGGGTTTTCGGAAGAAGCTACTGGTGGCGGTTATAACCACTCTCAACAATACCCCGCCGTCCTTTCATGCTAATACTTGAGCATTGCGAACAAACAAGATATAGATTTCAATCTCTTGATTGCTAGCTTTGTGCTGTCACTTGACTCATGTTCACGAGCCGCGATGCGATTTGATAATTACCTCAAATAGCGGCCATAGTTGTTGTGGTTTGTTCGACCATTAACATAGAGTGTAGGACCCTACTAGGTAAGCTTTTAACATTTTCGAATCTGATAACCCAGTGTTAATTTCGAAATCAACTTTAACTTTACTAAATTGACACATTGTCTAAAGAATATACACATTATTGGTGCTACTGGTTTATGACTTTGTAACAATATGTTGCTTTTAACGCCTTAATGTAAAGGAGGCAATCAATTAAATGTATATGTGTAATGATATTGTTGGAATTCGACAATGTTTGAGTATGTTGATATATTCAGGCTTCCAAACACATGCAAAATTTCGTAAGTTTATGTATGTTTGTATATGTACTAATTTTATTATATTACCTATGGTATCTGTGTTTGTTTGTCAACGGATTTCTCAAAAACGAGAACTCGTAGCAAGATGATTTTTTTTTAGTTTAATCAGGTATATTTTAACCTAGGGAACAGTGTAAATTGTTTCATTAAAATCGGTTCAGGAGCTTTTGGGATAAGAAAATTACATAAAATCATAAATATAAAAAAAAATAAAAAAAACGCCTTCCAAATCTGACCAAATCTTCAAAATAATACATTTGCCCTCAGTTTAGGCGAAACTAATTCGTACTCTAATCTCTACTTTCGTAAACGTATGCTTGAGATAATGCACAAACTCCAATTAAAATTGTTTCTCTTAACTAAACAAAGGTCAAATGTGTTATTTTGAGGTTTTTAGTATCGGATAATTAGTCGGTTTAATATTATTCTTCTCATTTATACCGTTAAGAAACTACTAAGGGTACCTAGTAGTAGTAGTATGTGCGGTCAAGGTTTCAGCCACCTTACTTTACATTCAAAGGAAATCGCTTGCAAACATGACACATAAATTTGTGTCACTTCAAACAAAAGACAACGCGATGGTGATCTCGAATAATACGTACGCAGTCTCGGATAATTTGTGACATAGTAGGGCCTCTTAATGAGGATATTGTTCTGAATGGCGGAGGAAAGTACAGTTAGTGATGAAACTGCTATTAGGTATACTAGGTAGGTATTTAATTACTCTAATAATCAACATTATCAAGGAACGGGCAAACAAAGGTCCGTAATGAAATCTGAAGAAGGCAATATGGTTACAATATTGAAATATTCGAGTAGGATACTATAATTACAAGTTAGAAAAGTTATGGTTATAGTAACAAAAAAATAAAAGTCATATGAGTTATTCCATCCGATATTCGAACAATACATGATATCAAGTTTCGTGATAGAAGGTTGGAAATTCCTCTTTGCATTGACTAATGATCGGTGAAATAATAAAAACAAAAGAAACACACGTAACTTGCAAGAAAGCACACATGCATCAGCCATCACGTAAGTCACGCAACCGTGCGATCAGTGGGAAGCCTACTTACAGCCGAAACAAAGCACGAACCAATCGGCTAATGTTCAGGGTAAGGGCACCTGTCCACTGAAGCTCTAAAAAAACATAACATTAAGAGCGCGTTCACATTTGGGTGACTTAGCACCGCGGTCGCGCGACAGTCGCTCTTCTGATAAATTCATACATATATACCGTCTCTGTTTTTTATGTATGGGCATCCGCTGCTGCCGCGCTGCGGTAGCTCTAATGTAAAGGCGCAATTAGGGCCCAATCACAACTGGCAGGATATAAGTGTTATGTAGTGCGCGGCGTGAACTTCGCTGTGAGCGAAGATTCTAAGAGCGATTGGCTACACGGACGCTAACAATACGTTGCGTCAGCGCTGCGACGCAAAATGAACACAGAGTTTGCTAATCGAGACGTGAAATTGGACCTTACAGAATTAATCACACGCTATTAAAACTTTATCATGGTAATTAAATAAGTCTAAGCACCAACAGCTTTCTTCTATCATCGCTCATCTAGACGCACTAGTGGTACCCCGACGACCCTTACGTCGTAGGCATTCCTTTGATTCGAACCAAGCGCTTCTTGTCGACTTTTATAATGCGCACAGCAAAACTATGGACCTCTTTACCCACATCAGTATTTCCAATGGAG
The DNA here is from genome assembly GCA_963924145.1 of Pyrausta purpuralis. Classification (NCBI taxonomy): domain Eukaryota; kingdom Metazoa; phylum Arthropoda; class Insecta; order Lepidoptera; family Crambidae; genus Pyrausta; species Pyrausta purpuralis. Next base: position 22,646,782 of record OZ001643.1, read on the forward strand.
TATACCCCTAACATTTTCAAAGTCAGAGTGAGCAGGCATCTTCTGTGTGAGCTTGCTCCATCGTCTTCTCTATCTATGACACGTCTGGTCTAGTCTGGAGACAAGAGCGAACCAACTTCATGTAAAAATCAGGAACCAAAGAAACGATACAGTTTATAATAATTAAATAGGAGGACGTATCTTATATATTTGTGTGTAATTGATACTTCTTAGCAGCAGGTAGGTGGGTTACTACATAAATGGTCGTAGTTGATAATCACTACATTTACCCACAGTATAGAAAAATATTAAATCAAGTGGATAGTAGGCCTTAGGCAATTTCACATTATGTCCGTTCTATGTGCTCACGACATGTTTCTCTTGTCAACTAACCTACCAAACTACACGATATTACTCTTAAAAAACTGGCTCTACTTACCTTCGTAAATAATTTTCGTTTAATAATAAATAGGTAGATTGTAATTTTTTATTATTATGTGTTATAATTACATCATTATTATTATACCTGAAAATTCGCCGTATTATCGCATTACAATATTGGCAAAAAAGTAAAAACCGACTATAAAAACAAAATTCACGAATAAATCTTTATTAAACTCTAGTAAAGGACTTCTTAGGCAAATAATTTCTTTTTGTGCCCTAATACATAATGCTTGAGGTCAAAGCGTTGGTACGGACTCTAAAAAGAAATTGTTCGTCTAAGAATTTAAAGACAACAGAGTTTATTTAAGTCTTTTTAGTGTTTGGATTTTAAGTGGATTTTAAATTTTCTTGAAAAAGTTAATTCTATTTGCTATTTTTTTAATATTATAGAAGCGGAGGCGGGGTTGCACCTTTTGACTCTGTTAATAAGCTACAAATTCAAATCACTGAACTCCTAAGCGTTAAGAAGTTCCACCATCAGCTCAGCTCTACTCAATGTTGACTATCAAACTTAACAACACGTTAACACGTTAACGATTCTAGAAAAAAAAACACTATAGGTACGTGCCTTTAAAATTTGAGGGTTTCTCTCGATTGTACAACGATCTCATCATCAGATCAAGTAGAGGAACAAGAAGCAACAATGGGATCAACTAGAAGCTATAACCTCTAGGCAGGCGAGTTTTTAAAAATCATCCACATTTGGCTTAGATATAATTGAGATATACCAAAAAAAAAACCTTGCAGTCGAATTGATAACCTTGTCGTTTTGTAAGTCGGTTATTCAAATAATTATCGAATTATAACAATCTATAAATAATAAATAAATAAATAAATAAGTTTATTATGCATTACAACTTTTACAACTTAAATGGTAGGTAGTCTTGGTACAGTGATTCTTACTAAAAGCATAACTCTGCCTCCTAGTTTAGGATTATCCTGTATTCTAGGAAACAGTTCCTTCCATTAGATGAAAGTATAGTGCAAAGTACTTATACACTTCCCAAGCTATACTACAAAATGCAAGTAGACGACGATAGTAATACAAAACAAAAATTAAATTTTAGGCGATAGTAGAAGTAGTATGTAACTGTGCTAGCGCTAGTCATTGCGCGCGCGTTTGTGTGTGTGTGTGTGTGTGTGTGTGTATGAGTCAGTCCTCTTAAAATGTTTAATAAAATTAATAAATTTAAAGTTTGTCCTATTCGAGCAAAACTTCAATTTAATTAAAAAGAATTTCAGTATTTTTGTAGTCTAGGTGTTGTAGCCAATCTCTTATTTTGAATTTACATAAGGTTTTTTGTAAGTTGTAGATTCCAATGGTTTTATGCACTTTATTATATAGAAATGGTCCCAAAAAGCAAGGGAAACGTTTGTAAAAACTAGTTTTATATATATCTACTTTACACATTTCTTTTGGTCTTCTTCTATTCGTGATATCCAATAGTGTCGAGTCAAAACATTGTTTTGAATGTTGTTTCATCACGGTTTTAAATATAAACAACTGTCTGACAGTAAGAACTCCACATAGTCTGTACAACTCAGTCGTACAGAATCTAAATGGTTTTTTCATCATAACCTTGAGAACAGATCTTTGGGCTCTTTCTGTGGACAGAAGTCTCGTTCTACATGCACCGCCCCAAACCACGATACAGTAAGAGATAATAGACTGACACAATGCATAGTAGACAGTTTTCAGTAAATTAATATCAGCCACATTACGCAGTTTTTTCATAATCCAAATTACTTTTCTTACTTTGCCATTTAAGCTTTCTATCTGGCGTGTCCATGATAGATGTTTGTCTATTTCGACGCCAAGATATCGAATATGCGATACCTTAACCAAGTGAACGCATGGGCAAGAATCAGATGGTGAAACATCACAAGTATGTGCTCGTATACCAAACTGCGCGTCTGGCTGAGTTCTGTTATTAATAGAAAAGGTGACATATTTAGTTTTGCGAAGGTTTAGTGAAAGCAGGTTTCTATTAAGCCAAGACATAACTATACTCAATCCCTGCTCAGCATGACTGCGAGCCTCGTGCCAAGTGTCTCCATGATATACAAGAGCAGTGTCATCAGCAAAAGCAAAAATTTTGCCATTTATGGGTGAATAGAGACACAACTCATTGATATATATCAAAAAGAGACTCGGCCCGAGTACGCTGCCTTGAGGGGTTCCGTAGGTGGTGGGCATTTCACCACTAATGCAGTCACCTATTTTAACACATTGATAACGATTTGTGAGATAGCTCTCAAAGATGCACAGTGGTAATCCACGTATACCAACAGCCTCCATCTTGCTTAGTAGAATGGGGATAGAGACGGTGTCAAACGCTTTCGCCAAGTCCAAAAACATACCAATACACTTTTTGCCTTTGTCTAGACTGTTAACTATGCAGTCTACAAGGTCACTAACGGCATCTTCAGTCGATTTGCCTGCTCTAAAACCAAATTGTGTCTCTGCCAGTATATTTTCGTTTTCCAAATATTTGACAAGCCTTTTTTTTAAAAGCTTTTCAAATACTTTAGACAATGCTGGCAAGACTGATATCGGTCTATAATTGTTGACATCGCCTCTATTCCCTTCCTTAAAAACCGGTGTTATTAAAGCCTTTTTAAATGAGTTCGGGAAGATACCCCGAGACAAGCATTGATTAAAAATATGTGTTATCACAGATACTATATAAGGACATGTTAATTTTAGAAATTTTGATGGTATGCCGTCCCATCCAGTAGCTGAGTCATTTTTAAGAGCCTGAATAGTGTCATGTACCTCCTGAGTTTCTATGTCTAACAATACAAAGGACTTTAAATGACTCTGTGTCTTAATTAAATTAGGTTTTGATAAGGTTCGAGGAATTTGCTGTGCGAGTTTCTCGCCGATTGTAGAAAAGAAGCAATTCACCTCCTTTAGAGAATCTTCAGGTCCATTAGGATTTAAACGAAGTAAGTCTAGTGAAGGACATTTCGTATCGTTTGTGTTACTTATACTCTTTACTGCTTTCCAGGTTTGTTTTGGATTTTTGCATTTCTCTAGTTCTGCTTTATAATATGTCTCTTTTAGTTTTTTTACCAGATTAAAGTAAAAATTTCGATATCTGCGATACGTTGTTTGTGCTATTTCATTATCTGGGTTTCTTTTGGCAATTTTTTGGAGGTTATTACGGTTACGCAAGCATCTCAAAACTCCAAAAGAAATCCAGGGCTTTATAATTCGTTTACTACGCGGAACTACTATAGTCTTAGTATTATCAGTCAAAGCGTTACTTAACGTCGCTAGTAGAGAATCAGTTGCTGCATTTGGATCTTCAATGGAATAAATAAAAGTCAAGTCCGTATCTTCTATTTGCTTTAAAGCATTAGCATAGTCGATTTTATTAAATGTTTCTCTTTTGCTTTTTGAAATTGGTTTTGTGTTTAAATTTACCAAGACGGGTTGATGATCAGTAACAGCAGATTTAAAAACAAAAGTTTGAGAAGATGCATATCCTTTCAGCATTACATGATCGAGGCAACTGATGTCTCTAGTAAGAAACGTGTGGGCTGGGATCACCCCATGCTCTGCCATAAAGTTGAGATAATAGCTTTTCTTTTTTATTTTCTCTCTTTCTTTTATAGGAGCCCTAAAATATTTATTTATGTCTATATTGATATCACCAATAATGCAGATATTTTTACATGATTTATATTTTTTCAAGATCGAATCAAGAGAGTTTAAAAATGCGTCTATATTCTTGTACGAGGGTGACCTATAAATTGAAATTATAATAGAATTATTGTCTATCTTAATAATTAAGCAATTGCCGTCATCAAATTCAGGCTCCTCTATAAAACAGACGATGTCAATGCTGGTGTAAACAACTACACCGTCATTTTGATTGCGGCAATTCCTTGAAAATGCTAAATTATAGTTGTCATAGATCGGAAACGGTTTACTTAAGTCAGTCCTGGTCTCAGTTAGAATCAATATATCACATTTGACTTTCAGTTCTGATAGTAATACTTGGAAAGAGTCAAAATTCTTGTATATGCTTCTAATGTTTTGAGTAATTATTTTCAAACCATGCCCGTCCCTATGTATTTGTGCCGGTAATTCCTCGAAATCTATTAATTCACAATGATAAATTCTCGTTTTTTCAATGTCGTTTAGTAATTCCTTAGTATTAGCCATTTTTAAGATATATTTTCAAAACTGTTACTATGATACGAGTAGTTATTTCTCCATGAAAATGTGTAAACAACCTTATATGGTCAGTGAACGAAATTATGACAAAGCAAGAAATTGTCAAAGTGTTAGGTAAATATGTAGGATATTTTACGTTATTAGGACGTTTTTTGTTGCTGATAATATTTTTTAAATTTGTCTTTATGTGAGTGTAGTGTGTGTAGTGTTCAAATATTATGTATTTTTTTATATAGAATAATAAGTGTGTTCTATAGTGTGTCAGTGTGTTACAGTTTTTATGAAGAATTACATAGATAAGACCTAATTTGGCATCAGTACGAATAATTAACGCAATTTTATATACGATTAATAACAACTGGAGCAACACTTTATATAACTCTAGTCACTTAGTGGATAGTCTAGATAGTTTAGATGTGCTGTCAATCCTGATGGCCGGCTGTCCTTCTGACTTCCGTAAATACACTCGTCCGCCAGCAATCCAGCAAAAGGTGTACTGATTATCTTTACTGAATTCTCGACAGGACTGATATAGTCTTCTTGTCTCCGGTGTTACGTGCTCCGTTATGTAAATAGGCTTTAGAGAAGTTTTGTAATTTAGATGACCAGTATTCAATTTCTCGTCTATGTGGTCCTTATTAAATTGTTTCGATCTTTTTATTATAGATTCCTTTTTTAGCACGCTCGTAAGTTGCAATATTATAGGCTTATTTTCTGTTTTTGTGTTGATCCTGCGAATGTTAGAAATTTCAGATATGTTGATGTCTACATCAATAACTTTGCCTATCTTCTGAATAACATTTACTATATCAGCCTTTGTTTCATTGGGGGGCTTTGGAATATTTTTAATTTCTATGCATGAAGATCGCATGTTTCTCTCATAATACTCAATCTTATTTTCCAAGGACTTTATGTACTTATGATTTTTAACGCATTCTTCCTCCATTTTATTAAATTTATTCAGTAATTCCTCGTATTTGTTTGACATAAAGTCTAGGGACGCCGTAATTGCTGAATTTTGATCCTTAATTTCAGTCATTGTTTTCAAGATGGTGTTATTCTTCGCATCCTGCCTTTTTGACCACTCACTAAACATTTGTTCAAAGAATAATCTGATATCCTCGTTGGGGCGATCTAAACACACTTCATCACGCTTCCGTTTTGTGTTTCTTTGTGTGACATAAGCGGTTGCATCCGACTCAAAGTCGCGGTGCAAATTTGGTTCAGACCCTGTACGCGACTCGCCGCGTAACGTAATCTATGGAACAAGCAAATTGTTGACAAATATTTAAAAAAAAAACGCTTAACAGCAAAAACTGACACAGACTGCATTTAACGGATATAAATTTACTTTCTTTAATTTAATCTTCGTTTTAATTTTTGGTCACTTATAATCTATATACTAAAAGTGAAATATTGATTGACATTTGATTTTTCATCAGAATAACGTTTGGCTTCATCAGCTTATTCTTATGGAAACGTTCAAAATACTTGACTGAAATGTCATAAAGCTCAAAAATATTATGCATCCAATCGTGAACTTTTATACAGCTCGTCATACGAAATTTAATCTTGTTTCATACATACTAAATTACATCGTGGCAAAATAAGCGAGAACATGATCATACCGTCGAAAGTCTATTTCGCTGTGAATACTGCAATATCACGATCGACTGAACTTTATTTACGGATAGGAAGATTTATGCGATTAAATTTTATGTATTATATTTTCGATATGGAACAGATATATTACACTAAATATACTTGTGTCTTTGTTAGGCGTTGACTTTGGCTATGTATTTTTTGAAATTCAAAAATACTCACAGGTAAGAATACTTTTTGATATTTTTAAGATAAGCTATGATAGGTTTTAACTACTGTTTTTAAAATGTTACTCGCTAAAGGGCTTGAAAGAGAATTTCAATACACAGTCTGGCCATAAATACTGTTAAAATTAAATATAAGAAAGATATTACATTTAAATTTGGAATCTATCATTTTTATACGATTGCTCATTGTGTTTTCTAATTTTGGCGCCAATACATTTTATAATATTTTGCGATAATAAAATGGAGTGGGGTGATAAAGAGAACCGAATCGCTGTGATGCAAACACAGCGATGCTCTAATAAGCTTTTTAGATTTTGAATTGTTTTATATTTATGTATAAAACTAACACACTGTAAAAGTAATAAATATTATTTGCATTAAAAAAAATGTTTTTTCTTTGAAACAATATTTATGGCAAGACTAGGTAGAACAGATGAAAAATAAATTGCCAACTTCCTTAAATTTAGCGTATTAATATTAATTATTTTTCTTTTGGTAGAATATTTTTAGCTCTTCATTGTACACTACCGCTTAACTAAAACTGAAGTCCTAGTAAATAAAGTAATTTTCTTTTTTTACTTACAAAGGACGTGAACTTCCAAAATTACCGTATATTAGATTTGATTATAACGGGATTGCTACCATTTACCTTATTATTTTTGAGTTTCCAATATTTTGGCACTGTTGTAAGTGTTGTAACTGAAGTAGTCCGAGAGGTTTTACGGAGCAATGGATATAAGGGGCAGTTACCACAAAGACACAAATGAGACACCAGGGGTGTAAGGGGAGACACCTTCCATCCAGCTCTCTCAAGTCAACCTCACCTGCACGTGGTGCACCCTGCTATCACAAACGAGGCTCTGGCGACCGAAGAGCGGCGGAATAACCGCTCACGACGTGGAGGGGGGTTCAGTGGTCTGGACCGAAATTACTGGATAAGACTACCCACGTGTTTGTGCCGTGCGTGGAGACTCGTAAGCCGGAGGAGAGGGTCCTGGGAGTTGAGCCCGGGCGGGGAAGGACGCCTAGCGCATCTCCGTTTCGGGCAACACGCGACTTTGGCCTCAAATTCGGTCTAAACGGGAGGTCGGGGAACTAGCCAGCCCTGATCAATCGGCTGCGGTGTCCAGTAGGCTGGCCGCCAGGCGAGTTCCAGGGGTGGGGAAACAGGCAGGCGGCGGGCTCGCCAGTTAGTACTTCTGGTCGTTGTGCTTTCTGCGCTTGCCCTTAACCGTCGCGTCCTGTGGCCTCATTACTTTCCTCTTTTCTTCTTTTTTATAACTTTCTTTGGTCTTCTCACTTCTCCTGGTACTATACCTTTTGCGTAGCTCTGGGTCAACATTAATGACTCCCCATATGTGCGGGCTCGGTGGAGGGTGGAGAGCGCAAAAGACGAAACCTATATTTTTTATCAGCATGGCTTCTATTAATTCAAAAAATTCGACCAACCCCAGCTGCGAGGCAGCTAAAGACACCTATACTAACCTAACCTATCCTTCTGACGAAGAAGGCGAACTATTTTCCCCTATTTACGGGACCCATACTCCATCAATAACAGCAGAGGCGACCTCGTGCCAGGGCCTACTTACCGAAAGCCCTATAGTCACAAAGATACTTAAGCTTCTTACTGGCATAAAGCAAGCCGCCAATGAGTGCATAAACATTAAGAAACAGAAGAAGAAAATCATGCTCACCAGTGTAGAGGAGATCGAACACCTTCTCCGCTCTAGCTCTGAAATTGTTCCTAGCACCACACACCAATGTTCTGCAACTGTAAATGCGGTTCGCTGCACTATTAAAGAAGAGATTGCCAAAATAGCTAACGCATCCTCAAACTGTATTCAAGATCCAAAAACTTCATTTGCAAGTGTAGCCCGAGCGCAAAAAGCAAAGAACACTGCGTCCCCAAATGCGTTTAAAACAAAACCAGCTATCATAGTCGAGTCAAAGAAGAAAGTCTTGAGCTCCACAGAAACCCTACAAACATTCAGGGCTGACGTCTCTTTCCGTGGTACAAACTTCACGCCTGCCGCTATTAAATTGGTATCTAACAATAAAATACGAGTAGAGTTTGACTCCATAGAGCATAGGGAGCAGACACTCCAAAGGATAAACTCTAAGCCCGACAGCAAAGTCCGAGCTGGGATCTCTAAATCCCTTTCCCCGATGATTATCCTTAAGGGCGTACCAGCTGACATACCGGCAGAAGACTTGGTTGGTATACTCAAGGGACAGAACGAGTGTATCCAAAACACTATTGAACGCGAAGAGGACCTGATTTATAAATTCAAACGCAATAACCGTAACAAATCCCTGTACAATGCTGTCCTCTTGGCGTCTCCAAAGGTATGGAAGGCAATTACTGCGGCGGTAAAATTAAACTTAGACTACCAACGGGTTCACGCTGAAAACTACGTCCCACTGCTTCAATGCTTCAGGTGTCTACAGTTCGGGCACACTAAATCCCGATGCTCCCAAGACACACCTATATGCTCATATTGCGCCAACAAAGGCCACGACTTCCAGTCTTGCCCAGACAAGACAAATCCGGCAAAGATACAATGTCATAACTGTGTTCAATACTGCAAAAACACAAATTCCAAAACACAAATAAATCATAGTGCAACCTCAGCCAATTGTTCTCGAATTCTCTTTATGACGGACAAAATTCGATCCCGTACAGACTACGGACAGTATGACTAGTAGAGTTACGAATAATATAAATCACAATCCTTCACATAACCTTCTAAATTGCACTCAAATTAACTTAGGCCGCAGCAGAAATGCGCTTCATGAGTTAAAAATTCATTTAAATAATAAAAATATTGACATAGCATTTATAAATGAGCCATATATTTCAAATTTAAACATTGTTAAGAATATTCCTAATTATACAATTTATCAGTTTTACAATAATCAGACACCCGTAAAAGCAGCTATTCTCATAAAAGATAAAATACTTGCTACTCTAGGTATGACGGAATACTCCGACTCCAACCTATCAATAGTGCAACTCAAAACTCGATCAGGTCGCAAAATTTACCTGGTAGCAGTTTATATTGAACCTCGCATCGATGATAATAACACCCTTACGAAACTCCAATTGTTCTTGCAAAGGACTGTTGGATGCACTCACCTCATATGCGGGGATTTCAACGGACACCACCAGGCTTGGGGCTCCTCGGATAATAATAGCCGAGGCAATATTGTCTTAGACTTTATCCTCGCTAATAACCTGGCTATCTGCAACACCGGCCGCGCCCCTACGTTTGCAAAAGTCATTCAAGGCCAACTAAGAGAATCTATAATAGATCTAACCCTAACCAGCAATCCGAACCATGCATCCATTGCCGATTGGACGGTGGATAATTCCATCTGCACGTCATCCGATCACAACGCAATATCTTTTACAGTATCCTTTGGACCATCGAACCTCTCACGGAACCTAAAGATGAGTACCTTCAAATACAACTGTAATAATATAAAATGGAACGAAATACGCACGCCCTTCTCAGAGGAACTTCGTAATAACTTACCTGCGGATATTGATTTTGACACATTTGACAGCGAACAAATAAACCAATACACTGACAGTTTGACACGTGCTATCCAGATCGCGTGTGACAAGAACTTACCGAAAGCTACAAGACCACCGCAAAAGGCTCCTTGGTGGAATGAAGAACTTGCCACCCTCAAGCGATCTGTTATCCGAGTGCACCACCAACTTAGCAAAGCGGTGCGGCAGAACCGTCCGCTCGAAGAGATTTTAGTTGAACGAGACAGACTCAGACGTCAGTATTCTGATGCCTTTTGCGCAGCCTCATCAGAGCATTTTCGGCAATTCTGTGATAGGCAAAAGAAGGAAGACGTCTGGTCCGTCACTAATAGAATAATCAAAACTCGACCAATGGCTCAGCCACCTGCTACTCTTCGTTTGGAAGACGGCACATATACTGCTGATAGCAAAGAAACTGCCTTAGCACTACTACATCATTTCTTTCCAGATGATACTCCAGATTACACGCAGGATCAAATCAATACACGAACTGACATGTATGCTCCAATTGACACCCCCGATGAGCAACCTTTTACCTATAAGGAAATCATTGAAGCCTTAAAAGGTATGAACCATCGAAGAGCACCAGGGTTGGATAGTCTAACTGCTGACATATGCCTCCATGTAGCGCTTTGGTTTCCCACAGAAATTTGTGGACTTATCAATGCATGTCTGAAATTAAAAGTGTTCCCAAAACCTTGGAAGACAGCCACCGCCAAAATTATTCCGAAACCTGGTAAAACAGACTATTTAAACGTATCCAGTTTCCGACCTATAGGACTTCTGAACGTCCTTGGAAAGCTGCTTGAAAGGCTGGTATCAGACCGACTTATGTATCACCTGGAGCGTACAAACAATCACTGCCCCAACCAATATGGCTTTAAAACACAGAAGTCCACGGTAATGGCAATCAAACACGCATTAGAAATAGTCAACCTTGCTAAGTCTAGCAAGCAAAACGTAGTTGGCGTCTCACTGGACATCAAAGCGGCGTTCGACCGAGCGTGGTGGCCAGCAATCTTCAAACGCCTTCGAGATGTCGACTGTCCAAAAAACATCTATGAGCTCCTGCTAAATTACATTAAAGACCGAGAAATATTAATTCAGTTTGCTGACGCGAAGGTCACCAAAATTATGTCTCTTGGTTGTATACAGGGTTCAGTATTGGGGCCAATTTTATGGAACCTGGTTCTGGATACTCTGCTGACAATGCCCATGCCCGAAAATTGTCACCTACAAGCTTATGCAGACGATGTTTTGTTAATAGCCTACTCTAAAGATATCAGAACACTCGAATACAATACTAACTCTGCTCTTAACCAGATCTTCAGATGGGGCGAAAGCGTCAAGCTGGAATTCGGACCCGGTAAAACCCAGGCAATTGCATTTTCTACAAAAGCTAAAAAATGTAAACTCCGAATGAACAGTCAAAACCTCACATTTACAAATAAAATTAAATATTTAGGCATTATACTAGACAGCAAACTTCGTTTTACCAGCCACGTAGACTATGTTATTGAAAAAGTCAAACTCTTGTATACAAAACTCTCAATTTTTGTGCGACCGACATGGGGTGTAAGCGCGGAGAACGTCCGTATCATCTATAACCATGTAATAGAACCAATAGTGTGCTATGGGGCGGCCGTTTGGTCCTCAGCTCTGAAATATAAATATGTACAGTCTCGCCTACTTTCACTACAAAGAATTTTCGCTATTAAGATCATACAAGGCTTCCGCACGGTCAGTACGGTAGCCTCTATAACCCTGGCAGGACTTGTACCTCTACCAGCTAAAATAAATGCTGTTTCCGATATTGAATCGTCAAAGCTCACAGGAGTCTCCTCGTTTCTACCCGAGGATGTGCCACTTGAGTCATGGTGCTCGCCGTCTGAACTTTTGCACCCAGCAGAGAGGGTAAGCATTGAGTTTGCTGAGATAACCTGTGCATCCGACCTCTCTCGGATAGACGTTGGTATCACCTGGCGCATATACACAGACGGCAGCAAGCACGACGGTCGTGTTGGTGCTGCTTTTGTCGTTCACAAACCTGAGGGTGGAGTGGCAGTTAAAAAGTTCAAACTTCATAACTGCTGCTCCGTCTTCCAGGCGGAACTTCTTGCCATCCGTGAGGCCTGCCACTACATTACCCAACAACCAAGTATCTCCAAAGCCCTAATTCTATCTGATTGTAAATCAGCTCTCACTGAGCTTCAGAACCCAGGAAGCCGCAACCGTTTTGCAGTTGCCATCCACAAATTGCTAATAAGACTTCGCGACTTGGGGGTACTAGTTGATCTGGCATGGATAAAGTCCCATATAGGGATCCATGGCAATGAAGAGGCGGATGAAGCAGCAAAAGCTGCCGCAAATCTCAACAGAACCCCTGATTTCCTACACATACCGGTCAGTCACATCAAATGGCTGAATAAACAGAAGTGCGATGTTGCGGCAGAACAACTCTATGCCACTCCCACCACCTGCACATATACCAAAAGTTTGCTGTCCACTTTTGAACAAGTGAAAGAATATTTAAAGTCAGCCACTCCTAAATTTGCGCTCACTCAATTTTTGACCAACCACGGATATCACAGAGAATACCTCTACCGTTTTAAAATTTGCAATACAGATTCCTGCCCATGTGACGACACCTCTAAGCAATCCTTCCAACATCTCTTGACAGAATGTGCACGATTTGCCTCTAAACGCTCCGACCACATAATCACTTGCAACATACACAAACTCAACGACCCATACAAACTATCAGATGTGGCTTCCAAGGAGGCCACATTAAACAGCTTCAACAATTTTCTTACATATATAGTCTCAGAATTAAAGAACTTCAATAAATAAATATTTAAACTCAACGTTGGTCTTACAGTGTAATCCACTAGCACTGTAAGCTCAATAAACACCAAAGATCATAATTTCAAAAAAAAAAAAAAAAAAAAAAAATGAGACACCAAAAAGACAGGGTAGATAGGCAACCAGTGTTTCTGCCCTATAATACCTCAACACCCGAGCGGTCGCATGCGACCGCATAGCAATAGAATACCTATTGTGTCTCGTTCACATACGCTTGAGGGATTAAAGGAGTGACAGACAAAATCTCCAATGTTCTTAATAATTACTCAATACTGTCTTCACTCCACTAAGAAAAGTGGCACAATGTCTGCGATCTCCCAAAGACAGTTTTCCTTTAGAAAACCTGGAGTGGACAAAGTTGACTGCAGCTGAGGTAGTTCGTACATAGGCCAAACTAAACGCACTATTACATGCCGAATAAAGAAAAATATAAAAGCGGTCAAAAACAACGACAAACAGAAGTCAGCAATTGCAAAACATTTGTTAGAATCAGGTCCATATCACTGGATTGAGTTCCATAACCCTAAGATAATTTCGACAGAACGCCATTACATACCAAGATTGGTTAGGGAAGCGATCGAAATCACAAAGTACAAAAATTTCAATCGTGAGGATGGGTTTAAATTGTCTCATGTCTGGAATCCAGTGATTCGTAAATGCAAAAACCATACATTTCGGCAAAATGTTGTTTCGCGTGCGGATACTGTGAGTGTTGTGTGTCGAGAACAGGTGCGAGAAAATAGTAAGTTTGTGAACAATTGTACTGCAAGTGATCGCAATAAAAGACTTCCAAGGAGGGTAGACCGATATGTCTGCCAATAACAGCTTACCCGCATCAACTTCAGTTACGCCGTGACCATGGCACTTGCGACAGTGCCGAAATATCGGAAACTCAAAAATAATAAGGTACATGGTAGCAATCCCGTTACAATCAAATCTAATGTTAAAGACCATGTAAGTTAAAATCAATATACCGTATTATTGTTTTAAACTTATATGGCCACTAACATTAGAATAGTTAGATACGGGATTGCTATCTTGTACCTTATTATTTATGGGCTTCCGATATTTCGGCACCGTTGCAAGTGCTATGATCACGGAATAACTGAAGAGAACTTGCGGGCGTGCTGTTTCTACATGATCATGACGTTTGCAACAGTAGCAATCCTTTATCTAAATGTCTCGAAATTTAGTCACTACAATCAATATATCTTTTGAAAAGTCTTTATTTGACACAAATCTACAAATGCTTACCAAAATACTTTATGTATAGTTAAAAAAATATAGAGCATCGAAATCCCATGTTATGAAAAGGGTACTAGATCTTAATCATCTAGTTTGTGTTTCTATTTATCATTTCTATTTGTGATCACTCGCTTACAACAAACAGATTCAAATCCATATTATTATGTTTATTAATTAGCTGGGCAAATAATCCTCTACGTTGAAATGACGTGTTTTCAATTAGGATTTCAATTTCATTAGAGTTTCAGCATATTTGTTCCGATGGCGGAAAATCAATAGAGCAAGCTAATGTCCCGTGTTAACGTTCGATAGATTAAGCTTAGTAATTTATGAGCTACATACATTAGTGTTGTGCCTGACTGGCAATTCGATACGAGATAACTCATTTTCGTGTCCCAATTCGAACTAATAATTTCAGCGGTTTGTTGGGTCACACTGACTTAATTTTAAACTTCAGGATGGCAAGTTTTAATATGACTATAACTTAGCAGCTGCTCAGAGAATGATATTTAGACGTTTTCAATTTTGACACGAAATCTATGGAAGAAATGTCAAACTTTTTGACTTTGACGTTTTTCATGAAAATTTAAAACGTCAAAACAGCGTTATCAGAGTGTCCAATTTATATATATATTTACTTTTAATGGTACAGTAGTATAGTTGGTTTCTTATATAAGAATTAATTTAGTTTGTATTTGTAACCGTTTGATTGGGCCGCTGTGCGTCTCAAGGTACTGTCAAATGCACCAAAGTTTTATTACCTTTAGTCCCTTTTCACTCTGTGAGTTTTAGCAGCGATGCTAAATGATAAAGAAGCTGGACATTGGCAAATTATGTTCTGTATGTTGGCGACTGCATCGATACTAACGCGCGTTAACATCGATGCAGTCGCGCTTCTGCATTAATACTAACGCGCGACAGCATCGTTCCCAAATTAAATCTGTTCAATGCGCAAGTCACTATGCTAAAAGTCACAGTGTGTTAGGGATCGTTATGACACAATCAATTGCACAGTTATGTATGTGTCCTTACACGAATAAAAAGCTTTTATACAGGCTGTTGTTTTCATCAGTGGTTTCCAACACAGGGATGATAATATGAGTTAAGCTTATTCGAAAAACAAGACTTTTCTTTAAATGGTTTGCAAGTTTCATACAAGAAAACCTCTCTACAACATTCTAAAAACAATTAAAACGAATGGGGAACCTCGCACCCTCTTGGTATTCTTGACTCGCTCACCATAACACTATAAAATATATATTTTTCTCAATTTGTTTTAATTTTTTTTTAGACTCAGTATCGTTTGTACAGTCGCGTGTGTATGTTAGTCGCTCGATGCTGACCAAAACAACACTCTGTATATATGAACCTCAACTTTTACTGTAGAGCATTCATATTTTACCAAACAAGCAAGCACCCGTAACAATTAACGTAAATTAACTGAAGGATTATTAGCTTACTGGCACACACTTACGTATACTTTACTGCCTGCTAACTGCTAATTTACTACCAGCAAAGAGCTTTGTTACTCCGCTAAGAGTATTATCGGGGCATAATAACTATCTAGTATTTAAGTATAGGGAGAGATATTCACTGAACACGTTAATTTACGTTAAATTCAGTCGTTGTTAGGTAACGTAAATTGGCTTTGTGGGATAAGCAGGTGGATAGATAGGAAGTAATACCTTATTGCACACCACATACAATGAATTTTAACTAGCCTAAATATCCGATAACTTACAGAAAGGGCTTAGTTCTCATTTAAAAGTGACTAATCAAAGTCTGATGTGCTCATATCTTGACGAGTGACTTTTATTTATTTAAAACTTAATGCACAAAACATAACATTGTACATATGGCAATTTTAATGCCAAAAGCATTCTCTACCAGTCAACCCTTGGTCAGAACAGAGAAAAATATAAACAGGCGGTGCAAGTAAAGTTATAAAGCCAAGAAAAGATAATTAAATAGCGATAATGAGAACTATATTACGATGATAAACATACATACTACCTATTACTTATATACGATTATAAAATAATAATTAAATATGTATTTATTACATAAACTTACATATCATTTAAATATACATAATATGGTACACATAGGTAAATTATTGTCAATGAGACGGGTCAGTGAGTTCGTCTTCACTTTTCGTGTTTGGTTGCTTTGCATACACGCTTACAAAAGTATTTTCTTGAGACATTAAAGGTTTTTATAACGTTTAAGATCAAACTCCTTTTAATGTGTTCATTTTTCCCCGTACCAGTCAGGTTTCCTCTTCAAAACATGTTTGGCTTACCAAAATATAAAAATCGAATGCTTTGTTTTTGTGGATAGGTAACTTCTTTAATAACAAAAGTTTCGGCTCACAAATAACAACAACCCATTGTTTTTGCGAACTGTCTGCATATGTTTCAGGTACGCAAAAACCATAAGATTCAATTAATTTCCAAAAAGCTCATCGCATAACTCTAAATAATCCCCATATCTTTGTCTTGAGAGCAATTAAGATGTGTTGTTGTTGGGGTAGAGTGTAGTCCAAAGATAATAGCCAAACCAATGCAAACAAGATGCGAACCTTATGAAAATTACTATGGCATGAATTTGATAAAGCAATGTATTTATCCTTCTGCGAATTAGTAAACTCCAGTGACCATGGACAGGATATAAACCGCGAATAACTGATGGTGGTTGGGGCACAAAAGTTCTAGATTGGAGATCCTTTTACTAAAAGTGCAGCGTAGGGCCTCCACTAACCAGATAGACTGACGATTTTGTATCGATCGCATGCTTACATTGGGTTCAGACAATTTGCAACTGTCACTGTGGAAAACTTTGGATGAGGCCTTTGTTCAGCAGTGGAAGTCTTTTGGCTGATAATGATGATAACGAGGCATGTATTCTCTGCATACTCAATGCGTGTGCATTAAGTCTTATCAGACACCCTGATATCATTTCACAAACCCTTTTCAGCTTCAATTTAAAGAACCAAACTGAGAAGACACTCTCTATTTATAAGAATGTGTGAGGAGTATAGTAGCACCAACGCTTCCTTACCGGACTTGATCGTGTTTTTCGAATAACTCAACGGGCTCAGAAAAAAGATCAAAGGCATTTGTGACATTCTGAGTCTTTGGCAGCCAACACTTGATGCATCGGCTGTTTTTAGGGTTCCGTAGCCGAATGGCAAAAAACGGAACCCATATAGTTTCGTCAAGTCTGTTTGTCCGTCCGTATGTCACAGCCATTTTATTCTGTTACTATAAGCACCACACACTTAAAAATTGGTAGAAAGATGTATCCTGTTAACCGCTTTACGATTCTCATACAAAAAATAATAAATAATGACATTTAGGGGGGGGGGGGGGGCTCCCATACATGAAACTCAAGCTAAAAAAAATGCTTAGTCAAACCTATGCTAAAAGTCTTTTAAAATGACATCGAGGTTTCTAAAACCATTTTCTTTTAAAGCCTAACGTTTCATAGCTAGACGCTTCCAAAGTGGTAAAATGGGCGCCCCCCCCCCCCCCCATCTAACTTCTAAATTAAGCGAGTGTAAATTTTGAAAAAAATATATAATGTAGATCTTAACAAATACTTTCAACGAAAATTGGTCCGGACGGGATCGAGAAGTTTTTGAGATATAGCACATTTTCAACAACAAACAACTTTGTACTTCATACAAACATTATGAAAAAGAAAGTTATGTTTGCCGTCCACAAAATATTGTGGTATTTGACTAAGTGTAAGTAAGTGGATTCCCTAATTCAGTTAAAATTGGCACGGAAGCCTCAGTGCGCGAGTCCGACTCGCACTTGGTCGGTTTTTTTTCCATTGAAACTGCCAATGTTGTGTATATAATAAATAATAAATTTATATGTGCCTGACAACACACCAGTTGTCACAGTTTTGAAGTAAGGAATTTTAATCCTTGTGTTACGAATTAGACAACGATTATGACGGAGGCGTCTCCCGTAAATAGTACAATAATTATTATTATTAAATAATTAACTATTAGAAAGTAATTTATCCAAAGGTCATTAAAATAGCTATTCTGACATTCAAGGTTAAGGTTAAGGTTAGTTTTCTTCAATAAATATTAACGTCTCAGGCCTAATTTATTCATCGATAGTAACTTATCCAATGGTCATTAAAATAGCTATTCTGACATTCAAGGTTAAGGTTAAAGTTAGTTTTCTTCAAAACACACACAACCGTTAATATTTCACCGCTGGCAACGAAACATTACCGTTACTTGAGGACCGAAATTGGGCCTTAGGTACAAATGTTCGTGGTCTTCACACAAATATTTTTTTCCTATCAGGGATTCGAACCCGCGACGACAACCCGCGATGAAATTAAGTGTCCGCAGCGTGTATTTTGGTTTATTTGAGCTACGTTAGTAAAGGGGAGGAACAAGAATTACGTTATTATGTAAATGGGGTTTCGGAGTCATGTCAATGTCTGACGGTTCGGTGCCAGTTACGTGTCACATTTGATTGTTCCAGGTACGGCAATTGTATATTAATTACATAACATCAATGTTTGAGTCTAAATCCAGTTGAAGTTTCAATATTGAGATGTTGAATATAGGCCTAGAACATTTAGGTCATCACTTAGTATTAAGCCGCCTATTTAAGAATGTCTTGGGGCCCTATTTTTTAATTACTCGTGTCGATACATTGTGTGATTTTCTTTGATTATTTCTCGACTTTCAAACGAAAATCAGAATTTACACAACAGTTATAAAAAAGAAAAATAATTCTATTTCGTTACTACTTGTGTTTGCATTTGGTTTGAAATTAGTTGACTTTTAATTTAATTTCGAACAAAAACATTCCAATTGTCACGAGTGATAAAAAAACCGGCCAAGTGCGAGTCGTACTCGCGCACTGAAGGTTCCGTGGCAACTTTAACTGAATTAGGGAATACACTTACTCCACTTAGTAAAATACCACAATATTTTGTTGACAGCAAATGTAAGTTTGTTTTCAATAGTGATTGTATGAAGAACAAAGTTATGTTTGCGGTTGTTGAAAATGTGCTTTATCTGAAAAACTTCTCGTTAAATCCCGACCAAACCAGTGTTTGTTAAGATATACAATAGTGAATTCGGTTTTAGTTTCATATATGGGAGCCCCCCCTAAAGTATCATATATTTTTTTATTTTATATATAAGAACCGTAAAGCGGTTAACACGATACATATTTTTACCAATTTTCTACAGTGTGATGCTTTAAGTTACACAATAAACTGGCTGTGACATACGGACGGACAGACAGACAGACAGAAAGACAGACAGACAGACAGAAATACAGACAGACAAACAGACTTGACGAAACTATAAGGGTTCCATTTTTTGCCATTTGGCTACGGAACCCTTAAAATGGAGTGAGTGGTTAAAAATTGCTTGCTGGTAAGTTACCAGTAACCTTATCTGTCTATTACTTCATACAAAATGACATTCCGTATTTGAATTATTAGATGGTTATTGCTTATTTGTCTATGGTGAAACAGGCTCGTAATGTCGTATAAAATAATAAATAAGGTTATAAAAATGTTCCTTTTCAAAAACTTCTATTGTTATATACTTACATGATTTAAGACGTTGCTGTATTTCGTACTACACTTATAAATAGCGGGCTTAATTCAACGATACACGACCTCCGTAGTCTAGTGGCTAGCACGCTGGTTTCAATCGTCGCCATCTCGTAAGGTTCCGGGTTCGATTCCCGGTCGGGTCAATGTAGAAAATGATATTTTCTATATTATCTTTAGGATCTGGGTGTTGTGGTACCACCGTTGTGTCTAATTTCCATAACACAAGTGCATTGGCTACTTACTTTGAGATCAGAGCAATGTATGAGATTAGTGTCTAATATTTATATTTATATTTTATATTTATACACTTATTTAAAAGGTAAACATCGTATTTACCTTCTCAACGCTTTGGCTCAGTTGCACAATTCATGGTCCCGGAGTGACTTGTTATATACAGAATGACTTTTTTATCAGTACCGAAATTTTGTGTAAAGACCACTGATGGATATGAACAACTTTGACAATGAGGGCAATAGTAAAATCGAGAAAAAAAAACAGCTGTTTCATACATTTTGACCGCGGGCTAATTGAACTTTTTTATGGAACAGCTGTTTTTCTTGATTTTACTATTGCCCCCATAGTAAAAGTTGTTAATATTCATCAGTGGAGTCTTTAAACAAAATTTTGGTACTGATAGAAAAGTCACCCTGTATATCAGTCGTGAACATTGATTATCTACTGTGGAACAATAAACACTTTAATGTAAAAAAAAGGTATACGTAAACCTTTTACAGCCCTAATTATTAATTTAATTTTTAATTTTAATGAATATCCCCACAATTTCTGCTCAGCCCAATGGTATGACTGGTAGAGAATACCATATGGCGTTAAGTGTAACTTCTGTTCTGGTTGCACAATAAAGTAAATAATTAAATGTTGTCACATGGAGACATAAACAAAGGTAAATCAGTGGCAAATTGTCAATCAGTACTTGCGTTTGTCGAACGAGTTGAAAGTTTCGACAACGCTTGATATCGGCGCGATTACGGTTTAGAGTTCCGTACGCTGATGGAACCTATAACACGGTTTTAATTTGACGGATTTGCATTTAAACTCACATGTTGTGGACAGTAATTTCTAAGAGCCATAAGAACTAAGATTGCAGAAAGCTGATACAAATATCATGGTTAAGTTAGTTTAGAACATTCACAGTGTCATATTTTATATTCATAAAGATGAAATAAGAAACCAAAAGTTTGCGCACGGGCGTGACATGAACCAGCAACTTTTTGGCTAACCGGGCTAAAAGCTTTACTAATTGAGCTACCGTGCTTTCGGTTCGACCTTGCAAAATTTGTGGTCTCTTATGGATACGTCATTACGCGTGACGTTTAGCGCCATCTACCCGTCTGTTTATGCAACAGTGGGCCAAGTAGTTATTCATTACAGAATAAATTCTTCTTGAAAATTGAGAACGCTTTACACGCGCAGTATCATAAATTTTATATTCATAAAAATTTAATAAGATACCAGGTATTTGCGCACGGGTAGGTTAGAACCAGCATTTGCTTGGCTATCCGGACCAAAAGCTATATGTTCTTGTGTTTAGTTATTTTATCTCTAGCCTTCACTGGATGTGGTTTTCAATGAGGTTTAGATATAGCCTCTAGCTTTACAGTTATTGTGTAGTCGTGGAAAATACACTTTTCCTGACCACTTTAAAATAAAAGCAAATTTGAATAAATAATTTTAGAATGCGTTTGCTTTTAACTCTAGACCAAGAAAATTGCAGAAATTCTATACTTCTGTGGTGTGTTCAAGACGGATTCGAAGATGGATCGAGCTCTCACAGAAGAAACATGCCATCGTTCTCTGGAAATCGGAAACAAAATATGCACAAAAATCTAGTTCCTTCTACAGAACCATCTGTGGGACATCAAGACTCGCTGTTCACCAGTTTTTAATCCCCGTTCCGCGAAATTGCGAGCTCACTTAATTATTTTTGGCTTTTGTTAATCTGAAACTCTTTGTTTGCATGTTAACTGTATTTATCGTGGTGCGTGTACTGGTTTTAAGCGGATTCACGTAATTTACCCTTTTTATTTTATTTTTATTAACAGATGAAACAACCGTACATTAATTACATAGTCATGATTGTCAACAACTTTAGCCACGATTGAATTGTAAGTGTAATAGTTACGAGAAGGTAATATTAACTCTCAACTCATTGCAGTGCTTTATTTCATTGATTGAGTTAGTGTATTTTTGGTAACAGATGATTAATCATATAATTATTGCTTTATCTTGAGTACTTATTACTTATTAAGACCGCTTTAAGAGCACTTTCACACTTAGTGCGCCTTCAAATTAGAAAGTTAGCAACGCGACGGTCGCGCGGCAGTTGCGCTGCTGTCAATTTCATACATAAAATGACAGCAGTGAGCCTTTCACTACCCCTATCACGAATAATTTGCGTCAAAGTATTCGTATAGTAACGTAATCATTTGTATGAGAATCTGAAAGCGCCTCTATTGGACGTAAAACAAACTAAATTTGGCAGCTCAAATACCTGACATTTATTGTACGTAACCATTTTCTATAGTGTTTAACTGGATTTGCGAGCACGAACCTTTCTTTGACGTATAGTATCGTGAGTTGCAACATGATTACTTGAGATTCTAAACGTCAACAATGAGCAAAGAGAAACTAGGTAACTTTTACGGATAAGACCGCCTAAATTATTTTTTTATCGTCTATCAACGAATCCAACGCATGGGCTAGGCAGAGGTCGGGAAACTGCTCATCTCATTAACCTCAGTGTTTGAAGACGAAAGTTTTCAACGGGTGTGTATATAGGTACTTAGTGAGACCATACGGATCCGACACATAGTTTCGTACTATATGTGCTCAAAATCTCTCATATAACAACAGACAGAGCTTTGGCTTTTGGCGAGAAATAAAGAAACGTGTGAAATAAAGAATACGTTTGTAGTCATATTTATAATTCTAAAATTAAGATATTGCAGTAGAAATATGTAATTTATTACAATATTTTTTATCTTGTACATATTACTTTTAACTTGAAAAGAAATCAGGATCAGGGACACTTTGTAATCGGTGTATCGATTTTGATCTTGTTGGGTTCATCTTTGCTCTGATTATGACATATGGGAGTACCGAAGATCGCTAGAACTGCTAGACTCACTTTATTTCTTCTAACTGGATAGGCGTATTTCTATACATTTTATTTTGGTTGTCTTCATTCTGAAAAATAATACATACATTTTTTTATATTGACGTTAATGCTTTTCATTCCATTTGTTAGAAACAGCGTCCTCTTGGAGAGCTGAGGGCTTGGATAAATCACAATTTCTTGAGAAATAAGATCTAGCTAGAGTTTATCTCGCCATAATAGCCAATGAATAAAAGCACTTTAATCACAAATCCTTGTATTACTTTTACGTACTTACTTTTTCAAAAATTCAAATATTGTTACGTTCTACTGCAAACGACTTATCCTCGT
This sequence comes from Pyrausta purpuralis, assembly GCA_963924145.1. NCBI lineage: Eukaryota > Metazoa > Arthropoda > Insecta > Lepidoptera > Crambidae > Pyrausta > Pyrausta purpuralis. The sequence goes on from OZ001643.1 coordinate 22,669,950, forward strand.
TATTTTAAATATTTTTCATCATTTTTAAACTAAATCTTTTGTAAAACTTTTGCATTTGTCACAATATGATGGCATAACGTCAATCTGTCAATTGACAGTCTAGTAAACAGTTCAAAAATCTAAAGATTTCAGAAAAACATATATCTTCATATTTTAATTGACCAAAATTTTACATTTACTAACCCAGCCAAACATATTGATCGTAATTTTGTTCCGTTAATGATTTCTCTTAGATTTTACTGGAATATCATGATATATTTCGATAATAATTATAAAAATATCGCTTTACATGTTTCTAGACGTGACATATTTACGTTAGTATGACGTCATCTTCGTCAATGCTATCGAGCTTACTACACGACACGAGAGTGCTTCGTGATGCCGACTAACGTTGTACTGCGTAAACTCGCTACGCTAACGTGACGAATACTTCAAAAGTTCGTGATTGGGGTACACATAGAGAGGTGCGCTGCTGTCGCTCTAACTTGAAGGAGCACTTACACTTAGGCGACTTTAGCAGCGCGATAGTCGCGCGACAGCCGCGCTGCTGATATTTTCATACATAAATAACAGCAGTAAGAGCGCTTTCACACTAAGGCGTTTTTAGCAGCGGGACGGTCGCGCGGATGTCGCACTGCTGCTGCTGTGTGAAAGCGCACTAAGTAAACTAGTAACTAATGTGAATGCACACTTAATCACGATATAGCTCGTTAATTGCACTCTTACGATATCGATTGCTTAAGCAAAGAGCAATTAACGGCTAAAAAGATCATCGCTCAGCCAACATTGACGAGAGACACGAATAATTAAAGTATATTGGTATGAGTACGCTTGTTCATGAATGTTCATTAGCATTACCGTAAAATGCTGCAACTTTGCCAAGTAAGCGCAAATTTGCCTATTTTTTTCCGATCTTTATATCTCAGTCTGCTTAATATTTTATTTCTTTCTACCATTTGGTAGTAAATTAACATTAGTATGGCAACACATTTTTATTTTTTCTTCTATGGTAACTATTGGATTTATCTGTCAGTAGCGCAGAAACTGAGAGTGAGGGAGCGAGAAATTTTACATTGTCTCAAAACTTTTGCGGTTTGGTAGCCAAAAAATAGTGTTTTCGTGCTGTGATAACGTTCCAGGGTAAGAAAATATGTCCTTTTTGATGTATCGTTTTATATTTCGATGAAATCTCATGGTTTTATTAAATGCTCTCACTAGGCAATGTTGGGCAGTGTTTTAAAAACTCAAGTGACACATCTTTGCCTGGGTCTAGGGTTGTCAAATATTATAATCAGAATTGAATACTTAAATTATCCTGTGGTAAATAATAATAAGCAAATGTGATTATTTCACTATAAGATTAACCTTATAAAAGTTTGGTTGTTTGTTTGCTTGTTTTTTTTTATATTTATTAGTAATCGTAATTAAAAAAATACGAATAGAACGAAGTCCCGGGCAAAGCTAGTTGGTTAGGCCACTTGCCTAAATTAAGCAACTTACTTTTTTTCTTATGCAAATATATATATATATATATATATATTCATTAATAACTACATGCTTTAATGATATAAATAAATTCTTATACCTAGACCCAGTTCAAAGAAGAACTAATTAAAACAAAAGTAATTCTATAAAAGTCGTCCGTTGTGACATCCGTCTGTCTTTTTTGTATGAATCGACCGTTACTTATAACGGTTCGTTAAATATAGGAACCGGGCATTAGTAAATAAACCTTAATTTTATTTCAGTTACTCATACAAAAATGGGGAACGACAAACATAGAAAGAGAAGAAAACCAGGAGCTCGTAAATATTCTGATAATTCTCAGGAAACATTAGAAGTTGCTGCAGACCTAGTGCGTGATAAAGTTATTTCGTCGTATGAAGCGGAAAAGCAATTTGGTATACCACGACGGACCATAGTAAATCGCATTAAGAAATTACACTCGAAAGATTTTGGTCGACCGACCGAATTGTCCATAGATGAAGAAGCCCACATCGCCGACGTTGTGAATCTTTCTGCACAATTTGGAAGTCCGTTGACCATGCTAGACTTGCGCATTGTAGTACATAACTACATAACAAAAAACGGCAAACTTCACCTTTTTAATGGCAAAATGCCCGGTGAACGGTGGGCCCGGGCATTTTTAGATCGTCACCATTTTTCAAATAGAGCTGCACAAAATATAAAAAGGAATCGTACCGCAAAAACGGTAGACGAATTAAACCAATATTTTGAAAATCTGGAGGAGTCGCTAAAAGATATCCCTCCTACAAACATACTTAATTTCGACGAGACAAATTTGACCGACGATCCGGGATCACGAAAATGTATTTTTAAAAGAGGCACTAAACACCCAGAAAGGGTTCTTAACGCTAACAAAAGCTCAGTATCCGTAATGTTCAGCGGAAGTGCAGACGGTCAATGCCTACCGCCCTACGTTGTTTATAAGGCTGACCATTTATGGACTAGATGGTGCGAAAATGGTCCAAAAAATTGTCGATATAACAGAACTAAATCAGGATGGTTTGACATGGTCTGCTTTGACGACTGGTTCAAATGTATAGTTTTGCCATGGGCAAACTCTCTAGATGGACCAAAACTTGTCATCGGCGATAACTTGGCATCACACCTAAGCGTCGAGACAATACAAATATGTCAAAGTCAAAACATCAGATTTGCTTTTCTTCCAACGAATGCAACACCTCTTACTCAACCGTTAGATGTCGCATTTTTTGGACCCATGAAACGTCACTGGCGTGAAATTTTAACTAATTACAAAGCTACATACGGCAGCGCAAATACTATTAACAAATGTCATTTTCCACAATTATTAGACGAACTCATGACCAAAATAGATATGACAAAAGAGACAAATTTACGTAAAGGATTTGAAGGATGTGGAATATACCCTTTCAATCCATAAAGAGTGACAAAAAGATTACCAACGGTGCAAGAAGAAGACATTCGTCAATTTGATACAAGCCTTCTAGAGAATTCACAGAGAAATAGACGATCGCAACCAATAAAAACAGGTCAAAACAGCAGACTAACAGTAACACCAGGTAAGTCTATATCGACTGAGGAGGCAGAAGAGCTAGCTAAAGCCAAACTTAAAAAGAAAAATCCAAAACAAAAAGAGAAAAAAGACGCAAGTTTACCAGGACCATCGAAAATAATATCTGTAAAGGATAAAAAAAATAAGCAGACCGGAAAAATGCTCAAAAAAACAATTTCACTTCCAATCAATGACAATAAAATAGATGAATGCTCCCAATCTTCTGGTTTACCATTGATGATTAAAAATCCAAACTTTCTCAGTAGGATTTGTACTAATGCTATTAACATTTATTTGCAACCGTTAGCGTCACATTCCTATAAAATCGTGCATTGCCTAAAAGATTTACCAAAGGATTCCGAAATGAATTTTCTGTTTTGTGATGATACACCAGAATGCCTACAATTAAATATAGATAACATACCTAAAAATGATCTAGAACTACAAAAGAAGTCCCCAATGAAGAAAAAACTTTCGAAGATAATAATTACGTCGAAACCTTCGAATATAATAATTACGTCTAATAAAGTTATCAAAGAAGCTTCTCCTGTAAATAATATGCCATTGCGAGATAAAGATACACAGATAAATACAAAAAAAAGAAGACAAGCCAATATTTCTCAACTGCCGTCATCCAAAAATAAAAGAAAAAGGAAACGCGTGTATGCTAGCGATTCAAGCACAACGTCAGAAACATCTTTTCGAGCTGCAGATGACTCAGACTGTGAAGATTTTGACAATTATATTCAATCATATTTACAAGAACAAGAAGACCAAGAAGTTATATGCCCTTTTGGCCTGAGCAATATTGAATTTCATGTAGAAGATCCTCTAGGGTTTGACGAAAACAGTTGGGTAATAGTCAAATTTGCTTCAAAAAAAAGTGTTAAGTACTTTATAGGGAAGGTTTTATTTATTAATAATAAAATTCCTACAGTAAAATTTGCGAGAAAAGCAAAAGAATTCGAAGTGTAATAAGGGAACAGTCTTCACTTACCCGAACATTGATGATGTATGTGCTGTACAAGATTTAAATGACATTATTACAGTATTACCTGACCCCCAAATCACCCGACGAGGACAATTCATATTTAATTTGAGTCTCGAGAAATTTAACATACAGTAATATTATATTAATTAATATAATCTATTTACGAATATGTAATACCAATAGGTATTACGTATGTCGTGAGATGTCGTATGTAGTATTGTATTCTGTTAACTACTCAGTATTAGCATAGTGTTCGTTTTTATAATACCTGCAATTAAGTTCCTATTGATATTAGTTTAAAGTTAGTATTATAGATTTTTTAGTAAGTATTACTAAAAGTTAAGATTCCAAAGATGATTTCTTATACTAATTTTAAGTGCCTACACACGGTTTAAAGACAGAAGATTTTTTTTATATTTTATATAGTTACCTACCTATCGTCGCCAAATAACAATTAATCTTTAAGAGGAAGGTACTGTTTGCTTTTTATATTTTTGATTTAAATACCTACCTACTTACCGTCGCCAAATAATAATTAGCTATAAGTGGTACTGTTTGATTTTTTATGTTGTTAATAATATTTTTGTTATATAAGTAACTAGGTAGGTACTTATGGTTTTTGATAAGCATTGTATTCGTTATTACTTTGATATAACAATATTCTCACTAAATAATTTTGAAATATATCTTTTGTGTATTTTTGGCACAACCCTACATCCAAATTCTTTTTGTATGGGAATTCTGCAGTACCTGCTACAACTTTGCCGGTCACTCGCTAAAAAAAAACTATTCCATTTATGACTGTGATTTGACTATTAGAAACAAGAACGGTCTTTTGTGATACACAGAAAAAATAAACTACACGAATAATAGATAACCTACAGAGATATTCTTCTAGGCAAAGTTGTGTCCTTGAGATTTAACAATGCCTACGATTTTGTACGCCTGTAATACGAAAAATGTACTTGATTTAAGAAAATTTGGCGCTTATTTGGCATTGCATAAAGTCTGTTTTCCTACTTAAACATTTTGGAATGTATAAAAATTATTCCGTTCAATGAAATTAAGAAAAACCGTCAAAATCCAGGCAAAGTTGCAGCATTTTATGGTACTTAATTTTATTATTTGCTCATAGATGGCGTTAGATGTAGTTTAAATCGCGAGAAGACTGTGATTTTTTGGTTGATGACCTTCTAGTTCATAAGGTCCAAATTAAACTTGGTATTTGAGTATATTGAATTTTATTTCATATACCCCCTCCAACTATCCAGCGCTTTGTATTGGTTTATACATAGTGTTGGTCCATCGAGCCGACTCTGGGTTAGTTGTTCGTTTGGATTTGGAGGCAAGTTGTCCACGACGGTTTTTGAGGAGCAGAGTTGGCTGGGCAAGTGGATTGCTTGCGCAAACTAGCCAACATTCAGCAGCTGTGGTGGTCGCAAGGTGGTGCGATTCTTCACTGCTGCAGACGGTGCCGAGGTGGCGGTGCCTGTCAGGAGTTCAGGACTATACCAGGAAAAGTTGCGAGGGTTGAAAGCAGGACGCTGATAGCGTCATTCTCCATACAGTCCATTGAAGGTGGTATCAGGATATTTCGTGAGTGAATTTGAACTTTATTTACTCGAAGTCGATAACATTGATAATAAACAATAGGTGGTGGGTGTAGAATAAGTGGTGCGAATTTGAACTTAATTTCCTAGAAACAATTAACTTGTGTATTTGTAACTAAATTTGGACTTAGAATAATTAGTGGTTTGTTTACATTAAGATAGTTAGATTTTAGGTAAATTTTGCAAGGACGGGGAACCTATGCCCAAATTTGTATAGGATTGTCAAACACTTGTAAAAATTTATGTATTTCATATAACTGTCAAAGACTTGTAATTTTTTTACTTAGTTTCATAGAACTGTCAAAAACACTTGTATTTTTTTATGTATAGGATTGTTGTATGACACCTGTCAAAAACACTTGTATTTTTTTCTGTATAGGATTGTTGTATGATAGAACACACGGAGTCCACTCAAAGAGAATTAATTTCAAATAGTACTAATTTATCATAATGGATACCTTTGTTCATATGCAAGTAGATACCTTTGACTGTATGTCAAAGGCATTAACAAACTATAAAAAATCTCCTAAGGACCGGATTACACAGCATTATGTACAAATAAGGCTAGATTCTTTGGAGGAACTTTGGAATAAATTTAAACTTACTCATGTAGATATTCTCAAAGCGTCTCAGGATAGGGATGTAGAGTACTTTAAAAACGATATGTATGTTTTGGTTGAAGAATTGTACATACAATATAAACTGATATTGAAAGAAGCACTTGACACATTTGAAAAACCAATAAAGGTTGTTTCGAACGTATCAGATTATAATAATTCACAATGCTCAAACGTTCAACTACCTCGGATTGTAATACCTACATTTACCGGTCAATATTCAGAATGGACTACATTCCGAGATTTGTTTGTGTCTTTGGTTCATAGTAACTGTAATCTAGATAATGTTCAAAAAATGCACTATTTGAAAGGATACTTAACTGGAGAACCAGAACAACTACTAAGGCAAATTCCTATTGCTGATTCCAATTACGTAAGATGTTGGACACTGTTGAATTCGAGGTATAACAATAAAAAATATTTGTGTCAGTCTATATTAAGGAAATTATTAAGCCAAAAAAATATTGTGGGTGATTCTGCAAACATGTTAAAGAGTTTGATTGACACTACTACTGACTGTTTAAGCGCGTTGACAAATATTGGAGTTGATGTAAGCTCTTGGGACATACTCATAATACACTTGTTAACCCTTAAACTAGACGTAGATTCCAGAAGAGAGTGGGAACTTTTTATAAGCAACAATAGTGAATTAGTCGAACTTCCTGAGTGGTCACAATTTAAAGATTTTTTGACAAAACGATACCGCGCTTTAGAGTTTCTGGAACCTAGGTCTACTGTATCTCAAAAATTCCAAAATATTCAGTCGCAAAGCAGCAAAAAACCAAAGACTTTTTTTGCAACTGAACCTCAGTGTGAATTTTGTTCAGATAATCATAAAATTGGTAATTGCAAGGAGTTCGTAAAGCAAGATGTCGACAGTCGTAGAAGTTTCATTGAGAAAACACGTTTGTGTTTTAATTGTTTTGGTCATCATGCTGCCAAAGTATGCCAAAGTAGTTTAACTTGTAGAATATGTAAACGTAAACATCATTCTCTGCTTCATCCCAAAATGTCCCCTATTGATGGTTCAGGTTCGTCTGGTGGAAATACTGTTTTGCAAGGGTCCGGTAAGGTTTTTATTTCTACAACTGGTGAGGATAACATGGAAGATTCATCCACTGTGGATGCAGTGGAAACACCAAATGCAAGAGAAACAGAACCAGTAATTACTTGCCATTCATCGATGAAATTGTCTTCTCAAGGTCAAGTTCTTTTGGCTACAGCTTTAGTTAATGCTGAGACGTCCAATGGTGAGCTTCATCTTATTAGAGCACTTCTAGATCAAGGCTCCCAAGCCTCATTTGTAACGGAAGCGGTTGCTCAGTACCTTGGTCTTTAGAAGATACCTATAGAGGGTCGAATATCGGGCTTAGAAGGAAATGAAAGGATTTCTGCAAAATACATGGTACAACTGAAGATACATCCAAGATTTGATGTCAATACTGTGATAACTGTTAATGCCTATATACTGCAATCGATCACATCTTTACTTCCAAACAAGAAAATAGTTGAACTAGATTGGTTAGATACGACCGAATTTTGTTTGGCTGATCCACAGTATTACATCCCGAACAGAATTGATGTACTGTTTGGTGCAGAAGTTTATAGCAAGATTATACAAGAAGGCATCAAGAGAGGATCAGAAGGATCACTGGTAGCACAAAATACCTCACTGGGTTGGATATTATCAGGTTGTGTACATGAGGTTCAAGGCAATCATATTATGGCAATGCATACTTTGATAGAAAGTGATGATTATCTCAAGGTATTTTGGGAACTGGAAGCCGACCCCAAGAGTCAATTTAAAATATTATCTCAGGAGGAGGAAGAGTGTGAAAGATTTTATGCACAAACGACATGCAGAGACTCGCAGGGCCGGTATATCGTGCGGCTTCCATTCAAACAAGAAAAGGTCGAGTTTGAAAACAGATTGATTGCCGAGAGAAGGCTTAAATCATTAGAGAGCAGGTTTAACAAAAATGTGACCTTAAAGAAAAACTACGCTAATGTAATAAAAGAATATGAAGATTTAAATCATATGGAGATCGTACCGGAGAAAGATCGAAATGATAAGAAATCATTTTATCTTCCTCATCATGCTGTCATTAAAGAAGACAGAGACACAACTAAACTTCGAGTTGTATTTGATGCATCATGTAAGGATAAAAATGGGAACTCTCTTAATGAGCGTCTTATGATAGGGCCAAGTCTTCAACCAGACTTAAGACACTTGCTAATGAGATGGAGAAAACATCCTATTTGTTTGGCAGCTGATATTGTTAAGATGTACCGTCAGGTTAAGGTGGCTAATCAAGATACAAATTACCAACGGTTGCTGTGGTGTGATCAATGGAATAGTGAAGATGTGCTTGAAGATACCTCAAGAATTCTTAATAATTCAAAGACATATATACAGGAATATCGTTTATTAAGAGTAACATTTGGCACCGCAGCCGCTCCATATCTAGCTGTGAAATCTTTACAGCAAGTGGCCTATGATGAAGGTGCCTTGTATCCTGAAACATCAAGAAGAATTATTGAAGATTTTTACATGGACGATTTGCTTTCAGGCTGTGAGTCCGTAAACGAAGGATTACAGATTTTCAAGGAAATGAATAAGCTTTTACTGAAAGGGGGATTCGAACTACAAAAATGGATGACTAACGATAGTGATTTATTGGAAAGACTAAAAGAAGAGAAAGAAGGAACAGATAAATTAGGAGATGGAATAAACCTTAAAACGGATGAAGTGGTTAAACTATTAGGACTTACCTGGAATCGAATAACCGACGAATTTCATTACACGGTGAAACTTCCTCAACAGTCAGGACCTGTAACAAAAAGAAAGGTTTTATCAGATATAGCAAGATTATATGATCCATTAGGATGGCTTGCTCCAAGTGTTATCAAGGCAAAGATTTTCATTCAAAAACTTTGGTTAGCAGGAATCAGTTGGGACGAAGAATTACCAAGTGAGTTACTAAAAGAATGGATTACTTACCGGTCTGAATTGGATCACCTACAATCATTCAAGTTGCCTCGCTGGATGGAAACAAAGTCCGACGATCAAATAAGAGAGCTTCACGGATTTGCAGATGCTTCCAATGCGGCCTATAGTGCAGTCGTGTATTTGAGAGTTGTCGATTCAGTAGGAAATATTCATGTCAACCTTTACCTGCAAAACAAAGGTTGCACCTATTAAACAAATATCAATACCGAGATTAGAGCTAAGTGGAGCAACAATACTAAGCAAGCTTCTAAAAGAGGTGGCTGATGTGTTAGATATTGAAAAATCCCACATTCATGTTTGGTCAGATTAGTGTTGCAAAAAAAACGTTTTTTTTCTAGTGTGAAAAAAAGCGTTGAAAAAAAACCTGTAAAAAAACTGTCTTTTTTCTAGAGCATGTTTTTTTTCAAGAGTATGAAATCCAAAACTTTTAAGACAGTTACCGTTTAAGATGAATACTTAAGAATACAATTTCGGCCTATTTTTAACTCTACTATACTTTTCTGGTTGAGTGGTACCAAGATTTCATGAATAGATTGAAATCTCAAAAAACAAGAGACGAAGATACAGACGTACCAGATATAGAAAATATTACAGTGTCTCAAGCTGTAGATCTAGAGACGAAAAAAGAGACAGAAGAAAGTGAAAATTCCGACGCCGACAAGACTAGTGTAGGCACTGATACTGAAACTGAAAGTGAAGATGAAGAATAAGAAAATAAGTAATTGAATTGTTGGAAATCGGAAGTTGTTATAAGTTAACTATAATTAAATAAATTAGTTGATTTATTATACAAATTTCATTTATCATTGATTATCAACTAAAATGTATGGTAGAAAAAAAAACAAATTTAGAAAAAAAACAACGGTGCTAAGTTTTTTTTCATGTTTTTTTTCAAAAACTGGAAAAAAAAAACAAATTGTTTTTTTTTCATTTTACATCACTAGGTCAGATTCCGAAGTAGTTTTGGCCTGGTTAAGAGGCCATCCAAGCAAGTGGCAAACTTTTGTTGGTAATAGAGTTTCAGAAATTCTTGGAACTCTTGATTCAAATCAGTGGACTCACATTTCATCTAGCCAAAACCCAGCTGATTGCGCTTCAAGAGGTTTGAATCCATCAGAGTTAATCAAAAACCCTGTATGGATTCGGGGCCCATCTCTTCTAAGTGAAAAGGAAGTAAAATATTCTAAATCAAAGAAGGTTGAAACTCAATTAGAAATAAAGAAGGTTCACTCCAACAACGTGACGGAATTTATATGGAACAAATATTCCTCATGGAATAAATTGGTAAGAGTAGTTGCTTATTGTCGTCGTTTCTTGACATGTAAGAATCGATCTGACGCTACCAAACAGCATCACAGCTATCTTACCACTCAGGAACTCAAAGAAGCTGCAGATACCTGTGTTAGACAGTGTCAGCAAGAGAACTTTAGAAGGGAACTTGAACTACTGCATCTCGGTGAACCTAATAAAATAAAATGCCCATTGAAGTCTTTAAATCCTTTTATTGACGAATCGGGACTACTTCGAGTTGGAGGGAGACTAAGTAGATCCCAATTGGAACCAGACACCAAACATCCAATTTTACTTCCAAAAATATCGTCTGTAACAAATATGATTGTTGCTGACGCTCACGCTAAAACGCTTCATGGAGGCTCTCAACTCATGCTGACATTTTTACGGTCAAAATATTGGATTTTAGGTTCGAAGTTGTTAGTTAAATCGTATGTCAGGAAATGTGTAACATGCGTCAAGGATAAGGCAAAAACTACTGCACCTTTAATGGGACAACTGCCTACAGCCAGAGTGACTCCTTCCAAACCATTCAAATGTAGTGGAATTGATTATGCCGGTCCAATAAATGTTCGGACAACAAAGGGAAAAGGATACAAGTCATATAAAGGATACATTTGCATTTTCATATGTATGGCAACCAGGGCAATTCACCTAGAAGTAGTCAGTGACCTAACCACTGAAGGGTTTTTAAGTGCGTTCAAAAGATTTGTTGGCCGTCGTGGATTGTGTTCAGATGTATGGAGTGACAATGGAACAAATTTTGTAGGTGCGGGCAAGGAATTACGCACACTGTTTAAGTCTGAAAAGGAAGGATTTTTAATAGAAGTCGCAGAATCATTGGCTTCACACGGGACCAACTGGCATTTCATTCCTCCTCGTTCCCCAAACTTCGGAGGGCTATGGGAAGCAGGTGTAAAATCTCTGAAGACTCATCTAAGGAAGGTTATTGGAGAAACAATTTTGACCTATGAAGAATTGTCTACAGTCCTGGTGCAGATTGAAGCTTGCCTAAATTCGAGGCCTTTAACACAGATACGAACAGAACCTGAGTCATTAGAGGTACTAACTCCCGGGCATTTCCTAGTAGGAGAACCGTTAGTGACATTACCGGATTATAATTTTGAAACCTCAAACATTAACAGCCTGCGTAGATGGCAACTCACCCAAAGGTTGATGCAACATTTTTGGAGACGGTGGTCGCAAGAATATCTAACACAGTTTCTGCAAAGGTACAGATGGTCTTTCCAAACACCTGAACCTCAGTTAGGAGACATAGTGTTAATTAAGGAAAATGACTTACCACCTTGTAAATGGTTACTTGGGCGTGTGGTAGCTAAACACTCGGGTGTAGATAATATCACTCGTGTAGTTAGCTTGCGAACAAAGAATGCAATTATCAAAAGAGCAGTCTCTAAACTTTGTATTCTTCCTATTGATTCTGAAATTACTTGTTAAATTAAGTCTGTTGCATAAAAAAAAATATTTCGCAATATTATGATAACATTTAAGTTCTTTTTAGCGTTGTTTTTTATGTTAGTTTTTTTTTCTTTTGTGTTTACCGCTTTACCTTTTTTTTTTGCATGGTGGGCGGTACATTATTTAAATTAAGAACCATATTGTTAATATCGTCCATGGTGGGCGGAATGTTCATGAATGTTCATTAGCATTACTTAATTTTATTATTTGCTCATAGATGGTGTTAGATGTAGTTTAAATCGCGAGAAGACTGTGATTTTTTGGAATTCATGTTGACGTGACACAGACAATTTTCAATTTGCCGCCAAATCGTAAAACAAATGACAAATGAATGAAATATATACTCAGTAATATTGGCAAAGAGTTCTATTTTCAAATTTTAGAATATTTTTTTTATTATATTGTTTATAAGTGGCCAGTTCTAAGAACTTTCAGTTTGACCCTCGTATTATATAAAGGAAGTGTGCACGGACGAGTCTTTTAAATGAGAACTTAATGAACATATTATAACTTTTTTGTATCGAACCAAGAAATTGATTAAACACGATTCATTAGACTTAGTTTTAGGGAAGTAACTACCTACATATATTTTTCTTTATATAATAAAATATAACATACTATAGTTATCTTTGTTAGAAATTCGAATTATTCAGGATTTCATAAAGTGAAGCTAGGTAAGGACCTAGCGGACAAAAGAAAAAACCGGCCAAGTGCGAGTCGGACTCGCGCACTGAGGGTTCCGTGCCAACTTTAACTGAATTAGGGAATCCATTTACTTCTACTTAGTAAAATACCACAATATTTTGTTGACTACAAATATAACTTTGTTTTCCATAGTGTTTGTATGAAGTACAAAGTTATGTTCGCGGTTGTTGAAAATGTGCTATATCTCAAAAACTACTTGATCGATCCCGTCCGAACCAATTTTCGTTGAAAGTATTTATTAAGATCTAAATCATATATTTTTTTCAAAATTTACACTTGCTTGGTTTTGAAATTAGATGGGGGGGGGACGCCCATTTTACCACTTTGGAAGAGTCTAGCTATGAAACGTTAGACTTTAAAAGAAAATGGTTTTAGAAACCTCTCTGTTATTTTAAAAGACGTATCCATAGACACCCCACACGCATAGGTTGACAAATTTTTTTTTTTGTCAACTTAACTGTCATTTTTTTTTTTTTTGTATGAGAATCGGTAAGCGGTTAACAAGATACATCTTCCTACCAAATTTCAACAGTGTAATGCTTATAGTTACAGAATAAAATGGGTGTGACATACGGACGGACAGACAGACAGACAGACAGACTTGACGAAACTATAAGGGTTCCGTTTTTTGCCATTCGGCTACGGAACCGTAAAAATCAACTTAGGAATTTCCTTAGCTTCCTTAGTTGGGTTGTTTTTTTTTTGTTGTTGTAAAAAGACTTTGTTAAATTTTATCACTTCTGGCACGTACATACGTTTTGGATTTGTTATGCTACGGGCACTGGCAAAAATACGCGCTGAAACCAACACTATTCGCTAAAAGCAACGCCCCCGCTCTTTGTGCTGAGAACAAAGCTGAAAGTCCAACCTGAAAGCATTACAGACACTACTAGAATCATGAAAAAAAATCCGTTTCCGTGTGATTCCACGATTTTACAATAATGAGTTAAACCAGGATTTTACATTTTTTAAAAGTTTTCATGTAAAGTACTGTAGTAGAAAAGGATAAAGTATTTCTTTTCTTGTATGATAACGGTGTAGGCTTCGTTGGTTGGTTTTGGGTTAAATAAAAATAATTACTTAGTTATCACTTGTATATATCTTTTTTTACTTTCGAAATTTATCTACGAATTTATTGCGAAATCTTTCTGCTTCAAGCTTGCAAAGGACATCGATAGATTCTCACATGTATGGATAGCACATACGTTTTTACGTGCCTCGCGTGCCATCATGGCGGCATATAAAATTTTACGCTCGTGTCAATGGCATGTTAAACAGACTGTGTGCTGCATGCCGAAAAACAATAATGGTTTCAAATTCGCTTTAGCTGCTAAGTGTTAAATAAAAATGTTAAATATTTTTGTAGTTAGCATCAGTGTTAATTTCCCTATGAGGGTGGTTAAAATTCAGTAATGCTAAAAATATTTCCAGTAAACAATTTTTTTCCCAAAAATAAACTTTTTTGATATATAATAGAAGTTTTAATTTTTTTATGTTGTTTTTTTTTTTCATCTTATTTTTAAGTATAGAAATATGCCTTGCTACGAAATAGAAGAAATTAATCAGCGAGATTCTTTAGAAAATAATGTGATTCTAAGTGTCAAGCGCAGGACGAGTTTCTTACCAACAAAAGTAATAACTTAAAGCTATAATTCATTTTATAAATTGTCATAGCTGATATTTTGATCTTTTAGGAATGTTTTCTATTTAATTGCGACATTCAAAGTTAATTCGTACACAGTTTTTATTTTGGGTAGTAACTACTACAAAAAGTTGACTAAATCCTCATATACTACAAAGTTTCATGAGGGTTAAGTTAATTGTTAAGTGAGTTCAAACATATTACAAAAAGAAAATACCAGGTCTACAATTTCTTCACCAGCATCCATTTTCACGATGTTCCTATTGATCTTAGACCCCTTACACTACTCAGTCGCGCGTGACGCACCATCGTTGCAGTCGCAAACTGTCAATCTTTACACACTGTGCTACTTTTAGCATCAATGCAATTATTGATGCTAAAAGTAGCGCATGTGTATTGATGATGTGATGTAAAGCTGGAAATTGACACATTATGTACTTTATTAAGGCGACTGCATCGGTGCTAAATTAAATCTGTTCATTGCATGACTCGCGATGCTAGAGCGCGTTTTCAAAACACACAGTCACGATTCAGCATCGTACAGTCGCAAAATGTCAACCCTTACATACTTGCGCTAATTTTAGCATCGACATAGTCGCGATGCGGAAGCTGGACATTTACAAATTATGTTCTTTATATTGGCGACTGCATCGATACTAACACGCGTTAGCATCGAGAGTGTATTGATGCTAAAAGTAGCTCAAGTATCGATGCTAAAAGTCGCAATGTGTAAGGGGTCTAAACATGCAATCGCTGATCATTTATAGCTCAACCTTATTATGTTAAAAAATAAGATCACTAGAAAAGGTGATTGTGGAATTTCGGAAACAATGGATGATTGGCTCACAAGTCAGCCCCTATTCTTTATTTTAATACGATGAAAAACAAAGTAATTGTGACACTACAGGATATATTAGGGAAAGAAATATCATACCAACTTGACTTAAAATAAATCAATATAAATATGCGCCAGACAACACACATATTGTCTTGGTTTTGAACTAATTAATTTCCTTTCCTGTGCTACGAATACCAGACAACGACTATGACGAGACGGCTCCCATCAATACTGAAACTTAAATATATAAACATCCATGACTTAGGTACAAATTTTCGTACTCCTTGCATAAACATTTGCCTTTTTCGGAATTCGAACCCACGACTGCGCGAAAACGCGACGTCAATAGTTAGGGGGTATAAAGGGGAGGAACCCAAAAACCAACTTTTTTTATTTTTTGGCGTAGTGATTGAAATAAACCCCGTTTTTGTTAGCAAGTCCAATAATGTTAACAATATTTTCATAACTTTTAAAGTAATATCAATGAATAAATAATTAAACTGTTTGATTTAAAAAGATCTCAGTATAAAACCATTAATTACCTATGTAAGTTGTGAGTTTTGTATTTATCTTATTTTAAAATGAATCATTTCGCTAAAAAGGAATGTGCTGATTATTTACAACATTCGACTTGCATAGAAAACTGCACTGTACATTATACTCGTACCAAATTACAGTTTTCTAGTACCAAAAGTCTCTAAACAGAACCGCGGATAGACATAAAAACACACGGACATGGCGCAACTACAAGGGTTCCTTATTGATAGTTCAGTAAAAGCCTGAAAACTTTGTATAGAAAAAAATACACTCATACTAAATGCAAACCAGAACATTCCATGTTCTTTTCGGTTGCATTAATTAAGCGCAATAATGATTCAACACTGCTTACGGCGATACATTTACGCCAAATATTGAAAAACCTGTTCAGATTCATGTCTGATTATTTTCATGCCAAAACTAACTATTAACGAACGTCCGGCTTACTATTTTTGCAATCAGTTAATAACTAAGTTCCTACCTAGTACGTGGTTTTATTATAATTCATATTTTCAGGAACATATCCGACTTTTATGTAGTAAAATAATGCTTGATCAACTTCATAAAATTGCATCGTGTTTTAATGAAACCAATTAATAGGCTGATAAAAAGTTCAAATTATATTAATTGCGAGAGCAGCATGAGTTTCATTTATACCATTTCATTCAAAATTAATCTTGTTTACCACCCTAGACAAATTTGTAACATTCTATAGGGTCATTGTTTTAATAAATGGTTTTAGTGTTTTGAACCGGCAAGAGATAAAATAGAAAACTGTTCTGTAAGCAAATTTTCAATTGTAAATAAACGTTTTTTTCTATCACAACAAAGTTATTAAAGGCGTTGGTTCTGCAAACCGTCTCTATATACTTCCAATATACTGTTATGACCGCTGTTATAGACAAAGGAATCCTGATACCGGGTCAAAGGTAGGTAAATAATCAGCGGCCATGCCCAGTCCGCAGTAAATCGACTCTTTCTCCCAAGTTCAAGACCTCAATAATAGCGTGTTCGTACGAAATGTGGCCGAACGCACCAATTTACCCGACCCGGCCCTCCGTCCTTACATAGTATAAATAGAACGGACGGAACGCCGAATTCTATGTTTTCGGCACGTTTCTCTGACCTTCATAACGGTCAGAGAAACGTGCCCATGTTGATTCACGAAACTTTCTTACGTCAGAACAAAATAAAGAATGGCACAACTGGTGCCACTTTCTATCCCGAAGTTTTCTCTATTGTTTATCGCATAATGCTGCCAGACCGTTTAAAAATGTCTTGTTTTATTTGAAACCCTTTGCACACTCTAATTTTTTGTAGTAATGCAGTCGCGATGCAGCAACGTCGCAGTCGCAAATTTTCAACCTTTACACTCTTTGCGCTACTTTTAGCAACAATATTGTCACTACGCTCCCATCGTTAATATCGATGCAGTCGCGGCGCAGACCCTAGCCTACACTTCAACTCTCAGTAAGGGTATCTTCGAGTAAAGAGGCCATCCAATCCCCGGTTTACCGGAAGGGTGCGTTATTTTTAAATGAAACGCTCCAGCGATCGTCTTTCAGTTACTTGCAGGTACGGCTCAGGTTGGCTGATGGGCCGTTAATGTTGTGGATGAGAATGGGAGGGATGGTGTCAAAAGTACCTTTTGAAGCAGTTTGAAGTCATAAAATTTACGGTGTAACCCCCTCGTAGCTTGGTAAGCACGTAACGTCGTTATATGCCATTGGGGCATGCCATACAGGATCTCAAAGTTCAAGCACGAACATTAGTACTTAAGGCCCGGTCACGTGTGCGATAATTAACTCAACCGACCAAATCAAAAATACCGTAACTAAACACGGAATAGCTATTTGATACGTTATATTTTCTTCCAAACGCACACAATAGTAAATACTCAATCGCTGCTGCTGGTGACAGTTTAACCATTAATTGAGTACTATCAAGCACTAAACTGGGCCTAAGGCACAATTTCTTCAACGATAGTAATGGAAAAATTAAGTCGTTACCAGGGTTTGAATATTTACGATTGTGTATGCTTTAAAGAAATAATATCTTAATCAATTTTCAATAAAAAAGCCATTCTGATATTTGGTTAAGGTATATTTTCTTCAAAACACACAATTGTAAAAAATTCAACGTAACAACATTTTACCATGACTATCAATAAAGAAATTGGGCCTAAGTCATATATGTTAATACTAGCGGTCCCCCGCGCCTTCGTCCGCGCGTTTTGAGTTTGCTCCCTCCCCTCCCGTCGCAGCGTCATGTTTTATATCCTAAAGCCTTTCTCGATAAATAAGCTATCCAACACAGAAATATTTTTTCAAATCGGTCCAGCAGTCCCTGAGATAAGCGCGTTCAAACAAACAAACTCTTCAGCTTTATAATATATAGCGGTCCCCCGCGACTTCGTCCGCGCGTTTTGAGTTTGCTTCCTCCCCTCCCGTCGCAGCGTGATGTTTTATATCCTAAAGCCTTTCTAAATAAATAAGCTATCTAACACAGAAATATTTTTTCAAATCGGTTCAGCAGTTCCTGAGATAAGCGCGTTCAAACCAACAAACTCTTCTGCTTTATAATATAATAGCGGTCCGCCGCGACTTCGTCCGCGCGTTTTGAGTTTGCTCCCTCCCCTCCCGTCGCAGCGTGATGTTTTATATCCTAAAGCCTTTCTCAATAAATAAGCTATCTAACACAGGAATATTTTTTCAAATCGGTTCAGCAGTTCCTGAGATAAGCGCGTTCAAATCAACAAACTCTTCAGCTTTATAATATAATTAGCGCAAGCGCACGTTGTACTTAAGCTGCGAACATTATTTTTGTGCGGAGTTATGTTAAAACTGTGATAGTTCCTAAGATATTTATTGGAATCAAATGATATAAAGGGCAACTTTGTTCTAAATGAAATGCTCGTGATGATGAATGTATTTATTTTGATAAGAATAAATACCTGTGTGTATAATACACCTCTAAAAATGATGCATTATTTTTTTACAAATTTATTAACATAAAAAAGGTTGTAGTAAGTCCACCATAAAAGATAGACTTATGCTGTCGCGGACTTTATTATAGAACTCTTAATGCTGAACAATCCTGTCATACATGATTTTTGTGTAACTTTAGCGGTTTCCGCAGCGGAAGCTCTCAAAAGGAATATCTTTCTCCCGTTTTCGCAACATTTTTCATTGCTGCTGTGGTCTTGTGAGTTGTATCTTTATGTTATATAGCTTTAAGCATTCCTCGATAAATGGACTATCCAACATAAAAATAATTTTTCAAATCGGGCCTGTAGTTTCTGATATTAGCGCGTTCAAACAAACAAACAAACAAACAAACTCTTCAGCTTTATAATATTATAGTATAGATGTACGAGTATTACAGTATCATTAGGTTGCCGTAACACAAAGAAGAAATTTCTTTACTGAAAAACCAAGACAATTGATGTATTGTCTGACGCATATTTATTTAATCATCTTTTTCGAGTCAAGTGACGATAATTAAACTAAGTGTGATATTTAAAAGTTCCATATTCTGTTGAAAAACGGACACACTTTTAGTGATCTGGTTTCTTCTAGTCTTTGGAATTCGAAATCTTTCCGCACTCACTGAGGCCCTTGTTTATAAGTTGGATTGTAAGTGTTGGAGACCAAGATCATCTTTGACATAGATTTAAAGTTTTTAGTTGTTTTTATAAGTAATCCTAACGCCTACTCAAATTTAATAGCAATGCTACGCTCCAGCATCGATACGTGTCAATTAGCTTAAGCTTTTTTTTCTATTACACATCTTTGAAACCGACCAGTCACGTCTTCATCATTTAATTCCCAAAATCCTCAAAAAGTCTTCAAGATTCTCAACAGTAAGTAATGGTGAAATTTCATTACCAGCGGTAGAATATTTATGATTGTGTGTTTTGAAGCAAAATAAGCCTAGTTAAACTTGAGGAAAAAAAGCCATTCTAATATTTGGTTAAGGTATTGTTTCTTCAAAACACACACTATCTTAATTATTCAACCGCTGGTAACGAAACTTTACCATTACTATCGATGAAGAAATTGGGCCCTAATTTCGGCGTTGATAACGTAACTATAAACTATCATTATTATTTTAGAAAGCTGTTTATTAACCAACTAAAACTACAAATAATTTTTCAAATCTGAACTGCTTTAAGTTTGATCAAGAATTAACTTTTTGTAAGCTTTAGATTATGAATGAATATTAATGAACAAGTTAAACTTGTGTAAAATTAAAATATCAGAGCCAGAGGCAAAGTTGCTTGTTGACTAACAAAGTTTTAATGTCACCAGTTTTTAAATGTGGTTGCATTTAAAATATTTTCTAACTAGCACTTTTTACTTTAATCACAATCTCCATTTTGGTTTAGTTACGAGAGTAAATCTCATAGGCTGCAAAATTAAATGAATATACAATTTCCTGTATATTTATTGCTTAAATATGTAAATCAAGCGGTTATCTTCTTTTAAATGGAGGATTACATAGGTAAACATTGTGTCTTCATATTTCCATGTGACAATATTGGACACCAATCACATTCATTGCTCTGATCTAAAACTAAGTAGCTATTGCACTTGTGTTATGGAAATCAGACACATTGGTGTTACCACAACACACAGACCCGAGACAATATAGAAAATTGGATTTCTACATTGACCCGATCGGGTATCGAACCCAGGACCTCTGAGCGGCAACGCCTTGAAACCCAGCGTGATTAGCCACAACACCACGGAGATCGTCATTGACTCAGATGAAAATCTAAAGAAAATATGCTGATAATAAAAAAAATACCAGAGCGTGAATGGAATATGCGATCTATTTTAAACTGAAAAAGAGCAAGGAGAACAAGGGTGAATAGCGGGGAATTTTGATTTTTTTAACCTTGTTACAAAATTGCCTAACAAGCTGTCACATGCGGGGATGGCACTTAACGCTAGTCGGAAAAATTGCCACAAAAATTCCCGCGAAAAGGGAAAATGTAGGTATGAGTTTTTTTGTCGCCACATCGTGCTATCGGTCATTCGAATTGACTTTTGAACGATATTTCAAATTAGGTCGATATGCTATTCTTGTTATTGGGTGAGCTGATGTTCTAAGGGTGATATTTTGAAACAATTTTCTTTTGCACGAAGACAGCGCCACAAACCATTGGCAGACGTTGTAATGACAAATGGCTGTTTGTCGTTACGAAAAGTAACTAAACTTAGCAATTTTAATGCAATATAATATTATCCATTTATAATGATCAACTATGTAAATCTTTAGTGTCGATGCTTACTTTTTATCAGAATATAATACATGGCTATGTAAATTATGTACTAAAATTATAAGAGTAATTATGACAGATGATTGATGATTCATACTATACACAGCGTGGCAGCAGCGCCACTGATGATTTCATACATAAATGACAGCAGTAAGCCCTTAACATCAGAGCGACTCTGATATGAAGGCGCACTTAATCACGATATAGCTCGTTGATTGCACTCTTACGATATCGATTGTTTAAGCAAAGAGCAATTAACGGCTAAAGTGATGATCGATCAGTCAACATTGACGGGAGACACGAATTATTGTTTGTGTATTGGTATGAGTACGCTACTCACAATAAGTTAAATTAAGTTTTTGTTTACCTTTTTTCTGCAGACCATTCATTTAAGAATGATAAACGAGTGAAAAAGTATTCGCACTTATTAATAAGTATTCAATTTTTTACTTTATATTAGATGTATAGCGCTAACGAGCAACGGCTTATAGCTATTTACTGCAATTGAGGAAAAATATGCGTCTCATGTACGGACGACAGCACTGTGGTACCTTATGCAATTATGTGTTAAGGGGTGTCCGTTACTCTAGCAGGAAAGTGTCTTGTAGAGCACATTGAAGTATGCCGATGGATAGTGCTAAGTATGCTTTAATAGTGCTCCAAATTGAAAATTTGTGGGTGCCGAAGTTTTCGCAGGAAATACGTTTTCTGCTGGAGAAACGCTGCTCCAGCAGGAACTTTTTTAAATAATGACTCTAGAGCAGAACAAAGTATATTGTAAGATAGATCTTATAACCCATAATTTGTGCGTCGAAAAATTTAATCTGTAGGACTCACCGTTTTTAAGATATTCCATTTCCTGCTGGAGAAACGTTTCTCCGATTTCTATATCACGGGAACCGTTTAATGTGCGACCGAAAAAAAACTCACACTAAAAGGTGTTATATCGATGTCCTTTGCAAGCATGAAGCATAAAGATTTCGCAAGAAAACCATAGGTAAATTTCAAAAGTAAAAAAGAAATACAAGCTTTATGATACTTTCTCTGCGTGCTTACATTAAGTGGATATATACAAGTAAAAACTCAATATGAATATTCAACCAAAAACTTATTTACGAAGCCCACACTGTTATCATACAAGAAACAAAATGTAAAATCCTGGTTTAACTCATTATTGCAAAAAGAAAAATGAAAGTTTCCGTGATTCTAGTAGTGTCTGCAATGCTTTCAGGTTGGACTTTCAGCTTTGTTCTCAGCACAAAGAGTTGGGGCGTTCCTTTTAACGAATAGTGTTGGTTTCAGCGCGTATTTTTGCCAGTGCTTGTAGCTTAACAAATCAAAAATGTATGTACTTGCTGAAGTGATAAAAATAAACAACAAAAAGAAAACAACTCAACTAAGGAAGCTAAGGAGCTTCCATAGTTGAGTTGTTTTTATGTCCGCTAGTTCCTTACCTAGCTTTATTTTATGGAGTCCTGAATAATTCTAATTCCTAACAAAGGAAGCTAAGCTTTTCTATATTGTCTCGGGTCTGAGTGTTGTGGTACCAACGTTGTGTCTGATTTCCATAACACAAGTGCATTGGCTATTTACTTTGGGATCAGAACAATGTATGTGATTGGTGTCCAATATTTATTTATTTATAATTTATATTTATAACTTTTCTATAAAATGTTTCTTTTTATTACATAAAGAAAATTATAAGTAGGTAGTTACTTGTCTAAAACTAAGTCTAAGAACCGTGTTTAATCAATTCATGGTTAGATACAAAAAAAATATAAAGTTCTCATTTAAAAGACTCGTCCGTGCACACTTCCTTAATGTAACGGAATCATGACAGATTCAGATTCAGATTCAGATTCTTTTATTTACATGAAAACACGGTACATTTTGTTGGTAATTTAAAAAAAAAATAGTTCAACGTGTCTCGCAACAAATAATGGTAGGTAAAATATTTTTAATAAGGTAGCATTCATTATTCAAATAAAATAACACATAACTATTACATTCAAATGATAAATTATAATTACTAATTCCTTATTTTAAAAATCCTTAATGCTATAGAAATTATTATTTTATAGTCACGAATACTCCACATAACATCTTTCTAAAACATATATTGGGACTTGTTTTTATTATTGATGTATTTATTTTAAAGCTTGTTATGTATGAGTAATATCATTTATTGTATTAAATAAGTATGGTTTTTTAATAAGATTTTTTTTAAATATAATATTTTATTTTCGTAGAGGACACCATCTACTCGTAGCGTTAAGTCCTTTTGTACAAATTTTGGTTATGCAATAAAGTATTAATAAATAAATAAAATGTTATCTTACTTGCTTCTAGGAAATAGTGGCAATTTACCGCTTCTTATATCTCTTATCCTATAAATGAAAATATGATTGTGCCTGTCTGTATACGCTTGCACATGCTAGTTAGGTAACATACAGATTGAAATTTAATTCAATTAAATTTAGTTAATTCTATAGAAAAAAAAGTTTGTTTTTAGGTCTTAATACAAAAACTGGTTGATGAAAAACGTGCAATGGTTTTCCCTCATTCGAATCTTTCTACAAATTCAAGTGCTGCAATTCGCTCATAGTTTCCATTCACAGCGTCGCAGGTAACGTCGAAATCAAAATGTTTGTTCGTATCTCAGTTCCAAATAAAGCGGTGACTCAACTCGAGGAGCTTTTATACGAAGGCACCGATGTGAAATCGTACTAGGTACGCTTCTACGTGGCGCTGCAGATGCTCATTAACGAAGTAATTAGACAGCTTGTACACATTGCATTTGTAAAGCCACTTTTCATTTTATGAAAACTTTTATTTCATCTCATTGAAAAAGGAGAAATTTTCCATTTGCGCTTTGAATTAAGTTTGTAATTAAATGTGAGGTCTTCGTTTTCATAGGTGAATGGTATTTTGACTAGGATAACCTAACGAATATTATCTTTGTGAATAAATAGACTACTCCAAATTAATGGTTTGGAATGTATTTATTTTTATGTTTTTTCACTCACAATGTTATATTTTATATTCATAAAGATGAAATAAGAAACCAAAAGTTTGCGCACGGGCGGGACTTGAAGCAGCATCCTCTTGGTCCGGTCAGCCAAGAGGTTGCTGGTTCAAGTCCCGCCCTTGCGCAAATTTTTGGTTTCTTATTTCATCTTTATGAATACTCCAAATTATTTCATTCTTTTTTACAATGAATATCAAACATATATTTATGCGCCAAAATGAAGGTACTCTGGTATAATAATGTCTCAAGACTAATTTGTAGAATCAAGCCAAACTTACTTGATAAAATGCAAATCTTAGTTACCAAATTGTGATTTTCCGATATTACTATCTAGGCTGCTTTGTCAGCGTTCAGCGGCCAAGAAAACTTTCGATTGATCTTTCGCCGACTTCATCGAGGAATCGGGAGTTGTATTACGTAACTTACGACGCGATTGCAACTTATATGTAGCAGAGCTGAAGAAAGGTAGTGGTCAAATCACTGTCACAGTTGACGAAGAACATGCGACGAACAAACCTCCACTGTCTTACTCAAAAAGAGGTTTGAAGAAGAAAAGAAAGGTTTCATTGGGTAAAAATGATAGAAAAATGTCACATAGGTAACCTACTTACTCTCATCATTAAGCTTAGCAGTGGAGCGGCTTAAAAAAGAGTGTCTCGTTATAATTAATTTTGTTTGGTTTTTTAAATGTAAAGTATACCTTTGAATGAATTCTTCGTGAACGTTATCAGCCCTAGTGCCTATGTGCTCAGAGGTTTTCAATTTGAATGTTACTAAGGGGCTGTTCCAACATCTAACCAACTTTAACCACAAACGGTACATATAGTGCCACCAACTTATCTAAAGAGTGACAGATGGCGCCACGATCGAAAAGTATTACAGTTTTTGACTGAAATATACACTTCGCAATTTCTTTACTCGCCGTAACTTCTTGATGATAAATTAAACACATCTTTTTATTTTACTGCATTGCACAACCTAAGGTGGAATTGACGCTGGATGGCATTCTCTACCATTTTTACCTTAGGGCCCAAGCAAATTGATATGTGGGCCATGCTTTCTTACTCACGATCTCCGATAAATATTATTTAGTTCATAAAAATGGATGTAAATGATGTTTTTTTTGTATATTAATTAAATGTAGATAAATAAGGTACACTGTTTAAAAAATGCTTCTCAGAAGTTTTGAATATCACTGTAAACTGTGTTATAAAAAATAGAACCCGGAACGGCAGCAATGACGTTTTCAAACTCACATCTGTAGCTGTTAAATTTTTGACCATTCTTCAGATAAGTTGATGGCGCTGCACCCATGAATTATTTAAATATGGAACGTCATTTCGTATGAGTTAATGGATATTGTTACTGTACTTATTACTATGAAATTCGGAAACAGGTCATAAAAGTTGCAATGTGACACCGATACATGATACCCCTTGGGAGTTCAAACTAACTGTGTCAGTATTGATGTCTCACTGCAAGTGAAACTCTATGAGAAAACTTCCTTTTCTTCCTTTCACTGAGTTCCACTTGCAGTGCCAACCTCATGGCTGACCGGACCAAGAGGATGCTGGTTTTAAGTCCTGCCCGTGCGCAAACTTTTGGTTTCTTATTTCATCTTTATGAATATAAAATATAACATTGTGAGTGTTAAAAACATTCCAAACCATTAATTTGGAGTAGTCTATTTATTCACAAAGATAATCTTCGTTAGGTTATCCTAGTCAAAATACCATTCACTTATGAAAACGAAGACCTCACATTTAATTACAAACTTAATTCAAAGCGCAAATGGAAAATTTCTCCTTTTTCAATGAGATGAAATAAAAGTTTTCATAAAATGAAAAGTGGCTTTACAAATGCAATTTGTACAAGCTGTCTAATTACTTCGTTAATGAGCATCTGCAGCGCCACGTAGAAGCGTACCTAGTACGATTTCACATCGGTGCCTTCGTATAAAAGCTCCTCGAGTTGAGTCACCGCTTTATTTGGAACTGAGATACGAACAAACATTTTGATTTCGACGTTACCTGCGACGCTGTGAATGGAAACTATGAGCGAATTGCAGCACTTGAATTTGTAGAAAGATTCGAATGAGGGAAAACCATTGCACGTTTTTCATCAACCAGTTTTTGTATTAAGACCTAAAAACAAACTTTTTTTTCTATAGAATTAACTAAATTTAATTGAATTAAATTTCAATCTGTATGTTACCTAACTAGCATGCGCAAGCGTATACAGACAGGCACAATCATATTTTTCATTTATAGGATAAGAGATATATAAGAAGCGGTAAATTGCCACTATTTCCTAGAAGCAAGTAAGATAACATTTTATTTATTTATTAATACTTTATTGCATAACCAAAATTTGTACAAAAGGACTTAACGCTACGAGTAGATGGTGTCCTCTACGAAAATAAAATATTATATTTAAAAAAAATCTTATTAAAAAACCATACTTATTTAATACAATAAATGATATTACTCATACATAACAAGCTTTAAAATAAATACATCAATAATAAAAACAAGTCCCAATATATGTTTTAGAAAGATGTTATGTGGAGTATTCGTGACTATAAAATAATAATTTCTATAGCATTAAGGATTTTTAAAATAAGGAATTAGTAATTATAATTTATCATTTGAATGTAATAGTTATGTGTTATTTTATTTGAATAATGAATGCTACCTTATTAAAAATATTTTACCTGCCATTATTTGTTGCGAGACACGTTGAACTATTTTTTTTTAAATTACCAACAAAATGTACCGTGTTTTCATGTAAATAAAAGAATCTGAATCTGAATCTGAATCTGTCATGATTCCGTTACATTAAGGAAGTGTGCACGGACGAGTCTTTTAAATGAGAACTTTATATTTTTTTTGTATCTAACCATGAATTGATTAAACACGGTTCTTAGACTTAGTTTTAGACAAGTAACTACCTACTTATAATTTTCTTTATGTAATAAAAAGAAACATTTTATAGAAAAGTTATAAATATAAATTATAAATAAATAAATATTGGACACCAATCACATACATTGTTCTGATCCCAAAGTAAATAGCCAATGCACTTGTGTTATGGAAATCAGACACAACGTTGGTACCACAACACTCAGACCCGAGACAATATAGAAAAGCTTAGCTTCCTTTGTTAGGAATTAGAATTATTCAGGACTCCATAAAATAAAGCTAGGTAAGGAACTAGCGGACATAAAAACAACTCAACTATGGAAGCTCCTTAGCTTCCTTAGTTGAGTTGTTTTCTTTTTGTTGTTTATTTTTATCACTTCAGCAAGTACATACATTTTTGATTTGTTAAGCTACAAGCACTGGCAAAAATACGCGCTGAAACCAACACTATTCGTTAAAAGGAACGCCCCAACTCTTTGTGCTGAGAACAAAGCTGAAAGTCCAACCTGAAAGCATTGCAGACACTACTAGAATCACGGAAACTTTCATTTTTCTTTTTGCAATAATGAGTTAAACCAGGATTTTACATTTTGTTTCTTGTATGATAACAGTGTGGGCTTCGTAAATAAGTTTTTGGTTGAATATTCATATTGAGTTTTTACTTGTATATATCCACTTAATGTAAGCACGCAGAGAAAGTATCATAAAGCTTGTATTTCTTTTTTACTTTTGAAATTTACCTATGGTTTTCTTGCGAAATCTTTATGCTTCAAGCTTGCAAAGGACATCGATAGAATCTCACATGTATGGATGGCACAAACGTTTGTACGTGCCTCGCGTGCCATCATGGCGGCATATAAAATTTTACGCTCGTGTCAATAGCATGTTAAGCAGACTGTGTGCTGCATGCCGAAAAACAATAATGGTTGCAAATTCGCTTTTGCTGCCAAGTGTTAAATAAAAAGGTAAAATATTTTTGTAGTTAACATCAGTTTTATTGCCCTAAGAGGGTGGTTACAATTCAGTAATGCTAAAAAATATACCCATCACCACCACCATCTGTCACTTAAGATAAGTTGGTGGCACTATCTGTGCCGTTTGTGGGTAAAGTTGGTTCGATGGTGAAACAGCCCCTAAGTAACGTAAACATTGAAAAACTCTAAGCACATAGGCACTAGGGCTGATAACGTTGACAAAGAATTCATTCCTACATGTACTTTATATTGTAAAAGTCAAACTAAATTAATTATAATGTGACATTTTTTTTTGCCGCTCCACTACCTAGCTTAATTATGACAGTGAATACCCAATTAAACCTTTCCTTTTTCCTTCAAACCTCTTTTTGAGTAAGACAATGGAGGTTTGTTCGTCGCATGTTCTTCGTCCACTGTGACAGTGATTAGACCACTACCTGTCTTCAGCTCTGCTGCATATAAGTTGCAATCGCGTCATAAGTTAGATTCAGATTCAGATTCAGATTTATTGCATGTCACAAGTTGGGTATGATGTTACATGGTATAAAATGTACAAGTGACGCCCTGCAAGGGCACAGCAAACATGAGCGGCAACTATTGCCCATTTACTTATTATAAATTACAAAATAAAATTAATTTTAAAATAGGTGTGTTAGCAATAACAATTTATTACATGATTAAATTAAATATTGAAAAAGATTAGTTGTTACATAATTATATTAAATAAAATCCATTTAATTACATTATATTATTCAGTATGATAAGTCGAGGCTTAAAATATTCTGATAGGTATTTTGTTATTCGATAAATTTGTCGTCAAAGAATTCTGAAATATTATAGTAACATTTATTTATTAAGAAGGTTTTGAGATGTTTATTAAATATTTTAAGCTTTTTAATATTCTTTAGAATGTGTGGGATGTGATTATATATTTTCATTATCATGTGATGTGGACTACACGAGACAAGTTTCATGTTAGTGTGTGGCCTGTTTAATTTATTTTGGTTTTTGTTATTTCTCTTTGGGATGGCTTGAACTGGAGAATATAATTCAGCATGCTTTCGCACAAACTTATAGGACTCTAAAATATAAATAGATGTTAGGGTCAGCATTTCGTGTTTTCACAAAATAATGCCTACAGGATGTCATCTGGTCAATATCTGTAAGTATTCTGACATTTTTTTTTTTGTAAAATGAATATGTCGTCCACATCACTGCAGTTTCCCTAAAGTATTATCCCATATGACAACCTAGAGAAAGCATATGCATAGTAGGCCGCTAGGGCAGTATTGAAATCCGTCACGCGTTTTAAGTGGCATAGAGCATAAATAAATGAATGTAATTTACTTCTTAGTTTTTCAATGTAGGGTTTCCACGTCATATTCGTGTCCAGATCGATTCCTAATAGTGTTGCAGTGTTGACAAGTTCTAGTTCCGTGTTTTAAAATTTAGGTTACGTAATACAACTTCCAATTCCTCGATAAAGTCAGCGAAAGATCAATCGAAAGCTGAACGCTGACAAAGCAGCCTAGATAGTAATATCGGAAAATCACAATTTGGTAACTAAGATTTGCATTTTATCAAGTAAGTTTGGCTTGATTCTACAAATTAGTCTTGAGACATTATTATACCAGAGTACCTTCATTTTGGCGCATAAATATATATGTTCGATATTCATTGTAAAAAAGAATTAAATAATTTGGAGTATTCATAAAGATGAAATAAGAAACCAAAAATTTGCGCAAGGGCGGCACTTGAACCAGCAACCTCTTGGCTGACCGGACCAAGAGGATGCTGGTTCAAGTCCCGCCCGTGCGCAAATTTTTGGTTTCTTATTTCATCTTTATGAATATAAAATATTACACTGTGAGTGTTAAAAACATTCTAAACCATTAATTTGGAGTAGTCTATTTCTTCACAAAGATAATATTCGTTAGGTTATTCTAGTCAAAATACCATTCACTTATGAAAACGAAGACCTCACATTTAATTTAAAACTTAATTCAAAGTGCAAATGGAAAATTTCTCCTTTTTCAATTAAATGAAATAAAAGTTTTCATAAAATGAAAAGTGGCTTTACAAATGCAATGTGTACAAGCTGTCTAATTACTTCGTTAATGAGAATCTGCAGCGCCACGTAGAAGCGTACCTAGTACGATTTCACCTCGGTGCCTTCGTATAAAAGCTCCTCGAGCTGAGTCGCCGCTTTATTTGGAACTGAGATACGAACAAACATTTTGATTTCGACGTTACCTGCGACGCTGTGAATGGAAACTATGAGCGAATTGCAGCAACTGAATTTTGTAGAAAGATTCGAATGAGGGAGAAACTATTGTACGTTTTCCATCAACCAGTTTCTGTATGGGCATTTGTTATTATAAGATCTTGAAACTTATTTTTTTCTATAGATTTTGATTACATTAAATTTCAATCTCTATGTTACTTAACTAGCATGCGCAAGCTTGTAAAGCCAGGCACAATCATATTTTTCATTTATAGGATAAGAGATATAAGAAGCGGTAAATTGCCACTATTTCCTAAGAGCAACTTAGATAACATTTTATTTATTTATCTATATTTTATTGCACAACAAAAATTTGTAAAAAAGTTGGACGTCATGCCTCTGGGCTAAGCAAAAATGTTATTGGGCGGTGCGGCAAAAAACAGAATTATTTAAAAAAAAGTAAATTGTCTACATAAAAGAAAACTCATTTAATAGAATAAATGTTATAACTCATAACTAACAAGCTGTAAAATAAATACAACAACAATAAAAACAAATACTAATATATGTTTAAGATAGATGTTATGTGGAGTATTCGTGGCTTTTAAATAATTATTCCTATGGCATTAAGGATTTTTTTTAAATAAGTAATTATAATTTATCATTTGAGTGTTACAGTTACGTGTAATTTTATTTAAACATTGAATGCTATCTTATAAAAAATATTTTACATACCATAATTGTGGTGAGACATGTTGAACATTTTTTTTTAAATTACCAACCAAATGCACCGTGTTTTCATGTAAAAAAATAATCTGAATCTGAATCTGAGATGATTCTGTTATATAAAGGAAGTGTGCACGGATGAGTCTATTGAATGAGAATTTAAAAGACTCATAGACTTTAATTTAATATTATAACTTTTTTGTATCGAACCAAGAAATTGATTAAACACGATTCATTAGACTAAGTTTTAGGGAAGTAACTACCTACATATAATTTTCTTTATATAATAAAATATAACATACTATAGTTATCTTTGTTAGAAATTCGAATTATTCAGGATTTCATAAAATGAAGCTAGGTAAGGACCTAGCGGACAAAAGAAAAAATCAACTTAGGAATCTCCTTAGCTTCCTTAGTTGAGTTGCTTTTTTTTTGTTTTTGTGAAAAGACTTTGTTAAATTTTATCACTTCTGGCAAGTACATACGTTTTGGATTTGTTATGCTACGGGCACTAGCAAAAATACGCGCTGAAACCAACACTATTCGCTAAAAGCAACGCCCCCGCTCTTTGTGCTGAGAACAAAGCTGAAAGTCCAACCTGAAAGCATTACAGACACTACTAGAATCATGAAAAAAAAATCGGTTTCCGTGTGATTCCACGATTTTACAATAATGAGTTAAACCAGGATTTTACATTTTTTTTAAGTTTTCTTGTAAAGTATTGTAGTAGAAAAGGATAAAGTATTTCGTTTCTTGTATGATAACGGTGTAGGCTTCGTTGGTTGGTTTTGGGTTAAATAAAAATAATTACTTAGTTATCACTTGTATATATCTTTTTTTACTTTCGAAATTTATCTACAAATTTATTGCGAAATCTTTCTGCTTCAAGCTTGCAAAGGACATCGATAGATTCTCACATGTATGGATAGCACAAACGTTTGTACGTGCCTCGCATGCCATCATGGCGGCATATAAAATTTTACGCTCGTGTCAATGGCATGTTAAACAGACTGTGTGCTGCATGCCGAAAAACAATAATGGTTTCAAATTCGCTTTTGCTGCCAAGTGTTAAATAACAATATAAAATATTTTTGTAGTTAGCTTCAGTTTTAATTGCCCTATGAGGGTGGTTCAAATTCAGTAATGCTTAAAAATATTCCCAGTAATCAAAATTTTTGCTAAACCAAAACCTTTTTTTAAATATAATAGAAGTTATAAATTTTTAATGTTGTTTTTTTTCATCTTATTTTTAAGTTTAGAAATACGTCTGGCTACTAAATAGAAGAAATAAATCAGCGAGTTTCTCTAGAACATAATGTGATTCTAAGCGTAAAGCGCAGGACGAGTTCCTTACCAACAAAAGTAATAACTTAAAGCTATAATTCATTTTATAAATTGTCATAGCTGAGATTTTGATCTTTTAGGAATGTTTTCTATTTAGTTGCGACATTCAAAGTTAATTCGTACACAGTTTTTATTGTGGGTAGTAACTACTACAAAAAGTTGACTAAACCCATAGAAAAAATTAACAAGGTTAGAATGGGTTTGATCGCTCGTTTGTATGGGAACCTCTGTCGCCGGTGGGAGTTACCGCGCTGTTGCTGCAGTGTTTCAAGTACCAATCAAAGAATCAACGCATCTATATTACAAACCAATCACAATTTCCGCTAGGCGCTCTGTGATTGGTGTCATTAGTACTTGAAACCAACTACCAATCACAGAGCTGCTAGCGGTGAAACCACCAATCCTCATTCAGATACGTTCGTTCTTTTATGTCAAATACTAGTGATGTGGTAAAAGTCGATTATTTCCGTTGATAAACTCAATTACCGGTGTAAAGTTGTTCTCAATATGAACTATAATTTGGATAATTTCACAGCTCATTGGATCGCAGCAAAGGGTTTTACTATTGCTTTTCGGTAAAAACAATAAAAGAAAAAAAATACTAATACCCATAAACATAAGAATAGTATCTAAAAATAATTTTATTAGTAGAATTGAATCATTCTATGTTTAAAAAATAAGTAATATTTCTTATATAAGACATATAGATTCCAATGTAAAGAAAGGGTAAGAAGAGTGTTTAAGATATTTGCATGGTCTAAATTATTCAGGTATTATATCTTACAATGCTAACAATTTGCGCACGGGAGGGACTCAAACCAGCAAGTTTCTGGCTAACCGGTCCAAACGCTCTACCAATTGAGCTACCGTGGTGTCTGTCCGACCTTGCGAAATTTGTGGTCTCTCATGGATACGTCATTACGCGTAACGTTTAGCGCCATCTACTCGTCTTGTTCATGAATTTATGAAACAGTAGGCCAAGTATGATAAATATGACTCAAGTTAGTATGGTGGTTAAGTTTAAGAAATGTACAACTGCATGATTTTAACAGTTAACTTTGCAGTGTTTTTGTTCGTGTTTTAATCACGTCACCAAAGGAGCGTTGTAGGGGTTTGAAAAAATACAGAGTTATATGCAAACTAACAATAAATGTATATGTAGGTACTGACTTCAAATAACTGGCTTACAAAAGTATTTCATCAGTTTTAATCCCATAGTACTGTCAAAATTCAACCATTTCTGAGGAAATTTTCTTTTTGATGGTGTAAGAAAATATCAACCGATACTAGCTAACCAACATAACGTGCTTTTAGAAGCACGGAGAGCACTTATATGGAGTCACTTATATGGTCGGAATGGTCACCCATTAAAAACGCGAGCGAGCCGTAAGTTGTTTAACTTCGATATCACTACTGAAGGAAGTACATTGTTGACAGTACGGTCAGTGTCATTATACGACACTGGATTCAGGTTCAACTCACCAATGACACCAAAAATAATTCTATATAATCGTTTTTACTAACAAAGTTGTTAAGAGAAAATGTTACTAACACTTATGGACATGTTTCTGTTAAATACATTTTATTTTATTTATTCATTTATTTAACTGTGTGTTTATTAAATTGTCGTACCCTATTTTACAAATAAATAGATCAACCGATAAATTAAAATCGAAATTAATAACAACGAATGTACAAAAGTTGTGAATTAAGCAGTGCGTTTTTGCCGAGTTATATTTTTATTGCAGGAATACGTTATTTTGCTTGCACGAATAAGAATATAATAAAGTTTTTTTTTCAAATAGCTCCAGTAGTTCCTGAGATAAGCGCGTCCCAACATTTAAACTCTTTAGCTTAATTACATTCAATTATTTATTGTATTTCAAAAAAATAATAAACATTACTTATTTTTGCAAACATTTATTGTTAATCTCTTAATCCCTCAAGCGTATGTGAACGAGACACAATGCAAATTCTATTGTTATGCGGTTGCCTGCAACCGCTCGGGTGTTGAAGCATTAATACAACAGTACAGATATTACCAGGATATTACCATTTATCGATATTTTTACTGTGCTGTGAGTTACATCCCTAGTGATGCGTATGCAAGCGAACCAACCAAATTAGACGCGATACATTGCGTACTAAGATAGCAGATATGTTAGAAATATGCTTGGACTGTCATCAATGAATATTTTTTTAAAACTTGGTGCAACGAATCCGCTGTCATTTGAAATATCATAATTTAAAAGTGATTTTTTGCAAATAATGTCGAAATAACAACATTTTATTACTCTCCGTTGAAAAGATACACTTCCACTCTCATTTTGTATGACCTGGCTTCACGCTCTGCAAGTAATTATAGCACAAGACGGCATTTTTGACAAAAAATAATGCAACGCTCTTGTCACGCGACTGAAGTAGCTACGGCTCAATGCAGGCATATGCCTACAATATTAGCACGCTGCCGCACCGACCGAGGCCATTCTAACCTTATTTATTTTTTCTATGACTAAACCCTCATGTACTACAAAGTTTCATGAGGGTTAAGTTAATTGTTAAGTGAGTTCAAACATACTACAAAAAGAAAATACCAGGTCTACAAATTCTTCACCATCACCCATTTTCACGATGTTCCCATTGATCTTAGACCCCTTACACTACTCAGTCGCGCGTGACGCAGCATCGTTGCAGTCGCAAACTGTCAATCTTTACACACTGTGCTACTTTTAGCATCAATGCAATTATTGATGCTAAAAGTAGCGCATGTGTATTGATGATGTGATGTAAAGCTGGAAATTGACACATTATGTACTTTATTAAGGCGACTGCATCGGTGCTAAATTAAATCTGTTCATTGCATGACTCGCGATGCTAGAGCGCGTTTTCAAAACACACATTCACGATGCAGCATCAATGCAGTCGCAAAATGTCAACCCTTACACACTCGCGCTAATTTTAGCATCGATACAGTCGCGATGCGGAAGCTGGACATTTACAAATTATGTACTGTATATTGGCGACTGCATCGATACTAACGCGCGTTATAATCGAGAGTGTATTGATGCTAAAAGTTGCAATGTGTTAGGGGTCTAAACATGCAATCGCTGATCATTTTACGCTCGAAACCTTAATATGTTAAAAAATAAGATCACTAGAAAGGGTGATTGTGGAATTTTGGAAACACATAATGGATGATTGGCTCAGAAGTCAGCCCCCATTATTTATTTTATCATAAAAATACTATGAAAAACAAAGTTATTGTCACACTATAGGACATATATGGGAAAGCAATATCATCCCCACTTGATGTATAACTCCCTATGAGTTAAGGTCTGAATCGAGGGTGTACTAGTTTATAAATAAAAGCCCAACGTAGTACACAACGGGTTTATTACATCACGACAATGTCAGTAACCGCAATAGGATAGTTATCTATTACAACGAACCTTTAGACTTATACGTAAACAGTTAAGAATTTGTTCATCGCAGTTCAACAAGGTACAGCGCCATCTATGAATAGTTAATATGTATCAGTATCTTTAGGTTGCCGTAACACAAGGAAGAAATTTCTTTACTGAAAAACCAAGACAATTGATGTATTATCTGACGCATATTTATTTAATCATCTTTTTCGAGTCAAGTGACGATAATTAAACTAAGTGTGATAATTAAAAGTTCCATATTCTGTTGAAAAACGGACACACTTTTAGTGATCTAGTTTCTTCTAGTCTTTGGAATTCGAAATCTTTCCGCACTCACTGAGGCCCTTGTTTATAAGTTGGATTGTAAGTGTTGGAGACCAAGATCATCTTTGACATAGATTTTAAGTTTTTAGTTGTTTTTATAAGTAATCCTAACGCCTAGTCAAATTTAATAGCAACGCTACGCTCCAGCACCGATACGTGTCAATTAGCTTAACCTTTTTTTTCTATTACACATCTTTGAAACCGACCAGTCACGTCTTCATCATTTAATTCCCAAAATCCTCAAAAAGTCTTCAAGATTCTCAACAGTAAGTAATGGTGAAATTTCATTACCAGCGGTAGAATATTTATGATTGTGTGGTTTGAAGCAAAATAAGCCTAGTTAAACTTCAGGAAAAAAAGCCATTCTAATATTTGGTTAAGGTATTGTTTCTTCAAAACACTCACTATCTTAATTATTCAACCGCTGGTAACGAAACTTTACCATTACTATCGATGAAGAAATTGGGCCTTAATTTCGGCGTTTTGATAAAGTAACTATAAACTATCATTATTATTTTAGAAAGCTGTTTATTAACCAACTAAAACTACAAATAATTTTTCAAATCTGAACTGCTTTAAGTTTGATCAAGAATTAACTTTTTGTAAGTTTTAGATTATGAATTAATATTAATGAACAAGTTAAACTTGTGTAAAATATCAGAGCCAGAGGCAAAGTTGCTTGTTGACTAACAAAGTTTTAATGTCACCAGTTTTTAAATGTGGTTGCATTTAAAATATTTTCTAACTAGAACTTTTTACTTTAATCACAATCTCCATTTTAGTTTAGTTACGAGAGTAATTCTCATAGGCTGCAAAATTAAATGAATATACAATTTCCTGTATATTTATTGCTTAAATATGTAAATCAAGCGGTTATCTTCTTTTAAATGGAGGATTACATAGGTAAACATTGTGTCTTCATATTTCCATGTGACAATATTGGACACCAATCACATTCATTGCTCTGATCCAAAACTAAGTAGCTATTGCACTTGTGTTATGGAAATCAGACACAATGGTGTTACCACAACACACAGACCCGAGACAATATAGAAAATTTGATTTCTACATTGACCCGATCGGGTATCGAACCCAGGACCTCTGAGCGGCAACGCCTTGAAACCCAGCGTGATTAGCCACAACACCACGGAGATCGTCATTGACTCAGATGAAAATCTAAAGAAAATATGCTGATAATAAAACAAATACCAGAGCGTGAATGGAATATGCGATCTATTTTAAACTGAAAAAGAGCAAGGAGAACAAGGGTGAATAGCGGGGAATTTTGAATTTTTTAACCTTGTTACAAAATTGCCTAACAAGCTGTCACATGCGGGGATGGCACTTTATGCTAGTCGGAAAAATTGCCACAAAAATTCCCGCGATAAGGGAAAATGTAAGTATGAGTTTTTTTGTCGCCACATCGTGCTATCGGTCATTCGAATTGACTTTTGAACGATATTTCAAATTGTGGTCGATATGCTATTTTTGTTATTGGGTGAGCTGATGTTCTAAGGGTGATATTTTGAAACAATTTTCTATTGCACGAAGACAGCGCCACAAACCATTGGCAGACGTTGTAATGACAAATGGCTGTTTGTCGTTACGAAAAGTAATTAAACTTAGCAATTTTAATGCAATATAATATTATCCATTTATAATGATCAACTATGTAAATCTTTAGTGTCGATGCTTACTTTTTATCAGAATATAATACATGGCTATGTAAATTATGTACTAAAATTATTAGAGTAATTATTACAGATGATTGATAATTCATACTATAGGACAGATGATTTCATACTATACACAGCGCGGCAGCAGCGCCACTGATGATTTCATACATAAATGACAGCAGTATAAGCCCTTAACATTAGAGCGACGGCGCTGCTTTGGCTCTGATATGAAGGCGCACTTAATCACGATATAGCTCGTTGATTGCACTCTTAAGATATCGATTGTTTAAGCAAAGAGCAATTAACGGCTAAAGTGATGA
Source organism: Pyrausta purpuralis (assembly GCA_963924145.1). Taxonomy (NCBI): domain Eukaryota; kingdom Metazoa; phylum Arthropoda; class Insecta; order Lepidoptera; family Crambidae; genus Pyrausta; species Pyrausta purpuralis. The sequence continues at coordinate 22,707,973 of OZ001643.1, forward strand.
TCGATCAGTCAACATTGACGGGAGACACGAATTATTGTAAGTGTATTGGTATGAGTACGCTACTCACAATTAGTTAAATTATGTTTTTGTTTACCTTTTTTCTGCAGAGAATTCAGTTAAGAATGATAAACAAGTGAAAAAGTATTCGCACTTATTATTAAGTATTTAAATTTGAACTTAATATTAGATGTGTAGCGCTAACAAGCAACGGCTTATAGCTATTTACTGCAATTGAGGAAAAATATGCGTCTCATGTGCGGACGACAGCATGTCAAAATAAACACTGTGGTATCTTATGCAATTGTGGTAAGGTCAAAAAATATATATAACCTTGAACGACCTAAACATGTAATAGACCCTAACGACTGAACATGTAATAGAGTCATTCAAAGTCAAATCAAGAATACTTTTCTTTTGTGTACCAGAAGAATCTAATAGTTGTAAGTAGTTAAACTCACTAATTAGAACAATTTCCTAATTCAAGAAAAAAATACCCTCATAGCAATGTGGATGAATACTAGATAGATATTGCCCAATAAGCGTGCCAATTCCTTTCATAAGTCGTTCTACCGCTCTCCGAATGGCTAATTGAACCTGGCAGACGATCCAATTTTTTAGCCCAATTAGTTCGTGGTCACCACTCCACTAATCGTTGTGCTCAACGATCCGGCCTTTGTAATTACAAATTAGGAAATGTTGTTTTTACAAGACACGAGCGTGATCACGAACATGTTTTTTGGTTTATTTTTAGTATGTTTCGTCCTTTAAGTTTAGTGAAAGCTGCAAATCAAAGTAGGTTAGTGTAATGTTTGCAATTTTGGTAAAATAGCTTCTAGTTATAAATAAATAACAGATAATCTGATTGATTTCATAATAATTTATCATTTTTTTAAAGCAAGTGAAAATATGCCACTCTGCAAATTTATGAACAAAAGCATCATCAATATCGCTGCTATATCAGTAAGAATGAAATCCCATTTCAACGATTCGTTACGCTAAAAATTTTTCAACTTTTCTTCCCGAACTTTACAGTGAAAGCCGTGTCGCAACAAATTCCTCTTGAAATTCTCATAGAGTTCCACTTGCAGCGAGACATCAATACTGACACAGTTAGTTTGAACTCCCGAGGGGTATCATGTATCGGTGTCACATTGCAACTTTTCGGCTTGTCTCAGAATGTTTTAATAATAAGTACAGTAAATATATGTATTTAAATTTAATAAATTTAACATATATTTATTTAGATGTCTTTTTGAAAATGTCATTGCTGCTGTTACAGGTTTATTTTTTATAACACAGTTATGGGTATTCGAAACATCTCGGAAGCATTTTTTAAATATTGTACTTTATTCATCTAAATTAAATTAATATACAAAATATCATCATTTAGATCCATTTTTATTAACAAAATATATAAACTTCACCTTTGGTAGTGCAATTCATTTAAGTAATCAAATGTTTTTAATTTATCATCAAGAAGGTACGGCGAGTATAAAAAAGGCGAAGTGTTTATTTTAATAAAAAATTGCAACACTTTTTGATCGTGGCACCATCTGTCACTTCAGATAAGTTGGTGGCACTATCTGTGCCGTTTGTGGGTAAAGTTGGTTCGATGGTGAAACAGCCCCTAAGTAACGTAAACATTGAAAAACTCTAAGCACATAGGCACTAGGGCTGATAACGATGACAAAGAATTTATTCCTAGATGTACTTTATATTATTAAAGTCAAACTAAATTAATTTTGCCGCTCCACTGCCTAGCTTAATTATGACAGTGAATACCCAATTTAACCTTTCCTTTTTCCTTTAAACCTCTTTTTGAGTAAGACAATGGAGGTATGTTCGTCACATGTTCTTCGTCCACTGTGACAGTGATTAGACCACTACCTGTCTTCAGCTCTGCTGCATATAAGTTGCAATCGCGTCATAAGTTACGTAATACAACTCCCAATTCCTTGATAAAGTCAGCGAAAGATCAATCGAAAGTTTTCTTGGCCGCTGAACGCTGACAAAGCAGCCTAGATAGTCATATCGGAAAATCACAATTTGGTAACTAAGCTTTGCATTTTATCAAGTAAGTTTGGCTTGATTCTACAAATTAATCTTGAGACATTATTATACCAGAGTATCTACATTTTAGCGCATGAATATATATTTTTGATATTCATTGTAAAAAGAATTAAATAATTTGGAGTAGTCTATTTACTCACAAAGATAATCTTCGTTAGGTTATCCCAGTCAAAATACCATTCACTCATTAAAACGAAGACCTCACAGTTAATTACAAACTTAATTCAAAGTGCAAATGGAAAATTTCTCCTTTTTCAATTAAATGAAATAAAAGTTTTCATAAAATTAAAAGTGGCTTTACAACTGAAATGTGTACAACCTGTCTAATAACATCGTTAATGAGCATCTGGAGCGCCACGTAAAAGCGTACCTAGTACGATTATTCCTCGGTGCCTTCGTATAAAAGCTCCTCGAGTTGAGTCACCGCTTTATTTGGAACCGAGATACGAACAAACATTTTGATTTCGACGTTACCTGCGACGCTGTGAATGGAATCTATGAGCGAATTGCAGCAACTGAATTTTGTAGAAAGATTCGAATGAGGGAGAAACTATTGTACGTTTTAAATCAACCAGTTTTTGTATGGGCATTTGTTATTATAAGATCATGAAACAAACTTATTTTTTTCTACAGAATTTGATTACATTAAATTTCAATCTGTATATTACCTAACTAACTCGGTCTCAGAATTAGCCGTGAGAAGACGGAATACTTTCACATGAAGAGATACAGGAACACAAGAGAAAAGAGGAAAGATCTAGAAGTGAACGGCTACACCTATCAAGGTGTTAATAAATTCAAATATTTGGCGTGTACCGTTACAGATACTAACCACAGAGAGGAAGAGATTGATATCCGTATCCAAAACGCTCTCAGATGCACGGCAGCTCTTCACAAGGTTCTGGTGTCTAAGCTGATACGCAGAAGAACTAAAATTCGAGTCTACAAAACTGTTATTAGACCAATTTTAATGTATGGATGCGAAGCCTGGACACTGACCTTGAAAGAGGAGAACTAGCTGTTAGTGGCGGAAAGGAAAATTCTGCGAAAGATTCTGGGACCGAAGAAACTGGTTGATGGGAGGTTGAGAGTCAGGAAGAACACGGAGATTGAAGACCTAGTGTCCGAACCCAACATTATTGGAGAGACCAAAGCAGCTAGGCTTCGATGGCTCGGACACTTAGAGAGAATGGAAGAGGATCGTGCCGTGAAAAAAGCGTACCTGGGACGACCAAATGGTAGACGCCCGGTTGGACGCCCTAGGTACCGCTGGAAAGACGTCGTAGCTCAAGACCTGCTCAACCTCGGCCATAGCGACTGGCAAGAACTCTCGCAAGACCGAGATGCATGGCGTGATCTGGTGTCGGAGGCCAAGACTCACTTTGGGTCGCTAAGTCACCCCAGTAAGTAAGTAAGTATATTACCTAACTAGCATGCGCAAGCTTATTAAGCCAGGCACAATCATATTTTTCATTTATAGGATAAGAGATATAAGAAGCGGTAAATTGCCACTATTTCCTAGAAGCAACTTCGATAACATTTTATTTATTCTTTATTGCACAACCAAAATTTGTACAAAAGAACTGTCTATATGGCGTCCTCTACGAAAATAAAATATTATATTTCAAAAAAAGGAAATTATCTCAATAAAAAACAAACTTATTTAATACAATAAATGATATTACTCATACATAACAAGCTCAAAAAATAAATACATCAATAATAAAAAAAAACAATACATGTTTTAGAAAGATGTTATATGGAGTACTCGTGGCTTTTAAATAATAATTTCTATAGCATTCAGGATTTATTAAAATAAAGAATTAGTAATTATAATTTATCATTTGAATGTAATAGTTATGTGTTATTGTATTTGAATAATGGATGCTATCTTATTAAAAATATTTTTCCTGCCATAATTGTGGCGAGACATGTTGAACTATATACTTTTTAAATTACCAACAAAATGTACCGTGTTTTCATGTAAATAAAAGAATCTGAATCTGAATCTGCGATGATTCCGTTATATTAAGGAAGTGTGCACGGACGAGTCTTTTAAATGAAGTGATTATAACATTTATGTATCAAACCATAAAATTGATTAAACACGGTTCTTAGACTTAGTTTAAGGAAAGTAACTACCTACTTATAATTTTCTTTATGTAATAAAATAAAACATTCTATAGAAAAGTTAGCTTTCTTTTTTAGGAATTCTAATTATTCAGGACTCCTTAAAATAAAGCTAGGTAAGGACTTGGCAGACAAAAAATATTTGTTTTTTTTTTTCACTTCAGCAAGCACATACATTTTTGATTTGTTAAGCTACGAGCACTGGCAAAAATACGCACTGAAATCAACACTATTCGCTAAAAGCAACGCCCCCCCCCCCCCCACACTTTGTGCTGAGAACAAAGCTGAAAGTCCAACCTGGGAGCATTGCAAACACTGCTAGAATCACGAAAACATTCATTTTTAATCTGAACTACGATTTTGCAATAATGAGTTAAACCAGGATTTTACATTTTTTTAAAGTTTTCTTGAAAATTATTGTAGTGAGGACGGGATAAAGAATTTTGTTTCTTGTATGATAATGGTGTGTGCTTTGTTTCTGGGTTTGGGTTGAATATTAATTTTGAGTTTTTACTTGTGTATATACGCTTAATGTAAGCACGCTGAAAAAGTGTCATAAAGCTTGTTTTTTTTTACATTCGAATTTTATCTACGGTTTTCTTGCGAAATCTTTCTGCTTCAAGCTTGCAAAGGACATCGATAGATTCTCACATGTATGGATAGCACAAACGTTTGTACGTGCCTCGCGTGCCATCATGGCGGCATATAAAATTTTACGCCCGTGTCAATGGCATGTTAAGCAGACTGTGCGCTGCATGCTGACAAACGATAATGGTTTCAAATGCGCCTTAGATGCCAAGTAAATAAAAAGGTTACATTTAATAAACAGTTCAAATATTTTTGTAAAAAATTTGCCAAAACAAAAACTTTTGGAAATATAATAGTATTTTTTTTTTCATCTTACTTCTAAGTATATCAGCGAGATTCTTTAGAAAATAATTTGATTCTAAGCGTCAAGCGCAGGACGAGTTTCATTCCAACAAAAGTAATAATTTAAGTTATAATTCATTTTATAAATTCTCATCGCTGACATTTTGATCTTTTAGGAATGTTTTCTATTTAGTTGCGACATTCAAAGTCAATTCGTACACAGTTTGTATTGTGGATAGTAACTACTACAAAAAGTTGACTAAACGTTGTACTACAAAGTTATATGATGGTTCAGCTCAGTAAGTTCAAAGTTACACTACTCAGTCGTGCATGATGCAGCATCGATGCAGTCGCAAACTGTCAATCTTTACACGCTGTGCTACTTTTAGCATCATTGCAGTATTATGAGAGAAGAGAGAAGTGGTTTAATTTGTTATTGTTGTTTTACTAACTCCTTTTAGCATCAATGCAATATTGATGCTAAAAGTAGATGATGCTATGTGTGTTGATGATGTGATTTAAAAGCTGGCAATTGACAAATTATGTACTTTATTAAGGCGACTGCATCGATGCTAAATTAAATCTGTTCATTGCATGACTCGCGATGCTAGAGCGCGTTTTCAAAACACACAGTCACGATGCAGCATCAATGCAGTCGCAAAATGTCAACCTTTACACACTTGCGCTAATTTTAGCATCGATACAGTCGCGATGCGGAAGCTGGACATTTACAAATTACGTTCTTTATATTGGCGACTGCATCGATACTAACACGCGTTATCATCGAGAGTGTATTGATGCTAAAAGTGGCGCAAGTATCGATGCTAAAAGTTGCAATGTGTTAGGGGTCTAAACATGCAATCGCTGATCATTTTAAGCTCGAAACCTTATTATGTTAAAAAATAAGATCACTAGAAAGGGTATTGTGGAATTTTGGAAACACATAATGGATGATTGGCTCAGAAGTCAGCCCTTATTATTTATTTTATCATAAAAATACTATGAAAAACAAAGTTATTGTCACACTATAGGACATATATGGGAAAGAAATATCATCCCCACTTGACTTAAAATAAATCAATACAAATATGCTCCAGACAACACACATATGTTTATAGTCTTGGTTTTTTAACTAATAATTTTCCTTTCTTGTGCTACTAACACCAGACAACGATTATGACGGAGGCGTCTCCCATAAATACTTAAACTTAAATTTATATAAACAGCCATTACTTAGGTAGAAATGTTCGCCTCCTCACATAAACATTTGCCCTATTACGAATTCGAATCCATGACCGCCAGCGTAGTAGTCATAAGCGCTAACTACTGAATAAAACGCGTCGTCAATAGTTAGGGGTCTTGATGGCGAGGCAACCAAAAACCAACTTTTTTATTATTCATTTTACTAATTTTGGAGTCCTGATTGAAATAAATAATACTCATACCAAATTACAGTTTTCTAGTCCCAAACGTCTGAGCTAAACTGCGGACAGACATACACGGAGATGGCGCAACTACAAGGATTCCTTATTGAACTACGAAAGCCTAAAAAAATAAAGACACGCATACGATATGCAGATCAGAACATTCCATGTTCTTTCGGCATTGCATTAATTGAGCGCAACAATGATTCAACACTGCTTACGGCGATACATTTACGCCAATTATTGAAAAACTTGTTCAGATTCATGTCTGATTATTTTCATGCCAAAACTAACTATTAACGAACGTCCGGATTACTCTTCTTGCAATCAGTTAATAACTAAATACCACCTACCTAGTATGTAGTTTTATTATAATTATTATTTTTAGGAACATATCCGACTTTTATGTAGAAAAATAGAGCTTGATTAACTTCATAAAATTGCATCGTGTTTTAATGAAACCAATTAATAGGCTGATAAAACAGTTCAAATTATATTAATTGCGAGTGCAGCATGAATTTCATTTAAACCATTTCATTCAAAATTAATATTGTTTACCACCCTATACAAATTTGTACAAATTTGTTACATTATATAGGCTCATTGTTTTAATAAATGGTTTAAGTGTTTTGAAGCGGATTAAGGAAGCAAGAGAAAAAATTGATTTAACTGTTTTGTAAGCAGACAAATTTTCAATTGTAAATAAACGTTTTTTTCTATCACAACAAAGGTACTAAAGGCGTCTGCCCAAGACGTTACGGAAAGAAGCCGATTTATTATATATACTTCCAATATACTGTTATGACCGCCATTATAGACAAAGGAATCCTGATACCAGGTCAAAGGTAGGTAAATAATCAGCGGCCATGCCCAGTCCGCAGTAAATCGACTCTTTCTCCCAAGTTCAAGACCTCAATAATAGCGTGTTCGTACGAAATGTGGCCGAACGCACCAATTTACCCGACCTGGCCCTCCGTCCTTACATAGTATAAATAGAACGGACGAATCGGCAAATTCTACCTTTTCGGCACGTTTCTCTGACCTTTATAACGGTCAGAGAAACGTGCCCATGTTGATTCACGAAACTTTCTTACGTCAGAACAAAATATAGAATGGCACAACTGGTGCCACTTTCTATCCCGAAGTTTTCTCTATTGTTTATCGCATAATGCTGCCAGACCGTTTTAAAGTTACTTGTTTTATTTGAAACCCTTTGCACACTCTAATTTTTCGTAGTGATGCAGTCGCGATGCAGCAACGTCGCAGTCGCAAATTATCAACCTTTACACTCTTTGCGCTACTTTTAGCAACAATATTGTCACTACGCTCACATCGTTAGTATCGATGCAGTCGCGATTCTAATGCACGTTAGCATCAATGCAGTCGCAAAATGTCAACCTTTACACACTGCGCTACATTTGGGGTCTACCTTCTTTCGCATAATTTTTATTGTCATAATTTTATTTGGCATATCATCAAATAGCATAAACTTCCTTTCGCAGAACATCAATTAGCATTCACTCATTTAGCAGACGTTCAAAACGCATAATCGTGTAAGCTAGAATCATCTTTAGGCAGAAATTTAATATCCATAATAGTCTTAAAGCAGAATCATCTTAACGCAGAAAGTTCACAGATAGAATCGTCTTGTGGCATACAATTCGTATATATAGTCATTAATAGGCAGAATCATCCTATCGCAGAAAGTTCACAGTCCGAATCGTCTTTTGGCATATTTTTCATATTTAACATTCTCCTATAAACCTTAATTTCTCTGTGTATCCCAAGTAGTTCTATCTCAGAAATACTAACATGCAACATGCATGGCAAGCAAGCATTTAGCATGCAAGCAAGCAAACAAAGCATGCAACAAGCAAGCAAGCATGCAGCAAGCAAGCAAGCAAGCAAGCATGCAGCATGCAAGCAAGCAACAGCTTGCATGCAGCATGCAACATGCATGGTTTCTGTCACGGCTCCGGCGCTGCGGGGCTCCGGCAGTCCCACGCGAGCTTATCGTCGCAGATGGTTTTCGCTCACCACCGCAGCCTCGGCTTGCTGGCCGGCTTCGCTGGCCAGCCTCAGCCGCGGCGGCGTGCTTTCAAACCACCTGCTCCTCAGCTCGCGGGCTGCCTCGCCCCTCCGCGCCTACGCGATTTTGAATTACACTCTAGGGGTGGGGCAAACAAGACTGCGTGGAGTCGGTTTTGCACCGATTCGTTTCTGTCACTAACTTTTGTACCACAACTTAATGACTTTTTAATTCAATCTTAGGGTAAAATACTACTTAAAAGAAATAGCAATATGAAATTATTCTAAAGGAAATTCTGTTATCTTCATAGTATGCCTAGTCAAATTATGCCAAATAAACATCGTACTTAATAAACATTATGCTTAGCGAAAGTATGCAAATTAAATTTTGCCAAAGGTAATTATGCCTTATAAATTTCTGCTATCTTAAAAGTATGCCATTGCAAATTCGGGCTTATAAATATTCGACCAAACAATAATTATGCTATCAGAAAATTCTGCCTGATTAATATTCGACTAAAGAAAATTATGCCAAGTGTGTTATGCCAAGTGACTTTCGGAGCAAAAAGATTCTGCCAGATAGAGGGAACCCCTACATTTGGCATCGATACAGTCGCGTTGCTAACGCGCGTTAGTATCGATACAGTCGCAATACAGAAGCTTGAAATTGTCAAATTATGCACCTACTGTTGGCTACTGCATTGATACTAACGCGTGACTGCATCGATGATTAATTAAATCTGTTCATTGCGTGAGTCGCAATGCTAAAAGTCGCAGTGGGTTTTAGAGCTTCTTAAACATTATATTTTATCAATATCATCATTGATTGCAAAATAATGTGTACCGTTAAAAACAGGCCTTCCCCATGGTTTTTAACAGCAACGGGTCATTTCACGTTACTTAGTAGCAAGTATTCATCCATCTTTCAGCTCATTTAAGCTGATGAGTAAAATTTTCTAAGAACTTACTTAAAATCGATCAAATTTAAAACTTACAAATAAAATATATTTTGTCAGAGTTACCTGGCTGTTTTCCCTAGCCTACACTTTAACCCTCAGTAAGTGTATCTTCGGGTAAAGAGGCCTGAGTAAAATTTTCCAAGAACTTATATAAAATCGATCTAATTTAAAACTTACAAATAAATATATATTTTGGCAGATTTACCTGGCTGTTTTCCCTAGCCTACACTTTAACCCTCAGTAAGGGTATCTTCGGGTAAAGAGGCCATCCAATCCCCGGTTTACCGGAAGGGTGCGTTATTTTTAAATGAAACGCTCCAGCGATCGTCTTTCAGTTACTTGCAGGTACGGCTAAGGTTGGTTGATGGGCCGTTAATGTTGGTGATGAGAATGGGAGGGCTGGTGTCAAAAGCACCTTTTGAAGCAGTTTGAAATCATAAAATTTACGGTGTAACCCCCTCGTTGCTTGGTAAGCACGTAACGTCGTTATATGCCATTGGGCATGCCATATAGGATCTCGAAGTTCGAGCACAAACATTTGTACTTAAGGCCCGGTCACGTGTGGGATAATTAACACAACCAACCAAATCAAAAATACCTTAGCCAAACACGGAATAGCTATTTGATATGATATATTTTCTTCCAAACGCACACAATAGTAAATATTTAACCGCTGCTGCTGGTGACAGCATTTAACCATTCATAGAGTACTATTTACCACTAAATTGGGCCTAAAGATCAATTTTTTCATCGATAGTAATGGTAAAATCTCGTTACCAGGGGTTTAATGTTTAAGATTGGGAATAATACTTTAACCAATTTTCGATAAAATAGCCATTCTGGTATTAGGTTAAGGTATATTTTCTTCAAAACACACACAATTGTAAATATTCAACGAAACGACATTTTACCATGACAATCAACAAAGAAATTAGGCATAATGGATGTCAATATGTATTTAAGTATTTATTGGATATAATCGTTGCCTTAACACAAGGAAGTTATTTCTTTGCTTCAAAACCAAGACCATTGATGAATTGTCAGGCGCATATTTTTTTATTCATCTGTTTCGTATGAAATAAAGTTGCAGTCTGTTCCGTCTTAGGAAAGGGAGGTTATTAAAAGTACTACATTCTGTTTACAAACGGACACACTTAAGGTGAAGTAGTTTCTTCTAGTCTTTGAGATTCTTAAATTTTTCTCCATTAACTGAGGCCCATTTTTAAATCTTTAGTAATGGTAAAATGTCATTACCAGCGGTATAATATTTAAGATTGTGTGTTTTGAAGAAAAATAAGCACATCTAAACATGAGGAAAAAGAGCCGTTCTGACATTTGGTTAAGGTATTTCTTCTTCAAAACACACACAATCGTAATTAATCAACCGCCGGTAACGAAACTTTACCATTACTATCGCTGAATAAATTAGGCCTAAATTTTGGCGTTTTGATAACGTAACTATAAACTATCCATATCATTTTAGAAAGCCGTTTAATAATCAACTACAACAACAAATAATTTTCAAAATCTCAACTATTTTAAGTTTGATCAAGAATTTAATCGTTTTGTAAGTTTTAGATTATGAATTAATATTAATGAAAAAGTTAAACTAGTGTTAAATTTAAATATCAGAGCCAGAGGCAAAGTTGCTTGTTGACTAACAAAGTTTTACTGTCACCAGTTTTTAAATGTGGTTGCATTTAAAATATTTTCTAGCTAGCATTTTTTACTTTAATCACAATCTCCATTTTGATTTTGTTACGAGAGTAATTCTCAGGCTAGGCTGCAAAATTAAACGAATATAAATTTTCCTGTATAATTGTTGTTTAAATATGTAAATCAAGCGGTTACATAATTTTTAATGGAGAATTACATTCGCAAACATTGTAATTGAATATTTCCATGTGACAATATTGTACACCAATCACATACATTGTTCTGATCCTAAAGTAAGTAGCTAATGCACTTGAGTTATGGAAATCAGACACAACGGTGGTACCACAACACTCACCCAAAACAATATAGAAAATTTGATTTCTACATTGACTCGATCGGGTATTGAACCCAGGAACTCTGAGCGGTGACGCCTTTAAACCCAGCGTGATTAGCCACTACACCACTGAGATCGTCATTGGCTCAGACGAAAATCTTCAGAAACTATACTGAACAAAAAAAACAAATATCAGAGCGTAAATGCAATATGCGATCTATTTTATACTGAAAAAAGCAAGGAGAACAAGGGTGAATAGCGGGGAATTTTGATTTTTTTAACCTAGTTACAAAATTGCCTAACAAGCTGTCACATGCGGGGATGGCACTTTACGCTAGTCGGAAAAATTGCCACAGAAGTTCCCGCGAAAAGGGAAAATGTAGGTGAGTCTTTTTGTCTCCACATCGTGCAATCGGTCATTCGAATTGACTTTTGAACGATATTTCAAATTGTGGTGGATATGCTGTTCTTGTTAGTGGGTGAGCTGATGTTGTAAGGGTGATATTTGGAAACAATTTTCTATTGAAACCGTGCACGAAGACAGCGCCACAAACCATTGGCGGACGTTGAAATGAAAAATGGTTTGTCGTTACGAAAAGTAATTAAAATAATCAATTTTAATGTAATATATTATATAATATACATTTATTGTGTTCAACTACGTTAAGCCATAGTGTCAATGCTTACTTTTTAGCAGAATATAATAAACGGCTATGTAAACTTTGTACTAAAATTACTAGAGGAATGATGACAGATGAACGCTAGTGGTTCGTTTTGGGTTCCCCACACCGCCTCCTTCGCACACTTTTCTTACAACAAATGCCCTTGCAGAAGTATTTTTGTTAGCTCATTCTATGAAATACCTCTCAAAGTTACTCGTACGTATCCTTGACATCTTACTTGCCACGTTGTCGAGTATTCTTGACCCATTTATTTGCTCGATAAATTACATTACCAATTATTTATCGATGAGATCAAATTGTTGGTTAGTCACAAAATATTTCGAAAGAATTAAATTAAAATAAAATGTAACTGTTTTTACCGTACCTATGATACGTTATCATACTGCTTTGCAAATTTTACATGTTAAACAAACTGCCAGTATTGAACATAAGAAGTTAACCAGCAACACTTTTTGTTCACCCAGCGGCGGAGCTTTTATACTTTGTAAGCCCCTCAGAAAAGTTTCAATATTAAAAGTTAAACGGATCGAGTCAACACCAGACCTTTGCCCGCTTAAATGCACAATACTAAAAAGCGGACAAGAGCTATAGAAGATTAACTAAGTTGATACTCTGATAAAGAAAGCGGAGATAGTAGGTTCCACATTATTTCACTACATGGTAGCAAAACCTTTATATAAACTATTATTTAAAACCTTTATAACTTTTGGCATCGAAATGAAAATATTATCTCTAGACAGAATACATTTACATAACCATCATCCGAAAATTGTTAGTAACAGATGTAACAACGTCAATTGAAAAAAAAAGTACTAGTAAAAGTACACTAAAAAGTCCTAAATAAACCCTTGACCATTGAAAGGAAAGGAATTCATTTTATGGTTTAGAATGATTTTGACACTCACAGTGTCATATTTTATAATCATAAGTATGAAAATAAGAAACAAAAAAATTTTCATTAGATAGCGAAGCGTCATCAATTTCCAAGTTGAATTTATTCTGTTAAGAATAACTGCTTGGGCCCACTGTTTCATAAACAGACGGCTCGATGGCGCTAAGCGTCACGCAAAGACGTATCCATAAGAGACCACAAATTTCGCAGGGTCGGACTGACAGCACGGTAGCTCAATTGGTAAGAGCGTTTGGCCCGGTCAGCCAAGAGGTCGCTGTTTCAAGTCCCGCCCGTGCGCAAATTTGTGGTTTCTTATTTACATCTTTAGGAATTCATTTTAGTCAAACAATTTCTTTTTGGTGTCGGTGTTGTGATAGTTGATGCTTGATGGTCAAAGTGATAGCACCGACTCCAACAATATATTGTTTGCCTAAAATGGATTCCTTTCCTTTCAATGGTCAAGAGTTTATAAAAGACTTTTTAGTGTATTTTGGTTTCGAAGTCGGGTTTTACTTAAGTTAATTTTATTTCTCCATTTTTAGAGATTACAGGAGAGGGGTGGGAAGTTCCATCTTATGATTCTGTTCTTTAAGAAGCTTAAACTACCTATAATAAGTTTTGTCATTATATTTACTGAACTCCTAAGCATTAAAGAGTTCTACCATCAGGTCAGCCCCACAAGATGTTAACTATCAGACGTAACAACACGTAAACATTAAGATTCTATTAAAAAAACATCAACGTGCTTTTAAAATTTGAGGGTTTCCCTTGATTACACCAAGATCCCAACATCGGATCCCAAATTGGCAACAATGGGACCAATTAGAAGGTATACTCTCCAGGTAAAAAAAAAACGAATCAGTCGGCAAACGATTGAGATATGAATAATATATTCTTTATTGCCCTTAAAAGTTGTATAGAAAGGTAATATAGATACTAAAAAACAGACAGTCGAATTGATAACCTCCTCATTTTTTGAAGTCGTTAAAAAGAAACGAAGTACAGTCGCCAGTATATTAGGGTATATCTTTTGTTGAAAAATAACCCTTATTACAAATACATAAAGATACCGCTGTGCGTTCCTTGAAGTACTGTTATCAGTAGGTACTCAGGCAAATAAAACCTTAATTTAGATCCTTACTTTATATTATTACAAATGACACATCTAAATAACATGCCATGATACTTATTATTAGTGACACAAAGAATTGTACAAAAAACAAAAGTAAGCCTTCTGTTTTGGCCATTGTGTTGATACAGACACTTTTTTCGTTGAACAACGAGGAAAAACTTAAACTTGTTTAGCTGGACGTAATTGCGAGCCCTCGCCAAGATAAGCCGTTTCTTTTTAATTTTCTTCTGGAAATTACTTCAATTCCCTCGTTGAATAAATGAGGACTGTTGCACTACCTACGTTACTTGCTTTTTTTAATTTATTTTATTACCGCGAGGGCATAACGGCGGGGATTGGAGAGGGCTCACACAGATAACATCTTATAAAATACCTAATTACAGTATTAGATTTATGTGCCTTGTCTAGGCGTCTCATCCCTACCTACTAATCATACGAGTATCTGTAGGTGAAAAGGTGCCGAGGTTGATTAGCAATTTGCGGCTGATATTATCGTTAAGATGTAAGTTTATGCAAAGCATAAGTTTAAATGTTACGTAATGTAGTTCTCTAATTAAAAAATATATAAGGTCAAATCAATATAAGTGATAATATTTTAACTGTGACTACGTAAACATCATAGCAACACGATACTCGCATTATTTTTGGAAAATCGAGTTTTTTTTTAATTATCTTGAACAAAGAAAATACACATATATATTTTTTAAACAGCCTCCTGTAGGTTTTAAAAGTTATTTACGTCATTGGCATCGCCTTTCTTAATTCAATGCCTATTCCCTATTTTGCTTAAATCTAAACCTTAATTAATTAAAACTAAAAATCTGAAAAACAAAAACACCGTCATTTCAAATTTTCTCAAAATCTAGCGCATAAAAACCCTAAGTGTTTTCTACAAAAAAAAATGATTCTTTTATCGTGCTGTATCGGTCCTTTAAATATGATCACTTAAAACGAGGTGTCCTTATATAATATCCAGTTTGCACTACAATCACGTGCAATTCTAACACTTTTTTTCTAAGCTAACATAATCCATATCAAAGTAGGAAAATATGCAATTAAATTAATGAATGAGTTTCTCCAAAATAATTTGAAATTCCCCGTCTGTTTTATAAATATTGTTTTTCTCTATCACCCTTCTTCTTTTAATTTTGTTATATCCTGAGAGATCTCGCAAAGTTTCTCTCTTAGAGAAAGGTTTGATTAACTACTTGGATCCTGAGAAAAAGCTTCAGCAAACTGCGACTCGAAACAAAATGGAATGCTAGTTTTGTATTCCGCACTGAATCGGTTGGTAACAAGCTTAACGCTGGTAGTTTGTAATTAACCAGTTCGCTTAATCACTGGAGTTTAGCAGTCTTATAATGTGGTTTTAAGTTAGGTATAATGTAGAATTGATTAAGCATTATGTCATCTGAAGTAGTGTGAAGTTTCTCTGAAAGATGTCTCTGGCAAATCAGTACCGTTACCATAAGTTTACTCGATAGCGACGACCTAACTTATTGTATGGAAAATTTTAGTTCTCTCAGTGACCGCTAGAGGCGCTGTGCAATCTCATGGTAACGGTACAGAGCCTTTTTACTCGCCATCTTATCTATCAATAGTGCCGGTCAAAAATAGACCTAGGATAGCGATCAAAGGGCTATAATTATTCTTATAAAATAAATAGATTACTGTATGCCTGATTTCAAGATTTGAAAAATGACTTACAGAAATTATTAGTAGTTTCGATGATAAGTTACTTATCAAATTATATTTCAGTGCGATACAAAAACGAAATACGTGAGTAGTTCAAGTTTGTACAGCATCCGCATGCATTACCAGAGGAAAAGTTTCGACTAACTTTTCCGATCTAACTTTTTGCTCTCTGCGCAGATGAGATGAGGCATTAAATTTAAATTTTAAAGTATTTTCATGAGGATATATCAGTAAACGTATTGCGGATAGGCAAAAGCCTACCTAGAGTGGACCAAAATTTAAAATGATATAACGAGTAATATTTGACGACCCGTTTGATGTAGTGATTAGCGCTTCTGACTTCTATGCTGGCCGGCGCGGTTTCGTATCCTGTATGGGGCATTTTTTTGTGTGATGAAGACGAACATAATTTAAACGTAAGTCATGCATACTTATATTTAATTATTAATAGGAGACGCTCCCGTCCGTCATAATCGTTGTCTAGTATTGGAAACACAGAGCACAATTCCTTACTTTGAAACCACGACAATTGGTGTAATGTCTAATGCATAATTAATTTATTTTTTTTATTTTAATATTTAGTAACTTTAAAAACTTACAGTTATCGCATTGTAAGCGCAAAATTTTGATTAAAATACGAGAAAGGCAAGCGATAAATCGTTATTTGATCATTTGCCAGGTACAGTAAGCAAACCAGCTATTCAATCGCGCGCCACGGACATTCGGACAACAGTGAGACAAGGTTATCCACTGCTGTATCTTATGCGGTTGTAATAAAGGTGGTTTTTCAACAAATATGTATAGCCTGATGTGCTGACGACTGTACAAACCTCATGGGATTCAATTCCGTCCCCGTTGCTACGACATAGAATCGCTTGTTGTCGTGTTTGCGTAACAAAGCATGCAATGCTGGATCATACACGGAACCTACAATAGTAGACTCGGCCGCATATCAACATACTCAAATCTGTCAAAATATGTTACTCGATTTCCATTTCTATGCATACAACACATGGTTGGTACCCGCTTGTGTTCATTTATTTATCTTCTTATATCTATCATTATTTACATTTGTAAAGTGTCATTCTGCCCTAACAGTACCTCTAAATATTACTTTATGACGGAGACAGAAATAACACGTAAAAAGGTAAGCAGTTTAAACATTTGATACGGTAAGTAGTTCCATGTATTTAATATGAACACCTAGATTCATAAAATTTTCTTGGTATACATTTGTTGGAGCAATTTAGATTCTAAAATGGTAAATATAGGATTTTACAGTTGCAAATTCCACAGAACAAGCATTAATAGTAATAAAAAATGCTCTTGCAAATATTTCAGAGACTTAACGCTAAGTATTGGAAGTAGCTTCAACGAAATCAGTATTAATAAAAATTACACCCATTAAATGGATCATTTGATTACTCTTAAGAATCGTTTACTTACAAAACACTATTAAATAAATAGTAATAGTCCAAACAAAAGTAAATAAATTACATTTTAAAGGAGATTTACTAAATCTAAGGTCACGCAGCCTACGCGTTAAAATAAAGCACTTGCAAAATTCTTTTCTTGCCATGTGTCGGTGGCCGAGTGGCATAGGTATGCGCCCACATTGCGTAAGATACGGGCTTATCTATATCTAGCTATCTTTTCTTGCTTTTTTCAAGTTTTTAGCATTTTATAAAATCTAATGTTGATGACTTTTTTGTCCAAAATAGTTAAAATAATAGTTGCCATGGTTCCTATTAACATATCCATGGTGTCTGAATTCATGGTTGCGGCGGCAGGTTTCATCATACCACTTTGATAAGTCTGCCCGGGGAATCTGAGAGCATGGCACATGTTCGTTTCTGAAATAAAATAAAAAGGGTAATTAAATTCAATCAAACTTGTACCTGACTCTCTCGAAATAATGTAATCTATACTATTTAGATGTTTCTATCACACGGCGTATTCTTTTATATGAAGCTAAGCTCTATAAGGTCTAGTACACAGAATTTATTGTTGGTTTTTGACGTTTAAAACAGAGACTAATGACTATTTACTGGTGTAGAATGAATATTTATCAATGTTGCTTCATTAGTAGAGACTCTCACTTCTCTCTCTCTCTACTAGAGAGTAAACATGGTTGGAAAGTAAATACGTGATTCGTGGAAACTCTACATAACGAAGGTTAAATATTTAAATATTGTGTTCCAAATTTTGTATTTAACTATAGTTGAATGCTAACACACTCAGACAAATACAAGCAGTGTGGCTAAAATTAAGCAAGCATCATACAGAGACACCAAAATTCAAATTCTTTTGATGTGAACCCGATTCTATTTACAGCACTCTTTGCCTCTTGTCCTGAATAATAAATGGCGCGTTCTTAATTGCATTCCACCATTCCATTGCAACCAAGAAGAGATGGTGTCTCACTTAATTTTCGCTTTTAAATGCAACGCTCAGACCTCGGCGAAATAGGATTTTATTTGTGAGTAGAGAGGGTAACCATAACATTTGACAGCATAAGTATAATCTATAGCGCACCACGACGGTAAAATACATAGAATTAATAGACACGTGCCATTTTGCTTTCTATCAATATATGGAAAGGGTATACTTGATTAAACAACAAAGTTGTGAATAGTGGGTTAGTTTCAAACGGTAAAAAAACAGCTAATATTATTTCTTCTGTCCCTGTATTTCTGTTAGGCATCGCGGTAACCCTCGGATCAAGAGAATACTATTATTTTGGCGTTCATGACGAGAAACGCTGGTATTTTACTGTGAAAGTAATGAGGTTACCACAGTACTTGGTTACAAATGGTGTAATTTGAGTTTGTTGATTTTTTCCTGCCTCGTAAAGCAGACAGTTTGAAAACACTTAAAAATGAAAAATGCCAGGCTAAAATTTAAGATAGGTATACCTAGTTTAAAAAATGTAATTTATGAGCCTACGACGTAGAACCATATTTTAAAAAGTGAACATGACGTTAAAATATGTATAGACCACTCTGAGCGAAGAAAGCATCATTTGACCATAGACCGCTTACACACTGCGACTTTCAGCATCGCTTTAAGCAGCTCAGCAGATTTAATTTAGCATCGATGCAGACTCGCGTTAGTATCGATGCAGTCGCAAAAATTCAGTACATAATTTGTCAATTTCCAGCTTCTGCATCGCGACTGTATCGATGCTAAAAGTAGTGCAGTGTGCAAAGGTTGACATTTTGCGACTGCATCAATACTAATATGCGGTAGCATCGCGAGTCAAGCAATTAACAGATTTAATTTAGCATCGATGCAGAAGTGTGACTGCATCGATGCTAACGCGCGTTAGTATCGATGCAGTCGTCAAAATTCAGTACATAATTTGTCAATTTCCAGCTTCTGCATCAGGACTGTTGCAATGCTAACGCGCATTAGCATCGCGACTGTATCGATGCTAAAAGTAGCGCAGTGTGTAAAGGTTGACATTTTGCGAATGTATCGGTGTTAACACGCGTTAGCATCGCGACTGCATCGCTGCTAACAGTCGCAGTGTATAAAGTGTCATAGACATAACATGATCCGTTTCGACCTAAAACCAACAATTTGTTCTGATGTATGTAATGGACGCGTACATAATGCAATGTTGTTTTTTATTTCAATTGTTTGATGCTAGCGTTAATGATGGAGCTATGCTTGCTTAAAAAAAGTTTAGGCAGTACATACCTACGATCTACATTAAGCAACGCCCGGGGTTGAATGTATTTGATGCCTTCTGCGTTGTCACACGCCACCCGCGCCATATTTGTTTTTCGGATCTCGTGCAATTGAGCTGCAAATATTTTTGTTGACAATGAAAGAGCGGCCAAATGGAAACTGCCATTCAGCCGGCTTTGACTACAGTTGTTTGAACTGCATTCAACTTATATGCGGAAACCAGTTATTGGGGTAGTTACTGATTCGAAAAGTTGCATGCTCGGGAAATTTGAAAGTTAATTTGTTTAGTTTTTATGTACCTATTTTGTTCTCTTTGTTCCGTATAGCAAGGTTTTGCATCACAAAACTGCGGAAAGGGCTAGAAGAGCCGTCATACTCAAATTACTACTGAAATACTTATGAATATCATGGTAAAGACTGTAATTGGTACTTTTAAATCATAAACAATGACGAAAACACAACACCAAAGGGTACGTATTACAATACCGAATTTGAAAATACAGAATTTCATAAGCCCTACGAATGGAAGGCCGAATTTTAGAATGCCGATGTTGTTATATGATCGAAAGTTCTAAATACCGAAAGTTTGAAAACCGAAAATTCAAAATACCGAATCTTATAAGACCTATAATTGGAATGCCGAATACTAAAATACAGAATTTTAAAATACCGACTGTTTATATGACCGAAAAATCAATATACTGACTGCTTTAGAATATTTATAACACTCACAGTGTCATATTTTTTATTCATAAAGATGAAATAAGAAACCAAAAAACCAAAAAAAAAAAGCATCACGCAATTGACGTTTTCATAAGAGACCACAAATTTCGCAGGGTCGGACTGACAGCACGGTAGCTCAATTGGTAAGAGCGTTTGGCCCGCTCAGCCAAAAGGTTGCTGGTTCAGGTCCCGCCCGCAGATCTTTATGAATATACCGACAGTTTATATGACCAAAAGTTTATTATACCAAAAAATTTAAAACCCGATGGTTAAAAATACCGAATTTTACAAGACCTATGAACGAAACGCCAAACAAATTGTATATCATTGAGATTGAGGTTCATTGAGAAAAACAAATTTTGATTGACTTCGACTCGCCGTGGTCCTTCGCCGTGGTACTAGTCTGCCCGATACTAGAGTGTAATTCAAAAGCCGGAGGCGCGGAGGGAGAGCAGCCCTCTCACTCGCCCCCGCAGCTTCGGCTGCTCCAGCCTCTGCCGCTCCAGCTCGCACGGGAGCCTGAGATTCGCTACGCTAGGGCGAAAGGGCTACATGCTGAATGCCTACCGCAAAGTTAATCTTACTTTCAGGATATTGAACTTCGGTATACTAACTGTAGGTATATTAATCTTCGGGATTTTAAACATTCGGGATATGAACCCTCGGTATTTAAAACTTCCGGGATTTCGAACTTTCGGTATTTTGAACTTTCGGTTATTTGAAATTCGGCATATTGAGCTTCGGTATATCAGGTATAGGTATTTCATTCGTTCGGTATTTTGATTTTCGACGTTTCAAGCGTAGGTATTTCATTTGTAGGTATTATGAACTTTCGGTATCATAATACGTACCCAAAAAATCATATACTCACGCATAGTGAAGCTGTGGTACTGTTTCCCTCTCTCGTACCAAAACCTATCGCTGAATCGGAACACGTAAAACTGCCTGGCCATGATGCAGTATAGCGTTGGTCCCACGTGAGTGCCTGGCACGAGATCTTCTGCCATAATACCGGCTAGTAAGTCCACGTCTTCGATGTCTTGGTACAGGTTCATTAGGGTTTCCATTTTCTATAGGGTAGGAAGTTAATTAATTGGGATATGAAAACAGGACACACCAATTAAGCATGTCGATTTGATGAAGCTCGAAAATAACATATCGGTGTTCTTACTAAGCAGACTTAAGGAAGTAGCAGAAAAAATATGTTGATAAGAAGGCGTGAAAATATACAGACATTATTTTGCAGAAAGTCATAACTAAACTTTTATTTGACAAGTCAAATCATTGATAGCAATGGTTGTATGGTGTATGTGTGTGGTGAAGTCTCACTCATGAGCACACACCACAGCTTAACTATAATGTGATACAAAGTATACTTTAAACTAGTTTTGTAGTGCTTAATGTATATAAATTGCTCTAAAATTTGCATAAATATATAGTATAAATCATCTTACTTCAGCACTCATCACATCTAAAAGGTCATGGAAATGTTTAGCTGGCTTAAGGCCACATAGTTTCCTGTAGCTGTTGTAGCCGGTTATACCGAAGTCCCGTCCTCTCTGTATGGATACTGCTGGCAGGTCGTGAGCCTGCAGTAATTCTCCATATGCTTTTTCTGAGAACTAAAAGGAAAAATTCAATTGTATAGTGCTCCAAATACTACCTGCTGATAGACCTACGGTAAAAATGAAATCAATCAAATTGAAGCTCTATGTCCTACACTTAAAGAGGAAAGTTGATCGACCGAACTAGGCAATTGGGAGTCATGTTTGAGAGTCTTGTAACTTTGTCACTTACATCGGGGTCTTGAATGTCGTCGATCTTGGCAGCATTTTGGTAAAACAGACCGCGGTTGAGCTCTTCGAAGTTCGTGCTCTCTTCAATGAGCTCTTGTTTGAAGTATGTATCGCTGTGTGAGAACTCACCAACGTAATTGTAGTGTTCATTGTATTTCCTAAATAATAACAAAAATTATGAGACACATACTTAACTACAATATTTTAGATACAAGAACTCATAGATTTTAACCAACCCTACCATCGCTCTTTGTGAATTTACATAATTTACAAGATTCACCACTCCGTTCACCTTGTTTGCTAAGTAGCAAAAAGTCAAATTTCATGAGCTGATAATCTATTTCTGTCTAAGTATGTATGGTGGCATAAGTCTGCTAAACACAACATCTTACTTGATCCGTCCATCCCATAACGTGTGGAAAAATCGTTTCACCAGTTCGTATTCTGCGTAAACGAGAGGCTCCGTACTCTCGTCGTATGCTGTCACGTACTCCACATGATCAGATATTAGATGATGGTTTAATAAGTTCTTGTGGCCTGCCAAAAAAAATTGAGCGGAATATAGCTTTGAGGTTGTCAGACAAACAAGATGAAATGACTACTTTACATATCGGTGATACACCTAATTTTTTAAGCTAATGAAAATCCTTATTTTTTTATGTCTGTATTATATTGTAGTTAGAAGGCACTGAAACAAACCCTTCGCATAAACTATAGAATGGGGTAACACTACATAAATACAAATATCGTTAACACCTTCTTGTATGTATCATACAATTAAATATTACTTGTACAAATATTTCCCCCTAAAAATAAGGTCCAAGCAATATGCTTTCCACCAGCTTATAAGTTTACTCCACATAATTTTAACGTTAGTCATTAACTTAACCTGACGACAGTGAGAATTGTTGCATATAAACTGAATACAGTGCCATAAATTTCTAGGTGGAACACGTAGAAATATTGTTAACGGGTATATTAAGTTTTCTCAGTCATAATTAGTTATTTTTGGGCTTCCAACGAGGGACCGGAGGCACCCTATTAGTCACGCCCGTTTGTCCTGTCTGATCAAACAGAATATGCAATTTTGGTGCTTATTGTGGTACGTTAAGAATCAAAGTGGTCGCTTTGTTTGGTTGGCTACAGTAATTTTAGCGTTTGCTTGGAGGTATTGTCAAAGAGTTTTGTTACTGAGATGGTAAATACATTATGGCAACATGTTGGTGTCGAGTCAAATCAAATCAAATCAAATCAAAAATAATTTATTCAATTTAGGACACAAAATGCCACTTATGAACGTCAATAATTAGTGTAATATCAATCAATTTTGGCCCGTATGGGGCAAGAACATGTCTCCTTATCTTTTGGGCCCTACTAGCGCTTCGAGACAAAACACAGACAATTTGGCAAGTGCTGAGAAGAAACGTCGGAACAAACTCAGTCACCACTAGCTGCCTCAAAAATGATACAAATCAAAATAAACAGGTAGGTACATCAGTTTGGTGCAGGCTGGACTGTCCATACATTTTCGTCATTAAGATAGTCTTGAATTTTATAATACCCCTTCGACATTAGGGTAGTTTTGACATGTAACTTAAATTTGTGAATAGGTAGTTCGATGACATTATTAGGTATATTGTTGAAAAATTTAACACAATTTCCCAGGAATGAATTCATTGTTTTGGCTAACCTGAAGTTTGGAAGAACAAGTTTGCTTTTATTTCGTGTGTTATACGAATGTATGTCACTTTTTTTCATGAAAACATCTAAATTTTTACGTACATACATGATATTATCAAATATGTATTGAGAAGCGACAGTGAGGATGTTAATTTCCTTAAAGAATTCTCTCAGGGATTCGCGGGGACTAAGTTTGTAAATGGCACGAATGGCTCTTTTCTGTAAAATAAAGATGGTATCGATGTCCGCAGCAGAACCCCACAAGAGAAGACCATAAGACATTATACTATGAAAGTAACTAAAATACACAAGCCTGGCTGTTTCAACATCAGTCAAATGTCTAATTTTTCTAACCGCAAAGGCAGCTGAAGCGAGTCTCCCAGCCAGAGCGTCAACATGTGGTCCCCACTGCAATTTCGAATCCAATGTAATGCCCAGAAAAACAGTGGAGTTTGATAGATCTAATTTTTCACCGTTAAGTACAATTTCTGTGGTAGCTTGCTTCACGTTAGGCATGGTGAATTTAATACATTTAGTCTTTTTTGTATTAAGAAGCAAGTTATTGCTAGTGAACCAATTTGATACCTTAGAGAGAGCTCTGCTAACATTGTCAAATGATTTTTCGCCTCTTCTTGATTTGAAGATTAAAGATGTATCATCAGCAAACAGAACTATCTCACAGGAGTCCTTTGAATAAAAAGGAAGGTCATTAATATAGATCAAAAACAGCAAAGGTCCCAATATTGAGCCGTGGGGCACTCCCATTTGAAGCGGGGCACCTGAGGAGTTAATGCCATTAACGTTTACTGTTTGTAGTCTGCCTGAGAGGTAAGAATTCAACAGTTTTGACGCATTATTAGATACACCGTAATGTTCCAGCTTGATAATGAGTGTTTGATGATCGACACAATCAAATGCCTTCGATAAGTCACAGAATACACCTATCGCATCATGTTTATCTTCATAGGCATCCAAAATGTGTTTGACGAGTGCCACCCCAGCATCTGTTGTATTTCTACCTTTGGAGAAACCAAACTGTTTCTCATGCAGTAATTTATGAAGTTTAAAATGAGAGAGCAATTGATTAAATATAACTTTTTCAAATATTTTGCTAAATGCAGGTAGAATGGAAATTGGCCTGAAGTTGCTTGGGTCACTTTTTTCTCCTGACTTAAATAAAGGTATAATTTTACTATATTTCAGTAAAGTAGGAAATTGACCTTGATCAATACATTCGTTGAATATATGTGCTAAGTGAGATGCTACGAGAGGTATAATGGGTTTTATTGTGTCAGTTGATATTCCCCATATATCCTCTGTTTTTTTTTGTTTTAATTCCTTGAAAGTTTTAACGATCATCAAAGGGTTAATATAAGTGAAATCAAATGAGGAGTTACACCTGTCAACACACGATACCAGCAGTGATTTAGCATGCAGAGCGCACGAATTAAGTTGTTTTGTGGTTTCGATGGGTATATTACAGAAGTACTTCTCGAAGGCACCTGCAACTTCATTGTCAGATTTAATATTTTTATTATCAATTTTTAATGTAAACGTATGATCACGTGGTTTATTTTTACAAGTTTCTTTGTTTATAATATTCCAAGTCTCTTTAATTTTATTACTGGATTTATTAATTTTCTCACGTATATAATTAGATTTAGCTACCATGCAAACATTCTTGAATAACTTTGAGTATTTTTTAACATATTCTAAAAATATTGGGTCATTATTTCTATATACTTTTTGATTATATAATTCGAACATTTTTTTCCTGCTGATGTGTATGCCTACTGTAGCCCAGTCACTGAATTTTGGTTTTAGGTTGTTTGTAACTAATTTCTTTTTAGGAAAATTTTTGTCAAATTCACTTTTAATTAATTCAAAAAAATACTTATATTGGTTATTAACATTGTCATTAATAAAAGGCAAAAGCGGAATTTTATCACTTAAGTTAGATTTAAATTTTTCTTTACGGTAATCAGTGACTGGTCTAAATTTAATTTCATTTTTAGTTGGCACAAAACGGTGTCCAAACGTGACTGACTGTCCACAGTGATCGGATTTTACAAAATTTACTATAGATTTTTTAATCACACTGGAGTTACAAAATATATTGTCTAAGCAAGTAGCTGTTGTAGCAGTAATTCTAGTTGGTTCAGCAAAAACAGGAATTAAATTAAAGGATTTGAAAAGGCTTAAAAACCTCACTCGATAGGTTTTTTCTTCATCTATAATATCGACATTGAAATCGCCACATACAACTACTTTCTTTTTATTTGTAAATAATTTCCTGAGTGAGTCCTCCATAATAGACTCAAATAATTTAAAATTACCAGTAGGGGGCCTATAAACACAAACAATTATGTAATCGTCCAGCTCTGCACATGATATCTCAATAGTTCGTTCAACAGAAAGAGATACAATATCTTTACGCTCTTTACATTTTAAATTATTATTGATTAATATAAGTGACCCGCCATGGATGGCTGTTTCCCTTGAGAACGAACTAATAAGGCTACAATTTTCTATAGACAACATAAGTTCATACTTTTTGAGCCAGTGCTCAGTAACACACAAAACATGAATATTCCTTTCTTGTATGAATAATTCTACTTCTAATTCCTTCCCGGATAAGCCTTGGATATTTTGATGCACTATGTTTAAATGATTTGAAATTTTTGAGCTCGCTAAGTTATGTTCTAAGCAAGAGTTTTCCTCTATTGTCTGAATATTTAATTTAAATAATTGTTAATTGGAACGGATTCCAATGGTAGAAAATTCATGTCAATGGTCTGCTCAATAGAAGCAGACTTGGTAGCCAAGTTCTTGGCTGAACAATCTATACAATATGATAGCGAAAAAGCTATTTGTCTTTTGAGATAATTATTCACATAATATTTATCTCTCGTCAGGTAAATCTTATTTTTAAAATAATTATTAATGTCAATTACATGGAATTTGTGATCATTAAAGAATGTCAATTTATGCATGTCCAGGTTTATTTTATACCTGTGATTATTTTCTTCGTCTGGCAAGCCGCTGCTATATGGTAAGGTAAACAAAACAATTTTACCTATATTTAGAAATTTTAAACTTTCAAAAATATTTATGAATTTTCTTTTGTTTACATTACCTCTATTTCCTATAAAAATTATTAGGGTAGAATTAACACTGAATTTAAAAATAAGTATTTTATTGATAATAACATCATAAGATGCTCCAGGCATGCAGTGATTTATCACACTTTCTCCCATATATTGTGCAAGTATGGGCCCCATGTTTTTACCCATCTCATCACTAAACATAACTATATTATTTGTTGATTGGTATGGAGTTTTGTTAGGCAGGAAACTGTTGGATTGTACACAGGACAGTTTGAGAGGGCTTGTGGTTGATTTGTGAAGTGATGATGACTCACACCCGGACCCAACAAACATCAATGGGCTGGAATTTGATTTAGAAGGGTAATTACAATCGCAAGAAGTTATGATGTCTGTTAACATCTGGATGTGTTCACCACACTCTTTTTTGGTACATTTATATGTCTCAGTCATTATTTTTAATGAGAGTTTGAGATTTTCTAATTCATTTTCTAAATTCAATATGTCTTTTTCATATTTTGTCACACTATTTTGTAATATTAAAGAACATGCATCTAACTCATCGCCAAGTTGCCTTCTCTCATTTATATATTTTACTTTTGTAAACAAACAATTTTGTTTTTTAACTAATTTATTTGTTTTTTTTATAAACCTGTTAATTCATGTTAAAGTCTGATGATCACATTTTCAACCACTAACTTAAAAATCATACTCTGCACTTAGTAAAAGCATGATATTTGACTAGCACTACATAAGTTATTACGAGGATCCACGTCAGCACATTTAGTAAACCTTACAGCTCCTGTGACTGATCATTGAATTAGACCTAAGGAACTGATTTGTAGCGGTTTTCTTATAAGTCATTTCTAGGGGAATTGTGACAATATTCTTGTCTTACCCATCAGCACCGGTAATAGTTCATAAAACAATATGTTCGCAGCTGTCGCAATGTTGATCTGTCGCGCAACCTTGAACAGTCGGTCATCCTTCCAACAAGGGTTCATTTCGTGCAACTCCCGCGCAATCCTGTTGTGCTCCCGGTAGAAGAATATTGTCATCATCGTAGTCGGTATGTCGATGTTGCCAGCTTCGGGGTAACCTTTAGTGATGTATTACAAATAATTAATAAACATACTGCTTTACTATCCCATAGTATGACCTTGAAGATAGTGCCACACAAAAGGTAGCATATTAGTCCCTTTACGGACTGCGACTTTTAGTAGCGATGCTAACACGCGTTAGTATCATTGCATTTGCAAAATGTCAACCTTTACACACTTCGCTATTTTTGGCATAGATACAGTTGGAATGCAGAAGCTGGAAATTGTCAAATTATATCCTGAATTTTGGCGACTGCATCGATACTAACGCGCGACTGCATCGATGCTAAATAAAATATGGTCATTGCATGAGTCACAATGCTGAAGCGAGTTTTTAAAAAGCGTGACTGCATCGATGCTAAGAGTCTCAGTCTGTAAGGGGTCTCAAACATCTCCAGTGCCTAATTTTAAAAAATATCTCAAACGATTTTAATTCCAACGTGCAGTAGGCACTCGGTGAAAAGAGACAAAACATCATTTATGGAGTGAAATGTCATAATCGGTCAAAACCACTTTTGGTTGAAAATATTAGGTATAAGTGGTGTCGACAAAGGAGTTTGTACAAAAACATCATTCAATGTTAAAATATTGGGTAATGAAAATAAATAATATTTTTGTAAATTAGTAATAAGTATAAACAAGTTTTGGGTGTAACGGATAAAAAAGGCAAATAAGATTTATTCAGTTGCCGATCTAATGCCCCATTATACAAATATATGTAATATGCCATCTGTGTTAAGGAGAAACCTGATTCTAATTATAAAGTTCCATCCATATTACCTAGGATTCTAAGTTTGTTAAAGAAACCTTTAAAAACACGCGGAATGAACAATTATTAATTAATTTAACTGTAAGCAAAGTATGTTTTATAACAGAAATGAGATATAGATCACTCTTAATGAGTTCTGCATATTTTCACGGAAGGTAAAGGTAAGCAATATTTATTTCATTATGGAATGAAAAGTCAAAATAAAGTTTAATTACACCAATCATATTGTTTGAAGGAAAAGTCTCCCGGCATTTCTTTGTTTTTAAGCATTTCGGCTGTAACTATGTAATTTTTTTATTTATATTGTTAGAGGGAATGGTGGATTGGATTGAAATATATTGCTATGAATCTTTTAATGGTAGTAGGTACCGTGTGTCTTAAATGTAATTAAAAACATAGTGGTAATGGCTCTTGGATCAAGTTTAAATAAACCAAGGTTAATATTTAACAAAATGTAACCTACCGAATTTGTAACATACAGGAGACTCTCCCCTATTCTGGAAACAGATGTCTCGAGTCTCGTTCAGGGGTACGTGGCGGTCTCTTCTTTTCGCCTCTCTTAGTAGTCCGTGCTCAAACATCCGAACGGTCTTGAGGCTCTCATCGTCAACTCCATATATTGTTGAGAGGTCCAGCAATGGCGTTTGGTAGTTTATCTTGAGAAAAAAGTAGATTAAAATGTAGTAATGCAAGTAAACCATTACTTGCTATGATGAGGTGCTTAAATTCAATACATTTTGTGTTAGGCTTAATATATATATTTTCAGTAAATATATATACACGTGTTTGAGGTACATATATAGGGTATAACAAAATTAACTGCATTCCTTCTAGGGGCCAATTCTGACCCTAATCAACATCGTAATCCCAAAAAAAAATTCACTTTCTCATACTAGAGTGACGCTCAGCTGATTCTAGTTTGTATGAAGAAGTTAAAAAAAAATCGTGGAATTTCGATATTGGTCTCATACAAAAAGTTGTTGTATTTTAGCAACAGGATCACCACCGAGAAGGAATGCAGTTGATTTTGTTAAACCCTGTATAAGGGCTTAAATAAACAGTAACTGGGGACAAGAATTTTCATAACAATGAATTTAATTTTAGAACGATAATAGTCCGTCTTACTGTTATTCTTTTACGGTCTCTAACCATTAAGACCCACGGTCACATTTTTATTCTGAATATGGCATAACATAAGATGCTCCTAACACTACGTATCGGACTAAAGAACTAACAATTTCATAATTAAATTTAATTTGGAAAGTTATCGGTTCAAGGCGAGCGTTTCTACTAGAGTTTTCGACTGTAACAGTTCCGTACTTATAACAAGCCTGCGCAAACGTTCAAGTTGTAAAGTCGGACGTTGAAATGCGATGTGAGAATACTTTTGTTGTTCGTGAAACTTATGTGTTGCAGTCAGATAACAAGTTTAGACACTTCATAGACTTACGAGCTTTTCTGAGGTTTGATCACGTACCTCTAATGAATGAGACAGGTCAAAAAATAATTTTAAAAAAAACTATACATAAGTATAAGAATATCAATGGAAAAAGAGTATGACATTCAAAGGCATGTATATAAGAGACGTCTGTGTTTTTGTCAAAGCCCACCCGGTTTACTTCAAAAAACGCAGTGAGGTAATATCCCGTCAAAAGAGGGAAAAGTTTAAAATTTACTTTATCAACCCCGTTGTAATAAAGTAATATATAAGAAAAATATTTGTAATATGTGTATAGTTATATATAACAACTTACCCGAGGAGCTAAAAAAACTTGAAGGAAATGTATTTAAGCAAAAGTTGGTTGACTGGTTATTAAAAGAGAATTTTTATAGTGTACAAGATTATTTTAATAATTTTGATAAATAATGTTTTATAGTTTAATATCTTTTATATATATATATATATATATATAATGTTACATTTAATGACTTAACATTCATGACATTGTTAATTAAATTTTATGACATCTCTATTACAATTTTGACATTATGTGATAAATCATTATAAACGGACTTATTTGTTAAAATGATTATTAAAATTTGCACGCCTGCATGCAGGCTGAATACAATTACTACCTATTTTTAAGATCTGCAGTTTGTAACTTGCATACTCTTGTGTATTCTGGCAAATAAATGTTTGATTTGTTTGATTTGTTTGATTTGATTTCTACATCGATGCGGCCGGGAATCTAACCCTGGACCTAGAAGCGCAATGCCCAGAACCCAGCGTGCTTAAGCACTACACTAGAGAGGTCGTCAAACTGCATACTTCCTTCTTTGACTGCAACATGAATTAACATCAAACTCAGTACTTACTTGTTCCGGCATAGCATCTTTAGGAACGCAGCCAAGGTCCTGGAAAGTTTCTATTCTGGAGTAGTTCATGCATTGTATGCCTGTCACTCGGAGGTACGGATCGTCATTGGGTACCGTTATGGGCGCGCAGCGGGCGTCCTTTTCGCCTTCGGGACCACAGCATGGTCTTTTTCTTAAGTAGTCCACTAGGAATAGATAAAATCAAATTATTAGTCACGTTATTTAAATTGAATATTGTAGAAGGCAGGTAAGAAGGTTTTTAAGGTAGCTTTTCACTAACTTTAAAAAAAAATACAATGTTATTATTATTTTTAAATTATAATGAATCACTAAGTTATTGACGTGAAATTTATATGTATAGGATATAGTCCAACAAGAGACTAAATTCGTAAGACCCTCTTGCTTAGATGCCATTTTAAAAAGCACAAGATAATAACCCTCCGTTGGTCGCGTAAAGTTCCCAAATACCTTAATGTTCAATTGTTTATAAAACAACTAAAAAGTTGTACTATCCTATGTAATTCCTTATTTTGTAACTACTTAAAAAAAGTATACCATTTATTTTTCAAAAATATTTTTATGCGTTCAATTAAAAACTAAATCGCTAATTTATCTGACAAACCGTAATGAGTAAAAATACAGAAAAATGAAATTTGACATCTTGTAAAAAAATACATACTTGAAATTGCTAGAGATTTATCAACATAATAACACTAGATATAAATTCATCATACTGATAAACACGTACAATTTTACTCTCCGCAATTGCACTCATTAAGCAACTCAATGCAATCAGTACTTAAAGTTTAAGTTCCTAAGCGGCAGATATAAACCTTTGAAAATCTATTTCGGTATAAAAATTGATATGACAAATTCATGAAAAATTCTGCATAGCTATCCAAAGTATGTATGATTATCTAAAGTTCATTATCATCACGAAGATTTTCATCTTCATTATCTTTTTGCACCATCGTAATATACGTTCCTGTTGTTGTTCTTTAGTGTTTATGAGGAGAATGTATCAAAAGCGGTTTTAATATGTTTTACAATAAATTTGTATTAAAATTTACTAACGTGATTGGTCGCGACTTCTTTGAAAGCCCACGCGAAAAAAAGCGTCTGTATTTCACGGCACACGCGCAAACTGAATTTAAATTCGATTTGTGCAAACGAAAGTTAGACTTCGGAGATTAGATGAAATGTCGTTATGCTAGGGCAGTTTTTAAAGTCTACGTTTCTACCAGGTGAGCAGCTCCAGATTCAATTAAATGTATATTTATCATTTAGTTACAGGTTTAAATCAATTGTAAAAACAAGGTTTTCTTTTTGTAATGCGATTGAATGAAATATATTTAGTTAAACGTGTGCTCACTCAGTCCACACAAGCGGTCAGCTATATCTTCATACTGAAATAAGTTGGTCGAGTCATTCAGTGTTATTTTTTTGTTACACCTCTATTTAATTGGAGCCTGTAATTTCAGATCGTCAAGTTTCGTATTAAAACATTTACTATTAATTTATTGTGCTCACTCCATCCACACGCTATTGTATCTCTATGAACCAACTATAGATTCGCATTCTATCGTTTACATTGTATGAATTGGCTAGAAATAGTACTATTCAGCATAAAAACAAACCACTTTTACTGTGCGTTCATGAGTAAAACGGATGCCTGGTGCTCACTCCGTCCGCAATCGCTAAATACTTAAATATTTTTTGCTAAGTTAACTTAAAAGAAAGAGTGAACATATGATTTTTTTTGTACAAAAATACTATAAAATATTCGAAAGTACACAGATTGATATTTCTTTTTACTTTTAGAGTAAAACAAAATTTCATATTTTGTATGAAGGACATGGAATAGGGTGTCTACACGTGATAAAATAGCAGGACTTGGCTGACTAAACTTCACGTGTTCACGCTAGCTGCGTGTCATTCTCGCTTACTTGCCTGAAGGAAAAGGTTTTGTTCTTAATAGGTACTTTGTTTGGGCTGAGGTTTGGGTTTAGTTTAAATTTTGAGGTTTTGTGTACTAAATGTAAAATGAATATATCTGACCGGTCACATTTGTCAGAAACCATACATGACTGGTCAAATAGGGTCAATATCAATCAATTTGACCGTATGTGATGAACCGTAAATATAATTTCCTGACTCAGTTTTCGAAAGAAAAACACATTTTGTGTCGTTGTGTGAATGAGTTATGAATACTTATTATGACTTTTTATTGTTTTTTGTAAATATGGTTGAAATCAGATGTGAAGAACGGTGTTTCACGGACCTGCGCGAAAGTCACGTGATCTACCGTATTCGACCAATCGCGTACGCACAACCGAAAAAGTAATAAAATATTACTGAATCAATATGAATTACCATTTGTGACAGTTAATGACCGTTTTTGACTATTTAATAGTCTTTTTCAACACTAGCTCTAAAGCCGAATGGTAAAATACGGATATTAGGAAAGAACTAGAACAGAAAATAAGTTAAGAATTAGACCGTGTGTGACACTGACTGTCATTTGAGTTTTAACTGACAAGTGAGTTTCGGTCAATGTGCGTGATTCTTATCGGTTATGGCTAAACGAAGGAAGATACGCCGTTCGATTTTTAGGTATGTTGGAGATTCTGTTTTTTTAATTGGAATTACAAAATAAATGTTAATTTCTTGCGGGACTTTGTGAAATAAGGAAAATAAACATGTGGGGAACATATGACCTTAGCCCGTTGGAGCTAAGCGTTTTGTGGGAACTATACGAATTATGCGTGTTTATGACAACATGAAAAAACTTTCTTTTGAATACTAGGTGTTTCTCCTGACATTTCTATGTATTGCATACTTATAACACTTCAGCAAAATAACCTCCTTATATATATAACGTAATTTAAATTAATTTACAAGAATTATATGTAGCAACAAAAAAAGGAAATCCTTACCCAGGCACAGGGATTATTTCCCACATTTATTTTTCAGGGTTATTAGTATTTTTTTTTTGTACTCTGTTGATGAGGAATGAAACAAGGCATTATCCAAAACCAAAATCTATATGCAACTTTTAATTTCCTTCATCAGTTTTCTGCGGCCTGGAGGCCGAGTCTCGTGGCAATCGAACTTTTTTCGTGTGGTACCTCGATTGCCAGTTTAACTTTTTTACCTAAAAATCAAATCAAGAATGTAGATGCATGTAAAAAATATCGCACGAAAACTAATTATATAGAAATCGTGACTCTGACAAATTTAAAAATATTTTTTCTTTGACAAAGAAAATTTGACCGGTGAACTTTTTCGTATACGAATTGCGCGAAAATTGGTTAAGGATTAAACCGTCTCATTTTTCAGTCTTACTTTATGTCCTCTTATTATTGTCACGTGGAGACACCCTATTATATGTCATTTAAACCAAAAATTTAGTTTTGTATATCTATAATAGTAAAAAGGAATATTGAACTGTGTACTGCCGAATATTTTATAGTATTTTTGCACAAAAAAATCATATGTTCACTCTTTCTTTTAAGTTAACTTAGCAAAAAATATTTAAGTATTTAGCGATTGCGGACGGAGTGAGCACCAGGCATCCGTTTTACTCATGAACGCACAGTAAAAGTGGTTTGTTTTTATGCTGAATAGTCCTATTTCTAGCCAATTCATACAATGTAAACAATGGAATGCGAATCTATAGTTGGTTCATAGAGATACAATAGCGTGTTGATGGAGTGAGCACAATAAATTAATAGTAAAGGTTTTTATACGAAACTTGATGATCTGAAATTACTGGCTCCAATTAAATAGAGGTGTAACAAAAAAATAACACTGAATGACTCGACCAACTTATTTCAGTATGAAGATATAGCTGACCGCTTGTGTGGACTGAGTGAGCACACGTTTAACTAAATATATTTCATTCAATCGCATTACAAAAAGAAAACCTTGTTTTTACAATTGTTTTAAACCTGTAACTAAATGATAAATATACATTTAATTAAATCTGGAGCTGCTCACCTGGTGGAAACGCAGACTTTTTAAAATAAAATTTTTGCATGTTTGTAACACATGGGCTCTCAAAGACCCCACGCTACTACACCGAAGGGTTAATGTTTTGTATATAATTTTAACTGACATTAGATTCATCGTTTTTTTTTTGTTGAGCTTGATTCAAAAATCATCGTATTAGTAGAAGTTTAATATTATCTAAAGTTTATATAGCTATATGTATATGTTTCTCTACCAAAGCGATTCACATTGAGCTGGTGGGTAACTTAACGAAAAATAATATTTAAATGTGCTTTGTGACGGTTCATCTCTCGTCGAGGGAAACCTAAAATGATATTTTCCGATAACGGTACCTCATTTGTTGATGCGTCAAATGAAAGGTGCGATAAGTTATTAAAGTCTAATTGTAGTTCGTTATCGCTGAAGATGCGACGAATGAAGGTCTTACCTTTAAGTTCATACCTCCGCACAGTCATCATTCATCATCTCATTTCGGCGGTCTTAGGGAGGCGGGTGTTAAATCAGTTAAGTATAGTTTAATTAGAGTATTAGGCAATTGTTATTTAACTTATGAGGAAAATAACACTGTACTCGTCCAGATTGAAGCTCAATTATATCCGCGTCCGCTTAGACCTCTGTCACCGAACACAGATGATTTGCTACCTCTGACGCCTGCTCATTTTTTGATTGGCCCTGTATTTATCTCGTTTCTAACGGAAAACTACAACAGTGCTCCATTTTCTTGTTTATCTTGATTAAAGAATTAAGCAACTTCGCCAACATTTTTGGATTATTTCGAGTAAGGAGAATGGCTGAATTGCATCAAATGGCAAACTATTGGGCATGATCTCAAGGTGGAAACTTTAGTTGTTCCAAAAGATGATGATAACTTCTCACCACTGAAACTGAAGCTTGACCGAATCCTGCAAGTCTTTTCTGGTGCAGATGGCGTCAATCGCATAACAGATATTGAAACTTTGACTCACAGATATTAAAGATTTGTTAACCGATTTCAAAAAAGGAGGAGGTTATCATTTCGACTGTATGTTTTTTTTTTGTATGTTTGTTACCGCATATCTCAGTCGTTTGTCGACCAAATCGAATTTTTTTTTCGCTTACTTAGAGGGTATAGCTTCTAGTTGGTCCCATTTTTTCCATTTTGGGATCTGATGATGGGATCTTGGTGTAATCGAGGGAAACCCTCAAATTTTAAAGGCACGTATAGTGTTTTTTTACATTCATTTAACTTCCACAAAAATCTTACACGGCCCGTCGACCAAACTGATGTCAATATTGATGAACTCCAAGAAGGCGGCAGCTGCACTATTAAAGGTGTTCTTGTCCACCACCCGACCGGTCGACTGCAGAGCCGTCCTGACCTTCCGAGCTGAAGGTAATGGCTCTCCGTGTTTGTTACCTCTAAGGTCACCCACTGAAAAGTTAAATTCTGTTATAAAGACAAAAATATACACCATACAATAAATAAAAACCCGCTAAATGAAAAAAATGTAACTTTATGAGTTCTCATTTATAGTACTGATAATTTATGTTTTAGTAAGTACAAAATACATGTTAAATCAATCACCATAGAAGTTAAGGTCGGTCATCCGTCTTGTACGGACAACAGCACGTCAAGGTAAACTCTGCGGCATCTTATGCTAACTTTGGGTATTTTTGATTTTTTTACACTCTTGTACAAAGTGGCGCCCAAGATTTTACCTATAAAAACTGTTCGGCAACGTTAGATTTTATTTACTAAAACAACTAAGACCTGACACTTATCTCCCAAGGAGTTAATACAAGAGCTGTTATAGACGGAACTGAGAAGTCAAGGTCCATTTTAGAAAAACTCGCGTCAAGATGGCGTTTGATATTCATAGATTCAAGTCCAATTTTAAAATGAAAGCGTATCTTAATTTTGTGAGTACTCACGTCTTTATTACACGTTATTTTCGTTGTTTTTTATTCATTTTTGAACGCAAATCACACGCTATTTTCGCTTTTTTTGAATCACTCGCTTGGATATGGCGTTGATTTTCATTCGAAACCAAATTCAATTCCAACAAAAACCCAGCAAAATACAGGTTGACTTTGTTATCAGTACCGAAATTATGTGTAAAGACTCCACTGATGAATATGAACAACTTTTTCTATGGGGGCAATACATGGGAACAGCTGTTTTTTTTTCTTGATTTCACTATTGCCCCCATAGTATAATTTGTTCATATTCATCAGTAGTCTTTACACAAAATTTCGGTAATGATAAAAAAGTCACTCTGTATATACGGAAACACAATATTGAGTAATATTTTCTTCATCACTGCTATATGGAATTAAACTGTTTTTCATTCGATAATCGGACATTCATAAATGAATATCACACGCCATTTTGGCGCGAGTTCATAATATCTTTCGTATATATAGAAGGTAAAGCAAGTTAGACACTTACTATGTCCGTACTCTGGCTTCAGTAATCTCATGTAGGGTCCGCCAGCGGAGCCACGCGTGGGGTGTTTGTAGTTATTACACGTGCCATCAACTCGGCTACCTTCATGAGGCGTGCAGGGCTTCAGATCGATTACACATTGGCTGTGAAAATAATACATTGGTTATAGAACCTACACCAAAAGTCTTATCAAGGTCAAAACCTCGCTTTCATATTTATATTGTCCCCTCCGCAATCTCAAAATATAACTAAATGCGCTTCCAATAAAATAAAAGCACTATACTCGTACAAACACTTAAGACTTATCTAGACACGTGGCAGTGTGTCAAGCTAAGTTCAAGCAAAAGAACTGGCAACTCAGCGCTGTGTGCATATTAACCAGAACCATTTTGAGCAACTTTGGCCTTTCTATTACTCAAAACCAATTTAACAGAAACATACCAAATTGTGTATATTTATATATTCATTAAGTACAAGAAGAAACTTAAATTTTATTAGCCTAGCCTCAACAGTTACAAAGATATGCAAGTCTAAAAGTCCCCAATTTTCCACTGACTGACATATAGATAAAAAACCTAACCTACTTCCAGATGACTTAGGCAGTTGAAATTTAGCATGAAGCTTGGTAATTGTGTTCAAATATAGGAAAAAATATAGAAACCAAAAAAAGTTAATAAATAAAGGGGTACTTGAAAACATTTGATTGTATATTTTTAATTGTAGCGTCTGGAACCGTTATATAAGTTATATGAAACTGGCCGAAATTTCGCAACAATATATAAATATATAAATTAAATACAATATATAATATAGGGTACACTCACAGGTGGTACAAAAGTAATCTGCGCGCTCAAACAACGCATACCTATAGTAACATAGGCGCCGCTTACCGTACATCGATCGTAGCCAATTGAATTAGTATTGACAGGAAACGTATTTAAAAGTTGCAGATAATAAATGGAGAATGTACAATATTATTCTTTATACTCTAAAATGTGTTCTAGAAAATATAACTACGCAGCGTCAACGCAAAAGAAAAGAATAAACAAATAAATATCTCTTCAATAAGTTATTATAACTCACCATAAACATAAATGTGTAAAATGACAGCCAAGTTTAATACTAAGAATGTGATTGATTGTGGACTCCGCCGTAAAAAGTATTGAGATCTCAATGAGTGCCTACCTTCATGTCGCACTTTAAAGCGACGGCTGCGCCTGAGGTCCCGGGTTCGATCCCCGGGTCGGGCCAAAAATATAT
The DNA here is from genome assembly GCA_963924145.1 of Pyrausta purpuralis. Taxonomy (NCBI): domain Eukaryota; kingdom Metazoa; phylum Arthropoda; class Insecta; order Lepidoptera; family Crambidae; genus Pyrausta; species Pyrausta purpuralis. The sequence continues at coordinate 22,746,723 of OZ001643.1, forward strand.
ACCTGAGTTTTTCTGCTCAGAAATTCTTAGGGTAGCCCGGAGTTTGGAAGTTGGCGGTGTTTCACCTCCGTGCCTCGGAAAAGCACGTAAAGCCGTTGGTCCTGCGTCTGAACTCTCTCCGGTCGTGTCAGATTGCTGTCCCATCGGGCTATGAGAGAAAAAGAATAGAGAGTGCACCTGTGTTTGCGCACACATTTGTGCACTATAATATGTCCCGCGCAGTCGGTTAGTCGTTGTCACTGGCCACCGTTGTCGAAATCGGCGAGAGTACCTACCTTCCTTACCTCAAACAACATAATCAATATATTTTTTAAGCCAAACGAAAGATAATTATTAATAAAAAAATCTAAAAGTGAAATATTAAGCTTAATTTCATTGTCAGTGATATCTAATTAGTAAATGTAAATTATTCTTAATTCAGTTTAAAGTATATATTATCTTTTATTTACAGATATTATTGTAGTTGATAACGATAAAACAATAAATAGAGTTGCATACTTGCTAACTTATAAGGGTTATTTTCTCCTCAACATTTTTTTGGATTTTTTGTGATACTTGGCACTCATTTAATCATCACTTTTTCTGTGACGTCCACAATCAAACACATACTAAGTATTGAACTTGACTGTCTTTTTTCACATGATTTTCGTGGGATTATTATTATATAGCAGTCCCCCGCGACTTAGTTCGCACGTTTTGAATTTGTTACGCACCGTGTACTATTATAGCCTTCCTTAATAAATAAACTATCAAACAAAAAAATATAATTTCAAATCCATCCAGTATGTAGTTCAATATAGTTGAGATTAGCGCGTTTAAAAAAACAAACTCATCAGCTTCATAAATAATATTAGTATAGTTATGAGATAGACTTAAATATGAGATAGATTATAAGTCACACACAAGCGTAACTAATAATAACAATATAATGTTTTAAACTTTCATGGTCACTTACATTAGAATAGTTAGATACGGGATTGCTACCATGTACCTTTATTTCTTTATTTATGAGTTTCCGATATTTCGGCACTGTTGCAAGCGCCATGATCACGGAGTTACTGAGTAACTCCGTGATAACTATACTAATTATAATAATAAGAAGCCCACTGCATGCTACTTACATTTTAATAACTTCAACTTGTAGGGTATCCTAAATAATCTACTGTAGACGCTCATGAATCATAAGGCCGCCGGCGGTCGCGCAAACAAAAGTATAACAAAAGACTTTTGATAAACACATCCGTTAGGGATTAAGCTACATAATATAAATGATGACCACTCACATAAGGTAATGAGATTAAGTGCAATTCCCTTTATCAATAAACCAATTGAAAATTATTTTGAGCAGCACAAAGGTGAATACTGGGAACATTAACTTTTGAATCTCATTCAGTAATAATATGTAAACTGCAATGATATTGAATATTTAAGTATGCAAATTACAATGTGAGACATTACGTGAAACGTTTTAATCAAATATGGAAATTATGGGCCTTTATTCAACATAGACAGGTTAAGCTCATTCAAATGATGTAAACGGTAATAGGTATGTATTTTTGTAACGGTTGAAAACAAATGATGATAAGCTTAAACTATCTAGTGCCATTTATTTATGGGACGTTTAATTTTGAGTTTTTTTAATAAATTAATGCAAATTTATTTTTGACACGCAATTTTAAAACCGATTATATAATTCTTAGGGCAGATTTTTCAATACTCAGATAAGAAACATTCGTCGATAAAAATACAGTAAGGCTTATTTGAAAATGTCACCTAATTGTCAGCAATCAGATACCTCAATTTTTTTTTCATTCTGTCCATTCAATATATATCTGACCATTGAAAAATCGGCCCTCAATATATTTGCTATTAGAATAAATAGTTGATAGTAAATATTAAAAAGTAAATTAAGTGTACGCCCGCCAAAAAGTGTATTTCAAAAATAATGAATGTAAGATTTAGAGTAGGTACGTACGTCGTATAATTTTTCTCGTGAATTTCCTTCCCACTGTGTCTGTCGAAGAGTTCGCCGCCCCTGACTTGAAGAACGATGGGCATAAATACTAACACCACGTATAAATAATTCATTTTTCTCTACCGTTTGCTAGGACCTCTGAAACGATTGTGCTCTAAAGGATATTTGGCAAATCTATGCCGTTGCGATTATTACGACAGTATTTCGTAAATGCGCCTTTCCTGCTCACGAACTAAGTGTGTGTGTTAAGCGATCAAGAAAACTCGTCGTTTTTGTTCATTGATTTCATTTTGCACTAATTACGACAAGTAACCGGCTGTTAATTCACTATAAATTCTTTTTATTGATTTTGAATGTGAATGTTATAGTAATGCTGAAAATGTTTTAGAACAAAGTTCTTCAAATTAAGGTTCCGTCACTAGGATACGGTACCCTAAAATTTAAAAAGTTAATTGAAAAGATTATCATGCTAAAAGTAACAAGGGAATATTAAGTGCTACGTCATACTTATTGCTTTCGAGCGTGGCATGCATACTTTTAAGGGTTCCGTAGCCGAACGGCAAAATAACAGAACTCTAACTTCTAAACTAAGGGAGTGTATATTTTTAACTAACAAACACTCTCGACGAAAATTGGTTTGGACGGGGTCGAACTAGTAGTTTTTGAGATATAGCACATTTTCAACAACCGCAAAAATTACTTTGTTCTTTATACAAACACTACAAAAAACAAAGTTATATTTGCTGTTAACAAAATATTGTGGTATTTTAGCCAAGTGGAAGTAAGTGGATTCCCTAATTTAGTTAAACTTGTCATGGAACCCTCAGTGCGCGAGTCTGACTCGCACTTGGCTGTTTTTTTTTCAAGGTAATATTCTCAAAATGCCTTTAAAGTTAATGAAAACTACAGTTTGTTCAATACAGGGCCTATTTCTGAATCACTCGCTTTAATATAGCGTGTGATTAACGTTAAAAAATAAATGATAAGCACACGTAATTAAATCACTGTACTCCAAAACTAATTAAGTTATCTTTTTTTAATCACTTCCGTGTAAAATTATACGAAATTTCATTGGTTAATCGGACATTAATCAATTAATATCACACGCCATCTTGACGCGAATGATTTAAAAATAGGGCCATGGGAAATAACAAATTAAGAAGTACGTATTCAACTGGAGATTTGAACATTCATGATTACTAAAAACACTGAAAGAAAATAAATAAATGTACTACACATTGACTAGCAAAACTTCATTTACAATAATTTCTTGATATCATAAAGCACTCTTGCATGAAGTGATTTCAAACAAGAACATTAAGTCAATGTTCGATTATTAAAAAGTACCTACTGATAAAGATGAAATAAGAAACCAAAAATTTGCGCACGGGCGGGACTTGAACCAGCAACCTTTTGGCAAACCGGGCCAAACGCTCTTACCAATTGAGCTACCGTGCTGTTAGTCCGACCCTGCGAAATTTGTGGTTTCTTATGAAAACGTCAATTGCGTGACGCTTAGCGCCATCTAGCCGTCTGTTTATGAAACAGATGGCCCAAGCAGTTATTCTTTACAGAATAAATTCAACTTGGAAATTGATGTCGCTTCGCTATCTAATGCTTTAGAATGTTTTTAACACTCACAGTGTCATATTTTATATTCATAAAGATGAAATAAGAAACCAAAAATTTGCGCACGGGCGGGACTTGAACCAGCAACCTTTTGGCAAACCGGGCCAATAAAATATGACACTGTGAGTGTTAAAAACATTCTAAAGCATTAGATAGCGAAGCGACATCAATTTCCAAGTTGAATTTATTCTGTAAAGAATAACTGCTTGGGCCATCTGTTTCATAAACAGACGGCTAGATGGCGCTAAGCGTCACGCAATTGACGTTTTCATAAGAAACCACAAATTTCGCAGGGTCGGACTAACAGCACGGTAGCTCAATTGGTAAGAGCGTTTGGCCCGGTTTGCCAAAAGGTTGCTGGTTCAAGTCCCGCCCGTGCGCAAATTTTTGGTTTCTTATTTCATCTTTATGAATATAAAATATGACACTGTGAGTGTTAAAAACATTCTAAAGCATTAGATAGCGAAGCGACATCAATTTCCAAGTTGAATTTATTCTGTAAAGAATAACTGCTTGGGCCATCTGTTTCATAAACAGACGGCTAGATGGCGCTAAGCGTCACGCAATTGACGTTTTCATAAGAAACCACAAATTTCGCAGGGTCGGACTAACAGCACGGTAGCTCAATTGGTAAGAGCGTTTGGCCCGGTTTGCCAAAAGGTTGCTGGTTCAAGTCCCGCCCGTGCGCAAATTTTTGGTTTCTTATTTCATCTTTATGAATATAAAATATGACACTGTGAGTGTTAAAAACATTCTAAAGCATTAGATAGCGAAGCGACATCAATTTCCAAGTTGAATTTATTCTGTAAAGAATAACTGCTTGGGCCATCTGTTTCATAAACAGACGGCTAGATGGCGCTAAGCGTCACGCAATTGACGTTTTCATAAGAAACCACAAATTTCGCAGGGTCGGACTAACAGCACGGTAGCTCAATTGGTAAGAGCGTTTGGCCCGGTTTGCCAAAAGGTTGCTGGTTCAAGTCCCGCCCGTGCGCAAATTTTTGGTTTCTTATTTCATCTTTATGAATATAAAATATGACACTGTGAGTGTTAAAAACATTCTAAAGCATTAGATAGCGAAGCGACATCAATTTCCAAGTTGAATTTATTCTGTAAAGAATAACTGCTTGGGCCATCTGTTTCATAAACAGACGGCTAGATGGCGCTAAGCGTCACGCAATTGACGTTTTCATAAGAAACCACAAATTTCGCAGGGTCGGACTAACAGCACGGTAGCTCAATTGGTAAGAGCGTTTGGCCCGGTTTGCCAAAAGGTTGCTGGTTCAAGTCCCGCCCGTGCGCAAATTTTTGGTTTCTTATTTCATCTTTATGAATATAAAATATGACACTGTGAGTGTTAAAAACATTCTAAAGCATTAGATAGCGAAGCGACATCAATTTCCAAGTTGAATTTATTCTGTAAAGAATAACTGCTTGGGCCATCTGTTTCATAAACAGACGGCGAGATGGCGCTAAGCGTCACGCAATTGACGTTTTCATAAGAAACCACAAATTTCGCAGGGTCGGACTAACAGCACGGTAGCTCAATTGGTAAGAGCGTTTGGCCCGGTTTGCCAAAAGGTTGCTGGTTCAAGTCCCGCCCGTGCGCAAATTTTTGGTTTCTTATTTCATCTTTATGAATATAAAATATGACACTGTGAGTGTTAAAAACATTCTAAAGCATTAGATAGCGAAGCGACATCAATTTCCAAGTTGAATTTATTCTGTAAAGAATAACTGCTTGGGCCATCTGTTTCATAAACAGACGGCTAGATGGCGCTAAGCGTCACGCAATTGACGTTTTCATAAGAAACCACAAATTTCGCAGGGTCGGACTAACAGCACGGTAGCTCAATTGGTAAGAGCGTTTGGCCCGGTTTGCCAAAAGGTTGCTGGTTCAAGTCCCGCCCGTGCGCAAATTTTTGGTTTCTTATTTCATCTTTATGAATATAAAATATGACACTGTGAGTGTTAAAAACATTCTAAAGCATTAGATAGCGAAGCGACATCAATTTCCAAGTTGAATTTATTCTGTAAAGAATAACTGCTTGGGCCATCTGTTTCATAAACAGACGGCTAGATGGCGCTAAGCGTCACGCAATTGACGTTTTCATAAGAAACCACAAATTTCGCAGGGTCGGACTAACAGCACGGTAGCTCAATTGGTAAGAGCGTTTGGCCCGGTTTGCCAAAAGGTTGCTGGTTCAAGTCCCGCCCGTGCGCAAAATTTTTGGTTTCTTATTTCATCTTTATGAATATAAAATATGACACTGTGAGTGTTAAAAACATTCTAAAGCATTAGATAGCGAAGCGACATCAATTTCCAAGTTGAATTTATTCTGTAAAGAATAACTGCTTGGGCCATCTGTTTCATAAACAGACGGCTAGATGGCGCTAAGCGTCACGCAATTGACGTTTTCATAAGAAACCACAAATTTCGCAGGGTCGGACTAACAGCACGGTAGCTCAATTGGTAAGAGCGTTTGGCCCGGTTTGCCAAAAGGTTGCTGGTTCAAGTCCCGCCCGTGCGCAAATTTTTGGTTTCTTATTTCATCTTTATGAATATAAAATATGACACTGTGAGTGTTAAAAACATTCTAAAGCATAAGTACCTACTGGTCAACGTATATTCAGGCATTCCGTTTGTAAGGTAAGCCTCCCCGGTCACTGTCCCTGTAAATTCAGAGATAAATATTCAACGGACGTCAGACAAAGATGGCAATTATTCATCAACTTCGAAATGGATAAAGTTTTATTTACATTGTAAAGACGTCACAGGATACATCGAGGGAAGTTTTAATGAGTTTCTTTTACTCGACAGTCGGTATAATGAGAACGTGGACAGCGAAACGAAAATAGAGGTTGCGTGGAAACCATGACGAGGAAAGGAAGCTGGCGCTGGAACCATTGATATGAATTATCGCAAATTTTATTTTAAAATTATGGGCCTGTTTCGCTCCACTCAACAATCAACAAACAAGCACTTAACAAAAAAATATCTTATTTAAATATGGAACGTCATTTCATATGAAGCATAACGCTAATCAGAACTTAATTGGCCATTGTAAAACGGACCTTCAATTGAGTAACTAGTTACTTTGTTTGAATATTAAAAAAGCTGTGTAGCATAAATTAACAATGAGCCACTTTTGCAACAGAAAGTTTTATTTTCTAATTTAAAAATAAAATAAAAACTTGTTTTATTTTTAAATTTCCTAAATTTACTTTTTTTACTAGTACTCGATTGTCAACCATCTTTTTGAATTTGCCTCGTACTTTTTACACCCTGTATAACTCGTGTAATTAATGTCATGCATCAGGAGGTATGCATTTTATAACGTTTCAAATGTTATCCCTCCATATAATCCTGATCTTTAATTGTCCCACTATTTTAGTTCAGAGCTCGTTAGAATTTCATGCTCAAGTAATTAAGTTTTTGTTACATCAAAACATTAATTTGTGCTCACCTAAAATAATAAGAGCGCTGTAATTAGAAAGCGTTAGGATATAAATTACAGCCTTCATCAAACAGTATCTTCATAAAACGGTTTTAAATACTTACTCAAAGGATAGAGAAAATAAATATAAAGTAACAAGACAAGTGTTTACTTATCTCTATAAAGTATAGTAATGGCCTATTGCTACGAAAAAAAAATCCTCTTTCCACCTTTATAAGCTGCTACACGCGTGTATCATACTCGTATTATCTCGTCGGGTCGAGGGTGTCATGTTTGTACTCCAAAACACAATCAAGAGGGTTGTTACCCGATAATAATAATATTTTATGAACTTGTAAAATACTTACATGAAGTTTAAGCTGCGGCTAATAAAATGTTTTTTTTTTTTTAATATTCAAAACGGGTTTGCTCTTGACGCTAGCCTAGACCTGATTGGGCTTAGACATAGCCGACGATGGAGCGAGCTAAAGATGGCTGTTAACTCTATCTTTGTCAGGACACTAATGCAGGCAGAGAGTTACACTCATTTAGTGTCATGAGAAAGTCAACTATTCTTATTATTTTTAGTGTTCCGTAGTCGAATGGCAAAAAACGAAACCCTTATAGTTTCGACAAGTCTGCCTGTCTGACTCTCTGTCCGTCCGTATGTCACAGCCACTTTACTCTGTAACAATAAGCATCACACTGTTTAAATTTGGTAGAAAGATGTATCTCGTAAATCGTTTACGATTCTTATACAAAAAATACTAAATAATGATATTTAAGGGGGGGGGGGGGGGGCTCCCATACATGAAACTAAAAGCGAAAAACATTTTTTTTGTCAAACGTGAGGTATTTATTGATAGGTCTTTTAAAATGGCATAGAGGTTTCTTCATCCATTTTCCTTTAAAGTCTTACTTTTGATAGATAAACGCTTCCAAAGTGGTAAAATGGGTCCCCCCTTTAATTTCTAAACTAAGCGAGCGTAAATTTTGGAAAAAATATATCATGTAGATATTAAAAATAAAATAAACACTTTAAAAAAAAATGTTTGGACCTGATAGAACGAGAAGTTTTTGAGATTTAGCACATTTTCAACAACCGCAAACATAACTTTGTTCTTCATACAAACAGTATGAAAAACAAAGTTATGTTTGCTGTCAACAAAATATTGTGGTATTTAAGCCAAGTAGAAGTAAGTGGATTCCCTAATTCAGTTAAAATTGCTTTAGAATGTTTTTAACACTCACAGTGTTATATTTTATATTCGTAAAGATGAAATAAGAAACCAAAAATTTGCGCACGGGCGGGACTTGAACCAGCAACCTTTTGGCTGACCGGGCCAAACGCTCTTACCAATTGAGCTACCGTTCTGTCAGTCCGACCCTGCGAAATTTGTAGTCTCTTATGAAAACGTCAATTGCGTGACGCTAAGCGCCATCTCGCCGTCTGTTTATGAAACAGATGGCCCAAGCAGTTATTCTTTACAGAATAAATTCAACTTGGAAATTGATGACGCTTCGCTACCTAATGCTTTAGAATGTTTTTAACACTCACAGTGTCATATTTTATATTCATAAAGATGAAATAAGAAACCAAAAATTTGCGCACGGGCGGGACTTGAACCAGCAACCTTTTGGCTGTCCGGGCCAAACGCTCTTACCAATTCAACTACCGTGCTGTCAGTCCGACCCTGCGAAATTTTTGGTATCTTATGAAAACGACAATTGCGTGACGCTTAGCGCCATCTAGCCGTCTGTTTATTTAACAGATGGCCCGAGCCGTTATTCTTTACAGAATAAATTCAACTTGGAAATTGATGACGCTTCGCTATCTAATGCTTTAGCTACCAGCAACCTTTTGACTGATTCAAGTCCGTGCGCCCGTGCGCAAATTTTTGTTTTCTTATTTCATCAGTTAAAATTGACACGGAACCCTCAGTGCACGAGTCCGACTCACACTTGGCCGGTTTTTTTACTTCCCATTTGCTCAGCGTCAGTTAATAACACAGTGTTGCCTAACTTGCAACGTTTTTTGGTGCTATCCTAATTTAACACTGTCCTTAATCTTATTTCGATATGATAATTAATTACCCGTGCCCTACAAAAACTGAAACGCTGAAGTGAAAAACTTCGTTAAACCTGGATTACCTCGAATCTGGGTTCAAGTGTACTATGTGAATAGGTTTAGCTAAGTTAAGCCTGGTCAGGGCTGCTAATACCCACTAATCTAGACGATTCTTTAACACGTTAAGCCTCGTTTAAAACCAGGTTTTAGCTGTAGCCTTTGTGTTTCAGGGTACCGTATAGGTGGGTATTGTTTAAATAAATAAATATGCGACAGACAACACACCTTTTGTCGTAGTTTTGAAATAAAAATGTTGTTCCTTGTGTTACGAATGTCAGACAGATTATGATGGAGGCGTCTCCCATAAATACTTAAATACATAACCATGACTGAGGTACAAACATTTGCCCCGTGCGGGATTTGAGCCCGCGACGGCTGGCATAGTAGTCAGGAGTGCTAACCACTGCACCAAACGCATAATAATAATAATAATAATAAATAAATAAATTTATTTATTTTCTCTTCACAAAAATAGGACATAAAATGGCAATCATAAGGAATTACAATTGGTGCTACAAAGTATCCTATCATTTGTGAGAGACTGGTGCCTGAAATGGGTTTCGGAAAAACCTGTAACACAGGTCACCAGGCCCACCCACATATGATTACAATATTGATTGGTAGCAAGTTATACCGTACATACAAAGTGAACGTGTGTGTTTCGTCGACAGAAGTGATATAAAGAAAAGCAAGGGAAATTAAGTGTCAAGAGATCTTAAGCCGATACGATTAAATTTTACTCTGGGATTGAAAGTAGATCCTCGGTTGCATTCTAATTTAATGAGAACAGATAGTTGGTAAGTTTAATTTTACATAAATGTCTATTCAATGAATAGAAATTGAGGAAGTTATTGAGTTTATTATAGAGAAAATCGCCGAGAAAGCAGAAGAAATTGTGCGACTTCGCAGTTCTAAATGGATTTCTTGGGCAAACCGCCCCTTGTCTGCGCTTATCCTTCAGTAGGTCAGGGTCATAGAGTGTTTTTTAAGAACAGTATGAAGAATAAACGACTGTCTTAACGTAATTGGCATTGAAAAACGAGTAAGATTTTCTTTTGATTTGTGCTTGCTCTTTCTTCACTTTGGTAAGACCTAGTCAAGCGTGACAAAGACAGAACGTACGATGAAGCGAGCTCACCCAGAAGAAGCCAATTAATTATTCTGATTACGTGATCAAAAAAAATGTATGGGATATATTTTCTTTTATAATTAAATTATACTTAATATTTTAAGTAGACCACCTCCGAGGTGTAGTTGATAGTAAGCATGAGTTTCAAGGCATCGCCTCTCCGAGGTCTTGGTTTGAATCCCGGTTGGGTCAATATAAAAATCATAATTGTCTATATGGTCTCGGGTCTGGATGTTGTGGTACCATGCACCGTTGCCTGATTTCCATAACAAAAGTGCATTGGCTACTTACTTAGGGATCAGAGCAAATACTGACACAACTCTGTTACAATTTTCAGTTCGTCCTTGGCATATTTTCCTGCATCCGATAACAGATTTTTCTCGTGCAGTCGATACTTAACGTACTAGTGTTTGTACAGATAAAATGGATGTTATTTTAAGAACTAATTGCGCTTTTATTACGTGAATCTGAATTAATACATAGGAAGTCCAACTTCAAAAAAATGAGGTTTTCAGTTCAACCTGTATACTTGTATGAATGTACGTTTATTTGTCTGCGAATATCTCGCGTTTGGCTGGACCGATTTTAATGTGATTTTTACCAAATTATTTACTTTACTGAGGAGAAGGTTTAAGTAACTATTTTAGTTTAATCAAGTGCATTGTAACTTAAACAATAACTTAAATCGTCGAAAAAAACAAAGTAGGTATTATACACAGTCTGGCAATAAATACCGTTACCATTAAAAATTAAAAAGAACATGTGAATTTGGAATCTGTCATTTTTATACAATTGCTCATTGTGTTTTCTAATTTTAGCGCCAATACATTTTATAATATTTTGCGATATTAAAATGGAGTGGGGTGATAAAGAGAACCGAATCGCTGTGATTGCATTACACAAAGTTGGTATGGTGCCAAATGCAATTTTTTGGTTGGTATTAGTCAAATGTTTGTTTACCGGGATATCAATAGGTAGGTACAATGAAACCTCCTCTGTTTGTGAAAAAGATCTGGCCGTACATGTAGTGTTCGTACGAAAAAGGTGGTCAAAGCAGTAAGTGTATAGCTGCAGGGCATTGCTTGTACGGAGAGTCCGGGAACTGATGTCACTCATAAATTTAAATTTCATTTGAGATAATTGGGAGAATTTGGATTACAAAGAATACTGAACAGAGTTCAGAGAATTCGAAGATTTCTACGCTGTAGAATATTGCGCCAATTGAGCTGAGACCGGTATGGAGATATATGGTCATATAAGGTCATGGATATAAAATTTTCGCGCGGTCAGACCGATAGCATGGTAGCTTAATTGGTAGAGCGTTTGGCCCGATTAGCCAAGAAGTTGCTGGTTCGAGTCCCGCCCGTACACAAATTTTTGGTTTCTTATTTCATCTATAAGGAAATAGATGCACCTTTTAGAATAAAGAAAAATATTTTTTTAATATAATTGAACCGCATTCAAAACAAACGCTATAAGGACTAAAATAACGCTAATACAAGCGCTAATAGGAGAAACAATTTCTAAATAAGTTTGTTTCTTGCTTATTTTGGTGCATGATGTCAACTTCATTCGACAGCAGCAGTCTACGTAACGCTCATCATGCACCAACTTCATTAAGCGTTATTTTAGTCCTTTTAGTGTTTGTTTTAGAAGACGTTCAAATTTTTATGGAAAATAATCTTTCTTATATATAAGATTCTCGGACGACTTCAGTCGTCCGTGCTCCGCCGAGGCGACAACATCTCCTGAGGATGCCACGTGTAGTGGCGAAACGCGTCGAGGTTTTTTGCACGTTGGTGTTGGGTAATATTAATTGCATCAGCTGTGCCGCATGCGTATTGAGGGAGGGCGGGTGGTGCATCCTGCATTTGCCTGAACTAATACTAAACGCGGTGACGGTTCGTGTAGTTAGTTGCCTGCGCAGGCGTCGCTTCGCGGAAATTTAAAGCAAAATAATTTTATAAATTTCAACTGTTTTATCACCAACCCCTATTTTAATAGCCATTTTAGTAATTTAAGGGTGAAACAAAATTCGCTGGGAATGCTTAACTTTTAAAATTACGGGACTCGGCAGGGCCGGGGCGGGACGGGGCTGGGGGCGAAACAATATTCGGTGGGTCCGCTAGTTATATATAAAATTCTCGTGTCACAATGTTCGTTCCCGTACTCCTCCGAAACGGCTGTACCGATTCTCATAAAATTTTGAGAGCATATTGAGTAGGTCTGAGAATCGACCAACATCTATTTTTCATACCCATTTATTTTTTAAGTTACTCTGAGACCGCTTAAAATTTTAATCACGGGACTGGTGCAGGACAGGGCCGGAGTGTGATGAGAATGGGGGCGAAACAAAGTTCGCTGGGTCCGTTTGTATCTATAAAAAAAATGCATTTATTGATAACGGTGTTTTTTTAATTTAATTTAAGAGATAACTATAATACTTATCTACTTTGGTTGATACTTGTCGAATTATAAAGGTATCCATTTTTTTTGAAATGTATATACATGTGTAACGTTAAATGCGCAAAACCTGAAAACAGTTTGATTGGAATAACGAGTAAAATAAATTCAACTCCTTTTTTATTATAGGTCCAATTATTCAAAACTATTTTTCAAAATGATGACCTGTCTATTTAATAATAAGACAAGCCATCACATGCGCAAACCCGCCAAAATATGTAAAGCTATCATTATTTCTCTAAGAGCGTAGATAGTAATAATAATAATATCAGCACGGTGCAGCGGCCCGGTGTTATAACTATGCATATCGACTCTCTCGACTGAGCGTCGCCCGCAAAGCAAGAAATGATCAGTACCCCTTTCACGAATAATTTGCGTCAAAGTATTCGTATAGTAACGTAATTTACATGATCAGTGACGTAATCATTTGTATGAGAATCTGAAAGCGCCTCCATCGGACGTGAAACGAACTAAATTTGGCAGTACGAATGCATGACATCTATTGTGCGTAAACATTTTCTATAGTATTAAACTGGATTTGCGAGCACGAACCTTTCTTTGACGTATAGTATCGTAAGTAACAAAACAACAAAGTGACAATAAGTTGTCAAACTTAGGTGACAACTTGCGTGGAAAATAGAAAACATTTTTTATGAATTTTTAATCATTTTCGTTAAAATGCAAGGTGCGCGAAGGGTAGGAGTTGAACGAAGTGCATCATTTTATTATCTCGCTTCAAGATTACTTGAGAGCGATAATAATGAGCAAAGAGAAACCAGGCCAGTACATATATACAGTGTACTAAGATTGTACAAAGTGTAACAAAAGGCTTATCGAAGCCCTAAACCTGGCATAGCAACTTATTTATCAGATAGATTTTTATTTTATTCGTTTAATCCTGTTACAGGGACGTAAGCCATAAATGTGCGCAAAGAAAAAAATGCAATCTTTTAGACCTTAGCGAAACCGAATTCAAAAATAGGTTTCGCTTAAGCAAAGAAGCTTTCACCTTCCTGTGTGAGAAATTACGCCTACACACTTCTTTAAAGTCTACAAAACGTATTAGCTTAGAACTTAAGGTGAGTTAACTAAAGAGTTAAGGTCAATTTAAACCATTAGTAAGAGAATCAATATGCTATTTCTAATTTCGTTCATACAGGTTCTTTGTGCATTGTCCTTCTATGCCACTGGGTCATACCAGAGATTAGTCGGAATTGCGAAAAATTTAGGACAAAGTACGGTCTCTAAGTACGTGCGGGAAGTGACCGACGCACTCATTAGTCCGCCAATATTGAATTCTTATATTCAATTTCCGGCGACAAGAGAGCAGAGAGATGCGGTTTAATATCGGTAAGATCTTTGATTCTAAAATGATTTTATATTTTTTATTATAACTAAGTAAATAGTAATGTCATTTTTATTTTCTACAGATTCTACGCAAAGTTCGGCATTCCTGGGGTCGTAGGGTGTATCGACGCATCCAATTTCCATGTCTTTACACCCAAAAAAGATATGGAACATTTATACTACTGTAGAAAGCACTTCCATTCGATAAATGTACAAATGGTAATACAAACATACCTGTTAAGTATGGGATATGTCACCGTAAAATTGTATAAACCGCGTGATTACAATCTCACGGTTTTATTTAGTGTAGATTGTAATATGTCGATTGATTGTAAACTACACCAAACTTCATGAACTATAATGTAAATTGATATAACGGATCACTGGGAAAAATTACAGGTTAGGGTCGTGTTAGGCTGACATGTATTCACCAAAAAAAAACAAAATTCTTGACCTTGTTCGGTTTGATTACAATAAATGGACAGATTACAACAACGATTTTAAAACCGTTTGATTATAATCTTGAGGTTTGTACAATATAACGGTGGCAGGTATAAAATAACGACTCAGTTTAATATTATTTTTTTTGCAACATACTTAACTTGGTTTCAGATATGCGATAGTGATTGCCGAATTCTCAATGTTAACGCAAAGTATGGTGGCGCTACCCACGGCCACGATGCGTTCATTTGGGAAAATAGCATGGCTAATAATTTCATGCAAGATCTGCTTTGCCTGGAAGAGAAATAGCCTTCAGCGAAAAGACCGCCTAAATTATTATTTTTCTGCAAACATATTTGTTACTATTTTAACTTCATGATATGCAATAAAGAGTTATCTCGTGACTACCTGATATAAAGAATGTTTTCCCGTATCAGTCAATGAATGTAAAGTGCAATAAAGTATTCTACTGTAAAGTAAAAACTGCGCCTACAATAGTAAAAATATTTTTATTATTTCGTCAGTTCCTTCAATCATAGTTGTATGTTAATTATAGGTGATTCTGGATATCCCCTGCGACCTTGGCTAATGACTCCCATAATTGATGCTGTTGAAGGAAGCCCCGAAGCAAAATATACCCTTTTACATGGAAAAGCCAGGGTCACCATCGAAAACACTTTTGGCCGGTTAAAAAATCGTTGGCGATGTTTGTCCAAGGACCGCACACTACATTACACACCCAAAAGGTGTGCAAATATAATAATGGCTTGTAGTGTACTGCACAACTTAGCCAAAGATTTTAATGTGCCTGAACCAGAGGAACACCTTACATCTGAACCACCAATCATAATGAATGATTTTCAAGAAGGTGAGGCTGCAGACGATTTAGGAAGGGGACGAGCTATGAGAAATGTATTGGTTGGTAGGATAAATAGGCTACACATATAATCTTACGTTCTCTACGTTGCTCTACGTTCTTCCGAAGATCTCCAGGCTAGGCATACCGGCTCATCACTCCTCTTATCAATCCAATGTCGGAAGTCTCGACATAGTTCCCTGTGAAACCAACCAGGTGGCGCTCGAAAAATGCCGTAACAATATTAGTGTTTTCGTTTATTTATTGTTCGAGAAGAATTTTCGAATGAAGCTTAAAAAATACAAATATTTTTTTTTAAGATTTATTAAACACACAAGCTACATAAGTTAAAATGATATTTAATGAATTAGAAAATCATAAAATTGAAATTGTCTACGCGAAATGTCAAAAATGCTGCATCAGACTACCAGCGCAAGTCGTTTACAGTGACGGCTACGCGGCTGTGGAATACGCTCCCTCTTGAGATCAGGAAGTCAGAGACGAAACTGTGTTTCAAAAACAAACTGCGAAGGTTTCTGTTTCTATGATTGCGTATAGTTGTGATTTTGATTGAAAGCGATTGTTGTAAAATATGTATGTATGTGTATTTTTAGATATGTATGCTTTTGGATGTTATGTATCTAAACTATTTTATACTGTTTATTTAGTTTATGTATATTATGGTATGTATAAAATATTATTATTTTACACAATAGTAATTGTTGCAATTTTAATAATTATTTACAATATTCTCCCGCACCCATAACAATCTCTCTGCATGATCTAAAGGTATGATTGGGAGAGAATGCTATTAGCATTAAGTCCACCTTTTGTACAGTTTTATTTGTGCAATAAAGTTTTTAAATAAATAAATCTTAATGTGAAATTTCTCAAAATGTGGTATCTAGACGGTTGAAAAGCTGTTATTTTAATTTTCAATATAAGTAACGTAAGTATTTTATAAAGTTTTATTTTTAATACATATTCTACTACTACGAACCAAAAATAATATTCTTGCTATGGCTTCTTGTTTTAGAGAAATTTGTGGACTGACATACACCATCCATAAACTTACGAAACATTGCACGCGTGAAGCCCTTATACATCAATATGTTGATATCAAATTACAACAATATCACATACATACACATGTTCAATTTATAACCTCCTTTTAAAGATTTTTTTTGTCTTCCATACAATCTTATCACATTCACTGAATATTACATCTACTCCTTTCACAGTCATGTATCTTGTTTGTATATTAATTACCCATTAACTTACTTATATTCCTTTTCAAATTTTCTAACAATAACGTCCATAGCCTCTTTCATAAACTGGAGCCATTGAGCCTGTAAATCAAGCTCTTGGTCCCTCTGTCGCACCCTTTCACGAACTTCATACTCATATACGCGCAGCCTTTCCGTCTCCAACCTTTCAAATGCTAAATCACGCTCCCTTGCATATTTTCTTGCACTCCTATCTACATCTACAAATAATTTTGCTACATCAATTTTTTTCTTTTTTTGTGGCGGTGGATTCCAATGTTCATTTTTTGAGGAGAAGGAGGGTGGAGGAGCTGTTTCTTTATCATGAATTCGGGTAGCCGCCACAGTGGGCTGGCTGCTGGTGCTAGGCATGTTCCAATCGGCTTCTGTAATGTAATTATATTGCATATAAACAAACTGATTTACCAAATAAGTCATTTTTTTGTACTATAATATAACTTTTACCAATTTAGCAGATTGGTTCTCGTCTTCGTATAAAATGATGATATCATCTAGGCTGCCAGGCGTTTTGGGTCTATCTTCATTCTTAAAATACGTGATTTAAAATATTATTCGCACGCATAAGAGGTATTTCTTATATAAAGGTAAAATTTCGTTTATACCTAAACTACATTAGACTAATATAAATTAATACAGACCTGCTGAAAGCCAGCTTCCACTACCATCATGCCAGTGGCTGCCTGCACTCCAATTATGTTCATGACTCGATTTTCCAGGTCAGTCAAATGTAATTGGAGTGCAAGTCCACCACCAGTGCTGCTTGCAGCTCTATTTATCTTGGCAACCTTTTTTTTCGTGTTATTTTTTAAATCGCTCCAGACCTTTGCCACAAAAAGAAAATAAAAACATTAGAGCCATTAAACAATAAATTATTTATTTGTGGTATTGGCTTAACCTTCGCGATCTTAAATGACTTAAATCGCATCTATACTGTGTTTGTTTAACGAGCATTTAATTTCGACCAAAGTTGCCCTTTACATTATTTGATTTCATTAAATGTCTTTGAAGCTATTATATTATATATCACAGTTTTAATATAACTTTGCATCATAATAATGCTCGCAGCTTACAAGAACAACGCGAGCTTGACCTAACCGATATAGTTGCTGGCCTCTAACTTGCAATGAAAATATGTGTTTTGCGTTGAAATATTTTACAGAATATGAATTTAACGTGGGCGACGCCGCGGGGGACCGCTAGTACTTAAGAAAACAATAGACCACTTGGAGATCGCATACCTTCCGCCATTTCTCCTCCGATCGAGAGTCGCCTGTTCCATCGCTGTTTAAGTTATTGGTTAACTCTTTCCATTTAATTTGAATAAAGTGGCGTCCTCTTGGACCTCCCGAGGGCTTCGATAAGTCGCCATGTCTTAAAAATAAAGTATAGCTTGAAAACATATCGCGCTGTAACAGACCAATTAACCTACTTATATCACAACGGCCATATTTACGTTAGTATGACGTCATCTCCGTCAATAGTATCGAGTTTACTACACGACACGAGAGTGTTTCGTGATGCCGACTAACGTTGTACTGCGTAAACTCGCTACGCTAACGTTACGAATACGGCAAAAGTTCGTGATTGGGGTACAGAAGTGCCAGAAAAACTAAAACACTACATAAAACCTTAAATTAATATTAAATTATTTTTTCTTTCAGAATTAGGTGATTTGAAATTAATCATCATTTAGGGTGTCTGAGGTTTTGCGCATTTAATATAACACGTTGTATAAAAGTATAACGAGTGTCACAGGCAGGAGAAAATACTATTCTAGCTACTGATTTCTTCAGTAAATAATTTAAATTAAACATGCCATTATCGTGTTCGCCGGTGCAGAATAGATATTCACAGAATACGTTTGCAAAGGAACCAGGCATGCGAGTAACATAGTAGAATGCCCCTTTTGTCCGATTCCGAGATACATACACCGCTCTGGGAGATTCTCGCGTCAATCGATTTTTTCTCGTGCGATAATTCGATTGCGAGTTCAACAATTTTACCTTAACAATTTTATTACATATTATTATTATAATCCACATCGAAGTAAAACACTTGTTTACGGATTAAATTTTTCGCGAGTTTATTAATTTTATCCCGACGTTTCGAACACTTTACAGCGTTCGTGGTTTCCCCGAATCCGATTTGAGCCGTGAACTTTTTTCGTATACCTAAGACGTGGGAATTACCCGCTTCAATATTTAAAAAAAAAAAACCAATGATTTTTTTTTACGTCTACTTACAAAATCGAGCTATCAATTTTCAATCACTCTTGTGCATCGGAACCGGTCTGGTTCCGGTTTTCACACACCTATTTTGTAATCGCAAGCCATATTAAGGTTTAAATTGAAATACATAGATTGAAATACAGGGTTCCTGCACGAGAATCTGCCCCCTGAACCACAGTTAAGCTTAACTTTGGTCCTTTGAATAGGACATTAGCATAAGGGATCAATGTGGTTGCCCCTTTTGACCATACAAGTGAAAACTTGTAATTATCTACAGTAATATTCTATCTTATTTAGAATGAAAGACTTTACGAATTTATTTCGCGCACATTTATTCAAAATATATAGCTGACGTATATGATAACATAGAAACTATGTAATGACAAATAAAATCTTACACCCTTAACACACCGCGACTTTTAGCAGCGATGCTGTCACGATGCAGTCGTAAAAGGTCAACTTTTACACACTGCGCTAATTTAAGCATCGATGCAGTCGCGATGCCTAAACTGGCAGTTGACAAATTATGTACTGTATTATGACGACTGCATCGATACTACTGACGACTGATTTAACCGATTTGACGACCTCCGTGGTGTAGTGGTTAAGCACGCTGGTTTCAAGGCGTCACCGCTCCGAGGTCCCGGGTTCGATTCCCGGTCGGGCCAATATAGAAATCAAAATTTTCTATATTGTCTCGGATCTGGGTGTTGTGGCACCACCGTTGTGTCTGATTTCTATAGCGCAAGTGCAATTAGCTACTTACTTTGGGATCAGAGCAATGTATGTGATTGGTGTCCAATTTTATTTATTTTTATTTTTATTTACTAACGCGCGTTAGCATCGATGAAGTCTCACTACTGCATCGGTGCTACCGCGAGACTGCATCTATGCTAAATTAAATCTGTTCATTGCGTGAGTCGCGAT
Source organism: Pyrausta purpuralis (assembly GCA_963924145.1). Taxonomy (NCBI): domain Eukaryota; kingdom Metazoa; phylum Arthropoda; class Insecta; order Lepidoptera; family Crambidae; genus Pyrausta; species Pyrausta purpuralis. The sequence goes on from OZ001643.1 coordinate 22,766,569, forward strand.
GCTGAAGCGCATTTTCAAAACGTGCGACTACATCTATGCTAAAAGTCGCAGTGTGTAAGGGGTCTAGTCTTGCCTGTGACCACGAATGCTGTAAAGCATTCGAAATGACAGGCATATAGTTTTAATTAAATGTCCGCAAAATAAATCCATAAAATCTTTCATTTTAATTAGTAGTCGCGCGTAAACTTCAGAACCAAATATTATCATCATCATCATCATTATCAGCCAAAGGACGTCCACTGCTGAACATAGGCCTCCCCCACGGCTTTCCACAGCGACCGATCACTAGCGGTCTGTATCCAATTTGATCATGCGATCTTAATAAGGTCGTCTGTCCATATTGTTGGTGGACGTCCCAAAATAAAGAAATAAAGAACAAATATAGTATCTACCTATTTTAAAAAATCTGCAATTAACTAAGGAGACGGAGGAGAACGAACTGTTCAGTTGATTTATTACGTAAAACCCTAGATAATATAATACTACTAATAAAACTAAACATCTGGCTCGTTTATTTCATGAAAATAGCCATCGAACTCCGTACTAAATACCTACATACGAATATGGAATCGAATATTTGGATTTGATAGGAAGCATGGATTCAGTTTTAGTTATCAAGCAGAGTTTTATTTTTATTTTAAAAACCAGGCAGTGGTTAGCTGAAATCAAATAACATTTAAAATAGTTTTAAATCTTAAGCCGCCTTGAAAGCCAGTACTTTCAAGGCGGCTTAAGAGCTTTTTAGTCAGTAGTCAGTACTAAAAATCTAAAATAACGCATTCGTCTTTTCTTTAAGAGAAACAAAATATTTTGAAGTCGGTGCATAATGTCAAGCGTACATATACTCGTACATACACCAACAGTCTACACACATTTTTTTTCTTTTTTTTTCATGTTTTTGATGAAACTTATACTGTACCCTAAGTAAAGTAAGAGAAATCGTGACACAAAAATTCAAATATACAAACATACATACACTAACGAAATTTTCCACACAATGGAAGCCTTAATAGATCAACTTACTAAACTTTTATCCAGTTCTGACGATATCACATACATACACGTCAAATTGATTACCTCCTTTTTTGAAGTCGGTAAACATAAATAATCGATTTTAATATTAATGAGAGCATTGGGAAGATATCCGTTATTGGATAAAGATAATTTACAATTATTTGAGTGCTACAGACTGGTGTTAATAAATTTAATTATCAAAGTATTTAATTAAATTAAACCTCATTAGAGTTAAACTTCGCTGAGGTCGAAAATCGATTGTAGGTAATTAAAGATTATCATATTTAATTAATACTTAAATCTGAAGGGTCATTCAACTGTTAAAAACGACAGTAAGTATTTACTTTAAAAAAATTGACGTCTTTGTACAGGCTAAGCATTATTGGATCATATTTATGTCCTATAACCTAGATACTTGCAACCCATTTTCATAAAACACGTCATTTCGATTTCTGCATGAAAATTTCACGGAAAGCTGGCAAGATTATTGCTAGCATAACTCATGCACATAACGAACGAGGATTTTCCACATCTCTTCTTAACAGTAACAAGAGTCGCCACTCAGGAATATGTATCATCTTGAACTTAAAAACTATCATCAATCAAAACGAGAGTGCTTGTGAGATATTTGTCGCAATTTTGCATGTCATGAAACTAGTTTTTGTTTTGCATGAAATTCTTACAAGAAAACGTTTTGATATTTGTATAATCTTATAACTTGTCAAGGCATGAAAGTGGATAGAAAACATTTTATAATAGGTGACAGATTTTTAAAGCAGATTGACTATAGAGTAAAACTGATGTTTTCTTCATCATCCTAATCTCGAATATAAGTGTACCTATCTTTAAATGTCAGCCTTGTGGTCAAATTAGTCTATCACGCTTTCCTGAAATCTTTTAAGTCGATCGTGTGCAAGTATAGTATCAATGCCAACGCGCATTAGCATCAATGCAGTTAGCAAAATGACAACTTTTACACATTGCGTTACTTTTAGCATCGATACAGTCGCGATGCTAACATGCGTTAGCATCACTACAGGCGCTATGCAGAATCTGGAAATTGTCAAATTATATACTGAATTTTGGCGACTGCATCGATACTAACGCGCGACCGCATCGTTGCTAAATTAAACCTGTTCATTGCGTGAATACGCGTTAGCATCGATGCAGAAGCGCGACTGCATTGATGCTAATGCGCGACTGCATCGATGCTAAATTAAATCTGTTTATTGCGTGAGTCACGATGTTGAAGCGCGTATTCAAAACGCACGACTGCATTGATTCTAAGAGTCGCAGTATGTAAAGGGTATTAGATAATATAAGAACTAAGCTAAATGTTCACATTTTTGACAATAAAAAAAACTTTTCAGAATTTCGACTATTTTCAACTTAGTTTAGGATGTATAAAAACGAGTAGGACCAAATTTGTTTCATTTCATAAAGGTTAAGAGAGGCATGAAGAGGATACAAGATTACTAGTTTATTTTTTTTACGGTCGAGGTCTCTCGCGCTTAACCACTTTTCAACGAAAGTCACTTACACACACGACACGACGATATGCGCAAGCGATTTTGGCTCTTAGAGAGTTTAAAGACTTCGACATTTATACCTAAATATTACGCTCATGAAACATTGAATAGGTACCGAACATTTCAAAACAGTTTTCAATTGGACCGAATTTTGTATTTTTCACTTTTGCGTTCCAGTTTAGTTATTTCATAAAGCATTCCTCGTTACTCCAATAAGCCCGATCCTCTTACGGCCCTCGCAGTCAGGCGCAGACCCGCACTCACGGTGCACAAAGTGGACCGATACACTCGACTGCACCAGATCTTACCTATTGCCACAGCCCAAGAACTATGAGCCAACTCAACTGCTCGAATTAAATAAAACCTTATTACAAAAAAAAAACCGGCTGAGTGCGAGTCGGACTCGCCCACTGAGGGTTACGTGCCAACCTCAACTGAATTAGGCATCCACTTACTTGCACTAAGCCAAAATACCACAATGTTTTGTTGACAGCAATCATAACTTTGTTTTTCATAGTGTTTGTAGGGAGAACAAAGTTATGTGTGCGGTTGTTGAAAATGTGCCATATCTCAAAAACTTCTCGTTCGATCATGTCCAAAGCAATTTTCGTTGAAAGTTTTTGTCAAGATCTACATTACTTATTTGTTTCAAAATTTACACTCGCATGGTTTAGAAGTTAAATGGGGGGGGGGGGCGCCCATTTTACTACTTTCGAAGCGTCTATCTTTCAAACATTCTACTTTAAAATAAAATGGTTTTAGGAACTTCTATGTCATTTTAAAAGACCTATCCCGAGACACGCATAGGATTGACAGAACTATTTTTTCTGTTTAAGTTTCATGTATGCCCCCCTCCCCCTTAAATACCATTATTTTTTATATAAGAATCGTGAAGCAGTTAACAGGATACATCTTCTTACCAAATTTCAACAGTATGATGCTTATAGTTACAAAATAAATTGGCTGTGACATATGGACGAACAGTCGGACAGACTTGACGAAACTATAAGGGTTCCGTTTTTTGCCATTCGGCTACGCAACCCTAAAAATGGTATTAAACTGACCTGTCTATGTATGACTGAGACTGTGATATGGAACTCAGTTTCTTTAATTACCGGCGTCTAGATTTGAATGGATTTTTATGATGATAAAACGGTGCGTCTGGGGCTCTTACATTACGGCAAAATAGAATAGTATTTTGCAAGTAGTCTTACATCATTTGTCTGGATTTACATAGGTCCGATTTGTTCGGCTCGATACCTAATTGGCAAAAAATTTTTATCCCTTTGTAAATAAATATTAATTTTATGCTAATTGCTGAGGAGAAATGCCTTTAGCAGGTGTTTGTACTTGGCCAAAATTATCGAAAAGTAAAAAATAAAAATATGTGGTTCGGCTGATCTAATCGCGATTATCCAGCGGTACACTATTACACCACTGCTTGCAAATGCTACGCCATTATGATCCCTACCCCATTCGTTTACGGTTCACGTAAAACACGGTTGTGGTCGAAGGAAATCGACTGAGACGCATGAGTATCGATAAAATAGTACTTACATCGTGTCGAGTTTATTTCTAGGTCCGATTTGTTGGGTTTGGTTTCGAAATTGCTAGGGAGGGTTAGGTGGGTAGTTGTAAAGCATATGATGTAATAAACATTTACAGCGTAAGATTCAATTGTATAATCTTAAATACTTGATTTAACTCAACTACAACCGTTGACTATTTTGTTCGTACGGAGTTTGACTGTGATTTGACGTTTCTAATAGTTAAAATGTGCTTTGTGCCTCATAAATATTTTCATTTGAAAACTGTTTATAAATATTATTTTTTTGGTGAAATTCTATCAACGTGAAGTTCAAAAGTAAATAATTTACAAAGTGTTGAAGTTAAAAAAAGAAATGACATACAGTTAGAAAACTTAAATTAACAGTTGAAACGCTAAATAAAATATCAGAGAGTGGCTCAAAAATATATTTTCAAGTTACCGCACGCTGTTTAAAGTTATGGTTCCCTTGGGGACTGTTGATTTTCTATTCTTTTTGTTTATGCGACTAGCTGAAAAAGGTATTTTAAAAGTCCTTTAAAAGTATTTAATGTACTTTAAGAGCCTTTTACGTTACCAGATGTTTACAATGGTTTCAAACTAGAGACGCATAAGTAATTGTCATCTATAGGTACTTATCTATACTAATATTATAAAGCTGAAGAGTTTGTTTGTTTGTTTGTTTGTTTGAACGCGCTAATCTCAGAAACTACAGGCCCGATTTGAAAAATTATTTTTATGTTGGATAGTCCATTTATCGAGGAAGGCTTTAAGCTATATAACATAAAGATACGACTCACAAGACCACAGCAGCAATGAAAAATGTTGCGAAAACTGGAGAAAGATATTCCTTTTGAGAGCTTCCGCTGCGTACGCTGCGGAAACCGCTAAAGTTACACAAAAATCATATATGACAAGATTGTTCAGCATTAAGAGTTCTATAATAAAGTCCGCGACAGCAAAAATCTATCTTTTATGGTTGACTTACTACAACCTTTTTTATGTTAATAAATTTGTAAAAAAATAATGCATCATTTTTATAGGTGTATTATACACACAGGTATTTATTCTTATCAAAATAAATACATTCATCATCACGAGCATTTCATTAAGAACAAAGTTGCCCTTTATATCATTTGATTCCAATAAATATCTTAGGAGCTATCACAGTTTTAACATAACTCCGCACCAAAATAATGTTCGCAGCTTAAGGACAACGTGCGCTTGCGCTAATCTATACTTCTATACTAATATTATTGTTACGGACACCCAATCATGTTTAGTAATAAGTTTAGTTATATTTATTTGTAAGGATTTTTGATGATAATAAATATAATTTTCTGTTAGGGCCATAGCGAGTAAGCATTGTAATTAGCTTAGGGCTCGTTTTATTTCAATAATAAGAAACCTGTTAGTTAGGAATTCCCATTTGCAAATTAGGTAGGCAGGTAGGGTAACAACTAACTAGCTAGGAAATATTAAGAAATATGTAGGTAGTTTGGTACAGGGGCGAGGGAGACCCTAGTAGGCTGTCTCGCTCAGGTGGAGCGAGGCCGGTAAAGCCTTCGAATTTCCTGTCCCCCATATCACACTTTCTGAGGGTAGGTAGGAAACCCATAGAGTGGATTGTTGCGAATGGGAATTTTATCACGATTAATGTAGGTAGGTTACAAAAACGTTAGAAGGAATACGCAGATGATGTTATGTGTCCGTCCTTGTTTGTAACTAATCTGTATTAGTCGATAAGTCAGACATGTATTTTTGGTTAAATAAAGGGCCGTGAGCGGGCCAGATCGTACGCGCTCTCACGGTCACCGATCTCAAAAAGAAGAGTTTTATTTGGAATCTACAGTCTACACATCGAAGGAAAGATCGTCGGAAAATTGACTCAGCCTGCCTGTAGTCAATATCGTCTGGTCCTTGCGATCCGGATATCGTCTGGTCCGTTGCGATCCGGATATAAGAAGAAATCAGCAACGCGGCATCGACTTGTGCTTTGGTTAGCACATACGCCGAGGGATCTACGCCGAAGCACAGTGTAACCAGGAGCCGCGAATCGGCCTATACTCCTGTGGAGAGACGATCACATTTACACGGGTGTTCCGTGGCTCGGGCATTCACCACCTAACGGTGCCAAACGGTGTCTGTCTCGGGTTTAACGCCGATTCCCAGGCGGTGCAGTTTTCGGGCGAGCTGCCACATATCGCGCCAGCGATTGTGAACAAGTCCGACCGGCGCCGGTACGGTGTGCGTAAGCGTGGGGGCCGGACTGTAGGCACTGCGGAGGGTTCTGGACATTCCAGCCAGAACTGAGCACCCCACGGATGCGTACACTCTCTGCCGGGCGGTACCTCCCTTCCGATCCTGCACGACCATCCATCCCCAGACAGGCTCCCCTTGGTAGTGTACCTGTTTGGGATTGATAGGAGTAGGGGCAGCAAGTAAGAAGATGCCGACTACGCGCAGCCAAGCTGGGAAAATGGAAGCCGAAGACTCAAGACTACGCAACTTTGAAGAGCCACCCGCATCACCGTCTGTGCAAGCCACCGCGAGTACGTTACGACAGACTGAACTACCCGCAGAAGGCGGACGAATGGAAACGGCAGCAGAGAGACGTCACGACGCTAACGCCGACGCGCCTAGGATAAGGCCGCCGCCGTCGTCAAATAGGTCAAGCGTCGCCGCTCGTTTAAAGCAAGCCGAGTTGAGAGCAGCCGAGCAGTTGGCGGCTATTGAAAAGAATCTAATTCAGAAGAGATTAGAATTTGAGATCGCTACGATAATGGATATAACAGATGAAGATGACCGTGAGAGCCTACCCGCCGGTGAGACCCTAGCGAGGGTGGATGACTGGTTGGATCAAGCCCAGTCCCGGCGTCAAGATGTAAACATGCAACTACCCACAACCGAGATGTCTTGTAGCGTTCCTACCCTCCGTGAAGAGAGGAATGAAAGAAATAGACATTTGTTTACGCGACGCAAGGAAAAAGATGCGCGTAATATAGAAGTGGATAGAAACCGACATTTGAATTCGCCGAGCATAGAATTAAATGAAGATGTAAACAACATTCAACAAGATGTGCAGCGACAGGTCGAGTCAAACAATGATTGTACAGCGAGACCCCAAGAGTATACGGACGGGGCGGAACGACTTGCTTACACATTGGAGAGGATTATGTCGAAGCGACCGGCCCCACGTCAAGCTATTGAGTTACCGATTTTTAAGGGAAACACGAACGACTGGTTACCATTTAAAGCTGCAATGGAAGATTCAACGCGATCATGCAACTACAGTAAATCCGAGAACCTGGCTAGATTGAGGAATTGTCTAAAAGGAGAAGCCAAGGAGGCAGTAGCGGCGTTGTTATACCGTGCCACCGATCCGGACAAGATCATGCGAACGCTAGAACAATGCTATGGAAGGCCAGAAGTGATCATTGATCGGGCACTGGACGACCTCAAGAACCTGCCGCGAGTTGGAACGACAGCCAGTGAACTGAATTCGTTCGCGATTAAGGTACAGAACATCGCGTATACACTGGACTCCATAGATAATAAAAGCTACCTCAGAAATCCGATGATGACCCGAGAGGTGGTCGATAAGCTGAGCCCACACTTGAAAACAAGATGGTGCGACTACGCAGCGCGGTACGCAAGCTACTCGGAGCCAGAGATCGTGACATTATCGCAGTTTTTGATGGAGGAAGCGAATAAGGCGATTCGATTCGCATACGTGTCGCAACCTAGCAACAGTGCAGCGAAGAAAGAAGTGCAAGCTAAGCAGAAGGCTAACTCAAAGAAGCGAAACACTGGTGTGTACGCCACAGCCGAGGAAAAAGCTACGACGGCACAAGATAAGACGTGTTTATGTTGCGGCGGGGACCACGAAGTGTCGAAGTGCACAAAGTTTAAAACCATGACAGTAAAGCAAAGATGGGATTGGTTGAAAGAAGAAAAGATATGCTTTCTATGCTTGAACAATAAGCACAGGCGAATCAAATGTAAAGCACCGATGTGTAATGAGAATGGCTGTAACCGACGTCATCACAGGCTGTTACACACAGAGCGTGAAAACAGCGAAAGTCAACACAACCAAGAAGTGGTAGCCTCAGTTAGCCATACTGTGGGGGCATCCAAGGTGTTGTTGAAGGTATGTCCGATCGTCATTGAGGGGCCACGGGGTAGAGTAAACACACACGCTCTACTTGACGAAGGGTCTACGGTTACGTTGATCGATCAGGACGTGGCGGAATACGTCGGTGCAGAAGGCCCGCTTCGAGACTTACACATATGCAGTGTGAACACACAGAGCGTACCACACACGAGCAGAGAGGTGGAGCTTCAAATGATCGCCAGTAACAACGAGAAACATTTGGTGAAAGCGAGAACGATGAAGAATCTCCGCTTGAATACTCAAACGGTGGGTCGGAGCTGTTTAGAGTATGGACACATGCGTAACCTGAACGAGAGTGACGTGTGTTATGTAAACGCCAAGCCGCGTGTCCTCATAGGCGCGGACAATTGGCATCTGATAGTAAGCAGGAAGCTGTTGACAGGCAAACGCCACGAGCCAGCAGCATCGCTCACCAGACTGGGGTGGGTGATACATGGTCGAGCGCCGTCCCGAGTCATAAGGGAGAGAGATACGGTGTTGTTCGTCGACGACCATGGGAGAGCTCGGTCTACGCAACCTGACGAAGAACTACACAACATGGTGAAGTCATACTTCGACATCGATTCGCTGGGCATTCAGAAAAAGGAACGCGAGAACCCTGATGATGTGCGCGCCTTAGAAGCCTTTGAGTCAACAGTGAGATGTGTCAATCAGCGATATGAAGTTGGATTGCCGTGGCGCAAGGTTAACACAGTTATGCCGCCGAGCTACGAGGCTGCTAGGCGGAGGCTCACGTCAATAGAAAGGAAGATGGACGCATCTGAAGACTTCAAAGCAAAGTACACAGCCCAGATCGAGAGTTTGTTTAGAAAAGGCTACGCAGAAGAATGCCGAGAAGCCGACACACAGAGCCTGCGGAACGTAGAGACACTTAGCAGTCTGCGTCTACCCCGCCTCTACACTTTGACGGGGGGAGTGACTGGAAAGCAGCTGCACGTGTTCTGCGACGCTAGCGAGTCTGCTTACGCGACAGCAGTCTATTGGCTTGTAGAGTACGAGGATGGATCACGTCGTGTGGTATTAGCGGCAGCAAAGGCAAGAGTAGCCCCGATGAAGACGCAGACGATACCACGTCTGGAGTTACAAGCGTGTCTTATCGGAACGAGACTTGCGTCGACAGTAATGGAGGAGCACAGATGGCAGCCCGATAGAGTTACGTATTGGACAGACTCTACGACCGTTCTGCACTGGATTGGGAACGATAGAGTGCGTTACACGCCATACGTAGCGCACCGCTTGAGAGAGATATGTGAGTTTTCAAGACCCGATCAGTGGCGGTGGGTGCCGACGCAAGACAACGTAGCGGACGACGCGACTAGAGTCGTCACAGAGATGAAATCGAATGAAGACAGATGGTTTACTGGGCCATCGTTTTTATACGAACCGGAGAATACATGGCCGTCTCAAGCAGGCTGCACAGAGAGCAGCGAGGAGACTGTATTTAGCGTCGCGACAGAGGACAAATGGAGCGTGCCAGACGCCGGGCGTTTTTCCAACTACGAGCGCCTAGTGAGGGCGATGGCGTATGTGCTTCTATTTATAGATAAATGTCGCAAGCGCGCAACTGTTTTGACCAAAGAACACATAGATAGAGCGGAAAGATGGCTGATGAGGCGAGCGCAGGCAGACTCATTTCGAGAAGACATAGAGCGCCTAGAAAGAGGTCAGAACTTGAAGGCGGGGAGTCGCATCCGAGGACTTGATCCATTCATCGACGAGGAGGGCGTGTTGCGGGCGAGAGGAAGGACGAGGGCAGCGGGTGTGTCTGCCCCCGATACTACGCCCGTAATATTGGACGGCAGCCACCCGTACGCGCGGTTGTTGTGCAATAGGGAACACCGTCGCGCCCATCACTCGCACAACGAACGCGTCGTCAACGATGTACGACAGAGATACTGGATACTGCGATTGCGACCTACTGTTCGGGCCGTGGCCTATAAGTGCGCCTTTTGTCGTATGAGAAAGGCGAGACCTGTGACACCTGTGCTGGGAGACTTGCCACGCGCTCGAGTAGAGGCTTTCACCAGACCATTCTCTAACTGTGGTCTAGATTTCTTTGGTCCCATGATCATAACTGTGGGCCGTCGTCACGAAAAACGGTGGGGAGCGTTATTCACATGCCTCACTACGAGAGCCGTGCATATAGAGTTGGTAGCGAGCCTGTCGACTGACTCGGTTATCATGGCGTTGCGGCGTATGGGAGCGCGACGAGGGTGGCCACAGAAAATGTACTCAGACAACGCGACGAACTTCAAAGGCGCAGACAAAGAGCTACGAGCAGCGAATGAAGAATGGGAGCCAGCTCTACGAGACTATGCGCTCACCCAGCGCATCGACTGGCGCTACATAGCACCAGGGGCACCGCATCAGGGGGGAGCGTGGGAGCGTCTCATTCGCTCTGTCAAGAACGCTCTACGAGTCACTCTACATGAAAAGGCACCGAGAGAAGAGGTACTGCAAACTCTACTGGCGGAGGTCGAGCACACCATGAACGCGCGACCGCTAACACACGTGCCGGTCAGCGCTGACGACCCGGAGGCGCTCACCCCGAACCACTTCCTACTAGGGGGACCGCGCGGCCTACCCATCATCGGGCCGTGCGAACCAGCGTCGAGGAAGACGTGGAGGGCGGCGCAAGCGCTAGCCGACGAGTATTGGCGCCGCTGGCTTAAAGAATACCTACCGGACCTGGTGCCGAGAAGAGGAGCCCGAGATGTCACCGAGGTTGCTATCAAGCCCGGTGATCTAGTCGTCGTGGTGGACCACACACTGCCTAGAAACGTGTGGCCACGAGGCGTCGTCACAGAAGTACATCCTGGACCTGACGGAGCAGTGAGGAACGTCGAGATTCGGACCAAGGGCGGCGTGTTTCGTCGACCGGCGTCGAGATTGGCTGTCCTGCCGGTGGAATAAGAAGAGGTTCGCACTTCGCAGCGCTTCACCGGGGGGAGACTGTTACGGACACCCAATCATGTTTAGTAATAAGTTTAGTTATATTTATTTGTAAGGATTTTTGATGATAATAAATATAATTTTCTGTTAGGGCCATAGCGAGTAAGCATTGTAATTAGCTTAGGGCTCGTTTTATTTCAATAATAAGAAACCTGTTAGTTAGGAATTCCCATTTGCAAATTAGGTAGGCAGGTAGGGTAACAATTAACTAGCTAGGAAATATTAAGAAATATGTAGGTAGTTTGGTACAGGGGCGAGGGAGACCCTAGTAGGCTGTCTCGCTCAGGTGGAGCGAGGCCGGTAAAGCCTTCGAATTTCCTGTCCCCCATATCGCGCTTTCTGAGGGTAGGTAGGAAACCCATAGAGTGGATTGTTGCGAATGGGAATTTTATCACGATTAATGTAGGTAGGTTACAAAAACGTTAGAAGGAATACGCAGATGATGTTATGTGTCCGTCCTTGTTTGTAACTAATCTGTATTAGTCGATAAGTCAGACATGTATTTTTGGTTAAATAAAGGGCCGTGAGCGGGCCAGATCGTACGCGCTCTCACGGTCACCGATCTCAAAAAGAAGAGTTTTATTTGGAATCTACAGTCTACACATCGAAGGAAAGATCGTCGGAAAATTGACTCAGCCTGCCTGTAGTCAATAATTATAAAGCTGAAGAGTTTGTTTGTTTGTTTGTTTGTTTGTTTGAACGCGCTAATCTCAAAAACTACTGGCCCGATTTGAAAAATTATTTTTACGTTGGATAGTCCATTTATCGAGGAAGGCTTTAGGCTATATAACATAAAGATACGACTCATAAGACCACAGCAGAAATGAAAAATGTTGCAAAAACGGGAGAAAGATATTCCTTTTGAGAGCTTCCACTGCATACGCTGCGGAAACCGCTTAAGTTACACAAAAATCATGTATGACAGGATTGTTAAGCATTAAGAGTTCTATAATAAAGTCCGCGACAGCATAAGTCTATCTTAAATGGTTGACTTACTACAACCTTTTTTATGTTAATAAATTTGTAAAAAAATAATGCATCATTTTTAGAGGTGTATTATACACACAGGTATTTATTCTTATCAAAATAAATACATTCATCATCACGAGCATTTCATTTAGAACAAAGTTGCCATTTATATCATTTGATTCCAATAAATATCTTAGGAGCTACCACAGTTTTAACGTAACTCCGCGCCAAAATAATGTTCGCAGGTTAAGTACAACGTGCGCTTGCGCTAATTATATTATAAAGCTGAAGAGTTTGTTGGTTTGAACGCGCTTATCTCCTGAGATAACTGACAAGCAGTCCAAGCAGATCCTGATCTGCTGGACCGATTTGAAAAAATATTCCTGTATTAGATAGCTTATTTATTGAGAAAGGCTTTAGAATATAAAACATCACGCTGCGACGGGAGGAGAGGGAGAAAACTCAAAACGCGCGGACGAAGTCGCGGGGGACCGCTAGTTATATTATAAAGCTGAAGAGTTTGTTGGTTTGAACGCGCTTATCTCAGGAACTGCTAAACCGATTTGAAAAAATATTTCTGTGTTAGATATCTTATTTATTGAGAAAGGCTTTAGGATATAAAACATCACGCTGCGACGGGAGGGGAGGGAGCAAACTCAAAACGCGCGGACGAAGTCGCGGGGGACCGCTAGTGTTAAATACAACGTTGTGAAATTCACTTACTTAAACTAACATATAGCAATTATAAAAGACAACAAAGTTAAGTAAACTGATAACAGCAAGTAGTTTTGTATTTGTTGTAGTCATGTATAAATATACGTAACTTGCTCACATTTCTACCTCAAAAACAAGTCTTTGATGACCTCTAAGACAGAAATGAGTGCTGTTTAATTACAAAAAACTTGTCCTCAACTGGACTATTTACTTGAAAAAGTATTTTGCTCTCATTTGTTTTGGGTGCTAGTCTATTAAAAGTCGTTCTATGGTGACAACAGATTAATCGTCAAGTTTCTATGTTAATGAACTCTTGCCATGGAATTCGGCAGGCTATAATTATATTTTATCCAGCAGGCTCGTATTTACCAATGTATAATTACTTGTTTTTAATTTGAAAACTACGTCTTAGCCAACCATGAATAGGATCGATCCACGTAATCATTATAAAATCCCAAGGAGTTATATAGCTATACTCATAATAGTGGTAGGTGTAATAAGCGTTGATTTTATCGAAGTTGATTACAACTAGTGAAGAGTATATATCCATTTATTTATTGATCCACCATGTCTGACTGTAAATTTTCCTTTGAAAAAAGCAGTTTTTGGGGCGTATCTAAGTTAATACGTTCAAGTTTAAGGCAAATAAATTCCCACTCAGTGTCAACGAATATTATTAATTTGATGCAAAATTGTGAAACCGTTCAAAAGTAGAGATACTTGACTCTCAAAGCAACATCGCAATACGCACTCTGTAGAGGTTTACTCGATAGCGACGACGGTTTTAATCGCTAGCGACGACTCAAGTTTTTGTATGGAAAATTTTAGTTTTGTCAGTGACCGCTAGAGGCGCTGTGCAATTTGTCATAGAATTTTTTTCGTCGTCGCTAACGAGTTAAACTGTTGTAAACTCATAGTAAGAGTACTGAGCCGTCGCGTCGCATACGCTAGAGAAATATAGGTGCTATAGCTATAGCACTACTGTGCTTTAATAATGGTGGACTGAAAATCATGTTACGAGTAGTCTAGCATGAAACTATCTTACTGAATGTATTTGCATTTACCCAGTGACTTTGACGTATAAACAAATTGTGTACTTCAGTTTAATTAGTTCGTGGCACTGTCCTTTTCAGGTCTCTACCCATCCCACGCGATCCGTAGTAATGAACGTGTCAGTGTTATTTATAGCGCGTTGCCAAGCCTTGAAAGGTCCACTCAAGTATTCCTATCTTGGTACTCGTACTAATTAGTACTCTTGACGAAAACCCGAAAATAATTTACATTTACTTCATAAATTTGTCTATAATCACTTCTTAAGTTTTCTGATATAGCTAAAATTTACTCTAGGTTCTCTCAAAAAAAGTTTGCAATCTCTTTTTTTTTACTACGGTAAATGATATCAATACACATAGTCATTGATATAATATTATTACCTACCGGGTTTTCATATTTTAATAAAAAAGACACAGCTAATATATATATCAATAAATGTTTGCATGATGAAGATATATTAGAAAAATACAAATATACGCTAGTGATTACGAGGGTCAAACTGAAAGTTCTTAGAACTGGCCACTTATAAACAATATAATATAAAAAATATTCTAAAATTTGAAAATAGAACTCTTTGCCAATATTACTGAGTATATATTTCATTCCTTTGTCATTTGTTTTACGATTTTGCGGCAAATTGAAAATTGTCTGTGTCACGTCAACATGAATTTAACACGAGAAAATTTTCGTGCAATGATTTTTTATGACTTTCGATGTCATTTAAGTCAACAAGAAAGTTATGATAGACTACGATTGGCCTTTCACGATGAAGCCCCATCTCGTGCGACTGTTTACAACTGGTTTAATGAGTTTAAACGTGGTCGCACTAATCTCACTGATGATGTACGTGAGGGACGGCCTTCTACGGCGACGACTGAAAATAACATCTGTGTTGTGCGGCGTATGATAGAGACTGACAAAAGAGTGACCTATCAGCAGATTCGGACAAGCTTAGGCATCGGTATGAGTCAAGTGCACAAAATCCTCCACGAACATTTAGCGGTCAGGAAGCTTTGCGCCCGGTGGATACCTCATAATTTGACTAAGGCTCAAAAACTCCATCGTGTGGATTGGTGCCGTAAAATGATTGAAAGATTTAATGGAGGTGACTCAAATGCTGTGTTCGACATACTAACAGGTGACGAAAGCTGGATTTACTGTTATGATCCTGAAACCAAAAGACAATCTGCTCAGTGGGTGTTTCCTTTCGAGGAGTTGCCAACTAAAGTGAAGAGAGATCGAAGTGCGGGAAAAAAAATGGTGGCCTCGTTCTTTGGAAGGATAGGTCATTTCGCAACAATTGTGTTAGAGGATCAAAAAACAGTTTCTGCAGAATGGTACAATACCAATTGTTTGCCACTTGTTTTGGAAAAAGTTCGAGAGAAACGACCTCGCAGTAGGATCCTCCTTCACCACGACAACGCCTCGTTGCACACCGCCAAGCGAACGATCGACTATTTGGCGACATCAAACGTTGAATTACTGGGTCACCCGCCGTATAGCCCCGACCACGCGCCTTGTGATTTTTATTTATTTCCAAAAATTAAAGAAAAACTTAAAGGAAAGCGGTTTATGAATGCTGAAGAAGCGGTGGCTGCGTATAGCGATGCCATTGAAGAGACCCCTAAGGACGAGTGGGCTAAGTGCTTTTCCCAGTGGTTCCATCGCATGCAGCGGTGTATTGACGTCATTGGACAATATTTTGAAAATATATAATAAAACTAATAACTGGCTAATGTAATCAGTTTTTGATTTTCTAAGAACTTTCAGTTTGACCCTCGTACAAACTTTTTTGAGTGTGTACGCCCGTTCGTTTGCTCACCTTTGAAGTAAATTCAGACATAGATTCAGATATAACGATAAAACTGTTGGTAGTGGTTAGAAATATTGTTATCAAAAAATTAAATTCATACGTTTGAGCGCGCAATTTACCAAGTTTATGCGAATCCAGAAAAATCCCTGCAATTTAATATTATATTCTGAAGGCACGCACAACGAGATCCGAAATACGCCATGCGCCACTTTAAAATTCTAGGAGCGTTGTATTTTATTTTAATTTCACTAAAAATATTCATCGAGAAATATGAATGAAAATGTACGATCCGGCAAAGTGTCAGCGATGTTTTCGTGAGAAGCATTTGAAAGCAAAAAACTCGGGATGTGAGGGAGAATGGCTGTATTTTATTTAGATTCAGATGATAAGCAGTCGTTTATTATGATACTGTCTGAGGCATGGTTATGAATGCCTGAGCTATGTCTGGCAATCATTCACGCAGTTTTGTGGGGGGAACATTTTTATAGAGCCTAATGGTCGAGGGAGGTTTTAGTGGAGATATGATCCGGGCTCTATTTTTATGGTTATCGTGTAGTCCTAAACTATGATTACTGACGGCTCCCTTATGCTCGTGGATGTTTCGATGTAATGGTTTGGGGTTTGTTAATGGTCTCAATCGATTTATAGGTACTATTACACTCTTAATAAAATAAAATATAACTTAATTTTTTAGATGGATGAAAAGTCAACTACAGACAAATTACAGAGTATGCCTCAGTAGGTAATTATGTAAAGGCCACATCAAGCCACAAAAGTGATTTTGTAACATTGACGGTTTAATGAAATATTGTAAGTGTTTTTTTTTTTTTGATAACATCACATTCATTGCTCCGATCCCAAGCTAAGAAGCTAAAGCACGTGTGTTATGGAAATCGGAAACAACGGTGGTAACACAACACCCAGACCCGAGACAATTTAGAAAAGATCATTTTCAACATTGACCCGACCGGGAATCGAACCCGGAACCTCATGATATGGCGACAGGGTTGGAAAAAAAACAGTTTTTTTTAAATTTTATAAAACAAACAGTTCAAATTGTTTTAAACAAGTGTTTGTTTTGTTTTTTTTTTGTTTTTTTTTTGTTCTTTTTAGTTTAGGGCATTATTTTAAATTAATTCGACCTATAATGTTTCATTTCCAGACTAGATCTTTTGACTTTTCAAATTTTCTATAGTAAAATAAATATTGACAAAAAACGATCAATGGATAAACATTTATTTTATGTTGCGTATCTCTAATCACTACTAAACGATTTACATTCACCCTGAATGTTTCCTAGCAGGACTATACCGGCGGGGAAATACCTATAAACTATAAATTCTATTCTATGAATAGGGGCACCCCCAATATTTATTAATTAGTGATGGGCCGAATGTGGTTTGAACCGAATACGAATTTCGGCCGAACATTCGGTAAAAATCAAAAATGCCGAAGTTCGGTTTTTATTCTGCACTTATATGGTAACAACTAACAAACAACAATAAAATATACCTATAAGTAATTAATATATTGAATTTTCAAAAAGTTTATTTGATTCAAACAAATCATAAGACTTCCTAATTTAATAAGAACTTATTGAATTTGATTTTTTAATTCTAAAACTTAAGATTGAAATGTCGAAAAAGGAAACTGATAATGACAGTTAGTTACTTGATTAATAAATAAATTACCATGATTTTAAAGGCTTATTTATTTAATCAGGTATGAGTGAGTATGACAGATTTGATTTTTTTTATGTTTTATTAATCTTAAAATCAAAATTGTGCAACTATTTCACTCTTTTCTTATACCGAATGTTCGGCATTTCAACCGAATTTCGGAAGAATGTCGAAATGAGGGGAATAAAATAACCACTATTCCATTCGACAGCCATCCATTAGGGACTTTCCTAACGGGACTTTACCGGCGGGGAATTACTTAATATGAATTCTATAAATACGAGTGCCTTTCTTTCTCACATTTCATTTCATTATTAATTCTGCGACTGATAACACCTCATAAAAATGTCAACTCCAGGACGCAAAAAGCATGCAATTTGGGAACAATTCACATCGATCCCCCAAGAAAATACCACACTGAAGACCAATAGGGTGCGTTGCAGAAAATGTAAGAAAGAACTAGTTGGACTTGTGAAAAGAATGGAGGCACACTTCCAGCAATGTAGCACCACCACCGGTTCTAACACTGACGCAAATCTTGACGCGGACAGGGACGTGGAGGAGGAGTTGTTGAGTGATGCTGGTTCTTCCCGATCTTCAGATAATTCTTCTGCTACACCCACATCTTCTGTTACTACTCTTCAATCTAAAAATGCCAGTACCAGCAGCAGCGCGAGCGTGAACATTTCAATGAAAAGATTTATTATTGCTACAAGTCAAGAAGATAAGAAGAAAATTGATTTACAATTATCTCGTTATATGTTTGCTACTAACACGCCTTTTAACCACGTAGAACACCCAGAGTTACTGAAATTAATGGAAATTTTACGCCCAGGATATAAACCTCCAAACCGCAAACAAATTGCTAGCAAGCTACTCGACGAAGTCTACAACTCGACTCAAGAAGCCGTAAAAAATGAATTGAAAAACAAAGTTGTTAATCTGGCAATTGATGGGTGGAGTAATGTCAGGCAGGACTCGATAGTTTGTGTCTGTGTTACCGATGTGTTGACAGACTCAACTCATTTAATTGATACAATAGACACAGGAGCCGAAAGCCATACAGCTGACTACTTGGTTAAAGTTACTACTGCGGCAATAAAACAATGTGAAACTTACAAATGTACGGTGCGAAGTGTAGTGACAGACAACGCAGCAAATATGAGCCGTATGAGACGAGATTTAGCCCAACAGGAAGAACTAGCTTCTCACGAGGATATACTTACATACGGCTGTTCATCACACATATTAAACCTTCTAGCAAAGGATTTGAATGCAGAAGATATTACTGATAAAGTTAAGTCGATAATGTGGTACTTCAAATACACTCACTTTGTATCTGCCAAATATAAAGAAGCTGGTGGAAAAGCAATTGTTATACCACAACAGGTACGGTGGAACACAATGGCTGACTGCTTAAGTGTTATTAGAAAATTGGCATATAATGTCAGATATATGCTTAAATCATTCAACTGCTATAGATCTGTCAATTTCATTGAAAGTAAATGACATGGCGCTGAAGCAACAAGTCCAGGCTCTCTACAAAAAACTGGAAAACATCGCAGTTACACTTGACATCTCCCAAAAGACATCCTGCTGTATTGGCGAAGTGACTGAAGCATGGATAGAGCTTAAAAATATGTTTGAGGGAGAGAATGTACGACTGCGTGAGACCGAGTATTCATTGGATGATTTAAGGAAGTTCAAAGCTCGTTATGAAATGGCAATGTCTCCAGCTCATTTTGCAGCAAACTTACTACATCCTAAGTACAGGGGTGAAAAACTCACGAGTGAAGATATTTCTGAGGCTTTATTATTTATAGAAGCTTATCACAAAGAGGCGATGCCCTATGTTGTTAAATACAGGGCAATGACAGATCCCTTTCATAACTTTCTATTTGAAGATCATGTAGTAAATCAGGTCGGACCTCTCGAATGGTGGCAGTCATTAAAAAAACAAATTAATGGTCAAACAATGAACTTAGTGGCTCAGCTTCACACTGCTGTAGCTTCAAGTGCTGGAATTGAAAGACTGTTTTCAACATTTGGATTTATTCATTCTGACGTACGAAATAAACTGGGTACAGAGAAAGCTGCAAAACTTGTTACAGTTTTTAAATACCTTAATAAGGAAAAGAAGAAATAATTGTTATCTTGATCTTGTCATATTGTCTTACTCTCCTGACTGACAAACAATTTTGATTTTATAATGTTTATTAAATATAGGTAATTTTGTTTGTTATAATTTTGTTTTTGATTGATTTTAAATTGAAATTTTTAATATTCTATACTATCTAATACATGTTTCAAAAATACGTGTTATCTTATCCCATTACCCATATAAATCCTGGTACTTGGTAGGTACTTAGATCTTTGTTTGACTGAATAAATAACTTATCAAAAAAATATTACTTTCATTTTATATCATTCATTCGCAATGAAAAGTAGTTTTAAAGCTTGTTTTTTTCTCATCGTTTTATACAATGTTTAAAACTTGTTTTAATCTGTGTTTTTAAACGTGTGATAAAAAACACGGTTTAAAATCAAACTGTTTTAAACATTGTTTTAAACATGTGTTTTAAAACCATTTGTTTTAATCATGCCAACCCTGATGGCGACGCTTGAAACCGGCGTGCTAGCCACTCGACCACGGCTGTCGTCAAATTATAATTGATTTCGTTTGTTTCCGCCATAGTCTCTCATCATTAAGTATTCTGGCCTGTTATTTTTCCCTGCTCCGCTCTGTTGCTTTTCCCACTCAATATATTTTTGCTTATAGAAAATTGAACGTTGAGCCTGGATTTTTGCTCGACGTTTGAAAGGCTGGCATATTTTGAGGCGGCACTCTTGGCTACAGCAGGCAGGTACCTGAATTTATAGCGACTAAGGCGGCTTCCTAAAATTTATTGCTTATTAAATTTTACTACAGCTGCCAGAAAACGGCGCGTTTTAAAACACCAACGTGTTCAGCTTAAATATTGTGCCGTCAAGATTGTTACTTTGTTTACCCAATTATAATAGAAATAGGCTTAATAACCTTGGAGGATTGGATGGGAGGGTAATAGCTCTATGGCACACACGTTCTACATTTTCATGGTTTTGTGTATCAGGCTTCGAGTTCCTTCTGCTTTATTTTTTTACTAGTGGTCCCCCGCGACTTCGTCCGCGCGTTTTGAGTTTGCCCCCTCCCCTCCCGTCGCAGCGTGATGTTTTATATCCTAAAGCCTTTCTCAATAAATAAGCTATCTAACACAGAAATATTTTTTCAAATCGGTTCAGCAGTTCCTGAGATAAGCGCGTTCAAACCAACAAACTCTTCAGCTTTATAATATAACTAGCGGTCCCCCGCGACTTCGTCCGCGCGTTTTGAGTTTGCTCCCTCCCCTCCCGTCGCAGCGTCATGTTTTATATCCTTAAGCTTGTCTCGATAAATAAGCTATCCAACACAGAAATATTTTTTCAAATCGGTCCAGCAGTTCCTGAGATAAGCGCGTTCAAACAAACAAACTCTTCAGCTTTATAATATATTAGCGCAAGCGCACGTTGTACTTAAGCTGCGAACATTATTTTGGTGCGGAGTTATGTTAAAACTGTGATAGCTCCTAAGATATTTATTGAAATCAAATGATATAAAAGGCAACTTGGTTCTAAATGAAATGCTCGTGATGATGAATGTATTTATTTTGATAAGAATAAATACCTGTGTGTATAATACACCTCTTAAAATAATGCATTATTTTTTTACAAATTTATTAACATAAAAAAGGTTGTAGTAAGTCAACCATAAAAGATAGACATATGCTGTCGCGGACTTTATTATAGAACTCTTAATGCTGAACAATCCTGTCATACATAATTTTTGTTTAACTTAAGCGGTTTCCGCAGCGTATGCAGCGGAAGCTTTCAAAAGGAATATCTTTCTCCCGTTTTCGCAACATTTTTCATTTCTGCTGTAGTCTTATGAGTTGTATCTTCATGTTATATAGCCTAAAGCCTTCCTCGATAAATGGACTATCCAACGTAAACATTTTTTTCAAATCGGGCCAGTAGTTTTTGAGATTAGCGCGTTCAAACAAACAAACAAACTCTTCAGCTTTATAATATTAGTATAGATTAGCGCAAGCGCACGTTGTACTTAAGCTGCGAACATTATTTTGGTGCGGAGTTATGTTAAAACTGTGATAGCTCCTAAGATATTTATTGGAATCAAATGATATGAAGGGCACTTTTGTTCTAAATGAAATGCTCGTGATGATGAATGTATTTATTTTGATAAGAATAAATACCTGTGTGTATAATACACCTCTAAAAATGATGCATTATTTTTTTACAAATTTATTAACATAAAAAAGGTTGTAGTAAGTCAACCATAAAAGATAGACTTATGCTGTCGCGGACTTTATTATAGAACTCTTAATGCTGAACAATCTTGTCAGACATGATTTTTGTGTAACTTTAGCGGTTTCCGCAGCGTACGCAGCGGAAGCAAAGAAGGAATATCTTTCTCCCGTTTTCGCAACATTTTTCATTGCTGCTGTGGTCTTGTGAGTCGTATCTTTATGTTATATAGCTTAAAGCCTTCCTCGATAAATGGACTATCCAACATAAAAATAATTTTTCAAATCGGGCCATTAGTTTCTGAGATTAGCGCGTTTAAATAAACAAACAAACAAACAAACTCTTCAGCTTTATAATATTAGTAAGTATAGATTCTCCTCCTGTTGTTGTGTCCTAATCAAACAGTTTTTTTTAAGTATAAACTTGAAGACCTCCGTGGTGCAGTGGCTAAGCACGCTGGCCGCTTCGAGGTCCCGGGCTCTATTCCCGGTCGGGTCAATTTTGTTTTGTATATTGTCTCGGGTCTGGGTGTTGTGGTACCACCGTTGTGCCTGATTACCATAACACAAGTGCATTAGCTACTTACTTTGGAATCAGAGCAATGCATGTGATGGGTGTCCAATTTATTATATTAAATTTGATTATATTTAAACTTTAAAATCCCACAAGCCGTCTTTGTGCGCCGCCGAGGTGACTGCATCTCAATTATTTAGCTCAACGACGCCTTTACAAACTGCGATATGGTTATGGCTTTTTAATTAGTACCAATGTTATGTTCATCCCCGGGTCGGGCCAAAAATATATACCTGAGTTTTTCTGTTCAGAAATTCTTAGGGTAGCCCGGAGTTTGGAAGTTGGCGGTGTTTCACCCCCGTGCCTCGGAAAGCACGTAAAACCGTTGGTCCTGCGTCTTATCTCTTAGCGGTTGTGTCAGATTGCTATCCCATCGGGCTATGAGAGTGAAAGGAAGAGAGAGTGCACCTGTGTTTGCGCACACGCGCAATATGTATGTCCCGCGCAGTCGGTTAGTCGTTGTGACTGGCCACCGTAGTCGAAATCGGCTAGGGGGACTATTATTATATTATTATTATTACCAATTTTATAATAACGTCTACTAAAAACTGTTGCTAAGCAGTTCTGGTAACCTATTTACTGAGTGTCCACGACCGCGCGCCATACTCAGCCGCCTTGTAAGAGTGCTTGTCACAGGCCGCCTTTGTGCCGCTGAAGACCGCACTGCCGTGCATATCCAAAAGACTGTAAGTCGACTTACAGTGTTTTTGCTTAACAGAGCCCTATCGATTTCTTTTGGCCTGTATAATACCCTTAAGTGAAATTATAAAATATTTAACGGCTATTTTAGAAGATATGGTAAACAAAAATACACTGTATTACTTAAAAGTAAGGATTAAATTTAACAGAAAGACTGTAAAGTAGTGTACAGTGTTTTGGCAAAATAAACTCGGCGCTTTGCTGGAATTGAAAAATAATACAGTGTTTTGGTACGAGCTGATACATGCACGTCATTGCTAGCCAACCAGTGTAGGCTGAAATGACAATATGATTGCTATCTCGCTCTTTCCCGTGCGCTTGAAGATTCTCCTGCCTTTTCGGCATGATTATAATGGTTCAGTTTACGTTAGTTGCATGACGCGAGATGAAATAAGGCAATCATCTTCTTGTTTAGAACGATCTTTACTACGCCCAGTGTCTCTAAAACCGTCAACTTCGTATTCTATAAGCCCTGTAGAGACGACTATGATAAATACTGATATTACAGTACCAGCAAAGGAAAAAAGGCACATTGCCATCCAAGTAAATATAACAACAGAACTTAATTTTGAAGAAACTTGCCAAAAATTTAAAAAAGCCGAAACAAAACCGGAATCCAGAAGCTATTTAAGAGAATCAACGATTAAAACACCCAATGTTGTCACCGTGCTCGTGTATGAAACAGTGCATTCAAAAAATTCCTGAAACTGAAAGACAGTCTATTTGGACTCAATAGTGGGCCTTAGAGCGTCAAAGACGCCGAGATTTTTTATCGAGGTCTGTAGAAAAACTGGCTACTGCAAGTACAAAACGAAAAGGTGAATCTCGAAGGCACAATACTCTCATATGGTCGATGAATCATATCAAAGTGTACAAAACCTTTTTTCTACGGACCTTGGGATATACAAACGATGAAGCTGTGCAGTCAGTTTTGAAAAATAACTATTAAAAGCGTAATAGCAATCCAAAGATAAACGCTACACCGGATCTACGAGGTCGTGGAGAACCATCCAACAAGTTTTCACAAGAATATGAAAGTCATTTATGCGCATTTATATTACAATATAATCCCTTCGCATCACACTATAATTCCAATCATGCACCAAATAAAAAATATTTACCTGTGGGTAATTTTACAACTATTTATAACGATTTTAAAGAGCATTGCGAAAAAAGCAATATTAAGATATGTAGTTGGACACATTTTCACGCTATGGTGAAAAAAGTGAAGTTGTCCACGGCTGAATTTTCTCAAGATGTTTGCACTAAATGCAGAAACAATAAAATTGCTCATGAAGGATTGCCACTCCCTTGCAATTGTGATGATTGTATAATGATAGGCCAACACTTGCAAAATAAACGAGATGCCCGAAGAGATTTAAATTTAGCTGAAGATCACAGCAACAACTCAGAAGTCAATTATTTGCATGCCGATTCTAAAAAAATAAGAATATTACTTTTCTAGAAAACTTGTTCTTTTCAATGAGTCTTTTGTGCCACCAGGCAAGAACAAAAATGCAGTTTGCATCCTGTGGCATGAAGGTGAAAGTGGCAGGAAGGCGTAGAACATTGCCAGTACATACATTTACTTTATTAGAAAATATTGCAGAGACCTACCGTTTTTAAACTTCTTTTTAGACAATTGCAATGCCCAAGATAAGAACAAAACTCTTTTCTCCGGACTAGTAAGAGTTGTTAACTAACGATGACAAAAGAGTACAGTATTTTGAACCAGGGCTACGTTTATGGCTGCAGATGCAGTACATGCTGCTGTAACGAAGAAACTGAAAGCATCAGGTGAATTTAATGACCTGAGAGATTTTGTAGCCAAGATTAAGCAGTCTAGAAAGAACCAGAATGTTGACATCCTTAAACACAACGAAATGATTATTTTTTCAAACGATTGCAAAATTGCATTTCCAAAAGACTGGAATATTCAAAATCTAAAATTAGTTGAGTTTAGACGAGGAAAACTTGCCCCTTTTGCCAAAAATAGTTACAATGGAGATTTCAAGGAAAGCCATTTTCTGAAAAAGAAAGTTGAAAGAGACTTTTTGAAAGAAAATTAGTGATGGCATAGATCTTATAAATGAAATAGAAAAAGAAAATAAGCGAGGACGAGTAAGTGAAGTCAAAAAGAAGGAATTATTGGCACTGGCGAAATGTATGACGACGTACGACGAATATTTTATGAAGCTCTTGAAGTAACAGATGCACCTGATCTTGATTCAAATATTGATTCTGATTTGTAGTAGCATAGTCTGACTTCTTTGTTACGAAAACTATAGAAGATATAACTTTTTTGTTTGAGTTTAGAGATGATGATTGTTTTTTCGTTTTATTAATACCTCGTGCCATAATGTTGTTGATACTGCGAAATATATGTGTTGTGTTTTTTTTATGAAGCTTTTATAGAGTCAGATGCACCTGATTTTGATCAGATATAAACATCTGATATGAAAAAATACTTATTTGTAGTTACATGGGCAGTTTTTTTTAGAAATGTCACCTGTTTGTGAAATCGTAGAGATAATGATTGGTTCTGTTTTTATTGATACCTGTGCCATAATGTTGTTGACACTGGAAAAATCTATTATTTATGTAGCTCTTGCTCTAGAGACAGATGGATCTGATCTTGTAACAAATGTTGATTTTTATAAGTAAAGACTGACTTTTTTTGCAAAGACACTATCTAAAAGATATACCTTCCTTGTTCAAATGTTGAGAAGATAATATTTTTGTTTAATTTTAAAGATGCTTCGTGCGATAATGATTGTTTATTAAACTTTATGATTGGTAATTAGGTTTTCATTAAATAGTTCCTTTTTTTGAAAGATTTATGGTACTTTTCACGCCGATACAGTCTTAGTGCTTAAAAAACACTTGCATATAACACATCGTCAAACACTGTACAAAGCTATACAGTTTTTTGGCTTTTTAGGGCTTGTACTCCAATATGGCCAATGCCTTGGCAGAACAAGTTATCGGTCATATATTTTATACGAGTTAACTAATCTGAAAAAAAAATTACATGGCTATGTAGAAGACATATATATACCTTACTGAACAATAATAAAAAATATGAAATTTCGAGTTAACAAACACGATAGCAGCCAATAACCTTTATAAACTTATTTTCTCAAATATCTCAAAAGTGGTTTTTGAAAAATACAGTGTATTGGCTTGGTAGGGCAGCGCAACTCAGACCCTTTTCACACTGCGACTTTTAGCAGCGATGCAGTCACGATGCAGCATCTATGCAGTCGCAAGATGTCAACCTTAAGACCCTAGCTTGGTATGTAAAACCTCTTTTTAATTAGTATGTTTTAACCTCTATTTTCTCTTTTCATTATTTGTCAAAAAACATTGTATCATATATCAAGGATAATTAATTTAATACGTAATCATAAACTGTAGCGAACTGAAGGGACCGGTCGTAGACCAATAGCGACGATCCCTTCAAAGTTGTTTTGTCTTGTACTTAATAGGTTTAATTTTTTCAATAAACAAATTACTATATTAATAATTAGATTCAGTCATGATGTAGTCTCAATGCAGTCGCAAAATTTCACCCTTTACACACGTACTACTTTTAACATGGATACAGTCGCGATGTTAACGTGCGTTAATATCGATGCAGTCGCAATGCAGAAGCTGAAAATTGATAAATTATTTTATTTATGTATTGATATATTGGCGACTACATCGATACTCACGCGCGACTGCATCGATGACAAATTACATCTGTTCACTACGTTAGTCGCGATGCTATCGCGCGTTTACATCAAACAACGTTTACTAAAATAATCGTCTGCACCAATGGTAAAAGTCGAAATGTATTAGTGGTCTTAATTATTTAGCTCGAAGCGCCTTTGTAAAGTAAACTGCAATATATTTGAAAAGGGTAAACTTTATTAACTTTTACTTTTACTTTTTTAGCCTTTTTTATGTAACTTAGTACATAAAAAAGGCTTACCCAAATACCGCAAGGGTTCGCAAACTTGTAGGATACGTCATAGCCGCACACTGCTTTCTGTATATTATACACTACGGCTCCGTGGGGCCGCAGGCAGCAAACTACGATCCGCGTTCGCAGGCTGCATTGCTCGGAATTTTACCTTATTAAGACTATAGAGTAGGCGGATCGATTGGCGGAATCACCTACATTTGCGATCAAAATATGCTTGCGGGCGAATCATATTTTCAACCCGTAAACCTTTATGGGATTACAAAAATTTGATCTTATTCGTTTACCATACATCCTAACCAAGACTTTTACGTCTTCGATATTTTTGAGACGTGATTGGTTAAGAATTTACGACTACTATTTATTCTGAAGCCTTTGTTCCAAAGATAAAAGTTATTTCATTACAAAAAGGTTTACGATTTGGAAAACCTTATCGTTCGCAAGCATATTTCGACCGCAAATGTAGGCAATTCCGCCAATTGTTCCGCCTACTCACGATAGTCTTAAAGTACTTGTCAAAGGCCGCCTTTGTGCCGTCAGATGCAACTTAATTATTAAGCGCAACGACGCCTTTGTAAGGCAAATTGCGATTGTTTTAACGGTATGAAATAAACCGCTGGCAATTTACAATTAAGTAGGTTATTACAATTTTCTTGCATATTACATCAGGCGTTGGTATTTATTTTAGTAGCACTGAAATCCCTTAAAAGAGATAACCATACTATTTACTCTGGGTTGTTGTCAGTAATCAAAAATAATGGCAGTAATTTAATTGACTAATATATCATAGCAACCTTATTTTACCAAAAACTGAAGATTTTTTATTGTTTTGTCTTGGCACCAATAAACAGTCATTTAAACTAATTTCATAATAATTTTAAAAATATTACAACGAGTGTCGAAAGAATGTACAATATTTGATTTGTTTACAATTTACGATATTGATATTTGTTTTGTGAGCTATTAAATCCCGTGAGATTATTGCAAAGTCCCGTTTTAAAACCAGCTCCACATACCATCTATTCTACTGTCATCGCAGGACGCAGGACCATAACGACTTCCAAATAAATTGCCCTATGAATTCGGTTTCAATATGAAGGCAAATAAGTGGCTGCCCCGCAGGGCTGTTAACTATGTGGCCATGCACTTCGCACTTGATGATGACGTCATGCCTATGCATTGAAGACGCCAATATGACGGCACGTTGACGGCATGTCGACAGCGCGTTGACGGCATGTAGTCAGAACGCTGGCGACAGGTCTACAGCAGATGCCGCCTCTTGTTGTCAGCTGTCGTTACTTATCTTGACGGCGTTCTGCTGCTCGTGTTACACATTGGAAGTTACAGATTATGTAGTATCGTGATCGTGACTGCGACTATCACATACTTCTTAGTAAAAAGTAAAGTTAGGCTGTAACGTTCCACTGATAGGCAAAGGCCTTACCTCGCACCACGCGGGCTCAGTGCGGATTAGTGGAAGGGTGTTTGCAAGGCAAGCCACCTATAAGGCCTCTGACTAGGCTTAACGACTAATATCGACTGATATTAGCCGGGATCAACGGCTTAACGTGCCTTCTGAAGCTGGAGATGCTCGTAATATACGGTCGTCACTTATATGGTCGTCATGGTCACCCATACAAACACGACCGCGCCGTCCACTGCGCTACGAGCACCTCATATCACATAATTCTTATCAATATTTAAATAATCAATTAGCTTATTAAAATACATTTCCTCGTATTGTGAAAGCTTAGTCTTGGAGTAAAGTGTTGACAATACCTGCTGACCCATTATCTGTTTGGAAATTATTGATGTTGCAGAAAAACCTTCTTAGTCTTCGTAGTAGTCCTAGCTCCAATCGCCTAAATGCCTTGGTCATATCCATAGATAGAAACTTATCTATCGCATTAAGTTACATAATTCCCGGCTGGACGGCTGTCGACATCACCCAAAGTCTGTATCTTGCAATGAAATATGCAGGAGGCACCGCGCCGCAGATGAGTGAGACTGCCCACAGATACACTAATGTTAGGGGTGCTTTCATAATATTTGACACCCTTGACAATGATATGATTTTGGAATAATATCTCACAAATATGAGTTGAATCAATATTTTTCTTTGAACATTTTTATCCATGTTTTACTGGTGCAGGATCCAGGATACTTTGCTTAAATTTAATCTTTGAGTGGCTAAGTCGCTTTAGCAATGCAATTGAATGAGATTCTGTATACTAATAATTATAAATAGATAATTCGATTACGGGTTCAAACATTTTACTAGAATAAAACAAGTAATATATGCTCATGTACAAAAAATATCACACGGGATAAGATCTCGTTTCAAATCCCTAAAAAAGAAAACTACTATGTGTTCTTTAAAAGAGATAATTTTATTAGTGAACTTATTACGATTTCGAACTGAGAATGAAACATGAGAATTGGAGCCTTGGTGGATATGCTTGCTAATAGTATTTTAACTGAATAACTTTTATGAAATAAGCGGCAGGTAATGGTATCATTAGGTGAATAATAATTTAATAGTTTTAGAAATATTTCTGGTCGCAGCCTTAGGTTTGCATTTAAGCACCACGGGGACGTGCGCAGATTTTGTATTGCTTATTTTTATTCAAAACGCAATAGAAACTTCGGATGAGTTGTATGTGGCTCTGGTTTGAACATGAAGTTTATATTTCAAAATGTATTCAGAAATATAGAGAGCACATTTTATTTGCCGTCTTCAAAGAGATTATACTTAAGCTAGTAAATACTTAAGTATAAAATCTTCGTATCTTATCTTTTAACTATTTTATAAACATAGTAGTTTATTTATTTAAATATTTATTGCTAAATGTGACCGCGTGTGGAGTGCTTGAATAATAAATACGTAGTATATATCTTCAGATTCTTCTCATATAGATTTATTCCAACTAAATAGCACAAAGATAAGGCACAAAGTCAGATAAAGTACAAATAGAGGCTATATTCTGGCATGAAGCTCGCTTTTATACAAATCGAAACCCTAAACAACAGTAAAAAACAGTGGGGACGACATCCGTTTTCATATCCGAACATTTGCTAAAATATTTAGTTGAAGGGATAAACAATCTGCTAATTAAATATAAAAATGCATTAATTATTTTGTTATATATTGTACTGAATTTAGTTAGCCTTTTAGATTATTATTTTATTAGTTACAATATTTGAAATAAATCTAACCTCCACCAACCAATCAGATTCAACATTCTTTTGGCGCCAAAATGAACATTAGTTATACGGCAGATATAAAAATCTAATAAGTGTCCCAATAATCTTTCAATAATTAATATACAATTATTAGAATAAGTGCAAATTGCACCAAATGCTACAGCATTCTTATGGTTAAGCAAATTTACATTTGTACGTTAATCGATTTCTATATTATAATTAATATCTATTATATTAAAAAGTCTTATGAAACTCTCAGAATACTCTTCTTTTGTGTCGTAATAAAATAAGTGTAGTTTTGTTTACTACCTTGAAATAAGATGATATGATTGATGTCTAATATTTATTAGACATCATCAGGAGGTTAACTGATAGAGAATGCCATTAGGCATTAAGTTCGCCCATTGTCATTTTTCTGTGCAATAAAGTTTTAATAAATAATTAAAAATATTATACATATTTCATCATTATATAAAGAACAGTTTACTACGATAGGACCTTATTTAGATAGATTTCAATCTCCCATTCTGAACTTAATGGAATCATTGTAAGCCGCAAATGTGTTAGCAAGTGAAAAGTTTCGGGGGATACCAACGAAATAAAACTAATTAAAAAGTTACGGACTTTCTCTGTTCTTGTTTATTTCATAATTAATGAACGCAAAACTTCGCTTGTAAGACCTCACGGATCTCTTGTTATTGGATTGCCAATTTCAGATAGTATAACAATCATTGGAAGATCACACAAATTCACCGAATTAATTGTAAAAGCCTGTGAAAACATAAAAGTTTTCAATCATAATATCAACCTTTTGGAAATAGAATTTATGATTCCAAAATGGACGTCTGTTATGTTTAAACACAGAAGAGTTACAAATGTACCATTATTTGATTTTGTACTACGAGTATAAAGGTACGAGGGTCAAACTGAAAGTTCTTAGAAAATCAAAAACTGATTACATTAGCCAGTTATTAGTTTTATTATATCTTTTCAAAATATTGTCCATTGACGTCAATACACCGCTGCATGCGATGGAACCACTGGGAAAAGCACTTTGCCCACTCGTCCTTAGGGGTCTCTTCAATGGCATCGCGATACGCAGCCACCGCTTCTTCAGCATTCATAAACCGCTTTCCTTTAAGTTTTTCTTTAATTTTTGGAAATAAATAAAAATCACAAGGCGCGAGGTCGGGGCTATACGGCGGGTGACCCAGTAATTCAACGTTTGATGTCGCCAAATAGTCGATCGTTCGCTTGGCGGTGTGCGACGAGGCGTTGTCGTGGTGAAGGAGGATCCTACTGCGAGGTCGTTTCTCTCGAACTTTTTCCAAGACAAGTGGCAAACAATTGGTAGTGTACCATTCTGCAGAAACTGTTTTTTGATCCTCTAACACAATTGTTGCGAAATGACCTATCCTTCCAAAGAACGAGGCCACCATTTTTTTTCCCGCACTTCGATCTCTCTTCACTTTAGTTGGCAACTCCTCGAAAGGAAACACCCACTGAGCAGATTGTCTTTTGGTTTCAGGATCATAACAGTAAATCCAGCTTTCGTCACCTGTTAGTATGTCGAACACAGCATTTGAGTCACCTCCGTTAAATCTTTCAATCATTTTACGGCACCAATCCACACGATGGAGTTTTTGAGCCTTAGTCAAATTATGAGGTATCCACCGGGCGCAAAGCTTCCTGACGGCTAAATGTTCGTGGAGGATTTTGTGCACTTGACTCATACCGATGCCTAAGCTTGTCCGAATCTGCTGATAGGTCACTCTTTTGTCAGTCTCTATCATACGCCGCACAACACAGATGTTATTTTCAGTCGTCGCCGTAGAAGGCCGTCCCTCACGTACATCATCAGTGAGATTAGTGCGACCACGTTTAAACTCATTAAACCAGTTGTAAACAGTCGCACGAGATGGGGCTTCATCGTGAAAGGCCAATCGTAGTCTATCATAACTTTCTTGTTGACTTAAATGACATCGAAAGTCATAAAAAATCATTGCACGAAAATTTTCTCGTGTTAAATTCATGTTGACGTGACACAGACAATTTTCAATTTGCCGCCAAATCGTAAAACAAATGACAAATGAATGAAATATATACTCAGTAATATTGGCAAAGAGTTCTATTTTCAAATTTTAGAATATTTTTTTTATTATATTGTTTATAAGTGGCCAGTTCTAAGAACTTTCAGTTTGACCCTCGTAGGAACACATTTAAAGAGAGAACATGATGGTTATGAATGTTCTTAACACTCACAGTGTCATATTTGATATTCTTAAAAATTAAATAAGAAATCAAAAAGTGCGCATCAGCGGAACTTGAACCTGCAACTTCTAGCTAACCGGGCCAAACGCTCTTATACAAACGTGGCCGTCGCCGTCATAATCAGACGGGTAGATAGCACTGACGTCACGTGAAATGTACCATAAGAGATAACGTATCTATAAGAGACTAAATATTACGCACGGTCGGACCAACCGCACGGAATCTCAATCGGAAGAGCGTTGGCCCGGTTAGCTAGAAGTTGCAGGTTCAAGTCCTGCCCATTTTGGTATCTTAATTCATCTTAAAAGAGGTTATATGATTTTAACATACAGGATGTCCTGTAAGTAGTGGTTCAACCGAAGTCCGTAAACAGATTAGGTCATGATCTATCTGTGTGCTTAAGTATGATCCTAATGGAGGTAAAATGTTAACATTTTTATTTTATTTCAAAAGCCTCCGTTTCCAATGTATTGATTCTAAATTTGTTTTCTACTCGAAACGTAGCAAAATTATAGTGTTATATAATTTACACTTAAAAAAGGTCTTAAGTTGTTGGGCACAAAGTGTCTAGTACTGTTGTTTCTTTTCAATACCGATCAAATAAAAGTTGAGTAATTTTTTAGGGTATTTTTTTATAAATATTTTTGTTTTCTGATCAATAGAAGATTTTGGCAACGTAGTTTAACTATATAAAAAAAATAGAAAATCATAAACTTTCACATTAATAAAATACAGCGAAAGTGACGTCAGTCGAATTTTGTGAGAAAAACATAAATTATTGAATATATCTTAAACCATGAGACTTTTCTTAACCTTTGTGCACCCTGTATACCCTAGGATAAAGCCCTGAGAATCAGTAAGCTCATGTGACTATGGGCAGCGTACATAACGCTTAAAAAAGTGATAGCCGTTAGGGCAGAAAAGTTCTAGTTTGGAGACCCTTCGACCAAAAACGCAGCGTAGGACGTCCACCGACAAGATGGTCAGACGACTTTGAAAAGATCACTGAATCAAACTGTATGCAGACCGCTTGTGAGCTGTCGCTGTGGAAAGCCTAGGAAAGTGGACGTCCTTTAGATGATAATGATGATTTTAATTTAAAGAGGGGATATTTAATGTTTTTTAAAGTTTATTTCGAATAAAAATGATTTTAAATATTCTCACCACGATAACAGATTCAAGAAACATTTTAACACACCCATTTTCTCTGATTTAACTACCTCGTCTGCGTTTCCACCAGGTGAGCAGCTCCAGATTTAATAAAATGTATATTTATCATTTAGTTAAAGGTTTGAAACAATTGTAAAAACAAGGTTTTCTTTTTGTAATGCGATTGAATGAAAGATATTTAGTTAAACGTGTGCTCACTCAGTCCTCACAAGCGGTCAGCCATATCTTCATACTGAAATAAGTTGGTCGAGTAATATTATGCTATTTTTTAAAGTTTTAATAAATGTTAATGCAGTGGAAAATAATTTAAAATAGTTAAGTTGGGAACATAAATTAGTAATGGCCCAACCAAATGGATTACCAATTTTACTAGTAAGATATTTTGAGCGCACTTGTTATTTTATTTATCTTGTAGCTTTCTTCACGATAATTCAAAAAAACCTTTTGTCACAAAAAAACTCTGCAGATTTTTTTGATTGTGCACGAAATTGGTATGGACTTTATGCTGATATTTTTATGTTTTTAAAGATAGTTCAGTGTATTCCTACCAACCTATATACATATTGTGTAATCACTACTTTACAGCGGCTGTAACCAAAGCTTGGCAAACTGCCGTCTCGAAACTGTTCAACAAAATACAGACAGTAACTGCTCTCAGGCCGCATATTTGCGCCAACAATATGGATATAGCTCGGCTTGCTGACGTTGACTGCGATTGGCCTCTGATACATGAGGTAGTTGTCTGCGTTTCCACCAGGCGAGCAGCTCCAGATTCAATTAAATGTATATTTATCATTTAGTGGATGGATGCCTGGTGCTCACTCCGTCCGCCATCGCTAAATACTTAAATCTTTTGTGCTAAGTTAACTTAAAAGAAAGAGTGAACATATGATTTTTTTGTGCAAAAATACTATAAAATATTCGGAAGTACCCAGTTTTATATTTCTTTTTACTTTTAGAGTTAAACAATGTTTCATATTTTGTATGAAGGACATGGAATAGGGTGTCTACACGTGATAAAATAGCAGGACTTGGCTGACTTATCTTCACGTGTTCACGCTAGCTGCGTGTCATCCTCACTTACTTGCCTGAAGGAAAAGGTTTTGTTCTTAATAGGTACCTTGTTTGGGCTGAGGTTTGGGTTTAGTTTTAATTTTGAGGTTTTGTGTACTAAATGTAAAATGAATATATCTGACCGGTCACATTTGTCAGAAACCATACATGACCGGTCAAATACGGTCAATATCAATCAATTTGACCGTATGTGATGAACCGTAAATATAATTTCCTGACTCAGTTTTCGCAAAAAAAAACACATTTTGTATCGTTGTGTGAAGTTGAGTTTTATTACTTATTATGACTATTTTTTGTTTTTTGTAATTTTTTTAAAGGTTGAAATCAGATGTAAAGAATGGTGATTCACGGACCTGCGCGAAAGTCACGTGACCTACCGCGTACTTCGACCTTCGCGTAAATTCGACCAATCGCGTACGCACAACCGAAAAAGGAATAAAATATTACTGAATCAATATGAATTACTATTTATGACAGTTAATGACAGTTTTTGACTATTTAATAGTCATTTTCAACACTAGCTCTATAGCCAAATGGTAAAATACGGATATTAGGAAAGAACTAGAACAGATAATAAGTTAAGAATTAGACCGTGCGTGACACTGACTGCCATTTGAGTTTTAACTGACAAGTGATTTTCGCTCAATGTGCGTGATTCTTATCGGTTATGGCTAAACGAATGAAGATACGCCGTTTGATTTTTAGGTATGTTGGAGATCCTGTTTTTTTTAATTGGAATTACAAAATAAATGTTAATTTCTTGCGGGACTTTGTGAAATAATGAAAATAAACATGTGGGGAACATATGACCTTAGCCCGTTGGAGCTAAGCGTTTTGTGGGAACTACGTCTTTGCCTGTTTATGTCAATATTAAATAACTTTCTTTTCAATACGAGGTATTTTTCCTGACATTTTTACAATTAACTAATTAATTAATTAATAAATCAAATAATTAATTAATTATTATTAAATAAATATTAATTAATTAATTTTTAAATTTATTTTTAACCTTGTTTTTACAATTGTTTTAAACCTGTAACTAAATGATAAATATACATTTAATTGAATCTGGAGCTGCTCACCTGGTGGAAACGCAGACAACTACCTCATGTATCAGGGGCCAATCGCAGTCAACGTCAGCAAGCCGAGCTATATCGATATTGTTGGCGCAAATATGCGACCTGAGAGCAGTTACTGCCTGTATTTTGTTGAACAGTTTCAAGACGGCAGTTTGCCAAGCTTTGGTTACAGCCGCTGTAAAGTAGTGATTACACAATATGTATATAGGTTGGTAGGAATACACTGAACTATCTTTAAAAGCATAAAAATATCAGCATAAAGTCCATACCAATTTTGTGCACTATCAAAAAAATCTGCAGAGTTTTTTTGTGACAAAAGGTTTTTTGAATTATCGTGTAGAAAGCTACAAGATAAATAAAATAACAAGTGCGCTCAAAATATCTTACTATTAAAATTGGTAATCCATTTGGTTGGGCCATTACTAATTTATGTTCCCAACTTAATTATTTTAAATTATTTTCCACTTCATTCACATTTATTAAAACTTAAAAAATAACATAATATGAATACCGGAAATAAAAAAGGGTCTAAGTACCAAAAACAAAATGTGGAGGAATTGTTGATTAAAATAATAACTCATGTTTATAATCATATTTTTTATTATTTTGAACGGAAATACTAACACAACCATATAATCTCTTTATGCAGAAAAAATTAAGTGTTTTACTTATCAAATAGTACAACTAAATTACATATTAATTGTCAGTCTAAAGAAAACTCAAACTCCAATTCTCACTAACTTAAATTAGGCTCTAAGTGCCTATCATCATATTTTAAATAAAGATCTAAGTTCCAAGTTCGTTTTGGTATTGGCACTTTGGCCATTTGAACATACAAAGACTAGTGACGTGACATAATAGAACTAAATAATTGAAAACAAAGTTACCTTTTCAAATAACAAAATCAACATATTAAAATATCAATTAAAAATAATCAAAGCAATTAAACATTAATCAAATCAAATACTGTTTAATTTAAAATGGCTTCATAATACCTTCGATGATCTTCGTTTTTGAGATATGGAATCATTGCCAAAAGATCTTTCTTCTTCTCTCCTGAAATTTTGCTTTCACACTGAAGTTTCGGTAATGTGTATCCAACAATGTCATTCAACGTCTTGTTCCGTTTTAGGAGATTCACAACTTTCCAGTTCTCCGTAAAACTGTGAGTTTCTTTGATTCGAATCACGAAAGGTTCGGCACTATCGAACTTTATGTGATGCGCTCTTGTAATTTGCAAGGTCGTAGTATTCAAAAAAGTTTCTGCAGCCGATTTGAAATCATAAAAATCTTCCGCGTTCATTTTAATAACCCGGAATGGGTTTTTGAATCTTGCATTTTCAATAAGATGCAAGATATCATCAGGCACCATACAATTTGACACTCGCTTTCGTTTTTCTATTAAAGCGAAGTCTCTGTCACAAGACAGATAAGAATGTCCGCTGATTAAAAATTTGTGTTCAACAGTTTTATAAACTTTTTTAAAAGTTAAATATGCCCATAAAAATATAAACATTTTGTTTTTGTTTTGTCCGCAGCAATTGTCACTCCACATTATCAAATTATCTTTATTTATAATTAGGCCACTGCCTAGTGCTTTATAAATGCACGATGCTATCTCATTGCCTCCTCTTCCAGTGATACTTTCATTCCACAGAATCATGTAGCCATCACCTGTATTTTCGATGTGCAGACCGAGATTATAATTTGCCAGCTGTCGAGAATAGTACATAGCTCCATGAGTAAGAGTGGGAGTTACTAAAACTTGTTTTAAATCCATGGCAGCAGTGCACGTGGTGCTACTAGGCATTTGAGATTTTTTTATATCGTAAGACATTTGCTTTATTGCTCTTTCTGCTTTTAGTTGGTGTAGCTGTAAATGATGTTTGTGGATTGCTTTATTACTTGAATCAGAAATCATCTTAGCAGCTAACACATCACACGTAGCACAAGTATCAGTTCGCTTCTGCCCAAATTTAACATTTGGAAAGCATCTTTTAAAAACAGTACTGTAATATTTGTATGTTACCGAAGTTCCGGGATTTGAATCTTTATAGGCTCGAAATAGGCGGTGAATATTTAGATCAGGGCTGAGGTATTCTTTTTGAGACCTTGCGCGACCATAATGGCTCTCCAGTCTATGCTTAGCAATTGTGATTTGCTCTTAATCATGGTCTAGTACAAATGGGTTCAGATACATCTATATGTATAATAGACATAACAATTTAGTGTTCATATAACGGTGTGAGCCTTGGTTTAGTATTACTTATTATTATACTGTGGTTTAGTTATGAAGCGATCATAGCCTCTACTATGCATCTCTGTATAATAACTGTTATTAGCGAAACCTTTGTTCATTACTGAGCAATTTTCTCATGTTGCAATAATGCATATGAGCTGACTACGTATGCGGCTTCAACGCTCAAATACTAGTGTTAGGATATCTACATGTTGTGGTATTACCTTATGTTTAATAACCTTTAGATTTTCCTACGTAGAATATGTGATCATTAACTTAACAAAAAAAAGTAATCTGCATATCCGTACTGAAAAAAGTACCAATATAAAAAGCAAAAAGTTTCCTCGTGTCTAAAATATGCAATAACATCTCGGTAATGTTTCACCGTAACTTTAAAAGATGCAACTTCTATGCGGAACATTTTAAATTTATTTGATGAAGTCTAGTGTCCTTAATATTGCTCATTACTCGTAAAAGTTTTGCTTAAGAGTGGACAAACATGAGCAAATTAAAACTTTTTTTTTTCAATTTTATTAAAATATGCCTGGTGATTGAGGTTCTGGGTGAAACTTCCCAGAGGCATGACCCTATGCCACCCGTCGCGTCGCAGGTTGCGGATAGCAAAACGGCCCCTAGATAAAGCTGAGGGGCGCTCCTCCTTCCTTCCCGAGGGGCGCTGGGATAGCTCATGACTGAGATTTCCCTACAAAAAGTGCTAAACCCAAAGGCAGAGGATGACAGTGGCAAGTATGAGCCGCCACTCTAAAAAAAAGCTCGGACCCGGGTGGACACTCGTAAGCCTTGGTTGGCAAGTAATCTAAGAGATGTAAGCTCCAAAATAAAATCACACCTGCTGCCTTGTATGAAGACGTTGGTTTGTTAAAAGCTAGGATGTCATCCAGAAATTCTGATGTGCTGTGCCTTAGGAAAGTACAGCACTATTCTCCCAACCTTTGTATGCGTATCCGAGCCTGTAAGTAAGTAGAAATTGGTTACTGAAGACTGTATGGAGGTGGGTTCTAGGCCCCCTAACCATTTAATTCTACTGGTCAAAAAGATACTAATAGTAAGAAGCTAACTCAGCAAGTATACCATCCTGGTTTATTTTTGGCCAGACCAAGAAACTCATCTCAAAGTTCTATATCAGATGCTAATATACACAGTCCCACCAGTTCACCACAATTCTTAGATGATGACGTTAAAAAACCTGATCCAAGCGTCGAGGCAGAGAGTGCCAGATTTACGCAGTAACAAAAAAAGGAAAATGGTTTCTTCTCCATATCCAGAGAAAATACAGGCCATAAACTGTTTCAACAGTCTTCCCGTCGACCAGGAAGATAACATCAATAGGGAAGCTCCTATAAAGGTAGGCAAACCGCAATCAATAATATCATATGGAATAGAAGATCTCACAAAGCTTACCGAGCTTCTTAGTAGAAAATTGTTGATAAAACCTTCGTCTTCGTCTACAAAATCATTAACCGGAATTAACTTCAGGCTAACTGCACAAACGCAGATGACTACAAATCCACATTACAATTAATTAGAGAAAAAGTTCTTATTGGACACACTTTCAATAGAAAAGGCAAATGCCCTTATAGAGTGGTAATTAGAAACCTTCACCATTCAACACCAACTAATGCAGTAAAAGAAACACTAGAAGAGACTGGGAACACAGTTATAGGTGAGATAATAAATGCAAGTATGGGCTGGTAAAGAAACACACGTCCACATTATTTGTGATATAAACTTATATGTGTATTAGAACTCTTTCTAATTGTCTTGTTTCTAATTTCTGTGTTTTGATATATTGTCATGTGTCAGTCATCGTTCATTAATTAAAAGTCAGAACTTGATTTAACATGTTTATTTTCATTTGAATATTTAAACTATAGAAGATATAATACTTTGCAACCCTAGAACGTAGCTCAAATAACCTAGCTCTGAAAAAGATAAAATACAGCAATTACCAATCTGTCATCATAGAAGAACCAACAAAACAGAACACAATAATCCAATGGCAAAAATGCCAACAGTATGGACACTTTAAAAACTATTGTCTGTGGCCATACCGCTGTGCAAAATGCGCAAAAGGACACAGAACAGCAGATTGTCCTTAAACCGATCAAAACACTCCTGCAAAATGCGCAATATGCCTAGGAGCTCACCGGCCAACCATAAGTGGTGTAAAATTTATAAAGAGATACTGGCAAGGAAGTCCAATAAACAGGCTCACTTCAGGGCAAGAACTACGGCGAAACAACCTGATAAGCCGAACAACTACCAAAGGAACCTAGACACACCGAATACCAATAATAATAAAACACCTACAACACAGTTCCAAAACTCAGAACCATACACAGGCGAACACTTAGAGAGTAATAAAGCTAAATCAAACTTGGACACCAGAAAACGAATGAGTTACGCAAGCGCTCTTAGAGATAAAAATAACACAAACAACGAAGAAACCACAACAACAACAAATAAAATATAAAAAATGCTGCTGCACTGCACATGCAGGAGCTACCCTAATTATTAGGTCTAAAATTAAACATTGTGAACAACCACAATTGAGAAAACCACATATACAAGCCTTACGGCTTGCTTTAGACGATGGTTGCTGTAGACGATGGGAATGGATAGTTTAATGCTGCCGCTATGAGATCCAACTCAGGGATGAAAATATGAGATATACTTGTTGAAAAAAAATATTTTCTTTAAATTATGTGCAAGTTTTATACAAGAAACAACAACATTCTAAAAAATGTTTAAACGAATGGGAAAACTCGCACCCTCACGCGTAGCTAGCGCGTATCTACGAAATACTACGCCGTAGCTAGTAAACTACGAAGAGGCGACCTGGTGTTGGTAGTTTCGACTCGTTAACTAGTCTGCACCAACTATGTATATAGTTTATTGGGGTTTTTCCATATATTTATTTTGGCATCAGTATCGTTTTTACAGCCACCCCTGATCTGCTCGTCGCTGACCAAAACAACACCCCGTGTACAGTACTCCAAAGCTTAACATAAAAAAGAGCAGTACCATGAGTTCTTCAAATGAGTTTCATAGCTGGAGAAGATTGGAACGCTAAGCGCGTGCACTGGGCCTCGAGGTTAACTGGTTAAAAGGTTAACTCACTCGTTTCCAACACAAACCACCTTTGCGTAGAATTGATTCTCAGTGGAATATAATAACACTCAGGAAGAACGAACAACAAAGAATATTGCTCGGCAGTTTTCCTGGATTTACAGCAGGCTTTGTACAAAGTTTGGCACAAAGGCTTGTTGTATGACAAAAAATCCAATCCAATCCATCCAATCTAATCCAAGTATTGTATTTTATTCATCAAATATTCCTTATCTCACGTTAAAAAAAATCAGGCCCAAAACATTTTAAATAAATTCTTGAGTCTCTAAAAACAAGGACGGCATTTTAGGCAAACAATTTCTTTTTGCAGTCGGTGCCCTGATAGATGATGCTTAAGATGCCCAATGTGATGGTCATCTTAAGCTTCCATTTTTTTAAAGAGTCAAGTGCACACAGTCTTTTTTGTCTTTTTTGTTAATACTGTTTTTAAGTCATTTTTTTACAAAAACTTCAAATTAGGGAGGATGCTTTTCGATTTGACGTTAAAAATAAGGTCACAGAAAACTGTTTCATCAACATTTCGTTTGTAATTTCCTTAAATATCCAAATTCTACGCTTAAACCCGCTACAAAGAAAGAGAAATATGAGTAAAACAATATTTTCAAAATAAAGACCGTATGCAGAAATGATCACGTTTTGCAATGCATATTTTAAAATGCGA
Organism: Pyrausta purpuralis; assembly: GCA_963924145.1. NCBI lineage: Eukaryota > Metazoa > Arthropoda > Insecta > Lepidoptera > Crambidae > Pyrausta > Pyrausta purpuralis. The sequence goes on from OZ001643.1 coordinate 22,808,437, forward strand.
TCGACCCGCGACACGTTCTTAGTTTGTCGGTTGTAACCACAAAATAAACAGAGGCAGAAAATTATATTTTTGTTTCTTTAGTGTTTTGCCACTACACAACTTAATAATATTAATTGCACTTGAAAAAAAGCTACTGTGTCAATATGTTGGTGGCCGAGTGACATAGGCTTACGCCCGGATAGCGTAAGATACGGGGTTCGTTTCCTCATCTGACACAGTTGCTTTTTTTCAAGTGCAATTAATATTATTAAGTTTTTGTAGTGACAAAACACTAAAGAAACAAAAATATATTTATAATTTGGCTTCCTTTATCTTAACAGATAGTTATATATTTGTAAAAATATTTCCTTTGGATATTGTGAGAGCAATCTCGCAATATTGATGAGGTCACGCAGCATTCGCATTTAAGAAAGCACTTGCAGAATTCAACAGGCTTGCCAATGTGTCGGTGGCCGGGTGGCATAGGCATACGGCCGAATAGCGTGGGACACGGGGTTCGATTTCTCGTCTGACACAAATCCTTTTTTCAAGCGCAATTCATATTATTATAAGGCAAAAAAAAACGTTTTAAAGGTTTTTTTTAATTTTCTGTACAATGTAAAACATCCTTACTAGTTGCCGATATTTTTATTAATTATAATAAAAAAGGTATACCAGCAGTGCAAGTCTTGACCGCATTTACCCGCCAAACGCCAATAAAGCTCGATAAACGCTGAGACGAAATTTGAACTTCCGTGGTTTTATTGATTGAGAAGAATTTTTAAATAAAATAAAAAAATATTGATGCAGCAGAAAATCTAATTATCGGGTTTTCCCAAACCTATCGCGACGATAAAATTTTACTATTTCAGCCGCAGATTTAATTTTATTTGTAGATTACGGGTACTCTTTTAAAAACTATGGCAAGACAATATTACTAGCCTACTATTTTATTTATTTATTTAAAAACTTTATTGCACAAATAAAAGTGTACAAAAGGTGGATTTGATGCTAATAGAATTCTCTCCCAGTCATACCTTTAGATCATGCAGAGAGATTGTTATGGGTGCAGGAGTTTATTGTAAATATTTTATATGGGTATTCTGCTCCTATCTGCACTACGCTACAATCGTCTATCGTAAATGGGCAGGCTTTTAGAAATTGTGTCTTTTATAGGTATTTCTTTATGCAGCAGCTTTTGAACGGCAAATTCTGAATTTATATGCAATTTTGACATGAAATTCCAACCGATAAACATGCAAATATTCCTTGCAGGTATACATTCATGTTTTTTTAACTGCAGAGGCCCATCTTATAGATCCTATTAAGATTTTATTTATGAAATAAACATGAAACGATTAATCTTACTAATGTTATTTAACAAAGAAAAATAATTTTAGACACAATTAAATATTAAACCTTATGTTTGACACTGACACCAAATTATACTATCTTACACGATCTTATGTAGGTACCCTGCGTTCAGCTATGGATTATAAAAGTACCTAAGGGCGCTGATATGAAATATGCAAAGAGCGTATCACTGGCTACCCTTGTTATGGCCCACGTACCCGGCTTGGTGGGTGAGACGACGTGGGTCCGTTATTGAATTTAGGTTACCTGGGCCTTTACTCTCTAAGACAAACCTCAATTTTTAAGTTTGACCTATATAAAATCCTATACAGTGAAAACTAGGAGACCTTTGAACTAAGGCGCAGAAAGACGGCTCTTGTAAAGATTGTAGGATCACAGTACTGACCGATGCAACCGGTCGCTGTTAAAAACCGTGGGGAAGGCCTATGTTCAGCTGTAGACATCCTTGATCAGCAATTAAAATGACGATGATTAATATAATAATGGAAGCTAGGTAGCCTAAAAAATATTTTGAAACCGTCCAAAAAAACATATTTATAAGTAGAAGAGGGCTCAATCTTAAGACGTAACAAACATAATTCTATTTGTTTCATTAGGTATATATGCTAAAGGTGTCAAAAAATGAAATAGCAGATAAATAAATTATAAGAGCCGATTTTACCGAAATAAGACTCATCCGACCGAATAAGTATAAAACGACCAATTTGAAAATGGTATTTACATAAATGATTGCTGACAAATAAGTGACGTTTTCGAGGTAGGCGTGTTTTATTTAATTTGACGAATAATCCTCATCGGACTTTGGAAAAATCGGGTTCTAAATGTAATGTATGTTGATTGTATCAAGGGAAAAGGAGATTAATGAAATTTATAAGATCGAAGTCTACACTCACTAAAGTAAGTGATTAATGATTTATAAAACAACGGATATACGGACATATTTCGATCACATTTATTTAAATTTTAACGCCCTGACGTTTTTATTACTTGTTCATCCAAGCTCTTAATAAAACCAAGCTTTCTCCTAGAGAGTGAGAGAAAACGATTAAATAAGTGTTGTAAGCTTGTAAGTAAAGCCATTTTGTGCGGAGTTGAACCCTTGCCGAGGTTTTCTGTATTAAAAACATGCTCATAAACTAATTTAGTTCCCCGTGCTCGGAAGGACACGTAATATACCGGGATGAAAATAATATTCATCTTATCTATCTGTTCTAAAGTTAATCATTGTGCAACGAAGTATGTATACTGTAGTAAGTAAAAACTAGTATTTTTTTCGTAAGTTTTCAATAAAATTGTTAATAATACATAACATTATTAAGTTCCTTTAAAATAAAACATCAAAAAAGTAGCAGGTATATATATAAAAAGAATTCATATTTGAAGTCATTTTATCTTTTATATATAAAATTGAATCCATATTACCCTAGGTCACGTCATAACGCGTGTACGGCTGGACTGATTTCACCAATTCCTTTCTGTAGTGTTTGTTGTCAGGATAGGGATCTTTTTCATGACTTTTACTTAGATTCGTAACCGTTTGGAATAAGATAATATCTATTAAAATAACGGGGTCGGGGCGAAACGTGGCAGGGGCGAAACAAAGTTCGCTGGAACCGCTAGTTATCTTTAAATCCTTAATGAAGAATTATAAATAGATAAGGTCTTGCCAACTAAAACAGTACTCAAATATGGCACCGTGTGATTCATGGATCAGACATCAGTTTCGGAACAAGGTCATGAAGTCACTTTCCCAAGGATATTTTTTAAAGTATCTAGGTAGATTGTAGTAGACTATTAAAAACTAGTCAAAACGTTACCTTCGTAGGACATTATTCAAAAACTTTTTAATTTAAAAAAAAAACATTTAAATTTTTAGATTATGATTTTAAAAATGCAATTCGAATGGGTCTCGTACACGTTCGAACGACATGCGCCAACCTCAGAGAGGTGTTTTTACGTTCTCTCATAGGCATTCACGGTCACGTGACCATATGTGTAATTTATATATAAAACTTGTTATTTTGCAGTTTTTAAATGCGCACTGAAGCATTTCAGCAACGAGCGACTCAGGGGTAGTTGTACAAACGTCCTAATGCCAAAAAAATGTATATAAAAAATCTTTATTAATGAGTCTCACCGGATATCTAGTTCTAATACTTCATCAAAGCAGACAAGTGTGTTAAATTACCAAACCAGAGACAGACATGATTGTGACAGAACACACAAACCAACTCTGACTTGCGACCTTATATCATGGCAATAAGATCTATTCCTGCGTAAGTGCTAATTCACCAACCAGTCACTGGATTCAAATGTCGAACAGAGAGAGAGGCACTAATTGGCAATCATGCCGTCGTAAATGAGAATGGATCGTCTAGACCCAAAATAAATCGTTTGACGTTAGATTCAAACAAACATGATAACACATTGACCTCCAATAACGTAAGAGACTGTTTTAAAAAAAGCGCATTGCTCATCGAATTAAAAACTAGTCAAAACGTTACCTTCGTAGGACATTAATCAAAAACTTTTTAATTAAAAAAAATATCATTAAAATTTTTAGATTATGATTTTAATAACGCAATTCGAATGGGTCTCGTACACGTTCGAACGACATGCGCCAACCTCAGAGAGGTGTTTTTACGTTCTCTCATAGGCATTCACGGTCACGTGACCATATGTGTAATTTATATATAAAACTTGTTATTTTGCAGTTTTTAAATGCGCACTGAAGCATTTCAGCAACGAGCGACTCAGGGGTAGTTGTACAAACGTCCTAATGCCAAAAAATGTATATAAAAAATCTTTATTTATGAAAAACCCAAAAAAACTATTTTTTATTACACAATAATTAACGAGTCAAAACTTCCAACACCAGGTCACCTCTTCGTAGCTTACTAGCTACGGCGTAGTATTTCGTAGATACGCATTAGCTACGCGCTAGGGTGCGAGTTTCCCCATGCATTTTGTCATTTTTTTAAATGTTGTGAAGAGGTTTTCTTGTGTAAAGCTTGCTTATATTCATTTTAGAAAATTGACACAAAATTTGTTCCGAACAGCGTGTCTAGTAGAATCACAAAATTAATATTCCTAGTAATAATATTATCAGTCGAATACATTTATGTCTATGATTGTGACACATAAAACGCTGACGCCATCAAAAACAGACTAAATCAAAATTAAGATCCCACTTTTAAGTGAGGTGTTGTTAAGCTCGGCCATCTTTTAGAGTGGCATCGGATATCTAGTTCTAATACTTTATCAAAGCAGACAAGTGTGTTAAATTACCAAACCAGAGACAGACATGATTGTGACAGAACACACAAACCAACTCTGACTTGTGACCTTATAGCATGGTAATAAGATCTATTCCTGCGTAAGTGCTAATTCACCAACCAGTCACTGGATTCAAATCTCGAACAGAGAGAGGCACTAATTGGCCATCATGCGGTCGTAAATGGGAATGGATCGTCTAGACCCAAAATAAACCGTTTGACTCATGATTGTTAGATTCAAACAAACATGATAACACATTGACCTCCAATAACGTATGACACGCATGTGTTTAAAAAGCGTATTGCTCATCGAATTAACTAAGGCCCGATTTTTCAGATGAGAAATATTCGTCGAATTAAATACAACATACATAATTTGAAGACATCAACTATTTGACTGCAATCATTTGTGTTAATATCATTTTAAAATCGGTCGTTTAAACTTATTAAGTCGAATGAGTCTTATTCGACGATGGTTAAATCGGCTCTTATAATTTGTTTATCGGGTATTCCATTTTATGTCACCTTCAGTATATAAAATGAAAAAGATGGAAGTATGTTTTTTATGTCTTAAGATTGAGTGCTCTTCTATTTAATTATTATGTAGTTTTGTGGTCGGATAAGTCTAAGCTGACGTTGGTAAAATCGGCCCTAATTAAATTTCAATGTAAGATATGTATGCGTAGGAATCCGGTTAATTCATGCAACGACTTTAAATAAATTTGTTTCTGTCTGTATTATTATTAGAAATCAAATGCGTTATTTTATTCCATTTTGTGGGTTTTTAAGGTGTAGTGGGTGGTTGTGTAAAAAAGTGTTCCTACTTTATAGTTTTCACCTTTTCCGAAGTCCATCAAACTAGTTACTTAAATTTTCTCCTAGACGTCAAACATCCTTTAGTGAAAACCGCATCAAAATCGGTTTAGCCAAACGCAAGATTATTGCAGACAAACACTATACAAACATATAGGTCAAACTGAGAACCTCCTTTTTCACATCGGTTAAAAAGTTAATAACTTAAAATTAGTTACCATTTAATTAGACATCATCAGTGTACTGATTTGAAACAAATATTTGCAGGTGTATTTAATTTTTGAGAAATACATTTTACCACAAGTGATATACTGTGATTACGTAGTGAAGTGAAAACTCAGTTTGAAATAAATCCCATAGTATACTAATTTTCTTAAAAAGCTACCTGATTTATCGCAAACAAGCTCACAACAATAAATAATCCCTTACTCAAACAATCCGACATAAGGCAAAGATTATCCAAAGACGAAGGAAGATACGGACGGTAAGACACCCTAATAGAGTTAATAAACTAATCAAGTAATGGCCTATTGTGGCTAACAGGCTCTTTGATCAGCCGGCATACCAATCTATCTATACAAATATTATTAAGCTGAAGAGTTTGTTTGTTTGTTTCAGTGCGCTAAACTCAGGAACTACTGGTCCTATTTGAAAATATAGTTATTTTGTGTAATATGACTTATTTATAGAAGACAGTTACAGGCTTTAAAATGTTACGCTACAACCTAGGGGAAGGGAGTATAAACAAAACGCGCAGACGAAATCGCGAAGGACTGCTAGTGTCAAATATAATTGGACCATCACACGAAATCCTTTGTTGAAAATCTTCTCAAATGATAATTCGCTATATAGTCCGTGAAATATGTGACCGCGTGTGGGGTGCTTGAATAATAAACACGTAGTATAAATCTCCAGGTTCTTCTCCAATAGATTTATTCCAACAAAATAGCACAAAGATAAGTCACAAAGTGAGAGAAAGTACAAATAGAGCTATATTCTGGCATGCAGCTCGCTTTTATACAAATCAAAACCCTGAACAACGGTAGGAAAACAGTGGGGACGACATCAGTTTCCATATATGAACATTTACTATAATATTTATTTGCAGGGATAAACAATCTGCTAATTAAATATATAAATTCATTAATTATTTAGTTATTCGTCGTAATGAATTTAGTAAGCCTTTTAGATTATTATTTTAATAGTTACAATATTTAAAATAAATCTAACCTCCACCAACCAATCAGAGTCAACATCCTTTTGGCGGCAAAATTAACATTTGTTATACGGCAAACATAAAAATCTAATAAGTGTCCCAATAACCTTTAAATAATCAATTTACAAATTATAAAAATATTATTACAATATAAGATAATCTAAAGATTAATCCAAAATATTCTTATATCATAGCCAAGTTACATTTAACATGGTGGACACTTCCGGCATTTTCATAACAAACGTTAAATAGGTTTGACACCTGCGGGCGAAGTCTGATGCATCATTTTTGACATTTCGCGTCGACAATTTTAATTTTATGATTTTCTAATTCATCAAATATCATTTTAACTTACGTGGCTATATCTTTAATAAATCTTAAAAAATATTTGTAGTTTTTTAAGCATCATTCAAAAATTCTTCTCAATCAATAAATACACGAAAACACCAATTTAGTCTCAGCATTTTTCGAGCGCCACCTGGTGGTTTTACACGGAAATATGTCGATACTTCCGACACTGGATAGGTGTATAAATTATGATGTATTGAACATAATACGAGGAAGAGAATGTGTTATTTAGTGAATACAGTGGGGTTACATAAGTCACACACAGTGAGTATGTGGTTTAGTGCATAAGTCTACTATTACAGAACTAAGGAAATATGTGGGGCAGACTAGAATCGGGAATCATCGTGTAACACTCGGCCATCCTGCAAACACCGTGTCCCATGGTGCTGTGGTGGTGTTTTGAAGTCTGCGTTGTTGGTGTGCTGAAAATGAGAAGAAGCAGAATCAACAAATGACACTGGAAACTTGCAAGAAATTTGTTTGATGGACACGGTATTAATTTGATTTGATGGACACTAATATTCTGTTACTTTGCATTACAAAAGAAAAATTTCTAGTAGGGATATTTCGGCATGTGTAATAAATTCTGAAGGGGTATTAGCCGATACCAGTTACAGACATAACTTTACGTAAGTCACACGCACTACTTGACCTAGATCACTCAGACCATAATTTATGTTCGTCACACAGCTTTGCTTTATGTTGCTCACACAGCATTGCTCTACGTAGTTCACACAGTACTTCACGTAGGCCACACAGATACTGCTTCTCACACAGACAATTTACGTAGCTCACACAGCATTGCTCTACATAGTTCACACAGTACTTCACGTAGGCCACACAGATACTGCTTCTCACACAGACAATTTACGTAGCTCACACAGCATTGCTCTACGTAGTTCACACAGTACTTCACGTAGGCCACATAGACACTGCTTCTCACACAGACAATTTACGTAGCTCACACAGCATTGCTCAACGTAGTTCACACAGTACTTTACGTAGGCCACACAGATACTGCTTCTCACACAGACAATTTACGTATCTCACACAGCATTGCTCAACGTAGTTCACACAGTACTTCACGTAGGCCACACAGATACTGCTTCTCACACAGACAATTTACGTAGCTCACACAGCATTGCTCAACGTAGTTCACACAGTACTTTACGAAGGCCACACAGATACTGCTTCTCACACAGACAATTTACGTATCTCACACAGCATTGCTCAACGTAGTTCACACAGTACTTCACGTAGGCCACACAGATACTGCTACTCACACAGACATAATTTTTGTAGGTCATACAGCATTGCTTTACGTCATTTACACATACATCACTTCACGTAGCTGCATAGGTCACATAGACACTGCTGCTCACACAGACAATCATTATCCGTATGTAACACAGAAATCAGTTTATTTAGATCACACAGAGTTTACGTAGGTAACATAGCCGATGATTTATTCCGGAATATTTGAAATACTATAGCTAATACTAATATACTCCGATAAATTAAACTACTGTTACTACTGCTTCGACATAAATGTTTATACCCTAATATCAATGTTCTTTTGTTTAAGGTTGAAGAAAGAAAAACTCAACGGTGGAAAAAAGAAACCCGAACCGTCGTCGATCCTCATTAAACGCTATTTATTTATTGCATAATGTTGTATATATTTCATACTGCAATAAAAAAAAATGTATTGTATGCGTGGTTTTTCTTACAGTTAAATCAAATCCGTTGTAAACGGTACTCATAAAATATACAGTACACATAGTTATCGTTCACCCAGAACGAAGTTATTAGGTTTAACAATTCATCACTAACTACCCCCTTTTCACGCACTTACAAAAGTATAATCACCGTTCAAAATAATAACCTTACTAAGTTACACAATTAACTTTCGTCTAGATTGATTGGATTATCTCTGTCTACCTCCCCGTCACTAAGCTTTTACCAAGATAATATTGTTATAGGTTACCTTACAATGAGATCTTTATCAGCGTAATCGTAATGTATGTGTTATTATGAAATAATCACTCTAGCAAATGTTGTCTATGTATAAAACTATGCGATCCACCTAGCGACTGCGTGTAAGCATCTCGAAAGCTCCGCATTCTCTGGTCGATGGCAATTTTTTAGTATTTAATGGTTTGACCTATTTAGTCTAAATACGTCACTTAGGAGTAAACATAATGCGACTCACCTTGAGGTGGCTGGAGCGGCTGATGCGTTGAACTGGATGCTGCGAACCATCAAGCGGTGCATATGTAGCCGCTGGAGCGCTGCGCTGGTTGGTGTCGCGTCGTTGAGTACGGCAGACTCGCATCTCGTGGCTGACCCGTCGACAGATGTAGCACCAACTCACTCCTGGTTGCTGCAGTATCATTGCCGAAGGTCTGGTTGCACTGGTTACACTTCCTTCAGACTTTCCTCTTCTCCAAGTTGAATTTGAGGGTCTCGGACAGACGGTGTGTCCCCACACCGTCTGTCCGAGACCCTCCCGACGAGGCGAGCCACGCCCGACGGCAAATGCACGCCGAGCTCGCCCAGAGGACCAAAGTCCTCAGGACATCCTCTGCCACTTCTGATAAACCAGAGGGGTGCCGGGAGTCCAACGACTTTTAGTAAGCCGCCGCTCGATACAAGACAGACGCGACTTACTATGGCCACTGCCGCCCGATACGGGAACAGACGCAGCGGCACTCTCCACGGAGCATCTTGGCTTCACCCGCCGCTGGATTGCGACAGGCTACTGAGCTCCCTCGCCACGACAAGGCGTGCTCCATTCGAGGGGGAGCAACGTGGAACCGGGGCTATCTCCAAATCAAGAAGAAGTTGAAGTCTTACTACACACACCACATTGACATTGATAACAGTAATAATAATATAAGTGGATGTCTACGCCAGAGGACAGTGAATGTCATCCCAGTGTGAAACATATTCAAACTCTATACAGCAGAAAAAACTAGAAAAAAGACGATTACGTCATGTATAACGTATAAGTCGACATCCAAATGATAAAAAAGAACTTAATAAAGACATACGAGAACTCAAAATTCTTATTAAGGAAGCAAACAGTACTGCCCTAAATACATACTTGGAGAAGGACGGTCAGCTACAAAACAGTTACACACAACAACTGTAAAAATTCAATCCTCCACTCCAAAACAAACCACCTTTGCGTAGGCATGATTCTTGGTGGATAAGAACCACTCAAGACAAAGCTGAGACCTCTGCAAAACATCTGAGTTAAGTATTTAAGCCAAACGACGTGGCGCCCAATATAGTTGAAACATATATAGACTCAACTCTCAACCAAAAGTTTCAATTGCATATGCCTCTGAAACTGGTGACACCCAAGGAATTGTCTCAAGTGCACAGAGTCTGCATGGTGATTAGAAAATCCATGGAACACAAAGAATATTGATCGGAAGTTTTCCTGGATGTACAGTAGGCTTTTGACAAACTTTGGTACAAAGGCTTGTTGTATGGAATAAAATCCATTCTACCACATACATTCTTTAATGTCTTGAAGTCTTACTTGAGTGAGAGATTGTTTCGGTACAGGGAGAGTGACTGTACATCAAGACTTCATGAGATATCTGTAGGTGTGCCACAGGGCTCTATTCTGGGACCAGTCCTATACACTTTAGATACACACGATCTGCCGCAAATTCTCATGTTATCATGGCAACCTTCGCTGACGACACAACGGTACTTTCTTCGAACAAATGTCCGGTTCAATCCTCATTAGGACTACAAAACAGCCTGAATGAAATCGGAAAATGGCTAGCCAAATGGAGGCTCGCAGTGAGTGTATTCAAGTCGCTGCATATTACTTTCACACTAAGAAAGGATGATTGCGCACCAGTTACCCTTCCCTAGAAAAACACGTTCAAATGAAACGGGACGAAATAAACTTAAATTACAAGGGTCTTTACTGGTTACTTGGGCGAAATCCAAAATTATCTATGAACAAAAAGCTGCTTATATTTGAAACGATTCTGAAGCCCATTTGGTGCTATGGCATTCAACTATGGGGCTGAGCTAGTGCCTCAAATGTTATGATCATCCAACGTTTCAAAATTAAATTCAAATACAATTAATATCAAATGAACCTCGGTACATTAAAATAGCAGAGGTGCATGAAATTTTGAACATGCCCACGGTTAATGCCGAAATAGAAAGTCATGGCTCCAAGCCTCCAACTATAGCAAACGACTATAGAAGCACCCAAAACCTGTGGCGGAGCAACTTTTATCCCGGAAACACCGGGATAATATCAAGAAACGCCGGGATATATTTGACGCAAATTGAAACCTGGGAGGGAATTAATATTGAGAAAGGGTTGGGTCCACTGGGAGCATTACTCTTCACGACAAAACGCACGCAACACATCTGCCAATATTCTGTCTGAAAGACTGATTGCAAATGAAATCCTATAAAAAAAATATGCCTGGAAATTTGAATGACAGTTTTTTTTTTTATGTTTATTGTCAATATCATCATAAAATTTTAGAGCCAGGCTCTTGTCGGTGGAGTTTTTAACCCACTTCAAAACTAAGGTTATCAATTCGACTGTTTGTATGTTGTTCCTCATATATCAGTCGTTTGTTGACCGATTTGAAAATATTTATCACATACTTAAAAAAATTACCTTCTAGTTGGTCCCATTGGAGACAAATCGGTAGCTGATGATCCCTCTCCCCCTTCTCTTTCAATAGTTTGTTGCTAATTTGCAAATAAGGTTTACTTTTACAAAAAAAGTAAAAACCGAACTTGAAAACAAAATGCACTGGCGATTTTTACAACGTCAGATAAGACTTATTCAACTGAATAAATATAAAATGACCGATTTTAAAATGTCATTTACATTAATTAGGAGTATTGTATTTTATTCGTTAAATAGTCCTTATCTGACGTTGAGAAAATCTGGCTCAAAACGTTTAAGATAAACTTTTGAGTCTCTAAAAACAAGGACGGCATTTTAGGCAAACAATTTCTTTTTGGAGTCGGTGTTCTGATAGTTGATGCTTAAGATACCTAATGTGATGGTCATCTTAAGCGAGCATTCTTTTAAAGAGACAAGAGCTTACTACAGTTATTTTAGTCTATTTTGTTAACACTTTTTTTAATTGTTATTTTTTTTACAAAAACTCCAAATTAGAGAGGAAACTTTTCGATTAGACCTTACAAATAAGGTCACAGAAAACTGTTACATAAACAATTCGTTTGTTAATACCTGTGAAATTATTTCATTTATGGTATGTAGGTAAATATCCAAATTCTACGCGTAAACCTCCTCCCCCCATACAAAGAAAGATAAATATGAGTAAAATAATATTTTCAAAATAAAGACCGCATGCAGAAATGCTCACGTTTTGCAATACATATTTTAAAATGCAATCAGCCCGCGACACGTTCGTAGTTTGTCGGTTGAAACCACAAAATAAACAGAGGCAGCAAAAAAAAAAGATTTTCTTAATTCTCTTTACAATGTAGAACATCCTTATTAGTTGCCGATATTTTTATTAATTATAATAAAAAAGTATACCAGCGGTGCAAGTTTTGACCATCTTTACCCCTCAAACACCAATGACGCTCGATAAACGCTGAGACAAAATTTGACCTTTCGTGGTTTTATTATTTGAGAAGATTTTTTTGGTACATTTTTAAAGATTACTTGTAGGTTCATTTCATTTCAAGTTCAGTTAAAATGATGTATGATGCAGCAGAAAGTCTGATTATTGGGCTGTCACAAACTTATCGCGACGATAAAATTTTACTGTTTCAGCCGCAGATGTAATTTTATTAGTAGAAATGGGTACTCTTTTACAAAAACTATGGCGAGACTATATTACTAGCCTACTATTTTATATAGGTATTCTGCTCCCATCTACACTACGTTGCAGTCGTGTAGCGTAAATGGGCAGGCTTTTAGAAATTGTGCCTTTTATAGGCAAATTTCTTTATGCAGCAGCTTTTGAACGGCAAATTCTGAATGTATATGCAATTTTAAGATGAAATACGAACCAATAAACAAGCACATACTCTTTATACTTCTCTCTTTAAGCCTTTTGCCAAACCTTGTACACGTGCAGTCTGTGGGTCAACTAAACGCAGCGGGCCATCAACGCCCTCCGAGTGCAATATAATAATGCGTTCAGGGTGCTGGTGGGGCTTCCGCGTCACTGTAGTGCGTCGGCGATGTTTGCGCACGCGCACACGGATGGCTTCCACACCGTGCTGCGGCGCCGAATGGCCTCGCTGATGTTCCGCGCGCGCGGGAGTTCCAACATCAGTATCCTGAGTATCATGAGCGACAAGCCGGACTACCCCCTTCTGCGGCACTGGGTACAAACACAAGTGCTTGTGCCCAGTGCCCCAGAACGTGGCAGATATCTTAATTAAAAAAAAACTGGTTGGAAAAAAATAAACATTTAGTGTACCTATATTTTCGATTTAACCTCATTTTGTGTTATATTGTAAGCATTTTAATATGAGTTTGTGTTTAACTTTATTTTACTGATTTGAATTTTAATTTCTTGTTGTGTTTATTTTAATCATATTGAATTTAATTTAATTTTGGATTTATGTAAGCAGTTTTTATATGGACCATGTCTGTAATACAAGTATTTTTTGTTTATTTTATTTATTTTATTTATACTTGTTTTTAAAAAAAACTGCAGCGGTCCTTCTAATAAATCTCATTTAGTGGTTTAGTATATTTTTATGCCGAATGGCAAAAAACAGAACCCTTATAGTTTCGTCAAGTCTGTCTGTCTGTCCGTATGTCACAGCCACTTTATTCTGTAACTATAAGCATCTTACTGTTGAAATAAGGTAAAAAGATGTATCCTGTTAACCGCTTTACGATTTTCAAACAAAAAAATAGTATAATGATATTTCCCATACATGAAACTGAAACCGTTTTTTTTAAATTCATAACTATGCGTCTGGGTTATCTATGGATAGGTCTTTTAAAATGATATAGAGGTTTTCGAGATAAAGCATATTTTCAACAACCGCAAATATAACTTTGTTCTTCATACAAACACTATGAATCAAAGTTATATTTGCTCTCACAAAATATTGTGGTATTTACCTTAGTGTAGTGTACAAATGTAGTGGATTCCATAATTCAGGTAAAGTTGGCACGGAACCTTCAGTGCGCGAGTCCGACTCGCACTTGGCCGGTTTTTTATATTCATAAAGATGAAACCAAAAATTTCGCACGGGTGGGACTCGAACCAGCAACTTTCTGGCTACGGTAGCTCAATTGGAAGAGCGTTTGGCCCGTTTAGCTAGAAAGTTACTGGTTTGAGTCCCGCCCGTGCGCAATTTTTGGTTTCTTATTTCAGCTTTATAGATCCTATTAAGATTTTGTTTATGAAGTAAACATGAAACGAGTAATCTTACTGATTTTATTACATAAAGAAAAAGTATTTTAGATACATTTAAATATTGAACCTTATGTTTGACACTGACAGCAATTAAACTTTCTTACACAAACTTATGTGGGTACCCTTCGTTCAGCTATGGATTATAAAAGTACCTATGGGCGCTGATATGAAATATGCAAAGAGCGTATCACTGGCTACCCTTGTTATGGCCCACGTACCCGGCTTGGTGGGTGAGACGACGTGGGTCCGTTATTGAATTTAGGTTACCTGGGCCCCTACTCTCTAACACAAACCTTAATTTTTAAGTTTGGTCTAGCAAAAATTCTATACAGTGAAAACTAGGAGACCCTTTAACTAAGGCACAGAAAGAAGGCCCTTGTAAAGATCGCAGGATTACAGTGTCTGGTCGCTGTTAAACACCGTGGGGGAGGCCTATGTTCAGCTGTGGACATCCTTGATCAGCAAACAAAATGACGATGATTAATATAATAATGAAGGCAACATAGTCTAAATAAAAAAATTGTAACCGTCTTTAAAAACATATTATAAGTAGAAGAGGGCTTAATCTTAAGAGGTTACAAACATACATCTATCTGTATCCATCTATATGCTGAAGGTGTCAAAAAATGAAATAGCCGATAAACAAATTACAAGAGCCGATTTTACCAAAATAAGACTCATCCGACTGAATAAGTATGAAACGTCCAATTTGAAAATGGTATTAACATAAGTGACTGCTGACTAACAAGTGACGTCTTCAAGTTAGGCGTATTGTATTTAATTCGACGAAAATTCCTTATCAGACGTTGGAAAAATCGGGTTCTAAATGTAATGTATTGTTGATTGCATCAAGAGAAAAGGAGATTAATGTAATTTATTAGATTGAGGTCTAGACTCACCAAAGTGAGTGATTAGTGATTTAAAAGACAACTGATATTCACTGACGTTTTTATTGGAGCTTGTTTGTCCAAGCTCTTAATAAAACCAAGCTTTCTCCTAGGGAGTGAGAAAGAAAACGATTAATTACGTGTTGTAAATTGTAATGTAGTGTTGTAAGTAAAGCAATTTTGTGCGGAGTTGAACCCTTGCCGGGGTTTTCTGTATTAAAAACATGCTCATAAACTAATTTAGTTCCCCGCGCTCGAAACGACACGTAATATACTGGGATGAAAAAAAAAATCATCTTATCTATCTGTTCTAAAGTTATTCATTGTGCAACGAAGTACGTATACTGTAGTAAGTAAAAACTAGTAATTTTTCGTAAGTTTTCAATAATACACAACATAATTAAGTTCCTTTAAATAAAATTAATTTTACAATTGACGACCCGTCTGGTGTAGTGGTCGACAAATCGCCTACTACGCAGCGGGTTGCGGGTTCGATCCCCGCACAATACAAACATTTGTGTGCATGAACATGTCTGTTTGTATTGGTCTGGGTGTTTTCTATGTATATCATGTATGTATTTACAAACTAAAAGTATTTAAGTATTATATCCGTTGTCTGGCAACCATAACACAAGCTTTGAGTAGCTTACTTTGGGACTAGATGGCGATGTGTGGGAATGTCCAAAGGATATATTTTAAAGGATATATATTTTTTTAAAGAAGTCTAACAAGTAGTAGGTATATACATATATAAAGAATTCATATTTGATTTTATTGTTTATACAGGGTGTTGTTTTGGTCAGCAACGAGCAACTCAGGGGTGGCTGTACAAACGATACTGATGCCAAAAAAATATATTTAAAAAAAAATATTTTTTTGAAATGGAAAAAACCCACAAAATCATTTTTTTATGCGGTACAGCTATCGAGTCATAACTACCATCACCAAGTAGCCTCTTCGAAGCTTACTAGCTACGGCGTAGTATTTCGTAGGGTAGTAGTACCGTTTTTGGCCGCCTTTGCACCGTTTGTTGACAGTTGAAATTTGCGTTAATTCATAGAAAATTATAACACTAAAATGATTTATGATTGAATTTTTAACTTTTTACGCCTAATTTAATCAAGATTATGATGGTATTGTTTAAGCAGATATTATAGTATATTATTATTATAGTATATTTAGACAAAAAATGGGCCATAAATCGTACAGTGGCCACAAACGGTACTTCTACCCTAGATAAGCGCTAGCTACGTGCTAGGGTGCGAGTTTTCCCATTCGGTTTGTCATTTTTTTTAATGTCGTGAAGATGTTTTCTAGTATAAAACTTCCTCAGAATTTTTAAAAAAAATTTTTTGAATAAGCGTAACTCATATTATCATCCCTGAGTTGGATGTCACTGACCAAAACAACACCCTGTATATAAAAGTGAATCCATATTTCCCTTCGTCACAACATCACGCGTAAACGGCTGGACTGATTTCACTAATTCCTTTTTGACATACATCAAACATCAGGAGGCCGATTCTCGCATGATCGAAAAAAGTTCACACACGTAAAAAAGTTCACCACTCGAATTTTTTTCGAAGGAAACAAGGCTTGTGTAATCTCAGACCTTCACAGTCGAACTAATTCGATGGAACGTCTCACGAACATTTCGATTGCTGGAGACCAATAGATTTCAAAATTCGTATACGAACTATTGAGGTTCTAATCGGGCAAAATGATAACCTAACTTAAAATTGAGAAAATTTACATTGACTTTGAAGGATTTTTAGCCGACTTCAAATAAAGAAGGTTTTCTGTGTGTCCAATATATAATGATTTATTTGCCCTCTATTATATCATGTTTGGCTAAACTGATTTTGATGCGGTTTTCAGAAGAGTACTTCTAGGATTTAGAGAAGTTTCTAGTATATGAATTGACTTACAAAAAACAGGATCTCCGTTTGTCCGGCATGCCTAGGCTGTGGTCACTCCCGACTTACCACTTTCAAAGGAAAATCGCTTGCACACAAGACACGAAACAGGCGTCGGTTCAAACAAAAGTCTACACAAGGTGCAAGCGATTTCAGCTCTTAAGATGGTAAGGCAGCGGTGACCTAGATAGGACTTAATATTATGTTAAGAGCTATCCAACCCTGGATATTCTAGAGACAAAGTAAGTAGTTTACAAGTCAAATCTTATGAGTCCAACTCGATTAGGTTTTGATCCAGACCCTGGTTTTATATTTTGACTCTGTTTCCAGCTCATGAACATGGATTGCCCCTATGTATTTAAAACAATCCTGAATTTAAATTTCTTAATGTCAATGACTAAGGAAGATTTAACAGTATACATAATAAATAAATAACATACAAATAAAAAATACCAATTAAGCAAGTGGTTTTATTTTCTTCATACATCAGTCAAAACACAAAACATTTAAGAAGCAGTAATGTTATTGTTAAAAAAAAAAACAATTTAAAGCCATTGGTCATATCAGGAAAGTTTCCATCCTTTAATCCAACGCGCTTACATTTCTAACTATTCATTTATTTTGATGTGAAATGCATGCGGATGTGTTCCCAGGAGTATTTAAAATCCCTTCATTTGGCGCTCCTTCCGTTTGAATTATTTTAATTTGTTCTACTGCTTGCTTCTGTAAAAAACAATAACCAACATAAATATCACAGAAAGTTACCTACTACACACAAAATAAAAACAAAACTTGAACACCATCATGTTTTTAGCTTAGTATCTCTTTTCTGGGATAATAATGATTATTGTAGATATTTGTAGGTGGAATTCATAAACTATGTTTGAACACATTCAAGCACGCATAGAACAGATTGCTAATGAACTATTTGTTTATAATAAGGGAACTATAGGCAATACTATAAAACACATAGATTTAGCTTATAAATGGAAAATCTGATGGTTTGATTTATAAATTGTGAAAATAAAACTATCATTATATATGTGTCTAGTTAATTAGGTACTTACCTAGATACCAGAGAATTAAGGTATTCAAGTATTTCCATGTATTTTAACCAGTATTTTATCGAATTAGATTGGCAACTAAATATTCTCTCTGCTACAACATAGTCCAGACTATCTGCAAATAAAAATAGTTTGTTTTGTAAGAACACTACATATCTACAAAGGATTAAAAGCTACACAATAAGAAGGTGCACTAATATCTGTGATGTTAGTTAACTGAACCTATTACTACTAAAGAATAATTAAATGCCTGTTTCTTGTAATTAAGTAAATAAAAAAAGCACATAATTAAACAAACAGCGTCATACCAACCTTAGAAAATATCTACATTTAGTTTGTATTTAGCATTGTAATTCTTACTTATTCTTATGTTAGGCAAAATTTGAGAAAGAAATCAAATTTTCTAAGTCACTGAAAAATCGATATTTGGAACAATTTTGACACACACACACATTGACATTTAGGGCCATAGAGAAAGGTAATATGGCGCGTCGCTGCGTTTCATTTCATGCTATGCATGAATAATGAAATTTTAATAATTGTTCTACCGTTATTATATTTTTGACAATATGTATAGTTTTGTAAATATATACACCAAATTAAACAAAAAAATAGATTTATTGTCTACTTTCACCAAAATTAATATTTTAGATGGACTTAAATATACTTTATTTTGGCGTTTTTAAAAACGCCCGTACGATCTCTGCAATGGAACGTTGTAATGAAATTCGAACGTGAAATGTTCTATCGGTGCATGAGAATAGCAATTTTATGTATCACTCGAACTTTTACAATAGAATTGTGAACTTCGTATACGAATTACCACACGGAAAAAGTACTACTTCACGAGAATTGGCCCCCAGTTTTGGAACAAGGTCATGACGTTGCTTTCTCAATGATATTCTACAGCAGCTTAAGATTGATTGTCGTAAGAAACACGACAATAATCTGCATCAAATAAGAGAAATCAAATAAATTTAAAAGCAACTCTTCATATTTCTGTCATTTTAGAAAATGTGACACAAAATTTGTTCTGAACAGCGTGTCTAGTAGAATCACAAAATTAATATTCCTAATAATAATTTTATGAGTAGAATACATTTATGTCTATGATTGTGACACAAGAACGCTGACGCCATCAAAAACAGACTAAATCAAAATTAAGATCCCACTTTGAAGTGAGGTGTTGTTAAGCTCGGTCATCTTTCAGAGTCTCACCGGATATCTAGTTCTAATGCTTCATCAAAGCAGACAAGTGTGTTAAATTACCAAACCAGAGACAGACATGATTGTGACAGAACACACAAACAAACTCTGACTTGCGACCTTATATCATGGTAAAAAGATCTATTTCTGCGTAGGGGCTAACACACCAAACAGTCACAGGATTCAAATCTCGAACAGAGAGAGAGGCACTAATTGGCAATCATGCGGTCGTAAATGGGAATGGATCGTCTAGACCCAAAATAAATCGTTTGACTCATGTTTGTTAGATTCAAACAAACATGATAACACATTGACCTCCAATAACGTAAGACACTGTCTTAAAACAGCGCATTGCTCATCGAATAACCTTAAGCCCCGATTTTTCCAACTTCCGATAAGGAATATTCGTCGAATAAAATACAACATACATATTTTAAAAACATCAACTATTTGACAGCAATCATTTGTGTTGATGTCATTTTAAAATCGGTCGTTTAAACTTATTAAGTCGAATGAGTCTTATCTGACGATGGTTAAATCGTCTCTTATAATTTGTTTATCGGGTATTCCATTTTATGTCACCTTCAGTATATAAAATAAAAAAGATAGAACTATGTTTTTTATGTCTTAAGATTGAGCGCTCTTCTACTTAATTATTATGTAGTTTTGTGGTCGGATAAGTCTAACCTGACGTTGGTAAAATCGGCCCTAATTAAATTTCAGTGTAAGATATGTATGCGTAGGAATCCGGTTAATTCATGCAACGACTTTAAATAAATTTGTTTCTGTCTGTATTATTCTTAGAAATCAAATGCGTTATTTTATTCCTTTTTGTGAGTTTTTTAGGTGTAGTGGGTGGTTGTATAAAAAAGTGTTCCTACTTTATAGTTTTCACCTTTTCCGAAGTCCATCAAACTAGTTACTTAAATTTTCTCCTAGACGTCAAACATCCTTTTGTAAAAACCGCATCAAAATCGGTTTAGCCAAACGCAAGATTATTGCAGACAAACACTATACAAACATACAGGTCAAACTGAGAACCTCCTTTTTTACATCGGTTAAAAAGTTAATAACTTAAAATTAGTTACCATTTCATTAGACATCATCAGTGTACTGATTTAAAACAAATAATTGCAGGTGTATTTAATTTTTAAGAAATACATTTTACCACAAGTGATATTAGTCCGGTCAAATTAGACATAAAAATAGGGGTAAGGTTACAAAAATTCCCACCTAGCTGAAAATTGGTAGGATTGTTTAAAACACCATCATAAATGAAATGTAGAAAGTCCCCATCGATCCGATACCTGGAAAAAAGTTACTCGGGGTCAAATGTCACAAAAACGAGTTTTTCGCGATTTTCAGCAAAATGGTAAGTTTTATCATAAAATTAGCAAGACAAAAATTGTAGAGCAGATAAATATCTACAAAAAATGTCTGTATACTTTTCTTCCTAAGAGCCACCGTTTTTGACATATAACGATCCAAAAAGTTGAAAAAGTTGTAATCGTCATAATATGTATAAGTACACCACGTATATACATCGCTGAAGCTGTAATACAAGTAAAAATATTATTCTATCGGTCAGTGTATCTTACACATATAAAATATTATAATTATGAGAATGTCGGGTAACTCAAGAAGAAGTTATCACCAACGGAATTTGGTGTCTTCTCTCTATGTATGGAGCTCCTTAATACCTCAACACCCGAGCGGTTGCATGCGACCGCATAACAATAGAATACCTATTGTGTCTCGTTCACATACGCTTGAGGGATTAAAAAACTACGTGCTTAGATAAGTTGCGATATGCATGTTTCGTTAAAAATACCCGAAATAAAAAACAAGTTCAGTTAGCTTGTCTTCTTCCAACCTCAGCGGCTGCTCATCAACATCTTTTTCGGGTATATTACCAAGTTCAAGTGTGGCTTGGTTATCAGCTAGACCCAAAAGAGTGGGGTTGGAAGTTGGTCGACAATACATCAGAACCAGTTCAAATTTTACTCCCACCTGCGCCGGAAAAACTGTTAAATACAATTTTTGCAACTGTAAAAAGGGATGTAGTGCTAAATGTAGTTGCAAAAAGTTGACCTGTTTTGTTCTGTAGCATGTACTAATTGTCAAGACCGGTCGTGCTCCAATGTTGAATCACCAACAATTTAGGATTCATTTGATGTTAACGAGGAGACATGCGATTTGTCATTATTGGAGCCTTGCAGCGAGGATGAAGAAGAAGAACAAGGAGAAGAAGAAGCAGAAGTATTAGAGAATTATGAGTCAGATGGATAAATATCCGCATTTTTTTTAAACTTACACCGCTTTTATCACTTTTATCATTTTCAACCGTTGCTAATATCTTTTATTATTCAACAGTTTCAATTTTTTGGATCGTTATATGTCAAAAACGGTGGCTCTTAGGAAGAAAAGTATACAGACATTTTTTGTAGATATTTATCTGCTCTACAATTTTTGTCGTGGCTAATTTTATGATAATATTACCGTTTTGCTGAAAATCGCGAAAAACCCGTTTTTGTGACTTTTGACCCCGAGTAACTTTTTTTCCAGGTATCGGATTGATGGTGTGGTGGCGTTGCTTAATCATATAAATACCTTTTGTCAAACGATGAGAAAAGAGTAATAAAGTAGCTTCGATACAGTCAACACGCCTTATCATTTTACATATCCCACCGCATGGCGACCCTGCCATTGCGCACGGTTGGGACGCGGTGTCAGCAATTTCGCGCTACAACGGAGTTCTAAGAAATAATAATGGCCGGGAACATTCTTCGACGCCTCGACTTTATGTGTGGACGCATCTGCGAAATTAAAATACGCAAAAATGGGCAAATCTTATTCTAAACAAGAAGACAAAGAAGTCATAATCACGCAGAATGCTGTTGGCGATAATGAAGCTTCGGGAATCCAGAGTGAGCACACCCGAGCAAACAACATCTTACTGACGATTCTTTTGGCACTAGTCGGCGTGGGAATTCTCTACGTGGCCTACAAAAACTACAAAAAATGCCATCAAAAATGGATGAGACGAGAGATGAGACAAGAATTCTATAGAAGGGTCCAGCTGAGACTCTCTGGTCGTCGCGACATAGAACCGGAACCAAGGTCAGCGGCAACACCTCGGGTCGAGGATGCAGCAGTGATTTAGTGAAAAAAAAGTGTTTGTGTAAAGTGCAGTTCAAGTGCAAATTCTGTGCCGCGTCGTAATCGTACGTACAAAAAAAAATGCTTTATAGACTGTAAGTGTTTAGACATAAAACCTATATTAGTTCGAGTATACATCAAACTTAGTCGCAAGCGTCAAAAAAAAAAAAGAAATATGGTTGCGAAAAAAACATAAAAATGCTATGGAAATAGAGTTAAATAAAATATTTGAAAAGTTAGAAAATATAAGAGTGAACTTAAGAAAATTAGGTCCAGAAAGAAGAAAAGGAAACCTAGCGGTAAGAAAGTTAGATGAAGCTAAGAACTTATTTTTAGTATATAAGCAACTGTTAAGAAGCTCTTCTTGTCCTACTGAAGATTATTCAGATTATATCATTGAAGTTATAAGTGGAAAAATTTTAGATACATATAATAAGATTATAGCATATAGTATTTCTAGCATAGAAACTCAAAAACAAGTTCCAATGGCGGATAAAGAGAAATTTAGTTTGAAGGAGGCTTCATGCCTTATTCCTTTATTAGATGGGAAACAAGACACAATCGAGAGAATGATAGAAGGCATCGAGATGATGAACAGCATGCTAGAAGATGCAAAAAACAAGCAATTGCTGATTTCGTTTGTATTAAAAACGCGACTAGATAAAACTTCCAAACTGAAATTACAGCCAAAGTATGAAACTGTAGAAGCATTAATTAATGACATAAAAAAATATTTAATTTCAAAGAAATCAGCGAATTCCTTGCTATTGCAACTCAACAATATTACTCAGAATGAAATGTCGATAACTGAATATGGAGAAAAAATCGAAGATCTATTTATCGGTCTCACAATCGCGCAAGCCGATAATAACGCACAGGCCCGCGAGGTTTTGAAACCGATAAACGAAAGCTTAGCCATAAAAAAGTTTGCAGATGGATTGAAAAACAGGCGTTTGAGCACCATCATCGCGGCAAGGAACTACACCCAGCTGAAAGAAGCCATTCAGGCCGCCAAAGACGAAGAGCTGAGCCAGCCCTCGTCGTCAGGAGTGGTAATGAACATGAGAGCTAAGTCCAGATCTAGAGGACGACAAGGTACAAGATATTACTATCAAAGGCCGCAGGCAGCAGGACAGCACTATCCTAGGAATAACTACCATGGTTATTCAACAGGTACCGATAATAACCTTAATAGGTACAATGTAAATCAATTCCCAAGCCATTCTTATCGCCATCCATTTTCCAACGGTTTTAGAGGGCGTCGTGGCCGTGGTGGACGCGGATATCGAGGTCAAAATCAGCACCGAGGTAATGGTAATAACAATAACGCATACCAACGAGCATACACGTGCACCGGTCAAACGAATCATCAAACAAGCGCGGTAGAATCTGCTCGTACAGAACAGGAAGGTACGAATAGTCAGGAACCCGATTTGACACAGTTTTTTCGAGCATAAAATTTTGACATGCGACGGTCTTCATTACATAATTTTGTCAGTCAACGGACATAACCATACATTTTTAGTAGATACGGGAGCTAGTTTGTCAGTTTTTCAGAGAAATAAAATTCCAATTAATTCCAGATTAATAACAAACAATACGGTTATTAAAGGATTAGGAGGTAACATTAATTCCAGTGAAATCATTACATTACGCTTAAAACACGGGAACGTATTGTTTTGTCATCAATTCCACGTATTAGATTGCATGCCTTGCGATACAGACGGAATTATCGGGCTAGATTTCTTGAGAAACTATAGCGCGAATATCAACTTACAGCTAAGTCAACTGACGCTACAGGTTAATCAGCAAAGCGTCATTATACCAATTCTCACGGGAAATAAAAGTAATATTCACCTTACTTTAGAACCCAGGACTGAGTCTATACATTTTATTAAAATAGATACGAATCCTTATTTAGAAAATGATTATGTGATTTTTCCTAAACAATTGGCAGATAATGTTTTTTTGGCAGGTTGTTTAGTAAAATCAAAGGACGGGTATATACCCATACGTGTATTAAATATCAATGAAAAACAAACAAAAATACCTTTATTTAAACCAGAATTAGAAACACTCGAAAATTATAACATTTGTCAATTTAATGAATCCAAAAACAGTGTAGAAAGAGTTAAAAAATTACTAAAAACTTTAAATTTAAATCACCTCAAGGACGATGAAAGAAAGCAAATAGAAAGTATTTGCGCTAAATATTCCGACATTTTTTATTTAGATGGAGATAAGCTAGGAACCACTTCAATAATGAAACAGTCTATTAATTTGAAACCAAACACAAAACCTATTTTTGTAAAACCGTATAGGTTACCACAATCACTTAAACCAGAAATTAATAACCAAATAAAAAAAATGTTAGATGACGATATTATCGAACCTAGTACGAGTGACTGGAACAGTCCTATTCTTTTAGTACCGAAAAAGTCCAATGATAACTCAAAGAAGTGGAGATTAGTAGTCGATTACAGAAAAATTAATAACGTTATACAAGATGATAAATTCCCATTGCCCAATATTACAGACATTTTGGATGCATTGTCAGGAGCTATATACTTCTCGCATTTAGATTTGCAACAATCATATTTTCAGACAGAATTAGATGAAGCAAGTAGAAACATCACTTCCTTCACTACAGACACAGGACAGTACCAGATGAAACGTCTCCCCATGGGACTTAAAATATCAGCTAGTTCTTTTTCACGGGTCATGTCTATTGCAATGTCAGGTCTTACCTATGAGAAATCTCTAATATATATGGATGACGTCATAGTTTTCGGACGTTCTTTGGTAACTCATAACAAAAATCTAATCGATATTTTCGAACGATTACGAAAAGTTAACTTAAAGGTCAATCCGACAAAATGTGATTTTTTGAAAAAAGAGCTTTTATTTTTAGGGCATGTAGTGTCAGCAGAGGGAGTGCGCCCAGATCCAGAGAAAATAAAAGCATTACTTAATTATACGGAACCCAAAAACGCGGACGAAGTACGTCGTTTTGTTGCTTTTTGCAATTATTACAGAAAATTCATACCGGCATTTGCAGAAATAACATTACCTTTAAATAAACTTTGCAGAAAACACGCAATATTTATTTGGTCGGATGAATGTAAAGACGCATTTCAACATTTAAAACAATGTTTGGTTTCTCCTCCAGTTCTACAGTACCCTGATTTTTCAGCTGACAACGAATTTATATTAAAAACCGACGCTTCGGGAACAGCGATAGGAGCCGTACTTTGTAACAAAGATAACAGGCCCGTAGCGTACGCGAGTAGACCTTTAAATAAACACGAAATTAATTACCCAACTATTCAAAAAGAACTACTAGCAATCGTTTGGAGCGTCAAATATTTTAGACCATATCTTTACGGAAGACAGTTTACGATACAAACCGATCACAAACCACTAATTTATTTATTCGGAATGAAAGATCCTTCAAGTCGTTTATTAAAGTTTAGGCTACAACTAGAAGAGTACGATTACAAAGTTGTTTACATTAGAGGAAAAGATAACACAGTCGCAGATGCATTGAGTAGGGTAACCATCAGTTCGGACGAACTAAAAGACTTAAACGGAAAAATTATAGTGATGACTAGAGCACAGACTAGGAAGTTAGAAAATAACCGGAAAGGACTAAATGATAGAAGTGCTGAAATTCCTAATATCACCACAGAAAATCCTGAGCCTGATCAACTTAGGATTGCGGAAATATTACGAATTCCCAGCGATTCCATCGAATTGACTTTTATAAATCGTTTAGCATTAAATCATTTAAGGAACATCAATAAAATAGATGTTGAAAGTGAGTGTTTTGCATTTGTAAGTTGTCTACTTACATTATTTATAAATCTCGATTACATGTCGCATTTTACGCGAGACGAATTTGCGAATAAATTGAGTGATTTTTGCAAAAGAATAAATATACAGCAATTATGTATAATTAAAACAGACAATAATGCACAATTTATTAAAGATTTATTAAATGAAATAAGAGATAGAGAAAAGTGGTCCGGACCACGAATAAATATTTTGAATAATGTAAGAAAAATTTTAGATAATGAGGAAAAAACTTTAATCTTAAATGACTTTCATCTTTTACCAACCAGCGGACATGCGGGAATGCGTAGGATGATTAATAATATAAAAAATAAATATTATTGGCCTGGATTAGAGAAAAGTGTACGGGAGTATGTTAAAAAGTGTAAACAATGTCAAACTATGAAATACTCTAGGAATATAAAAGAACCTATGACTGTCACGACAACCGCGAATTCTTCATTCGAAAAAATCTTCCTTGATATTATAGGTCCTGTAGAAACCGATGTAGAAGGGTATTCCTACATCCTTACACTGCAATGTGAGCTGAGCAAGTTCATAGAGGCGTATCCGTTACGTCACAAGGACACGGTGAGTGTAGCACGAGCTTTCATTCAATTTATTTTAAGGTATGGTGTACCCAAGGTCATCGCTACGGACAGAGGAACGGAGTTTACATCAAAAGTAATGGAAGAGGTATGTAAGTTATTAAATATTACGAAACTTCATTCAACGGCATATCACCATCAATCTATTGGCGCCTTAGAGAATATGCACAAGCATCTCGCCGCTTTCTTACGAATTCAATGTGACGGACACTCAGAAACTTGGAGTCAATGGTTACAATTTTGGTGTTTCGCTTACAACACGACGGTTCATAGTTCAACCACATATTCCCCGTACGAACTTGTTTTTGGGAAACAGTGCAATTTGCCTAGCAATTTGAAAGAAACTGTTGATCCCTTATATTGTCCAGACAACTATGCGTTAGAATTAAAGTATAGATTACAATTAGCGCATAAAGACGCGAAAAAACATCTGTTAGATAGTAAGATGAATACGAAACTTCACTATGATCAAAATATTAACCCAATATCTTATAAGCAAAATGATTTAATCTTGTTAAAGAATGAAACTGCTAAGAAATTAGATAAGCTTTATTTAGGTCCTTATAAAGTAGTAGAAGACTTAGGTTCTAATGTCAAAATTGAATTGTTAAATGGAAAATACGATACAGTCCATAAAAATAGAACTAAACCCTTTGTTAATTAGAATTATGTTAGATAATAAAAACAATGTTTGTCTGTGTGTGTGTATGTGTTAGCTTATAAGTATTTTACAAAAGTTATGTTACTTGAATGTAAAATGTAACATATGGATACATAACCAAAAAAAAATTACAATAATTGTATTTTTTTTCTTAATTAGCCCCGGTGATGTGGTGGCGTTGCTTAATCATATAAATACCTTTTGTCAAACGATGAGAAAAGAGTAATAAAGTAGCTTCGATACAGTCAACACGCCTTATCATTTTACATATCCCAC
This sequence comes from Pyrausta purpuralis, assembly GCA_963924145.1. Taxonomy (NCBI): domain Eukaryota; kingdom Metazoa; phylum Arthropoda; class Insecta; order Lepidoptera; family Crambidae; genus Pyrausta; species Pyrausta purpuralis. Next base: position 22,836,462 of record OZ001643.1, read on the forward strand.
CGCAATGGGGACTTACTACATTTCATTTATGATGGTGTTTTAAGCAATCCTACCAATTTTCAGCTAGGTGGGAGTTTTTGTAACCTTGGGTGTCTAATTTGACCGGACTATATACTGTGATTACGTAGTGAAGTGAAAACTCAGATTGAAATAAATCCCATAGTGTACTAATTTTCTTAAAAAGCTACCACATCTGATTTATCGCAAACAAGCTAACAACAATAAATAATCCCTTACTCAAACAATCCGACATAAGGCAAAGATTATCCAAAGACGAAGGAAGATACGGACGGTAAGACACCCTAATAGAGTTAATAAACTAATCAAGTAATGGCCTATTGTGGCTAACAGGCTCTTTGATCAGCCGGCATACCAATCTATCTATACAAATATTATAAAGCTGAAGTGTTTGTTTGTTTGTTCCAGTGCGCTAATCTCAGGATCTACTGGACCTATTTGAAAATGTATGCATTTTTGTGTTATATGACTTATTTATAGAAGACAGCTACAGACTTTATAATGTTACGCTACAAACTAGGGAAGGGAGTATAAACAAAACGCGCAGACGAAATCGCGAAGGACTGCTAGTGTCAAATATAATTGGACCATCACACGAAATCATTTCTACAAATCCTTTGTTGGAGATCTTCTCAAATGAAAATTCGCTATATAGTCCGTGAAATATCTGAATGTTTTTTGAAGATATTAAATTCTAGTAATTTGAGCACGAAAGCTTAATATATTGAAAATTAGCAAGACTTGAAGATTTCAGTCAGGAACCGTTTGAATTGAAGTCTTACCTCTTCTGTTCACAACATTCAACATAAAATAATTTATGATGATACTAATTCTGCATAAGCCTTGCCAAGCATGTTACATTGTGATGATAACTTGTATTATTTCAATTAGGCGCACTTTACATGTGCAATTGTGCACTCCCTTTGCCCTAACTCATAGAAGTAGTGACTAAGCGTACAAAGTTTCAAGTATTTTTTCATAATATCATCATCATTATTAGGGAAGAGACATCCAATGCTGAACGTAGGTTTCACGGTTTTCCACAGCGATCTGTTGCGACCGGTCTGCATTCAGTGTGTTTCTGTGATCATTACAAGGTCTTCTGTCCACCTTATCGATGGACAATTATTTTATCAATTGAAATATTTACTCTTAAGTAGGGTTTGACGTTAAATAAATATATATTGGACACCAATCACATACATTGCTCTAATCCCAAAGTAAGTAGCTAATTGCACTTGTGTTATGGAAATCAGACACAACGGTGGTACCACAACACCCAGACCCGAGACAATATAGAAAATTTTGATTTCTATATTGACCCTACCGGGAATCGAACCCGGGACCTCAGGGCGGCTACGCCTTGAAACCAGCGTGCTTAGCCACTACACCACGGAGGTCTAATGTAATAATAATCTATACTAATATTATAAAGCTGAAGAGTTTGTTTGTTTGTTTGTTTGTTTGTTTGTTTGTTTGTTTGCACGCGCTAATCTCGGAAACTACTGGCCCGATTTGAAAAAATATTTTTATGTTGGATAGTCCATTTATCGAGGAAGGCTTTAAGCTATATAACATAAAGATACGACTCACAAGACCACAGCAGCAATGAAAAATGTTGCGAAAACGGGAGAAAGATATTCCTTTTGAGAGCTTTCGCTGCGTACGCTGCGGAAACTGCTAAAGTTACACAAAAATCATGTATGACAAGATTGTTCAGCATTAAGAGTTCTATAAGAAAGTCCGCAACAGCATAAGTCTATCTTTTATGGTTGACTTACTACAACCTTTTTTATGTTAATAAATTTGTAAAAAAATAATGCATCATTTTTAGAGGTGTATTATACACACAGGTATTTATTCTTATCAAAATAAATACATTCATCATCACGAGCATTTCATTTAGAACAAAGTTGCCTTTTATATCATTTGAGTTTTAACATAACTCCGCACCAAAATAATGTTCGCAGCTTAAGTACAACGTGTGCTTGCGCTAATTATATTATAAAGCTGAGTTTGTTGGTTTGAACGCGCTTATCTCAGGAACTGCTGAACCGATTTGAAAAAATATTTCTGTGTTACATAGCTTATTTATTGAGAAAGGCTTAAGGATATAAAACTTCACGCTGCAACGGGAGGGGAGGGAGCAAACTTAAAACGCGCGGACGAAGTCGCGGGGGACCGCTAGTGTATCATAAGTGCCGACTGAATAATACATACAAGTCGATTTTTCTTTCTCAGTACATTATCCTGGGCCCCTATTTTTGAATCACTCGCGTCAAGAAGGCGTGTGAGATTAATTGATTTTAATGACTAATTTTTAAATGAAAATTAGTATAATTCACACGTGATTTAAAAAAGGAAATTATTTTTGGGAGTACTAACGTCTGAATTTCACGTGGTTTCCATTGTTATTGAATTTGTTGTCGAACCAAAATCACACGCCATATTCAAGCGAGTAATTCAAAAATAGGGCTTATAGTACAGCGTCCACAAACAACGTGACTCTCCAAATCCGTGCGAATGTGTCTCCAATACACTAGTGTTGGGACACCTTTACGCGTACAGTTGAGTTTTATTTTTAATAAATTACATCTTCGTCAATGTGTTTATTTGTACAAAATAGGTACCTACTACGAAAAGCTCTTGGAAGAGGTTTAAATACATTGACAATGTTGTGCAACTAATTTTGTGTCTGGACAATTATGTTCTATACCTGAAAGTTATGGGCACTAAAGTTCTATACTCTAAACTGTGTATTCTAATTCATGTCTCATGTTGTTAAAAGTTATGCAATTTAAACGCTATTTGGTTAGTTTTACTACCTTCGAAAACTTCTGCTTGCAGACTTAAATCCCAATAGTTTTACGAGTACTATTTATATCTAACTAACTTACTGTAGACGCTCACGGATCAGAAGGCCGCCGGCGGCCGCATGGACAAAAGCATAACAAAAGACTTAAATAATATATAATAACGATAAACATGCAAAAAAATAATACAGTACGCTTAAGTTGTTAATGTTTCGAATAGGTTTATTAAGTTTAACAGTTTTCGTGAATTCCATTATTGGAAAATACCTCAGAAGTAAGGTATTAATTCAAATAACTCTTATGCGATATTACCCTTTTTCTTGTGTACATCCGGCCGTCTGAGCCAGGCTTCTATAGAGATCTAGCATATCTAGGCTGATAACGAATCGTTAGTGACGCTGATATATCCAGGTTTCATCGTTTGTGATGCAATAGTTTTCTTGGAAAATCGAAAAAACTAGGCTCAGACAGCCAGAATTTCGCATTTTCTGACTTTCCAGATCTCAACTATCAGACGGTTTCAGGGCGCTGTTTCTTATAAAATGTGATGTGACGCGTAAGTGACGGTCATCCGAAGTAGTTTCATCTACTTTAATCCAGTACTTTTTGAGAAATCGTGATAAACGTGTGGCTCAGACAGCCTGATATCCGGTCGTCTGAGCCAACTTGTTTTTCTCTATATTTCACGAAATGTTATGTTTCGAACAAATGTTTTTAGTATTTACTGATGTGACGACGTTAGTGACAGCCCTTGACCAGATTTGAACCTTCGTGACGCACGCGTTTTGGAGAAATTGAGAAAAAGTTGCTGGCTCAGACAGCCGGATGCTGGCTGTCTGAGCCACCCAGTTCTACCACTTCCAGGTGTTGTACGAAGCTGAAAACTCATCTAATCTGATGCATTTGGGTGGCCACACTTCGCACTCTTTATTGAAACGGAAAGACAATTTAGTAGAAAATGTAAGCTAAAGCCCCTCATATCAAGGCGGATGCTTTCTCCTGCTATTTAAATATTTAATTACTTAGTCAATAACTACGCCTATGAAGGAAAATATGTTTATTATGTATGGGGTATTGCACGTTTTTTTTAATTACTCTTTATTTAAAAATAACCGCTAGCTCCAGCTGGTTACTACAATATAATACTTTTTCAGTATTAAATACATACTACTCATACCTCAACTCGTCCCATATGATTACGGCCCATTTGGGACAAGATGCAATAATCAATTTTAATCATTATGCAAATCGTCTCCTGCTTTTTTGGGTGCAATATAATAACCATAAAACGGCACAGAAGGTGAAACGCAGTTCGCTGGGACCGCTTATGATCACGAACAAAAATTACTAAACCAGCCTTATTTCACCATCAGGACACGAGACGCGCGCCATCTTTGTGTCATTTACAAGCCATCAATGCGCACTAAACAGTTTCGATCAATATTTCTGATGCGGAGGGATAAAGAATGGAATGCACTACCGGCTGAAGTGTTCCCAAAACCCTTAATTTGGGCATTTTCAAGAGAAGAGTGATTAAGCTATTACTGATCAGACATGATCAATCCTCGACGACATCATCACTTACCACCAGGTGTGATAGTGGTGAAACGGCTGATCATATATATAAAAATATATAGATAGACTATAAAATTATTTAGGATGGAAAGAAATCATCCACTTAATATCATTTATTTATATAGCTCAAAAGATTGTTGTTGAATATAGCAAGAAAGTTTAAATATGTATGTTACAAAATGTATACATAATAAATAAAAAGGTAAGTAAGTAACAATTGGCGGTTAGAGAGGTGCGTAGAGACCAACTTACGAAAACAATGAAATAAAATCTTTTGTTTGGACCTGTCATGTTTATTACCACAGGTTGTAGCGTTTATCTTCTATTAAAGTTTATGTTCACAGGGCAAGTAACAATTATTTTGTTTCAATAAAGCAATGAAATAAGTTTTGTGCTCGTGGATTTTTACTTAGTTCGTAGACTTTATTGATTTTTAGACGAGTATAGTACGAGTAGTATTATTCACATTTGACTTAAATTGTTTATATCCGATGTATATTATATTTTACTTTGTAATCATTAAAAGAGTTTCTTTTCATACTAAAATTGTGTTAACATTTTTATAACAATATTATTGATTTTATTCTGATTACACTAATATTGATTGTTTTTAACTTATTGATTACTTTAAATGACGTAAAAAATCATTTGATTAAATTATCTGCATCTCGTCCAAAATAAGCTGTAGACATGCATGGGATGAATTGATGAGCTACTATTTGTATAAATGCTACACCAGAAACAATTCGTAAAATAACTTTTTTATTTACTAAAATTTCAATAACAGGAGACTTCCACATCGTAATTCTTAGACGTCGGGTGTGATCAGAATTATCAGTAAACAGCTATCTAAACGCCGAGTAAAAACGTAAGTGCAAAGTGCTGAGTACGCCAAGTCAGCCTGGAGCCTAGCTTTTTTGAAGAGAACGCTGACTACGCCTAGTAAAAGTAGTAGGTAAGTAGTCCAACTAAATACTGATCTGCTGACTGAGGTCTGAGTCTGGAGCTTACGTCAAAACATGCCTGTTTGTTGTTTTAAGTCTTTGAGCCCCTTTTAGTATAACTAGCTCAATATCATCACCATAAATCTCTTTAAATGCATTTTTTAATGAATAATTTCGTAAGTGCAGGTTTTCCTTGTCAGTACATCAGTCACTAATCAGTAGTGCGAATTTTTTTTCAGCAACTGTCATCACTATAAATGTCTACTTTTTCGTCAGACGCTATCTTGCATGTCGAATTAACATTGATTAAAAAGAGTATTAAAGTTCTCATTTAACATATTTTCTTTAACTTGATACCATATTCCTGTTTTTTTTAATGGTGAATAAAATATTAGCCTGTACATGGTCTGATATACTATGATCATAGTATGATCATCTCGTTTAAACTAGAAATGAAAAATATTTTCTCCTATTAAACGTTAAGAAAGTTTAAGAATTACTCAGGACGAGCTGGAGAATGTAAATATATCTTTGATTTTCTGCATTTCGTCCCAAATATTATATAGGCATGGTGGGACGGGTTAATGAATTACTAAATTTTCCATCCAAACAAAAAAAGGAAACGACTTGCAAAATGAAGTTAGCATTTTTATCGATTTTTTTTATCTTGTCCCAAGTGGGCCGTAATCACATGGGAAGAGTCGAGTAATATGTAAGTATTATGTACCTTACCAAAATTCTCTAATATTATAGTACCTTATTTAACTAGCAGTTGTTTTCAAATAAATACTAATCTAACTTTTTTTTCCTTGAAATACTTGAGACCATAAATAATTAACATATTTTCTTTCATAGGCGTAGTTATTGACTACGTAATTAAATATTTAAATAGCAGGAGAAAGCATCCGCCTTGATATGAGGGGCTTTAGCTTACATTTTCTACTAAATTGTCTTTCCGTTTCCATAAAGAGTGCGAAGTGTGGCCACCCAAATACATCAATGTATGGGAAACATTAGAAATGCTTATAACTTTTGATTGGCGGCATATAGAGCCGTCACTTACGATTTTTTGTACTTAGAAGCCGCGTCACATCAGATTAGATGAGTTTTCAGCTTCGTACAACACCTGGAAGTGGTAGAACTGGGTGGCTCAGACAGCCAGCATCCGGCTGTCTGAGCCAGCAACTTTTTCTCAATTTCTCCAAAACGCGTGCGTCACGAAGGTTCAAATCTGGTCAAGGGCTGTCACTAACGTCGTCACATCAGTAAATACTAAAAACATTTGTTCGAAACATAACATTTCGTGAAATATAGAGAAAAACAAGTTGGCTCAGACGACCGGATATCAGGCTGTCTGAGCCACACGTTTATCACGATTTCTCAAAAAGTACTGGATTAAAATGGATGAAACTACTTCGGATGACCGTCACTTACGCGTCACATCACATTTTATAAGAAACAGCACCCTGAAACCCTCTGATAGTTGAGATCTGGAAAGTCAGAAAATGCGAAATTTATATATATAATTTACATTATAATAAATCCCATCAAAAACAATACTTGTCAAAAAAACCAAGTCTCGCAACTCATTTGTTCTGCGGTAAAAAGTTGTGAGATTCATGTAATACCAAGTCGGTTATTAATTTATTCAGTCTCTACTCAAGCGACTTTAAGTCTTAATACATCCAGTCTCTAGGACCACGATCGTGGTCCATAATAATTGAAAATCAATTGTGTCTGGCATTTCCGTACGAGGGTCAAACTGAAAGTTCTTAGAAAATCAAAAACTGATTACATTAGCCAGTTATTAGTTTTATTATATCTTTTCAAAATATTGTCCATTGACGTCAATACACCGCTGCATGCGATGGAACCACTGGGAAAAGCACTTTGCCCACTCGTCCTTAGGGGTATCTTCAATGGCATCGCGATACGCAGCCACCGCTTCTTCAGCATTCATAAACCGCTTTCCATTAAGTTTTTCTTTAATTTTTGGAAATAAATAAAAATCACAAGGCGCGAGGTCGGGGCTATACGGCGGGTGACCCAGTAATTCAATGTTTGATGTCGCCAAATAGTCGATCGTTCGCTTGGCGGTGTGCGACGAGGCGTTGTCGTGGTGAAGGAGGATCCTACTGCGAGGTCGTTTCTCTCGAACTTTTTCCAAGACAAGTGGCAAACAATTGGTAGTGTACCATTCCGCAGAAACTGTTTTTTGATCCTCTAACACAATTGTTGCGAAATGACCTATCCTTCCAAAGAACGAGGCCACCATTTTTTTTCCCGCACTTCGATCTCTCTTCACTTTAGTTGGCAACTCCTCGAAAGGAAACACCCACTGAGCAGATTGTCTTTTGGTTTCAGGATCATAACAGTAAATCCAGCTTTCGTCACCTGTTAGTATGTCGAACACAGCATTTGAGTCACCTCCGTTAAATCTTTCAATCATTTTACGGCACCAATGCACACGATGGAGTTTTTGAGCCTTAGTCAAATTATGAGGTATCCACCGGGCGCAAAGCTTCCTGACCGCTAAATGTTCGTGGAGGATTTTGTGCACTTGACTCATACCGATGCCTAAGCTTGTCCGAATCTGCTGATAGGTCACTCTTTTGTCAGTCTCTATCATACGCCGCACAACACAAATGTTATTTTCAGTCGTCGCCGTAGAAGGCCGTCCCTCACGTACATCATCAGTGAGATTAGTGCGACCACGTTTAAACTCATTAAACCAGTTGTAAACAGTCGCACGAGATGGGGCTTCATCGTGAAAGGCCAATCGTAGTCTATCATAACTTTCTTGTTGACTTAAATGACATCGAAAGTCATAAAAAATCATTGCACGAAAATTTCCTCGTGTTAAATTCATGTTGACGTGACACAGACAATTTTCAATTTGCCGCCAAATCGTAAAACAAATGACAAATGAATGAAATATATACTCAGTAATATTGGCAAAGAGTTCTTTTTTCAAATTTTAGAATATATTTTTTATTATATTGTTTATAAGTGGCCAGTTCTAAGAACTTTCAGTTTGACCCTCGTACTCGAAGCAATAAGTTGTTACTTAATAATTAACAGCATCTTATAGTGACGCATATCAATATTAAAATTCTTTAATGTTTAATATAAATATATTGAGACTTGGCCGCGAATGCTTGGATGTATGGGCTTAATTTTCTTTGCGGTCTTTTCTATATTTTTTAGTTTTTCCTTGATTCATACACCAAACACTACTTATATTCCAAATTTGAATCTTCTAGGTCTGCTGGAAGTGCCTTAGAATTTTGATGATCGGTGAGTCAGTGAGTGACAAAATTAAGAAATTTGACCCGTTATAATAATTCTTAAAATACTGGTCCAAATTGAATGACATTTGAAATATACCGTGTCTTTACAATGCTGCATGGTTACTGAAAATTTCAGTCTTCTAGTTTTATCCACAACGAAGTTACAGGGGGTCGAAAATGGTCTGAATTGCTTCGAGAAAAGGATGGTACGGCCGTGACGCTTTTTTGCTCGACTTGGTGGGGGCACTGCCGTGCCCCCAGATGTTTGTTTTCGTTTACTAATCCTATGGTATTCCCGGTAAATGTAGCTCAATACCGATTTTCGTCAAATGTGATCATCATTATCAGCCAAAGGACGTCCACTGCTGAATATAGGCCTCCCCCACGGCTCTCCACAGCGACCGATTACTAGCGGTCTGCATCCAGTTTGATCCTGCAATCTTTATGACCTGAGCTTACTGATTCTCAAGGCTATGTCCGTTACTTTAGTTCTTCTACGTATCTCCTCATTTCTGATTCGATCACGTAGAGAAACACCCAGTCAAATGTAATGATCGGTTAAAAAGATACATACGACTTCATATCACTGAAAACCCACGCACACCACTACAGAATTCGTACAGCAACTTTTCTTCTCTGTTTTCGACACGCCTCGGCATTGTCCGAAATTATGTGCGCCATTATCATTAGTCGCAGATGACGATCCTCCCAGTTACATCTTATCTTTTTATACGCTTTTGTGATATAATGGATCTAGTGGACCCGATGTGGGAATAGATTGGACCGGCTTTCATCTGTTCCGAAGAAATTGATGCCTGCCCCCTTCAATAGCCGTACTTACCTTTGATCAGATATATTGGAATTGTGGAGTGTTACTTCTTGTGGCAGTAATTTAGTTTTGAGATTATTTTACAGGCTACAAAGAGCACATATACGTTTTTAAATAACAGCAATTGATATTTGAGTTTGAACTATACTTGTTCTTGAAAATACTAGACAGTGTGACATTTTGGCGTCAGAATCACCACTTCTTGTTTAATTCTTTACCTACTTGTATTGAAATATCACTGCTTAATGTATGCAACATAAAAAGTTAAGTTGGTCTATAAAAATCCCACTGATGAGCAAACGCCTCACCTTAAGTATAAAAGAGTATGAGCCATACTCCACCGCGTGGACTCAGTACTTATTGGCGGAGATGTATTAGCAAGGCAAGTGTGACCGCGTGTGGGGTGCTTGAATAATAAACACGTAGTATAAATCTCCAGGTTCTGCTCCAATAGTTTTATTCCAACAAAATAGCACAAAGATAGGCACAAAGTGAGAGAAAGTACAAAATAGAGGCTATATTCTGGCATGAAGTTCGCTTTTATACAAATCAAAACCCTAAATAACAGTAAAAAATAGTGGGGACGACATCCGTTTCCATATCCGAACATTTACTAAAACATTTAGTTTTAGGGATAAACAATCTGTTAATTAAATATGTAAATTCATTAATTATTTAGTTATTTATTGTACTGAATTAAGTTAGCCTTTTAGATTGTTATTTTAATAGTTACAATATTTGAAATAAATCTAACCTCCACCAACCAATCAGAGTCAACTTCCTTTTGGCGCCAAAATGAACATTTGTCATACGGCAGATATAAAAATCTAATAAGTATCCCAATATTTTTCATATAATTAATATACATTTAATTAAATACAATTCTAATAATCAAATCACTTAAAGATTAATCCAAGTTATTCTTATTCATAGCCGAATGACATTCAACATGGTGGACACTTCCGACAATTACAAAATGTGCATCATAACATTTCAAAATCTAGATAGGCATATGAATTGTAATGTATTGAACATATTATGACGAAGAGAATGTGTAATTTAATGAATACAATGGGGTTACATAAGTCACACGCAATGAGTATGTAGTTTAGTGCTGAAGTATACTATCACAGAACTAAGTAAATATATGGGGCAGACTAGGATCGGGAATCGTCGTGTAACACAAGCGACCAACTTTGATGTCTGATGCTATCAAGCCTCCATAGGGCCTTAATGACTAATATCAACCAACAGCTTAACATGCTCAACCATTCAAAAATAACCACGCCGTATGTAGGTTTCTTAAATTCGTTAATCGCTACCAAAGCGCTGTGCCACCATTACACTACGAGCACACCTATATGCAACCTAAAAAATATAGTTTAACCATAGTTACTAAAATGCTTTCAAATATTTTCTTCTTGCGATTTCTCTACCTTCAGAACTAACACAACGGTACCTGATTTTATTCTAATTCGGAACCGAACAAACTCAATTACATGGTAATTCTGATCCACGCGCCAGACTGCACCTAAACAGGGGGCTTACCCTAGACGTCATTTTTATTTTCGAATCAAGTCATCTATTAGATACTACTTATGCTTGTAGACCGATCAAGTACGCGTGAGAAATAGAAGCAATATGGACAATATGTCGACGCGTCGTTTTCATATCGGGAATTGTTAGCAATGGTTTATCAAAGGCGAGTCAACCGAATCGTCAGACAACAGAGGCCTCCGTTAGTAATATCGTCAGCAAACTGCCATCCTTAGACCTCATACACACTGCGACTTTTAGCATCGATGCAGTCGCGATGCAGACCCGCGTTAGTATTGCTGCAGTCGCCAAAATTCAGTTCATAATTTGACAGTTTCTAGCATCTGCATCGATGCTAAAAGTAGAGCAGTGAGTTATGGTTGACATTTTGCGACTGCATCGATGCTAAAAGCCTAAGTGTGTATAGGGTCTTATGTGTATGAGCTCTTACGGAATCGGAACTTAGGCCGTAATCGGGACTCTAAATAACTAAAGCAGAAACCTCATAACATGAAAGCCCTGACTTAAGTAATAATTGATTTGGATAATTTTACTCATACTGTACCTACCGCAGTTTTCAATACCTCTCTGTAAGTTGCTTGGAGTCTTTATTGTTTGAATGCAATAGTTACATTAAAATTATCAGGCATGATATTACTTCAATGAATAATGCACTAGGGTAACAATAAGTGGAAATATTTAAATATGTGGTAATAATCGAACCTTCAGCCATTTTATGCAATTTCCCAAAAAATTTTTTCGAATTTTCTTGCGCTCCGAAAAAAAACAAGACTAAAATAATTAGAGACTTGTAATTGTACGAAAGGGTTTCATCTTCCATTTTTTACGAGAGTAAAATAATTTTCAATTTCCCAAAACGGGGGTCTCTTATATCTTTAGAACGGAGTTCTTTTGATGTTTTATATGACAGTAAAAAGTAATATTTCCTTAATTTGAAATGAAATGTTTTGTGTACCATCCGGGGAGGGCATTAAGAACACCCTTTCAGTTATAAAACGAATGGTTTGTGCAAAATTCATGTCGGATTTGAATACCATTGTGTTGCTATTCGTAATCATTTTACGTTCCCATAAAATGAAGCATTAAATATTTTACTACGATTGAAATATAAATTGCATGCTGCTGTGTTCTCATCCGTAAAACAATAACATAATGACTCTCAAAACTAATTGAATTAAGCCGATATTTTTGGTATGCAAACAAAATATTGTTTAATGGTTAGAACCTTTTAGTGCAATGGAATTATAAGTATCTGAATGAAACCTTGTAAGCTTAAACTGACCGAGTTTGCTTCATAATGCCGAAAAACTAAAATAAAGGATGAAATAACCTTCCAACTAGTCACTACATAGATATTTTATGATTTTCAGTACTATGTAACATAGAACTGGAACAAATTTTAAAAAAAATCAACCATTTCCAAGAATGGTAATAATGCCAAACGAGCTTACTCGTATTTACATTACAAACGCATCGCAAATTACAAAAAATATAAGTACGGATCGTGCAAGTCAGTTAAAACATCTATCCCCATTTATTAGGGTACAAGGTAAAATGAAACCAAATAAACGCTGCGTGCGGACGGAAAGAGCCAAAGTTATTTAAGAGAGGTTTGACACTCAAAGTTTATTTTGGGGATCGCATCGTCAGCGGTTAAGGTTAAACGCTATTTGTTTCCCGCAACCGTAAGGTTACGTTTTTCCTAGAAGATAAAACGCACATCTTTCGCCCCATTTGCGTCACCCAGAAATTTGGCGGAGACGGACGACTGGCAATAAAACAGAATGTTATCTCACTAATTTTTTTCCTCGCCTTGGACTGCTGGTGACTATAACTCGATTCGTTCAAGAGCTGTGACCCTACTTTGGGAGACAGTGCTCGTTTTTTTGGCTCTTATCCTCGCAAGCTCATGATCTACCTCTATAATGCTGGCATGAGAGACAAACACGGCTTGAGTAGGAAATAAAAATACAGTCTTACGGAGTAACACCCCCAAATCGATTATGATGAGAGTTGGAAAAGGCCGAAAAACAAAACCCGAAGTATAAAGTTAAGCACTGCGGTACTATGGATTGAAATATGGTAGAAATTTTTTTTTATGTATTCACATCGCATTTTCATTATCAAGGTTGAAATGTGATACGTCATACGTTAAGTATGAAAAATAAATAACACAATTTAATAAAGAGAGAGATACAATTTTCGACACTTTTATTTATCGGCTTTGATAATAACTAATATATAAATGAAAGTCACTAAATAAACATAAAAGTACATAAATAAATCTTAATCCCGCTTACTCGTTAACTTATAAAGGTATTGTATTTTGAAAGCAAACAACCTTTATAATCCGGCCGCTTTTTTCACAGCATTCTAAATTATATTGATAAAACCGTTCCATTTTATTAGGACCCGAGTGGGGTCGAAAGTTAATCAAGGGGAACGTGTTTCGAACAATTTGTAGACCTATTTGGTCCTCCGTGAGCGTCAACAGGGCCTAATGACCATTTTAGGGCAGCCAGGGACGAAGTCGAAAATAAGCTTTGTTTTTCAGCGTTCCAAAATTATGTTTACATCCCTCGATCGAGTGGCAGGCAAAAATGAATTGGATTTACGTTTATTTTTAAAATTATTTAATGTGATTATTTTGGATTATGGTTTTTAACATTAGTTGATGGTTAACAGCTTTGTGGTATCTGTTGAAAAAAAAAAACAATACCAAAACCCAAATATTTGTTCTAGAAAAAATGTTCTTAAAGTTATTATTTTTTCTGTATATCGTTATACTAATTTAACGAATAAGCCCATCGTTTACTTTTATTTTTAAATTTATCATTTCTAACAAACACATGGCACGCTAATCAATAAACTTTGAGAACTGAATAATAATAACTAGGTACGTTGTGCAAAGACTTAAGTAACTCAGTGGTAAAGACATGTTAAGCCTTATGACACCCCATAAGGCGTAGGCAAATTCGTTTTCTCTGGTCAACTGGAAAAACGCCTTAATTCGTCTGCGGTCAATCTTACCTGAAAAATAAAACGATAAAAAACGATAGCATAGCATACATTACAAATTTACTGAAGCACGCAAAATATTCTCAAAATAATAATATTGTAAAAGTATTTAAGATAGCTTTTATGCAATCACAGAAACTGCAAAGGTAAAGTTTTCATACATAAAAAGGAAAAGTTTTCTGTCATACATTATAATATTGAATAGATAAGTTACAAGGGTACCTTCCACATCATTGAACTTCTAAACTCCGACTAAAGTTCATAAAATAAAAGTTATCTTTTCCACTTAGATAACCTTTTAGGGTCAGAAGTTTTCTATTAGATTTTTTCAATACTTTGGTGGAATAACTAATAAACAATAATAAAGTTTTTATAGTTTTTAGAATATGAAATATTTAGTGTTTATAAAAATTATATATTAATATATTGCAATGAGTAAAAAAGGAAAGTAAGAAAGTTTTATTTTGTTTTTTGATTTTTAAAAAGCGTTTTACCACATGGGAATGTCCCCCTTGCATAGTCGCAAATCGATGACATTATATACGACTAAGAGAAGATTGAAGTGCTCGTAGCGCAGTGGTAGCAGCGCTTCGGTAGCGATACCGAAGTGAAGCAACCTACGGTGCGGTCGTGTTTGGATGGGTGACCATTCCGACCATATAAGTGACGTACATCACGAGTATCTCCGTGCTTCTGGAGGGACGTGAAGCCGTTGGTTCCGGCTAATATCGGTTGATATTAGTCGTTAAGCCTAGTCAGAGGCCTTATGGGCGGCTTGATAACATCTGACAGCAGGGTTAGTCGCTTCCCTTGAAAACACCCCTCCACCAATCCGCACTGAGCCCGCGTGGTGGAGTATGGCTCAAACTACCTCATAGTTGAGGTAAGGCCTTTGCCCAGCAGTGGGATATTGCAGGCTTTACTTTACTAAGAGCAGATTGTCTATATAGTCTATATAGCATTCTTGCCATCCCGAATAAAAGGGAAAGCCAAAGTGCTATTACATCAAATAGAACTTGAGAAAGAGTAAGAAAGTCGTTATAACAAAATCTTTGCGGTTTTGAATCTTACATTTTATGGTGTTCACCACAAAATAATATTCTCCTACCAATTTTCAGTACGCAGGAGATATCTTAGTGCTCAGATGTATGCGCAATTCAATCAATCAAATTCGCAATGTCATCACCAGCCTTCCTGACTCCAAGCTGTTTTCAAGACAGATAAACCCAGAAACAAATTTTGGCCCGACCTGGGATTCGAACCCGGGTTGGGTAGTCGTCCTCTTGGGTAGTGATCAGAGAACAGCGAGCGAGCCGCTACTCTGACGGGACAGTCCACATCATATGATACATAAAGAATCAATAAGGACAAATAACATTACAAAACGGATTTTTAAACTCCTTTGTCTAACTGTATTGTGCTGCAATTGTGTAAGCATGCGATATTTGCTTCATAAATTTATTTAGCTATTTAAGCAGTAGTAAAAAAAATATTCTCATGAATGCTTCCTTTAATGATATCAGGAAAAAAAAACATACCAATGTTCGCATGGTTCATGGCATCATGCAGCATAGTACGGATATGAGTCACTTGATTCGTAGTCACGCTGGAGAAATAACAAGGGATGACCACCATCACTGCGTATCTGATACACCGGCTGGAGGCGTAGGCTATCATATTGATGTCGTACTAGAAATAATAACAACACTGTAAATCTCAAGGAACTTAATAACAAAGGTAACGTATATTCGATAAAAAAATATATGTGGATTTCGTTAGTTTCGCTGACGTCTTCCTTAAATAGAACCTACAGTGGTATTTTAATAAGCCCAACTACTGGACAATCAATAATTCCATTATTATCCTTTAATATCCTTTGGACATTCCCACACATCGCCATCTGGTCCCAAAGTAAGCTACTCAAAGCTTGTGTTATGGGTGCCAGACAACGGATATAATATTTAAATACTTTTTGTTTGTAAATACATACATGATATACATAAAAAACACCCAGACCAATACAAACAGACATGTTCATGCACACAAATGTTTGTATTGTGCGGGGATCGAACCCGCACCCGCTGCGTAGTAGGCGATTTCTCGACCACTACACCAGACGGGTCGTCAAGTCAAATTATTAGTGATGAGTCGTAAGATAACATACCTCCTTGTCCTTTGTTCCTTGCATAGATTTAAATATCATCCGTAGCAGCATTGTAGTCGAAAGCCCAGAGCAAAACAACATTACCATCATCTGTAAACAAGCCCATAGCTTATCCAATTGGCTCTGAAATAGCGAAGTTATAAATTAAGAAATAAACTTACTGGTAAACTCATTAACGAGTTAAGATGTTCAGAGCACTTGTGTAACAACTCATAGTTTCGGTGGAGAGAACTTATATCTAGCTCCGCCCTCATTGATAACATTTCCACTTTACTCAACTCTTTTTTTGAATTTTTGCTCATCGAAAACGTCTTAACAATGTGCGCTTTTATCACGTACACCCT
Source organism: Pyrausta purpuralis (assembly GCA_963924145.1). Lineage (NCBI taxonomy): Eukaryota > Metazoa > Arthropoda > Insecta > Lepidoptera > Crambidae > Pyrausta > Pyrausta purpuralis. Next base: position 22,853,014 of record OZ001643.1, read on the forward strand.
TATCAGGATCATTCTCAGCAGTGTACAAAAGAAAATCTGCTCACAATCATGGGCAATCAACGTTATGTAAATAAGCAAAAACTTTGTATCAATTTCTTCAGAGCGAATTGACAGCGCCACAAATTCAATTATACTGTACAATATACTCAAACTGATCCAAGTCCAACCTCTGTGTGATGGAGTAGTTACATCCAAATCATCTCCCAAATTCATCAAATCATCAAACGTCGTTAAATCTGTGAAAATGCTTCTAAAGCTGCTTTTACTTGTCATCATGCAAATTACAATAAGACAGAGGTATTCGATGCAAGTTGTGTCAACGATGACCGTGTAAGAAGCACTACTGCTGTAATTTTGAATGGCACTGTAAACGGCAACAGCCATCAATTGCAGGCTCAATAAATGACTCAGTAGCTGTATTATTCTGCGATGATTCAGCAAATACAAGCGGTTGATCCCAAAGATAACTTCACTATAGATTATTTGCCTTAGTTGATACAGTATTTTGTTTTCCGTAACCACTGGGACTGAGTCACTTTTCACTGGCGTCACTTTGATCGGTATAGTTTTTGAAATCACGCTGATTGTACCCGGCATTTTGTGTTTCATGATTACTCGAGGACAGCAAATGAATGACTACTCACTATAATTTCCCAAACTACGTCCAACGTTAATTTTGATAACCATCTTTAATTCCTTAATTGCAAAGTGCTTTTATTTCAGGATGCTTGACTGATGGTAATTCATTGGTATGTTGATAAATTTGATTGTTTATTTTGTCAATAGCCAATTAGTTTTATTATTAGTGCAGTCTTGTACGAAATTCATTATTTTGATGTTATCAATTTATTATTGGACATTATTGGACATCAGTCATGAATTTAAGATACTGAAACGGAAGATCTGTTATTACTAAAACTTGAGATAATTAATTAATAACCAATAAGAGCTTAGTTTTCACGCTATTTCATAAGAAAACATATTGGCAGTAAAAATAACCTAAAAAAACCTAAACAGCAACACTTTCGGTATTTTTCGAACTATTACATAGTAAACAAGCGAACTCATAACTACTGAAAAGATCTAAATCATTTTAGCTCCTGACATACTGCACCATTCGCACAATAAATAGTTTGAACATAGAATGTATAAAGAGTTTTGCCATAAAAATATTCCTTATAAATATTGGCGAACATAATAACTGTTCCGTTATGATAAACGAGTAGTCCGTATCGCATGGCATCCAATTTATTGTAATAAAGCTTACCTAAGGCATGATTGATGGAGTTCGGCTAGATTTATAAATCTGGCATGTATGGGAGGGAATTAACCTTGGCTCGTACTATATCGGTAAGGAGATTGATAGCCGTTGGGTGACATGAAAAGACCGAAAAAGGTCTATTGGCGTACAAAATGACCTATCAGCTATTTCGGTTTTACCCACCGCTTTTAAATCAACCTCTGACCTTTTACTGTATCCAATTCTGACGCTAACAATACTTCTGGCTACGAAGATTATTGTCTAATTAATAACGAAGAGTAATCTTTGTCTGTTTAACTTGCTATTTTTGGACGAATCTTGTTCTTGTTAACGATCTACGGTAAGATAATTTGAATTTATTTTTATAATCTTGCGATGAAGGAATTGTTGACCTTTACGAGTTGCTTTTAAAATTAATTTCAATTAACTGATCGTAGGTTTATAGAAATAAAATAAGTGCTGTACCTATTTAAATAAATATGATATAATTGTAATGCTCCAATGCCTAGCTCATCGATGCAAAGTTCAGTTATGCAAGTCTTTTATAGGCTTTATTTTGGGGAGTGTGTGCAAGAACTCCATGAGCTCATTCCTCCAGCCCCCTTTTACCACCGCACGTCTAGACGCACCGCAAGTTACCACCCATACCGTGTACAATTGTAGATATTCCACTTCTACGAATTAAGCATTTCTTGATGTCCTTTATAATTATATTACGCTTTTGTAGGGATAAGGGATCCACTTACTTTTACTAAGCCAAAATACCACAATATTTTGTTGACAGCAAACATAACTTTGTTTTTCGTAGTGTTTGTATGAAGAACAAAGTTATGTTTGCGGTTGTTGAAAATGTACTATATCTCAAAAACTTCTTTGAGCCCCCTCAAATATCATATTTTTTTTATTTTCTGTGTTGGAACCGTATAGCGCATAATGGAATACATCTTACTTACCAAGTCATTCAGCTACGGAACCGTAAAAAGCAAGACTTTGATTGGTTCAATGCGAGACTACTTACGTACGACACTTACACATGTACAAGAAAAACTGTTGTTTACTTATATTGTACTCAAATAATAAAAAAACGGAGTTGGTTGATCATAAACCGTCTGCTATCACCCAACTTTTGTTACGAGTTATTTACAGACTAAGTTACAGTATTAAAAAGTTACACCCGTCCCTAATGGTGCATCCACACCGCAGTTTTGAACACAATGTTTTCAATGTTACTGAGCTACATACAATGGCAGTTATTTATCGTTAAAATATGTTACAAGGCCACCATTATGCTGCAACATGTTCAAAAGCAAAATAATTTCACATTCAATATTATTTTCTTCTGCTGGCAACGACTGTTCTTTATAGTACGTAGGAACTGACATTTTAATACAAGTTGTTCCCAAGTAATTGTGTGTTTATTTTATTCGATTTGATTGGATACACCGAATTTGAGATAAAACTAAGGTAACCTTATATCGTTCATTTCGCTAGTTACTGAAATCACGCTACTTCAAGAGATATTTTGATAATGCTATTGAAAGTATGGACGCCATAGTAACATTCACAAAAATATAGCAACAAGTATCCGCGATAATTTATTCAGACTGGTGAATGAAAAAAGTTGTATACTTGGACTTCTTTTTTGAGGACAATTAAACACTAGCAATATCTTAAAATGGACAGCTACGATTTAATTTAAAAAAAAACAACAGACATATTTGAAGGCGTTCTTTTACTTAATGATTTCTTGTTATTACTCATATCTCATATAAAAACAGTCTTACGAAATTTTGCACAAATATTTGGAAGCCTTTATAGATCAACATACTCAAATATCGTAAAATTCTAACGATACCACATGCAAACACATTGAATTGATTACCTCCTTTTTTAAGTTGGTTTAAAGCAAACGTCGGTTCTATCATTAGGTTAATAGTTAAAACACTCAATTATTAATAAATTATAGCGCTACTCTATGATAGTATGAGTATGATAATGGCAATACCTACATAGTTCAGTTCCCCAATTATTTTCAGAATTGCTAGTTATAATGAGTATTAAGTCATAAAAGGAAACCTCGATTGATTGACTCGAAAAATACACCAAGTAACATGAACAGGACAATGACAGACACTCTTCGTAGCAAAGTACTTAGTTCGTTGTATAAGTTAAATGTACCAAAACCGTAGCTCGTAGCATAAGAACTAACAATGATCGTAGTAAATATCTGTCTGTAGCCATCTCTTTAATTAATCCCACTTATCATTTACTTGTGGTTTGATTTGTCGCTTGTTTCCCAGGAAAAAGATATTACTTGGTTATTTAAGAGAAGTAGTGGTTATTTACATTGCTTTGTTTTTTAGGCGCTGAGCAGACGACGGGGCGGGCAGGTCTTTTTATGTGCGTTGGAAGTATGGGATTTCCTTTGCGCTATCGTCCGCGGTCAAATTGACCGTCCCTGCCCGCCCCGGCATCTGCTCAGCGTCTTACGTTCATAAGTGATACCAGTTTTCTTTCAGAAGCCCAAAACATAGCGTAACAAATAAGTTTTGTACCTTTCTAGCTACAATAGCTACAAGGGAAGTAGAACCTATTTCCTACCTACCACAGAATGCAAAATCGATATATCGGCACAACACAAACATCAAGTGGACCAGCGAAGCGACGTCATAATCTGATAAAAATATACCTAGCCTCGGTTTAGTCCATAGTCCAAATAAAAGAGATGGTTCTATGTACTAACGTTTACCTTTGTTGTGTAGGTACGGACGAAGCTTCTAGCGCCTTATCAGTTTAAAGGCCAAGTTCGTTTTGTTCTATGCTAGAAGTATCTTTCTATCTGCAGTGGCACGTCTGTGCATGTGAACGTTTTTGCAAAGTGTAACGGCATCAGAGAACTTGGTTACGAAATGAAATGAAACGAATATTTATTTGCTAAAAAACATGGTTTCATAAGTTAATGGTAGGTAAATTACATAGGTAAGTCCTCACATTAGAAATATTATAATTAAATGTACAGCCAAATTGTTAACAGCTAATTATGTACTTGCTACTTCCCTAATGTGCTAGTGAGAAATAAATGATTTATTTATTTCATTTTATTTATTTATAGATACACTAATTTAATCATGAATCTAGATTTCAAATAAAATGTCAAAGTTACACGATAAAAACATTCAATAAATTAAATAATCAATATGCAAAATTACGTACAATTAATTACTTTTCGCAAAAATATCATTGATTTTATAGTTATTATTTTCTCGAACCCATTTCATGATTCCGCGCTTAAATAAATTCTTCGGAAGTAATTTGATTTGATCATCAAAATTACCTGCATTACTTTTCAAAAACCTTTATTAGTAAAGGGTGTCCCAAAATTAACGCAAGATTTGAATTTGCCGCCATTTGTGCAGTGAAGTGTTGGCAACCCTGAAAAACAAGCAATTTGACAGCTAACAGTATAGGGTTATTAAAAATGGAGCGTTACACGATAGAACAACGTGTCTTCATTATTAAAGAATATTTCAAAAATAGTGAAAGCTTGGCGGCTGTAGTTCGAAAATTTCATACAAAATATGATCGGAATAGTGTTTTGACTTCGTCAACTGTGAAGAGATTAATTGAAAATTTCATGGAGACTGGATCCGTTGGAGACGCCAAACACACTGGTCGTCCAAAAACAAGCCGTTCAAATGTGAATATCGAAGCAGTGCGTGAGAGTGTTGCTGACAATCCAGGAACCTCAATTCGACGTCGTGGACAAGAATTGAAAATTTCAAGAAGCTCTCTACAGCGTATACTCACCAAAGATCTTGGTCTTCATGCTTACAAAATTCAATTAACACAAAAATTGAAGCCTAATGACCATGCACAGAGAAGAGAGTTCGTTGAATGGATTATTGAACATCAACAAATGGACCCTGATTTTTCGAGCAAAATCATCCTAAGCGATGAAGCACATTTTCATCTTGATGGCTTTGTTAATCGCCAAAATTGCCGCATTTGGGGTTCGGAGAACCCACATGTGACTGTCGAAAAACAAATGCACCCACAACGCGTGACTGTATGGTGTGGATTTTGGGCTGGAGGCATAATTGAGCCATATTTTTTTGAAAATGATGCTGGTCAAGCAGTGACTGTTACTGGTGCTCGATATCGCGACATGATTACACAGTTCTTTCTGCCAAAATTGGATGATATTGATGTGTCCAATATGTGGTTTCAACAAGACGGTGCCACATGTCATACAGCTCGTGAAACAATTCAATTACTGCATGAGACATTTCCAGGTCGTGTACTCTCTCGTTTCGGTGATCAAAATTGGCTCCATAGATCGTGTGATTTAACACCATTAGACTTCTTTTTATGGGGTTATTTGAAATCACGAGTCTATGTCAAAAAGCCCACAACCACCCGTGCATTAAAGGAGGAGTTTCAACGCTGCATCAACGAAATTCAGCCACATTTATGCAGAATGGTCATGGAAAATTTCGACAAAAGAGTGCGCATGTGCATGCAAAGCCGTGGAGGCCATTTGCCCGATGTGTTATTCCATACATAACCCTATCCTATATACTTTATGAGTCAATAAAAATATAACTATCAAAAGACTAAAAACGGTGTTTTCTATTTAATTCAAATCTTGCGTTAATTTTGGGACACCCTTTATTTATTACATAAGTATTACCTTTTTTTTAATATGTATCATAAATGCTAAGTTTTAACAATTTCATTCACATGTTCTTAGTAAGTGCTTTATTAAGTTTTGTATCTTTTTTCTTTTTCCCTCTGATATTCACCAATAATATATTCAATATGAGGACGTATTTAAGACGCGAGTTAAAAGAACAAATGAACTGGCTTATTATTTTGTACGTCGGTTCCCTTTCGTGAACAAAAGTAGGCCTAAGTCCAGCTGCATGCTCGGCTAAAGGGCAGGAGGTCAATCTACATAATCATGTGTTAACGTCATTGTGACGTCACAACACAGGTCAAGTTTTATTTCTGTACGCCCCTACTTTTTCGATTTTTAGGGTTCGGACCCTTATAGGATCACTTTGTTCTCCATCCGTCTGAGTGTCTGTAAAGACCTATTTCTTTTTAGGAACGCGTGGAGGTATCAAGCTGGAATTTATATCAAATACTTAGTTCTACTGTCTTTAGGAGCTCTTAACAGGTTAAGGACCGGAGCGGTCCCTGTGGGTGGATACTATTACTGTGCCAAAACAGAATTAGCGGTCCCTTTGGACCGCCGCGACTCACCTGCCTAGAATAACCCTGACCGCCAGTTGTCTATTGAAAATGTAAGAAACGCGGACCGCCATGGCTCATCTGGGCTAGTAGCTATAACATATTGAAAGGGGACATGGAAATTCTTGAAAAATATGTATTTTTCAAACTTGAAAGTAGTAATATGAAAGTCGAGTTAGTTTTAAATTACTTTTTATTAAAAATAAGCCGTTTTATAATAAAAAAGTATCAAAACTTAAATTGAATCCTTATAAATTAAAATAAGTTGTACCTATTCATTAAAAAAAAATGTATTTTTTATTAGAAATAATTAGTTTTATGTCAATAAGAGATCAAAATTTAGGTGAGAGTCATATAAAATTAGTAGTGTTCATTGAAACAATCAAGACAATAATGAGGTTGCCCTTCATATGTAAGGCAATAAGTTACAGCAGCAAAGATGAGTAAGTTACAGATATGACAATTATCAAAATTTCATTAATTTTTGTGTATGTTAATGATTATCAATCAATACATAGTATTAAATCAGACTTGCAGAATGTATGTTCGCCTTAAACTTTACAAGTGCTGGACCGATTTTAATACGGTTTCACTATTAGATAGAGCGTAATTTCCAGATTGCATACATTCAAATTCGTTGTGTTTCATGAATATCAGTCTACCCGGAAGAATTTGGGACGGACCGCCAGTTTATCTATAATTTTCAAAACAACATCTCGTTTGTGTTTTTTCAGTTGCGTGAAAAGATAGTAGTTAAACTTAAAAGATACTTTATTACTAGTGACGTGAATCAAACTCGGTTGAGTTTATAAAGTTCTTTATTCGATCAACACACTTATCTTTGATACAAATCACTATCTCTAGCCACATCAATAATTATAACTACATTTTAAAATAGGTTCCTTCCCTCAACCTTTCGCTTCGGCGGTCAGCACTAGACTGCCTCGCCTTTCGAGTGCACTTCGCAAGTCAGAAAATAAGAAGGGGCAGCCAGTGTTGCCATTTTTAAATAGCGATAACGTTATTCGATAAAGTAACAATACTCGATTTTATATAAATATAAATAACGTTAACTGTTATTATGAGGAGTTAAGATTACAAGAGGCTACTGATTGAATCTAAGTACAAAAATCATCACATTCGGCCATCCGACATAATGCACCTCCTGGTGCATTTTTAAAAATATTTACAATGGCGCATTTATATCAATACTACTACAGCATACTACATTTATCATATTACAAGCAATAAAAATTAAGCTGTTGGGCTAACTTAGTAATTCTAAGTTTACTTTAGCGTACACATTAGAAAATCATCACATTCGGCATTTAAGTTTAATTAATTACAATTATCACATTTCTAGTTCTTTTAATAATTATAACCTATTTTTGGTTGACTTGAGTTGCTGTAGCTTTGACCAATATAGATTGATCTATTGAATCTTTAGATTGATTATACTTTGCCTGCTTACCTGCCTTATAAGACTTGTGGCAACGAACATTTTATACGTTTTATGTAACCGGGTTCATAATCTATTATGTACCTATAGTTTCATAGTTACTTCGTTCTACAGGCTAATAAGTTAAGAATGGTTATGTTATTATACTTATGATAACAATCGTAACTATTAATTTGACTAATCTTTTTTTTACCTCTGTCTATGAATGACAAAAAGTCATTTATCGAAGCCATATTTATTTTATTTTATTACAGTATATTATCTTCTAATATACTTAACAAGATTTAGAAAAAAAAACATCTGATTTTAAGATAACAATATGGCAAGAATCTAACTAAATTGACTTTTAAATTGATGAATGAATGAAAATGTATAGGTAACCTATTGTAGTTTTAAGTGTGTGACATATAAACGATCCTAACTAAAAAGAGACCTTATCTACATAAACAGTTCATTTAAAAAGTAATAAATCAGTCAAGTCAGTAAAAGACAAATTTAAAAGACAAATTAATTGGACACCAATCACATATCCAGCAATATGATAATAGTTCACAATTTGTATAATGATATGTATAAGGTAAATAAAATAATCAGGTTAAAACAAAAGTTCCTTTCTGAAACACAGTCTCATGATTTGAATTTTTCATATTGAGTAATGTATAAAACTATGTATTGAGATAGATATTAGAAAGTCACTAAAGCATCCAAAATAAATGTCACTTATTAATCGTGGAGAACATAATCAAGAATTATTGAAGCTACTTAGATAACTTATTAAAAAAAAAATTTCGTAATTTGCGTGGCGCATATCAATGAAAGTTATGAATCTTAGCACTTAAAGTCATACGAGAAGAATTAAGCTATTATGTGTTTTTTTTTTTATTGGAATTGAATGGTTACCTTAATGTCTGTTCTCAATCCCTTATAAATACTGTTTACGGAGATACAGACATTTAAGGGATCATTATTATTATTTATAGAATCTCTTATGATCTTAAAATTTATTGATCACATAAAATATTACTTTGTAGTTTAACATTCCCTAATATTATGTGTGTTCGGATGAGAAAAAATCAATATTCCTGGGCCCATATTAATCATATTTGTTAATTATTAACGAACAGTACATGAAGGTGTGGTCTTAATTTAGTAGCAGGAACAAGTACCTACTTCACTTTATTAATCATTATACAATTAATATAAATAGAATTGAGATTAGATTTAATATTCAAATGACATTAATAATTTAACCCTACCACGAATACAATTTACTCAGCAAAGTTAACTCAACGATATTATGCCGTTACATGTAAAAAAGAATAAACTGCATGACATTGCCAAGAATACAGAAAAATATCAAAGTGGGGAACTAGAATAAAAACTAGTTTTGAAATAAAGCCTTTGTGAATAATTATCTATTAATTGACCTATGAGATCACGGTCTCCTATTTACGCTGACGTTTTGGCGTGTAGACGTCCCTAGTCCCCATTTAAATGTATTGCGATGCGTCTTTAGTTATTCCAAACCCAAGCATATTGCAGAGCAAACGTAGTGTTTGGCGTCAATATAATATTCATAAATGAAAATATATTTATTTTCAAGTCAATGCTTAGTACATTATGTAAGGTCACCTCGTTATAAGTGATAATATTTTAACAAAGCATCAAACAATAACATAGAAAGAGGACCCTTTTTTTTGAAAACTGGCCCGCATACGATTTTATTTTTCCTAACAAAAAAAATATTATTCTTTATTCACCCTGACCCGCGACAATGCCTTTCGTCTCTTACATAAGTACTAAATTGAGCGAAAACTAGACAGACGTATATAATAAAAGTGCTAAGAGACAATAAGTATAAAAATAATATCACAAAACAAATGTTTTTAGAAATTGTCGGAGTAATGATTTATAGATAAACAATGTCATTAAAACAAATTTATATAGACATTGAGGATACATTAATTTAACTGACTGTCTACTAGTCAGGAATACTTATAGGAAGGTTATTTAATATGTAAAAGTAAAGTATAGCTACCTAAGCTCATTCTTGATATATAATTTCAATTATTTATTTTTTTATTGTTTGTGCAGTATTACAGAAATATTGTGTAGTAAGTTATTTGGTTCCTAAATGTTTAAAGTAGTCATAAATAAATATTAATATGTATAAGTATAGGACCATCTGTTCCAAAATTAATATAATTACTCCACAATTTATTAACAGGCAAAACTCACCTATAAAATTGCTTTACTTTGCTGTACCCTACCGGGTGTGCACATGTAGCGAGCGATGTTAAGTTTGTAATTAATTATTTATCTACTGTGTATTTCTTTCATCAAATAAATGATAATTGATAAACTTTTTATATAAATTTTATGTCTTACAAGTTTGGCGGTTAACTGCGTTGTCAAAATTGCAACGGAATCTGCTACTCTTTACAGTTCTAGTATGGTTAAAACGACAGAACAATTTATATAAAGAAAGTAAGGGTGTTTTCTATGAATGTTGTATAAACGAACTGCATTGTAACGCGTTACGCGACTTTAATGGCGTCTAAGTAACCCGACATTAAAATTACCGCGTCAATGAATTAATTAAATCTTTGTTTTGAAATAAGTCACAACGTTAATTCAAGTAACAATTTACTGACATCGTGTGCTAATAGGTATATTTTTCTCATGATCGTGGTAAATGCGCGGTATTTTTCGCAAAGTCAACTTAGTATAATATTAGGTCTGTGGGAGCGATTAAAAAATGAATATTACACTAATTTATTTTTAATTAAAGCATTGACAGTGATCTCATACAAGACGGTGAAAAGGGCTTCTGATGTTTATGCATTTACCAAAATTATCAGTTGTACGGAAAACAGCACGTCAAGGTAAAAACTGCAGTATCTTAGGTTAAGTTTGCAACAAAAGTGGGTAATTTGGTGTGCTGTCGACTGTACAAATATTCAAAATTCTGTACTCAATCGTAACAAAATAACCCATTCTACTAAGAAGAAGTGATGATATTTTTTTTCTTTTGTAAATGATAAATAACATCCTAGCCTAGTCGCGACCACGAACGCTGCAATGGTTAAAACGTCGGGAATCAAGATAAACCTCCGCGAAAAATATCAGAATTGTGTGTACAAGGACTTATCCAGTGAATGAATATACTACAGTTAAAACATAGTAGTTGTTATTTTTTTCCTCTTTGTGATCGGAGCCAAACAGTTACTTCGGATTGTGTGAAACGGTAATTTCAGGTGACTCGACGGCTTCGAGCGTTGGTGACGCCGAAATGGTACTTTTTGATTTGTTTGTCATTTGTCGATGTCCTCAACCTCAATCGCGAGCTCTTTCGTCTTTTTAGGCCCAACCAGCCTGGTTTGGTCTCGTGCTCTTCAGTCTCATCACCTCGGAAGAAAAAGAATACCAGCATTAGTGTTGTTATCAACAAAATCATACTTTGGATATGGTAATTATTTACTAAGTTATGGTTTAAATAATTATCTTTGTAAATGAACTGTATGTATTTATGAGAATAAATGTCTTTAAACCTAATTACTATGGAGCCATATCTTCATTTATTAGAGCATAATTTTAGTAAAGGAACAATGTTGCAAGTAATCCTGAACGCAAGTAAGTGCGCCTATATGGCTCACACGACCGTTGCTAATGAAAATTTCTAGTAAACGAATTCACAGTAAGACTTGACCTTTTTTTAAAACATACATAGCTTCTTCATGGCACAAATGGCCCGATCTAATCAAGAAAAATACATAGCTAGTATACATAACTGATGTACATGTATTCCACAATACATGAATTTAATTGATTGATTGATTGACTGAATTGGCCACTACTACTGCTTTTGAATAAAAAAAATGTACAGAACCATGGACACACTTGGTCCACGCGATACACCTGGCCGCTATTTGAGGACACACTTGGCCCACGCGACACACCTAGCCGCTATTTGAGGACACACTTGATCCATGCGACACACCTGGCCGCTACTTAAGGACACACTTGGTCCACGCGACACACCTGGTCGCTACATAAGGACGCACTTGGCCCACGCGACACACCTGGCCGCTAAAACTTCTTTGTAAAATCTGACACTATGGCCTTTATTTCAAGTTATATATTGAATGAGTACGAATGTATATTAATTTAAAATTAAAATGTATATGAATTTAAATTGGGTTGAATTGGCAATAAGGCATTTACCTTAAAATGCCTTTATATCAAGTCATATCAAATGAAGTGAAAGAAAAATTATTCTAATTTAATTTCCTTGAGTTGGCTTAAATTGAACTCGGTTAAATAAATAAAAAAAACTCAGTATTGGTTAATGCTTCAACACCCGAGCGGTTGCAGGCAACCGCATAACAATAGAATTTGCATTATGTCTCGTTCACATACGCTTGAGGGATTAACTCACTTACATAATCAATGGGTGTAAATACCCTAAAGAGCACTCAATTCATGTCATATAACGAAATTGAATTGAAATAAGAAATGATTCGAATATTAATAATTAAATTGGATTGAATTGGTTGAAATTTAACACAATTGATTAAAACACACAATTGTTGATCTCACTAACATAGTTTATAAGTCTGTTAACAAATTATGAATGCAAAGTCTGAAATGAAGATTTTTTAGTGTATAATTATTTATAAACACAAAAATATTAGCCCTAGAACAGTTGCAGGTTGAACGGTTATTCTCAATCAACTAAACATAGCTACCTACAATAGGCAGTGACATGATAATATTTAATACCTATTTCTTTTCGTATTTCCTATTAGGATGGAGGAACTACTGAGGTCATTTATTATATTTAGCTATTTAGTTGCACGTACTCGTGTCTTGTATCCACTGAACATTATCAAGGAGTAGCCTTGACCAAATGGTCAGTTAGAAACTTAACACAATTTAGTCAGGATAACAGTGCCACAGCTTAACCGCAGCAAAATATTATCCCAACCAATGCAACCTAACACTACCCCGATAATTATGAGAAAAAAATATATAATATTTTGTTAAACATGCCTACGTAGTTGACCCACTTTAATAAATCGCGCATTTAGCTTTCACATACCATTAGCAAAGGGTAGCCTTGCCCAAATGATTTGATGATAGCTTAGCACGACTGCGTCGAGTTAGCATAGGCCCAGTTCATATTAAGAACAACCCAGGGCTAGCCCGACAATTTGTTACCTACCTACTTTGCTTATGAGCATACTCGTATTAGTCACCACAGATCATTATCAAGGAGTAGCCTTGACCAAACGATCAGTTGGAAACTTAACACGATTAAATCAGGATAATATTGCTACAGTTCAACCGCAGCAGAATATTATCCCAACCAATGCTATCCTATCGTGGTATTTATGGCGTTATCTTCAAGAAAAAATTCTTAAATAATATTACTTGCTCTTATCATTTGAAAATAATAGTACATACCTTTTGTGGGCTGTAGATTTCTTCTCGCTTCTGAAGTGACGTGAATCAAACTCGATTGAGTTTATAAAGTTCTTTATTCGATCAACACACTTATCTTTGATACAAATCACTATCTCTAGCCACATCAATAATTATAACTACATTTTAAAATAGGTTCCTTCCCTCAACCTTTCGCTTCGGCGGTCAGCACTAGACTGCCTCGCCTTTCGAGTGCACTTCGCAAGTCAGAAAATAAGAAAGGGCAGCCAGTGTTGCCATTTTTAAATAGCGATAACGTTATTCGATAAAGTAACAATACTCGATTTTATATAAATATAAATAACGTTAACTGTTATTATGAGGAGTTAAGATTACAAGAGGCTACTGATTGAATCTAAGTACAAAAATCATCACACTAGTATCAAATCGTTTAATACGGTTCAAGTGAAGAAGTCAAATGATTTTCTCTTCTGCATTCGACTTAATCTTTGAGGACTTTCTTTCGATAATTCGGGAATTCCCCCAAAATAGGAGATGTTTTTGTCATCATATAAATAGAACGCAATTTATTTTCGTTGTTTATATTTAGTTAGTTGCATTCATCCGGACTGTCCGGACCCGGCAGCATTTCTAGGTTTTAGCAAAGTTATTTAGCTAAGTGGGAACAAATTCCGGAATTTAAAACGTGTTAAGAAAATCAGTATTTTTATTGGTATATCTGTCCTATGCTTGGCGGTATATTTCAATATTTTTGAAGTGAAAACTTCTTTAGCGGCGTTGAGCACTTTTGTGGGATGGGGGAAAAATGTGAAACTCGCGTCAGGACACGTGGGCTGATCGAAAAACCGTAAGACGGTTGGCGAAATTATGGATGTAAGTTGATTTTTCTGAGAGATAAACTTTTTAATGTAATTTAATATAATATAAATTGTAATGTTTGTGTACGATAGCGTAATAAATAAATATTGTATTCTATAAAAATATTATATTATTATTATTATTATTATTATTATTGTATTCTATCACAAAAATGATAGTACTTTTATATTGATAATAAGAGCAATTCATTCAAAATTTTTCCCTAACTTTTCCAAAAAATCAAAAATGCACAACGTTGATATTCAAGTTTTCACTTCTGCCGGCACACCCGGAGTGCAATTTTTGGTTTTTTTGAGGTGCCTCGGTATTTTCATAAAATTTAATCTGGTCACACTGGACGGGTCGTCAGTAAAGCATCTAGTACGAAATGGTACAGGGAAGGGACTACACGCTTTCGTATTCGCGCATTTCCGAGGACCGCCGAACCGGGACCGCTTACGTTGTTTTTGACTTAAATGTCAAACTTTGAAACTAGCGGTCCGATGGACAGCCAATAAAAAAACCTTTCTTCTCGTTAATATGATTGCATTATCAAAAAACTAAAAATAGGTATAGCATATTTGAGTGATTCTTTATCCATATGCATTTAATTTAATTTGGCAAAAATCGTCAAAAATTCTCGGTCCTTAACCTGTTAAAAATCAAATTAATAAGCTAACTACGAAAGCATACAGGCCGCTTAAGTGAAAATTTTTAGGTTTCCGTAGCCGAATGGCAAAAAACGGAACCCTCATAGTTTCGTGAAGACTGTCTGTCGGTCCGTCCGTATGTCACAGCTACTTTATTCTGTAACTATACGCATCACACTGTAGAAATTTGGTAAGAAGATGTATTCTGTTAACCGCTTTATGATTATTGTACAAAAACTTAAAAATAATGTTATTTAATGGGTGGGCTCCCATACATGAAACAAACTAAAACCGTTTTTTTGCATAGAGAATCGAGACGTTTGATAGTTTGGTTGGACGAATGTTGGTTTGGACGGGATCGAACTAGTAGTTTTTGAGATATAGCACATTTTCAACAACCGCAAACATAACTTTTTCTTCATATAAACACTATGAAAAACAAAGTTATATTGTGGTATTTTAGCTAAGTGGAAGTAAGTAGATTCCTTAATTCAGTTAAAATTGGCACGGAACCCTCAGTGCGCGAGTCCTACTCGCAACTAGCCGGTTTTTTGACACTAAAGCGAGGAAATACAGGCTACTTCTCGTGTACTAAGAATCTTAAAATTGTATACAAAGTAACGCCTCATTGCACAGATAAAGGAAAAATTACAAAACCTGTTTTTTTTTGTTACGTCATGTAATAAAAATAAGGTTTATATGGAACTCTCGAAGTGCGAGTCCGACTCGCACTTGGCCGGTTATTATTGTGTAATAGAATCTCCAAGCTTGCCAAGACGGTACGTCTGTTGTCTACAGTCGGCATATAGTATATATAACTGTAGTATAGTAGGCATAGCTTTTGTCCGAATGTTCGTAATGTTCGAATTTGCGTGTCGCTTAAAGATGAAAAGAAATATTGATCATGCACATGAGTGTGATCTGACCAACCTTTTCCTTTAAAAACTATCTTACAACAAATATAAACATCAACACAAATAATTTTATTAATGCCTTTCCCCACTATTACCTTACTCTCAGATTTACGGAACCTAAGACCTTCCAACGAGGAAATATTATCTTAACGATCTCTATTAGCCGCGGTTAGCTTTGTTTTGTCGACGACTGAACTTTTCCTGTATTTTTCCTTCGGCCCGTGTTTTTGCTAACTAATTATATTATGCTAATTTTACAGGCTGCCTCTTCACGGATAATTGTCTTCGGTCCACCGCACCGTTCTAAATTATGGGAATGAGCTCTTGTGAAAAAAACGTTTCGAGGATAATACAGAAGAAAATAATTTCGCTAAACGACACGCGTAATTAAAACCTGGTTCCGTAACGAATGATATTTAATGTTGAGATGAGAAATATTCCTTATTTTTTGACCTTTTTAATAGACTTTTATATTTAATAACACAAATTAATTGAAATAACTAGTCCATCTATTGGAAGATTCCTAAAGTGTAAAATCTTACGATAGATGTTTTTAAAAAAAAACAAAAATGGTGTTTAATTCCTGTGGTCATACTACAAAAAGGTTTAACAGCAAAATTTGCGTTCGAAAACAACCTTAATAATAAAGTACAAATAAATGAGGGATGTTATACTTAAACATATAAAATGTAATTAACACCAGTGAAGTCAATATAGTTGGATACTTAGACAAATTAAATAAGGTCCAGACGCCAAAGTAATAAAACTCCAGTTTTAAGGTTGTGAACTTGGGAAAGTCTTTTACCTGCAGACAAAGTTACCATCTCTAATCTACGCAGACTATTATTAAAAGTCCCTTTTTCTTAATTTGTTTTCACTGAGCACTTAACCATGTTTAATTAAAAACATCGTATTAGGTACTTATTAACGAGTATTTTATTTTTTATCCAAAAAAACTTCACTTGTATATGCAGATTTTTATTTAAACGACCTATCTATCTATGAAATAATCAATTAAAGTATCACCCACCGACAATGAAATGATTCTAGCTATTTAGTTACGAACTCAGTTTTAATTGAAACGTTCAACATTAAAGCTTTGGTTATTTAATTTTTACTGGCTATTGCGACGTAAGCCGGTCTCATCCGCGTATTATCCTGTATTTCCATTTTAAAGTAGAACAGAGCGGAGATTTAAGTGGGGATCCCGTGTAATTCTCTTCAAAAGGCAGATTTATACGCCGACAGATTGAGTGCATTGTGTATTAATTTTGTTTTTAGGAGCGTTCTGGGGCCTAATTTTTGAATGACTCGTCTCAAAATGGCGTGTGATATTCACTATTAATATACCTTTAGCGAATAAAAAACAGTTTTATTCTGCACAGGAATAAGTAAAAATAATATAATTATTTTTGTAAGTATTTACGTATATGTTTTGTTTGATTTTTATTGATTTTTGATTTGCTTTTGAACGAAAATCACACGCCATATCCAAGCGATATAAAAAGGATTAAAAAAATGCAGGCAACCTTTCAAAGGATAGGCATCATTAATACATGCAAAAATATAATGACTACTACTTACCTATGACTTGTTCTAGCGTAGTAAGTAAAAAAAAACTGTACCTATTTAAGTCAAATGTCAGCATCATCACTATCAGCCAAAGGATCTTCACTGCTGAAATGTTTTGAACACCAGCGACCGGTGATCTGTATCCAGTGTGATCTATACGAGCGATGAAAAGAGCTAAGAGTATCCATCGTGTTTCTCAAATAAATCGAAGAAATGAGGAGATACTACGCAGTAAAACTAAGGTAACGGACATAACCCTGCGAATCAGTCAGCTCAAATAGCAATGGGCAGGGCACATAGTCAGTTATGAATGAATATACCTTTATAACCGTCATTTGTTTTTGCTATCATCTTTTGCTTCTTTTACATTCTGTCCACTTTCATCTCCAGGCTATCATGTATCGAACATTTTTATAACACAAAATCATAAATCAACGGGACCTCTGTTATCTAAAAAAATATATCTTACCATAGCGGAAATAAAAGGGGCATTTTCTCTCGGCAAATTCAGTTTCGAAGATAAACCAGCCTGTGTTACGGACAGGGTTTCATCGTTATCAAGTAGGTATCTTAAATATTTGTTTTTACAGTTACAAAGTATATAAATATTTTCAATTCCTTTTGTATCATGAACAGATTTAGATACAATTTTCACTATTAGATTAATTAATCTTTGAGGAAGGTACTTTTTAGAAAAGTTAATTTTAATTGCTAATATTTTGTGATTAGCGGAGAGGGAGAGGAGTTGCACCTTTTTGACTTTATTATTTAATGAGCTACATATTACTTTTTCTGTCACTATAATCACTGTACTCCAAAGCGCATGTTGACTATCAGACGTAACAACATGTCAACATTAGAATTATATTACAAAACACTACCTATACATGTTAGAGGGTTTCCATTGATTGTACCAAGATCCCATCATGAGATCCCGACTTGGCAACAATGAGATTAACTAGAGGATATAACCTCTAGGTAAGTGAAAACTATTTCCGAATCCTACGTACTCGTATATACAAAAAACAACAACAAACATTATAATTTATAAGTTCCACTTATTTTGAAGTCGGTTAAATTTTACTATTTTCTGCATGAAAAAAGAAAAAATGACACACCGCCCATAATAATATCTGCTTAGCCCAAAGGTCTTATTGGATATGTAATGATGTTGATTGTATTTATTTGACTTAAATAGTTGCAATCAATATCATTACATATGTATAGCAAACCGTATTCCTATACCTACCCGGGTCTTGCCCGACAGAGCCTCTCGCGGACGCATGCCGGCAAGATTGCTTGCTAGTGTGAGTGTGGTGCCAACGTAGTGCACTGTATAGCACGCACCCCTCTCACCTCCCGCGCCTCTGTAACGGTCGGCACGGCTCACGCACGCGCCGCCCGTCAGTCGAGTTCGAACCGCGAAATATAGCGAGACTGCGCGTACCACTCTGTGTCCCGCATATACATATCACGCTCGCATCGCAAGCGACATAGTTCTTTCTGTTCTTATCTTTATAAGTGACTCTGTACGGTTTACCTTATCTATCACCATTAATCCACAGCTTTTCTTAATAGTAAAGTCCTGAAAACACCCCCTGAGTTCTCATTGTCTGCCTGCCGGCAGTGGCGCACCCCCTTTAAATAGTTCCTAGAAACTCTATCCGGCACCCCGCCTATATATGTTAATTTATTATAGCAGCAGGTGTAGTCTGTAGCAAAATTTTTGAAATTTCGCGTGGACAATGCTTAGACAAAATTGGTGTTTTTATGTATTTATGTAGAAGAATTTTCTAATGAAGTTTCAAATACTACATTGATTTTTAAGATTTATTCACGATATAGCTCCGAACGTAGGGTTTTCTCTAATAGATTTATTCCAACAAAATAGCACAAAGATATGGCATAAAATGAGAGAGATTACAAATAGGTGGCATATTCTGGCATGCAGCTCGCTTTAATACAAATCAAAACCCTGAACAACTGTAGAAAAGTGGGGACGACATCCGTTTCCATATTATCTGATCATTTACTAAAATATTTAATTCTGAGTATAAATAATCTGCTAATGGAATATTTGAATTCATCAATTATTTAGTTATTAATCGTACTGAATTTTGTTAGCCTTTTGTATTATTATTTTATTAGTTAATTTAATATTTAAAATAAATCTAAACTCTACCATTCAATGTGAGTCAACTTCCTTTCGGCGCCAAAATAAACATTTGTTATACAGCAGCCATAAAAATCTAATAATTGTCTCAATAAATTATAAAATTATTAGATTGCAATTATAATAATTAAATCATCTAAAGATTAATCCAAGTTAATCTTACATCATAGCCGAATTACATTCAACATGGTGAACACTTCCGTCATTTCCATAACAAATGTTAATCATTTGTCAAATCTAGATAGGTGTATAAATTATGATGTATTGAACATATGACGAAGACAATATGTAATTTAGTGAATACAGTGGGGTTGCATAAGTCACACACAGCAAGTATGTGGTTTAGTGTCGAAGGATACTATTATAGAACTAAGTCAATATGCGGGCCAGACTAGGATAGGAAGGATGAGATTCAGATTCAGTTTCTTTATTGCAAAACTACAATAGTGTACACTTTCCCCCATATTCATAATAACGCAACAGTCTTATAAACCTATTAAACTTATGACACTGTTTTGTCACTTTCTGTCAAATGATGACAGCGCCAAGAAAGAACGAGACAACACAACAGAAACAACGAACAGTGTAAAAGTTACAACAGGTTTATTAGACTGTTTACGTTATTATAAATAATAGGGATAGTCTTTTAGAAAGATTTCTGCTCTGCCTACTACACAGTGCTAGGTGTGTGTCAGGCAAAAAAAGAAGATCGAATCATAATAAAACAGCCTCTGAACGGAATATATAAGCTCAATATGTAATTTTAAGCCAGGGTTTTCCTTAGCAATTTCCTAAGAATTACCTACGTTCTTAGCGCCGTCATTGGCATGCAGGCTAATCGTGCAAACACAAGCAAAAAGTACCCCTGGGATCGACCGTCTGGTTCTAATCCCTAATGTGTGACGGAGAAAGACGAGATTCTACGGTAATCCGTTAATTGTTTAGCAGAGGCTTGACTGCAGATGAGAGTTTTATCTGATATACAGGGTGGTATATTAATATACTGAACAGCATGTTTATTACAAGGTTTTTAACCGACTTCAAAAAAGGAGGAGGTTTTCAATTCGACTGTATGTTTTTTTTTTTGTATGTTTGTTACCTCATATCTCAGTCGTTAGTCGACCGATTCGAAATTTTTTTTCGCTTACTTAAAGGGTGTACCTTCTAGTTGGTCCCATTGTTGCCGATTTGGGATCTGAAGATGGGATCTTGGTGTAATCGAGGGAAACCCTCAAATTTTAAAGGCACGTATAGTGTTGTTTTACTAAAACCTTAATGTTGACGTATTGTTACGTCTAATAGTCAACATCTTGTGGGGCTGAGCTCTCCTTAACGCTTAGGAGTTCAGTAATTATAATGACAGAACATATGATAGGTAGTTTGTAGCTTCTTAAAGAACAGAGTTATAAGGTGCAAATCCCCCCCCCCCTTCTAAAATCTAAAAATGGAGAAATAAAATTAACTTTAAAAAGTAAAAACCGACTTCAAAACCAAAATGCACTAAAAAGTCTTAAATAAACTCTTGAACATTGAAAGGAAAGGAATCCATTTTAGGGAAACAATTTCTTTTTGGAGTCGGTGCCATCACTTTGAAAGTTCAGCCTCACCTGTCGCAGCACCGACTCCAAAAAGAAATTGTTTCCCTAAAATGGATTTTTAGTGAGACTTTTTAGTGCATTAGGGTTTTGAAGTCGGTTTTTACTTTTTTAAAGTTAATTTTTTGCTTACCTAATGCCCTGTCGTTAGAAATATTATATTTGAAGAATTTTTATTTCCAGGGATTAATAATCTGCTAATTAAATATGTTAATTCATCAATTATTTAGTTATTAAACGTAAAAATTTATTTAGCCTTTGAAAGGAAAAAATGATTTTGCAAAAAAATAGTCAGCCAAGGGACGTCCACTGCTGATCATAGACCTCTTCTATGATTTTCTACAGCAAACGGTGACAAACCGACATTTGGTGGGTATGAATAGCGTTATTATTAAACAATCGAAAAAAATATTTTTTTTATTTAAAAGATTATTTTAATTGATTATAATATTTGATTTTTTATGTTTAAACTTGTGTTGAACAGGAGTAATTAACATAAATTAAACAGTGCTATAACTGAAAAGTAGTGAAAAAAATCCATTCCACATTCCATTTCCATCGTCATGTCTAATAAATGATTTGTTGAAAGTAATAAAAATTCATAATAGTTCAAAATCACAGAACAACATTGCTATTGCAAAAAAAGAGCTAATAATATTTACTAATTAGATTTTAATCGATTATTACGTCTACTGTTTATTAATGTTTTACTTCTAAATATCACTTATATCAATTAATCGCGCGCAATTCAATTGGTACAACACTATTGCACTACGCTTGCAATATAAAAAACCGGCCAAGTGCGAGTCGGACTCGCCCACTGAGGGTTCCGTGCCAACTTTAACTGAATTAGGGATCTACTTACTTCTACTAAGCTTAAATACTACAATATTTTGTTGACAGCAGATATAACTTTGTTTTTCATAGTGTTTGTATGAAAAACAAAGTTATGTTTGCGGTTGTTGAAAATGTGCTATGGAAATTATAAAGCTATTTTGGCAGAAAAGTGTAATGGTTTTAGAAATCATAAATATATAATATTTATTATATAGATAGTAGATGATATATATTGATTTAATAATAATATCTCAAAAACTACTTGTTCGATCCCGTCCGAACCAATTTTCGTTGAAAGTAATTGTTAAGGTCTACATTACGTTTTTTTTTTTTCAAAATTTTCACTTGCTTAGTTTAGAAATCAGATGGGGGGGACGCCCATTTTACCACTTTGGAAGCGTCTAGCTCTGAAACGTTAGACTTTAAAAGAAAATGATTTAAAAAACATGTCATTTTGAAAGACCTATCTGTAGACACCCCACACGCATAGGTTTGACTAAAAAATTTTTTTTCGGTTTTAGTTTCATGTATGAGAGCCCCCCCCCCCCCCCTTAAATATCATTATTTTTTTATTTTTTGTAAAAGAATCGTAAAGCGGTAAACTGGATACATCTTTCTACCAAATTTCAACAGTGTGATGCTTATAGTTACAGAATAAAACGGCTGTGACATACGGATGGACAGACCGACAGACAGACAGACTTGACGACACTATAAGGGTTCCGTTTTTTGCCATTCGGCTACGGAACCCTAAAAAAGAAGTGCGATTGAAACTGTCATTCTGGTCTATCTAATTAAAAAACAGAGTATCTGTAGTGTGACCAATCCAACAGAAAACTACTTACTTCACCTTTTGGGGCACATCGTGAAGACGAAGATTATTTCGCATGAGAATTATTAAGTCTCGAATTAATAAAGGACTACCAAAAAAAAACAAAAAATCCTTAGCACACCTGACAAAAATACTTAGTAGAATCCAAATAGGGGAGAGAGGGGCATAGTGGAAGAGGGGGGCAAAGCGAAAAATTTGATTTTACCAACACTCTTTCACCCAACGGCAGCCGCACCTCGCACAAGCCTAGCGCACGTCCGACCAAGGTCATTGACAAAAATCAGTCCATCGAGTGAGTTTTTTATGAAATTCAAGGATTTTGGAGGCTGGATATTTATGATAAAAGTGAGTAGTGGCGGTGTATTTATTATTTTAATCTAATATCTGTTTATTCTACTACACTCAGACTTTTAGTAGATTGAACAAATTTAAATATTTGTTTAGTAATGAATTAAAAACTATATTATTATCATAAAGGCAAAGTGGAAAGAATTACAAGGGGGCATAGTGGAATGATTTCCACTTTTGTTGAAAGTTGATTTAATACGTTATATTAAAGCGACATCAACTTTTATTTCATAACTACAAAAGAAAAACAAACCACTGCTCATGAAGGCAAGGTCAAATGAGGAGAGCGATCGAGCGAGTTCGGTATCCAAAAAATATGGTATCCCAATTGGAACTCTCCATCGCTCATGAACTTTGTGGTGAAATTGAAGGCGGTTGTTTTGTTTGTGTAAAATATAGGAGCTAATTCATTTTGTATGTGAATGTCAAATATGTGCCTTTTTGAATTAAATAAAAAATCACCTACTCCTAATGATGAAAAGTGGAAAGTCTTTTATTTAAATAGTTCCTTTATACCAAATTAGTTGATTATCTTACTTAATTTTATTGATTTCATTAGCATAATACTCAAGTTAATGGGAAATACGCCAAATAAATCCCTTTTTCGCTTTGCCCAATGTGCAATTCCACTTTACCCTTGTGATAAGGGCAAAGCGGAAAATTACTACTTCTAAAAAAAGTTAATTTATTACCAAAATGGTTAAGAATTCGTTGAAAATATTTAACCCTATATGTAATACAATAGTTCTAGAACCATTACGATTAAAATTTGACTTCAGAACTACTCTAGTCCTTTTTATTTTTTCGATTGAAGTTAAGTATTCCACTATGCCCCCCTTTCCCCTATGTATAGTACCTAACCTAAACATATATTTTCAACATAAGTAATTATTTTTATGACGAGATTTCGAAAATCTTTACAAAACACGTACAATTTACCGAGTTGAGCCCTCGGGCTGTTTGCTGCCCGGCCTTGACCTTGGAAAATCTTTGTGCCAGCTTCTATACCCTGTATTGGCCAACATAAACAGCCTTCTCATTTTCTGTGGAACGAGCCCTGCTAATTGGAATGTAATACCAAATCTTACAAATCGATTATGTGTGAATTAGGTGCACTGACTGAGGTCCAATTTCTTCATCAATTAAAATGGTAAGATCTCGTTACCAGTGGTTGAATTTTGACGATTGTGTGTGTTTTGAAGAAAATAAATGGTCATCAAAATAGCCATTGTAACATTTGGTTAAGGTAGTTTTTCTTCAAAACACACAATCGTAAATATTCAACCGCCGGTAACGAAACTTTACCATTACTATCGATGATGTGATTAGGCCTTAAACAACGTACTGATAAGCGACAAATAAATATGGCATAAGTTTCTTTGTAAAAAAAAGTCACGTTGATCTTGGCATGGAAGATTTACGGTTATTTTTATGTCCACTTTTTTAAACGAAATGACGTTCAATATATGAATTTGTTGGTTAGTGCTTAATTGTCGATGGTGATTTGCTAACACACAAGTTTTTAAAATCAGTGGTCTGACTGCTCTACTTGCGTTTCACCTCGACGGTAATTAATTAAAAACAACAAAAGCCAAAGCGTTTTGTTTGTGTTTCTTACACGAGTAGCGTGAGTGAATAAGTTATTTGCCAAACAAAAACCCGGGCCCGTATCACAGAACGCTTAATATCAAGAACGCCTTATCTCAGTGTAGTGTAGATATTGTGTAATTTTAACGATTTCAAAAAAATGGGTAATAAACTAGACCTGTGTGTATCTGAGATCGTTAAAATTGGATAAAATTTTAGTATGTTTATTTATAAAGCACATGTGCAAAATTTCATACGATGTGAATACATGAACGTTCAATATTTAATTTTTCGATGTAATGGCGTTTGCGCATGTTTGAGATTTCAAACGATCGGTGTAATAAGCCATCTAGCATGTAACTTGTCGATTTGATGGCATTCGTATAATGTTTTCGGGCTTTTGATTCTCGAGCAAACGAAATTCAATGTCAAGTATTCCCAAGATCAAGATCTCACCCGTTACCAAAACAAGACTTTATGATTGAAAAATACCCATAACACAATTTCATAGGATACAGTCACGTTAGGCTTGATGTTTATTTCGAAAGAGTCTCATGCTGGGCTACACTTAAGGTCTGTATTTTATTCTAACACGGCTTGCGAAACTTTGGGTTGAGTTTTAAAAAATGGACTGCTCCTCTCAGTCATGTTAAAGCACGAAATGTGAAGTGTAATATAATCTAAGTATTAGAATTTAACTCAAATTCAATACCTGGAATGTAGAATTCATGCTTACAATAATATATTTCGGCAGTAAACGCGTTTTATTACATGTTGTAAATAAAACCTACCATCCACTCTGATTTTTTCGATAACCTTCTCACGAGAAGTGACATTGACGTTTAGTTGCGTCGCGTTGCGTCGATCCCTATCATTCATATTCGTTGCATGCGTGCTGTGACGATGTAACGCACCGAGCGTGTTGAATGCCGTTCAGATTTTTCCATAAAGTTAATATATCTATCTGAATAGAAGGACAAGTAAAAGCTGTCAAACGAAACCGATTTAAGATGTCAGTAACGAACATAAGTAAGTAACATTTGTAGCTTTAAATGAGATAACCTTTCGATCAGGTGATTTATAACAATGTTCCTAAGTTAAATATAGTAGTTTACTGCATGATAAACAGTCGACACAAAATATTGAACATGCAGCTCTAGTGTTAAACTAAATATTATTTCATTATACAAAATATTCGTCGATATACATTTCCTGTGTTATTCTGTCTTTATTTTTTACTTAAATTAACGTTTGTAGAATAGAATAATCAAACTGCGTACTTTAAATTTGAAGCGCATTGGTAAATATAAGTCGTATATTAAGAGGCTTCGATTTGGACTAATCTACCTGTTAAATGATTATTTGTTTGGGTTATGCCGCTGTAATGCATAACAATCAATCACCGATTAAGTCACCATGTTTCAGACGCATTATTTCTCCAAAATATACACAATTTCACTTTTAAATATAAAAAATCAAATGCACGTAATTTTCAGCGAGCTTCTGCGGGGCGGTCAACTGTTTGACATCTGCCAAAAATGGTTCTGCTACCCATCTCTTTTTATCACACACTTTGCTGCTAGTGACATCTCGCTTTTGTCGTTCTATCCAAAGGGATAATAATTTAATGGATTTTTCAAAACGACGGAGCTGCTTCGCTCCGACGCCGTAGCGTCGACGTAACGCTACGCCAATGTGCTTCCGCTCTGATGGGAAATCTATACCGCAGGTTGGCTGTCATCATGTATCAAGCTATATAATACGGTACCTCATTGTGAAAAACTATATAAATAATTATTTTATGAGTCTCTCAATGTGCAATATTTACTGCAGATATTAGTCAATCCATACGACGCCATCATAGCTTGAACTCTTGTTGTACATACGGTTATCAGAATAGTTGTTTTAATAACCATTGGTTAAAATATTTTTTCTTCAAACTAGCACAATCGTGAATATTCAACCGTTGGAAACCAAATTAACATTACCTTAGTTAACTATCAATAACACTACTACTGGGACGAAGACTTTGGACCGAAAAGTCGGTGACGTTTTTCAATGTGTTTTATAGTGCATTATGATACAAGTGTGCTAAGTTGACCATTATATACTAGGCGATATTGTGAGCGCACGAGAAAAGCGAGTGCGCCATAAGAAAGCCGCGTATATTATGGTCACAGGCACACGTGTTTCATACGACGTTTTTCAACACACTTGCGAGGAAAAAACAAAACTCCAATCACTCTTACTAATCTGTGCTCCAATCATTTACGAAAAATGGCGCGTTGTTTTTTTTCTAGCCGCGATACCGATACGCGCGCATTGCTAAGGCGCGAACCAGATCGGCCAACAGCCAAGATTAAAAATGTAATAATTCGTGTTTAAAACACAAATCACAGAAATAATTAAATGATTTTGAGTTACTTTTTAGTAATTTAGCTTGATTTGCCATTTATTGAAATAAATATGTAGATACTGTTTTTCGCATATACTGTTTGTTGCTAAAATAAAAGTTATAACCTGACTAAATTATATCGCTTCTTCTTCTAACTTACGACTTGGTTAGTACCAAGTACTCTAGTGGGTACAAATGTTAATTGGTTAATAAACTAAAGGCACTAGTGCAATAATATACCGAAAAAGCATGCGTGTTTTATTTATAGGATTATGAGCCAAAAAACGGTGGAATAAAAACGTCATTTTAAGCAAGTGTGTTGACAAATATATTAATCCATGTTGACGTTATTTTTTTTTATGTTAAACAAACTCTCAAAAGCAACAGGGAAATCATATTTTTCTCTATCATCTCCACGACCCAAATATAAGATTATGGCTATCATTCATGCCCCGTCAAAGAACCAAATTGGAATCGTTTTGCCACACAATATTGCGAGGAAGTCAATCATAAATCATATTAAGTATATACCAAATACAACTAAATATAACCGGGAAGAAAAACCACATAATAGAGGCAGAATTGGTGTGGGAAGGAAACTTCTCGGGGTTGTTTAGATCCATATAAACCACTATTAGTTTATTCGTCAGTAGGTCTCTTGGGAAGATGAAATCACAGAACATGAGCGGGAGCGACTAAGGGAAATATAAGTTTTCGATAAACCTTACCACAGTGGCAGAATGAGGCTGAATAACGCAGATAAATATGTATTGTGTTTCTTAAACAAATTTATTATGTACAAGCTTTTATTTGGTTTTACCTGCGTGGTGTTTGTCTGCAAACAAATCTTGCAAGTTTAATTTGATCCACATCTCGGATACCGATGGAGCCGATTTTTTTAATATGGTAACCGCATAAACAGTAAATTTGTATACTTGGCTTGGCTTGTTGAATCTACTTGCAAAGACTGATAAGATACCATATCTAGCTAATACTCTTTATTCCTAAATTTCAGGAGCAGATTTCTAAAGATATAATTTTACAATGGAGCACAGAAAGTCTACGAGTAAGTAAAGATAAATCGAGGTACATTGAACTCTTCAAAAACTTTTATATCTACGATTTTTTATAAACAGTTAAAATTACGCAGTCTTCTAACTACCCTATAATTTAAAAAAAATCACAAATTGCACGCTCTTCATATGTTTCTTTACCACACAAGTGCCCATACCCCGTTTGCGATAAGTTGCGACCTCGACTATGATTTACCGCGGGCTGCAAACAACTCGTAGGTATGCTCGCGGAAAAATGCAACTCCATGACTTTTGCGACGCCGAGCCCAGGTGTCGAGAGTTTGTTTGCAGCTGCAGTCTCTGTGTATGTAATCATGGCCTTCAGGTCTCAAACATAGGTTACGGTAACAAAGAAGAGTTGCAGTGTTAAAAATACTTTTGACTGTGCAAATTGAAGACGCAGCGTTGAACGTCCACCGACAAGATGGACGGACGACCTTGTAAATATCGCAGGACCAAACTGGATGCAGACCACCTGTGATCGGTCTCTGTGGAAAACCTTGGGGAATGCCTATATTCAGCAGTGGACCTCCTTTAGCTGAAAATGATGATGATGATGATGATGAGATTGAAAGATGGTTGAATTACGGTTTGCAAGCCTTGTAGACAGAGTTTTCGTGAATGTGAATAAATCAATCAAAAATTATCAAAATATTATCTATCTTGCTTGCCATTCGTTCAAAGACGATTGATAATTTATTTTTGATAAGAAACTTATTGATCCATTATCTTCTTTTAAATATTCATAATCTATGAGCGTATCTGCCTCCTCCCTGTCATGACCTGACATCTAATTTATTTTATAAATCATCTTTTATTTACTCTAATTTTTTTAATCTTTTTTATATTTTTATACAAAGAAATGGAGATTGAGGAGGACGCTGCTTCTCTGATTAACAAGATCCCAAGGGTTGAGAATTGCTGTTTCAGTGTGAATGTTAAGAACGGGGCGAAACTAATAGCTATTCTGGGGATCGTAAGTTAAATCTGCTTGTTTCGTTTCATTTGTAATTAGCTTCGAGATGGTGTGAGCAAATATATTATCCGCATTGCACGCTTGAGGATAAAGCGATTTTGCATTTACTCTTGTTTAGCTACACCACGAGTAGTGATGTGGAAAAACAAAGATACCTTTTTCACTAGTTACACTTGGAACGCTTTTATTATTAGAGTTTTGATTCCACTGCTTCACTATATTTTCATACATGATATTGTAGCAATACAGAAAAGTAATTAAACGAAATTGTCGTCATCGGGTGGCACATTGGCAAAATTCCTTAAATGATATAAAATGTCCGTCACTTAGTATCAGAGGCAAGCTCCATACAACACAAAAGGTTTCGAAGAATTTACGTATACGACTTTGTTATACTCGGTTTCGAGAATGATGTGTATTTTTCAAAGGAAAAGTTCCACAGAGTTTTATCTCTTTGAACTTTGAAGTTAGTGCCAGGCAAAGCTGTTCTTAATGTTTTACCGACTATTCCTAAGTGCGGGGAAGTTTGATAAAATATTGTTCCACCGTTTTCAATGGCTAAACTCTGAGCTATCATAATAATATAAAGAACTGCAAAAGATTCAGAATCTGAATCTTAATATTTTTTATCGTGAGTCTTTTTATCACAACGCTGTAACTTGTATGGATTATTATCCTTGAGCGTCTTTGAAAGCAGCACAAAGAGGTGATCTA
This sequence comes from Pyrausta purpuralis, assembly GCA_963924145.1. NCBI lineage: Eukaryota > Metazoa > Arthropoda > Insecta > Lepidoptera > Crambidae > Pyrausta > Pyrausta purpuralis. The sequence goes on from OZ001643.1 coordinate 22,882,956, forward strand.
TCATAGTTTATAAGTAATTGCCCTAAAACTTAGGATATGATTTGGATAATGACATTAATGGGCAATTTGCCCATTAATGTCATTATTATCATGAGTACAGGTCTTTTATATGTTACGAGAGCATATCTACTTTAAATAAATCAGTGAAATACGCGGAGAATGATATCCATGCTTAATTATTTGTCTATCCAAATCACAATAGCTTATCATGATAATTATACCTACATACATCTATATATCTTCCTAAGTTAAAGCATAGTAAAGTTATAATAAAGAATACAGTGAGTTTTGGATCGGACTTCCGATACTTTTTTACTATGACAATTAAACTAAAATAGTTTCATTGAACATCAATATTTTTTATGCCCCTCACTCAGAATGGAGAATCCTTCTCCATACCCAGCAGGCTCTTTCTTTGTGCAGTATTTTATAGATGCAATTTGCTGTAGAATAAGTCGAGTGAGGTATCGAGAGTCCGATCCAAAACAATCTGTATGTATATGTCGTATAGTATAGTCGTCTCAGTCAAACAAAAAAATTTTCAGCTTTATAATATTGGTATGGGTAATAGGTAAAGTCCGTTTTTCTTTGCAAGTCGAAAATTGTAAACATTCTTGACATTTATTTTTAACCAAAAAGATTAATTTTAAAATAAGATTAACTCGAGACTCACAACTTACTTATGTAATTCATTGTTGAATACTGAGATCTTTTTGAATCAAATAATCAAAATAGTTTTATCAACTAACATTATTTAAAAAGTTATGAAAATGTTTATTGGACTAATAAAGAAAAATGGAGTGTTGTGTTCATATCCAATGTTCATTTTCATAAAACAAGCGTTTTAGGATTTACTTAAGAACACTATAGTTCAACAAAGACTTATTATAATAAGTATGTTACTAAAAAAACACCCATGAATTATTATACAAATTTGGTTTCAGCTCTTTGGTCTATCATGTGCTGCCACGGTTTTCGTTCGAGAAAGGATACATTTGACTGTATTGGAATCTTTCCTTATACTATTCCTGTTTATGTTCGTAGTAATCACGGTCGTATTTATGGTCATCTCTGTGTTGCTTCTCATTGCGGCAGTTGATGTGAGTAAGTGTTTCTCCTAAAACTATTAAAAACGAGTCAAAAATTCGTGCGCCTCAATTCTCGTGCAGTTCGCAATGATGAAACGTCATCGAATTACCACAGAAAAAAAATTTTGATCGACGAGAGAATTACGGCTCTGAGCAATCGCGTAGTTGAAAATAAAGACATGTATTAATTCATGAACTTTTTCAAAGCCATCGTATTGTTCGATACAGAACAAAAATATTGTTATAATAATAATAATTATACTGTTCCTTCTTAGATACCCGAAGTCTCTTTAAGGCTAGAGTACAATATAACCTACGTACATACATGTACACTATTATGTTCGCACCATCCTATACCGTATTGTCACGTCAGTTTCGTGTGGAAAAGGAAATTCGATAGATGAACTTTTTCCGACCATGAACTACACAAGAATTAGGGCCCAGATGTGCGATATATAGTCAAAAGGTATTTGCTAAGAAATAAATAGATTTTAAAAGGTTTTTTTTTTTTCAGGAAAACCCTACCTTAATGTCAAATTACATCTGGCTGGCAATGGTATATTTGAGTGTTCAGCTAATTTTGGCGATAGTAATACCATCGCTTTTGGTACTACACGGAAAACATATGATCATAGCTGCACTGTTATGGATTGTAATAATCGTTGTTATTTCGCTTGGTAAGCCTCACAAAATAAATAACTCAAACATAATATAAGAAATTAGTATGTGAAGTGCCATATTGTGTATAAATTATTATTGAGGCACGCTCGTGTAATCAGCAAACCTTGACTCATTTCACAAAACTTGTTCTAATAGTCCTAAGCCACTAGCAGATTAAGTCGGCAGCAGCAAATGGCAGATAAAATATTTTAATCTACTTACCTAATGAGTTTTTTTTAATGCTTTACAAACGTTTGCGAATGAACGATCAAAGAAGGTCTTCACTTTATTTTTTAATTTAAATGTTGCGAGATTATAATTATATATTTTTTGTATTTGTTTAAGGGTGGACACATTTAATATCTGTGGTCAGCACTTACAGAATGAGTTTGCTTTGAGGGATCTTATAAAAAGTTATCCAATCCTTTTGTATTATTTATTACATTTTCCTCGGGCGTTTAAGAGACACAGCCGTGTCAGTATACACACTTAATTGTCACTAATATGGAATACAATTTACAAGCATGGACGGTCACAATCTGTAACTTAGGGCCCTTTTTCTTGAATTTTAAAATTCCAATAAGGTCGAAAATTTTAGTGCTTAGTGTCCAATATAAGATCCCTTACACACTGCGACTTTTGACATCGAATGCAGTCGTGCTTTTCGAAAACGCGTGACAGTAAAGTTATCCTGTAACATCCCACTGCTGGGCAAAGGCCTTACCTCAACTATGAGGTAGTTTGAGCCATGCTCCACTACGCGGGTTGATGGAGGGGTGTTTGCAAGGCAAGCGACTAACTCTGCTGTCAGATGTTATTAAGCCGCCCATTAGGCCTCTGAATAGGTTTAACGACTAATATCAACCTATATTAGCCGGTACCAATGGCTTAACGTGCCTTCCGAAGCACGGAGATGATCGTGATGTACGTCACTTATATGGTCGGAAAGATCACCCATCAAAAACGACCGCGCTGTTGGTTGCTTCACTTCGGTATCACTACCAAAGCACTGCTACCACTGCGCTACGAGCATCTCAGTAACAGCATGAACAGATTTTATTTGGCATTGATGCAGTCACACGTTAGCATCGATGCAGAAGTGCGACTGCATCGATGATAACGCGCGTTAGTATCAATGCAGTCGCCAATATACAGTATAAAATTTGGCAATGTCCAGCTTCTGCATCGCGACTGCATCGGTGCTAACGCGCGTTAGCATCGCGACTGTACCGTTGCGATGCTAAAAGTTGCGCAAGTGTGTAAAGGTTGACATTTTGTGACTACATCGGTTCGACATCGCGACTCCATCGCTGCAAGAGTCGCAGTGTGAAAGGTTCTAAATAGAACTGCCAAATACTAGCTTTATTGTCAACTTATCGTAAAAACTGAACGTTTCGTATGTTTTATTAAATACCACTTTTCAAAATGCCAACTTATAAGAAGCAGAATATTTTGGTTAGTGTTATACTCAATAAGTTATTTTACCTTAAATATCTTATGAGTTTCGTTTAGTTACAAAATAAAATGCATATTTAATTTTGCAATGTCTCAAATGTCTGGGCGGCGCGAGTTTAGTAGGTTCGCCTAAAAATTCAAGTAATATATGTATAACCACACTTTAAAAAAAAAACGCATGGATGAAATCGAAATACATAGATATCATGACCCTGAAAAATCAAAAACGTTTTTCTTCGAATCGATTAGTGAATTTTTTTTCGTATACGAATTGCACGAGAATCAGGGCCCCTATTTTTGATGACACGTGATATTATTTGATTAATGTCCGATTTTCCAATGAAATTTAGTATAAATACACACGGAAGTAATTTAAATAAAAGGTTGATGATTTTGTGAGCACTAACGTCTATAATTCCGCGTAAATTCCATTGATATTTAATAAGTTTTCAAACAAAAATCACACGCCATATTCAAGCGAGTGATTCCAAAATAGGGCCCTCCCTGCCTCCTGGCCCCAACTTAACTGACTAAATAAATACTGAATTATCCCTGTGAAGAATCCGTGGAATCCAGATTCCTCTATTGGCCAATAAATGGTTGCTGTCTAATACTGTGGTCGGTATTAACAGGGTGGCGGAATTTCCGGTATTTTGCCAGTAATCTTTATTGGCCTTAACAAAGATCCCTTACACACTGCGACTTTTAGCATCGATGCAGTCTCACGTTTTGAAAACGTGCTTCAGCATCGCAACTTACGCAATGAACAGATTTAATTTAGCATCGATGCAGTCGCGCATTAGCATCGATGCAGAAGCGCAACTGCATCGTTTCTAACGCGCGTTAGTTTTGATGCAGTGGCCAAAATTCAGTACATAATTTGAAAATTTTTAGCCTCTGCATCGCGACTGTATCGATGCTGATGCTCGTTAGCATCGCGACTTCATGGATACTAAAATTCGCAGTGTGTAAAGGGTCTAAAAGCTATTTTGTTAGACACTCTATAAAACTGTTTGAAATGTGTAAATCAAACTGTTTTTCTTCTTCGTTGTCTTCTTAAAAAAGTCTGCAAACTATCCGATAGTTGATGCTTGATGGTCAAAGTGATGGCACCGACTCTAAAAAGAAATTGTTTGCCTAAAACGGATTCCTTTCCTTTCAATGGTGAAGAGTTTATTTAAGACTTTTTAGTGCATTTTGGTTTTGATGTCGGTTTTTACTTTTTCTTAAATTTTCAATTATTTCTTCATTTTTAGTAATTACATAAGAGGGGGGACGGGGTTGCACCTTATGATTCTATTTTTTAAGAAGCTACAAATTACCTATCATAAGTTCCGTCATTATAATTACTGAACTCCTAAGCGTTAAGGAGTTCCACCATCAGCTCAGCCCGACAAGATGTTAACTATCAGACGTAACAACACGTCAACATTAAGATTCTAGTAAAGAAACACTATACGTGCCTTCAAAATTTGAGGGTTTCCCTCGATTACACCAAGATCCCATCATCAGATCCCACAATGGAAAAAATGGGACCAACGAGAAGGTACACCCTCTAAGTAGGTGAATTTTTTTTTCGATTCGGTCGACAAACGACTGAGATATGAGGTGACATACATACAAAAAAAAACATACAGTCGAATTGATAACCTCCTCCTTGTGAACTACGAATAGGCACGATATGTCACGATTGCATAGAAAAAAAACTGCACCAACCATTCAGTAAACAACTCGTTATCTAAAACTATCCTATCATTTATTGGATCACGTTATCATCAAATATGATAAGTTATATGCCGCCAACGTGGTACCTGCACTGGACACACAATAGCATTACAAACTTAAAATTAGTTTAGCGTTGCTTATTTAACCCAAAATTTATATTTTTAAAATACATAAAATTGCAGTGCATAATGTTTTACGACCTCTGTGGTGTAGTGGCTAAGCACGCTGGGTTTCAAGGCGTCGCCACTCTGAAGTCCCGGATTCGATTCCGGATCGGGTCAATAGAAATCATAAGTTTCTATATCGTCTCAGGTGTGGGTGTTGTGGTACTACCGTTATGCCTGATTTTCATAACACAAGTGTAAATGCTACTTACTTTGGGATCATGTCAATGTATATGATTGGTGTCCAAAATGTATTATTAAATGTATTTATAGTGCTCAATCTTTTCGCACAAATCTACTTATCTGCCTAGTTATCTGAACTACAGTTTTATATGGAAACATCTCAGTGAACTGAAACATTCCATTTAACTTAATTACACATACATTCAAGTAAGATCTCCGGGATTTGAAAATAACACGGGAGACGTTTTAACGTGTAATGTAAGTGCTTGCGATAAACGAGTTGCTAAATGTATAATGAGGTAATTACTGAAATGAGTCGAGATCATATCTATTCCGTATGCGATAGGGATAGGGATCAAAAGACCTATTGAACATAAGAGGCAGACTGTTTTATGAATCAACTAGATGTATGCAAACTTTTGAGTCATAAACATTGAGATATTTACCTACTTATTATTTTACTTACTTCAGTTATTAATGCTACACTTAAAAGCTCATTTATGGCAAAAAAAATGCATTAAGCTGTCAACATGAAAGCACAATTGAAATTTGTTGGGTAGTGTTTATCATGAACAGCTGTTTTTAACTGACTTCAAAAAAGGAAGAGGTTATCAATTCGACTGTATGTTTTTTTTTGTATGTTTGTTACCTTATATCTCAGGCGTTTGTCGACAGAATCGAAAAAAAATTTCGCTTACTTAGAGGGTGTACCTTCTAGTTGGTCCCATTTTTTCCATTTTGGGATCTGATGGTGGGATCTTGGTGTAATCGAGGGGAACCCTCAAATTTTAAAGGCACGTATAGTGTTTCTTTACTAGAATCCTAATTTTGACGTGTTGTTACGTCTGATAGTCAAAATTTTGAGGGGCTGAGCTGATGGTGGAACTCCTTAACGCTTAGGAGTTCAGTAATTATAATGACGGAACTTATGATAGGGAATTTGTAGCTTCTTAAAAAAATAGAATCATAAGGTGCAACTCCCCCCCCCCCCCCCTCTTATGTAATCACTAAAATTGAAGAACTAAAAGAAACTTTAAAAAAAAGTAAAAACCGACTTCAAAACCAACATGCACTAAAAAATCTTAAATAAACTCTTCGCCATTGAAAGGAAAGGAATCCGTTTTAGGCAAACAATTTCTTTTTGGAGTCGGTGCCATTACTTTGACCATCAAGTATCAACTATCACAGCACCGACTCCAAAAAGAAATTGTTTGCCTAAAACGGATTCCTTTCCTTTCAATGGTGAAGAGTTTATTTAAGAGTTTCTAGTGCATTTTGGTTTTGAAGCCGGTTTTACTTTTTTTTAGGCTTTGAAATCTCATATTGAAAAAGGTACGAACATATTATGGTACAAGGACTTGAACAAACACATGATTGTACCGAAGGGTATTCTGATGAACAGTTCAGTGGGAACACGAGGATCCCCTGGGGATCGGGTTAGGGGATCCTAGTGAACGAAATGGATAAACATTACTTATTCTCTTATGCTATAAACACTGAGAGATGTGCATTTCCAAATAATATTCCGCCAATTTTACCAGCACGTTATTCATTAGCCTCTTTGTTACCTAGTAATTTATACTCCAAAGCTTAAATTTCTCACCGGTTTCATTAAGACAGAACAGTTACATACAAACTAATATTATCTACCTCATGTACTGTTTTAAAGCGATCATGTGCTAATATTACACAACGCGGCACCAAGGAATTTCAATACAAGACCTCTCACTCACTAAATCCTGTAATCCACATCAATTTATATAGCACAGGTGCCGTGTTAGTGAAACAATTCCACACAATAAACACGCAGCCTCAGGAAATGTTCTATTTCAGTGCCCTTACATGCCTACTTCAACTGGGAATAATTAAATTTGGGTGCGGTGTAGGAATAAGACCACTCTGTTATGTTATAATCAAGCAATGTATTTACCTTGCGAAAATAATCGAAATGCTTGTGATGGGGAGCAATAATTTTTAATAAATTGAAAATTGTGTTGTATTGAGAGCTATACGGGATGTTGTTTTAGTCAGCGACGAGCGACTCAGAGGTGGCTGTACAAACGATACGGATTGCCAACAAAATCAATTTATTGATGCGATACAGCGATCGAGTACTTGGAGTTGGTATAACTACCAACACCAAGTTGCCTCTTTGTAGCTTACAAGCTACGGCGTAGTATTTCGTAGGTACGCGCTAGCTATGCGCGAGGGTGCGAGTTTCCCCATTAGTTTTGTATTTTTTAGAATGTTGTGAAGAGGTTTTTTTTATTATAAAACAAGCATATAATTTTATGAAAATATTTTTATCCCTGAGTTGGATGTCACTAACTAAAAACATCCTGTATTTCACCGGGATACTATGGGCCAGGTTCAAGAAGTGCGTAAGTATGAGTATATCCAAACCACAAGAATACAATACATTACATGACAAGATGTTTTTAAAACACTCAGAGTCGATTTTACTAAAAATTGACAGGTACGGTACGACTCATCCGACCGAACAAATATAAAACCGATTTTAAATTAAAATTGAATAAAATGACATTTTCACAAATGATTGCTGTCAAATAGGTGACTTTTAAAAATTTGTATTAAATTCGACGAATATTTCATATCTGGAAAGGATATAAGAACGTCAGATAAGAAATATTGATGAAATACAGTACAAAACGCCCAATTCGAAAATGTCACCTATTTGTCAGCTATCATTTACTTTAATAACATTTTAAAATCGGTCGTTTCATACTTATTCTGTCGGATAAGTCTAACAAAGTACGTAAGTGTACTTACGTAAGTACGATTCTAGGAGTCGATTTTTCCAAAGTCAAATAAGATATATTAAACAAAAAAAAAGTATTTAAGTATTATATCCGTTATCTGGCACCCATAACACAAGCTTTGAGTAGCTTACTTTGGGACTAGATGGCGATGTGTGGAAATGTCCAAAGGATATTTAAAGGATATTTAAAGGATATATTCATCGAATACAAAACGCCAAATTCGAAAACGTCAACTAGTATTTGTCAGCTATCATTTACGTTAATGTCATTTGCAAATAGGTCGTTTTATTCTTATCCGGCGGATAATTTCTATCTGACGTTGGTAAAATGACTCTTATTCACTGCTAGGCAAAAAAGAAAGACATCATTATTAATAGTAGTAATATATTTGATGAACCGTCTGGTGTAGGTAGTGGTCGAGAAATCGCCTACTACGCAGCGGTTTGCGGGTTCGATCCCCGCACAATACAAACATTTTCGTGCATGAGCATGTCTGTTTGTATTGGTCTGGGTGTTTCCTATGTATATCATGTATGTATTTACAAACAAAAAATATTCAAGTATTATATCCCTTGTCTGGGACCCATAACACAAGCTTTGAGTAGCTTACTTTGGGACTAGATGGCGATGTGTAGGAATGTTTAAAGGATATTTATTTATTTTATATTTGTTAATCTCAATGATTCCCCAACGTAAAACAAATTAATAGTTACATCATCATCATTATCAGCCAATGGACGTCCACTACTGAACATAGGCCTCCCCACGGTTTTCCACAGCGACCGATCACAAGCGGTCTGCATTCAGTTTGGTCCAACTGATAGCCGATGGGGCAGAGAAGTTCTAGATTAGAGAACCTACGACCAAAGACGCGGCGTAGGATGTTCACCAACAAGTAGGTTTAGTGTAGGTTAGTTTACAAATAGAATAACAATTTGGAAACATTTATACACAACTTTACATAATTGAATATTTATACCAAGTACCGGAATAGAAAAGGACACAACTGCTTGTCCTTTATACGTTACGACACCAAAGCTTTATGCGAAGACTTGCTTATAATATGCAGGGTTTATGTAATCCCTGTGTATATTTCAACTTTGATCTCGTAAACACGACGTTTGTATAGAAATGTCCTTTGTTATCTTTTCCTCTGTGTTATGATGCCTGTTGCTAAGCTGTGTAAAGTCATTCTTTACTATGAGATGTTTTGAATAGACGATAAAGTTTAAATCTCTTTGCGTAGTACACCGAAACATATCCATTTAGAATGTTTTTAACACTCACTGGGTCATGTTTTATATTTATCAAAAATTAGCGCACAGGCGGGATTCGAACCAGCTCTTTCAGGCTAACCAGACCAAACGCTCTACCAATTGAGCTACCGTGCCGTCTGTCGGACCCTGCGAAATTTGTGGTCTCTTACGGACACGTCATTATGCTTGACGTTTAGCGCCATCTACCCGTCTGTTTATGCAACAGTGGACCAAGTAGATTTCATCTTTTTGAATATCATAACCGTTCTAGGAACGTGTCCGGCACACGGTCCGTGACGGCACCGTTAAAATGCGTTCTCGCTCGATCTCGCTCACGCTCCATATAACCGTCATTCATTCCGTTCAGTAAGTAAGGCAGAGCGTATCGTGTTGCGTTTTGTGACTGAGAGCGTTTTCACATTAAGGCGAATTTAGCAGCGCGGCAGCAGCGCGACGTACGCGCGACAGTAGCGCCGCCGATGATTTCATACACGGTTGCGCGGCAGTAGCGCTCCAGCGGCGCGTAAGTCGCACGGGTCCGTCCCACTTTACCAATTACTCTTTGCAGTGGTAATACTATCCCAGTATTAGCACTGAAACTGAAATGGGTAATGGGTGTACTGGAACCGACCCAGTCGCGTCCCGACCGTCGTGCTGCTAATGTAAAGGCATCCGCTGCTGCCGCGCTGCTGTTGCGCTGCTGACGCTCTAATGTGAAGGCGCACTAACACGTTCTTAGTCATGCTAAGGTACAGTGCAGTGGGAAAAATGTCAAGATATGGTCAAAGCTTTTGTCATGTGATCACTATCACACTTATCATACGAAAATCTTTTAAGGACAGGTAAATAAGTGATACGCTTTTATTATAGTTAAGTTTCTCAAAGTGATGCCTGTTTCACAATGTCTTAATTCTGTTTGGTCTAAGTAAGTAACTTTATTTGCCGAATGCTTCATGACGGTCTTTAATTTATTTACAAGTCGTTAGTGGTAATTTTTCGATTGTGAAGTGTTATTTGATTTTCTGCGATGTCATCAAGACTAAGAACCCAAACGATCTATTTATCCTATTTATTTACTCATCAATTTATAAATTAATTTTCTTCTAAATAACTTCTCAGCGTCAGTTGTGCGGATGTGCGGACTTGTTGAGTATGGTGGTTTGGACTTATAACCGCGTGAATGTATATTGTGCGTTTATATCTCCACATCCATTTATAAATTTTGTTAAATATCGCTTTTAGATAATTAATGGAATCAGGCGTTACTTTGCGGAAATCCATTATTAAGTTGGAATTAATAAAATTATTTTGCTTTAAATTTCCGCTAAGCGACGCCGGTGCAGGCAACTAACAACAATAACCGTCACCGCGTTTAGTATAAGTTCAGGCAAATGCAAGATGCACCACTCGCCCTCCCTCAATACGCATACCGCATGCGTATTGAGGTGCACTAGCGTCGCTTAGGGGAAATTTAAAGCGAAATAATTTTATAAATTCCAACTTAAAAATCGTTTATTTATGCGTCTACAGTTGTCCTATTTCTATGATTTAAGACGATAATAATATGAGCACCCCCTTAAATATTTTTTTTGTTTAAGCGCGGCAACACAAATACATATTTTGTAAAAAAATAACTGTCTAGCTATCGCGGTCCTTCAGATACAGCCTGGTGACAGACAGACGGACGAACAGACAGCGAAGTCTTAGTAATAGGGTCTAATTTTTCCCTTTGGATACAGAACCATAAAAAAACTTATGATGCTTATGAACTATAGCATGAAATAGCCGCTTTGAAAATGACACTTGTATTGAACAAACGATGGAAATCGCGCTGAACTTCTAGTGCCCACCAGAGACCGAGGTATTTAAGCATCCTACGAGATAAAATTCATCAACACAATTACTTAATATTTTTCCTCTTATTGACCTTACAGTAGAACCGTACAGAATTACATTAAAAAGTTATTGATTACAAAACATTTTCATAAACTTTAAACTGCTCTCCTGACAAATTTGAAAATACGCAGTTGTGCGGTCATTCCACCAGATGATCGAATTGTAATTATTTAACCAGTGATAACAATATTAAACACTAGATAGTCGCATGGTGTTCATTGTTTCCCGTGGAAGTCTTGTTAGTTAAACCACTTATAACTCGAGAACGGGCAAACCGATTTTCATGATTTTTACTTTGATGGATTTGCCAATGCCGTAAATGACTAAAACGAAACATCGCCGGTAGCATATAAATGATTAAAAACAAGTAGCAAAGGGGATCAAAAATGAACTATAGGGAATCCAAAATCTAAAAACTACTTGATATTTTAAAATGTATTATATATTTTCTCACGAACCAATTAGGCTAGCGTAGGTTCCAGAACGATACTTAAAGCCAAACACATAATATGATTTCATACAGACCAACCTGACGTCAGGATCATAAAACATTTCATTACTATTTCCAAAAGAAAAACCTGTCCTGTTTTTCTCTCTCTCAACGCAACCTTATTAAAGTGACAGACTGACAGAGACGTCTTAAGTAGAGCTCATTGAAAATTTTACATCAACCGCTTTTAAAATTCGCGGAAAAATATAATTTTCAAAGATCTAATTTTTCCTCGGAGAAACCCTTTTCCATCGGTCTCGTATATTAAGGAGGGAAGAAAAGTTATTTGATTTAATTCCAGCTTTTATCACTATAATAAAACGTGAACTTTATATGACATGGGCTAGGTAATATAGTAGCACGTGATAGGCATAAAAATAGTTTGGGGATGCTCCAATGTAAAGATTTTTTGAGCAAAGAAAATATCTCTGTAATAAAATTGAAACAAGTGCAAATCATGCAATAATCTTATTTAGATCCGTTCTTAATAAAATTTGAAAACAGGCAAAGTCAAATTTGCAAGTTTATTTATCATAAATAGATGCAAGCAATTGATACAGTAACAGCCCTCTCACTTAATCAAAAAAACTTCTTAAATCGAATTTTCCCGAATTCTAAACTAGATCAGGCAAGAAAGGATACTTAAAGGGAATCACTTGGAACACTGCTTTTGACTTCGTACCTTTGTGTGGACTTGTTAAGAGATCAACATACCAAAAGTCCCACCTCTGCTCTGGGCCGGGAGGAGGGGGAGAATTAAGAGTTTTTTTTTGCGGATATACAGGGTGTCCGTGATAGCTTTAGCGATATTTGAGGTGCGTAATTAAAAGCAAATTTACAATAACTTTTATTAATGAAACAATACCGAAAACTCGAAAAATAATTCACTTTCTCATCCTAAAATCTTACCTTCTTTCTTATTTTAGTATGGAACAGCGTTTTTTTTTTTTCAAGTTTTCGGTATTGTTTTATTAATAAAAGTTTTTGTGAATTTGCCTGCAAAATCAAAGTTGATAAGATTTGCTGCAAGTTTTACTCAGTCAAGTTTTAGAGCAACTTTAGGAAAAGGAGATTTTCAATTAGCGCTGTATTCTTTTGACATTGTTGGCACCTCAGTATCTGCGCTGAACTGCGGACAGACGGAAAGACGGATATGGCGAAACAACAGGTATAAGATATTTTGGACAACGGAACTAATTACTAAAAACAAACAAAGCGAAAGTTGAAAAGTGATAAATTAGTGAGCTCGCTATGACTCAAGGAAAACTTTTGAAAGATACTAATTTATTTACACTAAGGAAACCCTAAGTTTTCTTTTTGACCATTTTGTAATAGAAAAGTTCGCCCAGAAAATATCTTAATATAAACGATGAGTTGCATAAACTTTGTTTATAACAAACAACTCAGTGAAACGAAACGTGCGCTAACAACCCGCTACGCAAATTACGCCTCCGAACCGTCGTAAACAAGCTAACAGCTCGATAACATCTCAACAACGACTCAAACTTCTTAACAGAGTCACGAAGCCATAATTAAACCCCCACTTAAAACAATGACCCATGTTTACCGTACGTACTCGTATCACTAGCCAACCCTGGCCTTTAATTTAAAACTTTGTATGAGGGACTAATCTTGCTCATGTCGGGGACCCCTGTCTCCGCTTGTCTCGTTTCTCGACCGCTGCATGGATAATAGCCACATTTCAGAATTACAATTTTACACAACCCTATCCGTTCCACCAAAAAGTTTGAACCCTCTTTTCCACGGTCTACTTCGTTTTCTTAATGCAAGGCGCCACGTTTCGGAGGTCTTCGGGAAGTGGCGGTTTTATAAATGTAAAGGACCACGGGTCAGCTTCGCTTATTGTCCTTATAGCCGAATTAACGGCAGTATTTAATTCCAGAGAATTAATGAAGTACGGGACAGTAACTTTATGACGGCATAAAATTATTATGAAAAATTTGTAGCCTAATTTAGGTGAGGTTCAACGTTATAATATCTGTTGCTACACCGTTTTTGAACTCTTTATAAATTAATAAGGAAATAATGAGTTGCCGGAGCTAATGTTCGGAAAGCTATCTGATATAAATTGGTATATTGCTTTAAACGCGATGCCGATTTATAGTCGTTGTTTATGTTAATTGAGTTTTTTTTTCAAAGTAGTAAATTACTTTTACCATCTATAAATGAAAAATGTCTGAAATAAAGGCATCGTTTCATATTTTTGTACAATAATTAAACTTTAGATGCCGCGCACCTATTTACAACTTTCATTTAAAGACCCTATCGGTTCTTGGCAGCAACCGCCCACTAATAGAAAAAAGCAGATATGTCAAGATGAAATAAAATTTATTACGTTCTATAAGCCCTGGGGAAACTATTAGTTCGATTTTCACAAAAGAAAATGGTGTTCTTATCAGGAACTGAGCAGAAGGTAGGCGAAAATAGTCAGCAGGAATTTCACTGATAATGCTGTTTTTACTCAGCGAAAATCTTTCTTATATTACCAATACATCATACTATTACTCCTTCGATAACTTATTATAGTTATTATGAAGTATTTATGTGCCTTCTCTTATAAATTATAATACCTGGGCTTATTCACTCAGCATTTTGCAACTTTAATAAAAATGTAGGAAAATTAACCTGGAAACACCGCACCCTGCCGGACAAAGGCCTTACCTCAAGTATGCGGTAGTATGAACCATACTCCACTACGCGGGCTCATTGCGAATTGGCGGAAGGGTGTTTGCAAGACAAGCGACGTACTTTGCTTTCAGTTTTGACCTAGCCGCCACAACTGATATCGACCAGTATTATCCGGGACTAACTGCATAACGTGCCTTCCGAAGCATGGAGATACTCGTGATATACGTCACTTGTACTGTGGGAATGGTCACCCATCACGACCGCGCCGTTAGTTGCTTAACTTCGGTATCACAATCATAGTGCTGGCACCACTGCGCTACTAGCACCTCAGATCAGAGCATAAACTATTTTGCGTCATAAATCTTTCAAGCCTATTGAAATGATAAAAGACAATCGTTGCATTATTTATAATGAAAAATGAACGCTACATATCTGTGAATCCGCAGTTGGACAGTCAGTGCCATAGTTGTAAAACGGTAATATATCGTCGCAATATACATTTTGAGAACTCATTAGTATGCATGCCTAGGGCTGCCAGAAATGATACTACGAAACAAGGTAAGAGATAAAGTGTCAGTATCAATTTCGAAGATATTATGGTACGTAATTAGATAAGATAACGCGTAGTTTGAACCCTTGTACGAATAAACCACTGGACGCGCAATGACGTGCAATTTTGCTTGTGCCCCCTTGGCCACGAAGCGGGCTTTTTGGCCTCACAGCTAACAGGTGACGTCTTGTCAGTACGGTGATAGAGCTCAGTGAGAAACATTGTCGGTAGAAATGGGTAAATGTGGCTTATTTTTGTGCAAAAATTATAGTGACAAGACAAAAAATATCTCTTTTCATCCGTTCGTAACTTTGTATCCCAATAAAGCTGTTATTTTTTCTTTAAAATAGTGAAATGTGTTTTCCAAGATACACAGTTACATTGCCATATAAAAAAGTGGTGGTCAGTTACTACAAAATCAACAAGATAACGTTTACTTTATACGGTAGGATTGTCGTTCGTTCATCATTCGATCCTTTGTCAGTTTAGTTTTAATTGTGCTTGACAATTGTCGATAAATCATATCGATAAGCATTCTTTAATAACATTTTTGAATATGATAAATACTTTTAAAATAAAATTATAAATTTGTAAAATGTTTCACTCGAGAGTAGATTAAGGTAATGTTAAATATACAACAGTTTGCTTTAAAATTTTAAACTTTAAAATTAAATTAAATTAAATTGAAATATAATTTCAGATTTCCTATAGATCCATTATGGAAAATAAAGTGGGTAAAAGCCGTCCGAAGAGAGGCAAAATGGATCCCCACAAAACATCACCGAATGTGTGATATCCATTTTACACCAAACGTGACATAATGCCAACGCAAAAAATCTTCTGGGTAATTATCCGTTATGAGGATTTAATGGTTCATATTTACGGGCTGTTTCAATATATCTTAGGAAGTTCTAGTTAGTGTTATTTGCCAGACCGTTCATATAAAACGACGTTCTATGTTTCAATTGTTCATTTGATGGTTTGTGCATTACATGCCCATAATGTAATTTATTGTATTGATGATAAAAAATATATAATTTTACAAATGATTCGTTCATTCATTCGTTCCTCACATATCGATTAAAAAAATATCGACACTTTTATGCACTAAATGTCAATAATTGACACGACAAGCTCCCACCGCCCCGCAGAAATTAGCTAATTATGTTTTCATACATTCGCTAATCGCATCCAGTGGTTAATTCATCTAAGTTTGAACCCAAATAAAGCGGCTTTGACGTTTAATATGCTGCTAATAACTTGCCTTACATGTAATGACAGTAACCTTGTTCTCATTTAAAAAAAAAAAACAGATATTTGACCACGATTCCACATGATGTTATTTAGGAATTACGAACAATTATACACATTGCTCTGTTCCCTAAGAAAGTAGCTAATACACGTTATTATTTCATGTGTTTGTCATATAAGGGGTTAAATAATAAATACTTTACAACCCTACAGTAACAGAACTAGCTCTAAAGGTACCAGAAATTGTGTAATAGTAATGACACATAGATCGGCTCGCTTAGCAGAAACAGTCTGTGCTTGTTAATGTGTAATACGTTATATTTAGAGTATTTACAGCAACGCTGTAATATTAGTTAGGGAGGCGAATAGGGGAATTTTCGGTAATACTCGAGCGTGGCAGTTTAAGATATGAGAGATACCTTGGATCTAATAGAACAACCTTGTAAAGTATTTAGCTCTATATGTAGTGACGCGCGCCTAGGATAGACGATCAGATTAGTAAAAAAAAATCGATAGTCTGTAATACTCGAGCGCGTCAGATTAAGATATTAGGGTTTGATTTTAGTGTTTTAAGACTAAATTTAACTAATCTGACGATAAGTCCTTGACGCCGCCGAGTTATGGGGTCGCGAACTTGTAAAAAAAAAACGTTAATCCGGCATTCTCGAGCGCGATTTTTTTTATTTTTATTTTGAAGAATATAATCTAAAACGTACTAAAAATACAAAATCTGCCGGTTTCCGCATGACCAGGAGTGTTGAGGAGCCATTTCGTCTTCCGAAAAACGCGTTGCGGCATATAAGTCGCGAACAATACATTTTACAAAAAAAAAGTTTAAATAAACAAAAAAGGTAATTTTATTTTACACAAAAAAGGTCTCATTACATTTTTGTCCAAAGTTAAAACTTTTTGACTTGAAGCTTCATAAAAACTCAAACTCCCGGGTTTTTGAGTATATCTTGGAAACTGAGGGTGTTAAAAAAAATGATATGAAATAACGATGATTAAATTATGTTACTTTTATCTCAAAAATTTTTTTTTTCTAAAGCTTCTCGACAATTTTCGTGGACTTGGAAAAGGTTACGCGTATCTGTATACAAAAGTATTATTAACATGTACAGTTTCATGTATGTATATAATTCAATAGCCTGTTGATCCTCAAATTGTTTTCTGGACGTACCGTCAGCAAAACGAAGTGAAGAATTATTAAAAAGAAAGAAGAAAGGGAAAAAAAAGTAACCAAAAAACCTTTTCGGTCAGATTAAGAGAACCCACCAACATTTTTGTCAGATTAAAAAAATATGCTTTCAGGATACCGAGATGAACCTCCCCTATGAAAATCTGACGCGCTCGAGTATTTCAAAAAAACTATTTTTTTTTGCATTTTCAAAAATTCATCGTAACTTATGGTCACGCCAAAATCGTCAGTTTTTTTAAAGGGAGCTTCCTTGGGGCCTACTTAACACCCCTTCCGAAAATCTGACGCGCTCGAGTATTTTTATTTTTTTTGCATTTTTGACTACTTTATATGCCTACCCCCACCACGCAAACCGGCAGATTAGTATACCGTTGTTATCAGAGGCACTTGAGGCATACGTAGTATGAATATCTGACGCGCTCGAGAATGCCCAAGTAACTGTTTTTTTTTACATTTTTAAAAAACCGTACACGCCAAACCCACCGCTAAAATGGTTTTTACCATACGAGCTTTTCTTTTCGAAATTATTTTATCTTTCGATTTTGATAGGTCTCGACGGCGCCGTTGAATTACGCCATTTAGCTACCTCGCCTCCCTAACTATATAGTGTAATGTTCGTATGTGTTTGTAACACGAAAACAAATATCGGATTTTTCATAGATCCCCTATTTATGCTTCATGTTCAACTTATGTTTTTGAATATGAAAGCAAACAGTGCGCTGATTTTTAGGTTCTTATGTAGGCGGCATGTACTTACTCATCATGGCAAAATTAGTTACACAGATATAAGGGTTAGGGACTGTACTCTTAGCTTCAGAAGACACATTTGTAATACCAAGGGGATATCATAAAAGTGACAGCTAGCTGGAATCAAAGCCCTAAGGCGCCTCATTCGCCGAAAACCTAGGATCTCACCTAAAGATATCATATAAGGATTTTGGAATCTCTAAGATGAAAATTGTTATAAAGCCTATATTGTACGTAAACAAAACGTTGAGTCTGAAAAGTATTAAATACGTACCACTTTTCCACACATTTATGGACTTCGACTATTAGAGCATCGTGATTAATTTTTGTTTTTCGAAGAATTAGGATGAGTTCCTTAATTTACGGATTTGTGATTTCCTTATCAGGCTACATAAAAATGTAAGTGTTAAAAGATTTTCCTAAAATTTGCAGTGTCGCATTTTTTTCTAGTTTCATACAAAATACTTCATTACCACCTTGCACTCAGTGTGTCCCACGCGCGATCAAACTCAGTTAAAGTTGGCAACGTAGCGTGCCGCTCTATGCCGCGTGTATTAAGGTCGAAGCCCACTAATCATGACGACCTCCTTGGTGTGGTGGCTAAGCACGCTGGATTTCAAAGCGTCGCCGCTTCGAGGTCCCGGGTTCGATTTCCGGTCGGGCCAATGTAGAAATAAAAAAAACTATATTGTCTCGGGTCTGGGTGCTGTGGAACCATCGTTGTGTCTGATTTCGATAACACAAGTGCATTAGCTACTTGTTTTGGGATCAGAGCAATGTATGTGGGCCATTCTTTAAGCACCGTTTTTTGATGGTCACACGTTTGTAATTCCAAACACATTCAATGTTTAATTAAATAATAAATTTTGTTTGTTTTATCATGTATCTATCTATATGAATTCACTTTAAAATGTGTTATTATGTTTGTAGTTTTGTAGGAAAAAATATTTTACCATCGGAATCGGGAGTAAAACTGCTGTTCTTCGGGCGTCACACTGAGTTGGCGCTCAGTTTAAACACTTCTATCTCGCTGCACTTTTACATTATATTAACATTTTATATTTTTAAAAATTGGATTCTAAGTCAGGATTCATTATATCGAGGGGGAAAAAATCAGTCCTTAGATTTTACATACTTAATTTTGTGTCGGTCACACGATTTTACCATTTTCGAAAATGTGACTCAAAATTGCTCATAACTTCAAAAAGGTTCATCCTATCGACACAAACCATAGGTCCGCAGAAACTTCAGACCTGTCAAAACACTAACAGAAGACAAATAAGTATCTCTTAGCTATGATATAGCTAATACAGCTCCTTGCGTTTTATTTTTTTTCTTCAGACCCTAGTGCATGTGACCCTTCATGGGTAATGTTTTAAGATTATAAGTCAGCGTCAGGAATAAATGTCTACTATTGAATCATAAAACTCATAGTCAAGATTCATTAGAGCTGATTAGATTACATAAATGTTAGTTACTTAATTTAATATTTCTGAAAATGTAAAATTTTCGTCACTTGCGTGGCACAACTTTCGTGGTCAATTTCCCACGAAAGTTACAAATCATACCACGAAAGGTTATCATAGTGTACTGATCTCACTATAATTTATATTTTATGGTTTGCAAATGCACTTAAAATAACCGCCTTAACGTTTCAAACTTGAATTATTCTACGTAGACAGTTTCCAGAGGCACAGATATGATTTATAGAAATAATGTAGCTTACTATAAATATGTATAGAATATGACGTCTTAAATCTTGATTTTATTCGGCTTTGAATCGCCTCATCAATCTATATACTAATTATATAAAGAAATCACAATATGTTACTCTACAAAGCATACTCATTAATTAATTAATTTTCGTGCATTATTCGTAATTAGCCCAATTTGTGTAGTTTATATGAGAAAATAATGAATAATTCTTTGCCACTAATAAGAATGATGGCAGTTATGCCAGTCGTCTTAATTTATTCAAACAAGTGGCATGGCTAATATTTGAGCCTGGTCTAAAGCTGGAAATTTGTCCACTAGACCGATAAAAGAGTCTACTTTGAGGCTACTAGATAAAGACTGGGAATCATGAATTTGCTTTACCGGAAAAAAACTACAATTAACACTGGTACTGGTTCGAAAATAAGCGCGTGACGTCTGGTGTTTATTTCCAAAGATTCAAAAGAAATAGTTTAATTCTTTATTGGATACGAAAAGGTCATATTTTGAACGATCTTACAGTTATGATCCAGCAACTAGAAGTCTAAATAGTCTCACTCCAGGCAAGCAAAATATCTTGAAGACTAATTTATTGATTGTAAAGTTTATAAAGGGCCTAACCTATATACCTAATATAACTGAGCCTACCTTAAATGAGTTGATAATAGCCGGCAAATATCTAACTACTAAAATTCAGGGTACCTGTATATAATTTGAGGCACTACTTTGAAGGGTAAAGAGTTGATTGCTACAGATTTGCTACGTGTACCTTAGCTTACCTTTACCTTTATAATCTCAGATAATTTCGACAGAATGCGACTACTTACCAAAGTAGGTTAAGGAAGCGATTGAATTACAAAATACTAAAAATTTGATCGTAAGTATGGGTTTAAATTGTCGAATGTCAAAATACCATTGCTCCGAAAGTGCGAAACCGTAAAATTTAACAAAGTATCCTATCGCTGACAAATACGGTCATTGTTGTGCGCCGAGAACAAATGCGAGTAAACAGTGAATTTGAGGTCAGTGATACTGAAAATGAGTGCAATAAAACATTTAGAAGGAGGGTAGACCATAAAGTCTACAAATAACAGCCCACTCGCAACAGTTTTAGGTACGCTGTGATCATGGCACTTGCAACAGTGTCGAAATACCTATCGGATACTCATAAATAATTTGGTGCATAGTAGCAATGTCGAAGGTAACAAACTATTATTATGTTAGTGTTCATCATGAATGTTTAAAAATATATGTAATACCTAACCACATTACTGTTTGTCTCAAACATATATAATATTTCAAGTACTTTGATACTTTTATTACCGAATTATCTATCCAAAATACGCTGCGTAACTTTCGTGTCACGGTGAGTAACTTTCGTGGCTTACGAAATTTCAATATTAAATATCTACATGAATAATGAACCGATTTTCATGACTCTAACAGATTATGTTACAGTTTGATAGCTTCTTTAAAGCAGTTTTTTCTTTATTTGAATAATATCAGTATAAATTTTCGCCACGAAGGTGACGCGAAGAACACTTTCTGAAGAAATGCCCATGTGATTGGTGTCCAATATTTATTATTACTTATTATACTTATTATTTTATGTTAATTATCAATTATCATTAATCAACCCGTGACGTGTACAGCACCGAATCAACTTGAGGCGTTCAGTGTTCTTTGTATGAAACTCCATACTTCAACGCACATCTATCAACTTCGTAACGTCACCACCTCGGATCGAGACCAACTCGGGACCCATTCTCGACCAGCAGCGCATGCGTTGTAACGCGCTTACGGCGCGTCGCCCTCTGGTTGACGACTATCCGTGCACCCTGTCAAACGGGCTGTCATTCACAAAAAGAACTGTCATAAGTTGAAGCAAACACGATCCGAGGCGAGGCGTTCACTATCCGGTGCCAATGCCGTGCTTCCGTATGGTTGACGCCTGGTTGGTGCTGTTCCTATGCCGAGTGGGTAGATTTGCTTCAACCTTTATGAATGAAGTTATATAGGTAAGCTGGCACACGTCACAAAAAATACAGAGCAAATAATGTCCATCTGATTTATAAACAATTTCACTCGTAAAATGTACCTTTGCTAGAATAAATTATTTCGAAAAAATATTTAGATTCTCTTTTAAAAAAACCGGCGAGTCGCCCTCGCGCACTAAGGGTTCCGTGACAACTTTAACTAAATTAGGGTTCCAATTACTTTTACTTAGCCAAAATACCACAATATTTTGTTGACGGCACAAATATTCTTGTTTTTCATATTTATATATGCAGTTATTATGCGGTTGTTGAAAATAGTTTGACACGTGCATAAGTTAGTTTTTTTTTTTTTGGATTGGAGCCGCCCCACTCAAATGTCGTTTTATTTTATTATTTGTGTGAAAATCGTAAAGCTGTTATCAAAATACACCTACGCAAAGAGGTTCAGAATATAGTGGCTATTACATCCGGATCCGGATAGACAGACAGACTGACAGATTTGATAAAACTATAAGAGTTTCGTTTTTGCCATTCGGCTACGGAACCCTAAAAAGTAATACAATCAATCCACTGTTCTATAATAGCTTCGATATGTTAAAATATCCTCAACGTGTAGTCAAAATTTAGGCCTTATGATGGAATATTCAAATAGGTAGCTGATTGCCTATACAATCAGCAATTTGATTCTGAAGTTTACGCGAATACTACTATTAAAATGAAAGATTTTACGGATTTATTTCGCGCAGATTTTATTAGGACTATGTGCCTGACGTTGCAAATGCTTAACAGCATTCGTGGTCACAGGCAAGATTAAGGTGATATTTGTCATTACATAGTTATGAAAAATTAAACTACCATCACTCATTAATCTTAATTGACGTTCCTTCCCACGTAGAAAGAGCTTGCTGTGTCTTGAGATCTAGCAGTATGTGACGTTGCTAAATCTTAAGACACAGCAAACTCTAAGCTCAATAAAAGAATAGGATCCCATGCTGGTGGAACTTTCCAACCATATTTGATTTGATTCTTCCATTATAAGGCTACAAACTTCTACAAAACAGATATTTAATATAAAAAAATAATCTTATTTATTATTTTACTAGCGATATAGTCGTGCTCCTGACTACGTTTTCAGTTTATTCCCATCCGTTTCGTTGAAGCGTGGTGTTTTATAGCCTTTTCCGATAAATAATCTATAAAACACAAAAATATTGTTTTCAAATCGGTCTAGTGGACCTGAGATAAGCGTGTTCAAACAAACAATGGTTTCATTAAAACAATAGATGTTTAAGTATAGCTGAAATACCTAAGTAGTAAAGTGCATCGATGGAAATGTGCGTGGTATATGCGCCAAGCTGAACCAGTGACGGACTAAGTGCGTCACGCTGAGCTGAGACCTATCTTTATAGCATTACGTTTTATGGCTATCATGTATATTTCTCCAGATATGACACTGGCCGCTCATACGTTCTCCTTTCCCTAAGCCCTATTGTATCTCGGGTATAATTTACTTTTTGCCCCCTTTCATGTTCAGCAACATATGCAAGTACGTGACCGAACCCTTGTTCCTAAAACAAATAAACGTCGTGCATCCCGTTTTACGGGCCTGTAAAAAGCAACGATAGCTCCTGTCCGAAACATCGGACTAATATTTGTTTTATGATCGATACACGATTTTTAGGGGCCGGTGCCGGACGGCGAAAAATTCTGACGTTTGCGCTCGACTTTTTTGTTCCATTGAATCATGAAGTTTCCGTCTGTGTTTTATCGCAGTCATTTAGCCACACAGCCTACAACTCGTAGAATGAAGAATACGAACCTATAGACATATAAAAAAGTATGGAAGAATATACCTCTATAATCTCGATTATAACAAAATTCTTTAATAATGTTAAACGCTCGCTTCCACTGCTGTCCTAAATCATTAATGCTCCAAGGAGTGAGCCATGCGCGCACGCGTTTATCGATAACTGTGCAGAGTGCAGTGCAAGAGCGCAACACTTTGCCTTCCTAATAGGCCTGTAAGTGTAAAAGAGAGATAATTATGCGCTATCACATTCCCACGTTTTGTTGCCGCAGAGGAAGCGAGTGCTTTATTTATAGTTGCCAAATTAAAGTCTGGCTATTAAAAAAAGTGAGAAGTATTGATCGTAATATCACTGATAATTATTGGGACTACACATTAGCTTTATTGTAAAATAGTTCATTAACTTATTTATAGTACAGAACATTTTTTTTAATTTAAGACTCGCGTTTCTCGAGATTTTTATTTCGAAACTCCTAATATAAAAGGAAAACTCTTGTATTGGTGACGATGCGACGCTGAGCCAGCCAGTACTCGTTTCAATATATTTTGTCTGAAATAATGTTTGAAAAAAATAGCACTTTTTTTAAGCTTCTTGGTCGGACAGTTTGGTTGTGGAGGTTTTTGATGAAAAATAACGTGCGATTCATAAAGATGAAATAAGAAACCAAAAAAAAATTATCATCGGTCATCTGCATCAAACATAAACTCCAGAACTAACCTCCCAATAAGGTATTTTTGTGTAGCTTATTTCCTGTACGTATCCGATTGACTACACATAATCAAATCTTTAAAGTTAATTTACCAAAATTTTTAATTAACCAGTTAAAAAGCAAGATGCACATACAATATTTATCTTATATTATTTCATGTGAACCTAAAAAAAAATTATTCATAGAAAATTCCAAATACTTCGATGAACTAGACCCAAAATAAAATCAAAAGTATTTACCAGACCCTGAACACGAAAAAGAAATATTTTAGTACACCCAATTTTCCCGTGTTCCCGAAGATTACAAGCCCGATCCGGGGGCCGAATCTTTCAATGAAATAAACAATTTTGTATCTTCATAACAAAAGTAAACAGTGTTCGAAGGATGGTATAAAAATTGAGTGACGACCTTGCTTCAGGCGAAGTGGCCAGAATCTTCGCAACTATGCTCTCAAGCATCATCTACAGACAAACGAGTGTTTTATTTCGAGCACGTAGGGTTGGCTTTTAAAAAAGGTTATTGAAACGCTGGGATTATGGTAGCTTGGTGGTCCATACATCAATTTAACCGCGGGTTGGTTTGTTTATCAACTTTGTGTCCGATCCGAATACTATCTTCGTGGGCATAAAGCGAGGGTAATTTACGGAACGTCCCAGGGGCCTATTTTATCGCCAGTGCCTTTGTCTAGAGCGTTTTCAGTGGGACAAGACGACGTCATTAGTCATGATTCAGTGTCGGGATAGCTAAGCAAATGTACTCGGATTGAGTTACACGTTCAGAACTAGAGTATAGTTTTTGCGAGACTTTGTGGTAGATAAGTGAGATAGTAAATGTATTTTGAATGTATTATTTAGTAGCTATTCTACTATTACTCAAAATTGCATATATCATGTTTTTAAGGTTCATGGTTCAATAGTTAGGCTCATGATGGAGTTTAAAAAACCCTTTTATCTACGTGTATCATTGCGATTTACTGCCTACCGTGTAAACTTAAGATTTGGACTGTGGTTTGGAGGTCGTAACTTGGTTTATATCCGTCTTAAGTGTCGGACTAAAAGCCTGTATTTTACGACAGGAGAGGTGGCATTAAAATTAAGCAAGCTATTTTTGCCGGCGAGCAAACATACATAAATGACACCTGCCGAGTGACTAGTACTAACTGTGCCGTTAATAAAGTTTTCATATAACCAACACTACGCAGGGGTTTTATTATAAATTAGCTGCTTATGTAATTTAGGTTTTATAGTAAATGTAGAATTGTAGGAATTGTATACAACTTCTAGTAAATGTGTACAAACAATTCCAAAGCTATTTGAGAAGTGTATAAAATATTGATTCAGACATTATTTAATAGGCACATAAGGAATGTCTACACTTCCTAGGGATTTTAAAGAGTTCATTCAGTCAAAATCGTATAAGAATATGTATAATATTAAAGCAATGTATGTATTTTTTATTAATTTAAAACAAATGAATAAATGAAGAATCAGAGCTGTATTAAGGGTCTCATTGAAACATTATCTTTACATCTTAAAAATTCAAGAATCAGATTTTTATAAACATATATGTAAATCATAATATTTGTATATTTCTTGATAATTCAAGAAAACGATTTTTATTAGGGCTCCCATAAAGACTAACTACATAGTTACAATTAATTTAATATACTATGTTGCCAATTTCTGTTTAGAAAATGTATTAATTTCATAGGAAATATGTCCAATATAATTTACATCACACATACCCGGGTGTTTTAGGAATTATATACAAATTGTAGCAATTCAATTCAATGCCTAATAACATAAACAATAATATGGTTACTTACATTTTTTCTATAAAGAAATAAATCTGATTTGTCAAAAAAATCTTGATCACAAAGCATGGTTATTTAAAAAATACAGAATAGGAACTTCATGTAATTTGTTGTCTTTTTTCTACGTTAAAAATTATTTTGTTTACTTTTTTAACACAATTAACTTTCCACAACAGAGTGTAGCCACTGTAAACAAGCGATCAATCTACTTATTGTGTCTTGTTTTTAACCGACTTCAAAAAAGGAGGAGGTCATCAATTCGACTGTATGTTTTTTTTTATCATTATTTTTTTTTGTATGTATGTTACCCCATATCTCAGTCGTTTGTCGACCGAATCGAAAAATTTTTTCGCCTACTTAGAGGGTGTACCTTCTAGTTGGTCCCATTTTTTCCATTTTGGGATCTGATGATGGGATCTTGGTGTAATTGAGGGAAACCCTCAAATTCTAAAGGCACGTATAGTGTTTCTTTACTAGAATCTTAATGTTGACGTGTTGTTACGTCTGATAGTCAACATCTTGTGGGGCTGAGCTGATGGTGGAACTCCTTAACGCTTAGGAGTTCAGTAATTATAATGACGGAACTTATGATAGGTAATTTGTAGCTTCTTAAAAAATAGAATCATAAGGTGCAACTCCCCCCCCCCTCTTATGTAATCACTAAAAATGAAGAAAAAAAAATAAACTTTAAAAAAAAGTAAAAACCGACTTCAAAACCAAAATGCACTAAAAAGTATTAAATAAACTCTTCACCATGAAACTTTGACCATCAAGCATCAACTATCACAGCACCGACTCCAAAAAGTAATTGTTTACCTAAAACGGATTCCTTTCCTTTTAATGGTGAAGAGTTTATTTAATACTTTTTAGTGCATTTTGGTTTTGAAGTCGGTTTTTACTTTTTAGTCACTTAAGTCATCAACATGATCGCTTGCTCCGTAAAATTTAACATCATTGTACAGATTAGGGCCTCTTCACACATGCTACAACCACGCCACGTGGTCGGGCGTATATTTTGTATTGAAAATAAATAGGACCATTCACACGTACCACATTTTGCGGTCGTTATCGACTTCTTGTGTGATACCGACGATATTGCAATGTCATCGCAACCATAACGCAACGCAACAACGGGAAAAAAAACGGCCAAGTGCGAGTCGGACTCGCGCACTGAGGGTTCCGTGCCAACTTTAACTGAATTTGGGAATCCACTTACTTCCACTTAGTAAAATCCACAACATTTTGTTGACAACAAATATAACTTTGTTTTTCATAGTGTTTGTATGAAGTACAAAGTTATGTTTGCGGTTGTTGAAAATGTGCTATATCTCAAAAACTTCTCGTTCGATTCCGTTCGAACCAAATATCGTTAAAAGTATTTGTTAAGACCTACATTATATATTTTTTTTCAAAACTTACACTCGCTTAGTTTAGAAGTTAGATGGGGTGGACGCCCATTTACCACTTTGGAAGCGTCTAGCTATGAAACGTTAGACTTTAAAAGAAAATGGTCTTAGGAACCTCGGTTTCATTTAAAGACCTATCTGTAGGCACCCTACACGTATAGGTTTAACTAAAAAAAATTTTTTTGTTTAAGTTTCATGTATGGGCCTAAATGTCATATTTTTTTATTTTTTGTATGAGAATCGTAAAGCGGTTAACAGGATACATACTCCTACCAAATTTCACCAGTGTGATGATTATAGTTACAGAATAAAATGGCTGTGACGTACGGACGGACAGACAGACAGACAGACTTGACGAAACTATAAGGGTTCCGTTTTTTGCCATTCGGCTACGGAACCCTAAAAACGATTGTTCAATTCACTCTTTTGACAATCCGTTTGCGCATGCGACCAAATATAGCCCGTCTTCCAATTCGTATGACGCTTGTTTTGATTTGAAGAAACAAAAAGTTTCATTTTTTGGCGCTCGTTACAAAATTTTGTTGGAATCTAGCGCACGAAGCAAGTCATTCAAAAATAGATTTACAAGCTGATCGAAAAACGCGGCGAGGGTTTTCGTAAACAACTTGACACCCGATATCCCTTGAAAACAAACTGGCAACACTTAGTTGTTTGTTCTGTCGCCCTTGTAAACAATCATAGCTCTCGAATCCTTATGGTAGTAAAAGTCGAGGTTGTTTTAGGAAAACTGTGGATTCAGTTTTTGGAGAGGTTAAAAATAAATAATTATTACTTTTTGTTTGTGGAAGCCCGTTTATTAAAATTATTACTAGATTGCTACAGTCAGACAAAATTTTGGCTACCCTATTATTAGAATATACAGGATGTGGCGTAAATAGTGGTCCAAAGCAAAGGTGTGAATACACTGTACACTGAAGCACTACATACCAGTATTTAAAAAATTGTATGTACAGGGTTTTCAAAAAAAAAAATTTTTTTTTTTTTAAAATCGTTACCTTGCCTTACAAATTTCAGTAAAATGTTTTTCTGTCACTAAAGTAACCTAAAATTTAAGAAAGAACTGAATAATAGGTCCAGTTGGCACATTACAAGTGTTGTAAATTTTTCTGATCGTCGATCGATCGATCGATTTCTGATTTCTTTCGTAATCGAACCTGGGACCTCGTAGCGGTGACGCTTTGAAACCTTGCATGCTTGGCCACTACGCCACGGAGGTCGTCATAGTACATTTACGAGTCGGCGCTCGTTACATAGTATTGATTAGAAATGTATTTAATGTGATTCATTAAGGTAAAGTAATTTAATAATGTTAGAGCGTAATACATCAATGTCCTAAACAATAATCAGTTACACACAACATACGGCGGCGTATTTGGAAAACAGTTCAAAGCCTCTCATCACGCCCTGTCGAAACGTCACACTGATTTATTGGGATTAAAATTAAAATCGTACAGCTTTTGGTTGGCGGGGCAGTATCGTATTGATTTGCTCTATATTTTAGCCATATGAATTTAAAGTGACCGCGTTTGTCTAGATTAGGGTGTGCTGCACACTACATTATTTTAATCTAAAATAATTAAGAATTAAATGATTAAGTCTGAAAACTTATACACATCTCAAGTATATGCTTTCATAAAAAATGTTTGGTCTTATAATTCAGCACTCTCAATAATAAAGTAGATAGAGGTGGAAAATTTAACACAGACAAGGAATAAAATTACCTTCAAATAGCTGATATTTTTTTTTTGAAATGCACAATACTAAACGGTGATATCTAAACAGCAAAGTGATATGAAAGTTCTAACATTGGCGAATGATAATGTAGACGTACTATAAGGAAGCTCTAAGAGGTTCATAAAAAATCTGTCCTACAACATAAAATGAAAATCATATCATCATTCGTAGTATGAAGCTGTTCAAGTCTAAACTGTTTTAGAACTGGCAAAAACAACAACTCGGTCTGGCGATGTGAAATTATAGCCTCAGGCCTTCATTGTGGCTCACTTGAAACCAAGATCCCCGCTACATCAAGATCTGCCAGATGCCCTATTCTGTAAAACTATACAACGAGTAACATTAAATATATTTTATTTTAAATAAGCTACATGGCTAACGCAATATCCAGGGTGTTTAACGGGACGATGTAGATATTTTTTTGTCCCGATAAGGGACACCTATGCAACCATTTTAAGTCATGTATGGTGTTTGTGTTATGGTGACAATTTTTAAGTACAGAAATCGTGTCTGAGTGAGGCTTTTGATAACAATGTCAATGTTGGTGACAATGCACAGATAAAACGGATCAGGGAAACGGGCTGTATTTGTTTCCAATTTACTTTGTTAATTTTTATTAGACCTTTTGACTTACAAAATAAATTGATCACTGGAGAGATAATTTTGTTATTAACCCATGATACTTTATTGGCTTTTCGCGGGGATATCAGATAGGTAGTTATTGTTTTTACCTGAAGAACTAGGTAATCATTACTAACCATCATTATTAGGTAACATTCATTAGTAGATACTAACTCTGTGGTACTATCCATGGTATGTATATGAAAATGGTATTTATGTAATAAGTAGTATGTATGTTTACTATCATTATATAATCGCCACATTGTAGGTACGAGTACCTTTTAATTTGTGGTTATTGACGTCACGCCCTTTCTTTTGTCCCTAAATTTCTTCGCGCTGCAAGTATTTTCTCTGTTAAGCATTATGTCCGCCATACGTACCGTTTGGTTAAGCATTAAGTTTTTAAGTTAAATAAATAATAGAAAAGAACTCTCAACATATTTCATTATACAAAAGCGTGTCCGTCAATGTTATCAGAATTATTACTTATCCCATCGGTTAGGCCACCCGGCGTCGTGCTAACAATGATTAAGATTTTATAGTCCCGGAACGAGGCTGGGGCTAATAATTTCAAATTCGAACCGTTAAAGTTGCGACAGGCGCGCCCTAGGGGCGGACAATTGAATTGAGGCAAGCGCTTCAACAGTTAAGGTTGAATGATGTCGTCATCTGTTACGAAGCTTTGTGTGGAAGGCTAGTTCATTTTTGAAACAGGAGGTTATCAATTTACAAACAACGTTATCTATTAAGATGCAATACGTCATGATAATAAAATAAGTATGAGATGTTGATACGAAATTGTGTATTCTCTTGATCATAATAAGCGTCACTTGCTCTTTTAAATCACTTCTGTTCACTCTCAAAAATATTTATGAACTAAGGGTTACTAACTTAACCTTTTACTGACAGTGACCAGCTATAGGCCTATAACAAAAAAAATCTATTGTGTCTGGTATACTGCTCTGATAAATGTCAAGAAAAAATCCATTGATCATCCTATGTAAAGCCAGCGCTTAGTTTGATTGGACTTTCCTAAAATTACAATTATAGTCAATATAGTGTATCTGTATTACACATCTATACAACGATCTGGCTTGTGCTTACCATGTAATTCATTTAAAATAAATATATTGTTTATTCATGAAATTTAAACCTCTCTTATCCATTCAGTGTAAATATTTTCGTCTTTGTACTAGAAATGGGTAACCACCCACAGCCAATAGGTACCTATGTGTCTTTGAAACCTTCAAGGCTTATTGAAAGAGCTCGGGTAAAAACTATTTGAATTTGTAATCAATTCTGTTCGACAAAGTGCGCCTTTTTGTTCGACGGGAGAGCAATTCAACTTTTTTATGTGACGAGACGAGCGGAAAGACTGAACCGAATTGCTTGAAACATTTCATTCAATGGCTTTTTTGTACAGATTTATAGTTATTTTATAAAAAAAAACTGTTTCATATATTCTTTTAGATTGTTTGGCAAGAAAATCATTTAAAGCAACTGAGGCCCTATTTTTGAATCGCGGCAAGATGGCGAGTCATATTAATTTATTAAAGTCGAATTTTCGATTGAAAATCAGTCGAAATACACTCGGGACGGATTCGAAAAAAGACACCTTAATTTAGTGAGTACGTACGTAAATACTTCACGTGATTTTCATTTTTTTTTAAATTGGTTTTCAAACGAATATCACAGGCCATAATTACATTTGCATTTGGAATCTGTCATTTTTGTACGATTGCTCATTGTGTTTTCTAATTTTGGCGCCAATACATGTTATAATATTTTGCGATGCGATTGCGAAATGGAGTGGGGTGATAAAGAGACCCGAATCGCTGTGATTGTATTACACAAAGTTGGTATGGTGCAAAATGATGTTTTTAAAACTCTCCATACGCTTGGTATTAGTCAAATGTTTGTGTACCGGGCTATCAATAGGTACAATGAGACCTCCTCTGTTTGTGATAGAAAAAGATGTGGCCGTCCAAGTAGTGTTCGTACGAAAAAGGTGGACAAAGCAGTAAGGGAAAGGATTCGCACAAATCCTGTCCAAAAGCAAAAGATTTTATCTCGGGAGATGAAGATAGCATATCTATAATCTTTACAATTGAGCTACATTTTAACAAACAAAATGACCGTATTTATGCTCAAATCTCTAAGGAAGCTTCCCAATTAGTCGGCAAAGTGCAACGTGGGCATTACCCAACTTCAGTGATGGTTTGATGGGGTGTTAGCTAAGAAGGAGTGACTGAACCATATTTTTGTGAAAAAGGTATCAAAACATCGGCACAAGTGTATCAAGATACCATTCCTGAGAATGTAATTAAGCCCCTAAACAACACCATGTTCAATAACCAAGCATGGTTTTTTCCAACAAGACTCGGCGCCGGGTCATAAAGCTCGGTCCACGCAGTCTTGGTTAGAAGCGAACGTTTCGGACTTCATCAGAGCTGAAGACTGGCCGTCGTCTAGTCCCGATCTTATTCCGCTGGATTATGATTTATGGTCAGTTTTAGAGAGTATGGCTAGCTCTAAATGCCATGATAATTTTGAGTCCCTAAAACAATCCATACGATTGGCAGTGAAGAATTTTCCCAAGGGAAAGAGTGCGTGCTTCTATTGATAACTGGCCTCAATGTTTAAAGGACTGTATTGCAGCTAATGGAGACCACTTCGTATAAGCTTTTTATATTTTAAATTGTTTTATATTTATGTATAAAACGAACACTGTAAAAGTAATAAATATTATTTGCATTATTTTTTTTTCTTTGTGACAATATTTATTTATGGCAAGACTAGGTATATCCAATCTTTTCTTGCCATGTTTAAACTAAAAATTTTAAAAAATAAACATGTTACTATAATTTTCCTATTATTAAGCCTAAGCCACTCAAACGTCGAAATCATTTTGAACACGTGTCTTAAAGGCTTTATTGCAAATGGATTACTGAACTTTAAAACTATTCCAATTCCGGATCGGCTAACTTTGAAGACCAAGCCGGAATTAAATCGCAAGACGGTTACATTCTTGTGTTAAATGATGACGTCTTGGTCCTTTATATTGAGCAGCCAATCGGAACGTTTACACTCGTGAGCAACTTTCGTGTAAAGTGTGTCACAATCACATTAATTAAACAATAAATAATATAATGTGTTATTTTGAAATAAACACGTTTACTTTACATATTCATATTACACTCGGGCATGTAGAAACAAATGATTCGGAAATATCATGTCACCACTGCCGCAGCCATTTAAGTTTAAACTTTTAAACAGTGCAAGGTAATAAGTAGTTATGAAACTGTATTAATGTAACTGGGCTTTAAAAGTGTTTTTTTTTTAATAAATCATTTTATATTTTATATGATTGAATTATACCTTACCTTTACTTTTAAGATAACCCGACAAATCCCTCGGAGACTAAAGATCCTATCTCTCAAAAGCGTAACATTGTTTGACGCCTTACCTCTATTGAACTTAGTCCTGAGCCTTGAAACAAAGTTCTAAACTAAAATTTAGTAAACGACAATGGTCTTCAACTCTCAATATTGAACTTTACAGACTGCTCTCAAAACTTTGATATTAGATTTATGTACACAAAATTATAATCGACGTTATGCTTC
The DNA here is from genome assembly GCA_963924145.1 of Pyrausta purpuralis. Taxonomy (NCBI): domain Eukaryota; kingdom Metazoa; phylum Arthropoda; class Insecta; order Lepidoptera; family Crambidae; genus Pyrausta; species Pyrausta purpuralis. The sequence continues at coordinate 22,916,493 of OZ001643.1, forward strand.
AAACTTTGAACAATTTTAAGTTTCTGAAACGTATATTTAACATTTCAGATTTCGTTGGCATTTCTTAAATAAACTATGACCATATTGAGAAGATTTTTCAAATGTAGTCGAAATGCATGTCTTAGTAGTCATATTAATTCCAACTAAACTTATTTGATTCATATGGATAGAATCTCCGTACCTCGCCATTTTTTTTAAAAAACAAAACTTATTAGAGTATTAGGGTCTGGGCCTACTACTCTGCATTGTACCATAACCGTGCTAGGAGCGTATCAGACACGATACGTTCTACTTTGCTTACTAAACGCGTCTACAGCGTTCTGTCTCACCTTTAGAAAATTTCAAAAAAATAAAAAATAAATCATGCCCAAAAATTACAAATATTATGTTAACAAATAAAAAAAAACACTTATACAAATACAAAAGACAGTTACACAGATGCCAGCCAGAGGACTTACAGCTTAGAGGACCTGATGCTGGTTTTCAGTGGGCTCTACCTACTTTATAATAAGGAGTGAGAGCGCTATTATTTGGGTAGCGTTGACACGCTTCGAGTATGACACGCTTCTTGCATGATACGAAACGGTGTTAGTCGTCGTCAGTCGGTGACAGAACGGTCTAGTGGGAATCATGTCATAGTTTTCATTTTTTTTGTGTGACACATTCCTCTATATCACGGTCATTGTAGGCTAGAGTATAGTAGGCAGTAACCTTTAATATTAAAATAATATTTATCGTTTTAAATACAATTTTATACATACCTAATAAAGATTTATCGATTTCGAAATGAATATTATCAAATATTGTGTAAGTAATTAAAATTAGTTACGATTACTACGAGAAGGATTTGTACACACAATACATACAATTTTAAATTTGCACTTTTAAAGCAACTGTAAATGAACAATGCTTTAATTCCTATTGTCAAAGGGTTGACACCCAACCCTTTGACAGCTACGACTACAAAGAAAGAGCTCAACGATCCCTCCACAGATCTCAGGGCATTGTTTTTTTTTTAAAACAAAAAGACGCGCTAAAGTTTCCCTTATCTGCAGAATGAGTTTGACGAAAGTGTTATGCAAAAATCCACCCCGACTGTTTGATGAATTCCACCCGCCTTGATGTTTTTGACAAACAAAACACTGCGGTAATCTCAAATTATCATACTGCAATAAAAAAGTAACAGGCGAACTGCGAGTGTTTTGAAGAAAAAATACCTTAACCAAATGACAGAATGGCTATTTTAATGATTGTTTCAAGTGTTTTCAACCGCTGGTATCGAAATTTTGAGTAAACTATCGATCACTCAACTGGGATTAAGAACCTTTACACACTAAGACTTTTAGCAGCGATGCAGTCGCGATGCTGACGCGCGTTAGTATCGATGCAGTTGCAAAATATCAACCTTTACACACTGCGCTACTTTAAGCATTCATGCAGTCGCGATGCACAAGCTGAAAATTGTAAAATTATGCACTGAATTCTGGCATCGATGCTAACGCCGACTGCATCTATGCTAAATTGAATCTGTTCATTGCGTTAGTCGCGATGCCGCAGTGTGTAAACGGTCTAAGACATAAAATATTTTTTATCCTGGCCGTAAGTTGTTATAAAATAAAAACAAAACTACAAAGTTGTTATAAATTAAAAACTTTTCACATAGATATGTAACCGTTATTAGTTTGGCGTCCCGAGTAAATGAATACATTTTACGAACGGATGCCTTTTCAGAGTTAGCAGACGGGAAAATTCCCATTTTCGTCGGGACGGCAGCGCTCCTGGCTAGCCATTAACTGAGTTAAGCAAACTAGTGAACACTATATTGAACAATGGTTCGGAATCAAACATAATTGCTGAAATAATTCAAATTCACTTTAATTTGCTAAAGAAGACGATTCCACGAATTTACTCTCGACTCCGTTTTAAGAAAAGTTAATTGAGAGAATGCCAAAACTGTTTTGTGGTTGGATTTTCCGATGAAAAAATACAAAAGCTTACTAACAGCAGCTTCGAATGCGGATGTTTAAGCGAATACTGCTTTATAAGTGTCAGAAACGTCTTAAAATTGCACAAAAAACTTTACACGAAAACACTTTTGTATTGAACTAAGAACGGGCTATAAAGGAAACATAGATGCACTAATTTTAAAGTAAGAAGATATAAAAATCGTTTATTTATATATATGTGTACATAAGTAACAAATAGGCACCCAATACACCCACCAGAAAAATGCAAGTGAGTTTCACAAGAAGCCCTTCCGAGTTGACATCATTAGAGCGCAAAAGCTTGGGGCATTTCACGAGCCTGACCCTTCAGAATTAAACGATGTAAAGCCTACTAGCAAACAAGATAAATGGCTTTTTCTCGAGGACAGTAACCTCTTTATAAGAAACAGGCCGATGTCTATCCAAGCGTATTTTCCGATAAATAAAGATTTACGCAGTCCTGCCGGTAAATTGCCGGGAAATATTACATTATATCATTATAGACTTGTATAAGATACTCCCTTTTTCTCTGATGAAATTGAATTTGCGAAAAATTATCTCTGAAAGCTTTCAGCTATGGTATTTTAAGGTTTGTACACCGTTATTATAAGTACGGTATAGCCATTTTTATGATTCAAATCTGTAAATAACTACAATCACAATATTTCGATGTGATTTATTATTATTTTTCACTGAAACTGTGTAACGAGTGCTAGGATTGTAGGGAAGAGGAAAACATACTGCGCCCACCCCAGATAAACTTGGCAGTAAAGCAAGGAAATGCATATGCATGCATGCAATAACTTTAAAATTAAGAACAATACCATGTGATACTTCTTACTCGATAATACTAACTCAAATGTGAAATTAATATTTTTGTCTAATTGAAAAATTGGTCGCATAGTAATGTTTACTACTAAAGTGGCTCTTTCATTCCAATTAATAATGTATTTCATTTTAAAACACTTAAGCATTCAAAAAGATGGATCGTATGATTTTAGGATAAAATCATAATTTCAACGAACCAGTTTAAGGCTTGAAATGAGTAAATGTTTGAGCCTTAGGCGAGATTTCAAAGCATCTGTTATCTTATAAAGTCACTGGATCTAGTTTGCCAACCCTTATAATTGTACGAATTATATATCTTGTTCTTAATTATATTCTATAACGTTGTATTTTTTACGTTAATGTCAATTAGAGAGTGTAAGCAAAGATTTCAATTATCTATGTTATTTGAAAATCTCTAAATGAACCCTTATTCAAATAATTTATATTTTTTTGAATCAGACAAAGGGACTTCTCCCTTTTAATTAACTTTCGAGTACAAGAACGAATGCAGCTTTCCTATAAAGGGCGATTGTAAATTTATTACCTACTTATATTGTAAGGCTTTATTGCATCAAGGTACTTATATAAGACGTCAATTAAATTGTACTGATATTTTTATGTATCTTCCAGGGCCTGTTTCACCATCGACGGAACCAACGAATAATTTAAATATGGGCGTCATTTCTTAGGATTTTCTTCATAATCATCGTACCAGAACTTATATTTCGAAATAGGCCGTAAGTATAGACATCTGAACAAATCTATCTCAACATCTCAACACATTTCCTAGAGAAGGTACAGCCTGAAAATGCTAAGTTTACACTAAATCACTTGTTTCCCACAAAACGTATTTCGATATGCCAGAGAGACTTAAGTGGCGGTTGAGACGGTAAGCCGATTTGGTTCCCAGATCCGATCCCTCCTTGTAATGTCACTAATCTCCTCAAACCTTAAGATTTGTTTGCACAGCTGAGTTTAAAGGAAATGTCGGTTGACCTGACGGTTGGTCGTACCGGCCGTAAAATTGTATACATAGGTATTTAGTGTCATTGACATATTTTTAACTGACTTCAAAAAAAGGAGGTTATCAATTGGACTTGCATGTATGTGATATCGCCAGAATTAGATAAAATTTTAGTTTGTTCATCTATTCGAGCCTTTTAAACATGCGTTCAAAATTCCGTAAGCGTACGTATGTATGTTTGTCTCAGGATTTCCCGAGAATGAGAAGTCATAGCGAGTTTTTTTTTTAGTTTGATCAGGTGTAGTTCAACTTAGGGTACAGTGTTAGTAAATTTATCAAAATTAGTCTAGTTTTTCTTGAGATATAAATAATAATAGCTAAAAATGTAAGTATTAAAAAGCGATCCATTAAGATGAAATAAGAAACCAAAAGAAAAGTTTCAACCAAAAGTTTAATGCATCTTTAAGAATATTTCAATCTTTTTAAGTAAGCAGCAGAGTGGAGCCTCCTAAAATGCCATTAGGTAAGTACTTCCTATTGGCGTAACATAGCCATGATAAGACACCATAAATAGCTTAATATTTATGATTGAACCTACCACATTGTCCAAAGCTTTCTCATTGGGATTTTTATTATGACCCAATTCCCTAATTTTCGAAGGCATCTTTCAATTTAATATTCCTCTTTTTAGGTGGAAAATGATTTATTACACCCGACCTTTGAATCGTTTAGTGCTGTGAAATGCGCAAGGTGTAATTATCTTGACTTCAACTTCAAAATACTTCAATTAATTTTATTGAAAAATCAGGAGACCGTGACAAGAAATCACACCATCTAATATATATAAATCTCGTGTCACAATGTTTGTCCTCAATGGACTCCTAAACCACTTAAACGATTATAATAAAATTCGCACACCATGTGCAGCTCGATCCAACTTGAGAGATAGGATAGTTTAAATCTCAAATTATAATCGCAATTTTAATTTATTGCTAATTATTTGTCTGTTATTATTTGACAGTTACAATTATCCGTTAACTCCAAATGATTCTAACAGATGTCGATACCTTTCGACTGGGTTGAGTAAGTAATCATTAGATGGCGCTGCTATTTATTTTGTAGTGAACGAAATACCGTATAATTCAATATATATATAGAGGGAGAGAAATTTAAGAGGGAAATACAGTCGCCACCACGTCAGGTTACCCTTTATTGCAAACTAGCCCTTATTACAACGACATAAGACACCGCAGTGTTTACCTTGACGTACCTCTATGCTTGCTACTTATATATATATATATATATATATATATATATATATATATATATATATATATATATATATATATATATAGATCTAATGATTACTTACTCAACTCAAGTCGGATCGAACTGCACATGGTGTGCGAATTTTATTATTTAGGAGTCCATTGAGGACAAACATTGTGACACGAGATTTATATATATTAGATGGTGTGATTTCTTGTCACGGGTCTCCTGATTTTTCAATAAAATTAATTGAAGTATTTTGAAGTTGAAGTCCATATAATTACACCTTGCGCATTTCACAGCACTAAACGATTCAAAGGTCGGGTGTAATAAATCATTTTCCACCTAAAAAGAGGAATATTAAATTGAAAGATGCCTTCAAAAATTAGGGAATTGGGTCATAATAAAAACTCAATCCCATTGAGAAAGCTTTGGACGATGTGGTAGATTCAATCATAAATATTAAGCTATTTATGGTAAAGTCTATATATATATATATATATATATATATATATATATATATATATATATATATAGAAGGAGAGAAATTTAAGAGGAAAATGTATTTGTATTAAATATAGAGTAGAAAAACCCTGATAATTATATAGTTATTTAAGTGAAGTCGTAAATGAACACATTTTTACGCTTACATTGCAACGCTGGCGAGATTGATCAAACATTAAACCCGTGCGAAGCCGGGGCGGGTCGCTAGTTTCCAGATAAATCTTTAATCGCGTCGATATTCTTCGCAGAATTGGCAAATACAAAACTATTGGCGGGCACAGACAGAATGGCGTCAGAGATTCAAAATGTCCGTGGTTGCTTTTTGATGAGGTTTTCAGTAAATTAATTGTTAGAAGGTTTTAGTATTTTTCGAATTACTTCAAAAAAGGAAAGTTGGACAATAACTAAAAAATATTTTGTTTTTAAATAACCGCCTTTATTACAAAATATTATAAATATTGAAATAACGCGGATAATTTAAGATAACGTTTCAAACACTTTATTCACAACACTATTGTAGCATGAACGTTGAGTCCCTGAGCAAACCAGATTGCAGGGTCAGGGGCTGCGGTTGTCCGATTGTGGCTTTCGCATAATAATTATGATAATTATTTCAGAAAAGAATTAACTGTACAAAGGACAAGCAAGGTAGATAACGAAAAGGTAAGTAAGTATGAGTACCTATTCTTAAATATAATTTTTCAGGTCTTATTTTTGACGTCAATTTTTTGATATAATGTATAAGTTATTCTTCGTGTATACACATTTCTGCTTGAAAAAGTTAGTAAAACTTCATAAACAGTATACCGAGAAATCAAACTATGTCTGATATAATACAAAGATCGGTTGCAATATTTTGCTTTTACTTAGCTGTTACTTTTGTTTATTAACCGGAGGTAACCGGATTCAGAACGGCAATTTAACATAGGTACTTTTAAATAGGTAAAAGAATATGGTACCGATCCAAGCAAACGACTAATACAAACTAAAAAGTTTACTCAATCAATACATATCTCTGCCATAGGCTGAAGTAGCTTGTAGAGAAAAGACATATCTCCTGAGCTAATAGATCATTGTAACTTTAGTAAAAGTACAATTTCAAAGCCACCGGTCTACTAGAGGTATTAAAAGGAAATATCCCTCGTAGCAGATGTTCGAAGCCCATAGGCGTGGGGTCACGCGCGCGCCATCACTCCGGCGCCAGATGCAGCCGTCTCCATAACGACTCAGTCGCCCGGAGTCCACTCACTATTATACGGCTCTTTGATGTGACCAACCTTTGAGAGTTTCAGAGCAACGCGCCATTGGAGGCTGTTGCGTATACGATTTCATTGATATTGAGGGTCTGAGGTGGGATTGTGAAAAGCAATCGTATTCGTTTGACAGTTGAAGGATCGGTATGATCTGATAGATCATAGCGTACGTTACAATAGGTACGATTGCCTTACTCAATTCCACCTCTGATTGACGACGCAAGTCAAACGCCACTGGTCATCAGCGATATCGTCGCTCTGAAGCAAGACTAAGTGCGCCTTCACATTAGAGCGACAGCTACATCAATGTGAAATCTCTTAGAACTAAAATTGACCCACCGATTTTAAAGCATACATATTAATGTAAAACTTGTATTTTTAACCTGATACTATACCCAGAGGTAATCAGCGACATTGTCAGCTTACAAAATGGTATGATTAATTATTACTGACTTTTACAATAAGGGTAAAGGCGTGATAGATGCGCCGTGGGATAGCGATGCCTAATGTTTAAAAAATCTAACTTCCCAAACTCGCGACTGAAAAACAATGGTTAAACTAAGAACCGCAGTCACCCTGCACCCCATTAGCCACGAGTCGTCTTGTGGTAAGGACTTTTTTCGTTCGTATGTGCATTCATATCTGCGGCAAACTTTAAAAACACGTCAAAGTTTTAAAGAGCTAATATTAGCTGTTGAATAATTTAACTAGTAATAATTAATTCTATGAAATTTTATTTAGGTCAAAATCTGTACTTTCTACGTCCAAAATATAAATCTCAATAAACATAAATCATTAAACTAGCTTAATTCATAGACCTTATTTTTATGAAATGTATACTTTTAAAAGTATGAGAATATTTCAAAAAGTGGGGCATCTATCCGGCTTTGGCCCTAAGTGACCCTCCCGTCTTTTTCTATTTTTGTACAAAGAGTATTGATACTCGATTATCTAATTAAATAATGTAATATATTCCTTTTGTATGTGTGTACTTTACAAATTAAATGATTTTGGCCACCCTACCTCTCATTATGTATGGCCGCAGTAGCACGCGGGGTTAACGACCGCATATTGTGTTTCATAATTCACAATGTCCCATGAAATTATGCAGGGAATTTCAGGTAGTATATCAATACAGCGTTTTCGCGTATATCTAAACTTTAAATGAGTCAAATATTAAGTATCTGGCTTTAGAGCCTTAGTCGTCTAAGGCTCTAAAGCCAGATACTTAATATCATATCATGAGTTCCTACGGATTGTTGGGTAATAAGGATTTAAATTAAAAAACATACTTATCGATATTGAGAATAGTTTTCTATATGAACTACCTATGTAGAGATGAGGGTTCGTCGGAATAAAAATAAAAAAAAATATATAAAAAAAATAACACTATTACATTCTGCACCAAGTCACCATGTTTTAATTTCACACTCACAGATCGCGAGAGTTTACGTAAACAGTACCTTATCTAGAAGTTAGACTAGTTTTGTCAAGTCAGTCTGTCTGTCCGTCCGTCCGTATGACACAGCCACTATATTCTGAAACTTTTAGTATTACACAGTTGAAACATAATAGGTAGATGTATCCTGTTAACCGCTTTACGATTCTCATACAAAAAATAAAAAATAATGATATGTAAGGGGCTCCCACACAACATTTTTTTTTTGCCAAACCTATGCGTGTAGGGTGTCTATGGATAGGTATTTTAAAACGACCTCGAGGTTTCTAAAACTATTTCCTCTAACAGTCTTACGTTTGAGAGGTAAACGCTTTCAAAGTGGTAAAATAACCAGTAATTTTAAAGATAGAGCACTTTTACTTTATTATTTATGCAAATACTTTAATAAAAAAGTTATATTTGCCGTCAACAAAATATTGTGATATTTTGGCTCAGTGGAAGTAAGTGGATCTCTAATTCAGTTTAAGGGTTCCGCCCTTAGTGTGCGAGTCCAGCTCATACTTGACCGGTTTTTTAACACCACGGCCGATAAAAATTGGGGGACAATGAAAGAAAAGTATTTTTTTCCTGCATATTCATATTTTTTTTATAAACTTATGAACTAGTTTGTTGGATTTAAATATTTTTAATAGCCTATATATTTCTGGTGAAACCAAAAACACTGAACTAAAAATGTTATCATTTGTGAATCGCATGAGATAAACTTAAGGCACATGGCAATATTCAAAAAGGTTAAGATAGGTTAGTGGTTATTTGTTGGTAGTGAAACAGGTCCTAAATAACAAGGATAAGTATTATAAGATCGAATTGAACTCTTCAATAAAGTACATGAAGTCCGTTTTTCATAGCTAGTCGCACATTGTAAACAATCATGACATTCATATTTAACGACATAAATAATTTTAAAATAAGACAAACACTCAACACACAACTTACATAAGTAATAATAGTCCCCCTAGCCGATTTCGACTACGGTGGCCAGTCACAACGACTAACCGACTGCGCGGCACATATTATAGTGCACAAGTGTGTGCGCAAACACAGGTGCACTCTCTATTCCTTTCACTCTCATAGCTCGATGGGACAGCAATCTGACACGACCAGAGAGAGTTCAGGCGCAGGACCAACGGCTTAACGTGCTTTTCCGAGGCACGGGGGTGAAACATTACATAAGTAATTTATCGTTGAATAATGAAACATTTCTTATTCAAATCGTAAAAAAATATATGCACTAATAATATTTTGAAGTTATGAAAAGATCGTTTACATTATTGTACTAGCAAAGAGAAACAAACTTTAATTTATTATTTCACGTTTATAAATGTTATTCCAAGAATAACCATCAAAAACAATTTACCCAAAAAGCATTTCATAACCTTGCAAAGCAGCATTGTCGGACGTAATTAAATTGAAAGAAATGACTGTTGAATTTTTCATAAAACCGACTAAGCGTATTTACTTTCCCTCCAAGTTATAACCGAACTAATAAAATTACCCTGAAACTGATGAGCCCCCCATTTTAAGGGGAAGGAATTTGGTTCAAACAGATTGTTACTTTAATCTTTTATTTCCATTCTTGGGAGATTCTTTCCGTCTTCATTAGTCATTCTTTAGAAGAGATAAAATGATTTATGAAAAGAGGGTGAGGTACTTTTTTCGGAGTTCTGCGTACAATTGATACGAGTTTTATGCAAATTTTAGACCGAACGTTATCTGTTAGTTGTCACATGATAGCCTGTGAGCCATCGGGGGCTAAAGATGGACCGACTCAAAGTAAACGGAAAGTGATTAATGGGATTTTAATGGTCCTTATGGTTTTTTTTCTTCTTCGATTTCCAATTACTCTACATCAGTTACGTCCACGAATATCGAAGGGCAAACTATCTTCTCTTTAAACTACACAGCTCACATATGACGTACAGTTTGCTTAGGACCACTGTCTTGTAATGAAAAGATAACATCGGGTCTCTGTTCCCTTACCTGAGTGTACTACTAATACTTTGTAAGATGACCCTCGTATTTTTGGCTGAAGCCGTCTCACTCGTTTATATTGTTCGACTGGAATGAAAGACAGGGACAAATAGAAACCATAATTCAGAATGACATCGTACAGAGTAAAGACTGAATTTTAACCGCCCAAGGGCAACCTCTGGTCATTATTTTCGTAATATACATTAAGGCGTGTATACACTCTCGCTAAACCGAGCCTAGCGCCCGCAAATATAGTTTAAATGGACTCATAGTCACAAATCCAATCTGTTTGAGTGGTATTGATTGATGCATAAAATTAAAAAACCGGCCAAGTGCGAGTTGGACTCGCGCACTGAGGGTTCCGTGCCAACTTTAACCGAATTAGGGAATCCACTTACTTCTACTAAGTAAAATACCACAATATTTTGTCGACTGCAAATATAACTTTGTTTTTCATAGTAATTGTATGAAGTACAAAGTTATATTTGCGGTTGTTGAAAATGTGCTATATCTCTAAAACTACTCGTTCGATCCCGTCCGAACCAATTTTCGTTGAAAGTATTTGTTAAGGTCTACATTATATATTTTTTTCAAAATTTTCACTTGCTTAGTTTAGAAATTAGATGGGGGGAACGCTCATTTTACCACTTTGGAAGCTTCTAGCTATGAAACGTTAGACTTTAAAAGAAAATGGTTTTAGGAACCTCGTTTGTTGTCATTTTGAAAGACCTATCTATAGACACCCCACACGCATAGGTTTGACTAAAAATTTTTTTTTCGGGTTTAGTTTCATGTATGAGAGCCCCCCCTTAAATATCATTATTTTTATTTTTTGTATAAGAATCGTAAAGCGGCAAGCAGGATACACATTCCTACCAAATTTCAACAGTGTGATGCTTATAGTTGCAGAATAAAATGGCTGTGACATACGGACGGACAGACAGACAGACAGACAGACAGACAGACAGACAGATAGACAGACTTGACGAAACTATAAGGGTTCCGTTTTTTGCCATTCGGCTACGAAACCCTAAAAAGGACGGTAATAACATTGAAACTTAGATTACATACCTAATTATGACACCCGTCTGGTGTAGTAGTCGAGAAATCGCCTACTACGCAGCGGGTGTGGGTTCGATCCCCGCACAATACAAATATTTGTGTGCATGAACATGTCTGTTTGTATTGGTCTGGGTGTTTTCTATGTATATCGTGTATGTATTTACAAACAAAGAAAAAGTATTTAAGTATTATATCCGTTGTCAGGCACCCATAACACAAGCTTTGAGTAGCTTACTTTGTGACTAGATGGCGATGTGTGGAAATGTCCAAAGGAATTATCCTTCCTACTCAGACCAAAATTGCGTGATTGCATGAGCTAGTGTTGCTGACAAAGCTATTCAGATATCTCCTTTAAGTTGTGATGTGTATCTAGTCATACATTTGTACACTGACACCTCAATTTCTTGAAAACTATTTAAATGTCTGATTATATTTCAAAATGTTATTAAGACACTTACATATATGCAAAAATATTGGTTTACTTTATATTTTTTTAAGAGCTTTACGCTTTACGAGCAAAGCAAAAGCGCACATTTCGTATTGTGCGTAGTACTTGGGGACTTGCTTAAACTTTAAGAAGTTGGTGCAAGTGTTGCGTTAGACTAGTTTACCACAATATTTCCAGCGTTAACTCCCAAGAGCCACTTTTAAAAGACAATAGATAAGAAAGGCTAATGTTTGGAACAAATTTGGAGCGATAACCCCCTCTGGTGCCTTGAAGAGAAACGTCAGGCATAGTCAAAATATATTAAGTAACATATCTACAAGGTTGTTTCATCTAATTTTAACAAAGATCAGCCAACAACATAGGAAATATTGTTTGGTACATGTATGCGCAAAAAACATACACAAATTCACACTCTCTACCTTTACTCTTACATACAGGGTTTAACAAAATCAACTGCATTTCTTCTCGGTGGTGACCCTGTTGCTAAAATTAAACAACTTTTTATATGGGACCAACATCGAAATCCCAATTATTATTTTTTACTTATCCATACAAACTAGAATCAGCTGATCGGCTCTCTAGTATGGGAAAGTGAATTATTTTTTTGGGATTACGATGTTGATCCGATACAAAAAGTTGCTGTATTTAAGGGTCAGAATAAGCCCCAAGAAATGCATTTAATTTGGTTAGACCCTATAATTTCATATGACTAGCGAGAACGTCGCGTTGCCCTGCGTTTACTTATGCATTGGAACGAGAAGACAGTCTACTGATTACTGTTTTGCTATGTCTAGACGAGCGTTACACCGACAACTTTTAATCGGTGAAACTTCCAACTTCTGCAAGGATACGGGCTCAACCAATTAAGTTAAAGCGGGATATTTAATTATGTTTGCGTTGTTAATGTGTTGCAAGTTGACAGTTAAGAGATTTTCGAAAGAGGCTTGTGAAAATGATGGATGAAAATGTTTTGGTCAATTACTGTTAGTGCTTTCAGCAATAATTAAATTCTGTCTGGATGTACGGTAATTTTTTTATTTCAAAACAATATATTTTTGTATTTATAGTTGATAATAAGTAAAAAAAAACTAAATAATTAAAAAAACACGTGTATATATATATTTTTTTCATTTTATGTTTTTATAGTGGTTGGTCACTATACAAACTAAATAATATAAATTGCACTTGCACAAACGCAACTTTTTGGCTGTTACAGACGTGGATCGAACCCCGTGTCTTACGCTCGCGTAACTCGTGTATAGTTGATAACCTCTATTTTTGAAGTCGTTTTAAATAAGCTTAACTTGTGGAAAAAAATATCAGCTTTCGCTAAATCGTACAGTATCCGATTAAAAGGCAAAAAACCAAAAAAAAACTTTCAATTGAGCTGGGAGGAAGAAGAGGGCCCCATCCTCCCAGCTCAACGGCTACGGGCTGGATTTTTTCATATATTGACCTCCTTACTAGTCCAAATAAAGTTACGAAGGCAAAAATCGTTTTCCTTCAAATTCCCTCTATTTTACTGAACTGTCTTTCTTTGTTAGCATTAATTAGGTAATGTCACGGTAGTTTCAAAACGGCTATACACGTCCCTCGGCACAGATTGTAAGGAGTGTATTTAAGCACAATAGAAAAGCCTACCAGTGCTCATCTGTCTAAACTTTATCTATGCCCATTTTTTTTTAAATATAGGTATGTCAAATAAAATAAAAAACTCAAAATCCTTAATCGAAGCCAAAGTTAGTAAGACTAATTGCTTTTAACATTGATTTAAATCAACAGACTTAAAACAAGGACTATAAAAATATATTTTTAGGTTCACAATGTGATCCTACTCTGTATACTTCAGTTTGAATTTTATGTTTACAGTTAAACGTTAATCTCTGCCTTATCCAGCCGTTTCAATGTATTTTATTTATGTTTAACTTTTTATGATATGTGGAATTTGGCCTTTTACGGTTTTACGCATCAAACACGGGTTGTGTTTGATGTTACTGTATGTAAAAAGACACATTGTTGTGATAATAAAATGTTAAAACAGACGAATAAGTTTAGATGCACAAACGTAACCTTAACTCATGTTGTTGAAGACAAGTAAAACCAGGGCTCTGAATGTAGCAAGGTGAAGTTTATATTTCTGACTGGTATAAAAAACAAATGTTTAATAGATTATAAAAATGCTGATAATTTTGAATTAGGAAGGCCGAGAAAGAAGGATTATAACTAATGCTGGTGATGCTGGTCACCAACATGGCCCCCGACGGTGTGAAGCACCAGTTTATTGGCCGGTGACCAGCAACGCCACTTTACGAGTAGGGTGACGCAGCACACCCCCTTTCGTCGCTACGTCTACGACGCGTACGATGCCATCCTTGCCTGGATGAGTAGCTATAATGCGGCCCCGAGGCCAATAGTTTCTGGGGAGCGTTCCGTCTGCGATGAAAACAATGTCCCCAACCTTCAAATTCTGATGGTGTGTATTTGACAGGGGCTGACGCGGTACAAGTGTTGGCAGGTATTCTTTTACAAAACGCTGCCAGAAATGATCGGCCAGGCGCTGCGATTTCCGCCAGTCTGCTCGTCTGGTCAAATCCGCATCGTCAAAGGCGTTCACCCGTATTTGGGGATCGTCGCTGCCGCTTCCTATTAGAAATGTGAAGGGAGTTATCGCCAATTCAGAGTGGTCGTCGACTGCAACGTGTGTAAGTGGTCTTGAATTGACGACACATTCTGCTTCCAAAAGTAGGGTGTAAAGAACTTCTTCCTTCGGTGCGCGATCCTTGAGTGTCACGCTTATGGCAGTCTTTACGGAGCGAACCATGCGCTCCCAGGCTCCTGCCATGAAGGGCGCTGATGGTGGAAGGAACCTCCACGTAATTCTTCTATTTGTGCAAAAGTTGAACAGCTCCGGCAGGATCTTAGCTGCTCCTACGAAGCAAGTGCCGTTGTCAGAATATATACAGGTTGGGCATCCTCTTCTGGATACGAAACGGCGTAGTGCCATTAGGGCTGAATGTGATGACAGGCTCTCTACAATTTCGAGGTGAACTGCTCTGACCGTCATGCAGGTAAAGAGGGCGATCCATCTTTTCGCGGTACGCCGACATATAGTGACGTTCACGGGGCCAAAGTAGTCCAGGCCCACATGTGTAAAAGCGCGCTGATGATGAGCCAGTCTGGCATCAGGCAGGTCTCCAATTGGCGGTTTTGCCGGCTCTGACTTGCGGTTACGGCAGAATTGGCACCGCTGAGATGTCTGCCTAACTGCTGGCCTAAGTCCGATGATGTGGTATTTTCGACGTAATTCGTTCACCACCAGCTCGTTGTTTGCATGCGCGAATCTGACGTGGTATGAATGGATCAGCAGCCTGGCGATTGGGTGTTTACCATCGATCACAATCGGATAGGATTCTACATCTTCTGCGGCAGCAGCAGCAGTACGGCCAGAAAGCCTGAGCAAGTTGTCGTCTCCTAACAGTAGAGAAATATTCTTTAACTTACTATCTTTCGAAACGGAGCGTGCTGCTTGGACGCGAATTAATTCATCGGAAAATGAGTCTAATTGAATTTTACGTATTAAATGGATCTCGGCAACGTTGAGATCAGAAGCCACGATCAGAGGTAAGTTCATGTTATCATGAAGTGAGGACTCAGGAGTCGTTAATTTTGAATTTTGTGGTAAAATTAATGATCTAAATATTTTTGCCGACTGATGGACTCTAGCCGTTGCCCTGAGTAGGCGTAACCAGCTGCTGAATCTGTGGTGATCAGCAACTACCGGCAACAGAGTTGAATTGTTGGTTATATGACCAACGATAAATCCAGTCACTTCAGAAACGGTTTTCATTTCTTCTGTGACTTGAAGAATATCACGAGATGGTTCACAGGGCCACAAGTCTTCTGATAATAAGAGAAAGGGTGGTCCGGTAAACCAACGTGACTGCAAGGAAAACTCCCCATTGCTGCGGGTAGCGTCGTCGGTGACGTTTAAAGCTGTTGGGACATATCTCCAATTTTGAACTTTGGTGATTTCGGCTATTTCACCAACACGAAATGAAACAAATGATTTAAATAAACAGGCATCGCTGCGGAGCCATTTTAAAACGGTGAGAGGGTCTGTCCAGTAAAAAACCTGATTAGGTTTTCGCGTATGCGCATCAGTAACGTACACACTGAAACGAGCGGCAACAAGAGCTGCCTGTAACTCCAATCTCGGGATGGACACCGGCTTTAAAGGAGCTAGCCGACCCTTTCCTCCAACAAGAGACAAGGTAACGCTGCCATCCACATGAGTAAACCGCCAAAAGGCTACACAAGCGTAAGCTCGCTCACTGGCATCAGCATATACATGAAGTTGAACTTCCTTGACATTCCTTGAGTTACCTAAATAGCATCGAGGAATGGAAATATTCTTTAAGTTTTGAATTTCAGTAAACCAATTTTTCCAACCAAAACATCAGGTAATTGCTGATCCCAATCAAGACCTAATTTCCAGGTTTTCTGAAACAATATGCGACCCTTCATAATAACTGGAGTGAGAAAACCTAAAGGGTCGTATATGGACATTAAAAAAGATAAAACAGAACGTTTCGAAAATTTTGATGGTAGTTTCGGAAGAGATTTTACAAAATACAAACGGTCTTCTTTGACATTCCATGAAAGCCCCAACACACGGATTTGCGCGGGAGAAATCGGGCCCAACGCTACCTCAGTTACGTCAACTGCTCTAAGATCATGAGGAATAGTGGCTAGAGCTTCCTCGTCGTTCGACACCCAGGACCTCATTTCAAAGCAAGCTTCCTTATGAATACATAAAATCTCTGAGGCGCGTTTAGCAGCTTCCATAGAATCGTCAAAACTTCCTAAAAAATCATCCATGTAATGATCTTCAATGATAGACCGAACAGCTTCCGGGTACTGATTTTGAAATTGACTAGCGTTTTTATTCTTTACCCATAACGCAGTACATGGGCTGGACGCTGCACCGAATATCATCGAAGACATGCGAAACTCTTGAAGTGGCATGTCAGGACTGTCTCTCCACAAAAAACGTTGGGCATCTCGATCCTCGAGTCTGATCTTGACTTGAGGGAACATTTCTCTAATGTCCCCTGACAACGCAACTAAACGTTCTCTAAAGCGCATAGCTATTGAAAGCAAAGGTTGGAGAAGATCAGGACCAGTCAAGAGGAGAGAGTTGAGGCTTACGCCAACGCATTTTGCCGCTGCATCATGAACTACTCGCAACTTCTTTTTATGAGGGTGAACAACACCAAAATGAGGAAGATACCACGGAATTTTGCCTGATGGTGGACCTTCACATAACTCTGCATAACCCTTATTAATCATTCCATGAATGTTCTGTTTGTAACCTTCAGCGTAGTTGCTGTCTCTGGCCATTTTACGTTCGAGGCTATTGAAACGGGCTAGAGCTAGCTGACGGGTTTCAGGAATAAAAGAAATGGCATCACGCCATAGAAGACCTGTCTCGAACCTGCCTGAATCTAGACGCCTAGTGGTCTTTTCTAAAATATTAAGAGCGCGCTCCTCAGCTTTGCTACGATGATCTTTCTTTGTTATCCCGATAGAATCTAATTTGAAATAGTCTTTGATGATACTGTCTAATGGCAAATCGTTGTCATCACTGGTGGAAAGGTGATTAACACTTTCCTGGAAAAAGTTGGTACCGCGAGATAAATAACCAAACAAGACCCATCCTAACGGAGTTTGGGCGGCAGCTGGTTGATTACGTGTCCCTTGGCGAATAGCCTTCGGAAACATTATCTGCCAGTTATCCGCGCCTATAAGCAGCATGGGTTTGGCGTTATCATAACAAAGCTCGTCTGCCAGATCTGACAAATAGTGATACTTGGCCATGTCATCTAAACGCGCAGATTGACTAGAAATGCCAAGGTTAGAGATAGATCTCGCTCTTATCTCAAAAGTGCTTGAAATATAACGGCCCTTTACTTTAATGTCAACGTAACATACCTCGGTTTGCCGGTTCAACCCACCTATACAATCTATTTTTAATTTGGATTTGGGACCATTGGCCCCAACTACGTCTGCCACAGACTGGTCTAAAAGCGTTACAGAACTTCCATCGTCGAGTAATGCATAAGTTTCCACACTACCCTGACTTCCTGTGATCGTGACTGGTAACACTTTGAGAAGAGGCTTAGAATTAAATAAATTTGGAGGCGAAACGCTATGGGCAACCACCGCGGATTGTTCGTTATCATTTAATTGCGCGTCTACATTAGAGTTGGTAGTTGGTTCCGAGTCCGACTGTATCTCGGTCGTAGAAGAAGAAGTGGATGAAGCCGACTGTACCTCCACGTGAGCTGTTGTAGCGGAACGAGTTCTATGAAGAAGTGAATGATGTCGATGAATAGCGGTACAATCCTTAACAGTGCAGCTTTTCTTACACTTTCTATAATCGTGAGGCGGTTTTTCAAAACATTTACGACAAACTTCGTTATCGAGAACCCACTGCCAACGGTCATCTAACGAAAGAGATTTAAAAGCCTGACAAGTACTCACATTGTGTGAACCACCCTTATTACAAAATAAACATTGATCTGAACTTTTTGGTACGTCATTGTGTGCGGAAGAAATAGAATAATTTTTGACAGGTCTGACAGGCTGACTTTTTACAGACGTCAACTCTGGCGTAATTAATCCGAATTGTACGTGTAATTTTGCCTCGCACTCGAGAAAATCAGCTAAAATTTCAAGTTTCCACATGCCAGAACCCACGCGAGCGGCTGCGTAGTCGGCCCATCTACACCTCAGGAGTGGAGTCAATTTACCGAGTATTGAGTTGACTAACTCAGGGGATGCGAGATATTCCGAGTGACGGAGAAACCGGACCGTCTCAACCAAATTACGTATCCGACATGCGAAAATATTCAAGTCTCTCGACACCTCGTATGTACCGAGTCTTGGGAGACCCCGAACGTGAGCTGGTCGAGAATTATGTGTTCAGGTTGGGCAAACCTGGTTTCCAGCGACATCATAATCCGCTCCGGGTCATCAGTGGTTGCGAGGAGCACGGCCACAGCTTCCTTTGCGGGTCCATGAAGCGCCGCGGCAATCCTGGTGATATTGTCACACGGGGCAAAGTGTGCTTTGGACTGGTCGTAGGTCCGCCTGAATTGTAGCCAGTCAAGAGCGCGGCCGTCGAATCTAGGAATGTCACTTACCCGTGTCTTCTTTCTTCCTAGGTCCGCAATCGCCTCCGCCAATAAAATGATGCTATCTTGTGTACCTGATATGTCATTGCGAGTTTTATTTGTGTATAAATTACAATCATTATTATAGCAATGGTGTGTGCCTAAACCTGGTGCATGTAAGGTATTGCTTAGGTCCTTGTTTTTGGTCCGGATGCCGTCATAACAGGACGGTTGTTGCGGCGATGGTTCTAGTGACCCCGGCCTAGGAGGCGGAAGCTTGAGACCGTTTTCAACGCCACAGGTCGCGGGCTCGACATAGAATTGCGACTGGCGCAACTCAGACGCCAGTGGACAGGCACCGCAAAGGCCCTCAGTAGGTTCCCTGTTAACGACATCACACACTGAATTAAATTGTTCTGTAGCTACGCATCTAGCACTAGAGTCTACTAACCATTGCTCCACATCCTTGTATGAGTAGCCGCTGCGCGAGGAGGTGCTACCGATGGCTGCGAGCTCAGCTTGTAGCTCTAGGTCTGCTATAGCTGCCGCTCTTTTGGCAGCGGCCCTCTCCCGCTCAGCTGCAGCCCTCTCCCGCTCAGCTGCAGCCTTCTCTTTGTCGGCCTCAATTTGTGCTAGCTTTTTAGCATGTTCCACTATGACGGCGAGCTTTTGCGACCTGATTGTGCTGCTCCTTGAGCCAGATTTGGACGCAGAGGCAGTAGTGGAGTGCACGCATGGCAGAGGGTGAACAAGGGGGGCACATTGCACATGTGGCGCGGAGGGTGCTGGCAGCACTAGGTCCGCCCGCAGCGCGGGGGGCGCTTGATACGTGGGGTCCGCAAGAGGTGCGGGTTGCGCTTGGGGCGCGGATTGCGCATGTGGCGCTGGGTCCGCAAAAAGGGCGGATTGCGCATAGGGCGCAGGGTGCGCATGGGGCGCGGGGTGCGCATGGGGCGCGGGGTGCGCATGGGGCGCGGGGTGCGCATGGGGCGCGGGAGCCGAAAAATCTTTATCACTGTCACTAGCACACTTTTTAGCTTGAGCCCTAGTTGTAGGCATGGTTCTAACTGTACACTCTGACACCAAATATGTTGAAGACAAGTAAAACCAGGGCTCTGAATGTAGCAAGGTGAAGTTTATATTTCTGACTGGTATAAAAAACAAATGTTTAATAGATTATAAAAATGCTGATAATTTTGAATTAGGAAGGCCGAGAAAGAAGGATTATAACTAATGCTGGTGATGCTGGTCACCAACACATGTAATTAAATTTTTGTTTTTATAGTGTTTTGTCACTATACAAACTTGATAATATAAACTGCAAATTGCACTTGTAAAAAGCAACTTTGGCTGTGTGACAGACGAGGAATCGAACCCCGTGTATAAGCGGTTCGATTCCTCGTCTGTCACGCAGCAAAAGTTGTTTTTTTTTAGTGCAATGTGCAACTTAACTCATGTTAATAGGTCAAATAACAGATATATTTCAACAGAGCTTTAGACACGGATGAACTCAGTTTAGCACTACTAAAAGAACTTTTTGAACTTTTTCAGGCAGACCGTGGATAAGCTGCGTCTATCCTACTAATATTTAGCGCTACGTTAAAAAAAATGACGTTATGGTTATATAAACAGGTAATCATAGTCTCCAAAGGCTTAGTTGAGCTTAGGCACGCTCAAACGTATTCATAGCTATAGCAACCTAAACTTATCCTCACAGGAAAAGCTACAATCTTTCCCCATATACGGACGACAAGCATGTCAAGGTAAGCAATCCGGCATCCTAAGCAGTTGAAATAGTGGTGAGTTTTTAACAAGATAAAAAAGTAAAAACCGACTTCAAAACCAAAATGCACTAAAAAGTCTTAAATAAACTCTTGAACATTGAAAGGAAAGGAATCCGTTTTAGGGAAACAATTTCTTTTTGGTTTTGAAGTCGGTTTTTACTTTTTTAAAGTTAATTTTATTTCTCCATTTTTAGAGTTTATAAGGGAGGCAGGGGGGGGGGGGGGAAGTTGCACCTTATGACTCTGTTCTTTAAGAAGCTACAAACTACCTATCATATGTTCTGTCATTATAATTACTGAACTCCTAAGCGTTAGGGAGTTCCACCATCAGCTCAGCCCCACAAGATGTGGACTATCAGACGTAACAATACGTCAACATTAAGATTTTAGTAAAACAACACTATACGTGCCTTTGAAATGTGAGGGTTTCCCTCGATTACACCAAGATCCCATCTTCAGATCCCAAATTGGCAACAATGGGACCAACTAGAAAGTACACCCTCTAAGTAGGCGAAAAAAAATTTCTAATCGGTCGACTAACGACTGAGATCTGAGGTAACAAACATACAAAAAAAATTTTAAAAAAACATACAGTCGAATTGATAACCTCCTCCTTTTTTGAAGTCGGTTAAAAATACAACCTGATGTGTTAGCGACTGCACCTTTTTACGTTGGAATTACGTGCAATTTGCACTGCAGAAGGATTTTATTAGCATGTAAATTCGCTCATCAATTAAGTCGGTGCTGCATGTTTCACGTACATTTCATAAACTTAAATTTACATAATGGAATTGCCCTGGGCCAGCGAGATCACATTTTTTTCCAAGTCACTTTATACGGGAGTTTGTCATTTGCCGCTTTGAATTAGTAAGCCACTATCGCTGGTAAAAAAGTGGAATAAAGTGGGTACTATAGTTTTGTATTTTAGGAATTTTCCTTTCATCCTTCTACTTTAAATAAAGGGTCTGAAAAAAAACAAGTACTACTACTTGCACAATGGCCAGCCTAGCATATCAGGTTACCCACTTTTGTTGCAAACTATCCCTTATTACAACTGAATAAGGTACCACAGTGTTTACCTTGACGTGCTGTTGTCCGTACGTAGTAATAAATTAAACCTTCAAATGAGTATTGGACTAGTAAAAGTAGATCACTCGTTTGCCTAGGGGTGCTATTTTCTGTAAATAAAGTTATTTAAGGCACATACTACATAATAGTCGTCCTCCTAGCCGATTTAGACTCTAAGGTGGCCATTTTGAATGACTAACCGACTGGGTGGGACATTATAGTGCACAAACGTGTGCGCAAACACAGGTGCACTCTCTATTCCTTTTACTCTCATAGCCCGATGGGAGCAATCTGAGATAGATCAGGCGCAGCACCAACGGCCTAACGTGCTTTCCGAGGCACGGAGGTAAAACACTGCCAACTTCCAAACTTCAGGCTATCCTGAGAATTTCTGAACAGAAAAACTATGGTACGTATTTTGGCCCAACCCGAGGATCGAACCAGGGACCTTTAACAGTTAACTTACTCCCATACAAAAGAACTATCAGCAAGATGGTAGTCTATAAGTTTTCAACTTCTAGCAGTGAATTAAGACAAGTAATTAAAAAGCTACCCAATTATTTTCCTGTAAATAAATGTACAAATGTTCTACTTTCCACTTCGAAGTGTAAAACAAAGAACTACAACAGCGTAATAATAACCAGTAGTTACTGCTCTAGTTTCCGTAAACAAATAATATCTTAAGCCTCAGTAAGAACCATCCCGCGTTTGCAGTGAATTTCCCTAATTTAGCTTCCACATTAAAACAGTTTTGTTTGTTATTATTGCAATGCTCAGCTTCGTGTTCAAGAGAAATAAAATCAAAACAATTTGTGAATAATAGGTAATTTTCGTATTACTAATAAGTAAGGGTAAACAACCTTCGTCTAATGGTTTAGAATGTTTACACTTACAGTGTCATATTTTATATTCATAAAGATGAAATAAGATACCAAAAATTTGCGTACGGGCGGTACTCGAACCAGCACCTTTCTGGTTAACCGAGCCAAACGCTCTTCCAATTGAGCTACCGTACCGTCGGTCCGACCGTGCGATATTTCTGGTCACCCTCATGAATGTCTACGTCATTACCCCAGCTGTTTTACAACAGCAGTTGGCCAAGTAGTTATTCATTTTAAAATAAATTCAACTTGAAAAATCGCTTTGCCTCCTGGGTGCCCCTCTTCTTGATCCCAGCATCGAACCTTTTCTAGATAAAAAATTGAATGATTTCACCCTTTCTGCCCCTAGATTAGAACACCTAAATTCACACATTGCATTTACTATTCTTAAATCGTGTCTTTTTGTGCCTAAATTTACATATTTCTTACGTGCTAGTCCTATCTGGAAAAAAAATAATTATTTAAAACTATTTGACACCACCCTTAAAAATAGTTTGGAAAAAAATTTAAATTTACATTTTGATAATAATTCCCAAGAATTATTATCAAAATGTAATAACTGCGAAAGTTCGTGAGCCCAACTCAGGCTTCGCTTCCTATTCGTTTTGGTGGTATCGGAATTCGCCAAATTTCTAGTAT
Organism: Pyrausta purpuralis; assembly: GCA_963924145.1. NCBI lineage: Eukaryota > Metazoa > Arthropoda > Insecta > Lepidoptera > Crambidae > Pyrausta > Pyrausta purpuralis. Next base: position 22,939,783 of record OZ001643.1, read on the forward strand.
AGCCCTCCCCGCTTTTCTCTCCTCTTTGCATAGCACTTCCGTTTTAGCCGGAAAAATCTTTGAACATCCTCGCCAACTTTCTGAGGTGAGAGAGGCGGAGGAGTTTTGGCAAGGCCTCTGTCCTAGAGAAGACATCCCAAAGGAACGTCACCAGCAAAAACTTTGGGATGTCCCACTTGCGAGAGAGACCTTCAATTATTTACTTCAAAATTCCGTCAGTGACAGTGGTCGCGCAAGGCTCTTGGCAGTTTCCTGCAAAGATTCTGGTCATTGGCTTCATGCTTTACCGTCGAAAAATTTGGGCACTCTTTTCGATAGTGAGTCTTTCCGGGTGTGTGTGGGTCTCCGCCTTGGTACCCCTATATGTGAAATTTTTACGTGTCCATGTGGCAAGGAGGTTGATAAATTTGGTCTCCACTGCCTTTGTTGCCAGCAAAGCGCTGGGCGTTTTGCCCGTCACGCTACCCTTAATGACGCCATCAGAAGAGCTCTTGCGACCATTAATGTTCCTTCCACGATGGAACCACGTGGTTTGGTCCGTGATGATGGCAAGAGACCCGTTGGCCTAACGCTTATTCCCTGGGAACGGGGTCGGGCCTTAGTTTGGGATGCAACTTGTGTCGATACTTTGGCCCCTTCCCATCTCAGAGAATCAGCCCTTAAAGCTGGAGCAGCAGCGGAGTTGGCTGAAAACGCCAAGCGTCGCAAGTACGTTTCACTTGCAAGTGATTATGTGTTTGCGCCGTTTGGCGTTGAAACATTTGGGCCGTGGGCCGTTATATTTTTAATCTGCTAAATTACTGTTTAGAAAAATTGCGCCAAAATTAAATTCTTTAACAGCCAATAATAAAGCTGGCTGGTTCCTAGCCCAAAGGATCAGCATAGCTATCCAACGCGGCAACGCAGCCAGCATCATAGCCTCCTTGCCGCAAGGAAATGGTTTCGTGTTTGAATAGGTATTAATATTAAGTTATTTTTTTTTTATGTTGCATGTCTTAGTTTAATTTTTTCTTGTTTGTTATTAATAAAAAAAAAAAAACTTGAAAATTGATAACGCTTCGCTATTCAATGGTTTAGAATGTTTTAACACTCACAGTGTCATATGATATATTTAAATATATTTTTTTGGTTTCTTCTTTAATGTTTATGAAACTTCGTCTATTAATATTATAATGTGTAAAAACAATGAGTCCCTATAGTCAAAAGTATAGTTTTAGGGTTTATTTGGTAATAGGAAGATCATGTTTCTCAATATTTTTTTGTAATGTTATGCAACGGCAACCTTTAGATATGGTAATCATCAGTTGTGACAAGTATAAAAACTTATTGATAATTGCTCATCAAAACTTCTTTTTAAATATTACCGCTTTCGAAAATCTGTCCTAAAAGCCTAAAATAACGCATCTTTCTTGACCTATTTTAATCCTAAAAACTTACACCAACGGTATTTGATTACACTCATCAAAATCTTTCTATTCCATACAAGTACGGACATCAGCGTCAAGGTAAACAATGCTATTATGAAATAAAGCTTTAAAAACAAAGCTTTAAAAGCTATATCAATGTCTGCATTCTTAGTACTTTGCAAATAATTAGAAAGCTGTTTTTGTTACTGAATGTACCAAAACTTAATTGGTATTGGTTGGGAATCGATACAAATTATATCTTTATATTTTTAATTTAGTATTCGTTAGGAATAGGCTGATTTTAATGAGAGCCATCAAATACTGTGTGTATCAGTTTTAGGGATTAGAGTGGAATAGATTTTTCTTTTATCGAGCAGATAAATGAAATTGACGAATTTAAAAAGGGTTATTATTCATTCGGCAACGGAACTATAGACTGTAGAATATGGACTGTAGTTACCTATGTGATGGTTTTAAAGGTCTGTGTGGATATTCTGTTATTGGTATGTTCCCATTAACCCTCTCTACAATAATGATCCTATTGTATTCTGATAATATTCTACTGCACAAAAAAAAATCAGCATTATCGTATTAAATTGATAAGGCGGTTTGCTTTAGCATTTTCATTCCGTTGAATCGAATGAAGTTCGGACCTTTTTAATCATTCTGGTTGCTAATCAGCAACCTTCAGATAACCTTCTTTGTACCAGGCCTCTTTTAGAAAGAAAACAATTCCACGGTTCATCGAATATTGATAGGTGATGTGTTAGCGAAATCGGAACGGTAAACCTTGTAGTATCAGAAATTCAAATGTTTTCAGAATATATAAAGCACTAATATGAACTGAACCCGATATTTGAAATTTCTTTATAAGGATTAAAACCCCTGAAGGCTGCAGCAGCGTAACGCCCATATTCTCCTAACTAATTAAGTATTTTACAGATTTAGACACGGAAAACCTAATGCTATATAGCTATGGAGGCGCTGCAGGGTTTTTCAACCGATGGTTCCTACATTAAACTACATGAACTTCTAGTTCTTTTCAATCGTACAAATCAAAATTGTATTTCAACAATAAATAAATAAATAATAAATAAAATAAATAAAATAGCCTTTATTGCTGAACTTATTTTTACAGTAATTTTTCTTACAAATACGTTTATAACTTTTAACAGTTTCTTTTCTTTTCATAAATCAGGTATCGGTAAACGGTCGTTTCTACATTTCAGCTTGTCTTTCGACATAGGCCTCCTCTAAAGATTTCCACAGCCCTTAGACAAATACTCCAGAAATTTAAAGAATATAACAAAATTTACTACATAGGGTTCGTGGATTTCAACAAAGCATTCGACACACTTGAACATAGATTTATCTGGGACGCACTAAAAGATCAAGGCGTACATGCAAAATACATACGGATACTGAAAAACGTATACACAAAAAGCACCGCACAAGTAAAACTAGAATCTATAGGCGAAGAATTTCCGGTTGAGAGAGGTGTACGCCAGGGAGACCCAATTTCACCAAAAATATTTGCAGCAGTTCTGGAAATGATATTCAGAAATCTGGATTGGACGAATAAAGGACTAAATATAAATGGCGAAAATCTGAGTCACCTACGCTTTGCAGACGACCTAATCTTATTTTCGGAAAACCCGAAAACCCTAAAGGAAATGTTGCAACAGTTAGCGGAAGAAAGTGAGAAGGCAGGCCTGTCAATGAACTTAACGAAAACAAAAGTAATGTCTAACTCCTCACAAACAGAGTCCATAACAGTAAATGATGAAGAAATAGAGTATGTAAAGGAGTATGTGTATTTGGGACAGTTAATATCTACTGAGGAATGTATGCAAAAAGAAATAGAAAGAAGAATAACTAATACTTGGAAGAGATATTGGTCACTCAGTGAAGTCATGAAGAACCAGGATATGTCTATGAGGAACAAGAGGAGAATATACAATATGTGTATCTTACCATGCTTACTATATGGGTGCCAAACATGGGCATTGACAGAAGAACAAGCAAGGAAAATAAAAGTTTGTCAGAATGGAATGGAGAGAAGCACAATAGGAATTAAAAGAAAAGACCGAGTTAAACTAAAATGTATCAAAAACAAAACAAAATTTAAGAATGCATACACAACATACAGGTGCTTAAAGTGGAGGTGGGCTGGGCATATGATAAGAGAGAAGAAGGAGAAATGGACGAGAATAATAACTGAATGGCAACCACGAGATAGTAAAAGAAACAGAGGCAGACAGACTAGAAGATGGGAGGACGACATCAAAAAAGTGGCGGGCCCAATATGGACGCGCATAGCGAAAAATAGAACAGAGTGGAAATCTTTAGAATTTCAACAATACATCTCGTTAAATACTTGAATAATCTTCTCTTCTTCATTACAAATGGGTTGCCTCATGTGCTTGGACTTTCCATCTTTGCGGCCTGTAGTGACGTCACCTTAGATATATGGGGGTGTCTATTAGAACCGAACCTTTCTATTTCATTTAGCCCGTCACCCCTCAGCCCTGCATTTTGGCGGGGATCCAATTTGGCGGATTTAATTGAATTTTTGTTATTGAGAGCGAGTAAATTTTATCCTGTTCATTTTGTGGTTTTACGGAATGAATTTAAAATATAACAAAAAGGGTGGTGAAAGCACTATTGTGGCGGCTTGTTAATTGCCTCGGATATCTGGCGTTTCGCGCAACGCAACAATGTTATACTAGCACTACCTCTATAACAATATTCATTTCCTTGTTTTAGATACAGCACAAGTTAAGGCCCGGTCTCGTTTTTTATGAGAGTGATTAATTTATGAATTAAATAAAATCATTTAGATTTTTAATCAGAAATTTAATGGCAATATTGTCAAATTTTCTGTTTTTGTTCAACTTCTTCAACTTGACTTTCACTTTTTCAACATGAAACTTCATAACAGCATTCTCTGGGCGGCAATATACGAGTAAAAACAAGATTTATAATTCTAAAGTCATGACGTCATTGATAATTTGGCGTTAGAAATATTGAGTCGTCTTGGACCCCTACACACTGCGACTTTTAGCATCGATGCAGTCGCGGGTTTTGAAAACGCACTTCAGCATCGCAACTCACGCAATGAACAGATTTAATTTAGCGTTGATGCAGTCGCCAAAATTCAGTACGCAATTTGTCAATTTCCAGCTTCTGCATCGTGACTGTATCGATACTAACGCGCGTTATCATTGCGACTGTATCGAGCATCGTAAAGTAACGCAGTGTGTAAAGCTTGACATTTTGCGACTGCATCCATGCTAACACGCGTTAGCATCGCGACTAAACGTCGCAGTGTGTAAAGGGTCTTAAATCGTGAAAATATTTTTTTAAAGAAATTGCAACTTTCTGCAATTAAATTCGTCCCTACGGTTTAGGCGCATTAGGGCTAATTCTCATTTTGGCAACCGACTCGCTAATGGACTAGTTCTCATTATGGCCACTTCTCATTTTGGCTACTTCTGCTTAGGGCTACTTCTTATTAGGGCTACTTCTCATTAGGGCTACTTCTCATTAAGGCTACTTATCATTAGGGCTATTTCTCATTACGGCTACTTCTCAAAATTTGGGAATGTTTATTGAAATAAGTACTGTCCGTATGTATATAAAGTTGTTTATTCATTCATTCATTCATAAGAGAACAATGACATAATTTTAAGAATAAATCAACATAAATTGAACCAATGTAAAAGGTGAGTATTCAATATTATAAGAATTACCTCTTGTAATTACTTCAGTCTGGTTTGAAACAAACATTTATTTATTTATAACATACACAAATTAACAGGTAAAAGATAGGTAAACATTACAAGTTGTCACTTCTTTGAAATGACCTTAATTTCAATAAAATCCTAATGCGCCTAAACCGTCCCTACTTCAAGAAGAAATTTTGTATTCAAAATATAACTGCAAGATGAGGATGAATGTGCTAAGTTTTCTCGTTATACTTACTTGAAACTTGCAAGCTCTTATAGGTATCTTGTTATAGTGCGATTAGTTACACTCATGAAAAATGTAAAACTAGTACAAAACTGTGAAAGTTGGTTAGCCAATAAATGCATTAGTGTGATATATATTTCTATGACGACCTCCGTGGTGTACTCGTATTAGCTAAGCTCACTGGGTTTAAAGGCCTCGCCGCTCCGAGGTCCTGGGTAAGATTCCCGATCGGGTCAATAAAGAAATCAAAATGTTCTATATTGTCTCGGGTCTGGGTGTTGTGGTGCATAAGCTACTTACTTTGGGATCAGAAATGTATGTGATTGGTGTTCAATATTTGTTTATTTAATTTCTCTATAGAAGTAATAAGAACCAATGTTTTAACTTCATCTTAGGCACCTAACTGATAATTTATTTCTAGTCATTTTTTTTTTAGGACTATCCCTCTTACTAGACGATTGAATGATTTCCATCAACTTCAAATTGAAATTAGCCCACATAAAATTGCGTAACAGTAATGCATCTATTTTTCTAGACAGCCAAGCGTACGAAGCTTCGTAACCGTACGGACGTCACAACAAGTCGCTCCAGAACAACCAGTGTCGGAAGTCTCGACATAGTTCCCTGTAAAACCACCAGGTGGCGCTCGTAAAATGCTGGGACAAAGTCAGTGTTTTCGTGTATTCATTGATTGAGAAGAATTTTTGAATGAAGCTTAAAAAATTACAAATATTTTTTAAGATTTATTAATGATATAGCTACGATAGTTAAAATGATATTTGATGAATCAGAAAATCATAAAATTGAAATTGTCTACGCGAAATGTCAAAAATTTTGCTTCAGACTACGCCCGCAGGTGGCGCTGGAAAAACGCTGAGACAAAATTGGCGTCGTCATTTATCAATCGTGTAGGTATTTATTGATTGAGAAGAATTTTCATATTAAGCCGGAAAAATATAAATATATTTTTAGATTTACTAATTATATAGGAATAATGAATATTTGATGCAGCAAAAGAAAATTTAAATTGTCTACGCGAATTATCAATAATATTGCTTCAGCCTTAGACCGCTGGTGCTACGGTCTCGTAGCAATGACTTTAGAATCGTAGTCCGTAGCAAGATATGTACTATATTAAATAAGCCGACTTATTTATTATATCTTTTGATATCCTATTATAATAAATAAATATTATTGCGAGGTTACATATTTGAGTCGATTTTGTAGGCACATAAAATTAATGAGATCTATTGAAAATCATTATGTATTGTACTTTTATTTTATTGGCACATATTGAGATTTTTTTGTGTGATAGAAGCAAATATTATTTAGGCCCATAAAAGTTACGCAAAAATATCAAGAATTCTATACTTCTTTGAGACAAAGCGTGTCTAGGAGTCTTGCGATTACTAAAGACGTCTGGAGATAATAAAAAATCCGTTATATTTTGCGCTGGCTTGAATTCGTAGGGCTGTCGAGCTGCATCAGATAATTAACGACTGGTGACATTCGTCATCATTTATTTACTGCTTACCATACATGGCCTTTTTTTCCGATGCATTGATATTGTGAAGTGTTAATTACTGTATATGAATACTTTCTCACTTTTGGGGTTCTACTTGGTAAAAAAAATAGAAAGGGAAGAGACATATGTTTTCGCAGTCATAAAATCCTAATAATTAGCTTACAATTTAACTGTACTGGGCCGTATTGCGATCCAACTTTAGCCGATCAATTTCCAGGCAGCTCAATTCCGACTCAGTGTATACGAATATTATCAATTTAATAATATTATAATAATGCAACAATGGTTCGAATATAATATTTATGTTTTTTATTATAGTTATATTATAAATATATTGCGAAATCTTAATACGAATTGCTAAATTTGTCAGTAAAGCTGAGCCGCTTACCTATCAAAACTGCAATACACGCCCTGATCATTTTATGGCAGCACACATTTTATTCTTATGCTACTTAAAAACAAATGTTTTCTTTTATTAACCAGCTGGTGAATTAGAAAGAAAGTAAGAATTTATTAAAGCATAACGCTAAGGTCTTCCTATAATAAACATGTTATACTGATACGAGCTGTGCATCTAGGCCCTTTTTTTAACTCGCTTCAATATGGCGTACTATTTACTTTAATTAATTCTTGTTTTTCGAATGGGAAATCAGTTTAACTCCTGAGGTCAGTGATTTAAAAAAGGGAACTCTTATTCGTAACTACACGTGTCTACATTTAGCGTGAATTTCGTTGACTTTTAACTTTATTTCGAACCAAAATCATTCGACATATTGACGTGTGATTCAGAATAGAACTCCTGATTCTAACACAGCTACATCAACCATATTACCGTTAACGATTTCACGTGCGCTCTCATGCTCTTTTCGTTACTACCTTTCCCTTACTTACTCTCAGCCCTACGTGGAATATCTCGTGAATTGCCCGCGGAGGCATTTGCGATTTCAAATTGTAGGCATTATGCTCGCGAAACGCCGCTATCTATGTTATTACATTCCTTCGTAAGCCCCGCGATATGGCTGTCGCGGTGAGGCGGAAAAATCCGGTTTTTGAATAAAACCTAGTTATTTAGGGGCGGCATTCATATCGGTTGATGATTTTCTCATTTGACCTGCCGCTTACAATTCAAAGAGAAGAAAGTAAAAGATACAACCAGGAGGGCGATTCTTGCGGCAATAGAACTTTTTTCGTGGTGTAATTCGATTGCGAGTTTAACCGTTTTACCTAAAAAAACAATTTAAACATCTACACCTAAAAAACTGTTGCACAAACAAATCTAAATACGTAGAAATCGTGGCCTTGAGATATCAAAAATTATATTTTCTACATCAATGAAAATTCGACCGATTCGAACTTTTTTCGTATACGAATTGCACGAGAATCGGCTACCTGATAGGAACCTTTACCATACATTCGAGCACCAAGTTTAATAACTTTAACGCACAATAGTAATAGCTCGGCAGTAGCAAAATTCACAAATTTTGATTTATTATGTATAGCTGAACAGACACTTACAGTGCTCAATTTATTTTATTTTAACTTGTCGACATCGAAAGTGTCTGCTAATGCTATGGCATCTGTCTATTGAAAAAAATAGGTACGTACAATTATCTTTCTAAAAGTTTATTTACTCATATTCAACATCCATCAATGATTTAAAGAAAATCTATTGAAAAAATCCTGACGACGGACGGAGATGATTGTAAAATACCCGATTTCTTACAATTTCCGTAACACACAAGCATGCTGGGCCGACATATTGCAATATTTGAGTATCAGCTGAAAATATCGCATTATCATGGCTGTGAAATTGAACGCGCCCAAATTGGAATCGAATAAACAAGAGGTTAGGCAACGTAGGCGTTGTCATGTCGGTTAAACTGATCCTGTGTGGGAAGGTGAGAGTGTTATTATGATTTTGATCAAAAAATATTATATAACTAGGTGCTCGAGCCCAATGGCAACCTGTTCTCAAGTTATAAATTCAACACCGAAATAACACGTAATTTATTTGATGGAGAGATTATAAATATTTCATTAAAAAAAAATATGCTTGATGATTTTTAAAAACCTATTATTTGCAACGTACAAATACTCAGGGGAATAAAAATAAAAATTGTGCCAGCAAGCTAGAGTTCCAATACTGGATCTCTCACGTCTCTCTTCTATTTTCAAATTCGTTCGCCATCTTGTTTTCGTTGGTTAATGAGATGGCTCCACAAAATGGCGTGTTCAGATATCAGATACGGAGTTGGATAATGATGTTGTGATTTCTGTAATACAGCATTAGAAAGGCAGACGGTTAATTTACGTATTTTCCCTTGATAGGAAGGTTTTCTGTTTTAGGCAACTGTTGTTCTTTTTTCCACTCCAATATTATAGTATAACCTTATAAAAATGCTCTAAATCAGTGTTTTTCAGCCTGTGGGTCGTGGAGGTCCTAAAACCTTACTCTGGGGTTCGCCGGCTGAAAGAAAAAGTTCCAAACATCTCCGAAATAGGCGACCATCTATAGGATACTTACGAAAGATGTACTAAGTGATCAAATAAATATTTAAAATCTGTCTATGCCTCGTCTTGTATAGCTAAAGACAAGAACAAACACATATCATACAAAAAAAAAGTATTTTTTCTGCTTTTCTATTATACTAAGGTAGGGGGTCACCCGAATTTCTCAACTTCTATTATGAAAAACACTGCTCGAAATAGTTTAGGTTAGCAAAAAACTACTTTTGTTTTACTTAAAGATTTGACTATTCATTTAAAACAGAAGATCTACAGAAGCTATGAAATTGCTTGAAAAACATTTCAAATCACATATTAAGTAATTTCAAAAGTAATGAATGGGATCGTCGGTAGTAGATTTCATAGTTTTACGAATAACATCAATTCCGATACCCTATGGAATACAACATTCAATATAAATACGCAAAAAATAATAACAGAGATGTTAGCCTCTTTTTATTTCACAGGACAGTTATTTTAAATATTGAGAGGCAAAATTAAATGTTAAGTTTTTGTGTGCCTCTCATACAAGAGACGTGGGGAATTTTTTTTTTTCTCTTGACCAACCCATTGTGTGGGGTATTGTTAAATAGGTCTTATGAAATGTTGTGAGTTTGTTAATGACATAGACAATAAAAACCAATATTTGACATATTATATATTATATTGTTAACATATTTTTGGTAAAGTAAATAAATGTGTAATATCTAACATTCAGTTTGAAAGTGTTTTTTTATTCAGTCTAATGACGACCCTCTCCCAATGAAATGTATATTTTCGCTTAAAAATGTTAACCTCCAAAAATATAGAATGGAAACTGTTGTCAAATATTGGTTTTTATTGTCTATTTCATTCAATTTTGTAGTCAGATGATTTTGCCTCTTACTTTCGGAGATATTATTATTTTAAGGGAATTATAACCAAAGGTTGTCTGAAAGAGATTGCATATAGCAATAAGACCGCCTAATTGTACATTTCCTATAAACTAATTTGTAATTTACCAATCTGATGTGCAATAAATTGTTATCTTATCTTATTTTTATAACCTTATAAGACAATCTTAATCAACTTAATCATGTTTTACAGGACATTATTGGCAATAAAACTAGCTTACATATTTAGTATATTCGGAACCCTTCGCGCACGAGTCCGACTCGCACTTGGCCGGTTTTTTGTAAGATCACAAATACTAAAAACAAATATTTTCCTCGTAACAACGGAGAAGTTAGCTTGGACGAAACGCCCTGGGACGGCTCAATGCACCCTCTATATATGGGCAAAGTTGCGGAATCATGTTTAACGCATCCTGTATACGTCGCAACTTACTTTTTATGGCTTTATTATACCGGTCGCTCCGGATTTTGGCTTACGGGAAATTTATAGGCAGACAGTTACACCGCATACAAACTGGCAGTTTGGCTTAGTGTTTCGGTGTAAAGAAATAAACGTGCTGTAATGTATTGTTATCAAGGACGGGATGAAAGGTCATAGTGTGCGTTTAAATTTTATGTGCAAATATAAAAGATCCCAAATGAAAGGGAGGTTTTTTGATGCGAAACGCACAGAGCCTATTCAAGCTTGAAAACAAAATAGAACCGCCTTCAAAAAACTGACTAAAAAGCTTAAGGCGCTACCCGGATTTTCAACGCGCACACAGCGCCACTTTAGTAGAAAAATCATAACTCGTTAAATAAAAAACCAATCAAAAATCTGGTTAACAAGATTGTAGTACAGGTTCTACAGTTTATTTGGTACGTTTAAATTGTTTCTTAAGTAGTTTACTGTAGTTAGAGTTAGTTAAAACTGCTAAATATGGCCACTTTTGGCAATTTTTCTAACCGTAACTGCTGATAACTACTTCTGAAACAATTTAAAAATACTAAATAAACTATAGAACCTGTACTACAATCTTGTTAACCTGATTTTTGATAGGTCTTTTATTTAGCGAGTTATAATTTTTCTACTAAAGTGGCGCTAGTGTGCACGTGAAAAATCCGGGTAGCCCATTAAACTAACGCATTTGTCTTGTATTTAGGAAAAACAAATTCTTTTGGGACGTAAGGGAGCTTGATCAACGCCTAAAGCTCCAAGCCAACCTCACCTTCACGTAGTGCGTCCTGTTTATACAGACGAAGCTCTGGCGACCGACCTATGGCGGATAGGCGATCCAATATAAGGCGCAGCTAAATGTTGGGCTGTGACGGGCAGCAGCGTCACAGCTGCAAGGGGCCGCGCCTCTGCGCTCGCTAACCCGCCTGCCAAGCGTGGCGAGAATTGGCAAAATCCCCTCATGGAAGAACACGTAAAAACCAGGCACCCAGTCTCCGGTAGCCCCGCTATTCCCGACTCTGGTAGCGGTCACGGTAACGGTGGGGCAGGGGGTGCTAAGAATCCCCGAAGGCGATCGCGCTGCCACCACCGACGACAACTAGCCCTGGTAACTTATAACGCGTGCACACTGAGGACAGACGAGAAATTGCTCGAGCTGGAGGAAGAAATGAGCTGGTTACACTTGGACATAATGGGTTTATCAGCAGTCCGTAGAGAGGGCAAGGACACGATAACTCTGCAGTCCGGCAACCTGCTCTACTACCGGGAAGGCAACCAGCATTAGTCCCAAGTCGGTGTCAGGTTTCTCGTTCACAAGTCCCTCGTCAACAATATCGAGACCATTGAGAGTGTATCGAGCAAAGTGATATACCTTATACTCAGAATATCTAAGAGGTATTCGCTGAAGGTCATACAGGTATATGCACCAACGTTGAAACACCCAGATGAAGAGGTGGAGGAAATGTATGAGTACGTAAGTATAGCCATACATACTTCAAAAACCTATTTTCCAGATGTAATGGGAGACTTCAACGCAAAACTGGGCAAGCGAGGCGAGAATGAGTTGAAGGTGGGACCCTTAGGATACGGGCAAAGGAACGCCAGGGAACAGAGGCTGGCCGACTTTCTGGAGAAGGAGGGACTTTTTGCGATGAACTTTTTCTTCCAGAAGCCGCCTCAAAGGAGGAGACGGTTATTCAATAATGTCTCCATGATCAACAAGGTGAAAACCAGTAGCGATCACCGAATGGTTCAAGGCACATTGAATATAAATGTCAAATTGGAAAGGTCCCGCCTGATGAAGTCCACGCTCCGACAGACTCGTGCTCATATCCAAAATCCCGAGAGCTTTCAACTCGAGTTGTCAACCCGCTTCGATTGCCTAAAGAATTGCGTATCAGTTAACAAAATAAACAGCGGGTTTGTGGATACTGTCCAAACGGTGGGGTCTAAGTTTTTTAGGCCTGGTCGTAAAGATAGACCTCAAAAACTGTCGGTCTACACTCTTGACCTTATGGCAAAACGTTGATCTATGACACTGCAGACCTCCGTTAATGCTGAAAACTACAGGCAGCTCAATAGACAAATATGAAAGTCTAGAAAGAAATGTATCGTTTCTTTAACACTTATAGTGTTAAAGAAACGATAGAGCGGAAGCAAGGCTCCAAAGTATTTGCAAGGAACATGTCTATTGGGCAAAGCCTGTTGACTAAGCTTAAGATGGAGGACGGCAGCGTAGCATCGACGAAAACAGAGGTTTTGAAGGAGATCGAAAGGTTCTAGGGCAGTTGTACACCTCAGTTGCCAAACGCGTTAAAAGCTCGACCAGAGACCCAAGAGCTATTCTGACTCGATACTACACCGAAGACATCCCAGACATCAGCCTCTACGAGATTAGGATGACCCTAAAACAACTCAAAAACAACAAGGCACCTGGCGAGGACGGAATCACAGCAGAGCTTCTGAAGGCGGTTGGAACACCGGTACTTAAAGTCCTTCAGAGACTCTTTAATTCCGTGCTGCTGGAGGGCATCACGCCCGAGGCGTGGAACAGGAGTGTGGTGGTGTTGTTCTTCAAAAAAGGAGACAAAACCTTATTGAAGAACTACAGACCCTTCTCACTCCTGAGCCATGTCTACAAGCTGTTTTCAAGGATCATTACGAATCGTCTCGCACGTCGGATTGATGACTTCCAGCCTCCCGAACAAGCCGGTTTCCAAAAAGACTATAGTACCGTAGACCACAACCATACGCTTAAGCAAATTATACAGAAGTCAGAGGAGTATAATATGCCTCTATGCTTAGCGTTTATGGAGTATGAGAAAGGCCTTTGATTCGATCGAAATTTGGGCGGTGTTTTAGTCTCTGCAGCTGTGCCACATAGACTATAGGTATATAGAGGTGTTAAAGTGCCCTTACAATAACGCCACCATGTCATTCCGAGTACAGGAGAAGAACACAAGGGCGATTTCATTGCGGAGAGGTGTGAGACAGGGAGATGTTATATCCCTGAAACTGTTCCCAGCGGCATTGGAAGACGCCTTCAAACTTCTGGAATAGGAAGGAATCGGTATCAATGTTAATGGCGAATACATGACACACCTCCGATTTGCCGATGATATAGTCGTTGTGGCAAAGACACTGGACGATGGTGGCACTATGATCGAAGACCTTTACCGAGTATCCCAACAAGTGGGTCTTAAAATGAACATGGAGGAGACGAAAATTATGTCGAGTTCCCTTGTTGTACCCACTCCAGTATCCATTGGGAACTCAACTCTCGAAGTTGTCGACGAGTACGTCTACCTGGGACAAGTGATCCAAATGGGTAGGTCCAACTTCGAGAAAGAGGTCAATCGACGAATCCAACTCGGCTGGGCAGCGTTCGGGAAACTGCGCAAGAGCGTCTTCTCGTCTCAATTACCTCAGTGTCTGAAGACATGTGATCAACATCTGTGACATCTGTCTTCAACCAGTGTGTGTTACCAGTGATGACATACCGATCCGAAACATGGTCTCTAACTATGGGCCTCATAAAGAAGCTCAAAATCACGCAACGAGTGTTGGAGAGGGATATGCTGGGTGTTTCTCTACGGGATCGAATCAGAAATGAGGAGATACGTAGAAGAACTAAGGTAACGGACATAGCCTTGAGAATCAGTAAGCTCAAGTGGCAAGGCACATAGCGCGAAGAACTGATGGCCGTTGGGGCAGGAAAGTTCTAGATTGGAGACCTTTCGACCAAAGACGCAGCGTAGGACGTCCACCAACAAGATGGATAGACGACCTTATAAATATCGCAGGATCAAACTGAATGCATACCGCTAGTGATCAGTCGCTGTGGAAATATCTCGCAATGACTTCTCGTTTTCGGGAAATCCGTGGACAAAGATACAAATATAAAACAAACATACACTTAAGAAATTCAGCACACGTGTTTGAAAGCATCACTAGATCAATATAGTATAATAGTAAGTGGTTTTTATTGGCCTCAAACAGTTGTTAGTGTAGATGCCGCGCCGACCGCCTCGCGTTTTTGGAGCTCAGCTTGTCCAGAGGGCGCCCACTAACTTCGCCACGCTTGAGACTGACCCTAGACCCGGGGCTACTCAGTCGATTACTTAACTGTAATAATTCCTTATAATAAACCCTTTCTAATTGATAAGCTCCTGTTTATTAAAGTCAGTAATCACCTCCTTTTTTTGAAGAAAAAAGGGTTTGTTTTTGAAGTGAAAACTTTTTTAGCGGCGTTGAGCACTTTTGTGGGATGGGGGAAAAATGTGAAACTCGCGTCAGGACACGTGGGCTGATCGAAAAACCGTAAGACGGTTGGCGAAATTATGGATGTAAGTTGATTTTTCTGAGAGATAAACTTTTTAATGTAATTTAATATAATATAAATTGTAATGTTTGTGTACGATAGCGCAATAAATAAATATTGTATTCTATAAAAATATTATATAATTATTATTATTATTATTATTATTATTGTATTATTATTATTATAATTATTATTATTATTATTATTATTATTATTATTATTATTATTATTATTATTATTATTATTATTATTATTATTGTATTCTATCACAAAAATGATAGTACTTTTATATTGATAATAAGAGCAATTCATTCAAAATTATTCCCTAACTATTCCAAAAAATCAAAAATGCACAACGTTGATATTCAAGTTTTCACTTCTGCCGGCACTCCTGGAGTGCAATTTTTTTTTGATATTAAATATCAACTTTACTTAAATCTTACTTTGGCCTGATGATGAAGTTCGATATTTAATTATTTTGTCTTCGTCCAAGAGATTGAATATCAAAAAATTCAGGCCAAGCTGATGCTATTCTGAAAAAAGCATCTTTGCTTGTATTATTTTCAGCATCGGAATAATTAAAATTTTACTTGGTCTGCATGCTGAGTTTCTTTTTTATACCGTATGTCGTGTGTAAATCAAAGAAGCTCTGGACGAGCACCTTCGGCTCATAAACTGTTAGGTTATTAAAACAAAATGAGCGCAGCCAGTGTTATGCGCTGGCTGGAAGCCAAACTGCCTCCTCGCAACTTATGACGTAAAAGAGTGTGTTATTACTTCGGTATTGAGGATTCAGGCGAATTTTCTTGATAAATAATCAGTTTCACTATTGACCCTCGGAATACAGACCCTTGCAGTTGCAGTTTAATGTTATTTAAGGGCAAAAGTGATAATAATAATCCTATGAATCGAAAGTAAATGAGCTTTCTTATGTTTTTTAAGTCGTACTTATTACTAGGTACAAATTCAGTTTCAAATACACTTTCTCGATTTATATATTTTTTTAATTCATTATAAGGCGGTTTTGCAAAGGCTCTTGTTTATTTGTTTATTTAAAACCTAATGCACACAACATAAAATGGTACATATGGCGGACTTAATGCAAAAGCTTTCTCTACCAGTCAACCATAGGTCAGAACAGAGAAAAAAAATATACAAGCGGTGCAAGTAAAAGTCATGGCGAGATGATTATTCCTTAGTTGATTCAGGTATATTTTAACTTAGGGTATAGTATAAGTTTCATGAGCGTTTCAGTTGTTTTTGAGATATGGTAAATAAATAAATAATTGAATAAATTAAACCACCGCCTTCAAAAGACTGATTAAAAAGTCTAATACAACACACTTTTTCCCTCAGCTTAGGAGAAACGAATTCATTTAGAGTCGATGCATGATCTCAAGCTTACATTCATCAATAGTCTACTCACATCATACGCCGACTCCATATGAATTTGTTTTTCCTAAACAGAGGGCAAACATGATTGTGTTTGATTTTTCAATTTATGTTTTTTATTAATTTTTCGAACTGCATACTTTCAAACACAGACTTTCCTGATTGAACCAAGCGTTTAGCGCTTATTGTAAGATCAGTTAGTTATAACTAAGTAAAGTTAGTTCCGAAATGTATCAATAGATGGCGCTATGCCTAGTTAACTTGCACTTACGAAGTTTTTGGTTACACTCGTATATAGTAAATTGGATGTAACTTAATTTGACTATCTGTCGAGACAATAAACCGTTGTCTGCGAAGTTGGCTTTTATTTAGCAAAGCAACCTAGCATTCCCTCGACTGTGACCTGTCAACCTGGCGGTTGTACATGGTCCTTCGAGTGCCGGGAAGGTTGTGCCAGACCTATACCGGAGGCGGAAGTCGTTCTGACGGTGACGCATTTTTGGAGCACTAGGCGGTGTAGTGTGGTGATACCAGGAGTGGTACTCTGATCTGGTGGAGGAGTAGCATCCTGAGGAGTGGTGCCGCTGCAGAGGAGGTCCAGACTTGGTGGTGAATCCGGCTGGGGACTTCAGGCGGCGCAGAGCAGAGGTGACGTCAGGATCAAGTTCCGGTGCGGCACGGCCCGGGTGACGTCAGATCGAGTTCGAGTGACGTCGGGCGTCACGTCACGAGTGAGTGCAAAGGAGAAACTGTGAGTGCGTTTATATTTTTATGTGAAAACAGAAAATAACTTTTAAAAAATATATCTCAGTGGTTGGTGATTTTGAACAAGGAAATTGGACCATATGTCTTAGAAGAAATTAACTTTGAAGATTTAGTGATTATCGTTGTATGAAGATTTTGGACTTAGAATAATTTTAAGTTAGTTAAGGGACTTAGAATAATTAGGAAAATTTGGTTCATACGGGGAACCTATGCCCGATTATAGTTAAAGTTTTTTTAATGTCAAACACTTAGAAAAATTTTAAATAATTTTGCATGAACTTAGTTTATTTTTATTGAAATCGTAAGTAAGTAAGGAGTAGTTTTTTAATTACACTTGTTAAAACGTAAAATTTTTACTCAGCTTTTTTTTATTAACTGTCCAGTTACTTTTTTATTTACATAAGATTTACTATATTTTTCAAATATGGAGGCTGAATTATCGGTTCAAATGGACAATCAAATAAGAATTGTTAAGGCTTTGGCAAACTTTAAAAAATCGCCTAAGACTAGAATTACAGAAATGTATTGCCAAACTAGATTAGAGAATTTAGAATGTATGTGGTCGGATTTTACTACGTTGCACAAAAAGTTTATTAGGGATTATAATGCCGAGATTCAGGAAGATGATTACATGAAAAATGATGTTTATGATGTAACAGAGGAGACCTATATAGAGTATAAAACTTTGTTAAAAACTTCGTTACAAATGTTTGTAAAAGAAAGAGACCAATGGTGCGATGCTAGGGAAAAATCCATACCTGAAACGTCTAACAAAGAATCCTTTAAGTTACCAAAAATTGTGATTCCTAATTTTTCCGGTAAATATACTGAATGGATAACATTTAGGGATTTATTCATGTCTTTAATCCATAATAATGTTAAATTAGATAATGTTCAAAAGATGCATTATCTAAAAAGTTCTTTGTCTGGGGAAGCTGAACAATTACTCAGACAAATACCTATTTCAGAAGCCAATTATGAGAGATGTTGGTCTCAATTAAAAACGAGGTATAATAATAAACGCTATTTATCGCACTTTATTTTAAAAAGGTTATTGAGCCAGAAAAATATTGTTGTTGAGTCCGCAAACGCTTTAAAAGAGTTAATTGATACAACTAACGATTGTTTGAGCGGATTGACTAATTTAGGCATAGATACTGCTAACTGGGACATAATAATAATACATATTTTATGTTTAAAACTTGATGCCGAATCTAGGAAGCAGTGGGAGTTTACCATAACAGCAAGTACTCCATCAGAGGACTTGCCAACATTCGAGCAATTTAAAGACTTTTTAACGAATAGGTATAGAGCACTCGAGTTTTTAGACACCAAACCAAATAGATTTCAATCAAGTTGTAATTTTAATCCTAATAATAATGTCGTAAAATTTAAATCTATGCACACAACAAACAAAATTCAATGTGCATTTTGCTCAGAGGCACACAAATTGAGTGCTTGTAGGAAATTTTCTAGTGAAGCTGTTGACTATCGTCGTAATTTCGTTCAGTCTAACAATTTGTGCTTCATATGTCTAGGTTCTAACCATGGGGCGAAAGCTTGTCAGTTAAATATTAAATGCAAGTTATGCCATCGGAAACATCACACGCTTTTGCATCCGAAAAATGCAGAGAACGCACATTCTAAGGTTGCCAAGGTTGAGTCAGAGGGAACGGATAGTCCACTGGGAAAAACAGGGCCTAATTGTGAGGCAGGTGGCTCTACCAAGAGTAATTCAACGGTGGTTGCTTGTAGTTTTTCGACAGGCAACATAAAACAAGTATTGTTAGCGACGGCGCTAATCAATGCTGAGTCGAAAAATGGAAGCAATCATGTGCTGAGAGCCTTGTTAGATCAAGGTTCTCAGGGAAACTTTGTCACAGAAGCGGCAGTGAGTGACTTGAGATTGAGAAAAACTCCCATTCAAGGAGAGTTTTTAGGAGTGGGAGGAGACAAAGGACTGGTATCCAAAGCCATGGTGACTATTAAAATCATGTCACGAGTGAACCCTAACTGGAGTGTAACAGTAAAAGCATATGTTCTGAAGACGATAACTACTTTCCTCCCTAGTAGGAAAATAGATCAAATTGATTTTTCAGACTTCCAAGGAATAGAACTTGCCGATCCTGATTACAACCGGCCTAATAAAATAGATTTGTTATTAGGTGCGGAGGTTTTCAGCCAGATAATCCAAGAAGGTATCAAAAAGGGACCTGATGGATCTCTTCTTGCTCAAGCTACCAGTTTAGGCTGGATTTTATCTGGATCAGTTAATCCAAATAATTGTCCAATGGGAAGGATAATGGCATTGCATTGTCAGGTACAAGAAAGTGAAGATATGTTAAAGAAGTTTTGGGAACTAGAAGATGGAATTGGTCTGACAAAAGCACAAACATATACTGAAGAAGAAAAGAAATGTGAGGAGATTTATGTAAAAACAACGCAAAGAGATAATGAGGGAAGATATATAGTAAAATTACCTTTTAAAACGGAAAATCCTGAGTGTAAAAAAGGAGAGACAAGAAATATAGCAGTAAAAAGATTGAAAGGGTTAGAAAAAAGATTCGAAAAAGACGAAAGATTCAAAGAAAATTACAAAGCAGTTATAAATGAATACATAGAAATGGGACACATGGTTGAAATTCAAGAATCAGATGCGAATAAGGATGAATCGGTATATCTACCGCACCATGCGGTAGTAAGGGAAGATAAGGATACTACTAAGCTAAGAGTCGTTTTTAACGCATCTCAAGCAGGAAAAAATGGAGTCTCACTAAATGACAATCTGATGGTTGGCCCAACAATTCAGCCGGACTTAAGACATTTAGTGATGACATGGAGATTGTCGTGTATATGTCTCACAGCGGACATAGTAAAAATGTACCGACAAATTAAAGTGCACAAAGAGGATGCTGACTTCCAAAGATTAGTATGGAGGGATAATCCTGATGAAGACATAAAGGATTACAAACTAGTCACAGTTACCTTCGGTACAGCATCAGCGCCATTTTTAGCAGTACGAACACTGCAACAAGTGGCAGCTGATGACGGTGACAGGTATCCTTTAGCTGCGGAAAAAGTATGTAATAACTTTTATATGGATGACATGATGAGTTGCTGTGAAGATATAACAGAAGGAATCGAACTATACACACAAATGAAAGACTTATTAAAAGGAGCTGGTTTTACTTTACAAAAATGGGCGAGTAATAGCGAAGAGTTACTAAACATAATAAAGGAGAAGGAAAATGGAAATAAAGGAGAAAACTCAAGGGATGGAATTAATATTAAAATGGATGAGGTAATAAAAATTTTAGGACTTACTTGGGAACGGCATGATGACAACTTCCAGTACAAAGTTGATATTCCAGCACTAGCATCACCTATAACTAAAAGAAAAATAATAGCAGACATATCACGCCTCTTCAATCCGTTAGGATGGGCTACTCCGTGTATTATAGTAGCCAAGGTGTTGATACAAAAATTATGGATAGCTGGTATTAGTTGGGATGAGGAAGTTCCTAAAGAAATATTGGAAGAATGGTGTACTTACCGCAATGATTTGAAAAGTTTGTCTGAAATGAAGATTCCAAGATGGGTTGGAACTAAAAAAGATGATGTGAAGAGAGAACTCCATGGATTTTGCGACGCTTCTAAGCTAGCGTATGCTGCAGTGGTATACATGCGGATTGTTGATGCAGAAGGGAGAGTCCATGTATCATTAATAACTGCAAAGTCCAAAGTCGCTCCGATCAAACAGGTGTCGATACCAAGATTGGAACTTTGTGGTGCCGTAGAGCTTACGCGCCTAATGATGGATACAGCCAAAGTTTTGAAAATTGAGCGTAATGACATTCATGCGTGGACCGACTCGACGATCGTGTTGGCTTGGCTGAATAGTTTACCCAGCCGATGGAAAGTGTTTGTTGCTAACCGTGTTGCAGAAATACTTACCTCCATAGAACCTCAGCAGTGGTCACATGTTAGCACTCACGAAAACCCAGCAGACTGTGCATCTAGAGGTGTTTCTCCGTCTGATCTGAAAAATAAATCATTATGGTTAAACGGTCCGGCCTTTTTAATGACCGATAATGTGAAGTATGAGAAGCCCATGGAATTGACGACTGAAACAGAAGCAGTAAGAGTTCATCAAACGATAGTACAGGAAGAAGATTTATTTGAAAAGTTCTCGAAACTAAAGAAACTCGTACGTGTCGTCGCGTATTGCAGAAGATTTCTGGAACTGAAGAAGCCTAAACCTGAAAGAAAAAGAAACGATTATTTAACATCAGAAGAAATAGAAAAAGCATTAGAAGCTCTTATACAAAAAGATCAAAGCATGCATTTTAAAGAAGAGCTACAAGCTATAAAAAGAAATCAAGTTATTAAAAACAATTCTTTGAAATCGTTGAATCCATTCATAGATGAAGCAAATCAACTGTTGAAAGTTGGAGGAAGGTTAGAACAATCTTTACTGCCTTCAAGCCGCAAACATCCAATTGTAATGGCAAAAAACTCCAAACTGACAGCTTTGTTGATCGCAGATGCGCACCTTCACACATTGCATGGAGGTCCACAATTAACTTTAAATTACCTGCAAAATAAATATTTCATTGTTGGAGCTAAACAACTCATTAAAGCCCATGTTAGGAAGTGTGTTCAATGTGTAAAAAATAAAGGAATGACAAAACCACAGCTGATGGGTCAGCTTCCAGCTGTACGGACTACACCTGGTAGGCCTTTCGTACGTAGTGGCGTAGACTTCGCTGGTCCAATTCAAATTCGCACTACAAGAGGTCGTGGTCATAAATCCTATAAAGGATATATCTGTTTGTTCGTCTGCATGGCTACCAAGGCGGTACATGTAGAAGCCGTAAGTGAACTTACAGCACAAGGTTTTCTTCAAGCCTTTAAGAGATTCGTTGCCCGGAGAGGTCACTGTGGAGATATCTGGAGTGATAATGGGACAAATTTTATTGGAGCCGCCGGAGAAATTCAAAAGCTATTTTCAGATGAAAAAGATAGCCTTCTGCCTGAAATCGCTGAACAATTAGCGACCAATAATACGACGTGGCACTTTATTCCGCCTCATGCTTCCAATTTCGGAGGGTTGTGGGAGGCCGGAATCAAATCAGTAAAATTCCACCTGAAACGAGTAATTGGAAACTCCACTCTAACATATGAAGAGCTGGCGACAGTTCTAGCGCAGGTTGAGGCATGCCTAAATTCAAGGCCTTTGTCGAAGCTTACTGAAGACCCAGAGATTAATGTCCTAACTCCAGGTCATTTTCTGGTTGGAGAACCGTTGGTCGTACCACCTGATCGCAATTATGAGAGCTCAAACCTAAGCTCCCTTAGAAGGTGGCAGTATACTCAACGTATGAGTCAGGAATTTTGGCGCAAGTGGTCAAAAGAATATTTAAATCAATTCTTTCATAGGTATAGATGGTCAGTTGAAACACCACAGCCAAAAGTAGGAGATATTGTTTTAATAAAAGAGGACGGTCTTCCCCCATGTCGGTGGTTATATGGTAAAATTGTAGATGAACATCCGGGGCGTGACGGAATTGCAAGGGTAGTCACAGTCAAAAGCAAAAACTCTTTGTTAAAACGTCCTACAAATAAATTGTGTGTTTTACCAATAACTACTTAATGAAATTTATATAAATAGGTTAAAGTGTGTTACTTTTACATTTGTTACTTGTTAGATTTTTATTTTATTTTTATTATGTTTTTTAGTTATAAAGTGTCAAACTTACATTTAATGGAACATTTTGTGCCTAAAAAGATTTTTATCATGTTAAGTTATACATTCTACTCGGTTGTAATACATTTTAAAGTTTGTTATAAATTTAAAGTTTTTGTTAACCTTGCAAGGTAAATTGATATTTTAAATGGTTATGGTGTTTTATGAGTTTTATCACATATTTTAGATTTTTTTTTAAGGACTAAATATATCAATTTGTCCTTGGCGGGTAGTAGATGTAAGATCAGTTAGTTATAACTAAGTAAAGTTAGTTCCGAAATGTATCAATAGATGGCGCTATGCCTAGTTAACTTGCACTTACGAAGTTTTTGGTTACACTCGTATATAGTAAATTGGATGTAACTTAATTTGACTATCTGTCGAGACAATAAACCGTTGTCTGCGAAGTTGGCTTTTATTTAGCAAAGCAACCTAGCATTCCCTCGACTGTGACCTGTCAACCTGGCGGTTGTACACTTATCGAGCTCTTTTCATAACCTGCACCCTACAATATTTGCTATCAATACGTTAGTGATAATTACCGTTACGCAACTGTTTAAGTTTAAAATTGGTTTAAAACGCATTTTCGACGGGATCAATGCAAACCGCAACAATTATCGGCCGCTTTCGAGTCGTTGTTTATAGGGCGGCTTTATGCAAATGAGGTGGGTGATTGCGGCTCGATACTCACATTACGAATGAAACACCCATAAATACTTTTATCTACCTCTCATTATATATTTTTTATCCACATTTTGTACTAAAATATTTATCTACCTATTAATGAATTGTTACAAAACCAAGTTTTTCCTTAGGGGCTGCTATTGCTTTCTCTCTGTTCTGTTTCCAATATAAAAATAATAAGAATTATACTGGAAAAATGGTCATTATACGCCAGATAATGGCAGCCCCGACAGAATTACTTAGTTTCGTAATGATTATTATCTATATAATATTTTGAACGTAGAGGGTTTAACATAAAAAGCATTTTTGATTCATGACCTTTTGTTATTCACCCATAACTCAAATACTACTGAAACCGATTTTTAAGAAACTGACACTGTACCCTTAGTTGAAATATATTCTTTATTGCACTCTTACTTACATGAAGTCACAATGTGAACAAAGGTGGGCTTATCCCTAAAAGAGATCTCTTCCAGCCAATCCATAGGTGTTGGAATAGTAATATTTGGGGTTATCGGCAGTGATAAAGTTAAATTACGGAAAATAAAAGTTATAATGTTTTTATATTTTTTAAATAATAATAATTAACTAAATACAATAAATATATATACATATATATATATATATAATATATTTATACTCTACGAACAAGAGGGTATTTGAGAAAGCAGATGTTCTTTTACTCTTTTCTTGAATATATGTATATTGGAGCTTTCTTGCAGTTCTAGCGGCAGTTCGTTCCAGAGTCTAGCAGCGTAGACAGAGAATGAGTCAAATAAAAAAGTTGTTATTGCTCCTTGGAATTTCGAGTTTGGCGGTGATGCAAGGTCTCCTAGAGCGTGTGGGAGGGGGCAGTCGTTTGAATCGATACTGAAGATAGGTTGGGGACTTAGGATTGTAGAGGATGTTATACAGGAAAGTGAGGATATGCATGTCAAGACAGAGGCCAATCGGAAGCCATTTTAGCTGGGTGCGATAGCTGGAGATGTGGTCATATTTCCGTAGGTTAAAGATGAACCTAATGGCCAGGTTCTGGAGACGCTCCGGTTTATTAAGAAGCTCCTCTGTCAGATCCAAAAAGGCAACATCGGCATAGTCGAGTATCGGCAACAAAAGAGACTGCGCAAGCATAACTTTTGTTTTAAAAGGAGGAAAAACTGGAGTCGTTTAAGAGAGTGGAATGTGTAATGCATTCGTTGGCTGATATTATTAACATGAGCTGTCCAAGACATGGTGCAGTCTATTATAAGACCAAGATTTTTAGCCTGTGAAGGGAATCGGAGTGCCAGAGTATTCAATCGCAGGTACTGCGTCCCAATTAATTTGACCTCTGAGCCTGCTGCTGCCAATAATCATGGCTTGAGATTTTGCCGTATTCACAAGTATGCCAAAAGATATTGCCCACTGCTAAATAGCATTCAGATCTCTATTGACGGCAGCCAAGGTCTCAGACAGCTCATGTGGTTTAAAATGTCTATAAATCTGTAAGTCATCCGCATACAGATGAAAGGGAGAAGAGAAGACAACTGAAATATTATTCATAAAGATTGAAAACAGAAGAGGGGAAAGTACACCACTCTGAGGAACACCAGCAGTGAGATGGGACCAATCAGTTCAATATACCTATCGAATTAAAAAAAACTCGCTATGACTTCTTGTTTTTGAGAAATCCGTAAACAAAAATGCTAACATACAATAAACAAATAAACATACACTCAAGAAATTGCAGACGTGTTGGGATGCCTTGATAGATCAACATACTCAAAAATTATCAAATTCCAACAATATCACATTCATATACATTGACTTAATTGCGAGTACCTCCTTTTTTTTGAAGTGGGTAAAAATGAGATCGAGCAATTTTATATTGTTTTTTCGTACCATCTCAAAATCTAAAACGAAGCGAATATCTACATTTTGGATAACCATTTATAATTATTATGAACCTAATGAACCGCAAAGAAGTCCACGAATTCATTAAATATAACAAGGCAAGATGCAAAACAATTATAATTTTGCCGAAAATCGTAATATCGTAAGGAAACGGAAGATAAATGGGGTCAGGTGAAGAGAGGCAAAGATTAAATCAACAAACTGTCTCAAAATCGAGGCGTAAATTAACATCTTCAGTTACAAGACAATTATAATTTTAGGCAAAGGCTTGGTTTTAACGATGGGAAAAGCTGCCTTGCAATTAAAGGTATCGAGGAAAGGTCAGCTTCATCGGAAAATCCTCTAAGCATATTGGCTTTACATCTACCCACATGCGTTCGGAGTCGGTTAAGGGACTTCCACGTGAGCCATAGTAGTCTGTATCAGCAAGAGAAACACAGCTAGACACAACAACAAGACACAACTTACAGTAGAGGGATCCGTTATGGGCAGAACTCTTGGTCGATACGATGCTTACGCCGGGGGCAACAAACACTGCGTTTTAGGTGTTTGACCTCGGCGATAAGCGCAAGCCCTGCAATATAAGGACGGCTCTGTGTTTCATCTCGGTGGGTCTGGGCTGAGACCGTTTAGTTTGCTGTCGACTCGAAAAGAAGAAGAAGTAGAGGAATCGCGTTCAAGAGCGGAAACGCAGTTTATAAAGCTTCTGCGACCCCTTGAGGAACCGTGCAGTAAGTGTGCATTGGATGAAGTGCGATCGTCTCCTGCTTCCGACGTCTTTAACCAATAGCCCCCGTCCGGAGATGCGATACCAGCTAGCGGGTAAAGCATTTCAACTGGGGTTAGTTTGAGACAGCCTGTAATATTTTGGCAGGTCTCGTTTAAGGCTATATCCACCAGTTTTTAATGACTAGATCGACCCTAGACCAAGGACATACGTATTCGCCAACCTACGGAGAATGACATCATTTGGGATGCGATTAAACATGATTGGCTATGGTGTCTGGAATCTCGGTGCTTGGCTAATCTCACAATTATCAGTGCACTAACACTTCAATTGTACCTTGACATAGTTGAATATAGGTAGATTGCACAAGTTGGTAAGGTAACTACGTTCTAAATACACAAATAACTACTATAATGAAGACGTTTATTAACAGATACGCCCTGTTTCATAATGTCGTTGTTGTGTTGTAGAGTCACTCACGACGGCCTCATCGCTAAAGACATCGTTATGAATATAATCTTATTTCATCTTTATGAATATAAAATATGAGACAGTATGTGTATGTTAAAAAAATTCTTAACCATTAAATAGCGAAGCGTGTTCAAGTTACAAGTTTTTTTTTCTGTAATGAATACTACTGAAACCATCCGCTTTTAGTCCACTGTTGCATAAACAGATTGCATTGCAGATAGGTAGACGGCGATAAACGTCACGCGTAATGACGTATTCATAAGAAACCACAAATTTCTCAAGGTCGAACGGACAGCACAATAGCTCAATTGGTAGAACGTTTGGTCCGGTTAGCCAAGAAGACCAGCAACTGGTTTGAGCCCTGCAAATTTTTGGTTTCTTATTCATCTTTAAAATATGACACTGTGAGTGTTAAAAACATTCTAAACCAATAGGCTTTTATAGTATTAACGATGACCTAATATCACAGCCTTATTCGTAAGTAGTTTTTGAATAAAAACATATTTTTAAATCCATCGATAAATGATCAATCAGTGGACATCGCTATTGAGATTTCGTTACCAGTTAAACACCATTGGATATCGACTAAAATTTGAAGCGGAAGTTTTCAACTTTGTTTCGTAAATGATTAAGTTTTGAAATATTACGAGAAGGACTTTTTATTTGAGAAATTCAAAGTGTAAAATTTTGTTAAAATAACTTATTAGTAGGTTTTTACAGAATTATGATCATTGTTGTATTGCAAATAATCTTAACATTTCTTTTCAACGAAATGATTCATTTTCTTTATTTTTACTCACAACTTACAATTAATCAGAATTCACAACCCGCTTAACTGGTGGCGAAGCGGTTAGAAGGTCGCACTTTGAAGAGACGGCTGCGCCAGAGGTCCCGGGTTCGATCCCCGGGTCTAGTCAAAAAATGTGTACCTGGGTTTTTGTGTTCAGAAATTCTCAAGACAGCCCGGCGTTTGGAAGTTGGCGGTGTTTCACCTCGGAAAGCACGTAGAGCCGTTGGTCCTGCGTCTGATCTCTCTCCGGTCGTGTCAGATTGCTGTACCTTCAGGCTATGAGAGTGAGAGGAATAGAGAGTTCTATAATATGTCTCGTGCAGTCGATTAGTCGTTGTGACTGCCCACCGTAGTCGAAATCGGCTAGGGGGACTATTACATACGTAATTCATCGTTGAACACTGAGATGGTATTAAATCGGTCTGCGTTTCAACCAAGTGAGCAGCGCTAGATTCAATTAAATGTATATTTAACATTTAGTTACAGGTTTAAAACAATTGTAGAAACAAGGGTTTCTTTTTGTAATGCGATTGAATGAAAGATATTTAGTTAAATGTGTGCTCACTCAGTCCTCACAAGCGGTCAGCCATATCTTCATACTGAAATAAGTTGGTCGAGTCATTCAGTCTTCTTTTTTTGTTACACCTCTCTTTACTTGGAGCCTGTAATTTCAGATCGTCAAGTTTCGTATTAAAACATTTACTATTGATTTATTGTGCTCACTCCATCCACACGCTATTGTATCTCTATGAACCAACTATAGATTTGCATTCCATCGTTTACATTGTATGAATTGGCTAGAAATAGGACTATTCAGCGTAAAAACAAACCACTTTTACTTCGCGTTTATGAGTAAAACGGATGCCTGGTGCTCACTCCGTTCGCCATTGCTAAGTACTTAAATCTTTTTTGCTTCGTTAACTTAAAAGAATGAGTTAACATATGATTTTTTTGTACAAAAATACTTTAAAATATTCGGCACGACACACTTTGATATTACTTTTTACTTTTATAGATATACAAAACTATTTTTTTGGTTTAAATGACATATAATAGGGTGTCTTCACGTGACAATAAAAGAGGACATAAATAAGACTGAAAAATGAGACGGTTTAATCCTTGACCAAATCTCGCGCAATTCATATACGAAAAAAGTTCACCAATCAAATTTTCTTTGTTAAAGAAATAATTATTTTTAATTTCTCAGTTTCAGGGACGTTCTTCAGATTCAGGGACGTAAGGGAGCTTGACCAAGACCATAAGCTCCAAGTCAACCTCACCTTCACGTGGTGCGTCCTGTTTATACAGACGAGGCTCTGGCGACCGACCGATGGCCGTATAACCATCCAATGTAAGGCGCAGCTAAATGTTAGACTGTGACGGGCAGCAGCGTCACAGCTGCAAGGGGCTGCGCCTCTGCGCTCGCCAACCCGCCTGCCAAGCGTGGCGAGTATTGGCAAAATCCCCTCATGAGTGCACACAAAAAAACCAGGCCCTCAGTCTCCGGCAGCCCCGCTATTCCTGACTTTGGTAGCGGTCACGGTAACGGCGGGGCAGGGGGTGCTAAGAATCCCCGGAGGCGATCGCGCTGCCACCCCCGACGACAACTGGCCCTGGTAACGTACAACACGTGTACACTGAGGACAGATGAGAAGTTGCTCGAGCTGGAGGAAGAAATGAGCAGGTTACACTGGGACATAATGGGTCTATCAGAAGTCCGTAGAGAGGGCGAGGACACGATAACTCTACAGTCCGGAAACCTGCTCTACTACCGGGAAGGCAACCAACGAAAGTCCCAAGGTGGTGTCGGGTTCCTCGTTCACAAGTCCCTCGTCAACAATATCGAGACCATCGAGAGTGTGTCGAGCAGGGTAATATACCTTATACTCAGATTATCCAAGAGGTATTCGCTGAAGGTCATACAGGTATATGCACCGACCTCGAAACACCCGGATGAAGAGGTGGAGGAAATGTATGAGGACGTAAGTAGAGCCATACATACTTCCAAAACCTATTATACTGTTGTAATGAGGGACTTCAACGCGAAACTGGGCAAGCGAGGCGAGAATGAGTTGAAGGTAGGACCTTTTGGATACGGGCAAAGGAACGCCAGGGGACAGAGGCTGGCCGACTTTCTGGAGAAGGAGGGACTCTTTGCGATGAACTCTTTCTTCCAGAAGCCGCCTCAAAGGAAGTGGACTTGGTTGAGTCCCGATAGCTTCACGAGAAACGAGATTGACTTCATCATGACCTCCAAGAGACGGTTATTCAATGATGTCTCCGTGATCAACAGGGTGAAAACCGGAAGCGATCACCGAGTGGTTCCAAACATGATGAGACATTGAATATTTCTTGCTTTCTGATAAATAGAGATAACTAATTAACTTTCTGATAAATAGAGATAATTGACTTTTAAGCAAAATAACATTGAAAATCTAATACTTATATATGGTAAGTGACTCCATTATTCTTGTAGTTTTTCGTTTCGCTTCTGTTTTTGCACGTAACCACACAGCAATTTGGCATTTTGCAAAAATCTCGGACAACATTCCAATTAAACGTCTGAACTGTGACTACAGAGTGGCCCGGCTTGTTTCGCGAGCGATATTCGTTTCTGGGCATGTCGCGGGACACGCGCCACGCCTCCGTTACAAATCTAGTCCTTTCTCTGATCTGAGGATTTTCCTATATTGCTTGTCAATGTTTAGTATAGATTACAGGAAGCTCAACAAAAAAGAACCACTACAAAAAACAGTTTGTTTGGTAATGATGCGGTAAAATCAATATTAACTCGTAAGAAGATATTATAGTTGCTATAGTAGCTCGTTTGTCAATTTGAACGTGAGCTTAGAAAAACGTTGGTTATTTTTTATTGCCGATCAGGTTGAGCGCTATCATAGATTATACGGTTAGCGTTGTGTTGCAACCTGTATCATACATATCTTGTCATCGGAAATTTTTACTGCGAAAATGAGGTTTACCAGAATTTGGTGCCAGATGGATGGATGTGCGGAATAGAAATCATAGCATTAGTGATGATACTTGATGAAATAAGGCCGGTAGTAGGGAATTACGAAGTACAACAGTCAGCGACACATCTAGCATCAACTACTGTAGTACGTCCCAGACCCCAGAAAGTTGAAAACATCGCCACAAATATCATAAATAAGAACTGATGCAAGGCAAGAGCGAATGAAAACTTCATTAAAAAGTTAATGGGTGGAATTGGTGAATTGATCTCACGACCGTCAAGTACGTGAGCGTCGTGAGCTGGTCCAATGTGTTACGGGCGTACTCATCCAAACTACCATATAACTGAAATAACGATAACAAACAAACAAAGAGCACATACTTATCGAGGACGCTTGGCGCATGTGTTGAAAATGTTAAATAAGGAGTTTTATCATTGGTGATGTTGATTTGAATAAAAAAAAAAATAGAAATTGAAAAAAAAAACGAAAGTCTTGTGAGCAGGCTCGAGCCTGCTCACATTTTTTTTTCAAATTTTGGATTTTTTAAAATTTTTCATTTTTTTTTCAAAGCTGAGGCTAGAGGGCCCCCTGAGCTCCGGGGCCCTGGTGCACTGCACCACCTGGCCCTATGATAGCTACGCCACTGATGGTTCGAGGCACATTGAATATAAATGTCAAATTGGAAAGATCCCGCCTGATGAAGTCCACGCTCCGACCGACTCGTGCTCATATCCAAAATCCCGAGAGCTTTCAACTCGAGTTGTCAAACCGCTTTGATTGCCTAGAAAATTGCGTTACAGTGGACGAAATTAACAAAGGGTTTGTGGAAACTGTTCAAACGGTGGGGTCTAAGTATTTTAGGTCTGGCCGTAAAAATAGACCTCAAAAACTGTCGGTCCACACTCTCGACCTTATGGCAAAACGTCGATCTATGACACTGCAGACCTCCGTTAATGCTGAAAACTACAGGCAGCTCAATAGACAAATATGGAAGTCCCTGCGACACGACATTCGTTGCTTTAACACTAATAGTGTTAAAGAAACGATAGAGCGGAACCAAGGCTCCAAAGTGTTTGCAAGGGACATGTCTATTGGGCAGAGCCTGTTGACAAAGCTTAAGGTGGAGGACGGCAGTGAAGCGTCGACGAAAGCAGAGGTTTTGAAGGAGATCGAAAGGTTCTATGGGCAGTTGTACACCTCAGTAGCCAAACCCGTTGATAGCTCGGCCAGAGACCCACGAGCTATCCTGACCCGTCACTACACCGAAGACATCCC
This sequence comes from Pyrausta purpuralis, assembly GCA_963924145.1. Lineage (NCBI taxonomy): Eukaryota > Metazoa > Arthropoda > Insecta > Lepidoptera > Crambidae > Pyrausta > Pyrausta purpuralis. The sequence continues at coordinate 22,971,556 of OZ001643.1, forward strand.
GGACATCAGCCTCTACGAGATTAGGATGGCCCTTAAACAGCTCAAAAACAACAAGGCACCTGGCGAGGACGGAATCACAGCAGAGCTTCTGAAGGCGGGTGGAACACCGGTACTTAAAGTCCTTCAGAGACTCTTCAATTCCGTGCTGCTAGAGGGCATCACGCCTGAGGCATGGAACAGGAGTGTGGTGGTGTTGTTCTTCAAAAAAGGAGACAAAACCTTATTGAAGAACTACAGATCTATCTCACTCCTGAGCCATGTCTACAAGCTGTTTTCAAGGGTCATCACGAACCGTCTCACACGTAGGTTTGATGACTTCCAGCCTCCGAACCAAGCCGGTTTCCGAAAAGGCTATAGTACCATAGACCACATTCATACGCTTAGGCAAATTATACAGAAGTCCGAGGAGTATAATATGCCTCTATGCTTAGTGTTTGTGGATTGTAGACCAGCACATTAGGGCCAAATACTTAGTGGACAGGCCATTAAGTATCAACCAACATGCATACCAAAAGGGAAAATCCACTGAAACAGCCCTCCTCGATCTGGTCGACAAGGTGCAAAAATCCCTAGAGGATAAACAAACAGCCCTGTGTGCTTTTCTAGATGTTGAAGGTGCATTTGATAATACCCTTATAGAAACCATTCTTAATGGAATGGAGGCAAAAGGGATAGATGAAAACACCATCAGATTGGTAAAAAACATGCTCTCAAATCGAGTAGCAAACATTACCCTCAATGCTTCAAAGCTTGAATTCCTTGCCACGAGAGGATGTCCACAAGGTGGAGTACTGTCTCCACTTCTATGGACCCTAGCAGTAGACCAACTACTTGTTAAGATGGCAGAAAAAGACTATGATACACAAGGCTATGCTGATGATCTGGTAGTGATCATCAGAGGTCCCTGCCTCAGCACAATTTCTAGTCTAATGCAAGGCGCTCTCAACACCATAAGTAAGTGGTGTAGAGAAAACGAATTATCTATCAATGCAGATAAAACAGTGATAATCCCATTCACAAGGAAGAGAAAACTGGAAAAACTGGTGAATCCAAAGTTAAACGGTAAAATTATTCCTTACTCTAGTGAAACCAAGTATCTAGGGGTAACGTTTGACCAAAAACTTACTTGGAACTCGCACCTAGATAATATCATTCAAAAAGCCAAAATGGCTCTGTGGAGCTGCTGTCGAATGGCGGGGTCAAGATGGGGACTAAAACCCAAAATTGCCCTATGGTTGTACACAGCGGTCGTGAGACCAGTAATAACATATGCACCTGCCGTCTGGTACAGCAAGGTCAACCAAGCGACAACAATACAGAAACTGAGCAGCCTGCAAAGGCTTGCCTGCATTACAGCAACTGGAGCACTGTCTACGACACCAGGGGCAGCTCTGAACGCTCTGCTGGATCTAACACCTCTGCATTTACACGTACAAAAAGAGGCCAAGCAGAGCACCTATAGAATCTGCTCCCGCACGAAAGTCAGATGGGCTTCTCAAAATCTGATAAGACTCAAGGAATCAGTACTTGAAAACCGACTACTAAGCATGCCTAGTGACGACATGCACACGGAATGTAACTTTACTAAGCTATACTCCGTAAATATACCTTCTAGAGACAAAGGGCTTGAGGGCCAAATGTCATTTAAGAAAGGTAGCCACGTCTGGTACACGGACGGATCCAAAAAAGGAAATGATGTAGGTTGTGGGGTCTACGGAGAGAGGCCTAAGCTCAAAGTAAGTGTAAACATGGGGACTGAAACCTCCATCTTCCAAGCCGAGGTCTTTGCCATAAACAAATGTGCAGAGATAAACCTTGAGAAGAGACTCCGGAACCAACACATCTACATCAACTCAGATAGCCAAGCTGCATTGCTGGCTCTAAAATCCTTCGAACAAATGTCAAAACTGGTGCAAATATGTACTGAGACATTGAATGGGAAACACCAACAAAGTCACACTTACATGGGTACCAGGGCATTCAAAGATTGAAGGAAACGAAATAGCAGATGAACTTGCTAGAGAAGGAGCCGACAACCCTCAAATCGGTGTAGAACCTTTCTGTGGCATCACTAAACAACGCGCCACCACGCTTCTAACCACCCTCTGTAAACAAGAGGCCATTGAGTCGTGGAAGTCTACACAAGGACAAGAACACTCAAAAGCACTAATTCGAGGTTACAACAAGAAAGTAGCTAAAGAACTGTTAAAGTTCGAAAGATACAAAGCTTGTGCAGTAACCAAAATACTAACTGGCCATTGCAAACTGAACAAACATTTGGCCAATATGAACATGACCGAAGACGCTCTATATAGATTCTGTAATACAGAAGAAGAAACGGCCATGCATATTCTCTGCTCATGCGGACCGCTTATGAGCAAAAGAAGTATCCATCTCGGGCGGCATATCATGCACCCGGATGAGATAGCAGATATCACGCTCCAAAGAATCTGGAAGTTTATAGACTCAACGGGACTAAGCAGTAAAATTTAAATATAAGGGCGCCACAATAGATCATACCTGGTCGAGATGGCAACATTAGAGCCCAACAACCAATATATATATATATATATATATATAGCGTTTGTGGACTATGAGAAGGCCTTTGATTCGATCGAAACTTGGGCGGTGCTTCAGTCTCTGCAGAGCGGTGCCACATAGACTATAGGTATATAGAGGTGTCAAGGTGCCTTTACAATAACGCCACCATGTCGGTCCGAGTACAGGAGCAGAACACGAAGGCGATTCCATTGCGGAGAGGTGTGAGACAGGGAGATGTCATATCTCCGAAACTGTTCACAGCGGCATTGGAAGACGCCTTCAAACTTCTGGAATGGGAAGGAATCAGCATCAATGTTAATGGCGAATACATCACACACCTCCGATTTGCCGATGATATAGTTGTTGTGGCAAAGACGCTGGACGATCTTGGCACTATGCTCGAAGACCTTGACCGAGTATCCCAACAAGTGGGTCTTAAAATGAACATGGAAAAGACTAAAATTATGTCGAACTCCCTTGTCGTACCCACTCCAGTATCCGTTGGGAACTCAACTCTCGAAGTTGTCGACGAGTACGTCTACCTGGGACAAGTGATCCAATTGGGTAGGTCCAACTTCGAGAAAGAGGTCAATCGACGAATCCAACTCGGCTGGGCAGCGTTCGGGAAATTGCGCAAGAGTGTCTTCTCATCTCATCTACCTCAGTGTCTGAAAACGAAAGTCTTCAACCAGTGTGTGTTACCAGTGATGACATACGGATCCGAAACATGGTCTCTTACTATGGGCCTTATAATGAAGCTCAAAATCACACAACGAGCGATGGAAAGGGCTATGCTGGGTGTTTCTCTACGGGATCGAATCAGAAATGAGGAGATACGTAGAAGAACTAAGGTAACGGACATAGCCTTTAGAATAAGTAAGCTCAAGTGGCAATGGGCAGGGCACATAGCGCGAAGAACTGATGGCCGTTGGGGCAGGAAAGTTCTAGATTGGAGACCCTTCGACCAGAGACGCAGCGTGGGACGTCCACCAACAAGATGGACAGACGACCTTATAAAGATCGCAGGATCAAACTGGATGCAGACTGGATGAAATCCGTGGGGGAGGCCTATGTTCAGCAGTGGACGTCCTTTGGCTGATAATGATGATGATGATGATGAATTTCTCAGAGTCACGATTTCTATATATTTAGTTTTTGGTCGTGCGACAGATTTTAACATGTATCTACATTCTTTCGTTTTTATTCATTTTAAGGTAAATAAGTTAAACTTGCAATCAAAGTACCACACGAAAAAAGTTCGATTGCCACGAGACTCGGCCTCCAGGCCGCGGAAAACTGTTGGAATAAATTGAGAGTTGCATATAAATTTAGGTTTTGGATAATGCCTTGTTTTGTTCCTCATCAACAGAGTCCAGAAAAAATACTAATAACCCTGAAAAGTAAGTGTGGATCTTGGTGCTTGGGTAAGGACTTGCTTTTTTGTCGCTACATATAATTCTTGTAAATTAATTTAAATAACGTTTATTCATACCTAATTCAAAATAAGGAGGTTATTTTGTTGAAGTGTCATAAGTATGCAATACATAGAAATGACAGGAAAAATACCTAGTATTGAAAATAAAGTTACTTAATGTTGACATAAACAAGCCAAAGTTTCCTCACATGTTTATTTTCCTTATTTCACAAAGTCCCGCAAGAAATTAACAATTATTTTGTAATTCCAATTAAAAAAACAGAATCTTCAATATACCTAAAAATAGAACGGCGTATCTTCCTTCGCTTGGCCATAACCGATAAAAATCACGCACATTGACCGAAAATCACTTGTCAGTTAAAACTCAAATGGCAGTCAGTATCACACACGTTCTAATTCTTAACTTCTTTTCTGTTCTTGCTCTTTCCAAATGTCCGTATTTTACCATTCGGCTATAGAGCTAGTGTTGAAAAAAGAAATGAACGATTACCGGAATTGTCCTGAGAGCCGTGGTACCATAAAATTAATATTCCTATCGGAATAGAAGGACAAGTAAAAGCTGTCAAACGAAACCGATTTAAGGTGTCCGTAACTAACTTAAGTAAGTAACATTTGTAGCTTTAAATGAGATAACCTTTCGATCAGGTGATTTATAACAATGTTCCTAAGGTAAATATAGTAGTTTACTGCATGATAAACAGTCGACACAAAATATTTAACATGCAGCTCTAGTATAAAACTAATGTTATTTCATTATACAAAATATTCGTCGATATACATTCCCTGTGTTATTCTGTCTTTATTTTTTACGTAAGTTAACGTTTGTAGAATAGAATAATCAAACTGCGTACTTTAAATTTGAAGCGCATTGGTAAATATAAGTCGTATATTAAGAGGCTTCGATTTTGACTAATCTACCTGTTAAATGATTATTTGTTGGGGTTATGCCGCTGTAATGCATAACAATCAATCACCGATCAAGTCACCATGTTTCAGACGCATTATTTCTCCAAAATATACACAATTTCACTTTTAAATATAAAAAATCAAATGCACGTAATTTTCAGCGAGCTTCTGCAGGGCGGTCAACTGTTTGACATCTGACAAAAATGGTTCTGCTACCCATCTCTTTTTATCACACAGTTTGCTGCTAGTGACATCTCGCTTTTGTCGTTCTATTCCAAAGGGATAGTAATTTTATGCGTGGAACACCTCTCCACTCCCCTAGCACCTCAAACTGGTGTTGCCCCCTTGTTGTCTACGTCACTTAGTGCTAGCAACTAATTTGGGGGGTCCATCAACTGAGTGTGCAAGTCACCCCCTGCCATTTTATCCGTGTGAGAAACATACGTCAGGCAGGGGCCATAGTTCTTCCATAGTCCCAGTTACTAGGTCCACCTAACACCCACATCCATAACTCAGTTTATTTTTGTCTATATCTTGCAATAGCCCTACACGAACCGGGGGTTGTCCTTGGGTGCACTTGTGTAGTGCATACAGGGATAATCGTCGGTTTGTGTCACACAGCTTTTAGATTAATGTTGTCTAAAGAGCCTCCGCGTGTTGGCTTCGGCCCCATGTACGCCTTCCAAAGGTCCGGGACCATGGTCCCGAGAATGGAAAAGACAAAAAGTAATAATAATAATAATAGTCCCTCTAGCCGATTTCGACTACGGTGGCCAGTCACAACGACTAACCGACTGCGCGGGACATATTATAGTGCACAAGTGTGTGAGCGAACAAAGGTGCACTTTCAATAATTCCTTTCACTCTCATAGCCCAATGGGACTCAAGCAATCTGACACGACCGGAGAGAGTTTAGGCGCAGGACTAACGGCTTTACGTGCTTTTCCGAGGCACGGGGGTGAAACACCGCCAACTTCCAAACTTCGGGCTACCCTAAGGATTTCTGAACAGAAAAACTCTGGTATATATTTTTGGCCCGACCCGGGAATTGAACCCGGGACCTCTGGCGCAGCCGTCGCTTTAAAGTGCGACCCTTCTACCGCTGCGCCAACGAGGCAGTTAAAGTCATAATCAGTAATCAAAACTCATTCACACAACGACACAAAATGTGTTTTTATTTTGCGGAAACTGAGTCAGGAAATTATATTTACAGTTCATCACAAATCGTCATGTATGGTTTATGACAAATGTGACCGGTCTAATATATTCATTTTACATTTAGTTAACAAAACCTCAAAATTTATACTAAACCCAAACCCCAGCGCAAACAAAGTACCTATTAAGAACAAAACCTTTTACTTCAGGCAAGTAAGCGAGGATGACACGCAGCTAGCGTGAACACATGAAGTTAAGTCATCAAAGTCCTGCTATTTTATCACGCGTAGACACCCCATTCCAGTCCTTCATACAAAATATGAAACTTTGTTTAACTCTAAAAGTAAAACTAAATATCCAACTGGGTACTTCCGAATATTTTATTGTATTTTTGTACAAAAAAATCATATGTTCACTCATTCTTTTAAGTTAACGAAGCAAAAAATATTTAAGTATTTAGCGATGGCGGATGGAGTGAGCACCAGGGATTCGTTTTACTCATGAACGCACAGTAAAAGTGGTTTGTTTTTATGCTGAATAGTCCTATTTCTAGCCAATTCATACAATGTACACAATGGAATGCGAATCTATAGTTGGTTCATAGAGATACAATAGCGTGTGGATGGAGTGAGCACAATAAATTAATAGTAAATGTTTTAATACGAAACTTGACGATCTGAAATTACAGGCTTCAATTAAAGAGAGGTGTAACAAAAAAAAGAAGACTGAATGACTCGACCAACTTATTTCAGTATGAAGATATGGCTGACCGCTTATGAGCACACATTTAACTAAATATCTTTCATTCAATCGCATTACAAAAAGAAACCCTTGTTTCTACAATTGTTTTAAACATTTAACTAAATGATAAATATACATTTCATTGAATCTGGCGCTGCTCACTTGGTGGAAACGCAGACATTAAATCGAATATAAACTTTTATTTTTTTCATTGGTAAAATTTTAAAAGTCGAAAAAATACTGTGTTGTGTTCATAGTTAATTTCATCGTTAGAGACTGAGATGTCTATAAATCGAATATTATTCTTAATTTTATTCACTGGTTACTTTTAAATTTAAAAAAATAATCACAATGTTTGCCTAGCAGAGAAAATAGGACTTAACTTAGCAACTTTATTCATATTTCCTCAAATGAAATGACCTTTTCAGTTTACTAATAATAACACGGTTTGCGTCGGGGTTAAAAACGCACCTTAAAAGTTGATTTTCTTGAATGTTAGCTAACAAAGAAACATTTCAACATGTGAATAATTCCTTTCATGCTCGTGTACCATGTGAATTCTAATTAATTAATGTAATTTCATCAACAAAGTACACTCCAATCTATCATTCTCTCGTGTAACTCCACCTAGGCAGGATTTATGACCTGAACAATAAATTTAGTTGTTACGACATCTATTAAATTGAGAGTGAAGCCAGCTTGATTAATTGAAGCTTTGAACTAATACAAGATAGTATCCCATCAGTCAACGTAGAAATGCGAAGGGTCATCAAGAACGTGATGATAAATAAGTGATTTTAATCATCTTACAACTACAATGCTGTGTCTACCTTAAAACTGCCTAAATATTTAAGCCTTTATCTAACTTGTTAGTCGCCGTTATCTACTCAATAATCAATGAATTGGTGGTGAACTATCGAGGACACCGCCGCCTAACCAAATTATGAGCCCAGGCGTCTATTTTTGGAGTGACACCCCGTTTTGTGTTGTATGAACAGAGCGATTTTTATTTGAATGTAGTTTTTAATTTAAAAGATCTCGACCATACCTATAAGTAACTGTATCTTTCACAAATGTAGTATTGATTTAAATCTATAGTATAAACAACATAATACAATTTATCTTCACATACGTATCGACGTAGTTTTTTTTATGTGGCAATAAAATTTCACTCGCTCTGTTTTATTTCCGTGTACAATATGAAAATTTGATTACGCAAAATATTGAATCGAATCATTTTGTCGAAGGTACAGCTACGTGTTTCTCTTTTGTCGTCGCATAATTCAATTGGAATGTAATTTATTATATATTCCATAAAAATCCTACAACATCTACCTCCAAATGTACTTTCAAGGAGGCATTGCGAACACTTTTACAGAGTCGAACTCTTTGGCCCATCTCATTGACATTAAATTATTCTATGTGTATTATGTTGATGTATTTAAAATATGTGTATGTTTATACTGTATAGTATATTTAATCAATATGTTAGATTTGTATATAACTATTGTGCATCGAGGTAAATGGAATAATTACCTATATGTGTTAATCAAAAAGTATTTTTTTGTCATTTTATAATATCATCCTAAATATGAATTGAACCATAAGTCCTTTTGTTAGAACTTTCTAACGTAAGCTCGATTAAACGCACAATATCACCCATAAATATTTCCAAAGCTCAAAGTCTACTTACGATTATTAGGGCTGTTACAAATTTCAAATTTGCAAGTACCAATGTTTATCATAAATTTAAGAGCTTTTTTCCTCTATTTCCCGAATTTTTTACGCATTCAGTTACTTCTTCTTCTTTAGTCCTATTTTTTTCTTCACCATTATTTGCTGTAAGTAGCTTCCTCTCACTTACTAATGTTTTCAGATGTTGCAATTATAATTAAATTAGTTGCAACTCTGTTAATTCTTAGAATCTCATAAAAGATAATATTGCTTGAGATAAAAGCCTCCCGTATATTCAAAGCATAAGTTAATAAACTCTATTCTCAAAAATTTATACCACATCCTGCGGGCGAAGTCTGAAGCAAAATTCACATTTCGCAGAGACAATTTCAATTTTCTGATTTTCTGCTGCTTCAAATACTCTTATTACTTACGTAGCTTTATCTTCAATTTGTATTTTTTAAGATTAATTCCAAAATTATTTTCAATCAATAAAAACACAAAATAATCATTTTTTTCTTAGTGTTTTTCGAGCGCCACCTGGTTGTTTTACAGGGAACTATGTCGAGACTTCCGCACCTGGCAACCCTAATCTCCCTCAGCAAAAGTTGTCCCGTAAATCGGTTCGTTGCCGCGGACACTTTTCGCCAACGCATCTGCGTTACAACTTTTAACTACCGGGCTAAGTAATTTTTATGAGCCCTTCCAAACTTTTCCTGATATATTCATAGATAAATACATCAAAGTTAGACCCTAAATGAACACGTCGGAATTTCTTTGTAGGTGTCACGAGAACAACTCTGAGCGAAGTCGTAACGAGTGGAATCTAATTTTGTTCTTTTAGACTTTCCTTGTTATACTTTTGGAACTAATGGTAGCTTTAACAAGCTTTTTCCCTCACACTTTATTGTTGAAGGAAAGTTTTTAATGTTAACTTTTGTTAGCAAAAGCTTTTCAAAAGAACTTTTTGCTATTATACTGGCCTCATAAAAACATAACTTTATATAACAAATAGGTTGATAGCTTTCGTATTATCGTATTTTGTATTCTTATATTAGACTTGTGAGGACAATTTTATCAGCTATTAGATACCAAAATCGTATCGTTTTTTTTTATAAACAATATGAGCTCGAAACTCTCGAACTGCTTTATTGTAAAAGGGGAAATTCCATCTAAAATCAAGTGAAAGGTGATCTCCGTTAATAATCGGTGCCGAGGGCTCATAAATTTTCTGTTCCTATTTCTCATAACACTGAAAATAGCGCGTCGAGCGTTTAGTGCAAATTGAGACGATGGGTTTATTGTAATCATTTCCTGCCATAATTTTCATGTGGCTTGTGAAAGCGTAGAGTATATTAAAAGAGTGCTTGCGTAGGTACTAGTATGCTTTATGGTACGTGATAAATCTATAATAATGTTATAAAACTGAAGAGTTTGTTTGTTTGAACGTGCTAATCTCATGAAGCTACTGGGGGGCTGTTTTTTAATCACTCGTCAAGATGACGAGTGAAATTCATTTATTAAAGCCGAATTTTTGAATGAAATTCAGTTGAAAGCCACATGGAAGGGGTTTTTAAAAAAATGCCTTAATTTTGTGAGTACTTTTCGCGTGATCTTCGTTGAATTTTAATTGGTTTTCGACCGAATATCACAACGCAATACGAATGATTCAAATATGGGGGCCCCAGACTGATTCAAAAAAGTATGTATGTTTTGGATGGCTTATTTATCCAATAACGTTTTGGCTATAGTACGAAACGAGGAGAGGGAAGGGAGTAAACTCAAAACGCGGACTAAACCTATTGTATTAGTGTCAAATTAAGTAAGTTTCTTTCTTGTATTACAAATACCAGATACCGATTATGACGGAGGCGTCTCCCTTTAATACATATGAATATCTATAACTTAGTTACAAATGTTCGTGCTCATTGCAAAAACATTTGCTTCAGACTACTAGGCCACCAGGCCTAGTAGTCTGAAGCAATAACCACTACACCAAACACGCGGTCAATCCATTACTGCGAGTATTTTCGATGATTTTGTTTTTCTCTTGTCATTTCTAGGGTCATTTTTGACTCGCCCACATCAACTTATATTAAAAATGTTGAACGTAATGTCATAAAACTATATTAAGTTATCATTATACAATTGTAAGTAGAAAATGGTAACTTGTAATGAGTGCTCAACTTTATTGTTCATTGTTATTGCAGACTTTTTTTCCTGAAACACCTGAATAAGCAAACCCTTGAAAAAATCCCGCAGAATACTTTAAAATTGGCGCGGCTCCTGGGAGATCCCTTAAGGCGGAAAGGGAAAGAAGGATCTTCCATAATTAAGTTCTGAGATTTCAGATTAGTACTTGGAAAAATAATATATTTGTATCCCAAGTTTTTAACACATTGCTTGAGAGACTAACAATGGAATTATCAATTTTATTGTCTCTAGTTACGTACGCTAGCACAGCAAAATATAGGTAATTCCATAATATCTGACTACGATAGGTGACCAGAGGCTAACAAGACACTATAGATATTTTATTTATTTCAGCAAAATTTTGTAAGTATCTAGCTCCAAATGCGCGTATGTATTTATCATAACAGTTATACATATTATATATGATCGTATCATGACTATACGTCTCATTCAATAAAACGCAAAAAAAAGCATTGAAAATTTTATACTTACACACGTCCCTAATGTCGTCTAAACGTTCATCTTTTCGTGGAAAAAAAGTTTTCAGAAAATAGAGTGCTATAAATTTAATTGGTAAGGACACTTTACTTAACTATTTCAATAAATTTGCATGTTTTGTACACCCCTTTCTTTTTAAACAAACAAACAAAAACAAAAAGTGTCTACAAAAAGCCTATACGCAATCTATTTCTAAATGAGAATAAATTACATGATATCTGTTCATCGTGAAGTATGGATTTTATTGTATTTATGTATTATGTAGGTTTATTTAAAAAGTATTTATGTAAGTATATGTAGTAAATTCATTTTGTTATTTATTTATTTTTTGTTATTTTACGCCGCCTCAAATGTTTCTGCCTCACCCAATGATTGACTGGTAGAGAATGCTTTAAAGCATTAAGTCCGCCATGTGTACTTCATTTTGTTTGTGCAATAAAGAATATATAATAATAATAATAAACAAAACCTTGCATATCTTACAAATGCCCATTAGTATGGACATTGTCTAAATCGATAAGGCGCCAGAAATCACATAAAATATGATACCACACTTGCCTAGTATGTCAAATTTGCATGACTTACAATGGTGTCCATGCCCATGCCTACCCGTGTATTTAGGAAACCAAAAATTCGCAAGGTCGGACTGACAGCACGGTAGCACAATTGGTACAGCGTTTGGCCGCCAGAAAGTTTCTGGTTCGAGTCCCGCCCGTGCGCCAATTTTTGGTTTCTTATTTTATCTTCATGAATATAAAACATGACGCTGTGAGAGTTAAAATACTCTAAACCATTAGATAGCGAAGCGTCATCAATTTCCAAGTTGTTTATTTTCTGTAAAGAATTACAACTTGGCCCACTGTTGCATAAACAGACAGGTAGATGGCGCTAAACGTCACGCATAATGACGTATCCATAGAAGACCACATTGGCATGGTCGGACTGACAGTACGGTAGCTCAAAAAGTAACTGGTTCGAGTCTCGCCCGTGCGCAAATTTTTGGTTTCTTATTTCATCTTTATGTACATATTTTGTCAAACAGCCAACAGCCAAACAGTCTTATTAGTACTTTTTTTACCTGAGCTAATTCCAAAAATAGTTTCACCAGCGCCATCTATTATCAGAAACATGTAACTTCTCCAGCTAGTTGTTTGCCGTTATTACCGTACAAGAATGAGATTTAATTTTAACTTTTTCGCCGATTCTCGTTTAAGAGCTCTTGTTTAACAAGATCCGTTGCTCTATTGTACTCGCTCCAACTTCAGCGGCGAGCCAATTTTAACTTATTTTACTTGAAAGAATCGCCTTTTGTGCTATTAGTATTGATAGTTAATAAAATGGGTCCTTGATAACTAGTTGGGGAAATACATACATTATGTTGAGCTTGGCCGATTTAACACTTTAAAGATGTTTTACAATTTTCACATACGCTCCTTATCTGTACACTATTTCATATTAAATTATTCGTTTGTTAGCGCATGTTTGTTGACGGTAAAACATAACAATCTATATATAAAAAAATGAATTGCTGTTCGTTAGTCTCACTAAAACTCGAGAACGGCTTAAAACGGATTTATCTAATCTTAGTCTTGAAATATTCGTGGAGGTCTAGGGAAGGTTTAAAAGGCGAGAAAAAATCGAAAAACGCGCGGACGAAGTCGCGGGGCACCACTAGTCTTTATATAAACTTATATAGTATAAACGTATATAGTATAATCTTTATATATCACATATTTCTGATTTTCACTTTGCAGAGATAATCCTTAAATGAGTAAAATTAATGCAATTTATAGGGCAAAATTTATTAAAAATCACGACTGTTTAAATACTTCAAAGAGTTTCTGTTAATGACAAACGAAATTATTGATAAATTCACACACAATCGCTGGTTTAACGCGAGTACTAAATAAAGGCTTCATAAAGTGCAATTTTGTATAAATGCACATGTGCACATTACCGCTCAAAATGCAGGAATTAAATTATCTGATTGGGGAGATGACTAATGTCCATCCTTTTGCTCTTCAATAAATTCAATGTGAAGGATTTACTTTGAAATGAAAAGACGAATTAAACGAACTCACCGATTTGATAATCTTATTTTAGTTCAGGAGTACCTTCTCTCTACATCATGAAATTATGAGCGTCTTCCGAAATTCAAGATAAACTCACAAAAAACGCTTGCAAGTAAACTTCATGCATAAAAGTAAGGAAAATTAATTTCTATAGGTTTTACAGTATAAGTCGCACAATTATTCCCTCCATGATAAAGATGTTCCTTCAGCCCCCATCAAGATCCTAATTTTATTCTCGATATCACGCAGTACAGCGTCTAGCGCTGCCCTTATATCGATATTTGACCTTGCCGGGCTGGTGTGGAAGAAAAGTATTTTTAATTCAATTGAATATGTCAATAAACATATGGCACATGGGTTGTATAAAAAAAATCAGTGCAGGATATGATGTATTAAACAAATAAATAACTGTTATTTTTTTGTATAATTTTACTGGTTTGGCTAATGGACAAATTCCACACCAATCGAAAGTATGAGGCCCATTGAATATGCAAACGATAGGTTGACTATTTTTTCCCCGTCACAACTCTTGGGTAGGCAGGTTTTAACAGGCCAATCGTTATAGTAATAGTAACTTGCACCGGTATTAGGTACGATTGTTTAAAGCAATCGTATTCATTTGACAGTTCAAAATGTAATATTATCTGTCAAACGGCAGACGTTTGACAGATCATATCGTCATCTCATACCTACAGTCTGTTTTTCTTAGCAAGTCTAATATTGTAAACAATCGTGACATTCCTTTTTAACGAAATTATCAATTTTAAAATGAAATAAACACAAACCCACAACTTACATGTGTAATTCATCAATAAATACCGACATATTTTTACATCAAATAGTTTATTAATTTTATTCAGTGATATTATCTTAAAAGTTATGAAAAGATTGTTTACATTATTGGACTAGCCAACAGAAACGGAGTATATCACAAAGAAAGAATGTATTGTGGTATTTCGGGTGTGTGGAGTTAGTAGAACCCTAATTCAGTTAAAGATTGCACAGAACCCACTTGGTCGGTTTTTTAAAATTGCGACCACCGAAAAACAATTAGGACTGATTTTTTCAGAGAACCCCAGATTATTTTATTTAAACTTTAATACGTTACGTACGATATGTCAGTTTAAAGCTACTTAGAGTTTTGATGGGAAAAAATAGTCAACCTAACGTTTGCACATATTATTCTACGTTTCGATTGGTATGGAATTTGACCATTACCTAACCAGGGGGGAGGGGCATTTTCCACTTTGGAAGCTTCTATCTCTCAAACTTTAGACATTTAGAGTAAACGGTTAAAGGAATCTCGATGCCGTTTTAAAATACCTATCAATAGACTCCACACGCATAGGTTTAACTAAAAAAAATCTTAAGGTCTAGTTTTATGTATGAGAAACCCCCTAAAATGCTGCAGAATTATTTTTTATTTTTTGTATAGGAATCATAAAGTGATTGGCATGATACACCTACCTACCAAGTTTCATCTATGTAAAGCTAATAATTTCAGAATAAAGTGGCTGTGACATACGGTGACAGACAGACTTGACGAAACTATCCGCTCGGCAGTCCAATGGCACTACAGTGCCATTTTCTTTTTTACGGTAAACTGTCCGTGGTACTACAGTGCCCACCACTTGAAAAGTATGTATTAAGTATAGTATATATATATTTTAAGTAAAGTATATATTATAGTAAAGTAAGTATATTTTATTTTCAACTTTTTATATATTTATAACTATTACCTATCTACCAGTATTTTTGTTTTCGTAATCAAAACTATACTTTTCTTTATATAATCGTTTTTATCGCGCGACATATCGCGCGATTTTTATCATGCAACCGTCGCGCGATATCGCCGGACAGTTTTCCTACATCATAGTCTGACAGCGCGGACAGTCGAGTGGCTATAAGGGTTTCTTTTTTTGCCATTCAGTTACGGAACCCTGTAAATTACTTTTTTTTATTGTAAATAATCGACTGGCGAACGTCAAGACGGACGGAATATTTATAGACTACTCACGTGCTATATGTATATTGACATATTTAATTGAATATAAAATACTTATAAATTGTACTTGTAAAAATCAACTTGTCTTTGTGACACACGAGGAATCGAACCCCGTGTCTTACGCTATCCGGGCGTATGCCTATACCACTCGGCCACCGTCACATTAGCCTGTTGAATTTTGCAAGCGCTAACTTTAGCGCGACTTTACTCCCACAATATCTAAAGATCTTTATTAATAACAAACAAGAAAAAATTAAACTAAGACATGCAAATAAAAAAATAACTTAATATTAATACCTATTCAAACACGAAACCATTTCCTTGCGGCAAGGAGGCTATGATGCTGGCTGCGTTGCCGCGTTGGATAGCTATGCTGATCCTTTGGGCTAGGAACCAGCCAGCTTTATTATTGGCTGTTAAAGAATTTAATTTTGGCGCAATTTTTCTAAACAGTAATTTAGCAGAGGGTCCCCACGGCCAGCAGGGTACCATTACCAGCCTGGTTGTAGACGGGGACTTATACTATCATCTATATTATCGATAGGTTTATCCTTGCTCAGTTTAATAAAATAGTATCATAAACTGCAATCCTCCATAGTATTGAAGCTGACTATCGAAATAACTATGGTTACTACAGTCGATACAATTGTTACTAACGATATTCTTGCGCTATCGATACTATTGCTTTTTCTGAACTATCGATCGGCCTATCGATACTGAACTACCGGGTGGCAACGCTTACGGCTCCAATAAACCCTACGTACGCCTTACCACGTTCCTCGCATCAAAGTTAAGGCGCTCACAATTGGTACTTTAGGTTTTTTAAGGCAAAACGAACGTCATCCTTCCAGCCTCGTAAAATGAAAGTGCTCATCAAGGGCAATTTATTAGGAGGGCAGCTTTATGGGTCTATTTCTCACCAATATCACGCGCCATTGCACTCCATTGCGTATAACGCGTCGGCTATGGGGAATGTGGACTCTGAGTTAAAGCTTTTGCTGCTGCTTTGTTGACTCGTGCCATGCAACTGTAAGACTTCTTCCTAAAAAAAAAATTGAGGTGCGTTAATAACTTGTCTTTTGTCAATAGCATTTTGTTCATGTGAATGTTATCAAATTATTAATGAATTGACTAATGTTTATAAAGTAACTTGTTTTCTTATTCGTAGGCCGATTACATGCTACGTATTGGACTTCTATTATGAAGATTTTTAATTTTATTAAGTAACAGCAAGATTATATTTTTCAAACATAAGCACTGTCGGTAAGTAGGCAAAATCGGTGCACAACGGAATATAAAATTCAACTTCGGATTAAAACGAAATTTGTTCCATAGTTAAAAATCTAATCGGACCGAGTGCCGACACGGGTTTTCAATTTAACATCACTTGAGACCTTACTCTGTCAGTTGGTAAGTATATTTCCGACTGTAGCTGTCTTTGTCATTCTTAGTCAAAATGACGGTACGTGGGAGGGTGACAGGTATAAGCGAAAATACAGGTAAAATGTTCTAGAATAGGCTACCTTTCCAGGATCAGGGATTATCCGGTCATACTAAACCCAGCGCCATTTTATGAACCGCACTCTATAGATTTTATCTAATTTTTCCGAGTCGGATAGAATTTTCTTCGGTGAATCTGTTCCCCGTTCTGTTGCAGAAATAGCAACTTTCCACTTTGATTTTCAGTAATGTCTCAGATATTAGTAATAGTATGGTTTGTTTATATATTTAGGTTGTTCATTTTGTGATGTGGTAAAAAACTCACATTTACCTACATAAAAATACTTTCTGTTAGTATAATAAAATAACAGAAATAAAAACGACAACTTTCATGACTGCGAAGTTGATTGATCTTTTGTAAAGCCGTTACAATTTTTGTTTAACATTTTACAAAAATGGGATTCAGGAAGCCAACTGGAAAATTTGCCTTTAAAACTGTGAACCAATTTACAGGCACGTTTAATAACGACGTTAATTCAAAAACAAGACAAAAGCGAAAACCGATACAAACGTTGGATTTGCCGAATGCAAAATTCGTTAGCTGCCTTTTATTCAGCAAAATGTAACAAACGCAAATAAATAACAGTAGTCTCTGTGATGTTGCGTATCAGAGTGACAGCTTCAAACTTCTCCTGGGTGCGTATTACGATGCAGCTTTGACAGTTAAGCAGCTCTGCTTTATGACAAATAAGCAATTCGTATTGCGATTTCGCATTTATTATTATTTTGTTATTATTAGTTTACACTTTATAAGTGGGAATTTAACTGCCTAGAAATTGAACGGATTTAGTTGGAATGCAATATACATGTTTTTTTGTAAAAGGTAGCTTTTAGTGTCTCATTTATACTGTATGTTTGGCAAATGAAGACATTATATAAGGTCAAGGTCTCTATATCTGCAGAAAAAAACTGATTAATTACCATATTCAAAATTTTGACGATACTTCGATAAGTAATACCGCACAATCTTATGACGATTCATAAGATGGTGTGGTATGATAGCGCCTGATCCTTCTTCGGTCATGCCGGATTGCCATCTCATGTGAATTAATGGGATCTATTGCGGTTTTATATACTTACTAGTGGTCCCTCGTGACTTCATCCGCGCGCTTTTCGATTTTTTCTCGCCTTTTAAACCTTCCCTATACCTCCACGAACATTTCGAGACTAAGATAAGATAAATCCGTTCAACCGTTCTCGAGTTTTAGTGAGACTAACGAACAGCAATTCATTTTTATATATATAGATATGGTAATCTACTTATATCACAGAGGTAACGAGTTTCTGTGATTTTTCTGCATCCCCTTTTATGATAACACGTTTTTGGCAATGTTCTCGCACAATAGATGCGCATAAATACTGTTCATTCAAATCAGCCCAGCAACGCAACGGTCGGCAGAATTCAATTTTGAAATACGCTCACAAAACCGTTCCGAAACATTGTTTGCAAGACCTATTTCCATTTATGTTCGAAAAAAATGACACGCGTTTAGAATTTATGCTAACGAACATAAACAAAGGCTTAATGAATGCATTGTTTAATTGAAACAAAATGGAGCTTTCGGCCGTTATCTCATCAAAAGGCGTGACAAAATTACAAAGAAATTTATAAGGCAATTTAAAATCGTAATTAACTATGCAAAAGAAATATAATCATTTGAAAATTGTGGAAGGAGGGCAGTAGGTCGTTTTCGGTATGGCGTAGATTCCTTTTCGAGGTTAATGAGATGTGACCTTTAAGGGTGAAGGGCTGGTGTGCTTTGATGATGCTAGTGGTCGGAAGGGCGCAGAAAAGTTCACATCTTAAGCATTCCGAGTGCCTGCACTCACTATGCTCAGCAGCGTGAGAAATCCTCTGAAGTCTCTCCGTTTCGTGCCAAGTGGCTGTATTTATTCTATTCCTTATGCTAACTTTTTTCACCTACGTACATTTATCATTATTTTATCATCATTATTAGACAAAGGACGTCAACTGCTGAACATAGACCTCTCTCACGGCTTTCCACAGCGACCGATCACTAGCGGTCTGCATCCAGTAGATCCTGCGATCTTTACAAGGTCGTCCGTCCATAAGTACATGAGAGAAAGTTAGTTTTTTTTACTGTGCAACACATATACAAATCCATAAACATTTTATATACGAGCAGAAAGAAATAAAACACAGAGAGGTATTATACTTTTCATTATTTATTACTCGAGTAAAAAGTTAACACGAGGAATTTCATGGCTGGAAATTCCACGAAATTTCTCACATTGTGAAATTAATATAAATATTTAATTACTTACGTATCTATGTGCCTACGTTGCTGCTTAAATTAATTATGAATATTTTCATACATATTATGTTCTAATCTAGAAACTTATGTACTTGAGGACGGCATTAAGTTATTACATAAAAACACGCTGTTAGTCACTGGTGACTAGATACATCAATCCAGTCCAAGCAAAACTATAAGATTACTATGTTCGCAAACTAAAATCCAAGAATATCTACAACGATATGAAACTTGAGCCACAGTATTTGGTGTCTTTCACAAGACAAAGTTTACTTAATTACTGATATGATAATTCCTCTGGAATGTTAATATTTACACAATGGCATAACCCTAATAAATCTAAACTATAGCACCTACAATTTGCGGAGTCGTCCTACCGGTATATTTTATCGTCATGCGGCGGCATACTAATAAAATAGGGGGCGGGTGGAGGCGCTAAATATCGGACCGAGCCGGGTCCCGGCTGTACCTTATGGGGCAAAGTGGCGGTGGATAAGGACGCGGGGGGCAAAGTCGCCGCGTACCCAGGCCATGCCCCGGCCCACAGAGGAGCGCCAGCTGTCGCAGGACTGCTGGCCAGCGGGCCCCCTCTGTACGATGTGGTCGTCATACGCAACCGCACAACGCAAATCACAATTATCAATATCGCTATAAATGCCACCACACCGCCGACTATACCTATTATCAAGTTGTCGTCGTTCGTTGTTGACGTCATGCCCACTACTGGCGCACCTTTCGGCTCTCCTGACGCTTTGGGCCGTTCATGCAATGGGGCAACGGACCAGATGATATCAGGCTCAGCTGACGTTCGGTGCACGAGACGAGGAGGCATGGTACTCGTCACAATACTGGATGAAGAAGACGGAAGTGTAGTCCTTCGTCTTGTTTCGCAAGACAATTCATCGTCTCCTATCTCGACTAGCAGAAAACCAGAGAGATGATCTGGTGAATCACACCTCACGTTTTCTATGCCAACATTTGGAAGCCATCTTCTAAGCGCTCTTGCATTACAGTCGCATTTTATCGGGTTGGTATCTAATCCAAACATAGATAAATCGGCACGACGATCATCAAGAGCAACTAATAATTGCGGTTGCAACGTATTTAGCTGACTGCCAGCAACATCGATTGTGATTTGTGAAGATCTCGGTAACGGAAATAGTAAAGCAGGTGGCAGGTTTGAGACTGAAGTATTCCGGAAGCGAACTGTTATAGCTGGGGCTTTTAACCCTGCCAGGACACCAGAAGAAACAGTTTTCAAGCGAGATCCTCTAATACCCAGTTCTTCAAGACGAGGGTGTAAGGTGGAATGCAACTGGTCGGCACCAATGGTAGTATCTTTCACCTCAACGTCTAACTTTTCGAGTGCCAACAGGTGCTGGAGTATACCTTGCATATCCAAGTATCCTAGTCTTGGATAGCCGTAAGCTCTGAGTTCTACCAGATTAGGCAGCGACCTGAAGGCGTTCTTTTCAATTCTAGTGCATTTTTCTAAGTACCTAATGTCCAAGACACGTAAAGACGAGAGTCCTTCGAAATTACCATCAACAATCATCGTTATTGGATTGTTTGAGATGTTCAATCGTTGCAGATTTTTAAGCTTTGGCCAAGAAATTGAAAGTGCACCAGAAACGTCGACTATTTGATTATGAGAGAGATCTAGAGATTCCAACAAAGTTGTCCTTGTAAAGGTTTTCTCTGACAAACCAGTAATGTTATTGTATGACAAGTTCAAGCTATATAAAAACGGTGTTTCAAGCTGTCCTACCGATCTCATACCAGTGCCTGCCAAGTTTAGTTCTCTTACCGTTTTCGGTTCAGTAAGAACATTGCTGATAGTCTTCTGTGAAAGGGGATTAAATGACAAATCCAACTTTTTAATATTAACCATAACGCTATCTTCAGCTGGAATATCAACTATGTCATTGTAAGACAAATCAACAGATGAAACGAAGAAATATTGTTTTTGCAAAGCCTTCAATGGGGCATGCTCAAACAGATTTCTGCTCAGTACAATTTTTTCCAACATGTGCAACCTCGAGCGATCAAAGATGTTATCCGGTAACTCCGAGAGCGAATTTCCAGCTAAATCTAACAGTTCCAATCTAATTAGCCCCTCAAATAACCTGTCGCCGAGGCGATCGATCTTGTTGTCAGAGAGATCTAAATATTGTATTTGCGAAGAGTTGTGGAAAGCCATTTCGCTTATTGTTTCAAGCTCATTCCGAGCCAACAAAATCGTTCTTAGTTTCGGAAGCCGCGCAAAGTCAAGTTCATCGACGTTTTTCAAAGCGTTTCCAGACAAATCCACCAATTCCAAATACTGTAAAGTGCTTATAAGTTCTGAGGGGAAGAAGTTAAATTTATTGTTTGTAAGTACGATCTCTCGTAAACGGGGATGGATTTTGAATGAAGATGGAAATAGATAACTTAGCTGGTTATCCGAAAGATCTATAACTTCCAAACTCGTTCCAGTGTTGAAGAACTCTCCCTTAAAAGCGTTTAATTGATTTCCTTTGAGAGACAAGTACCGAATAGACATTACGTTTACAAAGGCCGGCGTCCTAATATTGACTATATTGTTATAAGACAAATCTAAGAAAGTCAAGTTTCTTAGATTTTTGAACGTATTTTCGGAGATTTCTTGTAAAAGGTTGTTTGATAAATTGATGTACTCAAGATTGGGTGTTTTCATAAATAAATTAACAGGGAGGGCCTTTAATCCGACGTGACTTATATCCACACTCAATAAGCCTTGATTGTGATTGAAGACGCTTTGAGGCAAAACACTAATGTGGGCATTGCGGCTCATATTTAAATGAGTTAAGCTCGGGATAAACTCGAAAGCATTGGACGGAATTTCCGAGAGTTGATTTCCCGATATGTCCAAAAACCACAGACCGACAAACTTGAGTTGCTGGCCGGTGAACCCTAAGATTCTATTTTGGGCCAAAGACAGAAACTGTAATGAGGATTCGAGTCCGCTAAATACTTCTGCCGATATGGAATTGAGTAAGTTTCCTGATAGGTCTAAATGGTGCAGTATTTTAAAGTGTTCGAAGGCGGCGGGGGGTAGCTCTCGGATTACGTTTCTTGAAAGAACTAGTGATGTGACTCTGTCTGAGACTGCTCTGAGTATGTCGCTGGATAGCGCAGTCACCCTGTTAAAGCCTAAGTGTACGGAGACTAAGTTTGGCAGCCTCGAGAGTGCTGTAGCGGGAATAAGAAGGATATTGTTGTCACGTAGCAGCAAAGTTTGCAGACTTGTTAAGCCGTCGAATGCGTCATCCTCGACCTGAAAATTTTAAAAGTTCAAGTTTAGAAAATGTCTCTTTTATTCAGGGTAAGTGCTTTTAAAATTGTTATTCTTTTAGGACTGGAATTACATATGTATCTTTACACAACTTGTATGTAAGATAGACTTAGGTACATAAAAGTTGCATGTTATTATGGTTTATTCGTATATACCTATAATAATATTATAATGAGGAAAGATTTTTATTGTTTATTCATTAGCATCGATTAAGCTTCGAATCTACTGATTTGATACTGCATTATCAATGATGTACAAAGGCTAAATTACACTTTCAAAAAAGTTAGAGATGCGTATGAAAACTTAGACAGTGAAACCAGAGGTTTGTAAGGATAATCTTTATATCGCGAACGCTGCCTAAACTATTGACATTAGAGCAATGAAAATGCCGCGAGGGACCGCTAGTGTGTCAATAATTTTGGTGACACTTTCAGAAATAACTAACTAAGGTATGCTTAGGGGCGCATTTACATTACAGATACATAAGTCAGTATGGAAACAATCCCTATGCTAGAAACTATTATTGGTTATTAAAATAGCGACTGTCACAATACTTACAGTGCGCAGTGAATTCACACCGACGTCCAAGTATCTAAGTTCCGTAAGACCGACGAATGTTCCGGGTGACAACTTGACCAGATTGTTCCTGCTGAGGTCCAGGACTTCCAGGGATACCAGTGAACTGAGGTGGCTGTTGTCGATATTCTGTAAAAATAATAGTTGAAACGTTAAACATTAATTTAATTCATAGAAATTGCTATGTATTGAATAGTTTTCAGTTCCGCGATGATCAAAGTAGCTTGATGAAGTTTTGATTTTAATGTTAATACGAGTATTTAGTTGGATAGATTGAGAGAACCAGTTTTATACTAAATTGAACTCTATAGTTTATTTTTGTTATTTTGATCGTAAACAACTGAAGAAATATTTAAGCAAAATTATAAGTAATAAAAAGATCCCCAGAATTCGCAAATTATGTGGGTACAAGCATGTTTTACGAGTATAATATTTCTTTGAATAGCTTCAAAGAACCTAAATTTTTTCACAGGAATAACATTTAAAAAATGATAATACGATTGCGTTTAGGCATCTCTAGATCAAACATTCAAATTAAAAGTTCATTACGAAGAGCGTATTACATAAATTCTCTTGAATTTATCAAATACAATTTGTTCACGCATAAAAGTAGGAAAACATAACATTTAATTTGAATAAATTCCTAGAAAAATATGTTGTTCAAGAGAAGTACATTACGGATATAGTCACCTGCAGATAATATCATGCCAAAGGTATATAGTAAAAAAAAAACCGTAACGTTCTAACTGTTAACATAAGAGGATTGATAATTGAAAATTGAAATATTTTTGTTAATTATTTAATTAATGGAATCAGGCGTTACTTTGCGGAAATCCATTATTAAGTTGAAATTTAATCCCTCTTGAGGGAGGGCGGGTGGTGCATCCTGCATTTGCCTGGACTAATACTAAACGCGGTAACGATTTGTGTTGTTAGTTGCCTGCGCCGGCGTCGCTTAGCGGAAATTTAAAGCAAAATAATTTTATAAATTTTTGTTGTTGTTGAATATTTGTTAACTATTTGTTAAACCTGAATATTTGTTAAACCTTGTTAATTATTTGTTCTTATTATATTTTTTAATATGTAATTTCGTTTCTAATAGTAAACACAACTTACCGAGATCATATTACTTGACAAATTCAAGTGTTTGAGTGCAGCAAACGACTTCAGAGCGACAGTAGGGAAGTCATTGATGAAATTCTCAGACAAATCCAACTTCTCCAACTCCTCAGTTCCTTGGAACACGTCACTGTTAAATTTAGACAGCCTGTTACGACCAAGGTCTAAAATCTGGAGCTCGCTTAGGCCAATGAAGGCGCCCCCTTCGATGGTCGATATCATGTTGCCATGAAGGTCTATTTCTTCCAACGTCTTCTGTGCGACGAACGACGCTTGGCGGATTGTTTCTGTAAAATAAATGATTCATACATAATTTTGTACTGGTGATCCGTTCATATGTTGGTAAAAAGGTCTCGTGCTTACATATATGGCTAATATTAGACTCAATTTTAGGATATTATAAGCACATATATGAAAGTTGGCTTGATATAATCTACTGGAGTTCAAATAAATTATTATTGTAAAAATATAATAATTCATAGTTTCTTCAATCACGAAATTATTTTTCCAACAAATAATGGTAAATCTATAGCATCTCCCTGGAAAAACTCTCAGCGGATTTATCTAGAAGGAAACGGAAATCTTTAGAATCATTGTACTGATCTGTTTTGAAATAAGAAAAAATCCTGAGATGCGCAACTATACAAAACGGCAGACGGTTAAACTCTCACGGGAATATTTAAATGACAGATCTTATTCACTACGGTATTCGTAGAGAAATAAAAACTAGTTTACTTTTGTAGAATAAAAGATAAATTTTGTTCAAAGTATACTTAACAAAAAAATCTTACCTATTCTGTTTTCTCTCAAGGAGATGACTCTCAAAGATTGTGGTCCGTTAAGTGAGGAAGACGGCACAGAATTAATATTATTTCGGTCCAAGCGTAATATCTGAAACAAGGTAAGTACATTAAATATTAAACCGAATGTTCCAAACTTTAGTGAACAAGTTTATATAAGTTATTATTTGATATATACTCGAAAAGAGGTTTGGTAAAGTTCAAGTTAACAAGTATCCTTACCTATAAAATTGGAGTTTCAAACTTTGAACTTATACCTATTGATTGGTTTGGTTGAACAAATAAAAATATTCATTCTTATTAGTTACAAAGTAGAGCTCATTTAATGCCGTCTTAAAAGTAGTCTTTTATTTATTTATAAATCCATTTGATATCGTTAAAAAAAATAACCATAGAAATTTGTTCTAAGTTATGTGGAACCAGAACTCGTAGTTTAGAAACAGATTCAAAGTTTATAAACTTGTCTTCGATTGTTATTGTTGATTCGGATGCATTTTAATAATATATGTATCTTGATTGATAATTTTGTTGGATATTAATAAGCATTTATTTGAGAATGTTAAAAATCAACCTGTTTTAATGAATATTTCAAGAAGAGTCACTAATCTAATGGGCAAAACAATTACATACCAATAAATATCAGAATTGAAACTTTTCAAAGATTCTAATTAAAAATGTGCACATGAGCAGTAAAAAATGCTAAATTTCACAGAAAATCGCTCTTACTGGTGTTACTGGCTGTGTAAGAAAATGTTCTTTTTTTTAAATATTTTTGATTTGTAGGTTTTACTCTACCTTACTTGTTGATACGTTTAAAAACGTCTTCCCAGTACTGTTTTTTTTTTTTCATAGCACAAATTTTCTAAAATTAATAGATACTTTACATTTTTGGTTCTTATTTTAGCAATTTTCAGCTATAGTAACATGTAAACATATCCAATGCTAATTTTAATACAGCATTAAAACAGCTTTAATTAAGAAGTAAGCCTGTAACTTCCCACTGCTGGGCAAATGCCTTACCATAACTATGAAGTAATTCGTACAGCCATATTCCACTACGTGGGCTCAGTGTGGATTGATGGAGGGGTGCTAGCAAGGCAAGTGACTAACCCTGCTGTCAGATGTTGTCAAGCCGCCCATAAGGCCTCTGACAAGGCCTTACGACTATTATCTACCGATATTAGCCGGGACCAACGTCTAAACATGCCTTTCGAAGCACGGAAATGCTCGTGATAGACGTCACTTTTATGGTCGGAATGGTCACCCATCCAAACCCCGCACGACCGCGCTGTAGGTTGCGTCACTTCAGTATCACTAATAAAGCGCTACTACCGCTGGGCTACGAGCACTTCAGCTTTAGCCTCCATTGAATATCAATTATTATTTCAAGTTTTTGAAATTCGACACATATTTAAGATTAAGTTGCAAAATTTTTGAAACGTCAATTTTTAATTACATTGTTGTAAACTTAAAAATATAAATTGTACTTGTAAAAAGCAACTTTGGCTGTGACAGACTAGGAAGAGGCTTACGCCCGGATAGCGTAAGACACTGGGTTCCTCGTCTGTCACAGCAAAAGTTGCTTTTTACACGTGCAATTTATAACGTCAATTTCATTACACTGATGATCACCTACCAACCCTACAACCTATTATACTGATCATGTGACATGTGAAAAGAAGATTACTCCTAAGTCTACAAAATATTTTTGCAAAAAAGAAAAACGCATGTCATAAACCAAACTAGGTACGATACGCCACCTTTAGAACATCACAGCCAATGAGCAGTCCTTCCTCGATACCCCGTATATTATTCCCGCTCAAGTCTAGTTCTTCTAAGGCTGGTAGATTGTGCAGCTCTGCGGTCGAGAATATAGGATTCAGGTTGTCTCCGAGAAGGTTGTCAGCCAACACCAGCCTGCTGATGTTTCCTCGGATGCCGGTGAGAAGACGATCGGGAAGACGGCGAAGGCTGTTGTGAGAGAAGTCTAGCTCTTTCAAAGGCAGCCCATAGGATGAGAATATCTGAAAAATAAAAATATGATCTAGTATTATTTACTAGATAAAATAATCTGGTAGAGTTTTTTTGTTAAGAGTGGAATCGAATAGAAAAGCATCAACGTCGAAGCTTAATTGATTTTATGGTTGATAAAATATTTTTTTAAAGATCTTTAAGTGACGGATCTGAAGTTTTAAAGGTCATGGTGATGTAGAGTTTGTCTAAACTTAAATAAACGGCCCCACTATCGCATTAAAGCACACCAGCGAATTAAAAATATAGACGCAATACATATACAAATGCAGTTGTAAATGGTAATTCAGTTGCCGGTGGGACTCAAAAATATTTGTTGTTCAACTTCTCCTAATTGACTTGAACGCGCAAGAGAGTGAATGTTTTGTTTAATACTATAAGTCTGTTTTATACAATGTGCCAGAGCTGCTCCTTAGGAGAGCGTTGTCGGAATTACCACGCGACTATCGACCGTGATGTAGGCATACCTACAGATCTTAATTCGCGGAGCAGTCGACGCTCGCACACAGATGTAGTGGCTTTATTAATTGCACATCAATATCAACTTTAAGTAGTGGGGCGCGTCTTTTGATTTCAGACAATCTCTACAAGATTTCGTTTTATTTTATTTTTAATTATTAAGGAAACTCAACAGCATTTTATACATAGACACATTTGTGACAATTACAACATAATTATGGAATCTAGCCAATTAGAGAGTTTCACAGCAAGTATACAGGTCCTGTAGGTATAGCAGATACAGTAAAAATGGTACGTTATCCTTATATCAATATTCTGTATTATTCCTGGAAAGATGGATATTCTCCATTTTTTCTAATCGTAAAACTATTAATAAACCAAACCGAAATGATGATTATTTCAGCTCCTCATGCAACCATTACTGGAAAAACACAATGTTACCTTACACAGGAGTCGTACAAAACACAACAAAAAGGCAAAATGTGTAGGGTTTACGTCCGAATACTTTAATGTATCAAAGCTAAAAGGGAATATGACAAATGAACAACATACCGGCAATGCCATGCCAAAGAGAATAAATGAAAAATATTCCGCTCAATGCGGTGGGGTCACAATGCCACATAAAGCCTTTGAAAGGGAGCTACGAGTTACTTAATTAGTCCGGTTAGCGTACAAAGCCCTGAATTTTCAGAAAATTTAGTTCAGCTTCATTCGTATAAAGCTGACGACTGACCTGACACTAGCATTAATGCGCATCAAACGATTTGTGTAATTAGGAACTATTTGATCTACACCACTCCAAATTTAATTACTACTTTTTAGCTATATTCCAATAGATTCGATTCGAATAGTTTTAGGAGTCCTCATAATTGACAATAATTAATTGCAAGAGAAGGGATTCAATGGTCATTTTCGTCCTTTAGTCGTTTAAGATATGGATCCCCCAGATGTTACGTCCGAATCTCATATTATAAAAATGGGTGAAGTGCTTCAATATGTCTCTTCACTACAGATTGCAACTCTAAATTCTCTAAATTCTCTGCCATTTTACATGATCGACTTTTACTTCGAACCCTATTGGCATTTACCACAAGGTTTAACTCCAATAAACTGACAGTTGCGATGATATTCGACTGTGAAATGGATTGGCAGCATCGGATGATTGATTTAATGATGCTTAAATTCGGCTAAAATTGATGGAGGGGGAGCGAATTAGGAGTCAGTAGAATTATCGAAAGCCACATTTGTGTCAGAATAGAGCTGCAATTTGAGTGTTCTCAAACATTTCGAGCTGGATTTGAGTTTGATAAACCTAAATGCATTTCGACAAGTACACAACTAGGATGGTGTTTATTATTCTGCCACGTCCACGAAAACGCCCTGTCACTGTGTCAATCCCTGTTTTATTTAAATTTGAATTGTTTATAACCACGACGTAAACTGGTTTCTTAAAATTACTTATGAAGGATTACAATAGTGTAGATGGATAACGTTTATTGTAAAATTTAACATTTACGATCTAAACCTTACACCCTAACATAGATGTTTTTTTTAAAAACATCATCAGATTTGAACAACTATTTAAATGTAAAACGGCTAAAGAAAAATGTAGATATATCACACTTAAGTCATTTGACTTGATTGACGCTAATTTTTAACCAACTTCAAAAAAGGAGGAGGTTATCAATTCGACTGTATTTTTTTTTTTATATCTATGTTACCTCAAATCTCAGTCGTTTGTCGACCGATTCGAATTTTTTTTTCACCTACCTAGAGCCATTGTTGCCAATTTGCAATATGATGATGGGATCTTGGCGTAATCGAGGGAAACCTTCAAACTTTAAAGGCACGTATAGTGTTTTTTACTAAAATCTTAATGTTGACGTGTTGTTACGTCTGACAGTTAACATCTTGGGGGGCTGAGCTGATGGTGGAACTCATTTACGTTCAGGAGTTTAGTAATTATAATGACAGAACTTATGATGGTAGTTTGTAGCTTCTTGAAGAACAGTATCATAAGGTGCAACTTCTCCCCCCCCCCTCTCCTGTTATCTCTAAAACTGAAGAAATAAAATTACCTTTAAAAAAAAGTCTAATCTAGCTGTATTATATTAAACAGTGGTTCAAACCTCGTTCATGATTTTGTGGTAAGGCTAACAACTTTTAAAGCACTCATTATCTAAGATCTTATTTTTTTCAAGTAATCGTTATCACAAATCGTTACTAAACAATAACCGTTGGAAATCAAAACACCCCGTCTGCAAACCAATAGATCTAAAACAAATCAGAAGCCGATGAGTGCGTACATCTGTCAACCCTTTCACGAGCGACGTCGCTCGGCCGTCAAAACTTCCAGAAACTTCGGCTCGTTGTTCCAGTTTGAATGCCGGGTGTCACGATAAAAGATTTAAGAGTTTTGACAAAAATCAATCGGGATAACTCAAAGTTACGCCGTTCTTTCGCATCGAGGCTTCCATTCGAGTATTAAGGGCTTGTAAACTCAACACTTGGGGTAGTTATGAATCTGAAATAGCTTTTTGTCATCACGGAAAATCCTAGCTTACGACTTAAGTGATTTGACAGCTCTAATAAGATGTAAGTTGTTAAATTAATGTAGTTTCCAGCAAAATTGTTTAGATAAGTTAAAAGATGCAGACAGGCAATGTCAGAAAGTACATTAACAGCACTATTTGCTTAGTTGGCTATATGTCTTGTTTTCTATGCCATAACATTGCTCATAAAACTGAAGCAACTAAGTTCAAGGGATCTTCAGCATAACACAAGTCAGCAATTTTTTCCAGTGTCATTTCCTTGGTGGATCGTCTCAGGATTATCAGAAGTTAGATTTTGCTTCTACCCTGGTCTAATTACGTATTTTGCCTCGAAATACATTTTTTCGACTCTATCCATCTTTGTCATACATATGAATGGATGCTATCATACTTGTATGTACCTGAAAGATAATCAGACTCCCAACCAAACAAAGATCAAGAGCGACTTCTATTATATTTAAATACAATGGAGTGATCGTAGTGGTCAGAGCGCGTTGGTGAAACACGGAAGTTAGCCATCTATGGCGCGGTCTCTGTATAAGATGGCAATTGGTGATCATCTTATAACAAGACCGTGGCCATTCCAACCATATAAGTGACTTTTATCATGAACATCTTGAAGCTTTAAAAGGTACACTAAGCAGTGATTAATATAAGTTGATATTTGTTGTTAAGCCTAGTCAAGCATACAGCAAGGTGCCTTCCAATTACTCCTCCACAAATCCGCACTGAGCCAACGTGGTGGAATATATCTCGGAACACCTCATATTTGCGGTAAGAAAAGCCCAGCAGTGGGATGCTTACAGGCTATCTTTTGTTTTACAAAAACAAAGACACGGTAACCGGTGTAAAGGAAACCTTGGTCACGACCAGGGTGATCGTCTGTTTGCTCTTGCTTTTATGTTTTCCGAGTTAAAAGCTTCATCACCTAAATACGAGCGTCTGCAATTGTTCGAGCTAAAAAATATACAACAAATACACGTTGTCATAGTAGTAGAACCCCTGAATACGAGCTCTTAAACTATGATCTTGAGACTCGTGACTGATTGCTGAGTGTTTGACTTACTGTGATTGAGTTGAGCTGTTTGTGAATAACGCTCTAAACACTTCAAAGAAAACGCTACGAGTGTATTTCGGTTAGGAAGGGGTATTTTCATCTACTGCATTGATAGGTGGTGAATTTGTAAAACTAATCGCAACCAACTCTATTTTTAAATATTATAATTAATGGAAATTATTCAGAAACTTCAACTGGTAGGGTAGATAAGTGATACAGGTACTCCTGTGAAAATAATAAGTCTTTTATAAAGTAAGTGGTTTAAAAACTAGTATTGTTTTTTTTAGTCAATATTATGATTAGATTCAAGTAAGTGTATATATCCATAATATAGAGAATGTTAAAAAAGAACGAACCAAATCCAAGGGGGTGGCTGTCAATCGAGTGTAAGACTACAGGTATTTTTTTAAATAAAGAAAAAGAAAAAAATACAAGATTTTTTCCTATATGTTAGACTTTACTCTTGAACTTTAATTTGGCATGTTATTTTTTAACATTCTCTATATTATGGATATATACACTCAAGTGTCATGTCCCGCGCAGTCGGTTAGTCGTTGTGACTGGCCACCGTAGTCAAAATAAACAATAAAAAAAAACAAGTAAAATTTATCCAGAAATTATAATATATTCAAAATATTACATAGTAGCTTCACCTGTAAGTCACAAAAGCTTAATATTAATAGAGCAAAGACATTAAACGTGGCCGTAATGGCGAATAAAATTAAATTAAATTATCAAAGCGCTGGTAAATTTTGATTAACTTGCTCAGTGGTAATTGACTTTAGAAACCCTCTGATATAGAAATTACTAGGAAACACTTGTTTGGTAATGTTTTAGGAATTACATTTATTACAAAAAAACAATTGAGATTAAAGTATCAATCGAATTAGGGTTACGGAATGGATATACAGAATGAAAAAAATACGAACCAAATTCAAGGGAGTGGTTGTGAATTGAATGTTGTTTTTTAAGTTATATACAAAATAAGGTTTTTAAATTATTTTTCCTCTATTCTAGGATGGACGATAACCATTAAACCACCCCCTTGAATTAAGCTCGTAATTTTGTTACACCTTGTATAGAATTTAAGGGATCCGTGGACATTTTAGCTTATATCTACTTTGGATATATACATATTTCGACTAAGGTGGCCAGTCATAGTGACTAACCGACTGCGCGGGACATATTATAGTACACAAGTGTGTGCGCAATCACAGGTGCAATTTCTATTCCTTTTACTCTCATAGCCCGATGGGACAGCATTCTGACACGACCGGAGAGAGATCAGGCGCAGGACCAACGGCTTTACGTGCTACTTGAGTCACGGGGGTGAAACACCGCCAACTTCCTAACTCCGAGCTACCCTTAGAATTTCTGAACAGAAAAACCCAGGTACATAGTTTTGGCCCGACCCGGGGATCGAACCCAGGAGCCCTGGCGCAGCCGTCGTCTTAAAGTGCGACCCTCTAACCGCTGCGCCACCAAGACAGTTACTTGTTTTTTAATGGTCCTTCATTCAGAAACTTCGAATAACTTCTTTGAATTTTGAATACTCAGATACGAAATTTATTCATGTTCGATTAATATGTACCATTGTGTTAGAGTTCTGACTGTTGTCAAACCTTAAGTTTACTAGTAAGTAAATAAAATAAATATTGAAGTTATGCAGCAATTAGAAGTAGAAAGAATAATCCTATATAACCGTGAAAACAACATACTCGTATTATGGCCTATTAGGAACCAGTTTAGAAAACCTAAAATAATATTTACGGATAATAATAATATCCGGTGAGAGCAATTCATTCCAGACAACTTTTAATTATCCTAAGCTTAATATTCTTATAACCATCAGAGGTAGTGGTCAAATGTCTGGCTATATACTTTTTTTAACTTTTTTTAACATTCAAAGGGGGAATTTTTTTCTTGATCGAAAAATGATTTTTTTTTGATAAAATAATAGAAAGAAATATTATAATATTAGAAATTAGAATAATAATAATTGTATATAAATATTTTATAACCTATTTCATCCCACTGCGGAGCTAAATTCAAACTCCTCAACCTATACATATATATTTAAAATCTAAATTATGAAAAAAAAAGCGCACGGACGGGACTTGAACGCTCTACCAAATGTTTGTTTCTTATTTCATCTTTAAGAATTTAAAATATGACACTGTGAGTGTTAAAAATATTCTAAGCTTCATATCTTTATCCATGGTCAACGACTGCCATTGCAAAACTGACGAAATCGTCAATAGTAGAGAATAGTAGGCGGTGTAGTAAATAATCATTAGAGCCATTATTAGCGTATTTCCTCTTACCATTGCAATTTGCATCAATTCGTCTGTTTATCGCATTACGAGCGATTAAATAGCGTATCGTGTGCGACCATTATAGAGTGCGAATGTTCCCCGGTCCATTTGTTCCGGCCGTGTGCATACAGATTTATTTGTACAGTGGCCAGCATCAGGTTACCCACTTTTGTTGCAAACTAGTCCTTATTACAACTGAATAAGATACCGCAGTGTATACCTTGACGTGCTGTTGTCCGTACAACATCGTTTAATTATTTATCGCTGACGGTAGCTCATTATACAGTTGGTTCCATTATTGTGACTTTAATGTTTTTTTTAAAAAACTATGTAATATGTGAGATTCTTGAAAACCGCATACCTATGCTGTTCTCAACCTCTATCAACCTCTAATTCAATTTATTATAATTCAAGTAAGTGTAAACAAAGGAGCCTGATTAATTTAACTACCTATGAATAAAACCGGTCTTTAACCTCTTGAGTTAATAGTATTCGCTAACAGGTATGTATTGAAATAGTTTTTAATTAGCAATTATTTTAATCAAAATGATGCATTAGTATTAATGACAAAGATTAACACGGTTTTAATTATAGTTGTTCCTAGTTACTTTTAACACATGCCGATCAAATCAGTATGTACGAACACGTTTAGTAAGTTGCGACAAATTGTTTTGAATCTGGTTCTCCATCACCTTTAAAAAGCTGTGGTACTTAATGGATTTATAATAATCTGGCTAGACTTAACGTGTTTAGTTGATTTACGCAACGCAACATTCGCAAACTGTTAACAAGCTCATTTAAAAGTTATTCAAGTAATTGTAACATCATTATAAATAAATTCAATTGTACATTAACCCAACCGAACTTTTTATAAAATTAACTTTTAAAAAATAAAAGACTTTAAAACCAAAATACTTACACTAAAAAGTCTTAAATAAACTCTTCACCCTTCTTTTGAAGGGTGAAAGGACTCCGTTTTAGGCGAACAAATTTCTTTTTGGAGAACACAAATTTCTTTAAAGACTTTTTAGTATATTTTGTTTATTTATTTTTAAGGTAATTTTATTTGTTTATTTTTAGTGATTACTGGAGGGGTTGCACCTTTTGATTCTGTTCTTTTATAACCTTAAGAAGCTACAAATGACCTATCATAAGTTCTGTCATTAAAATCACTGAACTCCTAAGCATTTAGAAATGCCACCATCAGCTCAGCTCCACACAATGTCGACTATCAGACGCAACAACAAACCGTTATTAAGGTTCTAGTACGAAAACACTAAATGTTCCTTATAAATTCGAGGTTTTCCTCCGATTGCACCAAGATCCCAGTATCAGATCCCGACTTCGCAATAATGGGACCAACTAGAAGGTATATTAGAATAGAAAAATTAGAAGAGTATATTAGAAGATAGAATAGTCTTTAGGTAGACGTTTTTTTTTTTCAAATCGGTCGACAAATGACTCAGTTATGAGGTAACAATGATACAAAAAAAAATCATTCAGTCGAATTGTTAACCTCCTCCTTTTTTGAAATTGGTTAAAAAGAGCTGGGGAGAAATATTAAGAAACACTCACTACAGTCGCACTTTTGCAGATTGGCCACCTAAAAATTTGTCACATGTGTAACAAAAGGACTTTCATCAGATAACTGCCCACACAAATTATTTTTATACTCCTTTTTCGTGTTTTATCGCTGCATCACTAGCAAATGGTATTAGTATCTGTACACAGGCTAATACTGTAAAAGTTTTACACTAGCACAAACAGAATGCAAAAGTCTACATCAGTTGAACAAAACTGAAAAAAAAAATGCTTTTGACTGATTGCTAAAAATAAACTTACTAATATATTCATATTCATATTCATTTATTCACTTCATAATATAACATTACAGCAGACAATATATAACATATAGGCAAAAGATGGTTATTTTGTTACATTATGACCTCAACGAGGTATTTGTGAATTCAAGTTATTAAATTCAATAAATTACAATTAAATCAATTCTTCATTAAAATAGTAATGTCAATAAGTATTTTGTCAAATTGTTAGTATGTCAAATATAAAGTCATTTCTATCTATCTAAATAATAATAATGCGGTCATGTTAAATTCAAATTAAAAGAAAAAAAAAACAATCAAATCATGTCAATTTTCAATTTAAATCACAGATTAGTAAGAGTTTAAATTATATAATGTCATATCTAAATATATTGAAATTCAGATAAACAAATAATAGATTTCAGATAAACACATGTAAGGTGAAGAAACCAATAGAAGCTTTTACGCTGCTTTTATATTTCGCTTAAACTATTTTTAATCGTTATTCCATAAACTTAAATAGGTACAGTCTATTTTACGTATTAGCCCCAGGTGATCATTTTTTTTAGTAAATAATGGTACCTCTTATGGTCATATAAATAATTTGCCCTCTAGGTATGTAACAAAGGCAACTAAATGAATAAACACACAATTGCGACAAAATAATTAATATAAAACAAAAAAATGACTTAGTTTGTGCCAAAGAAGTGTTTGGCTACACCTATGTACTTAAAAAGGTCTCCATTTTCGCCATAATTATGTTAGCAACAAAGTAAAATGTATGTAACTTGTTTGTATGCAGAGGAAAAGCGACCCTTTTCAAAAATGTTTCAGCCCTGCTGCTACTTTTAGCCCTGCTTATGGCTAACAAGCCCAGGAATTTAGAGCATGATCCGAATAGCTAAGAGGTGTGTAGCATATGACGGGCTTTCTGCAAAATGTCGAGGTCGTCATTGTTCTTTTTAAGGCTTTCGCACACGCTTTGTGTTAACGAAAGAAGTGTCGCATGTGCGGAGGATACGCTACACTTCTTTTTAATAAAGGGTAACACTAACTAAGTGTTTCATAAAGACCAATTTAATGGTCAGATCGGCAAACAAAGATTCTTAGGAAACTTACACCTAAAAATCCTGGATTAAAATCGCCATTTCATAGCAAAAACAGGTTTAGTATTTTTTATGCAACGGCCGTTTCGGCTGGCTAAATCCATGAGCCGTCATAGTCATAGTCATGTAACGTAGTACAAACGGCACTTAATAAGAAGAAGTTAACGCCCATATACGCTACATTAATTTTATTTACTGTTTTGGATAGAGGCTGTTGCTGTGTTATTACTGACTCTGTCAGATGTTCTTTCATATTTTCACCTTTATTCATGCATCTCTTTTTTTACGCACAGGCCAGCTAATTCCTTCTTTGGACCTTGCGAGAAAATACAGATGCATATCCAGAGATAAAGACAAAATCGTACAAAGTGAGCCTCTCTTTACAAAAACGTTTGCGCGGCAGCAGCGGATAAAAAACGGTAGCGCTTCTGCCGCGCGTCTGCCACGCGCCGCAGATGCCATTTATGTATGTAATTATCAGGAGCGCGACTATCGTGCGACCGTGCGCTGCTAAAGGTGAACGCACATTTATCCGAGCCGAACGCTCCGAACGAATCGAAGTCAAGCAGGCCTCGCACAC
This sequence comes from Pyrausta purpuralis, assembly GCA_963924145.1. Lineage (NCBI taxonomy): Eukaryota > Metazoa > Arthropoda > Insecta > Lepidoptera > Crambidae > Pyrausta > Pyrausta purpuralis. The sequence continues at coordinate 23,008,280 of OZ001643.1, forward strand.
TTAGCCGATTCGGCCGAATCGACCGCGTCGAAGAATTCATGAGATAGCGCTATGAGCTACATCTAAGGTGGGACTGAGTCAGAATTGAATACCCAGCGAGTCGTCCGAGTCGACCACATTAGCCGCGCCGAATCTGATGACGTCATCCGACTTCGTCTAGGATTTCTGGGGTTCTTCCAGATTCGGACGATTCGACGCGGATTAGTGTACGAGGTTTCATTAGATTTTATATAATGAATTCTAAAACTCGTTACGTTCGGCGCGTTCGGTTCGGGTAAATGTGCGTTCACCTTAATTCGCCTACATGTAAAAGCGCTTTTATACATTTGAATTGGCGCTGACTACAGTAAGTAAACATCGTGGGCAGATACCCTTACTCCGCAATTGTGTGTTGTCTGACCGTGACTAATCTGGGTGCCTAACTTCTGAAGATGTTTGATAACGAAGTTCAAAGAGCAAATTGTAAGTTCCTGGCCTTGGCCAGGTGGAAGGGCTTGCTAATTTGTTGTCAAAGGCCGCTATTATTAGAATTATTACCAAATATAATCTTAATTTTAATTAGGACGATGTATTTTAAAGGACTGTAATTTAGATAGTACTCAGTACTAAATAGACGTAATAATTGGCTTTGCAAATTGAATACTTAAGTAGTATTTAAGTGTTCTATTAATGTTTCGCTTTGTTCTAACCGATATATTGTTACTTATTCGCAAAAGATAGTCACAATGTTAATACAAAAGCTAGCAATCGAATTAAAGGAAACACTTCCATCGCCCTCAGCGACCGACTTCTAACAAGTTGTTCAAGCAAATCCTGTGTAACATTTCCCGTTCAAAAGGACACATTTCCAAGTTCTGTTCATTAATAACATCCAGGAAATGTACATATCGTAGTGATGTCAATTTTGCCGAGCGCACTAGATACCGTGTTTCCCGTCCATCGGGCCGTGATTATCAGATCATGAATCGCGTGCAACACTCGCGAATAGAAATCTATCACATTCCGCGCTCGGTCTCAATCAGGGTGAAATGATTTGGAGTTGTGGCAGACTTATTGGACGGTTATATTGAATGAGGTAACTTGCAAGCAAGTACAACTTATTGCATGTTTTAGCCGTCGAAAAGCGTCGTTTACTGATCTATGGCCGAAGGACAGTTCTTTGAAGGTTCTTATAGCAAGATAACAATCTCGGTATATATGAAAAATAGAAGACCTATTTTAGAAAAATATATTTTATCATCATTTTAATCAATCTAGTTATGTGTTGTACATACAAATGTCTTTTTGGATAATTTTGCCTTATTTTAGTATCCCGCTAGTTATTTCAAGGCGAAATCAATGCTTTAAGTTTCATACTCAAATATGCAGACCGTGTAAATAACTAATACTGAGTTATTCATAATTTTAGGACCCCTTTACTTTTATTACCTTTGCAAATAGATTAAGGCTTCTTATATTACTTAAGAGCGAGTTTAATGAGGTCCTATTAGTATAAAAAATAAATTCAGTACTAACCTGAGTTGGCAACGCCTGCTGTCCTGCCCATCGTTGACTGAAGGATATAATCGGAGCACCATAAGGCAGGGGTGGAAAGTCTCCAGGAAAGACCACTCTATCGCAGTTCATCAGTATCCTCAGCTGGAGAGTTCTGTCCACCTGCACTCGACACCTGCATGGGTACCGGAGATCATCGTTCAGCTCTGAACATGGAACCCACGGCTGCTGGGCGAGGATTGGCACCATAAAGAGGAGTAGCAACAGCCACATTTTTATCTGAAACAAAGATGGAGATTTTAATTTATGCTATTGCAGAAGTTGGGGAGGAAAGGGTTATAAGGAATATAAAATACAAACGAATATAGGCTTGTCTAAACTAAAATGACGCTCCCACTATCGCATACCTTTTGAAAAGAGGTATTGACGTGACGATAGTGACTGAGTTTGTTGCGCAGCTTCTCAACACTAGCCCACAATTATTGTCCCGAAGCTGTGGTAGGATTTATATTGGGACGTGTAAAAGTGTCCTCAATTTCATATTTGCATAAATAAAAGTTTTTTTAATACTTGTTTTACTTACGCACACAAGCAAATTTTAACTAATCGACCGTGACGTAGACATACAGATTTTAATTCGCGGAGCAGTCGACGCTCATACACAGATGAAATGTCGTTATTAATATTTGCACTCACTCATCGAAATCCACTATTTGAGGTAGTGAGGGAGCGTCATTTCAGCTAAGCAATCTCTATGACTACATTTTTTTTAAACGGACATCTGAACTTATACCTGCAAACTATTGCAGGTAGAAGTTCAGAATCATTATTAACTCAAGCGATCTAAAAAGATAGGATGCTGTAAATATGAATCATCTCTTCATTTCATTCTCTAGCTAAATAAGTATGTTTTTTTTTTATGAGACCCGTTTTTATTCCAATAGGTCAATGAATGCATTGAGTCCTTACGTCTTTGCGTATTGCTTAAACTTGTGTTTCTTTTATCTCAACGCTTTTCTCGTCTACAACACGAGACCTCCATAAAAGTTTTATTTTAAAACATCAATTTTCATTGTACTTTTTGTCATAAAACTAGCAACATAACAATTCAAACTAGTAGTTACAAACAACATAGTCGTCACCCGCAAATGGGCATCGCTATTGTTGCCATAAAGTAAACCTCAACAACCAATATAAAAGGCGTAAGACAGGCCCCTGACATTGCCTTCAAATAGGATTTACACGGATCAACTCAACCCCGTGACCTGCCACGTTTCACTACAGATTCTGTATAAAAAGGAGAAAGGAAGTGAACGCATGTGTTTTCCGAGTGATGAAAACCAAACGGGTAAGTTAGAAGATGGCTACGAGTATATGAATTTGGTTTCTTGGTATGCTGAATACGACAATGATGTGTAAATATTAGTAGAAAGCAGGGAAATCCATTATAAACACAGCTTTAAATATAAGCATGAGGGAATCCTTCATTATTCGCCAGCAAATAAATTGTATGTTGTGCAAAAGTTAATATTGGAGCAGTATTCTAATTTCACCTGGTATTGTCGCTTATTACGTTTGCACAGACAAAATCGCTCCCTGTAAAGATTCAAGAGTCAAGTATGTATTTACGATCGGACCTTTGAAATTTATTCGACGATTTTGCGTTAACTAGAACACATATACCCTTGTGTAAAGTTTTATGATACACTTTACATGCGTCGTCAAAGAGTGTTCGGAAGATGAGTTGCAATAATGTGTATTTTCCAAATGTAAAATAGTAAATAATAATGTAAGTATACTATACGTCATTATAAGTGTATAACCTGTTTTTTTTCAGTAGAATTCAGAATGTTCTAGATTCTAGCTAAAATATCACTATATACTATAAATATTATGCATTACACGTGCAGTAAGTAACAATTACTAGTCATTGGTAAAATATTTATATTAATGTTTACTATTGGGAACTTGTAAAGGTATAATTTACTAGATAGTCATTTTTGAGCATGCAAAAGACGTAGAAAACTTACTAGAACCAGAACACCAACTTAAACAACATCACATAGATATCCTTCAAATGGATCCGAAACTGATCGGCTCGTGTCTAAAACAAGCCAAAATTGGAATTTAAGGATATCAAAAACAGCTCGATGAGAAGCCGATGATGGAAGCGGGGTTGGAAACAAACTACTTCGTTTAGTTTCCTGCGAACTTTCCACATAAATCGGGACTCGTTAATAATTCACCCATTTGGTGTTCGCGCCGAACAATTTTCAACAGACATATACAAGCCTCTTCGGAGGCAGAGGCTTCCAAAATTTACTGTGCGCTTTTTCAAGTATTTATTAAAAATATGCTCTCTAAGCCAGTTTATGGCATGTGAATATCCGTCGTAGCTGAATTTCACGATGAACTATTTATATATACTTGTTTGTATTATAATTTAGTTTAACCGTGTCATATTCAAATCACCAAATTATTTTATTGACAACTTCATTGCACAACCAAAATTTGTACAAACGGCTGACTAAACACCATTTGGCAATTTCTACTAGTCATAACCTTTGAGCTAAGCAGAAATGATTTTCCCGATGTAAAAACGATTAATAATTAATTTACCAGCGTTTTTGCGCGATTTCGTCTGCGTAGATAATGTAACATCTATGTAAAAAATTAAGGTGGTATACCTACCTACTTACTTAAGTTAACTTATTTAGGTTTTTCCTGACCTGTCATAGCCGTGTCATAAATAAATAAATATGCCCTAGACAACACACCAATTGTCGTGGTTTCGAAGTAAGGAATAGGTCATATTCAAATCACCAATTATTTTATTTTAAAAAGTAAAGTAACCGTGATATTGGACACCAATCACATACATTGCTCTGATCCCAAAGTAAATAGCTAATGCATTTGTGTTGTGGAAATCAGACACAACGGTGATACCACAACACCCAGACCCGTGACAATATAGTTTTTTATTTATTTCCATATTGACCCAACCGGGAATCGAACCCGGGACATCGGAGTTGCGACGCATTGAAATTGAAGCGTGCTTTACCAATACACCACGGAGGTCGTCATTATTTATTTATTTATTTACTAGTAGTCGCCCGCGACTTCGTCCGCGCGTTTTTCGATGTTTTCTCGCCTTTTAAACCTTCCCTAGACTTCCACGAATATTTCAAGACTAAGCTAAGATAAACCCGTTCAGCCGTTCTCGAGTTTTAGTGAGACTAACGAACAGCAATTTATTTTATATTATAGATTTATACTTAATTGAACATTTTTTTTACAAACGGTTGACTAAACCGATTTTATCGTTAAGAATTTTGGATTAAAAGAGCAACAAACATCTATTCAATAGTTTTGCGCTTACTTACTTTTGCTTAATTAGTACAATTGCAAGTATTAAGTAAGATGCCACAAAAGGTCGTATGTATTACCCAAACGGTGGTACCAAAACATTACCTGTACCTCATAATAACGGTAATAAAATTGAACTTCAAAGTTCTCAACTATGCCCCACCGCAAGGTTTCAGCTCTCGTCTAAAATTTACGGCAGTAAATCACTTCATTTCATTCAATAATCAAGTCCTTATTGGCTATCCCCAATATCTTCTGGAAAGCTGTCAAACTATTTGAAGTATGTTTTGGAACTATTGGAAAATGGCACGGTCCTTCCTACCTATAGTATTCTATAATCCATTATGTAGGTGACCAATTCAGTGCAATCTTGTTGGAAAGTCTTTGTAGTCAAGCTATCGGAAATGTTAAAGTAAATTTATTAAGCTACTACTGCTCTTTTGTCACGGTAGAAGTCACCAGCTTTCATTCTAATAAAACAAGTTATAGATTTATTTCATCGTTTAATTTCTTTATCGTATTCAGCCCGTAATTGATTCTCTTTTTGATTTTGAGTCCTTAAAATAATCGTAAATAACGCAAGTATACACTTAAAACTGTTCAATAATCACTAACCTGTCTGAAATCCTCATTAACTTAAATATCTAAAATTGCATTAATATTTTATTGCTATGACAATAGAACAAGAAAGCACACCAAACAATCCTGTTGTTGGCAGCCCCAAAGGAAATGAATTTACGAAAAGATAACCAATTATAAACAAAGCAGTTAGGCACAAGCCCTGTATCGCGAGCGTGAAGAAATTATGGATGGGCCTGACTTAGATAGAAAGGGACGAATCCCCTTTTAAAGTTTCAACACAAAAGCTTATAAAATGATGGAACTGGGATGAGACACACAGTTGCTGACGCTAGCGAACATTTCATACGTAACGTTAATATTAAAAGTTTGTTTATTTGAAACTAGCGACTGCGTCCCTCCCATCCCATTGCAGCGTGATGTTTTATAGTCTAAGCAAAGCCTGCCTTGATAAATACGCTATCCAACACAAAAAATAAATTCCAAATCGGTTTAGTAGTTCCTGAGATTAGCGCGGTCAAACAAACAAACTCTTCAGCTATTATTTGTTAAGATAAAGCTCTTGAATTATTTTTGCATGATAATATTGAAAAGCGAGAATTTGTTCTACTATTGTATTTAACAATCTTGTCCCTATATCCTAACGAAAGTGTGGAATCCAAAAACTGCAAAACAATTTGATACTTTGGTACATTACTTTCTTTTATTATTGGGTATACAATTTATGTCACCTCTTTGAATGCCGATAACTTCTCTCCTATTTCAGAAGGAAACCAATCGTAGAATCCGACCGAAGTTACTATTGTGTATTTTTCAGTTCTCGACTAAGATAAGTTGGAACTCTCCAATCAAAAAGTCGCGCGAAGATCGCGTCAGCTGCAGCCTTATTACGTAATAAATGCTAATAGCAAATATTGTGCGATCAATTGCTAGATAGAATGAAAACATTTTGATGAAAACTATGCGTACAGCTTTTAAATAAATCAAAGCAAGCAGGCGCTCAAATTCATTTAATAATCTTAAGCTTGCTAAAGTTTTCAGTAAAAGTTTAATTTGTTTTGTTTTTAGCCAATTGGTTTTTAATAACAGTAGCAATTTGCAATGATTGCACAACAATCACACAATATTTGCTACCACAACACACGTAATACCCCAGCCGCTCAATCTCAAGCAGCAGAAGGATCACTGCGACACACACGGATGGGGCCAAAGTTTTCGCCTCAATATTGTGAACTCTAACCGAGAACAAAGGCAATAACTCAGCGAACGCGACAAATCTTCTGGGGCGAGCTGTAGGTCATGATATGTGGGGGCTCCACGAGGTTGAATAAGTAAGGATAAAGTAAGTCGCGAATTTTATATGCGAGTAAATTCATCATTATGGTTATCTGTAGGCCTAGCATGCGCGCCTATTTATCATTTATCGCAGCAATCGATAAATTTTCAACGTCATTTTAACCCTATTTTAACAGATTTTTTATAACTTTAATGTATTCACTTGTTTTTAAAAGCAATTAGGATTGCCTAACAAGTGAAAACAATGGAAGAAAGCATGTTGTTTAGGAAATATAATTATTTTGTCGACGCGATAATCGGTATCAAGGCGTGCATTTAGGCTTACTGAGCGTTGGCCTCCTCACTGGTTTCTAAAGTGATCGGTTATACGTAGGCCTGCAAAGTACGCGATTCATCTACCCATAGCAAATATAGTTTCTTTAAGATATATTATAAATATGCGCCAGAAAACACAGCAATTGTCTGGTTTTAAAATAACTATTTATCTACTAAAGAAGATGTGCCAAAAATCCATTAAATGTAACAAGTTGGTTTCAAGATTCAGCTTCGTATTTGTAGAAGATTGTTTCTATAATTAAGATTACAAAACCTTTTTGAAGTTAAGCCCTACATCAATTGTTCGTGTATACTTACAAGAAAAAACTAAAACTTTGTGACACAAGCTTCAATCGAGCATGTCACCGAACTAATAAGTATGTACTAACAACAGCTTGTCTAGGTGAACACTGCGGTATCTAATTCAGTTGTAATAAGGGCTAGTTTGCAACAAAAGTGGGTAACCTGATGTGCTGGCTACTGTACACTGTACACAACGCGGCTCCTTCAATGGACTGTGATGAGACGCTCGCTGGGGGCGCGCCAAAATGTAACGTTATTATAACTTAATATTTCATAGCGTTCAGGCTGTACGCAGTATGATGTCCTTAATCTTTTTTACATAAGTCCATATATAGTAATATAACTTGTTGAAACTAGCCATAAGTGCCATGTTATCGAAGAAATATGTAAGTACTGTACACACGCGGCTAACGTCCAGTGGATAGCAATGACAGCAGTCACTGGCCGCGTGCATTAGTCTAATATTTGATATCACAGCCTGTAGTGTGTATATCATTAAATGTAACATTATTTTACTAAATAATTACAAAAAACAATAAATACAAACGAATAAGCAGTGAAACTAAAAGTAAGTACTAGTTTTGACGACCCGTCTGGTGTATAGTGGTCGTGAAATTGCCTACTACACAGCGGGTTGCGGGTTCGATCCCCGCACAATACAATTTGTGTGCATGAACATGTCCGTTTGAAATGGTCTGGGTGTTTTCTATGTATATCATGTATGTATTTACAAACAAAAAGTATTTAAGTATTATATCCGTTGTCTGGCACCCATAACACAAGCTTTGAGTAGCTTACTTTGGGACTAGATGGCGATGGGTGGGAATGTCCAAAGGCAAGAAAAGAGTTGTGAGAAGGGTCAGTTTTAAACATTAATTTATAGTGCTGGCGACTGTACATAAAACGGCTTCGCCATTGGACTGCGATGGTTGCACGCTAGTAACATTACTTAAATATTTGAAAGCATTTAGCCTGTTGTTACCCTATATAATTTTATTTTACACAAGTCCCTGTATTACATTTCACTTGGTGACACTAGCTACAAGGGAGCATGATAGCGAACTAATAAGTAAGTACAGTATACACAGCGCGGCTCCGTCAATGGACTCCTATGAGCGTACTGGCCGCGCGCCAGAGTGTAGCATTAGCTTAATATTTGATAGCATTTAGCCTGTGGCGAACACACGAGTTTAGATTAACTTTAGTCTGGCTAATTGGAGATAGATACAAACTATGAGATAAATGGTTGAAGGATGTATAATATTTACTATAGCTATATACAATGTGTTAATTTTACTCTTGATCAAACCTTTAGGAAGTTGTCTACTCACGGTTTCGAACAACGTTTACTATGGGACCAACAACGAAATCAAGAAAAAAATCTGCTGTTCCATACATTTTCTCAGAGATGAAATGAGTTTTTGTATGGAACAGCTGATTTTTTTTCTTCTCGATTTCGAAGTTGGTCCCCATAGCAAAAGTTGTTCCAAACCATCATTAGAGCACTCCCTAAAAGTTTGATCTAGTGTAAAATTAACACATTTTATACAGCTAGATTGGAGACCCTTTGACCAAAGACGCAGCGTAGGACGTACACCGTCAAGATGGACAGACGACCTTGTAAGATCGCAGGATCAAACTGGGTGCAGACCGTTAGTGATCGGTCGCTGTAGAAAGCCGTTGGGGAGGCCCATATTCAGCAGTAGAACTCCTTTGACTGATAAAGATGATCATGATGATATGGAAAGGACAACAATATCGGAATTGCTTACTTGAAATATGTAAAAACAATTTTGTAACAAAACTATTAATACTGATAAGAAATCTAAGGCTTAGCTAACTTTAATTGCCTGAGTATGAGTTTTTTAGCCTTCACGTCTGTATGTCCCATCATCATAACTCTTTAAGTCTGATCATGATGAAATTTTACAGGAAGTAAAGGTATTACACCACAAAAACTTAATGAAGATCTTTTTTGATTTCTTCTTGTACTAAATAAAAACAAAAATGCCTAGGGTATTATGTTTATAGTTATACCCTAGGTACTAAATGCCACTGAATTAAATATATTCTAAGTAGAAACCCTCTACTATTCTACAAGTGTACTTTATCATTAAAAAAAGATAAACATACCTGTCAAACAACTAATTAAACTAAATAACCTTCAAACACTGGCACTGCGCTGCAAAATGCAAAATCGGTTTTGTGAATTTCAGTTATAAATTAAGTTATACAGTTCTTGTTTTTTTTATTAAGTCTCACATTTCACATTAAATTATCCAAATACAACTTCACTTGGGTAGCACTTAAACACAAATAAATCTAATTGAACAATTAAGTATACAAAGACCCGTAATTTAACATGTCGCCAAACATTTTGCGTTATTATCCACTAGCTGATCTTAATTGTTTACAATATTAGCCATCATGATTCTGGTTTCCAAATCATAGGTTAGAAATAAAGCTTAGGTCACATAATTGATAAGAAACAATGTAAGTGACCATTTTTTGTTCGCATGCGGGAAAACACCAAATGACTATACATTTTGCTGTTCCTATTTCTTCTCTTGAGCCTAGCCTATTTGAAATAAAGATGGTTATGATAATTGATCGAATACACTAGGAATACAAGTGCCTCAAACACAGGCATTTATTGTATTCTAGCTAAAATAATATATGTAAGTACTATACTAAAACAATAATTATTGTCGCCATTTCATATAGCTGATCTCATAAATGGAAGGAATGCAATTTTTATTAGTTCCCTTCTAGTCAGTAACCATCTTAATCAAAACCACTAAATTGTGTAAACTCAGCCTAATGGAGTACAATTAATAGCTTTGTGTTAGTGTATGCAATGCACTGAACCCGTTCCTATGCAATTAAGATTTAATAACTATCAATTACTACACGGCTTTGGGGAACTTAGTGACCGATATTATAATCTATTGGGAAATATTTTAACAATAAATCTATACATATACTTTGATATTTGATTTAATGCTCAAGAGGAAATTAACTGTAAACCTAACCAAAATAGACACCTTCTCGTTTCGCAACCATCAATAGATGCGTTTCGTAACCTTTTTAATGCTCCATACATTTTGTGGCGTTTGAACAACTATTTGTCGGATTTTTAGTAGGGTACAGTCAGATGCAAAAGTTGGTAAAGACAAAACAGGCATTTAATAATATAGTTATTTAGTGGTTTTTAAACTATTTTATTCCAAATTTCTATTTTCAGAGTAATTATTTAAAATAAGGACATGGTCCTATTGATAAACCCGTATAAAACCCACTGCTGGTCATAAGCCAATTACAAAAAATTGCCTAAAAATGTAAAATTCAATAAACAATTCATAACAAAACCGGCCAAGTGCGAGTCGGACTCGCGCATTGAGGGTTCCGTGCCAACTTTAACTGAGTTAGGGAATCCACTAACTTCCATTTAGTAAAATACCACAATATTTTGTTGAGAGCAAGTATAACTTTGTTTTTCATAGTGTTTGTATGAAGTACAAAGTTATGTTTGTGGTTGTCGAAAATGTGCTACATCTCAAAAACTTCTTGTTCGATTCCGTCCGAACCAATTTTCGTTGAAAGAATTTGTTGAGATCTATATTACATATTTTTTTCAAAATCTACACTCGCTAAGTTTAGAAGTTAGATGGGGGGACGCCCATTTTACCACTTCGGAAGCGTCTAGCTATGAACCGTTAGACTTTAAAAAAAAATGGTTTTAGAAACCTCGATGTCATTTTAAAAGACCTATCTATAGACATCCCACACGCATAGGTTTTTTTTTTGGTTTTAGTTTCATGTATGAGAGCCCCCCCTTAAATGTCATAATTTTTTATTTTTTGTATGAGAATCGTAAAGCGGTTAACAGGATACATCTTCCTACTAAATTTCAACAGTGTGATGCTTATAGTTACAGAATAAAATGGCTGTGACATACGGACGGACAGACAGACAGACAGACTTGACTAAACTATAAGGGTTCCGTTTTCGCTATTCGGCTACGGAACCCTAAAAATGGATGCAAAGATTACAGAGATTCACGTCAAAAAATATGATAAAAATTAATAAGTATTGACCTCTTCCTTTGATACTGATCTAGAACACATTAAAGTATTAAGTCTGTCATCTGTGGTGTCATTTGTTTGTGCATGTTTTCAGACCACTACAAATTATGATGCTTCATATTACGTACGTATATATAATGTTCTCGAAAATCACAATATTTCTGATTCTCGAATAAATCTCAATCAAATCGAGTTATTTCCGTGTGAGTTGTTGGCAAGAAAATAAATTGTCACGGAAATGTTTACTTTCCGAATTAGAGAGTTCGAATCACATGCCCTTTATTGTCAGATCGTAATGAACTTGTCTTGGATTGTGTGGGTATAACCTATAAGTATAATAGTGAAAAAAATGAACGCTTGTGTAGAGATATATCGCTACTATATCGCTAAATCCTCTTAAATACGAGTACTCGTATTTAAGAGTATTTTGCTTTCACACATTCTACGGGTAAATGCAAAACCTACACGAATGATTTACGGCGCCAAAACATGTTTTGTTTATTTGACACAAACTAAGATTTACTTATGGAAATAACTAAACTTAACAATACAATAGAACAATAGTTTATTTTTGAATAGAATTAAATTTGATTTTAGTCAGAGTTTAGGTCAATGAAAAAAACGTCCGAAGGGAAATTTAATGATGTCTCATTTTTTGGAAGGGTAGGCTGTAATATGGGTTGCAAGTTTTAGTATTTTATGATTCAACAATATCATATTTCTTTATCTCTACCCATATTTTTAAGCAAATCTAATTCGGGCGTACACGGGTTGGGTTTTAAATTGGTAGTACACAATTTCCGAACAAAAAGGGGTCTACTTCGAAAAATAATTCACCTGAATCATAAAAACATCGTTGAATTCTTATAATATTCTTTTTTATATATAATATGTTTTTTGACCTTCTTTATAAACGAAATAAACATTTTCAATCAGATATGATATTCATAAAAATAAATCGATCTATTCAAAAACCAAACCATTTCATTGTGGCTACGTTGGCTACGTTAGATAGTTCTGCCTAAACAAAATTTTATTTCAGCGCAATTTCATATTATTTTTAATCTTATCTTACGCCCTTGATCTCTAAAACCAACATAAGCTAATTCTCCAATTTGACAAACAATGTTAGACCGTTTTGCTTTTACGATGTCCTTATGATATGAACATAAAAGTTTTATTATGATAGCGCTATTGCTCGCAATGTTACGGGCAACTGGCAGCAGTTGAGATATAAAAGGTAATAGATTAGACATATTTGGCCAAATGAGGGGGCAACAATTTAATTTGAACCTTATACGTGTAAGTGATGTCAGTCAATAAAATATTTATATCTGTTATCAGTTTTTATTATCCGCGAAGGAAAATATTATGGAACAATATGATGATGTCCTATTTTTTTTAAATTTAGTTCTCGTATAACATCATAAGGCAGTACCAAAATATAAGAAATTTTGAACACAAAATAGATAACTATCATCACGTATCTATTTAGTATCTAGAGTGGCCAAATTCTGTATAACGATTGGAACCGTGTATAGTTTTTTTTAATTACTCTGTAACTCTATTAAATATTAAATAAAACATTTGTATTAAACACCGACACTGTTACATATACCTACCTACCGAAGCACTTTGACAACGTGTGACTGCAGTTTTCCAAACATGAAAATTTATCTCTACATAGTGAATATACTTCAGAATAGTATTGTATGACATTATTGTCAATTTACAACGAAGACATCTTGGTAGAGTCTACTGTGTCCATTTACTTGAAACTATATTAGCAACTTTTTTCAGTTCAGTATTCTGAAAATCTTGTTTTATACTTTTTCTTCGTCGTTTTTTGTCGTAGATGGGTTTTAGTTTTTTTACTTTTTATTTTTTGTATTATTTTGGTGTTAAAATGTATTTGTGGCGCATAATATTAACAAAACAAGTGATACCAAACACGGTATATTTATTTTAATTTTATATTAACATAGAACTTTTTGTCAGCTAGAGGGCGCAATACTAATTTTGGTGACAAGCTTTAGAGCTCATAACCAACAAAATAACAAGGCCCTTCTAATGGTACTGCAGTGGTCTTATTCTGATAAGTAGTAAAGAAGCTATGAACGAAAATATGTGATCAGCCCATGAATACAGGTAAAGTCACAAGCAAATGCTAGTAATATATATATATATATATATATATATATATATTTAAAATGTACAAGTAAAGCGCTTTCAAATGATACCAAACACGGCATATTTACCTTAACTTTATTTTTTACTCTGTATGTTTTGTCCGCTAGAGGGCGCCACATTAGATTTTGTGGAAAGCCTATAACCAGCGGACAATTAAGACGCTTCTAATGATATGTCATTTGTCGAATTCTGATAAGTAGTTTAGAAGTAACAAGGGAACAGATGAACATACATACATACATACATAGCCTGTCAAAATCATAACCCTCCTTTTGCTTTGCCGTAGTCGGGTAAAAATTTGACATAAAATAACTAGTAATAGCCTCAAAATTTAATTACACAATTTTCAACACAACGACAAAACTGGTTTGAAACTCATTAAAAAGAAATAAGTTAAACTCGATGAAAATGATTCCTCTAAATTCGAAATTCGCCGGGAACGCTAGTTTATTATAATCAAAGACTTTAGTTGCCATTTTGTTTTTATTATTATTCGGAGAACATACAGTTATTATGGAATAAATAAAAATATTGATAACAATTAAATCAATTAAGATTCTTCAGACAAATTTATTATAAATATTACATTTCTTTTGAGCAAACTAAAACCTACAAAAGATTACATTTCAAAAGAGAGAGTGACAAAAGTGAACGAGACATATTTCAGTTATACTACCACGGAAACTATTGGCTTTTGGCAGTCACCTGACAGGTCGTTGATTTGTTTTATAATCATTCTTCGTATCGTTAGTAGCTACAAAATTAATTTATTTATCTTCAATTATCACCAACCATTACAAAACCACTACTTGTTCAGCAGAGGACTACATTCGGCTGATAATGATGATGATTATTACAAAAGTGGTAATAAAGTCCCCATTGACAAAACCAACTCCTTGTAATCATTAATTCCATTATTGATATCGCTTCATCACCCTTGGCTGCAGTCATTATTCTGCCGCACGGTCGTCAAACAACTGTCCGTCAAACTAACCAACACAAATCTAGGTATAATTGCCCAATCGGGTTTGTCAGCACAGTACCTAATGGGACTGTTTGAGAATTATGAGACGCAGTACATTAAGCTGCGTTTACGTACGGAACTAAAATGTTGCATGATCCGATGTACCACTTCTTGTAGGCGTAAATGCACTGATAATATGTAAGTTCTTAAAAGATTCTAACATCAGGTACTACCTATGATAAAACTTATCATGGGAAATTGCCGAAAGTAATCTACTAATATTTATCGAGAAAGAAAGAACTACGGCCGACTCAGAATAGATTTCAAAAAGTACGGATTTCAACATACCAAGGTAAAAACTGTACCTATCTAATAAGGGATAGTTTGCAACAAAAATAAGTAACCTGACGTGCTGGCGCCTGGTCATATCAAGAATTTGTAGTTGTTTGCTAAACTAAAATAACTCGTAGATTTGTGAAATATATAAACTATCAAAACTAAAGTAAATATTCTAAAAAAACAAATAAGAAAGGCCAGACTTTCTTGTGATAACTCAAGTTGCTTTGTGATGTTCTTAATAAAAAGGAAAATAATGCATACTTTGGTCTAGATTTTCTTGGCGAAGTTAAAAAGTTATGACGAACATTTCGAGGTGTTGTAAGAAAAAATATATTTAACCGACTTCAAAAAAGGACGAGTTTATCAATTGGACTATTTGTTTTTTGTATCTATGTTACCTCATATCTTAGTCATCTGTCGACGAATCAAAAAAAAATTGCCTGCCTAGAGGGTATATTTTCTGTTTGGTCCCATTTTTGCCAATTTGTCAACATTCTGTGAAGCTGAGCTGATGGTGGAACTCCTTAACACTTAGGAGTACAGTGATTATAATGACAGAACTTATGATAGGTCATTTTTAGCTTCTTAAAGAACACATTCATAAGGTGCAACCCTCCCCCCCCCCTCCTGTAAAGAGATTCATCAAAAAGAAATTGCTAGCCTAAAATGGATTCCTGTCCTTTAAAAGGTCAAGAATTTTTTTGAGACTTTTTAGTGTAATTTGGTTTTGAAGGCGGTTTTTAGTATATTTTTTTACATTTCACTGTACACACTATAATAAAATCCAATCTAACCCATTGCAACCTCTATAAAGTCGTTAAATTCGAAAAATTTCAGAAAACGGAGGAAATCCCTTTATCACTATGTCATTGCAATCGATATTTGAAAAAGAGGTGAAAACCAATTACACTATACATTGCGTGAGTGACACAAACGTGTGATGAATGCCCGATGGCGTTTGATTGAACGCGTTATTATGTAACTTGTAAGTGATTGCCATTGACAATTACAGGCAATTGCTAAAGGATGAAGACTTCACATGAACGGCAGTTTCCCGTCAAAGTATAAGCGGCCACAGCCACCGTTAAGTGCCACTAGTATGGGCGCACAGTGGCACTATCAATAGTGTCCGTGTATATTCGACACCTAACACACTGCGACTTTTAGCATCGATGCAGTCACGCGTTAGCACCGATGCTAATGAGCGTTATTGTTGATGCAGTCGCCAATATACTTTTACAGTACATATATGTCAATGTCCAGCATCCGCATCGTGACTGCATCGGTGCTGAAACACGTTAGCATCGTGACTGTATCGATGCTGAAAGTAGCGCAAGTGTGTTAAGGTATTTTAGCGGTTAATATTTTGCGACTGCATCGATACTGCATGAAGACTGCATCGCTGCTTAATATAAAATGCAGCATGTCAATATGTAAAATTCATGTCGATATTTCGATAGCATTTCTGTGTATCGATACTATTGATCTAAACTAAGCTATCAATGGCCTATCGATAGAGGTAGGCATTGGGTATGATAACCATTTCCGAGGATAGCTTGCACACTTGCACGAGTCAAACTATGCAATGCAATGCCTGAGAATATAAATTTCATTCTCAGTGCAACGCTAATGCACAATTATCATTGCTAACCGCTTAGTCGATAGTACGAGTAGTAAGTGCTGTCTTGACGTCATTAATTTTTATAATATAAAAGCAATTAAGTTACGTATTATCCCGCCAGACTGCATAGACTTGTTGTGCAATTTTACAAACGAATATCACAAACGGCAATTTCAGCTGCTCCGAAATAGACGTCACAGGCCAATTTTTGTTTTTTCGAAACGGCAAAGCGATTGCCCGTTAGCTTTACAATATGTGTTGGATAATTGACCATTGAATATATCACTTTTTTGCACTATTACAAATATTTTATGAATTAAAGTATGCGACGTCAAGTCTTGCTTAACGGCGGCCTTTTTACTGTCAAAGACAACTCTTCATAGTATGTTGCCGCCAAGAAGTCTTTCGATTGTAAGCAGTGACGTCATTCAGGACGCCATGACAGTAAAAGCTTTTTTGAAGCCCGTTCAAATTTATTTTGTGTTATATTGATATTTTGAAAAAAAATCAATGTTTTGATTAATATATTTACATTCATTAATATCAAATAAGAAACCTATATTGCGCACGGGCGGGACTCAAACCAGCAACTTTATGGCTAACCGTTTTATTCTGCTGTTGTAAAACAGTTGTGGTGGATAGCGCATACATCACGCGTGTTGACGTAGAAATTCATAAGAGACCAGAAATTTCGCCTGAGGGCGCGGTAGCTCACTCGGAAAGGCGTTTGGCCCGGTAAGCCAGAAAGTTGTTGGTTCGAGTCCAGCGCGTGCGCTATGCTGGCTTCTTATTTCATCTTTATGAATATAAAATATGACACTGTGAGTGTTAAAATCATTTTAAACCATAATATATTTACAAATGTAAAGTAAAGGTATCTAGTTTTTGAAATTTCATCAACTAGCCTATTATAGAATCCGTTTAATGTTAAGCATATTCCAGAATGTTCATGTGAAAGTAATGAAACTGAATTTTGATTACAGCTCTCTCATTTCATTCCTGATGCAATCTAAAGAACTGTAGATGCTACTTTAAAAAATCCGTGTTAAAAATCTTCTAGCAAGCTCCTTCAGCCCGCACGAACGCGGAGGAATGTTTGCTATGCACATACATTGAAAGAATAACAAGTGTTCAGCGCTCCGTGTTATTGATTGACGTCGTTGTAATGTTATTTTAAAAGAATAAATAAGCTTTCTTTTAATTATTGTATAATGTACAAAAAGAGACCACAAGGCTATTTAAAAAGGTAGCTTTAAATGTATTCGATGCAGATTTTACAAAAAATACAAATTCATAACTACATTTTCAAAAAGTTCATTTTTTTTAAATATTGTTTTATTATATAATAATTCACATACTTTTGAGGTTTTGTACGGTTTAATATTAAAAATTCGCCTCCTGAAAAATTGCGTTTGTTGAATTGTCACGTTGTCATCGCAAAGAGGCGATATAGGTCGGAGCGCGTTTCGCCAAGTAATGGACAATGGCGACCTTTGATTGAACTGCCAATGTTGACGAAGTGTATTCTCAACAAACTTACCTATTTTTTTTAAAAGAAACATTTTAGTAATATATTGATTTAAACTTACATGGTCATTAACATTAGAATTGATTGTAACGGGATTATGGTAGCAATACTACCTTATTATTTTTGAGTTTCCGATATTTCGGCACTGTTGCAAGTGCCGAGAGGTACATGGTAGCAATCCCGTTACAATCAATTCTAACATTTTAGTAATTATAAAGCTTTATTTTAGGATGTTATGTATTAATGGTTTAGAATAATTATAACACTTAGTGTCATATTTTTATATTTATAAAGATGAAATAAGAAACCAAAACGCGCACGGGCGGGACTTGAACCAGCAACCTTTTGGCTGACCGGGTCAAACGCTCTTACCAATTGAGCTACCGTGCTGTCAGTCCGACCTTTTGCAAGATTTGTGGTCTCTTATGGATACGTCATTGCGTGACGCTTAGCGCTATCTAGCCGTCTGTTTATGAAACAGTGGGCCCAAGCAGTTATTCTTTACGCGCGCGAAAAGAGGTTCTTAGTCACCCCACACGCATAGGTTTGACTAAAAAAAGGTTTCGGTTTTAGTTTCATGTATGGGAGCCCCCCCGTAAATATATATATATATATATATATATATATATATATATATATATATATAATTTTTGTATAAGAATCGTAAAGCGGTTAAAAGGATACATCTTTCTACAAAATTTTACAGTGTTATGCTTATAGTTACAGAATGTGACATACGGACGGACAGACAGACAGACAGACTTGATGAAACTATAAGGATACCGTTTTTGCCATTCGGCTACGGAACCCTAAAAAGGCCAGATATTATAATGGTTTTCTATATGTTTCTGAAACTTTAGTAGTACGGCCTGCAATGTGCAACCAGTGCAACTGTGCATTTTCGCGAATAAAATTTCCGAAACGAATTCCACGCTGACTAATTTGCCATTCACTTTAACACATGTGTAACGAAAAAGCCGTATTGTATTGGACAAAATTGATCCTTGAATCTTGACTGAGGGAGATAAAGTATTTTGGTGTTGCAAAATAAATTTTGAATTTAAGATTGTTTTACTTGTATTTCGATTTGTTAGATTTTTTTCCTTTCAGGTTCAGGGGGCGTAGTATTGCTATATATTTAATACGTTTAAGTTCCAAGCAGTCTAATTCCCAGACAATTTAATCGAATATTATCAATATAATAATAATTATACTATTAATATGATAATTATACTTATGTTATTATATTATGACAATATTATTAATATAATGGGAAATCACACAAAAACAGAGCTGCTTAACTTTCAAAGCAACATCGCAATACGCACCCGTGCAAATATTTATTCGAATAATACTCGCAATATTTAAATTAAGATCGTCCCATTTATTAAAGAAGCCAGCTTTATTATTACCTGCATCGTAAGCAATATTGAATAATAACCGCTCCGAGTGTAGTCAAGATATCAAATGTTCCAAGTCTAGCACACAGACTAAACATGATGCCAATTAATATAGAAGATGTTGATGGAAAACAATCCATAGCTTATCAAGAGAATACACGTTCTACGGTTAGAAATAACAAACACTTGACATGTGGTAGTGTATATTGTTGATTCTCAAATGTAGTTCTGAAAGGAAAGAGTGTTTGAAATCGTTATTCAGCTCAGATTGCTGAGCTCATTTCGCTCAGCTCAAACCGAGCATTGTGATAAACGCTGTTTGCTCTTTGATTGATCTACGATACCATTGCTGGACTTAGGTTTTTGTCCACTACACCGTACCATGCCCGCGCTAGTAACGTATCGTAGTTGAGTCAGAACCATAAAATTAATATTCCTATAGGAATAGAAGGACAAGTAAAAGCTGTCAAACGAAACCGATTTAAGATGTCAGTAACTAACATAAGTAAGTAACATTTATAGCTTTAAATGAGATAACCTTTCGATCAGGTGATTTATAACAATGTTCCTAAGTTAAATATAGTAGTTTACTGCATGATAAAAAGTCGACACAAAATATTGAACATGCAGCTCTAGTGTAAAACTAAATGTTATTTCATTATACAAAATATTCGTCGATTTAAATTAACGTTTGTAGAATAGAATAATCAAACTGTGTACTTTAAATTTGAAGCGCATTGGTAAATATAAGTCGTATATTAAGAGGCTTCGGACGGTTCGGTCGGGAGGATTTGGACTAATCTACCTGTTAAATGATTATTTGTTGGGGTTATGCCGCTGTAATGCATAATAATCAATCACCGATCAAGTCACCATGTTTCAGACGCATTATTTCTCCAAAATATACACAATTTCACTTTTAAATATAAAAAATCAAATGCACGTAATTTTCAGCAAGCTTCTGCAGGGCGGTCAACTGTTTGACATCTGACAAAAATGGTTCTGCTACCCATCTCTTTTTATCACACAGTTTGCTGCTAGTGACATCTCGCTTTTGTCGTTCTATTCCAAAGGGATAATAATTTTATGGTCAGAACGCTGTCAAGTGACAATCCGTTAAAATGAAACGAAATGAAATTTATTAGTGAATAAGGATTTTGGTAACAATGTTAGCAGTTACATTTGCTCTTACGGTATTTTTGCCAATCTTTACCCTTTCAGGTGTATTCACATCACACTTAAATGTATTATTGGTTCAAATCGCTCAATTTTAATTTAATATTAACTCTTAATTAAATGTATAATTTAGAAAATCATTACCGCTATAGAAACATTTCTCGAGCAACCATGTTTTAACCAGTTCTTTGAATCTATTTATATTAACATCTTTGAACCTATTTGGCAATTTATTAAATATTACGATACACATAATGAAAGCTTTTTTGAGGTTAAGACTAAATTGGCAGGGGGCTTATAGAGTTAGAGTTTGTGTACATATTGGTTGCGAATTCTTCTCCGTGTCGTATCCTATATTTTTTTAAAGAGATACTTATGTTTGAATATAAATAGGCAAACTTCATAAACACGGTGTCGGGTTTCATGTGGTCAAAATGACAACCATCGATAGAGGGGTCCAGGGCCTACTCTACTCTAACTATGGGGGTCGTATTTTCCGCAAAAACATATAGTTTTCGAGAAAACAGCCAGGAAGTAAAAAATCATCCAAAAAAAAAGTTCCTTTTTTTGCAGAAAATAATTAGCCTGAGTTACAACTGTAGTGGCGTAATGAAAGGCCTATTAATTCATCATTATCAGCCAAAGGACGTCCACTACTGATCATAGGCCTCCTCCACGGCTTTCCATAGCGACCGATCACTAGCGGTCTGCATCCAGTTTGATCTTGCGATCTTTTTAAGGTCGTCTGTCCATCTTGTTCGTGGACGTCCTACGCTGCGTCTTTGGTCGAAGGGTCTCCATTCTAAAACTTTCCTGCCACAACGGCAATCAGTTCTTCGCTCCCAAACGCGGCCTATTAATTGTTCACAAAAGAATCAAGGTTCTAGTAATAATACTTTAGGAGAAATAATTTAATTTAGTTGACAAGGTAGAGCGTATTGTGTTGCTTTTCATGTCGGACACGTTCCGAGCATATTCATGGTATGGTACGGTACAGTGGCGAAAAAACCTTTAATTTTAAATACGTACCGATCTTTAATACTCAATTTTGTTTTATAGTGAAAACAGTAATTTCGATCTCGAAGAAAAATCTAAGCAAACGTGGATGCAATCCGAACATAGCGAAGTAAAAATAGAAAACGTAATTGGATTAGATGCTGTGTAATAACTTTTTGTAATAAGTAGCTTGGAGCTGAGTTTAAAAAGCAGCAGTGTTGGAGTAAAGTTAAGACATTTGGACTGTTTTAGAAGATAAAGCAGTTCTTATTAGATGTTTAAGCGGAGGAGAGAGAAGCCGAGCTTATTAGTGGAGCTGCATAATTAAGAAGAATATGAGCATTTTTATTAATATTCGATTTAAATGATGACGCAAACTGTTCATAAAAACTATAACGTACCTAATTACTTTTATATTTATCACCGGCTAACGAAAATTAAAGAGCAGCTGTGTTATTGTAAATTGTAAAGTTTTTACTATGTATTAAAAAACTTGATAGCCGAAACAAACTTTTTACGCGCAGGTGCTTATAAATTGTGTTTTCGTTCGGCCCTTAGAAAATCGACGTTTTTGTTGCTCCAACAAAATATAATTTGAGGCAAACTCTGTGGAGCTAAATGTAAGATAAAGCACGGCTGTAATCTCTGGGAGATTCAACATTTTCAATATCAAATATATTTTCTAAGAGGCTTAGATGTGAGAGCCTGATTATAAGCGCAAAACAAATTCACAAAAGCGTTGTTGTTGTAATTGAATAATTGGGATACTCTATTATATTATGATACTTGTATTGTATATTTATGTAGCGTTAGTAGAGCTTTTAAATATTAAAATCAACGACTATTTTTAAGAAAGACTACAGTTATTACGGTGAGTTTATTCAGCAGAAGGTTTCATAAAACAAGTAAAACCTTCCAGTAGAAATCTACATATTATTTTGTTTTCCTATTGTAGTGTGAATATTGTATACCCAAGAGTTAAAATAAAATAAATCTAACTTTGCTCGCCTATGTTAAAGTTTGTAGCATTCTTACGTCTCACTAGACGACACCCTCCCCCCCCTGTCCCCTAGACACTTCTAGGGGGCAAAGACCACGTTCTATAAGACAAAATCTAAACAAGTGCATTTGTCAACATAGTTACATGGGGATCTTCCAAAATCTAATAAATTTGTTGAAAAAGGTACGCAATCGAAATATTCCTGCATTGTTCTTTTGATTAGAAGCAGAGGTATAGTTTAAACGACACGTTTAAAATGATCTTCAAATGAGAAGTAGTTTATATTTATATATGAATTTATATATGAAGTTTTTGTTTATATATGAATTTTTTGTACCTTTCGTAATAGATAAATAAATAGTTTCTTCTTGTTGGAAACCACTCTGATACCAGAAAGCGGTAATTAATGCCTGAAAATACATCTATCACAGCTTGAGCATAAAACTAATCTTAAGAGCTTAACGTCGTCATAATGAAATTATATAAAAAAATATGTACATCAATAATATCACCTTTAAATGCTACGTAATCGGAAATATAGCACATCACTAGCCAGGAGTTCAAGGACCGTCTTATCTGCAGAACGCAGAGAGCATATTGTACTGGAACGAACCAGACCATACCGCTTCAAACCGGATTTTACTGGTTTAAAACAAAATTTTACAAAACACTGCTCACCCGTATTAATACTTATCGAACGCTTTACACATCGGTTTTAATTTCCAATAGTGCATATAATAAATCAAATAAATTAACAATTTTTGGTGAAATATTGTTGTAAAATGGCTGTTAACACATAGGCATTAGTAAATTAGGTCGTGAAACAAGCCCGATTTTAATGAAATTACTAGCGTAGAGCCCGTGTACAATAACACTATTTAATATGAATTTATATTTATGATTGATTTTATTATTATATCTATCCCAAAGCCTGTATCGAAGTTTATTTGTTTACTCCATTTGGGATGTATAGCACATGCTATATGTACATACATACATCATTAAGTTAAATTAATTAACAGGTATCTAAAATTGTCTTTTAAGGGTTAGCTACACCTATTGTACGTTCTCAACTAACGGAATTCTTCCTACACGTTAAATGAACCTTTGACCGTGGCTCGATATTTTTGCTCGCAAAAATCTAGCACATTCCTCTCCGGCGTTGGAATGCGCCGGCTTCACGGCACATAAAGCCTTTATGGTGACAAGCCCATACACCATTCATTGTATGGGACGATGCGCGACAGACATACGCCCGCTTTGTTTGGTCTGACCCTCCGAGTCTTCGGAGGCTTCGGCTATTTTAGTATTGCGGGTTATAGGGTGAATCTGTCTGAAATTAAAAAGCCTATTTTTTTAACTAAGGATATATGTACACAAAATCATGCATGTCGCAAGAGATTATAAAAGCAGTACGTGATAATAGATAGATAATAGATATATATAAGAATAGGAAATTGACATTTATTTCTTTTTTTTTCATATA
Source organism: Pyrausta purpuralis (assembly GCA_963924145.1). NCBI lineage: Eukaryota > Metazoa > Arthropoda > Insecta > Lepidoptera > Crambidae > Pyrausta > Pyrausta purpuralis. Next base: position 23,032,418 of record OZ001643.1, read on the forward strand.
TTTGGGTTAAAACTATTAATTTCGAAAGATAATGTTAACCAATAATCGTTTGATTGACCGTTACGCTGCTGAAAATCTTTAAATCTAGAACGAAAATCGGTGATTACTCGCTAACACGACTCGATGTTGCTGCTATTTTTACTTGATGTTTTTTTTTTTACCATTGCATTATCTTTGTAGACCGAATTATTCTTTAGATATATATAGAACTTACTTTAAAAGCATTCTAATGAAAAATTGACAAACAGGCCAAGGTTGGGTCTCTGGGGTCCACTAAAGGGGCCGCTATGTCTGGTTAATGCATTAATTCGTTTCTTGTTTTCATGAACCGTTCCAATGTTAATAGTGCCAGATATTGCGATGTGCTGCAAAATTTTGAGCTCTAATGTTGCAGAAGCTTAAACTCAAAAACATATCTGCAACAAGACGGGGCCACTTTCCTTGACATCACAGTACACAGCTGCACAATTATTATATTATAAAGTAGAGTCGAGAAGAAGTAACATCAATTTGGTTAAAAGCCTTGATTTTAGTTCTCGGGACTGTTTCGTACGGAGATACTTTGTAATAAAGGGATATAAGAATAATTCGTCAAATATAATCAGACTAATGTTTCAATTATCGTATCAATGATTAAACTAAAATAGTAAGGTACTAAAACTTTTTTCTAAGTGCAAAAAATACTTTTCTGTTAAACTCCGCTTAAAATATTTGTTCTCCTATTTTTTCTCAATCCACTAATGAAACAACCGCTTAGGTAACAGGTTCGAATCGCTTTGAGCTTCACAAACGGAGTAATCTGAAAACTCGTCTATAATTAAATGAAGAAGTTGTGTGAACTCAAGACGTGAACTGCACTACGTACATCGTCTCGCTTTGTCATTACTCCGAGTTAAACGCCACTAATTAGCGCTTACCTTAACTCGGGAACGGGAATGCGAGATATTAATTCGGTAACTTTTTAAGTGGGGACTATTCTTACAAGAACTAAGTTGGGAAAAGAGCTCTAACCGTGTTTACCAGCTTTATTTATTTTATTTATAATTTATTGCACGGACAAAGATAAAGTAAAAATGGCGGACTTAATTTTTAAAGCATTCTCTACCAGTCACCCATTGGGTGAAGCAGAAACGATTGAGGCGGCGTAAAAGAACACAAAAAAGCAACAAATTAATTTTAAGCTACTAATATACTTACATAAATAATTAAAAATAAACATTCTTAAACATACTTGAATACATACAATTATCAATCAATCAATCATTTATTGTGTAGTTATAGGTAAGAAATAGGTACATTTAGCAGATCTTAAGCTTAAATTAATTGAAACTCTATAACTTGCCTTCAAGGCGTACAATAACTTGTTTCAATATTACTAATAATATAATAAAACTTTGTATTATTTGCCTACAGTATAACACATTCATAGTAATTAACATTTATTTGAAATAGCATATATCACTGTACAGTTTATAGTAAATTATCATGAAGAATATTCAGAATAATATGTAACTATTATGTGGTGATTTTATCATGAAAATATTCCTGAAGGGAATAGTAACATTTATTTATAAGAATTTTAAATAATTATTTTTTGAACCTGTTAAAGGTAAGCTCTTCAAGAGAATCGGGAAAGTGATTAAATATTTTAGGTGCCATGCAATATACACTTTTAGAAAAAAAACTTGTACGAGATAAGTAGTGGGGCAAAATGTCGATTTTATTTTTTGTTTTCCGGTGATACTTATTTACTTCATGTTTGAAATAATGATGATAGCGTTTAACAAATATGCATATTTGAAAAATATAAAGGGATGGAAGGTTAAGTATATTTAATTTTGCGAATAGTGGTCGGCAGCTGACTCTCTGGTTGACACCTGCATAGCTCTAATGATTTTTTTTTGTATACGAAATATGGGTAATAAATGTATGTTAGCTGCATTGCCCCAATGTATAATACCATACCGGAGGTTGGACGCGACGAAACCATAATATGCGGTCAGTGCAGCTTTTTTTGATATTGTTTTGGTTAGTTTTCTTACAGGATAAATAAACCTACAAAACTTACTGCACAGGTGGTTAGCATGATGCTTCCAATTAAGTCCTTTATCTATTATTACACCTAAAAATCGAATTTTATCTACTTCGACAATGACACGGTTTTTGTAATTTAGAGTAATGTTTTGTTTTTGTTGCTGTGGTAAATGAAATTGAACTAATATAATATTTTTTTCAATATTTTTGAATAGGTTTTATAATTGCATTTATCGATTTTTGTTTTAGAGTTTAAATAAAGAAATCTTTTGTTTTTGCATGATTTTTGTATTCCTTTGGTTATCCAAAGAGGCTTACTCTTTGAATAGATTTTTATTAGATCAACAGGAAAGCATAGATCATAGAAAACTTTGAATGATTCTAGAAACATATTGTATGCTTCGTTTACTTCAGTACTCTGGTAAAAATCATTAAATGATAGGGTTTTTAGGCAGTCTATAAATTTCGTCATGTTTTCAGTAGAGTAATCCCTGTTTTTGATATACCAATGGAAACATTGTATGTTTTTTTTATAGGATATTTTAGAATTTGTGCCGAGTGATCAGATAAACCTAAATGCAGTACTTTACTTTCACATCCTTTACTATTATGCAAAATATTATCGATACATGTACCATTTTTTAATCTAGTAATTTCGGAAATTTCATAATGAAAATTGTAGCTAAGTATTAAATTGGTAAAACAATTACTAAGAGCATTAGATTTTAAGAGGTTTATGTTAAAATCACCACATATGATAGTTTTTTTACTTTTTAACAAACTGGCTATATCTAACAGTTCTTCTAGTTTTACGAGAAATGTTGACACACTTTTAAAATAAGGACATCGATACACACATACTACAATAATATTATACGGGAGAAGTTCAATAGCACAACATTCAAATACACTTTTTATAGACATATTCTTGAATTCTGGCAATTCCTTGAATAAAAGCCCCTTTCTGGTCATTATACAAGTTCCTCCTCTTTTTTATCCTTTTTATCCTCCTTTTTATTATCCATATATAGGCTAACAGAGATTTTAATCTGGGAAACAGAGAAGATTTAGAAGCTTTCAGAGCAGTTTGTGTATTTGAATCACAATAAGTACAGTTACACTGCGAATGGACCTTAAAAGTTTTAAGCTTAGTTTTTTGATTGGTGAATATTTACCTAGGTTAAATTGTGACGAAAACACAACCATCAAATTATTATGACTTCAGTTTAAAATAAAATCCAATTTAGAAAACAAAATAAAATGATTGTTTCAAGAAATTAATCCAATTTTCATTTCCAATGGATCCTATTCTCAAAAGTCATTGCACTTCATCACTTGGAACGTTGCTTTTAAAATAACGTGAAGTCACATTGTTACCGTTTCCGAATAATTATTCTTCGTAATGTCCGCATTATGGCACAGTACACGTAAAGATCAGAAGTCGTGAGCATACTTCTACTTGCAGGCTATATTTCAGTTCATCGTTTCTATTTCTGGATTAATATTCACCGTGGCATTGAAGGCAAATGCCTTCAAATTCATTCATTCGTAGGCAGTTGACATGACCCGTGTATCTCGATCGTACAAATCACGCTCGCTCTAGAAATATTGCGATTATATTTTTATCACTCACGAACCTATTAAATTGACTGTTTGCAAGACCTTATAAGTTCTCACGCAATCTTACGCATCTCGAGCAAATCCTTATCATTTGCCCTTACATAGATCTGTGACATATTTTTATGGTTATCGACATTTAGTTTTCAAAACTAAATACATGATTCTCCTACAAAATTGTATTTGTTATTTTTATAAAATTAATAACGTTACTACATACATTGTTAAAGTTAAAAAGTTTGTTAGATTGCAATTCACTTACAATTAGTCATAATAGTAACCAACTAAGTCATTTTATCAATTTAAGGTAGACTTCAAAGCAATACGGCCTGTGTAAGCGGCTTTCTGCATGCTGGGGCTCGCGAAGCCGCACAGCTTTACTTATCACTGTCAGTTAATTTTTAGGGTCCATAGCCGAATGGCAAAAAACGGAACCCTTATAGTTTCGTCAAGTCTGTCTGTCTGTCTGTCCGTCCGTATGTCACACCCATTTTATTCTGAAACTGTAAGCATCACACTGTTGAAATTTGGTAGGAAGATGTATCATTAACCACTTTACGATCGTTATACAAGAAATAAAAAAATAATGATATTTAAAGGCCCGGGTCATGAAACTACTTTTTTTGTCAAACCTATGCGCGTCTAAGGGGTGAAATAAAGGTTCCTTAACCCATTTTCTCTAAAAGTCTAACATTTGCAGGATATACGCTTCCAAAGCGGTAAATTGGGCAAAATTTTCATAATTTTCAACAACTGCAAATATAACTTTGGTTGTCATATTACTGTCTACAAAATATTGTAGTATTTTAGCTTAGTGGAAGAAAGTGGATCCCAAATTCAGTTGAAGTTGGCACGGAGCCCTCAGTGGGCGAGTCCGACTCGCACTTACCCTGTTATAAGTGTCTATTCCACAGCCATGATTAATTAACTCTTGTTCAGATTGTATTATTTCCTTGCTGTTAGATTAAGTTTCCAGATAGAAAAAGACTATTTCATTGTGCTTGTGTCTGAGAAGTTTCTTAATTTGCTCTGATAGCGTTGTCTAGTTTAAGGGTATAACTGACCTAGAGTCTACTGCATCCCTTCCCACATTTTGACGTCGGCATTACAGACAGAAAACAGAATGAAGGAAGATAAATGGAGGCCGTCGAGTCGGGCGGGCCGCATCGATTAATATCATCTCATGATTAAGATTAACAGAGGGCCGCTCGCGCTGTCATGCTAATTGTGACTTATTATTTTTATTAATTGCACACGATAGAACACCCGTTCGAAAAAAGCAACATCACGTCTCCGAAGCACAAAACTGATCAAAGCGTGTGACTGAAAGAAGTGTGTTCTCTTCCTGCAAGTTGCTTGACTTTATCTTTAAGTCCTGTTTTATTACATTAAGTTAAAATACTAAAAACAAACAGCCAGACCTTGCAACAAGAGATAAAGCCATTACCTAATTTATTTCCGAGATGCCCATTAGCTTACTTTAAGTTGTCTCCTACAAATCAATACCCGCTAAGTAACGTGCATGCTCCTTTTAAAATTAAAATCTCCTACTAAAAAAATATAACCAAAAATATATGCGCATTTTAGTTTCCATCAACTTCATTAAAATTAAACCATTAAATGAAGCTGAATTTAAATAAATCCCTCGCTAAAAAATGCAATATAAGTTTTGTTATTCCGGCAACTGTCTCTGGTCCTGACGTAAGCAAAATGGATACAGTAAACTCTTTACACTACACATGATAAAATAACAAATGAGTTCTGCAAATAAATCATATTTATTTTGCTTAATAGAAGCTAAAAGCTATAAATAAGTAACTTAACTTTATATAGATCTTTTGATTCATGCAATAATGACCTACAACTTTTTTAACCCCTGATCAAATTAAAAGTCATGGTAATGTTACAATGTTATTTCAATAGCATTGACGTAACACGTCACCAAATTTCAAATTATAAGGACATATACAATGTAATCAGATCTCCTTATCAATTAGTAAAGAGCTGATGATCTTCAAATGGCTGATCAGATTATAATAACCTTACCAAATTTTGAATCAATCGGATAACTAGAAATACTAAAAGACCTTCAAACGGCTGAACACATTTTCATGAGACATGGCTCAGAACACTCAGAATAAAATTATTTATGACCAAAAAAAACTAAAACGAAAATCGGTTCATCCGTTTGGGAGCTACGCTACCACAGACAGATACCTACATAGACAGACACGTTAAACTTATAACAACCCTCTGTTTTTGCGTCGGGGTTCAAATAGGCCTGCTAACTTCTTCTTTCACTGTGCTCGTAATATGAAAATGAGTTTGAACGCCTACGGCCAACCGCGCCAACTTTGATGAGGTTCTTGATTTAGATTCATAGCTTTTGTGATGGCATCTGGGTTGCTTACTTACTCTCTGATGTTAGTTTTTGGCTTCACTCGTGTGGACAAAGCCTTTGAATTTTTATTTGCGCATTTGACTTGTGTAAACAAAGTGTTATGAATAATGCAAGTCGAGAGTTTTTACATATCTTTATAGAGAGTGAAAGCAACTAGAAAACAAAAGCTCCGTTTTAATGTTCGATCGTAAAATAAACTATAGACTTGATGGCACCATCTTATTCAGTCTCAAGCGGCAAATGAAATTCCAACTCCAAACAATAAGAAAATGTTCATTGTTTAAACAATATGCAACCGAACTAGAGGGCATACGACGAAAATCAAAATCCGTCAATTCATCGTTTTGTAGATCCCAAGCATTTTAGTATGAAATGCTTCGGATCCGCAAAACGATAATCGCATTGACGAATTTAATTTTTTCGTAGTGGGCCTCCTAAATGTACACTATACTTGCTTCTAGCTAGCTTCTAAAACACAGCTAAATTCACCAATCGATCTTTATACTTAGCATAGTATTACTAATAATAAATCAATAACAATTTGATACAAAACTTTTCAGCCTCCACCCAGAGCTTAATTAACCTACAGGTTATTCCAGTTTATAATGTGTTTAAAGTTTTCCCGAGTTGAAAATGTAACTTATCACGCAGGTAAACTTCCACGCGGGTAGAGCTACGTTACTTTCAAAGTTGGTGACGATAAGTTCAATATCGCGGGCTAATGAGGAATATCGGAAAGGGGACCAATCTCGAAAACACTGAATATGCTAATAGCTTTAAAATTGACTTTGGTACGGCGAGTTTGTTTGCTTAGACAGCGGTTTTGCCCCGAGATCACTTGTAGTAAATGCAGTTTTTGCTTGTTCAATAGAAGTTAAAAACACGGCGCTTTAGTGCTTATATTGCGAAGTCTAATAGCGAGTTTTGAGTTTTATGCGATTCGTGAAAAAGAGATTCAGGTTACCACTTGGTTAGCCTTGGCAGCGTAAGTAAAAAACATAGTGTATTGCGTACAATAGACTACCTTTTTGAATTGTTTCCATGTTTTACCGCAACAAGTTTTCATATCAATAAATTCACGGCTTAATTATTACTTAATTATTGTAAGTATAATGTATTATGTTCTGTGATTATGACGCGGTCTTATCTTAGGCACCATCAATCATGACACCATCTCCTATTTTTGATTTCGGAAAACTCCTTTCATCTTCTTTGTTTTACCTTACATCGTACGGGTAAAGAATGGGCTAAAAAGCGACTGTAGATGAGTACATACATACTATTTGTTGGTGAACTGTTTTCTATCTAGACAGAAGACCTAATTCGAGACGTAATTTACACAGTTTAGTTAAGTACACAAAAGGTTTGTCATTACTGAGTATTTCAAATGAAAATGATAGTTGAGTGTTGGCACTCGCTCTTCAAAATTAAATATATTCCCTAGACTCTCAGTCCTTGATTGTATAATGAACTGCCAGCGGGCCTAATATGCACGCCTCTTTATCATTTATCGTGGCAATCGTTAAAACGTCTTCTTAACCGACCTCAAAAAAACGTCTTTTGAGCCAACTTCAAAAAAGGAGGAGGTTATCAATTCGACTGTATGTATTTTGTGGCTGTGTTACCTCATATGACAGTCATTTGTAGACCGTTTTTTTTTTTCACCTAGACCTTAGAGGTTATACCTTCTTTTTGGACCCATTGTAGCCAAATTGGGATCTGATGATGGGATCTTCGTGTAATCAAGGGAAACCGTTAAACTTTAAAAGGCACATATAGTGTTTTTGTACTATAATCTTAATGTTGACGAGTTGTTTCGTCTAATATTCAACATTGTGTGGAGCTGAACTACTGGTGGAACTCCATGACGCTTCGAGATCAGTGGTTTTCTCTTCTTTTCTGAAACTCTTGGCCCTTTAAAGAAAATAAATACATTTTAGGTGATCAGTTTCTTTTTGGAGTCTGTGCCATCACATTGAACATCTCAAACATCAACTATCAGAGCACCGACTCCAAAAAGATTGTTTTATTTTCGCCTTAAATGGATTTCTTCACTATAGTCAAGAGTTTATTTAAGTCATTTTAGTGCATTTTAGTTTTGAGGTCGGTTTTTTACTTTTTATTGAGTCATTTTTTTACAAAAAAAGGTTTTTACTAACTTTAATGTACTCACATGATTTGAAAGCAAAAAAAAAATGCCTTCACAGTAAAAATAATGGCAAAATGTGTCGCTTAGGAAATAATATTATTTAATCAACGCTATAAACGGTATCCAGGCGTGCATGTTAGGCCTACGGGTAAGCACTTAGCACATAGAATTTTTGTCCCAAAGACTACTATTAAATCCCAAAACGACTATTGAATTAGATTTCGAATAGAGCTGAGGATTAAGTTCGTAGAATCGAAATTCAAAACTAAAACACCTAGGGAGACATGTCTGGACTTTCAACATGTGTGTCTAGGGGATTTAATGTTTTGTGTTGAAAATAAAATACAACTTCTACTACTAGATATCTATTTTTTACCAGTTTTTTTTCAGTTCCAAGGTTGTTTATAACTCTTATCTTTTAGCTATAGTACATGCCCAGATAATATGTTACTCCGGGTCAACAGTAACCAAAAGCAACGGACTATCCGTTTATCTTTGCTAATCCAATATTGTAAACAATTATTATATAACTTTTTAACAGCTAAAAAACACATTCACTTTTTAATTATAAAAGATCTCAGTATTCAACGATGAATTGCATATGTAGGTTTTCAGTTTTGTGTTTAACTTATTTTTAAATAATTCATGTAATTAAAAAGGAATGTCAAGATTATATTTAATATTGGAATAGCGAAGAAAAATGTACTTTAATGCTATTTAGCTGTCAAAAACAACCCAGCACCAAACAAATTGAGGCATTACGAACTAACTTTATTGCAGTTACGTTCAACAGAATCCTTGCCGAGTCTTGCGTGCCAATTGCTTACATTTGTATTTATATTATGTAATGGAAATTAGTTGTAAGTAAAACATATCGAAGATAAGTAATTAGCTACTGAAGATTTAATTATTCCACGAGTATTTTATGCGACGTAGAATTTTAAAAACATACAAAATGGTATAGAAGTCAGCACTGCTACCTAACTGAAAGATTCCCACCATTTCAAACCCTGTAAAGCGGACGTGGTTGATTTGTGTCCCTATCTCGGATTGAGGGAGATCTATCCGCCCTATTTGTCGTCGGGGCGCCGTCGACCCCACCAGGATTGGACTCCGCCGCGACTTTCAATTACAAGTGAAAATCGTACCATCTTTCAAGTGGTGATAAGATTGAACTCCTAAAGCTGGACGTTTAGGTGTACAATTTTCGTTAACATATTAAGATAACATTAAAATCGTACAATCGTTTACTCATCAAATTGAGACGCACTGCTTCAACGTTCTAGTTTTGCTTAGCTTTAAGATAATCGTAGGGAAATGGTGCATGATTTATTCGTCCAATTTAGGGTTTGTACCGTTACGTACGTAAATAGTACTTGAACGATAAAAAAACAGCTAAGTGCGAGTCAGACTCGCGCTCTGAGGGTTTCGTCGAAATATCATAAACGGCATTATATGTATGCATTTAACATTTATAGTTACCACACATTTAAAATATAGGTCCGAAAGTAGATTGAATGTAGGCGATAAGTACCTATGTAAGTAGCACGGGGCAAATGTAAGTTACTTTTAAAAAAATCCGTTTCATAATATTGAACTTTGTATAATTCTGTGCTGCGAATCGAAGCTAGCAAAAATATAAATGTTAAAATCACTCATTTTCAGAACGCTATCTGAGCATTCCTTAATCAAGATCGCAGTGAACTCTTCGTCTCAAAAATGGATTCTGAAAGTCAAACACGAACTTTTCTTAGCCCGTAAGTCATTTAGATAATGATTATTACCCATTCCTTGCAACCGTCTTATCGGCAGTTTTTTATTTCTCTAGAACGACCACTGTGGGAGGTACGGTTCCACCCTGAAGTAAATCTTCATTTTCGCCCTTAATCTATCAGTAATAAAGATCAGTTTGGAAACCTTAGGGGTTATCTGTACTAGGCTTATCGTGCCTCCTGATTTATAATTTTATACCGAACGTTTAGTGACGCCCTAACAACCCTTTAGGGCCTACTTTTAGGTACCTACGTCTTCGGAAAGGCATTACGGGGGGATAGATGGACAACAAATGGCTATTTAGAAACATTACCGTCTTATTTTATGGATATCGGTAACATTTTCGATAGTGTGGTAGGAGGAGTATTTGGATTTCGGCATAATACTTACGTGAATCGGGTAAATTTGGTTTCAGTTACGGGACATAGGGTTATTTAGTTGCAAACCAATTAGAATACAATTTGGTTAACTAAATAAAAAGTAAGCAGTCACGTTTAAACTCCAAGATAAAAATAATATAATAATATAGGTATAAAAGTGAGGATGAAGAAATTGAAAAGAACTTATTTTTTTCGTTAATTAATGTTATTCGTACTTAATAATCTACTTGTCCGTAAATAGAAAATCTTTTTTTCAAACCTACACTGGTGTGACTTCAGCACTGAAATACGAGGTTAACTCTATATAACCACAGCATTTTTCTTCTGATCACTATAATTTGGACGGTATCTGGGCCGTTCAATAGTTTTTAATAAATTCTCATTCATATTTACCACCATAGTAGGCAGGTAGTTGATGTTTTACCAATAAAGCCGTTCTATCACATAAGCAATTTTTACCCAAACCTTGTTCACAAAATATTCAATAAAGCTTTTTTGGTGAAGAGCGTTTCGGTTGGTGGCTCAACTGCAATATCCGGCGGGGTGTAGCTAACCTCTGTGGTTTAAGATCGAAATGAAAAATATCGTAACGGGTTTACTAACAATATTTCGGATTGTTTAAATAATAACTTTAGATAAAGTGATCGAAAGTGTATCTGAGCTAAATATTAGATTTATTGATATAACTTTTGATGATTAGACACAATTTTCTTTGATCAAATAAATGTATTAATACAATGCATGATTCTTGTTTACTTGCATTTTAACTCTGGTACGTATATTTATGGTTTAACTTGAATCAAAGGGATGAGAGTGTTTCCTTTGAAATGTGTTTCCTTGAATTTTATATTTTGTTATATCGTTCTACCTGAATCAAAGGCGAGAGAATATTAATGGTTATTTTGTAAAACGTCATGATGTCAGGTATTAACAAATTCATAATTTTCTTGTTATATTACTAGTAACTGGGAAACCATATATCATATAGCTTTTACATAAAGATGTTTTGGTGGATTTAATGCGTTATGGCATTCTCTACCAGTAAAATGATCGTGTGATTCATGTTTGAGAATGTTTATTATGTTATGAAACTACACTCCACTACTATTTGTAAACATAAATAGGGAGCTGAACACATATAAACTAAAACGGGCTTAGATACACTTCATTCTCGCGGCATATTGAAAAAAATGTTCCGTATGGATTAGAGTACGAGTAACTTGAAAATAATCCGGGTCAAGAAATGTAAGAGCTATATTAAATTCTGATCGGTTTCTTCTATAATAAGTATTAAGTAACTTCAAAAGTACTGCCGTTAAAAAGGTGCTTAACACACAACAAAAATATGCTTAGATGCACTTCATTCATGCGACATATCGAAAAAAACAATATAATGTTGCATGCCGATTTCAGCAAGTTCAAAGTAGTCCGGGCTAAGAAATACAAGAGCTATATTAAATTTAAATACGTATTATGATACCTTGACCTCGCATGACCAGCGTCTAAAATCATAATTCAATTTCTAAAAAAATGTTCTGAATGAAAAATAAATATGAAGTAACAAGAAGATGCTGCAATGAACACACAAATGAAACAAACTCAGATGCACTTCATTCTCACATATCGAAGAAATCAATAGCATGTTCCGTACCGATTGCAGTAAGTTGAAAATAATCCGGGTCAAGAAATATAAGTGCGGGGTATATTGAATTCTTATCGGGTGGAGTATCATGGCGGGTGTCGGAGCTACCATGCCCCGGATATTGTGCGAGTACACGCGTATAGCCAGCCTTTGTAGGGTGACCATGACGCAAAAGAAACTTGAGGGGAAAAGTGGCTTGAAAATGCTGTTATAAGATGTAAATAGCCACTGTACAGGGAGAGAGCGACCAATTTCACACGAGATATGTCTGGCGCTCGAACGCAGTGAGAGCGCCATAGTTCGACGGTGAAATGGGTTCTTTCACCCGAATTAAATATACTACTACTTTTTTCCAATTTCTACTGTGAGGAAAAACATTAAATTTAGCTGTGTGGTAGCAGATGTGATGAATAGGTATTATGTAGTTCAGCAAAACATGATCACTCAAGATTTAGTACAAAATTACAGATATATTATAATAATTATAGATATACCTATATACAACACACGATTAGAAAGAGTAAGGGCACGTATAAAAACAGAGTGCAAAGACTCCCTCCCTGATACCATCAAGACTTCATGGTCTAAGTATTCGTTCAAAAAGTCTATTCGTGAGCTTTTTCTCAGTGAGAATACCACGTGATAAGGTTTGTCCTTCTCTGTTTCCCCTATTACGAGTATAATCTCTGTTAGCCTATGTATGGATAATTATATGTATTCAAGTATGTTTAAGTAGGTTTATTTATTATTATTTATGTAAGTATATTAGTAGTTTAAAATTAATTTGTTGCTTTTATGTGTAATTTTACGCCGACTCAATCGTTTCTGCTTCACCCAATAGTTGACTGGTAGAGAATGCTTTGGGCATTAAGCCCGCCATTTATACTTTAGTTTTATCAGTGCAATAAAAAATTAAAAAAAAAACAAACACGCGTTATTCAATGTATAGCTAAGGAAAAATGAATGGAAAGGTTTTATTGTAGTTATATGGTGTGACTCAAATATAAAAATAAATAATAAATATTGGACACCAATCCCAAAGTAAGTAGTCAATGCACTTGTGTCATGGAAATCAGACACAACGGTAGTTCCACAACACCCAGACCCGAGACAATATAGAAAAGATCGTTTTCTACATTGACCCGACCAGGAATCGAACCCGGAACCTCACGAGATGGCGACGGTTGAAACCAGCATGCTAGCCACTCGACCACGGAGGTCGTCTTATATATCTTTGATCCAAGCTTTAACCTTGCCAATAAAAACTAAATTGCCTGGGCAAACCATTTTTCACGCAGCTATGACATCAAAAAAATGTTTATAGCTACTATGTTGAGAGGACTAAATTCTTGACTGGTAGGTTAGTTCAGTTCAATTAAAGACAAAAACTTCTGATACATCTTAAGTACCTATAGTAGTTTCCGTACTGTCCGGTCACAGCTGCAGCATTGAAGTCACGACAGACTACAATTGTCTCTTCCTTCTTGCATTGTTTTCTTCTAGTTTTTCTTTTATTCAAAAAAAATATCTAATATGCTATCCTTAGTTTTTTAATCTTTATTTGGTGTTAGCAGCGGTTTATTTCTTTCACGAGCATACAGCAATCCCGCGTGGATAGTTTGTTCAGTTTACCAATAAATTATTTTCAGACTTTTATATGTACCTACTACGTGTAATTTTCTATTGATGGATGATGGTTTAGTGTGTATGATACCAAATTACATTTTAATTGAACTATGATTTTTTAAATAACTGTATTAATGGTTTTGAATGTTTTTAACACTCACAGTGTCATATTTATATTCATAAAGATAAAATAAGAAACCAAAAATTTGCGTACGGGCGGGACTTGATTCAGCAACATGGTTGGTTTGGCCCGGTTAGCACACTGTGAGTTTTTAATACATTCAAAACCATTAAATGGCGAAACGTCACCAATTTCCAAGTTGAATTTAATAATAATCGTCCCCCTAGCCGATTTCGACTACGGTGGCCAGTCACAACGACTAACCGACTGCGCGGGACATATTTTAGTGCACAAGTGTGTGCGCAAACACAGGTGCACTCTCTATTCCTTTCACTCTCATAGCCCGATGGGACAGCAATCTGACACGACCGGAAAGAGTTCAGGCGCAGGACCAACGGCTTTACGTGCTTTTCCGAGGCACGGGGGTGAGACACTTCCAAACTCCGGGCTACCCTAAGAATTTCTGAACAGAAAAACTCAGGTTTATATTTTTGGCCCGACCCGGGGATTGAACCCGGGACCTCTGGCGCAGCCGTCGCTTTAAAGTGCGACTCTTCTACCGCTGCGCCACCAAGGCAGTCAAGTCAAGTTGAATTTATTCTGTAATGAATAACTACTTGGCCCACTGTTGCATAAACAGACGGGTAGATGGCACTAAACGACACGCGTAACCACGTATCCTTTTAAGAGACCACAAATTTCACAAGGTCACACAGACAGCACGGTAGCTAAATTAGTAGAGCGTTTGGCCCGGTTAGCCAAGAAGTTGCTGGTTCAAGTCCCGCCCGTGCACAAATTTTTGGTTTCTTATTCCATAAAATATAACACTGTGAGTGTTAAAACATTTTAAACCATTAGCCAACAAGTTGCTGGTTCAAGTCCCGCCCGTGCGCAAATTTTTGGTTTCTTATTTAATCTTTATAACACATAAACACCCATCTGAATCACGGGTAGCTGAGAAATTATAAAATATTATGAGCTCTCTGATTTTCATTAAATTTTTCTTCTATTTTCCCTCAATATAACATGATACATTCTGCTCACGGTCGCTGCATTGATGGAATCTTGACGTTTAATTAAGATTCTTAGGCGATATTAACCAATTATATGGAAAGCTGATATTATCCATAACAAATAAAAGCGAATATCATAGAACCAGAGTACATTATTCATAGAAATGGTTCTGTATCGCCTACAGGTTATAAATATTTTAGACTCTTTGCAACTTGAAAGCCTCAATTCTTTGATAAAAGTTTTATCAGATTATTATTAGAAAAAATATCCTATTTAACAAAAAAACGTTAGTCGTCCATAAATAACACACCCTCCCTAATACTTACTTTCAAATAACTAAACAAACCACTAAACTTAATCTAAATATAATAATGATATTGAGTACGATGGTACGGACAACAGCACTTCAAGGTAAACACTGCGGTGTCTTATGCCGTTGTAATAAGGGCTAGTTTGCAACAAAAGTGGGTGGCCTCATGTGCTGGCGACTGTACATAAACCTTAGTCCCCAAACGCCCTTAATGCCACGAATAACGTTACATTCAAGTGTCCAACTATCATGTTGCAGATAAAGTTGCATGCACTCACAGCTTGCAACAAGATAGCTAACTACTAGAGATGGGCCGATTACTCGGTTACTACCCGGTACTCGGCGTAGGTACTCAGCGGGTTCTTTGATACTCGTACTCGACCGAGTAACTCGGTTTTAGTGCCGAGTATACTCGATTTAATTGAAGCAACACATTTAGGTAGATATCATCTAAACAACAGGGGAAATCTTTTAAAATCTCAATTATGCTACTAAACGAGTAGTAAGTAATGAGACCAAATGAGGAGAACTAGTTTAAGAAGAAAATTCAATATAAGTATAAAATTTTATAAAGTGAAATTATGATGCAGTAACACAAAGATGTCTGCACGTTCTGGTAACAGCCTATACTTTTTTTTCTTTGTAGACGTTATCAGCGTCCGAAAATAATCACTCGCTATGCACGGTGCTTACAGGTGCACATAGTAACACTAGTGCTTAATGTGCCAGTTCTGGATACCTTGTTTGGTGCCCTGCCCACTACTCGATATGACTTTTGTCTTTTGACAGCTTATTCTTATGTAATGGGGCTGTTAGTATCATCGCGCTCTAGTGGCTAGATGAAATCTAATTCTGCGCGAACCTGTTTTTAATTGTACACCCGAAACAGGTATTTTATTTTAAGGTTGGAAAAAAAATGAACCGAGTAATACTCGGTACTCGTTACTTGGCAAAAGTGATACTCAGCGCATCTCTATTAACTACTGATAAAAGTTATTAGAATATATTGCAATGTCAAACAACATTTTATGTTGATGTTTTCACCCAAAACTTGGTAAAGCAAGCCTTAATTTACTAGACCTTTTTTCGGCTTTTATGTAAAGCTTATTTTGATAACGGTTTCATTATATTAGGACATCTAAAACAATAAACCTGTTTAGTCGAGTTTCAAACGTTTTTGAGTGAGCAAAAGAGTACTAATAAATTTCCATTAGGCTCCGTCTATTCGTCTTTATGAAATTCTGGATGTAAAGTGAATTTTCAGACAGCTCAGTGTGCACTTAACAAACACCTACATTATTAAAAGCTTGATAAACATTTTCTTAACTGCCGGTTACCTTACAAATCTCTTGGTTTGAGAGCGCGTTCAACGTAGGATATGCCTTAATTTTTAATGCCGGCTTAACTGACTAACACCCACAGTAGCTACCTTTGAGTAATTAAATTTTAATAAATGGTTAAGTTTAATCTACTTAGGTAATATTAAACCTATGTGTTCACGAGTTGGCTATAATAAAGACTCAACTTATGGGTGACTTCGACGTAAGTTGTGATGTTTCTAAGGAATATACACAGTCTGGCCATAAATACTGTTACAATTGAAAATAAGAAAGATATTACGTTTGAATTTGGAATCTGTCATTTTTATACGATTGCTCATTGTGTTTTCTAATTTTGGCGCCAATACATTTTATAATATTTTGCGATATGAAAATGGAGTGGGGTGATAAAGAGAACCGAATCACTGTGATTGCAATACACAAAGTTGGTATGGGGCCAAATGCAATTTTTAAACTCTCCATACGCTTGGTACCTATTAGTCAAATAATATGTTTGTGTACCGGGCTATCAATAGGTACAATGAGACCTCTGTTTGTGACAGAAAAAGATCTGGTCGTCCACGTAGTGTTTGTACGAAAAAGGTGGTCAAAGCAGTAAGGGAAAGAATTCGCAGGAATCCTGCCCGAAAGCAAAAGATTTTATCTCGGGAGATGAAGACAGCACCCAGAATCATGTCGCATATTTTAAAAGATGACTTACGACTTGCAGCCTATAAGAGACTGGTCATTTATTAACTGATAATTTAAAAAAGAACAGGGTGGTAAAATCGAAAAAACTACTGAAGCGGTACACGCAAAGGGAAGTCACAGAAAAATGTTGTTTACGGATGAGAAAATCTTTACAATTGAGCAACATTTTAACAAACAAAATGACCGTATTTATGCTCAAACTTCTAAGGAAGCTTCCCAATTAGTGGGCAGAGTGCAACGTGGGCATTACCCGACTTCAGTGATGGTTTGGTGGGGTGTTATCTATGAAGGAGTGACTGAGCCATATTTTTGTGAAAAAGGTATCAAAACATCGGCACAAGTGTATCAAGATACCATTCTTGAGAAGGTAGTTTAGCCCCTGAACAACACCATGTTCAATAACCAAGCATGGTCTTTCCAACAAGAATCGGCGCCGGGTCATAAAGCTCGGTCCACGCAGTCTTGGTTAGAAGTGAACGTTTCGAACTTCATCAGAGCTGAAGACTGGCCGTCGTCTGGTCTCGATCTTAATCATAATGATTTGATTTATGATCAGTTTTAGAGAGTGCGGCTTGCTCTAGACGCCATGATAATTTGGAGTCCCTAAAACAATCCATACGATTGGCAGTGAAGAATTTTCCCATGAATAGAGTGCGTGCTTCTATTGATAACTGGCCTCAACGTTTAAAGGACTGTATTGCAGTCAATGAAGACCACTTCAAATAAGCTTTTTATATTTAAATTGTTTTATATGTATGTATAAAGCTAACACACTGTAAAAGTAATAAGTGTTATTTGCATTAAAAATTTTTTTCTTTGTGACAATATTTATGGCAAGAGTAGGTATAGTTAATTTTGTGATTGAGCTAGACGAAAGATACATCAGATCTAACAAGTTTCGGTGGTAGTCTCCCTTTTTAGTTTTCCGTTTGTTTTTTTTAATTTGTCCTACATTTTCTATGCAGAAACGATGAATATAGGTACATATACGGTATATACCTATCCCATCAAAAACAATACTTGTCAAAAAAACCAAGTCTCGCAACTCAGTTGTTCTGCGGTAAAAAGCTGTGAGATCCATGTAATACCAAGTCGGTTATTAATTTATTCGGTCTCTACTTAAGCGACTTTCTGTCTTAATTTGTTACGTAATAATTAACAGCATCTTATAGTGACGCATATTGAGTCCCCGCCCCGCGCCCTCGTGCTAGCACCGCGCAGCGCGTAGTAACGGCCCGCGCTCACTCGCTAGCATCGCAGCGCGTAGTATAATAATTAATTTACAACCTTACGCACTCGTAATAAGTACGAATACGCACGTAGGTACGTTTTTTGCATTAAGTAATTTAATTTACACATGTTTTCATGACGGGAATACCCTTTTTTTGCTCGAATTGGTAGGGGCACTACCATGCGCCTATATTTATATGGGACTAGCTTAAACCCGCGGCTTTGCACGTAATAATAATAACTGCCGTAAAACATCGTTACGAATAAAGCCAATATTGAAAAATTTAACTGAAGACTTGGCTGTATGGGCTTTATTTTCTTTGCGGTATTTTCTAGATTTTTTAACTTTTCCTTGATTCATACACCAAACACTACTTATGTTCCAAATTTGAAGCTTTTGCTTTTGCTAGGTCTGCTAGAAGTGCCTTAGAATTTTGATGATCGGTGAGTCAGTGAGTGACAAAATTGAGAAATTCGACCCGTTATAATTCTTAAAATACTGGTTAAAATTGAATAAAATTTGAAATATACTGTGTCTTTACAATGCCTGCATGGTTACTGAAAATTTCAGTCTTCTAGTTTTATCCACAACGAAGTTACAGGGGGTCGAAAATGGTCTGAATTGCTTCGAGAATAGGATGGTACGGCCGTGACGCTTTTTTGCTCGACTTGGTGTCAGATGTCGGAAATCTCGTGATACCGACGACGCTAGTGCCACACGCCAGACGCTACGCGGCGCTTTGACAGAGTCTATGACGTCGTGGTCGGCCGAGACGAGCTCATTCGAACTTCATCTGTCGAACAGAAAAGACGTGTAAAAACTGTCGCTCGTTGTACTAAAAGTTTCAATCTCGAATCGCCATCAACGAAGTATTTTTGGCATTATGGCTGAAAACGAGGAGTCCGACTTGCCATCACCCATATTCCCTGTGCGGGCAGGTATATTAACATAAAATGTTTAAGAAATGAGTAAATCATAACGGCAGCTGCTGTAATCTTCTACTCTAAAAACACTTGAAATCCACTTTAAATTACTAGTCCAACACTGTCAGCATACACCCTATTATAGTAATGTCCAGTCCATCTTCCACATAATGTTTTAAGACTACCGAGGTTCATTTGTGAAATAAAGTGAGCTCAGCGGCGAATCTCGTGACATCGACACTAGATAGCTCTTTGCATACTCTTATTAATCTGTGCTCTTTGCGCTGGCGACCGGCCAGTGACCGCTCATTTGTAATTAGGTTTTGCATGTTAAATGAGACTGGCTGGAAAAGAAATAATACCTTTTCCATTTTAAATGCTGGCCAAAAATAATGTGTGTAAAAACCTTTCATCAAAGGTAAAAAAGGTATGTGTTATTTTTCTGGGTCAGGCCTTTAAAAAAAATTTTTGCATATTTCAGAAGTAGATATTCAGATAGGTATTAAATTAAAAATAGCTACCTATCGACCTAAAATAAGAGACAGCTATTGTTTGGAGTGACAAGGTTATATGAAATTCAAAATTCTTAGTGCGCCTACACATTAGAGTGACAGCAGCGCGACGGCTTACTGTTGTCATTTATGTATGAAATTATCAGAAGGGCGGCTGTCGCCTAAGTGTGAAACCGCACTTACACCTATCAGAATGATTGAGAAAACACTTCAAATAGTGGGTCGACTCTGTACTTAATATATCAAAATTGTTATTACATTTCAATTTTTTTTTTTTGGAACTACAAAAAAATCAAGAGTCCATTATCAAGTTGGAAATTAACAGTCTAATGTGGTCCCTCATTTTTGTGCTGATAAAAATGACAAAATACCTGAGAACGTGAAGTGAATATCCTGAATACCCTCATTTCGTATTTCAGATGTTCGAAAATTTACCTGAAACAAACAAAGTAACACATGTAATTAGAAATTTCATTCATACATAATATATTTTATTTACATCATAAAACTGCTAAATCCTTTCCTTTGCTTTTAATATCCTTTGGACATTCCCACACATCGCCATCTAGTCCCAAAGTAAGCTACTCAAAGCTTGTGTTATGGGTGCCAGACAACGGATATAATACTTAAATACTTTTTGTTTGTAAATATATACATAATATACATAGAAAACACCCAGACCAATACAAACACACATGTTCATGCACACAAATGTTTGTGTTGTGCGGGGATCGAACCCACAACCCACTGCGTAGAAGGCGATTTCTCGACCACTACACCAGACGGGTCGTCAAATCGACCGAGTAACACACTACAACACTACTTGATACGCGCGAAATATTTTAGTATACATAGGTACTACACGTATTTCTATGTAAGTTTATTGTGTCATATCTATACTTATCAATGTATGCTTGCAGTATACATTAAACATTTTCACGACCTCCGTGGTCGAGTGGCTAGCACGCTGGTTTCAAGCGTCGCCATCTCGCAAGGTTCCGGATTCGATTCCCGTTTGGGTCAATGTAGAAAACGATCTTTTCTATATTGTCTCGGGTCTGGGTGTTGTGGTACCACCGTTGTTTCCGATTTCGATAACATAAGTGATTTAGCTACTTAGCTTGGGATCGCAGCAATGCATTTGATGTTGTCATATATTTATTATTTATTTATTTAGGCTTCTCTATTAAAAGTTACAATATTCAGTGACGATCCTGTACTATGGCGAGTAAACTCCGCCTTCAAATAATCGGTTCCCTGGTGTTGGGTAGCAGCAACATCAGTAATGGCAGAAGGCTGAAGATAAAGTGCATCAGGACAGGCTGGGTATTAACTTTTCAATATCCAAGCGGTTGCAGGCCACCACATAACAATAAAATAACTATTGTGTCTCGTTCACATACGCTTGAGGGGTTAAGAGGCGGGAAAACCCCGGTTCTTAAACTGAAGTGCGGAAGGAAAGAGGGAAACCACTATACAATCTTCCCAAATTTGGAGTTTAAAGAAAAAGCTCCACCGACAAGAGCCTAGCTCTAAAATTTGATGGTGACTCATTTCGAACTGGAGGCCGATTCTCGCGGCAATTGAACCTTTTTCGTGTGGTTATTCGATTGCGAGTTTAACCGTTTTACCTAAAAAATAAGTAAAATCTCTACACGTAAATTATCTATAGCACGAACAAAGTCTAAATAGGTACATAGAAATCGTGACCCTGAAAAATCAAAAACTATTATTTTTCGAAAAGAAAATACGACCGGTAAACTTTTTTCGAATACAAATTGCACGAGAATTGGCGCCCTGACTTAACTTTAAAGCTAATAAAACTGAGTTAAAGTTTTCGTATACGAAATTTACTTTTTGACTTATTTGAAACAGATGAAATTTCAACCTGTAGGAGATCCAATTGGAAAAATAATACATTTATTTGAAGTACTAAAGCCACTCGTCTAGACCCAATATTAGCGATGTAAATGTAACGAGCCATGGATTTGTAAAATATATTCAGGATACTCAAGTATTTTTAATATGCTTAACGTGATTCGGTAAACGTAACTCCTCTGAAAACAGTACGACATTTTTCTCAAATTACAAAGTACGATGTATTGAAAAATAAACCAACTACAATTACTGAAATAACATATTTTCTACAAACATACTTAAACACATCACACATTCTTCGTTTATATTTGACAATCTAATGATCACGACTCCGACAACCAACTTTAAATAAGGAACAACTATGAGAAGGAAGTCTGCAAGTCAATCAAAACCAATGTACTACAACAAAACGTTAGAGGGTCGCACTTTTAAGCATGCGATCTCCGGGTCGGGCCAAAAATATGCACCTGGGATTTTCTGATCAGAAATTCAGGGCAGCCAGGAGTTTGCAGTTAGCGGTGTTTTACCACCGTGCCTGAGAAAGCACGCGACTGATCTCTCCCCGATCATGTCAGAATGCTGTCTCATCAGACTGTGAGACTGAAATCAACAGAGAGTGCTCCTGTATTCGTGCACATTTGTGCACTAATATATCTCACGTATTCGGCTAGTCGTTGAGACTGGCCACCGAGCCTAGTTGACATTGGCTAGAGGGCGGGCCCTCAACAACAACAAAGAGTTTGCGATTTCATCTTTGTCATTCTTCGATCTTCACTGTCTTCACTCTCACTGTTCCGTACTGGGAACTTAGTGAAAACACTTGAAAACGAATAAGTGTGTGAAAGGCTGATTGTCTCGATTCACCGCAACCATGGTTATGATACCATGGAGCTAAAAATAAAGAAAACAAAACGACATTGCAAGTATTCTCACGAACACAATATCTATGGAGTAATGATGTCAAAATAATGCTTTAAGTGTTCCAATTAAAACTGGTAATTGAGCTTATGACATTGTGTTTGAAGGTCATCGACCTAATTAACTCATCCTTGAAACTTAATAGGATTAGTATTTACTAAACTATACTTGTGAAGTCGTAACTTAAGAATTGACCTAACGCTGCGTTATTATTACATGATGTATTAGCAACAAGATAAGTATCGCTAATCTTTACAGAAATCATTCTACTTACCTAGCTTAAAGATTATAAAGAGGTCATAGTTCGTACTGATGCTGGCTTTATCTATTCCCAAACGAAGCCTCAAACAAAATGCCAGACCATTCTAAAACCATATTTAAAAATCTGCTGAGCTGTAAAATAAACATCAACAAAAAGCTATAGCGTATCGGCAAAGCCATATCGTTTTCCAATATCCGTATTAAGTAAGCCTGCGTGTTAAAACGCGATGCAACAGACACGTTGTTTATTTTTCAGCTCCCAAAGCATACTTCACCGTTATACCGGCAAAAGACAAAGAGTTTTCGAATTTATATAGCACGCTTTGTCTCTGTACACAGCGATACGCGACGTTATCCTCTCATTTTTGCAACAATCCATTATTAGCTGCATCGGGAATAAGGGATCGATTGTGTGTCGTGTTCCGTGAGGATACAGTTTGTTTTGTATTTTGTATGTTATCGAGAGTAAAGCAGTGGAGTTTGAGTAAGTGGCACCAAAATTTTTCATGTTGCATTGTTATCATTTGTATTTTGTTTAAACAAACAGGACCAGAGGTTAAATATGCTTCTTGACCATTGGGCAGCTACACCAGTGGCGCAATAGCGTAGGTATTGATAGCTGTAGTTAAAAATTACAGTTAACTGTCCATGTTACGGTGACGGCTAGGTGCAATTTCCCCATACGTCGGCGTGTAAGTCGTTCAGTTTTCAATTTGCGACATTGCCCGTTTTGCTGACGCCAAGACAAGGCCCGTGGTATCAGTCGATCGACGTGAGCCGACGCCTGCCGACACTGCATCTAGATCCAATTTTCCGACGGCTTTTCTATCTCGCAAAATCGAAGTTGAGGCATCCGCTTTGAGCCTCATTAGGTAATGATTGGATGGTGAATATGGGCGAATTCATTTTTGGGTATATAGATACATTTAGATACAAAATATCTAGTTAGACTCTGACGCCTATTTAAGCACTTTGGAAGCGTCTAACCCTCAAACGTTAGACTTTTAGAGAAAACGGTTTACGAACATCGCTGTCATTTTTAAACACCTATCTATAGTCACTCCATACTCATAGGTGTACCTAAAAAAATTGGTTTTAGTTTCATGTATGCGAAACCCACCAAATTTCAACTGTGTAATGCTAATAGTTTCAGAAGAAAGTGACTGTGACTTACGGACGGGCAAACAGACAGACTTGACAAAACTATAACGGTTCGGTTTTTTGCCATTCGGGTTAGGAACATTTAAAAAATACAAAAACCGGTGCCCTATAGGACACCGCCATCAAATGCCATCTAAACACAAAAATATACGGCTACACAACAAAACGCGACTCGCCGAATAATCCTTGACTTTCGCAATAAAAGGATTACAGCGCTACAAAAATACGTTCACACTTAGTTTATTTTTTCATGTTTTATTCTGAAATTGTAAGTGCTTTACCGGTTTTGTTATTTCGCTTCATACTACAATACTACAGGTTAAAGGTGAACATTTTAAAGATGATACCTACTGCATTGACGCAGAGCTTAATTCAGTTTAACAGTTTATAATAGTTCAAGAATAACGATAGAAGCATAGATTGGCTATAACAGCAGTTTTTTTTTCCGGAAAAACACTATATTATTAATATAAATTTATTTAGATCAGAGAAAACCGTTTTTTAATCTGCTGGAGCATAAATCAGTTATCTATTTAAATCTATTTAGTTATTATTTTAACTCGATGCCTAAAACATTTTCTAACAGTAGGCCATAGGGCTAAGCAGAGAAAAAATGTCCTCTTTATTCTCATTATTTATTTACCAAATAAAAATTCATGAACCATTTTCTAAAAAAAAACCTTTCTATGGTTCCGTAGCCGAACGGCAAATTATAGTTTTGTTAATTCTGTCTGCCTGTCTGTCTGTCTGTCTGTCTGTTTGTCTGTCCCTCTGTCCGTCTGTTGACATACAGCCACTTTATTCTCAAAACTATTAGCGTTACACAGATGAAACATGGTAGGTAGATGTATTCCGTTAACCGCTTTACTATTCCTGTACAAAAAAATAAAAAATAATGACATTTGAGGAGGGCCATATATGGAACTAAATGAATAATACTTTTCTTGGTCAAACCTATGCATGTGATATGTCTATGGATATGTCTCTTCAAATGACATCCAAAGACTACTTCTTCCATAAAATTAATATTCCTATCGGAACAGAAGGACAAGTAAAAGCTGTCAAACGAAACCGATTTAAGATGTCAGTAACTAACATAAGTAAGTAACATTTGTAGCTTTAAATGAAATAACTTTTCGATCAGGTGATTTATAACAATGTTCCTAAGTTAAATATAGTAGTTTACTGCATGATAAACAGTCGACACAAAATATTGAACATGCAGCTCTAGTGTAAAACTAAATGTTATTTCATTATACAAAATATTAGTCGATATACATTCCCTGTGTTATTCTGTCTTTATTTTTTTACGTAAATTAACGTTTGTAGAATAGAATAATCAAACTGCGTACTTTAAATTTGAAGCGCATTGGTAAATATAAGTCGTATATTAAGAGGCTTCGATTTGGACTAATCGACCTGTTAAATGATTATTTGTTGGGGTTATGCCGCTGTAATGCATAACGATCAATCACCGATCAAGTCACCATGTTTCAGATGCATTATTTCTCCAAAATATACACAATTTCACTTTCAAATATAAAAAAATCAATTGCACGTAATTTTCAGCGAGCTTCTGCGGGGCGGTCAACTGTTTGACATCTGCCAAAAATTCTTCTGCTACCCATCTCTTTTTATCACACAGTTTGCTGCTAGTGACATCTCGCTTTTTTCGTTCTATTCCAAAGGGATAATAATTGTATGATTTCTTCTAAATGTCTAACATTTGGGAGATAAACACTTTAAAAATGCTAAAATAGGCGTACGAGTTTAAGTTTTAAAAATATACATACTGTACAGTTTTATAAAAACTTTCAACGAAAATTGGTTTGAACGAGATCGAGCTAGATGTTTTTGAGATATAGCAAATTTTCAACAACCGCAAACGTAAGTTTGTTTTTTATACAAACACTATGAAAAACAAAGTTATTTCTGCTGTCAACAAAATATTGTAGTATTTTGGCTTAGAGGAAGTAAGTGGATCCCTAATTCAGTTTAAAGTTGTCACGGAACCCTCAGTAGGCGAGTCCGACTCGCACTTAGCTGATTTTTTCTGTTTTAAAGTTGAAATTCCACCAGCTGCTTCTAGGCTCCTATTCGCTCGAACCCAGGACATCGCAGCCGACAACGAATTGCAGCTCAAATCTACCGTAAAGGGATTTATCTTCAGGGCACCTTTGTCCCCGAGTTATATTCTCGTTGCGAATAAATTGACACACACTCACTTTGATGGAGCACTTGCGGACTTGCCTTTTGTCGTGGTAGTCGAGTATTCAACACCCTAGCACAAATCGTCTATCAGATAACTACGTTGGAGTTTGATGCATGATTTAAAAAACTTTTTCCAATTGATATCACTAGGGAAACATAGCTTGCCGGGACCGCTAATAGAGCATATTTTAAGTTGTTTTGAAGTATGGATTAGGAATCTTGGACAATGGCTGCTGTAGAAAAGACAAGACACTTTTTATTATATTGACTTATACTGGGTAATAAGTTGATTATCGACCGCTTAAACCCTAGTACAAATCTCATCAATTATAAAAAAACTGATGTATAACACTAAACATGTATGAAGAAATATCGTTGCAGCAAAATTTATTAGAAGACTGAATCAGATGTAAGATGTGATCAGTTATATCTTTCATGTTCAAAATTGCGTAGACTGATTAATGTGATCTGGGGGTAAAAAGCGATTGATGGCATGATAGCCCTCAGACAAGGGTTTTGAAGCACGTTTTGGCCCTTATCTCTTACAAATGAATCTAAATTTCTAGACAGCCCTCAAAAAAATCTACTTTTTATATATATTTTTTTTAAATAACTATTATCTTACTTATATAGTCAACGTTCTCTATGATGAGTACAGTTATAGATAATTATACCGTGGTAAAGACCCTCTTTTAATGTGGGCCCTCCAAATCACCCGTGTGGGCCCGTCGTTCCTTGGTAAAATTTAAAATTTATATCATTATTTCGCTCTATGTAGATACAATATAGCTTTCTGTTTACAGTAATTCTGCCCATCATAAATATCTCCCAAAATCTCAAAAGTGTTCTACAATTCTGCCTTCCAATCGCTGTAACACTAGAAAACCAAGCGAGTCCACGACAATCCATCAAACCCCTCGAGATACAAATTGTGAGCACACACGAAATCTAACATAGCGCCTACTCGTACAACACGGCAAATCGAGAAACACCGAACTTCGGGGTGACTGCTCAATGCCTTGACTAATTGGCCGTAAAAATTCGAAAAAAGAACTCGCATTTCTCACACAAACAAATCGACGCCTCCCTGCTGGGTCTTGGAAAGACAATTTTCCAGGGTTGTTGGCATTCCTATATTTGGAAACACCCTTTCGCGTCATAATAGGATCGAATAAATGTGGAGCGTTGGCTGAATAAGTGTCTGAATACAGGTATAATAAATTGAAATATATTTTTAGAGGGAATACTAAAAATACATGACCAAACTTAAATAGAAATGGTCCCTTGGGAAGACATTTTAAAACCCCTGTATTGTTTGCTTACAGATTTTAAAGTTTACGCAAAATAGGTTTTCAGGGTATAGTGGTGTAATAGGAGATAAAAATATGAAACCTTTTAAGTATCCAGTAATAAATTCTAAAATCTTTTAATTTATTAAAAGGAAAAGTAAATGTATTGTTATTTTCTAACAAAATAAATCAAACCAAGCAATGTATTGGAAAATTTGCAAACAAATGTGTCCAGTCATAGAACTTGAATTTGACGTTGTCACTTTCTAAATACAAAGAGTTACCGATTTTGATATACATTGATTAATAATAAGCAAATAAATAATGTATTCCTATCTAGCACATTACGGAAGTAGCAAGCACATAATTAGATATTAAAAATCTAAAAGGTTCCTAACGAGCGAGGCTGGCTTCTGAGATAGGTCCGATAAATTACTAGGGATTACTAGGGATATGAAAAAGAGAAATGAAACATATTGGAAATTGCATAATACTGACCTAACGGTGAGAGTGTAAGTGTATTTGATTGACCATGTGTGTGTGTGTGTGTGTGTGTGTGTGTGTGTGTTTGTATTTGTGGTTAAAAAAGATTATGGGATAGTTGCTATGGATTACTATATCTCTGGGTTAAAGCATATTAGCGCACTATAACCAGTTCAAGGTAACTTAACGTAATGTATATTCTGTAGAATCATTGCTTAAAATTTTTGCTTCTATTACAGGCCACAACTATATAAAACTAAATCTTATGGCTTCAAAATCTTTTGTGATGATTGCCATCAATTATCGTCTTCTTATTCTATTTTACCCGCTCACTCTTCCCATCTTAAAGTGTATCCATCCTAAATATGCAATCCATTACACTAGGTATAGGGCAAAACGGACCAGCACTCTCAACTCAATAAAGTAAGCGACCCAGAAATATTGTCTTTACAAAACAGAGATGAACAGCACTCGGTTTACTACCATCGATACAGAATATAGTGCTCTTTCCTCGATATATTCCTTTTAGGGCACCTTTTCGAATGGCACCTGCGGTATCTCACTTAGGGCACCAAGCTTGTAGTGTTGTGTAGTTCTTAGTTTATACCTATCTTTCTTAAATAGCATACCAAAGTAATATAAATATGAAAATAATATGGTATCAAGATTTTTGCTTCCTATTTTTTATCCATATAGTTTCAGAATTATTTTTGTCGACAGCAAACTTTTGCGCGCTTTGTACTTTAGACTATTAATTGGAAATTAGGTACCAATTCGTAAACTAAAAATCTCCTAATTCTACAAACTAGGTGCCTCGTGTCGTGTAATACTGCAATACCATTCGAGCTAACACCTTAGCTCAAAGTGAAATACATCCTTTTCCGCTCGCTATCGTTATCCTAAGATAAAGGGGACAAATCAATTTTCTGCGGATTTGTGCGAACCACCGGGGTTCTGCGGAGAAACAGTTGAGGATCCGCAAGCATTCTGCGGAGAAAAGGATATACTTTTGTGATTATTCCTAGAAAACACATCATACTTTACTATTACTCACTTTTGTTTTCATTAATTAAATATTTTTATTGGACTGTTTATTACGAGTATTATTATAAAACACGACTCAATACAATCAATCAAATTTATCTACCAAGTAGTTATTGTATTATGAATATGTGATAAGAAGAAGAATAAGCCATTGCAACTCAAATTAAAACCTGACCATCTTTATCAAAGCAACTACACATTATACATTTATAGCAATGGCAATGAGTGTCTGATAAATTAACTTATTAAAAATACTTTTATCTCACTACGTTATTGAAACACTTTACTTTCAGATGCAGTTATGATAGGTAAGCGGCTCAGCTTTACCGTCAAATTAGCAATTCTTTTTGCGATTTTGCATGATATGTATAATATTATTATAATAAAACAACCTAAATATTAATAGATACGACTATTAAAGTATTATTATATTGATAATATTCGTGTACACTTGCAAAATCTTTGATTTTGATTTTCGTTTTTGGGAACCGGCCCAGGCTGGAGAATGGAAAAGGGGTAGGGAGGCTTTTGCCCTGCAGTGAGACACTATGGGCTCATAATAATAATAATCGTTTAGACTGAGTCGGAATTGAGCTGCCTGAAAATTGAACGGCTAAAGTTGGATCGCAATACGCCCCCTGAGCCTTTATGCTGAACGCTATCAATTCGTCAAACTGTAAATCCAAAAGTTTATTAGGGCGTTTTCATACTTATGATG
The DNA here is from genome assembly GCA_963924145.1 of Pyrausta purpuralis. Lineage (NCBI taxonomy): Eukaryota > Metazoa > Arthropoda > Insecta > Lepidoptera > Crambidae > Pyrausta > Pyrausta purpuralis. The sequence continues at coordinate 23,062,144 of OZ001643.1, forward strand.
AGTAGATACTCATCATAAGTATGAAAACGCCCTTATTAACTTATAGAATATCGTCTATTCCCGGAACCCGTAGTTTTAGACGTATTTACGGGCGAAAGTGTATATGATCGTCCTTTTAGTGGTATGGACTTAACATTTCCCACTCATTTGACGTGTTCTATGGACCTCATAGAAAAGCGCAAAACACAACAAGCCCTACGAGTCGGTAAACTCAAGTGGCAGTGGGCAGGGTACATAGCGCGAAGAACTGATAGCCGTTGGGGCAAAAAGTTCTAGATTAGAGACCCTTCGACCAAAGGCACAGCTTGGAATGTCCACCCACAAGATGGACAGACGACCTTGTAAAGATCGCAGGATCACACTAGTTGTAGACCGCTCACAACCGGTCGCTGGGGAAAACCGTAGGTGAATCCTATTTTCTGCAGTGGACGTCCTTTAGCTGATTATAATAATGATGCTGTGTTTTGTTTTACGTCAATAAAATTCACGAACCGAAGACTTAAAGATATCCGAATCCGAATTCGGTCCGTCTGACAATAACAGTAGTACGCGAGTGCTCAAGTTTGCAACGACTCGAGCAATTACTAGTGTGACGGCATCAGACAAAACAAAGGCTCCATAAATTTCTAGAACCCCTACGTTAAGTGGGAAAGCGTCTTAACCCTTTCAGGTATCAACGACAGATAGGTAGGGGCTTAAATTTGAAATCATCGATTAACACTCCATTCAGATAACCAATAGCGGTACTAAGCTACGACACGATGGCAACCTTTGTCTACCCGCCATATTAACTCCTATGATCTTGTAATTGAAAGGGATCTGCACGGATAAGGGATCCGAGAGTTGATAATTGACTGTCATTTGTTAACAGAATATTCCAGAATGTTATCATAAGAATATTATGTATCACGAACGCATTTACAAAAAAACATAAATAAATCTTTAACGTGAATATATTGTAGACAGATTTTATATTTTTAAAGTTTGTGTAATGGTTGCACCGCAGCCTTTGATACTTGATACTAGATGAAGATAGTAAAAGTTTAAATTATTATTAATAGAGGTTGAATGTCTCTCATTGAAGTAGCAAACTTAACTTCTTGTTTATCCTATCCCCTAAAACATATTTTTATCACATCGTAATTTATTTAAACTACATACAAATGAACTATACCTCTAAAATGATATTAGCAAACAGATGAAAATTTAATAAATGATCTATGCTCAGTAATAATAATTAAATGGATTTAATTAAAATGATAGCGCCGTTCCGCCCTATTACAACGTCTAGGGCTGCCGTAAAAAGTCAAATTCTAAATAAAAAAACCGGCCAAGTGCGAGTCGGACTCACGCACTGAGGGTACCGTACCAACTTTAACTTAATTAGGGTTCACTTACTTCCACTCAGGCAAACTACCACAATATTTTGTTGACAGCAAACATAACTTTTTTTCATAGTGTTTGTATGAAAAACAAAGTTATGTTTGCGGTTATTGACAATGTGCTATACCTCAAAAACTACTAGCTCGGTCTCGTTCAAACCAATTTTCGGTGAAAGTTTTTATAAAATGTGCATCATATTTTTTATTCAAAATTTACACTCGCTTAGTTTTGAAAGTTAGAGGAAGGAAGCCCCTTTTTTACCACTTTGGAAGCGTTGGAAAAATATCTAGTTTGTTTTAAAATGTAACGTTGTTTACGTTTGTTGAGTTGAATTTAGTTATTGGTATAATAATAGCACATAGTATGAACTCTATCTGTCTAGGTGATTCAGGCGAGTTAAGTCATGAGTGCAATTTTCGTAAAACATTACTTATATGCCGTCAGGCTAGTACCACATTTTAAAATATATGCGCTAAACAACACAGCAATTGTCTGGTTTCGTCGTAAGGAATTTTCTCCCTTGTGTATTACGAAGTATCAGACAACGATTATGACGGGGGAATTTCCTATAGGTACTATAATAAATATTAAATCCATCACTTAGGTACAAATGTTCGTGCTCATCATACAAACATTTGCCCCTTGCGTGATCCGAACCCGTGACCCCTGGTTCAGTAGTCAGGACCGCTTACCACTGCATCCAACGTGCCGTTACTAATGTGTAATCGGAAGCTATACAAAATGAGGGTATTCTACATGTAATATTCATGCGTAAAAAATATACAGATTCATTAGGGATTCGATCCGTTATAGGGCACTGTTGTGGATTTTAAAGTCACTCTCCTAAATTAAGGCATCAAATGCTAAAAATATGTTCTGCTTAAATCACACCAAACGTTTATTTTATTCGACTGAAAGAAAAACTTATTTGGTATCATTTAGCCCGAAAATTACCCAATTACCCAACCCTGAGTCGTCTGGCGTCACCCGAATCATTATTTATAATTATTCGCTTCTGATTTAGTGTTGTTTGGATATTATTGTACTATTATTATTTGGCTACTTATTAGGAATGGTTTGTTGAATCAAATCCCAAGTTATGCTTATTATTACATGCATATTATACACACAGTTATAGATTTTTTGTCTTTGTTTTTCTTCTTCCTTTTTACATTTTTATGTTCATAAAGCTTTAGACGTCAATCAATTCTAAGCTTATATCGTAAGATGTAACTGCTAGGATGCATTTTTGTTAGGTTACAATTTAGCTAATAAGGTCTAGTTAAGTATACTATATTTATTATTAATTGTAACCTGTTATGCGTTTTTAGACAATAAAATAAAAATAAAATATTGTAAGTCAGACGGCTTACGTTTAGACTTAGAAACTTATCAAAGTCGTTCGTTTAATATAGAGTTTCAAAGAAGTACTCAAAAATGTGTCTGCGTCTTTTTACAGAATATTTGATGGCGTTAAATAAATTATACTATCCAACCGATTTCGGTCCTACCAATCTAAATAAAGAATTGCGCTGGCGAAATCAAGCATGTAGGTATAACTGTTATACACAAATGCACTTGCTGGTCCTTCACTCTTCTAATTTCAAGATAACAATCAGACACCTGCGCTTAGTATTTTCAGGACCGGTTCTAAAACAAAGCTTAAAATTATTTTACAAAAACATCCATAGATGTAAGCGCTTCGATGTTTCTTATCGCCGAGTACACAATGCTTTCGTTTTGCGATATTGCTCCTGAAATATCTATTGAACAAGCTCCGGGCAGGGCATACAATATGTGCCTAGTATAGACAGAACATAGTCGGGTTTCAGATGTTTGGGCTAGGAAATCCTCCGTGCTGAAACTGTCGGTAAGTTTGATGCATTAATTTATTGTATTATTAAGTTTTATACATCAATTTATTGTATTATTATTTCGAGATCATACCTAATTGTCATGATACACAATCATATATATTTGGGTTGCGGGTTCGATCCCCGCACAATACAAACATTTGTGTGCATGAACGTGTCTGTTTGTATTAGTCTGGGTGTTTTCTATGTATATCATGTATGTATTTACAAACAAAAAGTATTTAAGTATTATATCCGTTGTCTGGCACCCATAACACAAGCTTTGAGTAGCTTACTTTGGGACTAGATGGCGATGTGTGAAAATGTCCAAAGGATATTTATTTATATTTAATTTAAGTGTTTAGTAATTATAAGACATTTTTGAGTTTCAATAACTAAATTAAAAGCTTGCAACTTAAGTTAAAGTTTTCTTGCTAATTTCACACACACACACACACATGGCTTTTTAGACTTACACTGTTGTGATTGTTGTACAGATTTACAGCTTTTCTTTTCTTTTTTCTAACTTTTCCAGTAAATAAGCTAAACATATGTGCGCTTCTCTCATTACTACTTAAAGATAAGTTCTGGCTTCGTAACATGTGCTATTAGAGACAGTGTTCAGGCGACGCGGGCTACATAATAAGGATCCATCACCAGTTTATTACGTACAATGAATTTATACAGTACGCCATTTTGCGTTACGAGCAAAAAAAGAACAGCCTGTCTAAGGGCGCATTCGATCAAACGAGAATAAATGTCACCTTACAATAAATCACTAGTTATAGAATAGAGAATAAATAAAATCGCATTTTACCATCTACTGTGTCTTATACCTGCAAGGTTGCGTGGAATAAGAGTATGTGAGAAAATGTTTTCAAATTAAAAAAAAAAACAACAGCTCTTTACTTTCACACGCTATAATACGACAATGTTTAGTTAACACCTTTTGGTTGGACCTTAACTTTTAGTTACTCGAGTATAAAATCGAAGAATAAAATTTTCCTTCGTCTGCTTATGCGCGTAAGCTCATTTTTTGTCAAATCTGCCCTAAGACTACTTAATTAATAAGCTAAGACTTGTATACTCTGATTTTTAAGTATAGTATAGACAGGAATGACAAATGATTCAATCGTATTTTTCATTATGTGTTACGTTAGTGTTGTAAAAAAACAATAATACGCGATTAATTGAACTTTTGATATGAATTTTTAATAATGTGATTTAGCTCATTAATAGAAAATACATGTAAAACGTTACCTAAAGCTATCAAAAACACATACAACAGTTTCTGTAAAGCGTAAAGATTATAGGTACTTTCTCTTGTAATAGCAATATTCTTGTTTGATTTTCACCTTTATTTACCTTCTTTTTTAGAGTTCCGTAGCCGAATGGCAAAAAACGGAATCCTTATAGTTTCGTCAAGTTTGTCGTCTGTCTGTCTGTCTGTCCGTATGTAACAGCCATTATATTCTGTAACTAAAAACATTACACAATTGAAATTTAGTAGGAAGATGTATCTTGTTACCCGCTTACCGATTCTCATACAAAAAATAAAAAATAATGACAGTTAAGGGGGGGCTCTCATACATGAAACTAAAACCTAAAAAAAACCTATGCGTGTCTATGGATAGGTCTTTTAAAATAACATAAAGGTTCCTAAAACCATTTTCTTTTAAAATCTAACGCTTCATAGCTAGACGCTTCCAAAGTGGTAAAATGGGCGTCCCCCCCCCATCTAATTTCTAAACCAAGCAATTTTAAATTTTGAAAAATATATATGATGTAGATCTTAATAAATACTTTCAACGAAAATTAGTTCGGATGGGATCGAACGAGTAGTTTTTGAGATATAGTACATTTTCAACAACCGCAAACATAACTTTGTACTTCATACAAACACTATGAAAAACAAAGTTATATTTGTAGTCAACAAAATATTGTGGTATTTTACTAAGTAGAAGTAAATGGATTCCCTAATTCAGTTAAAGTTAGCACGGAACCCTCAGTGCGCGAGTCCGACTCGAACTTAGCCGGTTTTTTTACTCTTTTTATAAATAATTCATTAGAAATAATGATGGTAATAATGATAGTATTTGATTAAACATGTTTTATAACTGATTTTATTTTTGTAATAACACATATAAAAAATCATGTTTTTAGACTGCTACGCAACACAAATTCAAAATACAACTATTCGAGTATTATAATCTATGAAGAACAATGATTGAATATAAAGTCAAAGTCAAAGTCAAAAGTTAGGGTGTAACGAAAAAAGACTTATTTGTACAATTTCATTGATCCTTCAGCTATCAAGCTATCTGTAATGCAAAGGATCGAGATCTGACGAATTTGCATTCTAAGAACCTATTCTTTCCTCAAGTTTGGAATTCTCAAGAAATAATTAATGAATGCTCTATCTATCTATCCATATTTCTCATGGCACACTGGTTGCGGTCTGCGGTCCGGTACATACAAATTTGCCCGCATGCGTTCAATATTATACGAACTAGACTGCAGACCTTTACTAGTGTGCCACATCCTTTAATGCTCGACTTTGGCACTTCCATTGAAGTGGCCGTTTTTTTCTTACCTTTGCAAACCAACAACGCCATATAAATATTCAGCGGGGCGTCTCGCACAGAAGTTAATTCGCCATTTTTTCCACATAAGGGCAAACACCTTGATATTAATCAAGAGTGCTTACGAACGTTATTATGAGCGAATCCCCGTAATGGAATAGGATGGAAAATAAGTTATGTATAAGCTGGGAGGGCTCGAGCGATCTGGAAAATACTTGAGGCTAGGGTTGCCGCGAATGAATCGTTTTATTTTTTTCTGATGTGGAGACCTTATATTATGCCAGTCGTTAATCGAAAATAGTGTAGAATCTATGAATACCTATTCAGCCGCCACTTTTTTTCTATATCAGTTTCTATGATTTAATTTTTAAGGAATAAGAAAATAATTGAAAACAGGAATAAGAAAATAATGTAAAACGTAGGTATTCATAACAGACCAGAAATTTCACACGGACGGACCGACGCCACGGTAACTCAATTGGAAGAGCGTTTGGCCCGGTTAGCCAGAAAGTTGCTGGTTCAAGTCCCGCCCGTTGCCAATTTTTGGTTTCTTATTTCACTCTCTCATATTTCATATTTATGAATATAAAATATAACACTTTGAGTGTTAACAACAATGACAGACAAGACCTTAAATATTAGCTATTAGTAACAATTTAGGTGGTGTTATTGCTTGTAGTACGTGTATTGTTGTATAATGTCGATAAAACCGAAAAACATAACTCCGGGTTAATATTCTAACTACAGGTGGTGCAATAGCCTCTGGTATATCTACGCTATAGTTTTTTTTAGAAATATGCAAAGAAAATACTTCGGCGGAAACAATTCTACACAATACTTATGCAGATTTAGTGTCACAATAATATTTAATAAAAACCGTAGACTGAGCAGTTGCTTGGACTTACACTGCTGTGAACTGAATTAAAGAATATGATATTCACTACATTTCTTTTGTCGTAAGACAATCGAACTATTTCGCGTGGTCATTCGATTGCAAGTGCAACCGTTTACTTAAACACAAGATATATAACCACACGTTAAAAAACTACAGCACGGACGAAATCGAAATGTATAGTCATATAATCGGGAAACTGAGAAATCAAAAGCTGTTTTTATTTAACGAAAGCAATTTGATCGGTGAACATCGTATAGGAACTGCACGAGAATCTGCCCCTAGGAGCTCTATTTTTGAATCACTTCCGTCAATATTCCGAGTTGTTTCCGTTCGGAAATCAGTTTAACGTCAACGAAAATCGCGCTAAATATAATCGTAAGTCGTAAGCTTGCAAAATGTGTTATCTTTCTTTGAATTACTGTCGTGTAGATTTTAACAGATTTTCGAAGAATATCACATGCTATATTGACGCAAGTAATTCAGAAATAGGGCCACAGGTCTACTACGCTTTACTTCGTCTTTGTTATCTGCATTTTTATAAGATCTAACAGATATTATCCGAACAACGGGATGACACGATAGGATGGCTTTAATAATCTCTTTACAATGGTTCTACAAATGAGCCTCTATTGATAAGCTTTTCTTCCATTAATCAAGTTAAACAAAGGCTTTGGCTATGGCATTGTTCACGTAATACCTACCTTTGAGCTATCGAGAGACCGTGAGACTGATCTGAAAAAGAAATACATAATAATTATTGCAGGTAGGTAGGTATTGTAACTTTCATAAAAAATAATTGAAAAGATAAAAATCTAAAGTTAACTCTACGTAATAGCCAAAGGTTATTTTATAAATTAAGTGTTGTTAGTAGGAGCACTAAAGAGATGCTTTTATAGGCTTTAAAAAGCTCTTTTTAACAATGAAAAAGGTTTTATGTGGTACTTTCTATTACTTTACTTTGCACCTTAGCTATTTGTAGTCGTAAAACGAATATATTTCCTACTTGCATGTCTCACTCTGTTTTTTTTGTTTATAATATTTAAAAAAAACATTACATTATTTCTATTTTAAGACTGTATTGTAATTGTGACTGCCTTCATTTATATAATAGCTGACAAATTTGTATTTTTTTGCCAATAAATTAATGGAAAACGGTCTCTAGTAGCTCATCTCATCTGAAACAACATTGCCACCTACATTTTTCTAAATAACATATTGTTAAATACTTTTCTCGGTCTTAACACGAAATACATACATTTTATAATATATTCTCATACTATTCTTGCCTTATATAAAATAAAAACCGGCCAAGTGCAAGACGGGCTCGCGCACTGAGGGTTCCGTGCCAACTTTAACTGAATTAGGGTATCCTCTTACTTCCACTTAGTAACATACTACAATATTTTGTTGACAGCAAACATAACTTTGCTTTTTATAGTTTTGTATGAAGAACAAAGTTATGTTTGCGGTGGTGTAAAATGTGCTATATCTCACTTTCTTCTTGTTCGATCCCGTCCAAACCAATTTTCGTTGAAAGTATTTGTTGAGATCTACATTACATATATTTTTCAAAATTCACACTAGCTTAGTTTAGAAGTTAGATGGGGGGACGCCCATTTTACCACTTTGGAAGCGTCTAGCTATGGAACGTTAGACTTTCAAAGAAAATGGTTTTAGGAACCTTTATTTCATTTTAAAGACCTATCCTTAGACACCCCACACGCATAGGTTGGACTAAAAAATTTTTTTTTTGTTTTAGTTTCATGTATTTTCATTGTCTGGTGTAGTGGTCGAGGCCGACCTGTCTGGTGTAGTGGTCGAGAAATCGCCTACTACGCAGCGGGTTGCGGGTTCGATCCCCGCACAATACAAACATTTGTGTGCATGAACATGTCTGTTTGTATTGGTCTGGGTGTTTTCTATGTATATCATGTATTTATATGTAAAAAAAAGTATTTAAGTATTATATCCGTTGTCTGGCCCCACAAGCTTTAATTAGCTTACTTTGGGTCTAGATGGCGATGTGTGGGAATGTCCAAAGGATATTTATTTATTTATGTATGGGATATCCCCTTAAATATCATTATTTTTTATTTTGTGTATAAAAATCGTAAAGCGGTTAAAAGGATACATCTTTTTACTAAATTTCAACAGTGTGATGCTAATAGTAACAGAATAAAATGGCTGTGACGTACGGACGGATAGACAGATAGACAGACTTGACGAAACTATAAGGGTTCCGTTTTTTGCCATTCGGCTGCAGAACCCTAAAAACACAAATACAACTGCCTACATTCCGAGACCCAGGTGGCCAGATACAATCAATGACACTCAAAGAACTAGTGTCCAAAGGCATCTGAAACAGCACCGTGGCAATAAAACCTTTTTTCCCGCAAATAGTACTTAGTATGTTAAAAAGCTCAGACCACACCACAAAAAGCGAAGTACATAAATCCATCTCCTTTTCATACCGTACTAATATTTTCGCAAAGTTTTCTTACAGTGCAGAGGAATTTAGTAGTATTCGAAAAGTATTCTTGCTTTCATCATTACAGCTTAAAAATTATTTTTAACCCCAGCCACAAATATATATTACAATTTCGATCAAAATAATGCTTACAAAATACCATTAGTAAGTACATATTCCTAGTCCTAGTCATAGTCCCATTCTTAATGTATTTAATTCTTAATGTGATCTTAAGCCTTTGAAAATTTTAAACAACGAGAATGTGTCCCAATTCTGGCTTTTCCTCTCAATAAGATGAGCCTTCTGCTTCTCTATCTGTAGTGCTATTTTTCGCTAAAAGTAGTTTTTTGCCAGCGAACATTCATTAGTCGTTATTAAAGATTCCTTTTTAGGCATTCGACATCTTACGAAAAAATCTTTTCAGTTCTTTCACTTTGAATTCTTGCAAAGACCGTCTTTTAAGCTTTAAGAAACTTACAGTGGCTTTTGGAGATTTACGGCTGTCGACTGAGTACAGGTTCTTGATTTTTATATTATATGTCAATGATTTGTAGTGAAAAATAATGTAGGTACACAACTTTATTTTCATAAAAGGTATTTCTTTTTTAAAAAACAAATGTCTGTTTCATTAGGCGAATGCTTTACGTCACATAGTCATAACTCTTCCGGGAGAACAGAAAATTATGGATATTTATGATATTGTTTTCTTCCGTACTGCTTTGGAATTCAGTTTAATGCTAATTTCATTTTACTGTTCACACTAAAAGAATATTTTTCGCGCATACGCTCGTCCAGACGAAGTTGTTACCTTACAACAATATGTGCAAATTGTTTTTTTTTAAATAATGTACTCTAGTGTTAGAATAAATAATCATTATTATTTGTCAATACTTTTATTACAGGTCAGTACTAAATAGAAATCTATTCAAACATGCACTAATCAACCTACTACGGTAGAGCATTCGGTCAATTACTTTTTTTGTACATATCTTGTTTATACCTATTCTTGCCAAAAATATAGTCGCAAAGAAAAAAAAATGCAAATAATATTTATTACTTTTACAGTGTGTTAGTTTTAAACATAAATATAAAAAAATAAAAAGCTTATTCGAAGTGGTCTCCATTGGCTGCAATACAGTCCTTTAAACGTTGAGGCCAGTTATCAATAGAAACACGCACTCTTTCCATGGAACAATTCTTCACTGCCAATCGTATGGATTGTTTAGGGACTCAAAATTATCATAACGTTAAGAGCAAGCCTTACTCTCTAAAACTGACCATAAATCATAATCCAGCGGATTAAGATCGGGACTAGACGACGGCCAGTCTTCAGCTCTGATGAAGTCCGAAACGTGCGCTTCTAACCAAGACTGCGTGGACCGAGCTTTATGACCCGGCGCCGAGTCTTGTTGGAAAGACCATGCTTGGTTATTGAACATGGTGTTGTTAAGGGGCTTAACTACCTTCTCAAGAATGGTATCTTGATACACTTGTGCCGATGTTTTGATATATTTTTCACTTAAATATGGCTCAGTCACTCCTTCATAGCTAACACCCCACCAAACCATCACTGAAGTCGGGTTATGCCCACGTTTAGGTTTGAGCATAAATACGGTCATTTTTTTTGTTAAAATGTTGCTCAATTGTAAAGATTTTCTCATCCGTAAACAAATTTTTTCTGTGACCTTCCTTCCCGAGGTAGTTTTTTCGATTTTACCACCCTATTCTTTTTTAAATTATCAGTTAAAAAATGACCAGTGCATGTCTTATAAGCTGCAAGTCCTAAGTCATCTTTAAAAATACGCGACATGGTTTTGGATGCTATCTTCATCTCCCGAGATAAAATCTATTGCTTTCGGACAGGATTTCTGCGAATTCTTTCCCTTACTGCTTTGACCACCTATTTCGTACGAACACTACGTGGACAGCCAGATCTTTTTCTGTCACAAACAGAGAAGGTCTCATTGTACCTATTGATAGCCCGTTACACAAACATTTGACTAATACCAAGCGTATGGAGAGTTTTAAAAATTGCATTTGGCTCCATACCAACTTTGTGTAATGCAATCACAGCGATTCGGTTTTCTTTATCACCGCACTCCATTTTAACGTCGCAAAATATTATAAAATGTATTGGTGCCAAAATTAGAAAACACAATGAGCAATCGTATAAAAATGACAGATTCCAAATTCAAATGTAATATCTATCTAATTTTTAATTTTAACAGTATTTATGGCCAGATTGTATTTCTTACTAGCGACCCGCCCCGGCTTCGCAATGTATTATACATACCTATAAACCTATCTCTCAAAACCTTTTTCTCTAAATCACTTTATCTTTTAAAAACACCGCATTAAAATCCGTTGCATAGTTTTAAGGATTTAAGCATATGATTTAGAATGTTTTTTAACATTCACAGTGTCATAATTTATATTCACAAAGATGACGGGCGGGACTCGAACCAGCGACTTTTTGCCTAACCGGGCCAAAATCGGGTCATACGCTGGTAGAGCGTTTGGCCCGGTTAGCCAGAAAGTTGCTGGTTCGAGTCCCGCCCTAGCGCATATATTGGTTTCTTACTTCATCTTTATGGATTTAAGCATACATACATATAAACAGCGGGAAGCGACTTTCTTTTATACTATGTAGTGATACATAATACATAATTATGAAAAGCTAGATTTATAAACATGAAGTTACATTACGTTTTAGTAATAAAATATTTCTCAAAAAATTCCTCTAACAATGCTATTTTTATCTTCTCCTCATTATTTTGTAACTCGTAATACTCGTTATTTGTACCTACCTTTATACAAGCGCTGTACACTTTTTAAGGTAGAAATGACGTATCAACTTCTATTTCCAAGCAAAAAAAAAGCATAATCTATAGCAGTTTACTGTTACGCTTGACTGTTGTGGCCATTGACCGCTGATGTTCACATCGGAAATTAGCACTGATTTAAATATACGTGTCATCATGATAAGACATTGACTTCTAAATCTAGTTTTTCGAGTCCACACCTTGCAAAATTATAGTCTGACTGGGATATATGCTGGTGCCTAGTCAGTTTAGGTAGGATGTTTGATTACCTTTCGATGTTGAAAGCTGAAGAGTGCAAGTAATGACAAGTAATTATAAAGGGTCTAACAAAATTAACTACATTCCTTATAAGGGCCAATTCTAACCCTCAAGTACAACAACTTTTTGTATGGGACCAACATCGTAATCCCAAAAATAGATTTCACTTTCCCATACTAGAGTGCCGATCAGCTGATACTAGTTTGTATGGAGAAGTCAAAAAATTTCTTGAGATTTCGATGTAGGTCCCATACAAAAAGTTTTTGCATATGAGCACCAGAATCACAACCGAGAAGGAATGCAGTTGATTTTGTTAAGCCCTGTAGTTTGGTATCAGACTGATCTTAAAATCAAGAGCCTATGACCAGTCCAATAATAGACTTATTGTATTGTCTGTAAAAATATTTTCTGAAATTTTTAGTGAGAATATATTTCGTAATAACAAACAAGAAAAAATTAAACTAAGACATGCAACATAAAAAAATAACTTAATATTAATACCTATTCAAAAACGAAACCATTTCCTTGCGGCAAGGAGGCTATGATGCTGGCTGCGTTGCCGCGTTGGATAGCTATGCTGATCCTTTGGGCTAGGAACCAGCCAGCTTTATTATTGGCTGTTAAAGAATTTAATTTTGGCGCAATTTTACTAAACAGCAATTTAGCAGAGGCTCCCCACGGCCCAAATGTTTCAACGCCAAACGGCGCAAACATATAATCATTTGCAAGTGAAGCGTACTTGCGACGCTTGGCGTTTTCAGCCAACTCCGCTGCTGCTCCAGCTTTAAGGGCTGATTCTCTGAGATGGGAAGGGGCCAAAGTATCGACACAAGTTGCATCCCAAACTAAGGCCCGACCCCGTTCCCAGGGAATTGTATTTATTTATTAATACGTCTTCCGTATGAATGACGCAAGAAAATTGACAACGACCTCTGAGCAAGTTATTACACGACAATGTTGCAATGGCAAAAAGAGATGTCACAACTGCGTTAAGGAAAATATACTCGTAGATACACCGTCATATTTCTGCGTAAACTTTTGAACCTCAACCTTTGTAAACGTCAAGGTTGTAAATAAAAACCAAGGCCAATGACATGCCTTTCTTTCTCTCCAAAATAAACTGTTATTATTTCAAGCTGTTCTGTGATTTCGATCAAATTTTCTAATTGCAGAAAGTTACGTCAGCAACTTTGTAAAAGACATACAGATCGGATAGTTATCAGACGCATAATGTTGTTGCAAATATCACTTCGATCGCCTCGCTGAGTTAGGCGAACTGGGTTTCTAATTTCTTGCAGTGAAATAATACAGTTTTGTTCCACGTGAGAAAAATTTCTCAAACGTAACGGGCCAATGCCAAACGTTAAATCCTTTAAAGTTAGTTTACAAACCAGACATTATTTAGGCAAATAACGTCTTAGAATGATATTATGAGTATAAAAATACTTGTTAGCTTACATAAAAAACTCACAATTTTATAACATCTTTATAGTCAAACTAACCCATGAGCTTGTGCAAAGGTGTCAGGAAGATGAATGAATTCATGTAACTTTTTTTACTTTTTTACATCAAAACTCTGGCTCACTTCAGAATTCCTAGGCCGGATTAGGAAATAATATATACTAGATGATTGGCAGATTAAACAGTCACATCAAAAGCTCATGAATACATGATTTGAATCCAATCAAAGCTGTAATTTATACAATCATTAAATCCGAACCTCGGATGCGAATCCGCGACAGATATTAATACGACTTAGCGAACGCAAAACCGGCGTTAACACGATTAGTCCATTCGGACTTAATGGCGGTGGGATTAAGGATTTGAATGATCCTACAGGTGTGTTTCAAAGATTATTTAAGCGAATCAACCTAGCCGAAAATAAGGAAGTTTCTTTGACATTTTATTCATTCACGTGGAACAGATAGACTTTACTCGTATATTTAATAAGGGAAATTTGAGGTTTTGTGGTAGTCTGATATGATAGAATATTGTAGAGTTTTAGGAAGAAAGGAAGGCTCAAGCATTTTTATAGCATTGACATAGCTGTCGGATAAAATGGGGTACTTTTCATTGATTTTGACAAGAATGATCCACCGAATTTGCTTATTTTAAACTGGTTGAACGGTCTTCAGGATCATGGCACATTAGAGATGTCAAATTTCTTAATTACCTTGCCGTCAATGTTTTTTCTAACTTAGTTTGTATGTTTTTCTCTACTCGTATGTTTAAAACAAAGTTACCAAATAAAAAAAAAGTTCAATGAACCTAGTTCAGTGAATTATATTACCGCAAAAGTTTAACCTTAACTCAATTTTAACTTTGATAAGTTGTAGTTTACCTAAGCTAGCTTTAATCCATTTGCCTGAACTCACGCGAAATAAGATGAGAAGTTTAGACTTTATAAAATTAGACTTTATACTCGTACTAGCGGTCCCCCGCGACTTAGTCCGCGCGTTTTGAGTTTGCACCCTCCCCTCCCGTCGCAGCGTCATGTTTTATATCCTTAAGCCTTTCTCGATAAATAAGCTATCAAACACAGAAATACTTTTTCAAATCGGTCCAACAGTTCCTGATATAAGCGCGTTCAAACCAACAAACTCTTCAGCTTTATAATATAATTAGCGCAAGCGCACGTTCTACTTAAGCTGCGAACATTATTTTGGTGCGGAGTTATGTTAAAACTGTGATAGCTCCTAAGATATTTATTGAAATCAAATGATATAAAGGGCAACTTGGTTCTTAATGAAATGCTCGTGATGATGAATGTATTTAATTTGATAAGAATAAATACCTGTGTGTATAATACACCTCTAAAAATAATGAATTTTTTTTTTACAAATTTATTAACATAAAAAAGGTTGTAGTAAGTCAACCATAAAAGATAGACATATGCTGTCGCGGACTTTATTATAGAACTCTTAATGCTGAACAATCCTGTCATACATGATTTTTGTGTAACTTAAGCGGTTTCCGCAGCGTATGCAGCGGAAGCTCTCAAAAGGAATATCTTTCTCCCGTTTTCGCAACATTTTTCATTTCTGCTGTGGTCTTATGAGTTGTATCTTTATGTTATATCGCCTAAAGCCTTCCTCGATAAATGGACTATCCAACGTAAAAATAATTTTTCAAATCGAGCCAGTAGTTTCTGAGATTAGCGCGTTCAAACAAACAAACAAACAAACAAACAAACAAACAAACAAACTCTTCAGCTTTATAATATTAGTATAGATTTGTAATAGAGTAGTTAACTTCACTCTTGATCCAAATTATATAATAATTTCAAGCGCCCCAATTTTGTATTTCATCATTTCACATATTTAATACCACCACGGTCACATTGTCAATGCTATGTACTTTTAACGCTAAAAACTGTAAAACTTTTTAATTATCAACCGTTTAACCTATGCTAGAAACATGCTCTAGTCTTAAATAAAAACATAGCCGTCTTCATCTTTAAGGAGGTTGTAAATAACGAGAAAAATGGACGTTACCGTTAGTTTCGTTCGTAGAAATGGCAACACCATCCGAGAACAGCCCACTTGTGCCTGCGCTCAAAAAGTTGACGCTAAGGTCGCCAAGTTCCTACAAAGAACGGGACTCAGCCAGCACAGTACTCGAACTCGGTAGGTACATAGAGTAAAGAAATCAATAGGTAGATAAAAAGAAATTCAGGGTAGATGAGTTACAGGATAAAATGTCTCAAAATGCTGGCCAGTTACAAATCGCTTTTTATTTTTTTATGTAACTATTTCAGCCAGTAATCGATGATAGTGTTTCCAACATATTCATATAATGCTTAATATGACATGAAAATACTTGAATATTATATCAAGAGTATGATGAAGAAAATGTTACAAAGAATGTGGAAACAAAGATACAATGTAAATGCAAAATCAAACCAATGAAATACCTTTAAACCTACACGAATTAGGATGTATTAATGTGTTAAAATTCTGACATTTGTTGTATATGTTCAGGTTCACCTAAAACTACTTAAGGAGCTGTTCATAATGAAGTTTTAACAAGTTCAGGGGAATCACACAAACAAATAATTATTAAAATAAGAACTTTGATGTTTTAAACGTATCCCATACTAAATCAATAATTGTGGATGCCCTCATAGGCTTTCAAACTGATCTCGGATATGTCCCGTTACGACCTTCATCGCTGATTGAACTAAACTTATTTACACGTCAAGGTAGAATAAACTGTAATGTGATAACCGTAGATACTATTTCAGGCTTACATAGACTAAATTGCTCAGTCATGCCATCCGACAAAACTATACCTATTTGTTATGAATGGGCGCTTAAGTAAATAATAAATAGTGATCAATTACCGAAATTATACATATGAAGAGTGTTATTATCACTTACGTACTACATCGAGTATGCCTTGCTTAGAGACACTACTTACTATAACATTATTAATGTACACATATTTCTAGTGTATGTTAGTTAGAGCAGTGTCGGAAGTCTCGACATAGTTCCGTGTAAAACCACCAGGTGGCGCTCGAAAAATGCTGAGACAAAATTGGTGTTTTCGTGTATTTATTGATTGAGAAGACTTTTTGAATGATACTTAAAAAACTACAATATTTTTTTAGATTTATTAAATATATAGCTACGTAAGTTAAAATGATATTTGATGAATTAGAAAATCATAAAATTGAAATTGTCGACGCGAAATGTCAAAAATGATGCATAAGACTACGCCCGCTGGTTGTGTCGTATAGATACAGGGTACTGTTTAGGTCAGTGGCATCCAACTCAGGGATGATATTAAAGTTTATTTATTTTTTAAATTTTATTGCACTGTAAATTGTACAATGGGCAGACTTGATGCCTTATGGCATTCTCCACCAGTCAACCACTTGGTAATGCAGAAAGTTTAAGAGTTGGCTTATTAAAAAAAAACCTTTAAATTATATGCAAGTTTTATAAGGTAAACATCATCACAACATTTTAAAGATAATTCAAAATGAATGGGAAAACTTGTACCCTCGCGCGAAGTTTGCGCGTATCTCCGAAATACAACGCCGTAGCTAGCAAGCTACGGAGAGGCGACACATGGTTGGTAATGTAAGTCGCTCGCTAGTGTCGCATTTTTTGTGGGTTATTTTCATATTTTTTTTGGCATCAGTATCATCTGTACAACTCCCCCTGTATTATAACGGCAAAGTAAACGTCACTGCAGCATAAACATCCTGCCCTCAACCGCACCAAAACGTTACATACGAGTATAACTGTGCCAACTAGAATCACCAATCAAAATCAACACTGTGTTGTTCTATTTTTATTTTGACGTTCGTTTCAAAAGACAATGCTTCGGGCTATGACGTATTTTCCTTTTTTATCGGACTCTAACAAACATGCAATCGTGGAAATGACAGTCCCGACTGTCTAGGATATAAACTTGTATGTTATTTTATTTAATATAAGAGTTCGAGAGAATAGACCTTCGCAAAACGAATTTCAAACCGAAACAATTATGGGAAATGCTTTTGTTATAAAAATAGCAAGTGTCAATTGTTTTAATACCCATTTTGTTATTTTTGAATGATACTGAAAGAATGTTGTTGTAGGTTCACACGCTATATTTGACCCTCACTCGATAGTCTTAAAATTTAAAAGTTCATAGAATGCACTTTACTAAAATATCATCATTTTTCAATAATATGGCATATTGAATCGAATATGCTGCTGTTAGTTTTATGCAACGATGCATTAATGAAGTGGATATGAATTAGATTTTTTGCAGAAAATAAAATGATACAGGTTAACTCTGGTTTGTTAGTACATTTAACATGTTACCATGACCCATTGATCAATACATTACCTTATTTATACCTATGATTTTGCAAGTACGGCGATTGTACTCTCTAGCGACGACGTAAAGAAAGTGTATGGAAAATTTTAGTTTTGCAAGTGACCGCTAGAGGCGCTGTGTAATTTTCCATATATTTTTTTAACGTCATTGCTAGCTCATAGTAACGGTACAGAAGAACTGACGCTGCATTTATTTATTTTATTCATTTATACTTTATTGCACAATAATAAAATTCTATACAAAAGGTGGACTTAACGCCATATGGCGTCATGCCTTTTAACTAAGCAGAAATGATTGCATCATTAGGTTATCAAGTGATCAATAAAAAAGCCCTTTTTGATTTTTTTCTCCATAACAAAAATTTATGTATAAACATAATACAAACTTAAATATTGTCTCATGCACCTATCACAGTCACGGGCAAACTCGAAAATAGAAACGCTGACCTTAAGCATTTATAGACAGCTAAAATCAATAAAAACAGCAAAACCTACCAAATGTTACCAAGAACGCTACATACGGAGATTCAATATAGGCCGAGCCAAAGCGGTGCCAAACCAAAGCGCGCTTGTTTTTTCTACAAAGATATTTCATCAAAGCTCCTA
Organism: Pyrausta purpuralis; assembly: GCA_963924145.1. Taxonomy (NCBI): domain Eukaryota; kingdom Metazoa; phylum Arthropoda; class Insecta; order Lepidoptera; family Crambidae; genus Pyrausta; species Pyrausta purpuralis. Next base: position 23,080,841 of record OZ001643.1, read on the forward strand.
GCATAGTTATACCGAGCGCAAATATCGCTCGTGGAGCAATATTTTCCCAAAATATCAACGGTATTTGATAGCCTTTTAAATAAACGACAACCATTTTGAGGTAGCTCATAAAGGTTTCCCGTAGATTGAGTTTGTTTAGTCTCTATTCCAATGTGCGCTTTGAGCCAAATTGAACCAAGTTGAAGTCAGGTATAATTACAGCACGTGAAAGAAAGGTGTTTTTTTGTACTTTTCATACGAACGTCATGTCGTGATTAAAGCATGATATCATTTTATAATTACTGTACATCATTATAATTATTATAAGTATTTTATTTTCCGAATGTAAAAACCTATGACTTTTAACTTTTCAGTTACATTTTTTTTACAGAAATTGACTTTTTTCCGTATTAATCAATATGCTTTGGTACAAAGCAGTCATTACATGACATTACTTAGGTTAATTAAAAAATATAAGTTACAGACAATGTGTATCCAAAATTTCATTTGAGAATTTACTTTAACTTTTTAGTTAAGTTCAACCTAAAATAACAGTCGGTCCTTTGGCTCTTACCAAATAAACGTAGTAAACGGTTTCAGGGGCCGCCCATAACTGCCCAACATTTATACCAGAGAGATCTAGAATGAACACCGCTTGAGGTATCGGAAATTAAGTGACGATATTTGAGCTTTTTTCAATTTTAAATTGATGACTTTATCAGTATGATTTAATTTCCCGCTTGAGTTTTTTTTTTTGCGAAAAACTTTTGTAGAACTAGCTAAAGGTATCATAAACTAAAGAATGCGATGAAAGTCCACGAACGCTGTAGCAAATTGTGTGTATATGTTTGCTCGTGCATAGTTAGTCATGATTGACATCTTAGAGATAAATATTTAAGATATAATGTAAATCAGGTAATGAGATCAAGCAGATAACTTGGAAAGTTATAACATCACGTAATAGAATCAGTTGGCGATAGAAAATCACCATGGTCGTGGTAAATCGTACATGTCTATAGGTACAGTCTCCAGCTGTGGTCGCAAGCACATCAGGCAATACATTTTGGTCGAAAATAACCCTTGTAACAACTCCATAAGATACCTCAATATTAAGCTTGATGTGCCGTTGTACTACAGTTGAGCAAACCTGCGTTCCTCGGTCACTCCGTTTGTTTTACTGGTTAGCTCAAAACGTAGGGTTTCCACATTTACCTCTATATGGCTTTATTCAAAAGGGTTCTTTGAAAAATTTGGTTTGCTTGCATGTGTTCAACTTTGTTTGTAGAAACAAAGTTGAACACGTTTCCTTTGTTACGATATTTTTGGGAAAGCTGAAATTCCAACTTTTCAAAAATACTTCTTACTTCTCCGTTGATGGAATTAGAGATTTGAGTATTATAGTGTATTCATACAATAAATATAATGTTACAACAACATAACACTAGGATCACGTAGTGAACGCTTACTCGATAGCTTTACGAGTAACGGCTTTGTATATTACCATGCTGCAAATAAGTATTGATCGGTCACCCAGTTAACTTACGAAAGAATCTCGGCTGCTCAACAGTTACTCCTCTTAAGGGTCCATCGCAGGCGTTCCGCTACGTATTTCCGTAATACAAATACGAGTCTTAACTGGTTTCGAAGCATGGCAAGCCTACATTAGCAGTAATTGCTCAAACCGCACCGTGGGGCCCACATTTAAGACGTAAATGAGACAAGTAAAGAAGGTCCACCTCCTGGGTGTAACTATAGAACATATACAAAACAAGTAATAGAAGGCAATAGCTTCTTCTTATTTCTATAGGGTTATATCTGAATCAGAAGTTAGATATGCAGATGGGCGACTTCAATCTAACTGCTGAACGCTACGCTACTACGCTTCGCTTTTCGTCGTCTTACCGTCGATAGTATAAAGTTAACAGACGGTACAGTGACGGGAACAGGCTTCAACAGTATTCTATTTAATAAGATTTTAAAGCCCAATAATGACCACATTAGCCTGTCTTTCTGATGGCTTCTATAAGATCTCTTCTCTTTATAAGATAAATATACCTTTCATTACACCTCTAGAATTATCAACTGAGTGGGCCCACTACATATTCACTCCAATGGCTCACGTTTACCGGAACGATTGTTTCCCGAAGCGTTTACGAGACGCTCCAGTGGGCATATTGTTCCATCGTCTACTAACGTTTTCGTTTTCTGCGGTGAGCACTACGCGCGTGACTAAGCGACTAGCCACAGACGATGAAGAAATTCAATACCGTGAAAGACAATTTCCGATTGTAAATCTTTCCACCTCAGAATGAACGAAGACGTTAATCGAAGAGTGGAGGCAATAAAATTTTTAAGAGATTCTGCGAAACTGTTTTCAAGAAACTACCCGCAGTGATCTTTTTCCATTTCGGAGCTTGTCAAAATCAATATACGGCAAAAATATTCCACCGTAGTTTCAACAATTTCAATAAAAGTTATCCTTAACATTTGAACCTGTATTACCCGCGACAGTTACCTCCAGTTTGTCCTTTTGGGACCGCATAAAGCGCATCGCGACCCTTTTCAATTCCGAATACCTTACGAAAGGCGCAATCATCTGCCGAGTTTTAATATTAAAAATACACTGAGTCCCGAATATGCCTCTGCCTTATCCGGCACAATCGGATCTAACTGTATTACACTGCTCCGATATTTTCCCCTGGATTTATTGCCCCAAACCGGGGATTTACAGCTTTGACCGGAATGCTTACCCACAGCATTTTGTTAGCTTTTTATTGGCAATTCGTTACCTTGTGTATCTTTTGGGGACCCGTGATTGCGCCGCAAATCGTACTCCGGGCCGTATGGGTAAGTTATAGACATTCAAATAATGTGGGGCAGTGTGAGCTCTTGGCGTTGCGAGGGTGATTGGTGCGTCAATAATTCGGAGGAAGTGACTGAAGAAAGCTCTCTTTAGTTTCATTCTTTGTATAACGTCAAGTTTTGGTGTTTCAGCTTAGACTTACCTACCTAGTACTCCTTATGTTAGTCTATGAATTATTTGCAACTCTATTATCTATTTTCTATGTCACCAGATACTCAAATCAACTATATGCCAGCTTCATCTCAGTAACGCTAAATTATTACATATTTTAAAACGAAATATTACAAGAATGTAAACTGAAACAAAAAGCCTAGTACTTATAGACAACCCCGTCGCTGTCATTAACTTCAGCCATCGTCGAACTTAGTCCATAAAATCTCCACTAACAAAGCCATCGGGTCACTATCACCATCGGCTGCAACATGCAATATCCATATTCACGTTACGAGGGTTGGCAGGCCCCCAACACGGTGTAGATGAGCCCATCATTTCGCGAGTTTATAACCAAATGAAACCTAATCTTCTATACCCTTGTTATATTTCCTCATCAGGGGTAGTGTGCCTATTTGTGCAAGTATACGACGCTCTAGGGGCATTTTGCCATTGATACGACTTTAGGCTTGATTAGATGGTTTCTTTTTTTACTTTTAGGTAAAATATTAATTCAATTTTCCATAACTTCATACTCAATTTGCAAGATTAAATTCATGACAAGGCAATGGATGCTACCCATCCGTTGTCATAGTTTAGCACAAACTCTCGTAATCAGCGTAATTAGAAGAATAATACATAATTTCATTGTTGCCTTCTACATAATATACTTTACGTCTTTACTTTTGTAGTATTTATATATATTCTTTATTGCACTTGAAAGCTGTATAGAAAATACATGAAGTCACAATGTGAACAAAAGTGGGCTTATCCCTAAGAGATCTCTTCCAGCCAACCCATAGGTGTTGGAATTGTAATATTTGCGGTTATCGGCAGTGCTAAATTAAATTACAGAAAATAAAAGTTATAATGTTTTTATATTTTTTAAATAATAATAATTAACTAAATAAAAAGTTTGTATTTACCTACTTAATCAGTAGTATTTTTACTTCTAAGTGGCAAATTAACGTTTTTGTTATCAAGAGCTCTCCCAGACTAATTTAAAAATGGTATTCAATCAAAGGTGTATATCCAGGTCAAAAGAAATGTACAGCAGCGCAGGCGCATGTATTCGTTTTTTAGGACGAGGGCGGCTAGGTGCCGAACCGGTCCGTGACTCGTTGGTATCAATAAACATTCCACATGTTATCGGGTTGCCTGAAAAGCTGGTTCCACTGTCTAGTAATAAAAGGGTGTTAGAAAACAACCCATTACGAATGAAGGGAACTACTTTCCTACTACCTACTTACTATGGAGAAATAGGTCGTTGATAGAGTTAAAAAAAAGCTTCTAATACGTTGTCACGTTTGAGCAGACTTTTTTTTGACATATTACGCATGTTCCTAGGGAAAAGTTGTTAAGCTATTGGGCACTGGCGGAATGATTGTCGGAATTGCCTCGATTTGCGATCGAAATAAGATTGCGGCGACAACGTTTTCCAACCCGTAAACCAGTATGGAATGAAAAAAAATTGTCTTATTTGTTTTTTTTACTAAAATTAGCATTTATGTCTTATTATTTTTATATGTTTTAAGAATTATAAGAACCTTAACATTCCCTATGTTGACAAAAAAACTCTTGAGCTTGACAAGACATTTTTGATTTCGATTTTCGCGCACTCAATTATAATTTCGTCCATTTTTAACTAATCAAGCCTTATTTTTTAAATAGCAGCATGCAAGCATAGTCTAAGATGTATGAAAACAATTGAGACCAAATTAGATTGATTCCATAAAGATTTAAGGGTTGGAAAACGTTGCTGCCCGAAAGCATATTTCGACCGCAAATGTAAGCAATTCCGCCTATTGTTCCGTCTGAACACGATAGTCTTAAGTTCCTTTAAGTTAAGTAGCATCTTCCATTACTAACAGGTAGTATTGAAATACCTTGAATAATTATGTTTCAGGTCAGCATATGTTTCTTACCCCGCGCAACTCCGGAAAATGCTTGTGTGATAAGATAAAACAATTTTAATGTAGAAAACGCGAACCAAACCCTTTGCATCTACGATAAATTCATCTATATCAGTATCTTTTACTGTTATAAATCCATGACAAGTGACATTCTAATTTAATCACATTCACTGTATTCGAATGTCAGGTTTGCCTGATTGGATTAATCGTTCTAGGTCACATATCAATTTAGACTACATTTATGTTAATGCTTCCTGCTACGACGAGCCACGACCATATTTTTAAGTACCAATATATTCGTCAGTGTCTTTTTAGACCCTACAAGAATTAAGCGCTTGACGGATAACTATAGTATCTTTGATAATGATAATATCCTTTATTTACCATCTAAAAAACTAGTTACAATTCATTAAATATCTATAAGAGACCAGAATTGTCGCGCGATCGGATCAACGACACGGTAGCTTGTTTGGAAAGAGCGTTGGCCAGTTTGCCAGAGGTTGCAGTTTTGTATCCCACCCAATTTTTGGTTTCTTATTAAACACCGGTTTCTTGATTGTCTTGCTTACCAGCATAGGCCTCTTCAAGTTCTCGCCACCATCGTCTGTCCTTTGCCTGTCTCGTCCAAATTGTTCCAGCCACTGCTTTGATGTCATGTACCCATCTACGACACTGTCTACTTTTCCTTCTCTTATTATATCTTGGGCACCTTTCTGTGACAGAATGGGTAGAGATAGTATCTTAAGGCATCATTTCATAAGACTACTTAAAACTTTGCAAAGAAATATCAATGTATAATAACTATTTATTTTGCTAAACATCCTGTCATCTCAAAATCAGCATCCGATCCAAAGCTTTCCGTCAGCGAACTTTACGATACCGAATAAAATACAAATCCCTTCGCTACTTTGTTGAGGTTGAAGCAAAAACGTTTTTGTGACTGGATTGATGGATATTTTCTATACCCCAAGGATTCAATACGTTGCTTTTGGACCGAGCGAATACTCAGTTACAATAAACTTTTGAAAAACATACCCATTTACCGTTTACGAAAAACTTGGCGTTTCGATTATGTTTGAAAGCTTTCGTCGGGAACGTGATGTGCAGAAAATAAAATGTAAGGAAATGTTACAACAACATAACGAAGTTAAGTAGATTTACAGGTTTTTTTATCCAAGATTGTAATTATTTCGATCAATTAGTTGTTTACAGGGAGGTCCTAAAAGGTGTCGTTATGTTTATTTATTTTTCTTTTTCTCACGATTCCCGATAGTTCGTTATATTTTTTGAAACGTGAATTTGCACACTTTTTATTACGTCATTCATGAAAACAAATTGGATTTATTTCTGTAAGTATGATAATCACGCCTCTTCTAAATAAATAAAAAAACATGTAAGCCCAACAACATAGACTCTCCATGTACATAAATGAATTAAATTCACCTGAAGATGAAAATTCTCAGATATATAGGTAAGTATGATACTTTTCCGCTTCGAAAATCATCCTATAAGAATAAAAAACCAAAAATTCCGCACGGGTGGGATTCAAACCTGCAACCTCTGCCAAACCGGGCCAACACTCTTTCCAATCAGACTACCGTACCGTTCGATACCCGCATGTGCGTAATTCTTGATTTCGTTTCATCTTATAGAAATACAAAATAACACTGAGTGTCAAAACATTCTAAATCATTGAAAAGCGAAAAGGTTTTCAATTACTTATTTGAATTTAGACTATAATGAATGCCTACTAAGCCCGCTGTTGCAAAAAACAGACGGGTGAATAGCGCTGACGTCACGCACGCGTAATGAATGCCATATCTATAAGAGACCAGAATTTTCACGCGGTCGGGTCGACGACACGGTAGCTTGATTGGAAAGAGCGCTGGCCAGTTTTTCCAGAGGTTGCAGTTTTGTATCCCACCCAATTTTTGGTTTCTTATTCCATCTTATACGAATATAAAATAATACTGGGAGTGTCAAAAACATTCCAAATCATCAGGAAATCTTCTTCCAACTCTAAAAAGAACGTAAAGAACGACTAACTTTTCCGTAACAATGATGGATAAGGTATGTATAACGTAATTTATGATAACCGCCTGCCACCACGTCTTCCTGCCCGTAATATTGTTCCCATGGAATGTATGAAACTCCACATTTTATTCCGTCGCCCAAAAATATTCACGCAAAGCAAATTCGCCTGTGAACGACCTCTTGATGGCCATAACATAACTTTTAGTTTGCTATACTTTACACATTATTCGTGACGTAAGAGCTCCAATCAGGTGCAGACGACCAAACCAATCGAATCAAAAAAAATATATACGAGTATTCTAATACCCTGTTTTTATTAAGAAAATACATTTACAGTAAAGCAAACAAAAGGCAAAATGCTAATTTTTTTACCATGAATCGTGGAAAGTTTGCAAACTTTTACCCGACACTGGTGCTGTTACGTCAGAATTGTATTTGTTTTATGCCCTGATATGTGATGGCAGTAAAAGTTGGGCAAAATAGTGTAATCTAGAAAAACTTGTTTAAAATATAGCCTGGATTTACAATACATATAAACTTTTCATTTTATGTTGTTTGTCTAACTGCAGTGTGCGATATCTTTTGTAATAAACTTGTTTTGTAATGCATTTGACAATGACAAGGATGGATATGTGTTTGCTCTGTCATTTATTGATTCCAAAGGCTTACCTCAATTGGTTTAGCAAACTAAACAAATCCTTGACTCCACTTCATCTAATAAGACAGCTCACGACTATCTAAAAACCAATTATTTTTATCATGCTCCTAAAGGAACCATCACTCATTTTATGTAATCTCGAATTCAATAAATTCAGAGATGGTTTTAATTTAAAATGTAAATGGAGCGTTGAAGAAGCTAGCAATAACCCTTAGAGACAGTTATTTTACGAAAATAATTCCAACCAAAAATTATAGCTGGGCTGGACCCAATCAGAATGCTAATACAAACTGAATATAAAATGATGGAGTTCCTTGGAAGTGTAATAAATAAAATAAATATCGCAGGTAGAACAGTAAGGCGATTTAGAACCATGCGACAAACCATTCGACTTGAGTTTTGGTTAGATCCTTCTCGTAGTTTGATCGAATGTCTTTATTTCAGTTTGATAATAAACATAATAAAAGAACAAAATAAAATAGTTGCATAGCATAAGTCCATGTTATTATAATTTTAATAATAAGAGATAGTGATCATAACCAAATCCAAATTCTGAATCGGGGAGCAGATTTAATTTGTGATACAAAATACATATACATACGCGGAACAAACATGAGGTGTTTTCGAATTCAAGTGTAAGGAATATAAAAAAAATGCGTCACCTTTTTGACCAACCTGTATATGATAATAGTCGTACATACTTACTTGTACATCTAAAGCTTTATAATAGCTTTTTAGGGTTCCGTAGCCGCATGGCAAAAAACGGAACCCTTATAGTTTCGTCAAGTCTTTCTGTCTATCTATCCGTCCGTATGTATGTCACAGCCACTTTATTCCGATACTATTAGGATTATACAGTTGAAACTTAGTAGCTAGATGTACCCTGTTAACCGCTTAATATCGAACTTATACGTGTAGGGTGTCTATGGATAGTTCTTTTAAAATGGCATCGAGGTTCCTGAAACTATTTTCTCTAAAAGTATAACGTTTGAGAGATAAACGCTTTCAAAGTGGTAAAATGCCCTTCCCCCCCCCCCCCCCCATTCCCCCCCACTAACTTTAAAACTAAGCGAGTGTATATTTTTTTTAAATACGTATGTAGATCTTGACAAAGACTTTCAACAAAAGTTGATTTAAACGAGATCGAACTAGTAGTTTTTGAGATAGAACACATTTTCAATAACCGTCATACAAATACTATGAAAAGTAAGTAAGTAAATAAGTTATATTTGCTTTCATCAAAATATTGTGGTATTTTGAATAAGTGGATCTCAAATTCAGTTAAAATTGGCACAGAACCCCTTAGTGTGTGAGTACGACTCGCCCTTGATCGGTTTTACATAGTCTGCCTACTCAAATTCAATTCAGTAAACACACTTGTAAAGCGTCTGGCATACTATATAATGTTTTGTAGCTACATTTTAGCAGAATCCCAAACCAAACGAACTAACCACTGCTTAATTTTAATAAAACCTCCTCAACCAATGGAGCAACTATTTATTTGGTTCGAAGCTAACATATAACGCAAACATACAATATTGCTTTTGCGTATATCTCTCAATTATATTGTGAATAGTTAATTTGGTTGATCGTACAGACGAGGCCTAAATTCAAGGCGTTTTTATTTTATTTCTTTTTCGTATAACACGCACACGTATTACGCAGAGTCTTACACCTTCGTTCTTTCTTACACTTTCGTGTCCATTTATAAGTTAGCAAAGCTTCGTACTCAAACAACCTGGCTTCTTCACTGAGTAAATAGGGCAACGTGATCCGAAATAAATTACGGTACTCACAAAGGAGTCGGTAGCAACTTTTTGCTTGGACAAGTTTAGCGTTTGATCTCGAGATGCCTGACCTTGTTTGATAGTTCGCCGCGGCCGCTCTCTCACTACGTACTATTATAGTGCGAGATCCTACTGTCTAAATATCTTACTCATAAAAAAGTAAAGTTCACCTATAAACATCCAACTGCGGCGTTAAGGCATGACGACCCGTCTGGTGTAGTGGTCGAGAAATCGCCGACTACGCAGCGGGTGCGGGTTCGATCCCCGCACAATACAAACATTTGTGTGCATGAACATGTCTGTTTGTATTGGTCTGGGTGTTTTCTATGTATATCATGTATGTATTTACAAAAAAAAAAGTATTTAAGTATTATATCCGTTGTCTGGCACCCATAACACAAGCTTTGAGTAGCTTACTTTGGGGCTAGATGGCGATGTGTGGGAATGTCTAAAGGATATTTATTATTATTTATTATGCCGTCAAGTATGAGGTGAAAAGAGCCATACTCCGCTACGCGGGCTCATTGCGAATTGGTGATGGGGTTTGCAAGACAAGCGACACTTATCTTATACGATGCAATGCGAAAATGTAATACACAACGAAATATTTCTTCTTCACAACTATATAAATATTGACCTACTTTATTAGCTGATCAACTTTCTGTCCGAGGATCTTGTGATAACCTCTTTACAAAAACTTTTCATCTTTATTGTGTATTCATTAACTTCTTAAAAGTATTCACAGACTGTGTTTATATTATATTTATCTTGACTATTTGTCGGTATTGCAAAACCTATCAGCTGCCACGATTTGTAGTAACACAGCGTCTACTTTGACTACTCTCAAAAACATATTCTAGTTTTGAATAAGATAGAGTGACTGATAGTCGGCTCCTAGTCTATATTTATTTGATTTAGAGAAGTGGGACAATCGGTTTGAACTGTAGATGAAACGACTTACGACTGTAGAGAGACTAAAGTTCTATATATTACGGGACTACGAGGACTTGCTTTCAAATAGAAGTCAGAAGTAAATAAATCAATTCAGATATTTGTGTTTTTCTTTTCCTAAATTTCACCTATTGTCAGAACGTACATTGTTTTTTATTATTGTAGCTGATAGTTTTAACGAGTTTGTACAATTGTATTTTATTGCCTGCATCAGGCGACCCAAGATCAACAATAACGTGACAAAACTTAAGAATGTGCGGTTACTAAAGTACCGCAGAAACCGCCAATACATGGTGTGCTTTTAAGTATAAACTTAATTAAAACGAAAATTTTCAGTATAGTTTTCCACTCCATTTCACAACTTTTAAGTAGCATCCTCTCTCGTTGAAGTTAAATTCCAAGTAGTACGTTTTCAGTGCCATCTCAGTTCGTTGAATGAGCCCCATCTATCAAAGTCCAGTCGGCTCCGAGCCCCTTCGACTCGCTTTCAAGAGGATTGCTTACAACTTATAAAGGTGCGGTAGATCCTACACAAGAGTATACTTACTAACGGTTGTATTTATGTCTAGATAGGGTGCTGATAAGAAGTGTAACCATTAATATCTAAAACATCTGAAATCATCTTCGTAACAGTTTAGTCATAAAAATCATTTATTTATGCAAATAGGCCTACTGGGGGCACTTTTACACGTCCCAATATAAACCATACCACAGCTTCGGGACAACTGTGCGTTGGTGCTAAGAAAAAGCTGCTGGTTACAAATACACAAGTTCAGGTAAAGCAATACAAAGCATTCAAAGAGAACAATCTTAAGACAGAAATATATGTTATTTCCATTTTTACCCCATTAGAGCCTTGTTTCACCAGGTCTTAAAATAGTACCGCCACTTTTTGCGCAACAAGTTTAAAATGTCGCTTGGCAACATTCCGTTGCACGCATGCCCTATTTTTGTTTTTAAAAGCCTCCTGTTTCGGATTTCCAAAGTTTTGCGACTGAGCTCTTTCGTAGGAATGGCATGAAATTCTTTGTTTTTAAATAATTTTCAAGATTGGTTACTTCTAAGGGTTTCCACAATGTTAATTTCTATTATACGTAATCAAAAAATAACAATCGCAGTTGGCCCTAACAAGTTACATATTTTTCATCCCTCATTTAAAAACTTCGAACAAACGTGACTGTAATAAAGGTGGACCTACGAAGAGAACGGACCTGGAAGAGAATCCTTAAAGCATTCCCTCCCAGATCACTCCTTTAGGTGCATGCAGAAAGATTGCAATGGGTAGCACATTTGTATTGATTTTTTAACCTCTACATAGCAAACCATAACCATTTAAATGTCTAATGTAATCTCATAAAGCAGTTTTCAGTTATATTCAACATTCTTTAAAAGTTATAATAATAAATATCTTCTCATCGTATACTTTCTTGTATGGTCTTCTTGTTTACAACGATACAAAACCCAACCATAGAAATAAATTAGACCTTCATACGCCTCATGGGAAAGGTCATTGTAGGCCGACCTTTAGCCGCAGACTGATGTGATGACCTGTAAAATGTAATAACTGGGAATAAGAAGAAAGATCCACATTCTTTCTTTCTAGAGAAAGAGCTATAACAATGGCCATACACGTTTGTTTTCTAACCATACTGTATATTGTAGAATAGTTTAGTTGAGCACTTACGAGTATGATTCCTTTAAACCTTAAAAATATTTAAATCATAACATAATTTCAACAAAAGGGAAATACGTATATTTTTGAGTGTCGTTACAACATGTTTGGAATGCTACATAAAGAAATTTAGATACCTCTACAATTTCCATGTAATAAGAGTGTTGCAATAATAATAATAAATTTAATCTTTACTACACAAGAAAAAGTAAGTTACATAAAAACTTAAAAAAAAAAATTAACAACTAAGGTGGTTTCATCGCTAAGAGCGATCCCTTCCAGACGACCTTTGGGTAAAGAAATAAACTTTTGGATAGTAGCATCGCAAACATTAAAAATATTATTGTTAATACATTAAATTTATATTTTTTTGTATTTTTTCCATAAACAACTTTAAACCTCTTATCGTTTTTCGTTTAAAAAAGTATCTACACCTGAACATGAACACTCGATGCAAAGTCACAGTCGGTGTTGTTTGCGGACATAGATTGGAGTCCGCTGGCTCTCAGTAAACATCGTGGCATCCTCGCCTTTATTTGAGAACAGTGTTACTTTTACCTGCATAGAGGTAAGGACTAAATATACAAAATGACTAGATTTTTGATCGTATTGAGTACTTAAACGTAAAAATTAGTGATCGGATAATCACTTAATCAATTTACCTAAAGGTCATTTTAGGCTAAGATCATATGGAGGCTTCTTGCCGATTTCAGTAAATTCGTCAATGCGAAACCAGTCTGTAACATGGTGAGCAAACGGCGTCTTTAGCATGTGGTATTTTTTTTTTAAACCGGACTCCAGGATAACCTATAATTGATGTGTATAAAGTTAATTTAAATCTCCGCATCAATTTACTAGTATGTTGAGTGTAATTGAAGCAGCAGACAGTATATACACACACAATAGTAGTACACCCGATTTGCTTCTATTATAAAAACACTATTTTTTTCGATTCGGAAATCCCGGGATTTTTTGATTCAAAAGTGCACTCCATAATAGCCAACACCTCAACAACATATGCATCCTATTATCCGATCAGCAGTAATAATACAGCAGGAATATCCGTAATCAAATCCATCTTTATCTTGAACTACTATATCTTAAATGCATATACCATTAGGAATACATAAAAAACACTTTGAACATATCTATAACTTAAACTTAGTTCTAAGCATCACGTGATCCCCTGTTTTACCGACTTCAAAAAAGGAGGTATTAAATGTTAAATTAAACTGTCACATTTATGTTCTCCACTAGAAATGGAATAAAGTAACCTGCGTTGCACAATAAGTAGTCTAATTTTCCAATTGTGATATTTATCTTTATTTGTCTGAATTAAGAAAATCACAAACAACTACTTTCTCGACGACAAAGAACTTGACAACCGATCAGAGTTTGCGAACAAAGATTGAGGCGACTTGTTTGCACTGTAAACATCGCCCTGTATCGCCTTTCAGTGACAGCGAATTCGACTAATAAAAAAAAAGAAAAAATCGGGGACAAAATTATGACTTAAAATAATGATTTGAAATAGTAATCGCCTTCAAAAACTGACAATAAAACTAATAATAAAAATAAAGCATTTATCTTCTATTTAGGAGAAAAAAAATATTTTGGAGACGGTGCGTATTGTGCGTAGGTAAAGTGTTCGTGTACGTAACCTTACATTATGCACCGACTTCAAAAGCAATTGTTTCTCCTAAATATAATAAAAATGCGATTCGAAGGCTTTTTTTTAAATGATTTTGAGATTGTTACTCATACTCGTATCTCAAATTTACTGAACCGGTTTGTATGGAACTTACAGTGTACCCTGGAATGTACCTGATTAAACTAAGAATCACTTGCTATGACATCTCGTTTTTGAGATATCCGTGGACAAACATTCATACACTTACAAAATTTAGCTCACGTTTGGAAGTCTTACTCGATCAACATACCTACTAAAATATTATAAAATTTTAACGATATCACATACTTACACATTCGATTCATTATTTCCCTATTTTTGAAGTCGGTTTAAAGAAGTAACAAAGCACTGAGTGCATAGTCAAGGGTACTATAACAAGCAAAAGGCAAATCAGATGATATAAATAAATATGCATCATCTATTTAATAAATTGCCTCATTCAAACATACTTTTTATTAGGGCTCATATTCAATTAATTGCTTATTGCCAAAGTCTGAATAGCCGAGAAGTATAGTCATACACCGAAGTCGGAGTTTGATCGAAGCCATCTCGTTTGTCTCGGGTTCGATTTCCGGCTTTTTTTAAGTGCATTTTCTCTTATAATGTTTAGGTTGCACAGTGAAACGCTTAAACACATCAAAATTAAGATATCTCTATCTTAAGATATCTCTATCTTAATTTTGAAGTGTATATCTATATAGTTATCTCTATCTATATATCGTTTTTAAAAATTACCCCGGTTCACGCTTGACTAAAACCGTTTGTGACTGATATCAGACATTCGGCAATTGCCAGATCCAGAACTTTTCCAATATACCAACGCAAACTCCGAACGAAATTCTTTGATAAGCGATTTATAATCATTCCGGGGGATGGCTCCTTTCCGAATTAAAGGGTTCGCCAAAGTAACGCGAAACACGACAATTCGGTTAAGATGATTTGCAGTGTTTACAAAGTAATCATCTTGTAAAATAAAAAGGTGCATCTGTTTTGGTATAGCGACAATCTTTTGCGATTTTTGTTTAAAAAATACTTCAAATGTCCTGCAAATAATTAGGCAGAAAATTGATAAAGCATTATACTAAAGAGCGTGGATTTAAAAAAAAAAGTATCAAGGTTATGATTCATTAAGATTACTGTGTATTTTTAAAAAATACTCATTATTGAACTTGCATAACAGAAGCAAACTATATTTCTACAAGTAATTGTTGCATTAAAAGTAGTTGCTGCAGACGCCTACGACCTAAGCAGCTAAGTAAAACTTATGGTAACGCTTTCACATGTAACATAAATATTTTTACACATAACATTAGTTTTTTACCGACTCAGTGTGGTTTTGCCCTATAAATATAATCCCTAAATTACGGGAGGGCCAATTACAAAGAAACCGACCGTGCCCGCGGCTGAGACGTCCGGATCTCTATCTACTCAAACTCGTTACCGTTAAATAAATCGACCAGCTAAATCCGTACTGAATTCTTCTGTCGAATAACGTAGTAACGTAGAACAGACTACGTTATTTGACAGCAGAAAATAGTTGCGAAATGAAAATATACTCGTTTTGGTAAATTGTGGTTTGTACCTGCCTAAATTCACTCGAAACTATACCTAATTGACTCAAATTTATTTTGAGCATCAAATCCTTTTCTCCCTTGGTCACAACATCACGCGTAAACGGATGAACCGATTTTGCAGATTCTTTTTTGGTGGGTTTTTTATGGCCAGGATAGGGAAATTAAGAAAATTTAGCAGGTGGACCAGTTTCCATAAGATAATAACAATTAAAATTGTAGGTCCAGGTCGGATGGGGCCTTGGGCGAAGCTAAATCTGCTGCGACAGCTAGTAACAAATAAATAGACATACCATGTACATATATACATATCACACACAATACATTGAACGTCTTCAAGTGAGTCTGACCTAAATTAAACGGAAATTTATTTAGAATTAAAAGGTAGGTTGTTGTTGATATGTTCTTAAAATATAAATACAATATGCAAAAATATGTTTTAATGTTTATTAGACCATTTGGGTAATTGAAGTTTTTGACAGTGTAAATAACACCTCGATGCGATGACATTCGTTATCGAAACCAAATAAATTCGGCTCAAACACATATCGACATAAAATTCGAATCCAATGATGCGTAACGAATAATTTCCCAAGTAAGTGGTTTCATTACCACCGCAACGATCATGAGGGAATATTCCCTGATAAATTCCCGTCCCGAGGCACTGATAAACGTTTGTAATTTTAACATTATTGTAATTCAAATACATTTTTCAGCTCCATGCATATGTGGTTAAAGTCGAGATCTTGACGAAATTGTTTTAGAAAATTAAACAGATTTTTTAAATAAAATAATTGACTGTTGTCAACATTTTTTAAATAATTGTATTAAACGGTCATGGTGATATATGTAGCCCAAGCCAATTTTATCGGACTTTGTAAAAGTAAAGAACTAATGACATTCATAAAATTGCATTTTATTGGTTAGTAAATAGACCAATATTATGATCCCAAGAGAGGTCAACAACAACTCACATTTACTAGAATAATATAAATTAGAAAATATTATTTAAGGAAAATCGATATTAAAATCGGTATTTTGTATACAGAGCAAAAATATTCTGAATGTAACGACACAGTGTATTCAATGTAATTCAAATAATTTAATACGTCAATTAAGTAAACATTGATGGATCAATGCTTCAAATAATAAATTTTTCACGAGGCACCCACAGACGTAAATCAATCAGTTTCGTTAATTATTTATTTTCGTTTGGTAAACCTTTTTGTCCCACTGCTGGGCAAAGGTCTCCCAACAACTCTGTAAATG
The DNA here is from genome assembly GCA_963924145.1 of Pyrausta purpuralis. Taxonomy (NCBI): domain Eukaryota; kingdom Metazoa; phylum Arthropoda; class Insecta; order Lepidoptera; family Crambidae; genus Pyrausta; species Pyrausta purpuralis. Next base: position 23,097,378 of record OZ001643.1, read on the forward strand.
GCCAACGACTTCCAATTCTTACCAAAACTAACCAAATCGTCACACCAGTGCTTTTTGGGTCTATCTCTACAGCGATAGTCATCTTCTGGTATACATCAACAAAAAACCGCCCAAGTGTAACTGAATTAGGGAATCCACTTACTTCCACGTAGCTAAATACCATAATATTTTGTAGACAGAATTTTTTTTTCATAGTGTTTGTAATTGTATGAATAACAAAGTTATGTTTGCGTTTGTTGAATTTGTGCTATGTCTCTAAAACTACTAGTTCGATCCCTTCCAAACCAATTTTCGTTGAAAGCATTTGTTATGATCTACATTACGTTTTTTTTATCAAAATTTACACTCGCTTTGTTTAGAAGTTAGAGGGAGGGGACGCCCATTTTACCATTTTGGAGGTGTCTATCTATAAAACGTTAGACTTTAAAAGAAAGTTGTTTTAGAAACCTTCATGTCATTTTAAATGACCTATCCATAGACACCCCACACGCATAGGTTTGACTTTTTTTTTAATTTCAGTTGCATGTATGGGACAGTATGTATGTATGGAACAGGATACATCATCCTACCAAATTTCAACAGTGCTTATAGTTACAATATAAAGTGGCTGTGACATAAGAACGGACAGACAGACAAACATGACGAAAATAAGGGTTCCGTTTTTTGCCCTTCAGCTACAGAACCCTAAAAAGCGAGCAACCAGCCAGCCTTGCGGAAACAGAGTCAAAGGCAAGCATCACTCACTTAAGTGATAAAGTCACTGTTTGTTATCTCGACATCCGTGTACAAGCACAAATCAACACCAGAAGTAAGAAAGTGCCGTTAATTCGCCGTAATGCGCACGAGTTGACAGCGACGCAATCATGCATGCCGGTGCGCGCGTAATCAGTATGTGCATCCCTTTCCTTATCAACTGCTAAAGAGTCACTCACATAAATACCTGGCATTTTTCATTAAGTTACGCTTATGGCCTGTTTTACAATGTCCTAACCAGTTCTGGTTAGCGTTATGTGACCGTATTGGTCATTTGGACCGTATTCATGCAAAATGATATTTTTCGTTTTTGGAATATTTGTTGGTTAGTTATTATCTTCTGACGGTAAAACAGGCCTACACAAACACTCTATCTAAGGCCCAATTTCTTCATCGTTAGTAATGGTAAAATGTCGATACCAGCGGTTGAATATTTACGATTTTTGTTTTGGAAAGAAATAAAGACCATTGGTTAGGGTATTTCTTCTTCAAAACACACACCATCATAAATAATAATCGTATTACCTAGGCAACTCTTTTCTCATAGAATCAAGCATTTGATTGGCTTATTAACTTAATAGTTACATCTTGGACTTGTCTTAACTAAGCATTCGTGTAATTGAGCTTGTTTAAATGAGACATGGCAGGCAGTAGATTAAAGTATTCGGTAGAAAAATCTTACTACTGTTTTGTTTAAGCTAAGAATAGAGCGACCATTCATTGAGTGACAAACACAGGCTGCATCTAAATAGTTTACTACACAAACAATTTCGTCCCATAACAGTACACTACATGATTTATTACAGAACTTGTACGTTTTTGTAAGCGATCTACATAATCATCCTAAACATATGACATACACATAAATTCTAATCCTACAAACCTAAATCAAATAAGAAAACATCCTATCTATACCAAAGCAGAAAACACTTGACATAGCTGTTGAACTTAGCACACACATAACATTTATAATTGAAATGTGAACAAAGTTAAGCCCGCATCTCTCGCTAGAGTCTCGTATAAAATCAACTCGGGGCGGTGTATAATGATACAAGCGCAGTGTGCAAGTGACTTTACTGAGCAATCCGACGCAGCTGACACGCCACTTGCCTAGTAGGATGTGCGATGATGCATGCGAAGTGGAGCTGCAGGGGTGCTGCTTGTTGGAAAAGCTAATAATATACAATAACAAATCAGATCTTGGTCTCTTTTAACTGTAAGTTATAAAGGTATTGGAAAGTTACACTGCTACATGGTCAATTAAATCTCAGAGACGAAAGCAGGACAATAACAACTATATCGAACTACCTATTCATAAATTTACATGTCAAAACTATCCTAATGTCGAAGGGGTATTATAAAAATCAAAGACTATCTTAATGACGAGAATGTATGGACAGTCCAGCCTGCACCAAATTTATGTACCTACTTGTTTATTTTGATGTGTATCATTTTTGTGGCAGCTAGTGGTGACTGAGTTTGTTCCGGCGTTTCTTCTCAACACTTGCCAAAATTGTCAGAGTCTTGTTTCAGAGCGCTAGTAGGGCATAAAAGATAAGGCGACATGTTCTAGCCCGATGGGCCATAATTGATTGATATCACGCTAAATTTATCGACGTTCATAGGTGGCTTTTGTGTCCTAAATTGAATAAATTATTTCTTTTGAATAAACATACCAAAGGTTCATAAACATGAAATATTCGCCGGGTCGGACTGACAGCACGGTAGCTCAAGTGGTAAGAGCGTTTGGCCCGGTGTGCCAAAAGCTTGCTGGTTCAAGTCCCGCCCGTGCGCAAATTTTTGGTTTCTTATTTCATCTTTATGAATATAAAATATGACACTGTGAGTGTTAAAAACATTCTAAAGCAAAACCAAAGGTTATATCAATAAAGTGTGGTTTTGTAAGGCCAGAATACATTGCTCGTGCGATGAATAAATTTTCACTTGAAAGCAGAACAAAATTGGCCGAGTGTAAGTATTTTTTGGACTATGGTATTCAAGGATTCTCGAATTATTTGATAGAATTAATTTTCAAATGTCTTCGGTATTGTACAAGATGGATTCGGTTTCAGCAGCCTGAAGTAGTTCCATGTATAGAACTTCGGAAATGGGCGTCTTTTTATTAGTGGACGTCTTGCAGCTGATGATGATCATAATAATGACGCATTAATATGAGTCAGAATGTCTTTGGCAACCCTATCCAGAATGTTGCCTTATCTACCTCACGCGCCGTCTCCTCATACAAATTTCACGCCGTGTCTCTGTCTTAGCGGTTAATTGTTAGTATTTACGAGAAAATCTCATTGAAACTCCGTGTGAGAGAAACCTGAAAATTGTCCTCAAATCACACGCTCGAACGAAAGCTACAACGAATTAATGCGACAGCTATTTGCTATATGGTTAAGAAAACGAGTCAAATTGAATGTTCAGTTTTCTACACGGGATATAATAAAACTATCCAGCGACATGCTTTGGAAAACAAATTGAAAGTGTAAAGAGTAACGTAAAAAGAAGATTTTAGGTTCCCTTGCAAGATTGGGTATTTGTAATCAGCAATGGAGCTTAAAAAAGAGAATTTCTAAAAGTAGCCGCCTGATTCCTACCCATCTCATAAGTAACGAAGTATTGGTTTATCACCTTGTTATAGTTCGGTCGCCATATAATGCTTGCTTGAACTAATTGAACACCCGAAGCTACAGGCACCTATATTGCAAGAGACAAAAGGAATAGCGTTATTGATCTTTTGTGCTTTTGTGTTTAATAAAACTACGACAAGAGTCGATTGGTAACGGAAATTCTGTTCTGTTGTATCCTGCCGATATTGAGACGCTAGTAGATTTACCGACGGTTGAACGAACCTTGGAAATGACAGGAGGAATCTATATATAAAAAAGTGGGTCGAAGAAATATCATAACAATCGAAAAGTGTATTCTCGATACCTTAATCCTGCGAGCGACATTTTTATATCAAAAATTTCAATCATTTTTTGTGAGTTTTGTTCCTTGATTACTTTTACTAAAATAAACCTAAACGTTTCCCCATTCTGATTTCAGTTTTAATAATACCATATGTTACCTTCAAAGGAAGCTTTTTATACCCCCGAACTATCAAGGGACAGAGTGTTACATAAAATCCTTAGTAAACATTCTGGAAAATCTATGTTGCACTTGAGACTAATTCGGCAAACAAGTCTTAAACTTTCCGCGGCAAATGATCCAAGGGAATTCCCGGGACGACGCCATTCATTTCATAAATACCGTTCCTCCAATTCAGCAACGAGACACTAAAAAGAAATGATTCCTAGGAAAATAATATGAGATTTTCCGGGCAAGTGGCTTAAAAAGCGTGACGTTTAGTAAGATTGCTACGCTGTATTTCTTTGGGGCTCCATTCTTAATTTGATGAGAATGTAAAAACGGTATTAGGTTATTCCGACCGGTGGGTGAGAGGGTGGGGGAAGGGAGTCACGATTTATATTGCCCCAGATGAGATTATGGTATGACGGAGTCGTAAGGCGTTAGAGTTGTTCGCTTACCGCATTACTCCTTGAGTTCCTCGCTGTAAAAACTGTCTCTTTAAGTCCACATTTAGGGAGTTACTTTACATTTAAATGTCATTTTGTATTATATTCTAGAAAGAATTAAGCTTGAGTTAGCACACTGGTTGCGGTGCGCGATCCGGTCCATACAAAATTGCCCGCATGCGATCAATATTATACCTGCTGGACCGCAGGCCATAACCAGTGAGCAGTGACTAATATTATAAAGCTGAAGAATTTGTATATTCCTTTTACGTATCTCAGGAACATCTGGCCCGATTTGAAAAAATAATAATTTTGTTTTGGATAGCTTATTTATCGAGGAAGGTTTTAGGCTATGATGAAACATTACGCTTCGACCGAGGAAACTCAAAACGCGCGGACTCAGTAGCAGGGTACCGCTAGTTCTTGGAATTTGGAATAAAACAAATTGGAGATTCCTGGTTTGACACTATGCTGATTTATTTTATTTTTTAAGGCATATTAATTTAAATTTAATTTTTTTTTACTAATTTATTAACATAATTTGAAGTTTAAATTGTTACTAACAAAAATATGTCAAATGTAATGTGATTATATATATCTACGACTAAATAATATGTCATTTTAGTTACCAACTAGGTATATTTCAACCGTAAAATTAATATTCAATTTAATAACTTCGAATTCACGACAATCGGTGGCTGAAAACGCCAAGCGTCGCAAGTACGTCTCACTTGCAAGTGATTATGTGTTTGCGCCGTTTGGCGTTTAAACATTTGGGGCGTGGGGACCCTCTGCTAAATTATTGATTAGAAAATATGCGCCAAAATTTAATTCTGTAACAGTCAATAATAAAGCTGTCTGGTTTCTAGCTCAAAAGATTAGCATAGCTATCCAACGCGGCCAGCATCATAGCCTCCTTGCCGCATGGAAATGGTTTTGTTTTTGAAAAGGTTGATTTTTAAGTTATTTTTTTACGTTGCATGTTTTAGTTTTATTTTTTCTTGTTTATTACCCACTTTAAAAAATGCTACGTTTTCAACCTCTGGTATGTACAGTAGTGCCTAGAAAATAACTAGGTACTTAGTTTTACAAACATATTGTGATTGCTTATAGTTGCTTCTATGTGTAGGTATAACACATGATATTATTTATCAGTGTGTATCTCAATCAATCTCCCTGACAGCATGATCACATTCCAAACGGTCAAATTACTCTACAATTTCACACATTTTAATAGGGGCTCACACTATGTTTCAACCTTCGTTTACATACCATTGCACTAAATGCAAAAACACTCTACCATCGAGCATAACATTACCATTGTATGTAGACATTGCTTGAACGGAGCAGTTGATACAACTAGAGGTCAGTATAAACTGGAAATATCTAGTTTGATGTTACTTATGCTACGGCAAAAGTCCGGATTGCACCAGCTACAGCCGGTTCATCGCGAAATTATCATACAAATTGGTGCAGTCAGAAATAAGAGCATGTATTTATTTCGTCTGCGTAAACCTGACGATTACATTGGCTGATGGGACATGTAATTTGTTGTTGCTGTAAATTTCATGTCGCAGATATCTTTATAACGGCTTTGTTTGGGGGAAAGATAAGAAAAGTCTACTAAAGCAATGTAATTTTAAAGTTTAATAACAAATATAAGTGATCTTGGTAACTTATGAGGATGGGCATTGGGATTAATCTATACTAATATACAGCTTAAAAGTTTGTTTGTTTGAACACGCAAATCTGATAACTACTGGACCAATTTGAAAAAAATTTTTGCGTTACATAGCTTATTTATCGAGGAAGGCTTTTGGTTAAAAAATCACGCTGCCACGGGAGGAAAGGGAGCCAATTCAAAGCGCGCGGACGAATTCGCGGGGGACCGCTAGTTGTTGTATAAATTGTCATCAAACTCGTTACTATGAACCAAAAGATTTATAAGAAAATCAATTATTTAGATACTTCGTTGGCTTTAGGTATTTAAACTCTCTCTACAACTAAATACAAGATCAATTTGATCGTCATTTAAATTCATGTAGATCCGAAACCATTCAACTGTTTCTACTCCAATCACCCTTTAATCCGAAGGGGACTAAACAGATTAAACCACAATTAGCGCGCCCGTTCCAAGACCGTTTCCGTGCGAACTTTTACAAATGGGTTGGTAACAAAATTTGAGACCATTCCACACTAGACGCTTTGACCCCGTTCAGGAAAACGCTGGGATATCCAATAAAGACCCACGCCACCGCGTATACGGAAACCCTTTCAGGATACAGAACGCCGATACTCCTGAGCTGTAGGAGGGTTTCATTTGCCTTAATCCATTCCACTATTCAGAAATGCGAACGATCCGTGTTCGGGCATTGTTTCTAGTACGTATCCATTTACTTTGAAATGGCTTCCTCCACTCAGGTCCATAGAAAGCATATGAACTTAGGTGCAATTTTCTGATACACGGGAAGGGTTTTCGCGCTATGCTCTACGATAGATAGATAGATAGAAATACCTTATTGCACATCACATACAATGTGTGATATGGGACATAAGTTACAGGCAGTATAGAATTTAGGCGTTTTTAGATCGTATTTTTATGTACCTTTACTAATGTGTTAGACTCTTACACACTGCGATTTTTAGCATCGATGCTATCGCGCGTTAATACTATCAATGCAGAAGTGCGACTGCATCGATGTTAGTAGTTAGTATCGGTCTGGAGTTCTAAGTCCTGAAAGGGTTTCCATATACGCCACACGGCCGGAAAAAGAGGGGAATTATCGGAAATGCCGCTTACGTATTCGCGGTTAAATTGGTGCAGGCATGAAAAAAAGCATTAATGTCGTAGATACGGGAACACGTGACGGGGAAAGGGAATGCTTCTGTAAATGAGTCAGAGAACGGTGAACGAATTAAGCGCGGCGCGGTTCAGCGCGAGCGGTCATATTAGCTGACGTCGTTACTTTAGTCATACGTCTTATGACTTAAAAGCTGAACTTCGTGATTAAAGCAAGCCACTTTGCACAGTATAATAAGGACCAAAATAAGCGATTTCACCGGCAGCAGCGACAGTTTCCTCTTAGGAACAGAGATGGCGCCACTTTTCTAAAACAACAATTAAATTTTTATACAAGTCAAACTATTTCAAATGAAAGGTAATAATATCATCTAAAATATAAAAATCGTCGTAAAAATATTAACTTCCTAAAATGCACAAAAGTTTTTTTTTTAGTTTAGAAAGAAAAGTTTCCGTCGCTTTTTACTTCGTTCTATCAAAAACATATACGACTGTGTATGTGATTTGCTAATTCGTAGTATTGTCTAGAAACTATAGTATTTGGTGGAGACAACCGCACTATCTTTAACAATTGTTAAAGATATTGAAGTGCGGTTTTCTTCACATTTTTTTTTTGTGGACAGTAATTTCTCGGGCGGCACCAATATCAATGATTATATGTACCAAATGTTATCTTTCGTTATTTTTAAAAAATATTTATATTGAAAAAAAGCGATAAGCGACCAAATTATGCTAAATCTAATTTCATTTCATTTGCAGTAGCGAAATTTTTATCACAAGGGAACATAGATGGCGCCACTTTCTGTGAAACTAACAATAAATCTACAAGCCAAACCACCGCACCGGTTTTATGAAAAGGGTGTCAAATGAAACATACATATGGAACGAAATCATACAAAGAAATTATTTAAACCTCGCGACCTTAAAATTTCCCATTATTTTTTTACGTACCGAAAATCCTTTTTACTTAATTAATTTTATGATTGTCAATAAAGTATAGTAATATACAAAGAAAACGAGAGAACAAGGCAATCTCCGATAACCAGGAAAAAATTAAACTACCTTGAAGTTTCTTCTGCCCAGCGAAACAAAACAATTTGACGGAAATTAAATATTCCATGAGCGCAAAATCCGGATTTATATGTTTTCATTTTACCATACTTATTACATCAAGTTTCCGAGCTCGTAATCAAACTCGTTTAAAAGATATTTCATGGGTCACGAGACAAGTCAAATATTCGGTTTTCCTGTTTTCGTTATAGCGCAGTCAATATCAGATATTCATTTGTAGATTCTTTCGCGGTTTTCTCCTTTGTAAATAAGCCGTACTAGGTAAAATATTATGATATGTAATAACATTACTCATGTAAATTATACGTCTTATGTTATACCGTACTCGTATTCGAGCCAAGAACATAACAAATCTTATTATATAAGCGTATAAATAGGTACTCGACACGTTCTTTCTACGATATTTCATACAATACATTTAAAAAACTATCATCTATGTATTTTGCACCAAAGACCCTTTACAAACTGCGGCTTTTAACAGCGATGTAGTCGCGATGCTACCGCGCGTTAGCATCGATGCAGTCGCAAAATGACAACCTTTTCACTGCGCTGCTTTAAGCATCGGTACAGTCGCGATGCAGAAGCAAATTATGTACTGAATTTTGACGACTATATCGATACTAACGCACGTTAGCATCGATTCTAACGCGCGTTAGTATCGATGCAGAAGCGCGACGTGCGAAACGCGCGAGCGCATTATCAATGTAATATACGTCATTAGGTTTTTGATTTTCTAGATCCCCTTATACAAGGTCAAAGGTACCACTAAACTTTTATACAGGTGTATGATCAAACAGTCATTAAATAGACTAGTATCATTAAAATTGGTGTGCTAATCCAAAATTTGACATATTTCAAGTTAATAATTATAAGAATATAATGCAAATTTTGCCACACCTTGACAGTGACAGTCCTAAGTAAGGTACAACTTATCTAAGAACAGAATATTATGAGTTAAAAAGTGTTCGTATCTAACAATTATTGTAACTCTTTGGGTTAAACATTATACATAACGCGTAATCCATATAATTCAAACGACTCAACAATCAACAACCAAAAAGTTATCAAACAACAGATGCCAAACACCTAACATATCAACATATCACCTCAGACTCACCCGCAACCCGTTATTTCAACAAATTCTTCGAAACATTTTCATAAACAAACTTTTGCGAAGTGCCTCCAACACAAGATTTATGCGTAACGAAAATTAAATGAGAACACATTAATTATGGAAGCATTTAAATTCTTGCAAGACTTATTTCAGGTTTATTGAGGGACAATTAGTAAGAGTAATTAATTATGTTACTGTTTTAATAAAATTATTGTTTCGTGTAGATTTTGTAGAGCTATTGAAGTGATTGTGTGCCGTTAATTGTGCCACAAACAACACATTATTTTGAGTTCCGATTTTCTTAGGTAATTCCAATATTTTTACGAACTGCATTTTATTTTAATAGTAGCTTTACTTGAACATTCATTGCCTATAAATACAAACAGAAATTATAGCTTTATTAATATTTTAATAATGTGAAAAGTCTCCATCGATTATACAACAGAATACCAACGTGTTTATTTCAGAGACTAATAGGAATTCAAGAAAGAAACAGTCATTGGCGTCGGCATGTCACCTCTTGGGGTCAAGTTGCACAACATCAACTTTATTTATTTTTACAAATGTCTCTATGTGCAATCGTCCATAACGACAAAAAAGACCTAAACTGCCGCTCTTTCTTCAGAAAGTTGCACGAGACAGCACAGTTTTATGACTTTATAACAACGATACTTTTGACTGTATTGCATTTTTATGTGATCATCGACAAAGTTAAGACTTCTATTGGCCCTTAGGAAGAAAATCTTATGTTTTTACTTAAAGTATATTGTGAAAATTTTAAAAAGTGACAATTTGATGCATTCATGTCTTTTTACGCTCAGAACCTAGCCTTATCAGAGCGTCTCTAAAGCGTGGCGTAAGAGCGCTTTTTAACGTATGGTTACGGTTAAAATATTTTGATGATCCATAAGCAATCGATTCTGTAGTTAGAACTAACTTTAGTTAACAACATAGAGCGAATATATCAATTTACGAGCACACAGGTGTTGCAACGTTTGTGGATGATATTGCACTTGGTGTCATGGCCGCGTCATCGCGATCTCACGGCGTCAGTGATGCAAACTCCTCACTCTTTGTGCGATACGCTACACTTCACACAGAGTCGAATTACTCAGAGGTGGTTGTGAAATGCAATAAGCGTATTGAAAACGACAATGGGTATATCGGTTTAAGCAAAATACATTACCACCACAAAGTTCAAAAAACTTTTTACGTACTTTTATTTCTTACCACCTTAAAAACATACCCCCAATGACTTATACCCAATTTCTTTTTCGATGGTAATGGTAAAGTTTTTTTACCAGCGGTTGAATATTTACGATTATGTGTTTCCTGAAGAGACACTACCTTACTTAAGCAAATGTCAGAATGGCTCTTTTAATGACCATTGGTTAAGGGTTTTTTTTCAAAGCACCCACAATCGTTAATATTCAACCGCTGGTAACAAAACTTTACCATTACCTGAATAACTTAAAAATACAATACTTCATTTCCGCAAAATTTTTCATCATGCGGTCGATTCTCTGTATTTATTTCAAATAAATATTAAGTTATTAGTTAGTAATGCTTCTGATTAATAAAAAAGGGTCGTTCCTATTGTAATATAGATAATCATTTATTGTTCAACGTAAAAAAAAACATTAAGATAATTGGTGCGTGCTATATGGAACAAAATCGTGACAATAAACTTATTTTCACGCGATATGATCAGATACAAATCGTTGCTTGTATAACAAAAACAAAATTGTGAGCGCAACAGTACTGTAACAATAATCTTGTAGTTTCATCGACTAAAGCCCAGCTTCGTGATCAATAGTTAACTCAACTAATAGTAAGATATCGTACCAGCGGTTGAATATTTACTATCGTGCGTGTTTTGTAGAAAATATACTCTAACCAGAAGTCATTAAAATAGCCATTCTGACATTTGGTTTAGGTTTGCATTTTTTAAATCCAAGCAAGTAGTTTTTTTTTCAATTGGCTAAGTAATTGTCCGTCGTATTTACACATAGCTTTTACATTATAGTTCAGTCAGAACTTGAATTATTGCAAAACAGAAAATAAAGAGCCCATCAAGTGAAAGTGATTATAATCTTGTCAGAAAGTTTCCATTATATTATAACCCAGCATTACAAGCAAAAACTACTATGATATAATGTTATTACGATGTCATAATCGACAACTGAATTAATTTAATAACCAAAATAATTTATTAGCTAAAATATTCTTTCAGAAAGAAATGTACTTGAATATAAAAACCATTGACAATGACTTGATGGGTGCGATAGAAAGTAAGAGGGATATTTATATGATAATTTTATACATCGCTTGCTATTTTTATTTATAACTATTTGAAGATATCAATACGTGGGACCTAATGCTATGATTTTGAAAGAGAAAACTTAGCATTCAATCCACCTTTTATATACCCTTTTATTTGTGACATTAAGCTCTTAAGTGAAATTCATGTATTAGGAACTTAGGTCAACTAATGCCGATGTACACTAATATTACGTCAACTCAAACTAAAAGCCTAAACAAAAGCGAAAGAGTCCAATCATAACTTTGTGGTTACGATTGCAATCCATTGACGATTGGTTCTGCCCCATAACTCATATCCATCATGCAATTTTATAAACTGTGATAGTGAGATATATTTTATAACTTGGTGGTTATATTTTTAACGTAGCTAAGATCACTCAATTGTGTACTAATCATACTTAAAAGTAAGTTTTGCTGAACCATGTTATGAAAATTTTACAAAGATTTATTGCAAAAGGAAATAAGAGCTAAGATTGATATAAGGTGTTTAAGTAAGTATTTTCAGCAACGGAACCATTCCCGATATTATAAACAGGTGTACAGTACACTATACAAACATAAATGTATTGATAATTTAAAAAGATAATATACAATAGTTTAAATTTACGCGTTAGTGGACACAGTTAGAAACAACTTGATGAAATCCAATCAAACTCTGCGCAAGTTCGAAGCAAATTTAAAACTAACCAGATTTGTGTTGCGAACTTGGCTAATCTCGTAACAGGGGCTTAGCAATTTAGTTAAGTTACAGAGTTCACCAAGAAAATTAACAGGTTCCTTGTACAAACACATAGAAATCCAGTGATTTCTATGTGTTTGAACGGGCTATTTTGAAATAAAAAAATACTTTTAAATTTCAATTATTAAATGCGCATGAGATCAGAAGCCACACTAGTTTGAAAATCCATATAAGATTATAAATCGCTAATTCAAGTACCTACTTCACTGATTAAAATCTACACCCGTATTTAAAGTGGTTATATAAGAATAAGGATTAGAGAATGGAAAAAGATCATTAAATTTCAAATACTTTTTTCTATGCCTATTAAGAAGGAAGTTATTAGGACTCAATTTCTACAGAAAATCCATTAAGTCAGGCTTATTTGAACTCTTACTAAGATCACGTCTCATTTTGATTTAGTCAAAAAAAATATAGGATCTCCAGCGCCTCTTAAAAGGATTCGGTCTTATTACCAAGAAACCCTATATATATTTTTAAAACTCCTTAGGCACTTCCACAGAGTCAAGTTATAATTCTTCTCCGCTATCATTATCAGCTGGTAATTAATTAATACTGACTACCTTAGTGGTTAAATGATTTAACATTTTTCACTTTCTTCGTATAACAAATTAACTTCACTTTCACATATTACACCTTGAATCTTGAACACTCGTTTTGCGCTAGCATGTTTCGGTTTTCTCCTTTGTGTATTTTATAGCTTAACAGGCTTTAAAGATTTTATGTGATCGAAGAAATCAAACAAACAACTTTATGGTCAGCACCACCAGAGAAAGGAATCAGAAATGCAAATGAAACTCCGTTTATATCGAAACTAGGGTCACGGTGAACTTCATTTTTCCCCTGGCCCTGTTAATATACTATTCCATTCGGAAAGAGTAACCTAAGAATGTTCCACCCGTTTGCGAGTTATAAGCTATGTAAATTAAACGAGTTATTGGTTTAAAATGTTTTTAACAATCACAGTGTTATATTTTATTTCATCTTTAAGAATATTAAATGAGTTACTTTTATGCAGTAGTAATAGAAGTTCAATGCTTTTATGTATGTAGAATATGACCTCAGCTAAGCCTCAGAAAAAAAAACTAATTCATTTATTTCGGACAACAAAGTTCCATGGGTTTAGTATTACGGGGTAAAAGTCACTAATTCTTATTTTAAATTTTAATTTAAATCTTAGCTTTGTATTTTAAGATAATTTGTTTACACCCAACTTGAGTTTGGCGCACAGATGTAACACTTTAGGGCATTAGTCCAGGAACTGGACTAGTTTTAATATTTTTATACTACCTTAATACGATTAATGTCTGTTTTTGTTACCTATAAAAAAAAACAAGCAAAAGTTAAATTTTTGCATTTTTCAAGGAAGGTGGGGCAGGCAGAACACTATGTCGCGCTGTGTATTGTTGTTACTTAGTTAAATAATTTTAAGCTAGTCGCTAGTCCCCATTTTTGTCGTAAAAAATTCGTATTTTGGCGACCTTGAATTATTTAGTTAAGGTTCATCATTATCATAAAACAAACATTTGTAGGAACCCACACACTGTGAGTCATCTCGTTGGATTACTTCATAATAATAATGCTCAAAACTCAAAAGAATGTCACATTTTAACTGATGATAATATAAACAAGAAAATTTAAAGGTAGTTAGCAAGTAAATCAGATTTTTTTTTCTCATATTTCAAGGTAATTGTATAATTATTTAACTACCTCGTCAAAATAGCAATAAAGTTATAAATACAATAGTCTCGCACTAAAATGATGATCGTTAAAAATTATGAACATATCTCACCAACGCGCTCTAATTCTTCGCCAATAAATTATAAGAAAATCACGCCAATTATTTCCATTGAGTTGCTTTAAATACTTCAAATTATTGGAGTAACAACTATTTTCTTTGTGAAGTGGGCCAGATGTTGGCCATCCGGCTTTGTGACGATTAAAAAGCGTAAACTCGTTCGAGTATTCTTCATATCTCTACGTGTTTGTACGTGGTATGGATTTTATCTCACTACAGTGCCAATGTGGTCTTCTTTTGTTTGTGGCTTCTTATACGTAATAGTATTTTAGCTGCTCTCCAAATCTCCGAAGTAGCTTTGCTAATGTTTTATATCGATCTTAGTGTTTAAATTTGTATCAGAAAATTTCAATAGTTATAAGGACTAAAAGTCCTGAAGCATAAAGGATATAAAAAAAATGACATTTTGCCGCGATTAAGTTCAATTTTCTGATTTTTGCTGCTTGGAATATCCTTTTTAATTACGTAGTTACTATCTTTATAAACGTATGTGACATTTGTATTTTTAAACTTAATTCTTTTTTTTGTCTCCGTGTTTTTTGAATGCTAGAACCCACCGAGGTTGTTCGACAGGGAAACTATGTCGAGACTTCCGTATCTGAACCTGTAACTTTTATAAATGGATATCTTACGTAGAGCTAGTGGGTGTGGAGGGTATTGATGTCATAGATATTACGAGTAAAAAAAGGGTTTTTGTTAATGTAGTCACGAACGATCTAGCCTTTCAGTGCAAACTATTCCAGGTTAAATACCTCAGGTGCGCACACGCATCGTGCCGATTGCCGCGGTGCATGATTTGTTACTCATGATAAAATTCATTCTTCATAATAATATACAGACCAAAAAATTACATTTTACATACAAGCATGACTAAATTTACAGGTATGATAGATAGTTAGTTTCTAAATTCAATATCACACCTACTGTAATGGAGACTCAATAGTTGCCATTATGCTCTGACAAAATATGACGAGTCGTTAAGTTTCCAAAAACTGAACAGAATAAACAACCGCCAGTCCCTAAAATACATTCACCAACCTCGCTATTTGACCTCAATAATATTTCCGCTATTAATGCGTGAAGAATGTATCAGAGCATTTTCAAATTACGTTCCGTTTCCCATTGGTAGAGACGAAGAATTCGTCAGACAAATAGTCGTAATTACCATGGGTGCAATCATTTGTAGCGGTACATACGGGTTTGGAGATGGCCAAGGAAACTGTTAACTTACAGCCTAGTCGTTATATTTTAACCTGCACCTCATTGCGGACTAAGTATGTCATAGTGTCATGCAGCCAAGTTAGTGTTTGTGTGCTAAGCTCTACATTAAACAACAATATGTTCAGCACCATATTACTGTAGAAACAGTAAGTGGTTCTACAAATCTAGCTGCTAATCGTTAGTTTAAAGGATTTTTGATGGCTACGACCCGAAGTGAAGTTAACGACCTAGTATACAGGAAACTGACAGCTCATTGAATTTTAATTGACCATTTACAAAACCATCATCAAGTTAAAGCTATACTTTACGATAGACCAGAGTCAGCGGTCTTTTAATCACCTATTAAAAACTACCGTTGCGCGTTACGGTCACATCTATGTCAATTGGCTTTGCTAATCACTACGCAAACCAACGGTCGAAAGAAAGCGAATTGGAAAAAGCAAACGTCTAATATTACAGGTGTTCCGAGCTATTTTCTCCTCACACCGCGTAATATTTCAAACTCTCTACGGAAGACTATGAAAACTTATCACATTACTTGCTTTCATGTGAAATGTGCAGACGTGATATTGTCTTAACTCTGGCCTGTGTGGATTGACGCAAAGATCCCAAAGTTTTGGACTCTTCAAGTACAATAAAATACGGCAAGTCCTCTAGATCGGTAGATTGATGGGGCAGATAATATTGTTAGCAAAATCTTGGAGGCGTTCGCCGTGACAAACAGTTGACAGTCTGAATAGACTCTCGTCTTTTGTCGTCGAGATTTGTGCTCCTTATTACAACTTCGTTACGATTATTATGCTTACGGTTTATTAGTGAGGTAAAATGTTGTTCAACCAGTTTTGCCACTGTAACATCTTCAGTAAATTATGAAGTCGTGCAACCGCAATTCAAACGAATTGGTATTTCCTCAAACTTTTTGGGTTACGAATATCCTGATTATCAGGAGCTATTATTATCTTTTATATTGAGAAGCTTCACGATCAACCAGTTTTATGAGGTTTTAAAACTATTTGAGTTAAATGTTGAGATGATATCTCGTAAGTACGTGTGTGAGTGTAAATTGTATTCAATAATAGAATTTGTAATTATCAATTTGTTATATAACATTATCATAAACTTTGCGCTTTTGTGACTTCTTTAATAGATAATAAACATATATTATAACTTATGCGTAAAAAGGGAAAACATAGAAATAGAGTCACGACCGCAAACCAAATGTTGCAATTCGCAAATAGATTAGAGCAGTTTCATAATGCCCCAGGGAAATTACTCGTGATAGACCAAACTAGGTGTTAATCGAAAACGGTCATTTTCCGGAAATCTAATCAACAACAAATATGCTATGAAAATATTTGGAAAAACATCCTTGGCTATTATAACTAGAGGGGAATTTATCTGACAAATATTATATATCTTGTGAATAATTCTAACGTAGATGAAAACTACTTTGTATTTATATACGTAAATTTATTTAGTGATCTCAAAATCTTAATGATTTTTCATAAACGAGGTATAATGGTGAAATAATTACATCTTGTTCGTCCGTTTGACTGTAGTGTTTGTAATGCGTTTATGTCTAATACATACATAAAAAAAAAGTAAAAACCGACTTCAAAACCAAAATGCACTAAAAAGTCTTAAATAAACTCTTCACCATTGAAAGGAAAGGAATCCGTTTTAGGCAAACAATTTCTTTTTGGAGTCGGTGCTGTGATAGTTGATGCTTGATGGTCAAAGTGATGGCACCGACTCCAAAAAGAAATTGTTTGCCTAAAACGGATTTCTTTTCCTTTCAATGGTGAAGAGTTTATTTAAGACTTTTTAGTGCATTTTGGTTTTGAAGTCGGTTTTTACTTTTTTTAAAGTTTATTTTATTTCTTTATTTTAAGTGATTACATAAGAGGGGGGGGGGGGGGGGAGTTGCACCTTATGATTCTATTTTTACGAAGCTACATTTGAGGGTTTCCCTCGAATACACCAAGATCCCATCATTAGATCCCAAAATGGAAAAAATGGGACCAACTAGAAGGTATACCCTCTAAGTAAGTGAAAAAATTTTTCGATTCAGTCGACAAACGACTGAGATATGAGGTAACATACATACAAAAAAAAATGATAAAAAAAAACATACAGTCGAATTGATAACCTCCTCCTTTTCGGTTAAAAATGCATGGATGCATGAACTCAAGAGGTCCATTCTACCTTTGTAAATCCTACCTACGTCTTTGTGATGTAACAACTGAATTTAGATGCTTAATAAATAAATAAAACATTTATATAGAAGATAAATTCCATTTTAGTCCATGAATAAGTAATGAAAAAAGTAACATTCATAAAACGACGATAGCACCGCCGCATCTTTACCTCCATTCCGACAATAAGTTGCTGAATTTAAAGTAATGTATTCCAAAGGAAACACGTTTTCAGCGAAAACCTGAAGACGTTTATTCATATTGAAAAGTGCCTGTTTAAAATTCAAAACGTCGGTTTCGAACTTACCTTTGATGCCGTTTCCTCAAGTGAGCGAAGTGTTTCTTCTTCAATAATTCACTCTAACTTCCACTTTAGCGCTCGGGCACCTTAAAAAATCACTTTGTCGATATTTGAATTCAGAATCTCCATTGGTATCACTTCACCTGCACATTAATGGTTGTGACATCACTGCACGTTTTTTCACAGATAAATAAAGCTTTGAACGTGGAATGTTTTTGTTCAGAGGGTGTGCGCGCGCGCAGGCTGGCGCGTGAGTCGACCGGGAGGAGGGCAGAGACCTCGCAGACGCCGGCCGCGGGGCTCCGGTACCGTTGCTCCGAGAGTGGGAGCGAGGTCGCGATACTCTCGGCGCTTTGACATTTCTAAGTTATTTCGTTACTTAACATCGTCATGACTCGCCTTGTTATTATTGGCACAGATCCCGCATTGTTTGACCGGATTTTATGCATTCTAGCCTTTACGTGAACCTTGGATCTGTCTTGCACATCACTCATGTTAGACTTGAAAAGTGTGTTATAGACAAACACGGTGCTTAACTGTGTTTGTCCATAACTGTTTTTACTAACATTGCCTCATTCGTTGACAGAATTTGCCGACATTGTCGGGCTTACACATTATTTATGGTTGTTATACCAGTTTTTGTCATTTTCTCCAAATATTGCTCAAAAACTGTAAACTGTGAGCTTAACGTAAAATATTAGGTAATCAAAGTGGTTAGGTTTTAAAACAGCATTGTGCTCTACCACAAACATGTTTGTTTTAAAACAATGAATGAAGAAGAAACCGGTGTTCCAAACTATTCACTATTGTTTTAAACCGTTACTAATGAGCCAATTAAAACGTTAGTGCAATACCCTTAAGTGCGATCCTATTCTATTGTTGATGACGATCTATTTAATTGTAATAATACCGAAAACTTGTAATCCATGTTAAATTAATACAATGAAATTAAATACACACATATTTTGAAAATACTTCGATCCGATTACAGGGATTTCCTGCACCCCAAGTACACGCAAAGCTCGTTTAGGACATATCAGATATTTGTTACTTTATACAATACCTACAACCGAATGCCTTGTACTTTTAATTGGTATTAAATAAGTTACAACATGCGATTGAAGTCACGAAGGCATCACCATAAAGGTTTTCGCACGTTAATTAGTATTTGGAGCATAGGCAATTTAATCTGTGAGAGAACACGGCATGCATAAAAGACTCGTTACATTAAATATACAGGCAAAAAAGTGAGGGTAGGCACCCGATAACGATGTTTAGCTGTTTAGCGAGTGAGTTTGCAACAAAACACATAAAAGATATTAATGATTGTGCTAATATATTACGAGCCATCTAAGCAGATATGAGCGCCGAGTATTTACGCGTAGTTATAGTAGAGAACGTCAGTAATATTAGGCAGTCAAAGCAAATCAGAAATGCATCCATTTCATGAGCCTTTTAATAGCATTTTTCAACAAATATGCATGCCTGATGGGCTAGTGAATATACATCCCTGCACCGAAATTACAATTTAAGGTTCTACAACTTGTGAATTGCCCTGTTAAAGGACAAATAATATACATATCCTCAATGAAGTACGAATGTTTTAAAATATATAGCAGATATACCTATATAGCAGACGAATGCGTTATTTTAAACTTTTAAGTCAGTTTTTGAAAGCGTTTTAATTAATTTTATATACATAATGACCATTGTTTAACTTGTTTTTTCTTCATTACATACACAATCGTAAATATCAATTAACCGCTGGTCTGGTGGCTGGGCCGAAAGCATGCAGGCCGAGTAAATAGAAATAAACAACATCAAAAAGCCACCTTCAATCATTTGTTTTTGATAATTTCTAGATTTCCTTGGTTATTTTTTATTCCCGACCATCTTTTTTATAACCCAGTTCCGAAATAACACAGGCTTGCTCTAAGTTAATTGCCTCCACAAAAAGTTTACGAGGTTTCGACAAATTGTGCCGTAACAACACTCGTATGTCTTTAACTAAGAAGTTATTAACAAGGCAAAGAAGACTCTTCAAGGCCCCATTACAACTTCATATCCACTTTCAAAGGCTTACATACGGAAATACTTATTCACTTTCTGGATGTCTTATCATTTATAAGAAATCCAAAAAACGAGCGTTATTTTCTCCTTTATTCCTCTCTTTGATAACTACCATTATGAATTCCATTTGCATAAGCACAAAAAGTTAATCGGAATCTGTCAACCCAAGACTGTATTTTTGTAAGGAAATGTCAATATCTTTCTTACGAAACATATTTGCCCTGTTTACCCCTTACATTTACCTCTATTTTTATATTTATGATATTTTTATTTATTTAGGCGGCATGTATCGCTGATTTTCTTCGCTTGCTATCTCAAGTAGGTACGTTTACATCGGAAAATACACATTTTCTCGTTTTTCCATACTTCATGTATGGACTATTGAAGTTAATACCCTGCGATCAGAGTTTATGAGCTGATCATAAGTTAGTTTAACCGACAGTCGTTTTCTTTTAACTAGCAAGCAGTCAAGTTACCGGCGTTACGCTTCATTAATAATGAGTTTAAACTTTATACAATATTCATGATTCAGTTCATAAACTGTGCTCTAGAAATACTATATTTGCTCATATGAAAGTTTACCTTTGGTGAGGAAGTTCCTATAAACTTTACTGACCAAAGCATCTTGCGAACTGTTTCGGGTCGTATATCAAAACAACTTCGCAGAATAATATACATACATTTGGGTACAGTGAGGTGCAGAAGTTGATGAATAGTTTAACCATCATTTTAGTACAATACTAGCTTATGAAGTGAATATGAATAATTAACAAGGACAAAACAGTGCCGTTTTGCTGCTAATATTAAAACTTTTATCATTTTTATAAAAGATCCGGCATAGTGACCTAAAATGCCTGGTCTACTTTTAAAGTCCGTTGCAAATGGAATACTATTTTCTACAATAATAAATAGTTGAAACTAACTAAAACCGATCAAAAAAAGACCATACACAGTTCCACATTTAGGTCTCTGCCTTCGATTTAAGTTATAAATAAGTACAGACAGAGTAAATTGAAGTGCTGTCCCTATTTACTGTTGTATGTAACTCGGATGAACTCGGAGAGGTAACGCTCTACCTTCATTATTATTGTTTGCTAGAAAAGCTGAACTCAACTATTGAATTAACAACAAAATGTACCCTTCAGGAGTATACAATTAACTTCATTTCGGTTTGTAGTTAGAATTTGATCATGGAAAAGTTGTTTATTTTTTAAAAAAATAACTGAATTCAATCATTATTCTGACACTCACGATGATTGTTATCATCCGATACTATATACCAAAGTTTCAGCTATTTCTGTAGATGACTGTACGATCAGATTAAGTTTTTCCTTATTGTGCTGGTGGTAGCAAAATGATGGATCTTCGGAAGCCAGTGCCCCTGACACCTTTTATTTAATACAATAGAACGGGCGAATAAATATAACTTTTACTAAGTACGCTGATATTTGTTTTCCGAAGTGCCTTAGGGAAAAGAAAAAGATTGATGAAGTCTGCTTTTACATATTCAGAAATTGAGTTCGCTTTTTTGTTTGTGTGATAGATTTGAAACGTCAGATGTATGTAGGTATTTTTTCTTTATTAATCAGATTTATTATAACAAATTATAATTGACCGTATCCGTGAGGTAAACGTATCGAACCCGCGTCCTTCATATCTATGCTATTCGGCCATCGATATGATAAGAGTTCACAACATACAATGATTGCATAAGTATAGAGGATACTTATGCAATCATTGGCCCCAGAATATCTACATCGTTCCGTCAATCACACTGAAGACAAACCATAGGCACTTTATTTTTCTAGCAGGTGCAGACAGCTATTGTTGTAAAGCATATTGGCCAGCCAATCAGGTTACCCACTTTTGTTGGAAACTAGCCCTTATTCCAACTGCATAAGATACCGCAGTGTTAGTTTGACGTGCTGTTGTCCGTACTAAATATCGTATCGGTATATTCTATCTATGTCGGTATCGTATATATTAGCAATCAAATAAGGCGAAGACACTACGCTTTCATTGCTCCCTGGATCTTTTGTTCTTTTTCTCCGCATGCTATCGAAAGAGACGACAGCATTGTCATTAGGAATGCAAATTCCAACCACTACTTAATAATCTACAATCTACATGGACGAGACGAGTCGTGAGAAAATTGTGGCTTGCAGCTTGCAGTCACCCATGCGAAAACATTATTGTGGCTATTCTCGTCCTATGGTTATTCTGATAATGAGTTTTAGAGTTCTTCATACATCAATTTTACATAACATACATACATTTTGTGTCGACTGTTTATCATGCAGTAAACTACTATATTTAACTTAGGAACATTGTTATAAATCACCTGATCAAAAGGTTATCTCATTTAAAGCTACAAATGTTACTTACTTATGTTAGTTACTGACATCTTAAATCGGTTTCGTTTGACAGCTTTTACTTGTCCTTCAATTCCGATAGGAATGTTAATTTTATGATCTATACCAAACCTGCTTATTAAACTACTCAAAACAAAATAAGGGCCGCAAGGTATTTTTTTCTGTACCATAAAAATAATAAAACCAATATATATATTTTTGTCTCCATAACGAAAACTAATGTTGTTTTTACCGTGTAGACCAATAAAGGTTAAAAATAAAAACAATGTAAAGTTACTGAAAACAAAAGAAAATACTCCATGCTCACCTTTTAGTAACGGGTATGCCCCCCTCGTTTCGCTACGCACTCCTGAAGCCTGGAGTGCATGCTCTCAATCAAATGCCTGACATTTTCCATTAGAATCTCTTCCCAGGCTCTTTTAACAGCGTTGATGAGTTGCTGTTGGTTGTGGATTTCCTGATCACCGTCTCTAACTCTTCGTTTCAACTGATCACACATGTGCTTAAATCCATTAAGTCCGGACTGTTCGCCGGCCACGGCAAGACTTGAATATGAGAGGCTTCCAGTACAAATCAAGTCGCTTGAGCCGTGTGTGCACGAGCATTGTCTTGCATCAAGATGAATCCACGACCCGCTCGCTGGCAAATGGGATCACATGTGGTCTGACAACTTCCTCAATATACTGCTGAGCAGTAACAGTACCCTCATTTAAAATAGCGAGCTCAGTTTTGCCGTGTAAGCTTCAAAACGATTGACTTCTTGGATGCAGGCTTATGAAAATCTCTCGCCGCGTCTACTCCATAATCTAATACGCCGATCGTCGTTAAAAAAATTAACTTTGCATTCGTCTGTGAAGAGCACCATGTCCCATTGGTTTATGTCCCAGTCCGAATGGTGCTGGGAAAATCTTAAACGATTTGCACGATGATTTATGGTTAATGGAACACGGACAACTTCCTTGTTGATGCCTGCTGGTCTTCATGCAATCGATTAAGAATAGTTTGGTCACTGACACGAGTACCCGTTGTGAGCCGTAAATGATTTTGCAGCTTGCGGGCCGTCGTCGTGCGATCTCGGCGCGCACTTAATCGAATGTAACGATCCTCTTGAGCTGTTGTAATGCGAACTCTGGCTGAACCAGGTCTTCTTCTAACACTGCCGGTCTCTTGGAAACGATTCGCTAGATTTTGAATAGCTCTTCGAGAAAATCCCAATTGCAAACCCACAGATCGCTGCGAATGACCTTCTTTAATCATTGTAATGGCTCTGGTTGCTGTCAGCGAGTCCATATGACGCCTGCGTGCTTGTGACATATTGCAAAAGATGTTTCTGACTCGATATATCAATGAACTCTGATAACAATTTTCACCAAAATGAAAAAATACCTCGTGGCGCTTACTTTGTTTTGACAAGTATATAATAATTAAGATGGGAATCGAAATAGTATAAACAGTCTGGCCATAAGTACTGTTACAAAAAAAGAAAGATATTACAATTGAATTTGGAATCTGACATTTTTAAACGATTGCTCATTGTGTTTTCCACGGGTTGGAAACGGCCATAGAGATGACATAGAGTTAGTGGGCAGCGCATTATAATCTATGCAAAAATCAGGATCCACTATTTCGCACAGACTATATAGCGATACGACATCTGGTGATAAAAATCAGAACTAAAAAAAGTATTTTAATGAGGGTTCCCACTTGTGGTATAATCTCCCTGAATATTAGGGTAATTATAACGGTGAAAGGGGGAATTAGTGGAGAAAATATTTAAGGAATAATATGATTTTTGTAAATAAAAATATAAAAAACAACAATTTTAAGATAATTATAGTAACTTTTGACATACTAAACTCAACTGTCGGTATCATCATTAAACTGCTTGCATATGCTGGTGTATTACATCAAAAACAAGCTTTGACTATTTTATGACTATTTTATTTTATTATTTTATGGCCCTTAATGCATTATTTAGAAGACAATACAGACAATTTCATCATATTTTTTGACTTTGGTTACTCTGGAGCGGTATATTTTTTACTAATGCTTAGGGAAAAACATATTTAGTTGTTGGCAGCCCTGTCTGACATTGAGTTTTCGAGGCTTTTTGGCGGGCTTTTGAACGCAATAGGCGCGATTTTCGAAGATTATTTTCGTATTTCTATTTTTACTGCCTGAATTGATTATTTCTTATTGGAAGTAGTCCTAAAATTCGGCAAATTCATCATGCCAGACGGGGACGGTGAAGACCCCCCCGGGAAAACTGCTGAAAAGCGGAAACTACCAAACAGGAATCCTGGCGCCGATGCAGCAGCCGAGGACTTCTACAAAGCGTACGTAAAACCAAACTATAGAAGACTATTTGGAGAAAATCCGGTGAGTGGAGTAACTGATTACAGCGTGTATGTAGAGAGCACAAAATTAAATGAGAAGATAGGAAATAACAACCCAATAGTTACCACCAACCTATTCAAAAATGACATCAAGGGCATTAATAACTTAAAAAGAGTTAACGCCAACAAAATTTGCATAACCTTTTCCCAATCCAACTATGCCAACAACTTTCTAAAGAACGACGCATTCCTAACAAAACATCAGCTTAAAGCTTACATCCCTGCAGCAGCGGTCGAGACAGTCGGCGTACTACGCTTCGTACCCACAAGTATAAGCAATGAAGAACTATTTAGAAAACTCTCATCTGAGTTTGAGGTAATAGGAGTGCGTAGATTTACTAAAAGAGAAAATGGAGTTTTAAAACCGTTCCAAACTGTGAGCGTTACATTTCTGTCAACTAGATTACCAGAGCACGTTTACCTAGATTTGTTCAGATTTCGTGTTTTCGAATACAATGCACCATTACTACAATGCTTCAAATGTTTTAAATTCAATCACGGCGCCAAAATTTGTAAATCTATTCAGAAATGCTCCATATGTTCTGAAGAGCATCACTTTAGTGAGTGCACTTCTGATAAAATATCGAAATGTGTCAATTGCCAGGGTGCTCACCTTGCTATCTCGCGTGACTGTCCCGTTAAAAAACTAAAGATAGAAGAAAAGAAAAACAAAGCCTCTTATGCACAAAAGCTTTCTACCCCTAAAGTAATTTCTAACAATTATCAAGATTTCCCAACACTGAGTACCCCCAAAACTAGCTCGAAACCCTCGCTATCAAAGAAGGCACCAAGCATAGCCGTTACCCCTCCAATCCCCCCGAAAACCAACGCAAATGAAAATAAACTTACCAATGAAAAATTAGTTGATGAAATTTTAAATAACGACTACATTCGTAAAGGTCTTGTGGGCGCATTGGTCGCCATTAGCAATGAAAATAGAGCGCTCACTAACGCTGTTATTCAAGAAATACTCGTAAAAAGCTTTAAAGATAAATCTGTAAATGGGTAAAAGTTTTCTAAGGATAGCACAGTTTAACGTTGAAGGTGTTATAAATAAAAAACCATTGCTGCTTAATTTTTTAACTCAAAACGATGTTGACATCTGTTTATTAAATGAAACGTGGCTTAAAGTTAATAACAATTTTCGAGTTCCAAATTACAATGTAATTAATCAGATAGACATGGATATTATAGGTCGTGGTGGCGTAGCCATCCTAGTAAAAGACACTTTTAAATATACCTTATTAGATCTACCATATTATCATTACTTGCAATCAGTGGCTATAAATCTGCAGACTAGTATTGGTAATTTATGTATATTATGTGCTTATTGTCCTCCTCCCAGGGAAGGCCGAGCTCGCTTCAGAATAAACAAACTGAAACAAATAATTCAAAGGTTACCAAAACCACTTTTATTTTCTGGTGATGTAAACGCCCACCATATTGCGTTTGGCTGTGCAACTAGTAACAGTCGTGGTAATGAAGTTTATGACACCTTAGACGAATGCGATTTATGTATTTTAAATTCAGGAGCGCTAACCACAGTCGGTACATCCACTCATAATCCTTCGGCGATAGATATTACATGCGTAAGTCCCTCTGTAGCTCTATTATGTGATTGGAAGGTTCATGATGATCCAATGGGAAGTTACCACTACCCCACAATAACCGATATACAAACTTCTGTAGAAAAATATGAAATAGGTGATCCAGTTAGTAAATATATTTATAATAAAGCTGATTGGGTTATGTTTGACTCAGAAACAGAAAAAATGACTAATTACATTAATTTTGATAATTCTGACCCCATACAAATATACAACGATTTCTATGATAGTTTAATTAGAATTAGAGAAAAATGCATACCAAAAATTGTAAAAACAACTCCTCATATTTTAAAAAAACATGTGCCATGGTGGGATGATGAATGTAATAGAGTTGTTAAAGAAAGTAAACTGGCTTTAAATTTCTACAGACATAATCCAAGTATAGATAACTATATTAAGTATAAGAAATTAGATGCATTTAAAAAGAAAACATTAAGTGACAAAAAGAAAAATTGTTGGACATCACTATGTGAATCTTTTAATAGATATACCCCTGTAAGTACAGTATGGAATTACATGAAAAGATTTAAACGCTTATCCATTCAAAGACTGCCGAAGAATGATGAGTGGATTCCTTCTTTTTTCAACAAATACGCCCCACCATCTCCTCCTGAAAAAAACATCAATAGCTCTATATTACAACAGTACTTTTCAAAAAATGGTAACAGTAAAGCAACATTTCTCTCACAACCCTTTTTATGGCAAGAATTTGTTACAGCCCTAAATTCAAGAAAAAACACAACTCCTGGTTTAGATGATGTTCCTTACGAGCTCATCCGTCGTCTTAATTTTAAAGCGAAGCAGTTGTTATTAAAGATTTTTAATTTACTTTGGCAACAACAGGCAATTCCAGAATCATGGAAGACGCAATGTGTCATCCCTATCTTAAAACCTGATAAGCCTCCCAATGACTGTAATTCATATAGGCCTATTTCATTAGCTTCTTGCATAGGTAAGATATTTGAATGCATGTTAAAAGTAAGATTAGATCATTTTGTAGAATCAAATAATATCTTACCAAATGAACAATTTGGATTCCGAAAAGGCAGAAGTGCAACAGAAAGCTTTTCTGCACTAATTTCTGATATCAAAAACTCATTTCATAGTCTTTCTTTAACAGCTTGTGTCTTCCTTGATGTGCAGGGGGCATTTGACAATGTAGATCCATCAATATTAATCAGCATCTTGAGCACTATTGGCATACCAGGAGACGTCTGTAAATGGATATTTAACTTTTTACATAACAGAACAATGTATATAAAGTTTAATAATATTATTCATGGGCCGAAGTATGTATATAAAGGCACGATGCAGGGTGCCTGTATCTCTTCTTTACTGTATAATTTGTATACAAGTCAAATATATAAATATTTAAAGCAGGCTGATGTAAAATTTTTGCAATTTGCAGATGATTTGTTAGTTTATACTGTAAATAAAAATTTAAATATTGCTGTAGATAGTTTAAATAGGGCCTTATTTGAAATTCATCATTACTACTATAACAAATTAAAACTTAACATCAGCCGTCTGAAGAGTGGTGTAATGATTTTCTCAAAAAATTTGATTGATTATAACTTTCAATTATATTATAATAAAGAACCTCTCCCATTGATAACAGAGAAAAAATTCCTAGGAGTGTGTCTTGATAGTAAACTTACTTTTATAAATCATATTAATATGCTCATTAAAAACTCAACTAAGGCCTTAAACATATTGCGCTCTCTAGCAGGAGTAAACTGGGGATCTGACCCCAAGGTACTATCCATGCTTTACAAAAGCCTAGTTCGTAGTCACTTTGACTACAGCTGCTTAGCATATATGAACTGTAATGTAACTCTTTTAAAAAAGCTTGATATTATTCAAAACAAGGCTCTCAGAATAATAACAGGAGCTATGTGTTCAACTCCTATTAATGCTATGCAATGTGAATCTTGCATTCCTCCACTAGTTATAAGACGCATCCAACTTGCTTCAAACTTTTGTCTTAAACTCATTTCCTCAGATAATAAATCAGTTCTGAATCGCATACTACCTCCACAATCTTTAGAGATCAATTCAACTCCTCCTGCTAAAATATCAGGTTCTGAATTATTGTCTGGGCATTCCCCAGAGTTACTTAGAATCGCAATGTACATATATAATCTGTCAGTAAACATGTATATAGATAAACCATGGCCTCTGTACAAGATAAGTTATGATGTCTTTTCACATAACTACTTCACCATTTTATGGAATAAAATTAACAACCAAAGTGAACTAAACCTCTTTTTAGACAATAAAGTATATTATAAACTCTATACTGATGGTTCTAAGTCAGAGAATGGTGTAAACTCAGCATTTTATGACCCTCAACTCAAATTAGTAAAAAGTTTTAAAATTAATGATCAATGTAGTATTTTTACAGCGGAAAGTTATGCTATTCTCTTAGCCTTAAAACATATTATTGATGTTAATACTTCACCTGATATTCTCATTTTATCAGACTCTAAAAGTGTACTTCTAGCGTTAGAAAACAACTCATTTAAATTTAATTTGAATTATTTAATCTTTCATATAAGATATGAAATTTATAAAACAATTAGGCTTACCGGAAGAACTATTAGCTTCTTGTGGGTACCTTCTCATCATGGCATCAGTGGAAATGAAATTGTTGACAGAGCGGCAAGAAATAGCTTTGATCTGGATCACTCAGCATCTATGAAGGTTCCTTACACCGATTACCGAGCAGAATTGAATGTAGACCTGAAAAAGTTGTGGCATGAATATTGGATGTTAACAAATGCTGAAAAGGGAAAGTGGTATGCTAAGATCCAAGGAAGCCCGCCCGCCAAACCTTGGTACCATCGTCATACTGACATAGACAGCAGAAAATTTATAACAGTCATCAACAGAATAAGGTTTGGCCACTGTCACACTCCAGCTCACCTGGCAAGACTTAAACTGACTCCAAATGCGAACTGCACATTTTGCACCACAAATGCTGTAGCAGATCTGCAGCACATCATATTAGAATGTACAAAATTCGGCCTACAACGGCTGGCAATGATTGCTGATCTTGAAAAGCTAAGCCATCCAAAAGCAATCCCTCGCAATTTAGAAGAAATACTTAGAAACCCACAGTTCTTTAAGCCTCTATACAATTACATAGTATCCACAGTTGGCAAGATATAAGAATATGATGAAGAATTTATTCAAGCAAACGAGAACACACACACGGACGAATACAATTATAATTTAAAACGTAACTGCCAAAATAACTACGAGAAGAAGAAATCCTAGGCCCAGAAAAGGAAATTGACACTGACAGAAAGAAACAATCAACGAGTGGCTTAAAAGGGCTAGAACCCAGAGCCGTTAAACCAATTATTAAAAAAAAAAAAAAAATGAGTTTTCGAATTCGGCCGTTTATTTATTTGCATTTTCTATTAAGTTCTTGCAAATTGTTTTAATTGTTAATAACCAAATCTCTTTTATTTGATATTTATATGCCGAGATTCTGCGTGATTCCGGAGTGCCCATCCAATAAGAGGAAGTCTATCAGGACGTTTCGGTTGCCTCGTACTGTTCGATTGCGAGCAATTTGGATGGAATATCTTATTCCTATTGTTCCCGAACTAGCATCACTCACTAAAGATCAGCTTATTCACTGCAAGGTTTGTACTAAAGTTTACATTTATCGATACACATGATATCTCTGAAATACCTAGAAATTGATACACTTGCCTCTAAAGCGAAGAAGGATCCTGTGTAGTATCATAACACACCTAGTAAATTATACTAACAAAGCTTTTTCAATAATCCTGATGAACAGAAGATCATCTTGTTATTCTCTATTCACTATTCTACAGTCATAGCACTCACACCCTGTGTATGTTTATTTTATAGGTTTGCCAACTTCATTTTGAAGAAAAATATATACAGAACAACAGAAGGCTATTGATTTGTGGTCCAACATTGTTTACACCAGCAGAAATTCTTTCGAGGCAGCCAACCTAACCATTTCCTTCACTATGTGAGTAGTTCAAGAACTTTTTATATCCTGTTCAGTGAAATAGTATGAAAAAGGTATCAATACAAATAATGTAAGCTAACTTATCTACACATACTAAAGAAGCTACAGAGGTGTAATGTGCTGCCATAAATTTATTCATCAAATTACTTTTCATATTGTGTGAAACATTTCATACTTGCCCGCTTGATCTGAAATAATCATAATAAAATAGAAAGTTCTAAAGATTGAACAAATAAAATGAATCTTTGCAGATGTGAGAAATGATCATTCATATACATTGCCTTGTTATACAAGAAATTCTGGCCCTGACGGTATATATTTTTCTTAATTTTCATGAATAATTTTACTAGTCTTGGTCATTTTTGATTTTCTGGTGTTGAATTATCCAATGTCTTGCAGATGTGATTAGGAAGGTGATCACAATCACCCGTGACCACAACTATTGTTTGGGTAATAATTGTAGAATTTGGTTGTACAATTCTAAACATCTAGTTGTATTTTATACAGGGTGGTTTTGTATGCTAGTTGTAGGAAGAAAATTTTCAATAGACACAAGAATTTCCAAAAAAAATTAGCCTTAGTATTAGTAGTATATAATCTAACATATTTAGGTCAAAGCAGACAAGGTGAGGTTTAATGTATTTGTGTTGGTAAGCAGTAGATTGTAGCATTAATTTCAAACAAATACAAAGTCAATGAATTGAAAACAAAACAAATATTATCATCAATCGTAACGGATATTAAAGTATGTGTGATTATTAATTATCAACAAAGATTACCGGTGCCTTACATAAATGCTAATGCTTCGTAGAATTGGTTTGTGTAGAAGTTTAGGGTTTACAAACTGCTCTGGTAAAGCAATGATATTAATAAAAAAGCTATAGCAAAAAAAGTTTTTCTGCTAATACTTTAATATACTATACTTTAAACGAGCAATTCTTGTATATAAATATATATATATATATATATATATATATATATATATATATATATATATATATACCTATATTTATATATTTTCGTATCTCGGAAACGGCTCCAGCGATTTTCGTGAAATTTTTAATACTGGGGTTTTTACGGCAAAAAATCGATCGGTAGGAAATGATGATAATCACCTTGTTTTCAGTCACTGAACAACCGCTACAAAATCATTTGAATGTGAAGCTAAATTTCGCTTTTACTCTCAATGTTTCGATAGCTCAGTTGAAAGACGCGCGCTTCAAAATCTCGGATGCTTGGGTTCAAATCTCAATGGATACAATCTTTTTACTTTTTTCAATAAAATACCGAGCAAAGCTCGCCCACCCAGATATTTTATTATAAAGCTGAAGAGTTTACACACCCACCTTTATTTATTTTTTCAGGTGAATTCTTGGGACAACAGGAAAATATTGTGCTCAGTTGTCTTTGATGAAGTTGCTCTAACTCCTGGACTTACTTTTGTGGAGGCAGAAGACAGAATAGATGGCTTCGTGATCTTTGGCACAACGGAAAAAAAACTATGCGATCACGCTCTTTTTTTCATGGTACGTTTTACACAATATTTATAAAGGCATGTAATTATATTTTAATATTAATATACCTCATATAGTTTAGGTAAGGCCTTTGCCCAGCAGTGGGACGTTACAGGCTCACTTAACTTATTAATCAAAAATATACTGTGGTAAAACTACGTCAAGTGGCAAAGGACGTGAAGAAGGTGTTGTTAACATGACGGCTTAGTAGATTTTATCATAAAATATTTTATTTGTAAATTAATTTTACTTTTGTACAAAATAATAATGATTGCTGAAAAGTTCCATACCCATTTAACTTCTTGATTACTTTTAAACCGAAGCTGCGAAGACGAGAGTAAAAAAAACTTCACTTTTGATGTCATATTTTCATCTTTTTCAATCCATAGGTCCGTGGGATAGTCGCATCCTGGCGACAATCATTTGCTTACTATTTGTGTGAAGGTGCTACCCCTGCTGCGAAACTCAAGAATATATTAAAGGTAATTGTTATAAAAGTATCACTCGTCCCTAATTTATATTCCACCTTCTCTTATTAACAATTCTCTGAATAAACTAGCGGTCCCCCGCGGCGTTGCTCGCGTACATTTCGGATATCCCGTCAAATGTTTCAATGCAAAAACTAAACCTCTTATTATGGTTACTACGGTCGAGGTCTCTGCCGCCTAACCACTTGCTCGACGAAAATCGCATGCACACTACACATAAACGGGCTTCACTTCAAGCAAAAGACGACGCGTAGTGAATGCAATTTTGGTTCTTGAGGTGGTTAGGCGGCGGTGACCTCGACAGTACCTCCTCGCAGAGTCCAGTACAGTGACCATGGTGTCTATCTACGTCTCATGCTGTTTAATACTTCAGAGCCTTTCCTAAGAAATAATCTATCTTTCACATTATTACAAATCAGTTCAGTTTCCTCGTTTTATAATATTATAGTAGGCGAATAAATAATAGCTACTTAGTAGGTACCTAAATGGTAATTTATATATTTACCTAAATGGTAAATTACTCAGTGAGGACTAAATCCAACTAGAGTTTTTTGTGAATATTTCATGCATGTATCTAACGTCGCGACGTTGCTGCTCTTATTTAAATCTCAAAAATACTGTTCAGATACCAGCTCTTTTTAAGGTACCTAAAAATTGCGGTATCCATATTTTTTTGAGACACGCTTTTCTGATACCCATATTACGCGGTATCGTAATTTCAGGTATCCTAAAAATACCGGTTATCGGTCCCTGGTTCAAACAAACAAACTCTTCAGCTTTCTTATATTAGTATACATATTCTCTATTTTAAAGGAAGGTCAATTATTATGCCAGGCTGTGATAGTTGTGTTGTTTTTTTTTAAATTACAGGATGTATTACAAGCAGTCACTGAAATTGGCCTACGACCCAAAGTCCTTGTATGTGACCAAGGCACCACTTTTCGGTCCTGTTTCAAGCAATTGTTGGAAGATGCAAGTAGATGTAAAGAGCAGTAAAGGTTGTCAGGTAAGAAACTGAAACAATTTAATGATTTCGGCAAACCCTCATCAACTTTTTAATTGTAACTTTTTTTTTAGACAACCAGGTCCTTATCAATGGACTAGTGCTCAACATTGTATATGACCCTCCACATCTTATAAAAGGAATCCGGAACAATTTCCTCGTGAAGGATATCCTATTCCATGGAAAGTTGGCCAAATGGAGTGACATAATAACAGCTTACAAAGCTGACTGTGAGGTAAATACTTTGAGAAAATTTAAGAATTTGCAAAATGTAGGGTATTTCTCTCGTGGTAGCATAAACAATTCTACCATTTAATTTTTTTGAAAGGTTCAATTCTCTCTTAAGCGGTCGTTTAAATATTATTTCAGGTCGGAGATATACGTATGCTGAACAAGTTGACCGATGAGCATGTGATACTTGAGAAGATAAAGAAGATGAAGGTCAAAAACTGCACACAAGCACTGAGTGAGAAAACTGCTGCTATGTTGCAGTACAGTTCCAAATTTGGTAATCATTTTTAATTATTTGGGTTTATTGTACACCCGAAATCAGTGCAACCAGTGCGATCCTGTGATCTTTATAAGGTTTTTTGCCAATCTTGTTGGTGGATTTCCGCTGTGCCATTCCAAATACTTCGTTTCTATTCGAAGTTTGCTTCCAAAGTTGAAGATTGTTGTTCAATAGTATACTTTGCATGGTGGTGCCAAATTTTTGAAGGGTGAATGAAGGTCGCAAGGTTAAAATTATTTTAGCAATCAAGCATACTTGGTTGCTTATTGTTCTTTTGAAAGAAAGAAAGAAAAGTAATTTATTTGGTTCACTACAAAACACAAAAAATATAAACATAAAAATAAAAACATATTATAAATAGTGAATCCAAATTGGTTTCCACTCAGCTTTATTGCCTTGGCAAGCCATGGCGCTGGTTTTCAGTGGAGACCATTGAGGTTGAGATGTCACCACCAGACCATATTAAAATTAAAATAAAGAAAAACTTAAACAATCACAAAAAATCCAATGTTGTACTTACATACTAGGTATTATTAATTATTAATTAAATAACAAATCAGACGTGCCACGAGCATGAATGGGTGCGTGCGTGCGTGCGTGTTTAACTTTTGACCTTTTGGCTCTCGATTAGAAAATCTCCGATACGGTGTTTAAAGGAAACTAAACAATTAATTCAATATACTTTTCAATATACATTTTTATTAAAAATTACTAAACAAAGCATTTGGTACATAAAAATATTGATATTGGTGCGCCCAAGAAATTACTGTTCACATTTAAAAAAAAAACAATAACTATTAAGGTTTTTAAGTATGGTGGTAAGGTTATCTTTACCAAGTATATATTATTGTTAGATCCTGTGGTATCCCAGTGCAAGGCAAAGTTGTTAGTAATATGCCAAAACATTTTTTTTAATAATACACTAGTAGTTTCAAATCACTTTTATTAACAGACATGTTGGGCCCTCAGTCACGTAATACTAATTGCGAAGTCGATGTAGGAGAGATGTTGATTTATCACATTTTTTCAGTGACGAGAATACTAATGAACCTGTTGCAGGTCCCTCCTCGAGTGTTTTCCCTGCGTCTGGGCTTGGCGAAGCAGAGGAAGAAATTCCGCTGCTTCAGCAAGCCCGGATGGAATGGCTGAACGCTCATTCGTCAGCTTTTACAGCCGGATACGTAGCCAGAAAACTTAAAAAAGCTATTCAGTGCCCAAACTGCAATAAAACAATAGTCACTAGAGACATTTTACCGATTCATTCTTTTATTGAACTTAGGGAGCGTAGCTTACTAAAAGGCAAAAACCTTTGCTACCCTTCTTCAAAATTTGTTGAAATCTTTCGCGAATTAATAAATTAATCAATAAACATTTAAACGAATTTGGTCATATGCCAAACATAGCTTACAACATTCGACAAAATTTTCTAAATTCTGTAGACATAAATTTTATGGGTTGCTCAGATCATCATTCTATATTAGTAGATCAGTTTGTTAAAATCGTTTGTCGGGTTCAAATACTCAATTGGTGTAATGGTATAAATGAAAACGTTCGCGGTTCATTTTCAGAGAAACTTTCAATCCGTTTAAACAAACCAATGCAACGTATGGCCCTGAATAAATTTAAGTCTTCTAGACTACGTAAGAAAGTCAATAAATAATGATTACCAGTTGATTTTTGTAAATATTAATTAAGTGTACATATTTTGTTTCAGGTTCGGAGGGGATCATGAGAGCCGCAGCCGTCTAAGCGCACAAGATCGAAACGTGGCTACACAGCCACCAATTGGAACCTCCACGCTTAGTTGATAGGATGGGAGAAGGTCATGGTGTAAATTTTACTTTAATTCTGTTTATTTTGTTACAGGTTCTGATGAAAGCAGTCATTCTTTTCTTATTGGACCTAGCAGTGTTCTTTTTTATAATAATTTCTCTTTCATGCTAGTTAATCATAATCAGTGTGCAATATACATGTATCTCATCGAAGTATTCTAAAATTACTAGTATTGTGTACTGTGTGATTTTGGCATTGTTATTAGCCTATAGTTTTAATTAAACCTTTATGTATTTTTTTTGTTATTTTGTTGCAAATAGTTTTCTTTAATGTTGATACTGATTTAAGTTTATAACAGTCGAGCCGAATCCTAAAGTTACGTATGACAGCTCAACCACAGGTCGCTAGAACCTTGTTACGTCGCCATCTTTTCAAATCAAAATTCAGAAATACCAACTAATTACAAACAAAAGATATACATTATGATAACTCTAACCTAAAAAAAATGTTTCCTAATATTATTATCATTTTTAATGCTGGAAAATTGAAAATTAAAATTGACAAATCTCATACGTAACTTTAGGATTCGGCTCGACTGTAGCTTAATTCTTGGCTTAGCTTGACACTATTGTTTGAGACAGTCTGTATAATTTATTTGGCTGAAATAGTTAATATTTTTAGTAAGTTAATAAATTGTACAATATTGAACGAATAGGTCTCTCTATCCACAATAATATTATAAATGCAAAGTGTGTCAGTCTCTAGTCTAGTCTCTAGTCTCAGTCGTCGAGGTCTCTCGCACCTTATAAGAGCAAAAATGTTTTTCACCTAGCGTCGTCTTTTATTTAAAAATACGCCCGTTGTTGTGTTAGTATTTTATGCTTTAAAGTGGTTAGTAGGTAGACACGAGTGCGAGAGAACTCTACCGAAGTTTAGTCGTTGTATGGTTTGTTTTTATAATACTTCAGATACATTTATCAGTTGAATCCAATCGAGATAGCAATTGATTGTATGTAAACAACGATGCGAGGGATAAATAAAACTACATTGTACATTTTTTCTCACAATTTAACGGTTAGCTATAAAATTAAAACTTAGGAACTTATGATGAAATCTGTAACGGCGCTTTATGGTTTGGGTTAGGTGTGAGTGCACCATAATTATGTCAGTCGTCACTTTACTAAATGTAGTTTTAGTCTTATTTAATGTAGGTTAGTTATTATAGCTCTCCAATTGCACTCTACGTATACATACTAATTATTGTTAACTTTGAATATTTATGATACGTCTTAGCAATTCCGTTCTGCATTATATTTTTATTGTATTTTTTAACAATACAAGTTTTTCCAGTGTTTCTAACTGTTTTATTTTCAGGATTTGTCACACTAGATGTGTTCTGCGGTCAGGTCAATGTTGCTCATTCTTAGTGTGGGCTGAAATTACTTTGAACTGATCGCAGAACGCATCCAGTATGACAAACCCTTTTTCTGATCCAAAAATAATAATAAATAAAAATAAAAAAGTGAGCAAAGATATAATCTGTGCCAGAGAAGCCATGATAAAAAAACAGCTGTCATCGGTCGTGCGCGAGCTGTCAAAATTTTCCACTAACTTAGGCGCCCATAAAGGGCCGTTTCCTATCTGTCTTTAGACATACTCTTACTAATCTGTGGTGTTTTCTAATTTTGGCGCCAATACATTTTATAATATTTTGCGATATTAAAATGGAGTGGGGTGATAAAGAGAACCGAATCGTTGTGATTGCATTACCAAGTTGGTATGGAGCCAAATGCAATTTTTTAAACACTTCATACGCTTTTATTTAGTCAAATGTTTGTGTACCGAGCTATCAATAGGTACAATGAGACCTCTTCTGTTTGTGACAGAAAAAGATCTGGCCGACCACGTAGTGTTCGTACAAAAAAGGTGGTCAAAGCAGTAAGGGAAAGAATTCGTAGAAATCCTGTCCGAAAGCAAAAGATTTTATCTCTGGAGATGAAGATAGCACCCAGAACCATGTCACGTATTTTAAAAGATTACTTAGGACTTGCAGCCTATAAGAGACGCACTGGTCATTTTTTAACTGATAATTTAAAAAAGAATAGGGTGGTAAAATCGAAAAAACTACTGAAGCGCAAAGGGAGGTCACAGAAAAAATTTGTTTACGGATGAGAAAATCTTTACAATTAAGCAACATTTTAACAAACAAAATGACCGTATTTATGCTCAAACTTCTAAGGAAGCTTCCCAATTAGTGGGCAGAGTGCAACGTGGGCATTACCCGACTTCAGTGATGGTTTGGTGGGGTGTTAGCTATGAAGGAGTGACTGAGACATATTTTTGTGAAAAAGGTATCAAAACATCGGCACAAGTGTATCAAGATATCATTCTTGAGAAGGCAGTTAAGCCCCTTAACAACACCATGTTCAATAACCAAGCATGGTCTTTCCAACAAGACTCGGCGCCGGGTCATAAAGCCGGTCCACGCAGTCTTGGTTAGAAGCGCGCGTTACGGACTTCATCAGAGCTGAAGACTGGCCGGTGTCTAGTCCCGATCTTAATCCGCTGGTTTATGATTTATGGTCAGTTTTAGAGAGTACGGCTTGCTCTAAACGCCATGATAATTTGGAGTCCTACAAACTACTAAAACAATCCATACGATTAGCAGTGAAGAATTTTCCAATGGAAAGAGTGCGTGCTTCTATTGATAACTGGCCTCAACGTTTAAAGGACTGTATTGCAGCCAATCGAGACCACTTCGAATAAGCTTTTTATATTTTAAATTGTTTTATATTAATATATATATTATAATTTGTATTAAAAAAATAAATCCCCCTAATAGTCGACCCTGCATTGAAATATCAGGTACCTATTTATAGGTACATTCATATCATAGCTTCGAGATTCAAGACATCAAGATCTGAATCTTTTCATTTGAAAGAAAAAATAAAATAAAAACGTTTATTCAGTAACAACATGGAAAAATATTTTTATGAGATTTTGCTCTTTGTTCTAAACATGTTGCTCTATGTTTTAAACTATTATAGCTGTTAAACTAACTAATCATTTTTCTCTTACTTCTAAAATGATAATGAACAGTTTTCGTGTCATTTTATTTATATCAATATCCGTAAATACGATCATGTCTCCAGTTACAAAGCACAACTGAATTGGCTTACCATTCGTCAACGTAGAGACTCTCAAGTTCTTTGCATTCTACACGCTATTCTTTATAACCCCTATTCTCCTTTTTATCTTCAAGATATGTTTCCATATCTCTGTCAAACCCATGATCGGTCTCTCCGTTCATCTTACAATCTCCGGCTAGGCACGCTGGCCCACCGTTCCTCGTACGTTTCCAAGTCTTTCACAGTGACGGCAACACGACTGTGGAATTCTCTTCCCGTGGATATAAAGAGTACCGATGCAAAGTTGTCTTTCAAGAATAAAAATCGTACATTTCTGAAAGAGTGAATATTTGCAGAATATTATTATTATATGTATGTATTTTTGCTTTATTTATGTTTATGTATCTTCTTATATATATTTTGTAGTTTATTTATTTATCGATATAGTTATTTATTTAATTCAATAATATATTTATAAATAGCAAATTGCACTTGTAAAAAGCAACTTTGGCTGCTGTGACAGACGAGGAATCGAACCCCGTGTCCTACGCAATCCGGGCGTATGCCTATACCACTCGGCCACCGTCACATTAGCAAGCCTGTTGAATTTTGCAAGCGCTTTCTTTAACGCGTAGGCTGCGTGGCGTCATCAATGTTGCGAGATTGCTCTCACAAAATTACAAGTGCAATTTGCTATTTATATTATTAAGTTTGTATAGTGACAAAACACTATAAAAACAAAAATAATAACAATAATATATTTATTAGATTCTTGTTACTATTTTCCTATTTTAATTTGTGTTTTTTTTTCACTGCACCCGTTGCTATCTTTCTGCATGACCTAAAGGTTTGACCGGCAGAGAATGCTTTTAGCATTAAGTCCACCTTTGTACACTAAATTTGTGCAATGAAGTCTTTAAATAAAAAAAATATTACCGAGAGATGGCGCTAGCGTCACTTTAGGAAATAACTTTTTAAACTGTAATTATTTAGTAGGTATTAGCCGCCGCAGGGGACCCCCGCGGCATCGCCTGCGTCAATTTCGGATTTCCCTTAAAATATTTAAACGCAAAACATATATTTTCATTGGAAGTAAGAGGCCTGTAACCCGACCCCTGAAAAAATATCGGTTAGCGCAAGAGCATTATTTTGGTGTAGAGTTATTTTAAAACTGTGATAGCTTCTAAGATACTTAATGAAATCATGTGATGTAAAGAGCAATTTTGTTCAAAATGAAATGCTCGTGATTATGAATGCGTACATTTTTATAAGAATAAATACCTGTGTGCATCGAAAAACCTTTGAAAAAGATATTTTTAATAAAAAAACAAAAATCCCGTCTACTTATCAAATGCACTGAAAAAGAAACAACAAGGCAAAGTGTGTAGGCTTCTTCCTATGTTCATGTTTTTGGTTTCTTTATTAATCTTATAAAAACAAGTAGGTAGTTACATATTAGGTACTTATATATCATGAAACTAACTAAATACTTTGAAAGCGCTGCAACGGGAATAAACAATTATTGAGATCTACCATAACTACTTTTCTTTGCAACGAAATATAACGCTCATAATACCTAAGTTAGATTTGGGTTTATTATTTTGGTAGATACCGCTCATTCGCGACTGTCTGTCTTCAGGCGAGACGATTTATGAATGAGCTTTTATTTTATGTGTTATATAACAAAAAATGATGTCTGATATAATTAAATATTTTTGTAATTTCCTTGTCACTTGTTAATTTGATACCCATAAAAATTATAACTCCTTATAGGTTAAAATGCGTTCAGCCGTTAGGGCTGTAGGGCGTGCTAAAGAAATTGACATACATACATGTACATACGAAATACAAATTTATGAACATAAAAAAAGCTTGTTTATAGCTAATATAGATATATGCAGATGAGGACTTTATTGTAGATCTTTTGGTGGAAAACAATCCCGTAATACATGATGGTTTACGCTGCGAACGCAATAAAAGCTCTCGATAAATATTATTTTCCCCTTGTTGCTCTCTTCTTAAAAGTCATATCGTAATGTTTTGACCTTAAGCCTTCCTCGACAAATAAGCTATCCAACGCAAAAATATTTTAAAATCAGCCCATTAGTTCCTAAGATTAGCGCGTTCAAATAAACTTTTCAGCTCTATAATATACGACCTCCGTGGTCGAGTGGCTAGCACGCTGGTTTCAAGCGTCGCGATCTCGTGAGGTTCCGGGTTCGGTTCCCGGTCGGATCAATGTAGAAAACGATATTTTCTATATAGTCTCGGGTCTGGGTGTTGTGGTACCACCGTTGTGTCTGATTTCCATAACACAAGTGCATTGACTACTTACTTTGAGATCAAGGTGGAATTGTGTAAGGCCACGTATTCATTTGACTGTTCCAAACGTACGGTATGATCTGTCAAACATATTGATCTTTACTGTTTGACAGATCATACCGTACGTTTTGAACTGTCAAATGAATACGATTGATTTACACAATTCTACCGCCGAACAATGTATGTGATTGGTATCCAATATTTATTATTATTATTATTTATTATTATAGTATTAGTATAAATAGATAATAGCAGAGGGTAAATGTTGAACAGTAAAACAATATTATTGTTGTATTATTATTTTATATTATTATACTACCAACAAAGAAATAGTTTTTAAAGGCCAAAAACGTTGCATTCGCTCTATGTTTAGATTACAAACTACTGACTGATACGTGTAAAGGTATGTTCAGAAAGCATAAGGTTTTGGCGCTTCCGTCATTATACATTTTGGAAACCGCTCTATTTGTGAAATGCATTCCTCATTTATTTGAGCGCATGGCTGATATATACGTGCGCAATCGCCGTGGTGGAAACCGTTTATGCTTACATCCTTCGAAAACAGCATTGTTAAGTAAAAGTTGTGTATGCATGGCCCCTAAAATATACAACAAACTACCCAATAACTTGAAGCTTTTAAATAAGAACCTTTTAAAAAATCAACTTAAAGTAATCTTGGTCGACAAATGTTATTATAATGTACAGGAATTTTTAGATGACAAATTTTGACATTTTTATATATAATTTAATGTGTCATTGTTTCTTTTTTTATCAATTATTATTATTTAATTATGACTTGATGGGATTGTGTCTGCATTTTGAATATTTGAATACAATTTGTTCGCTTTTAATGACATTTTTACACGCCGAATGTTGGCAGAACATGTTGATGCTAAAACTTTGTTGTCATCATTTATGTACACACATGTTTAGTAAATAAATATCTTTATCTTTATCTTATCTTTGTATATTAAATGACTTTATATATACTTTTTTATTGTTTTCCGCCAAACGTGAAAAAAAATATTGTAATTCTATGCCAACGCCATCCAGTGAGGGCTGTAAAGTGATGGGAGAAAACTGCTCATTGGGCACTGATACTAAGGCTGATACCTGTGACTACTGATACTAAGGTACTGAAATGGCACCATTTCAGCATTTAATATTTAAGTATAAAAAGGATGTATAACTTCATATATTCAAGCAAATGCGAAATAGATAAAAGAAAACATCACTGTCAAAATTTGTTAGTGTCATTATCTATCAATCGCGAAACGTCAAATGTGTTTATAATAGCCCTTGGATAGCCAGAGCGCCCGATGGTGGGCGCTGAGCATGAGTTTCGCGATTTTACCAAGCGCCCACCTGTGGGCGCTTTTTAATTACTTTTTTGCAAAAAAAAATTGGGTGTTTAAATGCTTATTCCTTGGGCATGTTGACCTTTATGAGTAAAAAAACAGATGTTTCTACACCATAGACCGCAAACAGATCCGGTTGCTGTCACTTATTGATTAAAATTAGATTTTTTTTTCTCGCAATTTTTTTCGTATATGTCGTCACCATACCACGAATTATTTTGGTTCTATTTTTTCATTTTTGAATACATTTTTTTTATTACAAGCATAGGTTATTTATTCAGTAACAATAAGCTTTTTACAGAATGATAATAACTTGTTTCAATAAGATTTTATAACTGTTTACGTAACGTGTAACCTGACACCGCGCGAATTGCGAACGCGCACGCAGTCCACCGCGGAAACGCGACCGCCACCGCAATTGCGCCTTAGGAGGATAGACGTCAAATCTTGTGCGAAAACAAAACTCTTCCTGCAGTGTTTTTCGAGAAAAAGTTCTATTAAATAAAAAAACAGTGATATTGTTGCAAAATAAGCTGTCACTACTATATTATTCAGTTTAATTGCCATAATGTTAATGAGAAATACATAATAAAACGTAAAAAAGGCTATCAGGAATAAGCTTAATTAATTGAGGAAACCTTATCTGTCGATTCTGGCCTGAAACCCATTAGTTCTACCATCCAGAAACATGTCGGCGTTACTGACAGCAGATTGGTTCCAGCTGGATTCCTACTACAGGTCAGTATGTTAAATTTTAAAAGATCATAGTCATTACCTTCTAATCTTCATCTTACGCCGCCCATTTTTCTTTAGATAACATTATAGTCGTACCGAATTAGCTCACATCAGATGATCAAACTTTTTTATTTGTTCTTTATCAGATAACTAATAACACTAATGTTTTATGTTGTGTGACAGAATAACACATAAATTGCTGAATGTTACAGAAAGTTCGACCTGTATACCATGAACTGGTCAATGGATGAAGGTCTCGAGACTATGCTTGTCTGTGGAGCCCAATACGGAGGCCCCATAGCCACTGTGAGAGACAGAAAACAGTTGGTGCGAGTTGTTACAACTGCCAAGCCTGTTATACACATTTACAACTGTGTTGGAAATGTTATTTCGAAGATTTTGGTAAGTTTAATACCATTTCATCATTTACTATTCCTATCCTCTATCCTATCTTTTGTGTAAAATCTTTAATTGAGTCTAGTATTGCAAAATATTGAATTTACTGTATGTGTGATTCATTTAAGTGCTCCCCTGCACACAATTAAGTGAATTAGTATTTGAATAGAATATCCTCCCTCCAAAACAGTAGATTTCTACTTGTTGTCCTTTCCCTGATCTCTGAACACATTGATATTTTTGTGGAAATACATCAGCTACCTAGTCAAACTGACCCTATAAATAAACAAAAGATTGTTGAAAAACAACACAATGAGCAATATATTGATTTAAATCACAAATCTCAACCACAATTGTTACAATTCATTGCACTTTACATACAATGATGTGGTGTTTCTGTACATAAAACAATGTTTTAATAAAAAATACATTTTATGCTTTTGTGCAAGTGATGAATTTATTATTATTACTTTAATTAACAGTAGCCAATCTTACTTTTTAAATGTACTGTAAATTCACGACACTATTCATGATATAGCAGCTATGTAACAATAAGTCATTGAATATTACATTGCTTCAAACCAGTATTTTATGTAATAGGTTTTTCCAAATTTCAGTGGAACAGCGGTGTCCTCGTCCATATGGGCTGGTCGGACAGCGAGCAGCTGCTTTGCGTGCAGGAGAGTGGGGATGTCCTAATCTATGACATGTTTGGGGCTTATCAGAAGTCTTTCAATTTGGGCCAGGAAGTCAGGGATACTAAGGTTTGAATATTAGTTGGACCAATAAATAACCACAAATTAAATACAAACTATAGAAAAATATTTCTTTTGATTTAGATAAAAACATACCAAATTTCTTAAATAAGAGTACACCTGATGAGATGATTGTTTACTTCAACAACTGAACACTGCTTAACATTGACTTTGTTTTATTCAAGTATATTTTTTATTTCTTTAATGTATGATAACTAAAAAACACAAATATTATTAACGTTCTAGGTCAGTA
Source organism: Pyrausta purpuralis (assembly GCA_963924145.1). Taxonomy (NCBI): domain Eukaryota; kingdom Metazoa; phylum Arthropoda; class Insecta; order Lepidoptera; family Crambidae; genus Pyrausta; species Pyrausta purpuralis. Next base: position 23,141,909 of record OZ001643.1, read on the forward strand.
AAGCCCAGCTGTTTTCTAACCCCAACGGTGTGGGTCTGGCAGTGATTACAACCACCAACCGAATGTTTCTTCTGACCAATGTGGCTGAGCCCAAAGTCAGACCGGTGCCAGAGATTGGTTTACCTAGTAAGTATGCCTTATTAATTTTGCTAATTATTTACAGGTGACCAGACTTTCCTACTTACGTAGCCAGTTAAAAGCTGTAACCTGATTTTTTTAGTAAGATTCTTTAGGCAAGAGATAGCAGAGACTTTCTTCAGAATAGCAAGCACAGAAGCAAATAGATTAACATTGTTTTATAAAATATATATTAGACATTTCTAAAGTTGTTGCTCTGCGGCAGAGCATGTCTCCAAGAGTTTTTTTTTCTTCAATTATGTTATGAAATTAGAATAATCATTTATAATCTTATTACAGGACCCAACGACCCAATAACGGCTTGGTGCGTACTGAGCTCTCACGCTCGGTCTCCGCCCGTAGTTGGGTTCCTGGTCTGTCGAGATAAGGAGGTCTACAAGTGTCAGCTGGGCGAGACTAGAGCTGTCCTCATGGTAAGCAAGCAGTTTACATAGATAGAAGAGAGAAGAAAAAATAGAAGAGCTAGTAACCGCTTGGTGCGTACTAAGCTCTCACGCTCTGTCTTTGCCGATAATAGGGTTCCTGGTCTGCCGAGTAAGGTACTTTGAGTTTGTAATGTACTTCAAGAAATATTTATCCTCATCTGATAAGTATATTTCAGTAGGAGGAGGAGGAGGTCTATGTTCCTCTATGGACGTCCTTTGGCCGATAATGATGATGATATTGATGATTTTAGCATGTATTCAATCAGGCTGAATGACTGACTGAAAGTATCGGTATAATATAGGTTATTTGAAATAGGTTCACAAATACTTATATATGAGCACTATTAAATTTTCTGTGCTTATAGGCATCTCTGTGTAGTTGGGTTGTTTGGTTAGTGTTAAAAATCACATCATCTATCAAGACAGTCCAATATTCTTATTGACTTACTTGATTAAAAAAATAAATCATATGAGGTGTTGAAAGTTTCGGTCAATAATACCATGCGACTCACTGGTGGTTGCTGGTTTGATCTTAAAAAATCTTAATATAAGTCGATTAAAAAAATACTTTTATTCTTCTTATTTGCAGCGCCCCGAAATAAAGAACCCATACACTCAGATCCTGTCCATCGTGCCGTCTCAAAACGGGAGGCATGTGGCACTGTTCACTGACTCCGGGTACCTGTGGATTGGCTCCTCGGACTTCAAAGCGAAGTACTGCGAGATAGACACCGGCTTTATAAAGCAACCTAAGGAGCTAGTTTGGTATGTATTGTGCGATGTTTATTTCATTACATTTATTAATTTTCAAAAAATGGTGGGTGTATAATAACAAAAAAAGTGTGTGAACTATTTGAATGTTTATATCCGCATACACGTCTAGTAGTGGGTATTATTCAGTATAGATAGTTACAAAACTATCTATTTAACTCAACAACGATCACTAGTTATTGCGCCCAAGCAACTTTCCACAAAGGTTTATGAGACTACAAAATAGAAAAATTGACAACAATCAGCTCCAAAAACATATAGCAACATTCGCAAAGAATACCTTGTCTCGCTACATAACCTATTATAGATTAATTTTTAAACAATATGACAAATCAGTTACTTATACTGGTGATAATTAGTTTGATAGTTTCGAACCCTGATAGAATACAATTATTAATTAGTATAAGATGATTTTTCATCTTCTATAAATTCACTAACATCATAGTAACTTTAGTTATTAAAATTAACTTTTACTTTTTTCTTGTACTTGGTCACTTGCAAGATGTAAATCTGACAAGATGTAAAGGCAGCTGTGATACTGATTAATGAATAGTTACTACGTGCCAAGTCAGCTTATGACAAAAAACTTATCTAAATTATAGTCAGAAGCACTGTACGAGGGCTGCACTATAAGTATCGGAAATGGAAAATTTCCACTGTTCCTGTACTATTAAAATCTTTTAAATTGCAAACTCCTTGGTTTTAAAATCGAATACCATTTATATATTTAAAAAATATAGTTTAAAAAACTAAAAAAAACACGCTTTTATAGCTAACCGAACTAAAAAGTAGAAAATAATTTTCAATTACAAAGAGTTAGAGAATAATTCAATTCAGAGTAAAAAGCGTGTTTTTTTAGTTGTTTTAAACTATAATTTATTTTTCATTTTTTAGTTCGATGTTTCAATTAATTATTTGCGGACATGCGACACGCGATAGCTCTATGTTTCTTACTCCCTTACAGAGGATCCACGAAAGAATTTATTAATCCTGGCGGTCCTTATAAGGATATTGAGAAACTGTTATTAAATTATTGCATTGTCATCGGTCCTTGATACGTGTGCAAAGTTTCAAATTAATGAAACTTCTGGAAATCGGTCAAATTTATGCTCGAAGATTCCATTACATATATACATACATAGATACAACCCAAGCTAATATAAAAGCGTGGTAAAAAGTCATGGTGGATGTAAAGACATCGCTCACTGTTATGCAGTCACCACCCACTTTTACTTATTTCAAGGTTTTTGAGGCTCTGATGGAATATTTTAAGGTATTGCCATATGACGAAGAATAATACCTTAATAATTCGTTTCTATTGATGTTTTAGATGTTTATGTATGCTGTTGGCGTACCTATTTCAAATAAACAATATCAGCGATACTCGAAGTGTGTTACCGATGACAAAGCAATAATTGAATAACAGTTTCTCAATATCCTTATAAGGACAGCCAGGATTAATAAATTCTTTCGTGGATCCTCTGTAAGGGAGTAAGAAGGATAGAGCTATCGCGTGTCGCTTGCCCGCAAAGAATTAATTGAAACATCGAACTAAAAAATGAACAATAAATTATAGTTTTAAAAAATTAAAAAACCACGCTTTTATAGCTACTAACCGAACTAAAAATTAGAAAATATTTTTTAATTACAAAGAGTTAGAAATTAAATTCAGAGTAAAAAGCGTGGGGTGCAACATTTATTATATCAAGCACCTAATATTTCATCTTCTTCCAGGTGTGGATCCCAAGCAATAGTGGCCCACTGGGACGACGTTCTCTGCGTATACGGTTTCAACGGCAAATCCGCGTCGTACCCTTACGACGGGCCCTTCCACATCATACAAGAGATGGACTGTGTTCGGGTCGTATCCGAAATGTCACACGAACTCATACAAAGAGTGCCCGTCGAGTCGGAGAAAATATTCAGGATCAATAGTACCGCGCCAGGGTCGTATCTGGTTGAGGCGTCTAAACAATTTCAGGTAATAATCGAACAGTATAATTAAACGAATGAAAACGTTGGAAATAATATAAAGCAAATTATAAAACGATCGCATCCATAAATATTCGTAATAAAAAAAAGCATTTGGCTAACATCACGCGGTATTCCCAGGCGGTCACCCATCCAAGTACTGACCGCCCCCAACGTTGCTTAATTTCGGTAATCAGACGAGAACAAGTGTTCTCAACGTGGTATGGTATGGACGTTGGCTATACTTTAATCGAAATTGAAAAACACTATTACACGAATTGAAAAATACTATTATTATCAGTGAGCGTAGTGACTGACATATATTACGTATTATGGTTATGAATTTTGTATACATGGTCCATACCACAACGAAGTTAAGCAACGTTGGGAGCGGTCAGTACTTAGATGGGTGACCGCCTGGGAACACCGCGTTATGTTGGCTTTTTGCAAATTTTAGTTTCATCCATTAAAACTTTTATTGATTAATAAATCCTAGAGATTAACAGTCGTACCACAAATAAATAGAGAGGGATTCTACTTCTGTTTAAATTTTATGTGGCTAAAGTAAAATGTATGTCACCTTTTTCTCATTTGACTTTATTGACGTTGATTTAAATTAGCTATATTATAATTAAACAGTGGTCGAAACCGTATTGGTTTATTTTTGGTAAAGCAGAAAATGGTATTTCTTATCCAAGTAAAATATTCAAGGCTTAGGTTAGGTACAGGAGTGTGGTGGTGTTGTTCTTCAAAAAAGGAGACAAAACCTTATTGAAGAACTACAGACCCATCTCACTCCTGAGCCATGTCTACAAGCTGTTTTCAAGGGTCATCACGAATCGTCTCGCACGTAGGTTTGATGACTTCCAGCCTCCCGAACAAGCCGGTTTCCGAAAAGGCTATAGTACCATAGACCACATTCATACGCTTAGACAAATTATACAGAAGTCCGAGGAGTATAATATGCCTCTATGCTTAGCGTTTGTGGACTATGAGAAGGCCTTTGATTCGATCGAAACTTGGGCGGTGCTTCAGTCTCTGCAGCGGTGCCACATACACTATAGGTATATAGAGGTGTTAAGGTGCCTTTACAATAACACCATGTCGCACCATGTCGGTCCGAGTACACAAGCAGAACACGAAGGCGATTCCATTGCGGAGAGGTGTGAGACAGGGAGATGTCATATCTCCGAAACTGTTCACAGCGGCATTGGAAGACGCCTTCAAACTTCTGGAATGGGAAGGAATCGGCATCAATGTTAATGGCGAATACATCACACACCTCCGATTTGCCGATGATATAGTTGTTGTGGCAAAGACGCTGGACGATCTTGGCACTATGCTCGAAGACCTTAACCGAGTATCCCAACAAGTGGGTCTTAAAATGAACATGGAAAAGACGAAAATTATGTCGAACTCCCTTGTCGTACCCACTCCAGTATCCGTTGGGAACTCAACTCTCGAAGTTGTCGACGAGTACGTCTACCTGGGACAAGTGATCCAATTGGGTAGGTCCAACTTCGAGAAAGAGGTCAATCGACGAATCCAACTCGGCTGGGCAGCGTTCAGGAAAGTGCGCAAGAGTGTCTTCTCATCTCATCTACCTCAGTGTCTGAAGACGAAAGTCTTCAACCAGTGTGTGTTACCAGTGATGACATACGGATCCGAAACATGGTCTCTTACTATGGGTCTTATAATGAAGCTCAAAATCACACAACGAGCGATGGAAATGGCTATGCTGGGTGTTTCTCTAGGGGATCGAATCAGAAATGAGGAGATACGTAAAAGAACTAAGGTAACGGACATAGCCTTGAGAATCAGTAAGCTCAAGTGGCAATGGGCAGGGCACATAGCGCGAAGAACTGATGGCCGTTGGGGCAGGAAAGTTCTAGATTGGAGACCCTTCGACCAGAGACGCAGCGTGGGACGTCCACCAACAAGATGGACAGACGACATTATAAAGATCGCAGGATCAAACTGGATGCAGACCGCTAGTGATCGGTCGCTGTGGAAATCCGTTGGGGAGGCCTATGTTCAGCAGTGGACGTCCTTTGGCTGATAATGATGATGATGATGATGAGGTTAGGTACCTAAATAACAAAGCCAATATTATCAAAGATGCTGTTACTTTTTATACAGTTGACGTATGTTTTCCTTTCAGAAACGCAGTCACAGAGCAGACGAGTATATCCGACTTGTCAAACCAGATCTCGCGAACGCGGTACAAAACTGCATAGGTTCGTTATTTTATCATACTATTCATTTAATACGAACAGTGTTACCAACTCTCTAAAATATTTACCCCTAACCCTAAGTCAAAACCCCCTAAAATTGCTTAAATTATTTGAAAATCCCCCTAAACTCGTAAATAAAAGTAAAAATGAATAAATTAATTAATTAAACTCGAAAACTCCAGTCACAGACCAAAGATTTTTTTATCATAGACTAAGAAGGCATACTAGAGTAATAAGAGGAATTAAATATATACTCTCGATGTCACCCAATCTGGAGTCACTCACAAGGTGAAAATGTACTTTTATTTGATTGGTTAGTTCTGTTATATCTAGAATATTGTACATTCAAAATAACCCTGAAAATACCCCTAAACAAATAAGACCCCTAAAAAAATCCCATTCCACTTATTTACCCCTTAAATTTTGGGGAAAACCCCTAAGTTGGTAACCGTGACTACGAATACAGTCGCTTCTTTATATCAAAGATGAAAAAAATCTTACTTGTTTTTTGCTATTCTATTGGCAACCCTGTAGTTTTTTTTTTTTTTTTAAATAACTTGATTACCAAAAATAATATTTTTTTTGTACATATTATGGTTAAGAACTCCAAGTTGCTTTCTTAATTATTTTGCATCATGGAGGCATTACTTAGTTCAAGGACCTAATTTTTATGCTTTTACTTTACGTATAATTTAAAATTATGATATGATCACATAATTACGTAATAATTCATAATTAAGTAATATTAATATACATACGACAAAAAGGTGTAAGATTACTTTGAATAATCAAAACGATTTTTGTTACGGTAAATGATTTTATTATATATTTTATTGTTTTTATAATATTTCTACAGGTTTTTTATATTGAAGAAAACACAACAAAAAAACGTTTCTTGATACAGTTGCATTAAACTAAACAACTTATGCTGGTGATTGCATATTTTTTGATGTGTGTATTTACTTTAAACAATGGCAACCCAGGCAAGATTTTTGCAGTGCAAAATAGACCTTGTTGTTTAACAAGTCGATATGTTCAAATGCTTTTGAATCAACTCATAATTTGGTACTATTTAGTCTTTTTACACATTTAAAGGTATCGACAAAGGAGTCCTCTATTTTCCACAGACGCTGCAGCATACGAGTTCAACCCAGACATTCAAAAGATGCTCATCCGCGCTGCGCAGTTCGGAAAAGGTTTCATAGTAGACCCGGTCCTCACCGACCACTACGTCAGGACGTGTAGATGGTTACGGGTCCTCAACTCTGTAAGGGACCCTAAAGTGGCTATACCGCTCACTTATAAGCAGTATCCTTTTGAAATTATGAATTTAGGATATCGCAAGTATTTATAAATAGAAAAATTATAACGCAACAGACATGCTACGTCTCGTTAATATAGCATTGTATAAGATGGTAAAGGTATCTGAACGCATTCAGTTTGTCTCTCTTTATCACAATTCACAAATCGATTTCCTGTTACATATCATATTTTCAGGGTTCCGTATTTTAACTGCTGATTGTTTTTTTAGAGTAAACCTAAGTTTTGTGAAAAAAAATGGATAAGTCAACGACCTCTGTAATAAAGTGCGTTAGTTGTAATATAGTTATTAACGAGATATTGGCATTCATACAAAACAAGTGTGATGTGATGGATGAAGACTCAATGATCAGACTCTGCATAACGGCTTTTAAACAAGAAGATATAAGTGCAGCGAAACACCTTCTGTTTACTTCAGTAAAAACAGAAAAACAGATTCAACGCAAAAGGGAGGGTAAAACGCAGCGTGAATTAGAAGATATAATCTCACTAATAAAAAAGAAAGATCCAAATGAGTTGCCGATTTTTGTAGCCCGTGATCTGCACAAACTACCTCCAGTTACTTTCGATCACCTGGACGCAACGCGGCTATTAAAAGATCTTATTTTATTAAAGGATGAGATCGAGAATATTAAGGAGACTTATACACCTATAGAAAAGTTTACGAAATTAAAAAATGAATTCGTGAACCTGCAACAGACATCCATTGTGAACAACTTCCAAAGTGACAATTACATTAATATGAAGCGAGGCACTAAGCACTTATTGGATAGTTCCGAGTATAATTGTGATAGTGGCCCAATCGGTTTCATAGACACTACACGGAAAACGATTGATGGGATGAAATGCACGATCGTTACTGATAAAACAGAGGGACGCGGCGAGCAAGCGCATCATTCACTGTCACCTTCGCACGCGCGAGTCGCCGATCCACCTGTCGCACAAAGCCCGGCCTGTGTGCGTGCGGAGGAATGCACAGCATTATTGCTTAGTAATGATAACAGGTTGCAAATGCAAAGCGCATCATATGCCGCGATGACTAATGCCTCGGTGCGTGTCGATTCAATGAATAAACAGCTGTTACAGTCGCCGCTGCCCCCAAGAGATACTCGTATAAACAGACAGAGTACAGATGAAGTTTGGACAACAGTACGAAGAAAAAGGCGTAGTAATCGGTTCTTGGGTACGAGAGATTATAATTCTTATAAAATATTTGTACCCAAACAGAAAATAGGACTGTTTTTGGAGAGTAACCTGTGGCCCGACGGCATTAAATTTCGTCGTTTTATTGAATTCGGCAAAAAATACTTAGGCAGACAAATAAAATCTGACAGCGGGAATAATAATTTAAATTTTTATGGCAAGCACGACTAAAAATGAAACCTTAAAATAATAAGTTATAATTGTAAATCATTTAAAAGGTCTTTAGATTGCACGAGAGACCTTTGTCTGAATGCTGATATTGTTGCACTGCAGGAGACATGGCTTCTGCCTCATGAGATACCGGAGCTTGGTAAAGTAAATAGTGACTTTGGTTTTTGTGGTAAATCGGCTGTGGACATGTCAAGTGGGATACTGCGAGGTAGACCTCACGGTGGCGTCGCACTGTTATGGAGAATCAGTAAGTTTAAATGTGTGTCTGTGATTCCGTGTAAAAGCAATCGAATTAGTGCAATACAAGTGTGCGTCTCGGATCGGTCAATACTTGTTTTTACCGTGTATATGCCTACCGACGCATCTGACAATCTTTTAGACTTTGTTCAGTGTTTAAGTGAAATTGCATCAATAATAGAGACATGTAATATTGAAACTGTTTATATCTTGGGAGATTTTAATGCTCACCCTGGGGAACTGTTTGGTAATGAGCTTAAAGACTTTTGTAAGGAGCAAAATTGGACATGTGTGGATATTGATATGTTAGGTCTTTGTTCCAATACTTACACATTTACTAGTGAAGCGCATGGCAGCCATAGATGGCTCGATCACTGCGTGGTTACCGAGGCCGCTTTTAGCACAGTTCAATCAGTAGGAGTTAATTACGACGTCTTTTGGTCTGATCACTTTCCACTCTGTATTCATTGCAACTTAAAGTGTGTTAGCCAAACTATCGAGCTGCCGTGCGCCACAGTAAACAAGGTTCTATGGGGGGAAAGGGACCTAAGCCAAATAGAGATGTACACCAAACACTGTAATAATAAGTTACGAGATCTTGGCTTTCCTCATGAGTACAATCAGTGCGGTGACTATATGTGCAATAATAGTAGCATAGCACACTTGGCCGCAATAGACTCGCTTTATAGTGATATTGTTGCGGCTCTGCAGGAGGCCGCTGTGATTAGCTATGGTGATCGTGGGGGAGGGGGCAAACCACTTCGCGGTCGTCCTATTGCTGGGTGGAATAAGTATGTACGTGAAGCTCACAGGGTCGCTAGGCATAAGTTTCTAACGTGGACATGGTATGGTCGACCTAATAGTGGAACCGCGTACAGTGAAATGCAAGAGTCTAGGAAGCTTTTTAAGAGCAAACTTAGATTTTGTCAGAACAACCAGGACCAAATAAAAATGAATATCTTAGCAACTAAACATAAAAATAAAGATTTTAGGGGGTTCTGGCAACAAACAAAAAAGCTAAGTCCAAGGCCTGCTGTCCCTGTCAGTGTCGACGGCGTCAGTGAACCAAAAGAGATAGCGAACCTATTTAGGCATCACTTTCTGGTGGAATCTCCACTTGGTGATGCAAAAGATGGTGATGTAGAGATCATGGTGTCGGGGGTGCCGGACCGTGTCACTGCGAAACAAGTTGCCCTCGTAATAAAAGGCATGTCCCGCGGGAAGTCTCCAGGACACGATGATCTTAGCATAGAACACTTTCGTTATGCGGGACCACATCTCCCTAGGCTCTTGGTACTGCTTTTTACTCTGTGCATTAGGCATTCTTGTCTGCCGGGGGAGCTGATGAAGTCAGTGGTGGTACCTATAGTCAAAAACAGAACTGGAGACACGTCCGATAAGTGTAACTACCGCCCGATTTCGTTGGCTACAACGTCAGCTAAGGTTCTTGACGGCTTGCTTGAGCGACAACTTAAAGAACATCTCCATATACATGACGCACAGTTCGGATTTAGACCGGGACTTTCTACAGAATGTGCGATTATGTCTCTCAAGCAAACCGTTAGGTACTACACGGATAGGAATACGCCAGTGTATGCTGCCTTTCTTGATCTCACTAAGGCATTCGACCTGGTTAGATATGATATTCTCTGGCGAAAATTAAAAGCCACTGGCATGCCAGGGGGGCTGATAAATATTTTTAAATATTGGTACGATAATCAATCAAACCGGGTCAAGTGGCTTTCTGAGTTTTCGGATGAGTACCGGTTGAGGTGGGGAGTGAGACAAGGGGGGTTATCGTCTCCTTCACTCTTTAACCTGTACGTGAATCGGTTGATTGTGGAGCTGAGTGACACAGGGGTCGGTTGCTCAATTGACGGTCACTGTATTAACAGTATTAGTTACGCTGATGATATGGTGTTGCTCAGCCCATCAATTGCCGGTCTCAGGAAACTAATAGGTATATGTGAGGATTACGCGGCGTCACACGGTCTCCTGTACAACGTTAAAAAGAGTGAGATCGTAATATTTCAGGTAAGGGGTCGCAAGCTGGGTGATGTGCCAAGTGTGCTTCTTAATGGCGTCGTTCTAGGTAGGGTGAAAGAGTTTAAATACCTCGGCCATGTGGTTACCGAGGACTTAAAAGACGATGGTGACATCGAAAGGGAAAGGAGGGCGATGGCGGTCCGCTGTAATATGTTGGCCCGTAGATTTGCACGATGTAGCATAGGGGTAAAGCTCACTCTCTTTAAAGCCTTTTGCCAAACCTTGTACACGTGCAGTCTGTGGGTCAACTACACGCAGCGGGCCATCAACGCCCTGCGAGTGCAATATAATAATGCATTCAGGGTGCTGGTGGGGCTTCCGCGTCACTGTAGTGCGTCAGCGATGTTTGCTCACGCGCACACGGACGGCTTCCACACCGTGCTGCGGCGCCGAATGGCCTCGCTGATGTTCCGCACGCGCGGGAGTCCCAACAGTATCCTGAGTATCCTGAGCGACAAGCCGGACTGCCCCCTTCTGCGGCACTGGGTACAAACACAAGTGGTTGTGCCCGGTGCCCCAGAACGTGGCAGATATCTTAATTAAAACTGTTTGAAAAAAAAAAAAAAAATGTGTACATATATTTTTGATTGAATCTCATTTTGTGACATATTGTAGGTATTTTAATTATAATTTGTGTTTAACTTTATTTAATTGATTTGAAATTTATTGTCATGTTTATTTTATTATTATTGAATTGAATTGAATTTAATTTAATTTTTAATTTTAATTTAATTTTTAATCTTGGTTTTATGTTAACAGTTTCTTATATGGACCACGTCTGAAATAAAAGTATTTTATTTTTATTTTATAAACTTGCCAAATTTATGATGAACGTAATTTGATGTCTTATCAATTAGGGACCGATTTTACCAATGTTAGATAGGACTTATCCGACGAAAAAAGTATAAAACTGATTTTAAAATGGCATTTACATAAATGATTACTGACAAATAGGTGACGTTTTCGTATTAGGCGTGTATAACTCCCTATGAGTTGAGGTCTGAATCGAGGGTGTACTACCCTTATAAATAAAAGCCCAAAGTATTACACAACGGGTTCATTACGTTACGACAATGTCAGTAACCGCAATATCATAGTTACCTATCACAACGAACCATTAGACTTATAAGTAAACAGTTAAAAAAATGTTCATTGCGGTTTAACATGGTACAGCGCCATCTATGAACACATCAGTGAACTAAAATTGACTAATAATGTACTGAGCTTAGAACCACTATTGAATGTACAAAGCATATTGTATTTTATTCGACGAATATTCCTTATCTGACGTTAGAAAAATCAGGCCTAAACAATATAAATACCATATGACTTAACTATCTGTTACACTTTTAATAACTATAGATTTAGCTAAATCTGTTATTGTACGTATGTAAATAGTTTTATTGTTCCTTAACTACCGTCATTCAGAGTTTTACACTTAGGAGAGCGTATATTACTAGACCGCTTGATATGGCGACGGTTGCACTGTCTAGCCGGTCACATCGCGTCCTACTTGCAACTGAGGGACGGCCGGACCAGGGTGCTTTCCCACTGGGCTTGCTACAAGGTTGGTACTTTGATTTTACACTGCCCTGTAAATACGTAAAGTTGGTCAAGCGTGAGCTGAACTTGGCAAAAGGTGACAAACGAAAAGAACTGAATATGGCATTACCGTCTATATCTGGACGAGAAGACAAAATAATTTTGTACTTTACCTATAATACAATTAATTTTACTTTATTTGAAAGTTGAGTTATTTGAAAGTTATTCAAACACGTTATTGAAAAAAGAGTTCTTTGCAATTTTCTTTTAATTATTTAAAATAGTTACTTCAATCAAAGTTCCCTGAAATCAAGTATCAAGATTGGGCAATGCTCAACAAACAACATGTGATAGTCACTATTACAATGACTGGTAAGTCAAACGTTGCCGTTCCAAATAAAACCCTGGGTTTAGCTTTCACTGACTCTAATAATGTTTTCAAGTATTTCTAGGTCCTAGATTAAGCCTGTTGAGTTTGAACCAATTTTATAGAACTTTATACATAAACAGTCAATTTTTATTGTTACTCAGTATCGAATTTCAAGACGATACGCTCTACTTTGCCCACTGAATAGATCTACAGTGTTCTGTTTCACCGTTACATGGAGCGAAAGCGTATTTTGCCGATGTTGGTCGGTGACGGACCGGTCTAGTGAGTAGTGTCAAAGTTTCAATAGACAATTTTTTCCTGACACGTTCCTTCACGGTCATGGTATGCAAAATATAGTAGGCAGAAACTTCTATAGCTAAGTTTCATTGTTCTCAGGTGACCCAACCTCACTTGGACAACGAGAGCGCGGCGCGCGAAATCGGCGAGAAACTACGCAACGTGCCTGGCATCTCGTACGCCACTATCGCCATGAAAGCGCACGAGAAGGGCCGGAAAGCGCTTGCCATTAAGGTGAGTGTATTTAGCCTCACATATAAAGCAAACGAAGGTGGTTTCGCTGGCTATGTGATAGAAGGTACTAAATGAGTTCGTGTTTCCATTCAAAGCTTGGTGAGATGCGATGATGTGTGATGAAGCTGTGAAACGATGTGAAAGCTTCCATTAGAGCTAGGCCACATGTGTTAGGATGCGTAGCCGCGTTTTGATGCGATGACAGATGTGTAGCAGACTTTTCTTCAGGAGTAAAAAATAAATAACAATTAAAAATGTGCCGGACTAAACACCGATTATCTTAGTTTGGTATTAGTAACACAAGGAAGAAAGTAAGGAATTTTCTTTCTTGTGTTACGAATACCAGACAACGATTCAAGGCATTTCTCATAAAAACTGTAATACATATAAATATCCATGACTTAGAAACAAATGTACGTGCTCATCGCATAATCTTTAGCCCCTAACGGGATTCCAACTCGCGAACTCGTAGGCAAGACGATAAACACTACTAGACGAAACGTGTCGTCAAAAAAGGATACAAAAATATGTATATTACTAAACTTCGATTTTGTTTATTTAATCTTTTTATACTGATATTTATAGGTATTTTATAAAATAAAATCTATACTGCACTTTTATTACATAACTACCTCTTACAAACTCAGTTTTGTATTCTTTTTATTTTATGGATTACAAACGAATGTGTTACAAAATTACTTGAAACATATAAACTCACCACGTAATCCATGTCCACACATACGAGATAAAATGCCTGCTAATTAAAATAAAATATTTTTAGAACTGCTACGTTAAAAATGATAGAAGTTGTTTAACACAGGTTGGACCAAAGAGTCACGTCCTATTTTTTTATTTTTGGTTTCTTTAAATCCAGGTCTATCCAAATATACCATAAAATTAGCGAATATCTCGAAATCTATGCGAATTCGGCTAACATAAATAGGATAGCCCTGGATGTTAGGCTTCCAAAAAAAATTTTTGGACGTCATTGTTACTACCCTGTATCAGCAAGGGATGTACATAGTAATATCTTTGCCAGAGAACAAGCTCGTCGTCGTCGTATTTAAATGGCCCCGTTTCGACTGGTCCAGATCTTAGAGTACGAGACGCGCAGCAAGCTGCAGGTGCCGCTGCTGCTGGCGCTGGGCGAGGGCGCGACGGCGCTGCGCAAGGCGGCCGCCAGCGGGGACACCGACCTGCTGTACGTCGCGCTCACGCACCTCAAGGAGACGATGGCCAAGCGCGAGTTCGAGGTATGAGCCGTTACGACTCGTCCAGGTCTTAGAGTACGAGACGCAAGGCGGCCGCCAGCGGGGACACCGACCTGCTGTACGTCGCGCTCACGCACCTCAAGGAGACGATGGCCAAGCGCGAGTTCGAGGTATGAGCCGTTACGACTCGTCCAGGTCTTAGAGTACGAGACGCAAGGCGGCCGCCAGCGGGGACACCGACCTGCTGTACGTCGCGCTCACGCACCTCAAGGAGACGATGGCCAAGCGCGAGTTCGAGGTATGAGCCGTTACGACTCGTCCAGGTCTTAGAGTACGAGACGCAAGGCGGCCGCCAGCGGGGACACCGACCTGCTGTACGTCGCGCTCACGCACCTCAAGGAGACGATGGCCAAGCGCGAGTTCGAGGTATGAGCCGTTACGACTCGTCCAGGTCTTAGAGTACGAGACGCAAGGCGGCCGCCAGCGGGGACACCGACCTGCTGTACGTCGCGCTCACGCACCTCAAGGAGACGATGGCCAAGCGCGAGTTCGAGGTATGAGCCGTTACGACTCGTCCAGGTCTTAGAGTACGAGACGCAAGGCGGCCGCCAGCGGGGACACCGACCTGCTGTACGTCGCGCTCACGCACCTCAAGGAGACGATGGCCAAGCGCGAGTTCGAGGTATGAGCCGTTACGACTCGTCCAGGTCTTAGAGTACGAGACGCAAGGCGGCCGCCAGCGGGGACACCGACCTGCTGTACGTCGCGCTCACGCACCTCAAGGAGACGATGGCCAAGCGCGAGTTCGAGGTATGAGCCGTTACGACTCGTCCAGGTCTTAGAGTACGAGACGCAAGGCGGCCGCCAGCGGGGACACCGACCTGCTGTACGTCGCGCTCACGCACCTCAAGGAGACGATGGCCAAGCGCGAGTTCGAGGTATGAGCCGTTACGACTCGTCCAGGTCTTAGAGTACGAGACGCAAGGCGGCCGCCAGCGGGGACACCGACCTGCTGTACGTCGCGCTCACGCACCTCAAGGAGACGATGGCCAAGCGCGAGTTCGAGGTATGAGCCGTTACGACTCGTCCAGGTCTTAGAGTACGAGACGCAAGGCGGCCGCCAGCGGGGACACCGACCTGCTGTACGTCGCGCTCACGCACCTCAAGGAGACGATGGCCAAGCGCGAGTTCGAGGTATGAGCCGTTACGACTCGTCCAGGTCTTAGAGTACGAGACGCAAGGCGGCCGCCAGCGGGGACACCGACCTGCTGTACGTCGCGCTCACGCACCTCAAGGAGACGATGGCCAAGCGCGAGTTCGAGGTATGAGCCGTTACGACTCGTCCAGGTCTTAGAGTACGAGACGCAAGGCGGCCGCCAGCGGGGACACCGACCTGCTGTACGTCGCGCTCACGCACCTCAAGGAGACGATGGCCAAGCGCGAGTTCGAGGTATGAGCCGTTACGACTCGTCCAGGTCTTAGAGTACGAGACGCAAGGCGGCCGCCAGCGGGGACACCGACCTGCTGTACGTCGCGCTCACGCACCTCAAGGAGACGATGGCCAAGCGCGAGTTCGAGGTATGAGCCGTTACGACTCGTCCAGGTCTTAGAGTACGAGACGCAAGGCGGCCGCCAGCGGGGACACCGACCTGCTGTACGTCGCGCTCACGCACCTCAAGGAGACGATGGCCAAGCGCGAGTTCGAGGTATGAGCCGTTACGACTCGTCCAGGTCTTAGAGTACGAGACGCAAGGCGGCCGCCAGCGGGGACACCGACCTGCTGTACGTCGCGCTCACGCACCTCAAGGAGACGATGGCCAAGCGCGAGTTCGAGGTATGAGCCGTTACGACTCGTCCAGGTCTTAGAGTACGAGACGCAAGGCGGCCGCCAGTGGGGACACCGACCTGCTGTACGTCGCGCTCACGCACCTCAAGGAGACGATGGCCAAGCGCGAGTTCGAGGTATGAGCCGTTACGACTCGTCCAGGTCTTAGAGTACGAGACGCAAGGCGGCCGCCAGCGGGGACACCGACCTGCTGTACGTCGCGCTCACGCACCTCAAGGAGACGATGGCCAAGCGCGAGTTCGAGGTATGAGCCGTTACGACTCGTCCAGGTCTTAGAGTACGAGACGCAAGGCGGCCGCCAGCGGGGACACCGACCTGCTGTACGTCGCGCTCACGCACCTCAAGGAGACGATGGCCAAGCGCGAGTTCGAGGTATGAGCCGTTACGACTCGTCCAGGTCTTAGAGTACGAGACGCAAGGCGGCCGCCAGCGGGGACACCGACCTGCTGTACGTCGCGCTCACGCACCTCAAGGAGACGATGGCCAAGCGCGAGTTCGAGGTATGAGCCGTTACGACTCGTCCAGGTCTTAGAGTACGAGACGCAAGGCGGCCGCCAGCGGGGACACCGACCTGCTGTACGTCGCGCTCACGCACCTCAAGGAGACGATGGCCAAGCGCGAGTTCGAGGTATGAGCCGTTACGACTCGTCCAGGTCTTAGAGTACGAGACGCAAGGCGGCCGCCAGCGGGGACACCGACCTGCTGTACGTCGCGCTCACGCACCTCAAGGAGACGATGGCCAAGCGCGAGTTCGAGGTATGAGCCGTTACGACTCGTCCAGGTCTTAGAGTACGAGACGCAAGGCGGCCGCCAGCGGGGACACCGACCTGCTGTACGTCGCGCTCACGCACCTCAAGGAGACGATGGCCAAGCGCGAGTTCGAGGTATGAGCCGTTACGACTCGTCCAGGTCTTAGAGTACGAGACGCAAGGCGGCCGCCAGCGGGGACACCGACCTGCTGTACGTCGCGCTCACGCACCTCAAGGAGACGATGGCCAAGCGCGAGTTCGAGGTATGAGCCGTTACGACTCGTCCAGGTCTTAGAGTACGAGACGCAAGGCGGCCGCCAGCGGGGACACCGACCTGCTGTACGTCGCGCTCACGCACCTCAAGGAGACGATGGCCAAGCGCGAGTTCGAGGTATGAGCCGTTACGACTCGTCCAGGTCTTAGAGTACGAGACGCAAGGCGGCCGCCAGCGGGGACACCGACCTGCTGTACGTCGCGCTCACGCACCTCAAGGAGACGATGGCCAAGCGCGAGTTCGAGGTATGAGCCGTTACGACTCGTCCAGGTCTTAGAGTACGAGACGCAAGGCGGCCGCCAGCGGGGACACCGACCTGCTGTACGTCGCGCTCACGCACCTCAAGGAGACGATGGCCAAGCGCGAGTTCGAGGTATGAGCCGTTACGACTCGTCCAGGTCTTAGAGTACGAGACGCAAGGCGGCCGCCAGCGGGGACACCGACCTGCTGTACGTCGCGCTCACGCACCTCAAGGAGACGATGGCCAAGCGCGAGTTCGAGGTATGAGCCGTTACGACTCGTCCAGGTCTTAGAGTACGAGACGCAAGGCGGCCGCCAGCGGGGACACCGACCTGCTGTACGTCGCGCTCACGCACCTCAAGGAGACGATGGCCAAGCGCGAGTTCGAGGTATGAGCCGTTACGACTCGTCCAGGTCTTAGAGTACGAGACGCAAGGCGGCCGCCAGCGGGGACACCGACCTGCTGTACGTCGCGCTCACGCACCTCAAGGAGACGATGGCCAAGCGCGAGTTCGAGGTATGAGCCGTTACGACTCGTCCAGGTCTTAGAGTACGAGACGCAAGGCGGCCGCCAGCGGGGACACCGACCTGCTGTACGTCGCGCTCACGCACCTCAAGGAGACGATGGCCAAGCGCGAGTTCGAGGTATGAGCCGTTACGACTCGTCCAGGTCTTAGAGTACGAGACGCAAGGCGGCCGCCAGCGGGGACACCGACCTGCTGTACGTCGCGCTCACGCACCTCAAGGAGACGATGGCCAAGCGCGAGTTCGAGGTATGAGCCGTTACGACTCGTCCAGGTCTTAGAGTACGAGACGCAAGGCGGCCGCCAGCGGGGACACCGACCTGCTGTACGTCGCGCTCACGCACCTCAAGGAGACGATGGCCAAGCGCGAGTTCGAGGTATGAGCCGTTACGACTCGTCCAGGTCTTAGAGTACGAGACGCAAGGCGGCCGCCAGCGGGGACACCGACCTGCTGTACGTCGCGCTCACGCACCTCAAGGAGACGATGGCCAAGCGCGAGTTCGAGGTATGAGCCGTTACGACTCGTCCAGGTCTTAGAGTACGAGACGCGTAGCAAGCTGCAGGTGCCGCTGCAAGTTACTTTGAAAACATGCTTAGAAACTGCGTATTATGAAAAAGTATAATTAGCAATTATTTTTTAAAATATTTTTATTGAAAGCGATGCCGTCTAGACTTGTTAATTAAGGAAAGATAGAAAATACAATCATTTATTAATCAAGAACATCACTCACACAGCACAATTTTGTGATACAAATACAAATTAAAACAGATGAAACAAAACAAACCATTAGCAAACACACGTAAGACGATAAGTAGCAAACCCAGTGTCCGTTGTGTGTCCGTAATGATCCTCCTCATTCACTCGGCATAAGGCAGGCCCCCAGAAGGCCTAGGTGTTGGTTATTACCAGCGACGCTTGACCGACGGGCCGCTGTGAAACGAGTTTTAGTATCGAGCGTAGCTTCAACGCTCTGATGCCTCGTATTGATGAGATCGTATACGTAACAGCGCGTCCGTTTGGCGTCATTCTAAAATGTTTATTTGCCGGAAGGAGAAATTGGTCTTAGCGCGCGCGCTTTGCAGCGCTGACATTTATGCATTCGATGTTCGCACTGCGTTACTATGAAATGCAGCACTAGTCAAGTCTAGTTTCATATTCAATTCTATTAATCAATTGATTTTAGAATGATAGCAAGCGCGCGCGACTAGATAGCGCTATTCAAACGCGCCACTCTTAAAAAAATCTTAAATATACCCTTAAACCAACCATATGAAATTTTGAAAATTTAGTTTTAGCGTTGCATCACAATAAGAATTAGACTTGGATCGGGTCTGATCTGAACACGAATAAAAAATATGAGTACTTGACTACTGCCGTGGTCTAGAACCAAATGTTGTCTCGCGTTGAATACTCAGACTATCTTGATTTTTCAGCAAAATAATGCCTTCAAAAGTAAACGTTTCAGTGATTGCAAACGTCTCATTTATAATAAACATTTACTTTTTTTTCACAGCTAACCATCCGAAGCTTTCCCCTCGCACACGCGCTATACCTCAAGTACTGCGCGAGCCACAACCGCGAAGCGCTACGCAAAGTGTACGAGCAAGAGGACGATTTCTACGGGCAAGCCGCCACGCACATACGGGATGCTATTGAACAGAACAACCCCGGCAGTGTGGAGGCTTCGCTTATATCTGCTAGGGAGTGTTATAAGAAAGCCAAGAACGATTTAGGTAAGATCATTTTCTCTCCCGGCTCCAGGCTGCTTTCAGACTTGAGTCTACGCGTTTGCATATGAGTCGTAATGCTATAATGTCATTAGAAATCTTACTGTGCAGCGCGCCGCTTTATCGGTAAGTGTACGCGAGTAAACATGACACTGACGCGACTTAGTTGATGACACGCCGACTATAGGCTTTAGAGATTTTTATGGACAAGACGCCATGCACATAAGGAATGCTATTGAACAGAACAACCCCGGCAGTTTGGAGGCTTCGCTTATATCTGCGAAGAACGATTTAGGTAAGATCATTTTCTCTCCCGGCTCCAGGCTCCTTTCAGACTTAGGCGCAGACTTCGGAGTAGGCGCGTTTGCATATGAGTCGTAAAGCTGTAATGCCATTAGAGATACAACTATGCAGCGCGCCGCCTTATCGGTAAATTTAAACGAGATAAACATGACACTGACGCGACTCAGTTGATGACACGCCGACTATAGGCTTTAGTGATTTTTATTGACTCGTGAAGATTTTTATTGAAAATACGAACAACGTGTTCCTAAACAGTAATTCAGACTTACAAAAATGTTGATTGAAATTAGGTGCTGGCATTCTAATTCAGCGACTAATACGAATCTTACAATAAAAGTCTGCATCTAAACTGAAGAGTCTGTTTTCTGGCACATATTATAATATATTATACGTTTCTTAGAATCGAATAAGTACAATCAATATTATGTATTTGATTTTTTGAAACAAATACATCCGTTACAGTATTATTATTCGCTTAGTAAAAATACAATCGTCTCGCGATTTCCAACGCTAGAGTTACTGATTCTCATATGTCATCCTCTTCAGGTGTGTCAATATGCGAAGACGGCCGTAAGCTGTGCAAGCAGCAATCGAGCCTACAAGAGACGTACGGCGCGCGCTTCGTAGGACTCTCCTTACACGACACAGTGAGGGAACTGCTTCGCAAGGGAGAGATCAAACTGGCTGATAAACTGAGGGCTGAGTACAAGATGCCTGATAGGAGGTAAGACTTCCTATATACAGCGCGTGACCTGCGATAGGAGCAATAGATTTAATCAATGATTCTACAGAGTACACGTAGTGACCTAGTCATTGTGCTCTAAAATGGTTCAACTCAGAGATGTAACAATACCTCGTCAATGTATATCGAAATCGCTAACTCGCTGTAGTAAATGACAATGTAAATTTCTATGAGTGGACTCATTTGTTTACAATACATTGCTGGTTTGATTTATTTTATTCTTTTTTTTCATTAAAATAAAAACCACTTAGAATCGGTTACTGGTTACTGCAAGGGCCTATATATATTTTTTCTTTTATTACAGGCGATAACTAGGAGATAACTTTGACTTGTTCTTTCCACCCTATATTTTATGGTAATTTTCGCCATACATCCTTAAAATAACTGAATCGATATTATTGATATGTGAGGCGAATACTTGTAGATGTTACTTAAAGCGGAGAAGAAAAAGGTCGATTAATATCGTTCGAATCGAAAGGCATGAGCTATCCGTAATTATTTCATTTAATTGTTTGTACTGCTTATTGAGCGGCTATATTATTTTACAAATGAAAAATAGATAATTAGCCGCTTAAGTTCTTCAACAACCAACCATCCCATACAAATCACGACGCAAAGGAAATTTTAAGCTAGGTCTAGTCAACACTAAATAAATAAAATAAATTTTATTCGTGTCTGTTAGTCCGGTCAAATTAGACATCCAAGGTTACAAAAATTCCCACCTAGCTGAAAATTGGTAGGATTGTTTAAAACATCATCATAAATGAAATGTAGAAAGTCCCCATCGATCCGATACCTGGAAAAAAGTTACTCGGGGTCAAAGGTCACAAAAACGGGTTTTTCGCGATTTTCAGCAAAACGGTAAGTTTTATCATAAAATTAGCCAAGACAAAAATTGTAAAGCAGATAAATATCTACAAAAAATGTCTTTATATTTTTCTTCCTAAGAACCACCGTTTTTGACATATAACGATCCAAAAAGTTGAAAGAGTTGTAATTGTCATAATATGCACACGTTTCCACGCCACCTTTGAGGTAGTGTACTTAGCGCGTTTTTTTAATGTGGTCAAATAGATCAATTCAATTTAATAAATACAACTATTATTGTCGGTGAAGATGTAGACTTACTCGTATTACTGACAGCTCGAACTCCAATCGATAAAACTATTTTTTTTTAAACCTGGAAAAGTTCAACATCAATCGGTAATATGTTCATCGAAAAGTTTATCTACTTTTGCTAAGTGTCAAAATCATGTCCTATTTTTACATGCAATAACTGGTTGCGATACAACATCTGCATTTTCAGGAGGGGGTAAAACAACTGTTTTTAAAATGATTGAAAAACAAAATTTAGTTTAATGTGCTGAAATTTTAAAAAAAAGTAATTCAACTCAAAAAGATGTTATCACCAACGGAATTCGCTTACTTCTCTCTATGTATGGAGCTCCTAAAAACACTACGTGCTTAGATAAGTTTCGATATGCATGTTTCGTTAAAAATACCCGAAATAAAAAACAAGTGCAGCTAGCTTGTCTTCCTCCAACCTCAGCGGCTGCTCATCAACATCTTTTTCGGGTATATTACCAAGTTCAAGTGTGGCTTGGTTATCACCTAGACCCAAAAGTGTGGGTTCAAACTTTACTCCCACCTGCGCCGGAAAAACTGTTAAATATCCCTATTTTTTTTAACATACACCGCTTTTGTAAATAATAAATATCCTTTGGACATTCCCACACATCGCCATCTAGCCCCAAAGTAAGCTACTCAAAGCTTGTGTTATGGGTGCCAGACAACGGATATAATACTTAAATACTTTTTGTTTGTAAATACATACATGATATACATAGAAAACACCCAGACCAATACAAACAGACATGTTCATGCACACAAATGTTTGTATTGTGCGGGGATCGAACCCGCACCCGCTGCGTAGTAGGCGATTTCTCGACCACTACACCAGACGGGTCGTCAAATTTATTTATCGTAAATTTTATCACTTTTATCATTTTCAACCGTTGCCAATATCTTTTATTATTCAATAGTTTTAAATTAAACATAATCACAACAGATTCGTGGAATAGGCGTACTAGGGAAACCACATTAAAAAAAACGCGCTTAGTACACTACCTCAAATGTGGCGTGGAAACGTGTGCATATTATGACAATTACAACTCTTTCAACTTTTTGGATCGTTATATGTCAAAAAAGGTGGCTCTTAGGAAGAAAAGTATAAAGACATTTTTTGTAGATATTTATCTGCTCTACAATTTTTGTCTTGGCTAATTTTATGATAAAACTTACCGTTTTGCTGAAAATCGCGAAAAACCCGTTTTTGTGACCTTTGACCCCGAGTAACTTTTTTTCCAGGTATCGGATCGATGGGGACTTTCTACATTTCATTTATGATGGTGTTTTAAACAATCCTACCAATTTTCAGCTAGGTGGGAGTTTTTGTAACCTTACCCCTATTTTTATGTCTAATTTGACCGGACTATGTGTTATTCTCCAATGTAGTGAATGAACACAAAATGGATACAATATGACATTGTTATCAGATACTGGTGGCTCCGCATACTAACACTGGCCGAAAGCAGCGACTGGGACGAGCTGGACCGTTTCTCCAAGACGAAGAAGTCGCCCGTTGGCTACGAGCCGTTTGTAGACGTGTGCCTTAAGAGCGGCAAGGCGGACGAGGCGTTGAGATACCTGCCGCGGTGCCAGGATGACATGAAGGTTAAATACTACGTCAAGGCGGGGTGAGTGGAGTTCAATCAATAGCCTAACAAAAGTTTCGTTGGCCGAGTGGTATAGGCACGGGCACATGCCCATTAATTGTGTTGTGCAGCGAGAAAGTGTCGTTATCTGTGAGATGTTGCCACTTTGTGCTATCAAAACTATCTAAATGAATTTCTGAATTGAACTCTTTGTCAATGGTCATTTTGTAATAGTTTCAAAAGTTAAAAATTTAAAAACATTGTTAACGTCAAGACAAATTTCGAAAAGTTTATATGGACATGTGAACCAAAGTTTTAAATGCGACGTTGCCAGCTCAGGTAAACAATAATTCGTATTAGATAAAATACATTTTTTTTACTATAGACACTTTTAAACTAAGTATTTAGTTTGTTTGAAAATAAAAAAGTTAAAGAAATTGGAATTCATAAAAGTGTCCATAGTAAAAAAATATTAATTTAATAATCTGAACCACATGCCGAAGTTAATGTATAACCTCAGGAACAGGTGTAGATAATATGTATTTTTTTTAAGAGTTTTTGACCTTAAGTGTTTTAAATTCAAAATGTAACAATGGCTACTTTACCACTAAACAAAAATGATCATAAATTTTCTTGGATTTTGTATTCAATCTTTCTGGGGTAATCAAATAAAAAAAATATATGTTTCCGTCCATAGGCTGTATGTCAACCATTTATAAGATTTTTTATTTTTCATCAGTTCATAAAAAATATACTGCACAGTGCACATTATCATAACATGTCTTACAACTTGCAAGCTAAATACTGTGGTCAGTTTGTGCCTCCCTCCATGAAGTGTTCACATCGAAAATTTTGTTGTGGTTGTAAATTTGTTCATACTAATTTATAGTAAATTTGATCCTACTGATTTATATCATTTTGTTTTAGATTCTACGAGGAAGCAGCTCAGGTGGCGTTCGAACAAAAAGACGAAAATGCGTTGCTGTTCGTCCAAAACAAGTGCCCTTTACACGAGTCGAGCAAACACGAGAAGATATCAGCGCTACTCGAACAATTGGCTACTGCCACCAGAAAGTGAATGGTTAGAAAATGTAGTCTAATTCTCAAACTAACCATACCGACCAAATCAAGAAAACCATAAACTTGTATGTTTAATAAACACGCTGTTCGAAAGGCAAAGCTGTGATGCTCCATCTGGCCTAAACTTAGTTGCTTACAAAGTTTCTGAAGTCTGTGTATAACCCGGTTATCGCAAGAATGGATCTTTCAAACATGTCACGACTCCACCGCGCAGTGATGGTGACCCATGGGCGTGCATGTCATATAGGCAGTTAAGCAGTGCCTACCTCGCCATTATAATGGCAAATCAATAGTACAATATAACTTTAAACTAAGCTTAAACTAAAAGCATTTTTATTATCAACTTACATACATTAAGTACTAACGCTCAACTTTGAAACGAAAATATTTAGGTAGTAGGCTGCCCAGCGGCTGCTTGCTAAATACACGCACACTCTTGCAATCGCCCCTCGTACCTACAATGTCACACAATGATAATATAAACCCGACCGAATTGAAAATGACGCTCTGTTCGTACAATTCAAGGTGACAGGTGATATTCGCATCATGGACTCCTAAAGTAGGCATGCATACTATCTTCTTTCTCTATCAGTTTCCTACTGGAGAGTGATTTTGTCCTAGTCGCGCGCAAATGACGTAAAATACTTCGGAGTCTAATCAAAACACATCTCTTAAGAGAAACTTTAATTTGGAATTAAGGTAGAAACATAGATTTATATTAATAAACCATGGTTTTAATTTAAAGTGATTGTGATATAGAAAAACTAATGTAACATTAATTAAAAGAAATATAAATCTTTCAAAGGAGATTGTGTGCAAGTGGAAATTTCGTTGTTACTCGTCTACCCGATACTAGATGGCGCGACGTTGCAATTTCCTACGCCTTTTTCCTAATTCATAATCTTTTGTAATTCTCAAACTAATGATATTGTGAATACAGGAAAGTCCGTAATTTTACTTTAATTTGTTATTCTTATGCAAGTAATTCAACCCAGCTAAAGTGTTGGTATAAAAGTAATGCAAACATTCTTTAAAAGTTTGCGGCAGCCATTTTTATCTATGGAGTTCTTGTTTTGCTTTTCGCTTCCTTCCCGCGAGTGTTAAAAATCTTAAATTTCAAGTAAACAGTTGTATTTCGATTGAATAAGTGTTTTCGGGGTTTGTTTATTTTGTATTCGAAACGATGGTGAAATTGCAGTGTTATTTTGAGTGCCATAAAAGTCATGTTGTGTGTGATGAGGGTTCAAAAGATTAGTTTTGTTTTGAAAGTTTTAACTGTGCGCTGATGCCCTAAATAAAGGAAAGACCTTTGCTTGAGAATAAGGAAGGCCAAAATCGTATCATAGCCACTATAGGTATCAGTTAAATGGCATGTCATTAGAAAATCATCCATTTCCTTGATACTTGTGTGTGGTGTAAAATCGTCACAAACACAGCTTGTATGCTTCCTTCATAAATTGCACAGAAAAAAACCTAGGTAAGTTATTTTTTGCTGGTATTACACCGTCATTTTCATATAGCTCTATACTAGATACAAAATCTAAGATCGATATTGAATTTGTTAAGAAGTTCGGGATCAAAATTAGTATATGCATACTCCATCAAAACTTTAATGCACGCCCCTGTGGTGACCGGTCTATTCTTACGATAACCGGGTAGTGTAACATAGAAAATGATAATGTATTTAGAGCTAGGTCACCGGTGAGACTTTATAAGATTGTCAATCAAGCAACACCTCACTTCAAAGTTGGATCTGAACTTTGACTTAGTCTGTTTTAGATGACGTCAGCGTTCATAGATGTCTCAATGTCTCATTGCGCCTTGTAAAAAAAGATCAGAAACAACTATCTAACTGAGAATGTTCAAGTTGGAATGTCAAATTTTCGTTAAGTAAATTTCATTTAATCATGCATGTCATTCATAGTTGAAGTATTTTCAATATAATTTGCAATTTTTATTTCTTAGCCAACCCACGCACCAAAATGGCCGATTTTTTGTCTTCAATGAAAATTTTATAAGACAGTGCCATACATGGAGTGGTTTGCTACATTTTTTTATTTAACAAGAATGACCGTCTTAGCGTGGTGTTTTACGTCCCGGATTACAAAAACAAACAGTCGCGGGTTCGAATCCCGCCTGCACGGCACTAACACTTATGTCTTTGGGCATGTGTTATTATTCGTGACAGTGTTATATAAATGTAAAGTACATCTTTCTTTAATTTCTTTAAAGCTACAGCGTAGACGCTCACGGATCGAAAAATAGCGGGCGGTCGCGTAAATTAAAGTAGGTATAACAAAAGACTGTTGATTAATACATCCGTGAGGGAAAATCACCATTGTAGAAAAAAAAAAGTTGAATCAATTAGACCATTTGTATTATGCCACATGACTATTGTTTATTAATAAATATTTTTTGTTTATTTAAATAAAGACTGTAAATATTTTTATTTATTTAATTTAAAAAAAAATACATGTAGTCACGTGACCGTAAATGCCTAGCAGTGAACGTGAATCTGATGTTGGCGCCATGACATTTTAATAAATGATTGTTGAAATGAACGTCCAGAAACTTCATCTACACATTTCGATAGCGGCTGTGTAGAGTTCATTTTATGTAAACAATGTGCATGATATATTATGCTTAATTCATATATTTTACTAACGCATTTTTTATATAAAAATAGCCAAATGGTTTGTATTGTTAAAGGAACCAGCCATTAGCAATAGTCGTTTATGAACTTCCTACGGAATATTATTGTGATTTGATTGTATACTTTAACTGAGGTATTGTAACCAAAATATTGTATTAAAACACAGTTATCGACAATGCTGCATTTAATTTCGACACAAATGAGTGAGTGTTATGCCAACATACAGTTAAATACGAAATCACATACAAAACATTGAGACCATCATAACGATACACACATAGTGATATTTAAGTTATACATTCATCATTCATTTATTATAACACCTCAATAGCTTTTGACAAAAGCTACGGTATTTATATAATCATTAAAATACAACTATGTGCTTATGAATACAGGTAAAAACACGTTGTTTCAAATAAAAATAATTAAATCTCATATCCTGGTTTGTGAACTTTTACTTGAAGAACAACTTGCATGCGCTACCATTTTGTCTTAAATAAACTATATACTGTATTTAAAACAAAATGGTTCCACACAAGTAGGTACTCTGCAAACAAGCAATGTTTATGTAAACAGCGTGTATTTACCTTTGTTTACAATAAAATCTGTCGGATACAATAATGTAACAAGCTTAAATTCCCCATATTCGGGTAACACATTACCATCTACCCACAGTAGACTTATACCTAAATGAAACAGAAATCGTATAATGTGTGACGCATCGCCAAACCATTACATAGCCAGCCACGTCTAAATTTTCTTATCTCAGCATGAGACATTAGCAATGTGTGTGCTGATAAACGTTTGGCAACTAACACCAAATGTCGCTTTGGTATTTTCGCTTAGTTAGTTAAAAGTTAGTTACAAAAAACCTTGTCAAATCGTATACAGGCTGCAAAATATACATAATGCTCTACTTAATTATAAAACAATTGTTATTTTCTGAAAAATTACAATTCGTTCGAAGGCATCGACTTTGTTTTACATACATAGATTAGGATATCACATTTGTTTTTCTCAGCTTGATGAATTTACCTTCAGAAAGCTGGATGTACTCACAACCATTTGCAATATGGATATCTAGATATGATACAAACGGGTTTAAGGGTTGAACTTAATTTAATTCAACCTAGAAAATTACTTTTCAAATCCAATTCAACATTACATATCTTTTGTTTCCTACCTTCCTATTCAACAACTCTCAAAATTGGTCACATACCTACCTTAATTGACGATACATAACATCTCGCCACATACAATAACTTATTACACAGACACATGCAAATAAATAATTAAATTGTCATTAATCAACTCACATAAAATCTACACACAATATCAGATAACAAGGACTAGATAAATATAAAAATGGGTTAAAATTCAAATCATTTCTTAACAAAAACTTACGACATCCAACGGTACTATATATTTTTTCTTAAATTTCGTGTCTTTTTAGAAATATTTTTTTTACAGGAAAAAACTTACATAAAAGTTAAAGGATTTGGCACATTGGTTGCGGTCCGCGGTCCAGTGCATGCAAAATTGCCCGCATTCTGTCAATATTCTACCAGTGAGCCAAATCCTTCAGAGTTCAGAGAAAAAGCTTGTGGCTTACTATCTAGATTGTTACGAAATATTTTGTGAGCATGACAATGTCTTTCAAGTTAATTTAAAAAGAATACACTCACCATAATCAAACGAATTCCACTAATAATAAAGAAACCGGAAAACACCTTAGTGCTTACCACTGTAAATCATAACTTTACCCAGGGCTGAACTCAAGGCCCTCGAGAGGCCCTGGCTATTCATAACCCCTGGATTCTTGGGATAACCAAAGTAATCAAATTATAACACATCAGACTTGGCATAAACACAAAACAAAGTTCTAGAATATAATAATTCTTTAGTATCTTGGGCTCATTCAAAATATCTACGTTTTCAACTATCAGTCTTAGATTTACAAAATCATTCGCAAGATGTGAATTAACAAACCTCGTAAGGTACCTACTAGAATCTTGGATTATTGGATTTGTTATGATGGCTAATGATCGGATATCCGAACGCTAATATTGAAGGTTATATACAAAACAAAAACAAGCAAACTTCAATAAAACTTCATTGTGAGTATAGAATCAACTAAATAATAATAGTACTTTTTCTTACACCAAATAAAATACCTACTCTAATAAATAAACGGGTATCTTTCCGCGCTTTCAATATGTTTTATTTATTATACTACTAGCGGTCGCCCGCGACTGCGTCCGCGCGTTTTGAGTTTTCTCCCTCCCCTTCTGTCGCAGCGTAATGTTTTGCCTTCCTCTATAAATAAGCTATCCAACACAAACAATTTTTTTTTAAAACTGACCTGTCGTTTTTGAGATTGGCGCGTTTAATCAATCAAACAAACAAACAAACTCTTAACCTTTAAAATATTAGTTTAGATTACTATACGAGATTTGCTATAAAATCATGACGTTTAGAGTACGTACTTAGGTACCTAATATTAATAAAGAAGAAAATAATTAAGGCATGCGCTAAAATCCCTTTGAAAAATTGTGTAGTCATCAAAGAGAAATAATATTATTTAGTGAAAATATAGCTGTTATAACTTTATGTGTCATTTTCTTTGGTAGCTATGTTTTTTTTTTTACGGAAACATAAAACTGTAACTAAAGCGTTAAGCACCGCAACTATTCATTGCTTGCCATGGGCCTGTGAACATATTTCACTTTGGAACAGAGATTTACTTATATGCTAATGTGACATCACGTCCTACGCTCCGAAACCTTGTTTTAGCACCTCTTTCTTTAAGTTTAAAGCTGCGCAATTTCACTTTCCTATAAATTTCAGCCTCAATACCGTAACAATGTAAAGTTTGAAACTTCACCTAGTTTGTATAAAATACATAAATATATAATTATTATAACAACACCAGTGAAATTGAGCAGCATATTAAATTCCCAACTTTTAATGATAATCGTTGAAGCTCGTACAAGCTCAAACAATTAGTATTCTTATCTTTCAACTGTAAGATATTAAACAACAAGCTCTTCATTACTTTCCTACCCATCTAGCAATGTTTCTGTTCTTAATACCATATTTTTTACGTCAGGAAATGCCTTACGCATACAACACCGGCGGCGTGGGTTATGTAGGACTCCCCACCCGTTAAGGGCGAGTATATACCTACTTATACCTACTTAAACCTGACGGTATCTACCGGTGTCATTAGTGAGGAGGGAGCTATGGGTTAGTGCCCCAGGCGTTCACCCTAGGCTTTCTTCTGCAACCCCACATCATAACTCATACACTTGCATATGCGTTAGTTGCAAGTTTAAACTAATTCAGCAACAACACGAGAGGACAATTATTAAATATAACACTTTCGACATAATATTATTACTACTAGCGTTTTAACTTTAGAAATTAACAGAATATGTAGTGATTTTGCGTGTCAAACTTTTTTTTCTATAAAAGCTACACATTAATAATATTTAAATGAATTATTAATGCCCAAAAGTAATACACAATATCAATACCAGCAAGCTGGACTTACATCTAAGGTAATTAAATAAGTATTTGCTTAAAAGCATTTTTTTTTACTTTTTATAAATATTATTATCACATTTACGAGTATGTCATTTAACCTATTTCCATATACGACTCTTACAACAAATGCTATTTTTGTAATTTTTTCTCTTAATTATAAAATCTAACATTTTGTAAATGTTCATAAGATTACACAAAACTGAGTGAAGCATTTCTGCTTGAAATGGTTAAGTACACATTAGGTATCTTGTATAAAGTAATGGCACAAAAGGAGGGTTGGAGGGATCATTTTCACATTATTTTGACAATCTTCTTAAAAGCCAAAAGTTTGCTTCTGAACCTATTTATACAAGATCGCAGAAAAGTGTCTGAAAAAGGAAGACCGGAAGTTTATGGGAACTTAAGAGTCATGTACACTGTGTTACTCAAATAAATATTAGGTATCAAACTTTCAGACAACTCATCAGTCAGAAAGAGATTGACAGAAAATTAGTTTTCTATCGTTTAACCAATATGAATATTTGTAACCATCTGTTACTGCTCAATGGTATGTTACATTGCATCCAACGAAAATGACTAGGGGGTATCACAGTCTCGCCGCTATCCGATGATAGTAAATAACCTTAAGCAGATGGATGCCATAGCACCCTGAACTCTTTTTTTGGCAGGCAAAATACCTATTAAAATCAGCTCAAAATAACTAACGAAGTAAAACTGTAATATTACAACGTATAACAAGTAATCTCCTACCTTCTTTATTCGTTGGATACAATACGCCTCTTTACCAGCGCCTCCTCATTCTCGGCGCTATAACTATCAGTCTCATTCTGAACTTTTTCCTCACGAATCATTATCACCACAATAAACTTTAAAGGTAACGTAATACAAAAACAAATAAATAAATTTTCTTCAACAATGACAAATAAAAACATACTTCTCGTTAGATGGCGATGCAAGTGCGTACTTTGTGCAATCTTAAGTACGAAATATAAAAACCTTATAAATAAAACTATGAAATAGGGCGCACGTCAGCGATTAACTTAATCAAACACCTTCATATAATGAGTGATAAAATACACTAAAGATTAATAACAATCATTAAATAGATGAGAATGAGGTTTTTTTTGTTTACTTTTTTAAATAGGAACTCTGCGTCCACAACTAAACTAATGAGTTTTAAATTCGTTTCGTCTGTGCCATCGACCGAAGCGAAGCGTGTAAGTTTCAATTGGCGATTTCGTTACCGTAAGCGGTGATGTGAGGCTGGGCGGCCTGCACGGCGACGCGCGGGGTCTTCATCTTGTCGACGGGGCTCGAGTTGGGAGTGGAGCTCGGGGTGAGGATGCTCGCGTGCCGGACGCCCTGGTTCGCACCGACCACGCTCAAGCCGGCGAGGTTGTGCTTGGGTATGGTGAACGCGGGCAGATCTTTGGTTTTGATGCTATCGTAGATGCGGACTAGTTTGTTACCGTCGATGCTGTCGATGATGGTGAGTGGGCGGCTGGGCGGGGCGGCGGTGACGACGAGGCCGGACAGCTTGGTGGGGCCGCTGAGCCTCGCCGGGGCCGGGGCGGCCGGGGCCAGCTCGCCTGCGGCCGGCGCGCTCTGCTGCGGCTGGCTAGTGGCGATGTGATGAGTAATGGAGTGACTTTTAAGCCCTTGGGCCGTTTTGTAACTTTTGCCGCATTGGCATTTGTAGCCCTTTTTTACCCTACAAAAAAATAATACGTTTACAAATACGTTTTGAATTATTATAATAGTTTAAAATAACTAAAAAACACGCTTTTTTTCGTATCCCATTAAGCAAACCCTTCCATTTAATAACCTTAATTCGAGATGCATTTCAAATAGAGTGTCTGCCATCTTAGGGAGGCCGCCATATTGGATTTACAATGACGTTTCTTAGCCAGTCATGTATTGTCATCTGAACTAAGGGCGTGTGCAAAATTTCATCCTAATCGAAGACCGGGAAGTGGGTCAAATAAAGATTCCAAGATTTTCTTACATACATAGCTACAACAAGTGAAGCTAATATAAGCAAAATTAACATAAGTACCTATGTAATTAAGCATTTGTAGCTATCTACATTTACATAAACAATTATTACAGTTACACTAACTTTGTGATACGATTGGACAAACCCCAACAAACTATAGCAAAACTACATAAAGTTGTATTTTGGTATAAAAATGTTACGCAAAGTACCCATTTCTTCCAAAAATATTCTTGACTAGTCAACCGTTTCTTTGGCCCGGGAATGAACTTTTTATTATACTGTTCAGAGGTTGGTAGCATATGGTATTTTCTAATAAAAAGAAGAGAATTAGTTTTATATATAAATGCTTGAAGGTTGTTCATGTTTTAGCTACATGTCTCAGTTTAGGCTTAGACATGAAACAGTCACTGAAATAACTTATTTGCAATTCATGTTACTTACTTGCCATCCTTTTTGTGACCATTTTTGGAATGATATTTAATTCCGTTGACATTCTTGTAACGCTTCTTGCAACCAGGCACAGGACAGGCAAACGGTTTCTCTTGAGCCGCTGGCCCCAATACACCAGAAGATGCGCTGGCATTCATCCTTAAAATTATATCAATATTGTGTGTAACTGATTTTACCCTATAAGTACAAAATAAGCCCACATGCTCAACATTTTTTTAAAGCAGTATAGTTAGTGATGTTAGGGCCCCGAACCTGACCCTAAGTACGGCTCTGTCTGTACTCTATTGAGTATTTTTATTTTATTCCTAATTATTTTGGAAGCAGATTTTCCTCTGTCCTTTTAAACCATGTATATTTAAATATGATTACATGATTAGTATAAACAAATAATATTAAAATAACTAATTGAGTAATTGCGAGGTCTTTGCCGCTTTAAAAATCGCTTGCACACCTAACACAAAAACGGGTATAATGTCAAACAAAAGACAACGCTTGGACATCATCCAAGCGATTTTGGCCCTAAGGTGGTAAGGCAGTAATGATCTCTATAGTACATACTTAACGCCGTATCGCAGTATGTACTCTGAGCTGTACTCCTCGACAGTGGTCCAGGAGTCGTTGCTGTCTTCAGATGGACTCATCAGATCATCTTCGTCCATTTCACTCCCTGAAAAAGGCAATCGGCGACATACAGCGACTGAAACCACTTCTTTACTCTCAGGAGCTTATTTTTTTATACTACATTAAATGATGCAGAAGAAGAACTAAGGATATAAGCTCATTAATAATTAAGTTATAATAAGGACAGCAGTAAGTGATAAACTGCAGTATCTTAAACGGTTGTAATAAGTACTATTTTTCAATAAAAATGTATAGTATGATGTGCTGGCGACTGTACTACGAGTAAATGCGAATCTTACACCCTCTTACGAAATATTTTTGGGAGGCATATTATCCTTCCCTTCTTATTTACATTATTCTACCCTTAAATGTACCCTTCTTTCTATATATTCTATTAAAATCGGGTTAGTCGTCGAAGGCAGACAAGCTTTAATAAAGTTAAACTTTAGTATAGGCGACGCGTTAGCAAGTGAGTTGTGAGGCCATATGATAGCTAAGATAGGAATATGCCGTAAACCGCTTTTTTGGTAAGTGAAAACGAGATAGACATAGGAAAATGACAATTAAACAATTGATACCACGCCGACGTGACTGAAGATTATCTGCTGCCATAGAGTATCCTATAGGTACTGCTAGGTACTAAAAAATACAACACAGTGCAGTGGGACACCGATCTTCTGGCAGTTCTGGCCAATATATGACTTCAGCAGGGGGCGCTAGCATTCAATCAGGGGAGGCAATGCAAAAAAAAAGATTCTAAAAGCAAAACAAACCATTGTAAAGTTGTTACTTTTTCAAGGAACTCAGTCTAAGGTATTATAAAATAACTAGCGGTCCCCCGCGACTTCGTCCGCACGTTTTGAGTTTGCTCCCTCCCCTCCCGTCGCAGCGTCATGTTTTATATCCTAAAGCCTTTCTCGATAAATAAGCTATCCAACACAATAATATTTTTTCAAATCGGTCCAGCAGTTCCTGAGATAAGCGTGTTTAAACAAACAAACTCTTCAGCTTTATAATATATTAGCGCAAGCGCACGTTGTACTTAAGCTGTGAACATTATTTTGGTGCGGAGTTATGTTAAAACTGTAATAGCTCCTAAGATATTTATTAAAATCAAATGATATAAAGGGCAACTTGGTTCTAAATGAAATGCTCGTGATGATGAATGTATTTATTTTGATAAGAATAAATACCTGTGTGTATAATACACCTCTAAAAATAATGCATTATTTTTTTACAAATTTATTAACATAAAAAAGGTTGTAGTAAGTCAACCATAAAAGATAGACATATGCTGTCGCGCACTTTATTATAGAACTCTTAATGCTGAACAATCCTGTCATACATGATTTTTGTGTAACTTAAGCGGTTTCCGCAGCGTATGCAGCGGAAGCTCTCAAAAGGAATATCTTACTCCCGTTTTCGCAACATTTTTCATTTCTGCTGTGGTCTTATGAGTCGTATCTTTATGTTATATGCCTATGTTAAAGCCTTCCTCGATAAATGTACTATCTAACGTAAAAAAAATTTTTCAAATCGGGCCAATAGTTTTTGAGATTAGCGCGTTCAAACAAACAAACAAACAAACAAACAAACAAACTCTTCAGCTTTATAATATTAGTATAGATTATTTTAATTTAAAAAAAAATAACTAAAATAAAACATCAATCGACTTTAAGAAAAATGGGGAAATCTCCTGTAAGATCAGAGAAATTTGGCTGCGCTGGATCTGACCACCGCGTTTTACAAAATGACATCGTTATTATATTTTTTTTGCCTGCCATCAGAGCAGACTTCTTTGATTGGAGTCGTTGAAAAAGAGATTAGAATGGTTTAGAATGTTTTTAACACTCACAGTGTCATATTTTTATATTCATAAAGATGAAATAAGAAACCAAAAATTTCCAAGTAGAATTTATTCTGTAAAGAATAACTACTTGGCCCACTGTTGCATAAACAGACGGGTAGTGGGCGCTAAACGTCACGCATACTGACGTATCCGTAAGAGATCACAAATTTCGCAGGAACCGACAGACAGCACAGTAGCTCAATTGGTAGAGCGTTTGGCCCGGTTAGCCAGAAAGTGCTGGTTCATGTCCCGCCCAAGCGCAAGTTTTTTGTTTATTATTTCAACTTTATAAATATAAAAAGAAATTAGAATTTCGAACAATACCGGTAGGCGTGCTGCTCCGCACAGACGGTGTGTTCGGCGCTGACAACAGCCGGCGACGGATATCAGGTACGGGTGGCAAGCTGTGAATCTCCCTCTTCGACGCCTCCGTAAAGAAACGCAGCACGTAGCTCAGGGGGATGCATGCTGGCTGCGAGGCCTCTTTCTGTTCTACTACTGCTGGGTCATAGTCTGCAATGAAGTTATTTAAGTTCAAATCTAAGAGCCTTATCATAAACGGTTTGCGAGCGGAAGCACAGTAGGACAGGAAGGGTGCGCAGCGAATATGTCGCGGCTGCTCAGTCATGTGGAAAAATATAGAATTCGGTCCACCCGTTCTCGATACATAAAAGAGTATTTTAGTTAGACCATAACACAAATAAAAGTATTTTGATAATCATTTCAATTTCAACTGTTCCAGATGAAACGTTATTTTTTTTATACTAAAAGTAATAAGTACCTACTAAAAAGGTCCGGTCCTCGAAATTCCATAAGTGATCAACTCTTTTATAACAAGTAGGTCTTAACCACAAAATTATGATCCCTTTTGGAATAGAACGACAAAATCCAATGTCGGTAGCAGCAAAATATGTGAAAAAATACATGCAAGATGCGACGTAGCAGAACCATTTTTGGCGACTGTCAATTAATTAGGCACCCCATGAAGGCGCAATTAAAATTTCTACAATGTGTTTTTTATAATTTGAATAAAAATTGTGTATATTTGTACATTGTGTTATTGTTGGGAAAGTAGTGCCTCTGAAACATGATTGTCCATACAGCGAAAGTTTTCATTTAACAGGTAAATTTGTCCAAATTGATGTTTCTTGAGTTAGTACGATTCATATTTGCCAATGCGCTTTAAATTTACAGTACGCAGTAAGATTATTTATTCCTATAAACATTTATTTGCGTAAAAAAACCGACCGGAAACCGGAAAAAACAAGGCAAAGGTTGTGGGCTCCTTCCTACGTGCATGTTTTTGGTTTCTTTATTAATCTTATAAGAACAAGTAGGTAGTTACATATTATCATGAAATATAAGAAAGTATGTAGGATTCAACTTTTTTACTAAATACTTTGAAGGTGCTGTTGGTGTAGGCAGAGTTGTTTTTTCCTTTTCAGCGTATTTTTGTAAGCAGTCGGGTTTTTAGGGTTCCGTAGCCGAATGGCAAAAAACGGACCCTTTTAATTTTGTCAAGTCTGTCTGTCTGTCTGGCCGTTCGTATGTCACAGCTAGTGATGTAAAATGAAAAAAAAAAACATATTTTTTCCAGATTCTTGAAAAAAACATGATAATAAACTAAGCACCGTTGTTTTTTTTCTATATTTTTTCTGCCTTACATTTTAGTTCAATGATAAATGAAATTTGAAAATATCTGAAGATCATTTTTTTTACTAATCTGATCTTTTATCATTTACGGGCTATGGCTATTTATATATTTTTATCATTCATTTATATCTACGGGGCTCATATTTGGCGCAGGTACTTACCCGATAAAAAGTATCCCCCTGTATATATCTTTCTGCCGCGCTTTAGTAAACTTCGAAATCGCCGCTTGGGCTCCCCTACTACAGTAAGTACAACAGGATTTTCTTTCAACATAAAACGATTGCGAGACTTGGTATTTCACATTTGGTACTTTTCCAAATGTGCTCCAGTTTCTTTCACAGGCTGCGGACGAAGCTGGTATGCATAGAATTCTGCTAGCAAGTGGACGTAAATATTTGTTTTGTAGAAAACCGTGTTTTATTGTGATATCTTAAAATGGTCTTACAAATTTCATAATAAAAGTTATCTACGAAAGCTATGTAGTACGCCGTAGCATTCTGTATCCTATGGAATGGATTCCGTGTGTTTTGGTAGACTGACAACACTACCTACAATTGAATCGTTACAACACTATTGCACTACGCATGCAACTAATCGCAATAAATAAAAGGTGCGATAGAAGCTGTCATGATGGCCTATCTAATGATATATCTACACCGCGGCACCGCCCGGCGGCACGGGCCGGCTGCTCATGCAACTGCGGCTGCCGCAGATGCCGCAGTGGCTTTCTTCATAGTATCTGACAGTTAAATTAATATTATGCAGCCGGCAATTTGTCGGCAGGCGGTGGGGATACACCATAATTAGACCTCGTCAAAGGGGCGGATTCGCCACGAAAAATCATACGCGCTTTGGTGAGATTCTATCAGCCAGAGGTCGTTGCAGCCAATACATTGCGTCCTCAAAACACGCGCGAGTTTAACGACGTACGTGCGTAATTGCGCGTACACTTTCGCGACGAATTCGCCGCCCTGGATGCCTATAAATGAGAGTATATTTTACCAATGTCAGGTGGGACTCCGCCTGAATAAGTATGAAACAATGATATTGTATTTAGAAGTAGATGACGCCTCGCGAACTAAAAGAGTAGACAAATATGGCACCGTCTGATTAATGGATGTCAAAGGATTGACATCTATCACATCAGACATCAGTTTTGGAACAGAGTCTTAATAGAGTAACTTTTACAAATAGACTCGTTGGCCTAATT
Source organism: Pyrausta purpuralis (assembly GCA_963924145.1). NCBI lineage: Eukaryota > Metazoa > Arthropoda > Insecta > Lepidoptera > Crambidae > Pyrausta > Pyrausta purpuralis. The sequence continues at coordinate 23,180,257 of OZ001643.1, forward strand.
TTAAAATTGAGTTTACACTTTAGCTCGGTAGTATATTAATCAACAAAAACATTTTATTTTCCAACTATTTAACATTTAAACTATTGAATACTTATCTAACAAATGCAATTTAAATGTATCACGTGAAACGCCATGGCGCCAATATCAGAGTCACTCACTGCTAGGCATTCACGATCACGTGACCACATCTTTATTTTTTACAAATTAAATTAATTATAATATTAACAGTCCCTATTATAATAAATAAAGAAATATTTATTAATACACCATAGTCATTTGGCAACATGAAAACAGGATGATTCCTTCAAATCAATTTTCATAAGTGCGATATAGACAGTGTCAAGAACGAGCTTAACGCTGTGAATTGGGACGAACTTCTGGCGAGCAGAGACATTGACACTGACGAGGCTGTAGATAGGTTTTATGATATTCTAAATCAAACAATTTCAAAGCATGCACCTATAACTCATAAAAAATCACGTCATGTCCCTTCCTGGTTCAGTCCGCCTTTGAAACGCTGTTTAAAGGAAAAGCAAAAATACCATAGGAAATATAAAAAATACGGCAACCCCCTGGATTATGACTGCTTTAGTATGCTCCGTGCTCGCTGTAAACGCCTTCTTTCTGACTGCTACATAACCTATTTGAAGTCAGTTGAATCTGATATCAAGCGTAATGTTAAGCACTTCTTCAGATATGTCAAAAGCAACAAAGATTCATCCACTATGCCCGTGACGATGTGTGATGATGGCTCATCTGGTTCCTCAAATGTCGCGGAAATATGCGAAATGTTCTCCACCTATTTTGGCTCGGCTTTGATGGGAGAGATGCGTGTCGCGACATAGAGTCCAACACTCAGGCCGTCCATCATTTCTGCATGTCAGACCTTGCCATCGATATTGAGTGTATTCAGACCGCCATCAAGAAACTTGACGGTGATAAGGGAGCTGGCCCGGATGGTCTACCTTCACACTTCGTTAAGAGCTGTGGCGTGGAGCTGAGTAGACCCTTACATATCATCTTTAATAAGTCACTAAAAACTGGCACATTCCCCACGCGCTGGAAGGTGGCTCACGTCATTCCAATTCATGAATCTGGTGAAAAGGATCAATGTACTAACTACAGGCCGATTAGTATACTTTCTTGCTTTTCAAAACTATTTGAATCGGTCTGTTACAACATATTGTACTCACATTTCAAGCCATTTCTATCGCCATCTCAGCATGGTTTTGTGCCGGCGCGATCTACGGTGAGCAACCTCTTGGAATACAAGAGCTATCTTTGCACGACATTTGCTCGGCGACACCAAGTAGACTATCTATACTGACTTTTACAAGGCCTTCGACAAAGTCAATCATTACGTGCTCTGTCAAAAGCTTCAAGCTTACGGCGTCCATGGTAACCTGCTGCGGTGGTCCGAGTCGTACCTGTATAATAGGGGCCAACTAGTCAGTATACAAGGTCATCTCTCGTCTTCCATTATAATAACTTCTGGTGTCCCTCAGGGATCTCACTTGGGCCCTTTGCTGTTTTTGATATTCATAAATGATCTGGCCCAGAAGCTAACAGTTCCGTGTTTACTCTACGCGGATGATCTTAAAATCTTTTTGGAAGTTAGAGACACTAGAGACTGTATCGTACTTCAGCAGAATCTGACGAGGGTGTCCGAGTGGTGCTCACTTAATATGATGTCTCTTAATACTAATAAGTGTTTTGTCATTTCATTTGGTTCCTCTTCACAAAAGATACATTTTGACTACAATCTGAATGGCTCAGTTCTGAAGCGCGAGTCTGTCGTCAAAGATCTAGGAGTCCTATTTGATGAGGGCCTCACCTTCCGGGACCACTATAATTACATAATCTCAAAGTGCAATCAACTTCTCGGCTTTGTCTCGCGCTGCACTAAAGATTTCGAAGACCAATCGTCGTTCACTCTACTCTACTTCTGCTTAGTGAGAAGCATCCTAGAGTACGGCTCAGTGATATGGTCACCTTACTATGAAGTCCACTCCAATAAGATCGAAGATGTTCAAAAGAGGTTTCTACGCATTCTCTCTTATAGGCTATGTCTGGGTCGCAGTTGTAGATCCTACTCTGCAAGACTCGAACACTTCAAAATGACGTCTCTCGCATGCCGCCGACAATGCAATGAGCTAACATGCCTTTATAAAATCATTAATTCTAATATTGACTCACCTTCCCTTCTGTCTAACCTTAAATTCAATATTCGCTACAGATCTCGTGATAAATCTCCCAAATTATTCTTCCTTGAAACCTACAGGAATAACACATCATTCTTCAACCCTATCTCTAGGATGTGCCGTTTATATAATGAGACAGTAGCCAACCAACCATCTTTAGACATTTTTTCATGTAGTTTAGCCAAATTCAAAAAAGATGTATATAAATTTTTGCCTAATATACTTAAATAACTTTTGATGAACCAGTTCCACTTGCATTTGTGTTTGTCACTGTATAAATACTTTGTAGAACTAACTTAACTAATAATCAATGATATCGTTTATCCTAAGCAAAAATTACTAACACACTAAGTTTAACCCTCTTTCACTTCACTATATTTGGAACATATTGTGCCCACATATTGAGAGTTATAGTCTAGTTCTATACTTAAGAAACTTAATATTACTGTAAATTATATGACTGTAACTTGTTCTGTGAGCCTTTAAATAAATAAATAAATAAAAATAACACGCTAATAGTGGGCGTACATATTTTTTTCTACAATCGTGAGGATCATCCCTCACAGTTTTTTTTTCATACAAGTTTTACGTCTTCGGCTCTACGCCATACAGACTATTCTTCAGTAAATAATGCTCATTTTTTACACTTATTGACTAAAACTAACACTAAACTAGCCTATCTTAACCTAACTCATTGAAATGCGAGGTGGTTCGCATTTCAATGCTCCTCAACAAGGAAGCTTAGCGCAGGAACAGCGACCCGGGTAAGACGGCGCGATCAGATCGCTTCACTTAATTCCCAACTTTAATTGCATTGTTTTCTTCAAAAGCACAAATTATCATGATAATTCCACCACACAATCACAATAATTGACCCGAAAAAAAGCATTTACTAAAACGAAGAAACAAGGTCCGTCCTTCCCTTTTCGTTTCCCGCGCAAAACTCCATTCCTTTAATGTGTTTATCAACAGTCTTTTGTTATACTTTTTTTAACGCAAGTGCCGGTGACCTTTTGATCCATGAGCGTCTACGCTGTAACTTTTAAAAAAAATGAAGGTGTAATTTATAGTTATTTAGCAGACATATTAACATACATTTCCATAGACATATTTGTTGGGTCGTGCGGGCGTGATTCGAACCCGCGACTGCTTATCTTTGTAGTCTGGAACGTAAACCACCACACGGTGACGGTCGTTAAATTATTATTAAAAAATATAGTATCAAACTATGTACACTGTCTTAGAATATCGACCATGTTAGTCCGTGGGTTGGCTAAGAAACAAAACTCACTAATTTTATTGAAAATACTTCAATCATGAATGATCGTTATCGTTAAATACAATTTACTGAATCGATCGTTATCATTAAATACAATGATAGGCATTGTTAAATACAATTTACTGAACGAAAATATGATATTCGGACTGTTTTTTTTTTAATTTAGTTAGGTGTTTATGCAGTTTTAAAGGCGCGCTGAGGCATTAAGACACTGACGCCATCAAAAACAGACTAAGTCAAAATTATGACCCCAATTTGAAGTGAGGTGTTGTTTAGCTGAGCCATCTTTTAGCCTCTCACCGGTGATCTAGTTCTTAATACAATATCATTGGTATGAAACGACGGATTTTAAAATGACATTTAAATTAGGCGTTTTGTATTATAATAAATTAAACGTATATAACGGATGTTGGTAAAAATCGGGCCCAAGAAGCTCAAAAAACCGAAACAAATAAAAGTTAACCCACAAATATGTAGTGGTGAAACCAAAAAATGATTTTGTAACTTTCATAAAGTTCCCGCATTTTCTATCAATATTGTACACAGTGCTGACAACATTACCGCATTGATAAGGCGTACATTGGCAAGAATTTGTGGATTACGTCCAAATTATAAATATGACCAATACGACTACATTTATATTAAATTATAATACATACCGATATGCACGTCTTCTATATGCTCAATCAAGTCCGCCAGTCTCGGGAATGTTATACCACAGCCATTGAATTTACAGATGTTTATCATGAAGACGGCCATGTCGTACAGCAGTGATGTACTAGTCAACCACAAGACTATACCAATTGCACTATTTATTATTTCATTCAAACTTATATCATGCTCATTGTGTAAAAATCTTCCTTGTGTAGTTTTATTAAATAAAATATTTGTTTTTAATGTAACAGAAATCGTCTTATTGCTTTCATATATAATTATATCTATAAAAAGTATGTACTATTTCTGTCCTTTGCGCAGAGTAATCAATAGTTGGCTGCACCGAATAGAACTTCGTGAGCTTTGAACCAATAGAAACGCGAGATTTGCGTTCTGTTTCACTTGACTGGCTGTCAGAAATTGAAGTATTGAATTGAACATTCCAAAGGCCGGTCTCCTCCCTTTCGGTGTTCTTTGGTAAGTGCGGTAAAATCCCGTGAATAAAACAAATCGTGAAGCAGTGCTGAAATTTCAAGCCATCGCTGAAATTTAAGTGTTATTATTGATTCATACAGGCATATAGTGTGTGACAGTGCGAATATTTATTTGTGAAACCGTAAGTTATCACAGGAAAACCCGTATTATTAAAACGTAGTCGGCTCTTCGATTCGGCCATTTTCTGCCCTCATAAAATAAACGATTCGGCTGAAACTGACTCGTATTCCGTGTATAAAGTTCCGTATACGTCGATAGTAGAATCCGTATTATAAGTTGTGTGTTTCTACTAGCGCACTTCGGTCTCTGTTACGTAGCCTGTAAATTACGTAACCTCGGCGTTCGTCAAGTGTCAGATTAGCACTCGATCTTCATGGTGCCTGCAAACCACTAGTCCACTGCAGCAGTTGTAGACTCGCTTACCTGTGATACGGTTTCTTTCTTTCAGTTGTCGCTCGCCGCACTTAAAAACACAAGATGCTGTCGTCCGCCGCCAGACTGATCGCCCCTGCAGCCAGGTCTGCTGTAAGTATTTTAATTTTTCAATTTTTTTCCATTGTGAGAAATCATAAACAGCCTTGTATTTTCCCTGAACTGACTGATGTATTCACAGTACCTCTTTCTTAGGTCCAAGTTTGATTCTCTTTCTTGGGTCCAAGTATGATTCTCTTTCTTGGGTCCAAGTATGTACCGGTATGCTGGTTTTCTGGTCCCTTATTAAAAGATATTGACGTTCTGGCGATAATTTAGCCCTTTACTTGCAACCTTCAACTTGTGTTACATAATTGAGGGAGTTAACCCTATAAGTTGTTGTAGGTTAAAATTCTGTGTGAAGGTCAAAGTGATCAATTAATAAGCAATTGTATGATGCTAGCACATTCCATTTACATTATACTTCTTTTTAAACAAGATAGAAATCTTTATATCATCAAGTTAATTCTCAAACTAATGTTTACAGATCTTCAGCAACACAGCCATTGTCAGGCCACTGGCAGCAGTGCCCTCTCAGACACAGAGTGTAAGCGCTGCTCCCAATCAGCTATCAGCGGTACGATCCTTCCAAACCACCTCTGTCACTAAGGACATTGACTCCGCCGCCAAATTCATTGGTGCTGGTGCAGCGACAGTAGGAGTAGCTGGATCCGGTAGGCATAGATTGTGTTATATAAGATTCTGTTAACATTTTATGTGTGCTGTCTTCTTGTTTCATAACCTGTTTTACACCATCTTCAGTGATGTTTTCCCCATACTTAGAGAATACAATCCCGAGCATGTTTTTCAATCCCGGGATTACGGGATTTTTGAACCGTAATCCCGGGATCCCGGGCCTATCCCGGGATTAGACTATGTGGTTTCTAATTGGGCTCAAATTAAAAAAAAACTTGAGTAATTAAAAAACTTTATAATGTCTTTGCACAACAGTCAACACAAATCACAATAATAATAAGAAAATAAAAAAGACAAAACAAAAAAATTATACTTTTGCAAGAAATTAAAAAGACAACATAAATATACTATTTAGTATTTCGAAAATATAATCGCAGAAATATCAAAGCATCCAATGTTTGACTTCCTCGTAACCCGTCACTGACAGAATAATAAATGAAAAAAATAAAATCTGATTAGCATATTTATACTTTCATACAGGGAATCCCCGACGGGAAAATACCCGCAACAATACTATGATATGAGATGATCGGGTGATTTCCCTGTTGGTTCGTTGGGGACTTGGGGAATCACCTTAAAAGTAGCATATTGAATACTTTCGTACAGGGAAACCCCGACGGGAAATACCCGCAAAAATATTATGATATTATGAGATGATCGGGTGATTCCCCTGTTAGTTCATTCATTGGGGAATTAACTTAAGAGTATTGTATTGAAGTACTCAGAGTGGGGAAGTCCCTTCTAAGTTTACAACAAACATATTAAGACTGTACCTGTGTGTGTAGTGAATAGTACGTATCGTATGACGGCGTATCTAAAAGTGTTTTTTGTCGTTATGTATTAAATGCTATTAAATAACCTAGGCAAGGTTATCGTCAAGGCGCAACGGACTACGGCATATAAACTAAACTTGTATGTGGCAATCCCGAAAATCCCGAGATTAGCCAAGTGCAGTCCCGGGATTTTCGGGGCCAGAAAACGGTCGGGATCCCGGGATCCCGAGATTCGGGATCCCGGGATTGTATTCTCTACCCATACTGTACAAGCTTATGTAAAATGGGCAATACCCTTTAGCAATAAATATATTTATTAGATTACAAAACATAAGTGATTGCATAACATCTGCAGTTGATTCAGATTAACATAGCTTAAAAATGGGTTAGAAAACATCTTGTGCCCTGTTATATTAAGCTTATACGGGCTTTATTTTACTAGTAGGAGTAAAGATTATCTGTTAACTATTGGCATAAATTACTTTGAAATGTTTGTTTTAGCCAGGCTTCTGCATAATTAAATATTACATATAGTCAGTCACAGTTTTGAACAATTTATGCAATACTAACAATAACCTATGCTTCTACCTACTGCTATAACTAACCTGCATGCTTTATGTTAACATTTGTGTGTGTTACCTGCAGGCATTGGTATTGGTGTTGTGTTTGGATGTTTGATCATCGGCTATGCACGCAACCCCTCACTCAAGCAACAAATATTCTCATATGCAATCTTGGGATTTGCACTGTCTGAAGCTATGGGCCTGTTCTGTTTGATGATTGCATTCCTAATGTTATTTGCCTTTTAGACTACTTTTTAATAATCAGATTTATGTACAGTGTATATTCGCAAATATGGACAAGACACCAGTTTTTTTATGTTGCATGTTTTTTTCATGCAATTTTTTTAACTTTTCTATAATTTTGGCATGACACTGCTTAGTACAATGCACAGGTAAGATATTTGTTGCACATTTGTTTTAAGTTAGCTTTTTAATTAACTAATACTAATCTATGGAACTCATTTTATGTACATTCATGGTCTCTCACATCTAACCACCTTATGAGCAAAAATCCAAAATGTGACACCCTTTATTTAAAAAGTGGTTAAGGTATGAGGGACCTGGGCTGTACTTAGTACTTCCATTTAGTTATTTATTGTCCTCTTTTATATAACTTTAAGATTTGTCAGCTTTCCCAAACATTTTTATGCAATAACAGCCTCCATAATCAAAAAAAGGCAGCTAATCTTAATCTTACTGAACTAAAGGTTTTATATGGTCAAATATTCTCTTTCTAAAAAAAAAAAACTACTTGTTATAATTAGTACTGTACTACTTCCAGGTGCGGGTATCGGAACGGTGTTCGGTTCCCTGATCATCGGCTATGCCAGGAACCCCTCCCTCAAGCAGCAACTGTTCTCATATGCTATCCTGGGCTTTGCCCTCTCTGAAGCTATGGGATTGTTCTGTCTTATGATGGCCTTCCTGCTGCTCTTCGCTTTCTAAGCTATTTACTTTTAAGAACACTACTGCCATCCAACATAGAGGTTTCAGTGTATACTACCTAGGGTGGGCGGCCAAGGAATCAAATTTGTGGAACCTCGACCTCATAGTGATGCTAGGACTGATGTGTAAAGTGTTACACTTACCAGTGCGTCATCTGGAATGCAATTTATTTAATTATGTAGTATAAAGGCAATCTGCAAATAAAATGTTGTACGTAAACATTAATCGATTTTACAGTTATTTCAAATCCTGGTTAATGTAGACTTGTTATCTCATGTTATTCAAGAAGCCGATGATGATATTTGAAAGCCAGTGTATGCGTAAGCGTGTCTATCGTCATTGACTTTACAGAATCAAGCTCTGTTGGAGGATGTCGGCATCTGTATTGTACATTTTTAGGGCGAATAAATAATACAAACCAAACTGATTGAGCATTTATTCATCCAATATTGTAGAATTTTAAACCTCTTATTCAACAACTTAAAACGAAATAAAGTAGGTAGGTACTAAGTTCAACCACACCTGCGGGCCTAAGATGCGCGCCCATTTATCATTTATCGCGGCAAAATCGATGAAGTTCAAACATCATTTTTATCATACTTAAAAGGATTTAAATTAATATTAATAATTATAATATAATATTAATAATTTATTTATAAGCAATTAGGATTGATTTACAAGTGGAAAATATATGGCAAACCAGGTTGTTTAGGAAATAAAAGTATTTTTTTTTACGTGATAAACTTGTATCGAGGCGTTCATGTTAGGCTTACGATTGAACTAAAAAATCATCTCTATCTATCTGTCTTCCATTTTGTGTCGTATTACCTTGCACAACCACACAGTATTTTTAGATAGGTACCTAGATATTCCATCAAATTATATGAGGATTAAGGAAATAATTGTGAAAACTTCATGGTAAGGTATAAAAATTGTGAAACCTGAACAAAGAAAGTTAGGTATCCGTAACTGTATCACTCAACACCTAAAGAATAAACCATAACGCGTATCCAAGAATATACTACCTACCTAACTTTTTATAATTTGCATTTGAAAAAAATGTGAAAGCTGTTAAACAAATTGTCGAATCGTTTCCAAGCCTGTTCATTTGAGAGATCTTCCAAAACACCTTAAAGGTACCGTAAAATGGGGTGAATAGGATAGAAACCGATTTTTTTCTTTGCTGACTTGCTGTGCCTACCTACTCTAAAGGCCAACTATGGTTAAGTAGATTTATATGACAGATCACAAATCATTTTTCGTACTGGTAATAAAGGAATGTTCGTAAACCATAGGCAATATTTAAAAAAACATCCATTTGAATGTAAGCGCCCAAACTGCCCAAAATTTTAGCTCATCAAAACTTTGATTTTGTCATTAAATTACACAACTGTGAGTGATTTCTGAGATTTCATTAAATTAATAATTTCATAAAGGTGCCAAGGACAAAAAAATTAAGTAACGTTTATTGCTAGTTAAGATATAATCCATGAAATATGTTTCACATATAAGTTTTTTAGATTTTTGGGGTTAAGACCCTAAGGTCTTCTAAGGGGTCATTAGAGTTGTTGGATGGGGTGGATAGGGTCATATTATGGGGTTAATAGATTCATTAGCGAGGTGAATAGAGTCAACAAAGGGGGGAAAAGGGTTTTTGATATAGGGTTGTCACAAAAGAGGTTTGCGCTAAATAATTTATCATTTGGGGTTTAAGTAAGCCAATATTAGTACAGCTTTAATTTAAAAAATCATTTGTTAAAATGTTAAGAGATTCAAGTTATTACTAGCAACAACACCGAAATGTTGTTGCACCGTATGACTCTGTTCTTTCAGAAGTTACAAATAACCTATCATAAATTCTGTATTTATAATCACTTAACTCCTAAACGTTAATGAGTTCCACCATCAGCTTAGCTCCACACAATGTTGACCATCAGACATAACAACACATCAACATTGAGATTCTAGTACAAAAACACTATACGTGCTTTTGAAATTTGAGGGTTTCTCTCAATTGCACCAAGATCAATATCCAGATCCCGTCTTGGAAACAATGGGATCAACTAGAAGGTATAATCTCTAAGTAGGCGAAAAAAAATTCAAATTGGTCGACAAATTACTGTTTCCTCATATCAATGAGGTAACATAGCCACACAAAAAAAACGAATTAATAACATCCTCCTTTTTTGAAGTCGGTAAAAAATTATGTTTACAAATTAATTTATTGTCAACCCTAGGTATAAACTCTATTCTCCCCAGTCTCGATTCTGGGGTGAATAGGGTTTTGAAGGTTTTTTGCGATTTTCTCATAATTTTGTTACGGGAACTTATGAAGTATTATACATCATTCAGAAATATAAATCCGGACAAATAATAAAGTTCTCAAAATTCTCATTTTATACTTATACGTAGAGTACTTCTAGATCAAAGTTGGAAAGTTACCCTATTAACCCCTTTTTCGGTACTGAAAAAAAAAAAACTAAAGAAAATTGAAAACCGACTTCAAAATCTAAATTCAAAAAGTCTCAAATAAACTCTTGACCCTTGAAAGGAAAGGAAGCCATTTTAGGCAAATTCTTTTTGGGATCGGTGCTCTGATAATTGACGATTCCCGATCCTAGTCTGCCCCACATATTTACTTATTTCTGTAATAGTAGACTTATGCCAATGACGTAAAAGTATAGATACGTTCTACACCAACATTTTAAAGTGGCGCAAGGATTACGAACGTATAGTTGTGTATTATGACACTAAGCGCTAATAAAGACAACAGATGGGGCATGCCGCATGCCTCTTGATAGAAAGAAATAAATATATAACATTCGTTACTTATTGATTGCTACTGAACGCTTATTGGCGCGAACACGTGACACTCGCTCTTTAGCCTAATGTCAGCCATTGCCAAATTATGTTAAAGCATAAATATGTGTTTTAAGTTTTAATACTTATATATGAAAAAACTGTACTAATGAATGTAATGACACGATTTTATTGTCTCTAACAGTTGCAGTGTAATTGGTACTACCTACTCCTAAACACATATGAAGGCATTTTTACCAGTAAACGAGAAATAATTTTAGGCGTTGTCGGGACGTACAGCCATAAAGAGAAAGCGTGCCCAACTGAATGCACTCCGGGCGGGCAGTTACCTGCCTTTCGTGTAGCCATTTGCGAGCGCATAGGTCGTATCTATATAATTTAAAAACATCTTAGACTTATGCACTTAACCACATACTTATACACATGCTTGATGGTCAATGGATCACTCATTTCGAACGATCAAGAAAAGACAAGATTCTCATTTTCTTTTAACCATTAAGATTTCAATCACGATCACAGAAAATATAATAGTACTACGTACAGAAGGATCACTGTGCTAAGAATGATAAAGTAAAAACCACTTTCGCTGCAACGTAATGTAGTGCAATCACTTCGCACGATTTTAATTCAAGGTTGTTTCATCTACCTATCTATATCTGTCTCTTTCAAACACGTAACGCTTTCCTTGTTTCGCGGCCTTGAATGTGTCAGGGTTGCGAGCGGCGCGTGGCACGAACATACGCGTAGGTACACAACGCGCTACTCAAATAAAATAAATAGTCTAGAGGACCTAGCACATTTCTTGACTGTGTTCTATCGGAGAAAGTAATTGATAGTGTCAGCGTTCGTTCAATATTAAAATATTTGTTTACTCTGACTAATTTAATTATTTCGTACAAAATTACTGAATTCGGAGAAATGAAAGTACAAACCAAACACACATGTATGTACGGACAACAGCACGTCAAGGTAAACACTGCATCGGTATCTTATGCAGTTGTAATAAGGGTAAAATTGTATAGTAGAATTATTTTCTCCGTGCAGTTTGGGTCATAAATCATAGCTCGGCCTCAGCCCGGTTAGGGCGGTGAGTATGTTGCGCGGGCGCACCGCCGTTTTAAAATTTATATTGTTTAAAAATTTTAGTTTATTATAAATAATTTCAATAAACATAAAATTTTATATTAATTCATTTTTTATAAAAAATATATAGTACACACGGCAGCACGTCATGCTACCCATTATACATATCTATAACTACGACGCAGTATGGAGTGTTAGAAAGAAAGTCTCCTTGATATTATTGGTGAAGTTGTCTATTTTATCAAAATTTGCCAATGTGCGATTAGACTCAAAGCTAACGGCCAATAGAGACAAAATACTGGGGGTTGGCCACGCCTCCCTGCGCCGCCGCCAGTCTGCCACCGGACCCGGAGCTCCTCAGTCACGTTTTCGGCGTTACTGCTAGTGTTTGCATGTTGTTAAAATTACCAAAAAGAAAGTGCATAAATATGGCGCCTTCGCTATCCCAAGTAGAGAGGGAGCGAATAATTGCGTGTTACGTGTGAAAGATATTTGTGATCAGACTGGAGAAACGGTAAGTTATTTATTTATTTACTTTTTCGTTATGTTTGAAAGTGTAAACAAAAACAACAGGTTAACTTAGCTATGATTTTCCTCACATCAATTAAAACCTCTAATTAGTTACTGAAGTGAGATTTTTATTTGTTTTAAAGATTTATTTTTTGAGGAAGGATTAATTTCATTCGAATTTATAGACACACAAACAGTTTCCCAAACTTGCTTGTTTACTTGTTTTTATGTTTACTCACTGTTTCAAAGCACTTTTAGCTAACTAAAGTTGAGTTTTAAAATTTTCATAAATAAACGTAACAATTATAACAAAAGACTCAATTCATTATTTAATTTTATTACGAGTGTTTGACTGTCTGATAACGATTCAATTTAAATATCACATTACAAAATAAAATGGATGAATCTTACGGATGTGTTTAACAACAATCTGTTGTTATTATCTTGTTTGTTTACCTACGCGACCGCCGGCGACCATTTGATACCTGAGCGATGAGTCATTTACTTAGCTAGGTATCATTTTTTTTCTTGATAAATGTAGATATATATATAAACCATCAACAATATTTTAAAATGTTATTAACTTTTACTCCGACCAACGTCATCGATGCCATTTTTGTTTTTAGTTTTGAGATGTTTTACTAATAACTTTTAAAATAGCAAATAAACTAAGTTTGACGTTTTGTTTTAGCGAAAAACTGTTTATTTCTGGTTGCGGCGGTGGTAAGAGTCAGGGACCATCGAAGCCCACCACCGCCAGCGCTATGAGAGAGCCACGACGGCAGAGGACGCGGCCATAGTCGCGGCACACTCCGCTGATCTCTTCCCCAGTATGAGAGCTACTTCTTCTAATGTGAGTTTATTGCATCAATCCTAGATTTATCTAAAGAAATAGAATGAAAAAATATATAGCATATTTTAAAACACTGGCATTTAGTTTGCTTAAATACTTACTTATTTGATTGTTTCAAACTCTCAGGAAGTAGACCGACTATAAAAAAAAAATTGATGGAAAATTTGCAAAGGCAATCCTTCACCCAATGCATAATCAATAATAATTTTGCTTTTCTGCTTTTAATTTAATCGAGTCACAAGTTATATTTATTAGTTAGGTCCCTCCTTAATAGGGAAAAAAGAGTAATAAAGTTATAATTATTTTTTTGTTTTCATAATGTTTTGTCACTATACAAACTTAATAATATAAATTGCACTTGTAAAAAGCAACTTTGGCTGTGCAAGTGCAATTTATAGTAATGAAGTTTTAATTTATTTTCCATATCCGCCCGATATCTCAGTGGTTGTTATGAATAAATTTATATTATAATATAATTCATTATCATAACAATAAAAGTAAAAATAAGCCTCAAAAATATCAAAAAAATCATAGCGTTCATTTGGTTTGCTAAGGTAAAGTGTGATCAGGGCCTGTACAGCTGCGGCAATACAAGCTTTTACAGTTGCAGCAGTATAGCGTTGGTTCACACTATCATGTTCTATGTAAAAGGAACCAACACTTGTTTTTTTTTTTTTAGATTTCCTTGGATACAGTCAGGAGGAGACTGAAGGAAGCGGGGAAGAAGTGCTGCCGGCCAGACAAGAAAATAGAACTAAATGCTCATCACAAAGAGGAAAGAGTTAGTTTTTGCTTAGAAATTTATAATTTTGATTGGGAAAATAACATTGTTATATTTGTCGATGAGAAAAGTAGTCCTGGGTTCATATTAATGGTGAGCAAATAAATTAATGTTCGGCTCTCACAAAGACATGATTGTATTAAACTTATTGTAAATCTTGAAAAAGTGGCAAGATAATAAAGTCTGAGTTTGTTCCGCTCCATCTTCTCAGTAGTAGCCCAAAAAAGTTCCGAAGCTGTGTTATGATAACATTAAGTTAGAACATGGAAAAATGCCTTATGTGGGCCTATTTACAAAAATAATGACTTTAACGTAGGTAATTTTGTATTATTTGTGACCTTTTTTCTCCACCTAGATGTTGTCTGGAAGAGAACGCTCCTAGCGATAAGATGGCTTTAATTGTAGGTATCAATGTCAATAGTAATATCAGCATCAACATGTTCATTATTACCTACAAACCATGATGAATTTGACATTGAATTTCAGCCATATTGCTCGTTACTACTGTCATAATAATTTTCGTTCTTCTGTCTGTAAATCTTGGTAATCTTGTCCAATCACCAGTTGAACACACAAAAAGGTAAAAAAATATAAATAAATGGTAGTTCTGGTCCTAAGATGGTTAGGTTTGAATTGTTTAATCAGATTTATTTTTAGGTTGGTGATAATTTAAAAAGTAACTTTAGAACTCCCAATCAAAGTTATAATAATTTGAGCAAAAAATAATTCTTGCCTCTTTTTTCATGATGGCATAACCATAATGAACGAGCGTAGAGAAGTTTTATATGTTTTTTTATTCTAACAAATTTTATTGTTAATAATGTTATCAAGAAGTTATATATTTTTTCATAAAATGTTATATTGTAATTAAAATTACATCTATTTTAAAAAAGTTTTTGAGATATTATTGTTTTTGCAAATTTTTATAATCATCAATCAATCATGAATAAAGATATCATCGAGAGTTTTTATTATAAAATAAATATTGTAATTCTTTAGGTGAGCTTGTTTTTCTGTTTCTATAGGTATTCATTTTGTTACAAATTTAAGCGATAATTTTGCCAATTTTATGATGGAGTATGTAATTCTCTTTCATTTTTAAACTGCCGTTTTTATAAATATCTTAGTATAAATAATTTATTATGCTGTTATAAGTTATTAATTACTAAATAAATATTTTTCACTTATTATGATGTTATTATTTTTTCTAATCAATAGCTAGTTTATACTTTTTTATTTATATCAGAATTATAAAAGTAACTTTTATGAGCCATTATCATGCCTCGGATTCTCCTATTGCGTTTCAAAACTCGTCAAATCGTCACCCCATCGATCGTTCGTTCTGTTCTGTGGCCTTCAATACTATCTAATATCTTCTTTACAATATCCCAAATAATCAATATTAGCTATCCGATATAGATATTAAATATCCGAAATAATCAATATTAGCCCATGCGATCGGACTCACCAAATTTGGATGCCGTGAGCTCAATTGGACGCAATTCTCAGAATAGGATTTTATTACTTTATCGTTTGTTGGGTTCAACCCTTGGCTCACTAGTTTTCGGCACGGTCTTGCGAACGTGAAGCAGTCGCAAACAAGTTAGCTTAGCGCGCAGCTGGCGAGGCGCAGCGAAAAAATTAAGATAACAATTTAAAGTAAACCTTAAAGTAATGATATACGGTTGAAGCTAGTAGGAGTAGTCGTGAGAGTCGCGCGGCGGCTCTTGTGGCATCGGGATGTCCTTGCGAACGAGCCGTTTGCTATTTCAACTGTATGTAATAAAGTTAGGGTTTAGTTTCAATTGTTATCTTTTCGTTCTCTTTGTCGCGTCTCGCCAAATGTGCGCTCTTAGCCTAACTTAAGATCCCAGATAATATAATACTACTAGACTAACCTCATGGTTGCATGACTGTGAACTGATAGGCTAAGTGCCTTCTGAACTCGTCAATCTGATCAGTGAAGGTTATCAGTTTTGATTTGCCCTTCAGCTTCACTATTTTGCAATGGTTTGTCGTAGGTAAACCTGCCGCTAATGCAGAACAAAAGGTAATGTTACAGCGTAATAATAAGTCAGTCATTCATTAGTTCATTGCACTTATTGCACACGCTTGGAATAAAATGTTTCTGTCCAAGACTGGAACTGAACCCACACTTCGCATATAAAGCTGGTATAATCTACATTATGCTTGAAATGCTTTACCTAAGGCTAAACGGTTCAAACAATATATCAAAAGACAGTTAAAAAAGTAATGTGCATTTTGAGTGCATAAGCGCTATTTTACTTCTCACGATACTTTTATAAATATTTGTTTTAAAAACGGGCGACGTAACTAATATTAATTAATAAAAGGGGGGCCAAAGCATTCTTTGAAAGTGTAACGAGAGCGTAAAGAGAGATAAAACTGAAAAAGTATTCTAAGGGCTTGTTTCACGGGTTCCAGATAGCTATATGGAACTTTAACAGGAACCGGTTATACAGGCACTAAAAGTAATAAATATATAATCTGCAAAACTGCTCCTATATTATAAAGTAAAGAAATACGCAACCGCTTTTTTGCATTTCAATAAATCACACCATCCTTCCCGCCAAAATCACATGAGAAGCGAGCCCGCGGCGCAATGCATGCAGCACGACTGCACAACTCATTTGAAGTAGGACTGAAATAGGATATTTGTCTCTTTCGCACGATTCTCTCCGTTCAACTTTCAAAGCGCTCAAGGTCAAAGTGTAGTAGTCTGACGTGCTGCCGTGTGTACATTCGCCAGCATCTTAGCAAACTAGCCCTAATGTCAACTGCATAAGATACCAACCAGTGTTAACCTTAATTTGCTGTTGTCCGTACTTAACTACAAAAAGAGACTTTTGTTTATGTGAACCTTATCTATCGTACCTTTATAAATGCGATCAAAATCGAGATTAATTTCATTGGAATACCTAAAAATTAAGGGTAATATTATATAGCTAAAGTAAAATAATGAACTGTAGCTCTTGGACTATTAGATTTTGGACTACGTAAAATCTTAACACACAAATTAGGTACCTAGGTACTTATAAATATTATGTTAAATTTAAAGTAAGTTTATTGACCTGTTTCTGTTTATTTTAAGTTAGATTGACGTAAGTAACTGGGTAGGTATCTTAAACTCAAACCTATTTCTTTGAACAAGAAATGTTGAATACCTACCTACAAAACCTACTTGATTTGATAAATAATGTCATAATTACGAACACATATCTCAAATTATTAATAGTTATTTCGTTGTAACGAAGTCAGTCACAGGCTGAGAAAATAAACACAGTCACAGGCGCGTGGCGCGGTTCGAGAGCGGCAGCCCCGCGCTCATTTATGCTCGGCGTACCGAGTCGCTCCAACGTACCTAAACTTCGGAGTGACACCCCCCTGTCACGATCTTTGTTTCGGATTCCAGATTGAGTGATACAGATATGTACTTACCTTTAGGGCAACTTTCATAGTGCATTCTAAGTGATCCATAAAACGTCCTAAATCTTAAACCTGGCTTTGAAACGATTCTAAAATTTGTTTAGCAGCTTTTACAAATTCTTCACAATTATTTAAAGAAAGAAAAGCTTTTATTTCAAATGCAAATTATAAACACCTTGGTAGCACGGACGAGTAAAAAATAAAGGACTCCGCACCGCGATATTAGCAAGTGAAGCCACTTTTATGCTGTATGTGTGTGCGTTACTGGGATACCAGTTGATACAAATATTTCTCCTTTTATTGTGTAGGTGTAAATTTTACTGATTAATGTATGTGAGCAATGTGCGTAAAATTTGAAGTAACGTGCGTTTCAAAACCATAATTAAAATTTAAATAATGTAAGTCGCCAACCTGTGATCGGAATAGCTAGATAAATTACATACCTGTATTTCTTTTGGTTGGATTTCATTTTATTTTTATTTAAATAAAAAATTCTTGCTTCTTCTTCCAATTACTATTACGAATACAAAAAAATATTTAACTTGCTTGATTTTCTGTTACACAAACACTACAATATATTTAAATGCCAAAAAATAAAGAACTGATTAAATTTTATCATTAAGTAAAAAAAAGTTATGTTTATGAAGTAGAATACTGCTTTAACACAGCTTTTTGTAGGGGACCAACAGCGAAACCTCATTTTTAGGGTTCCGAATGACAAATAACGGAACCCTTATGGTTTCATTGTCTGGCTATCGGTCTGTCCGTCCGTATATCACAATCAATTTATTCTGCAACTATTAGCATTACACAGTTGAAACTTGGTAGGTAAATGTATTCTGTTAACCGCTTTACGGCTTCCCACACATGAAACTAAAACCAAATTCTTTTTGTCTAACCTCATAAGCCTTTTAAAATGACAGTAAGGTTCCTTAACCAAAAGACGCTTCCAAAGTGGTAAAATGGGCGTCCCCCCCATCCCCCTTTAATCTTTAAACAGTGAACATTTTGAAAAAAAACATGATGTAGAACTTGACAAAAACTTTCAATGAAAATTAGTTTGAACGATATCCAACTTGTAGTTTTTCAGTGCGCGAGTCCGACTCGCACTTAACCCGTTTTTTCGGGTAAAGTCCCTATTTATTTCCCGGCCACACTGGCTGTTACTGTCACTGGCAAATCACGTGGAGTGGAGGTTTTGTGTTCCAAATAAATAATTTTTGTATTTTAAAAAGAACAGATGTAATAGGTACTGGGTAGCCTGTGAAAGGTAATTCCTTGGCACTTTTTTTGTAGAAATGTAATATTTTTACACTGTTTAACGACACACGCCGGCATTTTTTTCAATTTTTTATACGCGAAGGTTTGCACTGTCACAGACAATGGCAGAGAGGGTAATGGCGGCCGATCGGCTTACTTTTGCGTCAGTGTGTGCGTGGAGGTTCGTATTTACACGTATGCTGGCTTACTTTGGGTGCTTCACTTTTTGTGTAGGTGACGCGGAGTCCTTACTTTTTTTACTCGTCCGTGCTTGGTAGTATATTCTTGGATATGCGTTATGACTTATTCTTCAGGTGTCCAGATTGAGTGATCCAGTTAATTAGTTCTAACATTTTTTGTTTAGGTTTCACAATTTTTAAACCTTACAAGTTTTCACAATTATTTCCTAAATTCTCTTATAATTTGTTTGTGGTTGATGAGTTTGAGTTTTTTGAAAAGATCACCCAGTGTCCACGCGCACATGTTCTAGTTGGTGGCGTGTTTTAATTATGCGGCAAACTGCTGCTAGCAGCACGCCGTTCAACCCCTAGCTAGGAGAATACTGTGGCTGTAACACCACCACGCGCCTCTCACAAGATTCATATAGGTCTCTTTCTCTCTCTGAATTCGAACAGAGGTTCGAATTCATCAAAATTGGTTCATCAGTTCTAGCGTGAAAACGGACCGTACATGCACACACATGCCATGCATGACTAGACAAAATTAACGTGGTAAGGAAGAAGATAATCAATTAGCTGTTTGTTGATGAATTTGCGAAAAAGCTTCAACGAAACTATTGCATTAAAAAATATTGATTTAAAAAAAAAACGAAGAATAGGAATGAAAATACTTTTATTATCAACAATTTTTATTAGGTTCATATTGCAAATATGTTTTGATTGAAATACATTTAAGAAAATATCTCTCAAGATTTGTTAAGAGATAATAGCTTAAAATTATAAGTTCTGTTACATGCTAGTTACCTGGCATTCTCAATGCATCATATAAGAAATTCAAAAATATTGACTCGGGTGATTTCAAAATTAATACAAACTAGCGTTTCAGATAGGCTGTATTCACTTTGATAAATTAAAATAGCACACAAACAGGTTCTCAAAGAAATGTAAATCCTAGATTAGACCACGCTCATACTCCACTTACTCACACTTTTATAACAAAATTGTCATTTCACTTTCTTAATGTTTAAAAATAGTCTGCTCATGATGTTATCATACATATACATGATTTATCGTAAGGTATTTACCCTTTCCTAGTCCACATATAATAAGTTATCCAGCACTATCACATATTCAGTCACAGTTACTGACCTAGGTATAAGTAGCAAAGTAAATCTACCATAATTTACCAAAGCATGATTGATTGAAATCAATAAAACTAATTTAACAAGGCAAAACAAAATAAGATTTGTTTAAATGTCTACACTTCCTTGAGAAGATACATTCTATAAATACTTATTTAAAATAAATCATAACATAATATTATTATTTCTCTCACCCCAGCGTCAAAAATACAATGCTTATTTAGTTTTGGAATTCACAGTTAACAATATAACACTATTTCTTCTATGGTTGGAACTTTAATTAAACATTGATAAGCTACAACAACAATAACGACCATGTACCTAAAGATAATGACAACTCTTGAAAGGTAATTTAACGCAACACTGAAAAAAACGCAGACTTAGGGAACCGCAAAGTTGCATACTGACAAAGTTTCAACTATTTATCATGAATAAACCTATAGCAAAACAAAATAAGGCATTTCCTACAGACACTTATAATTGAACATAATTTTTGAGTCGAAATACATTTAATCATACCTATGATTCGAGTCCACAGAAAAAAAGTTTTGTAACACAAAATGTTTGAGATCAAAACTCGTAATATTATTTGGTCCGAAAGATAAAAAGAAAAGTTTCTGTGGACTTGACTCATGGGGCCGACTTACACAATTATTTTTGGCTCAACCTAGTTCCCTATTTTAAATAGTACTACTCACAGTACTTACCCACCAGCACTTGGTATACCTCATCTATTAAGAACTATTTGTATGTACCGCGCAGGCACAGAAATCACGTCACTATGCTTGCGGTACAGAAGTATATTTTATACATTCATATAAATAAAATAGTTGAGATTAGTTTATTTAAATAGCTTCACTTTCAAACTGATCGCCCTTGGAGATAGTGATAGGTCCATACGTTTCGTGCTGCTCTAATTTCAATACTTGATGTTTCTTGAGCACAAGAAGACTGTAGAATTTCTGTGCAACCTGTGAATGTAAAATTCATTATATTAGCAACAAACCAGTAAGAAAGAAAACATTTTTGATGTCCATTCAAGTAGAAGTAGATTCCAGGGCTAAATAGCGTCGTGAACGTAAGGAGGTCGCACAAAATCTGTTGCAACAACAACAGTTATATATTTCTGAGCACATGAAGACAACTCAACAGTAGGTAGGTACACGTATTATTTTTACACGTAGTTCGAGCTAGACTTGCTGGGGGATTTATTATTGCTGCTTCTGTACATTAAGCTGGTTTCCACTAAAAACAAATGACAATGTTGGGAGTGTCTAGTTATTAATTATAGTTGGAGATATCATAAGACTAATTAATTTATCAATTTGAATAAGAATTATTAATATTTAAAATAATTAAATTTGTCCAAAACACATCTGGTCACGCGATTGTAAACGCCTATGAGAGGATGAGATCACATCACGCTTTTCAACGATGGCGAGCTTTTTTGCTGTCATAGACAAATCGTCATAGTATTTTGATGTCAACATACTTTCTAATAGTTAGGGAGGCGAATATGGGAATTTTCGGTACCTAATACTCGAGCGTGGCAGTTTAAGATATGAGAGATACCTTGGACCTAGAACAACCTTGTAAAGTATTTAGCTCTATATGTAGTGACGCGCGCCTAGGATAGACGATCAGATTAGTAAAAAAAAATCGTTAGTCTGAAATACTCGAGCGCGTCAGATTAAGATATTGGGGGTTGATTTTAGTGTTTTAAGACTAAATTTAACTAATCTGACGATAAGTCCTTGACGCCGCCGAGTTATAGGGTCGCGAACTTGTAAAAAAAAAAAACGTTAATCGGCATTCTCGAGCGCGATTTTTATTTTTTTTATTTGGAAGAATATAACTTAAAACGTACTAAAAATACAAAATCTGCCGGTTTCCGCATGACCGGGAGTGTGGAGGAGCCATTTCGTCTTCCGAAAACGCGTTGCGGCATATAAGTTGCAAACGATACATTTTACAAAAAAAAGTTTAAATAAACAAAAAAGGGAATTTTATTTTACACAAAAAAGGTCTCTGTGGGAACCACATAAATTACAAAAAATATTTATATTCATTTTTGTCCAAAGTTAAAACTTTTTGACTTGAAGCATCATAAAAACTCAAACTCCCGGTTTTTTGAGTATATCTTGAAAACTGAGGGTGTTAAAAAAATTGATATGAAATAACGATGATTCAATTATGTTACTTTTATTATATCTCAATTTTTTTTTCTAAAGCTTCTCGACAATTTTCGTGCACTCGGAAAAAGTTACGCGTATCTGTATACAAAAGTATTATCAACATGTACAGTTTCATCTATACTAATATTATAAAGCTGAAGAGTTTGTTTGTTTGTTTGAACGCGCTAATCTCAAAAACTACTGGCCCGATTTGAAAAATTATTTTTACGTTGGATAGTCCATTTATCGAGGAAGGCTTTAGGCTATATAACATAAAGATATGACTCATAAGACCACAGCAGAAATGAAAAATGTTGCGAAAACGGGAGAAAGATATTCCTTTTGAGAGCTTCCGCTGCGTATGCTGCGGAAACCGCTTAAGTTACCCAAAAATTATGTATGACAGGATTGTTCAGCATTAAGAGTTTTATAATAAAGTCCGCGACAGCATATGTCTATCTTTTATGGTTGACTTACTACAACCTATTTTATGTTCATAAATTTGTAAAAAAATAATGCATTATTTTTGGAGGTGTATTATACACAAAGGTATTTATTCTTATCAAAATAAATACATTCATCGTCACGAGCATTTCATTTAGAACCAAGTTGCCCTTTATATCATTTGATTTCAATAAATATCTTAGGAGCTATCACAGTTTTAACATAACTCCGCACCAAAATAATGTTCGCAGCTTAAGTACAACGTGCGCTTGCGCTAATCTATACTAATATTATAAAGCTGAAGAGTTTGTTTGTTTGTTTGTTTGAACGCGCTAATCTCAAAAACTACTGGCCCGATTTGAAAAATTATTTTTACGTTGGATAGTCCATTTATCGAGGAAGGCTTTAGGCTATATAACATAAAGATACGACTCATAAGACCACAGCAGAAATGAAAAATGTTGCGAAAACGGGAGTAAGATATTCCTTTTGAGAGCTTCCGCTGCATACGCTGCGGAAACCGCTTAAGTTACACAAAAATCATGTATGACAAGATTGTTCAGCATTAAGAGTTCTATAATAAAGTCCGCGACAGCATATGTCTATCTTTTATGGTTGACTTACTACAACCTTTTTTATGTTAATAAATTTGTAAAAAAAATAATGCATTATTTTTAGAGGTGTATTATACACACAGGTATTTATTCTTATCAAAATAAATACATTGATCATCACGAGCATTTCATTTAGAACCAAGTTGCCCTTTATATCATTTGATTTCAATAAATATCTTAGGAGCTATCACAGTTTTAACATAACTCCGCACCAAAATAATGTTCGCAGCTTAAGTACAACGTGCGCTTGCGCTAATATATTATAAGGCTGACTTTGTTTGTTTGAACGCGCTTATCTCAGGAACTGCTGGACCGATTTGAAAAAAATATTTCTGTGTTGGATAGCTTATTTATCGAGAGGCTTTAGGATATAAAACATGACGCTGCGACGGGAGGGGAGGGAGCAAACTCAAAACGCGCGGACGAAGTCGCGAGGGACCGCTAGTGTATGTATATTATTCAATAGCCTGTTGATCCTCAAATTGTTTTTTGGACGTACCGTAAGCAAAACGAAGTGAAGAATTGAAGCAAAAAAGAGGAATTTGCCATAAACATGTAGGTAATACAGACTGAGCGAAAGGAAAAAAAGAAACCAAAAAATCTTTCCGGTCAGATTAAGAGTACCCCACCAACATTTTTGTCAGATTAAGAAAATATGCTTTCAGGATACCGAGATAAACCTCCCCTATGAAAATCTGACGCGCTCGAGTATTTCAAAAAACCTTTTTTTTGCATTTTCAAAAATTCATCGTAACTTTTGGTCACGCCGAAATCGTCAGTTTTTTTAAAGAGAGCTTCCTTTGGGCCTACTTAACACCCCTTCCGAAAATCTGACGCGCTCGAGTTTTTTTTTTTTTTTGTATTTTTGACTACTTTATATACCTACCCCCACCACGCAAACCAGCAGATTAGTATACCGTTGTTATCAGAGGCACTTGGGGCATACGTAGTATGAATATCTGATGCGCTCGAGAATGCCCAAGAAACTTTTTTTTTTACATTTTTGAAAAACCGTACACGCCAAACCCATCGCTAAAATGGTTTTTATCATACGAGCTTTTCTGTTCGAAATTATTTTATCTTTCGATTTTGATAGGTCTCGACGGCGCCGTTGAATTACGCCATTTAGCTACCTCGCCTCCCTAACTATAACTTCTTACGCTGTGACTAGTATGTCGTGACAGTTCGTGCTTTTTTGAGATCCATTCAAATTGTTTTTTTTTAATCATAATCGCTCAAGCGCCCATGGGTACTGGTAGTACGTCATAATAATGCCAAATCAATATTACAATATATCTATAAACTAAGCTTAAATTAAAAGCATTTTTATTATCAACTTGCATAATAATATAATATAATAATAATATCCTTTGGACATTCCCACACATCGCCATCTAGTCCCAAAGTAAGCTACTCAAAGCTTGTGTTATGGGTGCCAGACAACGGATATAATACTTAAATACTTTTTTGTTTGTAAATACATACATGATATACATAGAAAACACCCAGACCAATACAAACAGACATGTTCATGCACACAAATGTTTGTGTAGTGCGGGGATCGAACCCGCAACCCGCTGCGTAGTAGGCGATTTGTCGACCACTACACCAGACGGGTCGTCAATTATATACATTAAGTACTAGCGCTCAACTCTGGAACGAAAATATTTAGGTAGTAGGCTGCCCAGCGGCTGCTTGCTAAATACACGCACACTCTTACAATCGCCCCTCGTACCTACAATGTCACACAGTGAAGACATAAACCCGACCGAATTGAAAATTACGCTCTGTTCATACAATTCAAGGTGACAGGTGATATTCGCATCATAGACTCCTAAAGTAGACATGCATACTATCTTCTTTCTCTATCAGTTCCCTACTGGAGAGTGTTTTTGTCCTACTCGTGCGCAAATGACGTAAAATACTTTGGAGTCTAATCAAAACACATCTCTTATGAGAAACTAATATTTTGGATTAAGGTAGAAACATGGTTTTAAATAATAAATCATGGTTTTATTTTAAAGTGATTATAATATTGACAAACTAATGTAACATTAATTAATAGAAATATAAATCAATAAAAGGAGATTGTGTTACAAACGGAAGTTTCGTTGTTACTCGTCTACCCGAAACTAAATGGCACGACGTTGCAATTTCCTACGTTTTTTTCCTAATTCATAATATTAAATAAATCTCAAACTAATGATATTATGAACGCAGGAAAGTCCGTAATTTTATTTTAAATTATTTTTCTTATACAAGTATTAGTCAAATCAGCTAAAGTTTTGGTTTTAAAATAATGCAAACATACTTTGAAAAGTTTACGGCAGCCATTTTAATCTATGGAGTTCTTGTTTGTTTGTGCTTTTCGCTTCCTTCCCGCGAGTGTTCAAAATCTTAGATTTTAAGAAAAGTTTATTTTTGTATTTGGATTGAATAAAACTCTTTTCGGGGTTTGATTGTTTTTAATTCGAAACGATAGTGGAATTGCAGTGTTACTTTGAGTGCTCCATAAAAGCGATGTTGTGTGTGATGAGGGTTCGAAAGAAGATTCTTTTTGTTTTGAAAGTTTTAACGGTGCGCTGATCCCCTTACTAAAGGCAAGACCTTTGCTTGTGAATAAGGGAGGCCAAAATCGTATCATAGCCACTATGGGTATCAGTTACATGGCATGTCATAAGAAAATCATCCATTTCCTTAATTTCCTTAATTGTGCTAAACTTAATCAACGCAAACACAGCTTGTATGCTTCCTTCATAAATTGCACAGAAAAAACCTAGGTGAATTATTATATGCTGGTATTTCACAGTCATTTTCATATAGCTCTTTACTAGACACAAAATCTAAGATCGATATTGAATTTCTTCCTAGGTTCTGATTCAAAATAAGTATGTGCCTACTTCATTAAAAATTGTATGCACGCCTCCTGGGTACTGGGAGTGCCCAAACATAATTATCTCACAAAAATGCTTTATTTCGTTTGCAATACGGTTTAATACTCCATGCCTAATTTTTTAAGATGTTTCAAACATATCATCTTTATTATTTTATTATTAGAAACACTAGTAAACCTCTGTCAATTCACAAAAAAACGAAGCACGGCAAAACGTCTGGCGGTTTTGACATTTTCTTTGGTTATATGTAACTATTTTTATTACTCGTGCTTTGTGTTCTTTATTAATTAGTATTTATAGAAAATATGTTTCTTAAGTTATATAAA
Organism: Pyrausta purpuralis; assembly: GCA_963924145.1. NCBI lineage: Eukaryota > Metazoa > Arthropoda > Insecta > Lepidoptera > Crambidae > Pyrausta > Pyrausta purpuralis. The sequence continues at coordinate 23,206,861 of OZ001643.1, forward strand.
CTACTAGCGGCCCCCCGCGGCGTTGACCGCGTACATGATTTCCCGTTAAATGTTTCAACGCAAAACACTACCTATTATCATAGTTAGTACAGTCGAGGTCTCTGCCGCCTAAACACTTGCACGACGAAAATAACTTCCAAAAAAATATGACAGTATCCTGTTTAGAAACAGGACACAGAACTATGATATATACAGGGTTACAGGTTAATCGACCTAATTCTTTTAATACGTAGTAGTTTACATACCAGAACCCCATATCCTAAGCTTTACCGTTCTCAAATTATCGGTCTTTATTTTTTTTATAAAATTCCCGATTTATGACCAATATAATATGTATAATATAAAAACAATAAAGCAACTAATCTTTTAAACAAAAAAGCAAAATAAAAACAAAATTGAGGCACAAAATCCAAAAAAAGAGGGAAATAAGACAAAAAAAGGAAATATTTTTTCAAAAAATCAAATGCTGATAAATTGAGAACAGTTCAGTTTCGGTTATGGGGTTCCATTAATTCAGGAGTAATTTAAACTACTACGTATTAAAGGATTTAGGTCGCCTAAACATGTAACCCCGTGTACAAAGACACAGTCAAAATATTATCACTTAAAACGATTTGAAGTTATATTTTTATATATAACTAATGTCAGGTATTGTATAGATCTTGAAATTTGGTATTTTGAGGGCCAGGTAAAGCGAAATTCGTGAAGGTTTCCAATATTCATCAACTGTTTTTTTTAAGTCCTGTATAAGTGTAGCATTTGTTAAAAACTATAACTAGCCACGTGAACTACTGCCGACAAACTGTTGCACAGCTTCGCAGAAAACTAACTATTTTACACTTTGTAATATACAGGTTGTTGTTTAAGTCAGCGACGAGCGTCTTAGGGGTGGCTGTACAAACGATACTGATGCCAAAAAATTTTTTTTTTTTTGGAATGGAAAAAACCCACAAAATCGATTTATTGACGCAATGCAGCGATCGAGTCAAAACTACCAACACCAGGTAGCCTCTTCGTAGCTTAGTAGCTACAGCGTAGTATTTCGTAGACGCGCTAGCTACGCGCGAGGGTGCGTGTTTCCCCATTGGTTTTGTCATTTTTAGAGTTCCGTAGCTGAATGGCAAAAAACGGAACCCTTTTTTTTTTCCTTTGGACATTCCCACACATCGCCATCTAGCCCCAAAGTAAGCTACTCAAAGCTTGTGTTATGGGTGCCAGACAACGGATATAATACTTAAATACTTTTTTTTTTGTAAATACATACATGATATACATAGAAAACACCCAGACCAATACAAACAGACATGTTCATGCACACAAATGTTTGTATTGTGCGGGGATCGAACCCGCACCCGCTGCGTAGTAGGCGATTTCTCGACCACTACACCAGACGGGTCGTCAACATTTATAGTTTATAGTTTCGTCAAGTCGCTTTATTCTGTAACTATAAGCATCACACTGTTTGTTTGTTTTCACACTGTTGAAATTTGGTAGGAAGAGGTATCCTGTTAACCGCTTTTCGATTCTTAAACAAAAAATGAAAAATAATGATATTTAAGGGGGAGCTCCTATACATGAATATAAAACCGAATTTTTTTTAGGTAAACCTAATTGTCTGGGGTGTCTGTGCATAGGTCTTTCAAAATGACATAGAGGTTTCTAAAACCATTTTCTTTTTAACTCTGACATTTTACAGCTAGACGCTTCCAGATTGGTAAACTGGGCGTCCCCCCTATCTAATTTCTGAACTAAGCGAGTGAAAATTTAAAAAAATTATATAATGTAGGTCGTAACAAATACTTTCAACGAAAATTGGTTGGGACGATATCGAACGAGAAGTTTTTTTTGATATAGCACATTTTCAATTTGTTCTTCATACAAACACTATGAAAAACAAAGTTATATTTGCTGTCGACAAAAATTGTAGTATTTTAGCTAAGTTGAAGAAGAATATGATAGTAAATCCCTAATTCAGTTAACGTTGGCACGGAACCCTCAGTGCGCGAGTCTGACTTGCACTTGGCCGGTTTTTTTAACGTTGTGAAGAAGTTTTCTTGTATAAAACTTGCTTAGAATTTATAAAAAAAAATTTTTAGAAGTCTAACTCATATTATTAGGCGACCCGTCTGGTGTAGTGGTCGAGAAATCGCCTACTACGCAGTGGGTTGCGGGTTCGATCCCCGCACAATACAAACATTTGTGTGCATGAACATGTCTGTTTGTATTGGTCTGGGTGTTTTCTATGTATATCATGTATGTATTTACAAACAAAAAGTATTTAAGTATTATATCCGTTGTCTGGCACCCATAACACAAGCTTTGAGTAGCTTACTTTGGGACTAGATGGCGATGTGTGGGAATGTCCAAAGGATATTTATTATTTATTTAGTAAACAGGTTGTTGTTTTGGTCAGTGACATCCAACTCAGGGATGAGATAGTTAATATGAGTTATGCTTATTCTAAAAAAAAATTGTTTGAATTCTGAGCAAGTTTTATACAAGAAAACCTCAACATTCAAAAAAATACAAAACTAGCGCGTAGCTAGCACTTATCTGCGAAATACTACGTCGTAGCTAGTAAGCTACGAAGAGGCTACCTGTTGTTGGTAGTTTTAACTCGATTGCTTATCATGTATGTATTTACAAACAAAAAGTATTTAAGTATTATATCCGTTGTCTGGCACCCATAACACAAGCATTGAGTAGCTTACTTTGGGAGTAGATGGCGATGTGTGGGAATGTTCAAAGAATATTTATTTATTATTTAAAATGAATATTATCATCCCTAAATTGGATGTCACTGACCAAACCAACAGCCTGTATGTTAAATAAATAAATAAATATAAATGGTGTCGGGCTGACCTGTTTCCTGTTGTTGTGCCTGGGCGCCAGGTCGACGAAGGCGAGCTGCAGGCCGGCGGCGAGCCGGGGCCGCATGACGGCGAACAGCTGCGCGGCGCGCCGGTTCAGCACGCGCTCCTCGAACTGCTCCTCCGTCTCGCCCGCCTCGCGCGAGCCCTCCTCCGCCTGATATACATTATCATGATCATTTATTTATTTCAGCCAAATTACACGCAAATTAACTTCTGGAATGAGAAGGAATCGGCATCAATGTTAATGGCGAATACATCACACACCTCCGATTTGCCGATGATATAGTTGTTGTGGCAAAGACGCTGGACGATCTTGGCACTATGCTCGAAGACCTTGACCGAGTATCCCAACAAGTGGGTCTTAAAATGAACATGGAAAAGACGAAAATTATGTCGAACTCCCTTGTCGTACCCACTCCAGTATCCGTTGGGAACTCAACTCTCGAAGTTGTCGACGAGTACGTCTACCTGGGAGAAGTGATCCAATTGGGTAGGTCCAACTTCGAGAAAGAGGTCAATCGACGAATCCAACTCGGCTGGGCAGCGTTCGGGAAATTGCGCAAGAGTGTCTTCTCATCTCATCTACCTCAGTGTAGAAAGTCACTGAAGACGAAAGTCTTCAACCAGTGTGTGTTACCAGTGATGACATACGGATCCGAAACATGGTCTCTTACTATGGGCCTTATAATGAAGCTCAAAATCACACAACGAGCGATGGAAAGGGCTATGCTGGGTGTTTCTCTACGGGATCTAATCAGAAATCAGGAGATACGTAGAAGAACTAAGGTAACGGACATAGCCTTGAGAATCAGTACGCTCAAGTGGCAATGGGCAGGGCACATAGCGCGAAGAACTGATGGCCGTTGGGGCAGGAAAGTTCTAGATTGGAGACCCTTCGACCAGAGACGCAGCGTGGGACGTCCACCAACAAGATGGACAGACGACCTTATAAAGATTGCAGGATCAAACTGGATGCAGACCGCTAGTGATCGGTCGCTGTGGAAATCCGTGGGCGAGGCCTATGTTCAGCAGTGGACGTCCTTTGGCTGATAATGATGATGATGATGATGACACGCATAGATTTACATATCACTTTTCTAAAATTAATCAATTAAGGGCCGATTTTTCAATGATCAGATAAAACTTATCAGACTGATAAATTATTAAGCAACAGATTTTTAAAAATCACAGGTACCTTTGATTGCTCACAATTAGGTGACGTTTTTAAATTAGCCATATTGTATTTTGTTAGACTAATATTTCTTATCTTACTATTGAAAAATAAGCCCTAAATTAAATAGAATGGAATGTCACTGTTTTTATATTAATTATTTTTTAATACAAATGTCACTATAATTGATTGGCAAAATTCAATAAACAAATAACATTGTTATTTAGAACATTACATAAATGTCATTTTAACCTAAAATACAAGTAAAATACAGTCGGTATATCCTTTTTGGCATCGGGAAAGTGCCACGCCTTTCACAACAATGCCGAATATAGCACCAATCCGGTCTTGCGGCTAGCATCGCCACGGACGGTGTTGGAACTGGCCCGGACTCTGCGCATCAAAGATGCAGCTCTTTTGCGCATAGTCGAGTGAAAACAATCAACGCGTGCTTCCTCAATCAAACATACTCGAGGCACTGCAGAATCGGGACAGCCTCATCACCGCCCTGGGCGCATTATTGAATTGGATACAGATACGGTCAAACTCGTTTATTGCCATTAAGACCCCTTACACTCTGCTACTTTTAGCATCGATAAAGTCGCGCGTTTTAAAAGCGCGACACACAATGAACAGATTTAATTTACCACCGATGCAGTCACGCGTTAGCATCGATGCAGTCGCGCGTTAGCTTCGATGCAGAAGCGAGACTGTTTCGATGCTAACGCGCATTATCATCGCGACTGAATTGATGCTAAAAGTAGCGCAGTGTGTAAAGCTTGACATTTTGCGACTGCATTGCTGCTAACGCGCGATAGCATCGCGACTGCATTAATGTTAAAAGTAGAGCAGAGTGTAAAGGGTATACGTTTTACATAGGTCTTAAAGTTATAAGTATTGAGGGATTAATACTTAATGACCCTGTCGATTATTGCAACTTATGTACATCGGTTTATACTTATCTTATTCTAAGGTCTTTCTAAAAAAATATTCGAAAATAATAACAATTTATGTATACGTTACTCTAAACATGAAATGCCGAAGTTTATGTATGCATTGCCATTTTATTTGAGCTTAGGAACTTATTATATTTTTATCAATAAGTATATAGTAGTTTTACATAGATATTATATTTTTATTTAGATGTTTTTTTTTTAAAATACTTGTACAAGCGACATAAAAACGGGCGTTACTTTAACAAAAACGATGCGAGGTGGAGATTTTGGGTCTAAAGGTGTTTAGAATAATATATGGCAATAAAAGAATTTGAATTTAAGGCGGTGTTGATCTCTATAGGGCATCTAAACTTCATGCAGAGCTTAGCAGTATCTACGAAGAGATGATGTAACATACGGATATTTACGTAAGTTCGGTATTTTTTGTTACTTACATTTTCAGGCGTGGGTGGCAGATCGTAATCGTGCTGCGGACTTTGATGGGGGTGCTGATCGTCGTATCCTAAATTTGTCATGTGCATGCCAGTCTGGAAACAAAATAGAAAGAAGCGTTAAGTAACATTTGATATTGACTTGATAGCTTTTACAAGCAATCAACTGCATGACACTATTTTACATTATCGAAACAAAACACTTTTTTACGGATTAACTTTTCGCGAGTTTATTAATTTTATCTCGACGTTTCGAACACTTTACAGCGTTCGTGGTCACGGATAGACTAAGATGTTATTGATCATTTACAGTTTTGAAAAATTACACTACCGTCACTCAATATATTAATTAAAGTTCCTATCCACACAGAAAGAGCTAACTGTGTCTTGTGATCTTGCAATGAGTGGTCTAGCTTGGGTCCTAGTTAGAACTGGATCCCATGCTGGTGGAATTTTCCAACCATCTTCTCTGTTGAAATTTGGATGTTTTCTTATTTCTATAGCTTCGCGTAGCATACGTGGAACAATCCGACGTTTTTTTAATAGTACTTTGGGCTGGTCAAAAATGTATGAAGTAGTTGGTTTTGTCTAAGGCATGTTCACACACTGAAGATTTTATGTTCTATATGTTCTTTTATCCGCACGCCTATACTTCGTTTGGTTTGCCCGATGTAGGAAAGGCCACAGTCAAATTCCTGTCTATACACCCCTGCATCTTGAAGAGGTATGGTGCACTTGACAGGTGGTAAAAATTTGTTAATCTTCTTTGACGGCTTGAAATAAGTCTTGATGAAGGAGCGCTTGAAGATATTTCCAATCTTTTCAGTAACCCCCTTTATCTAAGGTAGTACGGCAGGTGGGCGTTCAACTGTCATGGTCTTGGCACTGGAACGAGGTCTGTAACGACGCGGTACTGGAAGCTGGTTGTCCCGTAGTACCTTCCTTACATGATGAAGTTCAGCAGCCAGGTGTTGATCGTCACGGATGCCCAACGCTCTATTAAGGATTAGTGTTAAATTGGTGCGGTGTAACAAACGCAATGTTTAGTAAAAAAAAGTAAGTAAAGTTAACCCGTAACATCCCACTGCTGGGCAAAGGCCTTACCTCAACTATGAGGTAGTTTGAGCCATATTCCACCACGCGGGCTCAGTGCGGGTTGATGGAGGGGTGTTCGCAAGGCAAGCGACTTACCCTGCTGTCATATGTTATCAAGCCGCCCATAAGGCCTCTGACTAGGCTAAACGACTAATATCAACCGATATTATCCGGGACCAACGGCTTAACGTGCCTTCCGAAGCACGGAGATGCTCGTAATGTACGTCACTTATAAGTTCGGAATGGTAATAATAATAATAATAAATAAATATAAAATATCTATTGGACATTCCCACACATCGCCATCTAGTCCCAAAGTAAACTACTCAAAGCTTGTGTTATGGGTTCCAGACAACGGATATAATACTTAAATACTTTTTGTTTGTAAAAACATACATGATATACATAGAAAACACCCAGACCAATACAAACAGACATGTTCATGCACACAAATGTTTGTATTGTGCGAGGATCGAACCCGCAACCCGCTGCGTAGTAGGCGATTTCTCGACCACTACACCAGACGGGTCGTCAGGTGAATGGTACCCATCCAAACGCGACCGCGCCTTAGGTTGCTACACTTCGGTATCAGTACCAAAGGGCTGCTACACTGCGCTACGAGCACCAGCAATGTTCAGTGGATCGTATCAAACGTTTAGTTTAAAGGATAGTTTAATCGACTATGGTATAAGTAGTTATGGTAGAACATACAAAACATATATTGAAAATATTTACAAATTACAACTAAACTATTACACTGAATAAAATAAAAATAAATGATGTGGACCTATATAAATATTGTAAAGTAATAAACATATATGATAAAGTAAAATTCAAATTGTGTGTGAAAACTTGGATCAAATTAAATATTTACAAGTAAAAACTAGAAGCACCGGATTGCGTAACTTATTATATCTACCCAGATATATAATACCTTCATGCAACAATGTTTGGCAAAAGAATGTGGGAGTATTTTTTGCCATCTACTTTAAATGAATATCCTAGCAAGATATCCAAGCAAAAAAGTAACGTGTAGTGTAGTGACTCTCATTACCACATATAAATCTAAATAGGTTTTTGTTGGTATTGAAATATGTTTTTGTAATGTAAATTTTTAACTTAAATAAAGAAATTTAAAAAAAAACGATGAGGCACCTTGTAGTCGATGGAGCGGGCTATGCTCGGTGTTTCTCTACGAGATCGAATCAGAAACGAGGAGATACGTAGAAGAACCAAGGTCACGGACATAGCCTTGAGAATCAGTAAGCTTAAGTGGCAGTGGGCAGGGCACATAGCGCGAAGAACTGATGGCCGTTGGAGCAGGAAAGTTCTAGATTGGAGACCCTTCGACCAAAGACGCAGCGTAGGACGTCCACCGACAAGATGGACAGACGACCTTAAAAAGATAGCAGGATCAAACTGGTTGCAGACCGCTAGTGATCGGTCGCTATGGAAAGCCGTGGGAGAGGCCTATGTTCAGCAGTGGACGTCCTTTGGCTGATAATGATGATGATGCTGACCTGGTAGTCGGGCGGCTCGTCGAGCAGCAGCGGCTCGAGGGGCGCGTGCGGCAGCAGCGACGCCGGCTCGGCGCCGAGCTGCGGCATCATCGGCAGCTGCTCCAGGCTGTGCGCCAGCAGCGCGCCGTGCTGGAGGCCTGCACCACGATAATACCACTATTATTCACAGGTATCCATAGAATAATAATAATAGTTTTAAAAGTTAAAAACAAGATTTTTAATATTTCAACAACGCGCGCTTCAACAAGCCGCACGCTCACAAGACGGGAAATGTCGATTGCCCGGCCAAAAGATCAGCTGAGACCCGGTACATCGGTACTGTCGATTATGAGGGCTCGTAATTATTTAACTGAGATAGAGGTACTGCATAAGGTTTAATATTGTAGGTAACACAAATTATGACTAATTTTATACTTTAAAAAAGTAATTAAGGAAGTGTAACGAAAAGTAAATGAGGGCTTCGGCTATGTCCTACTGACCCTCGTATTACCGCTCACAAAGAATTTTGATACCTATTGCCTTGACCAAATATCTATTGCAAACAACTTTACTGATGCGTCAAGAAACAAACACGCACTGAATTTGCCGTAGTAAATAAAATTATTCTGACGGTACTAAAATGTATGACTAGGTGTTGCTGATTTCTCGCATTCTGATCGATTGTTTTAAGATGATGATATTATTTAGACTTTCATTTACTTTTGAATTTTGTATAAGTTTAGTTATTATTGTTAAATTATGTAAGCCTTAAATAACTTGTGTAAGCTCTATTTAGTTCAGGTAAATAAGAGAATGCACTAAGTGATTAATTTTAAGTTCTAAAATGCATTTCAAAACCAATGAATTTTAATAAACAATTTATTTTTTCGTATTCCTTCAAACCCAGTTTTTGGTAACCATATCATGGGGGGTGAATTTCAAATAGCCAATCCGCCATTTTCATTTGACGACGCGTTTGGTGTAATGGTTAGAGCTCCTGACAATTACGCCAGGCGTTGCGGGTTCGAATCCCGCAAGTGGTAAATGTTTGTGTGATAACCACAAATATTTGTACCTGAGTCATGGATGTTTAAAATGTATTTAAGTATTTATGGGAGTTATCAATTGGTGTGCTCTCTGGCGTATATTTATTTATCTTGGATATCCGCCATGTTGGATCTAAGTCACGTGACTATTTTTTACGTATTACTGACAGAAAATAATTTTATTTGATACCCGGATACCCCATGATATCACGGGGGTGCATTTCTTATAGCCTGTCCGCCTGTTTCTAATCTTGGGGAGGCCGCCATATTGGATTGTAATGACGTTTCTTGGCTAGTCATGTATTGTCATCAGAACTCAGAGCGTGTGCAACATTTCATACCAATCAAAGACCGGGAAGTGGGTCAAATTAAGATTCCAAGTTTTCTTACATAGTTACAAGTGAAGCTAATAATATAAGCGTGTTAAAAATAAATATAAGATACATAGACAGAATTAAAACTTCTAAAGGCACTTAATATGTACTGGATTCCAAATCTCAACTTATTGAGGTCACTTAGTCAATAGGTTTATATGGCCTATTATTATTGTTTTATTTTAAAATTACTCAAAAAATAATAATTGCAATTTATGGCAGACTTGATGCCAAAAGCATACTATGCCAGACAAACATAGGTCTGATCAGATAAAATACAGGCAATGCAAATTAAGTGAAAGGGACAAGCAAAGGAAAGAGAGCAGCTTATTCTATAGTTCATTTAGTTCAATAGATCTACTAATACGATCTACAAACACAATATCACTCAGTACTTCACATTCATTCAGCCCAATTGTTAATGTATCGTATACGGATTTATTATTTTGTCTAAAAAATAAAAACTTTTATAAGGCTTTGGCAGTCTAGAATTATTATTATAAAACATGTGTCTGTAATTACAACAAAAATATACAAACATTACTCTGAAAATCACCTCAAACCTCAATCTATCAAAAAATACTGTTGAGTTGAACTACTCAACTGTATTCGAAGTCTAAGACAAGTCAACCTAACAGCAATTGGCGCAGTGTGTCTAAAGACCTGTAAAGTGTTAGTAAGACGACAAACTTACCCGATGGAGTCATTCCTCCATGCTGTAACCCCGCCGGTGTCATGCCGCCATGTTGCAAGCCCGCAGGCGTCATGCCGCCGTGCTGTAATCCCGCTGGTGTCATACCACCATGCTGTAGTCCTGCAGGTGTCAGGCCGCCATGTTGTAGACCGGCAGGTGTCATACCGCCATGTTGTAGGCCTACTGGTGTCATACCGCCGTGGTCTAATCCACCTGTAATCAGTTTTAGAATATTAATGCTATGGTATTTATAATGAATTTGTAAAGGAAATGGCAAGTCAAAAGACCAAAATAAAAGTGCGCTCCTGTAGCTCGCGACGGATCTTAGTGACTTCATTGATGTGATAACCACATGACTAATGCTTACGCAAAATCCATGACGATCCATGTGAATTATTTCCCGCGTTTAATAATAACATCTCAGATTTAAAAACGATTTCGACTTTTTACAATGCTCATAACCCAATTGGACCGTAACGCTCATGATCCAAGTGGACTGAGAAAATGAGCGGTCGTGAGCGCGGTAGTCGCGAGCTTCAAGTGGACATAAGCCTAGAGATAGTGGCGGATCCAACTATGTAAACTTCTATTCTCAGATTAAAAACGAGATATTAAATGTACTTCGATAGTAACAAAGGGTTTGGAAATCGGAAATCCGCAAATAGTTAAAGGCGGATTTCAGTCTGATGTGCTACTTTACTCCGCCAGGTACCAATTTTCGAGACACAATCTTATATATAAAATTCTCGAGTTGTTCTTGTTCGTTCCCGTACTCCTCCGAAACGGCTTTACCGATTCTTACCAATTTTTATATGCATATTCAGTAGATCTGAGAATCCGCTACTATCTGTTTTTCATATCCCTAAGTGATAAGGGTTATTCACCCTTATTTTTTTTAATTTTTGGACGAAATTCTTTGGTTTTATTTTTTACTAGCGGTCCCCCGCGACTTCGTCCGCGCGTTTTGAGTTTGCTCCCTCCCCTCCCGTCGCAGCGTCATGTTTTATATCTTAAAGCCTTTCTCAATAAATAAGCTATCTAACACAGAAATATTTTTTCAAATCGGTCCAGCAGTTCCTGAGATAAGCGCGTTCAAACCAACAAACTCTTCAGCTTTATAATATAATTAGCGCAAGCGCACGTTGTACTTAAGCTGCGAACATTATTTTGGTGCGGAGTTATGTTAAAACTGTGATAGCTCCTAAGATATTTATTGAATTTAAATGATATAAAGGGCAACTTTGTTCTAAATGAAATGTTCGTGATGATGAATGTATTTATTTTGATAAGAATAAATACCTGTGTGTATAATACACCTCTAAAAATGATGCATTATTTTTTTACAAATTTATTAACATAAAAAAGGTTGTAGTAAGTCAACCATAAAAGATAGACTTATGCTGTCGCGGACTTTATTCTAGAACTCTTAATGCTGAACAATCTTGTCATACATGAATTTTGTGTAACTTTAGCGGCAGCGGAAGCTCTCAAAAGGAATATCTTTCTCCCGTTTTCGCAACATTTTTCATTGCTGCTGTGGTCTTGTGAGTCGTATCTTTATGTTATATAGCTTAAAGCCTTCCTCGATAAATGGACTATCTAACATAAAAATAATTTTTCAAATCGGGCCAGTAGTTTCTGAGATTAGCGCGTTCAAACAAACAAACAAACAAACTCTTCAGCTTTATAATATTAGTATAGATAATGTAGCGTTAAAAATACATACATCCCTAAATTTTTACTTTTTTATCAGCAACCCCTATTTTTTTATAGCCATTTTAGTAATTTGATAATTTTTCATCCCGCTCGATAACTGATCAATTATAGTGTTTTTCTTAACTTTTAAAATTACGAGGCTGGGCGAGACGGGGCTGGGGCGGGACGGTGCTAGAGGCGAAACAAAGTTCGCCGGGTCCGCTAGTAGACAATAAATAAATGTTGGGGCCTGGCGGACAATTTGTTCTCAAGGCCAGCAGTTTCCACTCACCGGGCGTCATGCCGCCGTGGTGCAGGCCGGCGGGCGTGAGGCCGCCGTGCACGAGCCCGCCCGGCGTCATGCCGCTGTCGAGCCCCAGGCCGGGAGTCATGCCGCCTGGTGTCATACCTGGATAGAAAATAACAGAATTAATATGGCTCTGGACGAGAAGAATATAAGAGATTGGAATTTTGGTTTCACACGTCAATGATTATTACAGGTTAAACTTGAAACTTTTCATTGCCGTGCGACTTTACCCGCGCATTTTGAATTTGCTTCCTGCTCTAACTGTTGCTGCCGCAGCGAAATGTTGTATGGCCTAAAACCTTCCCCGATAAATCAGCTATCCAATCCAAAAAATATAATTTTAAATCGGTCCAGTATGCAATTAGCGCGTTCAAACAAACAAACTTTTCAGCTTCCCTTGCGAACAAGGCTGATATGTAATGAGGTTGCTGAAGTTACTAAAAACTATAACATTCAGTATCTTAACTGTGTTAAGATTATCAAAGGCATACTGAATGTAAGTATTAATCACTGTCTTGTCACAAACGCATATTTTAATTAAAAACGTAGTCCAACGTGTACTTACCACCATGCTGTAACCCTGCAGGTGTCATTCCAGCGGACAAGCCAAGGTCCACTGGCTGGTCGCCGTGCTGGAGGCCTGCTGGTGTCATTCCCCCGTGTTGGAGTCCACCTGATTACAAGCAGTCAGTTTAGCCTAGTAGTAAATACGTTTTGATATTATGTCATCGATTCGAACAAAGCCGAAAATATTAGACAGTATCAGAAGCCAAACGCGTGTATTTCTTCACTTTGTGTCAAAATTACATATTACGTATATGTAGCAAATTTTTGTTAATTATTTGGCTGAATATAACGTTATTACATGTATTTTTAATCCAAATAGGTAGAATGACATTATTGAAAAATCGTGTCATAAATTCAAATGTTCTTGCAACATTTAAAAAAAAAGCTTTTTTAGGTAGGCATTTTTAAGGTAGGTTTTTAGTTAGGTAGACTACCTAATTAAAAAGCAGAGTAGATAAACGTATCAGATGACAGAAAAATTACACAATAAGTATCTAAATAGGTACATAAAAACATGTTTATATCTTATTACGTAATATTTTAGGGTATGAATGAATTTATCTAACAAAAAATAAGTTACTTAGTTTATACAGATTCAAGATAAGAAACAATTATAGGACAGCTGAATGAAATCTCCTAACAACATATTATTTTCACTTTACAAAACCGTTCACAGGCCGCATGTCTCAAGCGCACAAGTAAAATTTTTAAGTTGAATGAAAACATAAAACAACGAAGCGAGCACGAAATTTGTTTTAAACTAAACAGAAAATCTTTACTCTTTATATTTTTTTGGTATTATTTACCTAGAGATCCCAGTTAAGTAAATTTTCCTTCAAATGTTTGAGGGAGTATATTCAATGGCCGGTTAGTTGAATAGAGATCCCTGTTACTGTCACCTAGTTGGGTAATAAAATAGTACATACCTGGCGTCATACCAGCGTGCTGCAGGCCTCCCGGCGTGATGCCGCCTTGCAGCAGTGTGGACGGCGTGAGCGGCGCGCCCAACGCGCTTAGCATGCCTCCTGCGAACACAAACGCGGTAAGAGCAGGTTGACGTGAGGTGATTACCAAAGATAAGGAGTATATCTGACTAACTACAACAAACACAAAATATGTTCAATCTATAGAAAAAAAACTGTATCTTTACACATCGAGAGCACTATTACTAATTTAAAAAAAAACTAAGTTTTGTACACTGTTGATACCATCATTAACAACTATATAGACCAAAAACTAACTACACATTAAATTACAAATAAAATGAGTACAACTCAAATATGGCAAAAAAAACTATTATGTTACTATGCTCCCGTTTACCGTTACTGCATTTTTCAATATCAACAACAATACTGTCATTACTATATAATACAGATGTTACAAATATAATATGTTTAATCGTGCAAGTAGAGTCTAAAGGTACTTTCCTACTGCACCGTATATGACCGTGCTAGGAACGAGTCAGGCACAAAAATCATCATGATACGCTATATCTTGCCCTCTGAACGGATTGACAGCGTTCTCTCTCACCATTATATGGAGTGTGAGCAAGAGCGAGCGAGAACGTATTGCTACGGTGTTAGTCGGATACGAAACGGTCTAAGTGTCATAGTTAAGAATATTTTTTTTGCCTGACACGTTCCGAGCACGATCATGGTATACTACGGTGTACTGGGCGAAGATCTTAAGGGCCCAATGTCATACGGACACTTATGGAGGCAACATCGGTCTTGCCAATAACAAAATGTGTACCAATTCAAATACAAATGGTAACTGACGTGACCCCACTATGATGTCTTAATGAAATAGGACCCTACATCAATGTTATTCATGCATATGCAGACCAAAAACACCAAAGCGTGTATTACCTGGGGTAGCCAGTTCTTCGTCTCCTCTCGGCGTCTGAGGGAAGGCGGGCGAGGCGGGCGCTTCCGGCTCTGAGCGCGAACGGTTAACGTGCGTTAGGAGGCGGGTTGTGATTGCGATGGGTTGATATGTTTATCTCACAGTTATGGTGGTAAGTGCGCAATTTAATTGCGATCAAAACAACTTAGTTAGATGGTTTCACAATTCTGACACTTTAGGACTAACTTTGTGTTTTAATTAAATGTTAATCAGTTGTTAGATATTACAATGATGAAGCTCTGATTGGCTATAAAGCTAGTCATTCAAAAATTGCTATAAATATACCGAAACCAGGGCGCTAATTCCGCTATTTACAACATGAATGGTTCCTCTTTGGCTTTAATAGCAGTTTGCTTGAAGTTACGCTCGAAAATATGACACAATACGGTATTCTGCTATTTATTTTAACAAATTTAAGCTGAACACTAAACGTAACACAGCGTAACCAAACATGCAAGGAAGGGAAATGTTACCATAGACAAACATTGTGATACTAGTACACAAATTGGTATATTCACGATATTAGGTATTTTTAATCTTTGACTAGATTCTCGATGTGACTGATGACGAGCCATCGGCTCGACTCAATGTGACTAACGTCACAAGTTTTTTCGAGAAACGAGTAGTCAAAGATGAGATATATTCATAATTTTCCATAAGATTTTTCAAGTTCATTATGATTGTATGATGTGGTGGCTATGTTAATTGACAACATTTCATTTTTGTGAAGGTATGAAAATTCGAAAACTATTTCTAGATTTAGCGATGCTAAACACGTTGAAAAATTTTTAGATTTTTTCTGCTTTATTTTTAAAGTTAAATGAAAAAGACCGAAAAGAACATGGAAGTTGGCAATGTTGGCATTTCACAAGTTACGCCTTTGCAATGACATTTCTTGCAGAAAACAAAATACTTTTGAGCATATGACCTTGCTGTCACCTATCACTTTGACATTTAGTATTCTGGTTGTTTCCGGTGTTGTATTGGACCTTATCGATAAGTTACGATATGCTTAATCAAAGATTAAAAAAAAAATGCATTGAAATTATCCTTTTAGTTTAGATACGAAATAATCATCATGATTCCTCATTCGAAATATGATTGAGTAATTTTCAGGCATCATTATAATATTAAGTTTAGTCACTGTTTGCATAACTTAAATCAGATGTTTCAAAATATAGTAAAATTAAATACTTTATGGATATACCATTAATATCGATATCGACATCTTAATTCTACAATTGATACAGACCACAACACTATCGACGTCAGTTTTTTTTAAATGGAATATAGCAAAGACATGACCTCGTGACATCCAACCTCATGTACATACGCTCTTTTAGAATGCAGAGTTTTTAAACAATTATTATTAGGGAAAATACTGAAAAGAAATGAAAATGAAAAATATGGGTGCCTTTATTTTCGAAGTTCTTGCAGGGAAAAAATAGAAATGTGTATGCGAAAATTTTGAAATGTTGTCAATTATTGCCATATGTGCTTTTAAAGAATACAATGAAATAAAAGTGAGAAATATAGAAAGACTCTCGTATACTAGGCGTGTGTAAAATCGGATTTTAACGATATCGAATCGAAACTTTATATCGATACTAGCGGTCCCCCGCGACTTCGTCGCAGCGTAATGTTTTATATCCTAAAGCCTTTCTCAATAAATAAGCTATCTAACACAAAAATATTTTTTCAAATCTTTCTCCCGTTTTCGCAACATTTTTCATTGCTGCTGTCATCTTGTGAGTCGTATCTTTATGTTATATAGCTTAAAGCCTTCCTCGATAAATGGACTATCTAACATTTAAATATTTTTTCAAATTGGGCCAGTAGTTTCTGAGATTAGCGCGTTCAAACAAACAAACAAACAAACAAACTCTTCAGCTTTATAATATTAGTATAGATTATAAAGATGAAATAAGAAATGAAAAATTGCGCACGGGCGGCAACTTTCTGGCTAACCGGGCCAAACGCTCTTCGAATTAAGCTACCGTACCGTCGGTCCAACCGTGCGAAATTTCTGGTCTCTTAAGAATACCTACGTCATAACGCGTGACGTCTGCGCTATCTACCCCAACTGTTTTACAACAGCAGTGGGCCAAGTGGTTATTCATTACATAATAAATTCAACTTGGAAATTGATAACGCTTCGCTATTAGCTGTGGTTCAGCTGAACCACAACGGAATCGTTCCTATTTGGATTAGAAGAATTGAAAATGTAATGTTTAGTTGATTATCGTCACCGGTTAAGTTTACGTTCGATTCTCGATTTTGATAGTGGAATCGCCCCCCAGCAGTGGTTTAGGTACCACAATATTTTGAATCAGGACACGTAAATTTAGGGGCACTTTTAGAATGTCTCTGTGAGATAAATGTTTCAACCTACGTGAAATTTTATTAAAGCAGGTACGAACATTAGGTATGAAAAGTTTTAAATTAATTGTATGTAGTGTTAAAAGATGGGTTCATATGAATACTCAAACCAAAGAAATGACAATGAAAATTATTATGAATGAAAAGAACAGTAACAGTTTTTAAGGAAACCCGAAAACAAGAAGTCAGAAGAGAAAACATACAGACGTTAGTCGTGTGCTTGTTTGAACAAAGTGTATAGACTCTATAGGTTATATAGTTAGTGTACTGACCGACAGAGGGCTCGTACTCCTGCGGCACGGGCGTGGGCGGCTCCAGCTCCTGCGGCGGAGGCGCCGGAGTTTCTGGCGGCTGGACACTCTGCACGCGAAATCATACTTACATAGTGAAAACTTAACAACTATTGTTATAAAATAGAAGGATAGATTGATTAGATGATTATTTTTAAAAAAATGCATTATTGGTTAATTTAATAACAAACTAAATCAGTCTCTATAAAAACCAAACCTATATGTTACACAACCTTTATGTATAAAATATAAGTCTATGATTGACACCCATTTTAGGTTTGCAAATAAACGATTCAGTTTAAGTTTTAAAACCCGCTTTCGACATGTTGTACGAGCTCATGCTCATACAAGCAGACTCATCTGTGAACTTGCTAAACTTGTAGAATTCATGAAAAAAAATACTGTAAGTAATGACTATGAGCCGAATTCTTTTTTGACTCATGTGTTTTATTTAGTTTAAAGTCCGCTCCTTTTTGCTTGTCGAATATTGTAAATAATCTAGACATTCCTTTATACCGAAATAATTCATTTTAAAATAAAATCACCGACTAGATAGGTAAATCATCGTTTAAGACTGATATCTTTTTAAACCAAATAGTAAATTAATTTTATTTACTGATATTATTTTAAAAGTTATTAAAAGATTGTGTACATTATTCGACTAGCAAAAAATACTTTACATTGTATTATTTTTTTGTATTTTTTTTAAAGAAAAACGGACTTAACATTGTATTTTTTTTTAATCGAATATGTCCTTTTCCGATTTTTAATGAATGACTTACTCTAGCTCTTAAGATTTTTAAGTAATTTCTGAAATAAATATGTATTATTATTAAAACGTTTTTTTATCTATCTATATTATCTATGGTCTTGGTAATGAGCATACCTCCTCGTGTCGTCGCTTGCGGCCGCCGCGGCGCACGGCGCTGGGCTCGGGGTCGGGCGAGCGCGCCTCGCCTTCCTCTGTTTCGCTGCGGAGGGTCATGTTGCGCTGGTATTTCTGAAAATTAAATAAGATAGGTTAAGGGAGAAAAGGAAAGAAAGGAAGAAAATACATTCGACTCACAAACACATATATATCGTATACACATAATATCGTATGTTTTATGTTATTCGTTTTTTTTGTGTGTTTTATCTATACCCACAAGGCACCCTTTGAAAATCAGTGTCGCGGCCTGCATTTTGCGGCCATGATTAATGCTGAGAGGGTGCCTTTTCGACTCATACTCGATATTAATGTCCAATAAGTGTGCGTTTGTCTATTTGCTGTATATGCGTTTACGAGTCTGTAAGTCGAATAAATGTATTTTCTTTCTTTCTTTTTCTTTGAAAAATTGAAAACACATACCTACAATAAACAGACAGACACACACACACACACACACACACTTATTTAACGAGGAAGGAACGATTGCCGCTCTGGGTCCTGGTTGGTTAAGCAGGTGTCCATTGCCATTCAACGAGGCAATGTAGCCAGCTAATAGGGACCTTTGGATCAGCTAGGTTGCATCGTAGCTTCCTAATTATTCAATTACTGTTTGTTTTATGATTGATTATTGCTTTTATAATTGTTATTTGACGACACTGGTTGCTGATTTATATTGATCATGGCATTTTATTGTTTATTTAATTGGTTTTTACACTTTATATTGAAGTTTGTGACATGTGTGTCATTTTTGACGACGCATTAGGTGTATAGGCCAGCGCCCCTGACTACTACGCCGAGCGTCACGGGTTCGAATCCCGCAAGGGGCAAAAGTGTGTGTGATTCTACTGTCTTAAAAATAATAGAGAAGATAAATATAGGCCAGCGCCCCTGACTACTACGCCGATCGTCGCGGGTTCGAATCCCGCAAGGGGCAAAAGTTTGTGTGATTTTACTGTCTTAGAAATAATAGAGGAGATAAATAAAAAATAATAGTGTATATGATTAACCTTGAAGAGCACTCGCGAGGGTATAGGCCTGGCGGGCAGCGCGAACAGTTTCTCCACACCGCCAGTCTCCTTCCAGTGCATGAGCCGACGCGTAGGCGGGGCCAGGTCCAGAGTCGTCACGATATCTGACGTGTTGCTGAGCTGATTCTTCATCTCTTCGCCGGATATGTTCTTCACCTCGTCCACGATGAGCTTGCGCTTGCGTTTCGTTTTTGTTATGCCTGTGAATAGATACGAATGTTTATCTTTTTGGAAAGGGTGTAGATGAGAATCAGGGGAAGGATAGAAAACACAATGGAGGAAATGGCTACTGCCATTTGCCACTGCATATGGAATGAATCTTTATCATACTCATTGAAATGCGAACCAAGTCGCATTCCAATAAGTTAGGTTAAGATAAGCTAGTTTAGTGTTAGTTTTAATTAATGAGTATATTATGTCCCGCGCAGTCGGTTAGTCGTTGTGACTGGCCACTGCAGTCGAAATCGGCTAGGAGGATTATTACTATTAGTTAATAAGTGGTAAAAATTTAATTAAAAATTGAATCACTAAAGAATAGTCTGTATGGCATAGAGCCAAAGACGTTTAACTTTTATAAAAAAAAAAATATTTTACGCGAATCTTTCAGCTTACCTTTGAGCACGGTCGCGTCGACGGGCGCGAGCGCGAACGACTCCTCGTCGTTGTGCAGCAGCGTGGTGCTGTCGGCCGCCGGCTCCGGCTCCGCGGCCGCCGGGGACGCCGCCACAGGCTCCTCCGGCGCCGGGCCGTCCACCTCCTGCCACAAGTATACACATCTTATGACCAGGGTTGGCCTGGGTAATTATCGTGATAATTACGTGTTGATAATTATCGTTGATAATAACGAGTAACTGTTATTGTACAAAACAAAACGAAACGAATAATGTGTATCCAAACGAACGCCAAATGTCATTCATCTACAGGGGAATTCCCCCTCACTGTCACTGTTATTTGTTTTCAGGGTTGGCTATTATCAAAATAATTATTTTCTCTGATAATTATCTGATAATTATCCGATAATTATCTGATAATTATCAAATTATCAAATCAAATAATGTATTATAATTTCATATGTATTATAATTAAATTTTTATAATATTACTGTTAGTTAAAACTGTAAACTTTTAATGCAGGCAAACTTTCACCATATTGGATTAAGTTTTCTAGGCATAATGTTTTTTTCTTTATTTAATTTCGCAGCGCACAAACTACTGTTAACGAAAAGGAAAACAAATAACAGTGACAGTGAGGGGGAATTCCCCTGTAGATGAATGACATTTGGCGTTCGTTTGGATACACATGATATATTATTTCGTTTTGTTTTGTACTATAACAGTTACTCCTTATTATCAACGATAGTTATCAACACGTAATTGTCATGATAATTATCAACGATAATTATCAAGATAATTATCACGATAATTATCCAGGCCAACCCTGTTTGTTTTCCTTTTCGTTAACTGTAGTTTGTGCGCGAAATTAAATAAAGAAAAACATTATGCCTTGAAAATTTAATCCAATATGGTGAAAGTTTGCCTGCATTAAAAGTTCACAGTTTAAACTAAAAGTAATATCTAAATATAGAAAAAGAAATTATATACCTAATTTGATTTGATAGTTGGATAATTATCAGAGAAAATAATCATCTTGATAATAGCCAACCCTGCTTATGACTGACTACCACTTGCCCGCTAAAACATCATTGGAAATATTTATGTGCGGCTGTAGTAGGATTTATATACAGGCTTGAACAAAATCAGCTGCATTCCTTCACGGTGGTGAATCTGTTGCTAAATAAACAACTTTTTAGGGTTCCGTAGCCGAATGGCAAAAAACGGAACCCTTATAGTTTCGTCAAGTCTGTCTGTCTGTCCGTCCGTCCGTATGTCACAGTCATTTTATTCTGTAACTATAAGCATCACACTGCTGAAATTTGGTAGAAGTATGTATCCTGTTAACCGCTTTATGATTCTCATAAAAAATATGTCATTTAAGGGGGGGCTCCCATACATAAAACTAAAACAAAAAAATTTTTTTTTTGCCTAACCCATATGTGTGGGGTGTCTATAGATAGGTCTTTTAAAATGACACCGAGATTCCTAAAATCATTTTCTTTTAAAGTCTAACGTTTCATAGCTAGACGCTCCAAAGTGGTAAAATGGGCGTCCCCCCATGTAACTTCTAAACTAAGGGAGTGTAGATTTTGAAAAAAATATATAATGTAGATCTTAACA
The DNA here is from genome assembly GCA_963924145.1 of Pyrausta purpuralis. Taxonomy (NCBI): domain Eukaryota; kingdom Metazoa; phylum Arthropoda; class Insecta; order Lepidoptera; family Crambidae; genus Pyrausta; species Pyrausta purpuralis. The sequence continues at coordinate 23,228,333 of OZ001643.1, forward strand.
AATACTTTCAACGAAAATTGGTTTGGACGGAATCGAACAAGAAGTTTTTGAGATATAGCACATTTTCAACAACCGCAAACATAACTTTGTACTTCATACAAACACTATGAAAAACATATTATATAAGTATATTTGCTGTCAATTGATGTGTGATTGTGATTTTACTAAGTGGAAGTAAGTGGATTCCCAAATGTAGTTAAAGTTGGCACGGAACCCTCAGTGCGCGAGTCCGACTCGCACTTGGCCGGTTTTTGTATGGGACCAACATCGAAATCCAAAGTTTTTTTTTTCACTTCTCTATACAAATTGAAATCAGCTGATAGGCACTCTAGTATGGGAAAGTGAAATTTTTTTTTTGGGATTACGATGTTGGTCCCATACAAAAAGTTGTTGTATATGAGGGTCAGAATTAGCCCCAAGAAGAAATTTGCAGATTTTGTTAGATCCTATATATAGATTTTTAAATATTGGACACCAATCACATACATTGCTCTGATCCCAAAGTAAGTAGCTAATTGCACTTGTGTTATGGAAATCAGACACAGCGGTGGTACCACAACACCCAGATCAGAGACAATATAGACAATTTTGATTTCTATATTGGCCCGACCGGGAATCGAACCCGGGACTTCGGAGCGACGACGCCTTGAAACCAGCGTGCTTAGTCACTACACCACAGAGGTATATTGGGACGTGTAAAAATGCTCCGAGAGGGCCTTATGACTTACATGCTTATGAGCTATTCTAATGTATAAGCTATATTTGTGGACAGTTTGATGAAAATCTATTTATTCAGCAGTTTTTGCGTAAAAGAAAGACAAGGATAGAAGAGAATAGAATAGAATTAAAAATCGTTTATTGCCTTCACTACAAAATAAAATGCTACAAAAACATGAACAATTAAGAATTAATGAAAAGGAAAGCAAATGACGAGTGGCTCAGCTTGTGCTGATATGGGACAAACATAAGCCCATCTACTAGGTTACTAAGTATGACGATTGACGAACACGTTACACTTCAGCTATCCACTTCAACGACTGCGCTTATTTACCCTGTGGTTCCCGAACAATCGCTAACTAATGCCCACCTTTTGACATGGGCCGCATCTATGACGTTTTAGCCGGGATCACAATGACCACGGCCGTACAGTGAATCGGCAAAGTGAGCGTAGCGGTCGTCGCGACCTACAAGTGGACCGCACTCTTGGCAAGGAGTCGCGTGGCGTTACAGGTAGCATTGAATGTTGCATCGTGAGATGCATCAGCGTCTCCCACTTTTACACAAGCCACACAATTAGTCCCACTTGCGCATGATGATTTAACCTAGGATTACGCTAAACCTAGATTTATTCATCGTTCCGTCTCGGTCAGTTTATTTGACGTTGACAGAGACAGAATGAAGATTTAATCCAGAGTTACCATAATCCTAGGTTAAATCATCATGCGCTAGTCCACCTTACTGTATTGTTTACGAAATCCCGTAATATTTCATTTATTTATTATATCAAACACTTCATAGAAAATACTGGCGGCGCGAAGGAAGCAATAGAGGGGCAAAAGAAAGAGCTTGACGATTAAAATTACAAAAGGTATTTTAAACTAAAAATAAACATACATACTACTTATTACATAAATACCGTATACATTATAAAACAATATGGAATAAAAAACATACACATAATAATAATACTATTACACATGAGAGAAAGAAAATAAAAAGGTCAGTGACACAATATAATATTATTTTTGTCTTATCAACATTAGGCAAAAACAAAAAAAACGTACCATGGGCCTGACCGAGGGCGGGCGCGGGACGGCGGGCGGGGGCATGAGGTCGGCGGGGTCCTCCAGGGCCCGCGACGGGGTCTCATGCGGCGGGGACCCGCCCCAGCTGGAATAGTTGACATTTAATTGTAATACTTACTTGATTTAACAATGGTAAGAAATCCGAATGATATAGTAATGGGAAACTTAAAAATTTAGCACAATTCAAGCTTTTTCTGAAATTTATATGGTTTATTGTTAAGAATAATGTATCTTTCTGCTTGTCAGTTTGACTTACAGAGTATTTATTATTTATATTTTATAACCGTAAGTGCGCCTTTTTAACGCTTGTACTTTCGTTATAATACTTTTAAATATTTACTTTTCATAGGACTTTTCACTACCAAAGGTCAAAATCAAACAATATTTGAATGATCAATCCGGCCCTCATGGAAGCAGCTAATACAGTATTCCGTACTGCTCCGTCGTTCTCTAACCGTTGGAGGGTCGCACTTTGAAGCGACGGCTGTGCCAAAGGTCCCGGTTTCGATCCCCGGGTCGGGCCAAAAAATGTTCCTGAGTTTTTCTTTTCAGAAATTCTTATGGTAGCCCCAGTATTCGGAAGTTGGCGGAGTTCCACCCCCGTGCCTCGGAAAAGTTCGTAAAGCCGTTGGTCCTGCGCCTGATCTCTCTCCGGACGTGTCAGATTGCTGTCCCATCGAGCTATTAGAGGGAGAGGAATAGACAGTGCACCTGTGTTTATGCACTATAATATGTCCTGCACAGTCGGTTAGTCTTTGTGACTGGCCACTGTAGTCAAAATCGGCTAGGGGGACTAATACTATACAGTATTGGTTGGTTTAGAATGATTTTAACATTCCCAGTGTCATAATTTTTATTCATAAAGATGAAATAATCGGGCCATTGGCCTGGTTAGCCAGGCCGGTAGCCAGGCAGGCAGACAGTTTATGAATAAACTGTACAGTAATCACTCCTAGTTTATCTAGGGCTGCGTTCCATTTTGCGCTAACAGCGAAAATGACACTGATATCGCGCTAACAAACCGTTTCGATTTGGTGTTAGCGAGTCAACGACAGGTGTAATCACGTCACGGCTGACGTCACTATCACCGCCATCTTGCGTTCACAGTGCAATCGTTTTGCTGCGTTAGCACCGTGAGCGGACTGTCACATTGACGCATTTGACGTTTTTTTTTTGCTTCAAAGAACAGCAAATGTAATTTAAATGTTTCAGAGTTGTACTTGGATGCAACATCATTCACATACCCTTTTATTCTAGGTATTGGCTCTCTAGATTTATTTCTGTTAAATTGTACCTACTGCGAAATCCTCATCATCTTCTTTCGAAGACGATGATGACTGACTGTCACAATCATCATCGCTGTCTAATAATACAGTAATTATTTCATGAATATCCATAATAATTTATTATTACTTTATTTGGTACTCTTTCTATGTTTTAGCAAGGTCTTAGGTTATCATTTATAACAAAACAAATCGCTTGCTTACGTTGCGCTAAATAACCGTTCCTAAATGAAATCGCGTCAACAGCGCTGTCAGCACGCTAATCAAAACGGAACGGCTTTTGTCGCTCATAGCGCTAACAGTGTTATTGGCGCAAAACGGAACGCAGCCTAAGTAGGTGATATAATCTGATTTTTAATTAGATAAATCAAAGTGACAGCTTCAATCGCACTTTTTATTTTTTAATGTTGCAAGCGTAGTGCAATAGTGTTGTAACAATACAATTGTGAACGATTAATTGAATTTGTGATACGATTTTTCAATTTCGTGATTCTACTTTATTTTGATAAATAAAACATGTAAAACGTCGAACACAATTACAAAGAAACGTAATACATAAAATAAAATTTCTAATAGGTAAAACATTAAGTCCCTTCACATACACTACCAATATTTTGTATGACTTCATACTATTTTTACTATTTACTACTTTCTATAAATACACTATTAGAAATTATGATATTACGAGGGTGTATCAAAAAGTTCTTAGAAGTGTCAATTAATATAATATTTTTGTGGGTAGTTTAGTATTTATTTTAAAGAGTGACCATCACTTATTACTTGTGTGGGGTTTCACTCGATTTAGTTGAACGGTTCCCAACAAATAAATTATTTAGTGCGAAGTGTACCTAACGTTCTTTGAAAATGGAAAAAAACGAGTTGCGCGCGGTCATAAAGTACTTGTGTTTGAAAAAAATGTCAACGAAAGAAATTTTTTTGGATATCCAGCAAACTTTAGGAGATAATGCTTTGCCTTATTCTACTGTTGCTTTCTGGGTTGCTGAATTTAAAAGAGGTAGAACGAGCTGTGAAGATGATCCTCGCTCTGGGCGGCCTTCAACCTCTGTCACGGAAGAAAATGTCAAAAAAGTTGAGAAGTTAGTTTTGGAAGACAGAAGAATCACTATAAAACATTTAGCCGAGATCCTAAAGATATCATTTGGCAGCATTCAATCCATTTTAACCGATTCACTGGGTTTCAAAAAAGTGTCAGCAAGGTGGGTTCCACGAATGTTAACCGAGGACAACAAAAAACGACGTATGGAAACTTCAAGGCGGAATCTCGAAATGTTACAGTCTGATCCGGATAAATTTTTCCAACGTGTTATCACTATGGATGAAACATGGGTCCACCATTTCGATCCTGAAACAAAAAAGCAAACCATGTCTTGGAAACGGCCATCTTCTCCGCCAATGAAGAAATTTCGGGTTGCTCCTACCGCGGGCAAGGTTATGGCCTCTGTGTTCTGGGATAGTGAAGGAATTATTTTTATTGATTACTTGCCGAAAGGGCAGACAATTACTGGACAGTATTATGCAGATTTGATCCCAAAAGTGCGAGATGCAGTTAAAGAAAAGCGTCGTGGAAAACTGTCATTGGGCGTGTTGTTTCTTCACGATAACGCTCCTGCTCACCGGTCGGAAGTGGCGCTCAAGGCAATCCGCAATGCGGGGTTCGAAATTCTTGAACACCCACCATATTCTCCGGACTTAGCCCCTAGTGATTTTCATCTATTTCCCAAATTAAAGGAACACATCCGTGGCACAAAATTTAAGGATGATGACGAAGTGATGGCTGCCGTCGACGAGTTTTTTGATAGTCAAGAAAAAGATTTTTTTTTGGAAGGAATAAGAAAGTTAGAAAAGCGGTATTCTAAATGCATTGATTTAGAAGGAGATTATGTTGAAAAATAAAATAATTTTATTTAAGTTATCACGTATTTTTATTGTCATTCTAAGGACTTTTTGATTCACCCTCGTATTTTGCAGGTAACATGATCTTAAAACAAAACTTGTTTGGTATTTTTTTGTAATACAACTATTTTATTTTATGCAAATAATTTTCTGTATAACACAAATTCAAACTATATCCATTTAATTATTATATAATCATTTAAAAGCAACAATTGAATCAGAATTGAATTTGTCAAATATTTAGGCACATCACTATTTTTATATTACGAAAAAGTGGCATCCCACCAAATGTCATTTTGGTCTATCTAATTGAAAATCAGAGTGCAGGTGTTCATGTTGCCTGCTCACCTGTGGTGCGGCGAGGTGCCGGCGTCGTAGTGGTCGCCCATGTCGTCGTCCGAGTCGGGCGCGTCCGCCGCGGCGGGCTCGTCGCCCGCGCCGCCCGCTTCCACGCCCGCCGCGTCTATCTCCGCCTGGTATACGACACACATTTAAAAAATCCTATTAAATATCTATACTTATATTATAAAGCTAAAAAGCTTGTTTGGTTGAACACGATAATCTCAGAAACTACTGGACCAATTAAAAAAAATATGTGTTCAATAGCTTATTTATGGAGAAAGGCTATTAATTTTAGAAAAATTGTCCACCAGGACTTCAGACTCGTGAATAGATTTGCTTCGTACTTGTAAGTCGTGACTTGTAAGTGAGCTATGGAGAGGGCTATGCTGGGTGTTTCTCTACGGGATCGAATCGGAAATGAGGAGATACGTAGAAGAACTAAGGTAACGGACATAGCCTTGAGAATCAGTAAGCTCAAGTGGCAATGGGCAGGGCATATAGCGCGAAGAACTGATGGCCGTTGGGGCAGGAAAGTTCTAGATTGGAGACCCTTCGACCAGAGACGCAGCGAGGGACGTCCACCAACAAGATGGACAGACGACCTTATAAAGATCGCAGGACCAAACTGGATGCAGACCGCTAGTGATCGGTCGCTGTGGAAAGCCGTGGGGGAGGCCTATGTTCAGCAGTGGACGTCCTTTGGCTGATAATGATGATGATGATGATGATGATTGTAAGTCGTAGCGGGATGGTTTAAACTTTAGCCTTCCCCGATGCGGTATATCCCGGTCATATTATAATTACCAGATGTTATTATTTTTATTTAAAAATGTTTAGTTTTCCAAAAACACTAATAAATTGTTTAAGTAAATTTTATGACAATGGATTATATCTGGCTTTTAGTTCAACATGCTGGTGTTCTTGATGTTTTATAAATAATGTACCTAAGTAAAGCCACTTTCCTGACGAGTCTGAATTTTTGCAAAATGAGTGGGGCGCGCCTTCGTAGATACTACTATCGCCAATATCATCATGTATAGTCGATACTAAGTATACTCTGTACTCTTAAATAAATAGATCAGAATGACAGCTAAAATGGCGCTTTTTTGTTTTTGATGTTGCAAGCGTAGTGCAATATGTAGTAACAATTCAATTGTGAGTGATTAATTGAAATTTGACTAAAGATTTCTCAATAATGTTATTCTTCTTGTTCAGATTAATAATACATGTGAAATATTAAATATATCTATAGTATAACAAACGAAATACATAAATGAAGTTTTCTAATGAGTAGAAAATTTAAGTCCTTAACTTACAAAAGATATTTTTTATCCTATTTTGACTTTTTACTACTTATTATTAGTAGAAATTGTGCTATTTTTTGTAGGAAACATGATTTTGAAACCGAATTTCATTTTTGTAGATTTTTTGTGATGACACTGTTTTATTTTATGTTAGTAAACTTCTGCACAACACAAATTACAACTAAATCTATTTAAATATTCAAATCATTTAAAAGCAACGATTGAAAAACATTCGACTTTGTTGTTTAATAATATAATAATAATATTGGACACCAATCACATACATTCTCTGATCCCAAAGTAAGTAGCTAATGCACTTGTGTTATGGGAATCAGACAAAACGGTGGTACCACAACACCCACACCCGCGACAATATAGTTTATTTGTTTATTTCTTTATTGACCTGACCGGGAATCGAACCCGGGACCTCGGAGCGGCGACGCCTTGAAACCAGTGTGCTTAGCTAATACACCACGGAGGTCGTCTTCGTCGATTATTTAGGAGGATGTGTGGGAGATGTGTGGGAATGTCCAAAGGATATTTATTTATTTATTAAATCATCGCACATCGCCATCTGGTCCCAAAGTAAGCTACTCAAAGCTTGTGTTACTGGTGCGAGACAACGGATATAATACTTAAATACTTTTTGTTTGTAAATACATACATGATATACATAGAAAACACCCAGACCGATACAAACAGACACTATTTTTAAATTAGGAAAAAGAGGCATCCCATCAAATGTCATTTTGGTCTATATAATTAATAACCTGAGTATAAAATTAAACGTGGGATTGCTAAAAGTATATACACACCTGGAGCGACTGGGGCTGCTCGCCGGCGCCGGGCAGGCCGGCCGCCGCGCCCGCGCCGCTGCCCGCCGACACGTCGCCGAACAGGTCGCCCTCGAACAGCCCGCCCGCGTCTGACAATATGCCTTCACATTAGGGGGTATTATTCGATGCACTTCTTATCTAATATATAAAATTCTCATGTCACAGTTTTAGTTGCCAAACTCCTCCGAAACGGCTTTACCGATTTTGATAAAATGTTATATGCGTATTCAGTAGGTCTGAGAATCGGCCAACATCTATTTTTCATCCCCCTAAAAGTTAGTCCATCCCTAAATTTTTATTTTTATTTTTTGGACAAAATTTTTAATTTCTATTTTTTTATGATACAACATACAAAAATACATACAACCCTCAATTTTCACCCTTCTACGATCAATCCTTATTTTTTAATAGCCATTTTAGTAATTTAAGGGTGAAACAAAATTCGCTGGGAATGCATAACTTTTAAAATTACGGGTCTCGGCGGGACGGGGCTGGGGCGGGTCGGGGCTGGGGCGGGTCGGGGCTGGGGCGGGACGCGGCTGGGGGCGAAACAAAGTTCGCTGGGTCCGCTAGTAAATATATAAAAAGAGAATACTAGCGGACCCAGCGAACTTTGTTTCGCCCCCATCCTCGCCTTGCCCGGCCTCGTCCCGTCCAACCACGTAATTATAGAAAAACCTGCCAAGTGCGAATCGGACTAGCGCACTGAGGGTTCCATGTCAACTTTAACTGAATAAGGCATTCCACTTACTTCTACTTAGTAAAATACCACAATATTTTGTTGACTGCAAATATAACTTTGTTTTTCAGTGTTTGTATGAAGTACAAAGTTATGTTTGCGGTTGTTGAAAATGTGCTATATCTCAAAAACTTGTCGTCCGATCCCGTCCGAACTAATTTTCGTTAAAAGTATATGTTACGATCTACATTATTTTTTGTCTAGCTATGAAACGTTAGACTTTAAAAGAAAATGGTTTTAGAATTCTCCATGTAATTTTAAAAGGCCTATCCATAGACATTCCACACGCATAGATTTGACATATATCTCATATTTATTGTATGAGAATCGGTAAGCGGTTAACAGGATACATCTTCCTACCAAATTTCAGCAGTGTAATGCTTAAAGTTACAGAATAAAATGGCTACGACATACGGACGGACGGACGGACGGACGGACAGACAGAAAGGCTTGACAAAACTACAAGGGTTCCGTTTTTTACCATTAGGCTACGGATCCCTAAAAATGTTAAGGGTGGACAACCCTTATCACTAAGAGGTATGAAAAATAGATGTTAGCCGATTCTCAGGCCAGTAGGTCTAAGAAACGGCTTACATCTATTTTTCATAATATTCTGCGAATTAATATTGAGTACAATATGCCCACAAAATTTCATGAGAATCGGTCAAGCCGTTTTGGAGGAGTACGGGAACGAACATTGTGACACGAGAATTTTATATAGGTATAACAAATAAAATAAATAATTTCACAGCAAATAAATAATCGTTCAACAAAACATACTAAAAAAATAGAAAACAATAAATGAAACATATATTTTTTTAATAACTTTGGGTATATACCACTAGTTTTAGAGAAAAGAAACGCGTGTGCCTGTGACCATAATATACGCGGCTTTCTTATGGCACACTCGCTTTCGCTCGTGCGCACACAATGTCGCCTTGTATATAATGGTCAACTTAGCACACTTGTATCATAATGTACTATTTAGGCTTCTATTCCGCTGTAGCCCTCAATTTATAGGCTAGCTCTTAAAAAGGCCTAAAAGCCTATAAGCCTCGGGAACACTAGTTCCAATTGAATATTTACCAGATGCTTCTTACTTTACTTAACTCTAATAAATGTACGAGCCCCAAATGATTTTTAAAAAAAAACGAGATCCAAGTTGCCCGCATTTAGCTTAGTGCAGTGACATTGTTCACATCAATAATGACAAGTTGGACAACAAATCGTTTAAGTCTCACCGGCAACTGAATGACCAATTCCAATGGAATTTGTATATGTTTTGCGTCCATATTTTAAATTAGCTTGTGTCCGTTACTGCGATAGTGGGGCACGTCATTTCAGCTAACACAAGCTCTATCTGTCCATCATACTGTTCGATGCCTAAAGATACAACCCAGCAACCACCAGTTCTTCTTGGTATCTGTCTCTGGAGTCTCCTAATCGAATACAGACTCCAGAATACTTTCATAACACTCACGGCCGAAGTCGCTAGTAGCACGCTGGTGCTAGCCACGACTGAGGATTTTATTATTATTTATTTGTGATAATGTTGGCCATGCGGGATTGTCTATTAGAAATCCCGGGAAGGATTTACACATTTATATCAACATTTCGATGCAAGTACATAAATAACTCTACCTAATTCCGACCTCTGGTAATAACGTATTCATAAGAGACCAGAAATTTCGCACAGTGTCGGATCGACAGCACGGTAGCTCAATAAGAAGAGTTTTTCGCCCATTTAGCCACAAGTTGCAGTTTTCAGTCCCGCCCGTGCGCAATTTGTGGTTCATTATTTTATCTTGAAGAATATAAACTATGAAACAGTTTTAGAAACATTGTAAAGCAATAATAATATAATAGCCCTCCAAGCCGATTTCGACTACGGTGGCCAGTCACGACTAACCAACTGCGTGGGACACATTATAGTGCAAAAGTGTGTACACATACACGGGTGCGCTCTTTATTCCTTTCACTCTCATAGCTTGATGGGACAGCAATCTGACTCGACCGGAGAGAGATCAGGCGCAGGACCAACGGCTTTACGTGCTTTCCAAGGCACGGGGGTGAAACACCGCCACCTTCCAAACTCTGGGCTACCCTAAGAATTTCTGAACAGAAAAACCCAGGTAGGAGACATGTTCTAGCCCCATATGGGCCATAATTGATTGATATTACACTAATTATTGACGTTCATAATTGGCATTTTGTGTCATAAATTGAATACATTATTTTTGACTTTGACTTTGGTATAAATTTTGTCCCGACCCGGGGATCGAACCCGGGACCACCAGGTAGTCCAGCTGTCACTTCACAACTTCTTACTTGATTGAGGCAGTTGTAAAGCAATATAACACTCACGGCCGAAGTCGTCGGGCACGTCGCCGATGGTCGCGCCGAAGCCAGCGCCAGGGCAGGCACGCCCGCCGCGCTCGTGCTCGCCACGCCCGCGTCCTTGCCGGCCATTCACATCCTCTTACTTGACCGAGGCAGTTGTAAAGCAATCTAACACTCACGGCCGAAGTCGTCGGGCACGTCGCCGATGGTCGCGCCGAAGCCGATGTCCATAGTCGCCGGCGCCGCTTCCATTCGCCGCTCGTGAGCCGGCGCCAGCGCGGGCACGCCCGCCGCGCTCGTGCTCGCCACGCCCGCGTCCTTGCCGGCCAGCTCAAGCGACGAGCCGTCCGCGAACAGTAGGTTACTCTGGAAATAAAGTAGTGACGGTTAGAGAATGGTAGTCGAGGTAAATAGTAAAAAGTATGGAAAAATAAAAAGAATAATTGGCCAATAGACTAAGATGACATACATTTTAGTATCAAACGTTTCTAGAAGTATGGAATAAAAATTAATTAGGGTTATTCCAAGTAGCCAGCATTGTCTCCACTGGTGGTAACCCTGTTGTCACCGATCCTTACCTTCAAGGGGGAAACTTGAATTTTAAATGTTGTCCCCGCTGGTGACACTATAAGGTATAACCAGAAAAAAACTATTGTTGCTAGATGTTAAATGAAAAGTGATGATTACAGATTATATCATCCATGCCTATCAGATATTTGTCCAGTTACGGCAACATCTTGGAGACTTGGATATGCCAGTGGCCGATGCCAGTGGGGGATACTGGGAATAACTCACGGCTAAATTTCTTAATGATAAATTTTTCACAAACTGATAGCAGAATATAATTAGGTGATTGACCTTTCAACATGTTAGTAAAATAACAGACAATAACTAGTTTCAGTTTTATCAGAGAAGTTTTGGTAAGTAGGTCACTTAAAATTATTTTTCATTTTCTTACCTGCTCCAATCCCCCTTCATTGCCAATAGCCTCTCGCATGATATCAGGGTTATCAGTATCAAACCCCATATCTCCAAACCCATCATCATGGGTGACCAGATTCAAAGAGCCATAGTCCTCACGCATTGTGATCTCTTCAGCCCTTGACTGGTTCAGGGAGAACTGGGCTTCAATATCCACTTCACTAAAAAAAAATCGGAAAGTTTAGAAATAAACTAACATATAAATAAACTGGTCCACATTTAATGGTAATGTGAACTGATCAATACATAATTATGTATCAAGGACAAGTCAAAACAAAAGTTATTAAATAAATACTTCCATATAACTTCCAATTAAAAAGGAAAAGCTTTTATTTGGTATGTTTACAAATATAAGTTGTACCTATACACTACACAAATTTTCAGGTCCTAACTAAAATGAAAGTACAAGTATACGCACCTATAGGGTTCTTATCGACATGAATTATTCTAATTATGCTTGTTCAATACTGTACCTTCAGGTACCTCAGCCAAATCAGTCCTCATGACCAATGATTTTTGGTAAATTTAAAGAAATTATAAAAATCTAAAAAAACTTACTTCAACTCTGGCATAGCAGTGTCGAAGTCATGGAAAACCTCTGGCAAGGTGATGGCGTTCATGGCGGCTTCTCTGTGTTCTTCTGGCAAGTCCACCATACCAGGCCTGAAGGCCATCTAAAATTAAACAAGTAAACTGAAGAAACTAGTCAAAACAGGTACAAAAATTTTTCATTTGTACTTTCAATTATCCTTGGTCCCCTTTAACGTTGGTCATCAACAATATTAATAGTTACTGAGTTTTAAAATGTTGCAATTTCAATTGTAGGATTAGGTCTTAGAAACAATTCTGGTGATACATGATAAAGTCAAATTTATATAGGGGGTTTGTTGATGCCTGCCACTTATGTGTTTGTTTGAAACATCAAAGTTGGAAATAAAATATTAACTTACCTTGATCTTGACGAAAGCTTCATTACAATCTTGCAGTAAATACTTTGCTTTCCTGGAGTAAATCCTCACAACACCGAGCAACAGATGGCCAGATGTGCGTAAGGCCATTTTCACCTTTGGCTTCAAAATACCATCTACAGACTTCTCAATATTGGTCTCAAACACATGAGCCTTTGTCAACTTCTTGTCCCAATGTGCAGCCAGCCAAATTTTGGCCAAGGGGCCTTTCTTGGCCAGCACAAAATGTGCGTAAAACATTGTGGTAGTTCACAACAACTGGTACAGCGGTTACATTAACTTTGTTCTGAAATCAGACTTACACGGTTACGCTTGCGATGCATGAAAACTCATAGATAATGTTATAAATACAATCCGTTTGTACGACCAAATCTATACGAAACAAAGGTTTAAACAATGTGTAATCAAGCAATAAACTCCAACGAACACTAGGAATTTGGCGCCTAATCTTACAAGGACGTTTCTCCGATTTCCCGTATGGACTGACTAGACAAATACAGTCACCAATAACTCGTGACAGTTTAATATAATAGTAAATTGAAAAACGATGGCTATTTACCTGATTTTAGCAATAATAATCGCAAATTTCACTTCAGACTCAACAACGTAAACATGACAACAAATTTACGCTTTCAAGATGGCGACGAGATTTGTCATTTGTCTTGTCGTTGGTGAAAGAAGAACCACCGACTAACTAAAAAAAAAAGTGGACTAGTTTATTTTAAAATCAATATATTTTTGCTGTTGTTTGAAGCATGTGGAGACATGGCGCTAGCGTCACTTTAGGAAATATTTATCTTTATTTATTACCTATTCTATTATTAAGTACCTCATTTCACATTTAGAGTAAGTAGGAATACTAGGAATTACGGAATACGTATTGCTTGCGACATGGATATTTCGCAGGCAAATCGACACATTTACTTACAGCTTCGTCTGTTTATAAACGCTCGCTGTTTTTCAAAATGCCAAAGGCAAAATGATAACTGTTAAATTGACATAATTTCAACGTTGGTTGGTTTCTTGATGACGATATAGGGTGACCATGTTATAACACAGTTTGGTGGGACACACAAATTGGAATTTATTCCAAATATGCATTTTAATGGCAGAACATAATACATTACATACATTAATATATTTATCTGCCTTAAAACAAAGAAAAGAATACATCAGGTATTAGTTACTTTACATCGGTTTTTATTACATTATCTTTTGAAATTAACACTAGCAATTAATGATTAAACGAACTTACCTGTACGTGAAGTTCTATCATAATTATACGAAGTATTCGTCCGAAGATATTAGTATTATACACATGTAGTATCGCTTGCACATCACCACATAGCACAATTTTAGAGCTAAAAAAAAATAAATTGCAACAAAATACAACCAATTTTCGGGTCCGGTAAAAATAATTAAATAAATTATGAACATTTCCGTTACGTCACATCCTCCACGCCATAGTTTTCGAAGTCTTCATTTAGTTTAGAGATTTTATGATTAACATGATGATATTTCCTAGAGGGGTTTTTGTCAATACAAAAAATATGCATCGGGTGGGTGGGACTTTCTACTAATATCTTCGGACGAATACTTCGTATAATTATGATAGAACTTCACGTACAGGTAAGTTCGTTTAATCATTAATTATACTTCAGTATTCGTCCTCGATATTAGTATTATACACATGTAGATGTTTAGAGCATGAAAGAAGGAAATATCATCCATGAGTAATTTTTTATGAGTAAGTGCTAGATCTATTCTTATAAAGAATCATATGATACAAATTAGGTACTTATGATAATATGTATACAGTAAAAGTGCCCCTAGTAGCAAAATCATAAAAATATGTACTATCAACAATGACTATTTATAAAATAGTTTTACTACTACGGGTTTTTACCCGTGCGAGGGTATTTTGGAGTTGTCCAACCAAGTTACTGTATTAGGTTGACATGACACCATGAACAACTAGACTATCGGCTGCGGACGTCGATGCATGCCTAAGGCTGTGTAGAAAAATATGAATAATATGTCAACTCCACTAGTCCGCAAAGTCACATTGATATACTGTTAAAAAAGTTTTCCAATCAGAAGGTATAAGTTACTAGATTTTCTTAAAGGTTCATTTTGGAATTGTAAACGCATGAGATGCGCCTGAAAGAAATGGTTTAAGTCCGTGTTTAGTTTATCAGAAAAGAACATATTTATAGATTATAGAAATATTTAACACTCATAAATTGACGTAGTCAATACGAGTTGTAACAAAAAAAAAATGTTTTATGCACGGAACGAAAATAGACGTGCTTTAGTGGCGAAGCACAATAAGCGAATGAAGACTTCGAAAACTATGGCGTGGAGGATGTGACGTAACGGAAATGTTCATAATTTATTTAATTATTTTTACCGGACACGAAAATTGGTTGTATTTTGTTGCAATTTATTTTTTTCTAGCTCTAAAATTGTGCTATGTGGTGATAAGTGCAAGCGATACTACATGTGTATAATACTAATATCGAGGACGAATACTGAAGTATAATTACTATTATTACTGTGTGTTGCAGGAGACACTTGCAGGAGTAGTCCAGGTACCAGATTTGATGGGCTTCCTAGCATTATTGTAGTGCCAGATAGGAACCACAAAAGAAAAAGTCATGTCTCAGTTTTTTTTCGTTTTAGTTTGAAAATCGTTTTTTTTTATAATACATTTAAGAAATCATTTAAAGAGAGTATGTAGCTCCTTGATATGAGGAAGTGATCTGAATTGCTGCTGACGACTACGAATAAGGTAACCTTACAAGCCGGGAAGGTCAAGCATGGTGGGTGATCATGAGTTTAATGACAAAGGATCAGCCACATAAAAAGAGAGGTAGCGTGAGTGCTTAAATAATTAGAATAACCATAATAACTTGTAATATTTCTTACACACGCAGTAATTGCACTGTTTTTATAACATGAAAGACACTTTTTCAGACATGAATTCAACATTTAACGGCATTTTTCTTTCTCCATACCACGATAAAAAACTAAATTCTACGTCTTTCTGGGCATAATGTATACTGCGTTCTTTTTTAAAAAAAATCTTAATAACAAACAAGAAAAAATAAAACTAAGACATGCAACATCATTTCCTTGCGTCAAGGCATTTACCTTCGTTATTTAGAAAAATAGCGAGATCATATAGACCATTACGAAATAATTCTAATAATAAGATCAACACAAAACTTTGATTGATAGAATGGTGGACATATTTGAGTGAACTGCTTATTAGCGTATGATAGTCTTATAAATCGTGTTCCGACAATTTTCATTACATACTGAACTCGATTATAAGACCACAGACAGGATAAAAGTCCCCACATTATAGTGTTTACCATGAAATAATGGTGTATCCACACTGCCCGAATTCTTATACTTGCCATGTTGCGTGGAAAACACGACCGGTTTATGAATTACTCCCGTTTGAACGTGATATTTTAGAACAGTGGATGGTAAACTGGAAAATCTACTAACTCTCGGATGACTAGCGGTTTCAACTGGAATTTGAAACAAAGTGGAGTTCCTCCCATATAACACGGCAGCTATAAGAAATACTGCCATGCTCCCGTATGAATCAACGCGATATTCTAGAACAGTAGATGGTAAAATGGAAAAATCATTTACTCTCGCATAACTAACGAATAATTCTATGGTTAACATTTATTCTCGTTCGGGAGTACAATCATTAGGTACCACTGTCTTGTTTCACAAGTCATAACAGAACTCATCATAGGAAAGTGTAATAGGTACTAAATTCCTGCTTTATAACAAAATGTCGTAAACGAGCAACCGTGCAAAGAGTTCGAAGGTATGCATGTATGTGTGCAGGTATGTACATTGATGAACAACAACAAATATTTATAATACACATGTAGCCTCATAACTCTCTTAATTTCTGCTGTTTTAGGCCTAGGAATAATGTACAATAGACCTAAGACTACCACTATATTATTTATAAAAATAAATACCTTTAAACACTACCGTCTTGCTCGCTCGGAAGTCTATTTCTTTACACTCGTGATTCAAGATGATGCCCGTGCCGTAAGCCACTACTTTATACCCTTAATGAATAATTTATTATCATGTTGCACTTTATCCCGTGCTGTTTGTAAAATTCCTTTTTAAGAAATGATGTAACATTATCAAAAACGTAAAAAGTATCAAGATTGTTTATTCTACATTTTGCAGGTTCAGCATTCGTGAGCCAGAGCATAGTATGTTTTGTGTACCCAGTAATGCCTAGCGTGTCCAAATGGACACGCAATCAGTAGAAAATAAAGATTGTGACAGTGGTCGCCCTAACTCTTTTTTTACTATGTTAACAGTATTTTACTACTGACAAAGATTCAAATGACATTTCTTTTTAGCGCTTGTGAGAGTTGTGTGCAAAATAAGGTAATAATTTCAGTTTGATTTTAATATTCGGAAAAAAACATGGATGACAGTAAAAAGTAAGTATTTTTTCTTATAAATTATTTAAAAAGCTAACTGCTTTTTGCATAGGATTATGGTCAATGGTGTTATCTGATGTTTGAAATTATAACCTAGGTGGAAACTTTGTTTCGATTGAGTTTTACAATAAATTTGTCCGTGTGTCCATATGGACACACTAAGCACTTGCATGAGCACTGACATTGCTTTGCGCTTTCTTGTTACCAGGTACATGGAATATGGAATATTCAAAAAACAAAGAACATTTATATATTTTGAATGCGTTTGAAGAAAGCAGTGATGAAGAATGTGAAAAAGAATGGCCATCCCTAATGCAATATAATATGTTGCCCTCCAAAACCTTCTATATTGACTGATAAAGATTCTGGAGATAAAGATGCTTGTAGACGTATCGAAAATTTGAGTTCCAGACAGTTATTGGCTGATGCTGAGGTCCATTATCAAAAGGATAGTTTGAACACAGAACCAAGTTTTGAGGATCTCGTAGGTAAAAAAGGGAACCTCGGTTCACGGGGATTTAGAACCTTTTTAGGGCCGTTTCCAAAGCAAGACATCAATGCTGTAAAAGAATTGACTGCAATTGAAATATTTGAGCTAATAATTGATGATGATATAGTGAATACGCTGGTTTCGCAATCTAACAATTACGCTTTATGGAAAGAATGCCCGGATCCTAAAATAACAGCCGATGAGATGAGATGTTTTATACCAATTTTGATACTAAATGGATACAATCCCGTTGCTAACATATGCAATGCAAATGTAATGTTGGCCTTTGCGTCGAATGTTTTAGAGATCTACAAAACAACTAATTCCTTACTTGTTTTTCTCGTTTCTGTTTGTATTTTATATTAGTGAAGATTTCATTTAATTTGTGCACCTTAAAGCTTAGCGTGTCCATATGGACACGTGTGTTTTTTTTTCAAAATAAACTTTTTTTTTAAAAAAAACAACATGTTTTCCTATTTATAGATGTTATTTTAAGTCGTCTGATTGCAAAAAATTAAAAAAAATTATCAAAAAAAGAAACTGGGCATTACTGGGTTAATACTAATAAGCCAGATTGCTGACAATAGCTAAGGAAAGATATACGTACTTACTGACTTTAATGGCCCCCACGGCACATTTCATGTTCAATCAAAGTTTGTAACAGGGAGGAATCCCATTACCGTGCGTTTTGCTTCGTTGACTTGAGAGTAATTTGGTACCTATAGAAGTGGCGAAACCGCCACTACGCGAAACAGGGAAACCTCTGTTAATGTTAACGCACAATTATCCGAGCCGAACGCGCCGAACGAATCGAAGTCAAGCAGGCCTCGCACACATACCTATCCGATTCGGCCAACGAAGAAATCATGAGATAGCGCTATTATGAGCGACATCTAAGGTGGGAGTGAGTATAAAGATTTTATCCGGCGAGTCGTCCGAATCGTCCGAGTCGACCGCATTAGCTGCGCCGAATCTGATGATGTCATCTAAATTTATCTGGGATTTTTAGGGTTCTACCGGATTCGGATCATCCGGCGCAGATAGGTGTGCGAGGTTTCATGAGATTGATTGATGAAGAATTCTAAAATTCGTTTCGTTCCGCGCGTTAGGCTCGGATAGGTGTGCGTTTAGCTTAAATGGTTTATGGTCTTATGTATGTATTTATAGTCTATGGTAGTTTTATAGTTGTTTCTGGTATGTAAAAATTCTGTTGCCCGGCCCTTCCCACCCTTACTTCACCTTCCTTGGCTTGGCTTCTGTCAAAGTCAGTTTCAGAAAAATTGTCTTTTCCGGTTTACCTGTGGTGTGTGTGAGACGTACGTGTTTTATTTAATCGTTCAAAATCATGATAATCTTCAATATAAATACTTAAATTCTATATCGATCATTAAGTTAACTTGTTGTAGTGTCCTGTAAATATGTTATTGTGATAATTTGATTCAAATTTCAGTGTAAAAATGTCTGTTGAGATGGGTCTCGAATCGCTTCATTTGTGGCCAGACCGATGATGTGACTTCTGATCAATTTCTTATTGATTTTGTTGCTAGGTCTGCCACAGGCTTCCAAAGATGGGTGCCTACAGATATATTCAGGAATTATATCGCAAAAAGCTGAGCGATGTTATGCGATTCCTCTTGCGTGTCAGGGTATGGCAGTATCGCCAGTTGACTCGTATGCACCGTGCTCCCAGGCCTACTAGGCCCGACAAGGCGAGGAGATTGGGATACCGCGCCAAGCAAGGTGATAAATCTTTATTCTCTAAAGTAGGTATGTCAATAGGTACTTTGTACCACTCTTAGTCGTATAACCTGTTGGTGCTTTCACATGTTTTCAGGTTATGTGATCTTCAGAATCCGCGTGCGCCGTGGTGGACGTAAGCGCCCGGTAGCTAAGGGCGCCACCTACGGCAAGCCCAAGAGCCATGGTGTCAACCAACTGAAGCCCACACGCAACCTACAGAGTATCGCTGAGGTAATTATCTTTTTACTTATGTGCTTTAATATATTATATATAATAATAAATATCTGAATGGTTTCTGATCAATATTGTTAAATTTGTTTTTGACATGTGTTTGGTGTCAAACTAACCTTCAAATACCATGTGTGTCTAACAAGCATGTATATTTCTATCAGTCAATGTTATTATAATTTGAGTATTTGTTAACAGGAGCGTGTCGGTCGCCGTTGTGGTGGTCTCCGTGTCCTCAACTCATACTGGGTTGCTCAGGACTCCTCATATAAATACTTCGAGGTCATCCTTATTGATCCTTCACACAAGGTATGTATTATAAACAATTTTATCTTATTTACTTAATTTCTATAATGTATTCTATATGATGAACAACTTTGTCATGCACCAATCTGAAAGGTTTTGCTGAAACTTCACCTACCATTTTTTCTGATACCAATATTTTTTACAGAACTTGTCTATGTTCCCCTTCATAATTTCTAACCAATAGCACTTTTTCTCAGGCCATCCGCAGGGACCCCAAGATCAACTGGATAGTGAATGCGGTACACAAGCACCGTGAGATGCGAGGTCTCACATCTGCTGGCCGCAGCTCTCGTGGTCTTGGCAAGGGTCACCGTTTCTCCCAGACCAAGGGAGGCTCACGCCGCGCCGCCTGGATTCGCCGCAACACGCTGCAGCTTCACCGCAAGCGATAGACATAATGTTGACTTCACCATTGACTTTCTATTTGGTTTATTGTCTTTGTCAGATGGAAAGCCAGTGGTTTTTAATAAATGAGAACTCTCATTCATTGGGTTTAATTTTTGTTTGGAATATTAAACAAAAGTTAAACATGGTAAGTTAAATAAATTTCAAGTGTGAATTGTGATTTTATGTTACTTTCATAATTTGTTAAAATGGTCATTGTTTTCACAGGAATCTGGGTAAGCTGAGCTGGCTGTCACTAAATCCAAGGTAATTCTCCCTCTGTGTTACAATTATTTTTAGTTAGTTTTTACTTAAGTTAGCACACTTAAATGATGATATAATGCATAATGAATGCGCAAACCGTGATTACCACGCATTTAAAACTTCCTTGGATGGCTGAACAAAGTTTTAATTTATTTCTTAAGATAGTGTTTTTGTTCACTTTTTCAATACCATTTTAATTTGCCCACAGATTTGATACTATCAATAACTTCACCACAGTCCCTCAAACATTAACTCGCGAGTTCTGTGCTATGGACCAGGTAATTTTTATTATTTATTTGTAAAGTTTATTCTTCCAAATTCATTTTATATTGCTTGTTAAATATTTATGTTAACGAGAAATGAAGTTGGATAGAGCAAATTCTTATCTAGGTGAGGTTATTGTTGCACCCATTTTCAATAAACCTCAATCCGGTAAGAAACATATTAACTCCTATTGTTCATGTCAACTGCTTTCCTGATGCTGATGTATTCTAACTGTATTTTTTTTAATGTTACAGGTAAGAGAGAAGCGAAGACCTATTAATATCTATATAGTGAAATACAATATCTTGATTTTATAATTTTGGTTCAATAAACATTAATAAACAAAAAGTAGACTCTTTTTCATTATTCACAAGTTCCCATAGTGATTAGGATCACTTCAAAAAGTAGTGGTAGTATCAAATAGTTAATTCTCATTCATCATGATTCATGATAGGAAAATACAGCTTTTTTTTTTGGTTTCTGAATCCGGGTTGATTCATTATAGTATGTCTACCGATTCACAGGACCTTTCACCAAATTTCAACAGTGTTATGCTTATAGTTACAGAATATAGTGGCTGTATACGAACAGACTGACTTGACGAAAATATAAGGGTTCCGCCCTTTTCGCCATTCGGCTACGGAACCCTAAAAAAAGTTAAACCGCCTTCGAAGAAAATCTAACTAAAAAGCTCTCTTAAATAGACCTAAGGTTGGCTAGCAAATTCAGTTACATTTTTAGTAGGAAAACAAGTGTTCGTTACTGGGGCGGCATGTCGACTCGAATCGAGATGAGAATATATAGAAAATTTAAAGCCCTATCCTATATCCCATTAATGTGCCCCAAAAATCACATAGAGGTTCCTAAAACCATTTTCTTTTAAAGTCAAACGTTTCATAGCTAGACGCTTACAAAGTGGTAAAATGGGCGTCCCCCCCCATCTAATTTCTAAACCAAGCAAGTGTAAATTTTGAAAAATATACATGATGTAGATCTTAATAAATACTTTCAACGAAAATTGGTTCGGACGAGATCGAACAAGTAGTTTTTGAGATATAGCACATTTTCAACAACCGCAAACATAACTTTGTACTTCATACAAACACTATAAAAGTTATATTTGTAGTCAACAAAATATTGTGATATTTTACTAAGTAGAAGTAAATGGATTCCCTAATTCAGTTAAAGTTGGCACGGAACCCTCAGTGCGAGAGTCCGACTCGCACTTGGCCGGTTTTTTTTGATTTTCCAAGAAAACTATTGCGTCACAAACTATGAAACCTGGATATATCAGCGTCACTAACGATTCTATATCAGCCTAGATATGCTAGATCTCTCTGGAAGCCTGGCTCAGACGGCCGGATGTAGGTACACCAGTCTTCAGCTCTGATGAAGTCCGAAACGTTCCGATTTACATGATTTCAATACTAGAAACAAGAATAAACTTGCCGTTCCAAACTTCAGACTTTAGAAGGTTAATCACTCGTTTATTGGAAGATGTATTACTTTCTTTAATAAATTGCCTCAAAATATAATTGAACTAGCGGTCCCCCGCGACTTCGTCCGCGCGTTTTGAGTTTGCTCCCTCCTCTCCCGTCGCAGCGTCATGTTTTATATCCTAAAGCCTTTCTCGATAAATAAGATATCCAACACAGAAATATTTTTTCAAATCGGTCCAGGAGTTCCTGAGATAAGCACGTTCAAACAAACAAACTCTTCAGCTTTATAATATTAGTATAGATTAGCGCAAGCGCACGTTGTACTTAAACTGCGAACATTATTTTGGTGCGGAGTTATGTTAAAACTGTGATAGCTCCTAAGATATTTATTGAAATCAAATGATATAAAGGGCAACTTGGTTCTAAATGAAATGCTCGTGATGATGAATGTATTTATTTTGATAAGAATAAATACCTGTGTGTACGAGTATAATACACCTCTAAAAATAATGAATTATTTTTTTTACAAATTTATTAACATAAAAAAGGTTGTAGAAAGTAAACCATACAAGATAGACATATGCTGTCCCGGACTTTATTATAGAACTCTTAATGCTGAACAATCCTGTCATACATGATTTTTGTGTAACTTGAGCGGTTTCCGCAGCGTATGCAGCGGAAGCTCTCAAAAGGAATATCTTTCTCCCGTTTTCGCAACATTTTTCATTTCTGCTGTGGCCTTATGAGTCGTATCTTTATGTTATATAGCCTAAAGCCTTCCTCGATAAATGGACTATCCAACGTAAAAATATTTTTTCAAATCGGGCCAGTAGTTTTTGAGATTAGCGCGTTCAAAAAAACAAACAAACAAACTCTTCAGCTTTATAATATTAGTATAGATTAGCGCAAACGCACGTCGCGTTGTACTTATGCTGCGATCATTATTTTGGTGCGTAGTTATGTTAAAACTGTGATAGCTCCTAAGATATTTATTGAAATCAAATGATATAAAGGGCAACTTGGTTCTAAATGAAATGCTCGTGATGATGAATGTATTTATTTTGATAAGAATAAATACCTGTGTGTATAATATACCTCTTAAAATAATGAATTATTTTTTTACAAATTTATTAACATAAAAAAGGTTGTAGTAAGTCAACCATAAAAGATAGACATATGCTGTCGCAGACTTTATTATAGAACTCTTAATGCTTAACAATCCTGTCATACATGACTTTTGTGTAACTTAATCGGTTTCAAAAGGAATATCTTTCTCCCGTTTTCGCAACATTTTTCATTTCTGCTGTGGTCTTATGAGTCGTATCTTTATGTTATATAACCTAAAGCCTTCCTCGATAAATGGACTATCCAACGTAAATAGTACATTATGATACAAGTGTGCTAAGTTGACCATTATATACAAGGCGATATTGTGTGCGCACGAGCGAAAGCGAGTGCGCCATAAGAAAGCCGCGTATATTATGGTCACAGGCACACGTGTTTCATACGACGTTTTTCAACACACTTGCGAGGAATAAACAAGACTCTTCATCCAAGTAAGTTTTAATTATTAAAACAGTAAAGATACATTTCACTCCATTTTGATGGCAAAAGACTATCGCACGCGTTATTCGCCTCGATACGTATGTCCGGCGGAGTTAATAATAGGTTTTCTTCATTTTCTTCACTTGAAGAAGACATTTTCTTTAATATGAAACTTCACAATAATAAATCCAAACTTCGTCACAACTCACAGCCGACAATTAATTTGGAAAAAATGGCGCGTTGTTTTTTTTCTTGCCGCGATACCGATGCGCGCGCAAGGCTAAGGCGCGAACTAGATCGGTGAACAGCCAAGATTTAAAATGTAAAAATTCGTGTTTAGAACACAAATTACAGAAAACGTTAAATTAATTTGTGTTATTTTTTTAGTAATAAAGCTGAATTTACCATTTCTTGAAATAAATAAGTAGATACTGTTATTTTTCGCATAAATACTGTTTGTTGCTAAAATAAAAGTTATAACCCGACTAAATTATATCGCTTCTTCTTTTCACTTACTACTTGGTACTAGGGTACAAATGTAAATTGGTCGGGTTAATAAACAAAAGGCACTAGTGCAATAATATAATGAAAAAGCACGCGTGTTTAATATCTATGATTATGTGCCAAAAATCGGTGGAATAAAAACGTCATTTTGAGCAAGTGTGTTGAAAAATATTTTTTCAAATCGGGCCAGTAGTTTTTGAGATTAGCGCGTTCAAACAAACAAACAAACAAACTCTTCAGCTTTATAATATTAGTATAGATTACCTACCTTTATATAAATTCAAATCTATTGTTAAACAATGACTAAAGGATGTTATAGAATAAATCATTATATGAACAATAACAATGTATGGTCTAGCTTGTAAGAACATTTAAATTGTAATATTTTTAAAAGAGGCATTGACAATAGTGACTGAGATTGTTGCGCAGCTTCTTCTCAGCACTAGCCCACAATTGTCCCTAAGCTGTGGTAGGGCCAATGTTAGGACGTGTATAAGTGCTAGCAATAGCCTATGTACAAAATAAACTAATTTTAAATTTTTGTTCGCTTCTAACCAAGACTGCGTGGACCGAGCTTTACGACCCGGCTCACCCGGCGCCGAGTCTTGTTGGAAAGACCATGCTTGGTTATTGAACATGGTGTTGTTAAAGGGGCTTAACTCTCTTCTCAAGAATGGTCTATCGACACAAGTGTATCAAGATACCATTATCTTGATACACTTGTGTCGATGTTTTAATACCTTTATCACAAAAATATGGCTCAGTCACTCCTTCATAGATAACACCCCACCAAACCAACCAAGAGGTTTGAGCATAAATACGGTCATTTTGTTTGTTAAAATGTTGCTCAATTGTAAAGATTGTCTTATCCGTAAACATTTTTTTCTGTGACCAACCGCTTCAGTAGTTTTTTTGATTTTACCGCCCTATTCTTTTTTAAATTATCAGTTAAAAAAAGACCAGTGCGTCTCTTATAGGCTGCAAGTCCTAAGTCATCTTTTAAAATACGCGACATAGTTCTGGGTGCTATCTTCATCTCCCGAATTGGTCTAATTTTTAACAATTTAAAATCTACAAATATAATATTCGGTTGCCCGACATACATAGTAACATTTATTTTTTCATTTTAAATTGTCACATGTTGTTTCTTGGACAATATATTTTTCAGTTTGGCCGATTACTAAGCACACGGAGGCGACTTGCCGCGATTTTGTTGTTAGTTAATCTTCTTACTCACTCCCACCTTTAGCTGTCACTCATAGCGCTATTTCATGAGGCAAAAATGAACCTGGAATTTGACATAACCTTGGTAGTTGTGGTAGTATTTTTGTTTGTAAAAAAAAACGATCGATATTTTTAACAATGATTTAAAATATTTGATATAGTTCGCGTTCTATGTAATCTGTTGTCTTCCGTGCCGTCACTGTCCTTCTAATCGTTTGTTTTATGTATAGCGACAGTAAACAAACTGTTATGTGATGTAAAAACTTAAGGTTTCATCTCTCCAAACAACATAATATCTCATCATCGCATCACAATCACACAGCTAAATTTATTTATTTATCCTCACAGTTGAAATGAAAAATGGTATGTTTAGCTCGGGTGAAAGCACCCATTTCACTCTCGAATTATTAGCGCTCTCACTCCATTCGAGCGCCAAAAACATCTCGAGTGAAATGGGTCACTTTCTCCCCTTGTATAACAATCTACTATTGCTTTCGGACAGGATTTCTGCGAATTCTTTCCCTTACTGCTTTGACCACCTTTTTCGTACGAACACTACGTGGACGGCCAGATCTTTTTCTGTTACAAACAGAGGAGGTCTCATTGTACCTATTAATCATACCAACTTTGTGTAATGCAATCATAGCGATCCGGTTCTTTTTATCACCCCACTCCATTTTAATATCGCAAAATATTATAAATTGTATTGGCGCCAAAATTAGAAAACACAATGAGCAATCGTATAAAAATGACAGATTCCAAATTCAAATGCAATATCTTTCTTATTTTTAATTGTAACAGTATTTTCAACACACTTGCTCAAAATGACGTTTTTATTCCACCGATTTTTGGCTCATAATCCTAGATATTAAACACGCGTGCCTTTTCATTATATTATTGCACTAGTGCCTTTAGTTTATTAAACCCGATCAATTTACATTTGTACCCTAGTACCAAGTAGTAAGTGAGAAGAAGAAGCGATATAATTTAGTCGGGTTATAACTTTTATTTTGGCAACAAACAGTATTTATGCGAAAAATAACAGTATCTACATATTTATTTCAAGAAATGGTAAATTCAGCTGTATTACTAAAAATAACACAAATTAATTTAACGTTTTCTGTAATTTGTGTTCTAAACACGTTTTTTTACATTTTAAATCTTGGCTGTTGGCCGATCTAGTTCACGCCTTAGCCTTGCGCGCGCATCGGTATCGCGGCAAGAAAAAAAAAACAACGCGCCATTTTTTCCAAATTAATTGTCGGCTGTGACGAAGTTTGGATTTATTATTGTGAAGTTTAATATTAAAGAAAATGTCTTCTTCAAGTGAAGAAAATGAAGAAAACCTATTATTAACTCCGCCGGACATACGTATCGAGGCGAATAACGCGTGCGATAGTCTTTTGCCATCAAAGTGAAATGTATCTTTACTGTTTTAATAATTAAAACTTACTTGATGAAGAGTATTGTTTATTCCTCGCAAGTGTGTTGAAAATCGTCGTATGATACGCGTGTGCCTGTGACCATTATATACGCGGCTTTCTTATGGCGCACTCGCTTTCGCTCGTGCGCACACAATATCACCTTGTATATAATGGTCAACTTAGCACACTTGTATCATAATGTACTATTATGGCCAGACTTGTGTATATACCTGTAAAAAAAATGAGCAGACTTCATGAAAACTTCTCTAAACTGTGCTTATGGTAAAGGTCTGCCACTTGTATTAAAACCATTTTTATGATTATAACAATCTTTTAACTTTAAAATTATGCTACCCAGGTCGGAAACTGCTGCATACAAAATTCGCACTAAGACAAGTTTTTGTATGAAAAATAAGAGTGTTACCAATTAAAACCCCTACATACAAAAAAGTTTTCTTCGAGGTCTATATCATTTTATTTCATTTGAAGATATACCCAGAGGAATAAGATAGATGCCAAGGGAGAAATATTGTTTTTTTAATACAAATATACATAAAATGTTACCAAATACCCTGTGAATTTGGTACATTTTACTGTGTTGATGAAGCAGCAATAAAAAAGACAAATTGTAGTAAAAGAAATCGTTTATTTTGAAATTCTATAATCTTAAAAAGTAAATAACAATAACTTTTTTAGCATAGAAAACTATTAGGTACCGTAAATATTCACAATGGATTTGATAGCTTATGAATGGTAGGGTAGAAAGATAGACATGAACTGATGACTAAATGTAGTGGAATCCGACAGTGACATGAAATAACTAAATGTGAATTACAATATGATTAAAATCGCACTTAATTCTAAATAAATACAAAATATCTATTATAAATACCTATAATATACTATTTACAATTTATAGTGGACACCAATGTGTTTTGGCTTTTCCAAAGTTGATGAATATATTTTTATGCATAAAGATGGATTTGGACGGCTAACTCTGAATTCCTGCAGGTCTAACAAGTTGGTGATGGGTTTGTGCAAATTAAAAACATAAACCAAATACAATCTCCTCCTTGTGCATAATAAATAATCACACAGAAATAACAAATATTCTACTACTCTTGTCGACATTTTTTCCATTATGATTATTATTACTTACACAATTAAAATTAACAAATAAAATTATTTGAGAATCACAGCTAAATATTCAACTTTAAAGGGATATTAAAATTTATGAGCCATGCAACTGTTTAAATTTTATTTATTCTGAACTATATCTCCTTTTATTAAGGTATTATCGACTCATCACTCGTATTGCATCGTGATCGAACCCACTAACTTTAAAACGAGTAAATAATGCTTTCTTTAGTATGGCTTGGGCAGGAGATTTAAAATTGGGTTAATCTGATACAATTTAATACGGTATACTGACCTGTATATTTAAAACGCCATCACTAGGCATATGGGCGTAAGACTATCGATATCGATAAATATCGATTGAAAAACATTCGGCTTTTACAATTATGAAATCTAGATTATTGAAAAGTAAAAGAAAAAAAGCATACTCAGTATTTTTGGACAAACTGTAAAAAAATATATTGGGAAGGTGTTACCGTTAAGCCAGTTCCGTTGTTGGTACAGGTGATGATAGCGTCTTAGAGATTCGACGTTTTGATATTACATTCATAATACATCGATGAATACCGATCATCCCTAGCCATCGCCAGATACCAATTTGTTCTCGCTGTGATTGGTTGGCGACCCGATAACATTTGGTAGATGTTATAGAAATATCAATCATAGATCGAGAATTGTAACACGCGTAAACGTTGGAAACAAATTATCGGACTAACAAATGTTAGTATAACACAGTAGATTGATGTACTGGAATATATCATAACATAATGTATATATGTAAGTTCACGGTCCATTATTGTTCACCTTATCTAATGCGCCTAACAAGTTTACAACAATAATCGTTTGCAACGACGCGAGGTGCGAGCCATTTCGATGGTAGCGACCTCGAATTTAGAAAGCTCCGTCTAATAAACAGTTGCGTTCGATAGTCTATTTCCAACATTAGTAGCTTTTCACAAAACATTTACACTCAAGTGATGCTATTATACTAGCCAGTATACTACCGATTTAAAAATCTACGAGAATCTCGAATGTTAAGCCTAAGAGCGCCATATTCGACTCAGTTCCTCAGTTGTCCGGTACGGGCTGCGCCTGCGCCGGCCTCCGGTCGAAGTGGAATGTGTCCGAGAGGTAGAGCCCGAATATCGCCACGCTGTAAAATACGGTGAGCCCGAACAACGCGACGCTCGCGCTCGCTGTGAACATGTTCGAGTATTCGCACCTGGAAAATTAAATTGGAACATATTTCGAATGTGAAGCTAAGGTCGCATATGAATACGGGCAGGATTTTTTAAATAACCCTAAAAGTCTCAGACAAGTGATCCAATTGGGTAGGTCCAACTTCGAGAAAGAGGTCAATCGATGAATCCAACTCGGCTGGGCAGCGTTCGGGAAATTACGCAAGAGTGTTTTCTCATCTCATTTACCTCAGTGTCTGAAGACGAAAGTCTTTAACCAGTGTGTGTTACCAGTGATGACATACGGATCCGAAACATGGTCTCTAACTATGGGCCTTATAAGGAAGCTCAAAGTCACACAACGAGCGATGGAGAGGGCTATGCTGGGTGTTTCTCTACGTGATCGAATCAGAAATGAGGAGATACGTAGAAGAACTTAGGTAACGGACATAGTCTTGAGAATCAGTAAGCTCAAGTGGCAATGGGCATGGGACATAGCGCGAAGAACTGATGGCCGTTGGGGCAGGAAAGTTCTAGATTGGAGACCCTTCGACCAAAACGCAGCGTAGGACGTCCACCAACAAGATGGACAGACGACCTTATAAAGATTGCAGGATCAAACTGGATGCAGACCGCTAGTAATCGGTCGCTGTGAAAAGCCGTGGGGGAGGCCTATGCTCAGCAGTGGACGTCCTTTGGCTGATAATGATGATGAATGAATGAAAAGTCTCAGAGCGCCACCTATCTAAAAATATGAGTTTCCGATGTTTCTGCTCTAAGATGGCTGAGGAAAAACTACCCCCCAAAAAAATGCAATAATTCAATAACGAAACGATATTTTATAATTCCGTAACGACATATTACTTATTATTAAATCTAACTTCTATTATCTAGTGTCAATATAAATACGGACCTCATCACAAAAAACCTGTTATACAAGATCAAAACTACAGTCTACAGTTGGTAAACTGTACTAAGGGCTCTAATACAAAAAACTAATAAACACTCAAAAGAAACACCAATTAACAACTAACACAAGTATCATAATGTTAAATTGTGTTATGACGATGATATGAAATAAGAGTAGACCTGTTAAACAGTGCGGACAAATAAGTACTAATTACCTAATAATTCATTAACAATAAAGAACGTCTATTTGTATGAAGGATCTAGCAGCTACAACTACACAGTTATCAAGCCCGATATAATAAGATTCTAAACTATTTATATGCAAATTATGTCACGAAATTATTTACCAAATGTTGCACAATCAAGTGGGTTTCGCTTAGACTAAACATATATAAATCTTGTGCTTCTTGTTGTTGTAATGTAAATTTATGTAAAAATGTGTCCTAAAAATCAACGTCAAGTCGAAAACGGGCAATAGATCGGTTCTTCTGGTTCTTTAGTTTATGATTTTTATTAAATCACATTTACCAAATTTTATAACAAATGTTTTAATTGTTTTCCTTTAGATGCAATGCAAGATCTACATCTTAAGGTTTTTAGAAATTTATATAAAATGTACCTCAAACTAACAAATTACTTTTTTCCTCAAGTAAAAGAAGTAGCAATAAGTAAAGTCCGTTTATCTTTGCTAGTCAAATATTGTTAACAATCTTGACATCCCTTTTTAACGATATTTATTGTTTAAAAATAAGATAAACACAAAAATGTAACCCAAATAATTCATCGTTGATCACTGATATCTTTTTTGATAAAACCATGAATTAGTTTTATTTGCTGACTAGTGGTCCCCCGCGAACATTTCAAGACTAAGATTAGATAAAACCGTTCAACCGTTCTCGAGTTTTAGTGAGACTAATGAACAGCAATTCATTTTTATATATATAGAAGATATTAGTGTAAAAAGACATGAAAAGATTGTTTACAATATTGGACTAGCAAAGAGAAACATACTTTACGTGCCATACCATTTTGGAATCCAGAATAAACGCGCCAATTTTTAAAGTATCTTGCCAAAATAGTGAAGTATTTTTTTTCCAAAGTCAGGTAAAATTTGCTGATGTAATTATTTTGAATTTATGGTGGGTAAAATTCTAACATTTTATTGTAAATTACAGTTACAACTCTGAACTGTAATTTACAGATTTATTATGCATGGTTACATCACAGAAAAAAACTGACGAAAAGTTATTATTTGTAGTCACCGGACTTTCAGGTCTTGGGCCTATTCCCCTTGCCTATTGTTGTATTATTGTTGCCCACCGCTACTGGTCTCAAACCTGCAAAGATACAAATAGATCCTGGTCCTCACCTGAAGAACCAGACGACGGTGAGCGCGACGGAGACGAGCGTCATGAGGATGTTCTCGAGGTCCCACGCGCGCTCCGGCGCCGCTGCCTCGTTCGCGACGCCTGGACTTGAGCCCGCTCCCAGGCTGGGACTGTCTTCTTCTACCCGCTGAAAGAGGAAAAAATAATTAAAGGAATCGGGCGTTACATTGCGGAAATCCATTATTAAGTTAAAATTTATAAAATTATTTTGCTTTCAATTTCCGCTAAGCCTATGTTATTTGCCTGCGCCGGCGTAGCTTAGCGAAATTTAAAGCAAAATCTTATATATAAAATTCTCGTGTCACAAAGTTCGTTCCCGTACTCCCCCGAAACGGCTTGACCGATTTTCATTAAATTTTGTGAGCATATTGAGTAGGTCTGAGAATCGTCCAAAATCTATTTTTCATACACCCATCATTTTTTTTAAGTTACTCTGAGACCGCTTAAAATTTAAAATTACGTGACTGGGCGGGACGGGGCCGGGGCGAGATGAGAATAAGGGCGAAACAAAGTTCGCTGGGTCCACTAGTAATTTTATAAATTTCAGCAACAGGAAAAATAACAATCCTCGATTTGCTAAAAAAAATTGATAGTGAACATTTTTTATGATTTTCTAGGGTGTCCAGAAAGTCAAGGTCAATACACATTATAACCTTGTTACAAGCCAGGCCATGACAGTCACTAGAAAAATACAAAAAAATCTAACTTATGTTTGTTCTCTTCAAGTTATGGACTTTTCAAATAAAATGTTAATATTGACACCTTGTATTGGTTTTTCGACTTCTGTGACTATGGATGTTAAGAATATTCAGATTATTTTCTTTCATTTTGAGCCTGACTAGCTGTTCTATCATCGTTAGTTTGAAATTTAAACACAGCTACTTCCATTTTTATTCCATGACACTTTCAAGTTCAACCATATTTAAACTACTAACTTCAACTCGCTGTACTAAAAATTCAATAAGAAATCAATTTTAAGATTTTTATTCATTTCATTTTCCAAAGGCCATAACACGCATAATAAAAAAAAAACTTTAAACAAAGTAAAAACCGATTTCAAAACCAAAATGCACTAAAAAATCTTAAATAAAATCTTGAACATTGAAAGGAAAGGAATCCATTTTAGGGAAACAATTTCTTTTTGGAGTCGGTGCTGAACAGGTGAGGCTGAATTTTCAAAGTGATGGCATCGACTCCAAAAAGAAATTGTTTCCCTAAAACGGATTCCTTTCCTTTCAATGTTCAGAGTTTATATAAGACTTTTTAGTGCATTTTGGTTTTGAAGTCGGTTTTTACTTTTTTAAAGTTAATTTTATTTCTCCATTTTTAGAGTTTACAACTGAGGGGGGGGGGGGGGGGAGTTGCACCTATGACTCTGTTCTTTAAGAAACTAAAAACTACCAGTCATATGTTCTGTCATCATAATTACTGAACTCCTAAGCGTTAAGGAAACCATCAGCACAGCCCCACAAGATGTGGACTATCAGACGTAACAATACGTCAACATTAAGATTTTAGTAAAACAACACTATACGTGCCTTTAAAATTTGAGGGTTTCCCTCGATTACACTAACTAGTCTCAGACTAACGACTGAGATATGAGGTAACAAACATACAAAAAAAAAACATACAGTCGAATTGATAACCTCCTCCTTTTTAGAAGTCGGTTATAAAATTAGAATTATTATTTAATTTGTTTAGTGTTTGTCATGGCCTAGCCTCAAAAATCCTCAAAAAATGGTACAATACTCGTAATTTACCAAATAGCGGTAAAATATTCAGTTACTATATTTATTTATTTTATAATTTGTGCATGATTAATCCAAACGGTTGTTGGCAGTGTTGATGGTAGAAAACACTTCAAAAATTGATTATTTTGTACGTTACTTGGGTCTACATATAAAACAGAAAACAAATATTTATGCGCGTTGCGTAAACTATAATATGGCATTTAACATTCGCGCTCGCTTCTCGTCAGGTTATTGACGAAACGTTCGAGAAAATATTCGTGCATGAGAGCTGACGCGAGCTTGATGTTTACATTGATGTTCACACATCATCATCATCATTATCAGCCAATGGACGTCCACTGCTGAACATATGCCACCCCCTCGGCTTTCCACAGCGACCGGTTGTGAGCGGTCTGCATCCAGTTTGATCCTGCGATCTTTACAAGGTCGTCTATCCATCTTGTCGGTGGACATCCCACGCTGCGCTTTTGGTCGAAGAGTTTCCAATCTAGAACTATTCTGCTCCAGCGGCCATCAGATCCCTGCTATGTGCCCCGCCCAAGTGCCCACTGCCACTAGAGCTTACTGATTCGTAGGGATATGTCCGTTACCTTAGTTCTTCTACGTATCTCCTCGCTTCTGATTCGATCACCGAGCATAGCCCACTACATCGCTCGTTGTGTGATTTTAGGCTTCTTTATGAGGCCCATAGTTAGAGACCACGTGACGGATCCGTATGTCTTCACTGGTGACATACACAGGTTGAAAACTTTCGTCTTCAGACACTGAGGTAATTGAAACGAGAGGACGCTCTTACGCAGTTTCCCGAACGCTGCCCAGCCGAGTTGAATTCGTCGATTGACCTCTTTCTCAAAGTTGGACCTATCTAATTGGATCTTTCATCTAAGGTAGACGTACTCGTCGACAACTTCGAGAGTTGAGTTTCCAACGGATACTGGAGTAGGTATAACACGGGAACTTGACGTAATTTTCGTCTTTTTCATGTTTATTTCAAAGATACACCTGTTGGGATACTTGGTCGAGCATAGTGCCAAGAGCATTCAGCGTCTTTGCCACAACGACTATATCATCGGCAAACCGGAGGCGTGTTATGTATTCGCTATTGACGCAGATGCCGAATCCTTCTCATTCCAGGAGCTTGAAGGCGTTTTCCAATGCCGCTGTAAACAGTTTTGGAGATATAACGTCTCCCTGTCTTACACCTCTGCGCAATGGAATCGCCCTCGTATTTTGTTCCTGTACTCGGACCGACCATGGTGGCGTTGTTATACAGACACTTTAACAGCGCGAAATAGCGGCGGGCGCAAGCGCACGCTCTATACATTAACTCCGTACATAATTACTGTTTACAGTGGTAAAAAGTAAACATTTTGAAATAAAAGTTATATCATTATGAAGATCGTGATGACTTCGACTAACTCTTTTGGTTAAAAACAGTGATTTAAGTGAATAAAGTGCAAAATCAGCGAGAAATGTGGACCAAATACAATAATTAACAGTCATTTTCAAAAACAGTTTAAGTGACTCATGATCTGTGCTGTGCTTCTGATTCATGACCATATATGGGCATAAAATCATGCCTCTGACTTTGAATACCGGCAATGGTTCAAGTTTTTCACCAACCATAGTGTCACCAGGATGGCGTAGTTGATAGTGTATTCTAACCAACTAGACGAAACTTGTAAGCAGATGGGTTCGGATCTTGCTATCACCACATAATTTTTTGTGTTGTTTTTGCTGCATAATAATATTTGTTTTCTTGTGTGTGATTCTTAATGCAAAACTTCTGACTATGATCGAAAAATTCTAGTTTTACGTCTCGGAACTTTTAAGTGACATCTATCGGCAAAATACAGAGCTTCTAGCGCAAATCAATTGCATCAGTTAACTAGCATTAGCAGCGACATCTAATGATTGCTATTGAAACTAACTAGCTAAGCGAACGCTAAGGTTACAAAACTCGAACTATTTAAGTAACTGACTAGATACTTTCGCAATATTTATGAAAGAGATGGCGCCGTGCGGAAAATGTAAGAAGGCGATTACAGCTAAACAGAACCTCACCTGTTCAAAATGTAAAAGTACATTCCACATAGTATGTACATCAGTCTCTCAGCAAAGATATAATTCATTTTATGCGCTAAATAAAGCGCAAAAGAGCAAATGGATTTGTGACTTTTGCCAAAAAAGTAATAGTACTCTTTCATCATCCACATCCCGAATAATAGACTCACCAAAAAAATCGCCTCTTGAGAATGTTACCAATCGAAAGAATTTAGTTGTTAACGTACCTACTGAAAATTCCTTCCAGTCCTTAAGCACAGATGATGAAGAGGAAAGTGGTGACGATTCGAGTATGCTCAATAGGAGTTGTCCAGTATTAGGGCGAAATCAGGCAGAAACCATGGCAGAAATGCAAAAAGCACTATCTGATCTTCAGCTAAAACTCGAAGTGGCGGAAAATGAAATCAGTAACCTGTTGCAGGAAAATTCGTTACTTAAGAAACAACTAGGAGAAAATAATCAAAAAATTGAGAACTTATCACGTATCTGCAGATCTATCCCCAAAAAAACTCCAAATAAAAAGGATGGTTTACTCCATGGGTTGACAAGTACACCTAAACATAAATCACATCAAAAAGGTTTTTCGGGTTCGACTCCACCGACCAATATAATCGATAGCCAAAGATTAAAAAAATCAACTAAAACTAAAGAAAAACTCTTATCATGTTGTCAAGAAAGACAACCTAGAATTTTCATTCATGGCGACCAGCAAGTACGAGGACTGTCTGAAAAATTAAATAAATCAAGATCTGGAAAATGGAATGACATATACAAAGCTTCAGGTTTGATTAAGCCTAATGCGTCATCATGTCATGTATTACATAATCTAAATACCTTAAATTCTATACGTGATGATGATATTCTAGTTATTTCAACTGGTTGTTATGATAAAAATCCTTATACTTTATATTCCAATCTGTGTAATATGCTGCATACGCTAAGAAACTGTAAACAAATTTTCTTATTAAGTATTCCTTTTAATTCATATTTAGATGTACAAACTTCAAATTCAGACTTGCAAATGCTCGCAAATAATTATCCAAACTGTAAATTTATTGACATTGAATCGCTTCATTACAGTTTTAAGAAACGACTGGACTCAATAGCATATAAATTAAATATTGAAACTGACTTTATTAAATATGAATGTGATTATATACAAAATGTGCTACAGTCAGATAAACAAATCGAACAAGTTGACAATTCTCAGTTATTTCGTATTAAAAAATAACTGTACGCTTAAAGATGACTCAAAAATTAATTGTACTACAAAACCTATGTATAACTTTACTGATAATGATTTGACTATTCTCCATCAAAATATTGAAGGTCTCTGTAGCAAATTGGACATACTAGATATAACGCTACAAAATTTTCAAGATGCTGGCATGGAGGTTGATATAGTTTGCCTTAGTGAAATTTTTGTCAAGAGTGGATCAGAGGCAAACATACGTCTTAAAAACTATAAACTAGCAGCTTCTTATTGTAGGAATAAAAGCAGAGGTGGTACTTGTATTTTGGTAAGGAAATGCTTCGATCTTAAAACATTACCATTTGTCACAGAATTAGCCACTCCATTTTACTTTGAGAGTTGCGGTATTGAAGTCTTAGGTCTTGGATTGATAGTGATAAATATTTATAGAATCCCAAAGCAAACCAAGTCCCATACTGGCGTCTTCTTACACAAATTAGCAAAATTAATGAATTACCTTGCAGAGAAGTTTAAAGACAAGAAAATAGTTATATGTGGTGACTGGAATATTGACATTCTTAAGAACAAGTCAGCTCCAAAAAGACTAGTGGGTATTTTAGATAATTATAAATTTGTACCTCATATTACTCAACCTACAAGACTTGACTCGTGCATAGACCAAATTGCCAGTAACGTAAAATCGGTAATACCCATGATCCATCGGCTTTGTCTATCTGACCACGAAACTGCTCAATCTATAACTTTAAAAATGAAAAAGCCATCGGCTTGCTCTACATGGTACGAGTACAAACGTGATTATAGCGCAGATAATGTCCGGAAATTTCATGACTGTATTTCAGCGCTTTCTTTCACAGAGGTGTTTTCAGCCTCAAATTTGAATCAGGCGTTTAACAGTTTCCATGACCTAATATGCCTTTTCTACAATTTATGCTTTCCGATCATCAGCGTAAAAATAAATAATCGTCCAATAAAAATTAAATGGTTAACAAAAGGCTTGAAGAAGTTATGTAAAACTAAACGGGAGCTATACTTTAAATACAAATTAAACAAAATAAATAAGCGTATAAATAAAACTCATTTTAAACGGTATAAAATAATATTAAAAAAATGTATACACGACTCTCAAAAATTAAATAGCTGTAACTTCATTAAAAATTGTGAAAATAAATGTATGGCTACGTGGAAAGTAATATCATCCTCAATTTCAGACAAAACATTTAATAATGACATTTCTCTAATAAAATTTAGGGATAAAATATACTCCGACCCTCTTGACATATGCAATATTTTCAATAATTATTTCATTGACATAACGACTACTAATTTTAAACCTAATAATAATAAGACAACTTTACTTGACAATGCAAATGCACATACGATGTTCTTAAGACCAGTTTGTGAAAGAGAAATATATACTATTATAATGGCACTTAAAAATTGCAAATCATGCGGCTATGACAACATAACGACAAAAACTTTAAAGATTGTCGCCTCTCATTTAAGTTATGTGTTAACCTATCTAATTAACCTTTCTTTTGTAGATGGTATTTTCCCAGAGAGATTAAAAATATCGCTGGTCAAACCACTTTACAAAAAAGGAAACAAACTTGTGCCTGATAATTATAGGCCAATAACACTAGTGCCTGTTCTATCTAAAATCTTCGAAAAGGCGTATCTAAACCGTGTAAATGACTTTCTGTCCAAATTCCATATTTTGCATCCACAACAATATGGTTTTCGAAAAGGTAGCTCAACGACACTTGCATGTTTCGACTTTTTGAAAATTATTACAGACAGCTTAAATAGCAGTGTACCTCTTGTGTCCATATTTCTGGACATGAGTAAAGCATTTGACTTTGTAAATCATTCTCAACTTCTAAGCAAATTACATATTTATGGCATCAGAGGTAGGGCTCTGGATTGGGTGGCGAGCTATTTAGAAAATAGACAGCAATACATAGAGATATCTAAAACTGTTAAGACAAAAAATACTCTCGCAAGACACACCTTTCGGTCTGACCTAAAACTTAATAGAACCGGTGTTCCGCAGGGAAGCGTACTCGGACCTCTCCTCTTTTTATTATATATTAATGATCTCCCCGAAGCTAGCAGGCACGAGTCCATTCTCTTTGCGGATGATACCACTTTAATAATCAAATGTGATGATTATAACAATTTTGAACAAGAGGTAAATGATACCTTTAAAAATGTAATAAGATGGATGGAAAGCAATAACTTAAAAATTAATGTTAAAAAGTGTAAGCAAATTCAATTTCTGTCATATAACTCCCAACCTCTACCGCTTCAAATTTCATACGAAAATGACACAGTAGAGTCAGTAAATGTTCATAAATTCCTTGGTATTAATATTGACAAGCATTTAAATTGGAAAGATCATGTAGAGCAAGTGTGTAATAAGCTAAACCGATTTGTTTTTGCTTTGCGAAAGCTAAGACAAACAGTCTCTGTAGAGGCAGCTCTAACAGCTTATCACGGCTATGTTTCATCCGTTCTTAGTTATGGATTGATATTATGGGGGAACTCAGTAAACGCTGACCGGGCTTTTAAACTACAAAAAAAGTGTATGAGAGCCATTTGCAATTCCAAATTTGACGACAGCTGTAAACCATTGTTTAAAAAACTTGATATTTTGCCTCTGCCGTCGATGTACATAAAGGAAGTATGTTTGTTTGTGTTCTCCAATCAAAGATTTTGGAAAAAACGAGCTGAAGTAAATAACAGGCAAACTAGAGCAAGAATTATGAACAAATTGTATCAACCTACTTGCCATAAACAAATATACAAGATTAATGTTTATAATATGTGTATTGTGCTATTTAATAATTTACCGGACGACTTTAGATTAATTAATGACTTTAATGCATTTAAAACAAAGCTGACAAAATGGTTATTACACCACAGCTTCTACAGTATTCAAGATTTTATTAATTATAAAGAAAAAATATAATAAATCAAATTGTAATATTTATGTCCATGACTGTTCTATATAATAATTGATATTACTTACTTGTTCTCTACTATATATTTGCACGCTATTATAAGGCTGAATGCATGGGACTCACGCTATCATTATCAACTGATGTACTTGATTACTGTATTCTTGCAAATAAAACATTTGACTTTGACTTTGACTTTAACACCTATAGTCTATGTGACACCGCTGAAGAGACCTAAGCACCGCCCAAGTTTTGATCGAATCAAAAGCCTTCTCATAGTCCACAAACGCTAAACATAGAGGCATATTATACTCGTACTTCTCGGACTTCTGTATAATTTGCCTTAATGGATGTGGTCTATGGTACTGTAGCCTTTTCAGAATTCGGTTTGTTCGGGAGGCTGGAAGTCATCAGACCTACGTGCGAGACGCTTCATGATTCACACATGCGCGAGTTTACAAGCCTCTGTTGTACATGAAGATGACGAAAGTTGAATTAGTTGTGGCTTGCGCTCTGCAACTTAACGAGTTGTTTAAATACTTGAATATCTTGCGTAAGAAAGTGAAAAGGAACCGGCGACGCAGACGATGGTGTGGTGAATGATAAGCTTAGCTTTTAGGTCAGTATGATAAGGGGGCATTTTTAAAAAACCCATATCACGAAAACTACTGGTTTTGATGGAACTTTCACTGTAGGTACCCTAAGTAGCAATATATCTGATTGAACAAAAAATAATCATCTCGCTATGACTTCTTGTTTTCAAGAAATCCGAGGTGAAAAAAACAACAAAACACACATACACTCACGAAATTTTGAACACGTGTTTGGAACTTTGGAAGCCTTAATAGAACAATATAAAATACTAACAATATCTCTTACCCTGTAGGTCGAATTGATAACCTCCTTTTTTAAAATAATCATTAATATGTTTATATTAGAAACACAATATCACTCCAAATAACAAAGCACAAAACAAAAATAAACCTAATAATTATATTTTTGTGTTATGTGAATCCAGCCCAAAAGTTCGTGTTCGTATTGGCATGTAAAGAAGTATCATCTTGCTAAGACAGTAAAATTAAGTGTAATGTTATTCATGGTGATTTGGTAAGGGATTTAAGTATATGTATACATTAAGTTTTGTTAATTAAAATCATTTGAATATTTTCCCAGTCATCGGTAATTTTACCGAATAAATTACATGTTTTTGGTAATTTACTCGACATAGAGTAAATTACCAGTCACAAATCCAACGCTAGCTTGACCTTAACTTTTTGGACAACCTGTATACAAAGAAACATTTAAATACTATCACTCAAAACGATTTCACCTCATACAACGTGTAACGTTAATGCGCAAAACCTGAAAATAGATAATTGGAATCACGACCAGAATCAATAGAAACCACTTTTCAAAAAATCTTTATCAAAATGTTGCCATGTCTATTTATTAAAAGACGAGCCATCATGTGCGCAAATCCGAATAGATACGTAAACAAGCAATGGTTAGTTCTTTATGTGCGTAGATAGTAATAATAATAATGTCAGGGCGGCGTAGCGGCCCACCGACTCCTCTCTCGACAGATCGTCGTTCGCAGAGCAAGAAATGATCAGAAGTGCCAGTCAAACTAAAACACTACAGAAAAAAAAACAGTATTAGGTCAATTAAATTAAAAATCATTTGGGGTGTCGGAGGTCTTGCACATTTAACATTACATGTCTTTTTTTAAGCTTTTTCGACAGTTTTTTGAAGGCGGTTTATTTTTTATTTATACCTAGTCTTGCCATAAATATTGTCACAAAGAAAAAAATATATATTTTAATGCAAATAATATTTAATACTATTACAGTGTGTTAGTTTTATACATAAATATAAATAAATAAAACAATTTCAAATAAAAAGCTTATTCGAAGTGGTCTCAATTGGCTGCAATACAGTCCTATAACGTTGAGGCCTGTTATCAATAGAAGCACGCACTCTTTCCATGGGAAAATTCTTCACTGCCAATCGTATGGATTGTTTTAGGGACTCCAAATTATCATGGCGTTTACAGCAAGCCGTACTCTCTAAAACTGACCATAACTCATAATCCAGCGGCTTAAGATCGGGACTAAACGAAGGCCAGTCTTCAGCTTTGATGAAGTCCGAAAAGTTAGCTTCTAACCAAGACTGCGTGGACCGAGCTTTATGACCCGGCGCCGAGTCTTGTTGGAAAGACCATGCTTGGTTAATGAACATGGTGTTGTTAAGGTTCTTAACTACCTTCTCAAGAATGGTATCTTGATACACTTGTGCCGATGTTTTGATAACTTTTTCACAAACATATGGCTCAGTCACTCCTTCATAGCTAACACCCCACCAAACCATCACTGAAGTCGGGTAATGCCCACGTTGCACTCTGCCGACTAATTGAGAAGCTTCCTTAGAGGTTAGAGTATAAATACGGTAATTTTGTTTGTTAAAATGTTGCTCAATTGTAAAGATTTTCTCATCCGTAAACATTTTTTTTCTGTGACCTCCCTTTGCGTATCGCTTCAAGAGTTTTTTCGATTTTACCACCCTATTCTTTTTTAAATTATCAGTTAAAAATGACCAGTGCGTCTCATATAGGCTGCAAGTCCTAAGTCATCTTTTAAAATACGCGACATGGTTCTGGGTGCTATCTTTATCTCCCGAGGTAATTTTTTTTGCTTTCGGCAGGATTTCTGCGAATTCTTTCCCTTAATGCTTTGAGCACGTTTTTACAAACACTACGTGAACGGCCAGATCTTTTTCTGTCACAAACAGAGGAGGTCTCATTGTACCTCTTGATAGCCCGGTACACAAACATTTGACTAATACCAAGTGTATGGAGAGTTTTAAAAATTGAATTTGGCTCCATACCAATTTTGTGTATAAATGCTATTCGGTTTGTAATGCAAAACACAGCGATTCGGTTCTCTTTATCACCCCACTCTAATTAATATCGCAAAATATTAAAAAAATGTATTGGCGCCAAAATTAGAAACACAATGAGCAATCTTATAAAAATGACAGATTTCAAATTCAAATGTAATATCTTTCTTATTTTAAATTGTAACAGTATTTATAGCCAGACTGTGTACATACCTGTCCGGCGGGCCGCTTGGGGTGCACGAGGCAGTGCACCACGGCGCGGTGGTGCAGCCCGCAGGCCCGCAGCGTGGCCGACTCGTCCGCCAGCGCGCGCCCGTTGAAGATCAGACGCACGCGGCACTCGGACGACAGCTCCGACGAGAAGTGACGCCTGACCACCGAGTTTATGAGTTAAGTAGCTTTGTTGTGCTACTTTAATTTAGGGAATAGGACGGCCTACGATATGATATTTCGACCAAGTGATTGGCTTGTGTAGTACATGTACAATCGCCGTCAGATATATTGGAGCAGACAAAGTGACCAAATACTTCTAAACAAATTAAAATGTCAATAAGTTCCATAAAGTACAAGTTACAATTATTATCAGAACACTCATTACTTCATAAATATCTGAGCAGAAGCTAGTCAATAACTTCTATACACACAACTAACCGATAATATCTGAACACTAATAACGTCAAATGTATCTACGCAGTCGGTCTTAAATATCTGAGCAATAGAGGAAAATTGCCGAAGGAAGTGCTTCCAACTTTTGTGGTGGCTGATTATACAATGTATGGAAGAATCCTTGTTTAATTCATCGATAACGTGGTCTTTCAAATAGGTCTTTAGAGTTCAGATAAGCAAATCTTGTATGTCTATGGTTCAGATCGGCAGGCGAGAGCAGAGTTAGAACGAATAATTACGAGTGTCAGAGCGCTCTGCTCTGCTGAGCTAAAAGGTTATATACGCGTTTGCGTGAGCGTGATGAAAGAGAGAACGAGACAGACGCGTGTGCTTGAGCACCATAGAAGATTGATCGACACGTACGTACGACCATATTCTCAGTGTACGACCGGACGACTTATGCCAGAGTAATCGGTGAACTATTGAACTAATAGTACTGGTAGACCGAAGTATGTAATTCCTTTCAACGATTGTACTAGTTCGGAGCGCTCTGATCAGTGTCCGAATAAGAACAAGACTACCAAGTGAAGGAGAGAGTCAATATCTTGTCGTATCGGGTAGTCGAGATAAAAGCAGACAGGAGAAAAGAACAGCGATTACTCAGCCGACAAGAGCGCGGCTCTTAAATTAAAAAAGAAGATGTACTTTACATTAGTTCTCATGCAATTACAACAACAGCCGCTCTTATAAGACCGTTTGTGCTACTTCCGAATATGTTCCTAAAATTATTCATAACGTAGGGGACCCTGGGGCTGGTTTTAACAGGGGTAAATACTAACAGCGTAATAACATAGAACCTATTCGACTTACGACGCTAATTCCAACGCACTTTGTGCCTACGAATACGCGCGAACGTGTCTCGACCTGTCAGTTGCCGGCGGAGCGTCACGGGAGCAGGCTGTGTCAGGCGCCTTCAATTTCACAGGTAAATGAACTTTTTTACGTGTTTAATTTTTTGCATTACTCTAAAAAGACGTATCGTAGAAAATTGGCTTAAGTATTGCATAAATCCGTATTTAGTGTATTTTTCATTAATGTTAAAGTTTTAATCGATAATATAACCGGTTAAAGAAAAACAGTAACTTTGTGCAAAATGGGGTCGTGGGGTTTGTTTTAACAAAATGCATGGGGTAGGTTTTAACGCGTTAATATTTGCCCCGCATACGGGGCAGGTTTTAACAGTTGAAAAAAATTAAACATAGGTAATATTGTTCTTACTGTTTCTATACGAGGTTGCAATTTTGATCCCAACTGCGATCCCATTTCGAAACATGTTAAGGTTATAGCGTGCCGGTTTTCATGGGCGCCGCCATTACTGAGGTTCCGGGTTCGATTCCCGGGCGAGGCAATGTAGAAAAATAGGTTTTCTTTAATGTCTCGCTCGGGTCTAGGTGTTGTGGTACCTTCAATGTTTTTGATTACCATAACA
The DNA here is from genome assembly GCA_963924145.1 of Pyrausta purpuralis. Lineage (NCBI taxonomy): Eukaryota > Metazoa > Arthropoda > Insecta > Lepidoptera > Crambidae > Pyrausta > Pyrausta purpuralis. The sequence continues at coordinate 23,272,737 of OZ001643.1, forward strand.
CAAGTGCATAAGCTACTTACTAAGGGATCGGATCAAATGTATGATGTTGTCCACTATTTATTTATTTATTCATTTAATATTGCGTTCGATATGGATCGACCTGTTAAACTTCTATTGTTTTTTTTAGGATGAGGAATTATAAAAGGAAAACCACGCGTGGAAGTACATCGGAAGAAGTCTATGAACTAGCAGCTAAGGAAGTGTTGGAAAATAAAAAGAGCCTGAGAGAAGCAGCTAGAAGTTTGGAAATATGTCATGTAACACTTCATAAATTTATGAAAAGGATGAAAGAAGGCTTACCGATTGAATTGGGATATAAAAAAAATAGACAAGTGTTTAATACACAACAGGAAATTAAGTTAGCAGAATATCTTCTTCAATGTGCTGTAATATATTTTGGCTTGCTACCTAGTGAAGTTAAAAAACTGGCGTATGAAATTGCCGTTTATCACAAGATTTCCAACATTCCTGAAAGTTGGATAAGAAATAAGTCCGCAGGTAATGACTGGTTTACAGCATTTTTGAAGAGGAACCCAAATTTGGCACTGCGAAGCCCGGAAGCAACCAGTTTAAGTCGAGCTACATCATTTAACCGAACAAATGTGGAACAGTTTTTCACAAAATACAAGGAAATACTTCAGAGGTACAATCTAACTGCAAGTAGGATTTGGAATGTTGACGAAACGGGAGTCACAACAGTGCAGAAACCAAAGAAGATCGTCGCACAGCGCGGTTCAAAACAAGTTGGAGCAGTCACATCTGCCGAAAGGGGCGTCTTGGTAACTGTGGCAGCAGCGGCAAATGCATTAGGTAACCACATTCCTTGCATGTTTGTGTTTCCACGAATCCGATATAGTGACATTTTCATAAAAAATGGCCCGCCTGAAGCTATTGGCGCCGGTAACAGTTCAGGCTGGATGTCTGAGACAGAATTTTTGATATTTTTGGATCATTTCATAAAACACGTGAAACCCACTAAAGATGATCCGGTACTCCTTTTTTTGGACAATCATCACTCGCATGTAAATGTGGCGGTAATAAATAAAGCGAAGGAAAATTATGTGATCTTACTTTCATTTCCTCCACACTGTTCGCACAAGCTGCAGCCATTAGATGTCGGAGTTTATGGACCCCTGAAGAATTACGTTGCCAGACTACAAACTAATTGGATGATTAGCAATCCTGGAAAGACAATGACCATTTATGACCTGCCAGGAATTGTGAAAGAAGCATTTCCGTTGGCTTTCACCCCGAACAACATTGCTCACTCGTTTAGAAAAACTGGTATCTGGCCATGCAATGAGTTTGTTTTTGGCGATGACGACTTTGCTCCGTCTTTCGTAACAGATCGGCCAATGCCTGTACCCCAACCGAATGACAACACTAATGCAGCGCCCGTTGAGTCCAATGTCACGATTCCCCCGATTCAGCAACACGAGGAAGACATTTTAGGTAACCCATCGCCTTCATTGCTGCAAACTGAGGGACAAGACGAATTAACACCAGATAATCTTAGCCTAACATTAGGTCTGGAACCGTCCTTGATACCAGAAATCGAAAGAAGCATGCCTAATCTTGATATCAGCGTGGGTGCAGTTATTGAGGAAATGTCAAGGAGTCCAGTTCCTGGTACATCAACATTCTTTAGTCCCGAAGCTGTACGGCCATTGCCAAAAGCGGCTCCTCGCTCTAAGTCTAATCGAGGTCGCAAGCGAAAGTGTGCAATCTTAACAGACACTCCGGAAAAGAGTGCTTTAGAAGAAGAAGCTAAGCTAAAGAATAACAAAAAGAAATCTACTGCGAATTTAAAAGTCAATAAGGAAAAGCAAAGAGTTAAGAAACGTAAAGTGGAGAAAAAAGAAAAGAAATCCAGTAAACAGGCTAAAGATAGAGTGAAAAAGAAACTATTACAAGAGAGTTTAGAAGAAGACGATGATGAGGATGAAACCATTTGCTTAGGCTGTGGCTCATCATATTCTGAAGATAAATCTGGTGTGGACTGGGTCGAATGTATATCCTGCAAACAATGGTCGCATATAACCTGCATAAAAGGAGATGCAGTTGCTTATGTTTGCACAAACTGCAACTCAGACTCGGATTATGATGACTAATTTTTATCACTAGTTTGAAGACTGACTAATAAGTAGGTTGAGTAAGACTGACTAGAAAGTTTCACTTTTATAACCAAATTTGTATGTTCATTTATTAGAGGAGTAATTTTTTGTTCTTTTATTTGATAAAGATAAATTTAGTACGTTTTAAGTTTATTACACATGTTTAAACGGCAAGGAGCCGAATTTCATTTTATTTGGATTGTTAATGATCATTTGATGATCAAAAATTATTTTATGTTATTTGATTTGAGTAATGCTGATTGAGTGAGTCAGTTAAACTATTATAATTTAAGTTTTCTGTTTATTTTATGAATGGTAAGGAACCGCATTTAATTTTATTAGTTTTTCTAATAAACATTGAATATTGTTTTGTTGTTTATCTTAACCAAAATCCCATTCGCAACTACATGTTTTTTCTTACCCCCGCTGTTAAAACTTTCCCCAGTGGTGTTAAAACCAACCCCAAACCGGGGGTAAGATCTAACAAGTGACTTGTTTGCCAAAACTCGTTTTTTCTCAGATATGGTAATTATTATATATATTTTATTGTACTGTACGTAAAGCTCATTAAATTTTGCATCATATGCCCAAAAAACATGTTTCTTGCTAAAGTAGTTTAGAAAATATACCGCTTAATTTAAACTTTGTTAGAACCAGCCCCAGTCTCCCCTACTCTTGAATTTCATAATTTTCCGTGCATTATTTGACTATTTCATAAGATCCTTTTTCTGACAATAAAAAACGAAACAAAGAAAAAATTGGCGATATGGGTCCAGCCGTTCACACGTAATGTCCGTGACCAAAGGAAATATGAATCAATTTTTATGTAGGATATTATGTGCGTAGTTTGGCCCAGTCTCCAGGAATTCTTATAGTGAGTGATTGAAATTAGTAGGGGAAAAAAGCAACTTAATCTTTATATATATAATTCTTCTGTGAGTGTGTATGTCACTGAACTTCTCTCAAACGACTGGACCGGTTTTGATGAAATTTTTTGTGTGTGTTCAAGGGGATCTGGGAATGGTTTAGATTCACAATTTTGTGAAAAACGCGCGGACGAAGTCGCGGGGGACCACTAGTAATTTTATAAATTTCAACATTTGAGCAATCAACTCAAATGGAATAAAGTGAAGTATTAAAACCTGCTGTTTTGATCAACTCATATGGAATAAAACATCGATTGATAGACTCACCATTTGAAATCCTTGAGTAGCTCATCTAAGCTTCCCTCGACTTCTTTCAGCGTATCATTTAGGTACTTCAGTTTGATAAGTATTCTCCTCCCGTTCATCTCTATACTACCGGGCGCTGGCTCATCGCCAGTATTATGGTTCTCACCGATGACATTACTGTCGGTTTCCTCATTTCCGTTCGACGCCGTCGATGCCACGTTGGCTTCGTTCTTGTTTGACTTTACACTGGCAGTTAAAGTTGGGTTTGATTCTGAAACCATTTATTAAATCTGTAAGCTTTTGATGGAAGTTTTTTTGTGATTTGGACATGGTTTGGCAAGAGCTAGTAGAAGGGTATTTGTAAATATTGGTCTGAATACAGCAACAACTGGATTCTCTCTCTCTGTTTTAATAGCACAATCTAGAAGACAGAAGGCGATAAAATCATAGAAATTATTTACCCACACGATCAGCTCTTTGTGCTTGTTGGACTCAGACCAGCATTTGAACCACCCTGCTTATTTCTCAGTTTTGTTTAAGCGTAACATCAAACTGTCCAAAAGCTATTTTGCTATAAGCCTTGTTAGACGAAGGGAATACCCTTACACTTCTTGTAAAACTAAACCACGTGATCATACATTTACATAAAAAAATATAGTTAAAATATTAAATCTGATTATGAAGTTGTAGGTGCCTTCGAGAAGTACTTCTGTAATATACCTAGCTATCAAAACCACAAAACAACTTATTTCGTGCGCTCGGCATGCAATTTGATTTCACTCATATTACCACTTAAATGACTTTGACTGCCAATTTCTATTTCCCTGTCTCGAAAAGCACGTAAAGCCGTCGTCCTGCGCTTGATCTCTCTCCGGCCGTTGGTCGAAATCGGCTAGGGGCAGTATTATTATTATTCCGTTACTCTACTCACCGTTGGGCCGCGTGAAGAAGTCGCAGCCAGCGGTGACGTCAGCCTCCATCGCGTTGACGATGCTGTCCATCTCTCGGATCTGCTCGTTGCTGGCTGGTTCACTCTCTTCCTGCGCTTCGCTGTCGTCACTACCAGAGTCGGCAATGCCTTGCACACTACCGGGAGCTAAAATAAAGTATGCCTTAATTTTGAGAGAATATCGATTTGTTCAGAGTATTGCCATGATAACCATGGTACCAAGTTGAAAATATTATTTTGTAACATCCATAAAAAAAACGACGAATTTAGAGCCTCGTCTTTTCAAATTGGTTAAACATGTTTGTATGCAACATAAGAAGGATATAAGCTTGCAAGCTTGACTTTTATTTATCAATGTAATGTATTGCACTAAAAAAAATTATGACTCACAAACACGGACGAGTAAAAAAAGTAAGGACTCCGCGTCACCTACTTATAAAGTGAAGCACCCAAAGTAAGCCAGCATACGTGTAAATACGAAGCTACACTCACACACTGACGCAAAAGTAAGCCGATCGGCCGCCATTACCCTTTCTGCCATCGTCTGTGACAGTGCAAACCGTCGCGTATAAAAAAATGAAAAAATACCGTCGTGTATCGTTAAACGGTGTAAAAATATTACATTTCTACAAAAAAAGTACCAAGGAATTACTTTTCATAGGTTAGCCAGTACCTATTACGTTAATTTCTGTTCTTTTTAAAATACAAAAAATATTTATTTGGAACACAAAACCTCCACTCCACGTGATTTGCCGGTGACAGTAACAACCAGTGTGGCTGGAAAATAAATAGGGACTTTACCCGAAAAAACAGGCTAAGTGCAAGTCGGACTCGCGCACTGAAAAACTACAAGTTGGTTTTATAGCAGTATTCTACTGCATAAACACAACATTTTAAAGATTTTAAAGTTAACTTAAGTATATAATTTTAACAGTTCTTAATTTTTTTGACATTTAAATAAATTGTAGTGTTTGTGTAACAGAAAACCAAGCAAATTAATTATTTTTTTGTATTCGTAATAATAATTAGAAGAGCTGGCAAGCACTTTTTATTTACATAAAAATATAATGAAATCCAACCAAAAGAATTACAGGTATGTAATTTATCTAGCCATTTGGATATCAGGTTGTCGACTTACATTATTTTTATTTTTATTGTGGTTTTGAAAGGCACATTACTTCAAATTTTATGCACATTGCTCATATGCATAAACGAGTAAAAATAGCAGTCTCACTTCCGCCATTCTGATACACCTACACAATAAAGGGAGAAATGTTTGTGTCAACTGGTATCCCCGTGACGCACACAGATACAGCATAAAAGTGGCTTCACTTGCTAGTATCGCGGTGCGGAGTCCTTTCTTTTTTACTCGTCCGTGCTCACAAACAACCATAAGTAGGTGTTGGAGTCATTCGAATAAACAACTTATTTGTGGCTATCTTTGCACACTGATAAGCTCCGCCCCTTTAATTACCCAGTGTGTATTTGATTGGTCACAGCAGAGATTAGTTCAGATTACACAGACAATAGACTTATACAGAGATACAATAGACAGATCATATCTACAATCCACTCTGGATTCAAACTTCCTAACTAAAACATTCGTTCACTTACAAGAGAGGTTATATTGTACCTCCACAACAGCACAATCGTAACAGGAAAAAGAAAACATTATCCTCCAATAATTACCTGTCTTAAGACAAAATTATTGCATGAATTGCTGATTACTAGAGTAAGGTAAGGTCTTATTATTACGGAAATTTTGTGTTGCTGAACAAATGATTTTTACTTATTTAAAAAAAAAAAGGATTTAATCAATTCAATATATGCGATATCATTGGAATTTTATGATATTTGAGTATGTTGACCTAGTAAGGCTTTCATTACACATCGTGCAAGATTATGTAGGTGTACGTTTACATAATAGTATGCTTGTCCACAGATTTCTCGGAAACAAGAAGTTGTAGCCAGATGATTCTTTTTAAGTTCAAATAGGTATATTCCAACTTAGGGTACAGTGTAAGTTTCATCAGAATCGGCCCAGTTGTTTTTGAGATTATGAGGAATAACTAAAAATTATGAAAAAATGTAATTGCTTTTAAAAAACTGTCTAAAAAGCAAAAAATTAAGCATTTGTCTTCTTGTTAGGAGAAAGAAATTCTTTTGGAGTTGATGCAAGATGTTTGTAATCTGTTGGTGTACATAAGCTTGACATCATGCACCAACTCCAAAATAATTTATGTCCTTTAGCTTTTTAGTCAGTATTTTTAAGGCGGTTTTATTTTGTACCATGGTAATCTTAACAGGTATGCACATATTTTCAATAACTTACCATCTAGTCTCCTATAGAAATGCAGTCGGTTATTATTCATCATGGCCATGTCTGCATCAATTATGCTGTCCATTTCTTGCAGCGGTATCACACGGGATGTGTCTCTTGGTTCTTCTACAGGTTCTGATGGGCTCACTGGAAATAATAAGAAACATAAATCAATTTTTTTAATGCTAAGTCAAATGCAAAATGAAATTAGTCCTGATTGGATGAATTTTTTCTTCTTAGGTATAGGGATGATTTATTGTAACATCATGATTCTTAGAAAAATGGTATTCCCTTACCAATTGTTTCTGGAGTAGATACCGGTTGAGGATTACTAGTTTGGTTATCAGCAATCATGAAATTTGCTCCTGAAATAATCATATGTAATTTGAAGATGAATATTCCATGTTAATCAGGTACCTGCATAATATAAATAACAATCTTGTATAGTTAAAAAATAATATTTTTGTGTTATTTTGACTGAGAAATAGACATATACACTCATATGTAAATCACAAATAAAAGTTCAATAGATTGCGTATTTATTAACAAACAGCTAGTTCCAAATAGTGTTAGAACTTACTGGTGCGAAAGCTGACTGTTACAGGGTGGTGTTGCCGTGGCCTCATGACAACTACAGTCCGGTACCGGCCGGGTCGGGCATTTGTTGAGAGCCATGCGAGCATAGCCACAGTTGCGACAAGCAACACCCCCACAAACTGGATAACTTCATCCCCGATGCCCTCTATTAGGGTCATTTTGTATTACAAATCTAAAATATAACAATTGATTTTAAACTTGCACATGACTAAAGCATACTTTTACAGAACTTAAAACATTTGAACAAATTAAATCTGTTTTGGGTAATGGCATTAGCATATATATAGGTATAGTATAGTATAGGTCTACAAATAATTTAGCAAGTCAATGTTTACATCAAAGATTGATAGCACTTAAAACCATTTTTTAATAAAAACATGGAAAAACATTATATACTTCAATAGCTATTGCGTCAGAAAATAATAATCTTTAAGCTTGGTAGTGAAGTTGTGATTTATTGAGTGTAATGATTACAGTTTCTAAGAGCTAACAATATCCCTTCAAGGTCACGGAAAACTAGCCTCAACAAAGTTTACATTGCTGATACCTTACGCTCCCTTGTGTTTTTTTTTCTCCCAGCAAACTGTAAGTATAGATGCTGTTGTCACTGAGCATATGCAAAAAGATAAAACGACATTGCAATATCAGCAGAAACGATAATACTGTTGGTGCACTAATATCAACAAACAAAAGGAACGTATATGTCGTACATACAAAACCTTTAGAACAGGATTACTTTAAAAAGGCGACAAGGACATTGTTATTAATTTTAACTAGGAAAACCTTTCTTTTTTCCAGAAACACGGAAATAAATTAACGTGAAGAAAAACAGCAATGAACATGACAGATGATGTCGTTTATTTTGACGTTGTCAGAATGACATTACTTTCTTATAATGCTGTGTAGGCAAAGGGTGTGTACATCCGGCCGTCTGAGCCAGGCTTCTAGAGAGATCAAGAATATCTAGGCTGATAGATAACGAATCGTTAGTGACGCTGATATATCCAGGTTTCATCGTTTGTGACGCAATAGTTTTCTTGGAAAATCAAAAAAACTAGGCTCAGACAGCCAGAATTTTGCATTTTCTGACTTTCCAGATCTCAACTATCAGACGGTTTCAGGGTGCTGTTTCTTATAAAATGTGATGTGACGCGTAAGTGACGGTCATCCGAAGTAGTTCCATCCATTTTAATCCAGTACATTTTTGAGAAATCGTGATAAACGTGTGGCTAAGACATCCTGATATCCGGTCGTCTGAGCCAACTTGTTTTTCTCTATATTTTACGAAATGTTATGTTTCGAACAAATGTTTTAAGATTTACTGATGTGACGACGTTAGTGACAGCTCTCGACCAGATTTGAACCTTCGTGACGCAAGCCTTTTGGAGAAATTGAGAAAAAGCTGCTGGCTCAGACAGCCGGATGCTGGCTGTCTGAGCCACCCAGTTCTACCACTTCCAGGTGTTGTACGAAGCTGAAAACTCATCTAATCTGATGTGACGCGGCCTCTAAGTACAAAAAATCGTAAGTGACGGCTCTATATGCCGCCAATCAAAAGTTATAAGCATTTCAAATGTTTTCCATACATCGATGCATTTGGGTGGCCACACTTCGCACTCTTTATGGAAACGGAAAGACAATTTAGTAGAAAATGTAAGCTAAAGCCCCTCATATCAAAGCGGATGCTTTCTCCTGCTATTTAAATATTTAATTACGTAGTCAATAACTACGCCGATGAAGGAAAATATGTTAATTATTTATGGTCTCAGGTATTCCAAGGAAAAAAATCGTTAGATTAGTATTTATTTGAAAACAATAGTTACCGCTAGTTTATCGAAGGTACTACAATATTAGAGAATTTTGGTAAGGTACATACTACTTACATTTACTCGACTCTTCCCATGTGATTTTACGGCCGACTTGGGACAAGATGCAAAAAATCAATATAAATACTAACTTATTCCTGCAAGTCGTTTCCTTTTTTGTTTGGATGGAAAACTTAGTAATTCATTGACTCGTCCCACCATGCCTATATAATATTTGGGACGAAATGCGGAAAATCAAAGATATATTTACAAACTGCAGCTCGTCCTGATAATTCCTAAACTTTCTCAACGTTTCAACGAAGGCTTTTATTTTTATTTCTAGTTTAAATGAGATGATCTTGCCAAGATCATAGTTTATCAGACCATGTACAGACTCATATTTTATTTAGGTACCATTTAAAAAATCAGGAATATGCTATCAAGTTAAAGAAAATATGTTAAATAAGAACATTAAAACACTTTTTAATCACTGTTAATTCGACATGCAAGATAGCGTCAGACGAAAAAGTAGACATTTACAGTGATGACAGTTGCTGAAAAAAATCCGCACTACTGATTAGTGACTGATGTACTGACAAGGAAACCTGCACTTACGAAGTTAATCATTAAAAAAATGCATTTAAAGAAATTTATGGTGATAATATTGGGCTAGTTATAATAAAAGGGGGCACAAAGACTTATGACATCAATCAGGCATGTTTTGACGTGAGCTCCAGACTCAGACCTCAGTAAGCAGAGCAGTATTTAGTTGGACTACTTACTACTTTTACTAGGCGTAGTCAGCGTTCTCTTGAAAAAAGCTAGGCTCCAGGCTGACTAGGCATACTCAGCGCTTTGCACTTACTTTTTTACTCGGCGTTTAGATAGCTGTTTACTGATAATTCTGATATCACCCAACGTCTAAGAATTACCATGTGGAAGTCTCCTGTTATTGATATTTTAGTAAATAATAAAGTTATTTTACGAATTGCTTCTGGTGTAGCATTTATGCAAATAGTAGTTTATCAATTCATCCCATACATGTCTACAGCTTATTTTGGACGAGATGCAGATAATTTAATCAAATGATTTTTAACGTCATTTAATGTAATCAAAAAGTTAAAACTATCAATATGAGTATAATCAGAAAAAAAAACAATAATATTGTTACAAAAAAGTTAACACAATTTTGTTGTATGAAAGGAAACCCTTTTAATGATTACAAAGTAAAATATAATATACATCTGATATAACAATTTTAGTCAAATGTGAATAATACTCCTCGTAAATAGGTATACTATACTCGTCATAAAATCAATAAAGTCTACGAACTAAGTAAAAATCCACGAGCACAAAACTTATATCATTGCTTTATTAAAACAAAATAATTATTACTTGTCCTATGAACATAAACTTTAAAAGAAGATAAACGCTACAACCTGTGGTAATAAACATGACAGGTCCAAAACAATATATATTTTTTTCATTTTATTTCATTATTTTCGTAAGTTGGTTTCTACGCACCTCTCTTACCGCCATATCCATTGTTACTTACTTACATTTTTATTTATTATGTATACATTTTGTAACATACATATTTAAACTTTCTTATTAAAATAAATGATATTAAGTGGATGATTTCTTTCCATCCCGCATAATTTTATAGTCTATCTATATATTTTTATATATATGATCAGCCATTTGACCACTATCACAACTGGTGGTAAGTGATGACGTCGTCGAGGATTGGTCATGTCTGATCAGTAATAGCGTAATCATTCTTCTTTTGAAAATGCCCAAATTAAGGGTTTCGGGAACACCTCAGCCGGTAGCGCATTCCATTCTTTATTCCCCCGCATCAGAAATATTGTTCGAACAAAGATGGACACAAAGATGGCGCGCGTCTCGTGTTCCGAAGGTGAAATAAGGCTGGCTTAGTATTTTTTGTTCGTAATAATAATAAGCGGTCCCAGAGAACTGCGTTTCACCTTCTGCGCTGTTTTATGGTTATTATTTTGCACCCAAAAAAGCAGGAGACGATTTGCATAATGATTAAAATTAATTATTGCATCTTGTCCCAAATGGGCCATAATAATATGGGACGAGTTGAGGAATGAGTACTTAGTATGTATTTAATACCGAAAAAGTCTTATATTGTAGTAACCAGCTGGAGCTAGTGATTATTTTTAAATAAAGAGTAATTTTAAAACCTGGAATACCCCATACATAATAAACATATTTTCCTTCATCGGCGTAGTTATTGACTACGTAATTAAATATTTAAATAGCAGGAGAAAGCATCCGCTTTGATATGAGGGGCTTTAGCTTACATTTTCTACTAAATTGTCTTTCCGTTTCCATAAAGAGTACGAAGTGTGGCCACCCAAATGCATCGATGTATGGAAAACATTTGAAATGCTTATAACTTTTGATTGGCGGCATATAGAGCCGTCACTTACGATTTTTTGTACTTAGAGGCCGCGTCACATCAGATTAGATTAGATTGAAAACTCATTTCAGCTTCGTACAACACCTGGAAGTGGTAGAACTGGGTGGCTCAGACTGCCAGCATCCGGCTGTCTGAGCCAGCAGTTTTTTCTCAATTTCTCCAAAACGCGTGCGTCACGAAGGTTCAAATCTGGTCGAGAGCTGTCACTAACGTCGTCACATCAGTAAATCCTAAAAACATTTGTCCGAAACGTAACATTTCGTGAAATATAGAGAAAAACAAGTTGGCTCAGACGACCGGATATCAGGCTGTCTGAGCCACACGTTTATCACGATTTCTCAAAAAGTACTGGATTAAAATGGATGGAACTACTTCGGATGACCGTCACTAACGCGTCACATCACATTTTATAAGAAACAGCGACCTGAAACCCTCTGATAGTTGAGATCTGGAAAGTCAGAAAATGCGAAATTCTGGCTGTCTGAGCCTAGTTTTTTTGATTTTCCAAGAAAACTATTGCGTCACAAACGATGAAACCTGGATACATCAGCGTCACTAACGATTCCTTATAAGCCTAGATATGCAAGATCTCTATAGAAGCCTGGCTCAGACGGCCGGATGTACACCAAAGGGTCGACGTAGGTATACAGCCAAAACTTCAGTTCGTCAACCAATCAACCAGCAGATGTTCTGTTTTGTTGAAGAAGGCGAAGGTAGTTGAACATTTACAGTGCTGCCACTAACGTGTGCGTTATTGGGGCGGCGTGTCGAATTGGATCGAGATGAGAATATATAGAAAATTTAGAGCCCTATGTTCCATTCATGTGCCCCAAAAATCAAAGCAAGCAAAGGTTTTGGTTTAAAGTCTCTCAGTATTGCCCACTCCCTCCCATAAAGGTATTTTTAGGAAATAAGATGCCGCTGGAGTAACGTCTGAAAACATTAGTAGGTACAGCGGCATGATTTTAAAGGGTAGCTTAGTTGTGTGCCCTCTCTTGGCCGAGTTGCGGCATTTGTGCCCCTAGTGGATTTGGTGTTATTGCAAATGCCGCTGGAGTAACGTATGGTGGATTTCCCTGCGGAACGGCCGAACGAACAGATATGATTTTTTGTCAGCCGGTGTGTTGTAATTCGTGCACTAAGTGCCCTAGATTTTTTCCAATAAATGCACGGTTTATTAATAGGAAGAGCTTCTCAGAAAATCGAAAATAGCCTGTAGTTCTTTAACTACAAAAAAATTGAATGCAGTGCCCCTATGCCTTTTAGGCATATGTTCGTCTGACAAAATTGTAAAACCGTAAGTCTAATTTTCGTCGAAATTATTTTTTTTTCTGTGCAAGTTGTTTTCCTTTTTTCAGACCTTAAATAAGAGCATTTTGAACAAGATAATAACAAAACATGATTTGCCGAACAATCATAATCATAATCATTTATTTCTCACCATAAAGAAAATAGGACGTAAGGGAGCTTGACCAAGACTATAAGCTCCAAGCCAACCTCACCTTCACGTGGTGCGTCCTGTTTATACAGACGAGGCTCTGGCGACCGACCGATGGCGATATAACCATCCAATGTAAGGCGCAGCTAAATGTTGGACTGTGACGGGCAGCAGCGTCACAGCTGCAAGGGGCTGCGCCTCTGCGCTCGCCAACCCGCCTGCCAAGCGTGGCGAGTATTGGAAAAATCCCTTCACATGCTAGTACACCAGAAAACCAGGCCCCAAGTCTCTGGCAGCCCCGCTATTCCTGACTTTGGTAGCGGTCACGGTAACGGCGGGGCAAGGGGTGCTAAGAATCCCCGGAGGCGATCGCGCTGCCACCCCCGACGACAACTGGCCCTGGTAACGTACAACACGTGTACACTGAGGACAGATGAGAAGTTGCTCGAGCTGGAGGAAGAAATGAGCAGGTTACACTGGGACATAATGGGTCTATCAGAAGTCCGTAGAGAGCGCGAGGACACGATAACTCTACAGTCCGGAAACCTGCTCTACTACCGGGAAGGTAACCAACGAAAGTCCCAAGGTTGTGTCGGGTTCCTCGTTCACAAGTCCCTCATCAACAATATCGAGACCATTGAGAGTGTGTCGAGCAAGGTAATATACCTTATACTCAGAATATCCAAGAGGTATTCGCTGAAGGTCATACAGTTATTGCACCGACCTCGAAACACCCGGATGAAGAGGTGGAGGAAATGTATGAGGACGTAAGTAGAGCCATACATACTTCCAAAACCTATTTTACTGTTGTAATGGAGGACTTCAACGCGAAACTGGGCAAGCGAGGCGAGAATGACTTGAAGGTGGGACCTTTTGGATATGGTCAAAGGAATGCCAGGGGACGGAGGCAGGCCGACTTTCTGGAGAAGGAGGGACTCTTGGCGATGAACTCTTTCTTCCAGAAGCCGCCTCAAAGGAAGTGGACTTGGTTGAGTCCCGATGGCTTGACGAGAAACGAGATTGACTTCTTCATGACCTCCAAGAGACGGTTATTCAATGTCTCCGTGATCAACAGGGTGGAAACCGGAAGCGATCACCGAATGGTTCGAGGCACATTGAATATAAATGTCAAATTGAAAAGATCCCGTCTGATGAAGTCCACGCTCCGACCGACTCGTGCTCATATCCAAAATCCCGGGAGCTTTCAACCCGAGTTGTCAAACTGCTTTGATTGCCTAGAAAATTGCGTTACAGTGGACGAAATTAACAACGGGTTTGTGGAAACTGTTCAAACGGTGGGGTCTAAGTATTTTAGGCCTGGCCGTAAAAATAGACCTCAAAAACTGTCGGTCCACACTCTCGACCTTATGGCAAAACGTCGATCTATGGCACTGCAGTCCTCTGTTAATGCTGAAAACTACAGGCAGCTCAATAGACAAATATGGAAATCCCTGCGACACGACATTCGTTGCTTTAACACTAATAGTGTTAAAGAAACGATAGAGCGGAACCAAGGCTCCAAAGTGTTTGCAAGGGACATGTCTATTGGGCAAAGCCTGTTGACGAAGCTTAAGATGGAGGACGGCAGTGTAGCGTCGACGAAAGCAGAGGTTTTGAGGGAGATCGAAAGGTTCTATGGGCAGTTGTACACCTCAGTAGCCAAACCCGTTGATAGCTCGGCCAGAGACTCACGAGTTGTCAGGATAACTCGTGAGTCTCTGGCCGAGTCACTACACCGAAGACATCCCGGACATCAGCCTCTACGAGATTAGGATGGCCCTTAAACAGCTCAAAAATAACAAGGCACCTGGCGAGGACAGAATCACGGCAGAGCTTCTGAAGGCGGGTGGAACACCGGTACTTAAAGTCCTTCAGAGACTTTTTAATTCCGTGCTGCTAGAGGGCATCACGCCTGAGGCATGGAACAGGAGTGTGGTGGTGTTGTTCTTCAAAAAAGGAGACAAAACCTTATTGAAGAACTACAGACCCATCTCACTCCTGAGCCATGTCTACAAGCTGTTTTCAAGGGTCATCACGAACCGTCTCGCACGTAGGTTTGATGACTTCCAGCGTCCCGAACAAGCCGGTTTCCGAAAAGGCTATAGTACCATAGACCATATACATACGCTTAGGCAAATTATACAGAAGTCCGAGGAGTATAATATGCCTCTATGCTTAGCGTTTGTGGACAATAAGAAGGCCTTTGATTCGATCGAAACTTGGGCGGTGCTTCAGTCTCTGCAGCGGTGCCACATAGACTATAGGTATAAAGAGGTGTTAAAGTGCCTTTACAATAACGCCATGTCGGTCCGAGTACAGGAGCAGAACACGAAGGCGATTCCATTGCGGAGAGGTGTGAGACAGGGAGATGTGATATCTCCGAAACTGTTCACAGCGGCATTGGAAGATGCCTTCAAACGTCTGGAATGGGAAGGAATCGGCATCAATGTTAATGGCGAATACATCACACACCTCCGATTTGCCGATGATATAGTCGTTGTGGCAAAGACGCTGGACGATCTTGGCACTATGCTCGAAGACCTTGACCGAGTATCCCAACAAGTGGGTCTTAAAACGAACATGGAGAAGACGAAAATTATGTCAAACTCCCTTGTCGTACCCACTCCAGTATCCGTTGGAAACTCAACTCTCAAAGTTGTCGACGAGTACGTCTACCTGGGACAAGTGATCCAATTGGGTAGATTCAACTTCGAGAAAGAGGTCAATCGAAGAATCCAACTCGGCTGGGCAGCGTCGGGAAATTGCGCAAGAGTGTCTTCTCATCTCATCTACCTCAGTGTCTGAAGACGAAAGTCTTTAACCAGTGTGTGTTACCAGTGATGACATACGGATCCGAAACATGATCTCTTACTATAGGCCTTATAATGAAGCTCAAAAGCACACAACGAGCGATGGAAAGGGCTATGCTGGGTGTTTCTCTACGGGATCGAATCAGAAATGAGGAGATACGTAGAAGAACTAAAGTAACGGACAGCCGGAATAGCCTTGAGAATCAGTAAGCTCAAGTGGCAATGGGCAGGGCACATAGCGCGAAGAACTGATGGCCGTTGGGGCAGGAAAATTCTAGATTGGAGACCCTTCGACCAGAGACGCAGCGTGGGACGTCCACCAACAAGATGGACAGACGACATTATAAAGATCGCAGGATCAAACTGGATGCAGACCGCTAGTGATCGATCGCTGTGGAAAGCCGTGGGGGAGGCCTATGTTCAGCAGTGGACGTCCTTTGGCTGATAATGATGATGATGATGATAAAGAAAATACAATATTAAGAAAATCAAATTTTTGGTATATACATATATACACACACCGGCACAATTAGGGGAACACAAAAAAATAGGTTTTCTTCAATACCTTCGGATATCTTGACAAGTTGTTATTATTTATATATTACTAATCTCTCTAGAAATACCCTTGAGCACAGATTCATCTTTCTCAAGTGAGTTTTTTTTTATGGCACTTTAAGAATTTGCTGACACTTAGCGTTAGAATTGCTTCTGATAAGAACTTTATTGGGTCCTGTGCATAATGACTGTGGCTGATTCAACTGTTTATTTTTGAATTGTGTAAATATTCCAGGTACGAAATGAGTGATTTGCCAGCAACTACAGTGGCTAGTGGCTGTAACCATGATCGAAGAGGGGCATACCTACCGCTCAGTAAGTCGAGCTTTGGGTGTATCGATTTGAGTGGTTCATCGCGTTGTTCAACGCTACAGGGAGACAGGATCTTACGTGCGGAGGCGAGCAAGGCAGAAATCGGGCTACAAGCGCCGTTGATGACCGTTTCATCACCTTGCAAACTTTGAGGAATCGTCGACAGACCGCGGTTCAGACCCGAAATCAACTGGCTGAGGTCCGTAACGTTAATGTTAGTGAACGAACAGTTAGGAGGCGTCTTAATGAAGGTGGGTTAAGATCTTATGTGCCAGCAAAAGCACCTAAACTCGAGGCAGCTCATCGTGTGGCAAGGTTAGCGTCTGGCCGTGCGCACCGAGATTGGACAAGTGAGTGGAGTCGCGTTTTATTCACCGATGAGAGCCGTTTCTGTGTTAATTTCGTGGATGGACGGGAGAGGCTGTGGAGATATCGTGAAAAACGATATAACCAAACAAACTTCACAGAAACAGTGGCATGTGGTGGAGGATCGGTAATGGTATAGGGTGGCATATGTTTGGGAGCTCGCACAGACTTAGTGCTTATTGAAAATGGATCGCTCACTGCACAGCGATACGTAACAGAGATCTTAGAACCATATGTCATGTCTTTTGCCCCATTCATAGGCCCACATTTCGTTTTCATGCACGATAACGCGCGTCCCCATACAGCGCGTATCGTGGGTACCTACCTGAATGAGGTTGGCATTAGTCAAATGAACTGGCCAGCGCGATCACCGGACATGAACCCTATAGAACATGCCTGGGATATTCTGGGAAGAAGGTTTCGGCAGCGAAATCCAGCTCCCAGGAATGTTGAGGAACTGAAACAGGCATTAGTGGAAGAGTGGAACAATTTGCCTCAATCAATGATCGATGGCCTTGTTCTGAGTATGGGAAATCGTATCCAAGCTCTGCTAAGAGCCCGCGGAGGCAACACTCGCTATTAATTTGAAGTTTTTTTGTTAATTTTGTAAAAAAATACAATTTAAAATCTCACACTCCTAGTGACTTACTTTACCAATTTTTGTAATTATCGTTTAATTTCTTTAAAACGGGTAATTTGGAGCTTATTTTGATTTAATTCTGTTATTTTAAGGCAATGTGATCTGTTACTGAAAACCATAAAAATATTTAAAATAAATTCATTAAAAAAACAACCTTTTTTTGTGTTCCCCTAATTGTGCCGGTGTGGGTGGGCTCATACCTGAACTAGGATGATTCCTGTATCTCAGGTTATCAACCCTCAAATAGACCCTATATTCAAATAAAGGCATACAGAATTTCAGCTTTCTACTACACCATTATAATTAACCGTTTTGTAGTTACGGCGAGTACGTAATAGCCAAAAGTATTTATTTAAGTAAAACGCGGCCTCTTTTTAATCATGGCGTCATTCTGTCATTCTTCAAAGAAGTAATTGTAGCATGATGATTTTACTCATTACAGACAAAGGAGGTTATAAATTTTATGTGTCGGTATATACAGGGTGTCCCAAAAGCGAAGGGATATGCCAAAAACTTTTTCAAGTAAAAGTCTCACCATTTTCGAGATATCCTCAATTTTAATATTTTTTGAAAATTTCTTTTTCGCTCACTAAAAGTCATGCTATTTCCACAAATTATGACTTTTTGAAGACCGACCTGTTTTATTTTTTCAACTTATGCATGCCCTAAATCTTTTAATGCAAGACCGGTTTAATCATAACATTAAGTTTAATCAGAACATATTTCGCGCAAGCATAGCCCTCGCGCGAAATATGTTCCGATGCTTCGTGAATTTTCACTCGCAGCTGTGAAACTGATGTAGTCTGCGTTGAATAAACAACATCTTTCAGGCAGCCCCAATAAAATAAAATAAAACAAAGGATTAAGGTCTAGTGACCTTGCTGGCCATGCAATAGCGTCAATTTCGTCAATAAGATTTTGTGGAGCGACGAGTCATGTTGCAGAAAAGACAGTTACTTAAACATGCACAATGTTTAAGTAACTGTCTTTTCTGCAACATGACTCGTCGCTCCACAAAATCTTAGACAAAAAAGTAGAATCGTCATGAAGCTTATTTAGCATTGTCAGACAGCATTCAACTCTTCGCGGGTGGTCAGCTGGTAATAACGTTTGGGTGCAAACGTTATTACCAGCTGCACGCTGGTACGGATGCAATTCGTATCTTTTTAAAACGCGGTCTATGGTGCTTTTTGATATCCCTAGTGCGTTCTCTTTTCCTCACAGAAATAGAGAGGTTCCACATCAACACTTCTTCATCGACATTGATTCTGGGTCTGCCTTGACCGCCGCTGCTTCAGACTCCGTTCTTCAGAAAACGTGCGATGGACGTTTAAAAACATGCGATAGCCTGGAGCACGTCTATTATGATACCTACAAAAAAAATAGCACTGAAGTGAAAATAAGTTTGCAGTTATTAGATAGTGTTTTTACATGAAAAATCGTACAAGTGTAATCGTGTTAACAATAAACTAATATTACAAAATAATAAGTATTTCACCTCTCTTGATAGAGTTGAGCGGCTGTAATAGCGACGCCACGGCATTCCCCATAAATTAAATGCATATCATCATACTCGCTACCCGTATACGCGTGCCTAGACATTTCGTAGTCGTGGTTGTCTGATGATAAAAAAAACCCGGCCAAGTGCGAGTCGGACTCGCGCATTGAGGGTTCCGTGCCAACTTTAACTGAATGAGGGAATCCACTTACTGCTACTAAGTAAAATACCACAATATTTTGTCGACTGCAAATATAACTTTGTTTTTCATAGTGTTTGTATGAAGTACAAAGTTATGTTTGCGGTTGTTGAAAATTGCTATATCTCTAAAACTACTCATTCGATCCCGTCCGAACCAATTTTCGTTGAAAGTATTTATTAAGATCTACATTAGGTATTTTTTTTCAAAATTTACACTTGCTTGGTTTAGAAGTTAGATGGGAGGGGACGCTCATTTTTCCACTTATGAAGCGTCTAGCTATGAAACGTTAGACTTGAAAAGAAAATGGTTTTAGAAACCTCTATGTCATTTTAAGAGACCTATCCATAGACACCCCACACGCATAGGTGTGACTAAAAAAATTTTTATTGGTTTAAGCTTCATGTATGGGAGCCCCCCCTTCTATGTCATTATTTTTTATTTTTTGTTTGAGAATTGGTAAGCGGTTAACAGGATACATCTTCCTTCCAAATTTCAACAGTGCAATGCTTATAGTTACAGAATAAAATGGCTGTGACATACGGACGGACAGACAGACAGACTTGACGAAACTATAAAGGTCTGGGCACACAGCCGGCGGGGCGGGACGGCGACGCGACGCCGGCGGAACGCCAGCGGGTTGGACGAGTTGTATAATATAGAAATATAGGAGACATGACAGACAGCGCCGCCACGCTCGGCGGGGCGGTAACTGGCGCGTCGCGTCGGCGTCGCGCCGAGCGCGAATACAAAACACAGCGCGGCGGGGCGGGCCACCGTCGCGCCGAGCGTGGCGTGAGCGGGACGGCGAGCGTTGTGTTATATGATGTTCGTATTTAGTAGCCACACAGACGGCGGAGCGTGGACGCGTCGCGCTCGGCGGGACGGAGTTTTGTATTTTTATACAACTTTTAGTACCAAAGAAAAGATGTTAAAACAATTGAACGTCTGATAGAATGAGTCAGAGGTTACACATTGATAAACGACCTTAGCCACAAATAATATAAAAAAGATTCTCTGAAATCTGCCATTTCTTGCCTGCAATCTTGCCATCACGTCACACCGCGGGCGGAACGGCCGGCGCGACGCCAGCGGGACGGTCACGCCGGCAGTGTGACTGCCTCATAGCGCTGGCGTTCCGCCGGCGTCGCGTCGCCGTCCCGCCCCGCCGGCTGTGTGCCCAGACCTTAAGGGTTCCGTTTTTTGCCATTCGGCTACGGAACCCTAAAAAGCCAAGTTGTTTAGATTACTGATATTCCAAGTGCAAATTAAGTCCATGTTTCTTGTTTATAATTCGAAATTCGAATATTTTCAGCATTCATGATTGCCAGCGCAAAATCCACCCGATATTTTGATTGAGTCCGAAAGCACGACCCTTGTGCATTAGAATTGCCTATAATGCTTGTGCATTAGAAAAAAATAAATTACATAATTGTTACCATTTTCACCAAAAAGCTAGTAAACAAGCAAGTTTCTATAGTATTTGGCACGTTCCTCTTGGTACTTTTTTTACACCACAGACTATGAAAGTCAGATGTATGAATTTGATTTTTAAAAATATTGCGAAACTTTGAATTTTCTGAGATTTCTGAATGATGTCATTGTTTTAGATGGCTCAAATATTTTAAAATAAATAAGATTTTAAAATAAAACAGGTCTTCAAAATGTCATCAATTGTGGAAATGTAATGATTTTCAGTAAGCGAAGACGCTTTTTTTTTAAATATAAAAGTGAGGACATCTCGAAATTGGTGACACTTTTACTAAAAAAAATTTGGCATATAATAGGCCATAACGTGGGTCACGTTTTAACGTGGGTAACGTGGTCACGATTTGCAGTTACAGGATTATCTTTCGCTTTTGGGACATTCTGTTCTGTATATTTGTGATATCGTTGGGATTATATGATATTTAAGTATGTTGATCTAGTAAGGCTTCCAAATACATGTGCAAAATTTCTTACCTAAGTGGAGCTGTCAAGGTTATGTATAAACAATCTACGCACATCATACACCGACATGCAGGGGGGGACACTATTCCACAACAGGATATTGACAGCCTTGGTTTGAGTTTACAGAACCGCTGCAGATGTGTCAGGAGAGTCTAAGGTGGATCCACGGATCATTAATGTTAGTTTTCAACAACTTAAAAAAAGTTGTTTAGTTTACGTTTTGATGTTTCAAAAATAAAGTAAGATTCAAATTTAAAGGGAGAGTTTGTCCTCATATTCTGAGTGTTTATTTATTATTTAACTTTAATTGAAAGTTAATATAATTTTAGTTAATTAGGTTTGATTGTAATATCCCTAGACCATGTTGATGTGTGTAGAAGTCAAATACGTTATTTTAGGCATTTTAAGTCATTGTTAAGAAGGAGGTTTATTTAATGTGCATAATTTTAAGTGATTTTTCGCCACCTATCGGCATTTTAATGAAAGTGAAGAGTTTGTTTGTTAGAATGCGCTCGTGCGCTCGAGGTCGTTAGAATCTAAGGAAGTACAGACTGATTGGAATCCCACAACGGGCAAATGTCTGTGTGATGAGTACGAATATTTGTACCTAAGTCATGGATGTTATATCTATTTATGAGAGACGCCCCCGGCCCGTCATTAATCGATGACTCGTTCGTACAAAGAACGAGTCATCGATTAATGACGGGCCGCAAGGACGAAAATTTCTTTCTTCGAAACCAGATATTGGTATGTTGTAAGGAGCATATTTATTTACCTTAAGTAATCCTTTTCGTAATAAGTTTCAGTATGAGGTTTATTTTGCGTAATTTGAAATCTGCGCTCAAGATTATTCAACCAACAGCAAAAAATAATTAATTCAACATGCCAGCCAAAAATAAAAGGTAATACCTTCCCCTCATCCCTAATCAAGCCATGTAGGGTGGGCAGAGCAGTTACGTAAGCAAGCATAGATACCAGTAAGGAAACGTGCAAGTGTGACATTATACAAGAAACATTCTCACTCAAGCAAGCAGTCAAGGATACACAACACATGCACATGCGAGCATGCAAGCAAATGTTAAGAAGAAGCATTATTAAAATATTCAAGACGCAGTCAAAATTGCAACATTTCTTGTTGTGACACTGCTGCGGTACGTGTAGATGGTAGTCTTTTAGGCGCAGCGATGACGGTGCAGCTCTTTCCCTTGTCTAACTCCACCTTTTGAAAACCTTTATTAAGTTAAATGAGGCACACATTCAACATTGGAAAAATACTGTTTTTTTTTAAACAATACAAAACTGACTTTGTCTATCTATTACCGCCTGATTAGCGCATTCACTAGATTGATTTTGATAAGACACTAGGCAAGACTTAGTAAGGCCTTAGCTAACAATCACAAGAAAGCCCCACGTAATTTAATTGCCAACTTATACCGAATGAGTTCTTTATTAAAATTTATTCATTAAGTAGCGACAAAAGAATAGCATCCACCTACATTTTGTAAAAATATATAGATACTTATGTTATTTTCAGATTTACAGTATCTTCCTTCCGAGAAATCTTATTACATCCTAACAAAATATTGCGTCATGCAAACTGGCTGATTGAAAACAGATTTGTTGATATTTCATGAAGTTCCTACTTATCTCCTGAAAAAACACACCTTTCATGCAAACTTAATATTCTGTATATTTTCCCTAATTCAGTTTTAAAACTTCTGAAGCATTCATTTATTATTAAAATTGAAGGAGACAGAAGACCAGTCAATAACCTAAGAAAGAAAAGGATAGAACAATTTGCACGACCTTGACGCGTCATCATCGACTGCAAGTTTCATTTCACGCTTCATGCGATTGGCTAACTGTAATATGAGCAAAGAGCAATAAGACTGTAGGATAGTTATTTAAGGTTCAATGAAATAATACAAGTAAATAACATAAGTAGAACAAGGTACTGCGGATTAGTTAAATTAGTTAACAACAATTATTAATCAACTGCTAGTTGACTAGATTAGTTCTTAACGTAGATTGAAACGTTGCGATTGCGTCAGAAAAGTAGTCGATTGTTTTGTTCCAGAGTCTCGTGCTTGCTGATTGCTGAATCATAGTCATTTCTCTCGTAAATCTAAAGTTATTCAGACGTGTTAACCGAATATATACGAAAAGAAGTTTATTTTTTAATTGTTTACACTAATAGTATCTAACTAAAGCTGTGTTTAATTTTATAAAGGCTCTCGATTTTTTTCCACCTTTGAACTTTTGGTGAATTTGCATGGTTCAGTTGATTGTTCGAGAAGTTAGAGAACATCAGCAGTCGAAGTTTCATATTTCGATTTCATTTATTATTTGGTCTTAATAACTAAGTTACTAAGGCCGTCAAGGTGGATTTTTTACTTTGCAAAACTAAACAGTAGTGAGTAATTGAGAAAGGCATCTTTCGCTCAGTTTTAACATGAGATTCGCGTATAACCAACAAAAAAATATTTTGTTGAGTGAAGTCCATAGCGGCGGTACGCATAACTTGACGCAAATCCAGGTGAATTTGAGACGAATCAATTACCTGTGTCAGAGAACAGACAAGATTAAGAAGTTTAAGACAGTTATGTTTAGAAGACACGTAAAAATGTAAGTACCATTATTTTTACAACATTCGTAAGATTTCCAGTTAGTTTTCTGTCACCACAACAACATTAAGATCTTCAGTACGTTATTTTTATATAAAAAATAGTATTTAAAAGTGACGAGTATCGATGGTGACAACTTCCATTTGGTTGGATAATTTTGTTGTTGTTGTGACAATTGATAACAGTAAAGGAAACTAGATGTCGCTACTAGTATTCGACTCATTTGTATCAAATATGTTGCGTGGGCAAGGAAATTAATTTCTACTTACAACTCTATTGCTTTAAGATAGGGTCATCGCGACATTTGGGTCAATCCTCCCCCCCCCCCCCCCCCCCCCCCCCCCTCCGGGTTCTAACTGCAAAATAAAATGGGTTAGACATAAACCTTAATTTATCTGTGTCTTCATGGCTAAGATATTAAGGGATATTTTAGTAACATTTATCCATCTCCGTCATGACATGACTTTAGCCATGAAAACACAGATAACTTAAGTACCTACATATTTTATTTAGCAACACGTATCTATCAGCATGCCACGTCACCTGACAAATCGAGATCATTGTACGATTCGGCGAACTTTTATTTATCTTTAAAATATTGTTGAATTTTCCAAATTTCAATGAAATCGATCAGTTCAATAAAATGGTAAAAGTTGAATTGACAAAATAAATATGATTCGGTCTATTTGTATGTAACTTCAACTTACGTGGGTGTCAAATTCTTGAATGTAATTCATCCATCGGAGTTGATAGGTACGTCTTGTCTCTTGAATTGCTAAAATAATTATACTATATCCATGTATGTATATCAATATAACAGTTAAATATCATATATCGTAGTGTAAGAAATAGAATAATTAATAGAAAACTATCATTTTTTTGCGCGGTGCTCTTCAACTAACATTTAGAGTATAATATAAATTAAACTTATAGCCACGGGCATTTAAAAATATGTAGATCTGAATATAATTTTAAAAACTTTAATTTTTATTGTTACTCAACCTGTCTGAATTAAGTCGTCTTAATGTTAATAGCATAGAGCAAGCATCCCTATCGTCTAGCTTAGTTAGACTATAAAGCTGAATTTATGATAGACACCTAAGAAAATTTTGTGCAGCAGGTGGAACAACCGCTTAGGAAATTTAAAAATCAACATAATTCTTACATGTTTCAACCTGTCGCAAAGTAAACAATTGGTTTCAAACGCCTATCAACACCTACCTATACATTATTGGAGGTTATTAGCCTTGTTACTACCAACCAGTACACTCAAGAGCATTTTAATACGGCTCACGTAAAGAATAGACAAATAACGTCACGTTAACAATCACAAGTTTCGATATAAGAAATGGTTAGAAAAAACTTCGGATTACTAGTTACCGAGATTTCCAGTCGTTGATGTGATGACTCAAAATTGTTAATCTAAAGTCGAAGTGTATTTATATACGTCAACTTACTAAATACAAATGGTTGTAAATCGAGATAACATCTATAATTTTTATTTGTTTAGTAAAAAGCTAGTACTTAATAGGAAATTAAGCTGACCTAAATACCCTTTTTTTCGTTCCATGGGAATATAGGAATCAATTTCTATTTACATAGAACATTTACAGATCAGTCTTATTTGATTTGTTCTCCGTGCATAGATCCGTGTTAAAGTCGTAATCTGTGGAAAAAAAGTAGTTCGATTATTATGGATTTTCATTACGTATTCTTTCCAAAAACTTACTATTTGAGATAAGTAGAGCCGCATCAGTTCCAACTTCAAAGAAAGCAGAGGGTTTGTGTTGCGTAGTAGTACATTTTCAAATGAAAAGATAGCAAAAGATAGCATTTGCAACAGCCGTAATGTAAACAAAAAGACTATATTACTTTTTATCTACAAGGTAATTGGCACCTATCCAATCATTCGTACCAATGTAGCGTTATACTAAAAATCGAAAAAAAAAGTAAAAACCGACTTCAAAACCAAAATGCACTAAAAAGTCTTAAATAAACTCTTCACCATTGAAAGGAAAGGAATCCGTTTTAGGCAAAGAATTTCTTTTTGGAGTCGGTGCTGTGATAGTTGATGCTTGATGGTCAAAGTGATGGCACCGACTCCAAAAAGAAATTCTTTGCCTAAAACGGATTCCTTTCCTTTCAATGGTGATGAGTTTATTTAAGACTTTTTAGTGCATTTTGGTTTTGAAGTCGGTTTTTACTTTTTTTAAAGTTTATTTTATTTCTTTATTTTTAGTGATTACATATGAGGGGGGGGGGGGGGGGGGGGAGTTGCACCTTATGATTCTTTTTTTTACGAAGCTACGAATTACCTATCATAAGTTTCGTCATTATAATTACTAAACTCCTAGGCGTTAAGGAGTTCCACCATCAGCTCAGCCCCACAAAATGTTGACTATCAGACGTAGCAACACGTCAACATTAAGATTCTAGTAAAGAAACACTATACGTGCCTTTAAAATTTGAGGGTTTCCCTCAAATACACCAAGATCCCATCATCAGATCCCAAAATGGAAAAAATGGGACCAACTAGAAGGTATACCCTCTAAGTAGGTGTAAACATTTTTCGATTCGGTCGACAAACGACTGAGATATGAGGTAACATACATACAAAAAAAAAATAATGATAAAAAAAAAACATACAGTCGAATTGATAACCTCCTCCTTTTTTGAAGTCGGTTAAAAAGTCCACTTAGGAATGTTTTTACTCATTACGGAATCCTTCCACGATGACTTTATAAAAGTAGAAGGAATTTCTTAAATATTTTACTCAATCTTTTACGTTTTTTCTTCTCTCCCATCTGCGCCTAATTGCGTTTTCGAATCCGGATCCCATATTTTACCTCGTTGCTTGCCTTTTTCATTCATAATCAGATAAAATAGATAGTCCGAATACCGAAATTAGGGCAGGTATCAAAGTTTTTATTTTTATATCGGTTGGATTCTAGCTCCACCGGAGGAAAAGGCTTACTCATCTTTGATAAAGTGGGCTCTTGATAAGCTTTTATCATGTTTGGGGCTTCGGCGCATGCGAGAGGCTCCAAATGGGTGAATGAATGACGCAGTGTTGAATCCTGCCTGCCTGCTGTGTGGGGCTACCTAGATCGATACGTCTGGTGTCTACCAACTGGTACTCGCACGATGACGGTGAAGGTCGTTCACGCTATTACGTGTACATAGACTTCCAGTGTTTTGTTTAGGTGTGATTATGGGTGGATTAAGACTTGTAATGATGATGTAGGTATTAGTGTAAAGCTGTAGTTGGTCACTAGATGTAGATGTAGTTGTATACAAGGTGGGGATTTGTTTTATTTTAGTCTGAAAGCATATACATATGTATGTGATTCAGATAGTAAAAATTGCGAATTAAGATGATAGATAAGAAATAAACACACCTACTGAAAATATAGCACGATAGATATCTACTTAATTTCATATCAAGGTTTTACGTATACAACTTTAAACTCTATATTTTTTCTTAAAAAAAAGCCGTCACTTCGTAACGTTAGCTTTTCAATTCAAGTTTATATTAAATCTACAACGATGATTCAATAAATAATCATATGAACGATTTCGATTCAAAAAAGACAATTTCGATTCAAGGTATATTTATTCAATTTGAAATAAGATATTCACAATAATTATAAGAGAAGAAACTGAACGAATTACTACGATTTCATTAAAAACAATACGATGACACGCAGGAATGCTGCATACTGCAATGGTAACAATTATGTAATTTAATTATGATTGTAAACAATGATAGTTGAAGCAATAAAACTCCTTTTCCGCAAAACAAGTTTATATGTAGGCGTGGACTAAGATTTAAATATTTGTGGTAAAACGTTTTTTTTTTTTAAATTAAACGCTATTATTTTCACACATTGTATAAGCATACAATTTAATTAATTAAAAGTCAAAGATGACGAATTTTGAGAAACAGATCAGGAAGTACCCTTACCGCGTTACCCCTTAACGCCTTAACGCCTGTAACACAGGCGGAAAGATTACACAGGCCTAAAATTGATGAAAGCTAGACTATTTTGATTAAATGCTAACATCTCGTAAGGGTGTATGCGTATACAAAAAAGCATTAATAGTCAATGGAAATTAATAAAATAGAACTTATTTTTACACTAGGATATTTTAACAGCGTTCCGAGGTTCGTTGACCGATTATTATGTGACCTTGATTATTTTTTGTTACCGATGATTGATTGCGCTGGGTGAAAAACTTCTTTCGTTTAGATATCCTACGCAAGAGGCACAGGTACGGCCCTAGCTAGCCTGCCTGGGCTAGCTTGTAACAATACAGACAAACGATAAATACAATTTAATAACATTGACAATACCAAAGCATGTAGGTACATATTAATAATATTTAAATATCCGCTTTATTTTTTGTGCGCTTGCTAGTTTTAAGTTTTCTAAACAAATGTTTTTATTCTTGAGAAAATAAGAGACTACGAGAAGTACCTTCCAAATACCTTCATCCAAAATAAGATGTAAATACTACATAATGATAAGTAAAATACATAGTTATTTATTTTTTTCATGAGTCAGACAAGAGAAAACCATCGAAAGTACATTCCTCCTCTTTTGTGCGACGTAAATCCCCGGCGCTCTACACTGTACGTAAAGTAAAATGTATAGCGATCAATGTGAAAACGCTAATCGGAATGGTCTTGTGACTGTCGTCACAAACACACCGCATTGGCTGTTCGAGTTGACGTCATGCGCCTCGGCCAATAGTAACGAAGTGTGGATATTTTTAGAACGCACATGTCGAATAGAGGGGATTGAGGAAAACTGTATCTGCGACTTGGCCGCCAATGTTGCACAATATTTTCTGAGCTCAACCGCACCACGCGTGTGCTTCGCGAAGTAAAATTTTAGTTTCCAAGCAAGTTTCGAGACTCTCAAACGATTATTATATTTGTTCAACCAATCGCGCTAGCTTGCTATAAAGTTTTTGGAATTTATTTCCATTTTTAGTAAAGTGATATCTTCTATCGTGACTGGAGCCAATCTATTTGTTCGCACTTGGTAAGTTTGCCGATATCCTATTTTTTTTATATCTCACAATTTTTCAAAGAATTTTAATAAACTTTTTCTATTGTTGTGCATATCAAAGCTATATTAAGGCCTTATTATTTTATTTGTTTGGATATTCAGAACAGCATTATTTTATAATATTTACTATTGCACAATAATTAATTAACGTAACATCCATAATCACCATCGCGTCCTAGAAGATAAGGTTTAATTTCGAGAATAAAACAGGCGGTTTTCGTGTGCTAACGTTGTGTTGGTTGACCTACCGAAAAGAAACAAGTTAAAACTTGTCGCCCGGCACACTACTCGGTCACGTTTTGTATGTGGGAAGCTCAGCGTTAGTTGGCTTCTCGTCAAAACCTAGTATTGGATTGACGACTCTATGTTCATACAAAGAAGACTATGACGTGTTACAAAAACGGAACAACTTTCTAGAAAATTCATAATGTTTCTGGCAGTTTGAGGGTCAAGTTGTATATGTATATCCTATCAGATTCAGGATCGTATTTGTAATGTACGACGACGAGAGGAAGTAGGTAGATTAATAGATAATCCGTTTCAATTAGTACAAACTCCCTATTAGTTCTTAAGAAATGAGGTACAGACTTTATCATTTTGAATAGTAATACATTTATCTTGAAACCTTGACCATGGGTTAATGAGACTCCATTTTGTGGACCAAATTAGAATATTTCGAAGTTTGTTCTTTATCCTAAAAACTTGTAATGCTAATACTGGTTAGTTCATGTAGTGGTATTTACGATGAATCGTTTTATATTATGGTATTAGTAATTCTTGATCCACGTTACTTATTAAAATAATAAAATACTGTCCACAAAGTAAGCAGAAATGTTTCAAAGTTCATCAGCTACGTAAAGAGGTCGACTACTCTATAGACAACCACGATAACAATTTCGAGGTCATTATTGAAACCCATTTTGTTCGTTATTACGTCAATACCGAATTCCTATGTTGGTTTCTTTATAATCTAATGTATTCGTTTTAAGATTTAAAAAGTACTTCTTAGTATGTATAGTAATTACTAACTTATAATAGGTTCAGTTAAGGTTAACGGTACAGAGGTCAGTTACTGTCAGCAAAAACACGTGTTAAATACAGCGTGGGGTTACTAAGTAGAATTATCTTATATTCCATTAGGTGATAGAGATTTAGTTAACCTATCGAATTACATTTTTCATTAAATTGTACTGTTATGTAGAAAATTGGAATAAATCTGAAAATCATAAAGTCAGATCTCTCATTTTATTACTTTACTTAAAAAGAAATGTAGCAAGGTTGATAATTTAAGTTATTTCACTTTAACTTTGAGAATAACTTTGTTTGATTGTTACAGGCCTACAGTCGGGACCATTTGTTGGATAGGAGCCTAAAGAGCTAAGATTTCATTAGGAGCTCAAGAAGAGTTCAATCAAGTAAGTTCCAATTCTCGATATCTTCCGTTAACCCTTTACATTCACAGATAATGCAAATAGCAAGAAACTCGTCCCATAGGATGGAAGAAGACCCAAGCCAATCACACCCAAATAATTTATCAGATTCGATTACTTACAAATTTCAATTTCAGAAAGAATATGCTCATGTTTCATTCTTAATTTAGATCATATTATGTTTTTCACTAAATTTAATTTTGATTTGTTTTTTTCTAATTCATGTCACCATCAAATTCATGTTTTCGTCATATTCAAGCATGTCCACCATCATACATTCTACGAATAGCATTATTTTGTTTCTACGTTTCTACACAGGTATCAAAATGCAGAAGGAAACTGTTTCTTTAAGCAGTATTTGAGCAGTAGATTTTTTACTTTGATAAATGTTTTTTTGGTTAAAGAGAATAAAAATAGATAAGTCTCCAACTGCTCACGTGATTGAAGTGACCCTCCCACACAATCAACTTCTTAAGAATCACTTATAAAAGATATTAGCGAGTAGATAGCGATGTTACAGCCACTTCAGAATATTACTCAGAATTTGCTTTAAACGTTTACAATCTAGATCCATTAAGTACCATTAAGTAAATACCATATTTGAGGTAATTTTTCCTCTCCATTAGTTAAGAATTACTTTAACATTAGATATTTTATTTTAATTAGACAGTAATTAAGATACCTGCGTAGTTTTAACGCTTTCAAAAACTAATATAACCAGTAAGTTGCATTATAATTAACAAATTAATTGGGATTTAAAATAAGTAGAAAGGGTGATATGAAGTACTGACTGACGAACCAAAAAGTCGCTGGCGGCCATTTTGGCGCGAAACTAGTAGTGCAAGCAAAGTACTTTTCTACTTGTTTTCGCTGACATGATTTGGATGGTGCCATGGTGTTATCAGTAATCATGGGCAGGTGACAATGATGTTGATTGCATAACAGCAACTGATATATGTATATCCATATGTATCCAATTAACTGATATGCATAATTCGAGTTAAAAAACGATGATAAATATCTATCATAATATTTATGCAATCACCATTCCTATTCAAAATCGCGAAATCCTTTCATTTATATGTTTCTACGCATAAATTACATTTTATGTATATACACATCTATAATTATATATCAAGGCAATGGTCAATGCCGAAAACTGAGTTACCTTCTATTTATTCACATCGCTTCCTTCACCATCACCACCATTTAGTAGTCAAATCCTAAATCCAAATTTCCCTTATTTTCTTGTTGACGACTTTCTGGGAGATAGTCAGCGAATACCTTTTCACTGACGCATCTTCCAGTACGGTTACTACATTTAGGCGATTAGGCGAACTAATCCGAACTGGATGAAGTAACCGTTGTGCTAACCGATCCCCATCACGCTTAATATGATCTGCAGTATGTTACGTCGTATCATTTCTTTTTGTAGTTCTATTCAAAATGGTTGCTCAAAAGATCACCTGTCCGAGTCGGAGCGATGATATCGGAAATCAGTACATCTCAGACACCGAAAGATATGGTTTTTTCGCATACGAGTCTCAAGACTCGCAGTCTTTTGAAAGTGGTAGACATAGATCATTTAAAGTCAAACAAGAATCAGCTGGAGAACGGAACAACCGGCGGAGTGATTACCGGCGGAAACACAGAACTGTTGCCATCTACTCCGGAGCCAACTACCAGCTTTTCAGAGGTAAGGCAGACGTCGAGTTCTGTAAGTAAATATAATTACGGTATTTAATCTAATTAATTACTAAGTAACAATAAGATTATTTTTAGTTTTCCAAATTATGGCAGGGTAGATTTTTCTCATATAGTTTTTTGACTTATTTCAGGAATTTTTGAAACCGGAACCGGACTTCGAGAGCGCAATGTATCACGAGTCGGCCTGCGGGTTCTTCCACGATCTGGAGCAGTGGTGCTGCGATCCCGCCAAGGAAGGACAAGTACAGACCATTGGTAAGTATGTTCGTAATTTTTTATGTACCTACCTATTGAAGTAATAAGGGTTAAATTCTTCAACTGGCCACATACATTTTCACCATGTACATTTTTGTAAACCAAATAGGTAACTAATAGTTAATTGAAAAATTGATAATTACATAAACCTACTGAAGTCCATAGGTCTATCCATAAACTTGAGTTTATAAGTAGCCGATTGCTAGAAGATTAACCCTACAGCAATTCAGATAATAACACCAAACTTAATTCAACAGATTCACAAAAAGTCACCAAAGAAAGGGCACACAACAACGACACACTACACACACCTTTTTCACCCCAAGATTGGGAGACGTTCGGCCCACCGTCCCCGGCCCAAGCGAGCATGTATTGCATCACACCGCACGATCCGCTCTCACCCGTAGCGGACGACTTCGTGCATCTGGACAAACTGCTGCCGTCGCTCGACGGCGACAACTACCAGAAGTACCAGGAACCGACCCTGGACTTCAACAACATGCCCGTGGTGTTCGGGGACCTCGATTCAGAGAAGACGGCCGACGTTAACACAGTACAGGTCATGGATATGCCTGTCTGGGATTTACCACACTCTGAATACAGTAAACACTTCACAAACACACAAAATATACTGCCCTTCATCGAAGAAGAAGAGACGATGGATTCTAGATTGGTGACTGTTACACCAGGGGAGGTGGAGAATGATTATACCGTCAGCCGATTCATACTTGGGGACGAACGAGGGGGCGGGACGGCGATGGCAGAGGCGGAGAGACGGCACGGGCTGTCGGTGAGCATCCCGCCTCGGGTCGCGGGCTGGCCCGGCGACGTCATCAGTACGCCAGACATCGTCACCTACGTCGACCAGTTGGAGAAGGAGAAATGCCCACTATTTGAAGCCGTAAGTATTCATATTTATGCGATATATTATCAAATGTAAAATCGTCATACTGCTGCAAACAAGACTAAAACTATTTTTCTATTGTTACAGACATCACTTAGCCAGTGGCCACATGAAGACGTACAGTTGCCGACTACGCTACCCAGCCCGAAGCTGAAATCTCCGAAGATGGAGTACCAGCCCATCACTCCTAACAGCGAATCTCAAGTTGAATCGGAAAACGAAGAAAAGCCCCACTCCAGCAGAAAACGACGTCATAACAGCGAGGATTCAGATGAAGAATACACGCCGGATGCAGACTACACACCGCGAAGTAGTAGTAAAAGAAGACCTAAGAAGCCCAACATACCGATAAAGGATATGATAATGGCGTTGGAGGGCTCTCAGCAGCTGAAGAAGGCGCGAAGAGGCCGGCCCCCGAAGCGCCGGGAGAGCGTTGTCTCGG
Organism: Pyrausta purpuralis; assembly: GCA_963924145.1. Classification (NCBI taxonomy): domain Eukaryota; kingdom Metazoa; phylum Arthropoda; class Insecta; order Lepidoptera; family Crambidae; genus Pyrausta; species Pyrausta purpuralis. Next base: position 23,306,348 of record OZ001643.1, read on the forward strand.
CCTGCAGCGTAGACGACGCCACCTCCAACGTCTCGGCTCAAGAGATGAAATACAGGGAACTTCGAGATAAAAACAACGAGGCATCCAAAAGATCTAGAATGAACAGGAAACTCAAAGAATTGCAAATGGAACAACTAGTATTAGATTTAGAAGATAGAAATCAAAAATTAAAAGTTAAAGCAGATATATTAGAGGAAATGACGAAGAAGCTGAAAGATGCTTTGATGACGGCGATCATACAAAAATGAAAGACATGAGGCTTACAATTTTGTTGATTTGACTTTTCCTTTGCTCGCTTTGAGTTTCTAGCTTAATCTAGGCTAGCAAGAAGATCTGTATATAACGGACAAGGGCCACATATTTGTTTGTGCTCGGAAAAAAGGAATTCCGTTGTATATAGATAGTGTTTGTAAATCGTTTTGTACACACTAATGCTGTGGGTTATGGATGCATGAAAGTAAACAGGTAATTTAATGACAAAAAAATCTAAAAATTAAAAAAGTTAATTGTAGATGTAAGCTTTCCATTATTTTAGTAGTAATAAGGCACTTATGATTCTTAGAAATAGTGCCAGAATTGCGTAACCTAGAACTTTAGAGTTTTTTCATAAACTAGTTACTTATTTCAAAGAAAAACGATTAATCGTAATTAAATTATCAAAAAAATGTTGAATTGGTTATTTTCTTGCATGGTATTGAGATAAGTTTTATTACTATTGTTTTACAAATAAATGGTTTTGAATTCTTAGTGAAAGACTTTTACTCGTTCTTCCATAAACTCAAAGTTTATTTGCAGTAATTTGGGTACAAGCACTTTTAGCTATGGCTCCCAAATATTAAGGTGTGCGTTACTGGGGCGGCATGTCGACTCGAATCGAGATGAGAATATATAGAAAATTTAGAGCCCTATATCCCATAAATGTGCCCCAAAAATCAAATCAGTGCCCATTAAGGTCTCCGAGTTATTTTAGAAAATAAGATGCCGCTGGAGTAACGTCTGAAAACGTTACTGCAGCGGCATGCTTTTTATCTATTGGCCCTAGCCAAATTTAAAGTAGCCTGAAGGGTAGCTTATATATGTGCCCTCTCTTGGCCAAGTAGCGGCATTTGTGCCCTTTGCGGATTTGATGTAATTGCAAATGCCGCTGGAGTAACGTTTGGCGGATTTCCATATCTGCGGAACGGCTTGACGAACAGATATGATTTTTTGTCAGCTAGTTTGTTGTTATTTGTGCCTTAAGTGCCCCAGATTTTTTTCCAAAAAAATGCACGGTTTATAAATAGGACGCGTTTCTCTGAAAATCGAAAATAGCCTCTAGTTCTTAAACTACATAAAATGGTGTGCTGTGATTGCAGTGCCCTATGCCTTTTAGGCATATGGATGGTCTGACAAAATTTCAAAACCCTGAGTCTAATATTCGTCGAAATAAATGTTTTTTTCTGTGAAAGTGGTTTTGCTTATTTCAGACCTAAAAAAAGAGCATTGTGAACAAGATAATAACAAAACATGATTTGCCCATAAATAGAGCCCATATTCAAATAAAGGCACACAGAATTTCAGCTTTCTACACCTTATAATAACCCTGAAATATATAAAACAATGTAACGAGAATTATTTAAAAACTATCCGACCAAATGCGAAAGGTAGTTAAAAAGCGGACGTTGGAAACATTCACCTTACCTCCTTAATTTGTCTAATAGATTTCTTTTATGCCTGTACAATGGTGCGGAAAAGCTGTTTCGATAATTTTAATTTTTTTGCTATAATCAGTTAATATTCAATTTCTTACTGTTAGACTGCACTCAGTAAGGGTTTCCATCGTCATGACCGAGAGTATATACAGGGTGACTTTGTTATCAGTACCCAAATTTTGTGTAAAGACTCCACTGATGAATATGAACAACTTTTACTATGGGGGCAATAGTGAAATCGAGAAAAAAAATCAGCTGTTCCATACATTTTGACCGCGCGCCAATTGAACTTTTGTATGGAACATTTTTTTTTTCATTGGATTTTTTTTTCTCGATTTCACTATTGCCCCCATAGTAAAAGTTGTTCATATTCATCAGTGGAGTCTTTACACAAAATTTCGGTAGTGATAACAAAGTATTACAAAATAAAAACAAAAAATATATATTTCATAAATAAAATAATAAGAATATTATAATTGTAACAAATAAAAAAAAAAAAAAACAGTAGGCTGATAGGTAGTAAGTATAAATAAAATTAATAAATACATATTACTTATAAACGGGTTATTTAATTGTGTTATGAGTTTCAATTTAAAAGTTTTTATGACTTTCCTAAACTTTATTACAAAAATAGATGGGTATTTTAGAACTGATTCCCATAAAATTATTTTATAAGAAACAAAACGTTTGTAACGAATCGTCGTTGTAAGAAAAAAAAAAATTCTTATAGCGCAGCAATACGGTCTGTATTTAAATGTGCGGCAGATCCTGTTGCTGTTGGTGTGCAAGCGTGTAAGAAAGAGGAAGCCGAGGCGTGCCTACTCTAGTCGACTGCATAACAGTCGAAACAATGCATTCTGAACCTTATTAGTAAATGCAATAGTAATATTTGTGTGCGCATACATAGGCAAGTAAAAGTAACTATTTGTTCACTCTTTGTTATACCGGGCAGCCGGGTGTGGGAATAGGTAATTTGTATATGATGAGTTACCTACTTTAACAATTTCACACCAAAACTTGTTTCCGTGACTGTACCTGTTATCGAAAATGACAAGGCTACCAATTTGAGAATGCTGACTTGAAGTACTGAATGGCCGCTTTTTAACTACCTTTCGCATTTGGTCGGATAGTTTTTAAATAATTCGCGTTACATTGTTTTATATATTTCAGGGTTATTATAAGGTGTAGAAAGCTGAAATTCTGTGTGCCTTTATTTGAATATGGGCTCTATTTATGGGCAAATCATGTTTTGTTATTATCTTGTTCACAATGCTCTTTTTTTAGGTCTGAAATAAGCAAAACCACTTTCACAGAAAAAAACATTTATTTCGACGAATATTAGACTTAGGGTTTTGAAATTTTGTCAGACCATCCATATGCCTAAAAGGCATAGGGCACTGCAATTACAGCACACCATTTTATGTAGTTTAAGAACTAGAGGTTATTTTCGATTTTCAGAGAAACGCGTCCTATTTATAAACCGTGCATTTTTTTGGAAAAAAATCTGGGGCACTTAAGGCACAAATAACAACAAACTAGCTGACAAAAAATCATATCTGTTCGTCAAGCCGTTCCGCAGATATGGAAATCCGCCAAACGTTACTCCAGCGGCATTTGCAATTACATCAAATCCACAAAGGGCACAAATGCCGCTACTCGGCCAAGAGAGGGCACATATATAAGCTACCCTTCAGGCTACTTTTAATTTGGCTAGGGCCAATAGGTAAAAAGCATGCCGCTGCAGTAACGTTTTCAGACGTTACTCCAGCGGCATCTTATTTTCTAAAATAACTCGGAGACCATCCATATGTTGAACGTTTGTATTGTATGAACTTATGTTTACCAGCTGTTTGGTATACCGATCCACTTACCGATCCGCCAAAGACACGTGTGCGACATTTACACGTCCGAGGATTTATTGACAACAAAAAATTAAAATTGATAAATTAGCTATTAAGCAAAACTACCACAGATAACACTTTAACCGTGCACAATCAATGCTCACTTGACATTGGCGAAAGTGGAAACACTGATTAGCTATAAAAAAAAAGAAGTTGGTGGCACTATAGTTCGAATTCGGCAACGCGTTGTTTTCAAAGCAATCTCGGCACTGAAGTAGTGGGACGCAGACTATAATATAATAGTGCTTCGTGTTGAAGGGTTTTAGAGGAAAACGAAACACGGAAATGGTTGTAAAAAGATAATTTATTTGTAATTCAAATTAGAATGAGGTGTACCAAACAAAGAATATTGTATTAAAAACTATTGCAGTCGTGTATACCATATTTTCCACCGTAAATATTCTTGTGACCAGGCCCTAATCCTGTTTTAGGTACTTGAAATTTTTCATATTAACTAATTCATTACGATTAAGGCATCCACACAATATAATATGCATACTTGCAACTAAAGTAAATATTGCGCCTTTAATATCGTAGAGCTTGATAACAATTTTTGAGTGTAAAGATAAATAATACAATTAACATTCTAACAATAATCTAAATCGACTAATATTTAACACAAGACATTCTAAAATAAAGAAATTAGATAAGATTCCCTATGGTAGTAAAATATAATAGAATTAAGAAATATTATTCACAAAAAAATGGAGAGCAGCACCTGTACCAATTAACAGTATAAAATGGAATTAATCATATAGTAAATTATTTGCATTTATTGCTCTCAGCTATAAGTATTTTGCAACCGTTCATACAAACACTATTACGTAACAAACCCATAGAAAAATTTACACCAATCAGTACAATATGGTCACAATCGAGCCCCAGCCTCTACTGCCGCTTTCGTATTAGATTTATTGTTATTATCTCTGAGCAAAAGAACATGAAGGCATCGAGTTTCGTGATATAGGGAATCTACTAGAAACTGGTCTACTTCTAAGCATCATAAACATATTTATTATGGAATCAGAAGAGGATCGATTGAGAATCAGTAAATAGAAATAACGTTAAATGCTTAACTTGATAGACAGACGCTTATACTCTAATCATGGTGTTATCGAAGAAGGCCAGTGTAGTAGATTTCCTAAAATGTGATGAGTGAAAGCACAGTAGAGACTGGGGCCGGCCCCGCAGCGACGCGAGCATAGCGCCTCGTATGTCCACACCGCACTAGTGACTAATCGAGTCCTATTTCATAGCACAACTCAAGATCGCCGTGCTCAGAGAGTCCCGCCGCACGTCACACTTGATACTCGTTAATTTACACTTTACACTCTAGTCTCGTATAATTGCAATATTTAGCGCACTCGGTGTTAATCGGACCCGCCGTCGTCGGCGTCTTCTAGGAAGCTGAATTTATTAGACGCAACAAAGTTCTGGAAAGAGAGAATAATACGAGTTAGTTTTATTGGTAGTAAAGTAGGTTGGAATTAGATACATTCTAACTACGCTAGCTACTCTACCTACATTTAACTACAAAGTAATAACAAATAAATTAATGGTTATACACTTACACTAACAAAATTTTGTATGTGAAAATGTGAACTCTAAATTTGGCTTCTCAATGACACTAACTAACTATCAAATTATGCATATTTTCTCTTAATTTGGCGTGGTAGTTCGTAGTGCGATTTTTTCCTTGGGATTTAAAAACCAGAGAAATGACAAATAAATAGTTAATTGCTTTTGACCTTTCATCTCTTATACACGATAAATGTTAACATAACATAATTTGGCAAATACTCGAAAAACACAACGTATAATCATCATATTGGCCAGTAAACTCACCGGTTTCTCCTGTTCCTTCAACTTGGGCAGCGGCTTGTCGTCCCCGCGCTCGGGCTCGGGCTCGCGGCTGCGACGGCGGCCGTTGTGCTCGTCGCGCTCGGCCGAGCCGTTCCGCCGCTCGCGCGACGCGTCCCGCTCGCGCGCCCGCTCCGGCGTCCGCGCGCGCTCCCGCTCCCGCTCGCGCGACCGCCCCCGCTCGCGGTCGGGCTCGCCGTCCCGGGAATCGCGGGAGCCGCGCCGCGAACCGGAGTATTCGCGTCTGTCGCGGTCGTCCTGGACGATACAAACAATGTAAGTATGATATGCTGATCGAGGTGATGATTCGAGAGTATTTATTTTTATTTAATATGGGTTGGCTCTGACCCTAGACTTAGCCAAGTGCGAGTAAGTAGTAACGGAAACTAACAACGGTATTGATTGATAACAAGAAAAGTTTTAAAGTTCGTCAAAATTATTAAAATACACACTTGGAGGTGTTATTTGAAACATGGAAGTCCTCTACGCAACTATTTTGACATTAAAAATATATTTATGTATAATCTTACACGGACAACTATGGATGTAGAGGTCATTGACATTATGATATAATTGTTAGATAAATAGCCACTAGTATTTCTGTCTCTATGCACAATCGTCACTTGCCAAGAGTAGGTGTAATTTCAATCATGGAAGTCCATGCCACAAATTGTCAACATGAGAAATGTATTTTCGAACTATTAAAACATTATATCTATGGATCTATGGAGGCCATTAACATCACAGTCAATTTTTCTTTGCTCGTCCAATAATGTAAACAATCTTGACATACCTTTTAAACAAGCTGATTAATTTTAAAATAAGATGAACACAAAACTTACAACCTACATAGGTGATTCGTTGTTTAACACTGAGATCTTTTTCAATCAAACAGTAATAAATAAAGTCACTAATACTATAAAAGTTATAAAAATATTTTTTACAATATTTGACAAGCAACGAAAAACGGACTTTACAATCCAATGATTAGAATAATAACCACAAGTAAATATATGTCTCAATGCAAATTCGCCGACTTGCCAATTGCGACTACACATGTTTCGAAAAAATTCACAATCATCCATTAATGAAAAACAACTTTTAAATTGAAATTGATCCAATTTCCACTAGCGCGAAATGGAATGGATCGAGAGAGGTTTTGATTACGAACTTAATGTGCATTTGGTAACTTAACGTACACAAGGCAAGGTGGCTAACCTTGTAGTCACACCTGTCCTTGTCGTCGCGTCTTCTGGCGTCCTTTGGGTCACGCCGATCGAGAGTTGAGCAAAACCCATAGTATCGATAGCCTAAATGTTCGTACAATCGACACAGCAATACTATCGATAGTATCAGCTCTGGCTATCGAAAGGCCTATCATTATTTTATGTGATTTTCGAGCTATCGATAGTTTAGCAACGCTGTCGGTCCCTGTTGTAGCTACGAGTGCCTCTGTTACATCATTATTATAATGCTTACCTTGTAGTCACGCCTGTCCTTGTCGTTGCGATAGTTACACACCTCTGACGTCGCGTTAGTCCCTGGAATAGTCGCGCCGTCGACGTCTGACGTCCTTTTTGTCACGCCGGTCTAGGTCGTCCTAGGAAAAATCGCCCCGGTCCCTGTTGCAGCTACGAGTGTCTCTGTCGCGCTTGCTATATTATAATGCTTACCTTGTAGTCACGCCTGTCCTTGTCGTCGCGATAGTCGCGCCCTCTGTCATCGCGTCGGTCGCGGTCGTCCTTCGAGTAGTCGCGCCGTCTGTCGTCTTTTGGGTCGCGCCGGTCTTTGTCGTCCTTGGAATAATCGCGCCGATCCCTGTTGTAGCTGCGCGAGTCTCTGCCACGTTCGTCTGTTGGGCAAAGTGAAAATGTTGTACATACTCTGTAAATATCACTTACACCAACTAAAGAGAACTGATTTCTGTCCAAAACACCGTGCCTTGATTCTAAACAAGAGTTGTCAATGGCGTATATGGAAGATTGAGGGAGACCGTGGTTGAAGAGTGGCGACTATGGGCCAACACGCGTGACAGAGGGCGTCCAACATTTCGTGTGGTCTATGTCCTAAGACGGATCACATAAGGCTAGGCTACTAATATGGATAGAGATGCTAGTCAACAGAAAATTACAAAACTACACTTACCGCGTCTCGCACCGCCACGACGGTCACCGGAATGATCGTTCTGTAACGAAAAAAGGTAAAAGGTCATAAAATAAATATTCAAACAACAGTATTTTTAGTGAAAAGTCAAGTTTTGTTTAAATATAATGCTTACCCTGCGACCCCAACGTTCTTTCTCCTCAGCTGCGCGTCTCGATTCTTCTTCTTGTTTTAGAAGGCGTTCTTCTATTTCACGTTCCCTGTTTGACAAAAAACACAAATTAGTCTATCAAGATTATTTTAAATGATAAAGAATGTGAACTATTTGTGACGTAAATGTTGGTATAAAGCGACCGAACCTCGCATAATTAAGCAGGATCCGGTGTCTAGTTGACCCGTTTTTTCTAGCACATGGAATGAGAGACATTCCACAACATCAAGGTGATTGAGACACCAGACTGTCGTTTGATGTGCGATTATGTGATGTGAGTCAAAAATAAATTATGCAAATTGAACATTGATTGCTTTTGCAAGACAAGTTAATTCTTAGACTGTAATAAATAACTAACATTTGTGATATTAATATGGTCTTCTATAATATCATCTTTAGATAAGTGTCATGTCACACTATTGCAAAAATATAGGATGAACGCCAGCGTAGCGAGCTTGATAAATTTGATCACCATTTTTCCTTCATGCCAAAATAACTGGCGAGTCTCAACTGGAGTCTTGGGTCAGGCCGGCGGGCCACTCAACAACTGACGATGGACCGCAAGTTCAGTATAGTTGGCTTAGTTTGTGGAGCTTACACTTACTCAGCGGGCACGGGCTTAGGCAGCGTCTTCACCGGCTTGCCGTCGAGCGGCGCTCGTTTGATTTCAAATTAGGTATGGAGCTTTACAAGGTGAAGTTTTAAGTACTGATCAGATAATCGGATGCATATTTACAGAAAGTTGAGGTGTTGGCTATTATGGACGGCACTTTTGAATATAAAAAAAAATCCGGGATTTCGGCTTTGACAAATTTAGTTTATTTTACTATAGAATTAAGTCGGGCTTAGGACTGTATTTTTACCATAAAATTAATATTCCTATCGGAATAGAAGGACAAGTAAAAGCTGTCAAACGAAACCGATTTAAGATGTCAGTAACTAACATTAAGAGCTTGAAATGAGATAACCTTTCGATCAGGTGATTAAAAACAATGTTCCTAAGATAAACATATTAGTTTACTGCATGATAAACAGCCGACACAAAATATTGAACATGCAGCTCTAGTGTAAAACTAAATATTATTTCATTATATAAAATATTCATATATACATTCCCTGTGTTATTCTGTCTTTACTTTTTACGTAAATTAACGTTTGTAGAATAGAATAATCAAACTGCGTACTTTAAATTTGAAGCGCATTGATAAATATAAGTCGTATATTAAGAGGCTTCGCTTTGGACTAATTTACCTGTTGAATGATTATTTGTTGGGTTATTCCACTGTAATGAACAACAATCAATCACCGATCAAGTCACCATGTTTCAACAGAAATATTTCTTCAAATTATACACAATTTCATATAAATTTTCAAAAACTCAAATGAGAGAAATTTTCAGCAAGCCTTCATAAGCCTCTGAACTGTTTGACATCTGCCAAAAATGGTTCTGCTACCCATCTCTTTTTATCACACAGTTTGCTGCTAGTGACATCTCGCTTTTGTCGTTCTATTCCAAAGGGATAATAATTTTATGATTTTTACTTATTATAAACTTAAATAAAAATCCCGAGATTTCTAAATCGAAAAATCTAGTTATTTTTTTCTTATAGAACCATATCAGGTGTATGTATCGTATCATCCATTGCTCTTCTCGTACTTAACATACTCATAAATTGATGGGGAGCTTAGAAATCACTTCAAGTACACCATGATAATATGCAATCTCGGAATCTTGTTTTATAAAAAAAAAACTACATGCGAACATAATAGTAGTCAATTTCTCACTTTGTTACAGACTTATTACGCATTACCGAATTGGCTGGAATTCCGGGACTCGCACTATAAATATAATTTAAGAAGCCACTATATATTACATCATTATATATTAGCCAAAAATGAAGGTTATAAAGACGATGACGACGGTTATAAGAAGAACTTGGCAGCAGTATGGACTGACTTGGCGGCGCTGAACACCTTCTCAGCTGGCACGGGCTTGGGCGGCGCTTTGTCCGGCTTGTCTTCGAGCGGCGCTTGTCTGGTTTAGATTAGCTCGCGACACTAAGTAAGAGGAAGGTATAAGACTCACTTGGCGGCGGTATCGACCGGCTTGGCGGCGCCGAACACCTTCTCAGCTGGCACGGGCTTGGGCGGCGCTTTGTCCGGCTTGTCTTCGAGCGGCGCGCCGTCCGCCGGCTTGAGCGGGGTCTCTGCCTCGCGCGGCACAGTGCGAGGCAACAGGTTCAGCTTCGGCCGCTCGCGGGGCTTCGCGTCTGTAGAATATATTAAAATAAAAAACAATTATATTCGTGATAATACTTGAGCATGAAATATCAGCAGACGTTTCTTACTTAACATAGCATGGCAGATTAAGATGTCTTTAAATTATAGATACGTCGTCTGCGAATGCCCACATAAAAGGCAGGTAATTGCCCGGAGTGCATTCAGTTGGGTAAGATATCACTTTATGGCTATACGTCCCGTTTTCTGGAAAAAATGCCTTCCAGTACCAATTACACTGCACTGCACTACACTGTGACTGTTAGAGACAAGAAAACTGTGTAAGTATTATTTATAAATTAAAAGGTATTAAAACATAAATCACGTATTAAGCCTTTACCATAATTTGGCAATGGCTGACATTAGGCTAAAGAGCGAGAAGTCACGCGCTCGCTCGCCTATCAATCAGTATGTAACGAATGTTATACAGGGTTACAGGGAAAGTCGACCTAGATCCGTTAAGGGCGTGTAGAACACATAATTTCTGAATGATTTCACTATGGAACCCACCATCCTAAACTTAACCGTTTTCGAGATATTCAAGTTTTAATTTTTTTTATGAAAATGTCCAATTTTTTGGCTATTGAATTGAATATTTTGTTTTTTTTGACTATTATGAATAACATTTTTTGTTTTTTACATGAATAATGAGGTGCTTAATGACGTCAATGACTAAAATTGCACGTAAGTTTACTAAATAGGTCGTTTTAGACGATCGAAACTTAAGAAAATAAGTACAAATTATAAAAAAATATTTTTCTTTTCTGGATATCTCAAAAAAATATTATAGCACTTGCTCTGCAGATGTGCTTAAAAACATCTACATTGTATCAGCTATCCAACGAGATATAACAACCTAGGGTTGTATTTAAACTCATAGAAAAAAACTTAGTTGAAAAGGTTCAGGTAGTAGGTCTAACGGGTCCCTCGGCTATTGTCCTTCAAGTTAATCCGGTGCGTGTGAGCGAGACAACTTACGATTTATGCAGGTGAGAAAAATAACGTGCAAAAACATGTTTGGGGATATGCCCATGGTTTTGTATTTGGTCGTTTGGTCGCTTGCCATACATTTTAGTCTGCTCATGCGATTCGTCCATGGTAGATGCGAATTATTGTCCAAATCAGAGTCCAGTAAACAAGCACAGTAGTCAAAGTTAGAAAAATCAGTCCAGAAACAAAGTCAAGTCGTGTGGGAATCCGAAAGCACAATAATTCGCATCTACCATGGGCGAATCACATAAGCAGACTAAAATGGACGGCAAGCAAACAAACGACCAAATACAAAACAATGGGCATGTTGTATCCCCAAAATTGTTTTTGCACATTATTTTTCTCACTCTCAACTGCATAAATCGTAAGTTGTCTCGCTCACACGCACCGGATTAACTTGAAGGACAATAGCCGAGGGACCCGTTAGACCTACTACCTGAACCTTTTCAACTAAGTTTTTTTCTATGAGTTTAAATACAACCCTAGATAGTTATACCTCGTTGGATAGCTGATAAAATGTAGATGTTTTTAAGCACATCTGCAGAGCACGTGCCATAATTTTTTTTTGAGATATCCAGAAAAGAAAAATATTTTTTTATAATTTGTACTTATTTTCTTAAGTTTCGATCGTCTAAAACGACCTATTTAGTAAACTTACGTGCAATTTTAGTCATTGACGTCATTAAGCACCTCATTATTCATGTAAAAAACAAAAAATGTTATTCATAATAGTCAAAAAAAACAAAATATTCAATTCAATAGCCAAAAAATTGGGCATTTTCATAAAAAAAATTAAAACTTGAATATCTCGAAAACGGTTAAGTTTAGGATGGGGGGTTCCATAGTGAAATCATTCAGAAATGATGTGTACTACACGCCCTTAACGGATCTAGGTCGACTTTTCCTGTAACCCTGTATATTTATCTCTTTCTATCAATAGGCATGATGCTGCATCATTTGTCTCTATTAGCGCTTCGTGTCGTAATACACAACTTAACGTTCGTATAGAATTATCCTTGCGCCACTTTAAAACGCTTTAATGTTGGTGTATAACCTGTCTATCCTTTTGAACGTCGATGGCAGACCTATGCTTAGTAAGGAAACTCCGTCTTGCCCTCCTATTAAATAGGTTACACTCTCAGTTTGCTTAGACAGCTACAAATAGCATCGATAAGAAAGATAGACTACGCCTTGGCGTGCTTCTGAAGCACTGCGTGTTGTAGTAACTCTTTTTCTCTGACTTAAATAACTTATTACTAATAGTCTGAAAAACGTTTATTTGTGTGAATAGCGGTTTCACAGGACATCTATCATCATATACTAACTACTCTTTAAATTTAATTTATAACTATATTCATTTAAAAAAATGGGCAAATGATTGACTCTTAAATCAAATTATAATGTTTTGTTGCCAACACGGCCACGCAATTACCAGATATACCATACATGTCCCTCTGTCTATGTATGACTACTGTTGCCGGTCTTTGTTATTATTGCAAATATGACCATAAGACTAAGATTATTTTGTAATCATACCAATTAAAAATAATCTTTTAATTACCTTCTCGTGGTGGATCACGATCGCGATCACCAAAACCTCTGCTACCAAATCCTCTGCTTTCTCGACTTCTAAAAGAGAAAATGAATCACTTTAGAATTGCCACATCTGAAGTCACTAAAATAATCAAAAATAAGTAAAGATTTTTATCATACCCAAATCCACCACCATCACGCTCTGCTGTGCGGAATCCATCGCGTCCACCGTAACCGCTGCGTTCACGACCGCTACATAGAAAAAGACGATTCAAAAATTAAATTATACATAATACTTGTATTGCTTCATTATGTTGTAACATGAGCAGTTTTCTCCCATCACATTATAGCTCTCACTAGATGGTGCTAGTATAACATTAGGATTTTTTTGACGCTGGCGGAAAACAAAGATATAGACAAAGAAAAATTATATTATTATTTAAGATACTTATTTTTTGGCATAATAAAGTCCTTTATTTACTAAATGTACACATTCATATTGTAATTCATGTTGTAATAAGTTTTACAGTCAACCACTTGGGAACGCAGAGACTAATAGTGGCCGAACATAATGAATAATTCTGGAGTCTCCGTGAAAAGGGGTTTAAGTCGACTTATATCATTTTTATTTTTTTTGCAAATTACGAGTGACAAAAAAAACACCGATTTTTCTGTCTTATCCACGTGTTCCTACGACATAAAGCGCCGTAGTTAGCATTCGTGCCTAGTGATGTAAATAGGCAAATTTTTGAATATTTTAAGAATTTATTCGTGTATAAAAATGCATGTTTAGTTATAACATTATGAACCTAGCAAAAAACCACTATTTATTCATGTATAACAATACAACTCGAGTTATAACGTTTAACACTAGTGTCAATTTCAATTTGGATTTCGTGCTCATAAATATAACTCAAGTTATATTTAAATACACATGATTTAATATTGATTTTTTATCGGCGAAAACAAGTACAACTCGACTTGTATCGTTTTAAATGAAATTTTAGGAATGATTTTTTAATGTATAATGACATAACTGAAGTTGTGTCATTGAAAATCAAATGAAAAAGATGTGTATACTGCACAAATAGATTTATATCAAGAAGTATTGCAATATTTGAAGATTTTTTTTGTGTTTTATATTGTGTAAAGCGGCATAAGTGAGTCACCGCCCCTGTCTCATTTCCACCTCCGTAACGCAGGAAAGAGAATCTAGATATGTAAAACATGCATGCATGAGTGAGAAAAAACATCAGGTGAGTGTTTGCGCAGCTCAGAAGCACTCAGTCCGCAGCCAACGTTCACGCAAAACAGTCATTATGAAGCGTAATGTAAGTTATACCAGTTTACACTAATTATTCGTAATTTTGATCAGTAAATAAGTTGTAACTTGTACCCGTTTACACGAAATCCGCGATAATTTATTTTTGTTTAAAATATTTTTTTCTTAAGATATCTTAGTGTAATGTCTTCATGATTCCTTTACTAAATTCAAATTACGTTCTTAATTGCTATACATGAACCGAAACTAATTAGATGTAATATGTATTGAGTTGTTTTATCTTTTTTTTTTTAATTTCATCATAGTGTAAACATGACGTGTTATGACACACACTCATAACATATGCTGCGCATACAACATGCATTGGTTCTCAGTATAATAATTTTAAGTGATGAGTAATTTGTAAGTAGGTATTGTATAAAGTCATATTCGCGAGATTATTTTGACTGATTAGAAATAAGTGAAGTAATGTTAACCTAATCCATAGACTTATTCTGCCCTTAAAAGTCAAGTCCGTTTACAATTTCGTAACAATTGATTGATGATCTCTTCTATTATTTTCAAAAAAGACTGCTTACAGTGGTGATAAGATCTTTACGTTAAGGTAAAAGTTACCCATTTGTGTTTTTTCTTCTTGAAAACTGTATTTTTTACGTTATTGTTATCCTTTTTAAATATTTAAGTAGGTATCTTATGGGTACAAACAAGTCTGTTAAATGATTAGAACTACAAGGTATAGGGATTGTAACATTGTCCAGGTTGTCTTGTTTAAAATGTTGAATTTTGTAAAATTATTTTGCTTCAAATTTCCGCTAAGCGACGCCGGCGCAGGCAACTAACAACACGTACCGTCACCGCGTTTGGTATTAGTTCAGGCAGTTGCAGGATGCACCACCCGCCCTCCCTCAATACGCATACGGCACAGCTGATGCCATTATTAGTACCCAACACCAACGTGCAAAAAACCTCGACGCGTTTCGCCACTACACGTGGCATCCTCAGGAGATGTTGTCGCCTCGGCGGAGCACGGACGACTGAACCAGTCGTTTTTTGCACATTGGTGTTGGGTAGTAATAATTGCATCAGCTGTGCCGCATGCGTATTGAGGGAGGGCGGGTGGTGCATCCTGCATTTGGCTGAGCTGAACTAATACTAAACGCGGTGACGGTACGTGTTGTTAGTTGCCTGCGCCGGCGTCGCTTAGCGAAAACTTAAAGCAAAATAATTTTACCTTAATAATGGATTTCCGCAAAGTAACG
This sequence comes from Pyrausta purpuralis, assembly GCA_963924145.1. NCBI lineage: Eukaryota > Metazoa > Arthropoda > Insecta > Lepidoptera > Crambidae > Pyrausta > Pyrausta purpuralis. Next base: position 23,321,455 of record OZ001643.1, read on the forward strand.
CCTGATTCCATTCATTAATTAAAATGATATCTATATATATAAAAATGAATTGCTGTTCGTTAGTCTTACTAAAACTCGAGAACAGCTGAACGGGTTTATCTTATCTTAGTCATGAAGTATTTGTGGAGGTCTAGGGAAGGATCGAAAGGCGAGAAAAAATTGAAAAACTCGCGGACGAAGTCGCGGGGCACCACTAGTATTAATATATTATAAAGTTATCGTGCCATAATTTTACATATGTCAAGGGTTACCCGAGTTGTCAATCATGGAAATATATTATTGTTGTAAAAAAAAGATTTTTTTTACAACCTGGATTATTCTATTACTTTTTCCTAACCTTATCCATTAGCCTGCCCTATGATTATAAATTTAAAAGCTCGTTTATTTTTTTTAAATGATTAATTTCTTCTCATATTGATAGCATATACTGCTAAAAATACGTTCTGATCTTTACAGATCAGAACGCTTATTAAGACTGGCAATCCTTTTGTATTTTTTTTGTACTTCTCTTTAATTTTATTTACCCTTTAAATAATTATGAAGGTCTAATGAGTATATATACTTAAACCACAACTTTGATACCTTTATAATATAATAATGAATAATTTTTATTAATAACAAACAAGAAAAAAATAAACTAAGACATGTAACATAAAAAAATAACTTATTATGTATCTACCTATTCAAAAACGAAACCATTTCCTTGCGGCAAGGAGGCTATGATGCTGGCTGCGTTGCCGCGTTGGATAGCTATGCTGATCCTTTGAGCTAGGAACCAGCCAGTTTTATTATTGGCTGTTAAAGAATTTAATTTTGGCGCAATTTTACTAAACAGAAATTTAGCAGAGGGTCCCCACGGCCCAAATGTTTCAACGCTAAACGGCGCAAACACATAATCACTTGCAAGTGAAACGTGCTTGGCGTTTTCAGCCAACTCCGCTGCTGCTCCAGCTTTAAGGGCTGATTCTCTGAGATGGGAAGGGGCCAAAGTATCGACACAAGTTGCATCCCAAACTAAGGCCCGACCCCGTTCCCAGGGAATAAGCGTTAGGCCATCGGGTCTCTTGCCATCATCACGGACCAAACTTGAACTGAAGTTTTGTGTTTTTGTTAACCAACACAACCATCATTGTTTTTTTAATTTTAGGAGGAATTTAACATTCTTCAATGTTAAGAACTTAGCACTATGGCAAAAAATAAGCAATTTTCAAATAAAATATTAAATATTTCCTTTAGATATTTACAGATCGTTTATTAGGGATAGAGTTAAATGATGATCATGTTATTTTAGTACATTATATTAACTTTTGTATAGAAACAAAATACAATGCCTTTATTTAGTTTAAGTAAACTAACAGTCGTTTTTAAAATTAGTTAAAAAATGATGCTGTAAATGTATCTAATACACGAAATTCATGACAAGTTATATCACTTAAATGACTAATTATATCACAATACACCCGTCTTATATGCCTCAAATGCTGTGTAAGTTAATTTAAATTAATAAAATGATAGAAAATTAAAAACTACATACAACCAGAATAATCTACACACAAAAGTATAACTCTTCGCTCTTTACCCTTTTATGATATACTAAACACAAATGAAAATATGCTTGTTTTTAAGGAAGTTGTATCATTGAACACTAAGATAAGTTTTGTTGTGTAAAATGTTTGAAGTCAAGTTACATCAATATACACAAAATAATTCTTAAACATTCTAATGTGTCAAGTGATGTAATTAAACATTTTTGTAGGTAAATAATAAACTAAATCATTTTACAATTTTAATCACATGTAAAAAATACTTCAAATTAATAATTTTAATTTCCAAAAACCTGTTTCAAAAAATCCTTACCAGAAAAAGAAAAATATTTTTTTAAAACTTTAAACGCCATTTCCCAAAAATCAAGATTTTCGAGTTATATCCCTTTTCACAGAGACTCCAGAATTAAGAATAACATAAAAAAATATTACTATGCAATAACATTAAAAAAATCATACGAAAATTACACTAATACATTATAGTGAGCCAAGGTTAAGAAAGTGGGTGTGGAGTGACTTTTTAAAAGACTTGCTGGGGGGCATTTCAATATCAGAAGACTTCCAAGAGCTTGAAAGTATTTTACTTGCAGGGAGACCCCTGTAGGGTGGGAGGAAGATCCCATAGTAAGTAGCTAATGCAGTTGTGTTATGGATATCAGACACAACGGTGGTACCACAACACCCAGACCCGCGACACTAAACAAAATTTTAAATTGTTATATTAACCCAACCGGGAATCGAACCTGAAACATCGGAGCGGCGACACCTTAAAACCCAACTAGCTTAGACACTACACCACGAAGTTCGACAAATATATTACCGGTCCTCTCCGTAGCGGTCGCGTCCGAAGGAGTCCCGTCCGCCGTAGGGCGTACGCGCCGGTTCGGGCGCCGCTCGCTCGCCGTCGCGCCACGCACCCGGCTTGTTGTCCACGCTCGCTGACAAAAACAAATAATTATTCATAATAATTACATAAAGTTACTCCCAAATTATACAGACACTTAATAGGGTGCTGCGAGCTTATAGCAGGATATAAGATAAACATTTATGGGGCCAAGAAAACTCTTACCCCCTTACTCAAACAGTCGAATATACCTATTTTAGCTAATATACTGTTTTGTCACTTTCTGTCAAATGCAGCGCCTAGAAAGAACGAGACAAAACAGTGTAATAGTTTAAAACAGATTTGACTGTTTGCGTTATTATGAATAAGGGGGTAAATACCTTCATTATTAGCGATTCCATCAGCCGAACGCCTTTTAAATGATGTACCTACATAATAGTGGCACAAATAAGAACCTCAAGCAGTCAACGTGCTTGGCGACGAGATATTGAAAATGCTTTTTAGAGATTGACTTGAGCGCTAAGCAAGTTTTCAGGAATTTACTGATAGAATCATAGTCTGTTAGCTAGTTTCGAACATTCTGCGGTAAGACTATGTTTTTTCTTTATATTAAAAAAAAACCGCACATGAACTTCAAAAAAAAAAAAGAATATCCAAAAAAAACGGGAAAATCATAATTTTTTTCTAAGTTTCCAGCTCTAATTATCGCGTTTTGGGATAACTTGTATTTTTTTCTGCCAATATTAATTGTTAGCGGTTGCTTCGACTGATTGTTAACATTTTACAAAAAAAAATGAATTTCCCGTTTTTTTTATATATTTTTTTTTGATGGTCATGTGCGTTTTATTTTTTATTCATATTTTTTATGGATTGGACATTAGTCAAGCTGCCTCCCATAGCAGTTTGATTCAATATTTCTGGGACACCCTGTATGTAGATTTAATAAGTAATCATGTGAAGTATAAGATTAGGAGATTAAGATTAAACCTATTCAGAGATCGAGTATACGCTGATATCAAAGATTTGATAGTGTGATTATTAAACATGTGCTTGCACTGGGCGCGGCTTACAGAATAGTGAAAAAATACATAATTTCAAGCGATCCCGAAAATTGAAACCTGCCTAAACGTCACTCAGAAGTCACCGCAAAGGGAGCGAGCCAAAGACTAGTCTGAATTGAGTTACGGCAGCGCGCCGCGTCGCAGATTGAACTGAAAGCGCCGGTCACGGGAGAGTGCCAAGGGCATGTGGGGCTAAGTCTCGTCCAAGTGGAGTCCTAGACCGTGACACCAGAGCCCGCGTGTCTGAGACCCCCGTCGTTGCTATGGGCAACGCCGTCCGATAGACGGTTTGAGCGCGAACCACCGAACCTTCGCGAACCTTTACTCAGACCTTCCCGAGACAAAAGGAGCAACCAGGAAACGAGTTTTACAAACGAGTGAGTACCGCGAGCAAACGGCCCAGTTCTTTCATTCGAGCGAAGACGGTTTCGAGTTTAAGCTTTGAAAAATTTGCCGTGGTCGCGATTGATAAGCCTGCCTCAGGAGTTCGTAGTCTTAACATCGAGGATCAAATTTTCTACTAGTCAGTTGAAACCGGTGATCCAAGAGTTGGAGCTACGATCTAACGAGACAGTTCCTCCAATCGAGAGTGCACAGCTTCTTGTTCAAGAATTAAAAACTAATCCGTGGTTGCTCTATTGGTAAGTCCGCGACAGGTGCTCGAGGTCGAAAGTAGAAGAATCGATCCTCTTCTAGATTCACGGTCGTCCGTCAAATTCGTCAGCGAAACAGGTGACCCTCGTACTCTGCAAGTGTGTCCCAAGTGCGACATTAGAGCTCGCCCCGATAGCAGCGACGTTATCATCACAGTGACGTTACGTGACGCATAAAATTGTGTACGCAATAAAACATCCTATCTCCACGGCATTGTGGCGTGTTTAGCAATCGTAACAGGGTTATTCGACCCAAATACATTTATGGTATTTGATTATGATAATTTTTGAAGCATGTCTAAGCATCCGGCCTTGTTAGGTAATAGCTGTTTATCACGTATTTTGATTAACTGTTTATCACTTATTTTGACCGCCCACACACACATGAACAACGTCGTCAAACGTCGTGTTCAGTTGTACTGTCAGTCAACGTCTACGGACGTTAGCGACATACAATAGGCAATATTTTGTATGCTATACGGCGATACGAGTGTGGACGTCCTCAAACTTTGTATGCAGTTCTTATGCGCCACGGCACAAAAGATGACTATTGTGGTATGCGTGCATAAACGTGTTTAGCATAAATATCAAATCGCGCGAGCTCCGCGCGAGCCCCGCGCCCGGACCCGCGGCCGTCCAGTTTGCGGCCTAAGAGGTTAAAGAAAAGTGTACTCACAGTCGCGGTCCGGGCGGTCGCGGTCGCGGTCGGCGCGCATGGGCTCGCGGTCGCCGCGCGCGCGAGCCGCCGGCTCGGGCGCGGCGCGCGGGCCTGAGCGCCAGTCGCCCATCGTGCGCTCCGGGTCGTACTCCCTGCGGAACACTCAAAATCAGTAACACAAACTTATAATAAGTTTTTTAGTATCCCATTCAGCAAACACTATCATGTAATGCCCATATCATGAGTAGTTATGTACAAGCCTCGAGGCGTCCAGTTTATTTTTAAAGCCTCGAGGCGGAATGGCAAGTCTCAGTGGGCTTGGTAGGCTTGAAGTACCGAGCCAAGCCGATCTGCAATCTCTGAGCTATGCCTCGTACCTTCAAAAGAGTTCAAGGCTTCGAAAGAGCTTAAGCCTATAAAAGAGCTCGAGCTTTCAAAAGATTTCGGGCCTTCAAAAGAGACATAAAACAAGGTCGAGTCTTAAAATGAACTCAAACCTGCAATAATAGCTCAAGCTTATGTTGATGACATTAATATCTTCGTAACTAAGTAATAAATTAGGTAGCTGTTTTCAGGATAAAAGAATATGTAGTATTATTTTCCATGCTATGTAATAATAACTCATGTTGTCCATTGAAGCTTAAATACTATTTTTCGAGGAGCTTGTATTAAAGCTGTAAAATGTAAAGCCTTCATAAGAGATCGAGCTCTGAAAAATACTCCCGAGTCGTCGGGCACCATACAAACGAGACGAGCCCTGTATACGAAACAGAGTTCTTGGCAAAAGGCCTCGGAAGCCTCGAGCCTTGTACATCACTAATCATGGGAGTGCATTTCAAATAGCCAATGCGCCATGTTGGATTTAAGTCACGTGACTCTTTTTTCGTATTCCTGACAGCAAACCCTTTCATTTGATATCCTTATCATGGGGGTGCATTTCAAAAAGCCTGTCTGCCATAAGCCGGTAAATAAGTCTTAGATCGGAGACACACCGAGATTCAAAAAGTTTGCAACTAGCTGATGTAGCAACTTATACGGAGGACTGTATTCAGCAGTAGATACGAGGTGTGTTCCAAAAGTTTCTGGCTGGAAAAAGTTGGCAACTTAAAAAAATAAAATAAAAAATATGTCATCGCGCGATTGTCATTTATTCCGCTTTTTCGTGTATGATTTTGGTGTTTCTGTTGCTTGTGGTTTTGATGTTACGGCTTTTAACTATAACAAGTTGGTAAATTTTCGATATATTCAAATTGAAATATCTTTCCGAGATCAAATTCCTGACCAAGGAAGGAATCAGTCCGACCGATACGAGGGTCAAACTGAAAGTTCTTAGAAAATCAAAAACTGATTACATTAGCCAGTTATTAGTTTTATTATATCTTTTCAAAATATTGTCCATTGACGTCAATACACCGCTGCATGCGATGGAACCACTGGAAAAAGCACTTTGCCCACTCGTCCTTAGGGGTCTCTTCAATGGCATCGCGATACGCAGGCACCGCTTCTTCAGCATTCATAAACCGCTTTCCTTTAAGTTTTTCTTTAATTTTTGGAAATAAATAAAAATCACAAGGCGCGAGGTCGGGGCTATACGGCGGGTGACCCAGTAATTAAACGTTTGATGTCGCCAAATAGTCGATCGTTCGCTTGGCGGTGTGCGACGAGGCGTTGTCGTGGTGAAGGAGGATCCTACTGCGAGGTCGTTTCTCTCGAACTTTTTCCAAGACAAGTGGCAAACAATTGGTAGTGTACCATTCTGCAGAAACTGTTTATTGATCCTCTAACACAATTGTTGCGAAATGACCTATCCTTCCAAAGAACGAGGCCACCATTTTTTTTCCCGCACTTCGATCTCTCTTCACTTTAGTTGGCAACTCCTCGAAAGGAAACACCCACTGAGCAGATTGTCTTTTGGTTTCAGGATCATAACAGTAAATCCAGCTTTCGTCACCTGTTAGCATGTCGAACACAGCATTTGAGTCACCTCCGTTAAATCTTTCAATCATTTTCCGGCACCAATCCACACGATGGAGTTTTTGAGCCTTAGTCAAATTATGAGGTATCCACCGGGCGCAAAGCTTCCTGACCGCTAAATGTTCGTGGAGGATTTTGTGCACTTGACTCATACCGATGCCTAAGCTTGTCCGAATCTGCTGATAGGTCACTCTTTTGTCAGTTTCTATCATACGCCGCACAACACAGATGTTATTTTCAGTCGTCGCCGTAGAAGGCCGTCCCTCACGTACATCATCAGTGAGATTAGTGCGACCACGTTTAAACTCATTAAACCAGTTGTAAACAGTCGCACGAGATGGGGCTTCATCGTGAAAGGCCAATCGTAGTCTATCATAACTTTCTTGTTGACTTAAATGACATCGAAAGTCATAAAAAATCATTGCACGAAAATTTTCTCGTGTTAAATTCATGTTGACGTGACACAGACAATTTTCAATTTGCCGCCAAATCGTAAAACAAATGACAAATGAATGAAATATATACTCAGTAATATTGGCAAAGAGTTCTATTTTCAAATTTTAGAATATTGTTTTTATTATATTGTTTATAAGTGGCCAGTTCTAAGAACTTTCAGTTTGACCCTCGTATAAAAAAGGTTAGATGCCGTGTACGGGGATTCTTCTCCGTCGTTTTCCATCGTTAAGGAATGCATTAAGCAGTTTCGTTTAGGACGGGAGTCCATTGACGACGAACTTCGCTCCGGCCGGCCTGTGGAAGTTCTACCCGAGGACTGTGTCATATTAGTGGAAGAGGAAATTCTGAGTGATGGAAGACTTAAGACTAGAAATAGCGGCAAGATCCGGGCTTTCGAAAACTTCAGTGCTTTGTATTCTATATGAGCATCTTCGAATTCGCAGGTGGTGTTAGATGGGTACCCAAACCTCTTTCGAGCTTGCAGCGAACAAAGCGAAAAGCGTGTTCTCAAGAAATTTTAGACGCGTATAGGCGTTACGGAAAAACTTATTTGGAGTAGATTGTTACGGGAGACTAAACCATGGTTTTGTAATATGATCCCCTGTTCAAAAGGGAATCGATGGAGTGGCGTCGTCTTGGTGAAAAGCCGCCTAGAAAGGCCAAGGTAACGCAATCCACCAAAAAGATAATGGCAAAGGTATTCTGGGATTGTCACGGAATACTGATGATGGACATAAAAGAAAGGAATACCTCGGTAACTGGCAGCGCTACCATTATTGAGCAGTTACGAGAGGCGATCAAGCGATGTGGAAAAATCAGTAGAGGAGTTCACACTGCAATTGCCAAAGCTGCTGTAGCAAAATGTGGCTTCGAGGAAATTCGCCATCCCCTTACAGTCCTGACATGGCCCTAAGGGACTGTTATTTGTTCTCAAGACTTAAGGGGAAGACGGTTACTCTTCGGATGATGAAGTGGCTCAAGCGGTTTTCACACATTTCGAGGATAAAACTAGAGTATTTTTAGGGGGATAAAATGCTTATCACGAGATGTGCAAAGAGCATTGAAATAGAGGGGGACTATATAGACAAATAAAAAAGTATTTGTGATGTTTGTGATATCTCCTTGTTTTCTATGTTAGGCCGGACACTTTTGGACCGCTCCTCGTATGGCTTATTATAATTATAGCTGATTATTATGATGATGAAACAATGCAAAATTATCCAATGGGAAACATTCCACAGAGGATACTTTTATTTTCTTAAGGTGTTATTCCTTGCACCTTGTATTGTTAAAATTCATGTTCATCAAAAGCATTACAATGTTTTATTTTTCATCACGGCTTTGGCAGTGTGTCAAGAGTAAAATCAAGTTTTTATTAACATTGGTATTTATTTCTGTTTAACCTTAAGTAAGACCTTGCTCAATTATTAAGACAAGGCAATCATATAATACATTATGATACAAATAATTGACCTATTAAGCATCTGGTTCCATTTGTGCAATACTACTGAAAGTAGTTTTAATTTAATTCAGTTTCTTGTAAGCATGATATATAATAAAAAACCATAAAACTAGGTACATGACCACATCAGTTTATGCCTGATGTTGTCAACTTACTCGATTCTTCATAAAAATATGAGTGCTAGTCTTTTTAATTGAATTATGATGATGATAGATTAAACAATTTCCAAAGGGATTTCTTCTATGTTGTCATAATGGTGATTAACACCAAGTGTAATATTTTATATTCTTATAGATGAAATAAGAAATCAAATAGTGCGCACGGGCGAGACTCTAACCTGCAACTTCTGGATTATGTTGTACATTGTCGTACATTGAAATAGCATTTGGCCGGATAAGCCAGAAGATGTAGGTTCGAGTCCCACCCGTGCGCAATTTTTAGTTTCTTATTTTATCTTCAATCATAATAGTGATACTGCTGTTAAAAGTTTCATTGGTTATTATTAGTAGGTTCACAATAAATATGAGTGATGTATATTTGGTGGCAACTGTGTAACAAGTTCCCAACCTAAGGGTCTAATTGTTGGTACCCAGGTAAAGAAAGTAGCAACAATGAGGTGGGGTTTGTCAAAGACAACAATACATTACCTCTCTCTGTCAGACCGTCCGCCGCCCATTCGGCCCATACGACGATCGTTTTCTTGCGTGGAAACTACGATTCTTATCCGCCGCCCGCTTACTGTCTGACAACAAAAGAATACTGTTTTACAATCCCAACCCCGACAATTCATACGCGACCCTCTATTATCCTAACGAAATTTGAATAAACTTTTTGAAAACAATATAATTTTTTATTATTTACTGTGAGATTAGTCAAAAAAATACTGTAAATGTTGTTTTTTTGCCTATGTTGCGACAGAAATGCTGTTTTTTTAAGATTTGATTGCTTTTATTATCTTTTTTCTATAAGCTAGAATATTATTACCCATGTGAACTGTGAGGATACTTACCAGATCGGGTATGTTCATGGCATCTATGAGACTCTCTCTGTCTTCAAAGTCTATGTATCCATATCCTTTGAGGCGGTCACTTTCCCTTGGCAGTCTCAAACTGAGTATCTGGTAACAATGGAAAGTATGTATGAATACACTTTTAAAATAACTGGCAGACCATACACATAATCATTTTTCACGCATTTCATGTGCATTAGCGCTAAAGCTTGCAGATCAGATAACATCAGTTGGATAGAAGTGTTGTACTATTTATCCCAGCAACCTTCAATGTAGCTAATAAACTGTCATTGTCTCAATGAAACACTATTCGCTGCGCGACATCCCATACACAATTGACAGGAAGGGATGTACCCTTGTTCGATTGTCTAGCTGTGATCATAACACAAACTTCAAATACAATTACAAAACCTAAGTTATAGGATTCTACAATGTCATGCAGATTGAATGAAAAATCTTTATGTAAATGCACAATTAATATAAATATTTGTATTGAATGTGAGCATTGAGCACTTTGGTGAGTAAAGGTTGAATGTAACATTTTATTAGTGTTTCTCCTCAAGAAAATTTACAGGTAGCTAGAGTATTCCACAATATATATTCTTTTGAAAAATTTAACATACAATTCAGCACCACTGCAAGGTTAAGTTAAATTTTGTATAAATTCAGTGATTAGGTTTAGTATTTTTTATGAACAAACTGGCATTTGCCTGCATTTAACTTTAAGTTGGCAAGCAAATATTCATCTTTTAAAATAACAGTCTATATATTAGATATTTTCTCTGTATAGACCTGGTAGAGAATGGTTTTAGCATTAAGCCTGCCATTTGTACCATTTCTTTGTGCATAAAGTTTATAATAAATCAAAGCATAGACTTCATGCTGTTGCAACTAAATTTTCAGCTTGGTCATAATGATAGTCATTACTGCATGATCTTTCTGATTAAGTGAATGAGCATGATTCTCAAAACTGTATCAGATGGTTACCCTAATAATAATACAACTGCAATGTCACCCTCAATCTCGTCGCTAGATTAAGGGTGACAATGCAGTATAGTTTGTTTATGATGAGTTCACCTTCAGTCCTTCAAACAGCTCTGCGATGGCGCTCTCATCGACGTCGTAGGGCAGGTTGGAGATGTGAGCTATGTAGGGTGGACGCTTCGGTATGGACTCGTCGTCAACCGCCATGCCCCCGCGCGCCGCGCGCGACGCCGACGGCAGCACCACCGGCGCCCGCGTCCGAGACGAATACCCCCCATACCCACCACTTTCAGCTGAATGAAACAATGAATTTGTAATGGTGGCCATTGTCCATGGTTCTCAGGTTTAATGGAAACATATTAATAAAATCCATGTGAATTGGCATAATGTACTAAAGTTTTATATTGAAATGCAATTGATGACCACTGATACTAATAACATGTCATTAAAAATGGTTCTGTCTTATCTTGTTGTGTAAACATAAATGACAAAGACAAATAATGTGAATGCCAGAACTTGAAATACTAACAAACAATAACAATTATAGTTAGACCCTCAGTAAATGCAGGGAGCAAGCCAATGAAAGACTAGTCTGAATTGAGTTGTGACCAAAGTCATCTCGTAGATTGTGCTAAAATTGCTGGTCACAGGGGTTTCCAACAGTAGCAATGTTTGTGCCTCCTACCAGCTACATAGCTAGTAATCCCCGGCTAAACAAAGTACCGTAATTTCTGGTTCCCCCACCTTCTTTTTGAAAAAAGCATCCGGCTAGAATGTTAGGGAAACACACATGACCTTTACTCAGACCTTCCCGGGGTGATGGGAGTGACTGGCACTCGTAGGTGCACCCCATGTACGAGATTAACATTGGCTAGCCATTACCCCTTCTCTCATCATAGGGTCAACATCAAAAGCGCAAGAATGGTAAAGAATAAATGAAAAAATACTCACGTTCATCATCTACCGAATCGGCCCAGCTGTTTGCGGTGGGAATTGTAGTCGGTTCTGCAATTATATCTGTGATGCTGGCTGGAATCCATTTCGCCTTCTTTGATTTCTTGCCTGCAAAAATTCCGATTAAATAGGGAGACGAATCAAACAGAATTACTAAGGATAATGACGCGATGACGCATTGCAAGTGAACGACCTACTCCGATTTAGGAAAGCGGTTATTCGTGGACTCGTTGATAGGACAATTTGCACTTGAACCTATCTGTTTGAAATAACAAGTTCTGACTTTCGCAGAACAGATAGAAAATAGCAACATGAATATAACATTACATTATATAGGACTACGGAGAGTTGAAAAGGTAAGAAATGTGGCCACGCGGTAAATCCAAACGTCCGCATAGGTGAAATGATGACACGTTAGCATTATTAGATAACATCCTGCGGGGTCTAAATGTATGTCAAACCTTAACAAATTCACATGCAAACAAAATAGAATGAAAAAATTTGAAAGTAATCAGAAAATACAAAGAATTTCAACAATATTTCACGTGACAAAATTATTGGAACTAACCTGATGCGGCCATATTACAAGGCTGGGGCCAGTGTTGCCACTGACTGAATCTCTTATAGTTACCATTACACACTAAAACTCAAGAAATATTTACGAATGTTGCAAGCATTTGGAGAAGATTCTACTAGAAGTAACGGTATCGAATATTTTGATAACGAATGTAAATTAATATTTATTTGTGATGTGAATGTGATTGACCTCAAAGATCTTGTTTTTTTTCTGTGTTTTTTTAGCTGCCGATTCAGAATCATAAAACTTTTTCAATTGGCTGTGTTAAAAAGAATTATATAGTTAATTTCTTGAGAAAACAAACGTTAATAACTACCTACATATACAGGGTGTCCCAAAAATAATGGTGAACCTTATAACTGTTGATAAGACTCCTTATGGTTTATTTCACATCAAATTTTGACCGATGTAAAAATATCACGTTTATTAAGATTTTTGTGTTCATTTCCATTTTCGTGTTTTTTTTTTTAAATTGACATTTGCAATTAGTTTTTCTCATGTCATTTTTACAAAACGATACAATTTCTCAGTTCAGTTTTTTTTGTTTCACCAGAGATAATTGGGCTATTAAAATGAAAGATTTAAATTAAACAAACTAGTTCATAAGTTTTTAGAAAAATATGGAAATGTAAGAATTTTTGTTTAATTCATTGTCTTGCATTTATTCATCAGCTGTGGTGTAAAAACAATTTGGGACGTCCATCGTGCCTGTTATCTCAAAACTTCCTTGGTAATTTGAGATTTTAAAAAGGTATCACAAACCTGTTTTTAGTATCGTTTTCATCGGATGGGCTTGAATAGAAAATTCGATCGTTATCATACATATCACTTCTGCAAGTCGTATCGCGCATCAGTCTTTGAGTGGGAAAGAGTTCTGTAAAAGTGTCGATTATTTCATTATCTATATTTGATGTCAAGAACTTTTCCGAATATGGATAGTACAGTTGCCAGCACATCAGGCTATACCTTTTCGTTGAAAACTAACCCATATTACAACCGCATAAGATACAGCAGTGTTTACCTTGATGAGCTGTTGTCTGTACTATCGTTAAAAACCGCCCAAGTGCGAGTCAGACTCGCGCACTGAGGGTTCCGTGCCAACTTTAACTGAATTAGGGAATCCACTTAGTAAAATACCACAATATTTTATTGACGGCAAATATAACATTGTTTTTCATACTGTTTGTATGAAGTACAAAGTTATGTTTGCGGTTGTTGAAAATTTGCTATATCTCAAAAACTTCTCGTTCAATCTCGTCCAAACCAATTTTCATTGAAAGTATTTGTGAATATCTACATTACGTATTTTTATCAATATGTACACTCGCTTAGTTTAGAAGTTAGATGGGGGGGACGCCCATTTTATCACTTTGGAAGCGTCTAGCTATGAAACGTAAGACTTTAAAAGAAAATGGTTTCAGGAACTTCCATGTCATTTTAAAAGACCTATTTATAGACACCCCACACGCATAGGTTTGACTAAAAAAATTTTTTTGGTTTTAGTTTCATGTATGGGAGCCCCCCTTAAATCTTCTTCTTCTTCTTTGCCTGGCCCTTTCCCATTTTATTTGGGGTCGGCCCTCCGTGCCACGCGTCTCCAGGCAGCTCGGTCCTGGGTCGTCTCCTCGCTAACTTGGGCTTCTTTGAGGTTCTTATTGACTAGGGATATCCATGTGATTCGGGGTCTTCCTCGTCCTCGGGGCTTAGATTGAACATCTAGTACTTTCCTGGTCATGTGGTCGGATGGTCGCCTCACAACATGACCGTACCATCGCAGACGGCTCTCCTTCACTTTATCCGGGATAGGTCTCACTTTAAAAGTCCCTCTTATGTGCGTATTTCTGACATGGTCCAGCATTGTCACACCACCTGCCCATCTGAGCATCTTCATCTCTGCGCAGTGTAATTGATTTTCATGCTGTTTTTTGAGTGGCCAGCATTCGGCTCCGTATATCATGGCCGGTCGGACTGCTGCTCTGTATACTCGTCCCTTTATGCGCACGGGCATTCTGCTGTCGCATAGCACACCAGATAGCTTTCTCCATTTCAACCACCCGGTATTTATGCGATGGGTGACATCAGAGTCTATTGACCCATCTTTACTGATGACTGACCCTAGGTACTTGAAATGGTCGACCTCTTTCAGGTAGGTGTTCTGCAGCCCCCCTTAAATGTCATTATTTATTATTTTTTACATAAGAATCGTAAAGCGGTTAACAGAATACATCTTCCTTACCTTCCAAATTTCAACAGTGTGATGCTTATAGTTACAGAATAAAATGGCTGTGACACACGGACGGACAGACAGACAGACAGACAGACAGACAGACTTGAAGAAACTATAAGGCTTCCGTTTTTTGCCATTCGGCTGCGGAACCCTAAAAATGGCCATATAAAATCTGTACTAGCAATATTCCGAATAGTTTCCGGAAATAATATCGATAGCAAATTCACTGCATTATTTTCGATAGTATTGATAATGACTTACACAACTCTATCAGTATGATCGATTTTGATAATGCACAGATCATGTTCGTGCAATACTATCAATTCGATGATATGCTATCGATACTAGATCGATATTGACCTACTACTACTACAACATTGTTTCAATAGTATTAAGGAATTTCTCGACTTAAATGTAAATTGTTTAAAATAATATAATAAAGACATGCCACATCATAATTTTTAAATTGTAATCTGGACATATATTTTTTTTTTATTACTATTGTTTTTGCCTAAATGCACTGTACGTATTTTATTTTTTCCTCCATACTGTGTTCTTGCAAATAAATGATAATTATGATGCTGAGTTTATCAAACTCTGCGCAATGATCTGACTGTTTAGCCACCAGCTAGTCGTGCTACAACTCCAAGTAGAGCGCCGATCTCTTTAACTTGATATCTCAGCAAGGTATACAAAAAATCCTGTTTCAGCACCCTACGCTTTTACAATCAAATATTAGAATTAAAAGCACTTACTTTACATATCAGCCCAGCAAAAGAGACAACTAGAAAGAGCCATAATGTTGTTATGGTTTTTACGTGAATTTTTAATAGTGTGTTTTTCTACCGTTTTTTATGCCATCATTTTTTATTTTTGGGTGAGGTAATACATCACAAGTAACATAAGGTTAAAGAACTGATTAAGAACAATAAACTAATATTATTTTATTATTTTGGTTCAAAAGGAGATATTATGATACACATTGTAGACGACACATTGTAACAAAAGTTACATCTGTCATTTATATACTTGCGTTTGCGCACTCAACATGACCAACCGTTTGATTTGGGTTACCTTGGATGACGCGGTCGTGGTGAGCTAGTTGCTAATGGTTTGCACCCAAAATGAAAAAAAAGTGAGATAGAAAAGAAATGCATAAATAAAACAACGAAACCGATTTTCCTTTTTATAAAGTACTGCATACGTCACTATGCAAATCCATCTAGTCAAATGTTGGTCGCTCTTTTGGTTACTATAGTTTCAGGTAAAAAAATTGAAACTTATTTTGCAAAAGTAAAATATTTACCATTAAGGTCACTGCCCAGTACACGGTAGCAAACAATGACCGTACCGTGACCGTGCTAAGAACGTGTCCGGCAAAAAATATGTATATATAAACTTGACACCTTGCTCACTAGACCGTTCTGTAAGCGACCAGCACCGTCGCGTGCCATGCACGGAGCGTCTCGGCACTGACAAAATGCATTCTCACTCGCTCTCACTCTCGCTAAATAAAACGGTGAGACAAAACGCTGTCAATCCATTCAGTAGGCAAGGTAGAGGGTATCATGTTGCGTGCCTGACACGTTCTTAGTACAGTCATGGTACATGCACCGTACGTGCATTGGGAAATTCCTTTATTAAAAAATAAGGATTTGCCATAATTTCCAAAAATCGTAAGGTTTCATTTCCAACAGATTTCGTATTAATTTTCAAGTATGATAGTTAAGCTAAATGGAAATACCGATAACGTTATTGTTAATGTTAGAAAAACAACCAAACTGAAATCTACCAAAATAGTAGAAATCCTATAACAAGCGGAACAAACACAAATTGTAGCGTGGTAGTATATTTAATGGTGTACCCACACAGGCCAGCGGCATAGCTGTCATATGGTGTATCCACACCACCCAGCGGCATATTACGTCGATTAACTGTCAGTCAGATATTATGAAAATAGCCGCAACAGCACCAGCGGCGGCCGCTGCATGGCCGCCGCCGGCACGACAGCCAGCACATGCCACTGGGCGGCGAGGATTCACCATTACGTACACAATAGTGATGTGATGCCGTAGCGACTTTTTCCACGACTCTTGTTGACGTATGCCGCCGGCATCAATACACCTTTTCTTTGCAAAACAACATGGACGTTATGGTGTATCCACAACCCCCGTTGCGGCAGCCACAGCGGCGTTTTCCGTAGTATCTGACAGTTAATTGACATATGCCACCTGTATCGTCGCCGGGCGGTGGGTATGGATGGATACACTATCAAAAGGCAGTTATGTATGTCGGATCAAAATAAAAGAAATAACAGTTATGGTAAATCGCTTTGCCTAAATCAATATGAACTGGTGAAAACAAAGATTATGAGAACTGCTGCCACATAGGATGGCTACGGAGGGGTTCGTGGCGGGAATCGAATCAAAACAGGAAGATGGTCTTTGTTGAAAGAAAGAAAGAAGAAAAAAAGAAACCGGGTCGTTCGCCCGCGCCAAGCATCCTTAAGCATTAAAATGTGAACCAGCTTTCAGTGAGTTAGGTTAGGTTTTGATTAGTTTAGTATTAGTTGTATAATGCCATCAACTTACCTGAAAAATTGACACTTAATATCAAGTGCAATCGTAGCCAAATGTCTGGCTATCTAAATATAAAAAATAAAAAAAATAAAAAGATACTGAATGGCGCCAGGATTAACATGGGTTGCTCATTTCACATGAATATACACTTCTCGCTTTTTAATACTTACCGTAATACACGATGATAAATTAAAAACGAGTATTCATTTAAACTTTATTGCACAACCAAAGGTGGAACTAACGTAGAATAGCATTCACTAACTTTATTAAACAAAGTGGAACGACGCACACAGGGGACTTTTGTTTACAGAACCTGAAAGATGCGTTGACATTATAACCTTAGAAGCGGGCCTTAGGGTCGGTTTCATGATCGTTAGTTAACTTAACTAATGGTTCAATATCGTTGCTATAATTATGATTGTGTGTGCTTTGAACAAGAAATACCTTAACCTTTACCCATGGTCACTAAAATAGTCATTCCGATATTTGATTAGGGTATTTATCTTGAAAATACACATAATCGCAATGTTCAACCATTATTTCACACACAGACGGAAAATTGCACAGCGCCTCTAACGGTCACCTGCACAACTAAAATTTTTCATACACTTTTTTTACGTTTAGTCGCTAGCGAGTAAAACCGTTGTAAACTCATGGTTATGCTCATGCATGGTAACGGCACAGACATATCTATCTACTCTTTGGTTTGTGCATGAAGTTGCAAATAAATAAAGAATTTATAAATAAAAACTTACTTATTTCTTTTTATTTATTTTATCCTTAAGTACCTACGTGTTCTACTTACTTACTACTTATGTTACAAAAGTTTCTAAATCAGGATGTTTCGTTGATGTCTTTTGTATGGAAAAAACCAAGGGTCCAAAAAAATATTATTATCATGTGGTTTCATCTATGTCGGTTCTAAAAGGTAGTTTATGTAGCAGTAATTTTGCAAGTATGTACACCTGCCTGTGTTTAAGTGTTTGACATGTTTTCTCTAAAATATCGCACGCTTATCCGTTGTAGTCGTAAAAAGTATGTTTTTTAAAGCTAAATAAGAACATGCTCGTTCTCACGTCTTAAGCTTCTTTAAACAAATCCTGCGCTTTTAAATGTGTTCACTTTTACTGTTTAATCTATACTAATATTATAAAGCTGAAGAGTTTGTTTGTTTGAACGCGCTAATCTCAGAAACTACTGGCCCGATTTGAAATAGTACATTATGATACAAGTGTGCTAAGTTGAGCATTATATACAAGGCGATATTGTGTGCGCACGAGCGAAAGCGAGTGCGCCATAAGAAAGCCGCGTATATAATGGTCACAGGCACACGCGTATCATACGACGTTTTTCAACACACTTGCGAGGAAAAACAAGACTCTTCATTTACTAAGTTTTTAATTATTAAAAAATTTAGTAAAAATACATTTCACTCGATTTTGATGGCAAAGACTTTCGCACGCGTTTTTTGCCTCGTTACGTATGTCCGGCGGAGTAAATAATAGGTTTTCTTCATTTTCTTCACTTGAACTAGGCATTTTCATTAATATTAAACTTCTTAAATAATGCAAACTTCGTCACAGCCGACTATTATTATTTACGAAAAATGGCGCATTGTTTTTTTTTTTCTTGCCGCGATACCGATGCTCGCGCAAGGCTTAGGCGCGAACTAGATCGGCCAAAAGCCAAGATTAAAAATGTAATAATTCGTGTTTAAAACACAAATCACAGAAAATGTTAAATGAGTTTGAGCTATTTTTTAGTAATAAATCTGAATTTACTATTTATTGAAATAAATATGTAGATACTGTTATTTTTCGCATAAATACTGTTTGTTGCTAAAATAAAAGTAATGTATAACCCGACTAAATTATATCGCTTCTTTTTCTTACTTACGACTTGGTACTAGGGTACAAACCTAAATTGGTCGGGTTAATAAACTAAAGGCACTAGTGCAATAATATAATGAAAAAGCACGCGTGTTTAATATCTATCTATGATTATGAGCCAAAAATCGGTGGAATAAAGACGTCGTTATGAGCAAGTGTGTTGAAAAAATATTTTTATGTTGGATAGTCCATTTATCGAGGAAGGCTTTAAGCTATATAACATAAAGATTCGACTCACAAGACCACAGCAGAAATTAAAAATGTTGCGAAAACGGGTGAAAGATATTCCTTTTGAGAGCTTCCGCTGCGTACGCTGCGGAAACCGCTAAAGTTACACAAAAATCATGTATGACAAGATTGTTCAGCATTAAGAGTTCTATAATAAAGTCCGCGACAGCATAAGTCCATCTTTTATGGTTGACTTACTACAACCTTTTTGTGTAATCAATTTGTAAAAAAATAATGCATCATTTTTAGAGGTGTATTATACACACAGGTATTTATTCTTATCAAAATAAATACATTCATCATCACGAGCATTTCATTTACAACAAAATTGCCCTTTATATCATTTGATTCCAATAAATATCTTAGCAGCTATCACAGTTTTAACATAACTCCGCACCAAAATAATGTTCGCAGCTTAAGTACAACGTGCGCTTGCGCTAATCTATACTAATATTATAAAGCTGAAGAGTTTGTTTGTTTGTTTGTTTGAACGCGCTAATCTCAGAAACTACTGGCCCGATTTGAAAAATTATTTTTATGTTAGATAGTCCATTTATCGAGGAAGGCTTCAAGCTATATAACATAGAGATACGACTCACAAGACCACAGCAGCAATGAAAAATGTTGCGAAAACGGGAGAAAGATATTCCTTTTGAGAGCTTCCGCTGCGTACGCTGCGGAAACCGCTAAAGTTACACAAAAACCACGTATGACAAGATTGTTCAGCATTAAGAGTTCTATAATAAAGTCCGCGACAGCATAAGTCTATCTTTTATGGTTGACTTACTACAACCTGTTTTTATGTTAATAAATTTGTAAAAAAATAATGCATCATTTTTAGAGGTGTATTATACACACAGGTATTTATTCTTATCAAAATAAATACATTCATCATCACGAGCATTTCATTTAGAACAAAGTTGCCCTTTATATCATTTGATTCCAATAAATATCTTAGGAGCTATCACAGTTTTAACATAACAACGTAAATATAAATAAATTTATATAATAAATAAAATAAAATATTATTTCTGTGTTGGATAGCTTATTTATTGAAAAAGGCTTTAGGATATAAAACATCACGCTGCGACGGGAGGGGAGGGAGCAAACTCAAAACGCGCGGACGAAGTCGCGGGGGACCGCTAGTTATATTATAAAGCTGAAGAGATTGTTGGTTTGAACGCGCTTATCTCAGGAACTGCAGAACCGATTTGAGAAAATATTTCTGTGTTAGATAGCTTATTTATTGAGAAAGGCTTTAGGATATAAAACATCAGGCTGCGACGGGAAGGGAGGGAGCAAACTCAAAACGCGCGGACGAAGTCGCGGGGACCGCTAGTGAAACTATAACATATATTTTAATAAAACTAAACAATTTCTCTCTTTGACAATTACCTACGTAGTTTTCTTGTGTACAATCTCGGTGGTCCTTCGAGACGGATTTATCATGTTTGTGTTGTTTGAGGTAAGTCACAAGTGTCATATTTAGATTGCATTAGTGTCTTATAAGAATACAGAAGCTTAATGGAGTACAGAATCATAACTGGATCTTGTGGATGTACAGTTATTATGTTTTACAAGATCATTGCACCTGTGGTGATACTTACTTGTACTTGTGGTGACTATTACCACGCCTACTAGGTTTTCCTTATCATCACAACATGGCTTAACGGTTGATTTTGGATATTATTTGGATATAGCTGGCCCTCATCAATTGGATGCAAGAGCGACTGCGGCGATACGTGACTGGACTGACCCGCGCCGTGCGTGTAGTAGTGATGTTAGTGTAGACGGCATTCAGGTCGTGCGCCGTTCTCGTGCGGACGTTCGCTGTGTTCTCGCGCTCACCTCGCTCAAATAATTCTATCGAAATCGTTTTTTGTTCTGTTGTTTTTTATTTCGTTTGAACAACGGCCAGTCTGCAGCGAGTGCTAGAACCAAAAAAATTGTTCGGTCACAGGGAGCGGACTAATTGTGACTGTGAATTCCTTTCTATGCGACTGTTGGTGCCAATAAATTGAATTTCGAGGTGACGTAAAGCACGGTGCCGGTGATAACGGAAAGTGATGTGAGTTGTGTTGTGTTGCGATGTGTGTTGGTTAGTGAGGACGTGGTTTGTTTACGATGGGGTATGCGTCTTCGGGTGCGGGGCGGGCGGCGCACGAGGCGCTGTTGGCCCGGCAGGATGCTGAGTTGAGGCTTATGGAAGCCATGAAGCGGAGCCTGGCAGCCAAGATGAAGAGCGACCGGGAGTACGCGCTGGCGCTCTCGGCCGCCGCTGCCCAAGGACAGAAAATGGACAAATGCGAGGAGCTAAACGGTTAGATCCGACAACTTGATAAACAAAGTCCGCTTGAACTTTTCACGCTGCAGCTTTAGGCAGTTTTAACCTTCGGCTCATAAAGCTTGATTTTACAGCTTTATTGGAGTTTATTCTGATTAGAATTTGTTCTCCCTAAATGAGTACATACTAAGATATTCAGGTAAATTAGAAGTACTAAGCTTTCATATTTGTATTACCTTATAGGGAACCTTTTACGATTACCCTCAAACTTTCAATCTGGGGTGGTTAACTTTTGGTTTAAGTGGGTAGATATTTACATTATGAGCAGGATAATCTTATTGCGTGGACATTTAGACATTGTTTGTTTACTTTAAACTACACACTATCGTCTAAATTGAGTGGGTCAGGTACAATATAGTCGTTCTGGTGCCTGGCCACCTTAAGGTGCAAAATAACAAGTTAAACAAAGGCACCTCTTCTTTTTTTTAAAGTGACGGCATTTCTTATGTCGTGTGTGCAAGCGATAATAGCTATTAGCTTTTGATAAATTGATGAAGGCCAATTCTTTTTGCAGGCGCTTGTAGCCGAATTAGATATTTTTTACGATTTTATAGAATAGTTTGAATTCAATAGAAGATGAATATAAAGCAGAGATAAAGAAAAAGATAATGATTCCTATATTGACCCGACCGAGCATCGAACCCGGGATTGCAGCAATGGTGACCGCCATGAAAACTGGCGGCTAGCCATTCGACGATCGACGATTCGTCGCCAAACATAAGCGATGCGCGTCCCTGGTGCGCAGGGTGCGGGGTAGCGGTAACAGCATCCTGAATATGATTGCTGATAGACTTGACTGCATTTGTATGAGCCGTTCTTGTGCCATTTCGGGGGGAGTGGTACAGAACTGGCCGTTATAATCTGATATTTTCATTTTTTTTTAGCTCTTAGTCCCATGTAAACTGTATTTAGGTACTAACATAGTTTATAAGTTTTACTAACAAAAATGAGTCACTGTTACTTAAGATAAATAAATCATTCATTCATTCATTCATAATATCAGCATTTTGAAGATGCATTTTGTTATTAAATGCCAATGTAGTAATTAAGCAAATGCACGCTGGCTTTAACACTCTTTCCATAGGAACAGTAGAGGTATATTTTTTATCGTAAACTGCGGCAACTGGTTTCACTGTTGTTAGTTGTTACCTGCTTTATCGCCGGCAAAGTACGAAAATGCCATTATTTTTCGTTCGTGTCATTGCTTTACTTAAAAAATGATGCAATTCTATGAAATTTTCAATTAGGTAGGCGTGTGCGTTTGTATTGTAAATTGTAGTGTGTGACGTCGGGTAAAACTAAAAAGTAATAAATAGGCGAAATTTTTCAAACAACATCAGTATTCTAAGAATCGTTTATCCCTCCCATCGTGGTTTACCACTAATATTTTATTTACACAGTAGGATTCAGCTGCCCGGTAGCTGAAGTATTTTAAAGTTGTTGAAGTAAACGAGTGTCATCTTTAGTAGTACGCTAGTATCACTGACCGCCACAAACTTATTTTCTGATCAATCAATCTGACTATCACAGCTCCGTAGTTGAGTAGTTGGGACGACCCTTAGCATGACCCGGATTTGATACCCAGTTCAATATATTTGAATATTTTGAATATATGATCCGACATTTCAATTTTATGATACCAGCTTTGTTTCTTAATTTTATTATAAGTGCCGTCGCTACTTAGTTTAAGAGCAATGTATTTTACTATTTTTAATTTTAAAATAAATAAAATCAAACACACACATTCACTTAACATTTTCCAGGATCCGTGATAGCGTCAGCCTGGCGCACTATGACAGAAGAGTGGGAGAGCACCAGCCGGCTTATCAGGGCAAACGCGGAGGCTTTAGAGTCCCGAGCGCTGGACTGCCTCGCTAGCCTCATGACCGAGCGGCGGAAAGCCAGGAAGGTCTATCAGGAGGACCACTCGAAGATCTCCTCGCAGTTCACTCAGGTATGTGGACAATTTGATAATGGTTATTGTGATGTAGGTAAATGATTGTCTCGCCACGTCAGCTGATTATGAAACGAGCTGTTAGGTAACCTTTTTATCAAATAACTAAGCGGTCCCTTGAGCTGATCCCCCTCTCACCCCTCCTATCGCAGCGGGATGTTTAAGCTTTCCTCGATAAATAAACTGTCCAAAACCAAAACAACTTTTCACATCGGTCTATTAGTTCCTGAGATAAGCGCGTTCAAACAAACAAACAAACTATTCAGCTTTATAATATTAGTATAGATGTACATTGTAGGTATTCTCTAGGGTGCACCTCATAGTCCCATAGGACGTGTTTACGTAATTGAGTTTTAAATACGTTAATTCATATATTGGCAGTGATATGTTGCCAGATTATTTATTCTACCCATGTATTTCAGCTAAACCGGATTTGAAAGTTGGTCCTTATTCTGTTAATTTCAAAAATTATAATTCCTTTACATATGAAAATAAGCAAACATACGTTCTACACTTACATACTGGGTGACTTTATCAGTGTGCGTCTATATCGTCGCATCGGATCACGTCCTGTCGATACGACTGACTCATCATAGTCATCATTACAGCTTTGTACCCGAACTAATTGATATCACACGTCTGCTAGACTTGCCCTATCATAGAACCTAGAATAAATAGGTATTACAATTTTGATATTGCATCTCCGATGATTTAGGGCTAGGTATAGTAAACTGTTGGCAACTTAATGGTGAATAATTGATTTTTTTTTAAAGATTACTTTATTGCTAATGTCATCGGCAACCTGTAATTTTCTAAAAGCATCTCTTATGTAAGGTTGAAAGTATATCAGCATTAATTTGCATAAGCTTTGCATAAAGCGCTCACCGGTTTCAAAATAGACGCTATAGCCGTTACGTGGACCGGTCCAGCCTGCGCCTGGTTCCTCGTCTTCCTATCGCTGATCAACTATTGTGCCTGTGTAATTAGGTCTTAGCAAACGGTCAGCAAAGAACCGTGTCGAGGCCGGTTTCTAACAGCTCAGCTTTCCCTAGCAGTACTACCGTAAACGCTTTCAATGCGGGCTAATATTTCCCGTTTAGAATCGAAATGATTTCGACACATCACTCACCAGGACTGAGACTGATGGAAGATACGCAGTTAAAATCAATGATACTAAACCTCAATAAGATCGTTTTAAAATATTATAAGTACTCCAATGTTTCAAGCACAGACGAAACGAACGAGCTTATTAAATGGATTTATTTTTCCAGCTATCCGTCGTAAACCTAAAACCAGTTTATCTGCATTAGGATTCGGGCGGGTTATCGCTGTGCGGCTCAGCGCGTCTGTAGGATCGGGCTGATTGCCAAATTTTTCCTGTGATGTAAATAAAACGAGCGATATATTGGCGCCGTTTAGCAGTGTGCGTTAGTTCTCATCGTTTAGAAAATCCGCATCTCGGAACTGGGCTATACCAAATTGAATGTATTGATGCACTAAGCAAAATCTGATGGTGTGACTAAGCGCTTTAGAAAGTTTGTTAGTTTGCTGTGAGGTCGGCACCAGAAGGTATAATCGACAGGAAGGACATTTGTATGCGACGGAATGCACTTCGTCTAACTAATGAATGATTAACTAACGGAGTTCGGACGACCGTTCGGATTGGAATGCAAGAGTAGACAAAAGACTCCTTGAACATTGAGTCGGAGTAAGGTTTCTTTGTTTCGAATTGCACGCGTAACTTGCTCTTATCACCGATAACGTTTTCATGATTGTTTTACCAGAGAAGGCAAGTTTACCGTAACGTCTCTGAAAATGGAAAGCAATCTTGGAGATTGATCAGTAAACAAAGACTGGGCAAAGATTGTATGGTGCTGGCAGCGCGTGGTCCTCTGTAGTGTTCGGTCTCGCTCTTACGTAAGAGGCCGGTGAGGGAGTAGAGAAGGATGTGAGACATAATTCAGTGATTTCTAACCGAGTCGCGTAAAGTGACGCTGTGCTCGGGGATTGGCCGCGCGGCACCTGTCACCGTTCATTGGCCCTGCGCTCGCGCGTGCACCACTGATTTCTTTCTTCTGCAGCTTTACTTTATTGCTATTAGGCATTTCATTGGGGTCGAGTAAAATTAGAAAAAACAATGTACTTTCATTACTCAATCAAATTAAGATTAAGGCACTGAGTTCCGGATGACACAGCCACTTGTAATTGGGATTTTTAGTGCAAACAAACTCGAATTACCGACATAAATTGCGGTCAATCGTATTTAACGAGCCTACGTGTTGTTCGTTAAATCCTTGCTTCGTAAAACAAATTCGTAATAACAATGAGTCAATTCCTGCCCAACCTTCTGTGCAGAGTTGTTTAACATTACAAATGTTGAAATATACGAAGTTCGGAAAAACCAATATCGTCTCGTTACTCGAGTCTCCGAGGTTGCGAGACCGGAGCTGGCCTAGTTTATACACTACGTTCGCGGTGTTTATGTTGTGCGATTAATTAAATTAGAAGCTGAATTCTCACACCACTACTCTCAAGGATTTGAAGTTCTGCACAGATGTAGGTACACAAATAAACTGCAATCTGGGACAAAGAATCGCTATTGCAGTCGCGTCTGTGTCTATTCTAGATTTCTAACTGGATCTAGCTTGAGACGTGCTTTTCAAACGGATGTGATGTCGAGATAGCTGCTGTTTATCAACAGTATCAGTTTCTCTAACTAATAAACAGTGCAGATAACAGCTTAGTCAACATGCACAGAAACATACCTTCTTAATCATCGATAATGTAAGTTATTCGATTTTCATATCCACCTAAACTGCTTAGAAAATAATGTCAAAAGAACATTTATTTCTCTCATGGTCATAAAGTTGCCTCACTGAAATTGAAGAGATTTGTTTAATGTGAAGTAATTATTCAAGTTTAACTTTCTGAATTGGGAAAATTTAACCATCACTCGAAACACCATTTTATCATAGTCTTTCAGCAGACATCTACAATAGACGTGTTTGATATTTGGAACTGTGCCATAGCATTCGTTAGGATTTTAGCGCTAACAATCTCTTTCATGTGAAGAAATTCTATCCTTTAAAAAGCTCGTCTATTTTAGATTCAAAGAATCTTCTTTGTACATGATGGTGGTGATGTCTAGCTAGAATAGTCTTACACTAATTTGAACTTGTTGTACGAGTAGGTTGTTGGGCCTAGCCTTACTAGGTATGATAAGTATAATAAACCAATATCAAGCAAATCCATGTTATCTGTATGAATATGAATTGCTGCCAAGACAGACAGACGGAATAATTTCATTATTATGCCACGTTTCTTTCTAGTTTACGCTAATATACTTGACTACTTTCGAATACGTACTATTCTATTGCGTTACTTAAGTGTTTAATGGGTGTGTTAGTGACCTACCGACACAAAAGTAATGTGACGGAGCAAGAAGGGCCGTTCCAAACAAGGTTACGGTCGCGTTGTTTATTACGAAGCACACCCCGCCCACTGATATGGGCCTTTCCCGACGTTACATTCAAAAGAACAATTCTGTCTCCGATACTTCAATTTAAGTTGATAGCTTTTATCTATATCTCTAGGCTGGGTGATAGAGTCAAAAAATGATTTCCAGTAACCAAAATAATTCAATTAAATCAATCGTTCATTTTCATGAATACTAACATCCATCATACACATGTAAATATTAGCTGGTCAATCTTCTTATTTCAATTTCCTTCTTCCAAAGTTCCAACCCTTTATTTAGCTCTTATAAAAAAGCTGTTCTGTAACTTTAATTTTATTGGTTATCCCTAGTTTTAGAGTCCAAGCTCTTAGGTCTCTCATGGATAGGATTTAATTCCTGCTAGTTCCATATCTTTAGGGCCACGGTCGCCCACCTGCACCCTTACTATGAGCTCTTATGACTTGTTTTAGATAGCTCTTATGACCTATATTCATTAGACATCCATTGTATCATACATAAAATAAGGATAACTACAGGAGCTCATAGCAAAGTGGCAAATTGAGGCTATGGTCTGGCCTGCCTACCTCTGAATATTGCTTGGTTAATCACCCTATCTCGATCTTTTAGCTTCTGAAGATGTCACATGGCCGGTTCTCTGCGTTGCGCAAGAGTCGATACGTATGCGTTCAGTCGCGGGCGGAAAGTGAAATCGGCCGATCAGTGAAAGTGCCCTGACAGTTATCTAATTTTGATGGTAATGATTATGCCGTGGGTCCACTTGATCAGTTTAAATGTGGTAGTAGGTAGATGGTGTTTAGGTTATCACCGCATATTATACTGAGGTACCTATAATATAGCCGCTGGACGATTTATTATGACGTTTTAAATTTTGATAGAATAATAATATAGGAAAATTTTAAATATCAGAAAGTATGAAATTCTTTTATTACATTTAAAACAACAAATTGCAAAAAGTGTAAAAAATTAAAACAACAATATCTGAGCGGCTAAACTATAGTGTAGTGGTAAAGGGTGTACCAACGGGTGTTTTGTGGTAGAGGACACCAAGGGCAATCTATTTGGCCCCCATGTATATTCAGCGAAAATCAATAGTTTTCGAGTTATTTGTTTCGAATCGATATCCCTTTGTGTCCTCTACCATCAAACACCCGCTGGTACACCTGGTCTTGGGACATCTTGTATATTTATAAGTAAATGACAAGATGGACTGACATGATGACAAACTAAATGCAGACCGCTTGTGATCGATCGCTGCGGAAACCGTGGGAGAGGCCTACGTTCAGCAGTGGACGTCCTTTGGCTGATAATGATGATGAAGATGAGGCAAATGAAGGCTTTTCATTGCAATACCTCGAACTGAACTCTGACCTCTCTGACAAAAATTGTGTTTTGTATGTTGTATAATATTTCTACATGAAGATGTTGTACGATTGTTTTTTTTTATAAATTCATTTGTTTATGAATTTTATTGTGCGCGGTAATGTTTTAGTCATTTTCTGTATAAGGTTATACAATTTGCATACTCCATCGCACGCCTGATCGAACATACGGTTTGATCATCCGATTTAAGACTCCTTTAATGTCAATGTCGTGATGTTACGGAATTTTGAATGAGAAATACAATAATTACATCATTATAAGATTTGATGACGTCCCGACCGACGACCTATAATAAATAATAATAAATAAATAAATATCCTTTGGACATTCACACACATCGCCATCTAGTCCCAAAGTAAGCTACTCAAAGCTTGTGTTATGGGTGCCAGACAACGGATATAATACTTAAATACTTTTTTTTTGTAAATACATACATGATATACATAGAAAACACCCAGACCAATACAAACAGACATGTTCATGCACACAAATGTTTGTATTGTGCGGGGATCGAACCCACACCCGCTGCGTAGTAGGCGATTTCTCGACCACTACACCAGACGGGTCGTCAATCTTATATACTTAGAAATAGAGTTGACAGGACCAAGAAAGAGCTATATCTATATAAATTAAAGAAACATGACGTGTTTGACTAACTTCTATCATAGATTTACTATCTGGTCAGTTCCGGTAGTTATCTATGTATGCCACGCATTGCTAAAATACCGACATAAATAATAATTAATCTGTCTTACACAAATTTACATAATATTGTTCAAACCTTCCCTCTATTGCTGCCTACCTACACGCGTGTATTTTATGGCAAGCATCCAAAAAATGAATTGCTACACAAAAGATAAGCTGCTGGATTAACATTTTAACATACCAAAACGCATTTCGTTCGTCTCGAACAACAGTGACAAAAAAAAGTAAAAACCGACTTCAAAACCAAAATGCACTAAAAATTCTTAAATAAACTCTTTACCATTGAAAGGAAAGGAATCCGTTTTAGGCAAACAATTTCTTTTTGGAGTCGGTGCTGTGATAGTTGATGCTTGATGGTCAAAGTGATCGCACCGACTCCAAAAAGAAATTGTTTGCCTAAAACGGATTCCTTTCCTTTCAATGGTAAAGAGTTTATTTAAGAATTTTTAGTGCATTTTGGTTTTGAAGTCGGTTTTTACTTTTTTTTAAAGTTTATTTTATTTCTTCATTTTTAGTGATTACATAAGAGGAGGGGGGGAGTTTTTAAGAAGCTACAATTTAGGAGGAGAGACTATTTTTTTAAGAAGCTACAATTTATCAATCATAAGTTCCGTCATTATAATTACTGAACTCTTAAGCGTTAAGGAGTTCCACCATCAGCTCAGCCCCACAAGATGTTGACTATCAGACGTAACAACACGTCAACATTAAGATTCTAGTAAAGAAACACTATACGTGCCTTTAAAATTTGAGGGTTTCCCTCGATTACATCAAGATCCCATCATCAGATCACAAAATGGAAAAAATGGGACCAACTAGAAAGTACACCTTCTAAGTAGGCGAAAAAATGTTTCGATTCGGTCAACAAATGACTGAGATATGAGGTAACAAACATACAAAAAAAAAAAACATACAGTCGAATTGATAACCTCCTCCTTTTTTGAAGTCGGTTAAAAACAATGTAGACGATTTAATTTAACGACGTTGTTGGAAATGATATCTTAAGCACGGAGACGGTTCAATAATTCAGTATCCACTGTGTATTCTTAGATCATTGATCAAACAAACACAGAGCTATAAAATGATAACGCACAAATACTTTTAGTAGGTACCTGAATAAATAATTTAGTAAAGTAATGAAGAAGTAACAACGTGGAAAAAATAAAGAAGCATAGTATTTATTAAAATCGCTTTTATGTCTGATGTCATTTTTTTTCTAAAATCTGCGCTAACGGGTACATCCTGACGTACAAATAAAAACGGTATCAATTTGTTACGGGTACTTAATAAGTAAAACGCAAAACACGCAATCGCTTGTTGTAAATTGCTCTAGCAACTAGATACTCTCCATGGGAAAAATATACTAGTTGTTGTAAAAAACAAAACACAAAATTGCACTCCGGGAGTGCCGGCAGAAGTGAAAACTTGAATATCAACGTTGTGCATTTTTCATTTTTTGGAATAGTTGGGGAATAATTTTGAATGAATTGCTCTTATTATCAATATAAAAGTACTATCATTTTTGTGATAGAATACAATAATAATAATAATGATAATAATAATAGTAATAATAATAATAATATAATATTTTTATAGAATACAATATTTATTTTTTGCGCTATCGTACACAAACATTACGATTTATATTATATTAAATTACATTAAAAAGTTTATCTCTCAGAAAAATCAACTTACATCCATAATTTCGCCAACCGTCTTACGGTTTTTCGATCAGCCCACGTGTCCTGACGCGATTTTCACATTATTCCCCCATCCCACAAAAGTGCTCAACGCCGCTAAAGAAGTTTTCACTTCAATAACAAGAACAGCCAAACAATCAAAGGTATAAATCATGAGTACAGTTTTGGTGGTCTAATCGCTGTCAGCGGTCACTTCCAGACAACCATTGGACTTTGGGCAAGGAGAAAGAAATAAACAACGTAAAAGAATGTGATAAAAATATATTATAACTTTTCGTTAAAATATTGATCAAGCCATTAAATTTGGAGTCTTTTGATAATTTCATTATCAGAAACTCCTAACAAAAACTGTGAAATTATTAAGTAAATCAGATCGGTGATCGCGCTAATTCGCTTCATTATCCAATTACGTAGGTATTCGAGATCCTAATGGATCCATATAGCTCCGTGGCTCACTGCCAAGGGTATGTGTCGAATAAACCATACACACATTATATTATTCGCCGTGCAATCATTTAATATATAGTGCTTTCTATATTCGCTATTTTGATATCCATGTTCAGGGATATTTTACATAGGAGACAACTGGGAAAGGACTCAAAAATAATAATTCGTAACGTTAATAGGTAATTTTAAAATAATAATAAATATTTGATGGCTGTGAAACAATGAATGAATGAGTAGGAACAAACATCAACAAAACGTAATGCGTGATTATTTTTTGACGTGGTAGCGGTTTAGTTATCAATTTACGTGATTTTCTAATTCGTTCTTCTATGTTGAAAAGTTTTAGATATTGTTTGAGATTAAGTAGTTAGGTGCCTTTATTTTTTTACTGCCTAGCATGCGGGGTATAGGCTGCGACTCAGATACATATGGCTGTAAAACGGACCAGTACCTTGCATGCCAGTTACTGGCATGTGCTAGTTTAGCAAATTGCGTCCTTGCATGCTAATATTCAACGCGTCAGTTTTGGAGTCCCCCGCGTTCCCTTTCTCACATTGCTTTCTATGTACTTCCACTTGTCTAAAGTTCTTCTGGCAGTTCTGATCATCCACCTCAATGTCATATTCGTTTCTTATTATTTTAACGTAGTTATTAAATCCTCTTATCTGGAGACGTTTCTTGTTCTCGTTCATCTCCAGTTACATATTGTTTCCTGTTAAGATGTATTTCTACGTCTTTATTTTCTTTTATGTGATTAGCTTAAGAGCTGGTCACGGATTGGCATCCGCTATTTTCTTAAGACCTTTTTATAGCAATGGAAAAAGAGGTTCAGGTCCCGGCTGATATCTTAGCCGGGAGGAGAACCCGATTCATAATGTTTTATCAAACATCATGAATAAATCCATGCACACGTGCAACTTACTTCTTTAGCAAATCAAAATGCACCTCCAATTGGTAGAAGTAGTAATCCAAAATATTAGATACTTTGGTTACGTGAAAGAAACGAGTAGGAAAGTTACCGGAACTTTACGAGCACATATACCGATTCAAGCACTTCCTTCCCTCTAGCACGAAGGCTCTACTCGTACAGTCTCTGGTTCTGCCCATTTTCGACTACGCCGACGTTTGCTGCACAAATTTCTCCCAAGATCTTCTCAGTAAAATGGACCGGTTCCTCAACAATTGTATAAGATTTGTGTTCGGTCTACGTAAATTTGACCATATCTCCCAGTTTCGCAACCAGTTAGGCTGGCTCCCCATTTGGCAGCGTAGGAACATTCGGACACTTTGCATGCTATACTCCATTCTCTTCGATTCTAACTCTCCGTCCTATCTTAAAGATAAATTCTCATACCTCCACTCTTCTCACGACCGGTCCCTTCGCTAGTAGCTCTCTTCAACTATTCACTCCCCGTCACACTTCTGGCTTTATGTCCAATTCCTTTTCTCTCACAGCCATTCGACTTTGGAATGGGCTTCCAAAAAGTGTCCAAACATCTACCTCGAAATATTCCTTCAAAAAGGCATTGCGAACACTTTATAGAGACGAACTCACTGACCCGTCTCATTGACATTAGTTTATCTTTGTGTACCATATTATGTATATTTAAATGATGTGTATGTTTATATAATAGATACATATTTAATTATTTTTATATAATCGTATATAAGTAATAGGCAGTATGTATGTTTATCATCGTATTATAGTTATCTCTATCGCTATTCTCTTCTGTTTTATTGCCTCTATAACTTAACTTGCACCACCTGTATTTATATTTTTCTCTGTCCTGACCTATGGTTGACTTGTAGAGAATGCTTTTGGCATTAAGTCCGCCATATGTACCATTTTATGTTGTGTGCATGAAGTTTTAAATAAATAAATATAAACAAACAGTTCAATAAAATATTACTTTTGCTCGAAACTCAATTAGAATTGGTGTTCTAACCAAATTTTCGATAGAAAACTGCACTGGATAACCAGCAACCAGCTTAATAATTATAGAAACTAAAGGTGAAATTTTAAACCGAGCTGCCAACTGCAACTGCAGACAGCAAGTGCAGCGGCTGTCGGCAGTTACAGCATATGCAGTTGCAGCTGGAGCTGGAATAATTCGAAGAGAAGTGGCACATGCAGCAGCTGCAAAACAAAACTTTAGGCATGCTAGCAAATAGAAAAAGCGATGACTTCACGCTTCATCTCATAAAACCTTTGTCATTTCAGTGAATAGCTGAAATGTCGAAGGTGTCATTAAAAAATAAATTAGTGTTCAGTTAATTTTATCAATTACGTTTGTTTAATTGCACATCTAAGTAGTAATGTGTTAAGAAGAGGTATTGTAATGCATGCTTGAACAACTCATCAACCCTGAAGCACACTGGTGTAGTTCAAAGTGACGCGGACGTGACAGACTACATAATTTTTCCTAAGGAATGCGTATTGTTAGGTAACGATTATGTAATTTATCTTGCTATTGTATTGTCCTTGTCTCTTTTCAAGATTATGGTGCCTATCATTAACAGTCATCACACAAGAAAAATGCAATGCAATTCCAGAAGATAGTTTAGTGTAAACTGATATGGATAAATCACAAGATCAATATCATAAAGAATTTATATACATTTACATCAATCGAGATTTTTTTGTTCAAACATTTTGCAAATACTTACAATGTGGTGATCCGTCGCCGGCAAAGCCAAAACTCGCGGCTTATATAATTTGATTTAGCAAAAAAATATATAGGGTGTCCAGTAAAGTAAGTAAGTATACGGTAAACATTTAACGACTGGGTCTGAGTATCGTGCTCGTTTAACCATAATTCTTCTCTATAAATTGGCGTGCTTTGACCAAGTCGCCGCCGTTTAATTTCGTCGAGACACCGTCTTGAGTCCCTAGTGATGGGACATATCGAGATTTTAACTGAACGTTTTTCATAAAGTTGTCATTTCAGTACTTCCAGCGGACTGAAAAAAAAAACACTTGCATGCGTTATATTGACAAATTGCGCATAATAATAAATAATCTAAATATCCCTGTTTAATCGTGTCTCAGAAGCTTTTCTAAATTTTTTGGAAATTGGGAGTGTGTATGTTGAGGCCAAAGTTCTTTTTTACAATCAACACAGCTTTGGAACCGCTCAGTGCCATTTTCTATCTTAAACTCTATTTAAATGAGACTATCAGCGAATGTAGGCACTTCATTGAAGTGCTGATACTTCTCTCGTCTGTCGATGCCTGTTATTTGTGTCCCGTAACCCTACACTGCTCTTTGGTCTCGCGTGAAATTGCCCTCCGTTCCTCGATCACTGTCGTAGACGTTTTTTGCTTTGACCGTCTAATAAAGCAAACAAGGTCACGTCTACAGATTGTAGATCAGACCGGAAGTCGGTAAATTTTTATGTCTGATCGAGATACATTCATAAGTCGTCAGGTTATGAAACGAACGCAGCAAACGATGCACAAACTTACGTAGAATAAGATTATACTTTACATATTTGTTAAACTTCCTAAAAACGTACAACTTATGACCAATTTTTGGACTTAAGTGTCAATCTCGAGGGATGATAAACCGAATTGAATTAATACTACTTACCTAAACCTAATGCACTGTCTCCGAAAAAGTTAAAAACAAAGGTGTTTTTAAATTCCACGGCGTACATTTGCGCCAAGATTATTACTTCGTACATCAATGGGTAAATCTGCCAAGTTTCCTTTCAGGTTATTGATTACGGCCGCTCATTAGGGCAGCCATAACACTCGGCCGCGCGTATATTTTATCTGTTGCAGAACACATCAATTACCAATATTAATTTGATATGCACAGAAATAGAATGCACTCCACCGCCCCTGTCTGGATCTGTCCAATATACAGGGTGTCTGAGAATAAGATTTGACAATTGTTAACTTGATTATTAAAGGAGTTAATGATATTCTGTTCGTACGTAAAATCACTGAGAATAAAAGCTGTCAAAATATTTTTTTAAAAATTGTAATATGTATTATTTAGTCGTGCACCTATACCTTTATTTCATAAAAATAAATTATTATTATTAAGTCGTGTACCTATTTTTTTCATGATAATAAATTATTTCGTGTTTTATTGACGAATAGACTTATTGATACGTGTTATGTTTACTTGGTATAAATGGACGCCCTTTATAACGCGTATAATTTTCAGTAATGCCCTGACTGATAATTTAATGCGCGTGTTTTGATCAATTTGCATTGGTTTAACAACGGATAACATAAGGATGCTAATTGAGGTTTAATCCGGAGAATATCGCGATGCTTACTTATTTTAATGGTGAACCTGCTCAAATATGATATTAATAGTCTTAACAGATAGATAGATAACTCTTTATTGCAAATAATATACAACAACATACAAGTTGTATCGACAGTGACCGGTTTCAGATGATTATGTGTAACGAACACGATGACCGAACAAATCAGTCTGATCGACAATCGAGAATCGGTCAAGTGTGCGCACACGCATGTGCCTCGGTCTAATTTAAGGTTAGTCTTAAATAGGTTTTAGGATTATCGGCGCATTATATTTTTTTTTATTTAAGTTCATTAATTAGTAAAGGGTCTTATCTTAGTCTGAAAATCCCAAACACATTGTGATAATAGGTAGTAGTAGGAAGCTATAACACATTTTTCATCTGATAAAATTCATAAAGCTTTCTAGCTTAAAATGAGCTTAATTCAAGCTATACTAAAAAAACAAGTTATCATTCTTTATTATTGCATTAGTCAGAGGTGAAATGAGAGAAAAGATGAAACTAGGCGAAGAACCCAACTAGTTTCTTTACAAACAAACGTTTTCATTACTGTTTGCTTTGTCATGTATCCCTAAAATCTAGTATTATTTAGTTTACAATTGTGAGAATCCCCTAAGCCGATAAATTGACCAATTATACACGTATTAAGCGTAACATATAACACTTCTCACGAGGTTAAACTGATTCGTAAGTTTTAAACTTGCCGCGGAAGGCCGCGGATTACAAATTTTATTATTAAATACATAAGTCTTGTATTCAACAATCGTAGGCATTTCATTTTATAGTATATTAACTTATTTTTGTGATTTTTAAAGTTTCTAAACCTATATAGATTGTGAAATTCATAGAATTCTATTCTATATTCCTACATCACTCTAACGACTTGTCACAATAACTGCCAGTAGGTATATCAAGATCACAGATTTTATATGTAGTACCTACATTAGGCAGTAAGGCTCACTTGCACGAGTGAGAGAGAGGTAGGATCTAACCTGAAGTTAAATATCAACACATGTTTCTGTCTCTGTTTGTGAATGATTACACTAGAGTTAAGCTAACTCGAATTGATGTGTCAGCAAAGTAGTACTAGACCATCATCGTTAGTTATTTTATTTGAATCCTTGATACAATATGGAGCAACCTGGTTGGCGTTTGGCCGAGCGAGCGACGCGGGCGCATCGATTCTGAGAATCGCACGTCTGCCTCAAATACATACATAGTTCGTTGCACTGTCCTCTCGCATCGCGACCTCACACGCATCATAAGCTCACGTGTAATTTAAATAGGGCTTGAGAAAGAGTGTAAGGTGTTGTTTTCCATTATTGTAAAATTTTAGACTCACTACATGTACTTATCACCACGTTTAATAAATAGGGTGGTCTAAATATGAACGTTTCCAGATCAAGAGCATCAGCAGCTGTCAACAATTTCTTTTACAAGTTCAATGATGACTTCATATTTGGATGATCTTAATCCATCGTGCAAATAACCTTAAATTTTTTTGATGAGTTTCAAAATACTACACCTTGTGTTATAAACCCCTTTCAAGCTTATTATAAACAGACTCCCTATTATCAGACTGAACTGCCATACATAACAAATTACCACTGCCATGCAGAGCTAATATACTTATAGATTCTACAGCACGATTATGTTACGATTACAACAAGAACTTAATGACCAGTCGGGTTATGTTTCACAGATGCAATCGGGTGATAAACAATTGAGTAATTCGACCGCTGAGTCGTGTCAATTGAATCAACAGCTTTTTGCTGAGCTCAGCTTGCGTAATTTGCTTATTCTTCATATAGAAAACGTAGCAAAACAAGCTTATATGAAATGTTACATTGACGTTTTAAGAAATAAATCGGTAAAATAAAATTGCGCAGCAAGAGATATTTGTAATACATGTTAACAGTTTAAAAAAAATATCGACTAGGTAGTACAATTTTTACTTTGTTAAAATCGCACTTGTTTCAATTTACCCCAGTTTTTAATCAACTTGATATTTTAACCAGTAATATTTATGATATATGTATTTCGTGACACTAGAGCTCGTATAAAAGTTGAACCATAGTTGTATTCAATTAACATCTAGGTGTTCGCTTTGTTTTGCATGAAATTAAATATTAACACAAGTGGGGTCTAGCGCCTCTGTCACTGGGAGTTATTGTGAACGTTGTTTATTTTATTTGCTACTGCATCTATAGAAAAGCCTTTTGATATGTGTAAATGTAGGTAATAAATAGGCAGTGCCATTTCATAGCTGAAAGGATTCATTAAACATACAGCTTTGTTAATGTTATCTGCAGAATGTGATTCATAATCATAAGTTCCAGCACTCAAAAAATAAACGTCTGATATTAATGTCATAGAAACTTAGCGATAATTGAAATTAAAACCACTATATATATTGGTGCTTACGAGAGTACATACTTTTTTAAAATATGTGGCTTTTAAAATATTTAGGTTATTATCTTACGAAGGATCGGATAATGAACCCGCTACTTTTAATTACTTGTTACGAATGCACAATAAAAATCATTTACCAAATATTTTCTAAAAACAATCCAATGCCAAAGCAATTAATATTAAAACTTAATCAAAACTGACGTAAAATGAAAAAGTATTCCAATTTATTTTCTTAACTCTTGACTTGAATGACATAATGTTTATTGTTAAAAGTAGGTTGTCTTAGTGCCGTGAGAATCAGAATTACTCTTCAGATGAGATTGAACTTCTGATAACGTTAATATCGTCTAACTATCATGTAATAATTATATGAAACATACTTCCTCAAATACAGGTAACGCTTTCATACAAGAATAAAACACATTTTTGGTGAAAGTAGAGATTAGATACTTACCAAACACTTAGGTATATCATTAACAAAGGATAATTTCCACATAAAGTTTTCACTCAGTATAATTCTATCGATGGCACCGCAAGTTGTAGACGATGTCTCCAATTAAAGATTGCAGTGCAATAACACTAGCCAGCTTCAATTTAGATGTCAAACGAAAGGTCAATTGCCAATTTCCTTCGTGATTGTCTTTGCCTAATTGCGGACTTGAGAGCCAGAGCATTCGAGTTTCGAGATCACTTAAACCATGATTAAAGATGATTGAGGCGTCATGTTTACACCAGCAGCCAGCAGACTCATGTCTCTTGCAGGTAGTTATTTAATCGCTATCATATTTTAGACATTTTAATAGTAAGCCGAGACGCAAGGAACTGGTTCCGAAAGCGATTCTAATGTTTAATAACTGCAGGTGTTCGGAATTTATCGGCGTTGTATATTTTTCTATTACAACGGCTGCCACTTCTCGGAATATTAACAAGCGCGGCTTCGTGGACTGCTGCTGTGACAAGAATATTTGCGATGTGCTGTAAAGTGTGTAATCATTTTTTTAAACAATGGAACACTTTCTACAACGTGACGTGAATCTGAAAGCAATGAAGTACACATCATTTATTGAGGTAGGCTAAGTCGATGAACCCCATGACTTTCATTTTAAGTTTAAATAATTTAGAAACTAGTTACTTTCGTAACTATTTATGCAAATAGGTACTCAATACTACCAAAGAGACATAATGGCAACACAATTTGTAAAAAGGACTCTAGAGAATCAAGATCCGCACAAACGATAAGTAGATGTAAAAAAACTGGGCAGGTAAAGCAAAGATAGAGTCATTATTAAACATTTCAATGTCAATGAATCGCCTTTTACCGGCAGTCGTTAAGCACGTAATTTTATCAAGTCGTTATTCATTCCATTAGCATTTGAGATTTGAATTGAATGGTGGTTTCTTCTTTGTTTCCTGCCGTATATTGGATTCAGATAATAACATTGTGAAAAGATGACAGCTTCAGAATCAGTTGTGCATTAAATCATTAGCATCAAATTTAAGAGCTGACCTGATTTAAGAACTTTTTTTTCATAATACTAGGAAAGATAGTGAGGTTGTTTCCCTTCTTGTGTAGGTACCACACCGCAGTTTAAAACCAGGGGATTCCTCCCTCTTAATACCCAGTAAAAACTCATATTCACCAAAATTTTCACCTTTATCAACATCTGCTGTTATCAAGAGCATCATTTGCTTTGAATATTAATTCTCCCACATTTAAACAATTTAAAGTTTGATTAATATAAATTACATCTTTAGAACATTTCACACGATCAGGGCGTCACAATAATCTCTCACCGTAACAATAATGGGAGACGTCACTGTTCAGGTATCTAAGTTCGCATAAAAAATAGGACAAGTTGATATCAGGCAGTGGGCAGGATTCCGTATAAAGGCGAGCTTCTGGAAAAATATTAACGAACCTAAATGAGTCACATTCGTATGGCTATATTATTTCCTTATTGTAATTGTCAAGGATTATGCTTTTGTTTTGGTTTCCACTAACTCCAATCCTTTGTGGAGTATGTTATCTTGTTAATTTCCGGAATTTCCAATGTTACATTTTCTACATTGGTTTGTATGTTGGCCAGTGCAGTAGATACTTAGGTACTGTGAAATGTGATGCACTTATTATGGCTACATATTTATATTCTTATTATAAAAGTGATTTGAGAATGATTCGTCATCGAGAAATGGGGATTGACAGTTCGCAAGTAGCATTGTTTGGAGTTTGTTCTGAAGTTACCATTTCATCCACTGCTCAACATAGCCTCCCCCACGGCCTTCAACAGCGATCGACAAAGCGCTCTGCATTCGGTG
Source organism: Pyrausta purpuralis (assembly GCA_963924145.1). Classification (NCBI taxonomy): domain Eukaryota; kingdom Metazoa; phylum Arthropoda; class Insecta; order Lepidoptera; family Crambidae; genus Pyrausta; species Pyrausta purpuralis. The sequence goes on from OZ001643.1 coordinate 23,361,570, forward strand.
TGATCCTGCGATCTTCACAACAAATCATCTTTGTAGCACCTAAAGTAGCAAAAAATATCATAAATAGCAATATTTAATGATTAAGAATAATAAAGCATCAACACTAATGATATCGATAAAAGGACATTCGATTACGGAACCCTAATAAGCAAAACTGACAGCGAGCGTCCAAAGTAATATATTAATGAAAAGATGGGGTACAAAAAACTTGGGATTTAAATTTTAAATGGCGGCGTGCTCAAGAAACTGTTACCAGAGTTTATTTTGTTTGAGTGTTCGGTAAAGAAAACAAAAGTGGGGACGTTTCTTTTCTCCTATTTGCCTCTGACCTCGGCTTATTGACAATGGCTGCCAGGATGAAATATGGCGTGGCTAACGAAAAAGAGATTAGGTGGACGACGGTCCCGTTCCCATTGTAGAGTTGCGGCTCCGTTTGATTCTACTTGCTGTTTGAACCAACCTTTTTTACCATCTCATAACTCGAATCGATGTTTTCTTAGGATATCAACCTGTAAGTCAAATAGGACAAATGCTGATGATACATAGTTATAAGTAATTCTTTCTGATATAAATTGGTTAAATTTATTCGGTGTGTCACAAAAATAAAAAATAAAAAACAGGCCCTTAGTAACGAACAAGACGTTTTTATAACGATCTTCTTTAGATTAATTAAGTTCTATAGTTGAATTTATGTGTTATTGTGTCAGATCTCCCACAAGCCACAACTTAAGATCCACTTTAAAAAATATTACATTTTGATTGCGAGATGTTTCAAAGAGAAAATAAAGTACCAGGGCTAATTCAGTATCAGCCAAAGGCGCGAATCGCAGCACAAACACGAGGTGATACAATTGGCGTTGGCTGCTCGGAGGGAGAGGACCGAGTAATGAAGCGGCGCGTGTGTGGCAGAAGGGGTATGTTCTACTTATGGCTCCACTGGACGCCCCGGAGAGAAGACTCCTGAAGCTATCTGCCGCTTACCTAGGCTTTTGTGACTGAGCTTAGAAGATGCTTGTCGCAGAGTTTAACAACTAAAGCTACTTATTCGGTCATAAAAAATACTCATCAATAAAAGCTAGATGCTCTAAAAAGCTTACCTCAGGTGCCAACCGCTAAGTTGCCTACAGGACGAATGCCCTAAGTGGAATACACGCAGAGGGCAGACACAATAGCAGCCGCCGACGCCACGCTTCCCAGAACCGGTTGGTGCGTGGACTCGGAGGGCACAGCTCCGCCGAATTTCGCGGCGACCACCCATCGCCGGCCGGCCGATACTTATCGCGCCTGTATTTATGACTAGAAACGCCATTACCGATACCGTCCTCGGGCGAGCGAATCGCGGACTGCGACCGCGGACGCAGACCCTCGGACGGACCACCCGTTGTACGGAGAAGGCAATATAAATTACGTTGTGGTCGATCGAGACCCAGAGCATACCATGCATCGCTTTGTTGACAGTTGTTGTGTTGTCGATGCAATTTACCTGTGTAAAGTTAACATATTTTTTTTAAAATAAATCGACACTAACACTTAACGTTAAATCCTTGAATTGGGAATCGGGTGCGAGGAAGAGAAAGGTTGCACTGCACCGCTATTGGAGGGCTAAGATTCGTAAACGAAGTGATGAGGATAAAACGTATTTTATCGATTTTGGGAAATCACTAAAAAGGATTGGTAAATAACATGGATGAGGTAAACGAAGAAGTTATTCAATAATGAAGTCCAAGGCCTATCACTAGTGACAGACCACCAGACAATGACATCGTATCTAATAATACATCACATCAAGCAAGCTCGTTCTCGGTTGAAATTGATAAATTGTGCCACGATGTATTTTAGTCTGTGACGCTTAGGAACGATAAATTAAAACAAGTGAGTGTCATTAGGCCGATCGTAAACAGCAGAGCGGAGTCTGCTCACTGCCTTGTCGTAGCCACATTATAAAAAGGTGACGCATCAACCGAAATATGTACTTGTATTGGCAGTGATCGTTTCAACTATTTGATCGGAAATATTTCTATATCGTTAAGATATCTATCTTAACAGTTGACTTTGTTGTTATTTTTCACAATGCCTAATTAGGCACATGAGATTGTGGTCGTACCTATTTAACATCTGCTCGATCAAACAGATAGTAATGTTTTCACACCTAATTAGCAGGTTCGTATTGAAATGTGTTTGTTGTGTTGTGTTTGTTCACGTCAGCTGGTGTTTTTCTTTGGTTTGTTAATGTAGCTATAATCATGTTACCTACGCAATATTGATGTTTTAATAAATTAAATTAACCGTCTCATTATTGTCGTTATGTTTTTTAATATGTACGAACTGATTCAACTTTAAGGGAGTATAGTTATTTAAATAGTACTTGAAGCATAAATTTCATCACGATGTTTGATTCGCTGAAAAAGCTTATGAAACGAAATAAAGTGGTTGACTAAAATATAATTATGGTCTTAATTCCTGTCGATACTGCTTTCTCTGCTCCCATCCCTACTTCGCACAGTTCATTGAGTAAACCCGTGTCGCAGCACAGGCAGGGAGCGCAGGCGCATCATGCACATGTGTGCGTGGGCAGCTTTGCGTGTGTGCGTGCGTCGGCGACTCGTTTGTTGCGAGTTAGAAGCTCGTCCCCGCCGGCGCCGCGTCCGACGTGTTTCGATCGCCTTAACAGTTGTTATTGTAGGATATTTTATCGTCGATAATAACCCGATCACCAATTGGTTATACCGACACGACTTTGAATTATAAATTGATGTTTTTCTCACTTGGTTTTACTCCACTAATACTGAAATCTATAAGTTTTTGTTTTTACCTCGTTTGGTAGTCTTAATTATAAACTGATCTATTGTACTACAAGCGTTTAATGAGCTCCCTTGCTCCATTCTTGCTCTCGCTCGGCACTGCGAGGGAAAGTACAACTTTCTGAATACTGATCGATTAAAAAGTAAAAGTCTGTCGTTGCATATATTTGTCGATAGCTTAAATAAATAAGTAATAAATACTGATGAAGCTATTCAATTTCATCACTTTATATCGACTTTTATGTGCGAGTGGCGTGACGATAAATAAGTATTATGATAATTTTGTTGTTAGGACAATTTATTAAGTTGTCCACGCTTACGTATTTTATGAGGAACATGCAACAATACCCCGAAGTTTGCAGCTGTGTAAATAAGTTAATGAATAAGTACGTAAGTACAGGTACGAGATATCATGCTTAACTTATTCAAAGCATTCCTCGAGGTGCTGTTCTGGGGCCAATAATGTTACCAATAGCGATAAGACAAGATCTGTTTTCGATTTACTGTCAGGAGATGGAGAAAACAATAGATGCAGTCAGACTGGTACAAATGTAAAAGCCAGTAAGGTAAATAACCCGACCTAGTTCGAGCGATATCGTCGACAACGATGCTATTATTTTACAGTTTTTCTCGTCCTGGCGCAACTTCATCAACACTGATATAATTTAGCCACTATAATTTGAGCTATTATGACGTGTTACACTGCGTGCCTTTGTTCGATTAACGTAATGCTAGAGGGGAGTGTGGGAGATCTAGGTAGCGTGGTGATGCGATATCAACAAACGTAGAGTTTGCTTAGCTGTGCAAATAGAGTCGGTTTGGTAGCAAACGCTGCCACACGCGCGCATTACCAAGAACTTTCTCGTGTACACTGCTGTACTTCAATTATGTTTATCTTTGTTACCTGATAGTGGTAACTTTAATCGTTTAATAACAACCATACTAAGTGCCGCTTGTTTCCAACGATGTCGACTTATTATTTGCTGTATATGTCATTTAAAAATAGATATTGCATCACAAAGTCTTTAATCAATAGAAGTATCACTAGCTATCGAGTATTTGTATACTTATGATCTTATCAATTGGTAATAAAATAGCATACATTGCAAACATTTGCAATTAGGGTTCTGTCTGTACAATTTCAAAGGCAGCGGGTTGCTATTTATCATTTTGGTACTATGAATCTGCACTGGACGTTATTGTGGGAGCACACATCCATTACGATGAGTGGCTGCCAAAGCTTCTATAAAATGAGATTGTTCCTTGTTATTATTTTGTAGTCCAATATAGAAGAGCCACCCAGGTTAACGGTTGTCGCAGGGCCAAGTGCGTTAACATTACGAGACGTGATGGCATCTTCGCTGGCATGTCAACGTTCTAGCTACTACGCAGTAATGTTTGTTTATTGTTTTGGAAACTTACTGTGTGATCATGAACTTGCCACGTCGTTTATGGTGTTGTCATCAGTATTAATTGAATTCTTAGTAATAATAGTGCGTCTGGATTTCATCCATTCCCACTATGGTTGTCTTGATATGATTCTTATTGTTCACTTTAGTTAATTAAACTCAATATACTTAATATTGTCGGTTGACGTAAATGAAAACTCGTAGTTAAGTGTAACGAATGATATTGGTTAATAAACAATTCCTCGAAGTCTTTGTTGATGAGTAAGTAAATTGTGCATCATTCCCAAAGGAGGTTAGAGCTTTTGGTTGCGAACTTAAAGTTGTTTTTCGGTTGCAAATTTATCTTAGTGTTCCTTTGGAGTCCATTGAGGGTCTCTTCAGCCCACGGCTCTTTCTCACGAACCGCTGTGCCAATTAGATGCGACACGCCCATTACTGATATAATGCACTTGCGCGGGCGCAAATGCATTGTGTTGTGGTGCACACGGCGGCTCTCAGAAACAGGTAAAGGAGAAGTAAAGTAAACGATCAATCATTCGCGAACTTGATAAAGCTTCTTAATACTTAGTTATCTGGTTTGTTCTGTAATTATCCTTATTTGAGTATCATATTTTTTTAAAGTTACTAAACTTATATTTTATAACTTCATTCTGTGACAGTGTGGTTACTCCCAAGGCTTATTCAGTTTTCCTCCGACCCTTAATTTTGAGTCATATTCAATCATGCTACTGCGGATATTTCTCTGTAAAATGCAATACGCACATGTTTCTTCAGGAATAACAAATAAATAAATGCCCTTTCTACATCATTACTTTGTGTACAGTTTAGTTTCTGCAATATTGGCAGTCACAAGTTGGCGTATATAATTTTGATTGATGTCTATTGTGGCATGCTCTACTTCGAGACAAACATCGTTACAAAGTCCAATTGTAAAGTAAAAGTTTGTTTTGTAATGTAGGTGACAATTTACCCGACGCGGCAACTAAACAGGTGTCAGCTATCATATGATTGTTAATTTAATTGGCTGTGTTTGCTCGGCAATCGATGCTTGTTTAGTTTGACGTCAATGTAAGACACCCACCACGTAAAGCACGTTAAAGGTCCTCGTTACGTGCCTAAATGCCGGTGTTATCGTATTCTACAAGCATTTAACAGCGTAACATGTCATTATGTAAGGGATAGTGCACATTATTGATGTGAAACTTTGTGCGTTTCTGTCCTCGTGTAAAGGGTTGTCTATACCTTTCGTTGTGTTGTTTTAAGTTACCACGGTAAACTAAGCACATCTTCGGTCACCACCACTTGGTCAAATATCAGACTTTTTTTATCTAGCCAACTACTTCTTTTACTACCGGTTTTTTTTTACACTTGAGGTCCGCTCTCCAATAGTCCTATTTCTCCAGAACTGCCCAATCTAGCCAGTTATTATTTACTAGCGGTCCTTCGGGAATGCGTTCGCGTGATTTGAGTTTGCTCCCTTCCCTCTCGTTGAGATATTATACATATAGCCTAAAGCCTTCCTCGTTTCAAGCTACGCAACACAAAAATATTGCTTAATCGGTCTAGTAGTTCTTGAGATTAGCGCGTTTAAACAAATAAACATACTCTTCAGCTTTATAATATTTATATTGATTTACTTTTTTGACTTTTGAAACTAAATTAAAAATAAATGAGGTAGTTAATATACCAGTGTGAATTCAGCACTAGATCAGGTTGTGACAGCCACGTGCAGGCGGCCCGCCGGCTGGAGAAAGCTGTGGCCACACCCTGGCTTTCCTATTCAGAGATTTATGGAGAAACAGCTTGGTACAAGGCTCAACGAAACACAGAGCACATCAACCTGCCACTAAACGTCACATTATCCTGATCGTTATACGTGAACTATGTACTTTACGTTAATTTTTCGCAATGAGACTTTTACTATTTAGCATCTTTGTGTTGTGAAGGTTGACGCCCTGTTTTTGTGTCGGGTTACAAAATGCTCTTTTAATGATTGTGCAATACTTAAATAATAAAGACAAAAGACCATCGAGCTGCAATGCAATGCTGCGTTGCAATGACATTCAGCTGTTATTATTGTTTGACCGCGTAGATACGAAGTGTGTTTTGATATTAGTTAGCTGTTTCACAATTATTATGTCGTCTCGTGTGGTAAGAAAACCTAGGACGATACACCTATTAGCTATATTGAGCCGTCGTCGCTGAAACATTAAAACTAAACAAACGAGTGAGTCATCGTTTCTATGCAATATTATGATTTGTAACTTGAAGTTTTTGCATGAATTAAGTGTATGTTATTTTATGTATTAAAACACAAACACCTTAGGCATTTCGCCGCGGTCTGGCGCGACGTGAGTGGAATGTAAAGCTCTCCGGGGCGGATCCTGACATTTACTATGTGCAACGAAACACGTTGATATGCGCCTTTGCTTACCCTGCACCTACTATAAGATATACTTCAAGTCAATCGCGGATCTGGGATATTCGATATTTGTTACAAAGATGCAACTATAAAAATACATCAAGGATGATGCAAGAACATTTATTGAGGAGTTGTCACAAAGCTTTTAAACTTGAAATCAAAATAAAGTTTGATTGTCCGTTTGCTACAACGCTACGGTACACGAAAATCCTAAAGGTTCTACAATTTACATCAACCACTTGCCCTGAAAAAGACATCAACGCATCCGAAAACAACGTACTAGACTCTCCCTAATGCAACAACCTACACGTGTAGAGTTCGTAAATACGCCGTCAGTTGACTGCAATGCTGCATTCAAAATTACCGTACAGTCTGCAGCGAGCGATGAGTCACAGTCGATGCAATTAAAATGTTGCTGGGACTGTTCCCCGTGATCGACATTCTTGTTTATGGAGTCAGACACTTTCCTGTTACTTACTACGTCATCAGAGTCACATCAAAAAGATAACTTTCTGTTGTATATTAAGGGCCGTGCGCGACGACACGTCACAAACCATTGGAGGACGTTGAAAATAACGAATTAAAAGTAATAATAATTTGTTTATTTGTTACTATAAATATTAGTTTATTGTTGCTTTTTTATTTCTTTTTCTGTAACCTATTTTCGCTGGACCAATTGGCATCTCTCTGCATGACCTAAAAGGCTTGACGGAAAGAGAATGCTTTTAGCGTTAAAGTCGCCATGATTTGTGCAATTAAGTCTAAACATAAATAAAATAAAATAACAAATGGCTGGCGGTCAATACGAAAAGTAATAAAGCCAAAGTTATTTAAATGCAATAAATATCCTTTAAATAATAAATATCCTTTGGACATTCCCACACATCGCCATCTAGTCCCAAAGTAAGTTACTCAAAGCTTGTGTTATGGGTGCCAGACAACGGATATAATACTTAAATACTTTTTGTAATATTGCAGTATCCATTTTTTTAATAAAATACGGAAATCTGTAGTGTCAATTTTTACTAATAATTAAACTATAATGCACGAACACGTAAATTTCTAGAGATCATTTCTCAAGAAATTGATTGACAGACGTTCTACAACTTTTTTGATCACTGCGAAGTGCGAGCTCTGCCATCGATTCGGGTACCTACCTAATATTCGTCATAATATCATCAGAAATAGATAATAACGTGACTTATAAATAAATGGGAATCAGATAATGCCTTTTGCGATGGCTTGTACGGTTTTTTGACTCATGTGTATGCAGTATTCAGATAATCTAATTACCTTGCTGCAGATACCTATCAATTAGTTGGTGTCAGCCTGATGATCTTGCTTACTATATACGTATTTTGATAGCTTTTGATCACATAAAACTAATATTATACTTTCGTCTTTTCGGATTTCTCACCCGTCCATAACAAGTAGTGTAGGAACTCCAGGTAGGTACTAACCAACCATAATTTATCTGCCTTGCCCACTGATTCCATATTAATAAATAAATTGTATGACTCGCTAAATGATTTATTGAATGTTCTGTGGATTCTTGTATTGTCTGAAGTGAATTGTAAGAAGGTGTTTAGCAGAAACTGAATGGGCACAGTTATTTCCTGTTAAAAGCTAAATGACTGTGGTTGCGTCGGAGTGTCTGCGGAGGCCGCGACGAAACGTGATGTTTGCGTGACCTAAACATATACGGTAATATTTAATTACATAGTTAATAGACGAGTTAACCATTAAATTTGCTTATTTACTTTGACTTTCTATAAAGCCCCATTAAAATTACGTTTCTATCTGGTGGATTATTATCCTGCTAGTTGCTTAAACTTAGCTAGGATTGATATTATCTCTCTAAGTAAACATATACTGTTCATACCTACTAAGCCTTCCATCAACAAAACACAGTATTTCATAGTTACTGTGTCACTTCAACCAATCTGCATGTTTTCTCTTAAACACATGCGTGTAAATCGGGCATGGAACAGCCTAGTTTTATCGAGGGCAGCACACAAACAGTACAAGTATTTAAATCTTGTTGTAAAATACGTTTCATTCCCACAGGCTAATTATAAGCTAAAAACCGACTGACTGAAGTTTTCAGGAATGAAGCAAAAATGTTTGTTAGGAATGTTTTCAGAACGAGTTCGGGTCAATATAGAAATCATAATTTTCGGGGGTCTAGGTGTTGTGGTACCACCGTCGTATCTGATTTCCATAACACAATAGCATTGGCTACTTACTTTGGGATCAGAGCAATGTATGTGATTGATGTCCAAAAAAAGGAACAAGTATTACTAATCAAACTTTTTAGAACCTTGTTTATGACACCCAATGTGCACCCAATGAATTGGAAACCCAATTTGGTATACTAAAGGCGTGGGTATGAAACAGGAATTATTTCTTTTACTGCTAGTTTACATATAATAGTTCAATTCATGACATAATAGCCCTATCCTCATACAAAATGTAAATAGCAGACAATGTTTACACTTCAAATGACCATGTCCGTGACACGGGTGATGTTGCGTGCATCCGAAAGCCGATCGCATGTCGGTGCATCGCTTTGATGACCCTTTTTAGGGTGCCGCAATGCTATGTAGTAACTAACGGTGCACTTTGAATATTTTACATTGCGATTTTCTTAGGTCCGCGCGCATTTATTCAAGCCAACCTAGTTTGAGGTGTCGCACGTCCTCTGAAAGGCTGGCATATCAAAAAAACATGGTTTGGCAATATAATGTATCTTTTTTTACTCATGTACATTAAATCTTACTTAATACTACTTTACGGGTGTTGCGGCTGTGTCTCTTCCAAGTGCTAGTTTAGCAAAAGCATCAAATTTAAAATTTTATTTTATTTAATTCAAATTTTAAATCGTATTCAATTTTTTTTTTACTTATTTAGACCAAGATACAAAACTGTTTCCGCGAATAAGTGTGGCTTTGATTTCGCGTAAAAAATCGATTATCGATTGCAAAATCGGCGGGTACTATTTGTTTTACAATTATACGGAACATTGACCATTTAAATTGCTCTTGTCCAGCGGACCAGCCAGCGACCACACGTCACGGGCGGTGCGCACTGCGCCAGCGCACTGTGACGGGATTTGCTTAGAGAATTGCGCCTTTCCGCTTCATTTTCCTAAGCGATTGGTCTTCTGTTTTCAAAAATTACGAAAAGGTTTCTTTTGTTTTGTTCAAGTCTAGCTAATTGTCTAGCAATTGCTAGCCTACAAAATTATCAATCATAACCACGTATGGTTAATCTTTCAGCTTCATGTCTTGCTGCAGGAAGTACGTGTTTGTTTTGGATTCGGAGCGATAAGCCAAATTGTTTCACACCTCGATACAATTATTCAAACACCTCGAGATAGCTAACACTTGGTAAACTAACCATAACAAGTGTTATATTTACTAGCTCATAAAACCTTTTAAAGAACCCGTGCATTTTCCAAAGAAAAAGCTTTCTCTGCAAGTAGCGGTGGGACACAAAGTGTTAATGCCTCGTATGTGGGCCACACAGGTTAACGACATGGCTATGCATTTTACGGAGTGCCATTTGGGACACAATTACAGTAACACCAAAATCACTTTAAAAACTTCTTAAAATTAACGAGGTTTGGAAAGATTTACCACGAGTAATACAAATTGAAATATGAAGACGGGTTGGTATGTATCGGTATAAAATTTTGTGTTATGTAATATTGTTACAAAATGAAATTATCGATAACGAAAAAATATGTTAAATATATTCAAAGAAACGATTGTGTTAGTAATTATAATAAAGCACATAAGCAAGATGTTTAAAGTATCAATTATTTTAAATACTGATTATTTATTAAGAATCTATCGTATTATTGCCGAAGTATTAAACACTTTACAGCGTAGGTCGGAAGTTGAAACAAATAGAATAGACTTGTTGCTTATTTTTTGCAGCTTCCTCTTAATAATTTGTACCAGCTAATAAATTTATCTTCAACTTGTCTGTAGCGTTTTGATATAGTGAAAAAAAAATTAGAGCGGGCCAAATAGTTTTTAGAGCGGAACAATAAATAATATCATATTTCTCCAATAATAAATAAATCGAGCATGAAATGTAACATAAATTCCGGATACTTTACTTTGATCAGGTGTTGTCGAGTGTTTCTCACGGGTCATTCAGTTCTCAGAAGTAAAGTAACGTTCTGCTTCTGAAATGTTTATGATTATGAGGTAATATTGATAAGAATCTGTTGCATAGTCACCGCTTGCCATGAAAGTTGAACGGCTGGTCTTGCGGATTCTGGGGTTGCTAACGTTACAAGTAGAACTAAACATGTCATCTGTTGTTCCTAGTATTTTTCACATTACATACTTATTAATGTCATTACTACAATTACGGTCGGTTTTACGAAGACTGAATAAGTTCCCATCCCGTATTCGATTGTCCTATAATTCTTACAAAATAATGACGTTTCATATTTGAATTATTAGTTGATAGTGCTTATTTGTCGCTAGTGAAACAGGATCTTAATATTGCCATCCAAGTGTTGATAGTGGCAACACTTGGATGGCAATATTAAGGGCAATATTAAAATATATTTTTTTATCAAACATACGTTTTCCTCTTTGTGCTTATGGTAAGCAACCGGGTAATTCCATAGATAAATAGATTAGTTAATCTTGAATGCACAAAATAACATGCAAAAGAAAATAAACAATATTAAAAAATAACCACGTGTTATCAAAGAGAAACATACATCCTTGTGATTTTATAGGAAAATAGGGGTTGGTTTTTCTATTCTGCACGAGTAGAAAAAAAACTCCTGATGCATACAAAATAAGGAACTTTTTTTTATTTTATTTTTTAAATAAATAAATATTTGAAAACATCACATACATCGCACCGATCTCAAGCTAAGTAGATAAAGCACTTGGAATCGGAAACAACGGTGGTACCACAACACCCAGACCCAAGACAATATAGAAAAGATCGTTTTCTACATTGACCCGACCGGAAATCGAACACGGAACCTCACGAGATTTTTAGTGACCAACATAATCTTAATTAAATTTCAATAGACCGTGGAACTATGTAGAACCAACGTTTTGCAATTTGTTGCAAAGTATGTAGGTAGCATTCTTTTACTCGCGACATTCGTTGTTTTGTTATTTCATCCTACCTACATGTGTAGGTATGGGTTTCCCAAGAGCCTTATCACTAATTTTACTATTCATTGCGTGTTGAAAACTGTTAAGCATAGGACACGTTTCTTTGTATTATTTCTAACACTTCATTTAATTGTTACCCCAATAGTTTCCTATATCTATTATCCTAGTATCAAGGTTTCCTCCTAGACGTTGGTGACGATGACCGAAACCAAAGGAAGAAGATTTATGCTTTATATTATGTCTTGGTTTCAATCACCTTCAATTTAGTTGTATCAATATATGTTTGGATAGTTCTATGACGTAAGTCTCAAATCAGTCGATGATGCGCTGTATGTATGAGAGAACAAAGATTAGGGCAAAGGCAGACGACTTTAATTTATTTACTAGTAACCCAGGCATATTTATTCACTTCATATTTAATTATTGAATTTAAATGTTCTATGAAATCATTCAGCTCTTTGAAGACATATTCAAATTTGAAACAACACCAGGGACGGGTAAATTTTGCAGGCAATCGAATTACTAACTCATTTGCTTTAGAATGTTTTTAACACTCACAGTGTCATATGTTATGTTTATGTTTCAATTGGTAAGAGCGTTTGGCCCGGTTTGCCAAAAGGTTGCTGGTTCAAGTCCCGCCCGTGCGCAAATTTTTGGTTTCTTATTCCATCTTTATGAATACTAACTCATTTTTTAAAACTGTACTTAATGCAAAGTCATATCTGTTAGTAAAAAAAATGGCTGTGACATACGGACGGACAGACAGACAGACAGACAGACAGACAGACAGACAGACTGACAGACAGACAGACTGACAGACAGACAGACAGACAGACAGACTTGACGAAACTATAAGGGTTCCGTTTTTTGCCATTCGGCTACGGAACCCTAAAAAGTGTACGGCAGCTCTTATACCGAACATCTCAACTAGTGTACGACGACGACGACTCGCTATGTGGGTCACCGTTGACAATAGACCGTTTATAAATAGTTAAATACATTCGAGCAATTGCGGTCTTTTGCTAACGGTGAATGTGTTCTAAAAGTTTCAGGAATATAGCTCGATAGAAACGCTCGTTTTGTAATCGACACTTTAAGCATACAGGGGCCCTATTTTTGAAACACTCGCCTCATTGATCGCCGCGTGATTTTATTTTAGTCGATTATTGTGTGACTTAAGAAATGAAATCCATACAAGAGTGATTTAAAAAATGTGACACGATTTTGTAAGTACTTGTGTCTATATTTCACGTGATTTTCGTTAAATTAATCGATTTTTGAACGCTCGTCATATGACACAAGTGTTTAAAAAATAAAGCTTCAGGGCTTCAATCAGGAAATTGATATGGTATGATTCCACTTCCACTTTGTTTCAAAAAATTGTAAGTCAGTCTAACAAAATGAAGGTTGTTTGTAAGAAAGTTCTTATTTCTATTCGAACCAATACAAGAGCTAATTGACAGTTTTTAGCCCAAAGTGCCATTACTATTTTCTGCTGCATCAGGCAAGTGCTTTCACCTTTCGCAGGCAATTATAAAACAGTTAAAGAAATCACTTTACATACAATAAACCATATACCGAGTAAAATCCATTTCACTTTCTGTTGACCTTCTTTTCTGAAGTCGACATTAGTAGTTGAATCTTTAGTACAGCTTCTCTCACGTATGATTTCAAAAAAGCTTCTGATAAGATTGGGCATCGCATTATAAAATGAAATTTATTTTATGAACGACTCAATTAAAGTGCGAAGTACATAGGTAAAAAAACAATTGTGCCTTGTGTGTGAGTAAGGGCGAGAGTAGTAAGAGTACATTGAACTATGCAAGTAGTTAGTGGTTTACCGCAACGCTCCTCTGGTCCCCATAATACGGACCCTTTGGTTAAGCCATTGAGATTGTATTATTAGGTATGTATAGAGAAGCCATGCTAAGCAAAAAATATGTCTCAAATACAGGCACAATTGTGACGTATTTTTTAAAATTTGAATTTCGAATATCAAACCATTTATGACAAGTGACGTCAATTTACGGAGAACGAAATTTGTTTGTGGTTAGTTCTATACGCTAGTAATAGTAGTTCAATGGGTTAAGAAAGAGTATTATTATTGCTCACAATAGGTTTTCAAACTTTCAATTATGATTTTGTTTTATGTTCCTGGTTTGTTACTTTTTTTGATAAACGACTACAAATATATCTTATTATACGAATTGAATTACTTATGTTACTCTGTATTTTGTTACATTAGATTAGAAAGAGAAGCGGTCACCGAAAAAATACCCTTCTATACCAATAGTATACAGGTGACTCTTAGAGAATTGGCAATATTTTAAACGAAGAAGGCAATATTTTAAACGAAGAACCTACTCATGACTTGTAGTCCATTCCACATATTAAAACGAAAATCAATTGATTTGATGAAACCGAGAAAAATCATAAAGTACGAGTATCAATCAATTTTGGGAGATCTATTTACAAGGTAATTTTTTGATACTTAATATTATTTGTCTTCTTCAGAAAATCTTAAACTGTAATTTATTACTTTAATTTAAAGCAATAATCAATTCTTAATATTTAGTAAGATTTTTCTCAGTTTCATCGAATGATATTTTATTTCATTCGATGAAATATTCAATTCATACAATAACAATTCATTTTCATTTTGATATGTGGAAGAGACTGAATCATGAGTAGGTTCTTAGTTTAAAATATTGCCAATGTTTTCAAAGTCACCTGTATAAAAGCCAGCATTTAAAGTAAGAGTGTGCAACAGCAATTTTCAGTCCAGACAATTCATATTTGGAACCTTATAATAACCACTTTCTATTCCGACGAATTAGCATGGTCATTGAAATGAGGCGGTATGTAAAAAAATATTTTTCATTTACGGTTCAACAAGCGCGAAGTTCCCTATTGTCAACTAGTAACGCTGTAATTTGCCAGATTAAATTATTGTACGAATTGAATTTATTTCAGTCAATAACAATAAAACGAAACGGTTTATAATTATAATCTATAATCACTTTTATTTGAGTGCTGAAATAATGGAATGGCCAAACAGGCAATTAGTTTTTACGATTTGAAGGTACGTTTATCGCTCGAAACTCCTTGATGTGTAAATTAATTGCTTCTTCATCGTCGTTGGTCGTCTCGTCTCCCCATAGTTTCTTTTTATATGTAGCAAACGAAAGATCATGCGTGTGTGAGGCCGGGATGCAGACGGTTTTGGCAATACGAGCAATTATAATTTTATGGTCTGCCACGTTTCGTTGGCGATCCGTGAACCCGATCGGTCTTAAAATATTTTAATCTTCTCGTGAGGACGTTAAAATAGTCTATAAAAGTAATTTTATACTTATCTTTTATTAACGTTGACAATCCGATTAATTGGTTCTGTGCAGGGTTGATAAAAATCATGATTTTTTTAAAGAAATTTATTTTAAACTCTTTAATTAATTTAATAGTCAGTTATTAATTTAAAGAAAAAAACGTATTTTGGTTTATATTGTTTAATGAAAAAAAGCCCATTAATTCCTTATGACAGCATTTACACACCGATTTGGTAAACTTTCCGCAAGCGGACTTTTTTTCTTTCAAATAAACCCACACAGCATCTTTTTTTCTTCGAGACCATTTTGCCATATTCCCTCTTCCACTAATCAATAACAAATGACAGAGCGTAAAGGAAACCACATCGCGTGTTTCACAAGTCCCTGGACACTTTTTGGCTGATTTGGTTGCAGTAAAAATTTATTGATTTAAATCAGTGTTTTTTTTTTAAAAATCACTTGATTAAAATCACGATTAAAATCAGTCATTTAAATCAAATGATTTAAATCATATCAACCCTGGTTCTGTGCAATACTGAATGCTTCACGTACCAACGGCTGTACATTTTCTTGTGAATGTTTTTCCTTTTTAAATGTCAATGTCAATAAAGAATGTTGGTAATTAAGTTCCAGGCAGATTACGTGTTGTAGCCTTGAACGGATGATGATTTTATAATGTCTCGTATTTTTTATTGTTAAGTGGTACATAGTTGTAGCGTTTAATGTTAATGATGATATCGCGGTCACCGTTTAAGAAGTTTAAGTTTTGAGCCGATTCAAAACACGTTTTTATCTTATTCTTGTGTCATGCTCAGTGGTAATACTATTCAATTAAATATGAAGTAGCGATGCGATACAGTATAGTTCGACTATATGAATGAGTATTATTTATTCGTAAAAAAAACACTTCACCATTTCCGCTTGGTTAATAAAAGGTTTTGTTCGGCCATTTAATGTGCAATACCATTAGGATCCAATGATTCACGTAATAATGACGGTCTTGACGGATCAAATGATGCAGAATAAGATTGATGTTCATGTTTTTTACAGTTAGGTATTTAAGAACATTTTTATAGAATAGAAATTAATTTACTTATTTTGGAAGCAATCTTCACACATTCTAGGAACATAGTAAGTCAACTTACTGCACACAATATCATTCATTGGAATAAGAAAAAGCTAAGATGAGATAAAGTTGTATCGAAATTATCTAGCCACTTATTTAATTATTGCTATTTCTTTGAATTATATTTTGACCATTTACGTAAAGAGATGACGTTAACTATCACGATCCAATACTTTTTGCTGATTTGTAATTTCTTCGAATTAGATATGGCAAGAAGCCAATTCGGATCCAAAAAAATTAGACCCTACGAAATAGGTAAGTATATTACTGCTGCAATTTAACAAGTATTGCAATGACTTTAGCCTATTTAATCAAAATTTAGTTATTTATTGGTTGGTAAATCCAAGTAGTCATTGTTTATTTGTGTTGGTAGTATAAGTATCAACAAAGGATTAGTGCGTAGGCGTGCGTTGCGCGCGCGTCGCGTGGGCGTAATCAATACAATTGATTCAATACGGAACAAAATGGAGCAAAACAATACACGGTTTATAGCCACGTTGAAATGGCGCCCTCATTTTTGTGCTTTATGTCTCGAAAATAAACAAGCACACCTGCGGTACAATGGACATGTATATTACAAAGAAGTTATAGGTATAAAATTATAAGTCTTACGATTATTAACGCTTTCTGAGAAAGCTTGTGGTGTAATTCAAAAGTACTTAGCGAAACATTTTAATATTAAATAAGCTAAGTATTCAAATAAGTATACCTTATTTGCCATATAATAAGTAGGTTATAACTCGGTCGATTTAAATGTACTATTTTTTATTATTTCAAAACTTAAATTCACAAAAAAAGTATCGAGAAATATTAGGAATTTTGATAATTTGATTTTTCGTGTACCTAGGTTTTAAAGATTTCAAAACTTCCTAATATAGGTACCTATATTTTCTATTATATTTTGAGGACATATTTGCTTTATTATGGTATTGCGTATTCGCGTCAAAGTTATTAAAATGTAAAAGTTATTTAAAATTGTGATGAAATTATAACACTGAGACTTTTTCAATACTTTTATTCTTCGAACTGGGTACAACTTTAGATACAACCTCTTCAACTTGATGCCGCAAACCAACTGCACTGCCGGACTCCGCGCTCTCCCCGAATACAAAACTCCCCTCCAAAATATATCGGTGTTGCCAGGAAATAAATTTAAATGTAACTGTTATAAATACCAGTTCGAATAAACGATAGCAGCTATTTATTTGAAAATTACGACATTCGGCCGTCCTACATCGAGCAGCCTCCTGGCGCTCGAATGGCTTGCAGTTCAGTTGGGTTGAAACGAGTACATAAATAACCAAACATTACCTTATGATTTTGAATAGTAAAAATAGCATCTAAGTGCAATCTAAAGTTTTCAAACGGAATTTAAATAATTTAACATGTGCATGAATAATTATTAATGCCAAGAAAATTATAGTGTAATAAATAAAACATGAAATTTTCATTTTACACTCATAATAATGAAATAAATGAAAATGAAATAATAATAAAAAATTTGGTTGCAAAATGCTAAGAAAGTATTTATAAAATTTGTTTCAGATAATTAATAATTTCCTTGAGTCATTACGACATTCGCGCAGTAATAGCAAATATTCTACATTATATTTCAACAGTTTGTATATACCAGACCGTCTAGTACTAAAGTTAAATCTAAATACAAATATATCTTCTTATTGATCTACTTAACCATTCGAAACAGCATATAAATAATTTGAATACAATTTTGGTAAGATTTATCAAGATTAAGTTATAATTAAAACTGTAAATCAATATTAATTTAGTTTTCTTTGGGTCTTATTTTATATAAAATAATAAATAAATATCTTTTGGACATTCCCACACATCGCCATCTAGTCCCAAAGTAAGCTACTCAAAGCTTGTGTTATGGGTGCCAGACAACGGATATAATACTTAAATACTTTTTGTTTGTAAATACATACATAATATACATAGAAAACACCCAGACCAATACAAACAGACATGTTCATGCACACAAATGTTTGTATTGTGCGAGGATCGAACCCGCAACCCGCTGCGTAGTAGGCGATTTCTCGACCACTACACCAAACGGGTCGTCAAAATAAAGCAAATAATTCAAACATTGTACAACATTAAACATGGCAGATAAAATATTTGTGCCAGCAAACATTGTTAAATATTATTCTTACAGCGTCGCCAACACCATCACTAGATGGCGATAATTTATGATAGATATCATTCATGGATATGGTGATAAAATGCTATGAATTCGTAAAATTATAAAAAAAATGCCCATTGATTTGATTATACAGCAACAATGTCTACATTGAGTAATTATAAGCTGTAGAACTAATATTTTAAAAAATATTTTGAAATCTTGCAGATTTTGTGTACTACTTCGACTCAAGCTTACAACCGTCTCAGTGTTTTTATTTAGGTTGTCAATTGATCTAATTATTCATCAAAAGCGGCGATTTCAACTATTGTAAGTTTACTTTTGCGTACTCTGAATATTCATAAAAAAATTGGTTGCCTGTAAAGTCGGTATACGGGCGAAAGTTTTACGTGACAACGACTTTTTATGTCTGTCTCTCTCGTTCTTACGCGTGCCTCTCACTCGCTCTCAGAGCTGCGTGCGCGGGCCTCTCTCTCGTTCGGTGACTCATCGTAACGTTACCGAGCGTTACACTTTTTCATAAGTGACTCCCAGCCGCAACCTAATTTAAGACGTTGTCACGTCAAAATTAAATAACTTTCAAAATCCATTAAAACGTTCTCAACAAACGTAACTTGTAACTTTATAAGCGGCTGCTTAATACCAGACTTGTAGATGCACTACATTAAAACTGTTTAGTTTTACTCATTAACTAGCGGTAACTAAGTTTAAAGTGCAATTTGTTAATTAAGTTATAGTTTATGTAACGCTAAGTGCACATTATAAAGAATTAAATTGAATAAAATACGCTTTAGAATGTTTTGAGAGTTTAAGTCGTAATGTTATTCGTCTGTAAATAGTGATCTTACATTTACTAACCTTCAAACATAGCTAATAAAGTTTTGTAATGTAACCTTAATATTTTATTTATAAAAAGTGCAGTGTATTGCTTTTACATTATCAAGGTGTAATGTACCAAACATTTGCCAGACAGCTTAAAAACTAAATCATATTCAGTTTATCTGTTAAAAGAAGCGTGATACAACATTTCCTAAAAGATCTTGATATTTAATAGTGTATAAATTATTTCAAATCCAATAAATCATCAAATTAGATTAAAAGTTTATAACACTTATTATTTATAAAATTATAATAAAAAAAACAATTACAATTACTTACAGTTACGTAATGCGTTTCTCAAATGCGAACGGAGAACCGGTTAGGACGAAACTTTTATCAATACCACCCGCAACATTATTGATACTTAATGAATGACTCGATTCTTGTTAAAGTTTAGCCAAAAGTAAAAATAAAAATAATTCGTGTAACATGTCACCTGTTTGCAATTCCTAATACCATTTGTGTTTTGTATATCTTTGGTCAAGTGAATTGTATTCTTTGGGAGCAATAAATAATTATGGTTTATCAAGCAAAAAGCTGTGGTGTACTTTTACTTAATTTAAAAAAGAAATCACAATCATACCCTTTTTGTGAACCAAAAATTCAGCAAAAACAACCCATACGATAGGGAATGGTTGGTTGTGCGCACAAGAAATTGCAAGTTAAGATGAATACACACAAAATAAGCATTATTTTCCCAAATTTATTAACCTTATTCTGAATCAAGTAATAGTTTTTTAGCATGATGGGGAAATTATATTAAATGGTTCTAGTGTTACTAATTTAATCCACTGAGACCTAGGTAAGATACGGTACTTGTTTTCATAGTATGAAAACAAAGACGGTTTAGTAACAGAAACACTATGATATGTTTATAAAACTCATCGAAAGAAAAAAAATATACAATGATATAAGTTGTGAGAATTAAAAATGAAAGCTTGCTATTATTTATTATTTTTGTTGTTCTGAATGTAATCATATAATGCAGTATTTGATGAAAATATGTCAAATATCGTGTTCTGATAACTAAAACAGTAAAATAGAGCCTAAGGCAGTATATATAATAGGTACTTGCTTTACGATTTACTTAAATTAAATTTCAAATAATATTTCGTCTAAATTTTTAAAAGCTTAGGCAAACAGCCTATTCATAAGAATGTCTTTAGAAAAATTAAACTCCAGCTATACTAGCTGCTTAATATTGCTCTTTGGGATTATTTGATTGATTATTTCATGGGGAAATGATTTTTTTTTTTATGAATCATCAGAATGTTTTATAGACTTACCAATACTACACTTAAAACAATTGTTACAAAGAGGAAACCCTCAAGAGGGTAGGTCATTACAAAAGTGTATTATAACGCAGAAAATTATTTCAAGGCTAATAAAATGTACCGACTTAAATTGAATACCTACTACAACATAGTCAACTCCATGAAAAGAGGCATTGAAAACAGTGACAGTTTCTTGTGCTGCTCAGCATTAGGTACCCCCAAAATTGCCCCAAAGCTGTATTAGGGTATAATTTGGACCTTTGAGTGGGTCCAGCCAGCTACGCGTCTTCCTTCTCGGCTCTGCCTCTTAGTGACATCCTCCATCGTTCACCGTGGGGTCTTTGCTTCTTTCGAGCTCATGCGCGACATCGCGTGTGATGCAGACTCATCAGATCGCATAAGACAAAATCATTAGGATTCATCAGATGCCTTTATTGTATAATCATTAGTCTTCATAACTTAGTAGAAATTAATAATAATACACTTATAATTTATAATAATAAAATATGAAAAACTTTGTCATGTATTGATAAATTAGATTTCGCTACGGGACAAAATATTGTATGACATTTAAATAAAGCTTTTACGCCTTGCATTGCTTTTTGTAAAAACCTGTGAACCTGTGCTTTTAACTAGCATTTTATATTTTAACACATTTTCGCTAGTAAATGATTTGAATTTAATCAAGTAGGCAGAAAACATTTATTCTTTAATAGAATATTAATTTTGAACCTGAAATTTTCAATTATGAATTCGAAGTTATGAGTAAATGTTTTTCTCAAGGGTTTTTAAGAAGTAAAATAAAAGCAATTATGAAAAAATTAGCACAAGGGCATAAGGTAATATTTATGAAAAATTGCATATTTTATTTAACTTTTACATATAAAAATATCTTTCATTTATGGTAGGTAATTAATATAGCACTCAAAATTTCATCACCATTATAACTTTGCCTAGCATCAAGATTATTATCTAGCTATGTTAGCCACTTGTAAGTTTACCATTACCTTATATCACTGTATCAAAAAAAACTATGTCATTAAGAGAATAACCGCGTGGCAAACTCAGTTCATACTAGAGTACAAACGGACATATAATCAGCCACAGTTGCCTCCGTCAGAGAAATATCACACTTAACTATCATCTGACAAGGAACCTGTCAATTTGCACACTTAGCTACAAAATCAGTCCATATAAAAGTAATAAACTTAACAATTCCCCGACGAAAAAAAACAACCACTCGGCATATTTAGTTACAAAACCAATCCATATAAAAGTTGTCGGTGACTATCAGTCTGACAGTGACATTTAATCACTCTAAAGCAAATAATTCCTATTAGGGTCATAGCCCACTTAACTATTTCTCGGTATGGAAAAAAATGAAGTAGCGTACTTAGTTACAAAATTAATTCATATCGAAGTACATCTTAATCAGTCTGACATTGACACACTTATCAGTATGAAGGCAAATTATTCTCGATAGGGATAAAACTATCCAGTGAGGAAGAAAATAACCAGTTGGGATACTTAGTGACGAAATCAATTCATATGAAAGTAGAAACTGACAATTTATCAGTCTAGGGCAAACTATTCTTGTCAGGGTCATAGCACACTTAACTATTCCCCGACAAATAAAACAACTAGGTAGCATACTTAGCTACAAAATCAATTCATATTAAAGAACAAACTGACAAACTTAATCAGTCTTAGGCAAATCATTATCGTCAGGGTCATAGTACACTTAACTATTCCCAGACAACGAAAACAACCATGTATCATACATAGCTATGAAAGCAATTCATATTAAAGTACAAACTGACACACATAATCAGTCTAAGGCAAATTACTCTCGTCAGGGTCATAGCGCACTTAACTATTCCCTAACAAAGAAAACAGTAAAGTAGCATAATTAGCTACGAAATCATTTTATATTAAAGTGCAAACTGGCACACTTAATTAGTCTAAGGGAAATTATTCGCGTCAGGGTCATAGCACAAAACAAAACCTTTAAACTTATCTAGCAATGAAACTAAAACTGAGTTCACTTATACATTATATTACTTTTTATGCTAATAGCATACATTTACGACTATAAGTTACATTAATTTGGCACAGCTATCATTATCAATTCGGATGACTATATTTTTACAGCTCACCTACATGGCTACTTCTTTTGCACACAGCACACCTACGTGGCTACTTCTTTTGAACACAGCACACCTACATGGCTACTTCTTTTGCACACAGCACACCTACATGGCTACTTCTTTTGCACACAGCACACCTACATGGCTACTTCTTTTGCACACAGCACACCTACATGGCTACACGGCCTTCAGATTCACTTCAAATAAAAACCAAGATCACTTCACATGGTTATATTTTAATAGCACACCTACATGGCTATTATTTTTCTACGCAGCACACATACATGGCTACATGGCTTCATGGCCTTCAAATAATTTCATTTTAAACAAATACTAATATCACATGACAACAGAACTTCTCATAACTTTATTGAAGGTCATATAACCTTTAAATAAAATGAATCTGTTGAAATTCTGATGGCAATTAACTTTTCAATATCTAAGCAATTGCAGGCATAACAATAAAATATCTATCGTGTCTCGTTCACACACGCTTCAGAGGTTAATGAGAATAATGTAAGGTTATTTCAAGTTCTTCTAAACCTAATATTTAAATACAATGTTCAAAATGAAACAGTCTAATCTGATGGTTATGGATGAGCCAAATGCTGCACCTATTTTATCGGAGAGTAGCCCCGACCAAAAACAGCGCAAGCACTAGTCCACTCAATACCATCATTGTCTCTTCGTGTAAAGTGCCCACAAGGGGTGCCTGTGACTCCGGAGAGCAATGGGTGTGAAATCAGTGTATGTAGTGTGGTTTGTATATAGAATTCGTTTATTAATATCTGAGAAGCGTCTAATCACTTTAAGAATAATAAAAACTACTTACAGTTTCTCTCGGACATAGCTCGTGGGACAGCACCACTTCTGACTTGTGATGAAATTATAACACTGAGACTTTTTCAATACTTTTATTCGTCGAACTGGGTACAACTTTAGATACAACCTCTTCAACTTGATGCCGCAGACCAACTGCACTGCCGGACTCCGCGCTCTCCCCGAATACAAAACTCCCCTCCAAAATATATCGGTGTTGCCAGGAAATAAATTTAAATGTAACTGTTATAAATACCAGTTCGAATAAACGATAGCAGCTATTTATTTGAAAATTACGACAAAATGATATTTTTCTTTGTCCCCAGTTGTCCGAGGAGGTTGCGAGGAAGCAGAGTGAGTACCAGAAGTGCCTGGAGTTCTACAAGCAGATGAGGACCAAGTTCGAGGAGAACTACCTTAAATGTAAGTGTAAGTTTTACCAATCATTACTAACTAACGTTTAAGTTGATCATCACACGTAATCACCATAGTGGGTTGGGTAGGTGTATTGTACGGTCTCTGGCGTCGCACCACTTTTCAATGAACATTACTTGCTCACACGACTCAAAAACGGGCGTCACTACAAAACTTGAAACAAAAGATGACGCGGGGTGCAAGTGAGTTTGGATCTTAGGTGGTTAGGCGGTGGTAACTTAGCAAAAAAGTAAAAGTCATGAAATTTTGCCACTCCGCATACAAACATTTTATGGGGTTCGATTTTTTTACAAGTTATTAGAATATGACACATGCTTTTGTGCATTTAGATTTAAGTAATTAAGAACAAAAGCACGTCAAGTTAAACACTGCGGTATCTTCTTCAGTTGTAATAAGGGCTAATTTGCAACAAAAGTGGGTAACCTGGGTTACTGGCCACTGTACATTATGAGTCTTATCAGTTGGTGTTACAAAATTAAATAATGGTAAACAATACAATGTGGAACAATGGTAAAGAATCTGTCGGAAAATCCAGCAGCCAGAAAATCATCGTTGTTTCGAATGTGCTTCATTACAAGAGTCAAAATCGGTATCGGTGATTTTTCAAACCATCAATAGAACATGTTTACCATGCAACTCTAAGGCGGTCTCGTAGTGAAAGTCATTTTGCATATTGATGCGCAGCTGTGGGCACAAGTAGCTATTAAAGGTTCACTTGAGAAAATTAACCGCCTACTAATCTAAGAATGAAAGGTAACTCAATTTTGTAACTACTTGTGTACATTTAACGTGATTTAAGTTTACTTTTAATTGATTTTAGAACGTAAATCACTTGAATTATTGACGCGAGTGATTCAAAAATAGAGTTCCAGATCACGCCTCTGGGCCTCTATTTTTGAATCACTCGCTTGAATATGGCGTGTGATAATTGTTCGAAAACGAATTAAAATTCTACGATAATCACGCGAATTATTGACGTAGTACTTACAAAATTAAGATGTATTTTTGCCAATCCCTCCCATGTGGATTGCAACTGATTTTCATTAAAAAATTCGACTTTAATGAATACTTTTCCCTCGCCATCTTGACGCGAGTGATTCAAAAATAGGGGCCCTGGGGCTCTATTTTTGAATCACTCGCTTTGAAATGGCGACTGATTTTCGTTCGACAACGAGCTTTTTTCTATGACTTTTAATTCATCTTCGAACGGAAATCACTCGCCATCTTGAAGCGAGTGATTCAAAAATAGAGGCCCTGATCTTGCGATAATTCTCGCTACCTATGTCCGAAGTTGAGCAGTAGTAAATAAGTAGTAGTTTTGATTGCTTATACAGGGCTTTAAAAATCAACTGCATTATCCTTCTCGGTGGTGATTCTGTTGCTTATATACAACAACTATTTGTATGGGACTAACATTGAAAACTCAAGTTTTTTTTGGCTTCTCCATACAAACTAGAATCAGCAGATTGGCACTCTAGTGTGAGAAAGTCAAATCTATTTATTGGGATTACGATGTTGGTCCCATACAAAAGGTTGTTGTATTTGGGGGTCAGAATTGGCCCCTAGAAGGAATGCAGTTAATTTTGTTAGACCGTATATAACTAAAAACAATAATCAGTCATATCTGTTATGATTTCTAGGCCCAACCAGTCGAGGAGGTCGCAAGCTGGACGAGACCCGTGACAAGTACAGCAAGGCTTGCAGGAGGCTGCACAGAGCTCACAATGAGTATGTGCTGTTGCTGGCTGAGGCCACTGAGTGCGAACGAGCGCTACGAACAGCGGCCCTTCCTGCTTTGCTGGACCAGCAGCGGAGGCAGGGAGAGGCGACCGCTACGTCATGGTGAGTCTTTGTCTATAGTAGCACCCATCCATACTAATATTATAAATGCGAAAGTAACTCTGTCTGTCTGTCTATTACTCAATCACGCCTAAACTATCGAACCAATTTCAATGGAATTTGGTATGGAGATATTTTAATACCCGAGAAAGGACATAGGCTACTTTTTACCGCGGGAAAATAGCGCATTGCCATGGGAAATTCAGGTGGGCCGATCGCTTTTACGCCTGAACTGCTGAACAGTTAAATGCAATTTGGTAAGGAGATAGTTTGAGACTTAAGAAAGGACATGAGTTACTTTTGACCGCGGGAAAACAACGCATTCCCCTGGGAAAAATTACTTTCCGGGGAATCTGATCGCTTTTACTTCTAAATTACCAATGATTTGAATTATATTTGGATAAAATTGGTTTTACGGGAAAACAACACATTCCCTATTTCCCTATGACAATGACACTTATTATGGCCTCATCCCATCTCGGCACAATTCAAACATACGTACAAAAAGTACAGCTCAGGTTTTTTTATACTACTATCCAAAAAAAACCTTATGCGGACGAATTCGCGGGTAAAAGCTAGTAGTAAATAACTACGAGTCCACAACGAAAACGTGCTGCTGCTGTCAGGATCTGAGGCTAAGAATGTGGCAACAAAAGTGCACTAGCATTGAGGGAGCCTAGTGATGAATACTACATGATGTTCATATAAGGCCGTCTCATTTAATTTGCCAAGTACCCGTTTATCGTTTCTATTAATGATTATGATATCATTATTTAATAATAAAATCTATTGAAGCTAATGATGTAAATAAAGACAGTATTGTCTCTGGAAATAAATACAATACCGCATTATGAACAACAGGAACGTATTATCCTAATGAATCTTGAGCTCCCACAATAGTAAATGAATTCAAAACAGTTCTATCCTATGACGACATTTCCTTGTTGTGAATTGTCTAGGGGACAGTTTACTAGACGAGATTGGCGTCAATAATTCACTCGCTGAGTGGTTTGACGTCACATGGGCTAATTGTTTTGTTGTGTGTTGTAATGTAAACAGGAAAGGCATCTTGCTGGAGGTGGTGCAGAGGTCAGACTTCAGCACCGACAAGTTTAGAGAAATCCAGAGCAAGATCGAGACTACGGTGCAGAACCTCAGGCCGCAGGACGAATATAAGGAGTTCATTGAAAAGTACAAGTAAGTTGAAGAGACAGCTAAAAGATAAGAAACTTGCAAGTTGTTTAAATAGGCGGGCCTGAGATTTCAGATGAAATAAAATAAGAAGATTCTTATGACAATATTTAAAACCGATATCGTACCGTGTTAAGATAGTCTGACGCTAAACGTAGGCGCTGTGGTAAAAGCTGAAGATGATCAAATAAATGGTGGTCGTCCACCATTACATACATTGCTCAAAGTATGCAGAACAAAGAAATATAACATTCAAACCTTACACAAATTGTCTCGACCGTGCATTAATTCGGGACCCAGAAAGCCGCTCAGGTACAGCAACATTATAAAAACCGACAAAGTCAAAGCAAAACCTCATTCCAAATATTAACTTCACTCCACCACTTTACAGATCACCTCCAGCGACGCCCATCTCCTTCACCTTCGACACGAGCCTCATCGATGCCACAAGCGGGAAGCTCCAACCAAACCAGCTGACTGTAGATAACCTCACAGTAGAATGGTTAAAAGAAAAGCTTACGGAATTGGAGGCGTCGTTGCAAGAAAACAGAGAGAAGCAGGCAGCGCTGCAGGGGCCCGAGATCATCGGCAACGGTGTTTGCAAGAACAACAACACTGGACTCACGAATGGCGTTAATGGAATTGACAGGTAAATAGTGCTACGTGTGGATACACACGCGACCCAAATTCTAGATCAGCAAGGTTTTTAAATAGAACCCACCGTGAAAATGAGTCAGCCAGCTACAGAAGATGAAAACCTCTATTAATAGTGGTGAGCATAGAAAAAGAGTAGGACTTTTAGTTAGGTAGCTGTGTATGCTTGCGCACATAAAAGAAGTACGTATTCTTGTTGTCTCTAAATATTGCTGCTCAGTTGTATTGAATTGTGACGTTATCCAAACATTTACCAATTTGCCCCAGGCATTCACCGCCACCCATACCAGTGACGACATCCGAGCCGATGAAGCTGCTAGAACTGAAGGTGGCGGAGCGCAAGTGCGCCAAACAGGCTGAGATGATCAGATCAGCTTTGGCGGAGCTTGGCTGTGAGGAGGCGCCTAGTGGGTGCCCTGATCTGTCTGCGGAGACTGTTGGCGTGGATAGCCTGGATGGCAGCTCGCCTGATCACCAGGTAAACGGCGTTTTATGTAGTTTGTACGTTGTTAAGAGTGAGGCTAGTCTTGTCCCCGCCTCTTGACGTCTGCAGTAACTATGTCGTCGCCAATGCGCTATTCATATGTAAAATCCCTTATGGATAGCTACTTGACGATGATAAACAATGTGAATCTTCAACGTAACTATTGTAATTTGTAATGGATTTTGTTTCATATATAAAATTATTGTGAAAGCTCAAATGAAGTTGGATTAGGTCATGTAAAATGTTTTAGCAAGCTTTTTTCAAAATAATCATCAGGACCGATCCTCACTCGGATCGAAGGCATCAATGGACACGTTGCGGCTGCACCTCCACTCTATCATACCCCCGAGGCCTTTCTTCAAAATGTTCACGAGGCCGTTCCGCCGCAAATCCGTCCCGTCTAGCCCCGCCTTGCCGCCCAAAACTTACCGCAGCAGCAGCGAAGGCCCCGCCGACACGGTAACAGTCGGATTCCGCAAGCGGCGACTGAAACTCAAGCGCCGCCTGCGCAAGCGTGTCGATGTTTATGTGCATTGTCGTGTTCAAGGCCGCAGCGTGTTTAGAAAGAGAAAGAAGAACCGTAGCGCTACTGATCTTTGTCCTAACAGTGTGGTGAGTGCAACTAACCGAAGCCGCGCATGGCATGGAACCCGCAGTGCATGAAGCTTTATCTCCCACGACGCACTGAACAGAACACGAGCAAAACAGTCTGCAAAGTACCGCGGCAGTGTTAAATTTAGCGTCACCGTGCACCGCACGAACTTCGCTCCGGAATAAGCTTTCAAAATTAAAAT
This sequence comes from Pyrausta purpuralis, assembly GCA_963924145.1. Lineage (NCBI taxonomy): Eukaryota > Metazoa > Arthropoda > Insecta > Lepidoptera > Crambidae > Pyrausta > Pyrausta purpuralis. Next base: position 23,390,487 of record OZ001643.1, read on the forward strand.
AGCACAGGCTCTCACCGAAATTCAGTTTCAAAATCAAGGTGAAGCCGCGTGTGGCGTTCCAGAAATGTTTCGCTGTTTACGCGGCGTCTGCTCGCGCGGCGGTCGTTGTTTTTACGTCAACTTCATCCTGTTTTTGTGGCGTTACGGCGGACCGATGCGAATAAAAAGATAATAAAGTGTAGCTATCATGTTTTATATGAGTTTCGAAGACGTCCGGTGTTGAGAAATGGATCCGTTTGCGATGTACATCACGCACTCGGAGCTGCCGCCGCCAGTGGTCGTTCCGCGCAGGAAGAAGCGGCTGAAGCAGCTTCAACTTGAATTGGAACAAGAACTCGTATGTTGAAATGTCGTTGTGTTCGATTGATGTATCTTACTTACACTAATGTTTATGGCTCCTTCGAATGGTCGTTAAATAGTCGAGATATAACGGTGTGTCATTGACACACTTTGCATCAATCATGATGCAGAAATTAACTGATCTGAAACTGGAATCGACTTAACTATTGGTTTTGGAGCCAGCACGTGGCATGTGTTTCGTGTGGTATTTAGTGTGTTTGAGTTATAAAATAACCACTGATGTTGTTTATGTACTTTGTTCTGGCATAAAATGTTAATGCTTTACACATTTCTTAACACGTGTCTTCAATAAAGGTACTCATCACACCAACACCTATTTTACAGTATAGGCAACTGTTACTTTCAATAACATTTATAACTGAGATTCAAAACACACTTGGCTGATATTGAAATCATCCAACTCAAATTTTTGTTACGATCCTTGACCTCGTTCTCCAATGTTTTAGGTCAGCGTAAGTGAAACCGAGAGATCCCTGGTGGAGCAGGAATGGTTCCACGGGGTGCTACCGAGGGAGGAGGTGGTGCGTCTCCTGAGGGCAGACGGGGACTACCTGGTGCGGGAGACGACCAGGAACCATGCGAGGCAGCTCGTGCTGTCCGTGTGTTGGGGGCAGCACAAACACTTCATTGTACAGACTACGCCTGAGGTAAGCACATAGTGCACATTTTATTAAGAACATAAAAGAGACCTGTTTCACAGTAGTAGTTGTAGTTTTAGTTAGCGTTATCGGTCAAATACTACATACGAAATGACGTTCTATATTTGAATTATTCGTTGGTTTAGTGCCTTTTCAATAAAATAGGTCTTGAGCTGTTTCTAATGTCCTTTTGAGGGTTCCGTAGTCGAATGGAAAAACAGAACTCTTATAGTTTTGTTAAGTCTGTCTGTCTGTCCGTCCGTATGTCACAGCCAGTTTATTTTGTAACTACTTATAAGCATCACTCTGTTAAAATTTGGTAGGAAGATGTATTCTGTTAACCGCTTTACGATTCTTATACAAAAAATAAAAAAATATGATATTTATATATAATAGGGGATATATAAGAGGGGGCTCCCATAAACTAAATGAAACTAAAACCGATTTTTTTTTGTCAAACCTATTCGTGTGGGGTGTCTACAGGATTAGGGACAGGATACGGGATTGCTACCAAAGTACCTTTTTATTTAAGAGTTTCCGATATTTCGGCACTGTTGCAAGCGTCATGATCACGGAGTAACTAGGTAATAGAAATAATATTCTCTTGGCGAGAACCACATCAAAATATGATGTGCTCATCATAGGCTTTATTCTCGATTTAAAAATTCATAAGATTTCGCTGCATGTGTTTGACATTAAACACGCATAAATCTAATTATGTTCACATAAACTGGTCACACTAGTTCGTTGTTTCTTACACTAATAGTTATTTCAACGGTACTATACTGCCGCCCACGGCTTCGCTTGATTTTCCAGTATTGACGTCATAGGAACAAAATAATCCAGAAACCAAAGTCATGTAACTGTTTCGGCTCTGACGCATCAGTAGTTTACTTATTATCAGATGCATATGCTGTATTGTTCATAGGCACTTTTATTATGTGCAATGATTATATTTTTCTTAATTAATGATACGCTTACGATGGGCATCGACCTGATGTTACCTAAGTTTACATTTTAATAAGTTTTTTTATAAGGAATGTAGTACATTCTTTCGCATATTCAAGGTCCAAAGTCTTGAGTTAGATCTTTAACTATTTCGAAAAAAAATATACGACGGGGGTCGTTATATTATACACTTTATATCATCATTTAAATTAAGAATTAGACAAGTAGGTTTTACATAACTAGTGCTAGATTTCACTGACTCAGAAGGGCAACACATTCCAGGGCCACTACCGTTTCGAGGGGGCAGCCTTCCCTTCAGTTGCTGAGCTCATAGCATGGCAGAGGACAAGTGGTGTTCCGGTGACCGCACGGTCGGGGGCCCTGCTGAGGCGAGCGGTCCCTCGGGAGAACTGGGAGCTCAATAATGACGATGTGCAGCTTTGCGATAAGATTGGACGGGTGAGTAGTTGACAATGGTTGATGATATTGTTTGGTGGTGTTAGAGGTGAGGCTGCGGAAGAATGCCCAGGGCGCTAACTCGTAGCTATCTCCGCACTAATGGCACCGTTGGTGCCATAGGAGATAGGAGATAGCTACGACACCTCCACACTGCCAGGTTTAAGTGGGTATACCCTACTGGCGGCCCCCGCCGCTGGTAAGGTTCGCTTAAGGTATTATTTCCTGACAAAAAATATGTGTATGGTGTAAGGTGGTCAGAGTTTTATTGGACCAGTTGCTAAAACACAGGTCACACAATCACTGTTTTCAAGCCAACGCTTTCGACAATAAGTTTAGGCCTATTTATCAATACAATCGTTAGAAAATAAATTATTAAACACAAAGAAAAATGCGAATTAGCAATAAGAAATCGATAGAGTCAATTTCGCAAGATATATTACTATTTATCTATCATAATCAGATATGTGACCACGATTGCACTTGATGTCAGGTATAGATGAGGTACCATATGACGGTCCACATTTCATAAGCTGCCTATCTTTGAACAGGGTAACTTCGGAGACGTGTACAAGGCGCGGCTAAAGACAACCGGCCAAGAAGTCGCAGTGAAGACCTGCAGGGTGGCGTTGCCGGAGGAACAGAAGAGGACCTTTCTGCAAGAGGGACGGATCCTAAAGCAGTACCAACACCCTAACATAGTGAGGCTGATCGGCATCGCTGTGCAGAAGCAGCCTATTATGATCGTCATGGAGCTTGTGTCTGGTAAGACATCATCTACGCTCTCGCTTTAATCCGGCCCCTATGCAGGATAGGTCTCAATAAAACCCATACCCATAGCCATAGCCATGAATTTAAGCCTTGACAAATAACTTTGCTAAATTGCTAAAGTTTTTTGTGTCATATCATAGAAACCGAGAACTTATATAACCATTTTTTTTTAGGTGGATCTCTTTTAACATTTTTGCGGACACGTTCATCAAGCCTCAGTTCCCGATCACTCCTAGCCATGTGCCGAGACGCAGCGGCCGGCATGCGATATTTAGAGTCCAAAAACTGCATACACAGAGACCTGGCAGCCAGAAACTGCCTCGTAGGAGATGATAATATAGTCAAGATATCAGACTTTGGAATGTCGAGGGAAGAAGAGGAGTACATCGTGTCTGGTGGCATGAAGCAGATTCCGATTAAATGGACAGCGCCAGAAGCACTCAATTTTGGTAGGCAATATCTTAATTTAAAATTTGATTGTTAACTCACAAGGGATAATTAATTGATAGATTGACTTAAAGAGAGCTTGTTTTTTTGATAAATCGATGCGAGTGTCCTCTGACAAATGAAGTCCGCTTGTTGTTCCTTTTTGGACACCGGTAATAAATCAATCATTAAAGGAGAAGATTATCCTTTAACTTGATCATAAATACGTATCCAGGAGAGGTATCTCTAACATGGTAGTCAGATACTTTTGGTTAAACTAAAAATTTTATTCAAATTGACCACTAACGGAGAGGAAAATGTAGTTACGATATGGCAATATCTATATAGCTCTAAATGAGAAATTTGTCTAATTACCCATTTTGTGGTTTTTCTCGGAACATCTCTAGACGGAAGGAAGGATAACCGAATAACCAAATAATTATCACCGACGTCAACTCATTATTTAGTTACTAAGCCAATAATTTACCTTGTTACTAATGATGATATTGTATGATGTAAGTATTCATAAGGGAATTCCTTGCCGCAGGTAAATACACGTCACTGTGCGATGTGTGGAGCTATGGCGTGCTGATGTGGGAGATATTTTCTAAGGGAGATACGCCGTACCCCGGCCTGAGCAATTCGCGTGCCAGGGAAAAGATTGATACAGGTAAGTGCATTTCGGTTTGAGGTATTGACTGCTTTGTATGGAGCTGTGTTCTGATAGTTACTGGTGTAAGGTTGGGCGTATCAAAACAAAATCTTGCTTGCTTGAGATTATGGGTAACCAAATCAATATAATGGAGACATCAAGCCGCATAGAAGTCTTAAGACTATCGTGAGCAGGCGGAACAATTGGCGGTATTGCCTATATTTGCAATCAAAATATGCTTGCAGGCGAGACAAATGAATAAGCAAATTTGGAATTATTCGTTTTCATACATCCTAAACTAAGCTCGTACTAATTGATTTTTAAAAGTTTCAGTAAATCTATTAACTTAACTTTCACTTCTTTGTCAATAAAACTGAAATTCATAGTGTGATTTGAAGCTTTATTCTACGTGCTTCCCCAGCAGGGCCGCACGCAATTAGCAACGATAATTATAAAGATAATTACTTATTTATAATATATATGTCACCGTAATATTCTATATACCGCGAGATTACAAACTAACAGTTTGAAATCCGTTAGATTGTAATCTGACGATTTATTGTAAACTAGCTTCACAAGGTTTCGAATTAACGCTTTTATTGGTACTTACATGTCAACCTAACACCTAGCCTGAAACACCACTTTGCTTAATGATTCGTCATTTCAGTTTATGATATAATGTATGAAGTTTGGTACAGTTCACAATAAATCTACAGATTACAATGTAACGGATTTATAACCGTTTAATCTAACGATTTAAAATCTAACGGTTTTAAATTCGTTAGACGTAATCACGCGGTTTTTGCAATTTAACGGTGTCACCGTATATTTATTTATATATATTACGTATTAATTATAAGATTTATAAGTGATATCTTATACCTTTAGATTTATAAGTGACTAGCGGTCCCCCGCGACTTCGTCCGCGCGTTTTGAGTTTGCTCCCTCCCCTCCCGTCGCAGCGTGATGTTTTATATCCTAAAACCTTCCTCAATAAATAAGCTATCTAACACAGAAATATTTTTTCAAATCGGTTCAGCAGTTCCTGAGATAAGCGCGTTCAAACCAACAAACTCTTCAGCTTTATAATATAAATTAGCGCAAGCGCACGTTGTACTTAAGCTGAGAACATTATTTTGGTGCGGAGTTATGTTAAAACTGTGATAGCTCCTAAGATATTTATTGGAATCAAATGATATAAAGGGCAACTTTGTTCTAAATGAAATGCTCGTGATAATGAATCTATTTATTTTGAAAAACATAAATACCTGTGTGTATAATACACCTCTAAAAATGATGCATTATTTTTTTACAAATTTATTAACATAAAAAAGGTTGTAGTAAGTCAACCATAAAAGATAGACTTATGCTGTCGCGGACTTTATTATAGAACTCTTAATGCTGAACAATCTTGTCATACATGATTTTTGTGTAACTTTAGCGGTTTCCGCAGCGTACGCAGCGGAAGCTCTCAAAAGGAATATCTTTCTCCCGTTTTCGCAACATTTTTCATTGCTGCTGTGGTCTTGTGAGTTGTATCTTTATGTTATATAGCTTAAAGCCTTCCTCGATAAATGGACTATCCAACATAAAAATATTTTTTCAAATCGGGCCAGTAGTTTCTGAGATTAGCGCGTTCAAACAAACAAACAAACTCTTCAGCTTTATAATATTAGTATAGATAAGTGATATATTATTGACGACCTCCGTGGTCGAGTGGCTAGCACGCTGGTTTTAAGGGTCACCATCTCGTGAGGTTCCGGGTTCGATTCCCGGTCGGGTCAATGTAGAAAACGATCTTTTTTATATTGTCTCGGGTCTGGGTGTTTGTTACCACCGTTGTTTCCAATTTCCATAACACAAGTGCTTGAGCTACTTAGCTTGGGATCGGAGCAATGTATGTGATGTTGTCAATTTTTTTATTTTATTTTATCTTGATATTTATCATCGATAATTACGCATTGATAAATATAGTTTATAATACCGAGTAACTATAATTGTACAAAACAAAATAAAATAATATATAAACGCATGTTTTTTCGTCACAATATAGAGTGTATACCCACACGAACGATTTTAAAATTGCATTAGTTTTAATTAAAACTTAAATAATAGCAGTCAATAATTAAATTAATTAAGTCGTACACATATCAAAATTACTAGTTTTTTTTTAACAAAAGTAGTCTCAGGCAAAAGAAATATCTAAAAATAGAAGAAAAAAAATCAATAATACATGTGGTTTTTTTTTAATTTAATAGTTTGGAAATTATCAGATAATTACCTGATAATTATCATGATAATTTGCAACTCTGGTTTCCAGCAGGTCCTTTTAATTACTTATCATACTGTATTTGACATAACCTGTATTTTTGTCTGCAGGCTACAGGATGCCAGCGCCCGAAGGCTGTGCCGAGGATGTCTACGCTCTAATGCTGCGCTGCTGGGAGTATGAGCCTGAGAAGAGACCGCATTTCCACCAGATATACACCATCATTGACAGCATTTACAACAGATAGCCACCCGCCTTCGCCCGCTTTTTGAGGAGGTTAGGGAATAAAGTCAAGCTAACTGTCTAATAAAACCTGGGCTTAACAAATTATATGTCACAGCCACAGTTTTGATGATTGATTCGATTATCACTTGCAACGTCAATTTTGTTGTTACATCATTGATGCAAGCAAGTTTGGTGTTGATGAGAAGCGTGCCTTCGAATCATGTAGTCAGACGTTCACCGACATGATAAACGTGATATTGCAAAGTATAGTACAAGTAGACTCAAGTATTTACTTGTAAAAGACAGCTAAATGAAACGATATTTGCTTAAGATGCAATTACTTATTAGACCTCGAATAACGATCCAACGTCAGTAAAAAATCATAGAAATTATTTTTAAATCATTTTGTTTGTTTAGGTAGGTATTTAACATCAACACGTAAAACTATTTTGACAAAGACAGACAAATAAAATAAAATAGTAAGTATTCAAAATACTCGAGTGCGATTACAATTTCTATATTTGGTTGGTTAACTACGTATTTCTAATCTTATTACTTTGCTTTGCTTTTAGTTAACTTTCTTTAGTATTAGTTAGGTAGCTCACGACTGACCAAGATTGTAGTTATTCTGACGTTACATGGCAACTTGCGAGAGGAAAATATGAATAAGGGTCGGAAGGAATTCAAGCCTAAAATTTATCTGTCAATAATCTTAATGAACTCTCATAAATTTTTAAAGAGACAATTATTTGTATTTTAAATAGTATTATGGGATTGCCTCAAATTGAAAAGTGTTGATCTCTTTAGGATGATACTTTAAGCACTAAGTGGACTTCTTTGTGCCTACAATTATTTGTAAAATCAAACTGTATTCTCCTCAAAATATTGTGTAATGAAAGTACAAGCAAATTTTCCCAAACCATTTGTAACAATTCTGTATTTAAATAGTTATGAAGGTAAGTATAATGTGTATTATGCAAGATTATGATTATTTTAAAACATAAATACGTGATTTACTTTTGTTTGCTATACGGATATTATTTTAATACGTTATTTACTCTCTTTAATTAATTTGACGAGTGTTATTTTGGACGTAATGTTGCAATAAATAAATGAATGTTATGTGAAAGTTTTTGAATGTTTCTGCGGCCAGAATGTAGAAATTTTGACATGTGCTTCCATTAATTAAGAATGTAATACTTTCACACAGATCGCCCAGCGTGCGAAACAATTAATGAAATGTATTGTTATGTTGACAAATGTAACACAAAGTGAGATATGGATACTAAAGTTTATTTGAGTGTTTAGTATTTTATTTAGTTTAAGATTTTAAAAATGACTGTAAATATTTTTTTTCAGTATGTCATAATATCCATTAAAGTGCCAGAAAATTTTGGAATAAATAATTATGTTGTTTTAATTTATATCTCCGCTTACTATGTGCTAGATATGAGCGCCGCGCCGGCGCGCCGCCGTCGCCGTGTCTAAACGTCAGCGCGCTGCCGCCGAGCGAAACGCGCGGCGCGCCGCCGCGAGCCTGCAACATGTCCAAACCGGTCTGCCGCGCGTCTCGACCGACCGAACCGAGTCTGCCGGCCTGCGCTCGCTCAGTCGAGTTGAATATTCCCCCGTTACGAACGTGTGTTATTGTTAAGTGACGTAAAATGGCGGCAGTGTCCGGTTATCAATCGGAATCAACTGAGATGATCGAAGCAGCTTTAGGTTCTAGAAAAAAAAATACAGCCCCCTCCCACTATTAAAACGAGCACAAGCACAAGATGGCACAACGTCCTGATGATGCTCAAAAGCATTTCTAACAGTGCAAATCGTCAGCCAATAAATACAATCCTCAATGAAATAGGTCGAGGTAGTCTCGTACTACACTAAAAAAATATAGACTATGAAAATATTGAGGTCTTGATAAAATTCTTAGAACAGTTTAAAAAAAATTGGAGAAATTCCAAGTTCAGAAACTCAGCCAACTATAAATTTGGCACTGGTATTTCGCTCGCAAATACAAAGACTCCTCGAAGACCTTACTCGACTGTCGATTCCACGGAATTAATGAGATAGAAGAGTATATGACAGCAAAAGAAACCACTAAAGTATAATTTCTAGCATCAATGGTCAGAAATCGATTGATGACAGAAGATATTCTTCAGAGCAAAATTATTGATTCTGCGGAAGCTGGGACAAGTTCTACCGTTAGTGCTGCAAACTTTTTACTGGATTTGGCCCGAAAGCACAGCTCTACTCAACAAGATACTGAGAGTGCCGTAGAAAACGATTACTTTCTGGCTGCTTTATTGCTGGACTTATTTCGCGACAGCAAATCCTGAACATTTACAGAATCACGGTGGAGATGTTTTTGATTCTAATTCTCCCCCTCATAAAAATACAAACCACGCCGATTTTTAGGCCACGCCGCCGCCGTGGATTTGGCCCACGGCGCTCATATCTACTATGTGCTAAGCATAAATAAGAGAAATCCGACAAGAATTCAAATAAAGAGCAAACAGGTAATATGTACAAGTTTTATTAAATAAAAACGATTATAAGGCACAAATTACAAATACAGTTTGATTAGTTCATCACTTACAGCCGATGGTGTAAGTATTCCTAAATCGGTAAACAACAGCGTTATATACGATGGCGGTGTGTAGTCGACTAACGGGTGCTGTTTTGACAGATCCTTACCCGACTTGAGAACACTTGAAAGGTACTTGAATTCGTTGGGAACGTCCTGCTGATTCAGCGGATATATCCGGGAGAATTTAAAACTCTCCGTCAAAACGTAGACCGGTTTCTTGAGCTCCAATGCTGCAATACCGAGACCGTAGGTACCAATCTGAAAAAAAAAGCGTCTTTACTAACATCGCATTCCCCAAAATCCCCGATCAGTAATTAGCTATAATAGTTTTTACAATGTATCTTCGTATGTAATTTTGAGTTATACCTATATAGAGGTACCTCTTTATTAATAAACAAAAACACGTTAAGGTTCTGTCATTTCTTCCATGAATTTGAGAAACTGAACCATTCGGTATTCACTCTGAGCGAAGTAGGTGGTAGGAGATACGTAAAAGAACTAAAGTAACGGACATAGCCTTGAGAATCAGTAAGCTCAATGGCAATGGGCAGGGCACTGATGGCCGTTGGGACAGGAAAGCACTAGATTGGAGACCCTTCGATCAGACGCAGCGTAGGACGTTCACCGACAAGATGGACAGACGACCTTGTAAAGATTGCAGGATCAAACTGGATGCAGACCGCTAGTGATAGGTCGCTGTGGAAAGCCGTGGGGAAGGCCTATTTTCAGCAGTGGACGTCCTTTGGCTGATAATGATGATGGGGGAACCCCAAATCGATGACAGCGCTCGCAGTGACCGAAAAATTGGCAACGTTGGCGGTCTTATGTCAACATTTCTGTAGCAATTTTAGTACAAAATTTACGTAGCCGTGTATTATATTACAGTTATTTAATACAATAAATAACAGAATATTTCATGGAAATTTGTCATTTAAACGTCCGCCAATAGTTTGTGACGCTGTTGTCTCGCACTAAGCCAATAAAAACGTCGCGATAAAAATTGCGCGCTTCTTTCAGAGGGAAGTTTGATATTGTAAATTTTAATGAACTATTTTCAGGAGACCATTGTGTTGACCACGTCATGTAATACTTCTTGTTTTTACTCGCTGAAGCTGAAACTCGTGAGGTAAATTGCCAAACGATGTATATCTATAGATACATACATACATATATTAAAAGAAAGTCGTGTTAGTTACACTATTTATAACTCAAGATCAGCTGAATGGATTTATGTGAAAATTGGTGGAGAGATAGCTTAGAACTAGGTAAAGGACAAAGGATACTTTTTATCCCGTTAGACGGGGCCGGGGCTGGGGTGGGACGGGGTCAGGACGGGAGCTAGGGGCGAATCAAAGTTCGCTGGGTCCGCTAATTATTTATAGAAGGTACAAAATCTGGTTCTCACTCCAGGAATCCTATTCTATCTACTTAGGCAAATCCGGAATCAATAGTAAACATTGCTTTTTGGCTAGCAATGGTAAGCAATTATCAGAAATATTGGCATATCCATGCCATCAATTCTATCTCTCTTATCCGTTTTCTTTGCTCGTCGAAATTTGTAATCAATCTTAACCATCATTTTTTGAACAAATAAATAAATTCAAATAAGAAAAAACAAAACTCACAACCTATATTGGTAGAAATCATCGATAAGCACCGAGATCTTTTTGAATCATCAGTTAAACAATGTTAATAACATTGTTTAACTGATATTATTTTGTTTATTAAATATTATTTTAAGAGCTGATTTTTTAATAGTCAGATAAGAAATATTCGTCGACCAAAATACAATACGGCTAATTTGAAAACGTCACCTAATTGTCAGCAATCTGTATTTTTTTTAAATCTGTCGCCTTATAATTTATCAGTCTGATAAGTTTTATCTGACCATTGAAAAATGGGCCCTAAGACTTATAAAAAAATGATTACATTCTACAACAAAAAAGTAAAGCGGGCTTTACCATATAGTGTAGGTCAACTCGCGCAAGACAGGATTAGTAAGTTCCGGATTCAATCATTATTCTGTCTTTGTCAGTTTGTTGACGTAGACGGAGACCAAATGATTCAATCCTAAAAAAAAGAGGTGCTCGTTGCGCAGTGGTAGCATCGTTTTGGTAGTGATATCGAAGTGAAGCAACCTACAGCGCGATCGTGTTTGGACGAGTGACCATTCCGACCATATAAGTGACGTATATCACGAGCATCTCCGTGCTTCGGAAGGCACGTTAAGCCGTTGGTCCCGGCTAATATCGGTTGACATTAGTCGTTAAGCTTTGTCAGAGGCCTTATGGGCGGCTTAATAACTTCTGACAGCAGAGTTAGTCGCTTGCCTTGCAAACACCCCTCCACCGATCCGCACTGACTGAGCCTGCGTGGTGGAGTATGGCTCGAACTATCTCATAGTTGAGGTAAGGCTTTTTCCCAGATGTGGGACGTTACAGGCTTACTTTATTCAATCCTGAATTAAGCTACTCCCGACTTGTGCAAGAGGGCCTAAGTGCTCTAACAAGAGTGGCACTCAACATTGATAGCAGCTACAGCCTCTTACAGCATTATTTTATCTTCTGCGCTCTTACTTAGGCTGCGTTCCGTATTGCGCTGACAGCGAAAATATCACTGATATCGCGCTAACAAACCGTTCCGATTTGGCGTTAGCGAGTCAACGATAGCTGTAGTGACGTCACGGCTGACGTCACTATCACCGCCATCTTGCGTTCACAGTGCAATCGTTTTGCTGCGTTAGCACCGTGAGCGTCTAAGAGCGAACTGTCACATTGACGCATTTGACGTCTTTTTGCTTCAAAGAACAGCAAATGTGATCTAAAGCCGTTCCGAAATGAAATCGCGTCAACAGCGCTGTCAGCACGCTAATCAAATCGGAACGGCTTTTGACGCTCACAGTGCTAACAGTGATATTGGCGCAATACGGAACGCACCCTTATTAATGTCGATGTCAATTAACCCATCCATAACAATTAAATGCGCAAAACGAGTAGAATCAATTTTTAATATAGGTCACATTTTTCAAAAAATCTTCCCACAAATGTTGCCCTTGTCTATTTGATAAGAATACAAGTCATCATATGCGTAAACGCGTAAAATTTTTACTGCCTTACCACAAATAATTAAACTAGGTTTGGACAACTGTTTAAATATGATACGGCTAGTTTAAAAACAACGTCAATCAAGTCAAATGACATAAGGGTGACATACATTACACTTTAGCCGCATAACATTTAAACAGTAGTTCAAACCTTGTTTATTTATTTGTGGTAAGGCCGTTTAAGTTGATTTCGTTTTTAAATATATTTTTTTCTTTGACAATTAGGTCAATTGAATTAAAAATCATTTGGAGCGCATTTAACATTACACGTATATAAAATTGTTGTATTTTTTTTATTGTATAGAAATCAGACCTTATATGTATTGAGATGATTAAGAGCCATAGATTGTTACAGGTCTATACGTGTAACAATCTATGGTTGTGTTAGAGCTGACCTTGTTGATGATGCCGCCGCTCTCGGTGACTCCCTCGGCACCGAGCATAACCAGGTCGACCTGTTCCATGATGTAGCCCACGGCGCTGTCCAGGATCAGCGTCGCGTCAACGCCAGCCGCCACTAGCTGCTTGTGCATCAGTTCGCTGGTAATAAAGTGAATGTGTCATGTTGATGAGTAAAACTAGATAAAATTTACAGGTCTTGTTGCCAGGAGAAACATTTGGTTCTACTATTGAACAGTGAAACTAATGCTTCACACGCGTGACTTTGGCCTAAGAGCGAACCACCGTTGGCTAGCTTATAAATAAATAAATATTGGACACCAATCACAAACATTGCTCTGATCCCATAGTAAGAAGCCAATACATTTATGCTAGGGAGATCAGACACAACGGTGGTACCACAATACCTAGATCCGAGGCAATATAGAGAGAATTTTGATTTCTATGTTGACTCGACCGGGAATCGAACCCCTCGGAGCGGCGACACCTTGAAACCCAGCGTGCTTAGCCACGGAGGTCGCCACGGAGCTTATGTTCACTCGCCATTATAAAGACGAAGAAGTAAATGTTTGATGGGTTTCAATATGTCCATATATTATACATTTGGCTAATGAGATTTGAGGGAAGCAGCATGTTGAGTACAATGTGATCAATAAAAAAGGGTAATACAACAAATCAAATGCTACTTTAAAAAAATAATAAAAGTTCAACAATAGAGGTCTTTTTTGCTGATAATATTGTTGAAGTCTTAGTATGGTAACTGCTGATGGCACGTCGCACGGCGGTGCTGCAATAATAATCAGGGAAAGTATAAAACAACACTCGCTCTTTAATATTCAACACCCGTACCTCCAAGCTGTGGCAGTCGCAATAGATGACTGGCAAGGAACACTTGACGTTGCTGCTGTGTACTGCCCACCTCCACATGGCATCCAGGAACACATGTTTACTGATTTCTTCTGCAAACTTGGACGAAGATTTATCAGTGGTGGTGACTGGAACGCCAAAAATATTTCCTGGGGTTCAAGACTAACTACTACGCGAGGTCGAGAACTAAAGAAAGCAGTAGACATCAGTTCTCTCACAGTAATTTCTACCGGAGAGCCAACTCATTGGCCTACTGATCCCAAAAAAACTCCTGATCTTATTGACTTCTTCATCTCAAGGGGAATATCAGAGCTATACACTAAGGTAGAATCATGCCTGGATGGGACGTCTGATCACACGCCCATAATCTGCACACTGAGCACCACAGTCATCTGGAGACAATCTCCTGATACCCTATATAACAATAAGACTGACTGGGAATCCTTCCGCCACTATCTAGATGAGAACATCAATCTGTCAATTAGACTTAAAACGGAAGAAGATATAGAGAGTGCCACACAGTACACCACTAACTTAATCCAAACGGCAGCATGGTTATCTACACCCCATTTTGATTGTAAAACACAAACACAAGACGTGTCTATAGAAATCAAAAAAATGATTGCTAAAAAGAGAAAGCTAAGACGTCAGTGGCATACAAGTAGAAACCAAACAGATAAAAGAGCACTCAACAAAGCGCAAAAAGTTTTAAAACAGATGCTTAGAGATAATGAAAACAAAACCCTTCAGGATAAACTAATAACTTTGTCACCACACAAAGCTGATGATTACTCCCTTTGGAAGGTAACAAAGCATCTTAAAAGACCGAGAGAGTATATACCCCCTCTTCCGCTGAGATCCGCTGACCGCTGCTGGTCCAGAAAGCCATCGGAAAAAGCAGAGCTATTTGCGGAGTTTCTCAAGGACGCATTTAAACCGAATGATCCGGATCCTTTGTACCCAGAGGAGGAAATCGATGAGGTGCTGATGACTGATCAACAAATGTCGCTTCCATTGAGTTTGGTAACACCTGGCGAGACCAAAAAATACATTAAAAAATTAAAATGTAAGAAAGCCCCGGGCTTCGATCTAATAACGGCCGAGATATTGAAGCAGCTGCCAAGGAAAGGAATAGTACTACTTACGATACTATTCAATTCAATACTTAGACTACAGTACTACCCATTACTTTGGAAAATATCGGTCATAACCATGGTCGCCAAACCTGGAAAGCCCCAAACAGAAGTAAGTTCGTACAGGCCCATAAGTTTGCTCCCTGCTATCTCAAAACTGTTTGAGAAACTTCTACTGCAAAGACTCCTACCTATACTGGAAGAACAAAAAATAGTGCCGATTCATCAGTTTGGCTTCCGTGAGAACCATGGCACTATAGAGCAGATCCACAGAGTGGCGCACACTATCCGCCAAACCCTGGAAAGAAAGGAGTTTTGCTCTGCTGCGTTCTTAGATGTACAGCAGGCGTTTGATCGTGTGTGGCATAAGGGTCTCCTATGCAAGTTAAAATTATGTCTACCAAGCACCGGCTACATGCTCCTCAAATCCTATCTCCAGGATCGCATGTTCCAAGTCAGAGTCGAAGAAAGCCTGTCACCTATATGCAACATAGATGCTGGAGTCCCCCAGGGATCTGTGTTGGGCCCAGTCTTGTACACAATATACACTTCAGACCTACCTATTTCAAATGATACAGTGATCGCCACCTATGCTGATGATACGGCTCTACTCTCAAGTCACAAAGATCCAAATATAGCCTCCATGAAATTACAGAAACACATGGACAAAATTGGGATTTGGCTTAAAAAGTGGAGAATTAGGGCAAGTGCTTCTAAATCAACACATGTCACTTTTACTCTGAAAAGAGGAGACTGTCCGCCTGTTAAGCTGGATGGAGCGATTTTGCCTCACCAGGAGGCAGTAAGATATTTAGGTATGCATCTAGACAGAAAACTTACGTGGAAAAATCATATCAAAGCCAAAAGAGACCAGGCAAATAAGAAACTGAGAGACATGTACTGGCTAATAGGAAGACAATCGTCGCTTAAATTGGAAAATAAGATCCTAATCTACAAAAGTATAATCAAGCCAGTCTGGGCATATGGTATAGAGCTCTGGGGATCAGCAAGCCACTCCAATGTCGAAATCCTCCAACGCTTCCAAAATAACGCCTTGAAAACAATCGTTTGTGCTCCATGGTTTACCAAAAATACTGAGGTCCACGAATATCTGGAAATGCCTACAGTCAAAGAACAGATAGAAGAGTCCTGTAAAACCTACAAACAAAGATTGGAACACCATAGAAATTGCTTGGCAAGGTCTCTCATGCATACGGAAAATAATGTATTCCGTCTGAAAAGGTCAAGACTGGGTTCAATCTGAGCTGTTACTATATGAGATGTCGCATCATTGGACGTGACCTATCTCCAAAAATATAAAATAAACAAACCATCAGATTTAATTAAAGCTATTGTCTGGCTGATCGTAAATAGAAAAAAAAAAAAAAAAAGTATGGTAACAATGCATAAAAGCTATTTACTACATGAAATGTAAGGATGAACAAACATAGATAGGTATTTATTCATACATATTTATGATTTTTTAAATGTAAAAGTTTAAAGAGGGGTTACTTACCCACTGTTATCTGGGGATGACATTGTGACATAAACTTGAAACCGTTTATTTGCTTTTGATGCTTCTAACATTGCTTGTAATACCACTCTTGACCGAGAATGTGTCAGGATTTTCTGTATAACATACAACATATAAGTTTACTATATGTATAAGGCACATAAAGCATATGTGTAGTGCATAATATTAATATATTACTTACACAACCGTCACTGATGAAAGGTATGGCTTGTTTTGCCACCTTCCCTCTTGCTTCAAGGAGTGTGTCTAAAAATATTCGACCTCTCTGCAACATTATCTGTTCACATTCTTCAAATGACTGAAAAACAATGAAGATTACATTATAAGTTTTTGTAACATTATCTTATACTTACAATAATTTATAATCAAAGCAAATTGATTTTTACTCTGGGAATTATGTTTTAGGTATTGCTACTGGGACTGTGTGATCAAATTGTTACAGATATATTACAAACTGGTAGTTTACAGAATATCTGTCTTCTATCTTCTATCATAAAATGTCTGTGACTATCTAAATTCTAGTTAATTTAATAACTATAGCTTACCTTAACATCTAACTTAGCTAGGGTAATGAACCTCATAAATAGTTCACACCCAGAAGATATGGCTGTGACTGGCTGATCACAGTGCCTCATCGCATCTACAGCCAGCTGCAGATTCAAATCCAGCTCTCTCACTGTCGCAACTAGAACATGTTACAATTTATAGAGTACCTACCTATGGCAGTCAGAGACAGTCTGACTGAAGCTGCATACTGAGCTTGCATGTTGTATGATATAAAAACAGAATGTGTACTACAGTTTTAATTTTATAAGCCTCCACTAATAAGTTTTATGTAAATAAGTCATATTTAAGGCTAGAGTGGCAGAGGCTGGTCAGGGTTGTATAAATCCATTTACTTATTTACACTTTATTGGACAATCAAAAATTGTACAAATAGTGGATTACAGGCCATATGGCATTCACTACCAGTCATACCGTTGGATGGATCATGGAAAACAAGCTATGATTGTGATAGGAGTGCGTAATTTAGTAATACATACTATTAGGATTAAGTGCATGCGAGAGAAAAACAGCTATGCTTGCTATAAGAAAAACAGAAGTTTAATAAACTAAAGTAATATTTATTTACCTTTATAGTTTTCTATTACAGTTAAAAGCGTCCTTATGGCTGCAACTCCTGCCGACACATCCTCCTCTTCCCTCAATATTTTGAGGAATATGTCTTGTACTTCTGTGGAGCAACATTTTAAAATATTGAGCAACTTTACAGAGCCTGTGCTGTACTATTAGTTCGTGGCAAAGTATGTTGAACACTTTTTATAAATGCACTAACCTTCCTTTTTCATATTGTCAATGGCCAGGAAATGAAAACAGTTTTCCAAATGTAGCTCCACCAATTTAAAATTATTTAAGATTTATTTATGCTTCCATTCAAGATAACCTCACTTTTTACACCAATACTGACGTCAACCTGACATTGACATTGACAAGTTTCAACGCGAACGCAACCTGGGTGCGTTTCACTAGCTAACCACGACTACGCAAACGCCCACATTTGCGGGTCACTCGACAGTGGACATTGATGACTTACGGCCGTTCCCTATATGCAAACTAAGATCAAAGATAGATAGCTATCCTCGAACTGTTGTCACCAGCTATCGACCATAATAAACAGTTTCTATATTACAGATAGGCGTTGCTTAACTCCAGTTAGCAGAAGATAGGCCACATTATCCAAGCCCTCCCTTACGTTTCGAATTACGCAGTTTAACAAAACACTCAATTACGTCGCGTCAATGTTTTCACGATATTTGTCGTCATTATGATACACCAAGGATAATATTTATATAATACGTTTAAAATTATATTTATTTTTATTGCAATGTACCTAATTATATATATGTTCTATTTTGGGTAAAAATATTATGTGAAGCATGCATAGACTTTACGTCAAACGGAACTTTTTTGAGCTCTGACAGACAGTTGATTGATTGACATCATATCTACGTCAATTGATTGAAAATTAATACTTTTTATCGTAAAAAGTACCTATAGTTAGGGAGGCGAATAGGCGAATTTTCGGTAATACTCGATCGTGGCAGTTTAAGATATGAGAGATACCTTGGACCTAATAGAACAACCTTGTAAAGTATTTAGCTCTATATGTAGTGACGCGCGCCTAGCATAGACGATCAGATTAGTAAAAAAAAATCGATAGTCTGTAATACTCGAGCGCGTCAGATTAAGATATTGGGGGTTAATTTTAGTGTTTTAAGACTAAATTTAACTAATCTGACGATAAGCCCTTGACGCCGCCGAGTTATAGGGTCGCGAACTTGTAAAAAAAAAACGTTAATCCGGCATTCTCGAGCGCGATTTTTTTTATTTTTATTTTGAAGAATATAATCTAAAACGTACTAAAAATACAAAATCTGCCGGTTTCCGCATGACCAGGAGTGTGGAGGAGCCATTTCGTCTTCCGAAAAACGCGTTGCGGCATATAAGTCGCGAACGATACATTTTACAAAAAAAAAGTTTAAATAAACAAAAAAGGTAATTCTATTTTACAAAAAAAAGGTCTCTTTACATTTTGATCCAAAGTTAAAACTTTTTGACTTGAAGCTTCATAAAAACTCAAACACCCGGTTTTTTGAGTACCTATATCTTGAAAACTGAGGGTGTAAAAAAAAATGATATGAAATAACGATGATTAATTTATGTTACTTTTATCTCAAAAAAATTTTTTTTTCTAAAGCTTCTCGACAACTTTCGTGGACTTGGAAAAGGTTACGCGTATCTGTATACAAAAGTATTATTAACATGTACAGTTTCATGTATGTATATTATTCAATAGCCTGTTGATCTTCAAATTGTTTTTTGGACGTACCGTCAGCAAAACGAAGTGAAGAATTATTAAAAAGAAAGAAGAAAGGAAAAAACAAGAAACCAAAAAACCTTTCCGGTCAGATTAAGAGAACCCACCAACATTTTTGTCAGATTAAGAAAATATGCTTTCAGGATACCGAGATGAACCTCCCCTATGAAAATCTGACGCGCTCGAGTATTTCAAAAAAACTATTTTTTTTGCATTTTCAAAAATTCATCGTAACTTATGGTCACGCCAAAATCGTCAGTTTTTTTAAAGGGAGCTTCCTTGGGGCCTACTTAACACCCCTTCCGAAAATCTGACGCGCTCGAGTTTTTTTTTTTTGCATTTTTGACTACTTTATATGCCTACCCCCACCACGCAAACCGGCAGATTAGTATACCGTTGTTATCAGAGGCACTTGGGGCATACGTTGTATGAATATCTGACGCGCTCGAGAATGCCCAAGTAACTGTTTTTTTTTTACATTTTTGAATAACCGTACACGCCAAACCCACCGCTAAAATGGTTTTTACCATACGAGCTTTTCTTTTCGAAATTATTTTATCTTTCGATTTTGATAGGTCTCGACCGCGCCGTTGAATTACGCCATTTAGCTACCTCGCCTCCCTAACTACTATTTATAAATTTTAAAATTCAAAACGACCGATTGAAAAGAAATAGAATTAGAAAGTAATCGTTCCAGTTTATTTTCGCAAACGCTTCACAATGCTATCAGTCCGATTGCTTAGAAAAAACAATGTGTCCAGCTGGTAAACAATGTATTCAAGGAGGACTTTATTTCCATAAAATAAGTGCAGTGAGTATCAATTGTACTTTCACAAACAAATCTTGTACGGTTTTTGAAGATATTGACCAAAGCCGGGTCCAGATTGCGTCTTTGTAGGTAGTTTATATTTTTAAAATCTTGTTTGAATTATAATTGTACTGGTATTTTAAGGGTAACTAAGTAATTAAGTATTGAATTACTTTAGTAAAATATAACAATTACCTTCTGAATGTATCAAAATGAATGTAGGTGAGGTGAATTAACTCTGCAATCACAAAACATAACCTCAAAATGCCTAATCTGCCATTGAATTCCTTGTAAACCTGATAAATTATCAAAAATTTTGTTGTGTGTATTCTTTCAAATAATTATATATTTTATCCAAACATTTTGTAAAGACGCATGTTGCCGCAAAGTGTGCAAAGTTTCTATAGAGTTTTGGTAATATCCTTTGCTTGAATACCAGTTGTTTTCATGTTATACTGATTTGTTTTATTTACTTCTTTCAGCCACAGCAAAAAGTCTACCTTCCCTTGACAAAGGAATAGATGATGATGCTGGTGGAATTATTTCAGGCTCATCAAATGCTATGCAAAGCATCAGGTACCTTCCCAGTCACTCAGCTGTTCCCAGAGAAAAAGTTGACTGCTTGAACTTGGATTCAGTATTGTTCGCCACCCAAAACTTATATGTTTTTCATAAATTATACGAGGTAGCACCTTACATTCTACAACTACGAACACGTCAGTGACCTACATAGCAGAATCCAGGACTGTCGGAACTCACACTGGCGGCCCACCTATTAATGTATATGTTAATATTTTAAATAAACTAATTTACTACCAATAAATCAGATATTATCCGTCCTTGTTGTTCTCATTTCCCTCCACTGCAGCAGACACCTTTATCCGTCCCTATGATCAGTTTGGGCAGTCTGTCAGACAGGTAGCGGGTCCCACCACCTAAACGCTGATGCCCTGGATGACCTGAACGCAGCTCTCCTACCACATCATCCTTATTATATCTAAGTATCTTTTGTTAGGCGGGGGTTATGGCTAGGGTCAGTTTCTTAGGGTAAAGGAACATCTTCGCCAATAGGGAGAAAGTTTCCATCTTAACCTTGTGAGCAGCAGGGCTTTTACATAAATAAATCAATGAAACATTTAAAACTAGTAATTTGCCGGGGTGTACAAGAGTGTTATCCTCCAAAATCCTAGGATTGAATTCTGGGGTTACTAGAGATAGTCAAAGCTATCCGTCCTCCCATCGATAAGATGCATCCAGAGATAGTTTACCCTACTGCCAGAAGGTTTATAGTAACAAAAAATCTAAAGGTAGATAACCATTTCTAACTCTAGTAGGGCAAAACCACAGTTAGAATGGATATAGGGAACGGCCGTTAATAACTTTAACGCTCATGCACGGATAGGCGCTTACCCGATAAAAACTCAGTCGCTGGAAAAATATCTATTTACAATCTATTTTAACCCACCCCATTTTCAATTACACAGAGAATAAATTGGAGCCTGCGGGCCTAAGATGTGCACCTATTTATCATTTATCGCGACAATCGATAAAATTCTAACGTTATATTAACCATATTCAAACACGTTTTATCTAAATCTAAATTTAATGTATTCATATGTTTTTAAGAGCCATTATGATTGCCTAACAAGTGAAAACAATGTGGGAAAATATGTTTTCTTTCTTTTCTCGTGCGATTAAATTTATTTTCAAGTAGTTTACAATACTGATCTATAACAATGGTTTATATTTATTTTAATATAATAAAAACTGTAATTTAGTTGCAATTGTTGGCAATCCCAAAGCGGAAGAGGGAGATTGTTTAAAGTTCTAAATGACAACATTTTATTCAGTGTAGTAGGTACATTGTGCGTATTTGTAGATCGTAATAAGTACGAACCAACTTGCAGGCATTTAGAATTGTAGGTATAATGTTTTGATTAATTTTACTACAATTTACAAAAAGTCAAATAGTTTTAAGAGATAATATATTGAATGTGTCTTTGTAAGCGCCGTAGAATCAGGACACCATCATTATTTTTTTAGATAATCGAGTTTTTATTTTTTATTTTAGCTAGCAATGAAAATATATATTTTTATAACCATCCCGCCAATTTTAAGAATTAACTACGATATCGGATTTGCCTCTCTCATTTCAATGCACAATCCTTTTTAATAAATCTGAAAAATAAAATATTTTAATAGCTAACTTTCTCCAAAACAACAGTATAAAAATAAAGAGTGTTTTCAAAAAAATAGTTCAATTATTGAGCTGAAACGGTTCTTTAAATATTATAATTTAAAATGAGGCGATCTTACATAATGTGTTATTTTTGTTTTCCTGAAAATTAAACCAAAGATTCTACAAACTTTAAGGAATATTTTCCTGAAAGAATTTATTCTAAAGGAACTTTAATGCACGAGTAAGATTGTTTTCAAAATCAGTGTGTCATTCATTAGTTGCTCTCAGTGATTTTTGTGACGTTGTCAACTGCGATTTGTCACCAAAAAAGGTCACAAACGAACATACTTTGTTATTATTTTGTAACTGTTTCTTGTTACCGTTTCCTTAATGAGTAGTTTTCACACATCAATTATATCACACCAAATAGCTTTAAGGTAGTCTTTATGAATTAAGAAAAAAGATGGCACATAAAGTAACTATTTAAAAATGCTTTAAGATTTATTTAGATACTTATCAATCATTAATTTTTCACCATCATAAAATATCACTGATAATGTAAAATAATAAAGTAGCCAACTAAATGTCACACTAATGTGTTGCCTAACCTGGTTATGATTTCACCATCCTAGCGTACCATGCTCATCGCAAGAACTTTTTTGGTTAAGTAACCTTCGGAAGTCAGCCATCACTTAGATACTGAAACACATTTTATTACTATTATTAGGACACACCGGGGGCGAAGTGGTAATTGAATGATTTTGTATGAAACTCGAGAAAAACTCATAAATGCGAATTTCATAAAATCTTATACGTGTTAAAAGATTTTATGAAATTCGCATTTAAGAGTTGAGAAGCGGATTTTTAAAAAATAGCGTAGTGTGCATTTATTGTTATGTAATAGTCATAATACAAGGATGTAGCTACAATTTTAAGATTAATAGATCAAAGTAATAAAAGTGCCCAAAATTAATCTCAAAAATAATACTGACGAAAAACCAAAGAAAATATGACGAAAAGAAGATAAATTTTTACTCATTTTAAAAACGGTTGTATATACTAGTCAAACATACATTTTGTTAATTAACGTTTTTTTTTAATTTTTTAAGTGTATATGTTAATAATTTGTAGATTTTTTTTCTTTTTCAAACCATTATTCTTATCATGTTGTTGGTCTAGGTATTCATATGGAGCCAATTAATAACACAAATCAATGAGTATTCAACGTTAATTAAATAAATACCCAGCATTCTTAATAAAAACCTGGGTAAATAAGGTAAAAATCATTTTTTACCTACCATTACCTACCAGAATAAATTGGATAAATGCTCACCCAATTAATACCCACCCACCCGCCAGTCTATACGCACTGATTACAGTGGGGTTACATAAGTCACCCATAGTGAGTGTGTAGTGCTAGTGCTTCGTAGTTTTATTTCAGTTATATTTAGTACATTGTCGTGTTTTCAAGTTACTACCTATTTCTTATGGCAGTAACTTATAATTTATTATTGCATCAAATTTTTGAAAACTTCTAACATATCCGGACGTTTTCAGGAATACTTCCTTAGAAGTGGAATGTTTCGTGGACGTTTTCACCTCTAATTATGAATTCTTGACCGGTCCACTGGCTTGATATGAGCTGTGTGAATAATGAATGACCGCATTGACCGCCGCAACGAAACGCTTGCCGCGCTTGCGAACGAAGGGGACCGGGAAAATGAGCAGTCGTCGGCTCATCGCAGATAGCAAGTAGAACGCATCCCCTGCGAGTGGCGTTGCGATCCGCCAAAAGTAAAGCGCTAACTACAGTTTGAATTTCCCACCTAATGGTTCAGAATGTTTTATTTGCCCACCTATTATTTTTTCCGCCTATTTTGAGCACTTTTCAATAATCTGATACTTAGGCTTCGATGAAAAGAAAACGAAAACAAAAGCAAAGCTTCTAATCAATTTGTTGCTTGAGTGTTTGTGAATTGAACCCTTTTTTGAAGTAGGTATACTGTGTTAATGTCTCCTTGAAACTTTTAGGCATTGAAGTACTATTAGTACTTCTATGCTTCCAGAAAACATTCCATTTCTAATAAAGCATTTACTGAAAACTTCCAAAACTTTTTACATAAAGATACGTAAAATAAAACCACGATTGAGGGGAATTATGTCCAAGGACGGAACAGCTAAAGAGGGAATGGTTTCGAACACAATTTCAGCTCGATTATAGAGGTTATCCTACATACTATACAACGTGTAATGTTAAATGCATAAAACATGAAATGAAAATATATTAATTGGCGGTGAATTCCTACCGAATCCTCTCTCGACAGAATGTCGTCCGCAGAGCAAGAAATGATCAGGGGCCCTATTTTTGAATCACTCGCTTCGAAATGGCGAGTGATTTTCGTTCGAAGATGAATTAAAAGTCATAGAAAAAAACTCGTTGTCGAACGAAAATCACTCGCCATTTCGAAGCGAGTGATTCAAAAATAGGGCCCCAGGAGTGCCAGTAAAACCAAAACAACACAAAAAACCTTTTTTTTCATTCTTAGGTAAACTTAATTCAAAATGACTTGGAGCTCTATTTTTGAATCACTCGCTTCAAGATGGCGAGTGATTTTCGTTCGAAGATGAAATAAAAGTCATAGAAAAAAACTCGTTGTCTAACGAAAATCAGTCGCCATTTCGAAGCGAGTGATTCAAAAATAGGGCCCTTGGGGTGTCTGAGGTTATGCGCATTTAACATTATACGTTATATAAGTAACTTACCTATTATATAACCAAATGTAAAAAATAATTGCACCTGATTTTAAGTAATGAAATATTTTTTTAAACTTCCCAATTTTCTAGAAATTATAGAAATTTTCAAGAAAACTTCCGGAAGTATTTCTGAAATATTCAAAAGTTTCCGAACCTTTCCGATACGTAAATGTAAAGAAAATATTATTTTCTTTCATCTCCTAGTTATAGTAAATGTATGTCATACCTACTCGTGTTCGAAGCAAAGTAGATTCCTTTCATAAAGAGATTATTATTGTAATATTATTATCTACTGTGCTTTTAAGGATCATTTGCTTCGCAGGTGTTCTTCGAAGGAACCAGAAAATGAGCTCAGAGTAAAATCAAGGTGTTTATAAAAATACACAGCTATACCTACTTATTTATTAATAGGAACTAGTGTTGCCGTTTTTTATAACATTTCTTATCATGTTAAAGTGACCTTTCTTTTACCTAAGCATTTATACCTAAAACTGATAAGGGAATTATTGACCATGCCATCTATTGGCAATTAGCGAGTCATACATTAAGTATTACTACCTGCCTATTTGTACCTATAAATAAAATAGATATTTACAGGCTGAACTGCAGGTCTATCACAGTGATGGTGCCTATTGTTTTGGATTCGAATGACTGGAAGTTTAGCAAAGGGAAAGTCATGGTCGCACGCGCCGACAGACATTGCACCTGAGTACTGTAGCTCGGAAGCCCGGATGAATAAGACGCCTGCCTCGATTCTTTTAATCATCGTGCATCGTTCTTTCGAGCGGAATTTGTAAACTTGTGAACTTGTGGACTGAACAGTGAGCGGTATGGGCAACTCGGCATCGATGAAAATGAACGACAAACGGCGATGGCAGTGAGTATTTATTATCGATTGTTCTAGTTTTTGCTGCTTTAAAACATAATAGTCTACCGGTGAGCGCGTTATACTCGTAGTGACATTTTATGTAAGTTAGCATTTGTTTTTGTGTATGGAATAAATACTTATTTACTTCTTACTACATTAGATAAATAAAGTAACCTGTTTACATTCTTCTTACATGAGATCTAGCATCATTATAAACATTAATATTTACATGATAAAAATGAACGTGTAATATAGGCATTTTACTGTGTACTCGTAGTTTTGTAATAAGTTGGTAAGGTACTTGTTGGAGTAAGAAGAAATAAAATAAAAAAGTTTTAATTTTATGAAGAATGAACTGCTACACTCTCATGAGAGTGTAGCAGTTATGCATGCATACTGTTTGATGACCGGACAACTACTTGAGGAAAACAAAAATAAATCGAGAAAATAAAGGTATAAATAATACAATTAGTGTTTTCCAACCATCTTTGTATAAATTGAGCATAAATAACACAGTATTTTTGATAAACAATGTGGTTACCATTGTGAATTAAACCATTTGACAACGGTTTCGTTTTTAATGAAATAGTATTCTACACCACTATAAATTTCACGTACAGTTGGGTTTGAGTGCCGGAACTGCTGGATCGTTTAATTATAACTTGCTTCTTTACTTCGTACCATAGATGCTCAATAGGGCTAAGGTAGTTCTAGTCTGATTGCGGGTCAATCTCGTACCAACTAAAACAAAAAAGTCACAGACTTACAGCAGGATCATTTTCACTAAAAAGAACCCCTTACACTTAGAGGTTCTATAGTGATTAAGGCTAAAGTTAAGAGGCGACTAGTTGAATCGAAGCTTGTAGGAATCAGTTCCAAAAAGTATAAGCAGTCAGTAGTTTTCACGGGAAAAAATATTGAAAACAAGCAGGAATTACCTTTCTTGGCCAATAAATATTTATAACAGATCTTTTTTTACTTGTTCATAAAGATAACACTTTAATAAAGCTTAGTAATTTGAGTCATTTATAAAATAAAATAAGTAAAAATCATTTATTTCGGATAACATATAACATGAAATGATCCTTATAATGTGTTAGTAATCGAATTATTAATTTATCAGTGTTGGGGGAAGCCCTTATATTGGCTATCATTTGATAGTGTCCCTAATAAGAGGACCACGACTGACGTACTTAATTTTAGTAATCTGACAAACAAAGAACGTTTAAAGGTATTCGTTTATTGTTTATGCATCTTACTGCATTACTCGTACAACGTAATGTTTACAAAGACAAAATGCCTAAAAGTGGTGGGTGACTAATGCAGTGGAAACAAAATAAGAAATTATATCAAAGTATTATTATCACCTTCCCTAACCTTGTGTACATTACCGTATAATGCGCGTAAAATATGCATTTGGTGCGTAATGCTTTGTCGAAAGATTAACCGTAGTAAAACTACGTATGTTTACGAAACAAACGGTTTACGGAATGTACGCAATCTCTTGTTACAGCAAACATTTTGCATTCGGTTTTCTAGATTACTTTAGTGCTTCTTAATCATTTATCGGTGGTAAGAATGTGGAACATGCATTATTTCTAAGAAAAAGACAAAAAGTCACAGGGGCCCTGTTTTTGAATCACACTCGTCAAGATGGCGTGTGATATTATTAGATTAAAGTCCAATTTTGTAATAAAAATCAGTTGTAATCCACACAGGAGACATTTGACAAAATATATCTCAATTAAGTGCGTACTCACGTCTATATTTTGCGTGATTTTCATTGTTTTTTTTTTTATAATATAAATTACACGCCATGACCAAAATAGAGCTCCAGAGCTTTTTTTTCATTTTGATAACCGGGCCACGTTATATTTTGTGCTTGTAACTAATAAATACAAATGGTATTGTGATTTACACACACAAACTCCAGTAGTTTATTTTGTCCAGTGTTAGCGTTAGTTTTCAGGTTTTAACGATACCCCAAAAGAGAAAAGAAACTCATATTCAATGGGTAGTAGTTATCGTGATTCTTGACGAAGGTAACATAAGGTCATTTCTTCAGAAAGTGTTCTTCGTGTCACCTTCGTGGCGAAAATTTATACTGATATTATTCAAATGAAAAAAATACTGCTTTGAAGAAGCTATCAAACTGTAACAAAATCTGTTAGTTCATGAAAATCGGTTCATTATTCATGTAGATATTTAATATTGAAATTTCGTCAGCCACGAAAGTTACTCACCGAGACACGAAAGTTACGCAGCGTCTTTTTGGATAGATAATTCGGTAATAAAAGTATCAATTACTTAAATTATTACCTCATATTGAACTTTATACATAATTAATTACTGCATTTATTATACTTGCTGCTAAATAGATAATTTGTCATAACATAAATTGAATGTTATTATCGGTTCATTAGGCTTTACAAACTTACAAACATCATAATAATAAAAATCTAAGTACATATCCTGAAATGTGACTGGTTATTTTACAGCCATGAGTATAATCATTAATTTAAATGAAGATGAGACAAAAAGTAATGTGTTTAGGTATTACATATATTTTTTAAAATTCATGATGAACACTTACATAAGAATAGCTTATTACCTTCGATATTGCTCCTATGTACCAAATTATTTACGAGTATCTGATATTACAACACTGTCGCAAGTGCCATGATCACAGGGTACCTAAAACTGTTGGGAGTGTGCTGTTATTTGCAGACTTAATGGTCTAGCCTCCTTCTTCATTTATTGCACTTATTTGTGGTAGTACTTACCTCAAATTCACTGTTTACTCGCATTTGTTCTCGACACATAACACTGACAGTATCTGCCAGCGATAGGATGCTTTATTAAATTTTACGGTTTCACACTTTCAAATCAATGGTATTTTGACATTCGGCAATTTAAACCCATACTCACGGTGGAATTTTTAGTATTTTGTGGCCTTATCACTTCCTTGACAAATCTTGGTAAGTATTCGCATTCTGTCGAAATTATCTGGGGTTATAAAGTTAAGCTAAGGTACATGATAGCAAATCTGTAGCAATCAACTCTTTACCCTCCAAAGTAGTGCCTCAAATTACATATAGATAACCTTGCATTTTAGTAGTTATATTTGCCAGCTATTATGGGAAGAGTCAGAATTTATTTTCAATGTCAAATGCATAAATTATTCCCCTCATAAACTTTATAAGCAACAAATTAGTCTTCCAGATATTTTTCTTGCCTAGAGTGAGAATATTTACTAGCTGCGGGATCATAGCTGTAAGAGCGTTCAAAATACGACCTTTTCTTATCCAATTAAGATAATTAATTATTGTCAAACCTTGGATGTATAGTATCAGTTTTTATTGTATTTATCCCGTGAAACAAACTCATGATTTACAGTCTTTATCTAGTAGCCTCAAAGAAGACTCTTTTATCGGTCTAGTCGACAATTTCCAGCTTTAGACCAGTCTCAAAATTTAGCCATGCCGCTTAGTTGATTAAATAAAGACAACTGGCATAAACTGCCATCATTCTTATTAGTGTCAAATAATTATTTTTAAGGTTTGCTTTTGTGATATTCATTATTTTCTCATGTAAAGAACACAAATTGGGGTAATTACGAATAATGCACGAAAATTAATTCATAAATGAGTATGCTTTTTTAGAGTAACTTATTATGATTACTTTACGCTGTTATATAATTATAAAATAGATTGATCAGGCGATTCAAAGCCGAATGAAAATCAATATTTAAGACGCATATTTTTCTAGTAAGCTACATTATTTCTATAAATCATAACTGTGCCTCTGGAAACTGTCTTAGTAGAAAAATTCAAGTATAAAACGTTAAGGCGGTTATTTTAACTGCATTTACAAACCATAAAATATAATTTTTAGTGAGATCAGTACACTTTAATAACCTTTCGTGGTATGATTTGTAACTTTCGTGGGCAATTGACCACGAAAGTTGTGCCACGCAAGTGACGAAAATTTTACATTTTCAGAAATGTTAAATTAAGTAACTAACGCTTATGTCATCTAATCAGCTCAAATGAATCTTGACTATGAGTTTTATTATTCAATAGTAGACATTTATTCGTAACGCTGACTTATAATCTTAAAACATCACCCATGAAGGGTCACATGAACTAGGGTCTGAAGAAAAAAAATAAAAAGCAAGGGGCTGTAAAAAGCTATATCATTGCTGTGAGACCATCAAAAAACGGTGCTCAAATAATGGCCCATAACATGGTCGTGTGCCTGCGTTGATTGAGGAGATTTACTGTAACACGGAGAAATCTTTGTGGTTGGGATACTGTCCAATGATAATATTTATTGGCTTACATCTTCGGAGAAACTACAGATGGTCCGTTATTATGTTCTTGCAGAGGTATTATTAATGACACCTTCATCTTATCTTAACATGAGGCTAAAACAATATAACACGATGAAGTATAAGCTTGGTTACACCATAGGTTTAACCCGACTATGACCGTCAAATGTTTTACTTATGTAGGTAGTGTAGTTTGACAGCTATGGGATGTTTGATAATAAGATGGTGCAACTGAACCATAATTTTATACCTTGAGATGCTAACGTGTTGCAAACTTGGTATTTCTTAAACATTGAATTCAGCAACAATGATATTAAAATAGTATTATAATACTTTATTAAAATCTAACTGTGAGTCAATACGCAGCCAGGTGACTCGCAGTGCATACTCATAGGTAGGAACGAATAAAACATAAATAAATTAACAGTGGAATAACACAGGCAAGTAATGAACATTGAATATTTTGCGGAAATTAATAAGTTGTGTAGTTATACTGGATGAGTTGTCAGCTTTGGTGTTCATACATTTGTTGGTATATATACAGGCTGTTGTTTTGGTCTATAAAAAATTTTTTTTTTTTAAAATAGAAAAATCCCAAAAAAAAATTTTTTTATCCGGTACAGCAATCGAGTCAAAACTACCATCACCAGGTAGCCTCTTCGTAGCTTACTAGCTACGGCGTAGTATTTTGTAGATAAGCGCTAGCTACGGGCTAGGGTGCGAGTTTTCCCATTCGTTTCGTAATTTTTTTGAATGTTGTGAAGAGGTTTTCTTATATAAAACTTGCTTAGAATTTCAAGAAAACATTTTTTTTAGAATAAGCTTAACTCATATTATCATCCCTGAGTTGGATGTCACTGACCAAAACAACACCCTGTATACATAAGTACCAACATAATCGACATCACATATAGGTAGGTAATAATAATTGCAATTTTTGCAATAACAGTGACTTATTAAACAGACCGAATCAAATCCTTGGCATGGTTCAGGGTGGGGCAAACAAAAGAAGGTCGTGGATGACAAGATCTTCAACTTTTTACACCTGATAGCTGCTTAATGAATTAGTACTGCCCCCCAACTCAGAACCATTTGGTTGAGATTCGATAACTTTCAATACGTGGATAATCCGATGCAACTATTTTATATTGTTCTTTTATTAAATATTTTTTATACATACTATCAAAATTCGACATCTATACTAAATTATTAAAGCTGAAGAGTTTATTTGTTTGTTTTATCGCTCTAATCTGAAGAACTACTGTAGGTACTGATTTGAAAAATATCATAAAGATGACACTGTGAGTGTTAAAAACATTCTAAACCATTGAAAAAATATGTTTTGTGTTGGATAGCTTATTTATCAGGAGGGGTGCGAGCAAACCCAAACGTGCGGACAAATTCGCGGGGAGTGCTAGTTAATTTATAAATTAAAATCTAGCTGAAACCCCGGCTTATCGAATGGTTCTGACAACAACTTTTATCTCTCTTTGCTATCTCGTTGGAGTCAAAGTTATTTTCTTTGATATCAAGGAGTTCAGCTTACGAACTACCAGATTTCTCGGGTGCGACAAAAGCTTATGATTTCTCGAGCATAAAGGTTGAACTTTCAGGGAGTCTCGAACTCCTTTTTTTAAATTGTACTGCATTTTTAAAATTTAAGTACTAATTAGTTTTTATTTTTACAATTATTAAAGCGCATTCTTAATATTGGGTTTTGCCCCGACACAGAATAAAGTAGGTGACGGATTTGAATTGAAATGCAGTATCATCATCCTTATCCACATGATTAAATTATTTATGGATAAATGACTTGAGAATAACGTGCAGACATTGTAGTTTTTTGTCCAGCACTTTTTGCAAGACCTTGACTTGAATATTAGAACTGTTCACTAGACCCATTGAAAGGATACGATTTCTTTTAAAAGTAGATAGGTTAAAAATAATTTGCCCTAAAGAGCTTTTAGAACATGTCACTACGTAGGTAAATTAAATCCTCCACTAATCACGAAAGCAGTAGATACTATTCAGCTCTTGAGACAAGACTAGGTGAAAAATCCTTTGTCGGGTAAGTTTGTGTAACTTACATATGTAAGTATAAGGATATATATCCTACTTCCTACTGATATTATAAACGCGTAAGTTTGTGAGGATAGATGTATGTTTATTACTCCTACACGCTAAAACTACTTTTGATAAAACTTTACAATAATATAGCTTATACATTGGACTACTATATTGGCTATAATTTACAATGATATTTTGTAAGATACGATATTATCATATATCTACCTGGAAGCCGCGGGAAACTGCTAGTTTTAAATAAAGCATAAAGTTCAATTGAGCGGCAGCTTACAATAATAACCACAAGGTGTAGCAATGATATGTGTTTTTTAATAATCTATTATTAGTAACATTGTACAGGAAGTGCAATTTGTAACGGAAGCAGTTGACCTCGACCCGGAAACCAGGAGGCTGTCTGGGGCTATGCTTCTACGTGACTGATTTACAGAGCAACTCATTTTAAATAATCAAATAACTGCAAAGAGCAAGTGCATTACTTGTATACAGTGTTTAACAAAATTAACTCCATTTCTTCATGGTAATGATTCTGTTGCTAAAATAAATACAACAACTATTAGTACAGACCAACATCTTAATCCCAAAATAATACTTCTCCATACAAACTAGCACCAGCTGATCGACACTCTATGGCAAAGTATTTTTTTTGAGATTAGGTACGATGTTGGTCCCATTCAAAAACTTGTTGTATTTGAGCATAAGAATTAGCCACAAGAAGGAATGCTGTTAATTTTTCATACTTATACGCTTTATACTTATATGTTTATGTGTGGAGTGAGACAACTTATAATTGGAAACTACATGTTTTAAGCCTTCTGCCTAATTGAAAGATGACAATCGTCATGCTTAAGTGATGAGTGATGATACAATGTCGATCATTGCAAATCAAAAAGATAGAAAGTGATACTTGAAAGTCAAGGGTTTGTCATCTCTCTGTTTCCCCTACAATATCTGATAGCCTATGTCTGGATAAGTTTATTACATTCACAATTTTTTTGAAGGTTTAATTTTTATGGGGTTTGTATGTATATTGTTTACTTTTTTGCATTTTTTGTTTCTTTACGCCGCCTCAATCGTTTCTGCTTCATCCAACTGGTAGAGAAGTCCGCCATTTTTACTTTATTTATATATGCTTCACATATTCCATAAAGAATAAAATAAATAAATACAATTTGAACGGAGAAGGAGGAGTTTCAATTATGAGTATCGTGTGTCATAAGGCAACTTAGGACAACTAAGATGGGCATGGTAGGTACTTATACTTAGTCAAACTGCGATGCGTTCGCACCCCACTGCAAAGTAATTGCAAACTCGAAGGATCTTGGACTGGCTTATCCATCAACCATCGTGACATACAAACGACAAGAAGATAGATCGCTGCCATTAGTTGTCATTTGTGATGTCTCTTCACACGTTGACCCAGATTCACACCCTGGTGGCAGCATTGTGCTGAAGAATAATTATGGTACATGTGGATTGCAGAGACAGATCGTACTGTTTTATGTTTAGAAATATGTTTGCAGCTTTGTTTCTTTACAAGTGTTCATGTGCTTTAATAAATGCCTTCAACTGCAGCCCTGTGCTGTTTTCCAATAAAGCAGCATCTAACACAAAACGTATTTTTCTATATAAAGTAAAGTTAGCCTGTAACGTCCCACTGCTAGGCTTACCTTAACTATGAGGTAGTTTGAGCCATACTCCACCACGCGGGCTCAGTGCGGGTTGGTGGAGGGGTGTTTGCAAGGCAAACCCTGCTGTCAGATGTTATTAAGCCGCCCTAAGATTAGCGAGTACGAACAAACTCTACTTCTCTCTTTCTCTTCTCTTCTTTTTAAAAATTAGTATACATCAGAGAATATAAATAGCAACGTTGTTAAAACCTATTTAAATTTAAAAAAAAACTTGAAGCAGGTAGTACCTACATGTTCACATTAGATATTAGGTAAATATCTAATGTTCTAATAACTGTTGCAACCAATCCGATCGTTTTGTACTTTACAACACCTAGGAATATCAAACAAGACTGTGCATTTCTTGTTTCTATGTACGTAACGAATACTGATGAGCTCATTAGTGAGCAAAACTAAATAATTACATAAGGCGAACGAGAGCCGTAAATAAAGATAAACTATCTAGTTACGGTAACAGACGGCGTCCCCTGTGAATGCCATTAGTATCGGACAAATATTCGTGTCTTGTATTTATTAGGCAAAAGTATTATTAGAATAGGTACCTATGTATTTATTATTGTAAAAATAACAATAATAATAGTGTAGGTATATTAGTAGAAAAGTGGGTTTGTATTACAATGCAGCTAGCTCTCTGTTTATGGCTATCAGAAAATTGAGTAGTTACATTCAATATGAAATCTATTACGATTCAGGAAATGTATTACTTTTTAAATTAACTAACTACGAATGCTGCAACTCTAGTTGTAATTGGCAATAAAAAAATATAGATATAGAAATCAGCGACGTCATTTTGGTTTTTCCTTTTACTCAGAAAAATGCCTCTATGTACTGTATTTTAGACTGTAAATGAAATCGAACTAAAAGTGCTTTTTTATTATCCGTGTACCAATGTCAACAGACGAGATGCGTTTTTATGTGGTGGTACGATTTTGCAACAAGGCCGACGGTCTGTGATTAGTCTGTGTGGAGAGGGAGACTGCCTGGCGGCAATTATTTCGTAAGGCAAAAAACGTCGGAGACGATAATATTATCTGTCATCCGACTCGTTAAGCAAGCGCTACCAGTTTTCAACTCATTCACAGTTTATGTACTTACTTAGTACATATGTATGTATAGTACAGTGCTTGTGAATTGGTGTATCTGTAGATATTATCTTACGTCAGCTGGCTTTTGTATTTCTATGGATAATAAATTGGAACAAAGTTATAAGATAGACATAAGGCGCACTTAGACCATTATGATAATTGTTTTGTAATGCACAGAGATAGTTGACGTTTTAATTAAAAAATAAGGTATAGTTGCATTTTTTTGTAAAAGTAAACTAACTAGTTTAACTCAAATTCGTTTACTTCTTATTTCAGAACGAATAATCCTAATTCCTTACAAGCTTAATACTTTATGGCTGAAAAATGATCTTGAATATCTACGTGAAATAACTAATTTAAAGAAAAGATAGCAAGTACCTATTTGCAACGTTGGTAAACATCTGTTATCAAGTGCTTATCAGTTGCTAACTATCGAGTATATTTCCTCTTGCACACCTTATGTAACTGTCTGCGGATGATTATAATTAGTTTCAGTATAGTGCTATTTTTTTAAAAAAAACGGCCAAGTGCGAGTCGGACTCGGACACTAAGGGTTCCGAGCCAACTTTAACTGAATAAGAAATCGACTTACTTCTACTTAGCCAAAAGACCACAATATTTTATTGACAACAAATATAACTTTGTTTTTCATAGTGTTTGTATGAATAAAGTTATGTTTGCGGATGTTGAAAATGTACTCTATCTGAAAAACTACTAATTCTTATTAAAAAAGTCTTTGTCAAGATCTACATCACGTTTTTTTTTTAATTTACGCTCGCTTATTATAAAAGTAAGATGGGGGAGGGGCACGCCCATTTAAAACCACTTTGAAAGCGTCTATCTCTCAAACGTTAGACTTTTAGAGTAAATGGTTTATAGAATGACCTTGATGTCATTTTAAAAAAGATACAGTTTCAATGTGTAATACGAATAGTTTCAGAATAAAATGGCTGTGACATACGGACGGACAGACAGACAGACAGACAGACAGATAGACACACTGACAGACAGATAGACCGACAGACTTGACGAAACTATAAGGGTTCCGTTTTTTACCATTCGGCTACGGAACGCTAAAAAGATAAACAGTATTTACGTTTTATTTCTTCTTTTGTCTACCGTAATAAAATGAGTCGTTTTTTCAGTGAATATGATGTAATGACGACCTCATATTACAGAACTAAATACCTATTCTAAATTTATTATACAACATACAACGTAGTTACCTACTGTCTAGCAATGACTTATATTTATCAAAATTAAGTTATAATAGTTCATGTTCTGTTACAATTTTTGTTCTCATTCTTCTTGGACAAGCGTGATTAATGACGACCCTCCCTAAGTCCGATAAAAATTCATTTCGCTACTTCTTTTTGGCCACAGAGAACTTAAATAGAGGTCTTTCAATGACCTGTGTTTTTGGCAGTTGCTGACCAACAGTCCCGAATCATTGTATCCAAATATATCTGAATGTTGGGACGTACGTATGTGTTTCTAAAAATGAATGACTTGTATTTTAATACCAAGGAAACCCACGAAGATGATGATTTGTGACGAACACTGACCCATCGAGACTTTCTAACGCCTTTTCTCCCGTGAACGTCAGGCCATCAGATAAGCGATGCGTGCGCGCAGCCGTGCTCGACACGTCCTAGAGCGACCTTGACGCGACCTGCGCGGCTGACGAGTGCATGGTATAGTGACTGATGGGGTCTGATTTGTCAATGGACAGTCATTAAGGGGGTCAGTATTAAAATCTTTAAAGTATGTATGACAAACGATTAAACAAAACAATTGGAACTTAAAGATATTTTTAAGACGAATATGGCTTTACTTACAGATTTTTGGCAAACTTCAAAAACCACGTTTCGTTATTATAATACTATAGTGGTATAAATCTCCGATCCGAAACAGTTTTGTAAGTCAGTTTAAGTGAGGAAGTTACAAGTAAATAAATGAATATCAAAACATGACTATAATCGTGATACACTCTTTATTTTTTACAAAGATATTAGTCATTCATTTTGGCGTTAACAAGTATAATTATAAAGTTAGGTATTGTAAACCACATTCAATTGCACGTGTCATGTATGTGGTTTATTTTTATCAATATAAAAGTGGCATCTTTCGGAATAGTTCAGAAATGAGATAAAACTATTCTGAGTTGGAACTTACATGTATTTTATGTTTATATTCATTAATATGTATCGCCAATTTATTAAAACTGATAATGTCTCCTGATATTAACGTGATCACCAGCATCCAACCTTCAGTCGTCATTTAGAGTTCAACAGAGCTCTATGGCACTGTTCAGAAAATGTGCACTAAATTCTAAAACTAATATAAATTCTTCGTAACATTTTTACCTTTATTAAAACTTTTTTTAAAGTTACTTGGTACTCTGTGATATAATTGATCTCCTTTTGGATTAATATATAGTTTTTATTATGGAATTTCTTTCGCGTAAAGTCAAATCTAACAATCAAATTGACACCCGCCAGATGAACGGCGCTGGAGACATTTCCAAAAAACGGTGAGTTTTCTAACTCTTTGTATCAAGTTTTCACTAAATTACAGTCATAATAAAATTGTTTAAATTGAATTTTACTACAACAAAAAACGGCTTCACTATATTTTATAAATAAATCAAGATAATTTTAAACATGTCGCCAAGGGTAAAACTCCACGCCAGTAAATAGCTTTAATTTATTTCTTGTGGTTTTGATCTATACTTGATACTATACTTGATTCGTATGTATACAGCTGTATGTGTTCTTTTATATTGTAGTTGTCTTAAATGCTGTTAAGACATCCATCGTCAGAAGAAACACCTTTCGGTAAATCAAAAGAAACTATAGCCGATTACCCCCTTATTAATAATAACGCCAACAGTCCTGTTTTAAACTATTACACTGTTTTGTCTCGTTCTTTCTTGGCGCTGTCATATTATTTCAGAAAGTGACAAAACCTGTGATAGCCAAAATGGTTTATTAGACTGTTAAAGTTATTATTAATAAGGCTGTTGGATTATTGACTAATTCGTACTATCTATTCATACTATCATTACAATAGGTTATAATATACATTTAAACTTTTAGCCTAAACAGTAACTAAGGGGATATGTGGTTGTCTAACAGTCAGATTTTACCAATTAGACTATAACTGGCAAAATAGATAAATAAAAAGTAGTTCAGTTTCGCGTATATTAGAAATACGAAAAAAGGTGGCATGGTTAAAATCTACAGTAAAAAAACATTTCTGAAACTCGGCATTTGTAGTTAGTTTTACGCAGTTTGCATCAGTATGTAAACTGCGTAAAAGTAACTAATGCGGCTTAAGTTTAATAAATTAATCGTTTTTATTTTATTTATGTTAATACAATGCTGATATTTCCAGTGTGGGCTATATGTGCTGCCCTTGCCAACAAAACGGCATGGAGTGTCCCACGATTTTGCTTAGGTACCTCCGAACATCCACATAAGCCCCGAATAAGTAGGTCACATTCTTCGTAGTTCGCTCGTAGTTTGTCAGCCGTAGAAATCCGTAGCCGTAGCTTCGTAGACTCGTAGCAACAATGTAGGTTGATGCGAAACATCAAAACAGGGATGGTAGCGTTTGTGTTGATTTACATATTTATACTAAAAGGTATTTTCCTACAAAACCGTAGCATACCATGACCGTTCTAGGAATGTGTCAGGCAAAAAATATTATTTGTATTGAAAACTATGACACCTGGCCCCCTAGACCGTTCCGTCACTGACCAAGACTTCAAGTGTCATACACGGAGAGTGTCATACAAGAAGAGTGTCAGCACTGGCAAAATACGCTCTTTGTCGGTCTCGCTCTCGCTCTATACAGGGCGTTGTTTTGGTCAGCGACGAGCGGCT
The DNA here is from genome assembly GCA_963924145.1 of Pyrausta purpuralis. Lineage (NCBI taxonomy): Eukaryota > Metazoa > Arthropoda > Insecta > Lepidoptera > Crambidae > Pyrausta > Pyrausta purpuralis. Next base: position 23,429,420 of record OZ001643.1, read on the forward strand.
CAGGAGTGCATGTACAAACGATACTGATGCCAAATCAATATTTTTTTTTTGAAATGGAAAATACTTACAAAATCTATTTCTTTATCCGGTACAGCGATCGAGTCAAAACCACCAACACCAGGTAGCCTCTTCGTAGCTTCCTAGCTACGGCGTAGTATTTCGTAGAAAAGCGCTAGCTACGCGCTTGGGTGCGAGTTTACCCATTCGTTTTCTAATTTTTTTGAATGTTGTGAGGAGGTTTTCCTTGTATAAAACTTGCTCAGAATTTTAAAAAATATTTTTTTAGAATAAGCATAACTCATATTATCATCCCTGAGTTGGATGTCACTGACCCAAACAGCACTGTATAACGGTGAGACGGAACGCTGTCAATTCGTTCAGGGGCATACTCGCATTTTGCACATCATGTTGCTTTTCGTGCCTGACCCGTTCCTAGCACGGTCATGATATTAGTCTAAGAGCAGGTGAAGATCGACCTTCACAGATCTGACAACTCGATGTCACATATTTTTGACGAATATCATTTATAAACAAATATGCATATGACAACTTGCCTATCAAAAAGTATCTAGAGCATTTTTTTTTAACCAATTTAAATAAATATTCTTTCATTGTTTAAGATCGCAGGATCAAACTGGATGCAGACCGCTAGTGATCGGTCGCTATAAAAGCCGTGGGGTGGCCTATGTTCAGCAGTGGACGTCCTTTGGCTGATAATGATGATGATGATGATGATGAATATTTTATTTTCACTCTTGGCATAACCCCATGTGTTTTTTCTCAATTGATAGTTTTTAACACACAAAATATATATCTCTATATTTAATTAAATAAATAAAAACATATGTTTCATCAAATATAAATTACATAGACATATATATGTATGTCTTATCCAGTTATCAGATCGGTGAATGTAGCTCTTCCACATTTGCTCTACTATATGCTTAGTTGTAGTTGGCAAAAACTTTAAAGCGCTCAATGTCTAGTATTGATGCCACATTTTTTTCTCTTAAATTTTTATCGTATCCTATCTTAATATTTTTTACCATCTGCTTTGAGATTAGGTTTGAGGATTAGGTATTCGGACGTGCATGTATAATGATTGGGGTTACCTCCGGCTTACCACTCCATTGTACCACACAGGGTATCACCATTGTACCCCTCGTCGATTTTGGTTTGAATTTGCATGGCTTTTCATTTTTCGTTTGATAGTGGTTTGGCAGCAGGAACCTCAACCATACCTACATATAAATAAATAGTTTGGGTATCTCTGCCTAAAAAAGTTTCTATAGAAAGTATCCTCAATAAAAAGTCAATGATAAAACAGTAATAAAAGTAATATTTCTTCATAAGGTTAATAGAACCTGATAGAAGTGCCAAATTTGGAAGGGGAGGCACAAGGTTCATAGAGTAATAATAAATCAATAGGACCGTATTACCCATATCAGTATTACACTATTCCAGAATATTATCTGCATGCTAACTAAATTATTTAATAACCATCCTTATGGCGCAGTGGGGTTAAAAAAAAAGATTTATTGAGTTAAATAATCTGCTTACGAAAAATATCATTAGTTTTTTTTTTAACTTTCGTATGTATCTGTTTTTAACCCCCGATGCATAGAGGTTTTTTTTTAACTGCTTTGCGTGTGAGTCTGTTTGTGTGTCTGTCTGTGGCACCGTAACTCCTAAACGGGTTAACCGATTTGGGCGCGGTATTAAATGTGCAGTTGGAATTTTAGTTGAGTTTTACGTGTGTGCTTAGTTGACTTTTTGTTTAACCTCTATATTACTGGGGTCGTCGAGGTCTTGTATATTATTGGCCGATAGTCGATGGCAGCTCACGTTCTAATTACAGCTTTGTCACATGTCACATATCTATCCGCACATTATTATTTACCTACTTGCTTAAGGTCTCTGAAAGTTCTTTATATAATCATTTGTTCTCTTTAGTGATTCATCACTACATAGTATAATACAAAGTGCCTTCCCGCTGTCGGTCTGTCTGTCTGTCCGTCCGTATGTCACAGTCACTTTATTATGTAACTATAAGCATCACACTGTTTTGGCAGTAAGATGTATCCTGTTAACCGCTTTACGATTCTCATAAAAAACAATGATATCAGGGGCTCCCTGAAATTAAAACCGAAATATTTTTTTAGTCTAAACTATGCGTGTTTGGTGTCTATGAATAGGTCTTTTAAAACACATAGATGTTTCTAAAACCATTTTTTTAAAGTCTAACGTTTGATAGATAGACGCTTCTTAATTGGTAAAATGGGCGTCCCTCCTAACTCTAACTACTAAACTAAGATACTTTATATTTTGAAAAAATATGTAATGTAGATCTTAACAAAAACTTTCAACGAAAATTGCTTTGAACGAGATCGAGCCAGTAGCTTTTTAGATATAGCACATTTTCTACAACCGCAAACATAACTTTGTTCTTCATACAAACATAATGAAAAACAAAGTTATGTTTGCTGTCAACAAAATATTGTGGTATTTTGGTTTAGTAGAAATAAGTAAATCCCTAATTCAGTGAAAGTTGGCACGGAACCCTCAGTAGGGTCCGACTCGCACTTAGCCGGTTTTTCAGGAGAAAGTTTGAATGTATAATACATGCATATAATAGTAGTGAAACACTGATAATTATGAGCTAGGTAAAGTCGTAAATAAACTCATTATTTACGATACTTATAATACTTGTTGGTGTCTAATACAATATTTACCTTAAATACACCTTTTTCCTGAGGTCACGCATTAAAACATCGGCAAGTTATTCAGACAATTAAAGTGATCACTTTTTAGTATGGACACTTTTATGATTTAAAATGCAGGGACAAACTGGGGCCGGGGGCTTAGATTTGAACGTTGAGTGCTTTTCACATGGCCGATTATATATTGCTCTATCAAGAGTAACACGTAATGATAATTAATTTGTATTCTCTAATCACAAAAAAAAACTCCTAACGTTGCATAAAGACAGCATTAGTAGCATTATTAGCGTTGCACCAAAAATAAAACTATGTCATACTTAAATATCATTTTAATGTAATACCATTGCTCTCCTTTTTTAGATTTACTTTTATTTATCTTCTTTCCTTTTCCTTAGAAACCATTATTTTATCACTCAAAATTCTCCTCAATAAACTTTGTGTTCAGGAAACTGTAGGTTCTTTGTGTGGTTATCTAGTTAATTTATTGTTTATCACCAATAATTGTTTTGATTGACGATTGACCACAAACGGTCCCTGACCCGTTCCTCCCCCGCACTTTTATTTCCCACGGATACCGTCGCCCTCGCGCCATCTGTTATCGCTTCACCGCAACCGCTGTTTGTGCTCATATCTCTATCGCTGAAAATTTTCCCCTTTTCCCAGGAGCGAGACCGCTATGAGTCCGGCGCCCCCCGCGCATCGAGACAAAAGTGGCGCTCCGTTCGCTGCCGCCAAGCAGTCGCTACTCGCCGCCGGTGGGAAGTGTACGTACGACATGGAGCGAGATCGCATCGGACTATGGGGCATCGGCGACGGCCAGTCGACCAGCCGGCTCTCCGGCCTGGACCGCCTGAAACACCCCGGACTCAATAAGGTCAGTCTCGACATCACCAACATAACCCGGCGTAATTTGGTTAGGTCATGGTTGCACGGTTCACGCACCGCGCGGAAGTGTTTGACTCCTCAGCAAACTGTATCACGCACACTGACCCAGTTAGTTGACGTGGAGTGACATGAGCTGTATCCGCCGATTGTATTTTAATGTTTGTTTTGAACTTTATTCCCGGCGTGAAGTTCACGTGGGGTCGGTGGCGCGTGTCAACAAACTCACTTGCTGTTTGTCAAACTGTATTATGTTTAGTTTCCATAGCACAATAGCAATAAGGAAAATTATGCAATGTGCACACTTAAACCGCAACCATATGCAAATACTCCATTTGAATAAGCCGGATCATGGTTTACTTACTTACTTACTTACTTATTGGTTTCATTTTATACTAGCAGCGTGATTCATTCCAAAAACACAAAAATATTTAATTACAGTCTACACCAAACTTGTCGGCTAGATACAAAGTCAGCTGGCTGATAAATAATGTAATCATCAGCTGATGTGCCGAGTCACTCATTAACAATCAAATTATGCTTTTAAACGTTAACGCATTCGACTTTCAGGCTGTATGTAATGTTATGTAACAATTAAGAGAATGACGACAATGCTCTCTAAAATATTTGCAATTAGCGAATAGCGGTAGTTGGTAATGAATTAAAACCAGAACGAGACCAGTGCAGAAAATATGCAACAACGAGATTGAAATCAGAATGGCCGAAAAATAAACAATTACTTTACTAATATTATATGTGTAAGATACCAACTGCGTTACACATATTATGTCAACGATATATTTTCAATCAATTCATATGATAATTTTCGATTCACACCAAAATCTAGTTCTAACATAAAGTGAAAGATAAGAAATAAGAAGAAAGTAAGAAATCAAGAAACTATATGTCTCTCTTCTATAGAGTAAAACAAATGGTAAATTTTCAGAAATCTTTCGATTTGATCAATGATGCGTCTTACTTTAAGAAATCAATTAAATACTAAGCACGTTTATTTTCAAAAAATATTTCTTGATCAAACATTTCTTCTCTATCAAATCTCATGTAACATCATATTTTTGACATTTGCTTTACTTGACAATAGAAGTTTAGGACCACGTTAATCGTAATACTAGACGTAAAAAAGACTGTTGAGTGGATAAAGTCAAGTTCCTCTTGTAGGGACGGAATCCAGACTAGGGGTGAAGGGGCGGCTGGCGGCCCTCCAATATCTGTGGAGTTATGAAACGACTGCGTGCTGTGTGCCTAGCATAATGCCTACATATATTTTATCCATAATCATAAACGATAGCAAATATTTGTTTCGAAAATATTTATAGAAGGGAGGAAATTTTTTATGTAATATTACCTATGTGTCAGGCAGAGCTGTAAATATTTTGCAATGAAAGTACCTACTAAAAAAATTGCAAAACTTACCTACATTTATTCTTTTTGATTGACACTGTCAATAAATTTTACCATACCGAGACTGTCGATACAATGAAAACCTAGGTGCCAGGTACCCCACCTGGGAACTCTACATTAACATAAAACCAATAAAGTATGTATGTACATTCCCAGCCACATTATTTCAATTCACATCGCATAATTTTCGCCCTTTCAGAACCTCCTACTTTATTTCATCTTTCGACTTACTTTGCAAATTTTATGAGCCCCCAAATAATCCGTGACAGAGTCGCGCATTCAGCCGTGGCTTTACATAGCTGGATCTTACTTTTGTCTTATTTATGGATCGTAACTTTATTTTCAGAATAACTCAAATTATATGGCGCAAGTAAAGGACCTTGTTTTATGCTGAAAATTTTGAAAGTAACTGAAACATTATTAATACTTTACATTATATAAAATTATATTTCAATTTTGTCTCCATTAATAAACGCCAGTAACTATTAGTTACTTAATTCCCCAACGTACAATACATACTCGTACAATGTAGGTACCATTTTAACTCTTGTTTATAGTGTGGTTTTCTAGCCTTTATGAGAAAAACCTCTCGGGTCAAAGGAATCCACACTAATGTAGTTAATACTCGCTACCCGCTGAGGCGCCATAACCCAATGATGCTCAAGGGATTACGTAGTCTGCCAGTTTATCTTTCATGGGGCCTGTAGTTAGTTTAACAAAGCGATGATTTTCCATTATTTGCACTGGTACAATTGTTTTCAATTATTAAACTTGTTTTAGATATTCTGCAAGCCTAGCACAAATATGTATACCTCTTGTTTATTTTTGCATGCCTATCTAATTTTTTTTTCTTCCCAGCCTTGTAGCTTTTGAGACATAAATTGTTACATAGATTTTTAGACTATCCCATAATAAGCACGCATTTTACCTCGTATATTTGATTAATTTTGTATACGAGGGTCAAACTGAAAGTTCTTAGAACTGGCCACTTATAAACAATATAATAAAAAAAAAATTCTAAAATTTGAAAATAGAACTCTTTGCCAATATTACTGAGTATATATTTCATTCATTTGTCATTTGTTTTACGATTTGGCGGCAAATTGAAAATTGTCTGTGTCACGTCAACATGAATTTAACACGAGAAAATTTTCGTGCAATGATTTTTTATGACTTTCGATGTCATTTAAGTCAACAAGAAAGTTATGATAGACTACGATTGGCCTTTCACGATGAAGCCCCATCTCGTGCGACTGTTTACAACTGGTTTAATGAGTTTAAACGTGGTCGCACTAATCTCACTGATGATGTACGTGAGGGACGGCCTTCTACGGCGACGACTAAAAATAACATCTGTGTTGTGCGGCGTATGATAGAGACTGACAAAAGAGTGACCTATCAGCAGATTCGGACAAGCTTAGGCATCGGTATGAGTCAAGTGCACAAAATCCTCCACGAACATTTAGCGGTCAGGAAGCTTTGCGCCCGGTGGATACCTCATAATTTGACTAAGGCTCAAAAACTCCATCGTGTGGATTGGTGCCGTAAAATGATTGAAAGATTTAACGGAGGTGACTCAAATGCTGTGTTCGACATACTAACAGGTGACGAAAGCTGGATTTACTGTTATGATCCTGAAACCAAAAGACAATCTGCTCAGTGGGTGTTTCCTTTCGAGGAGTTGCCAACTAAAGTGAAAGGAGATCGAAGTGCGGGAAAAAAATGGTGGCCTCGTTCTTTGGAAGGATAGGTCATTTCGCAACAATTGTGTTAGAGGATCAAAAAACAGTTTCTGCAGAATGGTACACTACCAATTGTTTGCCACTTGTCTTGGAAAAAGTTCGAGAGAAACGACCTCGCAGTAGGATCCTCCTTCACCACGACAACGCCTCGTCGCACACCGCCAAGCGAACGATCGACTATTTGGCGACATCAAACGTTGAATTACTGGGTCACCCGCCGTATAGCCCCGACCTCGCGCCTTGTGATTTTTATTTATTTCCAAAAATTAAAGAAAAACTTAAAGGAAAGCGGTTTATGAATGCTGAAGAAGCGGTGGCTGCGTATCGCGATGCCATTGAAGAGACCCCTAAGGACGAGTGGGCAAAGTGCTTTTCCCAGTGGTGCCATCGCATGCAGCGGTGTATTGACGTCAATGGACAATATTTTGAAAAGATATAATAAAACTAATAACTGGCTAATGTAATCAGTTTTTGATTTTCTAAGAACTTTCAGTTTGACCCTCGTACTTACACGTGGATTACGCGGTGGGATGTGTTACCACTCATAGTTTATAAGTTTATATGTTTTAATTAATTGTTGTGACACATTTGTTTGTAATCCCTAAAATAAAAATAAAAAATACGAGTGCGTCCTAATCTTTCTATGATAATTTGCGCGAACTGATTTCTTGACAGTGCAGGTTTAATCTATTGATCGAATTTACAAGTTGGTACGTACCGGTCGCGCCGCTCTTGCCCCACGCATATCGGCATAATTAACACGATTGCTATTGCTATACCATTTACCTACTGACACCTTTTACTTTCCTACGAGCATGCTCCGTTTGCGCGTAATTGAAGGTCGAAATACGTAATAGTAAATACGCAAGCAAGCAAGTACCAATGCAATATAGAGCTAAGCATCCCGATAAAAGTTATACGTCATGAAAATGAAAATCATCCTTGTATATTAGTTTTTAATACAGGAACCTACCTACTACAGGAATCGATGTAACATAAGACTGCATGTTGGAAAGCGTAAAGTCTAACTTCAGAAGTTAATTAAATAATACTAAACTTAACACATCTATATCTATGTCTAAAATTTTCCTCGATCAAAAAACCGCCTGGGTACTTATAATGGTTGGTTTTCCGTTGCCAGGTAACAAACAAATTGCCTGTCGCTCGCAGCTATGACGTCAGACAAACATGAATTTACTGCTTGTTTACATCATGAAATCTTCAACTTAAATGTGAAGGCATATTCTGTGCAAGTAAAACAAGGGTATTAAATTCAATCGGAGGGTCAGCATTTAACCGGGAACATGACAAGCAAATGATAATGATAGTGATCAACAACAGAAGACGCGAACTATAGACTAAACTAGGTGCTCCTTACATTATTAAGCACCTAAGAGTTAGCAACATGTAACCATGGATCGTTTACCTCGCAGACTTCCCTGCTGTTGTATACTTATATCTACCGAATTCTGAAATAGCCATCACGTTATAAGGCGCCGTTCCGAATACTATTACGTCACTGCTGCCTAGCTAGTAAATACTTATTATTTCAGATAGATATTACGCGGCATGGGTCCTACGCACTTGCCCAACCGAGTCTACGGCCAGAGATCGATTTAGTAACGAAAGGGCGCGGAGCTAATGACAGTATTGTGACTCGGCTACCTATCGGCACAAATCACCATATTTTTTTGTCGACTAAATAATCTTTGATCAAGTAGTGCGTCACGTTTCGTCATTATCGACCATGCTGTGTGACAAGGTCGATGTGTTTGGAGGTGTGGTGTGATGATAGGTATTCATTGATACTTACTGTCGATCGATATCAAATTACTGTTTTATATTAAAAGCACAAGATCTGAAGGGCCGACTACGGTTAATTTGTGAAGGAAAAAATAAACAAATATCTTAATGTTTTGGTAACGTTTTTGTCTTAACGTCAAATAAAAAACCCATGCCCATATTAAAAATAAAAATCGCAACTCTTTACACGCTTGCATAAGTATCTTGACTCATTCATTCATAGAAGACTTTTCTTAACCTTTCAATCCGGTTACGCCTTTATACTTTGCCGTATGATTTAACTATGTATCTTTATATTTTGTGTTGTATCACAGTTACTATTACAGTGATGGATAAAGTTTTCTAAGAACATTTATATCTGTTATCCAAAGACTTGAATAGACCAAGTATTACTAGATCATTATTAAGAAATCATTTTCCGCAATTTAAATAAATTGTGACGGCATTTTAACATAATTTTGATAAAAGCAGCTAGTCAGGCTAACAATACAAAAAAAAACTAAAATTAATTAATATCTGTAGCCACAGTAGTTGACAAACCAATACAAAAGGTCAAAAAAAAGTAAGTACATAAGTTAGAATTATTACTTTATTTTTCTAGTGACTGTCATGGCCTAGCCAATCACTTGGTTTTGGCTTTGTTACCTTGACTTTCTGGACACCTTGTATATAATATATTGTCTTTATAACATAAATAAATAAAATCGTTATAATTCCAAAATTCAGTTAACAGTATGCTACTGAGTTTTCTCGATAAGTAGTCAGGGACACTGGAAGTGGGAAGAAATCGCCTTTTCCCTCTCGTGGTTAACTTAATATTTATATGTTATAATGAATGAAATCAAAGGTTTAAGCACGGGAGAGCAAGTGCATCTAGTAATTTGTTCCTGTACCCCCTACGGAAGTGACTCCTTGGATCGGTCTGAGGTTACCACATATAGATAGGAACCATGATGTTGAATATCTTTAAGATTTCTAAAGATGAAAAATAACACTGTGAGTTTTAAAAACATTTTAAACTATCTTTAGATGTTCTTTAGAGTAAATTCTCTGCTTCCTCATAGCTTAGTGTGCAATGAATTATGGTTTTCTGTCAAGCTTTAGCGACCTTCTTTCACAGCCTTACCGTTAGAATACTGATTCTTCCAATGCTTTTTCAAATTTAGAGTGGAAAGTAAGCACATGAGGTCAGATTTATACTGTACGATAAATGTTTTTTTGATTTCCAACCCGAAGTCGAATGTGGTACCATTCGTAATCTGGGCAGTATGAAATGAAATATTATTTTTCAGAAGAAATACTTATTTTCTATAAATAAATTATCTTCTCCTGATTATGACTCGAATTTCATATAATTTATGTACGACATCCTTCGATAATCGTAAAAAATACTTGTGATGTCTTTCGCAGTTGAAGGCACGGGCTTAAATTTTCTAAAGGACTACCTCATGCGAGCTAACCTTATTCTACCTCTGTCTAAACTGCTGTTTGGTCTCTAGGTCATAAAAATGAACCCAGATTTCATCTCATAAAAACATATTTTGGATAACTATGTAAGTAATAATAACATATAAATAGCAAACTAGATTCATGGAACCAATTTTGCGGTAAAAAAATTATATACGCCAGACAACACATCATCAGTCGTGGTTTCATTTAATTTAATTTAATTTAACATGCATGCATACTAGGTGTTACAAACTTACATAGGTGATATATATGTGTTCATTAAGTATACTTATAACCTAGTTACCCAGAAGGTATAGCACTTTGAGGCAGCTTTAAAGTGAAGGTTTCGAAGTAAGGATTTCTTCCTTGTGTTATACTAGACAACGGTCATGGCGAAAGCGTCTGCCTTAAATACTTAAAATACATATAAACATCCATGCCTTAGGTACAAATGTTCGTGCTCATCACACAAACATTTGCTCCTTGCGGGATTCGAACCCGCGCCGGCCGGCGTAATAGTCAGGAGCGCTGGCGAATACACCAACTTTTGCTAAATAAAATGTCATGAATTGTGTAATTTAATAGTTGAGTCTTTTTACCTTTAAACTGTTACCATTTTGCAGGTAAAAAAATTCAGCCATAGCTTTAAACACAAACTTTTAGTAAGTTTCCATCAAGATTTAGTATATTATTCCGTCATTTTGTATGAAGGGGCTCGAAAAGCTGAACGGTGGTTATTGCAACAAATATCACCATTTTTTTATAACTCGAACGGAAGGACTGATTTTTACTTTTCTTATTAGATTCATCTTTAATTCGGATGGCAGAATAATTAAAAAAATATTGATATTCTGGGGCTAAGAGAAAAATATTGTTTTAAGCGGTAAAATCAAATCAAATCAAATTCTTTATTTCGCTCAAAAAGTGGTACATATAAGGATATTGAATAAGAAACAGTTTCCAGACACTAGCATGCAAAAGATGCATTATAAGAGTTTTCAATTTAAAAGTTTAGCAATTCCAATAAATAAGTCATCGTACTATTATTTGAATAAGTCACTGTAGCTTATAAAAATATTATACTCAATAAAATTACAACAAATTATTTAAATGACATTAAAATTTAGGCAAGGTTTAAGGTAGATCTGACATGTTGCACGTCTTCAAGTTGACTACATGTTAAACAGTCATGAGCAAATCTGTTCTACGGAATGTGTCCGGAACGCAGCCTGAAGGCCATAATTATATCGGTCCTGCTCATATTGCCTTAACTAATCCAGGGTACTCGAGGTATTAGGTTGTATACCAAATTTCTTTGGTTAGTGATCTTTGATCAAAGTACTCAGTCCATAGTTCTGTGTATCGCTGTCTCACTAAGTACAGAATGTCATTGGAGGTTGGGACGCATACGTATTTAACTCCGTCATCTAATGCGTCTTTGGCCAATCAATTGATTACTTGTAAATATAAAAGGTGGTTTATAAACGAGATAAGAAGTGAAATTTGGCTTTAGTTGGCTGGATATAACCAGCTTATGCAAATAACCGTTACTCAGAGACGATTTACTCGGGGTCCCCAATTTCTGCGGCTAAAGAGGTAAATACGACAGGATCCGTTCAAAATAAACAGGATTTGTGGGCACCTGCGGCCGCTCCGTGGACAGGTTACAATTTGCTATGAATATTTGAGACAAGCCGTACAATTCCATATCAATATTAAATGCTTATCACATTATTACTTATTCATAATATTAGTATGAAACTACCACACATAAATTTTAATGATATCAAAATAAAATTACGTCTACCTGTCTACATAGGCTGGATAGGCTTGTCTCGAATATAATGTCTTTATCGTAATTACGAGACCGCAGCTGGTCGTTGAATACTGATATCGTATAACAAGTAAAATATATCCGTTTGAAGTGCATTGGCAACCATTGAGGTATTAGAACATAAATCTATTACAATTAATAGACACCAATATGGCAATGATTACTGCGAGCGCACATGTTGCATGAGGTGAAGAAATAGATTGATTAGATTTTTAAATGAGTAACATTTTGGAGGCATTAATAAAGCTTTAGAAACTGATCTTGATTTTTAATTAGTTAAGTCTGAATTTCTTGATAATAGTATTCGAAATGAAACAACAACATATGCCAGTTTTTATCAATATACCTACATTTGTAAAATAGCTTATATTTTATGTTCAACGGTAGAAAGTGCTCTTAAAAGTCTACTTACGAAAGCGTATATCCAATCTACCCCAAACAATCAAAACCCAATTTAACCAACAAATATTGTCCACTCTTTTTCGACAAACTAAGCAAAAAGGTTCTTTACTTAACCAGTAATTCCAGTAAATGTACTTCTTCATTTCTATTTAACATACGTGAAAGATATGAGTTTAATACTTAACGTAGATTGGTATAAAAGAAGCAGTCAGCACTACCCTGCTATGCCGGAAAAAAAGGATGTAGTTCATGTAAATCATATGTCGAAGTGCTGTTCTATTTTTAACACAGGAGAAATTACAATGTGATAGAGCTGATTAACTGATTTTATCTTATCAGATATCAATATCCTCGAATAGCATAAGTGCTTGTCTTATTGAAATATCTAAACATGTTGATAATGTTGGAAAAGGAAGCGATTCATAAATAAATACAAAGATTGAGTAAAGCTGGTTTTATGTGAGTAATATTAGTGACATCTCTACATAGCGTAAACCAAAGTCGCTTCCTGCTGTTTGTAGTCTGTACGCTTAGCTCTTTGACGATTTGGACTCTAGGGTGGTCTCCAGAGTCAAAGGACTCATTTTCTCTCTCCCTACATTTTCTTTAAGGTAATATTTATTTTTCTTGCCTTATGTTAAAACTTTCGTTCTAACAACGTTATAGAACGTCCAAAAATGATCTTCGTGATGAGGTACTAGTCTAACCACGTCCTAAGTTTTATTTTATTTCAAAGCACAACGGCTGGCAACGTCGAATCTCTGTATAATCTTCAGGTAGCTACGTCATTGCGCCGCATCGTGTCCAATTTTCAAAGTTCTAGCGCTACAATACATTATTTTTTTGTTACTTGAACATTATTCACACACGTATATAGATACCCACACACACATGAACAACGTCGTCAAACGTCGTGTTCGGTTGTACTGCCAGTCAACGTCAACGGACGTTAGCTACATACAATAGGCAATATTTTGTATGCTATACGGCGATACGAGTGTGGACGTCCTCAAACTTTGTATGCAGTTCTTATGCGCCACGGTACTAAAGATGACTATTGTGGTATGCGTGCATGAACGTGTTAAATAAAAGATAAATATTCCATTGCTTCTCGAAGCAATGTCATCATAAAATTCACAGAATGTCATTCAAGATGCTAAAACATTAGCAAAACAACAGATTAGATTGAATATATCCGCCGTTAAATCTTAAGGCAGGGTCATTGCTTTATTTCCGAAAACTGTGTATTTAGATACAGTCATTTTCTTTGCAGCGCCGATTAAATTCAACCAAAGTAGCATTTTATACACTCATGGGAACGAATAAAGACTTCTTTTTGCTTATTGAATATTGTAAACAATCTTCACATTCCTTTTTACCGAAATAACATTTTAAAATAAAATTTACACAAAACTCACCAACTGTATACGTAATTCATCGCTTGCACTGAGATCTTTTGAAATCAACTAATAAGTAAAATTTGTTCACTGATATTATTTTAAAAGTTATACAAAGATTGTTTACATTTTCGACTAGCAAAGAAAAACGGACCTTACTCCTACTCGTACATACGAGTACGATATTATATATTATGGGTATAATAATATTATTACAGGGCTTTTATATTCAAAAAAAAACACACACAAATATGTTTTCTTGGTACAATTACATTGAAAATAATATATCAGTTTAAGCTAGATATCACAAACTTTTTTTTATGTGTGTATTTATTCAAAGTTCGACAAACTCACAAGGTCACGTTTGTTTTGTGTTTTTAAGTCTCGTATTTTACAGCTCTGAAACTAAACCAACACGCAATTGTAAATATTTGGCATCAGTATTTATAAATTGCGTTAAATGATTTTACACAAAGCCATCTACCATCGACCAAATGCGAAGAGGCAGTTCTCAATGGCCTATTAGTGAGTCCAACCATCTCGAAAATTGCACGAACCTTTGCTTTTCATACCTATCTCTCCTTATACCCTTGAAGTGAATATTCAAAGTATGAGCAATACATTTACGTTTACCAAACGAGTCACACATTCAATGCTTCGGGTTTTCGGTAATCTTTCACATTCGGGTCGCCAACATTTCAGCCATCTTCGGACACCTTTAAAAATTACAGCTTCATACACGATGCTTTTTGTTAAAAGGTAACTATTCCCATTGTATTTATGATCCTTTATATGCCCATTTGGGTAATTAAAAAATATGTAATCAGCATAACAAGTGTCTTTTAATATATGATTATTTTTTGTCATATTTACGAGAAAAACATGTTGTAGCACTAAGCTAGCATTTTCATTGAGAATATTCAGTGACATCTCATAATCCAAAGAATGAAAAGCTTTTATATAACCTCTTACATGTAGCCATAAAATACAATTAATTAATTGTATTTTATGGCTACCCGACCCAAATGTCTTGCGAGCTTTGCAAATCTCTGGGCTCCACTCGGCACGGATTTTATTTACCGTATACCCTTCAGCTGTCAAAGAACAAGATTGAAAACCCCGGGTTTCCAATAAACGGAAAACAATTTGCGAAATCTTGTCTCCAAGGGTCGTAAAAATATTTTCTTTGTAAGTGAACGTTTGATTTGATGTTCCTATTCAAACATGTTTGATCAACTAGAAGAAAATCTAGGTTGAGAAAGAATAGTTTATTTGATAAAGAATGGCCTAAATGAATTACTTTTACGATATACAGGTAATGATAATTGAGTAATAGTGTGTACTGTGTAACATATAGACACTACACTGTAGATAATTGAGTAATAGTATGTACTGTGTAACATCTAGTACACTCTACATCCACTGAAGAGACAATTTACCCCTTGCTAGTGTTACAATAATGATACATTTTTTGAATGGTGTGATACTTAAAAACTTTACACAAAACAAAACATTCTGGTATGGAGAACGGACCCCTACAAGTTTATTAATTTGCATTGATAAATGGGATTCGTTGATTAATGATAACTTTTGTTCTCTCCACCTAGATTGGAATTACAAACTTATTTCCATAGTGTTAATGTTCAAAGTTATTTACCGATCAATTTATGGGTTTGATTAAATTTCCTTGGTGATGAAGCGTCATTTAGGCCGAAGGTAAATAAAGGGATTTGTAGGAGGGATTACCGTTGTCATGGCAACGCAATAACTTGACACGTTAGCCGCCGAAGTGCTTCATAACTTCGCACGTTGGTTTAGTTTTGTGCATAATATAGATCGGGACAGAAGTGTTGGTGTAATTGTGCTTTTGTGAGACAAAACAATACGAACATTTGGAAAAAACTATATTTTTTATTTAATGAAATATTTATGATGTTTATTAATTCGAATTACAGTATAAATAAGCAAGAGTAAATTCTTTATCACATAAGCTTTTAAGCATTAATTCTTTATCGGAACCAATATCTTGTATGTCAAAGTAACCCCGTGGAAGGTTAAGATTGATTGTCGGAGGCAAGTGGAGTGGCTAATGGGCGGTGTCTTGCGCCTTGATCCAAATTCTGACTATGTATATGTGCTCATGCATGTCCTATCATTGTCTTAGGAGGCTTACACACTAGGGTTTAAAGTTACAAGTCATAGACCAAAGCTCGCGCTGTATGTTCTTTTATAATATTTTTAGTTTAGTTTATTGGTGCATTCTCTAGATAACATTTACATATAGTACATTATGTTTTGTCTAAATCTGTATTTCTATCTGTTTATCAGGGATTTTGATTCTTGTATTAAAGTAAAGTGCAAGTGTATTGTGTAAGTAGTGCAATTCTTGTCGGGTCAAATAAAGTCATCCTTCTTGTGGACTGCAGTCAGAATCAGTCTTTGTTGGCTCGTTTTGAAGTGCCCTAGTTTCTGACCTATGCCAGGACACTTGACGACCAATGTATAGCTAGCTATACTATACCTTCATATGTAGTGTGAAAATACCTCTAGCTTACTCGTGTTCTACGTAAATGTTATCTCGGCAATGTTACATAAATAATGTCGTTCAAAGTCATTGTTATAACAAGTAATTGGTAATAATAAGGTTGTGCCTAGTTCTTTCATTCTCATTATTACATGTAGTCCTTAACCTTGTTCCAGAAGGGTGAAAAGATTCCACGCGTAGTTATGGAGTAGAATTTTTACTTTTCAATGTAAAACTAGCGTGATTCTTGCTTTCTGTTTGTAATAGCAAGTGAAACCTTTTCTCAATTTTAAATGACTGGACCTTCTTAGCTTCCTATTGGTTTATTCTCATCATTATCAGCCAAAGGACGTCCAATGCTGAACATGGGTCTCCCCCACGGCTTTCCACAGCGACCGATCACTAGCGGTCTGCATCCAGTTTGATCCTGTGATCTTTACAAGGTTGGTGGACGTCCTACGCTGCGTCTTTGGTCGAATGGTCTCCAATCTACAACTTTCCTGACCCAACGGCCATCAGTTTTTCGCGTTATGTGTGTGGTTTTGTCTTATTAAATTATTTTCGATAAGATATATAGATTTTTTAAAGACATTATATTCTATTTTATGCTGTTGTTACTGATTTTCAATGTAGGTTGTCAATACACATATTTTGAGTTAAGGAGTCGTTTGAATATTATCATGTCTGTGGGCCATTAGTTCCGGGCTGTCACGAATACGTTTACAAATTTGGATCTGTTGTTTTACTTTCAATACCTATTTTTGCTAAGCGAAAAAAACTTGAACGCAAAAAACACATTGATAAATCAATCAAACCCAAGGATTGTGGTTAAGCTTAGTTACCGAAATAGCTCTTTGTTTACTTCGTAAATCACACACATTTTGGTATCGACTGCATTCTTTAACGATGTAGTATGACGAGGTTATTTAATTTATTTTCAACTTTTTTTGAAAGTGATTAAACGATATACAGTCTATCAAAATTTTATTTTAATTGGTGCATTAATTAAACAGGAAAGAAGGCAAAAAAGATTAATTTGTGCGAAATTAGTTAAACCCTCGTAATTGTTCTGCCGTTCATCACCCCGACACCTAATTAAAAAAAGTTAAGTCGAATATTCATGAGGTTTCCATCTAAGTTTTCTG
Source organism: Pyrausta purpuralis (assembly GCA_963924145.1). NCBI lineage: Eukaryota > Metazoa > Arthropoda > Insecta > Lepidoptera > Crambidae > Pyrausta > Pyrausta purpuralis. Next base: position 23,446,740 of record OZ001643.1, read on the forward strand.
ATTGGTAGCCGAGTTAGTACATTAGCATTTATCATCATATTCTATTATTCAAGATTTTTAGCTAGCTTTAAAGCTCTGCTTTGATCAAAAACTAGCGCTTATATCAAATATGTTTTTCATAATCAATTTCAAGCATACGTTATTTAATATATGCATATACTTACAGTAACCTCGCAATACCCTCAAACGATAATTATCACAAATGACGTGTCATGTTATTCGTTAAATATTGTCGTTGCGATACAAGTTTAATCCTACCAAATATGTGTTGTACACATTTACTAATATTAATTACAACCAGATTATGATCTGGTGTCTATACCTGACGAGATTATTCAAATCGAATTGAGCAATATTGTTATGTAATTGTGCTTTGTTTGTTTATTACTAACATCAAGTTCAGCTGTTTGAAATACAAATAGCGCGTATTCGAAAATGGAGTAATTAATACTGTGCTAATTCTTTTAACTGTATCCAGAGGCGATGCATAAAAGAAAGTCGACCAATTTTCATGATTTTTACTTAGTTGGATTTGTAATAGGACCGTAGCAGGATGGGTCCGGGCGTAACAAAGTTCTTACAATAATTGGAATCGTGTTACATAATGAAAATCCAAAATAATGATTTTTTTTATGCACGATAAACAAACGCATCAAAGTATTTTTTACGACTACATGGTTGTTCCTGTTTTTATAGTCAATTAAATGTAAAAGTTAACGTAAATGTAGTAATTAACAGTAAAAAGTATCTTAGGCGTGATTGTTTCAACATTCGTCGAATAAAATACAGTACGCCTAATTTGAAAACGTCACCTATTTGTCAGCAGTAATTTATGTAAATGACTTTTAAGATCGGTTGTTTTATACTTATTCAGTTCGATAAGTCTTATCTGGCGTTGGAAAAATCGGCTCTTAACCCAAAATTGTACCGAGCGTTATTTACATAGTAGCGATGGGAAATTACGTATGTTTACCATTTAGAGTGTGTGCTGACTTGATTACGGGCGGCGATTTCGTGGACAAATGGAGCACCGAGATCCTTTCTGTACAAATTTCAGCTGGACGTTACCTATTCATCCTTTTGCAATTCATTTCAATTCTGCATACACTTTTTTTCTTTTAGACAAACTTCTAAATGTTTAAATAGGAACTATGTTTTTTATTTATTTACTCTGTAAAAACATAGTTTTGTTTGCCGTCGTCGTCCTACAACGTTTCCTCGAACTTCAAATTAGATTAGTTAGTTTAGTACGGAGTAGAATGAACGTTTTCAAAGTAACACAATAAAAGGACACGACTGGATGGACTATGTTCATTGTTCGTAAAGGAAACGCAAATATGCTTTCTTTCTTCGTTACTTACTCAAAAAAAAGTAACATTTATCTGATCTTTCTTGCAGTAATTTAACGTGAACTAAATTCACAAAAAAACACTTTGACTGTCATAAGACTGAAAGTTAATTTGCAGTTTAGTTATACTATGATTTTAGTTCTGTCTGTATGGTGTGTAGTCTGTGTAGTTTTAGTAAAGTGTTCAAGTATAACTTAAACTTTAAGCATAATTTATTGTGCTATTGATATATATGAGTTATTAAAGTAGTTGTTGAACGCAGATATTTGTAGTAGACACCAAGAGTAACTGACATCCAATACTTTGTCGGCAATCGATCGGTTATCGCCCGCAATACAACATTTTCTAATAAATTTCTAATGACACTTATTGCAACGTGCCACTTCGAACAGTGTTCTGTTGACTTTCGTAGCGTCTTGCTACGAGATCTCATTTCAAAAGAAATTCTAAAAGTTTCCGACTCGAAAACTCGTCACTGAGTGTTTGCAATTACTTAACAACGCGAACGGTTGGGGTGAGGTGATGTTATTTTGTCGCTTGTATTTTGTCCCAGTTGTATTTTTTCATAGTGCTATTAGAGTGGTATGTTTTTCAATTGATTATTTTGTAACTTTGCAGCTAGTTCATAATGTTCGTAAAGCATATGCTGCGAGCCCGTTATTTGAATAACAGTGACGCGAAGTTGTACTTTATCATTTTCCGATATACAACTACAAAATGCTACAAGTTTCTGCATTAGTTATATATTTGAAATGTCTGGAAATTTGGCAGGTTCACAAAGTATTTTCGCCATTTGTGCGAATACGCGTAGAAAGTGTTACTTTTCGTAGTCGTCAGCACTGTGGTCTGCAATCGAAGTCGTTTTCAAGTTAATAGTCACGCTTCTTATACAATGCCTTGGAAAATAGGAAGAGTGCGCACAAAGTAAACGAGACTTTACAGCGCATTGTGTTTTATGCCTGGAACGGATATCCTGACATAGATCATAGTGTAAAATTGTTAGCACGTTAGACAATTCTGTCTATTGTCAGCAAGACACAGCTTAGTAAGGACCCTAAGCTTCACTTCACCTCAACTCTGGAGCTTTTAAAGAAGATTAAATACTTTACACAGTATATGACATTTTACAAACATTCATCGATTTCTTCATCTTTTTGTAGCAATGTTCATTTTCACTATTCCTTACATTGCTGCTCGCATTCGTTTTGAATGAAAAGGAACATTTTATGGCAGGTGAACAGGTTACAATAAATTCTAGTTTCATCATCACTTTGCGAAATTGTAAATACTCGAGTGAGCATTCACCTTTATTCAAACATTTGCGATTTATAACTTTAAACCGTTTATGGTGCTCAGTAATTGATTGTAAAAAGTCTATAGGCTTGTTTTATTTCCGGTCGTAGAGTCTTTGATGGCTGCTTTTAATGCTTTTTGTTTATATTTGTACTAACCTAGGTAATTATGTGCTACAATTAAAACACAACAAATTAACGTATTTCTTTCTTGGCTAAGTCTTATGTCCGGCGATAAAGCTAACACACCAATTTCTTTAACGGAGCGATGTCGCATTAAACAATTATACGCATTCAATAATTATATATCTACCTGCAGGCAGATGAATTGGTAACAAAGTTGCAAAGAAAACAAAAGAGTATAACTTTATCATTTAGATTTGGATCAAGGATGAACAATTAGTTTTGTATGTTCTGAAAGTTGGATTGACTTTTAACGAAGATTAAAAAATCCTATAAAGGGTGGTTTAAAATGGAACATGACTGGTGGCAGCTGGCGCCGAGAAGACAACTCTATGGAGTCCCGGAGTGCCTGGCTTCATGTGACTCCAGGGTTCGTGGGTTATTTTTACATTTGTAAGGGCCGATTGTACCAACTTCAGATAAGAATTATCAGCCTGAATAAGTATAAAATAACTAAGTTTAAGTTTAAATAGTATTAGTATTGCATTTTATTCGACGAATATTCCTTATCTGACGTTGGGAAAATCCGGCCTAAGGCACCATCTTATTTTGATTGTTATAAACATATAATAGCTGTCAAGTTCTATACGAACTGGTTCCTAGAAAAACAAAAGTAATGTAATGCAATCTAGTAACATGTTAAGTTTAAGAACTGTTAGTTCATCTTAATTGAGATACATATTAAGGAACCATAAAAGTCCAATATAAAATAGTAGAGTCTCGATGAGTAAGAAAAAAAGTTGTGAAATATGTCGGTACTTTGTGTAAAATCACTGTTCATTTAGTAACGGTGACTCGATACGTAAAAAAAACCTGATGCTTAAATTCCGAAACCATCAATAATTATATTTATTATTAACTCTTTCACGGACAGTGACCGCCTATAGGCGGGATAACAATAAAATTTCTATTGTGTCTGGAGTACTACTCCATAAAAGTGTTAAGATGTATATATGCACGTAGATAATAGAAAAAATATCCTGTTTCCATTTTCAAGACTAGTTTTCGTACCCACCGCGAAGGTTGTTTCATTGCAATGAAAACTGAAACAGTGCTATTCTGTTTCAATTGTTAGCAAAACTTTGCCGATGCCTAGTGTAAATTGTAACTAGTAATCTATGTACTAGAACAAATCGTTGAAATTGTTCAAATAAAAAAATATTTAGTAGTAAATTATCCCCATATACCATTTGCATATAGCGTTAAGTTTATTGTTTTTGAGCCTGCTGTATTCGTCTCCATTATTTTTTATCCGAAGCCCGGAGCTTGCGCGCGATAATGAGTTTATCTGTTTGCATGACAATTAAAATACGTCTCGGTTCGCACAGAAACGTCAGAGACCACACCCCTGAAACGTTTGAAAGATAATGATAAACTACGTGAACAAACAAATTCAATTACACAGCGTTAGTGTTGTTAAATTGTGGATAGAAATTTGTATTGCGCCTAATATATTAATTGCGGAAGAAAATTTGATTTTATTAACCCATTGAACGAAACGATAAGGAAATCCTGTTCAACTAATGATCTTAAACATCCTTTGCATACATAAAAATAGAGGAACTTCGTCCATTACACAAAAATTTAAAAGTGAAAATTGCTTTAATAAAACATTACCCCGTGATTTACTACCGTGGAAGGGTAAGCCGTTTGCCCCTGAAAAGGCTTTGAACAAAACCCTTATGAATGATAAAACAGCATCTCTGACACTTTGCGAGATGGAATATTAGAAGCCCTTGACCGTGACTTGAAATAAAACATTGAAAAAAAACAGGTTTATATTATTTATTGTCAAGGCATATAGGATACTAGCGACCCGCCCCGGATTCGGACAGGTGCAATGCTTATACAAAATACAATTTCATGTAATAGTAATGGTTATTGTGGGTTTTCCCTAATAGATGGGCATTATACCATCGCGAGCTTTTTTGTAGACCTTTTTAGAGCGCTTTCAAATTTAGGCGACATAGCAGTGCGACGGTTGCGCTACAGTCGCGCTGCTGGTAACTGTATATTCGTCACAAAGTTAATTCATAATGGAAAATAGTATGTGCGTGAATTCGTCACAGTTCTAATTATCATATTTGAAAACATTATATTGATTATTGATTATTGTAAGTTCTTCACGTCGTTCGTAGTACATCATTACATACAGACAACTGACGAAGAACTGACTTTATTTAATACTATGCTATTATAGCAAAAAACTTCTTTCTAAACTGTGTTTTTATTATGAATACGGCTCTTGTATTTTACAAAATTATTTATAAAAAACTCATGAGCTATTTACTTCACACGAACCAAGCTCAAATGTCCGTTTACATTCAAGCGTATTTTTACATTAATAAATATTAAAATTCCATATTAAGTTGTAATTAGCGCAATATTAATGCACCAATATTTGACATCATTCATTTGACAATGTATCATGGAGACATTCGGGGTGCGGTCCGCTACCGACTGCCCGTTTTCCCAGTAAGTACACTGTTGGCCGCGATCGGCGCGACCATTGCGATCGTTTTTTTTAAGTGAAGCGAATGTGATAGCGTTTTCGGCTTAAGGCATTTTTAATCCTTATAGTGGACATAAACAACTGGGAGGAAATATATTAAAAGTATCATATTACATAAATAACTAGCGGACCCAGCGAACTTTGTTTCGCTCCCATTCTCATCTCGCCCCGGCCCCGTCCCGCCCAGTCCCGTAATTTAAAATTTTAAGCGGTCTCACGAGTAACATAAAAAAATGATGAAAAATAGATGTTGGCCGATTCTCAGACCTACTCAATATGCTCACAATATTTCATGAGAATCGTTCATGCCGTTTCGGTGGAGTACGGGAACGAACATTGTGACACGTGACTTTATTATAAGATTATAAAAAAAAACTTTCATTATTTCAATACAAAAGATAAGTATTTAGACGAGATAATTTATTATATCAAAAGTCACTTCAAATAACTATCCCTTATATCTTTCATTTCACCATGATCCACCACTTAACTTGGTGGGCGACGCAGTCGTCTCCAGCTACTAATGGACTGCACCCGAATAGGGTAAAAAGTAAGGTAGAAAGGAGATTCATAAATAAAACAGCGGTATTTCGGATAAGCAAATTTTAATTGTCTTTGGTACTGCTTACGACACTCTGCAGTTCACGGGTATCTATCATAACACAGAATTTTTTGATATCGAATTTCATTTCACAGAAAACTATTTAATGAATGTTGATATCTTTTTTTCTTGTTTAATCGAATAGTTATTTATCGTCGTTTCATAACATCGAATAACAGTTCACCAAAAAAATGTTTCGCAACTGTTTTGTTAAGCAGAATAACGATATACCAAACTAATGTTTCATAGAATTATTAAGTTATCGATATAACCTTTCATAAAAACTTGTTTCAATGTGTAACGGTTCCCATATATTTTTGCATACGCATGCAAGTAAGAAGGCATGCGCATGCATATGCATATGCATGAAAGTAAGAAGGCATACATGCATGCAAGTAAGCATGCATAAAGGCATGCATGCAAACGGGCATGCATGCAGCAAGCAAACAGGCATGCAAATAATCAGCATGCATTAGGATTTCCTCGTCTCCGGCGCTGCGGGAATAGCAGCCTCGTCGCCCTTTCGTAACCAGGCGCAGTCACCCGCGCGAGCTGGAGCGGCTGAGGCTGGTCGCCGAAGGCGACCAGCAAGCCGAAGCTGCGTAGGGTGCCTACACCTTGTTACAGCGGGCGGAGGCTGCTCTCCCTCCGCGCCTCCGGCTTTTGAATTACACTCTAGTATCGGGCAGACTAGTACCACGGCGAGTCGGGAAGTTTATTTATTAGATCAATATTTATATCAGTTATGCTTTAAATTGTTCAATATAAGATTAGTAACAAATTCGTTTGGAAATAAGGACTTTAGTGAAGTAAAATTCGATGTTTCAAGAATTCTGCATGTTGTAACTTACGTGGAAATAAAATTATGGGTAACAAAATAGAAAGCTAACGTTACTTCGATAAAATACGTAATTTATGAAAAGAAGTAACGATGAAGTAAGTTTGTAGATAATAAGCATTCGATTAAATGAAATTGTGATGTGACAAGATTCTAGAATTTGTTGAATATTTTTTTGAAACATCTGCGAATCGTTTTATGGGAAATGAAAATCGATGAATAAAATTGCGATTAAGTGATGGGTTCCCGCAGTTCACAGATTAGTAAGGGTATGTCTAAAGTTATTTTGCGGAAATAAAATATTTGGCTCTTACTATTTTTATTGAGACAATAGATACATGCCATTATTTTAAGACTGTTAAGTTTCATTTCTAATAAATTTTATCTTAATTTGTTACAACAGTCAAGCCGATTATAGAATTAACCATGAAACATGAAATCTACACTAATAGTATAAAGCTGAAGAGTTTGTTTGAACACGCTAATCTCAGAAACTACTGAACCGATTTGAAAAATATTTTTGTGTTGGACAGCTTATATTTTGAGGAAGGCTTTATAAAACATCACGCTAAGACGGGAGGGAAGGGAGAAAACTTAAAACACGCGGACGAAGTCGCGTAGAACCGCTAGTAAAATATATGACTCCTTTCCAAAACAGGTAGTGAACTACAAATTCAGATATGTCACAGATGTCTGGTCTGTTGGTTTATAGGGTTAATAAACTATCGCGATATCATTGCACACAAATTAAATGTCAATAAACGCAATCAACGCGCACTTGGCTCGCATTCTCTGGTACTGGCGCAAACCGAAGCTATCTGCCAATGGAAATTAACTTTTAGTACCAAACAATACGGTCGCAGTAGTGATTATGGAACTGCCGTCCATGATTACAACATGAAGGTCATGTAGTATGACCACAGTTCGTAAGTTTGATACATTAAATAATAAAAACAACATTTATTTTCATTAACTTTAGTCGCTTACTAATATGTTTAGTGCTAGATAATTACATTTAGGCCACTCTCCTATTTTTAGCTTCATCATTTTTATTCGAATTTCGTAGTAAGGTCATTTCGAGCAATCTCGTAGCACTATTTTTGAATTAAATTAGACATCAACGCGTTACGTGAAAGTTATGCTACCTTTATTTCCAAAGGTGTGCCCCTTTCCCTACTACAGTTTTTAGTTAATATACAAAAGAATGACAAAAAATAATTGATAAACACATCCGTGACGGGTGTTATGGTTAGGTAATCGGTGTGATGGTTGCAACCATTTATTTATTTAATAAGTGCCTTTGGTCATTACTACTTAATTAAATGATTGTCCTTCTCACTATGTATTTTATGGTCGCTTCTCCATAAGGCCGCCGCGTCACTATGACGCCGCTCAGCTGACCGATCAGTTCATTTCCGTACTCTGGTGACGTAACCACGCGCCGTCATGCAGTGTGGATTTACCAGTAAAATGAGGAAAGTCACGTTAGCACTGACTGAGTCATGTTTTTAACAAGCTACGAAAATATCATCAATATGATCACCACATATTGTAAGAAGTACTTACTCCATCCGATTGTAGTACACTTACTACAGAAAAAAATATTTTCTAGGCTATTTATAATACTTGTGCGTGTATATGACGACCCGTCTGGTGTAGTGGTCGAGAAATCGCCTACTACGCAGCGGGTGCGGGTTCGATCCCCGCACAATACAATCATTTGTGTGCATGAACATGTCTGTTTGTATTGGTCTGGGTGTTTTCTATGTATATCATGTATGTATTTAAAAAAAAAAAGTATTTAAGTATTATATCCGTTGTCTGGCACCCATAACACAAGCTTTGAGTAGCTTACTTTGGGGCTAGATGGCGGTGTGTGGGAATGTCCAAAGGATATTTATTTTATATTAATTGATACCTACGTAGCATATGCATGCATCAGTACGTATCACAACATTGGAATTACCTGCTTATGATCGGTTTCACTGTCCTTACTAACATAACCGTCAGAAATATATGTTATTCAGGAGTTTGACCATTATTTGATGCTTATAGATCAGATAGTATGGTGTTACCGAGGCTTAAATTCTATAATGTTTAAAAAACGATTACCTACTGAAAATTTGTCCACATAAAAAAAGTATAAAGATATAAAGTTTACAAATGGTATTAATGTTTTTTTCCCCTCAGGGCATGGCGTTCTCAATCGAGGAGAGGCAAGTGCTGGGCATCCACGGTCTGCTGCCAGCCAGGGTGAAAAGCCAGGAGGAGCAGGTGCAGCTGTGCAAGCTGTCCATCGACCGCTACGAGGACCCGCTCAACAAATACATCTACCTAATGGGCTTGCTCGTGAGTATATAAATGTTCTCGATCAGGACATCAGGTTTTTTTTATCTAAAATCATCTACATATTTTCTTTGAGATTCTCCTGCTTATTTGTCATTTAACAAAAGGATAAGATGACGTCCGATCTTATAAAATTATTTCGACACGATTTGCTGAGATAAAAGTATAGCGAGTAACGCATTAAAGCCGCCAGGGAACAATCGTTTATTTTCCGATTACGATAAGATTATGATAAGTTAGAATTCGGAGTAGTACGTTTTTATTTCAAATCGATACAACGTACCTCACGCTCTTATGTTCAAGCGCATATTTTAAGCACTTAAATTATCAGCACTGACTTTTATAAACTAAAACAACTATGTACCTACATATTTCAAATACTAAATTGATGCATGATCTTATAGTGGACGATACTTTTTTATTGAGATTTATTTATTGCATCATGATAATATTAGTCCAATTATGAATCAAAAGTCCGTATTTTGAACCTAATTGCTTCTTAATAATACACAGTTAACGATTATTACGTTGCCGAAATAAATATACCTACAATGGTTTTAGCAATAAAAGGCCTTATCCATGGATTGCCCCGCGATCGGGCACGACGACAACAAGGCCGTTCAATGGCTATGTCATGGCTTTATGTTTGTTGCAAAATCTTCCTCGAGGCCTTGTGAACATAATATAGTGTTAAGACTGTTTAAGAGCTTTACATTGATTAAACCGTTACTCATCAAGAGAAACGCAATAGTAAAGAACATTAATTCGTTTGAGATCAGAGACTTACAAGATTAGTCTTAACCACAGGAGTACTTAGTTCTCTTACTACTGTAAGACAAGGCATAACAAGAACGACCCCAAGAACTTCCGTCTCTCCCTGTGCGAGAATTTCGGCGCACTGACACGCACTATGATTAACGTTTGCAATATTATCGCCGCGTCACGATTGCGAGCGAGGTCGCCATATTCGCACACAGTAATGGTCGTAAAAGACATTGAGATTGCTTGCTTAATTCATACTTTTTGGTAGGTACCCATATCCAAATTGACTAAAGGAAACACAATTTGTTAGTTTACTTAGTTACTACTTACCTATTTGAATTTTCTTTGATTAGTTTGGTTGTAATAAAAAATGGTTGCGAAAAGATATTGTAACAAAATTAATATGGGTGGAATTTATTTATTTTGGTATTGAAGTAGACGAAGCACGAAGCACATCATCTCTTAAATTTATCTGACTCCCTGCTAGTTTGAAGTTTTCAAAGCCTCTTTCAGCCCCATTTCCGATAGAGGCCTGCCCGACCTATGCTCCTTGAGTCGTATGACTCACACCGCAACTATTTTAAGATTACAAATAATACAAACCTTTTTCAGGACCGCAACGAGCACCTATTCTACCGCTTTGTGGGTGAGAACGTAGCTCAAATGCTGCCCATAGTATACACACCGACCGTGGGGCTGGCCTGCCAGAAGTACGGGCTGGTCTACCGGCGTCCGCGCGGCCTATTCATCACCATTCACGACAAGGGACACGTGTATGAAGTGCTTAAGAACTGGTAAGCGCATAGCTTGTTGACTTTAGAGATTATGCTCTGTAAACCTTCAGTCCTGGTGGCCAGTTTTGTCCAGTCCAATAAATCTTCCTCACGTCAGAGATCAAGGCAGGCAAGTTCTTTATTCAATCGAGTTCCTATCACACTGATAATTGGGAGACACAGGTGATGTTTTGCCTGATCGACCTTGATGCTGTGCTGTTTCGATACGGACATCACTTCTCCACACATATTGCTATCCGGTGTAGGCTTGATCGATTCTAGCCTGACACAATCACTTTAGTCACCTGTTCTATTCCTTACAGGCCAGAAACAGACGTCCGCGCGATCGTGGTGACGGACGGCGAGCGTATTCTCGGTCTGGGAGATTTGGGCGCGTGTGGCATGGGCATCCCCGTCGGCAAACTGGCGCTATACACCGCGCTGGCCGGCATCAAGCCACACCAGTGCCTGCCTATCACACTAGGTATCTACTTGTTTTTGGCAGTTAACAGAGTTGAAATGTGATATGATGTGCTCATAAAATGCAGTGGAGGCAACCCTTTGGTACTGATTCCCTAGTTATCATTTTTCGTGCTATAGCCGTAAAATACTAAAAGTTTCATTGTGTCTGGGATATAGCCCTGTAAAGTGTTAAGCAACCTACTTCGGCGCAATCGTGTTAGAATGGGTGGCCATCTCCGTGCCTCGGAAGGCATGTCGGTCTTTGTTGATACTGGTCCAGCTAATATCGTTAAGATTGTCAAACGCCTAGGGGCGGCTTGATGACACCTGACAGTAAGTTTGGTCACTGGCCTTGCATATACGCCTCTAACAATTCGCACTGAAAAAAAAATAAGAAAATGTTTTTATTTTGTTTGAAATTGTGAAATGTGTTTAAATTTGAGAATACACCCCACCTCATACTTGAGTTAAGGTGAAGCCTTCATGAAGCAATGGGATGATATTACGGTGTCTCATACACGGTCCCATACACTATTCATTTATTTATTTGCAAAAATACATTGTAGTGTATCACATAATGAATTATGTACTACATGCATACCCAGTAAGGTACAGCAAACATGTTACACTTAAGTATATTACTCTTAATCTAAATTAAATTATAACATATTAATTACAGCAATTGAACGCAGAAATAATGAATCTGTTGTAATTATAAACTACTAGCAAACCCCGCAAACTCCGTTTCGCCACCAGATGGCTTCGTTTCCAGAAGTTTTTTATTTTATTTGCATTTTCTTTGCTCACAGAGCCCGAGACCTTTCCAACGAATGCAAAACCGTGAAAATCGGTTCGTGTGTTTTGGAGTTATAGCGTCAGGAAGGAAAACCCGACTTATTTTTATATAGGAGAATATAACATATATTTTTTTATCATCCATGAACTCACAAACATCATAGTAATTTTTCTTTACTAAAATACGTCAGTTAAACCACCGTTTTTCGCTTACGCATGCCTACTACCTTAATCCTTACCTTTCCCTAGACGTGGGCACAAACAACGAGACGATGCTGGACGACCCCCTCTACATCGGTCTACGCGAGCGGCGCGTGCGCGGCGCTCAATACGACGAGTTTGTTGAGGAGTTCATGCAAGCCGTCGTGAGACGCTTCGGACAGAACTGCCTCATTCAGTTTGAGGACTTTGGAAATGCGAATGCCTTTAGGCTTCTGGAGAAGTACCGTGGCAAGTGAGTAGATCATCAGTCATTGGAAGCTTTATGTGAGATGTTTCGTTCCTGGTCTCTTACCATTATCAGTCGTTTTTACACAGGTATTAAAACAGTTTCAGTTATAATTTGTGTTGGTGATCAGGATTCGATAAATAATATTAGTGCGTGTTACTTTGGTTTATTTCTTTAATATTGTGAAATAGCAAAAGCACATAGATCCTTCTTTATCCTTACCAGAAGTCTCATATCTAAATTCTTAGTAATTAAAATGACAACTAGCGTACTATAAAACTGGATACTAATAAAATATGTCTAACAACAGATACTGCACGTTCAACGACGACATCCAAGGCACGGCGTCGGTGGCGGTGGCCGGTCTCTTGGCCAGTCTCAGGGTCACGGGCAAGAAGCTGTCAGAGAATACTATTGTCTTCCAGGGGGCTGGCGAGGTAAGACTTTCTATGACTGACATAAAATTATTGTCAAATAATGTTTAACACATCCACCAAAGACTAGTGCCTAGTCTCGGCAACGATGACAAGAGGTTGCCTGAACTGTTTTCCACATATACAATTAGGTAAAAACAAAAGGGAATTCAGAAATATTTACTGTTTATTTCTATTTTATACGTAGGTATGCCGCCTCATTATTTAACATCCTTGACGAGTCGGCTCTAATATTAAGACGAGAAGAAGTACCCAGCGCACAATAGTAAAAAGCTGTTTCACTTGACAAATTCGACACAGTCTATGCGCCGTATCCCCCAGGATGTATTCATAATGCTTATACACCAGACACTATCATCACTTTCAATTCTCATTTCATCAATATTTATTCTCTAGGCGTCCCTCGGAATCGCGGAACTCTGCGTGATGGCGATGAAAGCAGAAGGCACGGCGGAAGCGGATGCGCGCGCGCGAATCTTCATGGTGGACTCCAAGGGTCTGATCGTGAAGAACCGTCCCGAGGGCGGCCTCAACGAGCACAAGGACAAGTTCGCGAAGGAGCAGGCGCCGGTGCGCACTCTCGAGGAGGTGGTCGACCAGGTCAAGCCCTCCGTGCTTATTGGTGAGTGTCCAGCAGATGCAATTTAAAGGTCACCAAAAGCGATGTCATGACGCTGCGGTCTGAGAGTTGACGCTCCGCTGCTTTACCTGGGCCTTGCGATGCATTAATGTGTGTGTCAGGCTGGCGGTGCTATGTTCGGTTATGTGTGTGTAATGCTGCCCATGTCAGTCATAATCTAAACGGCATACCACACGGCGTTGCGTTAAATCGACTTGCAGCAACGTGACGCGCGCGCAACTGATAGTGTCCGGTAGACGAGATGAGGCGTGTGCTGCGCTGCGACCACGAATTAGCTAAATGTGGGAGTAAGCGTATTGCGTTGCCATATCGCAGCGCTCGTGTTATACTTTGTCCAGTGCGTGTGACATCGTTCTTACTCGTAAGCTGATGATAGCAGAAGGCTCGCATCTTTATAGTGGGTCCGATCATAAAGAAACGTCCCGAGGGCGGCCTCAACGAGCAGAACGAGACGCCGGTACGCACCCTTGAGGAGGTCGTCCGCCAAACCCTCCGTGCTCATAGGTGAGTGACGAGTCGCGTTGCAGGTCTTGCTCTATAAGAGCAAGCGCACATTGAGCCACAGTCGCGGTCAGAAGAGCAACTTCGTAGCCACTAGTGTGCTTTTTTACATATTTGCTGCCATTGTGTCTCTTTTGGCTAGGAAGGGAAAAGCCAGCTACTGTGGTCGAGTGTGCACGACACGGGCACTCGTGACGAGAGCCGTCCGTGGTTATTGGTGAATGCCAGTGCGAGCATTAGGTCGTCGGCGACGACGTCAGTATTTATAACCAGTGCTGAGTCATTCTCCAGGCCCCGGAAGCACATCTTCAATATTTATAAAAATAAATAAATAAATAAAAATAAAATCCTTATTTTAAAAGGCTGCTAAAATAAGATAGCGTTAATGCAGTGCTGATTTTTACTAGCGACTAAAATATTATGCGGTGCAGCCACCGATACCAAGTAAGCTACTCCATAAAACAATTTGTCCCTACTCCATTACCTAAATAGATAAAAAGCTATACATTTACTTAACGCTTAAAGAGCATGATAACAAAAAAATGTATGTCTTAAATAAAATTATATTGATCTCCAGGTGCGGCGGCCATCGGCGGCGCGTTCACGACGTCAATCCTGCAGAAGATGGGCCAGTTCAACGAGCGGCCCGTCATCTTCGCGCTCTCCAACCCCACCAGCAAGGCTGAATGTACCGCGGAAGCCGCTTACAGCAATACTGATGTAAGTATAGCTCCCAAATATCAGGTAGTCTAGGTGCAGGGTTTTTGTACTGAATTCTTGTTTGAACCTTTTACAAAATTTAAATACAGTCCGGATGTAAAGATAGTAAGTGTGGTAAAATTAATTTAGACAAAAATGTTAATTGCCTCATTTGCTGTCTGTAATGTTGAAGGGTCTTGATACATTACGTAAATTGCATGTAAAGATTTCGATGTGCAATTTGCTGTTACACTCACCTGTAGTATTGGCTTTCATGTTGTTGTCTATGTTAGTTGCTGACTGGGTGACATGATTATTTAAATGAATGGTTTTAATTGCTTGAAACAAAGTATTTTAATTTCAATATTTAGTTATATAAGAATTTCGGAATATCTGTGTGTCGATGTCGACTTATAACTGCTTTTTATGCAGTTTACTGCATAAAAAACTGAGTCGTGAGGCTCTAATGTCAGTGTGTCAGAGGTATATGCAGCGCACCGAGTTGTAGGTAAGTGCAGGTGAGATAGGCATGACACTGTCACGACTCAGTTGATAAAACGCCGACTATAGTATTCATGTTGAGTTAATACAACACAAGTCATATTTAGATAAAATTGTTGTGGTTTGCGGTTCAGTAGAATACTAAGTAGTTGCCCGATGTCTAAATATCTTATTTTTAATCTACAGGACCGCGCAATTTTCGCATCAGGCTCTCCCTTTCCCGACTACCGCACTAAAGACGGGCGAGTACTGCGGCCGGGACAAGGCAACAACGCGTACATCTTCCCAGGGTTAGCGCTGGGCATCATCTGCGCTGGCATCGTCGACATCACTGACGACTTTATGCTGCTGGCTGCTGAGGTAAATATTGTAACTACCCTAAAACATAACTTGGTATACGTTCCTACTTGCTGTCTCGTAAAAGAGCAACTGTGCAAAGTGTTCGTAGGTACCTATGATATACATATTCATGAACAACGTAATTAATATGTTATTTTATTTAATGATGCAAATAGTTATAATAGGCATGTAGCCTCATAAACTGTCTTGATTTCCGCTGTTTTAGACCTATGAATAATGTACACTAGACCTAAGACTACCACTGTAATTATTTATAAAAATAAAGACCTTTGAGAAACAAAAACAAAACTTGCCGTCTAGCACACAGTCTTTACCGGGTTAAAGCGGCCGCTTCTGACGTTAGCGAGGAAGAGGCCTGAATATACAGTATGGTTTGGATCGGACCTCTGATACTTCACCCACGTATTCTATGGCAAACTTCATTGATACAATATCATGCAAGTGCTAATCCAATTCAATTTATTTGTTTTAGATAACTTAGATCCAAAAGTATTAGTAACAGAGTTCTTGTCTAATATTAGTAAAAAATACTATTTGATTAAAAATAAAAATAAAATATTATTATTTCAATTTAAAAAAAAAACTCAATTTAAAATTAGTTTGCATAGTATATTTGTTCTTTGTCCAATTCATTACGGCACTGTCATATCTCCCATTAAAATACTGTTGGGACTACCGAGCATTCTTTGTTGGACGGACTTAATCTTTTTCCGCAATAAATTATGAAAGCTGTCTATGTGAGCGTCGGCAAACATGCCAGACGCGCTGCGAAATCTCGGCAGTCCCACCAGTCAGCATCCGGAACATATCATTGGATGGGACGCGCAGAGCGTTGTAAGTTTTTTTCGTGTAGCTTACCAACAGGCAACTTGTGTAAATTGGTTGGTAGTATGATTTAAATAAGGCAATTTTGACCTCACCTGAGCAACGCGCAAGCCTGCGGGCAAGCATATTACCACCATATTGAAAATAACTTGTTTACCTAGATAAAGCACAATAACTTATGATTTTAAATGATAGAACCATAATTTTACTACCTTTATCTTTAATGTGAGGTATCATTTGTGTGCATGAGCTACATATAATGAAAATTAAACTAGTTTGAATGAAAACAGATAGTTTCGCTAAAATCAATTTTAAAATGACTTTCACTCAGAGGAGTGAAGGATGCGACCCTCCTTTGCATAGTATTTTATTGATAAAATTTTCCGTTGAATACGGTGGTATCGGAGGTCCTATCTAAAACATACTGCAGAAATAATAACTCTACCTTATAGAGATTTAACTAAAAGTCATTCAAAAGACGTGGTCTACAAGGACTTGCAAAATTCAGGCAGTTAGTTGTTTTCGAATAATCGCGTTCTTATAAAGATGCTAAACTATTTACTAGATTTGAAAGTATTTTAGATTTTATTAAACGAACAAAGAGTTAAATCACCCATGTATAACTCAGATGAGCAGGGGGCAGGTTCCCTCGTATTATACGAAAACAGTTTATCGATCGAATATTCTTTGTCAAAGAAATTATTATTTTGATTTCTCAGGGTTACGATTTCTATGTATTTCGATTTCGTGATTTTTAGGTAAAATGGTTAAACTCGCAATCGAATTACCTCACGAAAAAAAATCGTTTCACGTGAGAATCACCGCCCAGATCGGAACCTAAAGATTTAACCGTTTATTGATAACTTATCATTTAAATATTGTAACGAATGTTTCAGGCGCTGTCAGACATCGTGTCACAGGCAGACTTAGACCAGGGCAGCCTGTACCCGCCTCTAGAAGAGATTCAGAACTGTTCAGTCAAAATCGCCAAGAAAATCGTTGAACACGCCTATCAGACCGGTAAGTTATTTACTCAGTGACACTATTTCCTTATCTATTTATTTATTGTTCTGAGTGTGCGGACAAAACCATATGGAATTTAAATTGCATCTGTTAGTATGTTATCATAACATGAGTAAGTGGTGTTTACTGTAGAAACTATAAGAATACTGGATTGGACTTTGGTGACATAGGATATGAGATCTAAAAACGAGTGTGCCTGGATAAAGATGCACGTCTATTCATCAGTGGCGTAGCTACCTAGGGGCTAGGCGGGGCAATGCCCCGGGGCCCTCGAATTACTTACCAGAAAATCTCGATCGAACTGAACTTTTGGAAATTTTCCCTATTTTCAATCCATTTTCATGACAGGTTGCAACCTGACTTTAACCATGGCAACTCAGTTGAGAGAAATTCAAAAGTTATACCTAGGGATTTCCCCTAAATTCTTTCTGTTAGTTAGCAGTGTTGTCAATTTGACGGGTAGAGATATGTGCGTTTTATTGTGAATTCGAGTCAAGATTTTTTGTTCGAGAACGGTTAAAAAATTAATGCTGAATTAGGTATAAGTAAGCTGATGTTAATAAACATTTTAGTACTGGTCAATATAGTGGTTCAATTTTATTTGATTTTAGTACCACTTGACACCAGGCTTACTTCGATGTGTCAGAAATAGAGATAACCTTTTTAGAAAATCAAAACAACAGCCACAAAATGCTATCTTACAAACAACATACAAAAGATATAAGTCCTTCTGTAATAATTTACTTAAAAACATAAAAAGAAAATATCAAAGCGAGTTAATTTTGAGTGCTGGCAATAACAAAAAGAAACTTTGGAATGTATTAAAAAGTATTACTTATACTAATAAACCTAAAACATCTGCAGATGATTTGTTACAGTCACATGCAACAGCTGAAGTAGCCGTAGATAGTATAAATAATTATTTTGTAAATATTGGAAAACATTTAGCTGAAAAAATCGGAGATACTAATCATTTATCTGAGATTAGTAGCGGGTTATCTGCCCCTACTAACTCCTTTGTCATCCTAAATACTGATGAATCTGAAGTCGAATCACTTATTATGGATCTTAAAAATAGTTGCTCCATTGGTTGGGACAATATTTCTAACACTTTTATAAAAAACAATAAGAATATACTTGTGCCCATATTAGTACATATTTTCAATAGGTGTTTAGAATCTAGTATTTTTCCCGATGCTTTTAAAAGATCTATTGTGATCCCAATACATAAAGGGGGGGATAGAGATCTAGTTAATAACTACAGACCTATAGCAATACTTCCCGCTTTGTCCAAATTATTAGAAAAAATCATAAATAAACGCCTTATTAGCTATTTAGAGAAGAACAACTTACTCGCTATGAACCAATTTGTTTTTAGACCTGGCAAAAACACAGAGGGTGCTATACATGACGTCATTCAGTTTTTATCAGATAATTTGGACAAGAGAAGACGTTGTTTAGCAATCTTCTTAGATTTAGCCAAAGCTTTTGACACGGTTTCTGTCCCTGTCTTATTGAAAAAGCTTGAACGGCTTGGTATACGTGGAAAGCAACTCGTTCTTTTTAAAAATTACATGCAAAATAGATTTCAAAGTGTCAAAATTGGTAATTACAGAAGTACAGACCTACCAGTGAACTATGGAGTTCCTCAGGGCAGTATTCTGGGGCCCACCCTATTCACAATCTTCATAAATGAGCTCTGTCTAATGAAACTCTCATCTGGAAAATCTTTTTGCTATGCAGATGACACTGTACTGCTCTTCTCGGGAGATGATTGGAAAGGAACTTTTAAAAATGCTCAAAATTCTTTCAATAGGGTACAAGAATGGCTGCGTAGTAACAAATTAACTTTGAATGCAGAGAAAACCAAATATTTAACGTTTTCCATCCGTGATGTCACACAACCAGCAAACGCTTTTAATCTACAAGCACATAGTGGTATCTGTGGGAGTTCTAGCCCTCTCACTCTCTGCCAGTGTCCTATTTTGGAAAGAGTTGAATTTGTTAGATACTTAGGTGTACTTCTTGACAAAATCTTAACTTGTGAACAATATATTCAACATTTGACAAGTCGCATTAGAAAACTAATATATGTTTTTAAAAATCTTAGACATGTTGTTCAACCATATCTTTTAAAACAAGTGTATCGTGCTCTTTGTGAATCCTTGTTAAATTATTGTATTTCTTGTTGGGGTGGGGCTTTAAAAACCCACATTATTTCTCTTGAAAGAGCTCAACGAGCTCTCTTAAAGGTCTGTACATTTCAAAAATTTCAATATCCTACAATATTACTATATAAAAACTGCCAAGTACTTACCGTTCGACAACTATTCGTCTTAAGCATTATTAAAAGACAGCATCATTCTATAAATTACGACCCCGAAAATATTAACTCTAAACGTCGTAATGACATTGTGATAAAGCCCAGTTTTAAACCAAATACAAAATTTGTTAAAAAATATTTTACGTTTCTTGGCCCGTACTTATATAACAAAATTAACAAACTCATTAAAATATACCCATTGAATAGGCATGAATGCAACATTGCAGTTGCAAAATGGTTACAACAACAGTCTTATCAAGAAACTGAGGAACTTTTCACTATACTTACCTAAACCCTTTACCTTAAATACATGTACTTATAAGTGCTATTTACATTTGTAGGATGTATGTTCATTTCTGCAGACGATTTTCATATAGTGTTCTGTTCATTTGTACTATATTCTTGTTTGTGTGCTACTTTAACGGTTAATATTAACAAGTGGGAAGAGCTTTGCTTAACCTAAAACACAGGGTTTACCCTAACTTAGGAAGCAAGTTCACATTTTGGTATATTAAGTAGAATTAAGATCCATTCCTGTATATTGCCTGTATCTTTACTATTTCAATAAATTATCAATTATCAATAAATTATCAATTATCAATTACCACTCATATTGATGTCTGTTACGTCAATCAATCATGTCAAATCTATGTATTTCGACTCATTTGCCCTGCAGTGCACGAAAAAGAGCTGATGATAAAGTAGCTTAGCATTTTTAAAGTATTTGTATATTTAATATTTTTACTTGATAAAACCTAACCAGTTTAGATAGCAGTGGGGTCCCATTTTTTTATTTGCCCCAGGGCCCTCGGTTACTTAGCTACGCCACTGCTATTCATGGAGAACCACTACGCTACCTTTAGTATAAATTGTTTGTTTGTTCGACGCACATGACTCAAACATCACTGTTATTTCTATGTACGCAAAGTATCTACACATCAAAAATGAGTAATACTAAAATCACATTTAATTGCATAGTTTGTGACACATATTTTATATAAAATCATAACTCCACGTCATTAACTTACATAAAATGTTTACATAATTCATTTATCATAATTATTACGAGCATTAGGTACTTATTTATTATATCAAAATTCTGTCTCTTTACAAATTAACGAGTACTTCTTCCTATTATCAGACATTTTAAGTATAGTACTGAATAATTTTGCAGGTAAAGCCTCAGTGGTGCCCCAGCCGCTGGACACGGAGCAGTTCATCCGCGCTCAGATGTACGACGTGCGGTACGCGGGCGCCGTGCCCCCCGTGTACTCGTGGCCGACGCAGGGCGCGCGCGTCGACATGATCTAGCCCACTACTACCGACAGCGATGCGTAAACGCGCGACTGCGTTGATGCATTTGGATGTTGAGTTACGAATAAGACTTTCGCGATGCATTAGACATGACTGGTCTAAACACGAAATACAAATTTGAGTAAATGCTACTCGCTGCTTCTGTGCCTAAACCCATGTCTGATTCTCATTGAGTTATAATATTTGGTAACTCTTTTTAAGTATCTTTTGCTCTTATACATATACTCGTCTCATCACCAATAATTAAACAATATTTAAAGTTACACCTTTGATTATACAGAACGACTTTTGTAACAGTATTGTTTAAAGTTCCATGGGCGCGTGACCAAAATGTAAAATACAAGATTTTTTCTTTATTTGATTTTTATTACATACTGTTAGACTTATAAAAGCTATCAAGCTATTCAAATAAGATTTGAATCTTGTTCGTGTGTAGTAAAACGGGTTCTGACTGCTTTGTCCACACATCTACTCATCGTGATGAATCCAAACAACCCCTTTAAAAAAAGAAACGTTGGATTACAAAGCATTGAACAAAAAATGTATTAGCGCAGTCGTGTGAAAGTCCTATTCATATTTCAAAAGTTCTTTCTGAAATCGCTACGCGTATGATTTAAGCCAAATAGAAATGTATAACTATTTTAAATAAACCATCCGAAATATGCAGATAAAATGCAATTTAGCACGTTAAATATGTTTACCTCTTAACACCACCAAGGCGCACCAAATAAATTTATGTATTTACCATTTCTGTTATGCCTTCAATAAGGGCGATTAGCTGCTGTTGTTACCCGCTAGTGACATGTAGTAAATTACTAAATGTAATTAAATTTCTAACTGCTTTTCAATATCTAAGTACTTTCACTGTATAAATCTCTCATGTCATTTATAGGTATGTATTTTCTTCTTCGGAAGATGGTGCGAATCGCTGGCAATGATGATAAATTATTTCTAATACTAAGGTTATTATTATTAAAATGTATCTTGTCGTGGAGAGTTGTCGTCCATTGGATTAATAATATTTACGAAAGTTATCTAAATAAAATAAAAATTGGAGGCCGGATAGATTTGACGGGTGATTAGACAAGTTTTAAAGTAAAGAATTGTATACCCGATTTATGTCCACTACAGGGTTAAATTATTTATAGTACCTAATGATAAAGCGATAGTTACCATTTATTTATATGATAAACCCATTCAGTTCAGAAAATTTAATCGCATTTATAATAAGCTTGCTCATGTATTTTAAAATGTTTAGCCATTCCAAATCGTTATACCTATTTATTATCGCTGTTTGTTAAACCTCTATCAAGCGGAATTTAAACTTTATATAATAATATAATTTATTAAGTTTAACACAAACAACATCATCAACAATATGTATGAGGTATTTTTTATGTAAAATTTTATTATATTGATGCGAAGTCGTTTATTGTATTTAATTTATCTACCTACATCTGAAAAGTTTAAATATCTCCGAAACGGTGTGCCCCAGCAGAGCCACCACTTTAGAATAGATCATTTATATACTAAAATGATGTAGCTAAACGTACATATTGTACGTAGAGTAGTAGTTAATGAGAAAATAGACATCGATTGTGGCTCTGCTCGAGAGCATACCTATTCCCAATCAGAATTTGACCTGAGGAGTAATAAACGCTACAGTTTGATAAAACCTATTGTACAAATTGTTTGTTATGTACGTGTTGCAAAGTATCATTATTAATGAGCTGTTTTATATGTCTATGTAAAAGAAAGTCGTTTTTATGTTAGTTACAAGTCGAGAACGGATAAAGTTTTTATCTTGCATAACATAATAAGTATTGAAATATTTAAATTCACGCTACCACCGATAAAAATATATTACATGCTTTGCCGTAGAGCCACCACTTTAGAAACCGATCTCTTATATTTTGTAATAATTACGTCTAACGAACATAACGTACATTTGCCGTTCGCTGTACGGGTAAAAGGTTAAGATAAAAAACCGGCTAAGTGCGAGTCGGACTCGCGCACTGAGGGTTATGTGCCAACTTTACTGAATTAGTTAGTACTTAACTTTATCTCTCATATCTTAAACTGCCACGCTCGAGTATTACCTAAAATTCCCCTATTCGCCTCCCTAACTATAGTATTTGTATGAAGAACAAAGTTATGTTTGGGGTTATTGATAATAAATGTGCCATATCTCAAAAACTACTAATTTGATCCCGTTCAAGCCAATTTTCGTTGAAAGTATTTGGTATGATATTCCTTTCTTTTTTTCAAAATTTACACTTAGTTTAGAAGTTAGAGGTGGGACGCCCATTTTACCACTTTGGAAGCGTCTATCTATCAAACGTTAACTAAAGGAATGGTTCTAGGTTTCAAAGACCTATCCATAGACACCCCACACGCATAGGTTTTTTCAAAATATTTTTCGAGTTTAGTTTCATGTATGGGACCCCCTTTTCGAGTTTAGTTTCATGTATGGGACCCCCCCCCCTCCCCCCCTAAATATCATTTTTATTATTTTTTGTATAAGAATCGTAAAGATGTTAACAGGATACATCTTCCCACCAAATTTCAACAACAACAACAAGTGCTTATAGTCACAGAATTATGTAGGTAGCTGTGAAATACGGACGGACAGATAAACACAGACTTGACGAAACTATAAGGGTTCCGTTTTATGCAATTCGGCTACGAAACCCTATATTCGTAGATATGCATTACCTGTGTTATTCTATCTTTACTTTTTACATAAATTCATGTTTATAGAATAGAATAATCAAACTGCGTGCTTTAATATTGAAGCGCATTGGTAAATGTAGGTCGTGTATTAAGAGGCTTCGATTTGGATTAATTTACCTGTTGAATGATTATTTGTTGAGGTTATTTCGCTGTAATGAACAACAATCAATTACCGATCAAGTCACCATGTTTCAGGTGAAGTATTTCTTCAAAATATACACAATTTTACTTTATTAAAAATGAAGAAATTTTCAGTGAGCTTTCATGGGCTTTTAAACTGATTGACAGCCGCCAAAAATGGTTCTGCTACATTGTGCATCCCATCTCTTTTTATCATAGTTTGTTGCTTGTCGTTCTATTCTAAAGGGATGTTAATTTAATGAGGTTACCATAGGTGACGTAATATTTCTTGGAATGTTTTAATGAAAAATCAAAAACCTATCTTTGAAAAAAGGCTCCATATTTATTTTTCACATATAAAATCCCAATATTTTGTTGACAGCAAATGCGTATAACTGATTTTCATAGTAGTTAGGGAGGCGAGGTAGCTAAATGGCGTAATTCAACGGCGCCGTCGAGACCTATCAAAATCGAAAGATAAAATAATTTCGAAAAGAAAAGCTCGTATGGTAAAAACCATTTTAGCGGTGGGTTTGGCGTGTACGGTTTTTCAAAAATGTAAAAAAAAAAACAGTTACTTGAGCATTCTCGAGCGCGTCAGATATTCATACTACGTATGCCCCTAGTGCCTCTGATAACAACGGTATACTAATCTGCCGGTTTGCGTGGTGGGGGGTAGGCATATAAAGTAGTCAAAAATGCAAAAAAAAAAAAAAAATACTCGAGCGCGTCAGATTTTCGGAAGGAGTGTTAAGTAGGCCCCGTATACGTTACCCCAGCCAGATTTTGTCGAAAATCACATTTTTTTTTAAGTAGATAATTAGAAGTCCAACTTCTTCAATTGTTGTGCTGATTTTTAAATTTGTTTTGCTTATGGTTTTTTAGTTATTTGACAAAAACAGATCTGGCTGGCGTAACGTTACCCCAGCCAGATGTTTTATTAATCAAAGGGTTTATTGAAATAAACTTTAGGTACATAATTAGTATTCTGAATGAGGTAAATGTTGCCACAAAATTTGAATTTGTATCGTTTATGGTTTCGGAGATATTCAAAATCCTGCTGGTGTAACGTTTACGTGTTCGCTGTATCTCCGAAACGGCTAAGCGAATATGTATAATTTTTTGTACACAGCTTCTATGAATTTGTTATAATTTGTTTGCCAATAAAGAAAAACAAAATAATGCACCGTTTAGAAGTATTTTAATTAATAAAAAAACTCAAAAATAGCTCCTAGCTCTTCAAAAAAGAGCTCTAAAGCCTTATTTGAAACGTCATTTTGTAGCTTACAACTGCCTTCAAATGTTTGTAAATTTTCATTAGAATCCTGTAGGTATTTATTAAGTTACAACGATATTTAATTCAGTTCTCGTAACGATGCGCTCCGGAGATTTTAAGCCTCCGATTTACTGAGTTCCTTGTGGATTTAAAAGTTGAATAAGATATCATTAATTAGTATTTTAGTTCAATTTTCTACCTGTAAAATTTCAGCGTAATACGATTTGTAATTACTGAGATAATTAAAAGAAAGACATTAGGTAGTGCATGATCATGGCAACCCGACCAAGTATAGATGGTTACGAAAAAGCGGCCGCGTAGTACTTTATGCCTACCTTTTGAAATTAATAGGATAGTTTTAAACGTAAAGTACAGTTACGTACAGAAGTGTAAAACGAAAACAATATCATCTTAATTTGAGTATTTTTATTTACAAATCATGTCTTATAAACTTACAAAGAAAAATGCGAAGTACCTAAACACTTTAATTTAGTTATATATTTTCTTATAGCAGCATAATTAATGTTCATTGGCTCAACATAATTATAAATTAACTTCCAAAAGATTAACATTGATTTTCAAATCATGAACTAACAATCACATCGTAAATTATTGACTGACATTATTATTTTAAGAGCACATTACGATGACTGGCTGGCTAGTATTCTTATAAAAATAGTTTTATTATTAAAATCACAGATCATTATTAAAACTAAATTAAATCACATTGTACTTAGTAAAATGTTCGATTTTAAATATCAAAATAAACTTTCGGACATAGATACAGCTCTAATATAGTTATTATAAAACCTTCCTCTTTAATCATCAATCATCATCATCAAAAAAACCGCATCAAAATCCGTTGCGTAGTTTTAAAGATTTAAGCGTTCAAGGGGAAATAGGGACAGATAAAGCGACTTTATTTTTACTATGTAATGATTAAAAAGGAAAATTATTTTTATACATTAAGTAGCTTACCTTTTTCATTAGTAACTCACGAACTCAGGTATTATGGTCCGCAATAGAAGTACTTCATAGTAGTTCACTTTAAATTAAACGAAATTGCGAAGGAAGCGTATGCGCACTCATTCAACGAAACCAAATCTTTGACTAACTCTATCGAGCGACAAACAATCATCCGCCCTCCGTCCCTCGTCCCAAGGACGCGTTATCGACGCTATCTTTCTTTCTTCAGTAAGTTGCAATGATGTCGTCTCATGTGCATAACTGTGAAGAACATAGAACACGCGCGAATGCAGCGCGCTAAGTACAAAGTCTTCTATCTCTCTATCTATATTATTTTAAAACTGCAACGGGACCGTGTTTGTGCCAATTAAATATTTCACTATTTTGTTAATAAATATATAAGTTTAGCGCTTACGTCACAACAGGTTAAATAAGATAGGTAATGAATGGTACAGTATTTTAAGTAGGTAACATAAATAAGTAGACACAAATTAAAAATATATAATTTAATTCATTTCAAGATATATACTATGCTATAGGCTGAATAGTTTAATTCTGTACGCGACTGTATTGAGCATGTAGCGTTATTATACTATACGTTTTAAAAGGTAGGCATAAAGTACTACGCGGCCGCTTTTTCGTAACCATCTATACTTGGTCGGGTTGCCATGATCATGCACTACCTAATGTCTTTCTTTTAATTATCTCAGTAATTACAAATCGTATTACGCTGAATTTTTACAGGTAGAAAATTGAACTGAAATACTAATTAATGATATCTTATTCAACTTTTAAATCCACAAGGAACTCAGTAAATCGGAGGCTTAAAATCTCCGGAGCGCATCGTTACGAGAACTGAATTAAATATCGTTGTAACTTAATAAATACCTACAGGATTCTAATGAAAATTTACAAACATTTGAAGGCAGTTGTAAGCTACAAAATGACGTTTCAAATAAGGCTTTAGAGCTCTTTTTTGAAGAGCTAGGAGCTATTTTTGAGTTTTTTTATTAATTAAAATACTTCTAAACGGTGCATTATTTTGTTTTTCTTTATTGGCAAACAAATTATAACAAATTCATAGAAGCTGTGTACAAAAAATTATACATATTGGCTTAGCCGTTTCGGAGATACAGCGAACAAGTAAACGTTACACCAGCAGGATTTTGAATATCTCCGAAACCATAAACGATACAAATTCAAATTTTGTGGCAACATTTACCTCGTTCAGAATACTAATTATGTACCTAAAGTTTATTTCAATAAACCCTTTAATTAATAAAACATCTGGCTGGGGTAACGTTACGCCAGCCAGATCTGTTTTTGTCAAATAACTAAAAAACCATAAGCAAAACAAATTTAAAAATCAGCACAACAATTGAAGAAGTTGGACTTCTAATTATCTACTTAAAAAAAAATGTGATTTTCGACAAAATCTGGCTGGGGTAACGTATACGTAGGCCCCAAGGAAGCTCTCTTTAAAAAAACTGACGATTTTGGCGTGACCATAAGTTACGATGAATTTTTGAAAATGCAAAAAAAAAGTTTTTTTGAAATACTCGAGCGCGTCAGATTTTCATAGGGGAGGTTTATCTCGGTACCCTGAAAGCATATTTTCTTAATCTGACAAAAATGTTGGTGGGTTCTCTTAATCTGACCGGAAAGGTTTTTTGGTTTCTTTTTTTTTCCTTTCTCCTTTCTTTTTAATAATTCTTCACTTCGTTTTGCTGACGGTACGTCCAAAACAACAATTTGAGGATCAACGGGCTATTGAATAATATACATACATGAAACTGTACGTGTTAATAATACTTTTGTATACAGATACGCGTAACCTTTTCCAAGTCCACGAAAATTGTCGAGACGCTTTAGAAAAATATTTTTTTTTTAGGTAAAAGTAACATAATTTAATCATCGTTATTTCATATCATTTTTTAACACCCTCAGTTTTCAAGATATACTAAAAAAACCGGGAGTTTAAGTTTTTATGATGCTTCAAGTCATAAAGTTTTAACTTTGGACAAAAATGTAAAGATACCTTTTTTGTGTAAAAAAAATTACCTTTTTTGTTCATTTAAACTTTTTTTTTTGTAAAATGTATCGTTCGCGACTTATATGCCGCAACGCGTTTTTCGGAAGAAGAAATGGCTCCTCCACACTCCTGGTCATGCGGAAACCGGCAGATTTTGTATTTTTAGTACGTTTTAGATTATATTCTTCAAAATAAAAAAATCGCGCTCGAGAATGCCGGATAAACGTTTTTTTTTTACAAGTTTGCGACCCTATAACTCGGCGGCGTCAAGGACTTATCGTCGGATTAGTTAAATTTGGTCTTAAAACACTAAAATCAACCCCCAATATTTTAATCTGACGCGCTCGAGTATTACAGACTATCGATTTTTTTTTACTAATCTGATCGTCTATCCTAGGCGCGCGTCGCTACATATAGAGCTAAATACTTTACAAGGTTGTTCTATTAGGTCCAAGGTATCTCTCATATCTTAAACTGCCACGCTCGAGTATTACCGAAAATTCCCCTATTCGCCTCCCTAACTATAGTATTTGTATGAAGAACAAAGTTATGTTTGGGGTTATTGATAATAAATGTGCCATATCTCAAAAACTACTAATTTGATCCCGTCCAAGCCAATTTTCGTTGAAAGTATTTGGTATGATATTCCTTTCTTTTTTTCAAAATTTACACTTAGTTTAGAAGTTAGAGGTGGGACGCCCATTTTACCACTTTGGAAGCGTCTATCTATCAAACGTTAACTAAAGGAATGGTTCTAGGTTTCAAAGACCTATCCATAGACACCCCACACGCATAGGTTTTTTCAAAATATTTTTCGAGTTTAGTTTCATGTATGGGACCCCCTTTTCGAGTTTAGTTTCATGTATGGGACCCCCCCCCCCTCCCCCCCTAAATATCATTTTTATTATTTTTTGTATAAGAATCGTAAAGATGTTAACAGGATACATCTTCCCACCAAATTTCAACAACAACAACAAGTGCTTATAGTCACAGAATTATGTAGGTAGCTGTGAAATACGGACGGACAGATAAACACAGACTTGACGAAACTATAAGGGTTCCGTTTTATGCAATTCGGCTACGAAACCCTATATTCGTAGATATGCATTACCTGTGTTATTCTATCTTTACTTTTTACATAAATTCATGTTTATAGAATAGAATAATCAAACTGCGTGCTTTAATATTGAAGCGCATTGGTAAATGTAGGTCGTGTATTAAGAGGCTTCGATTTGGATTAATTTACCTGTTGAATGATTATTTGTTGAGGTTATTTCGCTGTAATGAACAACAATCAATTACCGATCAAGTCACCATGTTTCAGGTGAAGTATTTCTTCAAAATATACACAATTTTACTTTATTAAAAATGAAGAAATTTTCAGTGAGCTTTCATGGGCTTTTAAACTGATTGACAGCCGCCAAAAATGGTTCTGCTACATTGTGCATCCCATCTCTTTTTATCATAGTTTGTTGCTTGTCGTTCTATTCTAAAGGGATGTTAATTTAATGAGGTTACCATAGGTGACGTAATATTTCTTGGAATGTTTTAATGAAAAATCAAAAACCTATCTTTGAAAAAAGGCTCCATATTTATTTTTCACATATAAAATCCCTCATTAAATATAATGCAAAGTATACTAAATTTGTTTTTACTATAACACTGTTTCGTCTCGTTCTGTCTTGGCGCTGCTATCATGACAGAAAGTGACAAAACAGTGTTATAGCTTAAATGGGTCTATTAGAATGTCTGAGTTATTATGGATAAAAGGTTAATACTTTTTGCAGTGACACAAACGGAATGCAGTCGCATAACTGTTCAGTTCATATCAATGGCAAAAGTCGTAACATTAAAGGGCTCCAAGCGGTACGGCAACGGAGATATCCCTCACAACGGGGCTTCAAAATAAAACCACAGGATAACGTTTCAGACCGACAGTCTTTAATTCGAATAATTATTTATAAATACAAATTAAGAAGTACCGATTCACAACAAATTATTCCCTAGATTACAACGTTCGACAAAATAATGATCACTTATCACTTCATTACATCTCTATTCATACATCTGTACAAGTTTCCCGCCCTCGGCGGGGCCGCTCAATTGACTACCGCCGGCCGCAGCCCCCGCGCGCCTCACCGCGACAGCGAGTGCGAGCGCGAGCGCGCCACGTCACTGCCTGCAACACGAGGGTACTGGTTAGTAGCTGGACGACGCTGAGGTCGCAGCGTCGCTTAGCGCCCGACACCGCGTAACATCAATATTGACGGATTTGACATTTTAATGCTATTAGACTGGGGTGCGATTGTGTAAAGCAATCGTATTCATTTGACAGTTCAATACGGTATGGTCTGTCAAATGGCGAAGAACAAAGGATTTGACAGATCAAACCGTACGTTATGAACTGTCAAATGAATACGATTGCTTTACACAATTCCAGCTCTGATTTTTAATTAGATAGACCAGAATGACAGCTTTAATTGAACTTTTTATTTTTAAATGTTGAAAGCGTAGTACCAACAGTGATGTAACGATTTAATAACGCGATTAATTGCACGTGTGGTATTAATTTTCAATAATGCGATTTTCCGATGTGGATAAATAATACATGTAAACGTTAAATGCTGTAAGTAAATGTAATAACATAAAACAATTATTTCGTTCCCTTGCAATGTAAATATTCTTGTATGATTTTACCTATTTTGTATAAATACTTTCTATAAATATATTAATTTATTTGTAGATTTTACGTAATATTACTGTAACAAATCATCATTATACTTCAGCGCAACACAAATTCATAATTTTATAATCGATTTAAAACAAGAATTGAATAAACATTTTATTTACCCCGATTATTTAGGTACGACACTATTTTTAGATTGCTAAAAAGTGTTATTTGGTGGGTAAATGTCAATTTGGTCTATCTAATTCAAAATCTGAGTATAAAAAGAGCCGTGGGTATATCAATTTCAGCTAATCAGGAGCCATAATTCGAAAAATGGAGACCGTGCTCCCTTAGATTTGCCTCATAACGCCACATAGTTATTTTTGGTCTCCTGTAAAATTGCTAAAAATGACTTACGCAGTGTTGGAAGCTAAGGGACGATAGGTGAATCGCAAAAATGAGACATTTCTGACGTCACTTTTGTCGCCATTCTATCCCGATAAATGGACTCCATATTCTCGCTTTAGGTGAAATAAAGATAATTTAATTCGTAAAAATGATAATATGGTGCATTAATTGGGAAGCGAATGAAAATGAAGGCGACGAAACGAAAGCGATCGCCGTATAATAAATAGGTATCTATAGATTTACGAGAGAGATGGTCAATCACACGACGGGACGCTAACCCCTTTGAAACGAGTCGCTATGAGGCGACCCCGACGAACGAGGGTGAACGTCCCGGCGAGAAAGCTATCACCGTTTACTGACACGAATCTTATCGTAGAATAAACGAATCCATTGACCGTTTTTCGAGTCATGGTGATAAATGACATCAGAAAGTAATAAAAGGACACGAAAAGAAATTGTATAGGTAGGTGGGACACCTTTTTGCTGCAATATCTATTATAAAGGGACACAAAGTAAAACATTATTTAAAATAGAGAAAGAAAATAACCAATAATGTTATAAACAGTTACAAATTACGACTGAAGCGAAAATCAAATGGCACACTGACAACACAATATCAAACAAATTAATCGTCATGTCGCATTATGAATTGGTCAAGAAACAAAAAGCTCCAGAAGCGACTAACAGCGAAAAGGGCCTGACCTAAGGAACGACGGCCTTGTAAACGGGTGTCCTATAACAAAACATTTATTTGTCATACACAAAAGTCATGGCGACTACATTAGTCGCAAATTATTTTAAAAGTATGTGATTATAAAAATTATTAGTGATCTTTTTAACTAGAATAATAAGCTTGTTTTGTCCTTACTTTATCCTCAAACTGTCTAACATGTATAACTGTTAGCTTTACAATGTAAAATATTGGATTAGATTTTTATCACCTGTAGCTGTTACTATTAAACCAGAGGTGTTATTCTGCAACTGCTTTTTGCGTCGCGTCCCTCGTCGACATAAAGATCACGAAAAAAAGAGGTCATGTTTCAGACTGTTTGTTTTTTGTGTTGATACAGAGACATAATGACGATTTCATCCGGGAATAAGCTTAGCTTGACCTAGCACAGGGGCCTTTAGGCCTCCAAATACTAATTGCCCTTATTCCTGCTACCCTATTCTAAAAACAGTACCAGGCTTAGAACTGTACTAAGATATTAACCGACCAATTTAAAAATAATGTATTCATATCTTATTTGTTGGTTGGATGGTGTTAGTATAGTAGAATCAAATAAGTACTGTAACTTCATACGAGCGCACCGAGTTTCGTTTATATGTGCGCGCGCCCGTCCGTATGCGTCGTCGCACGCACACAAATAAGGAAAATATCCAGAATACATTATTGCGTAATATAGTAATGATCTTACAAGGTAATTCATCAATAATTAAGTAAATTTAGTTTAATAAGCAATTATGTTAGTATTATAAAATAAACCTAATAATAAGTTAAAAAGTAGGTAGATAGATAATGTGCATGCAATACTATTAAAGTAAGAAAATATGTTTTTAATTTGGTCTGTGTGGATTTAAAATATTCTTGACGGTTGGAGGTAGATTAATTATGCTCTGGGTAACCAAGTCGCAGTTCTTGCGCAAAGCAAGCGACAACCCTACAACTTTAGGCTATTATGACGACCTCCGTGATCGAGTGGCTAGCACGCTGGTTTCAAGCGTCGCCATCTCGAGAGGTTCCGGGTTCGATTCCCGGTTGGGTTTATGTAGAAAACATCTTTTCTATATTGTCTCGGGTCTGGGTGTTGTGGTACCACCGTTGTGTCTGATTTCCATAATACAAATGCATTGGCTATTTACTTTGGGATCAGAGCAATGTATGTGATTGGTGTCTAATATTTAATTTAATAATATCGCTCGCACGGGGCTCGGATTGGCGTACTTATTTGATTCTACTATGGTTTTACTATTGGTTTAAACCTGGTACATTAGTTACTTATTGGCGTACTGTACTATACTATACTTATTGACTTATATACTGGCGTACTTATTTGATTCAACTATGGTTTTAGTGTTGGTTTAAACCTGCTACATTAGTTTTTATCAGTGTGAGTGGTAGGGAGGCAGTACTGACCGAGCCGCTGGTGCGACGGCAGCTTGCTGAAGAAGGGGTGTGCGAGCGCGTCGCGCAGCGTGATCCGCTGCTGCGGCTCGTACTCCAGCATGCGCGCGATCAGGTCGAACAGCTGCCGGTGCTCCTCCGACGTGTTCTGTAGGTACCTCTGCAGATAAACGACATCACGACTTGTATTAATATTCCTTGGCGCTTGTTGAAGACACCTTCAACAATCTCCCGAGTAATATTTATTTTAAATTGGTAGATATATTTTAAACAATAAAATAATTTCGTCATAAGCGAGGTACACCAAGGTGTAGAATACAACCTTCTGTACAAAAGTGAAGCAATAGTTTATTTAATAAATTAATAGGAAATAGTAGATAACCAAATAAAGACTTCAATTTTTAAAGTGGATTCATTAATCTTTTAGATAAAACTTACTTATGAGTAGAACATAAAGTCAGTTTCTTTTTGCTTGTCGAATTTTGTGTACAATCTTGACATTTCTTTTTATCGAAATAATTCATTTTAAAATAAGATAAACACAAATTTCACAAACTACATACATAGAGATTTTCATCGTTTAACACAGACATATTTTTTAAAAATTTTACTGATATCATTTAAAAGTTATAAAAAGACTGTTCACAGTATTGGACTAGCAGAGAAAAACTGACTTTAAGTTAACTGCTTGGTTATTAATGGTGTTTTCTTATTTAAATGTTCTTAAATCTTACAAGTAATGGTTTGCAGTTTTCTCTGACGTATCTGCCCGCTGACGATTTCTCGTCCCAGTCTAATTTCCCGTGGTAGAAGTATTTTGTTCTCGTTTTACGTGCCATTCTGTAAAATAAAAATAAAAGATTGAACAAATAGTTACAAAAATACAACACTCTCTATCTAGATCCAGAAGCGGTAACTCAAAACATACTAGCGACGTCCTTGTATACAGATTTACTATAATACCATCATAACTAAAGACCGTTTTTCTTTGCTAGTCCATAAATATAAACAATCTTTTTATAACTTTTAAAATATTAGCAGGGAATATAATTTATTAACTATTGGATTTTAAAATCGGTATTTAACAATGAGTTACCAGTGTAAATTGTGAATATTGTATTTATCTTATTTTAAAATTAATCATTTCGTTTACAATATTTGACTAGCAAAGACAAACGGACTTCATGCTCAGCTTATGTTTCGGGAGCAACATCTAAGAGGATAATGTTATAAAACTTATTACAACCATGTTATGGTGTCGAAACTTTGCTTCATTGACTGTGACAAAGTTACAAGTTGTTAATGGACAAGTCTTTACTTGTCCATTTCACTAATAGATGAGTTTTGGTTATGTGACTCACTAGAGCAACATAAAAAAAGAATGTTCCAGAAGAACAATGGGGAAGCCTAAATGTTCAGCAGTGGACGTCTATTGGCCGATGACTATGATGAAGAACTAATAACAACCAAATTTCAGTTCTGAAACTGCTTTATTGACTGTGGCTTAATTACAAACCGGTAAAATTAAAGTGTTATGTTTATACCTGTAGGGGATTGGTCCGAGGATCCTCTCCATCATGGCGAGGTGTTCGCGGTTGTCGTGCGTCTGGAACAGCGTGATGCCGAGGTGCAGCTCGAACATGATGCAGCCGATCGACCACACGTCGCACGGCTGCGACCAGCCTAACTCTGGAAACGATACAACAATAACTTTAAGTTGATAAAAGATTGCAACTTATTCTGCGACTAGATACATGAAATTAACAGTAAATTGGGTATGTTATAAGTAATAGTATATAAACAGTACTGTGTTAAGTTGTACTTCGTAAGCTAGTAGGGGAGATGTTAGATGACTTATTTATTTGTTTAATCATTTATTGCAGGCAACAAAGGCCCATTCAATAGATACCATAAAACACATAAGTATAATAATATTAAAATATCAAAACGAATGAAATACTATTTTGCCGTTAGTCTTGCACATCGTGGTGTCCGCTAAACCGACAATACACAACACCCTTCGGCCAAAATTCTGCTTTCATGAAGATCGACAGCTGTTCGGTAGTAACCCTCACCACAATCAAATTGAAATTCGTATTGTGACGAGATTACAACCAATCGCCCCTCGGTAAGTATTTGGTCTTTAATCTTTATATTTACTAGCGGTCCCCCGAGGTGATCGGTGACGGTGATCAATATCCGACTTATAGGTGTAGAAAATTTTAAATTATCCATGCGAGCTAAGAAACATACACAATATTAAGGGTGGAATCTCTTACATATATTACTGTAAAAAGAAATTCATACGTCTATTAGTTGTTGAGCATTAATATTTTAAAGTAATCACACAAGTTGACTTTATAGTTAACTTGCATTTTTAGCGCGTACTTTGCGAATAATTAATTGAATCGTGTATAAGAACAATTTGGTTTTGGAACAAAACAATAATAGTTTTCACAGTCCATGTATTTAACATATTTTGAAGTCGGTTTATTAGGGTTTGTATGATTTTAATAGACGATTTTGGCTTGGAACTCTTCCCTTTTGTCGAGTGCTTAAATTTCTAGACCTTGTTATGTAAATACTAGAGATAAATAACTGTATATTGGTAAATTATATGGCTTATTAGAGAAAGATAAGAAAAAAATATATATCTTGATGTATGATTAAATTTCTTCTAAATCAAAATAAAATTATTGTTTCCGGCATCTAACAAGAGTCTGAGAGAGATCGCTGATAGCTACGAGGGTCAAACTGAAAGTTCTTAGAACTGGCCACTTATAAACAATATAATAAAAAAAATATTCTAAAATTTGAAAATAGAACTCTTTGCCAATATTACTGAGTATATATTTCATTCATTTGTCATTTGTTTTACGATTTGGCGGCAAATTGAAAATTGTCTGTGTCACGTCAACATGAATTTAACACGAGAAAATTTTCGTGCAATGATTTTTTATGACTTTCGATGTCATTTAAGTCAACAAGAAAGTTATGATAGACTACGATTGGCCTTTCACGATGAAGCCCCATCTCGTGCGACTGTTTACAACTGGTTTAATGAGTTTAAACGTGGTCGCACTAATCTCACTGATGATGTACGTGAGGGACGGCCTTCTACGGCGACGACTGAAAATAACATCTGTGTTGTGCGGCGTATGATAGAGACTGACAAAAGAGTGACCTATCAGCAGATTCGGACAAGCTTAGGCATCGGTATGAGTCAAGTGCACAAAATCCTCCACGAACATTTAGCGGTCAGGAAGCTTTGCGCCCGGTGGATACCTCATAATTTGACTAAGGCTCAAAAACTCCATCGTGTGGATTGGTGCCGTAAAATGATTGAAAGATTTAACGGAGGTGACTCAAATGCTGTGTTCGACATACTAACAGGTGACGAAAGCTGGATTTACTGTTATGATCCTGAAACCAAAAGACAATCTGCTCAGTGGGTGTTTCCTTTCGAGGAGTTGCCAACTAAAGTGAAGAGAGATCGAAGTGCGGGAAAAAAATGGTGGCCTCGTTCTTTGGAAGGATAGGTCATTTCGCAACAATTGTGTTAGAGGATCAAAAAACAGTTTCTGCAGAATGGTACACTACCAATTGTTTGCCACTTGTCTTGGAAAAAGTTCGAGAGAAACGACCTCGCAGTAGGATCCTCCTTCACCACGACAACGCCTCGTCGCACACCGCCAAGCGAACGATCGACTATTTGGCGACATCAAACGTTGAATTACTGGGTCACCCGCCGTATAGCCCCGACCTCGCGCCTTGTGATTTTTATTTATTTCCAAAAATTAAAGAAAAACTTAAAGGAAAGCGGTTTAAGAATGCTGAAGAAGCGGTGGCTGCGTATCGCGATGCCATTGAAGAGACCCCTAAGGACGAGTGGGCAAAGTGCTTTTCCCAGTGGTTCCATCGCATGCAGCGGTGTATTGACGTCAATGGACAATATTTTGAAAAGATATAATAAAACTAATAACTGGCTAATGTAATCAGTTTTTGATTTTCTAAGAACTTTCAGTTTGACCCTCGTATAAGAGCCCCTGAATTGTTATAACTGAATTATGTGCATTATTTTTAGCAATCAAATTTATTTGTCTTTTCTTAAAGGTGACATATGGCAGTTTATTTTAGCAATAAGCCACAATAAAAATATAAGCACTTTAAAATAGTTTTTGACGCCTAAAAGTCGAAAATTGTTCACTGTGCGTAGCTCGCGTAAATTTTGAATTTCCTGTAAAATATGTAATCCCGTAAAATAGTCACTGGAAATATGAAGCCAGAAACCATAGCGGTTAGTGCAAGCGCGTGTTGTAGTAAGCTGCAAGAATTATTTTTGTGCGGATTTATTGAATCAAATGATGTAGAGGACAATTTTGTTTAAGTTAAATGCTCCTGATGATAAATATTGTTTATTTTGATTGGAATAAATACCCGTTTCAAAGGTTACTTCATAACTTTGAAATTGGTAAATAGTTTTTTTTATTAAATTAATAAATATTAATAAGTTTAAACCATATCCGAAAGACATATTTTTAAACGAAACAATCCCGTAGTATATGATTTTTATTTATCTTAAACTGATTACGCACTCAACGGAAGTTGTCAGAGAGAACAAAATAATATTCAGTTTTAACAACATTTTCATTTGTTGCTATGCTCTTCATCGTGATGGTTTATAGCCTTCCTCGATTAATAAGATCATAATACAAAGATATTTTATCAATCGGTTCAGTACTTTCTGAGATTAGCGCGTTCAAACAAACAAACAATATCTACAGTTTTATAATATTAGTATAGATGATCCTTCATCAGAAAAAGATCTATACAACATTCATAGATATATTTATTTTTATAAATTCTTTAGCCTAAATGGATAACTGCTCCTCCAAGGGGCAAATGGAACAAAGATAAATTGGACACTATAACAGTGTCAAGTGATTGGTCATTTCGAGATAAACGTGTTTAAAGATTTTCAAGATTATTGAAATTTATTGTATCTTTGTAGTACCATGATGAACATGCCTGAAAATTGGCAAAACTACAAAATGAGATGTCTTTTTTATTCATTAAATGTACATTTTTGTGAATAATTATAATACAAGTAAAGAAATGCAATCAAAACACTTAAAACAGTTTTGCTTAAAATAGGCTTTGTTGCAAACAATTTGTTGAAATGTCCTAAAGGACTTCACCTTTTTGCAAAACTGATTTAAGAATCAAATCAGATTTATTTAATGGTCAAACAGTTTCAACAACTTAGTTTTCTATATTATGTGAATGATTTCTTGATTGATTTATGATCTGTTTTTTAGAAATTTATAAAAAGCGTTACTTTTATTAATTTTAACGTTCTGGTATATCCAACTTTCTGGATGTTTGCGATTCGTTAAGCAGTCTGCGTATTATTGCATGCATTTTGTGATACTAGATTATTCATTTACAGGCTGACCATGGCCTAATCAGCATAAATTACAGCTTCAGGTGATAGATTGATTAATCAAGACGTATCAACTAAGTCCTGGGGTTAAATTCAACAATTTTATTTTGTTTTTAATTTGTCTTAATTTTCAAAACTAGTAAATTGCTTCTTAGTAAGTAATAGGTAACATAATTTATTATAGTGTGTAAAAAAAAACCTTTCCGACCCATTAAGGGGTTATAATAAGGTATCAGTTCAAGATATCGAGATTATTGGGTTGAATTAATCTTTTTAAATGCATTATGACTACGAAGACATGTCATAATTTTTTTTGGTAAAAAATCTAAAACTACGGACTATTTAGTAATTATTTAATAACTTTGCAAGAACAATTACGACGGTTAGAAAAAACTGGGAGATCTGCTATTCAGAAAACAATAATTTAAGTATTTCCATTAATTACCATGGACTTGAAACCGTTTTGTAAAAAATAAACTCAGCATAATAAATCGCAACGCGGTATCAAGTAACACATTAAACCTATTTGCAAATATCGAAATATTCAATAGATTGTTTCGCAATAAGTGATTTTGCGAAATGACTGATATATTTTCTTCTGAAGTTAGACATTTAGGACATCAGTTTTTGCGAATCCATTGATACCGATAACTTTATACCTGATTTTTGTTAACTTGACACCCTTTTGCATAACATTGTCCAATTATGGAAAGCTAGTTATCGTGTTGGACCGAGTTGTGCATTACAGCTCTGTTCTAAAAGAAGCTACAAATTACCTACCATAAGTTCTGTTATTTTAATCACTGAACTCCTAAGCATTAAGGAGTCCCACCATACACTCGGCTCCACACAATGTTGACTACCAGACATAACAACATGTCAACATTAAGATTCTAGTAAAAAAACACTAAACGTTCCTTTAAAAAGGGTTTCCCTCGATTGCACCAAGATGAACCGATCCCGACGGCTACAATGGGACGAACTAGAAGGTCTGACCTCTTGATAGGCGTTTTTTTTTTTCAAATCAGTCTACAAATGACTATGATATGATGTAACACAGCCACAAAAGAAAAAAAGACATATTACAGTCGAATTGAAACCTCCTCCTAAA
Source organism: Pyrausta purpuralis (assembly GCA_963924145.1). Lineage (NCBI taxonomy): Eukaryota > Metazoa > Arthropoda > Insecta > Lepidoptera > Crambidae > Pyrausta > Pyrausta purpuralis. Next base: position 23,486,603 of record OZ001643.1, read on the forward strand.
ATTGCTAACTTTTAAATTGAAAACTCTTAAAAAATTATCTTTTGCATGCCAGTGTCTGGTGAAAAGTGAGTAACTGTTTCTTATTCAATATCTTTATGTGTACCACTTTTCGAGCGAAATAAAGAATTTGATTTGATTTGATTTCCTCCTTGAAGTCGGTTAAAAATTGGCATGTAACTCACCCAGTATGACCTCCGGCGCGCGGTAGTGGCGCGTCGAGACGATCGTGCTGTGGTGCTCGTGGTCGAACGTGGCGCTGCCGAAGTCGATCAGCCGCACGTCGCTCCGCTTCACGCGCAGCAGGTCGTGGCTCTGACGAGACATATACACATATTTAGTCCGGTCAAATTAGACATAAAAATAGGGGTAAGGTTACAAAAATTCCCACCTAGCTGAAAATTGGTAGGATTGTTTAAAACACCATCATAAATGAAATGTAGAAAGTCCCCATCGATCCGATACCTGGAAAAAAAGTTACTCGGGGTCAAAGGTCACAAAAACGGGTTTTTCAGCAAAACGGTAAGTTTTATCATAAAATTAGCCACAACAAAAATTGTAGAGCAGATAAATATCTACAAAAAATGTCTATATTTTTCTTCCTAAGAGCCACCGTTTTTGACATATAACGATCCAAAAAGACCTTTGACCCCGAGTAACTTTTTTGCCAGGTATCGGATCGATGGGGACTTTCTACATTTCATTTATGATGGTGTTTTAAACAATCCTACCAATTTTCAGCTAGGTGGGAATTTTTGTAACCTTGGATGTCTAATTTACTATATTGTTAAATAAATAAAATATTGGACATTACACCAATCACATACATTGCTCTGATCCCAAAGTAAGTAGCTAATGCACTTGTGTTATGGAAATCAGACACAACAGTGGTATCACAACACCCAGACCCGGGACAATATAGAAAATGATTTCTACATTGACCCGACCGGGAATCGAACCCGGGACCTCGGAGCGGCAACGCCTTGAAACCCAGCGTGCTAAGCCACTATACCACGGAGGTATATTCGGAGTTATACAAGACAAAGGTGACAGGCCTAGCAATCTGTCACTAAGCTCCGTCCGTTACTGCCGTAAAGTAATTATAACTGCGTGATTGTAGCAGGTCATGACTCTGACGAGACATACAAATATTATTCGGAGTTAAACAAGACAAAGGTGACAGGAAGCCTAGCGATCTGTCACTAAGCTCCGCTACTGTCGTAAAGTAATTAGAACTGCGTGATTGTAGCAGGTCATGGCTCTGACGAGACATAGAAATATTATTCGGAGTTAAACAAGACAAAGGTGACAGGAAGCCTAGCGATCTGTCACTAAGGTTCGCTACTATCGTAAAATAATTAGAACTGCGTGATTGTAGCAGGTCATGGCTCTGGAGAGTCAGAGGAAATATTATTATTCAGATTCATTCATTCATTCATCAAGTAGCATTGTGACGTAGTGACATCCTCGCAACCATAAAATTATAAGAATTCTAATTACTCTTTTTATGGTTCTAGCTTGTAAGCTCTAGGTTCATGATTGCAAATTGAAACCGTCAATTTTAACCAGCTACAAGTTTGTATAAGCAACAATAAGAACCTTTATGTAATATTATTTACTACCCATGACTTGCAATTAATAATTGTCTGTTTTCTTTGAACGAATACTAATGAAGTAACGTATATATTGTCAGTTTAGTGGTTACAGTGCAGATGAATATGCTTGGAACAAGATGTAAAATAACAGTAGAAGAAATGTTATTTACTCTTTCGTCATTGCATGCATCGCTCGCATTCAACAACCCCACAAATGATAAAATATAATCATTATCTTTTGTCTAGGTCAATTCTATAACCTTATTATCATAATAATTGCATACTTCCAATGAAATGTAACAAATTGGATTTGGTATTGCATGGTTTACATAATATGATATTAGAACTGAATATGGAAATCACTTACTATTTCCTACGTTTTAAAGTTATTCTTACCTATCTAATGGCGTAGCGGGCACTTCTACGTGTTTGCGTTTTATTTTGAATCAGCGAGTTCAATCACCTTGTTATTTGTATATGATGATTAACATGCTCAAAATTAGTGTTTCATTGGCTCAGGGCTCAAACAAACAAAATGAGTGGAATAGTACTGGTTGCAACGAAGTTGCAGAAAGTTGATAACATAATAAAACAAATTTGTTTGGTCTGTCAGTTTGGAAGTTAAAAGTACGTACATGTATCTCGGTTTCGGCGATGGAGTCAAACTTATTAGTGGTATCTGAGTGGAAAATAAGCTAAATATTCCAGTAGCTACAGGGTGGGTGTGTTTCCAAGGCCGCGGTACTGAACCGAGTGTAGTAAATCGTTATGTCAATTGGTCAGTAATTTCTCTTCATCTCCAGTCTGTATTGGTGAAAACAGTGTGCTTGACTGATTCACGGACTTTGGTTGCCTTGCCTCCACTCTGCCCAGGACCGCGTCAGTGTAATCGCACCTAAAAACTAACCTTTTTTGAGTTTGTGTACGTGTGCACGACCTCGTAGTCGCTGTCGACGAATAATATGTTCTCTGGTTTGAGGTCGGTGTGCGTGAGCTTGTTGTCGTGTAGGAACAGCACGCTGTAGATCAGCTGGTACGATATGTGTCGCACCTGCTCCAAAGGGTACGGCTGGTAGTTGTTGTCTTTCTGCAATTAACAAAAAAAAAACACAACATGAGTAGAATTTTTTTAAGCTTGGGTTAAAAATGTGACTATGTGAGTTCAAACCCGGCCTGTTTCAATGAGCTAATGCAATTAAGGACAAACTCAATTACTACCTAAAATTGAAAGAAAGCATGGTGTATAAACCTGCACTCAAGTGTATAGTAGTGTGTGAAATATAGAAGCAATTCCATAAAAAAATGCTAAGAGAGTTGTGTGATTCATTATGTATAGAGATCACGACCCTCGGCCTCGGTATCTACTTTGTAATACTAATGTGTAAAATGTATACCTAAAAGTTGGTTAAGGATATTCTACAATTAATAATTGCAAATTACTTCCAGAACAATGTATCGAACAGAGAGGAAATAATATGCATTAATCATAATAATCAATATAACTTAGAAATAGGAAATTGAGTTATTAAAAGACGCGGAAAAGCGGTAATGCCTCAGGTCGGTAGTTCGGTACCGAGAGTAACGTAACCGAAGCTTGCGCAATCAGGATTAAGCGGCGATACTTCGTGAATGCTTAATGAGCAGCTTTATACATAGGATTACTCACCAGGAAGTCAAATACACTCTGTCCGAGCATTTCGAATGCGATGCACATGTGTCCGTGATACTCGAACCAGTCTAACATCTTTACACATAAGCTGAAACAAAAAAGGTGTTACTTTAGAAAATTCTACCAAGTTTTGTTCATAATTAGAAAATAAATAGATTCGGACTATTTTCAGTCGTGCAATTTTGCGAGTTTAGGAAGACAGAAATAAGTTCTTTATTTTGAGACACTCGTAAAGCAATCAAGGGCTCAGAGTGATTCAGTATCAAGGGCGCTCTCGCTCGTCTCCGTATTGATATTTAGAAAATTAGGGGCAAGCGGCAGACGGTATTTTTATGTTTTCGGTTGACATCAAGATGGTGCTGGCGCGCCGCCAGCCGGGCCGTAACGTCGCGTATAAACGTGCAAGGTCAAATATTGTTACATTGCACGCCGTCCGCGCAGGATTAACAGATATCAACAAGTGCTCGCCTTAATCAACCACTGAATCTCGTTAAGTACTCACTTTTTACAGTCTGGGTCAACTTCTGCCAACTTCTCTAAAACGTTAATCTCTAGTTTCGCAGCCTCTCTGTACTTCTCAACATTCTTGATTATCTTCAGAGCCATTCTGTGCTCCCTGGAAATTATAAATAGATCACATTATTATTCATTTACGCAGATGAAATTCGTTATTCGCTGGCAATAAGTATCAAAAGTGGTCATTAGTACAAACAAACTAAAATAGCGTTGAATAATTTAGAGAAGGTATGTGGTGCCAAGCACTGTGTCATCATCCGCGCCGGAGCTGCGGGGATGTGAACGACACCGCACGTCACACAAAAAATTACAATGCAGGCCGCAGAAATAGCTTTTACTGCACACAACGCCACTCGAGATATGAAAACTCTAGAGTGAATGAGAACGTTATTAAGAATATTTTATCTTACTAACACATCATTAAAATCGACTTCCAATGACAGATTCATCTCAATGTGATTCAATATAATTCACAAAAAACAATTATCATTAGTAATACGACTAACGATCTCTTAACTTTCTATTTAGACTGATATAATCAATTCCTTAATTTCACACCATATGCATGGCTAATAAGCAAAAAATAACACGAAACATTACATGCACGAAAGGGGACTAATGTGAAAAACCTATTGTAGTACATTTTTATTATTCTGATTTGATCTGATTTGAAATTCCCAAGATAACCCAAAACTTAAAACTGCATACGAAATTCAGCGTTAAACACTAGCGTAAGACACGGGGTTCGATTCCTCGTCTGTCACAGCCAAAGTTACTTTTTACAAGTGCAATTTATAATGAAATAGTTAATATTTTTCATTCATTGATATTAGTTTATTTATAAAAATATTGGTTACAGTATTCGACTCGACGACGAAGACGACGAGCAAAGACAAACGGACTTTACATTATTATATTATAACAAGTTACTAATAATAACTATTATGCACATAACATTTAGCATGTGCGATAAGGAACACTAACTTAAGTAAGGAAGGACAAAATACTGTAATGAAAAGTGTTTACTTACATTTCTAAATCCTTCACCTCAACCACCTTGCCGAAGGTGCCCTCACCGAGTGTGTCGATGATTTTGTCTGCAATTAAACCAAGGTGACATATTAATTAATGCACAAAAACAGTCATGATGGAATTCGGCATTGGTTTTTAATTATAGGGCTCATCGATACAATCGCAATTGAATACATTTCAATACAAGTGCATTTATATTTAGCTCGCTAAAAACCAATGAATGAAACTCCAACATGACTCTGCAAAGTTTTGATGATGTAAAGATACCATTGAATTAAAAGTGAAAAAATTTAAATAAAAAAGACATCAAAGTCTTGATTCTTCATAAACACTGAGCACTAAAATTGACTTTTGGTCATTTAGAGTAGTGAGTTTCTTGAAAATTCTGCTGTCTGTTTCAAAACAATTGTGTTGCGTTTACTGTGTAGGAGTAAATGAATTAAAAATTAAATATTTACTGTATGTGAAAGTGTATGTGGTGTGTTAATGTATGAGTGTTGTGTATGTCTGTGTAGTAAGAGTTGGTTTAAGTTATGGTGTGGACACGAACATCTCGCTCCCATGACATAGCCGGGCCAGTAGACCAGGTGTCCGTCCTTGTCGTCCTTGACGGAGGAGCGTGCCCGGGAGCTCTGCAGGCGCCGACCGCAAGCCGCACCGCCAGGAGGGACGCCGCCGCACAGCACCGGCCACACGCGCCATCACGCCACACGCACGCCACAAGCCACGGAGACAGCCACGCGTACGCCGAGACCCGAGTAGTGTTGTACCCAACAATCAGACAATGGAACGGTTGCCCGTCAGACAAGCGACAATTGGTATGGTGTGTCGTACATGCTGTTAAAGGGCGGACGGGTGGGCGCTGCGGTTCGGCGCTGGCGGGAGCCCGAGGGCTCGGGCGCCCGCCAATGGCCGTCCGCGCGGGAACGGGCGGGAGCGGAGCGGGACACGGAAGCGGAAGGTGGGACTCACCGGGAGGAGATCCATCACACTGCAAACACTCACTCATTCACACATCGACCGTTCGTCCTGGAGTGTAGGAATAACAGTGTCCACCCGATAGCCATTTCAAAAAATAAATAAAATCATTTAACTAAAATACTAACGTCCTCAATGAACTTATCAGGACACCGTTTACGTTTCGACTTAGGAAATATATTGACATAGAAAAAAGACATGTTAGTTCTTAAAACACGCATAAAAAAAGTTAAAGCATGCACTATCATGGCACTCGATTAATATTCTTCACGTCCACCTTCAACTGATGTAAACAGATATTAGTTGCATTTAGTTCGCTTACAACCGCCAAGATAATATTTGCGCCTACCCTACGTTTCTTTAATAAAAATAACTGTCAAGTTGAGACTGACATGCATTCCGTAAAGCATTTATTGTCATTCGGTACCGTTTGCTGCAAATTTATGTAATAGTTATAAAATGTAAGAAAAAAGTATTGAATCATATTTTTAGAGGCTATTCATGTGATAAATAAAGCCTTACCCCTTTGTTCATAATAACTCAAACAGTCTAATAAACCTATTTTAGCTATCACACTGTTTTGTCACTTACTGTCAAATTATGACAGCGCTAAGAAAGAACGAGACAAAACAGTGTTACATTTAAAACGGGTTTATTAGACTGTTTACGTTATTATGAATAAGGGGGTTTGTTTCTTACTTCCGTTGACTAGTGTAATTGTGGTATCGAGTAGTAAAACAACGGACCGGGTGTATGTTAGCGGGCGGCACACAGAGCGCAGGCGCAGGCGCAGGCAGCGGTTAGCAGTGCTTACAGGCGGCGTGACCGCGCGCCGTAGCAGGTGGCGCGGGCGCCGCGGCCGCTGGCGGCTGCGCAGCTCGGGCGGCAGCGCCACCACGTCACCCACGCCCAGCGGCTCCGGCTTCTTCGTTACCACTTCGTTCGACACGTCGTTGCCCTCCTTCTCGCCTATCCGACCGTACACCTCGTCCAGGTGCGCATACTTCATTATGAGGCTCTGTATCTCCTTCCGCCTCGTCTCTCGATCGCTCAGCGTCCTGTCCCCCACCGGAGTCTTGTCCTCATCCTCGTCGCTTGACGGAAAGTATATCTGCTTCTGCCCGCCTACTTCCTTCGAGGGGGAAGATGCCGGTGTCTTTGCTAGTGCGTTTGTCTTAGTCTTGTCGTTGCTGAGCGGCGAGACCAGATCGCGGACACCCGGGTGGATGTCGATATTGACCGGCCTCAGTGCTAGTTTTCCTTTTCTCTCATTATTCTCACTTTTTTCGGCTCTGAGTGAACGTCTTTGGTGTCTTCTATAAACGCTGTCTCTATCTTTCCCGTAGTACGTACGATCTTTTAATGGAATATCGTATCCATTCTTGTGTTCTTCTTTTTGTTTCTGGGTAGATGATATCTTCCGATCTGCTGTACTTCTAAAGGGCGTCTTATCCCGTGTTTTTTCTCGAGAGTAATGGTTTCTCTTAAACGAACTCTCACCGAACACTGCAGTCGTTAGGCTTCTCATTATTCCTCTCGGCATAGAAGGCTCCGGCTCCAATGTCTTGTCACGGTCTTCTTTCTCTTTTCTAGCTCTTTCTTTTTTCTGGACGGCTATTCTATCTAACACAGTTGAATATTTATCTTCTAATCGGCTACGTGTACTTCCCAAAAGTATCGTGCTATCGACATTATTATTGGCTTCCTTGAGAGGATAACGTTTGGTGAACGGAGATGATTTATTATCTTTCATATGAGCTCTGCGGAATGAGTCACTTCGTCCAAGAGCACTAAAGCCGGAGGTAGAATGTAAAGGTGATGTTTCAAGTCGCGGTTTGGGTGAGCTCAGGTAACCATACGTTCGATCATCGTTTATTTTTCGCGTAGCGGGTGTGACGCCGGTAAGCAAGGGTGTGTATGGAGATATTTGTCTGGAGTTTTCGTATCGTCTCACGCTTGCAAGAGCTGAATTTTTACTGGTGAGCAACTTATCATCATATCGCGTTCGCGCTGCACTTAGCTTAGTGTCACCGATATCAGATTTTTCGGATGGACCCCTCCGAGTCAGCCGATTGATGATGCTGGAGTAGCCGTCTGACAACAGCTGAGTCATGCTAGTGGTAGACGCTCGGCTGTAACGATGGCGGCGAGGGCTGGTCGTGCCATTTCCATTGGTATTTATTGTTGTCATATTTATGTGATGATTGATTTATTATTTACACTCACTTTTATCCCGGATAAATTACGTAGTATTCGAACAACGTCATAATTCCACACTAGACCACAATACACAAAACATTATTTTTTCAGCAAGAGGTGAATGCTTCGGTACCGGACATTAGACTGGGTCTATCTCGAGATTGAGAGCGTACCTAAGCGCAAACGAATTTCAGAAAGATCACTAGCGCAGGCGAGTGCGGCCGCCGGTGCCAAGTAATGGTCGTGGACTAAAAATATCGGCAACCCGTGGGAGCGCCCTCCCGCGCACTCCCGGTGTGCGCGCGCGCATTTCTTCGCATCACACTTCTTATAATTATTTATTTGTATTTGCTTTTTCCCATTATCCATATTTTTTTCAACTTGCATTATAAATAAGCCATAACTCCGACTGGGACTTATTTGCCATGAAACACGTTATAGTGTTTAAAATATATTTAAATAGACTGACGCCTCCGTATTTAAGACTTTGTTTCGGCAAATTGATAACGAATATGTCGTGTTAGAAGAGAGCATCTAAAAAGATGGAAGGTACTAAAATAGAATTCGTAGTTCAACGAACATCGTTGAAAATCAGTGTCTATGTATACCTATAGAAAACTATAATAATTTGTTCAACATGTCGATGAAGTTTTAGACATTTGTGAAACGCACACCTTTCTCTGAAGGATGAGCGCTGCCGCCAAGACAGTTCTGTCAATAAGCGGTAGGTAATTGGGTCAGTGGGGCGCGTGTGAGCAACGAACAATGCCGCCTGCGCACGCGGCCAGCACGCAACGTATCCATCTCATAAGATAAACAATTATTATCCTATAAGGAAGCTGTGTATTTATCTCGAGTTAAACTTGAACGAGAGATTAATTCGTGTGTTATCTCATTGGACATGCCATGTTGTGAAGTAGTCCGAGTCGGTAGGGAACGGGCGGATGCGGGCGCCGCGATAAAACTTATAGTGACACGACACGAATGTTCTACGTGTCTCACGCTTATCATATTGTAAACGATCCGTGTTATGCTTTGTTTTTTATCATTAGTTTTGACTTCTGCAGCTAACACGTCAAACTTGTAGGTGTTTTTTATACTGTATTAACTTATGGTAGTTGTTATAACAATAGTGTTCCCAGAAAGGATCTGAAGTAAGAAAAAAGCATTACGAGGTGAGCTTCATCGTGATGAAATTATCAAATAATTGTAGGCAGGAATGTTCTAACTATTGCGGGAAATGGTACATATCGGTGCAGCAACGGAAGCCGCGCAAAAATAACTAACATTTCCAAGCTGCCACATTTGGCTCGCCGACCTCACATGCTTTGAACTTTTCTCCTTTACTTACCTAACAGTTTTTGTACAATATCGATTTCATAACAAATTTTAGCTAGGTTGCGGAGTTTTTAACGTTAAGTGATTATAATACAGTTTTTACTCTCTAAAGACGACATCGAATGACAGTCAACATTTGCGGCACGAAACGAAGATTCTGTTGCGATTGCAACGGATGCATGTAAGTAGAAACACTATGTTTATGCAGTTGTATTTTGAAACACAAACATGGGTCAAACGCACCTGAAAGTATACATCATCGTCAGATGCAAGCGGATAGTTGTATTTGATGACGAGTTCGTACACGTTAGATGGGTTATTATAGGACTTCACTTTTTGGGATGTTATAACACAGAGAGCGATAAGCAGAAACAACAGAAATGCAACATATTCGTCGGCACTGATAATATCGTTGATGTGGTAGTATCGGTTCAGAGTCATCGCATGCGGAGTGTTGGTAAGCAACTGCACACGGGCGGTTGGCGTGCAAAAGCCAGCTGTTTTGTGTGCGCCACCGGGTCGGCTTAATAATACTAGCAATGGAGCAGGTAAAGAAACCTCTCACGCCATTGGTCGTCGATTCATTGAAAGGCAGGGGGCAACTCATTGAATATTATTCTAGGGCTACTAAGGTACGAATGGCCACGACGAATGTCACATTTCGTCATTATGGTGGTTATTAAGGGTTATTTTCTTAAATTCAAGATTGAATTTTCACATAATCATCGTCTAATTAATTGATTTTAAAACTGACCTTGCCTGCGAGCCGACTACACGCACCGTCGATGTCAAAAAGGACCTCTGCCACCACAGAGAGTAGTTTCGCAACATCGTGCCACTTACACCTGTGCTCCTTGAGAAACCGCTTGTAAAGCTCATAAAAAGAGGCTAGACGTAAGGGCACTCTCATACGATGGTGTCTTATTGATATTTCCGACATTGTACGAGATAACACTACAAGTCTACGAGTGATAACACAACACAGCACAGCACGACACAGTTCGAGCGTGGGGGCGGGTAGGCACTGCGCCGGCTACCACACAACTGTTTTGAAGTGGCGACCGATACCGTCAAACGGACCACGATTCGTCTTCAAAACAACGCGAGTACAAAAACTTTTATTACAACGAGACATGAACAAGACAAAAGGTAGCATAAAACTGCAACAATTAAGCAAGTCGAACCGTTCAGTGTCGAAGAACGAACTGAAGGAACTGCGCGTCGAAGTACCTACTCTTTAATTAAAAATGACCAGCTGGAATGAAGCAAACAATTTGAAACAAGAGCTTTCGGTTCAAACAGGATTTATCCGCGTAACTGTGACTCGGAATTCATTATTTATGAATAATATTTTGAAGCATTATATTAGGTACTCATCATAACATATTAAGAAGTATTTTGAATAGTACATATTAAAGCAATCATTATTTTAAATACTTCTTCAATGATAGATAAGCTACATAAAGTGAATTGAATTACAAACTCATATTTTAATAATAAAATATGAGTGATGTTATGCTTTACAGTAATGATTATATTAATAGTAAAAAATATATTTAAATATTAAAAGCTTGTGTTGTGGCTTGTGGCTGGCGCAACGTGTCCGCGGCTCAGTATCGTAAGTATCGCAAGGTCGGCCGGAAGGAACTGGGCATTACCAAATAGATAGGTGGGTTCGAAACACCGCATGCCGCATTTATCAGACCATATCAACCGCACCGTATGTATAAACGGTGCACGATAGGAAAGTCATCGTCTATCAGCGTTCTTGACCTTAGAGTACGCCTTAATGTTAAGGTAAACGTTTTGTCGTTAGTGTTGATTTACTTTGTAAGTACGTGACTAATATCATGATTTTAATTGTTAACAAAGAAATATTGAGTAGTTGAATGATATCGAATATAATTTAGAACAAAAACATCAGGAGGTGGCATTCTATGTAGTCTGTAGAAATAAATTACTATATGATAATACACTCGGAAACGCAGTCAGAACATGTACAAAATAAATAAAAAAACGCAAGAAAAAATATCAGATTCTGATGTGTAAACAGAAAATCTAGATGGAAATGTATCGCGCTCTGTGTAATCCTGTAGTCAGCTAGGGACCTGTTTCACGGCGAGATCCGCATTGAGCCGCCTCGGTCGAGTTTCAATTGATAGATTCGGTGCTACAATTCAAAACAATTGAGCTACACGCTACTTGATGAGCCTTTATTAGCCGCGTTGGCTCGTTGCAATCTTATGAAATATAATGTACCTACCCTATGCTAACTTCATTCTGATTTTAAAATTAATTGATGTAGGTATTTTTAATTATTTATGTGCGTTTGGTTGTTAAAACTAGTACACCGTCAAATTGTTACTTCGGCAGTTGTGGTAATTGAGGCAAAGATAAACCTGACACAGTTACTTGTGTAACACAAAAAGCTAGATATCTGAACCAACATACATAACCTGGATGCCTACATTTTTATAATTTTCTGAATACCTATTCACCTTGCATCTGTTCTTGTATTTGTTTGTTCGCGTTGACAGCGCTAAATTACCATATCTTTGTTTGGAATAATATAAGCCCACTAATGTTATAACTCAGGTAGGCAATTCGTGTTGTTGCAGAAATAGATTTTTTATTTATTTAAGGTTGGTTGGGCCATATTGGTTTGGAGGTCAGTGAACATGATGTCAAGATTTTTTTACAGGTGCAATTTGACTGGACAGGTGTGGTGGCACTGTGGTGTGCAGGCGCATTGCTCGGGTCGATATCACAGCGTGGACGCTAACGGCCGGCGGATTCCTAGGTGAAGGTAAGCATCACGGTACTATTTCTGTGCGCATGCCTCGTCCATATCATCAACAGTGGAACACGTGGCGCCATCTAGCGACCGGCATCAAAATCGCATAGCTTACGCGAGAAGCTGATACTATTTTTGTCGGTCATACGTATGTTATTTACTGCTATAGGGACATAAAAATGTAATTGTTGTTTGTTTTATTTTACGAAAATAACTGAGGAAAATTTTTACATCGAAAAATTTAGATCATATAACGTGACCGTATTTCAACAATTAGATCAATTCATTAGTTTTTTATGTATGACAAACAGGCGCATGCGGTATTACTATTAAATGCATAAACACTGTTTTAAAATGATGATTAAATAACTGTTAGTGGTATTTACATGTTAATAAATAAATGTAAATAAATAAATAATAGCAAATACTAATTAAATTATCTAAAACTAAGACCTTAACCTTGAAAATTTTGGAAACGTACATTCCTGAAAGCTCTTTTTTATAACGTCATCAAATGAGCAAGAGGATAGTGATGAATTAAATCCTTGACCTGATAGTATAAACTAAAATAGATGCACATTGCTCTCGATATACACGTTGGCAAAGCAATGCGCAGTTACTTTTAATACAACGTTCATACATTTATTTTATTTGAAGCGATTCTACAGTATTAGTGCTCTGAATATGGACGTGGAATTAGAAATATCATCTGACCTCTACTTCCTTGTGTTGCTTGTCAACCTTAAGCTGAGACACAGGCGGAGGCAGGCGAGGCGGTTGAAACGAGCAAGAGGGCTGAGGTTCTGTTTGGTGGTTCGCTTTGGGAGGCGATTGTGGAGTTGGCTTTGGACTCTTCGGGGCGTCCACTTGCTGACCTTCGGCGTTCTGTAAACGTATTTGTGGAGCTGGCTGAGGTCCACTGAGTGCAACGTCATTAAACGGTCTTTTGGGGGCTAACCAAGCTGGTGGTACCGCAGGTGGTTGCGGCGCTAGTCGGAGAACTTGTTTGTTGCTAGCGTTACTCTTAATTTCATCTGGTGCAGACCTTAGTATGACCGGGTTGTTTGCTTTTATACTATTAGGATCACGTGAAATAGATTCATCCACTACGGCAGATATGTTTTTAGGTGGTTCAGTGAATTCCTGAGCTGTTAATTTATTATGTACAGGAGGTAGTTTTGTTGGTAATGGATCATGAAGTGGAATGGATGGCAATTGGCTAAGAGGTAGATTAGCCATTGTTGTTGTGCTCGAAGGCACTGTAGGTTGCGGTCCGTTCGTCTCAATGAGTTCTTTGGTATCTTCATTTATTTTAACTGTACTATTAGGTTTAGAGGGATCGGGTATTACTGGAGAAGTATCGTCTCTGCTTTGTGAATAATCACTATCACAACATGACAATTCATCGAGACTTTGTATAATATCTAGGGCCGAAGCTTCGTGGTAATCAGTGGAGCACGGTGAAGTGTCATTGCTTGTATCATCACCAGCGATACCATGAGGTCTTTGCGGTGAACATTTGCTGCTGGGTACGAAGGCTAAGCTAGATGTGATATCATTTGAAACATCAGCATTTAAAGAGTCTTCCGTTGAAGATTCTCTGTTCAGAGTTTCAACTACATTCACTTTTTCATCATCACTCACTATATTCACAACAGCTACTGTCGGTGTCACTGATTCTTCTCGAGACAAATTCACACATTCTTGACATAACGCACTAGAACTATCAACATTTGCTGCTGATATATCTTCAAGACTGTTATCTTCCAATGGTACAATTTTGGCTTGTTCTACTACAGGTAAGCTCATGTACTGTGGTATAGCATATTCTATATCAGTCAGAGGCATATAATGAATAGCATCCTGATCTCCTATTGGGGTTTCGAAATGAGGATGGTAATATTCAAATGCCGAATTATCTGTGCCATATGCAGACCAAGGGTCGTTCGGTGGGATTATAGGTAATCTATCATAATACAATTCAGGATTAAAATTACAATCGACTAGAAGCTCGGGTTTATAGTCCCAGGTAGGCACAAATGAATCTTCGAAAGCCAAGTAGTTTTCAGGCAGAACCACCATGGTGCTGTTTATCTGACTAGGATCTAACGCGTATGAGCCATCATAGAACGGATTATTAAGTACAAGGGGTGGTGGGTGTAAGGGGCCCAACGGCTCAACGCTTACTTCAGCTTCAACAAATAATCCATACTTTGATAAATCCGGTTCTGAGCGTCTGTGCCGGAGAACACTGCAATCAACATCAGATGGAGATGAAAAAATATCCGAAATATCGAAACTATGAGTTCTTCTTAAGTAGCCCTCCGGTTGGAATTGTTGTTCACCGTCTATTTCGGTTTGTAGAACATCTCTGCCTTCATGGTTTTTGTAAAGTGTTCCGTATGTCGGTACACCCACGTTGTTAATATCGTGTAAAGCAGATGCATCGTTTGTTTGATTGTGAACAGCTTCAAGGTTGCGATCGTCACGGACTACATCATTGGGCAGTAGCACCACGTGGGGCAGGGCCGGTGGGGGCCCGCAAAACAACAAGTTGTTAGGTGGCGGTCGCGGCGGCGGAGCAGCCATGTCTCCCGCGCTGGTCACCCGCGGACCAGCGCGACGGACTAGAATTTCGGCGCGCGGCGAAGACGCGCCGGGCGGCCGACCGAGCTTTGCGACTGACTGAAGGCGTTCCGAGTGACGAAGGCGAACACAAATAGAACGGGCGCAAGCGCGAGGAGGTCGCCGTCTCTCGCGCACATCTTCACGGGCGAAGGCGCACGCGCACTGGCGAGCCAAACCCGTCCCGCGTGCTATCCCAAACAGGCACGCTGACGTTTATGCTTTATTCTGGTTCCGCACTTCGCGCACGAATCCTATTCTCACAACTACGTACATAAAATACTGGTTTTTCGGGTGGACACTTGTTACAAAGGTGAGCGACGAGTTTGAATTAGAGATCACACTATCCTTTCACACTTTTAACTTAATAAAATAAAAATGAAAAGAAACGGTGGGACTCACCTGCTCAGGAGGTGACCGCGGTGAGGAGTCGTCGCGGTGGTGCCTCCTCCGCCTGTGAGATGTAGGTGAACGCCTGTGATGTGACCGTTTGGAACGTTCATTTCTCCGCCTCCACGAATGCTCCGAGCTGTGAAATCATCGATCGGCAGGCTGTAGGGTTAGTGAATAGGATGACGACGAAGCATCGTGCACAACAAGATATGTTTTGGTGAGATCGGAGCGTATGCTAAGAGCGTTTGAGTAATGCCCTGTCTACTAACGTTGGTGAACGTTCTCCGCATCCAGAATAAGGATCATCAATAAGTTGAGCGAGATGGTCTGGTGGTGGCAGGCAACAAGCGCTGAGGACTGCTCGCACAGCAGCCCAGCGCTGTCGCCCTGTGCCCTTGATGATTGTTAATTTACAAACTATCGCAATAGGAACTGTGTGTGTATTTTATATACATTTTTCCACAAAATCTGTTATTGATGCATTCACTAAACTTCGATAGTATTTCTCTACATTCAGAAGATAAATATTTTTACACAGTATTCATAACTCATGTACGCCACGGTTAGTGTCACACAAATCACTTTTGCCACGTGAGGTTTGTTACTGATGAATGGGAGAGCAATGACAAAGCTGTTTAGATGTTATCGTCGTGTAAGTATTATTATTTAGCAAGAACCGACGCGCAGCGGACTGTAGTCGCGGACAAACTGCTTGTTCCGATTCGTCGCTCGCTACGAGATAGTTCTTGGTAAAGTGAAGTAGGTACAATCATTGCTCGTTTCAAAACAAGCGCCGTCAGTCAATACAGTCGCCCATTTAGATGAACGATCAGAATATAGGTACGTCACAATGTCATCGCATCATACAAAGTCTGAGAGAACACATTAGTCATTGATTTTTTCTCAACTATCAAGCGTAAACGTTTTAGCGTCACTCGAGTTGGTAACCCGGACCCACTTACCAACAAATTCGTAAACCGTGTGGAGTAAAAGAATAATTGCTATTAAGACTCGAGAAACTTTCACTTTTATCTTTCATAATGTGAGATAGTATCATTGCGAAAAATAAAAATTAAAATAATTTTAAAATTGTAGGTGTGTCTTTGAAACTGAGCTAGAAGTAACTGCAGGAAAGGACAGAGCTATAGATAGAGAGACGCAGTAAGTCTAATAGCATTATGTTGCACGTAATTGGTTTACCTAGCATGTACATATATAATAATAGAAAAAAAAACCGGACAAGTGCGAGTCAGACTCGCGCACTGAGGGTTCTTTGGAGGGGTATTTGTTAAAAGAGATCACAGATCTACATTAGAAGATCTACATTACATGTTTTTTTCAAAATTTACACTCGCTTAGTTTAGAAGTTAGAGTGGAGGGGAGGGGCGGGGAGGGGGGGGGGGGGGGGGTACAACGGTGTTAAAGTATTTTACTACTTTCTAGCAACTACTGCAGACTGTTTTAGGACTGAATTGCACAATACACACAACTATTTTTAAACATAATTAAAATGGTTACAATAGAGTTAATTAAAATGGTGCCTATAGAGGATCCACCATTTTATTTAACCCTATTTTTTTTAATTTACTAAAAATGACATTTAAAGCGAACAAATTCATAATTAAGTAATAATAATTGATAAAAAAGAAACAAAGTCCAATTAAATTATATATAAAAATGTCAAAATTTATAATCTAAAAATTTTTGTACATTATAATAACATTTGTGGACAAAGATTACTTTAAGTTTATTTTTAAAAAGGTAGTTATTCAAAAGCTTCAAGTAATTGGGTAGTTTGTTGTAAATTTTAGTAGAGATGTTTTTAGCGCTCGAACGGAGTGAGTGCGACAATAATTCGAGAGTGAAATGGGTGCTTTTACCCGAGTTAAAAATACTATTTTTCATTTCGACTGTGGGGAAAAATAAATGAATTCAGCTATGTGATTGTGATGCGATGATGATGATGTTTGGCGAGAGATTAAACCTCAAGTTTTTACATCACATATCAGTTTGTTTACTATCGTTATACATAAACACACGATCAGAAAGACAGTAACGGCACGGAAGACAAAAGAGTACATAAAACGCGGACGATATCAAATATTTGAAATCATTGTTAAAAAGATTAATTGTTTTTTTCTTACAGACAATAATAATAGTAAAAGAACGCAACCTTAACCTTGTCACCAAAACTACCACAGGTTATGTCAAAATTGTCTCATGAGATATAGCGCCATGAGTGACAGCTAAAGGTGGGAAGGTGGGAGTGAGTAAGAATATTAATGAACAACAAATTCTTTTGCTTAACAATCTGTGCAATAATCCATCAAACTAAAAAAAAAATATCGTCAAAAGCAAACAAAATGTGACAATTTAAAATAAAAAAGTGTCACTTTGTATGGCGGGCAACCGAATATTATATTTGTAGATTTTAAATTGTTAAAAATTAGACCAATTGTAGATTATTAAAATCAGCGACCATAATAAACACTCTTTTAAGGTTGATCTAATTTTAAAAATATGGAAAGCTTGTTTATTTTAATACTATGATGTGACTCTATTATATTTAACTCCATGTCTGATCCTAGCAATTAACTAAATTACTTTCCACCCTAGGGATGGAAAAGCTATCCCCCCCCCCCCCCCCCCCCGCCTATCTTCACAAGAAAATCCAATTTTCAACAGACTAAACATAACTGACCGTATACATGAAACAGTTGCAACTGATGTGAATATTTTAAAGTGGATCGGCTTCCTTGTATGCACTGGCATCGGTTGTCCTCATAAGTGACTCAATTAAGTCACAGACTGTGATGTAGACTTGACACTCGGCGATACAGAGCACGTCTCGTGACACGTAACCGTGCGAATAACAAACAGCGTTCACTTTCAACGACTGGCGATATCCACCTCATCGATGGGTTGCTGTTGCGTCTTCTTTTCGAAACAGGCTTTTTTAGAAATCTTCAAAACCTGCTCTTCCAGTAGGTAGGTATTATACGTCAATGTCACGTCATGATCAGGACACGTTTATCTGTTATTTTTTAGCGGATGATCGTCTAAATTGTTAGCATTCGTTAGCATGGAGAAATTTTTCCTTCTGCTTACATTTCTATCAGCCAAGCCTAGGATTGTGTGCAAAGGTGAAAGTGAAAACACGCGTATTTTACATCCTGCGTGTGTAGGTCTTCATACAAAACTTTCATTCGCAGCCTACAATAACGACATAATATGTCAATTTCAATGATGTGTAAGAACATGAGAGATCGGTATGTGAATCTATTTTATTCTACTTTAATTAATGTAAAAACATTTGCGTCAACATCCAGAATAATGCTGATGATGTTTTCGATATTTCTATGTAAGAGCGTCACAAATTTCAAAAACCGGCTAAGGGCGAGTCGGACTCGCGCACTGTAGGTTCCGTGCAAATTTTGACTAAATTAGCGAATCCACTTATTTCCATTTAGCTAAAATTCCACAATATTGTGTTGACAGCAAATATAACTATATAGGTAGTTGTTTTATGTAGGTATATCATTTATATTAAATATACAAGATATCATTTTTTTGTATAAGAAAAGTGGTATAGCGGTAAACAGGATAATTTTCCTATCAAATTTCAACAGTGTGATACTTACAGTTACAGAATAAAGTGGCTGTGACATACGGACGGGCAGACAGACAGACAGGTTCCGTTTTTTGCCAGTCGGCTACGGAACCCTAAACAAAAACATCAATTATAATGCGGTCAACGTTCAAGTCGCAACGGAATTCAGACAACGGTTCTTTATATTTAGATACAACGACCACGTGTATTGGATTGAATCATTCCTCTTTTTAGTGATATACTGGTATTTCCTGATTACACAAGGTGGTATATTACTTTCGTTTATTTATTTACATTATGCTTCAGATAGAACCGATTCAGTTGGAATTTTTGTGTCGTGTTTGTTGGTCGGGCTTTTAAATGGCAATGAAAAGTAAAAAATAAAGAAAATTCGCGTTAAGGTCAGCGAGGCAGCGGAGTAGGTAAATCGCGGCGAGAGTGGAACGCCTGTGGCACAATGACCATAATCGATCAGTCGGCCGGTGCACACTGCGGCCGGTTACGAAATCGAAAGCCGCAGTCTGCGACGTGACACGAACTGTGCCCGGTCAAGGATCAATCATAAAACGGGTGAAACGGACCAATCCTGATAGATAAATCACGAAATAAGGTATTAGGATCCCGCGTGATCGATTTTAATTTAAAAGTATAAAGGGAGAGTCATGGATTTATTTTACGGTCGAGTGGTCGTACATCCTGGCTAGTTTGTGGGGCATTTTTTGTGAGTCGGTGTTTTGATCGCGGTGTTCGGAGCGGGCCGGAGACAAGGCCGCGCCGGATGAGCGCTCGCTGTGAACCGTGTCAACGGTGCACCGCGACTAATCGCACACCCGCGCCGCGCTCTCTCGGGTCAATGACAAGCATGGATCTAGCCAACTTTTATGGTCATACCAGATTTTTCAGTCGGCTTAATAGATTTGTTG
The DNA here is from genome assembly GCA_963924145.1 of Pyrausta purpuralis. Lineage (NCBI taxonomy): Eukaryota > Metazoa > Arthropoda > Insecta > Lepidoptera > Crambidae > Pyrausta > Pyrausta purpuralis. The sequence continues at coordinate 23,506,272 of OZ001643.1, forward strand.
TTCAACCATATCTAAACATTTGATCTGAATAATACATGCATTGACAATGGAATATGATTCATATATCAGGGGAGAGGTAAATTACAATGACTATAGTAATATCAAACACTCGCTTCCTTTGCGGCCATGAATCATCCGAGTGCTAGGGAGTGTGTCGTACGCGCACTCACTTATCGATAACTGCCTGCATTCTTTCAGAAAATTGTGCGCCGGCAGCCTGCGCGTAATAATTGTTGCTAACACTCAATCTTTCATGTTTTTATTTAGTAATTAGTAATGTTTTTCGGTTTACAATACAGTATATTTTCTGGTTATTAGAATAGTTAATTGATTAAATTCAGTTTTTTTATAGTAATAGTTACGATATTGTTTATTTTAGTGGATGTAGCTCATAAATATTTTTTTCCGTAATTCATTCCATACATTTTATAAAATAAATAAATATTTAGTATTGATATCGACACCACACTGGCGTAACATCGCCTCCCCATAAGGCGTGTAAAAGAGATAAGTTCGCGCGGTCGCAGTGCTACGTTTTATTGCCGCAGAAGAAGCGAGTGTTTAATAACACTATGACCACTCCTAATAATTCATGCACAAAACATAAAATTGTACATATGGCGGACTTACTACCAAAAGCATTCCTTATCAGTCAACCATAGATCTCAATAGAGAAAGTATACGTAAAGTATAGTTGTGGTCCCGATATATTTCCCGATTGCCCTAATTACACTTCTTCAAACGAAGTAATCGTGTTAGTACCTCAACACCCGAGCGGTCGCATGCGACCGCATAACAATAGAACCTATTGTGTCTCGTTCAAATACGCTTGAGGGATTAATATTTTTTCAAAACAGACATGATTCAGTTACAGGGAAACGTTAATACAATAACTTATTATAACATAACAATTGTACCAAACGATGTAAAATCCTAAAAACAAGACTATCCTGCCTGTGACCACTCACTACTAACAATAGAGTGCCCAGATACGGACTTATTTTTTCCTGGACATTGATTTGACCCGAAGACGGTACCAAAAACACATATTACTACGCAATTCGCAACAAAGAAGGTACAAATGTTTTTTAAACTTAAACAAAGTTTCGTGGGGTGAATCTTATGAGAAAATCTATTATTATTGAATTTCGGGACATTATGTTTTTTTTTTTTTTTTTTATGGTGTTATTACTGGGCATGGGACCACACGCGAAAATCCGGGACAACAGTGTCTAAAGTATTATTGTTGATAGCAATAATAATATTATTCATAGGAATAAACATATACAGTGTGTCTGGTCACCGGTGTTCGACCCGTTAGGGCGCAGTAAAATGATCAATATTAACGTCAAATCCACCATAATGACCGCCTTAATTGTACATTTCCTTGAAACGAATTTGTAAATCAATTTATGTAATGTGCAATAAAGAGTTATCTATCTATCTATGAAACATTTTATGCCTACTTTTTAAAAATATACAGCTATTTAATTATTATTTTTTGGTTTTCTGAGTCCAGACGGATTAATTTATTAAGCAAAATATACAGATTCCTACGACCTATCAGCATTAAAAAAAATCATTCGACAGTTAAAAAGGTAGGAAAAAGTTGACATAAAAAGCTTTCACTGATTTGAAACTTAAAAATTCAAGCTAAAATATTGTTTTATTTTTACTTTTTAATGTTACAAAAAACGAGATCGTGACGTAACTTCTTTTCCACTTCTTAGATCACTAAGTCGTTACCTAAAAAAAGATGTTAAACTGAAAGTAAAATTGTCTAGCCATTATAATTAATTGAAAATTGAATACGACTATCTTACAGCAGTCGCAGTGTTTCCGTATATTCAATTAATCATAACGCCTAGAGTAGTAAGCTAAGGTATTAACATCAGTTTTTAGGTAATACTATAGTGCATTTAAAAATTGAAAAAAGGGTATGTTCACGGTCTAGTATTTTACATCGAAAAATTAAAAAATAGTCATCCTTGTTTTTGAACGATTTTAATGCGAGTTTTTTTTTAATATTTTTTGATGTCAACTTATTGCCTACTTTGAAGCTGATATTTTTACGCAGATAGGTCCTGTGGATCGTAAGATATAGCTAAATGAATCCGCCTAAACAAATATTATATTTGCATTTTTTAATATTAGGGATAAAATATTTTATTATTACTGCGCCTTACAGGTTTGGACACCGGTCACCAGACAAACTGTATATTCAATATTAGTCCATCAATTAAATTGAACTAAACAACAAAAACTCTTATTCGATTTTAGCAGTGAATCTGTTTCTCATAATCATAAACAAAAACATGCCCATAAACAAAATATTTAGTCGATAAATGGAATGCTTTGTCAAACAAGGGTTACCCAGAAGTCATAATATTTTCTCTTTATTGCAAACCTATAAGGTGCGTGTGGAGCGATTGACCGCGACTTTACTGAAATCATTACACAACATCCAGACATCTACCACTTCAATGTGTTAAGTAGAGTCAAAAATATCATCAATGTAGAAAAATACCATGTGATAAAAGTTAATAAATAGGAGATAAGATACAAAACGCGCTAAGTAAAGTCGTTTCCAACTTTTCCAAGTAGTGGTGCCAGTTCGCAGTGAAAGTTGTAGATACATGCAACCAGCTTTTGACATTTGTCAGGTTTACGTGCATTGCCTGCCAATACTGATTTTAGTATAAGCGAGTGCAGTTGCAGTGTTTTATCAAACAACTCCTTCTAGTAGGAGACAGACGAAATGAAAGCCTAGAAGTTTCTGAGAAGTGTTTACCGCATTAAAAAATAGAGGAGCCTAAAACATAAATAACAGAATATTAAATTTCGGAATAGAAGTTAGGTAAAAAAATTAGGAGCGCGTACATCTGAACAGTTCTAGTTATCTGTTTATTACGATAGATTAGTTTGCAGAGAAAACAACTCCAAGTGAGAGCTACGCCGCGCCAATCTAGAAGCCACAAATTTTACCCGCAGCATCGTGACGACACTTTCCCTGGACGCTTTGCTCATTCAGGTAGTGATTACCTGCGTACACTTAGGTGGACATAATAATAAGACAATAACAATTTCATTACGTCATAACGCCCACTGAGTTGTCAAATCCTTTGCAAGCGTTCAAACCAGGACAGGACCTTGAAACATTCACTGAGAGCGCTATCAAGACGAATCTTTTAAACTGCGGCTTTGCCGGGCGCCCACGATTTGCAAAATGTTTACATGTAACAAATTAAAACATTGGTGTGCCGATACTGAATATCATAAACAACCTAATGATAATTATTCACGTGAGCAAGAACGCTATACACGGTCTGAAACACCAAGCACTGGTTTATGTAACAGTGCATTTATAGCTCGAGAAGAAACTCTAGGCCTGTATGGACATAAATGATTGTGCTTCCATCGTTTATGCAAAGTCAGTCAAATGGCGATAATGAGCAAGTAGATTAAGCAACCGGCAGCAGCGGGATGGTGGAATAAAGCGCAACGTAGTGAGTCACGGCGACGCTTGTGCAATGTTTTTGCACAACAGTACCCGAACCCTCGGCGTCATACAGCACAATAATTTAAGTGAAATAGTTGAGTGGCAATGAACGGATTTACGGATTTATATGGACAGGGTCAGGTTACCAACTCATTATGAAACAATAGCAACGTGTAAGAATCAGCGAAATGTGTTAAATTTCAAAGTTTTCGTTCATTAACATCAGTAGCTATTAAACTTAGATTTTTCAATAAGTTCTTATTAATTTACTATGAATAAAATAAAGCGGTATCACGGCTGAGAAGGAATGCGCCGGGAGGGCGGTTTCTATATAAATGTTTTTTGTGTTTTACGAGACGAATACTTCGGCTATGATATTTTGGAAATTCAGCAGACTAATCCCATTATTCATAATAATGCAAACAGCTTAATAAACCTGTTTTAACTATGACAATGTTTTGTCTCGTTCTTTCTTGGCGCTGTCATCATTTGACAACAAATTACAAAACAGTGTAATAGCTAAGAAAAAGGTTTATAAGACTATTTGAGTTATTATAAATAAGGAGGTAAGATTTTGCACTAAGTACCTATTAACCGATGTACAGCTGAAGGAAGCGTTTTCTCCCAATCTGAGAGCAAGTAAATCGGCGGTTTCTATATTTTGTGTTTTGTTCGAGACGAATACTTCAGCTATGATGTTATAGAAATTTAACAGGCTCAACGCTCATTAACATACTTCCCGAGGTCATTTACACCATGATAAGGAGTGTTAGTAAGATACATCTCGTCATTAGTCTACATACGATACGCTCCACTCGTGTTCGCGCATGCTCTTCTGGAAAGCGGCCGACTTGGGCGTCCAAGAGTCGACGCCGAGGTAGAGCGCGGGCAGCTCGGCCACCTTCACCTCCAGGCGCTCAGCCAGCCGCTGCTCCACCACGGACTTGGGCCCGCTCGTCAGCGGGCGCTGCTGCAGCTCCTTCACATTCCGTCGATCTAGACCGCTGTATCCGTTCAATTTCTCGCCGTTGCAAGACGTCACGCTTTTCGGACTATCTGTGCTGAGCAATTTACTTTTAACGGTCTCCGTCTTACCGTAACTTTTATATTGCACTGACTCTGTTCCGTTCGCTGTACGCGAATATTTCAAAGAATCATACGTATCCCCGTTCAGGCTGCTGTACTCTACGTTGTTCAGATTATCGACGCGTTTAGGGGTAGCGTCGTACCCGTTTCGTTTACTGTAACGCTCTTCGTGACTCAGTTTGAGAAAGTTATTTTCGAAACTAGTTTTACATTTAGGAACATTGTTTAGGTAGTCGCTATAGCTTAAATCCTTGTGTAACCCTTTATCACAGCCTTTTTTGAGTGTCTCTTGTATGTCTATAGCGTTCCCGTTAACGCGACTATAGCTGATACTCGAAGGCTGGTCATTGTTAACTCTGTTATCAACAGACTCGATTCTTTCGGCATCCTTACTTTCGAATTCATGTTTAACGAGAGCAACTCTCGATACGTCACCGTTAACGCCGTTTTTATATTGAGGTTTGTTGGCGAAATCCGCGGCGGTAATTCCAACTCTGCTCTGTTCGCTCGGGACCGCCCATGTGTCATGCTTCTTTTTCTCGGTACTCTTGGAGGACCAGGCCTTAGCGAGCGCAGCCTTCAGAGCTTCGCGCCTCTCGTGCACGCTGACTCTCGGGTACTCGTGTATGGGGACTATGGCGGGCGCGTATAAGGTCGATCGCGGCGTGGCCCGCGTTATGCGGAAACTTCTGAACTCCCTGTTGAACTCCGAATTCAGAGAATAAGCTGGTATTCTCGAAGTCACCATTTTGAGATCAAAATTTCCACTCGCAGTTATAACTTTGTTCACTTTCAAACTTATATTTGCACTGGGCACACTGGACACATATCGAATCTACCTGTAACGTTCATATAGAAAATGTGTTGAAGTAAAATTTGTCGTCGTCGTTCTGGAAACTTGTAAGTAAGCATGTAATGAATCGCACGGACATGATGGTGACGCTGGGCTTCGCGACCTTCGCGGTGGGCGGCGGCATGCGGGACAACGCTCTGGTCAACGAACCGCCCGTCGCCGGCAACTCTGGCGACCAGCTTGCATAATGCACTCGCGAACCGTAGCCCTAACTTATCTCTTATGCAGTTATGCCACCAATAATAACGCGCATTATTCAAACAAAAAAACACGAATACACGGCTCAATATTCATAAACATGAAACGGCGATAGATAAATCTATTAAGTCTTTGAGTGATAAGTCGTCATTTAAGCGTGTTTTGTGGAGCAGTTCTGCCGTATAAGTGCAACAAGTGTCGCCTTGATGGTGATCCCAATATGGCCAGTAGAGCTGCTGCCATATGGCCCGCGAGCGATACATCCTCGCTTGTCTCTACTCCAGCTGCACTGGCATAAACATATCACTGTGCACACATATTTTCTGGGTCAATGTACTACGCATATTTAAAGACACGACTATTATATTTAACTAACCCCAACATTTAGATAATGATTAACTTAGGTACGTGCACTGCCTAAATAGTATAGTATTGTTGCTCTTTGACGTTGATTAAAAACATTAGCCTGACTTGATCGGTAAGGCCAACGTGCATTACGTATGTATGAATACGTTAAGGCTGTATTATTGAATAATACATCACATGCATGAGATAACTCGGTCCTGTTTATTAACGCATTAAAGTACAGTTATTGTTCTGTTATCAACGGAGCAAAGGAAAAACACGGCGGTCACATCTACTTCAACACATTTTCCTATTTAAACATAATTATTGGAGCACTTTTCAAATATGGAACTAAACAAGCACTGAACATCATCACACTGACACTTGCGGTGGCTGTGGCCGATAAGTCCTTAAACAGGCGTATGATGGTGGAAACGTTTGTTTATCATTGAAGTTGTCGATAAGACGTGCGATCGTGGGACAAAGGAGAGCAGCCACCGGAAGCGAGTGCGTGAGTGGTGCGGCGGCGGCGACCGGTCCTCGCGCCCGTGCATACCTTCTCGTAGCGCGCGCGAGAACTGCGTGCGGCGTGCGTGCACCGCAGCGACTAGCCGACTGTACTGACGAAGGGAAGCAACGCGCCCGCACCGAGGACCCCACCGCGCGGCCGCCTCTCTCCTGCTCACCACAAGTGACTCTATCGCCAGAGCACTACGGGTGGAATCGCAGGAGCACTGACCTTCGCCACCAGAGCGTGTCGTCGACATGCGAGCTATGAGCCAGTTTGAGTGCACTCCTGCACACAGGCCCGAGTGCACTTCTCATTCGAGTTTTAATTTAAGCCACTCGAGAAACAAAACGCAATGTGTACTTTACCAATACATAATTTAAACGAGCCTTTATTAGACATGAGAAAAAGTGAAAAATAATATATCCTGGATTGGAACCAGTTTTCTTAGAATTCTTGTATATTTAATGTATCTTGGGTATTATTGTTGTAGAATCTTCATCAATATAAGTAGGTAGCCTCCGTAATCGTCTCGAAACGTATCAAACGTGATTTTTATTAATTAGAGCGGCGAATGTTAACACAATTATAATTACTAACTAGAGTTATGTTATGCATTTTTTAGTGAAATCACCGCGATTCCCTGCTCAAGCTGTCCTCTCTGTCGCTCGGTTCCGTAATATCGTGACTGGTAACAAATTCTGAAACTACGGCAATTAGTATCCGCGCGATCTCACCTTAAACATTTCTTGTAGCTCAACTATAACGAACAATTTATTACCTGAAACAAAAGAATTTCTCTTATTAGCACTTGCTGCTCCAATGAAATAAAATATTATAGTGTAGTTATAATATATATATAATTTACAAAGTTGTTCAATGTAAGTATGACTAGCTTGGTACTTGAAGGTCGGGTAAGTTTCGAAACAACTACATCAACCGAAGATTATAATGTATGCATTTGGGCCACTGGCAAAAACCACGAATGTCTACCGACGATTTCATTTCAATAACCTTATATTAACTTTGTCAATCAGCAAAAAATACCGATAAATAGCCCGTATAACTAAATTAAGATGGGTAATTTTTCGGGAAGTGGGTAATTAATTATGTCCTAATTATTGCAAGAACTGTTTATACAACAAAAAATATTCAAGACAAATAGGACCGTATGTATTTGATTAATGTATTTTTTTAAGTATTCCGAAACGCGTTTGCAGTTATTTTTTGTAATCCCGATGATATACTTAAGGTATTTAGGCGGCACAGGGCGCTATACGTGTGAGAAAACATTATTTCTTCTCGAACTAAACCTTTCGTGTATTGCAATTTATCGACATCGTAAGAGGCAAATCCATAATTTTATAATAATAATATGTGTTCTTTTAGTAGTAAATATTCGGGTACCCTATAGATTGAGCCTCGGACGAGTAAATCAATCTTCTATGTTAAATATTAAATTCCAAGAACATGTGAAGGGGACAGAAAAACGTTAATTTCAAAACTAAGAAACTTTGTAAACATTGATGGTGAATGTCGCATTTCCAATATGCCGAATATAGGAGAAAGTTCAGTGGCTTTAATGACAACAAAGTGAGTTAATGGTCACAGAGACCGGAATGTGAATTATATTATTATGCCTCCCTCCACTGCGATGTAATTAATAGCTTTGAAATAAATCTATTTTCTAATTGAAGTGAAAAAACATAAAGACTTATTTCAGTTTCATATTATATTAATTGTTTAAAACTAATTTTGAATGGTTCGATATGAAGCAGGGTTGCTTTTTACAATAAAAAAAAACATGCATAACAGTTTAGTAGGTATCTAACATTCTATTTTAACACAAACAAAATTAAGACAAGGTTCGTTTGATTTATTATTTATGTGGGGTAGAAATATGCCATACACTGGGTCATTATATCTTACTCAGTGGAGAAGTGTGTCACTGCCAACGATTATACGCTCATATGACTTTATTCCCCACGGGGCGGTCTGTCTAGTAACATTTCGCTTGACCTATAAACTGTAATAAAATTACTTTATCCAATAACGCAACTCTTACATGGTATGAACTTAACCAATAAACCGATTTGTATTTTCCTGCTGAACTCTACACTGATACTTGTTTATGCTAACTGGTTCATTATTTAAATAAATTTCCTTAATCCATACTAATATTATAAAGCTGATGAGTAAGTTTGTTTGAATGCGCTTATGTCAGGAACTACTGGACCTGGAAGATTTTGTGTTGGATAGCTTAATTATTGTAATAATAATCATGTATGACGTGACTGTTCCGATTTTAAAGTTCTTTAATAAAGTCTGCGACTGCATATGACTATCTGATGATTTACTCACTACAAACTTTTATATATTCATAAATTTGATTAAAAAATGTACTATTTTCAACTGTGTTTTGATGCACACGAATATTTATTCTTATCAAAATAAACATATTCATCATCACACCTATTTCATTTTGAACAAAATTGCTCATTTGATTTGATTTCAATAAATATCTTAGAAGCTATTATACTCTACATCAAAATAATGCTTACAACTTAAGTACAACACGCGCTTGCGGTAACAGCTATGGTTTCTGGTCTCTTACTTCTTGAAAGTATGTGTTTTGAACTAAAATATTTAACGATAAATCCGAAATAGATTTTTAATAGTCGCGGGGGAACGCTAGGTTAGGTCTTTTCCTTAAATATATGATTTTATTTTAAATTCACTGATCGTTTAAAAAACCTGAATAATAAGTTTTCGGGTGAATCAGCGACGACACGTCTCCCTGAGGGACCGTTATGGTTTATTTTCTCACAGCCTACACATAAATTCTTTGTAACCCTTAATTAAAATCATTTCGTTACAATTAATGGAAGGAAAACATGCTAATTCGACAGTTCTTAAGACGACATCACATAGCAAAAAGTTCTCGAGTAGGTTATCGCGTCAGGCTATTCAATTGGCGGCACGTAAATGGTTGCAAAAAATAATGGTACCGGAGGCGGCTTGCCGACAAACGGCGAGGTCCAATGACCCAAATGGTTCATTACTAGGCCGCCTAGGCTAACGAAAGAAAAATCGGTCACTGTCTAGCACGCCATTACCGACTCACCTCACTTAGCGAACGCGTACAGAGAGAAACTTTAACCGATCTATTAGTGTCGATTGATTTAACATCATTTTACTCTAGGAGCTCAATCAGCTTTGTACGAACGAACAGTTTTAATAGTTCCGTAAACAGCGCTAGTTAGTCACGAATTAGGATATCTATATACAGAATAACACGCTTTAAAAGGGTTATGGAGTTTGCAGATCCCGAAGACGAATCAAATATGTACATACAAAAAACGATAATCAGTGTATTAGTCGATCGCTTTATATTAGAGTTGTTATTATTCATACTCAACCAATAACTACAGCGAATTTATCTAATCCTATGCCATACATGGCACTCCTACAGAAACCTGATGTGGCAGCTAGTCCAACACAATCTAAACAATTTATCAAAATAGCATCCATAAATGGACTTCCTGGAGCCCTGGGATTCTCGCCACCACTTTAGGTGCAAACTGCAAAATGGTCGTGAGGAGGGATTTTTTGCCAGGTTATTCTCATTACGGAGTGATGAGGCAATCCGGGTTCTCTATGGCTTACGATTGCGAGAAACAATATGGTTTAGTAACAGAATGAATTTGTGTAGTAGGGGTTACTCATAAAAATTACACAGAAGATAAATAAACATTAATTATATAATGTAAATGCTCGTAGACATCATATTTGATGAAATAAATAATTAGGGCAAAATAAATACAAACATTAACACGTCTTCACCTGTGGACGGTTATACTCCTAATTACCATGCATTAGCGACGGCGATGAGTTTCAAAAAGTAACGCAATAATAACTGAGTCAAACATAACGGTCCTCATTAATCATTGAGGTCAAAAATCTAACTGAACATTACTCGTTCGTTACTGACGTGTCATCGTTTCTTTATTTTCATAACCGCAGAATCTGGTTACTTTTCGATGTGGTGCAATGATTTCCTGGTCGAGTGTTTCAACCGATAATCTATAGCTGCATTAAATATTAGCTACAATCCATCAATGTTATTACTGGTTGCCCAACTCCATAGAAACCCACATACAGCGTTACTAAAGCACGTAAAGATCTATAAACGTATTACAGGCGGTGTTTTAACTATTGGGCTTTTATTGATGAATGTTAATGTAAGCAGTCTACTGACGTATAAGGCGTCGATAAAATTAGACGCTTAAAAGTTCTATTTTCCACATTGATGTACGGACAACAGCACTTCAAGGTAAACACTGCGGTATCTTATAACGTTGTAATAAGGAATAGTTCGCAACAAAAATGTTTAACCCGATATGCTGGCGGCTCTACATTCAAATGGTTTTCTTTCATACGTGGTCTTGCGTCATAGAATTTACACGAATTTTATGAATGAGTAAAATATGTAGCTATATTTTAAGAAGACATTTTTTTAATAGAAAGTAAAATAATAAAATTTAAATTTTCCAACAAAAGTTTAGACAATCCATCCTATTCGCAGTCTCGGAGAAAGAAGTACTAAGAGATAGAAGTAAACAACAAATAATGTCAAGTTACTATAAAGAAAGTCATTATTGAAAAGCAACAAAGTTATCAAATAATTAATGAGCTTATGTCAAAAGAACCGATAAATGTGTCATGTCATATTGCAAAATAACAATGAAGTCAACAGACCCATGCATAAATTTTCCTCGACAGCTTAAATCAATGTGAACGAAGAAAACAGTTAATCTAACGCATCAAATTAAACGAGAAGTTTAATTTTTGTATATTTTTTAGGCTGAGAGAGAAATCCGTCTGTCGACCCGCATTAAAGAATGCCTTCCCACAAAGACGTGTTCGATGTCGTTCTCAGAAGCACAACAAAGATCCTGTACGTGTTTGTGACTCACGCCTGGTGGAGGCTCGCTCCAGACGAACAAAAAGAACAGAAACATTAAGAGTCGCCAGCCAACAAGACAACGCTAACGAGGAAGACCATGGTTATTGCACCTCTTTCTCTGAGTAACGATGACGAGTTGTATGTTGACTGCGAAATGTGTACTAGAGCCGCCTCGCCGGTATTCGACCAGTTAGTGCGAGTTATCAACTTTCGGAAGTGATCAAACCGAATCCCTAAATTATTACATTATACATAGTAATTTGCCACTAACTTTTGGTTTACGACCAGATTAGAAATGCGAATAATTCACAGATTTCTTGAGATTTTTATTAGTTAAACAACAGACACAATCCATTACGTGGTAAATAGAAGAATAAAGTCATACGACGGACGGGATCGAACGAGAAGTTTTTGAGATATAGCACTTTTTTAACAAGCGCAAACATAACTTTGTATTTCATACAAACACTATGAAAAACAATGTTATATTTGCTGTTGTGGTATTTTACTAAGTGGAAGTAAGTGGATTCCATAATTCAGTTAAAGTTGGCACGGAACCCTCAGTGCGCGAGTCCGACTCGCACTTGGCCGGTTTTTTTAAATTCTGTCGCTTTATAATTTATCAGTCTGATAAGTTTTATCTGACCATTGAAAAATCAGCCCTTAAAATAAAATTTCGATATTGAAGTCAGTAGTTTGTGGCTAATTGGCCGTATCCAACTTTTTGAGTTTTTATTATGGTAGTAGGTAGGTCCAATTAATATTTACTTAATTTTTCAATATTTCGTTAGAATAAAGGAGAATGCCCAAATCTGCCCCACTCTAATTTAGCAGAGTATAAGAATGACATATAAACCAAAATTCGTTTTTTATTTTTATAATTCATATTTGTTTGTTACGAAAAAAACTTTTGTGGGAATTTTATTTTCATTTTAATTGATTATTCAAATGACTAAATCCTATTTTGAAAACAGTTAGCAGCACGTCATGTTATACGAAAACAGCTTTTATTATGCAAAGAATAGAGGCGGTTTTAAGGTATAGTATGTCGTGCGACCATGTAAACATTTACAGGGACAGTTAAAGTCTAAAATCATCACTGTTGCTTTAGTCATTGTGTTGCAAAATCAAAATGCCTATTTAATAAAATAGATAATATTTTAATTGTTTATTCTTTGTAATGGATCTGTGGGTATCGGAAATATAATTATCTGTACATGATGAGGATCTTGTACGGCAATCGGCAGTATGCGTAACAAGCCCCGTAAATGGTATAAAATAGAACTATATCCGTCCGTCATGATGATTGATACAATAGTCAATACAATTACGTGGTTTATTTTCGTTGTTCATTGCTTCTTATGAAATGCAATGTTTGGTCTATAGCAACGAGTTGAGTTTTATTATTCCTCCACGTTAAGATTCTGTACTCTTTTGTGCAAGTGCTGTGCTGTTTTTATGACGAACGTTCATACGTCCACAGTGCCAGTGCCTCGCTGTGTAAACTCTTGCTCTAAGGCCTCTGCTGCCTTACCACTTACCATCAAGTGGGTGAGGCAAGCGATGCTACGCTTAGTATTCTACGATCCTGGATAAGCATGGCCATTGTAAGTAATAAGCACTTTAGACTGCTGTTGATAGTAATTGTTAATAAAATGCAGTCTTTCTTGTGACATGCTTAGAATTAAAATGTAGTGATCATATATATGGACCTATATATTATTTGGGTGTATAGTATTGTTATTTTTCAGATCACTGAAGACAATCATCTCTGTCAAGAATGTTTTGTCATACTACTTAACAAATCTACAACCTCCTCTTCTGGAGGTCCAGTAGTACAGGCTTAAGGGCACCCACAAGTATGCCATGTATGTGGAAAGTCCATTATAAAAGCCAAGATTGATAAACTTCCGGATAATAGTCTAGAGAGGGATGTTATTATTTTATGCATAACGTTTCATCAGGTAAATATTTGCTTTGTTTATAAATAAATGATTTAATTAAAGAAGTATGTATTTTGAATTAGTTAAACATTTGATTCCAAAACAGTTTTTAATTTCAGATTAACCGGCTTGAGAATGTCAGTTTACCCTATTGAACAAATGTCTATAGAAGTGTGAGAGGACATGCATTAGTTGACTCGAGAAGACAACAAGAGGTTGTGCTAAAAGCAGCTTCCACAGCTTCTATGTCTTCATCAAGAACTTCCATGGAGTCACCAATACAAATACCATCTCCATTACCTCAATCAAATGTTATTACTGGTGTCTGCGCCAGCATCATTTTTTTATAAATATGAAGATGATGAATAAATCATATAATTATAAGAGTTTTAATCATTTCTTTTAATGACTTAACTTGTAACATAATCTAGATTCAGCAGGTATTGCAACAAAACTATCAATTATTTTAAGCGTTCATTATACACAATTGGAGGCAAAACTATGTATTTCCACACTATCATTTTGAGTGATTTTATTTCTTAGACTACTCACAGTTGGAGTGGTTGAACATTATTTTAATATGTTTAAGTGCCTTTTTTCATTAATACCTATCTTATTTACCTCGTATTACCTCATTTAGTACCTAGTAACACCTAACCTCAAAACTGAACTTTGTGTTTAATTATTAGGAAAACCCCACAAACAATAAGTTTTTTTTCAAGTTCATTTTATTTTATAACATTACTTCTCCTTTATCACCAATTTTTGTAGTTATAAAAATTCATTTGTTGCGCAACCAAGCTCCATAGTAAAATGGGCAATCTCCTTTGATAATTGTGTTGTTTCTTAATCTATTTTTAAGTACAAACCATTAACCATTGCTCCGAAATATACGAAACGCAAAATATTCACTTCCAAAGCGGCTCGTACTTGATGATTTATGGTTAGTTAGAGCACTGTGCGTGCTAGTATGGCGAAGGGTGAAATTGTCTAGTATTATTTTACTATTTATTAGACAAAACGCAGATTATTGACTCACGTAGTCGAAGATAATAGGCGTTTTCGATACTGAGGTTTACAAAAATAAATTAAGAATGTTTGTTTTCTCAGTTTTACTGTCGCTTGTCTCTCAAACGGCCGTAAACCGACGCATGGCCGAGTACCGACATAGCGACCCCACTATGTTCCACAATATCAGCTCAGCCAAAAATTAAAAAAAAACGATCTAGTTTAGTTGTCTACAAAATGTGGCTTGCTTACAATAACCTATCAAACAACTTGAACATTTACATTTTGTTAAATCAAATACTAGTGACATGAGGTGAAATTCGGCACCGAAAAAGTAGTAAATTAAATCTCTTTGGCCTATCCTTGTCTATTACTTGTTTGATTGTGATATTGGTTACGTGCACTAGCAAAAATTGCAACAGGCCTGGGTATTGCATTCGCTTGCGGGTTTGCGGCGGTCGCAGCCTGCGTGCGCGAGCGCATGTAATTGGGGCAGAAAGCTGTCAGTGCGCTGTCTCATACAGTTCAATTCGAAGAACGGCCGCGTAGGTGTCCACTTTACCGACGCTCGCCATCCTTCATACACCAAATTACTTGTTCCCATAATTTGTATAATCGGGGTCGCCGTCACACTTATGATGTGCGATTAGAAAGGAGATGGCAATTGTATTGGTACGAAGAATCGATCTCATGTGGGTGTTCGAATTTGATGAGACACGCCGAGGAGTAATATTTCACTACATCGCAATTGGAAGCATGCTTTACTAGTGTTCGCAAACAGAGCCCGATGCCCGTTTGGTACCCACCCACCGGGAACGGCCATTCATACTGGGCCCGGTTGGTTTAAAAAACATTGTCTGTGACCGCCAATTCGTACGAAATTTGCAAGACAGCGACAAAAATATTGCAGATTATTCATACTCTACTAGCGATCCCCCGTGACTTCGTCCGCGTGTTTTGAGTTTGCTATCTCCCGTCACAGCCTGATAAAGCGTTTCTCAATAAAGAAGTTATCCAATACAAAAATATTTTTTCAAACCGGTCCAGTAGCTCCTGAGACTAGCGATTACATAGCAAACAAACTCTAACAGCTTTATAATATTAGTATAGATTATAGAATTAAAAGCTGTACAATTAGTGCTATAATGCGTTTTGAACTGTGAAATTAAGTATTCTACTAAATTGGTAGGTACTAAAATCTTCCAGCTTTTTATTCCTATTAATACTTACAAATTAGACTGTTTTTCAAATTAGCTTTTTACTTTGTTGGATTTGTCTTTTTTTTCGAATACCGGACAGGACATTTATAAAATAGCGAAATTTAATAGATAGGGCCGTGAGTGCGATGCGAAGCTCGCCGGGTCCACTGGTTAAAAATACATGCCTTAGTACCAATACCAATACAAATTAAGTAAGACCAATTCATTGTTCTTAAAAAGAAAATAATACCAATTCTGCGTTTAAAGTGAGTTAAATTATCGTCTTTTTCCTTAAAAAATAAAGCTTTTATTGCTAACACGAACCCAGCCAGACCAGGCACACCCGGCCGGGTTGGCGAAGTTGCTCTCGGGCCCGGCAGAGTTGAGAACCATACCTTGTAGCAATCCCTAATGATTATTTATATTAATCATAATAACTTTATTGCCTGCAGTCATATCCTTACACGGTCGATTTTCGTTAATGGTTTTATTTAACCCGGTAGAAACATATCAAACATAATTATCACTACCATCATTAGCACCCGACCTATATGACTCAGACGCAGAAATAAAGTATGTATTGTTATTGCTTTGTATTCGAAACGCGGAAACGAGTATTTTTATCATGAAGGAGGTTAAATGATCGACGTTGTTATCTTACGCGTCACATTGTTAAGAATCCGTCATAAGTGTGAGGTACAAAAACGACTTTCGCTTATTAATATTTCTTTTATTAAAAGGGAAATCGTGTCTGCTCGGATGACAAACGAGTGCAGACATTATGCAGCCACGCGGGCTGGGCGCGGGCGTGGATGGATAACAATCAAGGCCGCGCGGGCGCAGCTCCGAGCCGCGGCTGGCCCGAGCCGAACGCACGAAAACAAAAGTGATCACAGTTTACGCGAGCACTGAGATACAGCGCCTTGCGTAAACAGCATAAACTTGTGTGCTTTGCATTTGCCCACGGACAATCTGCTCATCGCCTACGCCTTAGGTTGATCTATAATACACTTCCATATTAGGCGACCGCAACTTATGGAGAAATGATGGTAATTAATAAGGCCTGTCAATCACGAAAAACCAAGATTTATGATTATCATGATATAAAATCCATAGAAAGTGTAGCCTGTTTATTACCTCGAGAAATCTTATAGTACATTGTTTTTAAACCAGTAGAGTTCAAATTAAACTATGACTAACGATTAACCGAAATTACGAGGCTAACAATAGCGTTTCAAATTTTGCAAGCCCATTTAACTTATATCTTGCAGTAAATGGATTTACATCGCACAAACCACTGCCAGTTAAGTACTTCCGTGAAGGAACAAATTGCCGAAAGACTGTTGGCAGTGCTTTAGTGCGACGCCTCCGTCAATATCTGAACAATACGTGGGCGGTCGATGCATTGCCGGTCCTTAAACGGAAACCTTGTTTACCTACTTGTCTTCCCTTTAGGATAGTCGATATTGATGCACCGCAAGGTCTTTCATCATCGTGTTATTGCAACGCCCAATTTAATAGCCAATACAATCTTTCAATCAGACCGTCCTTCATTTCATGATTCAAATAAGCGAGCGAATTTCCGTAATCGTGACCCGCCCAGCGATGACCGACGCGAGTCTCACGAGTGCATCGCGAGATCTTTATTTTTTTATACAATACAAAAAAGGAAATAAATGATTTCATTTGCATAATCGGCTAGAAGCTGTCACAGTCAGACTTTATTTAGTAAGCTTATCGAATCAAATAGCCGAGTATATGTGTAACTGCACGGTATTGCATAAAATGCCAATAGAGCATCATATTAAGATACTAAATACCTAATGTTCCCCGTAATGTATGTCGTGTATGGCGAAATGCAATGATCAATGTCAGTGCTACACATCGACACCGTTTTATAAACAAAGGGACTCGGTATGAGTCAAAATCGTGTGTAAGTTGTTCTGTTCCATATAACATAACAAGGTTTATCGCACGTGCAATAACGGTAGTCATCTACAGCTAGACGATAAAATGCATAATTAGGTATATCGGAGACACTGTAGTCAAAGTGAACGATGTTTTACATTACATTTCCCTTATTGTTATGTTTCTATTCCATCATCCTACTAGCACCTCTAACATTATTCTAAATTGTATGCGAATGTGTCAATTTAATCGAGCAATCGTGAATAAGATCACAATGAAAGTAAATAAAGCAATCGAAAACAATTGTCGCGAGTATAGTATGTTGACGATTCGGGTTAAAGTGATCATTTGCCGGTGATGAGTCAGGGGGGTAACTGTACCGGCTAGGTCTGCCCCCATTCCCTACATCTATTCAGATGGCACTTTATACTTTTATAAACTCATTACGCCAGTCTTTTCAATGTCGCCTTTGTTCATGTGTTTGTCCGACTTGAGTGCTTGTTACATTCGAAAGTTATTTAGAGTAGTCATGGTGCGACACATTGACAAAAATTGAGGACACCACATTCGACATTGACTGTCGAATCATTAAATTTTGATTGCTATTGGTACACATTATATAAAATTTAAGTAGCCATAGTAACAAGACTCACAAGCTTTCGTACAGAATTTATGATTGACATTTACCTTACTTTTGATATCACAAAAAACAAATCGTATCGCCCACACATCCAAACAAGACAATACAAACACACGTATATGTGCCTATTCCGAAAAAAAAATGTAACGGAAATAATGCTTCATTTATTTATTGGGGTCATTCGATTAGGTCTAATATGAATACAATGAAAGATAAATTATCGGACTCTCGCATGTTGCGACCATATAAAACCCAACCGCTAAAAAAAAATCTCGTCTAGTAAAGTATTACTAACACCATTCATTTGGTTTTTTAAATATTCTAATGTTTACGGTGCAGACGGACAGGTTATAAAACTACATTCGATGTGCCTACAATTCCGTGAAATGGAGAGTTTAATTAATAAATGTGTTATTAAACAGATATAAACAAGCTCGTATAAAGTAGCTTTCACTAGCTGGCCTCCCACCAGTGCCTCGGCTCCACCACAAAACACTAGACACAAGATATTAAATATACGTGCTTGTAACACCTACAGATTTTCAAATTCAAGCTAATTAGTCTCTTTAATTGTGTTTTGGAATTTGATTGACATAGTAATAGTGAAAGTAAATCGCGTCACGGATTATAATTTCGACGGAGAAAGGCGTTTTTGGATATCTTAAGAAGTCTTGCTAAATAAACATAATTCACGAAAAAAATATTACGCAAGTATTGTCCATTTTTGGTTGAAAGTTTTCGAAATGATTATATAATGAATATTTCCTGGGGTTCCCGCTTATTAGTTAGTAATAGGTTGGTATTCTTACATCAGAATCACTTCTCGGGGACCCCGCAGTAGGAAATTTTACAGACGATTATAATTGATTAGCAATAAATCTAAATGAGTCTTATAACACAGTCATCTGGGAGTTCCTGCACCTTCTTAGGTTACCTGGAATGTTTTGTGGGAGTATCGAAAATGAACTACATTATAGATTTCGATGTGCTCTTTTCGTATTTCAAGTTTGCCACCCCTTATCGCACCCGCTCTATCGTGCCCATCCAAAACACTGTATTCTAGAATACAGTGTTTTTGTTTAATAGCTTTTATTCGTCTTATTTTAAGGTCTAGTTTACCATAATATTTTTATTTTTCCTCTACGAGGTTTCTTTACTGATATATTCAAAATTAAAAATACATGTATTTGCAAAAAAAATGACTCTTAGCAAAGCATAAAAACGTATTTTATAATACGTTGTTTTGCTTTGTAAATGCCGGGCGCATTTCGATAATACAGTGTTTCTCCGCACCCGGCCAAAAGCGCGGGCGTTCAACGGATTCTATCGCCATCTCCCTTGCGCATATCTTATGCGCTGTTGTACGAGCAGTACCGCCGCTGCGGCCAGCTTCGTCGCTTCCGTTTGTTTTGATTTAGATCAGTTCGCTTTGAGTCGCGCGTGCATAACTTAATTAACCGTTTTTTTTTCACTGTAAATTGCAAAAATGAGTGATTGCCGAAATAAGTTACTGATTAATCTGTCTTTAAAAAACAAACAATATCATAATACTAGTAATTCGTCTATAATAGCTTCGAATATTAATCAAGAAATGAACGCAGGCCCCTCAGATGTTGTTCAAGAAGTTTTTAATTGTTTGCCAGTGGACAATAGTTCAAGAAATATCAGTCCAATAATGTCTTTGAGTGAAACGCAGCTGAATGAATGTCTGTCTGAAGAATTCGGTTCAAAAGTTTATACTGAGTTGGTACCTTGTGTTTATGAAGACTTGCAAAATGTTAGCGTTGATTTGGAAACAGAAGTTCGTTGCCGACTGACTACTGGTTTACCAATGTATCAAGAAATAGATTTATCGGTTATGGAAGCGGAGTTAACACATAATCAAGAGGGTGAAAATAATGAACAAAATACTTATCAAGACAACGACATGGGACTGTTGCCACAGAGTAAGGAAGTTTGGAACGAAGAAAACTCTCTGGGAGATGAAGTAGAAAATGAAAAAGTGCCTGGTGAAGAGTTAGGAGAAAGAGATGTAGTGCAGATGAATGGGGCAGTAATTCATGATGATACGCGGACAAATGAAATAGGAATGCATAATGACTTGGTTGAGGACATCAATATGTCTGATACAGAGAAAAATCAAGTAAAAAACTTTAAAAAAAAGTAAAAACCGACTTCAAAACCAAAATGCACTAAAAAGTCTTAAATAAACTCTTCACCATTGAAAGGAAAGGAATCCGTTTTAGGCAAACAATTTCTTTTTGGAGTCGGTGCTGTGATAGTTGATGCTTGATGGTCAAAGTGATGGCACCGACTCCAAAAAGAAATTGTTTGCCTAAAACGGATTCCTTTCCTTTCAATGGTGAAGAGTTTATTTAAGACTTTTTAGTGCATTTTGGTTTTGAAGTCGGTTTTTACTTTTTTTTAAAGTTTATTTTATTTCTTCATTTTTAGTGATTACATAAGAGGGGGGGGGGGGGGGGGAGTAGCACCTTATGATTCTATTTTTTTAAGAAGCTACAAATTACCTATCATAAGTTTCGTCATTACAATAACTGAACTCCTAAGCGTTAAGGAGTTCCACCATCAGCTCAGCCCCACAAGATGTTGACCATCAGACGTAACAACACGTCAACATTAATATTCTAGTAAAGAAATACTATACGTGCCTTTAAAATTTGAGGGTTTCCCTCGATTACACCAAGATCCCATCATCAGATCCCAAAATGGAAAAAATGGGACCAACTAGAAAGTACACCCTCTAAGTAGGCGAAAAAATTTTTCGATTCGGTCGACAAACGACTGAGATATGAGGTAACATACATACAAAAAAAAAATAATGATAAAAAAAAAAACATACAGTCGAATTGATAACCTCCTCCTTTTTTGAAGTCGGTTAAAAAAAGGAAGAGAAACAGAAACCCTAAAAGCATTTTGGAAGCACAAAGGGCAAAGCATACCATGTTAGCTGCATGTTCTTGCAAAAAAAAATGTATCGAGAAAATTTCAGAAGAAAAACGAAAAGACATTTGGGATCAGTTTTGGAGTCTAGATCGTCAACGTCGTCGTGATTTTTTGTCTAGAAATGTAGAAAGGAAACCAACCGCTCAAGTAGCAAGAAACGGTAGCAGGAGACATAATACTCTTATATGGATGATGGAAAACTTTAAGGTATGCAAAAAGTTCTTCCTGGGAACCTTGGGCTACAAAAATGATGAAGCTGTGCAATCAGTTTTAAAAAGCAATTACTTGACAAATAATAAACATCCGAAAATAAGTGCTGCTCCAGATTCGCGAGGGAAAAAGAGACCAGGAAATGCGTTCTCTTTAGTATATGATGCTAGCATAATTGAGTATATCATGAAATACAATCCAGTTCAATCACACTACAACTTAGCCCACGCTCCTAACAGAAGATATTTGCCCCCTGGTGTGAACTTTTCTATAATTTTCAAGGGATTTAAAGAATACTGTACTGCAAATGGATGGAAGGTATGTAGCTGGACTCATTTTTATTCAGTAATAAAATCACTTAATTTATCGACTGCTGAAACGCCCCAAGATATCTGCACAAAATGTAAGAACCACGCAATGGAACACAAAGACCGCCCACTACCCTGCAACTGTGACTCGTGTCTAGATTTAGGAAATCATTTGGAAAATAACAGAACCTGTCGAAAGCATTTAAAACAAGTAGAGGAAAAATGTTTAAATTCAAATGGTACGGAATCTGTTTATACCGTTGACATGCAAAAAGTTATCTGTATGCCTTTGTTGACCTCTAAAGATTATTTTTTTTCGAGAAAACTGGTCCCTTTCAACGAATCTTTTGTTCCTCCGGGGAAAAATAAGGATGCCGTTTGTGTTGTTTGGCATGAGGGCGAAAGTGGGAGGAAGGCATATAACATAGCTAGTACATATATCTACGTCTTGCGGAAATTTAACAGAGATAAGAAACACGTTTACTTGTTTCTTGATAATTGTAATGCACAAAACAAAAATAAAATGCTCATGTCAGCATTAGTACGAGCTATAAATGACCAGAAGACTGAAATAGAAAAGTTGACTCTCGAATATTTTGAAGTAGGACATACTTTCATGGCTGCAGATGCAGTCCACGCAGCTATAACAAAAAAAATAACTTCTGCTGGTGAGCTGTATGATCTTAATGATTTTGTTACAGTCATTAAAGCCTCCAGAAAAAACCTACATGTTGAGTTAATAACTCATGAAAACATGATATGTTTTAATAATGACTCCAAAGTGGCTTATCCAAAAGGTTACAACCTACACAATTTGAAAGTTATTGAATTTAGACGAGGAAATCTTACCTTATTTGCCAAAAACAATTATGATAGTGATTTTAAAGAGATACATTTTCTAAAGAAAAAAGTTGAAGACGAATTAACTGTCATGTTGAAAGCCGGAAAAAATGTCATAGATGTTTTACCAAAGGAAGAAATGCCAAGAGGGATCAATATTCTGAAAAAAGCAGATCTAATGACATTGTGTCAAACAATGCCAAGAACACGGCGTGAATTTTATGAAAATCTTGCAGTCACTGAAGCTCCTGATCTTGCAGAATACCTCGATAGCGATGTTTAATGGCTAAAATTAAATAGTGATTAAAAGAAGTTGATTACGATATGATTATAATTCTGTGTCAATGAAAAGAAGTTACTTATGTCATGTTATTTTATTTTTAAAGAAGATGAGTAGTTTTGTTTCGTTAAAAAATCTGTTCTGCTGATATTATTAAACTACGATCTATTTTTTTCATACGAATACAGTATTATGTTTTTATAGTATGACATTTTTAAAGTCGATCTCAAAATGTGATTATGGGAAATGAAGACTGAATTAGTATGTAAGTGTTCTTAAACAAGGTGTTATTATAAAACACTTCGATTAATAAATATTCAATTAATAATATATAACTTTTTATTTCATGCACCATACATTTACTGATTAGTTGCAAAAAATATAATAAATTGACAAGCAAAATGTTCAAATAAATGGATGCTATAAAAAACTGTATACTGTTATACATTTTTACATCATAATGACAAATTAAAACGCTATTGAAGGTAAAAAAATGTAAAAAAGTATACAGTGTTTTTCCTTAAATGAGACTAACTAACTTATATTTCTTGTTTAAGCCAAAAGTGTTTATTGAGTTTCCTGGAAAGTGCATAGTTTTTATAGTAAAGAAATAAACATGGCTAAAATCACAATAAAATAATCTTTACATCGATACTAATTATAAATATGTTTACATATTTACTACTCTTTAAATGGCAAAAAACAGTTCGGATACCATTTTATTTTATTTCTCAAAAGCGCGTTTTTGAGAATACAGTTTTTCACCTTTTCACGTCAGCGCTCACGCCACCATCTTGAAAAATGGCGTCAAATAGTACTTTTAAGACTATATCTCCTTATCAGCTAATTTTACGATAAAAATATCTATAACATACAATAAAAATAAAGACAATTTCCTAAATTCTGCTCGGCAACATTTTTCGTAAAATTAATATAATCGGTCTCGAACTCGGTCTGTACTTATAAATACGATGCTTCGCTAAGTGTCAAGTAACTTGCGTTTTTGCAGATTCCATTTTGGCGCCGTATTCTTTATCTTCCATCTTCTTTAATTTCCCATCCTTGTATTATACGATAAAAAACAAAATTAAAAAATTTGAAAAAACCCACGGGGTTTAAAATAATCAAATGATAATATTCTTCGTAATTTGAAAAATAATCAAATATTTTTTCTCCAATCCCCGACCAAAAGTGAATAAGTGATATAAATAATTGCAAAACTAAGAAAATCCGTCGGGGCTAGAGAATACAAAACGGTCGGGATCCCGGGATCCCGAGATTCGGGATCCCGGGATCCCGACCGTTTTCTGGCCCCGAAAATCCCGGGACTGCACTTGGCTAATCTCGGGATTTTCGGGATTGCCACATACAAGTTTAGTTTATATGCCGTAGTCCGTTGCGCCTTGACGATAACCTTGCCTAGGTTATTTAATAGCATTTAATACATAACGACAAAAAACACTTTTAGATACGCCGTCATACGATACGTACTATTCACTACACACACAGGTACAGTCTTAATATGTTTGTTGTAAACTTAGAAGGGACTTCCCCACTCTGAGTACTTCAATACAATACTCTTAAGGTAATTCCCCAATGAATGAACTAACAGGGGAATCACCCGATCATCTCATAATATCATAATATTTTTGCGGGTATTTCCCGTCGGGGTTTCCCTGTACGAAAGTATTAAATATGCTACTTTTAAGGTGATTCCCCAAGTTTTTTTGTTTTGTCTTTTTTATTTTCTTATTATTATTGTGATTTGTGTTGACTGTTGTGCAAAGACATTATAAAGTTTTTTAATTACTCAAGTTTTTTTTTATTTGAGCCCAATTAGAAACCACATAGTCTAATCCCGGGATAGGCCCGGGATCCCGGGATTACGGTTCAAAAATCCCGTAATCCCGGGATTGAAAAACATGCTCGGGATTGTATTCTCTAGTCGGGGCCTTTGTTTAGCAGTGGACGTCCTTTGGCTTGAGATACATGGGAACATTCAATATTCATTTTACGAAAGAAAGATAGCAACTGCAACGCGCCCTGGTAGATTAACACAACAATACCTATCTAAGAACCATCGCCAACAAATCATTATCAAGCAATCCATTGCTGAAAACTGCATGTCAATCGGTTAAGCCGTTCTGGAGATACATGGGAACATTCGTTTGCGCACACAAACTTCCTCTCACCCCAAAACGCATACACATTCTCCGTTCCGTCACGGGTAAAAATGACACCAAACACCACCTATGCTTGTAAACCTAGACAAAAGGAAGTTGCTTAGGCGTACCTGATAGTCCTTTGAGCTGTTTTGGTTCTGTACTCAAGTGGAGCCTCCTTTCTGGTGACGGCCAGTAGGAGGAATTATTTGGCATCTTGGACGAATAAACCACTGGACGCGCAATGACGGACAATTTCGCTTGTGCCCCCTTAGCCACGGAGCGGGCTGTTTGGCCTCACAGGTGACGTCTTGTCAGTACGGTGATAGAGCTCAGTGAGAAACATTGACGGAAAAAATGGGTAAATGTCGTTTTTGTGAAAAAAATACAGCGGCATGACAAAAAAAAATGTATTTTCATCCATAAGTAACGTTTTATCCCAAAATAGTGAAATGTGTTTTCAAAGAGAGCAGTTACATTGCCATTTAAAAAAGTGGTGGTCAGTTAATAAAAATACAACTGTTTGGTTTAAAATATTAAACTTTATATTTGACAATACATCTTAATAATATTATTTCAGATTTCCTGTAGATCCATTAAGGAAAATAAAGTGGGTAGAAGCAGTCCGAAGAGAGGCAAAATGGATCCCCACAAAACATCACCGAATATGTGGTATTCATTTTACGCCAAGCGTGATTAAATGCCAACGCAAAAAAAACTGCTTAATTATCCCATAGGAGGATTTTAATGGTGCAAGGCTATATTGTGTTCTTACGGGCTGTTTAAAAATGTCTTAGGATGTTCGTTCACACTAAGTGATACTTGCTAGACCGTTCATATAAAAAGACGTTCTGTTTCAATTGTTCATTTGATGGTTTTTGCATTACATGCCCATATTGTAATTTATTGTTTTGGTGATAAAATTAAATATAATTTTACAAAAGATTCGTTTATTCATTCGTTCAACACATATCGATAAAAAATATCTACACTTTCATACACTAAATGCTTTGTGCATGAAAGTAAAAATTGTATCAATGATTGACACAAGCTCCCCCCGCCCTGCAGAAATTAGTTGTCGATGTTTTCATACACTGGCTCTTGAGTTTCATATCCAGTGGTTAATTCATCCAAGTTTGGCATCTACCTTACAGGGCTCAAGGTTTACCAGCCCATACTTTGCGTAAAAACATCCAAACTATTGATTCTATGAAAATTGTTGCTGAACTTTAATTGTAGGAAATTGTCTCCACTTTAATTTTGTAGCAGATATTTATATCGTAAATTGAGCCGAAAAGGTAAGGTAGTCTAAAAAGTACCATTCAACCCCATTTTTTAAGATGGCGGCGCGAGCGGCTGACACGAGGTGGCAAATTTGAAATTCCGAAAATGCACATTAAAATCTATAAGTTAGCTTATTTTCAAGACTCCCGGAAAACATTTCAGGCAAAACAATCAATTTCTTGGGTCACTAGTATTTGGTTTGATTACTCTTATTTGCTTACTAAAATATGATGCGTCGTTAAGGATAGAAGAACGCTAGTTAACATTTTAGCTGTAATTCTGGTTCAAATAACTACGTAGAAGTGTTTAATATAACACAACAAAAGCAAACACTTTTGGCGCAAGTGTGAAAGAAATCATTATGCATAGGTAATAACATTACCTATGCATTTACTTGCACCTGTCTCTGATTACAATAAATGGCGAAGAAATTATCATTATAATTTCAATACAAAGAGACATGTGGAGAAGCAAAGGAAGACTTATATCTAAACATTTATGCTTTAGTTACTTTGATTGATATAAGTAGATAGTTGGGCGTACATAAGAAAACACAAGTGTTAGTAGTCACCTAAGCACGGAGTGAGTAAGCATACAATATTGGGAATCGAATTTTCCCATTTAGTACTAATACAGCCTCGTCCGGACTGCGACGCTGAACAATACGCCAGTTGTTGCAATTAGACGTTCTTGCCCGACGCGGTACTTTCTACCACGTCTCCGTTGCACAATGAACAATCACATTATTATACTTTTTGTGTATATTAGTAAAAGTAAACACACTGTCTTCGGGTTGTACGTTTCTCACTATAGTCAACGTTTTCATACTAAGCCGCTGTGTTGTTAAAATACCACATATGGATAAAGTAAGCTTTATTGGGTTAAACACGCTTAAATAAGCAACCACTGAGCGTGAACGAACATACTTGTGAAGATAAAGGCCACCCGTGTGTGGTGCTCGTGAAGGGGAAAGTGCAAAAATAAGCCTGTTTTATTCTCGTAAAAATAATTAAACGGCCTACAGACCTGAGGTTAATAAGCCTACACTCGCTTTCGTCTCCCAAAATGGGGATAGCAATAACGATGAGTAATGAATAGAGAGCTGCTTTAATTCGCGCCGCTGCTGCGCGCTGCGCCCACGCACAGTACTCGGCGCATCCACTCGGAACAATGCTTACTGGTTTACTTTCTCGATTGACTCACGCTGATTCATTGCATATGTCTTATGATCGGAATTAGATTAATGGTACCAGTTTAGATAAAGCCCCTGATACTCAAAATCGTAATGTCGACGAGTATCACTTTCATTGACACGGATATCTTGAGAAATTGACACTGTGAGACGGTGAGTACATAAACAACATCGCTATTCCAAATGAAGAATGTTGAACAAAACAATGGATGGCAACTTGTTGAATCTTTCATGTTTTAACCTTTTTCTGACAATTAATTTGGAGATACTATTTTATCTGTGTAAGACAAGCTTTAAAAGGCAAGTAATATAAAAATTTAAGACCATTCATAAAGCAAAACTACAATATACCATTTTTTTAAATGACACGTGAGTTTGGAGTTGAACAGAGCGGAAAACAAAAATTTACAGCTTCCGCGATAGGGCCTTCGAACTTCATCGGTCGTGTAACCTTCAAGTAAATCAGTGGTCTCCTGGGTCACGTTGTCTAATAAACCAATGTGCAATATTGGTGTCATTCACCTCATGAGGTTGTGCTAATACTATGCTATTGAGATATCCTTGGAATGCGTGCGTACATGCATCCTGCGCGGGCGCAGTCGAGCGCTAATGAACGTGTCGCGCGGCTGACCCCCGACCCACGCGGGTTCGATGCCCGCGCCCTTCCCCCTGCCTCCAGCCCCATTGCACCACCAGGACTGCCACTCGCCTTTATAAACTTTAATCACTACCGTTTGCCCCTTGTTTACATATCGCTTGCACAAAGAGAGAGCTCTGTCAATTATAACGCATTTTATTACCTACATCCTGCTTCTTCTGCCTGCCAAGACAATAACTTCATAATCGATGTGTTTATGCCTACGGCATGGATGGACACAGACAATGCTCATAAACTTCAAGGAAATGCAATCTCTAGCAACAACAACAAGCTTCAAATGCCTATGCTTGGTTATTGGAAAGGCATCCCAATTGTGAATATCAGATGTAAAATGATAACAAACTGTCGGCTTATGGAAAAATTAACGGAAATAAACGACGACAAACTATTGTCCGCCTGCAGTCGTGCATTGACTATAATTAATCAGAAAAGTTGTCCGGCAGGCGCTAAGTGGCAGGTTACCATGGTAGAGTTTCACGTTGATGTCTCCAAGCCCAGCCATAGTCGACGAAGCGAGACCGGTATTAGGACGAAAAAAAACATGAGTTTTCCTATAATTGTATCGAGCAAGAGCCCAAGAACCTGCCAGCAATTACACCTAAGCGGACGTGCGCAGTTAAGACAACCAGATACCAGTGGAACTAGTCATAGGCGGAGTGAAATTAGACGTAGTGTACTGTACTTTTACGTGACATGTTGTCTTCTACCGTGCAATTACAGTGCTACGAAGAAACAAGGTATGATTTTGAATAAAAACGCAGCTATATGACTCGTTGCTATAAGCAGTGGATATTGAGAGCAGTAGTTTGGCTATGCAACTTGTGGCTGTGGTCTGGCTCGGGCGGCGGGTGAGGTGCGGGGGAGCGGTGTGCACTGTGCAATAGCGAGGTGCACAATTCGTGTCCGTAGACTACGGCTGCGGCCCTCGGGAGCAACGTACTGCACGACCGGTTCGCTAATCGATCCCGCATCGGCTCGCGCTCCTGTCCGCACCTAAACATCAACTAACGGCTTCTTCGCAACCGGCGCGGTCAGATATCGCGGCTCGGTGCACTTTATGCATTTACTGTAGGCGATTTATTAAAATATAATATGACGACAGCCTTATAGCCTTATTACCAGTACGACAGCTTTATCAGCTTACAACCGCTCTGTGTGCTTAGCTGAAAATGCTAGTATGAAAGTAGGTTGTTATTGCTATTTTTTAATTGTTTATAATTATTACATAAATTGTAATACGTAACAAAATAACCAGACGGGCACGTATTGATTTAAGAGAGTTACATAAGAGCGTTTCGCTGGAGACAAACTATCTCATTATGTCACCATAAATAATGTTTAGACGTCGGGCGGGGTATTGCCAGCGTATGCGCTTTTTCTCTAAACTGATCGGGCGAGGCATAAAGCGCGTCAATCGCGCAGACCGCTTTCCGCGGACGTGACAATGGTCCCATTGTTCGTGGCTGTCGAACACTCCACAACGACAGGAAAACCCCCTCTTGTAGCCTGTTATAGAACGACACCGAGTTTAAAAGATATAGGTAATATCTTAATATAAGTAACAATGGATTTATCCTCAATTACATCAACCAAATAGGTACGGACAGCAAGCATGCGGTGATCTATTCCGCATGTTCGCATAAAAGACGAGCATTGCTGGACGAATAAGTGTCTCGATTTTTTACCGCCAAAAACATAAGGTTATCAATTCTATGTGTATGAATGTGATATCGTTGGAATTTGTAAATACTTGAGTATGTTGATCTGTTAAGGCTTCCAAACACGTGTGCAAAATTTCGTTAATGTATGTATATGCATGTTTGTATGTTTGTCCACGAATTTCTAGAAAACGAAAACTAATAACGAGATGGTTATTTTAGTTCAATCAGGTATACATATATCAACTTAGGGTACAGAGTAAATTTTATATAAATCGCTCTAGTAGTTTTTGAGATATGGGTAAATAACTAAAAATCATGAAATAAACAATAATTTAAAAAATTTAACCGCCTAAAAAGCTTTAGAGAACGCATTTGCCGGCTATTTTGATTTGATTCCGTTTTTTGAAGGCGGTTTAAATTTTATTTAATTCTATGACTGACGATTCTTTTGTAGGGAATGCTGGGATCACAAAAAATAATACGGGTTGTCATCTCGCATAACTGCAATTCCGATTGAAATTGTTAGTGGCTTAGAAGTATCTAAAACCTCCTAATAAACGCATAATATTACATTTCATCACGCTATCGAATGAACAAGTAATAAACAACGCACGAAATGCGACTTGATGCCAGTTCAAAGAAAAAATATAAATTACTTTACTTCTCTAAACTGAAACTGTTATGATTAGCACGCAATCGACATGCAATTTGGCACTGATGATAATCTAAATTAAGAGAATCAAATGACCAGCTTTGCTTTGCGAAGATTAAATTACTTAATACTGAACAATAATATCAGATAGGTATAATATGTTGTATTTGCAGTTCTACTTTTACCGGTCGCAACAGTTTGGATCCTAAATCAGTCTTTATCACGACAAAAAGACTTAATAAAACCTATACAGGAGTAATTATCTCATTAGGAACGCACAGTTAATAAAAAATATTGAGCCTTGAGCGAAAAAAAATAAGCGCATTTAAAAAAAAATATGACTACTTTTTTAAAACGTGATGTTATCTGGTGTTCTGTGAACTGATTATACATGGATAATTTTGAATTCGTCACGTTTAAAATAAAAAAAGGAATCAAGTTTGTAACGCATCAATTTGTTGCGTAGTCGCTACAGCGCAGAGTAATTAGCGTAGCAAAGCTTTAAACCGACGATTGTGAGCTTAATGAATGCAGAGGTGTAATCCTCAGCGAGGCAATGCGGAGACCCTCGTCGCAACTCCGAGACGACGCCGAGGCCAGCCGATGGGCCATTGTTCAAATAACAGGATATGATGAGCTCGACCTCGCCATCGTAATCCGATACCTCAACACTGGAGAAGGAAACAATTTTCTGTTTTCATAATCATTACCTTGCTCAATTGTCAAAAAATAAAACGATGCGACAAACACATCTCGGAAGAACATTAAAGTTAGATTTCCTATTCATAAAGTTATGATTATTTCGTGATGTCTTTTGAGATGTCTATTATTATGATCTCAGTTGTCAAAATTACGTTTGCTTTCCAAAAGAGAACATAGAGAAATTCCTAAAAAAACAAACTAACATTTCTCCTCAGCGATGTCGAAAGTAGTCGATTCTGGAACATGAATCGCATTAGCAGTATTATAGGTCGCCTGGCCAGTTCTTCACTTCGAAAAATAAGGTTAGGGTAGGTCTACTAGTGGGCACCGTGGGCTGAGCGACTCCAGCCTAGCAACAATGGCCCGCGGTGCAGCGGGCTAACGAACGACCGGCGGACTGCGCGGGCGAATAAATCGCGGATCGGATTGTATCAGAACCGATACGGGGCATAAATCGGCGTTGCAGCCGCAGCGTTCCGCCTCGCGACATGGAAAGCGTTTCTTGGCCGAGATCTACGCAGATCACGCCAGATAAATCTTGCGCGTGCCGTACTGGGAACTCGGTGAAATCAAAAATAATGCATTGCCATATAACTGTTACATGCACGTTGTTTGGATAATTCACTAGTAACAAAAACGTACACCAGAATGCAGTTCGAGTTTATATGATACTGCCGTAAAAATGGAAAAATTACGGTGATGTCAAATTATAAACTATTTTTAATTCAAAAGTCAAGCCGTTTGAAGTGATAATCAAAGCAAAACGCTTTACTCAATGCTGTTAGTACTGGTTTTCTATAAGCCTCGCCTCGCAACAATACTAGCTACGTAGACATACCACACAGGCTTTAAAGCTCAGACTGGTTACGGCTAGGACAACGTCGCATTGCAAAAAGCTCGCCGAGGCGTAGGCCGCAGCTGCACCTACTGCACTTCTAGTTTTACTGTGTCAAGAACAACTCCTCTCGCCCCCACCCCGCGCGACAGACGCGCTATCATTTGTCAATGCACACAAAATGTGAAATATACACAACTAGTTTTTATCCGACTACGGCGAAGCAAAGAGGAGGGTTATGATTTTAACCTGTATGTATGTGGGTATGGATGTTCATCTGTTTTCTCATAACTACTAAACTATTTATACGGATTGGGCAAATAAGGTGTCGTTGAAAGCCTCGTATAAAGCTACGTTAAATTGACTACAGCGCTCTCTAGGAGACTTAAAGTAAAGAACTAAAAAACTACTTACTACTTACACGTATTATATTTTAACGCATTTTTATATTTCATACTGATAGAGATATGTTTAAAGAATAGCCGTGGTCGTATGCCACCTACAGTAGGAAAACAGATTCATTATAATAACAAAATAAAATCAAAATGGCATACGATCACGGCTATCCTTTAAACATATCTCTTATCAGTATGACGTATAAAAATACGGTAAAATAAGAGTGTAATTAGGTATCTTGTATAATAACTAGTCGATAAATTTTAAATAGTTTGTACAGTCGACAGCTCATCAGGTAATCCACTATTGTTGCAATCTTGCCCTTATTACAACGGAATAAGATACCGCTGTGTTTACCTTGACGTGCTGTTGTCCGTACATAATTTCAGCGGAGACTATTTTCTTGTTTCATACTTTTTTTTAGAGCGTGTTTTTAGTAGTCGGGTTTTAGTTTGTTAAAATTTATTTTTATCCAGATTTGGCAATAAAAAATAAATACCTTACCTATCAAGCACCAAACTATGTAACTTTACTATTGGACGTTGGCCTACTATTTTCAAGACAATGCAAAGCCACCGTTAGTCTAAACATCGTAGTCGCAGACAGACAATACATGGAATGCAGATGTGTCTAAGAATGTGCCTGACCGGTATGTGCCACCTGTGGAATTTGTAATATTCATTTGCGCGATGAGGTAATTCAAATTAGTAAAAAACCAAAATTCCTATACATGCCCAAAGATAACATAAAGATAACCGTCTTAGCGATTGACATTTCAGAAGGTCCTTGGCACACAATCGTTGCGAAAGACAAGAAAATGAAAACGGATCGGCACGTTTTATTGTATTCAAAGAAAAAATATACATGACCGTCAAACCAAGGTACGAGATTATCTCTTTACCAAACTGTTTATTTGGTTTATACAGATTGGGTTCGTAGAAGTTACTAGGTATCAGTTATTTCCTTGAACGCGACTAAGGTGCAAGAGCATTTATAGAAATAATTTTCACAGCTACAACGTAGTACGTACTATATGTAGTAATATGTACACATCGGCAGTTTGCAACTAAACGACGGGAAATAACTGTCACCGACCCTTTGTGTGTAATATTAATTTATGATCGACCGCACAGTACACATACAAAATGCATTGCAATTACACCACAAAATCGGACACGCAAAGTTTGCCAGCCGTGAAAACCAGCGCTAACAAAATACTAAACAAGATGCAGAAGTTCATACATTGAAGTCATATTTAAATTTTAAAAAATCAACCATATGTAAGTTACAGGACACAAACATGGCAATTAGTAAAGCAGTAAAATTATTTGTAAGAATGTACTATTGGAACAGGTTGTGTACTTGTTACGAAGTATAACGAAATAGGATTTTTAACCTCTGCTGAACTCCCGGCTTTAGTGGTTTTACCCTTTAGGGGCAGGAGAGATAAGATTTAAAAATAATTATCTGTAATTAAACAATAATTGTGTTTAAAAAGCAGCAAAACTGTAAATGGTAGTAGGTAATTACTTTCAACAATTATCGGACTCATTAATAAGCATACAATGAGATGAGACACGCTGGATCACGTCTCACTCACCTCCCATAAATAATGCAATAAAAAAAAGCAAAACGATTGTTATCGGAAAACGAACAACTACCCGAGACGTGAGTTTAGTAAACTGCAATTTTCACATCATTTTTCTTTCATCAACGGATTTAGAACTTTTATGGTTTACATTATTCCTCAAACTTTGAATAAATTAGATAGAGCATAAGCATATTCAAAATACTTATTGTAACGGATAAATTGCTTAATTAACAAAGAGTAACGTTACCCAAACAAACAGTAGTCTTGTACCAAATATTCATCCATATTCATAGCTATGGTCGTAACGGGACAGGATCTGGGATGGGAGTTTTCAAGAAGCCATTCACAATCGACCATTATAAATAAAAGGAAAGTAACAAGGTATGCGGGTCTTAATCCGTATACAAAATGGGAGCAGTTGTGGCAATAAACAATGTAGCCATGCAAATTGATCTCACGAAAGATCCGCTATTGTGATAGTGGTAGAAAATGTCGAAAAAGCCAAGTGTGTTCCCACGTTGCGATACAAGTGGAAGGTCGCCGCCGGAGCACGTGTGACACCCCGACATGTTGCCAATTTGTTCGACACTCCTCTCCTTAATCATACAATAATTGATTGGCACCTCTTGACAAGCCGAGTAAAAAACTGCACGGCGCACAACAAAGCGCGAACACAACTTAAGTAAATGGCAAGTTTGTAAAATAATAACTTATTTATTCGCCGGCCCACAACGAGGACATATTTCAAGTCGGTATCATGACTCAGATAATTTTTGAATTTATTGCATGTGCGTTACAAATAATGTATTGTTAAATTATTTGTTTACATGCTTTGTCTTTACCTGCATCGCAAAGGGCAAAAACTTTCCGTGTTACGTGTCAAAATATTATTATTATTTTTTGCCCTAACACTAACATTCTTTGTGCCCGTATGATATTCACCAGTGAGCTTTAATTTAATCTTAGGTATTAATTAATAAATACGATTTTTATATGACAATGAAAATAATCTGGGGCCAGCAACAACTACCACATCTAAACACGATATTTAATGTGACGTGTAGTGAATTCAGGTGATACGAAAGATACGGATGAAGTTAACTTCCCAGCCTGGTTTGTAGATAATTTAAGTCCGCCACAAGTAATGTGGGTATCGCGACATCAGCAGGCACCGGGTAAAGTGAGGTTCGTATCTGGGAGCGAGGTCGATTCACCCGGCACGACTTCCTAGCAAGTGACCCCGAGCCCCGAGCGTCCAGCGATACCGCGGTGCTCATGCGCACTCACCGTTACATTAGTTATAATATCTCAATTGTGCCATTGTCTACCAATCACTGCCATGTCAATAAACTTAGTAAGTACATGTACATCAAATTACATGAAATTTAAATTAACGATTTCACGATCAATACTGCAGTAAAGTTGAAAAATATCCTAGTATCAATTAAAAAATATCTCGAAATAAATTGTTCGTGAAAGTCCTCCACCACGTCGTCCTTTCTGGGTGTACTCACGAAAAACTAAACACATTTTTTTACTGCGTTTTTTTCCGATGTTTAGTGATTCATGCATGAGGCCGGTAGGAATATTAAATGTTGAGACAGAAGTTAAGATATGGAACTGCTAGCTAGATCAAAAATAAAGAAGATGCAAAAAGGAAAAGATAACTGGTTTTGTTGCCATTCCAGTTAACTGTACGTATTTTGCCCCTAAAATAGAACAATACGCAGGCTAGCAACGCCACCTAGTAACACCATCGAAAAGCTAAACACTACTGCCACCTAGTGTGTGGAAGGTATACGAATTGTTGTGCATCGGCGGGTTGCGGTCGTATGTGCGAGACTAGCAAGCGATGTGTCGCAGACGTGAATAGGTGGCGCTAGAGTAGCTCGTGCGCGATAATGCGACACGACGTTATTGCATGACCTACAAGTTACATCCATTTATCAAAACATTTTATTAGATTTACTACAAAAACACTATTAAACAATATCGTTTGAATGCTAAAACGCTTTAAAATAGTAGTGACTTAGCATTTAAAACAAACAAATAAGTCCCTATTTAATTCCTAGTTTTGATTCAACAAGAATCATGGCCCGTTTCATAAAATGTTCTAATAAGTTCTAGTAGTCAGTATCTGTCCAATTTGTCATATTGCAGTGTAAATATTTGTTTGTGTTATTTGTTGATGGTGCAACATGCCTTTAGAAAAGCATATACCTCAGTTACGAAAATTCAGAACAATTCATATAAAAAGTTTATCAAGAGCCAATCAACATTGATAGCATAATAGTTGTCATATAAACAAAATAAAAGTACACAAATTAACCAAAGTAAAATAGTGCCCAAATAAATTAGAATATTTTTACCACTCTTTCCAACCCCTTTGTGACAATTTTGATGACTTTAATCATTACCCTCTGAATGTAGAGCCAAGGCCTTGGCTCTACATTCAGCATGTACATGCTATCATTATTATCATTAGTACAAGGAATCATTAACCACTAATGAACTTGAACCACAACTTGTTCAGCAATGATACTTGTTTTGAAGAAACCACCAAGCTTTGTATTGCTTTCTGGGAGAAAGGTGTCATTATGTGTATTTCTTTCCCAATAGAGGTCTGTTGGTTCAAATACAAATAAAGGCCTCATTTAAATCTATGGGGCTGATAGTGGATAAAACTAAATTAATTATGGACAAGAAACGTTTTACATACCTGTCACGATCCCTGCTCCTGCTTCTCTTCCTGTATGAGCCCTCCCTGGCTCCGTCATCGAGCCTACGGCGCTTCGCCTCGTACGAGCGCGAGCGCGACCGCGAATGCGACGCGTAGTGCTTCCTCCGAGTCCTCGGCATCTGTAAAGTATATTCCAACAATTAATATCAGCTGTAATAAAATAACATAGCAGGCGATAGATGTGTTAACCTTGTGTACCATAAGCATGGACATTGCTGTATGCTGTGTAAAGCTTATGTAAAATGTTGTTGTCAATCAATTTGTAATTTAGAACATAGTTTTGTCAACTCTAACAACCGAGGCAAATCTCCACAACAATCAGTTTCTTATGCTCAACCACAATTTACTTTCATTTTAAAAGTAAGAGTGAAAGAACAATTATTCACAACGCAAATCAATTCAAATTACCAGAAAATTATTTAAAGATGCCCATTCTACAATGTGAGAAGAAAATATTTGTTTTTTTATGATGTGCTGTAAAAACATTGTGAATTGACATGGCATTACCATAATATCTAAACTCATATCCAAAATATATCCGACAGTAGCTCATTAAAATTGTATTATGCTATGAAGTTATGCTTGAAACAATCACCAATGTTTGTCTGATGATTTCATTTAGAATGATTGTTGATGGAGATGAGAAAATAATAATATTGCAAATAAACAGACTGACAGAAATGTATCATAGGTTTAACAGTCCATAACTAGGTAGGTATCTAATTTTTGTTTTACAAAAATAAAATAGTTCAGATTTGTAAAAAGCTCAATAACATTATACCAATCATTTCTTCTCAAGATTTTATTAATCCCTCACCAATATGTTTATCAACAGTAATTTGTTATACTTTTGTTTATGTGACTGCCGGCGATCTTTTGATCCATGACCGTTTAATTCACATTAGTAGTGGAAAGAAAAAACATATGTTGCAATGCTGTTAAAATGGACATGTTCAGTTTCAAATGGTACAAGCTAAATGTTGCACACAAAAAGTTAAATTATTAAATCAATCCATAATTGGATAAGTTAGTTTTAGAGGAAGAACACATGAAGCCAATCCATCTGATAAAGCCATACTGAATTCATAGGCCAGTCAACATTGTTATACATAGGTATATGTATATTAAAGAAAAAAATTAGGAAATAGTTTTAGTCATGCATATGAATTAAATGAATGTTACTGTTTGACAGGCCCACAAATTTTAAGGAAAGTACTTCAGGTACCTCCACTTACCATAACAAGGATACCAATACTCGTATCCAAGTGTTAAAGCTGAAAAACATAAATAGTTTAGCCCTTTGAAGGACAAAAAAAAAAGACTGCCTGATGGCAAAACACATCAAACCAACCAACATGTTTGGAGAGTATGTTTTTTTGTAGTTGATTGATAGTCATAAATATAAGTTTAGCTTCGTAGGACTAGCTAGCTCGAACTTACAAGAACTATGTGCAAGATGTACTAAATGTTAAAAGTACATAAGGAACTGTTCCTGCATGTTTTTTTCAAGGATAAATAAATAAAAATATACCTATTGATAAGGACTCTTTATGCACTTATAAATGAGGTTGTGAATTTAGTTGGAAAAGGTAACTAATGAATGATCAATACTGTCATGCAGAAAATGCTACAGATGAAGATATGTTGACAGGTGCAACAACAAACCAGCTGATTGCAAATTATCATAATATCTATTTACACCACACACATGTATAGATTTATAGATTGTTTTTAATAAAGTAACATTATCATGGGCAATACCACTAACGCAAACAGCTGTAATTAATTTAACACGTATAATCAACGTAGATTTTAAATGCGATAGTGAAAACTTAGTACTTCAATTGTGACTGTATAACTACAACTACAACAAACGTTCACACCTCGAAAGATCCTGCGAAAAAATAACTATAAATAAATTCCGCTTTGCGGACAGCGTAAAATGTCAATGGTAGTTATTTACATTTAGCACGCTAGACGCCATGTTGGTTTCTATGGCTCACTGGAGCCCTAAATGCACCCGTATCTAAATAGATCTTATTATTTAGACTTACCCTCAATTCACGTAAATACTTCAATTTACACCAAAGTAACTGAGTAAAATTTGTAAGGCAATTCCAAGTTCGCGATGCAGATCCTTGAAGAATGCTTCTTCGCAGTAAAGGGCCGAACATCGATCCAAATCCAAGACAGCGCGTTGGTTGGTTGGTTTTGGTTGAAGAGCGATGGCGTAAAAACCGCGTAGTAGTTTCTCTTCCCTGTCAAAAATATACTTTTTTATTCATGAAGCCCATTTATACTTATAACTTGACACGTAGCATAATTAATTTACTTTTAATATCAATTAAACATAAAAATAAGTCGAATCATAATTCAGTTTACATTAAGTTAACTTAAATAGAAATAAATTTACCGGAAAAAGTACTTGTAAGCGTCAACTAGTGAGCATCATGGGAACTTATATTTGACAAGTGTTGCTAGTAGTAAAAAAAATAACAATGCGTTCATAAACTTTTTATTTATTAGCGCTAGTTTAAATTATAAACAAAAACGTCCTTGGTCCTTCTTGGTCGTGGTCCCCATCGTATTGCAATGGTTCTCAATCAAGTCATACGCCTTAGCCTCTCAGTCAGGAGGGGTTCCAACAACCAAGTACGACGACCTCACGTACGCATAGCTCGAACGGATGGAAGTATCATATGTCGAAGAGGCCCTGGAAATTGCCAAGTACTCAAATTTGAAGGGGACTTTCTAACGGGACCTTAAAAACCGTGCCCTTAGCCTGAAGGCCATCGTGGTAGTCCTCGTTCGGCGCTCATTGTCAAACAAGATGATTAGGATTCAAGCGACCTTAGACCGCCTGCAGGCGAAAAACATCTGCCTGAGATAAGATAGCGGACCTCAAGAAGGAGGCTAAGGGCTTACGGGGCACAAAAGAGGGATAAGGGCTCTCAAGCCTACTTGTGTACTACGCAAAACATACTTGTGGACGCTGTCCCCCAAGCTGCGCCAGACCTCCATGATTTCGAGGCAGTTGGAAAGGGATCGAGAAATTTTCATTTTATTTTTCTGCGCTAAATCGCATGATGAGACCGTGTTTATTATCTACATAGATATGCTAAATATTACGCGAGATAAGAAAGGTTTTGTTAAAAAAAACGAGGACGAATAAAACATGCAGATTTTACTAACAAGGCCGGTGAATAATCATTTTGCGCTGCATCGAAAGAGACCATGCGCACGATTGTTATTTTGCTACATACGAAGGATTTTCAGCGTGGCGGCATAAAGGGGTTGTTGGTGCGTAATTTGACAATAACCCTTCATATCTTCCAACCTATGAGTATGTACCAAAAAATATATTATTTCTAATAAATATTCTTATCGGAGGGGAAGGACAAGTAAAAGCTGTCAATGAAACCGATTTAAAATATTGACATTAGTAAGTAACATTTGTAGCTTAAAATGAGATTACCTTTCGTTCAGGGGATATAAACCAATCTTTCTAAGTTAAACATATTAGTTTACCGCGTGATAAACACATGCGACACAAAATATCGAACATGCAGCTCTAGGGTAAAACTAAATATTATTTCTTTATACAAAATATTCGTAGATATGCGTGTTTAAATTTTACGTAAATTAACGTTTTAAGAATAGAATTATCAAACTGCGTACTTTAAATTTTTAGCGCATTGGTAAATATAAGTCGTATATTAAGAAGAAAAAGCCTTACAGCGCGGTGTCTTCCGCCAGTGGAAAGCCAGCGGGGCACGTTATGCAAGGTAAGAAATGTAATCCTCCCTGCAAAAAGGGAAAGCTTTAAGTTGCAGTCAGTGACCCGGCTCGCGGCCGTGTCCGACGTCCATGCTTAGGCAGCATAGAAGGTAAATGATAATATGGAGGAATAATCTCCAGCAACGGGAAAATATTACAGGCAAATCAGAACCACTGGCCGCAGGGTCCAGGACTTAATGTCCCAAGCAATTTCCGAGTGGCAGATAGGTGTTAATGTGGGGCCGAGCTATATTTCTGCATGGCCTGTGTCGGAAGTCTCGACATAGTTCCGTGTAAAACCACCAGGTGGCGCTCTAAAAATGCCGAGCCAAAATTGGTGTTTTCGTGTATTTATTGATTGAGAAGAATTTTCGAATGATGCTTAAAAAACTACAAATATTTTTTAAGATTTATTAAAGATATAGCTACGTAAGTTAAAATGATATTTAATGAATTAGAAAATCATAAAATTGAAATTGTCGACGCGAAATGTCAAAAGTGATGCATCAGACTTCGCCCGCTGGTCGCAAAAGTTGCGCGACCCTCCACACACTGCTTGTTGAAAGCCGAAAAATGCTTTTACACTCTAAAAAAAACGATTATATTTTGAAGCACTAAATTTAGACCCGTTTGTCGTCTATTACGGATCTCGGAGCCATTTTCCATAGAATATGTAGAGCCATAGAATATGTGAAGAACTACTCAAAAATCGAAATAAGGCGAAAGCTACCTGGAACATTATAAACAAGGATGCAAACAATGTCATTCTTTACTGAACTTAAGGCATGTATCCTCTGAGGTAATTATAAAAACATTCAATGAACTTAATTTAAAAAAAACTGAGGACTTATGGGGATTATCTGTTTATATAATTAAAGCCATTATTGAATTTATAGCACCGCGTTTAGCGATCATATTTAATAAATGTGTCGATGAAGGCCAGTTTCCAAATTTAATGAAATTTAGTAAAATCGTTCCACTTTTTAAATCAGGAGAAAAATGCGACCCCTCCAACTTTCGACCAATATCAATTTTACCCGTGCTTAGCAAAATTTTTGAAAAGATAATTTTTAATCAACTTCTATTTCATTTTACAACTAATTGACGACCCGTCTGGTGTAGTGGTCGAGAAATCGCCTACTACCCAGCGGGTTGCGGGTTCGATCCCCGCACAATACAAACATTTGTGTGCATGAACATGTCTGTTTGTATTAGTCTGGGTGTTTTCTATGTATATCATTTACAAACAAAAAAAAGTATTTAAGTATTATATCCGTTGTCTGGCACCCATAACTCAAGCTTTGAGTAGCTTACTTTGGGACTAGATGGTGATGTGTGGGAATGTCCAAAGGGACGTTGTGTTGCCAAACCCTCCCACTCTGAGGGCTCGATATTGCATCTCTTCATATGCCGTTTCTGAACATCCTTGAATCTGAGGAGTTGGCCGCCACGCTTCCGCTTGCCATCCTCCATATTAGAATAAAAGATGCGCTTCGCTACTTTCTCCTCCGCCATACGCGATACGTGACCGCACCACCAAAGCTGGCGACGCATTAAATAAGCCTCAATCCCACCTACTTTGGCTCGTCGCAAAGCTTCGGTATTTCGAACTCGATCAGACCATTTGACGTTCAATATCTTACGTAGGCATTTAAGGTGGAAACGGTCTAAAGTACGAATGTGGTAACGGTACACGCACCACGTCTCGGACGAGTAAAGAACATTTGGAAATACTATCACCATGTATACAGAAATATTGGTAGCCAACTTAAGGTCGTGCGAGCAGAAGACCTTGGAACACAGCCTCCCAAATGCAGCAGCTGTAGCACTGATCCTGCTGTTGATCTCAGCCTCAAGGTCGCAATTGGATGTTAAAGTGCTCTCCAGGTAGCGAAACTTGTCGACCCGCTTCAGCACGTCTTCACCAAGCTATACGGCCAGTGTCTCGTGACCATGTGAATCTAAAGACATCACCTCCGTCTTTTTGACACTGATTTTTAAGCCGAACTTGGAGCAGGCTTGGTGAAATACTGACATTAGCTGTTGCAGGCCATCTGGGTATACCGCTTAGAAACATAGGTCATCAGCATACATGATATCTGTTATCAGTGCATGCGATACCTTAGTGCGCGCCTTAAGTCTGGCCTAATTGAAGAGACCGCCATCTGTGCGGAAGCGGATACTGACTCCCTCGGAAACTCGGACCACCACCGCAAAGTATAAGGCGAACGGTGTAGGTGCTAAGACGCATCCTTGTTTCACCCCACAGGTAACGGGAAAGAAATCTGACTGTTCGGCGTCTACGGCGACGCAGCACTGCAAGTCGTCGTGTAGGAGTCTTAGAAGTCTCACAAACTTCTCCATGCGTCCTAGCATACCTAGCACTAACCATAAGGCTTCACGAGGAACGCTATCAAACGCCTTTTCAGAGATATAAATGACTACCTTGTTCTCTGCTTTTTTCTTGCAATTAACGCACAAAAATCTAGCTTCATAGGTTCCTCGGTGAGGTCGAAAGCTGATTTGGGACTCGGGCAAGATACTTTCAAACAAACCCGCTGACAAGAGCGAAATACCACGGTAAGAGCCACAGTCAGAACGGTCACCCTTGTTATTGTGCATGCGTGGGTTTGGATCCCATCCTCGTCGCCACTGGTCTGATGGCCGTGACAAAAAAAAAAACAAAGAAATCAAAGCGGTGTCCAAAATGCGAGTAGACGAAGCCTTCCAGGCCTCAACGACATGTTCCCCGTCGTTAGCTGGCGGCAGATTGTCGGACAAGACTTCAGCATACTCCTTCCTAACCTCGCGATCTTTCAGCCTTTCCACGTTAAGAGACGCAGGCTTTTTTAATTTGGATCTACGTGGTCGTGGGTGGCGGAGTCGCAGCCTATTGCCAGCTCATATTGAGCACAAAGACTGAGTAGCAACTGACTATTACTGTTCATGTTGCCGACTCCGTGTGTACCCAAAACTCCAGGTCATGCCTCATAGTCCCGTCCAACTCTGGCATTGAAATTGCCCAGTAGAAGCACTTGCTCTTTGGCATTTATGCTATCTAGGCATCGAGTTATTTCCTCGTAGAATTGATCCTTAATGTCATCAGACTTGTCTACCGTTGGAGCATAGACACTGATGACATTAAGGTAGTTGTCTTTATCTAGGTGAAAGCGCAGTGTGATAACGCGGTCCGAGATATGCACCGGGTACTTCTCAAGTCGCTTTACCAAGTTGTTCTTGACGGCAAATCCTACACCTGAACGCCGAGGTTCGGAGGTTCGGAGGCTGCGGTACCTTTCCAGAAAAAAGTGTAGCCACTACCATCTTCCACAAGCTCTCCTTCGTCGGCAAGGTGTGTTTCGCTGAGCGCAGCTACATCCACGTCATACCGTTGGAGTTCTCGAGCTACTATAGCGGTCTTGCGTTCAGGGCAGGCGTTGCCGTCTCGATCAATAAGCGTTCTCACGTTCCACGCACCAAACGTTTTCATGGGATTCTTTTTCATGCTACGTCGACCACGATTTAAAGTGATGCTATGGCAGCCGTGGCTAGGCTACTACCTTTTGCCCGGTAGGGACGAGCATTTTCTTGGGGCACCTTTTCTAGCCCTCTCTTTGGCTGAGCGGGGAAAGCAGTGCCTCCCTGAAGAGGGCTGCTTTGTCATTCCGGGTGCTGCCGAATTCGTACTGCAAACAGA
This sequence comes from Pyrausta purpuralis, assembly GCA_963924145.1. Classification (NCBI taxonomy): domain Eukaryota; kingdom Metazoa; phylum Arthropoda; class Insecta; order Lepidoptera; family Crambidae; genus Pyrausta; species Pyrausta purpuralis. Next base: position 23,550,374 of record OZ001643.1, read on the forward strand.
GATGCCCCACTACATCCCAATCCCCTTCTTGACATTAATAAATATGTTACAGTTTGTAAACGAAGTGCGGTTAAACCAAGTATAAGCTGGCTAAAATCAGAACCGTTACCATGAGTTTACTCACTAACGATGACGGTTTTACTCGCTATCGACGACGTCACTTTTTGTATGGAAAATTATAGTTCTGTCACTGACCGCAAGAGGCGCTGTGAAATTTTTCTTAGACTTTTTTTACGTCGTCGCTAGCTAGTAAAACCTTCGTAAACTCATGATAACGGTACAGTCATAACCCCGTACTAACGCTTAAATAAGTAGTAATAGTAATAAGCGTTTGTTTTTGGTTAAAACCAGGTTTAATCCGTATGAATTCGGAAAACTGGGTTCAGCAGAACCCTATGGCTGATACTAGGTCTATCCGACATAATGACGCTTACAATTTCGGTGGACAATGGTGGTCTACCTTGAGTGTAGGTCGCTCGTCCAACTCCACAGAGTCACCATATTTCTGACTTGTAAAAACAAACACCTAGTGAACATATAAACCCTACAAAAAATTTAATTCTCCAAATTTATTTGAACTTTTTGAAGTGAAAACTTCTTTAGCGGCGTTGAGCACTTTTGTGGGATGGGGGAAAAATGTGAAACTCGCGTTAGGACACGTGGGCTGATCGAAAAACCGTAAGACGGTTGGCGAAATTATGGATGTAAGTTGATTTTTCTGAGAGATAAACTTTTTAATGTAATTTAATATAATATAAATTGTAATGTTTGTGTACGATAGCGCAATAAATAAATATTGTATTCTATAAAAATATTATTATTATTATTATTATTCCCTAACTATTCCAAAAAATCAAAAATGCACAACGTTGATATTCAAGTTTTCACTTCTGCCGGCACTCCCGGAGTGCAATTTTGTGTTTTTTTTTTACCAATACCTATAGGACTAAAATCTATATCGTTACTACAACCATTAGTAATAACCTGGTTATCGTAAGAAAGTAGTCAAAAATATAAAACTTTTTAGGGTCAGTAGAACCACTTCAACCAAAGCAATGGTAACCTACCTTGATTCAACAAAACGCCGGTGGTTTAGTTTATTCCATCTACAACCGGCATGATGTCGGCCAGTTAGATTTAGCCAGACTAACTTTATCCGAAAACAATCAGTTAATACTATAGATGCACCTAATTGGTTTAAACCAGATGCAGCCGCATTGCGGGTTTAAACCGTAACCCTTGAATGAATTAACCACTGGATATGAAACGCAAGAGCGAATGTATGAAAATAACATTAGCCAATTTCTGCGGGGCGGGGGGAGCTTGTCGTGTCAATTATTGACATATTTTTGAGGCGCTGTAGATTATGTATTGAAGTGGGAGGGAGGCACTTTGAAAATTTTGTTGTAAATTTAATTTTATTAATAAATAGTTTGATTTGATTTGTATTGTTTCATTATGAACCTCAAAAAATGATACACCAGTCGTAAAAATAATTATTATTACCACCAAGATGGGTTTTCAGTAATTTGGAGCAATCACCTATTTAAAGTTATGAAATTAAAGTTCCACAATTGAAGTTACTTGATTGGCCAAATTTTCACCCCACTACGTTTGAAGCCCGATTACAGGAAATAATGGCCCCTTTACCTACCTTTTTTTTGTACTTTTTGGAAAGCTTAGAGACTAGAAAAGTTTTTAAAATTTATAAGAATCTTTGCAACCTTCTTGTTTTTTTAAATTTGAATTTGAAAATTTAACTTTAGCTCGCAGAAACGTAATTCATTAACTTTGGATCAAATTGTTACAACATGCAGCAATGTAAGGCAGTTAATTCTTATGCATGTGAAAGAACACTTCACGAGAATTAGGTTTTGAAAAAAAATCATAAAAAAACCGAACAGTTTTTTTTATGTAAACACTAGCGAAATTTTCGACGAAAGCATAAAAAAAATCGTATTTCGAAAACTAAAAAAATCGGGGAACATACATGGGATATTTTTGGGTACCCCTTGGAGGGAGGAATTAAAAAAAAAAAACTTGACGTCATTGGACGGACCACCCTGTATAAACGGTCTGCCAAGTAACACTAACTAGAACTTCCTTAGACATATTGAAACAGCCCGTAAATACTGGAGTCCGACCGAAACTGGTTTTCCGGCCGAAACCAAAACCGAAACCGAATATTCGGCCGTGGCTTCAGTTTCGGCCGAATCCGAAACCGAAACCGAAATTCACGTAGTCAAGTATAAAATTCCTTAAAATACTGAAATTTGGTGCATTTTACCCATTATTCTGCATTCATTAGGACATGGAATGTAAACAAATTAAAACACTTCACATTTTTCATTTATAATCTCTTTTTAGGGTTCCGTAGCCGAATGGCAAAAAACGGAACCCTTATAGTTTCGTCAAGTCTGTCTGTCTGTCTGTCTATCTGTCCGTCCGTATGTCACAGCCATTTTATTCTGTAACTATAAGCATCACACTGTTGAAATTTGGTTGGAGTATGTATCCTGTTAACCGCTTTACGATTCTTATACAAACAATTAAAAATATGACATTTAAGGGGGGGCTCCCATACATGAAACTAAAACTTTTTTTTTTTAAGTCAAACCTATACGTGTGGGGTGTCTATAGATAGGTCTTTTAAAATGACACCGAGGTTCCTTAAACCATTTTCTTTTAAAGTCTAACGTTTCATAGCTAGACGCTTCCAAAGTGGTAAAATGGGCGTCCCCCCCATCTAACTTCTAAACTAAGTGAGTGTAAATTTTGAAAAAAATATTTAATGTAGATCTTAACAAATACTTTCAACGAAAACTAGTTCGGACGGAATCAAACGAGAAGTTTTTGAGATATAGCACATTTAACAACCGCAAACAACTTTGTACTTCATACAAACAGTATGAAAAAAAAAAGTTATATTTGCTGTCCACAAAATATTGTGGATTTTACTAAGTGGAAGTAAGTGGATTCCCAAATTCAGTTAAAGTTGCCACGGAACCCTCAGTGCGTGAGTCCGACTCGCACTTAGCCGGTTTTACATGTGACTTGATTTGTTAATTACAACAAAAAAACGTTACTGACTCAATATTTAATTAACTATATAAATCATTCAAATACAGAAACAAAACAAAAACTTACATTACATGTATTCAGTTCCATCAAAACATAACCTCTAAAGAATGTTTGCGTCGGCAATAAAACACTGACTAAGTTTTGTTGTTGCCACAGAGTACATTAATAGTTGGTACAGAGCTATCCGAACGCCGCACGACAATTCCCGAACAGGGCCGTCAGCGTCCGCTAAAGCGTTGCCGCGCGAAACGAAGTTAGGCGAGCGTGCACGAAAACTTCCGAAATCAGTTTCGGTTTCGGCAAAAGTTTCGGCCAATTTTGGCCGAAACCGAAACTGTCGCCGAAACTTGATTTTTGGCCGAAACTCGGCCGAAACCGAAACTGAAACCGAACTTTCGGTCGGACATTAGTAAATACACAGCCTTGCACCATTAAAGTCCTCATAACGGATAATTAACCAGAAGATTTTTTTGCATTGGCATTATGTCACTCGGTGATGTTTTGTGGGGCTCCATTTTGCCTCTCTTCGGACGGCTTGTACTCACTTTATTTTCCATAATAGATCTACAGGAAATCTGAAATTATATAAGAAGGATGTATTGTCATATAATATGAAGTTTAAAATTTTAAAGCAAACTGTTGTATATTTAAGATGACCTTAATCTACTCTCGAGTGAAACTTTTACAGATTTTTAATTTTATTTTAAAAGTATTTATTATATTCAAAAATTAAATAAAAGAACGTTTATCGATATGATTTATCGATATTTGTCAAGCACAATTGAAATTAAACTGACAAGAGAACGAATGATAAACAAACGACAATCCTACCGTATAAAGTAAACGTTATCTTGTTGATTTTGTAGTAACAGACCACCACTTTTTTGAATATCAATGTTACTTTTCTCTTGGAAAACACTTTTCATTATTTTCATGAAGAATAACAGCTTTTTTGGGATAAAACGTTACTTACGAATGAAAATAAATATTTTTAAACTTGTTGCTACATTTACTATTTTTTTCTGTCAATGTTTCTCACTGAGCTCTATCACCGTACTGACAAGACATCACCTGCAAGTGAGGCCAAAAAGCCCGCTTCGTGGCTAAGGGGGCACAAGCGAAATTACCCGTCATTGCGCGTCCAGTGGTTTATTCGTCCAAGCCGTAACCCCAGATAATTTAATACTGCAATAACATCATAAACAAAAATATATGTGCATTGTCATGTGGTATAGTGAAGTTTTTATATTTAATCTTACTAATATTATAAATCGGAAATTGATGAGGATAGATGTATGTTTGTTATTTCTACACGCGAAAACATCGAATTAGATTTTGACAAACCTTTACAATAATATATTTTATATACTATAGCATATAGGCTATGATTTATAATGATTTTTAATAAGATAAAATGCTAACGCGGATAAAGCCGCAAGCTGATAGTATTTTTTTAATTTAAACTGACAAATATTAAAAAAATAAATATTTTTTTTAAATGCCGTAATATTGTAGATGTCTTCACAGAGTGTCTCAAATACCTGTTGGCGAATTACTTCTACGACCGAGAGGTGCTAATTTTAGACAGGAACGGTTGTGTTCGGCGGCACAAAGCGGAGGCAGGTGGTTCACAGGGGTCGGTCCTAGGTCCACTCCTGTGGAACATGGGGTACGGATGGGTATTACGCGGTGACCCCCTCTGGGGCATGTCCCTGTTTTTTACGCAGACGACACGCTAGTCATAGCCCAGGGCGGACCTATCAAGAAGTGGCGGATTTCACCGCAGTAGGTGGCTCATCCAGCGATTGGGGCTAACAGTTGCCCTCGAAAAGACCGAGGCCTACCTTTTTACCGGGCCTCAGTAACGACTACTGTTGAATGTGCACATTCTTGTCGATGGCTTCGATGAAATTTGGTACCGGCAACTTTATGCCGGATATTTCTTTAACAATAATTTTAAATATACCTAGCTGCAAAGGTGGACTCTTTCTTAAGTGCTATGGCACTTGTGTCAGAAAGAGTCACTCTTCCTTAACTAAAGGTACATTTGTATATAAAAGCAAGTTACGTAGTACTTTTTAAATTACAAAACAAAACGTGTGTGTGTGTGTGTGTGTTCTGGTATTGTGTTATGTATCATATTTAAGTAGGCTTTCAGTTTCTTTGTAGTTTAATGATTTTAGCCAGTGTAAGCCAGTGTAGCCTAAGCGTATGGATGTTGTCTATGGTACAATAGCCTTTTTTGGATATCGGTTTGTTCTGGAGGCTGGAAGTCATCTAACCTACGTGCGAGACAATTCACGATGACCCTTGAAAACCAGCGGGACCTTTCCAATATGACATTTATATTAAATGTGCCTCGAACTATTCGCTGATCGCTACTGGTTTTCACCCTGTTAATCACGGAGACATCATTGAACACCGAGACACCTTGGCGTAATCCTACCTCTGTCTGGGCTTGCTATGCTGGGTGTTTCTCTACGGGATCGATTTAGAATCGAGGAGATACGTAGAAGAACTAAGGTGACGGACATAGCCTTGAGAATCAGTAAGCTCAAGTGGCAGTGGGCAGGGCCCACAGCGCGAAGAACTGATGGCCGTTGGGGCAGGAAAGTTTTAGATTGGAGACCCTCCGATCAAAGACGCAGCGTAGGACGTCCACCGCCAAGATGGACGGACGACCTCATAAATATTGCAGGATCAAACTGGATGCAGACCTCTAGTGATCGCTGTGGAAAGCCGTGGGGGAGGCCTATGTTCAGCTGTGGACGTCCTTTGGCTGATAATGATGATGAAAAACCCCTCTTAAGTAAACGTTTTTTATATCGCCGGTACCTTTGGGCTCAAAGCGAGTTACTCCTTTTTGGGTGAAATGCCTACAGGATATGGATTAGAGCTGTTTGTAAAAAAAAAAACTGTCAGCGATACATTATGTGACGAGTACCAGAATAAAAAAAGTGCACACTATTAAAAGCAGGGAGGTTTTCATACAAAAAAAAACTTCAAACCTATGCGTAAGATGTTTTTATAAAAATACATAAAGTAGCTTCCAAAAACCTTTTTTTTTCAAGCATTACATAAAATAATAATCATTTATACCTACACCTACCTATTACACCGATCAATCTACACTTTTAAAGTGGTCAAATGTGTCTCGCCTCTTAGTTTTTTTAAGTAGCCGTTGAAAAAATTACAGCTTTAGATATATAAAGTCGGCAGTATAATGTCATTCATAGATACAGTAGGTAACCTTTATAAAACAAAGTTAAATTTTGCTGGCGATAAATTATACGAGAATTATTTTGGTAAAAGTAAGATTAGACACCTAATTTTGTATTTAGTTGGTACGGAACCCTCAGGGCACGAGTCCAACTTGGACTTGGCCGCTTTTTAATACGTTCCTAAAGGATTTACCATAAAATATTGCATTTACATACAAAGATCACACAAATAAAAAAACAACACAATGGAAAATAGTAGTACTTGTAGCATTAAAATATCTCAAGTTTAAAGCAACATATATGACATTTACAGCTACTGGTATTACGTGTTAATAACATGATAGTAACTCAACATATCAAACTTTGCGTATTGTACTTTCACTGGTCATAAACTTGATAACTTATTATGCCAATTTATGTTTATCAGTTTTAAGTAATTTATAAGTGCATACTCGTACGTCGAAATATTCAACTGTATTTTCGGTAGAATGTAATATTAAATTTGATAGTAATGTCGATTTGTTCAGTAAACACCTGATTGTACCCAAAGTCCGAGCTAGTTACCTAATTGTACCCAAAGTCCGAACAAATTACGGTAAGCGAATGTTCAACTTTGGGGAGCACAGCTGTTTAACAAACTACCCGCATCATTGAAAGGCATCGACTCTTATAATATATTTAAAAAGAAACTTGCACAGCATGTGCAGCAGGTTATAGAATAGGAACGTTTTTATTTTATTACGTATGTATAACTTTTGTACCTATAGCTTCTAAGAGACGTGCGCGAATGATGTACACGTTAATAATACTTTTTGTCTGTTTCTGTTCTCAAGTAGGTGACAATTGTCACCTACTAACATATTGATATGTTTTTATTGAGAAATAAAGAATCTTTAAACCTAAACACTGTTAAACATGGAGTTATTCAATCATGAACAACAAAGTACAATACGAGGTAATATTTTAAGTATTTATACTTTTAGTACCGAATTATCTATCCAAAAAGACGCTGCGTAACTTTCGTGTCACGGTGAGTAACTTTCGTGGCTGACGAAATTTCAAGATTAAATATCTACATGAATAATGAACCCATTTTCATGACTCTAACAGATTTTGTGACACTGATAGCTTCTTTAAAGCAGTATTTTTTTCATTTGAATAATATCGAAAAAAAAATTTGCCATGAAAATGACGCGAAGAAGACTTTCTGTTCGTTCGGTTTCGCACTGCATAAGATTCGAGCCCCTCATGTATCGCAGAACTATTCAAAAACAAGTTATCAGCAGATTACAGTAAAAACAACTAAAAAGACAGAGCAAGAAATTATTGAACCCGAAAAACGAAACCAGTAAGCCTAACATGCACGCCCCAATACCGTTTATCGCGTCGATAAAATAATTTTATTTCCTAAACAACATGTTTTGACACATATTTTTCACTTGTATATCAATCCTTTTTGCTTTTAAAAACAAATAAATACAACAAAATAACTAAAAACGTTTTTTAAAATGATAAAAAAGACGTTTGAAATTTATCGATGAATGACAAATAGGCGCGCATCTTAGGCCCGCTGAACGAGCGCATTAAGATGCAGGAGACATGTAAAGTGCATTAAGAATATTTTTAATAGCTTTTTCAATTATTTTCATGATTTTTTCATAGATAAAAGATTGAAGTAGTGACGAGGCTATAATTTCAGTGTAGCAAAATGATAAATAAATAATGTAAAGAAATTATAAGACTGAGACTTTTTCAATACTTTTATTCTTCGAACAGGGTACAACTTTAGATACAACCTCTTCAACTTGATGCCGCAAACCAACTGAACTGCCGGACTCCGCGCTCTCCCCGAATACAAAACTCCCCTCCAAAATATATCGGTGTTGCCAGGAAATAAATTTAAATGTAACTGTTATAAATACCAGTTCGAATAAACGATAGCAGCTATTTATTTGAAAATTACGACATTCGGCCGTCCTACATCGAGCAGCCTCCTGGCGCTCGAATGGCTTGCAGTTCAGTTGGGTTGAAACGAGTACACAAATAGCCAAACATTACCTTATGATTTTGAATAGTAAAAATAGCATCTAAGTGCAATCTAAAGTTTTCAAACGGAATTTAAATAATTTAACATGTGCATGAATAATTATTAATGCCAAGAAAATTATAGTGTAATAAATAAAACATGAAATTTTCATTTTACACTCATAATAATGAAAATTTGGTTGCAAAATGCTAAGAAAGTATTTATAAAATTTGTTTCAGATAATTAATAATTTCCTCGAGTCATTACGACATTCGCGCAGTAATAGCAAATATTCTACATTATATTTCAACATTTTGTATATACCAGACCGTCTAGTACTAAAGTTAAATCTAAATACAAATATATCTTCTTATTGATCTACTTAACCATTCGAAACAGCATATAAATAATTTGAATACAATTTTGGTAAGATTTATCAAGATTAAGTAATAATTAAAACTGTAAATCAATATTAATTTAGTTTCCTTTGGGTCTTATTTTATTTTATATAAAATAAAGCAAATAATTCAAACATTGTACAACATTAAACATGGCAGATAAAATATTTGTGCCAGCAAACATTGTTAAATATTGTTCTTACAGCGACGCCAACACCATCACTAGATGGCGATAATTTATGATAGATATCATTCATGGATATGGTGATAAAATGCTATAAATTCGTAAAATTATAAAAAAAAATGCCCATTGATTTAATTATACAGCAACAATGTCTACATTGAGTAATTATAAGCTGTAGAACTAATATTTTAAAAAAATATTTTAAAATCTTGCAGATTTTGTGTACTACTTCGACTCAAGCTTACAACCGTCTCAGTGTTTTTATTTAAGGTTGTCAATTGATCTAATCATTCATCAAAAGCGGCGATTTCAACTATAGTAAGTTTACTTTTGCGTACTCTGAATATTCATAAAAAAATTAAATAACTTTCAAAATCCATTAAAACGTTCTCAACAAACGTAACTTGTAACTTTATAAGCGGCTGCTTAATACCAGACTTGTAGATTCACTACATTAAAACTGTTTAGTTTTACTCATTAACTAGCGGTAACTAAGTTTAAAGTGCAATTTGTTAATTAAGTTATAGTTTATGTAACGCTAAGTGCACATTATAAAGAATTAAATTTAATAAAATACGCTTTAGAATGTTTTGAGAGTTTAAGTCGTAATGTTATTCGTCTGTAAATAGTGATCTTACATTTACTAACCTTCAAACATAGCTAATAAAGTTTTGTAATGTAACCTAAATATTTTATTTATAAAAAGTGCAGTGTATTGCTTTTACATTATCAAGGTGTAATGTACCAAACATTTGCCAGACAGCTTAAAAACTAAATCATATTCAGTTTATCTGTTAAAAGAAGCATGATACAACATTTTCTAAAAGATCTCGATATTTAATAGTGTATAAATTATTTCAAATCCAATAAATCATCAAATTAGATAAAAAGTTTATAACACTTATTATTTATAAAATTATAATAAAAAAAACAATTACAGTTACTTACAGTTACGTAATGCGTTTCTCAAATGCGAACGGAGAACCGGTTAGGACGAAACTTTTATCAAAACCACCCGCAACATTATTGATACTTAATGAATGACTCGATTCTTGTTAAAGTTTAGCCAAAAGTAAAAATAAAAATAATTCGTGTAACATGTCACCTGTTTGCAATTCCTAATACCATTTGTGTTTTGTATATCTTTGGTCAAGTGAATTGTATTCTTTGGGAGCAATAAATAATTAAGGTTTATCAAGCAAAAAGCTGTGGTGTACTTTTACTTAATTTAAAAAAGAAATCACAATCATACCCTTTTTGTGAACCAAAAATTCAGCAAAAACAACCCATACGATAGGGAATGGTTGGTTGTGCGCACAAGAAATTGCAAGTTAAGATGAATACACACAAAATAAGCATTATTTTCCCAAATTTATTAACCTTATTCTGAATCAAGTAATAGTTTTTTAGCATGATGGGGAAATTATATTAAATGGTTCTAGTGTTACTAATTTAATCCACTGAGACCTAGGTAAGATACGGTACTTGTTTTCATAGTATGAAAACAAAGACGGTTTAGTAACAGAAACACTATGATATGTTTATAAAACTCATCGAAAGAAAAAAAATATACAATGATATAAGTTGTGAGAATTAAAAATGAAAGCTTGCTATTATTTATTATTTTTGTTGTTCTGAATGTAATCATATAATGCAGTATTTGATGAAAATATGTCAAATATCGTGTTCTGATAACTACAACAGTAAAATAGAGCCTAAGGCAGTATATATAATAGGTACTTGCTTTACGATTTACTTAAATTAAATTTCAAATAATATTTCGTCTAAAATTTTAAAAGCTTAGGCAAATAGCCTATTCATAAGAATGTCTTTAGAAAAATTATACTCCAGCTATACTAGCTGCTTAATATTGCTCTTTGGGATTATTTGATTGATTATTTCATGGGGAAATGATTTTTTTTTTTGAATCATCAGAATGTTTTATAGACTTACCAATACTACACTTAAAATAATTGTTACAAAGAGGAAACCCTCAAGAGGGTAGGTCATTACAAAAGTGTATTATAACGCAGAAAATTATTTCAAGGCTAATAAAATGTACCGACTAAAATTGAATACCTACTACAACATAGTCAACTCCTTGAAAAGAGGCATTGAAAACAGTGACAGTTTCGTACCCCCCAAAATTGCCCCAAAGCTGTATTAGGGTATAATTTGGAGTTTTGAGTGGGTCCAGCCAGCTACACGTCTTCCTTCTCGGCTCTGCCTCTCAGTGACATCCTCCATCGTTCACCGTGGGGTCTTTGCTTCTTTCGAGCTCATGCGCGACATCGCGTGTGATGCAGACTCATCAGATCGCATGAAACAAAATCATTAGGATTCATCAGATGCCTTTATTGTATAATCATTAGTCTTCATAACTTAGTAGAAATTAATAATAATACACTTATAATTTATAATAATAAAATATGAAAAACTTTGTCATGTATTGATAAATTAGATTTCGCTACGGGACAAAATATTGTATGACATTTAAATAAAGTTTTCACGCCTTGCATTGCTTTTTGTAAAAACCTGTGAACCTGTGCTTTTAACTAGCATTTTATATTTTAACACATTTTTGCTAGTAAATGATTTGAATTTAATCAAGTAGGCAGAAAACATTTATTCATTAATAGAATATTAATTTTGAACCAGAAAATTTCAATTATGAATTCGAAGTTATGAGTAAATATTTTTCTCAAAGGTTTTTAAGAAGTAAAATAAAAGCAATTATGAAAAAATTAGCACAAGGGCATAAGGTAATATTTATGAAAAATTGCATATTTTATTTAACTTTTACATATAAAAATATCTTTCATTTATGGTAGGTAATTAATATAGCACTCAAAATTTCATCACCATTATAACTTTGCCTAGCATCAAGATTATTATCTGGCTATGTTAGCCACTTGTAAGTTTACCATTAACTTATATCACTGTATCAAAAAAACTATGTCATTAAGAGAATAACCGCATGGCAAACTCAGTTCATACTAGAGTACAAACGGACATATAATCAGCCACAGTTGCCTCCGTCAGAGAAATATCACACTTAACTATCTTCTGACAAGGAACCTGTCAATTTGCACAATTAGCTACAAAATCAGTCCATATAAAAGTAATGAACTTAACAATTCCCCGACGAAAAAAACCAACCACTCGGCATATTTAGTTACAAAACCAATCCATATAAAAGTTGTCAGTGACTATCAGTGTGACAGTGACATTTAATCACTCTAAAGCAAATAATTCCTATTAGGGTCATAGCCCACTTAACTATTTCTCGGTATGGAAAAAAATGAAATAGCGTACTTAGTTACAAAATTAATTCATATCGAAGTACATCTTATTCAGTCTGACATTGACACACTTATCAGTATGAAGGCAAATTATTCTCGATAGGCATAAAACTATCCAGTGAGGAAGAAAATAACCAGTTGGGATACTTAGTGACGAAATCAATTCATATGAAAGTAGAAACTGACAATTTATCAGTCTAGGGCAAACTATTCTTGTCAGGGTCATAGCACACTTAACTATTCCCCGACAAATAAAACAACTAGGTAGCATACTTAGCTACAAAATTAATTCATATTAAAGTACAAACTGACAAACTTAATCAGTCTTAGGCAAATTATTATCGTCAGGGTCATAGCACACTTAACTATTCCAGACAACGAAAACAACCAGGTATCATACATAGCTATGAAAGCAATTCATATTAAAGTACAAACTGACACACATAATCAGTCTAAGGCAAATTACTCTCGTCAGGGTCATAGCGCACTTAACTATTCCCTAACAAAGAAAACAATAAAGTAGCATAATTAGCTACGAAATCATTTTATATTAAAGTGCAAACTGGCACACTTAATCAGTCTAAGGGAAATTATTCGCGTCAGGGTCATAGCACACTTAACTAATCCCAGACAAATTAAGCAACCAGGTATCACACTTAGCTACGAAAGCAACTCATATTAAAGTACAAACTGACACATAATCAGTCTAAGGTAAATTATTCTCGTCAGGGTCATAGCGCACTTAACTATTCCCTTACAAAGAAAACAATAAAGTAACATAATTAGCTCCGAAATCATGTTATATTAAAGTACAAACTGACACACTTAATCAGTCTAAGGCAAATTATTCTCGTCAGGGTCATAGCACAAAACAAAACCTTTAAACTTATCTAGCAATGAAACTAAAACTGAGTTCACTTATACATTATATTACTTTTTATGCTAATAGCATACATTTACGACTATAAGTTACATTAATTTGGCACAGCTATCATTATCAATTCGGATGACTATATTTTTACAGCTCACCTACATGGCTACTTCTTTTGCACACAGCACACCTACATGGCTACACGGCCTTCAGATTCACTTCAAATAAAAACCAAGATCACTTCACATGGCTATATTTTAATAGCACACCTACATGGCTATTATTTTTCTACGCAGCACACCTACATGGCTACACGGCCTTCAGATTCACTTCAAATAAAAACCAAGATCACTTCACATGGCTATATTTTAATAGCACACCTACATGGCTATTATTTTTCTACGCAGCACACCTACATGGCTACACGGCCTTCAGATTCACTTCAAATAAAAACCAAGATCACTTCACATGGCTATATTTTAATAGCACACCTACATGGCTATTATTTTTCTACGCAGCACACATACATGGCTACATGGCTTCATGGCCTTCAAATAATTTCATTTTAAACAAATACTAATATCACATGACAACAGAACTTCTCATAACTTTATTGAAGGTCATATAACCTTTAAATAAAATGAATCTGTTGAAATTCTGATGGCAATTAACTTTTCAATATCAAATAACAATAAAATATCTATCGTGTCTCGTTCACACACGCTTGAGAGGTTAATGAGAATAATGTAAGGTTATTTCAAGCTCTTCTAAACCTAATATTTAAATACAATGTTCAAAATGAAACAGTCTAATCTGATGGTTATGGATGAGCCAAATGCTGCACCTATTTTATCGGAGAGTAGCCCCGACCAAAAACAGCGCAAGCACTAGCCCACTCAATACCATCATTGTCTCTTCGTGTAAAGTGCCCACAAGGGGTGCCTGTGACTCCGGAGAGCAATGGGTGTGAAATCAGTGTATGAAGTGTGGTTTGTATATATAATTCGTTTATTAATATCTGAGAAGCGTTATAATCACTTTAAGAATAATAAAAACTACTTACAGTTTCTCTCGGACATAGCTCGTGGGACAGCACCACTTCTGACTTGTAAAGAAATTATAAGACTGAGACTTTTTCAATACTTTTATTCTTCGAACAGGGTACAACTTTAGATACAACCTCTTCAACTTGATGCCGCAAACCAACTGAACTGCCGGACTCCGCGCTCTCCCCGAATACAAAACTCCCCTCCAAAATATATCGGTGTTGCCAGGAAATAAATTTAAATGTAACTGTTATAAATACCAGTTCGAATAAACGATAGCAGCTATTTATTTGAAAATTACGACAATAATTAAGTTAAAGAACACAAAAAACCTTCTTACAAACGTTTCTACCACTCTAATAATCGTTATTTCCTCTACCCAATGTTTGTCTGGAAGAGATCGCTCCCAGTGATAAGAACGCCAATGTTATACTTCTTATGATTTATATGATATGTTTTTGTTTCTTGTGTCATCCCTTTTGCAATAAATATTATTATTATTATTATTTACGTACGAATCATTTCAAAACATTTTATTAATATTTTCTCATACTTTATGTATATTAACAGAAAGTCACGTTTGTTACACTACTAATAACTCGAAAACAGGAACAATTTTAATTATTTTATTGAATTCGTCGTCGCGCCGAATAGGGCATAGGACAGCTATCATCAAAAAATGCTTTTGTACTTAAAGTTTGTTTGATAACCAATTATCACTTCTTTATTGGTTATTGCACCCTAGAACTTATCTGTCCCAATGACCAACAGTCATTCACTCTATGCACTCTGCCCGTTGCTACACTTGAACTGAACTTATAAACTTTAGTTTTACTGGGATACGTCCGTTGCGTTACGGCAAGGTGGACATTCGACAGCACTGTTGCGTATGTTACTTTGGTGTCATAAAATTTTGAGCAAGAACTTAAGAATTTTAGAAGCTGTAATTTATCTAGTAGTCTACCTTTAAGCTGTATTAAAGAGGGCCGAATAAAGGTTGCCAAAAGCGACCGAGTGTTTCAGTGGTAACAAAACGAAGAAAGTTGATAAACTTTCTTTTAATAATTGTTTCATCGTGCATATTTGTCTTTTTTTTTTTTTTTTTTAACCTACACCATCCCACTGCTGGGCAAAGGTCTCCCCCAAACTCCGCCTTGTCTTTAATATATTTTAAATTTATAAGTTCAGGTTAAGGTGCAATATCATAGACTGTTTCTTCTTATCTAAATAAAATACTTTCCTATTATTAGTATTAATTACTGCTTACATTATTAATTACTTAGTAAATGCCTTAAAGCTTGAGGTAATGTAGGTAAGAAGGTACGAAAATTAAGTAGTAAATACGTTATACAGGATGTTGTTTTGGTCAGCGACGAGCGACTCAGAGGTGGCTGTAGAAACGATACTGATGCCAAAAAAAATATAAAAAAAATATTTTTTTTTGAAATGGAAAAAACCCAAAAAAAAGCGGTACAGCTGTCGCGTTAAAACTATCAACACCAGGTAGCCTCTTCGTAGCTTACTAGCTACGGCGTAGTATTTCGTAGATAAGCGTACCCTAGCTACGCGCTAGGGTACGAGTTTTAGTTTTGTATTTTTTTTTTAATGTTGTGAAGAGGTTTTCTTGTATAAAACTTGCTCAGAATTTAAAGCAAAAAGTTTTTTTAGAATAAGAATAACTCATATCTATTATCATCCCTGAGTTGGATATCACTGACCAAAACAACACCCTGTATAATAAAAGATATCAATTATGTAGCTAAATTAAAGATATCCTATTTGTTTTTTATTTCAACCCTCACATTTTGTAGTTCATGATTTAAATTGCTTTTAGACTTTTGACAAGGATAATTAAAAATACTACGCTTATTTTAACATATATTTGATTACCGTCGGAAGTCTCGACATAATTCCCTGTAAAACCACCAGGTGGCGCTCGAAAAATGCCGTAACAAAATTTGTGATTTTGTGTGTTTATTGATCAAGAAGAATTTTCGAATGAAGCTTAAAAATTACAAATAATTTTTCAAGATTTATTAAACATACAAACTACATAATTTAAAATGATATTCGATGAATTAGAAAATTATAAAATTGAAATTGTCTACGCGAAATGTCAAAAATGTTGCATCAGACTTCGCCCACAGGCGTGGTAGTTTCGACGCGAAGTGACGTATGCTAACTCGAGGACTCGATACACTAATTTTGACAGATGTTGACGATAACGCTTTCAAGTGTAATGAAAATCTTTAAAAGCTCATCGTAGCAGAAAAATCGAAAATTATGCTAGAATTATGTTAGAAAAAAATCAAAAGATTTTTCTATGTATTTTTTACCTTTACTCAAGAGTTAAATTCATAGATACGGTGTTACTATTGTTTTCCTAGCGGATACTTCTAGGAACTAACTTCTAGAGACATGCTTTTTAATAGATCATGATGCTTTGAAATATTTTTATACATTTCCTTTACTTAGGATTTGTATTTAAATACGGCTAATTTTATCTATTTTCGACGATAACTCCATTCGTCGGGACTTGCAATTTTCACAAATGTCAATCTCGCAAGCACAAATTTCTAATGTCATTTTCACTATCGTCAAAAAAAGATAAGTAGAAGTATCTAGAAATTATTTTATTTAATACTCGTGGCCCAGTTGTCGCATTTGTGCGGTAATAAGGTTGAAAAACGCAGTATTTTTAATTATCATGTTTAAAAGCCTGATAACAATTCCAATGATGTATACAACAAATTGTGTTGAGGGTTGAATAATAAGAAAATAGGAAATCCCGTCGGAATTCCCTAATTTAACTCCATAATTGGTTTTTTTATTAGATAAAGTATTTACTACTTAATTTACGCACCTTCTTACCTAGGTTACCTCTAATTTTAAGGCACTTACGAAATAATTAGTAATGTAGCTGATAAAACAATTATATTGCACAATATTGCACCTGTACTTGAAATTATATTTTAAAGTATTTAATATACTTTAAAAATATAACACAACAATAATGCACTATGAGGGTAACAATTTTTAAAAGAAAGTTGATAACCACTAGAACACTCGATCACTATTTGCAACCCTTATACTTATTCTAAAGCATTAGATAGCGAAGCGGTCGGTCCCAACAAGTGGGTCTTAAAATGAACACGGAGAAGACAAAAATTATGTCGAGTTCCCTTGTTGTACCCACTCCAGTATCCACTGGGAACTCAACTCTCGAAGTTGTCGACGAGTACGTCTACCTGGGACAAGTGATCCAATTGGGTAGGTCCAACTTTGAGAAAGAGGTCAATCGACGGATCCAACTCGGCTGGGCAGCGTTCGGGAAACTGCGCAAGAGCGTCTTCTCGTCTCAATTACCTCAGTGTCTGAAGACGAAAGTCTTCAATCAGTGTGTGTTACCAGTGATGACATACGGATCTGAAACGTGGTCTCTAACTATGGGCCTCATAAAGAAGCTCAAAATTACACAACGAGCGATGGAGCGGGCTATGCTCGGTGTTTCTCTACGAGATCGAATCAGAAACGAAGAGATACGTAGAAGAACCAAGGTAACGGACATAGCCTTGAGAATCAGTAAGCTTAAGTGGCAGTGGGCAGGGCACATAGCGCGAAGAACTGATGGCTGTTGGGGCAGGAAAGTTCTAGATTTGAGACCCTTCGACCAAATACGCAGAGTGGGACGTCCACCAACAAGATGGACAGACGACCTTAAAAAGATCGCAGGATCAAACTGGATGCAGACCGCTAGTGATCGGTCGCTGTGGAAAGCCGTGGGGGAGGCCTATGTTCAGCAGTGGACGTCCTTTGGCTGATTATGATGATGATGATGATGAGATAGCGAAGCGACATCAATTTCCAAGTTGAATTTATTCTGTAAAGAATAACTGCTTGGGCCATCTGTTTCATAAACAGATGGCTAGATGGCGCTAAGCGTCACGCAATTGACGTTTTCATAGGAAACCACAAATTTCGCAGGGTCGGACTGACAGCACGGTAGCTCAATTGATAAGAGCGTTTGGCCCGGTTTGCCAAAAGGTTGCTGGTTCAAGTCCCGCCCGTGCGCAAATTTTTGGTTTCTTATTTCATCTTTATGAACCCTAATTCGGCTCTCATTAATACAGCTAAGAGGTAGACTACTAGATAAATAACAGCTTCTACATGAAACCAAAGTTATTTACGGTTCCGTCGCATTTGGATGGGTGATCATTCTAACTATTGAAATTTTCGTCCTTTTGAATTGAGTGGTTTTTATCTAAGCGAATATACTTCAACGTCACCATCATCATTCTATAAGCTAGAATAGGCCTCCACCACAGTTTTCTACAGTAACTGTTTGCGGGTTGCATCCAGTGTGATCCTGCGATCGCAACGGACTTAGACCAGTGAAACTATAGACCCTTTACACTCTGTGATTTTTAGCAGCGATGCAGTCACGATGCAGCATCGATGCAGTCGCGATGAAGACGCTGGAAATTGACAAATTATGTACTGAATTTTGGCGTTTGCATCCATACCAACGCCAACTGCATCGATGCTAAATAAAATCTGTTCATTGCGTGAGTCCCGATGCTGAAGCGCATTTTCAACACGCGCGAGTGCATCAATGTTAAAAAAAGTCGCAACGGTAAGGGATCATAAGTTCAAGTAGCAACGGGCAGAGCAGAGTACATATCGCAAAGGACAGTCATTGGGACAGAAAAGTTCTAGGTTGCACCGATGAATTAGTGATAATTAGTTATCAAACTAACATTAAGTACAAAAGCATTTTATGGTGATAGCTGTCCTATATCCTATTCGGTGCGACGACGAATTCAACTAACTTTAAATAATGAAAATTGTGCCCCCGTCTGAAGTTATTAGTACATAACGTATGAGAAAAGATAAATAAAATATTCTGGAATGATTTGCATTTAGTGATAATAATAATAATATTAAAGAATATTGCACAAATAAGGACACAAGAAACAAAAACATTTCAATCAAATCATAAGAAGTACAATATTGGCAGTCTTGTCGCTGGGAGCGATCTCTTCCAGACAACCATAGAGGGAATAACGTTTATTAGAGAGGTAGAATCGTTTATTAGAAGGTATTGTGTGGTTTTTAATTAAATTATTACACTGTAATTTTTTATTGTACTGCAATTATTGCTTTGTCACTCCTTCAAACTTTCAACTGCAGCAATTCGTGAAAAAGTCCTGAAAATAATCGAAAAAGCTATTATAAATCATTCTTAATGCACTTCACATGTCCCCTGCATCTTTATGCGCTCGCTTTGGTTTCGTTTTTCGGGTTTTGTAAGTTTTTGCTCTGTCTTTTAAGTCTTTTTAACTGTAATCTGCTGAAAACTTGTTTTTAAATAGTTCTGCAATACATGAGGGGCTCGAATCTTATTAAGTGAGAAACCGATAATAATCTCAGTTTGAAACCGCTACCTTGCGGGGATTTTGACCATTTAATAATCACTAGTTGAATATTATATTTAAATCATGAAACCATAAACAGACACGTTGCAAAATTTTATTACTTACGCCGATAAAGAAGTTTCACTTCAAAAAAATATTTTGTCAAACCTATGCGTGTAGCGTGTCTATGGTCTATTAAATGACAATGAGGTTCCTCAAACCATTTTCTCTAAAAGTCTAGGTAAAATGGGTGTCCTCCCCCATCTAACTTTTAAACCAAGCGAGTGTAAATTTAAATACAAATTCAAATCAGTATTTAAATACAAATTCAAAGTAAAGGAAATGTATGAAAGTTATTTTAAAGCATCGTAATCTATTGAAATGTCTCTTGAAGTTAGTAACAGAAGTTTCCGCACGAGGCTCTTTACATTTGAAAACCATAAATAATACACCGTATCTAGGAATTAAACACTCGAGTCAAAATATAAAATACATAGACAATTACTGTTTTTTTTTCTAACATAAATCTTAGCGTAATTTTCGATTTGAGCTTGAGCTTGAGCTTTTACAGGTTTTTATTACCCTGTATCGTCGACATCTGTAGAAAAAAACCGGCCAAGTGCGATTAGAAGTGGGATTAGAGGTAGAAGTACTTCTATGTTTTTTTTATAAGCTTGTTGGCTTTCTATGCCTAATACTCAGCGCTTGGTAGTCCCGACGCGTAGTGACGTATGATATCTTGAGTAACTCGCGAATTAATAGACTCGACACGGTGTTTTGACAGACGATACCTACGCCGACAACGCAAATTTGCAAGACTGGCCACACTTTTTAGGGTTCCGTAGCCGAATGGCAAAAAACGGAACCCTTATAGTTTCGTCAAGTCTGTCTGTCTGTCTGTCCGTCCGTATGTCACAGCCGTTTTATTCTGTAACTTTAAGCATCACACTGTTGAAATTTGGTAGGAAGACGTATCCTGTTAACCGTTTTACGATTCTCATACAAAAAATTGAAAAATAATGATATTTAAGGGAGCGCTTCCATACATGAAACAAAAACCTAAAAATTTTTTTTTAGTCAAACCTATGTGTGTGGGGATCTATAGATCTATAGGTCTTTTAAAAAAAACATCAAGGTTTCAAAAACCATTTTCTTCTAAAGTCTAACGTTTCATAGCTATCCGCTTCCAAAGTCGTAAAATGGGCGCCCTTCCCCCCACCCCATCTAACTTCTAAACTAAGCGAGTGTAAATTTTGAAAAAAATATGTAATGTAGATCTTAACAAACACTTTCAACGAAAATTGGTTCAGACGGGATCGCACCAAAAGTTTTTGAGATATAGCACATTTTCAAAAACCGCAAACATAACTTTGTACTTCATACAAACAATATGAAAAACAAAGTTATATTTGCTGCCAATAAAATTTTGTAGTATTTTACTAAGTGGATTCCCGTGAATTCAGTTAAAGTTGGCACGGAACCCTCAGTGCGCGAGTCCGAATCGCACTTGGCCGGTTTTTTTCTACAGATGTCGACGATACAGGGTAATAAAAACCTGTAAAAGCTCAAGCTCAAATCGAAAATTACGCTAAGATTTATGTTAGAAAAAAAACAGTAATTGTCTATGTATTTTATATTTTTACTCGAGTGTTTAATTCCTAGATACGGTGTATTATTTATGGTTTTCAAATGTAAAGAGCCTCGTGCGGAAACTTCTGTGACTAACTTCAAGAGACATTTCAATAGATTACGATGCTTTAAAATAACTTTCATACATTTCCTTTACTTTGAATTTGTATTTAAATACTGATAATTTTATCTATTTTCGACGATAACTACATTCGTCGGGACTTGCAATTTTTACAATTGTCAATCTCGCAAGCACAATTTTCTTATATCATTTTCGTTAAAGTAGGAAAAGATTAGTAACTAGAAATTATTTTATTTAATACTCGTGGCCCTGCGCTAGTAGTCTGATGTTGCAAAAATTTTACATTTCATTATCACAAAAAATAGCTTGCAGTATCACGAAATCTGATAAAATTAACCGTATTCATATCGCAATCTTCAAACGTACACATTTGCCACGAATCGTACCCGATACACATCCTCCCATTATTTGGGGTAACCGTTATAACGGAAGATATTTTTATATTAGAGAGCTTATAGTCCTTACTGTCGAACTGATGGTTTTTACTGTCAATAAATGCAACAATTTATCAAATTAAATTAAAGCTGTCTGACTGATTGTAAATAGAGACAAAAAATAGCATGAAATCATAATAAAGGTTCAGAAAATAATATTATGCAATAAACCTCATCTCAGCACAAACACACAGCAATAAAACCGACCAAGTGCAAGTCGGACTCGCTCACTAGGTTCCGTGCCAACTTTAACTCAATTAGAGATCCACTTACTTCCACTTAGCCAAAACACCACAATATTTTGTTGACAGCAAATATAACTTTGTTTTTCATAGAATTTCTATAAAAAATAAAGTTATGTTTGCGATTATTGAAAATATGCTCTATCTCAAAAACTGATAGTTAGATCTCGTTCAAACCAACATCTACATCATGTATTTTTTTCAAAATTTACACTCGCTTGGTTTAAAAGTTAGATGGGGGAGGACACTCATTTTACCTAGACTTTTAGAGAAAATGGTTTGAGGAACCTCATTGTCATTTAATAGACCATAGACACGCTACACGCATAGGTTTGACAAAATATTTTTTTGAAGTGAAACTTCTTTATCGGCGTAAGTAATAAAATTTTGCAACGTGTTTCTATGTGCATAAGAAGCTAGATATTCAGTGTCTGTTTATGGTTTCATGATTTAAATATAATATTCAACTAGTGATTATTAAATGGTCAAAATCCCCGCAAGGTAGCGGTTTCAAACTGAGATTATTATCGGTTTCTCACTTAATAAGATTCGAGCCCCTCATGTATTGCAGAACTATTTAAAAACAAGTTTTCAGCAGATTACAGTTAAAAAGACTTAAAAGACAGAGCAAGAACTTACAAAACCCGAAAAACGAAACCAAAGCGAGCGCATAAAGATGCAGGGGACATGTGAAGTGCATTAAGAATGATTTATAATAGCTTTTTCGATTATTTTCAGGACTTTTTTACGAATTGCTGCAGTTGAAAGTTTGAAGGAGTGACAAAGCAATAATTGCAGTACAATAAAAAATGACAGTGTGATAATTTAATTAAAAACCACACAATACCTTCTAATAAACGATTCTACCTCTCTAATAAACGTTATTCCCTCTATGGTTGTCTGGAAGAGATCGCTCCCAGCGACAAGACTGCCAATATTGTACTTCTTATGATTTGATTGAAATGTTTTTGTTTCTTGTGTCCTTATTTGTGCAATATTCTTTAATATTATTATTATTATCATTAAATGCAAATCATTCCAGAATATTTTATTTATCTTTTCTCATACGTTATGTACTAATAACTTCAGACGGGGGCACAATTTTCATTATTTAGAGTTAGTTGAATTCGTCGTCGCACCGAATAGGATATAGGACAGCTATCACCATAAAATAGTTTTGTACTTAATGTTAGTTTGATAACTAATTATCACTAATTCATCGGCGCAACCTAGAACTTTTCACTAATTTCGTCAATTTCAAAACTTTTGACAGCTCGTTACTTTGTCACGGCACAATACGACATTTTTTAGTTGCAAAGATTAGTAAGAGTATGATTTAGTTGACAGGATTTTGTACCTTCGCACCATACTGCTTTGGTGTAGCATTGATTTTTCCGATAGTAAAACAGTTCAATCATTCGTTCTGCTATAATTTTACATTGTAATAGGAATTTTCAACTCGCATAGCTAGCTAACTAAATCAAACAATTTTACATTGTAATAGGAATTTTCAACTCGCATAGCAGAACGAATGATTGAACTGTTTTACTATCGGAAAAATCAATGCTACACCAAAGCAATATGGTGCGAAGGTACAAAATCCTGTCAACTAAATCATACTCTTACTAATCTTTGCAACTAAAAAATGTCGTATTGTGCCGTGACAAAGTAACGAGCTGTCAAAAGTTTTGAAATTGACGAAATTAGTGATCGGTCGCTGTGGAAAGCCGTGGGGGAGGCCTATGTTCAGCAGTGGACGTCCTTTGGCTGATTATGATGATGATGATGATGAGATAGCAAAGCGACATCAATTTCCAAGTTGAATTTATTCTGTAAAGAATAACTGCTTGGGCCTAGATGGCGCTAAGCGTCACGCAATTGACGTTTTCATAGGAAACCACAAATTTCGCAGGGTCGGACTGACAGCACGGTAGCTCAATTGATAAGAGCGTTTGGCCCGGTTTGCCAAAAGGTTGCTGGTTCAAGTCCCGCCCGTGCGCAAATTTTTGGTTTCTTATTTCATCTTTATGAACCTTAATTCGGCTCTCATTAATACAGCTAAGAGGTAGACTACTAGATAAATAACAGCTTCTAAAGCACTTGAGTTCTTGTTTTTTTTTTTTATGAAACCAAAGTTATTTACGGTTCCGTCGCATTTGGATGGGTGATCATTCTAACTATTGAAATTTTCGTCCTTTTGAATTGAGTGGTTTTTATCTAAGCGAATATACTTCAACGTCACCATCATCATTCTATAAGCTAGAATAGGCCTCCACCACAGTTTTCTACAGTAACTGTTTGCGGGTTGCATCCAGTGTGATCCTGCGATCGCAACGGACTTAGACCAGTGAAACTATAGACCCTTTACACTCTGTGATTTTTAGCAGCGATGCAGTCACGATGCAGCATCGATGCAGTCGCGATGAAGACGCTGGAAATTGACAAATTATGTACTGAATTTTGGCGTTTGCATCCATACCAACGCCAACTGCATCGATGCTAAATAAAATCTGTTCATTGCGTGAGTCCCGATGCTGAAGCGCATTTTCAACACGCGCGAGTGCATCAATGTTAAAAAAAGTCGCAACGGTAAGGGATCATAAGTTCAAGTAGCAACGGGCAGAGCAGAGTACATATCGCAAAGGACAGTCATTGGGACAGAAAAGTTCTAAGTTGCACCGATGAATTAGTGATAATTAGTTATCAAACTAACATTAAGTACAAAAGCATTTTATGGTGATAGCTGTCCTATATCCTATTCGGTGCGACGACGAATTCAACTAACTCTAAATAATGAAAATTGTGCCCCCGTCTGAAGTTATTAGTACATAACGTATGAGAAAAGATAAATAAAATATTCTGGAATGATTTGCATTTAATGATAATAATAATAATATTAAAGAATATTGCACAAATAAGGACACAAGAAACAAAAACATTTCAATCAAATCATAAGAAGTACAATATTGGCAGTCTTGTCGCTGGGAGCGATCTCTTCCAGACAACCATAGAGGGAATAACGTTTATTAGAGAGGTAGAATCGTTTATTAGAAGGTATTGTGTGGTTTTTAATTAAATTATCACACTGTCATTTTTTATTGTACTGCAATTATTGCTTTGTCACTCCTTCAAACTTTCAACTGCAGCAATTCGTAAAAAAGTCCTGAAAATAATCGAAAAAGCTATTATAAATCATTCTTAATGCACTTCACATGTCCCCTGCATCTTTATGCGCTCGCTTTGGTTTCGTTTTTCGGGTTTTGTAAGTTCTTGCTCTGTCTTTTAAGTCTTTTTAACTGTAATCTGCTGAAAACTTGTTTTTAAATAGTTCTGCAATACATGAGGGGCTCGAATCTTATTAAGTGAGAAACCGATAATAATCTCAGTTTGAAACCGCTACCTTGCGGGGATTTTGACCATTTAATAATCACTAGTTGAATATTATATTTAAATCATGAAACCATAAACAGACACTGAATATCTAGCTTCTTATGCACATAGAAACACGTTGCAAAATTTTATTACTTACGCCGATAAAGAAGTTTCACTTCAAAAAAATATTTTGTCAAACCTATGCGTGTAGCGTGTCTATGGTCTATTAAATGACAATGAGGTTTCTCAAACCATTTTCTCTAAAAGTCTAGGTAAAATGAGTGTCCTCCCCCATCTAACTTTTAAACCAAGCGAGTGTAAATTTTGAAAAAAATACATGATGTAGATGTTGGTTTGAACGAGATCTAACTATCAGTTTTTGAGATAGAGCATATTTTCAATAATCGCAAACATAACTTTATTTTTTATAGAAATTCTATGAAAAACAAAGTTATATTTGCTGTCAACAAAATATTGTGGTGTTTTGGCTAAGTGGAAGTAAGTGGATCTCTAATTGAGTTAAAGTTGGCACGGAACCTAGTGAGCGAGTCCGACTTGCACTTGGTCGGTTTTATTGCTGTGTGTTTGTGCTGAGATGAGGTTTATTGCATAATATTATTTTCTGAACCTTTATTATGATTTCATGCTATTTTTTGTCTCTATTTACAATCAGTCAGACAGCTTTAATTTAATTTGATAAATTGTTGCATTTATTGACAGTAAAAACCATCAGTTCGACAGTAAGGACTATAAGCTCTCTAATATAAAAATATCTTCCGTTATAACGGTTACCCCAAATAATGGGAGGATGTGTATCGGGTACGATTCGTGGCAAATGTGTACGTTTGAAGATTGCGATATGAATACGGTTAATTTTATCAGATTTCGTGATACTGCAAGCTATTTTTTGTGATAATGAAATGTAAAATTTTTGCAACATCAGACTACTAGCGCAGGGCCACGAGTATTAAATAAAATAATTTCTAGTTACTAATCTTTTCCTACTTTAACGAAAATGATATAAGAAAATTGTGCTTGCGAGATTGACAATTGTAAAAATTGCAAGTCCCGACGAATGTAGTTATCGTCGAAAATAGATAAAATTATCAGTATTTAAATACAAATTCAAAGTAAAGGAAATGTATGAAAGTTATTTTAAAGCATCGTAATCTATTGAAATGTCTCTTGAAGTTAGTCACAGAAGTTTCCGCACGAGGCTCTTTACATTTGAAAACCATAAATAATACACCGTATCTAGGAATTAAACACTCGAGTAAAAATATAAAATACATAGACAATAACTGTTTTTTTTGTCACGTACTCGTTACTTTGTCACGGCACAATACGACATTTTTTAGTTGCAAAGATTAGTAAGAGTATGATTTAGTTGACAGGATTTTGTACCTTCGCACCATACTGCTTTGGTGTAGCATTGTTTTTTTCCGATAGTAAAACAGTTCAATCATTCGTTCTGCTATGCGAGTTGAAAATTCCTATTACAATTTTACATTGTAATAGGAATTTTCAACACAATTATCCTTTCTATAGTCGCGCGAAGCAGAGGTGAGGTTGAGGTGCTCGTAGCGCAGTGATAGCAGCGCTTTGGTAGTGATACCGAAGTTAAGCAACCCACAGCGCGGTCGTGTTAAGATGGGTGACCATTTCGACCATATAAGTGACGTATATCACGAGCATTTCCGTGCTTCGGAAGGCACGTTAAGCCGTTGGTACCGGCTTATATCAGTTGATATTAGCCGTTAAGCCTAGTCAGAGGCCTTATGAGCGGTTTGATAACATCTGGCAGCAGGGTTAGTCGCTAGCCTTGCAAACACCCCTCCACCAATCCGCACTGAGCCCGCGTGGTGGAGTGTGGCTCGAACTACTTACTTTACTTATAGTCACGCGCATGTAAGCTTATGTTTGGTCGAATCCAACCTTATAAGAATATGAGGCTCGTTTTTTAAAACATTCCAACTCGGCTGGCCAGCGTTAGGGAAACTGCGCAAGAGCTTTTGTCTTGTCTCTCTCCTTCAGTGTCTGAAGACGAAAGTCTTGAACCAGTGTATATTACCATATGATATGTTAGTGATACATATGACAAACTAATTCCAAACATGAATTTTCTAAGAATGGGGCTCATAAAGAAGCTTAAATTAGCACAACCAGCAATGGAGAGGGCTATGCTCGCTTTAAAATAAGCAGATACTTAGAAAAACTAAAGAAGGACGTAGCCCTAAGAATCATAAGGCTCAAATGGTAATGGACAGGGCACATAGCGCCAAGAACTGCTGGTCGTTGGGGCAGAAGAGAGAGATTCTAGATTGAATACCCGTCGACCAAAGGCGCAGCGTAGGACGTCCTCCGAAAAGATGGACAGACGACCTTTTAAAGATCGCAGAATTACACAGGATGCAGACCGCTTGTGATCGGTGGCTGCGAAAAACCGTACAAGAGGCCTATGTTCAGCAGTGGACGTCCTAATAGTTAATGAATGAATTACTCCATTACTTAACAAAAACTTTTAAAAAATATTTATTTTTGATAACTCTGACTCTCAACTTTGATTACACCGACTTTGAAAAATTTGATGCCATATAACTTTTTATTCCTGCTTGCTACAGATAAGCCAATATAAATAATTCGCGGTCCCTCGCGACTGCGTCCGCGCATTTTGAGTCTGCTCCCTCCCCTCTCGTCTCAGCGTGATGTTTTATCCTAAAGCTTTCCTCGATAAATAAGCAATCCAACACAAAAATAATTTTCAAATCGGACCTGTAGTTCCTGAGATAACGTGTTCAAATAAAAAAAACAATCAAGCAAACAAACTATTCAGCATTATAATATTTGTATAGATAAGCTTGTAACAATGTCGTTTTTTCCAAATGTTATACTTAATCTCGCCCCAATCGAAAATAAAATAATAACCGGCCAAGTGCGAGTCGGACTCACGCTCGAAGGGTTCCGTACCTTATATGTATGTGAGCACTTTAAAAACCATAAAAATCACCTGTAAAACACGATAAAGGTTTCTATAAAACATGGATTCGATACCCTTTATACAACAAAATATACGAAATTTTAAGACAAAAAACAGTTGTTTCTGTGGATGACGATGACTCATAACTTTGATTTTTTACAACTAAAATAAACAATTAATACCAATATTTAAATACAGTTTCAGGTTAATGTCTTAACGCGTTTTAGAGAAAATAAAAGTATTTTGCTTTAAGTTTATGGACCACAACTTTGTTATTTGTTTACTTAGCATAGCAGTCATAGTTTTTCCTTTAAATTCATTGTATATGCTAGTGCTGTGAATTTTTTCACGCATCCACCTTCTACCGTTTAGTTGGAAGAGAGGACATTAGAATCTAACGAAACTTGCCTTTTAAACCGGATATGTAACGGAAACAAGCCACTTTATTGAAAAATTATATAAGAAAACTTACAATCATTTTAAAAGGCAAGTTGTACTTTATTTGTAGGAGACCCGAGGTAACACAAAAAAAAAAAACAATTTTGGTGGGGAGATTTAGATAAGAATATAAATCTATACGAAATCACAGTTTTCTAGTACCTTCGGTCTCTGCGGTGGACTGCGGACGGACAGACGGACATGGCGAAACTATAAGGGTTCCTCGTTGGACTACGAAACCCTAAAAAGGTCGGGGTAATCAATTAACGAATCCAAAACCGTGGAATAATGTATGACAACTAAATTAAAGGAAAATACGCCACAGAAAAACACAAACTATAATTAAGCTTACCAATTACGTAATTGAAATCTTAATTTTTATAAGTACTTGACGACGTGTTTGGTGTAGTGGTTAGCGCTCCTGATTATTACGCCGGCCTTCACCGGTTTGAATCCCGCAAGGGGCAAATATTTGCGTGATGAACACGAACATTTCTACCTAATTCATGGATGTTATATGTATTTAAGTATTTATGGGAGACGCCCCCGTAATGATTGTCTGGTACTTCGTAACACAAGGAAGAAAATTCCATACCACGAAACCAGGCAATTGGTGTGTTGTCTGGCGCATATTTATTTATTTATTTGTCATCAACCTGCTTTGCAGCCAAAAAGTAAGTAGGTATGTTATTCTATGTGTGAGTGAGTAGCATGCTGTAATAAAATTTTAGTTTCTGTTGAAATTAGAGCATGCATGAAATCGAATACACTTTCATCGTTCGGGAAATACGGGCCACGAGTGAAAGTGCGATTTCCAGAAGGGAGCGGGCCGACCTTCTGGCGGGAATCAGCTGATCGGGTTTGCGCAGTGCGCAAATGTGCGGGGGGCGCGGACCCGCGAGAGCGCGCGGCGACGGCGCCCGGCCAGTCGCGTCCGCGGCCCGCGCCCCGAACCGGCCGCGCCCGCGCGACGTCCGCACCGCTCCGGACCGCACCGCGCCGCGCCGCGCACCTCCTCACTCGATGCTCTAGCTGTGATATTCGTACAAACCAAAGGCCGGCTATGTCTCAGAGCCGGACAGACGAGAGGCCCGAGACGCAGCCTCCGCTTCCATTATGAGGGACACTCAGAGCGTACCTGATCCGTGTACAAATATGTTCGACATGTCAATTCAAGAGGTGAACGGGAAAGGACCTAAGAAGAGGAAAAAGTCGTTGGAGCGTATCTGTGATAATGAGAGTGGAGAGTGCGATCGTTCGGAGCTGAACGTGAGCGAGGATGGTGGGGCGCGGAAGCCGGGCCCGGAGGCTCCGTGCTCCGGCGGCGCCGTGCAGCTGCTGCACTGGCGGGACATGCCGCAGCACCTGCAGTTCAACCCGTACGTGCTGACCGGCTACCGCCCGTTGCAGGGCTGGGCCGGCTGCCTGGGCAGCCTCTTCTACTTCCACAACGAGACTATTAACATACTTACACATGGTAAGTAATATCTGTCATTAAGATTGTATCTAAAGATGCGAGTCTAAATGCCAGCATGCCTATTCAAATTCATCTGTTCTGTTCAAAAGAAAAGTGCAGTTCCAGTAGTAAAATCTTTTAGCTTGGTTCTTTCGTAAGTCTGACATAAGATCGTATTAAAGCATAGCTACTAGCTAGGTTCATTGCAGAAAAAAACAACATCTATTATTTAAAATGATATAATTGATACATTGCATGTATTCGACGTTCACACTCGTAGCATGTCAGAAACAAAAAAATGATAAGGCGACATTGCATCGGAAATTCCAGTATTTTATCCATTTGAGGTTTCTCTTAAATTTTTGGATACTGAAAGTTAATATTAATTAAAATACTGTTATGTTTTCATTCACTAGTTCAAATATATGTTTTGCTATAAAAATTTGCTAAGCTGTGATGCTGAATGAATCGATTTTCCCAAGATGCTAGTTTTCTGAGATTTACTAAGCTAAACATTAATGTACATAATAGACGAAAATTCCATTGATATGTGCGTTTTTCTTTCCTCTAACTTCAGTTAAAAACACAAGGTATATCTCATACTCGTTTATGCCCTTTTTCTGCGACAAATGAAACCTCCTTTATCCTTAATCTCAGAATGTAAAGGCAAAGAATAATCTCTTTTACCTTCTTAAGTAAAATATTAAACAACACGGTCTCGTTAAGTGCTACGATATTCTTTTCATCGTTGATTTTTCTGCGCTGATTTTCTTAAGAGAAATTGGGACGCGGCATGAATATTCATTTGCGAAAAGTAACGTTCGATCCGACTACTGGCACAATATTGTTTAACCGTGAAACGGGGTAACGAGCCGATTATGAATATAATAAATTGTCGGGAACAAAAGTCTGATGAAATAAAATCGTGAGCATTCCACCCGCGACGCGGGCATTTGCAAGCATGGCGTGCCGACAGGGGTGGACTCACCCCTTTTATATAAATAAATAAATCGTACACAGAGGGTTATTTATAAACGCAGGTGTTTGCGAATTCAGTACTATGTGAAACACCTATCATTTCATCTATTGAAATATAAATTTTGCAAAACTATTCATTATGTTATGAGTTCTCGATCGGTAAATTTTTAGGTACCTACTTTATTCGTCAATAATAATAATAGCTCGTAAATAAATGTATTTGCAATTAAATAGCGCTTGCTACGGAATGAGCAAGCTCGAGCATTCGTAGCATAGTGCAGGCTACGGTCGTAGCATATATTCCGCCCATTAAAATCAGTACGCGTTATGCCTTAAATACCAGAAGTCACACGCCATCGTTGCTTTGTTGATTTGAATGCGACATTATATATAAAGAGTGATATGTATATATATATGTACAAAATATGAATCAGCAGTTTCAATCATGCTAATAATTATACATACAGATGAAATCAGAAACCAAAAATTTGCGCACGGGCGGGACTTGAATCAGCAACTTCTTGGCTAACCGGGCCAAACGCTCTACCAATTGAGCCAACGTGCTGTCTCGTCGTAACGTAAGGTCGGATGACCTTGCGAAATTTGTGGTCTCTTACGGATACGTCATTACGCGTGACGTTTAGCGCCATCTACCCGTCTGTTTATATAACAGTGGGCCAAGTAGTTATTCTGTAAAGAACAATTATTTCATCTTTATGAATATAAAATATGTAATATAATATATATATATAAAATATGTCTACATTGTGAGTGTTAAAACATACTAAATCATCATGCAAATAATTTGAATAGCCACTGTTAGTTCATCCCTGTGCAAGCATTTGTTCATTCCGAGGGTGCGCAGCGTCCGTCCAGCGTGCTGCCCCACCTGCACATTACTGCATACTATATCGCCCCGCCGAGTTGCCCACTGAATATCGCCCGTTAACTCCACCCCTGTTATATTTATGGGCCGTTTCAGGTCGATGTGAGCCTAGTTTCATAACATCATAATCCCGGAGACCATTATAAAGGTCCGAAGACTGCCAACAGGGCCGTCGTAAGCGTAGAACTGTCTGTTTGCTCCAATTTTATAACTGCCAAGGCTTAAAATAGAAGATACATTTCATATACCATCTTTGGCCATATTTGAAACACATTGCGGTCTGTTTCAAATAAACGTTATCACATATATAACATCAATGATGATGAATATATTTGTAACAAAGCCAAGCAATCATACTAAATCATTATTCGTGTAAATCGAACGGCAGCCCCATAGATACCTACTACATGAAACAAGTATTAGCTTATCAGCTCGTTTAGATCTACCTTCAAAACCAATTCAACATAAGTGAGCTAAAAAGCTTCCAATCAATATTAATCTGTTTGGCAACGGCTACACCTTCAGTCTGGCGTCAGTCCGGTCCATCAATGTGGACTAATACCAGAATGCTGGACAGTGATTGGTTCACGTATGGATAGTTGACGGTTTAATTTACATCAGTCTTTTCATCCGTATAGTTTTCACAATTATTCTGACTACTACTATACTGATTACTAGGGTTGCGACTCCTCGCATCAATCGACCTTTTTTCGAGGGGCAATTCGATTGCGAGTTTAACCGCATAAGCGCAAATGGACAAAAGTTGTGACCCTGAGAAATCAAGATCATTTTTTTCTTCGACAAAGTAAATTTAAATAAGTGAACTTTTTCGTATACGAACTGCCCGAGAATTGACCCCCAGACTGGCCCCATTCTGATGGTGTTCTGCAATCACTAACAAACAAATCTTTCACAAAGAACACGCTCGACGTTTAAGGCGTGGTTACACCATCAAATTTTATACGCATAACAGGCGTGATACAGATGTTAAGTTTTATAGAAAAAAATGTACTTAACTCAAGGTTATATTCGTGGTTAAACTGCCTAAAGATTTTGGTTTCGCATGCTTTACATTTCCGTATTTTTCCCACAGTTGATCCTTAAAAATTCACTTAACGTAAACCACCGTCGAGTTTCCGATAACATCTATTTTATCCCAGCTCTCAGGAAATATGATCAGTATGAAGGACTCATCGAATTTCCTGTTTACAAACGCACACCGACCTCCCCCAGAGATCAACGCTGAGACGATAGTCCAGCGGCTAAGATTTGCATCTTTCTGATTCAATCTTATTCCTGCAGCCAGACTGAAAACACCTACTAGTTAGGTTTCACTAAATTTAACTAGAAGGTAATACCAAACGAATTCTTACTAGGTCTCGTATGTGTAGGTAGATACAAATGGTAGGTAGATTGGTTTAGTGTTTTTCAAGACTAACGGCCTGCTTCACAATGTATCAAGTAAGTTCTGGTTAGCGTTATCTGCCAGATACTTCATACGAAATGATAATCTTTATTTGAATTATTAGTTAGTGCATATGTGGACTGTAAAACAGGACCTAAGCAAAGTTAAAGATGTTAATGTGTTTTACCGTACTGTAAATAATGATATTTACTCACAAACAAGCAGATTTACATTTCATTGAAATATTTGAGAGAACCATTTCACAAATGTTTACATAAAGTGATAAAAATAATATATATTCAGGAAAAATACATTAATATATTATGTAATTGCGCGATCATCAAAGTGATGACTTAATAACATTCCTTTTATCAAGGGTATTTAGCGTTTGCCCACCAAAGGGCCGAAGTGTATCATTACCAAATGAAATATAGTTGTTAGCACGCAACACATTTGATGTAATTAGGAGGGAATATTAAGCGACAACAATAAACATGTAATGCATTACTTCTATAGGTTAATTTTCGCCATCAAAGATTTTTCATGTAAATTAGTTAATAATGTCCACGTGCCTAATAGCATTAAATCATGACTTAAAGTAATTATAAATGATAGTAGTTCCTGAAAAGAAGTCAACGAAAAAATAAATCCCTTACAATACGTATGTTACGAGTATACTACTGAAAATGTGGATATCGTTTTCGGTTCATGCATAGCTGTCAAAGTAAATTCTTGTACTGATTTGGGGACCATTTTAGGGTTCCGAAGCCGAATGGCAAAAACAGGACCCTTATAGTTTCGTAAAGTCTGTCTGGCCGTCCGTATGTCACAGCTAATTTATTCTGAAACTATTAGCATGACACAGTTGGAACTTGGTAGGTACTCGTAAATGTATTCCGTAAACCGCTTTACGATTCCTGTACAAAAAATAAAAAATAATGACATTTGAGGGGGGCTCCTACACTTGGAACTTTTTAAAAAAAAAATGTTAAACCTATGCATTTGGGCTGTCTATGAATAGGTCTCTTCAAATGACATTGATGTTCCAAAAACATTTTTTCTGAAAGTTAACAACCGCACACATTTTTAACAACCGCAAACATAACTTTGTTCTTTATACAAACACTATTAAAAACTATGTTATTTTTGCTGCCAACAAAATATTATGGTATTTGGGCGAGTCCGACTCGCGCTTAGCCGGTTTTTTAATAGAGTAAAGAACAACGGAAAATAATAAAAGAAACGCCCGAAAGTAAACGTAGACACACACACTTCCGTCTTTCAAAATGTATGATCTGTAAATATGTGTGGGCAGGAATTTTTAGTCTTAGAACAAACTTAATAAAATTCCGGCGTAACCTGTAATTTCATTTTATTTATTACGTTTTTTTTAAATAATGCTTTATACTATACATAGATCTGCCGCTCAAAGAATGGTAATAAGAAGTTTTCAATTCTAACAGAAAATTATATAGAAATAATGTCAAACTACCGTGTTTGTTTATAAGTTGTTTTTATACCGTCAAAATTGGAACTTGACAATAGCATTCATTGTGCTGCCGACATAGCGATTATACTAGCGGTCTCAGTGAATTCATTTCGACCCCGGGCCCGTCCTTCTAAGGTTTATAATAGTTATTATTCTATTCCGGGCCAAGACAAATTTCACAAAGCAAAAATAATGTAAATTAGTTGGTCTAGTAAGTGGTGTTACAACCACATTTCATTATTTTTATTAATTCTGTATTTATTTAGAGCTTGCAAAACATGTCACAGTTACAATTTTAATAGAGATATTACATCAGCAGTATTTAAGATAAAAACAAAATAACAAGTGATAGGTATCTAAGGCCACTGATTTTCTGTTTTAGCTGAAACAATTCCCGGAAATGTCAGTAAACACTATTTCAGTTTCACCGAGGCGTGAGCGAGTACCAGCCTTCACCCAAAAAGCTCGATTGTGTAATACTTGGTGATTCTTGGCGCTGCGCCAAAGGCTTTTTCCCACATTTCCTACTTTGTCAATTTATGGCTGTCGGTCACCGGCTCTGCCCGGAACGTACAAACATTTCACAAGTGGTACTTTTAATTAACTTGAAGCAATAGACTGTTCACAGTACCTGAAAATTAACAGCAGCGACTGTTATTTAAATAATACAATTTCGCCTTAGTTTTTTGATCATTAGCAAGCACCACTACGTTTGTGAAGTTAGTCGTATGTCCTTATAGATGAAATGCTACTCCAAATATTAATTCAGTGTTAAAAGTTTGTAGATTATATATGAGCATAGGCATAAGCCTGAAAGCACTGAAAAAAATTCATTTTTTTTTACTTTCAGCTCATTTATTCCTAACTGAAATAAGTAAGTAAGCAGTCAAAGTGTTTCAAGAGTGTATAACTGTATTTTGTCTTATAAACCGATAGACCTTCCTTTGGGTCTTTATTTGGTTTTCCAGGTAATCGGTCAGAATTAAATATACAGTCAGGGCGGTGCGTGAAATGTCAGGGAGCGCCGGCGCCCGCGCCTGCATTATTTAGATAGAGTCGGCCCTGAATTATTGAGATCCGGTACACAAGCCATTAGTTGCTTACATTACAAACTATTATGGCTAATAATTAAAGTTAAAATACATAACGGTGACGACATACGTCAACTAG
This sequence comes from Pyrausta purpuralis, assembly GCA_963924145.1. Taxonomy (NCBI): domain Eukaryota; kingdom Metazoa; phylum Arthropoda; class Insecta; order Lepidoptera; family Crambidae; genus Pyrausta; species Pyrausta purpuralis. The sequence goes on from OZ001643.1 coordinate 23,586,475, forward strand.
GGACATTAGAACACCAGTTATGGTTACAGTTTCGTACATTCATCTGGATCTAAATCCAAGGTAGTTAATTAGCAAAGTTCCTATTTACTTGCAGTATGGAAATCGGCTTACGATAATGCCAAAAATATTTAAAAAATACATAAAGTATATATAGATATGATACGAAATACACTCACATTATGTATCAAGATAGAACCATAGCGTTAGTAGTTTTAAATTCAGTAAGATTTTTTTTTTTTAAATGGCTGCTAAAGAGCAGGCCAGTGTTGGACATACTGCGATAGCCACCGGTTCCTGCGATACGACAGAACGTACTGCATTATTAATCGTGTTCAAAGCCGACCATTACCTCGTTAGGTAGCTAAGTTGTTGATACAAGTGCATGCTATTGTACTATTCAGTGTATGATTTCACGACGACCTGCGTGGTATAGTGGCTAAGTAGCTGGGTTTCAATGCGTCGCCGCTATGAGGTCCCGAGTGCGATTCTCGTTCGGGTGAATTAGAAATCAGAATTTTCTATATTGTCTCGGCTCTGGGTGTTGTGGTACCACCGTTGTATCTGATTCCCATAACACAAGTGCATTGGCTACTTACTTTGGGATCAGAGAACTGTATTGATGCCTACTATTTATATTTTATTACTTTGTATTTATAGATTGTCATGAAATTGTACTAAAGTAGTTTCAAACTTTTGCTAGCTTAATATTCAACAAGTCACAGTAGAGTCTACCGAGCACTTACTAGCAACCCTTACGTAGAACAACTGATTTATTTGTAAAAATGCTATAGTGGGCTAAGTGCCACGCGAAATGGGTAATTTGAGAATGCTTGAGCAGTTTAAAATGGAGCTCAATATTCGATGAATGTAATACGAATAGGGCTTTCGATGACTTTCATAAAAATTTCATACTTTACTACGATCTTTGTTTTCCTACGATAATTGTAAAAAATAAGTCTCCTAAAAACGGGGTTACAAAATGGCTGACCAAAGGCTTAAAAAAATCTACAATTACAAAACGCCATTTACGGTTTGCCTACTACAAAAAAAATAACGCTACAAATAAGGTTAAGTACCTTAATTATACAAAGTTATTAAAAAAATGTATTCACAATGCCCAAAAGATGATAAATTCAAAACATATTATGCAATCAAAAAATAAATGTAAAGCGACCTGGGAAATAATAAAATCTAAAACTGCTAAAGACATGACTCATTCAAATATTGACAAATTAAAAAATAACAATGGTGTAGTGGATAACCCGATTGACATTGCGAATATATTTAATAGACATTATGTAAACTCGACATGTAATAATAATAATAATAATATCAAAATAAAATCATCAATACATTGTAATCCTAATAGTATATTTCTGTCACCGGTTGACAACAATGAAGTCGTAAAAAATATCAAATCGTTGAAATCAACAAAGGCTTGCGGATACGACGACATTCAAACAAATGTGCTAAAAGCCTGCGTAAATGAGATCGCACCTGTACTGACTCATTTAATTAACCTTTCATTTACTACCGGAGTTTATCCCGATAGCCTAAAAATATCAAAGGTTAAGCCTCTATATAAAAAAGGTCCTAGAGATGTAGTAGATAACTATCGGCCGATAGCGCTGATTCCAGTTTTATCAAAAATATTCGAAAGATCAATACATTTACGCCTTATAAACTTTTTAACAAAGTATGAAGTGATAAAGTCACAACAAAATGGATTCCAGAAAGGTAAATCCACCTCACTGGCATGTTTCCATTTGATAAATAAAATACTAATGTTGACAGATAAACGTATTCCGGTAACGACAGTCTTTTTTGACATGAGCAAGGCCTTCGATTGCGTAGTACACAATATACTCCTCGCTAAATGTGACGCTTATGGCTTAAGAGGTATTGCTAATAATTGGATAGAGAGTTATTTAAGTAATAGGAAACAATATGTAGAAGTATCTAAAATAAATAACAAAAATGAAATTCAACAATTTAAATCTTCTATGGAACCAAACAAAGTTGGGGTCCCACAAGGAAGTATCTTGGGTCCTTTGTTGTTCTTATTGTATATTAACGATTTACCAGATGTTACAAAATATGACTGCATTCTTTTTGCTGATGATGTATCCGTGGTTGTCCCATGCAATGACATAGAAACATATAATTTTGACATTAATAATACTATTTCTAAAATTATAAACTGGTTAAATAATAACAATCTGAAAGTAAACATAATGAAGACAACATATATACAATTTATTAATAAAAATGGCAAAAAACATAATTTAAACTTAATGTACGAAAACCAAGGTATCCAAGGATCTTCTCAAACTCATTTCCTAGGAATCACTATCTATAGACGATAAATTTACTTGGGAGGCACACATCACTCAAATTTGTAAGAAAATTAACAGCTTCTCATATGCATTATGGCGATTAACCAAAATTAGCAGTAGGGATGTTGCCATACAGGCGTACCATGGCTACGTGGGATCAATGCTACGCTACGGGATTTTGCTCTGGGGGAACTCTTGTCACATAGATCGTGTTCTAAGAGCTCAGAAGCAATGCATTAGAGCCATTTATAATGCGGACCCTTTAACGTCTTGTAGGCCATTATTTAAGGAGCTGAAAATTATGTCAGTGCCTTGCCTATATATATTTGAGATATGTGTATTTGTCAAAACTCATCCAAACTTATTCAAAAAACGAAGCGAAACATTCAAGTACAGCTGTAGGCATCCCAACAAACTTAACCTGCTACCTATGACCACGGCAGTGAGTAATAACAATAGTTACCAAATGGCCGTACGGATCTTTAACAGGCTTAAAGATGATATGAAGAATTTAACATTAAATGAATTCAAAGGGAATTAAAATGCTGGCTCATAAGCGGTGGTTTCTACTCAGTTGACGAATATCTTAACAGTCATTAATTAACGACCTTAAACCTTGACTAAATTTTAATGACATTTAATTAATTTGTTGTAATTTTATTGAGCATAATATTTATTTGAGCTACAGTGACTTATTCAATAACAGTGTGATAAACTGATGACTATTTTATTGAAATTTCTAACTTTTTAATAGAAAACTCTTAAAAAATTACCTTTTGCATGCCAGTGTCTGGTAAAAAGTGAGAAACTGTTTCTTATTCTATATCTTTATGTGTACCACTTTTTGAGCGAAATAAAGAATTTGATTTGATTTGATTTGATAGATCCCAAACAGATAGATCGGAGTTTCGGACACACGAAAGACTTCAACGCGTGACACACATGTCATAAGTACAAGTGTTTCAAGTTACCACAAAAAATTCAAGTAAGAGTCGGACCTGCGCGCTGAGGGTTCCATGCCACCCTAAAACTGAATGTCTCAGGAACTACCAGTTCGATCTCCTTCAAACCAATTTTCGTTGAAAGTATTTGCTACGATCTGCATCTACATCATGTATTTTTTCAAAATTTTTACTTTCTTAGTTCAATATACAGAGTGGTTTACAAAACACCTACCTACAAAGTTTCAGCTGTGTGATGCAATAGTCTCAGAATAAAGTACCTGTGACATACGGACGGACAGACAGACTTGACAAAACTATAAAGATTCCATTTTTTCCATTCGGCTACGGAATAATAAACACTGAGAATACTCTGTGGCGTTTCGTTCTTGCATTCGTCACAGACTCATAAAAACATGCATTCCACACTTAGTTGTTAATTTTTCAGAGAGATTAAGAATATTTTAGGAATGCATGTTGCAGAGTCAGAATAATGTTGAACATCTAACAACAGTCGAGAGCGTGGCATCAGCCTGCACCGCATGTCTGCTAATCTCTGTCGAGTCAAGTCTCGCCAATCTACGACATAGCTTAGTACATCTTACTTTAGCAGCGCAAAGCTTTTAGGCTACTGTCTTCAAGTGAGATATGATGTCTTGATAATCCAGTCTTGTGTTCTCGCTAAGGGCTAGATTTGTTTCGACTTTTACATCGTATGTTGTTAACACAAAACAGTAGCGAACGAATGCTTCAAGTATCTATATTATTCGACTCAGCTTCTGAGCTGAGATGAAAATATAAGTGTGGTGAAACACAATATCAGCCAACTAATGAATATAGTTATTCGTTTTATGTGAGTGACAAAATACTACTTATTATTATTACTGTATATTATTATTGATAATTACTTATACCAGTCAGTATCACGATCGATTCAATCGATTCATTTGCACGGAACTCCACAAGCTGCAATTTTACTCGCACTTGTCGATATAATAAAAAATATGTATAATGTTTGAAGCTGAACTAATCAGTATAACCAACTAAATGATACCTTTTATGCACATCACATAGGTCAGTTACAAATAACGTTCAAAGAAAATGTTTAATGTCTTATCGCTATGAAGCGATTCCTCCAGGCAACGTTTGGGTAAAGAAATTATTAGCTAGGTATGCTATTATAAGCTACTTACCTCATGAATAATTAGACCCTAGGTCTAACAAAATGTATACTTACTACTTTTGTATTTTTTTCTAGTCTTTAATACTTTCATGGAAGTTTATAATGTCTAAAGACGTAGTGACCTGAAAAAAATATTAAATGATCCTTTCAGTTTGTGTTTCCAATTTAAGGCTGCTCCTTAAAACTTTACCTGTAGAATTTGTCTTGAGCTCTGAAAGCAGCTCGCAGAATATTTAGCTTGTTCGATACTTTAGCCCCGAAGAGTTTTAAATGTTGTTTCCTTTGTATCGAAATCTGAAGCTCGATTATCCGTTAAATGACCGCAGTACTGCATATACAAGGTTGATGATGGTGGTTTCCGAAATCCGATTATATTAGTTTGTTTTTCGTTTATATCCTTTTGATGCGCTACGCTAAAAAATGCGCACACCTCTACTTACTTGCATAAAAATTTAGAAAAAATCTCAAATGTCATTTTCTACTTCCTTCGCTGAACACATTCAAGGTAAGTGTTCTTTGCGTAGTTTGAGTCATAAACTGAATATTTACATCAAAGTGGTAGCTGGAACTTTGAATAATTTCCGCAAATTGACCGTCTAGCTGTAACTGTCGGTAATTCAGAAGAAATCACCCCTATTTGCTGGATGTGACATACTATTTCGTCACGTCCCGCTTATTAGGTATCATTTTGTGCAATTATAGAATGCACGTACACTAAGTGTCGCTTAAATCAATATTTTCGATCGAAATACTAACAGTTGTAACTGTACCTATTATTGGTTTTGAAATCAGTCGATATACATTTACAGTTTCTACATAAAAGCATAACATTTGTGTTCTTGTAAGATGGATGTGTCATTCTCGGATGCTCTCAACAATATGATGGCAAATTCTAATTACTCAAAGACAGAATGTGTCAAGTCTCAAGTCCCGGGAAGCGCTCCGTATAAACTCATTACTCACTTTGTCATCCTTTACCCCGAGGGCAGAATTGGAATATGTAACTCGGTTTAACGGAGCAGTGTGCCGGCATCTGCTCTATGATAACATTAAATTTTATCATGACCGACGGCCGCTCAAGCTTATGACCAGTTAAGCCCATAGAGATGCTTGAGCTCAGAGGCAATATCGATATCCTATACATTGATAAAGTAAAGGTCGAATTGATTTTATATGGAACCTTATCAGCTGTAAGTATGTAGTTATTGTTTCTGTTCTTAAGTCAAGATATCTGTGATAATTATGATTTATTTATAATTTTAATTGCAATAAGAGTAGGTACGTAATATACTTTAGTAAGCATATGTTTAAAGATAGATTACACATTATTTTTAACGTGCCATTATCCAATTTCCCTCAATACTTATAACTTTGTCAATTCGTTTAACCGCTAATCTATCATGTCCTGCCGGCGCGTTGTCATTTCGCGTCTGTTTTTATCGATAACTGTCCATCGATCACTTACGACCCTGCTGCAGTGACAGCGGCCCGTAATTCGGCAATTTCCTTTGCAATTAGCCGCTGTGTCCGATTAATTGCCTGCTTCGGATTATGAACGCAAATTGCTCACAAATGGTCCAAATTCAGTTTGCATCACGATACGTCTTTAATGACGAATGTGGGAAGTAACAGTTAGAAAATAATATGGTGAAACAAAGATAACGAGGTATAAAGGTACATCCGAACTTATGCTGTAGCGACTCGTCGAATGAATATGTCCTGTGTCAAACAAGCAAAAGTAAACTGTGTCTATAATTTAATGATTTGGGGCAACCTCATCATAATGTATGTAAATAACATTCACTTTTATTAATGAATTAATAGCATAGTTACATACAATTTGCCTGCACAATTCCGACAGGTTAAAACTTTGTTCAACAGCTCCATTGCGTGTGCACCTTCAATTATGTATTCCAACGTACCACGAAAGCTTTAGAGGATTTTGTTCTCGAATGTTGTCACTATGAGGCTTCATTAAGTGGTCAGCCACTGTTTTTATTGACCCACTACTGTTTTTACCCAAGCTTAAAAAACTATTAAATGTATTGTTATCCGAAATTTCAAATAAAGATACTTCAAAGTGTACACATATTTATATGAGTTCCCAGATTAAATATATTAAGCCTGAAGTTCATCTTTGTTTGTGCTAGTTGCATATTCGTGATCGTACCAAAGCACACAGTTGTAAGCACGATTTGCATCGTAAGCAAAGAAGAGAACGTGCTAGATCGCTGATTCGTCGCCCACATGCGTTTGCTGACTAACAAATTTTATTGAGATTGCTTCCCACGAGCTAAACGAAAATACGGTGGTTTGTTAGTTTAGATTAGTTTAAAAAATCAATAAAAATAGGGATGTTAGTCAGTATTACACATGACGCTCATAGTAAATACTAGGGTTGGAGGAGAACTTGTACGTTAAAACATGGGTTAATTTATTAAAGGCAATAATATCCACTTATACTGTTTTTCACAGTAAACCGAAACGAATAGCGTTTAATCTAATGTTCTCGCTATCTAGTTCTGTAACTATTCCAAATGACAGTATATAGCAATACTTACAAAAAAATAATATGACCTTGTTTTCGTTTCAAATAAATTGTATTTACACACAAACATATTAATACATAAGCAGTGAGAGCCATGCCATTTTTAGGGTTCCGTAGTCCAACAAAAAACCCTTATAATTTCGCCATGTCTGCCTGTCCGTCTGTCGGTCCACAGTTCAGCGCAAAGACTTTAGACGCTAGAAAACTGGCATAGATATGTAATTTAGTCTCCCCACCAAAGTGGTAAGATATAAAAATTGAAAAAAAATATATATATATTTTGGGGTACCTCTCATACAAGTAACATGGGGATGATTTTATTTTCTCTTGCCAAACCTTTTGTGTGGGGTATCATTGAATATGTCTTTTAAAATGATTGTGGGTTTGCTATACCATCATTCCTTGATAAAGTAGCCTGTTTCCGTAACATTCAGTTTTAAAAGAACATTTTTGTTAAAGTAGTGTCCCCACCCTAGCCCAACTAAACGGTAGTAGGTAAATACGTGAAAAACATCACGACACGTGTCAACAACATGCGAGCATATATACGATGAATATAGAAGTTAAATTATCACGGCAATGATAAGTAAAAAAAAACTGAGTTATAGTCCATAAACTTAAAGCAAAATCATTTTCATGTATTTTTTTCCCTCCAAAACGCTTTATGATATGAAACTAAAAATGTAGTCTTTAGGCTATAATAAAAAGTTTTAAGTCGTCATCATTAAAAGATATAAACGGTTTTGTCTCATAATTTCAGATATTTTATTATTGAAAGATAAGCAAATCCTTATTATGATGCCATTTTAATTATGTTTTACAGGTCATATTTAGGGCAATGAAAGTGCTAATATACATTATAGATACGAAACCCTTCTTGCTCGAATCCACTCGCACTTGGCCAGTTTTATATTTCACTTATATACAATACTAAAAGACATCAGCATATAAAATGACAGTAAATAAAGTTCCAGTTTTTGTTCCTCGCGTAGTGTTATATTGTGGTGTAAGCACACAGGCCACGTGTGTACACAAACACTACTTGACTTAGAACCACGATTTGTAACGGCCATCCTTAACTCATTCACACGCTCTTATTCTAACGTCCGACGACGATTGGTTTACCGGACAGTAAAAAGTATTTAACGAATGATATAATTAGGTACATTGTTACTTGTATCGGGATACGGCTAGAGAGAGAAGATGGTAGAAGGAAATTCTTATCTATTTTTTTTATTTCGAATTTGTCATTGTATGTAATTGATTTCCTATAAAGCCTATACGAGCCCACATTTACAATGACGCACATACACGCATTCGGCACACGCCATTCATAATTTAATTGATGTACCGTGGCAATTTTATCCGCACCTTATAAATAACAGCGTTTTCTAGATTGGAATAATTAGACATTTTGCGTAGGCCACTTATTGTTGGAATTCTTCTCTTAGGACGTGGTGATCGTTTATCAACGTCTCTCGCGTACAGCCTCCGTTCTGTCTTCAAATCCAGCCAGATTTATGAGGACTTTCTTCTCACATTTGTTAGCCTATTTATAGAAAAAAAAACTCGAAACTGTTATTCTAAGGCATTTTCATTTATCTCGCTAGTAAATCGCGCTTCATTGGTAGTTGCTTCCACGCTGATGCCTTAAGCAATAAAAACAACTAAAGCACACTTTATGATCCAGCAAGATTACTGTCATAATTTCACGCATAGTAGGAACGTACGCTTTCTTTAACACAACAGTTTCTTATAACACAGTTTACTATCCAACTTACTTTTTTACACTTTCTTTTCATTTTTGGAGCTAATAAGTAGCTTAGTAGGTCTGCACAATAATTATTGTCCGGTGGTTTTGAACAAAAAAAGACAAAAGATTGCCTACTGTATACCGTCATTTGTAAAATGTTGTAAAATGCCCTGACATCTACTTACGCAACTGGTCCGACCTCGATATAAACTTTCCGCCCAGCATTTATACTAAAGAAAAAAACGTTAAAAATGTATGTGATCTCAGCAGGAAAATGTTTTCTTTTACGCCATAATAAGAAGGCGAAGTTTTGTACTCTCGACCCCCTGAACACAGTTAATTTTATCTTGGTTGAGGCCTGCCCTTTACGACTTTACTTTATCTAAAACACTTTTCTTTTAATTTTCGCTTTTTGTTTGAGACCACGCTGAAGACATTTCAGGTTTAAGTAGTTGTAAAGCTTGCATCACAAAATATTTATTAACCTTTACGACTAGGTCCAATCCGTAGGGAAATTTAGACGTCGTAAAGTTTGTCATGGTTCATTGGAACTACGTAGAGACACAAGCAATTGGCGCCTCCAAGTTAAGGTTGTAGCACATCTATCCACCCGTTACGGGAAGAACACCAGAGTATTAACTCGAGGCTTTCAGTATTCTTTGTATGAAACTTCTCATACTTCAACGCTAATCTATCAACTTCGTAAAGTCACAACTATAGTTGTTAAAAACCCGTTAGCTACCGTTATTCAACCAAATCTTTGGTAAGACTACCGATAGAATGCAGTTATTAACGGTTAAAATCCGTTTGCGACAGCCAAAAAGGGTAGTAATCTGTTTATTAGGTGCAGTGATAAATCGAGATCCGAAGGAAAAAGATCTCATTTAAGATTTTATAAATCATATGTACATATTTGAGGCGACTTTTTTGTTTATATTTAAAAATGGTGGAAAAAAAGTTTCTATTTACTGTAACGTGTGTGTGGCAGCTAAGCTAACTAAGGCGCCCTAAATGTCACTCACACAACGCCAATTATTGATTTAACTAGAACGTTAAATATGTCACCGTTATATATTGTAAAAACCGCGTGATTAAATTGTAATCTGTCGATTTGTTGTGAACTGTACCGAACTTTATTGAGAGATTAACTTTAAATAAAAGACGATCAACTTTAAAGACGACCCGTCTGGTGTAGTGGTCGAGAAATCGCCTACTTTGCAGCGGGTTGCGGGTTCGATCCCCGCACAATACAAACATTTGTGTGCACGAACATGTCTGTTTGTATTGGTCTGGGTGTTTTCTATGTATATCATGTATGTATTTGCAAACAAAAAGTATTTAAGTATTATATCCAATGTCTGGACTGGCACCCATAACACAAGCTTTGAGTAGCTTACTTTGGGACTAGATGGCGATGTGTGGGAATGTCCAAAGGATATTTATTTAAATAAAAGCTTTTGTTGTTTGTTTCAGGTGTATCTCTAGTGTACATGATGATGGTCCTACCCGGCCTGCTGCCGTGGGGCAACGGAGGGGGGCCGTGGTTCCTATCACTGTGCCACCTGCTGGGTGCCATGGCGCCCTGGTGCGGCTCCTTCCTGTACCACCTGTTTATGAACCACACGCGCGGCGAGGCCTTGTACCACCGGCTGCTGCAGCTCGACATGCTCGGCATCTGGGTCAGCCAGAGCATAGGTCAGTTCAGAACTTACATTTAGATTTAAAGCATACACTCTAAGTCTTAAGTGCTCTTCAACTCACTTTAACTATGATTTTCAATAAGATATAACAAAATGACATTTAGTGGGTTACCACTTTTTCGAAATTTAAAAATTATGTCCTGCATAATCGAAAATTTCAATTTTATCCAATTTTTGTTTTTAATAGATTTTCAAATATATAAATAAAATCTGTTAATGAAGATTATGCTTCCTACAAAGATTATCCTTATTTTAAATAATTTATTCATGGGAAGTAGGTATTAAAAAGTTAAAATAGGTAAAATCATACATTTTTTTTTCTATTTAAATAGAAAGTACTGAAATTTTTATAACTGCTTACAAAAACTGTTCATGTATTACGTTTATTCATGGTCTTATTAACGTTTCTCACATATTATTTTTCCATTTGAGTAAATTCACATTATCGAAAATTAATATCACAAGTTCAATTAATCCCGTACAAATGAATTGTTACAGGACTATTGGTACTATGTTTGCAACATTAAAAAATAATAAGTTCAATTGAATCTGTTATTTTGGTGCACCTAATTAAAAAACCGGCTAAGTGCGAGGCGGATTAGCGCACTGAGAGTTCCGTGCAAACTTTAACTAAATTAGGAAATCCACTTACTTTAAGTTAGTAAGATATCACAATGTATAATAATAATTAATATTTAACATAATTTTGTTTCTCATAGTGTTTTTATGAAGAACCAAAGTTAATGTTTGCGGTTGTTGAAAATGTGTTATATATCAAAAACTACTAGTTCGATTTCGTCCAAACTAATTTTCGTTGAAAGTATTTGTTAAGATCTACTTCCTTTTTTTTTTAAATTTACATTCGCTTAGCTTAGAAGCTAGACGGGAGGGTGGCGCACATTTTTTCCACTTTGGAAGCGTCTAGCTATGAAACGTTAGAATTTAAAAGAAAATGATTTAAAGAACCTCTATATCATTTTAAACGACCTACCTATAGACACCCCACACGCATAGGTAACAGGATACATCTTCCTACCAAATTTCAACAGTGTGATGCTTATAGTTACAGAATAAAGTGGCTGTGACATACGAACGGATAGACAGACAGACAGACTTGACGAAACTATAAGGGTTCCGTTTTTTGCCATTCGGCTATGGAACTCTCAAATTCAGAGTGGCCTTTCAGCGTTTGACAGCATGAAAGCGCCGCCATCAACAATTCCCATCGACAATTCGACGGCGACGTCAACGTCAGCTGCCGACTTTTCTGCGGCTGCTATTATAAATAAGAAAGAGAAAATGAACAAGAGAGTGCAAGACTTTAAATGGGATTTCATCCGTTAAATGGGATCTCATTTACCTCAGTGTCTAAAGACGAAAGTCTTCAACCAGTGTGTGTTAGCAGTGATGACATACGGATCCGAAACATGGTCTCTAACTATGGGCCTCATAAAGAAGCTCAAAATCACACAACGAGCGATGGAGAGGGCTTTGCTGGGTGTTTCTCTACGGAATCGAATCAGAAATGAGGAGATATAAGAACTAAGGTAACGGAAATAGCCTTGAGAATCAGTAAGCTCAAGTGGCAGTGGGCAGGGCACATAGCGCGAAGAACTGATGGTGATCGATCGCTGTGGAAAGCCGTAGGGAAGGCCTATGTTCAGCAGTGGACGTCCTTTGCCTGATAATGATGGTGAAGATGATGTAGGTACAAATAGTATAAATTTTCTTCAGCGGAAAGTGAGGTGATAATATCAAAATTGAAACTTGCTAATAATAAATGAATATTGGAAACCAATCACGTACATTGCTCTGATCCCAAAGTAAGTAGCTAATGCACAGACCAGAGACCATATAGAAAATTTAGATTTCTATATTGATCCGACCGCATACCGATGCCTTGAAACAGAGCTCAAAACTAAAGCAAGTGTAGTAATATAATGTAACTTATGTCTTGTGGTGATTAGTCAAAGCATGAAAGAAAGCAGTCGGTATATTTTTTTCACTTAACGACTTTCAGTTTCAGTCGTTTCAAAAAACACCCGACTGATTACCAAAGTTAAATTAGTCCAACTTGAGCAAAGAAAGCATAACCGCCTCGTTTATCAACGCCCGAAGACAAATTACATGAACCACTTTAAAAAATATTACTGGTAAGCATATACTTTTGGAGGATGTACTACTTTACAGGCAGTGGGTCTATGTCAATTTGAATCATGACATAACTAAAAATGTGTTTTATTATGGAAATTTTATTACCATTCGGCAGACTTAGTACAACCACACAACACACACACTCACGAACACAATACAGAGCTTGAAATGAACAAGGGAAAGGAGATACTTACGTTTCGCGAATACTTATTTATATTCTGAATAAGATACGCACACGTTTATGTGAAATCAATGTGCTGCGCGGAGCTTTAAGACAAAAATGTTAATACAGCCTTGCTTTGTAATTCCTTAACGCATTTTTGACATCTATTTAGGAGCAACAAATTCTTTTGGAGTCGCTGCGGTAGTAGGGCGAAGACAAATGCGTTATTTTAAATTTAATTGTCAGGTTTTTGAAGGTGGTTTATAATATACAGAGTATTAGCATAATATGTTCGGCTTCACAGGGTTTCATGCTTACAAGATTATTTATTCTCCGGAAATAAGTTTTAGTAAACAAAATTTAAAAATTTCACTTAGCTATTTCTAGTGTTATCGACAAACGCTTTTTCTGTGATTTCCGATCCTTAACCTCCAAATGAACATTTGTTTCTTTCAAGCTAAGCATTTATCAGAACGATTTACAGTCACACATTATGCGACCCTTTCCGGCGCCTAAATAGTAGATTGTCGTTAATTTAGTTTCACTGTTTGACGCGCTGTCATTTATCATTCATCCGAGAGATCCATTATTCTTTACGATTTTCATGACTCGGGAAACATGCTCTGAAGTTGTGCAGTTAATTAGAAGTATTTACTTATTTACTCGTACTCGTATGTGGGTACGTACTAGTATAAGTCTGTTAAATCAGACTAAACAGCATGGCCCAAACAGTGACGTCCAAAATGTATTTTTGGATTCTTTACATCCACGACTGTTCAAATATACCTTAATAACGATAGCCGAATTGTCGCAGTTTTCGAGTTTTTATTTTTTGAATCTGTTGTCAGTCTTAGTTTTATCTAGATCATTATTTTATCTAAGTAAATTGAATTTATAATGATCTCACTGCAATAAAGAGAAAAACGAAATTATACCATAATAAGTAGAGGAGTCATGAGATTAAAAATTCTTAAAATTTGAGAAAATAAATTAATATCGAAAACTACGAAGATTCGGCTAACTTACTTTGGGTATATTCGGATATCTCTGGATATAAGACTTTTTTTAAAAAAAATGACGTCACTGTTTGAGCCACCCTGTATAGTCACTGGTTACATACGAAAGAGAAAATCTCCTTGACCTATTTTCTAATTTTAAAAACAACTTGAAATTTAATAGCTAAGAATATTAAGATACATCAGCAATTTTTTATGTGCAAAAGATCCCCTTAATGTTTTTTTACGAATACACGCACTTAATGCATAAATAAATAAACCTATTTTTGCAGGCGCTTTGGAAAACTATATGAATGAAAAACTTGATAACCCAAACACCTTGTCCACTGCCTCGTCACACATACAAAATAATTACAAATGCATTGTAGATCAGTAATTTGTGGTTAATTTACAGACAGACAGGCAGACAGACATTTCGCCACTTACATAACCACAGAGTTGTCCGTGAGGCGTCGACGGGATTGGTTGGACAATAGAATCGAACAAGCCGCCCACTTGGCTTCGTTAGCAATTACATCACCCGTGTAAATTCAAAGCTGCTATCTAATCGCTGAGTTTGTTTGAAATTACCACTGTTACAGGGTTGCGTGTCAGAATATCGACACTATCATTATGATTATGAATATTTATGTGTGTTTGAAGTAATTTAGGTATGTACAGTCACCGTCAGATATATTGGAGCGACCAAATACTTCTGTACAGTTTAAAATGCCAATAAGTTCCATACAATACAAGTTACTATTAATATCATAACAATAATTACTTCATAAATATCTCAGCAGATGTTAGTAAATAACTTCAGTATACACAACTAACCAATAATGTCTGAACACTCACTTGCATGAATTTATTTATTGCATGACACTCATGAGCGATGACAACACTGGAAACTACAAAGCGTTACAAACTGCCAGCGTCATCTTACTATTATATAAACTATGAAAAGAGTTCCTATTTTAAATAGTATCTATAGTTAAGTTGTAAGCACTTCCTTCTGCTATTTTGCTCGATTGCTCAGATATTTAAAACCGACTGCGTAGGTAGACATTTCACGTTGTGAGTGGTCAGATATTATTGGTTATTTGTGTGTATAGTAGTTATTGATTGGCTTCTGCTCAGATGTTAATGAAGTAATAAATGTTCTGATATTAATGGTAACTTGTAGTGTATGGAACTTATTGACATTTTAAACTGTTCAGAAGTATTTAGTCGCTTTGTCTGCTCCAATATATCTGACGGTGACTGTACCTCATTCTGGTCTATCAGATGCTGCTTAAATAATACTTCACTAAAACTGTTTTTAATAACTTTACAAAACCGCGCAGCAGGCACAAATCGCAATTATAACAATACATAAGTTTTAAAATGAATAAACTTCACAACCTTTCACATACTCGTCATCAAATTATAAATATGCAACTACTTTGAGTCTAAATAAATTAAGGCAAAATACCATTTTATTCGCCCACCTAGAGTTCACATCAGGGCCCTGTCTGTTCAAATTAAACATTCAGTTGCTAATCAGGTAGGGTCGAGTCAGTCGCGCCGCTTGCATAAGGAATGTGCTCCACTTAGCTTAGCAAAGGCAAAATTATAGTAATGTCGACATGATACATTCAGACACTAACATAAGTGTGTATGTATAAGTTTAAGTCCCTAAAGAAGCTACTATAAACCTGATACATCAATAAAAGCTTCTCGAACAGCAACAACTTCATTTATTTAAATTGCATATGGCAACCCTGACAGAGTTGAAATATATAGGTGCTACGCCGTAGACATTCGTAGTCGTTACTGCTGCGTCGTAGTCAATGTGCTTAATCAATTTTCTGAACTCTCAATGTTATGGTAATAAAGCACTTTCAACCAAGCTAAAGTTTTACACTGTTTAAGCTTGTGCATTAGTATGATACCTTAAGTAACTACTAGGTAAGATAATTAACTAAGATACTGTAAGATACTGCCTCGGTGGCGCAGCGGTTTCAAGGTCGCACTTTAAAGCGACGACTGCGCCAGAGGTCCCGGGTTCGATCCCCAGGTCGGGCCATAAATATGTACCTGGGTTTTTCCGCTCAGAAATTCTGTGTCTCGGTTCTCTGTGAAACTGTGTTTTACCCCGTCCCGCGGAAAGCACATAAAGCCGTTGGTCCTGCGCCTGATCTCTCTCCGGTCGTGTCAGATTGCTAACCCATCGGGCTATGAGAGTGAGAGGAATAGCGAGTGCACCTGTGTTTGTGCACACACTTGTGAACTAGATCATGTCCCGCGCAGTCGGTTAGTCGTTTGTGACTGGCCACCGTAGTCGAAATTGGCTAGCGGGATTATTATTATTATTATCATACCGTGTTTAATTACATAAAACTCATATGAAATTTTACGACTATTAATTCCTTAACATATCTGAACTAATCAGTAGTACTTACTATTGATACCTACGATAGCTGAATCTAGTGCGTAATAGTGGATCGTACCCCTAGCGTTATTAAATGCAAGTCATTCGCGAAGTGAGGGGTGAGACCCCGGCTGACTCATATCATACAGAGCTCGAACCTAATAACTCAGGACAACGCACTCTGATTTAATTTAAGACTTTTTAAGTTTAATATTGCTCTGTTTAAATCACCAGCTTTAATCTAAATCTGGCTTATTGGTGGTCGATAGCAAAGCTCGTCGTGGTAGTGACTAATAATTGTGATTTATTTGGAAACCGCGGTCATGACTTTTTGTCTCATGAATGTCATCTGTCTGGGGCCCTATTTTTGAATCATGAGTCAAGATGGCGTGTGATATTCATTACTATTGTTCGATATTTCAATTTAAAATAGTCGAACACTTGAATTTGGTGCGACGTGCGGCGTTTTTTTATGCCTCGCGCCCTCAAAAACCTCACTTAAAAGCTTACTTTTAAGTGAGGTTTTTGAGGGCGTTTTTTATTTTATTTTTTTATTGATTTTTGTTTATTACCCACTTACACATACACACACACTTGTGGTAATATCACAAAAACTTTTAAACCGATTTTGAAGAAAAATACACTGTAATCTAAGTTGACATATATCTGGGGTGGAATTGTGTAAAGCAATCGTATTCATTTGACAGTTCATAACGTACAATATAATCTGTTAAACGCTTTATTCTTTGCCGTTTGACAGATCGCATTGTACGTTATTAACTGTCAAATGCTTTACACAATTCCACCTCTGATTGGTTTAAAAAAAATCATCTTGACTATAACTTCTTGTTTTCGAGAAATCCGTGGGCAAACAGACACACATACAGTTGCATACCCTTACGAAATTTCAAACACGTGTTTGCCAGCCTTAATAGATCGACTAAGTCATATTTCATCCAATTATAACGATATGACATATTCGACCTGTATGGTCAAATTGATTACCTCCTTTTGAAGTCGGTAGAAATATAAAATATGTAACGAAACGAAAGAGAAAAATCAATACACACATACACAATAATAAACAATCACACATTAATTATATAGCACAAAATAACAATAAACGTGATAAATATATTAAATTAATATATATGTGTGCTGTGAAACCATCCTAAAAGTTCGTGTTTGCTACTTTGATCGCGCGAGTACACGAGTCGCGAAGCGAGCAGCGAACGTAGTGTTCACACATTCGTGCTCGTTACTCGGCTCGCTACTCGCCTCGCGATACGCGCGAATGTGTAAATCCAGCACAAGAGTAGGTTGATTTATTAAAGTTAGCGTGAGGTGGAGGTTAGCAAGTTCCTGCAGTATTTACAGATGTGTATTGCCCACAATTTCAACAGACTACATAAACCCATTTCTGAAAATCAAACGTGAAAACACATATTTTAACACCATTATATTATTATATGATAGATATACCCCAACTATCAAAAAGATGTAGGTAGTACACTTATCTATTGGAAAGGGATCAAAACTGTGAAATTGAAATCACAAGGGAAATTCCCTGACGTAAATTGTGAGTATTGAAAAAATACGCCGCACTCTTGAGAGATAGTTACTCGGAAGGAACATAAAAATAGCTGTCACTGGCGACGTATCGAAAGATATATATATTTTTGATTTTCTGACTCTTGTACAAATATATGAGTAAGTTATTCATATTTGACTAAACTAATGCCTAATGAAAAAGGGCGAAAATGAGTGGCAAAAAGAAAGTTTGAATTTAAACGAATTAAATAGGCTTCGTTTCTGTTGCTGCTTGAACAAAATATATGTCACTAATAATAACTGAGTCTATACTAGTATCCGCACAATGATTTCGCTAGTCACGTTTTACCTATTTCGATTGTATGGCTTCAAATCCATTAATATTTGACGTCACGACGAGGCCTCTGCGGCAAAGGCCTTTTCGTTCGACATGCACACATAAATTCAACTGGTCATATAATCTTATATCGTTGAATTATTGCCAATATTTAGCCATGTACCCAGGAAAATATGTCATGTCTCAGCATTATATTGCTCGTATGTAGGGTGGGATACATGCCGTTCTTCTGTGTTAAAGCAGACGGGTAATAGCAATTCGTTTAAAATTTAGTATTTCCTTTATACATTACTCTGTAAAACCTTTATGTAGCAGTAGATAATAATGTTGGATGTACTCTTATTTCATAAGACATTGTAGTTACCCCAATTTCAGTTTTCTTTAACCTACTTTACACAGCAGCGGAAAGTCCATGAAAACCGTTTACGTAACTCTCGCCCGATATAATGCAAGAAGGTCTTTCTATGCATTTATGCAGTTGCATAACCAACGAAGTTTTCTTTATCAACTCACTGAAAACTAAACGAGAAATTGAGAAGTTACAGGCGATTCATTTGGCTTTGTGCCTAAGTCGTTTACCTCTGGCAGGGAGTTCGATTGGCATCATAGCAAATGGTTGTTGTTGAAACAGATATTTGTTGGATTCGTCTTTCCAGTGGCTACAACAAAGTAAGCACATTTATATATGATAGTACAAACTTAATTTCAAACACTTTGAAATACAATATATAAAAGTCTGAAACCCTTTTATATGTTACAATGAAAATTATACGAATTAAATGCTATTAAGTTAATAGGTTACATACATTGTGCAAAATTATTGCAGTTGATATTCATTTTTAAGCATTGTGATTTATGACACGTGATATGTAAAATGACGTTAGCTAGAAACGCCGTAGGTTGGCGACGTGTTGATCACCTGCCTCACGCGCCATGGGCGTGACGTGAAGTCGCGGGCACAAATTAAACATCACACGTACTCACGCGTCACATCGTTATCGACTTTACGGTTACTACTACTCTAGAGTTAAAAGCAACATATGAATTAAGACTATGTGCTTGGTGTGAAATTGCTTAATATAAGCGATTTCCCGCGGTTGAGGGCGCGCAAACGGGGTGCAAGGGATTTTCATAAGGGGTGCAAGGGATTTTCATAACACCTAAAAAATCCAAGTCAACCTCACCTGCACGTGGTGCATCCTGCTGAACAACAGACGAGGCTCTGACGTTAAACACCCACCAACCCGCATTGGACCAGCGTGGTGGGTTATGGTCCAAAACACCCCAAACAAATGACAATATATTCAAACCAGCGGCCCCAAGTTCCCGGCGGTGACAGGGGCTCTCTCAGCAATGACGGTAGCGGGGATGCCCCTGAAACCAGGGGTGGAAATGTTGGCCGCTGACAGAGACACATGGAAAAAATTGGGAGAGACCTTTGCCCAGCAGTGGGATGATGTAGGTTAGATAAAAAAAAGGGCGCGCAAACATTATATTATGAGACTCATATTGATTTCACACTAGACCATGTTTTTTTTCCAAAGACATCCACACGCGTAAAACCGTGGGCCGAACGTTTCGAAAAGGTTTCACCCTCCGTAATGAAATGACAAAGGTTGGCCTCTGCTTTTCGTGCGTTGAGAGTAAGGCTTCATAAAGCGAAGCGAGCCAGGTCAAGTGCAATGCCACGACCTGTGCCGCCACCCCTGGCCTTATGAAAACATTTAGTAGGTTTCACCAACTTATTTTCACCGTAACTTAAACAGTAATCACTACTTTAAGCCTAGCAGAACTTAATTTCAACCTTTACTATAACTAGATATCTTTTTATGCTACGAGTATACTTATAGTGTCAAGTTCGTGGCGAAACCCCAAAAGACGACGTAGTTTGCCTTGCTTTCACGGATATGGAAAGAGCTAGAATTCTATTCCAATCTATGAATGCGATGCGAAAGGCTGCGTGAGAAAACGGCGAAATAGAAATGAAAGGAGTAAGCACCACATTATGGGAATAGAATACGAATCAGCTGAAAGGTTTAACAATGGGATCGCAACAATAGACGTTTTAATCTAAATATTAACGGTGTTTTTCTTTTTCTATCTCGTGTCTGGTATTATTGAAGTTGGCTACACGTGCAAGTACTGCACATACTTCTTTTTTAGATAAATTTGTATAATGTAGAAAAACACAACATCAAATACTATAAAAATCTCAGAATTCCAATCTTTACTCGTACGTTGCACTCCGCAGCATTCAATGTTGCAAAATAATAAATTCTAATATAATTAAAAGGTCTTACTAACCTGTGGTAAAAAATTCCCACTGGCCAAGTGGGAATATGAAACCATTTGACGACCACAAGACGATATTGACTACTGGCCGAGTCAATGTTACGACGATTCTTTTCTTTCGATTTTGGAGACTTTTGATTCCAGATAAAACATTTATTTTTGAACTGGTGAACAAGTAGCACCACTCGTACAAATGGTTTCATAGTCTATTCAATTTCAAAGAATAGGTACCTTTTTGCTTGGTATAGCGTCTCTTTACATAGTAATAACAACTCACTGATATCTACCTACATATTTTTTTTTACAAAATCAAGGTTCTGGACCACTGCAAAAAAGGACCTTTTATGTTGTTAATCCCTGTTGTTAACGTTATAATTTATTATAGACAATTCATGTCACAATGTTTTGCTTTGCTCATGATTTCAGCCTCTGTAACCTAATTAGCTTACAAGACATATCTACACATATAGAACATATTTGGTCCTAAATCTGGGGCGTAACGTCGTGTCGTTGTTTGTAGTGAACAGTGTCTGGCAACACGCCACGGTCTTATTCGCTGCTCCAGAAACCACTTCTAAGCAACTAAGTGCAGCCAATAACAATAAGCCACATTGTACATATTACCAAGGTCATTTTAAATTAGTAAGTACAGTTGGTTGTTCATACGTCTCAATATTTTAGTTTTTGATTTCGCCTTGTAGCTACAAAATACAAATCACATAACATTGCATTAAAAGCGATCGCGATAGATATTATTAATAAGACAGCTTAAATGGTAATTTATTACAGAAAATTTAAGACACGCAAATTCCAAGTAAATATTTTAAGCGTTTTAGTGAATGGCGGAAGTAAGCACATTGCAAGTGAAATTTTGACTGTCAAGCGTTCTCAGTGTATCCTTAGTCTCTATACATAGGTCTTTCCTTTCGTCAGAGATGCTGCTTTATTTCGAAGTTTTCAAGACACCGTCATATGACGTAATTATGATCGAACTACGAAAGCGATCGGAAACTTATTTTATCATCATTAACAAAGTGACTGTGCTTTTAAAAATAGAAACCCGTCGCGTGCAGAGCGGCCTTCACTTAGTTTTAGTTTGAAAACCTAGTGCATTCTCTTTCTGATTGCATAACCATAAAAACTTTTCAGCAAACGACCGTTACTTTCCAATTAACTTCTGTGAACTTGACTGTTTCAATCTATTTTCAATTGCTGTATTTAGTTTCCCTTTCTAAAAATATGATGAAATTAGTTTCTACGTACGTCATGCACCAAGCCTTAAAATAATATTTTTTATTTATAGACTTATAACGTCAATCCGACCTACTGGGTTTCATATAGGAGGATATATTTTTAAAATGTTTGCGACACTAAATTGCTTCGAAATGGTGCAAAAGATTCCGATATTTATTTTAAGTTTCCAGTTTGGTCACATCGTAAAAGCAATGGTATGCATGTAAGCAGCATATGTGTACATTTTTCTGTTTATTATGTACGAGTACTATTTATCAAACCAGTATATGAGCAAATATTAAAAAAAAAATGAAAATGTGTGCTAGTTAGCAAAGATAAATGACCGCAAAAGTTTCAGATAGTTCGTAGTATATTATTATACGAGTAGTAGTTCGTCGTAGCAACGCGCGTTCGTAGTTACTAGATTTGTTTGTCTTGAAGCTTTCGTAGTAGATCGCGCTACGAAGCAATATTACTCATACAGCCACTATTTATTTACACCGTTATGTAAGGTAATAATAATACAATAATATTTTATTTCTTCTCCACAATGAAAGTATATAGTACTATACACAATCAAAGTGTATACATTTACATAATCACTTTGAGCTACTTTATATTCCAAAAAGTAAAAGTAAATTCAATTGTGTGTCCAGACATAATTGATCGAATGTCCAGATTAATGAAAATAAACTATTAACAATACAAAATGCCGCTACTTTAATATTTAGTATATAGTCCTACATAAGATTTCCATCTTCTAACACAGCTAGGGCCTAGTTATTTCGCATTTATAATTAATCTTGTTTGTTCTTTTAACGGTAAGCCCAAACCTTTGTTAGGTAATTGAAAGTCAGTGTCTCGGCTGCTCGTTAAATACGTTCGTACCGTTACTACTTACCGCACCGAGCGGTGACGAACGCGGAATGACGATTTAAATTCCTCGCTGTCTGGAGTTCTCTCCGCGTTTTCATAACATGACTCACAGGGTAATCACAAAAACACACAAAATAACTAGTAACAATCAACCTCAGAAAATTAAAACTTATCATCGCAATTTCGGTACAAATAAGTACTGATATTTCGAACATTGCACGTGGTTTCGTTTATATTCAAAAGTCAACTGTAGAACAGCTTCATACGATTCAATAATCTGTCTGAAAAATTAAAAAAACATATACTCGTTTGAAAAGTGTAGTTTACTAATGTTATGAAATAAACTTTACTCTGCTATAAATCTTCAAATTTCCAAACCCGTCTTCGTTTCACAAAGTATCACAAAGTTTCAAGCCCGCTGCCTTGTATTGATCTGAAAAGCGCTAAATTTGGCATCCAGCATCGGCACAGCAAATGTCAGTGTGCCGGCAGAACTGGGTCACCTTATTAAGGAGCCCGCGCCTTTTCCTGCTAATTGTGACCGCTCGTGCTTGCCCACTTGTCGCTTCAAAAATCAATGGCCTGATAAACTAGTATGTCCCATAGAAAATTTAAAGTATGAACATTTATTAATTATCACTTACTCTCAGCGCCACCATCTTATTTTTTACCCGACTCCGGCAAAGCAAAAGGAGGGTTATAACTTAAGTACATAACCGCCACTCGGTGTTATTATATACAAGCACAATTGAATTTACAGCAATATCGTGTTTTGAGTAGAAAAATATTCCATATAGCAGCTGAGCTTACATTTCAGCAGTCAGCAGTCGTCAACAATTATTATTTACATTTTTAAGGTGTATAATGTACTAGTAATTTATAATGGAAATTGCTGTTTTACTCATCGATTACCTTGTAACGAGTAAGTTTCATATAACAACTCTATTAAACGATGTTAGCCTTGTATTAGATAATAACATGTTTACAGCCCGTTAATAACGGATTATCTGTAAGCTATGTCATTAGTATAATTAATGGGCGATATCAAAATGTTATTTAAGTGGTCGGTCCTCAAGAAAGCCCTCTGCCCTCTATTCGGAGGGTCCGATAATGAGGGTAAAGGTTTGGCTCCATACAAGATGAAGTGACTCGTAAGCGTCTCTTCAATCGCCGATCATAATTACAGATAGTCCTAAAAGGTTCGATGCTCCCTTGAATAGCGACGGTACTAATTATTTCGGTTAATTTCATATGCTCGAGTAACAATGTTAGCCTTAGATAATCCGAAACCCCTTTTTGATCAATAAACCAAAATTTAACAGCCTTGGAACAGTTGTTACCAAAAGATTTTAAACAAGTTACGGTGTTGCTTGCCGAAAATGCTTTCTCAGAGACTTTCCTGTAAATAAATCTTGAAGTCTGTGGAACCTGCAATTTGGGAGATTAAATTGTGCTTAATTTATCTGTGCGTAAATTGCCATTAAGCGAATTTGCAGTGCTTGAGCTTTGAGAATTTATTGTGTAATAATTATTTTTCAAATTATGAGTATCCAAAGAGAATATACGAGTAGATGTTCAGTTGAAAGGAAATTACATAGAAGAAGAGTCTTTTCGGCTTACCGGCCTAATTCGGGATTAGTTGTGCGCAAACAAAATGGCAGGGAGAAAGATGCGGTCTAAATTGCCGTCCTTTTGTGAAGTTTCTCGTCTAAATATAGACCCGCTTCATTTGTTATTCATGGATGTTTTAAACCTCTTAATGGCAACGTTTTTGGTTTGCATAGCAAAAAGCAACCTGACCTTCTTCGCCAAGAACACGTCCCGCGGCAAAGCCAATTGAGTGTTCCAGAAATAAAAATAACTTATCAGAAATCTGTTTCAATTAAAACCCGAGGCGGTAACATTTGCATGCGGGGCGCACCGACGCGCGTGTCGTTAAAGTACAACATCACAGGAAGGGTGAACATTTCCGAGGTACGGCTACGGGCGACACGAATAAACGCTGGAGAAAACCGGGCCTCACACTGTTGAAATGAAAAAGGGCGAATGCATAAAACTTACCACCACCATATATTTTGCTATATGTACTTCTAAACTACAAACTTTTTGGATGACAGACTGTCAGGTAGTGTGAATACTCTAACAACGGCTTAACAAGTAAATAGGTACGTACAATGTAGGTACAATAAAAAGTAAAATAAGATTATGACGTTTTCTGTGAATATGCTATGACACTGTAGCAAAACTGAACTGTCACCATACTAGTAGTCTTAGAGTGATTAAAAAACTGTCACCGTTGCTCAATAATATGAAATTGCAAATAAATAATATTGACTACTTAGTTGCAACTAGACAAGTATATATTCGTTTCGATTACCATGCTTATAGATTAGCAGCCGCAAAATACTGAATACGTCATTGCGTGACGCTTAGCGCCATCTAGCCATCTGTTTATGAAACAGATGACGACGTATTCATAAGAGACCACAAATTTCGCAGGGTCGGACTAACAGCACGGTAGCTCAATTGGTAAGAGCGTTTGGCCGAGTCAGCCAAGAGGTTGCTGGTTCAAGTCCCGCCCGTGCGCAAAACTTTGGTTTCTTATTTCATCTTTATGAATATAAAATATGACACTGTGAGTGTTAATAACATTCTAAACCATTAAATTCCTTAGTCATAAAAATGTTAAACTAAAGCGTACATACTCGCCTACAATACCCGCTAGCTATGCACCAGAATGGGACGGGGCTGAAATTGTCGGGTACTCTGAACGCAGATCCGCTCGTAACATTTACTTGATTACGGCTCGTTCCATTGCACAGACTCCACAGATATGCTTCTAGTCCGGAAAGCCTCTTATCTAATACCCTCTTCGTAATTAAACTTTGAGCTTGCAATAACTAATAGTTTTAATAATATTTTCAGTTAGATTGCCATCTCTTTGAACTGTCATATTGAGCGTTTTATGTTATGTTTTAGGTAGTCGCATTACGACGATAACGTAATTGAAATTGTATTAAACTCAGTTTCACCGACATCAGTTCACATCAGACTAGTTCTGGATTCCAAAAATTTTTTTTATATGCGTTATCCTTGCTCTTACTTCTCAAAAAGTTAAAAGTACCGCATAAACGAGGAACGCAGGCACGAATTGTAGAATTTATACATGTTTATTGTTTAACCCAGGTTCAGAGACTACGGCGCGTTATCACGTCGCGCAGGCTCGCCGTGTAATCACCGCCTAATCTCGACTCCAAACCTAAGGGGGTTATTACCCCCAGAAGTAAAACAAATATTCCAAACTGGGGCTAAAAAGTATTCCAGATTGGTTCATTAACTATTTATACAATACCTGCTTTCGTATTTGCATTTTGCATTTTCAGAGGCATAAGTTCCTAAATCTAGACAAAAAACCGGCCAAGTGCGAGTCGGACTCGCGCACTGAGGGTTCCGTGCCAACTTTAACTGATTACGAGAATCCACTTACTTCTACTTAGTAAAATACCACAATATTTTGTTGACTGCAAATATAACTTTGTTTTACATAGTGTTTGTATGAAGTACAAAGTTATGTTTGCGGTTGTTGAAAACATGCTATATCTCAAAAACTACTCGTTCGATCTCGTGCAAACCAATTTTCGTTGAAAGTATTTGTTAAGATCGATATTATATATTTTTTTCAAAATTTACACTCTCTTGGTTTAGAAGTTAGATGGGGGGGGGACGCCCATTTTACCACTTTGGAAGAGGATAGCTATAAAACGTTAGACTTTAAAAGAAAATGGTTTTAGGAACCTCAATATCATTTTAAAAGACCTATTTATAGACACCCACCCGCACGCATAGGTTTGACTAAAAATTTTTTTTGGTTTTAGTTTCATGTATGGGAGCCCCCCCATTAAATGACATTATTTTTTATTTTTTGTATGAGAATCGGTAAGCGGTTAACAGGATACATCTTCCCACCAAATTTCAACAGTGTAATGCTTATAGTTACAGAATAAAATGGCTGTGACATACGGACGGACGGACAGACAGACAGACAGACAGACTTGACGAAAGTATAAGGGTTCCGTTTTTTGCCATTCGGCTACGGAACCCTAAAAAGGATATAAATATTCACTTTATTAGTATTCAATATTATGCTTCATTTACACATTCTCGCGACTAGCGAAGCGAGTGGCGTGCCGAGTTACGAGCACGCATGTGTGAACAGAACGCTTGTTACTTGCCTCGCGACTCGTATAGGTACTCGCGCGAGCAAAGGGCACGAGTAGCTAACAAGAAACACACACATACGTATTACATTATGTTACACAGCACACATATTAAATACTAGCGGTCCCCCGCGACTTCGTCCGCGCGTTTTGAGTTTGCTCCCTCCCTTCCCGTCGCAGCGTGATGTTTTATATCCTTAAACTTTCTCAATAAATAAGCTATCTAACACAGAAATATTTTTTCAAATCGGTTCAGCAGTTCCTGAGATAAGCGCGTTCAAACCAACAAACTCTTCAGCTTCATAATATAATTAGCGCAAGCGCACGTTGCTTGTACTTAAGCTGCAAACATTATTTTGGTGCGGAGTTATATTAAAACTGTGATAGCTCCTAAGATATTTATTGGAATCAAATGATTTACAGGGCAACTTTGTTTTTAATGAAATGCTCGTGATGATGAATGTATTTATTTTGATAAGAATAAATACCTGTGTGTACAATACACCTCTAAAAATAATGCATTATTTTTTTACAAATTTATTAACATAAAAAAGGTTGTAGCAAGTCAACCATAAAAGATAGACTTATGCTGTCGCGGACTTTATTGTAGAACTCCTCATGCTGAACAATTTTGTCATACATGATTTTTGTGTAACTTAAGCGGTTTCCGCAGCGTACGCAGCGGAAGCTCTCAAAAGGAATATCTTTCTCCCGTTTTCGCAACATTTTTCATTGCTGCTGTGGTCTTGTGAGTCGTATCTTTATGTTATATAGCTTAAAGCCTTCCTCGATAAATGGACTATCCAACATAAAAATAATTTTTCAAATCGGTCCAGTAGTTTCTGAGATTAGCGCGTTCAAACAAACAAACAAACAAACAAACTCTTCAGCTTTATAATATTAGTATAGATATGTATTGCGTTTATTTTTATTATGTGATATGTAATATGGTTATGTTACAAACACACATGTTTGTGATATAAACCAATAAATTATTTTTCTACTTCGTTTCGGTGCATGTTTTATATTTCCTTCTATAAAAATGGGGCTTATCAATTCGACCTGTATGTATGTGATATCGTTAGAATTTGATGAAATTTGACTTAGCTGGCAAACATTTGTTTAAAGTTTCGTAAGTGTTTGCAACATGTATGTTTGTCTGTTTTCTCCACGGATTTCTAAAAAACGTGAATTTATAGTCGAGACGATATTTTTTTAATTGAATAAGATATATGTGAGCGTAGGGTGCAGTGTAAATTCATCAAAATCAGTCTAAAGTGATTATGATATGAGTAATATGTTATATTTTTAGTTATAAAAACCATGAAATTAAAAATAAATTTAAAAATAAAACTCCCCTCAAAAATCAGACTTAAGGATGCATTTACTAACCTCCAAACAAATTCAAGTACAGTTTTATCACAAAAAATGTCTAAACTGATTACTTTTTTGACTGATTTGTGTAGAAATGAACCATCTTCATATAATATCGATCCTGAAGTTTCGTTTCACACTTTTAAAATCCTTAAATTTGCATTCATAGAAGCTAAATTGTCATTTTTTTGGTCAGGTGTTCATATCAGCTTGCAAGAGTAAACTTGAAAGGGATAACGTTCCTCCACAAGTTGTCAGCCCTTTCTTATTTTTTAAATTCCCTTGTTATGCCAAATTATGGTTTCAATTATGACTTCATTTTCAGTTTGTATAAAGTGCCCTCAAAGACAGGCGATTTTCTCTGAAATACGTTACTGTACGTACACTTATCGTTTTATTTGGTGAAGTAATGTCATAGATAATATAGAGATATCTATCTTTGACCCAGCATCTTCATTCTTGATTTTATCTTGTGCAATATACCCAAAAATCTTACACAATTTACCTATAAAATGAAA
Source organism: Pyrausta purpuralis (assembly GCA_963924145.1). NCBI lineage: Eukaryota > Metazoa > Arthropoda > Insecta > Lepidoptera > Crambidae > Pyrausta > Pyrausta purpuralis. Next base: position 23,615,059 of record OZ001643.1, read on the forward strand.
ATTTGGAGCCGTCACGAACGAATTTTCAATCGATGTTTGACAGACAATGCTGAGCGCACGGTGGTGAAGGGTGTGTCGCTCTGCTAATCTTTTATTACGAGTATGATACAAATTCCAAATTTTAGAATGTCACGCTTTGCACAAATTGTATATAGTGACCAACTCACTTAGAGGTTTTCGTTTATGTATGAAAAATTATTAAAATTGAAGAGAAAATTATATCATGTACTCCGTTTATTGACTGTGTCAAAAGACAAAAACAAAAAAAAATTGCGGTTGAAGTATGCAACAATTTTTTTTTTACATTTTGCGTCTATAATTCAATTTTCTGTTTCATCAAATATCTTGTTTACTTACTTACAAAGATACTTCTATAATTAATTTTAAAAACTCAATGTATTTCTTTAATTTTCATTGGAAAAATCTTCTCAAGCAATAAATACCTACCTACATGAAAACACCAAATTTACTCAGCGTTGTCTACGCGAAATGTCAAAAATTTTGTTTCAGATTACACCCGCTGGACAATATTTTTACACTTCCAATGAAATATGCCGTCCAAGTTTATCGCATTAATAACGCCACAAGCCGCACCAAACTAAAATTTATCCACATACCTGATCAGCGGGCCTAAGATGTGCGCCTGTTTATTGTTTATCGCGGCAATCAATTAATTTCAAACGTCATTTTTACTATAGTCAAAATTTTTTTTAGTAGCTTTTATTCATTTGTTTTTAAAAGCATTGGGATTGCCTTGCAATTGAAAACAATGTGGAAAAACATGTTGTTTAGGATTATTTTTTTATCGACGCAATAAAGAGTCGTGCATGTTAGGCCTACTGAATGCTCCATTCCCCCAAAATTGCAATCTGCTAATAGCTTGGAGAAAATGTAGTATCTCGTTTATAATGCATATAGGGGGTAGTAACAACATAACGTTTAGGAAGCACTGGTCTACGCAATGGCGGCCGTTGCTTATGACTACGTAACGTGTTTATTTTAGGAAACTGGAAACATCAAACACGGGTCCGCATCCACCCCAAAGTATTATTATATATACCCACGTTTACATCAGCTGCTATTTAACTTGAATAATATCTAATAACAAGACTTAATGAGATTTCGACATTGCGCAGCTCCTGTGATGTTTTACTCGTATGTTGTCTAGTTAGTAGTGTTATTTGCAGTAAATTATTAACCAACGTCGAACTTACTTGATTAGTGAAAATTTTTACATAAATACCTTGGTAGGGAGCCTCAGTGCTATGGGAATAGCAGTAGATTATTCACTCAGGGCGTAAAGTGGTGTCTTTCGGCGTGGGCACTAGCTTGAATAAAGAGCGAAGCGTGAGGATTGCAGATTTGAGGCTCGAGCGAAGCTCAGGTATCAATGGTTTTATTCCCGAGAGTCAGCGAGGGAGTTAAATATAAAAGGCTGAGTGTAGCGAGGGATTTAAGTTCGCCAAAGACGAGGACACCTTTATGCTCGAGGTGAATACTCTGCTTTTCACGCTTTCGGCGAGGCAATAAAATTATGTTAAAAAAACATTTCAACAAAACAAATGTACATTATCAACTTATTTTTTTTTGGTTTAGAATGTTTTTAACACTCATAGTGTCATATTTTGTATTCATAAAGATGAAATAAAAAACAAAAAATTAGCGCACGGGCGGGACTTGGCCCGGTTAGCCAAGAAATTGCTGGTTCGTGTCCCGCCCATGCGCAAATTTTTGAAAATAGGTGCCCATTTTTGCTTCTAATAAGACATGCCAAATATTTGTACTAATAATCACGCTATATTTTTTTTCTGTCCGGCGCGTAGTTGCCAGTTCGATATTCGAACTATCTCCTCTTTGCTGGATGATGGTGCAGGCGAACTGTGGCGCATTACCGACTAGCCTATAAAAAACTATCAACCAGCCCGGCCTCGCTTGCAGCCGAGCGCGTATTATAAATTTAAATCTCAGTGCGGCTTACGATATGTAGTAATAGACTTTCATACACTATTTCCCATGAGTCGCAATGAAGCACTTTAAGTGAACATTACATGACATGTAATTGAACGTTGCCGAGCAGGTAGCGTTAAAAGTTCCACAAAGGATCATATTGTGGATCTGTAAGGCACTGAGATGGAGCCGTTTCGTTGCTCAGTCCGCACCTTATTTTTGTACCTCAAGACTTCGGATTTTTTCCTGACGGTGACGTCACGTCGTGCCCTTCCGCCCATACATCGTACAACATCGATTACATTTTTTTTATTCATGATTTTTATCTTACAAACTACTCGACCAATCTTACAAATTTTTCACATACACTTACAAAATTTTGCACACGTGTTAAGAACTTAGCACTTTCCTTATAATATCAAACATAACGCACCTCCTCTGGTCAAATCAAATCATTTATTGCATGTCACATTACATATTAAGATGGTATAAAAGTTTTAAAGGTACTGTGACGCCTTGCGCAGGGCATAGCAACGTTATGGGGGCTATCTAACTATTATTTAAAGTACATAACATATATTTTTTAACATGAGTCATGTCTGTGGCAAATAAAGCGTCCATTTGGATATTAATCTGCCCGGTGCAGTCGAGGACAAACAAAGCCTTCTGAAGCCGCATTCCCTAACAAGGGTGACTTACACAAGTTTGGAACCCAATTATTATACCAAGGGGTCAATTCCTAATTTAACATTATAAAAGAATCCTATCTGAAAAAAAAACATCTTTTAATATTATTCTTAATTGAATGTTCACGAAATTAAGAGACGGTAGCGATGAAGAGGCTTCAAGAGGTCATCGGCTTTATTGGAGGCCCATCGAAGCACTTGTGATTTCTTACTGTTCCCTCCTCCAGACAAGGGCCCTCGTACGTACGTTTGTAAATGGCTGCAATTCCAACGCCTTCCCTTTTTAGCTTTGACAGGATGGATTATAAAAGAACGTGTCAAAGGGAATGAATGAGAAACCCTTAAGTTATATGTATGAATGGACTTTTCATAAGTACGGCTGTAAATGCTTCAGCGTAATACCTAAGCAACGTGACTTGATGTACTTTAATATCCCCTTTGCTAGTGCTTTTGAAATGTGAAAGTCCTTTGATATTTTTGCGCTGGTAATATAAATAATGGTGTATCGTGTAAAATTCTTGGAAATGTGTATTTTAGACTACATACTACACGAAGCTAATTTCTTTTTATCAAAACAACATTCTATTTAACTATGGTGATTCAATTCGGAACACAGTTATCAATTTCCAGATTTAAAATGTGGTGTACAACAAAGATGCTCCAACACAGGCCCATCCAAGAGCAGTTTGTTAAATCAATACACAGAACTATGCATTTCGGTAGAGTGCACTAAGCGAGCGAATTATATAACAATGCTGTTTCCAGTTACACTGGACTGGACCTGAGACAAAGAAAATTGCAAACAAACCTCTATCTAACAGCGATCCAATTATTCAATACGACGATAGAGGACTGCGGCAAAATTATTTGCTGTACGTGTCGAAATTGATTTATTTAATTAATATGTTTCAATAGCAAACATACAATTACTACTTGAATCTAAATAGCGTCGTCTGTAAGCTAATGCTAACCTATAATTTCGATTTGTTTATTGTTTCCAAAGGAGTTGCCCCTAAAAAGCAAAGCCCTCAATTTAACGATGTTAATAATTCAAGAATAAACAAATCAAATATGATCCGATGATAGAGCTTTCGGTTTTGAAAATAACGGAGGTAATTTTGTGAGTGTCCTTAATTTATTCATGGACTAGGCAATAAATCATCAAATTCACAATGTTGTCGTTATCAGCAGCGGCGTGTGGTAATCATTGATCAATATAGAAGTAATCGGCCTACAGAGCGACAGGGCGTAGGCGACTGACCCGAAACGGCAGATCACACAAGACTAAGACGGTGTAGATATTATATAAAATAACATCATAATGAAACATGAAAAAGAAGAACAAAAATTTTGTTGTTAAAAAAGAGGCATTGACAATAGTGACTGAGTTTGTTGCGAAGATTCTTTTCAGCACTAGCCCACAATTACCCCGAAGCTGTAGTAGGGTATATTGGGACTTCTAAAAGTGTCCTCAATGGGCATATTCGCATAAATAAATACTTTTTATGACCTTTTTAAATAACCAAAACATAATTTACGATCCTACAACGAGATAATATATATTATACATATTACGTGTTACGAATCGGCTTAATGGCTTTTTATGTTTTAGCTAGTATGATAGTATAAAATTAAATGATCTCACGAACTCGCAAGAAGCACTGCATTAAATGTGTGAGTCAGATTCTTTTTGTGCGATGCATCATGCAATTAAATTCATACTAAAATTAGTTTATCAATATTTGTATACATTGGGTTTTCCTGCTTATTATATTAGCTTATTCATTTATTTTTCTGAGGCAGCGATAACATATTATTGTATTGTAACAATAACGAATTACTTAGCTCATTGCCATTTATCATTACTGTGAGTGTCATTGCTTCGAATAGTACAGGATAAACGAACTACAGTAGATTTTTATTAGAATCTAAGTTTCCTAAAATAATTTGTTAACGTTTTCTACGCGGACCCAGAAAATATATTTACATGCCTCAGACTGTCACAAATGCTAACCAACTAACGCGGTCGATAAATTGGGAACCCATACAAATTTTACTCCTTAAATCCATTTTGGGGATAACCCCAGAGGATTCACTCAGTTGCCATTGCTGCTGGATGACCGCCTCATCAATACTGACGCCTCAGCCATCCCGACCCGCATTGGCCGAACATGAAACTTTGATGAGCAACGTTAGCCATTTTTAGCGTCCGCTTCGCTTGACAGTTAATATATAAGGTAGACACATTACTAGATATGTGACCATACCCAAATACGGGAAACCCAACTATAGAGTGTTCCTACGTTCTTATATAGATTGAGCGCCTATAATTTCACGAAATTATTAAATCTTAAGAGAATAAACAATCTCTCCGATTGTGAAATCCCAAACACTATGAGTGTTATAATATTTAATAGTTTTTATACTACGCGACTATTTTCTTAGTATAGTTAAAGTGTACCTTCAACTTAGTTCTAGAGAAAATAGTGTTTGGGATTTTCCAATCGGAGAGATTAATTGTTTAGTGTCTTACTCGCTTAACTTCTCGTTTTCGAGAAATCCGTGGACAAACATACATACTCGTACACCTTCAAAATTTAGTACACGTGTTTGGAAGCCTTACTAGATTAACATACTCAAATATTACAAAATTCCAACGAAATCACATACATACATTTGAAGTCGGTAAAAATCATGTCAATATATCTGTATATTTTTTTTATTATATTCTTCTTCCCTCTCCTCTGCTTTCGTATTCAAGGAACGGTCTCGATCGCTCTGGTGACTCCGCAAACATAGCTGTGAACCTTTTGCAATATTTATTTGTTTTTTACTGCCACTCTGCTTGGGTACTATAATTTTTTTTTTTAGCGAAAAGGGTTTTCATCATTTTGCCGGGAAAAGGAATTCACATTATTTATGTACGTTATTTTACGTCGCATCAATCGAATTTAATACCATGTTAGAGAAGGAGAGAGGAGGATCTTATTTGATAGTAACGGATTTTGTCGGTAGAGTACCTACATTCAGTGTTGCATTGACTGAACTAAATAATATCTTTCTGCAACCTGCAACCAAATGTTAATTTATTACATAGAGTTCAATTTAATTCGAGATATTTTAAGATTTGGGCAGGTCGATAAGACGCCGACTATCTATCTGCACTTCAGTTTGAATACAGTATTTATTACTGATTGTAATAAATACTGTATTCAAACTGCCATCTGCTTGCTATTCCAAGGCATAACAAGAGCCGTGCGGAAACTTCGATGAGAGCCTTTTTCAGTTCTGCCAATTTTGTTTCAGTATTGAATACTAAGAAGCTTAAGGATCAAAATCGTTTATGTAACCTTAGCATGTAAAAATTTTGGTACCTACCCTAATATTTTCTTACTTATAAACGCCTACTACAAGTCGGAGGACTTCAGATTTTTAACGAGTAAACAGAAACAAGGTCTTGCTATTATGTGATATACGATACTACGTCCCACTCTTGAAGTGGAACTCTTTGTTTTAAAGTTATTTGTGTAATAAAAGCAATTTCATTTTATAGATAAAAATAAAATAGTTGCTAGTGAACTAATTACCCGTAGACGCGATACGAGGGTCAAACTGAAAGTTCATAGAACTGGCCACTTATAAACAATATAATAAAAAAAATATTCTAAAATTTGAAAATAGAACTCTTTGCCAATATTACTGAGTATATATTTCATTCATTTGTCATTTGTTTTACGATTTGGCGGCAAATTGAAAATTGTCTGTGTCACGTCAACATGAATTTAACACGAGAAAATTTTCGTGCAATGATTTTTTATGACTTTCGATGTCATTTAAGTCAACAAGAAAGTTATGTTAGACTACGATTGGCCTTTCACGATGAAGCCCCATCTCGTGCGACTGTTTACAACTGGTTTAATGAGTTTAAACGTGGTCGCACTAATCTCACTGATGATGTACGTGAGGGACGGCCTTCTACGGCGACGACTGAAAATAACATCTGTGTTGTGCGGCGTATGATAGAGACTGACAAAAGAGTGACCTATCAGCAGATTGGGACAAGCTTAGGCATCGGTATGAGTCAAGTGCACAAAATCCTCCACGAACATTTAGCGGTCAGGAAGCTTTGCGCCCGGTGGATACCTCATAATTTGACTAAGGCTCAAAAACTCCATCGTGTGGATTGGTGCCGTAAAATGATTGAAAGATTTAACGGAGGTGACTCAAATGCTGTGTTCGACATACTAACAGGTGACGAAAGCTGGATTTACTGTTATGATCCTGAAACCAAAAGACAATCTGCTCAGTGGGTGTTTCCTTTCGAGGAGTTGCCAACTAAAGTGAAGAGAGATCGAAGTGCGGGAAAAAAAATGGTGGCCTCGTTCTTTGGAAGGATAGGTCATTTCGCAACAATTGTGTTAGAAGATCAAAAAACAGTTTCTGCAGAATGGTACACTACCAATTGTTTGCCACTTGTCTTGGAAAAAGTTCGAGAGAAACGACCTCGCAGTAGGATCCTCCTTCACCACGACAACGCCTCGTCGCACACCGCCAAGCGAACGATCGACTATTTGGCGACATCAAACGTTGAATTACTGGGTCACCCGCCGTATAGCCCCGACCTCGCGCCTTGTGATTTTTATTTATTTCCAAAAATAAAAGAAAAACTTAAAGGAAAGCGGTTTATGAATGCCGAAGAAGCGGTGGCTGCGTATCGCGATGCCATTGAAGAGACCCCTAAGGACGAGTGGGCAAAGTGCTTTTCCCAGTGGTTCCATCGCATGCAGCGGTGTATTGACGTCAATGGACAATATTTTGAAAAGATATAATAAAACTAATAACTGGCTAATGTAATCAGTTTTTGATTTTCTAAGAACTTTCAGTTTGACCCTCGTATATTGCGCGCCCGGGCGCCTGCAACCGACAGCTTCGCTTCCACACATACGAGTAAACTTCACTAAGTCACCGTCACCGAGAGACCGTATTATTTGCGTAGTCCATAACTAAGTCCCAAGTCACCTGCACATTTAGAATGTAGTAACATTCATGACTATGAGCCTCATCATCATCATCATCATCAAAATCAGCCAAAAGACATCCACTGCTAAACTTAAGCCCCCACGGTTTTCCTTAGCGACCGATTGAGAGCGGTCTGCTCTGCATCCAGTGTGATCTTGCAATCCTTTTAAGGTCGTCTAAGTCAAAGGGTTTGCAATCTAGGACTTTTCTTCCCTAACGGCCATCAGTTCTTAACACTATGAGCCCTGCCCACTGCCACTTGAGCTTACTCATTCGCAGGTCAATGTGCGAATCCACGAAGAACAGAAACTAAGCATATTATGTAATAACCCTTGTTAAACCATTAGCATGGTACACACTTTTGCTTTGAGTACACACTTTCTTAAATTCTAGGCTTCGAAACAATTCTTGACAGGCATTCTCTTTGTATGGCGCCGATCAATATGTTCTTAGTCTATGTTTTCAGCGAGAAGCACAAAAGAAATGTTACAATATTTTTCAGTAAGAAGTGCCAGCAAGATTGTTTGTTCAAATTGATATGGTAGGTAGAGCAAACAGCTCGGTGATTGGATTGGTTCATGTTTTATGCAACAGAGCAAGATCCAATCAAGTGGGGTTGCTATTAAATACAGTTTTAATGTCGAGTTTCGTTATTATAAGATAAGCCATCGATGTTGTGCCAGGGCCACGTGTTGTTAATGGCGGCATCTGACCTCGGCGCGGCATCTGACAACCCACCAAAAACTTTTTATTTTATTTTAATCAAGGGAGACTTGCGAATCACTACAAAAGGTTTAGTTAAATTCTGGGTTGCCAGATTCTGCTTGTATAAAGGTTTTCTCCTCTTTATACGTGGACTAGCGGTTCCCCGCGACTTCGTCCGCGCATTTTGAGTTTGCTCCCTCCTCTCCCGTCGCAGCGTGTTGTTTTATATCTTAAAACCTTTCTTAAGTTATCAAACACATAAATATTTTTTCAAATCGGTCCAGCAGTTCCTGAGATAAGCGCGTTCTAACAAACAAACTCTTCAGCTTTATAATATATTAGCGCAAGCGCACGTTGTACTTAAGCTGCGAACATTATTTTGGTGCGGAGTTATGTTAAAACTGTGATAGCTCCTAAGATATTTATTAAAATCAAATGATATAAAGGGCCACTTTGTTCTAAATGAAATGCTCGTGATGATAAATGTATTAATTTTGATAAGAATAAATACCTGTGTGTATAATACACCTCTAAAAATATTGCATTATTTTTTTTACAAATTTATTAACATAAAAAAGGTTGTAGTAAGTCAACCATAAAAGATAGACATATGCTGTCGCGGACTTTATTATAGAACTTTTAATGCTGAACAATCCTGTCATACATGATTATTGTGTAACTTAAGCGGTTTCCGCAGCGTACGCAGCGGAAGCTCTCAAAAGGATTATCTTTCTCTCGTTTTCGCAACATTTTTCATTGCTGCTGTGGTCTTATGAGTTGTATCTTTATGTTATATAGCCTAAAGCCTTCCTCGATGAATGGACTATCCAACGTTAAAATATTTTTTCAAATCGGGTTAGTAGTTTCTGAGATTAGCGCGTTCAAACAAACAAACAAACAAACAAACTCTTCAGCTTTATAATATTAGTATAGATACTCAATTTATTTCTATTTGTATGGTTTAATATACGTGGGGTTCACTGAAAGTTTTTTGAAAATTGAAAACTGGTTTGTTTCGGAATTGAAATGTAGGATACAGTTATCATTTTTGGTTATAACATTTATTAAGTAGTCTGAATTTCATTCTGTATACCACCAATTAGGATGAAACCACTGATTAAAGCAGTAAGCCCTCTCCACTTTAATTCCATTCGACATGTTCCATACAGCCATATCAACTTTGGGGTACATAGAGGGAATCCCTTAATGTTTACATTTAGTTTTTGGAAATAATCAAAACTCACAAGGTGTCAAGTCGGTACCGTAGGTAGGAAGAATGAGTGAAAGGTATTTAACGTTTAATAGACAAAAACCATTTGTTTACTTGGCGGGGGAGGAACCACCTTATTACCTGTGTCATCCTATTTTATTCCATGAGTCAGGTGCCTATGATAAATTAAATACATTTCTTTTTCTTCGTTAAACTATACCCGTATCCAATCCAAACAAAGGCGTTTTCGACCGTCCGCCTTACTATGTCGTATACGCGTGGTTCTAAAGTCCCTTGCGCCTAAATATTAATGTAAGATTTTTTTCTTCTTTCACAAGAAAAGCTCATACTGGCTTAAATTTAGTGATATCATAACATAACATTTACTATCAGTCGCACAGTACCGAAACCATGAGTTCACGACGGTTTTACTCGATAGCGACGACGTAAAAAGAGTCTATGAAAAATCGCACAGCGCCTCTAGCGGTCACTGATAGAACTAAAATTTTCCATACAAAAAGTATCGTCGCTGTAGAAAGACATCTTGTAAAAAATGATCACTGAGATTACTACGAACACATTAAGACTCATCAAACCAGTCATAAACATTCTTAAGGGATAGGGTTTTGTTTTAAAGTAGCAACCAAAACCCATCATAGCATTATTTTTTTAAAAGACCCGATCAAAGTCATGACAAAACAACAAACGAAAATTTTTACTACGACGCGCTGCGCCTCGTCTTTACAATTTTTTCATTTTTTTAGGTTTCCGTAGCCGAATGGCAAAAAATTTACCCTTATAGTTTCGTCAATTCTGTCTATGTCTATCAGTCTGTCCATCCGTATGTCACAGCCACTTTATTCTGAAACTATTAGTACTACACAGTTGAAACTTAGTAGTTAGATGTATCCTGTGTTAACCGCTCTACGATTCTAATACAAAAAATAATTATATTTAAGAGGGAGGTCTCCCATACATGAAACTAAAACCTATTTTTTTTTTGTCAAACCTATGAGTGTAGGCTGTCTATGGATAGGTCTTTTAAAAAGACATCGAGGTTCCTGAAACCATTTTCCCTAAAGGTCTAACGTTTGAGATATAGACCCTTCCAAAGTGGAACGATGTGGCCTCCTCCCATCTAACTTTTAAACTAAGCAAGTGTATTTATGAAAGAAATACTTGATTTAGATCTTGACAAAGACTCTCTACGAAAATTTGTTTGAACGACATCGAACAAGTAGTTTTTGAGATAGAGCACATTTTCAATAACCGCAAATATAACTTTGTCATTCATACAAATACTATGAAAATGGATAGTTTTATTTGCTGTCAACAAAATATTGTGGTATTTTGGCTAAGTGGATCTTTAATACACACTACTCTAGCAAACGTTTGTGCTTCGAGACTTGAAGCGGTTTCATTAATATTTAAAACTGCCTCGTTTTCCTGCTTCAACAATTTACGCGAAAAGATACGCGGAGAACCCCAAAGTTTTACATATCCTTGTTATATTTCATCTTTCGTATGAACAGAATATGTTGTGATCTGAAACGCGCATGATGATACACAGCGTTCCAAGAACATCTCCAGATGTATGCTAAAAAAATAAAAAAGCACAGCTTTTTCCTGCTTGTTTTAACCTGCTACTACAAGTAGTTTCCGCCGATAGTAATGAGACAAATGTTTATTTTTATAAGTCCAGTGCAATGCTGCAGCTGCAGTAACCCACTGCCCTATTTAAAGTATATATAGATTAAAATCTTCTTTCCCGGCTGTACCCGGATGTTGAATAACGTAGAAGTCGTACTACCATTTGCTGTAAGGGTCATATAAGAAATACAGTTACATACTGCCTCGGTGGCGCAGCGGTAGAAGGGTCGCACTTTAAAGCGACGGCTGCGCCAGAGGTCCCGGGTTCGATCCCCGGGTCGGGCCAAAAATATATACCTAAGTTTTTCTGTTCAGAAATTCTTAGGGGAGCCCGGAGTTTTGAAGTTGGCGGTGTTCACCCCCGTGCCTCGGAAAAGCACGTAAAGCCGTTGGTCCTGCGCCTGAACTCTCTCCGGTCGTGTCAGATTGCTGTCCCATCGGGCTATGAGAGTGAAAGGAATAGAGAGTGCACCTGTGTTTGCGCACACACTTGTGCACTATAATATGTCCTGCGCAGTCGGTTAGTAGTTGTGACTGGCCACCGTAGTCGAAATCGGCTAGGGAGACTATTATTATTATTATTACACCTTTAAAAATGTAATTTACATCATACATTAATAAGCTTACATACATTATTACATATAGGCTTCTGATTTAAGCTGACTAGTTTAGTCAGCTTCTGATTTAAGCTGACTAGTTTAGTCAGCTTAAATCAGAAGCCTATATCTAGTTTAAAGTCGCATTTATCGATTGGCAGCTCAGCCTTCCACTCTAACTAATAATAACTACATTTGGACCTTTCTTGTTTGCCACGGATCCACACCATTCTGAGACTGACAGAAAAGATTTATTATTAGAGAAATTGATGGGAATAGTTTGAGCAGTGGAACGAAGTGCCATTAATATCGTATTTGTATTGAACTCCTTAATGGAACAGTAGAGGGAAATGGAGAAGTTAAAAAAAACAATACACAAGTAAAAAGGAATATACAAAGATCTTTTGGTTAACATTAACGTTTTCATTACTAATAATGAGTCTCTTAATCGGTAGCCATTTATAAAAAGAAATTTTATATCGTAGATTTTAAGTTGAGTATTTTGTGTATTCATAACAATTTCAATTCAGTTACTCAGCAGACCTCTCGTGATTTAAAACACGTAAAAGCCTATACCTTCGCCATAAATATCTGTGAAAATGGAAATAGCAGATATTACTTGTTTGTTACAAATTGAGTTTTCAGGCCAAGTTTCCACCTTCCCCGATCCTCTAATGAAACCGTGCTACAACTCATTTAACAAATTCCTATGTCTGCCCGCTGCCGTGTTTACCCAAATAACAAATTACCAACTTGGCCTTAGTGATATTTCCTCAAATACACTCAGAATTGGGGTTTTTCAGCACAAGAACTCGTTTTACACAATAGCACATTGATGAACCTGGCCTCTTTTAAGAGGATATAGACAGGTTATTTTGTACGCCATGTGCCAAATGAAAATGGCTTTTAATGAACATCATTAGCTACCTTTTTTAAGTTTGGTTGTTTTTTATATCGATTATTTATGGTTTTCATAAAAAAAACATCCGAGATCTGGCATTCGAATCATGTTTATTTAAACAATGATTGTTTTTCTGCATATTATTTTTCAATGTTATTATGCATTATTTTGCGGTTTTACTAACATCAAATCTACTTACACAAGCAATCTAGTTCTTATTTTTATTTACTTGGAAAATTGCGAAACATAATATCACACAATATATTATATCATAATCTCAAATTTGACCTGCAACTATATAGTGCTGTGAAAAATAAACTGAAAACGACTGGTATCGTCAGACTTAAAGAAATGTCACTTGTTATAAAACATTCAAACAACTCCGATTTTTTTCTATTAATTGACCGAGATCGCAAAACAGCATATAAAATTCACATCAGAACTAGTTTTTGTACAAAAGTTTGACGTATTTTTCTATAGAAAAAACTGATATTTCATTCTTGCCAAGTAAGATTTTCTTACTCTCACATATAACTTCTTATCTATATCTATCTTTATCTATTATTATCTGTGGGTATATCTTCAAATAAAGTAACACGATATGGACCTCGGGTAACACATTTTTGTTGTATGTTTTTTTTCATACATAAACTTATCTTAGTGCGATTTTTGAAATAAAAAAAAAGAGTTTGTGACCAGGTTCAGATAATAGGACAATTTACGGAGTATTTGAATGTTTTAATGACATGCGGTGCGGCATACCTTTACCATAAGCACAGTGTAAAGAAGTTATTTATTTTTCACAGACATATTAAGTTGAAGGTCAAATTTGAGCATATTAGGTTCCGCATCTTTGACATGGTTTTGCGATAAAATAAAAAAATAAATGGCTTGTGTATGTGATTTTGATGTAAGTAAAACCGCACAATAATGCATAATAACATACATTATAATATGTAGAAAAACAAGTATCTATACCTTTGTTGAAAATATCATTCAAATGCCGAATTCGGATATTTTACATAAAAACCATAAAAACGTTTTTAAAAAACCACTGAGCCAAACAAAACTTAAAGGCAGACAATAATAGCTAGTAATATATCTATTATAAGACATTTTCATTTGGCACACACAATAAACCAAACACATATTTGAAATGCATTGTAATTCTAAAATATTCTGAAATTTTACGTTATCGACATCGTACTTACCAGCGGCTGAAGTCTGAAACAATTTTTTTATCAAATGATAAAAATTTTGTTCAGAAGACAATTTCAATTTTCTGATTTTCTGCTGCATCGAATATCTTTATAACTTACGTAGCTTACTATCTTTAATAAATCTTGAAAAACATTTGCATTTTTTATGCTTTATTCAAAAATTCTTCTCAATGTAAATACACGAATACACCAATTTTGTCTCAGCCTTGCCTACGTGAAATGGCAAAAAATTTGCTTCAGACTATACCCGCAGAGTACAGTAGTAGGCTAGTTAAATAAGTATCGTTTTAAACCTTTTAGAGGGAATTTCAAACACGTTTTTTAAGCGTAACTTTGTTTAAGCTAGTCAGGACGTCAACATATCAAAAGTCCTATCCCGCAGCCCTTGACCTTGAGGAGTAGGGAAAAGGGTTTGTAGGTTAATTTATAGGTTTTTCGCTTTATCGGAAACTATTCGTTTTAGCGACAGGGGGACCTTTGCAACAAGTTTTAAACTAACTTCAAAAAAGAAAGGACGTTATCAATTCGACACGCATTCATGTGACGAATGAAGGAAGATGAGTATGATGAGGAAAAGGAGTACGAACTGAGACTTTTGGTATGTTGACCTCCTAACGAGTACAAACAAAGTAACGACGTCTATAATTGTGTTCCAAGCGATTCCCTGTAGTATCCTTCCTTGCTTGGGCTATAAGCAAGTTAGGAAAATTAATATGCATGCGAAAACCTCACGGAAAATGGGTGCAAATGGGGAAATAGTAGATTATTCAACAAAGGAATAATGGAGTGTCTTACGGCACAGGCGCCATCTTAAGTCACGAGTGTAACTAAAGGATTTTCGCTCGGGATGTATTAGTTTTACTCACGAATGTAGGTAACCGAGCAAAGTTATAAGTAGAATCCTGAGTGTAGCGAGAGATTTAAGCTGGCCCAAGACAAAGACAACTTAGTCCCGTGGTGAATACTCTGCTTTTTGATTCTCTTTTCGAGGGAATTTTATAAGATTATCTACTAAGTTCATAACAATTTTCTTGAACGCACGCATTGATCAGTATTGACTATTGAATCATAAGTTGTCATTAAATATAAATAATATTCAGTTTAGTAAGTATTTCGATCTGAAAATACTACCCGCCTATCCTTTTCCCAAATGGATTGGTCAACAAATCATAAAGATATTAAGTTACATTTTCTTCTAACTAACCATAATTAATGATATTCACAAAGAAAAAAAAATATTACCTATATGCTATTTACATACATGTAGTTGTAATTGTATTTTTAAAACAATGAGTTTTTTCTAGTTTTTACGAAAAAAAGGCATTCAAATATGGTGTCCCATGTCATGCAACAAACTACAAAGTATTTACACACTTTTTTATTTTTTCTCTACGAGGCGGGGCGTTGCCATCGATTCGTCCAATCCAACTTTTTTCGTGTGGTAATTCGATCATTTCGGCCCGTGAGCTAAAATGCGTCACTTTAAGTCAACATTATGTGACGTGTAATCGAACGTTGCTGAGTAAGTAAGTGAAAAGTAACTTTACAGGAGTAGGGGAGCTTTTGAAGGGATTTGAGGAAAAGTATTTATCTATCTATATGGACTCAACATATATCTAAAAACAAAGTTGCAAAACCGTGATGGGTGGATCGATTTTTATGATTAATCTTGTTTTTAATCGGCTTGCATCAAAAGGTCAGCTCACAGGTTTATAGTAAACGTTTATGTTTATTTGTTGCAGGCGCAATTCCTATGGTGACGGCGACGGTATATTGTGCGCCCGCGCTGCTACGCTACACCGCACTCGGCGTGTACTCGCTCGGCAGCCTGCTTGGCCTCTACAAGGTATGTGTAAGACAAAACATATAACCCTCTTTTTGAAATAAAAAACAAAAGATTGTTTACATTATTCGACCAGCAAAGAAAAACGGACTGTATAGTATTGTTTACAGATGATACTTCACTTATATTTTAAATTCCAAGAAGTAAAGGAAATTTTGACAATGTTAATACTCTTTCACAAGTACTAAATTAGTTTACTGTTAATCCTCTTCTTAATGGAAGTAAAACAAAATACGTTAAGTTTGCGATGCCTAATGTCCGACATTCTTTATCACACATATGATATGATTGATTACTTAAAAGAACGCAATTGCATGATCACCACAAACATGGTAAACTCTTTAAAAAGACGCATTTACATTAGTGACTGAGTTTTGCGAAGCTTCTTCTCAGCACTAGCCCACAATTGTCCGGAAGCTGTGGTAGGGTTTATATTGAGACGTGTAAAAGTGCCTCCAGTGGATCTATTTGCATAAACAAATGACTAATGGTTTAGAAGTTCAAAGAAGTTGCTGGTTCGAGTCCCGCCCGTGCGCAAAATTTTGGTTTCTTATTTCATCTTTATGAAAATAAATGACAAAAGTAAAAGTCATAAACTTTTACTTTTGAATATTAGTTGGGTCAACTTGTAGTTTATCATTTTTTAAAAATATTAGAGTAGTAGTAGTAGTAGTTCGTGCTGTTTTCAATTAAATTATAGGGATAGTTTTAGTTACGGCTAGGGTAAAACGCTGCCCCCTATTAAACTACACAAGTAGATTAGTAATACCTTCTGGCGTAAGTAAATTAGTAAAAACTACCTACTCAAGAATGGTATCTTGATACACTTGCCGATGTATTGATACCTTTTTCACAAAAATATGGCTTAGTCACTCCTACATAGCTAACATCCCACCAAACCATCACTGAAGTCGGGTAATGCCCACGTTGCACTCTGCTGAGTAATTGGGAAGCTTCCTTAGAGGTTTGAGCATAAATACGGTCATTTTGATTTTTAAAATGTTGCTCAATTGTAAAGATTTTCTCATCCGTAAACATTTTTTTTCTGTGACCTTCCTTTGCGTACGCTTTTCGATTTTACCACCCTATTCTTTTTAAATTATCAGTTGAAAAATGACCAAGAGCTCTGTTTTTGAATCACTCGCTTGGATATGGCGTGTGATTTTTATTTAAAAGCGAATTTTTATTTAAAAAAATATTATCAACCCTGCGTGGAATTAAACTGTTTTTGATACGAAAATCGGACATTTATCAATGAATATCACATGCCATTTTGGTGCGAGTGATTAAAAAATAGAGGTCCAGTGCGTCTCTTATAGGCTGCAAGTCCTAAGTCATCTTTTAAAATACGCGACATGGTTCTGCGTGCTATCTTCATCTCCCGAGATAAAATCTGTTGCTTTCGGACAGGATTTCTACGAATTCTTTCCCTTACTGCTCTGACCACCTTTTTCGTACGAACACTACGTGTACGGCCAGATCTTTTTCTGTCACAAACAGAGGAGGTCTCATTGTACCTATTGATAGCCCGGTACACAAACGGTAATACCAAGCGTATGAAGAGTTTTAAAAATTGCATTTGGCTCTATACCAACTTTGTGTAGTGCAATCACAGCGATTCGGTTCTCTCTATCACCCCACTCCATTTCAATATCGCAAAATATTATAAAATGTATTGGCGCCAAAATTAGAAAACACAATGAGCAATCGTATAAAAATGTCAGATTCCAAATTCAAATGAAATATCTTTCTTATTTTAAATTGTAACAGTATTTATGGCCAGACCGTGTATTATTCTGTTGAAAGAATATGATTATGTATGTTGGACAAACATATTGGTTCTGTCTGTGACTGAAATATTACATTCAGAATTTTGATACTTTTGTTTCATAGTCCAATTTAAATAAAGTCAAAACCTATACCTAATATTCATCCTATGAAATGAAAAACGACTGACAGGAAGCTAGATAAAAAGATAATGAAAAAAATGCGAAGAATTGGGCTAAGCCAGTGAGTCAACAATGAGGGGAAGAGCAAAGGGCAAATATTTTGCTGTTTGCTTTGTAAATTGGGCCGCGTGCATTCGGCCTGACAAACGAATATTTATACTTCCTACTAAAGCGACTGAGAACTTAGATATTAAAAGTTCTTATTATTGATTTCGCAGATTGTTATTGTTAAATGGATCAAGATTCAAGGTAATGTGTTGATGACGATAATGTTTTGTTTGTATAATAAAACATTATCGTTAAACGTTATTACTTGAAATCTTATTATTGGCTCCAGGGTCGGCGCAAGATTATTTGACTTAAGAGAAAATAAGTAACACTACTAAGCTGCGATATATTCCGCAGGCGATGCGAGCATGGTCGCCATGGGAACGACGGCTGTGCTTCGCGGCGCCGTTTTGCATGCGGCTGCTGCTGGCGGCCGCCCGTGCTGCCCGCTTCGGTGGCGGCGACCCCCACGCCATTCTGCATGTCTTCCTACAGGTACACACACGCACACTCACACACACATACGCACGCACGCATGCATACACATATACGTACTCACACGCATGCATACACAAATACGAACGCACGCATGCATGCATACACACACACACACACACACACACACACACACACACACACACACACACACACACACACACACTTTGACTTTTTGACTGTGGGATAAAATTTATTAATAGGTACATTTTATGTTTTAAGATACATCTTTCAGACAGTCTTCTTCACTGCCGCGGGGGGGTGGAAGGGCAGGCGGAAAATAAATTCATGATTTTTAGTTGTTTTCCATATCTTAAAAACTACTAGACTGATTTTGATAAAACTGCACTGTATCTTAAGTAAAAATATACCTGATTAAACTGAAAACAATCATCTCATTATGACTTTTCGCTTTCGAGAAATCCGTAGACAAATACATGCACTTGAGCACATGCGTTTGGAAGCCATACTGCATCAACATACTCAAATATTTACAAATTCCAACGATATCACATACATACACATGAAATATATTACCTCCTTTTTTAAGTCTGTAATACGGTAACCGCTATGGTTGCTGGTCTTCTTTATGAAAATATGTGTATTGTGTTAAAATATTTTACGGGAAATCCGAAATTATCGCGGGCGACGCTGCGGGGTCCGCTAGGATGTATATATTTCTAGGTGAATAGGCACCTCTTCTTGCGAATTCGTGACCTAACCGCAATAAATACGCTCGAACGCGGAGTCACATCCACCACCCCCTCTCGCTCATTTCCGGAACTCTTGTCTTTGATTAGGTTTCCTCAAATATAAGCTTACTTTATCTAGCCCACACCTTCGCGAAAGTATTTTTTGACCGAAGTACTTCATTTTTGCATTAAAACCAGGCGTAATAATGACTCAATTGAACTCGAAGAAATGGTTCAGTGGTCGTTTTGTATGCATAACATATAAAAAAAATGTAAAAACCGACTTCAAAACCAAAATGCACTAAAAAGTCTTAAATAAACTCTTCACCAAGGAATCCGTTTTAGGCAAACAATTTCTTTTTGGAGTCGGTGCTGTGATAGTTGATGCTTGATGGTCAAAGTGATGGCACCGACTCCAAAAAGAAATTGTTTGCCTAAAACGGATTCCTTTCCTTTCAATGGTGAAGAGTTTATTTAAGACTTTTTAGTGCATTTTGGTTTTTACTTTTTTTAAAGTTTATTTTATTTCTTTATTTTTAGTGATTACGTAAGAGGGGGGGGGGGGGAGTTGCACCTTATGATTCAATTTTTTACGAAGCTACAAATTACCTATCATAAGTTTCGTCATTATAATTACTGAACTCCTAGGCGTTAAGGAGTTCCACCATCAGCTCAGCCCCACAAAATGTTGACTATCAGACGTAACAACACGTCAACATTAAGATTCTAGTAAAGAAACACTATACGTGCCTTTAAAATTTGAGGGTTTCCCTCGAATACAACAAGATCCCATCATCAGATCCCAAAATGGAAAAAATGGGACCAACTAGAAGGTATACCTTCTAAGTAGGTGAAAAAAAAATTCGATTCGGTCGACAAACGACTGAGATATGAGGTAACATACATACAAAAAAAAATAATGATAAAAAAAAAACATACAGTCGAATTGATAACCTCCTCCTTTTTTGAAGTCGGTTAAAAATATGTTAGTATTGTAATAGACGATGTTATCCTTATAATCTTGTTTTGAGTCCAATGTATTTTACGAGGTAATGTACGTAACCTTAGGATATCAGTTTCTCGTATAGCATCAATCACTGTTCGGCCGTGGGGCGAAATTAGTAAAGGGCGGGACAATAGCGCCCTGGCGCGCTGCCAGCGCCCTACCCTTAAGAATTTACCAGTATTCTCGGAAATATGCCTTCTTTTTACTGGCAAGGTCATGGCGGCATTCATGATGAGCAACAAGAGCGAGTAGGTCAAATAACCGATCGCAAGTCATGAATCCTCATTCAGTAATTTAATGTATTTTTAGGTACGTAATCAAAACGTAACATAACTGTTTTTATTATACTGCATATTAAGTTGATTATTGGTATCATGTTGGCTGTAATTGAATCGATGAAGGATAAAAGGTACAATCTATCAATCAACGCCTTTTGGCAATCTCGAATAACGTTAATTGCGCCTGATTTTTATATGATTGTGTAATTTCGGCGACGAATGCGTAGATATATTTGCAAATCATTGTTTTCATGTATGTGACTTGCTAATAAGTCTTAGTGAAAATAAAAAACTTTGAACCTATACCTATCATGCAATTGCAAGTTATGTCGGGTATTTTTGTTTATTAATAATTTACGGGCATAATCTTTGAAAAATACGCTATTTGTTAGGAATTTTTCTGCTCATTGTTAGGAAGGATATTGTATTAATCATATTGCAATTGCCTCTACGTTCTATGCAATGCCAGTACTCATATAAAGGGGGTAACTGATTTACAGCTTCAGAACTGTTACATTAAACTATCAAAATGTTACTGGCAGTTAAAGTTCAGAAGTTAAAATGTCTAATGGTCTAGCGAAGTCTTTAAACCAGAGCAAAGTCTAGAGTGCTTGCCTAACAAGTACCAAGAGAGCACACTAGCTCATATTATATAATTAGTATAGAGCTCAAAACTCGTGCCGTCCGGGACACGTTTCATACTATAAACTTTAATTAAAGCCTGCATACATGAGGCTACGTTTCTCTTCGCTGCGGCGCTCTAAAGATCTAAGAAATAGAGATCCTGATTTTAAAGCTTTCTTACCTAATTCTCAGCTATGCTGAGCTGATGTACTGTTATGATTAAAGTACAACAGCAACTCAGCATAGCATCAGCATAAGCAAAAATAAGTATGTTGTTAGATAAAAGTTTACCTGACAAAGTACAAAATTTCGGTTTGAAATAAAATGCTTGAAAAGAGAGTTTTGAACAAGCTCATTTAAAATTATTTGTGAGAATGCTTCTCTTAATTGTTTCGTTTGATATTCAGTGTTAAACATAACGGAATGTTATACAAATCCCTATTTTTGCACAAAAGTACGAAGTTTATATCAGCTGTGGGCTGTGACTGTCTGTATCTAGAAACGAATGCGTTGACATTGGAAAAGTTAGCCTCGCGTACTGAGACAGACAAAATTGGATTCCAGGCTTTGTAATATGTTTCCAACGCAAACAAGTGACGTGGAGTATAGTTGCGAGTAATATAATACGCGTTAAGCAGATTAACCGGGTCGCGGCTAAAAACCCCCCGGGATCGTAGAGCTTCAGCAAAGTCCGAAGAAAACCGTCACCCTCACCACCACGTGCTGTAAAATTGAGGACGATCCCATGAACGTTATCCTCCCCATCCCATGAACTTTCGATATTTAATAAAAACTGAAATTTTCTAAACCCATCCTCCGAAAACTTATTGAGAAGCTGAAAGTAAACATTGTATAGCTTTAAATATATCAGCTGTAACATATTTTTCAGTATAGTTACTGAATCGTTGGTACGATATCAGAGGTTGGTCAGCTGTCGATGGGAAAACTTCGCAGTCAATTTCTACATAATATTTGAGAGACTGATTTCCAAAGCCTACAGGGCTCTGAGCGCTCTGGCCGCTAAAGCATAGGGAACTCGTTATGTTCAATTAATTGTTTTCCGCAGAATACATACATTATTATAACTTAAACAGGCACTATACCATCCATTTGATGCACGCACCTAAAAAATATACTCAGGCGCATTCATAGTGTGCACACCAGCACTGGTTCTTAGGTATTTACTTTTTACATTGTATACTTATATACTTCACATAACACAGATTATATCCATACCTAGTCCATATTAATCAGAAAATTATTTATTCCCTTTGTGAACAGACTATTAGGTACGTAAATAAAATACTTAACTATTATTTCTATTTCTACCGGACTACAGAAAAGCAAAGCAGTTTTACACAACACGACGTCTGATAAATTACCCGTTTCATACATTTTCTAATAACTGCAGACCTGCAGCAACTGTATTATAACGGATAATCAAAACTGCTATAAATTATTCAAATTATTGATTTTCTGAGCCAAGTACACAAGTATTAGCAATAAATTCTTCGTAATACTCATATCACATGCTTAGTTAAATCAAAAGAGAATAATAAATATGGCAATAAGCAATAAGGGATCTTACAACGGCAGTTAACCGTGGACGTACTATCGCCATGCTGTCGAAAATGCCGCTCATGTGTCAGAGCATTGAGATCATAAGTTGACTTGTATGTGGGACACACAGAAAGTTGTGCGACACTAATGTCGGATTTTTCAATAGTCCTGCAGCCTAAATATCGCAAATATTTAGGCCGCAGGACTATTGAAAAAAAATATGGCTAATTTGAAAACGTCACCTAATTCTACGTCACTGTCTTTTTTTTCAAATTTGTCGCTTTATAATTTATCAGTCAGGCACGTTTTATCTGACCATTAAAAAATCGGCCCTCAAAAAATCGTTCTACAGGTTCACATATTTTTATTAAATCTTTTCAAACTACTCTCCACCAGCCTATATACAAAGATTCATCCGTCTGAACCAGTTTTCAAAACACTTGTTCCAGTCCGCCGCAGACACCTCGTATAGAGCCTGCTCGAACGCAGCCAGCGCATCCGGCATTCCGGCGAAAATTGTATCCCTTTGAGCTTTGAGCTGATTTTTTATTTTTGGAAATAAAATAGTGACACAGTGCTAGGTCAGGTCTGTAGAAGAGTGACTCAGGATTTTGACAGTCCCTCGTTTTGAGCGCGGTGTGTGCAGGCGCATTGTCGTGGTGGACTTACCTCAGAGAAAACTTCTGGTAAAAATTTGGTAGTATAACTTTCGGCGCTGATGCTTCTTTGATCTCGTAAGGTCGATAAATCGACACCAAGTAGCCAATCAATTAAAAAAGCTGGCGATCAAAACCTTCCCCCCGCTCCGAGATCTCTTCACTTTGGTAGGCGTAGGTTAATTTTAAACCATCCAAACTGTCGACATGCGCTTGGTTTCTGGATTGTATTGATAAATCCAGGACTCACCTGTAACGTAGTCGTAAAGTCGCCGAGATGAGCCTGCTTCAAACTTTTTCAGCATATCACGGCACTATTCCACCCGGTCCTGTTTCTGAGCTTCAGTGAGGTAGTGCGGTACCCAGCGTGATACTATCCTCCTCACGCGAAGATGCCTGTGTAGAATCACGTGAACGTTTCCCGATCAAAAATTGAATATGTGCTAAACCTCCTGATATATGTAATTCGCCTATTATCTTGGTTTTTTTTACTGCTAGCACGTTTTGTTCCGTGATAGCCGTCAAAGGGCTTCGTTCTTCATTCCCCAAGGTTGGTCGACCGCGCTTGGATTCGTTATACCAACGATACGGGGTCTTGGAGGGGCCTTTATCCATAAATGCCATTTGAAGTCCATCGAACGATTCTTCCGGTTTCAAGCGACACTAGAAATCGTAGTAATCATAGCTCTAAAATTTTTCCGGCGCAGATTAACTTTTCAGTCAGACACGATACTTTGAATTGGCTCGCAAAAATTGTGGAGGGAGATATTGAAAATGGAACGCACACAATGGATATAAAAACCTTTTTTCGCAATACTTGTTTAAAACCCGAAACTTTTACTTTTAGGACACATATATTAATAGTCCTTTTCGTGTTTCCAGGATGCTGTGTCGCTGGGCGGCGGCGTTATCGGCGCTCTCCACATCCCCGAGAAATGGTTCCCGGGCGCAGTGGACCGCTGCCTCAACTCGCATAACATCATGCACGTGCTCGTCGTGCTGGCCGTGTACTCCATGCACCAGGTGACTGCTGCAATGAGCAGAGCCCATAGCTCGAAGAACTGATGGCCGTTGGGGCAAAGCGATTTAGATCCTTCGATCAAAAACGCAGTGTGGGACGTCCACTAGCATCAAAGGTCACCGAAGACGATGCACTCTCCTTAAACCGGGTCCAGACGAGTGTAACGCATAATGTAATTCAGCGTGTAATGTAACACGAATTCTACGTGTGGACGGCACTAGGATCGTTACACGAAATGCTCGTAGTACGTCCACACGTAGCATTCGTGTTTCTTTACACGATGGATTACATTACGCATTACATTTGTCTGGATCCGGCTTTACCAGATTCTAAAGCACTGAAACTATCATCAGATCAGATTAAGATTAATTGTTCTATGATGATGACTTAACACTTGTCTAATGATGACGATTTGATCAATAAATGTGTATTTCAGGTGACGACCCGTGATCTGGCGTGGATGTCGCGCGTAGACTGCCGCGCCCGCCACCTCTGACGCCCGCGCGACGGACCGCCGCGCTCTCCTGTGCACCCTGACGCTGCTCGCTTAGACGCAGCACCAAAGACCCTTTACACATTGCGACTTTTAGCAGCGATGCAGCCTCAATGCTAACGCGCGTTAGCATCGATGCAGTCGCAAAATGTTAACCTTTACTCACTGTGCTACTTTTAACATCAATGCAGTCGCGATCTAACGCGCGTCAATGCTAAATTAAATCTATTCATTGCACGATGCTGAAGCCCGTTTTTAAAACGCGCGATTACATCGATGCTAAAAGTAGCGCAGTGTGTAAGGGGTCAAATCGCCACAGAAAAGAACAGATAACAGTAAGGGTCATGCCACCGTTTCCCTCTGCATCATAATAAAGCTGCTCGTCGAGATTAAGCTCCATATCACTATAGCAAAAAACAAATCACTCATACTCGTAAGTCATAAAGGAACATGACATCATAGACTGACTGGTCACGAATGTTTTGGTCTGACATCCTTAAATAAGGACGAATAGAACTAGCACACTACGAATACAAAATTGATTTACAAAACATTTGGAGACGAATGTACGACAAAAATCACAAGATCATTAATTTTGCATCATGCAATTATACTTATTACATAGACAATACCTATCAATAAATTCTTAACAGGAATAAGAAACTTCAGCCTACTAATCAAAGGGGTAGGTAGGTAGGACCTTCTTGTTATCTCTCAAACGACGTGTATACTTTTGCACCGCTTTTGTACTTTTTTTGGAAATAGCAAAGTTATTAGTGGTAATATATGTCCTTTTGTGAAATATCTATATCCGAGCAGTAAATGAAAAGTTGTTCCTTTTCGGTTCTTATTACAAACCTAAAAATCTCCTATTTTCTTTACCATAAGACGACCTCCGTGGTGTAATGGCTAAGCACACTGGGTTTCAAATGGTTTCAAAGCGTCGCCGCTCCGAGGTCCCGGGTTCGATTCCAGGTCGGGTCAATATAGAAATTTAAATATTCTATATTATCTCGGGTCTTGGTGTTGTAGTTCCACAGTTGTGTCTGATTTCCTTAACACAAGTGCTTTAGCTACTTACTTTGGGATCAGAGCAATGTATGTGATTGGTATCCAATTATATATTATTACTTACCAGTAACGCCTAACATTTCAAAAGTTGTCTGGAAGAAATCGCTTATAGCGATAAGACCGCCTAAATTGAACATTTCCTGTAAACGAATTTGTAATTTAATTAATGTTATGTGCAATAAAGAGTTATACTCTGATTTTTAATTAGATAAACCAGAATGACAGCTTCAATTGATTTTTTATTTTTTTAATGTTGCTAGCGTCGCATCAGTAGTGTTGTAACAATTCAATAGTACGTGATTAATTGAACTTGTGATATGAACTTTAAATAATGTAATTTGGCTCATTACTAAAAAAAAACATGTAAAACGTTACCCTAAGCTATAAAAAACGTAATACATAAAACAGATTCTGTAAAGGGTAAAAAAATCTAGGTATTTTCCCGTGTAATAGCAATATTCTTATATGATTTTACCTTTTATGACTTTTTACTACTTCTTATAAATAATTAATTAGAAATAATAAAGATATTTGATTGAACATGTATTTCAAAACTGATTATATTTTCGGAGATATTTTGTAATTACACTATTAATAATTCATGCTAGAAACTTCTGCGCAAATCAAATTTAAACTACAACTATTTAATTTTATAATCGATCAAGTACAATGATTGAATATAAATTGAACTTTCCGATTATTTAGGAAAAGCACTATTTTTGAATTACAAAATAGTGGCATCCCACCAAGTGTCATGTTGGTCTATCTAATTAAAAATCAGAGTATAGCTTATTACCGCTTTATGACAAGTCTCAGCAATAGCTTGGATAATAAGGTTGTTTTTGATTCCGGTAACGATAGTATATACATAATATGTAACCTAGTTTAATGTTATTTTCCCTTGCACGGCTAAATTTGATTGTTATATATTTTTTCATTTGTATAATGATAATGCCGAAACTTGTTACGTTGTGCTTGTAACAGAATTTGTATCCCAGTATGCAAAACCATTAGATTTTTTTTTCTTTTTTTTTCTACCGACTAACATATCTAATGGCCAATTATTACATTTTACTTTAATTACTAGGGTAAACAAGAAAAAGAAGCATCACAATCCCACAGGTTTAAAAAATCGTTTACCTAAGTACATTACATTTAATTGTTAATTTTAATCTTTAACAGGATAAACATATAAGGAAACTTATTTTAAGTGGCAGATAACGTCTATGGGTAAACATACACTATGTATTGTTGTAAATTATCAGTTTAATTATTGTTACTTGTATTGATCTGAATTCTAACTAAAGCATTAGATCTCTTAATTGTTGCATTTTTATCAAACTCGACTACGTTGCTACGAAAAAATCTAATTGAAGCATGCGCTCCCGGAACAATTCTCTCGTAGCTAAGTAGTCGTAGTGCTACGACTGCGAGGTTCTTACTACGACGTAACTTTAATTAATCTTCTCTTGTTCTTACGAAATATGATATGTGCTTAACGTGATTCCAAATGTAAATGAAACTAAGAGTATTGGTACAGAGTGCCGTAAACAGTCAAACCGAGTTTTTTTTTAATATACAAAACTTCAAATTACAATCTTTATCTTGTTTGCGTCCGGATTTTTAAAAAAGTATCACCTCTTGAACACATTTTTATCTGCACGATAGTTGATGTTTACTTAATCAAGACTTTTCCAAACATTCATCAGAAATTCAAGGATAAGTCGTTGACGACCATATGGTCGTGATGTTTTTTGAAGCAGTTATTTCAAGTGCCATTAAATGTCGTCGTTAAAAATAACTCTACCAACACATAAAAAACAAATTTGTTTAAAATGATCATACATTAGACGCCAATTAAAGTAAACCAATAGGCTGGCGATAACATCGCGAAGTCTGCTCGTCGTAATGTACCCGATACTTAAGTACTTCTTAACAATAACTAGGTTGTTAATACATTCGCGTTCAGTTATTTATAATAGCTGTAACTAGTGGTAAGTTTTCAGTACTTACATATAAAAACGGATTATTTGAACGCGATTACTAAATCTTATAACGCTCCTCGTAGTCGTATTGAAGTTAGGCATAGTGTTAAACCTCGTTACTGCAAATTTTACTCATAATATCGTCCTGTTTCGGTCTGTCCTCGTAATTTAGAACACTCATGTATCCTTTGTGAATAAGACAATCTCAATTTATATAATCATTCGCAGGTACATAATGTTAAGTCATCGGCTGTGTAAGTGTTGAGTACTAGGCATCATGTATAAATACACGTTTGTTCTAATAGTTTAGCTTTTAAATTAGTGTAAATCATCATTTTACTTCTATTTACTATTTAATATCCCCAATATCTAGTCAAATATTAATAGAACAATCATATTTTTCATAGTCAGCTTTAACGACTTATAATAGCACTTCATTGTCTAATAGTAAGGTAATATTAGCCAAAGATTTTGTTTCGTTGATTTAATACGGTTTGATGTTAATGAACGTAGGTACACTTACATATAGGATGTAATACTTACAAGAAAATTATTATTGACTTTGAGAATAAATAAGTTTGTTCTCTCTCGTTCGTAAGGTGTCCACTATTAAGGTCATGGATGAGGTAGTCTAAGTCGATCATATTATAACGTCAATTTGAGATAATCTCTAACCTGCGTAAAATTTTGCGAAGTAAGCTGCTTTTCTTAATAGATTATCTAATCTAGAAATAATTCTTGCAGGCACACACAAGCCTGCCATCACAACCAAATTAAATGTTTTGAAACATCAAAGGATTAAATAATGCCCCACCGTTCAATACTGGAAAGATGTACAAACTAATAATGTCCCGTTTGCTGTCGTATGTAACTCGATTGACTATTCTTGGTACTTGTGCGTCGAAAGCGTTCTGTCAGTTACTCAAACTCAGATTTATGAATTTGTTCATAATGGTCGCACATTAACATGTTGTGATTAGTAGATTAGTGGTATTTGCCCGTAAACCAATATCTCAGCGTTATGGGAAACTGGTGTTAGTAGTCAATTCATGGGCGTTAAAGTTTTGTACATACTTCTTCCATACACTTTCAGTATTCATGCAGCGAACGCACTTAGCACAGACTCATGAGCAGTTACGATACAATTACGGAAATCTGTGATGAAAATCTATGAGCGTTATCAGCTACCTAACGTAAGTAAGTTTACTGCTACTTCTACGAATAGATGGGTCTGAAATGATAATGAACATAAAACGTATCGCAAACCAACAATTTATAAAAAAACGTGTTTAACTGTTGATTGTAGCAGACTTCTACGATAATTGCTGCAAATGTTGCAATCATGTTGACCTGTTTTTTATGTGAGTAAAATAGGTAACTTTTCGGACGGTGCCTAGTTTTTTGTAACTGGCACAACCAACGGCCCATTTGTTTTGCGTTTAGTCTGTTTACTCGTAATGTAAACTTTAGTATAAAATGGACGTCGGTGACCAAACAATCGTACCTATATTTTTGTATGAAACAAAGAATGCTGTGCGCTTCCCGCCCCCGGTGTATCGTAAGGACGGACACCGCTCCCTGTTAGCTACTCGGTAGTTTGTACTCAAATTAGTACTAACCCGTAGTTCAGTAGTTAGGTAGATAACAAGCAATAAATAGATGACAATTTGTTAAGGAATTTGACAAAAGTAGTCGCGTAAACGTTCGACGAGACGATCACATAAATTTTACACGTTTGTTGAATTTTTTATCGCATCTTTTTGAAGGCTTAAAATATCTACTTTTGGTTAAGTGTTTGTTTGTTTAATTAAGTATTAATAACGAACGATAAAAGTAGTGTTTAGGGGGTTGAAAGTTGTAATTAACAATAGCGCATTCGCGGCGCGCAGATCGCCACGCTCAGTCGCACGCGCAAGCACTTCGGTCGGACTTCTATCATCAGAATAACTTCTTCTTCTTTTAACTATTTTTGGAAATAACACTATAATTCGAATAGCTATTACTGCTACAACACGTATTTACAATAAGTCATAGATTATTTTTATGTGTGATTACAAGTAAAGACGCTATATTATATTTCGAAAAGACACTATACAATACAATACAAACATTATTTTTTAATCTAGCTGTCGAATTAGTTGATTGAAGAAATTAATTATATTTTATTAATGCTTTTAATTGTAACTTGCCTAAATATTTGTTATTTACACAGCTAAAGAATAAAAGTAATTAATTATTAATGCATAGGAAACGAGGGCGCTGCTCGGAGGCTGCCCTTTAGTAAAGATTTGATTAACTAAACGGAATATACACTAAAAAATAAATTTACTCAATTAATCTCTTTAACTAAGTTAAGAATCAAGAATATGTTATATGCTTTAGGTCGCTTTGCAGGGCGACGGGGCGGGCCGGTCTTTTTGACCGCGAAGTTATGACGACCGCGTCTGCCCGCCGATGCCCGCGACTGCCCGCCCTGCCGTCTGCAAAGCGCCTAAAGGTTTGTTATTGTTTCATTGAATGGCATAAGACAACATTTGTCACCACGGGCGCGTATTATTGTTGCACTTTTTAAAACTGTTTTTACCACATACATAATATACAATTTAGTTAAGACTAATTTTGTGACTCGTAAGTACCATTTCTAGTGTCTAACTGAGACAAAGTGAAATAATAAATAAAATAAAATATCAAGGAAGAAGTGTTAAAATATGATAAACTACCATTTTATCCCATTAATGAATGTATGCCAAAGAAAGAGTTCAAATTATATTAATTAGACGTGTTTTAACTATTATTGTATTCAGTGAAATGCATAGAATAATTTGTGACATTCAATGAAAGGATATTTGCAGAGAAAATAATTTTGAAATGTATACTACTTTAACTTTTTTTTTTGAGTATAAATTTGTATGCGTTGAATTTTAGAGTGTTTCCATATAACTGTCTGATGCATATTTTTCATTTTCGCAACGCAATTTTATAACTAACTTAGCCGTAAAGCTGCGAATGTAGAGTGATATTCAAAAGCAATATTACAACATTTTGTATGTTTATTTATCATTTTTATGAAGTATTACGTTATTGTTACTGCACACTTGTACTAAATAGATTACAATCCTTGATCATTCTCAATCCGTAGACGTTGAAGAAAGTATTAAAGTTTTATTTGAACTCACTTGAATAATGTTTTATTTTACAACCCTTTCATATGTATATTGGGTATGTACAATCGAGGTCTGTGGCCACCACTAGCTAACCACTTTAAACGAAAATCGCTTGAACACACGACACAATACCGGACGTCACTTTTAAAAAAGCGAAGCAAGGTGCATGTGACTACAGCTCTTAAAGTGGTTGGTTAGGCGCCAGATACCTCGATAGTACTTACATCATTGATTAACTGAAAGTGGTAGTTACATGATTTGGCGAGCAGCTACTTTATCTTCCTATTTCTCTCTTTACCTAAAATAAACGTTGACAAGTAAACTCGACGATATCTCACATTTATGGCCATGTAAATTAACATTCGTTTATACTCGAGAATGCGATAATTGCCAATGGCATTAAGGAAATGAAAACACTGGACAGCGGAGATACTAACATCGCCGCACATATACCGTTAAGAAGTTTCTAAAAACGTTTTGTTTACGTTAGTCCACGATCTTTTTTCTACACAGCGCAACGCAACCACTGGGAAACCCCAAAGGTCACACACATATAGTAATAAAGGTTTTCAAGATATGTGATGAGTAGTAGAGAGAGATACAGATAGACGATTATGTTACAAAAGACATGTACTTTGGATGTGGCTGTGCTGGAGGATGGTACAGACTGATCATGGGTGATGTGAGGGTTCCGTGACCAAAGGGTAAAAACGGGACCCTATTACTAAAAGTTGTCTATCCGTCCGTGTTGTCCACCTGTCACCAGGCTGTATGTCATGAACCGCGATAGCTAGACAGTTGAATTTTTCAGAAATTATGTATTTTTACAAAATAATAGTAAAAACAAAACAAAATAAATATTTACGGGGGGCTCCAATACAACAAACGCTATTTGTTTGCCCTTTTTGCTCGATGTCAAAAATTGCAACAATAAGGCACTTACAATATCCATAAAATACTCAGTTGAATAATTTATACTTTCATCATAAATTATAAAATTAAAATTAAATAAATATTAAACCCCCATACAAAAAACGTCATATTTCATATTTACCTACCTAGTCAATGGTACGGAACCCTTCGTGCTCGAGTCAGACTCGCACTTGGCCGGTTTTAAAAAAATAGTGAATGGTAGTCACTACGTATCATAAGTTTGCATGGAAAAGCAAACATATGGCACCGACACACCACATCTATACTAATATTATAAAGCTGAAGAGTTTGTTTGTTTGTTTGTTTGTTTGTTTGAACGCGCTAATCTCAGAAACTACTGGCCCGATTTGAAAAAATATTTTTATGTTGGATAGTCCATTTATCGAGGAAGGCTTAAAGCTATATAACATAAAGATACGACTCACAAGACCACAGCAGCAATGAAAAATGTTGCGAAAACGGGAGAAAGATATTCCTTTTGAGAGCTTCCGCTGCGTACGCTGCGGAAACCGCTAAAGTTACACAAAAATCATGTATGACAAGATTGTTCAGCATTAAGATTTCTATAATAAAGTCCGCGACAGCATAAGTCTATCTTTAATAGTTGACTTACTACAACCTTTTTTATGTTAATAAATTTGTAAAAAAATAATGCATCATTTTTAGAGGTGTATTATACACACAGGTATTTATTCTTATCAAAATAAATACATTCATCATCACGAGCATTTCATTTAGAACAAAGTTGCCCATTATATCATTTGGTTCCAATAAATGTCTTAGGAGCTATCACAGTTTTAGGGTCAATCTTGAAATTGGGCGTATTTGGTTGATTCCCCTGGCACTTTTTAAAACTTAAGAGTTTAAACTTTTACTAACAAAAGGCTAAATATCACATCATTGTAAACATATTTCACAAATAGGCATCACTGTCACATGTTTAGATACAAAGATATATGACTTTAAAATTTTGGTGCCAGGGGAATCAATATAAGATGCCAGGGGAATCAAAATATCCTTTCTTTCCTTTCCTTTCTTGTCTTGTGGTTTCATTTAGTTCTTTAGAGTCATCATTAATCTTATAAGTAGTATTATAAAAACAAAACAATACCCCTCTTTAGAAACTATCAATCAACTATAAGAAATCAACATATATAAAAACTATCAAATAATATAATTAAATCATCTAACGTGCCTAGAATATCTAACACAAGTCAATATTGTATTGTATAAATCTAACAGCGCTAAAGTTTCTCAAAAACGTATAAACTTATAACAATAAATGGATATGATTTACGAATGGGCAAACAACAAATTAAAAATATTGTTATCATCAGTATTTCCCCGCCACAGAGAGAAGTGTGACCGCGTGTGGGGTGCTTGAATAATAAACACGTAGTACAAATCTCCAAGTTCTTCTCCAATAGTTTTATTCCAACAAAATAGCACAAAGCTAGGGCACAAAGTGAGAGTAAGTACAAACAGAGACTATATTCTGGCATACAGCTCGCTTTTATACAAATCAAAACCCTTAACAACGGTAGGAAAACAGTGGGGACGACATCCGTTTCCATATATGAACTTTTACTATAATATTTATTTGTAGGGATAAACAATCTGCTAATTAAATATATAAATTCATTAATTATTTAGTTATTCGTCGTAATGAATTTAGTAAGCCTTTTAGATTATTATTTTAATAGTTACAATATTTAAAATAAATCTAACCTCCACCAACCAATCAGAGTCAACTTCCTTTTGGCGGCAAAATGAACATTTGTTATACGGCAAACATAAAAATCTAATAAGTGTTCCAATAATCTTTAAATAATTAATTTACAATTAATAAAATATTATTACAATAATAAGATAATCTAAAGATTAATCCAAAATATTCTTATATCATAGCCAAGTTACATTCAACATGGTGGATACTTCCGGCATTTCCATAACAAATATTAAATAGGTTTGACACCTAGATAGGTGTATGAATTATGATGTATTGAACATAATATGAGGAAGAGAATGTGTAATTTAGTGAATACAGTGGGGTTACATAAGTCACACACAGTGAGTATATGGTTTAGTGCATAAGTCTACTATTACAGAACTAAGTAAATATGTGGGGCAGACTAGGATCGGAAATCATCTTGTAACACTCGGCCATCCTGCAACCACCGTGTCACACGGTGCTCTGGTGGTGTTTTGGAAGTCTGCGTTGTTGGTGTGCTGAAAATGAGAAAGAGCAGAATCAACAAGTATACTGGAAACTTGCAAGAAATTTGTTTGATGGGTACGGTAATAATTTGCTTTGGTGGACACGGTAATTCTGTTACTTTGCAATACAAAGAAAAATTTCTAGTAAGGAAATTTCAGCATGTCTAATGAATTCTGAAGGGGTATTAGGCGACACCAGTTACACAGACATAACTTTACGTAAGTCACACACACTACTTGACCTAGATCCGACAGACCATAATTTATATTCATCACACATGTTTGCTTTATGTAGCTCACACAGTGATGCTTTACGTAGGTCACACAGGCAATACTTTATGTTGCTCTCATAGCATTGATCTACGTAGTTCACACAGATATTACTTCACGTAGGCCACACAGACACTGCTTCTCACACAGACAATTTACGTGGCTCACACAGCATTACTCTACGTAGTTCACACAGTACATCAAGTAGGCCACACAGATACTGCTACTCACACAGACAATTTACGTAGCTCACACAGTATTGTTCTACGTAGTTCACACAGTACTTCACGTAGGCCACAATCAATCAATCAATTAATAAAATCAATCAAAATCTTTATTTGCATTAAAACATGATACTGCTACTCACACAGACAATTTCCATAGCTCACGCAGCATTTCTCTACGTAGTTCACACAGTACTTCACGTAGGCCACACAGATACTGCTTCTCACACAGACAATTTACGTATCTCACACAGCATTGCTCTACGTAGTTCACACAGTACTTCACGTAGGCCACACAGATACTGCTACTCACACAGACATAATTTATGTAGGTCACATTTCACACCAGCATTGCCTTACGTCATTCATACATACATTACTTTACGTAGCTGCATAGGTCACATAGACACTGCTGCTTACACAGACAATCATTATCCGTATGTGACACAGAAATCAGTTTATTTAGATCACACAGAGTTTACGTAGGTAACATAGCCAACGATTTATTTTGGAATATTTGAAATACTGTAGCTAATACTAATATACTCCAATAAATTAAACTTCTATTACTACTGCTCCGATATAAATGTTTAAACACTAATATCAATGTTCTTTTGTTTAAGGTTGAAGAAAGAAAATATTCTCAACGGAGGAAAAAAGAAACCCGAACCGTTGATTCCTCATTAAACAACTATATTTATTGCATTTTGTTGTAAATTTTTCATACTGCAATAAAAAAATATATTGTATGCGTGGTTTTACTTACAGTTAAATCAAATCTGTTGTAAACGGTACTCGTGAAATATACGTACACATAGTTATTGTTTCACCCAGAACGAAGTTATTAGGTTTAACAATTCATCACTAACTACCCCCTTTTACACGCACTAACAAAAGTATAATCACCGTTCAAAATAATAACCTTACTAACTTACACAATTAACTTTCGTCTAGATTGATTGGATTATTTCTGTCTACCTCCCCGTCGCTAAGCTTTCACCAGAATAATTTGGTTATAGGTAACCTAACAATAAGATCTTTATCAGCGTAATCGTAATGTATGCGTTATTTTCGATCAAACGTTGTCTATGTGTAAAACTATGTGTGATCTACCTAGCGATTGCGTGTGAGCATCTCGAAAGCTCCATATTGCACTGGTCGATGGCAAATTTTAGTATTTAATGGTTTGACCTATTTAGTCTAAATACGTCACTTAGGAGTAAACATAATGAGGTGAGATGGCGCTGCCGTCATGTTAACATCGGCTCTGTGTATTTTTGATATTTAAAAATACTAAAATAGACATTATCTAAGTAAAACGTGCAACAAACTGTAAATAATAATGTGTATTTCAAGTGGTAATGTTATCAATTAAAAAAACGAGTGCATAAATGAAGAAAATTTAAACTTAAAAAAAAAAGTGACAACAAAACATAAACAATTGAATATGGACTTATAAACTGAAAAATATTACAATATAGTTGAATAAAACCTTTAAAACATGATTTTGTGAACCTTAAAACCAATAAAAAGTGAAGTAATAGTGTGCCTTCAGTCAAAAAGAAACGGTTAACTTGTGTCGTATTATGTGTGATTCATCAAGTGCTCATGCTCTAACTTTATGACCATATATGGTAACAAAATCCAAGACAAGAAACTTTTTGTAACAATATCTGTCAAGTTTTCGCTACCATCAAAATAGTCAGTTTGGCGCAGTGGAAATTGGTGTGAACATTAAGATCCATGTACGTGTCTTCTCTGGGTTCAAATCAAACCACTCTTGACTACGACAGAAAATCTTTTTGTGACAAATATAATTATTATGAACATTTTATTACATCGAAATTATTCTCAACTAGACTTTTATCATTTATTTTGACATAAATTTATTATATAATTAAATAACTTGAATATAATAAAAATAGAAATGGCGCAAATTTGTATTAAATGTGGAAAAGAAATAACAAAAAGAGACTTTATAAAATGCATTGACTGTGAAAAATATTACCATTTAGACTGTACAAGTATTGGAGATAAGCTATTCTACCTAATGAAACCAGATAATCGTAAAAAGTTAAAGTGTGATGATTGTAGATTTAACAAAAATAGTAACACTAATATAATAAATGTCCCTACGGAAAATTCCTTTGAAGCCTTGTCAGACGAAGACACCACGGATGATGATGAATACCATACAGATTTTGTAACAGTCCGAGGCAGACAGAACATAAACATGCCCGCTGATATATCATTTTCACCAAGTACGAGCAGTATGCATTCTTGCGCGGCAAATGTTGAGAGCATCCCAGTCATTCCAACAGATGGCGCTGCTAGTCAAAACTACTCAATCGAATCTTTACGGGACGAAATTAACCAACTTAGATATGAATTAAAAATGGCCAATACGGAAATATTCAAATTAAAAAGGACTGTCACTACATTAGAAAACAAATACGTACAACGGGGAAAGGAACAAAATGATTTGAACACTAATAGAAATGACATAATAATTCATCCAACCCCAGATGCGTCCTCTATGGAAAACCATATTCATCACGATGAAATACCCATTCAATGTGAAAAAAAGGGACATCAAAGGAGAATTAAACGGATTAAAAAAACTAAAGTATGCATTATTAGTTGCATCGACCGGAACACAGAGTCAAAGACATTAGTAAACAACTTTGCAGAATGCAATATGATTCACTATCGCATTCCAGGTGGCGGTATTCGCGAGCAATTAAGTGACTTGCATAAGAAACTAGATAACTATACCTTAGATGACTACTGTGTTTTATTTTTGGGTGAGGCGGACTTTAACATATCAAATAATTATAAAAATATGGTTGAACACATTAGAAAAGTATTGTTAACTATTAAGCATACTAATATTATATTATGCCTGCCAACATTTAAATATTGTTACCAAGCAAATATTTTTAATAGACGAATTGAAATGTTTAATGATTTAATTTATTATGATAATTTGAATTATGAATATTGTTACATTGTTGACTCAAACAAAAAATTACATTACTCATATGACATGTTTTTAAAATATAATGGAAAAATTAATCTTCAAGGGTTTAAAACAATTTTGAAGGATGTAAATCAACTTATACTAATGCTAGGTAGTCATGTGGTATGTGGAAATCAAGGGGTAGGAGATATCTTAGATACAATATCTTTGCCAACAAACCATTCCTTTCGTTCCTAATTATTGTAAAA
This sequence comes from Pyrausta purpuralis, assembly GCA_963924145.1. NCBI lineage: Eukaryota > Metazoa > Arthropoda > Insecta > Lepidoptera > Crambidae > Pyrausta > Pyrausta purpuralis. Next base: position 23,652,750 of record OZ001643.1, read on the forward strand.
TTATGTGTCAAAACATTCAATCTTTAACAAATAAGATTGATGATCTTAATGTTCTTTTAATGAATGCTGATATAGATATTGTTGTAATAGTGGAGCACTGGTTATTGCCGGATAACTATCAACTTTATACATTGGAGGGCTATGAGCTAAAAGCTAAATTTATACGGCAAAAAAGTGCACGGGGTAGGAGTAGGCATGGTGGAGTAGCTATATTTACTAGGAGCAATGTCAAAACAATGGAGCGTTTGGATATTCAGTCGTATACAGTAGAATTTGTAGTAGAATTTTGTGCTATCGAAATTATTAAAAACAATTTATTGATTATATCTATATATCGATCAGATAGGGAAGAAGATACGTTTTTCTCAAAGTTATATGCTCTGTTAAAGCATATCACAAAGCACTCTTCAAATAAAAGGATTATTATAGCAGGTGATATAAATATAGACATAACCCAAAATACTAACTTAACGCGTAGATTCCTAAATCTCTTAAAATCGTTTAGATTACACTGCATCATAAAAGAACATACTAGAGTGACGCCAAATACTGCATCGTGTATAGATCAATTCATAGTGTCTGCAAACGTAAACATGGAAGCGACTGTGAAGAAATATTATATCTCTGATCACCATACATTAATAGGACAATTTCCACTACAGGATAATTTTCGTACTAATAATTTTTCGTACAAAATAAGTAAACGGATATTTAATAACAAAAACATGGATAAATTTCAAGAAAAACTGAAGCAAATAAATTGGAATAGTATATTAAATTCAAATAGCAATATTACTGATAACTATAACAATTTTCTTAAAACCATTAAGGATTTATTAGATATAAATATACCACAAAAGAAAATAATGCTTGTGAATAGTCAAAAAACAAAATGGATTACAAAAGGTTTGCAGAAATGCTGCTACCATAAACGTATCTTACGCTTACTTACATCTACTTATGATAATGAATCTTTAAAAACTTACACTAAATCATACAGCAAAATTCTAAAAAAAATCCTTGCGAAACAAAAAAGAAAATACTACATAAAAAGACTTAAAAATTCGTACAATAAGTATAAAGAAATGTGGAACATGATCAATGAAAAAATTAAACCAAATAATAAAAAACATAAACATGAAAATATCTGCTTAAAAATACAAAATCAAAATGAAACTTCACCCGGAAAAATTGCCAAAACATTTAATGATTACTATGTAGGTATTAGTTCAGGAATAATCACTAATCCTAACCAACAACGAGCAATATCATTGCCTAACTCAATGTATTTAGATTATGTTACGGAATCAGATGTAAAAAAAGCAATACTAAGCCTTAAACGTAATAACTCGTGTGGGTATGATGAAATTCCAGGTATCCTACTCGTACATTGTGTTGATGAGTTTGTGAAACCATTAACGTATTTAATTAACCAGTCCTATAACGAGGGCATTTGCCCTGATGCCTTGAAGTTGGCAATAATAAAGCCTATTTTTAAGAAAGGTGATAAACAAAATGTTGCAAATTATCGCCCTATTGCCTTATTGCCGGTAATTTCAAAGATATTTGAGAAAATAATATGTCAAAGAATGAATAAATTTCTAGAAAAATATAATGTTCTAAATAAAAATCAACATGGCTTTAGAAAAAATCATTCTACTGCAACTGCAGTATTCGAATGTATTTATGAAATACTAAATGGATTAGACAAAAACCAATGTGTGGTAGCTCTTTTTATGGACATTTCCAAAGCATATAATTGTGTTTTGCATGATATTTTATTAAAAAAACTAGATTTTCTTGGCATACGAGGGAAGGCGAAAGATTGGCTCACTTCTTATCTTTCCAATAGGAAACAATTTGTACAAATTATGCATTTGTATAGGGAAATTAAAGAACTTAAGCAAGTTAACTCCACTACTCAAACTATAACAGACTCAATACCTCAGGGCAGTGTATTGGGCTGCTTGTTATTTTTAGCTTACATAAATGATTTACCTTCAGTAGTTTCACATAAAATTATTCTGTTTGCGGATGATGCCACGCTTTTGATTTCTTGTGATCAAAATAATATAGACAATATACAGGGTATTATTAGTGAATGCCTACATAAAATAGTAACTGAACTAAAAGAAATAGGTCTTACAATAAATTTTGGGAAAACTAAAATTATGCAATTTAGGCCCTATCAGAGAACGGAATTAGTTTTGTCCATATCACATCAGGGAGAGTTGATTGAGCAAGTAAATACGTTCCCACTACTTGGAATCACGTTAGACTCAACCCTTTCATGGAAGCCGCATGTAGAAGTCGTAGTAAGTAGGCTTAGTAGTTTTTCGTACGCGCTGCGCGAACTTCGAAGAAACACAAATGAGGAGTGTGCGCTTACTGCGTATCATAGCCATGCTGCTGCCTGGATACGTTACGGGATTATGTTTTGGGGCAACTCCACTAATGTGCATGCGGTATCTGTGTTACAAAAGAGATGTCTTAGAATAATTACGTTTACGGCGCCGAGACACACATGTAGAATGTTATTTGTAAAATTTGAAATACTCACGGTGACTTGCGTCTATATCTTCGAATTATGTCGTTTTATAAGAAAACACAGTAGATATTTTCAGCATTTTAATGACACGTCGAGCCGTTACGCTTTGCGGCGCGCAAATGATTTTATTTTGCCTCCGGCCAGACTGGAGTTATTCAAGGTCGGTCCCTACTATATGGCTATAAAGATACATAACCATTTGCCTAACTTTATTAAAGCCCTCCAAGGTATTAAATTTGATAGGGAATTAAAGAAGTTTTTAGTTAAAAAGGCATATTATAATATAAATGAATATTTCAATGATAAATTTCAATATATTTAGATATGACATTATATAATTTAAACTCTTACTAATCTGTGATTTAAATTGAAAATTGACATGATTTGATTGTATTTTTTTTCTTTTAATTTGAATTTAACATGACCGCATTATTATTATTTAGATAGATAGAAATGACTTTATATTTGACATACTAACAATTTGACAAAATACTTATTGACATTACTATTTTAATGAAGAATTGATTTAATTGTAATTTATTGAATTTAATAACTTGAATTCACAAATACCTCGTTGAGGTCATAATGTAACAAAATAACCATCTTTTGCCTATATGTTATATATTGTCTGCTGTAATGTTATATTATGAAGTGAATAAATGAATATGAATATGAATATAATATAATATAATATAATGCGACTCACCTTGAGGTGGCTGGAGCGGCTGATGCGTTGAACTGGATGCTGCGAACCATCAATCGATGCATACGTGGCCGCTGGAGCGCTGCGCTGGTTGGTGTCGCGTCGTTGAGTACGGCAGACTCGCATCTCTGGCTGACCCGTCGACGGATGTAGCACCGCCTCACTCCTGGTTGCTGCAGTATCGTTGCCGTTGGTCATGTTCCACTGGTTCTTTCTTTCAGAGTTTCCTCTTCTCCAAGTTGATTTTCGCAATGCCGTCGTGGCTTCTACTTGTACATTTTCAAACAATGATCAATAGATTAGTATCCACAGAGTTCACGCAGCTGGTTGATTTTGAGCAGTCAATTTGTGATGTTACACGTACTTTCTTCTCGATGAAATTTGGGGATGTCTTCCGCGTAAGCACGTGTCACTCGACGATGCCTTTCTCTCATGTCTTCCAAATCTTAGCAGTCTTCTTGGTCCTTGAATCTTCCTTGGTCAGAGCCGGCAGCGTAAGGCCCGTGATTTTCGCACATCCCACTTCTGAGGTGTGACCGCGTGTGGGGTGCTTGAATAATAAACACGTAGTACAAATCTCCAAGTTCTTCTCCAATAGTTTTATTCCAACAAAATAGCACAAAGCTAGGGCACAAAGTGAGAGTAAGTACAAACAGAGACTATATTCTGGCATACAGCTCGCTTTTATACAAATCAAAACCCTTAACAACGGTAGGAAAACAGTGGGGACGACATCCGTTTCCATATATGAACTTTTACTATAATATTTATTTGTAGGGATAAACAATCTGCTAATTAAATATATAAATTCATTAATTATTTAGTTATTCGTCGTAATGAATTTAGTAAGCCTTTTAGATTATTATTTTAATAGTTACAATATTTAAAATAAATCTAACCTCCACCAACCAATCAGAGTCAACTTCCTTTTGGCGGCAAAATGAACATTTGTTATACGGCAAACATAAAAATCTAATAAGTGTTCCAATAATCTTTAAATAATTAATTTACAATTAATAAAATATTATTACAATAATAAGATAATCTAAAGATTAATCCAAAATATTCTTATATCATAGCCAAGTTACATTCAACATGGTGGATACTTCCGGCATTTCCATAACAAATATTAAATAGGTTTGACACCTAGATAGGTGTATGAATTATGATGTATTGAACATAATATGAGGAAGAGAATGTGTAATTTAGTGAATACAGTGGGGTTACATAAGTCACACACAGTGAGTATATGGTTTAGTGCATAAGTCTACTATTACAGAACTAAGTAAATATGTGGGGCAGACTAGGATCGGAAATCATCTTGTAACAGAAGACACCTTCTTTACACATAGAATCGAAATTTAAGGTTTTATTTACTGAAGGCAAACTAATCCAGAGGCTATCATCAGATGCAATACTTTTTACTCTGAACTTCAGTTGCAGCTAGCCCATAATTTGGGTTCGAATTAGAAATTTTATCTATTTTTTTTTTACATCATCATCATCATCATCATTATCAGCCAAAGGACGTCCACTGCTGAACATAGGCCTCCCCCACGGCTTTCCACAGCAACCGATCACTAGCGGTCTGCATCCAGTTTGATCCTTATAAAGAGGTCGTCTGTTCATCTTGTTGGTGGACGTCCCACGCTGCGTCTCTGGTCGAAGGGTCTCCAATCTAGAACTTTCTTGCCCCAACGGCCATCAGTTCTTCGCGCTATGTGCCCTGCCCATTGCCACTTGAGCTTACTGATTCTCAAGGCTATGTCCGTTACCTTAGTTCTTCTACGTATCTCCTCATTTCTGATTCGATCCCGTAGGGAAACACCCAGCATAGCCCTTTCCATCGCTCGTTGTGTGATTTTGAGCTTCATTATAAGGCCCATAGTAAGAGACCATATTTCGGATCCGTATGTCATCACTGGTAATGTTCTTTTTTTACGTCTTGTTTGTTTTCGTGGTTTTAGATGTACCAGTGATTTGCACATTCCATTCCATGGTGCCCTTAATGTTGATTCCCCTGGCATTTTGCCAGGGGAATCAATGCCAGGGGAGTCAATAAAAGTTAATCTTCTTTGGATTTTGTTTTAATGGATTGATTTTTGCCAATGATTATTATAAAAACAATTAATAGTCCTATATACCCTACTGTTAATCCTAGTAAAGAAATTCTTAATTATCAAAAATCATTTTTTAAAGTGGCCAGGGTAATCAATGACCTAGTGAAACAAAGCCAGGGGAATCAAATTCTTACCTTCATAAATCCGGCTTGGAAACGTTGGAAACGCGACCTCTCCTCGCGATGTTCAGAGCGCGACTAAAGCTACCTGGCCGATGTGCACGCCTTCGGCGCAGACATTTAAATAGCAAGGTAGGTGGTATTTATTGGCGCGCCAAGGGAATCAATCGTTGCGCTCGGACAAACACAAACTATTTTTTTTTGAAAAAACAGTGATTGTCACAGTCTTTGTTTATTTATTAAGTCATTAAACAACTCACCCTTTAACTCTTAAATTACAAAAAAACATAAATTTATGATTATAGATAGGTAAATTATTAATGTTTTGTTCAAAAAATGACTAAGGGACAGCCCAGGGGAATCAAATATCAAGGCATCGAAGATTTTTTTCAGATATTTTAAGCTAAAATAAGCACCGTTTTTGTTGTGCCCCATTTAATTTAAACATTAAAGTAACAGAAAAAAAATATCTTACATTAAATTTTAAACGTTATGGGTAGTTTTCGCCCCCGGACATTGCTATTTTTGGTTTTCAAGATTGACCCTTTTAACATAACTCCGCACCAAAATAATGGTCGCAGCTTAAGTACGAGGGTCAAACTGAAAGTTCTTAGAACTGGCCACTTATAAACAATATAATAAAAAAAAAAACTAAAATTTGAAAATAGAACTCTTTGCCAATATTACTGAGTATATATTTCATTCATTTGTCATTTGTTTTACGATTTGGCGGCAAATTGAAAATTGTCTGTGTCACGTCAACATGAATTTAACACGAGAAAATTTTCGTGCAATGATTTTTTATGACTTTCGATGTCATTTAAGTCAACAAGAAAGTTATGATAGACTACGATTGACCTTTCACGATGAAGCCCCATCTCGTGCGACTGTTTACAACTGGTTTAATGAGTTTAAACGTGGTCGCACTAATCTCACTGATGATGTACGTGAGGGACGGCCTTCTACGGCGACGACTGAAAATAACATCTGTGTTGTGCGGCGTATGATAGAGACTGACAAAAGAGTGACCTATCAGCAGATTCGGACAAGCTTAGGCATCGGTATGAGTCAAGTGCACAAAATCCTCCACGAACATTTAGCGGTCAGGAAGCTTTGCGCCCGGTGAATACCTCATAATTTGACTAAGGCTCAAAAACTCCATCGTGTGGATTGGTGCCGTAAAATGATTGAAAGATTTAACGGAGGTGACTCAAATGCTGTGTTCGACATACTAACAGGTGACGAAAGCTGGTTTTACTGTTATGATCCTGAAACCAAAAGACAATCTGCTCAGTGGGTGTTTCCTTTCGAGGAGTTGCCAACTAAAGTGAAGAGAGATCGAAGTGCGGGAAATAAAATGGTGGCCTCGTTCTTTGGAAGGATAGGTCATTTCGCAACAATTGTGTTAGAGGATCAAAAAACAGTTTCTGCCGAATGGTACACTACCAATTGTTTGCCACTTGTCTTGGAAAAAGTTCGAGAGAAACGACCTCGCAGTAGGATCCTCCTTCACCTCGACAACGCCTCGTCGCACACCGCCAAGCGAACGATCGACTATTTGGCGACATCAAACGTTGAATTACTGGGTCACCCGCCGTATAGCCCCGACATCGCGCCTTGTGATTTTTATTTATTTCCAAAAATTAAAGAAAAACTTAAAGGAAAGCGGTTTATGAATGCTGAAGAAGCGGTGGCTGCGTATCGCGATGCCATTGAAGAGACCCCTAAGGACGAGTGGGCAAAGTGCTTTTCCCAGTGGTTCCATCGCATGCAGCGGTGTATTGACGTCAATGGACAATATTTTGAAAAGATATAATAAAACTAATAACTGGCTAATGTAATCAGTTTTTGATTTTCTAAGAACTTTCAGTTTGACCTATGTACAACGTGCGCTTGCGCTAATCTATACTAATATTATAAAGCTGAAGAGTTTGTTTGTTTGTTTGTTTGTTTGAACGCGCTAATCTCAAAAACTACTGGCTCGATTTGAAAAATTATTTTTACGTTGGATAGTCCATTTATCGAGGAAGGCTTTAGGCTATATAACATAAAGATATGACTCACAAGACCACAGCAGCAATGAAAAATGTTGCGAAAACGGGAGAAAGATATTCCTTTTGAGAGCTTCTGCTGCGTACGCTGCGGAAACCGCTTAAGTTACACAAAAATCATGTATGACAGGATTGTTCAGCATTAAGAGTTCTATAATAAAGTCCGCGACAGCATATGTTTATGGTTGACTTACTACAACCTTTTTTATGTTAATAAATTTATAAAAAAATAATGCATTATTTTTAGAGGTGTATTATACACACAGGTATTTATTCTTATCAAAATAAATACATTCATCATCACGAGCATTTCATTTAGAACCAAGTTGCCCTGTATATCATTTGATTTCAATAAATATCTTAGGAGCTTTCACAGTTTTAACATAACTCCGCACCAAAATAATGTTCGCCGCTTAAGTACAACGTGCGCTTGCGCTAATATATTATAAAGCTGAAGAGTTTGTTTGTTTGAACGCGTTTATCTCAGGAACTGCTGGACCGATTTGAAAAAATATTTCTGTGTTGGATAGCTTATTTATCGAGAAAGGCTTTAGGATATAAAACATGACGCTGCGACGGGAGGGGAGGGAGCAAACTCAAAACGCGCGGACGAAGTCGCGGGGGACCGCTAGTTATATTATAAAGCTGAGGAGTTTGTTGGTTTGAACGCGCTTATCTCAGGAACTGCTGAACCGATTTGAAAAAATATCTCTGTGTTAGATAGCTTATTTATTGAGACAGGCTTTAGGATATAAAACATCACGCTGCGACGGGAGGGGAGGGAGCAAACTCAAAACGCGCGGACGAAGTCGCGGGGGACCGCTAGTAATGTAATAATGGCACAGCTATCAGGGCTGTTTTTATCTGTTGTGAATAAACTGGCGACTAACTTGCCCCAATTACTTATCATTCTATTTACTTATTGATCAGCCAATTGTAAAAAGCTCATAAATTTCTGTCATAAAAGAAAAAGTGTTTACGGAAAACGCTGTCATAAAAAGCATGAACCTATAATAAATTGATTAAAATGCACTAAAAGTAACCATCGCCCCCAAAAAAAATACGATAAGATTATTTAACGTAGGCAACCGCAAAGTATTATGTTTATTAACATAACTGTAACTTGCTTATCAAATAATCATTAACATAAAGACGTTACGGTATATATTACCAGAGATCGACGCTTAGACGATGCGAAAGGGTGTTAAAATGTTAGGATTTTACCGGTTGCCCAAATGAGACCTATTAAGTAATATCAATCACGATAAATTCAATCTGCTTGTCTCCTTAATGTAGAGTTAATGCTAACCAGATCACCATTATACCTTCATGTATTAACTACAAACTATCCACTGTATCTACTATCCTAATTGATTGTTTGACTCGGATAGCGAAAACTACATTATTTCTGGGTAGAAATTCCTTTTTTTTTTACTATTATATAGGCAGATATTTGGCTTCAATCTCACCTGATGGTAAGCGATGATGTGGCCTAGGATGGATTATGTCTGACTAGTAACAGCCTATTCACTCTCTTCTTGAACTCATCCAGATCATAATGGCTAGGAAACACTTCTGCCGGCAGCGCATTCCACTCCCTGGCCGTGCACATGAGAAACGTAGATCGATATCTAGTGGAGCGTGTTGCTGGTATGTCTACGACGTAAGGGTGGAAACCGCGCCCGCGTCTTGTGTTTCTCTGGTGAAAGGGGGCTGGTCGTGTTAAAATGTGCAATGTGTAAATCAGGTCGTGCAATTCTCTCGCACACTCCGAAATGCAGCCTGTAGAAGACACCTTCCCATCTATCTGAGCAATCAAATACAAAGCAGTTGTGAATCAAACACCTTGTAACTTGTTTACCGGAGGGTATCATATAAAAGACATTAACTGTTTCCTCACTGATGCGCGCCAAATTATCGGAGGAATTGCAGTGATGCCTACGCGCAGCAGATACGGGTGCGCTGACGTAGTACACTGTCGTTAGCCGACCTCAATGCAATAGATTTGATACTATCATTATGCTGTAAGCATTCTTAAAACGTTTATACTTTCCATTAGTTAAACTGTTTCAATAAAATTCAATAGGAAAACATAATCATAACCTAGGAGTATGCCTAATGATGTTTTATGTGAATTTAGTTGTAAGTAACAATTAACTATTATTAATTACTAACAAATAAACCCACAATTATATATATATACTAACTAAATCCTAAATTATCCTTCCCTAAATTCTATGGGTATTTGAACAAAATACCAAGAATTCACAGCTACGTGTCTTTTCAAGCTATTGCGACGTGATGATGAGAAATAAAATATCATCGTCTCTTGACGTCAGAGTCCTATATTAAATATTATCGAACTTGGGCCGCGTGCATACGGGCGCGTATTATGACGTCGCATGCGCGCACCGGCGCGGCGACCTCCGCGAGGTCTCGTCCACATCAGCCGGGAAAACCCGCAGGTATTGCGCTGTCCAATGCACGACTACAGCGTTAATCGCTTAATGTGATTCCGTAACAGACAATAACACTAAATAATAATAAACCTCCAACAAGTCCGTAGTATAAACTCGCAGATGATTGTTGGACTATGTAGACGGATACACTAGTTTTGATACCATAAAGATGTGAAAATGGGGACGAAAAGAATAGATTTGATCATCCACTGACCGAAGAAGGTGGAAATGGGGATAAAAGTGTTACGGAGTGATCCGATTTGTAACGGCCAAGTCGCGGTGAATAGCTCAAGAATAATATTTGAAATCATTTTAAATTTACTTACATTTTTGCACAGACGGACACAATATTTTTAATACTTACTAAACATTACTTGAGAGATAAGCAGGAAATAAGTGTTTTCAAAATGACTCAAAGTACCTATGTGTTAGTCACCCTATGTCTAATTACAAACATTATGTGGTTGGCTTGGAATGATAGTGCTGAAATGATAATACATAATGTTAATGAGGTAACAATTATAAATGTCTTTAGGCTTTGGTACACTCCCACGCACATAGTCTTTTATGTTTTTTTGTAATCACGTTAACTCTCAAACCACTAGCATAGCATTTGAGTGTACTATGCCACTAGTGACGAATAATTATTGTTTAGGCAGATAACTTACATAAGCGATAGGCGTAATTAGGTTTATATAATTTTCGGGAACCGAGAGATAAAGAGCACTCTCTCACTACCTACTTTACTTTCCTTTTACCATTGTCTGCACCGTGTTTTTACCGACTTCAAAAAGGAGGTAATATGTGTATGTGATATCGTTAGAATTTGGTAATATTTGAGAATGTTGATCTGTAAAGGCTTTCAATCACGTACGCTAAATTTCGTAAGTGTATGTATGTATGTATGTCCACGGAGATCTCGAAAACAAATGGCAAGGCGTGATATTGATGATTTTACTTCAATCCGGTAGGTATATTTTAACTTAGGGTACAGTATAATTTACCTAAAGTTTTGACTAGCAGAGAATGCTTTTAGCGTTAAGTCCACCTTTGTTCACTATATTTGTGCAATACAGTCTTTAAATAAATAAATAAGTTTTCCTAATTCGGTCCAGTAGTTTTTGAGATATACTCGTAAGTAATAACTCAAATATAAAATTAAACCGAATATAAAAAAAACTGCCTAAAAAGCTTAAAAAATGCATTCTTATTGTATTAAGGAGTAACTAATTCGTGTTATTTGAAGCTTTTGAGTCATTTTTGGAGGCCGTTTAGCTTTAAGCTACCTACATTTATATAGGGATGGCATATGGCTGATAGGCCCGGTTTCCACCAAAGCAGAGAGGAGAGGGCCTTAAGCTTACTTCTTTGTTAATACATGCACCTGATGTTCCCGGGTGCCTATCAAATTTAGATTTATGAAATTAAAAGCCAAAAAGAGGTCCAATCTAGGATATGCTAACAGCCATACTCAAATAAACTAATTTACCGTGAGTTAAAAAACGATCAAAGTATATCTATTATAATGAAACGATGTCATTTGTTGTCGAGTGAAGTAGCGGCGGATAGTAAAGCGCGTACGCACCTTTTGTCATATAAAGTAGCTTGCGTGACAGGTCGTGTAAACAGACGCCATGCTTGCCCGCGCGCAGTTGTCCACGATCGTGCTCGCCGCGCTCTGCGCATGCGCAGCCGCGCGCCCCGACCTCAACGCTAATAATAGTGAGTAAATAAATAAACAATTTTACAAAAAAATGGAAATATAACAATATAAAATTTATAAAAACGTTATAAACCAATAAACCAAGCCGTAATAAATCGACTTTTTCGTAAAAAAAACGGCTACAGTGATAGTGTGTGTGTTAATTATAAAAAAATATTTCTTGCATTTAATTAAACTTTAAATAAAAAAGGGTACCTGATGAAACAATAGATGTAATTACAAAAGCGCATAGAATTTTTTCGTGATAATTACTTGAACCAATCTGCACCTCGTGCCCTAGTCTCATTGATAAGTCGCTGTAAAAACAAAACAAAGTCAACATACCTAAATGAGAACCAAATTTAAATAAACTTACCTTCTGTTTGGTATAAAGCAGTTGAGTTTTTGCCGGTGAAATAAAAAAATACCTAATTTAAACTGTGTTGTTATAATCATAATAATATTTAAAATCGTGTGTAGACACTGTTTTTTGAGTCCCGAAAATCCAATTTGATATGGATTTGGCCAGATATCGAATCAATTAACAATTATTCATTACCAAAAACGACAAACATAAAATAGTATAAAATGATATGTTGAATAATATACGTTTCATAATTATAACATATAAGTTGGAAAAACAAACATGAATTAAAGTAATCTAATCTTAATGTAACTGAAACCAAAAATCATTATTATTATCTCATGAATACAGAGCCAATTTATCGTCTCACGGTATTATGTTCGATACTAATACATGTTGTTATCATTATTATCACAAACGAGACACGAACGGCTAAATTGTACCGCGGCCGGTAAATGGCTCGATTACGTTGTTTCCCTAAATAACCTTAATGACGGAATTTCCCATGAAGGAAGAGTTTTGTTTTTACTCAGATAAGCACAATTTTCCTACGAGCTATAATAGGTACGGCTAATTGATGTCATTAGAAACCGGACTTGTTAAATGCATTCCGATAGCTGTATTATAATAACTGCTCTAACAGAAGACAGACATCGATGATAATCAAGTGATTTATATCCGGATATCGATCGAAATTGATAAACAATGATAAAAAAAACACTTGTCGCATAAGCAAAAAATTAAACTTGTACTGCAACTAATTGACTTTTAGGGTTAACTTAGTCCCGATTTTCCCCACGTCAGATAAGAAATATTCGGCGATTAAAATACATAACGCCTAATTTGAACTTCACATATTTGTCAGCAATCATTTAGGTAAATGTAATTTTAAAATCGGTCGTTTCAGTCGGCTATGTCTTATCGGACGTTAGTAAAATCGGCCCTTAGCAAGTTTATGAAAATCCATGTTTGCGTAATACCAGAAATGAATAACGTACCTGCAGCAGTTACAGCCAACATGTATTGTTTCCAGAATTCGTGCCAGTCAAAAGCTCCAAATTGAACGCTGTCGAAACCTTGCGCAGTTCTGAATTGTCAAACGTGGTCAGTTACCCTGCGCAGGGCTCCCAAATCACTTTTGATGGAAACACTAATAATGCCGTGAACCCTAATGCGGAAAATGGTGCTACTCCCAATGTGGAGAGTAAACCAACCAGTTCTTTTAAAGTACCGGACCCTCTACCAAGCACATCGGTGGTTGGTTCATCTGGGGGCTTGAAGCCATCTCACCCAGAGCCTTTGATGCCTGAACTGTTTCGCGACGACGCGAAGCCCGTGAATCTGCGGTACCCTCACGCGGTGCTGTTTGGAGGAACCTGTGGCGGATCCATCATCCACCCCAAATGGGTCTTGACGGCGGGACACTGGTAGGTTGACACTTATTTTCTTATGTTTAATGTACACGTACTTTATTTAAGCTCTTTGAGAGGCAGCTCACGTTACATCAAAGTGCCTTCCGCAATCAATACACCAATTTTCCAGACGTTATTATATCAGTATCATTTTTCGGGTGGGCGGCTAGATTTTTTTAAATTTTAGTAATAGTATACGAGCAAAAATAAATATTTCAAAAGAACATACATACAGTAGAACATAGAACATTCTCCATTTTTATAAAAATATGCTTGAATGCTCAAATGAATAACTTTTCAAGCGCGTGCGTCACCACGGCATTTAATGATAAAGTGTTAATGCTTGACATTAAAATACTGGGTTTTCCGGTTCCATGCGGTGCCTCGACTGCAACGACGTTCTTTATAGTTATTTTTAATGAATTCTATTTGGAAACAAGTAAGTTCAAAATCCTAGTAGTTTATGAGAAAGAAACGCATGCTAATCACAACATTGTCAACAAAGGCTCACATGGTATTACTTGCTCAAAACTGTCAGCAGCGACGCATGTGCCAGCGAAATCATAGGCGAACAAGAACATAAATAATGTTTTATATGATTTCTTATAATTTAACCGAGGTTATGCCAAAAGTCAAAACAAGTTTATTTTGTCATACCTATTTTCAACTTGGCTTGATAAAACATGGTCATTGGTAGCTACGCTGCGCGTATTATACAGTTTACTTACTTGCTTTTGATATCAAATACTACAGCAGAGAGACCTTGATTATTTACCAAAACTAAAACAAAAAGCTAAGAAAAAAAAAATTCAACAACATCATAATCATTTAATGTTTGTATGGTAGAAACTCCTTAATTTGACCTAGATACTTAGGTATATCTAAATATCCAAGAACAAATATTACTGCGATTGACCAGCGATGCAACAATTTGAACTATAACTTGGTGATAACCCCTGTCTTTTATTTATTATCTTTGTCCTTGCCTCGTGTACTCCAACAAAGATTGATCTTGCCTATACTAAATATACGTGCATATGTTGGTACAACTTAATTTGAATTGTCCATTGAGAACTTGATTCGCCAACAACCAATAAACCATATTACGATCTGCTGGCTTAGGTCTAGACAGGTATTTACAAAGTCTAGCTAGCTAGTCTATTATTCGTTAAATACAGTCTGTGATTTGTGTACCAAATCATTATAGTCGATACAAAACGCCAAATTGCCAATCCTCAGTGCATTTACTCAACAATAGTCTAAATAGGAACATTCATTCATACTCCTCGTTGCGGAAATTACATACATTCTAATTCATGTCACATCACAATTAATCACAGTATCACTTGTGAAATAACAAGTTACAAAACTTGTGTTTAAGTCGTTCCAAAACGTTATCAAAATAAAGTTCATCGAATTCAATGTAAATCAGCCCTCGCGTCCTTGCTTCAACGCAATGGTTTTATTTATGAATAGGTAGGTTGTAAGTTATTTTTATTTTATTTAATGCATGTCTTGGTTTAAAATTCATTTCAATGAACTCATATTAAAATCCAAAACTTATGTGCGTGCACATACAAAAATGTTCAACTAACTGACGTTGATGTCTTTTCCAATCAGCAGGGCGATTCAGAACCATTCGATAAGACATTCGGTTTGGGTTTGGGACAGATTTTTTAAATTTTCTATTCAGAACAACCCAATCCGGACAAAATTTTCCCAAACCCGGAACGACGGAACCGAAGATGACGTCACATCGTTCGATTACAGAGATTTTCATATACCGATCATTATTTGACATTTCTTGCGTCACAGTATTTTCTCTCTGGTGCCTGTTTTCTTTAAAAAATCGCTCAGAAATTAACATTCGGATGTGTTTTTACCCGTAAAGTGAGTATTTATTTGTATTCAATCTTCTAATTGGTCAATATATTATACAACCCTAGAGCTATGGCAGGACCTCCAGTACTTGCTTACATACAACTCAACGAAATAAAATGTGTATAAGAAATCTTTCTTTTAAAAACTATTGGACGCGGCAAAATTCATACCGTCACATCCCTGTAAATTCTGCCATTGCCATTTCTATTTGGGTTTACAGGATATCATGCAAGGAGAAATAGTAAGACGTAGACGCCGGCGACGGGAGCAGAATCCCCGCATGTGTATTTTGAAACAACTGCGGGACACTTTAAATCCTTTTAATTCGACGGTTGGTGTATTCACCAGAAAATACCTATAGATTAACTCAAGATATGGTTTTATCTTAAACCTCTGAAATAAAACAGTTTACATCTTGAAGAAACAAAATATTTAAAGTATAACCTGAGATAAGGCTATATTATCGTTGAACTACATAATTACTTTACCAAACTATTAGTTGAATCATTACCACTTCTTTTCACAACTTTATTTTCCCAATCCTAATCCTAACGTGGGTGTCGGAGCAATTCAGAATAACATTGGGTTTGGGTTTCGATTACAGAAACAGCTTCGGTTGTTTCATTTACGAAGCCTTTAAATAAAAAATATTACATCATTTAATGAATATAATACATACTATATATATTCAATTTGTGTGTCCTATATTGCTACAATATATTTTGTGAGAACAATGTTCTTGATATTTGATTAAATGAGCTCAGATTAAGGGTTAATATGAAATTAAATAATTTTGTATATTTATATTTTAATGCCTCCCTTATAAATGCACTATACCAGTCAATAATTGGGTACGTTTCAGTTTTAAGTTTCCGTACTACAAACCTCTTGTTCGCTTTGCTTGGTTCCCAATTTCTGACAAATGTCTGTTTCTAGAGCGATGACAGCGATTTTCGACAAAATCGGAACGCGATCATACATTGTCAAAACGTGATAATATGTCTTATATAACATAGCGATCATAACAAATTGTGTAGGATTTACATGTAAATAAACTATATTTCAATAGAGAAAACTTAATTTCCAGAGTAGGTACTATATTATTTGCCTGAATCAATAGCTTTGTAATTTGACTTGATTGAGAGAAAGTGATCAATACAGAACCATAGGTACAGTGTCTAAATTGGGATTATTTAATATCTTTCTTTTTGTTAGGAACCTATAGTATTTACGGAGGAAGAGGATGAGAGATGGTATTGTCAACTCTTGGATCGCTGTACTTTGCTTGGTTATTTGGATTGTCTTTTAAACTCTTCAGCAAACAACATTCAAACTTCCTAGCATTTGTATTAGCATCGAAGTGAAGTGTGCTTACAATAAACTGCAGACCAGTGAAATACGATAGTTTTATATTATTTTATTATAAGTAACAAATATTGGATACTATTACTATGATGTATGTAAAAAAAATTGTACAAAAGATAACTTGTTTAATTTTTATTAAGTAATTTATCACCCTTTATTTTCAAGGTTTCCAAATAATTTATTTGAACTTTCGACTCGACTTTCTTACGGTCTTTGTTATGAGCACAGCCAATGTCCTGAATGATAAGTTATTCCCATTGGAACACACAAAGTTTCGTAGGAACTTGATTGTCCTGCAGATTGTTAATAAAATAACTGTACTGTCCACCGCGTCCTGTTGACAAAAGCCTTTTACATGTTATCCTGGCATCCTCCGTATTGCTAAAAGATGCTGTGTATTATAGAGATACACTTTTTATTTGTATTTCGTCGACACGGATGTCGATGTTATTTTTCGTGTTTGGTAAACGCACTGCACCTATTTATGTTTGTAGCAACTCATTATATTCACATAGCGAAGAAATACACCTAGATAGGTCAATACTCATTTTTATCTGGATTTTCCGACATAAACGGGTGCTACAGGGCACCCGATTAACTTTGACAGAAAATACCGTGACGTTCGGCAACAAATGTCAGAAAAAATGTTCTGAATAGCGTCGATAACTAAAACTACGCTGTAATCTCTGTAGGTAATCGAACGATAATGACGTCATCAATAAATTATTTTTTCATAATTATTAATTAATACCATTTAGAATTGATTACTGGTCACTCAAAGGGCCTATATTTAAAAGGTTTGCTCTTTTACTTATAATTGTGAAATATTTTTAGTTGCAGGCTCCATAAACGCAACAACTGAAACCGTTGTTGCAATCGAAATCGATTTCTATGTTGTTCTGTATTGCTCCGAAAACACATGTTGGGTTTGGGTTTAGGAATCGTATGCCGAAGGTTGGGTTTGAAACCCAATGGTTCTGAATCGCCCTGCTGAACCATGGACTTTAGCGCTAGAAAAGTATTGTTGTATCTTTTTATTGAGCTCGATAATAAAGTCTGTTCTTTTTAGCTTGTCGAATATTATAAACAATCTTGACATTCCTATTTAACGAAATAATTTGTTTAAAATGAGATAGACACCATAATCAGGACCTACATTGATTATTCATCGTGGAACACAGTAATCTTTTTGTAATAAATAGATAATACATTTTATTTACTAATATTCATTTAAAAGTTACGAAAACATTGTTTACATTGTTCGACTAGCAAAGAAAAACGAACTGTAGATTTGTTTGAATATTGAAAGACCGTGATAAGGTTCTAAGATGCGGTTTTTCAATAATTACTTATGTGGCAATATCTCTCGCTACCTTCACCAACATCGAAACTTTTGGCCGTGAACTCGAGCGATTATTAGTCAGTAGTCACGCATCGATAAACAAAGCTTTTAAAGTTGAAGGTTCTTGGAAACAATGGACAATGAAAAACACTCAGCACCTACAATTTAGCATAGGTTTTGACACCGTTCAATAATAAATCTAACTGCCCACAAAAGTACCTATAAAGATGAAATAAATTGCATACAATAATTGCAAAAATAATAGATTTGTTTGAATATTGAAAGACCGTGATAACTTACATTTTTAACCGACTTCAAAAAAGGAGGAGGTTATCAATTCGACTGTATGTTTTTTTGTATCTATGTTACCTCATATCTCCGTCGTTAGTCGACCGATTCGAAAAATCTGTTCACCTACCTAGAGGGTATACCTTCTAGTTGGTCCCATTGTTGCCAATTTGGGATCTGATGATGGGATCTTGGTGTAATCGAGGGAAACCCTCGAATTTTAAAGGCACGTATAGTGAAGTGTAACTGGAAAACTTAATGTTGACGTGTTGTTACGTCTGATAGACCACATCTTGTGGGGCTGAGCTGATGGTGAAACTCCTTAACGCTTAGGAGTTTAGTAATTATAATGACAGAACTGATGATAGGTAGTTGGTAGCTTCTTAAAGAACAGAGTCATAAGATACAACACCCCCCCCCCCCCTCCTGTAATCCCTAAAAATGAAGAAATAAAATTAACTTTAATAAAGTAAAAACCGACTTCAAAACCAAAATGCAATAAAAAGTCTTAAATAACCTCTTGAATATTGAAAGAAAAGGAATCCATTTTAGGCGAACAATTGAAGTCGGATTTTTACCGACCGACCGATTATATAAAAACTTTGATTAGATTTTTATTGTGATATCACGAGTAGGTACTCGAATTAATTAATTATTATTGGACACCAATCACATACAATGTTCTGATCCTAAAGTTAGTAGCTAATGCACGTGTGCCATGGAAATCAAACACAACAGTGCTGTCACAACACCCAGACCACGATTGCTGGCATGGTACAACAAATATTTAGTTTCAATATATTTATTTCAGCACTCTATTTACTGGCGGGCGCTACGTGCTGGCCGGCACCAACAACTCTGACGACGGCTCCGGTATCACCAAGAAGGTGAAGAAGCTCTACATCCACCCTAACTTCTCCGTCGGACCCTACTGGCTCAACGCCGCTAACTACGACATCAAACAAGTAAGATACCTAAACCATTTCCACCACAAAGATTAATCTTACTTTTCCTCCTAATTTGAGACCTCTTCATGTTCAATTCCTGTCATCTTCTTGACCTCTTGGTACGACACGACGTCAAACTTATAGCTGTCACCGTAATAGTGTGAAAACTGCGTAATTAAAATCTAACGGTTTTAAATTCGTTATATTGTAATCATTCGATTTATTGTGAACTGTACCGAACTTCATACAATATACGTGACGACCTCCGTGGTCGAGTGGCTAGCACGCTGGTTTCAAGCGTCGCCATCTCGTGAGGTTCCGGGTTCGATTCCCGGTCGGGTCAATGTAGAAAACCATATTTTCTATATTGTCTCGGGTCTGGGTGTTGTGGTACCACCGTTGTGTCTGATTTCCATAACACAAGTGCATGGGCTACTTACTTTGGGATCAGAGCAATGTATTGGTGTCCAATATTCTTATTCTTATATTCTATCTATATAAACTGAAATGACGAATTACTGGACAATGTGGCGGGTCAGGGAAGTTGAACGCTAGATTCGTGTTAGGTTGACAAGTGAGTAACAAAAAAGCATAAATGCTAGACCTTGTCTAGCTTGTGCACAATAAATCGTCAGATTAAATTCTAGCGATTTTATAACCTTTAACTATGTTATAGCCATGTATAACCAGTTGGAATAAAAAGAATAACAATTAAGAGATAAGACAACAGTTATATCGAATACTTATAGGCATATATAAAACTCCATCTATACTTTGTTAATATTATAATACTGAAGAGTTTGTTTGTTTGTTTGAACGGTTTTAGGAACTACTGGACCGATTTGAAAAAATATTTTTGTGTTGCATAGCTTATTTATCGAGGAAAACTTTAGGCTAAAAAACAACACGCTGCGACGGCTCACAACGCGCGGGCGAAATCCCGGGAACCGCTAGTCTATCTATAAAATAGTTACTGGACGATGTATGCACACATACATATAAGCTCACATCGATAGGCACTCAAAGAGAATGATCAAGAATTGAATCGTGCCAAAGTTTTGTTTCGCTCATTTTTATCGCAACGCGGCAATCGATCGTTATCCTCAATATCAGGTTCTGGCTTAATGTTCTTAAATAAAATATATCTACAATATTTACAAACAAAACTCGTTTTATACTACCTGAACATAACGATGTTGTTGTTAGGTGGCAGCGAGATGGGACTTCATGCTGGCTGAGTTGGAGGAACCCCTCGAGCTGGATGGAGTGAATGTAGCCTCGGTGGCTCTGGGAGAAGACAGGAGGCTCCTGCCCGGCACCTACGTCGGCTACGCTGGGTACGGCACTGATCACCATGGGGTATGTACTTGATGCTAATTTAAGCTAACTGAAACACAAACCTTCAGAATAAATTAGGTAAATACTTTAATAGCATAAAGACCGATTCATAAAAAAATATTGAAAAACCGGCTAAGTGCGAGTCGGACTCACCCACTGAGGGTTCCGGGTCAACTTTAACTGATTTATGAATCCACTTACTTCCACTAACAAAACACCACAATATTTTGTTGACAGCAAACATAACTTTGTTTTTCATAGTGTTTGTATGAAGAACAAAGTTATGTTTGCGGTTGTTGAAAACGTGCTATATCTCAAAAACTACCAGTCCCATCCCGTCCGAACCAATTTTCATTAAAAGTATTTGTTAAGATCTACATCATTTTTTTTTCAAAATTTACTAATGTTTAGTTTAGAAGTTAAAGGGCCATTTTACCACTTTGGAAGCGTCTATCTATCAAACGTTAGACTTTATAAGAAAATGGTTTTAGAAACCTCAATGTCATTTAAAACAACCTATCCATAGACCCACAGAAAGGATAGGTTTGACTAAAAGAAAACCGGTTTTAGTTTCATGTATATCCCGCCTTAAATATCATTATGTATTTTTTATATTTTGTACAAGAATCGTAAAGCGGTTAACAGGATACATATTCCTACCAAATTTCAGCAGTGTGATGTTTTTAGTTACAGAATAAAGTGGCTGTGACATACGGACGGACAGACAGACAGACAGACTTGACGAAACTCTAATGGTTCCGTTTTTTGCCAGTCGGCTACGAAACCCAAAAAAGCTAACAGCAGCGCTCTCGTGGATTTGGCACGAAGGTTTTTGAAACCACCTACATTATGTTAAAACTAAGATATTTAAATAAATCTTAGTTGTGCTTCGAGTAGTAGTAGTAGTTAAATTACTACAAGTACCTAGTTTAATTTACTTTAGTTTTTGGTTTTGATCGCGCTAAAAGTATGGCAACAAACATGTTTATTGCCGAACATGATTCGTCTGTTCGTAGGTATTCAAAACAACACAGCATATTAATAACTTATCTAGGAGGAAGTTGACTCGTAAACATAATATGAGAGCTAGGTGGTGTGATTAATATTGACGAGATGTCATGAGGAAATAGGGCTTAGGCACGTTCCACGAATGCTGCATAATATAATTAAGTAGGTAATACGAGGTATTTAAATGTGAAGTAAGAGGTAGGAATGAGTGAATTGATAAGACAATAAGAAGTTATTGTTTCTATAGGACACCAACTCATCGATCTTAATCATCAAGTTATTGCACAGAGTTTTCCACTCGACAACTTACTTCAAAATACATAGTTTCTCAATTTTGTTAAAATAAATGGGTAATAACCACGTTACTATTTTATGCGGATTGGGATAGCCTTTGTATGCCATTGTAATTTCGTAATAATTACTAAATGGATATTTTAAAGATTTTCAATGTAAAATTATAAATCAGTCTTGAATCTATATGAGGTACTCTTCTTAAGAGATAAAGAGACCGAGCATCTAAACTAACATCTATCGAAATAAGTTACTAATACGTTTATGCATAAGTAAGTTATATACAAAATACATATCTGTTTACAGGGATTCATGAGGTCAGAGATGCATGCGATGCACCTGCGGACGCACACAAATTCAACGTGCCAAAAACTGGTGCAGTTTAACGGAGAAGACATGCTGTGCGCACAGGGCTACGCGCCTCGGTTCGACGCCGCTTGCAACGTAAGTGACTGCACTCTTAACACTTCACTGCACTGCACTGACTTCGATAGCTCGATTCTTTAATATTATTCATTGATGATCCTCACTGGACTAACAAATACAAAAACTTTTCCAATTTGATAAGCGCGTTCAACCACATACACTCCTGCCGGTCATCTTTATAAGATCATAAAAACAGTAAATAGTGCAGTTTTTTTTTGCTTAACTCTTTACTTTTTTTGTGACAGAGCAATATTTTTGTAACAAATCATAAAAAGGACGTCCACTGCTGAACAAAGGCCTCCCCCACGGTTTTCCTCTGCGACCGATCACAAGCGATCTGCATCCAGTGTGATCCTGCGATCTTTTCAATGTCCACCTAGTCGTTGGACGTCCTACACCACGACTATGGTCAAAGGGTTTCAATCTAAAACATTTCCCTCCCAACGGCCATTCTCAGGGCTAAGTCCGTAACCTCAGTTATCCTACGTTTCTCCTCATTTCTGATTCGATCTCGTAGAGAAACACCGAGCAAAGCCCTTTCTATCGCTTGTTGTGAGATTTTAAGCTCTTTATGAGGCCCATAGTAAGAGACCAGTTTCGGATCCATTCATTCGAAACATTCCATGCGCTCGTTGAATTTATCGTTTCCCACCTCAAAGACTTAAAAAATCTCCCTAAATATTAACGAACCATCATCAAACTGCAATAAGTACACCAGTTGTTCTCGCGAAGTACGCGATAGCACCACGGGCTCAACGGAAACTTCTACAGAGCTAATAAATAAAAGTCTAGTTGCTTTCCACAGATATGCCTCGTTTTACCTCTTTAAAGATTATTGATAACTTTTACGTAGTTTTGATTAATTTGCTTCTAACTTCCAATAACTAACCGATGCGACCAACGTTGACAGGGCGACAGTGGCAGCGGGCTTGTGACCGGCACCGGGAAGCTGGTAGGCGTGGCTTCGTGGGTGGAGAACGACGCCTTCGAGTGCCGCAACGGAAACCTGGTGGTCTTCTCGAAGGTGGCGAGGGTGCGTGAGTGGATCCGCGAAGTGGCTGGCGTGTAACTCCATCGCCAAACGTCAGGAACTTGCTGCTGCTTCTGCATCAGAATGCTGAAGAAATGGTGCTGAACTTTGATGATGGGTGCTTGTATATGCAACCGTCATATTGTAAAACAGCGTGATTACAATGTTACAGTTGTAAATCCGTTAAATTGTAATCTGACGATTTATTATGAACTTACCGAACTTTATAAATTTTAACGTAAACTGAAATAAAGAATCACAGGGCAAAGTGGTGGGTAAGGGTAGGTGAAGGATTTTCACGTAAAGTTTATGTAATGTAAGTACCAATAAAAGCGTAAATTCTTTACCACCTCGAGCTTGTTCACAATAAATCGATAGATTACAATTTACCGGATTTAAAGCCGTAAGATTATAATCACGCGGTTTTTACAATATTACGGTGACAATTACAATTGAACAAACAAAGCAACATCGCATCAACATACCTATAGTTTAGCCGACCAGAGAATGCTCATACAAAGTTTTCCATTTTGTCAGAAGTTTGTCATGTTTTCTATCAATTTTCTGACAAAATTTAAAACTTCAAATAAGGCCACTCCACCAAAGCTGAGACGTGTGCTGTGTGCTGTGCGAGAAGAGATGTTATTCAGCTCGGATGCGAGAAGTAGAGTGCTCATTACTCATTCCGACATTCTGAGGGTGACATTCGCATTAATTTATATTTATATATATTTTATTTATATAAATAAAACAAATCTCCGCACAGCGATCTCCACTGAAGGTCAGCGCAGAGGAGATGGTGTCAATAACACAATTCTATTGGTTGATTTAAAAAGATATCTTCCCCGCTCGTCTCGTCTCCGCTTTGGTGGAGTCCCGGCCTTAACATTCTTGGGCGGCTGAATTATTGGTTCACAGATTATTATAATTCTTACAGGCGTAACGTGTCCACGAATATTAATAACGATAAATTAAGCAGGTACCTATTTTGTTTTGTTTTCAATGCTTGTAAAGTAAGTTGTTCTCAAATTAACATAACTTTCCGTGGCCATAAACATAGTTCTAAGTTCTGTATTGTTGAATTCTTAGCTTACTTACCTATCTAGCTTAAAAGTATACATATCGTACTAAGGCGTAACTTTTAAATTTGTGATCACTTAACTGTTTTATGATCTTATTTATATGACTGTACCATAATTAACATCTTGACACAATTACTATTTACTTAAATACATGATAAAATAAGACAATGTAAGAAACTTATGGTGGTTCTAGTCATAGTCTCTAAATTAAAACACTAGCATAACAATAGAGTTGGTTTTACGAAACCGGTGAACAAGTACTTAGCTCTCTTTTATAGTTAAGCGTACAAATATTTTACAGAAAAGCCACTGTAAAAGAACATTAAACTACGACTTTATATTAATTGCAAAAGATAATGGTGATTTAATCTTAAGAGCATAAATTATTTAAATGTCGCCATTGTTGTATCTCGAAATTGTTAATAAATATTAAAACACTATGTGAGTGTTACTTACTATTTTTAATTGATAATTCAATTATCAAGCAAAAATATGTGTTTGTGCATCGACTGACGTGCACGTGCACATTATAATAGTTCCCCAACCTGATTTCGGCACGGCAATAAACGGAACTCATTGTTTCGTCAATTCTGTCTGTCTGTCTGTCCGTCTTATACAAAAAATAATTATATTTAAGAGGGGCTCCCATGCACGAAACTAAATTCGTTTTTTTTTGTCAAACCTATGCGTGTGGATTGTTTATGGATAGATTTTTAAAGAGGTTCCTAAAACCATTTCTCTTAAAGTCTAACGTTTGATACAAAGACGCTTCCAAAGTGGTAAAATGGGCGACTCCCGCCCTTTCTAACTTTTAAACTATCGAGTATTAATTTTGAAAAATATATATGCTGTAGATCTAAGCAAATACTTTTTCAACACACTTGCTCAAAACGACGTTTTTATTCCACCGATTTTTGGCTCATAATCATGGATATTAAACACGCGTGCTTTTTTAGTATATTATTGCACTAGTGCTTTAAGTTCATTAACCCGACCAATTTACATTTGTTCCCTAATACCTACCAAGTCGTAAGTAAGAAGAAGAAGAGATATAATTTAGTCGGGTTATACAATACTTTTATTTTAGCAACAAACAGTATTTATGCGAAAAATAACAGTATCTACATATTTATTTCAATAAATAGTAAATCCAGATTTATTACTAAAAATAGCTCAAATTCATTAAACATTTTCTGTGATTTGTGTTTTAAACACAAATTATTACATGTTTAATCTTGGCTTTTGGCCGATCTAGTTCGCGCCTAAGCCTTGCGCGCGCTTCGGTATAGCGGCAAGAAAAAAAAACGCGCCATTTTTCGTAAATAATATAATTGTCGGCTGTGACAAAGTTTGGATTTAATTATGAAGTTTAATATTAATGAAAATGTCTACTTCAAGTGAAGAAAATGAAGAAAACCTATTATTAACTCCGCCGACATACGTAACGAGGCGAAAAACGCGTGCGAAAGTCTTTGCCATCAAAATCGAGTGAAATGTATTTTTACTAACTGTTTTAATAATTAAAAACTTAGTAAATGAAGATTCTTGTTTTTTCCTCGCAAGTGTGTTGAAAAACGTCGTATGGAACACGTGTGCCTGTGACCAAAATATACGCTGCTTTCTTATGGCGCACTAGCTTTCGCTCGTGCGCACACAATATCGCCTTGTGCATAATGGTCAACTTAGCACACTTGTATCATAATGTACTATTAACGAAAATATAGTAAAATTTCTTATAAGAGTACAAAAACGGTCAAGTGCGAGTCGGACTAGCGCACTGAGAGTTCCGAGACAACGTTAACTAAATAAGGGTATCTACTTACTTCCACTTAGCTTAAATACCACAATATTTTGTTTACAGCAAATATACATTTGTTTCTCATAGAGTTTGTATAAAAAACTAAGTTATGTTTGCGGTTATTGAAAATGAGCTTTATTTTAAAAACTACTAGTTCTGTCTCGTTTAAAAGTTAGAGGGGGGCACGCCCATTTTACCACTTTGAAAGCGTTTATCCCCCAAATGTTGGAATTTAAGAAAAAAGCGGTTATAGGAAGCTCCATGTAATTTTAAAAGATGATTCATATTATTCATAGACATATATTGATTTACGCAATTTTTTGTGATAGTTTCATGTATTGGAGCACCTCAAAAGTTATTTTTTTTATTTTTTTGTATGGAATCGTAAAGCGGTTAACAGAATACACCTACCGACTAAGGTTTATACTGTGTAATGCTGTTAGTTTCAGAATGAAGTGGCTGTAACATACGGACAGACAGACCGACTTGACGAAACTATAGGGGTTCCGTTTTTTGCCAATTAAGAAACCTTCAGTTTCAGGAAATTTATAACCACATTAAGCCAATTGTTGTTTTTTTTTTCTTTTTTTGATGCTTCGGTGTCGAAGTGGGTTTGTTGTAGATTTCTAGATCATGAATGTGTCTACCATGTAGCTGCTTCTTGCGCCAGGTTTCATGTTCTGGTCCGGGACTCCACCAAAGCGGAGACGAGACGAGCGGAGAGATGTTTTAAAACATTGACGACGAGCAGTGGTTACGAGAAGTTGAAGGAAAAATATATTTTTTTATATGGGAGATAACCCATAAAATCAATTTATTATTGCGATACTAGCTAGCGAGTCAAAACTACCAACGCCAGCCTCTTCATAGCTTACTAGCTACGTCGTAGTATTTCGTAGATACGCGCGACCTACGCGCGAGTTTTTCATTTTTCATTTTTAACCTTGGCTGTTGGCCGATTTAGTTCGCGCCTCAGCCTTTCGCGCGCATCGGTATCGCGACAAGAAAAAAAAACACGAACGAAAAATGGCGCGCATTTTTCGTAATTAATTGGAGTATTGTTTCTTCGTTTCTTTGAAAAACGTCGTATGAAACTCGTGTGCCTGTGACCATAATATACGCGGCTTTCTTATGGCGAACTCGCTTTCGCTCGTGCGCACACAATATCGCCTTGTATATAATGGTCAACTTAGCACACTTGTATCATAATGTACTATTATGCATGTTTGTTTTATTCCTGTCGGTGCGTGCTGTTTAAGCATTCCTATATAAACAATGTAATATTTATTTTATTTTCATTTGTGGTTTCGCGCGCAATAGATGAGCAATACTTACGCCTCATCTACACTACTCGCTAAGTTGAACGTATTTCTCATAGCAGAACAATGTCGGAAGTAAAAAAGAAGAGACGGCAATACTGTGCGGAATATATTATCCCTCAAGCGTATGTGAACGAGACACAATAGATATTCTATTGTTATGCGGTCTCATGCGACCGCTCGGGTGTTGAGGTATTAAATTCGGATTTATTGAAAATCCCACAAACCCATCGTCGCCTTTGTGTCTTCTATGTCTAAAAACATTTTCGAATGAAGCAATGAAGCCTTCAAGGCTGCAAGATCATTTGAATAAAATGCATCCAGATAAGAAAGACAAGAATGTAGCATATTTTCAAGACCTAGAGAAGAAGCATAATACTCAGCCAAGTGTAGCAAAACTATTTTCGGTGGCTGCTAAGCAAGATGACGACGGACTCCGAGCTTCGTAAAATATCGCTTTGTTAATTGCTCAAAAAGGCAAACCACATTAGAGAGTTAATATTGCCAGCAATAAATGAAGTAATAACTACTGTGCTTCATAAACCGGCCGCAGATATTAGTAATAGTAGCAGATAGTAATAATTCTGTGCAAAGACGAATTTATGAAATGGCTGAAAACATTGAAGAATCATTGTGCGATCACCTGAGGAAAAGTCAATTCTCAATTCAGCTCGATGAGTCCACTTTACCAACTAATGAAGCATTGTTGTTGTCTTACGTGAGGTTTATTAAAGATGAGAAAATATGTGAAGAACTATTATTTGTTAGAAATTTAGAGACCGATACAAAAGGGGAAACCATATTCAATACATTGGAAAAGTTTTGCGATGAGAAAGACATTCCTTTGAAAAATATTATTTCAGTTGCTACAGATGGCGCTCCGGCTATGACAGGGTGTCATAAAGGCATAGCGTACTTAAAAAATAAAATTCCAGATGTCCTTGGTGTACATTGCGTTATTTATAGACAACATTTAGTTGCTAGAAACATAAGTAAAAAACTATTTCAATCACTGCAATATGTTATCAAAGCAGACAATAAAATCCGCAACAGCTCTTTGAATGATAGATTATTTCATCAGCAGTGTGTGTGTGTGTTACTAATGACGAGGATTTCAACCGTTTGTTGTTCATACTGAAGTTCGTTGGCTATCAAGAGGCAATTGTCTGACTCGATTTTACAACCTGTTGACTCTGTTATAGAGTTCTTGGAAACTAAAGATACAGAATTGCACGACAAGCTCATAACATCAAAGAATGATATAGCTTACATGACAGACCTGTATAAATTGTTCAACGACATGAATCTCCAACTGCAAGGCGATAAAATAAATTTAATTAAAACAAAAAACGTCGTTGCTGCTTTCGCAGCCAAACTGCTTCTACACAAAAAGAATCTGGGCAGACGTGAGTTTCACAATTTTCCAAATTTATCAGTATCATGCAGTAACGACGAATTGTTTGCCTACTGCCAACATTTGGAAAACCTCCACATTGACTTCACCGAACGA
Organism: Pyrausta purpuralis; assembly: GCA_963924145.1. Lineage (NCBI taxonomy): Eukaryota > Metazoa > Arthropoda > Insecta > Lepidoptera > Crambidae > Pyrausta > Pyrausta purpuralis. The sequence goes on from OZ001643.1 coordinate 23,681,853, forward strand.
TACCAGTGTCGGAAGTCTCGACATAGTTCCGTGTAAAACCACCAGGTGGCGCTCGAAAAATGCTGACACTAAATTGGTGTTTTCGTGTATTTATTGATTGAAAAGATTTTTTGAATGATGCTTAAAAACTACAAATATTTTTTTAAGATTTATTAAAGATATAGCTACGTAAGTTAAAAAGATATTTGATGAATTAGAAAATCATAAAATTGAAATTGTCGACGCGAAATGTCAAAAATGATGCATCAGACTTCGCCCGCAGGACATTTTGAACTTGGAAATACCAGTTCTGGGTGTGTTAATGGGTGTTGGATCCGTTTTCAAATGTCAACACAGCAATGTCACCTCAGCTGGAAGAAGAACTTGTAGAATTGACAACAAACGAGGAAATAAAAATCAAGTTCAAAAATGGTTACCAAGAATTTTGGCTACAAAAACCGATCCCGCAATTGGACGTAGTTACGCAAAAAGGATCCAACCCACAGCAAGTAACTTTTGAGTAATTTGTGTGTGTGTGTGTGCAAGGCGATATTGTGTGCGCACGAGCGAAAGCGAGTGCGCCATAAAAAAGCCGCGTATATTATGGTCACAGGCACACGTGTTTCATATGACGTTTTTCAACACACTTGCCATTAATCCATTCTTCATCACACCACAGCCGCCAACTATTTACGAAAAATGGCGCGTTGTTTTCTTACCGCGACACTGATGCGCGCGCAAGGTTAAGGCGCGAACTAGATCGGCCAACAGCCAAGATTAAAAATGTAATAATTCGTTATTTAAAACACAAATTACAGAAAAATTTAAATGAATTTGAGTTATTTTTAGTAATAAACCTGGATTTACCATTTATTGAAATAAATATGTACATACAGTTATTGTTCGCTTAAATACTGTTTGTTGTGTAAGTAATAACCCGACTAAATTATATCGCTTCATCTTCTTACTTACTTACGTAGTTACTTACGTAGTTACTTACGTAGTTGGTACTAGGGTACAAATATAAATTGGTCGGGTTAATAAACAAAAGGCACTAGTGCAATAATATACAGAAAATGCACGCGTGTTTAATATCTATGATTATGTGCCAAAAAACGGTGGAATAAAAACGTAATTTTGAGGTGTACATCCGGCCGTCTGACCCAGGCTCCTATAGAGATCTTGCATATCTAGGCTTATAAGGAATCGTTAGTGACGCTGATGTATCCACGTTTCATCATTTGTGACGCAATAGTTTTCTTGGAAAATCCAAAAAACTAGGCTCAGACATCCAGAATTTCGCATTTTCTGACTTTCCAGATCTCAACTATCAGAGGGTTTCAGGTCGCTGTTTCTTATAAAATGTGATGTGACGCGTTAGTGACGGTCATCCGAAGTAGTTCCATCCATTTTAATCCAGTACTTTTTGAGAAATGGTGATAAACGTGTGGCTCAGACAGCCTGATATCCGGTCGTCTGAGCCAACTTGTTTTTCTCTATATTTCACGAAATGTTACGTTTCGGACAAATGTTTTTAGGATTTACTGATGTGACGACGTTAGTGACAGCTCTCGACCAGATTTGAACCTTCGTGACGCACGCGTTTTGGAGAAATTGAGAAAAAACTGCTGGCTCAGACAGCCGGATGCTGGCTGTCTGAGCCACCCAGTTCTACCACTTCCAGGTGTTGTACGAAGCTGAAAACTCATCTAATCTGATGTGACGCGGCCTCTAAGTACAAAAAATCGTAAGTGACGGCTCTATATGCCGCCAATCAAAAGTTATAAGCATTCCAAATGTTTTCCATACATCGATGCATTTGGGTGGCCACACTTCGCACTCTTTATGGAAACGGAAAGACAATTTAGTAGAAAATGTAAGCTAAAGCCCCTCATATCAAAGCGGATGCTTTCTCCTGCTATTTAAATATTTAATTATGTAGTCAATAACTACGCCGATGAAGGAAAATATGTTAATTATGTATGGGGTATTCCAGGTTTCAAAATTACTCTTTATTTAAAAATAATCACTAGCTCCAGCTGGTTACTACAATATAAGACTTTTTCGGTATTAAATACATACTAAGTACTCATTCCTCAACTAGTCCCATATTATTACGGCCCATTTGGGACAAGATGCAATAATTAATTTTAATCATTATGCAAATCGTCTCCTGCTTTTTTGGGTGCAAAATAATAACCATAAAACAGCGCAGAAGGTGAAACGCAGTTCTCTGGGACCGCTTATTATTATTACGAACAAAAATTACTAAGCCAGCCTTATTTCACCTTCGGAACACGAGACGCGCGCCATCTTTGTGTCCATATTTGTTCGAACAATATTTCTGATGCGGGGGAATAAAGAATGGAATGCGCTACCGGCTGAGGTGTTCCCGAAACCCTTAATTTGGGCATTTTCAAAAGAAGAATGATTACGCTATTACTGATCAGACATGACCAATCCTCGACGACATCATCTCATCACTTACCACCAGTTGTGATAGTGGTCAAATGGCTGATCATATATATAAAAATATATAGGTAGACTATAAAATTATGCAGGATGGAAAGAAATCATCCACTTAATATAATTTATTTTAATAAGAAAGTTTAAATATGTATGTTACAAAATGTATACATAATAAATAAAAATGTAAGTAAGTAACAATGGATATGGCGGTAAGAGAGGTGCGTAGAAACCAACTTACGAAAATAATGAAATAAAATGAAAAAAATGTATTTTGTTTTGGACCTGTCATGTTTATTACCACAGGTTGTAGCTTTTATCTTCTTTTAAAGTTTATGTTCATAGGACAAGTGATAATTATTTTGTTTTAATAAAGCAATGATATAAGTTTTGTGCTCGTGGATTTTTACTTAGTTCGTAGACTTTATTGATTTTATGACGAGTATAGTATACCTATTTACGAGGAGTATTATTCACATTTGACTAAAATTGTTTTATCAGATGTATATTATATTTTACTTTGTAATCATTAAAAGGGTTTCCTTTCATACAACAAAATTGTGTTAACTTTTTTGTAACAATATTATTGTTTTTTTTTCTGATTATACTCATATTGATAGTTTTAACTTTTTGATTACATTAAATGAGTTAAAAATCATTTGATTAAATTATCTGCATCTCGTCCAAAATAAGCTGTAGACATGTATGGGATGAATCGATGAACTACTATTTGTATGAATGCTACACCAGAAACAATTCGTAAAATAACTTTATTATTTACTAAAATATCAATAACAGGAGACTTCCACATGGTACTTCTTAGACGTTGGGTGATATCAGAATTATCAGAACTATCTAAACACCGAGTAAAAAAGTAAGTGCAAAGCGCTGAGTATGCCTAGTCAGCCTGGAGCCTAGCTTTTTTCAAGAGAACGCTGACTACGCCTAGTAAAGTAGTAAGTAGTCCAACTAAATACTGCTCTGCTTACTGAGGTCTGAGTCTGGAGCTCACGTCAAAACATGCCTGATTGTTGTCATAAGTCTTTGTGCCCCCTTTTAGTATAACTAGCCCAATATTATCACCATAAATTTCTTTAAATGCATTTTTTTAATGATTAACTTCGTAAGTGCAGGTTTCCTTGTCAGTACATCAGTCACTAATCAGTAGTGCGGATTTTTTTTCAGCATTTGTCATCACTGTAAATGTCTACTTTTTCGTCTGACGCTATCTTGCATGTCGAATTAACAGTGATTAAAAAGTGTTTTAATGTTCTTATTTAACATATTTTCTTTAACTTGATAGCATATTCCTGATTTTTTAAATGGTAAATAAAATATGAGTCTGTACATGGTCTGATAAACTATGATCTTGGCAAGATCATCTCATTTAAACTAGAAATAAAAATAAAAGCCTTCTTTTAAACGTTGAGAAAGTTTAAGAATTACTCAGGACGAGCTGCAGTTTGTAAATATATCTTTGATTTTCCGCATTTCGTCCCAAATATTATACAGGGTGTTGATTTCAATACGAGCGGAATTTTCAGAGGTGATTATGTACCTTGTTCTGATCATGAATCACAAAAAAAATGAGTTCGAAAAAATATTTTTAGTTTTATTAAATAATGACGGTTTTCAAAGTAGACCCTAGCGATTTTTAGAGTAGGCCCCCACCGCGCCGGCTTGCGTGCGAACGAACGATACCTACAAAGCACAAAGGCACCGCAATCCTTTGTTTGGCGCGTGAGCGCCGCTCAGGCTTCCCGCCGCCCGCCATAGTGCCGTGCGGTGAAGTAGCGGCTATCTCTTTTTATCGCCCAGCCCGCGCTATCTCGTTCTCGCCCGTCGCTCATACCTCAGTTGTGCTAATAACATCGCATAGGCAACATGTTTTGCGAAAATGACGCAAAATTATTCTAACGGTGAACTCGTTGAAATGGTGCGATTGTATGCAATAACTGACAATAGTTTGAGTGCAGCTGTAAGGATGTTTGGTGAACGTATTGTGTATACCGAAGAATCAACAAACTTTAATGAACTAAGACAGAGAATAGTCAGTGCATTCGAGTTAGTTTGACAAAATCGTTTTGTGCTGAACAGTTTATAAGGGAACACCAGACGCCGTGCCAGACTGTGTATTGCTCAGTCTGGTGGACACTTCGATCATTTATTGAGGTTAGTGTAAATAAAAATGTACAAAAAACTAGATGTAAAGATAAATCGATGTAAATAAGTTGATTCCAAATTTTTAACTACGCCAAAAATACTTTAGACTCGCGTCATTTAATAATCTTGGTACTTTTTTATTTTGAAACGGTTTAGCATAAATCTAGACAAAAGCTCAGGGTTCGATTTCCGTTTGAACTCCCGAAGTTAGTTAAAATGACTACCTACATGACTTTTGCTCATTAAGTAATAATAACTAAAAAAATCATAAACCATTAAAACTTCTTTTGATTTTTAAAAGATTAGCCAAGTCAATTCCCACCTGATGGCTCAAATTGTGTTTAAGTTACAGTACAGTACAGATGACTTTAGTTAGCCTAGATTAAGATTCAATTCGTAGTAGTAATTTAGAATTTGAGGTTCGATAGATTCTCGATTGATTGCTCAAATTAATGAAAAACAGTGCGATCGATACCCATTGCGCCATTAATTGATTCAAATTTAAGTGTTTCGGGTTAAAGTTTCAGAATTTCTGATGGATTGCCCAATTTCAGTGAGTTTTATCAAGATTAGGTAATTTGATTTGTTACAGATGAGTTTTAGGTATGTTTGTCGGTCCTAAGCCCGATTAAAGTAGGAAGGGAAATTTGGAATCAACTAATCCAAACACGTGAAATCGCTTATTCTTAAAGTCGGTAAAAATAGCAACATACACATTCGGGCATAACGTACCCGGCAGATAAAGATAAATCAGCACTGACCGCTAGTTAGTACCTACTTGTCGCGTGCTACGCGATTCGCGCCCGCTACGATTACAGTGTAAACATAATGCAGTGTCTGACGCCACAACGCAGTAAGGGTTTCATAAAAAATAATCGCTTAAAATTTCAGTTTAATTATTTTGTAATATTTGGTTCCACATACCTGTTCTACATGGGATCATACATTGTTTTTATAAATACCGCTCGGATTGAAATCAACACCCTGTATAGGCATGGTGGGACGAGTCAATGAATTACTAAGTTTTCCATCCAAACAAAAAAGGAAACGACTTGCAGGATTAAGTTAGTATTTATATTGTTTTTTTGCATCTTGTCCCAAGTGGGGCGTAAAATCACATGGGAAGAGTCGAGTAATATGTAAGTAGTATGTACCTTACCAAAATTATCTAATATTGTAGTACCTTCGATAAACTAGCGGTTGTTTTCAAATAAATAGTAATCTAACGATTTTTTTCCTTGGAATACCTGAGACCATAAATAATTAACATATTTTCCTTCATCGGCGTAGTTATAGACTACATAATTAAATATTTAAATAGCAGGAGAAAGCATCCGCTTTGATATGAGGGGCTTAAGCTTACATTTTCTACTAAATTGTCTTTCCGTTTCCATAAAGAGTGCGAAGTGTGGCCACCCAAATGCATCGATGTATGGAAAACATTTGAAATGCTTATAACTTTTGATTGGCGGCATATAGAGCCGTCACTTACGATTTTTTGAACTTAGAGGCCGCGTCACATCAGATTAGATGAGTTTTCAGCTTCGTACAACACCTGGAAGTGGTAGAACTGGGTGGCTCAGACAGCCAGCATCCGGCTGTCTGAGCCAGCAGTTTTTTCTCAATTTCTCCAAAACGCGTGCGTCACGAAGGTTCAAATCTGGTCGAGAGCTGTCACTAACGTCGTCACATCAGTAAATCCTAAAAACATTTGTCCGAAACGTAACATTTCGTGAAATATAGAGAAAAACAAGTTGGCTCAGACGACCGGATATCAGGCTGTCTGAGCCACACGTTTATCACCATTTCTCAAAAAGTACTGGATTAAAATGGATGGAACTACTTCGGATGACCGTCACTAACGCGTCACATCACATTTTATAAGAAACAGCGACCTGAAACCCTCTGATAGTTGAGATCTGGAAAGTCAGAAAATGCGAAATTCTGGCTGTCTGAGCCTAGTTTTTTGGATTTTCCAAGAAAACTATTGCGTCACAAACGATGAAACCTGGATACATCAGCGTCACTAACGATTCCTTATAAGCCTAGATATGCAAGATCTCTATAAAAGCCTGGCTCAGACGGCCGGATGTACACATTTTGAGCAAGTGTGTTGAAAAAATTATTATAATTTGGCACTAAGGGCACTGTATTGTCTTTTTGCCCAAGCGGTGATAGCCTCATAGTAGATGTAGTCTTTTTGCCCAATGGTAGATCAGTAGATTGTTATGCAAGGGGAGAAAGTGACCAATTTCACTCGAGATGTTTCTGGCGCTCGAAAGGAGTAAGAGCGCCAATAATTCGAGAGTGAAATAAGTGCTTTCACCCGAGTTGAACATAGGTACTATTTTTCATTTCGATTGTGAGGAAAATAAATAAATTTAGCTGTGTAATTGATTTGTAGATTTGATCATCATCATCATCATCATTATTAGAGTTTTCATTAATTGTCTTAGTTCTGATAAGAACTGTTAAAAAGCGGTCAAAGGAAAGACTACATCTCGGTCTTTCCTTGAATCCCCAACCCACTTAAAAATAATCTTCCCATTCCCATATTGAATACACCAAATAAAAAACCCACAACAGAATAAATACAGCGGAAAAAAGGATTTGCACGAGGAATTAGTACCGCGTGCAAACCCCGAGCCCTATAATTGGTTTAATTAGTAAAGACGCATTAGCCACAATTACAGCGTAAAATATCATTGAAATTTTGTATACAGCACGTTCATTCGTACGATTGATTCCTGCCACTGCTTAGAGCGCGACGCACCCATATCGAGTAATGAAAAAATTGCAGCAATGCTTCAGACGTCCAGAAATGATAATTGATAAGGCATACGAGGAACTCAAAAAGTGGCCGAAGATGGGAATAAATAAATATCCTTTGGACATTCCCACACATCGCCATCTAGTCCTAAAGTAAGCTACTCAAAGCTTGTGTTATGGGTGCCAGACTTGGACGAATAAACCACTGGACGCGCAATGACGGGCAATTTCGCTTGTGCCCCCTTAAGTGGGCTACACACGACCCTAAAATGAGACCCGATATCAGGACAATGGTGGTGGGGATAAAATCGGCTGCTTCTCTACACACGTCCCTGCCAATCAGTACTGAACTGACCGTGAAACAGACTACTCGTTGATCCGAGATGCCGCCGACACTTTCAAAGCAGCAAAAAATAGGGATTGCCTTGGCACTTACTATGGTGCCACCTAACCAGAGCCGAAAAAGGAAGACTTGGGTTAAAAACTGGTTGATGAAACGTCATAAGCTAATCCATATGAACGTGATGAGACATTTAGAAGCAGATGAATTCAGGAACTTTTTAAGAATGGATTTTAAACACTCGCAATCCATTCACAAAAAGTTTCAGAAGTGCTTTGAAAAGCTCCTGAATAGTTATTTGACACCATTAATACAAAAATTGGATACCGTAATGCAAGAATCGATAAGTCCAAGAGAATGACTTACAGTTACTTTACGTTTTCTAGCAATTGGACAAAGCTATGAGAATTTAAAATTCAGTGCTGTAATATCGCAGCAACTTATGTACATAATGATTCCAGAGACATGGTCTGCTATCTATAAATGTTTAAAATACTTTATTAAAGTAATTAGACTAATTTTTAATAATAATCAAAACACCCATTCAAAAACATAATGCTATTTAGAAGCAAAATAATACTTCTTGCTCCTTCTCTTTTGCCATGTTTTCGCTCGAAATAAATCAGAATAGCGCAAAGACGTCGCATCTTCGCAGCACTCGCGCGCATACTGGTAGAAATCAGATCCGATTTTGCTACACACGTGCCGATAACACTCCCTTAGTTGATAATCGTCCCTAAATCGTGAGCTCGCCCGAAGCGATTTAAGATTTAGGGCAAATAAATAAATTAGGTTTCCGATTTGCCAATACACGAGGTGATTTAGGGTACGATCTAGGGTCCTCCCCACCACTTCCCCTATATCGGGTCTGATTTTAGGGTCGTGTGTAGAGCCCATTAGCCACGAAGCGGGTTTTTTGGCCTCACTTGCATTGCAGGTGACGTCTTGTCAGTACGATGATAGCGCTCAGTGAGAAACATTGTCGGAAAAAATGGGTAAATGTGCCGTATTTTTGTGTAAAAAATATATCTGCAAGACAAACAATATTTCTTTTCGTCCGTAAGTAACTTTATATCCCATTAAAGCTGTTAATTTCTCTTGAAAATAGTGAAATGTGTTTTCCAAGAGAACAGTTACATTGCCATATAAAAAAGTAGTGCTCATTTACTACAGAATCAACATGATAACGTATACTTTATACGGTAGGATTGTCTTACGTACATCATTCGTTCCCTTGTCAGTTTAGTTTTAATTTTGTTTGACAATTGTCGATAAATCATATCGATAAACGTACTATTAATAAATTAATAATATGAATACTTTTAAAATAAAATTATAAATCTTAAAAATGTTTCTCTAGAGAGTAGATTAAGATAATCTTAAAAAACCGGCCAAGTGCGAGTCGGACTCGCGCACTGAGGGTTCCGTGCCAACTTTAACTAAATTAGGGAATCCACTTACTTCTACTTAGTAAAATACCACACTGTTTTGTTGACTGCAAATATAACTTTGTTTTTCATAGTGTTTGTATGAAGTACAAAGTTATGTTTGCGGTTGTTGAAAATTTGCTATATCTAAAAAACTACTTGTTTGATCCCGTCCGACCCATTTTTCGTTGAAAGTATTTGTTAAGGTCTACATCCCTTACTTTTTCAAAATTTACACTTGCTTGGTTTAGAAGTTAGATGGGGGGGACGCCCATTTTACCACTTTGGAAGCGTCTAGCTATGAAACGTAAGACTTTAAAAGAAAATGGTTTAACAAACCTCAATATGATTTTAAAAGACTTATCTATAGGCACCCTACACGCATAGGTTTGAAAAAAAATTTTTTTTGTTTTAGTTTCATGTATGGGAGCCCCCCTTTAAATGTCATATTTTTTATTTTTTGTATGAGAATCAGTAAGCGGTTAACAGGATACATCTTCCTACCAAATTTCAATTGTGTAATGCTTATACAATAAAATGGCTGTGACATACGGACGGGCAGACAGACAGACAGACAGACTTGACGAAACTATAAGGGTTACGTTTTTTGGCATTCGGCTACGGAACCCTAAAAATACAATAGTTTGCTTTAAAAATTTAAACTTCATATTTTATGACAAAACATCCTTAAAATATAATTTCAGATTTGCTGTGGATCCATTAAGAAATATAAAGTGGGTCGTAGGAAGACAAAATCGATCCACAAAAAACATCACCGAATATGAAGTATCCATTTTAAACCAGTGTGATTTAATGCCAACGCGAAAATCTACTGCTTAATTATCCCATAGGATGATTTAAATGGTGCTGGGCTGTATGTACGGACAACAGCACGTCAAGGTAAACACCGTGGGATTTTAGGCAGTTGCAATAAGGGATAGTTTGCAACAAAATTGGGTAACCTGATGTACCGTCGACTGTACTTACGGACGGTTTCACAATGTCTTAGGAAGTTCTAGTTAGTGGTTCTTGCCAGACCATTCATATAAACGTTCTAAGTTTCAGTTGTTTATTCGATGATTTGTGCATTAAACATGTCCATAATGTAATTTATTGTTTTGGTGATGAAAATTATGTCTTTTTACAAAAGATTCGTTCATTCATTCGTTCCACACATATCGATAAAGAAAATATCGACACTTTCATGCACTAAATGTCAAAAATTGACACGACAAGCTCCCCCTGCCCCGCAAAAATTGGCTAATGATGTTTTCATGCATTCGCTCTTGCGTTTCATATCCAGTGGTTAATTCATCCAAGGTGCCAGACAACGGATATTATAATACTTAAATACTTTTTGTTTGTAAATACATACATGATTTACATAGAAAACACCTAGACCAATACAAACAGACATGTTCATGCACACAAATGTTTGCATTGTGCGGGGATCGAACCCGCAACCCGCTGCGTAGTAGGCGATTTCTCGACTACTACACAAGACGGGTCGTCGCACTGAGGGAAGAACTTAGAGTGAACTAAACTCCTTCGCCATCAAAGTTCAGAACATTGTGACCACACTCGGCAACGTGACTCCACTAAACCTGTATAATCTATTGCTAGTGCGTGAAGTATTGAAAAAGCTAAGCCCACACATCTAATTAAGGTGGTGGTGTGACTTCGCCGAAGAACAGCTGAAACATACAATTCAAATTATAAGACTCTCTGTGTTTTAATTCAACAAGCTGACCGTGCATCAAAACACAGCTTCAGTGGTTCAGAAAGGAAGTCTACGTCTCCTGTTTGGAGTTTAGCCTTGATTTTTTTGTAGGCGCTATTAAAATTTCGTGGAACCGCAATAGACAAAATATTTATTTATTTAAAAATGGATCGTGGGCAGAAAATTTGCAGTAATTTTAGAGTATCTAGTTTCATAAATATGAAATAAGAAACCAAAAATTTGCGCACAGGCGGGACTTGAACCAGCAACCTTTTCACTGACCGGGTCAAACGCTCTTACCAATTGAGCTACCGTGCCGTCAGTCCGACCGTGGTCTCCTATGGATACGTCATTGCGTGACGCTCAGCGCCATCTAGCCGTCTGTTTATGAAACAGTGGGCCCAAGCAGATAATCTTTACAGAATAAATTCAACTTGGAAATTGACGACGCTTCGCTATCTAATGGTTTAAAATGTTTTTAACACTGTGTCATATTTATATTCTTAAAGATGAAATAAGAAACCAAAAGGTAAGAACCAACCGGTAAGAAACCAAAAATTTGCGTACGGGCGGGACTTGAACCAGCAACCTTTTGGCTGACCGGGACAAACGCTCTTACCAATTGATCTACCGTGCCGTCAGTCCGACCCTGCGAAATTTGTGGTCTCCTATGGATACGTCATTGCGTGACGCTTAGCGCCATCTAGCCGTCTGTTTATGAAACAGTGGGCCCAAGCAGTTATTCTTTCTTTAAAATTTTTGGTTTCTTATTTAATCTTTATGAATATAAAATATGACACCGTGAGTGTTAACATTCTAAACCATTAGATAGCGAAGCGTCATCAATTTCAAAGTTGAATTTATTCTGTAAAGAATAACAGCTTGGGCCCACTGTTTCATGAACAGACGGCTAGATGACGTTTAGGCTCTGGTAACCGTCGGCGATGGCTCGGCGCTCCCAACCGTCCCCGCAAAGTATAGGGACATAACCGAGCCCACCGTGTAAGCGAGCATTCGCCGCAAAGTACTCGGGATATTTAAGGCTCCGCTGATCACCCGATATACATAGAAAGGACATGTAGCTTACAATTTATCACTTATATTTTTTCAAATCCAAATTCGTAAAAATCTACTACCTACTCTGTGTAGGTACCTAAAACTCATATTAACGTATTTATTATTATTACATTTAAATTCAAAATATATATTAATATAAAGTAATAAATATTATTAACAAACAAATTTTGTTCCTATTTTGTACAGGCCTTATGTTTTAGAGGTATAACATTCCCGTAATAACCGGGTTAGATTTATTTTAAATATTTTAACAATTAAAATAATGATCTAAAAGGCTAACTAAATTCAGAACGATAAAAAAATATAGTGAACTAGTGGTCCCCCGCGACTTCGTTCGCGCGTTTGTAGATTTTTTCTCGCCTTTTAAACCTTCCCTAGACCTTCACGAACATTTCAAGACTAAGATAAGATAAACCTGTTCAGCCGAGAGCCGAGTTTTCGTGAGACTTACGAACAGCAATTCATTTTTATATATATAGACTAGTGGTCCCCCGCGACTTCGTCCGCGCGTTTTTCGTGTTTTTCTTGCCTTTTAAACCTTTCCTTGACCTCTACGAACATTTCAAGACAAGACAAGATAAATCCGTTCAGCCGTTCTAGAGTTTTAGTGAGACTAACGAACAGCAATACATTTATATATATTTAGATAGATAGATTTACATATTTCATTAGCATATTGTTTACTCCTTTGAATATTTATTTTAGTATTGATATATGGTATACGGAAACGGATGTCGTCCTTACTGTTTTGTACAGTTGTTCAGGTTTTTGATTTGTATAAAAGAAGCTGCATGCCATTTTCTGGCATGCAGCTGCTTTTATTGTACTGTATTTGTACTGCTATTTTTGTACTTTTTCGCCCTTTGTAGTACTTTGTTGGATTAAATCTATTGGAGAAGAACCTAAAAATAGATACTTGTTTATTATTATTCAAGCACCCCACACGCGGTCACATACGAAAATGATATTATTCCAACCGCGATTCCGCCATTTTAAAGGACTCAAATCTTATCGTGTGTGTATTTTTAAGAACTGCCAGATCACAGTAATTATGAGTTGCTCTAGTATAGTTCAATGGTCGGTACCTATCACAGAATAAAGAATCCGTACTGTGAAGGGTTGGATGTGTCCAAACTTTTTGACAAAAGGTGTGTAAATGGGATAGGTCTTCTTCCCCCTTTGGTAAGTTAGTTATCCGTTTTGCTAAAACATCATGAATTATTTAAAAATAATGTACTAAAAAACCTAGCTGCTTTGTAGTTTTGAATCTTTATTGTAAAGATTCCAAAAACAGAAAATACAGCTTACATTTGTTTTTGTTTTTTATTTCGCCTATGTTAAGCTAAAACTAAAGCACTTTTATTCCCCTCATAAATTTTCAGTTAAACACAAATAAGATTAAGGATATTGATTTATTAAGAAAATGCATGTCATTTCAGAGAAGGTCTAGTTATTTTGGATCAAGGGTTAGTAAACACTAAAACTACATTTATGTTCCTGAAAATTTAATGACTTTAATAGAAGAATAACTAAATTAAAACAGCAAGATAGAAGAAAAATCATTCATTATTAACATCATCTTTATCCGATTATGTTCAAGCAAAAGACCAAAATTAATCAATGACCTAACAAAATATACAACAAAAGTCATTAAATAATTAAGTCCAACCAATCAGGTATTATTAGTTTACTGCGACAACGATCGAACCAATACGTAGTATTACTGTTTCAACTTCACCATTAAAATGAACTAGTTACATAATACAACTTACAATTTTGAATAATATTGTGATTAAAAGAAAAAAGCTAAATAATTCTTTCCTACTTATATAATGTGTAATAATATAAAGTGTCGACTACTTATAATATGTATAACTATGTTTAAATTTTCACACAAAGAGCGGAGCGAGGCAGGTGCAGGGCGACGGCCGGCGGCGGGCGTCGCGGTCGAGTGCAGCGCACCGCAGCGAGCCGCAGCGCACCGCAGCGAGCTGCAGCGCACCGCAGCGAGCCGCAGCGAACCGCAGCGAGCTGCAGCGCACCGCAGCGAGCCGCAGCGCGTCGCAGCGCACCCGCCGCCGGCCGCAGCGGACCGCACCTCCGCGCGCGCTCGCCTTATGCCGATACACACCACAATCTCGCTAAACACTAGGTCACTTATGCCGAATGTTAGACAAATAAGAAAGCGACGACTTCCCGAACCAAAATTACAGTACTAACAATTAGCGGATGTCGAGTCATAGCCCAGGGCCAGGTGGCCGGGCGTCGTTGTCACGTCGCACAGTACCGCACGTCACAGTCCCGCGTGGTCGCGGCGCGGGGGGCCGCCGCCGCCCCGCTCCTTGAGCTCAGCTTACAATGTTATCTCGATCGTGTGAAGCGCGCTACGCTCTCCTCGGAATCGTAACAATGTAGCTTTTTTTGGAGTTTTATTTTTTTACAATATATAGGATTTGTTTCTATAATTAATTATATCTAATATTTACAATGGAGGTGAATGGACATATTTGAAACTCTACTTATAACCTCGAAAATTAATCCTGAAATTCCTACCCGAATAAACGAAGTTTATCTACAACTTTTAATAAAAATTTAAAAGTAAACTCTCGCCACAAATAAATCTAAACATGGTACAGATCGAGTTTGCGTTTCCGAATTAGGTCGTTATGAAATCAATTAAAATTTTACTATCAAAAATTTACTCAGAAAAGTTTCGTCCGGAGCCCGGAAGTCTGTCGAGGTGGCTAGCGAGTCCGACGGCACGCCACCCATGCCATCGGTCAAATGTGACGTAAATGAGAGACACAAACTCGATCGAATGTTTATTTAGAGTAAACGATAAAGGTATATAATGCGGTGTAGGCGCTCATATCTTGTGTATCTTCTGCGAGACGACGACGGGGTTGTTGCGGCGGATCTCCTGCGCGCCCAGCTCCCGGTAGTCGAACGAGCACTCGTGCTTGTCGCTGTACCGGTGCACGGCGCAGAACAGCCCTCCGCAGCGGCACTCGAACCCTGGCACACAACCTCCGTTAGAACCGAACGACCAGCGCTCCCAACAACTCGCACGCCTACCCACTGGCTAGATATACACCTGCTCTATAATCTTGTCGCCTACGCATGCGAATGCTTCTTCCTATCCTGCCTACTAACAAACCTTCCAAAATCGCATCCTATCTTTAGTTAGGTTTAGGTCAATTCCAAACAAAAAATACCACTATTTGTATAAGTATATCATGCGCTACCACATTCGCAAATCAATGCGCAATGCCTAGTAAGACCAAGAATATAATTACTAAAGTGAATTTATCCATCCATTGTTTCATGGTGACAATTGGTACAAATATGTATTCAATCGTCAGATTTTCACCCACAGTAAAAAAGGAAAACACGTATGGCAGGTTGCTTTGACTAAAAAAATATAATAAAGGTACTCAGGCTTTATACTAAATACTTGGCTAGGTTGCGTACGCTCTTTTAAAAAAGTAACAATATCAATAAAATTGTTGAATTATGTTGTTACATTTCAGTACGCCTATCATAGAGTAAATAATTGAAAGAAGAAAATTCCACTACAATTCTCTCATTATCTAATAAATGTAAACAATATTACAAGTTCACTATTCTCACGTATTCAGACGTGGCTAAAATGACATTTGCGTCCTTATTAAATCTACTCCAGATAACGTTTTAAAAATACTACAATCAGCATATTCATGCACGTATTACTTCAATAATAACATCACTACATAGTTTAAAACAAAATCGCTTCCTGCTGTCTTTATGTATGTATGCTTAAATTCAAACTAGTACGCAACGGATTTTGATGCGTTTTTTTTATTGATAGTGATTCAAGAGGAAGGTTTATTATGTAAATAGATGCATTACACTCTTGCGAAGCCGGGGCGGGTCGCTATACGTTATAAATCATATACACATATCAATGCAATTAACGATTAGTTACACTGGATGCGTTTTCGGGTCAGGTAAACGTTGTTTGCACGATGCGTACGTTTACTTTGAACTGACCGCAGATGGAATCCAGTGTGACAAACCCTTAATTCCTTAACCATTGTTAACAAAATATATAAGTGAATGATGCTGACCTGTGAGTCCAACCTTCTTGCGGCAGACGGCACACCTGTTCTTTTTCTTTTTGTCCTTGCTGGGGTCTTTGTCGTCGGCGTCCGTGTCAGAGGTGCCGGTGCTGGTGCCGCTAGTACCCGCTCCACTCTCCTCTTCTAATTTCTGAAATCGAATCAAATACAACCTTTAAAGAAAACTGCTATATTTTTTACCACATCATTAATAAACAGTTGGATCGAAGGCGTACAAAAATCGTAATGAACCGTGAATGTGTATAGGTAGGTAGGTGGGTAGGAACCACCCAAATGGATCCAATTCAACTTCATTCATAAGCTAGCGACCGACAACACTAAACTGTACTTAGTGCTCCAACTTCTATCAATGATTAGAATGTTATTATGACAACGATACTATAAATACGTCAAAAATATTGGATACATGGTACGAAAGTGATAATATTCGATATCAACTCGAGGCATTACATAATGAATGAGTGCATTAAATAACAATGGTAAGAATAACGTCACAAGCTATAGCAATATTAACTCGTGCGTAGACGTTTATACAACGCACTATACGGTCACGTGAAGCCATCGTGACAGCATGTAATCCACATACGCAAGACCTGAATCACTCTGAATAAGATGAGAAACTAGTAATGAAACGAACCCTCTTTAGATTCTTTTTATTAAGATCTATTTCAGAATTGCGGTCGTTCCTTTTCTCGAGCCTCGGGGAGCTTCGGAGCTTGGCGCTGTTTTTAGACGCAGTAGCCGTTTCGCCAAAGATCTCATCGTGGCTCTCCCGTATTTCCACAACCTTCTTTAATTTAACCTCATCAGAGGGGCCGTCATGGCCTGGAAATAGCTTCTCGTCTATTTGCAGCTTCTGGGGCACGTCGTGCTCGACTTTCTCCTTGCTCCCGTCCGGCATCGGCAGCGGGGTGCTGTCGTTAATTTCAATAGACAGGCGCTTGTTCTCGAAACTCTTCGAGCGCGACACGCCGATACCTTGCTCCATGGCAGTGCTCTGACCATTATTGCTGGACTTGCTGTTCCGGCGTAATGCTTTCTTCAGTATCCGTTTACCTTTCGACTCTTTTTTGCTAGGGTCATTTTCCATTATTCAGTTTTTTTTTTGCTTTCTGGTTGGACATCTTGACTGCAAATAAAGTTAGCTCACATGACTCGATGGCGGATTCAATAAATATAATCCAATCATATTCTTAAAACGAACGCTGTACTTACCACGTGTTACGATATAAATAAGCCCCCCATCTCAAAGTGTAAACTTGGAGACAATAGGGATTTAAATATGTGATTTTTTTAAAGATGACATGGTAAAGACGTTGTATGTGTTTTAGTTTTTTTTAAGTATAAAATTGCTTCAAGTTTGTAAACTGTTCAGAAATAATAATTTTAGTACTGTCATAGTTGTGTACAAAATGTCTAAGTGATTGACGTAAAATTCGTTTTTCAAAGTGGATCATTCAGCCAGACAAAACCTGAGAAGTTTTTAAGCGACGAGTGCTAACGTCAAAAGCATGAAATAAATGAAGGGATTTGGGGTTTGCAAAAACGGAACTCTTATATCGTCAAGTCTGTCTGTATGTCCGTCCGTATGTCCCAGACACTTTATTCCGAACCTATTAGCATTACACTGATTAAACTTGGTTGGTAGGTGTATCTTGTTAACCATTTAACGATTCTTATACAAAAAAAAAATACATTTCAGGATGCCTTCATACATGGAACAAAAACATAAACAAATGCACGATGCTTGTGACGAATGCTTTACATACACTTTAAACGAAAATTGGACTCCATCAAAAGCAGTACGGGCTGAGACTTTTGGTATGTTAACTTGCTGACGAGTTCATAAATAATTAGGTACGAAGACAAAAATCGTATTCTTTGAAATTCCCTCTAGTTTATCGATTGTAACTACCAGTCTATTGCCTATCATCATGATGCCTATCATCATGAAACATATAAAAATAGAAGCAGTGGCAGATATAAAACATAGTAAATCACAAATTGACGACACGACTATTGCCTAAAAAATCAAACACGCTAAAAAACACCCAGTCTCAGTACCTCGTTCTGTATACTGTACTAAGTTCAAGTCCTATTTTGTATACATACATTGGCATCAATACATTACCAACAACGTGAATTGTTGACATAATAGCTGATACACCTCTTTAAAGGTCCTACTGAAGATTTATTTTAGAGCCCCCGTTGTCGTTGTCCCTATTGTGTTAACCAAACCAAAGTTAGATTGGGTTCAGCGAGTTTTTAGGGTTTCGTAGGCGAATGGCAAAAACAGAACCCTTACAGTTTCGTAAAGTCTGTCTGTCTGTCTATCCGTCCGTCCGTATGTCACAGCCACTTTATTCTGAAACTATTAGCACTCCACAGATTAAACTTGTTAGTAAAATGTATCCAGTAAATGGTATGACATTTTAAAGCCTGTTGTGAAACCCCTTTATGAATTCATTAAAAAGACTGATAAGCAGTTTTGATACACACAAAGTACTAAATCGAAACAAATTTGAGAAAAACGTTAAGTCTGTGCATTGATAGTCTGGCCGATACAGACTGTCGGACTGATTACAACACTTCTGGGTCAGAGCCTTAAGGTCTGGGCACAAAGCCGGCGTGGAGGGACGGGGACGCGACGCCGGCGGAACGCCAGCGCTATGAGGCAGTCACACTGCCGGCGTGACCGTCCCGCTGGCGTCGCGCCGGCCGTTCCGCCCGCGGTGTGACGTGATGGCAAGATTGCAGGCAAGAATCGGCCGATTTCAGAGAATCATTTTTATTTCTTTGTGGCTAAGGTCGTTTATCAATGTGTAACCTCTGACACATTCTATAAGACGTTCAATTGTTTCTACATCCATTGTTTTGGTACTCAAAGTTGTATAAAAACACAAAACTCCGTCCCGCCGAGCGCGACGCGTCCACGCTCCGCCGTCTGTGTGGCTACTAAATACGAACATCATATAACACAACGCTTGCCGTCCCGCTCACGCCACGCTCGGTATGACGGTGGCCCGTCCCGCCGCGCTCTGTTTTGTATTTGCGCTCGGCGCGACGCCGACGTGACACGCCAGTTACCGCCCCGCCGAGCGTGGCGGCGCTGTCTGTCATGGGCCAAGGTAGAACATATTATTGTGTTGCTTTTTGGTCCTGACAAGTTCCTAGGACGGTCATAGTATGGTACGGTGCAGTGGGAAAATACTTTAAGCGTTTCAAAAGGGTTCGATCATACTGGGCCTGTGATTCTTTTTCAATAAGTTAAGCAAAAGTGTATAATTTTTCAGTCATTTGATATGTTTATGATACTTACACTCATTTACAAATGCTGAATTGATGCTTGTATTGACAGTTATCTCAATAGATAGATATGGTTTCGGCGATTAGTCACTTAGACTGGCTTAAGTTTATGTGCTGTGGAACCGTTAATTACATTTAAGGGCTACACGTAGCGTGAAGTCATCGAACACATACACACACCAACCCTCTACTATGACCAGAACATACTAGACCAGAATGACATATTTAATCTCAGCTTCAGCGCTTTTTCTTTTTTAATGTTGCAAGTGTAGCGCAACAGTGTTGTAACAATTCAATTGTGTGAGATTTATTGAACTTGTTATATGAGTTTTCAATAATGTAATATTTACTACGAGGGTGGATTGGTGGATTAAAAAGAACTCGGCCTCACACAGTTCCATTCAATAGTTTGAATCTACTTACATTATTTAGTTTATTTCAATCTGGTTACCTATGAAAAGTTTTAAACGTGTGCGTTGATAAGTTGTGATAATAAATTTATTTATTAAACAATCCGCCGTGTTTGCGCAAATAGAGCGAGAAACTGGGCAGCGTGTTGTGATTAAGATCTCAATTCGAAAGGGTTATCAACATAAACCATCCATGTTTATGTGGTCAGTATACAACGCGATTTTGCTTTGTCATATTCAACAAATGAATAGGAGAATTTCAAATGGGATGGAGGGAGAGTGAAAGACAACCCTGCCTGCCCTGGAAGAATATAACGTCCACTACTGACGAAAATGATTGTATAATGTACGTTTACAAAACTGTGCGATTAATGGCTGAAATACATAGTTGTGGCTTTGAAATCCGCTTAATTCACCTGATCTGGCACCATCCGACTATTTTCTGTTCCCTTACCCAAAAAACAGTTAGGATGTCGGTAGGAAGGTATTTTTTTTTGACTCCCGGATTGTATTTTTCAAAGAAATTTGAAAAATACAAAAAATAATCAAATCAAAATGTACATATGCGGCCTGCTATGTCTCCATATCTTTTGGGCCTATCGCACTATGAGACAGACACACAGGCAATTCACAATCTTAAAGAAAGGGAACAAACTCAGTTAGTAAGGCCGAGTTCTTTTCAATCCTCTCTCGTAATTTGTATAAATATACATGTATTACAAAACATTGCATGGTGATATAAACACACATAATACATAAAACAGTTAATCTAATGAGTAAAAAATCTAAGCCTTTTCTCTCGCAATATTCTTCAATGATTTTATGAATGACCTCTTCTGACTTTTTTATACTTTCTTTAAATACATTATTAGAAATAATGATGAAAATTGCACAAAACATAATTTTGACACATATATGGACGTTTGTAATAGCACTATTAAAGTTCGTGCTAGTATATTTTTGGACAAGAGGCCGTCCATTAATCACGTAAGGCTCAAAAGGGGGGAGAGGGGGTACGGAAAACATCACGAAACATCACGAGGGGGGAGGGGGGGTTTCGTTAGACATCACGTGTATTAATTTTATTTATTTTTTGTTAAAAAGTGCTATTTCTGAACCGAAATTTTGAACGACGCGAAAATTTGAACGGTGTGTTGTCACAAAGAAGAAGCTTTACCAGTTGTTACCTTAAATGAAAGTCTTGCAACTCCGTGGGACGAAGACAACATACATTAATTATTCATTAATTTAATTGCAAATACATATAAATGTTTTTCGAATCACCATTTTTTAAATATTTTTTTCCAGTCAAAAATAGCCTATATCAAAATAATGGGGGGGGTCAAAAAATGAGAAAAACGACCTCACGTGATGGATGGACGGCCCCCAACACAAAATCAAGCTACTGTAAAATAATACTCTGTTAAACAAATTGAATTTTTCGATTATTTAGGCACAACACATTTTAATTACTAAAAAGTGGTAATTAAAAATCTACATTATAGACTGATAATGTTCGGTTCATTCTATAAAACTTCATATGGGGAGATGCAACGCTGTTGGTTGGCCTTTTGTCGACCCCGATGTGTCATGTTACATTTGCTATCGCAATTGAATTCTTTACCGATAACGGAAGTGGTCGATACTGAACTCATCTGATGATCAGATTCGTCGGCAGACAGCGCTTGCCTGTTATGCATCTAGTGGGTATGTGTTCGATGGAGGTAGAGCAAATGTAATGACGGTGTGACGGTCACGAAAGCCGAGAGGAGTAACGTAAGAGTTGTAGCCTCACATCTGTATGCTGCTGCGGCTGCGGCTGCGCGGGGAGGGGCAGTGGGAGGGCGGGCACGGTGGGCGCTGCGGCGGCGAGCGGCGTGGGCGCGGCGGGCACGAACGGCGCAGACACCGGTGACGGCGTCGTCGCCGGCGGCTGCTGTTTCTTCTTTAGCGCCTCCTGGAAACGGTACAAAAAAAGAGTCAAAAGCAGATACAAAAGATCAGCAGGATCACACTGGAATGATGCACGCTTTCAAACAGTCGCTGCGGTGGGCCTTGGGGGAGCAGTGGGCGTCCTTTAGCTGATAATGATAATGGTGTTGTTACAAACAATCGGAATCATATAACTGTGAGCCTATCATTAGCACCTGACAAAGGATTTTCGATCCGAATCGAGTTTCCGCTTAGTTTTCTGGGGTCATTCAGGGTGTGATTTTCGATCCGAATCGAGTTTCCGCTTAGTTTTCTGGGGTCAATTAGTATTCATAGGTGTCGTTTTCGTTTTTCCCTTTCGTCATCTTATAACTAAATGACATACTTACTTAATTTGCCGATTGTTAACCAACATAAACAAAACCATAATCTTAATTGCTCATTACGAATCTAGTCATAATAAAATAAATAAGATTTCACAATAGACATAGCTTGTTACTGACGCCTACAATGTTGTCGCATGGAAAACAGAAGTAATTCTTCGAGGCTAATTGTGGTTAATTGATACAATATAACAAATGACTAGGTGATTGTGGTTCATCGGACGTGAATCTCGTCTCAAGTGCGACCACGTAGTAGCTACAAATACGTGGCACGTTTTAATTTTATGCACATTTAAATAACTTATTTATTTATTCGCATTTGTATTTGTACTTTTATCAGTTGAATTAATACTATTGTTAATAATTTCAACGACAATAACATGTTGACTAGCATCAGTCCGTCGATAGATTCAATGTGCAGTAGTTTTATGTAGCACATGCATGAAAGATATATAAATAAGGGGCTATAATCAATAAAAGATAAATTGGTGTAACTGCACGTGTAGGTGTAAATGCGCGTCGTTCTCGCAAGGACACGGCGTTAAACACTACAGTACCATAAACCAGTTGGCTTGGCCTCTCGTCGTTTTCTTCGCAGCTTGTTAATGTTTTTCCGATGACGTACGCTCTTTAACCTGTTCCAAGGAAGTAAAACAAAACAATCCATTTCTGTATCCTTATCATACATGCGTTTTAATAAAGATGGATAAAATTCATAGTTATAAAAATTTTGACGTAATTACCAAAAATTTTGTCTTAAACATACAAAGGAACGTCTATTTTTATCAATACATTAATGACACATGCCTAATTTGTTGGCATGTAAACTAACCTAAATCGACGCTTCGGGGAATTCCTTGATTCCTGTTTCTACTCGAGATGACTCATGCTAATTAAATTTTATTATTTCGGCAAAGGCATGAAAATAGACTGTACCTGAATACAAGCGCTGACTATATAACATGGTTTATCAGATAAGTAATCTTGTAGATAGGGTATGATATGGGGTTTTTACCAGCCTAGATATGAATAAGAGGCGAGTAAACACTATAACATTCAAAGGTTAACCAAGGTAAAATACATGTAGAAGAAATAAATCTTTAAAAAATGTCTAGAACGGCATTGAAACCGAATACAAAATTCGTTTGTCAATGTTAATCGTACATACACACAACAATGGACTCTGACTCCACGTATGTGGGTAAGTACATCAGACAGATGCCTTGACTCGCGGCTCGACCACATTGAATTGGCGGATCATAATCATTGTTGCCAAGGCGAGTGTGTCGGAATACGAACTCTACATGACATCGGCACAAATACATCTTAAAATTGGCAGTAAAAACTACATACAAGTCACGAACTATTGAGCAAATTTTGGGCAAAACCTTGGACTTACCTTGAAGCAAACTGAGCAGAGACCATCTGTCGACGGGTTGCCGTAGAACCCACACCCAGAGCGGCACAATGCCTCCATTGGATTTGATTCACGCTCCATTGTTCCACAATAATTTCACTTCAGTCTAACAATTATACACTTCACTCGTAGTCAAAGTACGATTGCACTAATTGTATATTGCACTTGATAGTCGTAACACAATGTCTACAATGATCTCACTGTACAATTTGCTGCACTTGAAATGTTTTAATTTAGATTTATCTCTGGTTTGTAGTCTCCGCGGCTGGTGGCTTCCTTTGCCTCCGTTATCCAAAAGTTTCTTCTTTGTCAGGATTGTTGAGGCCCCTGGAACAAATACATACTTGACATCAAAAATCGTACTTTACGCACAATCTTTTCTAGGCTATATATTATCCTTTGATGCATATGCAGGTTTTAATAAAAGCCAAGTATGTAGGTCGGCATTGTTTTTTCACCCGACTGCACTGCTGAGTAGCCCAAAGATTTAGAAGAAATAACAACTAATTAGATGATGTTGTGTTTTTAGAATAAAATTCTGAGATCCGCAATATTTGGGTATTTTATATAGAAATAAGACATACTAACTACAAAAATAATGAAACAGCATGTAAGGCCTTGATCCAGCGAAACCTTCATGTTAGGAAGTGGTCGGTAAACAAGGTACGAGATGAAATTGATGTTTTGAAATAGATTCGTTCGGTTAGTTCCAGATACTGCGTGCGTGATTATTCTGATAGAAAGTGGAATCTAGGCGTGGAATACTATTTAGTAGAGGCAAAACATAATATGCATAACGACAGGTTTGCGTAACAAGAGAAAGCTACACGGCTAAAGTGGAACGCGCCCGCGAAACGGAGCACCGCTGCCGTCCCGCCGCAAGGTCGCGCCGCGCTTGGCCTCCGGGGGACACCACGAAAACGCTTTTCACCACTCGCTCACAAAACCTAGAGTCGTCGGTTGCACAAACTTCATCAACGCGCAATGTTAGGAAAGAAATCTCAAGCCATCGCCGGGTTGGTGTGACGCCATCATACAATATCGCATCGAACACTCGTCCGTCGTCATCATGGGTGACGCATGCATGGGCCGCGTCAAGGCTATGGTGGATTGCATGAATGCTAGCAAAACAGCGGGCGTTATGACCACATTTATGGCTTATTTTCATGTACTACCATAGTAGCATTAATTATGTATGGTATTATCTAATGATTATAGCGGAACCACAGAAATAATCGAACGTTACACATCGCATCACATTGAGTCACAGGAATGTCCAATAAATCATTCGACAAGTGATACAATAGCTCGATCAACTGAGTCGTATGGGGGATAACGTTTCATTATCCCCGTCTTCGGCGTTGAAGCCGGAATGTGTACCAGTGATTGCAATTATGAATGTTGGGAGTGGAGCGTGCTCCGGGAGGGGTCATTAGCATCGGCCCGGAGTCTCGGACGGGAGTCATCGACCGGGCAGCACGCAGGGTGCAGCCGTGCGCCCGCGCATCTACACTTTATTACACACCCGACATGTTTATAGCGCAATCCTCACAATACAAAGTCCAGTTTTACGCGTGACCAAGAACCGCTAAAACGAAATAGCCCACTAAGCAATTTGTTTGCTTGAATACTAGTTTTGCACACTTTCTCTAACAAGTTTATGAATTTACCTTAGTTTAACAAAAAGTACTACGTGATTTTTGAAACCATAATGAAATTCGTTTCAAGGCTGATAGTGCTAATACACGAGTTGCATATTTTGTATTCCATAGACAGTATAAGACATGCGTCTTATACTAGAAATACATAAATTAGGTCAGAAATAAGTTACCTTTTGTTTTTGAAAGAGTTCTTATATTTTAGTCTAATAGTAGCAAAGTTTAATAAAAACCGGAAAATTGTGAGTCGGACTTGCACACCGAGGGTTCCGTGACAACTTTAACTGAATTAGGGAATCCACTTACTTCCACTTAGGTAAATACCACAATATTTTGTTTACAGCAACTATTCCTTTTTATTCATAGTGTTTGTATGAAGAATTCTGTTTGCGGTTGTTGAAAATGTTCTTTATCTCGAAACTACTTGTTCGATCTCGACTTAACCAATTTTCGTTGAAAGTATTTGTTAAGATCTACATTATAATTTTTATTTTCAAAATTTACACTTGCTTTGTTTAAAAGTTAGATGGGGGACAGGATAGGATACATCTTCCTACTAAATTTTAACAGTGTGATGCTTATAGTTACAGAATAAAGTTGCTGTGACATACGGACGGACAAACAGACAGACAGACTTGACGAAGAAGTTAGACAGGGACAGGACCGGATACATCTTTCTACATTTCAACAGTGTGATGCTTATAGTTACAGAATAAAGTGTCTGTGACATACGGACGCACATACGGACGAACAAACAGACAGACAGGCAGACTTGACGAAACTATAAGGGTTCCGTTTTTTGCCATTCGGCTACGGAACCATAAAAAGGTAAAGCTTAATTTCATAATAAGTTCTTATTACCTAATCTCAAAAACTACTAGACCGATTTGATGAAACTGACACTGAATATGCCTGTTTGACCATAATAATGAATCATCTCACAATAAATGCTCGTCTTTGAGCAATCCGTAATCATACAAACATACATACTCTTACGATTTGAAATATGCACACTCGTTTGGGAGCCTTAATAGATCACCCCAATTAAATATTATCGAAAATAGGTAGGATTAATAACCTTTTTTTTAGTAAGTCTCTAATAACAAATATTTAAATAGAACAAAATTAATGCTAGCAAACTTTACTGCACTATCATCATTATACAACGTAGATAATGACTGCATTAAAAATAAATCTAATTTAGATTTTTTGTTGCAGCATTATAGATTTTTGAATTGTTAATATTGGTCTTATTTTACTACGATTATTAATTTATCCTTTAAGATTCTAACAAGTGATAATCCACACGAACGTACATATAATTCAAAAGTGATATTTTGATGGAGGTAGACCGCGAGCGAGTTGAATTCAACAGCCTTTTCCATACACGAGTAGTATTAATTAACAACTTATTGGCATTGGAGTTATTCATAATGGTCAATTCCGACTTCACTTCCTCTTACACACACATGTTCAGTAATCTTCATGTATAAAAAAAGTTCTCATACGCCTACATAAAGAACAGGTGAAATAATGTGAAGGTATTTTGATTTTTTCATTTCTCAATGGCAAACTATTTATGAATATTAACGTAAATTTCGACTTGAGGGTTCTTATTCTGGTATGGGTTAGGTCATGCTATCGGCCATCTACCGCAAAATAATAATAATTTGGCAATGCAAAAAAACTAGTAAATAAATCATTTAAAACCACACAATATTGCAACTACGTAAGTATGCCAAGGCGACTATCAAACACCGTCCAGTCGGAACCGTGATGTTCAATTATAGCAGTACGGAAATAGCGATATTTAAAACTCTGATGCCAAATTAACATACTCGTCCATAACTATTTACCGTCATACTCATACTATAATGCATTAGAAAAGAAAACCACAAAACATTGCATGTCTGTTAATTTCAAAACTTGTAGATTCGTACATTTGAGCATGAGTTCAATCAGCTATGTCCAATTCAGTGAAAGTAACGAAGTGTTCAGTGCTCTATACGGACATACAACAGATCTGTACTGATCATGATTAAAATTAGCCAGTCTCACCTCGTCCGACGAGATGTTATGCAATGACAAAGTTCTTGGTTTTACATGTATACACCTATATCGATAGTCTAGCTAGGACAAGATAAGGTCTAAGATAGTGTGTCTGTGTGTGTGTGGGTATAGCCGGCGGTCGGGCGTCGTGTATGCGCCGTGCCCTCGTGACCCACTTGCGAGCGTTCGCTACGCAATTCGAGCGCGACCCGCTTGCACTGACAGACGCACCGCGCGCCCGCCGCCGCCCTGCCACCCTACGGTCATAGTCACACGTGTTCACGAGCACACATCAAACTAAACTAACAACACATGTTTAAAACACGCCTCCCACGAACAAGATTATCCAAATCATCAATTCTACCTTTCGAAAGGGAGTTCTTAGTCCCTGATATAAATGTATGATAAATTAAAGAGTAATAATTTCCAAGTCGAATATGAATTGGTGCCTTCATTGATAGAAAATAATGTAGTAAGGTTTTCGACAATAATAGATAATGTCAAAATGACTGAAATTATTCACACCAGGGCAAACTCCTACCCACCCACATAGAAAATTTAGGCCAAGACAACACGATAAAATAAAAAATCATCATGTGGGTCTCATGCTACAGTTTAAATCAGAAGACACGATTCCACAGCACGAGTAGGTAAGATCGGTGCTCGATTTTTTCCGGATTGAAACCAATACAGGTCTGACCACTCGGTCAACGGTAACAGTAACGGTACGAACAACAAAAATCGTGCAGTGCAAAGGAAACACCCAAAAACCTGGGTTACGTATGTTTTGTGCATGTCTAATAATAGTTTCTTATTTAGACCGTATTAAGTACAAGCTAAATTTCTAGAGATGGGCCGAGTACTCGGTTAATACTCGGTACTCGGCGTACTCGGCCGAGTAACTCGGTTTTAATGCCGAGTATACTCGGTTTAATTAAAGCAACATATTGCGCTAGATTATCACATAAACAACAAGGGAGATCTTTCAAAATCTCAATTATAATACTAGACGACTTTTCGTTTTACACATAACTACTAATGTGACAAAATGAGGCGAACTAGTTTACGAAAAAAAAAAACCGGCCAAGTGCGAGTCGGACTCGCGCACTGAGGGTTCCGTGCCGACGTTATGAATTAGGCAATCCACTTACTTCCACTTAGTAAAATACCACAATATTTTGTTGACAGCAAATATAACTTTGTTTTTCATAGTGTTTGTATGAAGAACAAAGTTATAATTGCGGTTGTAGAAATAGTGCTATATCTCAAAAACTTCTCGTTCTATCCTGTCCGAACCAATTTTCGTTGAAAGTATTTGTTATGATCTACAATACTTTTTTTTTTTCAAAATTTACACTCGCTTAGTTTAGAAGTTAGATGGGACGCCCATTTTTCCACTTTGGAAGCGTCTAGCTAAGAAACGTTAGACTTTAAAAGAAAACGGTTTTAGGAACCTCTCTATCCATAGACACCCACCCACGCATAGGTTTGACAAAAAAATTGTTTTTTCGATTTTAGTTTTATGTATGGAAGCCCACCTTAAATATCATTATTTCTTATTTTTGTATAAGAATCGTAAAGCGGTCAACAGGATACATCTCCCTACCAAATTTCAACAGTGCGGTGCTTATACGAGGGTCAAACTGAAAGTTCTTAGAAAATCAAAAACTGATTACATTAGCCAGTTATTAGTTTTATTATATCTTTTCAAAATATTGTCCATTGACGTCAATACACCGCTGCATGCGATGGAACCACTGGGAAAAGCACTTTGCCCACTCGTCCTTAGGGGTCTCTTCAATGGCATCGCGATACGCAGCCACCGCTTCTTCAGCATTCATAAACCGCTTTCCTTTAAGTTTTTCTTTAATTTTTGGAAATAAATAAAAATCACAAGGCGCGAGGTCGGGGCTATACGGCGGGTGACCCAGTAATTCAACGTTTGATGTCGCCAAATAGTCGATCGTTCGCTTGGCGGTGTGCGACGAGGCGTTGTCGTGGTGAAGGAGGATCCTACTGCGAGGTCGTTTCTCTCGAACTTTTTCCAAGACAAGTGGCAAACAATTGGTAGTGTACCATTCTGCAGAAACTGTTTTTTGATCCTCTAACACAATTGTTGCGAAATGACCTATCCTTCCAAAGAACGAGGCCACCATTTTTATTCCCGCACTTCGATCTCCCTTCACTTTAGTTGGCAACTCCTCGAAAGGAAACACCCACTGAGCAGATTGTCTTTTGGTTTCAGGATCATAACAGTAAATTCAGCTTTCGTCACCTGTTAGTATGTCGAACACAGCATTTGAGTCACCTCCGTTAAATCTTTCAATCATTTTACGGCACCAATCCACACGATGGAGTTTTTGAGCCTTAGTCAAATTATGAGGTATCCACCGGGCGCAAAGCTTCCTGACCGCTAAATGTTCGTGGAGGATTTTGTGCACTTGACTCATACCGATGCCTAAGCTTGTCCGAATCTGCTGATAGGTCACTCTTTTGTCAGTCTCTATCATACGCCGCACAACACAGATGTTATTTTCAGTCGTCGCCGTAGAAGGCCGTCCCTCACGTACATCATCAGTGAGATTAGTGCGACCACGTTTAAACTCATTAAACCAGTTGTAAACAGTCGCACGAGATGGGGCTTCATCGTGAAAGGCCAATCGTAGTCTATCATAACTTTCTTGTTGACTTAAATGACATCGAAAGTCATAAAAAATCATTGCACGAAAATTTTCTCGTGTTAAATTCATGTTGACGTGACACAGACAATTTTCAATTTGCCGCCAAATCGTAAAACAAATGACAAATGAATGAAATATATACTCAGTAATATTGGCAAAGAGTTCTATTTTCAAATTTTAGAATATTTTTTTTATTATATTGTTTATAAGTGGCCAGTTCTAAGAACTTTCAGTTTGACCCTCGTAGTAACAGACTGGACAAACAGAACGGAACGGACAGACAGACAGACTTGACGAAACTATAAGGGTTCCGTTTTTTGCCATTCGGCTATGGAACCCTCAAAATGTGAAATTTTATTAAGTAAAATTATGATGCAGTAACACAAAGCTCTCTGAACTTTCTGGTAACAGCCTATTCATAATTTCATCGAAGATGTTAGCAGCCTACGAAACTGATCACTCGCTATGCGTGGTGCTTGCAGGTGCACATAGTAACACTCGTGCTAAACGTGCCAGTTCTAGATACGTTGTTTGGTGCCTTGCCCACATCGCAAAAGGACTCTTGTCTTTTGTCAGCTTATTCTAAAGTAATGGGGATTTAAGTATCATCGCACTCTAGTAGCTGAAAGCTAATTATGTGATCACCTGTTTGTACTTGTTTACACTCCCAAAACGGGAATTTAATTTTAAACCGAGTTACTCGGCCGAGTACTCGGTTGGAAAAAAAATGAACCGAGTAATACTCGGTACTCGTTACTCGGCAAAAGTGCTACTCGGCGCATCTCTATAAATTTCATTCCCTAATCAGAAAATTTAATATATTACCAAAACTTAACCGAATAATTTTACAAGCAACTTTATTTAAATAATATAAGAACCAGGAAACTAAGAAAAGGAGATTGTCTACATTCGCTACCGGGCCATAAATATAGGCAGTTCAATTCAACTCAGGTGATACTCGGTTTTTGATGGTCTTGTTTTATGCATGACTACTAACAAGAAACTGATATTATTAAACGTAATGAATCGGCATAGGTACTAGACATAAAAATCATAGGAAAAATCTATCTGTTTGAAAATAGGGAAAATTGCAATTTCGTGAAGTTGGCAGTGCTGCCATCCGTTCGTGCGTAGTCATCATCTGTATATATATATATCATCAATGTTGTTAAACAAAACCCGTCAGACTGCGAACTGTAGCGTCTATTTAAATGGAGGTCTGACATTTGCCTGGGCAAAAATCACAATAGTAATAAAAAGCACCTATAAGAAATCTTTGTGTCAGTCTTATTAGAGGAACCGCCACAAACCAAAAATAGAACAGACAGGGTCTCGAATCCATCCAAGGTTCCCTTCCGCGTGGAAGCTTAACTACACGGAAGCTAACTAGACACACAATGCGAATCAGCAGAATAGGAAGGACAATGACATTAGCATTCGAAGGAAGCGCTTGCGTCATAGACGTGAACAATGACGCGACGAAAATCAACATGCACGGCAAGATGGCCGCCGCAACGTCAGCTGATCGCGCACACGCAGCGCAGCTGTGATTTGGACACCGTTCGGCACATATCGCTCTCTCTTTCGTTCACACCGATTACACACAAAGGACGCGCAATCATTGTTTGTTGAAACACAATGCTCAGTCACTAGGCACTGCCAGTGCCTGCTCATTTTTTCTTACGCGAAAGACACAATGAATGGGCGAAATTCCCGAGTAAAACTACCGAAGAAATGACGAGGAACCACCAACATAATTACTATATAGTCTTATACCTACCTGCCCAGTCTGCCATTGAACCTTAAAGGTGGATATTTGCAACATAAATGAGTCAGAAAGAAGTGAGTGTGGAACAAATTAGATTCTGGAACATATTTTGGTGACAAGTGAATGTAGAACTTACTACATTATACTCAATGGAAAAACACGCGATGTTTTCATAGGAATCCTATCTTGAAATATCACTACGAACAACAATGATAGCAGGCAAGATTCAGTTTATACAATAACAGTGCGCAATACAGTACCTACGGTAAAGCGTTAGCACGATAACAATTTACATTTACGCAGTAGGTTTTTACGACGAGTCAAGAAAACAACAAAATAATTTAAACAATGAAGATACCTAGATAGATGGCTTCATTAATAAAAAGAGAACGATGAATAATGAACGCTGGCTTAAAATTTCCACCTACTATATTACCGTACAAAGACTGCCATAGGTAGGAAATCTTATTGCGCGGATTCGCGGTTCAATAAACAGCGATGCTGCACTGAACAAAGAACTATAAAAACAAAATTTTTCGTACCAGAATAAATAACTACCTACTATTTAGGCCAACTACATTATCAATTAATTACCTATCTGATACATACATAGCATGGGTAGATATTTTGGTCAGCAGCACAGGCAAAGTGATAATAATGTGGTAGCGGATATGGTAATTGGTTAATTAACAACGAAACCGCTGTACAGAACAACAAATGCAAGGAACGACGGTGGTCCAATGCCACCGATATAGTGCAACTTATCGGTTAGAAGATTAGACAACAAGTCGTATCAAAGCTGATAAAATATTTTATTAACACTGGAATAAATAAAAACTTTTTCCAATTCGCGTCTACCACACATCGCATAAAAGTTCAAAACAAAACACGTGGGGACGTTGACCTTCTGGCATCAAGGTCGGGGCGCACGGCGGCCTTCAAAGCTGTCTAGTCTAGCTGGCCCACGGATACTGTCGAACGGTCACATCTCGAGCCGCAGACGCACACAATAACATCAAAAACTTAACCACAGATATTACCTTCGAGTGGTAACGCGAGCCCATGGCCACGTAGAAACTACGCTCGAAAGCGCTTCACAACACTACAAAACGTTACACAGCACAACCACAAGTTGCAATCCGAGCGGAGAAACGCGTAACATTAATTCGCACTAGTATATTTTAAGATAAGGTGCATTAGTAGGTAGCATAGCACCTGATGCTGGACGGTTGTTGAAGTGATCGCGTGTTTTGGCCTCGCGGCGGCGAGCTCCTGCGCGGTCGGAGTGTTAGTGAGAACTAACTGGCCGCGGTCGGCGGAGTCGGCGGCTCGGCGGTCGGGCTCCGAGCGGGTGCCGTTCGCCGCCCGCCTGCAACTATTCGCGTCGCGTCATTCCGTTTCACACGCGCACGCACTCACCAATACAAACAACCACTCGATGCTCACGGGCTGGCTGATAAACACATGGCCGACTCGAGCAGCCATCTCGACATCACACACAACAGTACACTGCTCCGCTCATATCGACCTTTACATACATCGCTCTTAACATTATTATCTTTGAACGTCTTTGTCGGAATATCTATCCAGCGCACAAACACATCTCCGTCGGAATATAAGATGTTGTTTTTCGAAGAACACAAGCACGATGACGATGACGAAGGAAGAATATAATGATTCATAATAATTTAACTAATTTTGCTAAAGAAAGAAGCAACATTGAGTGAATCATCAAGAATTAGATGCGAGAGTGGTTTGTTACGTAGGTACTTTGTACGACACTACAGAGTGCCTCATTTAAGCGCAATGTAACAGTGTTTTTATTTTATCTTCAAGTAGTGGGATATGTAGAAAAAGAGAAGTACCTACCTAAATAAGCCACCGGTCGTATGCTGTGCGGGCACCAGCATCCATTTGGTGGCGCTATGTTCTATATTTTTATTAGGTTGCGTTATTTTAGTAACCTTTTAGTGGTAGGTAGATAATCTATTCATTACATATCCATACCCCTAAATAGTTACTCAAATACCATAATACTAAGTTATAGGTTGACAAAACAAAAAAAAAAATTGAAACTATGTAAGTCCAATGCACTCGGGGATGAAAGTGAAAACAAAGGTCAATATTCGAATATCGGAGGCCGTTCAACCCTAATATAAGTAAGCATGTAGGTACCTAAGTACTACGCAGGAGTACATATTTGTTAGATAAAAATGACGTAAAAGATTTTTTCTGGCCTTTGAGGAGCTGAATACGAATCGAGGACCGATACAAGAAACTTGTATCGGTCAAGAGGACGCATAACATCGCATAAACAAAACAAGGTGCATAGAAACAGTAAAGATTGTGTGAATTTGACTGAACTATCTGAGTTTCACCAAGCGACGCAGGTTAATGTCAGACAATTCTTAGGGTTCCGTAGCCGAATGGCAAAAACGGAACCCTTATAGTTTCGTCAAGTCTGTCTGTCCGTCCGTATGTCACAGCCATTTTATTTCTGTAACTATACAGTGTTGAAATTTTGTAGGAAGATGTATCCTGTTAAACGCTTTACGATTCTTATACAAAAAAAAAATATATTTAAAGGGGGGGCTCCCATACATGAAACTAAAACGAAAAATATTTTTTAGTCAAACCTATGCGTGTGGGGTGTCTATAGATAGGTCTTTTAGAATGAAATCGACGTAGTTTCTTAAACCATTTTCTCTAAAAGTAACGTTTGCGAGATATACGCTTCCAAAGTGGTAAAATAGGCGCCCCCCCCCCCCCTTACTTCTACTAAGCGAGTGTTAATTTTTAAAAAAGTAGATTTTAACAAATACTTTCAACGAAAATTGGTCTGGACGGAATCGAACAAGCAGTTTTTGTGATATATACAAACAAACGCAAACATAACTTTGTTTTTCATACAAACACTATGAAAAACAAAGTTATATTTGCTGTCTGTCAACAAAATATTGTGGTTTTAGCTTAGTGGAAGTGGATCACTAATTCAGTTAAAGTTGGCACGGAACAACACGTTGCACGTTGGGCGAGTCCGAATCGCACTTAGACGGTTTTTTTAAAAGCCTTATTTGCACAAAAATGGACTTAATGCTAAAAACATTCTCTGGCAGTCAAACCTTCAGGTCATGCAGAAAGATTATTCTACAAAATTCACTTATAATTCTGCCTGTTTTCTCTAAACAAATTGGAAAAATTAATTTAACTTTTTCCAAGTAATAGATAGGCATAAACACATAGATATTATAAACACATCAAGACCTAGCTAAAGTACAACATACTCGTAATCTAAACTCGACAGCAAAATATACATTGCAAATACAAAAATCTGTGTGCCGATATAATTGATGGATGACGAGGTTTTTGTTCTGGAGTAAGTACGCAGATACAGCTTGGGCAGACAAAGCCGCGGGCGACATCGCGAGTCGT
This sequence comes from Pyrausta purpuralis, assembly GCA_963924145.1. Classification (NCBI taxonomy): domain Eukaryota; kingdom Metazoa; phylum Arthropoda; class Insecta; order Lepidoptera; family Crambidae; genus Pyrausta; species Pyrausta purpuralis. The sequence continues at coordinate 23,716,948 of OZ001643.1, forward strand.
CGCTCTCACCCGAATTATCCTGGGCCGGGGCGCTGACCCCGCGTCACGAGCCGCTATACTCCTAACCTCACCCTTCGTCTACGCAGCACGCTGACCCTTGCAACCCCAAATTGACACTTCAAATTCGTAAATAAACCATGACTGACATATGGCGACGGAGCCAAAGAACCCGTCGCTGATAAATTACATATAATTTCAAATAACAATTTTCGCATGAAAATGCACGTAAACAATGAAAAATAGCCGATAAAGCAACACGGACAAAGGAGCTTCAGTATTCAGTATAAACAAGCTATACTTAGTGTGCGTGCAAATAAAGGATTACATTTACTGAGCAACAAAACAACGAGCCAAGCTTCAGAGTATGAACAAGTCAACACTTTCTTTAATGATAGACTTATTTGAAGAAAGTAATCAATAAATGTGAACAAGACTAAAACTACAATACATATAGAATCATAAATAGTGTAACTCTACGACTTTAAACTGCCTGCCACCTGCGAATCGTGCCTTTGCTGTAGAGGAGGTCGTTAAAAATTTAATAGAATTATTCAGGCAGTAGTTAGAAAAAAACAAGCTCAGCTCAGAAAAAAATCCCAAGATTACGAGCCATAAGTTAAAAAGTATGTTTAATTCAGACATCACTCACACATATTAAACGACAAAAAAAACCGGCCAAGTGCAAGTCGGACTCGCGCACGCCAATTTTAACTGAATTAGGGAATCCACTTACTTCCTCTTATAGCTAAAATACCACAATGTTTTGTTGACAACAAATATAACTTTGTTTTTCAACGTGTTTGTATGAAAAACAAAGTTATATATTTGCGGTTGTTGAAATGTGCTTTATCTGAAAAACTACTAGTGCGATCTAGTTCAAACCAATTTTCGTTGAAAGTATTTGTTAAGTTCTACATTATATACGTTTTACAAAATTAACACTTGCTTAGTTTAGAAGTTAAAGGGGGGGGACGCCCATTTTACCACTTTGAAAGCGTATATCTCGGAAACGTGAGACTTTTAGAGAAAATGGTTTTAGGAACCTTTATTTAATTGATAGGAACCTTTATTTAATTGACTGCCTCTGTGGCGCAGCGGTAGGAGGGTCGCACTTTAAAGCGACGGCTGCGCCAGAGGTCCCGGGTCGGGCCAAAAATATATACCTGAGTTTTTCTGTTCAGAAATTCTTAGGGTAGCCCGGAGTTTGGAAGTTGGCGGTGTTTCACCCCCGTGCCTCGGAAAAGCACGTAAAGCCGTTGGTCCTGCGCCCGAACTCTCTCCGGTCGTGTCAGATTAGCCATCGGATATGCCATCGGGCTATGAGAGTGAAAGGAATAGAGAGTGCACCTGTGTTTGCGCACACACTTGTGCACTATAATATGTCCCGCGCAGTCGGTTAGTCGTTGTGACTGGCCACCGTAGTCGAAATGGGCTAGGGGAACAACAAAAACATCTTCCTACCAAATTTTAAAAATCTGATGCTTATAGTTACATAATAAAGTGACTGTGACATACGGACGGACAGACAGACTTGACAAAACTATAAGGCTTCCGTTTTTTGCCATTTGGCTACAGAACCCTACAAAGATACAACTTACAAAACTCTTACAACATTATGAAACAAAATAAGTATGGGTGAAATGAACACTTAGAAAACCAAATCACCAGATTTTAATTACTCAAAAGAATGCGGTATTTTTCATTATCACAATCATTATTGATTGCTTGTAAAATATTAACAAAAAACGATTGAAAATGATGACGAACATGTTTTATATTCGATCCTTTACTAATAGATATTTTAAACATTATCGTTGGAAGACTCCCCAAATCACTATGTTCAAACAACAACCTCAGATCAGTGGAATGATTAAATTAACCTACCACGACAAAATCGAAAATTCCATAACACAAGTAATCAACAAAAAGTTGATAACAGGGTCTCGTTCTCATCCGATTCTCACCTGATGTTGGAAAAGTGAATTCCGTACCAGACAAATGTCTTTCCAAGTGCGCAGGCCCTTCAGCTCACAAGCAGGCGACACCACGTCTGTGCAGTTGAGGTCAGCATCCACCGGCATCACAATGAATGGTTACACTACCTGTATAAAAAAGATCCAAGTTAATAAGTCAATTTTTCACACTCTATTGGGTGCTGTGTGTGCTCATCTCTATGTAGTTAAGACAGGTCTTAAATAAGACTTGATAGGAAAAAATAATAATCACCTAGCCTGTTTTGCCAAGTCAGGCAACTGGTCCATTATAATTTTGAAACACCTTTTTAAAGCGAAATGACCCCAGACTTCATTTTGTATTCAGACCTATAACAAAAATATCAACAAATGTAATAACGACAACAATATTTTTCCAAGTTTGTTAAGACTTTAGAGGAAATGGTTTTAGACACCCCACACGCATATGATAGTTTTGACAAAAAAAAACGGTTCTAGTTTTCATGTATCCCGCTCGCACCTTAAATTTAGTTTTATATTAGTTTTTATTTTTTTTGTATAAGAATCGTAAAGCGGTTAACAGGATACATCTTCCTACAAAATTTCAACAGTGTGAAGCTTATAGTTCCCTCTAAGCGAGTGAAAATTTAAAAAAATATATGATGTTGATGTAGATCTTCACAAAAACTTTCAACGAAAATTGGTTTGGGCGGGATCGAACTACAGAGTAGTAGTTCAGTTAAAATTGGCACGGAACCCTCAGTGCGCGAGTCCGACTCGCACTTGGCTAGTTTTTTTATAAAAACCTTCGTCTCAGTGCGAATTTCGTATGCAGCAGTTTGTGACAGGTCACCCAGGGGTCAATATGAGAAAAAAACTAAAAACCGACTTCAAAACCAAAATGCACTAAAAAGTCTTAAATAAACTCTTGAACATTGAAAGGAAAGGAATCCATTTTAGGCAAACAATTTCTTTTTGGAGTCGGTGCTGCGACAGGTGAGGCTGAATTTTCAAAGTGATGGCCTCGATTACACCAAGATCCCATCTTCAGATCCCAAATCAGCAATGGGACCAACTAGAAGGTACACCCTCTAATTAGGCGAAAAATTTTTTCGAATCGGTCGACTAACGACTGAGATATGAGGTAATAAACATACAAAAAAAAAACAGTCGAATTGATAACCTCCTCCTTTTTTGAAGTCGGTTAAAAATAGCGGAGATATTCGAATGTTTTTATAATAAATGCCATACCTTTTGCATAAGCACTAGAGAAGTTTTCATAAAGTCTGAAGAGTCAGTACAGCCAAATTAAGTTGCAGGTAAAATTTTAGAAAATTATGGAACATACTTTCCCAAAATTTTGTAACTAATTAAAAAAGAACCATACTCTGATTTATAATTAAATAGACTAAAAATGCATTAGGACTGATTTTAAGTAATTAAAAAAATAGTTATGTTCCTAAATAATTGAATAATTCAATTTATTCATTTATTTTTTTATGTTATTATATTATAGAATATGTTGTGCATACATATACTATTGGCATGAATTATTTTAACACTTTTACGGACAGTACTCCAGACACAATAGAAATTTTATGGTTATCACGCCTATAGGCGGTCACTGTCCGTGAGAGATTTATTAAAAAATATAATCTACAAAATTATAATCTGTTTAAAAATCATGTTACTTACGAGTATTATCAATTATAAATTATTCAAAGAAAGTGTTAAAATTTCAAAATGTGAAAAAAAATGTTTTATGTATTAGGTTTGTATATAGCTCTTTGCAACATTTACAGGTAATAATCATCCGAATAAATAAAATCTGATTATTGAAAACTCATATTATCACAAGTTTAATTAATTTTACACGATCGATTTTTCAGAATCACAATACTACCGCTCTACGCTAAGGTGTAATTCTGGTCTATCTAATTAAAAATCAGAGTAAAGATGGCTTGTGTATGTGATTTTGATGAAAGTAATACTGCAAAATAAATAAAAAAACTATAAAAAGAACCACACACCAAAAAAAATAGCTAATGACCCTTATTATAAGCAATTTTTATTTGGCACACCATGTACCATACACTCTTGTATATATATTTATTACCTAGAGTATTTTGTGGTACACACATCAAAAAAGTTTGTGCTCATTAGCATAAGCTAATTTAATTTTTCAAATGTAACTGTATCAAAAAAATATACACTGGACAGCAAATAAACTGGGCCACCAGCTACACCAGAACTTGGTTTCAATTATCTCTAAAAGTATAAAATTTAAAAACAATCAAAGATATATGTACCTACAAGAAACACGTAAAACTGTAATTTTGAAAGTTGTAGATGTTGTTGTATGAATAGATTACATAAAAAAGCAACAAACACAAAACAAAAGATTTTCTCAGTTTAGACTCGAGTTCCCGATCAGCATTCATTTTTATACAATGAGGGTAGTTGGATATTTCTTATGATTTATTTCGTTGTCGTCCATCCTTTACTTCAGACGCTTATATTTTTGCTTAATTTCTTCGTTAAATAATGGATACGACACCTCAGGGAGCAGCGTAAGCTGTAGCTCTACTTCAAGCAGGCATTCGCAGCGTAAAGTCGCTCGGAGTCTTCGAATCAGCAGATCTTCAGTACAACGGGTCTACAGAGACTGGAGTATTCGATCGCCGACCAGGTACGGGCAGACCTAGGGCTACATCAGCAGCAGATGATCGTTATATCCAACTTTCTGTTTTACGAAATCGTCGCACTGAACACCGTAAGAAGTTTGCGTGACGAACGCCAAGTGGTCAAAAATCAGATGCCGTCAGAAGGGGACTCGCTCTACAGCATAGATAATGGACGTTAGACCAGTGGGCTAATGCACTCTTCACAGATGAGACAAGGGTAAGTCTACATAGAAGTGGTCGACGTCGGTATTCGTACGATGGACTGGCCAGCTCGAAGCCCGTACTTGAATCCGATAGAATACTTAAAGGAGATGAGCATAAACGTCGGGTTCAAGCCCGGTAGGCCCAGAAGGTTTACTACGAAAAACGAAATCTACCAAAACTAAACAATGAAATGATTAATCCTAATGAATTTATGTCATTTTAATCAACATGAAGCACACTTTCACAAACTTAATAGTAATCATAATAACTTTAAGTTTAATTTTTTTGAGAAAATGGAATCAGTTCTAAGGTAGTGGGTGGCCCGGTTTATTTGCTGTCCAGTCTATTTGTTGTTGGTTTTTTTAAATATAATAACCCTGTAACAATATTAAAATAAAAATATTATGTCATGATAACATTTATTGTAAACAAAATTTTATTTTTGAAAGTGATGGCAAACTTTTGTTGATGTGTAGTTCAGCTGACCAAGCATAAAAATTGAAATACTTTCTTTTTAAAATTCTTTAATTACCCAAGTAGCACACCAAATTCACTGCATTTACAAGTGAAGCAGTTTGTCTGTAGATTATAGTGGAGGATAGTGGGATAAATATTTTTGACCTACTTCCTCTACATTATTCTGGATGTGTTGTATTCTTGTTTGTGAATGTTCCAAATAATTGATATAAATAGCTACATGGCTACACCTTATTCATTGATTCAATCATGGATTCTGAATTAATACTACATATAAATGTAAATAATATAAAATACATTAGTTCCAGAATATAAAGGTCATTGATAACATCTTATGAACAAATATGTAGTTTGTCACTATTATCTACTGCAAAACAAACACACATTACAAAGAACAGTTCACTGCAAAGAAGGTACCAACTATAATACAATAATAAATGGAAGCGGAATCATTAATGTTTGCACTCCACAACAAAGCAAAGATTTTGGTAACAAAGTGAGCTAATCTCACAAAGCCTTTGTATGAATGTATACTATGAGCTGTACTTTGTTGAATTTTGGCAGCCACACAACAAATATTTATTTCCTGAACACACACCGCAGAAAGCACTTTTCCTGAGTTATCCAAAAGATAATTTAGATTTAAGTTAAAATTGACAAACATGATATTTTAAATATAATAATTTATTCAAATTATAAATACATCTATAAAGAACTGAAAAAAAATATTCAAAAAGGTAGCATTGCAGTTTTGCAAAAACTTAAAAAGTCTGTTATGTGTCTCTTGATAGTATCAGTGCAAACCTTACACAACTCTTGTGACCACCGTCTTTGTCTGTGACATAAGTATTCAGTCTTACACAGACGAAAATGAATATCACATACTCAACTTGTGCTGTACACTGAATTAGTTCCATACTCAATCATAAGTCAGACTCATGGTGGGTGTATTAGAGAAAAATAACTATCATAAGGTCAACTTCTGATCCACTGTTAACACTTTGGCATACAGTACTTGAGACACAATAGGCATTTATTGTTAAGACGCTGACCATACCGAAAGACATACAACTGATAAATAAGGTATTCCATCGACCATTGCCTCTAGACATCAATCACCATCCTCAATACCATACAAGTTCTACCTAGGTGCGCTTATAGTACATTACTGGATCAATCACTTGATTTACACAGAAAAATCCATTGTTTAGTCCATGTCCCTACTAAACCTGGTTTGCAAGTTGGACTGAATTTTAGTGCACTATTTAGTTAATTATGTTAAAACTAACAGCAAATTGAAACTAAACCAGGACCAGGATTCATAAAGATGACATATATATGACACTGAGTGTTAAAAACGTTCTAAAACACAGGACCAAGATATCAAAGTAGGGATGAAACAACAGTAGCTCAAGTAAGAAATTTATGTGCTAAATATTTTTTGAAATAAGGCATCATGCATAACAAAAAGGCAAGTCATGATAGTCAACTAAAACAAAATTTACAATGGTGTACTAAGAAATTATAGAGAGCTGCATAAATTTCCTATTTGCACCAAAGCTTGTCTTCACAAACTAATGTATGAGGGTTCGTGGCAATGTCACCAACCACGTTGATTTCATTTACACAGGAAGTTGTCTTCAGTATTATATTACCCAGTTTGTTTTTTTAACAAGGGCTAAGTATGGCAACGAATCTATAGATATTAAAGTAATGTAATCCATAGGGAAGGCTAAAGAATACTCTAACTTTTGTAAGTACCCAAATGAAGACACTATGATGCTGGTACGCCATCAAAAGCAGTCTCATGCAAAAAATGCGTATTGAATAATGGTACATAAGGTGCTCCAAAAAATGATGTAAAATGAAGTAATCAAAGGTTAGTTAACCTGGCAACATGCATGAATGTCTTGCACTTGATCTGTCTATTCACTTAACTCCCATTAACAACAGAAACAAAGAAAATATTGAAGAATTTAGTAATTGGCATTCACGAAGAAAATGGCGTCATATCACTAGTCACGGAACAAGGTACAATTTCGTCATATGAAATCACAACACACAGTCACGTTGAAACACCACAAAAATTGCATTGCATGCTAATCGAGTATATTTTCTTGATAAAATTACTCACTTTGAATAAAAATTCCAAAGAAAATCATCCAAAAACTCAAAGGACTGATGACAAGGCACTCCACTCACCGTTTGCAAAACCAGACTGATGTCACGTGACCAGGAATGCTGTGCTGCCAGAAGTAATAATATTTTACAATAAATTCAACAAATACTTCCTTAATCAGATTCAGAATCAATATAATCATAAGGTTCCCTGATCCCTTTTTATTTCCAAAGTCAATTATTTATTATTTTATTAGAGATAAGCGACAAAGCTGAAATATTTTTTTGATCTTGCTTATTAACTGCCAGTCAAATTTTTTGGTACGGCAATATTCGAAGGGTGCGTACCACTTGATGCCCACCACGACCGCACACACTAGCGCGCTCAGGCACGCATTCATGATCATTTGATTACGCCACACGACAAGACCTACCTAATTGCCTATCTACTATTACTTCAATGACTACATCACAAGTACGCGTATTGACACAAACAAGTGGATCATGCATGGTTTTCCTAGACGGTTACCAAAACTACAGCCATTTTTAAATCTATATTTTTTATTTAGTTTTAAGCACGTGCATGGATGCAATCCACCGTCTCATCATCATCCTTCCATCTGTTCATGCATCTATCTCAGATCTGACCATCATCCATCCATCATCAGTGTGGATCCGTTTGGAACATGCTTTTGTGTGTATGCTGTATGCCATCTTTAATAGTGTATCCTTATCGCCCGCCGGAACTGTCTGATACTATGACAAAACCGCAACGGCATATCTGCGGCAGCCGCAGCGGCATGAGTGGCATGGCCGCCGGACCGGCCACCCGCGGCGTGTGTTGCCGGGCGGTATGGATACACCATAAGAAGGCAATACGTCAATTTACTGCCAGATGGGAAATGCCTCTGAGGCATCAGTGGCACACCGGGATGTGTGGATATGTCACAGTCAAAACGCCGCCGTTCCACTTATATTTTCTGTGGTTCCACGTCGTATTCCGCCGTTTACAGATGGCGTCGTCAGATTATAAACGCCCGTGGTTTTGCAAAATACCGAAGGCAAAATGTATACCTAATGCCTAATTATCACGTATAATGAATGCCACAACATTTCATCTACGATTGAAACGCATAAATAATAATATCTTGCGCCTGATTTTAGCCATGGCAACCACTTAAACTTCTTATTCAAGTCGGCGCACTGAAGATGGCTTTTGAATCCAATCTTTGAGGAAAACTCTCGTGCACAGTGTGTGCACGTTAGTTTGCTTTAACATACTTGTAGGATATGGTTACAGTAGTGCGTGTTTTCAGCTCATCACGCTTAGCGTCGACGCGTCGAGATCGGCTTGACACTGCTCTTCTAAGTCGCATACTTGCTGAAACATCCGCCTCCGCCACTCAAACCGCTTTGCTGCCAAACCCGTCCATTGAAACGGATCTATGTTGCATCTTTTCTTAAGACATTTCTGGGCGTCTTTGAACCTGGGCAGTTGTCCGCCGCGTTCACGCTTGCCTTCCTCAAACTCAGAGGAGAAGATGCGCTTCGCCCTTCTGTCCTCCCTTGAAATGAGATACGTGAATGCACCACAGAGCTGCCGACGCATAATGTACGCCTCAATGCCACCAACATTGACGCGTCGCATTACTTCAGTATTACGCACGCGTTTCACCCCACACAGGTAACGGGAAAGAAATTTGATTTTTCGCTGTTTTAAGTGGATGATGACTACGATGACGTCTCCTAATTTAAAAACTACGGACTATTTAGTAATTATTAACTGTGCAAGAAAAAAAATGCAAGCTGTTAGAAATGCTGGCAGATCAGCTATTCAGAAAACACAATAATTTAAGTATGTCCATTAATTAAAGTGGACTTGAAACCTTTTTGACAGAATAAATTCAGTGTAATAAATCGATAAACGCATCAAGTAACACAGGACAAATTTTAGCAAATATAGAAATATCCTATGAATTATAATAATATTTTTTTATTTAGTGTTTTGTCACTATACAAACTTAATTATAAGCAAAGCAATAAGCCAGTGCATTTTATATCCTATGAACGGTTTCGAATAAATATTTTGTGAAATATTTTTTCTGACGTTAGACATTTGTGCGACAGATGAGGTATTTTTTTGCGAATCCAGCGATACCAATAACCCCATACCTGATTTTTGGTCACTTGACACCCTTTTGGATAACAGTGTCCAAATTATTGGTCAAAAAATATGATGTTATAAATGAGTCTTATGGACTATCTTAGTCTTCATAAAATTGCCCTGACAGTTTTACAGTCATTGCTATTGTTAATTAATAAATATATATGTGTTCAATATATATGTTACAAAACTGATTTACTATCTATACTAATATTATAAAGCTGAAGAGTTTGTTTGTTTGTTTGTTTGAACGCGCTAATCTCAAAAACTACTGGCCCGATTTGAAAAATTATTTTAACGTTGGATAGTCCATTTATCGAGGAAGGCTTTAGGCTATATAACATAAAGATACGACTCATAAGACCACAGCAGAAATGAAAACTGTTGCGAAAATGGGAGAAAGATATTCCTTTTGAGAGCTTCCGCTGCATACGCTGCGGAAACCGCTTAAGTTACACAAAAATCATGTATGACAGGATTGTTCAGCATTAAGAGTTCTATAATAAAGTCCGCGACAGCATATGTCTATCTTTTATGGTTGACTTACTACAACCTTTTTTATGTTAATAAATTTGTAAAAAAATAATGCATTATTTTTAGAGGTGTATTATACTCACAGGTATTTATGTTTATCAAAATAAATACATTCATCATCACGAGCATTTTATTTAGAACCAAGTTGCCCTTTATATCATTTGATTTCAATAAATATCTTAGGAGCTATCACATTTTTAACATAACTCCGCACCAAAATAATGTTCGCAGCTTAAGTACAACGTGCGCTTGCGCTAATATATTATAAAGCTGAAGAGTTTGTTTGTTTGAACGCGCTTATCTGAGTAACTGCTGGACCGATTTGAAAAAAATATTTCTGTGTTGGATAGCTTATTTATCGAGAAAGGCTTTAGGATATAAAACATGACGCTGCGACGGGAGGGGAGGGAGCAAACTCAAAACGCGCGGACGCAGTCGCGGGGGACCGCTAGTATATTATAAAGCTGATGAGTTTGTTTGTTTAAACGCGCTTATCTCAGGAACTGCTGGAACGATTTGAAAAAATATTTTTGTGTTGGATAGCTTATTTATCGAGAAAGGCTTAAGGATATAAAACATGACGCTGCTACGGGAGGGGAGGGAGCAAATTCAAAACGCGCGGACGAAGTCGCGGGGGACCGCTAGTCATAAATATATAGGGTCTATCAAAGTTTACTGCATTCCTTCTTGAGTCTAATCTGATGCTCAAATATAACATTTTTTTGTATGGGACCAACCAACACCGTAATCCCAAAAAAGTATTTCACTTTCCCATACTAGAGTGCCCATCAGCTGATGCTAGTTTGTATGGAGAAATAAAAAAAAATGGGATTTTGATATTGGTCCCATACAAAAAAATGAGTTGTATTTTAGGAAGAAAATTAAAAGGATTTTTTTGAAGATGCTCTCTTTTCTTGATTATGCTAGCGACCCCTGTCAATGTCATCTATTGGCCAGAAGATCCTTGTGCACTGTATCGAAAGTGAAAAGATGAAACTCAAACTAGGCCCTCTGTAGCTACAGTCTACTTATATCTTTTGGCCGACAGCGAAAATCAGATCTAATGTTGTCTTCTTCAATAATGCGGTTGTCTTGTCAGATCAGTGTAGCCAAATCTGCCCAATCTTAAAAAGATTTCCTATATGAAACCTGTAACCCTGATGTTTTATTATGGTTTCACTATTTTGGTTAAAATAAAATGATTCTTTTAAATACAGTAAAGATAAACTCCTGTAACAAACAAAGTTATAATTTTTAATGGTTTATATTCTTCATACATTTCATTCTTCATACATTCTTCTCTGCGCTCGCCAACCCGCCTGCCAAGCGTGGCGAGTATTGGCAAAATCCCCTCACATGAAATTACACCAGAAAACCTAAGATGGGTGCTAAGAATCCCCGGAGGCGATCGCGCTGCCACCCCCGACGACAACTGGCCCTGGTAACGTACAACACGTATACACTGAGGACAGATGAGAAGTTACTCGAGCTGGAGGAAGAAATGAGCAGGTTACACTGGGACATAATGGGTCTATCAGAAGTCCGTAGAGAGGGCGAGGACACGATAACTCTGCAGTCCGGAAACCTGCTCTACTATCGGGAAGGCAACCAACGAAAGTCCCAAGGTGGTGTCGGGTTCCTCGTTCACAAGTCCCTCGTCAACAATATCGAGACCATCGAGAGTGTGTCGAGCAGGGTAATATACCTTATACTCAGAATATCCAAGAGGTATTCGCTGAAGGTCATACAGGTATATGCACCGACCTCGAAACACCCGGATGAAGAGGTGGAGGAAATGTATGAGGACGTAAGTAGAGCCATACATACTTCCAAAACCTATTATACTGTTGTAATGGGGGACTTCAACGCGAAACTGGGCAAGCGAGGCGAGAATGAGTTGAAGGTGGGACCTTTTGGACACGGGCAAAGGAACGCCAGGGGACAGAGGCTGGCCGACTTTCTGGAGAAGGAGGGACTCTTTGCGATGAACTATTTCTTCCAGAAGCCGCCTCAAAGGAAGTGGACTTGGTTGAGTCCCGATGGCTTCACGAGAAACGAGATTGACTTCTTCATGACCTCCAAGAGACGGTTATTCAATGATGTCTCCGTGATCAACAGGGTGAAAACCGGAAGCGATCACTGAATGCTTCGAGGCATATTGAATATAAATGTCAAATTGGAAAGATCCCGCCTGATGAAGTCCACGCTCCGACCGACTCGTGCTCATATCCAAAATCCCGAGAGCTTTCAACTCGAGTTGTCGAACCGCTTTGCTTGCCTAGAAAATTGCGTTACAGTGGACGAAATTAACAACGGGTTTGTGGAAACTGTTCAAACGGTCTAAGTATTTTAGGCCTGGCCGTAAAAATAGACCTCAAAAACTGTCGGTCCACACTCTCGACCTTATGGCAAAACGTCGATCTATGGCACTGCAGACCTCTGTTAATGCTGAAAACTACAGCAGCACAATAGACGAATATGGAAGTCCCTGCGACATGACATTCGTTGCTTTAACACTAATAGTGTTAAAGAAACGATAGAGCGGAACCAAGGCTCCAAAGTGTTTGCAAGGGACATGTCTATTGGGCAAAGCCTGTTGACGAAGCTTAAGACGGAGGACGGCAGTGTAGCGTCGACGAAAGCAGAGGTTTGGAGGGAAATCGAAAGGTTGTATGGGCAGTTGTACACCTCAGTAGCCAAACCCGTTGATAGCTCGGCCAGAGACCCACGAGCTATCCTGACCCGTCACTACACCGAAGACATCCCGGACATCAGCCTCTACGAGATTAGGATGGCCCTTAAACAGCTCAAAAACAACATGGCACCTGGCGAGGACGGAATCACAGCAGAGCTTCTGAAGGCGGGTGGAACACCGGTACTTAAAGTCCTTCAGAGACTCTTTAATTCCATGCTGCTAGAGGGCATCACGCCTGAGGCATGGAACACGAGTGTGGTGGTGTTGTTCTTCAAAAAGGAGACAAAACCTTATTGAAGAACTACAGACCGATCTCACTCCTGAGCCATGTCTACAAGCTATTTTCAAGGGTCATCACGAACCGTCTCGCACGAAGGTTTGATGACTTCCAGCCTCCCGAACAAGCCGGTTTCCGAAAAGGCTATTGTACCATAGACCACATACATACGCTTAGGCAAATTATACAGAAGTCCGAGGAGTATAATATGCCTCTATGCTTAGCGTTTGTAGACTATGAGAAGGCCTTTGATTCGATCGAAACTTGGGCGGTGCTTCAGTCTCTGCAGCGGTGCCACATAGACTATAGGTATATAGAGGTGTTAAGGTTTCTTTACAATAACGCCACCATCTCGGTCCGAGTACAGGATCAGAACACGAAGGCGATTCCATTGCGGAGAGGTGTGAGACAGGGAGATGTGATATCTCCGAAACTATTCACAGCGGCATTGGAAGACGCCTTCAAACTTCTGGAATGTGAAGGAATCGGCATCAATGTTAATGGTGAATACATCATACACCTCCGATTTGCCGATGATATAGTTGTTGTGGCATAGACGCTGGACGATCTTGGCACTATGCTCGAAGACCTTGACCGATTATCCCAACAAGTGGGTCTTAAAATGAACATGGAAAAGACAAAAATTATGTCGAACTCCCTTGTCGTACCCACTCCAGTATCCGTTGGAAACTCAACTCTCGAAGTTGTCGACGAGTACGTCTACCTGGGACAAGTGATCCAATTGGGTAGGTCCAACTTCGAGAAAGATGTCAATCGACGAATCCAACTCGGCTGGACAGCGTTCGGGAAATTGCGCAAGAGTGTCTTCTCATCTCATCTACCTCAGTGTCTGAAGACGAAAGTCTTCAACCAGTGTGTGTTACCAGTGATGACATACGGATCCGAAACATGGTCTCTAACTATGGGCCTTATAATGAAGCTCAAAATCACACAACGAGCAATGGAAAGGGCTATGCTGGGTGTTTCTCTACGGGATCGAATCAGAAATGACAGAAAAGACATAGCCTTGAGAATCAGTAAGCTCAAGTGGCAATGGGCAGGGCACATAGCGCGAAGAACTGACGGCCGTTGGAGCAGGAAAGTTCTAGATTGGAGACCCTTCGACCAGAGACGCAGCGTGGGACGTCCACCAACAAGATGGACAGACGACCTTATAAAGATCGCAGGATCAAACTGGATGCAGACCGCTAGTGATAGGTCTCTGTGGAAAGCCGTGGGGGAGGCCTATGTTCAGCAGTGGACGTTCTTTGGCTGGCAATGATGATGATGATGATGATATTCTTTATACAACTATTTGTTACGGAGTTGGCGAACAAAATTTCAATATAGTCAGCACACATGGCAGACGTTATTCCTCAAGGATGTGTTTATCAACAGTCTTTTGTTATGCTTTTATGCGACCGCCGGCGGTCTTTCGATCCACGAGCGAAATGTTTACTAGCTCCCTAACTATATTTTGTATTTCAGGTCGGTGGAACATAGTATGTGCTGTACCATAATGCTAATACTGGTTTAAATAAGTACCCTTCTCCTTGAATTTGCTATGGATGTTTTACTGAAACGTCAATAATATTATAATATTGTAATTTTAATATTGTATTTAGAAGTAGATGACGCCTCGCGGACTAAAAGAGTACATAAATATGGAACCGTCTGATTAATGGATGTCAATGGATTGACATCCATCACATCAACATCAGTTTCGGAATTGAGTCATAATAGAGTAGCTTTTTTAATATGTTTTTTAAGTATGTAGGTACATTAGTACATTAGACTCGTTGACCTAATTTTGAAAACGAGTTCACACTCTAGCTCTGTAGTATTTTTATTCAATAAAAACATTTTATTTTTAAATTATTTAACGTTTACAATATTAAATAATGATCGTCACGTGAATGCTTGAAATGTCATGGCGCCAATATCGAGTCACGTTCACTGCTAGGCATTCACGATCATGTGACCACACACACATTTTTTTTTAAATTAAATCAATTAAAATATTTACAGATCTTATTTAAATAAATAAAAAATATTTATAAATACACCGTACTCATCTGGCGACATGTGAACGGGATGATTCCTTCAAATAACATGCTAATAGTTAGTGTAAATATGTTTTTTCTACAATGGTGAGTATCATCCCCTCACGGATGTGTTCATCAACAGTCTTTTGTTATACTTTTATTAACGCGAGCGTCGGCGACCTTTTGATCAGTGAGCGTCTATGCTGTTACTTTAAATAAATTATAGGTGTACTTTATATACACAGTCTGGCCATAAATACTGTTACAATTAAAAATAAGAAAGATATTACATTTGAATTTGGAATCTGTCATTTTTTACGTTTGCTCATTGTGTGTTCTAATTTTGTCGCCAATACATTTTATAATATTTTGCGATATTAAAATGGAGTGGGGTGATAAAGATACCCGAATCGCTGTGATTGCATTACACACAGTTGGTATGGAGCCAAAGTCTTTCCAACAAGACTCGGCGCCGCCGGGTCATAAAGCTCGGTCCACGCAGTCTTGGTTAGAAGCGAACGCTGAAGACTGGCCGTCGTCTAGTCCCGATCTTAATCCGCTGGATTATGATTTATGGTCAGTTTTAGAGAGTACGGCTTGCTCTAAACGCCATGATAATTTGGAGTCCCTAAAACAATCTATACGATTGGCAGTGAAGAATTTTCCCATGGAAAGAGTGCGTGCTTCTATTTATAACTGGTCTCTACGTTAAAAGGACTGTATTACAGCCAATGGAGACCACTTCGAATAAGCTTTTTATATTTTAAATTGTTTTTTATTTATGTGTAAAACTAACACATTGTAAAATTAATAAATATTATTTGCATTTTTTTTTCTTTGTGACAATATTTATGGCAAGACTAGGTATATAAAACAATACGGATAATAACATACATGTCCATAGACATATGTGTTAGTGTAGTAGTTTGGGGCTTGCGGGCGGAATCCGAACCCGCGACTGCTTATCTTTGTGTCCGGAACGTAAACCACCACTATGACGCGACGGGCGTTAAATTATTGTTAAAGAAAAATAGTACCAAACTACTCCATGTATGGCACTGTCTAAAAAATCTACTATTGACGACAAAATATCGAACATGTTGGTGGGTGGATTGGTTAAGGAACAAAACTCGCTAATTTTATTGAAAATACTTCAATCATGAATGATAGGCATTATTAAATACAATTGACTTAACGAACATATGATATTCGGACTGAATCATTTTTATTTAGTTAGTTGTATCTACAGTTTTTAAAGGCGCACTGAGGCGTTGAGACACATATGAACGCTGACGCCATCAAAAACAGACTAATTAGTCATACTCTTACTAATCTGTAGACTAAGTCAAAGTTAAGACCTCACTTTAACGTGAGTTGGTGTTTGCTTGACTATCTTTTAGCGTCTCACCGGTAATCTAGTTCTTAATACATTATCAGAACAGTTTTCTGACCTCCCTGAATTAAAGGGAGATTTATCGCACTGATAGCAGGGCTTGAAACCGGTTCAAGATTTACCGGTATTATATCGGTTAAACCGGTTTTATCGCAAAATTCCGTTCCGGAGCGGAACTAAATAAGAGCGATACTGTGAACCTAAATAAACAGGTTAATTCCCAAACTCTTGCGACGATCGCAACGTGACTTATTTTTTGACCAAATATTCTTCGAAAGAGTTTATACTAATTATCAGATTCTTCAGAATTATTCCTCTTGCCATTATATTGTTTTTATAATATAATTAATATTTTCAAAAATATGTCGAAAAATTACCACAGTACATATCTGTTTGGATATATAAACAAAATACGTTTTATGGAATAAAAACAAACGTAAATGCGCTCACCGCCCGCAGATCTTAACGAAGGTGAGGTGGCCTGAACGAAAAGTTGAACCGGTTAATGAAAAATACCCATATTTTTCCGAACCGGTTTAATAACCGGTTCAAAGGAACCTAACCTTTTTCAAAAAGTTCCACCTACCTATATTTTCGTTGAACCGGTTCAGAAAAAATACCGGGCTTGACTGATAGGGGCTTATTTTTGTGACAGTGACAGTGAGAGCTGTCACTGTCACTGCCACTATCAGCAACTGTCAAGGACATGGTTTTTAACATCTCGGGAATAGAATAACCTAAAAAAATACTCAAAAGTGAAAAAA
This sequence comes from Pyrausta purpuralis, assembly GCA_963924145.1. Taxonomy (NCBI): domain Eukaryota; kingdom Metazoa; phylum Arthropoda; class Insecta; order Lepidoptera; family Crambidae; genus Pyrausta; species Pyrausta purpuralis. Next base: position 23,734,255 of record OZ001643.1, read on the forward strand.
CTACCTCTTCAAAACAAATTTCACTGTTGTAAAAAAATTGTAGCTTACAATTTTAATATACGAAAATGCCCACCATATCTGTGAAACGTGATGCTTTATTCTCAGCTCTAGGAAGAAATTATAGTAAGTACCTATACAATAACAGTAATATTCAACACGTATGCATAGTTGTTTATTCCCCGTTTACAGTTTGATTGATCTAACTTTCATTAAACAGGAATGTTAATAATAATTCTTCTTATTCATTCATTTATACATTTGCAAAAATACATTGTAGTGTATCACAATAAATCATCTACTACATAATGTTATAACAATTTTCATATTTTTTCAGCTGATGAAGAATTCCAGGATTTATGTTTTGAATTCGGGCTTGAGCTAGATGAAGTTGTAAGTCACATTGTCTTGAAGTCCTTCATTATATTGTTGCGCATTACCACTTGAGCTCAGTTTCGCAGGGTTAAGTTAGAAGTTAGAATAAAAATGCTGAGTATATTCTATAGCTCGACTTAGCTTTTTAATGAAGTCCGTAGTTAAAAAAACATACTTTGAAATTTGAATGTATGAACCAGGGATCAAAATATTATGAATTATTTTTGTCCCTGTCCATTTCAATATCTGTCGAGTTGAGAGACTCGGTAAGTAACACATTATAAAGATTTAAATTGATCCCGCTTTTGCGCTATATTAGTTGTGCATAGTAAAAACTAAACAAATTCATAAATAATTTAGTAACACAATTTATTATAGTCAGTTATTGTTTGTTCGCGATGTAATTGTTTGAAGTCCGCATTGTTTGTTCTTAGGATACACTTATTTATGTGAAAAATTAGTTTACAAAATTTGGTTGAAAGTCAGCATGGCCAAGAACTGACTGACCCTGAACTCTGAACTCTTTAGGGGGTCAAAAACCTAGAAAAGGTAGCCAGGATCAGGAGAAGGTAAAATGAACGCTTTTTTTTAAATTCTGTGTTCGTCATAAAACAATCAGGTTTTAAAATTCATGACTAATAATTTACTTATCAAATAATATTATAAACCACTAATGCAGTCGAGAGATATTTTTAAATTAGTCAAAGTCATTAAAGGCCTAGAAACTACACGAATTACCCTACATTGAAATGATTACCTCCTTTTTTATTGGTAAAAATCACTCAAGATGACGTAATTCATGCTGCAAACATTGTTAACTGTTTCTTTATTACACTGACTATTAAAAAAAAACTGTTGACATGTCCGGCTTCTGGTATCTAAAGTCCGGGGTTTTCACGTGTCTCGTCCTATTTTCCAAAGAAAATGGCCGCCTCCCCATATTTGTTTACCCCAACAGTAAAATTATATTTGACAGACCAAAAGTTAATTCATATGAATTTGTTTTTTAATCTTGTTTTAGAATATATAATAAACATAGGTATCCGTAGATAGCAGGGTTTTCACGGGTAACGAAGTTACCAATGTATGCAGTCAATCTGTTCCACACTGTTTGGGGCCCCAATCCCACTTATTTATTGTAACTAAATCACACCGGGATAGATTTTTGACATTTGGCCCATACTAGAAGTGTCAAGAATTGTTAGCAGAATCGATCTCCATGTACCTAGCGCCATCTGTACGGCCTAAGTGTAAACATTTTGAATAAGCGCCATCTAAGCAATCAAATAATAGCGATCCGACACTTTGCCTTTTCTCTACAAAAAAGCAATTGACAACCTTTCATTTTTGTAAAGGTATACAAATTCGAAAACCATTTCAAGATTTTGCATTTCTAAACACATTGAAGATTTTTTCAGATTTTTTTCCGCTTTATTTTTAAATTTTAAATGAAAAAGACTGAAAAGAACATGGAAGTTGGCATTTCACAGGTTACGCCTTTGCAATAACATTTCATGCAGAAAAAATTGCTTTTGAACTTTGAGCTTGCTGTCAGTTGTCACTTTGACGTTAAGTGTTGTTGTTGTTTCCGATATTGTATTGGACATTATCGATGAATTACGATGTGGTAAATTGAAGGTTATTAAAAAAAAATATTCATTCACACTAGAGTCTTCATTGTAACGTTTATTGAATATAAAAATAAACAAGAAAAAAATAAAACTAAGACTTGCAACATAAAAAAATAACTTAAAATCTATCTATTCAAACCGAAACCATTTCATTAACATTCTAACACATTTTTAGTTCAGATACGAAAAAATCATCATGATTCCTCATTCGAAATATGATTGATATTTGTAGTTATGACAAAATATTGAAGTAATTTTCAGACATCATAATATTACTAAATAAGAAGGGTTCAAAAAAGCATAATATGATAAATATATTGATGAATGAAAAATTCATAATAAAATAGCATACGTGGAACGAACCGATGCTACGCGAAGCTATAAAAATAAGAAACATCCAAAATTCAACAGAAAAGATGGTTGGAAAATTCCACCAGCAAGGGATCCAGTTCTAACTAGGACCTAAGCTAGACCACTCACTGCAAGATCACAAGACACAGATAGCTCTTTCTGCGTGGATAGGAACGTTAATTAATATTATTGAGTGACGGTAGTGTAATTTTTCAAAACTCTGTAAATGACAAATAACATCTTAGTCTACCCGTGACCACGAATGCTGTAAAGTGTTCGAAACGTCGGGATAAAATTAATAAACTCGCGAAAAGTTTATCCGTAAAAAGTATTTTATTTCGATGAGTAATATTCGCCTAAACTTCAGAAACAAGTATAAGAAGGGTTGCTGAGTTGTTTTATTTGGTTACTTTTAAGATAACTTAAATAGGTAATGTTTCATAATAAAGTAAATTTAAATACTCAATGGATATACCATTGATATCGACATCTTAATTCTACAATTGATACAGACCACAGGTCTTACTCTGGACACAAAACCCGATCCAATGAATATACCCATCCCTGTCACTCATACCAGGCCGGGTACGCGTGTGACAGGGATGGCTATATTCATTGGATCGGGTTTTGTGTCCAGAGTAAGGGGGCACATCACTATAAACGTCAGATATTTTTTTATCGAATATAGCAAGGACGTGACCTTGAAACGTCCAACTTCTTGTACTTACACTCTTTTAGAATGGAGAGTTTTTAAACAATTATTATTAGAGAAAATACTGAAAAGAAATGAAAATGAAAAAATATGGGTGCCTTCATTTTTGAAGTTCTGTCAGAAAAAAAAATGTGCATTTGGAAATTTTGAAAATTGCAAGCGCTCACTTACAAGAGCTAACTGTCAATTCTATGGCACAATATCTCATATTGGTGTGCAGACGTAACTTCGCTTATAAGCAATATTTTCTATTTTCTACCAAATAATTCAATTTTTGGGTCATGGAAGTTGTATTAAATCGTTACATCTCTTATTTTTTGTATTTACTAACCCCGCTTGATAGAAGCGAAGTAAATAAATTATTTTATATTATCATTTAATCTTTTTTTTGCAAAATCCTGAAGTCAAGTCTCTTGGTGTATTTCTCTAATCAAACATGTAACTACTCTGGGGCGACCAACGGCTATCTCCTTTTAGAGATGGTATTCTATCGTATCTGTGGTTTTGTCCAGCTTGAGATAGAAATGGTTTTAGATTTTTAGTCCCTATAAAATTTCTGTCAGTAAGAAATCCTATCCGGAATCGAGGAAATTCTATATCCGGTGAAGGATAGCTATATATCTACCTTTGACTTTAGTTTGCATAATATAGAGAATGGCTGTTAGTCGCACTTGGTGGTCTGTAGGCAAAATAAAAAAAGTGTTTTAATGAAAAATAAACTTAAAAAAAAACCTTCAAAACCAAAATGCACTAAAAAGTCTTAAATAAACTCTTCACAATTGAAAGGAAAGGAATCGGTTTTAGGCAAACAATTTCTTTTTGGAGTCGGTGCTGTGATAGTTGATGCTTGATAGTCAAAGTGATGGGAGTTGCACCTTATGATTCTATTTTATAAGAAGCTTCAAATTACCTATCATAAGTTCCGTCCGTCATTATAATAACTGAACTCCTAAGCGTTAAGGAGTTCCACCATCAGCTCAGCCCCACAAGATGTTGACTATCAGACGTAACAACACGTCAACATTTAGATTGTAGTAAAGATACACTATACGTGCCTTTAAAATTTGAGAGTTTCCCTCGATTACACCAAGAGCCCATTATCAGATCCCATAATGGAAAAATGGGACCAACTAGAAGGTACACCCTCTAAGTAGGCGAAAAAATTTTTCGATTCCGTCGACAAACGACTGAGATATGAGGTAACAAACATACAAAAAAAAAACATACAGCCGAATTGATAACCTCCTCCTTTTTTGAAGTCGTTTAAAAAATTAAGAGTATATTTTTTATTATGATTTAAATAATTAATTGCAGACGACTGAAAAGCAGATGCTTATGAAGGAGCAAGGTGATCATGCTGGGGCTGGAGTGTCTGAAGAGATTTTGTACCGAATTGACATTCCTGCCAACAGATATGACTTGCTGTGCCTCGAGGGGCTTGTTAATGGAATACTTGTGTTTCAAGGAAAGTAAGTATCAGTAAAAATCAACACTATTTTAGTGCAATTTTAAAATGCCAACTCTCATATATCATGCATTTGAAAGAAAGTATCAACTCTATGAAAAATTCTTCAAACCATTTTAATTAAAAAGTCGAGCCAGTGCTTGGGACTATGGGACGCGATAAAAATTTAATGGTTGGGGTTGGATGGATCAAAACACAGGAAACCATTCAGAAGGGGGGCTTATGATGACGAAGGCGATCCTCTATCATGCGAAAATGTACTAAAATTCTGTTCTTACATTATGTTATAACGGAATGACGGATTTTGGTATTGTAGTTACATGACAGTGCAGTGTTAAGCAAAATGTAATCTAACTACTGATCTATCATAGTATTATAAAACTGAAGAGTTTGTTTGTTTGAACGCGCTAATATCAGAAACTACTGTATCGATTTGAAACGTTATTTTTACGTTAGATAAACCATTTATCGAGGAAGGCTTTACGCAATATAACATCAAGATTCGACTCAAAAAACCAGAGTAGCAAAGTGAAAAGTTGAAGAAACGTGTGAAAGATATTCTTTTTAAAGCTTTCGCTGCGTCGGTTGTATATATCATATCGGGCTTCAACTCCAATCCACGAAACATTGCAATCTACTCGTACATTGCAAATCATTACGGCTTTGATGGCATCCCTAAGATGATGGTGCAACTGAGCCTTATATTTATAGTTATGTCCCAGAGTGTCAAAAGTACTGTTAAGGTACTAAGTAGCTATTATTTATTAGCCTTCTACCTATAGTAATATTATAAAGCTAAAAAGTTTGCTTGTTTGTTAGAACGCGCTAATCTCAGGAACTGCTGGACCGATTTGAAAAAATATTTTTGGGTTTTGGATAGCTTATTTATTGAGGAAGGATCACGCTGCGAGTGGAGGCGGGAGGAGAAGCAAACTCATAACGACGGCGTATCGATAACACGTCGACGGCGGATTGAAAATTTACGAAGACTGGAAGTTTAAAAAAATTTTTTTTACAGTACCTGATTTTAAGCAAAACGTTGAATCAGGTACAATAATTTTGTTACTTTTACCAAAATAATAATTTACTTCAACGGTATAGGGTAGTATCGATAATCGGATTTAAATTGTGTTCCGAGCGATTCCCTCGATATTTCTTTCTTTCTTGGACAAAAAGCCGTTTCTTCGTAGTTTATTTAAAAGTGGAAAAATTCGTCGACAGCTTGTCGACAGCGCGTGTGTGTCTGTGCAATGACATGTTGATGGCGTATCGATACATGTTGACGGCGGTATAACGCTTCTGGCATGTCATCGTTTACTGCCGATGTGTCGACGACGAGTCGACAGACTGTCGATGACCTGTCGATAGCTTTTCTATAATGAAAATACGCTTCTCGTATGTCAAAAATAGCGGCTGGTGTCGAAGACTTGTTGATGACTTGTCGACGGCTTGTTGACAGTTTGTCGACCACATGTCGACAGCGTATCAATACATGTCGACGGCGGAATAACGCTTCTGATATGTCACCTTTTGCTGTCGACGTGTCGATGTAATGTCGATGACCTTCGTCGACAATGGCAATGGCTTGTCAAAAATGGCGGCCGGTGTCGACGGCGAGTCAACAGCGTGTGTGCGTGTGTGTGTGCAATGACATGTCGATGGCATATCGATTTATGTTGAAATCGGTATAACGCTTCTGACATGTCACCGTTAACTGATGATGTGTTGACAGGATGTCGATGACCTGTCGACAGCCATGATAGAAATACGCTTCGCACATGTCAAAAATATCTTCGCACTGTTGGCTTGTCGTCAGTGTGTTGTTGACGACATGTCGACGGCCGAATAACACTTCTGACATGTCACCGTTAACTACCGATGTGTCGACAGCGCGTCGAAGACCTGTCAACAGCTTGTCGATGGTCGAAATACGTTTCGATATGGCAAAAATAGCGTGTCGATAAACTGTCTACGATGGTGGAAAAACGCTTGTAACGTTTTAAAATTAGCAACTGATGTGTCGACAGCGCTTGTCGATGGCGGTATGACACTTCAGACATGTTAATGATTGCTGCCGATACATCGAGAGACATTTGCAAATAACCGCATCGTTCGTATGGTATTTTACCGTTCTTACATCTATTATCCTCATTCACTTAAACAAACATAATAATAACATATAGACTGGAATGTGACTGTGACCTTTCCTACATCGGGCAAACCAAACGAAGTATAGGCGTGCGGATAAAAGAAAATATAGCTGACGTTAAACATAGTCGAAACATAAAATCTACAGTGTGTGAACATGCCTTAGACAAACCCAACCACTTCATATGTTTTGACCAACCCAAAGTACTGTAAAAAGAACATCAGTTCATTTCACGTATGCTACACAAAGCTATAGAAATAAGAAAACATCCAAATTTAACAGAGAAGATGGTTGGAAAATTCCACCAGCATGGGATCCAGTTCTAACTAAGACCCAAGCTAGACCACTCACTGCAAGATCACAAGACACAGTTAGCTCTTTCTGCATGGAAAGGAACGTAATTAATATAATTGAGTGACGGTAGTGAATTTTTTTTCAAAAACTCTGTAAATGACAAATAACATCTTAGTCTACCCGTGACCACGAACGCTGTAAAGTGTTTGAAACGTCGGGATAAAATTTTTAAACTTACGAAAAATTAATCCGTAAAAAAGTTGTTTTATTTCGATGAGTAATATTCGCGTAAACTTGAGAAACAAGTAAGTAGGTGTTCAAGTTAGTTAATAAATAAATGTCCAGGACTAACTTCCCCGCAGCTTACTTATTGTTAAGTCATCAAAATCTTTGCAAAAAAGGAATAAAGGACAGATCACAGGTAATATGAAATGTACATCAGATCAAACTAATGAAAGTTTATTATAACTAATTAATATATCTATTGTATTAATTTACAGGAAGGCACCACCACAATATAACCTAGTGAAATATGAAGACTGCTACTCTCTTCATTTAACACCAGAAACAAGTCAAATCAGGCCATACGCTGTTGCTGCTGTGCTCAAAGGCATAACTTTCACAAAAGAGACGTATGACAGCTTCATAGACTTACAGGTATTTCTTTTAATTCAATTTCTTTTATCAAAGGAATGGTTGGTATCTGTATAGCCTTAATTGTTTGAACCCCATTGGTCAGGTCAACAAATTTTAATCATTTTCTATGTGTTGATCTACCTGAGTGTTTTTAAATTTTGTTTCTTAGATAAAATCTACTTTAGGATCATAGCAAAGTATGTTCGTGAGAGACATGGCCGGTTTAAGTCGTATTTAGATATTGAAACTTATATTGGGCAATATCGTCATCTATACTGATATTATAAAGCTGAAGAGGTTTTTTGTGCTGGCGTGATGTCTAGGAAACGAGGGACTCGTTTTGAGCGCGGTGTGTGCAGGCGCATTGTCGTGGTAGAGCAGTAGTTCGCGGAGCCCAGTGTTTGGTTGCTTGTTGCTCACAAAAAGAGAAACTTCTGTTAAACATTTGGTAGTATACCTTTCGGCGTTGATGCTTCTTTGATCTCGAATGGGAATCGACACCAAGTGGCCAGTCAAATCAAAAATGCTGTAGATCAAAATCTTCCCCCCGCTCCGTGATCGCTTTGCTGTTTCATTTTGAAACACCCAAACTGTCGACATGCGCTTGGTTTCTGGACTGTATTGATAAATCCAGGACTCATCACCTGTAACGATGTCGTAAAAATGCCGAGACGAGCCTGCTTCAAACTTGTTCAGCATATCACGGCACAATTCTATCCGGGCCTGCTTCTGAGCGTCAGTGAGGTAGTGCGGCACCCAGCCTGATACTATCCTCCTCACGCGAATATGCCTGTGTAGAATCTCGTGAACGCTTCCCGATCCAATCTTCACAATATGTGCTGAATCACCTGATTTGAAATTCGCCTATGATTTTGGATTTAATTTCTCACTGCTAGCACGTTTTCTTCCGCAATAGCCGTCAAAGGGCAACCGCTTTGTTCTTCATCCCCCAAGGTTGGTCGACCGCGCTTGTATTTGTTATACCAACGATACATGGTGGCTTGAAGGGGCGTTCATCCATAAATGCCATTTGAAGTCTATCCAGTTCTTCTGGTTTCAGGCGACACTCAAAATCGTAAAAAAACATAGCTCTGAAATATGTTCCCGGCGCAGATTCATTTTTCAGTCAGACACGATACTTTAATTTGGCTCGCAAAAAATGTGGAGGGAAGTTCTGAAAATGGAACACACATATTTTTACTTATAAATCATGATATTTTCGGAAAAGATTCTAACCGGCCAGTCTCAAATATATAAAAACTTTTTTCACAATACTTTTTGAGTGGCCTGTGTGGTACAGTTTCGATTTCATAATCGTTAAAAACCGTTATTACACACGGCTCGTTCGTGATGTTGCCTAGTTTATAAAAATAAAAAAAACTCTTTTTAGGACAAACTCCATCAAAACATCTGCAGAAAGCGAACTCTGGTAGCCATAGGGACACACGACCTGGACACCGTGCAAGGCCCCTTTGTCTACGATGCGCTGCCACCCAATGAGATCAAGTTCAAAGCCCTGAATCAACAGAAAGAGATGACAGCCCCTGAACTCATGAACCTGTATTCTGTAAGTCAACTTTTTAACCTGCTTTACCTAATATGGTGCAAACTAATTGATGAATGCATCCATATCTCAGTAATATTTTGAATTAATAATAAGAAATACATTGTTACCATATTTCATGATTGAAAAAATATACAGGTAGAAAAAAATATAAAGATATCATTATCACTGTTGAGTTGACATTCGACCTAGTCAATATTTGATATAAAAATGTTTATTACTCGTATCATGATAATTGTTATTTTATATTATGTTTATAATAATTTGGATAACAATAAAACCGGCTATGTGGGAGTTGGACTAGCATACTGAAGGTTTCTGTTCAAACTTTAACTGAATTAAACTTAACTGAAAGAAACACCACAATATTTTATTGCCTGTAAGAGTACCTTTGTTTTTCATAGTGTTTTTATGCACGACTAACTTATATTTGCGGTTGTTGAAATGTGCTGTATCTCAAAAACTACCGATTCCATGGTTCGAACCAATTCAATGGAGTCTCAAGAAATTTTAAAGTGGTTTAATATGAACTATAGCAGTATAGGGAGTTAGTGGCCGACTTTGCGTGTTTCGTTGATTCTGGTTAAACATTTTCCGTGAAAGTGGACACAAGTCCCTAAACCGCCATAATTCATATAATTTAAAATTTGTTAATGAGACTCCACTGAACAATAGGTTATGAAAGGATTAACCCAGAGCAACTACCAAATCTCAAAATAGCTCTGCTCTTGAGCTCGTCCATAACCATGATTGCTTGCTTGTGAAAGCTGATTTCAATAATCTATATGCTTCATACTCTGTATGTAATGTTTTCAGCACCACGCACAACTAAAGCAATACCTGCCAATCATCAGAGACAGCCCGGTATACCCGGTGATCAAGGACAAGCACGGCACGGTGCTGTCCATGCCGCCGATCATCAACGGCGACCGCTCCAAGATCACGCTCCACACCAAGAACGTATTCATCGAGTGCACGGCCACTGACTTGACCAAGGTATTATGACAACTTGGCACCAGTACATCAGTACTTGCCATCACTGTCTCGTTGGTGTAGCGGCTAGTTTACTGGTCACTACCCAAGAGATCCCCGGTCGGGCCGTTTTTCTGGGATATTCTGTCTTGAAAATAATCGGAAACGGCTAGGAGTCAGGAAGTTGGTAGTGACCACCCCCGTGCCTTTGAAAGCACGTTAATCCGTTGGTGGTGAGCGGACTGGTAAAGTCAGATTTCCCGTTTCACCGAAAATGAGCGTGAAGGAACATAAAGTGTACTTGTATATTGCGCATACTCTTGAGCACTTTCACCAAGGTCCCGCGTCAGTGGCCGGATATAATCAGGAGGACACGTCCTCCTGATGTCGGCGCTGTCTCTGATAATGGCAGGTAAAGACCTATCATCATCAGAGACAGCCCGGTGTTCCCGGTGATCAAGGACCGGACACTTGTGACTTGACTAAGGTAAGTTAACTTTTTATTGCACATCACATAGGCCACTTACAAATTAGGTTTAAAAAAATCAGGCGGTCTTATCACTTTAAGCAATATCTTCTGGATAACCTTATATACATACGACTCTGATACTCTTCTCATCATGAACTAATAAGTTTTTGCTCCGATCTGGAATGGTCTTGCATCTTAGGTGTTACATCTGATACTGTAACTTTCATAAGTGAAGCGCACGGTTCCAGTGTGATTATTAATTTAACTTTCTACTCTCAACCTTAGACGCTTACTTATTAAACGTTTTTGTCGAACGCAGTTCTAAATATTGCCTGCTACAGATAAATTTGTACAGTCCAGAATGACAATGCCAGCAGTTGGGGTATCAGGACTGAAAATTTTGGTAATACTTCACTAAAGGCATCTCCATAAACAGATAATGATTATTTGGCGCAACAGAGTTAGGAAGGCAAAGGGAAGCGCTTCCTACCGACCGGTTGTTATGGCCGGGGACCAAGGTCCGATGATCACCGTCTTGGATTATACATATGTAGTTAGTCGCTCTAAATCTCTAATATCGCGGTTCAGTTCCCATACGTCGACTATAGCGCAATCTAATCGTGTCGAGCCGAGTCAGCGTGTTGCGTTGAAATGTAGTGACAGTGCTTGCTCATAGATGTCGCTACAATTATACCCTTTGTTATGTTTCAGGCAATAGTGGTGCTAGACACGATCGTGAGCATGTTCGCGCAGTACTGCTCGCGGCCGTACGAGGTGCAGCAGTGCAAGGTGTTCGCGCCCGACGGCACCTACCAACTGTACCCGTCCCTCCGCTGCCGCGAGGAGATAGTCAGCGTCGCTAAAGCCAACAATTATATTGGTATCAGGTGAGTTCATTTTTAGGGTTCTGTACCCAGAGGGTAAAAGGGGACCCTATTACAAAGACTTCGCTGGGTCCGTCCTGTCTGTGACTAAGGATGTATCTGAAAAACCGCGATAGCTAGACAGTTGATTTTTTTACAAATTATGTACTTCTGTGTTATGTTATCACTGAAACAAAAGTTTCGTTCGCGAGTTCGACTTGCACTTCTCCTGTATTTATAGATTTTTGGCCACATACGCAGTCTGGTTAGCCGACGGTTAACCAAAATCAGGAATCGAAAATATGTACGAAATAACAGTTTTAATACGCACTGAGTTGCGGCTGTCGCTCATCTGCTCCGATTTCTCTGAACGCTGCGGCCTGGTGACCGACAGCTAGTTGGTCGGTAAACGCACTAAGTATACGCTGATGATGTTTAATTAGATAGACCAGAATGACAGCTTCAATCTACCTTTTTATTTTTTAGTGTTGCAAGCGTGATACCAATAGTGATGTAACTATTCAATTGTACGCGATTAACTGAACTTGTGATACGATTATTCAATAATGCTGTTTCAATCATCAGGATATGTATTAAATATGTAAAACGTTACGCAAAGCTTTATATAAAAATATTACATAAAACAGTTTGTGTAAAAGTAATAAAAACTATATTCTTGTATGATTCTACCTATTTTGTCGTATGTCAAAAAAAATTAGAAATAATGATGAGTAAGAAACTTGATTTTTAAAAACGGATTTTACTTGAATATTTTATAATCGATTAAAAACAACAATTGATGAAATAAATAAAAATATTAATTAATAATATAAAATTAAAAAAATAGGAACATCACAATTTTTCAATTTCGATAAAGTGGCCGACCACTAAATGTCATTGTGGTCTAATTAAAAATCAGAGTATAGATGCACTGAGGTTCGCTAGTTCTGCACTTTCCGCTTGCGGAAACTGTACAGCTTGCCACAGCCCGGTTAATTAAACGCAACGCAACCGCATGTTTCGGCTAACCGGCCGGACAGTAGGCTAAAATAAGCAACAAACAATAGTCCATTTATTTTATGATGATCGTAGAGACGTTGTCATTTTTTTTTTATGACATAATCTAATAAAATTTAAACGATATTTTTCGGTCAAAGTTATCGATCGGCCTGACGTTTTTGCGTTGTAATATAATGTTTTAAATTTTGCGTGTATTTAAATCCTTTTCCAGGCTCAGGGCCTATAAGTAACATATAACTTTTAATCTTTTTGACAGATAATTCTGTCGAATACAAGTAGGAAACAGTAGTAAATATTAATAATTAGGATAAAATTCATTTAAATAAATATAATCGATAGGGATTATATTTTTCATGAGTTTTTCATAGATAAATATGGGGATAGATTATTACAGCATACAGATTATTCTGACATACACGATTTTAGACCGATTAGGTTTTGTCAATCACTCAAGTTCGTATTTCGTTCCAAGCATAATTTTCATTTTTATATGAAAAGATAATAAATTCCAAATCATTCACGGTGGATCCAAATAAATGTTTATATTTAATAAGGCATTGTTTAATTGTATTTTGGCAACAATATAAAAATAATATTTTATTTACTTTGTAAAATAAAAAAAAATATTTTCGTTCTTGGAATGCGTAAGACGGAAGAATGTGTCAAGAAATGTCTCAGCACTTATAATAAAAAAATAGCTACAAACTAAAAAAATATAAATGTCAAACTAAACAGCTGTCAGTTGCTAAGAACTTTTAGAAATCCATAGATAAATTTATCAAGAGGTTGCCACTAAATTGTCTATGTACTACACTGAATTGCCAAAAAAAACTGTTCTTCCAAGTCATTATTATTGTCGTTTTTCTCTTTTATTTCTGGAAGAGAAACAGACATTTAGTTTTATTCCGTTGCTTACAAGAATTGAGGCCATTGCGTACGAGGCCTATAATCCAATTGGTATGGCAGTCTCCAAACATTGTTCATTAGGTAATCAACACTAAAATAAGATGCTAATTGTAAAAAATATATATGATATCAATCCTTATCCCTTTTTTTGTTGTTCGACTCCAGTGAAGATGGTGAGCAGCTAGCGGCGCTGCTGTCACGTATGTGTCTGCCTACGACTCACGAAGACGACTTCCTACGCGTGCGCGTCCCGCCAACGAGGCATGACGTCATCCACGCCTGTGATCTGTATGAGGACATCGCCATCGCCTATGGGTATGTGTTATATTAACTTACTCATCATTATCAGCACATAAGCCTCCGCTACGGATTTCCACAGCGACCGGTTATGAGCGGTCTGCATCCAGTGTGATCCTGCGATCTTTACAAAATCGTCTGTCCATCTTGTCGGCAGACGCCCACGCTGCGCTTTTAGTCGAAGGGTCTTTGAACTTTTCTGCCCCAACGGCTATCAGTTCTTTACGCTATGTGCCCTGCCCACTTCCTCTTTAGCTTACTGATTTGTAGGGTTATATTCTGATTCGTATATATCCGTCACCTTAGTTCTTCGACGTATCTCCTCGTTTCTGATTCGATCTCGTAGAGAAACACCGAGCGTAGCCCGCTCCATCGCTCGTTGTGTTATTTTGAGCTTCTTAATGAGGCCCATAGTTAGAGACCACGTTTCAGATCCGTATTGCAAAATCACTGGTAACACGCACTGGTTGAAGACTTTCGTCTTCAGACACTGAGGTAATAGAGACAAGGAGATACTCTTCGCAGTTTCCCGAACGCTGCCCAGCCGAGATAGATTCGTCGCTTGACCTCTTTCTCAAAGTTGGACCTACCTAATTGGAACACTTGTCCAAGGTAGACGTACTCATGGACAACTTCGAAAGTTGAGTTTCCAGCAGATACTGGAGTGAGTACCTACAACACGGGAACTTGTCATAATTTTCGTCTTTTCCATTTTCATTAAGACCCACTTGTCGGTCAAGGTCTTCGAGCATAGAGCCAAGATCATCCAGCGTCTTTGCCACATGGACTATATCATCGGCAAACCGGAGGTGTGTAATGTATTCGCTATTGACGCTGATACCGAATCCGTCCCTTCCCAACTTACTCCGTCAATAAGTATTTTAGAGAACTGACAAACTAGCGGCCCTGCTGTTATTTATGTGTCTGCCTACAACGCACCAGAAGTAATTCTTGGGTGTGCGCCTGTCGACTGCTCATGACGTCCACGACTGCGACCTGTACGAAGATATCGCTATTCCTTATGATTATATGTGTTGTATATATTATATTTTGAGTAACTTAGTAAATAAGTAATTTAGTAAAGACGAGTCAGAGCTTGCGCGCTGCTGTCTGCTGCTGTCTACGACGCATGAAGTCGACTTCTTACGCGGGCTCGTACTAACGTTTAATTAAAGCATTAATTTATGACTGTGATCTACATGGGAACATCACCATCGCTTAGGGATATGTGTTATTCCACTCGCAGATAAGATAGTTATAAAGCAAGTTATGTGTTTCGCCTATGCGGGTTCTTTTTCTACTAATAAATCTGAAAGGTGCTGTTCTTTGAAACATCACGCAAATTGAACGTGAGACCACGCTTGAACAGTTCCGAGCGGCGCGGGCACGGTACACGTAACATTCGTACACCCAGGCACGGACGTAAAAAAAATACGGACGTAACATTACACTCAAAAAATGTGAAGCATGCAGGCTACTACAATTTCCTTTGTAGTACATGCTCTACACTACACATACACACTAGGTCCGACGACCCGCTGCCATTTCGTCCTGAGTGACAGCGCCGGTGACACGTATTAGTGCGTTCGTTGCGTCCACGATTTATTTTGCAAAAATGCCGTCTTGTGTTGTGAAATCATGTAAAAACTACACGAGTAAACGTAAAAAGTCACATGGAATCAGCTATTATACATAAGTTATTACGATTCATGTAATTTTTATAATAATGTTTTTTAAACATTGATGAGAATTCTAGACGTAAAATGCAACAGTGTTGTCACTTTATTTACGGGGAAAATTCTCTAAAAATGGGGAAATCTATATAGGCACTCTTATTGTATGCAACGAACTATGTGACTCTGTATAATCATATTTCGTCAGTTTTTGGATGCCGTTTTTCAAAAGTAAAATAAAAGATCCCATACTTCTAATATAAAATATATTTTAGATCGTTTCCAAAGGTTTCCTAAAGTCAAGTGTACAAAAAGTTGACACAACATTCAGGATTTTAGCGCGTCTTTATAAATTATAATAATAATATACGTCCTAAACATTATTATTATAGCATGTGATACGTGATTTAAAAGTGTTTTCGATTTTTAAGGGGTTTATTTTATAGATAGTAGTAGTCCCCCTAACCGATTTCGGCTACGGTGGCCAGTCACAACGACCAACCGAGTGCGCGGGACATATTATAGTGCACAAGTGTGTGCGTGCGCAAACACATTGCACTCTCTATTCCTTTTACTCTCATAGCCCGATGTGACAGCAATCTGACACGACCGGAGAGAGTTCAGGCGCAGGACAACGACTTTACGTACTTTTCCGAGGCATCACGGGGTGGTGGAACAACGCCAACTTCCTAACTCCGGGCTACCCTAAGAATTTCTGGACAGAAAAACTCAGGTATATATTTTTGACCTGACTCGGGGATCGAAACCGGGACCTCTGGCGCAGGTGTCTCTTTAATGTGTAACTCTCTTACTGCTGCGCCACAGAGGCAGTTTATAGATAGTCATAGCCTAATCACTAATAATATGATGTGTAAAAATACATTTCTTTATACGTAACTTTGTTTTATTTTCTATCACAGAGGTCATAAAAAATATGTTTGATAGGTCAACATAGGTTAACCGTTTATATTTATGTTAAAAATATATATGCCAATTACATGTTTTAACTTGGGTCGTTTGGTTCCACCAAACAGTAGGGAAATTGATGATTTATACATTAGCAACCCTCAAATCACTCACACAGCCTAAACGGGCGGCCATTGTTATGCTTCACTCATGATTAGACGAGGTTACGTCCGTATTTTTTTTACGTCCGTGCACCCAGGTAGAGTTGTAAGTCAAATGTATCCTACCAAAGTATGCAGTCGCATTCCGGTAGATAACGGTAGACTTCGGAATCTTTCCATGAGGTGCGGTAGCTTTCGTAGATTTCATTTAATTGTATCGCGATTATTCTTGTAAGAAATAAATGTTTTTCAATCTGAATTTGAAATAAATAATAATCATGTGTACTAAAATAGTGACTATTATTTATTTTAAGTTAAATAAGTTTCATTAAAAAATATTCTTTTGATACAAAAAGTCATAGAAAAAATGTTATACAGGAAGTAAAAGAGGATTTTCTTTCAACTTTAAAACGATCGTGAGGCTTGGTATGTCACATTTGGTATTTGATCTTGCAAATTCCTTAATAAAATTTATCTACGAAAGCTACGTAGTAGCTACGCTAAATAGTAATCCGAATCCTACCGGAAAGATTTCGTGCGTTTTGGTAGGCTACGGTAGACTTTCAACACTACACACAGGTATATCTACAGCTTGACATGACGTGACGAACTACTTTAAATATAAAAAACTAAAACTATTAAATCGTTTAAGCGGTTGTTGTTGTGGTTTAGAATGTTTTTAACATTCACAGTGTCATATTTTATATTCATAAAGATGAAATAGGAACCCAAAAATTTGCGCACGGGCGGGACTTGAACCAGCAATCTCTTGGCTGACCGGGCCAAACGCTCTACCAATTGATAAAATTTAGATTCTAAACCATTAGATAGCATAGCATAGCATCGGTCGCTGTGGAAAGCCGTGGGTGAGGCCTATGTTCAGCAGTGGACGTCCTTTGGCTGTTAATGATGAAATATAGTAGTTTACTGTATGATAAACAGTCAACACAAAATATTGAACATGCAGCTCCAGTGTAAAACTAAATATTATTTCATTATACAAAATATTCGTCGATATACATTCCCTTTGTTATTCTGTCTTTATTTTTACGTAAATTAACGTTTGTAGAATAGAATAATCAAACTGCGTACTTTAAATTTGAAGCGCATTGGTGAGTATAAGTCGTTTATTAAGAGGCTTCGATTTGGACTAATCTACCTGTTAAATGATTATTTGTTGGGGTTATGCCGCTGTAATGCATAACAATCAATCACCGATCAAGTCACCATGTTTCAGACGCATTATTTCTCCAAAATATACACAATTTCACTTTTAAATATAAAAAATCAAATGCACGTAATTTTCAGCGAGCTTCTGCGGGGCGGTCAACTGTTTGACATTCGCCAAAAATGGTTCTGCTACCCATCTTTTTTTATCACACAGTTTGCTGCTAGTGACATCTCGCTTTTTTCGTTCTATTCCAAAGGGATAATAATATTATGGTATGTACGCAGCTACAACAACATCCCGCGTCGCGCCGCGCGGACGGCCACGGCGGGCGGACAGCAGCCCCTCAACAAGCTGTGCGAGCAGCTGCGCGACGAGTGCGCGCACGCCGGCTACAGCGAGGCGCTCACCTTCACGCTCGTGAGTGCTCGCCCTACATCATCATCATCATCATCATTATCAGCCAAAGGACGTCCACTGCTGACCATAGGCCTCCCCCACGGCTTTACACAGCAACCGATCACTAGCGGTCTGCATGCAGTTTGATCCTGCGATCTTTATAAGGTCCACACTGCACGCCCTACACTGCACATTATCTCCGCTCAGAAACTATATGTACTCGGATTTTTAATTAGATAGACCAAAATGACATTTGCTGGGTGGCCACTTTTTCGTAATTTGAAAATAGTGTCGTTCCTAAATAATCGAAAATTTCAATTTCACTCATTTGTTGTTTTATCGATTATAAAATATTCAAATGAAAGCTGATTATAAAAATCATGATTCCTCATTATTTCATCATTATTTTATCATGATCATTATTTCTAATAATATATTTATAGAAAATATTTACAAGATTAAATAGGTAAATTCATACATGAATATTGCTATTGGAAGAGAAACTTAGCTGATTATACTCCTTACAAAATCTGTTTTATGTATTACATTTATTTATAGCTTGATGCAACGTTTTACATATATTATTTGTTTGAATTTGTAAAATTACAATTTCAATTAATCACCTTGAATTGAAATGTTACATCACTATTGGAACTATACTTGCAACATTAAAAAATTAAAAGTTAGATTAAAGCTGTCATCCTGGTCTGTCTAATTAAAAAACAGAGTATACATAATGTACTTACACAGCACAAAATAAACCTCCCTATCACTCGTTGCGTTATTTTTAACTTCTTTATGAGGCCCATAGTTAGAAACCACGTTTCGGATCCGTATGTAATCACTGGTAACACGCACTGGTTGAAGACTTTCGTCCTTAGACACTGAGGTAATAGAGACGAGAAGACACTCTTGCGCAGTTTTCGGAAAGCTGCCCAGCCGAGTTGAATTCGTCGATTGACCTCTTTCTCAAAGTTGGTTCTACCTTATTGCGGATCACTTGTCCAAGGTAGATACGAGTCGACAAGGTACACAACAAAAACTTCGAACTATTTTCATTCTTCTATACATAAAAGGAAGTCGTGTTAGTTCAACCACATATGACTCGAGGATGGGTGGAGGGACCGTTTTTTTGATGTCATCTTCATCCCGAATAGATGATAGGGAAACGATATCTGCCAGGACCGCTAGTTATTTAACGCACCCCTTTGAGGCACACCTTACCTTTTTTGTAAATTGTCTTAAAATTGTTAATTTATAATATGTATTCTGTTGTGCAAATAACAATATCGTGAACTAGAAAAAACCGGCCAAGTGCGAGTCGGACTCGCGCACTGAGGGTTCCGTGCCAACGTTAACTGAATTAGGCAATCCACTTACTTCCACTTAGTAAAATACCACAATATTTTATTGACTGCAAATATAACTTTGTTTTTCATAGTGTTTGTATGAAGAACAAAGTTATATTTGCGGTTGTTGAAAATGTGCTATATCTCAAAAACTTCTCGTTCGATTCAGTCCGAACCAATTTTCGTTGAAAGTATTTGTTATGATCTACATTATATATATATATTTTTTCAAAATTTACACTCGCTTAGTTTAGAAGTTAGATGGGGGGGACGCCCATTTTTCCACTTTGGAAGCGTCTAGCTAAGAAACGTTAGACTTAAAAAGAAAACGGTTTTAGGAACCTCTATGTCATTTTAAAAGACCTATCCATAGACACCCCACACGCATAGGTTTGACTAAAAAAAATTTTTCCGGTTTTAGTTTCATGTATGGAAGCCCCCTATTAAATATCATTATTTTTTTATTTTTTTATAAGGATCGTAAAGCGGTTAACAGGATACATCTCCCTACCAAATTTCAACAGTGTGATGCTTATAGTTACAGAATAAATTGGCTGTGACATACGGACGGACAGACAGACAGACTTGACGAAACTATAAGGGTTCCGTTTTTTGCCATTCGGCTACGGAACCCTAAAAAAACGTAATGATTGTTAATTTTCAAGATAATCCAAAAAAAAATATGGCCAGTAAACTAGCCACTGAGCTTTCTGCATCCTACACTATCACCGTAAGGCTTATATATGGTTACCTCGTTTTAAGTGATAATATTTTAACAGAGCATCAAACAATAACATAGAAAGAGGACCCAATAATTATTTTTTTTGAAAACTGGCCCGTTTACGTTTTTATTTTTCCTAACAAAAAAAAAAATATTTTTTAAGAGCACCCTGTTCCGCGACATCGCCTTTCGTCTCTTACATAAGTACTACATTGAGCAAAAAACTAGACAGACGTATGGGCCTGAGTGTGACGGAAGATGGACTAGCTAAGCGAGAACGAGACAGACGCGTGGGCGTGAGCGTGACAGAAGATGCCTATCTCATTCATGCGGCGTGCCGATGCGCGGTACTCGGGCGGTAGGGGTAGGGGGGCGCCGCTGCGCGCCTATTTATTTGGTCCTACATCATAATAATAATAAAGGTAACTACCTACTGCATTCGATTACCTATTATTACGAAACTCTAATATGAAAAAAACATTATCAACGTGTATCAGTACCTAATAAATCAAACGGATAGATCAGTTAGATAAACGCTAAACAAACAAAACAGCTGGGTATGAAAACAAAGACAAAAACTTAAGAAGTTATGTGCCCATTTATCTGAGGCCTAAAACAGCTGGGTAGGTATGATTCTCTGAAACAGAAACTCAACTTAGGTAGGTATGTGTTCATTAATCGTAGGCCTAAAACCCTAACAGCTGGGTATGTATGATAAACTAAGACAGAAACTCAACTTAGGTACCTATGTGTTTATCGCAGGCTTAAAACATGAATAGCTGGGCAGGTATGATAAACTAAAACTACCTAATTGTGTTGTGTTCCTTCTGTTTATTTAATAATAATAAGGAGACAAAGCTTATGTGAAAGTAAACTTCCTAATTGAGTTGTGTTACCTCTGTTTATTTAATAATAATAAGACAAATCTTATGTGAAAGTAAACTTTAAAAAGAATACCTATTCAAATTTTCAATCTTACTAAATTTAACTTAGACAGATGTTGTAGTACCTACCTACCTACCTAATGAGTACCTCTTGATTCCTTTTGATTCAGTAGATGGATATGCACTTAAAATTGCGTGAGTAAATTTAACACAGTTTTGTTTCAAATTTCGTTTATTAGGTACCGTAAATTAACATAACACATAAAACGCGAACACATCTTTGAAAAATACGATAATTTTTATTATTTTTTACTTTTAATTATCACACTTGCTCAGTTTTTGTACAGATATGTGGATACAAGTCTTATTTCACAATAAAATAAATTAAAACTAGGATTTCTGCATTGGTTAACAAATACGTTTTCTTTATTAGCAGCGATAAGTTAACATTTGAAAACAATGACGTCAAAGATTTGCAGTAAAACAGGTTACTATTTTTACGGTAACATCTTATTTTACAATTGCCAATTGAGGCGATACCTCCTAACCTTATTATTATGCAAACTGGGCCTCTATTTTTGAATCACTCGCTTGAATATGGCGTGTGAGTTTTGTTTGAAAACAAATTAAAAATCAATAAAAATCACGCAAAATTTTGGCGTTGGTACTCACAAAATTCATTAATCATTTTTGCAAATCACTTCCACGTGAGATTAAACTAATTTTCATAGGAAAATCGGACATTAAACAATGAATATCACACGCCATCTTGACGCGAGTGATTAAAAAATAAGGGCCCTGAAGCGAGCACGAGACAATCTAGCTATCACGATCACTGCTTTTTTTTCACTAGCCATCACGGCATTCACTGTTCATTCACACACGTATACACTGAACCTTTGCTGGAATTGGTGGCGAATAACTGCAGCATTGTGTTGTGCATGCACGTTATCCCTGCAACGTGCAATTGCGCAGTAGTCAACGGGAGGACTCGAGCTCGAGCTGCTCGATCTTCGTCGCATAGTCCGCATCAGCAGCAAAACTTGGACCGTCAAGTGATAAAGGCGTAATCCCCGCCAACAGCAAATCTTGGACCCTCAAATGATAAAGGTGGAGGGCTTCGTTGTGCAGAAACCGCCATAGCAAGCGCCTGCGGTGTTTGGCTTTAGGTGCTGTACCAGATCAAGGCGCGGCGGGAAACTATGTCACCCAGCCCAGGCTCCGGAAAACGCACCGCCGCGGGTTCGCGACGCGCGCGCACACAACATACAAACGCGAATTTTTTTGGCAGACTGACTCGCGTCGCGCGGCTATCCGGTGCCGGTGGGGCGGGGAGTGGCCGCGAGCGCGACACGTGTAGGCAGGCAGGCAACATTGCGGCGACACGGCGATGGGCGGCGCGTATGACAATACCTACAAAAACCGAGAGCTCCGCTCAGCAACACGCGGCACGGGGTGTTTTATTTTACTCTTTTTTCTACATGTTTAGAGGCAATTTTCTCGAAAACTAGCGTATGAAAAAAAATTTTTTTCATACAAAATATGTTTCATTTATTTTTCTGAATCTGCCTTTAAAATATTATCACTTAAAACGAGGTAGCCTTATATACCCTATGCGAAGTAAACAACACCGTTTGGAATTGAATTTGAAAAAATACGTGTTTTTATTACTATCCTTGATCAGATTTGCATATAAAAACAAAGAATATACTGTAAAAAAATAAGTTTACTTACTTTTTCCACCCAGACATATTTATTTATCACTCTCAAACACATGCAGCATACTCGCGATGACAGCGTAAACTAGTTAGGTTGGGAATGCATGGTGGCCAGTATGCTGGCCAGCTCGAAAAAAGGCGCTAATTTTTTATTGCTCGCGCCGAATTTGAACGCTGTCGAGTTGTCAGGCCAGTGTGCTTCATCGCAGACGGTAAATGTTTATTAAGATCAATATCTCAGTTAATGCCTATTAAACATCGACCTTATAGTGACTGTCTAGTTTACAGGTCACTTTGTATGAGCCGTCCTATAAAGGGTTAAAAAGACCTATCCATAGACACGCATAGGACGCCCCCTTAAATATAATTATTTGTATAAGAATCGTAAAGCGGTTAACAGGATACATTTTCCTACGAAATGCTGATGCTTATAGTTACAGAATAAAGTGGCTGTGACATACAGACGGACAGACAGACTTGACGAAACGTTCCGTTTTTTGCCATTCGGCTAAGGAACCGTAAAAAGAACAAAACAATGCCATACTTACAAAATATTTGTTTTAATTTTCTTTTCTTCCGTAAAAATCTAAAATTATGCTGCGAAAAAATCTAACGAGAACGGAACTCTAACTATAGTGATTGACAAAACCTAATCGGTTTGAAATCGTGTCTGAATAATTGGTATGGCCCTACTCTATTATTTACTTCGTTATTTAAACAAATGAATTATTTTTGCTGCACTGACTTTTTAACGCCTTAATCACATTTCAGTGCTCCAGAGAAGACGTAGCCACCAAACTGGGCCGCACAATCGAAGAAGTGCCAGCGGTCCACATTTCTAACCCAAAGACGCTGGAGTTCCAAGTGGTTCGCACGCAGTTACTGCCTGGACTGCTGAAGACCCTCGCCGCCAACAAGAAGATGCCCCTTCCTTTGAAGCTCTTCGAGATTAGTGACGTCGTCTTGAAAGACGAGACTGCGGGTAGGTAACAATATACGGTATTATATTTTATACGTGATGATTAGTGTAAGATACCAGCAGATCACATCTGGAACGCAAAGACGGTAGGGTTCCAAGTGGTTCGCATGCAGTTGATGCCTGGACTGCTGAAGACCCTCGCCGCCACCAAGAAGATGCCGCTGCCTTTGAAGTACTTCCAGATTAGTGATGTTGTGATAAAGGATAATAGTTCGGATAGGTTACACTTTGAGGTGTATTTTCTTATATATATGAATAGTGTAACGTGTAAGATTACCAACGTTCGACATCTTGAGTTCAAAGAAGCTGGAATTCCAAGAAGTTAGCATTCAATTACTGTATGGTCTACTAAAGAACTTCATTGCTAACAAGAAGATGCCACTTCCATTGAAGCTCTTCGAGATAAGTGATGTGTGTGCTTGAAGGATGATAGCGCAGGTATTTTTCACTTGAGGTGTCTTTTAACAGATGTAGGCGACATGGCATGTAGGCCTCGTAAGTAGAAAGCTCTTGGATAGATTCAGTTTCATTCACTTTTCAGTTTCATTTGTGTATGCACATTATATAATCTTACTATCAACATCGTTATGTGATTGTATCTTGCGTGCGTCAAGTCGTCTACATCAGTTTTTACGTCGTTTTACAAACATAAATAATGTTTTTCATTAACATTATAGAAACGGGCGCTCGCAACGAACGTCGCTTATGTGCGGTGCACTGCGGGCGAGCGGCGGGCTTCCAGTTTGTGCATGGGCTGCTGGACCGGGTGATGCTGCTGCTGAGGACCCCGTGGAGCAAGGAGCACGGGTACAGCCTGCAGCAGCGAGAAGGTAAGCGACATAATGTTGCTTCCAGTTCGTGCTCGACCAGGCGATCCTGCTGCTGAGGACCCCGTGGAGCAAGGATCACGAGTACAGCTAGTAATCCTATAGTTAACAATTAAGGCCTGATTTTCACGACGTCAGATAAAGAATATTCGTCGAATAAAACATAATACGCCATATTTGAAAACGTCACCTATTTGTATTTGTATACAATCATATGTAAATGTCATTTTAAAATCGGTCGTTTTATACTTATTCCAGGCAGGGCCGATTTTATCAACGTCAGATAAGACTAAACATTTGAACAAATGACATTTACGTAACTGATTACTGACGAATATTCCTTATTTGACGTTGGCAAAATCAGGCCTTAGTCGTATAAGTCTTATCTGACGATGTAAAATGGTCTTAGGTTGGATTCGACCAAACATTGGCTTATATGCGCGCTTATATGCTAACTATACAAAGAATATTTTTGTTCCTCGTTTTATATTCGAGTAACTCAAAGTCGTTTTACGACGTAAAATTGTAATAGGAATTAAAACTTGCATACAGAACGAATGATTAAACCGTTTTATTATCCGGCAAATCTATGCTACACCAAAGCTGTATGGAATGAAAGTCAATATCCTGTCAACTAAACAATGTCGTATTATACTGTGGGAGAGTATCGAGTTTTGTCACAAGTTTTGAATTTGACAAAACATTCTAACACAATGACATAAATCATATTATGGCAATCAGGATTCATTACGATAAACTTCGATCAGCACTTATTTCAAGCAACACGGCAGGGTTGGCATGGATAATTATCGTGATAATTATCATGATTATCGTTGATAATTATCATGATAATTACATGTTGATAATAACGAGTAACTGATATTGTACAAAACAAAACGAAATAATTATAAATGTGTATCCAAACGCATGTTTTTTCGTCACAATGTCAAGCGTGTATTCAAACGAACGCCAAATGTCATTCATCTACAGGGGAAGGGGAATTCGCCCTCACTGTCACTGTTATATGTTTTCCTTTTCGTGATGATGTGATTTAAATGTGATTTTATAAATGATAATAATGAGTATAAAAACAAGAACATTTTTTGTTTGACAATATTATACATAATTATCTTAAATAAATAAAAATGTATTTTATTTCTAGCGTTACAAAAATGTATTAATAAATTTAAAATTGCATTATGTTTAATTAAAACATTAGTAAATAGCACTCAAAAAATTCAATAATTTAATTATATATATATCAAAAATAATAGTTTTTTTAACAAAAATAAAACTAAAGGTACACTAAAAGTCACAGGTAAAACTAAAAGTACTATCTAAATATTTAAAAAAAACTCATTTATATATTCGTTATTTGATTTGATAGTTGGATAATTATCAGATAATTATCGGATAATTATCAGATAATTATCAAAGAAAATAATTATCTTGATAATAGCCAACCCTGCAACACGGTAGGTATAAGAGCTACTACCGTATAAACGCGATATTCTCGTAGTAATCACACTACGGGATGTAACGGGTTAGTGTTCATGTCTTGCTGATCAAGAAAAAATATTGTAACCTGATCAAAATGACGCACTCAAGACATGAATGAATTGTCTCTGTGTGTAGGTAAAAACATTTATTTTAAATTCTTTCAAAACAAGAGAGTATATTTAACCGATGTTACCTTATTGACGACCTCCGAGGTGTAGGGGCTAAGCACGCTAGGTTTTAAGGCTTCGCCGCTCCGAGGTATCAGGTTCGATTCCCGGTCGGGTCAATATAGAAAACAAAATTTTCTTTGTCTCGGGTCTGGGTGTTGTGATACCACCGTTGTGTCTGATATCCATAACACAAGTGCATTAGCTATTTAGTTTGGGATCAGAGCAATGTTTTAAATAAATAAATATTGCACACCAAATCACATACATTGCTCTGATCCCAAAGTAAGTAGCCAATGCACTTGTGTTATGAAAATCAGTTTATGACTCCTTGCACACTGCGACTTTTAGCATCGATGTAGTCTCGCGTTAGCATCGATGCTGCACCGCGATGCTAAAAGTCGCAGTGTGTTTAGATAGTGCATACCACTACGGCGCGCCCCACCACTCATCCTAATCATTTATGGGTGATTATCAGAAATTTGGTTAACTTCGTGTTAGCATCAATTTTTAAAATATTTATTAAAAATATCCCAGATTTGAAACTACTAAACCTTGGTATAAAGTTCATTTGGTTCGGTCACAATTTTTTATGTCTATCATACAATTATTTATATCTAAAAATTTACATTTCTTACTCCAAATATCAGGCCCTAGCCGTGTAAGGTCTCCCGATTTTAGTATTCATTTCGCTGTAAAAAAGATTTCACAAGAATATTTTGATAAGGCCCTATCTAAATTCATTTTCTATTACTTGACGAACATTGTTATTTCGATTTTATTTAAAATAACAATATTTTATACAACATTATTTCAAGTTAAAAAGTGTAAGCGATAAATATTATCAGGCCCTAGTCATTTACGAAATTCAAAAATACGCGCGATCCAAGCATATGGCTTTTTCAGTTATCACTCAATACGATAGCATCGGTTCGAAGATATTTGCTAACACGACCGTAGCAGCGGCCAAGATTGTGTTATTATTGCTGTCGCTGACTTTGCTGCGGAAACACGTTTTGTGCCAGTCAAAGTCTCAGGCCCTAGGTCAGTATTTTAAAATACAGTAAATTACTATTTGATCTTTTTACTGATTGTAAATATGAGTTAGGTCTGCCTTGTTGTTTGGACCGCCTATTGATTTTGATTTTAATTAAAAAGTTTCATTTGATTTTGTTTCGTTTCGTCTGTCCCTAGACCGTCAGGCCCTAGTCGTAATAGTGACTAGGGCCTGACGCTACATCTAGGGACTGATGGACATACTTTGTAACGCGTAGTTTCAAACATAATACCAATGTATTTGTTGTGGAATATGGCGCCTAGAAAGAAAAACACATTGTTTAACGAGGAAATTGCAAGAAAAAGTCTGAACAGGTAAAGATGCAAGTAAAAAAAAGACACTGTTTTACTCGCAGAGTATTCTCGGTTATTGAAAATGAGCTCTATATCAATAACTACTACTTCGATCTCGTTTCAAACTAATTTTCCTGGAAAGCCTTTGTCAACATCTACATCATGTATTTTTTTCAAAATTTACACTCGCTTAGTTTAAAAGTTAGATGGGTGGGGACGCCCATTATACCATTTTGGAAGCGTCTATCTCTCAAACGTAAGACTTTTAGAGAAAATAGTTTTAGGAAGCTCTATGTCATTTTAAAAGACCTATCCAAAGACGAAAGTCTTCAACCAGTGTGTGTTACCAGTGATGACATACGGATCTGAAACATGGTCTCTTACTATAGGCCTTATAATGAAGCTCAAAATCACACAACGAGCGATGGAGAGGACTATGCTGGGTCTTTCTCTACGGGATCGAATCAGAAATGAGGAGATACGTAGTAGAACTAAGGTAACGGACATAGCCTTGAGAATCAGTAAGCTCAAGTGGCAATGGGCAGGGCACATAGCGCGAAGAACTGATGATGATGGCCGTTGGGGCAGGAAAGTTCTAGATTGGAGACCCTTCGACCAGAGACGCAGCGTGGGACGTCCACCAACAAGATGGACAGACGACCTTAAAAAGATCGCAGGATCAAACTGGATGCAGACCGCTAGTGATCGGTCGCTGAGGAAAGCCGTGGGGGAGGCCTATGTTCAGCAGCGGACGTCCTTTGGCTGATAATGATGATGATGATGATGATTATCCAAAGACACGCATAGGTTTGACAAAAAACAATTTAGGAATTAATTTTATGTATGGGAGCGCCCTCCCTTAAATATCATGATTTTTTATTTTTTGTATAAGTATCGTAAAGCAGTTAGCAGAATACATCTACCTACTCAAATTCAACTGTGTAATACTAATCATCAGGAGACGAAATTATTGCTGAGGTTCCTTTGTTAAATAATGAAAAAGAAGTTGAAGCTAGAAGGAGGAGTATAGTTCAACGTAAAAAAGAAGTATTATACTGAAGAAGAAGGACTTACTCTTAGGAAGTTTAAAGAAAAACCTGTCCTGTCCAGCGCACAACAAAGAAACAGAAGACTGAAACAAAGAATGACTATGATGGAGAGCTGACAGTTTCATTCTTTAAAGTTTACAATGGAGGTGAAACAGAAACTCAAATAAATGATAATGATATCGCCGACGTGGTTTACGAAGACAAGAAAATCTGCCAGTCCCTAATCTAATCGTCAAGAGAAATACAGTATTTTACTTAGTTAAAAGCCCGTTAATGTTTCTTAATAATTAGAAGAAGTCTGAATTTTGTGTTCATTTGGTTACTTAGAACTTAAGAAGGCTAATAGTTAAAAAAAATGATAATAACTTAAAGACTATTAGTTTGTAAGTACATATTAAACTGAAAGAAAAAAATTGAATTGTTAAGAAATGTTGATATGTTATTGTCATGCGCATAAATATAAATAGCTCCTGTTATTTTAGTTCATTGAATATGTAAACTCAAATGATAATTTGTTTTTTCAGTTAAGTTTGCTATAAAAAATGTGAATTGACATAATGACCGTGTTTGTGCGTCAGTCCCTATCACGTCTCGTCAGTCCCTAGAACACTGATTTTACAAAATCATTAATATCTCTAAAAATATCAAACAAAGTGACTGGCCCTTTTAGATGCTGCAAAGTAGATGATATACACACATCATAGAATATAAACTGCCCTGATTTTTAACGAAAACCACAACTTTCAAAATAAAGTCAGAAGTTAACCAAATTTCAGATAATCACCCTTATAAGACAACGGTGGTGCCACAACACCTAGACCTGAGTCAATATAGAAAAGATCGTTTTCTACATTGACCCGACCGGGAATCGAACCCGGAACCTCACGAGATGGCGACGCCTGAAACTAGCGTGCGAGCCACTCGACCGTGGAGGTCGTCAAAATAATAAAAATGTATGTAGTTGGTGTTTAATTATATAATATTGAACGATGTTTTTTAAACATCGCAGATCCAGCGTACTTCCCCGGGCGCTGCGCGTCGGTTCTGCTGCGCGGGCGCGTCGTCGGCACGGTCGGCGTGCTGCACCCGCGCGCGCTCGCCGCCTTCGAGCTCGGCAACCCCTGCGCCGCGCTCGAGATCAACATAGAGCCTTTCGTCTAACGACCGATGTACAATAAATATATTTAAAATATCTTATTTAACACGCCTTTTTATTCCACTTTCACACGGAAAAGCATATACAAATCACTGGAGTATGTATGGTCGAGGGCACGTCGAGCTTAACTCTGTACGAAAATGATTTTAAACAAAAATTCTGTCTGTGCTGGTGACTGTACTTTAAGCATTGATCGAAATAATAACCACCTATTTATTGTAAAAAATATATTGAGTGTATGTATGTGATAGCAAGACGATACAAACATATGTATCTTGAGTCACAAAAAGATGTGGTCAATAAAATAATCAAAATGATTAAATTGTAAAACTGATACGTAAAATAAAAGTTTTCGTTGAAATATGTACATATTTACTAAACATTTTGCTTTTTACATGGGTAAATACAAGTGTAAATGTAACATTGCAACATATTTATTTCCTGTACAATGAACTGGGCAGTAGATCAAAAATACAATAATGTTATATTTATGTGTAATACTTATGAATTTACAATATTTATCATCATGTTAAGGCACATCAATTTAAATTGACAATGTTTTAGATAACATTTAGAGAGAGGCGGAAATCAATCAAAATTAAACACTATCCTTTCATATAATCGTAAATAAATTCAATGATCAACATAATCTACCACTAAATAATTAAATAGTAATACTAAAAGGATTTTATTAAATACAACAATACCATTGCTACATGAAATAGGTTTGTAAGGAGCATCATCTTCCTTATAGTAAAAGAAACCATCTGTTTTTAAAATTGTATAGTCAATAGGTCATAGGTCACCTAAACCTTCATTTTAAGTTCATAAGAGCAGAGTAATAAAGCATTATATCTTTTAAGTTAGCAAAACTGCAAGTCTTACATGCAAATGACCGGTTTATGAAATACTGATTGTTACTTTTCAATATAACTAAGAAAATTAGTTGACACATCCAGCACAACACAACCTAAAACTAAGAAATTATAAAATAAAAATGATTTTAATACAACTATGGCTTTACCCTATAATATTCCAAATGGAAATCAATAATATTTCATTACAAAGTTGGACATCCTTTATAAAATACAGATTTATGAAAAATATTCACTTTTTAATATAAATAAATAAATGTAACATTGATGGTGTTATCTATAGCTATTGTAGTATCAAGATGGACGGAGATCTAAACTGCTTTAGTAACTAACAGCCTATAGTAATTTCAATCAAGCAACAATTGTATATCAAACATTTTCTCTAGCTCTTCTCTGTTAAAATTAGGGGCAATGATGAATGGGCACAGATAAAATGAGAGTTCTTTTAGATTAGGTGCACTAGTTTTGATTGCTTTCGCAACTTGAATAGTGACATGGTGGCATCTTGACAAACTTAGGTAGGTTAAATTTAGAAAAGTATTGTTAGAGAAATATGCAAGTAAGGCACTTGTTGAGAAATAAGAATGACGCAATTTTAATGAATGCAAATTCTTAAGTCGGTACAAGTGCAACAAACTTGAATCAAATAATGTTTTGCATGTCATTATGTGGAGAACCTGCAGCACTTTGCAGCTAGATATATAGCGCATTATGTCGTCGTTAAGGGTATCCCCATAAATGTGGAGTGCTCTCAATGTTGACTGCTTAGTCTTGAGCAAGGACTCCAAAAAATCTGCTGGTATATTTTTCATTTTCTCAATGTTAATACTGACTAAATTTGGGCATTGTAGCATGCTATACAAACTATTTTGAGTCAATGCAAAATTTGATAAAATTAAAGTTTCTAAGCATTTAAGCTTTTCAAAGGGTAAATGGTACACAAAATTTCCATTTGCATTATCTGGATTTTGTATTATTAATGAGTTGCGAAAACTTAAGAATTTTAGATGAGGCCAGTGACCTAAATCATCGAAAATACAACTATCAACTTGAGATATACTTATTTCTAAACGAGTCAAATTAGGGCAATAACTTATAAGGGAAGCTCTCACCTGGGGATACAGTTTGAAGTATTGCAGTTTAACATTCTTAACATACTTTGCAACAAATGGAACAATGCTTTCACTAATTCTCACATAGTTTTTCATGCAGACTATGAGCCGAGTATTGTCCCAAACGCAGGGGGTGAGGCATAGTTGTTGCCATCTCATACAGACTTTTGCTACTGCTAAAATTGATTCAAAGTCTATCATTGAAAAAATATAAATAAGTATCTCATTTGGTAGATCATTTATGGTAAGAGAATTGGTGGTCAGTTGAACACCGGTCATCTCGAGATGCACCATCCTCAGCACCAACAACCCACACTTCTGCAGTCCTAGAAACCAAACACCACCTCACTTAGAATGCTATTAAAACTTGTTAACAATAATAACTCGTTGTCAAATATGTTAAACACCTCTAGCATATTCATTGTAACTAAGGTCACAAACCTTGAACATTACACATTGAAAACTCATTTATGTACAAACTAATTTTCATTGTGACTTCCGTTAATTCCTCAGGTATTACCACAACTTACCTTAGAATTCTGTTGCTTACTTTAATAGAGAATTTTAACGTTTGCTTTAGTAAAATCATAATTTATGTAAACTTCGTTCCAAATATAGCCACCCTTTACAATGTCCTAAATATGCTTTATGGATTTAATTTGTATTGAAATTATTTGTGTGTAAATACATTTTTCAGTTTCATTTTTTTGATAAATTCAATAATCAATTAAAAAAATATTAATAAAAATTACTTTCATCTTGATACTATTTTTGTATGACGTTATGAATGAGTGTAAGTGCTGGGGTTTGACATTTAATTATGGCTTGTCAAATGTCAACTGACCTGACAGCTGTTAACAAAACGCAAAACTTCTATTGATGCGTTTTGGTCTTTGTTTTTACCCATCAAAAATTATAAGCTTATTTATCCTGTAATTTATAGAAGATATTTATTATCAAAGAACATACATTTTTGTCTGGGTGAATATTATTGTAAATGTGGTTGGATGGAAAGGTGACAGTAAAGTTACTCTAGAGGAGCGCGATGTGGCGATGATTGCCGAGCGGCCATCTTAGCCATCTAGTTGATTATATTATTACTAGCGGTCTACAAACTCTTCAGCTTTATAATATATCAGCGCAAGCGCACGTTGTACTTAAGCTGCTAACATTTTTTTGGTGCGGAGTTATGTTAAAACTGTGATAGCTCCTAAGATATTTATTAAAATCAAATGATATAAAGGGCCACTTTGTTCTAAATGAAATGCTCGTGATGATGAATGTATTTATTTTGATAAGAATAAATACCTGTGTGTATAATACACCTCTGAAAATAATGCATTATTTTTTTACAAATTTATTAACATAAAAAAGGTTGTAGTAAGTCAACCATAAAATATAGACATATGCTGTCGCAGACTTTATTATAGAACTCCTAATGTTGAACAATCCCGTCATACATGATTTTTGTGTAACTTAAGCGGTTTCCGCAGCGTATGCAGCGGGAGCTCTCAAAAGGAATATCTTTCTCCCGTTTTCGCAACATTTTTCATTTCTGCTGTGGTCTTAAGAGTCGTATCTTTATGTAGCCTAAAGCCTTCCTCGATAAATGGACTATCCAACGTAAAAATAATTTTTCAAATCGGGCCAGTAGTTTTTGAGATAAGCGCGTTCAAACAAACAAACAAACAAACTCTTCAGCTTTATAATATTAGTATAGATATAGTATAGATGTGTGTCAATTGTTTCAGGAAAGATTTTTTGTGTTATTAGCTCAATCTTCTATGTGATTTGTATCTAAAGTATAAAGAATTTTATGGTATATGTTATCAAAGCTTGCGACTACCGACCTACAGAAGTCATCGCACTCACATCTATACTCTGATTTTTAATTAGATAGACCAAAATGACATTTGGTGGGATGCCACTTTTTCGTAATATAAAAATAGTGATGTGCCTAAATATTCGACAAATTTAATCCTGATTCAATTGTTTCTTTTAAATGATTAAAGAATAATAAATTGGTTATGTACTACGAAATAGTGCATTTATAGAAAGTAGTAAATAGTCAAAATAGTGAAGTCATACAAAATATTGTAATTGCATGTCATCATCATCATCATCATTATCAGCCAAAGGATGTCCACTGCTGAACATTGGCCTCCCCCACGGCTTTCCACAGCGACCGATTTCTAGCGGTCTGCATCCAGTTTGATCCTGCAATCTTTATAAGATCGTCTGTCCATTTTGTTGGTGGACGTCCTACGCTGCGTCTTTGGTCGAAGGGTCTCCAATCGAGAACTTTCCTGCCCCAACGGCCATCAGTTCTTCGCGCTATGTGCCCTGCCCATTGACACTTGAGCTTACTGATTCTCAAGGCTATGTCCGTTACCTTAGTTCTTCTACGTATCTCCTCATTTCTGATTCGATCATGTAGAGAAACACCCAACATAGCCCTCTCCATCGCTCGTTGTGTGACTTTGAGCTTCTTTATAAGGCCCATAATTAGAGACCATGTTTCGGATCCGTATGTCATCACTGGTAACACACACTGGTTGAAGACTTTCGTCTTTAGACACTGAGGTAAATGAGATGAGAAGACACTCTTGCGTAATTTCCCGAACGCTGCCCAGCCGAGTTGGATTCGTCGATTGACCTCTTTCTCGAAGTTGGACATACCCAATTGGATCACTTGTCCCAGGTAGACGTACTCGTCGACAACTTCGAGAGTTGAGTTTCCAATGGATACTGGAGTGGGTACAACAAGGGAACTCGACATAATTTTCGTCTCCTCCATGCTCATTTTAAGACCCACTTGTTGGGAGACTCGGACAAGGTCTTCGAGCATAGTGCCAAGATCGTCCAGCGTCTTTGCCACAACGACTATATCATCGGCAAATCGGAGGTGTGCGATGTATTTGCCATTGACATTGATGCCGAGTCCTTCCCATTCCAGAAGTTTGAAGGCGTCTTCCAATGCCGCTGTGAACAGTTTCGGAGATATAACATCTCCCTGTCTCGCACCTCTCCTCAGTGGAATCGCCCTCGTATTCTGCTCCTGTACTCTGAACGACATGGTGGCGTTATTGTAAAAGCACTTTAACACCTCGGTATTGCATGTGAAGGGACTTAATTTTTTACCTATTAGAATTTTTTATTTATGTATTACGTTTCTTTGTAATTGTGTTCAACGTTTTACATGTATTATTTATCAAAATAAGTAGAATCACGAAATTGAAAAATCGTATCACAAATTCAATTAATCGTTCACAATTGCATTGTTACAACACTATTGCACTACGCTTGCAACATTAAAAAATAAAAAGTGCGATTAAAGCTGTCATTTTGGTCTATCTAATTAAAAATCAGAGTGTAGTCGTTTGATGTTTTGTTGAAAATAAAAAAGAAAAAACGAAATTAAAAACCAAAAAAACTAATCTAACTACATTTGACGACCTCCGTGTTGTAGTGGCTAAACAGGCTGGTTTCAAGGCGTCGCCACTCCGAGGTCCCGGGTTCGATTCCCGGTCGGGTGAATGTAGAAATCAAAATTTTCTATATTGTCTCGGGTCTGGGTGTTGTGGTACCACCGTTGTGTCTGATAGCACAAGTGCATTGGCTACTTACTTTGGGATCAGAGCAATGTATGTGATTGGTTTGTGATAGTAAGCACTATTACACTATATCTATATAAATAAAAAAACGTGCTTTTATCTTACTTAATATTTTTTGATATTTATGAAATTATCTTACAAAAAATTATAAACAGAGCTGAAGTCACCTTACATAACAACATTATTTTCACCTCAAAAAACCCTTCCAAAACGTGTGTCTCAAGTGGATAGCACTTGCGCTTGCACTGTCCCGAAATGCTTCGAGATATCCTGTCCGTTAGCGGTGTCTATGTGTGCGTTGCTCGAGCGCGCTTTGTATGTAGTTTGACTTCTGTACTAGGTACTATCCATAAAATGTGGTAGAAATTAATAATTAATAAATATTGGACACCAATCACATACCTACATTACTCAGATTCCAAAGTAAGTAGCCCTGCACTTGTGTTATAGAAATCAGACACAAAGTTGGTACCTCAACACCCAGACCCGAAACCAATTTTGACTTCTATATTGACCCGACCGGGAATCGAACCCGGGACCTCGTAACGGCGACGCCTTGAAATCCAGCGTGCTTAGCCACTACACCACGGAGTTCGTCAAAACAAGTGTCAAAAGTCTGTCATTCATGCATCATCTTGTCATCCGTGGCAACATAAGATGGCCGCGTTCAATTCATATATTCATCGTCTCTTCACTGTACCACTTAGTAAAGACAATTACCATAAAGAACTTTATATTTTGTATCATATCGCCATATCAAACGGATACAAGAGATGCATTATTGACAACTTAATAAAAAACAAGACTAACAAAATCATAACTAGTTTATTATACTCTGTTCCTGAAGAAAGGGTAGACAGGTATAATTCTAGTTTGATTTACTTAGGAGAGGTGTCGGAGCGTATTTCTAAAACATTAAAACGTCAAAATATCCGCGTAGCTTTTAAAACTAATAATTCTTTAAGATAAGTTTGTAACGGAAAAGATAAGCTTGATAAACACCAAAAATCTGGTGTTTATAGGCTTAACTGTAGTGCATGTAACGCCATTTATGTAGGTCAGACCGGCCGTAGCTTCAACGCACGTTATAAAGAACATATTTCCGCTTACCGAAACAACCGTTCTGAGAGGTCTCATTTCGCCAAACATCTTTTAGATTTAGGACATAGTATTCCTGATAATCATACATTTTCTGTCCTTCATACTTGTGAAAAAGGCTTAAAACTATCCGTTTTGGAACAATTAGAAATAATAAAACATAATAAAGATAATACGCTTACATTGTTGAACGAACAGGGGGCCAATTCTCGTGCAATTCGTATACGAAAAAAGTTCACCGATCGAGTTTTCTTTGTCGAAGAAAAAATAGTTTTTGATATCTCAAGGTCACGATTTTTATGTATTTAGATTTTGCTTGTGCGCTAGTTTTTTTACGTGTAGATATTTTACTTTATTTTTTATGTAAAATGGTCAGACTCGCAATCGAATTACCACACGAAAAAAGTTCGATTGCCGCGAGAATTGCCCCCCAGGTCAGTTATACCGCCTCTCCACTTCTAAATATATTTTCAAATCAACAATCTATTAATAATAACCGTCAACTACCAACGGATTAACTTCATTTTCAAATTTCCGTGACAACGATTACGTCACCTTATTAGTGGACGGAAAGTATAAAAGGCCTGTTCGCCAGTCAGTAGGTAGTCCGTGCTCCGCCGAGGCGACAACATCTCCTGAGGATGCCACGTGTAGTGGCGAAACGCGTCGAGGCTTTTTGCATGTTGGTGTTGGGTACTATTAATTGCATCAGCTGTGCCGCATGCGTATTGAGGGAGGGCGGGTGGTGCATCCTGCATTTGCCTGAACTAATACTAAACGCGGTGACGGTTCGTGTAGTTAGTTGCCTGCGCCGGCGTCGCTTCGCGGAAATTTAAAGCAAAATAATTTCATAAATTTCAACTTAATAATGGATTTCCGCAAAGTAACGCCTGATTCCATTAATTGTGTGGTGTTTCCCCTTATTTGGCGAAAAGCCCTTATTCGCCCACTCCCTAAAATCACCAACCCCACCCTTCTTAGTCACTTCCGTCCTATTTCTATCCTCCCGTTTCTCTCAAAAGTCATAGAAGCAATTGTATATAAACAACTGTCCACTTTCATTTTCTCCAATAATCTTATCAGCGAGTTTCAATCTGGTTTCCGTCCTGTTCATAGCACTACCACGGCTCTTCTAAAAGTCACCTAAGAGCTGGACTAGAAGACTCTAAAATAACTGTTCTCATACTCATTGATTTTTGTAATGCTTTTAATGCTGTTAACCATGACATTCTTCTCGCCATCCTCTCCCACTTGCGTATCTCAACACCGGCACTGAAATGGTTCTCCACTTATCTTCGCGATCGTAAGCAAGCTATCCGCTTTGACCAGAGTATTTCCCAATGGTGTGACCTTGTTGCAGAGGTGCCACAAGGGGGTATACTCTCACCTCTACTTTTCTCGGTCTTTATCAATTTCATCACTCATGACCTGGAAGGTTTCTCTTATAATCTTTACGCTGATGATTTGCAACTTTACTCCCACACCGATGCAGACAACTTTAACTCGACCATTGAGGTCATGAATAAAAACCTCATGTCTATATCCGACTGGTCCAGTAGGTACGGCATTTCAGTTAATCCCTCCAAATGCCAGGCTCTTCTTGTTGACAACCCGTACCAATTGGGGAAAATCAGTGAGCCAATGGCAGCATTACTCTATAACGATTGCACCATACCCTATAGCTGTCACGTCAAAAATTTGGGACTGATGATGGACAGCTTATTCACTTGGGCTAAGCAGATCGCGGAGACCAGTAGAAAAGTCACGTACTCACTTCGAACTCCCTACCGTTTCCGGAACTTTCTTCCAGTGAGTACCAAAGTTCTGCTGATCCAGGCATTGGTGCTGCCTGTCATGGATTACGCCGATGTGTGCTGTACGAATCTATTCCAAAACTTTTTGAACAAACTGGATCGTCTCCTTAATAACTGCATTCGCTTCATTTTTGGTGTACGGAAGTACGACCATATATCACCATACCGGTCTAAATTAAATTGGCTCAATATTCGACAGCGTAGAAATCTTCGAATCCTCTGCACTCTGTTCAGTATTCTTTGTAATCCAAATTCTCCCAATTATCGTCAATGTAATTTTAAATTTATGAGTTAAGTCCGCCATTTTGTACTTAATTTTTTTTAGTGCAATAAAGAATATATAAATAAACAAATTCCTGCAAACATTATATTTTTTGTCCATTGAATCGTAATTGGCAGTTCATTGTCTTTTAATTTGGGTTTCCATTCTTTTCCCTCTTCTCGAAATTCTTTTAGGGCTTTTCTTGTACCTCCTATTATATTAATGTTGCTTTCAAGGGTTTTAATTCTTTTATTTCCTATCTTTTCTCATATTTTCTCGAATTAGTTTGCTTGGGTTTGAAGTCTTTCTGGTTGGTCTTATTGTTTCTAGTTATTAAGTCTTTTCTGTCTTAAATTAGTTTTACAGTTTTTTTACTGAGATAGGCTTTTTCAGGGTTCCGTAGCCGAATGACAAGATACGGAACCCTTATAGTTTCGTCAAGTCTGTCTGTCTGTCAGTCTGTATGACACAGAGACTTTATTCTGTAACTATAAGCACACTGTTGAAATTTGGTAGGAAGATGTATTCTGTATACCCGCTTTACAATTCTTATAAACAAAATAAAAAATAATGATATTTAAGGGGATTTCCCATACATGAAACTAAAACCGATTTTTTTTAGTCAAACCTATGCGTGTGGGGTAGCTATGGATACATCCTTTAAAATGACATCTGACATAGAGGTTCCTAAAACCATTTTCTTTTCAAGCCTATCGTTTCATAGTTAGACGCTTCCAAAGTGGTAAAATGCCCCCTCCCCCCATCTAATTTCTAAACTAAATAAATAAAAATAAAAATATTTTATTTCAGGCCAACAGTGTCCATATGGGTTAGTTACAACAAATACTTAAAAACTATGTTAGTGAGGTAGTACAATTTTTTAATTAATTAAATTAAGGCCAGGCAATATAGGTTCACCGATTTGCACATTTAGTAACATGCAACTCTGTGAACCTATTGAGGAATACAGAATTCATTCTACCCTCGATCAACCTTAGGTTCCTGTTAGCGCTCCCGCGGATATGCAACACAACAGCGGCAGTCTTTTTTCGCATAATGGTGTGGAAGTCATCCACACTGGCTCCAGCAAACATACCCGAAGCGCTACAGTATCGCGGGAGCCCCAACAAAGCCCTAAGGATGTTATACTGCACTCTGAGAGCATTATAGGCCCTCTGCGTGAATCTGGTCCATAGACCACTGGTGTAATAGCTTTGACAGAATCTATATCAAGGTCATCACTTACATTTTCGTTTACGTTGTGCCCTAGTTATTTGAACTGTAATACACGTTTTAACAGTGCTCCATTAAGCAGAAGAGGCGGGACTTTTTTAGGCAGTTTACAAGTGCTCTTAAAAACTATAAATTACTAAGCGAGTGTAAATTTTGAAAAAATATATAATTAATGAATGAATGAATTTTATTTCAGACCGTGGTCCATACTCATGTTAGTAACAAATTAAACTTAGCCTATGTTAGTAAAATACATTTTAAAACAAAAAGAGAAGTCGCCTAGTAGAGGCCGCCAGCTTTGGTAGCGTGTAAACTAATCCAACGCTCTAGCATCGGCGAGTCCCACCGGTTAGCCAATGTGCCGCCAGGATGCTATTTGTACTGTTACGGAACCGATATAGGACTGTGGCGCATCAGTGTGCGCCTCAGTGTGCGCCTCAGCGAACATTGTCGACGCGCTGCAAAATCGCGGGAGTCCAAGTAGCATCCTGAACGCATTGTTGTATTGTACGCGCAGCGCGCTGTAGGTACGCTGCGTGAACCTGACCCATAGGCTGCACGTGTTAAGAGACTGGCAGTAGGCTTTAAAAAGCGTGATTTTCACCTTGTGAACCTGTCTTAAAGGCGTACCACAGAGTGATAAGTGGGGAACTGATGAGTATGTTTTAGTCCCAGCTTTGAAGACCATAAACTGGCTTTTGGAGACATTATATTTGAGTCCATGGGCTTTTGCAAAATTTTCACATATACCCAAAAGTTTACGCATTGCTCCGATCGATGGGATGGGGTCAGCAGCACCATGTCGTCAGCATAACTAATATTATTAATACATACACCGTCGACATGACATCCGACATTGGTGCCACTGAGCTCACCGATCAGTCGGTTCATGTACAGGTTGAAGAGGATAGGAGAGCACAACCCCCATTGCCTCACGCCGCACTCCAACCTGTACACATCCGATAGCACACCAGCCCACTTAACACTGTTCTTTTGGTTGTTTTACCAGTACCTAAACATTGGCACAATTTCAGAAGGCCAATTTGTCTCGTTATTTAATTTTTCCGAAAGTACATTGTATGATACCAAATCGAATGCCTTTGATAGGTCCAAATGACAAGCGTAAACTGGCATTTTTCGGGCTGTGTAGTACTGGACGGTCTGCTTGAGACAAAGAATGGCGCTTTCTTTTGACAAACGTGGCCTAAACCCAAACTGAGCGTCGTGAAGATCAAGGTGCCGATACAATTGTCCATTTAGCAGACTGTCCAGCACTTTAGCTATAATTGTAGCTAACGAAATATACCTATAGTTAGCGCTGTCAGAAACATCCCCAGTCTTATTTTTCACTATCGGTACAACAATTGTATACATTAAATCATCTGGCAGATGTTTGACAATGTTTTATACATAAATTAAAAAAAAAAGACAGGACCCTAGGTAAATGTACACCCGCATATTTAGGATGCTCGATGCTTAAGCCGTCGTGCCCTGGTGACTTACCTCTTGTCATTTTTCTTATTACACATGCCACATCCTTGGCAGAAAACAGAACACTTTGGTCTCGGACACTTTCCGAAGCATCGAGCATCGGAGACGCGGATGCAGCCTCTAAAGGAGAAGCGAGCCGAAAGTGGCGCTGAAACATATTAGCGATATCTCGTGGTTCGCAAATACCAGCCACACTCGCAGGGAGACTAAGCTATAATATATTATATATAATGTAGATCTTAAATACTTTCATCGAAAATTGGTCTGGACGTGATCGAACTAGAAGTTTTTGAAATATAGCACATTTTTAACAACTGCAAACATAACTTTGTTCTTCATACAAACACTATGAAAAACAAAGTTATATTTGCCATCAACAAAATATTGTGGTATTTTACTAAGTGGAAGTAAGTGGATTCCCTACCCTTATTAGTTACAGTTAGCACGGAACCCTCGCGAGTCCGACTCGCACTTGGCCGGTTAATTTTTTGTATTCCACTCTTTAGTAATTTTCGTTTAGATCCATTTCTGAGGATACAACTTGTATCTGGTTTGTTGTATCCAGTTTTATACTTGATGTGTGCTGGTAGTGAATTTGAATTGCTTTTGGCCTAGGCTTTTAAAAAAAATCGTTTAGACAGCTGCGTACCATGCGGTGATTGGTTTTGATCTTGGATGAATTAACCACTGGATATGAAACGCAAGAGCGAATGTATGAAAACATCATTATTAGCCAATTTCTGCGGGGCGAGGGGAGCTTGTCGTGTCAATTTTTGACATTAAGTGCATCAAAGTGTCGATTTTTTTAATCGATATGTGTGGAACGAATGAATGAACGAATCTTTTGTAAAAAGACATATAATTTTCACATGCACAAAGTTTAATGAACAACTGAAACATAGAACGTTTATATGAACGGTCTGGCAAGAACCACTAACTAGAACTTCCTAAGACATTGGGAAACCGCCCGTAAGTACAGTCGACAGCACAATTGGTTATCCACTTTTGTTGCAAACTATCCCTTATTACAACTGCATAAGATCCCGCGGTGTTTACCTTGACGTGCTGTTGTCCGTACATACAGCCCAGCACCATGTAAATCCTCCTATGGGATAATTAAGCAGTAGATTTTTGCGTTAACATTAAATCACACTGGTGTTAAATGGATACCACATATTCGGTGATTTTTTGTGTGCTCTGACGCACTTTTTATTCCTTAATAGATCCACAGGAAATCTGAAATTATATTTCAAGGATGTATTGTCATAAAATATGAAGTTTAAAATTTTAAAGCAAACTGTTGTATTTTTAAGATTATCTTAATCTACTCTCTAGAAAAACATTTTTAAGATTTATAATTTTATTTTAAAAGTATTCATATTAATAATTTAATAATAGTACGTTTATCGATATGATTTGTCAAGCACAATAAAAACTAAACTGACAAGAGAACGAATGATGAACGCACGACAATCCTACCGTATAAAGTATACGATATCTTGTTGATTTTGTAGTAACTGACCACTACTTTTTCAATAGCAATGTAACTTTTCTCTTGGAAAACACTTTTACTATTTTCAAGAAAAATTAACAGCTTTATTGGGATAAAAAGTTACTCACAGATAAGAAGAAATATTTTTTGTGTTGCCGCTATAATTTTTACACAAAAATATGGCACATTTACCCATTTTTACCGACAATGTTTCTCACTGAGCTCTATCACCATACTGACAAGACGTCACCTGTAAGTGAGGCCAGAAAGCCCGCTTCGTGGCTAAGGGGGCACAAGCGAAATGGCCCGTCATTGCGCGTCCAGTGGTTTACTCGTTCAAGGTTTGGATGTTGGGTTTAGTATTTTTCCTGAGCGAGAGCAAAAGATTTACTTGTTTTTAAAAGGCGCAGATCGCAAGCCAAAATGTATATAGTAGACTGACTAATGAAAGGTGGCAATAAATAAAACGCAAATTCACCAAAAAAAAAGGAGTAAACACTGTCATGAAAAAAAAAACTTTATACTTTATTATTATTTTTTAAAACAATAATGTACAGTATAATTTTAAGTATCTAGTGTTTTTTTTTTCTATAAATACTGTGTTTTACACGTACCTACGTACTTAAATATACATTTTTAATTGCCGCTCTTTTCTGGTGCCACCTTCATTAGTCTGACTCTACTTATGTGCTGATGACATCAATCTAGACAACGAATACGAAATGATAGACACGTGAGCAAATAACGAGCGAGATTTTTTACAAAAAAGGGGCAAACATTACAGATGTTTTTTAATGTTACGTTTTAATAGACCATACAACATTTTTATTTAGCTTAAATTTGTATAAAATTTAGAACACAGGTGGAAGATACGTTGATGCTGGGGTTGATACCGCATTTGAAGTTGATGAGGATCCTGGCGTTGATACTACTGGCGGTAAATATCCAGAAGGGCTCCCAGACACAGTATTGGATGAAGATACTCCTGTTTGAAGGCTAGGTGATAGAGAGGGGGATATTATAGGAGGTAAATACCCCGCAGTAGTACCGGATACTCCCGCTATGTTTAATCCCGTTTGAGAATCTCCTGTTGTAAAATCTAGTGCGGGGCTTAATGTCACTGGTCTTAATGGAATATTCACAGTCACACCTGTGTTTATACCAATTCCTGCTCCATTGGATACAGGAGGCAAGTACTGAGGGGCATTCGTGGAAGCCGTGGTCGGAATTTGATTTTTTCCAACTGTTGGAACAGGTGAATTATAGTCGTAACCAGAAGTTACAGATCCAGAAGATACTGTTTGTGTTGTAGTGGTGCCGGAGTTTTGCGTCCCATAATTGTATCCCCCTGATCCTCCAGTGAACGTTCCAGCTGACGAAGTTTGCGTTGCTGATGCACCGGAGTTTTGAGTACCATAATTATATCCCCCCACTCCTTCGGTCAACGATCCTGTGGAAGTTGTTGACGTACTCTGCGCTTGTGTTGCTAATGACCCGGTACTCTGAGCCCCATAGTTGTATCCTTCTGCAGCTCCATTCCCGGCGCTTATTCCACTCCTTTCACCGCCTCCACCTCCGGCGGAAGTAGAGCCTGCCGTGTTGCCACTGTTACTAGCAGAGTAACCTATATTCACTGTGTCCCCACCAGATGGTGCTGGATACGCGTAATACATGTAC
The DNA here is from genome assembly GCA_963924145.1 of Pyrausta purpuralis. NCBI lineage: Eukaryota > Metazoa > Arthropoda > Insecta > Lepidoptera > Crambidae > Pyrausta > Pyrausta purpuralis. Next base: position 23,778,631 of record OZ001643.1, read on the forward strand.
TGGGATTGTGTTCGGTCAACTGCTGATGTTTGAGTTCTATCTGTTACTGGGGCCTGGGTGGCTACTGTTGTGGACCTCGTGGGCAGATCAAAGGCAACACTCGGCCTATCATACACGTAGCCCTCTTGACGCTTAACTCGATTATTTTGATGAGGCCGTTCCCCTCGAAGACTAACCGACGAAGCTGAACTTAAAAGAAGCAGGTGCAATACTCCTCCAATGTATTTTATACACGAGCCCATTTTTGTAAACCATCTGTCACAAAATGCCCCTTAATGTTGTGCGTTGAAAAGACAGCAGTCTGGTAGTTCGCTTGTATTTATAATCATCTTGAGGAAGTAAGTGCAAAGTTATTAGGAAACACCTTCCACCCTTCCACCTTCAACCCGTTGAAGTATAAAGATTTCTATAAACTTCGTCTTATGTCCCATTTTAATCAACACATCCTGCCGTGCTAGGTATCTTAGAGGTAATATGAAGTAGTGAAAGATAGTATGGAGATGTACTTAGATACTAGAGATGTACAATAATAAAGAAATAATAGTATCTAAATTCATCATCGACTACTGGATGTCTATCAGCATTTACCTACTATAAATTTTGTCGTACCACAATCACCACTCCATCATTTCTTAATATATGAACGACGATTGTACCTATGGCTGGACAGGCTTTTAGTCGAGTATTCATACAAAGCATGAGCGGCGACTGTAATATTTGATGGACCTGATAAGAGTCCAGCAAAGTGATCTAATCAAGCCCTGCTGTTAGTTTTTTCACTTATTCATTTAAATTCTAACTGCTTATATCGAAAAAATGATACAGAAGGTTCATTTAACTGAATACCTTTTCCCTGTGACGGGTTAAAAGTAACGGTATAATGCGGTTTTAACTAAATTGCTAGTTAAAGAAACCAAATTACATTATCTGATCACGCGGTGATGCTGCTTTATAATTTAGATTTCATTAATGCCCAAGGTTTCCAATTATCTTTATATTCTAACTAAAATGCAACAAAGGACACTGCATTTTGCATCTTTCTAATAAGAACTCCTAGGTGCCTCTCCTTCTACCAAACTTCATCAATGCATTAATTCTGATAAAAATTGCGTACCTAATTAAAGGTATTGACTGATATCATTAAAAATTTCGATCAATATAGATATGCACACCAAGAACTCGCTACCTACACCTACTGCTGGTAAACATAGTGTACGCTGACCCTCAAAATCGCAAGTGAAAGGTATTCTAGCTACGCAAGAGACAAAACAAGGCATGCGGTAAAGGCTTTCGACAAGCCGACTACAGTTCCGATTATAACCGCTCTCACACAGTACGTCTTAATTCAAACACACCTGCAAGAATCGTGGAGACACGTCGCCAATATCACACTGATAGGTTCGTAATTATTTATTTTTAAAAATACCTACTATCAACCTCTAACAACCTACCCACCCTATTTGTCGATTGCGAAATGCTATTACTATAACCCTAACTGGGTACTCGTAGTAGAGGTTAAAGAGCGACATTTAGTTTTCAAGACCGGTCGCTAAATAGGTAATAACACTATATTATGTACTCGTATACTCGTAGTAAAGTAGTACTACGTAGGTACGTACTTCAAGAAAGAATCCATTTTTGAATTTGCTTATTATTTGTTTAGAATGTTTTTAATACTCACAGTGTCATATTCATAAACCAAAATTTAAGGGGAGGCTCCCATACATGAAATTAAAACCGAATTTTTGTTTTAGTTATTCGTGTGGGGTCTATGGATAGGTATTTTAAAATGACATAGAGGTGCCTAAAGCAATTTTATTTTAAAGTGTAACGTTTAATGAGATAGATGCTTCCAAAGTGGTAAAATGGGCGCCCCCCCCCCCCCCCCCATCTAACTTCTAAACTTAGCGAGTGTTAATTTTGAAAAAAAAACATAAAGTAGATCTAAACAAATACTTTCAACAAAAATTGGTTCGGACGGGATCGAGCAAGCAGTTTTTGAGATATAGCATATTTTCAACAACCGCAAACATAACAATACAAACTTCATACAAAAACTATGAAAAACAAAGTTATATTTGCTGTCAACAAAATATTGTGGTATTTTACCAAGTGGAAGTAAGTGGATTCCCTAGTTCAGTTAAAGTTGGCACGGAACCCTCAGTGCGCGAGTCCGACTCGCACTTGGCCGGTTTTTTTATGTATAGCTAAGCAAACATGTATGGAAAGCTTTTATTTTAATAATTTAAGATGTGACTCAATTTGATTCAACACCTATGGAGGTGTTAAATCAAATTGAGTCACATCTTAAATTATTAGAGGTATGGACCTCACCGTAGCAGCAATTAAAACTAAATTACGTTTTACCCTAGGGAGGGAGAAGCTATTTTCCACCCGGCGATCTTCATACACATGAAAGATCAATTTTCTGCACAGGAAAATAGACAGGGAGTGTATCATTCAAAGTAACGATCGATTCCCAATCCTTTAAAATATAACTGTAGAATGCTTCGTTAAACCCTTAGATATAGCTAGGAATGGTAAGAAGTAGGTATTTACGTAATATAATATAATCAATCATTTATTTAGGTACTAGAATAAATGATTAATTATAATAGTTTATATTTGCTAGTCCAATAACGTAAACAATCTTTTTATAACTGTTAAAATATTATCAGTGATAAAAAATATTTAACGATTTGAAAAAGATCTCAGTATTCAACGATGAATAACCTATGTGAGTAGAGAGTTATGTCTTAATCTTATTTTAAAATTAATCACTTCGTTAAAAAATAATTTCAAGATTGCTTACAATATTCGACAAGCAACGAAAAACAGACTTTATATTCTATGAGGGCAGTTAGACGAGTCACGACCTTGAGCACACTCAAATGCATAAAAAAATGTTACCAAGGATTTTTACTACAACTTCCTGGTAACAGCAAAAAACAATGGAAAGAACGCAGATATTAGTCCGTGATTTAACATAATTTTAGCTTCCTTACAAAGAAGGGTCCTCCTTTTGAACCCCCGGGGCCCCGACCCAAAAAAGAAGGGTGTTAGAAGTTATTGGGTCTGTTTGTGGTATCGTACGTAACTCCTAAACGGATGAACGGATTTTTATTTAGTTTTTTTTTGTCACATGATTATTTAGTTAGTCATTAGTAGTAACTCAATAGAGTACCTACCATAAAAATTTTACACCAATTGCGCTACAGTGTTTGATTTATATTATGTATAAGTCACGTAAATAAACCGGTCTAAAAGTAACTCAATATTAGTATCCCAAGGGACCAGGGCCGGATTTAAGCCAGAACAGGCGGGTCCCATTGCCATTAAGAGAGGTCGTTTAAATGGCCCAGAGGGCCCAGGAGCAATAGTGATAAAAAGAAGAGAAAGATATAGGTACCTCTAGCTAGATGTTAGCGATAATTAATTATTGGATGTGCTACCATTTAACTAATTTGTAATTTTTCTATGTGATTTGCAATAAAGAGTTAGTTATCTATTGTTTATAACTACGAGCATCTTACTTTTCAGTTTGGACGAATTCAAGACACCATTAAATGGGTTCCCTCTATCTGGCAGAATCTTTTTGCTCCGAAAGTCACTTGGCATAATTTTCTTTAGTCGAATATTATTCAGGCAGAATTTTCTGTTAGCATAATTATTGTTTGGTCGAATATTTATATGCCCGAATTTATAATGGCAGAAATTTATAAGGCACAATTACCTTTGGCAAAGTTTTACTTTGCATACTTTCGCTAAGCATAATGTTTATTTGGCATAATTTGACTAGGCATACTATGAAGAAAGCAGAATTTCGTTTAGAATAATTTCACTACGCATATTGCTATTTCTTTTAAATAGTATTTTACCCTAAAGTTGAATTAAAAAGTTATTAAGTTGTGGTACAAAAGTTAGTAACAGAAACGAATCGGTGCAAAACCGACTCCACGCAGTCTTGTTTGCCCCACCCCTAGAGTGTAATTCAAAATCGCGTAGGCGCGGAGGGGCGAGGCAGCCCGCGAGCTGAGGAGCAGGTGGTTTGAAAGCTCGCCGCCGCGGCTGAGGCTGAGCATGCCGAAGCTGGGGTGGTGAGCGAAAAACATCTGCGACGATAAGCTCGCGTGGGACTGCCGGAGCCCCGCAGCGCCGGAGCCGTGACAGAAACCATGCATGTTGCATGCTGCATGCTTGCTTGCTGCATGCTTTGCTTGCTTGCTTGCATGCTGAATGCTTGCTTGCATGCTGCATGTTTTATTTGCCATGCATGTTGTATGTTAGTATTGCTGAGATAGAACTACTTGGGATACACAGAGAAATTAAGGTTTATAGGAGAATTTAAACATGAAAAATATGCCAAAAGACGATTCGGACTGTGAACTTTCTGCGATAGGATGATTCTGCCTATTAATGACTATATATATGAATTGTATGCCACAAGACGATTCTATCTGTGAACTTTCTGCGTTAGGATGATTTTGCTTTAAGACTATTATGGATATTAAATTTCTGCCTAAAGATGATTCTAGCTTATACGATTATGCGTTTTGAACGTCTCATAAATGAGTGAATGCTAGTTGATGTTCTGCGAAAGGAAGTTTACGCTATTTGATGATATGCCAAATAAAATTATGACAATAAAAATTCTGCGAAACAAGGTAGACCCCCATTAAATAGGTTGTTACTAGTCAGACAGACATAATTCATCTTAGGCCTCATAATCACTTACCACCGGGTGAAATTGTGGCAAATTTTCTGTTTGTCTGTTGCTCTGTTTTAACAAATATTATCTGTTTTAACAACATCTTATATTTTAAGTAGTATGAACAACTGTTTTTGGGTTGAGTGAGTACTACGTATCTCTGAATCCGACCCTGCCAAGGGTGGTAATATTGTATAGTATGGTGTACATATATATACACCATTACCTCCCTAGGGAGTTTATGTAATTTGCCGGCGGAGCGGCCCAGGGAGTGGTGGCAGGCAGACAGACAGAGCTTGCCGGGCGAGCGGGTGGGTGGGACACAACACAAGAATCGTGTTTGTGCTACTTACTGTTACTATATAATACTTACTTATGTAAATGGTAGTGTATATTTGTTTATAATACCTACCATCGTTAAACGATTTATGAACACTAATAAAGAGGTCCATTTCAAATTTTCAAAAAACCATACTGGACATAGTGATTGAACTAAACGCACTTTGTCAGTGTGTGTGCGTGACGTGTGTTGTGTCGAACGAAACATCCAAATGGAACACAAAAAAAATAGAACGAAAAGACGCGCGTATTACTCTAAAAATATAAAATTACTACCTACTTAACTATTATACGGTGCTGTTAATAATTAATTATGTCAAGCGACGAAAGTGATGAAAGTAGCAAATGTGAAGCCATTGGTAGTGATAATAACGTACTACCCGAAAAATCTAAAGAAAAATATATGAAAGCTTATGACCATTTTCTAGTATGGAAAACTGAAAAAGGCATCGGATCTGAAATATCTGAATCAGTGCTTTTACTCTATTTTAAAGAAATATCCTCTACAAAAAAACCAAGTAGCTTATGGTGCATATATTCGATGCTTCGGCCTACAATCAGCATTAATCACAATGTGCAGATTAAAACCTTCACCAAATTAACAGCATTTCTAAAGAGAAAATCTAAAGGCTTTCACGCGAAGAAATCAAAAGTTTTAACAGCTCAGAATGTAGAAACCTTTCTGAATGAAGCACCTGATAATACTTTTCTTGCTATAAAAGTAAGTATAATGTGCGATGCTTGCCATATTTTATTCCTAATTAACTAAAAGTGGTGATAATTTTTAAAACCTTATGTATTTTTCATTTGTTTATTTATGTTAAACAATTTACATAAAAAAAACATATTTCAATACCAACAAAAACCTATTAAGATTTATATGTCTTTAGATATATATGTATTATGCTATCCACAGGTTGCCTTGATTTTTGGTGTGTATGGAGCATGCCGTGCGCACGAACTAACAAACCTAAAAATAGGAGATATCGAAAGGCAGTCCAAAGATTTACTTTTAATAAATTTGTCCGATATGAGCACAAAAAAGAAACGGTCATTTATGGTCAGTGGAAAGTATGCACAAATCATAAAGAAATATCAAAACTTACGGCCTACTGATATGAATACTGACAAATTCTTTATAGCCTATAGAAATGGGAAATGTACTAGGCAATGCATCGGGAAAAACAAAATTATTTTAATGCCACAACAAATTGCAAGATTCTTGAACTTGGAAGATGCTGAACTCTACACAGGACGCTGTTTCCGGCGCACTTCAGCTAATCTTTTAGCTGACTCTGGAGCAACACTTACTGATATAAAACGACATGGGGGCTGGCAAACTGCAAAGGTAGCAAAATGCTATACCAAGCAATTTTAGCAAAGTAGAACTATAATCAAATAAGGTGTTGTACTGCGAAAAGTATTTATCTGCATAGAAATCTTCAGAATTTTTTTCCACTAAATGATTTTAAAACAGTGCTATTATCACCAGCATTTGTCATAAACAAAATCTCACAGACAATTAAAACAATATTTTTCTTATTATCAGTGTGTAAAACAAATACATTTATAATTTCATTTTTTGTTTTTATAGATTTTTTGTCACTATACAAACTTAATAATATAAATTGCACTTGTAAGAAGCAACTTTGGCTGTGACAGACGAGGAATCAAACCCTGTGTCTTACAGTATCTGGGTGTATGCCTATACCACTCTGCCACCGTCACATTTGCAATCCTGTTAAATTTTGAAAGTGATTTAACGCATAGGCTGCGTTACATCATCAATGTCACACACACTGAGTCACAGCCAAAGTGGCTTATTACAAGTGCAATTTATAGAAATACATTTATTTGCCAGTTTTGGGTGTGTTACACGGAGGTTAGTGTAGAGTTCACCAATATGCTATATTTTAGTCAGCATGAAAATAATATTAATGTTTTTAAGTGCTTTATTAATTTTCCCGTCCTTACTTAATACAAAACAATATTGAATCTTAACAAGACATATTTACGTACTTCTAACAGAGCACTAGAATGTGACATGGCCTACACAGAAAGCTCTTGCATTTTTTAAATAAACATGAGCATAAGATTGTATGGGTAAAGGCATTCGCCGGTTCGCCCAGTTAGAAAGGCCATGCATGAGGTTTGATTACACTCCTTAGACAATCTCAGAGCAATGCCTAACATAGACGTTTTTAAATTTTCTAATCACAACACACTCCTCAAAACCATCATCTAGTATTTTATACTTCCTACTAATATTATAAATGCGAAAGTTTGTGAGGATGTATGTTTATTACTCCGTTACGTATAAACTATGCAATGGGTTTTGTTGAAACTACTTTATTGTAGCTGTACATCAGAATCGCACTTATGCTACTATTCATAATGTTTTTGAATTCCGACATTTACTCGGATGAAGGTGCGAGGATCCGTTAATCAATAATATTAACCTTATGTCTTTCACAGTTTCTAGCGGAACCAACGATGGTCCTGAAGCTGTACGGAGTATCGGACGGGCCGCCCTCGCTGTCTGTGCGGCAGGCTCTCACACACCTTAAGATCCCCTTCGAACTCATCAATGTCGACTTCGGCGCTGGCGACCACATGAAGCCGGAGTATGCTTTGGTAAGATTTATTTGAAACTTCATTTTTTTTTAAACATTCTATCTGCAATCAGCCCTTTTTAGCTGTAATCAGATTTGCTAATCTTTGTAAACTGTTGCGAGTGCACGTCCAATGATGTGTCATCTCGTATTTTGAGCATAACAAAAGTATTGTCTGGTGTGTGCTTCTTCATACAGGAGCTAGTCTCTTTCAGCCGAGCTATGCAGTCACTCGTGTCCGGGTGAGGCCGTAGATTTTGCCACATTAGCTATAACATAACTCTCCGCTTCATTTTAAAAGAAAAGTATTGTATGTATATGTTTTTCAATAACAGCATCGTATTTCTTCACAAATGGTGAAACGCGATTAATAAATATTTTTGAATAACTTCAAACCCTTTGAAATTTATTAAACATTTTGCTGCAATTCATTTTATTTCTTCATTTTTAGAGATTACAGGAGAATGGGGAGGGCACCTTATGACTCTGTTTTTTAAGAAGCTACAAATTACCTATTATAAGTTCTTTCATTATAATTACTGAACTCCTAAGCGTTAAGGAGTTCCACCATCAGCTCAGCCCCACAAGATGTTGACTATTAGACGTAACAACATGTCAACATTAAGATTCAAGTAAAGAAACACTATACGTGCCTTTAAAATTTGTGGGTTTCCCTCGATTACACCAAGATCCCATCATCAGATCCCAAATTGAAAAAAATGGGACCAACTAGAAGGTATACCCTCTAAGTAGGCGAAAAATTTTTTCGAATCGGTCGACAAACAACTGAGATATGAGGTATAACAAACATACAAAAAAAAAACATACAGTCGAATTGATAACCTCCTCCTTTTTTGAAGTCGGTTAAAAAGCGATGATTTTTTCGTAAAATACGCTTATCCGTTCCGGTAGAGGTGCACTTTGAGCATCAGTAAATTCAAAAATATAACTCTTTTTGTCAGTCTGTTTGCTTTGACGCTAAACAATAGTAGTTAGCTAGCCACGTTTTAAAAATCGTTTCGTATATCCTAAGGAAGATCATGAATTTTCACTCGTTTTCGAAAAACGTTAAAATCCGTTCTTTGCGCTACTTTGTATTGCGCAACTTATATCTGCCCATTCCGTTGTGTTTAAAAAGTAGCAGTATTCAAGTCTGAGTAGTGGCAGCACCGAAGAATCTTTGTGTATGGTCAGTACGCTGTCAGCGGCCATATTTTTGTCAGTCCGACATCAACATTGTTTGAAAGAAGGAAGTGTCATATTTTTTGCGGAGAGTGTTTTTTGATATATCAATTTAAGTTTTTGATATATATCTATAAGTACTTGATGTTGCGCATGATTTAATGAAATGTTTGACATCTTTCAAGGCTTAATTTACATTCAAAAATAGCTTATTTATCAAGTTATAATGGATTTTGTTTGCGCGACAGTTGTGCAAAAATGACTTTTTGCCACTTTGCGATACCAGAGGCGTAGAATTTGCGCTACCTACTTATTTTACGCTACCAAATAAAGGAGCTTACACACATAGGCTTGCAGGTTTTTTTAGCTTGCATTGCACCTTTTATGGTTTCGCAATAAACTAAACTGTTTTTTTTTATTGCTCCAGCTTAAAAACTCTTCCAGTTTTGGACTGTCTATTATGACAGACACTGAAAAGTTTAATTAAAGATATTTTTAGGTGATTGTCATGCTTAAGGTATGAATGTCTTGTATGAAAAGCTCTTTTTTGCCTTTTTATTTATTTATTTTATTTTAAACTTACAAAATATCCTTACAAGTGGTCCTTGTGTCTTGATGGTATAATATACTAAGTAATTAAATTTCAGTAAGATGTCTACTTTGTTGTGTAATTTTATTAACAAGCAGACAGTAAAAGAACACGGAAAAAATAAACTAAGAAAAAAAACAATGGTGAAAAAAAAGGAAAATTAATATTGATACAAAAGAAAAGTCAAAAGTTAGTATGAAAACTGTAAAGAAGATAAGAACATTTATTGAATCAAGCTCAGAAATTTCCGATATTCTGAGTCTAGCCGACACAGATAATTCTGAATGTGAAACATTTGATGATTTCATAACGACATGTTAAGAAGAACAAGGTAAAAAAGGAAAACCTCGAGCCAGCCATACCGTTTGGGTTAAGCGACGTTGAGTACTTTACAGGTGATAATGATATTTTAAAAAAAGATGACTGGATCGTGGCAAAATTTTCTACAAAAAAAGTTTGAAGCACTTTGTAGGACTTGTTTTATGGATGAAAGATAAAATCTCTACTGTGAAGTTTGTAAGGAAAGTAAAAAACTTGAAAGGTAGTAAAGGGTTAGTCTTTACGTACCCAAAGGTTGAGGATGTATGTGAAATGCACTTCGATGACGTGTTAAAGTGTTACCCCAACCAAATATTTCCCGGCGGGATCAAATTATGTTCGACATCGATTTCAGTTATTTCAACGTACAGTAACAAACTATATTAAAATATACAGTTGAACATAATTCATGTTTGGTAAACTTTCATTACTTTTGCGGTTGTGATAGTAAATCAAAGCTTAGAAATTATGTTTCTGTCCTCGAAGAGTTTTTTGTTGGTTAAATACTCTTTATAATTCCATATTGATCTTTTTATGACTTCTTTTTTTTGAAATTTTGATTTTTGTTCCTATAAATAAATTGTGTTTCTAGAAATAGAACTCTTAGTTTTTTGTATACAGACAAGAGTAAGATTTGACATTTGTCATACTTACCTTGTAAAAGTGTGTTTTATTTTGTAGCATTTTCCTAATAAATGTTAAAAGTAAGTTAGTACTTATGGGTTCACCTAAAGATATTAAAAATTATGTGAAAATTACATATCTTGTATGCACTCCTTAACAATTTTGCTTTGCCATTTTGCGTTACTCTGCGCGACGGACTCGTAGAATTTTTTGCGACACCTTTGCGCTATTTGTGGCAAAATCTACGGCCTTAACCGTCCATGAGCTTATCAGCTAGATGGTTTTGGTGCCTTAAGTCACTGTTTATAGGGCATTGAACTCTAAATATCTTTTTATTTCATCCTTAATAGTAAATATTTCTAGGTACGCACTTCCGTTTTTCGAATGAACCATGGTGCGTTGGTCAATATAGAAACTTCATGCGCAACTTTTTGCGCGTGATTGGGAGTCGTTGGCTGCGGGGAGGCATTTGCCCAGGATCCTATCTCGGGTTAGCCAAAAATGGCGGGCTCAATGTCAAAAGCTTTTTTTACCAGACGTAGGTCTGATCAGGGAAAATACTATGTAATGTATCGCTATTTTCAAAAAACTGCTTAAAGAACATCTACTCTCTTCAAAATAATTCTATCTACTCTTATGTCTCAGTTTATTTCCTTTCATTTCATATTGGTTTGTGTATATATTATTATGTATGATTATTACTGTGTTGGTATATATATATATAAATGTGTTAAATATATTTTATAAATATGTATATTATTTATTTATCGGTTCTTATTTTTATATTATTATTTTTATTATACAGATATATTTCTATTCCACTTTTTCAGCTCTTCATTTTCATTTTCTTTTCTTTTTATGCACAAAATACCCCTTCCTATAAAACTCATGATTTCTTTACCCAAGGGTTGTCTGGAAGAGATCGCTTATAGCGATAAGACCGCCTAAATTGTACATTTCCCTAAAACGAATTTGTAAATCAATTTATGTAATGTGCAATAAAGAGTTATCTATCTATCTATGTATTATCGAGGTCTACAGGGTGACTTTGTTATCAGTACCGAAATTTTGTGTAGACTCCACTAATGAATATAAACAACTTTTACTATGGGGGCAATAGTGGAATCGAGAAAAAAAAATCAGCTGTTCCATACAAAAGTTCCATTGGCGCGCGGTCAAAATGTATGGAACAGCTGATTTTCTTTTCCTCGATTTCACTATTTCCCCCATACTAAAAGTTGCTCATATTCATCAGTGGAATCTATACACAAAATTTCGGTACTGATAACAAAGTCAACCTGTATAGGTAGTACAGTCCCTGACAAGAGAAGTGGTGATTGAAAATGACCACTATTTAAGTGGTCATGCGGCAGTGACTTCAACTTTGAGTGGATCTTGACGTAATAAATGATAAAAAGTCATAAAAGTCATTTATTTATCCAAATAGGCCCACTGGGGGCGCTTTTACGATAAACGCTTCAACACCCGAGCTGTCGCATGAGATCGCATAACAATAGAATATCTTTTGTGTCTCGTTCACATACGCGTGAGGGATAATTTACTTAATGCCTCATTGCTCTTAAGGGCTTAGCTGGCTTTGAAAATGCCTATATTCGAGGCTCGGTTCAGGCCACTCGAAATCACGTTTGAGCCGTTTATCCTGCGTCCCTATTTTTGAATCACTCGCTTCATGATGGCGAGTGATTTTCGTTCGAAGATGAATTAAAATTCATAGAAAGAAACTCGTTATCGAACGAAAATCACTCGCCATTTCGAGGCGAGTGATTCGAAAATAGGGCCTCTGATCTCTTTTAAATTGTCACGGTATATTGATTGTCTCACCCATAAAATTAATATTCCTATCGGAATAGAAGGACAAGTAAAAGCTGTCAAACGAAACCGATTTAAGATGTCAGTAACTAACTTAAGTAAGTAACATTTGTAGCTTTTAATGATATAACCTTTCGATCAGGTGATTTATAACAATGTTCCTAAGTTAAATATAGTAGTTTACTGCATGATAAACAGTCGACACAAAATATTGAACATGCAGCTCTAGTGTAAAACTAAATGTTATTTCATTATACAAAATATACGTCGATATACATTCCCCGTGTTATTCTGTCTTTATTTTTTACGTAAATTAACGTTTGTAGAATAGAATAATCAAACTGCATACTTTAAATTTGAAGCGCATTGGTAAATATAAGTCGTATATTAAGAGGCTTCGATTTGGACTAATCTACCTGTTAAATGATTATTTGTTGGGGTTATGCCGCTGTAATGCATAATAATCAATCACCGATCAAGTCACCATGTTTCAGACGCATTATTTCTCCAAAATATACACAATTTCACTTTTAAATATAAAAAATCAAATGCACGTAATTTTCAGCGAGCTTCTGCAGGGCGGTCAACTGTTTGACATCTGACAAAAATGGTTCTGCTACCCATCTCTTTTTATCACACAGTTTGCTGCTAGTGATATCTCGCTTAAGTCGTTCTATTCTAAAGGGATAATAATTTTATGGTCTCACCGAATTATGCAAATGACAGATCAGAGATCTTAACTTGACTGATCCTGACGGCTCGAAATGGTAGACTATTAATTCTTTTAAAATAATAAAAATAAATTTATTTGAAATCTATTCACCATTTTTTCCAGATGAACCCCCAGAAAGAGATTCCAGTGCTGGATGACGACGGCTTCTACTTGAGCGAAAGTAACGCCATCTTGCAGTACGTTTGCGACAAATTCAAACCCGATTCGCCCCTTTACCCGAAAGAACCTAAACAAAGGTAAAAACCTGCTACAAATTTTTACTTTAAAATTGTAAAACTCATGCTTATTAGGAATACTTTCATGGGAACCTGTTTCACTATTGAAAAGTAATTAATAATAACCAATGGATAGTTCAAATATGACGTATAAACGTCATTTCGTAAGAAGTTGTGGAGGGATACTGCTAATGGGAATTATTTAGACATTGTGAAACAGACCATAATATTCACACATACTTTTCCATACATTATAATAATAATATAATAATATAATATCCTTTGGACATTCCCACACATCGCCATCTAGTCCCAAAGTAAGCTACTCAAAGCTTGTGTTATGGGTGCCAGACAACGTATATAATACTTGAATACTTTTTTGTTTGTAAATAAATACATAATATACATAGAAAACACCCAGACCAATACAAACAGACATGTTCATGCACACAAATGTTTGTATTGTGCGGGGATCGAACCCGCAACCCGCTGCGTAGGAGGCGATTTCTCGACCACTACACCAGACGGGTCGTCAGACATTAGTTTATCATATCTAATTCTATTTAACTTATATGTCGGATAAAATCATGCCATTGTTTTCTATTTAACTTTCAGGGCTCTCGTGAACCACAGGCTCTGTTTTAACCTCTCAACTTATTACGCGAATATTTCCGCGTATACGGTAAGTAAAATTGATTATTTTTTTATTTTATTTTATTTATTTATAATCAGGCTACAAATAATTACAAAAGCAATTAGGCCCATAGAATAAATACCTTACAGACTAACATACATATAACGTAACAGAAATAATTTTAAAATAAAACACTGTTTTGCGGGCGTAGTATTGCGCAACTTGGTGTCCGGTAACCGTCCTCGAAACCGACGATACAGAACACCCTTCGGCCAAAACTCTGCTTTCATGAAGGTCGACAGCTGTTCGGACGGAACCCTCACGACAAACGAATTGAAATTCGTGTTGTGACGAGATTCCAACCGTTCGACCCTCAGTAAGTATTTGGTCTTCACTCTGATGTACTCTACAATCTCCTCGACCTTTGTGGAGTAATGGAGCCGGGACACGTAGAGCAGCGTCACTGGTACTGCGGGCCGAAGCAGGTGGTTGAGTCCAGTCGGTGCGGTGCCGCATTGATTACGCGTGGAGGGCTTCCTTTTCTTCCTCTCAACCTTAGTGAAGCCCTCGTTATCGCATTTATCGGCCTGTGATGCCAGCGTCATTGGAACAGCCGTGAAACTGCTCTTCCCAGCGGCAGCTGCAGCATATGCACGTGACGGGGTTGACGTCAACACGCGTGATGTTTCCCGCGGTGCTGCGGGCGGGGCGGCGGGGCGCGCAGTAGCGCCGACGATGTCAGTGACCGCGACGGTAGACGCATCATTTCGCGCCGAACTGAAACTGCTGAGCGATGCATTCGGCGCCTCGCGACGTGTAATGACATTGCAGGCTTTAGGTGACCTACTTACTGGGGCAGTGTTGCTTAATAGCGACACTTTGGCACGCAAGTCACTTATGGTGTTCTCTGAGGCCTCCAGCTTTGCGTGCACTTCGACCAGACTTGCTTTTAGGAACGTGATGTCCTTTAACAGCCTAGTGACATCTACATGGTCGAATGTGACAGGGGGCAGCTTGTGCAGCTCCTTTGCCACGAACGCAGGCACTTCGTCGGGATCGGTCTCCTTCAGCAGGGTTAATATGTCCTGCACACTTCTTTCACCTCCATCTCTCCGACGAGACGGCATCTGGGCACTCTTCCCGAGCGTCTGGAACAGCAGCGCCTTGCCACTGCAAATCTCTTCCTACTTGAAATTGGATTTGCAGATCTGCATGATGCTGACCTCGTCCATGGTATCGATGGCATGTTGAATGAACGCCAACAATTCGTTAGCAATGAGTTGTTGTGAACCCATTGTTTACTGAGCGCGCAGTCGGGCTGAACTAGTCACGAATAAAATAAATATTCTGTTGTGCAACGGACACGTCCGCTTCCGATCGCACATAGCGGCGACTGTGATTTATCTACATCCAGAAGAATTTAAGAAATTTGCTTACTTCATAACGAAGACAATTGGTGTGTTGTCTAGCGCATATTAATTTATTTTTTACTAGCGATTCCCCGCGCTTCAACCGTGTAAGTGGCGGATATCAAAAATATCACTAGGATTTGTAACCTAGGTATGTGTTATTCTGATGTATGCGCAATATTACTATTATTATGAAATTTCATCAAAATCCATACAGTAGTTTTTGCATCGAGGAGTAACAAAAATACACACAAACTTTCGCCTCAATAATATTAGTAAGATTAATTCAATATTTTTGCGAGCGAATCCGTCCGCGGATACCTCACTGCTTGTAAAACATAAACTACGCATCGAATTTCTTTGTAATTTATTATTTATCACCTCCAAGGCATTAACAATAATAACAACGAGTGTTTAATTAATACCATCTTTACCCAAATTTAAATAGTTATCATTCAAAATTGTGTACCACACAAAGTATGTACCATTAAATATATCATTCAAGGTGAACGCACATTTACCCGAGCCGAACGCACCGAACGAAACGAATTTTAGAATTCTTTATATGAAATCTAATGATACCTCGCACACTAATCCGCGTCGAATCGTCCGAATCTGGAAGAACCCCAGAAATCCTAGTCGAATTCGGATGACGTCATCAGATTCGGCGCGGCTAATTCTGTCGACTCGGACGACTCGCCGGGTATTCAATTCTTACTAACTCCCATCTTAGATGTCGCTCATAGCGCTATCTCATGACTTCTTCGACGCGGTCGATTCGTCCGATTCGGTCGATTCGGCCGAATCGGATATGTGTGCGAGGCCTGCTTGACTTCGATTCGTTCGGCGCGTTCGGCTCAGATAAATGTGTGTTCACCTTTAGCCAATCCCATTGATGATGATAGTAGTAAGTTCATAATGCTGTTCCCAGATGGCGCCCATATTCTTTGACTACGAACGCACCCCCCTCGGCCTGAAGAAGGTGCACATCGCCCTGAACGTCTTCGAAACGTACCTCGACCGGCTCGGCTCGAGTCACGCGGCTGCCGACCACCTCACCATCGCTGACTTCCAGCTCATCAACTCCACCATGACCCTGGAGGCCATAGACTTTAACTTCAGCAAGTACAAGAAGGTGAGTGTTGGCTAGTGTAATGTCTATGGTTGCATCGTCGTGAGCCCTTTAACCATTGCGACTTTTAGCAGCGATGCTAACGCGCGTTAGCATCAATGCAGTCGCAAAATGTCAACCATAACACCGTACGATACTTTTAGCATCGATACAGTCGCGATGCAGAAGCTGGAAATTGACAAATTATCCAATTGCAATTGACAAAATATCGTGACTGCATCGATGCTTATTTAAATCTGTTCCTTTCGTGAGTCGCGAAGTTGAAGCGCGTTTTCAAAACGCGCGACTGCATCGATGCTAAAAGTCTTAGTCATGACGCCATCAAAGATGATTTCGCCGCGATTACAACAATCGCAGCTGTCAAGTGGAATGGCAAAATGAGCGTCTCGGTCGTTGCGATCGCCTAGTGGTACGCGCCCAATGCATGCAATGCCTACGGGTTCGAAACGTGTTCCAGCTCATTAACTCCACTTTGACCCTAGAGGCCATCGACCGACTTCTAGCTAGGGATGTAAAAATAAACCATTTTTATTTAAATCGATAATAATTTGCTATAAATTGCAAATTTCACTTGTAAAAAGCAACTTTGGCTTATTATTAAGTTTGTATAATAACAAACACTATAAAAACAAAAATTTAATAATTTGCTAGTCAAACAAAGCGACGTCTCCTAAGTTCCGCAATCATTTAAAAAAATGTTTGTGTTGAAATTTATGTGTTTGACTTGTAATCTTTTTTAAGGTAACCTTAAATATTGTATCATTTATCAAATCATCATTATCATCGCTATTAATCACAGCATCCTACCCCTAAAGCTGAACGAACACTTATCCGAGCCGAACGCGCCGAACAAAACGAATTTTAGAATTGTGTATATGAAATCTAATGAACCTCGCACACTTATCCGTGTCGAATCGTTCGAATTTGGACGAACCCCAGAAATCTTAGACGAATTCGGATGACGTCATCAGATTCGGCGCGGCTAATGCGGTCGACTCGGACGATTCGGACGACTCGCCGGATATAATCTTTATACTCACTTCCACCTTTAGATGTCACTCATAGCACTATCTCATGATTTCTTTGACGCGGTCGATTCGTCCGATACGGTCGATTCGGCCGAATCGGATATGTGTACGAGGCCCGCTTGACTTCGATTCGTTCGGCGCGTTCGGCTCGGATAAATGTGCGTTCACCTTAAACCTCCTACTGCGCAGCATGTATGTTGCAACACTAACCTAAAACGTCTTACTAACAATTTTACCTTATCCTGCATGTTACTTCAGTCCGCAACCAGTAATGATCATCATTCTCGTCAGCATATTACTTATATTAATGAACTCTATGTTTCTTCTATCAATATTCCATCGTTTAAAGTTGTGTGCACAACACCGTTCAATGAGAATAAAATAGTTTTATTATATCGATTATAGAATTGTTTATGATGTTATTAACACTCACAGTTTTATTTTTGTATTCTTTTAAGATTACATAAAAAACTATTACCCAACAGACGGGTAAAGTCCGTTTTTCTTTGCTATTCCAATAATGTAAACAATCTTTTCATAGCTTTCAAAATAATATCAGTGAATAAAATTAATTGACTATTTTATTTAGAAACATATTCAGCGATAAATTACTGCAAGTTTTGAGATTTGTGTTTATCTTATTTTAAAATGAATCATTTCTCTGACGAAGAACTTTCTTTTTTTTGTCTGTTGTTCGAAGAAGAAGCTAATGAACAGCACAAACAAAAAGTTCGCCAAAAGAGAAAAAGTAAAATATGGATACATCCAATGTTGTTGACGGCCCGCCCCGCCCCGTCAACAACATTAGATGTATCCATATTTAACGTTTTCTCTTTTGGCGATCTTTTAGTCTGTGCTGTTCATTAGCTTCTTCTTCGAACAACAGACAAAAAAAAGAAAGTTCTTCATCAGAGCTAACCATAACGTACAGTGTCATGCACATTCTGGCAGTACACTGTTCTCAAAATCCGTCAGTGCGCTGCGCCCCGGCCCGATGAGAGCATTGAGAACAGTGTACTGCCAGAATTTGCATAGAACTGTACGTTATGGATAGCTCTGACGAAAAACTTTTTTTTTTGTCTGTTGTTAGAAGAAGAAGCTAATGAACAGCACAGACAAAAAGTTTGCCAAAAGTGAAA
This sequence comes from Pyrausta purpuralis, assembly GCA_963924145.1. Taxonomy (NCBI): domain Eukaryota; kingdom Metazoa; phylum Arthropoda; class Insecta; order Lepidoptera; family Crambidae; genus Pyrausta; species Pyrausta purpuralis. Next base: position 23,797,123 of record OZ001643.1, read on the forward strand.
ACGTTAAATATGGATACATCCAATGTTGTTGACGGGGCGCGACGGGGCAGGGCGGGCCGCATCGCACGGACGCAAATCCGCCTTGCAATAATGCGATGCGCTGCGGCCCGGCATAGTTTGCGATAGTTCATATAAAATATATGCGAGCGATTTGAGCGGATTTTTGCGCTGCGACCCGCCCCGCTGCGGCCCGACATAATGTGCGCGAACCTTTAAGGTGTGAGCACATTATGTCGGGCCGCAGCGGGGCGGAGCGGGGCGCATCGCATCGCAAAATGTTACCCTAGCACATTAGTGACGGGCCGGGGCGCAGCGCACTGACGGATTTTGAGAACAGTATACTGCCAGAATTTGCATAGAACTGTACGTTATGGATAGCTCTGACGAAGAACTTTCTTTTTTTTTTGTCTGTTGTTAGAAGAAGAAGCTAATGAACAGCACAGACTAAAAGTTCGCCAAAAGAGAAAACATTAAATATGGATACATCCAATGTTGTTGACGGGGCGGGGCGGGCCGCATCGCACGGACGCAAATCTGCCTTGCAATAATGCGATGCGCTGCGGCCCGGCATAGTTTGCGATAGTTCATATAAAATGTATGCGAGCGATTTAAGCGGATTTTTGCGCTGCGACCCGCCCCGCTGCGGCCCGACATAATGTGCGCGAACCCTTAGGAGACAAGACATCTCGCGCGGTCGGACCGACATCGAGCGGCAACATTTGGTTTCTTATTTCATCTTATCTATACTAATATTATAAAGCTGAAGAGTTTGTTTGTTTGTTTGTTTGTTTGAACGCGCTAATCTCAGAAACTACTGGCCCGATTTGAAAAATCTTTTTTACGTTGAATAGTCCATTTATCGAGGAAGGCTTTAGGCTATATAACATAAAGATACGACTCATAAGACCACAGCAGCAATAAAAAATGTTGCGAAAACGGGAGAAAGATATTCCTTTTGAGAGCTTCCGCTGCGTACGCTGCGGAAACCGCTTAAGTTACACAAAAATCATGTATGACAGGATTGTTCAGCATTAAGAGTTCTATAATAAAGTCCGCGACAGCATATGTCTCTTTTATGGTTGACTTACTACAACCTTTTTTATGTTAATAAATTTGGAAAAAATAATGCATTATTTTTAGAGGTGTATTATACACACAGGTATTTATTCTTATCAAAACAAATACATTTATCATCAGGAGCATTTCATTGAAAATAAAGTTGCCCTTTATATTATATGATTTCAATAAATATCTTAGGAGCTATCACAGTTTTAACATAACTCCGCACCAAATAATCATCGAAGCTTAAGTACAACGTGCGCTTGAACGTGCGCTTGCGCTAATATAGTTTGTTTGTTTGAACGCGCTTATCTCAGTAACTGCTGGACCGATTTGAAAAAATATTTTTGTGTTGAAAGAGAAAGGCTTTACGACATAAAACATCACACTGCGACGGGAGGGGAGGGAGCAAACTCAAAACGCGCGGACGAAGTCGCGGGGGACCGCTAGTCGATTATATATATGTTACGGCTAATAGCCGAAGTGCGGCTACACCTAGTTTTAGCCGGCTACAACTAGGTGCAGCCCGCCACATGCGGTTAAACTTAGGTGTATCCTACTTATCTTCGGTTACAACTAGGTTTAGCCTTCATTATAGCGGCTAGAACTAGGTATAGCCCCATACTGGTGGTTAAACTTAGGTGTATCCTATTTATCATCGGCTAGAACAAGGTTTTCAGTTCAGTTGTTTTGAGATCCTAATTTTGCGTTTCCCGATTGATTCGATTACATGGAATAAATAAAAGACAGGGATGTTTAAGTGACATTTATTGTTTATTATTTGACAGGTAAATATCTTAAAACAAAAAAGGCGTTATTATAAATAATTAAAACAGAAAATATTATAAATCTTCTCTACATAAACTAACAGAACTAGACAAAACAAAATAAACATAAAAAATAAAGTTTTACTTTTTAACTATGAAAAAATCAACTAAGTCTTTGTTCTCTTCTCTCATATTTTTATGTTAAAACAAATACGATAAGTTGTTTACTCAGTTTTAATTATACAAAAATCAACAAACTCTCATATATGATAGTATGTTGCAAGAATGTCTATCACTTATTTGAACAAGATAAACTTGAATGACATTTAGAGTTACACAAAATACTATAATAATTATATTAAAATTTTAGAAAAGTATTGAAAAATATTTTACATATTTTCTTATCTCGCTGGCAAATATCTTTTACCCAAAAAAGACGTTATTATAAGTAATTAAAACACAAAATATTACAAATCTTCTCTTCATAAACTAATAGAACTATACATCTTTGGCGCAAAGATAAAAAAATAATAAACATAAAAAATAAAGTTTTACTATTATTATTGTTAAGAATCACTATGAAAAAATCAACTAAGTCTTTGTTTTCTTGTCTCATATTTTTAAAACAAAAAACCGGCCAAGTGCGAGTCGGACTCGCGCACTGAGGGTTCCGTGCCAACGTTAATTGAATTAAGCAATCACTTACTTCCACTTAGTAAAATACCACAATATTTTGTTGACAGCAAATATAACTTTGTTTTTCATAGTGTTTGTATGAAGTACAAAGTTATGTTTGCGGTTGTTGAAAAAGTGCTATATCTCAAAAACTTCTCGTTCGATCCCGTTCGAACCAATTTTCGTTGAAAGTTTTTGTTATGATCTTCATTATATATTTTTTTCAAAATTTACACTCGCTTAGTTTAGAAGTTAGATGGGGGGGGACGCCCGTTTTTCCACTTTGGAAGCATCTAGCTAAGAAACGTTAGACTTTAAAAGAAAACGGTTTTAGGAACCTCTATGTCATTTTTGAAGACCTATCCATAGACACCCCACACGCATAGGTTTGACTAAAAAATTTTTTTTCGGTTTTAGTTTCATGTATGGGAGCCCCCCCTTAAATATAATTATTTTTTATTTTTTGTATGAGAATCGTAAAGCGGTTAAGAGGATACATCTTCCTACCAAATTTCAGTAGTGTGATGCTTATAGTTTCAGAATAAATTGGGTGTGACATACGGACGGACAGACAGACAGACAGACAGACAGACAGACAGACAGACAGACAGACAGACAGACAGACAGACTTGACGAAACTATAAGGGTTCCGTTTTTGGCCATTCGGCTACGGAACCCTAAAAAGATAACTTTTTAATTCAGTTTTAATTATACAAAAATCAACAAACTCTCATATGTGATAGTATGTTGCAAGAATGTCTATCACTTATTTGAACAAGATAAACTTGCATTCGCCATTCAAGTTTACCTTGTTTAAATAAGCCTCGTTCTAATCGCCTCTACCTCTGTCTAGGTCAGGAATTTTCCCTCGAACTGTGTCACCTATTTTGCACGGAGGAAACTTTCTGTTAGATAATGCTGTCATTTTATTTGCTTGTACTCTCAACGAATCTTTTGCGCCTTTTCTATTAGTATCTATTGTCTGCCGTTTAATGCAGAGGTTACATTTTTCATTTTGATTACAAAGCTTACAATCTGTACTGTTTTCTGCTGCTTCACCTTCAGTCTCTTCGTGGTTTAAATCTTATATTGTCCCACTTTCAGCATTATTTCCGTCCTCTTCTAACATTTTCAGATTTTTTTCCAAGTCTTCTTTGTTTTCTTTATTTTTGATTGTCTCAGTCGGAAGTGTTGAAGATCGTAGGCCCACTTTTACGACACAACCAAACATAGCTTGGTAAGGTGGCTCTATTTTTCATAAGTTGGACTAATCTTTGTCCTTCTGACCACTTTTTCAGTTTTCGTCTTTCATCCAAGTCATCAGCATACTTGGAACGTCTTGATGGGCACGTTCGACACTGCCCTGTGACTGGCTGTGACGAGGTTTTCCGTGCACAATTTTCAGACCTGGCTACATTTGTATCAAAATCCTAAACTGAAATGAAAATCTTGTTCTAGCCGATGATAAATAGGATACACCTAAGTTTAACCACCAGTATGCGGCTGTACCTAGTTCTAGCCGCTATAATGAAGGCTAAACCTAGTTGTAACCGAAAATAAGTAGGATACACCTAAGATGAACCGCATGTGGCGGGCTGCACCTAGTTGTAGCCGGCTAAACCTAGGTGTAGCCACACTTCGGCTATTAGCCGTAACATATATATACTTTACGTTTAAATCGGTTTTTAGAAACATCTCGTATCAATGCAACATTTGTGGCAATTCCGTACCTAAAACGAGGCTTGATTATCTGTCAAGTATTGTAAAATATTGTAAGGAAAATTAAATTATTTTGAATTGAATATTAATTATTTTTATACTTAAACATTAAAAGATTTGTATTTTGGTCTATATTTTGAGGATAAGAGAAGTAGTCGTTTAGTTTTACTCTCATTTTAAATATTGTATTTAAAATCTAGTCAAATGTCTACAACAAAGTCGTATGTTTGGTGTTGTTTTTGGTCAGCGACGAGCGACTAAGGGGTGGCTGTACGAACAATGCTAATGCAAAAAAAAACTATTTTTCTTTGAAATAGAAAAAACCCACAAAATCAATTTATTGATGCGATACAGCTATCGAGTCTAAACTACCACCACCAGGTAGCCTCTTCATAGCTTAATAGCTACGGCGTAATGTTTCGTAGATATGCGCTAGCTACGTGCTAGGGTGCAAGTATCCCATTCGTTTTGAAGTTTTTTTTTAATGTTGTGAAGAGGTTTTCTTTTATACAACTACTTAGCATATAATTAAAGTTTTGTTTTTTTGGAATAAGCATACCTTATATTATCAGAGTTGGATGTCACTGACCAAATCAACACCTTGTATATGTCTGGTCAAGAACACTACGTATCATGGCTCTTAACCAATAATGAATCTGAACTTCTGTTGACATCACTTCAATAACTTCAACTTTCACCACCGAACATCAAAATCGATTTTCGACAAATTGATTAATTTTGAATACTTTAGGAAAAATCGATTTATATTAATCGATTCCTCTCAATTTACCTCACATCCCTAGTTCCAGCTGGTCAAAACCGTCATGATCGCGGAGTACATCAAAACGTCAGGGTGTTAGCTATTGTAATGTTTGTCAAGCAAGCAAGGTACATTGTACCACCTACATACATATGCTAAATTTTCGAGTTTTTTTCTGTTCATCAATGAAAACCGCATCATAAATATGCATCAATTTGCAATTAGGTAAGGTGGAATTCGAAGCCTAACAAACAAACAAACACAGATAATGTTAATAGCACAAATCAAGGGATATACTTCATCAGCGGTTTATATTATACAGTACAAAAAGTAATTGGACAAATGAACAAAAAATATTAGAGTAATAAACTAATGTTTATTTTCCAGATACATGCGTGGTATACCGCTTTCAAAAAAGATTACCCGGAGTTATGGAAGATTTCTGAGGGCGCCATGAAGGAGATCCAGCACTTTGCCGCCAACCCGCCAGACCTGACTCACATGGATCACCCCATACATCCGATACGGAAAATTCAAAAATAACAGTGAAAAGTATTTAATGAGGTTAGATGAACATCTATGAAGGTCCTAAAATTACTGAATTTAGGAGTATGAATGTAATAAGAAAGATATGTATTTAAGACACGCATCTTCTCATGTATCCCAGGCAGGAACGGCTGCAGCAATCACTGTGGTTTACGCCCTGAAACAAAAAGTGTTAATGTATTTTAAATAACTCTTGAACTTAATATATTTATACTGATATCTTAGAGATTCTACTTAACTTCATTCCAAATGTACTTATGTATTGCACAAGCATATCGTAATAAAGTAAATATTCGAGTCTACAGATTATGTTAACAATTATACAATATAAATAATTCTCAAGAAATATGCCTTTTACTTTTTACGCCTTTGTTTGTGGCAACCGGTAACAAATCCATTGAAAATCCATTAGCCTTGTACTTCCTCTAATTTAATTATTTCCTATTGATGTACTTTTATGATTAATGTATATAATGTTACCTTCTGAACTAAATAAATAAAGGTAAATAATAATAACTCAAACTAAATGAACCGAAATACTAAATAAATGTCTACTTACAGCAGCACATTCAAATAGGGTTTTGGTCAACTAAAAACAGATAGCTATCAAAGACACTTACGAAACTTCCAATTTCAGCACATTTCTTTTCGGTTGTCTCCGGGGAGATCTCACTGGGATGTACTTTAATCACTTCTTTTAACGCATTTTCTTCGGGAACATCTTTCATTTTCTGATCATTGCCCCTAATCAGGCTGCCGCTCACGTATTCAGTAGCGACAACAAGGCAAAATAACAAAGCTAATTTGAACGCACAAGACATTGTGGTTTGATGTATACTTCGACACTGAGGTTAAACTTTATCGTATCTTGTTATAGGTAGCTGAGTGCAGCTTTTACTACATTGTATTTATTGTGTCCACCCGCATACCAGTGGGGACTATTTCACAGTTGCAGATAACAGAACTAAGTATGTCGGTATGCAGGCAGGAATGTACAGGATGGTTTTTTAAATCCAGTTAACGATTATGAGTCATCTTTGGTACCCATTAGTGTTCATTGAAAATAACATTTTAATTATACTAGTTCGTATTTCCTGGCCAGCTTCACGTGAAATTATGTTCACTGTGTCGTTGAACACTTTTAAAATACGACTAGATAGGTTCCATGACAAAGTAACAATAATTGTAAAGTAAGGAGAATTATTCTCCTCAGGAAATCTCCTAAAATCTTTTTAGATTTGTTTTAACAAAAGTGCTTAGCGAACGACTAACGATAATGATGAATTTTGTTTAATTCTATTATAAAGTGAATGATTCCAGAATAGAGTTTCGAATATATTATATGTTATTAACAGATAAGCAGATACTTTATTATTTACTAATAGCGGTTCTTTGCGGCTTCACCCGTGTAAATGTCGTATCTCAAAAAATATCGTTATGATTGCCTACCTATGTGCTTTTCTGATCCATTTATGTATCAGGTATATTACTGCAAAGAAATGGAATTTCAACTGTAGCCGTGAAATATGTGGGAGAAACGATTGCGTTACCATTAAGTCATATAATAAATTTAATTTTCAATTTAGGAATATATCCAGAAAAACTTAAATCAGTAATTGTCTCACCATTGTACAAAAAAGGCGACAAAATGGTTATTAATAACTACCGACCTATCGCGCTACTATCAGTATTTTCAAAAATAATAGAAAAAAATATTTACAACATTATATACAAATTCCTGGAAAATAATAAAATACTGGTAACAGAACAAAAAGGTTTCCGCAAGGGTATGACTATTAACTCGGCAATTTATGATCTGGTGCAGCGAGTAACATTAAATTTAGACAAAATTAAGCCGACATGTGCTGTCTTTATGGATATGTCAAAGGCATTTGATCATGTAAATCATGAGACACTGTTGAATAAACTATATCGCTATGGTATCAGAGGTAATGCATTTAGTCTAATAAGGTCGTTCTTAGATAATAGAATTCAATTTACCGAGTTAGCTCATATTTCACATGGTTATAGAAAAAAATACAGATCTGAGGGGAGAGTCATAAAGTTTGGAGTCCCACAGGGCAGTGTGCTGGGACCTCTGTTGTTCTTATTGTACATTAATGATATGCCTATGTCTACTGAATACCCTATGGTTCTATTTGCTGATGATAGCACAGTAATTATTGAATCCACTCAACCAGATCAATATAGAAATGAAATCTATGAAACCATAAAAAATATTATTACATGGATGGAAAAAAATAATTTGAATATCAATTTAGATAAAACAAAAATAATGCAATTTACACAAAGAATACCGGTTTCTAATTTAAATATATGCTTTAATTCTATTGCAATCGAGCACGTACAGTCGATTAAATTTCTCGGAGTTCACATCGATAGCAATATGTCTTGGGAATCACATTCAATAGAAGTATGTAAAAAACTTTATAGGTTCTCTTTTGCACTAAATAAACTTGCAAAAATAGCTGATCGTAATACTGTACTGACTGCGTATCATGGATTTGTCATGTCAACCCTACGATATGGGGTTATTTTCTGGGGCAATTCTTCGTACAGAGAAATACTCTTCAGAGCTCAAAAGAGATGCATTCGGGCTATCTATGGACTAAAACCTTCGGACAAATGTAGACCAATTTTAAAAAAAATTAAACTATTAACTTTCCCTTGTTTATATATTTTAGAAACATGCCTCTTTGTCAAACATAATCCGGACAAATTTAAAATAGAAAAACAGATATTGGCTCATCGTCTTCGGCCTAGAAAACCTAGATTGTAAATTAGCATATGTAAGACAGCCCTCATGAGAAAGAGTTTAATAGGTATGGCACCAAAGATATACAACAAGCTTCCACAGTACATACAGGAGCTTGAAGACAAAATGTTCAAAAGGACATTAATTCATTTTTTGGAGGAAAAGAGTTACTATAAAGTTGATGACTATTTAAATGATTGTTTTGATTAACTTTTGACATGCTGTATTTGTGTAACTGCTTGTTTTGTTCTTGGAAATTTAATTGACATTAATTTTTATTTTGACTGTATCTAAATATTTAATTCAATTCAATGTATGTACTTTATTATTTAGTTTAGATGACATTGTTTTTGTATAATTAGTTTGACTTGGTTTATATAAAATATATTTAATGAGAATTCGTATGCCTTTAAGGTAAATCATAGTGGAACACTCTAAATGTATCAACTAACTTAAATACCTATGATGACGAATAAATAACAATTTCAATTTCAAGATTCATCAAAATACATCGCGTAGTTTTTGGGTGAAGGAGTATCATTCATCCTCACAAACTTTCGCATTTATAATATTAGTAGTATTTATTCAGCCTGTATGTATATGAACTCAAAAATGAATCCCTAATCTATGAAAACATTAGTTCGGTAGGTAGGTGTACTTTGGGTTCCTTAGTCAAACACGGGACTCACAATTTAGCCATGTCCAACCATTGTTTAGCTCAGAGTTCTTTACTTTGGTACTAGAAAACTGTAGCATTTATTTCAATTAGGCCGCCCAGAGGTTAAATAGTTAAAATTGCCTTTTGACTGTAGGATATAATACATAAATATACATTTTATATCCCGAGATATATCTTTCATCCGTTCACACTATGGGATATACCTTATATTTTCTTAGTTTTATATGGAATCGTCCACCGCGGCGGGCAGCGGAAGGGCGTGCAGGGGACGGAAAATATCTTTCTCCATTCGCTTTGGAATATTTTATGGCTCGGGATATAAATTTTAAAAATATCAGTAAAACGGGTTCCAATCTAAACTATGCATGGAGCAAATTTGATCCATGACTATGGTGAAGGACGATATCGAGTATGTCTCAATATATTTATATATCTATATTTCTAAGTGAATAGGTACCTTAAAACTTGAGGGTTGAGTTATTGAAGTCGAATTTAGGAATGTTTTTTTCTTCAAAGGACCTTCTATCTTAGTGCATTATTCTGGAGACTGGAAAGGACTTATTCCTATAAGTAATTCCTTATTTCCAAAATGACCGATAGCGATTTTGGATTTTTACAGCTAAAATCGCTAATCGCTATAACAAAACATTCAATGCATGCTGCATCTAAAGATTTTACGGCTTTTGTCTCAAAATTTCAACTATATTTCAAATAAAAAGAAAAATAAAACCTTATAATGCAATATTGTTAATTCGATACAGAACCCTTTAAGCGCGACTCCGACCCGCACTTCACTTGACCGGTTTTTCTACGTAAATCTTGTTAGCCACGATAATTGACATTAATGGTTTTGTTTATTTTGATTTAAAGCGGTAAAATAGGTATTGAATTTAACAACTACAATATCACAAAAATATTTACAAGGCACTTCTGGAAATCAAGTGATTGTAAATATTTTAACGATAACTACAATAATAAATCATACCTTTAGTAGTCATGTTTTCATTTAGGTATTGAAGAACCTTAATTTGAAAATCGTATAAGTTAACTAAGGTAACTGTTTTTTTGAGCATTAATGTCCCATATCACCCAAGAAATTGGTAGTTTTGCCTGGATTGATTTTCGGAGGTTTTAAAATGAGCTATCTTATAGATTTTTGTGTGCTCTTTCCGAATTTCTACTTTACCTCCTCGTATCTGCTCTCGCCGCCATCTTGAAATAAAAGGCGTCGAGAGCTATTCTCGTAATACGAAAAAGGGTCTGGAAGGACATCATCCTCATTAGTCATAATACGTAGTATGTGCGTGCTTCTCGGTCCAATGACCATATTCTAAACTTCCAAAGAATGCTGGCACAAACAAATATATTTTTTATAGTTTTGAATCTACACAAGATGTTGTCTTAGTTCATCTGATCTTAACAAAAATTGCACGATTTTGTATTTCCACTTCAAATACCCAATGGATTGAGAATATTCCGGACCTTTGGTATAGGGCTGGCTTTAGGATTTTTAGGTTTCTGAATAAGTCCAGTAATTGGCTTCAGCTGCGTGACGTCATTTAGGTCCATTTTGGGTAGAAGTTTCAGTTGCAGTAATTCTTTGATTTCATTTGAACACAAACTGCCAGCTATTCTGTCAACCATGTTACCCCAGAAACCCATTTGACAAAATCTGAAACAATTGAACATAACTATTTCTTACTTAAACAACAATATTATAATACCACGCCAAGCACGTGGCACAAGGAGAGTTAGAATAATACGAAGGAAAAGTACACACCTAAAGTTCTTGTCCAATTTGATTTCATCTGTGATTTTGATGAAAGCGTTGTTCTCCAGCGAGAATGGCTGAAGGTTGAAAAGGTTGAAGAGTTTCGATTTATTCTTGCTCTCGCCGACGTCGCGTGCGAACTTTGTTATGAGGCCGACGAAGGACTTTCGCACTCGTGCGTCCGTCTGAGAAGCAACCGCCTCCACTGATTTACCAGCCTCATCCAGAGGTTCGAATATGTAGGCTAACTCGTCCCCGTGCGAGGGACCCGACTCTTTAGGTTGGTAAAGAGAGTTGCTGTTGTCTGTCTCTTCTGAAATTATGAACAATAACTTCTTAGATATCTTAATATGTAAACAGTGCAAAGAAACCTGAGTCATCTGTTGTTACTGACCTGCAAGCGACACACCAGGTAGAAAATGTGAGCCTTTGGTGAGGTTGCCCACGAACTCAAAGCTGTAGAGATAAGCCGGCGCTCCCGAGCTCCACTCTTGCACACTTTTGTAGGCTGGGAAGTTGAACAGAGCATCTCCTGCATATTTGAGAAATACTGTGTTTAGTGACCTAAATTGTTGTGTAGGTAGACAGAACTGTTTTTGATAAGTAATTGAATAATTTATTAAGTAGGTATCATTTAATAAACGCTTTAATATCGGTTTCACTAAAAGAGCAGCTGCCTATGGACTGCTATTATTATTATGTCTTCTGTGGCCTTATACAGCCTAACCTTCATTTTTATTTCATTGAACTTCATGCAGGTTACAAAAAGGCTAAAAGCCAGATCTTTATTTTCTTGACTCTTGTCTTTTTGCCTCCAGAATGACAGCTTTAATCGTTTTTTTTTTTTAGTTCAAGCGTAGTACAAGAATGACTGGGCTGGTAAAGAATTCTAAAATTCGTTTCGTTCGGCGCGTTCGGCTCGGGTAAATGTGCGTTCAGCTTTAAGGACCCTCCGTACATTTGCCCCTGGAGAATTGCATAGGGAGCAGGTAAAAAGGGTCCGATGATAAAGGCCGAGGGTCGCACACAAAAAATACAAGTCCCCTCGTCTGACTACCTACTCTTTGTAATAATAACTATTCCCCTTTTAAAATAGCATTTTGCGCGTTCAAAATTATTCTTACTTTGAAAGTTTATTGCTTTCTTTTCTGTCTGCTCCTACACCACCGAAGGTAAATATAAATATCCTTTGGACATTCCCACACATCGCCATCTAGCCCCAAAGTAAGCTACTCAAAGCTTGTGTTATGGGTGACAGACAACGGATATAATACTTAAATACTTTTTGTTTGTAAATACATACATGATATACTTACATAGAAAACACCCAGACCAATACAAACAGACATGTTCATGCACACAAATGTTTGTATTGTGCGGGGATCGAACCCGCAACCCGCTGCGTAGTAGGCGATTTCTCGACCACTACACCAGACGGGTCATCAAAAAGGTATAAATAGTTAAGGTATTTTATTGCACTCAATAATAATTGGAATTGGTTATGTCACTCTATCTATTCAAGGGAAACAATGATGAGTTTATTATTTGTTATGTTTAGTTTCGAGTTAAAAGTACGTCACGGGCAATTGCTTTAGGTAGCTAGTGCTTGAAAATGATATTAACCTGAATTATTATTTATTATGCTGATTGTGTACCTGTATCTCGGGCAATTGCTGTGAGTCCTTCCAATATATTAGTGTTTGCGGCCTCCGAGAGCCTCTCATAGTACTTCTCGTAATCGCCCAATGGCAGAATGTTCTTTAGGTCGGCTTTCTTAACAGGAAGCAGTCCGTCGACTCCTTCGACGATGTTGTTGAGACCACCGATGATATCTTTCTTAATAAAGTTCTTCAGGTTGATCATCAAATTCGCTAGACCAGTTGCATATTTCCCTGTATAAAAAACAACAACATGCAATTCCATCAAAGAGAAGGCTAGATCCAATGTCGTCAAATTGTGCAAACACTTTGCTCACCAGTCACCACTACCTACGAGTAGGTATGTGTCCGTTACCGAAAAGTGTGTGGCATACCCAAACATTCCTAAGAAATAGTTAGGTAAGTGTTGGTTGCAAGTTATTTTAAAGCTTAAAGTGAGCTACTGTGATACAGTATATTCAAACAATAAATTTAGCACTCTAGGTTGTATTTAACCTATAAATAACGAAACATAATATGGATTATGGTTTACAGTTAGTGTAGTAGTAGTGGCTGCTTAAATACTTATGACGTTAGAGTTTTTTTTAGCCTATAAAGTTTAAAGCGGTTTGAAGATCTTTATAAACTCCCTTTGGTTCCAATAGCTATAAATTTGCTCAATTGGAGTTGTTTGTACATATACAGTCTGTTGTTTAACATAAGTTCTGCAGTCGAGTTAATGAAGTGTCTAGTAACACTAAACTCTGCATGCGTTTTATTACTCTTACTTACAGCTTATGCCTTTTATACTAAAGGCAGTAATAGGTTTCATAGTTACGACAGTGTTGTACTATACTGATATAAAGGTTTTGGTGTACAAAAAATAAGTTTTAATTATTTAAGTTTTAAGTTAAAGTTTAATTCTTTGCTAAGTGTGTAGTTCCTTATTTATGTCAACCAAAGATCACACAATAATCTTGACTACCGGCGTTTTAGTTCATCAAATGGCTTAAGAGAGTTAAAAGAAGACTTTGGCTTTAAGAAAATAATCGTCATTTTTTATCACTGGCCGTGAACATAACCTAAAAGTCTTATGATACAAAATCACTATTAAACAAATAATAGCCTTAATATTACATAGTTTATGTATACAATCACTAAAATTATCCAAAATTTGAAATTGAGTGCCTAAGTCCTTTTTTGGTTTGTAGCACTTTCAAGCGCACTTATAATTAGCTTAATATACCTACTTCAAGAAACCAGTTAAACAATAAATACATCTATTTCCTGATTATTTTATTGCTATGTCCGCTGTTAAATAGAAACACTTATTTTGTTGAATAATAACTCGATTGTATTTAAAATTTTTAATATATACCTTTGTTACCGAAAACGCTACAAATAAGGTTTAAGCTCTGTGTGACACCAAAATAGATGTTTTATGTACCTCAATTGAACCGATTTGTAAAAATGATTTTGTGTTATATAGCTTATTTCTTGGGAAAGGCTATGAGCTATAAAACAGCATGAGACGTAGATATCAACGGGTACGGAGTAAAATAAACTAGTAACCGCTAGTAAACTATACTATGACTATGAGCTCAAGGGACATACACTTGAGCGCAAATCCACTGTGTTATGCGATTATTTTGGTCAAAAAATCTCTCTCTCCTTCCGTTCGGATTACGAAAATATGGTCAATAGTTCACGGCAAACTCTACGTTTCCTTGCTAATGTTACAAAGGATTTTAAAAATCCAAATCCCTCATCACCATGTTCTGCTCCCTAGTTCGAAGTAAACTTGGGTATGGATCAGCTATCTGATCACCGTACTACGAAATTCATTCTAGCTTTGTACATACACTAGCGGTCCCCCGTGACTTCGTCCGCGCGTTTTGAGTTTGCTTCCTCCCCTCCCGTCGCAGCGTGATGTTTAATTAGCTAAATATAAATTGCACTTGTAATAAGCAACTTTTGGCTGTGACAGACGAGGAACTTCCTCGTATGTCACTGTTTTTGAGATTAGCGCGTTCAATCAAACAAACAAACTCTTCAGCTTTATATTATAAGAAAATCTTAGATTGATATAGTTCATACATATGGATAGGCTGGAGACCTTTGGCATGACAAGTTTGAGAGTACGTTCAAGCTACTTAACTTCTACTTAGATTCTGCACAAAATCGTGCATCACTAAGTAATTTCAATGTCTATTAAATCTCCCGATGTTTTGCTTTCATTTCATTTTTATTGCATGTTTCTTTTTTATATCAATTTAAATAAAAAAATAAAATAAATAGCGGTCTTACCAAACACAGCGCGCACGGTCTCCGCGGATGTAACCCCGGTGAGCAGAGGCATTGTCTGCTTCTTCTTCTTCAGGGTCTCCGCTGGCGGCTCGGCGACCAGGGTGGGCAGGCCTCGTCTGTCGTATTCGCCCTCCACTCGGACCCCGGCTCCTGGTGGTGAGATTAGTTACCCGACTTGTTAGAGGTGTTAAACGGATGTAAACAAAGTACCAAAAATATTTTAGTAGGTACTTTAAACTATGTACCTACGAAAATACTTAGATGATGATCAACAGCAGCGTTGCCAGACGTCCCGATTTTGGCAGGACGTCCAGATTTTACCAGCGAGTAAACTCATGGTAACGGCGCATAATAAACATAAAAAATAATTATTCTCTTATTGTAAGATGCAATTCGTAACACTCACTCCATAGAATATGGTTTGAAACGCCATATTTTTTTCTAATCAATAAAACTTTTTTGATTGTAATTTCTGTTTTTTTTTCTTAATCTGAAGACGAATAAGACTCAACTATTTAACGATTGAGTAAATCTTTTTAAAATATTATATTTTTATTGCATAATAATACATTTTCTACGGCTTTCAAGTAAAAAGATTAATACACTGAGCGGCACGGAAACTTGGCCAAAAACTTAAAGTGGCAGAACTAAATTTTGAACTATTTCTTTTGATAACTTTGAATGAGGATAAGTTTCAAAGATTGTTTTCTTAAATTTTTGTGGGTAGTTCGTATAGTTTATGCGTTTTTGACATTTGTTTTAACATTTACTTGTCAGTGGATCTTCTGCGCGTTCGGCACACGTTTTATGAGCCGTATTTTTTTAAAAGTTTACAGCTGTAGTTAAGCTTTTCTTGTTTTTGCTTGGTTGTAAAATTACTGTCAAGTGTGTAACTCCCATTGAAAATGCTTCTGACACCAGAACAAGTTGCAAAAGCTGTAGTTTTGATCGGCAAAGGCCTGACCCATCGTGAAGTTGCTGAAGTGCTTAATGTACCGCGTTCTTCAATGCAATATGCACCTAGTTACCAGGAGACTGGCCGCTATTCACGCAGACCAGGAAGTGGAGGAGTTCGCTGCACATCAGCACGCGATGACAGATTTATCGTGTTGGAAATCTTAAGGAATCGATACCTTACAGCTGTTGAGATAAGACAGCGGCTCCAAATCGTAAGAGGTATCAACGTAAGTGAGCGTACAACAAGAAGACGAATGGAGGAAGCAAATTTAAGAGCCCGTAGACCTGCACGAGGCCCTTAACACCTCAGACAGCACCGAGTATCTCGACTGCGATTCTCACGAGAACACGCAAACTGGACCCATGACCAATGGGCCAGGGTTTCTCAGGGCTCTCATGAGTGTAGGATAGCATTGCGAACTCCAGACGGCCGAGAATGAGTATGAAGACGGCAAGGAGAACGATATTTACACATATCCACAAACCAAACTGATGAATTTTCTTGGAGGCTCCATAATGGTGAGGGGCGGAATAAGTTCTGATACTCGTACAGAGTTGGTCACCATTGATAACCGCTTAACTGCTGCGCGATACGTTGAGGAGGTCCTTCAGAGTCACGTAATGCCTTATTCGGAGTTTATGGGACGCGCAGAGTTTTTGCTAATGCACGATAACGCGCGCCCGCACGTTGCCCGTTGTATAAATGACTACCTTCAGGAGGTCGGTATTAAGAAACTGGATTAGCCAGCTCGGTTGCCGGATTTAAATCCGATTGAGCACATCTGGGACATGCTGAAAAGAAAGATACGATCCAGCTTGACCCCTCCACAAACTCTTACACAGCTAAAAGTCGCGGCACTGCAGGCGTGGGATAGCCTTAGTCAAGTGGAGATCAAAAATCTCATTCAGAGTATGCCAGATCGCATGCAGGCTGTGATCAGAGCAAGAGGAGGCAATACTTGATATTAAAATTAAAAATCAATACAAAAATAAGCTTAAACTTTTTTACAATTAATTTTGGAGTAACAATGTTGTTGTAGTAAAAACTTTTCTTTTTGTCAAAAACAAATGCTTGTTAAATCTTTGTCACAAAATTCTTTATTAAATTGCATTTAACAATTATCCAACACTTTTTGAATATCCTTGGACTCACTCATATTTTTTTTAACTAACCGAATTCACACAAACGTAAGTTTTGTGCTTGGCCAAGATTCCGTGCCGGTGAGTGTATCTGTATTTGAAAACTTTTGATTATAGACGTTTTTTTACTATGGGGACATAGTAAAAAAACGAAACTTTTCACTCAAAAAGTTCCAAAATCCCGACTTGGCAAAAAAAAACTGGCAACGCTGATCAACAGGTACTATTGAGGTCAGCGCTGCCTAACCTTAGAGGCTGCGATACACATGGTAACACATGCCTGTAAAACGGACCAGTAGCTTGCATGCTAATTAGTGACATGAGGTAGTTAATAAATTTGCATTCTTGCATACCTAAATTCATACTATTGATACACACGCGTCTGTTTTGGAGGCCCTCGCGTCCCCACAGGTATGTGTATCGTAGCATGTGCTGTGTACATAGGGTTCCCAACCATACTGTTTTTAACAGTATTATACTGTTTTCAGCTACATTATACTTTTTACTGCTGGGCAAAAAAAAGTATGGAAAATACTGTTTTTATGTCTGCTGGTGGCTGGTATCCGGGGCAAAAAATCTGTTTATATTATAAAGTATAGGTACGTTCGTCCATACACGAACTACAATTTTGTACAAAACTGTTAATGAACGTGAATATCACGAAAAAAAAACGCCACTTCTGCCTACACCGAAAGAGTTTTTTCGGTAATGAATGCAAGGAGGCGGGATGACAGAAATAGAGCATCCTATTTTTTTTAAATGAACTTCTTATACTCTTTAATTTGAATTTAAACTGTGAAGAGGCTTATGAATAGTTCAAAAGTAATATCAAATTGTTAACTTGTGCAAGAAGGTCTAAAAGATATGTTTTAAAAGCAAAAAAAAAACTGTTTTATTTTGTAAAATACTGTTTGTTTTTCTTCTTCGACCCTGATATACTTTTTTTGTTGAAAAAAAAGTTGGGAACCCTATGTGTACATGAGCCATAAGAAACTACATCGCTTGCAGCTCGGGTCGTCTTTTATCTGATTGTAGTGTCGGTCGTGTTTGCGTCGTTCTTTCGTGTTCTACAACTAACTTCTTTCAAAGTAGGAAGGGAACGCCAGAGACCCGACGGTGTAATAATAATGAGGTGAGTTCATTAGAATTTATCTGCTATTAGTGCGGAAGTATCTTACCATTGCGCCCGGTAATCTCTTCTAAAAATTTCGTTGTGTCTGCCATGGACATCGATATTTCGCTGTCTGCCTGCAAACAAATATATCATTGTACCTACTGGGCTGCATACCTGCCAGAGCTGAATCGTCCATTGTTGCGGACGCATTTAGAATTTGCTATGCTAATGGTACATGCATGAAACATCATGCATGTACTATTCGGCCTATCAGCTCGAATCGGCTTTTAGTTCATAGGATATTTTTTTCTTACCAGAACAATTTTGTCCGCACTAATTTTCCTTAAACAGATGACGGTTCTCTCCACAGGAGTCTCCGGACAGCCAGTGTGTTTGGCGAGCTGCCGAAGCTGTTTGTCCGGGTCCGACCGGACGGTGCCCGGCGACAGGGCCGTCCCGGACAGCGCCACCACACCCTGATTGCTGCGACCCTCGGACGATAGGGCCATCACTGACGCTGCACTGCCGCCCGAGCCTTGACCCATGATAGTTACCCTCGTCGGATCGCCCCCAAAGAATTCTATGTAATCCTTGACCTGCAAACAGAAGAAAGAGTACATTTATTGACCTATAATACTAACTAACTTTGGTAATAATACCACAAATGATCTACAGTGAATCTTGGCCTCCGAGACCAGACCACGCGATGCCTCTCGGTCTTCTGATACTGTACCAGTTGTTGGCAGTCGCTATGGCTGAAGTTGAGCAGGTAACATTAGCTATAGATTAGATTTAAGATGAGTTCTCCGAAGTCTCTGTGTCAATCATGAATAGCAAGGATGATGAGAAGTAAAAATTATGAAAACTATTCATCATTCCTTACAAAATTAATCAAATGTAGGTATTTACCCAGTTTATAGCAACGTGCAAATCGAACAAGCCGGCATTCCCAGAAGCATCCTTCTGACCATTGCTTATGAACCCAAGGGATCCCAAACGGTATTGAGGAACCACCAATATCGTGTCCTCTTGAGTGATGTGTTTGCCCTGAAACCAAATTTATGTTGTCGCATCTAGGAAACAAAAAATTCGAATCAGAGAACAATCCTCTATCAGTGACTTACTCCATATGGTGTCGCCGATCCAGACCGGTAATTACCTCCATGGATGAATACTATCACTGGTGAACCTGCGTGCAATGAAAAAAGGCATCTTAATTAGTTTGTGTACCGTTATGTAAAAAGTCTACGCCGCCTAAGAGCCAAAACCTTTTTTTTTAGGGTACAATCTATACTAATATTATAAAGCTGAAGAGTTTGTTTGTTTGTTTGTTTGTTTGTTTGTTTGTTTGTTTGTTTGTTTGTTTGTTTGAACGCGCTAATCTCAAAAACTACTGGCCCGATTTGAAAAATTATTTTTACGTTGGATAGTCCATTTATCGAGGAAGGCTTTAGGCTATATAACATAAAGATACGACTCTTAAGACCACAGCAGAAATGAAAAATGTTGCGAAAACGGGAGAAAGATATTCCTTTTGAGAGCTTCCGCTGCATACGCTGCGGAAACCGCTTAAGTTACACAAAAATCATGTATGACAGGATTGTTCAACATTAAGAGTTCTATAATAAAGTCCGCGACAGCATATGTCTATCTTTTATGGTTGACTTACTACAACCTATTTTATGTTAATAAATTTGTAAAAAAATCATGCATTATTTTTAGAGGTGTATTATACACACAGGTATTTATTCTTATCAAAATAAATACATTCATCATCACGAGCATTTCATTTAGAACCAAGTTGCCCTATAAATCATTTGATTCCAATAAATATCTTAGGAGCTATCACAGTTTTAACATAACTCCGCACCAAAATAATGTTCGCAGCTTAAGTACAACGTGCGCTTGCGCTAATATATTATAAAGCTGAAGAGTTTGTTTGTTTGAACGCTTTTATCTCAGGAACTGCTAGACCGATTTGAAAAAATACTTCTGTGTTGGAGAGCTAATTTATCGAGAAAGGCTTTAGGATATAAAACATGACGCTGCGACGGGAGGGGAGGGAGCAAACTCAAAACACGCGGACGAAGTCGCGGGGGACCGCTAGTTACATTATATAAATACATATTTTTAATTTAAATCTAATATTATAAAGCTGACGAGTTTGTTTGTTTGTTTGTTTGAACGCGCTAATCTCAAAAACAACTGGCCCGATTTGAAATTTTTTTTTTACGTTGGATAGTCCATTTATCGAGGAAGGCTTTAGGCTATATAACATAAAGATACGACTCATAAGACCACTGCAGAAATGAAAAATGTTGCGAAAACGGGAGAAAGATATTCCTTTTGAGAGCTTCCGCTGCATACGCTGCGGAAACCGCTTAAGTTACACAAAAATAATGTATGACAGGATTGTTCAGCATTAATAGTTCTATAATAAAGTCCGCGACAGCATATGTTTATCTTTTATAGTTGACTTACTATAACCTTTTTTATGTTTATAAATTTGTAAAAAAATAATGCATTATTTTCAGAGGTTTATTATACACACAGGTATTTATTCTTATCAAAATAAATACATTCATCATTACGAGCATTTCATTTAGAACCAAGTTGCCTTTTATATCATTTGATTTCAATAAATATCTTAGGAGCTATCACAGTTTTAACATAACTCCGCACCAAAATAATGTTCGCAGCTTAAGTACAACGTGCGCTTTCGCTAATCTATACTAATATTATAAAGCTGAATAGTTTGTTTGTTTGTTTGTTTGTTTGTTTGAACGTGCTAATCTCAAAAACTACTGGCCCGATTTGAAAAATTATTTTTACGTTGGATAGTCCATTTATCTAGAAAGGCTTTAGGCTATATAACATAAAGATACGACTCATAAGACCACAGCAGAAATGAAAAATGTTGCGAAAACGGGAGAAAGATATTCCTTTTGAGAGCTTCCGCTGCATACGCTGCGGAAACCGCTTAAGTTCCACAAAAATCATGTATGACAGGATTGTGCAGCATTAAGAGTTCTATAATAAAGTCCGCGACAGCATATGTATATCTTTTATGGTTGACTTACTACAACCTTTTTATGTTATTAAATTTGTAAAAAAATAATACATCATTTTTAGAGGTGTATTATACACACAGGTATTTATACTTATCAAAATAAATACATTCATCATCACGAGCATTTCATTTAGAACAAAGTTGCCCTATATATCATTTGATTCCAATAAATATCTTAGGAGCTATCACAGTTTTAACATCACAACGTGCGCTTGCGCTAATCTATTCTAATATTATAAAGCTGAAGAGTTTGTTTGTTTGTTTGTTTGTTTGTTTGAACGCGCTAATCTCAAAAACAACTGGCCCGATTTGAAATTTTTTTTTTACGTTGGATAGTCCATTTATCGAGGAAGGCTTTAGGCTATATAACATAAAGATACGACTCATAAGACCACTGCAGAAATGAAAAATGTTGCGAAAACGGGAGAAAGATATTCCTTTTGAGAGCTTCCGCTGCATACGCTGCGGAAACCGCTTAAGTTACACAAAAATAATGTATGACAGGATTGTTCAGCATTAATAGTTCTATAATAAAGTCCGCGACAGCATATGTTTATCTTTTATAGTTGACTTACTATAACCTTTTTTATGTTTATAAATTTGTAAAAAAATAATGCATTATTTTCAGAGGTTTATTATACACACAGGTATTTATTCTTATCAAAATAAATACATTCATCATTACGAGCATTTCATTTAGAACCAAGTTGCCTTTTATATCATTTGATTTCAATAAATATCTTAGGAGCTATCACAGTTTTAACATAACTCCGCACCAAAATAATGTTCGCAGCTTAAGTACAACGTGCGCTTTCGCTAATCTATACTAATATTATAAAGCTGAATAGTTTGTTTGTTTGTTTGTTTGTTTGTTTGAACGTGCTAATCTCAAAAACTACTGGCCCGATTTGAAAAATTATTTTTACGTTGGATAGTCCATTTATCTAGAAAGGCTTTAGGCTATATAACATAAAGATACGACTCATAAGACCACAGCAGAAATGAAAAATGTTGCGAAAACGGGAGAAAGATATTCCTTTTGAGAGCTTCCGCTGCATACGCTGCGGAAACCGCTTAAGTTCCACAAAAATCATGTATGACAGGATTGTGCAGCATTAAGAGTTCTATAATAAAGTCCGCGACAGCATATGTATATCTTTTATGGTTGACTTACTACAACCTTTTTATGTTATTAAATTTGTAAAAAAATAATACATCATTTTTAGAGGTGTATTATACACACAGGTATTTATACTTATCAAAATAAATACATTCATCATCACGAGCATTTCATTTAGAACAAAGTTGCCCTATATATCATTTGATTCCAATAAATATCTTAGGAGCTATCACAGTTTTAACATCACAACGTGCGCTTGCGCTAATCTATTCTAATATTATAAAGCTGAAGAGTTTGTTTGTTTGTTTGTTTGTTTGTTTGAACGCGCTAATCTCAAAAACTACTGGCCCGATTTGAAAAAATATTTTTACGTTGGATAGTCCATTTATCGAGGAAGGCTTTAGGCTATATAACATAAAGATGTGACTCATAAGACCACAGCAGAAATGAAAAATGTTGCGAAAACGGGAGAAAGATATTCCTTTTAAGAGCTTCCGCTGCGTACGCTACGAAAACCGCTTAAGTAACACATAAATCATGTGTGACAGGATTGTTCAGCATTAATAGTTCTATAATAAAGTCCCCAACAGCATATGTCTATCTTTTATAGTTGACTTACTATAACCTTTTTTATGTTTATAAATTTGTAAAAAAATAATGCATTATTTTCAGAGGTTTATTATACACACAGGTATTTATTCTTATCAAAATAAATACATTCATCATCACAAGCATTTCATTTAGAACAAAGTTGCCCTTTATATTATTTGAATTCAATAAATATCTTAGGAGCTATCACAGTTTTAACATAACTCCGCACCAAAATAATGTTCGCAGCTTAAGTACAACGTGCGCTTTCGCTAATCTATACTAATATTATAAAGCTGAATAGTTTGTTTGTTTTAACGCGCTCATTTCAGGTGAGGAACTGCTGGACCGATTTGAAAAAATATTTGTCTGTTGGATAGCTTATTTATCGAGAAAGGCTTTAGGGTATAAAACATCACGCTGCGACGGGAGGGGAGGGAGCAAACTCAAAACGCGCGGACGAAGTCGCGGGGGACCGCTAGTATTTAATATTAGCGCCGGTACAAAGTAAGCAACATATTTCGTACCTACCTCGCTATTAATCCTTAGCCAAATAAATCGTATTCAAGATTATATCTCAGGTTATATCAGTGCCTGTAAATTACGTTTTGGTTTATAACACTTTAACGAACAAGTTCTCCAGACACAATAGAAATTTTATTGTCATTCATCACGCCTATAGGCGTTCACTGTCCGCGAAAGAGTTAGTAAATCGGACATACCATTACAATGGTCTTATGAGAAAAATATTTCATCAAAAATTTAATTAAAGCACCAAGCGCGACGAGCCGTCTGGTGTAGTGGTCGAGAAATCGCCTACTACGCAGCGGGTGCGGGTTCGATCCACGCACAATACAAATATTTGTGTGCATGAACATGTCTGTTTGTATTGGTCTGGGTGTTTTCTATGTATATCATGTATGTATTTACAAAAAAAAAGTATTTAAGTATTATATCCGTTGTCTGGCACCCATAACACAAGCTTTGAGTAGCTTACTTTGGGGCTAGATATTTATTATTATTTATTTATTAAGCGCGCGCTCTATGTGATGCGTCTTACTTAACTCTCGTGGTATTTACAGAATTACTCGTAGATGTGATGTTTCGTAAAAGGCTTTAAAGTTTAAGCACAATGCACTGAATAAAATGTTGTCATGTAAACCACCTGCAAAATCTTACACAGTCTCCCTCTTCCCCTTTAGGATTACCAATATGTAGGTACAACAAAATGACAGTTTTAATTAGATTAAAATAAAAATAAGCCGTGATTATAGTCCAGTATTATATACTACTTGAAAATAAATTAAATTGCACCAGAAAAGTTAGTTTTTTTTTAAATTATTCCACTTAATTTTTAAAAACAGGCTCTTTATAATGATAGGTATTCGAATAAATACCTATCATTATATAAATAATGATATGTATTCGAATGAATACTTATCATTATATAGATATATTTCCCCACCCGATTCATTCGAATCGGGTGGGGAAAAAATGAATATTTATCAATCGTATGATTTTTTTATAGGGTAATCATCGCCCATCTAACCACAATAAATTGTTGTTCTACTTGTTCCATGCATCAAGAATGGTCAAATACAAATTTCATGCGTACGTGTACTTACCATCTAACTTTGCTGTACATACCTCTTTCTTCCCCAGGCATTTTAGGAGAGAATACGTTCAGACACAAACAGTCTTCGTGCCCCATGATTCTCAACGGAAAGTGAGGGTCTGGCTGCGGGCACACTGAACAGGGTCTGGTGGCATTTTGTTCACCCAACAGCAAGCGGCGAATGGGCCTCTGAAATCTACGAGGACCAAGTGGTGGCTCTGCATATCTGTTGATAAAGTCATAATGGTTTTATTTTTAACAGCTAATCGAATTTTAGAAAAAAGTTGAAAATGATGTAATGCACAATTAAATTTATTATATTTATTATTTAAAAAAAACTGCATAATTTTAAAAAAAGATTCAAGTTGATTCTATGAAAAACAGTGTTTACACCTTTTTTTTAATTTGCCGCTCTTTCGTGTTGCCACGCCACCTTTCATTCGGACTCTATACCCTAGTTCAAGAAGGTACCTACTTAAGAGCTTACGCGCGCTTGCGCCAGCGGATACAGGTAAAAACTGCAAACATGGCATGGTAAAAATTTTACATATCACTGTCGAAAATTAATTAAAAATCAATTTTGAAGGAATCATGCCCAAAACGTAGAATGTTTTTAACCCCGCTAAAATATTAATTTTAATAAAAAACGAAACACTGGTTTTGTCAATTCTGTGAAAGAATGTGTATGTGTATGGAAATTTTGAAGTATAAGATTGGATCAAGGAATCACGTTGTCCTATACAAACTCTTTTTACAACCCCTTAAAGGTAGAATTTAGGAAAATTCTTGCTTATCGGATCCCTATGTTATACATAGAACACAGCATCCAATTTTCAAGTCTCTTCGATCAGCATTTTAGGCTTTGCGTTTATCCGTCAGTCAGTCAGTAGTTCACGACAAAGCATTTTATAAATATAAGTACTTATAGAAAGAAGATAGAATAGCGGCCGCCCGCGACTTAAGACTGCGCGTTTTGGTTTTACTCCGATCCCATAGGTCGAAGTGTAATGTTTATACTATAAACTTAAACTATAAACTTTATAGTCTGCAGCCATTGAACTACTCCTACCTATATCCTTTCCCGATTACGAGTAGGTAAGTTATCTAACACACATGATTATTCTAATCAAACCAGAAGTTCCTGAGATAAGGTTTCCGTTCAAACAAACACATTCTTTAGCTTTATAATATTACAGAGATGTATCATGTTAATAGCTTTACGTTGTCATACAAAAAATAAAAAATAATGACGTTTAAGGGGAGCTCCCATACATGAAACAAAACATTTTTTTAAAGAAAACAAACCTATGCGTGTAGGGTGTCTATGGATAGGTCTTTTAAAATGACATAGAGGTTTCTGAAACCATTTTCTTCTAAAGTCTAACGTTTCATAGCTAGACTCTTACAAAGTGGTAAAATGGGCGAGTGTAAATTTTGAAAAAATACATAATCTAGATCTTATCAAATACTTTCAACGAAAATTGGTTCGAACGGGATCGAACGAGAAGTTTTGAGATATAGCACATTTTCAACAACCGCGAACATAACTTTGTTCTTCATACCAACACTATCAAAAACAAAGTTATATTTGCTGTCAGCAAAATATTGTGGTGTTTTACTAAGTGGATTCCCCAATTCAGTTAACGTTGGCACGGAACCCTCAGTGCGCGAGTCCGAGTCGCACACGTTTAACTTGATGCTATTTGGTTTAAGAAACGCTGTAAATAACTATGAAATAAGTTTAAATAAACTTCTCACCGTAATTCATTTCATGTATAATATTAATATTTCGTGATAGCTTTTCTTTTGACCTCATCCACACATATCTCACAATGTCTCAAACTATTTATCATCAACAAACACAAATTTATACAAGAAAAAAGAGTACTTTTCTCTAAATTTGTCTGAAAACACCTTTGAAAATACATGACAAATAATATGTATACCTACCGCCCAAGGTGATGTAATGTTTTTAGGTACCGCCTTGAAGTTTTGTGAGTTGTTTAGTGCATTTTGGTTTTGAAGTCGGTGTTTTAATATTTTTTAAGTTAATTTTATTAGACATTTTTGGAAAAAACTGAATAACAAAATTCAAAATGATAAAAAAAGCATAAAGCAAATATTGAAAACACTCAATCACAGCTTGATAGTTATGGAGAGAAAATACAAGAAAAAGTGAACAACAACTCGATATTTCAATAATTTATTTATTGTTATTCCTGACTGCTTTTAAGCGGTATTAAAAGGCCTGGTAGGAGTAAGAGGGTTAACATGAAACCTGACCTAAAAAATCTAGAATCCTGCCACGAATCTGAAAATATGGAGATATATTTGCATACTTTTTATCGAAGTCGATTTAGCTGTAGGTATATGTGGAAGGTGATATAGTAGTAGATAGATAAAACAAAAGCAGTGTTCGCTCAGAGCACAGTTGACGATATAATTTAAATTTTGTGTCCAACCAAATAGGTACCTACCTAATTCCAAAGAAAGAATAGTAGCCTAAATCGTTGTTCCTAATCCCTTCAATACGAGCGCTGCGGCCGTGTTTCTGCGTGAAGACGACAGCCGCATCGGGCTCCGGAGGCGCTGCAGGGTCTCCGCCCACCACGGCCTCAAGTGGCTTCGGAACAACCAACCCCAACACCACAAGACACCACCACTTACCGAACATTTTTGCGACTAATAATCTCTGCTAACCAGCCAGCGGAAGTTGTTTCCTGTGATAATATTCAGTGTAATCGTACGTTTTTTGCGTATGACCTCCACATCATTAGCACAGAAAATATAATAGGTTTTATGAGTGACTGATTGCTAATAACTACTACTTAACTAGATTAATCACGCTTAATTAGGGAGTCTGAAATTTACTTGAACAGTGGCCATCGCGACACCAGCAGCAGATAAAGTAAGTACGTGACCCCTAGTGCCACCTGTAATAAGCTGATTAAGGGTCTCATAATTACTTTGAGAAGTGATATGCAAGTATGTATTGCATCCCGAGACTTACATCGATGAGAAAAGTGTTTTCATTGCAAACTATGGTTATATATATGTAGGTACACACTTATATCATTGAACACAAAGCAAAAAAAGTTGGTCGTGTCGTACAGTGGGTCGAAACAGTAATATGAGGGACATAGAGTTTTTTTTTTGACAAATCGTATTTTTTTGGATGCCGATCGATAGTCCTTAAGACACTCGTAAAGCCATGATATATAACATTTTTCACTAAACCTAATAGTTTGGCCATAAAAAAAAAGTGTTTCTTTTGTATGAAACAAGACCTTAAGTACTAAATATCTCCCAGGAACTGCTTGACCGTCCCTTAAAATGACTAAGGTTGGCATAAGTGCATTGTGCACTAACATCCTAATCTACTTTTAGGTGCTCTAAACAGCAATTTTGCCTGTTAAACAGTTCGGAAAAAAAAAATTTGATAATCCTATTATGGGATAATAATTACAATTCTAAGAAAAAGCGTCGATTAGGGTACTAGGAACTAATCGTAATTAGTAGAACAATGTAGACTAACTACGTATTGTTAGTCTACATTGTTCTGTACTATCAGAATCTTTAAAAACCTTTTTTTTTTTGTTATCAACGGATGACTTTAAAGTAATAATGATGTCAGGCCATTAGGATATTCATTATACAAATAAAGAGATAATGGTTTGGGGTTTTACCTCCTCCTGTTAAAAAAGCATCTATTAGGGTACCAGCAATTAATTACGTAGTTGATTTACATTGTTCTTTATTAACAGAATCTTTTAAAACCCTTTTTTCTTAGAAACGGATGACTTTAAAATAAAAATTATGTCAGGTAATTAAGTAAGACAACAGAGAATAGCGGTTTCATAAAATATTAATATAATTTCTACAAAATAACACATGTTTATAAATATTTGTTTAATAGTAATTAAAATATAAAATAAATGAGAAAATGTTTAAAATCTTACAATGCTAGCTAAAAATATATAAAAAAACTTATCCAAATCATAACAAAAACAAATATTAAACAATATATACTAAAAATACAAAGCTTAATTTCCTGGTAAGGTTTCACTGCACAAACTAATTTTTAAAATGAATATATTAACAAAGTTCCAGGTTACTTACCCCCAACCCTTAACCATTGTCTCTTTAATATCCTAATTACCTGACATCATTATTACTTTAAAGTCATCCGATGATAACAAAAAAGGTTTTAAAAGATTCTTATAGTACAGAACTAACTACGTTATTAGTTCCTAGTACCCTAATCGACGCTTTTTCTTAGAATTGTAATTATAATCCCATAATAGGATTATTTATTTATTTTTTTCCGAACTGTTTAACAGGCAAAATTGCTGTTTGGAGCAACTAAAAATAGATTAGGATGTTAGTGCACAATGCACTTATGCTAACCTAAGTCATTATAAGGCACGGTCAAGCATTTCCTGGGAGATATTTAGTACTTTAGGTCTTGTTTCATACAAAAAAAAAACACAAATTATTTTTTATGGCCAAACTATTAGGTTTAGTGAAAAACATGTCTTTACGAGTGTCTAAAGGACTATCGATCGGCATCCAATTTGTACAGCAAACAAAAAAATACGATTTGTCAAAAAAACCTCTATGTCCCTCATATTACTGTTTCGACTTTCGACCCACTGTGTCGTGTTGTTTGTCACTAGCGTAAGGGCTGGCGCGCACGCGCAACTTAGTTTCACGGCAATTTATTTGTCTCCGTCTCCTCCTCCACGGCGAGATTTGAAAGATACGCACACGAGAGCGACAGCATCACAACTTCTTTTTGAAAATATTACGCAGTCATCAATCATCATGGATTTCGAAGAGATGGTTGTTGTGTCATAATAAAATATAGACAGTAAGAGAAGTCAACCTCATGCACTTCCGACACACACTCGCCGGTGGAGCTAGGGATGCCAACTTTGGCTTATACTAGGGTTGTCTCTGAATTAAACGCCAGTCTTCATTAAAGCATTATCATCACATTCTTTACATTATTCCAGTTATTGTACAAACAATTATAATTTCCTTCTTCCGTACACCTATTATGCCGCCTTTCGATTCACATCCCGAACTTATACTTTTAATATTCCTAACATAGATAACATTTTAATGTTATTTACAAACATGTCTGAAATCTATATTCTGTACAAGATAATGATAACCAAGATGTTTTATTTACAAAACAATGGAAGTACCTTACAGATACTACCTAATATCTTACAGATTGCTACACTAGGCTTATACACAAAAGAACTATCGCACACCCTTCTAGTCTTTGATGTTTTGTTGAGAATATTAAGAAGAAACGGAATTATAAACCAAGAAACTAAGCTGACACAACTATATTATGTGTAAAATATAACACTTTGTACAACCAAATTTATGTATAGGTAATACCTTCTAAACGGTTTTTAATTCTTGACGCAATGCGTTTGAGATCTAATCCTATAAAATTTTAGAAAAAATACACAATATAATAATATCATATTTAGGGTTCCGTAGCTGAATGGAAAAAAACGGAACTCTTATAGTTTCGTCAAGTCTGTCTGTCTGTCCGTCCGTATGTCACTCACAGCCACTTTATTCCGTAACTATATGCGTAGGAAGATGTAAGTGGGTTATTAATTCAACTGTATGTTTTTTTGTTTCTACGTTACCTCATATCTCAGTCATTTGTCGACCTATTCGTTTTTTTTTCGCCTACCAAGAGGTCTTTATAGTTGGTCCCATTGCTGCCAAGTCGGGATCGAATTATAGAATCTTGGTGCAATCGAGGGAAAACCTCGAATTTAAAAGGCACGTATAGTGTTTTCGTACTAGAATCTTAATGAAGACTTGTTGTTCCGTCTGATACTTGACATTATGAGAAGCTGAGCTGGTGGTAAAACTTGTAAACGCTTAGGAGTTCAGTGATTTTAATGACAGAACTTATGATAGGTATTTGAAGCTTATAAATAACAGAGTCAAAAGATGCAACCCCTCCTGTAGGTAATCACCAATAAATTTCTATATAAAATGAACTAAAAAAAAGTAAATACCGACTTCAAAACCAAAATGAAATTAAAAAGTCTTAAATGAACTCTTCATAACTTTTAACTCTTCACAACAATTTCTGAGTATGGGCCATCGATTTGGCCATTTCAAACACCATCTATCTACGTGTGCGCACTTGTACTGAAACCAAAATGAGAAGGCGACAGTTGAGTCAAGGGCTTGTCTCTAAACCCACGGACAAATATAACTTTCATAGTACATTATGATACAAGTGTGCTAAGTTGACGATTATATACAAGGCGATATTGTGTGCGCACGAGCGAAAGCGAGTGCGCCATAAATAAGAAAGCCGCGTATATTATGGTCACAGGCACACGTGTTTCATACGACGTTTTTCAACACACTTGCGAGGAAGAAACAATACTCCAATTATTTACGAAAAATGCGCGCCATTTTTTTTTCGTGTTTTTTTTTCTTGTCGCGATACCGATGCGCGCGAAAGGCTGAGGCGCGAACTAAATCGGCCGGTTTATTCCGGTCTGATCCCCCTTGATGTGATCCACCTCTTATGATTATTTTTAATAATTTCTGGACTGATCCCCCTTATATTTTGTTCGTCCTAACTGATCCACCTACATTTTTTTGCAAAGTGTGTAGGTACAGTCAGGAAAAAAAAACTACTATGTTAAAAATCAACCCTCATTTATTCATCATAATTATCACAGATATGCAAGAAATCATCACAGGAATCATTTCACATTGAAATTTTAACAAAAAAAAAACGATTAAGTTCAAATCAGACCTAATTCTAACAAAAATAAAAAATAAGTATTTAGAACTTAACATATTAGCTCTCATATTTTTTACTATGTACATATATACCTAAATCAAAAGAGTTAAGTTTTAAATGGGTTTACCAAAACGTCTTTAGAACTTAAAGGTCAAGGGGGAGTTGGATTTATTATAAAGAAAGAGCATAAAAATAACATCCTTGAAATTGGCTCTGTATCGAACAGAGTAGCCTTCTTAAAGCTCAAACTTTCGTCTAGGTATGCTCTAGCGGTAATTCAGGTTTACGCACCGACCACAAATAAAAGATACACCGACGAAATTGTTGAACAGTTCTATGAGGACATAGCTAAGGCCAAAAAGATCTGCAAATCCCATTTTACCATTATAATGGGTGATTTCAATGCTCGAGTGGGCCCCAAAATATCAGACTTGGAGACCTGCATTGGAAATCATGGACTTGGATTGAGGAATGACAGAGGGAGCACTTTGATGAACTTTCTGCACCATCACAAGATGTACTGCATGAACACCTTTTTTGAAAAGAAATCACAACGAAAGTGGACATGGAAACACCCAAGCGGTCACAAAAACGAATACGACTACATAGTGAGTGACCGAAAAGACATCATCAAAGACGTCTCAGTGCTAAACAGATTCGGTACCGGTAGTGATCATCGTCTGGTCCGGGCCAAAGTTATGATAAACATCAAAAAAGAAAGAAGAGTACTTACTACGAGACAACCAGCACTGTCGAACGCTGCAGTAAATGAAGCCATCCTATTAAATTCATTAGAATATAAAGCCTACATACATCGTCACATCAAAGACACAGTAGACCTGCGTGTAATGGAAATCGATGAGCTGAATCAACATCTCACCGACGTGATGCTTGCTGCTATTAAGGAAATCGCACCGAGCAACATCAGCAACGCAAAACCCCAAAAACTGTCCAAAGACACCCTAGACTTGATGCAACTAAGACGACAGATGAGGGCAGACAATAACACCCAAGGATCAGCTTACTTGCAACTGCAAAAAGAGATTCGTCGAAAAATCAAGGAAGACCTCCAACAGTATCAGGTGGAAATTATTACTCGGGCTCTAGAGCTAAACACCAGCAAAAGGGTACTAAACACTAAACTGAGCCAGGGTAGGAAAGAAATCTTTCAACTAATTGATGATAAAAGAGAGGTGGTTTCTAACAGAGAGCAGCTACTGGATGTCACAAAAACATATTATAGTCATCTCTACGAAAGCAAGGTAGCCAAACCGGTCGAAGCAGGACCTCTACGCACACGCCTACCAATAGCTAACGTTGGCTCAGAAGAGATACCTGACGTACTTGTGGACGAAATTCAGTTCGCATTGAAGCAGATGAAGAGTAAAAAAGCACCAGGCGAGGATAATATTCTGCCAGAAATGCTGAAAATGGGACCATGCTGCCTGATGAACGCTCTTGCAACCCTGTTTACGAGGTGTATACTGGACTGTTGCGTTCCTAACTCCTGGAATAATGCCATCATCACACTGCTCCACAAGAAAGGAGACATTAGGAAGCTTGACAACTACAGACCAATAAGCCTTCTTTCACACATGTACAAGCTTTTTACTCGAGTTATAGTGAATCGACTCTGCAGAAAACTCGATGAATACCAACCATGTGAGCAAGCTGGGTTCCGCTCCGGTTTCGGAACAAATGATCACCTCCAGACGCTGAAAACAGTGATCGAGAAATGCCACGAGTATCGTATTCCACTCATTATTACCTTCGTGGACTACGAGAAGGCGTTTGATACCATAGAACACTGGGCGGTGGAAAATGCACTCGCAGATTGCAGGATAGATGAGAGATACATCAACCTCATTAAGCATTTGCAGCAAAATAGCACGTCATCTGTCAGACTACACAAATTGACAGAACCGTTCAAGCTTGGCCGAGGAGTCCGCCAGGGCGATACAATATCCCCAAAGTTATTTACAGCGGCGCTGGAAAATGTGTTCAGGAAGCTACAGTGGAAAACCAGGGGTTTGAATATCAACGGCGAAAGGCTGAATAACCTAAGGTTTGCTGATGATATTGCACTATTGTCTGACAACATCGAAGACATGCTGGTCATGATAGAAGATTTGCAAAAGGAATCTGCAAAAGTAGGTTTAAAAATGAATACCTCTAAGACGAAAATCATGACAAACATCCCGGATGCAGGATTACACCAAATGCCAGTAGAAGTCGTCGACCATTACATCTACTTGGGACACAAATTAACCTTGGGTTTTACCAACCAGACAGTCGAGGTTGATAGACGTATAGCACAAGCATGGTCAACTTTTGGTGCAAACAAGCAAATCTTCCGATCCAAAAATATTCCACTAAGACTTAAGAGAAAAGTTTTCGACCAATGTGTTCTGCCAGTGTTTACCTACGGGATGGAAACAACGACCCTTACAATGAACTCAACTGAAAGCCTGCGCGTTGCGCAGAGGGCAATGGAGAGAGCAATGTTGGGCATAACTCTACTCGACCGGATAAGCAACGAACGTATTCGTCAAATAACAAAGGTCAGGGACGTTGTTCATACAATAGCCAGACAGAAATGGAAATGGGCAGGACATATAGCCAGAATGGATAAAAATCGGTGGACCAGAAAGGTTATGGAGTGGCGACCATGGGCCAACACGCGCGGTAGAGGCCGCCCACCACTTCGTTGGGTGGACGATATTAAGCACCACGCCGGACGGAACTGGATGAAAGTGGCACGGGAGAGACAAAAATGGATAAATATGGAGGAGGCCTATATCCTAAAAGGACTGAAATAAAGGCTGCGATGGATGGATGGATGGACCAAAACGTCTTAAAATCATCACAGAAATAATTTATAACTTAATTAAATGTTACTTTATTTTTAAATGACTTTAACGTACCGATGCCATCGCCGTTGCTGACTGTATGAAAATTATTAGAGATGGGCCGAGTACTCGGTTAATACTCGGTACTCGGCGTACTCGGCGGGTTTTTTAATACTCGTACTCGGCCGAGTAACTCGGTTATAATGCCGAGTATACTCGGTTTGAGTAAAGCAAACAATCACAATTATGATAATGAATGAGACAAAATGTGGATCTCTAGTAAATGAAAAAATGAGAAATTTTATAAAGTTAAATTATGATATAGTAACAAAGATCTCTGCACGTTCTGGTAACGCCCTATTCCTTTTTTCTTCGTAGACGTTACCAGCCTCCGAAAGTAATCACTCCCTATGCACGGTGCTTGCAGATTCACATAGTAACACTCGTGCTAAACGTGCCAGTTCTGGATACCGTGTTTGGTACCCTGCCCACCTCTCGGAAGGACTCTTGTCTTTTGTCAGCTTATTCTTACTAAAGTAATGGGGCTTTTAGGATCATCTTTTTCGCGAACCTGTTTGTACTTGTTTAGACACCCTAAACAGGAATTTGATGTAACCGAGTTACTCGGCCGAGTACTGAATAAAAAAATGAACCGAGTAAAACTCGGTACTCGGTACTGGGCAAAAGTGCTACTCGGCGCATCTCT
The DNA here is from genome assembly GCA_963924145.1 of Pyrausta purpuralis. Taxonomy (NCBI): domain Eukaryota; kingdom Metazoa; phylum Arthropoda; class Insecta; order Lepidoptera; family Crambidae; genus Pyrausta; species Pyrausta purpuralis. The sequence continues at coordinate 23,831,777 of OZ001643.1, forward strand.
AAAATTTATGCTTTTACATGGTGCTGCTGAGCCCATCGATCAGTGCCTTGAATAGGCTGATTGGCGTCTGTGAGAGTTATGCGCTGGCCCATGGTCTAAGGTACAACTGCGCTAAAAGCGAGTTGCTTGTCTTTAAGGCCAAAAACAAGACCTATAAAGTACCGACAGTAAAACTCGATGGTAAACCTTTAAGACAGGTACAGAGCTTTAAATACCTTGGACACTGGGTGACTGAGTCATTAAAGGATGACTTAGATATAGAGAGGGAGCGTAGGGCGCTGTGCGTTAGGGCGAATATGCTGTCCCGCAGGTTCTCACGTTGCACTAAAGAAGTAAAGCGTACGCTTTTTACAGCATATTGTAACTCACTCTACACGTGTAGCCTGTGGACAAATTACACCCAACGAGCGTATAGCGCCCTGCGCACTCAATATAATAACGCATTCAGGGGACTGATGGGGCTGCCGCGTCACTGCAGTGCATCTGGGATGCTAGCTGCAGCCGTGGTAGACAGTCTCTCGGCTATCGTTAGGAAACGCATTGCGTCCCTGGTGGGGCGGGTACGGGGCAGCTCCAACAGCCTCTTGAAGGTAGTCGCGGCGAGGTTGGACACGGACAGTGTCATTATGCGACACTGGACCCAGTTTCAACCCGCCAAAGACACCAAAATTAATTATAATCCCTATTTACTAACATAGTTTTTAAGAGATTTTTTTTACTAACACTTATGGACATGTTTCCGAAATAAATACATTTTATTTTATTTTATTTATTTATTTATTTTATTTAACAAGAAGGTGGATCAGACCGGAATAGAAAATAATTCAAAATATGTGATCCCCCTTATGCGTCACAACAAGAGGGATCAGTCCGGAATAAAAAATAATTAAAAATAATAGTGATCCCCTGGTGGATCCCACTAGGAGGATCAGACCGGAATAAACCAATCGGCCAACAGCCAGGGTTAAAAATGTTACAGAAAAAAATTAATGAATTTGAGTTATTGTTTAGTAATAAATAAAGCTGGATCAACCAATTATTGAAATAAATATGTACATACTGTTATTTTTCGCATAAATACTGTTTGTAATAAAATTTATAACCCGACTAAATTATATCGCTTCTTCTTCCTACTTACTATTTGGTACTAGGGTACAAATGTAAATTGGTCGGGTTAATAAACCAAAGGCACTAGTGCAATAATATACTGAAAAAGCACGCGTGTTTAATATCTAGGATTATGAGCCAAAAATCGGTGGAATAAAGACGTCGTTATGAGCAAGTGTGTTGAAAAAAAAGTAAAAACCGACTTCAAAAGTAAAATGCATTAAAAGTCTTGAACTTTTTAAGGAAAGGAATTCATTTTAGACGAACAATATATTTTTGGAGTCGGTGCCGTCACTTTGTCCAAGTTATTGTTCGCCTCATTTTGGTTTTGAAGTCGGTTTTTATTTTTTTAAAGTACCTATATTTCTTTATTTTTGGAAAAAAATATCTTTAAAAGACTGGGTGAAGCGGTGGAGATGTTGTATTGCAAGCGATGGGGCCTACTTTGAAGGCGATAAAATAAATTTAGATGAATAATTTGTATTTTTTGTTTTATTGTCAAATTCCCGATACTTAGTACTTAGAATGTATAACGATTTTGTGCATGACTGAAACTATGGTGCTTTTAAGGAGTTTGTCCGTATGTATGGTGCGATTGCTTTAAAATTGCCTTTACAACATGGTCGGCTTATAGATGAATTGCTTAAAATTTTGGTTTTTGATGCAACTTTTATTTTATTCGTATTTAAGTGCTGAAATTAACAGGTTTGTTTATTGACGGACTGTTTTAATTTGTTTAGTAATAATATCATGTCTTGTGATTCAGGAAAACTATTTATCTGCATTTATGCGTATCATTTCAAGTTACCGTCGTCATAAAAATGCTCCTACCAAGGGTACATGTTACAGCTTTTTATTTGATTGTAAGTTTACTGGTATAGTAGGTACCTAGCAAATTAATGTTTTATGTTTTTTCGAAACTAGTTAATTACGTTGGTGTTCTGAAATAATCAAAAATCAATGCTTAAACAAATTTAAACTAATTGAGATCTATTGCTGGCTAAGATGTTTTTAAATTATACGTTTTTAAATTATACTTTTACGTCATTGATTGCTGGTTGTTTTTCAAACTGCTACATCGAGCCGTTTCCTCGATCATCGGATCTGGGATGTCCCAAAAACACTCCCAGCAAAAAAATTAATAACTCAAGAACCAAAAGACAGAATATTTGCTATTTATTTACAAACATTTAACACGCAGCATAAGCTATAGGACTTAATCGTTTTTTAGGGTTTCGTAGCCGAATGGTAAAAAACGGAATCCTTATAGTTTCGTCAAGTCTGTCTGTCTGTCCGTCCGTATGTTACAGCCACTTTATTCTGTAACTGTAAGCATCACACTTTGGAAATTTCGTAGGAAGATGTATCCTGTTAACCGCTTTAAAATTCTAAATATATATATTACTAGCGGTCCCCCGCGACTTCGTCCGCGCGTTTTGAGTTTGCTCCCTCCCATCCCGTCGCAGCGTCATGTTTTATATCCTAAAGCCTTTCTCGATAAATAAGCTACACAGAAATATTTTTTCAAATCGGTCCAGCAGTTCCTGAGATAAACGCGTTCAAACAAACAAACTCTTCAGCTTTATAATATTAGTATAGATTAGTGCAAGCGCACGTTGTACTTAAGCTGCGAACATTATTTTGGTGCGGAGTTAAGTTAAAACTGTGATAGCTCCTAAGATATTTATTGAAGTCAAATGATATAAAGGGCAACTTGGTTCTAAATGAAATGCTCGTGATGATGAATGTATTTATTTTGATAAGAATAAATACCTGTGTGTATAATACACCTCTAAAAATAATGCATTATTTTTTTACAAATTTATTAACATAAAAAAGGTTGTTGTAAATCAACCATAAAAGATAGACATATGCTGTCGCGGACTTTATTATAGAACTCTTAATGCTGAACAATCCTGTCATACATGATTTTTGTGTAACTGAAGCGGTTTCCGCAGCGTATGCAGCGGAAGCTCTCAAAAGGAATATCTTTCTCCCGTTTTCGCAACATTTTTCATTTCTGCTGTGGTCTTATGAGTCGTATCTTTATGTTATATAGCCTAAAGCCTTCCTCGATAAATGGACTATCCAACGTAAAAATAATTTTTCAAATCGGGCCAGTAGTTTTTGAGATTAGCGCGTTCAAACAAACAAACAAACAAACAAACTCTTCAGCTTTATAATATTAGTATAGATTAGCGCAAGCGCACGTTGTACTTAAGCTGCGAACATTATTTTGGTGCGGAGTTATGTTAAAACTGTGATAGCTCCTAAGATATTTATTGAAATCAAATGATGTAAAGGGCAACTTTGTTCTAAATGAAATGCTCGTGATGATGAATGTATTTATTTTGATAAGAATAAATACCTGTGTGTATAATACACCTCTAAAAATAATGCATTATTTTTTTGCAAATTTATTAACATAAAAAAGGTTGTAGTAAGTCAACCATAAAAGATAGACATATGCTGTCGCGGACTTTATTATAGAACTCTTAATGCTGAACAATCCTGTCATACACGATTTTTGTGTAACTTAAGCGGTTTCCGCAGCGTATGCAGCGGAAGCTCTCAAAAGGAATATCTTTCTCCCGTTTTCGCAACATTTTTCATTTCTGCTGTGGTCTTATGAGTCGTATCTTTATGTTATATAGCCTAAAGCCTTCCTCGATTAATGGACTATCCAACGCAAAAATTTTTTTTCAAATCGGGCTAGTAGTTTTTGAGATTAGCGCGTTCAAACAAACAAACAAACAAACAAACTCTTCAGCTTTATAATATTAGTATAGATTTAAGGGGGGGTTCCCATACATGAAACTTAAACAAAAAAAAATATAGTCAAACCTATGCCGTGGTGTCTATGGATAGGTGTTTTACAGGATGCAACTTCCTACGAAATTTCAATAGTGTGATTGCTTAGTTTCCTAAAACCATTTTAGTTCTAAGTCTAAAGTTTGATAGAAGACGCTTCCAAAGTGGTAAAATGGGCGTCCAACTTCTAAAACAAGCAAGTGTCAATTTTGAAAAACATTTATAGTGTAGGTAGATCTTAATAAATAAATTCAACAAAAATTGGTTTGTACGGGATCGAACTGGAAGTGTTTGCTGGTTGGCCGAATCGGACGATTCGACCGCGTCGAAGAAATCATGAGATAGCTGAAGATTTTATCTGCCGATTCGACCGAATCGGACTAATCGACCGCGTCGGAGAAATCATGTCATCATTAAGTTGAACGCACACTTATCCGAGCCAAACGCTGCCTTGATAATATAAGTGAGGTTATATTATCAAGGTAGTAAGTACTTAGTGATTGCCATAAACAAATGTTTGTTTATGTCATATTGACGAAAAAAGACTGATTTATAAAATTAAGTTCCTATTTTAGCAATATGTTTAATGTGATTTGATAATTTGATCTCAATAGCAAGAAAGTATTAAAATTTAGATTTTGTTAAACTAATATACAAAATATTTTTTATAAAACTCAACATTTGTTGGTACTTTTATTTTTAATTTGTGTTCATTATAATAAGGGCATTATATTATGTTGATTATAAAGAAGGCATCTGAAGGCATATGAGGCCCTAATTATATGATTAAAACATTGTTTCAAGTTTTTTTTTTCACTATTCGAATATTATTCGAATTATTCGAATAATGTCTCCAAAATATTCGAATATTAAACATTTTCGAATATTTGCAAGCCCTAATTTCGACACTAAGCGCTAATAAAGACAAATGATGGGGCATGCCTGTTGATAGAAAGAGATAAATATCTGTGGTGTCTGGGAGAAACCTGATAACTCCATTTTCGTAATTTTTTAGTTTGGTACTGAGATGTTATTTAAAAAATGCATATTTTTTTTAGGTCTATTGCTGATAAGTGTAGCTATCATAGGAGTGGGAGAATCGTAGCGGTAAAAACGTGACTTTTCATGTTTTTTTATTAAGGGTTTGGTAAAAATTTGATAAGTAAACTAGTCATGATATTATCAATCGCAAAATAATAAAAAATAGATCTTATTTCTGATAACTCCCGCTATGTACCAAAAATTTAAAAATATTTTTACGATTTCTAATAAAAACATGTCATAAGTCCCCACTTGTCATGTTTTTACCTTAACTAGTACACTTGTGAGGATGCTAGTGAAAAACAAAATTTTGAAGAGAAGAAGACTGTTCATCAAAGTAAAGCTTATAATTCGAAAAGAGAGGACAAGGAATTGAGTAAGCAAAGTGAAGGAAAAATTGTTGTTGCTGCATTCGATCTATAAAAATGTTTAGCGAGTCCTTATTTATCAGCCGGAATATCGATTTATAAAAGGACTTTTAATTTAACTGTTCGTAACATCACAGAAAAACGAACGCACTGTTTTGTTTGGTACGAAAGTATCGCACAAAGAGGTGCGGATGAGATTGCATCATGTTTGTTTCGATTTATTATGGAGCTCCCATATTTTAGAGCAGATAATCTTCTACTCAGATTCCTGTCCCGGACAAAACATATTTTTTTTTAACTATCAATGTTTGCAATAGCTGTCAATCGAAAAACCAGTCTAAACGAAAACCATCTCAAGTTTTTAGTGCCCGGACATACCGTCAACTCCTGTAACTTCGCCTTTTATACCATACTTCGCCTAAAATTTTAAAACAGTTATAACTTTTTTATTGTGGTGGTAGCATTCCTTCGTGTTTATTGGTAAATTGGCAAATTTAACTAAGGTAATATTGCAATTTCATTTTTCAAAATCAAAGCCGCCATTTAGTCAGTGTAAGTCAAAACGTGGAATGAGGAGTTTGTGTTTTTTTCGTGGAGCCCAGAAAAGTTACCTACAGCGAGGAAACTACCAAAGGTAAAGGTTTAATATTTTTACAGTAAGTTATGTATATGATTGACTATCCGTAGCGATAATTATTATTAAGGTGTCTTTGAATAGAACAAAATTATCTAGACAGGCAATGTTAGGAAGGGTATCTTCAACTAACAGCCACCATACTTCGCCTACCCTTAGGGTTGGCACTTTTAGAAAAACATATCAATAATAAAATTAATAATGATTTGTATGGTTGCTTTCGTGATTTCATTGTTGATTGCAAAGTTATAGTTGAGTAGATAGTTCAAAAACATCCATATATATGTTTATTTATTTTTAGTATTTTTTTATATACCTATATATTTTATGAACAAGTATTTTATTAAATTACCTACTGCAGTTTATATTCCGAGATATAATTATAAATCTAAAATAATACAACGTTAAAAGTAACGAATACAGTATCATCGATACGCAGTTTATGTTATTTTGTTTTTTTTTGTTATTTTGGCTTAAAAACTAAACTGCTGAACCGATTTTGATAAAATTTATATGACAATGAATTAAAAGTAGACTCTCTCAAATAATAAAGATTTTCCAAATTGGTTAATAAATGACAGTTCTAGGTTAACAATCACAAAAAAAATATCGCATTCGCAAAATAAATAAATAAAATATATTTTGGATTTTTTGCCCAATACTAAATTCAACAAAAAAAAATTTGGTTTTTAGCAACCCTATTCTTTGTTCCCAGTTTCGGAAATAGCTAGCCTAACTTCGCCTAGGTAAGATTTTTTTTAAAACAAGCTCTTTCTGGTTCTTTTATTTCAATCAAACTGGTGCAGGCCTTATATCTAATGTAATAAGTGCTTAGGTTGCGCAATAAAGTTTGAATTCATAGAGATGAAACTACCAGGCGAAGTTAGGTTCAATGCTCTAAGTTCGCCCACATTTTTCAACCACAGAATATTAACGTATAGTGCTTCGTATCAATTCCTAACACACACACTCAAAAAGACCCCACCCCATTGGTCAGGTTTGCAGTGTGCCGATGTTTCAGACTATCTTTGTTTAACGGGAAAATTTAAATAAATGCAAATTTTTATCGAATTTAGGCGAAGTTACAGGAGTTGACGGTACGCATTTGGAATGCGACAGCGATCATGCAGCGATTGAAAGATTTATAAAACATCATAGTTTCAATTTCTGTTCCACAAGATGGGGCAAACATTATCCAAATGACTAATTGCAGATATACAGTCCAAATGATGACACAAGAAGAGTTTTTAGGATTTTCTCAACTTTTCAAAACAATGTTTGTGAAAAGAAACATTGATACCGATAAAAATCCTTTTATTTGGAACAATATTTATTGGATAATGTGTTCCAAAGACTCTAATAATGTGGCGTTCAAAGCGTCTTAAGATTCAAGTGACCCTTTTAGATACTACATACTCATTTATCAAAAGGGGACGGGTATCATCGGTTGCTACTTTGAGCATACCAAAAGCATATTCGAGTCCTTTACCTATATGCTCAAAAAAATACCAGAATATTATATTTGCTACCTTTTATAGATCGTGTTTATCATTATTTTTATAAAAAATTGAAACCCTTAAACACGAATCCTGACACTGTAAGCGACAGTGACGAAAATACTAATAAATTATAACACTTATGTTCTACTAACTTTTGATTTTAATATGTTAACTCCATTGTTTGCGATATAATAAGTTTATGTTAATTTGGTTAAAAAATGATAACTGCCGTTAAAAATGAAACGGCTGTGTTTTTAGTTTTAGTTAATATATTAAAAAAAAATAACAAATAGTTACTGCAGCAGTGGTTGTCTTATTCTACTTTACCTAACTGATTTATAAATTAAACTTGAACCTTAAAAGTCTCATACTGAAAAATTACGTTTTTGGACATAACAGGTTTCTCCCAGACACCACAGATATATAACATTCGTTACGTATTGATTGCTACTAAGCGCTCATTGGCGCGAGCGCAAGACATCTCGCTCATAAGCCTAATGACAGCCATTGTTAAATTATGGTAAAGCATAAATACCTACATGTTTTAAGTTTTAAAGCTTTTAAATGAAAAAACTATACGAATGAATGTAATGACCCGTTTTTCTTGTCTCTAACAGTTGCAGAGTAATTGGTACTACTCTTAAACACACAGAAAGGCATTTTTACCAGCAAATGAGAAAAATTTTAAGGCCTTGTCAGGACGGATAGCCATAAAGAGAAAGCTTGCCCAACTGAATGCACTCCGGGAAATTACCTGCCTTTCTTAAAGCCATTTTCGAGCGCATAGGACGTATAGCTATTTAGGTAATTTAAAAACATCTTAGGTGCAACTTGCAAGGCCTCCTAGACTTCGATTCGTTCGGCGCGTTCGTCTCGGATAAGTGTGCGTTCACCTTTGAAGTGCAGCGGCGGGGTTTTTATCGAGGAAGCGTCCATCTATATTATTATTTAAGTCAAAAGTCAAAAATAATGTATTCAATTTAGGACACAAAATGCCACTTATGAACGTGAATAGGCACCTTAAAATAATGAACAACAAAAAAAAACTCTTAACTTTTTTATTTTATTATCCTTTCACCTTTTACCAGGATTTCACTTTATCCAGGACCAGGGACAAACTGCATATATCCCTAAATAATGAGATAGTTTAAAAGTTTAATGAATGCACATTTTGTGCAAAAATTCTACGCTGGCAATACTGGTGACACATTAGATGTGTTTAAAATGCAGCGCTATTGCACTGTAATAGAGGTGGAATTTCTGCAATTTGCTTTTGCACGATTCTGGGATATCGGTGTCTACGTCATCACGCTAGCTTCACTATGCGCACTCTAGAAAATATTATTGGAACCCCTTACAGGTTCCATACTTGAACATCTACCGAATAATGTTTGATTGGAACTATGAACGTTAGACAGCAGACTTCTTGAACTTTGAATGTTGAATATAAAACTTCTCAAGTAACAGACCCTTGAGATACAAGGGTCTGTTATTTGAGAAGTTTTATATGTAGGTAACTGTATTAAATGGATATTATTTTGTTTAAATATATCTATAATTACTTACAGATAAGAATTTATGTTTAAACGCTAATGAAATAAAAGTTTGATTAACAAAAGCACCGTATTGGAAACTGAAAATTTTCGTTTGAAAACTGATAATTTGCGGAAGTAACAGGGGTCTGAAAAAATTGCCCCTGACGCCATCAAGGTATTGATACTACGTATAAAGGCGCTATGCAAGCAAAAAGTGTGCGCAATTTAATGACAATATTATACGTGTCCTGTCAACAGACTGATGTATTCCTTAGAATTTGATTGTTGAATATGAAACTGCAGAAGATTCACAGGCTTTTGTGCCTATTATACCTGACTGTATTGAATGACTTTTTATTTTTATTTAAATGTATAATAGTTACTAACATTGATTCATATTTATTTATAAACGCTACGCTGCAGGCTACGAGGGTGGTTTAAGACACGGGGGGTCGTTAAATTATCATAAATTTAATAAGTTTTACTATTTTTCAATTCATTTTTTTCTTTATTTAATTTTTGACACAAAATTATTCGGGAAAAACTACCGATGTTAAACATTTTATTAGAAGTAGCACATCATCGCATTTCCTTACCTCATTTATTACCTACTTTTGCATTCTATGCGAGTAATTTTTTATAATCATTAGTATTCGCATAAAATGGCGGCAATTACATACAACACATTTAAAACTTTTGAAAAATTGATTAAGTAGGTTACAGTTAACATTTTTTTTTATTAACTTTGAAAAGTGACGCCGGTATCTTTTTATTTCTTTTATCTTTTTATATCCTAATTTAGTGCCTGTAATTTAGAATTTTGGTATTTACCAATGATTTATATTCAATAGGGGGAGTACAGAAAAGGTTTATTTAAGGGACATTAATTATTATAGTAATATTTTATTGCAAATTAAAATGATTAAGGCAGATATTTGTTTGACTTACCTTTTAATAGCTTACCTATAAAACATCATCCCAAAAAAAATACCTACCTAAAATAACGACATGGCATAATTATCTGACATGCTAAAACACGAAAATCAAAAACGTGTACGAGCGCACAAGGTTACGTAGGCTATCTATGCACCGCGGCACTCACCTAGTTCATGTAAATTATCACAGATGTCGCTTTTTCTGTTGTACTCAGAATCTTTATCCAAAGTGTTCACAATATGGGCGCTTCCGTCCTTCTGAAATCATTGTTTGTACTACAGTAAGTTTAGGCCAAATGGAGAATCCGCGTTTAGTCTATTGCCTCAAACTACCATGTCAAAAGTTCCTTACGTCAAAGGCGAAACAAAAAAAGTTAAATGTGTGTTACAATAGCACCCGTATTTTTACCTGGTTTGAAAGCGATATTTTTGTTTTATTATTTGTAGTAAATCTAAGTAATTAAAAGATTTATTGGAGGCGTTAAAGTATATCTACTTTTATCTCTATCTGTCTGTATCTACCTTATCTGTTATTATCTATCTGTTTCTATCTTTTAGATCTATTGAGCCAATTTATATCTCTGAAGCACGAGTTTTATATATATATACAATTGACTTTATTATTAAAGTTCGTAATACTTAGCTAGTACAACATTGTTTACATTATGAATATAGAAATAGATAGAATAGAATAGAATATATTGAGAGAAATATTATTAAAGTTATGAAAAGATTTTCATAACTTTATTAAAATATCAGAGATTAAAACTAATTTTCTAAAAAAGATCTCAGTGTTTAACGATTAATTGCCTATGCGTAAAACTCAAATCCGAAGTTTTGGTTTATCTTATTTCAAAATGAATCACTTCGTTAAAAAGGAATGTCAAATTTGCTTACAATATTCGACTAGGAGAGAAAAACGGACTTCCTTACCGACAGGACAGTAAGATAGGTACAAATTATGTTATTACAATATTGGTTGGCATATAATTATCGGGAATACAATATCATATTTATTCATATAATAATATATAGTCTTCATTTCTTCTGTTCGGAAAATTGAACTTTCATGTGAAGATAGACGGGTGGAAAATAGCTTTTCCATCCCTAGGGTGGAAAGTAATTTAGTTTTAATTGCTACGATCAGACATGGAGCTAAAGGTAATTGAGTCACATTATATTATTAAAATAAACAAGCTTTTCATATTTTTAGCTAAACATTGAAGGCGTGTTTATTATGGTCACTGATTTGAAAAATGTGCAATCGGTCCAATTTTTTACAATTTAAAATCTACAAATATGTTTAGGTTTCCCGCCATATATAGTGTCACTATTTTTTTCATTTTAATTGTCACATTTTGTTTGTCTTTGACGATATTTTTTTTAGTTTGGTCGATTATTGCATAGATTATTAAGGAGCCGGAGGCGACTTGCCGCCATTTTTGTTGTTCATTAATCTTCTTACTCACTCCCACCTTTAGCTGTCATTCATAGCGCTATCTCATGAGGCAAAATTGAACCTGGAATTTGACATAATCTGTGGTAGTTTTGGTGACAATTAACCTTGTTTTCACAAGGTTGCGTTCTTCTCTTATTATTATTGACTGTGAGAAAAAATCGATCGATATTTTTAACAATGATTTGAAATATTTGATATCGTCCGCGTTTTATGTAGTAGGTACTCTGTTGTCTTCCATGCCTCTACTGTCCGTCTAATCCTTGTCCTCGTATTTTATGTATAACGACAGTGAACAAACCGATAGTGATGTAAAAACTTGAGATTTCATCTCTCGCCAAGCAACATAATATCTAAATATATTTATTTTTCTTCACAATCGAAATGAAAAATAGTATGTATAACGCGGGTGAAAGCACCCATTTCACTCTCGAATTATTAGCGCTCTCACTCCGTTCGAGCGCCAAGAACTTCTCGAGTGAAATGGGTCACTTTCTCCCCTTGTATAACAATCTACTATTGAATACTCTATGCTACCTTTGATGGCTCAATGTTGTTGTTGTAATGGCGATTGTCAGGTTTGAAAGAAATGAAGAAAAATTATGGATGTGAATTCTTTTTGGGGTTTGTTGGTTTTCTAGGTGATTAGTTTTCTTTAATGCTTGAAAACGTTTTGAAATATCATGATGTATGAAATGCATTTAATATACCAACTTAAGATTGATTATCTTATGGAACACGACAGTAATCTGCATAAAACAACAGAAATCAAAAATAATCAATGGCAAGGCAACACTTCACACTTCTTGCATTAATGTGACACAAAATTTGTCCTAAACAGCGTGTCTAGTATAGTACTTATATACGTCTATGCATAAATATGAACATATCCTATTTCCCGTTGTTTTAGAAACTATATCTCCAACGTGTTTAATTTAATTATACCAATACTATAGCAAAGACTAGTTAGATTTCATTGATGCTTTCACATACCTACTGTATAATATTTGTCAATCATACAGCTAATATCATTTAAAAATAGCGATTTCAGAAATAAGGTCGATTGAGCTATCTAATGTAGGAAACCCCAGTTGTGGTTGTATGAGTGCGCTTTCTTCAAACGGAATACAAGGCGTGACCATTGGAATCACTAAATGCAATCAGATATTGTGAATTAATTTTATTTAGAAAGTTGTGCAATTTAAAATTGAAATAAAAAAACATGCTTTTATGTATTTTATCCATGTCAAAACAAGGTATAATCATATAAAACTAAAACTGTGCAAACCCAAGATTGCGTATGGCATTTGTGACGCCACAGTCCACGTCTCGTTTGCGTCATCATATCGTTAACAGCGCTCAAACCGGGAGGACGTGGGATGAAAGTGTGCAGTGCTTGAATTAGAAACATTTATTTTTTTCAAATGTTTCTAATAACGAAATTTTAGAGTACAAAGTTATTAGTATAGGTAAGTTGTTTTGTTAAAACACTTGTATTTATTATTTATACATTGTACTATGTCATCATAATTTAACAATAATTTGTTGTTTTCAGGTACCTCGTAGAGGCGCCGCCATCATGGCGTCGGATGAACAATTTTCATTATGTTGGAACAATTTCCACGCAAACATGTCAGCAGGCTTTCACGGCCTGCTGTCGCGTGGAGATTTAGTAGATGTAACGTTGGCTGCCGAAGGCAGATTATTACAAGCACACAAGCTCGTGTTATCAGTATGTTCTCCCTATTTTCAAGAAATGTTCAAAATGAACCCAACTCAACATCCCATAGGTAAGCTGTTTTTCACATTCATTACTTGTTTGTATATCGTATATTTGTGTGTATTTGGCGATTTATTAACAATGCCTCTTTTCTTGTTTCAGTATTTTTAAAAGATGTTAGTCATTCTGCGTTAAGAGACTTATTACAATTTATGTATCAAGGTGAAGTTAATGTTAAGCAAGAAGAATTAGCGTCGTTTATTAGTACCGCGGAACAACTTCAAGTGAAAGGTCTAACCGGTAATCAGAATGAAGAAAGTTCCACGCCATCCAAACCAAAGCCGACGTCGAGGCCAGGCCCGAGGTCGTCACAACAACGGCAATCTGTTATGACTAAGTTAGAGACTGATTTAGATTCTAAGCCCTCCTCAACTCCAGTAGCAATTAAGCGACCAAATAGGCCATCGATAGCATCAAATAATTCATCATCTTCACAAAGTGGACCTGCGAAACGGAAATGTGTAGACCCATTAGAAGCCGGACCCTCTGGATCAGCTAAAGAAGAATTCGTAACGATACCGGACGAAGATGAAAACAACGCCGTGGCACCCAAAATGGAACCCGAATTTGTCAATGAAAGTATGTGGGATGATGACGAAGAGGGTGCAAATAACGATGATACGAATTTCGGTGAAGATGACTCGAATATGGAAATGACTGGTAAGAAACACTACACTAGCCTCGATTCATTAGCCACATACGTATACGTTTGTCTCACCAATTTGTTATTCCAGGCTTTGATGGTTCGGCAACTGGTGATGGCAATTTAACGGGGAGTGGCGAAGGAGGCGCTGTAGGTGATGCACAAGGTAGGTTTACGTGTCTTTAACCAAGAACTATTTCATCAAGACCTTGATGAAGTGGTTCTTCTGTACATAATTTACATGATCTTTTGCCTGACAGTCTCATTAATTTCTCTCTATTTTCGTGATCATGTAAGTTATATTTATTAGAAGTAGAATGAAATTTGTAAGTTAGCTTATGTAGATGTAGTTTAGTTACTTAGTATTCCTAATATTGTAGCGTTTATATCGCTGCGTGGGTAAGGTTACATTCAAGGTATGGTAAGATAATAAAGGTTAATTATCGGTAAGGTTATGGTAACAGGTATAAAGGTAAAGGTAATGGTAAAGTTTCAATGTATGAATAAAAGGTACGGTAAAAGGTTAAAATGGTAAAGCGGTAAAAAAAAAGTTCTATGGTAAACTGGTCTGGTACACACGTGTAAAAATTAATTGGATGGACTGAAAGTACTGTCCGTGCTAAAATTTTCTGGTACACACTCGCACACATTGGAAAATTAATTCGATGAACTGAAAGGGTAAGAACATGCAAAACGTATGATAACGGCAAGTATGTTTCAGGACGATAAGGTACAACGCTTTGGTGGTAAGGTATGATGGTAGGTACTGGTTACGGTAAGACCCCTTGAGATATGCGGCGGATGCTGCGGTAAGGCTATTGAGTTATGACGCACTGGTAATTGTTCCTTGATCACATGTGTCTAGTAAAGTGGCGAGTGAGCGCTCTCGGCCGAGTGATGGTCTGTATTAAGGTGAACGCACATTTATCCGAGCCGAACGCGCCGAATGAATGAATCGAAGTCGAGCAGGCCTCGCACAGTTAGCCGATTCGGCCGAATCGGACGAATCGACTGCGTCGAAAGAATGAGATAGCGCTATGAGTCCCTTCTAAAGGTGGGAGTGAGTATGAAGATTTTATCTGGCGATTCGACCGATTCGGCCGGAATCGACCGCGTCGAAGAAGTCTTGAGATAGCGGTATGAGCGACATCTAAAGCCGGGTCCAGACAAATGTAACGTGTAATGTAATCTCCATCGTGTAATGAAACACTAATAGGTACTACGTGTGGACGTACTACGAGCATTTTGTGTAACGATCCTAGTGCCGTCCACACGTAGGATTCGAGTTACATTACACGCTGAAATTACATTACGCGTTACACTCGTCTGGACCCAGCTTAAGGTGGGAGTGAGTAAGAATTGAATACCTACCCGGCGTGTACATCCGGCCGTCTGAGCCAGGCTTCTAAAGAGATCTTGCATATCTAGGCTTATAAGGAATCGTTAGTGACGCTGATGTATCCAGGTTTCATCGTTTGTGACGCAATAGTTTTCTTGGAAAATCAAAAAAACTAGGCTCAGACAGCCAGAATTTCGCATTTTCTGACTTTCCAGATCTCAACTATCAGAGGGTTTCAGGTCGCTGTTTCTTATAAAATGTGATGTGACGCGTTAGTGACGGTCATCCGAAGTAGTTTCATCCATTTTAATCCAGTACTTTTTGAGAAATCGTGATAAACGTGTGGCTCAGACAGCCTGATATCCGGTCGTCTGAGCCAACTTGTTTTTCTCTATATTTCACGAAATGTTACGTTTCGGACAAATGTTTTTAGGATTTACTGATGTGACGACGTTAGTGACAGCTCTCGACCAGATTTGAACCTTCGTGACGCACGCGTTTTGGAGAAATTGAGAAAAAACTGCTGGCTCAGACAGCCGGATGCTGGCTGTCTGAGCCACCCAGTTCTACCACTTCCAGGTGTTGTACGAAGCTGAAAACTCATCTTATCTGATGTGACGCGGCCTCTAAGTACAAAAAATCGTAAGTGACGGCTCTATATGCCGCCAATCAAAAGTTATAAGCATTTCAAATGTTTTCCATACATCGATGCATTTGGGTGGCCACACTTCGCACTCTTTATGGAAACGGAAAGACAATTTAGTAGAAAATGTAAGCTAAAGCCCTTCATATCAAAGCGGATGCTTTCTCCTGCTATTTAAATATTTAATTACGTAGTCAATAACTACGCCGATGAAGGAAAATATGTTAATTATTTATGGTCTCAGGTATTCCAAGGAAAAAAATCGTTAGATTAGTATTTATTTGAAAACAACCGCTAGTTTATCGAAGGTACTACAATATTAGAGAATTTTGGTAAGGTACATACTACTTACATATTACTCGACTCTTCCCATGTGATTTTACGGCCCACTTGGGACAAGATGCAAAAAATCAATATAAATACTAACTTAATCCTGCAAGTCGTTTCCTTTTTTGTTTGGATGGAAAACTTAGTAATTCATTGACTCGTCCCACCATGCCTATATAATATTTGGGACGAAATGCGGAAAATCAAAGATATATTTACAAACTGCAGCTCGTCCTGATAATTCCTAAACTTTCTCAACGATTCAACGAAGGCTTTTATTTTTATTTCTAGTTTAAATGAGATGGTCTTGCCAAGATCATAGTTTATCAGACCATGTACAGACTCATATTTTATTTACCATTTAAAAAATCAGGAATATGCTATCAAGTTAAAGAAAATATGTTAAATAAGAACATTAAAACACTTTTTAATCACTGTTAATTCGACAATAGCGTCAGACGAAAAAGTAGACATTTACAGTGATGACAGTTGCTGAAAAAAAAATCCGCACTACTGATTAGTGACTGATGTACTGACAAGGAAACCTGCACTTACGAAGTTAATCATTAAAAAAATGCATTTAAAGAAATTTACGGTGATAATATTGGGCTAGTTGTACTAAAGGGGGGCACAAAGACTTATGACAACAATCAGGCATGTTTTGACTTGAGCTCCAGACTCAGACCTCAGTAAGCAGAGCAGTATTTAGTTGGACTACTTACTACTTTTACTAGGCGTAGTCAGCGTTCTCTTGAAAAAAGCTAGGCTCCAGGCTGACAGGCATACTCAGCGCTTTGCACTTACTTTTTTACTCGGCGTTTAGATAGCTGTTTACTGATAATTCTGATATCACCCAACGTCTAAGAATTACCATGTGGAAGTCTCCTGTTATTGATATTTTAGTAAATAATAAAGTTATTTTACGAATTGTTTCTGGTGTAGCATTTATACAAATAGTTGTTTATCAATTCATCCCATACATGTCTACAGCTTATTTTGGACGAGATGCAGATAATTTAATCAAATGATTTTTAACGTCATTTAATGTAATCAAAAAGTTAAAACTATCAATATGAGTATAATCAGAAAAAAAAACAATAATATTGTTACAAAAAAGTTAACACAATTTTGTTGTATGAAAGGAAACCCTTTTAATGATTACAAAGTAAAATATAATATACATCTGATAAAACAATTTTAGTCAAATGTGAATAATACTCCTCGTAAATAGGTATACTATACTCGTCATAAAATCAATAAAATCTACGAACTAAGTAAAAATCCACGAGCACAAAACTTATATCATTGCTTTATTAAAACAAAATAATTATTACTTGTCCTATGAACATAAACTTTAAAAGAAGATAAACGCTACAACCTGTGGTAATAAACATGACAGGTCCAAAACAAAATATATTTTTTTTATTTTATTTCATTATTTTTGTAAGTTGGTTTCTATGCACCTCTCTTACCGCCATATCCATTGTTACTTACTTACATTTTTATTTATTATGTATACATTTTGTAACATACATATTTAAACTTTCTTATTAAAATAAATGATATTAAGTGGATGATTTCTTTCCATCCTGCATAATTTTATAGTCTATCTATATATTTTTATATATATGATCAGCCATTTGACCACTATCACAACTGGTGGTAAGTGATGATGTCGTCGAGGATTGGTCATGTCTGATCAGTAATAGCGTAATCATTCTTCTTTTGAAAATGCCCAAATTAAGGGTTTCGGGAACACTTCAGCCGGTAGCGCATTCCATTCTTTATTCCCCCGCATCAGAAATATTGTTCGAACAAAGATGGACACAAAGATGGCGCGCGTCTCGTGTTCCGAAGGTGAAATAAGGCTGGCTTAGTATTTTTTGTTCGGAATAATAATAAGCGGTCGCAGAGAACTGCGTTTCACCTTCTGCGCTGTTTTATGGTTATTATTTTGCACCCAAAAAAGCAGGAGAAGATTTGCATTATGATTAAAATTAATTATTGCATCTTGTCCTAAATGGGCCGTAATAATATGGGACGAGTTGAGGAATGAGTACTTAGTATGTATTTAATACCGAAAATATTGTAGTAACCAGCTGGAGCTAGTGATTATTTTTAAATAAAGAGTAATTTTGAAACCTGGAATACCCCATACATAATTAACATATTTTCCTTCATCGGCGTAGTTATTGACTACGTAATTAAATATTTAAATAGCAGGAGAAAGCATCCGCTTTGATATGAGGGGCTTTAGCTTACATTTTCTACTAAATTGTCTTTCCGTTTCCATAAAGAGTGCGAAGTGTGGCCACCCAAATGCATCGATGTATGGAAAACATTTGAAATGCTTATAACTTTTGATTGGCGGCATATAGAGCCGTCACTTACGATTTTTTGTACTTAGAGGCCGCGTCACATCAGATAAGATGAGTTTTCAGCTTCGTACAACACCTGGAAGTGGTAGAACTGGGTGGCTCAGACAGCCAGCATCCGGCTGTCTGAGCCAGCAGTTTTTTCTCAATTTCTCCAAAACGCGTGCGTCACGAAGGTTCAAATCTGGTCGAGAGCTGTCACTAACGTCGTCACATCAGTAAATCCTAAAAACATTTGTCCGAAACGTAACATTTCGTGAAATATAGAGAAAAACAAGTTGGCTCAGACGACCGGATATCAGGCTGTCTGAGCCACACGTTTATCACGATTTCTCAAAAAGTACTGGATTAAAATGGATGAAACTACTTCGGATGACCGTCACTAACGCGTCACATCACATTTTATAAGAAACAGCGACCTGAAACCCTCTGATAGTTGAGATCTGGAAAGTCAGAAAATGCGAAATTCTGGCTGTCTGAGCCTAGTTTTTTTGATTTTCCAAGAAAACTATTGCGTCACAAACGATGAAACCTGGATACATCAGCGTCACTAACGATTCCTTATAAGCCTAGATATGCAAGATCTCTTTAGAAGCCTGGCTCAGACGGCCGGATGTACACTACCCGGCGAGGCGTCGTCAGAGTCGACCGCATTAGCCGCGCCGAATCTGATGCCGTCCTCCGAATTCTTCTAGGATTTCTGGGGTTCTTTCAGTTTCGGACGATTGATTAGTGTGCGAGTTTTAATTAGATTTAATATAAAGAATTCTATAAAATTCGTTTCGTTCGGCGCGTTCGGCTCGGGTAAATGTGCGTTCACCTTAGGCATGGAGCATTTCATGAATAACAGATAGATTTTGTGTAGGTACAGTCGCCGTCAGATATATTGGAGCAGACAAAGTGACCAAATATTTCTGAACAGTTTAAAATGTCAATAATTTCCATACTCTACAAGTTACTATTAATATCGGAACATTCATTAGGTAGGTAGGTACCTACTCATTACCTACTCATTTATTACCATTAATATCTGAGCAGAAGCTAGTCATTAACTTATAGGTACCTATACACACAACTAACTACTAATAATATCTGAACTCATAACGTCAAATATATCTACGCAGTCTGTCTTAAATAGGTATCTGAGCAATCGAGGAAAATTTCAGAAGGAAATGCTTCCAACTTAACTATGAATACTATTTTAAAATAGGAACTCTTTTCATAGTTTATGTGATAGTGAGATAACGCTAGCAGTTTGTAACGCTTTGTAGTTTTCAGTATTGTCATCACTGTCATAAATGTGTCATGCAATAAATAAATTCAGGCAAGTGAGTGTTCAGATATAGAAGTTATTGACTAACATGTGCTCAGATATTAATGAAGTGATGAATGTTCTGATATTAATAGTAACTAGTAGTGTTTGGAATTTATTGACATTTTAAACTGTTCAGATGTATTTGGTCACTTTGTCTGCTCCAATATATCTGACGGCGACTGTACCTACGTCCGGGCGTCTGAGCCAGGCTTCTCGAGTTCTCGCATAGGTATCTAGTCCGATAACGAAGCGTAGGTACCTAAGTAACGCTGGATAGGTACCTTCCTACCTATATCCAGTTCTTATCGCAGGTCACTCCGTAGTTTCTTGGAAAATAAAATCAGATCCTCCGGTGTCCGTTATTCTAGCAGGAAAGTGTCTCGTAGAGCCATAAAATTAATATTTCTATCGGAATAGAAGGACAAGTAAAAGCTGTCAAACGAAACCGATTTAAGATGTCAGTAACTAACATAAGTAAGCAACATTTGTTGCTTTAAATGAGATAACCATTCGATCAGGTGATTTATAACAATGTTCCTAAGTTAAATATAGTAGTTTACTGCATGATAAACAGTCGACACAAAATATTGAACATGCAGCTCTAGTGTAAAACTAAATGTTATTTCATTATACAAAATACTCGTCGATATACGTTCCCTGTGTTATTCTGTCTTTATTTTTTACGTGAATTACCGTTTGTAGAATAGAATAATCAAACTGCGTACTTTAAATTTGAATCGCATTTGTAAATATAAGTCGTATATTAAGAGGCTTCGATTTGGACTAATCTACCTGTTAAATGATTATTTGTTAGGGTTATGCCGCTGTAATGCATAACAATCAATCACCGATCACGTCACCATGTTTCAGACGCATTATTTCTCCAAAATATACACAATTTCACTTTTAAATATAAAAAATCAAATGCACGTTATTTTCAGCGAGCTTCTGCAGGGCGGTCAACTGTTTGACATTTGACAAAAATGGTTCTGCTACCCATCTCTTTTTATCACACAGTTTGCTGCTAGTGGCATCTCGCTTTTGTCGTTCAATTCCAAAGGGATAATAATTTTATGCGTAGAGCACATTGAAGTATGCCGTTGGATAGTGCTAAGTATGCTTAAATAGTGCGCCAAATAGAAAATTTGTGGGGGCCACAGTTTTCGCATAAAACAGAAAATACGTTTTCTGTTGGAGAAACGCTGCTCGAGCAGGAACTTTTTTTAATAATGACTAGAGCAGAACAAAGTATATTGTTATATAGATCTTATAACACATAATTTGTGCGACTTAAAATATAATCTGTAGGACTCACCGTTTTTAAGATATTCCATGTCCTGCTAGATAAACGTTTCTCTATATCCTAAATCACGGGAAACGTTTAATGTGCGACCATAAAAAAACTCACACTAAAAGGTGTTAATTTGTGACACTAAATCCATTATTTGTATGTAACTATATCTTTCTGGTTTTTAAGAAATAAGCATGTGTTTGGAAATGTTAAAATCAATAGAACTATTTAAATAAGCAACCAATGAATGCAGTTCTAACGTTTGAAGAACACATTTATTATTTAAAACTACCTCAAAGAGTATGAAGAGCAGCCGTTTATTAGTTTCTTAATAATTCCACTTTGACTCATATGATAATGTCTTTGAATAATGTCATCTAGGTAAACAAAGACTTTACAGTCGAACTCAGGGCCGAACAATCTGTCCATCAACCGTTGTTGAGTAGCTGGAGCGCCGGTAAGACCGAAGCACATGACTTTAAAATGATACAGACCTCGGCCAGGGACAGTAAAAGCAGTTCTCTCTCGCGATTCTACGGAATCAAGAGGAATTTGCCAGAAGGCAGATTTTAAATCAATCGAAGACAGATATCGAGCGTCGCGTAGTCGATCTAAGATGCGGGAAATATAAGGGAGTGGATACGCATCAGGTTTGCTGACTGCGTTCAGTTTCCGGCTGTCCAGGCAAAAGCGCAGCTCCCCATTTGCCTAAGGGGCCATTAGGGTTGGGTTATTCCAAGCGCTGTTGCTGGGCTCGACCACGTCTAAAGAAAGCATCTCATCGAGCTGACGATTAAGTTCCTTTAGCCTAGCTGGGGACATCGGGTAGTACCGCTGCTTGATAGGTGCGACGTCGCACGTATCAATTTCGTGACTAATCAACGGAGTTCTACCCAGTCCTTTATTTTCAAAAGAAACCTTTTTAAAACACTCGATAATCTCATTGGCCTGGAGAGTCTGATCATGGTCTAGCTCAACGAATGCGTGAAGTCTACGAACTTCAGAGACAGATAATTTATCAGAAGGAAAAACTTCAAAAGGAAGATCATTAAAAATGCTTGGGGCCAAATTGAAAGCTTTCCAAAAATTATTGATTTTAACATTTCCAAACACATGCTTATTTCTCAAAAACCAGAAACATAGTTACATACAAATAATGGATTTAGTGTCACAAATTAACACCTTTTAGTGTGAGTTTTTTTACGGTCGCACATTAAACGTTTCCCGTGATTTAGGATATAGAGAAACGTTTATCTAGCAGGACATGGAATATCTTAAAAACGGTGAGTCCTACAGATTATATTTTAAGTTGCACAAATTATGTGTTATAAGATCTATTTAACAATATACTTTGTTCTGCTCTAGTCATTATTAAAAAAAGTTCCTGCTGGAGCAGCGTTTCTCCAACAGAAAACGTATTTTCTGTTTTATGCGAAAACTGTGGCCTCCACAAATTTTCTATTTGGCGCACTATTTAAGCATACTTAGCACTATAGTCCGGTGAAATTAGACATCCAAGGTTACAAAAATTCCCACCTAGCTGAAAATTGGTAGGATTGTTTAAAACCCCATCATAAATGAAATGTAGAAAGTCCCCATCGATCCGATACCTTGGAAAAAAAGTTACTCGGGGTCAAAAGTCACAAAAACGGGTTTTTCGCGATTTTCAACAAAACGGTAATATTATCATAAAATTAGCCACGACAAAAATTGTAGAGCAGATAAATATCTACAAAAAATGTTTATATACTTTTCTTCCTAAGATCCACCGTTTTTGACATATAACGATCCAAAAAGTTGAAACTATTGAATAATAAAAGATATTGGCAACGGTTGAAAATGATAAAAGCGATAAAAGCGGTGTAAGTTAAGAAAATAGGGATATTTATCCATCTGACACATAATTCTCTAACACTTCTGCTTCTTCTTCTCCTTGTTCTTCTTCTTCATCCTCGCTGCAAGTAAATTGCTCCAATAATGACAAATCGCATGTCTCCTCGTTAACATCAAATGAATCCTTAATTGTTGGTGATTCAACATTGGAGCACGACCGGTCTTGACAATTAGTACATGCTACAGAACAAAACAGGTCAACTTTTTTGCAACCACATTTAGCACTACATCCCTTTTTACAGTTGCAAAAATTGTATTTAACAGTTTTTCCGGCGCAGGTGGGAGTAAAATTTGAACTGGTTCTAATGTATTGTCGACCAACTTCCAACCCCACTCTTTTGGGTCTAGCTGATAACCAAGCCACACTTGAACTTGGTAATATACCCGAAAAAGATGTTGATGAGCAGCCGCTGAGGTTGGATGAAGACAAGCTAACTGCACTTGTTTTTTATTTCGGGTATTTTTAACGAAACATGCATATCGAAACTTATCTAAGCGAGTAGTTTTTTTAAGGAGCTCCATACATAGGGAGAAGACACCAAATTCCGTTGGTGATAACTTCTTCTTGAGTTACCCGACATTCTCATAATTATAATATTTTATATGTGTAAGATACACTGACCGATAGAATAATATTTTTACTTGTATTACAGCTTCAGCGATGTATATACGTGGTGTACTTATACATATTATGAC
Source organism: Pyrausta purpuralis (assembly GCA_963924145.1). Taxonomy (NCBI): domain Eukaryota; kingdom Metazoa; phylum Arthropoda; class Insecta; order Lepidoptera; family Crambidae; genus Pyrausta; species Pyrausta purpuralis. The sequence goes on from OZ001643.1 coordinate 23,855,465, forward strand.
GATTACAACTTCTTCAACTTTTTGGATCTTAGGAAGAAAAGTATATAGACATTTTTTGTAGATATATATCTGCTCTACAATTTTTGTCTGGCTAATTTTATGATAAAACTTACCGTTTTGCTGAAAATCGCGAAAAACCCGTTTTTGTGACATTTGACCCCGAATAACTTTTTTTCCAGGTATCGGATCGATGGGGACTTTCTACATTTCATTTATTATGATGGTGTTTTAAACAATCCTACCAATTTTCAGCTAGGTGGGAATTTTTGTAACCTTACCCCTATTTTTATGTCTAATTTGACCGGACTACTATCCAACGGCATACTTCAATGTGCTCTACGCATAAAATTATTATCCCTTTGGAATTGAACGACAAAAGCGAGATGCCACTAGCAGCAAACTGTGTGATAAAAAGAGATGGGTAGCAGAACCATTTTTGTCAAATGTCAAACAGTTGACCGCCCTGCAGAAGCTCGCTGAAAATAACGTGCATTTGATTTTTTATATTTAAAAGTGAAATTGTGTATATTTTGGAGAAATAATGCGTCTGAAACATGGTGACGTGATCGGTGATTGATTGTTATGCATTACAGCGGCATAACCCTAACAAATAATCATTTAACAGGTAGATTAGTCCAAATCGAAGCCTCTTAATATACGACTTATATTTACAAATGCGCTTCAAATTTAAAGTACGCAGTTTGATTATTCTATTCTACAAACGGTAATTCACGTAAAAAATAAAGACAGAATAACACAGGGAACGTATATCGACGAGTATTTTGTATAATGAAATAACATTTAGTTTTACACTAGAGCTGCATGTTCAATATTTTGTGTCGACTGTTTATCATGCAGTAAACTACTATATTTAACTTAGGAACATTGTTATAAATCACCTGATCGAATGGTTATCTCATTTAAAGCAACAAATGTTGCTTACTTATGTTAGTTACTGACATCTTAAATCGGTTTCGTTTGACAGCTTTTACTTGTCCTTCTATTCCGATAGAAATATTAATTTTATGGCTCTACGAGACACTTTCCTGCTAGAATAACGGACACCGGAGGATCTGATTTTATTTTCCAAGAAACTACGGAGTGACCTGCGATAAGAACCGTAAAATGGGGTGAATAGGGTAACTTTCCAACTTTGATCTAGGAGTACCCTACGTATAAGTAAAAAATGAGAATTTTGAGAACTTTATTATTTGTCCGGATATTTATATTTCTGAATGATGTATAATACTTCATAAGTTCCCATAACAAAACTATGAGAAAATCGCAAAAAACCTTCAAAACCCTATTCACCCCAGGCACGGGGTCAATAGAATCGAGACTGGGGAGAATAGAGTTAATACCTAGGGTTGACAATAAATAAAACATATTTTTTACCGACTTCAAAAAAGGAGGATGTTATCAATTCGTTTTTTTTGTGTGGCTATGTTACCTCATATCACAGTAATTTGTAGACCAATTTGAATTTTTTTCGCCTACTTACAGATTATACCTTCTAGTTGATCCCATAGTTTCCAAGACGGGATCTGATGATATTGATCTTGGTGCAATTGAGAGAAACCCTCAAATTTCATAAGCACGTGTGTTTTTGTACTAGAATCTCAATGTTGATATGTTGTTATGTCTGATGGTCAACATTGTGTGGAGCTAAGCTGATAGTGGAACTCATTAACGTTTAGGAGTTTAGTGATTATTAATACAGAATTTATGATAGGTTATTTGTAGCTTCTGAAAGAAAAGAGTCATAAGGTGCAACAACATTTCGGTGTTGTTGCAAGTAATAACTTGAATCTTTTAACATTTTAACAAATGATTTTTTAAATTAAAGCTGTACTAATATTGGCTTACTTAAACCTCAAATGATAAATTCATTAGCGCAAACTTCTTTTGTGACAACCCTATATCAAAAACCCTTTTCCCCCCTTTGTTGACTCTATGCACCTCGCTAATGAATCTATTAACCCCATAATATGACCCTATCCACCCCATCCTACAACTCTAATGACCCCTTAGACGACCCTAATAACCCCAAAAATCTAAAAAAAATAAACGTGAAACATATTTAATGGATTATATCTTAACCAGCAATAAACGTTACTTAATTTTTGTGTCCTTGGCACCTTTATGAAATTATTAATTTAATGAAATCACAGAAATTACTCACAGTTGTGTAATTTCATGACAAAATCAAAGTTTTGATGAGCTAAAATTTGGGCAGTTTGGGCGCTTACTTTCAAATGGATTTTTTTAAATATTGCCTGTGGTTTACGAACATTCCTTTATTACCAGTAGGAAAAATGATTTGTGATCTGTCATAAAAATCTACTTAACCATAGTTGGACTTTAGAGTAGGCACAGCAAAAGTCAACAAAGAAAAAAATCGGTTTCAACCCTATTCACCCCATTTTACGGAACTGGATATAGGTAGGAAGGTACCTATCCAGCGTTACCTACTTAGGTACCTACGCTTCGTTATCGGACTAGATACCTATGCGAGAACTCGAGAAGCCTGGCTCAGACGCCCGGACGTAGGTACAGTCGCCGTCAGATATATTGGAGCAGACAAAGTGACCAAATACATCTGAACAGTTTAAAATGTCAATAAATTCCAAACACTACTAGTTACTATTAATATCAGAACATTCATCACTTCATTAATATCTGAGCACATGTTAGTCAATAACTTCTATATCTGAACACTCACTTGCCTGAATTTATTTATTGCATGACACATTTATGACAGTGATGACAATACTGAAAACTACAAAGCGTTACAAACTGCTAGCGTTATCTCACTATCACATAAACTATGAAAAGAGTTCCTATTTTAAAATAGTATTCATAGTTAAGTTGGAAGCATTTCCTTCTGAAATTTTCCTCGATTGCTCAGATACCTATTTAAGACAGACTGCGTAGATATATTTGACGTTATGAGTTCAGATATTATTAGTAGTTAGTTGTGTGTATAGGTACCTATAAGTTAATGACTAGCTTCTGCTCAGATATTAATGGTAATAAATGAGTAGGTAATGAGTAGGTACCTACCTACCTAATGAATGTTCCGATATTAATAGTAACTTGTAGAGTATGGAAATTATTGACATTTTAAACTGTTCAGAAATATTTGGTCACTTTGTCTGCTCCAATATATCTGACGGCGACTGTACCTACACGAAATCTATCTGTTATTCATGAAATGCTCCATGCCTAAGGTGAACGCACATTTACCCGAGCCGAACGCGCCGAACGAAACGAATTTTATAGAATTCTTTATATTAAATCTAATTAAAACTCGCACACTAATCAATCGTCCGAAACTGAAAGAACCCCAGAAATCCTAGAAGAATTCGGAGGACGGCATCAGATTCGGCGCGGCTAATGCGGTCGACTCTGACGACGCCTCGCCGGGTAGGTATTCAATTCTTACTCACTCCCACCTTAAGCTGGGTCCAGACGAGTGTAACGCGTAATGTAATTTCAGCGTGTAATGTAACTCGAATCCTACGTGTGGACGGCACTAGGATCGTTACACAAAATGCTCGTAGTACGTCCACACGTAGTACCTATTAGTGTTTCATTACACGATGGAGATTACATTACACGTTACATTTGTCTGGACCCGGCTTTAGATGTCGCTCATACCGCTATCTCAAGACTTCTTCGACGCGGTCGATTCCGGCCGAATCGGTCGAATCGCCAGATAAAATCTTCATACTCACTCCCACCTTTAGAAGGGACTCATAGCGCTATCTCATTCTTTCGACGCAGTCGATTCGTCCGATTCGGCCGAATCGGCTAACTGTGCGAGGCCTGCTCGACTTCGATTCATTCATTCGGCGCGTTCGGCTCGGATAAATGTGCGTTCACCTTAATACAGACCATCACTCGGCCGAGAGCGCTCACTCGCCACTTTACTAGACACATGTGATCAAGGAACAATTACCAGTGCGTCATAACTCAATAGCCTTACCGCAGCATCCGCCGCATATCTCAAGGGGTCTTACCGTAACCAGTACCTACCATCATACCTTACCACCAAAGCGTTGTACCTTATCGTCCTGAAACATACTTGCCGTTATCATACGTTTTGCATGTTCTTACCCTTTCAGTTCATCGAATTAATTTTCCAATGTGTGCGAGTGTGTACCAGAAAATTTTAGCACGGACAGTACTTTCAGTCCATCCAATTAATTTTTACACGTGTGTACCAGACCAGTTTACCATAGAACTTTTTTTTTACCGCTTTACCATTTTAACCTTTTACCGTACCTTTTATTCATACATTGAAACTTTACCATTACCTTTACCTTTATACCTGTTACCATAACCTTACCGATAATTAACCTTTATTATCTTACCATACCTTGAATGTAACCTTACCCACGCAGCGATATAAACGCTACAATATTAGGAATACTAAGTAACTAAACTACATCTACATAAGCTAACTTACAAATTTCATTCTACTTCTAATAAATATAACTTACATGATCACGAAAATAGAGAGAAATTAATGAGACTGTCAGGCAAAAGATCATGTAAATTATGTACAGAAGAACCACTTCATCAAGGTCTTGATGAAATAGTTCTTGGTTAAAGACACGTAAACCTACCTTGTGCATCACCTACAGCGCCTCCTTCGCCACTCCCCGTTAAATTGCCATCACCAGTTGCCGAACCATCAAAGCCTGGAATAACAAATTGGTGAGACAAACGTATACGTATGTGGCTAATGAATCGAGGCTAGTGTAGTGTTTCTTACCAGTCATTTCCATATTCGAGTCATCTTCACCGAAATTCGTATCATCGTTATTTGCACCCTCTTCGTCATCATCCCACATACTTTCATTGACAAATTCGGGTTCCATTTTGGGTGCCACGGCGTTGTTTTCATCTTCGTCCGGTATCGTTACGAATTCTTCTTTAGCTGATCCAGAGGGTCCGGCTTCTAATGGGTCTACACATTTCCGTTTCGCAGGTCCACTTTGTGAAGATGATGAATTATTTGATGCTATCGATGGCCTATTTGGTCGCTTAATTGCTACTGGAGTTGAGGAGGGCTTAGAATCTAAATCAGTCTCTAACTTAGTCATAACAGATTGCCGTTGTTGTGACGACCTCGGGCCTGGCCTCGACGTCGGCTTTGGTTTGGATGGCGTGGAACTTTCTTCATTCTGATTACCGGTTAGACCTTTCACTTGAAGTTGTTCCGCGGTACTAATAAACGACGCTAATTCTTCTTGCTTAACATTAACTTCACCTTGATACATAAATTGTAATAAGTCTCTTAACGCAGAATGACTAACATCTTTTAAAAATACTGAAACAAGAAAAGAGGCATTGTTAATAAATCGCCAAATACACACAAATATACGATATACAAACAAGTAATGAATGTGAAAAACAGCTTACCTATGGGATGTTGAGTTGGGTTCATTTTGAACATTTCTTGAAAATAGGGAGAACATACTGATAACACGAGCTTGTGTGCTTGTAATAATCTGCCTTCGGCAGCCAACGTTACATCTACTAAATCTCCACGCGACAGCAGGCCGTGAAAGCCTGCTGACATGTTTGCGTGGAAATTGTTCCAACATAATGAAAATTGTTCATCCGACGCCATGATGGCGGCGCCTCTACGAGGTACCTGAAAACAACAAATTATTGTTAAATTATGATGACATAGTACAATGTATAAATAATAAATACAAGTGTTTTAACAAAACAACTTACCTATACTAATAACTTTGTACTCTAAAATTTCGTTATTAGAAACATTTGAAAAAAATAAATGTTTCTAATTCAAGCACTGCACACTTTCATCCCACGTCCTCCCGGTTTGAGCGCTGTTAACGATATGATGACGCAAACGAGACGTGGACTGTGGCGTCACAAATGTCATACGCAATCTTGGGTTTGCACAGTTTAATCCCTCAAGCGTATGTGAACGAGACACAATAGGTATTCTATTGTTATGCGGTCGCATGCGACCGCTCGGGTGTTGAGGTATTTATCGATATTCTGAATAGTTTCCAACATCAACTTATACAAAATTTATTCAATACTATTTTCTCTCAGACTAATGCGCAATATTACTTACAGTCGTTTTACTTCAGAACAGAAGTCTTAGGTGTATAATAATGATCAAGGTACACTTTAAAAAATACGGCCAAGTGCGAGTCGGACTCGCGCACTGAGGGTTCCGTGCCAACTTCAACTGAATTAGGGAATCCACTTACTTCCACCTTGCTAAAATACCACAATATTTTGTTGACAGCCAAAATAACTGCCCTTCATAGTGTTTGTATGAAGAACAAAGTTAAGTTTGCGGTTGTTGAAAATGTGCTATATCTCAAAAATTACAACTTTGATCCCGTCCAAACAAATTTTCGTTGAAAGTATTTGTTAGGATCTACATTATATATATGTATTTTTTAAATTTACACTTGCTTAGTTTAGAAATGAGAGTAGGGGGAATCCCTTTTTACCACTGGAAGCGTCTATCTATCATCGGTTTTAGTTTCATGTATGGGCCCTTAAATATCATTATTTTTTGTTTTTTGTATAATAATCGTAAAGCGGTTAACAGGATACATCGTCGTACTAAATTTTAACAGTGTGATGCTTATAGTTACGGATTAATGTGACTGTGACATACGGACAGACAGACAGACTTGACGAAACTATAAGGGTTTTGTTTTTGCCATTCGGCTACGGAACCCTAAAAATATGCTCTTTGCTATTCAGGTGGCCATGAGATTAAAACAATACAAAACACATAGACATCATCAGAAATCATTTTTTTAAGACATTATTTAAACACCACCGATAAAAATTTGAGACTTAAAAAAAAAACTTGTATTTGCATTATTTTTTTAACTTAATGTACTAGTTTGTTGCAGATGAAATAAGAAACCAAAAACTCGAACTTGCAATTCTGGCTATCTGGCATATTTCATCTTTAAAAATATAAAATATGACTTTGTGAGTGTGAAAAACATTCTTAACCATAGTTTTTGAAATTAAATCTTTTATTTTGATAGCCTAATTATCTCTGGTAAAACCGAAAAAAGCTGAACTGAAAAATGTTATCATTTGTAAAATGACATGAAGAAAACTAATTGCAGATGGCATCTTAAAAAAAAAGGTGAAAATTTTAAAAACCGTAATATTTTTGCTGAAGTCAAAATTTGATATTTGATAGACCATGCCATGAGGAGGCTTATCATCAGTTATAAGGTTATCCATTCTTTTCGGGACAGCCGTATAAAAGTCAGTATTTCCTTGCTAGTCGAATAATGTAATCAATATTTTTCTTCATTTAAGAGCTATGCTCTTGTCGGCGGAGTTTTTCCACTTATCTCTATTCAGACTCCATGATTTCTTGGTACGACTCGACGTGTAACTTTTCCTTTATTTGGGTTATATGCTCTTCTAGGTCTTTCTTCCTTTTTCTTCAATCTATGATGATCCTTTTCAAGCTATGGTGCGTGATGTTCTTAATCGTGCGTACCAAGTTTCCAAGCAACTTCGCTCTCCGATTTTCAATTATTTAGAGTACTTATATGTATTTCTTTTATCTCCTACAATCCTCAGAACTTCATCGTTAGATTTCTTTTTTATCCAGCTAATCCTCTCCATCCTTCTCCAGCATCACATCTCGAACACTGTTCACTACCTTACCGAGCAATGCTGCAAATGTATATCTATATAAGCCTTTATCGGTTTTTCCTTGATATCCTTAATGTAAACATATTTTGGCATCAACTCTTTGCCATGACTAGTCTACTTTTTTCTATGTCTAATGTGCATCTGCCGGAGTTGTCTGTAATTAATTATGCTGCCGGGATAATTAAAACTTTATACTTGCTCTATGGTGATGTTTTTTAGTTTGATGGGTTCTTTTGGGTATCGTTTTCATAACGATCAAGGACTTTGTCTTCAATATTTTTAAAACGTTTTAAAGAATTACAGTGAATAAAGATATTGACTGTCTGTTCAAAAAGATCTTAAAATGAATTGATAAATTACCTGTGCAGTTTGGGTTTATCTTATTTTAAACTTTTATTAGGAACGTGAAAATTGTATACAATATTCGACAAGCAAAGAAAAGCAGGCTTCAGGTACCTAGGTACACATAGTGAGGCTTAGTGGAGATGAGGACGCCCGTAAAAAATATAGTAATAAGACACAACTCATAGGAGATCGTTCATGAAAAAAAAAACACTATTTGAAATTTGATAAAGGAAAAAAATATGCAGAAACAAGGCTCCCTCTACGTTTGTACCTACGTGTTTACGCGCCCGAAACAGGAGTTATAAGCTGAACGCACACTTACCCGAGCCGAACGCGCCGAATGTAACGTATTTTAGAATTCTTTATATGAAATCTAATGAAACCCCCCACACTTGTCCGCGTCGAATCGTCCGAATCTGGAAGATCCCCAGTAATTCTAGACTAGACGAATTCGGATGACGTCATCAGATTCGGCGCAGCAAATGCGGTCGACTCGGACGATTCGGACGACTCGCCGGATTAAATCTTCATACTCACTCCCACCTTAGATGTTGCTCATAGCGCTATCTCATGACTTCTTCGACGCGGTCGATTCGGCCGAATCGGTCGAATCGCCGGATAAAATTTTCATACTCACTCACACCTTTAAGTTGAACGCACATTTATCAGAACCGAACGCGCTGAACGAAACGAATTTTAGAATTATTTATATGAAATCTAAAGAAACCTCTCACACTAATCCGCGTTGAATCGTCCGAATCTGAAAGAACCCCAGAAATCCTAGACGAATTCTGGTGACGTCATCAGATTCGGCGCGGCTAATGCGATCGACTCGGACGACTCGCCAGGTATTCAATTCTTACTTACTCCCATCTTAGATGTCGCTCATAGCGCTATCTCATGACTTCTTCGATGCGTTCGATTCGACCGAATCAGACGAATCGACCGCGTCGAAGAAAGAATGGGATAGCGCTATGAGTGACATCTTAAGGTGAACGCACATTTACCCGAGCCGAAAGCGCCGAATGAAACGAATTTTAGAATTCTTTATATTAAATCTAATAAAACTTCGCACACCATTCCGCGGCGAATCATCCCAATCTGGAAAAACCGCAGAAATCGCATTCATCATCGTTCAATTCATAATTTACAAACACTAGTTATTTCTTCACTAAATTTATCAATGCCAATATGCCTTTTTTATAATTTAAATAATGGAAAAAAAGAGTATCTGACTGTCTGAGCCAGCAAGAGTCTGATTTCTTGGTCCTGTTGATGAAAATAAATATATATCACTGAAAAAACTGTTTTTTAATTCATTTCCAATTTTTCTACTGTGGATGGTACCTCCTACCACTTATTATGGTAATTTATACGTATAATTACAAGTATATTTGACTCGGTACCCAATGAAAAGATAGCTCTCAAAGAAAAGGTGTCTATTCACTTACAAATAAAAATGTCGATCTTGACAAGACTCCACAACAAAATTAGTTTGAACGAGATGGAACTAGTAGTTTTTAAGATAGAGCACATTTTCAATAACCGCAAACATAACTTAGTTTTTCATAGTATTTGTATGAATAACAGAGTTATGATTGCTGTCAACAAAATATTGTGGTATTTTGGCTAAGTAGAAGTAAGTGGATCTCTAATTCAGTTAAAATTGGCACGGAACCCTTAGTGTGCGAGTCCGACTCGCACTTGACCGGATTTTTATATCGATTTTTTTAATGGTTTTTAGAGGAAATATATCTGAAATTCGGCATTCAATTGATACTTTTTTAATTTTTAAATGTTTTTCTGCAAATCATTGTGCATTATTTTGCTGTTTTACTCATCAAAATCACATACCTACACAACATAAGCTATCTGCTTTTATTTACAAACAAAGTTGCGGAACATAATTTGAAAAATTATAGTTTAAAAAAACTAAAAAGACGCTTTACTAGCAATCGAACTAAAAAGTAAAAAATATTTTTTGTTTAAGACAGTTTGTGTTACTGCAATATCAAATTCAACAATCAATTATCATAATTAATTCAGAATAAGATTAATATGAATATAAAGATATTAACAAAAATTCAAATAAAGTGAAAAAGCGTGGGGTGCTTGAGAAGAGCTATAGAATGTGAGTTTTATTTTATTTGTTACTGTTTGCAATATCAGATTTATTATAATAATATGATTAAGCACCCCACGCTTTTTCACTTTATTTGAATTTTTGTTAATATCTTTATATTCATATTAATCTTATTCTGAATTAATTATGATAATTGATTGTTGAATTTGATATTGCAGTAACACAAACTGTCTTAAACAAAAAATATTTTTTACTTTTTAGTTCGATTGCTAGTAAAGCGTCTTTTTAGTTTTTTTAAACTATAATTTTTCAAATTATGTTCCGCAACTTTGTTTGTAAATAAAAGCAGATAGCTTATGTTGTGTAGGTATGTGATTTTGATGAGTAAAACAGCAAAATAATGCACAATGATTTGCAGAAAAACATTTAAAAATTAAAAAAGTATCAATTGAATGCCGAATTTCAGATATATTTCCTCTAAAAACCATTAAAAAATCGATATAAAAATCCGGTCAAGTGCGAGTCGGTCAGTCGATTGCTATTAAAGCGTGTTTTTTTTAAACTACCTATAATTTATTTTCTGATTTTTTTGTGTCAAGGTGACAATTAATAATTTAAGAATCTAATTAATAATTTAATTTCAGAATTCATTTAATTTTTAAAATTGTCTAAATTTTAAAATATTTAATAAATTTAAATATGCAAGCGCGGATGCGCGCGCTGATGATGATTCAAAACTATCAGAATAGTAGTGGAGTAGTTGATGAAGGATGGATGCTAAGCTCCATAGCTTATCATATCGCCGCAAGGTTGCCAGCCTGACCGTATTCTACAGGCTTTACTTCGCAGAGTGTGCAAGGGCACTCCATGAGCTCATCCAACCAGTCCCCTTTTTCCATCACTCATCTAGGCGCACGGCGGGTAACCATCCTAACCTCATCGATGTTACACTGATAAGATCGAAGCCCTTCTTATCAACATTCATACTGCGCACGGCAAAGGAGTGGAACTCGCTGCCTGCGTCGGTTTTTCCTAATGATTACTATACGAATATATTCAAAGCAGTGAACAGGCTTCTTCTGGGCGAGGTTGTTCCATCTTTGACTCCGTCTTAGTCACACTTGGCTTGGTCTGGAGTCAAGAGCAAACCCATACTTAATACTTCAACACCCGAGCGGTCGCATGAGACCGCATAACAATAGAATATCTATTGTGTGTCGTTCACATACGCTTGAGGGATAATAATAAAATATCTGAATCGAGAAAATCTACCTAAAGGTAGAAAATCCAGAACAGAGATCTTTGGCGCAGATGTACAGTCGCCGTCAGATATATTGGAGCAGACAAAGTAACCAAATACTTCTGAACAGTTTAAAATGTCAATAAGTTCCATACACTACAAGTTACCATTAATATCAGAACATTCATTACTTCATTAATATCTCAGCAGATGCTAGTAAATAACTTCTATGCACACAATTAACCAATAATATCTGAACATTCATAACATCAAATGTATCTACGCAGCCAGTCTTAAATATCTGAGCAATCGAGGAAAATTGCAGAAGGAAGTGCTTCCAACTTAACTATAAATACTATTTTAAAATAGGAACTCTTTACTTAGTTTATATTATAGTTAGATGACGCTGGCAGTTTGTAACGCTTTGTAGTTTTCAGTATTGTCATCACTGTCATGAAAGTGTCATGCAATAAATATATTCAGACAAGGGAGTTTTGCACGGGAAACGAAAAGGGAAGGACTGACCTTATTTCTTCGTTTTAGTTATTGGTTTTTTCGGGTCAATTATTGTGATTGTGTGGTGGAATTGTTATAATAATTTGTGCTTTTGAAGAAAACAATGAAAGTGGGGAATCAAGTGAAGCGAGCTCTGATCGCGCCGTCTTACCCGGATCGCTGTTCCTGCGCTGAGCTTCCTAGTTGAGCATTGAAATGCGAACCACCTCGCATTTCAATCACTTATGTTAAGATAGGCTAGTTTAGTGTTAGTTTAGTTTTAAGTGTTAAAAATGAAAATTCAATAAAGTATAATTAGATTCAATAAAGTAGAATTATAATTATAGAAATTATTGACTAACATCTGCTCAGGGGCCTTACTCCCGATTCCATTAGCGACGGATCGGGCAAGAAAAACGGCCATTTTGTACTCTCGAATACAAGACACATTGACATTTTTTTCTAATCTTGGGCGAAACTCAATGATATTGTATTTAGAAGTAGATGACGCCTTGCGAACTAAAAGAGTACACACATATGGCACCGTCTGATTAATGGATGTCAATGGATTGACATCTATCACATCAGAGATCAGATTCGGAACAGAGTCTTAATACAGTAGCTTTCTTAATATATTTTTAACGTATGCAGGTACATTACAATAGACTCGTTGACCTAATTTTAAAATTGAGTTCACACTTTAGCTCGGTAGTATATTAATCAACAAAAACTTTTTATTTTCAAACTATTTACCATTTATAATATTGAATAATTATCTAATAAATGCAATTTAAATGTATCACGTGAAACGCCATGGCGCCAATATCAGCGTCACGTTCATTGCTAGGCATTCACGATCACGTGGCCACATGTATATTTTTTTACATATTAAATTAATTCAAATATTTACAGTCCTTATTTTAATAAATAAATATTTATTTATTAATACACCATAGCCAATATTTTTTTCTACAATCGTGAGGATCATCCCTCACAGATGTGTTTATCAACAGTCTTTTGTTATACTTTTGTTAACGCGAGTGCCGGTGACCTTTTGATCCGTGAGCGTCTACGCTGTTACATTAAAAAAATGAAGGTGTATTTATATGTGTAATTTATATAACAGACATATTAACATACATTTCCATAGACATATTTGTTAGGGTCGTGCGGGCGGGATTCGAACCCGCGTCTGCTTATCTTTGTAGTCCGGAACGTAAACCACCACACTGTGACGGTCGTTTAATTATTATTAAAAAATATAGTACCAAACTACTCCATGTATAGCACTGTCTTAGAATATCGACCATGTTAGTCCGTGGGTTGGCTAAGAAACAAAACTCACTAATTTTATTGAAAATACTTCAATCATGAATGATAGGCATCATTAAATACAATTTACTTAACGAAAATATGATACTCAGACTGATTTTTATTTGTTTAGTCAGGTGTTTCTGCAGTTTTAAAGGCGCACTGAGGCATTAAGACACTGACGCCATCAAAAACAGACTACGTCAAAATTATGACCCCAATTTGAAGTGAGGTGTTGTTTAGCTGAGACATCTTTTAGCCTCTCACCGGTGATCTAGTTCTTAATACAATATCATTGGCAAAACGGCACTCCCGACAACATTTTGACAGCCAGCATTATTGCTTCAAGCCGTTACTATTGGAAATTGGCACTCTACACAGAATTTTGACAGCTCAAATTGCGGTAATATTGGAGAACTTGATTAGTTTGAAACAATTGCCAAAGTGTAACTTTTTAGCAATTTTTTTGGAGTTTTCTGGTGATTTTAAGATGAATAATGGCTCGATTGGGTTAGATTGTATATAATGAGAGAATGATTGGCTTTTAAGGGAGTGCGGAACGTCGTTTGTGTACTTTATATGATGATGATGAACTATGTTGATCATGTCATGACCTTCACGATGAAGGGTCGAGCTTTGAGATAGGGATAGTGTATAATGCTTGGGTTAATTGATAAAACTTTAATATTTAATTAAAGAATATTTTATTCAAAATTTAATAATTTATTTTTTGTATATCGAGTCACAATTCTTTACTCTTGGAGATGCAATGCTGTGCTGATAAAGTAGGGGATATTAGTCCTGTACCATAATAGTTTATCTATCACAGACTATGTATTTTAAATGAAGATGCAAAACATAAAAAAATACCTAATTTTTTTTTGCATTAATATTACAAATTTGGGCTACCCCAAGCCCTGATCAAGCCTTGGTCTAGAGATCTTTTTCAACTCGTCATCCCATGTTGCGTAGAGTCATCGTTCTGTCAGGACACATGTATTTAGAACTCTAGTTTTTATTTTTGTGGGTATCTTACTATCAAATATCTCCCTGAAACTCCATTTTTTTCCACATTATGCTCATTGCTTTAGTTGTATTTCATTATTCTTACATCATAGCCAATTGTTTACAAAACAATGTATACTGTTCAGTGTATATTAAACGCTTGCTATTAACCGTAACTAGTCTTTTCATTCGTTTTGATAGGTTCATTTCAAGAGCAGTTAATTTTTCCGCTCAACTCAATTAGTAATTATACCATTGATTGTAGCTCTGAGCTCGTCTCTGATAGAAGCAACAGGTCATCGGCGAACCGAAGGTGACGAAAAAAACTCTGAAAGAAAAAGCAAAACATTTTAGCATTCATATTAACAAACTATTGACATTTCTAATCACTTAGGTCGAGATTCTATTCATTTAGATCACAAAATAGGCGTCTAATAAGTTTATACTTACAGAATGCGATAGAACTACGCAAAAATCTACGAATTAGATAAGTATTAACTTAAAAAATCCACCAAAACAAAATATAAACATTGAATAAATTTTGAATTACAAAGCACAGACTATAACGATTTAGTTCAAACACATTTTTAAAATATTTCTGGACAGAAGGTATGACAGCCGAGTGTTCGAATATTTTGTTAAAATAATTGTATATTGTTGTATGTCTGCAGACGCAAATACGTGAACATTACACTAATTGATTGCAAAAAAAGTAATGAACGCAAGTTTCAGGAGTTTAAACGTATTTTATATAATTGGTTATCAATTGAATTGCACAAATCGAGATAGGCACTTCACTACTACCATAAATTGCGAGCCGTCATTTGGCTAACTTCAGGTAAAACGGCCGTTACCAATCCATTGCTTTACGTAGATCCGAATCTAAGGCAATGGATGAAGTCTTGGGTTCGGGAGTGAGGTCACAAGATCGGAATTGGACTCAAACTTAAAACCAATGTTGCACTCGGGAGTTAGGCCCCAGATATTAATGAAGTTATGAATGTTCTGATATTAATGGTAACTTGTAGTGTATGGAATTTATTGACATTTTAAACTGTTCAGAAGTATTTGGTCACCTTGTCTGCTCCAACTGTACTAGGAGACCGGACCCCAGATGAACTGGGAATTATAATGATATAAAGTTGCAGGCCAAATTTGAGAAAATTACTGACATTCCGCAACTTTGGAAGTAAATAAAAAAAGAACTAGATGGCTGTGTAATGATATGAGTTTTTATTTTAGTAAAACCGCAAGGTAAGGCACAATAACATAAAAAAATAAACAGAAAAATAATAAGTCTTCAAAAAATATGATTCTTATGCCAAATTTCGGATATTTTTTTCATAAAAACCTGTTACACGATGATTCCCGATCCTACTCTGCCACAAATATTTACTTTGTTCTGTCATAGTATACCTACTTCAGGACTAAACCACATAACTATGTGTCATAGGCAGGTACTTACTGTGTGTGACTTATGTTACCCCACTACTGTATTCACTAAATTACACATTCTCTTCGTAATATGTTTAATCTATACTAATATTATAAAACTGAAGAGTTTGTTTGTTTGAACGCGCTAATCTCAGAAACTACTGGCCCGATTTGAAAAAATGTTTTTACGTTAGATAGTCCATTTATCGAGGAAGGCTTTAGGCTACATAACATAAAGATACGACTCATAATACCACAGCAGCAATTAAAAATGTTGCGAAAACGGGAGAACGATATTCCTTTCGAGAGCTTTCGCTGCGTACGCTGCGAAAACCGCTTAAGTTACACAAAAATCATGTATGACAGGATTGTTTAACATTAAGAGTTCTATAATAAAGTCCGCGACAGCATATGTCTATCTTTTATGGTTGACTTACTACAACCAATTTTATGTTAATAAATTTGTAAAAAAATAATGCATTATTTTTAGAGGGTGTATTATACACACAGGTATTTATTCTTATCAAAATAAATACATTCATCATCACGAGCATTTCATTTAGAACAAAGTTACCCTTTATGTCATTTAAATTCAATAAATGTCTTAGGAGCTATCACAGTTTTAACATAACTCCGCACCAAAATAATGTTCGCAGCTAAAGTACGACGTGCGCGTGCGCTAATAATATTATAAAGCTGAAGAGTTTGTTTGTTTGAACGCGCTTCTCCCAGGAACTGCTGGACCGATTTGAAAAAATATTTCTGTTTTGGATAGCTTATTTATCGAGAAAGGCCTTAGGGTCTAAAACATCACGCTGCGACGGGAGGGAGGGGGCAAACTCAAAACGCGCGGACGAAGTCGCGGGGGACCGCTAGTACATCATAATTAATACACCTATCTAGATTTGACTTATGATGTACCTACCTAAGTTTGTTATGGAAATGCGGAAAGGTTCCACCACGTTGAATGGATTTCGGCTATAATATAAGAATTACTTAAATTAATCATAAGATCATTTATCACAAGAATATTTTATTAATTGTAAATTAATTATTTAAAGATTATTGTGACACTTATTAGATTTTTATGAAGGTATGTCTGTCTTAACAAATAAATATTTTAGTAAATGTTCATATACTGAAACGGATGTAGTCCCCACTGTATTTCTATTATTGTTCAGGGTTTTGATTTATATTAAAGCGAGCTGCATGCATGAATATACACCCTATTTCTGCTTCCTCTTTGTGCTCTATCTTTGTGCTATTTTGTTGGAATTAATCTATTGGAGAACCTGAATACTACGTGTTTATTATTCAAGCTACCCTCACGCGGTCAACAACCATAAAAAACGATGAAAAAATCCATGGCAAAGGAATTTTAAGGCAGTAAATGATAGCTAATGACAGGTCTTTAACGATACCAAATTCACACTATAATTATCGTTACATAACGATATTTTCATAAATTTTAACTGTTACACGGGTAGCGGTAGTTTAGTATTGATTTTGTTATAATAATGTCAACATTTTAACGTTAAAAGTATCGATACTTTTATCGTTACATAAAGCGAATTGCCATCAGGCGCGGCGACGTGCGCGATTCCATGCTACGCGGGCCGGCTGATCGGCGAAATGGCAACATCGTCAGCCAGTAGATAGATGCAAACACACGATTTGGTTTCGCGAACACGTGCTTAGTGTTTGGTGGCAAGTTTTGTTTATTTTTCTTGTAGTACACAGTGGCGTAGCTAGGTAACTTAGGGCCCTGGGGCAAATCAAAAAATGGGGCCCCACTGCTATCTTAACTGGTTAGGTTTTACCAAGTAAAAATATAAAATATACAAATACTTTAAAAATGCTAAGTTACTTTATCATCAGCTCTTCTTCGTGCACTGCAGGGCAGGTAATAAAAATAATAAACAATAACAACTTAAATTACAATAAATATTTGATGTAGGCATTGAGCAATAAAACGAAATAGAAAAGATTCAAGGGTTTATTATATTAAGGTCGTACCTACCAAATGACTAAATAACAATTATATTTACAATATTTTTCGCAAAAGTATCAATGAGTTCGGTTAAATCCAGGCTGGATGTGGTTTTGTTTTCAATTGCTATTAGCGATAAATGTCGGAATCGAGTTTGGCCCACACTATTTCTATGTACTAAAATCAAATAAAATAGAATCACTATATTGACCAGTACTAAAAAGTTTATTAACATCAGCTTACCTATTCCTGATACAGCATTAATTTTATAACCGTTCTCGAAAAAAAATCTTAACTCGAATTCACAATAAAACGCACATATCTCTATCAGTCAATTTGACAACACTGCCAACCAACACAAAAAAATAGGGGAAATCCCTAGGTATAACTTTCGAATTTTTCTCCACTGAGTTGCCATGATTAAAGTCTGGTTGCTACCTGTCATATTTATTTTGAAAATGGGAGAAATCTTTATAGTCCGACCAAAACTGGTTTTCCGGCCGAAACCGAAACTGAAACCGAATATTCGGCCGTGGCTTCAGTTTCGGCCGAAACCGAAACCGAAACCGAAATTTAAGTAGTCAAGTATAAAATTTCTTAAAATACTGAAATTTGGTGCATTTTACCCATTATTCTGCAATCATTAGGACATGAAATGGAAACAAATTAAACACTTCACATTTTTATTAACAATCTCTTTTTTTACATGTGACTTGATTTGTTAATTACAACAAAACAACGTTACTGACTCAATATTTAATATCTATATAAATCATTCAAATACAGAAACAAAACAAAAACTTACATTACATGTATTCAGTTCCATCAAAACATAACCTCTAAAGAATGTTTGCGACGGCAATAAAGCACTGACTAAGTTGTGTTGTTACCACAGAGTAGATTAATAGATGGTACAGAGCTATCCGAACGCTGCACGACAATTCCCGAACAGGGCCGTCAGCGTCCGCTAAAGCGTTGCCGCGAGAAACGAAGTTAGGCGAGCGTGCACGACAACTTCCGAAATCAGTTTCGGTTTCGGCAAAAGTTTCGGCCAATTTTAGCTGAAACCGAAACTGTCGCCGAAACTTGATTTTTGGCCGAAACTTTTGCCGAAACCGAAACCGAACTTTCAGTCGGACATTAGAAATCTTCAAAAGTTCAGTTCGTTCGAGATTTTCTGGTAAGTATTCGAGGGCCCCCTGAGCTTGGGGGTCCCGGGGCACTGCCCCGCCTAGCCCCTAGGTAGCTACGCCACTGCTTCCGTTGCGTACGCAGCGCAAACCGTTAAAAATACAAATCATGTGTAACGGGATTATTCCGCTTTAAAAGTCCTACAAGTCCGTGACAGCATTATGTCTATCTTATATAGTGTTACAAGATGATTCCCGATCCTAGTCTGCCCCACATATTTACTTACTTCTGTAATGCACTAAACCATATACTCACTGTGTGTGACTTATGTAAGCCCACGGTATTCACTAAATTACACATTCTCTTCGTCATATGTTCAATACATCATAATTTATACACCTATATATTATATATACACCAAATCTAGATGATTTGGCATAATAATAACGTTTATTATGGAAATGCCGGAAGTGTCCACCATGTTGAATGTAATTCGACTTTGATATAAGAATAACTTGGATTAATCTTGAGATGATTAAATTATTATAAGTATATTTTATTTATTGTAAATTGAATATTTAAAGATTATTGGGACACTTATTAGACTTTTATGTTTGCCGTATAATAAATGTTAATATTGTCGCCAAAGGAAGTTGACTCTGATTCGTTGATGAAGGTTAGATTTATTTCATATATTGTAACTATTAAAATAAAAATCTTAAAGGATTACTAAATGCAGAACGATAAATAACTAAAGAATTTATATATTTAATTATCAGATTGTTTATCCCTTCAAATAAATATTATAGTAAATGTTCAGATATGGAAACGGATGTCGTCCCCACTGTTTTCTACAGTTGTTCAAGGTTTGAATTTCTATAAAAACGAGCTGCATGCCCAGAACAGGGCCTATGTACTTTCTCTGACTTGGTGCCTTATCTTTATTCTATTTTGTTGGAATAAATATAGAAGAACCTGAAGATATATACTACGTGTTTATTGTTCAAGCAACCCACACGCGGTCACAATAGTTTACTTACCATAAACTATATTATGTTCATACATTTGATAGAAAAAAATGTACTATTTTCAAAGGCGCATTGATGCATACGCGAATTTATTGTTATCAAAATAAACATATTAATTATCATGAGCATTTAATTTTAAACCAAATTGCCCTTCACATCATTTCATTTCCATGGATATCCTAGAAGCTATGACAATTTTAAAAACAACTTCCGCTCGAAAAAATAATGCTCGTAACTCATGTTACACGCGCTTGCGCTAAGCGCAATGGTCTCTCTCTGGCCTCTTACTTCCAATGAAAGTATGTGTTTTGCGTTGAAATATTTTACGGGTAATCTGAAATTTAAACGGGCGACGCCGCGGCGTAACCGCTATGAGTTTACAAGCTTGCCAAAAAGTTAAAGTCCGTTTTTCTTTGCTAGACGAATATTGTAAGCAATCTTTTCATTTCTTTTAAATGGTATCAGTAAATAAAATTAATGAACATTTTGATTACAAAGGATTTCTGTGTTTAACAACGAATTACTTAAGTAGTAGTAGAAAAGCAGAAAAACGGACTTTAGGTATAGAATTATATAATCCAAAAAGAAGTACCTTCTTACATACATTTCATTTTTGTTGAAGGTAATGCATTTGTTTGGTCATGTAATAATCTCGTAAGAACTAACGTCAGATAAGAATTATTCGTCGAATACAACACGGTACGTCTAATTAATGTCGAAATTTAGTGACTATTTTACCAACGTCAGATAAGACTTAACTGGCTGAATAGGTAAGTATAAAACGACCGATTTCAAAATGACATTTACATAAATGTTTGCTGACAAATAGGTGAAGTTTGCAAATTAGGTGTTTTTATAAATATTCGACAAACATTCCTTATCAGACGTTTGTAAAATCGAGCCTTATTTGGGACCCATTTACTGTAGTAAAACAATTGATGTTATTTAAATTAGTATATTAGTATATCCTTAACCCATATTTCAGACTATTATTTTGAAGAAGCGACAAGCGGTAGGAGAATTATATGCGTCGGCGACTACAGATTCAGCCGTCACAGTGCGATAGGACCCAAGGAAAGGTGGCTGTGTACCAGCAAATCGTCGTCTGGTTGCAGAGCCACCCTCGTGACTTACGAAGGCGTCGTCATCAGGACTTTGAACTCCCACAACCACACCAAATCATCGGCTAAGATAAAAAAAAACAAATAACAAAATAGAAAGGATTCAAGGGTTTATTATATGAAGGTCGGACCTACCAACGGACTACATATTATATTTACAATCTTTTCCTAGCTTTAGTTTTCGTAAAAGTATCATTGACTTCGGTTAAATCCAGGCTTGATGCGGTTTTGTTTTCAATTGCTATTAGCGATAAATAGCAATTGAAAACAAAACCGGTATTTATGTAATAAGTAGTATGTATGTTTATGTTTTGGTTTGAATACCTATTGTAGTTTTAACCCTTCCGAATCGCAGTCAAGCGAGCACTTTAAAGTGAGAACTTTTGCCCTTCTATCACTTCCTTCGCGCCGCCAGCATTTTCTCTGAATAGACCAATGGTTGACTGGTAGAGAATGCTTTTAGCATTAAGTCCGCCATATGTACCTTTTATTTGTGCATGAAGTGTTTTAAATAAATAAATGTCGGAGTCGAGTTTGACCCACACTATTTCTATGTGCTAAAATCAAATAAAATTGAACCACTGTATTGACCAGTACTAAAAAGTTTATTATAATCGGCTTACTTATTCCTGATACAGCATTATTTTTTATCCGTTCTCGAAAAAAAATTGACAATAAAACACACATATCGCTATCAGTCAAATTGACAACACTGCCAACCAACAGAAATAATTTAGGGGAAATCCCTAGGTATAACTTTCGATTTTTTCTCAACTGAGTTGCCATGATTAAAGTCGGGTTGCAACCTGATATATTTATTTTGAAAATGAGAGAAATTTTCAAAAGTTCGTTCGAGATTTTCTGGTAAGGACTCGAGAGCCCCCTGAGCTTGAGAGCCCCGGGGCACTGCCCCGCCTAGACCCTAGGTAGCTACGCCACTGGTAGTACAGGTAATGATAACGATAGGTTTAACGATACTTTTACTATTTATTTGGTATCGTCATCAAGCCTAGGCCATGGTAACATTATCACTTACCGATAAAATTGTCGATTACGTTAGGTCAATTTAACGGAAATAGGTCATCCAAGGTATCGTTACCAAGCATAACGTTACATTTACCATTAACGTTACCTTCGTCTGGCGTAGGTAACGATACCTGAATTTTCACGGTATTCAAAGCCCTGACTAATGACCCCTATTATAAGCTATTTTCATTTAGCATGCGATGTACCAAACATCCTGTAATTCAGTTCTTCACAGAACGCGAGAACCCTCGGTGCGCAAGTTCGACTCGCGGGGGTTCTGTGCCAACTTTAACTAAATTAGGGTCCCATTTACTTCCACTTAGCCAAAGTACCACAATATTTTGTTGACAGCAAAATTAACATTGTTTGTGCTAGTATTTGTATAAACGACAAAGTTGTACTTGCGGTTGTTGAAAAAATCTATAATGATATATATATCTCAAAAACTACTGTAATTCGATCTCCTTCAAACATATTTCGTTGAGTGTTTGTAAAGATCTACATCATGTATTTATTTTTTATCAAAATTGTCACTAGCTTAGTTCAAAAGTTAGGGAGGGGGCGAGAAACCTCGCACACTTATCCGCGTCGAATCGTCCGAATCTGGAAGAACCCTAGAAATCCCAAATAAATTCGGATGACGTCATCGGATTCGGTGAGGCTAATGCGGTCGACTCGGACGATTCGGACGACTCGCCGGATAAAATCTTCATACTCACTCCCATCTTAGATGTCACTCATAGCGCTATCACATCTCATTTCTTCGACGCGGTCGATTGGTGCGATTCGGTCGATTCGGCCGAATCTGATATGTGTGCGAGGCCTCCTTGACTTTGATTCATTCGGCGCGTTCGGCTCAGATAAGTGTGCGTTCACCTTAAATGTCCTAATTTCTTAGATGCAGGGCTCCCAATTTTGCTTTAAAATTGAAACAACGGGAAATAATTGACCAGGCCTAAAATTAATTTTGCCTAGGCCTGAAAGCACTTATTATATATAACTAGCGGACCCAGCGAACTTTGTTTCGCCCCAGCCCCGTCCCTCCCCAGCCCCTTCCCACCGATTCCCGTAATTTTAATAGTTAAGCATTCCCAGCGAATTTTGTTTCGCCCTTAAATTACTAAAATGGCTATAATTATTATTTTGTTTTTATAATGTTTTGTCACTATACAAACTTAATAATGAACAGCCAAATTGTGACAGACGAGGAACAGCCAAACTGTCACAACAGCCAAAGTTGCTTTTTACAAGTGCAATTTGCTATTTTACTAAAATTGCTATTAAAAAATAAGGGTTGATCGTAGAACAGAAAATTGAGGATTGTATGTATTTATGTATGTTGTATCATAAGAAAATAGAAATTAAAAATATTGTCTAAAAAATAAATAAAAAAATTTAGGGGTGGACTACCCCTGACATTTAGGGGGATGAAAAATAGATGTTGGCCGATTCTCATAGATACCGGATAAGCACAAAAAATTTCATCAAAATCGGTCAAGCTGTTTCGGAGGAGTATGGCAACGAAAACTGTGACACGAGAATTTAATATATTAAGAAGATATATTCTTCTTCTTTTCGAGTCGACAGCAAACTAAACGGTCTCGGCCCAGAACTTTGCTACGAGGATAGCGTTGTCTGTAGCTTTAATTAAATCCTCCCGCGTACAATAAGGGCAGGCAGGGCAAGATATAAGGTGTTCCATCCTTTGGGGAATAGCACCACTAATGCACTCTAGGTTATCATCATCATTTATGAATCCCCATCTAAACAAATTTTCCTTGCTGCGGCCGACCTGAGTCCGAAGTCTATTTAAAGCCTTCCAGGTTAGCCATGGCAGCTGGTGTCCAGGAGGGGGATGTTCAGAGAGGGGGACAAAGGGCCCGGGAATTGAAATGCTATTCCGCCAAAGGACACGTCTAGCCTTCGGAGGATCACCAGTGAGAGGAGTCACACACTTTATAAAGTTATTACGACTTTTGAGTCTATGAGGCACAGGTTTGTGGTCGTAAAGTGGGTGCCGACCGTCACTCATCATTTTGGCTCTTTCCGAGGAGCTAGTGACCCAACTAGCACACAAGCGCTATAAGAAGCTCTACAGTGGCCGTTAAGAGGTTGTCGATTACGGCATTAGCTTAGTAGATAAGCCATACAGGAGCCGTATAAACTGCTATAGCGCTACTCTAACCCCAAAATAGGCACTTTTTATAACGGTATTAGCTCTACAATCGCGCTATAGCAGCGAAATAAGAGTTAGAACCGCCGTATAATGACGCTACAAGAGTGGTTATGTACGTTAATGTTTGTACAATAACGCTATAAAAGTGGTTGTGTACGCTAAAGGATATACAATGACGCTTAATAGGTGTAGCGAACGCTGGAAGAGTAAAATTATGTTTTGTAGCGCTATTCTGCAGCTCTTGTCGTATTTGATCGCGATTGTGTGACTAAAAACTAAATACTTATGAAAAAATAATAGTTGATTTTAAATCAGTGCAAATGAAACAAAGTGTTGTCAGTCAGAAGTTTTCCAAATACATAAACTCAAAATGTTATTATTACTGTGACATATTTATTGCGAGTATCAGTTTACTGTGAATATATACATGTATTTTCGCTTAGATTTTAACGCGCCCACAAGATAATACGTTTTTAGTGTTATAATACTTTTATAATTTCGGTGACATAGTTTATTTTATTTTATTAAAACCACTTATTAAGACTTCCTAATAGATGTTAAAGTCATTTATGAATCAATAATATCGAAACTAAACCATAGAGTAGTTGTAATAACTCGATATCAATGTGGGCGTTGTTATTGTTATTGTTGAAAATAGTTGTCATATTATTAGGGATAACTCAAAATGGACGACAACGTTTACGTTTTTCAAAGCATTTGAAACCGCTCCTGTCCCACTTCAAGCGCTACAGCAACGCTATAAACGTATTACTCATCGTCTTAAGTAATTAAAAACACTACTATAACGCCCTTAGCGCTACGAAAGAGTTCATTTCCTCAAACATAGCGCCTTTAGCGCTACTACAGAGTAACTTTAACTCTACTGTAGGTAATGACGCTACAAGAGTGGTGATAAAGACTTTAAGAATCTATAGAGACTCCATTTTCCACTCAAAGTGATTAAGTAGCATCCTACAGCGCCTTTCAAACACTCATACCTTCCAAAAAATCATTTATACCTCTACTAGTGGTAAAGGAGTGTTCACAACGCTACTATACCTACATCACCTGTAGAATGACGGAACAAGATACCATTGTAACTGCGTTAGTGTAAATGATTACGATTGTATGGCCACTGTATCGCCTACCTGTATAATGGCTTTAGAATACGTTGCTATACAGGCTGAGGAGTTGGTTCAAGCTTTTCAACGGCCATTGTATCGCTAAGAAGCTCTATAAAGGCGGTGAAAGCTGCTTGTGTGCTAGTTGGGGACAGCTCTACGGACTGTCGGCGGCGCTATACCGGCCAGTGGGTACAGCATTTGTACAGGTGTCGGCTTAAGACAACTAGTAATAATCCTGCATGTTTCATTTAATGCTGTATCCACCAACTTTGCATGGGCAGAGCGGCTCCAAACTGGACTAGCATACTCGCCCGCGGAGAAAGAGAGCGCCAATCCAGTAGTCCGCCCAACATCAGGTACAGCTCCCTATTAAAAAGAAACTAGTGACTATATATATAATATTATTCGAAGGGTAAGAGGACCTAACAAAAGTTTAAATAAAAAAATCGATCCACGGGTTACGAAATTATCGAGTTGAAATAGGACGAGATATTTAGGGTTCCGTAGCCAAATGGCCAAAAATGGAAGTGTCTGTCTGTCGGTATGTCCGTCCGTCCGTATGTCACATCCATTTTATTCTGCAACTATTAGCATTTCACGATTATAACTTGGTAGGTAGATGTATCCTGTTACCCGCTTTACAATTCTGATACAAAGTAAATATAGATTTAAGAGGGCTCCCAAATATGAAACTAAAACTCAAAAACCTTTTTACTCAAACCTATGCGTGTGGGTACCTATCTATACCTATAGTGTGGTAACCTAGGGGTGTCTATGGAAAGGTATTTTAAAATTACATCGAGTTTTCTAAAACCATTTTCTCTAATAGTCTTACGGTTGAGAGTTAGACGCTTAAATGAGCGTCCCCCCCACATCTAACTTTTAAATAAAGTGAGTGTAAATTAAAAAAAATACAATGTACTTAGGTTTTTACAAAAACTTTCAACGAAAATTGGTTTGAACAAGAACTAACTTTTAGTTTTTGAGATTAAGCACATTTTCAACAAATATATCTATGTTGTTCATACAATCACTATGAAAAACAAAGTTACATTTGCTGTTAACAAAATACTGTGGTGTTTTGGTTACATGAAAGTAACTGGTAGTTCCCTAATTCAGTTAAAGTTGTCACGGAGCCCTCTGTGCGCGAGTCCAACTCGCACGTGGCTGGTTTTTTCAATGTATGTGCGTTGATAGCTTCACCGAATTGTTTTTACTAAAAAATAAAATAGCAGATTATTTACCCAGGGCATAAAGCGGTGTGTTCCGGCGCGGGTCCATACTTGATTCACGAGCGAAGCGTGAGGGTTGTAGATTTCATCAACATGTTTACCTTCTACCGGGCGTCAGCTAGGGAGGTAATAGAAAATCCTGAATACGGGAATATTGGGAGATCTGTATTTTGGTTGTTAAAAGACCTAGAAAATTAAATAAGGGCTTAAATGATTAAAAATATTGTAGTCTTTAATAACGTCATCGACCTTTCTCGTCGGAGCCATTCTTACTCACATTTTTTTGCACAAAACTAAAAACCGGTCAAGTGCAAGTCGGACTCGCACACTTAGGGTTCCGTGCCAACTTTAACTAATTTAGAGATCCACTTACTACCACTAATCCAAAATACTACAATATTTTGTTCATAGCACAACTTTGTACACAGCATAACTTAGTTTTTTATTGTATTTGTATGAATAACAAAGTTATGATTGCGGTTTTAGAAAATACGAGTATGCTCTATAGATCTCAAAAACTACTGGTTCAATCTCGTTCAAACCAATTTTGGTTGAAATTCTTTGTCAAGTTCATCATCATGTACTTTTTTCAAAATTTACATTCGCTTAGTTAAAACTGTATAAGGGGAAGGTGGGGAGCGTCTAAATTTTTTGCATAACAATCGCAAAGCGGTTAACAGGATACATCTACCTACTAAGTTTCAACTGTGTAATACTAATAGTTTCAGAAAAAAGTGACTGTGACATACGGACGGACAGACAGACAGACAGACTCGATGAAACTATAAGGGTTCCGAGTTTTGCCATTCGGCTGCGGAACCCTTAAAACGACGATACATTTTTCAACACTTCAATTTAACCATCGTCAGATAAGACTTACTTAAGGATGATTCACGCTACATCGTGCCGAGGCCGGACCGTGCCGGAGCCCGTGGCCGGAGCTAGGAAAAAATCCCATAGACATTCCAACGCCGTACCCCATCCGGGCCCGGGCACTTCAGGCATCAATCACTTCGTACAAAATGTATACAATAATGTTTGACCACGCCCCGGCCGGCGCCCGGTCGGAACCCGGCCCGGCGCTGGCAAGGTGTAGCGTGAATCAGCATTTATGC
The DNA here is from genome assembly GCA_963924145.1 of Pyrausta purpuralis. Taxonomy (NCBI): domain Eukaryota; kingdom Metazoa; phylum Arthropoda; class Insecta; order Lepidoptera; family Crambidae; genus Pyrausta; species Pyrausta purpuralis. Next base: position 23,883,010 of record OZ001643.1, read on the forward strand.
GACTGAACAAGTATAAAACGACAAATTTAAAATAACATTACATAAATAATTGCTGACAAATAGGTGACGTTTTCAAATTAGGCGTTTTGTATTACATTCGTCGAAAAGTCCTTATCTGACGTTGGTAAACTTGGCTTTGACTAACAAAGAATTAATGTCGTTAAGTGTTTTTATTTCAATCAGAAGCAGACTGATTTTTCACGCATTTAAATGAGTCCATTTATGAAATAAACGGTAGTAAATAGACAGAAGAACCAAATAATGACACCATACCACAAGTGAAGTTCCGCAGAATGTCAAGAGATGGCGTTACGTGTCCCTGACGCGCTATTAAGCAAGTTTGTGTTGGGCATTCTCATCATAATACATTTTATTAATACAATACTTTAACATAATCTATTTGCTAAAGGACATGTATTCAAAACTTATTACAAAACTTTGAAGAGAATTAGCAATAATTTCACTTAATGACACTGATAGCTTAATGGTATTTATCGTGCTGTTTAAATCAAAATTTAGGAGCAAATCAAAAATACGTTTTCTCGAATGTTATTTTAGGAGGAGGCATACTTTAAGTAATTTTACTTTTCTTAGCACTTGACGGTACAAGCTGGGTAAAAGCACATTATTAAACAAAAGGTCTGCTTTGTCGAGGAAAGCGCTATAAAAAATGTATTAGAGTGCAGTGATGGAGTTCTACTTAAAAAACTTTTTTTTTTGATAATTTTATCGTTTTCAACATATCAATATTAAATAAAAAGGGCTACTAAATTATCACGAAGGTATGATCTCAGTCTATGTAGCAGTGACATACTTTTTAGAGGTTGCTTGCTCTGGATAAACTTCGTCAGGCGCGTTAAATGCATTTTTCAATGGCTAGTTGCGTAGCGCTATCAAGTGCTAGCTGTATCAGCGCTAACTTCGGTCAAACGCTCCCAAACAAAGCAGATACTTCGGGTTTATACACTTCAATTATCAATTAAATCCTGCATGCTTTGTAGTGATGGTCAAGCTATTTTATTGCCTAGCCTATGCTGTTATTTTATTTCTCAGAAAAACAAGATATTTTCAAAAATAATACGAATACAGCGCCACCATGCCTATAAACATTTATGTTTGAATAGTCCTACCTTTAACTTTAACCTAGCCTTTCCTACCCTACCTGTTAAAAATGTATGAAACAAATGTATTTACAAGTAAAGATCATTAGTTCAAATCACAGTTCACACAAATGCTCTTTTTTTACAAGAGCGGAAAAACAATTAAAAAGCAACTAAATGTAACAATTACTTACACCTATATTTTATCTACCTACTATACCTGTACCAATTAAATATAACTACATATTATATTTATTTAACGTAGGTAACTCTTAGGTAGGTATATGTAATCTTTGATTATAGTAAAAATAGTGTTTGTAACAGTTCAATGTGTAATGCATGAAACGGAACTTTGTTCCGTTATTTGTGGTCATCCGTCTTCTTCCTTCACGCCGTGAATCTATGGTTGTAATTGTGTCAGTCAAGGATTGTTTACTATTTTGAGAAATACTAAAATGATAAATGAGTTTTGTTTTCAAAAAATCTATTCATATGAATTTGTTAAGTTGGTAAAATGTTTGGAGAAAATGATTGAATGACTTGGTTCGCATAATTTTGTGAATTTTGTCGTTTCATTGATGAACGTGTTTACGTCAAATGTTTAGTGTATTTGTGCAGAAAATGTGAAATTTGTACAGTGAATGTTACCAAAAATGTGATCTGTTTTAATATTCATACAGTGGCTACAAGTTTGAACTTTATCAAAAGACGCCGAGGAAAGTATCACGCAGGTTGTCAACGAGAGAATCAGGTATTGCGATCATTTTTATTATTGATATTGATCAAGAGTTGAAGCCAAAATATGATGATACATGATTTTGATGGTTCTGGTGAGACACGAAAAAGCATTCTGTATGAAGCCCTACACTTTTGTTTTCATATTTTGGTAGCTTGTAAACATAACCTACAAACTCCATTTCATCTTGTTGATGAGCTTCAAAAGTTCAATATTAATACTGTTATTTAAAAAAACATATAAATTAAAAACAATAAGGTACATTCTGCACATGTTATATTGTAATTAAGTATCTGTTGTCTGTAATAAAATATTTATAAATTTAACATCCAAATTGCTTAACAAATCTTCTGATCCCTGCTGTCTTAGAGCCGATTTAACCAACGTCAGATAAGGAATATTCAACGAATTGTATTCTACAATATGCCTTATTCAAAAATTTCACCTATTTGTGAGCAATCATTTATGTAAATGATATTTTGAAACTGGTGGTTTCATACTTAATCTAATCTTTAGAGCTAGGAACTAGCCAGCTTTATTATTGGCTATAATAGAATTTATTTAGGGAGCAATTTTTCTGAACAACTATTTAACAGACGGCCCCCACGGCCCAAATGTTTCAATGTCAAACAGCTTAAACACAACGTCACTAGCAAGTGAAACATACTTGTAGGCACGTCGATTCATTTAAAAAAATATCAATCTCCAATTCTATTCAAATCGGACATACTAGAATCAATTCTTGTTTAAATCCAGCATTAAAAGATCGATTTTTGATTAATCGGGCCAATTTAAAACATGACTAATTGCCTATTAAAGATACAGGACATATTAATAACCATTTACTGCAAATACAAGCAACTGGATATAAGTATTATTAAAATAATAAACATAATATCACACCTATATTCTTTCGAAAGAATAGGTATAAGAGGTGGGAATCAAACCCAGGATCTTTTCCTCAGCAGTAGTGCTTGTGACCACTAAACTAATGTGGCAGTTTAAATTTCTAGTCTCGCCTAAGTTCTTGTAAGTTGGATAATAAATTAATAAAATCTTAAGTTTATAAAATTTAATTAATCTTAAATACAAATTTAACAAGAAATTATATTTCCCAGTATTTTAAGTCGTGATTTTAAAAAATTAACTTATGTAATCACTCAAGATCTAAACGACTCCTTTCGTCAGTAGCAATATTTCCCGCAACAGAAAAAAGCTGATGAGCATGATGCTTTCAAATCATTGACCAAGTACTACCACTAAATACCGCAGCCAATTGAGGAATATTATCGCTAGTTCTTTGAATGGATCGGTCCGATTCGGGAGGTTTATGAATTGATTTATAGAATCGATGTAGGGTACAAAATTGATCTGAAAAATCGATTATATTACTCTAAGTAATCGATTTTCGATTAATCGATTTCAAATCGACATGCCTACATTGGGAAAAGCCTGTTGACGAAGCTTAAGACGGAGGACGGCAGTGTAGCGTCGACGAAAGCAGAGGTTTTGAGGGAGATCGAAAGGTTCTATGGGCAGTTGTACACCTCTGTAGCCAAACCCGTTGATAGCTCGACCGGAGACCCACGAGCTATCCTGACCCGACACTACACTGAAGACATCCCGGACATCAGCCTCTACGAGATTAGGATGGCCCTGAAACAGCTTAAAAACAATAAGGCACCTGGCGAAGACGGAATCACAGCAGAGCTCCTGAAAGCGGGTGGAACACCGGTACTTAAAGTCCTTCAGAGACTCTTTAATTCCGTTCTGCTAGAGGGCATCACGCCTGAGGCATGGAATAGGAGTGTGGTGGTGTTGTTTTTCAAAAAAGGAGACAAAACCTTATTGAAGAACTATAGACCCATCTCACTCCTGAGCCATGTCTACAAGCTGTTCTCAAGGGTCATCACGAATCGTCTCGCACGTAGGTTTGATGACTTCCAGCCTCCCGAACAAGCCGGATTCCGAAAAGGCTACAGTACCATAGACCACATTCATACGCTAAGGCAAATTATACAGAAGTCCGAGGAGTATAATATGCCTCTATGTTTAGCTTTTGTGGTTTATGAGAAGGCCTTTGATTCGATCGAAACTTGGGCGGTGCTTCAGTCTCTTCAGCGGTGTCACATAGACTATAGGTATATAGAGGTGTTAAAGTGTCTATATAACAACGCCACCATGTCGGTCCGAGTACAGGAACAGAATACGAGGGCGATTCCATTGCGAAGAGGTGTAAGACAGGGCGATGTTATATCTCCGAAACTGTTTACAGCGGCATTGGAAGACGCCTTCAAGCTCCTGGAATGGGAAGGATTCGGCATCTCCGTCAATGGCGAATACATAACACACCTTCGGTTTGCCGATGACATAGTCGTTGTGGCAAAGACGCTGGATGATCTAGGCACTATGCTCGAAGACCTCTACCGAGTATCCCAACAAGTGGGTCTTAAAATGATCATGGAGAAGACGAAAATTATGTCGAGTTCCCTTGTTGTACCCACTCCAGTATCCATTGGGAACTCAACTCTCGAAGTTGTCGACGAGTACGTCTACAACTTCGAGAGTTGAGTAAGTTGGACCTACCCAATTGGATCACTTGTCCCAGACAAGTGATCCAATTGGGTAGGTCCAACTTTGAGAAAGAGGTTAATCGGCGAATCCAACTCGGCTGGGCAGCGTTCGGGAAACTGCGCAAGAGTGTCTTCTCGTCTCAATTACCTCAGTGTCTGAAGACGAAAGTCTTCAATCAGTGTGTGTTACCAGTGATGACATACGGATCCGAAACGTGGTCTCTTACTATGGGCCCTATAATGAAGCTCAAAATTACACAACGAGCGATGGAGCGGGCTATGCTCGGTGTTTCTCTACGAGATCGAATCAGAAACGAAGAGATACGTAGAAGAACCAAGGTAACGGACATAGCCTTGAGAATCAGTAAGCTTAAGTGGCAGTGGGCAGGGCACATAGCGCGAAGAGCTGATGGCCGTTGGGGCATGAAGGTTCTAGATTGGAGACCCTTCGACCAAAGACGCAGCGTAGGACGTCCACCAACAAGATGGACAGACGACCTTAAAAAGATCGCAGGATCAAACTGGATGCAGACCGCTGGTGATCGGTCGCTGTGGAAAGCCGTGGGGGAGGCCTATGTTCAGCTTCAAACGGTCAAACGCTCCCAAACAAAGCAGACACTTTGGGTGTAAACACTGCAATTATCAATTATACCCTGCATGCTGTGTGGTGATAGTCAAGCCATTTTATTGCCTAGCCTACGCTGTTAATTTTATTTCTCGAAAAACAAGATATTTTCAAAAATGATACAAATACACCACCACCATGCCTGTAAACATTTAGGTTTGGGATAGGAATAGTCCTTGCTTTAACCTATCCTTTCCTACCCTACCTGTTACAAATGTATAAAAAAGGATTCACAAGTAAAGATCATTAAATAATAACAAGAAATGCGCTTGGGGAAGTGAAATATATTTGAAGTATTTGAATGTGTATTTTTCCGCACAATCCTCTATTGGTGGGTTTTATTCTGCATAGAATAAAACTTTCTGTTTAGTTAGCTTGATAACAATCACTAGTTATTGCGCCAACATAACTTTCTTTTTCCACTCTTTATTTGATTACAAATGCATGAAGCCAGTGGCTTTAATATTTGGTGGAAACTGCCCAGAGCCTAGAGCCGTTACTGTACTGACAGAATTTTAAAGTAAATCATAATCATAATTTTATTGTCAATACTGTGTATAAAAGGTGGTAACAATAATTTATTACTTTCAACATTTATCAAAAATTTAAAAGATCAAGAAATAATAGTATGTCAAAAGTTATTAAAAAAAATCATCTAGGATATAAAAACATTTCTTATCAACCATTTTTACCAATACCCAAGGCCATTTTTTCAATTTCTGTTTGAATTGCGGGTTTTCTAGTGCATTTAGTAGTAGTTTATACAGCTAGGTAAATGGTTAAACACTTGAGTTCCTAAACACTTGAGTTCCTGTAATCATACCTTGATTCTACCTCTTGTTATAAATATAACTTGAAGATTTCATAGTACAAATAAATATCCTTTGGACATTCCCACACATGAACATCTAGTCCCAAAGTAAGCTACTAAAAGCTTGTGTTATGGGTGCCAGACAGTGGATATAATACTTAAATACTTTTGAAAATGTTACAAGCATGTTGAGATCTAAGATTCTTTTTAATTTTACTTTTTTCACAGAAATGATCCTTGTTATTCTTTACAAATACACATGTACCAAGTATACAGATACTCATCAAAGTCAGAAATTTATAATCTTTAAGTATATTTTTTAATGTTTCATATTTCTCAATGTGGTACATCACGCGAAGGCATTTCTTTTGAAGTATGAATGTTGATTGAAAATTGACAGAGTTGTCCCAGAATATTACGCCATATGTTAATAGAGGATATATGTAGCCATAGAATGCATTCTTAGTTATATTTTCTGCGGAAACACTTCTTAAAATTGACAAGGCATAGCAACCACTTAATATTTTTTTATTGATTGTCTCGATACGTCCCTTCCAGTTCATATAAAATTAAATTAATAAATCGTTTATTTCCAAAAAACAGTTTACAAGTATGTTACTGAGTTTTCCCGGTAAGTAGTCAAGGACACTTGTAGTGGGAATAACTCGCTTATTCCCTATATATGAGTATCTATATTTAAACCTAAGAATTTTATGTCAGGCACTTTTTCTATAAATTTATTGTCAATTTTAATACTTAATTTTAGTGGAACATTTTTTGACTTGATTTTTCTCTAGATTAACAGTTAAATTTATAGCTTTTTACCAATTAATTAAAATGTTTAGTGTATCATGAATTTCACCTACAAGTTCGTGATTTTTTGCTAGGTCTTTTGACATAAACAATGTAGCATCGTCAGCAAACATGACACATGAATGATTTATAATTAAGGCCCCAGTACACTGCCCTGCGGTACGCCAATGGATACTTTATCGTAATTGGATTGCACTGTTATTACATTTTTCGTTTTTTTGTCATATGTATCAAATATCGTTGACTGCATTCTATTTGTCAAATATGATTCCATTAGTTTCAGGGCAATACCACGTAGTCCTACATGTTTAAGTTGCTTCAGGAGTACCTTGTGCTTCACACAGTCAAAAGCTTTAGAAAAGTCCAAAAAAAGGCCGATGCAACTTTGCCGTGGCATTTTACCATTTTGGATGCGTCTGTCTATAAAACGTTCCACTTCACTAGAAAATGGTTTTTAGGAACCTCCATGTCAAGTTAAAAGACCTATCCATAGACATATGACTCCTTAATAGTATTATCTAAACATTTTTCGATAAAAGGAATTTAGCTTAAACTATTCTGGCTCACATTACATTAAAAGGCCACGATTATTGATGCACAGTTATTATCATTTGAAAGGAAGTATTTTTACGTCTAATTACAAAGTTTTAAGTCTAAATAAAAAGAAAGTCACAAAAACTTGATAAAATCTCTTACTTTGTTCCACGTTTAATTTTTCATCGATTTTCGTTTAGTTATACACTCATTAAGTCGAATTATGGATTTTTGCTGTTCGATAAAGTTGTCACAGTCCTTAAAGCTGGTTTGCAAAAAAAAAACACTACTTTTCGTTTGATTTTTTAAAGTGTTAATGAAACGCTTTACTTTACTACGTGGGTTTACACCGACTTGCCGTGGTCCTGTGGCCGTGGCCTGGCACTAGTCTTCCCGATACAAGATCTCACTCGTGGTCACAGCGCGTTTTATAATAATAATAATAAACGTTTATTTCAGGTAACAGATATATAATGAAATACAGGCCCATAAAATAAATACCTAACAGACTAACATACATAATCAAAATAAAATATCATAATTAAATTTACACGCTCTTTGTGTTGTTTTGCTTCAGTTTTGTAAGTAAGTCTTGAGGGATCTCCCTCCCCCCAGATGGATAAATGGGTGAATTCATTGCATTTTTGGGTTATAAATTAATACCTTTAAAAATTCACATCTCTTAAGCATGGTATAATTGAGGAGGGAAAGTGGTGCTTGAGGTAGGAGGCTGATAGAAGGAAGGGTGTCTGGGCAACCGGAGTGAATCCCTGCCAACGCCAAGTGTCAACTGGATCATAAATAAAGCCAGAATTTAATATAATTAGGAGGCCTGCCCATAAACTTACTGCCTCTAAACACAATTAAATTATGGAGAGGCTCCAAGAAGAGCAAAAAATATTTTTTATTGAAAAATATCTATGTGACAGCGACGCTACCGACAAGAGCGCAGCTCTTAAATTGAAGAAAAAGACTCTGTTTGACAAATACTTGTCTTTGGCAGGTTTCAGGAGTACAAGTGGCGGTGGTGTGGCTTGTGAAAATGCCAAGATGATGCACTGCTTCTTGCCAATATATGAAGCGACTTTATCGCATCTCACTGTGATTTACTTCTGATAAGAAATCAACATACTTTCCATAGCTTCGCAGATCAATCTGTCATTTTTTTCCAAAATTAAGTATCCTAGGTCCAAAATCAAGTCTCCAAGACTGGAAATCGGCAATCAGATCTAAATCAGTTACTGTCTAGATGTAATTTTTTATTCGGATTTGCTTTACATTTATTCGATTTTCACATGGACAATACGAATCACGGAACTACCTCAACTTTTTATTTTTCATACAAAATAATATGGAATTCTAAAACATTTGCAATCGAACAAGAAAAAAATACTTGTACGAGGCTTTTGGGGTTTTCAGCTGATTGACTGGCAGCTACTGATAGATTATCAAACATAATTAAATATTGCTTATCCGAGAGAATAACTGCACAATGCATTTTTTTTTGCCAAATTGTATTTTTGATGCCAAAATGTCCCCAAAGCCTATTTGCATCAGGGGAATTCGATTCATAATTCAAAAACTATTGGCTCTAAAATTATAAATGAAATTGCATCATTACATTTATGTATCTGTTGTTCCAGAATAGTTAACAATATTTCTTAAAGAAAAAAAGAAATTATTATAATATTCGTATGAAATTATTTTGTTAATATTCTTCGTAATATTGACACTAGTAAACGTATCTTTAGTTTCAGCCTTTAGTTTTTGCAACAAAAAAAAAACGATCTTGTATCAATCTTGTTGATTTTAGACATTCGGTCTTGAATTTTTAGGGTTCCGTAGCTGAATGGCAAAAACGGAACTCTTATAGTTTCGTCAAGTCTGTCTGTATGTCACATCCTCTTTATTCTGTAACTATAAGCATCACACTGTTGTAATTTGGCAGGCAGATGTATCCTGTTAACCGCTTTACGATTCTTACATTCTTACAAAAAATAAAAAATAATTATATTTAAGGGGGGGCTATCATAAATGAAACTTAAACCGTTTTTTTTTTCAATCTATGCGTGTGGGGACCTATCAGTCTTAAGAGAATTTTTAAATTGACATAGAGGTTTCTAAAACCATTTTCTTTTTAAGTCTGGCGTTTAATAGATAGACCCCCCCATCTAACTTTTTAACTAAGCGAGTGTAAATATATATATAATAATTATATATAATGTAGATCTTAAAAAATACTTTCGACGAAAATTGGTTTGAACAAGATCGACCTAGTAGTTTTTAGCACATTTTTAACAACCGCAAACATAACTTTGTTCTTCATACAAACACTATAAAAACAAAGTCATATTTGTTGTCAACAAAATATTGTGGTATTTTAGCTAAATGGAAGTAAGTGTATTCCCTAATTTAGTTCAGCGCGTTTCGGCTTCGCACTTAGCCGGTTTAAAAGATTCAGCATGCTTCTCATGACATTAATTTTGTTTTATATATAAGAAAGAGCCTCCGTGCTTTTTAGCCCATTTACAGTTGTGTGCAAGGCATTAAGAATGGTCTGTCCTCTTAGAACTTGTACGAAACTTTTTTTTATACTTCGTAAAATTATCATTGTCAACTTTAGAGTTATTTTCAGTATAGATTGACATGTTTTTTATTTTAAAACAGTCTCTGCCGCCTAACTACTTGCACGACGAAAATCGACTGCATGTGGTGTACCTATGCAATCGATTTTCGTATAAGATAAAAGCGGGCGTCACTTTAAGCAAAAGACGACGCGTGGTGCAAGCGATTTTGGTTTGGATTGGATTGGATTTGGAATTGGATTAGGGTAGTTAGGCGGTGACCTCGATAGTACCTCCTCGCAGAGTCCAGCGCAGTGACCATAGCGGCTGGCGCAAGCGCGCGTGGGACGTACCTACTTGATCTATGAGCATTATTTTGGAGTTATTATTCAAATCAGAGGTGGAATTGTGTAAAGCAACCGTATTCATTTGACATTTTAAAACGTACGTTATGATCTATCAAACCCTTTGTTCTTTGTCATTTGACAGATCATATTGTACGTTATGAACTGTCAAATGAATACGATTGCTTTACACAATTCCAACCCAGATCACTTGTGTCTAATAGAGATAAGCGCGTTCAAGCAAACAAACTCTTCAGCTTTATACTATACCTATCAAAATATCGTATATAGTTGTGGTATTTTGGCTAAGTGGAATTAAGTGGATCTCTAATTAGGGACCGTTCAAGTATTACGTAAGCAGATTTATGACAGTTATTTACCCCTCCTCCCCCTTGTCAGCAAAAGTAAGCAAAGCTCTTACTCCCCCCTCCCCTGCTTACGTAAACGCTGTACCTAATAAAAAAATGTGTGCGTGTACACACGTAAGAAGTGAAACTACTTTATGGCCTTATTTTTGGAAAAATGATCTACATGCAACTTTCCAGAAATTGGTTAAATAAAGTTAAATTAGATAAAGTTTAAACAAAAGGATTTTATTATCATAGGCATGAATTCAAATAATACAATTATTTCACTTTACCTTTTTGCTACTAAGATTATTACAGCATGAGAAAGTGAAAGTACTCTTCGTCTGAACCAACCGTGGTAGGGGCAAGAAAAAGATGGCGCGTAACGGAAAAATGTGACGCGTAACCGAAAATTGTGACCGTATTTTTTTTTCCAACGCCGATAAAGAAGTTTCACTTCAATAATGAATAAGCAAAAATTAAGCAAAGCTACCGCAAAAACCTTCTTGAATTTTACCAGCTACTACACGAGCGAAGCATGTGATGTCAAATACCGCATACCAATGGTTTAAGATTGACTTATAACGACGAGTATAAATTTAAGCGTAACTAAAACGTCAAAAACCATACGCGAGCGAAGCGAGCCCGAATATTTCTTTAAACTTTACTAAAAATCTGTTAACTTTGTAACTTTTCCGTTACCAGCAGTAATATTATCATTCAAATGTTTGAGGGAATATATTTGAGGACAGATTACAGGATCTTAACGTATTCATAATTTATAAGTATCCCCGAAAATGGGTATAGTTTTCAAACAACGACAATGTGTGGGTTGGCAATATAAAAAAAAAACTACTGCCAGTCTGCTGACGTAATCACCATCCCGACCCCCCGACCCCCCATGTCATCAAAAATAAGCAAAGCAAAGACCCCGCCCCCCTATAGTGCTTACGTAATACTTGAACGGCCCCTTAAGAGATTGGCCCTTAGTGTGCGAGTCCGACTCGCACTTGGCCGGTTTATAGCTATTATTCACCAATCGCAATCATAACTGTCTCTCATACAAATACTATGAAATCAAAGTTATTTTTGCTGTCCTTAAAATATAGTGGTATTTTGGCTAAGTTGGAGTGAGTGAGTGACTAAATAAGTGGTTTATTTAGTTAAAGTTGGCACGTAACCCTTAGTGCGCGAATCCGACTCGCACTTGACTGGTTTTTAATTTAACATTGTCAGTGTCATTTTTTATTTTATTATTTGAAACGAAAATGCGATCGATATTTGTAAATATAAATTTAATATTTATATATTAAATCATTCATTATTGTAACTAAAATACTAATACATATGTAATTGAAATACTTTATTGACATCATTGCCCATTTTAATTAGACATTAATATATTGTTTATTCTGAAACGGACATTGTTATGTATTATATCTAAACGAATTTTATATAATAATAAATCTTAACCTATTCTAAATCTAGGATTTGTTAGTATAAACTTGCATGCTATATTTTAGAGCCAAATAAACAGGTTATTAGCAACTACTTCACTGTATACTAACTTATGATCAACTTTCACCTAACCCTATTTATGGCAAATAAATGACTTTAGTCTCAAAATTTATGCCTTTTAGTCTCAAAAAGTTATAAAATCTTATGTAGAGCCAAGTTGCTAAACCTACACGCCCTAACTTTAACTGTACACCTTAGTCAAAATAATGTGGCTTGCCTTGCCCGTTGCGTTAGTACGAAAATTTTTGGATTACAAAAAAATCAAGTAAACACGAGCAAGCCCTATTATTTTGACTAAAGTGCACAGTTTGTGAAGATTTTGAGGTAGGTTTTCTTGAGTAAAGTACGCAACCGTGTAGGTTGTACGTGTACCCTACTTGTTGGTTTAGAAGCTTGGCTCTTCGTAAGATCTCAAATACATATTTTGGACATTGAAAGACATTTTACATGAAAATGTATTTCGTCGGATTTTATTATTTACCGTAAACATGGGCGATGCGAAATAAGGTGTGTTTTAACTTTAGTTTATGATTATTTATTTTATGTTATATTGCTCTTTGTTGTTTAATAAAGAAAATTAATGCAGGTGGTGTTTTATTATATTAACAAGTAGTAATTAAAATGATCTATAAAAAAATGAAAATCCATCGCATCAGCTAACATTATATGTTTACAGTTATAGGTGCTATAAACAGCAACGTGAAAGGGGATTTGCACTTCATCCAGACTAAGAGCGGTCACCTGCAGCTGATCTACGAGCCATACATCTTCGTGACGGACAGCGTGCGCAGCGGCCGAACGTTTTGGCGCTGCATGGAGTACGGTAAGCGGTGCCGCGCGCGCATCACATCCAAGAATAACGTGCTGCGCATCACTAACCCCGTTCATAACCACGCCGACAACCACATGCAGAAGATCACTCGCAAGTACGAGGAGGGCGAGGTCGTCACCTGCCCCACCGTCTAACTCGGGTCTCGGAGAGACTTTTCAATCTAATCAATCGTGTGTTTTTTATTAAGTTATTTACAAACTATGGCTATTTGTCCCATTATTGTCAGTAACGATTTATACGTGTAAGTGTGTAGTTCATAAATAATAATTTAGGTAATTGAATTTAGAATTATAGAATTAAATAAATCCCATCTTAGTAATGAATGTCTTTGAAATGTAAAACATTGTGATAAAGTAAGCGTAGTATAAGGCTTCAATAAAATCCTCAATAAATAATTTGCAGTTTTTATTATTATATTATTGATTTGTATAATTTTGATGAACGACGCAACAGGCGCGAAGGCGGAGGTTTGGTACACGGTGACGCGTCGCGGCGCACCGTTGCTGCTGGTGGACGGGTTTGCGTTCGTGGCGCGCAAGCGTCGGGGCGCGCGCGTTTATTGGTCGTGCCGCGCGCGTTCCCGGGGCTGCGGTGCGCGCGCGCTCACGCTCGACGGCCGGCTGCTCGCGTGCGCCGCGAACCACAACCACGCGCCGTACGCGCCTGTGCAGGATGAACACGCGCGCATCGAAAACCTGATTGAAACTATACCTTCTACATAATATACACACGTCACAGTATGCTGGTCTTTTTATTATCTCTTTTCTTCATATTGATTATCAACTTTCTTTCGTTGTCCTGTTCCCTGATCACTTGGAGTCGGCGAAGTATGTTTTTCTAGTTTACAAATCTACAAATTACAATCCTATCAATCGAAAATGACCTACTCATCCACTACGTTCACCATGTACATACATACCTTTCTACTGTCCTCATTTATTATTATCTCTATGAGCATGTATAACCTCTGGTGAGATTTGATTTGTTTAGGAATAGGTGAAGATCTGAAATTTCTCTCTCCTCTCCTCAGTTTTTGGACGTAAGTAAGTAAGCCGCGGTCTGCATTTAACAGCATGGGTGGTCCGGGTTCGGATAATGATGGTTGTGGTGTTTTGCAGTGGAGTTCGTGATATCTAACCGAGGGCGGCGTCACATGCGGCTCGGCGGGTTCTCGTTTTACGCGGAGAAAGTTTTCCCGGAGAAGAACAAGGTGCGTTGGCGTTGCACGCGGCGCACGTGTCGTGCGTACGCGCACACGCTGCACGACCGCATATTCGCGCTGAGCAACGTGCACTCGCACGAGCCGCCCGCCGTGCCGCACTCCGAGCGTGCCTTCACGCACGCAGCGCTCGCCGCTAACGCCAAGGCTGTGCTCGACGATTAACTAACTAACCGCTTTTAGACATTTGACTTATAAAGTACGAGCAGAATTGCTCTTTATACGAATTTTAATTGAAGAAGATTTGCGGTCCTTTGACCATGATTTTTACAACCCTTATCACACTGGCGGATTGCGAACGTTTTCAAACCAGTTCGAGTGCGCAGCGGGTATGCCGCAGATTCCCTGTGGACCCGCTCCGCCCCTAACGGCCGCATCGCAATCCGCCAGTGTGTTATGTTATTGCATAGTCTGAAACTGAATGTCAGATTTTCACATTCTTAGAGCAATTTTGTAAGTTACTCTAGACAGTATGATAATGTTAGGTATCATACATTTAAAATTAAATAGCAATAATACGCAGTCTAACAATAAATGTAATCATTGGGCGCATGTTCGGTACAGAACAGCTTTTGCTTGCATAACAAGGGAGTTCTGCTGTGCATTAGACAACAGGGAATATGTATTAAAACCGTTTTTTTATCAAGTGACACCAATATTATAGAATGCTACAAATATTAAATTGAAAATTAAACTTGCATATTCCCTGTTCTGTGACCGTGTGATGTGAAATTAACATCAACAATGGTGATGGAATGTAATCAATTCTAGTCAAATTATTTTAACGTAGCAACATTAGATAATATATTTTTTTTACAAATTTGGGTGAGAAATAAGCACAAATGTAAGGAAAGGCAAAATACGTCGGCGTATACAAGTCGGGCTAAGCACGTTTACTCATTCATTAATTGATCTCTGTGTTCTCATTTAAAATACAACTATTATAACTTAATTGTAGAGATTATATAGTTTAGTAAAATCATCTTAGCAATAATGTTATAAGTAAATGTTTATTATTTGTACGACAGAGCTTATCTATCGGCAATAGTGTAAATGATATTAACATGTCTAGTCAAATAAAGTATTTAATGGTCGTGATCACGAAGCGCTTTATTAAAGAAAAATAAAAATGTAATCGATGTCAAAAGGAAACTAAGCTTAGCTCTGTGGGTTCACTGGGTTATGTCTGGTGACTAACAAACATGCATGCGGGTTCTGTCGCGGTGGTGGTGGTGGTGTTTCATTGTGGTTTTGGTTTTAGAGAAAAACGTGCGGTTGTGCGTGGGCCCGGGCGGCCGGCCCCGGCTGTGGGTGCGCGGGCGCAGCTTCTACGCGGCGCACACGATGCGCTCGGGCGTCGTGCGCTGGCGGTGCACCATGGGAGGTTGCGGCTGCAAGGCCTACACGCAGAAAGGCACGCTTCATAAACTCGTCGGCGAGCACAACCACGCCGGTCGCTGCGGACGCCGCAATATCACTAAACCTACCTCCAATTCCACACCCACCCCTCTCCTCCTTCCCCGCCTGCCGCGACTCGATTTTGACAATTTTGATCCCAGCGCTTGGGTTGTCCGCTACTAGTCAAGCCACAATGGACACATTTTGATAAGCAATTAAAGCAATACTTTAGCTTTCTATCTAGAAGTACATGCATATCAGAATAATTAAATCGTTTCATCTGTTACAAAGTAGACTAAGATGACAGATCCACTTGAGCGCATTGAAAAGATTTTTTGAATAGCCAGAAACGATTTTTTTAAGCATGATGAATTCATGTGATGTTGGTCACCGTGTTAGGTAAGGAAATAATGATAAATAATTTGTGCCATAAATTATACACTAGTTATAACAAATTAATTTAGTTAAGACATTCATTATTTTATAACTCCTGCGAAAGGAGTTGTCCTCGTGATGATGACACCAAAACATCAATAGTCAAATAAAAACCAAGATCTCATTTTAGTGTTGTCTAGGTGCCAAATATAAAATTTTGTTATTGTGCATTGTATATTTTAGGTGTGCATTTTATTGTAGAATCGTTCTGTAGATAAAAATCTATAATTTTTATAATCGATATGAAGTGCTTAAGAAATATGGTCATGGCCATGGTACTTTTAAAGAGAGTCTTCCTTTACTTTTCTTGACGACAGTTGTGATAATCAAGTTTTTTTTGTCGGTTTTAATTTATTCATAAAAAGGGTTTTTCTGAAATTATAGATAGATACATAGTGTCAAATACTGTATTTGTATGTGCCAACTGAATTGCTCATTTTATCTCATAGAGAATATTTTTCTTGTGAAAGTTAAATCATGCCATGAGTTGTGTATGTGTAATTGTGCTGAATAAATAGAGGAAATATTATGGTCTTTCATTATAGCCGTGTATATCATTAAATAAATTTTACTATCCGAAAACTTCTTATTTACCCTATGGACCTTGTTATTAAAATATATCACAGACAAAAATAATTAAAAGGTAACGGTTACACTTTTTGTTTTATAGTATAAGAAAAAGTCTTTTTACTGCTGTTTACTAACATGCGGTTTGTTTTCTTTAGCACGCTTTATCCGCGCCGGCAAGGGGCGGTTGCTTCTTCATCGAGGCTACACCTTTCGCCTGAAAAACAACCTGGCTCACGGGCGCAAGCAGTGGTACTGTTCGTCGCGCCTGACGTCCCGATGCCTCGCCGACGTCAACACCGAGGGCCCGGAAGGTCACGAGCGCATAGTGCGCTCCCGCTACGCGCACAACCACGCGCCGCCGAACGTGCGCCGCTTCGCCGACGGGCGCTACGTCGTGCGCACGCCGCACCAGAGCGGCCACCGCGCGCCCGCGCCGCTCGACCCACACCACCAGCTGCTGCAGCTGCAGCACGCGCTCGCGCTCTACGCCGCCACCGCGCACGCCACCGCAACCGCCACCGCCAACGCCACTGCCGCGTCCGCCAATACCGGCATCTCTTCGCAGACCTCGCCCAACTCCCTGCCGCCGCCGGCGCAGCATCCGCCCTCGGTCAACAAGCCGCTCCTCGTCGACACTCCCTGTAAAGAGGAGGACTAGACGACCATCGAGCGACCTCTATTATTATGGCAATGAATTACGTCGACCGACTTAAAACATATTCACGATTTGAAACGAGAAATCTTTTTACGATGCATAATATCGAGCATTTCTCGCACGCCTATTGGCGTGTGAGCTGTAGCATAAATTATATTAATGTGTAGATTAATTATAATATAAGTTTAATACGGGGATAAGGTTTCGTTTAGGATTCAGCGATGGCTATGTTGGGCTACTATCATCGGTAATGTGAATGTATGTTAACCAATAAGTGTTTGTCGTTGTGTTTGGATGTTACGGCGACCAGTGAAGGGAACAGCGAGTACCAGATAATTAATACCAGTGGAATGTCGTGACGTGCATAGGTTAGGAATTCTCGTTGAGGCGGGAAGTTATCCTTATAGGTGTGGGTTATTTATGGAATCGATTAAGATTTAATGTCTGTAAGAACTTGAATGTATAATGGTGTCATCTCGTATTGATGTCAGGTCTAGGATAGATGGTTGGTTTTTATCAGGAGTAAGAGCGCTTTCACATTTAGGCGACTTTAGCAGCGAGATGGTCGCGTGACAGTCGCGCTGCTGATAACTTCATACATTGGCAGCAGCAACGCGCTGATTTTTTATGTATGCACATTCGCTGCTGGCGCTCTTATGTGAAGGCGTACTAAGGCCGATTATAGCGTTTGATTTAAAGTTGGCTCAGTCGATCCATGCAGCGTCTTAGCTGTCGCGCTGAACAGGCCGAGGGAGGTACTAAGCAGCTGGTCAATAGGTCAGGCAGGTCAGGAAGATAAATAGCAGTCTGTAGAGGTCAGAGTCGACACGGGGGTACGGAACGGTTGGCGGCCAGTGCCGCTGACGACGCGTCGGTGACTGAATACGATAAACTCGAGTCGAAACAAGCAATATAATATCCCCAGACTGGTACTTAGAAATACTTAATTTATTTTGAGAATGTAACTTTACATCAAATATTGCTACTTAGACGATTAGATAACCGCCTCCTTAATCTATAAGATTTTTACATTAGCGCTATCAGTAGCGACTAGTGTTAATACTCCATCGAAGTACTTACCTTTGGTGTACGCCGCCCGGCCGGAGGGAGCCGCGGCGGCACAAGCGCGCGCGCAAGCTGTAGTCGATGTTGTGCTCTTTAGGATTGATTTAAGTACTTAAGCTCAATCAACTACCTCTTCTCTTTTTATACGGGTTTTACAGATTAGTTTAATTATACAATTTTATATACATGATGAATACTCAGAAGCTTTACTCGAGTAAGGTGTATAGGCTAAGCTAGGCTAGGCTAGGCTAGGCGGGTGCGCCGGGCGGCACGCGAGCCGCGCAGGGTCCGGCGCGCCTCTCACTACCTCTAGTTATTATCGGAACTCAACTACCTCTTTACTTAGTTTTAACTTGTATTCGATCGTTCGCTGTTGACGACTTAGAAGAATTAATAGGCACTTTGTGAGACTGTTGTCTGAATATATTTTATTAATTGTTTTTTAAAACTAATAATTTGTTGCTCTACGACCATAATATTGTGGTTCCGCTTTTATGTCTACCACTCTGATTTAAGTACAAATTTAAACTAATTTAATTGTTATTTAGATGTCTTACTTAAGATTACTTTGGGTCTTGTGATTTGATGGCATAATATTGGATGATATTAATGTATAGATGTTTTATTAGATCTGCAGAAGTGTGTATCGAACAATTAGGAAATAATCATTTCACATGAAGCGAGTCTCGACAGTTGACAGAAATTGTAACAAAATGGATGGCATAGAACCGCTCCATGTGAAATAATTTATTATGATATTATATAATTTAATATTATTACCTAATTATTATCTACTTGTACCTTTAATGTTTCTATGTCTGAAGTACACGCACCAACGCTCTGTTGTACCTGATCAAATACTACATCAATACAATATAACCAAATATAATTTATTTGAAGTGTTCCAATCCGTGGCGATGGCGACTTGTATGTAATTGCATATTATAATTATTAGTTGTAAGTTTAATTGTATATCACATTATTATATTTAGAGAAATGACAATACAAGTCAATTATTTAAGATGCGATTCATTCAAGAGTTATTTAAGAGTTTCGCAATCCCTCACACTGTGTACATATACTGTACATAAATCGATTTGTATCAACTCTATGGTATGAATGGTGACATAATTTCTCAATTTTATATAATCGAATATTTTGGTCTGATATGTAATGGTAATTGTGGTTTCTCTATATTTGCTCACGTGCGTTATCTTGTTACGAATCTCTTAGTATCAGATCGATTGCGCGGAGCGTGTGAGAGTAGCGCAGCGCCGTCGCCGCGGGTTGCGCAGTCTGTCGCCTGCTCACGATCAACTTATCTACCTCATTCGCTGTTAACTACTCTTATACGAGTCTTAATCATGCATAGTGTAATTTTATTCTTGTACCATTAATTAATCATAAGTTTTGGTTCATCTACGGGGTATGTATTGTGAAATCATATTAAATTGTACTTATAATTAACCGCGAGTTTCATTGACATCTCTTTTCTTTTAATCGATACTCTGATCGTCAATCACTTTTACTTGAATGAAATCGTTTTTGGTATTGGGTACTCGATTTTGTGGTTTTTCTGACTGTTAACTGACTCTGAATTTTTCCGCAGGTATAAAGTTTCTTAAGTCGCGACGCGGAAAGATAATAATGATGGTGAACACGTTTCCGTTTTGCGAAGAGTCTAAGCTGCGGGACAAGGTGATATGGCGGTGTACGTCTAAGAAGACGAATTGCAAGGCGCGGATCCACATGCTGGGGTCGAGCGTGGTGGCGGTGAAGGGGATGCATAACCACCCGCCGCGCGCGCTGTGCCTGCCCACGCGCAGGGCGCGCAAGGCGCTCGACGCCTGCGCCGCGCCCCCGCCGCCCATGCCCGTCTCCGCAAATGTCATGGACGCCCTAGCCCTGCAATCTTCAGAGCTCAAGTGACAAACATTCGCCAACTTGATTTTCCACTCAAATGACTCTCGTTCTGTAATATTCGAAATGTTGATAGGATCTAACTTAAATTTTGCAATCTCCGAAGACATAAGGACTACAATAGGACCGGACCTCATCGGGTTCAGAGCAAAGGGAAAGGAAAATATTTATTGATTTAAGCTCTATTTAGATAGCAAAATATATTACGGCAATTTGATATTACTTATTTTACAGGCTTACTAAAGTCATGGTCAGAATTACAGGTTTTACTGTTTTTCGGATGTCTTAATGAGTGGTAAAATTTCCGTAAGATTGCTAAATTGTATCCAAGTATTACGAAATTACGTGTTACTTTAACGATTAAGAGATGTATATAAATATTAAATATAATTGTAACAAAAAATAAATACAAGAAAATAGTTTGTAGTATGTGTAACTGCGGATTATCATGGTTGATCCAATTGTAGAATAAGACAAGAATATAAGATTCGATATTTCATTCCATTTGTACTGCCTCGATGTTCGGCTCGTACTGGTGCTTAAAGCTGAGGTTGATTTTTGATAGTTTATAAAATGATTATGAAATGGTTGACACTTTTTGAAAGTAAGACTACATTTTGCTCAGTTTCAAGAATTTTATCAATACAATTGAAGTGTACGCGTTTATGAACTAGAAGACAAATTAAAATTAACTGCAATCTATGTAAAGTTGTGATAAGGTTCGTTATTTGGATTTAAAATTATTTTGTAGTTTTAACAATACTTTTATATACTGTACTTATGAATTATGGTATTAATGTTAAATTCCAAGTGTATTTAATTTGTATAAGCGTAAGTGCCTTTCTGACTAAGGGACCATTGTCAATTAATTGATATTCTAAACATTCCGTATTTAATGTTGTAGTTGGTCTTTTATATTTCGTAACTATTCCAATTTTGATATCTTTATATCCATATACACGTTAAATTTGTATAGGAGTATTACTTCTTAGATTTTTAATTAAATATGTTTAATTTAAGTTTGTGTTTTTCTTTACTCACTCGGAATATATGAAAGATGAAGTATTAACAAGTATCTTTGTTTAATGAATCTGTTATCCGATTGGTAGGGTTATCGGGTTTCAGGCTACCGTCGTTAAATGTTTATCTGGTTTGTATTTTGTACTGTCGGTGAATATGTTTGTGTTTAGGTCCCCAAGGGGGGGCGCGGTTCAGGTTCGGGCGTCGCAGCCAGCTGGAGCAGGAGCCCATCATCTGCTGCGGGAATTTCTCATTCGTGAAAGATCGTGATTTCCCGAACGGCCGCACAAGATGGCGGTGCGCCCGCGCATCTGACTGTCCCGCTAACCTGTACACAATCGACTCTGATGTTGTACTTTTCTATGATAAACACAACCACGATTAAAATTATATATTTATAAAATATTTTTTGAATTTAGTCATCTTCATGACATGAATTTGAACTGTTGTTCTGATATTGGAGAGATACTCGTACGAAAAATAATAAAATTGTACATAATAGAGTATTTTTTCTCTGGTCGAAACAAATTACTTCGGTATCAAACTCTGGTAAAAATATGTGCTTTTCTAGGTAAACTTAAAGCGGCTTACATACCGACGGGCAGAGGGAAAAAACTCTTAATTTTAGACGGGTTCTCGTTTATGGAGACTATGGCGACTTACTGGGTTTGCTCTCGGAGAAAGACTGCGAGTTGCCGCGCGAGTGCACGGACAAACCGCCGTGGCGAGGTGGTCGGGGTCGACAATTCGCACAACCACCCCAGGCCGCGCTTCTACCAGAAGACAACGCAGAAGATGATAGTATTGAGCTAATTTACTTGCTCGATTATACTGAACTAGTGGATAATTTTATGATTAGATTAAGGTCTCGATATATTATTCCAGTTGCAGGTGGAAATGCCAGTAACAAGTAATGTATGCTTTGTATACAGTTTAACTGCATTAAAAGCTATAGTGTGCAATTTTCATTAAAAAATTCTCCATGCAATTTGTGAGCTGCAATCCGGTAAATTTCTTGTTTTTTGGAATGACAAGCTGTTGCTGTATTAAAGAAATAGAGACCAAATCGTACTGGGAAACTGAACCACTAAATCTCCTATGTCCTGGTCATATCTGGGAGGACACATTTTTGTCAAAGACGTGATATTATAATTTCACTAGTGTATTTGTAAACACTGGTTCTAATAATTTCACGGGGTTTTTTCAGTGATTTCAGTGATATTCATTTCACTGGGAAGCAAAATTTATATTTCAATAAACCTGAGTTAAATTTGTGGTGGGACGCGTTTTAACGTTAGTCACTTGAGTTATTTAGTCGCCATTTGCAAAACAATAGTTGTAAACATTGGCGCGTGTCGTTCTTAGCGTTATTACTGTTATATCGTGTTATTCCATATTTTTTATATGTTTATGAGTGTATGTGAGTTTTTATGAGAGTTAGGTTTTTTACTTTGATTATTCTAGTCAATATATCTTCGAAATTAGTGATCGTGCAGTGTTTCAATCGTCAGATGCATCAATTTCAAGTGGAAACAAGAGTGAAAACGTGGTGCGAAAAGAATTTGACACAGAGTTACGAAAGTAACGTTAGGTTAGGTTAGGTTACTACACTGGTCAATCAGATAAAACAATAAAAAACGGAATGGAGTCCGAATAGAATAGATCTGGTAATCAAAGCAATTGAAGAATTTAAAGCACGAAAAATACAAAAGCTTACAATTACTAATAAGCAGTACCATTATGCAACAAAATATGATGTACTGGATGTGTGGAAGAAAAAAATTAATAGCAGAGCGAAAAAGTGTTTCTTCAATTCCTACACAAATAATTCTAAGTGAAAATTATGATATTTTACTCAAAACGCATTTAGCAACGGGCCATAGTGGCGAGATAAAATGACTCATGCCTTTAAAGATACGAACATTGTCCCGCAATTAAAATCTTTGAAAGTATGTGACGAAGTTGTGTTTTACTAAATCGGGTATGATTATTAGGTAGCTATAGATATAGATAAATATAACAAATAAAATGAAATAAATTTATTTCCAAAAACCGGTCTCTCAATTCCTAACACTATGTTTAATACTTGTAGCTCAGTAGGTAATGAAAACTGACCAATCAGAAATCGCTCTGATAATCTTACGGCTTTCTTAAACCAGTGCTATTTTCAAAGTATCACCGGCTTACGATTTTACTGTAACGGTGTAGTGAAATTATAATATCACGACTTAAATACCTGCAACACATACACGAGTCCCTTAGAAGTCTATGCATTTTTCAGGAAATGTGTTCGCTTAGCAAACGATCCAGACGATATAAATAAAGATTAAAAAATCACGGTGACTTTATATGTAAATTTAAAGTGTGATATTTTCAGTTGTAGATAAACTGAAGGCTGCGTATATACCCACCGGACGCGGTAAAAAATCCCTTATTTTAGACGGGTTCTCGTTTATAGAGCAGACTAATAGTCCATATACTCATACCAGCTGGGTATGCTCGCGCAGGAAGAACATGAAATGTCGTGCCAGCGCGCGCACCAACCGTCGCGGCGAGGTGATAGGCGTCGACAACTCGCACAACCACCCCAAGCCGCGCTTTTACCAGAAGACTACCAAGAGAATGATCACGTTGAACTGAATTGGGACGTTTGCTTTAGTTTTTTCATACATATACAATTTAAGTTTAGCTTAAAGGATGATTCACGCTACAACGTACCGGGGCTGGACCGTGCTGGAACCGGGAAAAAATCCGACATTCCAATGCCGTGCCAGGCCGGGCCCGGGTGGAGCACGGTCAGGCATAAATCATTTCATGCAAGATGTATGTTTGACCGTGCCCCGGCCGGCGCGCGAGCCGGCCGGGGCAGGCGCCGGCCGGGGAACGGTCAAACATTATTGTGTAGTATGATGTAACGATGTCATCATCATCATCATTATCAGCCAAAGGACGTCCACTGCTGAACATAGGCCTCCCCCACGGCTTTCCACAGCGACCGGTCACTAGCGGTCTGCATCCAGTTTGATCCTGCGATCTTTTTAAGGTCGTCTGTCTATCTTGTTGGTGGACGTCCTACGCTGCGTCTTTGGTCGAAGGGTCTCCAATCTAAAACTTTCCTGCCCCAACGGCCATCAGTTCTTCGCGCTATGTGCCCGGCCCACTGCCACTTAAGATTACTGATTCTCAAGGCTGTATGTCTGTTACCTTGGTTCTTCTACGTATCTCCTCGTTTCTGATTCGATCTCGTAGAGAAACACCGAGCATAGCCCGCTCCATCGCTCGTGATGTACCGATGTAGGTCAAACATTATAGTGTAGCATGAATCAGCGAAGATATGTGACTGAATGGACGAGGTGATTTGTTAATCACTAAACGTGATAAATAATTTTAGAAAAAATATTATAATACTTATATTTTGAATAAATGACTTTTTATTCAATCGTTTGTTTTTCTAAATAACTAGTAATATAGGGATGTCGATTTAGTTGTTTGGTTTCAACTATTCTGTTTGTTTCTATAGCACATGTATTAATGCGGTTAGTTTTCTTTTAGCCTTCTATCTGCCTTCGAGAGCTGGAAAATCTGTCCTGATATTTCAATTCAACAAGTTTTGGGTGAACAATCAGTACAGAGATAAGCTGAACTGGGCTTGCCGTGACAAAGACACTAAAGGGTGTCTGTGCAGAGTACAGACCACATTGGAAGGGCGTTTTATTAGAGTCAAGGGGGCCCACAACCATGAGCCCAACTTCACCCCAGAAAACTTTGACACCCCTACGCCCCCTGAAGTACCGACTGACTTACTTGTCCCTTTTAAAACCTCCAAACATAAAAAAATGGATTTTTACGAAAAAGATATAAAACCCAAAATCGGAAAAATTAAATCCAGAATATTATAGCAATGATGTAAGGTACATTAGTTACAACGGCTGTGATAAAACTACATTCGCTACAAAAAGACAAACAAAATACTATTTAAAACATTCCTCTTATGAATGTGATTGTATTCTTTTTTATTTTTTCAAAGTTGCATTGTGTTTCATCTGTGGCTGTATAAGTTCTTCAGTAATTATACTACCTACTTATTTTTAGTAATTTCAGTTAGTTTCGTTACAATAATTAATTTAGATTAATATCTAGGATTTAATCATGGTCTCTGTTGAGATAAATTTTATTAGGAATCTCAACGACTGTATAGGTTTAATTAAAGTAATTGTGTGTCATATTTTATTATTAACATTTTCTTGTACAGACAACAGCACGTCAAGGTAAACACTGCGGTATCTTATTCAGTTGTAATAAGGGCTAGTTAACAAAAGTGGGTAACCTGATGTGCTGGCCACTGTACCTGCTCATTTCAAAATGTACTGCTTGTCGAAATTTATCGAAAAAAATGTTTTTTTTTTGTTTTTAGCATTAACTCTGATTGGGATGTTCTCGACTTATTCTTTTACTTACTATGGCATTATTTTAATAACGAATAAATGTATTTTTATAGGACACACATCGTTTTATTATACGTGCATCGAACTAATTTCATAGAGGTAATTTATGTAAGATTAATATTTTATATGGTGCATTGGTAGCAATAAGTATGTTTTGCAGTTTACTGGGCTCGGTCGCGCTATGGGAACCCGGTGTTGGTGATCAGCGGGCAAAGGTTCCGGCGAGCGGGAGGGTGTCTCAAGCAGCCGACCCGGTCAGGAAGGATCACCTGGACCTGCATCAAGTCCGACCTGGGCTGCAAGTGCTACGCCATCACCTACGGCAACCGAGTCATCGCCATCGGCCATCCACACATGAATCACACCCTCAAATATCCTAAGCGCAAGAAAATAAAAAAGATTCGCAAAAAGCACTTGAAAATACTATCTCCATTCCTTAATGGAAATGGGACCACCCCTACCTATGATCAGCTTTTTCAAAGCATATTCTCTTAAATTAATTAGAGTTCCAGGGCTTAAGCAATATCACAAATATAAAAAAAAGAAGCTACTAATGGTACTTCATTGCGTATGGTGGTTTTATTAGGGATTTAAATTTTTATTAGATGATAATGAAATGTCAAATAAAGTAGAACTTACAATGTTTTGGATAAATTTGTTGTTTGGCTGTTAGGGCTAGTCCTTATAAAATAAGTAGAGTATGTTTATTTCTAATAAAATTTTACTATGTGCATGTACTTATTTTTTTATTAATATTCCTTCTTTCTCTCTTATCTTAGGAAGGTATCACATACAACGTAGTCTAGCTGTAGTGCATTGGGAGTTAAGTTTAAAAGCTAATCTATTCGGTTTTAGTTGCAGGTGCAGGAAACCCAACGGAGACGCCGCCGACCCTCGGTCTCCCGTTCCCGTTCCCATGTTTTCCGGGTCAGTTCCGGTACTGCCTGAGCAAGCGGGGCAAGCCAGCTATCGAGGTGGGCGCGCACCGGTTCTGCTTCAACGGGCGCGCGGCCAGCGGCAAGGTCTGGTGGCGCTGCTCGCGCAACCCTCGTTGCCGCGCCGCAGTCCACACCTTCGGACTCCGCGTTGTGCAGATGAACAGCGCCCACACCTGTGGCGTACGCGCCACACCCTTGAGACCCATGTTCTAACCACTGCGAGCCTTGCCGCTCGCAAGGGCTATTATTCGGCTGAAATCTGAGATTATGGTAATCGATCTGGTCATTGAAGGCATAATTTAGAAATTAAGAATGCATTTATTCCAAAAAAAATAAAAAGTTTTCGCGCTCAAAATTGACATGACGAGTCGATTTTAACGTCTACGATTGGCCACCGGCAAGTGAAATGTTGTTGGATATTGGCACATATTTTTGATCTCACTGCGATGCCGGTATGGCGTTTCAAGCTGGATACAAGTTTATTCTTTCAATTGGAATGTTAAATCTTGCTCTTGTGCCTTTATGCCGGTGGACCGAGAATCTCTCCAACAACTGATACGCTTTGACTTAATTCAAAATGAGATGTGTCAAACTTTAGTTTGTGCGTATCTTATAAAGTAACGATATTCTCCAAAGAGATTATTATGAAGTAAACCTATCTTACTACGGTAGAATTTGCGCTGTGTAAAGTATACGATTATTTTATAGGAATTAGTATATCGGCCGTTTGCGTATTTACGACTTGAGACTGTATAGATCTACATAATTACAATTTGTTTGCTTTTCGTATTTGATTACAATATACAGTTTTTGATCGGACCACCTTTAATTCACCCACGTTTTCTACGGCCATTTTTATCGGTAAAATACTAGGATAGCGAGAGTCGCATCCTTCATCCCTCTGAGTGAGAGGCATTGAAAAAAACACTTTTCAAAACTTTCGGTGCTCATTCTAACTCGTTTTATTTTCATTTCCTATAGTTTAACCAGACATATCAAAAAAATACAAACAAAAAACATGTATTTGTGGGAAAATGTTGTTTAAGTATCGTATATTCTGAGTTATCAAGCTTTATTTTATTTTAGCAATTTATCACAAAGTATTATGGATATTCACGTTATTAATTACGAAAGGGTCTAACAACACGTGTCTGACGTGTCAAAATGTTAACTTTACCTTTAAGTTTTTTTTTTAATTTGATTTTTTTGCATTAATTTAACATGATTTGGTCTTTCTTGCCTTAATCACAACAAAATTTCTTCTAGTGTTTGTTAGGCCCTAAGAACAACTAGTATCTAGACAAACGTGTAATAGGCTTTAAGATACCAGTAATTAAGCTTATATGTATATATTTTTCTTATGATGATAGTAATAATAAATAGTTACAATAAATAACCCCATGACAGAATTGATGAGATAAATAGCGGTTGTGATTTGAGGTTTATTTCATAGCCAAGGCCGTGTGGTAATTGGATTGCGAGTTTTACCTAAAAAATCAAGTAAAATTTCTACACTTAAAAAATCTATCGCGCGAACAAAATCTAAATACATAGATATCCATGACCGTGACCATGAGAAATCAAAGACTATTTTTTCTACAAAGAAAATTCAATCGGTGAACTTTTTTCAAATACGAATTGGACGAGAATTGCCACCCTAATCATTGCAAATTAATCAAACCAAAAAATATAGAATGTTACAGATTTGGTTGCTTAGATAAAGCTCAATAACTCAGGAAATGTACAAAATGTATGTAAGCAACGTTTTCCAACAAATCAACGATTTTGTTTGTTTTTTTCAGTATGTCTAGTCTATTGTGGTATCTGACGATAGCAAATTTTATCAGCTTTAATATTAGTTATCATTTCCGTGTGTCGGCTACAGACAGGGAATGAATAGTTTGAATGAGCCCTGAAAGTTTTGCAAAGTGTTTTTTTAACGCCTCTCATTTAGAGGGATGAGGCCCTTCTTTGCCTATTATTATTTTACCGATAAAATTGACCGTAGAATACGTGGGTGAAGTTTCGGAGGTCCGACCCAAAACACAGTGTATAAGTCACTGAAGTTTTATTTACACAAACTAAAGTCGAGATTTTTTAGTGTGATGTTTATTTTGCATTTGCGATAGTTACAGTATATGGATATGGAGATATGAAGCTATTTCTGTTACCTACTCTGCCTAAGAATGTTCCCAGTGAGAGTCTGGTTTCGCTTTACCAGACACAATAATTTATCTTAAATATAACTAAGGCAAACGTACATTAAGTCTTTGTAACCATGTTTATTTAATTTATATAAATGGAATCTCATACACAAAACCCATATTGCGAGATTACAAACAATAGAGTTTATTAATGATCTCGCGGCTCGTCTCGTTCTGATCTTCCGCACGCAACGGCCTTAGCTGTAGTCGACTGTACAAAGTGATAGTTCTCTTATGATATCCAAGTATTTTTATACATTATTTTTTACATTATTTTTTTACGATTTTATTCGTGGATTTGTACATAAATGATAAATGATTGTTGAGTGGAAGTAAACACTTCCAGATGGTTAGTTTTGTTTGCAACTACAGGAATGATACGGTTATGTTTGCCGAGGGATGTTTACGGAGTCATGTCATGTATACGATTAGAATGTAATGAACAACTTGATAAAGTAGGAAACGTGCATTTATATTCATTATAATAATACTCATTGTATATGTTGTAGTTATAAGTTATTTTTTTCTATTTAGTGAGACATATTTTTTCATTTGTTTAGATTAATATTGAAACTTTTCTCATATGTTTTTTGTACTTAATATTTTTTTGTAATAGATTTTTATTAGTAATGGCCTCGGCTGTACTTCCTCAAAGAAGATGATGAACAATAATGTTTACCGATACGAATAGTTTTACCATGTGATTTACCATGTATACGAATGTATTGTATGTTAACCTTTGGAGTATTATTTTGAAGTATTATTTTTTTGTATTGTGATAAGATGGTTTATTATTATTATTTTAGTCCAGAAAGTATTATGGAATAAAGGTAGCTATAAGCGGCAGTCGTTGATCGGAGAATGTTTATGCTGTTTAGTGAATACTGGTAGATGGAGTCGTGTTCTCTCGTGTATAGGTACAAAGAAACGATTATATTGCGCTGATGTAACAATTGTTATTTTTATTTTAAATTCCAAAATAATCCTGTCCATAATCCTGTCTGCTGCATAGTTAAAAAAACTATTTTCAAACGATTCAAACTTTTTCAAGAGATCAAGATAAAAGTGACTGATAGAAAAAGATTTGCTCCAATCAAAATCGGAGCCCTCTAGAACGGGATATTTCTAAGCCATCTGGATCTCAATCAAATGAACCTAAAAATGCTAGAAATGTGAAAAATCGATGTCACAATACACGTCGAATGAAAGAAGAAAAAATATAATCAATCAAAGCAGGTAAAAAGCATGACTTAGTTTAACTGCTACTCATCTGATTCCCACATATACCTCTATTTCAGTAAGTTGTAGTTTCATTACATAAATATAAGCATTGTTAGTGTGTACTTGCGGCATAGTTCTAATGGTTGTATATTTTCAGGGTGGTTCTACATCAGGTCGGCCCGCGGCGGGCTACACCTGGTCGCGGACGGGCACATTTTCTACGAAGACGGCGGCTCCCACCCTCGCCGTGTCACCTGGAGATGCGCCAGGTCCTACCAGAAAGCCGAGCGGTGTCAAGTGGCCTTATGCCTAAGAGACGGACGGCTAGTATATTTTAGAGGCTCCCATAATCATCCAGCGACGTACAATCCTGCTAAGCACGACTCGCGAAAGTTCCAAGTAGATCCTATGGGCAAGTACAAGATAGTGTCGAGTCCAGCGCCGAGGCGGGTGCCGTTGGACTCGGCGGCGCCGGCGCCCCTGGTGCCGCCCGCCCCGCATGCGGCGCTGCTGCTCTAGGCCTGGCGCGACCTCCTTGTGCGCGGTCTGCTCGATGGAAGGCACTGACCGCGACTTGGACGTCGCCTTACACAGACATTCCAATACCCGTTCAGCTATGAACATTATTTTATTACTCACTTGTGTTTCCAAGAAACAAAACTTGTTGATCTATTTGTATCGAAGCGTGGGAGAATCGCGATCATTTCTCGGCAATGATATTTAAGCTTAACGGAAACAAAAATTAGGCAGATGAAAATATCCATATCTCGAGTCGGGTTTGTGTAGTGATTTACATAATTGCCAAGTGGAACTAAAATGAGGTTTTTGTCTATCCAAAACAAGTACTTCCTGCGACGTGACCAAATGTTTCCGACAGGTTTATTTAACATTAGATACATTTATTAGACTAGTTATATACCAAAGATTTTTGAGGTTATTAGGGTCTTGACAACCCAACTACACACGCTTAACCAGATTGCTGAGAGTTACTAGACCCAATGGTAATAAATAATTTATTCGTCACAGTATTTACACGTGGCCGTTCTTTTGATAGAGATCTTCTACTAGTCATTTGGGTGTAGTAAATCGTACGATTGTTATTGTGGCTTAAAAATTCCAATTAGCGAATTGTTATGGGTTATGATAACGTCGTGTAAGTGGGTCTTGAGAGACTAATCGTGTCCTCGTGTTCGCTGTCGAAGTATTTGAAGGAGTTAGGGTTTAATAATCGGTGGATCTAGAAGACGCTTTACGGTCGCCTTGCACCAATGCCTTAGCGGCTAATGTTTAAGTAATTATACGATGAGTATGAATTAAAACTATAATCATTGTATGATCTGGATGTGCAATATTCTCTTACCGAAATGTTTAGAAATTATGTATACAAAATGTTTAGCTTTAATTATAGTGTAGCCGTCTTGTTGATGCTTTTTTATAAAATTCTATTTATTGACCGCGGCGTAGTATGCGGACCGACTGATAGACGATGTTACGAAATACTCCAATATTTACGATCTGTATTTAGCTGTAGAAGTAGTCGTAGGTATACTGATGTACCAGCTTATGAATAAAATAATACAAGCGATAGTTTTTATAATTAAAACATATATTACGGTAATAAAACTTATGTAGAGGCCGATATTTGTATAGTAAAGCATTGAAATCATGTAGGGTCTGTGTAACCGGTTTTACATAGGATCAATCTTATTTAGGTACTCGGGCACATTTGAGCGCCAAGTCTTGTAATGAGCTCTCGTCGATTTACGTTCAACTTTTGTCATTCACACTTACATCCTCATTAATAATCTTTTTGTAATGTCTTTGCACACATCTGGCCTTTCTTTTCACTTTCATGTTCTAAAATGTAGTCGTTATGTTTTTTACACTAGTATTTCGTTACGTATTTTTAATGATACTTTATTTTATTTCTGATATTTTTAATAACAATATTATTTCGAGTGGTTTAACCACGGGTAGCATTTATTGAGTATCATTAATATTATCATGAAATATATAATTATTGACTATAAACGTTTTTACGATCACCTCGTCCACAAAAGAAACATGCTATTGAATCTTGTCTATCCTCTAAATGGCTACGGTTTTAAGTAACATCAATATGACGTCTGTGTGGTCCACTAGTCTAGTCAAAATGATCGGAGAATGATTCGTGTAACCTATGCGAAATGACATACTGATGAAGATGGAACCGTGAAAATGGTCCATCATTCTGGTGTCAGTCCAGACTCATGGACTGGACTGATGCTAGTCTGAACGTGTAACCTTTGCATCTTGCAGAGTTGTCAATATTTGTTTGTTGAATGTCGTTGAGATGTACTGTTTTTGTGAATGTCTTGCAGCGTACGGGCTGGAGAGCATCGAGGGTCCGCTGCTGAAGATGGGTGGCTACTGGTATCGGCTGGATGGCTGCTACCGCGGTAAGAGGCGCTGGGTCTGTGCACGAGGCTGCGGCGCTAGACTGCACACCGCCGGTAAGCGCGTTGTGTTCTCCGAGCTCAGGCACCGCTGCAAGCACGTCAATTACACCATTTGATAGCGAAGCCAGCTCTGGTGCCAGTTACATGGCTGCTATCGCGCTCAGAGGGACTGGGTCTGTACACGAAGCTGTGGCCGGCTGCATACTGCCGGCAAGCGTTTCGTCTTCTCAGACCTCAGCTCTCAGACAATGCAGCCTATCTTCTTCCGTTACTTAACAGTCAGTGACTGGACGTTATCTAGTTTAGAGTTTTCTGATAACAGTTAGTGTCATATCTTGCCTGAACGTTTACAAGTTTACAACGACATTCTTGAGAATTAGATCTGAGCAATAATTTTAAATATTATATGCGCTGATAAACTTTAAAAATTGCGCTTTTAAAATACCCACCGTTTTATCACTTACTAATTCGTCTATAAGTTTTAATTAAGTCGGATTTATTACTTAATTAAAATCACTTAGCATTGTATTTAAAATGTTGAAGGCCCTGGTTTACAAGAAGATTTTAACTGTTGTTATTTTAGCGAATAAAATATTTTCAAGGAGAAGCGGGTTTAATTTTTACCCCTTCAATTTAAGTCCTCTGATCACAAATTAAAACAACTTAAATACATGTTCCAGTGCAAGTGATATACAGTCAGACGGGTTATCCGAAGCTGATGCTGGACGGGTACATCTACAGGCCACACAATGCGTATAGAAACCAGCCGAAAGTTCTGTGGTATTGCGCAGCGAGGAATAAGTTCCAGTGTAATGCGACTCTTCGGACCTACAACAGGGAGGTGGTGTCAGTAGGTGGTGCCCACAATCACGAGCGCTGACAGTCGCGTGCGCGTGCGCCGCCGCCTCAGCGCATGCGCGATCTTTCTATGGTGCATCTGCGCGAGATATTCAGACTCTACGGCGAACGGCTACTTGGCCTTCGCAATGCGAACGTGGCGGAAAGCGGCGCGCTCTGTGATTAATGTGTGTGTATCATGAATACAAGTATGCATCTGATATGTTGATAGTAGGATAGTTTCGTACGTAGGCTCCTAAGTCCTGACTCTTGTGACTGCTAAAACCGATTATTTTGACTTTATGATAATTAAATGTTAAATGACTTTAAAAGTCATTAAGTGAATGAAAGAAATGTTCGTCAAACGGGTATAAATAAATAAACATCATAATTTTAAAAATATCAACAATTAATCGTTTACATGTGACTGACACTCACACTGATCCAACCACATATTCTGAAGTTCACTCTTAGGGAATCTAATGTTTAAATTGTAGGTAAAACGTATCGTATAGAGTTAAACTCAAATTCCTCAGTGTTTCCTAACTGATCAAATGCAATCCAGGTTTACGACCTTGGATGTTAATAAATACATTTTGAGGATCGTATTGATTCACATCAGTTCCTAAAATCTTGTTGTTGTTGTGAATTCTAGAGTCATGTAATGTACCTAGTTGTAGGTTTCATAGGACCTTTTGAATTTTTGAATGTCATAAATTTTATAATGTGTTTAAATATTTTGCTCTCTATCTGTTTAAATAAGGGCAAATCGTTGTCTGGTATGCCTAACATAAGGTTACTTCCTTCGAAACTGCGTCTATTGGTGTGTTGTCTGGCGCAAATTTATGTTTATTTATTTATTTAAATTTATTAAAAAGTCATTTCTTTGTAAATAATAAATTCCAGTATGTAAAATATATTTATATTCTATTTAGTATTAGTATTTTGATTCGTAGCAAAATGAAAAGTTAGTAATAAGTAGTATTGTTGTAACTTAGACGCAGTTGATAAATTATATTTCATCCGGATTTTCCACTATCCGCGTTCAAGGGAAACTTTCCGATCGCGTGTGGATCTCTGCCGGTGCTGTAGTTCCTCGTACTTCGGCTATAGGTACTTCTGTGGCACTAGCTCCTCTGGAAACCTTACGCTAAATAACGTGAGAAAAAGTTATTCTTGTCATGTACCCTTTATGCCCGGTCTACCACTGCGTTGAAGAGACGTGAGTTATAATTGCGTGGTATTACTAAGCGATCACGTCACGTCATATCAATTAAACCATTATCATATTCGATGGCCCGCCGATAAGTCATAGTAGTCATCGGGTCTAAAGCTGAACGCACACTTATCCGAGCCGAACGCGCCGAACAAAACGAATTTTAGAATTATTTATATGAAATCTAATGAAAACTCGCACACTTATCCGCGTCGAGTTGTCCGAATCTGGAAGAACCCCAGAAATCCTAGACGAATTCGGATGACGTCATCAGATTCGGCGCGGCTTATGTGGTCGACTCGGCCGATTCGGACGACTCACCGGATAAAAGCTTCATACTCACTCCCGCCTTAGATGTCGCTTATAGCGCTATCTCATGATTCCTTCGACGCGGTAGATTCGGCCGAATCGGTCGAATCGCCGGATAAAATCTTCATACTCACTCCCACCTTTAGACGTCACTTATAGCGCTATCTCATGTTTTCTTCGATGCGGTCGAATCGACCGAATCGGATTATGTGTGCGAAGCCTGCTTGACTTCGATTCGTTCGGCGCGTTCGGCTCGGATAAACGTGCAATGTGCATGTTCACCTTAACACGTAATCGTGTGGGATTTCGTAGGGCGTGACTGAGTGCTTTGGCTCAGCGTTGTTTGGCGTAACGATTGCGGCGACCTCCTCACGCTGATGGTTTTGACAGCACCGGCTGTGTACGTGCCCTCGAGGACGGGCAAGTCTCTGCTGCTGCACGACGGGTACACGTTCTACCTGAAGAACTTGCAGGCGCACGGTCGCAAGCAGTGGTACTGCTCGTCGCGAGACATGGCCGGCTGCCGCGCTGACGTCATTACGGCGCCCGCGCACTCCGGCGAAGGCGACGTCCTCTTCTTGGTCCGCGGCCGACACATCCACGGGCCGCCCAGCTACTACTTCACGCCGGACGGCAAGTATGTTAGACGTAAAGACGTCTACCACAGGTACAGGTAGCAATATCACGATGAGAATGACACTTCGCGACGTTTTTTTATTTTTTATTTTTTTTGTGCCATTTTTCGGTGATCATTTTTTTTGAAATTATTTATTTACTATTGTTTCTTAATATTTCTTTTTATTGTATTCACCAAGATTTTTTTCGAGTCTTTATTTTGTGATTTGTCTATCATTATTCCAAATGCATTTTTTTTATACATTATTTAATTTTTTCTCAAATATTTTTATGGAATCTAGTATCACAAACACATTTTGAATGAATTTCTAGTGCCTGATTCGTAAGTTTGTTCTAATGCCTGATGTAAATAACTAATTAATTGTTGACTAAATTGCATAGGAAGCCAAGCAATTTTCTTTATAAAAGAAAAATATATTTGTTAAAAATTACTCATAGGAGTTAGATTGCGTTTTTAAATCGAATTTAAGGATTCAAAATAATACTGCCCATAATATTGTTAAGTAGGTATCCATCCAAATATAAGTAAGAATGAAATGTATTTCTAATTCATTATGTTTTACGGCTATAAAATGTCTTGTTAAGTTTCTTTGTACGTGTCGAAATACTCTGTAATGGACAGACTGAAGTTTTATTAAAGGTACAAACATTGTCAACGTGTTTCTCTGAAATTCACGTGGAACTGCGTAGTAACCTCGCCTCCATTCATAATTGTGGTGTGTTTGATTCTGGACTTTATTCTTGCAAGAATAAGGCAGAGAACGGTTGTTGGACAGTTTCGCTGCAAAGGCGGCCGCGTGGGCGGGTAGTACTACGTCAAACATACTGCGGGACTAGAATATAACAACTTCTGTTGATGTATTTAGTGGGAATATAAGTACGCGCCATATAGGGCAGGTAAACACGGAAGTGATATTTCCTTGTTATAGACGAGTGCTTTGTTTGGTTTACTGTAGTGAAATTAGGTTTTGGGAATGGAATGATATTGTCTTATTGCTTTTGGTCAAAATCTATTATGATGATCTTATCATTTATCAAATAGATCTTTCTTTGTTGTTTAGTGGTGCATGATTTCTCTTTTTAGTCCATATTTTACGGGCTTAAAATACACACATACATAATTTGGTATTCAAAGAACTTACTCGTATGTAACATTACTATTCGTTTGTAAAATCATTTTTTTTGGGCATATTTTTATTGTGTTTTATGTTATTTTTTATTCAATAATAATATAATTTAATACATTAGATAATTATAAGTTATTCATACAACATCAAAAGATAATGAAAACCAATGACTCATTTTTAAATTAAATTAAATGCATACTGCAATTTAATCATTCTAAGGCCTTTTAAATTGGTACTAGTAAAGATCGTACTGACGCGATAGCGTTAACAAAGCTCAACGCTAGATAACGTATTCAAATATTCAAAGAGAATAACGCCTAAAATATCCCTCGTACCTACTGTCATTATAATAATAACGTTCAGTTCCGATACACAGTTGCAATATCCTATGTTTTCCGAAGGATATGAATTGCGCAGTTGTGACGGATCAATACAACCTACAAAGTTATGAAAGAAGAAAGTTCGGCAGGGCACGGGATCGTTTGGGCGTGCCCTGCCATCTCCGCCAGCCTAGTTGCGCCCTGTATGCCCTAATTTTGACGTTGCGACGCAACGCAGCGCGCGTGTGGGTAGATTTCGTCTGTGTGCGTGCCCCACGTCACCGAGCAGTAAAACATCACGTAGGCCCAACGGGAATGAGCCGAAGCGGGAACTTTAAAAAATCAATGAGAGCGCGAACATTGTTGCCATATGACGCGTGCAGCTATAACTTTATGAATATGATATAGGTGGCCTGGGGTGGCTAGGGCGGCTGGCTGGCAACGCGTTGCGAGCTCCGATTTATGAGCCTTTGGATTTTAGATTTCGGGCCTCATACTATGAGGCTCATAATATTTGTAACACGTACAAGATGAAAGTAATGTAATTTGTTTGTGAGGGTCAATACCTAATTAATATCTTATGAATATTGATTACAAAATTAAATAAATCACTATCTATGGTCCATTTCAATAACTATTTCTTCACCTACATACATATAGAAATAATCAGTGACGACCTCCGTGGTCGAGTGGCTAGCACGCTGGTTTCAAGCGTCGTCTCGTGAGGTTCCAGGTTCGATTTCCGGTCGGGTCAATGTAGAAAACGATCTTTTCTATATTGTCTCGGGTCTGGGTGTTGTGGTACCACCGTTGTTTCCGATTTCCATAACACAAGCTCTTTAGCTACTTAGCTTGGGATCGGAGCAATGTATGTGATGTTGTCAAATATTTATTATTTATTATTATCATTATTATCAGTACTACGATATTCTCATGATTAGATTTATCCATATTGTGCGTAAACTAATTACTTAGACGCATTAAAATTGGGTCAATTAAAGCGTCTAATTATAGCCCGCTTATCGCGGTAGCGGCTGCTAGGGCTGAGCTTGAGACTTCAACGGTGCGGGGCCGGGCTGAGTTCGCTTTCCGCCTACCGCTCCACTGCCTGGTTTCCGCTCCGCTCGCTGCCCCGCTCCCTCTCCGCTCGGCACGGGCCGGCGGGCGGGCAGCACGCGGCGCGCGCTCTGACATGCGCGCCGTGCACGCCCGCGCGCCGCGCGCCGCCCTGGTGATGGGATTCCCAATCGATAATGCCCCAGAATCTGTAGCCCCTCTCTCCTCTCCCGATGCCCTAGCTCACCATAACCTACAAAATATAACATCATATTACAGCAATAAAGTCCTTTTTACATTACAGCCTCCTCAAATACATTTTCAGAGCGCTTAATGGCTGCCATAAAGGAACTTTTAACACAGCAATCGCTTTGTATTTCATTGTTTTCGAGAGAAATGTTATTGGATTTTTTTATACAGTTGTAATGATTCAGAGGTATTGTTTTCTTTTCAATAAATTGTAAACATAGGTGTTGAGTTTAAATACGTCGATGTACATAGTCCATATAAACCCGTCCATCTTCATTGCACAAACATCGAGTACACCAGATAATCACGATGAGGGTTTCGTATATGGACGTGCTGTTGGTGGTTGTAGTGTGCTGGGCAGCGCGCGCTTGGAAGCTGCAGATGTGTCTCTTGGTGTGGCGGCGGGCTACCATCACCCTGGTACACGCACCTTCTTGCAACGTCACTGTCTACGATAATCATCGATGCAACTGCCTACTACAAATGTCTTCAGATCTATAAATAGTCATTGACTAGTAATTAGTGCATGTAACTTAGCCAATAATAACGTTAATTGAAAAAAATAATGTTTTGCCTGCCAATCGACAACTGAAACAAACAATACGTCTGTGGTAAAGCCGTCCTTAGAGTTAGTACATATCTGTTCAAGTATTACCATAATATGCATTTAGAAATATTAATTAAGTAGGTTACAAAGCGAGCTTTAATGTGGCGTAAAGCAATTTATTACAAGTAAAGATTGACTTTAAGCTTTCCCACGACACTCTTTGAAGAATGTGTTTAGAATTCGTAAACACTATTTTGTTCGTGTGGCGTGAGCAAAATGGATTGGGGTTTAAAAGAGGTTACTCATCTAAGCTCCCAAATGTCTTAGTTAGATTCATAGTATCAAATGTCTTAGTTAGATTTATTTTATTTATTTGTTCAAACTTTATTGCACTGTAAGTTGTATTGTTTTATAAAGTAATTTTTAACTGAAAAATGGGCTTGAGATATGGTACGGTGTATTAATTTACTGATAGTGTGGCATAATATTAGTACCTACTTGACGTGGGCTTCTTCTTTCAATACCTATTTTCTTTGTAAGTAGATTTAAAAACCAATTATTCATCCGTTATGATGTGAAACTTGTGAAAGTGCCCTTTCTTGCTTGAGCTTTGGTTGAGCGACCGGTCTTTGAACCTAGAATTCAAGTATATTTAACCACAAACTTGTTGCTATCGTTTATTTTTAACCTGTTTCCGTTTCGGCACTTATTTAAATAAAATGTGTAGTTACTGTAGGTACATACTAAACTCTTATTCTAGCTTTGCAAAAAATATCGGTTCAGAAATAAATTGAAGTCCTTAACAATTGATATTTTATTATTGTTCATGCAGTTTACCTTATCCAAATCCATGGTATTAGATTGAGGCATTATTAAGATTTCTACCTGCTCGTTCTGGGAACCAAAAAAAAAGAATGTCTAGACGCCCTGCTTTTAAAGCATTTCTATTAT
This sequence comes from Pyrausta purpuralis, assembly GCA_963924145.1. Classification (NCBI taxonomy): domain Eukaryota; kingdom Metazoa; phylum Arthropoda; class Insecta; order Lepidoptera; family Crambidae; genus Pyrausta; species Pyrausta purpuralis. The sequence goes on from OZ001643.1 coordinate 23,922,583, forward strand.
AAGATATTTTGTTCTTGTATTTCTAAAGGTCTAGTGCCAGGGGCCCAAGGGCCAGGTCAGGTAGCCGCCTCGGATTTGTTCGTTCAAGTACTTTGTTATCTGGAATTAAGATATCTTTTCACTTAGAACCATTTGATGTCCACAGAGAGCTATTAAGTGATGCACTGTTTTTTTCTTAGCCCTTCTTTACAAAGACCTTTTATGTGAAGATCCTACCTTTGTATCTGCGCTTATAACGGTTCGAAGAAGTACGTAGAAATGGTGTTAAAAAACTACGGTATGAAATAAATGCTGCTTTATTCATGGTGTTTTATGTCTTACTTTTGAAAATGGGGTCTAAAAAAAGAGATCTCTAGAATGTTTTATTTTTAATTTGCATACCTATCACTGTGAAAGAGATCCTTGTCGAATTTGTTAAAAAAAAGATAAATAAAACATGAGCATTGTTCCTACTATTAACACGATGTTCAAGCATGTAACGCCATTCTGTCCCTATGCTATGATTGCACTAAAATTAGTTTAGTTTAGCATTTTGAGCAGCGCCCGTAATTAAAAGAAATAAGTAGCAAGCATCAGTCGGATCGGCTTATGATCGTAGCCCTTCGCGGGCCTCCGAAGTTTGAAGCACCTGCTAGTGCCCAGGTATTCTGTGTACCGTTACGGTGAACAAACTGCCTATAATCACTACTTGTCTAGTTTACTAACGCTGGAACTTAAAGTGATTACGTTTTTTGTCGGATTTCGGCCGACGCTTCGGCTTGATAGCTTTAGAATTAGAGTGAATGCTCGCAATAGGCACATTTTGACAAGTAACAGGAAAATATTAGTAATGTTATTTGTTATTATTTGCTTTATTCAATTAAAATTGAACAATATCATATCAATTGCTTGTTGGCGATGTTATGGGTATGGAAATAATTATGATTTCGTCATTTGATTATTCGAGAAATTAATCAGTTTACCTAAATTTATAACAAATAAATAGGTACCTGCTATTAGCTTTGGCGATATGAACTCTATTTCTGTAATTAGGATATAACATTCTTCTTCACAGGTGCTAATGCTTGCGAAAATGTAGAATAATCGCCATTGTCTGTATTTTGCAATGCGAAATATATTACTGGAGTTACTGGCGTACATACATAACTAGATAAAAATCTATTGTAGTGGGTAATGCTTTCTCAAAATTACATGTCATCACATGTTTTCACAATGAATGAAAAACCCTGTTGTATGACGTGTGTGTAGGTACTAAAATTAAGTAAATAGTTAATATTTTTTGCATATTAAGTGATTGTGCCTACAATTAAAGTCAGTTTATCATCATGATTTAGGTCATTACTACATTATCATTTATAACATATCTATCAAGAGTTACAAACAAAACTGTACCTAAGTAAATATATTTGTGTTATTTGTGTATCGTGTTTTAGTTTGTTAATATTACGTTTAAAAAGGATTTGATTTAATATTTAATTCACTGAAAGTGAAAACTCATTGTAAGCATACCTAGAGACAAAATTAAATGACATTGAATAGGTATTAAATAAGAATCTTGTTTTTGACCCACAGAGCTACACCTGTTATCGAACAACATCCGTGGTAGGTAAGTCAGGTTCAGATATAAAGGGCACATTTTATGTCGTAAAAAACCAAATGTTATCGCTAAGTAGATATCAACTTGTATAACGATATGCGTAAGATTTCAATGTAACGTGTTTTTAGGTCAAAGGGACCATCTGCGTACTTGTTGTTCATGTATTTTTTACTTGCGTAAACAACTTGACTATACTGCTAAGATATTTGTTTTTGCCATGTGATTGCATTTGTTTGATGATTGATTTTAAAAGTAGAAACAGCATAGCGACAAAATAATTGATGTTGCTTCTCTTAAACATCGGTGAAAGGTGTATGTGGTTAGTTTACTTCTAACCGAGAAAATAAATAAGATACTACTACTATTATACTACGAAGATTTGATGAGTATTGTCGAAGTTTAACTCAATCTACCTATCTACCTACTTCCTGATTGAAATTGTTACGTCAAGGTGTAGCTGAATATTCACCTAGTTAATAATTGGAACATTATTTGCTCTCGATAATTTGACTTGGATATACAAGAACCTACCTCTAAGGGTCTGAATACCATGTAGCACCGGCCCCCGCGACTTCGTTCGCGTGTTTGAGTTTGCTCACTTCCCTCCCGTCGCAGCGATATGTAGCCTTCCTCGATAAATAAGCTATCAGCACAAAAATATTTTTACAAATTGTTCCAGCAGCTTCTGAGATTAGCGCGTTTAAACAAACATTCAAATAAACTAACTCTTTAGCTTTATAATACGTAGATTACTCAAAATAAATTTGCTACTCTAATATCATAGTTGAACTATTTTCGCGTGTCTGTTTTTAATTGTTTTAAAAAGCCTTGGAAGATAATACAATTTAATGTAATGTTTGAGGTAAGATTACCAAGTACAAATTGTGAGTACCTACCTATAAAGAACCTAGGTTCAAGATTTGAGATGTAAATGCGCTTTCCGATACCTAGTTTCGGAGTTAGGTAGGAACCTACCATCTATATACTTAGAAGAAACTATCTCAGAATCTGAAAAATAGATGTTTACATCTCAAGATTGGTTTGTAACCAACGTGAATGCATTGCAGCGGTCCCGGGTATGGAAACAAGTGGAAACAAGAAACAAAAGATGCAAAGCAGTGGAGATGTGTGTATCGTTCCGTGAGAATGGTCGCGAGCTATTGCGCCCAGCCAGCGTAGTAAGCCGTTAGCTCATTGTTCCGCACTTATCTAGGTAATTGTGGGTCCTGCAGAGTACCACCGGCAATACGAAGTAAGTATGTACCACTGATCGATCAGCACCGCACTGATGATAAGTCTATTTAAGCGTTGCTGTCTGCGTCAATATCATTGTAATATACCTATCCTATTTTTGTAAATAAACTTTTTCTGTAGGTAGTCTTTCTCAAGATGCAGTAGCCAATGATGACTTTTAACATAAAAAAATTATACAGTCAAAAATAATATATGCATGAATCGTGTGCAGTTTCTGAGTAAGCCTGCTTTGCTTAAACTTAAAATGGTTAAGTTTCCGATACGGATTGTGTAGAATAGAGCTGTTCAATTACTGACTTCCAGATACAATCAGCTTTTAATCTTTAACTTCTTTAAAATCATAAGACTTATTTTTTTGTGTATTTTCTTTGTTTTTTGGTTAGTAGATTGACTGCAAATATTTAGAAAAACCGTACGTACCTACCTACCTCACTAAAGATAACAGAACTGTTTAATGCTCTACATTCAGACTATAGGTATTTAAAAATATGTTAGCTAGAAGAATAAGTAAGGGAACATAAATAACTCGTACATCGGCGTACATGAAATTAGGTAGGAGGGTAGGTAGGTACCTACAATAACTCAATATCGATTACGCTGCGTTACCAAAGCAATAAACAAGGAAGTTTCCTGTTATCCCGGCCACTGAGATCGAAGTTACTATAGCAACGTTGTACTGTTTCCATAATAGAGTAGTACTCGTTGGTACCTACTACATAGAATCGGGCATGAATCGAGACACGTAAAAATAAATTCGTTGATAGTAGCGCCCTCAAGCGAGATACCGTCAAAACCCGTCGTCACAAAAGCAGCGATACGTCTTGAGTTGGGCTTGGAGCTTGGCATTCATTCCGATAGATGGCAGCAGGCGTATCTTAGTCGCAATGAGTTAGGTAAAATTCCATAAGTAAACAGACCTTAAGCATTAAAGTTCATACTATTATAACAATTTATTGCAAAAAAGTAATGAAACGATTTAATTTTGTAATAATACTACAGATTGACGATATATGTATATTGATTCAACATTTATCGTGCCATGTTTATCTCACTAAGGCCCGATTTTTCAATGGTCAGATAAAATTTATCAGACTGATAAATTATAAAACGACAGATTTTAATGACTGGCAGGTACCTATGATTGCTGTCAATTAATCTGACGTTTTTAAATTAGCCATATTGTATTTTGTTCGACGAATATTATTATCTGACTATTGAAAAATCAGCCCTAAGGTGTAAAAAAATGGTACCTAACAAAACAAAATAACGTTTACATAGTCTACATCAAGTAATGTGCCCAATTTGAAGTTGAAACTGTACTGGTTTTTCCCATAGTCATTTTATTTTGATTTTTGATTTTTATTTCATTAATAGGAAGAACACAAACGGTTAATGTACAAAAGTGTAGTATAAAAAAAACGTAGGTACATAGTAAGTACACACCAACAACATGTTCCTTAGATGAGTAAGAAACAGAAGGCTACTGTCAAAATAGCTTACATTTCAATTATGAGACAAGTTACGAAATTGGATTATTGATAAGTTAAATAAATTTAAGATGGCATTGGAAAATTATTCAAATATAATAAATTACGTTACATTGCACGATACTAAACAGAAAATCAACACAAATGTCATGTCATGAAATGAAAAGCCACAAAACGACATCACAATAATTTCGTAATACCTACATATTATTACACAAGGATTATCGTGTTTATTTGATGTATGTGTACATCTAGCTATGTATTGATAAATACTTTAAATATGCGAAAATGGTATTTTTTATAAGGTAACATAACAACTAGATAAACTTTCAAACACTTTAAACGGTAAACTTTCCACATTATTTTCAATTGCCACATCATTAACTTGCTGACACGCCGAGAGATGGAGGCACCAGTATCGTAAATGCTTTGCATGTAAGCAATAATATAACGTTTGGTACCTATTAAGCTTTTGTTTTATTTATGGATTAAATATTTTTTTACGTTTCCGTTTAATAACTATTGATTTAAGGAACAGAATTTTTAACATCGCGACGCGACAACCCAATGATTGAAATTCATTCCGATAGATGGCAGCAGGCGTATCTTAGTCGCAATGCATTTGCCCCAAATGTTTATTAAGGCCTAATAAAATAATGAAATCGATTGCATATTGTAGTTATATGATATGACGGATTGATAATTGATAGATAGCTATTTATTGCACATCACGTAGGTTAATTACAAATACGTTTAAAGGAAATGTACAATTTAGGCGGTCTTATTGCTGTAAGCGGTCTCCCTTACAGCCTTTGGGTAAAGAAATAATGAATGAAGTTAGTGTTGGATTTAAATTTGACTAGGTATGCGATTTTTATCTCATTAAGGGTGTTACTATAGGAAACAAACAAAATAAATAACATTTACATTATTTACATGATGTTATTTGCCCCAATCGACACAGTAGATTTTGTTGAGGAGCCAGAAAACTACACAATAATAACGGGTAATTCCTGACACATATTCCTCATTGCATAAAAGTATTTGTGTTAATTTGATGTTTTGGTAACTTTTAAAGTAGACTTAAGATTATTTTTGTTTAAGGTAACGGCAAGATAAACCTTGCGTTTTAGTACTAAATTTTCGACTTTATTTTCGACTTTATTTTCAACTAGCAGCCTCTCGCGGTTTCACCCGCGTTATTTGAGATTTACACCGTTTAGATTTGCACATGTCTTTTTAGATTGATCCAATATACTGTATCTCCGATGAATATCATTTATTAAAATTAATTTAATATTCTTTGTTTTGAAAAGTTTTCTGTTTGAGTGAAACGGAACATAATATCTATATCATAGTACCTACAATCACTTATTTGATTTCATTATTATTCGTACCAGAGTAGCGTTAAAGGTTGAAGTAAATTATTTTAATAGGTTACCTATAAAGTAATGTGATAAAAATAAATATTCGCCATACGACACACTGATTGTCTGGCTGGTTTCAAATTATGTAATTTTCTTCCTCTAATGGGCGTCTCCCATAAATACTGAAATACATACACCATCCATAAATTAGGTACAAATATGTTCGTGCTCATCACACAAACATGCTCCTTGCGGGATTAGAACCCGTGACTGCTGGTTCAGTAGTCAGCACCGCTAACCACTGCACCAAACGTGTCGTGCGTTTGTCGTGTTACTCATCATTTCCGGTCTTTATTTCTAGATCGGGATCGGATCTTCTAGTACATTCGCGCCACATAGCTGTATTCTGGGTTATCTGTTTAAGTAGATATATAGTGAATCTATCCGTAGAACCGCTCATTCGCTAACCAGGCAGTGGGCGGTCTTCTGCCCCGCTCATTAGAAGTTTCAAGATAGGTTCAAGATAAAATGATGATGATAATGCTGATAGATGAGCCACTCTCAGGTCACCCATTAGGAAGGTTGGTAGGTGGTGTGGACTTACCGTTTAAAGATTCTATTGTATGTCATTATTTATTTATTTTTAATTTAACAATATTAATTCAAATTAACTAAATTGCCTCGCAAACCACTTTCGTGGTTGACTGCGAGTGAATCTCGCTTAGTTTAAGTATGTAACTTTAACTAAACAATCAATATTCTTATGTAGCTAATATACCTCAGTTGTGTGCTCCTGGTGTAAGTGCTTAGGCCTAGTGAAGAACGCAGAAAACGCCTGGTGACTTCCATCAAAGCAAAACGGCGTTTGTGGTATGGTAAGCATAATTGTATAGATAAGTGTCAGTTGTTTCATCGACTCGATGATATTTTAGGCGGTTTACCTAAAGAAGTTACACCTCACTTCTTCTTCACCTCACTTCGAACGAACGAGACGTAGAGGTTTTACGCCTAGCTTGAAACCTCTACATCCCCCCTGGTCAGTAAAATTTCAAAGCACAGCTGTGAAATTTACCTATCAATAACTTATAAAACCTACCTATGTGGGAATATCATTTTCAACACAGCAATGTCTCTTAAGGTTGCAGCTAGCAACTAGTAGGAACGAAATGAAAATAGAAATATCGTTCAAACTTTAACATGAGAAAACCCACATAAAAATCACACCACATAATTAACATTGCTGTCTACATGTTAAACCAAATCAGACATTTCAATGATTTAGAAAAATTTCACAACCTACCTAACACTACACTGAATAAATCAACGAGTCAGACTTGATATTAAAAATTGACAACTTGTGAAACCAGTAAATCCGATAACACATCCAACCGTTTGAGTATTATTTAATGAACCAGTCAACTTAATAGGTAGATTGACTGTCAAGTCATGATTTTTGTTAAGTAACTGCTCTGACTGCATAAGAGCCATTTTAAAATCTTTTATGGACGTAAAAATGTGGAAGCTGAGTTTATTTTTGTGGAAATTCGATAGGCTACGTAAGAATTGGTTAATAATGGTTTTATCTTCTACTATGTCAGCCTTTGAGGCTAATTCCTCCAGTCTATAGAGGTAATCTAAAATAGGTTCGCCATTATTCTGTCTGGTATTATAGAAATTCGCAATATGGTCATCTCCGTCAGAAAACTCGGACACAAATTTGGCCTTGATTTCCGTAAAACTTCATGAACATTTATTTGTTATTCTCCTATATAATGAAAGAGCAGCGCCAGACAAATAAGCTGCGATTATTATAGTTTTCGTTTCCTCAGGCCAACCATTGAGGGCAGCAATATTGTCGAATTAACATGGCCCGAAAAGCCGTTGAAAAGAGTAGCCATATTGGCCGTTACTTTTACTTATCTTTATATTCCAGGTGTTCGTTGTAGTCAGTGGCGGCTGTACCTTAAGTGCGCTCGTGCGCTGAACCACCTATTCAAAAGATTTAAAAATTACGAAATATTAAGTACTTCATCTTTATTTTTAAATTACCATTTTAAAAATACAAAAAACGTAAAAAAGATTAAATCTCCAATTATGGTGAAACAGTTTGAGCGCTTTACTAAACTATTATGACTTATTTCCCTTTAAAGACAAAAATTCTCGTGCGCTTCGGCGAGTGCACGAGGACTGCTAATATAACTTGTAGGGGATACGAGTGAATACGCCTGACCCGTGAAACAAAAGATGGTTCATAGAAATGTACCGAGTAATGAGCGGGTTGTCGAGCGGCGCACGAGCGAACCGACGATTGCCGAGAGCAGCCGATGTTTGACGAATTGGCCGGCCGGCATGGGCAGTGTTGCCAACTCAGTGGATTTTCCACTAGTTCTGGTGGTTTAGACTATCCTTTTAGCGAATAAATATTGGATTTAGTGGCTAGTGGATTTTTCTAGAGTCTTTGATTGCTTCAATTAGTGGTAAGGCACCACAACAACCACTAAGCACTCACTAGTACAATTAACAAAAATACGCAGTTATAAATAGATGAAATAGGATAGGTGCATATTTTTGTTGTGAAGGCAACACAACAGAACTAATGTGGTGGTTTTAGGGAATTCCCTTGATTAGTTGGCCAATTTCATAAACGATTATGATTATGGACTTTATTTATATGGGTACTGGGTCAAGTTTGATTTGCTTCATAGGGTTACTGTAATTTTCTGGTTTGCCTTTGATTGTATTACCATGACGTGCTGTTGTCCGTATAGTTACCTACATTTCGAGTAAAAGTATTATATTCAGCGAGGTTTTAAGTATAGTTCAATGTTCATATTCAATTAATTATGCCTAAACCACTACTGTGGTTTAGGCATATGATATATAAAATTATAATTATTATAATTATATTAATAGATATATAGATATATATAACCCAAAAGTTACGTGACCCAGAATTAAAGGACTGGTTACACATTGCAAGTAGTGGCATAGCAGAGGGTAATATTTCACCAACATAAATATGAACAGTAAAATAAAAATAATTAATGTGCCTTAAGTCAATAAAGGACCTTATAGTTAAGTTTAATAACGTATTTTAAAATAATATGTACTTACGCACGTTTTTTTCTTTGTTCATGGTTTTCCGCCAACGTGCAAAAAATATCCTAAAACTATCCCAACGCCATCTAATGAGCTATAAAGTGATAAAGAAAACGGCTCATTGGTGGTTTTCTGGTGGTTTGCGAGACCGCTGGGTTTAGTGGTTTTCTGGTGGAACATGCGGCCACATTTAGTGGGTGCGTAAAATTATAGTTGGCAACACTAGGCATGGGCGCAAGGCGACGACGGCAGCCATGATTGACGTCTCGTTATCAGACTACTAGTATAGTTTGTCTGTATGTGTTACGCATTTATTAATGTTTATTTATATTACCGTAATTGTTTTTAGTTATTGATTCGATTTTCTTAAAGTGCACTACCAGTTCGATAACCTACCAGCCGCCACTGGTTGTAGTGATTTCTTTCCCTCTTTCTCGTGTCCGTATTTGGGCCTTTATTTGTTACCTTTCTTGTTCTATTTCAGCATTCTCCAGCTTCATTAGTATATTGGATTATATAATATTGAATTTTCTTTTTCTGAAATCAAAAATAGGTGTATATCGGGTCGGGTGGCGCCTCCACTGTAGGAAAGTGTAGCGTCGCTGTGATCACGGAGATATGAAAGTGTGTTTGTGTCACTGTGATCTGTGATAATTTCCTATGTAAGTAAATGAACAATAAAACCACTTAACACTTTAAGTCAATCTTCTATTCTGTTATGTTCTTAATCAATACTTATTAATATTTCACAAGATTCTTGAATTATTATAGCACACGCGAAGGTTTGACTGACAATCGATATTACAAACGTCTATCAATATTTACTTGTAAAGAAACTTTTCTACATTTGAAATACGAAGAGTCAAACGAACGAGACGTAGAGGTTTTACGCCTAGCTTGAAACCTCTACAGTACCATGTCAATGAGTATGGGCAATATGTAAAACTGCTTTCCAAGCAAAAAAATCAATCAGGATCTCAATGTTAATTCTGTAACAGTAAATAGTAATTGTAACAGCTCAGTTCCGATGAACATAGGTACTTACTTACCCTTAAATATACCACGGGCATGCAATTTTTTTTTAAGTTGCTTGCACCTTGCGTCGTCTTTTGTTTAAAGTGACAATAATTTTTGTCTCGCATTGACAAGCGTTTTTTGATTTAGCGCGAGGTAGCGGTGGCCGCGATAGTTTATAAAAAAAATATCTCAACATTCAAATGTGTCAATATTTCAATTTATTGCCTAACCAAGACTTAAATGTTTATACCCACACGTGCAGAATCAGGACGGGTCGCAAGATAAATAAAAACAGGATCCATTTTTACTCGTATCATTATGAGCTTTAATAACTGACACCGATTACTACTACTCTCCCATCGATTTCGGAGATGTCAGCCCCTTTCAAGAGCGATTGGCTAAGTGCTAAGTAGATATTATACATTTGTAGTTATTATATTATATGTGATTAGGAATCGCGTGAATTTGTTTTTTTTTAATATTGTTTTAAACTTTCATTTGCACAACGTTACAATAGTTAGATATGAGATTGCTTCTATGTACCTTATTATTTATAATGTTGATCACGATTTACCTTCCTCTGTTATTCCATGGTAACTCCGTGATTACGAAGCTTTAACGGCGCTGCACACTATCACAGTAGAATCAAAAAATCTAGTGATTCTACTATTTATGTTTGTGTCAAGCGGAACCGAATTATATAGAAGTTACATAGCTGATTTAAGTCAAGATTTAGATTCATTTAAGAATACATGATCCTCTCCCACATTCGCTTTAAATTCGAATCGATGGAGGGTAAGATTCCCCACAATATGTGTTTTAGTAACTAAGTAAGCATTTCATGGATCCTAAGTTGTTGTCAAATTAGATTTTCCGTTTGTAATATTATTTGACCAGTATAGATTGTTTTTTTAATGTACTTATCTATTGTAGTATTGCATTGATCTATGTTCTTATGTATTGTAACGTAACATTTTATTAAATAAATTATTTTTGTGTCATTACTCATTTTTTGTTAAAGAGGCAACCCTAATTTAAAGGGAAGGTACAATCCTTTTCGACTTCGACTTCGAAAAATTGACTGCACCATGATAACTCCCTATATATTTGCAATCTATTTCACAACCATGCTTCGCCTTGGTACCACGTCAATAAGTATGGGCATTATGCAAAGCTACTTTACAGTAAAAAAATAGAATCTGGATTTTTTGTCACCAAACATAAAGACACGTCTTGTTAGCGCTCCAGAACACAAAGGCAGCGGTTGCGGATTGAAATCCAGCAAGGGGCAAATATGTGATGAGCACAAACATTTCTACGAAGTCATGAATGTTCATGTGTACATATTTAAGTATTCCTAAATATGTACAAGATTGGAGATGGTAGGCGTTACTGGAAAAGCAGTGCAGATGTTCGCGTCTTTCTGAGAAAACAGGTCACAAGTTGTCAAAATAGACCAATATCAGAGCGACCACATGCGTATATTATATGAAGTTTCACATGGTTCTATTTTGGGCCCACTGATTTTTCTGATATATGAATAAAATACAGGAGCTGGACCTAAAAGGACGTCCCACTCTCTACGCTGACGATTCCAGCCTTTTTTTTATTTTGATTCGTGTATACAGAAAATAATCTCCCATGCACAACATGACCTAAAATTACCATTTATCTGGTTTCAGTATAATTTGCTGACAATAAATACCTCGAAAGCGTGTTACATCTTGTTTAGAGCAAGGCATAAGCCAATCTTGCCTTACGCGCTTTTAACAAGAAATAATACACCCCTACAAGAAAAAACCTGCGAAAAATATCTCGGTTTGTATATGGACCGCCATCTATCTGGTTCTAGTTCGAAACTGATAAGTCTTCGTGGATTACTTAGTAATAGTATTCAATGCATTCCACGTAAACTAAGAATGACAATTTACAACTCCCTAGTAAAATCGCAACTAATGTACCTTATAGAAATCTGGGAATGCGCATCGAAAACTAAATTGGTTCAACTTCAGATTTTACAAAATAAAATTATTAAAATGCTTTATAATTATAAATTCCTAACAAAGAATGAAAAAATATATCGCGAAATAAAAATAATGATTCCAATATTACATTCATAAAACGAAAAAAAAATCACAAACTGATAAGTCTTCGTGGATTACTTAGTAATAGTATTCAATGCATTCCACGTAAACTAAGAATGACAATTTATAACTCCCTAGTAAAATCGCAACTAATGTACCTTATAGAAATCTGGGAATGCGCATCGAAAACTAAATTGGTTCAACTTCAGATTTTACAAAATAAAATTATTAAAATGCTTTATAATTATAAATTTCTAACAGAGAATGAAAAAATAATGATTCCAATATTACATTCATAAAACGAAAAAAAAATCACAATCACTGCACTAGAAGCGCCAGCTTCTTGGTTTTACCCAAACCACGAACAAGTTGCAGTAAGACGATGAAAACTTTTGCAGGAGCACAACTTTATAATAATGTACCCTCAGATATAAAAAATATCAAGTCGTTCAATGTTTTCAAGACAAAATTGGCTCGGTATCTTATTGAAGATAAATCGCTCCTTTAAATATGTGAGAAACTAATTAACTTACCAACTTAAATAACCGAAGAAGTCGCGTAAATAGGATAATTATTTATTATGGACTAGCTTTTGCCCGCGACTTCGTTCGCGTGGACTTCAGCTTCGTCCCGTCTAGTCTAGTAATAAGTAAGAAATACGGTAACTAAGCAATGCAGAGCCGAAACGGTATTTATCGCCGAAATTGCTATGACTCTGCATTTTAAATCTGTGATATCTTCGAAAATATTTATTTAATTTACATGCTGTAAACAGCCATATTGATCTTTATTAAATGCACAATGTATTTAAGATACTTAATTGGATAAGGATTAATACTGTATTGCTTAAAATCGCTTCGTAAATAAGCCATTATTTCTCGTACAAAGTAAAGGAAAAAAAATGGTTATTGTGGGTTATTCCTAAGAGATAAACATATACCATCACGGACTTTTTTGGAGACCTTTTTAAGTTTTACAATACTGTAGTACATTGTTTTGATCTATCTTGTAGGATTCAGTCAGCGTTTGCAATGTAAGCGCAAAAAATGTGTTTTTTTACGACCTCACATTAGAAACCTCTAGTTTTTTTTACGACCTCACATTAGAAACCTCAAAAATTGTAGCCTATATGTTATTCTGATGTATAAGCTATATCGTGGTAAAGTTTCATTCAAATCCATTCAGTAGTTTTTACGTGAAAGAGAAACAAACATCCATACATCCATACTTACAAACTTTCGCCTTTATAATAGTAGTAGGATAAATGTATGCGTGTGTGTATAATGAAAAATTTGGCTTTTCTTTTACAAAATTGTGTGATTTCAACGGCGAAGCATCGAAACTTTGTATGGCATTGTTCTCATGTTAGTGGCCAAGTTAATAAGTCTTAGTGAGAATAAAGATCGTTAAACCTAAACCATGTACATATAAGGCGAGAGGGCGCCTTATCTGGTATTCGTGGCACATGTTAGGAAATTCTTTAATTTAAATCCAAAACGAAATGGTGTTATGTCTGGCACACGTTTATTTACGCAATACTACGTTCAGTAATATATTCCAAGCCTTATCTTGTATATATCTGCCAGGATGCACTTTTGTTAAGTTATAATAATAGGTCATTACGTTTAGTTGAGTATTTGAATTATAATTAAATGTAAATAAAATCAAATCAAAAGTAGAGAAAGTCCACATTAAATATAGACGGGCCGCTAGATAAATAAAACCATGGATATAATAAGCATTGTTACTCGAATCATTTAGCCCTTTAAGGATATAATATCTGATGGCACCTATCAGTAGTATTAGGTGTCATCATGAACATGACTGACATCACCGGAATAACCGAAAGAGTAGTAAGTTCTCTCTATTACTGATTTCAGGGATGTTAGCCTTATTCAAGAGGGTTTGGATGTCCAATGTTACAGGAGATATTACAATTAATAGGTTTTATTTTAAGTGTTTGAGCGTCGTGTGAGTTTGAGGACGACTTGAAACTAGTTATTTTCTTTTCAGACCTAACATTTAAAATGATCCTTTCGCAAAAGGGAAAACCATTGATTCTGTTACAAGACTACACGTTTTACCGACTCGGGGGTACTATATGGACCTGTTCAAGCCGAACTGTAACGAAATGTAAAGTTAAAGTTCGATTGGACAAAGACAATTCGGTTTATATATGCAGCCTCTCCACAACCACCCTCCACCTCGATACTTTGTCACAGAAAGCGGAGAACATATAAAGTTATTGACAAGAAATTAATAAGATAATTTTTTATAACACACGCTTATCTCAATCTCCCAAATCCCATGTGAAATCGTACTAATAAAGAGCTTACTTATCATGTTTTACTATTAAGACCAATGGTTGACTAGTAGATAAAGCTTTTACCATTAAGTTCACCAAATGTTCCGTTGTTTGTGCATCAAGTTTACATAAATAAATAAAAATATTTTTATTTTCGTTCAATACCAAAAAGAGTCCAGCAACTGTCTTCGAAATTTTTTTTTGTAAGTGTCAATGTAGGTAACTCAAACAAAAATGGTTCTGGAAACCTCAATGTTTTTTAAACAACTTAGAGTTTGCCTTTTATCTATTAACCTCTCCCTAAAATATGTTATTCACTTTTTGTAAAAAGCATAGTAAAGCAGTTAAAAGGATTTATCAACATACCAAGTTTCAGCTGTATAATGTATAAAGAGAAAGGGTACCGTTTTTTGCCCTTCGGCCACGGAACCCTGAAAACTCGAGACTTGTCACGTCCAAGCAGGACTTAAAACTTTTCTTTTCTTTTCAGATATTGAATTGAAAATGATGCATTCGGCCAGAGAAAAAGTACTATTGATGTTAAACAATTTTATATTCTACCACTCAACAGGCACGATTTGGACTTGCTCGAGTAGAGTTAAGATCAAATGCACAGCTAAGGTCCGTTTGGAGAAAGACAACACACTCGTAGTGTACAGTTTAAAACACAACCATGTTCCACCGATATACCAATTAAATTCGGAGGGCAAATATGTGAAATGCATTGATTTTCGTCGTGGGGCAAATTGAAAGAAATAAGTTAAACTTTAATTCGCTCTCAGCTAAATTGCTGTTGTGATCTGTCTGTTTTTGATTCTCGTCTCAAAATTTGTCCAATAAAAAAATGTCATTATTTTCTTCTGAACTTGGTGGGTCACGCAATTGTGACCCAATAATTAAATAAAAGTTTATTTCAGGCAGAGCCCATAGCAGTTAGTAACAAAAAGTTTTATAACTAGTGTTAGTAGTACTGTGATTCTGATTACATTATTGACATTTAGAAATCATTAATTTCATTAATTAAATTATATTATTATTAAATATTTCACATGAATTACTAAAATAACCGCTATTTAATGTTGTAAAATAATAACAATTCAATTTTATAATAATTCAATATAATAAACTTTCAATAGTACCTCAACACCCGAGCGGTCGCATGCGACCGCATAACAATAGAATACGTATTGTGTCTCGTTCACATACGCTTGAGGGAATAGTAATAAAATTTAAAAACACAATTCAATTATAGGTATATAAATAAAATAAAAAAAAAAACAGTACAATGTCTGGCCAAGAGGTCAGGGTGCAGGAACATGTAACCTGGTCATATGAGCAAGCAGGGGGCAGTCCCAGCGGTCAGCCAGGGCTGTCAGGATGCTGTTGGCGCTGCCGTACCATCTGTTCAGCAGCGAGGCGCTCCTCTTACGCATTATGGCGTGAAAACCATCCACCCGCGCCTCTGTAAACATGCCGGTTGCACTACAATAACGCGGCAGCCCCAACAGCACCCTGAACGCATTGTTGTATTGTACTCGCAAATCGCTGAGTGCCCGACGCTTATAGCTGACCCACAAGCTACATGTGTAGAATGACTGACAGTATGCCTTAAATAGCGTCACTTTTACAAGTTGTGTACAGCGCGTAAACCTGCGAGCCAACATGTTACAGCGGACACACAACGACCTACGCTCCCTCATAATATCCACATCGTCTTTCATGTCTGCAGTGACCCAGTGCCCCAGATACTTAAATTGATAAACTTCTGACAGAGGAATGCCTCCAAGGGTAATTGTTGGTATACTGTAGGATTTATTGCGCGCCTTGAATAACATGAGCTCACTCTTTCTTGAATTATATCTGAGGCCATGAGCTTCTGCGTAGGACTCGCAGATAGATAGGAGCCGTTTTAGCGCCCCCGCCGATGGGTTCAACAGAACCATATCATCAGCATAGCTCACGTTGTTGACACATACACCGTTGACATGACATCCGAACCTAGCTCTGCTGAGCTCATCAATTAGCCCGTTCATGTAGAGATTGAACAAGTTAGGAGAGGTCAACCCGCCCTGCCTTTCCCCGCACTCCAGCTGGTATTCTACCGACAGAGCTTCCCACCACTTTACACGGTTTTTCTGGTTACCATACCAGTATTTTAAGAGTGATGTCAGTTCATGTGGCAAGGTGGTCTCTTGTCTCAATTTCTTCCAAAGAACCTCGTAAGAGACCAAATCAAATGCCTTTGACAGATCCAAAAAACACGCGTAAACTGGGGTTCCCGCATCTGTATAGTACTTTACAGTCTGCTTGAGACACAGGATAGCACTTTCAGTTGACAAACCAGGCCTAAAGCCAAATTGCGCGTCGTTCAATTTTAAGTGACTACCGAGGTGTCGATCAAGCAGACTGTCGAGCACCTTATATTCGCTAAATATAATAAATATAATATATAATATAATAAATAATGTCATTTGATCGTTATTTAACACAAGTGTGAAGTGGCACCCAGTTAGTAGAAACCTTAATCTGTTTCAATATCAAATAATGTAAATTGTGCTTCACGTTTTTTATCTACTATACACCTAAAATTAGATTTACAACAACTTTTTAAATTTTAAATAAACAACTGGAAAATGACGATATTATAATCTAACTTTCATAATTAAAAAAAAATAGGTATCTACTCTATGATCTATGATTTCAAAAAAAAACAGTGATCTCAGAAAGCTGTTAAAGTCACTTATTGTATTTTTACTATCACAAAAACAAAACTCCCAAAACTGAAAGTGAAAATTATAAAATAAAGCAGAGAAATGCAGTTGGTGCTTATCAACAACTATACGTACTACCAAATGTTAGCCAGTACTCCAGTAGTAAGAGAGGACTTTCTCGATTCGGACACGAAGAGTCGGGTGCAAAGCGAAGGCAAGATTAGAGGAGAATAAAACAATTACGCCTTTGAACCTTCTCCATAAACACCCGTCTCCCGTGTACGGCATCACTTGAGACGGCATCGTAATAAAATCGAGGAGTATGATAGTTACTTCATACCAGATCACTGGCATTAGCCACCAACTTTTACCAGGGACGGAATTCAAACAATCTTTAAAAATAACCATGCATTGACAGCAAATTTGGAAATGGATCTACTTGAAGAAGCGTTTCTTATACCCAATAGCACCCCCAAATGTGTGGTCAAATAAAATATGACTAACCTAATAGTTGAAGCTATGCTACTTGTATTACCTAGCTGCGGGATGTTTGCTGTGTAGCTCGCCTTTTTTTAATTTAACTGATTTATTAATTGTCTATTCCTCTATCCATAAGAACGTAATAAGGTCTGTGTTTCCAGTATATATGATAGAAATCTTAAATCAAGCTGCTTATAATTATGTCAAAATTAACGAACCTTTTCGTTAGTGTTAACATAATATCTGTACTGATTACATACATAAAGTTTATTTTTTTTCAGGGATTCCATATAAAATGGTTGAAACATTGAAGGGTCGTCATCTGATAATGATAAACGACTATACATACTATAAAATATCAAATGCAAGAGTATGGACGTGTTCAAGTAGAACTTCGTTTCGATGCAAAGCTAAGGTCAGATTAAGTGCAGAAAGAAAGATCATATCGTCCAATCTGACCCATACACATCCTCCGGCAAAATATCATATCACGAAAGAAGGGAAATATCTAAAGCTTTGAATTGGTGGCAGGCGTCGATAACAATGACAGAGTCTACCCAACGAAAGCGTGGCATAGAGATTGTTGAACGTTGGATAATGGCAACGTTTTACGACCTCAAAAAAGTCATAAAAGTCGCAAAAATGTTATATTTAGACTTTACTACATTTACTGTGACAATTTACTTGAATATTTTTAGTGATTAAGTTTTACCCACATAAGTATATAAATGATCGTTTATTTATGAGTGCACAACTTATTTCTTACAATGTTTGTTAGTTTTTAACAGAGATGCGATTGCCTAAATCAATCGTATTCATTTGACAGGTCAAAATGTACGTTATGATCTGTCAAACAGCAAAGAACAAAGCGTTTGACACATCATACCGTACGTTTTGAACTGTCAAGATTGTACAACTATCAAAAATTTTCTGTCTCAAACATCACGCCGCGACTGTATCGAATCTTAGAGTAGCACAGGGTGTAAAGGTTGACATTTTGCAACTGCTTCGATGTTGCATTCGCTGCAGTCGCGACATTGACAAATTATGTACTGTATATTGGTGACTGCGTCAAAACTAACGCGCGTTAGTATCGATGCAGTCGCGCTTCTCTATCGATACTAACGTGCGACAGCATCGATGCCAAATTAAATCGGTTCATTGCGTGAGTCACAATGCTGTCTGTATCGAGTGAAAACTTTTGACAGCTTATTTTTATAGTATTATATCTTGACTTGTGTAGTTCTAACAATGGCGAAAAAGTAGAAGGCATGAGCGTACATAGAATAATTGTCTTTATTTGTTCTAAATTATAAACGTCAGTAGCTATACCGAGGTATGAATACTATATTTACTAGAATAATAACCGGACGAGTGCGAGACGGAATAGCGCATTGCGGATTTCCTGCCTACTTTACTTGAATATAAGGGATCCCCTTAAAATGTGTTTTTTTTAAAAAAATTTTTGACGTAACTATTAAGGGTTCCATTATTTTACTATTTGACTACGGAACCCTAAAAAGCTTTCTTTTTGACACTGTTTATTATGGTGCTTTGGATCAAAACGATATCGTTCTAGTGCCGGACATAGTCCCTGGAACTATTTAGGCCCAGAACTACACATGTCTAGTAGTAGATATTTTAATATAACTTTGATTATTGATATAACTCTTTAATTTGAAAGATTGTTATTTGTTTTGTATGGTGCCCACTTGCATAACGTCGCAATCGTCACGAGCTCGACGAATATTACTCGCGCAAATTTAAAGTTTATATTTGCTTTAGAGATATTATTTATAATTTGTATATTTAATTGGAAGGAAATTAAAAAAGATATGCTATATTACAGTTTTCACTAGAAAACTAACTTAAGGTCTCTGAGCTAAACTGCGGACGGACGGACAGATGGACAGTTGACATGGCGAAACAATTAGGGTTCCTTGTTGAGGTGTATGACAGGAATGTGTTGCAGCTTATGATTGCATCGGCTTAAAGTTACGCTCCATGTACTCAGTCTTTGAATTTTAAAAGACCCAATCATTAAACGCCTTCTGTAATTCATGTATATTTCCGCAAAAGAAATGCAATTGTTTGCAATGCAAAAGAAATGGTCATAGTATTTCCTTTGCTATGTAGTCTAAATGAGCAGACAATTAAAAACATTGGACAAAGTGGGGAAAAGGAGTTCTTAAAGTCAACTACTACAGAAAAAAATAAATCTATAAACGCACTTCACAGGCCGCCCATCGCGTCGAGCGCTGCTCCGTCCATGAGCGCATGGTATTTTAAAACTAAGAGATCTCCTCAGATAATCATTTTAATCCTCACATATTGGCTTCTGAAAAAGAGTCAATGTGTTCAAAATTAAGTGCTTGTGACAAATAAGTATTAATTTGCATAAGGATCAATATTATGCTCATGAAAATACCATGGAAAATAATGCATTGCTGTAAATAATTTTTTTTGTTGTGTTCGAACCTTAAGAGATAGGTATATGCTGTCGCGGTTTTTTTCTGTAGAACTATTTAAGTTTAACATTTATATCCTACCTCTTATTGGTGTAACTCTTACAGTTTTTGCAGCGTACGCAAAGTTTTTTTCCGGCTTCATTGACATTAATTGTCATATCTTTACTATCAAAATACATATCTTTATGAAATTTAGCTTTTATGTCATTCCAATGTTTTAGCTACATTTTTGTAAAGTATCATAAAAATCTTTCCAGTAGTTTTTGTTTGAAGAGGTAATAAACATCCTCACAAATTTTGGCGTTCTTAATATTAGTAGGATTGCCACTCAAGTTTACGCTCACACGCCGAGAGATGGCGACACCAGTATCGTAAATGCTTAACATAAGCAATAAAACTTTTGGTCTAAGAGCAAGTAAAGATCGACTTTCACTGTTCTGATAACTCGATGGGACATATTTTTTATAAAATATAATTCAAAAACAAATATTTCTAAAAATAAAACTTAAAATCTACCTATTCAAAAACGAAACCATTTCCTTGCGGCAAGGAGGCTATGATGCTGGCTGCGTTGCCGCCTTGGATAGCTATGCTAATCCTTTGAGCTAGGAACCAGCCAGCTTTATTATTGGCTGTAGAGGAATTTAATTTTGGCGCAATGTTTCGAAACAGCAATTTAGCTGAGGGTCCCCACGGCCCAAATGTTTCAACGCCAAACGGCGCAAACACATAATCACTTGCAAGTGAGACCTACTTGCGGCGCTTGGCGTTTTCAGCCAACTCTGCTGCTGCTCCAGACTTAGTTTTTTTTTTGTAATTAGTATGTATATGATAACTTGCCTATCTAAAAGTGTTCATATATTTTTTTAAATTATTGTAATAAAATTTATTTCATCACCTTCCCTCTAGTCTTAATCGAATAAGTTTTGTCTCAATTTATAGTTTTACCGACATAAAAAAGGAGGTAGTCAATTCTACCTGTATGTATGTGATATCGCCAGGATTTGATAAAATTTTAATATATTGATCTACTAAGGCTTCCTAACACGTGTGCAATATTTTGTAAGTGTATTTATGTTTGTATATTTTTAACACACAGAAATGCTTTAGCAGTTAACTGATTAATGTAGTATCCTGTATTGACTACCCTGTTTTTTAATTAAATATATTTTTTGACCACTTCCATCGTAGGCATATTTGTTTATAAATAATATTTGATAACGAATATGACTCATCAAGTTACCAGATCGGTGAAGGTCTATCTTCCATGTCTCCTCTACCACTTTGGTATTTATTCAGCTTTTTTATGTTTTTTAGTTTCGCGTGCATTACTATTTATTTTATTATTAATTTCAGGGGCAGAATTTATTACATCGCGACGCGGGAACCCAATGATTGTATTTGAGGGTATGACTTTTATACACGAGAAATCTTTGGGGTCGGCAACTCCTCGGAGTAGGTGGGTTTGTAGCAGAAAAAGAAGGTTTAGGTGTAGAGCTGCTCTGACTACGGTCAATGGAATTTTAGTAAAAAAATATGGGGTGCATAATCATTGACATTTTAAGCTAGCGGTTCGCGCCGCGAAAGAGGCAAGACACCGCGACCGAGGCAAGAAACCGCGACTGACGCAAGAGACCGCGACTAAAGACCACGACCTTCACTGTAACAATAATATAAGAACAAATCTTCTCCTACAAATAAAAGTCCTACTACTTAGTTTTCCATCTTGACCCAAATACAACTGAATTCATCGACTCGTCATGAAAAGGCTGAAACACTTGTCACGGTTTTCACTCGCAGCTCCTCGTGTCTTGCCGCTGTCGCAGCGCGAACCGTTAGACATCGGATTGTCAAAAAACATGAGTAAAAAAACTCCAATAATTTAAAAAATGGCTTCTTTGAATACCTTACTATGTACCCATGCTGTAGATTGTAGATGATGGCATCTTCATTTGTGTAAGTGTAATAGCTAATACAAATGAAGATGTGGAAAACATATATTCTGGTCCTTTTGATGCTTCTTCAACAGGACAGAAACATATGTTTTTTTTTGGTCTCTCTTTATTATGTTCTTACGTCCCCTCAGTATTCCGTATAAGTAGAATATCTCACTTCTTTTGTAAGAGAAACCACTGATTGTGTACTTAGGAGTCAATGGGTTTATTTGGTGTACGTTTACATTTAGGTTTATGGTGGGATAAGGGTACTCCCTTGTTGTGTCGAAAATGTTTGTTGAAATATTTACACTTTTACTAATCACTCTAAACATAATGATTGTTTAACATAATTTTTGGAACAGATAGTACTTCAGTTTTACCAGTTCTTTTATTATATTTGTTAGCGAACTGACATATTGACATCCTTTCATACAACGACATTAATTTAAAAATGAATAGGTAAAAAATCTAGCCGAAACCCAATACCAATTTTGTAAATCACCTTGCGGAATCGCTACGCTACTATTATAGCGCACTGTACGGTATCCTGGTAAAATATAACCCTAAGTATGGTGTGGCAGCTCTGTGTCGGAAGTCTCGACATAGTTCCGTGTAAAACCACCAGGTGGCGCTCGAAAAATGCTGAGACAAAATTGGTGTTTTCGTGTATTTCTTGATTGAGAAGAATTTTTGAATGATGCTTAAAAAACTATAAATATTTTTTAAGATTTATTAAAGATATAGCTACGTATGTTAAAATGATATTTGATGAATTAGAAAATCATAAAATTGAAATTGCCGACGCGAAATGTCAAAAATGATGCATCAGACTTCGCCCGCTGGTATGTAATGGTGTCTCATTCGGTAGCTTACGGTGGTGTCCGCGGCGAGACTGATTCCGCCTCTATGGTGTTCCGGTGAAATAAAATAAAAAAGTTTATTAATACAGCCCAAATGGTTTGACCATGAGCTATCGACAATTTTTTTTTCTGGTGCTGGATTCACTTACCAGGATGTCCACCTAGTCTGGACCTTGCCACATTTGCTTTTTATGGATGGGAGTCAAATACCACGGGGACAAACACCACTGGGGTTAATCCACGAACCTAGTTCAACGGGTTATACGTTTTATTAAATTATAAGACTTCAACAGTACTTGAAATATTATATATTAAAGACATGTCTCAGCTAATGTCTTTTGACGCTCAATTAAACTGAGCATAAATAAAAACATTATAGCGTTTTAAAAAGTTTTAGTCTCGGTCAAATAAAAAAAAATGATTAAGCAACATAATGTCCTGTAATATCAGGCAAAGTAAAAAATCGATGAAACGTGATTATATGTATAACATAAACATTTATGTCATTCAAAAATTCATGAAATAAATATTATACGAATCAAATAATTATGTCTAATACGATTAGATATTTTAAATGTTTGTGAAGTGAAATTATATCAAACGTTGTTCGACAAAACAAGGGAAAACCTGGGATTAGGGCAAAGCAATGTAGCTAGTTATTATTACAGAATTTTTATACTTTGGAATATATATATACAAAACAAAAAAATGCACGCGGGTGGGACCTTAACCTGCACCCTTCTGGCTAACCGGGCCAAATGCTCTTCTAATCGAGCAACCGTGCTGTCGGTGCGAAATTTCTGATCTCTTATGAATATATCATTACGCGTGATATCTGCGCTATCTACACAACAGCAGTGGGCCAAGTTGTTATTAATTAAAGAATAAATTCAACTTGGAAATTAATAACGCTACAGCACGGTAGTTCGATTGGAAGAGCATTTGGCCTGGTTAGCCAGAAAGTTAGTAGGTTCGAGTCCCGCCCGTCCGCAAGTTTTAGTTTGTTATTTCAATATAAAATATGACACTGTGAGTGTTAAAAACATTCTAAACCATAAGAGATGTATCTTATTAATCAATAACATTTTAAAACATTCCATATTCAAATCCATTATTTTGTAATATAATTACGTAGGTTTGTTAAAATACAAATACGAACCTTTGACGAGGTTAGATTATTTGAGACTACTGAACTAAGTATTATCATAAGTATTATAGATAATGTAAATGTTAAAATAAAACGAAGTTGCTTTAATTGCTACCTTGTATATAATTTGGTTTAATAATACCTTCTTATTTTCCGTAAACTTAAATCTTTTGGCTTGTTTGTCCTTCTAATAAATATTTTTTCTTTCTTTCTTTCTTTCTAACAATTTTATGTCCGGTTATTGAAAATGTGCTCAATCTCAAAAACCACTAGTTCGATCTCGTTCAAACTAATTTTCGTCGCAAGTGTTTGTAAAGATCTACATTATGTATTTTTTTCAAAATTTACACTCGTTTCTTTCAAAAGTTAGATTGGGGTCTATCTCTCAAACGATAGAATTTTAGAGAAAATGTTTTTGAAATCTCTATGTCAAAAGATCTATCCGTAGACAACTACGCATAGGTTTGTCAAAAAAAAAATGTAGGTTTTAGTTTCGTGTATGATAGGCCCTTCTTAAATATCATTATTTATTTTTTGTTGTATGAGCATCATAAAGCGGTTAACAGGATACATCTACCTACTAAGTTTCAACTGTGTAATACTAATAGTTTCAGAATAAAGTAGCAGTGACATACGGACGGGCAGACAGACAGACAGACTTGACGAAACTATAAGGGTTCCGTTTTTTGCCATTCGGCTACGGAACCCTAAAAATGACAATTTGTTAAATGTATTTTGGCTAATAACTGCATACAATTTTGTTTTAATTGCTGGAGTAGATATTTATGATTTTTTTATAAATAATTTATAATAGAGTGGAGAGTATTTAGTGCGTAACAAACTATGTAATTATTAGTTCTCTTCTATTTGTGCCTTCAATGTAAATTGAAAGTTAAGGGTTCCATTTTAATATTCGGCTACGGAACCTTAAAAGACTTATATAATGGCGGCGGTGCCTATTGAAATAATTAATAATGATGCTGCTATAACAACAATGTATTATGATAAACATAACATATTATTATAGAAAATATTTTAAATGATTATGTACATATTTGTAACCCGTTTGTTTTTTTCTTTTGAAAACTTATTATTATCTAGGTTTTTCACGGCTCAATTTTTGTATGTTAAGAGACATGAAAGTATGGACGCGAAATTTGACATTAGCTATTACTACTATTCTTTATTAAATATTTATGTAAAACATAAAGTAGAGTGGGTACATTGTTAAAAAGTTCCAAATAATAAATCAATAGTTTATTTTACAATAAATGAGTTGTTGTAAAATGCATCATTTTTATGTTGTGTTCGAACTGGGTACGTGGTATGTGAATGAGATAAGTTTTGTCTTTTTGCAGAGGTAATCACGAGATTCCTGAAATGCCAGGGCCGAGCATACTCGTTCTACGATCTAGAAATAGCATTACACCACTGCTCCAACGACTAGTCAATAAGAATTTTTGTTTGCACAAAAACTGCAAAGTTCGATAAAAGATTCAATACAATCAATAGCTAATAAGCTTTCGTGTTGAATGAACTTGTTCGCAGAATAAAGTCTTAAATATTTTGAAATCGTGATAGAAATATACGTAATCATCAAAAAAAAGATTGATTGCTGTATTCATAGAGATGAAAATGAATGAATAAAGATGAAGATTAAAGATATCGCCAGGTTCAAAACCAAGACTAAGGTTACTTGACCAATTAATATAGTAAACCTCCATTATCACATCATTTTAAATTGGGCGGTTAATACCTTAGCACACGTACGGTTCTAAACCTGTTACTATAAGATTTTCGAATGAGGAGGGTAGTACAGTTTAATTTATATAATTAGGTATTTATATATTAGGGGTTAAGAGCTTACGTTAGGTAGGTAGTTCCTTTCAAAACTCCTATTCTGTTCTGAAGGTTTAGCAAGGTTGTTTGTTAATTCAATGTTTTCACTAGTTTATAGATTTAACAATATTGTAAAGTGAAACTTAATGAATGACGCTTTCCGTTGTGAAAACGTTGGAAAAAACCGCGGGCAGTATTCAAGAATTTAAGAGGATTAAGTATTGAACTACGTGATGTGATAGTAGACAATTACTAACAACGAACTAAAGACAATAATTTTATAATCTTCACCACTATAATTAGAATATTGGTGATTATGCGGTCAGGAATAGTTAATTTCTGTTAAGGTTGTAATTAAAATAGCAATAAGGCTTTATTATATCACAATCGCCTCACCTTCTTGCGGATTACCTACGCCATATCGAAACCCAAGGTCGGAAATCAAATTACACGAACACTATTCATCGAAAGGTCAAAAAATTCTAACGTTCAAGATATCGAATTTGCAAATAATCGAACGTTCAAAATATCGAATAGTCAAAATTTTGAACGCTCAATAGGTACATCGAAATGATTAATTAATTTATCGAAACTGACTATTTTGCATAGTTTTTTACATCATGAACGAATCCTTTCAGCTTGTCTAATTGGCAAAACTAAAACGATTTCTGGTTGACTGTGTGACATAGTACCTACCGTAAAATTATGATATAAAAACTTTTTTGTGAATATGATTTATCTATTTATATTAATGATCTTAGCGGTAACTTGTACTATTAGGTACATAATATAAGCATGAACTCACATTTATCTACCATATTAAATTAAATATGTGATGTACCCCTAGATGGGGTAGAAGGCGTCCACAGTGTGCCGCCATCTCGTTCGGTCTTGAGCTCCGCCCTTTATTTCGCTTTAACTCTTCTCTATGTTCTATGTTCGCTGCTAGGTCTGCTTTAAATTGTTTTTTTTTTAAATAATGGACACCAATCACATACATTGCTCTGATCCCAAAATATGTAGCTAATGCACTTGTGTTATGGAAATCAGTCACAACGGTGGTACCACAAGACCCAGACCCGAGACAATATAGAAAATATGCTTTGGGCGGCCATGTCTGCGCTTTCCTTGAGGCTTTCAGTCTATGGCTTGCCTCTTAATATTCAAGGTCCCTTCGGAGCGTGTGTCCGAACCTGTTTCACTTGCAGCGTTTGATCTGCTGGTCAATCAGAGTGCCATTGCAGCTTTGCATCGTAAGGAATGCCTTCTTTTGCCACACCAGCCGGTGAATATTAACGATGGTCATTAAAGTAGCTATTCGGAAATAAGTGGACTGGACTTACAAGAAAGGTACTTTTTTAAAACACACTGATCGATTCGTTTACACAGTCGGAATTGAGCTGCCTGCAATTGAACGGCTAGAGTTGGATCGCAATACCTGGTCTCATTAAACTCCGCAAACTTTCATTGCGACTATGTATAATATGTATGACAAACAACCTACATTAGAAAAAAATAATGTCGGAAGAATGTGTACTTTTAATGTACTAAGACATACAAGTATAATGTATGTATACCTTATGCTGTGTGCGTTCCTAGTCATGTAATATAATTTAATAAAAGTGATGTGTTCAAATATTCTGGTTTTAATCAAAATACGTGTATTATAATATATCATACTACTTGTCATGTAAATTGTACAAATATATATTGTTAGCTTAGTAAAAAAAACAAGAATTATGGCTTTGTCACACACAGGGTCGGTTTTATACAAAATTTACTGTGCCCAGTGTGACCAAGCGCTAAGCGTAAATGCAAGTTTTTTCAGATAATGTTGTTGTGTCTAAGGTAGGAAGGTAGGAAGGTTTAATTCCGCACGTGAAAGTCTAATGTTCCCACTGGATTAGTAAGTAAAGTTTTTTTTTTCAGAACTGGAATTAGGAATTAATAAGAGGCAAGTAGGTAGCAAAAGGGCATCGCGTAAGAAAAAGAAAGGTGGCGTGACTGCAAAAAAATGTATGAGGCCAAATCCTTGCGTCGAAGGACGTTGTTATAACAAATGCTACGAAATATCCGAAGAAATCCGCCTAGCAACATTTACCCATTACCAAAGTCTCACTAAAAAAGAGCGTGCGAAATGGATCAGTGATCACGTCACGAGGGGACCAATCAAACGAAGAAGAACACTGTCTTTCAAAAGAACATGCACATGTCATTATTTCATACAAGACGGTGACAAGTTACGTCAAGTGTGCTTAGCATTTTTTGTATGCACATTAGGTGTTTCAAGAATTAATCTCACAAACATTAAGTATAAAAATGAATAATATAATAATGTAACATTAAGTAAAGAAGCCTATCATTGTGTGTGGGGGGCGTTTGCGATCTTGCATAAGCCGTCCGCAACACGCTTTCTGCTTTAGACGAGGCGTTTATTTAATTTAAAAAATAATTCATTGAGTTTTTAAAACGTAAACTTAGTTAAGTTCTGCCCCCCGATTCAGAACCATTCGGTTACGGATTGGGTTACGATTCGATAACTTTTACATATTAATTGAATTATTACTACGTGGATTTATCCGATGAAACTATTTTATTATGATCTTTTATTATATTTGTAACCGAACTGACATATCGACATCCGATCAAAATGCGACATTAATTTAAAAATGAATAGAAAATCTAGCCGAAACCCAAACCGAATGACTTATCGAACGTTCTGAATCGCCCTTCTGATCTTTGATTTATATTCATGAAAATTTGATGGTAAAATAATAAGAAACCAAGATTAACTTTGTTAATCTTGTAATATCTGAAAAATATACTGTCCTATATTAGATACCAGCCCTTAGCAATCCAGTACTTACACTTTCTCGTTATGTATAGTTTATACTCAAATATTATACAATGTTATTAGATCGGATTCTTACTTCACCCACGTATTCTACGGTAAATTTTATCAATAGATTACTAAATAAGAAATTTGCTATAATTTGATACTATCACTAATCAGATAGAATCTTTTATATATTCA
Organism: Pyrausta purpuralis; assembly: GCA_963924145.1. Classification (NCBI taxonomy): domain Eukaryota; kingdom Metazoa; phylum Arthropoda; class Insecta; order Lepidoptera; family Crambidae; genus Pyrausta; species Pyrausta purpuralis. Next base: position 23,951,269 of record OZ001643.1, read on the forward strand.
AAATGATTCTATAATTGCCTTGATTACGACATCACGCGTGAACGGCTAGACTGATTTCAATGATTCTTTGTTTGTTATGTTTGTTATTGTCAGGAAATGTTCTAATGAACGAAAAAAAAACGAAGAATGAGTGGTTGGACTGATTTTAAAGAATCTGTGCTATCTAAAAATGTAATAGTTACGAATATACAAGTAAAAATTAAGAAAAGGCTCAACAACGCAGGTCAAATTACTACCTTAATAAAGATTGTTTTTGCTTAATTTCACATGATACGTCCTTTCTAGGGTGAATTAAAACTTGTGTTTGTAAGATCCGATTTGTTAGAATGAAAAACAGTCATTCATATTTGAGGTTTATACGATAGCATAAATCCATGCGAACAATTCTTTACAAATATTTTATAATTATAAAGTTGAAGAGTCTATTTGTTTGAACGCGCTTATCTCAGAAACAATTGGGCTCTATTTTTGAATCACTCGCTTGAATATGTCGTAAGAGTTTCGTTTAAAAACAAATTAAAAATCAATAAATATCATGCGAATTACAGTCGTTAATACTTACAAAATTCACGCATCTTTTTCATAAAACTCCCGTGTGGAATTATAATAATTGTCATTTGAAAAACGGATATTAATCAATTAATATCACACGCCATCTTGTCGCGAGTGATGCAAAAATAAAGACTTTGGATCGTTTTTTTTTTGTGTTGGATAGCTTATTTATCGAGGAAGGCTTTACGTCATAGATCATTACGATATAGCCCAGGACTGTTAAATCAAAATTACAATACATAAAATTTCACACAACTAGCTGAAATTTGGTATGCTGACGCTGTATTTGTTAAATTATACCTAGTCAAAACTGACCAAGTTTCCGCCTCTTGCGTCATAAGATAAACGGAAAAAAAAACCAATAGTATTTACTTAAAGGAACTTCAAATAGGATAAAAGTGTAAAATAGATCTGTCAATATTTCTTATAAAAGAAAAAAATACAAAATTAAGTTTTTTTACATCTCAATATCATTATGTATTAATATTTCCGGTGAATTTCCACACGACCGGCCAAGTCGCCATTGTCGACACGTTGCCGAACACATCAAACCTGCTTTCCTACACTGGCACCAACGCTCACATCCCTTTTAATAATCACAGTTGATGAGGTTCAGTAAATTATCAGGCGCAGGGGGAGCTCCGTAGTGATTGGAATAAGTGTTTGACGTCGCTTTATCCAACCCCATTCACACGGTGGAAGAAAATTTCCCAACCATCGCTGCCCTTCTAAGTATGCACGATACGGTGTTGTCATGTACACAAGCAGTATGCATTTTCAGGTATCCAAAGAGATACAATAATCAACCTTATGCTGTACAATTTCCGATGAAATTCCTTAACAAAAGATTCAGATAAGAAAATCTGAAGAAGGTGTTTTTCTTACTACGTTATAAATACATATATCTATTTAGACGCTTCCTTGTCAAAATTTTCTTGTTTTGATATTTCTCTCTTCTTGGCGACTGGCATGTCTGATGACTTGGCGTACTAAAGGACAGAATCATCTTAAACAGCCAATGGACGCCTACTGCTGATTGAAGACCCTTCCACCAAAGTCACAGTGCTCGTACACAAACAAGATCGTCAGGCAAAATTGTACAGATTACAGGATCACGCTAAATAAAAATTTCTAAAGATTTTCTTCTTCTTCCTCTGAACTATAAATCCGAGTTCCGCCCCTATCACTTTGCCTCCTCCGAACTAAGGCATCCAACGCTACAGAAACGAGAGCGATACACCGCAGGAGCATTCGTTAAAAAATCAGACGGACAGTATGATCGCATGTTCTTCATTTGTAAAATCTGTACCACGAATTGAATGGTTGCAAGATCTTGCTGCTATGACCATGTTATTATCGTAATATTCCTACAAAACACGCTACGTCGTCAGGCAAGCCATCAGTCATATCCAGCCCTTTCGCTAGTCGCCAAGAAATGAGGAATATCAGTTCAATAGCACACGATGGGACTAAATTTTAAGACAGCGTCTAAAGAGGTATATTTATGACGTAGTAAGAAAAACATCTTCTTGAGATTTTCTTATCTGAATCTTTTGTTATGAAATTTCGTCGTAAACTGTGCAGCATTAAAGTTAGGCAAAAATAAATTTTATTTATGTAAGTATAACGTAAGTTCAGGACTACTTTCGAAATGGATACAGATTGTAGTGATTTTATTATTTGGAGTAAGAGCATGAAATTATACTGAATAAAAAGATCAAAATAAGAGATTAAGCATTCGTTTTTTAAAATAATTTGGTAAGTAAGAAATCTAAATTTACTAAAAAAGCTTTAAAAGTCAAGGAGCTCCAAAATGGTATTACTACTTTACATTCATAGTTTTTAACCGCAGCTTTTAATATTTGGGTAACGGTTAAGTAACATAAAAGTGATAGAGTCATAAAAGTAAAAAGTAACGTAACACTCAAGGGGTTTTACTACCTCGCTTAAAATTCCTTTACACAATTATTTGAATAGTGTTAATTATACGTGAACGCGAACAATAATAGTGGCGATTGACTCCAGATGGCTTCTTCATACCGTCAAGGAGCGGCAAAAAGCACCTGCTGATGCTGGATGAGTACACGTACTCGCAGATCAACTACACCAAGCACTGGCTGTGCTCGTCCAAGGCGCAGGGCTGTAGCGCGCGAGTTCGGCTCGAGGGCACCCGAGTCACGCGCGTCAACACCGACCATTCCCACCCGCCGCCCCGATACGTCGTCAGAAACGGCGTCTATATCAAACTGTAAAGTGAACCCACTGCGAGTACCTACACTTGGTTGTACCCTGGTAGGCGCAGGGCCGCGTTTCACGGCAACTTGGATCATTTGCATCCGCCGTCTAGAAATAAATGTTAATTCGCTATGTGCATCAACTACTTGAACTACCTACTGAATTTTCTCGTCATAGGCTCAGGTACTTCGATAGAAATAGCAATATTCAACTGTTAAGTAAATACGTTGTAAATGCCAAGTATTAATAGTAGTAGTAATAAATAAAAATAACAAGTACATGTATTTGTTTTTTTTTCAAAGGCGCGGGGCTGCAACGCTCTATGCCGCCCAAATACGTTGTCAAGATCGGCATCTTTATTAATCTCTGACTTGATCACAGTAAGTGCTCGGATAGTCCACGGACTCTAAAATAAAGTAAGCTCGTAAGATGTACATAGTACAGCGATAGTCACTTGCTTATCGTATACCTATTATTTTAAATTACATGTAATGACCATACATCCTATCGCTGTTGTAAGAAGATAACGTACTGCCGTTAGTGTGCGTTAATATTTTTAGTTGTTTCTGTATTGTACATTGGTCAACACATTTTTATTGTAGTAAAAGCGATGTTTTGTTTATTTTATTCAAAATTTTTAAGACAAAGCTCTTAGACAAGAATATCAAACGTCACCATCCAATTGTATAATCTAACACAGGTCTACCGATCCTCATTCCAACCAGAAGCGGCAGAAAGAACTTGCTAATGGTGGACGGCGGCTACACGTACTCCCAGATCAACTACAGCTCGCGATGGGTGTGCTCTTCGAAGGCGCAGAGGCAATGCCCCGCGCGATTGCGCTACGAAAACAACACGGTAGTCCACGTCTGTGAAGAACACACCCACCCGCCGCCGAAGTACGTGTGCAAGGATGGAGAGTACATCAAGCTGTACTAACGGCTACACGTACTTGCGCATTAACTGGCGCAGCGGCAAATCTCTACCAACATTTATTAAATGTCTCTGAAATTAGTCGTATTATAGAGAATTACATAGTACTTGATTGGTGTTTACTCTAGTCTATGTTGCAGTCGAATTGTATAATCCGCCATATTACATTACGGCTAGCCGTTATCAAAACCAGTCAAGTGAGAGTCGGACTCGCGCACCGAGGGTTTCGTGCCAACTTATACTGAATAAGGAAATCCACTGACTTCAACTTAGCTAAAATACCACAATATTTTGTTGACAGCAAATATAACTTTGTTTTTATATTGTCTGTATAAAGAACAAAGTTATGTGTTCAAACCAATTTTCATTGAAAGTATTTGTTAAGATCTACATCATATATTTTTTTTCAAAATTTACATTAGCTTAGTGTAGAAGTTAGAGGGGGAGGGGGGAAACGCCCATTTTACTACTTTGGAAGCGACTATTTATCAAACGTTTGACTTAAAATAAAAATGGTTTTAGCAACCTCTGTGTCATTTAAAAAAAAAGGTTTTAGGTTTATGTATGGGACCCCTCCCTTAAATATAATTTTTATTTATTTTTTTGTATAAGAATCGTAAAGCGGTTAACAATATACATCTTAAGGTCATGCAGAGAGTTGGCAAAATTGCTTGCACTACTCGTCTTTTTTTTAAAGTGACGTTGGTTTTTATGTGGTGTGTGTAAACAATTTTCCTTGTGCAAGTGGTAAGGCAATAGAGACCACGACCGTACTACCATGAAAATAGGTACGTGTTATGCGTTGAAGCATTTTAATTTCGAATGTACGCGGACAACGTCGCGGGCGAACACGTGTAATAATAATATTATTAAGAGGAAAGATTTAATTGTTTGTTTTTTTATATTTGCTTTGAATAGCCGCCACAACTACAAGACTGATTAAAAAAACTGTTTCACCTGTAGAATCCTGCATTATCCGTGATGAACATAGATATATATTGTACCTATAAATAAATAAATAAATAAATAAATATCCTTTGGACATTCCCACACATCGCCATCTAGCCCCAAAGTAAGCTACTCAAAGCTTGTGTTATGGGTGCCAGACAACGGATATAATACTTAAATACTTTTTTTTTTGTAAATACATACATGATATACATAGAAAACACCCAGACCAATACAAACAGACATGTTCATGCACACAAATGTTTGTATTGTGCGGGGATCGAACCCGCACCCGCTGCGTAGTAGGCGATTTCTCGACCACTACACCAGACGGGTCGTCACCTATATAACAATAATGTTACCAAAGTTCAGAAAAGAATTTAAAGGTAATAATTATTATCCAAATAATTCACTATTATACACAGGCTATTTTAATACAAGCAGGCGAAGTCTGAAGCATAATTTTTGACATTTCACGTCGTCAATTTCAATTTTATGATTTTCTGATTCATCAAATATCATTTTAACTTACGTAGCAATATCTTTAATAAATCTTTAAAAAAAAATGTAGTTTTTTAGGATTCATTCAAAAATTCTTCTCAATCAATAAATACACGAAAACAGCAATTTTGTCTCAGCATTTTTCGAGCGCCACCTGGTGGTTTTACACGGAACTATGTCGAGACTTCCGACACTGTAATATCCTTCTTGATTGATTTAAATCGGACATACCTGTCATTATAAAGTGATCAAGGAAACAGAGCGCTTTCACTGGTAGCGTCTTGCTGTACTAGATGGCGCTGTAGGTACGTTTTATCATAAAATAAAGGGATAATAATTTTATGGTTTTTACCTCATGATAAAGCTCGAGATTTTCTTAATAAAAAGAACCTGGGGTATGTATTCCATTTGTTGGACTAATAGTCTCTGTGCTTTTAGTATATTTCTCAATAAAGATAAATACGGATAAATCTTGACGTTTTGTGACTGCACTTTTTCTTGGTCCTCTATTTGTGGTGATTATTGGAACTTCACAACCGTCTTACGTATCAATTAACTACATCGATGTTTTACCTGTGTCGGAAGTCTCGACATAGTTCCGTGTAAAACCACCAGGTGGCGCTCGAAAAATGCTGAGACAAAATTGGTGTTTTCGTGTATTTATTGATTGAGAAGAATTTTTGAATGATGCTTAAAAAACTACAAATATTTTTTAAGATTTATTAAAGATATAGCTACGTTAGTTAAAATGATATTTGATGAAATAGAAAATCATAAAATTAAAATTGTCGTCGCGAAATGTCAAAAATGATGCATCAGACTACGCCCGCTGGTCGTTTTTCCAACTTTTGTTAATAGTTTAAAATAAGATTTTGGTTTTAATTAATAAGAAAGCACTTATGTTTTATCTTAATATTAAATTAATAGGCTATTGCAAGTACCTATAGTATACTATTCTAACAGCTTTTTATTGCTTCAGACAAACCAATTATGATTCCGACCAGAAAGAGGAATTTGCTGATGCTGGACCAGTATACGTACTCACAGATCAACGAAAGTTCTCGATGGAAGTGTTCCTCCATGGCGCAGGGCTGCCACGCCAGATTGAGGTACGAAGGAGGCGAGGTGCTGCGTATTGACACAAACCATAACCACCCTCCTCCAAGGTACGTCATCTCCAACGGAACTTATGTCAAGTTGTAAGGGTTACTTTCTGTATTTTTGGTAATTTAGAATTAACAGTTACTAATACGGAGCAATAAATACTAAAACGAAGATACGTCGTTTTATGACTGAATTAATTTCTTATTATTGTCTTTTCATATACCTATCGTCTATTTTTAGTAATTTTGATGTTAAAATTCGAAACCGTTGGTTTACTGGTCGTTATTCCAACTTTCGTTCAAGATTCGTGTCGACTAGATTTTGGTTGTAAGTTATAAATATGAGGAAATATATACTAACGTTGTGTTTAATCATTATATTCGCAATAAGAAGGGTATAATTATTGCAAACGTGCGTTCTAAGAGCTTGTCATTGCTTTAGTTAGACGAACTGATAATGGCTCCAATCAAGAAGGTAAGAATCTGCTAATGGTGGATGAGTATACATACTCGCAGGTCAACGAAAGTTCTCGATGGTACAGAGTTGCCACGTGAAATTGTGGTACGATGGAGGCAAGGTGACCCGTGTCGACACCTGGTGATGGGTGGTTGTGGGTACAACCACCCATCACCGAAGTATATCGGCAGCAACAGAAACTTATGTCAAGTTTCAGGGTTACCTATTTGTATTTTTAGTTCGAAATAAAGTCAGTGTATTTATAGGACCTGGTTTCTGTTTGGTAGTTTGGTGCTAAACTACATAAACGTATTATACGTATTTTTTATATATGCTCATTGTCCTCTTTCGTTTGGGGTTTGTTTCAACTAAATTTGGTTTGGTTATGATTAAATACTTATTATTGTGAGGTGGTGGTTATTATTGCAAGTCTGCATTCTAAAAGGTCCTAATTTCTTCAGACGAATCGATTATGATGTGGACGCCCTTTGCCCCACTTAGGGAACATAGTACCTTAAGTCAAAGTAAGTCAACTGATTTTAATTCCTACCAGGAATAGAAGTTTGCTGTTGCCGGACCAGTATAGGTACACCTTCACAGGTTAACGATAGCCTTCGAAGGAAGTGTTCCTCTAGAAAGGTTTCCTCTGAAGCTGAAGTGGCAACCCACGCAAAGTTGCATCGTCACCAACTAAAACCACCTTCCTCCGAAGTATATTGTCAGCATGAAGCTTATGTCAAGTTGTAAGGTTGCCCATTTGTATTTTTGGTATTTAGAATAAAGGCACATTAAGGTGTACAATATATTTAGTGAGTGGAACTCCTTTCTCTCCTGGAATTTTTAAGGTCCAATAATACCTAATAATCCTCAAAAAATATCTCATATGAACCTATTCTACAACAATAGAGTACGGAACACAGTCAGTGATATCAACCGTAAATCAAATCTGAAAATCAAAATACTTGATGTTTTTTTATGAAATTAAACTCAAATTGTTATTTCCAGGGAGCGATCCGATATATATACCGACGAGATCAGGGAGAAAGTTTCTCATGATGTTAGACGGGTATACGTACTCGCAGATTAACTATTCGGCGTACTGGGTGTGCTCGTCTAAGATGAAGCAGGAGTGCCCGGCGCGCGTGCGCGTCTATGCCGACGGCGGCGTCTGCCGCGTGCGCACCGACCACACCCACCCGCCGCCAAAGTACGTCTGCAAGGATGGGAAGTATTTCAAGGTTTAGGAGGAAGTCGCCCAAAAACATAGTCATTTCGTGTTAGTGAATGCTGTATACCAGAAGATTTTAATAAAAAATATGTTTTTAACATGCTCCGGCAATTCATCAAATATAAGTGTTGTTTTACGTGTATACCCTTTGTAGTAGAATTATTTTAAGAAATTAAAATAAAATATAGAACTGCTAACTAAACAAAATATGCATTCCAGATGTGCAGTTCATCCCCACGGAAAAGGGGAAATACATATTGGTACTAAACGGTTATACGTACTCGCAAGTCGGCGGGCGCTTTTTCTACTGCTCATCGAAGCATACAGGGTGCCGGGCGCGCGTGCGCATGATGTCCGGCAAGCTGGTGTCTTCGGGCGACGAGCACAACCACGCTCCCCCCTCCCACGCGCGCTGCGGAAACGGCGCATTCGTACAGCTCCGTCCCTCCCGCGGCCTCACCATCCCAATACCCCCTATAACCTCCCCTAGAGCGGCAGTCCTCGCTCTCCAAGCCCTCAACCTCCCCCGACTCCAGCCTAAAACTGACCTCTGGATACGATCTCCCAATCCTGATGAAAAAAAAGATCCGTAGATACTATAAATTTTTCGTGATATATTTTGTTGACAGCATTGCACCTATTGTCCGTTAGGCAAGACGATTTTAAATTATTTTTATACTTACATGATAAATTATCTCAGTTAGTAAACCGAGTTTTCGTGCCTTTTACACAGTTATTAAATTTTAAAATGTGATAACCATTTATACGCACATTTTCAATTTTCACAGTTGTCAATTAAATGCTCGTCGTCAATGTTTTCGTTAATTAAATCGAATATTTATCGTTGAGACTTGATAGCTACTAGGTGTAAGTTTTTTTTATTTTACTTGTTGATCTCTAAAATCTAATGTATATTTCGACGATAACTAGGTATGCTAAAGGTTTCAGAAGCTTTGCTTGTGGTGATATTTCTACGCGATACATACGTAATTTGGTGATATTTGTAATAGTTATATTAGCCTCACTATACTTGTAAAGTTAAGAAAAGTAGAGCTTTTCTCTCTTTCGGGCTTTCTCCTTAATATTTCGATGAATAGTGTGTTGGGATTGCGTATTATAATATAGTTAAACTTTAGTTTAATTATATTCTTCTGCTACCTTATTAAATGATTATGTGTTACTTCTAGATACGTTTTATTCCCATCATCTAGACAAATTTAACCTGAAATAAACACTTTGACCGATAACCTAGAACAGCATTTATCGGCCTATACAATATGCTTAAAGTCTTTTGTCCATAGCAATAAAATATTGCTACTAGAGTACTCGTTTTCATTAGAAGTAGGTGAAGAATGTTTCATAAACCGAGCTGGGAGTATGAGTCTGGTATTATGATGGTAAGATCAAATGAAATCAAATCTTCCTACGTTAATGCCAATTTGAGTATGACAACATTGCTCTTTGTTATTTTGGTAATTCACTTTATATTTTTTATTTCAGTGTTAGGTCCATGTGAATTTTTCCCAACAACCAAGGGATCAGTAGCTGTGAAGTTCCAGGGGCAGCTCTACCACAAGAATTACGAAGGCAAAGACGGCATCATATCGTGGCAGTGCGCGAGGAGGCCCTGCAAGTGCAGGATCAGAACAGAAGATTCCCTAGTTCTATCAATGTCAAGCTTTCATGAGCATGATGACTAAAGTAAAATAAAATAAAATAAAATAAAGCACTCATTAAGGACGCAGTTTACTTTCACGTAGCGGCGGTAATGTTTTTCGGTCCGTTATATATATTTATTCAATTGTAGTTATGTCTAATAACAATTAAGTTTGTCTAATATGCAATGATTATGTTGGGTGTTTTTATTCCTTCCATTTTTTTTCGTACCTCTAAAGGAAACAACGGCACCTTTATAAGATCAATTTTTTCCCGTCTGTCTGAGTGTCAAGACCCTATTTCTCTCGAACGCGAACGAACTTAAGTTACAATCTGGAAATTATATGAAATACTCAAGTTCTTTGGCGCTGTGAAAAAATCAAACTTGTAAGCCAACTATCAACACCAACAGGATACTTCCCGTGAACTCAGTAACCTGAAATTTGGTACAACAAAGCAACGTCTTATAGCACAGATAAAGGGAAAATTGCGATTGGGGAAATAGTCTTAAATTTTGGGTTACCTAATATTATAAATTTTTATTTTTATTTTTAATCGAGCCAAGTGAAGTGCAAGGACGCTAACTATTTTTTCTCAAAGTGTTTCATTTTTTAACGCCTATAACTTCGCTCCTCATTACACCTGACGAACGAAACTTTGTTTTTTTTTGAGCTTTTTGATCTGCAATCAGTCGCAAGACTACAATCAGGTTTGTGGGGTGCAGAAGGTCGTTTGCGGAGCAGGAGGCCAGTTACTCACTGTCCACTTAGAGTACGTGGCTCCTCTTCAATCTCTTCACCACACGGTCGTTTAGTAATCCAGATGCTAGTGGATTTGGATGACGTGCCAAGCGTTCTGCGTGTTTTAATTATTTTTTTGTTTATTTATTTAAGAAACCATACAGCAATACATAATATATGCTTAGTCAAGGTAATAACAAAAGGTAAAGCCAATAACAAGGTTTCCTTAGACAAACTAATAGTGAGTACGTAGCTAAATCACTAAGGTGAGATAAGATAAGAACCGCTTCCCAGACAAACATTGTGTAAAATAGGTAAATATAACTTAAGATGTGATTTTTGCTTTAATGTGATTTCACTATGCAAACCAAACTTATAAAATAAAGAAATTGCACTTGATAAGAAAATAGTAATATCAACTCGTATAACATATTTGGAAATAAAGTTAAGTCAACAAGCTAAGAATTGTCACTGTCAATCCTATTAAGATCTTTCAGAATATTAAGTACACGAGTTCTAAAAATAGACTTGGAGCTAGAAAACATGTCGATTTCACTTAAAAAGTCGTTATAAAACTGAGCAATTCTTGAGATAGGAGCATTGCGAGCATATTTGGTGGCCGATAATGGTACCCCAAGAAGAGGAGTGTGGCGCGTGCGGCGCGCTGGAGTGCGGTACGCCACACGAGCCACAAGTTCCGGACAGTCGACAAGTCCATTTACTATGTCATAAAGAAGATTTGCATCCATTGCTATACGTCTTTGTTTCAAGGTCAACATACCATTGCGATAGCAATTTTCTTCGTAAGTTGTAACCTTCAGGCGACGTCTAAAGTTAAGATGATTCACGAATATTTTTTGAATACGCTCCAGTTGAGTTTTATAAGTCGAGTACATGGGGTTCCACACGGGACACGCATACTCCAGAACGCTTCGAACATATGCACTATATACTGTATGAAGTGTTTTAACATTACTAAAAGGTTTACACTCACGCAAAACAAAACCAAGGTTTTTGAAGGCTTTATCGGTGCAGGTGTCAATATGCTTAGATAAGATGAACTTGTCATCTAAAAGTACCCCTCAGTCACGCATCACGTTTGTTCTCTTAATGACCACTCCATTAAAATTGTATGTAAAAAACAGTGGTTTTGTTTTGCGCGTAAATGATATAATTTGGCATTTGTTAATGTTGATATTAATTTTATTTTTATTTTATTTTTTACATAGTATTGATGTAACGCGTCTAAATCCGACTGCAAAGCCAAAGCGTCCTGAGTGTTATTAATTTTGAGAAAAACTTTTTTATCATCAGCATACAAAAGATGTTTAGCAGATCTAAAACAGTGAACGATATCAAATAAGTAAGCATTATAGAATAACGGCCCTAAATGCGAGCCCTGAGGGACCCCTGTTGGTACGTTTACATAGTCCGATTTAAATCCACCCATTACAACGGCTTGTGAGCGGTTACACAGGTACGATTTGATCCATCTCAACAAATCGCCATGAATTCCCAATGCCTGAAGTTTCTGTAGTAGAATGACGTGATCCACACGGTCAAAAGCTTTTTCGAAGTCCGTGTAGATCACGTCAACCTGACCACCCCGGTCCATGTTGGTGAGAACATATTCGGTGAAACATGTTAGATTTGTGAGGGTTGATCTCCTCCTTAAAAAGCCATGTTGAGTGTCAGGAATACCTTTACATATAATTGGGTAAATAGCGTTGTAAACAATTTTTTCAAACAATTTACCTACAGTGGAAAGTATGGATATACCACGGTAGTTCTCATTTTCTGTTTTGGACCCTTTTTTATGAATAGGCACAATGTTAGCCTGTTTCCATAAGCTAGGGCATACGCCTTCTATTAATGATAATTTAAAAATAATAGTTATCGGTTCCGCCAACGCGTCTGAGCACAATGACCAAAATAACGGTGGGATACCGTCATATCCTGCTCCTTTATTAATATTAAGAGAACTTAAAGCCTTTTGGACGCCATCCACCGATATATTTACAGTCGATAATGAATCACATGATTGATACTCTTGGGGTGGAGTACTACCTCCAGTGGTGGGGTCGCCGAAAACACTTTGAAAAAACTTGTTAAATGCGTCACATATGTCAATATTTTGTCACAATAATTTAAGTCATTATGCGTAAAGTTTTTAGGATAATTAGAAGAGCCACGCATGGGCTTAAGATAGGACCAGAAGACTTTGGGGTTGTTTCCAAGAGACAGCTCAGTTTGGCTAATGAATTTTTTATAGCAAGTATCTTGTACTCGATGCTGTCTTTTACGAAGCAGTTTAAATTCGTCATAGTCCAGCAGATTACCAAACTTTTTCCAGCGCTTATGAGCACGAGTTTTTTCTTTTATATTTTTTATTAGAGAAGGGCTAAACCAAACTGGGTATTTTTTTGTATTTAGTTTTTGTAATGGAACATACTTTTCGATAATTTCGTTTAAACAATTATAAAAAGCCGCTGTTGCATTTTCAGTTGAATGATGTTTAAATAAATCTTGCCAATCAATTGATTTCAGAGCATCGTTAATTTGTTGGTAGTCTGCTTTCCTGTAATTTCGTCTAGGTATAGTGGGTTCATTTAAAAATGAAAGAGCGTGATCTGAGATGTATATGTTAAAAACGGGGTGGGCTTTGTCAAGTTTCGTGAAAGGCAAAGTGTTCGGGTCTATATTCAGTGCAAGATTAGAAAATACTAAGTCTAAGGTATTACCGGAGCTATTCCTAAGCGTGTGAATTAACCCAAGAAGACTGAATTCATTAACCCAAGAAGACTGAATTCATTAACCTAAGAAGACCGAATTCGTGTTGCAGCTTATAGCGCTCTATTTCAGCGGCTACTGTTGAAACATTTAAATAATTGTGAACCTCATCGTTTTTGATGAACCATGGAGCATTGACAATACCCTTCAGTATATTATTTTGCACTCTCTGTAGGCACATAATGTTGCTATCGCTGGCAACTCCCCAGATCTGAATACCGTATGTCCATATGGGTTTCAGAATGGAATTATATAGAAGCAGCTTATTATCCAAGGAGAGCACTGAGTTTCTACCCATCAACCAGTATAAACTCCTGAACTTGTTATTGACTTGATCTCTCTTCATTTTGATGTGATTTTGCCAAGTCAAGCGTCTATCTAGATGGAAACCGAGATATTTCACACAGTCAGTTTTTGGTAAAATGTTATTTGTCAAGCTAACTAGGGGACAGTCTTGCTTTCTTAAAGTAAATGTTATGGGGTCGGATTTCTGGGCGCTGGCTTGGATACGCCATTGTTTGAGCCAGTCAGAGGTAGAGTTCAATAAACGTTGTAGTTTTACACTTGCTGTATGAGGATTGCTGTCCACAGCCAATAAGGCAATATCATCGGCATAGTTAGCAACCATGACATCCTCAGAAGTTGGCAGGTCTGACGTGTAGATGTTGTAAAGGATTGGTCCAAGAACCGAGCCCTGTGGTACACTTTCTGGATATAATGTTTGTAGTAAACTTATTAAGCATGAAAAGTTTTAAGCGCAAAGCTGATAAACTTTAGGTTTTATTGATATGTAAATGTAAAAATCACCAATTTCGACACTTACTGATGATCATCAAAAGTGTATTCCACTTCTTGAAGTTCTAGAAAAGTGGAATTTGTTTTACCCTTTTAAACTGGGTTTTACCCAGAACACAGCTCTGTGGCGCAAATGTTATGTACTAGGAGTCCCAATCCCGATCTAGAAATAAGTACTGAAAATGATGAATTGACTTAAATAACAAGACACACGACACGTTTGGTGCAGTGGTTAGAGCGCTCCTGCCTGACTACTGACCCAGCAACGCTTGCGGGTCGTATCCCGCAAAGGGCAGATATTTGTGTGATGAACCCGAACATATTTCTACCTAAGTAATGGATGGTTTATGAATTTGAGTATTTATGGGAGACGCCCCCGAGGAAAAAAATCCCTTACTTCGAAACCCTACGTGTGTCGTATGGCGCATATTTATTTATCACATTACTAAATAGGTAACCTGTTAAAATGTTAGACCTTAACCTTACTTACATACGAATAATAATGAAATGTAAAATGAGTTTATAGGTGCTTTTGTGTACCGTTTCACGTAAATATCTTCCTTTTTAAAACACGGAAAAAATTAAAAATAAAATTTTCTTATCTGAGATACAGTATTCTGGACCAATCTAAAAGGAGAAATGTGCAAATCTAAACGGGATGAAGGTTATATGGAAAATTTCACATGAAGCGTGTGAAACCGCGGGGGTCTGCTAATATAATCATACGTTTCAGCGATGAGTATAATACTTTTTGCAAATATGTGAAGTAATACTTGCCTTACCTATCTATTTTAGAGTCCATCGATTACTATTTCGGGAAGAGCAAGTTCGGAAACAAAATATTGATAATGGGCAAGCACCGGTTCAAGCTTGGTTCTGCGTCGGGCAAGAAGCAGCGGACGAGATGGCGGTGCATCAAGACGGACTTCAACTGCAAAGCGTTCGTCATCACGGAGAACGGCAAAATTGCCGCTTTGTTCGACGAACATTCTCACTAAAGAGTTTAAAATGATTGTTATATGATATTATATTTCGGTTTACTGATTGTTGTTTAATTTTAAAATTGACTTTATACAATTAATGAAAACAAACGTACATTAAATATTATTAATATTTGACATAATAAAAGATTTTTATAAAAATCTTTGTAATAGTATCGTGGCTCGTAATAATATTGATATCTATATATTATCCGGTTTTTTTAAAGAAAT
Source organism: Pyrausta purpuralis (assembly GCA_963924145.1). NCBI lineage: Eukaryota > Metazoa > Arthropoda > Insecta > Lepidoptera > Crambidae > Pyrausta > Pyrausta purpuralis. Next base: position 23,966,418 of record OZ001643.1, read on the forward strand.
TTACTGATACATACTGTATAGTGCAATAGTCTTCTCCATTACATACCTAAAATACAAGTGAATCTCATCCTAGATGCCGAGTTGGATTATTACTTCGCCACGAGCAAATTCGGGAACCCTGTGCTAGTGATTGGGTCGAACCGGTACAAGCTGAGTAAGACGAACGGCAACTCCAAAAGATGGCTGTGCATCAAGACCACTAACAAGTGCTCCGCCTTTGTTGTTACGGAGGATGAACGCATCGTCAGAATGAGCATTTATCACACGCACGATTGATGATCTAAAAGTATAATGAAATGACATGATCCTCGGCAGTCAGGTGAAGTTCGTCTCTTCGTGGGTCTTAGGGATTCTTTTAGAGATCCTCTCCTAATCCTTTTAGTATATCAGAGAAATTTCCTAAGGGATATTTGCTAATAGTATGAAATGTGAAACAAATTTTGTAAATAATTAAATGTAATTTGATAAGACATTGTTATATGTTAGTATTGTAAATATTTAATTGATATCGTATGAAAATATTGCATTATAGTGGTAATTTAATTGTTACATATTTTTTTTATACAAACAAATGTCATGTTATTTAACATAAACTCTGATCTAATACTCAACTGTTGCAATAGTTATAAAAATCTTTGGCGTCCTCTCAGCGGCTCCTTTGTAGTCGAGCTGAAAGTGGTTTCAATAATCGTCTGTCTTGTTGTCATTATTAAAACCGCACTTATCTTGCCTCAAAAAGGCACTGCGTTGCTCTTGCGCCTGGTATGTATTCAGACTTGTTTTATTTTCATAAAATCACGTAGCTATGTTTATTATTTCAGTAACTGCCTTGGCATACTACTTCAGCCAGACAGCTCATGGGATTCCTGTGCTCGTGATGGGCCCCAACAGGTTCAAATTTAGGCGTCGTCATGGCAAAAAGAAGGAGTGGATCTGCTGTAATTATTCCACTAAAAAGTGTCGTGCTTTCGTCACTACCTTAGGTGATGAAATCGTGAAAATATCCAATTCGCATAATGAACAATGTTTAAAGCATTATTCGATGAAATTGATTCAAGGCAAATTGTAATTGACAACGAGAAGTACTTAAGATCCTTCGAAGTCGAATAAAATATACCGGATATTTTTTTTTTATGAAATAGGTTCACTCTTATCTCTAGACTAGACCAGACATGGCATAAACCGAGGACAATGGACGCGCTTACCCAGAAAAGACTGATCACTTTGACTTTGAAGATCTCAAAGTTTAAATCCGTTGGAAAAACTGATGCAGGAAACACTAGTGCGCATTAAAAGGTCGATGTGAATTCGAATATCAACGAGGTGATGGCAGTCTTCGGTCAACCAAAACTGCGACTTTTAGCAGCGATGCAGTCGCGATGCTAACGCGCGTTAGCATTGATGCCGTCGCAAAATGTCAACCTTTACACACTGTGATACTTTAAGCATTAATACAGTCGCGTTTCCAATGCGCGTTAGCATCGATACAGTCGCGATGCAGAAGCTAGAATTTGTCAAATTATGTAGGTACTGAATTTTGGCGACTACATCGATAGTAACGCGCGTTAGCATCGATGCAGTCGCGCTTCTGCATCGATGCTAACGCGCGACTTCATCGATGCTAAAAGTCGCAGTGTGTAAGGGTTTCTAAGGTGGCAACCTACAGTGCGTCTTATTGTTATCTTGTGTGATGTGTAGATGTGGTCTTCGGTGAAAACGCCGCTTTAAGATTGGTGTGTCTTTTACTAAAAGACAAGAGAGGACTTATAGAAATACAAATCTGTTTTTGATTTTAGGAACTGCTGGCTACTGCTACTTCGACAAGAGCGCCTACGGGAACCCAGTGCTCGTGATTGGGGCCAATAGGTTCAAGTACATAAGGACCAGTAACGGCAACAAGAAGCGCTGGGTCTGCATCAAGTACTCCCACAAGAAATGCCCTGCCTACGTCACCACCATTGACAATGAAATCATCTTTGTAAATAATTCACACAATGATCAATGTGCCCAATCGATGTAGTTAGGTGAAGTTAGTCGCTTTTACTGTTTACAATTAATGCTGTATTGGTGCAAATGTGTTGCTACTCGTATGTATGTTTTTGGGTGTGAAAAAGAAATTATAAAAATGAATTGTAACAATGTAGCTTGCTTCCTATTTTCATATATTTGCAGAAAAGAATGTTGATTCCAGGAACAGGATACAATTTCAGCCGAATCCTCATGAGTAGTATACTAGCCCTAGGATTCAGGAGTTCGTTTCATCAACGATGCTCAATTTTTTGTATTCCATCGGATATGCAGCGGAAATACCTTCTACTGTTTAAATTGCCAAAGATTAAGAGAGATATTAATAAAATATTCTAGTCTAACTTTTAAGCGACTAATATCAATCAGTTTTATTTTTCCGACCATTTTTCCTGAATTTTGAAGCAGCAGACATGGTAGTAATGTTGTTAATTTGTTCTTATACACCGTGCTTTTTTAACCGTCTTAAAGCCGAAGACCACTTAAAGTATCCAATAACTACTTGTCATTCGTAAAAAAACTTGGTTGTTATTGAGATTTTGAAGCCTTAGAAATTAAAAAATAGCACAATTTAGTACGAAACATCCTGTAACGAGCACGCGGCGCGGGTCATTCACTCGGCTGTCTACACTACTGACCTAGTTTTATGAGGAGGTGGTGGGCGTTGTGTAAAAAGGATTGCGCTAGAGCATTTTTGGGTAAAGGTCCACGTGGACTATCTAAGATAGGCTCATGGTTCGGCACGCGTGGAGGCGGCAAGGTTGAAAACGTAAATATAATTACCAGGATAATACATTACGTACCATTAATATCTTGAATTATTAGATATTTTTTACACAAAATATATATGGAGTATCAAAAAAGGATAGCATGCCATTTAAGACGGTTAAAAAATCACGGTGTATACAGGGTGGTCTAAGTAGTGACGTCAATAATTTTTTTTTAGATTCCTCTCACCTGGGGGTATCCGAAAATACCCCATGTATGTTCCGCGATTTTTTGTAGTTTTCGAGTTATGATTTTTTTTTGTGTTTTTTTAATATTCTCTACCCGCGAGGATTCAAAAATTCATATCTTTTTTTCTATTATGTATTTTGCAATGATTTTTTTTGTGCCGTGGTCGTTGTTAATGCTGTCTTAATAATAAAAATAATGCATCTTTTTAAACTTATTAAAAGGCACTAAAAAAAAAACTTGAAAGTTCGAACTCTGATTTTTATTAGGATTTAATCAAAAATTCTACTTCAATTTAAAAATACAAAAAGTAGTTTCCATAGCTTCTGCTTAGGTTTAAAAACTTTGCGGGGTCCTAAGCTCCTAAGATCATTTAAAAAAAATGGTACTTAGTTGGCCTTTTTTTGTTGTAATCGGCCTTCGAAGGCGGATAGGCTAAAAATCGTTGAAATAAAATTAAAGCGTTAAAAATTCTTTTATCTACTTTTTATCACTCATATGGTAAGTTTAAGTTAAAAATGTGATTAAAAGTCAATTTTAACTTAAAATCCTGTAAAATTACGGTAGCTCGTGTTATTTAACAATAATTTCGGTCTCAGTAAATTTTATGTTTCAAGTTGTGATGTTTGTGAAATTTTGATTTTCAATAAAAAAAATTACAGGATTTTAAATTAAGATGATTTTAAAATCTTTTTAAACTTAAATTTACCATAAGAATGATAAAAAGTAGATAAAAGAATTTTTAACGCTTTAATTTTATTTCAACGATTTTTAGCCTATCCGCCTTCGAAGGCCGATTACAACAAAAAAAGGCCAACTAAGTACCATTTTTTTTTAAATGATCTTAGGAGCTTAGGACCCCGCAAAGTTTTTAAACCTAAGCAGAAGCTATGGAAACTACTTTTTGTATTTTTAAATTGAAGTAGAATTTTTGATTAAATCCTAATAAAAATCAGAGTTCGAACTTTCAAGTTTTTTTTTAGTGCCTTTTAGTAAGTTTAAAAAGATGCATTATTTTTATTATTAAGACAGCATTAACAACGACCAAAAAAAATCATTGCAAAATACATAATAGAAAAAAAGATATGAATTTTTGAATCCTCGCGGGTAGAGAATATTAAAAAAACACAAAAAAAAATCATAACTCGAAAACTACAAAAAATCGCGGAACATACATGGGGTATTTTCGGATACCCCCAGGTGAGAGGAATCTAAAAAAAATTTATTGACGTCACTACTTAGACCACCCTGTATATTTTATGTTTTAAATAATTATATACCATTGCGTTAAATCACAGTCAATTTGTGACCAATCCTTTGATATAATGGTCATTGGATGAGTTAAACAAGCCTTTATGTTACGATAAAATATATAAAATCTATCAATCTAAATCCATATGATGATGAATTCGTAACTCAGTGTGAAATTTTTCAGCTGCGTTAGCGGGTCACAGCAGCCAAAGCGCGATCACATTCGAGACGACTCGCTTTGGGAACCCTATCATCGCATGGGGCAACTACAGGTTCGTGAAGAAGCTCACGAGAAGGGTCAAGACCTGGTGGGAGTGCACTGCACGCAAGTCGAGCGGATGCAAGTGCATCGCTGTCACTGTCAACGACCGCTTGGTCAAGCTCAATGGGTGGCACAATCATTAGGAGACAGGGTGTGAAGAAGCTCTCGCGAAGAGCCAAAGTCTGTTTATACAGATCGACTCGCCATAAAAATTCTACGTCTGTCACGTGACCATTTTAGTGTGGGATTTTGAGGATATTTCGAGGAGAAAGTTGATTAGTTACGAGTTCCGAGTAGCTTTCTTCGTTTTTGACGGGTAGTTTATACGAACTTAAAATAATTCAAAACTTTAAATTTAAAAAAACTTCCCTCCCTCCCTAAACGTCATATACTAAGTCATGGTTGCCTTACCATGTTCTTTCAATATCATTGAAGTAGCACTGTCGAAAATTCAAATCAATAGGACACATGGAAGGTAGTCAGATCCCCTCATTAATTTAAAGAGCGCATGATCTTCTAACTCCCGATCGGGTCATGGATACTTACCATATACTGTCAATATCATTGGCACCAAATTTGGAATCGATGGGACACCTAAAAACCGGATGAATTTCAAACCGCTGATCTGATTTTCATGAATCATGGCTAAGAACACACAAAGAAAATGTTCTAGGACACAAAAAACGAGAATCGGTTCATCCGTTTGGACGCTACCATACCACAGACAGATACACAAATACACAGACAGACACATCAAGCTTATACCACCCCGCTCTTTATTCTTCGTGGTATTAAAAAAAAAAACTTTTTTAACTAACTTAAAACCTTTGTGTAACTCTATATATTAGAAATAATATTTTCCTGGAATTGGTTTTGGAGTTATTATTATAACAGGATTTATAATAGGATAAAACGTAATATTACTTGTAAGTAGGTAGTATTTGTCGTGTTTTGTAAAAGATACAATATTTGATGTGTTAAATATTTATCTGGCGTGGACGGAAATAATACGTAGTTTTATATTAGATTCGTTTATTACTTTTAAAAAGTAATAAACGAATCTAATCTTAAGCGTTTATTTGCCAAGGACACTGTAAATAAAGATAACATTTAGAAGTAAGAAGTACGTATAGAAGTTAAGTAAAAACCAACTGTTAGCTTTATGAATTTTTATGAGTGAATACAATTCTATTGGCACGTTCATTTGTAATTCTGTTATTTTGTAAAACTGAAATACAGGATCCTTCCTAGTTCAGGTGATAGCCAGCCATATAATTACTTTTGCTCATTACTTTATTTATTATTATTATTATTATACTCATACTCATTGATTAAAGTTCTCTGGACCCTTACTCACCCCATAGTGGGTTCGCTGTTTTTACACGTTTAAAAGTCTTATGTTTAAAGCAATCAATTATATTCATATTATAATAAATTATTTCATTAAAAAAATTGACAACCGCGGTCGGATACTATCAGCGGGCGAAGTCTGATGCAATATTTTTGACATTTCGCGAAGACAATTTCAATTTTATGATTTTCTAATTCATTAAATATCATTTTAAATTATGTAGCTTGTATGTTTAATAAATCTTAAAAAATAGTTGTAATTTTTAAGCTTGATTTGAAAATTCTTCTCGATCAATAAATACACGAAAACACTAATTTTGTTATGGCATTTTTCGGGTGCCACCTGGTGGTTTTACAGGGAACTATGTCGAGACTTCCGACACAGGAGTACATTATTTGTTATTTATTTATAACAAAATACTTAAAGCCAGCATTAAATATGTTTCTCATTTTGGAGCCCTTGTTTATGGAATTTTTAAATCTGCGTATTTTTGAGTTCTTTTCAAACTGTAATAAAAAAAACTTTGTTAAAAACGTTGGGTCGACACTTAATGCATTTTTTATTTTTTAGAGCCGAAGTTTGGTTTATCCCAAAGAGGCAACTTGGTGGTACAGATCGGCGAGTGGAGGTTCAACAAGCATGCGTGCTGGGGGTCTAAGGTTCGATGGACGTGCATCAAGAAGAAATCTGGTTGTACGGCTTCTATTACTACAGTTGACAACGTCATTGTCAAGACGCTAGGGAAGCATAACCATTAAATGTAATTAAACATTAATTTTAGCACGACAGCAGATGATACTTAGGTACATGACAGACGTTGTTAGTTTTAGTTATCGTATTTTAATTTGATGTTAATAAGTAAAGTAAGCCTATAACGTCCCACTGCTGGGCAAAGGCCTTACCTCAACTATAAGGTAGTTCGAGCCATACTCCACCATGCGGTCTCAGTGCGGATTAGTGGAAGTGCAAGGAAAGAAACTAACGTTGCTGTGTCAGATGTTATCAAGCCGATAAGGCCACTCGACTAGGCTTGACCATTTATATTTATTTATTTATGCTTTAATAGCTATATCTATTAATTTCCCTAATCGGACTAGTAGATTCTGAGATTAGTACGTGCAAAAAAAAAAACAAATCTCTTCAACTTTATAATATTAGAATTAATAGGGAGTGAGTGAGATAAAAGTATATAAAAAGTAATTAAAATAAAGAGCATCAAAGACTATTATCAACTACAGAGCTTTAGAACCACCAAACCAACTTTCTACCCCTTTTTACAGATTTACAGATACGACTTATCCTATTGAATAAGTATAAAACGACCGATTATAAAAGGACATTTACGTAAATGATTGCAGACAAATAGAACACGTTTTCGAATTAGACGTTTTGTATTGCATTCGACAAATATTCCTTATCTGACGTTAAAATGGACTCTAAGAAATCATAAAAAATACGAAACACGGGTTTCGACAATTCTATTAATGGATGCATATGTAAAATTGAAGTAGATTGGACTATGGAATCACGTTGTCCCATACAAACGTCACTTCATTAGGGGTAGATTTTCTGAAAATATTTTCTTATCGGATCCCTACGTTATACAAAGAACACAGCCAGTCCAAGTTTCAAGTCTCTAAGATCAGTGGTAAAGGCGGTGCGTTGATCCGTCAGTCATTCAGTAGTTCAGGACAAAGCATTTTATAAGTAGTAGATTAAGTTATCTCACTATAAAAATTAAGCTGTACTCGTATATACAATAAAATACGGCATCTATCTCGGGGAATCAACACGTATAGTGCCAGCGATATAGCATTGCTTGCATATGTGCAAGGTGTAATGTGAAAGTTAAGCTACAGATTTTTACTTTTCGTTTACTCAATTGTTAAAAATAGTTATCAAAGCTAGCTAGTGTAGTCATATTTAGACATTGAATCTAATATGAAAACATAGACAAGATTTGACACTAACATCAGATAGGACTTATCCGACCGATTAAGTATAAAACGACCGATTTTAAAAAGTATGTACGTAAATGATTGCTGACGAATAGGTGACGTTTTTGTTTGTATTGCATTCGACAAATAACCTTATCTTATGTTGCTAGAATCGACTCTAAGAGTCGATTTTACAAATTGTTATTTTTTTATTATTGACCTATACTGCTACCTGACTCTACTATAGTATACTATCGGTCTTTATTCGGAATAAAGTGATAATCGACGCTTGTCTTTTTCTGAACACTGTCATTTATCTTAGAACCATCATCATCATGTTTCTGGCTGTATAAGTACTTTGAGGCCCAAGCTCAGATACTAATTTGTCATTTGTTTTCAGATCTGAACCCAGTATTCGCTCAATCGCAGCGCGGGAACCCAGTCATCATGATCGGGCAGTACCGTTTTAACCGCGTGAACAAGTATGGCAGCCGAACGCGCTGGGTGTGCGTGAAGGCTAAGGCGGGCTGCCGCGCGTCTCTGCACACCATGGACAACGCCATCGTGCGCGTGTGGGGCTTCCACGACCCCATGGCGCACACCAGCGCCAACCGCTTCTAAATCATCGCAATACCTCACAAAGACTTTTGAGGCTAATAATTGCCGGCTGTAGTGAGGCTGACACTACATATATTTTTATATGAAGACAGCATCTTCACTTTTTGGGTTTCAGTAAATGTGGAGGTTTGATTTTCATTTAAATCTTTACATTTTTTTCTGTACGAAACATCTGAAACCAAAATTAAATTTCATTGTATATGACTCATCACAGTACAGTACCTTGGTATTACCGTATATTACGGTAAGCGTTTTACAATTTAGCAACTACTGCTTACAATACCCTGTATAAAATTTGCTGCAGATTATAAGAATTTCCATAAAGCTTCAAGTAAGATTAGCATTATCTAGATGGCGACGACGCATAATAAATTTAATTATTATACTAAACATCACCTCGCAAAGTAAGTAGGTACACAAAATTTGATTTCTAAGTTTAAAAAAAAAATGTTATAGTCACTATTTGTGATCGTTTCATGTTATCAACGAGATGTTGATTCGTAAATCGGCACCGGTAATTTATTTTTATAAGTTGAAGGAATTTAATTAATCAAGTTACTATATTAATTTGATTATACTTTATCAATTAGAGAAACATGAAATTATATAAATTAGGTAGGTAATGTAATTAATTTTATGAAATGAATTAAGTTTGTAGGAAGGAAACCTTCTCATCCCCTATTACTTGTAGAATCAACTCAATCGCGGTGCTTTTATTAATCGACTTGGCTTCTTCATAGATAATTATGAAATAATAATACTGAAGGCTTGGTATTTGGATTCAGGAAGTTGTAATAATAAACTTACATAAGAGTTTTGTTAAATAAAATATAATGATTAGTTGTAAACTCGTGCTTGTATTAGATTTAGTGCGAATAAGCAATAAGTGTTACAATTAGTGATAAATCAATCGTAGTTATAAATTTTTCACCAATTTAATATAGCAATATGCACTAACAAAATTAATTATTTAATAAATATTACTTAGGTTTCGGTGGTGGATAAAATAATGAAACGCTTTTATTCAGGTTAAATCATAAGTAATGTTTATATATTGACTCGATATTTTACAACAAAATCATTGATAAACTTGTATTTATGATTTTTTTACAGTTTTTTCATTTCACATCCATCGATACGATCCATTATCATAGACACATCATTATCGTACAATAATCTTAAATTAATAATTTTTAAAATCCCCCGATCCGTCGTGTTTAAAGTCATGGTTACCTAACTATGCTATTTTAATATTATGAAGTAGAACGGTACCAAATTTTGAATCGATATGACATGTGGAAGGTAGTCAGATCTCTTCATCAATTTATAAAAGAGCTGATGATCTTCAATGGGTCATGGATACCTTACCATATGCTGTCAATGTCATCGGCACCAAATTACGAATCGATCGAACAACTGAAAACTTGAAAAAAGCTGATGATATTTAAACGGCTGACCAGTTTTCGGGGGCGACGTCCATTTTTCTACTTTGGAAGCTTTCTTTGGTTTTTCGAACATCGATGTCATTTTAAAAGACCTATTCATAGACCCTACACACATAGGTTTGGCAAAAAATATATAGGTTTTAGTTGCATGTATGCCCCCCCTTATGAGAATCGTAAAGAGGTTAACAGGATACATCTACCTACTAAGTTTCAACTGTGTAATACTAATAGTTTCAGAGTAAAGAGGTTTAGATCTTAGATCTCGTTAAAAAAAGAACATAAGTGAAGCCCACTACAAAAGTCTGAAAGAAGAACATGTTGATTGATTTCAATCGAGTTACATTGGAACCATTATATAAATTGTCGTCATGTAACCAGAATATAAATATGTATATAATATATTTTTCAAAATGAAATCCCTCGGGAAAGTGACTGATTTTGCCGGTATTACCTATAACCTTGAAGAAACTGCATGCGACTCTGGTAGAATTACGAACTTCTTACTAAACCAACCTACTCTTCTAGTGGTGCAGATCTGGACGCGTAGAGGCACGATGATGCTGGAGGCGCACGGCCAGAAGTTCACCAGGGACCGCATGAAGGGCACGCGCACGCGCTGGCGCTGCTCCCGCCGCAGGCACACCAACTGCACCGCTGTCATCACCACCTGCGACGGCGCAGTCACCAAGACCAACCTTCAGCACAACCACGACTGATCCCGTCGAAACGTCGGCTTTCGACAGACAGCATGCCGCTGAAAACCAGAAAAACAAAAATTAGATTATCAAGAATTAGATAAGGGTAAATGTTTGACCTATTGATTGAGCTTCTAATATTATTATTAATCAGACATTGTTTACAATGAAACATTCCTATGTATTTCAAAAAGTGTGTGTATCTTTCATTTATTTACGTGAATGTGTAAAGTTTTTCAATCACACTTCTTTATTATATTAACTTTTATTTTATCTGTTCGATGTTTCATTTATTTTAATATATTTACTTTACAGTTTTATAAAATGTTGTCACAGAATTAATAATATTTTGTTTGAGAAAAGTCTTATTTTCTTGTTACCTCATCTGACAGTGATTATATTAATGACGAAGAAAGGCAACATGGTTCTCTGCGTTGGAGGCCACAAGTACTGCAAATAGTCTGTGAAAGGACGGACACTAGAATATAGTAAAGCCTTCATCACCACCGTCGACCGCATCGTCATTAGAAAAAATATGATACATAATCACGAAGATTTTAATTCCTATAAATGCGTTTTGAATTTAATTAATTAATTTTTAGTTTCGTCATAAATGCAATCCAGATGCCACCTCGTGATTATTTTCTGTACCCTACGTTTTAGGAGCGGATATACCCCCGCTCATAAAAATGTAATACGTCTCTATAATAAACTCAATTCTTCACTAAATATATATTTAGTGAAGAATTGAGCTTATTATAGAAAAAACACATAAGAGGGCCTCGGAAGCAGAATAATCTGTGAGCAAAATTTTAAATCGCATATTGGTGCAGGCAATATTATTTCTGCGCTTATTTTGAACTAGCTGTGGTGCAAACGGGAGCAAAGAATGTTTACGCAGCTCTGCTAAATAGAAAATCTGTCTAACAGTTTAAACCCTCAAATGTCTATAGACATCAAAAGTAAGGTGTAAACGCGGAAGGAATGCGCTGACTTTTAGTTCACAATGAGGTAATTCTTTGCAGCACCACCCCATGTAGTGATGCAGTAACCCATAAGGGATCGACACAACGAGAAATAGACTGTTCTTAAAGTTTTAATCAGCCATCATTTAAATCTATGACATTTAGATTTGAAATCGGTCGTTTTATACTTATTCAGTCGCATAAGTCTTATCTGACGTTGGTAAAATCGACACTAAATGGCACATATGATGTATATTGTTGGTGTACCTAAGCTTCATAATATTGTGCGACTCCGAAATAAATTGTTTCTCCTAAAAAGAAAACAAATGAATTATTCATTAAAAAGGTGGTGCTCAGTTTGACCTATACTTATGTAGAGTTATGTTACAAATGTACACGTTTGGTTGAACGATGACACTTGCTGGGAGATGCGAGAAAAGTGTTTGTATATAGATGTAAAGGTTATTAGCATAGAAAAAATGAATAAGGTTAGAATGGGTATGATCGATCTTTTGTATGGGAACCGCTGTCGCCGGTGGGAGTTACCGCGCTGTTGCTGCAGTGTTTCAAGTACCAATCAAAGAATCAACGCATCTATATTACAAACCAATCACAATATCCGCTAGGCGCTCTGTGATTGGTGTCATTAGTACTTGAAACCAACTACCAATCACAGAGCTGCTAGCGGTGAAACCACCAATCCTCATTCAGATACGTTCGTTCTTTTATGTCAAAAAACTAGTGATGTGGTAAAAGTCGATTATTTCGGTTGATAAATTCAATTACCGGTGTAATGTTGTTTCTCAATATGAATCAACATGTAGGATTTAAGTTTGAGTTAATTTGGATAATTTTACAGCTCATTTGATGGCAGCAAAGTGTTTTACTATTGCTTTTCGGTAAAAACAATAAAAGAAAAAATGGAGTTGCTAAACGTTACTTGAAATATAGTTACTAATACCCATAAACATTAGAGTAGTATCTAAAATTAATTTTATTAGTAGAATTGAATCATTCTATGTACAAAATATAAGTAATATTTCTTATATAAGACATATAGATTCCAATGTAAAGAAATGGTAATAAAAGTGTTTAAAGGTATTTGCATTAACTACATTATTCAGGTATTATATCTGACAACGCTATTTATTCATTCGTATTCTTATCTAATACTATAAAGCTGAAGAGTTTGTTTTATTGTATTGTTTGTATTTGTTGTATGTTAAACGCGCTAATCTTAGGAACTTCTGGACAGATTTAAAAAATTTTTTTGGGTGGGATGTCTCATTTATCGAGAAAGACCAAAACTTCACGCTGGGACGGGAGGGGAGAGAGCAAACTCAAAACAATATGTATATTATAGTAAAATAAAAGACTTAAAATAATACTACTCAAACTTTTTTATTTTAAATTCTTTTAGTTTTGGAAAAAAGTTAAGATTACAATTAAAAAATAACAAAATTCTTCTGGCCTATGGTTGACTGGTGGTTGAATGCTTTAGGCATTAAGTCCGCCACATGTACAATTTTATGTTTCGTGCATGAAGTTTTATATGAATAAATATGATGGGTTAGAATGTCTTTAACACTCACAGTGTCTATGCAACAGTAGCCCAAGTATGATAAATATGCCCCAAGTTAGTATAGTGGTTAAGTTTAAAAAATGTACAACTGCATGATACAACAGTTTACCTTGCAGTGTTTTTGTTCGTGTTTTAATCACGTCACCAAAGGAGCGTTGTAGAGGTGTGTACAGAATTATATGTGAACTAACAATAAGTGTATATGTAGGTACTGACTTCAAATAACTGGCTTACAGAAGAATTTCATCAGTTTTAACACCATAGTATACTATCAAAATTCAACCATTTCTGAGGTAATTTTCTTTTTGATGGTATAAGAAAATATCAACCGATACTAGCTAACCAACTTAACGTTCTTTTTGAAGCACGGAAATGCTCGTGGTAAACCACGAGCACTTATGTGGTCGGAATGGTCACCCATTAAAAAAACGACCGCACCGTATGTTGTTTAACTTCGATATCACTACCGAAGAAAGTACAGTGGCCAGCACATCAGGTTACTCCATTTTGTTGCAAACTAGCCCGTATTACAACTGAGTGTGTTTACCTTGACGTGCTGCTGTCTGTACATTGTTGACAGTAAACCAATGTTCAACTTGTGAAAGAGTATTGAACACATATCGAGCCTCCTGAGGTCGGTCGCGGCGAGGTTGGACACGGCCAGTGTCAGTATGCGGCACTGGATTCAGGTTCAACTCCCCAAAGACACCAAAAATAATTATAATCACTTTTTACTGGCATAGTTTTTAAGAGAAAATGTTACTAACACTTACGGACATGTTTCCGAAATAAATACATTTTATTTTATTTATTTATTTATTTTACTCTGTGTTTATTAAATTGTCGTACCCTATTTTACAAATAAATTGATCAACCGATAAATTAAAATTGAAATTAATATTAACGAAAGTACAAAAGTTGTGAATTAAGCAGTGCGTTTTTGCCGAGTTATATTTTTATTGCAGGAATACGTTATTTTGGTTGCATGAATAAGAATATAATAAAGTTATTTTTTTCAAATAGCTCCAGTTTTATATTTATTTATTTGTTATATTTAAAAAATTAAATAAACATTCCTTATTTTTGCAAATAATTATTGTTTATTATTGTTAAAATACATCAGTAGGGATATTACCATTTATCGATATTTTTACTGTGCTGTGAGTTACATCCCTAGTGATGCGTATGCAAGCGAACCAAGCAAATTGAACGCGATACATTGCGTACTAACATAGCAGATTTGTGAGAAATATGCGTGGACTGTCATCAATGAATATTTTTTTTAAACTTGGTGCAACGAATCCGCTGTCATTTGAAATATCATAATTAAAAAGTGTTTTTTTGCAAATAATGTCGTAATAACTACATTTTATTACTCTCCGGTAAAAAGATACACTTCCTCTCTCATTTTGTATGATCTGGCTTCACGCTCTGCAAGTTATTATAGCACAATACGGCATTTTTGTCAAAAAATAATGCAACGCTCTTGTCACGCGACTGAAGTAGATACGGCTCAATGCAGGCATATGCCTACAATGCTAGCACGCTGCCGCACTGTCCGTGGCCCTTCTAACCTTATTCATTTTTTCTATGGTTATTAGCCAGTTTTGAAAAGACGGTATTTTTTTTTTATATTTATATTTTATTTTGTGATTTTCAATTAAAATCCATATCTCAAAAAGTACTGGACCGATTTTTATGAAATTAACACTGTATCCCTATTGGAAATATGACTGGTTGAATTAAAAATGAATTATCAGTGTCGGAAGTCTCGACATAGTTCCGTGTAAAACCACCAGGTGGCGCTCGAAAAATGCTGGGACAAAATTGGTGTTTTCGAATATTTATTGATTGAGAAGAATTTTTGAATGATGCTTAAAAAACGATACATATTTTTTAAGATTTTCAACGTTCAAGTTTCAACGATATCACATACATACATGTTGAATTGATAACCTCCTTTTTTGAAGTTGTTTTTTTTTACAAATTGACGCATTTCCTCTAAATGATTGTTAAAATTGTATTAATAAGAAACGACATTTTATTAAATTAACGAACATTCCATATGTCTTTATTAGAATTTTCTTTCCTCGTCAGTAAAATTTTAATACTGAGGAGCATTGTCTAAACTTTTAATTTAAATTGTAACTGCTTGTTGTTCAACATTACAGTGATTATGTTCAGGACAAGTAGAGGCACCATGGCCCTCTCAGCCGCAGGGCACAAATACTCAAAGCAGTTTGTATGTGGACGTAAAACAAGATGGCAGTGTTCCAGGAAGACCGGGACCCGATGTAAAGCTTTCATCACCACTGTCAACGGCATCGTCATCAAAAAGAATACGGAACACAATCACGATCAAAAAGACTGACAAAATATGGATTGTAAATTATTCCACTGAAAAAATCTTTTCAGTGATCGGGAATCGTTTGTAATCGCCTAAGGCACAAATTCACCACACGGTTTGAGACAGGACAAAAAACGCCCACAGACCCAATGAAAAGCCTTCATCACAAACGTTGGCGGCACGTCAGGAATAACATAGAACACACATTCCCCTCCCCTGCAACTTTACATCTCTTCTCGGCCTAGTCAACTCTCCTTTTATGGAAATACTTTCTAAATTTATCTCTTGTAACAAAATTAAACTTTAAACTTTCTATTTTACCCTATTCTTATCTGCATTTCACTTCGTTCTTCCTCCATATTCCTGCTTTCTTGTATATAAATTGTACCTATGCTATTCGTATTATGTATCTCGTTTATACTCATTTTAAATATATTCATTGTGATGTCCTATATTTTGTATGACTTTTCTAGATTTTACTAACAACACAGAACCACATTGACTCATTCCCCACAGTGCATAACAACTATACTCACGTGAAACTGACGAATGTGGCAACACAGATTAGCCATTAAAAAAGAAGAAGAAGAAGAAATAGAACACAATGACGACCAAAAATATGTTCCAACTTAGATAATTTGCAAGAATATACTCGTAAATGACATTTACACTCTTGTTTTGAATAGTGCCAAACAATATGTATATTACACGTGTTAACAGTGAAATTTTAATCTTTGTTTATTTTTAAACCATTTTTGATTGCTTATCGTTATTGTAATCTAATTATTTTTTATTTATCAAGAAAAAGTGTATGTTTATTTTCTTTTTCACGTGAACGTAAAATGTTAAAATAAACTTATTTTTCATTTTTTGCTTAACTTTCGATGTACCTTTTCAATATATTTTTTATTGACTTAACTATCGTCAAAAAGCATTTTCTCACCTAATAATTGAAATCTTCATTGCTCGTTGCATAATGTTATAGTGATTATAATAAATAAATCAATAAAATTAAACACAATCATTAACAATAAATGTTGTAGACGCAAACTACCGCTTGTAAGTTGAACTTAAAAATCAAGTTATCTGACGCGGGAAATCATTCTTAATCACTATTTAAAAATCCATAACGGTAGTTTATTTCGAATTGATGAAGGCAATGATCCTTTGGTGATCACGAAGCAATATTTTTTTTACTTTTGGATCAGCTTTTAAAATCATCTTTAAACAATCATTATTGAATTGATAATTTCTAAGATGTATTAATTAGGTGTTTGTTTGTGAATGCGATGTTTTCAAATCAGAATTTTTTTCGTTAAATGCTTAATTCTGATATTATATTTTCATAAATTATGTCATTAAGTTTTCATGTCGATGAGCTAATAGTAGAATATTCACCCAGGGCGTAAAGTGGTGTCTTCCAGCGCGGGCGCCACCTTGAATCACGAGCGAAGCGTGAGGATTGTAGCAAAGTGAAGGCAATAATAGTTTTTCTTCCGGGCGTCAACCAGGGAGGTAATAGAAAAACCTGAGTGTAGCGAGGGATTTAAGTTCGCCCAAGACAAATACCCCCCTCATGCCCGAGGTGAATATTCTGCTTTTCACTCTTTCTATGAGGCAACAAAATAATTTTAACTAATAATTCAGATGTATGCACAGACGAACAACGCTATGTCCAATCCTTTCAACAAATAAATGTACACATACGAGTATGCTTAGTTTTTGTGAAATTAGCTGCCCATCTTTGCTTTCAACAAGGCTTACTAAATATTATTGTACTAATTAATAATTACGTTATATTTTTTCTAATAACGGCGCGATTTGATTTTCGAACTATCTCCTCTTCGCTGGACGATGGTATAGGCGAATTGTGCCACATTACCGACTAGCTCGTATTGGATTTTCATACAATATTTTGGCCCGTGAGCCGAGATTCACTTTAAGTCAACATTAAATGACATGTAATTGAACGTTGCCGATCAGATAGCGAGAAAAAAATATTAAAATCTTAATGCCCGTTGCGCTATTTACAGTGACTATGTTCATGACAAGGAGGGGCACTATGGCCCTCTCGGCAGGAGGACACAGGTACAATAAACAGGCTGTGAGGGGAGAGAAAACTAGATGGCAGTGCACGAGGAAGACTAGGACACGGTGTAAAGCCTTCATCACCACCATCGGCGGCGTTGTCATCAAGAATAACATGGATCACAACCACGGACCTGTAGAAGGCTCAGCTGACTAAAGTTTGTCAAGAAAGTTTTTGTTTTTTAATAATCATATTTAATATAAATTGCACTTGTAACAAGCAACTTTGGCTGTGTGTGACGGACGAGGAATCGAACCCCGTGTCTTACGCTATCCGGGCGTATGCCTATACCACTCGGCCACCGTCACATTAGCAAGCCTGTTGAATTTTGCAAGCGCTTACTTTAACGTGTAGGCTGCGTAAAATCATCAATGTTGCGAGATTGTTCTCACAATATGCGAAGGTTTTTTTTTACATATATTTAACAATCGGTTAAGATGAAGGATGCCAATTTATAATTACATTTTTGATTTTATAGTGTTTCGTCACTATACAAACTTAATAATATAATTAAAACAAAAATGTATGTATTAATCCAATCATGGTTTATTGAACACCTATCATAAATAACAATGGATTTTAAACGTCACGTTTCTTTCGCTTATGTTAAGATAGTATGATAGTAATCAAATGGGTTTTAGTTGGAGTTGAGACCTATTTGTGACGCGGCAGAAATCTTAAGTTTGGTCATACGAAATATTTTTTTAATAAAACTTTTTGATTAACCTTGTTTTGTTTTCAATTGTTATAAGTTTAAATAATGATTACAAAATAATTAATTATTATTAGGCACTTTAAGGGTTTTGTTGGTATAACATGAATGATGATGACAGTTTAACAAGGTCTACATTTAATTGTAGCGTATGAATGTGACAATTAAAAGAATTGTATTTCATTTCAGTGCGGGTTATGTCGGGAAAAGACGTTAAAATTACTATTACACAGTCTCAGAGAGGCAGAGAAATTCTGATACTGAATGGATACAGGCACTCTCTAAAACGAGTTAATAAAAGAGGTCATAAAACCTGGCGTTGCGTTAACCGGAAGATATGTAATGCTTCTGTGGTCACAGTTGACTCGACGGTCGTGAAAGTGGTAAAACATAAATGTCACGAAATATTAAAGATCGTGTTCGATGAGCAATAAATAAAATTCCGTCCGGACCTATATTAAGCTGAACAGGATTTTTGCTTGATAAGTTATAATGTTGATAAATATATTAGTAGATTCTATAATAAACAATGGCGAAATGACAAAAATTCAGTTTTCTTTTATTTTAAAAAATTTCGTTTCTTTTTCATAATTGCAATAAATAAGAATATCATGGTACCTACATACTTGTATGATTCGATTTTCTCAAATGAGACCGATCTCACAGCAGTTAAGTCACGTATGTTAACTAGCTATAAAATACTTCACTATGAATGTTAGGACCCGTACTTGTTGCAAGGTGTACTTGTTGAGCATCAGAGGCGTCAAAACCAAGCGTACCTTCAATCACAATCATGATTTCATGTCTGATTGGTCAATGCCCTATTGATAGTGATCCTTTTTTAAATAAAGTAGTAGATGTTTTGAAGTTCTGTCGATCTCAATTATCATTTTTGCTTTGAACAGATAAAACAATCGGCATTGGAATTAAAACTTGGTTGTACAGATAACAGCACGTCAAGGTAAACACTGCGGTATCTTATTCAGTTGTAATAAGGGCTAGTTTGCAACATAAGTGGGTAAGTTGATGTGCTGGCCACTGCAGAAGTTGCATTTATAGAAAGAAAATTCAGTTTGGACTCGCAGATTGAATCTTTAAGACCATTTGCACACTGCGACTTATACCGGCGATGTAGCATCGATGCAGTCGTAAAATGTCAACCTTTATACACTTGCGCTACTTTTAGCATTGATGCAGTCTCGATGCTACCGCGCGTTAGTATCGGTGCAATCGCGATGCAGAGGTGGACGTGCATCAAGACACCAAGCGGCTGCCGCGGCATGGTTATCACCGTGGAAGATGTAGTCGTCATCAAAATTCTAAATGAGGACAATCATTAGAAAGGTGAATTGTTGGTAAATACCTAATGTTGACATCAGTAGAGTGGTTGTGTGTTCCCTTCCATAATATGTCTAACGTTCACTGTGGCATTGGCATGTCTTTTATAAAAGTGTGAAGTCCATCGACGTCATAGGAGCCAAAAATAAAATTGAACCTAAATCTAAAATCATGTTAATAAAATTTATTGGAAATGACAAACTATTTCTTTTCCAATGCTTTCATGAACAATGTCAGTCAACACAATTTTTTGTCTTTGACTCGAGAGTACGATATTTTGTTAGCTTGATGGATAAGCTCAATTACTACATAGTATAAAACAAAGTCGCTTGCTGTCTGTATGTATGTATGCTTAAATCTTTCAAACTGTGCTTCGTATTTTGATGCGTTTTATAAAATACGAGTAGATATCGTGATTTAAGAGGGATGTTTATATGTATAATACATGATTATCAGGATCAGTTTTGTTCCTGGGTCGCTAGAAAAAATATAATAATGTGTCCAATATTTACTGTGACTTGTCATGGAAACCCTGTTATTCAGTTAGGTCCATACAGATTTAAACGAATGAACCGCTGCAAAGGGCTCAAAATGCGGTGGAGTTGTACTAGGACGAAGGGTGGCTGCCGTGATGCACTCACCACCGCGGACAACATCATCATCAAAACTCAAAATTAACATAAATATTGAAAAGGTAAAGTTAGGAAGGACACTTCATGATAACGTAATAGCGGAACGGAAATAATGATGTGAACTAAAACTATGATTTTGATTTGAATCTAGTTCGTAATGTTAATAAAATCCATCGTTAATGACCACTAACTATATAGCTTTTTATTTTACAGAACTTTCATGCATGTTGCATGAGCATGATTATTGATTAACTGGCGGTCCCCCGCGAATTTGTCGCGCGTTTTGAGTTTGTTCCCTCCCGTCCCGTCGCAGCGTGATGTCAAGTAGCCTTCTTAGATAAAGAAGCTATCCAACACAAAAATAATTACTCAAATCGGTCCAGTACTTCCTGAGATTAGCGCGTTCAAAGTAACAAGCTAACTCTTTAGCTTTATAATATTATTTATCTATGTTAACCGCCAAACCTTTTTTATTATCATCTACCCTAGTAGATGATAATAAAAAAGGTTTGGCGGTTAACATAGAAATTCATGCTTTTAGGTCCAATATTTGGTTTGACCCGTAATGGGAACCCAGTGATCCAGGTGGGCACCTACAGGTTTAACCGGGTGAACCGCAACAAGGGGCCCAGGGTGCGGTGGACTTGCACCAGGACGCCGAGTGGCTGCCGTGCCTCACTCATCACCTTGGACGATATCATCATCAAAACTCACAATGAGCACAATCATTAATTACTTAAGTCGACATTCAATGTTGACGTCCCTGAGTAACGTTCTTGTATTTGATTTTACAGCAGGCTTCGAAAATACTGACATGGTTGTAAATACTACTACTGCACTTTAATGTAGATACGAGGGTCAAACTGAAAGTTCTTAGAGCTGGCCACTTATAAACAATATAATAAAAAAAATATTCTAAAATTTGAAAATAGAACTCTTTGCCAATATTACTGAGTATATATTTCATTCATTTGTCATTTGTTTTATGATTTGGCGGCAAATTGAAAATTGTCTGTGTCCATGAATTTAACACGAGAAAATTTTCGTGCAATGATTTTTTATGACTTTCGATGTCATTTAAGTCAACAAGAAAGTTATGATAGACTACGATTGGCCTTTCACGATGAAGCCCCATCTCGTGCTGTACTATTGTACATATTGTATTATGTGTAATAAATTGAGTACCTTAATATTTTTAGTATTCATCGGATCCACATTAACATTTTCATCACATTATCTTTGTTTTTCCATGCTTTCATTTCCTTTTTGCTGGTTCGTTTGCTGTAAACACGAACATAAGAGTTAATCATAGATTCTATCTACCATAACGCAGTTCGTATGTTCTCCCTAAAAAGTCGTACTGTAGACATTAAACTATAGGCATTACCTGCCTTTCTACTCTTCTTATTACTATTACTCTGTATTTTTGGATTATTGATGTTTTCTAATCCTTTTTGAACAATATTTATTGTGAATCTAAAAATGTCAAACTTTCAAAGCTCTGTTATTCTACTTTTCTGTACATAATACTGTAAAAATAGCTGTGTTTTACCTTTGTTTGCAATTTTCCTTTAATTTGCATTGGGTGATGATTCGTTTTCCTGTATTTTCGTAATTTGCTTGATTTGTGACAGTATTTTTATCTTTATTGACGTGGTTTTTATGACAATATCTTTCAAAGTCTGACAACTTCTATCAAAGTTTATTACTTTTTCGGGTTTAATCCTCTGTAAACCACCAGTATTCATGTTCTATTTTTGAACCTACCTCGATCTAAATTTGAACGGCCCCGGCCCCCTATATAAGCATTAATTTTTTTCATTCAATTCATTCGATTCCGAGTTCTAAGCTCGAACAGTTCTATTATACTTCAAAAATACTCTACATCTTCCCTCAAGAAGTCTTGAAGAACCGCCGGTGACTACTGAAACACCTCCTCACGCTAGGGGAGGGACCGGACACCGGAGGAGTATCCAAGCACATTGACTGCAGTAACACCTCCTCGCTCTAGGGGAGGGACCTGTCTCCTTCTCGGAAGAGGATCCGAGACCAAGTACTTCTGGCACTCCAACTGATCACAACATTTTCTATATAGTGCCCGTTACCCTCATTACTGCACATCGACGTCTCTGCTCTTCACGGCGCCTGTCACCGCTGCACATCGACGTCACTGCTCTTCACAGCGCCTGTCACCGCTGCACATCGGCGTCGCTGCTACCTCCGCTGTGTCGGCCCTGCACTCCGACGCCGCCCTTTGCTGCCCCAGGACAATACTTATTGAAGATTTGAAGATACTTACTCACGCCCACTGCACTTTACTTACATTCATACAGACATCACCTCATCTCATTTTTCGGTACTGTATTCTTTTTGTTGTAATATAAATTCTATTCCCTCTTCTACTTCTTTCTTTTACCTTCTTCTACTTCTCCACATTTGTCGCTTCACGACAGTGCGACTGTTTACAACTGGTTTAATGAGTTTAAACGTGGTCGCACTAATCTCACTGATGATGTACGTGAGGGACGGCCTTCTACGGCGACGACTGAAAATAACATCTGTGTTGTGCGGCGTATGATAGAGACTGACAAAAGAGTGACCTATCAGCAGATTCGGACAAGCTTAGGCATCGGTATGAGTCAAGTGCACAAAATCCTCCACGAACATTTAGCGGTCAGGAAGCTTTGCGCCCGGTGGATACCTCATAATTTGACTAAGGCTCAAAAACTCCATCGTGTGGATTGGTGCCGTAAAATGATTGAAAGATTTAACGGAGGTGACTCAAATGCTGTGTTCGACATACTAACAGGTGACGAAAGCTGGATTTACTGTTATGATCCTGAAACCAAAAGACAATCTGCTCAGTGGGTGTTTCCTTTCGAGGAGTTGCCAACTAAAGTGAAGAGAGATCGAAGTGCGGGAAAAAAATGGTGGCCTCGTTCTTTGGAAGGATAGGTCATTTCGCAACAATTGTGTTAGAGGATCAAAAAACAGTTTCTGCAGAATGGTACACTACCAATTGTTTGCCACTTGTCTTGGAAAAAGTTCGAGAGAAACGACCTCGCAGTAGGATCCTCCTTCACCACGACAACGCCTCGTCGCACACCGCCAAGCGAACGATCGACTATTTGGCGACATCAAACGTTGAATTACTGGGTCACCCGCCGTATAGCCCCGACCTCGCGCCTTGTGATTTTTATTTATTTCCAAAAATTAAAGAAAAACTTAAAGGAAAGCGGTTTATGAATGCTGAAGAAGCGGTGGCTGCGTATCGCGATGCCATTGAAGAGACCCCTAAGGACGAGTGGGCAAAGTGCTTTTCCCAGTGGTTCCATCGCATGCAGCGGTGTATTGACGTCCATGGACAATATTTTGAAAAGTTATAATAAAACTAATAACTGGCTAATGTAATCAGTTTTTGATTTTCTAAGAACTTTCAGTTTGACCCTCGTATTAGCATAACTATAGAGATAAAAGTAGTACAGCTTAAGTGTTCTCTCTTAGCTGATGGTGTCTAATAACGCCATAGGCGTTGATGTCGTTAATTTTTAAGGCGAAGAGTTGTATTCTTCAATATTCACCTTTCTTACCGCCGATTCAACCAACGTCATATAAGACGTCTCCGTCTTAATAAGTAGAAAGCGACCGATTTTGAAAATGACATTTGCATAAATGATTGCTAAAAATAGATGACGTTTTCAAATTAGGCGTATTGTTTTTACACGGATATTCCTTAACTGACGTTGGAAAAATCAGGCCTTAATGGTTTATAATATAGGTAAGGTACTATGGCTTTGCCTTCGGGTTATCTACGAGTACGAGAACTACCAATGTGTGTGTGCAATAGTCTAAGTCAAAGTCAAAAATGTGTAACATAGGTCTTTAAGTTATAGCTTTTAAGGGCTTAATACTTAATGACCCTGTCGGGTATTGTAACGTAGGTACATAGATTTATACATATTCTATTCAAAAATAATTATCAAAATTATGTATGAAGTTAACCTAAATGTGGAGTGCCAACATTAAGTAAGTTAATGTATGCATTGAAATCTTGTTAAAACTTAGGAAATTTTAAAATATTATTATCCTTAAATATACAACGTGTAATGTTAAATTAGGTCGCGTTCGGCCGAAGAAGGATGTTATTTATTTCGGATCATCATCATCATTTACAGCCAAATGACGTCCACTGCTGAATCTGTATCCAGTTTGGTCCTACGATCTTAATAAAATCGTCTGTCCATCTTGTCGGCGAAAGTCCTACGCTGCGTATTTGGTCGAAGGGTCTACAATCTTACTGATTCTCTGGGCTATTTCCATTACCTTAGTTCTCTACGTATCTCCTAATTTCTGGTTCGATCTCGTAGAGAAACACCAAGCATTTCTCCATCGCTCTTTGTGTGATTTTGGGTTTCTTTATAAGGCCGTTTCTCAAAGTTGGACCTCTTAATTGAATTACTTGTCCCAGGTAGATGTACTCATAGACAACTTCGAGAATTGAGTGCCCAACAGGTACTGGAGTGGGTACAATAAGGGAGCAAGACATGATTTTCGTCCTTTCTATGTTCATTTTCCGACCCACTTGCTGGGAGACTCAGTCAAGGTCTACGAGAGTAGTGCCAAGATAGTCCAGTGTTTTTGCCACAATGACTATGACATCGGAAAACCTGAGGTTTGTGATGCATTCGCCATTGAAGTTGATGCCAAATCCTTCCCATTTCAGGAGCTTGAAGGTTCTGTAAACAGTCTTTGACCATCATGAAATTTGAGAGTTTACATTGCTTAACTCATATAATCAGGCATTGAATAAGAAAGGAATTTGAGATTTTAAATTTTTCTAACGATAAGGTACATATATGTTTATTACCTTTTGGTAAATCACAGAAAAACATATTTATTTGAGTTTGTCAGACCATTTTTTAAACCTAACATAGTTGCAATATACTGATTATTGTGCGAGTAGAGGTAAGTTAGACAATATTAAATTGGACAGGATGAAATTAGGTAAAGAGTGTTTTCTGTATCGTTTAAATTTCTCACGAGTGTTAAAAAATATTCCAAAGATAAAAAAGTTAAGATTAAGTAACGTAGGCCATTGATGGCACTTACAAGATATGTTATTTAAATATACATGTATTATCGCTAAACATCAAGTTTTTAATTTTCAATTTTTAAGCCTTAATAAAATAAATAAACTAAATTTTATCTTTTTAACCCATGCAATATTAAAACGTGCATATTGTTTATAGATTATATTATTTTAGACGAATTGAGAGTGGTTCCAAAGTTGAAATGTGAAATGATATTCCCACTGGATTTTTACTAAGGATACATTTACACCTAACACACATTTGACATCTACTAGCTTGAGGTCCAATAATAACAATGGTGATGACGAGAGACAGGGGCATCGCAGAGCGTACAGTCGCCGCCATAAATGATGCAAGCTTTTTTAAACAACTTCTCTGAACGGAACAGCTGTAACTCGAAAACGCAGCGGCGACGTAGGACTTTTATTGACTGGACCAAAGACGTAAAGTGTAATTTACCTTAATGAAAAACTTGTGCAAATCATATTTTTATTTTTTATTTATACTTTATTGCACAATAATAAAATTTTGTACAAAAGGTGGACTTAACGCCATATGGCGTTCTCTACCAGTCATGCCTTTGGGCTAAGCAGAAATGATTGTGGGCGGTGCGACAAAGAAACGAAATTAATTATATACAAAAAAAAAGTCCCAAATAAATACAATTAATACTTACATAATATTACACATACATAACATAAGCAATAAAATAAATACATTAATAATACATACATATA
The DNA here is from genome assembly GCA_963924145.1 of Pyrausta purpuralis. Classification (NCBI taxonomy): domain Eukaryota; kingdom Metazoa; phylum Arthropoda; class Insecta; order Lepidoptera; family Crambidae; genus Pyrausta; species Pyrausta purpuralis. Next base: position 23,992,448 of record OZ001643.1, read on the forward strand.
CCAACATATACTATATATATACATATATATATATATATATACTATAATTATGACGATCGTTGCAGAGAGATAGATAGATAGATGTTATGGAGATGATTCCGATATATGAAGGAAGTGTGCACGGACGAGTCTCTTGAATGTGAACTTACTGGGAGCTTGATATACCGAAAGGCTCGCCAGCTACGTAACTTGACGTCATGGTATCTATTAACTAGAATAAAAAGATAATAAATAACGTGATTGAGATATTTTTTTCTATTCTATACTAATATTAAAAAGCTGAAGAGTTTGTTTGAAAGCGCTAATCTCAAGGACTCCTGGGCTGATTTTAAAAATGATTTTTATGTTGGATAGGTCATTTATCAAGGAACGCTTTAGGCTGTTAAATACCACATTACGACTTATAAGAGCGCAGAGCAACAATGAAAAATTTTGCAAAAATGAGGAGAAAATATTTTTTTTGAGAGCTTCCGTTCCGCTGCGTACGCAAACCGCTAAAGATACAAATCATGTGTAGCGGCATTATTCCGCTTTAAAAGTTCAACCAGTCCGCAACAGCATTATGACTATCTTATATGGTTTACTCACCACGAACTTTTTTATGTTCATACTATTGATAAAAAATAATGTACTATTACTGTAACAAAGGTGTATTGATGCATACGCAAATTTATTGTTATCAAATAAACATATTTATCATCATGAGCATTGAATTTTAAACAAAATTTCCCTTCACATCATTCCATTTCAAATTTTATCCTAGAAGCTATGACAATTTTAAAACAACTTCCGCTCGAAAAAATAATGCTCGTAACTAATGTAACTCGCGCTTGCGCTAAGTGTAATGGTCTCTAGCCTCTCACTTCTAATGAAAGTATGTGTTTTGCGTTGAAATATTTTACGGGTAATCTGAAATTTAAACGGGCGACGCCGCGCGTACCGCTATGCGTTTATAAGCCTGCCAAAAGGTTAAAGTCCGTTTTTCTTTGCTAGTCGAAAATTGTAAACAACCTTTTTATTTTATTTTAAATGGAATCAGCGAATTAAATTAATGAACACTTAATTTTAAAACATTTCTGTGTTTAACAATGAATTACTTAAGTAGTAGTATAAAGTAGAAAAACGGACTTTAGGTATAGAATTATACAAACTTAAAAGAAGTACCTTCTTACATACATTTCATTTTTGTTGAAGGTAATGCATTTTTTGCTCATGTAATAATCTCGTGAGAAAAATGATGCTTAAACTTTCACTTTGGTTAGTTTTCATTGTGTTTCTAAGTGTCGATTATACTAACGTCAGATAAGAATTATTCGTCGAATACAACATGATACGCCTAATTAGTGTCGACATTTAGTGACTATTTTACCAACGTCAGATAAAACTTATCTGGCTGAATAGGTAAGTATAAAACGACCGATTTCAAAATGACATTTACATAAATGTTTGCTGACAAATAGGTGAAGTTTGCAAATTAGGTGTTTTTATAAATATTCGACAAACATTCCTTATCGGACGTTAGTAAAATAGAGCCTTATTTGATATTCTCCACCTTTCCCCATATTTCAGACTATTATTTTGAAGAAGCGACAAGCGGTAGGAGGATTATATGCGTCGGCGACTACAGATTCAGCCGTCACAGTGCGAGAGGACCCAAGGAAAGGTGGCTGTGTACCAGCAAATCGTCGTCTGGTTGCAGGGCCACCCTCGTGACTTATGAAGGCGTCGTCATCAGGACTTTGAACTCCCACAACCACACTAAATCATCGGCTAAGATAAAAATAAAAAAATAGAAAAGATTCAAGGGTTTATTATATAAAGGTCGGACCTACCAACTGACTAAATAACATTTATATTCACAATCTTTTCCTAGCTTTAGTTTTCGCAAAAGTATCAATGACTTCGGTTAAATCCAAGCTTGATGCGGTTTTGTTTTCAATTGCTTTAAGCGATAAATGTCAGAGTCGAGTTTTGCCCACACTATTTCTATGTACTAAAATCAAATACAATTTAACCACTATATTGACCAGTACTATAGAATAGAATAGAAAGCTGTTTATTTCTTACAGTTAAAATCTACAGTACGTACAAGTTCTTAAATATAAATTGTTAAGTACATTTTTTTGCATTCTGCAAGAACCCCTGTTGGGTAAAAGCTTCCTCCAAAGAATTCCAAGTATCTCTATCCTGTGATTCTTCAACCCAGTCAGGGCCTCCTATTTTTTTATATCGTCATCTCAGCGTGTCCTGGGTCTGCCTCTCCTCTGCCTACAGCGTGGGCCGCTCCAGGTTGTAACTCTTACAGTCCATCTCTGGTCTGTTAATCTTGCCACATGTCCTGCCCACTTCCACTTAAGTTTGAGAGCGTAATTTAGAGCGTCAGTTGCTCTTGTTATTTTTATTATATTTGTGCTTCTTATTTTATCAATTTTCTTTATACCTTCTTAAGTCTTGCCATAAATATTGTCACAAAGATTTTTTTTTTAAATTAAATAATATTTATTACTTTTACAATGTGTTAGTTATATACATAAATATAAAACAATTTAAAATATAAAAAGCTTATTCGAAGTGGTCTCCATTGGCTGCAGTACAGTCTTTTAATAAACTTTGAGACCAGTTATCAATAGAAGCACGCACTCTTTCCATGCGAAAATTCTTCACTGCCAATTGTATGGATTGTTTTAGGGACTCCAAATAATCATGGCGTTGAGAGCAAGCCGTACTCTCTAAAACTGACCATAAATCATAATCCAGCGGATTAAGATCGGGACTAGACGACGGCCAGTCATCAGCTCTGATTAAGTCTGAAACATTCGCTTCTAACCAAGACTGTGTGGACCGAGCTTTATGACCCCGCCCAGTCTTGTTGGAAAGACCATGCGTGGTTATTGAACATGGTGTTGTTAAGGGGCTTAACTACCTTCTCAAAAATGGTATCTTGGTACACTTGTGCCGATGTTTTGATACAGAGATAAAATCTTTTGCTTTCAGACAGGATTTCTGCGAATTCTTTCCCTTACTGCTTTGACCACTTTTTTCGTACGAACACTACGTGGACGGCGACATCTTTTTCTGTCACAAACAGAAGAGGTTTCATTGTACCTATTGATAGCCCAGTACACAAACATTTGTTTATACCAAGCGTATGGAGAATTTTAAAAAATGCATTTGGCTCCATACCAACTTTGTGTAATGCAATCGCTTTCTCTTTATCACCCCACTCCATTTTAATATCGCAAAAAAAAAGTAAAAACCGACTTCAAAACCAAAATGCACTAAAAAGTCTTAAATAAACCCTTCACCATTGAAAGGAAAGGAATCCGTTTTAGGCAAACAATTTCTTTTTGGAGTCGGTGCTGTGATAGTTGATGCTTGATGGTCAAAGTGATGGCACCGACTCCAAAAAGAAATTGTTTGCCTAAAACGGATTCCTTTCCTTTCAATGGTGAAGGGTTTATTTAAGACTTTTTAGTGCATTTTGGTTTTGAAGTCGGTTTTTACTTTTTTTTTGAAAGTTTATTTTATTTCTTCATTTTTAGTGATTATATAAGAGGGGGAGGGGGGGTTTCACCTTATGATTCTATTTTTTAAGAAGCTACAAATTACTTATCATAAGTTTCGTCACTATAATTACTGAACTCCTAAGCGTTAAGGAGTTCCACCATCAGCTCAGCCCCACAAGATGTTGACTATCAGACGTAACAATACGTCAACATTAAGATTCTAGTAAAGAAACACTATACGTGCCTTTAAAATTTGAGGGTTTCCCTCGATTACACCAAGATCCCATCATCAGATCCCAAAATGGAAAAAATGGGACCAACTAGAAGGTATACCCTCTAAGTATGCGAATTTTTTTTTCGATTCGGTCGACAAACGACTGAGATATGAGGTAACAAACATACAAAAAAAAAAACATACAGTCGAATTGATAACCTCCTCCTTTTTTGAAGTCGGTTAAAAATATTATAAAATGTATTGGCGCCAAATAAGAAAACACAATTAGCAATCGTATAAAAATGACAGATTCCAAATTCAAATGTAATATCTATTTTTTTCAATTGTAACATCTTTTTTTTTTCAATTGTAACAGTATTTATGGCCAGACTGTGTATTTAGCATGCTGCGCTTCAAACCTCGTTGGCAAGTTGGTAAATTTCCATGTCTGACACCCGTACGTTAAGCAAGGCAGTAGGCTTGAGTTCATGACTTTGGTTTTGATACTTGTTGGTAAGCTGCTTTGAAATATTTCTTTTAAGTTCCAGTATTTATTCCACGTATTTTGTATTCTTCTTTCGATTTCCGTTTTGTTGTTATTCTTATCAAAGCTGTTTTTTTCCCCTAAGTTTACGTAGCTTTCTGTGTATTTTAGTGGGTTGTTATTTATTTCAATTACCTATTTCGTAGAGTTCGTCATTAACATTGTTTTTGTAAGATTAATTTCCAACCCTACCTCAGCACTAGCTGAGTGTAGTTTTTCGATCATTTGGTAGTTGGTAGCCTGTTTCTGAAAGCAACACGAGGTCATCTGCGAATCTCAGGTGGCTTAACAGCGTGACGTGCCTTGTATATATAGCGCTTTGTATTTCCAATCTAACTTGCCAATGATGGACTCCAGAATAGCAATAAATATTTTTGGTGTTAGTGGGTCACCTTGTTTTACTCCCTTTCTAAGAGGGAAGTTTGTTCCAATAGTTTCTTACTTTGAATATATACTTGACTTTAAATATATAAAACAACAAACAACGAGCAGAGCTCGTATTGTTGTTATATATATATTTATAGTACTTATATATGTATCTTCTACTCCCTGTTCGAACGCTCGAACTTTTCCATAATACTAGTATGTGATACAGTATCAAAAGCTTTTTGGTAGTCAATGAAAGCGATGCATAATGGTCTTTGATGTTCCTGGTATTTTTCTATTATTAGATCCAGTGTGTAGATGTGATCAATAGTGGAAAAACCCCTCCTAAAGCCTGCCTGTTCGATTGGTTGTTTTGTCTCCATTGTTTTACTTATTCTCTGGTTAAGAATAGTGGAGAAGAGCTTGTAGAGGCCAGGTAGCAAGCTTATTGGTCTATAAAGGTGGTTTCTGATATCCTTCGGATCACCTTTTATATAAATAAGTATTCGGCATTTTCCAGTATTAAATTAAACAGATTAGCTAGTGGTATGGTCAACACTGTCTGTGCTGCTTTAGTTACTTCATTTGTTAAATTGTCCGAGCCCGGGCTTTTGTTTAGCTTTAATTTGTTTATCGCTTGCACATTCTCTGTTTCCTCGATTGGTTCTGTAATTGACTCACCTCGTATTCAAGCTCAGTAGTAAGTTTGTTCTTGTCGCTGTACAAATTAGTGTAGAATTCGGTTGCTGTAGTAACAATATATTTTCTATGCAGAAGCTGTTTGTTTGACTTTTAATCCTTCTATCCAGGTTTTTTTTGTCAAGAGTTAGACCTGGATAGAGTTGGTTGTTTTTGTGCTTCCCGGTTGGTGTAGGTGTTTCTCTATAGTGTTTAGTCTGTATTTTTCGTAGTCTCTCTTAATATATATGTTTACGAGTTTGTAATTTGCGGATAGTTCGTTTTTAATGCTTCTAGATTTGGTTTTAATTTTCTGTAGTGCTCTTCTTCTTTTAAGTAATTTGAAGTAGCAGGTGCAAAATTTTGTGCGGTTTTTGAGCCTGGGTTTTGCATCGGGATTGTTTTAAACTTTCGTTTATGGCATTCTTTATATGTTCATAATAAGTTTGTACTGCGTTTTCCGCGGGCAATGGGGCTGACAGCTTGGATGCTAGGTTCTCTTTGTATTTTGATATCTCTTCTTGAATTTTAAGTGGATTCATTTGGTAGGTGTTAAATTTTGCTCTACTTATTTTGTGCTTAGAAAGCTTATTGTTGCTCTTAATAATCTGTGATCTGACGAATAGTTAATATTCATGATTTCGATATTTTGAAATAAATAGGTTCGTTTGGACAATATAAAGTATATTTAATTTTTGTTTTGGTTTTGGTTTGGTTTCTTCTTAAAACAAGTGTTTATAATTGTTAGTTTATATTCTCGTGCAAACGCTTTGATTTTTTGTCCTCTGTCGTTCCTTTTTCCGTACCCATGTTTTTTCATGATTAGGTGTTCTTCTGGTTTGGGAACTCCAATTTTTGCGTTGAAATCTCCCATTAGAATAAAGTTTTCATACGATGTATTTATTGCGCCATTCATTGTATTATAAAAACTTTTTATCTCGTCCGTACTTCTAGGTTTAAGTTTAGTATTGCCACTCGTTCTGTAATACCTGTAAAACTTTCAATATTATGCTTAAGCCTTTTATTTATTATTAAGCCGACTACATAATGTCCTGGAGTTTGACCTATATGGCATAGTATAAATTTATCGTATTCTTCGATCTTTATGCCGCATCTTCTCAGTTCTGAAATATCTATTACATCATATTCATATCTTTTATGGCTTCTTCTAATTCTATTAAACGATCATAAGATGATAGAGTTTTTACATTATATGTTGCTATGTACAATTCTTGGTTTTTACTTTTGTTTGTATTTGATGGTTTTGTTTCCTTTGGAGGGTTTTGGTCGCAATCTCCCACGGTGACCAACCGGCTTGGGGATTTTTGTTCGTATATTCCTTTTGTTTGCTGTTTTCTGGTTATTGTTTTTGAGAGAGGCCTTGTGATTGATTGCTCTTTATTTTTGTCGCAATAGTTTTGTTCGGCAGTAGAGTTTTTGTTTATTAGGAAATTCAGCATTCCGGGTTTGACAGCTCCTCAGAAACACTGACTGGTGCTAGCTGCCTGAAACTTGTTCTTTTTGCTTGTTTGGGTTCCATGGGCTCTCTGAGAATTAGACTGGTTTCCAGGAGATGCCAACAGAGCCCTTTTTTTGTTACTTGTTCCGTGGACTGGGCTGTTCTTTAATATGACTAATTTGTCATATTTTATGACTGCTCTATTTCTTTTTCCTTTTCGATTTTTACTTATGTCTAGAGTTCTTTCCTTTTTTCTAATACCTGCTTCGAGTAATCCTCTTTGATGTAGTACGCAGTGTTGTTGAGAGCTTGTTTTTGTTTGAGGATACTTTTTTTGTTCCAAGTGTCGTAAATGTTATTATGACAGGTCGCGGCTTATCAGTTCTTTTCCCAATTCTTTTAATATATTGTAAGTCTGTGCTGTCTACTTTCACAGAAAAATACTTATTTATGAAGTTTATCATGTTTTTCTCTATGTCTAAATTAGATTTTTCACCTTCTCCTAATCCAAAAAGTACCAGGTTGCGCTGCCTGGCTTCTTTTTCTAAATAATATATGTCTGTATTGAATTGCTACTTTTTCTTGAAGTTTTTGCAGTTTATCCCATTATTGAAGTTTTTCATCCATGATTTGATTTATAATAACCGTTCTCGAAAAAAAAAACTTGACTCGAATTCACAATAAAACGCACATATCGCTATCAGTCAAATTGACAACACTGCCAACCAACAGAAAGAATTTAGGGGAAATCCCTAGGTATAACTTTTAAAGTCGGGTTGCAACCTGTCGTATTTATTTTGAAAATGGGAGAAATTTTCAAAAGTTCAGTTCATTCGAGATTTTCTGGTAAGGACTCGAGGCCCTCCTGAGCTTGAGGGTTCCGGGGCACTGCCCCGCCTAGCCCCTAGTTAGCTACGCTACTGCTTCCGTTGCGTACGCAGCGCAAACCGTTAAAGATGCAAATCATGTGTAACGAGATTGTTCCGTTCTAAAAGTTCTACAAGTCCGCGACAGCATTATGTCTATCTTATATGGTTTACTCACGACAAACTTTTTTATGTTCATACATTTGATAAAAAATAATGTATTATTTTTAAAGGTGTATTGATGCATACGCGAATATATTGTTATCAAAATAAACATATTTATCATCATGAGCATTTAATTTTAAACTGATTTGCCCTTCACATCATATCATTTCAATGGATATCCTAGAAGCTATGACAATTTTAAAACGACAGACAGACAGACTTTATTTTTTTTATTTTTATTTTTTTAAAATAAGTTCACCAGCAGTTATAATACAGATACAAATGTTAAGATACATTTACAATTTTCTTAAGGCTACGTAAACAACTATATGAAGGTAAACATCACTTGCACAATTCAATTATATCAATGCCAAGGTTTGGCTAGAGTGGACTATATGCTCCATAAAGGTACTTAAAATGAAAAAAAAGAGGACCAACCAAATAAATAAAATAATACTTAGACACCAAGAAGAATCATTCAGTAATAGATCTTTTAAAATTTCTATGTGACACAAAATTAATGTCTGTGGATTCGCAACACCCATTATACAATTTGGTTAATCTCGGTATTGGGGAATTTGAGCCCAGAACAGTTCTTCGATGTGGGGGAGTAAATGTGACAATGGTATTTCTAGGCAGTCGCGACGGGGCCCTGAAATTAACCATGGAAAACAGACAGGCAGACTTGACGAAACTATAAGGGTTCCGTTTTTTGCCATTCGGCTACGGAACCCTAAAAAACGGACTTTAGGTATAGAATTATACAAACCAAAAATAAATACCTACTTACACACATTTCATTTTTGTTGAAGGCAATGCATTTTTTTGGTCATGTAACAATCTCCTAAGAAAAATAATACTTAGATTTAAGTATCATTTTTCATTGTGTTTCTAAGTGTCGATTAGACTAACGTCAGATAAATATTATTCATCGAATACAACACAATACGCCTTTCGATTTCGTTTATTTTCGTCGACATTTACTGACTATTTTACCAATGTCAAGGTAAGTATAAAGCGACTGATTTAAAATTACATTTACATAAATGTTTACTGACAAATAGGTGAAGTTTGCAAATTTGGTGTTTTTATAAATATTCGACAAACATTCTTTATTAGATGTTGGTAAAATCGAGCCTTATTGTAGTGTATTTATAATAAGTAGTAGGTAGGCATTTATTAATATAGTAAAATATAGTAGGGTATGCTTTGTACTTGTTAGGGACCCATTTTCTATAGTATAGCAATCGATGTTATTCAAATTAGAATAACCTTAATCCATATTTCAGACTATTATTTTGTAGAAGCGACAAGCCATAGGAGGATTATATGCGTCGGCAACTACAGATTCAGCCGTCACAGTGCGAAAGGACCCAAGGAAAGGTGGCTGTGTACCAGCAAATCGTCTGGTTGCAGGGCCACCCTCGTGACTTATAAAGGCGTCGTCATCAGGACTTTGAACTCCCACAACCACACCAAATTATCGGCTAAGATAAAAATTAACAAATAACAAAACAGGGTTTACTAATTAAATATTTTTTTGTAAAGTACAACTTTTTAAGTTTTTTTTTTCATAGAAATATAAGATTTATTTCTTTAAATAGTATCAATATACTGCCTACTGATATCGTCAACATTGGCTTTTAAAAATAGTTTCATGTTAAGATTCAAATTATTCCGTCTTCTTGTTTTACCTATATGAATTTATCATTTGTTTCCTCCAGTGCCGTACTTCGAAACCACTCGAAATGGGTCCCAGGCCCTTTGCATGGGTGACTACCGGTTCAACAAGCACAGCTCGAGCAGAGGCCCCAAGACGCGCTGGTCCTGCGTCAAGGCCAAGTTCGGCTGCATAGCCACTGTCATTACAATTGATAACATCATTATCAAGACTCTGAACACACACAACCATTAAATCGTTATGTAAAGATTAACCGAATAAAACTTCGATTAAGGTTTTATTCTGATATTGTATAAATTTAGATCAATTATATATGTAGAATTCAAAGAAACCAAAAATTTGCGCACGGGCGGGACTTGAACCAACAACTTCTTGGCTTACCGGGCCAAACGCTCTACCAATTGAGCTACCTTGCGAAATTTTTGGTCTCTTGTGGATACGTCATTACGCGTGACGTTTAAAGAATAACTGCTTGGCCCCACTGTTGCATACAATCAAATCATTGTGTTCAAAGGAGGACTTAATGCTAAGAGCATTCTTTGCCAGTCAACCCTTTAGGTTATGCCTACGTTCAGCATTAGACGTCATTTGGCTGACAATGGTGATATAATATACGTGTTGCAGTTATATGTTGGTCTTATTAAATATATTTATTTGACTAACACTGTCTGACATTGATACAGTTCTTCTTCAAGATCATCCTCCTTAAAAATACATTTTATGTTAACGTGAAGGTCTTTTTTTTTTCAGAATCGTCAGATCATAAGCTAGAGGCGGTTTTCACAACATCCCGATTCGGTAAGCCGGTGATCCAGATGGGACAGTACCGGTTCAACAAGTGGTCGGGCAGCAAAGGGCGGCGCGCGCGCTGGGTCTGCGTCAAGACCTGCTACGGGTGCCGCGCCAAGATCATTACCGTAGATGACGTTATTACCTCCGCGGTATGTGTGCATAACCATTGATTGGTTGCTATTACTTGCCGTTCTGTGTACGACGAGTACACGGCAAACAAATGTCTTCAAATTAGTTCTTTCTCTTAGAAAACTAAAATACTTGGTATATACTTCGACTCGGTATAAAAGTGTTTTACGTTTATAGCGATTAGTGACTTAAGTTCGAATGCAAACAAATAATGTGAGAGTCAAAATATTTGTATTTTGACGGGTTTAGTTACTAATTTAATATTAAGTTTTCTTTTATTTTGGTGTCACAGCTTTGCATGCTTCTGTCGTATTGACTGATTGTTTGTTATGACGGTGCAGGCAAAATAATAGTATTATATAAATTAAGGTTTTTGTTAATTATTTTTTATTGTAACATTTTTGCAATATGTGTTAGTTGTGTTGCTTTGAAATAAATACAAAATATTTGGAATTATGTACCATTTGTAAATTATTGTCTTATCCCACTTGTTACAACCGCAGTTAACTATAACTTAATTGCAGCATAAATTGGTTTTCAATTACAGTATAATCTATATATTTACAAAAACTAATTTACGCTTCAAATAGAAAAGATCATAATCAACCGGAGTAGACAAATATTTTTTTCACACCTTATGAACCTTCTATCAACTGCATCTCAAGGTACATTTCAGATTTTTTACACATAGGTTTCGAATAGTTAGTTATAATAGTATAATCTTATTTTATTTTAAAGATAAAGAAATATATGGTTATATATAAGTGTGTATGTATTATTTTCAGAGGCAATATTCGCAATGTCTACCCGTGGTAACCCCGTCATCCAGATAGGTCAGTATCGGTTCAACCGGTGGAGCGGCAGCAAAGGGTCCAAGGCTCGTTGGATCTGCAACAAAGACCACGGTGGCTGCAGAGCGAAAATCATGACTGTAGATGAAATCATTGTCAAGTATTTTGACGACCACAACCACTGATTGTGTACCTGTTGTCAGGTACTTGGTAATCGTTCAGCTTTATCAAAACTATAAGAAGTAAATGACATTTCGTTTTTCTTTTCTTTTCCATCCGCCACCATCTCTGAATACCTTTGATGATGCATGGGGTAACTGTGTATCCAATTGTTAATTATCTACATTATGTAATGATACAGTTTTTCAGGCTGCAATGGTACATAATGTAAGAGCCGTTTGACATATCTTTTCCAGTGCCTATGTTTTCGACGTCTCGGAATGGCAAGCCTGTGATAGTGATCGGCAGTCACCGGTTCAACAAAAAATTCTGCAAAGGACCCCGCGCGCGCTGGCTGTGTGTCAAGGAACCCTCACTTCGCTGCAAGGCCAAGATAGTCACAGTAAATGATGAAATCGTCACGTATCATGACCAACACAATCATTAGGTAAGTGCAGTTCTCGCATTTTTAAAATGTTCTAGTTTGAACTGCTTTATTGAATATTCAGCTAAAAAACGCGAATACTCTTTTTGTGTACTCAATATTAAACCCAAAAACTAACCATCTTTCCCATCAGCAAACTTTCAGCAAAATGAGTTCGATTCGTTTCTCATTTAAAGTATTTTGTGATATTAGATTTTTAGAAATTATCTAATTATAAGATCTCAATATTCGTTTTTTAATGTTAGTTGGGTTTGTTCAAAATCATACATAATACTGTTTAATGCTCATTATAATAATTAAATTTGTTTTATACTACTTATATGAATGGAAAGGGTATAAATGTTGTTCCAGTTGCTGGTGTCGCGTTTATAACTTACTTAATAAAGAAAGCCTAAAGAACCCTTACACACTGCGACTTTTAGCATCGATGCTAACGCGCGTTAGTATCGACGCATTCGCCAAAATACAGTACATAATTTGTCAATTTCCAGCTTCTGCATCGTGACTGCATTTATGCTAACGCGCGTTAGCATCGCGACTGCATCGATGCTAAAAGTCGCGGTGTGAAAGGGGGCTAAGTTATAAGTGTATGTCTTAACTTTCAGAACCATTACTCTTCCTCCCGCGGTAGCTCAATATCGGTTCAACCAGGGGAAAGGGTGCCCCACCACGCTGATCACCTACGATAACGTCATAATCAAACGGAAGCCGCACAACCACTGTGGAGGATCGAGTTGCTTTTAATCTTCAGATGCAATTCTACCGAGTCAGATACTGGAAGCCGGTGATACATTACGGTCTGAACTGGTACAACGGGACAGCCTTACCTGCCCTGCTCACAATCGTTTTGAGTAACACATAATGATGAGCGTACAAAGAAGAGAGTGTGTTAATAAAGGATAACTCATTCTCCACATATTTTATGGGTGCAAAGAAAAACCTGTAAGTTATTCAACTTTTATCAGCCTTCCTGCCATAAAGCAATAGGGATTAAACTTGAACTTGATGAACTTTAGTGAAATAAAGGTTTCTCTATCAAAAGTATTTGGTCTTCTATAATAAATATCTGTAAAGCTCATTAATATTAACAATCCAAGTTATCGTAGAAAATTGATAAATTATTACATTTGGTAACTCTTAGTCGAGCATGGCGTCAAGAAATCTTCCCTAATTTTTAAAGCCCTTTTACATACCAAAGGATTATCAGAGATTGACCAACAAATTGAGAAAGATATTTGGTGTAACGTTTCTTTAGAAAGCATGTTTTGCATGGATCATGACGTAGCGGTATTTTTCAGAGCCGATGTTCACGGTATCCCGATTCGGCAAGCCGGCGTTGCTGTTCGCTGGGCACCGGTACAACCTCAAGGTGGGGCCGTCCGGGCCCCGACGACGTTGGTGCTGCGTCAAGGAGCGTTCCAAAGACTGCAAGGCCAGGATCGTGACCTATGAAGAGACAATACTGTTTCATCATAGTGAACATTCGCATAGCTAGATGCACAGATAAATAATATATGAAGATGACATACCAATGACGTGAACACATACATATGTAGCTAGAGGACATTCCAATGACTAATATTTCTGGTAAAAACAAAATACGTTTTCCTTTAAAAATAATGTTTTTACTATTTTATGTCTTCGAACGATGTTTTGAATTTTGTTTTATCATAATATCAGTTATAAGTTATTTCGTATTAAACTTTATTGAAGTTATTACTATAAAAATGAGCGAAATTTGCTACCCTATTAGGGTACGTTTTTACAAAAATGCATATGTAAACTCTAATATACGTACATAGCAGAGGCAACATATTTTTTTTCCTGTGGAGAGGTTTACAGCTATCTACAACCAAGCAGCATTTATTACTACGATGCATCTTTTTTGCATTTTAACTGCCTTATCCGCATCAACCGAGTTACCCCAGAACTATTAACCATAGCGTAAAACTGACGACGCATAGCCGCGATACGCCACTAAGGTCACGTCCATCAGTTATACTCGTAGTTCGACAAATTTTTAAGGGCAAAAATGAACCGGCTGAGTTTCTGGCACACTAATATTGTATAAGTGTGAGTTGTGTGTGTTTATAAAACCTAATAAACCTATCAAGAATTAATGTTTATCAAGTTTTGTTGTTGTCATTACATTACAGTTATTTTCAGCATCTCTCTTTCTATTGTTTATAAATAATCAGAAAATAGATCGTGAATAATCTAGGTATTTGGCGGGATTGTCGTACGTTGCTTTGATTTTACTATCGATTCTATATCGATTTCAAGAATTTTCCATGTGGCATGACAATACTACAACCATAATATTTACTTTCTTATATCCTTGGCCTCGTCTCTTTGCTTGTAGAGCACGCTATGCTTTTGTTTTAGTGGCATATTTAGTTTTTATTATTATTGTATGCATGTCTATATTCCTCACTTATCCGTTGTAAATGAAAATGTATGTTCATCACACTGTATCAGCTGTCTAAGTAACTGTAATAGTTATCAACACCTTTTTTTGTTGCAGAAGATGTAGAGTTCGTCTTGTCTCGTCGTGGCAATACAATGATCCGCATAGGACGGCACTTCTTTAGTCTAAACCAAAACAGCAAGCGGCCGACATTGAAAAAGCGATGGCACTGCACCCAGTGGAACAATGGCTGCCGCGCGTTCGCTGTCACCATTGAAAATAATCTCACCAAATATAACAATAAGCACATGCATTGATAAGGAAAATAAAATGTAGTTTGAAAATTATGATTGTCTTGATTCTTTACATGACACGATAGTTATAGTTTAGTTTTTACAGTGTTTCCTCATTGTACAAAATAAAGAATATAAATTGCACTTGTAATAACTTGTGGGATGGGGGAGATGTGAAGGGGGAGGGGATTGCAACATGAATAGTATAGATAGATAGTAAAAGGTACATTGATGCATATCAATGTGTGATCGGAGCTGAGGGGTTAAATAAGTAACTAGTAATTATTTTTTGATACCGATAGTACCCATTTATACAAATCGGTGATGAATTGTCAAAATCAGTCACATTGAGCAAGGACAATTGACAAGTGACAAAAGAAATCTTGGTTTGTTACCAACTAATGACCTTTTAAAGTTTTCGTAGCCGAATGGCAAAAAACGGAACCCTTATAGTTTCGTCATGTCTGTCTGTCGTTCTATCTATATGTCACAGACACTTTATTCTGAAACTTTTAGTATTTTACAGTTGAAACTAGTAGTTGAAGTAGGTAGTTGTATCCTGTTAACCTTTTTAGGAATCTCATACAAAAAACAAAAAATAATTATATTTAAGGGGGGATATTTGAAACTAAAACCTAATTTTTTTTGTCAAACCTATTGGTGTAGTTAAACTAAAACCTTTTTTTTTGTCATACCTACTGTATGTGTGTAGGTTCTATGGATAGGTTTTTAAAATGACATCGAGGATTCTAAAACCATTTTCTCTAAAAGCCGAACGATTGCGAGATAGACGCTTCCAAAGTGGCAAAATGGGCGTCCTTGCCATCTAACTTTTGAACTAAGCAAGTGTAAATTTTGTAAAACAAACATAATGTAGATCTTGACAAAGACTTTCAACGAAAATGCTTGGTTTGAACGAGATTGAAGTTGTAGTTTTTAAGATAGAGCATATTTTCAATAACCGCATACATAACTTTGTTATTAATACAAATACTATTAATAACAAAGTTATATTTGCTGTCAACAAAATATATATATTTTGTTGGTATTTTGGTATTTTGGCTGAGTGGAAGAGAATGGAACTCTAATTCAGTTAAAGTTGGCACGGAACCCTTAGGGTGCGAGTCCGATTCGCACTTTGCCGGTTTTTTTTATTTTGCCTTTACCACAGTATTCCACTTCGTTATTTCGTCCACTTCGATATTTCTTTCTCCACTGCATCCATCCCCACTCTTAGTAAAGTTAAACATTGTGCTTCTACAGGGAAAGTAGAGTTCATAAAGTCGTGCCATGGGAATCCGATGATGTTCTACGGCAAATATCACTTTAGCCTTTTGAAATCCACGACAAACAGCGCGAGGCAGCGGCAACTCTGCGCGAGGTTGCACCGCGGTTGTCGCTTTACACGGTGGAACAATAAGTGATAAATTCGTAAAGATGAAATAAGAAACCAAAAATTTGCGCACGGGCGGGACTCGAACCAGCTACTTTCTGGCTAAACGTCACGCATAATGACGTATTCAAAAGAGACCACAAATTTCGCAAGGTCGGACTGACAGCACGGTAACTCAATTGGTAGAGCGTTTGGCCCGGTTAGCCAGAAAGTTGCTGGTTCGAGTCTCGCCCGTGCGCAAATTTTTGGTTTCTTATTCCATCTTTATGAATATAAAATATGACACTGTGAGTGTTAAAAATACTCTGAACCATAAGAAGTGATATAGTTCAAAGGTGTGTACATAACGACTGAAGTTTCATAACTACATATTAATATTATTAGGAGTTTCTATTTCTTGCCATTCGTATTAAGATACTTAATAAATCATGCAATAACATTCGTAATAATCATGGTTTGACACATAAAGCCAAATACTCGTTTTTGCTAGTTTATTATGAGAAAGTTAGTATTCATGCATGCTAAATGAGTAGGTTATTTGTAAAGCTCTTTAGGTATTTGTTTTTCGCTAGTCCAGTAAACCCAGAATACATAACCATATATACTCGTAAGTTGTTGGTTTAGAATTTTTTGACACTCACATTTTTTTTTTGTATTCTTATATAAGATTATTATTGTATCATGAGTCATTGGTGATATTTTGTTTAAACACTTCACAGAGCTTAAAATGATAGCTAAACACTTTTTTGTTGCAGTAAATCCCGAATTCATAACTTCTAAACGGGGGAATCCTATGATACGCGTTGGTGACTACAATTTCAGTGTGCATTGCCACAACAAAGGGCCCAAGGTTCGCTGGATATGCACCAAAAATTCCCGTGGCTGTCGCGCATTCATCGTTACGATAGAGGAAGACATAATTAAATGCAACAATAAGCATAATCATTAAGGTAGTTGTATAGTTATAGCGTGTGAATGGCGAATACATAACACACTTCCGGTTTGCCGATGATGTAGTCGTTGTGGCAAAGACGCTGGATGATCTTGGCACTATGCTCGAAGACCTCGACCGATCCCAACAAGTGAGTCTCAAAATGAACATGGAAAAGACGAATGCTTTTAGAATGTTTTTAACACTCACAGTGTCATATTTTATATCCATAAAGATGAAATAAGAAACCAAAAATTTGCGCACGGGCGGGACTTGAACCAGCAACCTTTTGGCAAACCGGGCCGAACGCTCTTACCAATTGAGCTACCGTGCTGTTAGTCCGACCCTGCGAAATTTGTGGTTTCTTATGAAAACGTCAATTGCGTGACGGTAGATCGGGCACGGTGGACATTAATTAAATTAGGTTAATAAAAACTGACCTGAAAAAATACATTTAGTACTTATACAATTAGCAGTAATTCTCTATTCGTCTCTTCTTCTTATGGGATCTTTAATAAAAGGTCTGAAATACAGATTTTGAGACTTTTCTTTTGGCATTAGTAATAATTGCCCATCTCCTTATTTACTAAATAGTTACCGGACACTTAATAAGGTTTTTTTAAAAAAAATATTTTCGTATTTTTTTAAAACGCAGATGAAAAATTCATGTTTATAACATCGCGCCAAGGCAACCCCATGATTCAGATAGGAGCCTACCACTTCAGCTTGAACAAGAGTAAGAGTCGAGGCCCGAAGCAGCGGTGGATTTGCAGCAAGTGGGCTTACGGCTGCCGCGGCTACGTCATCACCCTCGAAGGCACCGTGGTCAGATGCAACAATGAACATAGTTTTCATTGATCAATACGTATACGTACAAACATACTCATACACACTTGGACGGACGGACATAAGGTTAATAAAAATTTTGCCATCGATATATTCCACAGCATTGAAATTCTTTCAAATGGCTGAAAACCATACTCGTATTTATCAATAGTACTAGTATATTACAATTGATATTCCGAATTTTTTGGTCTATGGTATAATTCTATTATTAATTCAATGGATTGTCTTGATCTTTTATGCACATAATACACTTTCCCATGAGCTCATTATTTCATTGTCCAATGGTCGAGTGGAATAGATTGCTTATAGCGATAAGACCGCCTAAATTGTACATTTCATCGAAACGAATTTGTAATTTACCTATCTGATGTGCAATAAAGAGATATCTTATCTTATCTCTCTTCCTTGCCTGTTTGTTTATTTGCGCAGCGCTTCAACTTGAATTCAGCTTAAGTTTGGGAAAATCAATAGCAGAATAACGCCTGTGTCATATTTTCGACCTTAACTCCAACCGAAGAGTCATGTCTTTATACAAAGCAGAATTGGTGCCCTGGAATATTTATTTGTAGCGTAATACGAGTATAAATATGTATATGTGATTGTCTTATTTTGTTTTATTATTTTACAGTAATGTTCGCGAGATCAAAATTCGGGAACCCAATAATAGTGCATGGTAACCACAGATACAACCTTAAAAACGAGCGTGGAAACGTTAGGAAGAAGCGCTGGCGCTGCATCAAGTATAGTTATGGCTGTCGGTCCTCAATAATCACCATTGAAAATCAGATCATCTTCCACAACAATAACCATACGCATTATTAGGTAAAAGACACTATAAAACGCGTAAAGTTAAATGCGCAAAACCTGAAAAAAGGTTGATTGGAATTACAGGCAGAATTTATTGAACCACTTTTTAATAAGGGTCACATTTTTCAAAAAATCTTTATTAAAATGTCGCCCTGTCTATTTCCAAGCAATGGTTAGTTCTTTATGAACGTAGGTAGTAATAATAATAATGTTAGCGCGGCGCAGCGGCCCGATGGATACTTACCGACTCCGCCCTCGACAGAGCGTCGTCGCAAAGCAATAAATAATCAGAAGTGCCAGTTAAATTTAAAGACCACATAAAACCTTAAATTATTTTTTTATATTTTTTTTTCATTAGATTTGGGTCCATTGAATTAAAAATTAATTGGGGTGTCTGAGGTTTTGCGCATTCCACATTCCACATTGCATTGTTTTCTTTTTGTTTTCATTGTGTTTTGTTACTATGTATACATACGTTCGTTTCAATTCCTGGTCGTTCGATTCCTGGTCTGACACAGTTGCTTCTTGCAAGTGTAATTAATGATTAAACGAACTTACCCGTACGTGAAGTTCTATCATAATTATACGAAGTATTCGTCCGAAGATATTAGTATTATACACATGTAGTATCGCTTGCACTTATTACCACATAGCACAATTTTAGAGCTAGAAAAAAAAATTTACAACAAAATACAACCAATTTCCGTGTCCGGTAAAAATAATTAAATAAATTATGAACATTTCCGTTACGTCACATCCTCCACGCCATAGTTTTCGCAGTCTTCATTTAGTTTAGAGATAATAATATGATGATATTTCCTAGAGGGGTTTTTGTTGTCAACACAAAAAATATGCATCGGGTGGGTGGGACTTTCTACTAATATCTTCGGACGAATACTTCGTATAATTATGATAGAACTTCACGTACGGGTAAGTTCGTTTAATCATTAATTATACTTCAGTATTCGTCCTCGATATTAGTATTATACACATGTAGATGTTTAGAGCATGAAAGAAGGAAATATCATCTATGAGTAAGTGCCAGATCTATTCTTATAAAGAATCATATGAAAAAAATAGGTACTTATGAGAATATGTATATAAGAAAAGTGCCCCTAGTGGCAAAATCAGAAAAATATGTACCGTGTACAATGACTACTTTTAAAATAGTTTTACTACTACGGGTTTTTACCCGTGCGAGGGTATTTTGGAGTTGTCCAACCAAGTTACTGTATTAGGTTGACATGAACAATTAGACTATCGGCTGCGGACGTCGATGCATGCCTAGGGCTGTGTAGAAAAATATGGATAATATGTCAACTCCACTAGTCCGCAAAGTCACATTGATGTACGGTTTAAAAGGTTTTCTAATCAGAAGGTACTTATACCTTCTAGATTACTAGATTTTCTTAAGGGTTCATTTTGGAATTGTAAACGCATGAGATGCGCCTGAAAGGAATGGTTTAAGTCCGTTTTTAGGTTATCAGAAAAGAACATATTTATAGATTATTGAAATATTATACACTCATAAATTGTCGTAGTCAATACGAGTTGTAACAAAAAAAAACATTTGTTCTAATTGCATCACGATTGAAAAGTTTATCCAGATAGTTTACTGATCAAAAAGTCCAAGTAATATTATGTTTATATAATATCCTGATACACTTTATTTTTCAAAATCTTTAAAACCAAATTTCAAGCAACATAAATGCCTTTTTTTTTCTAAAAAAAAATATGCAATACTGTTTTATTTTTTATTTTATGGTTCTGGTTGTGGGGTAATCTGAAATCCATTTAGTATTCATTTGATAGAAATCAATATAAGTTGTAAGTTATGCAATAACAATACCATCTTTTAATAAAAATATCATTCTGAAATGCTACAACGTGTTGTTGTACAATAAAAGTATTGTATTATATTGGACACCAATCACATACATTGCTCTGATCCCAAAGTAAGTAGCTAATGCACTTGTGTTATGTAAATCAGACATCGGTGGGTTACAACACCCAGACCCGAGACAATAGAGAAAATTTTGATTTCTACATTGACCCGACCGGGAATCGAACCCGAATTGAACCATTTAAAAAAAAAAATAAGTCTGTTATTACAATCTCTCACAGACACAACGAAAAAAGGGTATCATTGTTGCTACTGGCCAATTCGGCACAATTTACTGAAGAAAAAAGGTTATTTTGTACAAATCACAAATTTCAGTCTTTAAATCTAGACAAAAAAGGATATGGTGTTATAGTAATTACTGGCATCAAAAGATCTACGCTTGGTATCTGCCAGAATCGACAGTAAAAAACAAAACGATAATATATGTGTCACAATAACGTGATTATTGCTTTTGCTGTTATCATTAATATTTTATTCTTACACGTTTGAGAAAATATGAAACTGTAAAGTTAATATATATATATATATATAGGTGTATTAAAGACAATAGCATCCGCTTCCAATCACGACTCATATTTGGCACATATTTTATTAATATTAGTAAATGCGGTTAGCCAATTAGCAGTCATAGGTGTACCAAATTAACAAATCACACACTGTAATGTAACCCAGTGTAAAATAATGGATTTGTCATATTCGGGTGACAGCGCGTCACTAATTCCTATAAAACAGTATTATCAACCAACGGATTTTATATTTAGCAGAATTGCAAATATTTATAGAAATGTAAATGTGGGTAGGTATTATTGTTTACCCTCGTAAGTTTTATGCGGCTACGTTACCTAATGAAGGTATTTCGAAATTATGCAGTAAATATTCGAGCTTCACAAAATTCGATGTGATAAAAAATAGTATGTCTAGTTGTAATCACTGAGCGCTTGCTGACCCGTTCTCACAGGCCGCGCCCTACCCCGTAGTTGAGGCGTCAGAATAATCTCGCAACCAAAGTAATATCGCTAAGTTTCTGGATAGAATTTATAAACAATATTTAACCAGCAATAATATCGGATAAAATGTATGTCGGTATAATACTCATATAGCGATCATAAGCGTCATAGCCTTTTAAATTTACATGTATGCTTTGATTCATAGTCGAAACCAGCTGAGAACAAAAACAAAACATGCAGATTTTGCATGTTTTTAGGAAACAAATAAGAAAAAGGTGAGCAAAGATAATAATTAACTTGATTTTTCACCGTTTTCCTGTAGTAAACTAATGTGTCAATAATTAGAATTAAAAAGAAAATTTTAAATATTTAGGCTTGTATAACTAAATATTATGTGTAGTTTTTTATTCCTGTATTTAGAATAAAGTAAAGATATCCTTATACTTAAGCATTGTGTCTACTGTGTCAACTGTCTAGTAATTTTGAGGTCTTTTTTGTACTCCAAAAAATACTTGTAGTCTAATTAGTAAAAGTATACAAAACCACGGTTGTAATTTAAGTCTACCTTGGTTAATATATCAAAATGTAATGGTTAATTGGCGTGCACCAACCAACTAACAGTAATATTTGACATCTAAAACTCTTGCAAAATTAGTTATCTCTTCTATTTAACCAAAATCTCCATATAAAAAGAGAAAAAAGCAACAGAATTGCTGTGGAAATAGTTCAAAAATATCTTAAGGAAAATTGAAATAAACCTCTAATATTCATTTCCTTTATAAAACAAGCAATATTATAATAAAGTACAAAATCTGCCACGACAGGGGTATTCAAGATGATGATGGTTATAAAACAATGTTTTGAAATTAATTTGCACTGTAGGTACAGATATCATCTGTTAAATTGTGTTTTTATTTTTCTTATAATGCATATTAAATTTAAAAAAGAAATAACTGGACTTGTATGACATCATACATGCAGCAGCAGCAATGAAAAAAAAACTTGTTTAATTTGTAAAACTATGTTCGCTCGAAAAAAAAACTTGTTTAATTTGTAAAACTATGTTCGCTCGATATTCGAATTTTTAATAAGGTGCGACTCGCATCTTGTCAAAAATGTTTCATTCACATTCCTTTCACTAAGATAGTGTCTGATCATATTATTATGCTACTATTTTTCAAATGACTTATGTCGACTCACGTAGCGTAGGTACCTCGTGTTCTGCAGTCTGCGTGTGTGTTGCGGTCCGATGCGATCCCACGCTCGAGGACGTCACTTGCGACGGCGATGGAGGTAGCTGATGTTAAAACCATTAGCAGCTGCTTGATACCTGTGCGGTGCACTCATTGTATTCCAACTTTTATTAATGGTAATAATACCTGTTTGTTCATGACGAAAAAGCTTGATACCTGTGCGGTGCACTCATTGTATTCCAACTTTTATTAAACATTCTTAATTTAAGCAGGGCTATTTAATAACCTGCAACCTTTGGCAACTAATCGAGCTGCGCTCTCACTAATCGAAATAAAACTGTTTCAAAATTGTTAAAACCATTATAAATTATATAAAAGACACTTGTAAAAAACAACTTGTGAGACAAGGAATCTACCCGTGTTCTATACAAAGTTTGTGTAGTGATAAAACACTATACATATAGTTTCAAAAAAGTACCTAGTAGGCGTTTTTTGTCGTTTCTTAGGCGGTAAAAGTGAAATAAAATAAAATTATGATGAATGGTGAATCTGCGCGTCGCACAGAAGGCGAGGGCAGTGGCGTGAAATAAATATTTCAGCTTTCGTAGCCAGGTTTGGCCGTGTTCAGATGAACACACACAAACAAAAAAAGGTATGTGTGGCAATTTTCATGCTTAGGCAAGTAGTAGGATCGGTCCAGAGAAAATATCTAATAGGTTTGGAATGGAAACCGTCCATTTATTGCAGGATTTGTAACGACTCACCGGTTGTATCCCGATCTCTGGTGGTGTCGTCGACCGCCCTTTGTCCCAGCTGCATCACACATATATACATGCGAGACGTGGGTGGCTCGGCGGTGTTGATGGTGGCAGGACTACATCATCTCTAGATGTTAGGGGCAGATGCGACGCCGCCCATGCGGGTTGCACATGTGTAGCTTTTTCTCCGTTGCCCGTCAACTGCAGCGGCCGTGTTCAGTCAAGCTAAGTCTTGAGACGAAGCTAAATGGTTTTAGCGTGGAAGAGTCCGAAATACAAATCCGAGTGCTAGAAACCTTGTAGTACGCACAAAACAGTCCAAAATACTGTACGATGCGTATTGACTGAACAGTAGAGGCCGAAATGGTTTAAGCGTGGAAAAGTCCGAAATACAGTTCCGAGGTGCTATAAACCTTGTATTTACGCACAGACATGCGTATTTGTTCAACGATCCGGAAGGATCTTGAGTTCAAAGAATCGATTCTTGATAGTTCACTAAAATCATTGAAATCACAAAAAATATAAATAAATGTTTTATGCACGGAACGAAAATAGACGTGCTTTAGTGGCGAAGCACAATAAGCGAATGAAGACTGCGAAAACTATGGCGTGGAGGATGTGACGTAACGGAAATGTTCATAATTTATTTAATTATTTTTACCGGACACGGAAATTGGTTGTATTTTGTTGTAAATTTTTTTTTCTAGCTCTAAAATTGTGCTATGTGGTAATAAGTGCAAGCGATACTACATGTGTATAATACTAATATCGAGGACGAATACTGAAGTATAATTTATAATGACACTAATATAACGTGTTCTGTTATGTTCTGTTGTATTTTTAAAACTTTTTCCGACTTCAAAAAAAGGAGGGAATCAATTTATGTGATATTGTTGAAAATTTATAAATTTTGAGTACGTTGATTTAGTAAGGCATCCAAAAGTGTACAGATTTCGTGAGTTTGTATGTTTATATGCTTGTATATTTTTGTAAATGAAAAATCATGGCAAGAGGATTGTTTTTTAATTCAATTTGGGTACATCCAGCCAGCCTAGTAGTTTTGAGATATACTCGCATGTATATGGCAAAAATATATGAATTAAAAATATATAAAAAAATAAACCGCCTTCAAAACACTAACGCTTATGAATACGCGTGTGTTGGTGTAAGTAAGTAAGCTTGACATCATTCACTGACCCCAAAATAATTAGTTTCCCCTAATTTGAAGACAAATGGGTTATTTTAAGCTTTTCGACAGTTTGAAGGCGGTCTCATTTTTTTTAGTAAAAAAATATGCTTTCATTCAATAAAGTGAGTATTATATATTTGCGAAATTATTCAAACTACCTCTTCATTGTCTTCACTATCTACTAAATAAAACAATTAGAAACATTTTTGATGATTTGTTGTTCCAAGATTCTGAGGTGCCAGAGTTCGTGGCATCTCGTCTGGGTAACCGTATGATCCGCTTGGGTGGGTTCAGGTTCTCCCTTCACAAGTACTCTCGCCGTAGCAACCTGAGCCGGTGGGTGTGCGTCCGGCAGCGGTCCACCCAGTGCAAGGCCGAAATCAGAACCTTCCACGACGAGATCGTATTTTTTTGTGATTGTACACAATCACGCACCCAAGCAAGAACGGACTCAGTCATTTATAAATATTTTTGGTGGAGAAACTGCCTAATTCTTAACATTGGAAAATATAAGTTTTGCAACGATTTTTTGATTCCATGTTTTTTTTTTTCATTTTCCAAACATGATTACAGATCTTGTTGTTATCACATTATTTAATTTAACAAAGTTCCAAAGATGCAACCATAGCATGCACGAGCATAAACAAACATGTGGAAAAAGATATTTTGTTGATTTCAGAAGTACAGTTCATTACATCATGTCATGGCAACCGTATGCTCTACGTCGACGGCTACAAGTTCAGCCACCACAAGCACACCAGCCGCCCGAACTTGGACAGGTGGGTGTGCGCCAGGAACAGCGCTACCCGGTGCAAGGCCAGCGTCAAAACTGTCCACGACGTGTTAGTGTATTGCAACAACGTACACAATCATTAACGTGCTCACCCATTTATTGTATAAGAAAAAAAAAAGATGAAGATAAGACAAGATTTTTTTTGGCACAACTCACATTACATTGGAAATGGTTAAAAGAACAAAAAATAACATTTATTTCTTTGCTGTCTATTTCTATTGATTCATTTTTCATTTTTCTTGTATAGAATTTAAGTTTTATATTTATTGTAAGTGCTACCACAAGTATTGTTAAATATAAGAAATAACTTGTTTGCTCAAAGATTTATGGTTGAGTGTTTTTTTTTAAAGTAACGCAAAGTAATTTTGGCTGAGCTCTCGTAAACATCCTAGCATTATTTGCATTATATTTTTCCTTTTTTTCACTAAACTAACATTCACACGAAGATGATTGTACGAATTTTCCTGCAATGTGTTACTAGTAAAACTTTTATTAATCTGCGTTCACGATATAGTTAAGCTACGATTAGGTTTAAGTTAGTTCAACGTTAGGCTTAAAACTTAATTTGCGATTATTGTAGATTTCTCTGATGTATAAGCGCAGCACTAGTCCTAATAAGTTCTAGTCAGCGATATCCGTCCAATAAATTGTATTATCTTTAAGCCACGTATTCACTAGGGGACATTTGTTCCGCGACCTTGTCGCCCGACACGAATTCTACTACGTCGCAGGAGACGTCGCGCGACTTCGCAGGCGACATCTACGTGTCGAGGGACATGTCGACACTCCGAAAGCGTCGAACTTGCGCGACTTCGTGTCCCTCGACTGTCGCCTGACGGCTTTTGGGTAGTGGGGACGCATGTCGCTCTGTGTTTCTCGACATACGCGACTATGGCAGTAGTGTAGACCAACGAAACTGTGTTAAGGGGGGTTTACACGGGTGACTAAAGCCGCACGATTTTTGCCGCGCGGCGTAAATCAACCATCTAAATGGCAATTCGGCTAAGTTGCAAGTGAATAAAGCCGCAAGTCCCAAAGTTGGGTAGCATTCGACTTTGGCCGTGCGATCGCCCGCCGCATGAAGGTGTTTCGCGCACGCACGTGTATTTATTTACTACAGCAAAAACGGCTTCTGCTCAACATTTTCGATGGAAATGACAGAGCCGCATGCGATTTTAGTAACCTGTGTAAATGGGCTAGCGATGCGGCTTGGTGATTAGAGTACTTGTATGTATGTAGGTGTTTTAACAGAAAGTTAATCGATTTTTAGTTATTAAGGTTTAATTGAAATTACCCTAGACCATGTTGATGTGTGTATCTTAGTCTAGACTCTAAGCTGAGCGTGACCGCGAAAAATGAATAAAATGTATTAAAGCCAGATGGAAGTGGTAATTCTCGGTAAAGTGCAAAGCCTGTATCACCACAGTCGACAACGTCATCGATTTTTCTCTTAACGCTAGGATTTGAACCAATCTAAGTATACCTGAATATTTTAAAGGTATCAGCTATCTATCCGTCCAATATATTTGTGTGAATATTGAACATTGTTTGTTTTTTAGGTTTCCAGCGTGCGGAATTCATGCCGTCAAGATGTGGTAACCGTGTCATAATTTTCGGTAAATACAAGTTCAGACGTCAGAAGTCTTCGAAGTGCGGGGCTAGAGTCAGATGGGTATGCGCGTCGGTCACTGGATGCAGAGCCATCATTAAAACCGTGGATGACTACATTGTGTTTTGTCGCAATGAACACAATCATCCGTCTAATCCTGTCTCGTCTGCTTGAATAAGATTCCTCATACCATTTAAGGCGCTACCCGGATTTTTACCGCGCACACTAGCGCCACTTTACTAGAAAAATCATAACTCGTTAAATAAAGGACCAATCAAAAATCTGGTTGATACGATTGTAGCTCTGATTATGTGGTTTAGACACAATGTTTAAGTTCAATAAAACACAGTTATCTGCAGTTACAGTTAGCAAAAATGCTAAAAGTGACCATATTTAGCAGTTTTTCTAACTCTAACTACAGTTAACTACTTTAGAAACAATTTAAACGTACTAAATAAACTACAGAACCTGTACTACAATCGTATCTACCAGATTTTTGATTGGTCTTTTATTTAACGAGTTATGTTTATTTTACTAAAGTGGCGCTAGTAAGTGCGCTAAAAATCCGGGTAGCCCCTTAAGGGCCACCCGAATTTTTGACGCGCACACTATCGCCAATCTATTTAAAATAATTATTACTCTTTAAATACAAAAACAATCAAAAATCTGGTAGATACGATTGTAGTACAGGTTCTATAGTTTATTTAGTACGTTTAAATTATTTCTAAAGTAGTTTACCATAGTTAGAGTTAGAAAAACTGCTAAATATGGCCAGTTTTGGGAATTTTTCTTACTGTAACTGCAAATAACTCTGTTTTATTGAACTTGAACAATGTATCTAAACCACATAACCAGAGCTACAATCGCATCAATCAGATTTTCGATTGGTCTTTTATTTGACGAGCTATGATTTTTCTATTTAAGTGGCGCTAGTGTGCGCGTTAAAAATCCGGGTAGCCTCTTAACATGATATTTCATTTGAATTATTAAGTGTTCTATAAAATTATTATGTATTTAATGCAAGGCTAGGTATCCGCATGCTTTACGTGGACGGCTACAAGTTCATTCACCACAAATACAATAGCTGTGGATTTAAAGTCAGACAGAGAGGGTTTGCTCATTCCCGGCAAAGTGCTAAGCCTCTATCACCACTACTGACAGCGTCATCGTGGCTTGCAGAAATATTCACAACCACTGACAGTTTTATCATATCCGAATAAAAAGAAAACATGTTTGAGTCGAGTTACACACCATTCCCTATATACCTGCTCGACAAATCGTTTTACCATATAAAATACTCGTACACGCACTAAACGATTAAGATCTGCATTCCCCGAGCAAGTTCTCTCTCAAGGCTATGACTTAGACAACTCCAAGTGAATGTCTTACTATTTTAAGAAAAACATCTATCCAATATAATATATGTTATGTAAAGTATGTGATATTGTAAATTGCATGTCGACAAGTAAGGTGGCACAAGTAAGTCGAGTCACGGGACTATGATCAAATGGACATCCCTCACTGAATGTAATGCCACAATTTACAACGATTGACGACTTGATCGTACGTTGTCGCAACGACTGTAATTATCCTTGGTACAAATAAATCCTATTATGTTTCATCTTTTAATCCTACTCATCAACTTTTCTCATTAAATCGCATGTTATTGGTTGGAAGTTCTGTGTTTTTTATTGAAGTTTTTTTCAAGCAATTTTAACTTCGGACATCTCACTCGATAGTGCCTCTATTCAGGCTTTTTTTGAACTGGATAAGAACACCTAAAACCCGACAAAATAATAGAGTCTTAAGTCTTCTGATTTTACGATTGGACTTGTTTAATGTTTTACCCATAAGATTTTTGTAGGTAATAAACTTTTGCATTTGATGTTGAGATGATTAAACAGAAATATTTTTGCAGACCTCCCAGACTTTGAGTTTGAGACTTCGTGTTACGGCAACGATATCATCGTGTGCGAGGGCAACCGATTCTGCTTGAAGGGCGAGCACTGCAAGACGGCTAAAAGGAAGCGTTGGCGCTGCAACAAATTGTACAAAGGCTGTCGAGCCTTCATCATCACCGAGGACGACCGGATTCTCTCTTACTACGGTGTGCATAAACATCCTCCCAAAAAACCAAACCAAACAAAAAAAAATACATAAGACATTCCGACGTTGAATGACATGCCTTAAACTTTTTGAAACTTGTTTTGTATAGTATGGAATAAATAATAAATATTGGTAATTTTTTCAGCAATTTTATTTTCTTGACTAATCTGATTCATACGAGGGTCAAACTGAAAGTTCTTAGAACTGGCCACTTATAAACAATATAATAAAAAAAATATTCTAAAATTTGAAAATAGACCTCTTTGCCAATATTACTGAGTATATATTTCATTCATTTGTCATTTGTTTTACGATTTGGCGGCAAATTGAAAATTGTCTGTGTCACGTCAACATGAATTTAACACGAGAAAATTTTCGTGCAATGATTTTTTATGACTTTCGATGTCATTTAAGTCAACAAGAAAGTTATGATAGACTACGATTGGCCTTTCACGATGAAGCCCCATCTCGTGCGACTGTTTACAACTGGTTTAATGAGTTTAAACGTGGTCGCACTAATCTCACTGATGATGTACGTGAGGGACGGCCTTCTACGGCGACGACTGAAAATAACATCTGTGTTGTGCGGCGTATGATAGAGACTGACAAAAGAGTGACCTATCAGCAGATTCGGACAAGCTTAGGCATCGGTATGAGTCAAGTGCACAAAATCCTCCACGAACATTTAGCGGTCAGGAAGCTTTGCGCCCGGTGGATACCTCATAATTTGACTAAGGCTCAAAAACTCCATCGTGTGGATTGGTGCCGTAAAATGATTGAAAGATTTAACGGAGGTGACTCAAATGCTGTGTTCGACATACTAACAGGTGACGAAAGCTGGATTTACTGTTATGATCCTGAAACCAAAAGACAATCTGCTCAGTGGGTGTTTCCTTTCGAGGAGTTGCCAACTAAAGTGAAGAGAGATCGAAGTGCGGAAAAAAAATGGTGGCCTCGTTCTTTGGAAGGATAGGTCATTTCGCAACAATTGTGTTAGAGGATCAAAAAACAGTTTCTGCAGAATGGAACACTACCAATTGTTTGCCACTTGTCTTGGAAAAAGTTCGAGAGAAACGACCTCGCAGTGGGATCCTCCTTCACCACGACAACGCCTCGTTGCACACCGCCAAGCGAACGATCGACTATTTGGCGACATCAAACGTTGAATTACTGGGTCACCCGCCGTATAGCCCCGAACTCGCGCCTTGTGATTTTTATTTATTTCCAAAAATTAAAGAAAAACTTAAAGGAAAGCGGTTTATGAATGCTGAAGAAGCGGTGGCTGCGTATCGCGATGCCATTGAAGAGACCCCTAAGGACGAGTGGGCAAAGTGCTTTTCCCAGTGGTACCATCGCATGCAGCGGTGTATTGACGTCAATGGACAATATTTTGAAAAGATATAATAAAACTAATAACTGGCTAATGTAATCAGTTTTTGATTTTCTAAGAACTTTCAGTTTGACCCTCGTAATAATGAAATACTTAAGTTAAAATACCCTTCATTTTGAACCTGCCATACTCGCGTTATAATATTGCGAAGATTTTCCCAGAGCGGTTTGTATTTCAGGAAGTTTAAATTTGTGTTTTCCTTTCAGCTACTTCAGTGCCATATCGCAGCAAAAAGATGTTGACCTGTGTGTTGCCTGTTACATTACTTTGATGGTGAAATTTTACGATCAAAATGAAATATTATTGCAGGTTTCCCAGATGCGGAGTTCGTGAAGTCCAATAGGGGCAACGACATCATCGTTTGTGAGGGCAACCGCTTTTACTTAAAACACCAGCCCAGCAAGATCAGGAAAAGGATGCGTTGGCGCTGCAAACAATGGCACAGGGGCTGTCGCGCCATCATCGTCACCGAGAACGACCACATGATCTCGTATCACGGCGTGCATAAACATTCCGGCAAACAACCGGTTGTTACCAAAGCTCAAAAAAAGTGATAAGTTGAGACGATGAGTAACGTGCTTTAATTTTAATAACGTACGATTAAATAACATCTCCATTGTACTTTATGCGTACTGTAGGAGGTATGTTTAATAAATGAGGAAAAATAAAACTAGTTTAAATAATTCTCTTAAGTACTACTAAGATTGTTGTTGGCTTAAAATTATTTAATAAATGATTTTATAATACCTAATTTATTTGATTTTAATTTGTGATATTTCTGTTTTAAAGCTTGAAAATAAATAATATTATTTTATTTCAGACAATGTTCTGTCGCTTTTATGTTACCTATTTAAACTTGAAATTGGAATAAATATTTTCACGATATTATCATTTTTGCTTCAGCTTTCATTTTTCGTGGCAGTGTTGGCATTTAGCAATTAAGAAGTGGAGTCATAGCTTTCTTGAGCTTTCTCCTGGGATAACCTTGTTTTTGCCGGGATGTGGTGTTGGTGGGTTTAATTGAATTTAAATACTTTTCTAACTAAGCATACACTTTAGATAAAGTATGTTGATTGTATCCGTGTATTTATCTATGGTATCTGCGCAATAAACGCTTGACGGAATGTTGCAAGGGTTTTACATGATGCAGTTTGCATTTCAGCACGTTTTAGTTTGTGTTCGTCGTTCTACTACTTCACCATGTCGAGTCGCGGCAGGAAGATCTTTATCTGTGGCGGACATCGGTACAGCCTGAAGGATCCGGCGGCGGCCAAAAAGAGTTGGCGCTGTATCAAATGGGGCAGCGGATGCCGCGCCGCCATCACCACTGTTGATGACAAACCCCTTAGTTTTCGAATTGCTCATAACCATTGACAATTATTATTTTCTTGCCCTGCTCCCAGTTCATCTGGGGTCGGCCCAGAAGTGTCTTCCTCTTCCATACAATCTTTTCAGACGACATTAAATCATCCACGATTTTATATCATCATATCCATGGTTTCCTTGCCCATATTTCACTATTCGGCCTCGTCGCCTCCAACCATCAACATTCATACTCATCATCACTCACGTGTCATTTGACTAATAAATAAATAAATCATTGAAAGTACTAAATGCTACGGAAAGCCACGGGAAAATTTATGTTTAGCAGTCGACGTCCTACGAATAATTAAAATGATAGAAATTCTAATAAGTAATTGATCTCAAATAATTTTGACTTTCTTTTCTTTTTCTTTTCTTGTTTGTAAATTATATTTTTTATAAACGAGCACTATCACGGTTATTCTTTGTAAGTAATGCTTTGTTATTGGTAGTCTTAAGAAAAAAATATTTAGGTATCGTTAAAATTATCTACAAAAAGTAATAACATAAAAGACAGTTTTAGACTAATGTTTACTTTACTTTTCCGTAAAATGGAGTAATGATTTAATAATAGATAAATGTATCATTACAAATGTATGAATAGTGTTTGTATAATTTTACATGTTTTTGGCTCATTTTAGAATGTTTTATTCTTTGTTCCGCATTCATAAATTGTGGTTAAATTTTCGGCAGTACCTGAGTTTATTTTATTAGATGACTTTGGCCACGATTGCACCAGATTTATGTTAAGTGACAATGCAGCCTGAGATGGACCATGTCTGTCTGACAGTGAACACTTTTGCCGGCAGCGAATTCTACACCCTAATGTGTAGTTCCTAAGGAGGAATGATCAACTTCGTATAGTTTTTCATATTGTATTATTCAGTAGGTCTGCGGATTATTGCGCAAGGCCCGAGATGGCGAGGTTTTGCAGCCTCTCGGATGTATCGCCGTGATGCGAAAGACACCACTGTACCGAACTGGAATAGTTTTCCAGGACTGCAGGGATAGATTTAAGGTTTTCATCGACTGCTTTTCGGTAGTTTTCTCAGTCCACTAACTAGTTGAAACGTCTTTTGAATAGGACAGTGATTGGGCGAACAAGGGCGATAATAGAGAAACTAGGGTAAGGTCGTCGTTGACAGCCCAGATTTAAACGGCATTCCCGTCATTGTTACTGGAGGTATAGCCTACGAGGGCTATGTCTGTAATTAGCTAAAATCTCCTATGACGATGTGTTTCGACTGGCATAGTTCCGGAACAGATAGATCAAATGATGTGTTAGGTGGCTTATATACCAAACGGTTCTTGCATTTTCTGAGGTCTACTGTGATCGCTTTGATTCCATTTTCGGAGGAACAGTTAGTAGAGAGTATACTTACGCCGGGACACTGCGTTACCGCGCCTCGGATGGAAGATCTTGGCGACAAGCGACAGTCCTGGAATGTGAGGTTGGCTCTGTTTGTCATCTCGGCGGTTCTATGATAATTGATATAAAGAACAGAGCTGGCTTATAGAGTGGACTGCTGGGACCTATTTGAGATCGCTTTTGGTTTACCATCTTGGTGAAAGAATTCGTCAGTCTGCGTGGAAACTCGCTGAGTGTCCAGGGTGCACCGAACATATGATGGACTAGATACGTCACGTGGGGAGGTTTCTTTGATGGACCCCAGAATCTCAGTATTATTAAAATGTATTAGTATTAGTAAAGTGTAATCCACACACATTCAATATTCAATAAATAGGTATCTCATCCTCAAAATTTAAGAAGTATCTTACATTATATTTATTACTGGAAACGTCACCTCGCGTCGTCTCTTGGAATTATTAATGTACTACATTATTTGCTATATTAAATACTTACATACATGTTAGTGGCAACTGTGCGTTGATATAAATGGAAGTCAGTGAGCCAGATTTGCCATTTTATACAACGTGAAATGTTATGTTAAATGCGCAAAACCTCAGACACCCAAATGTTTTTTTATTAAATTGACCTACTACTTAAAGTATTTTATTAATCATTAAAGATTTTATGTTTCAGTTTTACAGGCACTTCTAATTTATCTTTATCTGCGGATGACGCTCTATCGAGAGAGAGGTCGGTAGGTAGTTATATCACCGGGCCGCTGCGCCGTGCTCACATTATTATAATTACTCTTTGCGCTCATAAAGAAATAACCATTGCTTTAGGTATTTTGCGGGTTTGCGCACATGATGGCTTGTCTTCTTAATAAATAGACAGGGCAACATTCGTGTGTTTTTTTTTTATAAACGTGATCCATAAAAGTAGTTACATTCATTGTACTCGTTAATTCAATCAAACTATCTTTAGGTTTTGCGCATTTACGTTTAATGTTGTTTAAATGTAGAGTTATAAATGCATATCAATATTTTATTCATATTCAATAAAAACGTTTTTTTCTTTCCAGGTAATATGGGTAATAAGCCAGAAAAAGGCGAGATATAAAATTTTGGAGCAGGAAAAGCTTAATCAGCAAAGAATACGAGATAAGATCAAGAGCGATCCCATACTATACGCCGAATACAAAAAAAAATAACGCCAAAAGTATTACAAGCGAAAAATTAAGGGTAATATTATGTCAATAAGTCAAGAAAC
The DNA here is from genome assembly GCA_963924145.1 of Pyrausta purpuralis. NCBI lineage: Eukaryota > Metazoa > Arthropoda > Insecta > Lepidoptera > Crambidae > Pyrausta > Pyrausta purpuralis. The sequence goes on from OZ001643.1 coordinate 24,026,790, forward strand.
TCCTGCACGTAAAAAAGTATTGAGAAACCGAAAACATAAAAAAAGCTTCAGAAACTAAAGATGAAGTTTCTAATAGTTATTCTGAATCGGAATCGGAAATGGCATGAAATGAGCCCTAAATGACAAAGTTGATCTGCTATAGTCATATCAAACATTTGCTGCTACTGCGGCAATAAAACTGTGGGACTGCGACAGCGCATACTTATCTCTCTTTCAATCTTACAAGCCTTACGAGGAGACGAAGTTTTGCGTCAGCGTATAGTGTTCATCTTAATACAATTAACATTTATTTCTGTTATAAAGATATAGAATAAATAACAAACAAAAATATTTATTGATTCAATTTACTAAAATAAACAATATTAGAACTATTACAAATATTGAGATTGAGTAGAAAAGATCGCTTTTAGCAATACGGCCGCCTGAGTTATACATATTTCTGTAAAATAATCAAAGAGTTATATTATTAAGAATATTCCAAAACATTTAGTTTTAAAAAATAAGTATAGTAAATATAAGTAATAATAAGTTAAAAAAAAAACACCGGCCAAGTGCGAGTCGGACTCGCGACTGAGGGTTCCTTGCCAACTTTAACTGAATTAGGGAGTCCACTTACATTCACTTAGTAAAATACCTTAATATTTTGTTGACAGCATACATAACTTTGTTTTTCATAGTGTTTGTATGAAGAACAAAGTTATGTTTGCGGTTGTTGAAAATGTGCTATATCTCAAAAACTTATCGTTCGATCTGCACCTCGAAAGTAATAAAAACAACCCTTACAGGGTCAATTTATTGTTGTTAGATGTAGGATCATATTTATTAAACTTACTAAAAACATAATAGATTATATAAAACATCTAAAAGGTACTTTGCTTTAGGGCTAAATAAATAAAACTGCGTGATTTTCGCGAGAATGACTTGTGTTAGCATCGTGAAGTGGTGGTGTGAAGTGGCAGAGACCTCGATAGTACCTAGTTCAAATCAATCAAATCAATAAGCCAGTAATCATAAATAAATATTTAATGTTATCGCCAGTGCATATTTTATTGACTTTTATGAGTTTGTCCGCATCCAAATCGTACATTATACAGGGTGTTGTTTTGGTCAGCGACGAGCGACTCAGGGGTGACTCTACAAACGATACTGATGCCAAAAAAATGTTATTTTTTTTGAAATGGCAAAACCCCAAAAAAACATTTTTTTATGTGGTACAGCGATCGAGTAAAAACAACCAACACCAGATAGCCTCTTTGTAGCTTACTAGCCACGGCGTAGTATTTCGTAGATAAGCGCTAGCTACGCGCTAGGGTGCGAGTTTTCCCGTTCGTTTTGTAGTTTTTAGGGTTCCGTAGCCGAATGGCAAAAAACGGAACCCTTATAGTTTCGTCAAGTCTGTCTGTCTGTCTGTCCGGTCACAGCCATTTTATTCTGTAAATATAAGCATCACACTGTTGAAATTTAGTAGGAGTATGTATCCTGTTAACCGCTGTACGATTCTCATACAAAAAATAAAAAATAATGTCATTTAAGGGGGGGCTCCCATACATGCAACTAAAACAAAAACAAAAAAATATGTCCAATCTATACGTGTATGGATAGGTCTTTTAAAATGACATTGAGGTTTCTAAAACCATTTTCTTTTGAAGTCTAACGTTTCATAGCTAGACGCTTCCAAAGTCGTAAAATGGGCGTCCCCCCCATCTAACTTCTAAACTAAGTGTAAATTTTGAAAAAAATATATAATGTAGATCTTAACAAATACTTTCTACGAAAATTGATTCGGACGGGATCGGACAAGATGATTTTGAGATATAGCACATTTTCAACAACCGCAAACATTACTTTGTACTTCATACAAACACTATGAAAAACAAAGTTATATCTGCTGTCAACAAAACATTGCGGTATTTTACTAAGTGGAAGTAAGTGGATTCCCTAATTCAGTTAAAGTTGGCACGGAACCCTCAGTGCTCGAGTCCGACTCGCACTTGGCCGGGTTTTTGAATGTTGTGAAGAGGTTTTCTTGTATAAAACTGGCTCAGAATTTAAAGAACACATTCTTTTTAGAATAAGCATAACTCATTTTATGATCCCTGAGTTGGATGTCACTGACCAAAACAACAGCCTGTATAAATTTCAATTAACACACAATTTTTCACGCTATTTTCACACGATGCCCTAAAATAGACACAACTGTTTCAAAATAATTCAAATAATATTTTCCTATACAGAATCACCGTTCACAATAACCAGGAACAGAAATGGAAAGCCGTCACTGATCCTCGGATGGAACCGGTTCAATCAGTACAGTTGTAACGGAGCGAAAGCAGTGTGGCGATGCGTGAAGTGGTCGTCCGGCTGTCGTGGCTCCGTCGTCACCTACAACACCAGCCTGGTCATGTGCCGAGATGTCCACAACCACCCGGACATGATGAAGCTTTAGGATTCCACCAGAGGGGCTTGACCTATAGGTAGTATGTGAAGAATCTTATACACGAAGAACAGTTTTGCGACGCTATTATAGTAGACGATGATTGATGCGCAGACTATTTGACTGCAGCCAATGGTCAATAGGGTTTTGATGAGGTGTCGACCATAATTAGTGCCGTATTGATGGGTATTGCAATGATAAAGGCTAGCTATTGCTGATTATCTGTTATCAATCAGAGCGTCTGGATCAGCTATAAATATACCGATGTCCAATTTATTATAGTCTATTTAAACAGTTGTATTTGATAAGATATGGAATTTATTTGTAAACTAGCAAACCCTGCGAACTTCGTTTTATGTAACATTTCGTTTGGTAATTAAAAGAAGAAGTTTTTTTTATTTTATATTAGAATTTTCTTTGTTATAAACCTCACGGAGCCCGAGACCTTTCCAACGAATGCAAAACCGTGGAAATCGGTTCGTGCGTTCTGGAGTTATAGCGTCAGGAAGGAAACCCGACTTATTTTTATATAGTAGATAAAGTACATACATACACTTAAATGCATTTTTTATGTTGCCAAAAAGCCGAGAACGTATGGCTTCAATGTCAAAAAGTTGAGATCTCATGTAGAGCCAAACTTCTTACCCCACGAGCCCTAACTTTATTTCACAAACCTGCTTCAAAATATTTACAAACCTTACACCTTACCTAAAATAATATTGTTTGGCCATTTGGCTATCTAATATTATATAGGGTTATAGATTTTTGGAATTTAATGGTTTTCATATTACCTAAACGGGCAAACCACATTATTTTCAGTAAGTCTAATGGTTCGTAAATATTTTGAAGTAGGTTTGTGAGATAAAATTAGGCCGCGTAGGGTAAGAAGTTTGGCATTACATGAGATCTCATTACTTTTCGACGCTAAAAGCCATACGTTCTCTATCTCATACGGCTTTTGGGATTTTTTTACTTGAAAATGTTTTGGTGGGATCTCATTCTTGGCACGTGTCTGTAGTATAGCTTTATTCATGAATAGGTACAATAGTATAAGGGACATTTATTTCAAAATTTTGATAACTAAATTAATTAAGAGGCTCCTGATGTTTAATTCTTTTTAATTATTTATTTTGCTAGTAAATATTAGCTATGAAATGTGAATCTTAATTAATGTCTATTAAATCTTATTAATTTATTTTTATTATAAAAAATACTGTGATCTTTTATTTTTATGAATTTTAATGAAGCTGTTTTATATTATTTTATTGAATACTTGTAAACATGAAATGTATGGGTGTAAATTTGCCTGAATAAATATGATTCAATTAAATTTAATTTACTGTACTTACGAGTAATCCATTTGTGTACTGATACTTTTCATGATAATAATTACGTGAACGTAGCTTGGCTTTTTAGTTTTACACATTCTTATAGTAATTTATCAATTTGGTTCAAGTAGTAGCCCGGAAGTCTCATACAAAATTGTATCCCCTAATGTAAGGGGTTGTATTGTAGGGGTAAAATCTCCAAGTTTTAGATTTTTATTGTCGTTTGTGTAAACTATACCAAATATCAGCTTTCTAGGACTTTAGGAACTCGGTTGGACCCTTTATACACTGCGACTATTAGCAGCGATGCGGTCGCGAAGCTAACGCGCGTTAGCATCGATGCAGTCGCAAAATGTCAACCTTTACTCACTGCGCTACTTTTAGCATCAATACAGCCGCGATGCTTACGCGCGTTAGCTTCGATGCAGTCGCGCTTCTGCATCGATAATAACGCGCTACTGCATCGATGCTAAATTAAATCTGTTCATTACGTGAGTCGCGATGCTGTTGCACGTTTTCAAAACGCGCGACTGCATCGAAGCTAAAAGTCGCAGTTTGTAAGGGGTCTTAGACAGATAATCACCAGTCAGTGACAAAATCGGTGTTTTTCAGATAACAATAAAACCTAAAGTTTTAAAGCTTTGCTGTTGAAACAAAGCATGTTTACTTAATCTAACACAAACATTACACGTATATCCAGAGAGATTCGTTCGTCAGGTATTAGGATCGAAGTTATAGGCGTTCGAAAAATCGACGAAACAATTTGAGTAAAGGTGGTGTGCCCTGGTGCTTCGCTTGGCTCGCTTTTTGGCCAGGCCCAATCCCGTTGGCCCAGATTTGCTGTATATTTCTGTAAAACAATTATTGTTATATACTAAATACAATATACTTATACAGGTTGTCCTGAAACTCAAGGTCAAGCCGAAACCAGGTGATAGGCTAAGCTATGGCAGTCACTAGAAAAAATACAATTATTAATATAATTTATGTACTTTTCGACTTAAGGACTTTTGAAAAAAAAAAATTGATACCTTGTACAGATGTTCAGTTTTTTCGGTTTTTTTTCTTGCATCGTTAGCCTGAATTGCTGTTCTATTAACGTAAGTTTAAAATTCAAACACAGTTATCTCAATTTTCATTTCATGACAGTTCTTAGTCCAACCAAGAATTCAAACTTATTACACGACCCAACTTTAAGGCCCATTTGCCATGATGATTTAACCCAGAATTACGCTAATCCTGAATGAAATCATCATTCTGTCTTGGTCAGTTTATTTGACGTTGACAGAGACATAATGAAGATTTAATCCAGGGTTAGCGTAATCCTAGGTTAAATCATCTTGTGCAAGTCCACCTAACTCGCTGTACTGAAAAAAATGTACAGAGACTAGACTGCCATAACCTAGCCTATCGTAAAAAAGAACGAAGACAAATTAAGGACTTGTTTATGTTATAACAACCCATTTCAGAAATCCGGCTTATTACATCATCTAAAAAAAAGAAGCCAATGCTGCAAATGGGCGAGTACCGGTACTACCAGCACAGCAGCTTCAAGCCTGGCAGTCGGAAGTGCCTGTGGGTGTGCGTGCGCTGGTGCTCCGGCTGCCGGTCTTCGCTCACCACCTTCGACATGAGCGTCATCAAGATGAACAGCGAGCACAAGCACTAGTCAGCAATTCTAAAGGAGAGTTGAAAGGAAACAGTACCCTTGTGGGATCAATTTGTTGTTTGTTTATTAAAACTTTTGTAGCAACGCTTAAAGATATCAAATACAGATTGACGACCTCCGTGGTCGAGTGGCTAGCACGCTGGTTCCAAGCGTCGCCATCTCGTGAGGTTCCGGGTTCGATTCCCGGTCGGGTCATTGTAGAAAACGATCTTTTCTATATTGTCTCGGGTCTGGGTGTTGTGATACCACCGTTGTTTCCGATTTTCCATAACACAAGTGCGTTAGCTACTTAGCTTGGGAACGGAGCAATGTATGTGATGTTGTCAAATATTTATTTATTTATTTAAAAAATATATATACTAACTTAGGTCTACGGTTTGTTTTGTCTGTGTTTAAATCAATATTGCCGCATGATATGTGGATTTATGCCGCACCTGTTTTTACTTCATAAGGCATTCAGTAACTACACCCGTTGAAGCTAGAATCTGAGATGCGTTACATATTAAAAGTTGTGGTTTCCATTGAGGTCAAGATGATCCTGGCTACATGTAAGTTTCAATTGTTAAGGAGTGTTGTGGGACCAGAAGGGCATGAGTCAGTAATTCCAGACGGCGGAAACTTTTTTCCATAGTATTTTGATGGATGACTTATGCTATTGCCTGATGCATTCGGAGCGAGTCTCTACCTTCCCATACTGTTACATACGGTATCTCATGATAGTGTGTCGAACAGTTAACGTGCATATAAGATAACCTGTATATGTACCTACATGTGTATATTGTTTTAATTAGAATAAATCAAATTATATCTATCTTGTGTTTTTATCATATTTTGTTTTGGCTCAGAATAAGTGTTATCGATGTGCCGCTCAATATACGATTTTAAGCAGTTGCCCCGAGACCATAACCCGTGTAACCGCGTCGATACGTCGGGAATGTGAATACCATATTTACCTACAAAGTGAAAGTGAAAGTTGCATTAAATCCCGTAGTTTGTGAAGTTTTATGAAGTGCCGCTCAAATTCATTAAATGTTTAATTATAATAGTCTTATTTCGCCATGTCATTGATGTAAGCATTTCTTTGACCAGTCTTTAAGTATTTTTTGTTTCTTCAAGTATATTTTTGATTTTTTATTAATCGCATCACATTGTAAAAATGAATATTTTCCGATATTCAACCTTGCTTGGTTGCATGTTTGCTTGCACAACTGAGCAAACATGATAGGATTCATAAGCCACATACCAGCCATTTGGCGTGATAGCCAGAAATTATTATGGCCAAATGTCTGGCAATTTCTATTCCAAAAACTATCTAAATTGTCGGTGAATTTAGTCTTGGCATTGGTGTTACAGCTATAATCATGGATTCAAAACGCGGTGGGCTCGTTATAATGTACAAAGGGCACCGGTTCAACAAGCGCAGTCGCTGCAAAGGGTCCAGAGCTCAGTGGTTGTGCACACAAAGGACTTATGGTTGCAAAGCGTACATCATAACAATGGAAAATACTATCACCATGGAAACTGGTCAACATAATCATCCGCAAAAATTATAGTTATAAATGGAAGAGCTTGGTATTCATTTTCATTCATTATGTTTTAATAAACAAAAGAATAAATATGAATAAAATATTTGACAACATCACATACATTGCTCCGATCCCAAGTTAAGTTGCTAAAGCACTTGTATTATGGAAATCGGAAACAACAGTGGTACCACAACACCCAGACCCGAGACAATATAGAAAAGATCGTTGATCGATAAACAAAATTCATCTTTGTGCTAACGTCAATTTTTTTTCTCACATAAAATAAAATAATATTCGAAGATGCCTATAGTCTGCTCCTATACGCATGTTTCAATAATATCATAGGTATAATATCTTTTCGGTGTTCAAAAAAGGCAGACCTTAGCTTGTATTCAAGTGGTACCGATTCAACAAGCGCAGTCACTGCCAGGGGTTCAAAGCTCAGTGGAGGTGCTCGCAGACGTCGTATGGCTGCAGAGCGTCAATCAATCGTTTAGGAGTGCGGTCATCATACTCACTCGACGACAGATTTTTTTTTCAGAGCTATGGTTAAAAACTTAATTTATTTGAATTTCTTTCGGCTTAGTGTATTATTCTTAATATATTTCATGTTTTTGTTAATGTCTAATTTTAAACTAATAAAATAAAATTATGTGACAATGCTTCACATTTTACGTATGTTCACATTTTTACGTATGTTTAATATCTTGTGATAGAATAATCAAGTGCATTTATTAAAGTGCCTCCTACCTAATGCTGTTTCCTTAGTCACCATAGGCCAGGCGCAATGTGGTCTAAGGTGCAATTTCTGTGCACTAGATGGAACATCGGCAGAGCGACTGTCATCATGTAAGATGGATATTTTGTTAAGCTGGTTCTCGGCATATACATCCGTGACCCGTGCCGACCAATCGATATTTACATCTAGATTTGTTCTGATTATGCATTCAAGACAAGTGTTTTTAAAGAAATACGCTCTATTTTCATATTCAAAACAGGTCTTTTTTGATATGCATTATTTATTTCTTTAAAACCAATCGAGTTCGCGGAATATAGCTCCAAAGTTTTTTGTGACCAATTTTTCTTGTCCATAAATACAGGTGTTTTTTCTATTTATTAAAACATGGAACTGACATATTTCTGCAAGAATAAATTTGTTTTGTATATCTAAGGGCAATCATATAGTTTTCTTACACTTAGTATATATCCACAGTCAGCTACTCGGTGTCGAAACAAGGCAGACCCCAGCTGATCTTTGAGGGGTACCGATACAACAAGCATAGCCGCTGCAAGGGATATAAGGTACAATGGCTGTGCAGTAGATGGTCTGCTGGCTGCCGAGCGTCTGTCACCACGGTGGAAGGCAGAATCATTAAGCAGGGCAATCGACATAACCATCCACGACCGAAAATATGATTTCTATGTCTATGCTGGTTGCTAGTTTGAAATGTGTATGTATGATCGCATTTATTCAAGATTTAAGAGTTCTTTAAAACTTTCTTTGTTAATATACATGAAGATGTTGTAAATAATTTGTTATTTTCTTTAAATCTAATCGCGTTATCAAAATCAATACTTTTATTCTAATATGGACTAGGAATCGATGGTTACAATGTTCATTGAGATTGAGTTGGTTGAGCTATTTATAAGGTCAGCTTATTCATGCGTTTATAATCTGTGCTGATGTTTGAGTTTTTTTATCCTGGTCTGATGTCCATCAGTCATTAATGCCACCTCAAGGCTAGGCACGCGCCAGCTAGTCTTCGGAGGGTATCGGCTCAACAAGAACAGTCGCAAGGGACCCAAGGTCCAATGGTTGTGCAGCAAGAGGTATTCTGGCAGCAAAACTACCATCACTATTATAGATGTTATGATTCTCAAAGTCAAAACAGCTCACGAACATAATCATTTGTGACCGAATTCTTAGCGTATTGACTGAAATTAAATAATTTGTATTTGTTTTTTGTTCAGATTAATGCTCCGTTGCAAAAACAATGAAGTCAAATAAATCACTTAATCTTCATAATCTTCTGCTTTTTAGATTAAAAGGTGGTAATTCTTAATCTTTAATATAATATATTTATTAAAAAAGGCCACACTCACTACTTTAAATTCGTTCGTTCAGCATGTACACTTTTGGAAATTATATTTCCACTTTTTTTTACTATATTCAGAATTTACTATTTTAATATCTGTATAGTAACCAATTATTTCAGATTATGTGCGTTTCATACAGTCCACCCGTGGGACGCCGATGCTTCAGGTCGGGTCCTACAAGTTCCACAGACGCAACTGCTACAAAGGGCCCAAGGTACAGTGGCTTTGCACCATGTGGGCCAGGCTGGGGTGCCGCTCCTCCATCTTCACATTCGATAACGAAATTATCAAGTATATTGACAATCACAATCATTAATATTTGTTTTAATAAGCGGATGTGTAAGCAGGATGTTATTTTAGTTAGCGACGAGCGACTCCGTGGTGGTAGTACAAACGATACTGATGCTCTTGCAAAAATATTTGTTTAAATAGAAAAAAACACAAGATCCATTTATAACTGCGATATACTGCAAGCGAGTCAAAACTACCGACACAAGGTCGCCTCTTCGTAGCTACGGCGTAGTATTTCGTAGCTACGCGCGAGGGTGCGACTTTTCCCTTTCGTTTTTTTAATGTTGTGAAACGTATTACTTTTATAAAACTTAATCTATTCAGAGTTATGCTTTACTCATATTATTATCCCTGAGTTGGATGTCACTGATCAAAACAACTCCCTGTATTATGTATTCCATTCCTGTCTAGGACAGATATTGTCGTATGGTACCTAATTAATTTAATATGATAACTGATGAAAAAGTTAAAGATCGTTTATATTTAAGACTACATTGTGTAGTTTTATTAAGTTTAAGATAATAATGATTAATTAATTATAACATAATTTTACCAAAACTTTTTTTAATTTCCTAAACACCACCTTGTAAGTATTGTCATGTTTATTTGGGTACCAGTGAGCCCAAATACAACGCGATCCTTGGTACCTGTGAAAATAATCCTATCATACCGAGATTACTTACTGGTTATATTCTGGCAGTCTTGCACGCTATTTAGTCGCCCGGAGATTACTTTTTTGACGTTTTTTCTTCTTTGTTGGCTGTGGCTATTTAAAAAAAAATGAACAGGTAAATTAGTAAATTCAGGACGTTTAAAATTATTTTCAATTCTCACAGTCTGTTTTACAATGTACTAATCAGTTCTGTTTACCGTTATCCATCCAAAACTTTATACGACGTGACATTCCATATTTTAATTATTCGTTTCTGACGTAAATATTCTTTTTTTTCTAGTGCCCAAGTACACATTATCCAGATTTGGGAAGCCTGTCATCCAGATCGGCAAGTATCGCTTCTCCCGGTACACGAACACCAAGGGGGACAACGTGCGCTGGTGCTGCACCCAGTGGAGCCACGGCTGCAGAGCCTCAATCAAGACGTGTAATGACGAGATTATCCACTGCCAGAATGCACACAATCACTGACCGAAAACGAAGACAGACAACAGGCTTCTAGACGAGCTCGTTCCATCTTCGACTCCGTCTTATCCACACTTGGCTTGGTCTGAAGCCAAGAGCAAACCTACAAACCGGTTTCAAATAAAAATATGCTTAGTCTTAAATGCTTATAAATTCACTTAAAAACTTTATCTATGATTGCTTTGTGTTTCGAACGTGCTGCACTAATTCTTGTTGTGAAATACTGTGCTGAATCTCATAAGATCGTCATGTAAACGCTCCGAGTCAAGATTATACTCATCAAAGAGTTTTATGATGATGAAATCAAGTATTTTTAAAATATTGATACTAAACAGGTTGTATCGTTATTAATGCACGATCTAATCTAATCACGTTAGAGTTTATAAAGTTATTTTTTTTTTTCATTTGTACTGAATCTCTACTATTTGTGGTTTTCCACATTGATAAATTATTTGATAATTATCTTATACAGATGTGTTATTTTTATAGTGAATCGTATGTGTTACATTCATTTTTACATCTTAAATATTTTATGAAATTTACGGGCCATTAAGTTTTATTGGGATTTCTGGGTAGTAATTAGGTTAAAATACGACTTCTGTATGTTTACTTGAACTTTAAAAAACATTTTTTTTATTTAACCTATATATAAGCTTTCCTAAAACTTATAGAGAGATTATCGTAATCGTGATCGTGAAACGATGTTCACGTAGATTTTATTAAGCTGTGTGTAAACTTTACAAACATAATGTTTTATAATAATGTTGAGACCTATTTTTTATAATGTTGTTTGATATCGTTACCATTTTAAATTACGATACTTTGTATCGATGTTGATTTATATCGAACTTCTTTTTAAATATTTGGGGATAAAAATAAATAAAGTCCTTGTGACTAACTGATTGTAGTTTTTATTGTTTCACACGAACCTACAATATATCTACCCGAAAATTCATGTGTAGTTACAGGTACATGAAATCTTCAGTCATATATCTAGGCCTAAATGCTTTTGGAGAATTTTGTCGAAAGTAAATTATTCAAACAAGGTACTTTATAGTTTCAGGAGAGGTATTGAATTTACTAATTTTTGTTTTCAGCGCCAAAGTATACGAAGTCCCGTTGGGGAAAACCGGTGATCCAAATCGGGGAGTACAGGTTCTCCCGGCACACTTCATCCAAGGGGTCGAAGTCCAACGTGAGATGGAACTGCACTAGATGGTGCTCCGGCTGCAGAGCTTTCCTCGTCACTGATAATGACAGGATCGTCAGGATCGGAAACCAGCACAAACACGTGAAGTAGATAGTGGTTGTCCTGTATTTTTGTTTTGTCTCGAAAAGAACAGTATTTGAAGCTTATTCTGTCAATATTTCCTCGCCATCACACAGTGTTAGTATTCTCAGGCATGATTAGGAACCAATAGATACATAAGTATATATCGATTATACTTAATGATTTTGTGTCGTTTCTTGTGTTACATGCTGTTCGGCGATTCATTCATAGTAAAGTTAGCCTGTAACATCCCACTGCTGGGAAACGGCCTTACCTCAACTATGAGATAGTTTGAGCCATACTCCACCACGCAGGCTCAGTGCGGGTTGGTGGAGGCGTGTTTGCAACGCAAGCGACTAACCCTGTTGTCAAATTCATTCATATTCATGGTTATTTACTTTAAGCTTAATCTTATATTAAAATACCCGTTATAGTTGTACTGAACAGGCTCTGACTTTTTTGTTGAGCTTTACAAGATGTGGCCTGTAATATGAGCAAAAAGAAAATATTTACCCTATAAGTAACCAGTAATTCAGGTTACCATAAAAGCAAGTTTTTTTATAATCATAAAAAATATTTTTTGTTGTTATTTTGTAACAAAATAAATCAAACCAGCTTCTTATTGCAAACAAGTGTGTCCAGTCATGGTACTTGACATTTTCATTTTTTACAACGAGTTACTTTGCGATTTTGATCTGAATTGATAAAGGATTCTAACTTTGGATTTCATATTTCTAAGTTTAAACATTTAAGAACCCTATGACACGGTAATGTTATCTATAGTATTCCAACTACATACAAACAGATTTCGGCACGCGTTCGGCACGCAGACAGTCGCGACTGTGCCACAGTGACGAACGGACGGTGTGTTGTTTTTTTTTTACATTTTAATATGACGAATAGGATATATTGTGCTTTTTTTGGTTCATACAACCAAAAAAAGCACAATACATCCTTCATAATGAATCTTACTATCCTTTTTAATGAAGCTTTGTATTAGAATGCGGATTTTCTTTGTTTTTGACATTTAAACATAAAAATGTTTTTTTCATTAAATCTACCTATCGAAAAACAACACGCGGTTTTATTGAATACTTGTTATTCAATCCACAAAATATTGTATTTGTTTACATAACAAAAGTATATTTACAGTCACAAAACTAAGTGGAAACACAAAGCAGGCAATTGAAATAAAAATTCTGAAGACGGGCAGGCAGCCCTATCGCACGTTGAGGTACCGCGCGGCTGTAGGTATTTACTTCAAAGAGTCGGCCGAGTTACAAGTCTGTATAGATAACATTACCGTGCCAATGACCAGATCAAGGTTACTACGTAAAACTTTGTAGGAATCATTGATAAATGATTTTGCTCCTGTTATATGCATAAATTATTCTGTAATTAGGTGTTTGTTTATCATAACAATACGTTCAAGTATTATATTTAGAAATTTTTTAACCTCGTTTTATTGTTTTAGGCTCCTAAATATAATGTGCGTAATGTACCTCAGCTTATTATTGCTAGGATGCCTTTTAAAATATTTTTGGTTATAAATGCTGAAGTTAGAAGTTTTTTAATGTGTATTGATTTAAACTTACATGGTCAATAACATTAGAATTTATTGTAACGGGATTGCTACCATGTACCTTATTATTTAAAAAAAAAAAAATTTATATAAAAAAAAATTTTTTTAATGTGAATGTGCATGTGGTAGTAAACCTAATTTATTTATTATATCCTGATGTCGCAGCTAGTCTTACAATTAAGAATTGAATTATAAAGTTTTGACGTGTATTTGTGTACCAAGACATAACTGTAAGAAATACCCATACAAATTTTGTATTACTAGTTTAGTATTAGAGTTTGAGTGTTTCATCTAATTATGCTGTTTCATTCATTCCTATCTGCATATTGAATAATTAACGAAAATACTATTGTTGGGACTATTTATTTAATAAACGATTTGTTCCTTTATTATTTTGTATTTTTAGGTCAAATATATTCGGTCAATAAACGCGTGTATCTATATGTCCAAATCGGTATATACTGTTTCTACCGTGACAAGGGATACTCTGGAGGCCAATTCTCGCATGATCGAAATAAGTTCACACACGTTAGAAAATTCACTACTCGAATTTTATACGAAGGAAACCCGGCTTGTGTATTCTCAGACCTTTACAGGCGAACTAATTCGAAAGAACGACGTCACACGACATTTCGATTGCTGGTGACCAATATATTTTTAAATTCGTATACGAACTTTTGAGGTTCTAATCGGGCAAAATTATTAACTAACCTTAAATTTTTAGCCGTCTTCACATTTTTTTTATATATCCCATATATGATGTATTTATACCCTATATTATATCTCATGCAATAAAACGAGTGGATTAGCGGTAAAAGAACGACTGGTTTATTCAAAAATTGCAAATCATACATGGGCATAGACTATTACCATAGACAAGTGACAGATTAAATATATTAGTTATGTTAGTTCACAAATCACTCCACAGATGGCGCCAGTAGTCTTATTTTGATATCAACCTAACTAAAATATCACGTTAGGCTAAACTGATTTTGTTGCGATTTTCAGAACAAAATTTGTTAGTTTAAGAGAAGTTTTTAGTATAATAATTGATCAAAAAAGAGGATTTCTGTTTGTCCTGCATGGGCTAGCCGTGGTACCTTCCGACAAACCACTTTTAAACGGAAATCTCTTAGACACGCGCCACAAAATAGGCGTCAGTTCAAACCAAAGTCGACAAGGTGCAAGCGGTTTTGGCTCTTTAGGTGGTTAGGCAGGGGTGACCTCGATAGGACTTAATACAATGTTAAGAGCTATACGACCCTGGATACTATCAAGAGACAAAATAATTGACAAGACGAATCTTACGATGGTTTTGTTGTCTTATTACTGAGTACCTTTGGTCAGCTTTAGCTTCATTTTCAGACCCTGAATTTATTTTTATTTATATTTTGACTCTGTTTCAAGCTCATGATCAAGGATCGCCCCCATGTATTTTAAGCAATCCTGTACTAAATTTCTTACTGTCAGTGACTAAGGAAGATTATACAGTATAAATAAATAAATTTCATACAAATAAAAAATACCAATTCAGTGAGTGGTTTTTATTTTCTGCATACATCCACCAAAACACAGAACATTTAAGAAGCAATAATGTTAGTAAGTTATTGGTTAGAAAAAACAATTTAAAGGCATTGGTCATAATAATCAGGAAAGTGTCCATCCTTTTATCCAATGCGCTAACATATCTAACTTATCATTAATTTTGTAGTGAATAGCATGCTTGTAGCGGCGGTTAGCTAAGGAGTATTTGAAATTCCTTCATTTGGCTCCTTCCTTTTTGATTATAATAATTGTTCTACTGATCGCTTCTGTAAATAACAATAACCAAATAAATAAATATCACAGAAAGTTACCCTACTACTACACACAAAATGCAAACAAAACTTGAACAATATCATTGTATTTTTAGCTCAACGCCAAAATAAAATATGTCTAAGTAAAGTATTTTTAAGACACGGGGTTCGATTCCTCGTCTGTCATAAAGCCAAAGTTGATTTTTACAAGAGCAATTTATATTATTAAGTTTGTATAGTATGTATAGTGACATAACACTATAAAAACAAAAATATAATTAAAAAGTTGCTTCCTTCATCTAAACCGATTGATAAATATTTGAAAAATATTTCCATCGGATATTGTGAGAGCAATTTCGCAACATTGATGATGTTACGCAGCCTACGCGTTAAAGTAAGCGCTTGCAAAATTCAACAGGCTTGCTAATGTGACGGTGGCCGAGTGGTATAGACATACGCCCGGATACCGCAAGACACGGGGTTCGATTCCTCGTCTGTCACACAGCCAAAGATGCTTTTTACAAGTGCAGTTTATATTATTGAGTTTGTAGCGCGAAGAACCGAAGGCCGTTGGGGCAGAAAAGTTATAGATTGGAAACCTTTCGACCAAAAGCGCAGCGTGGGACGTCCACCGACAAGATGGACGGACGACCTTGTTGAGATCGCGGGATCACACTGGATGCAGACCGCTTGTGATCGGTCGCTGTGGAAAACCTTGGGGGAGGCCTTTGTTCAGCAGTGGACGTCCTTTGGCTGATAATGATGATGATAAATTGATATTATTGAGTTTCTATACTGACAAAGCACTATAAAACAAAAATGTAATTATAAATTGGCTTCCTTCATCTTAACCGATTGATAAATGTTTGTAAAAATATTTCCTTCGAATAATGTGAGAGCAATCTCGCAACATTGATGATGTTACGCAGCCTACGCGTTAAAGTAAGCGCTTGCAAAATTCAACAGGCTTGCTAATGTGACGGTGACCGAGTGGTATAGGCATACGCCCGGATGGCGTAAGACACGGGGTACGATTCCTCGTCTGTCACACACCTAAAGTTGCTTTTTACAAGTGCAATTTATACAATTAAAGCCACTTGATTTGGGATATTTATTCTTTTCATATTTCTTTATTCCATTAAAATAACATGAAAACCTCAAAAACATCATTAAAAATCGTATTTTCAAATGATTATGCAAAAGTGCAATATTCATAATAAAGGAAATTTAAAAAAATTTGAACGTTCATTTTCGTAGCAGGGAATTTTAGACGAGGTGATCTACAACACAACCTTTAAAATATGTGTAAATAGTTTGAATTGGAGATTTTCTTCTCCAAAAAGATTTGTGTTGATACATTCAAGTCATATTACAAAATAATTATTTACTTATTTCTGATATTATTAATGGTTGCTATTTTCTACTGTACGTAGTGTCTTTTTTCACATATGACAGTTTTCAATTTCTGTTTAACAAGTTTAAGACAACAAAATAAATAAAAAACAATATAATTTATTTTTCAGAAGACATAATCTACACGACATCCGTTTTTGGGAAGCCGGTTATCCAAATCGGACGCTACCGGTACAATCGGAGGAGCAAGTGCAAGGGCCCGAAGGTGCAGTGGGTCTGCAGCCAGTGGAGCCGCGGCTGCCGCGCCTCAATCACCACCGTCTGTGATGAGATCGTTAAGAGCTCCAACACCCACAGCCACTAATGATGGTAGAACAGACACGAAGAGAAGTTTGCCTAGTGATTCAGTTCGGTCGCTAATAGATCTACTACAAGATCAATAACATGAACCTGATGGTGCAGTGAATCTGCCGCTAGTCAAAGTGTGGTTGCCGCGCCCCCATCAACACCATGATCAACTAAAATACCAACTCCCACAGCCACTAATGTTGATAGATCTTACACACAAATAGCTGTATGTTCGATGTGACTGCTGTCACCGATAACAGGACATAACCTCACCACCGATAAACTAGTAAAGAAAGTATTTAAAGTTTATTGCACTGCGAATTGAGTACCAATTCTCTACCAATCAAGCGCTTGGTAATGCCGAAAGTTAAATCAGTGCAGCGGGACATTAGCAACAGCTGTCAATAATAGTGGAACATTACTTCTCACGTATGATATGATACGATTACTAATACAATTACGATTTATGATACGTTCAAGTTTTGTCTCCTCATGCCTGTATGTACTAAACCTCCAATAGGGTACACAAGAAGGCAGTTGCAAATGTTTTGAAACGCAACATTTATAAATCTCTTTTCATATCCTTAGTATAATTTTGATGACGATTCTCGTGCATTTTAATAAAACAACTAAATGTACAGTTTTTTGGGCGTTTATAACATGAACTTTTCTTACACATGAATTGAAAAGTTCCACTACATTTGTTTTTTCTTTTTTGCATTTCCATAACTTTTGTAGATTGCAATAATACAAACATTGTTACTTTCCATACTTTATTTTAAAACATCCCGACCAGAAGAATAATTGAGTAATAACTCAATGGACCTGTATAAAATGGCGGTCCCGGTGCTGCAGGGCTTCCATATACATTGCTTCCGTATTCTCCCGGTGCTGCAGGGCTTCCATATACATTCCATATGCACTGCTGATAGAAGTTTTCATACCAAAGAAAGAACACAATCATACTTGAATGAGTATGTAGTTTGTCTGTTAATACTATAAAAAATATGACATGTACCAGTTGATTTGGCAAGATTCTCTAAATTTTTCATATTCATATCATTTTGTACAAAAGTGATTGTTACAGTTTTGATCCATCTTGTATATCCTCCATATATAAAAGAAAGACGTGTAAGTGACATTTACATATACCTCGATAACGGCTGAACCGAGTTTAACGATTTATTGAAGTGAAAACTTCTTAAGCGGCGTTGAGCACTTTTGTGGGATGGGGGAAAAATGTGAAACTCGCGTCAGGACACGTGGGCTGATCGAAAAACCGTAAGACGGTTGGCGAAATTATGGATGTAAGTTGATTTTTCTGAGAGATAAACTTTTTAATGTAATTTAATATAATATAAATTGTAATGTTTGTGTACGATAGCGCAATGAATAAATATTGTATTATATAAGAATATTATATTATTATTATTATTATTATTGTATTCTATCACAAAAATGATAGTACTTTTATATTGATAATAAGAGCAATTCATTCAAAATTATTCCCTAACTATTCCAAAAAATCAAAAATGCACAACGTTGATATTCAAGTTTTCACTTCTGCCGGTACTCCCGGAGTGCAATTTTGTGTTTTTTTTTTGGATTTGTCACAGCCCGGAATAGGATTATAATCATGAAACGAAATCAGAGCGAATAATAAAATTCGCTAGGACTGCTATTGTTTCATTTTGTTGTGTAAAAACAAAGTGATGTATACGCTTTAGTACCGTAAGCTCGTCATTGGTCTGCGGAGATTGGAGAATATCGAAGAAGACAGATATTACTACTGCAATACATATTGCGAAACTCAAATCTACTAAGGTCGATTTAAGATAATTAGATTAGCTTACTGGTATTTTCTCTATTACTTTCCAAACCACAAAATGATTTATTATATGTAAATACAAGTGTATGATACTTTCAGTACAAATGTTTTATAGCCATCGTGTTTACGTAGTTCTTTTACTGCGCTCTACATCATACCCATAGTAAAATTCTGTGTCATTTTCAGAACTTCCTGTGAAGAGTTGGACACCACGCTAACAATCGTTATCTCTGTTCGAAGAGTTGGCTTTAAGAGTAATAGAATTATTTGCTCAAATGTTATGATTATGTTTGCAATTTATTTAACGTTTTATGTTTTAAAAGAGTTCGGTTTAATGGGCACATAAAGAGACATATATTTGAAGAAGTCTTTAAAAATCTGGCAAGACATGAAGGCTAAATATTCTTTTCAGATCCGGACCGGTAGAAAAAGGTGCCGTTGAAGAAATCGGTGCAGTAGTCATAAAACTGGAGACACATTAGAATAACCATTTTCTCATCAGGAGAAACAGGGTGACAGTGAAAAAATGGTACAAGTTTCAGCTCATAGAAGAAATAATATGAACTTTGTGTTGCGATCATTATTTTAAGTAAGAAATCGTACTCCGTACGTCAATAGTTATAGTTTTTGCTTTCGTTTTTCTGTTTGTTGATTACAGTCACGTTGTGCAGTGGGTAACAAATTATTTCTATTTCAGGACTACAATTCACACTGTCTCGTTTCGGAAGGCCAGTGATGGAGTGGGGCCTGCAACGGTTCAACCACTACTCGACGCGTGCGCACGGCCTGCGTGTGTGGCGATGCGTCAAGTGGGCCAGCAACAACTGTCGGTCTTCTATTACTACGACACACGACAGCAAAATACTTAAGGTGTCAAACCTTCACAACCACTAGGAACATTAAACATAAACCCTTTATGTCAAAAACTTTGTACCACTACCAGGCTTAGAAATTTATTATGGTATTAATTGACTAATGCATGTCTTTTATTTCCCTTTCATGACGTTTGTTTATTGCCGCCTCTGCACCACAGGGTGATGTGCACCAACGCATGACTGAAAGAGAACGCCATATGGCGTTAAGTCCACCTTTTGTAAAAATAATTATTACTGTGCAATAAAGTTAAAATGATGAAAAATAAATGAATGTATCGAATGGGCAAGCATCAAATGCTTCTCTGATGATATTGAGACCCAAATCCTGACAAATAACAAACATTAGAACCATAAGGAATTATGCAACCGTTTGTTTTTGAAAAAATGAACGCATTTATTTTTTGGCAGTTCTTCAAAATGAAATTGTAAAGGTACGAATTCAGAAAGTGTGGCAATACAACGAACTGATCTCTTAATATGCGGTATCAAGAAGCAGAGTGTTCACAATTTTTTTGGTGGTATAACTACTTACAATTTTAAGCTTTTCGGAATTTGTCTGTTATCTGTGCTGTAAGCTATTGCTTCTTACCAAAATTTCGAGATTCTATGTCAACGGGAAGTGGTCTTTAGGTTTTAATTCCCTTGCGTGTAGTTGCGAGTTTCAAAATATGCGGTATCAATGGTTGTACTTTAGCGTTTTGCGTTTTTGCGTTGACTTAGTTTTTTTTTTTTCACGGGTTAAAGGCAATTAGATCTAAGTATTTGATATGAATTTCAACTTGATAGCTCTACGCGTTCATGAGGAAAAAAGTAATAAGTTTATATTTATTAAAAAATATATATTTTGTAATGTGACGAAAAATTTAAGGTTTTTGGAATTTTTCCTTTATGTGTGCTATAAAACGTTACTTCATGCCAAATTTCAAGATTCTAGGTCGACTGGAAGTACCCTTTAGGTTTTGATTCCCTTGCGAGTACTTGCGAGTTTCAAAATATGCAGCTTAAATTGCTGTTTCTTTCGATTGCGTTGACATAGAAGTTTGATTTTGTTACAGCTTAAAGGTATTATAGACCTGAGTATTTGGTATGAATTTCAATTTAATACCTCTACGCGTTTATGAGGAAATGGGTAGTAAGTTTAAAATTATTTAAAAAAAATATATAATGTGATGTAACTAAAAATTTATGGTTTTCGTAATTTTTCCTTTATCTATGCTATAAGACGTTGCTTCGTACCAAATTTCAAGATTCTGAGTTCACGGGAAGCACCCTGTAGGTTTTGATTCCCTTGCAAGTGTCGAAAATTAGCGGCATAAACGGCTGTATCTTTTGATTGCGTTGGCTTAGAAGTTTGATTTTTTCACAGCTTCAAGGGACAGTAGACCTGAGTAATTGATATAAATTTCAGCTTCATACCTCCACGCGTTCCTGAGAAAAAGGGTCTTGACAGACGGACGGACAGACGGACAACAAAGTGATCCTATAAGGGTTCCGTTTTTTCCTTTTGAGGTACGGAACCCTAAAAAAACAGAAAAAATCCGTATCAAAAAAAGTATTTCAAGGGAAGATTTCGTAGAGATGTATCAAGAGATAGGGACTGTAGGGCTCATTTATCACAATTGACAATTCTATCGCCCAAGACGTAACTCCCCATAATCATGAATGATAAGGATTGTATCGGGCGAGCATGACCCTTGGTCACACATATTGTTATATTATTTTTAATAAAATGGTGTACATTCCGCAACATCGCTAGCCATATGTTTTTATTTTAAAAT
This sequence comes from Pyrausta purpuralis, assembly GCA_963924145.1. Lineage (NCBI taxonomy): Eukaryota > Metazoa > Arthropoda > Insecta > Lepidoptera > Crambidae > Pyrausta > Pyrausta purpuralis. The sequence continues at coordinate 24,048,103 of OZ001643.1, forward strand.
TGTATAAAAAAATTTTATATCGTAATTTCAGAACCAGTTTATACAGTATCACGGTACGGTAAGCCAGTGATTCAAGTCGGGCAGTACAGGTTCAACCTAAACAGCAAAAGCAAAAATGGGCCCAAAGCGTGGTGGGTCTGTAGCCGATCCCGCAGCAGCGGCTGCCGAGCCTCCATCTCCACCATTGACAACGAAATCGTCAAGATGAATGACCGGCATAACCACTGATAACTTGTTAAGTCTGCATCTTTCATATCGACCATTAAAATGTCAATATCAAGATAAAGGATCAGCATAAAAACTGATAACTTGTGAAGTCTGCATCTTTCAACTCGACCATTCTCGACCATTAAAAATGACAATATCATGATAAAGGACCAGCATAACCACTGATAACTTGTTAAGTCTGCATCTTTCATCTCGACCATTAAAAATGACATTATCAAGATAAAGGATCAGCATAACAAATGATAAGTCCGCAACTGAGCCTCCATATTCACCGTTGGTGATGTTATCATCGAGATAAACGACCACCACAATCACTAAGCTCAACACTTTGATCATCGCGTCGTGAATATCCATCTAAATTTCTGATGTTAAACTATTAAATCATGTGTTCAGTTGCTGTAGACGATTATTTGTATTATATTACTATAGTTATTTATATTAAAATTTATTGTAATTTAAGCTTTATAAACACTCAAATCAGTGTGTGAGCTTTTGATATTCAATTTGAAAACTTGTATTCTCTTTTGTACTTACATCAAACACCAACTAACATATTCCTTTGTCATTGCCACCAGCCGCACATTTCACTATGTCTAAGAATGGGAAGCCAGTCCTCCTAGTAGGAGGGTACAAATACTACAAAAACAACCGCAGTTCCGGACAGAAGGCGACGTGGTTTTGCAGCAAAAGAACTAGGAGCCAGTGTCGGGCGTCCGTCATTGTGTGCGGTGATACCATCTTGTGCGCCAGAAATTTACATTCCCATGACGATTGACTTCCAGATGAGAACAACTCAACCTAGCATTAAAATTACTCAGATGTTATTATGTAAGTAATGATTACTCAGTGTTATGAAAAGCGAGTCGTTTCTGTATAAGAAGGATATACAGCCATTTTCATATAAGGCGTGTCCCGCGACTGCGTACTAGTATGTATGAAGGTACAAACTTATTTATAGCTATGAAAATAATTATTTTTCTAAATATGATTGGCAATCATAATGTAGTAATTTACTAAATAGCTGTATTTTTGGTGAACTTAATGATGAAATGAGATATGATGTAAATAAATTTAAAATACCTAATTAAACAAGTGGTTTACAAACAAATCCATACTGTAATATTGTAAATGCGAAAGTAACTCTGTCTGTCTGTCTGTTACTCAATAACGCCTAAACGACTGAACCAATTTGCATGAAATTTGGTATGGAGATATACCCGGAAAGGGACATAGGCTACTTTTTACCGCGGGAAAATGACGCATTCCCATAGGAAATTTCAGGTGGACCGATCGTTTTTACGCCTAAAGTACTAAACAGATTTAACTCTTTCGCGGGCGGTGAACGTGTATAGACGTCATAACAATAAAATTTCTATTGTGTCTGGTCTACCGCACGCGAATGTGATGATATTTTGTTAAGGAGATAGTTTGAGACTTAAGAAAAGACATGAGTTACTTTTGACTGCGGAAAAACAACGCATTCCCATGGGAAAAAATACTTTCCGGGGAATTCAATCGCTTTCACTCATCCCACCTCGGCACAATTCAAACATACGTACAAAAAGTACAGGTCAGGTTTTTTTTCATACTACTACCTTAAATAACTACCTAATGCGGACAAAGTCGCGGGTAAAAGCCAGTAAGTAAATAAGTCCGTATCATAAATTCTATCTAGATTCATAAAATATCCTTAAATAAAAAAGTGGTTATGTATGCTTTCAGAATACTTTCTTGCGCAAACAAAAACAGGCAAGCCAATCATCGTGGTGGGCAATTACAAATACTATAAGAACAACAGAAGTACTGGTCCCAAATCAACCTGGTTCTGTTCTAGGAACTGTCAGAAACCACCCTGCAGAGCCTCCCTTGTGGCAGTTGGTGGCGTCATACTTCACTTTAAGGGTGAACACAATCACTAACCAAATAACTGACCAGAATTTTCCTTTTTTATGTGGCCCTTTTCATTGTTTTGTGGCTCATTATTTTGCATTCAAGAATTATTGTAACAAGTTTATATCAATTACTCGTAATTGAGTTGTTCGAGATCTCTCGCACATAACTACCCTAAGAGCCAAAATCTCTTGCACCTCGCGTCAACTATTGTTTGAAGTAAAGCCCGTTTTTATTTGAGTCGAAAGTGATGAGACGCGAGAAACATCGACCCTACAAATGTAAAACATTGGCTATTAAAATATATAACATGTTAATGTTGGGAGTATGCAAATCATTGTCATCTCTATCTCTTATTGTTTTAGTAGGTCGTAGCGTGATGTTCTGTATGCTTACCTAGCTTTTCTCGATAAATTATTTATTAAACGCAAACTTAATTAGTACAACTTTAAAAAAATGTTTGATTAAATCAAAGTTGCCTTGCATTGAAAAGTATTTTTGACCATTATAGATTTCCGTACAAAAAAGTTCCAAAAATAAAGTAGACAGTGGAATTCATAAATAATAATGCTTTTCAATACTGACATGTTACAACGATACTATCAACTGATGATACCTGCCCCCCGACTCAATCCGTTCGGTTACGATTCGATAACTTTCAAATATACGTGGATTTATCCAATGCAGCTATGGTTTTTGTTCTTTGTTTCCGAACTGACATATAGACATCCGAACATCTAGCCGAAGCCCAAACCGAATGGCTTATCGAACGTTCTGATCGCCCTGCTGAAGAGAGGTAAAATTACAAAGCGGTAACTAAAGTAACCCATTCGTCAGTATCGTAAATATTCTAATCGATGACTACTTAATACTAATGAATAAATATCTAAATGATAAATAAACATTCTGACTACTTCACAGCGTCTTGTGCAATTTCAGCGCCCAAGTTCACGACCACTCGGTTCGGGAAGCCAGCTATCCAGCAGGGCAAATATCGCTTCAATAGGAATAACAGGAGCACAGGACCCAAGGTCCTGTGGGTCTGCTGTCGCGTCAGCTCCGGGTGCCGCGCCACCATCACCACGTATCACGACATGATCATCAAGGAGAAGACGGAGCATAATCATTGATGGAGAAAAAATTAAATTATTGGAGATAATAATTTCAAAATGCACACAAAACTAGCCTTACCTGTTGGTATCAATATTTCGGTATGAAGAAGCTGCTGCTGGGCGGTGAGGGCTTCATCATATTATTTAACTACACTCATCTTAAGTAATGTTAAGGACAAAGGTAACGTTACTTTTGTTTTAGAGATAGATTTTTTTCAATGCAATGCTGTGTAATTTAGTTAAGAGTTTTTTTTCTTTATTTTCCATACTTCTACTTTAATAGGTAATAAAATACTTAGAGAAGACCATTGTCTTCATGTATATTATACAGGATGCTGTTTTGGGCAGCGATGAAAATGGGTTTTCCCATTTCAAAAAAATATATTTTGACATGGGAAATCCCACAAAATCAATTTATTGATGCGATACAGCGATCGAGTCAAAACTAACAACACCAGGTAGCCTCTTCGTAGCTTACTAGCTACGGCGTAATATATCATAGATACGCGCTAGCTACGCGCGAGGGTGTGAGTTTTCCCATTTGTTTTGACATTTTTAGACTGTTGTGAAGAGGTTTTCTTGTATACAACTTGCATATAGTTTAAAGAAATCATTTTTTTAGAATAAGTATAACTCATTTTGTCATCCCTGAGTTGGATGTCACTGACCAAAACAAGACTCTGTATATGTGTAGTGTACTCATCGTGTTCATGTTTATCATATTTGTACACATTATATACATGAACACTATGTTTGATATGTAAGTACCAATAAAAGCGTAAATTCTTAAACACATCGAGCGTGTTCACAATAAATCTACAGTTCACAATCTTCCGGATTTAAAACCGTTACATTGTAATCGGTTTTACAATCTTACGGTGACATACACATGAACACAATAGTAGTAGTAGTTAAGTAGATACATAAATTTAATTTTAATATAGAAAGCTGCCCGAGAAAAATGACTACTACCTAAGTAAGAATATAGACTGTGAAAATCTGCTAATGTTATTGTAAGTACGAGCGTATATTCAAACAATAAAAATAACATGTTTAATCTAAAAATTAGTATTAAAAACTCGAGGGTTACATTCGCACAGTTTGATTTTGTTATAGAAAAGTAAAACAAATCTGAATGAACACATCAAGAATGTTTAGGTTTAACCAGATAGTTAATTAATAACTGAAGTTTATCATATTCAAAAAAATATACATTAATAGGCATATTATTGTGCACAGAGCCAGTGTTCACGGTGACTCGCTACGGCAAGCCGGTGATCCTGCTCGGCGGCCATCGCTACAACCGGCACTACTCGTGCTCCGACGACAGCTTCAAGATGGTTTGGGTTTGCGTCAAGAAGATCTCCAAGATGTGTCCGGCCAAACTCGTCACCATCGATAATGTGATAGTCAGAAAAGATGATAGGCATACTCATAATGATTAAGACAAGATACTTGCATATTATTATTTATTTTGAATTTAGTCGTTTATGTAAAAACATGATGATATTTTTTTAGTAACATACTACAAGTAATGATAGCTAATTATAATGAAGTTCAAGATAATCTGGGTTTCAACATTTTCAAGTAGTAAGCCTATGGCCTAATCAGTAATTTTGCAGACTGTACCCATAATTATTGCTATACTTGTACATACAGATTTACTTTAACTTACCACGTGAATTTATTTTGTTGCGTTCCCATTGGGAAAAACATTTGCATCTATTCTGTCTTCTATAGAAAGTGACTGAAAAGATAAAAGATAGAATAGGTGCAAATGTTTTTCCACACAGGTAAGCAGCACAGAGTAACCATCTCATAAAATATCTGAGGCATTAATTTAGCATTATCTGACGTTGTAAATTACTTTGACACTATTTGTTCGTTGTTTCAGGCTACGTGCCTATATTCACTAAATCCCGATTCGGTAATCCAGTGATCGTGATTGGGAAGTACAGATATAACCAATATCACCACCATCGGAAAAGCGGCCCCAAAGCCACGTGGACTTGTGTGAAGGCTCCTAGGCTGGGCTGCAGGGCTACTCTGACCACTATTGACAATGTCATCATTAGAGCTCGTAACCGACACAATCACGAATGAAATATACGTTGTCTTAGCACGTAAGCAAAAGAAAAAGTTTTTTTAATGTTATACGTATAAGTAAATAACATTTAATACACATTATGTAAAAATAGTACGTTTTCCTAGCTACATAATTATTTCTTTTCATCTCTCCTGTTCCGAAAATGAACGAGCTATTTTCGATCCGGCTATCTTCAGATGAAAGCATCTGAAGATAGCCGGATGGAAAATAGCTCTTCCAGCCCTTGGGTGGAAAGTAACTTAGTTTTAATTGCTGAGATTAGACATGGAGTTAAAGATAATTAAGTCACATCATATTATTAAAATAAGAGAGCTTCCCATATTTTTTTGCTTAGCTAAACATTAAAAAAAGTGTTAAAGAATGTACAATTGGTTAAAATTTTACGATTATAAATCTACAATTAAAATATACGGTTGCCCAGCATACATAGTAACACTTTTTTACTAATTTCAAATGGTCAAACTTTCTCTATGTCTTTGACAATATATTTTTATTAGTTCGGTCAATTATTGCAAAGATTAGTAAGCAGGCTAGAGGCGACTCGCCGGGATTTTGTTGTTCATTAAAAAATCTTTTTACTCACTCCCACATTTAGCTGTTCATTGACTCTGGAATTTGTCATAACCTGTGATAGTTTTGGTGACAAGGTAAAGGTTGCGTTCTTCCACTATTATTATTATCGGTGAGAAAAAAATCGATCAATTTTATTTTTTTTACAAGAATTTAATATGGTCCATGTTTTATACTTATACTCTGTTTTCTTCCGTGCCTTTGTTGTCCGTGTGTTAAATGTATAACGACAGTTAGTAAATTGATCTCTCGCCAAAAAATCATAATACCTTATCAACACATCTACAATCACACAGCTAAATTTATTTATTTGTCCTTACAGTCGAAATGAAAAATAGTATGTTTAACTCGGGTGAAAGCACCCATTTCACTCTTGAATTATTGGCGCTCGAGTGAAATAGGTCACATTCTCCCCTTGTATAACTATCTACTATTCATATGACTGCGTTTCATTAAAAGCGGATCTGTGCGTAACTAAGCAGAGGAGTGTTGAAATTGACCAACGATGTAGCTCAAAATATGACAAACAAAACATGCCATTTTGAGGTACATCATTGAAAACTTCTGTAAGAGCAGCAACTGTTAGGATAGCGACAATTGTCGATTAGCGGCTGCTACTACGAGTAAGCCAGTAAGCTCCTTTTCTCATTGCTGCCGAATCCTGTAAAAGTACTTTTTTTTTAGCCTTCCTTACAAATTTACTTTTTAGACTCCTGTGATCAGAACCCAGCCAATAACGCGTTATACGCGGGAAATCGTGAAAGTGATCCGTGGAACAGGGAAAATAAATTATTTTAAACGATATTTATGTTTATTTTTCAACTCGTTAAAGTAGATGCAACATAAAATGTACTAAGGAATACGTTGCACTTTACTTTTTAATAGCCAATTAGTCTAATTTATTAATTTTTGAGTTATCCATAACGTACACTGAATAGCAATGTAGCATAATATTATCGCCGTAATTTGTGTTTATACCTAATCATTTTTCAGACTAATTTACCTTCTTTTTTTGTAGTTTCAATATATTATTAATTTATTAAGATCCCAATATTCTTGTGTTAGCTCTTTTAAGCCTGAGATACAGGCCAAACCTAGTTCAGGCAAAAGATCTGCTGTACCTACGTGTTAATTTGTACGGTCTTTGATTTGTGATTGAGATTGGACCGTACAGTTGAGACAAGTTCCACCATCATAAAAAGACGGGCCCTAAGGCCACGTGGGCATGTGTGAAGGCCAGCAGTGGGTGCAGGGTCACATAAACCACGATTGATAACGTTATCAAGATTAAACGTTTTATGATTATCCTGCAATTATAGATATAAGTTTGAAAAATAAACAATAAATCATCTGGGTTAGCGACCAGTATATTAATTATAAGGTAGAATTTCTTGATTTTTCATATTGATTGCAATGTGAATTATGTCTCTGTATCTCATTTATTGTATTTTAAATTCACATGTTGGCTATGTGATTTTACATAGATATTTGATTTGTGAAGGTACATGAAAATTCTTCGACATTGCTAATTTAAAATATAAAATAATTTTAATTATAATTATTATACTACGTGCAATTTACAAACGTCCTATATAAAAATAATTTGAAGCAACACAAATATTCAAAAGGATGTTATTTTGTCTTATGATGGTCTTCCAGAATTGGAAGCAACATTCACTACCTCTCGGTGGGGTAAGCCTGTGATCCAGATCGGGAAGCACCGATTCAACAAGTACCATCGATGCAGTGGCCAGAAGGCTCGCTGGCATTGTGTTAAATCTACTATTAAGAACTGCAGAGCTACGTTAATCACATTTGATGACGTCATCGTCGAGTGCAAAAACAATCACTCACATGATTGATCAATATTTTTAAAATGCCTAAATTTTGTATCACAAGATAGAATTATGAGTTCTTATATGATTTACTATACGTGGTGCGCAATAAAGTGTATGTTTCGATTCGGAAATTCCGACAAAATGAAGTGAAATGACGGCCATGTTAATATGATGATAAAATGATTTCTTAAGCAACACTAGATCGTTTAATTTTTACCATTTTTTTAAGACTACCTCCCTTTTTTAATTATATGTATGTACAGTTTCAATAATGTTATCGAACTTACAAAAAAATAACTCGCTCATGTATTTTACGCATGGAGTTGTTACAGTTTTTTTAAAATTTCAGACGCACAGTTCGTCACTTCTAAATTCGGTAAACCGGTGGTCCAGGGGGCCAATTCTCGTGCAATTCGTATACAAATAAGTTCACCGATCGAATTTTCTTTGTCGAAGAAAAAGTAGTTTTTGATTTCTTAGGGTGTCGATTTCTATCTATTAAGATTTTGTTTGTGCAATAGTTTCCTTACGTGTACATATTTTGCCTGATTTATTTATTGAAACGGTTAAACTCGCGATAGAATTATCACATGACAAAAGTTCGATTGCCGCGAGAATCCGCCTCCAGCAGATCGGCAGGTACCAATTCAACAATTATTATCGGTGTTAGGTACCAAAAGCAAAATGGAAGTGCGTTAAATCGACTAGTCGCTGTAAGTTGATGACGTCATCGTGGACTATAGCAACTGCCATAACCATCAATTGTTTGAACATGAACATTTTGGAATCTCTAATATTATTAATCGCACTTGTAAAATACAAGCCTGAACAGCTGTTTTTTTCTAGTGTTTTTTTCATTTAGATTCGATCTTTGTCTTTTTATAAGTGCCATTTTGTGTCCTAAATTGGATATTTTTTTTGGCTTTGACTTTTTCAGTAAAGTAGCGATTATATGGTATTTTTCAAAAATACTTTATTGTGGATTTTAATGTGGGTGTTGCCAGATTTGTGGGTGCTTATTTTTATTCATGTTTTTTTCAGAGCCTATTTTTACAACGTCGCGTTTCGGTAAACCAGTTATTATGATTGGAAAACATCGTTTTAACAAATACTGTCGAAGTAAAGGCCCTAAAGCGACGTGGGTGTGCGTCAAGGTATCGGCCGGCTGCAGGGCGACACTCACTACTTTCGAGGATGTAATTATTAAGGTCAATGACAATCACACTCATGACTAAGTATTTATGAGCGGTAAAAACTTTATATAACGAGTGTGTTATGTGGTGTGTCAATTATTGTTCATGTTGGCGCAGGCAATATCGGTGAAGGCAAGTCCTCGTTTTCAGCCATAATGAGACTTCTTTGTGGGCACTCGATGAGTGTTGGCACCGGCACCGACCGTCGGTTTTGTCAGTCACAAGATTTCCGACATACATAATATTGGACGTGTTTATTTTGCCTGCCCCATGTTGTCTAATAAGTTATTAAGGGATGATTTTCAACAGTCAGATAAGAAATATTCGTCGAAAAAACTACAATATGGCTATTTGAAAACGTCACTTAATTGTCAGCAATCATACGTAGCGTACGTAGTATAATAATTTTAAAGTCGGTCGATTTATAAATTATCAGTCTGATAAGTTTCATCTGACCATTGAAAAATTGACCCTAAGTATAATAAGTTCAGAAAATCGATAACAATATTAAATAAAATGTGCATGTTATAATACTCCATTGTTAAAATCACTATCCTTAGATTATCCTGTAAAATAAAATGATATACATAAGCTTTGACAATGCACAACTTGAACTTGTTCGTAACTAAGATATTTATGACGTAACTAAGATATTTTGTAACGGTCTTGGTTCTTTGAAATCAATGAACCAAGACCGTTACAAAGCCTGCAACCAACGAAAAAATCATTGTAAACAATTAATCTGTCTTCTTCTGTCTTGTGTATACAGGGTAACATGTTAAGTCGATCTAAATCCTTTAATATGAACCGTTCTTATGTTATCGGCGTTTTTTTTAAATTATTTTTTGATTGAGTTATCGGTCGTGTAATATTATGAAATAATGGCAGTCGTAATGTGGCACTCACTTACGGAATTTTACTTCTATATTATAAAACAAGTAAAAGCCGTAACGTCAAAATCGGTTATTGTACGTGGGAGTTTTGTGGAGAACAATTTGAAAAATATCCACTATCTTAACCTTGGCTCTCTTCTAAATTAAAAACCTTTTTTTTTATTTGTGGTTTTTGGATGTCATCAATATCATCACTTTTATCATTCATATTTCTGTATTTATTAAGTTTATATATTTTATGTATGTTTTTGACTTTTGCTTATGTATCCTATTATATATTTGTGTAATATTAGTATGTATGTTTATGTTAGTGTATTTTACTCCTTTTTTTGTACCACTCCTCTCACTTATTATTAATATTCCGCCACTGATTAAACTCTCTGCATTACCAGGTGGTTGACTGGTGGTTGGTCCGCCAATTGTACATTTTACAGTGCAACAAAGTTTAAGTAAATAAAAAAGGAGGTAGACAATAATGTCTATTGCTCTCTTTTTTGTGTTTTGTGCCTCAAATTTGCTTTAATTTTGCTTATTTGTGAAGTAGATTAGTTGTTTTATATTCTCAAACATTAAAATCGCAAGTAACTATATCAACTGAGGTGCCGTACACAATGGAATATTAAAAAATATATGTGATGAGCATTTTTTTTGTAAGAGATTAAAAAAAAACTGTAACAATTGTGCTGCAAATTCGTTCCTAAAGGTTAACGACCTTTACGAACGTGGTTCCAAAGAAAAATTCAACAGTTCCAAATCAGAACCACAAATCAAAGTCCAGCGTACAAGCACAGTCATCAATAGAAGCAAACAGTCCAGAAAAACAAGCCAAATCGAGTAAAAATCGAAGAGCACCTAGTAAGGCATCTACCACGGATAATCACGCAAGCAGAAAAACAAAAAAAAAAAACAGAAAATACAAAAGACATTTTTGACAAAAATTAAACATGGCATTCGGATGCCAGTCTGACCAAATAGAGCAATATCCGTCCGTTTTCTGACTTCTTAAGCGGGTGCACAATAGGCGCTGGTAGCAATATATCGAAAAACAGTTAGTTTTTCCAATTCTTGGGAGTCTTTCATTAAAGTTTTACTGAGATCCTTACGATACGATATTAAAGCTGTTAAACCTTAGATATCTTACCGCACATCTGCACTGCAGCACACTTGTCATAGACTTTTTTTATAAAACTCACAGAGAAAAATGACATCACAAATTCATTTTTTTATGATTCGATTGTGTATTACTTACAACTCGGTTGATACAGTTCCTAGCAGTTAATAAAACAACTTATCTACTTCACAAAAAAAAAAAAAAAATTAGGCACTTAACGCAAACAAGGGGGAAATAGGCAATATTGTTTACCCCTTTTTAGGGTTCCGTAGCCGGATGGCAAAAAACGGAACCCTTATAGTTTCGTCAAGTCTGTCTGTCTGTCTGTCCGTCCGTATGTCACAGCCATTTTATTCTGTAACTATAAGCATCACACTGTTAAAATGTGGTAGAAAGATGTATCCTGTTTACCGCTTTACGATTCTTATACAAAAAATAAAAAATAATGATATTTAAGGGGGGGCTCTCATACATGAAACTAAAACCGAAAAAAAAATTTTAAGTCAAACCTATGCGTGTGGGGTGTCTATAGATAGGTCTTTCAAAATGACATAGAGGTTCTTAAAACCATTTTCTTTTAAAGTCTAACGTTTCAGAGCTAGACGCTTCCAAAGTGGTAAAATGGGCGTCCCCCCCCCATCTGATTTCTAAACTAAGCAAGTGAAAATTTTGAAATAAATACGTAATGTAGACCTCAATAAATACTTTCAACGAAAATTAGTTCGGATGGGTTTGAACTAGTAGTTTTTGAGATAAAGCACATATTCAACAACCGCAAACATAACTTTGTTTTTCATACAAACATTATGAAAAACAAAGTTATATCTGCTGTCAACAAAATATTGTAGTATTTAAGCTTAGTAGAAGTAAGTAGATCCCTAATTCAGTTAAAGTTGGCACGGAACCCTCAGTGCGCGAGTCCGACTGGCACTTGGCCGGTTTTTTTTTAAACAGTTCTCCACAAAACTCCCACGTACAACAACCGATTGGGCCTTACGTCTTTAACCTGTTTTATAATTTCGACGTAAAATCCTGTTAGTGAGTGCCACATTACGACTACGATTTTTCATAATGTTATACGTCAAATTCCGTAAGTGTCACGTAATAAAAAATCCTTGTTGGTGACCAGTACGAAGAAGTGTTTAACTAGAAATAAAAACAAACAAAAAATTTATAATTTTATATTTTTTGCATTGAATTCAAATGACACGTGTTTGAAACTTCAAAACGCTCTCATGTAAAATGTGACTTTTACAGTTACAGGCTTTTTCGCAGGGACCGTTATGTACATTGTACAACGCCATCTATCCCGTAACAAAATAAAGTTTGCTGTTGTAACATGGTCTTGTCTTTCTTGAGCTCCCTTTGTCTTGTCGTGCATAGGAAGATCAACCTCAATCTCCAGAAGCTTTGCATGGATCCAGGCAAGACATACCATACAATCTAAGTTGGATCAAATATGTTTAAAGCTGTAATAATCACTTTTTGATATGATAGCCGTTTTCGCGTCTATAGGTAACATACTCGTACATACATGTTTTAGTATAGTAGGATATCTGGAGATTTGCGATTTTTTATTACATAAGGTTGTATGCATAAAGTTTATTTCTATCCATTGCAATATTTCACTTATTACATTACTCTTAAATGATGATTGATATACTCGTATTACCCTTTTCAGTGCTTTTCTTGGTTTGGTCATAGTGAATTTTATTTTTATTTTTCAGAGCAAGCTGTGTTCACAACGTCTCGATACGGCAAACCCGTGATCGAGATGGGGCCTTACAGGTACAACAAGTACCACCATCATAAAAAAACGGGCCCTAAAGCCACGTGGACATGTGTGAAGGCCAGCAGTGGATGCAGGGCCACGCTAACCACGATTGATGACGTTATTATCAGGGTTAACAACCAGCATATTCATTAGACGCTCACGGATCAAAAGGCCGCCGGCGGTCGCTTAAATAAAAGCATAACAAAAGACTGTTGATAAACACATCCGTGAGGATTTTAGGAGTGGCTTTTTTGCATCTTTTATTAATATTAAGAACATTTGCAGAATTGACGCGATTGCTGATTTATATTGTTAATGTAGTGTTAAAAAGCTTAAATTAAATAATTTTACTCTCATAAACTTTGGATCTTTGGATTTGTTTTCTTGTTTTAATGTCTTACCAAAAAAGCTGTCTTCTGTCGTCTTTATATTCTTTCAGCGGTACAGTTTACCACTTCTAGATTCGGTAAACGGTGATCCAGATCCGTAGGCACCGATTCAATAAGTATCATCGGTGCAAGGGCCCAAAAGCAAAATAGGAGTGCGTTAAATCGACCAGTCGCTGTAAAGGTGTTCTAATTACAGTTGAAGACGTCTTCGTGGGTTAAGCAACTGCCATTACCATGAATGGTTTTAAACTGAAACTAGAATCTGTAATATTATTACTAGCTGCTTTTTACATTCAGTGATATTTTCATTTAGAAACGATATTAGTTATTTTTTAAACATATTTTTTTGTGGATTTTAATGAGGGTGCTGCCAGTTTCGTGAGTCTTTAATTATCATTCATCATTTGTTTTCAGAGCCTATTTTTACAACCTCGCGTTACGGAAAACCAGTTATTGTGATTGGAAAGCATCGTTTCAACAAATACTGGCGAAGTAAAGGCCCTAGAGCGACGTGGGTGTGCGTCAAGGTGTCGGCCGGCTGCAGGGCGACTCTCACCACTTTTGAGGATGTAATTATAAAGGCCAATGACAATCACAATCATGACTAAGCATTTATGAGCCGTAAAAATCTTGATGTAACTTTTGTGTTCTGTCGTGTGTCAGATAAGTTTTATAATAAGTAAGATAAGGTAGCAATAAAAAAAAAACCTATCCTTAGTTTATCCTGTAAAATAAGATGATGCATATAATCTTGACAACACTCACCTTAACTTTAACTTGATCATAACAAAGATACCGATTTCAAAGAACCAAGATCGTTCCAAAAATATATTTACGAAGCATGTAGGTCGTTTGCAAGTAAGTAAAAGATCTTAGGATACAATAAATTGTTTATAAAATTACATATATTTGTCTTTTAAAGTTGGTATTACCGGATTTCGGGTTAAATAGGCACTTCGACCTTATTTCTTCTATGTATCTGCTGTAGTACTTGATTGCCCTTACAGCCAATCTTCAGTACATCACGGTTTGGTAAACCAGTTATCTCGATCGGGAGATATTGCTTCTACAAGTACCATCGGAGTACTCTTACCACTGTTGATAACGTCATAATCAAATTACACATTAATGATTTTAATAGTATTTCACACACATTAATGATTTAAAAAGAAGTTAATTACCATTTTAAAAGATGTATTTTTTTAATATCATACTTTATATTTTTTTCGAGAAATAGTTCACCTATCCACACTCCTGATTTCATTTCATGCTGGCACTGGAAAATAAAATCTAATAGAAGTTGAGAGCTTTACTAAAAATGTTGCAGATACAGATGAACGATGGGGGAAACTGCTAGTTTAGTGAATCTCTCGATGATAGAGCAAAGATGTTGAAAGCCAAGACTTGAGTCAAATTTGTGGTCTATTATTTCGCCTTGTTTACCTCCAATTTTTCCCACAGAGCCCGTCTTTACCACGTCGCGTTTCGGGAAACCAGTTCTCGTTATTGGGAAATACAGATTCAACAAGTACTACCGGTGTACAGGCCCAAAAGTGAAGTGGGTGTGCTCAAAGGTCCCAGTGTGTAAAGCTACCCTCACCACTTTTGATAACGTAATTATCAAATCAACAAACACACATTGCCACTGAATGCAATAGTTATGTATTCACTTAACAGAATATGTATTTTTTATTATTATCTTGTAAATATAATAATCTGGATTATTGTGTAAGTTATATTTGTTTGTTGGATGAATGAATAAATACAAAAACTTTAGTGTAGAGTCGATTCACAAAAATCACTCAAATTATTAGTGTAAAATTTATTCGACAGGTTTAAATGTCATTATGGTCGTCTCTGTATGTCTGTGTTCTACAGAAACGAATAAAACTGTGTAATACGGACAACATACTTATTTAGTATATCAATTAAATATGTTTTATTAACATGTGAACAAAGGATGAAAACGTGCGAATAAAGGATCAAAACGTTGCCTGTATCGTGCGTAGAAGATGGACCTTGTTCGAGTGATTCAAAAGGGTAAACATGAACGTTAAATCTGATCCGGTAATCGCTTCATTCGTCGAGGCCGCTCTTGATCTTTAACTCGCGTGAACGGCAGAAAATCACGCACTACATAAAAATGTAAACAGTGCAATGTATCATTTTTGAGATAAGAACGTTTTGGTACCACACGCTTGGATAATGGCGCGATGGATAATTTTGTTTCATGTCGGTTGTTTCATTTAAAAATATTCATTCTAACACTTTCCGGCGCGGTGAACAGCTATAGCCGTAAAATAATAAAAATTCTATTGTGTCTGGAATACCGCCCCGGAAAGAGCTAATAATGTTTTGTTTGAAACACCCGACATAAACCCGTGTTCTTGAAATGCCAAATAATAGTTTTGCTTTTCCTTTTTACTAAGTGCTGTAAGAATTTTGATTGATTTGTTGTTGAGTTCGAATCGAACTTTAGGAAGTGTTTTGATTCTTTCAGTATTTTTTTTTAAGTTAGAAGCCAAACAGATCCTCATTTTTTTGGGTTCCGGGGTTCCATAACCGAATGGCGAAAACAGAACCTTTATAGTTTCGACAGGTCTGTCTGTCCGTCCGTTTGTCACAGATACTTTATTCTGAAACTTTTTGCATAACATAAATAAAACTTGGTAGGTGTATCTTGCCAACCGCTTTACGATTCCTATAAAAAAGTCATTTTAGAGGGACTCTCATACATTGAACAAAAAAAATTAATCATGTTTTGCTCAAACCTACGCACTATGGGTGTCTATAGATACTTCTCTTAAAATGACATCGAGGTTCCTTAAACCATTTTATCTGATGATCCAACGTTTGAAAGATTGACGCTTCCAAAGTGGTGAAATAATACATAATGTTTATCCCACCAATTACTTTCAACGAAAATTGGTTTGAACGTGATCGAACAAATAGTTTTTGAGATATAGCATATTTTCAACAACCGCAAATATAGCTTCGTCTTTAAGTAGTTTTGCCACAATAACAATATGTAATCCATTGCTTATTTGAGTTTCTATCTATTTCATTGCGTAGAGATTTTGGCTCCAAATTGTTACCTAAATATTTAATATACATATACTAATGATGTTTCAGCTTATTTCACTACGTCACAACGCGGTAATCCGGTGTTAGTGTTGGGAAAGTACCGGTACTGTCGGTACAAGTGCGCAACAAGTGCCGGTCCGAGGATGACGTGGATATGCACGAAATACCCGAAATGTAAGGCCACCATATACACGTACGAAAACGACATTATAAGAGCGAAAAACACACATGTACATGATTGAATATGATGTAAAACTAATTTTACTTTAAGAGAAAATTAGTCACATGAACCTTACTAACCGTTAGCGCCTGTATAATAAACACTGATTTAAGTAATATCACGAGATTATTTTTCTAGTAGCTTATGAAGCGTATATTCTTTAAATAATCACATCACATCATAATGTGTTTAACCTCGCCACCTAGAAAGGCTACAGCGGGCAATAAATATTTGACACCCGTTTCTTTTTCTTGTCTACTTTTGAGTACCTCATAGTCACTGTCTATATTTTGTGCTAATAGTGTTCGTGCAATTAACCTCAAGCAAGCGCTCAATGTTTCTTTTCAGGCATTTTGTTCCCTGAAATCGTTTCTAACTTTGCAATTTAGCTCTAGCTCTAATAAACTCTTCACAATTGCAGAGAAAAAAATATGTTACTTATTTTTTGAGCATTTTTCGCTCCTACGCAACGTTGCAATCTAGTGTTGGAGGTGGGACAGTATCGGTACTATCGGTTAAAATACCTAAGGGAAACCCTTCGGCATGGCTGATCGCAATTTTTATAGATGAAGTATCATTGATCATATGGGTTATTCGTTGAGTTGATTTTTCAGTGCCAACGTTTAGCCAATCCGTAAATGGGTTCCCTGTGCTGATGTTGGATCACTACCGGTACAACAGCTAGGCCCCAGAGCCGCGTAGGTCTTTGCCAAATACCCAAAATGCAGAACTGCAGGGCAATTCAGAACATTCGATAAGCCATTTGGCTTGGGTTTTCTTCTGAATTTTCTAACCTCTCACTAGGCATGACAACTCACAATCTCAAGTCATTTCTGGATCTTACTGGCGGCCCTCTTGGCGGGGTGTCACCCTGCGCCGGATCGGCTATTTATTTTTAGATTAATGCCATAGTTTGATTGGATATGTCAGTTCGATAACTGTAGTAAGAGAGCAAAATAAAAAAGTCTCTGCCCCCTGATCAGGACCATTGAGTTACGGATTCGGTTACGATTCGACAACTGACAACTGACATATCGTCATTCAATTAAACTGCCACATTTATGTAAAACCGGCCAAATGCGAGTCGGACTCGCGCACAGTGGTTCCGTGCCAATTTTAACTGAATAAAAGAATCCACTTACTTCCACTTAGCTAAATACCACAATATTTTGTTAACAGCACATATAACTTTAGCACATAGCGTTTGTATGAAGCACAAAAATATGTTTGCGGTTGCTGAAAATGTGCTATATCTTAAAAACTACTGGTTCGATCCCGTCCAAACCAATTTTCGTTGAAAGTATTTGTTAAGATCTACATTATATCCTTTTTCGAAATGTATACTCGCTTAATTTATAAGTAAGAGAGGAGGGGCGCCAATTTTAGCATTGGAAACTTCTATGTGCATTGGTTTGAATAAAAAAATTTTCATTTAAAAAAAAAATAAGAATCGTAAACCGGTAAACAGGACACATCTACCTAACAAATTTCAACAGTGTGATGCTTATAGTTACAGAATAAAGTGGCTGTGACATTCGGACGGACGGACGGACAAACAGTCAGTCAGACAGACAGACAGAACAGAACCCTAGAAATGAATAGAAAATCTAGCCGAAGCCCAAGCCAAATGGCTTAAAGGTTCGGGGGCTGGTCTTGTAACTATCAGTAGAGTAATAGCCAAAATCAATGGGGTACATACCCACTGCTAACAAATACTTACAATGTTATATTTTTATGTAAAAATTACCTATTTATATTATAAACTAACGATCCTGGGAAACTTTGTCGTCACCGGTCCCGTCCCGCCCCGGCCCCGTCATTTTAAAAGTTTTTACCTTATTCCGGGCGAGAACGAATCGCAAAAAGTAAAAGTTATGAAAATCGGCCCAACAGCTCAATATTCTTTTTTTTTCTTCATAAAAACCTTCGCCTGACCATAACGAACATAACTAAAAAATAATCAGCGAAATTGGTGGTTGGTAAACGTCTAAACTAGATTTTTCGCGCCCGCTTTGCTCGCGCATCAACGTTTGTCATATTTTTGCTTGGAAAAACAGCGTAAACAAAATTTTTGCGTGTTTGCTATGCCCACCGCTTTATACTCATGGTTTGTAAAGCATCGTAAACTTTTTTCCACACGCGCTTCTTCTGTTATTTATTTTATTTAATGACTTTATTGCCCAAATTTAATGTAAGAAGGTGAACTTAGTGCTAAAAGCATTCTCTGCCAATCAAACCTTTAGGTCATGCAGAAAGATGGCAACAGCAAGCGGCAGCTGCAAGGCAAACGTGACCACTGTCGAAGACGTCATCAACAAAACTAATTTGAAACATTTACATACCTATTGGAAGCCGGAGTGTCCGATACCCGCGATAGTTGCCGTACTCGTAGATTAGCAGAAAGTTAAAGGTGAACCTTAGTCGACGTGTTTTCAACTGAGTCGGATCAGTGTCGCGCCTTCGCAGTCGCACTTGTCGGCAACTAGGCGTGCTGCATATTTTGACACTGTAGCCGCAAGACTCAGTTGCTAACGCGTCGATTATTTCACACATAATATAAGCTTCTATAAATCTATACTTATAATATTATAAAGCTGAAGAGTTTGTTTGTTTGTTTGTTTGAACCTGCTAATCTCAGAAACTACTGGCCCGATTTGAAAAAATATTTTTACGTTGGATAGTCCATTTATCGAGGAAGGCTTTAGGCTATATAACATAAAGATACAACTCATAAGACCACAGCAGCAATGAAAAATGTTGCGAAAACGGGAGAAAGATATTCCTTTTGAGAGCTTCCGCTGCGTACGCTGCGAAAACCGCTTAAGTTACACAAAAATCATGTATGACAGGATTGTTCAGCATTAAAAGTTCTATAATAAAGTCCGAGACAGCATATGTCTATCTTTTATGGTTGACTTACTACAACCTATTTTATGTTAATAAATTTGTAAAAAAATAATGCATTATTTTTAGAGGTGTATTATACACACAGGTATTTATTCTTATTAAAATAAATACATTCATCATCACGAGCATTTCATTTAGAACAAACTTGCCCTTTATATCATTTAAATTCAATGAATATCTTAGGAGCTATCACAGTTTTAACATAACTCCGCACCAAAATAATGTTCGCAGCTAAAGTACGACGTGCGCTTGCGCTAATAATATTATAAAGCTGAAGAGTTTGTTTGTTTGAACGCGCTTCTCTCAGGAACTGCTGGACCGATTTGAAAAAATATTTCTGTGTTGGATAGCTTATTTATCGAGAAAGACTTTAGGGTATAAAACATCACGCTGCGACGGGAGGGGAGGGGGCAAACTCAAAACGCGCGGACGAAGTCGCGGGGGACCGCTAGTTTATATCATAATCTGAGGTGGAATTGTGTAAAGCAATCGTATTCAATTGACAGTTCATAACGTACGATATGATCTGTCAAACCCTTTGTTCTTTGCCATTTGACAGACCATAACGTACGTTTTGAAAGTTTAAAACGTTTTAAAGCAATCGTATTCATTTGATAAATGAATACGATTGCTTTATACAATCGCACCCTAGGTTTTCCGTTTTAGTGAGGGATGAAGTGAGATTGTGTAACCAAGCTTTAATATACTGTAATGCATCCTTTATATTGCAACATGTTAATGTGACAGTAACATTTGACTATATTCAAAACAAAATTATTTTATTTTTTTATGTTTCCGTACATAAGTTTATTCAATTGTTAATACAATTCATTCTTGGGATAATAAGTAGATAATGTATACTAATAAAATTTATATTGCTAACTTCATTGTATGTTACTTGTTTTAGCAAAACAAATTACGTTTGCTAATTACTGAGGTTCTAGCCAGAGACACGGACAAAATTAGGTTAAAATAACTGATAAGTGTGCCTAGCTAGGTTTTATTTTTAATTTCTTTTTACTATCTCTTTCAGAGGCCGTATTCACTACTTCGCGGTTCGGCAAGCCTGTGATCATCTATGGGTCTCATCGCTATAATCTCAACCGTACTTCACAAAACAAATCGGTTTGGAGGTGTTGCCGATATCCGAAATGTCGGGCAAGGGTGTTGACAATCGAAAATCACATAGTCAGGACCATTGACACACATAATCATGCTGAATTGCCGAGGCCGCAACTTTGGCTGTAATTGCCAAAGTTGCTTTTTACAAGTACATATTATTAAGTTTGTATGGTGACAAAACACTATAAAAGAAAAATGTACGTCATTTCAACCGCCACAGCAACAGTAGAGGTCTCAAAGAAATCTGGATATGTATTAAATCCCCCCGCTACAAAGCAAAACTAATCACAAATAATAACATTATAACTTGGAGCATAAATACACACTCACACCCTTAGGAGACTCTAGACAACTTTCTTCCTGATCTGACCCAAGAAAATTGTTATCTACAGCAGCCTGCCAGATCCTCAACGGCCGCACTTATAGTATTTAAGCACATCATTTAAGCTATGTTGATAAGTTACTGACTTTTGTGTCAATAAATTTTTCCTACTAACCATAACGGCTTATGATTGTCAATGTGTCGGCATGTACCAAGTATTATTTTAATAATATGGACATTAAATATAGATGAATATTTATTTTTTAAAGAAGATGTGTAGCTGGTCGGCTTTGGGCAATCTACAATGGCTAATCGTAATTCTTAGGACGAAAACGAGTACTACTTTGACAATGGTGACATAGTCTTCATGCATACATCACTTCATCACTTTTATGACGGTTCTAACTAATATTAGTGTTTTATTGATGCCATTTTCCATTTACCTCTGTGTGTAGATTTAAATAAATAGTAATGCACTGATATTTTACAGTGCCATCATTTACAACCTCACGGTATGGCAGGCCTGTGTTGCTCCTCGGCAATTATCGCTTCAACCATTACCCTGGAAGCAAGTGGCCCAGGGGGGTCTGGACATGTGTTAAGCATCCTGAGTGCAAGGCGAGATTGACGACGTACAACAATGTAATTATCAAAATGGAAAAAACACATTGTCATTGATAAATATAAGGTTGATTAGGGAACAGTGTAAGAATAGTTTAGTTTGAGCAAAATAAATCAATAAACTTTTTTTAATAAGAATGAAATGACTTAGCACAAAAATATGTAATGTAATATATGTGTAGTGTAGTCATATGTTACAAGTAATATAATCGTTTGCTTGCCTGATTTTTCTCATAATACTTCTAAATTGAGAATCTCACTTTTCTCTCTTTGCCTAGCCATATCCCATTTCATTTGGGATCGATTCAAATAATATTTAAATGTATATAAATACGACAGGAATGTTATAATATCAGTACTATTTAATTGTCTGTTCTGTGTCAAAATACTAATAAGGAACTATGAAGATACAAATACATATATATGGCCTTCATAGTTTACTTTCTTATGACTACAACTTTTGTGTTGATTAGTTTTTATTTGTCTTTTTATTTCCTAATGTTCTGTAAACGTAAAATTAGTATCGTCTACAGGGCCAGAATATATACCACTTTACGGTACGGAAAGCCCGCGATAGGCCTTGACGGGTACCGGTATAACCTGTACATTTGCAGTAAATGGCCGAAAAGACTGTGGACGTGTGTAAGACACCCAGGGTGTAAGGCCAGACTGTACACTTTAGAGAACCACTAATGTTCTTGTAAAAGTTTAAAAGACCATACTTCTTTAGGCAGCAAACTAACTTTAACACGTGTCAGATAATTTTACTCATCTAACAAATTTCGATCAAACTGAATATTATGAAAGTTCATTAATTCTTTCGTTCGTAAATATTGGTAAAAAATATAAACGTATATGGTTTTGAATGTTTTTAACACTCACAGTGTCAAATTTTATTATCATAAAGATTAAATAAGAAACCAAAAATTTGCGCACGAGCGGGACTTGAACCAGCAACCTCTAGGCTGACCGGGTCAAACGCTCTTACCAATTGAGCTACCGTGCTGTCAGTCCAACCCTGCGAAAATTGTGGTCGTTTATGGATACGTGTGTGACGCTTAATCCCATCTAGCCGTATGTTTATGAAACAGTGCGCATAAGCAGTTATTCTCTACACGTTTAAACGTATATATTTTTACCAAATAGTGGTCTGCAAGAGATCGTTAGTAGCGATTATACTTCTAAATTGTATATTACATTTAAACGAATTCGTTACTGACCTGAGAATGTTATGTGCAACAAGAAGTTATCTTATTTTTATCTATCTTATTATTTTTATTAGGTATATTTAAGTCGTTATTTTTATTTCAGCTGCTCCAACACAATTGGTGTTCACATCCTCACGATTCGGAAACCCCGTTATGGTTGTGGGGAACCATCGTTACAATCGCTTCTGCCGTAGTAAGGGTCCTAAGAGCTGGTGGGTGTGTGTGAAGTCACCCAAATGTAAGGCGAGGTTGACCACCGTCAACAACATTATAATAAAAACTAATAATGAACACTGTCACGACTAAAGTTTGTCTTGGTATATACAGTTATATCATGGTGGAAACCTGATGCCTATAACAATAAAAAAGGTTTAAAATACTGCGTTATTTAGTCTTATAATGTCCAAAACATAAATTATGACTAACTGTTGTCTAAGGTGATAACCGTAAAGGAAATAGGCAGATTTAACATTATTTTTAACCGACTTCAAAAAAGGAGGAGGAGGTTATCAATTTGACTGTTTTTTTGTAGCTGTGTTACCTCATATCACAGTCCTAAGTCCGATTGAAAATATCCGATTTGAATTTTTTTTGATAACTAGATTCACCTCTCCCCTCCTCTTGTAATCACTAAAAATGTAGAAATAAAATTTACTTTAAAAAAAGTTAAAACCGACTTCAAAATAAAATGTACTAAAACCTTAAATAAACTCTTGACCCTTAAAAGAAAGAAATTCATTTTTGGCGCACAATTTCTTTTCGAAGTCGGTGCTCTGATAGTTCACTCCAAAAAGAAATTGTTGAAGTCGGTTCTTACTTTTTTTTTTTTTCTTATTGTAGCCTATTGTGTTTAATGATATACTTTATTCGTGTGTTGCAATAGTTTTACAAATGTACAAATAAATAAGTTACGATGTTCTAGAAGTGTTAAACATTTTGTTTGATTTTTCCTTCATTTAACATAAAGAAATAATTACCTTGATTGATATGGATAAGATTTATGAAGGATCAATGGTATAGATAAGATATTTTTCTGTACATTTATTGGTGTCAGCATGATGTCTAACTCAGGTACATGCATCCTTCAAAAAGGTCACCCTACAGTGAACATTTTGCCCATTATTTGTTATTTTTTGTTCATGCTTGGAATTACCCTAAATAGAGTCTAAAAGCCATGCCAGTTATTTTATAAGCACTTTCCTCCATCCAGAGATCCTCTTCACCACGTCGCGTTTCGGCAAGCCCGCCATAGTGGTCGGGAGGTACCGGTACAACATCCACTACAACAACGGCCCCAGGAACACCTGGATCTGCGCCAAGTACCCCAAATGTAAAGCCAGCATTTGCACCATCGAGAACATGATTACGAAGATTTTGAAATTGCATACGCATTATTAAGGGGTAGAACTTAAATAAGATTTTAATTAATTTAAGATTTAAGACTTAACATTGGAATTAATTTTAAAACACATAAATATAAGGTGCTCGTAGCGCAGTAGTGGCAGCGGTTTAGTCGAAACCGAAGTTAACCTACGGTGCGGTCATGTTTGGATGGGTGACCATTCCGACAATACATTAAGGGACGTATATCACGAGATATTCTTGCTTTGGAACGTTAAGCATTTTGGGGTTCCGAATAATGTCGGTTGATTTTAGTTGTTAAGCCTAGTCAGGGGCTGCGTGGATTAATAAAATAATACAGCAAGGTTGTTCGCTTGCCTTGCAGACACCTCTCATTGTTGTATTACAGATACAGATAGAATGCTAAGACCTGGTCTGGTGCTTAAAAATATTTTGTGTAATAAGTGGTTTAGAATGTTTTTAATACTTACAGTGTCATATTTTATGTTCAAAAAGATGAAATAGGAAACCAGCAACTTTCTGGCTAACCGGGCCAAACGCTTTTCCAATGGAGCTACTGTGCCGGCAGTCCAACTGTGCAAAATTCATAAGGGACCAGAAATTTCACACGGTTGAACGGATACTTACGTCATTACGCGTGACGTCTGTGCTATCTACCCTAACTGTTTTACAACAGCAGTGCGCCAAGTAAGCCAAGCGTTTGGTCCGGTTAGCCAGAAAGTTTCTGGTTCGAATCCCGCCCGTGCGCAATTTTTGTTTTCCTATTACATCTTTATGATTATTTTCTGTGTTTTAATTTCAAAGATGTGATCATAATGGCTGATGCACTTTAAATATTTTTCTTATTCATTGTTTTTTTTACCTATTATTATATATAATATAATTTAATTGAATGTAAACTAATTGTAATTTTATAATTAAAATTATAATGTTTTTCTTCAACTAATATACAATTTTAATTGCTACCACCTGAGTAAGGGACGTAGGGGTATCTAGTTGTGTGCAAGATATCCTACGTATAAGTCCTCTTTTACTACTTATAATGACGAAATTGTGAAAACAAGATATGCACCCATGATTGATTAAGGCAAATGTTAAAAAATATATATTTTTTATTCTTTAACATGATATGCGCTCTCGTTAGCGGAGTAATCGCAATTATTTTTTCTTACTTGCATTCCTTTTGACCTCCTTTTACAAATTCACGTCCTTTAGGTATATTTCTTAGTCCAAATAATTTTTTCGATGCCTTTCTCTTCCCCCCTTTCCTTCTATTGTTTCTTACAAGATAGTATCTAAGAACCAGTCATATCATATTGCCCCGTATTTTTAATTATTGCCCGATAATAATAAAAAAATAGAAGATTTTCATGTTCGTACGTAGCAAGAAACACTGTTTTTTAATATAAAATATACTTTCAGGTCAAGGTTCTAACTAAATGACAGTACAAAAATTTTGATCTTATATCACTGAGTGCGAATGTACGCGAGGCAACGAGCTTGCAAAACTGCGTTTCATCTCATTGCTTGCTGACGAAATCCTTTTTTACAGCACATTTTAGCTTTTCTTTTATAGAGAATGGTAATTAATATGCGTATGTGTCGTTTTTTCAAATACATTGTTTGAGTTCGTATACAAATAATAAGACTGGCAATTATGAAACGGAATGTTATTTAGTTAAATAATGGTTCAAGCTTTTCTTATGAATGATTTTTCATACTTTCTATTTGGTAAGCTTTGTGCGATCAGAGTAGAGTATTCTAATATTGTGGTATTTGTATATAGGTACAGTGTAGATATAAGCAAAATAATATGACATTTTAAAAATAAGCAATCTTTTCATTATATGATTAAAATTAGATTAAAATGAAAGATTTTACGGATTTATTTCGCGCACATTTTATTAAAACTTTATGCCTGACGTATCGAATGGTCACAGGCAAGACCAAGATGTTATTTGTAATTACATGTTATTATAGGCATATAGTTTCGGCAAAAATCCGTTGTCTTTCATAACAATGATTACGCGAATACGACGCACGTAAACTTTAGAACCCAATATAAAATTGGATTCATAAATATACAAGTGTGATCGATCTGTGCTGGTTAAATAAGCATCAACAGCACGTTTAAATGATACATGATTTCACTAAAACTGTCTATTAATTTAAATATGAACATCTTCCTTATCTCATTATATTAATTAACACTTTTCGGCTGTTGACGTATAACAATATGTGATATTTTGTGTCTGGGATAAATGCATGAAAAGTATTAATAGTGTACGATAATCTTGTTTCCAGAATTTAAATTAATAGAAAGGCCCACCGGTGTCCACCCAAGGGTCGAGTACCAAAATGTATATAAACCTAATAAGCTGTGTGTATTTTACGCTAAATAGATATACAATTATAAATGGATTTAAAAAAAAACTTGTGCATTTCAGACATAATTACTACGCTAAAAGTAAATCGGTTCATTCATTTACCATAGACACCATATATAGACATATAAAACATTTAACACCCCTCTCTTAGTGCGCCAGACGTATATACATTATGCACGTAAGGTAAAAATTACTGCACTAAAAAATATAAATGTCATAAATTGTACAGACACATATTGTTTTGTCAGAGAATCACGCTCGTAGAAAATATTTTACTCATTTCATTTATCTTATTGTTTACAAACTAAGATTTTATATATCCATTAAAGAGATTATAAAACAACATTTATGTCTTTTTAAGGTTGCATTCGACCAAACATTGGCTAACATGTACATTTTGTTACAATGTAATAATTCTGTATTGCATACATTTTAAATTTTCGTCCCTGCATATTTATGCATTTACTAAGGGTTATTATATGAGGTTACTTCTGTTGATATTCCTCCATCTGTTTATGTCCTCGGCTCATGGAAAGCGGAGTGAAAATTTGTATCCACCGCAGCGCGACTCTGGTCGGACCATCTTATTGGACCGTTTTTTGACATAGAACATCTTTTTCAGTATTATTTGCACATTCGAAAATGCAACAAGGTGTTGATAGTCAACGAGCAAAGGTTTAATAGGACGTCCGCCTACGGATGCAAATCTTGGTGGAGCTGCATTAAGAGGACGTCCAAGGCTTGCGCGGCCAGACTAAAACTGTCAAAAGACCAACTAGACATTCTCAACCTTTTGTATAATCACAACTTAATAAAACTTAGAAAAATATTTCAAGCGGGTGAAGTTGCCTGTAACTCTTAGGTTTACATTTTTATTATATTGTTTTTATCAAAGTGCCAGTGTTAATAAAATTATTTGCGTAAGAGGTCAGTTCCAGAATATTTTGCTGTGGGTTTTTATTGCATTCGATCATATTGGGTTTTAAAACTAAAATCGTTTTAGATCAGTGTCTTAAAGTACGTGTAATACTTTAATTGTTTTGTATATAAATTTCTATAATAACGAGATTGGTCTTAATTATTAAATTAGGTTCATGATTTTAGTGAAGAAGGTTCATGCATATCGTTTGAAATAAAATACATTCCAATTTTTTTGGACTGACAGCGATGCATTTAAACTATCTGTGGTTACTTATAAAATACTCACCATGGGTACATTTATAATGTTTCACAATATTTCATTTCAGGTGGTGTGGTAGAGTTCAAAGGCAAAAATTTGTGGTATGAAGGCTACAAGTTCCGTAAGAACAAATCGTCAGGAGAGAAGACATGGTGGATTTGCACCAAGAGATACGCCGGATGTAAAGCCTCCTTGGTTACTTGTGCAAACGAAGTAATCAAAATAACAAATATAACTCACTCGCACGTCGCACCCCATAATCCGTGGTACCTATAGTAGCTAAGCACGAAGGGTTTTAAGACGTCCCGCCGCGTTGAGCTTCCGAGTTCGAATCCTGGTCGAACCATAACTTTCTATTATTGTCTTGGGTTTGTGTGTTCTGATGCCAGTGTTCTTTTTGCCAACCAATACCTAACACAAGTGCTACTTGCAAAAAATAAAGGATTTTACAACCAATAACTTTATTTGATTTCTTCGTCGGAGGGGGAAACGTATTAAAGCTAGCAAGGGCTTTTAAGAAATAATATGAAGTACGTAATGGATTGCATCATAATTCTAAATACTTTGTTTAATTTAACGCTTCAAAGCCTGAGTGGTCGCATGAGACCGCATAACAATAGAATTTCTATTGTGTCTCGTTCACATACGCTTGAGGGATTTAATGTGCCATTATCTCTGAACTATTGGTCTGATTTTAAAATAAGTTTTATGTTCGATAGCTCATTTATATTTATATACAGATGTGTACCAGTGTAATATGAAATTAATTTGTAACGAAAGCTTCGTTTTTATTTTTAGAAAAGCCGCGAAAACGACGCGGTCCTCCGAGACGTCGGACTCGAGAAGAAAAACTCGAAAGAAAAAGGATTATGGAGAGAATAAGAAAAAATAATATAAGAAACAATGCGGCTCTATACGTGGAATATAAAAGAAAGGACAGAGAACGTCACCAAAGAAAGCGGCAAAATGTAGATTTGTAGCAATTTAGCAAACCTTTGTTTACACCTTAGTTCCTATGACCGCTAAAATGTGGCGCTGCATATTGCTTACCTCGCGCGCTGATTTTTTTTCTCCGGGTCTCCGGTGCGGCCTTTATTATACCGCAGTTTCCGAGAGATATCAACACATGGCGTTAGAAGTCAATTGTCTTGCTCTACGTTCTGGATTCTTCGGATTTTGTGATCTATAACTGCAATCACACTAGATAATTTCACCATGCTGAGATGTCATTAGTAAGCCGAGCGAATCAATTACTAAAATGTCCATGTCCAATTAAAGGTCCAAACACATGTGTACTACGCCACAGAATAAATACTCTCTGTTTCAAGTACGTGGTTATCATGACTTCACCTCTCTTCGGCACCTTCAACTGAATAATTTCATTACTTATACGGCGCCCAACGTCGGGCCTTAAAGATCTCAAGCTTGTGGCCTGTGTATAATGTGTAATTATAATCCAATGGTATTTATAATTATGCGCAACCATTAGCCATTGCTACCCAATCCTCTCCTGCAGTCTTCGTGATATCGTTAGCCCATTTCGTTTAGGTCTTCTAACTTATATCTTTCCTTTACTGGTCCGACCCATTTTATTGACATTATGGTCCATAGTCTGTCCTGCTAGTTGAGAGATCAATATTTTTATATTTTCATCGTATTACACAGGCCACGCAATCTATGCAGCTGTTCGTTTAACGCCGTTTGTTTCTTTTTTTTGTAGATTACGGGTACAACCCGCAATTTATAGTCCATAATAATAGGTTTATGAGAATCTTAATTAGAAATAATGATTATCTCAAAGAAAAGTCGTTTGGAATGAAATGGGTGAAGAAAAGATGGGCTTGCCACATAAAATGTCGCTTGAGTGTAAAGCTGCCGTTTATGCCGTGGATTGACATCCCTATCGTGGGTGCACATAATCACTTATGAGCATATTGAAAAGTATGGTAGTTTCATTCCATTTATGTAACAATAGCTACTCTTTGTTTTTGATAAATCATCACCATTATCAATCAAAGGTCAAAGTCATCCTCTGCTAAAAATGCGCAATAGTTTTTTGGTAATTGCTAGAAATCAATATAATACGATTCTTGGATGCAGGCAGTTGAATTTTGGATTTAGAATCTTTCTGATATGCAGTAATTGAGTTAGAAATAATTTCTAAGACTGGGTAATTTTTTAACAGCTGTACAACTATTAAATATCTCATTTTAATGTTGGCTGCAGTATCAGTATTGAAAGTTAACGTTACTGAATTGTTTGTTATTGATGACTGCAGAATTAATTAAATAAAGCACGACCAAACATACACTGCAGTACCTTATGGAGTTGAACTGAGGTTAGTTTTTAACAAAAATAACGTGATTTACTTGCGACTGTACGTTGGTGTTAGTTGTAATATACTGTGTGTTTGGGCAGTATCTAAGGAAGGTCATTTGGTGATCGCAACAGTTTTGTTTGAACAGGATTTATTATAATAGAACTTTAAATTACAGTGCCGATGCCGCGTTTTGCCAAGGAAAAAGGGAAACGAGTTATCCTGTTAGGAGAATATATGTTCAGAAAGGAAAAACAAAATGGGATCAAAACGCGTTGGGCGTGCAGTATGAAGGCGAAGTTGAAATGCAGGTGTGCTGTCACCACGGTCGATAACACTATCGTTGCCCTTTCGGCCAGTCATAACCACAGATAGCAGTCCGCAGCAATGCGTCTACTCCCTTCGTCCACTGCGACTTAATACGGCTGAAACTACGCGCTTAGAGAGTAGACGCCCTAACTTTTGGTGCATTTCATGTTTTTTGTTAGCAACATTGCAACTTTCTTTGGTTTAAGATTTAAAATCACGATAAAATTGTATACTTGAATGTGTTCGTATAAAACTTATGCCGCCGTTTTCTGGCTTTCCGTCAAACTTTTTTACAACTGTATTTTTTTCATTATAACGAATGAGTACAATAATAAAATAACTAAGTATCATATTCCACTTCCAAAAAATTGTGTGATAATTATCTATTATAATTATTGGTATTTTTGTTGTTGTGCCGTTAAAGTGAACCGAAAGGTCAGATATTTTTGATTACATTATGTAATCATAGGGATGAGTGCGAAAGTACCCGTAGATGTATTGTGCTATGAATAAAAAATATTAATACAAAATGTAAAGTTAATTTTGAATTTAATTTAAGGTTTTATTAATGTTTTGATTAATAAATCGTTTAGTTACAAAATGCTATTTATTTTAATATTCTTCTGCATTTCGTGTTGACTCTGGCGTTATATTTTTGAGGACCAGTACTCGGCGACTGATAGAGCGTTATCATCGGCCGACTTGTGTCCACAGTCTATTTAAGGACTTCCGAGTTTTCCAAGGTAGACTATGTCCTGGGGAAGCTGTTTCGTTACTGGAGTATGAGATTTATTTGTATTTAACAATTCAATGCATAAGCTAATTTGCAACGAAAGATATATTATTATCAGGATAAACTGAAAAATAATTAATGGAATCAGGCGTTGCTTTGCGGAAATACATTATTAGTTTGAAATTTGTAAAATTATTTCGCTTTAAATTTCCGCTATACGACAGTGGCTCAGGCAATTAACAACACGAACCGTCACCGCGTTGAGTGTTAGTTCAGGCAAATGCCTCGACGCGTTTCGCCACTACACGTGGCATCCTCAGGAGATGTTGTCGCCTCGGTGCAGCACTGACGACCACATCTCCTTCCTATCTCTTCCAATCTTAAGGAGAGGAGAGAGGTTTATGCACGTTGGTGTTGGGTACTAACAATTGCATCAGCTGTGCCGCATGCGTATTAAGGGAGGGCGGGTGGTGCATCCTTCATTTGACTGAACTAATACTCAACGCGGTGACGGTTAGTGTTGTTAGTTGCCTGCCTTAGATGAAAATCATTTGATATTACAATTTATTACTTTATATGTATACGATACACTGTATATAAATGAATTAGTAAACTGTCTATTCTGTACAACTAGTGCATAGTTTTAAACTTTGTGACGTAATTCACACCTATTTTTTTGTAACAAATTCTAGCTGATCTATCCAGAAGCCTTTTTCCCAACCTGTGAATGTTTTCAGCCATGATAATAAAATCTCAACGTGGTAAGCTGCTGCTCTTTGAAGGAAATAAATTCATAAGAAACAGAAAACGCTGTAATGGAAAATCTTACTGGATTTGCTGCACGAAGAAGCAGTACAATTGTAAGGCTACTGTCATAACTATCGAAAAAACCGTCGTAAAAGCCAAAAGACCTCACTCACACCCCAATAACGCAACCGATTTACATAGCTCTGAATATGAGTTATGTGAAATATAAGTAAGATGATGATGAGATGCAGTGTTCCGATACAATCAAATCCGCGTTTCAAAGTTTACAAATGTTGAGAATTGCGTAAGCTTAATATTATAATAGATTCCTAATGTAACTTGTTTAAAATAAAAAAAAAACATTGTAATCATAACTTATATTTTCTTGATTCTATCAATAACTAAATTTTGTAAGTACTGAACTAAATCAAGTTTAAACAAAAAACATAAATAAATTGATCTGACGTGTGAATTACATTACAGCAATCTTCGGGTATACCACGAGCGGTAAACGTTGTCTGGACATTGGCAACTCTCGGTATACCATCCATCAGAATGAGGGCTTGAAGACCAGATGGAGATGCATCAGAAAGACCATGGGATGCACAGCCTTTGTCACGACAATTGACAACATTATTATCAAAGCGAGGAGCGTTCACAACCATTGAGGTGGAGTTTGCCTTCAAAAGTATAACGTTGCAAAGAAAGATTTAATGAATATTAAGTCTAAAGAAAGCGTTTACAGAGTGTGGCTTGTAATTTATTTTAATACATACCCTATAACTAACCAGTTATGAATACTAAAGGTTTTAATCTATGAAAATAAAAATAAGAACAACTCATTTTTTTGTAACAAATAAATCGAACCAGCAATTTATTGCATACAAATGTGTCCAGTCCATAAAATTATTAATCCTATAAGGACAAGTAAAAGCTGTCAAACGAAACCGATTTAAGATGTCAGTAACTAACTTAAGTAAGTAACATTTGTAGCTTAAAATTAGATTACCTTTCGTTCAGGTGATTTATACCTATCTTTCTAAGTTAAACATATTAGTATACCACATGATAAACAGTCGACACAAAATATCGAACATGCAACTCTTGTGCAAAACTAAAGGATATTTCTTAATACAAAATATTCGTAGATATGCATTACCTGCTTTATTCTGTCTTTACTTTTTACGTGAATTAACGTTTATAGAATGGAATAATACGTACTTTCAATTTAAAGCGCATTGGTAAATATAAGTCGTATATTAGGAGGCTTCGATTTAGACTAATTTACCTGTTGAATGATTATTTGTTGGGGTTATTTCGCTGTTATGAACAACAATCAACTTCAAAATATATACAATTTCACTTTATATAAAAAAAAAACAAATATAAGAAATTTTCAGCGAGCCTTCAGAGCTTCCAAACTGACTGACAAAAACAGTTCTGCTACATCGCATCTCCCATCTCTTTTTATCACACAGTTTGCTGCTAGTGACATCTCGCTCTTGTCGTTCTATTTCAAAGGAATAATAATTTTATGGTCCAGTCCAAATTTTGACATTGTCATTGACTACAACGAGTCAGCAATTTTGATATAAAATGATTATAATTTTGGATTACTATATCTCTGAGTACTAACTTACGTATACTCTGTAGAATCATTGATTAAATTTTTGATCCTATTACAGGCTACGCGCTGTATATTTGTGACGTTATTATTATGTGTTGAATTGTGTTCTATAGTCTTACTTACATTTCTATTTTGAGAAAACAGATGATCCTATGGCATGATTTGGTACAAATTCTTCGATAAACACCCGAACCTCTGTGATTCGGAAGGAATCCTGAGCCTGGCTAATACTGTAGTTACCATAGATGGTAACGGGTAGAGAGTTGACATGTATGTATAAGTAACTATGTGTGTATTAGTAAACATAAGAAATAAGCATTTTCCTGTTGTTTGAGATAGGCCGCCTTCACCATATTTTGGTGAAAGAGTGATTTACTTATATTATAATTTGTAAAGACAACTTACCTCATTAATAATAATATTAACTGTGTGTTATTATTTTATTAATTTACAAACGTTTTACATGTTCGGTCGAGGCCATCACCGCTTTACCAATTCAAACGAAAATCTATAGCACATATGACACAAAAATCTCTGTAAACAAAAGATGACGCGAGGTGGTTTGAATTGGTTTTGTTTCTTACACTAGTAAGGTTTGCCTCCTATCTAAATATTCATTAAACACAAGCTTTATTTTACCCGTGAAGCATATTCCTACAGTAGCCGCATGATATTACATTATATATTTTATATCAAAACTGCAGTACTAAAAAGTCAAAGCAACTCACAAGCGTGCAGTACAAAAAAGTCAAACCAACTCTCATACATACATATACACAAGAACGGCTGAAAGGGCCAAAAGCGGAGTGGCGTTGTAAGAAAAGGGTTGTTAATGTGCGTCGGGCTAACGTCTGCACTATTGAAGGTGTGATCGGCAGGAGCAATTACGATCATGCAGGAGCAATTTTGCAAAACACGTACCTGTTTTCATGGTTAGTACGGTCGAGGTCTCTGCCGCCTAACTGCACTGAAAAGTCTTAAATAAACTCTTGACCCTTGAAAGGAAAGGAAGCCATTTTAGGCAAACAATTTCTTTTTGGAGACGGTGCTTTGATAGTTGATGCTTGATGGTCAAAGTGATGACACCATGTCAACATTGAGATTCTAGTAAAAAAACACTATATATGCCTTTAAAATTTGAGGGTTTCCCTCGATTACACCATGATTCCATCATCAGATCCCGAATTGGCAAAATTGGGACCAACTAGAAGGTATGCCCTCTAGGTAAGCGAAAAAATTTTTCGAATCGGTCGACAAATCACTGAGATATGAGGTAACATACAGTCGAATTGATAACCTCTTCCTTTTTGGTTGGTTGGTTATTGTGACAAAACTGTAAGAGTTGGACATATGATATTCCGGACTTTTTTGTAGATATTGATGTCCTCTATAAAACTGTACGACATTACTTTGCTCTATTGTCAATAGTTTATGCAGAAAAGAAAGAAAGAAAATTCATTTATTTGACTCAAATAATTACATCAAGCATAATATACAAATATATTAAAAAAGCAGGCGACTTGAGTCAAAAAGGCACCCGCTCAGCATAAGTCGTGGCAGCGGGACGCATACCACGACGCTAATTTTCAGCGGGTGCCTTAGTGGGTAGTAATAATTCGGCAATGAATTATACACCAAAGAGAAAAAATATATACATCACAAAATTGACAATAAAATATCAATAAAGCAGCGTTCGATCAGCACCAAAAATAACACGAAAAAAAAACGTATTTTGTTTTTGGACAGCGTTTGTCTCGTGTATGAAAGTTATTTTTGTTTAAAAGTGGCAAGTAGGTAGGGGATGACGGCAAGTATTACCTAATATAAATCGACCTGCCTGCATGCAACGGACTGTCCCATATTTTTTCTTGTTTTCAGATTTACTTGCTCTAAGAAAATCCTTAGGGTGTAAAGAATCTTATTTTAGTTAATAATCAAATCGTCAAAGTCGACCAGCAACATATCCATTGGATTTTCGATGATTTTCAAATAGTGTTTTGTAATATTTATTGTTATGTATACCTCTAGGAAAGTAACTATTAGCTAATTACAATTCTAAACTTCATTGACTCATTGATGTTATGCATGTTATTCAATTGATGTGCAGTCAATCAATCATTTATTAATAGCAAGCAATAATAGAACAAAAATCAAAACTTGCTATTTGGCGTTCAATAATTTTAATTTTATCATAAATTACGAGACCTGACATTAACATCAAAATTAAAGGTATTTCAAATCTCCATAAGCAACAACCCTGCTTCATTCCCTCTCTTAAACAAGAATACAAATTAAATAGATAACTTCTTCCAGGGTCTGCTTTCTTTGTGCCATCTCGCCGAGGTGGCAATCAAGTCCTCTTCATCAATGGGCATCGATTCCACAAACAAAAAGGGGACAAGGGAAGAGCCTTTTGGAGATGCGGCAAGAGGAACTCCAAGTGCAAAGCGTGTGCCATCACGGTCAACAATGTGGTCATTAGAGTGGACGATTGGAAGCACAACCATGGCCCTGAGTTTCAGGAGCATAAATCAAGCAGTGATGCAGCGCAGTCACAAGTTGAATTTATAACCTCATAATGATCTATGATCTGCCAGTAAACAGATCATAGTCAGTTGCACTGCTTCATGTCTTTGAGATAAGAGTGCACAAAAGGCGATCGTCCAACCGTTGCACGCCGAAAGATAAACGCGGCAACCCTGAGCTGAAACGATACGACACTCTGTTTTTACAGGTATTTGGCCTAATTCTCGGTTTGTCGTGACTAAGACCCCTTACACACTAAACTAAGCGAGTGTAAATTTTGAAATAAATATATGATGAAGATCTCAACAAATACTTTAAACGAAAATTTGTGTGGACGGGATCGAACTAGATGTTTTTGAGATATAGCACATTTTCAACAACCGCAAACATAACTTTGTTCTTGATACAAACACTATGTGCTAAAGTTATATGTGCTGTTAACAAAATATTGTGGTATTTTAGCTAAGTGGAAGTAAGTGCATTCTCTAATTCAGTTAAAATTGGCACGGAACCTTAAGTGCGCGAGTCCGACTCGCACTTGGCCGGTTTTTATGCACTGATATAACCATTGTACAGTTTAAACTGATAATACATATAGTTGTTCTTATGAAAATATATATAATAATGTTTTACTATTAAAACTTATAGTAAACGGAAAGCTAGTCGATTTATATAAGTGAAATTGTAAGTATTTTTTTGTCAGCATGCTGATATTGTTAATTTTGAAAGTATTTATATTATTCTTGCCACACATTTACGGCAATTGTACCAAAATATATTTCATAAACAAAAGGGCCAGGCATTATGGAAGATACTCTTGTATTTGATAAAATTAAATCAAGCCCTTATATTTTACCAGCTTTCATTTTGTATAATAACCACCTACACCATATATGTATACCTATGTATTTTTAAGTAAGGGACTCAATAAATATTGTTTACTTTTTTTGTAGCGAGAAGTATATTTACTTATTTTAACACCATTTAATACTTATTTCAGGCGTTTTATTTCTGCAAAAAGCAAATGGAAGGAAGGTACTATTTATTAACGGTTATCGCTTTATGATAAACAAAACAAACGCAATCCGGTCGACGGTAAGTTGGAGATGTGTGAAGAAGAATAATTATTGTCATGCCTCAGCTGTCACCATGGGAGAGCTGGTTATATCTCGAAAGGGTTTTCACAATCACTAGGCGGAAGGGTCTAGTGGCCCCTGATTCTCGCGCTACCTAGCGCATCTTTTTTGTTTGGTGCTTCAATTAAGAGTTTCACTGTTTTCTCGAAACAGTGAAAAACAAGAAGTACATTTAACAACACGTACATTGCCATCCCCAGGGTAGTACTTAGGAACGCAAAAAACATTGCTTCAGCGTACCAAAAGAACGACTTAATTGAGTTGTGAATCAGATAAATTGTAGCGATGCGAACTGTGTTTCCCACTATGTCCTATTTAGCGCGGAGCTGAATACAAATGAAAATCAATCCACAGTCCGATCTCGATTTATAAATGGTCTAACTAACACGACTTTCTTTTATTTACATAAAATAAAGATAGATAAGATAGAATAGAAATAGATTGAAGGAACTTCTAGAGACATAATGATGATTTAATTCAGAGTTAAGCTAATGCTGAAAACGATCACATATTCGTATTTATCTAATATTTTTATTAACTGACTTTAAAAAAGGAGAAGATTATAAATTCGACTGTAAGTTTTTTTGCATCTCAGTTTTCTCATATCTCAGTCATTTGTCGATAAAAAATTCGCCTACCTAGAGGTTATACCTCCGGGCACTTTACAAGGAAGATATATTGAACTTGTCCCACTGATCTTTTCTTTTTCATTCTCTCATGTGTACCATTAGTATTATTATTATATGTATGTACTATGTGTATGTTTATTATTCCATAATAATTTATAAAGTGTTTATGGAATAAATAGTATGTATGTTTATTTTTGTTTTAAATAACTATTGTTGTTTTAATTGTCAAGCTCTTTCTTTTGCCCCACTAACACTTCCTTCGCGCCGCCAGCATTTTCTCTGTATAGACCTATAGTTGACTGGTAGAGAATGCTTTAAGCATTCAGTCCGCCATAAGTACCTTTTGTTTGTGCATGAAGTGTTTTAAATAAATAAATATACTTTCTTGTTGATCCCGTTCTTCCCATTCTGGGATCTTGGAAAACCTCGAATTTAAAAGGCAGCTTTAGTGTTTTCGTACTAGAATCTTAGTGAAGACTTGTTCGGTGTATTTCGGTTTTATCATTTTAAATGAGTCAAGCAGACTGAATGAGATAAGGTTTTCTAACTGAATTATTAAAATCACGCGTTTAAACAATATTATGGATTTCTACGTTACTATCTATTTAAGTTTTATTTACGCCAGTTTGTGACTTTTATAGCGGAGTTTGTCACCAAAAACAATGGCTCAAAGGTCCTGAAAATAGACGGGCAAACTTTCAACAAGCAAGAAGAGAGAAACGGAATGATAATTTGGCGGTGTAACAAGCGGAGCGCTAGGTGTAACGCCAAAGTCTGGACCGTTGATGACGAAATGCTCAAATTTAAAGGAGAACATACGCATCCTTAGAGCGGATTATTACTGTCTTTTATCATTTATTTTTTTGATTAACAATTTTGGGTGCAATGGAAATAGAGTGTGGTAAAGACAACTTAATTATTTGACCGGGAGTGAAGACACATAAAATAAGTGTTTATTCAAATATTGAAGACAAACATGATGCCGTAGGTGTATTCTGTGATTTATCAAAGGCGTTTGATTGTGTAGACCATCAGACACTGCTCATTAAGTTAGAACACTATGGTGTCTCGGAAAACTCATCTAAGTTGTTAAGTTCGTACTTATCAGGTAGAATACAATCAGTTAACATAAATGGTACCTACTCTTCCGGAGCCCCTCTTCAAATGGGGGTCCCCCAGGGCTCAATATTGGGGCCTTTACTTTTCCTGATATATGTAAACGACCTGCCATTTTATTCCACAAATCTTTGTGAGATAGTTCTGTTTGCTGATGATACTTCTTTGATTTTTAAAATGAAAAGACATGAAGAAAATTTTGACGAAGTAAACAATACTCTCTCCAAAGTATTGAATTGGTTCACCACCAATAACTTGTTGCTGAATGCTAGTAAAACTAAATGTGTAAAATTCACTTTGCCTAATGTAAAGCAACTTACACCAAATATTGTACTAAATGGTAATAATCTAGTTTTAATAGACTCCACTGTATTTCTGGGCATTACACTTGACTCAAAATTACAGTGGGGACCTCATATTGAAGCCCTAGCTAGGAGGCTAAGCTCGGCTGCTTTTGCAGTTAGAAAAATAAGGTATCTGACTGATGTTGAAACGGCGAGGCTTGTGTATTTTAGTTACTTCCACTGTATTATGTCTTACGGTCTTCTCTTGTGGGGTTCTGCTGCGGACATTGACACCATATTTATTTTGCAGAAAAGAGCCATTCGTGCTATTTATAAACTTAGTCCTCGTGACTCCCTGAGAGAGGTCTTTAAGAAAATCAACATATTAACTGTGGCTTCTCAATACATTTTTGACAATATAATGTACGTCCGTAAAAGTTTAGATTATTTCATGAAGAAGAGCGACATTCACTCATATAACACAAGAAATAAACACAAGCTTGTCGTTCCTAACTTCAGATTAGTTAAAACTAGTAATTCGTTCATGGGAAATTGTATAAAATTCTTTAATAATATACCACACAATCTTGTCGAATTGCCGGTTGATAAATTTAAGAAACACGTTAAAAACACGCTTATGTCTAAAGGCTATTATAAGGTTCAAGACTATCTGAACGACACGAATGTGTGGTCTGTCCAGCCTGCACCGACTGATGTACTTACCTTTGATGATTTTGATTTTACGGCAGCTAGTGGTGACTGAGTTTGTTCCGGCGTTTCTTCTCAGCACTTGCCTAATTGTCTGTGTTCTGTCTCGAAGCGCTGGTAGGGCCCAAAAGATAAGGAGACATGATTTGGCCCCTTCAGTGCACAATTATTTTTATTTTATTTTTCACTGTACATTTGACGTTCATAAGTGGCATATTGTGTCCTAAATTGAATAAATATTTTTTTTTGATTTTGATTTGATTTTGATTTTGATTATTTAGGAATAGACATACTCGTACATGTCGTCATTTATTTTGTTATTAATATTAAATAGTATAAGTGAAAACAGTGATTTTATGAAAAAAAAA
The DNA here is from genome assembly GCA_963924145.1 of Pyrausta purpuralis. Taxonomy (NCBI): domain Eukaryota; kingdom Metazoa; phylum Arthropoda; class Insecta; order Lepidoptera; family Crambidae; genus Pyrausta; species Pyrausta purpuralis. The sequence continues at coordinate 24,088,121 of OZ001643.1, forward strand.
TTGAACTAATACACACTGAACACAGCTTGTAATACGAAACCAGTGTAATTTTTGTGTTTTCAATTATTTTCAAGAACATAAAACGTCAACCTATTCATTTTGTTTTATGTTAGTTGCTTTATTTGTAGTCAACCAGCATTAGGTTTTGCTTTTCGCGAGTGTTTAAGATTTTATCGCAACCCATATTTTCTGTCAAATACCCAGTCAGTAAAGGGAGGAAAACATACTAATTGTAAACGAATTTCGAGTATTGCAAGGCACATGGGTATTGTAGTTAGAGTAAAAAGGAATGTTCAGATAAACTGCGAACAGAGTACCAGAGTCTGACTCAACTAGAAGAGAAGCATAACCTCCCAAGCACCTTTTATGTCGAGACGAATTTATAAATGGTCTACTTCTATAGTACTAGCAAATGTTTGAAACATGTATATATTTTTCTTACTTTAAGTGAAAAAGACACCAAAAATATAAAAAAGAAACCAAAAATTTTTGCGCATGGGCGGGACTTGAACCAGCAACCTTTTAGCTAACCGGGCCAAACGCTCTTACCAATTGAGCTACCGTGCTGTCAGTCCGATCCTGCGAAATTTGTGGTCTCTTATGAAAACGTCAATTACGTGACGCTTAGCGCCATCTAGCCGTCTGTTTATGAAACAGATGGCCCAAGCAGTTATTCTTTACAGAATAAATTCAACTTGGAAATTGATAACGCTTCGCTTCTGGTACCTGTACACTCAGGGCTCAAGTAGAAGCAGAAATAGATAGACTTGAAAAAGAAGTAATTATAAAAAAGGTCACCTACTCACAGTGGGTTACACCAATTGTTCCAGTTATGAAGCAGAATGGAAAGATGCGTATATACGAAGACTACAGAGCGACACTAAATAAAAACTTGGAAACGGACAATTACCCCATACCTTGAATAAAAGAGATTTTTGCAAAGCTAAGCGGTGGAAAATACTTCTGTTTATTGAAAAAAAAACAAGCATATTTACATTTGAAAACAAGCAATGAAACTGCAGAAATGCAAGCAATTAGTACATATAAGGGTACGTACAAAGTTAAAAAAATAATGTTTGGAGTGAAAATTGCAACAAATTTATGGCAGAGATAGATGGACCAAACATTACAAGTTATGGATGGCACAGCTTGTTTCTTCGATGACATTGCCTTACAAGTAAAAACATACATACAATTACTTCAAAGGATTAGGATGGTATTCGAAAAACTAAAAGAATGCGAACTACACATAAACAAAAAATAAATCTTTTTTCCAAAAGTCAGTTCCATACCTGGGTCATTAAATTGTGTTTGGTGGAAGAAAATTGACTAGGATATATCAAATATGGTGAAACACTGCAAGTCATGATTTTTGATGCAGAAAAACTCTAGTTATGCAGAAAACATTATTTTTTTAATCTATAATAATATTATAAAGCTGAAGAGTTTGTTTGTTTGTTTGTTTGTTTGTTTGTTTGAACGCGCTAATCTCAGAAACTACTTGCCCGATTTGAAAAATTATTTTTTTGTTAGATAGTCCATTTATCGAGGAAGGCTTTAAGCTATATAACATAAAGATACGACTCACAAGACCACAGCAGCAATGAAAAATGTTGCGAAAACGGGAGAAAGATATTCCTTTTGAGAGCTTCCGCTGCGTACGCTGCGGAAACCGCTAAAGTTACACAAAAATCATGTATGACAAGATTGTTTAGCATTAAAAGGTCTATAATAAAATCAGCGACAGCATAAGTCTATTTTTTATGGTTGACTTACTACAACCTTTTTTATGTTAATAAATTTGAAAAAAATAATGCATCATTTTTAGAGGTCTATATTATACACACAGGTATTTATTCTTATTAAAATAAATACATTCATCATTACAAGCATTTCATTTAGAACAAAGTTGCCTTTTATATCATTTGATTCCAATAAATATCTTAGGAGCTATTACAGTTTTAACATAACTCCGCACCAAAATAATGTTCGCAGCTTAAGTATAACGTGCGCTTGCGCTAATTATAGTATAAAGCTGAAGAGTTTGTTGGTTTGAACGCGCTTATCTCAGGAACTGCTGGACCGATTTGAAAAAATATTTCCGTGTTAGATAGCTTATTTATTGAGAAAGGCTTTAGGATATAAAACATCACGCTGCGACGGGAGGGGAGGGAGCAAACTTAAAACGCGCGGACGAAGTCGCGGGGGACCGCTAGTATAAAGATAAAAAAAGTAAAATTCCGACCAAGTGCGAGTCGGACTTGCGCACTGAGGGTTCCGTGCCAACTTAAACTAAATTAGGAATCCACTTACTTCCACTTAGCCAAAATACCACAATATTTTGTTGACAGCAAAAAATAACTTTGTCATTTATAGTATTTGTATGAAGGACAAAGTTATGTTTGCGGTTGTCGATAATGTGTTTTATCTTAGAAACTTCTGGTTTGATCTCGTTTGAACTAATTTTCACTAATAGTATTTGTAAAAAATCTACATCGTGTACTTATTTCAAAATTTTCAAAAGCTAGAGGGGGGGAAAGGACGGCCATTTTACCACTTTGGAAGCGTCTATCTTATAAATGTTTGACTTTGAAATAAAACCGTTTTAGAAAAAAAATTTTTTTTTAATTTCGATATATTTATTTGAACTTTGATACATACTAGGCTAAATGTACGTAGTAACATTATGACGTTGTTTTATTCTTTTAGGTCTGGATATAAAAATACATGTTACTTTTCAGTTTATAAAATACCAAGTATCTACGGAAAGAAGAACATGCTGATGGTAAACGGGTTTACATTTTCTGAGTACAAGCACACTTACTGGTATTGTACAAAGAAAAAACTCGGATGCAAAGCAGCAGTGCGAACTGACATGGAACAGAACTTGATTGACATCAAGGGATACCATACGCATGACCCGCCGAAGTATGCTGTACATAGCGGAAAGTTCATCAAATTGGATTGAAATGTAGTGCTTTTTATAGGTTAACAATTAATTCCAAATTACCTTGGTGCAGAATAAAAATATTGTTTTTTTTCGCTTGGCACACATGCGCATTGCACGCACATGTGCAATAACGATTTTGTATTCTTGGTCCTGTAAATAAAGTTTTGGTCTTGAATTTATTTGTAATTGACCTCTATTATATGCAATATAAAGTTATCTAATCTACCTATTGATCCATATGATTGGTAAGGCTTAAGTTTAAAATTATTTTGCTAGTTTTAACAATATGAAAACCTAGTACCAGCGATCGCGGGTTTGAATTCCGCAAGAGGCAAATGTAAAATAAATAAATATTGGACACCAATCACATACATTGCTCTGATCCCAAAGTAAGTAGATAATGCACTTGTGTTATGGAAATCAGAAACAATGGTGGTACCAATCATTCAGACCCGAGACAATATAGAAAATTTTAAATTCTATATTGACCCAACCAGGAATCGAACCCGAGACCTCGGAGCGGTGACGCCTTGAAACCAGCGTACTTGTTAAATGTTTGTGTGATGAGCACGAACATTTGTACCTAATTCATGGATGTTATGTATTTATGTATTTATGGGAGACGCCCGCGTCATAATCATTGTCTAGTACTTCGTAACACAAAGAAGAACATTCCTGAACACAGATCTTTTAGGTCAGATCAGACAATTGGTGTCAAAACAGTAACCAACTTCTAGTTTTTAAAAGTCCATTCTTAAGGCTCTCCCTCTATTTTTTCACAGACAAAGTCTCGGTAATACTACGCGCTCGCTTCGCTAAAGAATTGATGAATATTTACATCGGTGGGCACAAATACATGTCAACTTGTTCCAAGAAACACAAACACAAATATAAGGCGTCCGCCGTGACTTATAGACGGCGTCGTTGTATCTACGACGGGGCTGCATTCTCATAATGTAAAAGTTCAATTCAGTGTAATTAGTTTGGACGAACAATTCAGTGTAAAATTTGGACGAACGGTAGACTTAGCGCCATCTGGTATTCTCTTATGCGGTTGATAAGTCTTGCCTTGGATATTGTTTATTTTAGAATCTCTAGTTTGAATGTTTTTTTTCTCTGTACATATATCGTGGTGCGTTGGTATAGTTTCCACGAAATTTTGGGAAGCAAGTATTCAGGACAAAATAGTATATATTTTTTTATTTTTTTATTGGGTCTATCAACTACAGATACAACAATGTTTTCTTAAATTAAAATATCATCTGAATCACAAGTAAAATTGCTCTCTAGATTTACAGATAAACACAGCTTGATTAAAAATAATATACACAGTTAAAAGATAAATAACATAGAAAGAAGTATAGTTACAATTACTTTTAGTATGAAATAGTTTTAATTATCTTAAGTTTTTCCTGTGAAAACTTAAATATTCCTTTGGGAATAAATACTTTTCCTATATGCGGACAGAGTCAAAGTTTACATCGAGAAATTTGGAATATTTGTTGTATAGTTTAGCTATACGTGGGATCGGCAAAATACTACCGAGTCTTGTCCTTCGGAGTGGCACCAAGAAAATATTTTGAATTTTACTCCGTGGGTACCTGTATGGGATTTTAAATTCGAATTTGCGTAAAAGTTGCGGACAGTCTATATGATTCCTTAATATCTTGAAAAGGAAAATCAAGTCAAGGGCGACTCTCCTTTTATCAATGTTGACCAATATAGTTTATATTTTCATTTTTTATTTGCCTATATTCGTCTTTATTTTTGAGTTTAACCAGTTTGTTAAAATTACAAAAAAATAACTTGTTTATTATTTTTTTATTCACGTACATTAAAAAAACTATCTCGATGGTTTTACGTTTATTATCGGCAGCATATTTTTTTGCTTTGTTAATTAGTTTTAGTTGTTGAAATTGCTCCATTTTTATATTGAGACAGTAGTTTACCTTTAGATTACCATACATTTTTACTGTTCATAAAGATGAAATAAGAAACCAAAACTTTGCGCACGTGCGGGACTTGAACCAGCAAGCCTCGTTCGGAAACAATTTGGAATGAAATGTGATTTGGAATAAACTGAAAAATTTATTTAAATAATAAGTATAACTACTGATAAAATAAGTTTTGTTATATTAGCTAAAATAAAATTACATGGAGATCTTTAATTTAATATTCCTTTCATGGAAATTTTCAATCTCTTCATTGATAGGTACGATAAAAACCAACGAATAAACGACCATATTTTTACACTTTTGTAGGTACCTTAATAAATTTGTTCAAAATTAATCAAAGGTTCGGGCAGAAATAAATGAATATATTAACCCTATTTTCATTTTGCAGGGAAGCTGATAACACTTAGTACCGGAACACGAGCGTTGTCTTGGAAATGTTATACTTACAACCGGAAGCGAGCGAGGGACAACTATAGATGGCGGTGGTACTGTGCGCATTACGACAAAGGCTGTCGAGTCAGCGTCATCACAAATGAAGAGCTGATTGTCTGTGAAATAAGCGGAGATCACACTCACCCTCCCCCGAAGTATCAACAACGCGGAGGGGTACATTATAAGGTCTAGGTTTACGTCATAACGATTATTTTCAGCCCTTGTTCGCAATTTTTGCGATCGGATCTCTTTGTACATTTCCGATAGATGATAGATGTTCTGGTTGAGCGTACAAGGGCTAGAATATTTATTCTTGACATTCATAAACTGAATAAGTATAGTAAGAGTAGTGCTTCAGACTTTGACTGCATAGGTCAACTCAATATACCGGTTTAGGTAACCGCTAGTTCTTTCTAATTATAATTCCACATCTGGGTTTTTATCTGTGTGATATGGCATTATGGCTCTGGGGCTCTATTTTTAATTACAACTCGCGTCAATATTCCGGTTCGAGTTTTGTTCGAAAAATAAATAAAGAAGCAGACACTTAAAACGGAACTATATTTTTAACAGAATTAAAAAGACGGGTTATCAATTCGACATGTATTTAAGTGATATAGTTGAACTCGGATAATATTTGAGCATCTATTAGGGCTAAGCACGTTTGCATATTTCGTAAGTGTATGTATGTTTGTTTATTTGTATGTTTGTCTAAGTATTCCTAGGAAACGGAAGTCTTAGTGAAATTATTCTATTTTAGGTCAGTCAGGTAGATTTTGACTTAAATTTCATCGAAGTTTCATCAAAATCGGCCTAGTAGGTTTTTAGATTATAGGTAGTAACTAAAATCTGTGTTTTTATTTTATATAAAAGCCTCGAGAATACTGCTAAGCTCAAAGCTCTCTTTCACATCCGTTATAAAGTGATATGACACAGTTATTATTGTTCTGTTCTGAATTGGATAGTAAAAGAAGTGCTTCAGACGATGTTCTGATAAGCCAAGCAAGCGAAAGCGCTACACAAAATATTAATGTTGATATACTAGTACAGTGTGTTAATTTTACACTCGATCAAACTTTTAATATTGCCTAGTTCTTAGTATCGTCTTAGGCTCTAAGTACCTATGCATTACTTACTATTAGTCATCTGTCTATCGTCAAGTCACCACAAGATAAATAGTCATACCTCTATGTGCTTACTCGTACCTATGTGAATCTATAGCGAATTGAAATAAAATAATTAGAATTGACTGCTTCTTTGATTTGGTTTTTCCTTGTGTACTGGCCACCACTGAACAAAAACAAAGTCATCTGGTGTTAAAGGGTAAAAATTGGTCCAGATTTCTACCTTTTAGGAATTCTTGTTACATACTTTATTATACAATGTGTTAATTCTACACTTGATCAAACTTTTAGGGAGTGCGCTAATGATGGTTTTGAACAACTTTTGCTATGGGACCAACTTCGAAATCGATAAAAAAATATTCCTTTCATCTCGGAAAAAATGTATAGAAGCTGTTTTTTTCTCGATTTTGAAGTTGGTTCAAGTAAAAGTTTCAAGAACACTTCTTGAAAGTTTGATCAAGTGTGTATTTTTTTAATTGTTTTATATTGGATACCAATCACATACATTGCTCTGATCCCAAAGTAAGTAGCCAATGCACTTGTGTTATGGAAATCAGACACAACGGTGATACCACAACACCCAGACCCGAGACAATATAGAAAAGATCGTTTTCTACATTGACCCGACCGGGAATCGAACCCGGAACCTCACGAGATGGCGACGCTTGAAACCAGCGTGCGAGCCACTCGACCACGGAGGTCGTCAAATTATAAATTAACATATTGTATTTGTAAATATATAATTAACACATTGTATAGTACAAAATCTTCCTCTTTGAACTAGATTTATTTTGAATTAAATTAGTTATGATTCACAATAGGTATTACAGTTTATTGCTTCAAATTTCAATTCGACAAGTTCTTTAAATAAAATATTGTAAACATTCATAAGGTTAAAATAATTCGACCACACTAGCGCTAAAGTTAAATGGCAACACTAATAATAATAGTCCCCCTAGCCGATTTCGACTACGGTGGCCAGTCGTTACGACTAACCGACTGCGCGGGACATATTATAGTGCACAAGTGTGTGCGCAAACACAGATGCACTCTCTATTCCTTTCACTCTCATAGCCCGATGGGACAGAAATCTGACACGACCATAGAGAGTTCAGGCGCAGGACCAACGGCTTTACGTGCTTTTCCGAGGCACGGGGGTGAAACACCGCCAACTTCCAAACTCCGGGCTACCCTAAGAATTTCTGAACAGAAAAACTCAGGTATATATTTTTGGCCCGACCCGGGGATTGAACCCGGGACCTCTGGCGCAGCCGTCGCTTTATAGTGCGACCCTCCTACCGCTGCGCCACCGAGGCAGCTAAATGGCAACACTAAAGCAATTTTAAACCGAACGGAAGCGCAGGGAAATTCAAAGCCAGATTCAATACGATCCCTTGGGGTGAGGGTGTTGAAGGTCATCAACTATCACGACCACCAACCACCGCAAGTAATTGTTCAAAACGGGAAAATGCACCGAAAACATATTATAATCTAAAACTATTATTTAGACCACAGTTTGCTTTTGAGAAGAGGCAGCCGTCGATATGACGTCGACGATCTACGCATCAACTTGGCTCTAATATAACGGTCGTTATCGGTCATAAGTCGGCGTCTAATTTTCAGCAGGTATTTACAGTTTCAGCAGCCAGTCATCAAAGGTACCTTTGGTTTACCGTCTTAAATATTGTTTATTTATTAATACATAATAAAACTGATTGATGAGTGACTGAAGAAATACTTAAATAATATTTTTCTTACAGCTTTATTTAAGTGCCATGACACAACATTTTTGGTTATTGTTCTGCTATACTCGTAGGTCATAATCGGGTTTTTTTAAGCTTACGATTGAAATTTGAGCCCCAAACTTTTGTTATAAAGTGCTACACGAAATATTTATGCATTTCAGTGGAATGGGCGTTCAATGCTAATGGAAAAGAGGTACTAGTTGTCAACGGATACTCGTTCTACTGCCACAGAAAGACAGCTGAGTCAGCACTTTGGTTGTGCACCAGTCGCACAACCGTCTCTCGGTGTAAAGCAAAGGTCACAGTAGGCACAGACAAATTCTTCAAGAGCTCAGTTTTGACTCACACTCACCCACCAAAGAAATATGTTATTATCAATTCTGTTTATCACAAGGTGTAGTATTAAGAAATCAAAGATTTGATACAAGTTTTTTGTCGACATCCGTGGTGTAGTTTCAAGGCGTCGCTGCTCCGAGGTCCCGGGTTCGATTCCCGGTCAGGTCAATATAGATTTTATTTATTTATTTTGTCTCGAGTTTGGGTGTTGTGGTACCACTATTGTCTGATTTCTATAACACAAATTCATTAGCTACTTACTTTGGGATCATAGCAATGTATGTGTTTGGTGTCCAATATTTATTTATTTAAGTCATAATCACGTTTTCATAAGCTTTTTTAATTTGAGTCATATGATAAAATTTGAAACGTTTAAATTATGTAATAAATAATATATATTGGAAACCAATCACATACATTGTTCTGATCCCAAAGTAAGTAGCCAATGCACTTGTGTTATGGAAATCAGACACAACGGTGGTACCACAACACCTAGACCCGAAACATTATAGAAAATATCGTTTTCTACATTGACCCGACCGGGAATCGAACCCGGAACCTCACGAGATGGCGACGCTTGAAACCAGCGTGCGAGCCACTCGACCACGGAGGTCGTCGAATAACATCTGTTTTTAAGCTTTCAGTACTATTTCTTGGATTTCGTTGTTTTCTGAAATTAATTAAATATTATAAATATAAACAAACTTTTTTGATACATAAAATGAGCACATATCTAGTTTTATTTGTTATTTTGTTTCGAAATTTTAGTCATATACTTAACTAGCGGTCCCCCGCGACTTCGTCCGCGCGTTTTGAGTTTGCTCCCTCCCTTCCCGTCGCAGCGTCATGTTTTATATCCTAAAGCCTTTCTCGATAAATATTTATTGAAATCAAATGATATAAAGGGCAACTTGGTTCTAAATGAAATGCTCGTGATGATGAATGTATTTATTTTGATAAGAATAAATACCTGTGTGTATAATACACCTCTAAAAATAATGCATTATTTTTTTACAAATTGATTAACATAAAAAAGGTTGTAGTAAGTCAACCATAAAAGATAGACATATGCTGTCGCGGACTTTATTATAGAACTCTTAATGCTGAACAATCCTGTCATACATGATTTTTGTGTAACTTAAGCGGTTTCCGCAGCGTATGCAGCGGAAGCTCTCAAAAGGAATATCTTTCTCCCGTTTTCGCAACATTTTTCATTTTTGCTTTGGTCTTATGAGTCGTATGTTTATGTTATAAAGCTTAAAGCCTTCCTCGATAAATGGACTATCCAACGCAAAAAAAAAAATTCAAATCGGGCCAGTAGTTTTTGAGATTAGCGCGTTCAAACAAACAAACAAACAAACAAACTCTTCAGCTTTATAATATTAGTATAGATAATAAAAAAAATATGAAAAAATATATATTTATCTACTTAAAGTGGAAGATTTAAATCCTAAAACCACAAGTGAGTAATTCAGTCTTTATCATCGTTTAGATGTGCATTTTCATAAAAAAAGTCAATAAAATATGATATATTGATTTCAGTGACATTTGTATTAGTTAGGGAGGCGAATAGGGGAATTTTCGGTAATACTCGAGCGCGGCAGTTTAAGATATGAGAGATACCTTGGACCTAATGGAACAACCTTGTAAAGTATTTAGCTCTATATGTAGTGACGCGCGCCTAGGATAGACGATCAGATTAGTAAAAAAAAAACGATAGTCTGTAATACTCGAGCGCGTCAGGTTAAGATATTAGGGGTTGATTTTAGTGTTTTAAGACTAAATTTAACTAATCTGATGATAAGTTCTTGACGCCGCCGAGTTATAGGGTCGCGAACTTGTAAAAAAAAAACGTTAATCCGGCATTCTCGAGCGCGATTTTTTTTATTTTTATTTTGAAGAATATAATCTAAAACGTACTAAAAATACAAAATCTGCCGGTTTCCGCATGACCAGGAGTGTGGAGGAGCCATTTCGTCTTCCGAAAAACGCGTTGCAGCATATAAGTCGCGAACGATACATTTTACAAAAAAAAAGTTTCAATAAACAAAAAAGGTAATTTTATTTTACACAAAAAAGGTCTCTTTACATTTTTGTCCAAAGTTAAAACTTTTTGACTTGAAACTTCATAAAAACTCAAACTCCCGGTTTTTTGAGTATATCTTGAAAACTGAGGGTGTTAAAAAAATGATATGAAATAACGATGATTAAATTATGTTACTTTTATCTCAAAAATTTTTTTTTTTCTAAAGCTTCTCGACAATTTTCGTGGACTTGGAAAAGGTTACGCGTATCTGTATACAAAAGTATTATTAACATGTACAGTTTCATGTATGTATATTATTCAATAGCCTGTTGATCCTCAAATTGTTTTTGGACGTACCGTTAGCAAAACGAAGTGAAGAATTATTAAAAAGAAAGAAGAAAGGAAAAAGAAAGTAACCAAAAAGCCTTTCCGGTCAGATTAAGAGAACCCACCAACATTTTTGTCAGATTAAGAAAATATGCTTTCAGGATACCGAGATGAACCTCCCCTATGAAAATCTGACGCGCTCGAGTATTTCAAAAAAAACTTTTATTTTTTGCATTTTCAAAAATTCATCGTAACTTATGGTCACGCCAAAATTGTCAGTTTTTTTAAAGGGAGCTTCCTTGGGGCCTACTTAACACCCCTTCCGAAAATCTGACGCGCTCGAGTATTTTTATTTTTTTTGCATTTTTGACTACTTTATATGCCTACCCCCACCACGCAAACCGGCAGATTAGTATACCGTTGTTATCAGAGGCACTTGGGGCATACGTAGTATGAATATCTGACGCGCTCGAGAATGCCCAAGTAACTGTTTTTTTTTACATTTTTGAAAAACCGTACACGCTAAACCCACCGCTAAAATGGTTTTTACCATACGAGCTTTTCTTTTCGAAATTATTTTATCTTTCGATTTTGATAGGTCTCGACGGCGCCGTTGAATTACGCCATTTAGCTACCTCGCCTCCCTAACTATATGGAACAAATCTGGAAAACAGCTAGCAATATTCGAAGGATACACATTCTTCTGTAGTTCCGACGGCGTTACCAAGAATAGATGGCGGTGTACCAAATGGGGCCCCTGTCGGTCCAGACTCATCCTGACAGCTTCTACCAAAGAGCTGCTCGAAGCTAAGATCGACCACAATCACCCACCACCCACTTTTATCATCAGGAATGGGATTTACTACAAGATCTAATAATGTATATATAGCTTAGGCACAAAAAAACTACATGTACATTTGCCAAATCCATTATCTACAGAGTCAATAATAGCGCTGAACAGAAATAAATATAAATACTGAAGCATTTCACACAATATTTGTGCTAGTATTCATTGATGTGTAGTAGTCTTACTAAGTATTAAAAATAAATTTGTAATGCGTTCAATTTGATTTAATTGCTAGTTTGTGTCATCACTTTAGTAAATCTGACGTTCAATTATCCATGTTTTCCAAACCTTTAGAACGTCTTAATTGACTTTTATACCATTTTAATCTTGATTTATACCACAACATTAATATTCCTATCGGAACAGAAGGACAAGTAAAAGCTGTCAAACAAAACCGATTTAAGATGTCAGTAACTAACATAAGTAAGTAACATTTGTAGCTTTTAATGAGAAAACCTTTCAATCAGGTGATTTATAACAATGTTCCTAGGTTAAACATATTAGTTTACTGCATGATAAACAGCCGACACAAAATATCGTTTCGCTCGCTTTTGTCGTTCTATTCCAAAGGGATAATAATTTCATGATTTATACTTCAGTGATATGACAAATTGATAGCGAAGCATGTTCGGTATCAATTTGTTTACAAGCGCATTGTCGAGTCTGACAAATTATCTTATTTTATCATTTCATTTGTTTATTCTGTTAGACGGATAATCAATTATGACATTACTATGGTAGGCAACACTAGGACTCAAGGACAGCACTAGGACAGATAGATCGTGTTTGACATTAGATTGATTGTTGTGAAATAGTCCCGCGCACTTTTACTTACTGCATTCATTATTGTATAATTAGTAACTTTGTTCTGAAATAAGAAATTTTATCAACACACCGAGTTATGTCTTTCAATACGTATTTTTAATATTCTCTAACCTAAAATACATTTCTCACGGTACATTTTAATGCATACAATAATTAAATTATCTGTTTGGATACTTAGCCGGTGATGTCACCACCGTCTCGGTGAGGTAAGGCAATCGCTGTATGGTTTCTGGTAGCTTTTTAGACCTCACAATGTTTTTGATGTCAATCTCGAAAAATAATAATATGAGAGTAGTGTCATAAGTTAGCTTCTGTCCAGTGGTAGTATATTATAATAAGTTATCCGTTTGAAATTAGTTGTGTTTCATGATTTTCTTAACGATATCTGGTAAATGAATATTTTATTTTACAAATGGAACTTCTTTTCTAACTCTGATATTCAATTATTGCGACAAGCTATTCGGCCCATAATTGTATAATATGTTTTCTTTGTCAGTAATGCAGGTCTTTAGCAGCTCTGGCAAGCTCATGCTGATCGTCAACGACTACCCCTTCTACTGCCAGCATCAGCTCGTCAAGACTAATAACTGGTGTTGTACCAAGAACTTGAAGTGTAAAGCTCGGATCGTCACTAGTAAGGACAACACCATCATTCGTGCTTCCCTTGATCATAGCCACTTTCCTGCGAAGTACATCATAAAAAATGGCATTTATTATAAGTTTTAACTTTGCTGTGTTTTTTCTTGTTAATTATTATTATTAAAGGTTTCTTGTTCTAAAAGTACTTTAGTTACTTCGCTTATATTGCATTTCAGGGGGCCTATTTTTAAATGTCTCGTGTCAATCAAAGAAAAGCACACGCCACATCGACGTATAAAATAGATCCCCAGGACAAAACATTGCATGTTTTAGGCATTCTACAATACTTTTTTTCTTTTGTGTAAGGATCAAGTTTGATGCATCCCATAATGTATATTGGCAATGATGTTTTTAACACTCACAGTGTCATATTTTATATTCATAAAGAAGAAATAAGAAAAAAAAAGCGTCCCACCCGTGCGCAAATTTTTGGTTTCTTATTTCACCGTTATGTTATTGGCAATGATTTTAATGATTAATTTGTGTATTACTTTTATTATATTTTTTAGCCATAGAATGTGACCGAAGGTGAGATGAAGTCCGCCGGGGCCATTAGTCTTGCATAAAATTCACATATTAAAGTTTGCACTAACAAATGGACTTAAAAATCATGCAATAACTTCTAACTAACTTCTTTATGGAACTAGAAATAATTCTTTCATATAATACATGACAAAAATATTCCAATTTAATCCTTATCCAGTGATTTGGGCGAGACGACACACAGGGCCCGAGGTCGTCATCGTCGACGGCTTCAGCTATTACTGTGCAAGGACCCAGTGTACCACTCTGCACTGGTACTGCTCCTCCAGGTCTACCACCAAGTGCAGAGCCAGGGTTATCACAACGAAGTACAGGTATATACTAAACGCCATCTTGGAACATAATCACGCGCCGGCCAATTATTCTATAGTTGGTGGGATTTTTTATAGATATAAGTGATGGTTAAAAAAAAAAATTACACTACTTGTTTCGTTAATATAAAAAAAAATATTTTTGTATAAAGTATATTTTATTAACGTGTCCCATTTATTAATAAATATTTTAATCATTTATTAATAAATAATTTAATCAGACTTATTGCATTTTCTGTAGCCCGGTTGCTTGGTCGATAGTAAAGGATAAATGTCGTTACAAGCGGTTAAATATTTAGGATTGTGCATGTTTTTAAGAAAAATACCTTTACCAATGGTCAATCAAATAGCCAATCTGATATTTGGTAAACGTGTTATTTCTTTAAAACACGCACAATCGTAAATATTCAACCGCTGTTAACGACATATAACCATAGCTATCGGCCACGCAATCGGGCTTTAGTGGTTTCTTTTCGGATTTCTGATTCGAATGTTGATACTGATTTTTAAATTAAAAATCAGTAGTTAGTATTAACACTAAAACTAACACTATTTTTTATTTAGTCTATTTTTTTAAAGAAGAGGTTATTTATTCGACCTGCAATTATGTCATATATATTCTGAGTTTTAATTTAATAATTACTAAGGCAAAAATGGTTCTTTTACTTTTATTAAACACACGCGGCACATGCTACAAGCCACAATCCACTGCACCATAATTTTGTTTTTGCGATTAAACGGTGCGTGGAGGCAAATCGATTTCTTAATACTTTCTTCATACTTACCAACAGTAGTGGTTAGTGGTAATAATAAAGGGGTTCCGTTAGAGGCGAAGGTAAGCAACCCTAACTAACGTAGTAAGTACCCGAACGCGCGCGTTGACAGATCTCTTCTTTGTTTTAAATTGACGTTAAATCGATTCTATTCCAGTAGCTATCTTATGTCTTTATGATATGTTTTCTATTTAGATGTACTCTTGCATCAAAATCCAGAATACAACCACTAAATCAATTCTTATATTAGATACTTACTTACGATACCGTTATCGTAACCGCTACCGGAGTCAGGAATAGCGGGGCTGCCGGAGACTGGGGGCCTGGGTTTTTTATGTCCTACCATGTTGGGGGGGTATTTGCCAATACACGCCACGCTTTGCAGGCGGGTTGGCGACTGCAGAGGCGCAGTCTCTTGTAGGTGTAACACTGCTCAACATTTAACGGCGCCTTTTGTTGGATGGTTATCCCGCCATTTCGGACGGTCGCCATTTCGGGTTGGTCAGTTGTATTTGTTTCGGGTAGCTCTAGTGATGCTCTTCTTCTGGGCCTTTTTGTCTAGGTACTAGAAGGCGACTTTGCACCTAATCGTCAGATCGAAAAATTGATTATAAGGAACTAGCATTTTATTTTTTACTTTAATAAACTTCGCATTTTGCCTTTATTTTCATATACTGGTATGGTTTCGTATTATTATAATATTATTTGGAGTATTTTGTATTGTTTTAGTTTTTGAACTTTTGCCCTTTTTTTCTCATTTTAAGCATTAGTGTTTGCATTAAGTTTTTATTTTTATTTTTTTAGATCTCTTTTGATTTTTAGAACTTTGACTATATCAATTACTCAATTTAAGCCACAGATAAACTTACACAGTTTTTTTTTCCAGTAAAGTTCGTGAAGAACAATCGGGGCAAGGTATTGGCCATCGCTGACGGCTACACCTTCTACCGTCTCCGAGAGCAGACGGTCACAGATTACTTCGTATGCACCACTGGAACCAGTTGTCATGCCCGGCTGAGCACAAGCAAGGCGGGAGAAGTGGTCAGGGCCTTGCTGAACCATAACCATGCGCGGCCAAGGTTCATTATTAAAGATGGAGTCTGCATCAAATGAATGCTGCAACATAAAAATGTATGATTATTGTGCCTGCCTTCTTCTGGCTGAGCCTAATTAAGTTAGTTTTTAGTAATGACTCAAAATCATGTTTACAAATAAAAAAACTTTTCGTATGCATTTTTTTTATTTAATTCAAAAATATACAACCACAATATGCATGTTTGTTAAACAACAGATTATAATGTCTGTATAAATATTTAATGATTAGCGCCCTTAATAAGTATACATAGGTATCGACGTGTTTTTTTTATCGAAGCATGTGTATTATTTACTGAACTTCAGAAATTAAGAGTATTTTGTTTTAGTGACATGGGCTATGCACCGGAACGGCAAACAGGCGATCATTGTCAATGGTTTCACGTACTATTGCAACAAAAATGGGTTTTAAAATAACATTTATAGGTGCACCGACGGCTCCAACTACAGAGCTCGCTTCGTCATGTCCAAGGAAGGCCATACGATCGTCTGAGGTAACCTGTTCCATAACCAAAAACCACCTAGGTTCGTAAGATTGCTTGTACATCAAAGTTTGAAACCATATAATCATAATCGTAGCTGAATGAATCTTTTATTTGTGTTAGGAACCTTCATTAAAACTGTTTCGTCTGTCTATAAAAGCTATAAATAATACCAATACTACCATTATTTTCACTTCACTCAATTATTATTTTTGTAAATGTATTATTATATAATACATCTTAGCCGTGACTAATTGATACCAATGTATTTCATAGGATACAGTTATTTTTTTTTGTTTGTTATTTAGCTATGTAAGCTTGAGAAAAATACCCGTGACAAAACACAAGAGTATTTATGAACAGTGTCTGAACTTAATCATACTATACGCGGAATCTGTATCTAATCGGATATACGGACAGAGTATAGTTGCGAATCAGTATGGACCGAGTACTCAGTACAAAAAAAATGTAGTACCTAATAATGACAAGGTTTAGTAATGTCTGCATGAGTTGTTTGGTAATTTGCGATTCAAAAATCACAGTCACTTTGTTTGTTTTAAGAGCGTTTGTTATTTATTAGGTAAGCATTATTGAAGACTTTTGTATTGTTATTTATGAACGCAATTTTTTTTTATGACTTACCTATCGATAAATACAATCCAATTTTTTACGTTTTTAATAGTTAACATTTTTTTTTCAAAGTATGGCCCAAATGTACTCTGTAATGTGACTTACTATCATTTGGCCCATTCCTGAATACTTTACACAATATATTGTGTCGTTATATCAATACACTGTATAATAAGATTGAAGGATTGTTGTTGAACTTATGCTAGTCATTAGGAATTTAATAGAGTCATTTAAATTAAGCATGTTGTGTGCAGAAGACCTTTAAATTACCTTAAAAGTGAACAGAGAGATAAACACAGAGAAAACACAGAAAAATGAACTGAAACTGGTGCCCTAAATTTTATGCAATTCTGGAATTGGTATAAAAACTTGTACAAGTTGAATGATTAAACATAAATTGGACCCAGAAAATAAATACCCATCAAAAACAATACTTGTCAAAAAAAACAAGTCTCGCAACTCAGTTGTTCTGTGGTAAAAAGTTGTGAGATCCATGTAATACCAAGTCGGTTATTAATTTATTCAGTCTCTACTGAAGCGACTTTCTGTCTTAATACGTCCAGTCTCTAAGACCACGATCGTGGTCCATAACAATTAAAAATCAATTGTGTCTGGAATCTCCGTACTCGAAGCATTAAGTTGTTACGTAATAATTAACAGCATCTTATAGTGACGCATATCAATATTAAAATTCTTTAATGTTTTATATAAATATATTGAGGCTTGGCCATCGCACTCAATAATTGAATTCACATGTGTTTTCAGGCGATTGAATTTACACGTGTTTTCAGGCGATGACCAAGTCTCAATCTATACTAATATTATAAAGCTGAAGAGTTTGTTTGTTTGTTTGTTTGAACGCGCTAATCTCAAAAACTACTGGCCCGATTTGAATTTTTTTTTTGCGTTGGATAGTCCATTTATTGAGAAAGGCTTTAGGCTATATAACATAAAGATACGACTCATAAGACCACAGCAGAAATGAAAAATGTTGCGAAAACGGGAGAAAGATATTTATTTTGAGAGCTTCCGCTGCATACGCTGCGGAAACCGCTTAAGTTACACAAAAATTATGTATAACAGGATTGTTCAGCATTAAGAGTTCTATAATAAAGTCCGCGACAGCATATGTCTATCTTTTATGGTTGACTTACTACAACCTTGTGTATGTTAATAAATTTGTAAAAAAATAATGCATTATTTTTAGAGGTGTATTATACACACAGGTATTTGTTCTTATATCAAAATAAATACATTCATCATCACGAGCATTTCATTTAGAACCAAGTTGCCCTTTATATCATTTGATTTCAATAAATATCTTAGGAGCTATCACAGTTTTAACATAACTCCGCACCAAAATAATGGTCGCAGCTTAAGTACAACGTGCGCTTGCGCATATCTATACTAATATTATAAAGCTGAAGAGTTTGTTTGTTTGTTTGAACCTGCTAATCTCAGAAACTACTGGCCCGATTTGAAAAAATATTTTTACGTTGGATAGTCCATTTATCGAGGAAGGCTTTAGGCTATATAACATAAAGATACGACTCATAAGACCACAGCAGCAATGAAAAATGTTGCGAAAACGGGAGAAAGATATTCCTTTTGAGATCTTCCGCTGCGTACGCTGCAAAAACCGCTTAAGTTACACAAAAATCATGTATGACAGGATTGTTCAACATTAAGAGTTCTATAATAAAGTGCGCGACAGCATATGTCTATCTTTTATGGTTGACTTACTACAACCTTTTTTATGTTAATAAATTTGTAAAAAAATAATGCATTATTTTTAGAGGTGTATTATACACACAGGTATTTATTCTTATCAAAATAAATACATTTATCGTCACAAGCATTACATTTAGAACAAAGTTGCTCTTTATATCATTTAAATTCAATAAATATCTTAGGAGCTATCACAGTTTTTACATAACTCCGCACCAAAATAATGTTCGCAGCTTAAGTACGACGTGCGCTTGCGCTAATAATATTATAAAGCTGAAGAGTTTGTTTGTTTGAACGCGCTTATCTCAGGAACTGTTGGACCGATTTGAAAAAATATTTCTGTTTTGGATAGCTTATTTATCGAGAAAGGCTTTAGGGTATAAAACATGACGCTGCGACGGGAGGGCAGGGAGCAAACTCAAAACGCGCGGACGAAGTCGCGGGGGACCGCTAGTTATATTATAAAGATGAAGAGATGTTGGTTTGAACGCGCTTATCTCAGGAACTGCTGAACCGATTTGAAAAAATATTTCTGTGTTAGATAGCTTATTTATTGAGAAAGGCTTTAGGATATAAAACATCAAGCTGCGACGGGAGGGGAGGGAGCAAACTCAAAACGCGCGGACGAAGTCGCGGGGGACCGCTAGTATATTTATATAAAACATTAAAGAATTTTAATATTGATATGCGTCACTATAAGATGCTGTTAATTATTACGTAACAACTTAATGCTTCGAGTACGGAGATTCCAGACACAATTGATTGTCAATTGTTATGGACCACGATCGTGGTCTTAGAGACTGGACGTATTAAGACAGAAAGTCGCTTCAGTAAAGACTGAATAAATTAATAACCGACTTGGTATTATGGATGGATCTCACAACTTTTTACCGCATAACAACTGAGTTGCGAGACTTGGTTTTTTTGACAAGTATTGTTTTTGATGGGATCTCATTTCTTTTTGTATTTTGTAGACAGTTCTACTTTTTTCCTTACTGAATCCATTGCGACTACCTACAAGTTAGATTGCAAAGTTATTTTTATGCAGAAATACGAATAGGTAATAAGAAATT
Organism: Pyrausta purpuralis; assembly: GCA_963924145.1. NCBI lineage: Eukaryota > Metazoa > Arthropoda > Insecta > Lepidoptera > Crambidae > Pyrausta > Pyrausta purpuralis. Next base: position 24,107,959 of record OZ001643.1, read on the forward strand.
TATAAATACTTAGGTACTTAAAGTATCAATATTTAATTAAAATTATTTATCCGAACAACGTCCAAAATGTAAGCAATTGTAAGCAAATAATATCAGTAGACCAATGAGAGTAGCCTTTAGTCGTCAAACTAATATAGCAATCGAAATTATCATTGAAAATCGCAAAGTTATAGGTAAGAATTCTGGGGACATACGAACAGCAATGGGTCGCTCGCGCGTATGAGCGCGGCTGCTGCTCGCTCGGCGACATTCAGCGCGCCCCGCCACTGTCTCCGCCCCGTGCCCTTGCGCTAGCACCGCGCAGCGCGTGGTATAATAATTATTTACAACCTTACTTACTCGTTATAAGTACGAATACGCATGTAGGTACGTTTTTTGCATTAAATAATTTAATTTACACGTGTTTTCATGACGGAAATACCCATTTTTTGCTCGATTTGGCAGGGGCACTACTATGCGCCTATATTTATATGGGACTAGCTTAAACCCGCGGCTTCGCACGCAATAATAATAACTGCCGTAAAACATCGTTACGAATAAAGCCAATATTGAAAAATTTAACTGAAGACTTGGCTGTATGGGCTTAATTTTCTTTGCGGCCTTTTCTAAATTTTTTAATTTTTCCTTGATTCATACACCAAACACTACTTATATTCCAAATTTGAAGCTTCTAGGTCTGCTAGAAGTGCCTTTGCATTTTGATGATCGGTGAGTCAGTGAGTGACAAAATTAAGAAATTTGACCCGTTATAATTCCGAAAATACTGGTTCAAATTGAATGAAAATTAAAATATACCATGTCTTTACAATGCCTGCATGGTTACTGAAATTTCAGTCTTCTAGTTTTATTCACAACGAAGTTACAGGGGGTCGAAAATGGTCTGAATTGCTTCGAGAAAAGGATGGTACGGCCGTGACGATTTTTTGCTCGACTTGGTGGGCACTGCCGTGCCCCCAGATTTGTATGTTCTCTGACAACATACGTTCATTGAATGTGAAAATTACTTTCGGCTGTTCCTGATAAAAGTAGGCAAACCTCGTTCTATTTATGATGAAGCTACTGAAAAAAAATTTGCTTCATTGACTGTTTGGAAAAAGACGGTATTAAATACATAAATAAGTTTATTTTTAGGACTGAAAAACGTCAACAACTGTTACAGATGATGTATTCAATGGATTCTGGGCACAGTCTCCTGCTGGTAAACAGATAGCTGTTGTAGACGGATATACCTTCTACTGCATAAGGAGAGGAATGAGAAGAGACATGTATCGATGCACCAACTCCAAGCACTGTAACGCCAGGTTTACATTGGACAAAGACAACTCGTTCACTCTCAGCCAGCTGCAACACTCACATAATGCACCCCGCTTTGCAATATGTGATGGAGTTATTGTTAGGAAATAAATAAAATGATAATAATATATGTATTTATTCAGTAACTTATTGGCAATTTTACTTACTTAATTGGTTATAAAAAAATATACCTATCATTGTATCGATTTAAGACTATCACAACAATCTAATAAATAATAAAACACTCTTAAGGGGCTTCACGAATTTTTGACGCGCACACTAGCGCCACTATAATTAAAATAATTATTACTCCTTAAATACAAAAACAATAAAAAATCTGGTAGGAACGATTGTAGTACAGGTTCTATAGTTTAGTTAGTACCTTTAAATTGTTTCTAAAGTAGTTTACTGTGGTTAGAGTTTGAAAAACTGCCAAATATGGCCACTTTTGGCATTTTTTCTAACTGTAACTGCAGATAACTCTATTTTATTGAACTTAAACACTGTGTCTAAACCACATAACCAGAGCTACAATCGCATTAAGCAGATTTTCGATTGGTCTTTTATTTAACGAGTTATGATTTTTTCTACTAAAGTGGCGCTAGTGTGCGTTTAAAAACCGGGTAGCCCCTTAAATGCTGTGAATGATAAAACTTGAGGAAGACTTCCGAGCAATGCGGCCTGCGATAGTGTCTGACGCGTACAGAGCTTTGGAGCTGCGCAGCTATGCAGGGCTTGTTAACGATACCAAATTCACACTATAATTATCGTTAAATAACGATACTTTCATTATTATTATTATTTTATTATTATTGATTCCGGTATAATAATGTTAACATTTAACGTTAAAAGTATCGATACTTTTATCCTATCGCTTTTATAAAGCGATGTTGCCATCCGGCGCGGCGACGTGCTCGATTCCACGCTACGCGAGTCGGCAGATCGGCTAAATGGCAACACCGTCAGCCGTAGATAGATGCAAACACACGGTTTGGTTTCGCGAACACGTGCTTAGTGTTTAGTGCCAAGTTTTGTTGATTTTTCTTGTAGTACACATAATGATAACGGTATGTTTAACGATACTTTTGATATTCATTTGGTATCGTTATCAAGCCTAGGCCATGGTAACATTATCACTTACCGATAAAATTGACGATAACGTTAGGTTAATTTAACGGTAAACGGTCATCCAAGGTATCGTTACCAAGCATAACGTTACCTTTGCCATTAACGTTACCTTCGTCTGGCGTAAGTAACGATACCTGAATTTTAACGGTATGTAAAGCCCTGCAGCTATGACGAAACTATGGAAGTGTACCGATGCCATATGGACGTATCGCTCGCCGCGTTACGCAGGCCTCAGCAGGCTGCATTGCTTAGAGGTCTACCTTTATGAGACTATCATTAAAGAAATCGGTTTCCTTAATAATAGTTTAAAGAAATCGGTGTTATTCGAAAATAATGTAAAATATTATATTTTTAAGTTTTCAGCTAATGTAACTGAGATAATATAATGTTTAAATGCACAATACGACGACATTTGATGACCTCCGTGGTCGAGTGGCTAGCACGCTGGTTTCAAGCGTCGCCATCTCGTGAGGTTCCGGGTTCGATTCCCGGTCGGGTCAATGTAGAAAACGATCTTTTCTATACTGTCTCGGGTCTGGGTGTTGTGGTACCACCGTTGTGTCTGATTTCCATAACACAAGTGCATTGGCTACTTACTTTGGGATCAGAGATGGAATTGTGTAAGGCAATCGTATTCATTTGACAGTTCAAAACGTACGGTATGATCTGTCAAACGGTAAAGAACAAAGCGATTGACAGATCCGTACCGTACGTTTTTAACTGCCAAATGAATACGATTTACACAATTCCACCTCAGAACAATGAATGTGAATGGTGTCCAATATTATATTTATTTATTTACAATAAAACATAAATCACGTCATTACATTATTATATTACGCTAAAGTTCAGGAAAAATATGTATGTAATACATAATATTGAAATTCTCATTTAAAAATATTTTAATTTCAAAGTTCTACAAATACCTACATCGATTACCTTTATATTTATTAACGTATAAATGTAAAAAAAAACTTATAATATTTAACTTATGTATCTGTTTAAATGAATATTAGGAATGTAAATAATACATTTTCTTCATTAGTATTCGTTTAGGTTAAGAGAAAATGAAATCATGTTAGAAAAAATATTTTATTTACAAATATTTTTTTGATAGCAGAATTAATAGAAGCAACAAAATGACAAGAAATAGTTATAGTTTTTTTCTTAACACGTGGACTAATATAATGAAATATACCTATGACTGTATTGCTGCTAAGCTGCTGATTTTATCTTTCATTCTAACAATGCTTTTCGGGTTTCAATATTTATTAACAATAACTTAATTTAAAATTTATTAAAAAAGTAAAAACCGACTTAAAACCAAAATGCACTAAAAAGTCTTATAGTCCATTTTAGGCAAACAATTTCTTTTTGTACAGGCCGTTTTTTTAGCAAGTCTATTATTGTAAACAATCGTGACATTCCTTTTTTTAAGAAATTATCAATTTTAAAATGAAATAAACACAAACTTGCAACTTACATGGGTAATTCATCGATAAATAAGACGGTGCCATCACTTTGACCAGCATCAACTATCAAAGCACCGACTCCAAAAATAAATTGTTTGCCTAAAATGACTTCCTTTACTTTCAGGGGTCAAGAGATTATTTAAGACTTTTTAGTGCAATTTGGTTTTGAAGGCAGTTTTTACTTTTTTTAAAATTTGTCAAAGGATTGCATCTTCTTTAAGAAGCTACAAATTAACTTCAGTCATTATAATTACTGAACTCCTAAAGGAAAAAAAACACTGTATATATTTAAAAAAATAGAGTTTCCCTCGATTACACCAAGATCCCATCATCAGATCCCGAATGGCAAAAATGGGACCAACTAGAAGGTATACCCTCTAGGGTGGCGAAAAAAAATTTCGAATTGATAACCTCCTCCTTTTTAAAGTCATTTAAAAAGTTATCAAAACCGTATTCATTGTTCGTTTCAGTTCAGTTCTAACATATTTAACTTTTTTAGTGATCCTGCTAGCGAAGTCTCGGTACACTGGCAAACATCTTGTTATGTACAACGATTACACGTATTACTGCAAAAAACAGTGCAAGAAAACGAAGTACTTCCATTGGTACTGTTCCACACACAACTGTAGGGGATGCAACGCTAAATTAAAGCTAGATGAGAATTTCGTTATCATTGACCTGGAGAATAAACATACCCACCCACCAGCTAAGTACTTGATTCATGAAGGGCAATATGTGAAAATATAGTATTTAATCTGTTATTTTGTTCAACAATACCTATTTTATGAAAGGGCTTCTTCCTTTGAAGATGTCTAAAGAAGATGAAGAAGATTTCGAAGAGAATATGTATCCAAATTATTTTGTTTCCCGGCAACGTTTAAATAAACTGAAACCCCACTTATTCCAAAAACATAGTACCAAGCTTATCATCATTCTAAGATATTAACCAAACAATTTAAAAACTAATTCTTAGCAACATCATTAAAAAAAGGAGGTATACTTTTATAATTGGTCTAATGATTTTAGTCAGTTTTTTTTAATAAAAAATACTTCAAACAATAAATATACATTTATTGGAAACTGCGAGGTTTTTAATTTAATTACATATATGTGTCCTCTACCATAATATTGACAAAAAATCACGGATATTCTTCCACGAATTTTTCAGAGAACGAACAGTATGTATCACACACCTACTCCAATAAATGATCACAGCTACTTATAGAATCAACTGATCACGACGAGCTCTCGCCCAAAAGTCGCGACTCGATATCCGACTGTTTCATCCGCCATTTTAAAGATAGTGTTGCCAGTAATAAAAATTCAGAGACCCTACCCATTGGTTTAGAAATGATGAATCAAATTATTAAAATGCGCTGTAAGTAAGAACAAACCTTACATTTTTGTAATAAGGGGGTAATACATCTAGTGAATTTCATAAAATTTCTATGTATCACTTCGCCCAGCCGTGTGTGTATTGTACATATTATTTAATAAGTAGTTTTCGTTAGTTATGTGCTGGTAAGTGTTTAAAAGGTTTTAATCAAATGTATTTTCTCATGAATACGTCGCAATGTTTTATTGAAAAAGAACTTCACAGTGTAGCTTTTAGATATTTGGTTAGTTCTCCAAGATGCAGTATCTAAAAGACGTATTGTTACGTTTAATACAATGTCGCCCGGGCGCAAGTGACCGTTTGAAATATTTCGAATATACATAAAAAGATATTGAGATAAACCATGATAGACGAGATAATCTATCTTTATTAGTCAATTCCATCTCAGTTTTTTGGTTTGAAGAACGATTTTTCAAATTAAATTAAGCAGTTTTGGATTATGAATGTGAAATAACGTGATAAAGTAACTCTGAAGTTTTTAGACACAAACAAAAAAAACTGAAATCAATCCATCGACATCGGATGTACGGTATTAAATTGCACATTCTATCCGAAATTTTGTAAAATCAATAGCTTAAAAAGTAATTAAACTCTTTCAAGGTTTTCTATCTATAATTGATATATAAAATAATACGAGTATGTATATTCAAAATAATACAGGCGGTCACTTAAACCTGGGCCACATTGTATATTAAAGATACTTTTGTGTCATTTATTCGCACGCTTTTTTAGCAAGCTTTTAGTTTAATTATTTATGGACAACTGGTATGCTAGCCGTAAACAATATTATTATTTTGTCGCGGTCATCTCCGATATTAACACCCCTACAATAAAAACAAAATTGTCTGACAAGAACAAGATTAACAACTGCCTTACGTGGAACTGAACCATTTTCCAATGTTCACTGGTTAAAAACGACGGATAATAAATGTGAAAAGAGCAAAGTCTCTGCATCATTGGCTGCTTTAAGCAATATCACAAGCCCGCAAAAGACTGCCAAAAAACAGTGAAACTGACAAAAAAAGTATTTTGTCGCATCTCTTTAAATAAAGATCTAACTTCAATATTTGATTTTAAATTTATCACTGGTATTTTTCTATTCAATGGCTAAAATATATTGTGCTTAGTAGTAATTTAACTATAAGGACAATTATATTTCCTGTGCTATAATAGAGGCTTTGTTTTAGATATGACTAATAATATACTTTGGTAAGGTATTAAATAATTACTGGCAAGTTTTTATTAAGTTGAAAATATATTTACAATATTATAGATTCCACAATATATGTTATTTTACAGATTTTCTGGCGATCGTAATTGAAAACCCCAAAAAAAGGAGAACTTGGGATCAGGACAAAATGATTGAAGCGATAAAAGCGCTGCGAGAAAAGAAGATGGGCCTGAAGCGAGCTGTGAAATTGTATTCTGTTCCAAAGTCGACGCTAAGGAGATTTGTTCATAGCGACTTGACTCCTGAAGAAGCCGTTGAAAAATGTTTATCCAGAAAACCTACAACAAACAAGAAAAAAGTTGGAACGGGAAAAGATCTAGTATATTTAACACCAGAGCTTTGGAATGAGGACTCTGACTCCGAGTAAAAGATTAAGGGCATGTTTCACCATCGACAAACAAGCCCTAACCAACAAACTATTCGAATATAGAAAATCACTAATAAGGGCATTGTGTCAACAGGCAGTAAATCAAATTTACTGGTACTTAAGTACTGCTAAGTATGCTTGACAACTATACGTTTTAAATTCTATACACACGTATTCTTGTTGTAAAACAAACATACATAATATTATTTTAAATAGTGGTAAGCGATTTGTTGACAGTCGGATTTTTTAATTGAATCTATTTCGTAGTATTAAGGACATATGTTAATGACGTAGTTGTGTTATGATGTAACTATTGTCATTTCAAAATAGTATTATTTTTGTTTATTTAAGAAGTTGGATTATCATTTGATAAGTTATTAAATATTATGTGAAGTAGGTGATACGTGCATGGGAATTAATTAAGAACACATAATATTTCAATTTTAGTGTCAGGTCAAGATAAAACTGTAAGTAATTAATAGTTCTTTAGCTATATAAAATGCAATCATATTAATTTTGGTGAAATAAAATAGATAAAAAATATTTTAACAAACATGATATTTTAAATAGCCTACTTATTTTAAGTGAGAACAGTGTAAAAGAAAATTGTATGGTTGTTGTTTCTGATACAAGGTATTCCAAATACTTTATTTTTTTCTTTCTTCCTTTATGGCATTACTAATGGTGTTCTTTTTTAGCTTACAATCTTGTGAAGCTAAATACTGCAAGATTATTGCTGCAAATTGGGAACGACTCGTATTTCACCATCTTTTGGAAAATCAGTATCACTGATGTACCTGGTACTGTTCAAAGAGAATCAGTCTCTTATGCCCGGCGCGGCGAGAATGATCAAAGGACGAGTAGAAGTCGTGGTGGCTGAACATGCTCATAACTAAGCTGCCCCCAATGACCATCATCATCATCATCATCATCATAATCAGCCAAAGGACGTCCACTGCTGAACATAGGCCTCCCCCACGGCTTTCCACAGCGACCGATCACTAGCGGTCTGCATCCAGTTTGATCCTGCGATCTTTTTAAGGTCGTCTGTCCATCTTGTTGGTGGACGTCCTACGCTGCGTCTTTGGTCGAAGGGTCTCCAATCTAGAACTTTCCTGCCCCAACGGCCATCAGTTCTTCGCGCTATGTGCCCTGCCCACTGCCACTTAAGCTTACTGATTCTAAAGGCTATGTCCGTTACCTTGGTTCTTCTACGTATCTCTTCGTTTCTGATTCGATCTCGTAGAGAAACACCGAGCATAGCCCGCTCCATCGCCATAACATCGCCAATGACCATAACATGACATTTCTACCAAGTTACTAAAAAGGCGTATTCAGTAAAATTAATAATAGTTAAAAATAATAATATTAAAAGCTAATTGCCGTGCACAACACTTTTGAGTCGCTTTTACCATCGATAAGTAAAGAATAAGTATGACTAAAGCGCAATGCGTGATCGATGGTAGGTACCTATTGGTAAAATGTTCCCAGTGGTTGTATTATAATCTTAGTCAGAATGTTTTTGTATGATAATTGGTGAGATGATGGTCAATATTCAAAACAAAAAAAACATAAATATTCATCCACCGCCGCGCTGGTAACGAAATTTACCTATAACTCAATAATTAAACCTATGTTAGTGAAGAAGAGTATTTTTTAGGGTTCCGTAGCCGAATGGCCAAAAACTGAACCCTTATAGTTTCGTCAAGTCTGTATGTCTGTCTGTCCGTCAGTATGTTACAGCTACTTTATTCTGAAACAGCCTAGTATTACACAGTCGAAACTTAAACCGTAATCTTGTCCCAATGCCACCATTTGGCGGTAATACCTAACGATTAATTGACTGTTGTGAATTAAAATTTACGTATAATAAATATTATATGACTTTAAACTTACCCTGTTATTCATCATAATGCAAACAGTCTAATAAATCTGTTTTAAATATTACACTGTTTTTGTCTCGTTCTTTCTTGGCGCTTGCATCGTTTAACTGAGAGTGACAAAACTGTGTAATAGCTAAATTAGATTTATTAGACTGTTTGAGTTATTATGAATAAGGGGGTAAGAATTTTTACAATGATTTGCATTATATGAAATCAAATTTATGGGACCGCGCGATGAAACGCCCATATTGTAACTATTTCAGAATAGGGTTGCTTGATATCATTATTTTGAAGTGAAATGTTTTGCTACAAGTGATTTAGTTCAAATTTCAAGATGCGGAATCGTTTAACAAATTAATTCACAGACAGAAATTTAATTATAAATGTTAAATTGACACATTGGATTATACAAAATTATGTTCATTTAGAAAATAAAGCCAGTTGTCTGTGTAACATATTTTTGATAACTTTATTTCCCAATAATTACCTCATAAGATTAAAAATCGAGTTTATAGTTTTATATGCTGAATTTCTTAACTAATTCAAAATAAAACAAAATTTAATTTTCATTTTTTAATTACTTACCCAGCCTTATTTTAAGAATGTGGATAATATTAAGGAAGTAGAGAGTCATTCTAATGTCCTACGCAGCATAAGAAAATGTGCTTTTAAACTAGCTGCTAAGAGATTGTGTAAATTTTATAGTGACTACAATTTTGTTTCTATTTTTTAGTTGCAGAGTTTGTTCCAACTAGGAAAGGGAACTATGTACTTGTGTACGGTGAGCACACTTACTGGTGCCACAAGAAATATTCGAAACCTGACGCCGCATGTCGATGGTACTGCTCGAAGACGAAGAGTAAGAAATGCTCTGTGGTGATTCGAACTCTGAACAAAGAAGTCATCGCTGTGAATGGAGAACACAACCATTAAGGCGCTACCCGGATTTACAACGCGCACACTAGCGCCACTTTAGTAGAAAAATCATAACTCGTTAAATGAAAGACCAATCAAAAATCTGATAAACAAGATTGTAGTACAGGTTCTGTAGTTTATTTACTACGTTTAAATTCTTTTAAAGTAGTTTACTGTAGTTAGAGTTAGAAAAACTGCTAAATATGGCCATTTCTAGCAATTTTTCTGACTGTAACTACAGATAACTACTTTAGAAACAATTTAAACGAATTACTACAATCTTGTTTACCAGATTTTTGATTGGTCTTTTATTTAACGAGTTATGATTTTTCTACTAAAGTGGCGCTGGTGTGCGCGTTAAAAATTTCCGAGTAGCCCCTTAACCCGTCATCTTGTCCCAATGTCACCATTTGGCGGTAATACCTAACAATTAATTGACTGTTGTGAATTCAATTTTACGTATTATAAATATTGTATGACTTCCCGTCATTTATCATAATGCAAACAGTCTAATAACCCGGTTTTAAATATTACACTGTTTTGTCTGGGTTTTTCTTGGCGCTTGCATCGTTTGACAGAGAGTGACAAAACAGTGTAATAGCTAAAATAGGTTTATTAGACTGTTTGAGTTATTATGAATAAGGGGGTATGAATTTTTACAATGATTTGCATTATATCAAACCAAATTTAGGGGACCGCGCGACGAAACGCCCATATAACTGTTTCAGAATAGGATTATTTGGTATGATTATTTTTAAGTGAAATGTTTTGCAACAGGTGATATAGTTCAAATTTTTAGTTGCGGAATCGTTTAACAAATAAATTCACAGAAATTTAATTTTAAATGTTAAATTGACACATTGGATTATATAGAATTAAGTTCATTTGGAAAATAAACACATTGTTCTTCAACTTCAACTTCAAGCCATCTTTCCGATGTTTAGTTCAGAAGATAAGTGCCGTTTGTATCATTTAAAACTCGCAGTATTTTACTACAATGATTTTTCTAAATTTTGAAGTTACAAAACTCATACGAAATGGTATAGGAATGATACTAAAGTACCGTGAACAGACTTACTGGTGGAGTAAGAGGTTCACACGACCAGACGCGGTATACCGCTGGTACTGCTCGAAAAGAAAAAGAAAAGCAGTGCTATGCGACGGTTCAACGCTGTCATCGCAGTGAACGGGCAGCACAGGCATTAGACAAAAAAATCAATTTTTAATCTTCAATAAAAAAAGTAAAAACCGACTTCAAAACCAAAATGCACTAAAAAGTCTTAAATAAACTCTTCACCATTGAAAGGAAAGGAATCCGTTTTGGGCAAACAATTTGTTTTTGGAGTCGGTGCTGTAATAGTTGATGCTTGATGGTCAAAGTGATGGCACCGACTCCAAAAAGAAAGCTCAGACCCACAAGATGTTGACTATCAGACGTAACAACACGTCAACATTAAGATTCTAGTAAAGAAACACTATACCTGCCTTTAAATATAATTTGAGGGTTTCCCTCGATTACACCAAGATCCCATCATCAGATCCCAAAATAGAAAAAATGGGACCAACTAGAAGGTACACCCTCTAAGTAGGCGAAAAAACTTTTTGATTCGGTCGACAAACGACAGATATGAGGTAACATACATACAAAAAAAAAACATACAGTCGAATTGATAACCTCCTCCTTTTTTGAAGTCGGTTAAAAAAAGAGTGAAAAAGCTTATTCTTTATGAACTCCTCGACATTTTGAAAAAAATACAAATATCAGTGATATATATGGTTCTCGCTGCATTAATTTAATAACGTATCGTCGGCGTACATGAATGCAAAAACGGAGTATCAAGCACTTGATAGACTAGACACCACGACGACTAGCTCACCAGGCTTGATAGCAACCTCGGTGACATCTCGAGCTCCTCTTTTTGGTACCAGGTCCGGTAGGTATTCTTTTAGCCAGCGGCGCAAATACTCGTCGGCTAGCGCTTCCTCGATGCTGGTTCGCTCAGCCCGGTGATGGGTAGGCCGCGCGGTACCCCTAGTAGGAAGTGGTTAGGGGTGAGCATAATAATTTTGACAAGTGCTTGATACTCCGTTTTAGCATTCATGTACGCCGACGATACGTTATTAAATTAATGCAGCGAGAACCATACATATCACTTATAAAGTCAAAGTGAAAATATTATTTCAGTGTTGTAATGTGTGTAACTGCGTCATGGAAACTCGACTCTGAAATACATTTTTGTAAAATTGGGACATTTTCCTTTTTTTCATCAAGGACCTGTAAATTGTCGCCTCCGTCAGATCAAGATTCAGATTCGTTTATTTACATGAAAACACGGTACATTTGGTTGGTAATTAAAAAAATATATAGTTCAACATGTCTCGCCACAGTTATGGCATGCAAAATATTTTTAATAAGTCTAAATATTTTGTGTATGTCTTTCTTATGTCAATGTTCTATCCTACTATTTCTCTAAAATTAATATGAAAAATAAATTAAATCACTAATATTATGTAAAACTAGCGTAATAAATAAAAGTTTTCATAGAAAAACATATTTGTTTATTTTCCTGAATAGGTCTTTAATTGAAAGTGCAAAAGAAGGGAACCTACTTTAAAGAGATAAATGACTAAGACCAAAATTTATATTTGCATCCCGCATTTATTGCAAGTATATACCGAAAGATGGATGCAAATCTAAATAACAATAATAGACAACTTCTTATTAAGTTAATCTAGTAATGCTAGGATAGCTATATGAACTAGTGCTAAAGGTACTTGATAAACTAATTAAAGATCAAAGCTATGATTGGTTAATGCATATGGCACATAATGTTATAAAAGCAAATAAAGTTAAAGTGAAAAGCCTAAAACAAGGATCGGCTAGTGAATATCAACATTAATGATTAAGCGTGATATTAACAAGTGGGTATGATTTAATTAAAATAAAAAATATTCTAAAAGATTCACGCGGAGTGGGCGCGGCCTGGCCGATAAGGTATGTCGACCTCCGTGGTGTAGTGACTAAGCACGCTGGGTTTCAAGGCGTCGCCGCTCTGAGGTCCCGGGTTCGATTCCCGGACGGGTCAATATAGAAATCAAAATTTTCTTTACTGTCTCGGGTCTGGGTGTTGCGGTAACACCGTTGTGTCTGATTTCCATAACACAAGTGCATTAGGTACTTACTTTGGGATCAGACCAATGTATGTGATTGGTGTCGTATATTTATTTATAGTTAAGGTTGCCGTTTTACAAAAGATTTTTAATAATTACAGAAGGCTTCGCATTCACCCTTCTTTGCTAACATTTTATTGCTCTTTTCTAGTTGCAGAATTCATACCAACTCGAAAAGGTAACTATGTACTTAAATTCGGCGAACACACTTACTGGCGCAATACGAAGTACCTTCGACCAGACGGGGCATGCCGCTGGTACTGCTCAAAGAGAAAAAGAAAGAAGTGCTATGCGACGGTTCAAACTCTGGATCATGCAGTCGTCGCTGTGTATAGGGAGCACAGCCATTGATACAAAAAAAAACTTTTCAAAAAATTGACACCGTCACCGTCGACTCTATAAAAGTCATATATTTATGCAAATAGGTCCAATGCCCAAGGGGACACTTTTTTCATCTAAAATACATCATTAATGGGCGTTATATGTATGAACATAATAATATTTTGTTAATACTAAATGCTAGTCTTCCTCTATATCCTTTGTATCATTTCCTATTTTAACGGATATGAAAATGTTTCTGGTAGTGTTAATACGATTTATATTATGCTAGTAATGTTCGTTTTTTTAATTACGTGTGTCATCACAACTAAGTTTGAATAAAGTAATTCCAAAGTTTTGGGGTGATTACAACCTGACAATAAATGCATAAATGCGGTATTTAAGAGGCGTGCTAGAGGTCTCGCATTATATACCGTACGTTACAAGACGATTCCCGATCCTAGTCTGCCCCACATATGTACTTAGTTCTGTAATAGTATACTTCAGCACTAAACTACATACTCACTATGTGTGACTTATGTTACCCCATTGTATTCACTAAATTACACATTCTCTTTGTCATATGTTCAATACATCATAATTTATATATCTATCTAGACAAACGTTTGATGGAAATTCCGGAAGTGTCCACCATGTTGAATGTAATTCGGCTATGATATAAGAATAACTTGAACTAATCTTTAGATTATTTAATTATTATATTTGCATTTTATAAATAGTAAATTGATTATAAAGATTATTGGGACACTCATTAGATTTTAATGTTTGCCGTATAACAAATGTTATTTTTGGCGCCAAAAGGAAGTTGACTCTAATTAGATGGTGTAGGTTACATTTATATTAAATATTGTTACTTTTAAAATAATAATTTATAAGGCTAACTAAGTTTAGTACAATTAATAACTAAATAATTAATGAATTTACATACTTAATTATCAGATTGTATATCCCTACAAATAAATATTTTAGTAAATGTTCAGATATGGAAACGGATGTCGTCCCCACGTTTTCTATTGTTGTTCAGGGTTTTGATTTGTATAAAAGCAAGCTGCATGCCAGAACAGAGCCGCTTTTTGTACTTTCTCTCACTTTGTGCCCTATCTTTGTCATATTTTGTTGAAATAAACCTACTGGAGAAGAACCTGAAGATTTATACTACGTGTTTTTTATTCAAGCATCCCACACGTGGTCACACGTTTTTCTGGGGTTTTCTGTATTCAAATACTCGGAAACTACTCGGAGTTTAGAAGTTGGTTGTTATGACACCCTCTTGCCTTGAAATTCAATCACTTACTCATTTACCCTTAATATTTTGCTCTCATTTTATTTCCATTTTCTAGTTGCAGAATTCATACCAACTGAAAGAGGGAACTATGTACTCAAGTACGGCGAACACACTTACTGGCGCATCAGGAAATACTCAAGACCAGACGTGGCATGCCGATGGTACTGCTCGAAGAGAAAGAGCAAGGACTGTTATGCGATGGTCCAAACCCTAAATCATGCAATCATTGCTGTGAAGGATGAGCACAGTCATTAAAAAAAGTCTTTAGAGCTAGACTTTAAAGGCTTCTTCATCTGGGTGAGCTTGTAATTGTAGGTAAGTCACCCTAGGCCTAGTCTGGAATCAAGAGTAAAGGCTTTTCAGCATGAAAATTTCCCATACATGAAACTAAAACCAAAATTTTTGTTTTTACTCAAACCTATGCGTGTGGGTATCTATAGATCGGTCTTTTAAAATGACATTATGGTTCCTAAAACCATTTTTTTTAAGTCTAACGTTTGAGAGATAAACTTCCAAAGTTGTTGTGTTGCGTTCCAAAGTGGTAAAATGGGCGTCCCCCCCCCATCTAACTTCTAAACTATGCGAGTGTAAATTTTGAAAAAAATACATAATGTAGATCTTAATACCTCAACACCCGAGCGGTCGCATGCGACCGCATAACAATAGAATACCTATTGTGTCTCGTTCACATACGCTTGAGGGATTAACAAATACTTTCAACGAAAATTGGTTTGAACGAGATCGAACTAGTAGTTTTTGAGATATAGCTCATTTTTAACAACCGCAATCATAACTTTGTTCTTCATATAAACACTATGGAAAACAAAGTTATATTTGCTGTCCACAAAATATTGTGTTATTTTAGCTAAGTGAATTCCTTAAATCAGTCAAAGTTGGCACGGAACCCTCAGTACGCGATTCCGACTCGCACTTGGCCGGTTTTAAATATTGATGTATGTCACAACTTAGCTTGAATAAATGTAATTTTCTAATCCGAAAGCGATAACAAACACAATTAGTTTGTAATATGTATATGCATGAGTATGACATAGTGCAATGCATAGTATAAATGCTGTATCATGTAATGTCAAATTTTCAAATGCCATAGATTATTTTAGTTATTCGTATACAATTGTTTAAATATTCACGCTGTGTATATTATTTTGGGATTACCATCTAGTGTTAAGAGCAAACTTTGTATTAATTGTATGTACTGTCTTCAATCTGTTGGTGTACCTCATATAATAAAATTAAAAAAAAAATGATATACTATTTTAATAAATTACAAAATCGTAAAGACATGGTACTGCTTCAAAATATTTTACCTAAAATAAAAGACTCCTATCAAAACTGCAGAATAGAAAATCATTTAAATCATATAATTTACAAATTTGTCATTTTCATTTTCTAGTTGCGGAATTCATACCGACTAAGAAAGGGAACTATATACTTAAGTACCGCGAACACAGTTACTGGTGCAATAAGAAATACTGGAAACCTGACTCGGCATGTCGATGGTACTGCTCCAAGCGGTCGAGCAAGAAGTGCTGTGTGTCGGTCCAAACCCTGAATGACGCGGTCATCACTATGAATGGGGAGCACAATCATTCATGAAAATAAATATTAAACCAAACATCTTCAAAGCCAGAGTGTCTTTGGCTAAAAGCTTCTTCAGCTATGGTCGTCGTCTTCGTCGACTCCGTCTTTGTCAAGCTAGAACTAGCCGTAAGGCAAAAATAAACAATTTCATTTATATAAATAATACATTATGAACGGACCTCTGAAAGATTTTGAGAAGTACTTCTTTGTATGTTAGCAAAATTATAGGTGACTCAAAAGATTTGAATCTTTTGAATTATAAAGTATTTCAAAGGATATTGTAATGTTTAACATCATCATTTGGTTGACTACGATGTTTTATCCATTCAGTTAGATTCCGTTTTATAAACATGTCAAATGTATGTCACAACTGAGTTTGAGTAAAGTTATTTTTGGATCCTTGGGTGATTATTACTATATACCTTATATTGATTAAAATTTTATTGTATTGGGAGTTGTACAATTGGCGGACTTGATGCCCTAGGAAAAAAATTCTACCAGTCGATCAATGTTCCACACATTTCAATTTACCTACAATAACTGGGAGTGGGTACCAAAAATGTATAATCTGCTTTATTTTTAGAATTCGAAATCGTTAGCAGCAAAAAGACGGGATGCCCTGTACTTGTGTGCGGAGGTCACTCTTACCGGACTGCATACAAGATGCCTACAACACGAGGCGTCATGACGTGGTACTGCTCCAAGAGGCGATATCTGAAATGCAAGGCTACCATCAAAACCGCAGAAGATAAGATCTTATTTGTATATGACGCGCACAACCATGACATGATTGGACGTAGTCAGTAGCTTTTTGGCTTCCAAGAGTAAGCTATCTACAGGTTGGTGCTGACTAATCAACTCGGCCACGGGAACGGCACCAACGAGGCGTCAACCATACGGAAGCGCGTTACGTAAAGGGAACAGCAACGACTCGGATGGGATCGGCACCGAATAGCGAATGCCTTGTCTCGGATCGTGCTTGCTACAGCCTATGACAGTTCTTCTTATGGATGACAGCCCGTTTGACAGGGTGGACGGAAAGTCGTTACAACGCATGCGCCGCTGGTCGAGAGTGGGTCCCGAGTTGGTCTCAATCCGAGGTAGTGAAGTTACGAAGTTGATACATTTGCATTGTAGTATAAAGTTTCATACAAAAAATACTGAACGCCTCGAGTTGCTACGGTGCCGTCACGATGACGGGTTGATCAGACCTTTTGTTCTTCTTCTTAGCGTGTCGATGGTAAATAAGACTTATATGCGTTGTGCCCAGTAATTCGCGATGCGGATAGCTGTCTTGTAGCTTGTATTTATAGAATATTGGTGTATTCAAAATTCAAATTTTGTTTATTTTGTTCATAGGCTATTGCTAGCACTTATACACGTCCCAACATTGGCCTCACCACAGCTTCCGGACAATTGTGGGCTAGTGCTGAGAAGAAGCTGCGTAACAAACTCAGTTACTATTGTCAATGCCCCTTTTAAAATATTCCAATTTTAATGTTCTTACAAGCTGGACCATACATTGTTTCGTTCATATAATCATTTATTCTACGAGTATAATATCCTTTAGTCATTAACATTGTTTAACAATCGATTTGAATTTATCTAAGGTAAATTCCGACCGACTCGTGCTCATATCCAAAATCCCGAGAGCTTTCAACTCGAGTTGTCAAACCGCTTTGATTGCCTAGAAAATTGCGTTACAGTGGACGAAATTAACAACGGGTTTGTGGAAACTGTTCAAACGGTGGGGTCTAAGTATTTTAGGCCAGGCCGTAAAAATAGACCTCAAAAACTGTCGGTCTACAGTCTACACTCTCGACCTTTTGGCAAAACGTCGATCTATGGCACTGCAGACCTCCGTTAATGCTGAAAACTACAGGCAGCTCAATAGACAAATATGGAAGTCCCTGTGACACGACATTCATTGCTTTAACACTAATAGTGTTAAAGAAACGATAGAGCGGAACCAAGGCTCCAAAGTGTTTGCAAGGGACATGTCTATTGGGCAGAGCCTGTTGACGAAGCTTAAGACGGAGGACGGCAGTGTAGCGTCGACGAAAGCAGAGGTTTTGAGGGAGATCGAAAGGTTCTATGGGCAGTTGTACACCTCAGTAGCCAAACCCGTTGATAGCTCGGCCAGAGACCCACGAGCTATCCTGACCCGTCACTACACCGAAGACGTCCCGGACATCGGCCTCTACGAGATTAGGATGGCCCTTAAACAGCTCAAAAACAACAAGGCACCTGGCGAGGACGGAATCACAGCAGAGCTTCTGAAGGCGGGTGGAACACCGGTACTTAAAGTCCTTCAGA
This sequence comes from Pyrausta purpuralis, assembly GCA_963924145.1. Lineage (NCBI taxonomy): Eukaryota > Metazoa > Arthropoda > Insecta > Lepidoptera > Crambidae > Pyrausta > Pyrausta purpuralis. The sequence continues at coordinate 24,126,354 of OZ001643.1, forward strand.
GACTCTTTAATTCCGTGCTGCTAAAGGGCATCACGCCTGAGGCATGGAACAGGAGTGTGGTGGTGTTGTTCTTCAAAAAAGGAGACAAAACCTTATTGAAGAACTACAGACCCATCTCACTCCTGAGCCATGTCTACTAGCTGTTTTCAAGGGTCATCACGAATCGTCTCGCACGTAGGTTTGATGACTTCCAGCCTCCCGAACAAGCCGGTTTCCGAAATGGCTATAGTACCATAGACCACATTCATACGCTTAGGCAAATTATACAGAAGTCCGAGGAGTATAATATGCCTCTATGCTTAGCGTTTGTGGACTATGAGAAGGCCTTTGATTCGATCGAAACTTGAGCGGTGCCACATAGACTATAGGTATATAGAGGTGTTAAGGTGCCTTTACAATAACGCCACAATGTCGGTCCGAGTACAGGAGCAGAACACGTAGGCGATTCCATTGCGGAGAGGTGTGAGACAGGGAGATGTCATATCTCCGAAACTGTTCACAGCGGCACTGGAAGACGCCTTCAAACTTCTGGAATGGGAAGGAATCGGCATCAATGTTAATGGCGAATACATCACACACCTTCGATTTGCCGATGATATAGTTGTTGTGGCAAAGACGCTGGACGATCTTGGCACTATGCTCGAAGACCTTGACCGAGTATCCCAACAAGTGGGTCTTAAAATGAACATGGAAAAGACGAAAATTATGTCGAACTCCCTTGTCGTACCCACTCCAGTATCCGTTAGGAACTCAACTCTCGAAGTTGTCGACGAGTACGTCTACCTGGGACAAGTGATCCAATTGGGTAGGTCCAACTTCGAGAAAGAGGTCAATCGCCGAATCCAACTCGGCTGGGCTGCGTTCGGGAAATTGCGCAAGAGTGTCTTCTCATCTCATCTACCTCAGTGTCTGAAGACGAAAGTCTTTAACCAGTGTATGTTACCAGTGATGACATACGGATCAGAAACATGGTCTCTTACTATGGGCCTTATAATGAAGCTCAAAATCACACAACGAGCGATGGAAAGGGCTATGCTGGGTGTTTCTATACGGGATCGAATCAGAAATGAGGAGATACGACGAAGAACTAAGTTAACGGACATAGCCTTGAGAATCAGTAAGCTCAAGTGGCAATGGGCAGGGCACATAGCGCGAAGAACTTATGGCCCTTGGGGCAGGAAAGTTCTAGATTGGAGACCCTTCGACCAGAGACGCAGCGTGGGACGTCCACCAACAAGATGGACAGACGACCTTATAAAGATCGCAGGATCAACTGGATGCAGACCGCTAGTGATCGGTCGCTGTGGAAATCCGTGGGGGAGGCCTATGTTCAGCAGTGGACGTCCTTTGGCTGATAATGATGATGATGAAATTCAATTATATTTTGAGATTATCTATTTAAGAAAGTTATACTTCTTCCAATAAATGAATAATTAACCTTCTGAAGTCTAAAGTGTGGAACGGCAAGTTGATTCCAGTTTCTGTTATTGAAATCATGTACATCACTTTTTTCCTACTTATTTCTTAGGTGCTAACGAACGTAAATCAAATTTTCATAAATTAACAGTAAGTACATATCTTGACTTGAAAGGAATACTGTCATTTTCTGATTCCGTATAATTATTACAAAATGGCAAGGCACATAATTAAAAAAAACGTATTAAATCCTGACAATATTATGCTATAAACAATTTATGCTATTGGATTAAGACAATTTCAGACTACTTTCTAACATTATGGCAAGTCCAATTAAATTGGTCCATATTGGCTCACCTAAAGTTATTTACCCGAAATTGTTCTTCATAATGATTTGTAAACCGAATGATTACTCTTCCTAAAATGTTTCATCCTAAAGTTTTCATACATACTGTTTGTAGTGCTACCGGCTATGTGCATAACACACTTGTTTCCGAAAATTGAAATTAATAATATCATTAATGTAAATATATTTAAACACCCAATGTTTTTTAACAAAACGCTTTTATCCCTAAACATAATAACCATAATATTTTTACTCATACTCGATAGAGTATTAAAATTAGACGTACATAGATTATTATATGAATAAAACCGAATAACAGTGGATAAGGAATATTGGGCGTGTGAATTAAGAAGCAACAAAGAGTATAGGTGTAAGGCGAGATTAATCATCACTTTCGATACGGAAGTCAAGAAGTATAAATTACTGGAAGGACCGCACCAAGAACATAATCATGAACCAGACCAGATGCTATAAAGGAAAAGGTTTGTTTTTAAACTATTTCTTGTGATTACAAAACAACTTTTCACATTTAGCCATTTTATTTTTGGTTATTGTTGTTACATACTTATTACTAAAATAACCTGAGATAATTATGTCTAAAAAACCAAGTGTTAAGAATGATTAAATGTCATTTCACTGATTTTTGACTTAAATGAATGAAAATCATAAAACACGACTCAGTTACGGTTATGTTCATGGCCTGGGAGTTTATACCGCAGTTTTAACCGTACCTAAACCAAATACTAAATGACCGATTCGGTTGTGGCACATCGCCGGCAGCAGCCGGGGCGCTCGCTTCGCTCGCTCGGCTCGTGCATTGTGGTCACAGTTCTAACCTAACTTAAATCAATACATATTATGAATAGGACATATTCGTTTCTGGAACTTGACTGAATGACTGGAACGGGACTCTGGCTTCGCTCGCTCGGCTCGTGCGTTTTGGTCGCAGTTCTAACTTACTCTACTCTACTAATTTTAAAGCAAAATACACCAATAAAAGTGATTATTTAAAAGCTTAAGCCGCTAATATTAAACTAATTTAATTGAGATGTGTATATGAAAACATGTATTTAACTACTTGTACCATGGTACTATTATTCTTATATGTTATACATGTTATGTGAAAATAACTAAAACTCTAAAAGTTACGCAAAATTAATGTATATAAGACTGATTATTATGAATAAAAAGAAATCTAAACAAAAAAGATATGACTTTGAATAATAGTGTAAAAGATGGCTATGTTGAGAAAATATAGGAAAGCAAATAAAAGTATAATAGATGTTTATTGCTACTGAAATTATTAAGTTGCATGCTTCGGAATTATGAACATTAGAGACAGAGCAGTTAGGAATTGTTATTGTTAGGATGAAAAATGTTAGGAAGAACAATTTTGGATTTCCAATTATCGGAGTTGAAAATTTAGGTGAACTTTGGCGCACCCGTATTAAATTACAGTCAAGGTCACTAGTTTTGATATATATATATGTATATCATGTATGTATTTACAAACAAAAAGTATTTAAGTATTATATCCGTTGTCTGGCACTTACCCATAACACCAGCATTGAGTAGTTTACTTTGGGGCTAGATGGCGATGTGTGGGAATGTCCAAAGGATATTATTATTATTATTTATCAATTTCGTCAACTGAATTAGGGAATCCACTTACTTCCACTTAAAAATACCACAATATTTTGTTGACAGCAAATATAACTTTGTTTTTCATAGTGTTTGTATGAAGTACAAAGTTATGTTTGCGGTTGTTGAAAATGTGCTATATCTCAAAAATTTCTTGTTCGATCCCGTCCGAATCAATTTTCGTTCAAAGTATTTGCGCAGATCTACATTATATATTTTTTTCAAAATTTACACTCGCTATGTTTAGAAGTTAGTTGGGGGGGAGAGGGACGCCCATTTTACCACTTTGGAAGCGTCTAGCTATGCTATGAAACATTAGACTTTAAAAGAAAATGGTTTTAGAAACCTCGATGTCATTTTAAAAGACCTATCTATAGACACCACCCACACGCATAGGTTTGACATAAAAAAATTGGTTTTAGTATCATGTATGGGAGCCCCCTTATATGTAATTATTTTTAATTTTTTGTATGAGAATCGTAAAGCGGTTTACAAGATACGTCTCCCTACCAAATTTCAACAGTGTGATGATTATAGTTACAGAATATAATGGCTGTGACATACGGACGGACAGACAGACAGACTGGTCGAAACTATAAGGGTTCCGTTTTTTGCCATTCGGCTACGGAACCCTAAAAAATATAGTGTATTGGAAAAATTAAGAACAAAGATACTCAAACGGCGCACAAGTTCGTTGTAATTTAAAAGGTTTTTTGAAATGCTTTAAGCTCGCCATTTAGGTGCGTTAATGGTAATTGTTTTATTGGACTTATATGCCGCCGCTTAGAAAGTTTCTCAGGCTTTTAACAATACAAATTTTATGCTCCTAGTCCCGTTGCTGTAGTGTAGAATATACTTGGCTTTTTTGTTAATGGCCGTATCCCAACCACGTGTTGGACACTGTACGGAGCTATTTGTGCAAGTAATTTCTAACCCAAATACGATGAAATAGTTAAAGGGATGTATTGTTCTTTAAAAAATAGGTATTTTAGTTTTATGGTACGTACGTAGCTAAATTAATCCAGCTTTCGAGCTTTGTCACTCCTTTAAAAATAATAAAATCTCTCACAATGTAGGGAAGGTATTGTGTAATGGCTATACAAAATGAATGACTGTCAACTTATGTAAAGTCGTGGAAACTTGATCGAGCTCCACGTTGCATAGGTAGAAGATTAATTTTTTTTGTGGTCACCTATATTTCTACAAGGTTTCCTTACGTTTGCGGTATTTAAATGTGTAAGCGGCAATGTGGCAAGGTTATAGTTGTACCAACAATTATTTGAAAGCGCCTAGCACCCAAAAAAAATATTCGCGGTTTTCTTTGTTATTTGAAGTTAATTTTGGAGTAAATTATTTAAATGATATCCTAATACATACTTATATTTGTATTTAATTACCTACACTAAAGATTTAAAGATTTATTTTTAAAGATTCTTCTAAGAAGAAAGATTATTTAAAATACAATATTTAATTAAATTGAATTGAACTGTGTATTTAGGGTTTGTGTGCTGTATGTGGATATGTTTTGAGTCTTGAAAATTATGAGAGTGACAGTGACTTTGATGTCTGTCTTGAGTTAAAATCTAAAACCTTTGTTGATCAATGTTGTGTGGTATTTATCTACAATATGGAAGGACCTCACCAAATTTGTGTCACTATGTGACTAAGGCGTGCGGAACTTTTTCCTGGACTCCGATCTGGATAAGTGGTTGGCCTGTATGTTTGTGGGCGGAGCTGGACACGTTCCTTACTGCACTCTCACGCCTGATGAGGCTCACTATGAAACTGCGTGAGTTTACACCACTTTAACACCACACTGACCCTGTTGGGCTACTTTATCCTAGTCTGGTATGCTTTTAAGTCCCGCCTAAAAACATCAGGCGTTTATCAACGACGATTATTTTACCTTATAAAATGCATTTTAATAGTACAAATAGTCTGTTAAATGTAATAATGTAATTTTGTTTATAAGATTCTACACACGGATTCAATTTGACGCGATTCACAGTACCTGAACCCATTAAGTACTATCAAAATTCACACCAATCACACTGAAATAAACGCGATTTACTACGTTATCCGCGTCGGATTAAATACGATGCCCAATGATTCTAACGCCGATCACTATCGAATTAACGCGATTCAGTAAGACACTTTCTAGACACAGACAAAAACAACTGGTGGAATTTAAAATAATAGGTATGTAAATATTTGATCACTTAACCCGGTTATTTTTAATAAAAAGTACCCTGTAAATTACTCCGTTGAAAAATAGCGTTCACGCGTTTGAGTCCGACAAACAGTTGTCAGTTAATTCACCACTATACATTCACAAGAAATCATTTCACGGCTTTAATTAATTATTATCGCAATGTATTTACGATCGAAACACGGAATAATCGCCTCAAATTACTTAGAGAGGATTCGTTGTAAAGCTGCCCTTGTGCGCGCGTCGGGCTCTCCAGAGTCAATCATAGTCAGAATCTGTGAGAAACACTACGCTAGCTGTGAGAGAACTACCCAGGCTGTTCAGGATTGTGTTGAACATTTTGAAATCAAGAAGCACTACAGGCAAATTTATCATCGTGTTGAAATTTTTGATCTTGTAGGCGAAGCTCATTTTTAGCCATTGAAACCAAAGGATATTTAAGTAATTTTAAACACATAATTTGAATGCCACATTCAATATTTACTGTGAGTAGTACTTAATAATATGAATGTACAAATGACATTAAATGAATAAACGGTAAACGCGGAGTATCTAGCTAACAGTGTTTAGTTATAGAAAGTCGCTGTAACTTAGTACTAGTTTATTGCGTTATTTGCATAAAATATAAAACTTATTTGCATAAAATATATAATAGTATTTTTTAATAAATAAGAAAATTCATATTTCAAAATATATTTATGAATTCTGTCTCAAAATTCATATTTCAAAATTCTGGTCTTGTATTAATTGTGACATTTAATGAAATCATTAAAGAAGAAATAGACATCCGATTACGTAATTTTAATGATAAAACATTGATTAATATCGGAACACACCGGCTATCATCAACCAACCAAGAAACCAAGAAAATTATTTTAAAAATATATATTGAATGCAAAAGGATAAAGAAGGAAACGTGCTAATAAAAATATTTTTTTTTTCTATCACTAAGTGGAGCCACCAAAGCATCTATTTTAGTATTACATATTACCTAATCAATTCACTTGTTGCATCGGAAAAAAAGATGAATAAAAAAGCTAGTATAGCAGTCGCTGGAAAAAATGCAATGAAAGAAAACATACGTATTTTATCTATCTCAGAGAGTTTACACATGAAGTACGAGTAATGAGCTCATAAGCATGTTTTGTATAAAACAAGAAAAACAAAACAAATCGTAACATATAGAGTCTCGTACAAACATGTGTTTTAATCTCATTTGTAACTAAAGTAGCTCACTTATTTTAGCATTTGTAAAATATATGTATAGAGTTGTATAGACACATAATATTTTTTTTTAAATTACCTTTATTCTCATTTCAAGTACCTATCTGTATAAACATCGAATAAATTCATTATTTTATGTAATTGATTCAGTTAAAGATTCGAAAACTCCAGTTTCAATAAAACAAACCGTTCATATGAGCTGTTTAAACTGTCAATAAGTTTCTAGTTAGTAAATACATTCACCAATATCTCCAAACATTCATCTAATCCAGGACCGACTCAATCCTGGATCCTACAAAACTGGTCATTTAAACATGTAGCAGACAGTTCCGATATAATTTCGAAATTTTATATTACAGAATCCCAGATTGTAGCGCAGGTAAATGGTGCAACATTACTACACTATAGAGGATTCACCTTTTGGAAGGGGTATGCGCCGATGAAGAGAAGCGTCTTGGTATGGTACTGCTCCAAGAAAACCAGCATGAAGTGCAGGGCATCTGTGAGAACAAATTACAATGGACAAGTCGTTGAGATTGTTGGCGAACACAACCACGAAGCTCGTTGCTACTATAAATAATTTTTGTGTAACGCTGAGAATAGGTTAAAGAATATAATTTAAAAGAAACTGCAATCCTAGCTTACTATACGTCATTATTTTATTTTATTTATAAAACATACTTTAGTTATGACTGTTTTTTTTAAATGTTTTCATAAGTATTATTAGTTTATGGAAGCGCGTGGCCTTCTCGCACATAAAATCTTTAATGCCCCATAGAAGACCAACATCAATTAGCAACCTTTAAAATGTACTTGTTTGTGTCCTCCACAAAGTTTTATTTTTGAGAAGATATGTCCATTATATTGTTAATGTTTACTTTATTATAATGTATAATTATTATTTTGTGTATCTGGGTTGGGTTGGTAGCAATTTTTTCATAATTTATTAATATTTAACAGTAAAAAAACATTGTTTGTATTTTTAGACTCTAGTGTACATTCAGTACCAATAATAATATTAAATGACTCTAGGTATCATTAATTTTTCATTGCGTTGTTTGTTACAAATTATAAAATTCTACAGCGTCTTCATGTGACTGAAGCCAACGTAGGTATAACACCTTTGGACGAAATTATGACATTGTTACACACAAAGCTCGGTTTGAGTGGGTATTTTGCAGGATAAATTATAAGTTCATAAAGATGAAATAAGAAACCAAAAATTTGCGCACGGGCGGGACTTGAACCAGCAATCTCTTGGCTGACCGGGCCAAACGCTCTTACCAATTGAGCTACCGTGCTGTCAGTCCGACCCTGCGAAATTTGTGGTCTCCTATGGATACGTCATTGCGTGACGCTTAGCGCCATCTAGCCGCCTGTTTATGAAACAGATGGCCCAAGCAGTTATTCTTTACAGAATAAATTCAACTTGGAAATTGATGACGCTTTGCTATCTTATGGTTTAGAATGTTTTTAACACTCACAGTGTCATATTTTAATGCATAAATATGAAATATGAATATAAAATATGACACTGTGAGTTTTTAAAACATTCTAAACCATTAAATGATAAGTTGTTTAAAAAATATAGATATGACGTACACGCTCTAAAATGACCACACGAAAGCCAGGTAATTTCCCGGAGTGCATTCATTGGGGCACGCTAACTCTTTTCGGCTATACGTCTCGACAGCGCCTTAAATTATTTCTCGTTTTCTAAAAATTTGTGTGTGTTTAGAAGTAGTACCAATTACACTTCAACTGTTGGAGACAAGAAAAAATTGACATTTCAATAATAAGTGTAGTTTTTTTTACATTTAAAAGTATTAAAACATAAAACACGTATTAAGTCTTTACCATAATTCGATAGCTGACATTTAGCCAAATGCAAGCGAGACGTCACGCGCCAATGAATGCTTAGCAGGAATCAGTACGTAACGAATGTTATATATTTATCTCTTTCTATCAACAGGCATGCCTCATCATTTGCTAAGTGTCGTTATTCAGAACTACACGTTCGTACAGAGTTATCCTTGCGCCGCTTTAACAAGCTTTAATGATCGTGTATAACCTGTCTATCCTTTTAAGCGTCATTAACTTCACCATGGCATGGCATTGTATGGGTTAGTTGTGTTGTGCAGGGCGTACAGAACGTTCGATAAGCCGTTCGGCTTGGGTTTCGGCTAGAAGATTTTCTATTCATTTTTAAATAAATGTCGCAGTTTGATCGGATGACGAAATGTCAGTTAGGTAACAAATATAATAAAAGAAAATAAAATAAAATAATTGCATCGGATAAATCCACATTATTATAATTTTATTAATATGTGAATTTTGTCAAATCGTAGCCGAATCCGTAAACGTATGATTGTGAATCGGGGGCTGGTCTGTTCAACGGAGGCTGATGTAACGATAGTGTTTGTCTAATTGCATGTTTTTATTAAAAATAACGTGAGTGCTTGGGTTTCAGATTATTCTATAGTACAAAAAGATAATGGTAGTTACCAACTCCGCATTGGAGAATTTACATTCTGGAGTGCTCCAGAAATAAACAACACGAGAAGATGGTACTGTTCCAAGAAATCCAGAAGGAAATGTACGGCTACCCTCAAGACTTGTGAAGGAACGATTGTATCTATGCATGGAGAACATTATCATTAATCTAATATAGCCATTTAACCTAGATGTTGACGATAGACGGTCTGTTTTACAATGTCCTAATAAGTTCTGGTTACCATTATATGTCCTATACTTCATAAAAAATGACGTTTTATTTTTTTATTTTCCTTGTTTAGTGCTTATTTGTCGATGGTGAAACAACTCTTTGTCTATTTTTATTTGTGAGTAATTATCATGAGGATTTTGTCAGTCTTATGTGGAAACTCAGGAACCATTAATGTTTTTAACTATAGTACAGTCGTCGATATTCAATCGTATCAGATATTTTTTTTGGTAAAATTTTGTTTTAGTTTTATTTGTTTGTTTAATTTGTTATTAAAATAACTTAATCGTTAATTTATTAATTTGAGGAAGTGTTTTTTTCCTTCAAGTGTGTATTTACACCCAATGCCTAGCAAGGGTTAAATTAAATCAGTATGGTGGCATGCTTACCATGTGCTATCACGACTTATACTGAGCAAAGGGGACCTTTATGTCACACTTGAAGGCTTTGTTTTTGTTTTATTTTTATTTTCAAATGGTAATACAATTTGTTTCTATGAGTGTGTTGAATAAATAATAATTCTTTTCTATTCTAATAGTGTCAATGTACAATATATAATCTATACAAACTCATGTTACTAATCGTATCTAAGTCATTTTATTCATAATATCTACACAACCTTCCAGATTACCTCAGGCATCATCAAAAACCTTTGCTTGTTAGAACACTATGCTTAAGAAAGTTCCATTGTGCCAATGGGTGCATAATAAAATAAAAATATATTTTGTGTGTGTACTTATGATTATTTCTTTCTTTAGCGCTGGCAATTCTACTTACATCAAAAGGCAAAGAGCAAATGTTTTACAAGAATAAAAAGTTCTACAAGCAAATCGAAGGCATCGATAAGATAAGGTGGCGTTGCACTAAGAGGGGCTGCAGGGCGTTCTACTGTGTCGTTTCTGGAGTCATCACTCGGAGGCAGGAGGTCCACAATCACTATGACGAATGAGGTACCTCAGAAGTATCTATGGTTTATGATATATCTCGAATACGTAGGTACCCTGCGAATGTTGTGTGCTGCGTAGGTTTAATTTTAATTTTAACATAGTGTAATGAAAATTTGAAATTTCGACTTTGCGTGCCCGCGATTAGGTCATGGTATTGATGTATTAATGAAAACTTTGTATGTTACTAATGGCTGCGAAGTCGTGAAATGACATTTGGTACGTCTATTGGTATTTAGCTAACCTATTTTTAATCTAAAGTAATCTAGTTTATCTATTTGGATGCGTACAATTGAAAAGTGCTAATAGAGGTAAGAAAATGTTTTGGTGAGCCGGGAGTAAAAAAATCAAAAACTCATTTGTATTTTTATAGTGTTTTGTCAGTATCTACAAGCTAGATTAATCTTAGCCCATTAAATGTTATCTATAGAAATGAATACGCTTTTACTTACCCTTATTGTTTTATGATTTAAAACGTTATATTCGGCATTTTTTCAGTTTAAATTCAACATTCAAATTGAACTGATCACCTTCTTGTGCTTTTATCGTTTGGCTTTGTAGTTATAAAATCAGTTCTTTTTTTCATGTAATATATGTTTCATATTCTACAGTTAATTTATTCCAACCTTCTTACATAATGGAAATCTTGGTTTGTTATATCCAAAATCAATCATGTTTTGTAGCAGTATAGTATACTGTTTCGTTTCACGACATAAAACAATTATTTAAAAAAAATCTATTGTAAGTCTGTACTATAAAAATCACAACACTTTTAACTTCGTGATTATCAATAGTTCATAAACATGAACCAACCGCAATCACTATATCAAAATGGATATGGTGGTTTATTTAACTAACTCGTCGGTTTTTTTTAATACTTTATATCTTGGCCTATGATCCTCTAACTAGACCTGTGTTTCCAGCTTTACAGGTGCAGTTCTTCATGAGTTCGCGGGGCAGCAGGATCCTGATGATAAAAGGGAACAAGTACAGGGTTAATAAGGCGCATGGTAGAAAGATCAGGTGGAGGTGCGCCACTCACGAGAGATACAGCTGCAAAGCCAGGGTCCATACTATAGACAACAAAGTTGTGTATTTCATAGACGAACATATCACCGACGAATTTATCACGGGGGATAAATGACACATCATCATCATCAACCCAAAGACGTCCACTACTGTCATCTTGTTGATGGACATGACTAGATAGATAATATTTTTGTTATAGATGTTATCTTTATTGAAATGAATTTTGAAGTTTATACCGCTGCTAAGTTTTTTCTATAACCCATATTTTAGAGATTTACTTATAATTTTTTTTCTGTGTGGACAGTTGAGCAATTGTAAAGCACATGAAACTTTAGTAAGTTAGGTACGTTTTCTTATAAAATAACTGTAAGAGCACTTTATATTTTCATAAACTTATCGAGGAGACGAAAATCTTATTTGAAGTTTTAAATTACTTCTTGTTAAAATATATAAATATTTATGTAAAAAAATGTTGTATATTATACTGTATACTTATATTATATTAGTTAGTCAAACTAACTACAATAGTATAAATTGACTGCGTATTTACTGTTATTAAATTTTTATTAATTTGTTATATTAATTGATATATAAACGCACGACAACATGGTCTAGGGATATATAAACTTTTTTCAATGACTTAAAGATACTGGCCTTACAAAAAAAATATTGATGACAGATTTTAAAAACATTATAAACCTCCTTTTTTAAATTCAAATCTGTATGTAAAAAGATTTGTTTTAAGATGAACTTCACATTCATTGAATTTCTTCCAAAGAAATAATTTTTCACGAACTTGTAACTTGATTAAAACTCTATAAATTTCTATAAATCTTTGTCAAACGCATCTCCGGTGTTCATTTAATTAATCATACCACGCAGACACTTGACCAGGAACGAAATGTTAAGAGCAGTGGGCATGATTCAAGCTGGCGCTACCCAAATTGCGGTTTCTGAAGCCACGAGGGCCAGTCAGAGCGTTTTATCCAGGCTTTGGTCACGTTATTGTATCACGTGGTGGAAAGGCACCGAGGACCTCAATGCATTATGCAATCAATGCAGCACATGTATAGGACCAATTCATAGTAAATGCTGCACGAAGTCAACCAAATGTAGCTTGTCTAAAAGTTTATTATCAGATTAGTTAGGCTATTAAACTAGGTTTATTTTAATGTCTAGGTGTCTGCACAGAAAGTTAATAGAATTTTAGTTATTTAGGTTTAATTTAAATGTCCCTAGACCATGTTGATGTGTGAATGTTTAAGTGTGAACTATCCTTTAACGGGATTCTTGATTCTAAAGTTTAAAAAGATTTGGTATTTTGTAAAAACGGAATTTTGAAATTATACATTCTTGTAATGGTTTTTGAAAAGTTTAACAATTGTAAAATAGTTAAATGTATGTTTATGTTAAGTTGTTGAATCTATTCTTGTTAAATCAACGGGTGTTCCGCCAATTGGAATTATGAAATCATGAATATATTTACCTAGTTAAGTTTATAAAATAGCATTAAATAGTTATAAGTATAAGTTCGCACGTTAATTTCAAATAGATTTATGTAAGTTTAAAAAAATGTTGGTCTATCCCAGTGCCTTGATGATATGAATTTAAAAGTAAATTATTAATTATTCAGAAAGTTTTTTTTACTCTTACAGTGTCATATTTAAAAGCAAAAATAAAAAATTAAAATCCCGCCTGTGCGCATATTTTGGTTTCTTATTTCATCTTTATTTATAAAGAACAATAATTTATGAATGTTAAATATTGTCATGAATATTTGCGTTTTGAGAGATTTGCAAGTTTATATTCCATTCATTAGTTATGTCTGTTTTTTAACGTTTTAGATCCACGACCAATATTTATTCAAAATGATAAAGGCAATCACTGTCTCCTGATAGGTGGTATAAAGTACAGACCAAACGGGATCTCAGCTTCGGGCAAAATGCGGTGGAGGTGCAGCTCTCACTCCAAGTTTAGATGCAAAGCCATAGTGCACACCCATGACGACCAGATCTTATACTATGCCAACAACCATACTACGAGTTAGCAATAATAATATTGATTAAAGGTAGATTTGTTATTAAAGCTGTGGGCCTAATATCCCATGTAATATTTAGGCTTGTTCATATTGGACACGAATCACATACATTGCTCTGATCCCAAAGGAAGTAGCTAATGCACTTGTGTTAATTTTTATATTGTATGCGTGTTTTATTTCTTGAAAAAATTTGATTTATTCTCGTTAATTTTATAAATTTTTATTGTTCATGTCTATAATTTACCGTGTAAAGTGTGTTTTAATTGAAGTATAGGTTTGTTATTCACCATAAGTAAAAACAGAAGTTTAAAATTAAATATTTGATTAGCTTCATTTATTTTTTATCTTTTCATTTACCAATTTCAAAACAGATTGATGATTTTATGTTGTTAATATCAGTAACTGTAACAAATATTTTTACCTTTTCACATTACATAAAACCGTTTCAGGCTTGCAAGCAACCATCACAACAAACGCCAGAGGGAATGAGGTGCTACTAGCAGACGGTTACAAGTTTAGGAAAAATGGTGACGGAAAGGGCAAGATAAGATGGCGATGCACCTCACATTCGAAATATGGATGCCGTGCGGCCATACACACGATCGATAACGAAATCGTATACTACAGAAATGAACACACGAGCTCTTATACAGATAACTACGTTTATTTTGAATTTAATGAATAATTTTATTTTTATTTTGCACTTGGGAATTTTGTTTTGCACGCGTGGTTGGGTTTTCACTTACTCATTTCACTCTGTCAAAAAATGTAAAATCTAAAAATATATAAAGTGATTTTTGTCTCCAACAATCTTGAGCTTATACAATATATTTTTTCAAGTAAACGAGCGTTTTATTTGAATGATTGTGTATTAAACTACGTCTTATTTGAAGTAAAGTACCGGTTTATTTATTTTTGAAGAAGATGATAGTCCTCTATTAACAAAAACTATATTGGAAAAATGAATATTTTTTGTGTTTTTTTATTTATTTTAATTATTTTGTGTTTGTAATTGATTTTAGTAAATACTTTAAGTATTATATACACAACGACTTACCGACTATTCCTTTCACTCTCAAATCTTGATGGGACAGCAATATGACACGACCGGTTCAGGTGAGTCCGGTGAGTTCAGGCGCAGGACCAACGGCTTAACGTGCTTTTCCTAGGCCCGGGGGTAAATGACCGCCAACTTCCAATCTCCGGGTTACCCTAAGTACATACGTACATATTTTTGGCTAGAACCGGGGATCAAACCACCTCTGGCGCAGCCGTCGCTTTAAAGTGCGACCCTCTTACCGCTGCGCCACTGAGGCAGTTCTTTTTAGAATTAACCCCAACATTATCTCCCTTTATTTACGTTGACGGTGATAAGTATTGAAAAGTGAACAGTGCTTCGAAAGGCATTGAAAAAATCGTATAATAAACAAGAGAAGCAGTCCTATCGGCAATCTATGCGTACACGTAGTTAAAGAAAAAGAAGAATAATAATACTAGAAATACGCCGTGGGCATGTTCCACTCACGTGCCAAGCCAGCATAGCAAAAAGGTAAGGCTGTCATACGCACCACGGAAACTGAGATTTTAAGAACTAATACCTACTGTTCATACTCACTGAGACCAAGTGGCTACACCAAAGCCTAAGGCAGTCTTCCGAGCACCGAGGAGCAAACGATCTGCGATTTTCTCGCTCAACACATGTACAACAAATATAAAATTCGATACAAATAAAAGATATGTATATACAAATAGCGATACTCTCTCGTAGACACTCACTCTATCTGTCAATCTCTACTAATCACCTTCTTACCTAGTAATTGCCCGTCGCACTCGCTTCCATACCATCTCTTTAATTATTTATGTTTTTGTTTAGTTGTTGCTTTGCTACAAACACTCTTAAATGATGATAAGACAAGTAAGAACATAAATCTGTTATTATGAATGTTGGGAAAGTTACAATCCTTGAAAGCTCTTACTATGATTATGATTATAAGGGTACGTGAGGCGATTCGTTTGGAAGTTTTTAATAATGATTATGCATTTTTTGTGTTTTTTTACTAAATAAACTTTTTAAATGATGGTCCCATCGCATTAATTAATTTCACACAAGGCTGAGTTTAAAGTTTAATTGTCTTAAAACTTAAATATCCTATAATTATTTATGATTTAAACTGATTAAACTTTTTTTACAATCATATTTTTGAATACACTATTTTTTAATATTGAGATAAATTCTAAGGTTTTATTCTTCAAGACAAGTATCTTACTTCGATACGAGGCAAGCCGCTGGTCTACTTAAATGGGTATACCTTCTACAGGAAGTCCACGGCATGACCCAGAAAACAAGATGGTTATGCTCCACACACCATGCTAAAGGATGCCGAGCTGTCATCTACACCAGAAAACAAGATGGTTATGCTCCACACACCATGCTAAAGGATGCCGAGCTGTCATCTACACGTATAATGATAAATTTATAAAGCAACACAATTTTCAGTCGCCTTAAAACCTGTGAATTACGCCTCTTCAAATTTTTGTGTTTTATTTGATTCACTGATAGTTATAGCCTGATAGTTATATTCACTGATAGTTATAGTTCTTGTTATGATATAGTCCATAAGGATGAAAAACAAAATGTTGAAATCTGTCTTCCTTGTTAACTGCCACAATACTGGTCAGTGCACTAACCTTATGATTTAGTTCTCTTAACTGCTAATCTACTAGAGACTCACTTAAATCGAAATTAAAAAAACATTCGCCAAGCAACCATTTCCGCTTTAATATAAGTTCAGGCATGATGTTGAATGCTCTCTGAAGAGTACTGAAGAGTTCTCTGTACTGATACAAAGGCGGATGTTAATGTTAATTCATAGCGGTGCATCCTGCAATTTCCAGCTCCTTTATTTTGGCGGTCAACTACCTCCCATGTATAAGATCCTTTAACATTTTTGTTTCAGAAACATTTGATTTTATTGTGTCTCAAAAAGGGAAGACATTGCTTAAATATGGCAAATACACGTATTTCAAGAGGACTGGGAACGCGTTAAAAACGCGATGGCTCTGCTCCACCCACCACAGCCGAGGCTGTCGTGCCGTCATCCATACTGTTGAAGACAAAGTTGTTAAAGTTAATGACGTGCATAACCATCAAGAGTAGAAACTAGTAGTACTATAAAAATCTGCCAATGAAGCACGCGTAAGTGTTTCTAACGTCAAATAAATATTAAAAATAACGGACGTATCATCTGCAAATATTAATATTTCACATACACAATTGTTAAAGTAAAGAAGGACATATATGGATATCAGAATAAAAACGACGGTATCACTTTTGATCCTTGGTTGAAGGATGTTTGCCGTTACTTATTTCACCGGAAAACTTCCTTTCTCCCTCATAAGATTCTTAAACTTGTTCTTATTTCAGAAATCTGTAAATTCATGGTTTCAAGAAGAGGGAAGCCATTGCTTAGATACGGGAAATATACGTATTTCAAGAAAGCCAGCAACAAAAAGCGAACGCGATGGCTCTGCTCCACGCACCACAGTCGTGGTTGTCACGCCGTGATGCACACAGTTGCTGACAAAGCTGTTAAGATATATGATGTGCACAACCACTAAGAGTTCATAAGTGCGATCTCTTTATTAATAACAAACAAGAAAAAAATAAAACTAAGACATGCATCATAAAACAAATAACTTAATATCTACTTAATATATTTAAAAACGAAACCATTTCCTCGCGGCAAGGAGGCTATGATGCTGGCTGCGTTGCCGCGTTGGATAGCTATGCTGATTCTTTGAGCTAGGAACCAGCCAGCTTTATTATTGGCTGTTGCAGAATTTAATTTTGGCGCATTATTTCTAAGCGGCAATTTAGCACAGGGTCCCCTCGGCTCAAACGGCGCAAACACAACTCCGCCAACTTTTCAGCCAACTCCGCTGCTGCTCCAGCTTTAAGGGCTGATTCTCTGAGATAAGAGGGGGCTAAAGTATCGACACAAGTTGCATCCCAAACTAAGACCCAACCCCGTTCCCAGGGAATAAGCGTGAGGCCCTCGGGTCTCTTGCCATCATCACGTGCTATTATACACGAGCGGCAATTATTGTCGACGCCTGTCGCTAACGTTGACGGCTCACTGCGACGGGACCGTGCATTGACGGAATGTCGTCGCAGTGCCGTTGGCATGACGTGGGTGCATCCAACTTCTAACAATATTCTGTTGTTGTCGTCGACGTCAAACTGACCTTGGAGCTTAAAACACCTAACCTATTGTAGTTTATAGAATGGAAGCTCAGTCACCCCATATTCAAATAGTGTTATCTCCAAATAAAAATAAAAGAGTGAAAGTTGTGTAATGAGTGTTTATTTTTGACCGAAGACCAGGGACTTGAACTCAGGTTCTTGGTTAAATTAAAATGGAACTGCCTTCAAAAACTGACTCAAAAGGCTTAATTTTCGTAGTAAGACAATGAATGCGTTTTTCTAACCTGATAATGAGTTTTTGAAGGCGTTTTTTTTATTTCAAGATATTAAGTTATTACTCATCATTATCTCAAAAACAACTGTACTGATTTAGATAAGTTTCGTCAACATTGTTTACTAAGTTAAAATAAACATGACTGAATTTTAAAAAAAAACTCGCTTCAACTTTCTTTTTATAGAAATTTTAAGATAAACACAAGCACATACAAATATACAAACATAATATAATATTTTTCAATATTTTGCATTCGTGTTTGGGAGCTTTAATAGGTCAACAGACTCAAATTTTATCTAATTGTAACGAAATCATATACATATAGGTTAAATGGAATACTAACTTTTCATAATATAACTTATAATTAAAATTTGTAACTATTGTTTATCATGGATGTTACTGCTTAAATATTTGCCAGTTAGTATTAACACAAATGCCGACCTATATTTAATGCATCACATTTTTTCAGTGAAATTCCTGAAGTCACGCCGCGGCAACCCCCTGCTCCAAGTAGGAGAATACACATTCTCTATTAAACGGATGAGACAAGGAACAACGCAGTGGATTTGCTCTACTCACAATAACAGGAAATGTCGTGCTCTTATACACACGCATGGAAAAGAAATCACCAAAATACACAACATACACAATCATTAAACACAACATAAATATATTAAATTAATTATTTAGCTAGACTAAAATACAATTCACTAGAGAAAGAAAGAAAGAAAGAAAGAAATGTATTTGGTACACTACAAAAATACAGAAATAAACATAAAAAACGTTATTATATGTAGTGAAACCAGATTGGTTTCCACTCAGCTTTTTTGCCATGGCAAGCCGTGGCGCTGGTTTTCAGTGGAGACCATTGAGGTTGAGATACCACCACCAAATTTTATTAAAATTAAAACAAATACAAAGGAAAACTTATACAATAGCAAAAATTGTTAGAAAGGTCAAAGGTTCGCAAAGTATAATTATACACTGTGTGGCCTGTAATAAGAGCAAACATTTTAGACAAGGATTTTACAGAGTATACGTAGTTACATTAACCAGTCATATTATGCTATAAAAATAACTCAGGATATACTAATGCTAAGATAAAATCCCTAATCAACGTACATTTACCATCGCTAAATCCTTGTAGTAAATGAAACACATTTGTTTGCAATACACTGCTGGTTCGATTAATTTTTGAGAAAAAAACGATATTTTTTTCATTTTAATAAATTAAAACCATTTAGGATGGACTACTGAATACTTAAAGGGCCTTTATTTGAATAATTGCTCCTTCCTTATATTGGCATGCCTAAATACCTAATACCATAGGCATAATCATCTTTATCAGTCAAGAGACCTCCACTGCTGACCATACGTCTCACCCACGCCTTTCTATGGAAAGGCGATCTGTTAAGAGCTTATCTTATAAGTCCAAAGCAATCACTTAGTTCTTCGCGCAGTGTCTGTGTTTTGCATGACTGTGACCGTTTCTTTAGTTCTTTAATATATCCCTCACTTATCAATAAAAATATTAATATATTTTATTTTTGAGGAAACAATGTCTTTCATTAGAAACTACAAGTATATTGACTGAAAGTAATTTACACAACAGTGGGAAAGATAATATTCCACGCTATTCTTTCACTCGTCACTGAATCATCCACTCCTTTCCTATCCATTCCATTCTCGGTCGTCATCTTCCATTCCAGTCATCCACATTCATACTTATCACTCGTTTAGTTACTTGTCTTTCTTCACTTTTCATTACATGACCGTAACAAGACAGACGATTTACGACCATCTTCTCGGTTACCGGTGCCACTTTCAGACTTCCTCGTATGTACTCATTTCTAATCTTATCAATTCTTGTAACTCCACACATCTATCCCTACATTCTCATATCTGCTAATCATAATCAAGCATTCTCTTCTCCTCGGACTTTTTAGCAGCCCAGCATTCTGATCCGTAGAGTAAAGCGGGTCTAATAAAGGATTTATAAATTTTACTCTTTAATCGTAAGGGCTTCCATGGATCGCATGTTGTTGCGGAGACCTGTCTCCATTTCAACCAGCCTGCGTTGATTCGGTGCTTGACGTCACGATTAATATTTCCATCATTCTGTACGGGCGACCCGAGGTACCAAAAATCGGAACAGACTGGTAGACATTTCATCAAGTTTTATAGGTAAAGAACTGGGGAGAGAGCGCCAACGTAACAGAACAGATATTCTGTTATGGTTCTACTGATTTTCAAGTCAACGTTCTCCAGCCTTTGTCGCCATTTCTTCAGTCTGTCCTGCACCTCCTGGGTAGGACATTATCTTGCCATCACCCCCTGTCATCTTCTTGTTTCAGTAAAGTTTTTGAAATCACGTTTGGGGAAAACAATGATCCAGATAGGAAAGCAAACTTACTACCGCTAAAAGGGTTAAGGCTTAACACTTTGCTGGAGATGTTCCATTAGTAGCAATAAGGGGGGCTGTGCATTTGTGCGCACGTTTGACAGCAAGGTCGTTAAACACAACCCGCACACTCACTCATAAAACTTACTAAAGAAATGTAAACAAAAAAGTTCGTCTGATACTTATAACACAAGTTTACATGTGTACAAAATCGCACTTTGAAAGTGAAATACGAGTACATGTCGTTCCTGAATAAAACTTGGTTTTCATAATTTTTAAATCTTTCATTTTGTTTGCTCTAGTATATTTTTTATTCTTAAAACATGTAAAAATATATATGTTTCAGTGATGTTTGTGAAGTCTCGTAGAGGGAAGACCATGCTGCAGATTGGACTGTACAAATATTACTCCCAAAGGGTGATGGGGCTTGAATGTGTACTTCTCACAGTCTCAAGCAATGTCGCACTAATGTACACACTTATGAGCATAATATCATCAAACTAAATGGTACACATAATCATTAGGAACTGACCAATACAACATGATAGGTTAATTTTACCGAAGCGAAGTAACAATTTGGTCGTGCAAGTTTTTTCACAGCTCTTATTCCAAAAAATAAGTTAATATTACGTTCTGAATTTCCAGCCACTTGAATTTACTTAATATAAATATAGCAAGTAATAATCAAAGATTTGACTTGACACAAACTACAAGTGATATTATGTGACTTGTCAATAATACTCCAAAATTAACGTAAAAGTAAAACATCATATTTTAATTTTTTGAAATATATTTTAATTACACTAAAGTTGTATATCTCATATAATTTTAGTAAAGTTCGTGAAATCTCAACGCGGGAGAACCATGATCCGGATAGATCAGCACACGTACTGCTCCCAACTGGTGAAAGGGGCGAGAACCCGCTGGGTATGCTCCACTCACAATAACAAGCACTGCCGCGCTGTTGTACATACTTATGGGAATATGATAGTAAAATTTGATGATCTGCACAATCATTAAAAACGCATGCTTCAGATGCATGAATTGTACTCATACAACATGAGCTTAATTGAACCGAAATTCTTGTTGACCACAATAATTCTGGTTCTAAAAACTTTTTTTATCATAATAATGTATTGTTCGTAAGCTAAAGATTCCATAATACCATGCAAAATACATATAATACCAAAATACCATATGTACCAATGTATTCCACGAGTTCAACATTTTGTGTACCTACCTAATTTTTTTTTTTTCTTTCATATAATTAAATTGTGATACCTAAATGTTATATTGCTACAATTTTGGCTGATACAGTTCATCAAAATGAAGCGTGTAAATCTATCATATTCAGTGAATTTCGTCAAATCACGACGTGGAAGCACAGTGATTCAGATAGGATGATACTCGATCTGTTCCCAGAGGGTGTCAGGGGTGAGGACTCGAGGAGGAGGGAGAAGGTTGTTCATACTTATGTAATGACATCGTCAAACTTAATAATAAACACGTATCATTATAAAAGCATTCATACGAAATCAGGTTAAATGAGCTAATATAAATTTTCTCAAGTTCAAATAAAAGCACACAAGTTCAAGAACGTTTTCTATGAGATAAAATATTTTATAATGATTGTGCTTTATTTTTATAACAGTCATTATGAAACCTAAAGTTTTTATTCGAATATTTTTGGCTGATACTTTCCATCAAAATAAAGCGTGTTTATTTGATATCATTTTCAGTGCAGTTCGTGAAGTCTCAACGGGGAAGAACCATGATCCGAATAGGGCGGTACACGTACTGCTCGCAACAGGTGTTGGGGGCGAGGACTCGGTGGTCGTGCTCGACTCACAATAACAGACAATGCCGCGCTGCTGTAAATACTTTTTATAATAAGATAACCAAATTCAATGGTAAACACAATCACTAAAAACGCGCTCATACAACAAAAAGATGATAGAACTTTTTTATTTCCCTTTGAAATGTAATCTTTGGTAGAATTTGGTTTGCTCTAACTGAAATGTAATTAGTCTTACTGAATTGGTTTGTAAATTAAATTGGTTTTAGAGTTAACTGTATGTTTTCCCTATAATATAAAAGATAGTGTACTTAGGTTAAAAAAAAAAGATGCAAGTTAAATAATGTCTTCTACGAGTAAAACATGATTTGTAACTAAAAGTATATGTTTTTTTGAAGTGAAAACTTCTTTAGCGGCGTTGAGCACTTTTGTGGGATGGGGGAAAAATGTGAAACTCGCGTCAGGACACGTGGGCTGATCGAAAAACCGTAAGACGGTTGGCGAAATTATGGATGTAAGTTGATTTTTCTGAGAGATAAACTTTTTAATGTAATTTAATATAATATAATTGTAATGTTTGTGTACGATAGCGCAATAAAAAAATATAATAAATAAATCATAAAAATGATAGTACTTTTATATTGATAATAACTATTCCAAAAAATCAAAAATGCACAACGTTGATATTCAAGTTTTCACTTCTGCCGGCACTCCCGGAGTGCTTTCACAGTTTTTTTTTATTAAATTCATTGTGATACTTCAATATCTTAAAAATCGTTTCCAATAATTTCGGCTGATCCTTTTGATAAAAATAAAACGTAGGTATATCTTATATCTTTTCAGTGAAGTTCGTTAAGTCACGCCGTGGGAAAACCATGATCCAGATAGGGCGGTACACGTACTGTTCGCAGCGGGTGTCGGGGGCGAAGACTCGGTGGTCGTGCTCGTCGCACCACCACAAGCAATGCCGCGCTGCTGTACATACTTATGAAAATGGGATCATCAAACTTAATGATAAGCACAATCATTAGATATTCACATCACTAAAAATAACATATTTTGTCAGAAGGGGTGCAAGACAGTGCTCAATAAGTGAAATTATATCTTATACCTGTCCATGTTGTATTTTTATTATTCATTGGTTGTTTAGTTTATTCATAGTGCTTTAAATATACGGGGTGTTGTTTTTGTCAGCAACCCCCAACTCAGGGATTTATTTTGGTATGAGTTAGGCTTATTTTTTTTTCATTAAATAATATTTAAGTTTTTAAAAATAATACCTCTTCACAACATGTCTTAAAATTTTCACATCAAATTCAATCCAACAACAAAGGACGCTAGAGTCCTCGCGAAACTAGTAAGCTACGAAGAGCCGACGGGACGTTAGTAGTTTTTCGGCTGACTCGCTTGTATCGCAGTAATAAATGTTGTTTCGGTCAAACAACAATCTGTAATTATAAAATTCTAAACTGACTGGGTGATGTATCAACGCACAGCTCAAGCCGCTGGACCTAGAGACTTGAAATTTTGCACATTGATACCTTATACAGTGTAGGCATTCACTAAGAAAGGATTTTTTAAAATTACTTTCTTAAAGGGGTGAAACAGGGATTGAAAACATGTATAAAACTTTTTATTCCGTAATTGGATTTATTCGAAAAATTTTAAATAGGTTCTTTAAATAATGCAAATGTACACTACAAAAGGTTTTTATTCCTTGATTGGATTGACTCAAAAAAATGTACATAGGTTTCTTAAATGACGAAAGTCAGCACTACGAAAGGACTCTTCAAAATAACCCGTAAGGGGCCGAAATGAGGGTTGTATGAAAGTCCGTCAGTTTCAAACTAGGAATATTAAATTTTTGTATTGAGGCTGATGATTATTAGATGAGGGTTGGGAGAGGGGAAGAAGTTCAAAACATTTTTAAGCATTAGATAGCGAAGCGACATCAATTTCCAAGTTGAATTAATTCTGTAAAGAATAACTGCTTGGGCCATCTGTTTCATAAACAGACGGCTAGATGGCGCTAAGCGTCACGCAATTGACGTTTTCATAAGAGACCACAAATTTCGCAAGGTCGGACTGACAGCACGGTAGCTCAATTGGTAAGAGCGTTTGGCCCGGTCTGCCAAAAGGTTGCTGGTTCAAGTCCCGCCTGTGCGCAAATTTTTGGTTTCTTATTTCATCTTTATGAATATAAAATATGACACTGTGAGTGTTAAAAACATTCTTCAGCATAAGTAAAAACCGACTCGTAAACCAAAATGCACTGAAAAGTCCTAAATAAACATTTGACTCTATAAAGGAAAGGAATTCATTTTAGGCGAACAATTTATTTTTGAAGTCGGTGCCATCACTTTGCCCATCTCAAGCATCATCTATCAGAGTACTGACTCTACGAAGAAATAGTTAGCATAATATAAAATCTAAAGGAATTTAAAAAACTTTTAGCAATGTTTTTAAATTTATTTGATGCATTTGATTGTAAAGTCGGTTTTTACTTTTCTTTTAGTTAATATTTTTAATCTCTGCTAATGTCTATTGTCTTCCTTTTATATTTTTTATTTCTTCAATAATTTCTGTTATTATTCGTCCCGAAAGTATACCGATTCTTTAATAACATGCTTACTTCTACATTTTAGTGAAGTTCGTCAAGTCTAAACGAGGCAAGACCATGATCCAGATTGGTCAGTACACGTATAGATCCCAGTCGGTGACAGGAGCGAGGACTCGGTGGGTTTGCTCCACTCACAGTAGTTGTCGAGCGGCGGTACACACGTATGACAACGAGGTTATTAAATTAAATGACAAACACAATCACCAGAAAGTCGATAATAAAAAGTAATGATAGATTGAATTGAAATAAAAAGTTTCCTAACAATATTTTTTAAATAAAATTAAAGTATTATCTGTAGAGTAAATGTAATATTACGAGTATAATATAAGTGTTTTGTAATCTCTGCTGACATTAATTACTTACCTTTGTATTTTTACTTCTTCAATAATATCTGCTGCTTGTGGTTTTGAAAGTATACCAATCTATTTTATTTACGTTTAAATCTCTTCATTTTAGTGAAATTCGTGACGTCTCGCCGCGGGAAGACCATGATCCAGATCGGCCAGTACACGTATACTGCCAAAGCGGCGTCGGGAGCAAGGACTCGTTGGGTGTGCTCCACCCATAACTGCAAACATTGCCGCGCAGTCGTGCATACATATGACAACGAGATAATAAAACTTAATGACAAACACAATCATTAACTTGTTGATACAAAATATATGGTTGATTGTATCGAAATGAAAATAGTACCAAAAGTTACATTTTCCAGTAAAATAATATATTTTTCGCAATGTGGATGTATTATTTACAAGGTCATTGAGTATATTCCAATATCCACTGATAATTATGGACTTATCTTTTTTTACTTCATTAATAATCTTTGCTGAAAGTGCGAGTATACCGATTATTTTATTAACGTTCAAACCTCTACATTTTAGTAAAGTTCGTGAAGTCTAAACGAGGGAAGACCATGATCCAGATAGGCCAGTACACGTACAGTTCTCAATTAGTATCAGGAGCAAAGACTCGCTGGTATTGCTCCACGCACAACAGCAAACAATGTCGTGCAAATGTACACACCTATGAGAATGAAGTCATAAAAATAAATGGTATACACAATCATTAATCACAAAATATTGGGGTGTGCAACTTCGAAAAAGTCACGGTGAACTGGTAACAAAGTAAACATAAAAACTGTTGAAAATATGTGTATGTTTAAATAATGAAAAAAGCCTGACATTTAGTTGAACTTTCATACTAAGGGTATTGTAAGTTAGGGCTCTGCATCAGGTATTAAAAAAATAAGTACCTAACTTTGAGCTAGTGTGTTCATAGTCAAACAAACAGTAAATTCTTCAGCTTTGTAATAGTTTGATTGATTAGGAGACATCAACGTTAAATGGTTTAGTCGATAATTATTTTCAATTAGTTAAATAGAATGTACTAATTGTTTTATTTGAGTACAATTTACATTTTGCAAAAAGGCAAAAGTATGAAATATAATGTTCAACGGCTACACGTTCCGCAAGGCGCATGGACAGTTTGCGATGGGTGTGCTCCAAACAGATAAATTGGAACGCACGCCTATTTACGACGATTATTTTAATGACTTTTATCAATTTGCCTAAAAGAAATTCTTTCTTTTGTATTCAGATATTATATATTATGTAATTTGATAGATATCTGAAAGTAGCAGCTATAGCGATATCTATAGCTAGAGGTAGCAGCTATCTTTTTTTTGCAAATAAATCCTATTTAATCATGAATGCCTTTTACTCTGTCTGAATGAAAGTAAACAAGCAATAAAAAAAAAACTCAAAACCAAAATGCCTAAAATGACTTCCTTTCCTTTGAAGGGTAAAGAGTTTTTTCAAGACTTTTCAGTGCAATTTGGTTTTGAAGTCGGTTTCGACTTTTTTTAAAGTTAATCTTATTTCTCAATTTTTAGTGAGAGAGAGGGGGGGAAGTTGCCACCATAAGCTTAGCTCCACAAGATATTGACTATCAGACGTAACAACACGACAATATTAAGATTCTAGTAAAAAAACACTATATAAGCCTTAAAAAATTGAGGGTTTCCCTCGATTACATCTCGTCTTAATTTGTATTAAGTTAGAGGTGTTACACTAAAACATCAAAGGGTAAACCACAAAGTAATTATCTTACATTTAATTTAATAGTAATTTTACGCTTTTATTTTTCAGTTGAGTTCGTAATTTCGAAAAAGGGCAAGACATTAATTTCGTTCCAAGGTTACACGTACAGAAGGGCGTATCTGCAAAGTGGTTTCAAAACTCGATGGGTGTGCTCCAAACTGAAGAATTGCCCCGGACGCATCTACACGCATGATGAAAACGACGTTATCATTGTAAAAGGATTACACACTCACTGACATTTTTTTTATGTAACATGGATGCCTATGAAAATAATGATTTTATATTATTTCTAAAAAAATGTACCCACGAAATTGACGATTTTTACTGCATTTAAAAAAACAACAAACATAAAACTTGAACTGCTTTCAAAAAATAACACTTAAAGCTGATTTTTCAATAGTCAGATAAGAAATATTCGTCAAACAAAATACAATTTGGCTAATTTAAAAATGTCACCTAATTGTCAGCGATCATAGGTACCTGTCATTTTTTAAAATCAGTCGCTTTATAATTTATTAGTCTGATAGGTTTTATCTGACCATTGAAAAATCGTCCCTAAAACGACAAAAATAAACAAACTCCTTTGAGTCAGTTCCTGATGTAGACTACTGCTGTTCCTTTAAGGTTGATATCATGCACCGACTTCAATATAATGAGTTTGCTTCTCCTATTAGCGTTATTTTTGGCCTCTTAGTGTTTTTTTTGGAGGCGGTTCAATTATAATGAAAAACAAAACATCGTTTTTAGTTATTTTGTAAGCTGCAATGTACTTGATGGAACTAAATTAGTTACGTAAACTTTATTCCCGGTGTATCAAATACTTAAGTGAAAATCGCATCAAAATCGGTCCAGTTGATTGCGAGGTATTCGCGGACGATGAAACATACAAACATACAGGTTGAAATGAGAACCTCCTTTTTTTCAAGTCGGTTAAAAATAAGGAGGTTATAGATTTGACTGTATGTTTCCTTGTGGCAGTTATTGCGTGTCGTAGGATACTCTTTATTTCTGTATTATGAATATAATTGTATTATTTGCATATTTTGTACTTATGTTTATGATTTTTGGTTGTGTTATTAGTTATCAATATCTTCTAATTGCCTTTAGGAATCATTAGAATTCAATTTAGTATCATGTAAAATACTATTGAGGTGTTAAGTTCGCGTCTTGTTATTTTTATTTTAATATAAATTAAGTAAATAAATAACTTCTTTTTCATTTACGTTAGTTATTGTAAACTGACCATGATTAACGTTCAGTAGTTGGTCATAATGTAATGTGATGCAAAACATGCGATTGTTTTTCTGATTAAATAAAATAAGTATAATGATAATTCGAAGCCGAAGACTCTAGTTACAGTGTCAGTATCTAACCTTTATTCTATTTTCCTTCAGATTTCTCACCATATTTCTTCACCACCAAAAAAGGGAGTACTGCCGTGAAATTGAACGGGTATACGTTTTACGCGCAATCGGACAACAGTTCTAATAGCAGAGAGCGAAGATACGTTTGTTTGAAGGGCCTGAGTCGCAAATGTAGGGCGCACGTGCTCGCTGCTGATAACATGGTCGTGGCTTGCATTAACGATCATAACCACGAGCCATAGACAAGCTGAGTTGTGCTAAAAAACCGGCTAAGTGCGAGTTGGACTCGCCCACTGAGGGTTCCGTGCCAACTTTAAATGAATTAGGAATCCACTTACTTCCACTAAGCTAAAATACAGCAATATTTTGTTGACAGCAATGATAACTTTGTTTTTCGTAGTGTTTGTACGAAAAACAAAGTTATGTTTGCGATTGTTGAAAATGTGCTAATTCTCAAAAACTACCAGTTTGATCTCGTTCGAACCAATTTTCCTTGAAAGAATTTGTTAAGATCTACATTATATATTTTTTTTTTAAATTTGCACTTGCTTGGTTTAGAAGTTAAAGGGGGGGGGACGCCCATTTTGCCACTTTGGAAGCGTATATCTCGCAAACGTTATACTTTTAGAGAATATGATTTTACAAACCTGTATTTCATTTTAAAAGACCTATCTATAGACACCCCACACGCATAGGTTTGACTAAAAAAAGATTTTTGGTTTTAGTTTCATGTATGGGAGCCCTCCCCTTAAATATCATTTTTTTTTTGTATAAGAATCATAAAACGGTTAACAGGATACATGTTCCTACCAAATTTCAAAAGTGTGATGCTTATAGTTACAGAATAAAATGGGTGTGACATACGGACGGACAGACATACAGACAGACTTGACGAAAATATACGGGTTCCGTTTTTTGTCATTCGGCTACGGACCCCTACAAAATACGGATTTTCTTTATTACAATTCGAGAAAAAACATTGTTTGTGAAGAGTAAGATTGTTGCTAAATGAATGCGTCCTACTCAATATAAATGTTTTTTTTTTTATCTTAGGTATGTTTTCTTTTTTCACTGTTTTAAGAAATTTAATTTAATATCATTTTTAAACTAAGATATCTCTTAAGTTCTATTGTGATACTATTGACAATGAAAGAGTCATGGACAAACTGAATTGTAGCTGTTGTACTAAAGAGTAAGGATTTAGTTCTGTTATAATAATAATTGAAAAAATGTTGTTCGTAAAGTGTGACGGTGATGCTGGATGGATACCTACTCATTTAAAATGATTTTAATCTCAGCCACTGCTTAGAGGTACTAAAACAACACTACATATTTTAAACTAAAATATGCTCTTACTGGTACTGATACTGATGACAAAGAGATTTTGTGCGCCTTCTAATAACGATCGAACGAATAAACAAGCAACCTAAATAAAATAAGGTTTTTTTGCATAATTTAAAAAAATTTTGTTTGTGTAAGAGTAAGGGTGATGCTGATTGGATACATATTTTTTTTAATCTCATTATCTCGCTTAAAAATATGTATGTACTTTAATTTGATTACATATTCTTAAGTTCTATTGTGTTTATTGGTTGAACTCTAAGTTATGCTTTTTATGTTGAATAAACGTGTGCACTGGACTTGTGGTTTATGAGTAGTATCACTTTAGTTCGGAATGACAGACAGACTGATACTTTGTTTATCAAATTTAATTGTTTATTAAAATATTGGTTTTAGTGACGTTGATAAAGACTGCAAAGGGTAAAACGAATATAAAAGTAGGACAATATACCTATTATTTGAAGCCAGGAAACTGTGGAAAAAAAGCGAACAAGGAGAGGTGGTGTTGTACTCAAAACAAGTACTGTAAGGCGTGCCTTCACGTGGTGGATAATAAAATTGTTGCAATATTCGATAAACATGACCATGGCAAGAAATGAAAAAATGATGCTATGTTGTTTTTTGCACTAAGAATCTAAGGGTCTATTTTACCATCGTGTTACACGATGATTCCCGATCCCAGCCTGCCCCACATATTTACTTAGTTCTGTAATAGTAGACTTATGCACTAAACCACATACTCACTGTGTGTGACTTATGTAACCCCACTGTATTCACTAAATTACACATTCTCTTCGTCATATTATGTTCAATACATCATAATTTATACACCTATCTAGGTGTTAAACCTATTTAACGTTTGTTATGGAAATGCCGGAAGTGTCCACCATGTTGAATGTAACTCGGCCATGATATGAGAATATTTTGGAATAATCTTTAGATTATCTTATTATTATAATAATATTTTATTAATTTTAAATTGATTATTTAAAGATTATTGGGACACTTATTAGATTTTTATGTTTGCCGTATAACAAATGTTCATTTTGCCGCCAAATAGAAGTTGACTCTGATTGGTTGGTGGAGGTTAGATTTATTTCACATATTGTAACTATTAAAATATTAATTTAAAAGGCTTACTAAATTCAGTACGATGAATAACTAAATAATTAATAAATTTATATATTTAATTAGCAGATTGTTTATCCCTACAAATAAATATTATAGTAAATATTCGTTTATGGAAACGGATGTCGTCCCCACTGTTTTCTACAGTTGTTCATGGTTTTAGATTTGTATAAAAAGCGAGCTGCATGCTCATAACAGCCTCTATTTGTACTTACTCTCACTTTGTGCCCTATCTTTGTTCTATTTTGTTAGAATAAAAATATTGGAGAAGAACCTGGAGATTTATACTACGGGTTTATTATTCAAGCACCCCACACGCGGTCACAATCGACAAAAAAGCGCTAACCATCGAATAATTCAAATATAGAAAGTCATTTCATATAAAATATTTGACAAATAACGCTAACTTATCCGTTTACTTTTATAAATATTCGGACATTTTGAAACAGTCTACCTAAAGATGCTGCACGTAATACACGGACGGTAGTCTGTCGATGTAAAGTAACGGCAAACACTAACATAGAGCCGGCTTGTCGTCGACCTAAAGCCGAATGCGGCGCAGTATGTGACGGCGACCGCAATCGGCTTTAGGCCGCAGTGTGTAACTACGACTTTTAGCAGCAATGCAGTCGCGATGCAGCTTCGATGCAGTCGCAAAATGTCAACGTTTACACACTGCGCTACTTTTAGCATCTATGCAGTCGCGATGCAGAAGCTGAAATTGACAAATTATGTACTGTATTTGATCAGCATCGATGCTAACACGCGACTGTATTATACTTAATTAAATCTGAAGGAGCGCGTTTTTAAAAAGCGCGACTGGTTCAATGCTTAAAATTGCGTCATGTCTAAGATGCCTTACACACTGTAAGAGATCTTAGACATGACGGATCTAAATCCGAATAAAATCGTTTATGTATTTTTTTTACTCACAATCGTCGAGCAGTAAGTTTTTGCAATTCAACGCGAAACTTTAAAAGCTTATTCCAGCAGTTTTGTGCAAGTGCTGCTCATGTACACCAGCAGTTCTTTGATGGACCAGTTTATGATTTTGCTACTAAAATCGATTTTTCTGTTTTTCAATTTATTACACGAAAAAGTTATGAAATAATTTAATGTTCACATTTAAAACCTTATCAATTGTGTTCATCTAACTGTTATATTTTATTAATTGTATTTCATACGTATTTATTACATTACCTTAAACCAACTCTTATCTTTTGTTGTAGTATCCTAACTACTTCGTATTCAATTTGCATTCTGATTGATACACACAGTTTTTTTTTGTGATGGGTAATATGTTACCATATTATTATCTTTTACTTCCTATTATTTGTTCACTTCCAAAAAAACATTATTTACTAAAGGGTAACTTTAACACTAAAACACTTAAATTTATGACGACCCGTCTGGTGTAGTGGTCGAGAAATCGCCTACTACGCAGCGGGTTGCGGGTTCGATTCCCGCACAATACAAACATTTGTGTGCATGAACATGTCTGTTTGTATTGGTCTGGGTGTTTTCTATGTATATCATGTATGTATTTACAAACAAAAAGTATTTAGGTATTATATCCGTTGTCTGGCACTCATAACACAAGCTTTGATTAACTTACTTTGGGACTAGATGGCGATGTGTGGGAATGTCCAAAAGATATTTATATTTATTTTATTTTATGCTTATTTTCAGTATTTAACGTCTGGTTCTCGGAGTCTCAGAAAGGCAATAGAAACGTGGTAGTAAATGGCTACAAGTTTTACAAGAAGAAGGACTCCAGGCGTCCATCAGGGAGTGGGTGGGCACGGTGGGTGTGTGCTAAGTCTGACAAGGGGTGCAAGGCGAAGTTAAAAACCATCATGGACGTCATTGTTTCAATATATGACGTGCATAATCACGAGCCATGATTATTTATCATCATCATCACGGTCCAGTGCAGCATAGAGCCCTCACCCATCATTTACGTCCAGTCGTCCACGTGTCATTCACAGCGAACGATTACAAGCGGCCCGAGTCCAGCGTGATCTTGCATGCTTTATATACTTGTACTAAAGAGCAAAATTTGTCAAAAAAATATTGTTCTAATAATCTGAAGTATATTTAGTGGTCATAAAGATGAAATAAGAAACCAAAAATTTGCGCACGGGCGGGACTTGAACCAGCAACCTTTTGGCAAACCGGGCCAAACGCTCTTACCAATTGAGCTACCGTGCTGTTCGTCCGACCCTGCGAAATTTGTGGTTTCTTATGAAAACGTCAATTGCGTGACGCTTAGCGCCATCTAGCCGTCTGTTTATGAAACAGATGGCCCAAGCAGTTATTCTTTACAGAATAAATTCAACTTTGAAATTGATGTCGCTTCGCTATCTAATGCTTTAGAATGTTTTTAACACTCACAGTGTCATATTTTATATTCATAAAGATGAAATAAGAAACCAAAAATTTGCGCACGGGCGGGAGAACCAGCAACCTTTTGGCTAGATGGCGCTAAGCGTCACGCAATTGACGTTTTCATAACAAACCACAAATTTCGCAGGGTCGGACGAACAGCACGGTAGCTCAATTGGTAAGAGCGTTTGGCCCGGTTTGCCAAAAGGTTGCTGGTTCAAGTCCCGCCCGTGCGCAAATTTTTGGTTTCTTATTTCATCTTTATGAATATAAAATATGACACTGTGAGTGTTAAAAACATTCTAAAGCATATATTTAGTGGCTTATTTATTTACGTAATTATGTACGTTAGATAAATAAAAACAATCTGATCAGCCGGTAGGTTTCGGTATTTAAATTTATTGCCAAAGTTTTTTGTGTATCTTTAATAGATTCATATTTAGAAATTCTTTGCTTACAAGTTTCTGTTCAGAAATTGTAAATAGCGATTTTTTAATTCAAGGACATAAATTTTGTCTTTCGTCGCAAAAAAAAGTTTTTTTCCAATTACCTAGCCCAAAAATATTCTTATCAGTTTTTGTAAGCATTATGCCTCATTTAGGTGCAATTGGGTTTTCAGTTGCCATGTAGGTACTATTGTGTTCTCGTGTCTTCTGTTGTGTACACTAGATTTAATTTCATCCATTTTAATGTTATTAGGATATGAGATTTCAACTGAAGGAATTCATCCTAATAAAATTAAAATGGATGTATTAAAATCTAATAAACCACCTAATAATATCAAAGAACTCAAGTCAGTTCTAGGTTATTTTTTATATTATCGTAAGATCATTGATTTATGCTAACATAGCAATACCATTGGTCTGTTTATGAAAAATTAACTTTAAAAAAAGTAAAAACCGACTTCAAAACCAAAATGCACTAAAAAGTCTTAAATAAACGCTTGATGGTCAAAGTGATGGCCCCGACTCCGAAAAGAAATTGTTTGCCTAGAACCCACCTTTCCATTCAATAGTCAAGAGTTTATTTTAGACTTTTTAGTGCATTTTAATTTTAAAGTTAATTTTATTTCTTCATTTTTAGAGATTATAGGAGAGGGGGGGGGGGGGGGAGTTGTATCTTATGACTCTGTTCTTTAAGAAGCTACAAACTACCTTTTATAAGTTATTTCATTATAATTACTGAACTTCTAAACGTTAAAGAGTTCTACCATCAGCTCAGCCCCACAAGATGTTGACTATCAGACGTAACAACACGTCAACATTAAGATTCTAGTAAAGAAACACTATACGTGCCTTTAAAATTTGAGGGTTTCCCTCGATTACACCAAGATCTCATCATCAGATCCCAAAAGGGAAAAAATGGGACCAACTAGAAGGTACACCCTCTTAGTAGGCGAAAACATTTTTTGAATCGGTCGACAAACGACTGAGATATGAGGTAACATAGATACAAAAAAAACATACAGTCGAATTGATAACCTCCTCCCTTTTTGAAGTCGGTTAAAAAAGGAACTAAATTTCATCATATTATCATATTTTATATCGAATTCAAAACCCACCATTATTGCGTTATTTTTCTAATAATGTGACATTCAATTTGACTGGTTCGTTAAACAATAGTCAATCGGCTGGGTATTGCCCTATGCCTCGCGAATTATTCCAAACACCTCGTGCATCGCCATCTTATCAACCTACAAGACCACCATTTGGTGATGCTACGCTCAGAGCGACTCAACAAAAGTGGAGATCACCCTCCAACTCTCCAATAACGAGTGGTCAATTTTCTTCCGACCCTCCCACTACGAGAGGACAGCAGCATTCCGTCTGTTAACTTCAAGGAGAGCTAAAAAGAACCTTCACTTGAATGGTTACAAGTTCTATCACGAAGTCGACTCAAGATACTCATGAATCACGAACGACGAGGACCTGCTTTCGGATCAGTACTGGACGTAGAGTAAAAGTCGTAACCATCGATGATGGTGATACTTGATACTTTAAGTAACTTAAAGATCAATGTGACTAGATTTTTGTTTCCTAATCTTTTTTTTTCTTAAAAATGATAAAACTATTATAATAAAGGCTTTCTGACTAAATGTATACGTATTCTCCATAGTTGAATGAAATGGCTTCACTATGACATTATTAGAGGTGGACTGTAGCTAGATCCCCATTTTAAAATAAAATAAACCCCGTTATTATAAGAAAGGACCTATCCGACATGTCACATTCTGCGGCTTCCCTGCTGACCCACTCGCATACTTGGCTCGCATACGTCCGTTACGTTTCGTCCATTAGTTTTAACACTATTTTCTCATAGTGACAGCGACAGGTCCATTCTTACAAACTGTAAAAATGTTT
This sequence comes from Pyrausta purpuralis, assembly GCA_963924145.1. Lineage (NCBI taxonomy): Eukaryota > Metazoa > Arthropoda > Insecta > Lepidoptera > Crambidae > Pyrausta > Pyrausta purpuralis. The sequence continues at coordinate 24,161,894 of OZ001643.1, forward strand.
AGGTGGAAAGAAGTGGCCACGTAATAACGAAGACTTTAATTCAACATAACATTGTAAGACTATTTCTTAGCTATGTTTTTTTAGCTTTCCGTTTTTGTTTCTACAATATTTCCATATATTTATTTATTTTTTACACATATATTTTGTATCTTCTACATTTCACCAAATTTTGTTTATTTCATATTTTATAAAGTTTTATTTCAACTAAAAATATTTTTATGACTTAAATATTGTTTTGTTGATCTATTTTTATTCCAAGCCATCTGCGGCACTCATTTTCTTGTTATCATACAAAACTGCAAAGAAAATCAATAACATATTTTAAATTGCCCATACAAAGTCGTTGACACCTAAATAATAGTGGTATCAATATGAAGTGTAGTGTTCAAACTTTTCTGTTTCAGGACTTTCAAATTATGTAGTAGAAAAAACATTGAAAGGAAGAGATATCATGGTGATAGATGGGTATAGATTCTCCATAACCGATAGGTACATTAATGGAGGTATGCGATGGAGATGTTGTTGTCGCAGCAACGGGTGTCTCGCTGCTGTAACTACTTACAAGGAAACAATTTTAAGATTTAATAATAGTCACAATCATCCGCCTAAAAGGCGTAAAATTAAACAAAAGAGAAAATAAATAACAGTAGTACCTACGGAGAAGAGAAATAAACATTGCAAATACACATTATATCTATGAATTTTGTGTCTTAATTTATACCTTCTAAGAAGAAAATCCTTAATTTAAGTATCTTTATATTATCTGCATGTCAATAAACTCTATCGTTTTAAGAGCAAGTAAATTGCAGATTTATGATCTCTTTTGTCTGTCAAACATTTTCATAGGGCACGTCTGACTTTGTTTTTTGTTTCAGGTATCCGTTACGCCTTCACAGAGTCCCTCCGCGGCTGCCGCATCATCGTCGTCGAAGGCTACCGATTCGCCATCAAAAACAAGGGCAAGGCTCGAGTGCCCAACAACAAGATTCAATGGCGGTGCTCCACTCACGGCAAGCACGGGTGCAAGGCAGTCCTCTACACTTCCAGAGATGAGATAATCTACTTGGAGAACATACACACACACCCACCGCTCACCGACAAGAAAGCGAGGAACAAGTTCTTTCTCCCGATTACCAGCGTCAAAATGTACTATGGGGTATAGAGCGGATGTTGCAATACCTTGTGCCTAGCCCGTTTAGTTGCAAGTTTTTTTTGATAATTATTTGCGATATCTGTTTTGATAGTATTTGATATTCAGTTATTTTTTTAAGTGCAATGTAAATTCTAGTCAGTTAATCTGTCCATAAAGTATTTTTTTGTTGTTGTTTGGATGTCATAAATGCTTCTTTATTGTAAATTATAAACGTACGAGTATGAAGAAATAAATTATGCAGCAGTAATGTTAATGACTGCTTAGTTTGCAAAAAAAGATTTAAGAATGTGGAAAGACATGGCTTTGAAATATTTGATGAAGAAACAACCATGAGTTCTAGGTTAAGTTTATATTTTAGGAACATTGTATACAAATTGAACACATCATTAAAATCTGGTCAATATTTAAATTTTAAGATGGGTTCAATCGACGCCACTAAATGCCATAAAGATGATGAAAATAACTATGACTATGACTGATTATGAAAAAAAGGTACGTAGAAATGTGAATGAAAGCCTTAAAAGGTAGATATGGGTTTTCTTAGCAATTTTTGGTGCTAATTTGGAAAGAATCTTCTTAGCCTTTTTCCCACTTTAAGCGGGGTCGGCTTTTCTAATTAATTTGCGCCAGTCAATTCTGTCCTGGATTGTCTCTCCGTCCTCCGGGTGCCGGGAGGGCGCGCTCTTCCGCGTTTTATTTCGGGCAATTCTAGATCTTTACGAAGCACGTTGTCACCGTCATAACAAGGCCGTACCATCTCAGTCGATTATTTTTTCAGGTATTGGTGCAACTTTAAAGCTACCTCATTTCTAATTTTATCCAGTCTAGTTACACCACTGACCATGTGAACATTTTCATTTCATTGACATGAAGTTTCATTCATGATTACGGTCTCGCATTCAGTGCCGTATAATAAAGCAGGTCTTAGCACGAATTGACATTCGAGGGCCACACATGATTCCTGTCAATATTTACAATTTTTTGCCACCCCACGTTAACTCTATGTGCTACGTCTGCATTGATGTTTGCGTCTGCAGTCAACAATGAGCCTAGGTATTTAAACTGCGTTACTTTTGGTACAGGTGTTCCATCAGGGCAGAAGGTAGCTGGCCCATCAGTTAGGTGTGAATCATACAAACATTGCATGTGTTCTGTTTTTGACTTGAATCTGTCGCTCAAGCCGGCTGGATTTTTTTACCTGAGTTTAAGAGCCGGAGTAAAGCCGGTGATATTGTAAAGCTGGCTCGCTTGCAGTTATTGGTTGGATTTTCCGGTCGAGTATACTTTCCCATATTTTGAGGGTGTAATATGTTAATTTAAACCTCGGTAGTTTTCGTACTTGGTAAATTCCCTCTTGTTTTTGTAAAAAGGTACCAGAAGACTTTTTCGCCAAGAGGCCAGTGTCTCTGATGTTCTAGAATGAGACAGAAAAGCATCATTAACCATCCGATTCCCAGATATTCTAGAGTTTTCCACAGCTCTGCCGGTATTTCGTCTAGTCCAACGGCTTTGTTGTTTTTCATTTGAGATACCGCTTTCTGTACCTTCATCTTGGGTTGGATCTTTTATGGGACTTTGCACGGGTTCCAAAAAAATGAACTATTCAGTCGGAAATTCCTAATTCAAAAGTGAATCATTGTCTTCATACCACCTATTATTGAAGTTCATCATCTTTTTTCTTAATATATTTGTTATTTTTTATGTCTAAAGTGTAGTTGGGCCTTTTTTGGCATTTTTGAAAAATTTGCTTTTTGATTTACTATATTCTATTTTATTGTACAAGGCCTCACGTGACTGTGCCCTAGACTGGGCAACAGTACGTTTAGCCAGCTGTTTTGCTTCTTTGTATCCATTTTTGAGATCTTCCTCTTTGACTTTTGCCATTCTTTAAAAATTTGTTTCTTTTTTGTAAATTTTTTTCGTATTTACATTCCACCATGAGGGACATTTGGAGACACTCAGTAATGTTTTAGCTTGGGATTTACAGATGGTTTCAATATTTTCCCACATGACATTTGACGACTCGTAGTCTCGGTCTACTTCCTCCACTAAGTATTTGTGGATGGCGGCAACGAGAGTTTCTTCTTTTAGGCTGTTAAATGTTAAGTTGTTAAATTCTTTCGATTTCATTTTACCTGTTGAAATCATGTAAAGTTTTAATGCTTCAACACCCGAGCGGTTGCAGGAAACCGCATAACAATAGAATTTGCATTGGGTCTCGTTCACATACGCTTGAGGGATTAATGGGTTTCGGTAATCTGAAAGATGTGGCAAGAATTTTATGTTGAGTAGTCCTAGGTTCCCCTGGAATAACCTCACAATCCGAAATTGGGGCTTCAGCCTTCTATCTGCTATTATAAAATCTATTTGTGTGGCTTTTCCTCCGCTTTTATATGTTATGGTATGTTCTGGTTTCTTTGGATAACATGAATTTACTGAAAATGAGTCATGCCGAGCAGCGTTTTCTTATATGCTCATCCCTTCTGTATCGTGATTTCCATATGCTTGTCCCCCATCAACAATATTAAACTGAAGCTAAAAATTGGAAAGAATGATTGCTGAATAAAATTTGAAGGTTTTATAACTTTCATAAAAGAACTCCTGTTAGTTTTTGTGATATTTTTTTAATTAGGAAGGTACTGTTGTTTTCTTTCTAAAATAATGCTGTATACGCCTTTAATATAAGATGGTAAACACTGTCAAGCAAATACTGACAATGTTAATTTAGTTAAGTGTGTACAATATTTAAACTGTTGGTGTACGTTTCTAATAAAATAAATAATTAGGTCTCCTAGAGGGCGCTGTCATCAATTTAATGTTATTTCGTGTAGCTTATAAGCAGCGGATGGTCAACAGGCTTCAAACAATACCTCATTTGTCCAATTATGATCAATAGTTTCTATACATATTGCTAACTACTTTATGTATCCATGTACGTATATATGTATGTGTCCACATTTTTATTTTATTTTATTTTTATAACATTTTAATTTTATTGGTTAAACATACGGGTCAAAATCATAACCTTTTTTTTGCTTCGCCATAGTCGGGAAAAAAATATGATAGAAGCTGATGTTTGCATTGGCAATAAGGCAGTAATAGGCTCATAAAAAACAATTGATATTAAGAAACCTTAATTTCAATTAAGGAACCTTAACTTCTCGTTATTTTGCTGTTTAATATGATTTAAAAAAACTCCTTAAACATTTATTTAGCGATATTTTAGTACGAGTTTGTCTGAGTAGGATCATACCTAATTAAGATTTGTACTATAGTCATAATAATAATAGATAAGTAAACGTATTAATCACTTATCTAAACAATTCACTATTTAAAGTGTCTATTTAACCGATTATAATAAGATACACACATACATACCGAGAAATAAATAGTTTTCAAACCATAACTTATATTATTTTTAATTGAACTTATCACTTTGAAATAGTTGCCTTCTTCACGCCATAGTTTAGCCAAGAGATGTGATTATAATGTTTCCAATAGACGATATATAGTATAATAAAAATACTTACTTATGTAACAATAGTAACTAGACATAAAAACATAAATATAGATACTATAGTGATATGTAACAGCACACAATAATGTCGTGAGATTCTGTGTAATAAATATAAATTTTTAAAGCTATCTAAATGAACCAAAAAGAAGATTGGCTGACTTTTCTATTCTGAATGTAACAATAAAATTAATTAAAATATTCAAAAAAGAGTGAATAGGCTGTTCATAGGCAGATAAAGTCCATCGTAGGCTGCATTGTCACTCAACATCAGTCGAAATCGTGGCCAAATCTCTGGCTATCTAAATATTTTTAAAAATAGACTTTTATCTGCCGATTGCAAAGTTTTTGCGAAAAGAGATTAGAGACGATAGAAGTGGGCTACGATTCTATTAATTCTTCTAGATTTTATTTTCAACTTTTATAATAAAGTACCCTTAATCGAATGATTTCTATTTTTTCAAACCATGAGAACTTTTTGCGTTGTTTTGGTTGAATTTGTAGTTAGTATAATTAGTATTCCCAAATTGAACTTGAAATTACTTACACTCTCTAGGTTTTTACAGATTTTAAAAAAAGGAGGTAATCAAATCAATGTGTATGAATGTGATATTATTGTTGGAATTTGATAATATTTGAGTATGTTGATTTACAAAGATTTTCAATCACGTATGCAAAATTTTGTAAGTGTATGTATGTTTGTTTATTTGCATGTTTGTCCACGGATTTCGCGAAAACGAGAATTTTTTATCGAGTTAATAGTTTTTTAGAATAATCAGGTATACTGCAACATAGGGTACAGTGTATGTCATCAAAATCAGTCTAGTGGTTTTTGAGTTATGGGTAATAACAAAAAATCATGAAATAATAAAAAAAACCTAACAAATAAAACCACTTTAAAATAACTTATAATAACGCATTTGTTCTCTAATAAGGAGAAACAAATTCATTTTAAGACGGTGCATGATGTGATGAGTGTAGACTGTTAATGACATTAAGCATCGAGTTATGTTTTTTACATAGTATGTTTTAACAAGTTCGTAAGTTGTATTTGCTGTTATTTGTATAGTTTTTTTTATATATAGCACTTCTTTGTTAAATTTTTCAGGTTTCGAGTACATACAATCACGTAGAGGAACAACACTCCTGCTGTATGCTGGATATACTTACGGGCTAAGGTCGGCGAAACATAAACGACATATTTGGCGGTGCTCAACTCATAATTCAAAAGGATGTGCCGCTTACGTATACGTTGTTGACAAGAAGTTAGTCCGGCAAAAGAATTTTCACAATCATGAGCCACCATTACTACACATTTAAATGTATAGTAATGGTGTAAAGTAAATGTTTAAATTTTAGGACTTTTAAATCGCGAGCGATACTGTCCGTGTTTCTTAGTTTAATTAAATTAATAAAAAATATTTATTTTTTATTTATTCATTAAAAACCAACAACTTAAAAATAAGTTGTACTATGTAGTGAGTTTTTATAGAAAGTCAAGCCAATAAAATGTATCTTCATCAAAAAGGCATTCGTTAAAAATTACAAACTAAATAAATTGTTTTCATAGTAATAAGTTTTTTTGACTGACTATAAGACGTAGCCTTTAAATGTTACACCACTTTCGATGTTTTCAGCTTTTAAAGCCAATAAGATAGTCTAAGTATCTTGAACCACTTAATGCCTAAACAAAAAAAAAACACCGCGCCGTACCGTAGCGCGTCTCGGCACTGTAGACCGTGCTACGTCGTAGCACCGTAGACCATGCTACAGCGCGACGCCGTTCCGTAGCGCAAAATATTCGAAAGTTTAAGCAAGCGAAGGATTTGTATACAAGATTAACTCGAAATTGTAATAGATTAGTGTTAGACGTAGTCCCAAAAACTGAGAGATTTCAAAATAACTCATACACAATGTGCAAAACTATTTACAATAAAAAACCATTGAGAATTAAAAAATGGTTGTAAGATAATGCATTTTATAGTGTTGATGAGTTTTTATAGCACAAAGGACCATAATGGAACTGTTGACATTGTTGCTAGGACTTGTACTTAATTCATATTGATAAATAACATGTAAAACTTGTATTATTAATTGCCTGAATATTTGTATGCTGTTTTATATGGCTAAGTAGGTCATTGCACTGTTTCTCTGACATAAGACCGCATTTGCATGTATTGTGCCCTACTTAATGGCAAATAAAAATAGTTGTATTTGTATTTGTAGCCTGCAACGGTGCAGCGGCGGCCAGCGGTAAGGTGCGGTACGGAGATAGGCACCTTCCGCCCGCTACATTGCGTGCACATAGCTAGCTAGATAATTGATATATATTTTCAAAAAGGTAATAAGTTTAAAACCCTCATAAAACAACAATAATATATAAAAAACAACAAAAATACAATGCACCCACAGTATTCGAAACCGGGACTTTATGGTCAGATTTGCTTTAGTATTGGTCAATGACAAGATGAGAGCCTTTTGACATAAAAACAATAAAAATTCAATTTTTTCGCTCCGCTTCATTGCTCCCGAATACCAACACCAAACAACCTGCAAAAAAGTTATAATAAGAAAAATAAACACCATAGACAATAAATCTAAATAAATACAGTTTTGTAAAAACTAGGTATACATTTCATGTGAATGAGAGAGAAGGAAAACATAAAAAACTATAAATTATCTTCAAGGGTGCTTTTGCTTCAAAAACATAGAAATGGTTAAGACATTTTTTTTTTATTACAGGTCTCATGTACACTGTATCTGCAAAAGGAAGACGGCAAATCATTTACGAAAGTTATAAATACTCAATCCGCAGGCGGAGTGTAGGAAAAAGTGTGGGTTATTGGTATTGCTCCTCCCATCACTCCAAAGGTTGCAAAGCTGGTTTAAAAACTTTAGAAGGCACTGTCCTAAAAACGTTAGGTAACCACGATCATGAGCCTTCAACAAAGTGGCAAAATGATATCTTGATATAAAATACTGTATTATAACAAAACAAGCGACACGCCCCGGCTTCGCACGGGTGCAATGTAAGATTTAAGCATACATACGTACATACTTTGTTTTATACCATGTTGTGATATGACCGCCGCATAGATAAACGCGGCCAACTGTAAATTCTGATGATGACATAACTTTTTTTATTGTAAAATCAATCAATCAATCAAGCTATGTTGTAAAAATTTGCATAGTATTATAACATTTGTGTAGTTATGATTTGTTTTTGGTGTTTTTAAATACCTACATAATTGAAAATCACAAACGTATTTGGATTTATATCCTTTAAGATGAAATATATAACACTGTGAGTATTAAAAACATTCTAAAACCATATTAAGATTTTTATTATTATTTGTATTAAATTAACAAAGTTTGGTTTTGACATCCATTCCACCCAGAGTCTGGACCCTAAAGAAAGCAAAGTCATGCTTATTAATCGAAACACAATATATAGGATTATACTTTATTAATTAACACTAAATATAATCACTCATCCATTCTAAAAACACTTTTTTTGTCAACAGGAGATTTTTACCTAGAAAATGGCGGTAAGATTTTTAAGATTGTAAAAAATAAAGTCTTGACTGAAAAAGAAAAGCAAGAACGACGAAAAGAACGGAGAAAGAAATGGATGCAAAAGAGAAGGCTACGAATGACGGAAGCTGAACGTGAAGAAAAACGTAGGAAGGATAAAGAACGGTACCATTTAAAGAAGGCATTAGGAGTAATGAAATCTATAAGAGATCAACCACCACGAATGCAGAGGAATATACGAAAGAAATGGCGAGAAAATGCTAAGAAATACCGCGAATCAAGAAAAAATGCTAAAAATGCGAATAAATAAAACAAGACCTTCAAAATGTATCAGTTTATATGAATGGCATTGCTAGGGATGTTTATATCAGTTTATAGTAGATTGTTATACAAGGGGTGAAAGTGACCCATCTCACACGAGATGTTTCTGACGCTCGAACGGAATGAGAGCGCCAGTAATTCGAGAGTGAAATGGGTGGTTTCACCCAAGTTAAACATAAATTTTTCATTTCGACTGTGAAGAAAAAAATAGCTGTGTGATTGTGATGTGATGTTGAGTTATTATATTTTTTGGCGAGACATGAAACCTCAAGTTTATGCATGACATATCAGTTAGTTTACAGTCGTTATGCATAAAACACACGGTTTGAAGGACAGTAACGGCACGGAAGACAACAGAGTACATAAAACGCGAACAATATCAAGTATTTTAAATCGTTTTTAAAGTATAGATCGATTTTTTCTCACATACAACAATAATAACGCAACTTAGCAACAACGCAATAAAGTTTAAATTAATAAATAAAAATTAGACCAATTTAAAAAAAAAAACAATTATCATAATAAACACGTTTTTAATCATAAAAATATGGAAAGCTCTTTTATTTTAATAATATGATGTGACTCAATTATCTTTTACTCCATGTCTGATCGTAGCAATTAAAACTAAATTACTTTCTACCCTGGGGATGGAAAAGCTATTTTCCACCCGTCTATCTTCAGGTGAAAGTTAAATTTTCCGAACAGAAAAGATGAAAAAATATAAGTGTGTATGTCAGATAATAGTTAAAAAATAATTTCGTTTGATTTTTTTTGATAAATCAATCAGTAGTTCCATCTTGATAATAAAGTTAATGATAATTTACATTATAGAAGAAAAATCAACCTTTTAAAAAATACTAGAACCTATCGTGATTTTGTTTATATTGAGGCACATTATGCATAATACTTCAAAAATATTTATTTTTCCTGTGATTTAAAATTTAAATTTTATTTTGGATGAAGTACATTCTCACCTTTGTTTCTCCTTATGTAAACTAGGACATAAAAATATCTTAGTTAAGACAAATTTAAGTCGATTGAAAAGTTACTTCATTAATAACATCATGTGTACGTTATAATAAGAGATCATTGTTTTGTTTTATCAGTTTTATACATGCTCTCTCAGCGAGGTCGGAAAATGTTGAAATATGAGGGTAAAACCTTCTTAGATTATTTTTTATAGGTCAATGCCAATTGGTGGAGGTGTTCCCGTCACAGCCATTTAGAGTGCAAAATGAGAATCGTGACTAAAGATTATAAAGTTACAGCAGTATTTGAAGCTCATTACCACATGTCTAGGAATAAAAAGAACGTAGGATGATGATGAACTGCCAATTTACTTGCTTGTAGTTTAGTATTCAGTATTCAGAAATATCAAATAGAAATCGTGATTGTAGCATAAATTGGTTGACATGGTATGAGAGAAATGTCTGTCAATTTTATTAGGTAATTTCTAAATAAACATAAAACTTAGAAATCTCTTGTTTTTTTTTGTGTACGCGGAGTTGGGGGTTTCATACTCTATTATCTGTTTCACATCAAACTTTTAACGTTCCTTGACTTCACTTTATAGGTCCCAATCTTGATCACTAGTGCTTAGAAAAGTGTAAGTATTTAGAAAAAAATATACACCGAAATTAAATAAAAATAATGAATCTAACCGTCACCTATTGCACTAAAATACGGTATATCTAGAAGGTGGAGGTGGCTGCTACACTTGAGTGGGTACACCTACTGTCACACAAAGTAGGAAGGAAGAGGACTCGGTGGAGCTGTTAGCTGTTCCACTCACAACTCATTTGGCTGCCGTCTACACCTACAACAAGAAGATGTTATATGCTTATGAGTTCCATAACCATTGAGAAACCAACCTGGAAAAGCCCGTATCATAAAGCTAAGCAATGCAATATGGTTTTCAAGCCGCCCCTTTCGTAGGTAACAAAAAACAGCTAACTTTATTTCATCAAGTTATGAAAATTGTGTTATTTCTCAGATTTTTTTTTCAGTAATTGGGTACAAACGTTTATTTATTTTTATGCTGGAATGAGTTTGATGGAGGTTTTTAAATTTTGATTACTATGAAACTAATGATAACATCTTGTGTCAGACTGTCACATTTTAGTCATCATAAGACATGGTATTTTTGATTTAACATCTGGCAGCTATTCTCAAAACAATCTCATCTATTGCCGTGGAACGTGCAGTCTCAAAAAGGGTGTCGCCAACTCAACAACAGGTACCGGTACTATGATGAGAAGTAAATCCACACCAAAACCGGACTTAAAAGATGGTGGTGTTCCACCCACCTCAGCTGAGGATTATAAGGATTGCAAGGCTTACGTTAAATGGCAAAGCTTTATAATGATAACCACAACCACGATCCTCCAGAAAACACATTCAAATTATACGGTGCATCTCAAATCTTTTCTCATGATATTATTAAAATATGTATAAAGCAACTTTTGCATTGTTAACATTAAGTTATCTGTTCTACTAAATATATTATACGGTAATCAATCCCCGAATTTTATCTCACTCAGGCGTCAGCACAGATGTCTCATCTGTGCTGTGCGCCTGAGTTTTTTCTTGCGGGGCGCAACGGCGGTGGCGCGGTAAAGATCAAACACCCAAGGTCATTGAGGACTCTAATCACCTTCAGATAAATGTTATTCCCTAAAGTCATTGTTTACCAGTTTTTGTGTACCAACGGTCATGAGCGGTCGTGTTCAACAGGGCTCCGCAATAGGCTGACCTCATTTAAAAAAAAATGATTTAACAGTGTTTTCTAATGCTGTACGTTATTTGCGTGGTATTTTCAATAAGTGATAAAATAATTTAATTTTCAAATTCAATAGAGTTATCTGTGTTAAGGTGTCGTATCGAACCGCGGAATCGCGTTTAAGTTAATTGTGATTTGAACCTAGTGATCTGCGTTAGAATCAATGCGTTCGCGTATGATTTGGTGCGAGCGCGGGTGCCGCGGGTGCGCGAGTGACTCAAGGATAGAGACAGATTAGGATAGTCCCTTGACAGTGCCAGTGAGGTGATAAAGTGCCTGTATGTGTATCCTCAGGCGTGAGAATGCAGTAAAAGGACGTGTCCAGCTCATTTCCCAATAATAGAGGGCAACCACCGCACCGATCCAGTTTTAAATGAACCTCTGCACGCAGCTAAGTCACATCGTAAAACAAGTACCACATAATATTAACGAAAAAGTTTTAAGAATTTATCAAAAAACAGACACCTAAGTTGTCCCAATCACATACACAATTTTTAGGTTTTATAGGTAAAACCATAACACCTTTTCACTATCATATCTTATTACCGCAGACATAAGTGAAAATCCCAGAAAACTAGAAAATAACAAAAAATACATCTTAGACTCACTAACTCGATCAAGTTTCAGTGACTTCACATTAGTTAACAGCTAATTCAGTCAAATTTTAACGTAAAAATAACCATTACAAAATGTACAATAAGTACATTCTTCTTAGAAATTAGAGATTATGTTTTAAGGCGTGACTTAAAGCTCACAGTCTGGAAACAAACGGTCGTGTACCATAAAACTAAAAATAAATATGCAAACATTATTTTAAACAATAGAAACAAGCATATGAGCATTGTAAAAAAAAACCCTGAGAAACTTTCTAAATGGGGAATAACCACACCAAAAAAATAACGACCCTACAAAAACATTTTGAAATCTAAACACCCACACGTGCGCCGCTTTACAATCTTTGATCCTTTTTTTTATAATACTTCATTGTTTTTAAAAGAAAACAAAGGTCATTGTCCTGTCAATGCGTTATACTGTAGGTAAAAGAAGGTAATGTTTTGTGCCGGTTTTAGCTTATGAGGCTTGGATTCTCGTTTAATAGAACTTCGTATCGTATATCTCGCGTTTTTATTTACCAACAATCGATTTTGACGCATACATCTAAAAATATTTTATTTTGTTTGTTCCCCTAAAAAGTAAAGTTTTATATATTTAGGAGGCCGATCCTCGCGGCAATCGAACTTTTTTCGTATGGTAGTTCGATGGCGAGTTTAACCCTTTTACCTTAAACAACAAATAAAATATCTACTTTAAAAAAAAGTTTCGCACGAACAAAATCTAAATAAGTAGAAATCGTGACCCTGAGAAATCAAAAACTATTTTTTCTTAAACAAAGAAAATTCGATCGGTGAACTTTTCGTATACGAATTGCACAAGGATTGCTCCCCAAGTCCTTTCTTTTAACAGGACAATTTAGTTTTACATCTTCAGCATCTTTAACCAGATATCCTGAAGTTTTTTTAGGATTGCTCAAATGTTACTTTCAGTGTACACCATTCCTTTATTGTTATACCTTATCGATTGTTGAAGATTTAACAAAAAAGTAACCAGTTTTTAAAGGCAGTCATTTCGCTCATGTACTTGACGTAATATAACTCAAATTTGTGTTAGGTTACGGTCAGTTGGTAGTTAATTTACGGTTGAAAGAATTGGACATAACGGGTCTTATCGCGTATAAAAACTGATGAGTAATGCTATTACTCACTACTCGATCCAGTTAGATCCGTCATGTCTAACAATTATTGAAATGCAACGCGAAAGTTTAAAATCTTATACGGTTGAAAGTGTTTTATAACAATAATGTTTTGTATCATTGCAGGCCTATTCACGATGTTGGAGAAGGAAGACGTTAGCACGTGCCGCTGTTCCACAAATAGGAATCGAGGATGCAAGGCATAATTCGTTGCATTGGCACTGATAACCACGACCCGCCCAATCGGGTACCGGAATATTTAAAATAAAAACGCTCTGATTGGCAGGTACAGAGTTTTTACAGGGACTACCTTAATACATGTGTAACCAATCATGATTGATTGGTACTATGTATTAAGGAAGTCGGTAATGAGAAAGAGATGGCGGTGTCAAAGTGATAGCGAAGAATCCGTTCCGCAGTGTAGCCGCATGCGTGGTTTAAATAGCGGAGAAATAATGGTAGCTGATGGCGGTGATCCGTCAGCGCCAAGTACCAAGGATCGTGGACGGCTCTATAACTGTTCTCATATATTAACTATAGTCATCCCTCTATCACCAAGTCGAAGCACATCAACTTGATAAACAGATAAAACGCGACTGGTGAAAAATGATATGATGTACTCGTACTTACGTAGACATCTCTATATGGACTTAAGATTTGGTCATAATAAAATAAATATGATATAAATACTTTTTTGGTTTGATTGTTCATGGCGTAAACACTGTTAATTAGTTGAGTAACTAACAAATAAAAATGAGTTTCTGTATCATATTTTGTATTTTCGCAGGGTCATTCGTACTGTCGCAAAAAGGAAGACTTATGTTAAGAATGAACGGCTACAACTACAGTAAGGAAAGGGTTTCAACAAAAGGAGTTATATTTTGGCGCTGTTCCTCAATAAGGTATCGTGGATGCGGAGCTCAGATCAAGATGTTAAATAATAACATTATTTATGCCGTAGAAAGTCACAACCATGACCCACCTTGCCAAACTTGGGAAAAATGGGAATATAAAGAAAATTTTTACCCTAATGTGAATACGAGTATTAGAATGGTGCCTCCATGGTGGCAATGACGACGAGATTTCTATGTCAAAGTAGTGCCACGAAAATGCGCTCAGTAGTACCTGCATGCTATAATTTTTAAGCAATTTTTATATAGATGAGAGACTCAGCCCTATTTTCGACTTGATTACGTATTCAACGTCATGAACGTTCATGACAGTATAATTTTAGTATCCTTTTTGACTCTAACCTTTAACCCATCAATTTGTCAAGTCATTCATTATAAGCACCCGATGAATGAACAAATCTGTGTCGTTAATGTAATGTACCTAACCTGTGATTTATCATGTGATTCGAAATCGACATAAAATTTCGTAGACGTATCGAAAGAACCTAGGATTTGGAAATAAAATTATTACGATATATTTTTATTTTTAAACTTTCGCGTTGCATTATAACTTATAACTGCGGGTCTATACGCGACGTATATAATGTAGTAGTATTGTAACTACTTACATGATTCTTTTACTTGTGTATACATGCTATATTTTTAATCTACTTTTATGCATAGACGCCAGGCTAAGTTGTTTTTTCGGCTTGATTTCGTTAACGACGGTTGTTAATGTTGTATTGTTCTTAGTATCGTCTTAAGCTCTAAGTATCCATGCATTACTATTAGTCTTCTGTCTATCGTCAAGTCACCACCAGATAAATAGACATACCTCTATGTGTTTACTCGTACCTATGTGAATCTATAGCGAATTGTATTAAAATAATAAGAATTGAGTGCTTCTTTGATTTGGTTTTTCTTTGTGTACTGGCCACCACTGAACAAAAACAAAGTCATCCGGTCTTGAAAGAGTAAAAATTGGTCGAGATTTGCACCTTTTAGGAGTGCTTGTCAATTACTTAATAAATAATGTGTTAATTTTACACTTGATAAATTTTATAGGGAGTGCTGTAATGATGGTTTTGAAAAAAATTTGCTATGGGATAGTAAAAGTTGTCCAAAACCGTGAGTAGGTAGAGCACTTTCTGAAAGTTTGATTAAGTGTAAAATTAACACAATTTAGAATGCAGCTGCGGTTCGCAGCTATGCAGCCGGGCGGTGTGAGTACACCATTAAACAAAATTGCGGAGTTAGATAAAGTAGGTAAATGATTCTTCCGCCAAACATAGCCTTTGTGTTGCGATACTTACAGTTATCTTTTTTATTTTCCGGTTATATTAAGGTTTGAAATAAACATTAATGAACAGGAAGAAAATTGTTTTTTTACTTACCTGGTGTGAAAAAGTACAGTGGCATTAGCTAAAATACTATTTTTTGTGAATAATTCTGTCAATGTGTTGACATCCTAACTGTTGTGTCTTGAATCTTTGCAGCCTTATTTATCACATCGAAGAGAAGAGACGTTTGTTCAAACAAAACGGACACAGCTTCTATTACATAGGGTTAACATTAGAAGTTGCCACTTGGCACTGTACCTCATATAGTGTGCATGGATGTAAGGCACAGATCAAGATGTTATATGATGTCATTATGCTTACCCAAGGCACTCACAAACATTAGTCCGTTCAGCAACGGGGAAATTATAGAGATATGTGCCTTTATTTAAATAGAGTCTACAAGTTTTTTTAAATAAATAAAAGTTTATTGGTGCAAATAACAATTACAGAATAACATCACCTGCTGGTGACAATTGGTACGAAATGACAGTGCCGTAGTAGGGATGGTTTGATCATAAAATAAAAATGGTAAAATATGTTTTAAAAAATCTTCAATACTAGCTACGGTGTAGTATTCCGCAGATACGCGCTAGCTACGCGCGAGGGTGCGAGTTTCCCCATTCGTTTTGTAATATTTTAGAATCTTGTGAAGAGGTTTTCTTTAATAAAACGTACATATAATTTAATTAAAATATTTTTTTACAATAAGTATATCTCATAGAATCATCTATGAGTTGGATGTCACTGACCAAAACAACACCCTGTATTTTTAAGTTTGTGTAGTGATAAAACACTATGAAACACAAAAAAGTAATTATAAATTGACTCCCTTCATCTTAATCAATTGTTAAATATTTGTAAAAATGTTTCCTTCGGATATTGTGAGAGCAATCTCGCAACATTGATGAGGTCACGCAGCCTACTTAACACGTAGTAGCAGAAAGTACTTGCAAAATTCAACAGGCTTGCCAATGTGTCGGCAGCCGAGTGGCAGAGGCATACACCCGTTACACACTGCATCGATTTAGCATCAAATCAGTCGCGTGTTTCGAATATGCGCGTTAGCATCGTGACTCCCGCAATAAACAGATTTGGCATCGATGCTGTAGCTCGTAGCAGTCGCACATTATCAATGCTAACGCGCGTTTGTATGAAACGCGTAACAATTAAGCGTTTCACGAAATAAGCAGATTTAATTTTGGCATCGATGCAGTCACCAATATAAGGAACATAATTTGTCAATGTCCAGCTTCTGCATCAAAACTAACGTGCGTTAGCGTTAGCGCGACGGTATCCATGCTAAAAGTAGCGCATTGTGTAAAGGTTAACATTTTGCGACTGTATTAAAGCTGCATCGCGACTGCATCGCTGCTGTCGCAGTGTGTCTGAAATTGTAAAACAAAATGTGTTGATTTTGAATATCAAGCGATTAAATTTTAAGTATGGTGGCTACTACAGGACCTTGAGAGCATTGTTTTTTTTCTACATTAAGAGTCCATTCATCAATATGAACAACTTTCACTATAGGACCAACAGTGGCAACTGGATAATTACTACTTTATGGTTACACTGTCGTCACGCGGCAATTAAACTTTTGTATGAATGGGTTGTTTGTTTTTTCGATAACACTATAGATTCCATAAATAAGTAAAGGAAGGTCGTATCCGTAGGTAGTCCTAATATTATGATATTTTCATGTTAAACTTGCTTTTACTATTAAATTCAAATTTTATTTAGATTTTATATTTTGATTTATGGTAATTTTCGGGTTGGTGTATGTAGAAAATAAATTAATTGGAAATAAGGTTTTTTCTTGGTCTCTTACTTTGAAAATTTACCCTTCACTTAACATTATCTTTTCTATCGCTTGGATAATAATTCATATTCATAAGGTTCAGGCGTATAACAAAAACAACGGAATCACACCATATTCTTAGTTTCAGCAAAATTTGAATACACAACTTCTCGGAAAGGCAAGCCGATGATAAAGTTGAGAGGATACTCTTACAAGTCTACGCCATCCCCATCCGTGAAGATTCGTTGGATTTGCTCCACGCACCACAACCGTGGTTGCAAAGCTCATATTATTACGTACAACGATGAACTTATAAAAGTTAACGCTACTCACAACCACAATGCTTCGATGAAATAATTATAGCGTCAATGTGGGAACGGAATGAAAGTCGATATCAGTAGTATTTTGAAATAACATGGTCACTAATATTAGAAAGGTTAGATACAGGATTGCCCCCGCAAGATTCTTCAGTTACTCCGTGCTTGCAACGGTAGATAATTACCAAAATTTCGTGAAATAATTAGATATATAGTATCGATCCCGTATCTAACTATTTTAAGTCGTAATTCTGTATTTCTTTACCGTTGAAAATTCGTAACGTGCGAAATAAATCTTTAAATAGGCAACGATTGTATTGTGTGTGATTGTGTTGTGTTTAAATTGTGTGTTGTATCGGTAAAATGTTCTACTTAACCATTGAACACCATTCTTCTGTTTATTAAAGTAAATAAAATATTTCAATTTAGAAATTCGTGTTTTCAAAAAGTCACGAATTAAATGTTTCACGCTGTAGCTATCAGCCGATTCTGTATTACAGTAAAGTTTCCCAGTGCATAATACTATAAAACCTCTAAATTTCAGAAGAGATTGTACTTATATACCCAACGTCTCAAAGAAGAAAGCGGTTGATCAGAGTAGGTGAGTTCACCTACAGGCTGGCTTCGGGCCGAAATCCAATGATTCGATGGAACTGTTCCACACACGACAACCACCGTGGGTGCAAAGCTTATATCGTCACTTACGACTATAAAATTGTTGCCATTCAAGATAGTCACAACCATGCTGCCTCGAAAAATACTTATTTTATTTAAGTCAAAGTTAAAGCCCTTAAGACGTTATCTATATTTTTTTGTGTTTTTGGTATGATATCAATTGTTTGAAGCCAATTATGTTATTTTTTTAAATACATTATAAACGTTACTTGTTTTTTAATGGAATTATCAATGCAATACAATTCAAAAATACTTAACAACATAAAACCAAAAAAGGAAAAATACGTACGTTTAAAAATAATTTATTTTTTACGTTAAATGTGTTTAGATCAATTTTGTTCAAAGTTTTTAGTGAAAATACTACCTAACAACTACGATGCTTCGATGATAATAATAATTATAAGTGACCATTAAAATTTATCTTTGAAATGGCATTGGTTTCTCAAACTGTATGTACTTGAGTATTTGAAACTTGACTAATACAAATATTTAACTTATCTATACTCACCTGTGTCGAAAGTCTCGACATAGTTCCCTGTAAAACCACCAGGTGGCGCTCGAAAAATGCTGAAACAAAATTACTGTTTTCGTGTATTTATTGATTGAGAAGAATTTTCGAATGAAGCTTAAAAATTACAAATATTTTTTACTGCACCGACATATTCAAGCAACCACCATATACTAAAAAGGATAACCATAAAATAACAAAAATCTATAAAAAGATCCTCAACAAACAACTCTCCCTTTTTTTAAAAAAGAAAACCTTAAATATTTTCTAGATAAAGCCATAGCGGAAATAAAAAAATTAAAACATTCTATAGCAATAAAAGGAAGGGAAATAGGACAGGAACGACCTCATACCGGTAGCCGCACAAGTTTTTTGCACAGCCACCGGAGTACTCCTCCCAGTGAGGAGACCTCGGCCACACTTATCTCTCCATCGCGACCAGGAAAAAAATAAATTACACGGCCACGTGGCCACGCACCGCGAAGAAGATTTTCATCTACAAGGACCACAAGGTCTCTTATACTAAGAGAAATATCGTTTTTGCCCCCGCTGCCACCGTTGCGCCGAGGAACGAAGAGTGGCAGGTATTCTTTGACCCATTTCTGACAAAAAAGATCTGCTAAGCGAATTGCCTTTCTCCACGCAGTGCGTCCAATTAAATCGCCTGGTTCTGCCTTTGCAAAGTGATTCCCAGTAGATGATGTCCTGATTAAGAAGTGGAACGGCGTAAGAGCCTCTTCATCTGTAGGATCCACTGCGACATGTGTCAACGGCTTAGAGGTTACAACTGCCACTGCCTCAGTTAAAAGTGTCATCAGTACGGGCTCTTTCTGGGCTTTATCTTTCAAAACAGCTTTAAGCGCTACTTTTACTGATCGCACTAAGCGCTCCCAACTTCCGCCCATGAACGGTGCTGATGGAAGAATAAAGCGCCATTTAATTCCGTTATTAACAGCATAATCGTATACCTTCGATCCGTATGGTTCGGGCAAGAACGATGCACCGCCGAAAGCCGTTCCGTTGTCCGACTAAACCTCAAGTGGCGTGCCACACCGTGCTGAAAAACGGCGTAACGCCATCACTGCCGCAACAGTAGACAGGTCAGAGACCACCTCTAAATGCACCGCTCGCACCTTTAGGCAGGTAAACAATACAACGTACCTTTTTTTATGACGTCTGCCAATGGTAACTAGAACGGGGCCGAAGTAGTCCAATCCGATATGAGAGAAAGGTCGACGATGTTGGGCTAATCTAGCCGAAGGAAGGTCTCCAACTGCAGGATTTAGCGAAGCAGCTTTTTTTAGGCGACACACCTGATATGAATGAACCACTGATTTGACTGTAGTTCTTAGTCGCAAAATGAAATATTGGTACCGGAGCTAAGTGATAACTGTATTATTGTTGGCATGGGTGAAGCGGCAGTGCTCATGATCAATCAGAAGTCTTACAGCCCGGTGACAGTCATCGAGTATGACAGCGTGTTAATGGAGTCTGAGAGATCCGTGACGGCTCCCACGCGTCCTGAAAGCCTCAGCAGCCCGTCGTGTCCAAGGATGACGTGGAGTTTCTTGAGCTTGCTCTGCCTTCCTTTCCTTGAAGGTCTCCTCTTGTGACTGGCGAAAAATATAAAGTCTAGCCTTGCGCATATCTTCGGCGGACAGGGGTAATACCTACGGGTTGTACCATTGTTTGCAGGTGTGTGGGAGGTAGATTTTCTACCTTTCAAACACCTGATATATTGATGCGCGCGAGTTGTTGTATGTAAAAACCACAGCCATCGGCTAAAGCGGCCCGGATCTGGGAATGGAAGTTGCGAGGTATGAGAAATTTGTGACTTTGGCGCTTGGTTTCAGCTCGTCTGTGTTTAAAGAGTTGACATTGCCTAGCTCAATTGGCCATTCTCCACAATACATGGTACCTTAAAAAACTCAGGACGGAGAATCCCACGACTATTAGGTAGCAAAATGCCAGAGTCAGAGCGCGTGGCGTCGTCTGCTACATTTAACACCGTGGGACCTTGCGTCATTGCGCAGTCATCCTTGCGCATTTCTTGAGTCAGTCTGGTAAAAACGACGCAAGGGCTTGTGTTTATGCGCGTCACAAATTAGACGGAACATAAAATCTACAGTGTGTGAACATGCCTTAGACAAGCCCAACTACTTCATACGTTTTGACCAGCCCAAAGTACTGTCAAAAGAACGTTGGTTCATTCCACGTATGCTACGCGAAGCTATAGAAATAAGAAATCATCCAAATTTCAACTGAGAAGATGATTGAAAAATTCCACCAGCATGGGATCCTGTTCTAACTAGGACCCAAGCTAGACCACTCACTGCAAGATCACAAGACGCAGTTAGCTTTTTGTGCGTGGATAGGAACGTTAATTAATATTATTGAGTGACGGTAGTGTATTTTTTTTAAAACTCTGTAAATGACAAATAACATCTAAGTCTACCCATGACCACAAACACTGTAAGTGTTCGAAACGTCGGGATAATAAACTCGCGAAAAGTTAATGCTTAAAAAAGTTGTTTTATTTTGATGAACATTTACGAAGACATCCATTTGGCGTTTCGGTTTCACGCGACCTCAAACAACAAAAAAATACAACGTTACACTGTCCTGCTGTCATTTGCACTCTAGGATGACATCGTAGTGTCAGTCAATGAAAACCAGGCCATTATTTTTGTTATATATGTCGGAGATTATAGTCTAGACGGTACATTTATTATTTTATTTAAGTGGCAGCACCACGAGACTATAGTCTGTGACGTAAAGTCTAGAGTGACGCTGTCATTGTCAAAGTCAACGTAAACGTCAAATATGTATCTCAGTCATGTCAGTAGTGCGTTTGATCTAGTTCCTCTCTTGCTCTCGAGACAGCGTCTGCGCCGGACGTGCGCACTGATTGATAGAGGACAATTTGGCGGACTCCAACGACGAACCTGCGGATTCAAATCCGATGGAATCTGCGACAGCAGCGGTGGGATCACTTCCACATCTATCCCTCGAGTCCACCACGATGCCAGCTAATGGAAACCGAGGATATTTCACGGCAGGATATGAAAATATAACGGAGAGTTCGACGATGTTGAATTGTGCGCCTACCCCCGAAACTTGGGCGGGCTTCCAAAGTTCTTACCAGACCCCATCTACGGGCACCATTAAACCAAGAAAATTAAAAGCGGTAAATCGGTAAATCCCATTGAATCTGCGACATATATTATTATTGCTTTAGATATTGATCAATTTCTTGCATTCTTGATAGCAATTGTCATTTCCACGATTAGCTCATTAATTTGGAAGTGCAATTTGTCACTACATTATTATTTGTCCGAGTATATAGTCCTAGGAAGAAATGAAAGCTCCTTTAAGTATTATATTTTTAAAAAAATTTTTTTTCTGATTTTATGGTATTTTATTCTATAGTAATTAAATGCGTCTTTTTAATTTTCAGACGAAGTACAGTTCATAACATCAAAACGTTACCTTATTGTGCGTTAAAGGTTATGCCTACCATCTTAAGGATGATTACGACTTGAAACGAATATGGCGATGCTCCCAGCACAGCTCTCAACATTGTCGTGCGACTTTGTTAACTATTAATGACATAGTTCGCAGGAAAACAAACAAACACTACCACCCGCCTAACCTAGAACAGCGTCTTCGGTCATAATAACAGGATATCGAGGTCACCTCCGTTATTTGAATGGACGTTAGTGGTTGTATCGTAAGTGCAAGCAAATTTAGTTATGGTAAGGCGGCAGAGATCTCGACCGTTATTATGTAATGTTTATTACCGTATTATAAAGTATATCGTTTTGCTACGGAACAAGTCGATGTCACTTTATATTTTAAGTCTCCGTTTGTTTCAAAAAATCTTCTCAGATTTCTTCCTGCAATTAATTTATATTTGATATTTGCGAAAATTTTCGGTCTGTTATTAGATAATAATATTTTTACCACAATTAATGATAAAAAAGCAAATGTAATTAATTGTGTATAATCAAATACAAAAAAAATACATGTTCCGTATAAAATATTTTTTTAATTGGTTTGAATTATCTCAATACCATCTTAAGCTGATTTTTTATGAGAATTGTCAAAACATTACGATATTTAATCAAGAAATATATTTTTTGTGTGTTTTCTGTACATAGATTAACTCATTTATGATTAACATTTTATTTACCGTAACAAAGAGATTTATATTCATCAACGTAATCGCAAACTATTTTCGATGTGTTTACTTGATTTGTAAAGGTCATCACAGTTGCTGATTTATATTTGTTATTTAATATATTATACATAAATAAAATTTATTTTTACTATTATTTTACTATGAGTAATTTTCAAATGTTTTGGAATGGCCTCCCAAAGACAGTACAACCATCCACCTCCAAATTCTCTTTCAAGAAGGCCCTCCAAACACGTTACAAGGAAGAAATATCGAACTTGTCACACTGACCTCTTTTTTTTCTCACATGTGTACCATAAGTATTATTTGAAATTGAGTTGAATTGAAATCATTTATTTCAGAAACAGTGTCTATACATTCTTAACCTAATACCACTATGAAGAAATAAAATCAAAGCTACCCACTTAAAAACACTCAAGCAGTCCGATCCAATCCCAACTTCAAGTTCTAATAGAAGTTAAAGCTAGGATAAGGATTAGGATGGATGCCCAGTAAGCGGTGGTAGGGCTTTTTATCCTCTCTGCAATAGCCCTCCGGAGAGTGTTGGTGCTGCTCCCCAGTCGCTCTCACAGGGAAGCCACTCGTTTTCGCCGAACGGCGTGGAAACCGTCTGTGTTCCAGGTGGTGGACATTCCCAAGGCACTGCAGCGCCAGGGCAGACCCAACATCCCCCTGAAGGCATGTTATATTGTGTGCGCAAAGCACTGAAGACTTTTACGGTCTTATTGCTCCACAGGTTGCACGTGTATAAAGTTTGATAGTATGTTTTGAAAAGAGTAACTTTCACATCACCAGAACAGCGTGCAAACCTACGTGATAGCATATTACCCCTCACCGACAGTGCTCGGCGCTCCCTCTCCATGCCCATGCCGTCTTTTAAGTCCTCTGTGACCCAAAGACCTAAATATTTAAATTGTTTAACAACCTGAAGAGGAAAACCATCAAAGGCTATCGGCGGAAGCATGGTAGGTATGATTTGGTACCAGATTTAAAAACCATCATCTCACTCTTTTTTATATTATATTTGAGTCCATGGGCCACAGCGTACTTTTCACAAATTGACAGTAACGTTTATAATGCGTTGACTGAGGGGTTCAGTATCACCATATCCTCAGCTTAGCTGATGTTATTGACAAAGTGTCCATCAACTAATTATTATTAATATTAATTAATTAATAATTAATATTAACTGAACACCCCACCCCCGCACTGCTGAGCTCCTCAATCAACTCTTTTACATAGATATTAAAAAGTGTGGGCGAAGTTAAACCCCCTGTCTCACACCGAATTTCATCTTATAGACCTCCCGAGCACTGACCCGCCCGCCGGAACACATTAGTGTGGTTGGCGTACGAATATTCGAATAGTCCAATAAGTTCAACAGGTAGATTGGTGTAACTGAGCAGTTTTTTCCAAAAAAGATCATATGAGACTAGATCAAATGACAGACTTTGACTGATCCAAGAAACATGCGTAAACTGGAGTGTTATTATCCGTAATATTATAATGTGTATGTACTATGTGTTTGTTTATTATTCCATAATTATGTATTAATGTATACGGTATTTATGTAATAAGTAGTATGTATGTTTATTTTTTGTTTTAAATACCTATTGTAGTTTTAATCAAGCTCTCTCTTTTGCTCTTCCATCACTTCCTTCGCACCGCCAGTATGTTCTCTGTATATACCTATGGTTGACTGGTAGAGAATGCTTTTAGTATTAAGTCCGCCATATGTACCTTTTGTTTGTGCATGAAGTGTTTTAATTAATAAATAAATGTTCTATCTATGATTGTCTTTTAGAATTCGAAGCAATATTCACTACATCTCGCTGGGGCAAGCCTGTGATCCAGATCGGGAAGCACCGATTCAACAAATACCATCGATGTAAGGGCCCAAAGGCTCGCTGGCAGTGTGTCAAATCCACCAATATGAACTGCAAAGCTACGTTGATCACATTTGATAATGTCATCGTCGGGTACAAAAACAATCACTCACACGATTGATCAATATTTTTTAAATGCCCGATTTATTTATCATAATTATGATTTTGTATGATTTACTATATTTGGTACGCAATAAAGTGTATTATCTATTCGAAATTTCTTTCGATATCACGGCTAATATATGTGTATATACTGATGATCTGACGGAATGTAATACGGTATTAACATTTTTTCGTAAACAACGGTGAGTCGTATTATTTAGTACCTATTTTACAGGGCTACGGATTGATACTAATTACCTGACTATTGTTAACCCAACGAAAACCGAACGTCCTTTTTGGCGTTGTCTATAGCAGTCGATGACGTCTGCCAGATGACTCTCCTTTCTTCCCGGGTCTCGTCTCGGTCGGTCGCTTGCTTGCGTGTCTTGATGTGCTAAAATATTGTAAATGTTCCCGTAGTGTTTACTGAATTACATTTGTAAGCCTAAACGTAATGGATGGTATTGTGTTTGACCCTGGTACCGATTACATTTAAATTGAGTATGATTTTGGTATTTATTTATTACCTTGCCCGGTGAGGGCTAAATAATAAATAAATAAAAAAAACTCACTCGTCTTTACTCCGTTTTTCTTAGCTAGTCCAATAATGTAAACAATCTTTTCATAACTTTTAAAGTAATATCAGTGAATAAAATTAAAAAACTATTTTATTTAAAAAGATCTTAATATAAAACGATGAATTATCCATATATGTGGTGAATTTCGTGTTAAACTAATTTAAAAATTAATCAGTTCGTTAAAAAGGAAAGTCGCGATTGTTTGAAATATTCGACTTGCAAAGGAAAACGGACTGTATTGTCGGTTATATCGGTATGTCGTAAGTTGTCGTAATTGTTGTTTATTATCCTTTCAGAAGTACAGTTCACCACTTCTAGATTCGGCAAACCGGTGATCCAGATGGGCAGGTACCGATACAACAAGTACCATCGGTGCAAGGGCCCAAAAGCAAAATGGAAGTGCGTGAAATCGACTAGTAGTAGCTGTAGAGCAACTTTAACCACAATTGATGATGTCATTGTGGACTATAGCAACTACCATAGCCATGAATGATTTTAGGATCGCTAATATTTTAAAATGCACATAAAATCAACTTTTTCAGGCAAATGTTAAGTCCAGGGACCATTGCTTTTTTATAGGTAATATTGTGTATAGTGGCAACTATAAAATAAAACTTTATTTATTTTTTATAACTATTATTAATTACAGCGATGCCCCGCGGCGTCGCCCAAGTAAATTTTGGTTTTCCCGTAAAATATTCTAACGCAAAACATGTTCTGTTTTCATGGTCAGTACGGTCGAGATCACTGCTGCCTAACCACTTGCACGATGAAAAACGCTTGCACACACCACAAAAAAAAAGGGCGTCACTTTAAGCAAAAGACGACGCGTGGTGCAAGCGATTTTGGTTCTTGAGGTGACATGGCGGTGGAAACCTCGATAGTTCATTATCGATGAGACCAGTCCAGCACCATAGCGGCTGGCGCAAGCGCGCGTCTTACGGACCTACTTGATTGATGAAAATTATTTTTGTGTTATTATTCAAATCAGATCAGTGGCATTTGGGATAAGTGCGTTTAAACAAACAAATTTTATCCTTTTTTATAACACACCTTATCCACGATGCACTAAGATACTGAATAAATCTCAGCTTAGACGGAAAGTCTCATTGATATCATTTACAGGCCTACATTTATCATGAAATTACTTTTACAAATACAAAAGTATCCAACTAGATGACAAAATCAGCCAAAGGATGTCCACTGCTCTCTATTTCTTTTTACTGCGACGTTTTGAGTGGTATGCATTCAGTAAGATCTTGCAATTTTTACAAGTTCATCTGCCCAAAGGGTCTCCAATTCAGAACTATGTATAATCAAGGAAGAATCTTTATTCTTGAACAAAACTAATAAAAGTTTTTTTTTTCAGGAGCAATGCTCGCAACGACTTGCAGAGGTGCCACTGTCATCGTTTTATCGGGGTATGAGTTCTCCAAGCATCGGTACCAAGCCGGCAAGATCCGATGGTACTGCCGCACTCACTACAATAAAGGCTGTTCCGCCGTCATATTCACGTTTCAAAACTGTATCGTCAAAGTCAACAACACGCACAGTCACCCGCCTAACCCTAGAAGACGGTTGTATGTTAATGGGACTAGCTTGAGTCATCAAATGTAATAAAATACTTTTATAGCTATCGAGGTCAATGTCATCTAACCATCAAAGAGGCAAAATCGCCTATACCTCGCGTCGTCTTTTGTTTGAAGTGATGGCCTTTTGTGTTGTGTGTAAAAGCGATTGTCGTTAAAAATGGTTAGTTAGTCAGTATAGCCGCGAGAGATTCGGCTATACTGACTGGCAAAGTCAAAAAAGTCACTTTTTAGTTTCAGTTAACGTACGAACGTATACAGTTCCAAAACATCAAAAACAGGTTTTGAATAATAGAACATTCAAATTCTCCTTGATGTAAGTAAGTACGATACAATTTGAGAAGTATTCAAGTAAGGGTAAGTGCTTTACTGCACATGTCTTGTTATCTACATTAGGTAGATAGTCTTTTACAGCAGCAGGCTTCTAATTTAATTTAAAGGTTCCTAGCTAGATAAATATCTTAATTAATGTTATAGTTGGCAAATTAAACTGGCTTACTGATTTGATTTCTAGCTCAAAATATAGTAAAGATTTTATTACTATTTTGAAATATAGGTAGTAAGAAGCGTTTGACCCGGCCTTTTAAACTACGATTAGGTATGATATCGGAAAAGTTCAGTCTATTTTGTACTTAAGGACTAAAATTCTCATTGGTCACTTTCTTTTTCTTTTCTCTTTTAGACTCTGTGGCAATATTTTTCACCGATTGGCATATTATGTACCAATTTACAGATATTACGAATTAAGTACCTAATAACAGTATTAGGCATGGATTCGTTGTACATTTTTATTTACAAAAATAGAGTAGTTATCAGTTAAATACTTAATTATAGTATATTAAAGAATTTTTGTTATATTAAAAATACTCGTTACGATTTAAGTGATGATTATATTGTCGTATAATATTTAATGTCTCATTAGTTGATAATGTTTTTAAAAGTATTCTAATAAAAAAATGCCTTTTAAGATGTTTGAAACACTTTTATTATTGATAACTTACGTATTATCAAAGCCATCCCTTAAATGTAAAAAAAAAAACATCATGACTAGAATGTATGAGTAAAGTCAAAATCCAGTATTTTTCATTCAAATATTACGAAATGGTACTTACATTGATGTCCGTTCAGCACAATGATTGTGTTCAAGCGAAATAATAGTTTTTTTTGCAAATAGTTGTACCTGTAACAAAAGAATTTTTAGCTAATATTTTGAGCGTGGTAGTCCCGACGCGAAGTGATGTATTGGTCGTCCTCGTTGGTCGTCAAAATCGTCCGATCCAATGATCTACTAAAAATTGTAATATTGGTCGTCAAAAACTCATATTGAATCAGTACAATTTTTATATATTCTAAGTTGAGCGCTAAGACATTGACATTTCGACAATTTTAGTGATGTAACCCAAAAAAAATAACCTATGTTTATCGTACAATGTAATCGATTACTGTCTTAAGTTTTTTGGTACTATAATATTTTACATTTCGCTTGTATTTAAATCTTTTGCCAGGCTTAGAGCATATAGAGACCATTGTTATTTAAACCTTATTGACAGATCATTCTGTCGAAAACAAGTAGTAAAACAAAAACAAGTAGGTACTTACAATATTATTCATTTGAATAAATAGAGCTTCATTACTATAGTATAGTAGTAGTATTTTTTATGCGGTTTTCATCTCTGAATATAGTCATTGATTATTATGACCATACCGATTATTCATATTTGCACTATTTAAGGCTAATCGGTTTTGTCAATCAATGTAGTTTGAGTTTCGTACCATGCATAATTTTTGATGATTTTATGAGGAATAAAAATTAGAAAGCATTAGTGGTGGATCAAAGTAAATGTCTTTATTAAATAAGGTATTTTTCTGTTATATTTTGCAAAATAATATTTTCGTAGAATGTAGTATGCGTGAATGGGAAAAATGTGTCATGTCAAAAAATCATAAATATATAGACTATAGGGTGACTAATCATAATCATAATCATTTATTCCTTCATAAACATAGGAACATAAAGATCGTAACTGAAAAAGGCAAAATAAGATCGCGCTTGCTAGCACATGCCTTTTTTATTGCTGTGTGCCGTGTATGTGCTGAGATGAGATTTATTGCATATATTATGCAATAAATCTCATCTCAGCACATCAATCATAAAAACATTCAGAAAACAATATTTGTTTTCTGAATGTTTTTATGATTGATTCCCTTTTTTTTCTGTATTTACGATTAATCGTCGATCAGAGATGGTTTGTTTATATTTATCGACAGTAAGGACTATAAGCTCTGTCATATAAAAATATCTTGCGTTCTAATGGTTACCCTAAATATTGAAAGGATGTGTATCGGATACGCTTTGTGCAAATGTGTACGTTTGAAGATTGCGTTATGAATACGGTTAATTTCATTAGATTTCGTGATACTGCAAGCTATTTTTTTGAGATACTGAAGTGTCAAAGTTTTCCAACATCAGATTACCAGGTCAGGAAACGCAACGAAGATATTGCACGAAAAAGGGTACACTTACTCCCATCATTATAACTACGGAAAAAGAGTTCGGTGGCGGTGCTGCAACTGTCAAAGACACAGATGTACTGCGGCCATAGAAACAATTAAAGATATTATCGTCAAATACAACAATAATCATTCACACCCACTAATTGAGAGGTCTGAACTTTAAGGTTGTAGCAGACATACCAATTCTGAAATAGAAAATCATAGTATTAGCTCAAAGCTTTTCACTGTTCTATATGTAATACTGTCTACTGCAAGGTCAATTAACGGCGATACGTGAACGAACCCATTCCGATTCGATGAGATATACTTTGGTCTTAAAATTATTGCATGCAGCTCAAGACAGTATACTCTATAAAAAATAATGAACTTTGACTTACAACATTTAATTTGTTTAATGAACTCTTCCCTCACGCTGTTGTTTACCTGATCCTTATCATGATGATATTTCTTTGTTTTCAGAGCCTATATATCAGGTGTCCAGCCGAGGAGGAACTATTATGCTGTACCAAGGCTACAGGTATTCTGAACACAAAAGATGTCGTCATAAAGTCAGATGGCGATGTACCTCCAACAGAACATGTCCAGCAATCGTGTACACGGTTGGAGGAGAAGTTGTTAAAATGTTGAAAATGCATAGTCACTAAAACTCAGTTTAATACAATGTTATGTTAAAAATCTTCAAATTATTATTATGTCTCGCTTGGAAAGTTTTGTCTCAACTGTCTTTACGGTGCCAACAAGTGTTGTTGGCACGACACCGACAGGCAAGGGCGGTAAACTCCGCTCCAAATAGATTTCGGTACGGTAAACTTGCGCAATACGGCGTCAAAACCACCTGGTACTGCACTCGACGACGCAAGAAGTGCCCCGCTGCAGCTAACTCGGTACACGACATGGTTGTAAATTGAAAAAGAGTCATAATCACCCTCCCAATTATATCAAATATTATTAAAAGCTAATTGAAACTTGTGATGTAATGGATGGCGTGCACTGCTTCAGATTTTAAGATCATGGAGGCGGTTCGAGAATAGTCTTAAGTGGTACCGGAGATATTATGTCTCAAATGATAAGTAGAAATGCCCTGCAAGTTTATTTTCTTTTATAATGTAGGGGTCTCGTGCCTTATTAATTTTACCTCTGTTTTTACTCTATCAAAATGTTTAAAAGAGCGCTTTCTCAATCCTTGTCAACTAGAAATCGGTAGCTTTTGATCTATAAGCTTTATTTCAATAAATCTTTGTTTCACTTTCAGCCAGCTGGCCAATGATAAAAATGTCGAACAAAGGAAACCCAATAATTGTTCTCGACGGATACCGATACTCTAAACACACAGTTGCTGGAATGAAGACGAGATGGTACTGCTCTATGCATCACATGAAATGCTCAGCAGTTCTCTACACTATTGGTGACGAAATCATCAAACTTAATAAAAATCATAATCATCCTAGGATCGAGTATTGAAGTATTTTTTAAAATTTATTTTAATAATTGTTTACGTAATTGTGTTTTTATTTCTGAACGTATTTCAAAACCGTCAACAATATTAAATGTTAATAAAACTAATGTAACACATAGCCACGTAAAATTCGTATGTCGTAGTAGTGATGTTTGTTTTGAAAAAAATAAATCTGCTGTAATATGAGTTAGTGAAGTTTCGAAATTCTATGTCCTTCCAAACGTTCTACGTTCTATTGATCGACGAAACTGGGCTTTAGGGGCGAGCGAACAATTATTATGTTAATGCTAAGAAGAACATAGATAATAATCGTATTATTATAGCGGACCAACATGAAACCTTCTGTTTCTTTATTTCAGAAAGAGGCAGTTACAAGTCATCAATTTAAAGAGGATGCATCCGTTTGAGAAAAAAGGTGTTATAAGAAGAAGATGCGTAAGTTGCAATGCAAAGAAGCGAGAAACAATGAGTAGCAGTGATGCAGCTAAAAAGTTAAACAGATTCTGTCATATTGTCAGGAATGTGAAGAAAAGGATTTGTATTCAATGTTTTTTTTAATCCTCACATATTATTTTATGATTTAGAAATAACCAATTGACTCAGTGGAACGCAGAGCCAAAAGATTAATAGGTGACGACAAACTGGTGAATGATAAGCTCCATAGCTTAGCCCATCGCCGCAAAGTTGCCAGCTTAGTTGTATTTTACAGGCTTCTTCTGGGCTGAGTCAAGAGCGAACCCATACTATATATACATATATATGACTAATATATATATTAGTCATTGATCAATTAAAGTTCGAGCGGAGCGGCACGACGCGACGTCAGTTAAATAAAAAGATTCACAAACTAGTTCAGATTTAATTTAACTTTTATTTTCAGCTGGGGCACTAACACAGGAGCAGCTTGAGAGACTGGTAGACATTTTGCACGACAACCCTTGGATGGCAAAGGGCATGAAAGCTCGGTCTATGGAACAACGGAACCGCTTTCGACAGGCTTGGATCGAGGTAGCTCGTGAACTGAACGCCCTTAGCGGGGGATCGAGGTGCACGAAGACACCCGACCAATGGCGAAAGGTATAGTAAATGTAATTAAACTGCCAGTAAGAATCACAAAAAAATGGTTAATGTCTTTTAATTTTGCATTCTTCATGACTAATGGCTGTCATCATTTTTCAGTATTGGCGAGCCAAAAAAGGGAGCACAAAGAGAAAGTACACTCAAATTACAGCCCAAGGTCCTCCTGCGAGTGACGAGGACGCTCAGGAACTAAGTGCAGTAGAATTGAAAATACTCAGCATGATGAATACCTGAGGTGTTGAAATGTCGAGACCGATATAAGTAATGTAACCTGAAAAACTATGACTTTCAACGATAAATTCAATTCGATAAACAAAACGATAAATATATGATCTTTTCTGACCTTGTCAGATGACTTTGGCTTTCTACTCGCGATGTCCGTAACTCGTAGTTACGGTCGTATTTACGGATATTTCGTACTCTCTTTCAATTTATGATCGTAATTACGATAGTAAAATGAACAACATAATGAAGTGACACTTTACCTTACTCTCTAAGCGATTCCGCCCGTTCGATACGAGGGTCAAACTGAAAGTTCTTAGAAAATCAAAAACTGATTACATTAGCCAGTTATTAGTTTTATTATATCTTTTCAAAATATTGTCCATTGACGTCAATACACCGCTGCATGCGATGGAACCACTGGGAAAAGCACTTTGCCCACTCGTCCTTAGGGGTCTCTTCAATGGCATCGCGATACGCAGCCACCGCTTCTTCAGCATTCATAAACCGCTTTCCTTTAAGTTTTTCTTTAATTTTTGGAAATAAATAAAAATCACAAGGCGCGAGGTCGGGGCTATACGGCGGGTGACCCAGTAATTCAACGTTTGATGTCGCCAAATAGTCGATCGTTCGCTTGGCGGTGTGCGACGAGGCGTTGTCGTGATGAAGGAGGATCCTACTGCGAGGTCGTTTCTCTCGAACTTTTTCCAAGACAAGTGGCAAACAATTGGTAGTGTACCATTCTGCAGAAACTGTTTTTTGATCCTCTAACACAATTGTTGCGAAATGACCTATCCTTCCAAAGAACGAGGCCACCATTTTTTTTCCCGCACTTCGATCTCTCTTCACTTTAGTTGGCAACTCCTCGAAAGGAAACACCCACTGAGCAGATTGTCTTTTGGTTTCAGGATCATAACAGTAAATCCAGCTTTCGTCACCTGTTAGTATGTCGAACACAGCATTTGAGTCACCTCCGTTAAATCTTTCAATCATTTTACGGCACCAATCCACACGATGGAGTTTGTGAGCCTTAGTCAAATTATGAGGTATCCACCGGGCGCAAAGCTTCCTGACCGCTAAATGTTCGTGGAGGATTTTGTGCACTTGACTCATACCGATGCCTAAGCTTGTCCGAATCTGCTGATAGGTCACTCTTTTGTCAGTCTCTATCATACGCCGCACAACACAGATGTTATTTTCAGTCGTCGCCGTAGAAGGCCGTCCCTCACGTACATCATCAGTGAGATTAGTGCGACCACGTTTAAACTCATTAAACCAGTTGTAAACAGTCGCACGAGATGGGGCTTCATCGTGAAAGGCCAATCGTAGTCTATCATAACTTTCTTGTTGACTTAAATGACATCGAAAGTCATAAAAAATCATTGCACGAAAATTTTCTCGTGTTAAATTCATGTTGACGTGACACAGTCAATTTTCAATTTGCCGCCAAATCGTAAAACAAATGACAAATAAATGAAATATATACTCAGTAATATTGGCAAAGAGTTCTATTTTCAAATTTTAGAATATTTTTTTTATTATATTGTTTATAAGTGGCCAGTTCTAAGAACTTTCAGTTTGACCCTCGTAGAAGGCATTTGTCACGTGTTTCGGTCTCGGTTGCATGAGAATTGTGGACGGAGGAACAAAAAATTCCTAAATGGCTTTACTCGTAATTATGGTACTGTGACCCAATGTACCGATGTACATGTATTACGTGTAATAAATTGAGTACCATAATATATTTAATATTCATCGGACCCACATTAACATTTTCATCACATTATATTTGTTTTTCCATGCTTTCATTTCCTTTTTCCATCCAAAGATTGCGGGTTCTTGCTGAATTCTTACTCTTTGAGTCTGTTTGCTGTAAACACGAACATGGAGTTATTCATAGATTCTATCTACCATAACGCAGTTCGTATTTTCTCCCTAAAAAGTCGTACTGTAGACATTAAACTATAGGCATTACCTGCCTTTATACTCTTCTTATACTATTACTCTGTATTTTTGGATTATTGTTGTTTTCTAATCCTTTTTGAACAATATTTATTGTGAATCTAAAAATGTCAAACTTTCAAAGCTCTGTTATTCTACTTTTCTGTACATAATACTGTATAAATAGCCGTGTTTTACCATTGTTTGCAATTTTCCTTTAATTTGCATTGGGTGATGATTCGTTTTCCAGTTTGTTTTTGTAAATTGCTTGATTTTTGACATTTTTTTTTATCTTTATTGACATGGTTGTTATGACAATATCTTTCAAAGTCTAACAACTTCTATCAAAGTTTATTACTTTTTCGGGTTTAATCCTCTGTAAACCACCAGTATTCATGTTCTATTTTTGAACCTACCTCGATCTAAATTTGAACGGCCCAGGCCCCTATATAAGCCTTTACTTTTTTCATTCAATTGATTCGATTCCGAGTTCTAAGCTCGAACAGTTCTATTATTCATCAAATATACTTCAAGTTTTAACACTCTACATTTTCCCTCAAGAAGTCTTGAAGAACCGCCGGTGACTACTGAAACACCTCCTCACGCTAGGGGAGGGACCGGACACATTACCGGAGGAGTATCCGAGTCCATTGACTGCAGTAACACCTCCTCGCTCTAGGGGAGGGACCTGTCTCCTTCTCGGAAGAGGACCCGAGACCAAGTACTTCTGGCACTCCAACTGATCATAACATTTTCTACATAGTTCCCGTTACCCTCATCACTGCTGTGAGTTACTCCTTCACGGCGCCTGTCACCGCTGCACATCGGCGTCGCTGCTACCTCCGCTGTGTCGGCCCTGCACTCCAACGCCGCCTTCTGCTACCTCCGCTGTGTCGGCCCTGCACTCCGACGCCGCCCTCTGCTACCTCCGCTGTGTCGGCCCTGCACTCCGACGCCGCCCTTTGCTGCCTCCAGGACAATACTTATAGAAGATCTGAAGACACTAACTCACGCCCACTGCACTTTACTTACATTCATACATACATCAACTCATCTCATTTTTCGGTACTGTATTTTTTTTTGTTTTAATATAAATTCTATTCCCTCTTTTACCTCTTTCTTTTACCTTCTACTTCTTCACATTTGTCGCTTCACGACACCAAATCAATGGAATTGCACAGGGTTCATAAGAAGATTTAAATAAAGAAAGATCACGGCAGGTGGCACACGCTAAACCATTTTTCACCTATTCTTGCTTCACTCCTAGTCCACATGTCTGCATAGCCCTAAGTATGACTGGAAGGGAATGCCGTTTGGCGTTAAGTCCACCTTTGGTTGTAGGACAAATGGAATGGTGCTATGAAAGATAACACTTTTAGTGGATATGTAACTAAGCGGACCGTAACAAATAAGTGTAAAATAAAAAAAACATTCAATTTTTTATTTTTCAATTTTGTAAACATTATCAGTATTAGCATAGTGAAAAATAATTTAGTTGGAAGCGACATGAACCAAAAAGAAACCGCTCACTATGGTTTCAATAACTAAGAATTGTGTAGCTATACTAGTTTATTTTATATAATTGCAAATCCATCCACTTATAAATGAATATTTTCTTTGCGAGTCTACAAGTCTTCATGAAGTCTGACGTGTCCAGTCGTTTTTTGTTTTTTAGTTGCAGGTCAAATGTGAGAAAATTATTTTTTGCAACGCAACTTTACAAGTAAACAAAAAAAGAAGAAGTGTGTGTAGATAATTTGGTAAAACCTTAAAATAATGCACAATAGTTTAAACAAATATATATGAAGAAAATCAATTACTTATAGTTAAAAATAAATATGATGTGAATGACGAATTTCGGAGATTTTTCATAAAAACAATAAAAATCTATATAAAATCTGCCAGGCCAAAAAAAAGTTTAAAGCCAGGAAATGTTAGCTAATGACCCCCATTATGAGCCATTTTCATTTGGCACATGATGTACCAAAGTCAAATTTTAATTCAAATGATTTATTTGCTATAAATAGGGTTGGTAAAATATTGTTAATACAGTTAATGTGACGTACAGACCTATTTAGCCGTTTAGTACAGCATGCAATTTAAATATTACATAACAATTAATTACAAATGACTTTATATTTAAACATATCAACAGGATAATAAAGATTACAATTCAATTTAAGTAATAACAAAATTAAATAATTTATGGCGGTTCACAATAAATTTGTGTGATTCGGGAATTCCTTTACACTGTAATAGCATTTCTTTAACAGCCAGTTTTATAAATTTTTGGTCATCAGTTTTAATGGACAGACTTTGAATTGCTGCATCCTGCAAACATACTGTATATATTTTTGAATTGTTTTATAACACTTATGTGATCAGTTATTCTTTTAATGACATGTCCTGTTGATATCATCATTTAAATGACAAAGAATAGCAATTATTTAGCTCAAAATCCCGTTGGTAAATTTGAAATGCTAAAACCGTAAAAATCATGAGCCCTATCACATCTTTAACAACAATCCTATGACATCGTAGGAACGGACCCCGTTTGTAAATGTAAGAGAGTAGCTTTAGTCTGTTATAACAGAGTACCTACGATCGATATCGTTACTTCGATTACGAACAAAGGGAGTAGACGTGCTGTAGGGCTACTACGCGCAAATATCAGACCGCATTCCTAGTTCATCAATAATCCTATATACAAGCATTTCTTAACCATTTTTGTTTATTGACCCCAAGGATATCAATAATAATATCACGGTTCCCTCATATTTAGTATTTATAACTATTAATTAATATGAAATAGATAAACAGATGTGACCGGGGATTCTCATCGATACCTATGAGGATTTTTTTTATGGACCATAGGGTCAAATCCACTGCTCCAAAAGTACAAAAAGAGAAACACGCTTCAAAATTTTCCGGCTGACAAATCTTGTTAACTTTTTTTTTGGATTAATAGTTACTGAGGATCAAACAAACTCTTCAGCTCTAACATACTATCATAAAAATGGTTACACGAAAAAATAAAAAAAATACATATTAACATCTAAAAAATATAATGTTAAATCTTAAATAGATTACTTATAATAAATCTACTATCGTAAAAACTAGGCATGAATTTCGTTACTCCAACAATGTCACTAATGCTAAGCTGACGTTTCGGGTTAATTTAGCGTAAATCTTAAATTGGTTTCCAGGCCACACAGTAAAATTCTATCAAACGAGTCATGGTAATCTCTTAATAATGCACAACGGATATTGGTACTTAGGCACTCTGATTTCAACGGCAAGACAAGATAGGCCTGTGATCGTCGACACAAAAAATGTTCAGCTGCAATCTGCACAGTGAATGACACGTTTTATGAATTTAAAGGACTTCATAATCATTATTAGAGTAAAAAAATATTTTATGTATAAAAGAGTCTGCTCTGTGGATCTCTGGAAGGGCGACCTCTAAATATCCGTGATAAACGAGTAAAATTTTATCATTTCAAATTATTTCAATGAATAATAAATCTTTAAGTATTATTTTGATTTTTACTAGGAATAGGAAATATTATCCGTCAATCAGTACTTTTACCACACCTGATTATTTTTGAGCCATTTTCTTTTTCTTAAATAACAAAATACTTCCCAGTTCTCTCTCTGTATTCATATTATTTCTAATTAAGGCAAAAAAATATAATTCTTATTCTTTTTGCAGTTCGTACACCTGCACCATCGCTCCCACAGCTGGAAAGGTTGGTCTACATTCTGCAAGACAAGCCTTGGTTAGCAACAGGCAGAGCTAGGACGTCGGCTCTAAGGACCCGCTCTAGTGAGGCTTGGGTCAAAATAGCTGGTGAACTTAACGCCGTGCGAGTGGGGTGTGGCTGCACGAAGACGCCCGCCCAATGGCGAAAGGTATTGTAAAAAATCACTTTGCTCGATTAATAATCTATACTTATAAAATGCTTTGTCCTGAACTACTGACTGACTGACGGATCAACGCACAGCCGAAACCGCTGATCGTAAAGACCTAAAACTTACAAAGAACACACCTTGTGTTCTTTGTATGACGTAGATTCTTATTAGATAATGAGGAAGGATTTTCCACCCTTAAAGGGGTGCAAAACGGGGGTAAAGTTTGCATAGAACAGTGATTCTTTAGTTAAATCACTAAAAAAATGTGCATACTCAATGTTCAATGTAAAGAGTAAAAACTTCCATCAAAGTCTACTTCGGAACGATAAAGCTCCACGGTAAGCTCTTATAATAGGTACAGCAATAGTAGACGTGAGGGAAAGCTGCTTCTCCCTGGCACTGTTGTATGGTTGTTTGTGGCAATTGTGGAGTGGCCTTGTAAATCTGCAGAATTCTAGAACCCGAAAGAATAAATATTGACGATTGGTGCAGTATTTAGATTTTGTTGTAAAAAAAAGCCCTTTATAATTTTCAGCAGATAAAAGATATCAGGCTCATAAAACATAGCAAAACTTTATCCATTCCAATATAAAGTTAAATATCCTTTAAATATCCTTTGGACATTCCCACACAACGCCATCTAAGTAAGCTACTCAAAGCTTGTGTTATGGGTGCCAGACAACGGATATAATACTTAAATACTTTTTTTTTTGTAAACACATACATGATATACATAGAAAACACCCAGACCAATACAAACAGACATGTTCATGCACACAAATGTTTGTATTGTGCGGGGATCGAACCCGCACCCGCTGCGTAGTAGGCGATTTCTCGACCACTACACCAGACGGGTCGTAAGTTGAAAATATTTTTTGTTTGTGTGCACGCTATTATCTCAGAATCTACTGGTTTGATTAAAATAATCATGTACCTATGAATCGGGGAAGGATATAGAAGTATTTCAATGGCTTTAGGCTATAAAATATTACGTTGCGACCTTTGTGCTCGGAGTAAAATCAAAACGCGCACATTACGCTTTGTTTTGAAGGAAAACAGAACATAAGAATACTAAATGTATTATGTATTATGTAAAGAAAACAGAACATAAGAATACTAAATGTATTCTTATATTCTGTTTTCCTTTCCATCCTCTTTATGGTCATAGCAGAATAAGTACGCCAACTCAAGCCCCGAGCGAGTGATACGCGTAAAAGCCTATAGTCGTAGGGCCGTCACTTGTAGTTGATTTAATAATTTTCAATTCTGACGTGTGGTTAGCATGTATCAACGTTTAGTACCTATTTTTTTAGGATTATACACCATTGTCGAACTTAGTGATCGAAAACATTCTGGATCTGTATAAGAACTTATCAAAACACTCCAAAAATATTTTCTGTAGCAATTTGAAGCCATAATACTAAAAAGCGGTTTGATATACAAAAATAAAAGCAGTGCAGCGACAGAGCGTGAGAGGGTGCGTGAGTCGCAGCCTCGACTGTCTCGTTTCCTTAAATTTTGTCGTGCTAATGGGCGCGCGAACATATAAACTAATCGCGGTGCACTGCTTTGATTTTTGTGTATCCGACCGCTTTTTCGTATTATGGATTCAAATTGCTACAGAAAATATTTTTAGAATGTTTTAATGATGATGTTGTAATTTACGATTATTTCAGACAAACGTCTGAAACAATCGTAAATTAATCGTAATCTATTTGATTCTACTATGCTAAGGTTTAGATTTTTAATGAAAAACTAAACATAACTTTTCTAAATTTCAAAAAGGCCAAAAACCTCGGCTTCTTGGCCTTTTTGAAAAAATAACAAATAAGCACTCGATGTCGATATTAAAACGTCATGTTTGTATGAAGTTGTGGGTCGATGACGCTTATGGGAAATTTTGTTTTCACAGTGAACCATTGTTTTATACAAGCCCAACAACACACACATAACTAAATATTATTGATTGCATATCAACGGACTGTTAGTTCTTTAAAAATACTCCCTTACAGAATTCAGTAGTATCAACAATTATGTTATCTGTATTTTTTCTTTTTTCAGTACTGGAAAGACAAGAAAGCAAATATAAAGAGAAAGTATATTCAAATTGCAGCCCAAGGACGACCTCCTGATGATGAGGAGGCTCAGGAATTAAGTGATTTAGAAATGAAGATACTCAATATGATGGATTCTTGAAGATCTTTGGCACTTTGGAATTAAACCTGTAGAAAATATAACCACAATAAAACTAAAACGTTTTATTGTGAACGTTTTTTTAACGTTTGTAAACGTTTTATTTTTATTATTAAACGTTTTATTTTCAATGAACATTATTGAGAGGTGTAAACCTACACTCTGTGATTTTAGCAAACCTAATTCATTTACATAACTTTTATTTTGTAAAACATTTTTTGAGCAACTTTATTTCTCCTTTTATTTCTTGCATACATGTATGCTTAAATGTCTCAATTATTTCTCTGTATTGTTTTTTGTAATGAAGGCAAGTGGCTTGCCCGTCACCGTTATCATGATGGGTCAAGCAAGGAAAACGCCGGATGCAGAGATACAATGTTATTCCTATTCCAATGTCACAATATCCAGGTATGCCGTGAACGTGACAGGTTCGATGGGATAAGCCGTCTTCCGTGGCGGTCGTCCTCCTCGACTCTGTCCTCGTGAGATCGCGCCAAAATCGATACTAGCACGACCATACTGCATTCAATGCCATATACAAAATATACCAAACAATCAAATTTAATATCGGTACAATCTTAGTCAAATCAGCGTGCCTCTTACAAATTATCAACCAATTAAAATGGTCAATCAAAATTATTGACCAAATATAAACAACTAATTTAATCAATGGTCTAACATTTGATTTCATATTAACAGGATACCCATTATTCGTGCCTTCGAAAACAGGCAATGTAGTCATAATCTTTAATGGATATCGATACCACAAGCACAGAGACAGTGGAGGTAAAACCAGGTGGCGATGCAAATATCATAAGCAAAAATGTACTTCTGTGGTCTTCACAGTTGGGGACGAAGTAGTGTATCACAAGATCCAACACAACCACCATTAAATGACCAGAAAAATCATTAGAATTAAGTTTATTGATCTCAAAATCATGGTCTAGGGATAATTCAATTAAATGTAAATAACTCTAATTCTATTAACTTTCTGTTAAGACTCTAAACATTCAACTTTTAGATAAAGTTATTTTTTTTTAAAAACCTGAAAGGAAGAGGAATAACTCCGTCAAAATTTCAATAGGCTATTGAACAAGGGTTATTATAATGTGTAGGTTTCTTAACAG
Organism: Pyrausta purpuralis; assembly: GCA_963924145.1. Classification (NCBI taxonomy): domain Eukaryota; kingdom Metazoa; phylum Arthropoda; class Insecta; order Lepidoptera; family Crambidae; genus Pyrausta; species Pyrausta purpuralis. The sequence goes on from OZ001643.1 coordinate 24,203,268, forward strand.
GAAGTAATGTAATTTAAGTAATTTAGGTTTAATTGAAATATCTCTAGGCCATGTTGATGTGTGTACATTATGTACATGGTCATTTTATGATTCCTAAATAAAGACTAGTAACTATGTATGTACATTACTGATCCCAAATCTCGTAATTCCGGGAATTTTGGAAATTCTTCTGCAACCATTACAATAGTTCTGCATGACCTGATGGTATAACTGTGAGATAATTATATAAGCATTAAGTTTTTTTCAAAAAAGTTAAATTATAAATAAATCATCCTTGTAGCGGGTAAAAAGAGGGTGACAGTTTGTATGGAAGATCTGATACTTCTAAGGGTGAAATTGCTCGTGTAAGTCCTCATGAAAAATTAACCTTACATATTAAGTCGTATTTTAATAGAATATCTATTCAGTACTCTGACGGTTCTCAATACACCAAACACTCAAAATTCAAGAAGATAGAAGAAACTTGATATATTTTCTTTACAGGTGTATTTTTCACCCTCTCGACCAGACGAAAACCAATTCTTGTGGTCGACGGACACCGTTTCTACAAAGACAAGGAGTTCGCGGGCAAAACCCGATGGCAATGCGAATTTCATAGGCTGAAATGTAAATCTGCACTCCACACGATTAATAATGTGATCGTCTGTCGAAAAGGCCAACACAACCATTCGTAAAGACCAAGAAATCGAATTACCACCTTAGTGTAACCACTTAGAGATACCACCTTAGTCTAAAATCAATGTAAGAAATTAAACTTTACTTTGCTAGTCGAATATTGTTAACAATTTTGACATTCCATTTCAACGAAATCGTTCATTTTAAAATTATATAAACATAAATCTTATAATCTGCATAGGTCATCGTTGAAAATTCATCATTTCACATCGTATATCTTTTAAAATGAAACAGTTAATTGACTTTATTATTCACTTATGTTACTATTTTAAAAGTTATAAAAAATGTTTACATCTTTTCACTAGCAAATAGAACTTGACTTTAAGTTAATAATATAAAGCTGATTTAAGTATATTACTGATACCAAATTTTGGAATTACACCGTCTTCCTTGTTTGTCTTCTGAAATCTACTTTTTTTTTATTTCTCGCAAGTAAATCCCTAGGTAATATTAAAAAAATGCGAAGGTGTGTCTGTCTGTCTCTTTCCTACCTCTTCAGTGTTAAGTCACTGAACCGACTTGGAAAATAATTGATACAGAGTAATTTTGATCCCGACAAAGGACATGTTAATTTATAATGTTTTGAAACCTAGAAATCATCCTTTGGAGATGGTAAAAGGGGGTGAAAGTTTGTGTGGAAAATCCGCTATGTTATGATATTTATAATTTATACGTGCGCCGCAGTATACCTGAACAGTTGGTCATGAATGTTTCTATTTACAGATGTATTTTTTGCCCTTTCGACCAAACAGAAACCAATCCTTGTGGTTGATGGACACCGATACTACAGGCACAAAGAGTTTGGAGGGAAAACCAGATGGCAATGTACATATTATAAACAGAAATGTAAATCAATAATCCACACAGTTTGTGATGTAATAGTATATCGGAACGGCGAGCACAATCATCCATAAGACCCCTTACACACAGGGACTTTTAGCATCAATGCAGTCGCGCGTTTTGAAAATGCGCTTCAGCATCGCGATTCACGCAATGAACAGATTTCATTTAGCATCGATTCGGTCGCGCGTTAGCATCGATGCAGAATCGCGACTGCACCGATGCTAATGCGCGTTAGTATCGATGCAGTCGCCAAAATTCAGTACATAATTTGACAATTTCCAGCTTCCACATCGCGACTGCATTGCTGCTAAAAGTCGCAGTGTGTAAAGGGTTTAAAAAGCTAGGTACCCTATTTTTAAATCACTCGCTCAACATGGCGTGCGATTTACGTTAAATTATGTTTCATTTACGAAAAACGGATGAAATACACACAATAGTGATTTCAAACAGATAACTTGATTTTGTAAATACTAAATTACTCGTAATATTGACATGAGTGATTCAGAAATGGAGCTCCAGTCTTTGTTAATTAATGGTAAAAATGCTTGAATTTTTAGGGTTCCATAGCCGAATGGCAAAAAACGGAACCCTTATAGTTTCGTCAAGTCTGTCTGTCTGTCCGTCCGTATGACACAGCCATTTTTATTCTGTAACTATAAGCATTATACTGTTGAAATTTGGTAGGAGTATGTATTCTGTTAACCGCTTTACGATTCTTTTCCAAAAAATATAAAAATAATGTCATTTAAGGGGGGGCTCCCATACATGAAACTAAAAACAAAAACAAAAATTGGTCAAACCTATACGTGTCTATGGATAGGTCTTTTTAAATGACATAGAGGTTTCCAAAACCATTTTCTTTTAAAGTCTAACTATTCATAGCTAGATGCTTCCAAAGTGGTAAAATGAGCGTCCTCCCCCCCATTTAATTTCTAAACTAAGCGAATGTAAATTTTGAAAAAAAATATATAATGTGGATATTAACAAATACTTTCAACAAAAATTGGTTCGGACAGGATCGAACGAGAAGTTTTTGAGATATATCACATTTTCAACAACCGCAAACATAACATTGTACTTCATACAAACACTATGAAAAACAAAGTTATATTTGCTGTCGACAAAATTTTTAATCACATTTTTGTTAAATAATATTTAATTTGTGACAGAAACCGGATCAAATTCTCACACAAGTGATTTAAAAAAGATCGTTATTTTCGTTAATTTTTGATTTACGAAAAAAAAAATACAACTTACAGCGCAATAAAGTTTAAGTAATAATAATAAATCAATCAATCAAATAATTATCACTTGAAGATTGACGCGAGTGATTCAAAATAGAGCTTCGGGTATCGTGATCAGTAGTTAACTCAAGTACCTAATGGTTGAAAATTAGGTATAAAATACCTGCAACTAAATGCCTATTTAATGTCTATATAATGGCTATTTTAATGACCATTGTTTAAGGTATGTTTTCTTTAAATCACGCACAAATGTAAATATTTAACTACTAATAACCAAAGATAACTGTTAAATTAGTTAACTATCGATCACGAAACATGTAATCCTACATGTGATGCTAGCAATTGCGTAAGGGAACTATTTAAAGTTTATCAATAAAGAGGGGCGGCTTTCGGTAAACGTATCTATTCTAACGCCCGTACGGCAATATCTTCTACTTCAGTAAAGTGCTTTTGGGTAATAACATATAACTTGATTCACATAACTATAGTTTTCATTTGATTCTAGTTTAACAATTTATCTTTACGGAAAAATACCTGATTCGTTTCTACGGCCAAAGGCAACTACATAATTGTCAACGACCGCGACGCCTACCGATACTACAAAAATAGGGGAACAGGAGGTAAAACCATTGCATTACGCACTATTCAAGAAAAATGAAAATCTGTACTTAAAACGATTTTGTATAATAATTATATAATTAGTCTTTAAGGCTAGCACAAAGATCCTTTAAAATGCATGTCTTAGTTTTATTTTTTCTTGTTTGTTATGATAAAACAGAAAATCAAATAAAATCTTTTGTTTTTAAATTATACTTCGAGAAATATGAATCAAGGCTTAGGAGTTAGGATTGAATGACTTTTAGAATAAGGACTTGAATTTATATTCATAAATATGAAATGAAAAACCAAAACTTGCAATTTTTGGTTTCTTATTTGATCTTTATAACATTGAAATATGACACTGAGTGTTAAACACATTATAAACTATTCACTACAATTAACTAAATACTAGCAGTTCCAAACTGCTTCTCCTGCGTAATTATCGTATTCAACAAAATATCATTCTAAATTACAGTCTATTTGCTACTGACACTTTATACTTTAAAGTATAGGCTGTATTATTTTAAATTTTCGTCGAATCGATCAATAGTTTAGTCAATACATTTATCGTACACCAGTTACAAACATTAATTCTTACAATATTTTTCTTAAATACATATATTACTAGAAAGATGAAGCTAAGTTAAAATAGCTGAATCTTTTCTTAAATAGAATGCCAATTTAGTATTCTGAAGGTTATCAATACAACAAATAAAGATTCAAAGAAAAATCTAAAAAAAAATAACTCAACCTTACATTGAGGTTTATACCTGAACACTTAATAATAAGTTATTAATTATGTTACAGATGCACTTTTCACCCTCTCGAACAAAGGCAAAGCAGTCATTATCGTTGACGGATACCGATTCTACAAACATAAGGTAACCGGGGGGAAGATCAGGTGGCAGTGCGCACTTTATAAAAAGAAGAAATGTAGATCTATACTCTTCACAGTCGAGAATAAGATAATCCTTCGAAGAGGCCATCATAACCACCCGTAGAAACTAAAAAAATCGAAACAGCGTCGTGGTATGTGCTCTTCTGCAACGCACGTTTAAATGTTGAAGCAGATCTAACTACTCTTAAAGGGAACAACACCATATCAAATCAAGGCGTTCAGAATTCTTTGTATGAAACTCCATACAGCAACGTACACTTATAAAATCCGTAGCGCATCAAAATCAACTCGGCTCAACTTGTCACGCGCGCTTTTACGGCTAGTTTTGTTTTTTTAATTTTGCTTTTATTTTTATCGTTAAGAAATCATGGACACGGCACTTATCCGGTGTATCGATTTTGGTGTTGTTGGGTTCATTTTTTTTAGGTAGGGGAATAAAGAAGTCCGCTGGGACAACTAGACTTTTTTTATTTCTTCTAGCTGGGTGGTAGGCGTATTTGGTATTTCTTCATTCTGTTTTTTTTATATTGACGTTATTAAAGACACAATCACAAATTATAATAATAAACAACTATTTTTCACTTTTACACTTTATTGACACACAGAAAAAAATCAAGCAGAACAAAATAGTATCAAAAATTAAGAGTAAAAACAAACATAGACAAACCTTAAAAAATGGTAAAATAAGGTTTCATGGCTGTCGCCAACAGACGTTATTGCTTTTCATCATTTGTTTGAAAAAGCGTATTCTTGGAGGGCTGCAGAGCGTTTAGATAAATTACAATTTTTGAACACCAATCACATACATTGCTCTGATCCCAAAGTAAGTAGCCAATGCATTTGTGTTATGGAAATCAGACACAACGGTGGTACCAAAACACCCAGACCCGAGACAATATAGAAAATATCGTTTTCTATATTGACCCAACCGGTAATCGAAGCCGGAACCTCACGAGATGGCGACGCTTGAAACCAGCGTGCTAGCCACTCGACCACGGAGGTCGTCGTATATACACATAGATAGGTACATACGATCTAGCAAAAGTTTATCTCGCTATTATAGCCCATGAATACAACCACTTAAATCACAAACCTTTGTATTACTTTTACGTACTTCGTCATCATTATCATCATTATCAGCCAAACGTCCCCTGCTGAACATAGGCCTCCCCCACGGTTTTCCACAGCAACCGGTTGTGAGCGGTCTGCATCCAGTGTGATCCTGCGATCTTTACAAGGTCGTCGGACCATCTTGTCGGTGGAAGTCCTACGCTGCGCTTTTGGTCGAAGGTTCTCCAATCTAGAACTTTTCTGCCCCAACTGCCATCAGTTCTTTGTGCTATGTGCTCTGCCCGCTGCCATTTTAGCTTAGGTACTGATTCGTGGAGACAAGTCCTTAGAGACCTTAGCTCTTCCGCGCATCTCCTCGTTTCTGATTCGATCTTGTAGAGAAACACCAAGCATAGCCCTCTCCATCGTCCGTTGTATGATTCTGAGCTTCTTTATGAGGCCCATAGTTAGAGACCACGTTTCGGACCCGTACATCATCATCACTGGTAACAAACACTGGTTGAAGACAACGTTGGAAATTCGGACATTGTCATTCCGTTTTGGATTTAACCTAGAAGTGATCACCATATAGCAAGAAATGGTACGAATGACGTTAAAATGGTATTATTTGCACGTGGCCCTCCATTTGTCACCTACTTGCTTAACTTATTTTATATATTTTATGACGTCATTCTCCAAAAAATTTACGTATGAAGTTATTGATTGGGGACATTTTTTATGGTGTCTGACGTAGTGGTTTCTGCTTGGCTTAAGGAGCTAACGGTTTACTCCTTGATGGCAACTGTTGTTCGGCATAGGGAGAGTGATAAGTGTTTGGTTGACTATTTATTGAATTCTTTCAGACTGTTGATTATGTTTTTTAAGCAGAGAATGGAAAGTTTTTTTTAGTAGTAATTTCAGGGATACACAGTGAATTTAAATAAAGACACCAGGCAGTTATTATATACATATAGTTCATGCGTTTGAATTTGAATCTGAGTGTTCTTTAAGATGGGTCCAAGGACCATCCATCCATTATCGCAAGGACATGTGTCTGTAGTGATAATGTGAAAAAGTTTAAGATATTCACGATGGTAAGCATGGTTCGTGAGGTATTGAGTTATAGCGAAAGTTGGCCTGACTTTGGAGAGATAGTTGTTGAGGGTGTCGTAAGTAGGAAACAATGTCTTGGTATATACACAAGCGTTGGGTTCTTCGTATCGTTTCTTAGCCGCCTCTAAGGTTTTCTCCTTATTCTTAAGTTCAATAAAGCTTATTGGTGTAGCAGTGTAGTCTGGAAGCTTTGAAAGAGTAGCTTTTCCATTGAGGATCAAATCCATAAATTTGAAAAGTCTCCCGAAAAACTATTCCAAATTAACCCTCATATGGCTTTTTTTTATTTTACGATTCTGCACTTTTGCTCCAAAATTTACTTACTATTTACGATCTACTCATTTTTGGCGCTTCCCAAATCTTCTGTCCAAAATCGACACCCTTTTAAAATTCACACTCAGCAAAATTCTAAATTGTGACTTAACGGATTTTTCTTGGACTCAAGCCACCCTTCCCATTCGTTTGGGTGGTTTGGGTACAAGGAAAATCTCTAGCATAGCCCTGCCAGGTTTTCTTTCTTCTGCACACAGTACGTCCGATCTCTTTAATAAAATACTCTGTCCTTCTTAAGACGTAGTGGAGGTGGCTTACTTGACAGAGGCAACAAATGCCTGGTCAGTAGCTAGCCCGGGGATCAATCCTCCCAACTTAGCTTCCTCTCAAAAGAAGTGGGAAGAGCCGCTCTGTTTATGTGCTCAAAATGAGTTTTTAGATCATGCAGAAAACACAGCGGAGCGTGCTCGCCTACTGGCCGTCTTTCAATCAGAGTCCGGTTATTGGTTGCAGGCTCTTCTATCAGCCAATATCGGGACTCTGCTGGACAATACTACTTTTTCATTAGTGGTTAGTTTAAGAATAGGCGCTAGGACTAATCAACCCCATCGTTGCCGATGCGGAGATCACGTGGACGAGTTGGGACACCATGGACTTTCCTGCCACTTGAGTGCTGGTAGGGTCTCTCGCCATGCCAGCATCAATGACATCATCCGCAGAGCTTTTGTTGCCACCAATGTGCCAACGGTGCTAGAGCCCCCTGGCATCTTTCGTGACGACGGCAAGAGACCTGACGGTACGACGCTTATTCCTTGTAAGCAGGGGCGTTCTCTTGTATGGGATGCCACATGCGTAGATACGCTTGGGTCATCCCATATTAGCTGCACATCTACTGCTGCTGGCGCGGCAGCAGCCTCTGCCGAGTGCTTAAAAAGGCGCAAATATGCAGCTATCACTGAAAACTACTTTATTTGCGCCTTTTGGCGTAGAGACTATGGGTACTTGGGGTTCTTGTGCACGTTTCCTTTTTAAGGATCTCCGCCAAAGGTTGACTAAGTCAACTGGTGACCGAAAGGCTGGCAGCTACCTCGGACATCGGATTAGTTTAGGGGTAACGCTGCCAGCATTTTGGGCACCATTCCGTATGGCAGCACCGGGGGGTGATTTTTTTTTTATATTTTGTAAATTCATCATCTTTTTTGTTTTTTTGTTACATAATTATGTTTATTATACATAGAAACACTAATATGTAGGTTTAAGACATTTTAAGAACAAAACCAAGTCGTTGGATAGAAGGCCAGCGCTTCCAACGAGCGTCGGGGGTTTTCGTGGCTATGGTTTGATAGCAGATGCCTCCTATAAACATTTTGAGGTTAGCCCGCACTCAGATCACCAGCTGCCTAGTGTGTTGAGTGTAGATAGTGGTAGATATGGTTGGGAGGAAGTCTCCGGGCCGAGATGAACTAAGCTTTGAGCATCTGCGTTATGCTGGTGTCCACCTGCCGAGAGTACTTGCCATGTTCTTCTCGCTTTGCCTTACCCACTCGTACTTACCGAAAGAACTTATGGATACGATTGTAGTACCCGTAATTAAAAATAAAACCGGTGATGGATCTGACCTTAACAACTACAGACCGATTGGTGAGGATGGTGAGCCGGGGTGCGACAAATAAGACGACGAGGCAGGTATAGATGATTTTGAATGTATTTGAATAGTAAGCTAGGTACAATTTCGAAGAAGTGTTCTTGAAATAAGAGTGACATAACACGTATGGATTGGTTGCTGCCTGGAGACCGAATGGCCGAGTAATGGGTCGCGGGGCTCCTCGCTCGCATCGTCGCGCCGCAGGCGCCGAAACAGGTAGCTCGATCTTTGTGTGCGTTGACCGTAGGCACGCCGTCCATATGTGTGCGTGCGTTAACAAGCTGCCGCCCTTGGAACATTCTGTTCCAATATAGGAAGAGGGCAGAGCCGATTGAAGGCTCTTCTCATTGTTCCTGTTGTAGTCTTGACGTCCGCCACCCGGATGACACCATCAGCGCCAGGGAAGACAGCTGTGACTCGACCCAGCAGCCATCTATTGGGTGGCAGGCGATCATCTTTGATAAGGACCATCTCGCCCATCTTTGGTTGTCCGCCATCCTTGCGCCATTTGTTTCTTTTCTGTAATTCTGCAATATATTCTGTATAATAGCGATTCCAGAAATGAGCCTTTATTAGCTGGGTCCTCGCGTATCTTGTCAGACTATTAATCTGACGGTCATGTACCTGGGGAGCAGGCAACATCGTTAAAGTACGTCCAATCAAAAAGTGCGCAGGTGTTAATGGGATCAGATCGGAGGGATCATTTGAGAGTGGAGTGAGAGGTCTAGAATTTAATATTGCTTCAATTTCTATGAGAACTGAATTTAATTCCTCATAAGTGAGATGAGTCATTGATAAAACTCTTCGTAAGTGATATTTTATTGATTTAACGGAACTTTCGGCTAGTCCGTTGAAGTGTGGGCTATAAACGGGACAGAACTTGAATATAATTCCCTTTTCAGCTGAATATGAAACAATATTATCGAAATTATTTTTGATGAATTTAGACATATCGTTATATGCGCCGACGAAATTCGTGCCGTTATCGGACAATATAACGGCAGGCTTGCCTCTGCGAGCAATGAAACGATTCAGTGCTGATAAGAAGCCTTGTGAAGTTAGATCGGTGACAAGCTCGATGTGTACTGCCCGAACTGCCAAACAAACAAATATACATAAGTATGATTTTATTAGTTTACAGCCTCTGCCTTTCCTGTCGGCTATCAGAACTGGTCCAGCATAGTCCACAGCTGTATTATGAAAAGGATATTCTAAATGAAGTCTTTCTGAAGGGAGATTGCCCATAATAGGTTGATAAGTTCTGCCTGAAAATCTACAACAAGTCATACAATCTCGTGTCGTTTTCCTAGTTAAGTTACGTCCGTTTATAATCCAAAATTTGTGCCTTAAATTTGCTAATAAAAGCTGTGGGCCTGCATGTAATAAAATATTGTGATAGTGTGAAACGAGTAATTTAGTAACATTGTGCGACGCGTGCAACAATATTGGATGTTTTGTATCTAGATCGTAATTGGAATTAGCTAGTCTTCCGCCTACTCTCATTAAATCTTTTTCGTCTAAAAATGGATTCAAACTAAGTAGTTTGTCTTTAGAAGGCAAGGATTCACCCTTTTTTAAAATTGAATATTGTTTACAAAACATATCTTGCTGCACTATTCGACAAAGTGTTTGTGCTGCGAAGTCAAGTTCCGATGTCGTAATTGCACCCGTGATTTTATAATTTGGATTTTGACAGTTATGTATAAATCGTTTTAAATAAGCTGTAACGCGTTGTAATTTTCTGTAATTTGAATAATTGTTTGTAAAATCATTTTTATGCGGTTCTATAGCTGACAAATGACATTGGAACTTTGTTTCAGGTAAGTGATCAATGTTTATGCTTTGAGGTTGTGTAGGTATTAGTATTTCCGTTTCGTGAAGGAAAGGAGGACCTCCCCACCACAAAATGGAGTTTTTAAGCTGAGACGCGTTTAGACCTCGCGATCCTATGTCGGCCGGGTTAGACCCTGTGGGTACATAGTTCCACGAGGAAGGTTCAGAGTTCCGTGTGATTTCACTTATACGATTGTAAACAAATTGTTTGAGTTTTGATTTACTACATGTTTTTATCCAACCAAGTACAATGGTTGAATCACACCAAAAATGCTTTGAATTAATTATCAAACGTAAAGAACTCTCAACCTTTTTGCATAAATGAGTAGCCAGAAGAGCACCCATTAGTTCGAGTCTAGGTGTGGTTAGTTTTTGTTTTAATGGAGCCACCCTGCTTTTTGCTAACAATAAATGGACCATGACATGGCCATTGTTTGAAATTGATCGTATGTATACGCATGCTGAATAGGCTTTTATTGAAGCATCACTAAAAATATGCAGCTCGATTTTAATTGTTTTATCACTGATAATAACACAGCGTGGTATTTGAATTTTATTCAACTCAGGTAGGTTTTTAATGAAATAGTTCCACTGAGATTGAATTTCAGAAGGTAATGGTTCGTCCCATGCAATATTTTTGGACCAGAGTGTTTGTAATATGAGTTTGGCCTGTAACATGCATGGATTAATAAGACCTAGAGGGTCAAATACCTGAGCGATTGAAGCCAAGATAGAACGTTTGTTTATTTGTGATTTTGAACTTTGTATTTGTGTTGATGAAAATAACAATGTATCCTCCTTGCATGCCCAATGTAGACCTAATGTTTTTGTATGTTCATTTTTGCTCAAATTAACTAAATCATTGTCATTTTCACCAACAATTTGATTAAGTATGTGTGGAATGTTTGTTTGATATCTTGTGTAGGATCCGATCGCCATAAAATCTGCTGTAAGCTGCGTTGCTTTTCAGCTACTAATATTTGTCGATACATTTTTTCAATGTCCGCAGTTACAACAAACCTATGCTGGCGAAAACGAATCAAAATGCTTATTAAATCGTCTTGTATAGTAGGACCTACATGTTGAATGTCATTTAATGACTTGCCTGTACTTGTGACTGCAGAGGCGTCGAAGACTGCTCTTAATTTTGTTGTTAGGCTGTCTTCTCGCAACACCCCATGATGTGGCAAGAAATATGAAATTTCTGTGTCTGTAGGATTAGTGTTTTCTGTCATGTGTCCTAATGAAATGTATTCATTCATGAATGCTATGTAACTTTGTTTGAATGTAGGATTGCGTTTGAATTTGCGTTCCAAGGCTTGTAATCTATTACGAGCTTGTTCGAATGAATCACCTAGACAGCTAGGCGACTCTTTGAATGGTATGGTGACCATGAATCTGCCGTCTGGTTGACGGACAGTCGTTTTCGTGAAAATTGATTCGCACTTGCTATCATCATCTTTTAGAGGGATTTTTTTTATGGTGTCTACTGACTCCAATTTGAAAAATTGATCGAGCTTTGTTTCGAGCTCAGTATCTTGAATGAAATTGCAGTGAACTGTATTTTGATTGTAATTTGAGTCTCTTACATAGCCAGAGACTATCCAACCGAGCATTGTTTCAGCTAGGATTGGTTTGTTCTTACCTAACGGTATTTTGTTATTAGATAAAACTTGCCAAAACAAGTCCGCGCCTAACAACATCTGCACTTCTGACGGAGTATTGAATTGAGGATCCGCGAGGTGGATGTGTGGCGGTATTTGGATGTGATCAATATTGATCGAAATGGAAGGTAATAACTGCGTGATCTGTGGCACTATGAAACAGTTAACCCTTGCGGTGTAACCGCTGTTTGTGAGTGACGATATTGTGACATCGCATCTCTTAGAAATGTTTGAACATTGATCATTTAATCCTTGAATGGATATAGAAGTAGAGGTAAATGGAATTTGTAACTGTTTATGTAAACTTTCGATAATGAAACTGCTTGTACTACCGCAATCTAATAATGCCCTGATTTTGTGTAATTTCCCATTGTTATCTTTGATATGGATTTGAACAGTGGATAGTAGTACCTGCCCTGAATGCATAGTAGAAAGTGTAATGTTATTGATTTGATTTGTCGGAGAACTTGATTCGGTCTGGCTTTGATTTTGCATTGCAGGTAGGACTACGCACTCCTTTTGTGTCTGAGGTTGTGGTTGTGTATTTTGTTTGGATAAATGTAGCATAGTGTTATGCTTGTGAGAACATAATTTGCATGCTCCAGATTTGCATCGTTTTTCATCATGACCACTACGTAAACAATTCATGCATAGATTTAACTGTTTAACCTTTCCTATACGCGCTTCTATCGGTAATTGTTTAAACTTCGAGCAATAATATATTGAATGCGACATTTTGCAAACTGGGCATGGAAATTGTGTATGTTGTGTAGTTGCTGGGTTAGCTATGAATGTTTTTGGTCGAATGTGTGTAATGTCACTGTGTCTGCGTAATGGTTGTCTGTGTTTTTCATCCATTGTTTCCAGTAAGTCAGCCCGATTTTTTAAGAAATCATTAAAGTCTTTTAACGTTGGCAAATCCTTGATTATATTTATATGTGACTCCCAATCACGGATTGTGGCCGGGTCTAGCTTGTTGGATACAATATGTATGATGAGAATGTCCCAATGTTCTGTAGGAACATTCAATGACTTTAGGGATCGTAAATTTTTATTGACAACATCGATTATATTACGCAAGGCCCTTGCGGATTCCTTGGTAATGAGTTCAATATTAAATAGAGCTTGCACATGATTATTTATTAGAATACGATTATTATTGTAGCGATTACACAAAAGATCCCAAGCAACATTGTAATTTTCATATGAAAAATCTAAAGATTGAATAATTAGAGCTGCACTGTCTCTCAAGGAGGCACGTAAGTAGTGGAATTTGTGGATGTTTGGGATGGATGAATTTTCGTGAATTAGTGATGTGTATGTTTCGCGATATTCTAACCAGTCCTGATAACGGCCAGAGAAAGTAGGTAAATTGATTGTGGGTAATTTAATGTTTGGTAAAGCACTTGCCACATTCGAACCTGCCACCGACGCGAAGTCATTGCCCCCAGAAGCAAGGCCGCCGTCCGCCGCGTGTCTGCTCAGCAGATCCTGCGCTGCGGCGATGGTGCTGAAGTAGGAGCTTTCGAAGTTCTCGCGCTCGGTGAACTCGGCATCTGGAATGTCGTTGGCATTTTCTATCTGAGTTTGGTTTGCATCAAATTCATCGTACAAAGCCTGAATTTTTGCAAGGCGTGTATTTAATTCGTGAATCTGTAAGCTACTAAGTTCCTTGCAAGCTAATAGCGGTTGCAGGTATGATTTAAAAATGGTAAGCTTTGCTTTGTGTGAGGCTCTGACCTTCTTAAATAATTTAAGATCTTCGCCCATTGTAAAATAAACTTTAAATGAAATGTGAGAATTCTAAAATAAAGCTTAAGCTTAAATTAATTCAGCTGAAAGTGAAAATTCAATTAAAAATATATGAAATTTAAATTGAAACTTGTGAAATTAGAAGATAAGTGGATAGAACGATACTTAAAATGAGAAAGGAAGTGTGCACTGAAGCGAAAAGAGGCTATGCATGCGCTTGCCACGTGCATGTGCGTAGCGCGGTTTTTGACCTTGCGAGTGCCAGCGGTCAAGCGAGCGCGCGCCCGACCCGCGCTTTTGATGTTTACTGGAATGTGAAATGAATTGCACTGGATTATTTCTGTGAAAAATGATTTACGAAAATAATTGTTGGTAAGCTAATAATTAAATCTAGAAACCTCTTAAAATGGGTAGGGAAACTTATTAGGTGAATAGATAATTAAAAAGAAAAATATTGGATTCAAATTAATTGGAATGATTTTACATATGATGAAAAGGTAGGTTAGGTAAAATTTGCGCTTTGCTTGGAACGAACTCACAATGCTCTGTCCTCGGTAATCTCTGAAATCTCCGTAATCACGTCTCGTTTCTTGAAAGGTCTGGACCGTTATTTTCCTTCTCTCATTCTTGACTGGTGTAAATGAGTTCTCGTCTTGAGAATTTTAGGCTGCCACGCCGCCACGTAGTTGCCGCGCGATGCCCTTGCCGTGTCCTCCTCACCGATGCGTCCTTGGCCGCCGTGCTGTTTCCAGCCGCTCCAATTTCGCATCCGGCTCGAAATCCTGGTGAGGATGGTGAGCCGGGGTGCGACAAATAAGACGACGAGGCAGGTATAGATGATTTTGAATGTATTTGAATAGTAAGCTAGGTACAATTTCGAAGAAGTGTTCTTGAAATAAGAGTGACATAACACGTATGGATTGGTTGCTGCCTGGAGACCGAATGGCCGAGTAATGGGTCGCGGGGCTCCTCGCTCGCATCGTCGCGCCGCAGGCGCCGAAACAGGTAGCTCGATCTTTGTGTGCGTTGACCGTAGGCACGCCGTCCATATGTGTGCGTGCGTTAACACCGATTTCTTTGGCGAATATAACGGCTAAGGTGCTCGACAATCTGCTTGATCGACACCTGGGTAGCCACTTAAAATTAAACGACGCGCAATTTGGTTTTAGGCCTGGTTTGTCAACTGAAAGTACTATTATGTGTCTCAAGCAGACTATAAAGTACTATACAGATGCGGGAACCCCAGTTTACGCGTGTGTTTTGGATCTGTCAAAGGCATTTTATTTGGTTTCTTACGAGGTTCTTTGGAAGAAATTGAGACAAGAAACCACCTTGCCACATGAACTGACATCACTCGTAAAATACTGGTATGGTAACCAGAAGAAGCGTGTAAGGTGGGGGGAAGCTCTGTCGGAAGAATACCAGCTGGAGTGCGGGGTGAGGCAGGGCGGGTTGACCTCTCCAAACTTGTTCAATCTCTACATGAACGGGCTAATTGATGAGCTCAGCGTCGGGCACTCAGCGATTTGCGAGTACAATACAACAATGCGTTCAGGGTGCTGATGGGGCTGCCGCGTTATTGTAGTGCATGTTTACAGAGGTGCGGGTGGATGGTTTCCACGCCATAATGCGTAAGAGGAGCGCCTCGCTGCTGAACAGATGGTACGGCAGCGCCAACAGCATCCTGACAGCCCTGGCTGACCACTGGGACTGCTTCCTACTTGCTCATATGACCAGGTTACATGTTCCTGCACCCTGACCTCTTGGCCAGGCATTGTATTGTTTTTTTTTTATATATATAATTGAATTGTGTTTTAAATTATATTACTATTGAAAGTTTATTAAATTGAATGTAAATATTATTATTTAATTATTATAAAATTGATTTATATTATTTTACAACATTTAATATCGGTTCCTTTAGTAATTTCATGTGGAATATTTGACGGATAATAATAATATAATGTAATTAATGAAATTATTGATTTCTAAATCTCAATGTTATCAGAATCATAGTACTTTTTACACTAATTGTAAGACTTTTTGTTACTAACTGATATGGGCTCTTCCTGAA
Source organism: Pyrausta purpuralis (assembly GCA_963924145.1). Classification (NCBI taxonomy): domain Eukaryota; kingdom Metazoa; phylum Arthropoda; class Insecta; order Lepidoptera; family Crambidae; genus Pyrausta; species Pyrausta purpuralis. The sequence continues at coordinate 24,218,932 of OZ001643.1, forward strand.
ATAAACTTTTATTTATTATTTACTAATACGATGGATAAAATTGAATAAATAAAAGTTACATGCATAGAACAATAAATAAATGGTTATTATAAATATTATTAGATATGGACATCAGTTAAAATAGATATGTATAAAATAATAGGTACTATGTGCCAAAATAGTCCCCGCTCAGCATAATTCGTGTCAACGCGAGGCATGTCACGACAGTCATAATATAGAAAATATATATAAAAGAAAATTTTATAATTCAGGTATTTGACGAGAATAAACACTTTGAATATCAAAATTTGTATTTTTGTTCTGCCACTTAATAAAAATTGGATGGTAGGCTGTTCATACACCAAAGTCATCATGAAAATACGACTCATCGCAGATGCCGTGACCATCTTAGATTGTTAATGACTGACTGAATGAATAAATGAATAATTGAAATAACTGTGGTTTTATTATTCGTCGCGCACGGTCAAAATAGATCAGTCAATTTAAGCATTTCAAATACCAAAGTTTAATTACTTTGTGTTACCAGTCCAAACATATACTAAATGTATATATTTATCCCAATTTATTTTTTTCCTACCCGTAACATTCAGGTCCAATAATACGCCCTGGATATCGCGGTGGGCCGATTCTGGTTCTAGGAGACTTCGAATACATGAGGCACAGGCCAGCTGGGGACAATCGCACGAGATGGCGATGTCGGTACAACAGACAGAAGGGATGCAAAGCGGCCCTCTACACTTGCAACAACGAGATCTCCTGTGGCAATGTAGAGCATAATCATGACCCTGTTTTATTTAAAACATTGTGATCTTTGAGAAGGTGAAGCCACTGACTCTTGCTACGTTCACACAAAGAAATTCTTATATTTAGAAATATTAAAAAACAATCAACAAATGGTCTTCTTATTTATAAGAAAGCCTCAAATAATAAGTAAACATAAGTGTTTTATCAATTTATAACCTAATGTGCTGCATGTTTTTATTTTACTTAAATTGTAATATCTGTAATCTTCTGACTGACTATCTTCATGGTTTTAATTTAGTTTCAGAGGTCTTCTTCGAGCAGTCAGGCCGTGGAATCGTGATGATCCTGGATGGCTATAGGTTCGTCAAGCACAAGGAGAATGGCCCAAAAACTAGATGGCGCTGTGTGCTCCACAAGCTTGGTTGCCGAGCAGCTGTCCACATCGCAGAGAAGGACACTATACTTAAATATAATAATGAGCACAATCATTAAAACTATCCTAATATTATAAAGCTGAAGAGTTTGTTTGTTTGAATATTTGAGATTTTGTGTTTATTATAAATTATAATTTAAATAATTATTATCTAATAAGTACTCAATCAAGACAATTAAATTAATTGAGCTCAATATGTGGTTTAAAATTTAGTTGCGTTTCTCTACGTACTATAATTATGTTATAGGCTCGTAGCAAATGCTACGAAAAATAAATAGATTGTAGCAGTTGTTTCGTAGCAAACGCTACGAGCTACGAAAATTACATAAATAACATTATGTTAGTGCTATGAACTTGACTGGCTTACTGGCGTGTGCGTTTTGCCTACATTCTTTGAATTGAAACTAACGTTTTTGTTTTTGTTTGTTCCAGGTACTAATATAGACCTATTTTTTTAAAGAAAGCTTTTAATATTTGTCTTTCATTTAAGAGCTGTGAGAATGAAGCGGCTAGAATACGTGTGTACGAAGTGTGTCAAACTTGAATTCGGTGTCTACCAAATTTTGAGAAAATGAATAGTCACGATATAACAATAAAAATTCTTATCTCTGTGCAAGAATAAAGATAATGTGGCAGCAATTCTTCCGAATTGGGTGGTCGCTAAACATAGAGATTAGTTGAATAAAGTGAAATATTCTTTCTTATGATTGCGGCCCACCGCGCACAGCAGTCGGCTGCCTATCCTTCTTCTACAAACATCGTGCTGATTTTTTATTTTCATTTACACATTAACTTCAGTTTTAGGATATAGAATGATATACTCAGCGAGAGGCAAATCACTGATGATGCTGAACAACTTCACATACTACAAGAGGAAGGGGCTGACGTGGGCGTGCTCCAGCAGAACGAACACGCGCTGCCCGGCCAAGGTGCGGCTGGAGCACAACGTGCTGACGCTGTGCAGTGTGGAGCACAACCACCCGCCACCCGCGTATAGGATCACCGACGACGGGGAATATGTTAAGATTTAAATTTAGTTCATGATATTCAACAAAGCGGCCATCTGACACATGGGTGGCACTTGGCGGCATAGCACCTAAACGGCGTCACTAGGTTCGTCATTAAAGTATCGGTGTCATGGTCTAAGTAAGGTAGTTTGATGATTTATGGCAGACGTTGAAAATCCAACATTTCAACGGTGCATCGATGTCATGTACTCGTAGACAGCGTGTAAGCTATCACAGAAATAGGAGGCAACTTAACTTTGGTCCGTATTTTTAATGATATTTAGTGAGTAACTGCTCTTAGTTAAAACGTTTAAGTATAGAGTTTTTTTTTCAATTTATTATCCACCTTAATTAACTTAGCTACTATGATCTTACAAACTAGGTCGTTATTTTTTATTTCACAATATACCTACGTAAGTGCTGAAAAATATGCTTAATGTTTAATTAAAATGTTTATTACTATCGACAAAGTTTTTTTTTCTGCTTTCCATTGATGACCCCAGTTAAGACATTTTAGTTAATCCCTCAAGCGTATGTGAACGAGACACAATAGGTATTCTATTGTTATGCGGTCGCATGCGACCGCTCGGGTGTTGAGGTATAATGATAAAAACTTTTAGTACACCTGTAACTCCTCTCAAAGAGGTCGGCCATGTGCATAGGACACGCGATGCGTTGATATCAGATGTAGTAGTATTAGGGCTATGTACGACCGAGGTTTCTGCCGCCTGATCATGTCCAAACGAAAATGGCCTGCACAAAACCGGTCATTGCTCTAAATTGATAACATTGCAACGTGCAAGCGATTTTGACTTTTAAGTAGTTACGCGGTTATACCATGTTAGTGTCAATGAATAAGATTGCAGTCAAATTGCTAATTTAGTCAATTTTGGATGCATTTCAGGATGCATGTACCTTTCCCATATTCGCAACAGATTCGATTCGATCGATATAGGTTTGAAATTCCCCACAATATTTTTGAGTCACTATGAAAGCATTGCATGGTTTTTAAGATGATGTTAAATTAGATTTTCCAATTGTATCTAGGGGCACGGCAGTGCCCCCAGATACAATTGGAAAATCCCCACCAAGTCGAGCAAAAAAGCGTCACGGCCTCGCATCGCCTCGGCATCGCACTAAATAATTGAATTTACATGTGTTTTCAGGCGATGGCCAAGTCTAAATATATTTACATAAAACATTAAAGAATTTTAATATTGATATGCGTCACTATAAGATGCTGTTAATTATTATGTAACGAGTACGGAGATTCAGGACACAATTGATTTTCAATTGTTATGGACAACGATCGTGGTCTTAGAGACTGGACGTATTAAGACAGAAAGTCGCTTAAGTAGAGACTGAATAAATTAATAACCGACTTGGTATTACATGGTTATCACAACTTTTTACCGCAGAACAACTGAGTTGCGAGACTTGTTTTTTTTGACAAGTATTGTTTTTGATAGGTTATTTATTTACGATGTACTTAACTATTGTCGTTGTATGTTTCAGTTGTTTTGTGAGGTTGTTTAGTCAGCAATTATTTTTTAATTTCCAGAAAATTCATGGAAAATTATTCAAACACAAAGAGGTTCAACACTGGTCATGTTTCAAGATTACACGTTCCATCGACTTAAGGGTACGATATGGGCATGCTCCAGCCGAACGGTCACTGCATGTAAAGCAAAAATTCGACTGGACCAAGACAACACCCTTTATATATGCAGTCTACTCCACAACCATGCTCCGCCTAGGTACCATGTCAATGAGTTTGGGCAATATGTGAAGCTTCTCTCAAGTAAAAAAATTGAATCTGGATTTTTATGTCACTAAACATAACGACACGTCTTGTGTAGTTTTGAGCACTCCGAACTACAGAGCTAGCGGTCGCGGGTTCAAATCCAACAAGGGGCAAATATTTGTGTGATGAGCATGAACATTTGTACCGAAGTCATATGTGTTATATGTATTTCGGTATATGACGCTTTCGTGATAATCTGGTATTAATAACACAAGTAAGAAAATTCCTTACTTCAAAACCAAGTCGAATTTGTTTTATGTGTGCCGCACATTTGTTTATTATATAATAGTAATTGTTAGAGCCTCTTTATTTATTCTTAGCCTAATTTTGTTAGATATAACGGCCAAAATGCACTTTTAGTTAAGCTACAACAATAGCTCATAAGTTTTAAGTTGAGTATTTGAATTGTAATGTATTGTTAATAAAATAGAAAAGTAGAGAAAGTTCGTGCAAAGTCTAGATGTGTCCGCAAAATAAATAAAACCAGGGATATAATTAACATTTTTACTCGTATCATTTAGCCCTTTAAGGTTATTATCAATAATATCTTATGACATCTATCGGTAGTATTACGTGCTTGGATTAATTATTAGGTGTCATCATGAACATGACTGGCATCACCTTAATCAACGAAAGTAGTAGTAAGTTTTACTCTCTTAGACCCCTTACATACTGCGAATATAGGATCAATGCAGTCGCGATGCAGTATCGACGAAATCGCAACTGCATCGATGCTAAATGTAGCGCAGTGTGTAAGTGTATCAACATTTACACACTGCGCTACTTTTAGCATCGATGCAGTCGCGATGCTAACGCACGTTAGCATCGATGCATTTGTGATTCATAAGCTGTAAATTGACAAATTATGTACTGTATTTTGGCGACTGCATCGACACTAAATTAAATCTGTTTACTGTGTGAGTCGCGATGCTGAAGCACGTTTTCTAAACTCGATGTGAAAGTCGCCGTGTGTAAGGGGTCTTACTGGCTTCAGGAATTGGCGTTTTATGTGATTTAGCGTCGTGTGAGTTTGAGTCATAAACTAGTTTTTTTTTCAGACCTTACATTTAAAATGATCCTTTCGCAAAGGGGAAAACCGTTAATAAAACTAAACGTTTTACCGACTCGGGGGTACTATAAGGAACGGTTCTAGCTGAACTGTTATGAAATGTAACGCTAAAGTTCGATTGGACCAAGACAACTCGCTTTATATATGCAGCCTCCTCCACAACCACCCTCCACGTCGATAATTTGTCATTGGAAGCGGAGAATAGATAAAATTGTTGACAGGAATTAATAAGACACATTTTTTAAACTAAAAAAAAGAAGCTATGCAATATAAGTATACAATAAGTTCAGTGTCCAGTGTCCCAAAAAGGCTAGGATGTTGTATCAAAATAAAACAATCCGTAGCTAGTAGTAAGAGTGTATTGATAAATTAAAGTTCGCTTAGCCTATACAAAATACATGCGACAAATAACAGCGCGAGGCAACTGTGCACAGCGCCATCTCATGAGCGTAGACGTAACTACATAAATGCGACCGCGAAACTTAAAAAGGTAAACAAACGCGCTTTGTTCATACAAAATCGGACATACCGCCCACCATGGACAATCATGTCCATCATTACAACAGCTCATTAGTAACTAAACAATAAGAAATATGAAAAAAAACTGTATGTATGAATTACACATAGGTAGTAAACTTTCCTTAAAAACTATTACAGTATACTATATAACTATTTAGTAGCGATTTTAACTTTAACAATCTGTTTTTATTAAGTTACTTATTACTTACATACAACTAATCTTAATCTATTGATTCTAGAGGTAACCAGCAATCGTTTTCGTATTTGTATGTTAATACAGAATACCCTAATAAAATACAACACAAATTCATCAATTTCAAAAACAAAGTATGGGAAACAAAGACCAGATAAAAGACAAGACGATACAACTTATGGTAAATGTTGCATTGACAACTGTACTGCTTAATCTGCTACTGGTAAAATACACAACTTGGTAACAGGTCTCTTGATATAAGAGCCTTTGCACTTCAGAGTCACCACGCGAGTAATGTTGTCCAAACCTGGGTGTTTAGCCGTTATTATGCCAAATAACCACCTAGCCGGGGGAAGATCATCCTCCTTTACCAGAACTATATCGCCTATCTTCGGTTCGGGAATTTGAGACGACCATTTGTGACGTTGAAGAAATTGTGTCAAGTACTCACGTGACCATCTACGCCAAAAGTCTTGTACCATTTTTTGGGAATAATGCCATCTTCTGAGTGTACTGACATTAGAAGCTTCATAATTCGAGTCTGGTGGGAGTACAAGAGGGCTGCCTACAAGAAAATGACCGGGAGTCAGAGGATACGGATCATCAGGATTATCACTCACCTGTGATATTGGTCTCGAATTGAGACAAGCCTCGATTTGAGCCAATACAGTAGTAATTTCTTCAAATGTCAACGTTGAAGTTCCTATGACACTCCTAAGGTGATGTTTAGTAGATCTTACGCCGGCTTCCCACAGTCCGCCAAAATTCGGAGCACGGGGTGGAATAAAGTGCCACTTGGTACCATTCGTAGATAACCAGTCGGCAATATCGTTGCTGACTAAACTGCCTTCCTCAAGCAATAAAGCAGACAATTCACGTGAAGCGCCAATAAAATTCGTCCCATTATCACTCCACAGGTCTGAGCAATGACCTCGCCTAGCCACAAAGCGTTTGAACGCAGCTATGAAGCCTTCCGACGTTAAGTCGCTCACAGCCTCTAAGTGCACAGCTCTAGTGGACATACATATGAATAAACAGATATAGCCCTTAGCTGAGCGCTGTCCTCTACCTTTACTGGTTCTTATTGCAATGGGTCCAGCGTAATCAACGCCACTCTGTTGAAATGGACGATTTGGAGTAACACGAGCTGATGGAAGCTGACCCATAAGTTGATTCGCGGTACGTGAAGAGTACCGTATACAAGATACACACTTGTGGACGCAAGACTTGACAGCTCTTCTAGCATTTATGACCCAATACTTTGATCGCAAATAGTTCAGCATCAGCTGCGGCCCACCATGTAAAGTGCGTTCGTGAGCATCCGTGATGAGAAGATCCGTTAAGTGTGACTTATATGGGATTATAATGGGATTTTTCATAGCCGAAGATAACTGCGCTCTCTGGAGCCGGCCACCCACCCTGAGGATTCCATCCCTATCAACGAATGGATTGAGGGTACGAATGGCACTTTTTTTCCTTATTGGGGAGTTATTTTGAAGACACTCTATCTCACCCTTAAAATGTGCCATTTGAATATTTTTGACTACAAGCACGCTCGACCGCTGCAATTCATCTCGTGTAAGCCAGAGTGGATACTTGATTGCTTGACCTCTTAATTTTGCAAATGCTGCTTGTATAAATCTGCGACAGTAAGACAAAACTCTGATCATCCGTCTGAATGAAGAGAATCTGTCGTAAAGATTTTCGTTTTCGATTGTTGCATTACATACCAGATTGTGAACAGCCCTTTCTTCTGGAATATTGTCAGACTCCTGGTTGCAGCTCAGTGGACTGTATGTAATATTTTTTTCGGACAACCAGGGTGGTCCATATTTCCAGAAGAAAACTTGAGAATTTTCGGAGGGCTGAACACCACGCGATGCACAATCAGCAGGGTTATCAGATGAACGAACATGTGACCACTGATTCCTATCTAACAAGGATAGTATGTCTGACACTCGATTGGCGATAAAAGTCTTCCATCTCCCAGGGTGACTACTAAGCCATGCCAATACCACCTGGGAATCGGTCCACGCATGAATATCTTTCTTTGGTATTTCCAATACTTCAGATACCTCTGGCAACAGTTTGGCCAATAATACAGCACCGCACAACTCCAAGCGAGGGATCGACACTACTTTGATAGGTGATACCTTCGTCTTTGATGTGATGAGACTGACCTGAATCTCGCCACTGTGACTCACAACTCGAAGATACACCACGGCAGCGTAGGCGTCCTTGGATGCGTCGCAGAAACCATGCAACTCTACACAAACATCGTCGATTTTGGTCTGCATCCATCGTGGTAGTGTGAATTTTGTAATTAAAGACAGCTTATCACGATATGTAAACCATTCCTGCAACAAGTTTTCTGGTAGCTCCTGATCCCAATCTAATCCAACCATCCATAATTTTTGAATGAAAATTTTAGCCTGAATGATGGATGGAGCTATCCAGCCAAGAGGATCAAACAGGCGGGAAATATCAGATAAAACCTTTCGCTTGGTTACGGGTAAGCTCAATTCTGGCAGCTGAACTGTATATTCGAACTCATCTTTAACCCGATTCCATTTCAAACCAAGTACCTTTTTTACCTCATTACCTTCCTTTTCTGTTCCAATTTCTATTGTATCTCCAAACCCTTCTCTATCTCCCTCTAATTCCATCATAACATCCTTATCACTCGATGCCCACTTTTGCAACTCAAAACATCCTTTGCTCATTAACTCATTCATGTCCTTGTATAATTGCATCGCTTCTGGTTTGGTCTGACAGCCCGTCATCAAGTCATCCATGTAAAAGTCATTCAAGACCCTTTCAGCAGCCAAGGGATGTGACTGACTTTCATCTTGGGCTAGCTGAAGGAGAGTTTTTACAGCTAGATACGGTGCGCATGCCGTTACAAATGTGACACGTAGCATTCGGTAGTGATGCAACCCAGAATCATCTGACCACACTATCCTTTGGTAGTCGACATCCTCGTCTGTCACCTTGATCTGTCGGTACATCTTAACTATATCTGCAATAAGAGCTATAGGATGACGACGCCAGCGCATAACTATATGTCGTAAATCCAACTGCAATGAAGGGCCGACCATCAGATCACTATTTAACGAAACGCCATTAGTGCCTAGACAGGATGCATTAAATACTACGCGTACTTTAGAAGTGGTTTTATCTTCGCGCACAACAGCATGGTGCGGCAAGTAAACAGCATCCTGCTTCAACCTTTCTCCTTCTGGCACTAACTCCATATGGCCAAGGTCAAGATACTCTTGTAGAACTTGTGAGTATTGAATCTTGAGGTTAGGATTTTTATTCAACCGTTTTTGTAAGTATTGTAGTCTTTGAGTAGCAATGTTTAGTGAACTACCATACTTACACTGTGGGTCTACTGAGCGGAAAGGAAGCTTTACCACATAGCGACCGTCTGCATCACGATTGGTCGTTTCCGCATATAACTTTTCGCAAGCTTGTTCTTCTTCTGTAAGGAGCTTCGACTTAACAGCGTTCGTTGGCTCCGACTCCAATTCCCAAAACCGTTTAAGTAACTCATTGTTGTCTATACAAGTATGCATAGTAATGACTGTGTTACAAATCTGAGAACTATCCAAAGTTTCGGCGTGAACTTGGCCTGATAAAATCCACCCAAGCTTAGTATTCTGAGCTACTGGTGTGCCTGGAGGACCTTTGAGTAAACCTTCAACAATAATCTGACCAAAAACCTCTGCTCCGAGGAGCAAATCAACCTTATTAGGTGAGTGAAACTTTGGATCTGCTAATCTTAGATGAATAAAATTGGAGTACATCTTAAAATCAACTTTCTTTGAAGGAACTACAGAAGTAAGTTTATTTAAAACATGTGCTTTAACTATAATGTTGTAGTTGGGATCGTAAATTGATTTGAGGTGAATACTAACTATTGAATTGGAAACAATAGAGCCAGTTTGATCCCCAACACTCGTAATCAATGTTTTACTTTTTATTTTTTGCAGACCAAGTGCTTGCACAGCAGACTCCGTGATAAACGAAGCTTGGGAGCCCTGATCTAACAAGGCCCTGAATGTCAAGCAATTACCCGACTGAGACTCTACATGAACTAAAGCTGTAGCTAAAAGCACCTGGCTATGAATATTTGAATGAGAAACTACTACAGTTTCGGTAACGTCATCATTTTGTGACGTTGTGGTTGCTACAACGACACTCTTATCAACCGAAAGATTCTCGACACCATTATCGGTCGATATTGGAACACTTGGATGTAAAAGAGAATGATGCTTCTTCTTGCATACACGGCATCTTGAGGTTTGACGGCAAGTGAATACAGAATGCCCTGGACACATACAATTATAACATAAACTTTTGGATTGGACAAAATTCCTGCGTGATTCGACAGATTCATGTGAAAATTTCTTACAGCTGAATAATTTATGGTTTTCTAAGCAGAATGGGCAAGCAGTTGAGGCGGCTGCAGCATGATTGACAGAGACGTTAGGCCGACTAGTATTCGGCTTACTTTGCTTAGCAGGAATCAAAAACTCTAAGGAACGGAACCTATATTCTAGGAAAGTCTTAAACTGGTCCATAGAAGGATGGTCATCTGATGAACTAATTTTTGCTTCCCATAGCTTACGTGACTCTGGATCTAATTTTGAGCTAATGATATAAATTACTAAAACATCCCACGTATCTACCTTGAGCCCTAAATTTCTCAAACCATGCAAACAATCACAAGTAGTGTCTAATAACTCCTTAATAGCCTTCGAGGATTATACTGTTATACTGGATTGGCCGATCATTTTTTTAAGTAAACAGTTTGACAAATACTTTTTATTACTATACCTTCTTTTTAATAAAGACCAAGACTCGAGGTAGTTAGCGTCAGTAACAGGCACATGCCTCAGTAGCTGCTCTGCTTCCCCGCTAAGATGAGCTTTCAAATAGTGTAATTTGTGCACATTTTGTAAATTATCATTGCGATCTACTAGAGACTCAAATAAGTCCTTAAACGTAGTCCACTCAGCGTAGTTCCCGCTAAATGTAGGAATAGTTATTTTAGGTAATTTCACTGAGGGCACTGTGGCTACAATGGCTGACTGATGAATCTTACTATGATCGCTAAAGCCAGTCGATGTTGATAAAATATTGGCTAAAGATTCCTTAAGTAAACTTTTATAATCCCAGTACAGCTCTTGCGTATCTTCGTAAACATTACCAGTACAATAAGTAGACTTCTCGTACTCGTCTGAATCTATATCGGCCACAATAGTACGATGAGAATCCACAAAAGATGCCCATTGACTCTCCAACGTTTCTAACCGCGCCTCAACATAGGTTTTTGTTATTCTTACTTTAGGTGACTTTTTAAAATTTTCCTTTCCCTTACTTATCGCTGTCTTAACGTCTTCTTGTAACTTAGCTAAAGCCTCCATAATAAGATTATTATATAATATTATCAATAAATATACTTAAGTAAATCTTAATTGTTTAAACTACTTTATTTTACTCGTATTTACTATTATTTTTGTCTCTTAGCACGATAACTATAGGTCTTAATTTCTATAATAACACTGCACAAATTGTAATAACTATATATTACTAATGTCCCAATTTGTCTCGAAAACACGCTAAGTCCTGTAGAACGATGAACCGAATTTTCTAAGTGTTTGAGCAAATTGACACTTAGAAAAATTTGGACATAGGTTCCCCGTCGTATCACTTTTTTGAAAACTATTCTAAGTCCAAACACATTCACACGAAATTTACAAGTGTCAAATCACAACGAAAATTTTCTAAGTCTCACTATTCATTAGAATTCCACACGAAGCTTTAAATTTTCTAAGTCCAAATCACTGAATAAAATGTTCAAAGTTACTCACAAGCCGTGCCGCTGCATATCCAAACCTGCTGCTTTTACCGCCCTCTGGTGCGAGTATGATCCAACTTGATCCGCTGCTTTTAGCGCCCCCTGGCACTGAATCTCGTAACTAAAGCTGCTTTAGGCGTCCTCTGGCGGAGTCTCAAACACTTGTCCGCAGGCAGGATTTCACCACCATAACACCATAGATGACAGCCCGTCACCTCGTCGGCGTGGGAAGCGGCCAACTGTACAATTCCCTCAAGGTAGCCTTCTATCCGGCTCGAAGGACCACAATGTCCAGTGTCCCAAAAAGGCTAGGATGTTGTATCAAAATAAAACAATCCGTAGCTAGTAGTAAGAGTGTATTGATAAATTAAAGTTCGCTTAGCCTATACAAAATACATGCGACAAATAACAGCGCGAGGCAACTGTGCACAGCGCCATCTCATGAGCGTAGACGTAACTACATAAATGCGACCGCGAAACTTAAAAAGGTAAACAAACGCGCTTTGTTCATACAAAATCGGACATTCAGCCCCTTATAAGCCAAGTTATGAGTGCATATTATTTTTTTGGTTTGAAGTATCCTATTTTTTTTAATAATTATGTTTTATAACTAGGTGTGTAGGTATCATTGATGTCTCTGCAGTATTACCATTCTCAAACAAAAATCGTTTACACACCCAACTTAAAGTCGTGTGTTACTTAACACAAAAGACGACCCACATCACATAGTACCGTCCGCAGGGTAGTAGGTATGCGTAAAGCATTTCCTCCGCGTAACAAAAAGGGTGGAAGTGATTTGGTGCTTAAGGTGGTAACGCAGCGGTGAGATTAAGAGTACTATAATTTTTAGTAACTGTACCCTGGAACTCTGTACGTAGTATAAGTGTTGATGCATTATTAAATACGCCAGACAAACTGTACAAAACTGTAGTTTTTTTCAAGCCTTACAGTTTTTGATTCAATAGACACTTATTGCGATAACAACATAAATTAAAGGTTTGCATTATTATTATAATACATGGAACTTTTATGTATTGTAAAGCTAAAAGTGTTCGTTTGAATGCAATAATGTCAGAAAATTTTGTTGTTTTTGTTATTGATTGGCTTAACAAAATTTTCAATATATTTTATTCACGAAAATGCGTGTTTTCTCTTTATTTTTTGACTACGCGTTTGGTGTATTCGTTATAGCTCCTGACTATTACGCCGGCTGTCGCGGGTTCGAATCCCGCAAGGGGCAAATGTTTGTGTGATGAGCACGAACATTTGTATAAACGTCTCGAGTCAAAGTGGGTCACTTTCTCCCCTTGTATAACAATCTACTATTCTATCTTTAAGAACATTATTAAGGCCATATTTTATGTATTTGAAATAGATATCTTAAATTAAGCTGTTATTAATTATGAAAAATTTTACAAACCTGTTCCTTATTTTTAACAATAATATCTTCCCGGTTTTCCTACATAAGGTTTTCTTTTTTTTCAGGAATTCCATACCAAATGGTGGAAACATCGAAGGGTCGTCATCTGATAATGATAAACGACTATACATACTATAGAATATCAAATGGGAGAGTATGGACGTGTTCGAGTAGAACTTCGTTTCAATGTAAAGCTAAGGTCAGATTGAGTGCAGATAGAACGATCATATCATCCAATCTGACCCATACACATCCTCCGGCAAAATATCATATCACAAAAGAAGGGAAATATCTAAAGTTTTGAATTGATGGCAGTCATCAATAACAATAACAGAGTCTATCCAACAAAAGCGTATCGTGGAGATTGTTAAAGCAACGTTATAAGACGTCAAAGGCACGTCATAAAAGTCGCAAAAGGAGACAGCCGTTAGCTGCCCCAGAGTCGTTTCATGTTTGATTGAAGAAATACATAATATTTAATAGTGTATTTTGCTTTGCTTCTATTTTACGATTTAATTCAAATTCTTATTCCCCAACAGTTGCTGCATTTGGTAGAAAAAAGCTATTATAAGCAAAGTGCCGCCCGCTCACCAAAATGGTGAATTGTGCCATAGAATTGACGGTTGGCTCTTGTAAGAAAGCGCTAGAAATTGTTTTATTTTTTGAAGTGGAAAGGCAAAGTGACGGTTTGCTATGAGTTTCATTTGCTTACCTGGATGGCGCTTTATTGAAATGTTTTTGGAGGTTAATTCTACAAACATGCTGTACAGTTTAAGTATGTTGAAATTTATAAAATTTATTTGCTTTAAATTTTCGCTAAGCGAAATAATTTTATAAATTTTAATTTAATAATGGATTTCCGCAAAGTAACGCCTGATTCCATTACGTTATAGTATGAGCAAAACGTCAAAAATCTATTCCATTATGATTTTGCTACAATAAGTTAGTCGAATTGGGGCCCTAGGCAGTGTGGAAGAGATTTATCCAAAACACAATTAAATCCGTTAAACGTGAAAACTCTATTATCTACGGATACATTTATTATATATTCTAACACAAGATTTAAAACTGAATTCATATAATTTAATTTTGGCCTAAAGCATATAATTTTACCTTTCGGGCAAACAGTGGTTGGGAACACGGCCATTTCCTTTTTACATTCTAGATTGAGACAACTAACTTTTATATTTTTGGTAATTAAAATTTTCACACATAGAAGTATGTATATAATCATTTCCTTATGAGTGCACAACTTATATCCTAAAAAGTTTGTTAGTTTTGAAGAGATAAGTTTATACCATAAAATTATTATCCCTTTGGAATAGAACGCCAAAAGCGAGATGTCACTAGTAGCAAACTGTGTGATAAAAAGAGATGGGTAGCAGAACCATTTTTGTCAGATGTCAAACAGTTGACCGCCCTGCAGAAGCTCGCTGAAAATTACGTGCATTTGATTTTTTATATTTAAAAGTGAAATTGTGTATATTTTGGAGAAATAATGCGTCTGAAACATGGTGACTTGATCGGTGATTGATTGTTATGCATAACAGCGGCATAACCCCAACAAATAATCATTTAAAAGGTAGATTAGTCCAAATCGAATCTTCTTAATATACGACTTATATTTACCAATGCGCTTCAAATTTAAAGTACGCAGTTTGATTATTCTATTCTACAAACGTTAATTTACGTAAAAAATAAAGACAGAATAACACAGGGAATGTATATCGACGAATATTTTGTATAACGAATATAATTTAGTTTTACACTAGTGCTGCATGTTCAATATTTTGTGTCGACTGTTTATCATGCAGTAAACTAATATATTTAACTTAGGAACATTGTTATAAATCACCTGATCAAAAGGTTATCTCATTTAAAGCTACAAATGTTACTTACTTATGTTAGTTACTGACATCTTATATCGGTTTCGTTTGACAGCTTTTACTTGTCCTTCTATTCCGATAGGAATATTAATTTTATGGTTTATACAGCTGTCGAAAATTTCTGTCAAATACATCGCGCTGCGACTCTATCGATTGTAAGAAGAGCGCAGTTGTAAAGGTTGACAATTTGTGACAGCTTCGATGCTGCATCACGAAGTCGCGATGCAGTAGTCGCAACATTGACAAATTATGTACTAACGCGCGACAGCATCGATGCTAAACAAATCTGTTCATTGCGTGAGTTGCAATTCTGTTTACATCGATGTTAGAAGTTGCTTTGTGTAAGTGGTCTTAGACAGAAAACATTAGACAGCTTATTTTATATAGATAGTATTAAATCTTGACATTTATAGTTCTTACAATGGCAAAAAAGTAAAAGGCATGAGAGTTGATACAATAATTGTGTTTATTTCTTCTAAAACTTAAACGTTACTAGCTTTACCGAGGTACAATGAATACTAAAACTAATAAAAATTAGAATAATAACCGGATGAGTGCGAGTCAGACTCGCGAATTGCGGGTTTCCTGCTTACGTTAACTGAATATTAGGAATCCCTCTGAAATGACACTATTTTTTATTTTTTGTGTGTG
The DNA here is from genome assembly GCA_963924145.1 of Pyrausta purpuralis. Lineage (NCBI taxonomy): Eukaryota > Metazoa > Arthropoda > Insecta > Lepidoptera > Crambidae > Pyrausta > Pyrausta purpuralis. Next base: position 24,234,524 of record OZ001643.1, read on the forward strand.
TGACATACGGATGGATAGACAGACAAACTTTAATAATAAGAATTCCTTTTTTTACGATTTGGAAACGGAACCCTTAAAAGCTATTGTATTATGATGAGGGTTGGTTTTGATTTCGATAGTAGAGCGTCCACGCTATTTTTTTAACCCTTTTTATTACGGTGGCTCGCCTCAGAACGATATCGTTCTACTGTCGGACATAGTCCCTGGAACTATGTTGGTTCCCATGAACACACATGTCAAGGTACGTGACGTTCGTCCGCCACTTGACATTGGCTATATAGCGCCATACCATGGCTCTGTCTTCATTTAATATTGATTTAAAAACAAAGCCAAGCCTTTTATTTTTCTAAATTATAGTACTTGTTTATCGCTTCCAAGTATTTTTGACACAAAATAGTTAGTCGCTCTTTTAGTTGTAAGTCACGCCAAAAATAATTAGCCTCATTATAAAATAAGTATATTTTTTTTTAATAAATAAGTATTATGTAAACCATTCTGATGTTGTCCAAGAGCCGGTAGAAGGTTTACCTTCACCGATCTGATTACTCGATCAGACATTTTGTATTAAATTCAAATTATAAACAATTATTTGTCTTTGATTACTTGCCTTACAAAAAGTGTTTATAGCCAAATTTAATGCAATCAATTTTCTATCATCACCTTCACTCTTGATATAACCGGATGAGATTTATCGAAATTGAAAGTTTCTGACGACAATTATTGTCAGTTAATTAAATAAACACTCAATCGTCCGTTAATTTTTAGAAATGAATGAAGAATTTATTAATTACCCGATATTTTGAACAAATTTCATGTTAATCTTCACTAAAATAACTCAAAATGCTAAAGGTCTCAGTCGTGGATTAAAATAAAATTTTGGAATATATCAATCATGTTATAGTACTATATTTTTCAGATATTTTGTATGAAGAGGCTTGGAAAACGACCGATGCGGTATGAAACAAAGTGATATCATTCTAACTTAAAAGCAAATAAACCGATTTCTATGAGTCTTTAATTGGAGTGGCAGATGATTAATAAAATATTGATATTCTAGGGATATGGAATCGTTTGCATTAACAACTAGTTTCTGTGTAGACGTAAAATAACTACTATCATAACTACCACAAAAACAATCATTTTCAGGCACATAAATAATTATGAGCCATGTAATTGAAAAGTTTCATCTATTCATGTCATAGTTATGGTGTAAAGAAGTACTAACCATACATTTATACATCCAACCTCACAAACTTCCGCACTTATAACACAAGAAAGAATATCCATAGAGCATCCTTGCGTAAAAGAGTACATTTTAATACTTTTTTAATGTCAGATTTCTTTGTTTGTAAAAGGACTACAAAAACCAACAAACGAATTTGGAAAAATAAAATCATCCATATTTAAAATATTCCAATCGTAGAGACGGAAAAATAGGCTCTAACTATTGCTACCATCACATTAAGTGAATGAATATTTTAAAGTACATTTTTAACAATCAACAATGATCGTCTTATTTATTCTAAAACTCCAAAAAACACCAGTACACATAAGTATTTTTTTTTTCATTTATAACCATAAACTATTCTTCACAATCAACCAGCCACAAACGTGCAACATGTACATGTGTTGCACGTTTGTATTATAGCCAATTTGTTATATCTGTATTTTCAGTTTTCTGATTCGTGTAAATGGAACAAGTAACAATCTTCATATTTTTAATATAGTTGCAGAGGTCTTCTTTGAGCAGTCAGGCCGTGGAATCGTGATGATTCTGGATGGCTATAGGTTCGTTAAGCACCAAGGGAATGGCGCAAAAACTAGATGGCGCTGTGTGCTCCACAATCAGGGTTGCAGAGCAGCTGTCCACATCGCAGAGAAGAACATTATACTCAAATATAAAAATGAGCACAACCATTAAATCCCAACATAGTAATAATATAAAAAACTTCATATTAAAAGTCATAAAAGTCATTTATTTATGCAAATAGGCCCTCTGGGGGCACTTTTACACGTCCCAATATAAACCCTACCACAGCTTCGGGACAATTGTGGGCTAGTGCTGAGAAGAAGCTGCGCAAGAAACTCAGTCACTATTGTCAATGCCTCTTTTCAAAAGGTTTACAATGTTTGTAGTGATCATGCAAGTCTATACATTATTATCATTTAAATAATCATCTACTTTATAATACCCTTTCGTCATAAGGGTTTCTTTAATAACAGTTTTAAATTTATTAACCGGTAAGTTAATAATGTGTTCTGGTAGTTTATTGAAAAATTTTATACCTTTCCCCATGAAAGAATTACCAACCTTTCGAAGCCTAAATTGTGGAATAGCAAGCTTATCCTTATTTCTAGTATTATATTTGTGTATGTCACTATTTTTCGTGAATAAATGAAAATTTTTCCGTACATACATTAAATTTTCGTAAATATACTGAGAGGCTAGAGTTAATATTCTAATTTTTTTAAACACCTCTCGTAAGGAATCTTGAGGTTTAAGATTATAAATAGCTCGCACGGCTCTTTTTTGTAACACAAAAATTGTCTCTACATCAGCAGCCGCGCCCCACAGTAAAATGCCGTAGGACATCAAGCTATGGAAATAACTAAAATAAACTAACCTAGCTGTTTCTACATCAGTTAAACATCTTATCTTCCTTACAGCAAAAGCAGCTGAGCTTAGTTTCCCTGACAAGGCCTCTATATGAGGACCCCATTGTAGTTTGGAGTCTAAAGTGATTCCCAAGAATGTTGTGGAATCAATAGTATCAAGCGGTTTGTCTTTTATCTTAACCTGAGTTGATGCCTGTCGGACATTAGGCATCGTAAACTTTACACATTTAGTTTTACTTCCATTAAGAAGAAGATTGTTAACAGTAAACCAATGTAATACTTGTGAAAGAGTATTATTTACATCGTCAAAATTTCCTTCACCTCTTGGAATTTTAAATATAAGTGAAGTATCATCAGCAAACAATAGTATATCACAAAGATTCCCTACAAAATGCGGGAGGTCATTTATATATATTAAAAATAAAAGAGGTCCTAATATAGATCCTTGGGGCACACCCATTGTTAGAGGTGCTCCAGAAGACTCAGTTCCGTTTATACACACTTTTTGCATTCTACCTGAAAGATATGAATTAATTAAATTTAACGAGTTCAATGATGCCCCATAGTGACATATTTTTTTAAGTAATGTTTCATGATCCACACAATCAAACGCTTTCGATAGATCACAGAAAATCCCTAAAGCATCATGCCTATTATCATAAGCATCGAATATATGTGTTAAAAGAGCAACTCCTGCATCCGTGGTGCTTCTTCCTTTAGTAAAACCGAATTGTTTGTTATGTAATAACTTGTTCGATGAAAAGTGTGCTAAAATTTGATTGAATATAATCTTTTCATATATTTTACTCAGGACTGGCAGAATCGATATTGGCCGGAAGTTTGAGGGGTCACTTTTGTCACCCGCTTTGAAAAGCGGTATTATTTTACTAATCTTCATTAAACAAGGAAACTGGCCGTCATCAATACACTTGTTAAAAATTAATGCTAGTTGAGGGGCTATTATGTTAATAATTGACTTAATAATATGCACAGATAGTCCCCAAAGATCCTCCGTTTTTTTCATATTTAACTCTCGAAATGTTTTTATTATTACTTCAGGTTCTACATGCCTAAAGTGCAGTTGAGAATTACATTCACTGACATTAAGTTTTAGAATAGATTCGGCTATTACTGAAGAAGAAGCAAGTTCTTTCGTTGTTGTTGGTGCAATATGTGAAAAAAACGATTCAAAAGCAGTTGCAACCTCTAAATTTGAATTTATTGTTTTATCATTGATTTTTAATGCAAATTTACCATCTCTCAATTTATTTTTACAAGTTTCTTTATTTATGATGCTCCATGTAGCTTTTGCTTTATTTTTGGAGCTAGAGACTATTCTACGAAGGTAATGGGATTTTGCTGTAGCACAAACTTTTTTAAATATTTTTGAATAATTTCTAACATATTCAATAACGTTTTGGTCTTGAGAGTTTTCTCGTAGACTATATAATTCATATAATTTAATCCTACTTTTATGAATTCCCGGCGTTTATTAAATTGACATTGGACCTTATTTGATTTAGTCTTTTTTATGGGAAATATTTCATTAAATTCGTTTTTAATTAAGTTAAAAAGGTCTTCATATTGTTTATCTACACTATCACTAGTATTTTGTTTCACTGAATATAGTGTATCGTTAATTGTATCCCTAAATCTATCTAACCTATTTTCTGTGACAGGCCTATACATAGTTTCCACAGGTAAACTTGCGGTATGATTGTGTTCAAATAAAACTTTTTGACCTCTATGATCAGAACTGAGGCCAATTAAAATACCTTTATCAATGACACTTGCGTTTTTGTCAAAAAATATTATCTAAGCAAGTGGCCGTGGTGGGAGTTACCCTTGTGGGTTCACAAAAGAGATTTTTTAAATTAAAAGATTTGAAAAGAAAAGAAATCGAATGGCGCTATTCCATTCCTTTAAAATATCAAAGTTAAAATCTCCACATACTATTATTTTCTTATTAGATTTTGAAACCTTTTCTAGCGCTGATTCCATAATTGGTTCAAAAAGTTGGTAAGTAGCGTCGGGGGGGCTATACACAGATAAAATTATATAATGTTCGAGCTCAATACACGCTAATTCGATAGTACGTTCTAAAGAGAGTGACACAATGTCCCTGCGATCTTTACAATTTAATTCATTATTTATAAGTATGAGTCCCCCCTCTAGTTGTGGTCTCTCTTGAAAACTACCAACTACCGACTGTATAGTTTTCAATACTAATCATTATTTCACATTTTCTATACCAATGCTCTGTTACACACATTACATGAACACTTAAATCGTGTAGAACTAATGATAGTTCAAGCTCTTTGCCAGCCAGGCCTTGTATATTTTGGTGAACAACATTAAAACTAGACCTGGCCTTTGTCTGCCCTCTTAGTTTAAAGCCTCAGAGGTTGTCTGATTGATAACATCAACATTACTATTATTACTTACAAGTTGATAACCATGTGATATGGTTTTGTTAATTATGCAATTAATGTTATATGCTAACAAATTAGCAATTAGTTTTTTGATTCTATATGGCAGGTGTATAGAGCCGCCAGTCAGCAAAAATGAGTTATTAGTAAATTTATTTGTGTCAAAAAACACAAATTTGTCACTATGACGTTGGATTAAATTAAATAATAAAGTATTCAATACATAAATATAGTTATTTTCCTGTGTCGTATGATTTTTTGAGAATGGAATTGCACAAATGATCATTTTATGTACATTTAAGTTTAACAATATAATAACAGGAATAATTTTTTAACAGATTTCTTTTACTTAAATTTTTACTATTTCCTAACATTAACACAAGTATTGAACTTGAATTTAAATTACTATTTTGAATATTAATGACTATTTGATCTAGTGATGCATCAGGCATACAATTGTTTACAATATTACATTTAAGGTTTTTATTCAATAAGGAACCATAACCAATTCCTAATCTGTCTGAAAAAACCATAACATTGTTGCATTCATTATTGTTTTTTTTTGATGAACAATTATAATTAAGATTTTGTGATTGCAACTGTAAACTGTCATCCCCTTGCTGATTGAGGTCTTGTACGGAGTTTAGATTTATGTTTGGGAGTGAATTAAAATCAGAGTTAGGTGTGTTTAATTTCAGAAGTTTATTTGCAGCCAGGATATGTTCTGATATTTGTTCCTGGGAAGAGTTATATTTAATTGTCATGGAATGCAATGACTCCTGCAACCTGGAGATGTCAGTCTGCAATCGCTCAACAGTTTGTTCACATTGTGACCTACTTTCATGTAACTTATTTTGATATATTTCCAGACTGTCTAATAAATCTAACTTTTCCTTTCTAAGTTCAATATTTTTGAAAAAACGTTTATTTTTCTTGACAAGAATTTTAGTTTTCTTTATAAATTTACTAAGTTTTATATATTTTTTAACCCTATTTCTACCTGACAATTTAATATGAGCAGTTTTGTTTAGAGTTTGGTGTAAACTACAATTTAAGTCTGGATTGGTGACCAAAGACCGACCACCGGGGGTACCAATCAGCTCCTCATACAGGTTCAAGGTTTGGATATGAGCTTGATCTTTCTTCTCTTCTTCCAAGTGCAGAATAGTTCTATTGGCATCCCGTAGCTCACTTTCCAGGTCATTATTGCGCATAAGTGTCTGCTCAAAAATGCTGCTGCACTGGTCGAAGGTGCTGACTGTGTTGAGAAGCTGGTCTCGATGCTCGGTGACCTCCAGCAGGCGGACATGCAGTTCAGCCATTTCTTTTCTGAGTTGAGAGGTGTGTTCGATGTTGGTCTTTATTACCTCCTCATACTCATCTCTTTCTCTGAGCAATTCCTCACAGGAAGTCCTTGACTCCTTTAATTCATCAAGTGCCCTTCTGAGTTTTAGTTCAGTTTCTCGGGCAGTCATTTTGCGGGTTATGGCTCCAGTCCGGGTGGTCATTTTTATTGATTAGATAGGTTGAGGGTCACCTGGAATTTTTATAAACAGAGTGTACAACAGATGTTATGATGTTTGGGTCAGTACTGAGCTATTTGAGTTAAAAAAACATTTAAATTAAACATACATGTACGTAAATAAGTTACATAAGTTACAGCAATGGGAATTATTATATTAATCTCTAAGTTAAAGAAATATTTGAATTTTTATATAGTTTCAGGCTATTTAATATGATTCATTCAATAAATAAACAATTTTAGGAACAAACACAAATAGCCAACTAACTACCTAGGTCTAGACTATCACTGCTATGCTTTTATGCTTACTACTGCAATGTATGTGGGTGTAGTTAGTGAAGAGTATGCCTGATTAGTGTATACGAGTGATTTGTATGCGGCATAAGGTTGTTATCTTCAACTTTACTTCCACATATACGTCAAGTAAAGAGAGGCACAACAGAACCGAAGTGTTATGAGGTTTGACGTATCTCACCGTAGTGAGGCTTGTGCAGTTTATGATGTTGTATTTACAGCAGTAAGCAACAGCAAACAGCACTCACTCGACCCCAGGTTGGTCAGATGACTTGCGTAAAACATATAACCTCAAAGTGTCAAATATTGTTACAATTTGCGAACTTTAATTGCACTTCAAGTATTAATTAGCGTTTAAAATGCGACAAATAGGTTTACAAATTAATTAGAAACAGTACTCCCCTGGTTTAAGTAGTTATCCGTTGCACTTTGACCGGCGACCGTTGGCAGTTTTTCGTATGGTATTTCGTCAATTTGGTACGTTGCCTGCACTTGTGTTTATTATTTCGTGTTAGCACTATTGAATTATATTGCTTTTAGACCTAATTAATGAGTCTTAACTATTAAATTTAATTACAACAAAAATAAGCTGTATTGCTTGACAGCTGTTTTTTTCTGCTTGACCTATTAAAATAGTAGTAGAATTTTCTTGGGAGTTTGTGATATAAAAGCTGACGTAAAATATCCGAAGGACTAGGTAGTATATGACAGCTCACACAAAGCCCTTAAGTCTTTATATTATTGTATTTTGGCTTTCTTTAAAAACACTAACGTGCAATCTGCGAAATACTTCGTAAAAAATTACGTTATTATGTTCAAAATAAAAAAAATAAAGGAAGTAAGATATCAGTCAAACTCATCAAATGACACGACTCTCATTGATAAATTTACTGAAATAAGTATATTAATTGTACTTTTGAAGTTTCAAATCAACATTTAGCATAGACTCGTGAAATAACTGAAAAATGATTACATTTTGATAATAATTTTGATCATTAATAAATAGTATTAAAATAATTAACTGTCTTATAACTGAGTAATCGAGACAAATTCACAATCGAGCCCCATATGTGTTTTCAAGATGTGTTCCTCTACATTTATTGTAAGCTAGAGAGAACAATGGTTAAGAATCTTTAACACTCTCAGTGTCATATTGTATATTCACAAAGATAATATAAGAAACCGAAAATTGCGCACAAGCGGGACCCGAACCGGCACAACGTGCTGACGCTGTGCAGTGCGGAGCACAACCACCCGCCGCCCGCGTACTGGCTCACCGACGACGGGGAATATTATGTTAAGACTAGCGGTCCCCCGCGACTTCGTCCGCGCGTTTTGAGTTTGCTCCCTCCCCTCCCGTCGCAGCGTTATGTTTTATATCCTTAAGCCTTTCTCGATAAATAAGCTATCCAACACAAAAATATTTTTCAAATCGGTCCAGCAGTTCCTGAGATAAGCGCGTTCAAACAAACAAACTCTTCAGCTTTACAATATATTAGCGCAAGCGCACGTTGTACTTAAGCTGCAAACATTATTTTGGTGCGGAGTTATGTAGTTATGTAGTAGTTAGTAGCGGAGTAGGATTACGTCGAAAACGAGTGAGACATAGTCTGCGCTGCGCAACTGTCTGGGGACAGAGAGGGGTTCCAGTATGGTTTGGGCTTAAAGTTCGCTTCTGGATTCCTATTTATTTTTGTAAAAGGAATCGATTTATCGGCAGCTTTTATGGGTTCGGTTTGAAAAAAATCATATTCAGCTTGAATTTTGTCGCCTTCAATATTTTTTACAGTAAAATATTCTGTAAATATTTTCTATAAGAATCCCAATCAGCCTTTTTAAATTCCGTTGTTTAATTAACTGTAAATAATTTGTATTATTTATACATACTTTAATTACGCTGAGGTCGCTGCCTAAATTTTCACTTAAGATATGCCACTCAAAGTTTATTGCAATATCCGACGAGGAAAATTTTATATCTGGTGAGCTTTCTTGCATATTTCCATTAACTAATTTAACTCTTAGTAAATTGCCCATTGTTAAGATATTAATAAGATAAGCTATATTCTAAAGCAGAGTCTGCCAACTGAGATCCTCTGTAGTCCATTTTGTACGACCAATTTGGGTGGTGCGCATTAAAATCGCCAGCTATTAGGAATCTCTAAGGACAGAGCCTAAATAAGTTATCCCAATCACATTGAGAAGTGCGAACTGATAACGGTCAGTAAACTGAAATTATGTTTTCTAAGTAGCCACAATTGAGCAGCTTAATTTTTTTAACCTCAAGTCCTGTATTATTTAGATTAGAATTACATACCTGAACTTTAATTGATTTATGAGTAATAATAGCGACTCCTCCATATCCGTCGAACCTGTCGTTGCTATGAAAATGGTATTCACTAAGATGGATAGGTGATTCAGCTTCCAACCATGTCTCACTTAAAATACCTATATGTATTTTTTCTTGGTTTAAACGTGCTTCAAAACCAACTAACTTCGGTCTTAGGGATTGTGCGTTCCACTTAAGAATATTAATAGCAGATATACTAGATGAACGTTTACTACCCATCAAAACAGTTTTTAAGTAATAATTCAAACACCTCTCCTTTCTTCACAAAATATAGTAAGTAGGTTCTGATTTCATTCATAATGATTTTTATAAAGAAACAAATTTTCTCCTCAAAACTACAGTCCTTAGTGAAAATCTCCTTCATTTTTAAGAAAAACTTTGCGAACTCAAATTTTTGTTGGACTTGTTCTTTCTCCAAATTACTTCTTGCATCATCATTTTGTTCTCTTTTCTTGTCGGTGCGATCCAGGATCGTATTTTCAAGTTTTTGATGGTCTTTTTTCTTGTTTTGTTTTTTTACCAATACTTTCTTTTCTATTATTCATCTGGTTCGGTATTTCAATCTCCTATTCTACTTCTTGCATTTTAGGGCGTGGGTCCTCGTTGTGTACCACTGCTTGTGTTCCTACTACACTGCTGAATGATGAAAATAAAAAATGGCGATAATTATTCGAAAAGCAAAACAACCACATGATTGCGTTAATAATTGCACTTCAAGTCCCAAGCTCAAGCCGCCAGATCATCTTGCCTGATGTCGACCCCGACAAGTCGAACGTGGACGCGCGAGCATGGTGCACCACCGCTGATATTGGCTTCGACAACTCATCGTGGTCATAAATAAAGCTATGGAAGGCACGGCATCAACGTGACTGCCTCATGTAACATGCCCCGCAATGACTTTGGCGGAGTTTAAGGACGTATTCACTTCAATATTCATTTCCACGAACAATTGTGGCACGTCCCATTGGAACAGTAAATATATAAATATGTTAAATCGGAAATTGTTAATTTAAGTGATATTTAGTTTGTTGCAAAACTTGCAGATGAACGTCAGCAAGATGATGAAGCGGGTGGAATTGGTACGCCAGACGCCGACACTGTACCTAATTCTCCCTCTTCTTTGGACAGCCTGGACCCCGGTCGCCTGTCTACAGCGCTTAACCAGGCGTTGATGTCCCGAACTCCAAAGAAGAGGGAGAAACCCTACAAGGAATATTCAGATGATGATGATAACATGTGAATATTTTTTGTAGGGTTTCTTTAAGCATTGGATTGAATTATTTTAATAAAATAATTTTAATCCAATTAGCTATTGATTTCGCCCTCCTCCCAAAGAATACCAAGTAAACGGCTCCCAGGATACTCGCCAATCTGTTAACTAGGGTAATTAATTTATAATACAATTAGATACACAAAGCAGGTTACTAAATGTTTAATTTTTAAATTTTAGGAAACGACTTTGAAGTTGGGATGTATGTAGTAGTCCTAGATCAACCGTCCACATCCAGGAGCGGTCACCGTCCAGCAGAAGGTTGGTATTACATTAAAATATTTTTAAAAAATGATAGTTTTATAACCTTACGTTACAATTAATAAAAAAATATTTTTATTTCAGCGATCAATAGCGAGGTTTTCTCTGAAAAGGTTGAGGAGTGGTTGGTGGGACTGACTGACAGCGACGACGATGATGACAATACGTCACTGCCAGATCTTAGACTGACAAACCGAGACGCTACGGTGGAGCCTGCGACAATAGACGACTTAGACGCAGTAACGCGACATGTACTGGATGAAGAAGACAGACAAAATGACAGTGTGATACGTACCATAGCACAAAATGACAGTTTTGACTTTGACTGGCATCGGGACCAACGAACATTTACGGGACGACGAGAAGATTTTTCAAGACCGACAGGACTGACGTTCCCTGTAAGAGACGCGACACGCCCTACTGACATATTTTACCAAATGTTCGACACAGAATTTGTTGACCTACTGTGTACAGAAACGAACAGATATGCTTCCCAGAAGATAGCTTTGTTGAAGCAACAGAACAAGCTTCCTCCAAATTCCCGACTACAACGATGGACTCCGACTGACCGTGACGAGATGATTAGCTTTTTAGCACTGACAATATTACAAGGACTCTATCCATTACCAGAGGAAGCATCATATTTTACATTTAATGGGTTTGGTACAATGCTGTATTTCCGCAGGATCATGTCATACAATAGATACATTCTTCTACGTTCATTTTTACATTTCACCGACAATTCCACTGTGACTGAAAGACATAAACTTTACAAAATTAAACCGATTATTAACTATTTTAATAATAAATTCTCCTCACTGTACGACCTAAAACAGGACATCGTCATAGACGAATCACTTTTAAAGTGGCACGGAAGACTCAGCTTCGCTCAAAAAATTGCAACAAAAGCTGTCCAAGCTGGAATAAAAACTTACGAGTTGTGCGAGTCTTCCAGTGGCTATCTATGGAAGTTCATCGTCTATGCCGGAAAAGACAAACGACAGACAGATAGACAAGATGCGACAACCACACAAGACGAGACAGACGGACAACACGCGACAGACGAGACAGACAGACAAGACGACGAGACAAGGACAGAACGACTGGCATCTGGTGCAACCGCAGAAATTGTCTATAAATTAGTGGAGCCCTTACTTTACCGTGGCCATACTCTTATAATGGACAATTTCTATAACAGCCCACTTCTAGCCAGATGCCTCAAAAAAAAACGAACTGACTGCTACGGGACAATAAGACTAAACAGAGAATTCGTTCCTGACTCCTTGAAATCATTAAAAAAGACAGACCTCCGGCAAGGGGAAGTAGTGGCCACTTACAGTTCCGATTTGTCAATTATGGTATGGCGAGATGCCAATTTAGTGAGTATGATCTCTACATACCATAATTTACAAATCGGAACGAGACAAAAATACAACCGACTTACGTATAAGCCACACATTGTTCTGGATTATAATAAATCTATGGGAGGTGTGGACAGAAAGGACCAGTTCCTTTTTGCCCATCCACTTGAACGCGTAAGAACTGCTGTTTGGTATAAAAAACTATTTCACCGCATTTTTCATGCCGCGATTTTTAACAGTTTTATTTTATACCAAACAGGACACACAAACATCTCTCACAGACAATTCAGAACGATAATGGCAGAAGACCTTTTAAAAATTCACCAAAAAATTGACTTGACGACAGAACCAAGATTAATCACACAGAGACAAAATCAGACAGTGACGACACGGACACGACCAACGACAACCAGACCTCAACTGACGCATCGCCATTTTCCTGTTAAGACCGGCTTTAAGCAAACTCGTTGCTGGATGTGTGCCCAGAGAAAAGTCACTGCAAGAACGGTGTGGAAATGCCTGGAGTGCAATGTGAATCTCTGCATTGAAGGCTGCTTCATGCAATACCACATCACCCCCTAACATACATTTGGAGCGGCACAATTTAGGCGGTCTTAACGCTAAAAAGCGATCTCTTCTAAACAACCTTCAGGTTGGGTTAAGACTGTATAGATATTATGATGTCATATTTATAAGACAATATATTACATAGAAATATTAATTTTAGTTTTAATTTATTCTTTGAATATTTCATTCCTAATATATATTTTCGTTAAAAAATACTACAATTGAAATAAATATTTTGATATAAATTGATATAATTATTATTGTTTTGTTTATAATAATTACTTTATGCTAAAACGCTATAAACTGACTCTTATTTTTTATTACGTATAAATTAACTTCGAGGCCTAAATGCGACTTTTTTACGTGAAAATTTAGATCCAGTACCAGATATCACCAGACCGCGCCACCCCAAACTCCATACAAATTTACATTAACGTTTCGATCGTAAACACGTAAAAAAATTGAGCTTCACTCGCACTAAGGCCTTCGTGCGCGGACAGCCTAATTTGGCAGCCATCTTGCTGCAAATAAACTTGTCGCGTTGAATGAACGGCGCGTGAAAACATTGCAGTGAAGGCATTTTCATTATGCTGATTTTGCTCACGTTTATTGTTGTAAATTGAAACATCATAGCATCATTTTAAAGTGCATAACACCTTCTATTCTACTGTGGTTTCAGATTTTTTTAAATATGACTTATAAGTGTAGTAATTATCACATTTTAAAAAAAAGTTAAGGTGCATGATTTACCCTTTAAATTTTTCATGAAATTCGAATTCATGGGTTTTTTAAGACATTAATTACTATTCTGTATACTCAAACCTATCCGTAGATATTTTATTTGTGCTTACAGCTGCAAAGATTTAGCTACTATGAAGCATTTATTGACGAAGGATTGAGGTTACAGATGAGCGCGCGTCGTCACCTGCAGTGTATGGACGTTATCCGCGAGGTTAATCGTGCGAATCGGACGTGTCAGAGGTTAACAGCTGCACTATTGAGAACTCTCTTCATAACTTAAATGAAATCGAAACTGATTAAATCTCTCCTATATTCTCTTAAGCACGAGCACCCTCGAACGTTTCTCAGATAATTTTATCACTGGCATGCCTACTAAACGTGTGACAACCGGCGAATTAGATACGATTAAAGGGTCCCAATAAACCTGTGCAAAGACGATCGTATAGGTTTTAACTGAAGAGCGTTTATCCATACGAAATAAAGAAGACGAGCTTTTACATGGCGATATCACTAGGTCTTGTTGTTCACCATTTGCTAGTACTGAGTTATTAGTAATAAAGCCAGATGTTTCTGATAGGATGTGTATTAATTACAGGGAGTTCAATAGCAATACTGTTCCGGATAGAATTCCTGTCCCTTTTATAAGTGATCAAAAATCGAGGTTTCATGGCGCCAAGTTCGTAGGAAAATCGACTGCGCTAGTAAGTTCCATTTATTTCCATATAATGGTGAGTCTAGAGTGAACTGCCTTTATAACACCTGATGGCCAATATGAATATCTCGCCATGCCTTTTGGTTTACGTGATGCCGTATCCGTATTTTAGCGAGCGATTATTGCCACCACCTGAAACAGTCACACAGATGAGACAATTCATTGGATTAGCTTCATATTTCCGTAAATTTCTTCAAAATTTTTCCTTCTTTTTGACACCTCTCTATAAACTAACAACTCTAAAAGGAAATTTTGTTTGAAAACCTGAACACGAGGAAATTCGACAAAAAGTAATTTCAGTTTTGACCCCGTCCTCCAAATATTTTACCTCGCTTTTCCGACCGAGTTACATACAGACGCAAGCTCGGAAGGTAATGGCGCCATATTGTTTTAACTTCATGATAATTAACGTTGTGTCGAAGGTTATTTCAGTAAACGCACATCTCATGTGGAGTCTAGATACCACTCGTATGAGTTGGAATGTTTTCTAGGGGTAGAAGAACAAAGAAAACCTTTTCCAATCCAAAATCCGAAATTACAGACTGTAATTTCACCACTGTTAAGTATAGGGTCTATTTAAACCATCTAATCTAAAGGTGTTGCCGACTAACAAATCATCAAAACCCAAAAGCTAAATGAATAAAAGTCAATAACTTAATCCTATTTTTTTTAATTTTAATGACTACGAGTATTGTTTAATTTATTTTATTTTATTTGGTTATATACAGTTTTATTAAAACAAACATAAATAATAAATAACACTTGTAAATGATACTATTAAGTCAAATAAATGGATTAACAGTCTAAATGAAACATAATGTAAGTCTTCGCAAGCTTTGCTCTAAATTTAAGACCAAACCAACTTCTATTACTCTTACTACTACTCCCCAGCGAATACGGTGATGTAAACTCCTCTCATCGGAGATCTGCCAAGTGCGGAGGATACGCGATGCATTGACATCAGATAGATGTAGGTTCGGACTACGCACGATCGAGGTCTTTGCCGTCAAACAAGTCCAAACGAAATTTGCTATTAAAAAATTGGCGTCACTTTAAACAAAAGATGACGTGACATGTAAGTAATTTTGGTTTTTGAGGTGGTTAGGCAGCGGTGACTTAGATAGTACGGAAAACAACACGTCAAGAAGCACTGCGCGTTGCACTGCTGGTTATTTTTTAACAAAAATATTATATTGATTTGATGTGGTGACGACTGTACATAATGCACAGACTCGAAATTCTTTTTTTTTCTTTTAAAAAGTCAAATGCGCTATTTAACGTTTTGGGCGAATATAAATCACTACGTGTAATGTTAAATAAATGAAAAGAAATAAAGTAATACCAACAACTATATCTTTCTAAAATTATTAGATTTTTGCATTTCGTCTGATTATGCTTACTTTTTTGAAAAACAATTATTCTTTGTATTCTTCATTTTATTTATATAAAAACATTTAGCAGCTAATGCAGCAATCTTGTTTCATTTCAGAAAATGTATGCAAAATGATTCAAACACAAAGAGGAACGACACTGGTCATGTTGCAAGATTACACGTTCGACCGAATCAAGGGTACGATATGGGCCTGTTCTAGCCGAAAGGCTGGGTGTAAAGCAAAAATTCGATTGGACCAAGATAACTCCCTTTATATTTGCAGTCTTCTCCACAACCATGCTCCGCCTAGGTACCATGTCAATGAGTTTGGGCAATATGTGAAGCTACTTTCTAAGCAAAAAATTGAATCTGGATTGTTATAATAATTCTATAACAGTAACCCTTAATTGTAATAGCTCAATTCTTATGTACATATTCACTATTAAAGACTTCACCACCATGCCGGCAAGGTTTTAAATCGCTTGCAACTCCTTAACTTCTTCTTTGTTTGAAGTGACACTAGTTTTTGTTTCGCATGGGCAAGTCTTTTTTGATCCAGAGCAAGGTAGCGAGGGCCGCGATAATTCATAAACAACATCTTTCAAAATTAAAATGGTTTAATGTTCTTATTTTTTTAATAATTTTTTTACCTAACTAAGACTTAAATAATTTTACCCACCCGTGCAAAATCAGTACGCCTGTACTGTACACAGCCTTGCTTAATAAAAACATGGACTAAATTTACACTCTTACTCTTTACTACTACTACTTTTGTATATAAAATTACATATATATATATTTATTATAATTATATTATATATACTTATATTATATTAGATATGGGATTGCTTCCGTATATCTTTATTATTTTAAGCTTCCGATATTTATGGACCGCTGTAAGCGCCATGGTCACGGAGTCGGATCATAGCGCTTGCAACGGCGCTGAGTGCACATCACAGTAGAGTCAATAGATTCTACTATTTAAGCGTCGAGTGAAACCGAATGAAATAGTAGTCAAATTGCTGATTAAGGTCAAGATTTGGATGCATTGAAGTACGCATGTTCCTCTTCCACACACACACACATCAGTTTTGATTATACTATATAGGGTTGAAATTTTCCCACAATATGTGTTTCAGTATCTATGTAAGCATTGAATGATTGTTAATGTTGTTGTCAAATTTGATTTTCCGCCTATAACATTAATACAATGTACTTATCTATTGTAGTAATAAGTATTTCAGGTCGTTGTTTCCTAAAAAAATAATGTAATTTATATTTTTAATAAAAAAAAAGTGTCATAAAGGGAAGGATTGTAGTATATTAATGATAAGGTAGTCATAAATTCATAAGTGAAATACTGTAATGTATGCTTCTCACTTATGGGACAGTTCTAATACAGATTTGTAAAGCAATAGTCGTGTCTCTCATTTGAGTGTAAATGATACCCTAGGATATCATAAGCTACCTGTACAAACACGGGACAGGACAATATACAAATAAATTAGTAAAAGCATTACAACGAGTACCGATTTTTGGTAATGTCAGCTCCTCTCAAAAGAAATTGATCAAAGTCGGTCGTGATTTCTACTGTCTAAACAATTTCTAAACGAAAATCGTTTGCAAACATGACAAAAGACTAAAAAAGGTCTGCACATTATGTACATTCAACACATCCGGTGATATATTTTTGTGCAGATTCTAAACTCACTTGTTTCTCTACAAATAGTCAAATGCGCTATTTTTACAGTGTTTTTATCCACAGTATTTCTTCATAGAGAATTTTGTTATTAATTTGTTTATGTTTGTTTATTATTAAAACAGTATAATGTTTGTGTTTTATACTAAATATTAAAAAAAAAACAATATTCAGGTATTTTTTTCATTTCCAGAAAATCCATTCAAAATTAATCAAACATAAAGAGCAAAAACATTAATTATGTTGCAAGATTACACGTTTTACCGACGGTATAGACCTGCTCTAGCTGAACTGTTACTGGTTGCAAAGCAAAAATTCTACTGGACCAAGATAACTCCCTTTATATTTGCAGTCCACTCCACAACCATGCTCCGCCAAGGTAACACGTCGATGAGTTTGGGCTTTAGTTGTTAGGCTGCTTTCTAGGAAAAAAATCTGGTTTTTATGGTAATAACATAACAGTTAATAGGAAGAGCTTCTGGTCCCTGAAAGCGTATATGAAGGGAGACCTTCCATTATCACTGAAACGAAAACTTGTCGACACTTGCGTCCTGCCCGAACTTACTTACGGAGCGCAAACGTGGTCATTGACCGAAAGTCAAAAATCCAAACTGAAGGTTTGCCAAAGAGCTATGGAAAAGAGCGTATTGGGTATTTAAAGGATTGATAGGATCCGGAATACCACAATACGCACCAGAACTTGCATAGCGGATGTAGGCGAAAATACTGCAAAGCTTAAATGGGAGTGTGCGGTACATGTGTGTAGAATGCACCCTAATAGATGGGCCCAAATCGTCACGCGATGGATATCACCTGACGGCTATCGACAAAGGGGCAGACCTAAAAAGAGTTGGTGTGACGATCTGTCCAGCTTTGTGAGGGATTGGGAATTGTTGGCCGCTGACAGAGACATATAGAAAAATATTGGGGAGACCTTTGCCCAGCAGTAGGATGATGTAGGTTAGATTAAAAAAAAATACATAACAGTTAAGTTTTTCTAATAGTCCAATGTCTGATTTATAGTATAGTAATGCTATCAAAAGCATCACAGCCCTGCCGGCTAGGTTCAAATTCGCTTGCAACTTGCGTCGACTTTTTTTGAAGTAACATTAAATATTTTAGGCCGCGTTTTAAATAAAAACATAGACATAACTTTATTTTTTACACGTATCAGCATTAAAAGCTAAAGGGACTTAAGTCCCTTTAGCTTTTAATAAGTGATAACCCATTACTACTATTCTCCTTTTAATTTCTATGATGTCAGCCTCTCAAGAGGGTGTGTGAATCGTGTGAATTTCAGAGTGAAACTCATTTTTTTTTTTCAGATCTTGCATTCAAAATGATTAAATCGCAAAAGGGCAAACCGTTGATGCTGTTACAAGACTATACGTTTTACCGACTTGGGGGTACTATATGGACCTGTTCTAGCCGAACTGTCACAAAATGTAAAGCTAAAGTTCGATTGGACAATGACAACTCGCTTCATATATGCAGCCTCCTCCACAACCACCCTCCACCTCGATACTTTGTCACTGGAAGCGGGGAATATATAAAGTTATTGACAAGGAATTAGTAAGGCATTGTTTTAATAGTAAAATAAAAATTACAATGTAAAATATCAGCCTCTTATAACCTAATTTGCAAGGTCTAAAATTTCTTTGCTTCAAGTTATCTTTTCTTTTTGAATAATTACGTTTTATTATAACTAAATATTTGGGAAGACTCGAAAATCGCTTGCATACTCAACTTCATGTTAGAAGCTGCTACTTAAATAAAACTTAAGACGACACAGGTTGCAAGCGATTTGGCTCTTAAGGTGATACGGCGGCGGTGACATTGAGAGTACTATGATTTTAAATTACCGTAGGTCTATTGAACTCCGTATTTGGTATAGGTGTGAATGTATTTATTATTAAATGTTAATAACTTTAAACGTTAAAATAATTTATGATTGAATTAATCCATCTGGCTTCCGCCGCCGCTTCCCGGACAAACAACGTCACTTGATGTTTGACGATTCGAGGCAAGTGGGAAATTTCTTATAAATACAGCACGACCGAGCAGTAGGTTATTTTGGATCGAGGCATTGATTGGGACGGATTTATCTCCGCAAAGTTAAGTAATTATCACTGTTATTATGAAAATTGATAAAGTACTTATATATTTATCATTCCTATATTTATGCCTAGGTGTGTTTGGTAAATATTCTATTTTAGACCCAAACTTCGTAATGTTGTTATTTGAAGATTAAAGAAGTAGTTCCCAATTATATACTTACCTTTGGACTTATAAACTTTAATCATATAAATGTTACAGCTGTATATTTTTCAGTGAGTAAGTGGTTTACATCGAAACTTGGGCGGTGCTTCAGTCTCTGCAGCGGTGCCACATAGACTATACGAATAGAGGTGTTAAAGTGCCTTTACCATAACGCCACCATGTCGGTCCGAGTACAGGAGCAGAATACGAGGGCGATTCCACTGCGGAGTGGTGTGAGACAGGGAGATGTTATATCTCCGAAACTGTTTACAGCGGCATTGAAAGACGCCTTTAAACTTCTGGAATAGGAAGGAATCGGCATAAATGTCAATGGCGAATACATCACACACCTCCGATTTGCCGATGATATAGTCGTTGTGGCAAAGACGCTGGACGATCTTGGCACTATGCTCGAAGACTTTAACCGAGTCTCCCAACAAGTGGGTCTTAAAAGAACATGGAGAAGACGAAAATTATGTCGAGTTCCCTTGTTGTACCCACTCCAGTATCCATTGGAAACTCAACTCTCGAAGTTGTCGACGAGTACATCTACCTGGGACAAAAGTGATCCAATTGAATTCGAGAAAGAGGTCAATCGACGAATCGGCTGGGCAGCGTTCGGGAAATTACGCAAGAGTGTCTTCTCATCTCATTTACCTCAGTGTCTGAATACGAAAGTCTTCAACCAGTGTGTGTTACCAGTGATGACATACGGATCCGAAACATGGTCTCTAACTATGGGCCTTATAAAGAAGCTCAAAGTCTCACAACGAGCGATGGAGAGGGCTATGCTGGGTGTTTCTCTACGGGATCGAATCAGAAATGAGGAGATACGTAGAAGAACTAAGGTAACGGACATAGCCTCGAGAATCAGTAAGCTCAAGTGGCAATGGGCAGGGCGCATAGCGCGAAGAACTGATGGCCGTTGGGGCAGGGAAGTTCTAGATTGGAGACCCTTCGACCAAAGACGCAGCGTAGGACGGCCACCAACAAAATGGACAGACGACCTTATAAAGATTGCAGGATCAAACTGGATGCAGACCGCTAGTAATCGGTCGCTGTGGAAAGCCGTGGGGGAGGCCTATGTTCAGCAGTGGACGTCCCTTGGCTGATAATGATGTCATCATCATTATTAACAAAAATCATGTAAAACACTTCATCATCATCATTGATGATGAAGTGTTTTACATGATTTTAACCTTATATACTCACATTAAACTATTATATACTTACAGTTAACTTAATCCGTATAAATGTAACAGCTGTCTCTGTTTCAGTGAGTATGTGTCTTACATGATTTGAACCTTAATTAGGTACTCACATGACAACTATTATATACTTACGGTTAACTTTATTTATTTCATCGATTTTCCCTTAATGTATCCCTTCTACTACGTAATATATAATATTCATGATTATAACATCTAATACTTCAATTATTCGATGATTATAGCTTTTGACCCTATAATAAATAGTCCCCCTAGCCGATTTCGACTACGGTGGCCAGTCACAACGACTAGCCGACTGCGCGGGACATATTATAGTGCACTAGTTTGTGCGCAAACACAGGTGCACTCTCTATTCCTTGCACTCTCATAGCCCGATGGGACAGCAATCTGACACGACCGGAGAGAGATCAGGCGCAGGACCAACGGTGTTACGTGCTTTCCGAGGCACGGGGGTGAAACACCGCCAACTTCCAAACTCCGGGCTACCCTAAGAATTTCTGAACAGAAAAACCCAGGTCTATATTTTTGGCCCGACCCGGGGATCGAACCCGGGACCTCTGGCGCAGCCGTCGCTTTAAAGTGCGAACTTCCTACCGCTGCGCCACCGAGGCAGTTTCACCCTATACAAATATATTGTAACGAACTTTGCTACAGCTTTATAAACTATATTAATAATAATAAACAGCTTCATCTAAACATCTTCTGAGTTTCTTAACAACAAGCTTTTAAATCGTAACTAGGTTTGTATGTTTGTTTTTGTGTATGTTGTTTATTTCATATCCGTGCTTACTTGCGTTCGCAAAGATTTCGTGGTGTTCTAACAGTGATTTATTTTTATTTAACGTCTACGCGTATTTCCCGGACTTGCGATTGAAGCCTTCTAGGTAGACCTTGGCATTTACTAGTACTGTATTACGATATAGGTATAGTTACTGGATGACGATTTTGAATGCGGTTGGATGTTTATAAAATGAGTCTTCGATGTGTAAATTGTACCACAAATATAATACAGAATCATATAGAAAATTATAAAAACTCGTTATAACTTAACCTCGTTATAATCCTAGTATCACTTTGAAAGCAGTGTTGAGTCGTACAAATCTTGGTTGGTTTCGTTCATGAACGAGCTTTAAGATAGTTGGGATAGTTGGGGCTCAAACTCAAAGAATTTCGCCAGTCTTCTTTGCTTTTAAATACGTATCTCCAATATTGCTATAACTATCCGGGATACACTGTATACAAATATTGTTTAAACTCATCACCAAATCGATATTATTAAAGTGCCTTGACTTTATTTACTAACTAGGTAGATACTTAACTTTTTCAGTCTTATTGTGTAGCCTTATCTTATTGTGTGTAGTTAATATTAATTGAATCTCTATGCGCTATCATCTATTCTATATAAATACTATTTAAGATTAATTCTCGTTTTTAAATAGGTACATTAATACTGTTTCCAATAGAAATATTAAAATAAAGTAATGTGTGCTGAATTTAGTTAAAGCATTTTTTATTTCACTTTCACAGCTTCGTACTGCCACCGCCTTTTAGTAACCAGTGGCCACTGCTCTGCCAAAGAAAGCCTGCCATCTGATAAGATCCGTTCTAATCTCTCAATTCTTATGATTTCAGCAATCAAGTACTCTATGATCGACACGGGCCGTGGTGGCAAACTGGTCATGATAGGAGGATACACCTTCTCGAAAATGAACAAATGCAAGATCTGGACCTGTTCTAACAGATACAAGCAAAAATGCCAAGCTAAAATCAAGCTTGACGATGACATGATATTCATGTACTCTCTGGACCACAACCATCCACCGCCAAGTTTTCGTATGAAGAAAGACGGGGCTTATATGAAGATAAGGTATTAGAACTTACCACTAGAACAAGTGATTCCTGATACGACGCTAATGATACAAATCTTAATCATGTTTCCATTAAAACTGTACTTATACTTAATTAGATAGACCAAAAATAAAGTAGTCTGATAGTGTTGTAACCATTCGATTTCACGCGATAATTTGAACTTGTGATACGAGTTTTTAATAAAGTGATATTACTTATTTGTATAAGTAATAAATGAAAAACGTTGCATAGATCTTTAAACAGACGTATTAACAGTTTTTCTAATGAGTAGGTAATCAATCTAACCCCTTTCTTTTGCAATAGCAGTATTATTGTATGATTTTATCTATTTTGACTTTTACAACTTTCTATAAATAAAATATCATAAACTAAAATAATGAATTTAATTTATATTGAATATCATTTAAGAACAACACTATTTTAAAATTACGAAAAAGTAGCCACGCACCATACGTAATTTTGGTCTATCTAAAATAAGAGCTTTTCACTGATTTTCAAATCAGTAAAAAGCTCTTATTTTTAATCACTTGCGTCAATATTCCGAGTAATTTTCGTTCGGAAGTCAGTTAAGAGTCAATAAAAATTACGTAAAATTTTGACGCGAGTATTGAAAAAAAACGCGGTTATTTTTACTAAAACTTTGTTGCCTGGATTTCAAAAGATTTTTATTTGGAAACATTCTGACGCAAGTCTCAAATTATTGATATGAAACATTTCTTAGGCATGACTCCTTTGCAACAGCCATAAGGGTTGTAATTACGGTACTTGTTATAAAAGTAAGATACACTAACTGCTGTTAGTATTTAATGTAAAAGTGTGATTGAGGTGAGAAAGTGGCACGAAATAGTTTGTTGAACGTTGGTTCGTAACGAATGACCACTGTCTTGTCTTTCCTATCTAGACACTTGTGTTCTGTAAAATATATATTTTCGACTTTTCATAATATTAGAAACTAGTGATACGTTTTCTATAAGATTTGCTTATTTATCGAGAAAGGCTTTCCCTGTTTAACTCTGTAGTTCAAATCATAACACAGATTTGAAGTTTTATGTAAGATGTGTAATATTTTCGTAAAATTAATATTTAAAATTTGTAGTTAAGTATATGTACCTGTGACTTCAGAATATTTCTAATGTATTTCTATCTAGACAAGCGACCTACTACTTACACTGAACATTAGTAGTAGAAGTAGTACGTATTCATACAATTTTTGAGGTAAGTTATTGATAAAATAAAATTTAGTATAGTTATATTAGTCAAAATAGTGTAGCATAGATATTATTATAATAAATACTTACCTATAACCTGAGCCTTTTACTTAAACATAGCTTTTCTTTTTAGAACTCTGGTTGATTGTTAGATTACTTTGGCCGCCATGTGTTTGTACCTACAGGTTGTTTGTGCATGAAGTTTTAAATAATTGAAAAAAAAAGGATAAATGTAGACATACGGTAAGTAGGTTAATATTTCTCTTAAGTGTTAGGTTTTTGTTAAGTAATTTGAATATTTTATTTTTTCAGCCATTAAATACTCTGTCATGGCTTCCAGCAAAGGCGGGTATTTAGTTATGATAAAATGATATACCTTTTTCAAGAATTAACAAAATACCTAAACAAAAAGTGGTTTTGTTCAAACAAATACTTGTACACATGTCAAGCCAAACTTAAACTTGACGATACTTCAGGAGAGGTGATATCATACAGTCTTACACACAATCTACCTCCGCAGTATCATTTTACAAAAGATGGTAAATACGTGTTACAAGATGATTCCCGATCCTAGTCTGCCCCTCATATTTACTTACTTCTGTAATACTCGTAGTACACTTATGCACTAAACCACATACTCACTGTGCGTGACTTATGTAATCCCACTGTACTCACTAAATAACACATTCTCTTCGTCATATGGTCAATACATCATAATTTATACACCTATCTAGGTTTGACATTTAATGTTTGTTACGGAAGTGTCCACCATATTGAATGTAAGTCGGCTATGTTTTATGAATATTTTGGATTAACCTTTAGATTATCTTATTATTATAACCATTATAATATAATAATATTTTAATCATTGTAAATAGATTATTTAAAGATTATTGGGACACTTATTAGATTTTTATGTTTGCCGTATAACAAATGTACATTTTGGCGCCAAAAGGAAGTTGACTCTGATTGGTTGGTGGAGGTTAGATTTAAAATAATTCAAATATTGTAACTATTAAAATAATAATCTAAAAGGCTTACTTAATTCAGTACGTAATTTCACACCTAAATAATTAATGAATTTATTTATATATTTAATTAGCAGATTGTTTATCCCTACCAATAAATATTATAGTAAATGTTCAAATATGGAAACGGATGTCGTCCCCACTGATTTCTACAGTTGTTCAGGGTTTTGATTTGCATAAAAGCGGGCTGCATGCCCAGAACATGGCTCTATTTGTACTTTTTCTCACTTTGTGCCCTATCTTGGTGCTATTTTGTTGGAATAAAACTATTGAAGAAGAACCTGTAGATTTATACTACGTGTTTGTTATTCAATCACCCCACACGCGGTCACACCTTAATGTTAAATCACGGCTATACACATCACAATACATACATAATATAGAACACATTATCATACATAATATAATACTTAAGGCATCCGCTGCTGAATAACAGCGTCGTTGTATGGTGAGATCAAGGTCTTATCCGCTCAACCAAACGAAAATCTTTCACACGCGAATCAAAAATTTACTTCACTTCAAACAAAAGCTCATTTTTTTTGCTCTCATGGTGGTTAGGCGGTGGAGCCCTTCTTTGTACACACGCTCCGCTGCTACGACTAATATGAAGCGGGTGCTTTTACGACATAGTAGAATTTTATCATTTCCATGGTCGTGTTTGTTTTCATTTATTAACCTACTAAATAAATGTTTCTACTTTGATCTCTTTCTATACATGTGCATTTATCATTTACATATTAACCTTGATTACTTAAATTATAAGTATGCTGGGAATATTACTTTTTTATTTGTTTCAACTGTATGAATCGTGTTTAATGCATACCTATGTAAATCAACAATTATTTTGATTTGTACGGCTTAGTTAAACCTATTCTTACTAGTTGTGACAAAACTTAAATATCAGCTGTGTGTTGCCTTACAAAATAAAAATAAGTATTAATTATTTTTCACCTGTAGCTTAAAATCACGTGTTCATGGCAAACAAGTATTTCTCGTGTCAAGAGACAGTTACTAACAATTTTAATTTTTCAGGTGTATCATTCCAGTTAATAAAGATGAACGGGAAGCAGCTGATGATGATAAACGGTTACACGTTTTCCAAAAAGCATCATTCAAATGTATGGGTTTGTTCAAAGGCAGCAAGACGCCAGTGCCAGGCGAAGATAAGGCTTATCGATAATATTCTGGTGGACCACCACCTGGAACACAACCACCCACCAGATCAGTACCACGTGTGCAAAGATGGGCAGTACATTAAAATATAATTTTAGTGCAGATAGAAAAAAATACAACGATAGGATACGAATGATAAAACTAATCTTGAGCTCTATTTTTGAATCGGGAATCAATTAAAAGTTACGAGTAATGAAAATCACACTCAATATAGTCACAAGTAGTTGCAAAATTAGTTTCGAACATTAATTAAAGAAAACCATTCGCTATACGACGATATGACGACCTCCGTGGTCAAGTGGCTAGCACGCTGGTTTCAAGCGTCGCCATCTCGTGAGGTTCCGGGTTCGATTCCCGGTCGGGTCAATGTAGAAAATGATCTTTTCAATATTGGCTCGGGTTTGGGTGTTGTGGTACCACCGTTGTTTCTGATTTCCATAACACAAGTGCTTTAGCTACTTGGCTTGGGATCGGAGCAATGTATGTGATGTTGTCTAATAATAATAATAAAAATTAATTAAAATTATTAACTAAAATAATAAATTAATATTTATTATTTTATTTATTTATAATTTATAGACGAGAGGGATTCATAAATAGGGCCCTAGACTCAGTTTCCAAAATATGTGTCTAGGATAAGAGTACAAGTATTGAAATTCTATGTGCATTCCTTTGCAACCTAAAAGTATGAATATTATTGTTAGGTTAGGTTACGGATGACTAGTTGATGTACTATGAGAGGTGACTCTGATGATCATGACTTTTATTGATGTTTGACAGTTTTCATCACAACAAAATTAATTGTATAAAAAATAAACCTAGTCATAAGCGTGTGCGCATAACACTATACGTGTACTCAATGTGCGATACCTCGCGCCTCGCCACCTCAAGAGCCATTATCTCTGGCACCTCGCTTCGTCTTTTGTTTTAAGTGACACCCTTTTACGTCTTGTAAGCAAGAATTTTTCGTTAAAAGCTGGTTAGGCACGATGGATTTCGACCGTGCATTATTATGTAAAAGCCACACTACTGAAGGGGCTCCCCGAATTATTAAAGCGCACACTAGCGCCACTTTAGTAGAGACATTATAACTCGTTAAATAAAAGACCAATCAAAGATCTGATTGATGCGATTGTAGCTCTGGTTATGTGGATACAATTAGATACAATGTTTAAGTTCAATAAAACAGAGTTATCTGCAGTTACAGTTAGAAAAATTGCCAATAATGGCTACATTTAGCAGTTTTTCTAACTCTAACTACAGTAAACTACTTTTTAAACAATTTAAACGTACTAAATAAACTTTAGAACCTGTACTAAAATCGTGTTTACCAGATTTTTTATAGTTTTATTTATTTATTTATGAGTAATAATTATTTTTAATAGAGTGGTAGTGTGCGCGTCAAATATTCGGAGAGCCGCTTAAACGTTTACCGCATTAATATTAGAATTTAATTACTGTCCAAATTATCGCGTGACTACTAGAGATTACCAAGATATGACAATATAATGTATTGTCTATTGTCATAAATGTTATATTGATTGGAATTGTAAAATATGTCCACCAATCGGTGTATTATTGTTTGCCGTAGTATGATAGTAGCGTAGCGGGACTGTGGTATGTGGAGAAATAAGCCTGTACCTAAGTTGGTTACAAGTTATATAAATTATTGTAATATTGTATAGAGGCAGCCGTAGACCTATATCTTCGACCTCTCTGACTTTAAATGATTCGTTCATTAAAACGAAAAAAAAAATAGAAATAGGTACCTCATTCCTACTCGTGCGTTGTAATAAACGACTGTGCTTATTTTTATTTTTGTTTTTTTCGTACGAATTCTGAAAGCTATCTATATAGCTATGGTATTATTATGATTACTTCGATGATAGATAAGATGGTAAAACAACCCTCAATATTCTGGAAAGCTACCGGAAAATAGTTTTTAAGATAGTAAATCATTTGTTATTTATTTCGAAACAACTTATTTACGAGATTAATATTTTTCAGATATCAAATTTGATGTGGTGAAACTTCCAAAGACCGGTGGCGTCCTAACATTGATATACGGGTACACATTCTCAAAATTTGGCAGTGCATCGTATGTATGGAAGTGTTCCCAAATCACAAAGGGTTGTAAGGCCAAGGTTACTATAAGAAATGACAGGATCATTCGACACAATCTTGAACACAATCATCCGCCTCCTAATTTTCACATTACCAGTGATGGAAGTTACATCAAGCTTTAATTTATGAAAGTTGTCACTAAGTGGTAATTACTTTGTATAGTGACGGTTGTAGACCAATTTCGACGTCTCTACTTAATAATTTGTTTCAAGAAAATTTAATAGATTTGGTAATAGATAGTATTAATCATTACGTCTACTGTAAGAACATTGATATCAATAAAAAAACTTCATTCCTATGCGTGTGTTGCAAAAAAGTACTCTATTTATAAAACCTTAATAATGCGACATTGGTTTAAGATTAAACTGGTTGTTTTGTCGTCAAGCTTTGTTTCTTTCGTACAGATTAAGTTAAAAAATCCTAAGACCGGTGGGGTACATGCGTTACTAAACAGATACAGATTCTCAAAAACTAACAGCACATCATATGTATGGACATGTTCCAAGATTAACAAGAATTGTAAAGCAAAGGTGACAATCAAACATGACATGATTATTCG
Organism: Pyrausta purpuralis; assembly: GCA_963924145.1. Lineage (NCBI taxonomy): Eukaryota > Metazoa > Arthropoda > Insecta > Lepidoptera > Crambidae > Pyrausta > Pyrausta purpuralis. The sequence goes on from OZ001643.1 coordinate 24,263,164, forward strand.
ACACAATCTTTAACACAATCATTTACACATCAATCATCCTAGGTTTCACAAAACCAGTGATGGAAAACCAGTGACGAAAATTACATCAAGATTTAATTTTAAAAAGGCATTAACATAAATAAAACACTTAATTGCTACTCGTGAGTTGCAACAAACACAAAGTCCATATTTTAATTCAACTCAACTCGAGTTACATTTCGTTTTTATCATCTCAGGGCTAGAATACAACATCATCAGACTGAAATCTGGCGCCCAGCTGATCATGGTAGATGGGTACACCTTCTCCAAATGGGGAAGAAGCAAGATGTATGTGTGTTCCAAGACAAAGAGAAGTGGTTGCCCAGCTAAGATCAGGATGGAGCGGAACGTGGTGTTTCCATGCAACTCCGAACATAACCACGAACCTTCGAATTACCATATCAGCAAAGATGGGTATTATATTAAGATTTAGATTAAGGCCTTTTATTGTCAAGCAAAAGTTTCAAATAAACTGTTATCAATAAAGTAGATTAAACAAAAATTGGGGTTGTTTTATTTTAGGATCAAAATTACTGCCCTATCTACCTAAGTTAAAGTGAGTCAGCTAAATAATTAGACTTTATATTTCAGGAATCCAATTCAGGTACATACATTTGACTAAAGGAAGTCGCCTGGTGATGATAGAAAAGTATACCTTCTCAAATGTTTCCAAATCGAAGAACTGGGTGTGTTCCGCAAAATCCTCCAGCGCATGTCCTGCTAAGATCAAGATAGATTCTGACAGTGGCACTGTTATTCCGTACTCTCTCACACACAATCATCCCGCTCCAAATTATTTTAAGGCCGCAGATGGAACTTATATAAAGATTTAGTAGGGTGTGTAATATATGATAACAACATATCATATAAAGTTCAAAACACATACAGTCACATGATACAATGTTAAATTAAATTTTAAATTATATAATTTTGAAACGTATAACAAACGATTTACCTAATAGTAGATTATTCACCCAGGGCGTAAAGTGCTATCTTCCGGCGCGGGCCCTACCTTGAATCACGAGCGAAGCGCAAGGATAGCAGATTTGAGGCCCGAGCGTAAGAAGGGCATTATTGGGTTTACTCCCAAGCGGCAGCGAGGGTGCTAATAGAAAAGCCTAAGTGTAGCGAGGGCTTTAATTTCGCCCAAGATAAAGACACCTTTATGCCCGAGATGAATACTTTTTTCACGCTTTCTGCGAGGCAATAAACTTATGTTTACTAATTAGTTATATTTATGCACCGGTGCGCCATGATGTAGGTAGGTAGGTAAGTACGCATCAACTTATTCATGTAAATTTACATAGCCATCTTTGCATTTAACAAGTCACACAGGTAAATATTATTGTACTTATAATCACGCAATGTTTTGTTCACCGATAATGGGCTGGTCGGCAACGTGGCACAACTCGACTGCACCGTGCACGCGAATTCTGCCACATTACCGACTAGCCCATCCTTGTTATGTTTGTTTGTATTTTGCCCATATTTACTAAATATTATTGCACAAATAAATACGCAATAGTTTTTCCATCCCTACTGTTCGGAAAATTGAACTTTCATGTGAAAATAGACGGGTGGAAAATAGTTTTTCCATCCCTAGGGTAGAAAGTAATTTAGTTTTAATTGCTACGATCAGACACGGAGTTAAAGATAATTGAGTCACATTATATTATTAAAATAAAAAAATGATTTTATATTTTTAAGATTAGCTAAACATTAAAAGCGTGTTTGTTATGGTCACTAATTAAAAAAATACAATTAGTCTAATTCTTAACACTTTTAAACTTTCGTGTTGCATTTTAAATACACTTACATATACGGGAATCAACGCGATCGCAATAAAAACATAAATACCTTATGTTTTGGCCTGATGTTTCGATCGGGTTTCGCCGATCGTGGTCACAGGCGAACTGATGATCTGCGATTTCTTAAAAATTTGCGCACCATCGCTACACACTACACTGACAATGTCCCTATTCTGGAGACCGCTTGACACGTCCGTATTCTGGTGATCACTCGATTGCAAACTAAAACAAGGCTGTGTCATTTTAATCACGGCATTCCACGTCGCAGACATCTTCCCGATTGAAATTAACATGTTTTTGGATTTCAATAGCTTCACGCAACTTTTGAGTAAAAATGGCGATCTGTGGAGAGGACTTGCGTTTTGTGGAATTCCGCAATCGCTGATTTGTTAATTTGGCGATTTTTCACAGCTGCGATGTGTTCCTTGCTGTTTCCCTTTCCGTCTGCATCGTTCAGCCTATATAGGAACTACCACAGCTGCAAATAATTTTATAGACTCCAGGTGTCTATAGGAGCAAGACATCTTTAGGTGTGCATGAAATATTATATACCTTTGATCCAGGAATAAAGACAGTGGGTATCACTTTCTTAATAGGAAACCGACCTTGTCTGTTACCCCTTTCACATAGGGTAAATATGCAGAATGCCTGTTAACGCCTGGATTTCTGCACTTCTTTATCGACGACTTTGATATTGTGACACTTTTTATTATTTTTAGTACCTCCTGAACATAGTCTAGCTCTTGCTTTAAATGCTCAGTGTCACAAAGAGCATAAGCTCGGTTTTTGAGTGAACTCATAACAGAAATCAAGTGTTTAGGATGGTGGTGTGAAGCAGCGTGTAGATACCTATCTGTATGTGTAGGCTTTCTATAAACACAGTGTGATAATGTGCCATCTGGTCTCTACGTAACTCTCACATCCAGAAATGACAATGATCTGCCCTTCTCCAACTCACAAGTGAATTTCACCTTAGGGTGAATGGAGTTAAGGTGTTCTAAATATTGATCCACTTCCGGCTCACCTATAACTATACTAAAAATGTCATCTACATACCTCATCGAAAATTTTATTGTACTAGTACCGAGACGCAATGCCTTCTCCTCAAAATGCTCCATCCAGAGATTAGCTAGTACGGGGGCTACGGGCTACCCATCGCGACACCATCAATCTGGAGGTAGTATTGCCCTTGGTAAAGAAAGTAGTTGCCATCCAGGCAATTCTTCGGCAAATCAATATAGTTAAAAGCGATTTTATGGTCACTTAGCTTGTCCTTCACTGTGTCCAAACATTCTTGAATTTGAACTTTGGTAAACAAAGTATTGACTACAGGCTGAATCAATTTTCCGACGATCTTTTCCTTCGATGAGTAGACTGTAGATTCCAAATAAAACACTTCTTCTTGAGATCGGTGACCGTGAGAGCGCGTACGATCTAGCCCACTCACGGCCACTTCAAAAATACATGGTTGGCTTATCGACTAATACAGATTAGTTACAAACAAGGACGGACACATAACAACATCTGCGTATTCCTTCTTGCGTTTTTGTAACCTACCTACATTAATCGTCATAAAATTCTCATCCGCAACAATCCACTCTATGGGTTTCCTACCTACCCTCAGAAAGTGCGATATGGGGGACAGGAAATTCGAAGGCTTTACCGGCCTCGCTCCACCTGAACGAGACAGCCTACTAGGGTCTCCCTCGCCCCTGTACCAAACTACCTACATATTTCTTAATACTTCCTAGCTAGTTAATTGGTACCCTACCTGCCTACCTAATTTGCAAAATGGAATTCCTAACTAACAGGTTTCTAATTACTGAAATAAAACGAGCCCTAACCTAATGCAATGCTTACTCGCTATGGCCCTAACAGAAAATTATATTTATTTTCATCAAAAATCCTTATAAATAAACGTAATTAAACTTATTACTAATACATGATTGGATGTCCGTAACACAAAGACTCCACGTCAAAACTCACCATAATTTCATCAGGTTCCAATTTGAGGCTGTTTATTACTTGGACAAAATGTCGTGAGTCTCTTACAAAAGATTGTGTCTTCCCTACCAATGGCTGCAATACGGATGTTACATACTTAGCTAGGTCATAAGTAGGTGAAGATATCTGACTTACGGTTGGTTGTTATGGTACACTAGCTTTATGTATCTTCGGCAAACCATACAGTTTTGGTGGTTGGCATGCCTTGGTAGATTTTCGTACTCATCTTTTGTAAATAGGTCTTGACTCTCTTGTATAAGAGTACGTATTCTACGCGCTACTCTGGCCGTAGGGTTATAAGCTACTTGCTTATACACACTCTCATCACACAAAAATCCCCGTATTTTGTCCTCGTTATTATTTGTGTTCATCACCACAGTGGCGTTTCCTTTATCAGCCTTCAGCACTAAAATGTCTTTATTTTCACTAATACTTTTCAGTGCTTCCGATCGAAACGTCAGTCCAAAACAACAGGTTTTTTTTAAAATCGCGATCGCGTTAATTCCCGTATACGTAATGGTATTTATAAATTTTAATAATTTAAAATATACAATTATAATATTTGGTTGCCCGCCATACAAAGTGAAACTTTTTTTTTTCATTTTATGTTGTCACATTTTGTTTGTCATGTTACAATATTATTTTAGACTAGTCTATTATTGCACAGATTATTAAGCAGGCGGAGGCGACTTGCCGCAATTTTGTTGTTCATTAATCTTCTTACTCATTCCCACCTTTAGCTGTCACTCGTAGCGTTATCTCATGTCATGGGGCAAAATTGAACCTGGAATTTGACATAACCTGTGGTAGTTTTGGTGATACGCCTAACATGTACGCCTCAATACCGTTTATCGCGTCGATAAAATAATTTGATTGATTTATTGAATGAATACAACAAAATTACCTGGAGACTACATAGAAGACCGCTGCAGACAAAATTACTAAAGACCTTTTTGAATATGATAAAAAAGACGAACGAAAGAAATTTCTCGATTGCCGCGATAAATGATAAATAGGCGCGCATCTTAAGCCTGAAGATTAAGGTTGCGTTCTTCTACAATGATTATTATCTGTGAGAAAAAATCGATCGATATTTTTAACAATGATTTGAAATATTTTTATGTACACTGTTGTCTTCCGTGCCGTTACTATCTTTCTTATCGTGTATTTTATGTAATACGACGGTAAACAAACTGATATATGATGTAAAAACTTGAGGTTTCATCTCACGCCAAACAACATATTATCACAGCATCGCATCACACAGCTAAATTTATGTAGTTTTCCTCACAATCGAAATGAAAAATAGTATGTTTAACTCGGGTGAAAGCACTACAGTACAATGAAGTCACTTGTACAACAATCTACTCGTACTATTCTCTGTCCGGAGCGTGGTGGCGTTAGATTTTCGATCTACCTCCTCTTTGCTAGATGATGGTGCAGGCGAATTGTGCCACATAACCGACTATCGCGTAATGAATTTTCATACAATATTTCGGTCCGTGAGCCGAGACGAGGCACTATCAGTCAATATTACATGACACGTAATTGATCTTTGCCGATCAGATAGCGTGAAATAGTAGATTGTTAGACAAGGGGAGAAAGAGACCCATTTCACTCGAGAAGTTCTTATCTTCTATCTTGTTCGAATAATTCGAGAGTGAAATGGGTGCTTTCACCCGAGTTATACATACTATTCTTCATTTCGACTGTAAGAAAAATAAATAAAGATATTTAATGTCTAAATAACTTTATTTATTTTTCCTCACAGTCGAAATGAATAATAGTATGTATATCGTTGTTTCACGAAAGATGAAACTCAAGTTTTTACATCACAATCAGTTTGTTTACTGTCGTTATACATAAAACACACAATTAGAAGGACAGTAACGGCACAGAAGACAACCGAGTAGGTACATAAAACGTGGACGATATTAAATATTTCAAATCATTGTTAAAAATATCGATCAATTTTTTCTTACAGACAATGATAATAGTAGGTAACAGAACGCAACCTTAACCTTGTCACCAAAATTACCACAGGTTATGTCAAATTCTAGATTCAATTTTGCCTCATGAGTTAGCGCTATGAGTGACAGCTAAATGTTGGAGTGACTAAGAAGATTAATAAACAACAAAATCGCGCCAAGTCGCCTCCGCCTGCTTAATAATCTGTGCAATAATCGACCAAACTAAAAAATACACTGTCACTGACAAAAAATGTGACAATTTAAAAGGAAAAAAAGTGTCACTATGTATGGCAGGCAACAAAATATTTTATTTGTAGATTTTAAATTTAAAATTTTAAAATCAGTGACCATGAATTACACGCTTTTAATGTTAAGTTTATCTTTAAATATATGGAAAGCTTGTTTATTTTAATAATATGATGTGACTCAATTATCTTTAACTCAATATCTAATCGTAGCAATTAAAACTGAATTACTTTCCACCCTAGGGATGGAAAAGCTATTTTCCACCCGTCTATCTTCACATAAAAGTTCAATTTTCCGAACAGGAGAAATGAAGAATCAATTAGTATAACAGAATTTATTATAACATTTATATGATATCGTAATTAAAACAAATAACGTTTTTTTTTAATTCGTACGTTTATTTAGTATATCATTCATTTCCGATAACACTCTTTTTATTTAATATTAAACACATATCATGATCATAAACAGACATGTTCATAAACAGACGGCTAGATGGCGCTAAGCTTCACGCAATTGACGTTTTCATAAGAAACCATAAATCTCGCAGGGTCGGACTAACAGCACGGTAGCTCAATTGTAAGAGCGTTTGGCCCGGTCTGCCAAAAGGCGCAAATTTTTGGTTTCTTATTTCATCTTTATGAACATATCATAATCACTTAATAAAAACTCCAATTTACACATATATATTATTATATGCTATTAAAAATGTTATAAATTGAATTTTGAATGGGCGTTTATTTTGATTACTATTTTTTTTTTGTAAATACCTTGTTGACCTGTAAGCAAAAGATATTTTAGTACATACGGTCTCATGTAGTACTAAAACCCTAAATTATTCACCAAAAAATAGATAAAGATTCTGGTGCGTTGTCGAGTCACTTTTCTAACCTAACTTAATCTCGATGACACCAACAAAAAGGGGCAGGCAGTATGCAAGCAAGCATACAGCATGCAAGCTGGCCTTCAGCATGAAAGCAGGCATGCATGCAGGCACGGAGCATGTATGCAGGCATGCAGCATGTATGAAGGCATGAAGCATGTATGCAGGCATGCAGCATGCATGCGAAGCAAGTAAAAATGCATTATTATTCCCACGTCTCCGGCGCTACGGGAAGTGCAGCCTCTACGCCCTTGCGCAACAAGGTGCCTCGGCCTTCGGCGACTAGCCTCAGCCGCTCCAGCTCGCTCGGGTGCCTGCGCTATGTTTCAGCGGGTGAAGGCTGGTCTCCCTCCGCGCCTCCAGCTTCTAATTTCTCTCCAGTAACAGATATACAAGTACCACGGCGAAGTGATCATGGCGAGTCGTGATTTTTTTCGATAAGTATATTTTAAATATGTATGTCAATTGAAATTATTCAAATGGAGTCAAACTTAGTATGAGTGAAGGTTATAATTATTGACGGTTATTTATTTTAATCATTATTTGAAACGTTTGCTATCTCAAATAACAGTTATACGAAATAATGCGTATGTCAAACAAAATTATACCAATTAACGATATGTAAAATTAGTTTTATTTGAAACAGTGTTATAAGATTTGAACGTTATACAAAATGAATATTTTGTTACGTAAACGTTATAATAAACAAAATCAAATTATATTTTGCTATAACAAATATTTTTGGGTAAAGTGATCGTTATCAAAGCTGATTTATATCAAATGATTGTATAACAAAAGAGACGCACCCGATTTAGTACTCGAACTTAGGCAACATAATATAAAAGCACATTAAAAATCACGTTAAGGGACTCGATTTTGAATCACATGTAGTTTGGCGATTGATTGTACCTAGCAAGATTTTAAAAGATATCGATAATCTAAGATGTACAACAGAAGGACGAGAACTACCAAAAATTATTATTAAAACAGTGTCTTTGGTAATCAATAGATGAGAAAGAATATGGCACTGTCCATCGAGCATTGCAGCTTCGACCTCTTCTGGTTTTAAAATATTTAAGTGGCTGGTAGATATTTAGAGTTATACATAGAAGCAAAATTAAGAGGCCAAGGCCAAAGAGTAAGTTATTACACAGTCTGGTTAATAGGTTAATCATTCTTTCAATAGGAAGTAATGACTGGTATACCTACTTTTGGTAGGTACTTTATTTTTATTGAAATTCAGAAAAAAATAGTCATAAATTTAAGTATTTTAGGTTAAGTATTTTTTTCATATTGGTATAATGAAGTAGGAATTGAGTTTCTTCATGCATGAGTATTTACGGTAATACTTTTTTTTAAATGAATAGTTTGTGTAATGGTTTGATTTATTTTTATCTTTTCTTCGTTATTAAAATGGCGTACAAACATCTAAAGTTTTGTAAGAAATCAATTTTGTTAATTCATGACCGTCCATGGGATAAGATGAGCAGGCAGACGTGTTTATTGGATTCTCAAACCTTTTATTAGAGGTATTATACCTAATTTGGTATTTTTTTTTCAATCAAGTTTAGATTTTATCTGTCACAACTAAACAAGAGATGACGATTATCGATAGTTCAACCATATAATAGAAAATATACTTGCTTATTACCTACAATTAATGCTCTATTTTTCTTCCAGATATTCCGTATAGATTCATCAATTCATCCAAAGGCGGCAAATTGATAATGATAGATTCGTATACATATCAACGCAGGACCAAACACTTTTGGAAGTGCAGTGGCCGGTACTTACACAAATGCAATGGTGAGGTGAAATTGGAAAACAACAGGATTACTTGGTCGCACTTGGAACACAATCACGAAGCACCAAGATACATCATAACCAAGGAAGGGCGTTATGTTAAAGTCGGGAAATAAACTGAAAATTTTCGTCTGTGTCAAATGCTTTTTGTATTTGTCCCTTGTTCTTCTTTAGGAAATAAGTTCTAAGCAAAAATGATTTGTTTTTTTTTTTTTTTTGTAGTTTTGTTTAAATAAAATATGTGAGACATATTGCATACATCTTTCACAATTAACCCTAAAATTAGTTTAAATTGATAAACGATTCCTGCATGTGGCGGTTTATCTCAGGGTGACATAAATACGAATGAGATCCTTAGTAAAAAATTGAATAAAATATGTGCCGTGTCGATAGGTACGAAGCTTAAGTTAAATAAAATAGGTTGCATTTTTTTTTATTGATAAATTAAACTGAGAAGTTACCTTATGGTACAAGTATATTTGTTTAAGGATATACCTAACAGTGACAACTCTTTTCATGGATTAAATCAGAAACAGGCACGGATATTATTGGAACTAGTTCTCAAATACTTACGTCCCAGCGGGGAAAGATATAAAAGATAGGAAAAATAAAGTGTTCGAAGAGTCTGCAACGCAATACTAATGATTGATGGCAATAACTGCATCAAACGAGATAACGTGCATACATGTGAACATGAATTTGCATCGTATAATTAGATCGTTATGACTTTAACAAGCAAATTGATAAATAAACGATTGGGTTCCTACCTAATTGATTAAAGCAATCATGTTCTGCTGAGAATGCTAAATGTTCTAAAAAATCCTATGCTTGACATTGTATGAAAATAAATCAATCAAACCTGACATTGTATCGATGAAAACATGACTTTCACTACAACCAATGCGATTTTACACTACACGGTTAAAACTTAAGAGAATATCTTAAACAGGTGACATGCCTCTAACGGAGATCCTTTTTTTCAGAATATGAATTTAAAATAATAACTACACCTAAAGGAGGGAACCTGGTCATGATGAACAACTACACGTTTTCCAAGACTGGCTCAAAAGTCTGGGTTTGTTCCAACAAGTTTGCTTACAAATGTCCAGCCAAGATAAAAATGCAGGGTCTTGAGAAGGTCATGGAGGCACAAATTGACCACAACCATCCGCCACCGAAATATTTTATTACTGAAAACGGCCACTATGTTAAAGTATGTAAATAACACATGGCAGCTCTGTCTTGCATCTGTAGATCCGTGAACTTGGCTGCCCCACGACTTGATCGTCACATTATTCAGATCGTAATACTAATTGCATAATTTTTTAACTCCCTATAGTAAACATTGTTTTTAAAGTCAAGTGATGCGCACTAAAGAGTATTCTTATTATGTATTTATAAATTTATAGAACGAGTATCAGACAGATTAGTACCATAACAAAGTAACCAAGGCAGTCTGGGTTTCCCATAAATATGCCCTAACAACATAGTATGGATTTATTCATTACTACTTATATGTATACCCTAAACTTAAGCTATATGATTACACTATATAATTCCTAAACATTATTTTTTTGATTTATTTTGGTACAAAACGATCATAACATGGAATACGTGTACCCAAAATTATTTTTCTTATGTATGATAAGCGTTTATTTAAAAAAATAACCGTAAGTGGTTTAATTGCATTTTGAATAATTATTTATTTTAATAATATATGTATTATGCACCGGTGTCTGACACTAACTAGTTGAAATGCAGTAATGCCATAAATTGCGATGGGAAGAGGCGAAAACTTTTAAACGGTTTTATTTTTACGAAATACCTACTTTTTCAGTTTTCCGATTCAAAAAGATAAAATTGCCGATACAGAGAAGACAACTGATCACGATAAACGACTGCACCTCTTCCAAGACAGGCTCTGAAAAAAAAGTCTGGGTTTGCTCCAACAAGATAGCTTTCCAGCATGCCAAGATAAAGATGCAGGGTCTTGAGGAATTCGGTTACATATCGTAAAAAAAATTTTTCAACTTAAAATTTCCGTGTGAACTCACCTACATTGTCTGTAAGCGTTGTAACATAATTGATGTGGAATAAATAGGTATTATTATTTTTTGTTTTTATTTTGAATAGTGAACTGTAGTGGGTATTGCTTTAATCCTTTCAAATACCAGGCAGTATAGTTCTCACTCAACTAATTCAGTTGCCGAATTGTCATTGTGATGCAACTTGTGAAAAAAAAGTATTTCTTTTTCTTTCACTCGTATGGTGCTGTTCCACCCTAATCTGCTGAGTGGATTGTTAGTCATGTAAATTTTATGAACGGCATATTTCAAAATATCTTTTATAATTCCTGGTTAAATCTAGCTGTCCCATACTTCATACGAAATGACGTCCCATGTTGGAATTATTTGTTGGTATATGCTTTTGTCAGTGGTGAAATAGGCCTTTAGCGTGTCATACTCGTAAATTGTAAAAAATAATAAATGAATCAGCTGCTAAGTACGAGCTCGTAAATTAACTGACACTTGTGGTCCCTCGCGTCTTCGTCCGCGCGTTTTGAGTTTGCTCCCTCCCCTCCCATGGCAGCGTCATGTTTAGTTAGACTAAACCTTTATAATATTAGTATAGACAATTATGTATCTTTGTAAGAAACTAGAATTCAAAAGTAAACAGTTTGCATGTTGTCTAAACAACTTTTATTGTGACTTTTAATGTTCACCTGCAGTGCCTACATTTTTATAGAGCTTTGAAATGGTTGCCGTTGAGTCCTCGTCCGCTATCCGTTTACAGTTTTCTATCTTAAAGACTTTAACAACACTCCCTAAATATTAACAAGCATAATTAAACTATAACAAACACACCAGCAGTAGAGGGTTGTGCTATTATAATATTTTACCAATGGAATACCTTATTTTTCAGACTTGACATTTAAAGTAATAAATTTTCGGAAAAAAAGGAGGGAAACTGGTCATGTTAAACAACTACACAGATTACAAGATAGGCCCAAAAGTCTGAGTTTGTTCCAACAAGTTAACTTACCAATGTCCAGCCAAGATAAAGATGCAGGGCCTTGAGAAAGTCATTGAGGCACAAATTGAGCATAACCCTCCGCCACCGAGATACTACATCACTAAACAAGGAATTTATGTCAAATATAAACAAGGAACTCTATTATTGAATCAGTCGCGTCAATTATCGGAGTGAATTTCTTTCGAAACCGCAAATAAACAAAGTAGACGAATATCATGCTAAATCTAGAGTACTCACGTAGAGTATTTACATTATAATTATTATTTTTAGATTACTGACGCAAAGTCGATTAAAAATAATATTCATTGAAAAATCATCATCAACATCATTTTATCACACGAGAGTGATAAAAGTTTACCTAGATTTTGTGAGTACTCTTGTTAATAAATTACGTGAATTTCTTTTATTTCAAATTGTTTTTTTAATGAAAATCACTAGCCATTTTGAAGTGAATGATTTAAAGGGACCCCAAGTTCGAATCCGAAAATGCAACGCATTAAAGCGAGCATGCCGAATGCTCAAATGTTTATGGACCAATAACTATCTGTCACATATTATAACATACTAGTAGACTTGTACTTCCCCACATTATCTGAATGATATTTATAAAATATCAAAAATTGCATCAAAAATTTGGAAAAATACCAAATTCGCTTACACCTTGCTTGAAAAAAAAAAACAACAAGAAGGAGAAGGAGTGTCAAAAAAATTAAAATGAAACATATCTACATTACATAATTACCCAAGCGATATTTAATTTTATTCGGTTAGTAAACATTGTCAAATAGTGGCTTTATCAAGTTGAGATAAACTGAATTCCGTTATCATTTTTGATCCCGATGAAATGCTAAATAGTGCTGTCGATTTTCAGGACATAAATTTACAATAATAAACTCACAGAAAGGGGGACACCTGATTATGATAAACAACTACACATTTTCAAAGGCAAGCACGTATTCAAAAACCTGGGTTTGTTCCTGCAAGACTGCCTTCAAATGCCCAGCCAAGATTAAGATGCAAGGACTTGAGAAAGTCGTCGAGGCACAAATTAATCATACCCACCCTCCACCGAGATACATACTAAGCAAGGGTATTATGTTAAAATACAATAATTTTATTACAATGCAGCAATGTGAGGATAAACGTGTATTAATAAATCAGCTAAAATTCATCAACTACAGTTTGTCTCAAAAGCCTTGTTTTTAAAGTGACGTAAGATTTATTTAAACAAAACCTAGCAAATCTCCTTGCAAGCAATTTTAATGAAAAAAATAATAATTCAGGGACAAGGTTGCTGAGGTAAAGCTGAATTTCACGGAAACTGTACGAAAATTAAGCAAAAATTTAAAGCAAATTAAATAAGATTGCATTAATATGTAATTAGTAATAAATTAAATATAAGTCATCCGACATAAATAATAAACTAAAAATTCAAAAACAAGACTATATAATGCTGGCTGCTATTAGGCTTTGATTCTGATTAGTTACAAAATCATGGCAGAGTCATACTTCGATTCATACTTCGAAAGTTCGTCCAAGTCCGAAAGAGATATTGACATAAAGTTTTTATGACATTGTTCAGTGATCATTCTACTGGATTAAGGTTTGTAGATGCTGCAGACATTATAACGTAAACTGAAATGACAAATCACTAGGCAAAGTGGTGGGTCAGGATTTAGAGGCATAATTTAAAAAGTAATTTCTAAAACTTTGAGTTGGAAAGAAAAGGTCAGTCAGAGACACCTTTTTCATTTGTTTCGAGTGCGATTCACGCAGTCCCAGAAAGGTACCTATGGTACTTTTTTGGTACAAAGTGCACAGATGTTTGCGCATTTGTAATACATTTGGTTCGATCACTCTCATTTTAGTGAGACATTAATAATAATAATAATAAGAGTCCCTCTAGCCGATTTCAACAACGGCGGCCAGTCACAACGACTAACCGACTGCGCGGGACATATTATAGTGCGCAAGTGTGTGCGCAAACACAGGTGCACTGTCTATTCCTTTCACTTTCATAGCCCGAAGGGACAGCAACCTGACACGACCCCAGAGAGATTAGGCGCAGGACCAACGGCTTTACGTGCATTCCGAGGCACGGGGGTAAAACACCACCAACTTCCTAACCCCGGGCCACCCTGAGAATTTTTTGAACAGAAAAACACAGGTACATATTTTTGGCCCGACCCGGGGATCGAACCCGGGACCAAGAAATGTATCATGATGAGATAAGTAATGTTTCATCAGTCAGTTGTCTGTTAAATACAAAAATCAAATTATACATATATCAATCTTGTGTCTGATTTCTATAACACAAATGTGCATGGGCTACTTTGGGATCGGAGCAATGAATGGGATTGGTGTACAATATGTTTTTATATAATATTATTGTGTACCAACGTATATGTTTAAATAGATGAATCTAACGATTTGACACTAGTTATGAGTAAATATTACACTACATAACAATGGTGACGATAAAAATGATTTTTAATATGACTCTGCCATGATGTTGTAATAATTTCAATACTCAATACATTATTGCTCCATAATGTTTAATTTAATTAATTTCAAAGCAAATCAATATTATTCAAACACACAGATACTTTTAACATGTGCTCCGTATTACCATACATGTAAGATTTTTAATACATACCTTTTTTGATGTAGCCCTACTATTTTCGTAATTGTATAATACTTGTTTGTATAAAATATACGAGTAATATGCGCTATCTCGACGACTACTTTATTGTCATTATAACTTAAAATCAATGATTGCCCTTAGGATTATTTTTATTTCACAATATTTGTAAAATCCTACATTTGCTATGTATTGTTTATATATATTTTAATAATCAATACTTTAAAAATGATTTTGTGCCTTAGGAATACCTTACCGAGCAATAAAAAACAAAAAGGGTAATATTATCATGATAAAAGACTACACATTTTCAAGGACACACAAGGATTCTTCTATCTGGGTCTGCTCTGCGAAGAAAAGTAACAAGTGTCAAGCGAAAGTCAAGATGGACGAGGCAGGTCGGGTTACACCATTATTTATGGAGCATAGCCATAGACCACCACAGTATATTTTGACCAAAGGTGGAGATTACATAAAAGTATAAGACTAGTTTGTAAACAATAAACCAAAACCGATGTCTAAATTAAACAGCATTTTCGACGTACTAAGATAAAGATAAAGAATTTTTATTTGTCAGAAATTAGTAGTTTTGCATGCAGATGTTATCAATTAATTGTTGGTTCTACATGTCTTATCATTCTTATCATTATCATTAAAAAAGTCAATAAGGGCGTAATAGCATTTGTATTTTAACATTAAAGTAAATTTTTGCTTAAAAATATTTGTGTTCTGAATATTGTAAATTAAAAATATTACATAATGTTTAAATTATATTTGTTCAAAATATAGTGTTATTTTGGCTAAGTGGAAGTAAGTGGATCCCTAATTTAGTTTAGTTGGCACGGAACCCCTAGTGCGCGTGTTTTTAATCTTGTGTCAGACTTACACAAATATCGATGCTAAAAGCCTGAAAATATACTTAAGCACTTCTTCTTCTTCTTATCGTGTCGACGGTAAAGCGACTTAAATTTGTTGTGCCCAGCAATTAGCGACGCGGATTGCCTTGTCGTTAGCACACATAAGGTCTTCTAGCAAGCACGAATCAGGGCACGCAAGACAAGACAGTAAATGGGACATGTTTTGTGGAGTGAACCCGCAAACACAAGACAGTAAACAGTACACTTAAGCACTCCTACGTTTACATAATAAAACATTTATTCAAGATTTTGAGCACATTACCCACTCTTTAGATACCTCTCAGTTTTTCCAATACCTTGTGGTTCAACCATACTTACTTAATTCGTATGCGCTATGTAGACACGAATTTATTTCTCAATGTATTGTGTAATGCTTTTCTGTGCTTCGTTTTATTTCTAGTATATTAAAATAATATTCAGATTAGATTTCATTAGATTAAGATAGCTTTACAATTTCTTATCTTGTATCGTGAATTGTTTTAATTCTCTTTTAGCAGATGTTTCTTTTGTTTTTAGGTATTCCATACAAGAAAATCAAAGTAAAAACAGGTTATATCATCATGATAAAAGACTACACATTTTCAAGAAAACACAAGGATTCTTCTATCTGGCTTTGCTCTGCGAAGAAAAGTAACAAGTGTCAAGCGAAAGTCAAAATGGACGGGGCAGGTCGGGTTACACCATTATTTATGGAGCATAGCCATAGACCACCACAGTATATTTTGACCAAAGGTGGAGATTACATAAAAGTAAAAGGCTAGTTTGTAACCAATGAACTGTTATTAATAACTATTAAAATTAACATTATAAGTGCTGCAAAGTAATGACCAAAACCGATATCTAAATTAAACAGCATTTTCGACGTACTAAGATAAAGATAAATAATTTTTATTAGTCAGAAAATAGTAGTTTTGCATGCAGATGTTATCAATTAGTTGTTGGTTCTACATGTCTGGCCTTCTGGCGTACAAATATTAAAAGTTGAGTTATTTCCTGGCCAATTATACAAATGTTATTTCATAGTCATATAATAGAAAGGTCAATAAAACAGTCAATATAGATACATATATAGATAGCTCTTTAATGCACAAAACATACATTGATTTACAAAATCGTTTCAAGGATATGTACAATTTAGGTGGTCTTATCGCTATAAGCGATCTCTTCCAGACAATCTTTAGGTAAAGAAATAGTGCGTTTAATAGGAAGGGGTATTTTGTGCATTAAAGAAAATGAAGTGCTGAATAAGTGAAATAGAAATATTTCTGTATAATCATATATTTTTTTTTTTTTTTTTCATTAATAAAACTACAGTCCACAGACTCTTTGGTCCGTGCCTTTTTTGATTTAGGTTTTTGTTATGTGTGTTACTTTTTATTTTTGCTCCGCGCAAAAATTTACAGTGCTTTTTCAATCATATATATAGTGCATGTCAAAAAAATATTGGAACAGTAAAGAATTATTTGTAGTGGTATATCAATTACTAATATCATGGAATTATTCATTAAATTCAAAAAAGGTATGTCAATACATACATTGCACATCAAGAAAAAAGAAATCAAATTCATTATATTATATTATTAGGTATTATTCACCTCTAGATTTATATTTATATTCATATTCATTTATTCACTTCATAATATAACATTACAGCAGACAATATTGTATAACATATAGGCAAAATATGGTTATTTAGTTACATTATGACCTCAACGAGGTATTTGTGAATTAAAGTTATTAAATTCAATAAATTAAAATTAAATTAATTCTTCATTATAATAGTAGGTACATGTCAGTAAGTATTTTGTCAAATTGTAGGTAAGTCAAATATAAAGTCATTTCTATATATCTAAATAATAATAATGCGGTCATGATAAATTACTTATTATTATATAGTTTATCATTATCATTAAAAAACTCAATAAGGGCGTAATAGCATTTTTATTTTACCATTAAAGTTCATTTTTGCTTAAATAGATTTGTGTTCTGAATTTTGTAAATTAAAAATAATACATAATGTTTAAATGGTACATTTGTTCAAAATATTGTGTTATTTTGGCTGAGTGGAAGGAAGTGTAGAGTAGAGTTTTAACAATAAAGTTAATTTTTGCATAAATATATTTGTGTTCTGAATTTTGTAAATTAAAAATAATACATAATGTTTAAATTAAATTTGTTCAAAATTTTGTGTTATTTTGGCTGAGTGGATCCATAATTTAGTTTAGTTGGCACGGAACCCCCATTGCGCGAGTTTTTAATTTTGTGTCAGACTTCCGCAAATATCGATGCTAGCAGCCTGAAAATATACTAAAGCACTTCTTCTTCTTCTTAACGTGTCCACGGTAAAGTGACTTAAATTTGTTGTGCCCAGTAATGGGCGACGCGGATTGCCTTGTCGTTAGCACACATAAGGTCTTCTTGCAAGCACGAATCAGGGCACGCAGGACAAGACAGTAAATGGGACATGTTTTGTGGAGTGAACCCGCAAACACAAGACAGTAAACAGTTCACTTAAGCACTCCTACGTTTACATAATAAAACATTTATTCAAGATTTTTAGCACATCACCCACTCTTTTGATACCTCTTAGTTTTTCTAATACCTTGTGGTTCAACCATACTCACTTAATTCGTATGCGATATGTAGACACGAATTTATTTCTCAATGTATTGTGTAATGCTCTTCTGTGCTTCGTTTTATTTCTAGTATATTAAAATAGTATTCAGATTAAATTTCATTAGATTAAGATAGCTTTACAATTTCTTATCTTGTATCGTGAATTGTTTTAATTCTCTTTTAGCAGATATTTCTTTTTTTTTTAGGTATTCCTTACAAGAAAATCAAAGTAAAAAAAGGTTTTATCATCATGATAAACGATTACACGTTTTCAAGAATCAACAAGGAATCTTCCTTCTGGCTGTGTTCGGGAAAAATACGTTACAAGTGTAAGGCTAAAGTTAAGATGAACAAGCAAGGTCGGGTGAATCCTGTAGTTATGGTGCATACCCATGAACCACCAAAGTATGTCGTCACTTCAAGTGGAGAATACGTTAAAGTTTAAAAAAAAATGTAACCAAAAGACGATTGACAGATGTATTTAACCTACTTCAAAAAGGAGGAGGTAATCAAGTCGTCTGTATGTTATTTTGTATACGAGTATGTTACCTCATATCTCAGTCGTTTGTGGACCGACTCCAAAAATAAAAATACCATCTTAGAGGGTTTACCTGCTGATGATTTTTTGGTGTAATCGAGAGAAACCTTCAAATTTTAGAGACACGTGTAGTGTCTTTGTACTCGTATCTTAATATTGACATGTCTTTACGTGTAATAGTCACCATTTTGTGGAGCTGAGTGGTGGAACTCTTTAATGCTTAGAAGTTCAGCGATTATTATGATAGAACTTATGTAAGGTACTTTGTAGCTTAATAAGGAACAGAGTCAAAAGGGGCAACACCACACTCTCCCCCTCCTATATATCACAACAAAATTTCAAATTAACTCATACACATAAGAAACCTACCGACTTCATTAAAAAAAAAGTAAAAACCGACTTCAAAACCAAAATGCACTAAAAAGTCTTAAATAAACTCTTCACCATTGAAAGGAAAGGAATCCGTTTTAGGCAAACAATTTCTTTTTGGAGTCGGTGCCATTACTTTGACCATCAAGCATGAACTATCACAGCACCGACTTTTTAGTGCATTTTGGTTTTGAAGTCAGTTTTTACTGTTTTTTAAAGTTTATTTTATTTCTTCATTTTTAGTTATTACATAAGAGGGGGAGGGGGAGTTGCACCTTATGATTCTATTTTTTAAGAAGCTAAAAATTACCTATCATAAGTTCCGTCATTATAATTACTGAACTCCTAAGCGTTAAGGAGTTCCACCATCAGCTCAGCCCCACAAGGTGTTGACTATCAAACGTAACAACACGTCATCATTAAGATTCTAGTAAAGAAACACTATACGTGCCTTTAAAATTTGAGGGTTTCCCTCAATAACACCAAGATCCCATCATCAGATCCCAAAATGGAAAAAATGGGACCAACTAGAAGGTACACCCTCTAATTAGGTGAAAAATTTTTTCGATTCGGTCGACAAACGACTGAGATATGAGGTAACATACATACAAAAGAAAAAAAAAAACATATAGTCGAATTGATAACCTCCTCCTTTTTTGAAGTCGGTTAAAAAACGAAATGCACTAAAAAGTCTTCATTTAAAGGTTAATATTTGTCTTCGTTCGTTTCGTTCGGGACGACGATAATCGTATAGGATCGTCGTTACCCCATATGTACAGCGTATCTTATCTTTATTTAAGGCTAAGCAGATGCTGTTTATTGCTTTCTTTATTTTCACTTAGTCATCAAATGAAATAAAAGATAAATAATAATAGAGTGTAAAATGCTTATTACTAGATTAGCATTATGAAGCATTCCTATTTGGCTCGTTACCATTTGTAGCACCCTGTATAAGATAAGTAACTTTAACTACATTTTTAGTGCATCGAACTTATTTAATGGAAAAATAATAGTTTGTGACGCGATTGCTACCATGTACCATGTAAATATATGTAATAAGGTCCATGGTAGCAATCCCGTTACATTTATTCTTATTTTAGTGAGTTTTATTCTTATGTAAGTTGAAATCAATATATAATTATATAAAAGTTTACTTTTCAAAGTTATATTAGTTACAATGTGTTTATACAACGCTTTATGGGCCTATTAAAACATTTTTAAGTACAGTTATATGTATACTGAAAATAAATATCTTACAAAGTAAGTAGGTATAATACTAGTTTATTTCTTACAACTTAACCGTCTATGATTATCTATCTGATTCATATTAATTTTATATGTCTTACGGTGCGTCCGCGATATTATTGCTTGCAAGCGCTATAAGCGATACAAATAATACCTATGTGTTTGGATGGTAAGCTATTATTTGATAGAATACAAGTGCACGGTACGTGACTATGAAAAACAACGAGTATAAAACTTGAGCAAATTATTATGTCCTAATTTGATACCAAATACTTATTTCAATGTCCATCTTGGTATTTGAAAATTAAATTCTCTTTCAGTTCCCGTATTCCGGAGAACAAACCGCGGTACACTCTTCCTAGTTCTTGACGGCTTTAAGTTCGTTAAGCACTACCAAAGGACGTTCAAGACGAGATGGCAGTGCTCCTCACACAACAGCGGATGTAAAGCTGTCATCTACACTGCCGAAGTGACAGATGGTATTCAGGTCATCAATGGAAACAATATCCATAACCATCCACAGCCTAAGATTAAGGAGTTATACTAAATATCGGTATGATCCTGTGATCTTGACAAGGTCATATGGTCATCCAGCTAGTAGGTAGATGCCCTACGCAGCGCTTTTGATCAAATAGTCTCCTATATAGAACTTTTCTGCCCCGACGGCCATGAGTTCTTAGTGCATTGGCCTATGAACTGCGAAAGTATGTTGAGGGTTTATGCCTAGAGCGTAGTTAGTTAGTTAAGCTGAGGTGTTTTCCGCACTTAGCCTCACAATTGGGCCACTATGCGGCCTTTGGTTAGTAAATGCCTATAACTTAACCCGTTGGTTGTTGTTGCACAGGAGAACGCTGTCAAAACTAAAGTCTGGAGTCCCACATAGCTCCCAATGGTCCCCACGGTCGATAGGTATACCTAGTCAGGTCATAAGTTCTGTCAAATGTGTAATATGAAATAATTTAGTATTTTTTTTTATTTATGTAACCATTTATATAGCAAAATGAATTTCATAAAACTTAGATTCATGTGGTAATAAAGTTTATTCAAAACAACCCCTGCGATTTTGAATACATGCCTTCAATCTGCGTGGCCAGTTGCCTATCGCAGCACGAACGAGGTCCATGTCAATATCGGCGGCTGTCTTAATCAAGGATGCCTTGATTGACTCTAAATCAGAATGAGGTTTTGAGCAGGACTTTTCCTCCAAGTTTTGTCATATCTTGTAATCTAACGGACTCAAATCTGGACTAGAGGAGGGTCTTCCTGCCGGATGAATGATGTCGATTTCACGCGCCGCCAGCCAGTCTTGTGTGCTTTTCGCTCTGTGAGCTGGCGCAGAATCTGGTTGGAATACCCAGTGCCTGTTATTAAACATGGTGGAAAAAACAGGTTCAACAAGGTTCTTGAGGACTGTATTTTGATACGCAACTGCATTCGTTTTTACGCCTTTTTTACAAAAATATACATCAGTTAAGCCGCAAAAAGAGACTCCCAACCAAACCATGAGCAAAGATGGAAAATGACCTTGTTGGACACTTGGAATACGGTTGCTCGCTTCGTCACTGCTATGTGCACCTTACACTACACCTTATTTTGTTTGTTGTAGCTCTCTTCCACGGTGAAAATTATTTCATCCGAAAAAAGTATTTCCCGATGTTTTTTTTTCCGCGTACCGCTTCAACAAACCGCGGCACCTTTTCAGCCTTAGGTCCAGTACACGAGCGGCCAAATGATGTCCTGTTTTTCTTCGATATGCTTTAAGCCCTAAGTCTTCATTTAACACCCTTTTCACCGTAGTCTTGCTTAACCACATCTGAAGGGCCAACAGTTTTTGCTTACGTATGAGATTCTTTGAATTCGCGCCTTTACAGCATTTATCACTGCTGAAGTTCTAACAGAGCGAGGGCGACCAATTCTTGACATGTCATCTACACTAGAGTCTTCATTGTATCGTTTTATGGTACGATAAACGAATCTTTTGGTTATATTAATTTTTTTCCGCAAGTCGAAAATCTGGATTGGCGCGTAACCGCAACGGTGCAACACAATTACCGCGACACGGTCTTCTTTAAGTGTCCATTCCATATTTAAAAATGAGGAAAATTCTAATAAGTACCCTTTTTTACTGGCTCAGTGCGGGTTGGTGGAGGGGTGTATGCAAGGCAAGCGACTAACCTGCTGTCAGATGTTATCAAGCCGCCCATAAGGCCTCTGACTAGGCTTATTTTCATGAAAAAAAAACGAAAAAAACGACCCGTCTGGTGTAGTGGTCGAGAAATCGCATACTACGCAACGGGTTGCGGGTTCGATCCTCGCACAATATAAACATTTGTGTACATGAACATGTCTGTTTGTATTGGTCTGGGTGATTTCTATGTATATCATGTATGTATTTACAAACAAAAAGTTTTTAGTATTATATCCGTTGTCTGGCACCCATAACACAAGCTTGGAGTAGCTTACTTTGGGACTAGATGGCAATGTGTGGGAATATCCAAAGGATATTAATGGCCAGCATTCTAAATTCATAAGTTTTTATTGTGTGACAGAACTTATGACCTGACTATGTACAAAACTGCATTTCCGAATTATCGAAAAATAAAAAAAATAGGCCTATGTTTAGCAGTGGACTTCCTTTGACTGAATAATGATAATGATAATGATGATGATGACTAGAGACTTATCTCTCTAGGATTTTCGACTACTAATATTAAGTTATAATTAATGGCACAAGTGTTTCTAAATTGATACAATAAAAGTATCTTAGTTTATTGTTTTACCCAAAGGTTGAGTAGAAAAATGCCCTTGTACAGATTAAACCGCCTTAATTTTAAATTTTCTGTAGTTGTTTTTGTGACCGGCTTTTATGATGTGCCAAAAACTTTTCTATCACCGGTTATGTCTAAGCAAAATGAAATTTCCTCTTATGGGAATAAGTTAAACAAAGAAAATGACATACTTCATATAAAAAATATGTAGAGTTAATTCATTTGCTGCAGGCTGGCTTTCACAATAGTTTTTTTTTTTCAATTTACTGTTGTATGAATTAAAATGAGTAGATGTATATTCATCGCAATATTTTCTTGGTATCTTCATTTTTAGAAATAGTCATAAATAAACTTTATTAAGTTTTATGCTTTTCAATAGTATTTATTTAAAGAAATAAATGGATTGAATTGTAAGAAAAAAATATATTATGAAATGTTTTATGTAACTCTTTTATTTTTATTAAGTTAATCAGACTTGTCAAAAGCTATCAGCAAATAAAACGTTTAGACAACGCCATGTATTGAAAGGTTTGCGAACATCATAGTATCGATTTTTGTAATTATTATAATACAAAATGTAAATTTTGCTACTCCATGCTCATTCCAGGACCAGAATACATAAGGACTTCCCGCGGGGCAACAGTTCTAATGCTAAATGGATACAAGTTTCTGCGCCATCTTAAAAGTGGAGTCAAGATTCGTTGGTACTGCGCCACTCACCACCACAAGGGGTGTCGAGCTGTGGTCTACACTATGCACGATGGGACTATGCTTAAGAGCAACAACGTACATCTCCATAAAGACTGCTTTGTAAATAATAGTCTTTATGGGCAGAGACGACCAGGAGCACAATTTTTGAAATGCATGCGTCAATATTCCGAATGATTATCGTTCGACAATCAACTTCTGTTAATCACTCTAAATATTGACGCCAGTAGTTACCCAATTGCGTATTTTTTAAACAATTCCAGAGAGGATTTAAACTTTTTTTCGTTCAATGAAATGAAAGAAAAATGTAATGAAATGAAAATTTTTTGAAAAAGTTTTACAAAGGTGACCTTAAAATTCAATGTACTCATGTTTTACTATGGTGTGGTATGCAAATTTTCTCGTAATATTTCTTTACACTTACATAATCGGATTTTGCATACAAAATAAAATATCGGACATAAATAAATAAACACATGCATGAAATATGCATGTGTTTATTTATTTATTAAAGGGCTCCGGAATTCAAAAGTTATTTAGAGTCGATTTTACCATCGTCAGATTAAACAACGCGTGGTATGAAAAAAACTTAATCATACTCATTTAAATAAAGAGTTTTAGTTATAATAACTAGTTTTTTTTTATTACGGAACCTCGTTCCCGCTAAGCACGCAATCCTTGGCTTTAAAGTACTAGGGGATCTAACTCAATTGTTTTTTTTTCATTTGTGTTCACTCATACATCCAGGCGTGCTTGTGCGCTCCTCATTTCTTGATACAAGTTCCTAAAACACCTGGACTTTGGCCAGAAGACAAGATGGTGGAGCGGCAGTCAGCACAGATTTGGGTGACGAGCTATTCTCTTCACGGTGTTAAATGAGCCTCTGCATAATCGTCTTTTATAAACAAAAAATACCTATTTGCAGAACAGTAAATATTTATTATGTTTGATAGAATTATAGGGTATAAAATAGTTTTATGAAGTATAACGCTCCAAAGTATAATTAAGAAGCACCACAGTGCAACAATGAGGGTAGTTTTCTTGTACAAATGTTTATCACACGATTGCGGCCCCGAAAAAAACTGAACTTATCAAGGGTGCAGCATGAACTCAATAATTCTTACGCTTAACTTCACTATGGTGCGTCGTGAACATCATTTGTTCACATTATTTAATGAATTCTCATAAAAGGGCTCAGAATTATTATAAAAAATATTTTTTTTTGCTCTATTTTCTTAAATGTATATAATATATTGAAAAATAATTAATTATTCATTGAATAATAATATGTAGAAACTCTACAGCATAAATCGTTTTTAAATCTAATTTGTAAACACACAGATTTAAAATAAATTGACTATCCTATTTTTATGTGAAACATTTTGCCCTGTCACAATATGTTAGATACCTCTTATTATTCGTAGTGATGGAAATCTAATGTTCATTAATCATCGTAATTAATACATTTAATAAAGCCTGATTTGCTTAATTCAGGACTTGAGCCAGCAACATTTTGGCTCGGTCAGCCAAAAGATGCTGGTTCAAGTCCCGCCCGTGCGCAAATTTTTGGTTTCTTATTTCATCTTTATCATCATACTTAGTAGCTTGCTTTTTTTCAGGCCTAAGTTTCCGTTACATACAGTCACCAAAAAATAAAAAACCGTTACTGATGCTTCAGAACTACACGTTCGCCCAAACTACATGCGACAGAAGATATTGGAATTGCAGCAAAAAATTCTCAGAGAAGTGTCCGGCCAAATTAACATTTAACTACGAGGGACAGCTGGTTAAATACATTCTCAATCATAATCATGATCCTCCGCAGTATATAAGAACTCAAGACGGAAAGTACGTTAGAATATAAAATTATCATTAGACATTAGTAGTTGTCTAAAAGGACGTCCACCGACAAGATGAATGGACAGTCGACCTTTTAAAGATCGCAGCATCATATTGGATGGAGACCACTTGAACTGTGGGCAACTTGGGCGAGGCCTATGTTTAGCAGTGGACGTCCTATAGCTGATAATAATAGTAGAAAGAATAATTTGAATAGATACTAACACTATTAAATTATCATTTTACCGTATGCAGTTTACTAAAACATATTTTAGTCATTATTAACACTGGATGGAGAAAGCTTAATAGGCAAAGACATAGTAATTACTCAAAATAAATTATATGATAACTCTATTTTTGGGCGCGTTTCCACTAAATCTTATCGTGACGGACGGCAATTTATCATGTCGTTTACAATGTCGTGACTGCGTGTTCACACCTAACCGACATCACAAACTGTCGCCCACATTTTTCAGTGACGATACCATTTTCATTTCATGTAATTTAAACCGTTAGAGACAATAGTAATCAACCGAAATTTATCCGTAACAACATAGTGGGAACGCGTCTTTACAAGAAGTGTAATATTCAAATATTACTCATTTAATTTTAAAATTTATGATTTGATAATATACGAAGTTCAATCATGTAGTTGTAGTTTTAAATTCTGTAAGCCAACCCGACATCGCATTAATGAGAAACGCTTTCGAATTTGAAAGTGTTTCTCACTTTTTCTGAGAATATTTTCAACATCTTGTTCTTTAATAAGTACCTGTCTACAATGATTTGCTTTGTTGATTGTGTGCGATGCGAACATGTTCAATCACATTTAAATCGATGAATACGTATTGATACGCATAAATGTGGAAGTCTCTAGGTTGGTCTACACCAACCTAGAGGGATACCATTTCATGCCTGAGGCTGTAATAATTTATTTTCAGTGTCATACGGCAAGACGAAGCGAGGAGCGCACGTCATATTGGTCAACGGATTCAAATTCACCAAGCACAGAACCACGGGTGTAAAAACAAGATGGTGGTGCGCGACACATCGGCAAAGAGGCTGCAGTGCAAGCCTCTTTACGGTAGAAGGCAATGTCTACAGAATCTGCAATGAACACAACCATGTTTAAGAATATAATATGCTTGACAAACGCTCAAGATTTGTGATTTTTTTGCTCACTTGTTTGATGAAAAAATATGTTGTGATACAGATTAGGTTGATATTAGTCTGTGAGTAAAACGTTGGCCGTGTTTAATCGGTTGATCGAAATATAACACCTAGAGTAAAAATTACGGAATTAGTCTTCTAAATACTAAGCATTACTCATAAGCAATCAAAATTAAAAAATACTCTGCTAATATTTTTGTTTGCTTATATTTATACTTATAAAAGGGTACATTCATATTTAGTTTTTTTCTCATTTATGTATTGACTTTGTTTTGTTTTGACTTACAACTCGTAAAAGGTATGATTAAGTTCGTGTGGCACCATGGTTTATTTATATATTTTCTTGGGAAAAAGTTATGGTGAATAGTACAATGTGGTTTTCTTCTTTACAGGTACTCCGTGACAATGCGGCCTCTAATGAACTAAAAACAAAAAGTTATTGGGTTTGAGCACTACATACACCCCTATATCACTTTTTAAATTTTATATGACCTTGCTAACGCAAATATGTAAATAGACATATTTGCGTCAGCAAGGAATATAGAATAGATCTGTTATGATGTCAATTTCAATAACGCAAATAAAAAAGTAATAGAATGCAGATGAACTACTAAATATATGTATAATGTCGCAAAAATCTAGTTAAAGCAGCAAGTCAATTGGACGCCTAAGCAGTTCATGAAACGCTGGCATCCAATGAAATGGCTAGGCCGAAATAATTCGACACTTAATGTTTGACAACTTGGCGCATTGAAAGTTAGCCTTTTAGAGATGAAGCAAGATTCAACCAACTGATTCAATTACAGTTCTGTATTTTTTCACCATACAGAGCCACCAAAACAAATATAACGTCAATGTCGCAAATCGTGAATAAACGTAAATTAAATAATATTTATTACTTTTACAGTGTGTTAGTTTGATACATAAAAATATAACAATACAATTTTAAATATAAAAAGCTAATTCGAAGTGGTTAGTTTGATACATAAAAATATAACAATACAATTTTAAATATAAAAAGCTAATTCGAAGTGGTCTCCATTGGCTGCAATACAGTCCTTTAAACGTTGAGGCCAGTTATCAATAGAGGCACGCACTCTTTCCATGGGAAAATTCTTCACTGCCAATTGTATGGATTGTTTTAGGGACTCCAAATTATCATGACGTTTAGAGCAAGCCGTACTCTATAAAACTGACCATAAATCATAATACAGCTGATTAAGATCGGGACTAGACGATGGCCAGTCTTCAGCTCTGATAAAGTCCGAAACGTTCGCTTCTAACTAAGTCTGCGTGGACCGACTTTTATGACCCGGCGCCGAGTCTAGTTGGAAAGACCATGCTTGGTTATTATACATGATGTTGTTAAGGAGCTTAACTACCTTCTTATCTTGATACACTTGTGCCGATGTTTTGATACCTTTTTCACAAAAATATGGCTCAGTCACTCGTTCACAGCTAACACTCTACCAAACCATCACTGAAGTTGCACTCTGCCGACTAATTGGGAAGCTTCCTCAGAGGTTTGAGCATAAAAACGGTCATTTTGATTGTTAATGTGTTGCTCAATTGTAAAGATTTTCTCATCCGTAAACATTTTTTTTCTGTGACCGCTTCAGTAGTTTTTTTCGATTTTACCACCCTATTCTTTTTTAAATTATCAGTTAAAAATGACCAGTGCATCTCTTATAGGCTGCAAGTCCTAAGTCATCTTTTAAAATACGCGACATGGTTTTGGGTGCTATCTTCATCTCCCGAGATAAAATCTTTTGCTGTCGAACAGGATTTTTGGAAATTCTTTCCTTTAGTGCTTTGACCACCTTTTTTGTACGACCACTACGTGGAGATCTTTGTCTGCCACAAATAGAGGAGGTCTCATTGTACCTATTGATAGCCCGGTACATAAACATTTGACTAATACCAAGCGTATGGAGAGTTTTAAAAATTGCATTTGGCTGCATACCAACTTTGTGAAATGCAATTACAGCGATTCGGTTCTCTTTATCACCCCACTCCATTTTAATATCGCAAAATATTATAAAATGTATCGGCGCCAAAATTAGAAAACACAATGAGCAATCGTATAAAAATGACCGATAGTACTTTTTAAAACCACAATATCTTTTAAAGACAACCTGAGAGCTTAATTACAAACCTTAC
This sequence comes from Pyrausta purpuralis, assembly GCA_963924145.1. Taxonomy (NCBI): domain Eukaryota; kingdom Metazoa; phylum Arthropoda; class Insecta; order Lepidoptera; family Crambidae; genus Pyrausta; species Pyrausta purpuralis. Next base: position 24,291,900 of record OZ001643.1, read on the forward strand.
ACCTTTTTTTTGTTTCAGCACTACTATTTTTTCTGGGGGTAGGCGTGAAACTGTACAGACAGAGAATTTTGGCTGATCACAATTTAATTGTTTAAAAATATATATGTACAGTTTTCAATGTATTAAAAGGGCGTACAGTACCTGCCAGTTAATCCTTTATTAGCACAAACTGAATTTACAACACTTCTGTCCCGGTATCACATTAAAATACAACACAAAAATGGAATCACTACAACAGGCCATGAATGAGATGCAGGAGTCATTCACTTCACAACTGGCGGAGTTTCAGAAAAGTTTGGACCAGGCTACACCTTCAAACACAGTAGCTACCTTGGCAGCAGAGTTTTCCAGCTTCAGGAAGTTTATCCTTGCTTCACTGAACAACCTACGCAGGCAAGCTGATCTTCTGCACCAACAGTGTGACCGGTTGGAGATGAGGGGCCGCCGCAAGATGTTGCTGATACATGGTGTTCCAGAGTCCCAGGGAGAGAACACAGCCACACGGGTCATAGGCATTGCAACGGACCAGCTTCGAGTTTCTCTAGCTGAGAAAGCCTTAAAGAGGAGCCACCGTGTAGGGCGAATGTCGAAAGGCAAAACCAGGCCCATTTTAGTGAAATTCAGCAGTGTAGAGGACCGGGATAAGTTCTGGTTTGCAAAAACTGGGCTCAAGGGCACTGGCATAACACTGTCAGAGTTTCTGACAAAGCCTCGTCACGACGTTTTCCTAGAGGCACGGAAGCGTATAGGAATCGCCAAGTGCTGGACAAGGAACGGCATCATTATTGTTACGGTGGCTGACGGGTCGCACCAACGCATCACTACGATGGAGGAGTTGAACCGAGCTATTCCTGTTCCCGCGGCTGCGGCGCCTTCGACGAGTGGAACTCCGACAGTTGGAGGGTTGAGCACCGGTCAGGAAGTCAACACAAGATCTAGGCGTAAGAAGTGACCCTGATTAATTATCTTCTCGCATCTCAATATTTTTATCTGGATCCTTGCACTCATTTACCCTCTTATTTCACTTGTTTTTGCAATCTAATTATGCAGAAGTCAGTCAGATTATTTTCTAAAAACAAAATACCCGTTATATTGTTTGTTTTGCTGTTTACAATTTGACAGATGCCATCTATGCTGACACTTTGCGTTCCGTTCGGAAATATAATCGTACATTATGTAAACTGTTAGTAACGGTTATACATAACGTTGCCGTTGGTTCACTTGTTATTCTGTTATTTTTGTGTTGTGTGTGTTACTTGATTACTTGTTTGTGTATTTAATTTAAGTACAGGTGATCTCTGAACAGACTGCTGGTGGGTACAGCCAATTATATTTATTTTATTATTTTCATACCAATATATCTATATATATTTAAAAGTATTATTGTTTTGTATATTATTTATTTTAAATTATTTATATTAAACCAATATGAATGTATCTCACAATTGCAGTGATAAATCTGATATTTTTCTCTCTTTTTCATCTCCTTCTTCTAGTAATGATAGCTTTCATTCTTCTATTCCCACCCTTTCCGATGAGCTCGATACTGCTTTCTGTGACCTACCTAAAAATTTTAATGTAATCCACATTAACGCTCAAAGCATTCCTGCCCACTATCCAGATATGCTTGCAGCTTTTAACTGTAAGGATGTACACGCTGTATTGGTATCCGAGACATGGCTAAACCCATGCCTACCGTCGTCATCCTTCTCTCTCCCTGGTTTCCAGCTAATCCGCAATGACCGTATTGACAGGACTGGTGGCGGTATAGCAATATACATCCGATCGCATATTCCATTTACGTTAATTAATGCTTCACCACCCTCCGCATCTTCTGATGTAGCTCAATATCTCTTCATCGAAATTAGTCTCTGTCATACTAAAATTCTTCTCGGTGTTTTCTACAGCCCGTCTCTTAAGGTGGATTACTTTTCCACTTTTGAGCGGACTTTGGAAGACCTGACTCCCTTATACAGTCATACAATACTGATGGGAGATTTCAACACCTGCCTCCTCAAAGACGATACCCGCTCAGCACGCCTAAGTTCATTAATTTCTTCTTGTAATTTGAATATTCTTCCTCTTAAAGCTACCCACTTCTTTCCAAACTGTGAGCCCTCTCTTCTTGACTTAATTATTGTCTCATCAAAGAATCACGTTGCTAGGTACGGTCAATGTCACGCTGACGCCTTCTCTTACCACGATCTTATTTACCTCTCCTATAAAGTGCGCCCTCCTAAACCAAAGCCAAAATATCTCCTGCAACGCAATTTTAGTGGAATTAACATTGACAAACTTAAACACGATGCCTCTCTCATCGACTGGTCGGAAATTAAGATGGCTGATACTATCGACGAAAAGGTAACTCTTTTTAATACGTTTCTCATAGGTCTGTATGAGAAACATGCTCCTGTTCGACCGGTTAAAATTAAGCATGTCCCTGCTCCGTGGCTAACCGATGAACTCAAAGCCCTCAGAGAGAAGAAGAATGCTGCTAAAAGAAAGTTCAAATTGGACCCGTCCGATAAAAACCGCGAAAAATATAAATCCCTTCGGAATCGCTGCAATACTTCCTGTAGAGACGCTCAAAGACGCCATATTCATAAATCTGTTGAAAACGGAGACCCGGCTAGGGTCTGGAAATTTCTTAGGTCTATTGGAGTTGGAAGAAGCCGTAATGATCCTATTTCGAATAGTATTAATTTAGATCTCCTTAATAAGCACTTCTCATCATCTGATGGTGTTGATAGTACCATCAAAAATAAAACTTTAAATCAACTCTCAACTCTTCCAACGCCTGGCTATCCTCCCTTTAATTTTCGTCAAGTATCCGATTGTGATGTTAAGAAGAACATGACCTCCATTGCCTCCAATGCCGTCGGAGCTGACTGTGTGAGTCGCCGGATGATCCTTCCCCTTATAGATATCTTGACACCCATAATCACCCACATAATCAATGAATCATTGTCCTCGAGTTGCTTTCCCACAGCCTGGAAAGACGCTCAAGTAACTCCTCTCCCAAAAAAGGCAAATCTTTCTTCTTTTACAGACTACCGCCCTATTTCAATACTTCCGTTCCTTTCCAAAGTGATGGAGCGCATTGTCCACCACCAACTCAGCCTCTTCCTCTGCGACAACCATCTTCTGAATCCGTTCCAGTCCGGCTTTCGCCCTGGTCACAGTACGACTACCGCACTAGTCAAAATAACTGAAGATATTCGACTTGGCATGGATGATAAGAAACTCACGGTGCTAGCTCTATTGGATTTTAGCAATGCCTTCAATACCGTAGACTTCGACATATTACTCGGGCTGCTTCGTTCTCTTAACATATCTCCAACGGTGCTTGACTGGTTTCATAGTTACTTGCACGGCTGCCGGCAGCGCATTCGGTCAGAGGACGCTTTCTCTGCATGGTGTAACATATCTGCCGGTGTGCCTCAAGGCGGCGTACTGTCTCCTCTCCTCTTTTCAATTTTCGTCAATTCTATTACGCGTAATCTTACATCGCTTTTTCATCTTTATGCAGACGATCTCCAAATATATTCACAGGGGCACCTTGAAGACCTACCTACCGTTATAGAAGCGGTTAACACTGATCTTAATCGTATCCTCGATTGGAGCAAATCCTTTGGTCTCAAGGTCAACCCTACCAAAACGCAGGTTTTAATTGTGGGAGGTTCTTGGCAAATTGCTAGGATTGACTGGCCGGCCATGCAACCTATCACGTTTGACGGTGTACAAATTCCTTTAAGCAAAACTGTAAAAAACCTGGGTATACATATCGACTGTTCGCTCTCATGGTCCAAACAAATTGCAGACGTTAGTCGAAAAATGTTTGCTGCAGCGGCGTCACTAAACAGGTTTCGGAACTTCCTACCGATACCCACTAAAATTGCGCTTGTCCAGGCTCTATTGTTTCCAATTTTGGATTATGCAGATAGTTGCTATCTTGATCTTAACGAAAATCTCCTCGACAAGCTCGAACGTCTCCAAAATTTCTGTATTCGGATAATTTATGGTCTACGCAAGTATGATCACGTCTCCGAATACCGCTCTCGGCTCAAGTGGCTCCCAATTAGACTTCGGCGAAATTACCATATTCTATGTTTATTGTATTCCATACTTTTCAATCCAAAATTCCTACCTTATCTCAAGGAACGCTTCCACTTCTTGCAGCCGTTGTGCGGTCTTGACATGCGGTCATCGAGGAAACTCCACCTTGAATCCCCTTGTCACACAACGAGCTATTATTCAAACTCTTTTACTGTCCAATCAGTACGCTTGTGGAACTCATTACCCTTGGCCATCAAGCAATCAAAATCTATCGCTATTTTCAAAAAACTGCTTAAAGAACATCTACTCTCTTCAAAATAATTCTTTCTACTCTTATGTCTCAGTTTATTTCCTTTCATTTCATATTGGTTTGTGTATATATTATTATGTATGATTATTACTGTGTTGGTATGTATATATAAATGTGTTATATATATATATATATATTTTATAAATATGTATATTATTTATTTATCTGTTCTTATTTTTATATAATTATTTTTATTATACAGATATATTTCTATTCCACTTTTTCAGCTCTTCATTTTCATTTTCTTTTCTTTTTATGCACAAAATACCCCTTCCTATAAAACTCATAATTTCTTTACCCAAAGGTTGTCTGGAAGAGATCGCTTATAGCGATAAGACCGCCTAAATTGTACATTTCCCTAAAACGAATTTGTTAATCAATTTATGTAATGTGCAATAAAGAGTTATCTATCTATGTGGTAAATTATTTGCTATGCATATGCTTCAGAAAGTAAAACACAAGACGCTGTCTTGGGTGCTACCAAAATATTAAGGCTTTCAGTAAATAGTTATGTAGTTGCTGCAAAAAAGTAATACTTAATGTACTCAATGTGAAAAAACATTCTGTTTTGATTGCTTACAAAAAACATTACATTTATTCTTAATGACAAGATATATTATTTTTATTTATGTTTTATTTAAAGTCTTACTAAGAATAATTGTCAAATATTACTCACAACTCCGTGCTTCGGAAGGCATGCTAAGCCGTTGGTCTCGATTAATATCGGTTGATATTGTTGTTAAGCCTAGTCAGAATCCTTATGGGGTGCTTGATAACATCTGACAGCCGGGTTAGTCGCTTGCCTTGCAAACACCCCTCTACCAATCCGCACTGAGCCCGCGTGGTGGAGTTTGGCTTGAACTACCTCATAGTTGAGGTAAGGCCTTTGCCAAGCAGTGGGACGTTATAGGATAACTTTACTTTACTTTCAACATATTATCTTAATGGATCTTAATTGGTCTGATCATCCTATGATCCCATTACTGAGCAAAAGCCTCTCCCATGTCAGCCAGCGACTCCCCCAATCTCGCTTACAAAAAAATCAATATCTAAAAATCTTGTTTCCACTGCTAGAGAAGAGACACGAGTAATAACATTTCAGTATTTTACACTTTGAAATGTTCTTACATCAGCAACGATCAATTCGGATGGTGATTCTGATGCTGATGTGAAAAATGAAGCTAATGATCAGCTGATGCTGATGCTGATGCTGATATTTGCAACAACCCTGTTTCAAACCACAGATTCTATGAGAATTACAGTACTTAGGGAATAAATTATTATTTTTCATTTTCATTTCTTTTCAGTATTTTCCCTAATAATAATTGTTTAAAAACTGTCCACTCTAAAAGAGCGCAAGTGCATTAGGTTGGATGTCACGAGGTATGTTTTTGCTATATTCTATTTAAAAAAACTGACGTTTATAGTGTTGTTGTCTGTATCAATTGTAGAATTAAGATGCCGATATCGATTTTAATGGTATATCCATTAAGTATTTAATTTTACTTATAACATAACATCTGATTTAGGTTATGCAAACAGTAACTAAACAAAACTAACGTAGCATCCTTTCTTATTGAATATTATAATAATGTCTGAAAATAACTCAATTATTTTCTCATAACTACAAATATCAATCATATTTCGAATGAGGAATCATGATGAATATTTTGTATCTAAACTAATAAAAATATTTGAATGCAAAATGTATTTTTTTATATAATCTTCAATTTAGCATATCGTAATTTATCGATAATGTCCAATACAACACCGGAAACAACAACAACACTTAATGTCAAAGTGACAGGTGATAGCAAGGTCATATGTTCAAAAGCAATTTTTTTTCTGCAAGAAATATCATTGCAAAGGCGTAACCTGTGAAATGCCAACTTCCATGTTCTTTTCAGTCTTTTTCATCAAACTTTAAAAATAAAGCGCAAAAAAATCTGAAAAAATATTTGTCGTGTTTAGAATCGCTAAATCTTGAAATGGTTTTCGAATTTTCTTACCTTTAAAAAAATGAAATGTGGTCAATTTTGTGATTATAATTATGGTATGTTTTTTTTTAATAATGTTCGATCATTAAGGAAATTAGTTCAATATCACACCACAGTCATTTAACAAAAGATTTAACAAAGTGTTACTCGCATGTTGAAAGTGCTTTTTTTCTTTATTAATTGATTAGGTACTCAATAAAAAATACACGAAATTTACCCGCGAGTATTTTAAGCATAGGTCCCCAAACCTAAGGCAAACAACGATTTAATGTTTTATAGAATTCTAATAAAAAACCATTTTTTTTAAAACCCACGACGTTAAAAATGAAATTCGAGATCGAAAAAGCCTTTAAGTAAATTTTTAGTATCCCCCGACTAAAATGCGTAAGCGTACTAAAATGTTTATCTTCTTATTTATTATTATATTATTTTTATTACAAAACAAAGCTATTTCGTGGGGCTGCCTTTATCTGCCATACATTACCCGTTTCTCAAGTAAGATTCTTATTCTCATTATATTTGAAATGGAACAGATTTGAAATGGAAATAGCAGCCCCGATGGGATAACTTGGTTTTGTAATAACTCATAAAAAGGTAGATAAATATTTTAGTACGCTTACGCATTTTAATTGGGGGATACTAGAAATTATATTTAAAGGTTTTTCGATCACTTCTTTTCTAACGTGGTGGGTTTTATCAAAATTTTTAATTTTGCTTTTTGTTATATATTTTTTTAATGTTTTTTATTCTCTTAATTCATAAGTCATTCCTTAATAACTACGTGCTATTAAAATATATCGTAAATTAAAATCTGTATACGTGTTTACTTTTTGAGTAGGTAGGCTAGTTAAATTTATTTATATTATATTTTCAGTTATTATTTTTATTATTATAGCCGAAGTACGCCCCTACTTAACAAAGTTAACTTCAATCTACCTGTAAACTATTGCTGTAGCCACTACCCCTGGCGGATTAATACTATTATGATTATCTTAGAACCATTGCCGATAAATTAGAAATCCATTGCAAAAAAATTGCAAGTTTTTTTCTAGATATTACGGAGATAAATGGGTACATTAGATAGTCATTTTACGAGCGAAAGAAATGGTGACCTTAGCGCCCTTTGGTGGATTACTACTATAAGGCCTACCTAAGAACTAGCGTAGATTTATTACAAATTCACTGCAGGAAACTGCATGTCAATCGGTTAAGCCGATCTGAAGATACATCAAAACATTCGATTGTCATTTTACGAAAGAAAGAAATGGCAACTGCGGCGTCCCCTGGTAGATTAACACTTTACTGCCTATCTAAGAATCATTGCCAATCAATTACAAATCCACTACAGAAAACTGCAAGTCATCCGGGCACGTCGTTCTTTAGATACATGGGAACATTCAATAGTCATTTTACTAAAGTAAAAAGGCAAAAAAAAATTGTGGGAAAATCGGTCATTATTTACGATTCTGTAAGTTTAGACCACTTGAAAAAAGGAAGTTTACTAATTCCGACACTGGAGATAAGCGGGATGGTAACGGAAGAGATAATCAAGGAAGCAAGAGAAAGAAGTCAGACGCTGGAATTCTTATTTAGACCCAGATCAAAACCTTGTGCTCGTATCGAAAGGTGGGTTCTTCGTTTGCAATCGTATCGTTACATTATCAGATATAAATCTGGCAAGTCAAACATCGCCGATCCTTTTTTCTCGTTTGTGTCATCATCGAAAGGCTAATGTATCTAAGTATGAATACATTCACTTATGACAGATCACTATCTGACATACGTGAAAGTTTTTGTTGCATCAATGTAGCATGCAAGGCCGCTAGTAGTGTCTATAAAGAATATAATACGAGGGTCAAACTGAAAGTTCTTAGAAAATCAAAAACTGATTACATTAGCCAGTTATAAGTTTTATTATATCTTTTCAAAATATTGTCCATTGACGTCAATACACCGCTGCATGCGATGGAACCACTGGGAAAAGCACTTTGCCCACTCGTACTTAGGGGTCTCTTCAATGGCATCGCGATACGCAGCCACCGCTTCTTCAGCATTCATAAACCGCTTTCCTTTAAGTTTTTCTTTAATTTTTGGAAATAAATAAAAATCACAAGGCGCGAGGTCGGGGCTATACGGCGGATGACCCAGTAATTCAACGTTTGATGTCGCCAAATAGTCGATCGTTCGCTTGGCGGTGTGCGACGAGGCGTTGTCGTGGTGAAGGAGGATCCTACTGCGAGGTCGTTTCTCTCGAACTTTTTCCAAGACAAGTGGCAAACAATTGGTAGTGTACCATTCTGCAGAAACTGTTTTTGATCCTCTAACACAATTGTTGCGAAATGACCTATCCTTCCAAAGAACGAGGCCACCATTTTTTTTCCCGCACTTCGATCTCTCTTCACTTTAGTTGGCAACTCCTCGAAAGGAAACACCCACTGAGCAGATTGTCTTTTGGTTTCAGGATCATAACAGTAAATCCAGCTTTCGTCACCTGTTAGTATGTCGAACACAGCATTTGAGTCACCTCCGTTAAATCTTTCAATCATTTTACGGCACCAATCCACACGATGGAGTTTTTGAGCCTTAGTCAAATTATGAGGTATCCACCGGGCGCAAAGCTTCCTGACCGCTAAATGTTCGTGGAGGATTTTGTGCACTTGACTCATACCGATGCCTAAGCTTGTCCGAATCTGCTGATAGGTCACTCTTTTGTCAGTCTCTATCATACGCCGCACAACACAGATGTTATTTTCAGTCGTCGCCGTAGAAGGCCGTCCCTCACGTACATCATCAGTGAGATTAATGCGACCACGTTTAAACTCATTAAACCAGTTGTAAACAGTCGCACGAGATGGGGCTTCATCGTGAAAGGCCAATCGTAGTCTATCATAACTTTCTTGTTGACTTAAATGACATCGAAAGTCATAAAAAATCATTGCACGAAAATTTTCTCGTGTTAAATTCATGTTGACGTGACACAGACAATTTTCAATTTGCCGCCAAATCGTAAAACAAATGACAAATGAATGAAATATATACTCAGTAATATTGGCAAAGAGTTCTATTTTCAAATTTTAGAATATTTTTTTTATTATATTGTTTATAAGTGGCCAGTTCTAAGAACTTTCAGTTTGACCCTCGTAGAGCATTCCATTAAAGATCATGACATTAACAATGTAAAGGAAGTGACATAAACAAAAGTATTTGGGATAATTCGGTTAAAGGAAACAAGATGTTTAAACCAGAGTTGTGCTCCTATGACGATATTCTTTTGAGAGGCAATCAATAGGTCAGTCCTGTAACCTTGCCTAAACCTGTGCTTGATGCAGCACATGAAGGACATCCAGGCATTGTTGCGATGAAGGGACGTTTAAGACTAAAAGGCTGCAAAGGTTGCACATTAGTAGGAGCTCCTAATCCACCAGCACCAATGAAAAGGCGTGAACTTCCAACGGCACCCTGGATGGATACTGCTATTGACCTTTTGGGGCCTCTTCCGAGTAACGACTACTTACTAGTAATAGTTGATTATTAAAAGAGATACAAAGAGGTGAAAAAATTTAAGTCAATTATCAGAGACCAAATAATTAATTTGCTAGAAATAATATCAGACACGGGTTCCCGACCTCCATTACTGCTGACAATGGCCGACAGTTTGTAAGTAAGGAATTCTAAGAGTTCTTCGGGAATGTAACACCTTATACAATACAGTATTAGTCGAACAAAACGGTGAGGTTGAGCGCTAGAACCGCGATATATTGAAAAGATTGAAGATAGATATTGAAGGTTTGACACATAGCAAAAAAGATCTGAGAGAGAGTCCGTATGAATATTTATTGATATACAATGCAATTCTACACACAGATACGGGAAAGTCTCCGTCAGAATTATTTTTCCGTGGGCTATGTCGTGATAAAATTTCAACGTTGAGTTGAAGTTCGTTGGTTACGAAGATGAATCAGAAGTCAGAGGTAAGGATGAAGCTCAGAAAGAAAAAGGGAAGGAGTCTGGAGATAAGAAACGACTTGACAAAGAAAGCGATCTGGTTGAAGGAAATAAAGTATACATAAAGGAGATGAATACAATTAAATTAGGGTTAAATTACAATCCTACACCACACATAGTTGAAGCAAATACCGGCGGAGATGTAATGGTTAGAAACGAGCAGACAGGACGGGCACACAGAAGGAATGTGCTACACCTATAAAAAGTAGAAGGGGAATGGAAAAGCTTAAATGACAATAAATAAGGGAACCAAGAAATAATATTATTATTGATCGAGTAGCCTAAGAATAAAAGAAGAAAATATGTAATTTAAACTTTTTGCTAGTGCATTGCAGTTATTGGTGTTACTTGAAATCAATGTATGTCGAAATGTAATAAATTACTATAATAAGGAAGGGATGTAGTGTTTGTCAGAGTATCTGTACATAAGTAGGTACACACTATAGCATGGACTTAATGGTCTATGGTCTACAACACGGGAGGCGGCAGGCGGGAGTGGATGCTGGTAATTGCTGAACAGGGTGTAGTGGTCGAGCCGTTGATTATCAGCTCTATATCCACCTTAGTCTTGGCGGTCATGAGTAACACAGCGATGGCACCGTGGGGCGTGGTTACGCGCCAGTAGGCCACGGCAGCGTAGGCGGCTTCGCTCGCGTCCAGGAAGACGTGTAGGTCTCGTGCAACGGCGTCGGTGTAGTCGCGGTAGCAACTGCAACGTCTCACATATTGTGCGTGTACTTCGATTTCAACACTAGATCAAGGTCAAGCTTCTTTTCTATGCCTTCGAGTCTCTTCAATGTGTAATTGAAGTTATTTGGCATCGGTTTATCCCCTTTCCATTGTAACGGAGCTTCATAACGGCCGAGCTTGTTACGTGCGACTTCTTCTGGGTCACTGGGTCTTCGTGGTGTGACCAGCAGCGATTCAATAGAGAAAGATTCTTTTTACTGATCGTCCATGTTCTCTTCTTGCGTTACCACGAAGTTAACATGGTGTTATCGACAGTTTCAACTTAAGTTGGGCGTCGTGTAGCACCCAACCTAGCGGAGTGTGTGACGCTACGGGTTGCCCCCTCACTCCTTTGCGTACCTGTGAGGCCAGCAGCAGGTGCCAGTTGTCCTGACCGATGAGCAGTTGCGGCTTGGCGTCCTCGTATTGGAGGTGGGCTTCGATGTCACTCAGGTGAACACACTTTTTCACATCGTCACTGTTTAGGGTTTTTATAGATAGCCGCATCGAGTTTATAGTGTGGCGGTAATGCGGAACGGCTTTTTAGTAGCGCCGCGGAGCGTAAGCGTTACGCGTCGCGACGCCTTCCCGATCACTTATCCTGCTATGGCCTCGATGTTGAGCGGGTCGGTCGGGCTGCTGGCGCCGATCTTGTTGGCCAGCTCGGTGTCCACTAGGATGATTGTGCTGCCATCGTCCAACAGCGCATGCGTGTACACCTCTAGCGCTGGTCCCGACAGTGTTACAGACACTATCTTCAGGAATGGAAATCACATTTCGTTAAAGTTAATACAAAAGAATTAACAAAATATGATTCGTTTTCCGTGAGCGAGCAAGAGGACTTTATCTCCTACCTCCCTCTGTAGATGGTCTGTTTGCTTGCTCCGGTACGGGTGAGGATAACTTACAAACGCAAAATTTTCTTTATTTACAGAGGTAGGTACACAATTAACAATAACAAACAAGAAACCATCGTACTACCACTGCTTTGCTGAAGGTAACAGAAGACATACGAGACGGAATGGATTCCTTTAAAGTCACACTTCTTGTTCTAATAGACTTTTCTAATGCCTTTAATGCTGTGGACTATGACCTCCTTCTGGCCGTTCTTTCGCACTTAAAAGTATTTTCTTCAGCCCTGGAATGGTTCTCTTCCTATCTGCGTGGTCGCCAGCAGTCAATTAAAACTCCTAACTGACATAATCTCTTCTTTGCTCTTCTCTATTTTTATAAATCTTATCACCCTTAATCTTCGCTGCTCGTATCATCTGTATGCTCATGACTTGCAATTATATGTGCAAAGTGAAATTGCAGAACTACCTGCTGCAATTCATCTTATGAACGAAAATTTAAATTACATTTCATCGTGGTCACAAAATTTCGGAATCTCTGTCAACCCTACTAAGCGTCAGGCCATTATTGTGGGTAGTCCGGGACTTGTCTCTAGGTTTAATGTCATGGATCTGGACCCAATAGTGTTTGAAGGTACCACTATACCTTACTCTACTAGTGTCAAGAACTTGGGCCTAACTATGGACTCTACGCTTGGCTGGTCTGTTCACATAGCTGAGGTCAGCCGTAAGGTGATTGTCTTTCTGAGAAGTCTCTACCGCTTAAAATTCTTTCTCCCATTTAAGACGAAGCTTCTGCTTATGCAAACCCTTGTGTAGACTACGCAGTAGTCTAAGATAGGGATGACGAGTCACTAATCTTACTGAAGTAAGTCACTAATCTTACTGAAGCCCTTATCGACAAGCTTGAACGTCTCCTCAACAATTGCATCAGGTTCATCTTCGGCTTCCGTAAATAAGACCATGTCTCCAGTTTTAGAGCACAGCTTAACTGGCTTCCTATCCGTCAACGTAGAGACTCTCGAATCCTTTGCATTTGACATGCTATTCTTAATAACCCCTCGTCGCCACCTTACCTTAAATATATCATCCCGTTTTTATGCCAAAATCACGATCGGTCTCTCCGTTCCTCCGACAATCTCCGGCTGGGCACGCTGGCACACCGCTCCACGTACGTCTCCAAGTCATTTGCAGTCATGGCAACACGACTGTGGAACTCTCATCCTTTGGATGTCCGGAGGGCCGAGTCGAAGGTATCATTCAAGAGGAAAGTCCAACAATTTCTTAAAAAATAGATAATTTCAAAATAATATTTATTTATAATGTGTATTATTTATATATATATTTTATTTATTTTGTGTGAGTTTAGGTATATTTATTGAACGTAAAATAATTTGCAGTAATTAACGAAAGAATTTTCTTTCTTTCTTTCTTTAATTAAAGTACGTTTATTTGTTACTATAAATATTAGTTAATTGTTACTTGTTTGTTGTTTTTCTCAAAATTTATTTTCGCTGCACCCATTGCCAACTCTCTGCATGACCTAAAAGTTTCACTGGCAGAGAATGCTTTTAGCATTAAGTCCACCTTTGGACACTATGATTTGTGCAATAAAGTCTTAAAATAAATAAATAAATAAAACAATCAACTTATAAACCGATACTTATTATCTTATTTTATCATACGATAAAAACAAGACAATAAAACGGTATATACCAAATGACTAAAAACTAAGTGTGAGACTACTAAAATGGTTATTTACTAGTAATAAAATAACTCTATATGCTGCGTTGGTTCGGCCGTCTGGAACAGGCCTTTTAACTGGTGTCAAAAAATATACCAATTTAGAGAATAGGTACCACGAGTGTTGTCATCAAAGATTACATGATATTTCGAAGTCAAAAAAGCCGGTTTTTTGATAAACATGAGTATTGCAAATATGATAAAACATCACTGCACTAGTACATCGGGGTTTCTGCGGCCTAAAAACTTGTTATATAAAAAGCTCATCATCAAAAGGATCTTTTAAATTAGAAGACATGAACCAAAACTAAGGGAGTTGAACTGAATTGTTTTTCTAATTTCAAAACTGGCTAGCTGCTAGCTGTCAATGTGCCGAAGGCAAGACGTCATCAAGTAAGAGCAATGCCAAATCCTATTTACTATCTTTTGAAAGACAGAAAGACTTTAGTAAAGGCGGGGAGTGATTGTAGTCGTTCTTGTACGAGACTCATTCATTCATCGAAGACAGTGTAGTCAAACACTCACGTTAATATACTATCATTCCAGATGATGCGACTTTCTGCTAGACTTGAGTAGAGCTTGAATGTAACTCTTTAATAGTAACAAGTTCCTTAAACAGTAGGACAAGAATGACATAAGAAATGGTGGTGTGGAACACTAAAAGGCTGTAAAGCAGTTATATATACAGATTAAGAAGGCTATATCGTCAAGTATAGTACTAAACATTGCCACCTACCGTCATGCATAAAATTATGAAAAAAAAAACTAAATGAACTGTCAGACCAATTGTTTTGTAGACTCTGCCTTGAACAAGATTATAAGTGAAGTATAACGCACTGTAGTAATGCTAAATAAAGCTAGCCTTAGGTAAGTTAAGGTGTATATCAATACATTTTTCTATCTAGCCAGATCTATGGCAAGTACATCAAGTAAGTGAATTGTATAAATTTAAGTGCAATAAAGTTTTATATATTTTTTAATATAACGACACATACTTACATTATTTTTATTTTCAGGTCCGGTATTCTGTAAATCTTCACGAGGAGCCCTTATGATCAGCCTAGGAGGGTTCAAGTATCTCAAGCACACCGTATCAAAAGATGGTATTAAGACAAGATGGTGGTGCGGTACTCACAATCACAAATCATGTCGAGCCGTCATTTATACTATAGGCGATAAAATCTGCAAAGTCAAGAACTCACACAATCATCTACCCCCTGAAAAATTTTAAGTGACGACGCCGCCCCGTCATTTGTTTGCATGAAAGATCTATTTTGATTCGTTCACACCATTCGTTAACATGTACTAATCGTCAATAAAATATATTAAATCGATAATACCGCGATAAGTAAAGCATTTCATTGCAATATTTAGTATACTAATGACATAAGTTTGTTTGTGTTCGTTATTGTGTACAAAATTTTAGATTATTATCAATTGACACTAATATAACTCTTTAAGTGTGATCTGTTTGTATTCATCAATTGAATAAAAGCTTACGTTCTATCCGTTTTGTTTCTTTTTGCCACGATTATAGGTACCTTACGTTAAGTGACAATTTGGCCGAAGATGAACCATGGGCTTTTAGTTTTTACTGTTATGGCAGCATGGTTAAAAGCATTTAATTTTCACATCCAACTTTTTTTTAGTAGGAGGTACTGTGTCCATATTCTTATTATATCTCGCCTTGTGATCCCTGCGACTGCATCCCCGCGTTTTAAATTTGTTCCCTCTTGTCGTAGCATAATGTTTTATAGCCTAAAGCCTTCCCCGATAAATAAATTATCCAGCACTTTTGTAAAACAGGTCCAGTAGATCCTGTGATCACTGAGTTAAAACAAACAAACTCTTGAGCTTTATAATATTAAAATAGTATAGATGTTCTCTATGAAAGTACTTAACAGCTGAATGAAGAAATAACGTTGGTTGCAATCATTTCCTTATTAAACAACATCATCAGCTTTTATCCGATTTCCCTGCTGATAGATACTAAACTTCTTCTTCTCTTAGATCGTCCAACGTTCTTCACGTCGAAGATCGGTGCGCGGCTGATGCAGCTCCGCGGGTATCACTACACCAGGCGGTCGGTCTGCTCCTCCAAGGTCAGGTGGCTGTGCACGGAGAGCCGCGACCGGGACTGCCGCGCCGTGGTCGTCACCATCGGCCGCACCATTATTGACCGCCATAACAAGCACAACCATCCGCCCAAATAATATAAGGCCGCTCTTTGAGGGTTTCTGACTAATGGGCTACTACTACAATAAGGCGCTAAGACTTCTATAGCTTTTTATAACTAACGAAAATTGGCTCTAAGCGTCCTCCCTTTTCAAAACATGAGACTGTAAATCTTGATTTGGTGGCATTAATCATTTAGCATTTTGTCTATACTAGGCGCGGATAATATAGTCACCACTTAAGGTACGTGAGCAAAAAGTGAGACAAAAGTGACAGTCAAACGTCAGTTTATACAAAGCCTAAATACTTTTACGATCTCGTGTGAATTTCAACATAATCGCCCCCCTATGTGAACGATATACCTCAGGCGGTGATTAGCTTATCCACGCGCACTTTATAAGACAGCCAGAATTATATACATCCAATTTATGACGCCACCTTTGGACCATCCTGTATAAAAAAACAAACGTAACTGATCACTTCTGACTAGCCCACAACTCATTAAATACTGTCATAAAAATGTATTCAAGTACTTATGGCTGGTCCAAGTACCGATAAAATTATTTAAAATAATGTAAATACGATGATATAGGTTAATTATATATGGGTATATGTAGATATTCAAACCTTACACGAATGAAGGCTCCATTAAATGATTCCTATATAAAATTTGTGATCGATATGTGAACAAATGATTGTGATATTAATTGTAGATAGCCTCAGACTCAGATCTTAGTAGGAAGTAAAGTTATTGTTTGTATTGTATGTATCTTCGGTTTTACTTTGTAGATTGTAGGCAAGTAATTGGTTGCTTTTGTGTTGCTGTATATTATAGTTCTCTTCCTCTTAGGATGCGATGTGTTGTGTTATGATTCACACTACGATTTAGATTATTTTTCTTTAAGTTTTAATGTTCAGCCATGTGCCTTTTCTTGCGTGTATATTGCAACTTAGATATTGTTATGTAGCAATTGTTATTTACATTTTATGATATTGTAATGACTGTACTTTTTCTGCCTTCTGTTATTTAATAAACATGATGAATACTTTAATTACTTGTTATTTGTAAAGTACCACGAAATGTGCCCTTTGTGAAAATTTTGTGGTCGCAAGCATTTGGTCACATTTGCGACCACGAAAGCAAGTAAATGTGCTTCCACCATTAGGTGGAAGCACATTTACTTGCTTTCGTAAACTTGTATTAACAAGTTTATGTACTATGCCTAATTTTAAATGCAAAAACATAGTTTCAAGATATTTGTACTCTTTGTATTTTTTAAGAATTTCCACGTTTGGGTTCTGTAACCGAATCCCAAACAACGGAACCCTTATAGTTGCATCATTTACACATACTATCTATCCACAGATGCGCCGCAAGTACTGAGAGGAGTGAGAAACGGTGTCCATGACGCGCTCTTGTGGAAAAATCAGTCTTACGGGATCCACAGTACGGGGAGGAACGGCCAGATCCGCTGGAGATGCTGCAAGCATTCCAGGGGCTGCAAAGCGGTCGTGATCACCAGACATGGTATTATAGTGAGAGTTACGTCGGAACACAATCACAAGTAACAGACTTGATATAGTCAAAATCACTCCATAGTAAAAAAAATATACTTGGCTGTTTTACTTGAACGTACGATTCAAACAAGGACCAGTTTGTGAAAAATTTAAATATGTTTCAATTTGTGTTTACTATTTTAATAAGTTGGTATGTAATATACTTAATTACAGATATATTGTTTGTGACTTAATAAAGTATCTTATATATCAGCAGTTACCACATTCCCAGTCCCCTGGCTTGTTCCCTATTTTGAGTCAAGTCAGTCCATACTCTCCATTGTATGCGATATTGTGAAATTTCAGACGTTAAAAGTATATGGTTAAAACGTGGTCCGGTATCTGTTATTTTATTTAACAATAAAAATATGTAAGTTAATAGTCTTAAGTAGGTACAGTAAGTATGGTCTAAGATTGAGTTGAGTTTTTTTCTACGGGTAAATGTTTCCACGTATGAAAAAGCACAAAAGATAAACCAACAAGAGAAGAAAGATCGGAAAGAAAAATAATTTTAGAAAAATACAAATACGACCGCGCCGTAGATTGTGTAATTCGTTATCACTACCAAAGCGACGCTACCTCTGTGCTAAGAGCACCACAATATAAATAAAATAATTTTGTTTACATGCCGTGTTAGTTACAGCACACATCGAGCTGTATGTGCAGGATAACGGGTGGTCTGATATTCATGATTTACATTGTGTTAAAAATTTCCCTCTTTACCAATTTTGAAAGTGGTATCTTATGTTATATGGAGGAAGGGGGTTGAAGTAAGTTCGCCGGGAGCGTTTGATGAGTGCCAGCCGCCAATGCGTGTGCTAATCATTTTGATTAAGAAAAGTGCGGTCGCTGGCTGGAAGTTAAAAATACCTAAGTAACCAATATTTATTATTAAATTATCAAATATCAGCAACATTTAGCATGCATGTATCGTTAACGATTAGGACGAATTGCAACGCGCGTCTCTGTGGATGGCATTATCTACAAGGTGTTCGAAGTAGAGTGTTCCAGTGGGTGTCTGCTGGAAGAGGACACCGAGAACTATCGATTTGACCCATATGTTCAGAAATTCAATAGATTAAACTCTTAAACTATTAAATTTCGCTGAACAAACATGGGGGTCATATCGATAACCCTTGGTCTCCTCCTCTTGCCTCTCACCGCGCTGGTATACTCATCTTAGGATGGGACATTTGTATTGCTTAAACCTAATGAAACCATTTTGAACATAAGTCAAGTTTTAGTCCTATTTGGATTATGGCAATAATTCCTTGCAAAGGCTTGTTTGATTGTTTATGTGAATCACAATACTACCATCCGATCCACAAAATTTACTTTTAGACACAAGTAATTCAGATATACTTTTTAGTTCATTTTCTTCCAGATATCAACGAAAAAAATATGATGATCCAGGCATTGACGACGCAGATAAAGATGAAAAGATTAAAAACCCGTCTCTCAAACGGCCATCATATAGGCACGACGGCATCAATCATTTGCCCGGACATTGTAAAGTAGGAAGGTGCTATTATCGCACCAAAGGTTGATCAAGAGTTAAGTGTTTAAAGTGCAGAATAAGGATATATTTGATGAAGATAGAAACTGTTTCTTCTACTTTTATCGGTATGAATCATAAGAGAAATAACGTTTGCGTTATATCATGTTTTTTTATAACAATACTACCTGGCAAAAGCTTGTTTATTCGGAACACTAAAATCCAATACTAGTCTTCGACCCACAAATCTAAATTTTAGATATACAACACAAATGTTAACACACAAATTATTTTTTAAATAATTCTTGACGTAGATTGTAAAACTTGATGTAAACCTTGTTTTTTTTTCTAGGGTATTATTATGTGACCTCTTATCCGGTGAATGCCAAGTTATAAGAGTAAAAAGTTAATTACATCATTATAGCACAGCTATCCGCCTATTATATTATTAAACCTATTGTGGTATTAAGAAACATCGTATGATACACTTAGATAATAAATTCAAGTGACCATTTAACTGAACTAGTCATCAATTTAAAAAATATTCTCTATTGCTTTTAGAATTCGGCCTTGGATTTGCGGCGTTATTGCCAAATAGTAACGATCTACAAGCAGACATTGAGAATGTTGAAGAAGACGACAGAATTACACGACCAACTCGGATAAGACCAATTGACAGATATGATGGTATCAATCACTTTCCATTTATGCAACCTGAGGTAGATGTTCCTATTGCTTTAAATGGAAAACGTTCATTAAGTGTATAAAGTGCAAAACTAGACTCTGTCTTACGAAAGAAAGGAATTGTTTCTTTTACTTACTTTACCGCTATAGTAAAAGAAAATATATAAAAGAAATTGGTGTACCTAGTAAACGTTACACGAAACATGTTTTTTAGGATTCCGTAGCCGAATGGCAAAAAACGGAATCCATATAGTTTCGTCAAGTCTATATGTCTGTCTGTCTGTCCGTCCGTATGTCACAGTCACTTTATTCTGTAACTATAAGCATCGCACTATTGAAATTTGGTAGGAAGATGTATCCCGTTAACTGCTTTACGATTCTTATACAAAAAAGATACGTGCATACATTAAACTAAAACCGAAAAACATTTTTTTAGTCAAATTTATGCGTGTGGGGTGGGGTGTCTATGGATAGGTATTTTAAAATGACATTGAGGTTTTTATAATCATTTTCTCATAAAGTCAAACGTTTGAGATAGACGTTGTCGTGAAGCGACAAATGTGGAGAAGTAGAAGAAGGTAAAAGAAAGAGGTAGAAGAGGGAATAGAATTTATATTAAAACAAAAAAATACAGTACCGAAAAATGAGATGAGGTGATGTCTGTATGAATGTAAGTAAAGTGCAGTGGGCGTGAGTAAGTATCTTCAAATCTTCAATAAGTATTGTCCTGGAGGCAGCAAAGAGCGGCGTCGGAGTGCAGGGCCGACACAGCGGAGGTAGCAGCGACGCCGATGTGCAGCGGTGACAGGCGCCGTGAAGAGCAGTGACGCCGATGTGCAGCGGTGACAGGCGCCGTGAAGAGCAGTGACGCCGATGTGCAGCGGTGACAGGCGCCGTGAAGAGCAGCGACGCCGATGTGCAGCGGTGACAGGCGCCGTGAGGGAGTGACTCACAGCAGTAATGAGGGTAACGGGCACTATATAGAAAATGTTATGATCAGTTGGAGTGCCAGAAGTACTTGGTCTCGGATCCTCTTCCGAGAAGGAGACAGGTCCCTCCCCTAGAGCGAGGAGGTGTTACTGCAGTCAATGGGCTCCGATACTCCTCCGGTGTCCGGTCCCTCCCCTAGCGTGAGGAGGTGTTACAGCAGTCACCGACGGTTCTTCAAGACTTCTTGAGGGAAAATGAAGAGTGTTAAACTTGTAGTATGTCTAATGAATAATAGAACTGTTCGAGCTTAGAACTCGGAATCGAATGAATTGAATGAAAAAAGTAAAGGCTTATATAGGGGCCTGGGCCGTTCAAATTTAGATCGAGGTAGGATCAAAAGTAGAACATGAATACTGGTGGTTTACAGAGGATTAAACCCGAAAAAGTAATAAACTTTGATAGAAGTTGTCAGACTTTGAAAGATATTGTCATAACAACCATGTCAATAAAGATAAAAACAATGTCAAAAATCAAGCAATTTATATAAACCATCGGGAAAACGAATCATCACCCAATGCAAATTAAAGGAAAATTGCAAACAAAGGTAAAACACAGCTATTTTTGCAGTGTTATGTACAGAAAAGTAGAATAACAGAGCTTTGAAAGTTTGACATTTTTAGATTCACAATAAATATTGTTCAAAAAGGATTAGAAAACAAATATAATCCAAAAATACAGAGTAATAGTACAAAAAGAGTAGAAATGCAGGTAATGCCTATAGTTAAATGTCTACAGTACGACTTTTTAGGGAGAAAATACGAACTGTGTTATGGTAGATAAAATCTATGATTAACTCTATGTTCGTGTTTACAGCAAATGAACCAGCAATCTTTGGATGGAAAAAGGAAATGAAAGCATGGAAAAACAAAGATAATGTGATGAAAATGTTAATGTGGGTCCGATGAATACTAAATATATTAAGGTACTCAATTTATTACACGTTATACATGTACAACGGTACAACGTTTCCAAAGCGGTAAAATAGGCGTACCCCCCTATCTAACTTTCAAACTAGTAGAGTGTTTATTATGAAAAAAAATACATAATGTAGATCTTAACAAATTTTTCAACAAAAAATGGTTTGGACGGAGACGAGCTAGCAGTTTTTGAGATATAGCACATTTTCAGCAACCGCAATCATAACTTTGTTGGTCATACAAACACTACGAAAAACAAAGTTATATTTGCTGTCAACAAAATATTGTAGTATTTTAGCTAAGTGGAAGTAGGTGGATTCCCGAATTTAGTTAAAATTGGCACGGAACCCTCAGTGCGCGAGTCCGACTCGCACTTAGCGGGTATTTTTTAACTTCAAATAATGATACTCCTCACTTTCGATAGTTATATTGCTCAGTCTATTGATATTAATGGTGCACTTTATTACACTTTTATATTTTTTAGGTAACGTCTACCCTACACGACTATGGAAAAATACTAATCACATTACACTGAATGGATATAAATATGGTTTGCACGTTGTGACGGGCGAAGGCAAAGAACGATGGCGATGCGTCAAGCAGAGGAAGAAATGCAAAGCTAGCATATTTACTATTGGAGACTACATCTGCAAAATTAAAGAGGAACATAACCATCCGCCGGAAACTGAATAAAAATGTACTTTTTAAGCGGGTTTAAACAAATGAGGTTCTTATTTGACCTTTATGTTTGTCCGCGATAATCTGGTATTTGTCTGAACTATTTTAACGTGATGTTTGGGAAAACATTATGTGTAATTATTAAACTTATCAGAAATAAATTATCTATAGTCCGTAATTCCAAATTACATTGAAGGTTCGGCGAACATGGCATTGTTTGTATGCGGTAATCTAAAGTATACTATTCTAAGAGCTTGTCATTACTTTAGACGGACCGATTACGATCCCAACCAAGAAGGGCAGGAATCTGTTAAAGGTGGACGAGTACTCGCAGATCAACGACAGCCCTCGATATAAGTGTTCCTCCGCGGGGCAGGGCTGTCACGCCAAGTTGCGCTACCTACGTAGATGGCAAGATGGAGAAAATTTTGAAGTAGGTAGGTAAAACCCCAACCACAACAACCCTTTTTGTTCGACTGGGAAATTCTTATCCATGGTACATCATCTCCTTAGGAACTTACGTCAAGTTGTAAGTTTGCCTATTTGTATTTTTAAGTAATAAAAAAAAACATTTATAATAAAGACATACGAACGTACGTCGATCTTGTAATCATTTAGGTACCTTGACATTATAAAGTCCACAAAAAACTAATATCGATAGTGTATAGGTACGTAAAATCAGCCTTGAATCAAATCTGTCAACCAATATCCCACTAAAACATTTTCTTGTAAAATGTCGCCAAAAGCCGAGATTGTATTGCTTTTTATGTTAAAAAGATATGGGATCTCATGTAGAGCCTAGCTTCTCACCCCACGCGTCCCAACTTTACTCACAAACCTACTTACTTAAAGCTTCTTAAACTCCATACTTTAGGCAAAATAATGTGAATGATGGCCACTGCTGAAATAGGCCTCTCCAACGGTTTTGCACAGCGACCGATCACAAGCGGTCTGTATCCAGTTTTATGCTGCATCTTTACAAGGTCGTCTGTCTATATAGTCGGTGGACGTCCTACGCTGCGTCTTTGGTTAAAGGGGCTCCAATATAGAACTTTTCTGCCCCAACGGCCATCAGTCCTTCGATTTTTACTTATCAAAAAACCTGAAGTATAAAAATTTTGGAATTTTAACTTCGCGTGTTTTATAAGATAGACAGACATTAAAAAAAATGTTTTTACAAAGTTTCGTTTGTCAGGTATGTTAAGGACCAAAGTTGTCCCAACTGTCTTAAATTTGTTTAAAGAAAAGTTGTAGACGTCAGGCACCTCGTCGATAGCAGATGTGATCTCATTGAAATCGCGGCTTCACACAGGCCACAGCCCTATGCATAGATGCATAGCGATTTGATATGACGCATTTCTAGTGCAGACGGGCAGTTCGAATGTTTGGGGATCTTAAGAGAGCATTTAGGTATTTAAAAGCTTATTTTGGATATAACCGATGTAGATGTTGACCTGCTCAGGATTTTTTGCAAGTAAAATATCCCATGTGCCTTGCGACGCTTACAAAAACTGCCAAGTTTGTCAATACTGCAGTCGATCTCCATAGGTGAAACGCCTCTGTATCGCCTCTATCCTATCAATGTGCGGAGTTCAGGCAAGCAGGCCCGCTGTGTACGATGCGCGTGCGCGTCTAAGCCGACAGCGGCGGCGTCTGCCGCGTGCGCACCGAAGTACATCTGAAAGGATGGCAAGTACCTCAAGGTTCACGTGTATGTCATCAAACAGGAAGGAGACTTTTTTTGTAACCTAATGTTGTATACTAGATTTAAAATAATTTATAATTATTATGCTCCAAAATTTCATCAAAATTTAAGTTTTTTTTTTAATGAGAGTTCCCTTTATATTTAAAAAAAAAAAACTTAAAGGCGTAGGTAGTTATTTTAAGAAATACTATACAACTATTCACTAAACAAAATATGCATTCCAGATGTGCAGTTTATTCCCACGGAAAAGGGGAAATACATATTGGTGCTAAAAGGATATACATACTCACAAGTCGGCGGGCGCTTTTTCTACTGCTCCTCGAAGCATACAGGGTGCCGGGCGCGCGTGCGCATGATGTCCGGCAAGCTGGTGCCTTCGGGGGACGAGCACAACCACGCTCCCCCCTCCCACGCGCGCTGCGGCAACGGCGCCTTCGTTCAGCTCCGCCCCTCCCGCGGCCTCCCCATCTCAATACCCCCTATAACCTCCCCCAGAGCAGCTATCCTCGCCCTCCAAGCCCTCAACCTCCCCCGACTTCTACCCAAAACTGATCTCTGGATGCAATCTCTCAATCCTGATGATAGAAAAGATCAATAGATATTAACAATTTTGATTATATTGAATTGACAGCATTGCACCTAGTGTTCGTTTGACACTACGAATTTTATTACTTTTTTACTCACATAATAAATAATATCTACTAGTGAATCGAGATATCGAGTTTTATACACGGATCTTATATTTTAAAATGTGATTACAATTTACCTTTGTACGAATTTATGATTTTTTTAAAGTTGTCAATTAATTACTCTACATCAATTTCTTCGGTAATGAAGTGGAATTCTTGTAGGTATTTATCGCTGATAGTTAGTATAAAGGCTGTTAGTATTGTAGCTTACTTATTGATCTCTAAATCTATATTTCGATAATGACTAAGCTTAAGGTTTTGGAAGCTTCGCTTATGGTGATATTTCTATGCAATACATACGTAATTTGGTGATATTTTTAATACTTTATGAGCCTTATTATACTTTTAATGTTAAGAATAGGAACTTAATAATTCGAGGAAGAGTGTGATTGGATTGCGTTTAAATATAAAATGATAGTTTTAATGTTTACTGCGGTTCCTTCATTAAATAATTAAGTTCTTCCTTATTATATGAATTTTGATCTTTCCCCATCATTAAGGCTTGACATGGTATCATCACTTTGACCGATAACCTAGAACAGCACTGATCGACCCATACAAGATATGTTTTAGTCCTTTGTATCTAGCAAAGAAAAATAATGTTAGTACTCTACTATACTCGTAGCTTTGCATGATCTGTGTATGATCATAAGAAACTATTCGTATAAATGATAATATCAGACTAGAAAGAAGGCTTTGTAGCAATGCAGCGGACACCTACACCTACGTGATTTGCTCTACGAGGTAATAATAATGATCGAAGATCGAAGGGCATTCGGCGTGGATCAGCGTCAAAGGTTTTAGTTACTTTAGATCTGAGGTTTAGTTTATTGGAAATAGGTGAAGAAGGTTCGATGAACTAAGCTGGGAGTATGTGTTAAGAGTCAGTAAATATTGCTTTTTGGAATTCTCTTTAATTGTTACGTTTCAGTGTTAGGTCCATGTGATTTTTTCCCAACGACCAAGAGATCAGTAGCTGTGAAGTTCCAGGGGCAGCTCTACCACAAGAACTACGAGGGCAAAGTCGGCATCATATCGTGGCAGTGCGCGAGGAGGCCCTGCAAGTGCAGGATCAGAATAAAAGATTCCCTAGTTCTATCAATGTCTGGCCATCATGACCATGATTGAAACAGTTCCAGAGTTTTAATTACTTTCACAACATTCATAAATTTATTGTTTACTCTCTCTAATACCCTTTTTAACTTAGTTGTCTGATTCCGCACTATCTGATGTTTTTAAGAAAACTATGGATACATAAAAGGTACTATTTAAAACGATATCTTCGTGGATCAGTTTGGTTGTCACTAGTAAAGAAAATAATAAATGTTTGATACACCATGATAACTTGGAGTATTTATAAATTTCTTTCATACTTTGGAACATGCGTCTTTTTATTTTATGCTTAGTTTGTTGGCAAAACTTGCCAAGTTTTTGTTCATAAATTAATATTTTATGCAACCATTAATCCGTATAACACATACACCTTTTAGGGATGTGCTTAATACTTTTCACCTTTACATTTAAGAGTCCGTTGATCACCATTCCGGGAGAGCAAATTCCGCACTAACTTTATTGAATCAAATAACTTAAAAAAAATATCTTTGTTTTTGAAAATGTGCTACATCTCAAAAAAAAATGGTTCAATCTCGTTGAAACCAACTTTTATTAAAAATATGTGTATAAATCTACGTCATATATATTTAACAAAATTAACACTTGATTACACGCATAGGTCTAAAAAATAGTATATATTTTTTGTTTTAGTTCCATAACAATATTATTTTTATATTAATTGAATTATAGAACGGTTTCTGAACTAAAAAAAATATCTAATTCGAGAGAATCATTCGTGTGCTCTTCAACATGGCCTTTAGAAAAGTTAATAAGTCCTAGCGTCCGCGTCGTTATTTCACAACATTTTTTTGTTTACGCAGCCGCGCTGACATGTAGTATGTTATAAAATAATTAATATGACAGCAGGGAATGAGGCGAATCGGTAGGTGGTTCACCGCCGTCATCTTGAGGAGGGGCGTCCATTGATGGGTCAACCAAGGAAAACGCAGATTGCAATGATAACGAATGTTATTCCAAAGTCACAATATGTCGTATTGGAGTGCCGTGAACTTGGATGAATTAACCACTCGTCCAAGGTCGTGAACGTGCGAGACAGGTTCGATGGTATAAATCTGCGGCGGTCATTTGCGCGCCAAAAAAGTGATCCACCTCGACTCTGTCCTCGCGTGTTTGCGCCAAAACCGATACTAGCGTCACACACTTCTTTCAATGCACTTTACAAAATAAATCAACCAATCGAATGAAAGATCTGGTACCTACTCGTAAGTAGTTAAATCCGTAGGCATTGTACAAATTATCAACCAATCAAATTAAAGATCTAGTACTACGTAGTCCAATTTGACACAAATCAGTAACCATTTCACAAATAAATTCAACCAATCAGTTTAAATATCCCGCACAACGTAATCAAATCAGTAATAATCAAATTCAATATCTGGTACAATCACAGTCATATTCTAACTTTAATGTTGGCAGTATACGCGCGCGACGACAAATAAATAAATAAATATCGGAGACCAATCACATAAATTGCTCTGATCCCAAGCTTATTGTACTTGTGTTATGGAAATCAGATACAACAGTGGTACTATAACACCCAGACCCGAGACGATATAGAAAATTTTGATTTCTATCAGATGTAATAATATAATAATAATTATGTAACGTGCCTTCCAAAGCTCGGAGATGGTTGTGATATTCGTCACTTACATGGTCGGAATGGTGACCCATCCTAAAACGACTAGATTTTGAAAAGTGTTTAATTTTAACTACCTTCAAAAAGTCAGTCAAAAGGCTGATTGTATTTTTTGGAGGTGGTTCTATTTTTATTTTCTGTTCTATTTCCAACTTCCAAAAAACGGGGAAGGTTTTCGATTGGTCGGAATCTTTTTTTTTAATTATGTCATAAGTACCTATACGTTCATATTTTTGTATGTAATGTGAGAAGCGTTTCTCACAAGAGTCATGTTAGCAATTTACATTATGGTTCCATGTACTTTCTTGCCGAAGAACAGAACTAAGTAAAAACGATTAAAATTTATTTAATATACCTTGTAACGACGTTATAAGGTATATTAAATAATTATGTGTTCTAGACTATTAGTTATAATAGTGTTATCTCATGCCATTATTAGTTAAAGAAAGATGTAAGTGAGTAAATTTGACTTTCAGAAGCAATATTCGGAAGGTCCACCCGCGGTAACCCCGTCATCCAGATAGGTCAGTACCGGTTCAACCGGAGGAGCGGCAGCAAGGGGTCGCGAGTGCGGTGGATCTGCGTGAAAGTCCACTCCGGCTGCCCCGCCACGCTGGTCACCTGCGATAACGTCATAATGACACAGAAACCGCACAACCACTGAGAAGAGTCCAGCTGCTTTTAGTTCAGATACAAAAATCTAGTGATACAACAGAACGGCCTGCAAAATAGGATAGACCCAAGGGGCCCTGCGCGTAACGTTTCGAGGAACTCATAATGACAACAAGAGGAGGGCGTGCTCATGTGTGAGTGGATGAACTTATTCTTTACCTACATATTTTAGGTGTTTAAGTAAAGCCTGTAAAGTTATTCAGAATTTTTCAACTTATCTGTCTTATAACAACGGTTAGGAAAATATGGTAATGAAAATAATGTTTGTTCCTATCAAAATTATTTATTTAGTCTACTATTCATAGTTTTGTATGAAATATGTTTATGACGCTTGTTAATATTAACACTCATAAATATCAAAGTATATTCAATCTGAGCCAACCATGGAATAAGTAAGATGTAAGATCTAAGATATTATTCACTTAATTGTTTCGATTGTTAACTACTAAAATTTGTTGGACAGGGCTCAAGGCATACAGGACAAGGCAGAAGGTGAGCCATGTCTTGTGGATTGCAGCCGCAGACGCAGGATAGGTCGGTTCGGTCGGAAAACTATCTAAAATATAAGAAATATTTCATTACAAATCACATTATTATCAGCATCAAGACTAAAAATTGAGGAAGATATTTGGTAGAAACTATAACGTATCTTCAGAAAGCATGCCTTGCATGTAGTATGACGTAGCGGTATTTTATTATAATTAAATGTAGATAAGCATTACTTCCTTTCTTAAAAATACACTGATTTCAAGCTATTTTGTTTTTCAATAGACTAATTGAAATATAATATAATTTATAAAAAAAACCATGAATATAACATAAAATAACGATAAACGAGTGGATTAAATACTAACGTGATCATTAATTCCGTTTTGGTACCTGCTAATCAAACACTCTGACAAAATCCTGGTTCTTGAGTAAACATGCCTCACACATTAAAGAAAAGGTCTCTTTAATTGCAGATCAAACGCCATTGTTCACGACATCTCGATTCGGCAAGCCTGTACTCCAGATAGGGAGGCACAGGTTCAACCGACAAAGCAAGTACAAGGGCCCCAAGGCTAGATGGGTCTGTACGAAGATTGCCAGCGGATGTAGAGCGAACGTTATCACAGTTTTTGATGATATCATTATGACTAAGTACAGTCACTCACACGAGTAGAACATATTTTATAGGAATACATTTTTGTCGATAAGCTATAAAAAAGGATCAATTACAGTATAATATATTAATTTGTCTGTTACAAAGCATAATTTAAATGTTTTTATTGGCATCTTCTGAGTCAGCATAATCTCATACGAGTATTAAATAAATTTAGGTCACAGTAGCCTTATATAATAACATAATTGTTATAATGTATATTTAACATTACAGAGCCGTATTTCACAACATCACGATTCGGCAAGCGTGTTCTGCAAATGGGGAAACATAGGTACAACCAACACAGCCGGTACCAGAGGAGCCCCAAATCCAGATGGGTCTGTACCAAGATCTCTTCAGGGTGTAAAGCTCATGTTTTCACTTTTATGGATCAGATTATCACTGCCAATTTAAATCATTCTCACGATTAGAACAAATTAAAGAATTATAAGTAGGGCAGATTTAAAACTCATGAAACATGTGTCCATGTCAGATACAAAGGTATACACCCATTCTTTTGTACCTGATATGCGTATGATAAACATATAAAAGCGATAGTTAGGGATCCTGAGGCATTGTGAAATGCTTTTATTAAATTAGAATAGTTATGCATTGAATAGTTGTGTGTTATAATGTATTTTATCATAATTATTTATATGTATGATTCATTTCATTAATGAGATTATTGCTTTACGTTACAAATAAATTTTGTACAACCATTAATAAAGTTTCATATCTCCATGCATAGCAACGAGAGTTCGAAATCATGAAGGATGTTTTGAAAATAAATTTAGTAATGTAGACTGGCAATGTTTTATTTCTTAATTAATGATGATGAGTTTGCCTATTAACCTTTATTTGTGAAGTCGAGAACTATCAAAATAAAATACTGAATCAGAACATAAATTATAATACCTAAATGTTTTTCTATTACAGGACCATACTTCACAACTTCACGGTTCGGTAAGCCTGTCCTGCAAATAGGGTCGCACAGGTACAACCGATGCAGCGGGTACAAGGGGTTCAAAGCTAGATGGGTCTGCACGAAAATCGCCACCGGGTGTAAAGCACACGTCACCACAATTTTCGACAAGATTATCAACGCTAATTACAATCACTCCCACGACTAGTACAGTCCAATCAGCCCCCCGATTCAGAAGCATTCGGTTACGGATTCGGTCGCGATTTGATAACTTTTATACATATTTTAAAAAAGTGGGTTTATCTACTATTTATTTTTCATCTCTCCTTTTTGGAAAATTGAACTTTCATATGAAGATAGCCAAGTAGAAAGTAGCTTTTCCATCTCTAGGAGAAAAAAAAACAAGTTTTAATTGTTACGACTGATCGGATGTCTAAACATGCAGTCAAATATAATTGATTCACATAATGGTATTAAAAAAAAGCTCACCATAATTGTTTGCTTAGCTAAACATTAAAAAAAATATATATTATGATTGTTGATATGGAAAATATACAATTCATCTCATATTTAACAATTGACAATTAAAATATTTGGGTACCCGCCATACCTTCATAATATCATATCATAATGACACTTTTTTTTTCTATCCGACAAAATACATTATTTTTGCGGCATTTAGGCAGTCGGATGCGAGTCATCGGGATACTGGTCTGATCACTCGTATTGTTATATCATGGCACAAAATTGAATATAAGATGCGCGCCCATTTATCATTTATCGCGGCAATCGATAAATTTTAAGCATCATTTTTATCACAGTTAAAAAGGTTTTTAGTAACTTTTGAATTAATTTGTTTTTATAAGGAATAAGGATGGATTTGCAAGTGGAAAATATTTGTAAAAACGGGTTGTTTAGCAAATAATTGTCTGTTAGCAGAAATATATCGATATTTTTATAACAAGGATTTGAATTATTTGACATCGTCCGCGTTTCATGTTACTCTGTGTTCTTTCGTGCCGTTACTAGTACTTCAGATAGTGTGTTGTACGTATAACGACAGTAAATAAACTGAAATGTTGTGCAAAATCTTAAGGTTTCATCTCTCGCCGAATCACATAATACCTCTTCATCACATTTACAAACAAACAGCTTTATTTTTTCCTCGACTGTTACAGTGAAAAATAGTATTTAACATGGGTGAAAGCACCTATTTCACTGTCAAAATGTTAGCGCTCACACTCCGTTCGGCCGCCAGAAACGTATCGAGTTAAATAGGTCGCTTTCTCCCCTTGAATAACAATCTTTATTTTTATTATATTTGTTACCGAACTAACATATCGACATCCGATCAAACCAAAAAAATAATTTAAGAATGAATAGAAGATCTAGCCGAAACCCAAGCCGAATAGCTTATCGAACGTTCTGAATGGCTGAATGTGACTTCTGAGAACAAATATAGTATTAATAAATGCTTAAACTCGTAGTTGTATTTGTCTTTTAATTTTAGAATAAGAAAAAGTTGTTTTCATCAATGAGCTAGCATTCACGTAAACTTGAAATTTTTATTTGTATCGAAGTTTAGTGATCACAAGCTTAGAAATAGAAATTATAAGTCAATGTTTTGTATCGAAAATGTGTTCTTTGTTAAGTCTTTTGTGGCTTATGCATTCATGAAGAATAAAATCAATTTAGTGTGCTAAATCACATGTTGACAAGATCGTGAGCCCTCATCACAAACATTCTCATAACTAGACAACGTATACAAACTTAGAATATTTATTAAGTTATTTTTATTTTATTTTATTATAATACCATAATTTGTAACAAAATATTTATGTGTATTTGTAAAATTCAGGACCTGTAATGTCTGAATACAAAAGATTGTGTACAAATGTGTGTGAATTTTGACTTACATGTTCGGGCTACCTACGTTATGGAAGTATACCAATCTATTCAGACAAATCACTTCGTATACTTCATGATTGAATTTCACGTACATGTAAGTTTATTTTGTCATAATTATTCTGAAAGTCGGTTAAAAATGTAAAATTATAGTATTACCGGTCCATACTTAACTTCATCACGGCACGGCAAGCATATCGTACAAACGAAGAGACACAGATACACCAGACAAGTCGGTACAAAAAACCCAAAGTTAGATCTGGATCTAGAGTCTGTACCAAGATATATTCCGGGTGTAAAGCTAACATAACGTCAATTTTCGAATAAGTATCTTCGAATAACTGGTAGCTATAATAATTCATTACCACTCCTAGGTATAATTTTTATATTAGGTGACTGGCGCTCTATTATTTAAGAGAATACTTATTAAAATTCAAGATTGTATGTGAAAACAGAATTATTACCAGTATTAATCATTGATCTATATTTAAAAAAATACTTTGGTTATAATGATAATATCATTAGTATATACAGGGTGTTGTTTTGGTCAGAGACGAGCGACTCAGGGGTGGCTGTACAAATGATACTGATACCAAAAAAAAATTGAAAAAAATGGAAAAAACCCACAAAAATATTTTTTTATGCGGTACAGCGATCGAGTCAAAACCACCAACACCAGGCAGCCTCTTCGTAGCTAACTGGCTACGGCGTAGTATTTCGTAGAAAAGCGCTAGCTACGTGCTAGGGTGCGAGTTTTCCCATTCGTTTTGTGTTTTTTTTTAATGTTGTGAAGAGGTTTTCTTGTATAAAACTTGCTTAGAATTTAAAGAAATCATTTTTTTGAATAAGCATAACTCATATTGTCATCCCTGAATTGGATGTCACTGACCAAAACAAAGACCCTGTATTTATTTTAACATTGTCTGGTGAATTAACTTAAATTTCTATCATAATCGCAGTTATTTATTGCATGGTATTTTTGTATTTTTTTGGAATAAAGTTCGTCACTTGTATTACAGAACATGATTTTGAATTTACCAAGACCCAATTTGAGAACCCCTGCTTCGGTGCGGCAAATACAAATTCTGTCGGATACAGAAGGACGCGACCGGCGCTAAAATCAGATGACAGTGCAATAGGGTCACCAGCAAACGGTGTCCAGCTAGAATCACCACTTTTGGTAATAGTATTTTTGAGGCTATTAACTACCATAACCACGAGCCGTAAAAAGTAATTCAAACATACGACAATTATTTTTTATATCTAATATATAAAATTCTCGTGTCACAGTTTTCGTTGCCATACTCCTCCGAAACGGCTTGACCGATTTTGATGATTTTTTTTGTGCTTATCCGGTATCTATGAGAATCGGCCAACATCTATTTTTCATCCCCCTAAATGTTAGGGGTAAACCCTAAATTTTTTATTTTATTTTTTAGACAAAATTTTTATTTCATACATACAATCCTCAATTTTCACTCTTCTACGATCAACGCTTATTTTTTAATAGCCATTTTAGTAATTTAAGGGCGAAACTAAATTCGCTGGGAATGCTTTACTTTTAAAATTACGGGACTCGGCGGGACGGGGCTGGGGCGGGGCGGGACGGGGCTGGGGGCGAAACAAAGATCGCTGGGTCCGCTAGTATTATATATTTTTTCAGTTATAAGTACCAGCTGAAGTATTTTCTGTATAATTTGTCTTCTATCTCTTCTGTATATCTGTAGTGTACCTGTATTGATTAAGTAAGAAAAATATTTTTAGTTTTCACTTACATCAATTATTTTGATTATTAAGTGAGTTATTGTTTTTTCTTTATATTGGTTCAGTAATAGGTACCAGCAGATGTATTTGCTGTATATTTTTTCTTCTGTATATCTGTATTGTATATGTATTAATTATGTAAGAAGAAAATAGTTTTCACTCAAATTATTATTTGCTCTACTTTTTACTGCAGTATAAATGTAAGTATAAATTTTAAATTATATTTAAAACTAATCGTTCAAATATCATAATCTTAATCATTTATTTGCTTTTGAACATAGTACTTGTAAGATAATAAATAATAATGTCATTAAGTTCATACATATTCAGCCATAAAAATAAAGCATGCAAAAATATCAAAATCGTAATATTAAATTATTATCAAAATAAATTTTCACAAATTAAATGTTCAGCCATTCTTATTCAAAATCAAGGTTTAAGCCGAAAAAGCCGTGGCACCAGCTAGCACTCCCGCGCATCGCTTTACTTAGATGATAGAAAATGAAGCAATGAATATAAAGCACAAATGTTAAAAGTATTATGAGTTTGCTATCTTCACACCTTGTCTTACCACAGTATCAGTGGTCGTCCTGGCAGATATGTCTTGCTCCACTGTATCCTCTCTTTGTATAGTAAAACGTGGTGCTTTTACAGCGAAAGTGGAGTTCATGACGTCGTGCCAAGGGAATCCGATGATGCGCTACGGCAAATATCACTTCAGCCTTCTGAAAGCCACGGCGAACGCCGTGAAGCAGCGGTGGCGCTGCGTGAGGTGGTACCGCGGCTGTCGCGCTTCCCTCCACATGGTAGAACAAGCAGTAATAAAGTTTAAAGGTGTACATAATCACTGAAGTTTCATAAATACATTTTAACATTATCATTGAGTTTTATTTCTTGCCAAATGTGGTAACCACGAAATCAAGCAATAAAAACCGTAAAATTAAAGTTTCGTTTCTTTTATACTTCAATACCAGGTATGTTGCATAAGTTTGGTACTTATGATATTGCTAACGACTCACAGCACCAGCTACCATTCATACCCTTCATCACTAACACTCTGGATTAAACGCCAATTTTTACTACAAACGCGTCCCGCACTGAATTAAATGTGTTTCACGACGTTATCTACGTCGAATTAAACGCGAACCGAAATGATTCTAACGCCGATCACAATCCAATTACCGCAATTTGAAATTTCGCGTTCAAAAGTTTGAGTCCGACGAAGAGTGTTCAACTAATTCATCACTCTGTATTTGCGCAGGTACGAAACACCTCGTCCTTCCTCTTCTCGACTACGCCGATATTTGTTGTTCGAATATCAGTGAAGCTTATCTCAATAATTTTGACCGTCTCCTCAACAATGTTATCCGCTTTATTTTCGGTCTCCGTAAGTACGACCACATTTCTGGTTACCGGTTCAAGCTTAAATGGCTTCCCATCCGACATCGCAGAGAAATAAAAATCCTGTGCACTCTCTTCAATACTTCGTAACTCTCACTCTCCGACCTATTTGGCACAGCGCTTCAACTATCTGGCTTCCACGACTTCGCGCAACCTTCGCGCTTCCCATAATCTCACTCTTTTCACACCACTTTTCAAGACCAGCTTTATGTTGGACTCTTTCACCATCTCTGCGATTAGACTTTGGAACTCTCTCCCCAATGAAATCAAATTGTCCCCTCACAAATTCACTTTTAAAAAGTCTCTCCGCACCCACTATCTTAACCTTGGCTCTCTTCATAATTAACAACCATTTTCTTTTTTTGTGCTTTTTGGATGTCGTCATTATCATCACCTTTATCGTTCATAATTT
Source organism: Pyrausta purpuralis (assembly GCA_963924145.1). Taxonomy (NCBI): domain Eukaryota; kingdom Metazoa; phylum Arthropoda; class Insecta; order Lepidoptera; family Crambidae; genus Pyrausta; species Pyrausta purpuralis. Next base: position 24,327,468 of record OZ001643.1, read on the forward strand.
TGTATTTATTAAGTACATGTAATCTATGTATGATTATTAGTCTTTTGCTTATGTATCCTAATATATATTTGTGTAATATTAGTATGTATGTTAATGTTAGTGCATTTTACTTATTTTTTTTTTTGTACTGCTCTTCTCACTTATTGTCAACGAGAGCCCTGCCGAAAAACTGGTGCACAGTTCGGCAGAATAATAATCTATACTAATATTATAAAGCTGAAGAGTTTGTTTCATTGTTTCTTTGTTTGAACGCGCTAATCTTGGAAACTACTGGACCGATTTGTTTTTTTATACGTTTATATACTTTTTATTTTTACTTAAGATAGCCCATTTATCGAGAAAGGCTTTAAGCTTTATAGCATCAAGATACGACTCATAAGTCCAGCGCCGCAGCGAAAAATGTTGCGGAAACGGGCGAAATATATTCCTTTTGAGAACTTCACCCTACAAGGGGGAGGGAAAGGAGCAAACTCAAAACGCGCGAACGCAGTCCAGAGGGACCGCTAGAAGAAATATATATTAAATTAATTTAAGAAAAGAAAAAAAATTATAAATAAAAACTGTTTTTTTTTGTTGATGTTGTCTGTTTTTTGTCAAAAGTGAGTTTTGTTACTAAATTTATACTAATCTCATTTTATATTAAAGGGGGGCAGGTTAATGATTGCGTAAGTAGAGTATGTGGTTGCCGTGACATCATGTAATGAATTGTTCTTCTAAAATCAACGAAATGTCTTTTATCACATGTTTGTTTATGCTCATGCATGCAGGATTCGAAAAAATCTGTACCTACGTTGTTTTGGGATAATCAGTGGTAACCTTTGGCGTATAAACGAATACAAGAATGATGTTGCTATAGTTTCAAATCACATTACTTATATTCAGTATGTATTTTGATTAATACGCCGGTAGGTAGTTTATATGATAAAATAATATACAAAATATATACGATATTTTGTAAGTCATTGCCGAGGAATGTATTTTTTTATAAACGCGGGAAAATCATGGACTTGATATAAATAGGGTTTTAATGTCAAATTTAAGTACTTAATAATATGAGTGACTAGAACATTAATCCTAGCAAACCTTAAATATTTTCAATACAAATAGGTAAGCGTTCACCTAAAGTTAAGAACATCTGCTAATAAAGAAAGTTGCTTAGAACAGTTTAAGGTCCTATGTAAGGGCGTGGGGAGCTTGGAAAGAAACAAAACTGATTAGCAAATGAGTTGGGGACAGGGACAGTTGATTTCGGAAAGGTTTAGAGAGCGCTCAATAGATGCGCACGTGAGTGTAATAAGGAGGAGCTGGTTGGGTGCAGGAGCTCAGACAAAGAATTGGCGCAGCATCATCGTCAAATAGCTTTACAGATATTGAATCCGCGTTTCCGGGTATTTTAGGGACCAACCCCGTGGACGCCCGGAGACTAAAGTGGAAAATGAAGAATTAAAGGCTATTGTGAAAGCGGATCCGTCACAAAGCACTTCAGAGATAGCTGCAGGCTTCGGAGTAAGTGATAAAACTGTTTAAATCCACTTGAAGCAAATCGGGAAAATAAAAATAAAACTTGAACGATGGGTGAATCGAACTTGCAAACACGCGTCGACTGCTGTGTTACTTTGATCAACCGACACAATTATGAAGGGATTTTAAATCAAATCATTACTTGTGATGAAAAAGTGTTTGGTGGACTAGCGCCGATGACGTTCACTACAGAATTCTAAAATCTAGCCAAACGATAACGGCAGATATCTATTGTCAGCAACTGCAAACCATGAAGGAAGAACTAGCTGCTAAACAACCGGAATTGGTCAATCGCTCTAGGCCACTGCTGTTTCACGACAACGCAAGACTGCACACTGCACAAAAAACAACCACTAAGTTAGATCAGCTACAATTGGAATGTCTGCGACATCCTCCGTACTCCCCGGAACTTGCTCTAATAGATTACATTTTTTTCCGGAATTTGGACAACTTCTTACAAAGAAAAAAATTCTACTCCGATGCGGCAGTTCAAACCGTCTTCATAGAGTTTATTGATTCTCGTCCCCATGTTTTTTTTTAGTAAAGGGATCAATGAACTACTTATGAGATGGCAAAAGTGCATAGATAACAACAATAGTTTGTGCTTTAATGGGTTCGATTCCCGTTGTTGGTATTTTGAATCTAGAAATATAGAAAGTCATCCGTATGGTTACTTACTTGACGTATTAAGAACTCTAAGTTTCAATACAAGCTGCAAATTTTTACGGTTGAACTGTAATTATAAAAAGCATGTAAATCAAATAGTTTGGGTTCGAGTCCCAAACATTATCAATCATAGAATTATCAATCAAATTCTAAAATAAATAAATTGCTACATATCATCAGTCTGAAAATTGTAGACGCAGTAAAGGGGAAATCGCTAGTTACAAAAAGATATGTCTTGGGTTCGATTCCCTAGAGACATACATTAAAGTTGTTATAGAAGTTTGTTTATTTACACTATTTTTACCCCAAGGGTTACCGTATGTAGGTATGTTTGTAAAAATTAAACTTTTATTAAGTATTTGATATAAGTATTTTGTTTAATGTTATCACTGGAAAATGGAATTGTTTATAAGCTCGACTGGAGTGTTTAAAATATATTATATTGAGTTGAATAACTATCTATTTATTCCTTTCATAAGTATTTAATGGTAAAAAATGTAGTTAAAGTCAAACTTGACATAATGGTAAATTCTTTTCCATTTTCTTGTGAATATTTTGTAATTGCTTATTTGATTTCTTTCTTTTGTAAATAATTTTATGTGTATTTTACATTGTTTTGTCGCTTATGTTTGCGTTTTTTTAACCATCCATATTTAACTGATTTATTTCGGAATGAATTCACCGTTTATTTGAATAAATAATAAAAGCTATAACTTCTCTGAAACTTGATGTATAACATTATTATTTAGTATTGATATTAAACTGACAAAACATTAGTATTTTATAAATTCAATTCAAATTCTTTTGTCATCTAAACCGACTTCTAACTGACGTTATTTCATTAATGACAATATTATTTAAAGAAAGATTTTTATTTATTGTTACAAGATGATTCCCGATCCTAGTCTGCCCCACATATTTTCTTCGTTCTGTAATGCACTAAACCACATACTCGACGCGATTTATGTAACACCACTGTATTCAATACCACTGTGTTCAATACATCATAATTTATACACCTATCTAGATTTGTCATAATAATAATAACGTTTATTGTGGAAATGCCGGAAGTGTCCTCCATGTTGAATGTAATTCGGCTATGATATAAGAATTACTTGGATTAATCTTGAGATGATTTAATTATTATAATTATATTCTATTTATAATAAATTGAATATTTAAAGATTATTGTTACTGTTATTACACTTTTATGTTTGCCGTAAAACAAATATTAATTTTGGCGCCAAAGGAAGTTGACTCTGATTGGTTAATGAAGGTTAGATTTATTTCAAATATTGTTACTATTAAAATAATAATCTAAAAGGCTAACTACATTCAGTAAGATTAATAACTAAATAATTAATAAATGTATATATAATTAACTATCAGATTGTTTATCCCTACAAATAAATATTATAGTAAAAGTTCAGATATGGAAACGGATATCGTCCCCACTGTTTTCTACCGTTGTCGGGGTTTAGATTTGTATAAAAGCGTGCTGCATGCCAGAATATGTGCTCTATTTGTACTTTTTCTGACTTTGTGCATTATCTTTGCGCTACTTTGTTGGAATAAATCTTTTGGAGATGAACCTGACGATTTATACTACGTGTTTATTATTCAAGCACCCCACACGCGGTCACACCTCACAAATGGGATGTGCGAGAATCACGGGCCTTACGCTTCCGGCTTTGACCAAGGAAGAATAATGGACCAAGAAGACAGCTAAGATATAGAAGACCAGAGAGAAAGGCATCGTCGAGTGACACGTGCTTACGTGGAAGACATCCCCAAAATTCATCAAGAAAAAAGTACGTGTAACATCACAAATTGACTGCTCATAATCAACTAGCTGTGTGAACTCTGTGGATACTCTAATATTTGTCATTTCTCGAAAACTACAAGTTGAAAGCCACGACGGAATTGCCGAAATCAACTTGGAGAAGAGGAAAGTCTGAAGGAAGTACCAGTGCAAAAAGACATCCAGCAACGATACTGACGCAACCAGGAGTGAGGCGGTGCTACATCTACTGATAGGTCAGCCACGAGATGCGAGACTGCCGTACTCAATGACGTGACACATGCCAGCGCAGCGCTGCAGCGGCCACATATGCACCACTCGATGGTTCACAGCTTCCAGTTTAATGCATCAGCCGCCATTCAGCCATCTCAAGGTGAGTCGCATTATGTTTACTCCTAAGTGACGAATATAGACTAAAAAGGTCAAACCATTAAATACTAAAAATTTGCCATCGACCAGTGCAATGAGAAGCTTTCGAGATGCTTACACGCAGTCGCAAGGTAGATCACACATAGTTTTACACATAGACAACATTTCCTCGAGTGATTGATTTATAATAACATATACATTACGATTACGCTGATAAAGATAAGACAGCACGGTAGCTCAATTGGTAAGAGCGTTTGGCCCGGTATGCCAAAAGGTTGCTGGTTCAAGTCCCGCCCGTTCGCAAATTTTTGGTTTCTTATTTCATCTTTATGAATATAAAATATGACACTGTGAGTGTTAAAAACATTCTAAAGCATTAGATAGCGAGGCGACATCAATTTCCAAGTTGAATTTATTCTGTAAAGAATAACTGCTTGGGCCATCTGTTTCATAGACAGACGGCTAGATGGCGCTAAGCGTCACGCAATTGACGTTTTCATAAGAAACCACAAATTTCGCCGGGTCGGACTGACAGCACGGTAGCTCAATTGGTAAGAGCGTTTGGCCCGGTATGCCAAAAGGTTGCTGGTTCAAGTCCCGCCCGTGCGCAATTTTTTGGTTTCTTATTTCATCTTTATGAATATAAAATATGACACTGTGAGTGTTAAAAACATTCTAAAGCAAAAGATATCATTGTTAGGTAACCTATCACCAAATTATTTTGGTGAAAGCTTAGTGACGGGGAGGTAGACAGAGATAGCCCAATCAATCTAGACGAAAGTTAATTGAGTAACTGAGTAAGCTTATTTTTTTGAACGGTGATTATACTTTTGTTAGTGTGTGAAAAAGGGGGTAGTTGGTGATGAATTGTTAAACCTAATAACTTCGTTCTGGGTGAAACAATAACTATGTGTACTTTATATTTTATGAGTACCGTTTACAACAGATTTGATTTAACTATCAGTAAAACCACGCATACAATATATTTTTAATGCAGTATGAAAAATAAACAACATTATGCATTAAATAAATAGTTGTATAATGAGGAATCGACGGTTCGGGTTTCTTTTTTCCACCGTTGAGAAGTTTCTTTCTTCAATCTTAAACAAAAGAACATTGATATTAGGGTATAAACATTTATTATTTATATTAGTAGTAGTTACAGTATTTCAAATATTCCGGAATAAATCGTTGGCTATATTACCTACGTAAACTCTGTGTGATCTAAATAAACTGATTTCTGTGTCACATACGGATAATGATTGTTTGTGTGAGCAGCAGTGTCTATGTGACCTATGCAGCTGCGTAAAGTAATGTATGTGTGAATGACTTAAAGCAATGCTGTGTGACCTACATTAATTATGTCTGTGTGAGTAGCAGTATCTGATTGGCCTACATGAAGTACCGTGTGAACTACGTAGAGCAATGCTGTGTAAGCTAGGTAAATTGTCTGTGTGAGTAGCAGTACCTGTGTGGCCTAAGTGAAGTACTGTGTGAACTACGTAGAGCAATGCTGTGTGAGCTACGTAAATAGTCTGTGTAGAAGCAGCATCTGTGTGGCCTACGTGAACTACTGTGTGAACTACTTAGAGCAATGCTGTGTGAGCTACGTAAATTGTCTGTGTGAGAAGCAGTGTCTGTGTGGCCTACGTGAAGTGCTGTGTGAACTACGTAGAGCAATGCTGTGTGAGCAACATAAAGTATTGCCTGTGTGACCTACGTAAAGCATTGATGTGCGAGCAAAGCACTGTGACGAACATAAATTGTTGTCTGTGTTTTCTACGTCAAGTAGTGTCTGTGTGACTTATGTAAAGTAATGTTTGTGTAACTGGTAACGTCCAATACCCCTTTAATTTATAACACATGCTAAAATTTCGTCCAATACCCCCTTAATTTATAACACATGCTAAAATTTCCTAACTAAAAAATATATATTTGTAATGCAAAGTAACAGAATATTACCGTGTCCATCAAAACAAATTTCTTGCAAGTTTCCAGTGTACTTGTTGATTCTGCCCCTTCTCATTTTCAGCACACTAACACACTAACGCAGACTAAACACCACCATAGCTGTGATAGTTGATGCTTGATGGTCGAAGTGATGGCACCGACTCCAAAAAGAAATTGTTTGCCTAAAACGGATTCCTTTCCTTTCAATGGTGAAGAGATTATTTAAGACTTTTTAGTGCATTTTGGTTTTGAAGTCGGTTTTTACTTTTTTTTAAAGTTTATTTTATTTCTTCATTTTTAGTGATTACATAAGAGGGGGGGGGGGGGAGTTTCACCTTATGATTCTATTTTTTAAGAAGCTACAAATAACCTATCATAAGTTCTGTTATTATAATTACTGAACTCTTAAGCGTTAAGGAGTTCCACCATCAGCTTAGCCACACAAGATATTGACTATCAGACGTAACAACACGTCAACATTAAGATTCTAGTAAAGAAACACTGTACGTGCCTTTAAAATTTGAGGGTTTCCCTCGATTACACCAAGATCCCATCATCAGATCCCAAAATGAAAAAAATGGGACCAACTAGAAGGTACACCCTCTAAGTAGGCGAAAATATTTTTCGATTCGGTCGACAAACAACTGAGATATGTATGTTACATACATACAAAAAAAATAAAAAAACGTACAGACGAATTACCTCCTCCTTTTTTGAAGTCGGTTAAAAAGATTAAAATACTTTAGAATGTTTTTAACACTTACAGTGTCATATTTTATATTCATAAAGATGAAATAAGAAACCAAAAATTTGCGCACGGGCGGGACTTGAACCAGCAACCTTTTGGCAGACCGGGCCAAACGCTCTTACCAATTGAGCTACCGTGCTGTCAGTCCGACCCTGCGAAATTTGTGCTTTCTTATGAAAACGTCAATTGCGTGACGCTTAGTGCTATCTAGCCGTCTGTTTATGAAACAGATGGCCCAAGCAGTTATTCTTTACAGAATAAATTCAACTTGGAAATTGATGTCGCTTCGCTATCTAATGCTTTAGAATGTTTTTAACACTCACAGTGTCATAATATTATATATTCATAAAGATAAAATAAGAAACCAAAAATTTGCGCACGGGCAGAACTTGAACCAGCAACCTTTTGGCAGACCGGGCCAAACGCTCTTACCAATTGAGCTACCGTGCTGTCAGTCCGACCCTGCGAAATTTGTGGTTTCTTATGAAAACGTCAATTGCGTGACGCTTAGCGCCATCTAGCCGTCTGTTTATGAAACAGATGTGAATCTATACTAATATTATAAAGCTGAAGAGTTTGTTTGTTTGTTTGAACGCGCTAATCTCAAAAACTACTGGCTCGATTTGAAAATATATTTTTACGTTGGATAGTCCATTTATCGAGGAAGGCTTTAGGCTATATAACATAAAGATACGACTCATAAGACCACAGCAGAAATGAAAATGGTGCGAAAACAGGAGAAAGATATTCCTTTTGAGAGCTTCCGCTAACCGCTAAACCGCTTAAGTTACACAAAAATGATGTGTGACAGGATTGTTCAGCATTAAGAGTTCTATAATAAAGTTCGCGACAGCATATGTCTATCTTTTATGGTTGACTTACTACAACCTTTTTTATGTTGATAAATTTGTAAAAAAATAATGCATTATTTTTGAGGTGTATTATACACACAGGTATTTATTCTTATGAAAATAAATACATTCATCATCGCGAGCATTTCATTTAAAACCAAGTTGCCCTTTATATCATTTGATTTCAATAAATATCTTAGGAGCTATCACAGTTTTAACATAACTCCGCACCAAAATAATGTTCGCAGCTTAAGTACAACGTGCGCTTGCGCTAATATTTTATAAAGCTGAAGAGTTTGTTTGTTTAAACGCGCTTATCTCAGGAACTGCTGGACCGATTAGAAATATTTCTGTGTTGGATAGCTTATTTATCGAGAAAGGCTTTAGGATATAAAACATGACGCTGCGACGGGAGGGGAGGGAGCAAACTCAAAACGCGCGGACGAAGTCGCGGGGGACCGCTAGTATAAAATATGACACTGTGAGTGTTAAAAACATTCTAAAGCATTAGATAGCGAAGCGACATCTATTTCCAAGTTGAATTTATTCTGTAAAGAATAACTGCTTGGGCCATCTGTTTCATAAACAGACGGCTAGATGGCGCTAAGCGTCACGCAATTGACGTTTTCATAAGAAACCACAAATTTCGCAGTGTCGGACTGATAGCACGGTAGCTCAATTGGTAAGAGTTTTTGGCCCGGTCTGCCAAAAGGTTGCTGGTTCAAGTCCCGCCCGTGCGCAAATTTTTGGTTTCTTATTTCATCTTTATGAAGATCAAAATAAATTATTGATCACATTGAATTTAGTAAGTTAAATGATAATATTTTCAATATTAATAGTAAAATAAATCTAATCTACAACGTCCCATTGCTAAACAAATCCCCTAAATAGGACACTTTAAATTTGAAACTACTTAAATGAATATTTGAGTATTTTAAAATCTAAATAATGATTACAAGGTCTATAATGTGACCGCGTGTGGGGAGATTTATTCCAACAAAATAGCGCAAAGATAATGCACTAAGTCAGAGAAAGTACAAATAGAGCACATATTCTGGCATGCAGCACGCTTTTATACATATCTAAACCCCGAACAACGGTAGAAAACAGTGGGGACGATATCCTTTTCCATATCTGAACATTTACTATAATATTTATTCGTAGGGATAAACAATCTGATAGTTAATTATATATAAATTTATTAATTATTTAGTTATTAATCTTACTGAATGTAGTTAGCCTTTTAGATTATTATTTTATTAGTAACAATATTTAAAATAAATCGAACCTTCATTAACCAATCAGAGTCAACTTCCTTTGGCGCCAAAATTAATATTTGTTATACGGCAAACATAAAAGTCTAATAAGTGTCCCAATAATCTTTATATATTCAATTTACAATAAATAAAATATAATTATAATAATTAAAACATCTCAAGATTAATTCAAGTAATTCCTGTATCATAGCCGAATTACATTCAACATGGAGGACACTTCCGGCATTTCCACAATAAACGTTATGATTATGACAAATCTAGATAGGTGTATAAATTATGATGTATTGAACATAATATGGAACCTATTGTTGTTTGATGGAATTGTCTTTAATGGCACGAAAATGCCAAAAGCAGTTTAACAGTTAAGCTTTGATATAAATGATTACAGAAAACATAATTTTGGTCGTTCAAGTCAGACCATTTTATGTATGAATTCATGAAAATGTACATAGAAAGCAAGTGCTATTCCCATAAAACTAAGATAATGATATGTAGGTATGTACAATAATTAAAGATATAACGGATATAATGATTAAAGATCAAGTGTTTTAAAAATGTGTCAATCATGACGATTGGCATTTATAAGTTAAGATGTAAAATCTTTAGCAGTGACGTGGCTTTGTTGTATCTCTGGCAAACTTCACCAGTGCTTGTGGTCACTCCGAACCATCAGTATGCGATCTCTGTAGATGACCATCATGAACCGACAGCCCCTGGCCCAGTGGTTGCAGCGCCATCTCCTCTCGTTCATCATGTTGATCAGCTTAGTTCTTCGTAAGAAGTACCGGCTGTCTTCAAACTCCACCATTGGGTAGCCTTTTCGTGATGTCACAAACTTGGCAAATGAGAATCTGAAAAGGATATATCATTATTTAATAGCCGATTTCGTAAAGAAATGCAAAAGAGCTATAAAACTGGCTAAATAGTATTTTTTCGGTAATCTGATTAATTTGTTACTAATTGAGAATGATGTATAAAAAATCGTTGTTTATCATTAACTAAAGTTAATTCATTTACCTTTGTACTTCTATCCTCCCAAAAATCTGTAAGTCGCGTCAAATTGAATCCAGGTATAGAACTTTATGAACCAAATTATGTTTGATTCAGAGTAACAAAACAACTTTTTAGACAGATTATGTGTAGTATTAAAACGCGTTTTATAAGGTAGAACAGCCGTCGTAGAAAACGCCTAGTGTTTTAAGCGGGACTCAAAAGCAAAGCAGACTTGGATAAAGTAGGCTAGTGTAGTGTTAGAGTGTGTGAGTGAGTCTCAGTGTTTGTCTCATCAGGCGTGAAAGTGCAGAAAGGAACGTGTCCATCTCCGGCCAAAATCATAAAGGGGAAACTACTGATCCCAAGAAAAACTTTCGCATGCCTAAGTCACATAATGACACAAATTTGACGAGACCTTCCCATATTGTAGATTATATATTCAATTCAATTCAATATCTTTATTGCAAGTCACATAGTGGTAAGCTGTTCGTAATTACAAAATAAAGAAGCATATGAGCATATACCACACTACATTCATCAACCAAGACACAGACATCTAAATACTCTTTTATCACACTCATGATTTTCAAGACTCACAATACTCACTTATCTTTCACCCAAAACGATGGACAAAAAAGATAACGCACAATGATTAGGTTTCGTGACAACATTAAAATCCACACACAGCACAAAAACCCTAGATTTAGTTCAATCAAATTTTATTTCGTGATTTCATTAATTCAATATAATTCTGTTAAAATCCTAAGTCTAGGTAAGTAAATACAAAAATTAACTTAAAATTACAAAAAAAATGCGAATATTCTATTAGCGTGCTAGGAGCTCTCAAATAATTGTTGGAACGACTATAACCTTGCCACTAACACTTTTAACTCTCCAACATTACATTTTTTTTTAACTTTTTTATAAATGGAAAGGTCGTAAATATAGGAAATCCCAAAATATACTAATCTTATACCTATGCAATGTGGAACTTGATCAGGTTTCACTACTTTAAAGTTAACAGCCATTCAAATGTTTTTTATAGGTACAGCCATTACACAACACCTTCTTCAAATTGTTAGACAAAGACTTTCATTATTTTTAAATTCGGTACCTACATTTTTAAAAGAACAATACCTCCTTTCAACTATTTCGTCGTAGTAGGTAGTAGGGCTAGGAATCACTCGCCCAAATAGTTTCGCATTAACAAAAAAAACCAACAATATTTTGAACAACAGCAACACATCTAGGAGCATAAAATGTCTAGTGTTAAACCCTAAGGAACTTTCAAAACGGCGGAATATCAATTAGATAAAACAATAACCATTAACACACCTAAAAAGGGACCTTAAGGCGAGCTACTCCGGCCGCATCGGGCAAAAATGGTTCCCCTCACCCCTCACGCCAAATACAAATGCGACTTTTTTGGTCATGTTAATCATGTATTGCATTTACTAGAAATTTAAATAGGATATGAAACATGTTTAAGGATTTAAAGGCATTATTGTTAAAAGATATATGAGGTTTTATTGTTATAACTAATAACTTACTTTTTTAATAAACTTAAAAATAATTTATCAACTCGACATGTATGTACGTGATATTGTTCGGATTGGATAAAGTTTGAATATGTTGAGTATGTATTAAGGCTTCCAAGCATGTGTGTAAATTGTTAGTGTTTGCATGTTTGTCAACTGATTTTTCGGAAATGAGTAGCCATAGTTATGATACAGTGGAACCATCGAGAAGTACAAATAAATCTGTTACTTCGGAATAGAGAACATATGCGTTATTATTTGCTATGGGTAAGTTTTTTTAGGATAGTAAAATTTTTAGAACAATCATAAATTATTATGGGAATTTCTTCAGAAAGTTTTCTATGCGTCACCTTCGTGGCGAAAATTTATACTGATATTATTCAAATGAAAAATACTGCTTTAAGGAAGCTATCAAATTGTAACAAAATCTGTTAGAATCATGAAATTCGGTTCATTATTCATGTAGATATTAAATCTTGAAATTTCTACGGCCACAAAAGTTACTCACCGTGACACGAAAGTTACGCAGCGTCTTAATGTTTAGATTATTCGGTACTAAAAGTATTAATTACTTGAAATATTACCTTGAACTGTACTATACATTTATTGAAAGCATAAAAAAAACAACATAAAGTAGGCATAGCAAAAATACAATGAAATATACTATCTCTTTTTAACCTATGTTGGGCATAGAAGCACTGAAAATTATCTATATTAAAGCAATCTTATGCAATGCACAAATCAATAAATAATAACTTTACAAATTACTAGTTATAATCAATTTTCTCATTTGGTTATAATAATAAAATTATTTATTGAAGAGAGAATCAAATATGGAGCAAGAGACAGCTTGATGATATCTTATATCTTTTAGAAACAAGGAACAGACATAAAGCTGAGCATGCAATAGACGGAGTGCTACTTTTATGTTTTGTCCTTGGTTTATTGCTTATAATGTTGGGTTTAGTCGGGATGACTTGCTATATGGCCCGGAGAAAGGCGAGAGACCATAGATGTATGGAACTATGTACAGCTCTATGTACGAAAAGAAATTATAACAGTGCTACCTTACATAAAAGGGAGGAGAGAATCGAGACTGATCTTGTAAAAAATGTATAATAACCTTAAAAAGCTGTAGAGGTTGTGGTTTTACCATTTTAGGGTGTAAATAGTTTATATAAACGTGTGCATGTGTGTTCTTTTTATTAACCGACTTCAAAAAAGGAGGAGGTTATCAATTCGACTGTATGTTTTTTTTTATTATGTTTTTTTTGTAAGTATGTTACCTCATATCTCAGTCGTTTGTCAACCGAATTGAAAAAAAAAATCACCTACTTAGAGGGTGTACCTTCTAGTTGGTCCCATTCTGGGATCTGATGATGGAATCTTGGTGTAACTGAGGGAAACCCTCAAATTTTAAAGGCACATATAGTGTTTCTTAACTAGAATCTTAATTTTGTTACGTCTGATAGTCAACATCTTGTGGGGCTGAGCTGATGGTGGAACTCCTTAACGCTTAGGAGTTCAGTAATTATAATGACGGAACTTATGATAGGTAATTTGTAGCTTCTTAAAAAATAGAATCATAAGGTGCAACTCCCCCCCCCCCTCTTATGTAATCACTAAAAATGAAGAAATAAAATAAACCTAAAAAAAAAGTAAAAACCGACTTCAAAACCAAAAAGTCACTAAAAAGTCTTAAATAAACTCTTCACCATTGAAAGGAAAGGAACCCGTTTTAGGCAAACAATTTCTTTTTGGTGCCATCACTTTGACCATCAAGCATCAACTATCACAGCACCGACTCCAAAAAGAAATTGTTTGCCTAAAACGGGTTACTTTCCTTTCAATGGTGAAGAGTTTATTTAAGACTTTTAAGTGCATTTTGTTTTTTTTCTAGATAGCCTAAGGTTTTGAGTGTAACGTTTTCCCTCTTAAAATTAGTACGGCTCTCGATCGGAACACTCGGCCAATGAATTACGCCCCAAGCAATTGGTGTAATTATTCTAACAGTCCGGGTTTTGCTATAAAATAAATCTAACGTAAACATAAACACTACTATAATAACATAAAAACTACTATAACAGAACTAAAGTAACGGACATAGCCTTGAGAATCAGTAAGCTCAAGTGGCAATGGGCAGGGCCCATAGCGCGAAGAACTGATGGCCGTTGGGGCAGGAAAGTTCTAGATTGGAGACCCTTCGACCAGACACGCAGCGTGGGACGTCCACCAACAAGATGGACAGACGACCTTATAAATATCGCAGAATCAAACTGGATGCAGACCGCTATTGATCGGTCGCTGTAAAAAGCCGTGGAGGCTATGTTCAGCAGTGGACGTTCTTTGGCTGATAATGATGATGATGAATCATAAACACATTATTAAGAGCTATGAGCTTGATTAAAATTTGAATTTGAAACTAACAACTCTCTTTTATTTTGTTATTATTAAAATTTCCCAATGGTGTATGATAATGGAATTTCCCTCGGATAGACCACACTCTAAGTACATATCAGCCTTGTTGCAGTAAATAGATTGGATCGTTAACAGAAATTCACTAAGCCACAATATATCCGAGCTTCCAATATCAGATACCTTTCCCCTATGCAGAAGTCAATCAAGATATCTACTTGATAACCTTAGATATATTCACGATTACAACATTAAAGTGTACGAGAGTTTACTTTTGGGATTTAAGAAACTATATAACAACTCAAACCAAATTTAAACTAAAAGGATTCGCTTTACTAACTAAACATTCTTGTGGTTCGAATCCGCAATGTACATTAACGGGTGTATTAAAGAAACAACAAGATACACTTGTTGTTGAGGCACAAATAATGGGAGTGCAGCCGGGAGAGATCCAGAGTGCAGCAGATTGTGAATACCACTGTTTTTAAATGAAGCCGGTAGGGAACTTTAAATAATGAATTAGAAGGACATTGCAGTTTAAAGATTGTAGTTTAGAACTAGGATCCTCATTTATTGATAATTTTACGGATTTATATATATGTTTAAACATGGTTTAAAGGTGAACCCTTGATGCGTGACCTCTATGCACTCGATACACATCCCATATGCAGCTGGTCTCCGACCTTTGGTTTGGCCACACCAATAAACTATCACAGACAAAATACAAACAATTAAAACCATGGTAAAAGGGAAAGTACACAAGTTGTACATGAAAAGATCTAATCCACGGATTTACCATAATACGCTTCGCAGCGAAAGGAGACCAGCGCTGGTAGTCTGATGTTGCAAAAATTTGACATTTCATTATCACAAAAAATAGCTTGCAGTATCACGAAATCTGATAAAATTAACCGTATTCATAACGCAATCTTCAAACGTACACATTTGCCACGAATCGTACCTACCCGATACACATCCTCCCATTATTTAGGGTAACCGTTATAACGGAAGATATTTTTATGTTAGAGAGCTTTAAGTCCTTACTGCCGAACTGGTGGTTTTTACTGTCAATAAATATGCAACAATTCATCAAATTTAATTAAAGCTGTCTTACTAATTGTAAATAGAGACAAAAAAATGGCATGAAATCATAATAAAGGTTCAGAATCCGGCCGGTTTTACTGCTGTGTGCTAGTGCTCACAAGCGCACAGCAATAAAACCAGCCAAGTGCGCATCGGACTCGCTCACTAAGGGTTCCGTGCAAACTTTAACTCAATTAGAGATCCACTTACTTCCACTTAGCCAAAATCCCACAATATTTTGTTGACAGCAAATATAACTTCTTTTTTTCATAGTACGAGTATTTCTATAAATAATAAAGTTATGTTTGCGGTTATTGAAAATATGCTCAATCTCAAAAACTGCTAGTTCAATTTCGTTCAAACCAACATCTACATCATGTATTTTTTTCAAATTTACACTCGCTTAGTTTAAAAGTTAGATGGGGGACACCCATTTTACCACTTTGGAAGCGTCTGTCTCTCAAACTTTAGACTTTTAGAGAAAATGGTTTGAGGAACTCATTATTTATTTTATTGCTTGTATTATGTTATGTAATTATTAATTGTATTTACTTGGTCTTCATTTTATTGCTTCGAAGTATGGATTATTTATGCAGACACGTTACATTTTTCATCTATAATTAATTTTGTTTCCTTGTCGCACCGCCCACATTTCTGTTTAGCCCAAAGGCATGACTAGAGAGGTAGAGAACGCCATATGGCCTTAAGTCCACCTTTTGTACAAAATTTTATTATTGTGCAATAAAGTATAAATATATTATTTTTTTCGAGCGATCTTGAAAATTCGGAATCAATGGCAGCAATCCTGTTTCTTTTCAAATTACATGGAGTTTTTACCATAGGTGTCACCGACGGCTCCCAGCATTAGAAGGTTCGCGGTGAATATTAATTTAAGGAAAAATAAAAATAATTCCTGCAACACCGGTAATAAGTAAATCAATACCTTATGTCAGTTTGACATTAAATAAACAACGTTTTGCAAATAATTTATCATTGCAACTATTAAATTAAATTCCACAAGAATCCCAAGCAAATTATAGTAAAATACAAAATCGGAAAATATAAAAACACATAATCTTGACTTTCAGTACATCGTTTAATGTATATATCGGATAAATAAATAGATTCCATGCATGTAAGTAATACAATTTTGCAACGTGTTTCTATGTACATAAGTAGCTAGATATATTCAGTGTCTGTTTATTGGTTTCATGATTTAAATATAATAATCAACTAGTGATTATTAAATGGTCAAAATCCCTGCAAGATAGCGGTTTCAAACTGAGTTTATTATCGGTTTCTCACTTCATAAGATCCGAGGCCCTCATGTGTTGCAGAACTATTTAAAACAAGTTTTCAGCAGATTACAGTTAAAAAGACTTAAAAGACAGGGCAAGAACTTACAAAACCCGAAAAACGAAACCAAAACGAGCGCATAAAGATGCAGGAGACATGTGAAGTGCATTAAGGGTGATTTATATTAGCTTTTTCAATTATTTTCAGGGCTTTTTCCAGAATTGCTGCAGTTGAAAGTTTGAAGGAGTGACAAAGCAATAATTGCAGTACAATAAAAAATGACAGTGTAATAATTTAATTAAATAACACAAAATACCTTCTAATAAACGATTCTTCCTCTCTAATAAACGTTATTCCCTTTAATCAATGGTTGTCTGGAAGAGATCGCTCCCAGCGACAAGACCGCCATTATTGTACTTCTTATGATTTGATTGATATGGTTTTGTTTCTTGTGTCCTTATTTGTGCAATATTCTTTAATATTTGTTATTATTATCATTAAATGCGAATCATTCCAGAATATTTTATTTATCTTTTCTCATTCGTTATGTTTAGTAACAGAAAGTCGCGTTTGTTACAGTACTAATAACTCGAGACGGGGGCACAATTTTCATTATTTAGAGTTAGTGGAATTCGTCGTCGCGCCGAATAGGACATACGACAGCTATTATCATAAAATCATTTTGTACTTAATGTTAGTTTGATAATCAATTATCACTAATTCATCGGTGCAACCTAGAACTTTTCTGTCCCAATGACTGTCCTTCGCGATATGTACTCTGCCCGTTGCTGCTTGAACTTATGAACCCTTACACACGACTTTTAACGATGCACTGCCGCGGGTTTGAAAATGCGCTTCAGCATCGGGACTCACGCAATGAACAGATTTAATTTAGCATCGATGCAGTTGGCGTTAGTATGGATGCAATCGCCGAAATTCAGTACATAATTTGACAATTTCCAGCTTCTTCATCGCGACTGCATCGATGCTGCATCGTGACTGCAACGCTGCTAAAAGTCGCAGAGTGTAAAGGGTCTATAGTTTCACTGGTCTTAGTCCGTTGGGATCGCAGGATCACACTGGATGCATCCCGCAAACGGTTACTGTAGAAAACTGTGGTGGAGTCCTATTCTAGCTTATAGAATGATGATGGTGACGTTGAAGTATTCGCTTGGATAAATAAATAAATATCCTTTGGACATTCCCACACATCGCCATCTAGTCCCTAAGTAAGCTACTCAAAGTTTGTGTTATGGGTGCCAGGCAACGGAAATAATACTTTAATACTTTGTTTGTAAATACATACATGATATACTTAGAAAACACCAGACCAATACAAACAGACATGTTCATGATGTTTGTATTGTGCGGGGATCGAACCCGCAACCCGCTGCGTAGTAGGCGATTTCTGGACCACTTCACCAGACGGGTCGTCAAGTCGAAATAAAAACCACTCAATTCGAAAGGACGGAAATGTTCATTGCGGAAATGACATTTTAGTTAGAATGATCACCCATCCAAATGCGACGGAACCGTAGCGAAACTAACTTTGGTTTCATAAAAAAAAAAGAACTCAAGAGCTTCGGAAGATGTTATCTAGTAGTCTACCTTTTAGCTGTATTAATGAGAACCGAATAAGGGTTGCAAATAGTGACTGAGTGTTCGAGTGGTTATCAACTTTCCTTTAAAAATTGTTGCCCCTCATCGTGCATTATTGGCTTAAATATACTTTAAAAATATAATTTCAAGTAAAGGTGCAATATTATACATTATTTTATTAGCTACATAACTAATTACTGCGTAGGTAAGTGCCTTAAAATTTGAGGTAATGTAGGTAAGAAGGTACTTAAGTTAAGTAGTAAATCGTTATGTAATTAAAAATATCAATTATGGAGCTAAATTAGGGAATTCAAACGGGATTTCCTATTTTCTTATTATTCAACCCTTAACACGATTTGTTGTATACATCATTGGAATTGTTATCAGGCTTTTGAAAATGATAATTAAAAATACTGCGTTTATTTTAACCTTATTACCGCACAAATTCAACAACTGGGCCACGAGAATTAAATAAAATAATTTCTAGTTACTTATCTTTTTTCGACGATAATGAAAATGACATTAGAAAATTGTGCTTGCGAGATTGACATTTGTAAAAATGGCAAGTCCCGACGAATGGAGTTATCGTCGAAATTAGCCGTATTCAAATACAAATCCTAAGTAAAGGAAATGTATGAAAATTATTTAAAAGCATCATAATCTATTAAAAAGCATGTCTCTAGAAGTTAGTTCCTAGAAGTATCCGCAAGAGGCTCTTTACATTCGAAAACAA
This sequence comes from Pyrausta purpuralis, assembly GCA_963924145.1. Classification (NCBI taxonomy): domain Eukaryota; kingdom Metazoa; phylum Arthropoda; class Insecta; order Lepidoptera; family Crambidae; genus Pyrausta; species Pyrausta purpuralis. Next base: position 24,346,308 of record OZ001643.1, read on the forward strand.
TAGTAACACTGTATCTACGAATTAAACACTTGAGTAAAGGTAAAAAATACATAGTAAAATATTTTGATTTTTTACTAACATTATTCTAGCATATTTTTGAATTTTCTGCTAAGTTGAGCTTTTACAGATTTTCATTACCCTCGATAGCGTTATCGTCAACATCTGTCAAAATTAGTGTGTCGAGTCCTGCAAATTTGCGTTGTCGGCGTATCGACTGTCAAAACACCGTGTCGAGTCTCGCAATTCACGAGTTACTCGAGTTAGCATACGTCACTTCGCGTCGAAACTACCACGCCAGGGCTCTTATTTTTTAATCACTCGCGTCAAGATGGCGTGTGATATTCATTGATTAATGTCCGATTTTCCGATGAAAATTAGTATAATTCCACTCAGGACTGATTCAAAAAAAGATAACTGATTTTTGTGAGTACCAACAACTATATTTGACGTGATTTTCATTGATTTTTAATTTATTTTCAAACTCAACTCACTCGCCATAATCAAGCGAGTGATTCAAAAATAGGGCCCTAGGTCTGTTTCCCCAATAACCTGATTATAAGCCAGTCACTGGCGTAGGATACTCTCATTAGTGCTAGCGAGGAGGTTGGCTCGGGTAAGAGTACTCGTACACCCAAGACGAAGCCATCCCAAACACTATATACCTACTCCAGAGTACTAGAGGACCTTTATCTAGGGGACTTATATCAGGCCTCCGTCACTCGCTCAAGGTCGCGCTATAAGTGCCTACCGCACAGTAGGTCGGTACCGACCCAAGTGGCAGTTGGTTGGCACACGCGAGACTTTGCACACGCTTCACGTTTCCCGCGCTCGCTATTAAAAGATTCACCTAATATGGATGATAGCAAACTGTATATCCATTTTAAGGCGTATAACAAAAAATCTTCTTTTTACGGAGGGTTGAAAGTCCCATCGGAGTCATTTAATCAGTACGTCGAAGAATTGGAAAAATCATTTTTACTTAATTTTGACAAAGTTTTGATGAACCGGCCGGGAAGTACTTTGCTAAATGAGTTACAAAAAATAATTTCATTCCGCCTTGCCCTTGCTTTCCAAAAGATTATTTATTAAAATTATTCATAAGATTCAGAATTTTTGCAACAGTTAAATTGAATACCGTAAGTTCTGCGATGGTAAAAAAACATTGAACATTTCATAAAATTAAAGCACATATAATTTTTATCTGTATTGGTCTTGTGGCCGCAGATTCACCCGAATGAACCCTCTACCCGTGAACCCGTAAATCTCAGCCATAATATAGTCAGCAGCCCCCGAGCCACGTAGTAACAAAGAAACTCACAAACCTACCAGGCTAGGTACTTTTTATCCAGGGGACACATATAGCGGGTCCACGCGGGTGAAACCGAAGGAAACAACTACTATCAATAAGATTTCATTTTTTTATTGTATAATGTAACAAATATAATTAACAATGAAAAATTGTTTCAGCAACTCTGTGTTTAATTTACGCGCTCGGTACAACCCTAAAGATTTCGCTTGATGACGCAATCACGCGGCGTGCGCAGGAAACACGCTTCTCGGTGCGTGTTCGTAGAGTACATTTCTTACTGCAGCCAAGTTGCGGCGCATGTTGTAGGTAAATATAGCGTAGGTATTTTAGCTTTTGTATGGGAGTGATGTATCTGTTACGAAGTAACTATTCTCTAATCTGTGCTTATATGTTAACAAACCATCTTACGATAGAGAAATCTAAATGTCCAAAAATTAAGTTTTCTCTCTATCGTCAAGATTTATTAACATATAAGTCCTACACAATTTGTTATGATCGCCATGATATAAGCATAAAATATAAGACATATCACGTTTTGACAAATGTAGTTATGAGCGCGTTCCTATTTTGTCGAAAATCGCTGTCATCGTTCTAGAAAAAGACATTTGTCAGAAATTGCGAATCAAGCAAAGCGAACAAGAGGTTTGTAGCATGGAAACTGGAAACTGCAACGTACCCGATATTTGACTGGTATATTGCATATATTGCATTATGTAATATTTTATTTATTTATTTGGAGGCCTCGTAAATGAACAACCGAAGCCGTTTTTGTAATTGAAACCCAATCCCTATGTTATTCTGAATTGCTCCGACACCCATTTTAGGATTAGGATTTGGAAGATAAAGTTTTGAAAATAAGCTGTAATGAGTCAGCTTATAGTTTTGTAAAGTAAATAAGTAGATCAATGGTAATAGCCTTATCTCAAGTTATACTGCAAATATTATGTTACTTCAAGACGTACACTGTTTTCTTTCAGAGGTTAAAGATAAAACCATATCGTGAGTTAATCTGTAGGTATTTCCTGGCGCATAGACCAACCGTCGAATTAAAAGGATATGAAGTGTCCTGCACGTTTCAAAATACACCTGCGGGGATTTTGATCTCGTCGCCGACGCCTACGTCTTACTGTTCCTCCTTCCATGATATCCTGTAAACCCAAAAAGTTAAAAATGAAAATGGCAATGGCTGAATTTACAAGGACGTGACGGTATGAATTTTGCCACGTCAAATAGTTTTTAAAAGAAAGCTTATTTATATGTAAATACACATTTTATTCCGTCGATTTGTATGTAAGCAAGTACTGAAAGCCGTGTTATAGCTCTAGGGTTGTATAATACTCTTATTTTATGATTGGAACATTGAATACAAATAAATACTTACTTTACGGGTAAAAACACGTCCGAATGTTAATTTTTGAGCAAGTTTTCAAAGAAAAGGGCCCGAGAGAAAATACTGTGACGCAAGAAATGTCAAACAATGATCGGTATATGAAGATATCTGTAATCGAACGATGTGACGTCATCTCCGGTTCCGACTTGGGTTTGGGATAATGTTGTCCGGATTCGGTTGATCTGAATACAAACAACATTTAAAAAATCTGACCCTAACCCAAACCGGTTGTCTTATCAAAGGTTCTGAATCGCACTGCAGATCGAACTCCAGGAAAAACATTTCGCACGCCTTAGTCACATAGTGACACAAATTCGGTGAGATCCATCAATATTAAATAAATAAATAAATATCCTTTGGACATTCCCACACATCGACATCTAGTCCAAAAGTATGATACTCAAAGCTTGTGTTATAGGTGCCAGACAACGGATATAATACTTAAATACTTTTTGTTTGTAAATACATAAATGATATATATAGAAAACACCCAGACCAATACAAACAGACATGTTCATGCACACAAATGTTTGTATTGTGCGGGGATCGAACCCGCAACCCGCTGCGTAGTAGGCGATTTATCGACCACTACACCAGACGGATCGTCAAAATATTGTAGATTAAATACCACACCACATTCATTAACAAAGGTTTTCGAATTTAACTCAATACAGACATTTATATACTCCCGAAAATTATGTCACACTCATAATTTTCAAAACTCAAAACATGACTCTAATAATTTATCACCCAAAACGATGAACAAAAAAGTAACACTCGCAGTTAATTTAATTATTTGTTTTTCATGATCATAAATTCATTAATTCCATATAAAATTGTAAATAAATCTAAGTTGAGGTAAGTAAATACTAATTTACGTATTAGAAAAACATTAATATTACCTAAAAAATTAACTTCAAATAACAATAAAATCGCGAATATTTTATAAGGGTGCTAGGAGATCTTAAATAATTGTTGGTACAACTTTAACCTTGTCACCTTACCGCTAACACATTGAAATCACGCAATCATAAGGAAACATCGTAGTAATATAAGAAATCACAAAAAATACTAATCTTATACCTATGCAACGTGGAACTCGATCAAGTTTATACCTTACATAAGCCATCAATTATTTTTTTATAGTCATTACACAATACCTTTCGTAAGTATATTGTTAGACAAAGTTTTTATTGTTTTTAAAGGAGTGACAAAGCTCTTAGGCTGTGTAATTTTGGCTACCATAAAACTAAGGTACATTTTTTTAAAGAACAATACCTCCTTTTCACTATTTCGTTGTATTTGGGTTAGAAATTTATCGCACAAATAGTTTTGTACAGCAGTGTCCAACATGTGCATGGGATCTGGCCATTAACAAAAAACCAACGAGACAAGGAGCAAAATGTTTGTATTGTTAAAAGCCTGAGAAACTTTCTAAGCGGCGGAATATCAGTCCAATAAAACAATTAGCATTATCACAACTAAACAGCGACTTTAAAACATTTCAAAAAGCGTTTTAGTCCTATCGTATCTTTGTTCTTAATTTTTCCATATTTTTTTTCAAAGAAAATATTGCATCTAAGGCGAATAAGATTGTTTGGCATCTGTCATAAAAGCTTCTTTAGACTCGTGTAATATCTTTAGGTAAAATTTATAAATAAATTTTAAATTTTCACGTAAATAATATTTTTTTCAATCTTATTAGCGCCTGTCCCTACCTAATACACTAATTTGATATTACTTTTAGGTTGTTTTAGGACTATCTTAACATGCCTGCGGAAGAATGCCCAGGGGCACACCTAGGGCGATAACCCGCAGCGCCCCCCTTATATGGCACTGGAGGACACCGACTGGTTTTTAGTAGGTATACCCGCCCGCATCGGATAGGGGAGTCCCACATAACCCCTTTGGTCTCCCCCGGGATCAGAGGGTATGCGTAAAGCATTTCCCAGTAAAAAAAAAAGGACATCTTAATATAGTAAGTAAAGTCGTCAGTAGATCTGCAGATTCAAACAAAACGCACTAAAAAGTATTAAATAAACTCTTAACCATTGAAAACTTTGAACCGTCACTTTGACCATCAAGCATCAACTATCACAGTACCGACTCCAAGAAATTGTTTGCATAAAATGGATTCCTTTCCTTTCAATGGTTAAGAGTTTATTTGACTTTTTAGGGCGTTTTGGTTTTGAAGTCGGTTTTTACTTTTTGTAAAGTTAATTTTATTTCTTCATTTTTAGAGATTACAAGAGAGAGGGGGGGGGGAGTAGCAGGGAGTAGAGTATCTAAACCGTGTTTTCATTACGTGTGTCTGTGTGTAAAGTGTGTGTCGCTTTCGTGCTAGAGTGGTTTCTTGTATATGTGCTGTGTGAGTTAATTTATTGTTTAGATCAGTAATCATCAAGCGAAAAGTTTCTGGCAACTCAACAAACAATAAAAATAAAACTAGCTGAAGCAAGTGTTTAAGAAAGGAAAGCACAAGCTGGCAATCTAATAGACTAGGATTGGGCACCAGCTACTAAATTTACGATAACTACAATTGTCAACGTTAAAGGGGCTCAACGAGCTGAATGAAATCTGACAAGAGCTACATTGGTTAACATTGAGGGACTGCAGCGAGAGAACAATTGACGACAGCTATAATGGTCAACGTTGCGTTACCGCAGCGAGCAATAAAATGGCGATATTGAGAGAGCGCAAAGAGATAAAAATTGACGCCAACTACAATGGTCTACGTTGAAGGAGCGCAACGAGCTAAAAATTGACGACAGCTACATTGGTCTACGCTGAGGGAGTGCAGCGAGCTCAAAACTGGCGACATCTATAATGGTCTACGTTGAAGGACCGCAGTGAACTGAAAACTGATGACATCTACAATGGTCTACGTGGAGAGAGCGTAACAAGCTATTAGCGGAAGACACCAACTTTAATTAACATCGGAGCGCAGAGAGCTACGAGCAAACGAGAGCTTTGATGGGCAACGTCAGAAGAGCCATTCAAGCTATAAGCTTACGACAGTCATAATGACCAAAGTCAAAGAAGCAAACTTGTTTCTGAAGTTTACGCGAATATTACTAATCGAAATAAAACAACTTTTTTACGGATTAACTTTTCGCGAGTTTATTAATTTTATCCCGACGTTTCGAACACTTTACAGCGTTCGTGGTCACGGGTAGACTAAGATGCTATTTGTCATTTACAGAGTTTTTGAAAAATTACACTACCGTCACTTAATAATATTAATTAACGTTCCTATCCACGCAGAAAGAGCTGACTGTGTCTTGTGATCTTGCAGTGAGTGGTCTAGCTTGGATCCTAGTTAGAACTGAACAACCATCTTCTTTGGATTTTGAAATTTGGATGTTTTCTTATTTCTATAGCTTCGCGTAACATGCGTGGAACGAACCGACGTTCTATAGACAGTACTTTAGGCTGGTCAAAACGTATGAAGTGGTTGAATATATAAACTCGTGAAAAGTTAATCAGTAAAATAGTTGCTTTATTTCAAAGAAGCAGCTTGAGCTAAAAAAAAGAAGCCAAAAAAAGATGAATAAGTGGAATGCACCAACTTATGAAATTTACTTATTAAGTGCAAAACATAATATGTACCGAAGCAGTGCATCGACCATATAACCGAATCAAAAGGACCAAAGAAAATCTAGAAGAACTCCTACACGTATCCACAGAGGCAGATAGCCCACCTCATCAACGCTCAGCCCTCTTATGATATCTTATGATGACTGCTTAAAAAAGATCTACTCTCTTCAAAATAATTATATCTCAGTTAATTTCCTTTCATTTTATATTTGTTTGTGTATATATAAACATGTTCATGTTTATGTTCATGTTTATAAGAGTAAAGAAAGGAATAAATATGTTTATTATTTCTTTATAAACATGTTTTTTATTTCTTTCTTTCGCTTTCTTTACTCTTTTTACACAGATCAGTGTGAAAAATGTTAATCCACTTAGTCTCAACCTTTACTATATAACTCTTTACATTAAATATAAAAATTGCTTATAACGTTGTTTGCTCTATGTCTCTGTAAGTGATATGTTTGTGTGCAAATTGTAAATAAATAAATATTTGTATATTTTTCAAGTGTAATAATCTAGTTATTAGTCGGGTATTATCACGCCAAGCACAGATTTGAAGTAAAATAAAACTTTTCGCTCGCGGTTCGCCCCAAGCCAAGGCTTTACCTGCGTAAGTGTCACCTGCGTAAGTGTGAATTATAAGTGTTATTTTGATGTTTGAGCCATATTATCGTAAAGTTTCACCTTTTAATGTCAAGGTTTTTGTTTTAAGGAGTACAACTATACATCCATCCTCACAAACTTTCGCACTTATAAGCCGCATCATCCAAGGTAACGCAGTCATTGTCATCGACGGCTACCGATACTACAAACATAGGGAGAGCGGGTTGAAAACCAGATGGCGTTGCGCGATTTATAACAAGAAATGTAAATTAGCACTCTTCACGATTGAGAGTAAGATAATCTGTCGAAAAGGTCAGCTAATTCACGCTTAAATCGACGTTAGTTATCTGATTTCACAAAAAACGGGTCAAAATTTATACGATGTGATTACAAGTTATCTTTAATACTTTTTAGACAAAACATCCAATACCTACAAGTACGTTGTTTTATTAAATAAATGACTTCCTACTACGAATGCTAACGATCAGCTTTGTTCCTTTCGTTCCATTAATAAATAGCATTCTCTTTTTGTTTTTTATAGTGACTTCAATCAATGTACTGATTGAAGTTACTTTACATTATAGTACACAAAAACTATTGTGATGTCAATCAGGTATCAAACTACTTAACATAATGAAATATACATTTATAAGATCAAAGGAAATAGAACTGGAACATGCATAAAAGATATCCCAAATCATCAATTTTCTTACACAAATACTTTTCCTTTTAGAAATCGGGCGAGGATAGATTTGATAGCTATACTTTAACTTGGATTAGAAACGACCCAGCCCTGTAAATTGCCAAAACTGATTTAATTTATATTTATTTCTGCAGTTGTCCTTCCAAATGATCTCTTGACAACCGTGCGTGGTTCCAGGGGTGCGTCTGTGTAGACGGATTTCAATACGCCAAACACACATCCAACAATGGTTACAAAGTCAGATGGAGATGCAGATTACATAAGGCCGGCTGCAGGGCTGCAGTCTTCACCGTCGGAAACTGTGCTATGTTTAGTAAATTGCTAAGAAATTCGGACATTGTCATTCCGTTTTGGATTATACCAAAAAGTGGTAAAGCAACAAATGGTACCATTTGTTGCTTTACCACTTTTATATATACCACTCGAATGCCATTAAACGGTATTATTTGCACATGTCCCTCCATTTGCCACTTACTCGCATAACATTACATATATTTTATGACGATATTCTCCAAAAATGAACGTTTAAAAGTTTTGATTGGGGACTATTGAACATACAATATTCTGATCCCAAAATTTGCAGCTTAACTGTGTTATGGAAGAAAAATAATAATAATCATATTACCTTCACATGCACCTCTCAAAAGTGATACTGTTTTGGTTAGAATTAAGTCATCTATACTAATATTATAAAGCTGAAGAGTTTGTTTGTTTGAACGCGCTAATCTCAAAATCTACTAGCCCGATTTGAAAAAATATTTTTACATTGGATAGTCCATTTATTGAGAAAGGTTTTAGGCTATATAACATAAAGATACGACTCATAAAACCACAGCAGCAATGAAAAATGTTGCGAAAACGGGAGAAAGATATTCCTTTTGAAAGTTTCCGCTGCGTACGCTGCGGAAACCGCTTAAGCTACATAAAAATCACGTATGACAGGATTGTTCAACATTAAGAGTTCTATAAGTTCGCGACAGCATATGTCTATCTTTCATGGTTGACTTACTACAACCTTTTTTATGTTAATAAATTTGTAAAAAAATAATGCATTATGTTTAGAGGTGTATTATACACACAGGTATTTATTCTTATCAAAATAAATACATTCATCATCACGAGCATTTCATTTAGAACCAAGTTGCCCTTTATATCATTTGATTTCAATAAATACCTTAGGAACTATCACAGTTTTAACATAACTCCGCACCAAAATAATGTTCGCAGCTTAAGTACAACGTGCGCTTGCGCTAATTTCTATGGTTGTTGGCTTCTTAGTTACAATAAAACTGCGTATGTTTTGCGTTAAAATATTTTACTATTTTTATTCGAACATTATTTTCTAAGGTGTTTCATACACTGAAACACCTTAGAATTCCTTACCTTAGATTGATTCTTATCAAAATAAATACATTCATCATCACGAGCATTTAATTTTGAACAAAGATCACATTATTTTATTTTAAAATAAATATCTTAGAAGCTATCACAGTTTTGAAATAACTCCACATCAAAAAAATACTCGCAGCTTAAGTACTTACAACTTACAACGCGAGCTTGCGCTAAGTATGGTTGGTGGCTTCTCACTTACATTAAAATATGTGTTTTGCGTTGAAATATTTTCCTTATACATACCTATTAGTTTAATTTTATACAAAACTACCTACTATTAACATAATTTAATTTCAATTTACATCTTAGAAAAAAATGCAATTTTAAATTTCTTCGCAACAAAATAATGCACGCGCTGGGAGCTCAAGTACGACACGCGGCGCAGCGCGCGCATGCGCCATGCCGCTGATCGGCCGGCCAGTACCTCTGAAAGGCACCATGCAGCCCGCGCGCCGCGCGGCCCAGACGCGTGGTCCGCTCTAGTCTTGTTCTTAATCGGACACTGAATGGAGCGCTCCGAACTAGTACAATTTGCTCAAAGGAACTAGTTCGGTCTTTTAGTACTATTAGTTCAATGGTTCACTGTTTACTCTGACATTAGTCGTCCTTCGTACACAGCGAATATGGTCTTACGTCAATGTCGTTCAATTTAGTACATCTTCTATCACGCTCTGGCACACGCGTCCGTCTCGTTCTCGCTTTACTAGTTCATTTTCCGTCACACTCACGCACACGCGTCTGTCTCGTTCTCGCGCAATCTAGTACATCTTCCATCACGTTCACTCACGCGCGTTTGTAATCGTCCAACTCACTCTGACACTTGGAATTATTCGTTCTAAGTAGGCTCTTGCGAGCTAAACTGAACTATAGACGAACAAGATTTGCTTAATGAAATGTACTAAAGACCGATTTGAACGACCAGAAGTGAATAGTTCGTACTCGGTCACATGCATGAACTAATTCCTAATAGTACATCGTACATAGTACATGTACGGTGTACACAAGCCTAGTCCGCTCCCTACGGAACGGTTGTTCCCCGCAACTGCTTTTTTTGCGATACTTCAGTGATTTCAGCGCGTAATACACAGTTTTCCTTTCGCTACTGAGTATTAAAGGACTTGAGCTCATTATTTTGATTGCAGATATTTTCTATTAGGTAGATTCACTAATACTTTTGGTTAATATTCTTTCTTCAAATGTATGCAGGTTAAAGTTTTATTTTCGCTACTGAGTAGGTTTTATTTTTGAATGCATCTATTAAAAGTTTTAAAGATTCAGTAGGTAATTACTTTTGTTATTCTTTCTTCTGATTTATGCAGGCATAAGTAACTGCGATAGCTCATCTCAGCATGTAATAAAAGTTTTTCTTGACTTAGTAATAAGTACCATTTAAAATAGGTAGGAGGTAGGTATTAAATTTAAATGTGCATTTATAATTTGATTTTGTAGTAGGTAATTTGATTTGATATTGTTCTTCTTATTCCCTGTAAAGTGATTGATTACATTAGGTTCATGCTTAATTAATAGGTTGGTTGACTTAATTTATATTTACCTTACCAATCTTAATGCAAAATTTGATTTCATTGTAACTAAATAATTAATAATCACTATTCCACGCAGACGAAGTCGCGGGCACAGCTAGTAATTTAAATAACTGTGGTTTAATTATTCTTCATAATGACAGCCAGCCATTTGTCATTTTAACGTCCGCCAATATTTTGGGACGCTGTCATCGTGCACGGTCAAAATAGATTAGTCAAATCAAATCAAAAATAATTTATTCAATTTAGGACACAAAATGCCACTTATGAACGTCAATAATTAGTGTAATATCAATCAATTTTGGCCCGTATGGGGCAAGAACATGTCTCCTTATCTTTTGGGCCCTACTAGCGCTTCGAGACAAAACACAGACAATTTGGCAAGTGCTGAGAAGAAACGCCGGAACAAACTCAGTCACCACTAGCTGCCTCAAAAATGATACAAATCAAAATAAACAGGTAGGTACATCAGTTTGGTGCAGGCTGGACTGTCCATACATTTTCGTCATTAAGATAGTCTTGAATTTTATAATACCCCTTCGACATTAGGGTAGTTTTGACATGTAACTTAAATTTGTGAATAGGTAGTTCGATGACATTATTAGGTATATTGTTGAAAAATTTAACACAATTTCCCAGGAATGAATTCATTGTTTTGGCTAACCTGAAGTTTGGAAGAACAAGTTTGCTTTTATTTCGTGTGTTATACGAATGTATGTCACTTTTTTTCATGAAAACATCTAAATTTTTACGTACATACATGATATTATCAAATATGTATTGAGAAGCGACAGTGAGGATGTTAATTTCCTTAAAGAATTCTCTCAGGGATTCGCGGGGACTAAGTTTGTAAATGGCACGAATGGCTCTTTTCTGTAAAATAAAGATGGTATCGATGTCCGCAGCAGAACCCCACAAGAGAAGACCATAAGACATTATACTATGAAAGTAACTAAAATACACAAGCCTGGCTGTTTCAACATCAGTCAAATGTCTAATTTTTCTAACCGCAAAGGCAGCTGAAGCGAGTCTCCCAGCCAGAGCGTCAACATGTGGTCCCCACTGCAATTTCGAATCCAATGTAATGCCCAGAAAAACAGTGGAGTTTGATAGATCTAATTTTTCACCGTTAAGTACAATTTCTGTGGTAGCTTGCTTCACGTTAGGCATGGTGAATTTAATACATTTAGTCTTTTTTGTATTAAGAAGCAAGTTATTGCTAGTGAACCAATTTGATACCTTAGAGAGAGCTCTACTAACATTGTCAAATGATTTTTCGCCTCTTCTTGATTTGAAGATTAAAGATGTATCATCTGCAAACAGAACTATCTCACAGGAGTCCTTTGAATAAAAAGGAAGGTCATTAATATAGATCAAAAACAGCAAAGGTCCCAATATTGAGCCCTGGGGCACTCCCATTTGAAGCGGGGCACCTGAGGAGTTAATGCCATTAACGTTTACTGTTTGTAGTCTGCCTGAGAGGTAAGAATTCAACAGTTTTGACGCATTATTAGATACACCGTAATGTTCCAGCTTGATAATGAGTGTTTGATGATCGACACAATCAAATGCCTTCGATAAGTCCCAGAATACACCTATCGCATCATGTTTATCTTCATAGGCATCCAAAATGTGTTTGACGAGTGCCACCCCAGCATCTGTTGTATTTCTACCTTTGGAGAAACCAAACTGTTTCTCATGCAGTAATTTATGAAGTTTAAAATGAGAGAGCAATTGATTAAATATAACTTTTTCAAATATTTTGCTAAATGCAGGTAGAATGGAAATTGGCCTGAAGTTGCTTGGGTCACTTTTTTCTCCTGACTTAAATAAAGGTATAATTTTACTATATTTCAGTAAAGTAGGAAATTGACCTTGATCAATACATTCGTTGAATATATGTGCTAAGTGAGATGCTACGAGAGGTATAATGGGTTTTATTGTGTCAGTTGATATTCCCCATATATCCTCTGTTTTTTTTTGTTTTAATTCCTTGAAAGTTTTAACGATCATCAAAGGGTTAATATAAGTGAAATCAAATGAGGAGTTACACCTGTCAACACACGATACCAGCAGTGATTTAGCATGCAGAGCGCACGAATTAAGTTGTTTTGTGGTTTCGATGGGTATATTACAGAAGTACTTCTCGAAGGCACCTGCAACTTCATTGTCAGATTTAATATTTTTATTATCAATTTTTAATGTAAACGTATGATCACGTGGTTTATTTTTACAAGTTTCTTTGTTTATAATATTCCAAGTCTCTTTAATTTTATTACTGGATTTATTAATTTTCTCACGTATATAATTAGATTTAGCTACCATGCAAACATTCTTGAATAACTTTGAGTATTTTTTAACATATTCTAAAAATATTGGGTCATTATTTCTATATACTTTTTGATTATATAATTCAAACATTTTTTTCCTGCTGATGTGTATGCCTACTGTAGCCCAGTCACTGAATTTTGGTTTTAGGTTGTTTGTAACTAATTTCTTTTTAGGAAATTTTTTGTCAAATTCACTTTTAATTAATTCAAAAAAATACTTATATTGGTTATTAACATTGTCATTAATAAAAGGCAAAAGCGGAATTTTATCACTTAAGTTAGATTTAAATTTTTCTTTACGGTAATCAGTGACTGGTCTAAATTTAATTTCATTTTTAGTTGGCACAAAACGGTGTCCAAACGTGACTGACTGTCCACAGTGATCGGATTTTACAAAATTTACTATAGATTTTTTAATCACACTAGAGTTACAAAATATATTGTCTAAGCAAGTAGCTGTTGTAGCAGTAATTCTAGTTGGTTCAGCAAAAACAGGAATTAAATTAAAGGATTTGAAAAGGCTTAAAAACCTCACTCGATAGGTTTTTTCTTCATCTATAATATCGACATTGAAATCGCCACATACAACTACTTTCTTTTTATTTGTAAATAATTTCCTGAGTGAGTCCTCCATAATAGACTCAAATAATTTAAAATTACCAGTAGGGGGCCTATAAACACAAACAATTATGTAATCGTCCAGCTCTGCACATGATATCTCAATAGTTCGTTCAACAGAAAGAGATACAATATCTTTACGCTCTTTACATTTTAAATTATTATTGATTAATATAAGTGACCCGCCATGGATGGCTGTTTCCCTTGAGAACGAACTAATAAGGCTACAATTTTCTATAGACAACATAAGTTCATACTTTTTGAGCCAGTGCTCAGTAACACACAAAACATGAATATTCCTTTCTTGTATGAATAATTCTACTTCTAATTCCTTCCCGGATAAGCCTTGGATATTTTGATGCACTATGTTTAAATGATTTGAAATTTTTGAGCTCGCTAAGTTATGTTCTAAGCAAGAGTTTTCCTCTATTGTCTGAATATTTAATTTAAATAATTGTTAATTGGAACGGATTCCAATGGTAGAATATTCATGTCAATGGTCTGCTCAATAGAAGCAGACTTGGTAGCCAAGTTCTTGGCTGAACAATCTATACAATATGATAGCGAAAAAGCTATTTGTCTTTTGAGATAATTATTCACATAATATTTATCTCTCGTCAGGTAAATCTTATTTTTAAAATAATTATTAATGTCAATTACATGGAATTTGTGATCATTAAAGAATGTCAATTTATGCATGTCCAGGTTTATTTTATACCTGTGATTATTTTCTTCGTCTGGCAAGCCGCTGCTATATGGTAAGGTAAACAAAACAATTTTACCTATATTTAGAAATTTTAAACTTTCAAAAATATTTATGAATTTTCTTTTGTTTACATTACCTCTATTTCCTATAAAAATTATTAGGGTAGAATTAACACTGAATTTAAAACTAAGTATTTTATTGATAATAACATCATAAGATGCTCAAGGCATGCAGTGATTTATCACACTTTGTCCCATATATTGTGCAAGTATGGGCCCCATGTTTTTACCCATCTCATCACTAAACATAACTATATTATTTGTTGATTGGTATGGAGTTTTGTTAGGCAGGAAACTGTTGGATTGTACACAGGACAGTTTGAGAGGGCTTGTGGTTGATTTGTGAAGTGATGATGACTCACACCCGGACCCAACAAACATCAATGGGCTGGAATTTGATTTAGAAGGGTAATTACAATCGCAAGAAGTTATGATGTCTGTTAACATCTGGATGTGTTCACCACACTCTTTTTTGGTACATTTATATGTCTCAGTCATTATTTTTAATGAGAGTTTGAGATTTTCTAATTCATTTTCTAAATTCAATATGTCTTTTTCATATTTTGTCACACTATTTTGTAATATTAATAAAAATAAAAAAATATTTATTTCTTCACAAAAATTTAAAATAAAATATTAAAGAACATGCATCTAACTCATCGCCAAGTTGCCTTCTCTCATTTATATATTTTACTTTTGTAAACAAACAATTTTGTTTTTTAACTAATTTATTTGTTTTTTTTATAAACCTGTTAATTCTAACATATTTCTTAAATTTGTTTTTACTGCACCTTGAAATCCCTGTAGAGATTGTGGTAGGGGAATCCGTTGTTAAATCTATAGTTACAATAGGTGAACTTCCAGGTGCAGTTTGGATCTGGCTGGGCGCACTACCAACTAACTTGTCAAATAAAAGGCTGGTTTGGCTGTCAATGTAGTTTTGCTTCTCCATCTCCAAGTGGTGAATATGATCTCGGGCCTCCTCAAGATCTTGTTGAAGGGCAGTTATGCGATTGAGGTTCTGCTCGTACTCCTCACAGCACTCACCGAACCCACTTATGACGGATTGCAGCTTGTCACGTTCGTCAATTAATAAGCCGTAGTTGGTGTGCAGCTCAGCCATCTCTTTCTTAAATTGACTGTTACTATCCAGCACATCCAACAGTATCCTCTCATTGTCTTCGCTTTCCCTATTCAGTTGCTCAATCCGTTCCTTGGCCGCCTGCAGTTCCTTCAAAGCCAGTAGGAGTTTAGATTCCTCCTGGCGAGCATAGGCTTTGCGAGTAAGCATCTTTACGCTCAATGAAAATAAAAACACGTAAAAAGTAAGCCAAAGAATTGGTTGATCAACTAGAGGTTAGATATTTGTTAACGTAAATACGTAAACAATATAACCTCAACGCGAAAAAAATGTTCATAAGGCGTAATTTTATAGTTAAATATTTGTTATACGTGAACTATGACGCATAAACAAGATAATTAGAAATATCAGAAAGAGAAAACAATGATTCACAATATTTCACAAGTTCGAATTCGCAATGTCATTGACCGGTTATCACCGTTACACATAAACACTAAAGTCCGTGAGTTGTTGCACTTTTTTTACACTAGCACTTAATTATACAGCTTAGTTATGTTTAATGTTGATTTTGAGCCGCTAAATAACTATTAAATTAATTAAATTCGATGTTTAAATATGAGACAAATGCAATCCAGCTGTTAGCGGTAGTGTTGCCAGACCAAAAAAAAAAAAAAAAAAAGTCAATTGACACATTTAAAATATCAAAGTTTAAATACTTCATGTGTTTATCCCTATATTTTTTTCCTACCTGTAACATTCAGGTCCAATAATACGCACTGGAGATCGCAGTGGTTCAATTCTGGTTTTAGGAACTTCAAATACATCAGGCACAGGTCAGCTGGGGACAGACGCACGAGATGGCCTTGTGGGTACAATAGACAGAAGCTTTGCATCTCTTGTTCTCTCTTCATCTCGTTGTTGTAAATGTAGACACTTGCAACAACGAGGTCTCCTGCGGCAATGCAGAGCATAATCATGACCTCGTTGTCAGTTGATCGTTTAGTTTATACCTTACTTAAATTAAAGTCAGATATTTTTTGTTTCCAAAACAAAAAACGTTTCTACAAAAACCAATAAACGAATTTGGAAAAATAAGATCATCCATATTTTAAATACTGCGATATTGAGACGGATACATAGGCTCTGACTCTTGACCGTTCACATAAAGTGAATGAATATTTAAAATTATATTTTTTAACAATTATCAATGGTCGTCTTATTAATTATAAAGCCTCAAAAAAATACCAGTAAACATACGTATTCTTTCTATTTATAACCTAAAACTATTCTGCAATAATGTGTGGCACGTTTGTATATAGTTAATTTGTAATATCCGTATTTGTTGTTTTCTGACGACTCGTGTTAATGCCACGACTAACTGTCTTCATGGTTTTTATTTAGTTTCAGAGGTCTTCTTCGAGCAGTCAGGCCGTAGAATCGTGAAGATTCTGGACGGCTATAGGTTCGTCAAGCAAAAGGAGAATGGCCCAAAAACTAGATGGCGCTGTGTTCTCCACAAGCTTGGTTGCCGAGCAGATTTTTTCATTAATTTTTGCCAAGACTGGGAGAACCGAGATTGGTCTGTAGTTGGAAGCCTCTTCTTTGTCTCCATTCTTATGTATAGGTGTGATAACGGCCTTTTTCAATGCTTTTGGAAAGGAACCTTTTGCCATACAAAGGTTGACCAAGTGAGCAATAATGGGGGCCACCTCTTGGCCTACGAGTTTTAAAAATTTAGTCGATATGCCATCCCAGCCCGCTGCACTCTCAGACTTCAGCCCCATTAAAATTTGATAGACTTCGTATGGGTCACTCTCTAGGAGCACAATGGAAGATATCTGGTTGATATTTAAGTATAATTGTTATAAATGTAATGCTGAACTATAGCTTGCATAAGTAATTAAGTTATTTAAGAGATTAAAACGTTGCTGCGTAATTCACGTTTCGTAAATAGATATTAAGTGTTTATTTTGTAAGTTTTGACAAGCGAAACAGCTTAAAAACGTGTTAACAATAAGTCATTACATTCTAGGATTACAATGTACACTGGAAATGTAAAACTGGTTACTTTTTATTATAATAAAATAAAGAATGCTTCAGAATGTTTTTAACACTCACAGTGTCATATTTTATATTCATAAAGATGAAATAAGAAACCAAAAATTTGCGCACGGGCGGGACTTGAACCAGCAACCTTTTGGCAGACCGGGCCAAACGCTCTTACCAATTGAGCTACCGTGCTGTTAGTCCGACCCTGCGAAATTTGTGGTTTCTTATGAAAACATCAATTGCGTGACGCTTAGCGCTATCTAGCCGTCTGTTTATGAAACAGATGGCCCAAGCAGTTATTCTTTACAGAATAAATTCAAGTCCCGCCCGTGCGCAAAGAACAATGGCAGGAATTTACCTGAGTTTATTTTGAGGCGTCTAAAAATGTGACCTATGCAAAAACTCATCATTTATTTAACATGTTTTTTTCACGAAAATGGTTTCTCATTTACAAGCCGGGCTTAAATTGTAAATGTTATAAAAAGCTCTCATTTGAATCTAATAAGAAAATTCACTGGTGCTGCCATTTAAAGAAAAAAATACTGTATGCGTCATATTTTTATCAATTTGATTGTACCTACTCATAAGAAAAACATGAAATAGAAATAACTAATGTTTTCAACACAGAAAGATGTAAATGTGTTTTAAAACAATATAATATAACTTGTTTGCAAAACGATTTATTGAAAAAGGGAAAAGACTATTAACACAAATTATAAAATACAACGGCAACACTAACATCCGTTCAAAGAAAACAAAAGTCAAACGTCACTTTGACAGTAGCTTGTCTTGACTACTTCGCTACGTTGTTATTTTTTTTAAAAATGTTTATTTTGAATCGGTTTTGGATTTGGATTATCTTTAATATTAACTCTCGCTTGGCTGTTTTTGGGCATTATTGTTATAATTTGACTGCCAAATTGCCTCTTAATACGTTCTTTAGTAGCTTTTTCAGAATTTTATTATATTAGACGCGTTCATTTCGATATAACCTAAAAATACAAAAATAATGATTACTTTTTTTTGTCGCCTCGAAAAAAGGAAATTCTTATTGATTATAATAATTCAGTGCAACTGCTATCATTTAATCATTTTTTCAATCGTAGACGCTTAAAATATTTTTCAGGTAAAACATTGTATGGGGCCTTGCCATTGTTCTTTTTGGTTTCTTATTTCATCTTTATAAAATAAAGAAATTTTGAACTGAACTGAACTGAATGGAAGATACCTGGTTTGAAACAGGTCCGTTGTCTGCTGGTAAATTATGTATCGAATAATAACTAGGTTAGTACGTGAAGCAATTGAATAAAATTATTCAATTGCTTCACGTACTAACCTAGTGTGGTAGTAACGATCAGTAGAAAGGATTTTTGGGTCATGAAGTTCTATCCAATGGCTTGGCCAGATGCTCGGCTATCGCAGATTTACCCGTCTGTAGATTCTTAACAGCTGAAATGTGCTCCTTGACTCTTTCAGCGATTTATAGCTTGGTTTGTCCAATATAGGCACTACCACAACTGCAATCTATCTTATAAACACCCGGCATCTGCAGAGGTATCACGTCCTTTAGTGAGCGTAAGTACTTTGTTACTTTTGACAGCAGACTATATACAGTCTTTATGGAGTATTTGTTAAGTACTATTCCAATTTTATCTGTTATGCCTTTTACATATGGTAGAAAAGCAGGTTCTCGGCTCACCATCAGTTGTTTTTCTCTCTTAGACCTCTTCTTCATTTGCTGTCTCGTCAAACCGTATCCGTTCTAATCCAGTGCCTTTGCTACATGGTGAAGGTCACCTTCTAAATGGTCAGAGTCACATAAGCTGTACGCCCTACTGACAAGCGAGGATACCACAGATTGAAGATGACGAGGATGATGATGTGAAGAGGCATGCAAATATTTGTCTGTATGCGTTGGTTTCCGGTACACAGAGGATGGTAAATACCATATTTACTTATAAAGTTAAGTTAAAGTTAAATCCCGTAGTTTGTATAGTTAAGGACACTATACTCTAATCTAATAATGAGCACAACCATTAAACTATTCTATATCCTAAATAGCGGAAAGCGGAAGTTCTTTGTTTTAATATAAGATATTTTAAGTTAATTATAAAATATATTTAAAATAATTATTACCTTCAAAGTACTTCAGCAAGACAGTTAAATTATTCGAGCTCAATGTGTGGTTTAAAATGTAGTTGCGTTTCTATACGTACGATGATTATATAGTAGGTTTGTAGCAAATGCTACGAGAAAACTAATAAATAGATCGTAACAGTAGGCTCGTAGCAAACGCTACGAGCTACGAAAACTACGTAAATAGCATTATGGTGGTGCTATAAACTTGGCTAGCTCACTGGCGTGTGCCTTGTATCTATATTCTTTGAATTTAAACTAAACGTTTTTGTTTTTAATTGTTTTAGGTCCTAATAACAACTATTTTTTAAGAAAGCTTGTTTGAAAATTTGGTTGAAAGATTTGGCTTGAGATTGAGTTGTGAGAATGAAGCAGCCAGAATTCGTAAAGTGTGTCAAACTCGTATTCATTGTCTACCAAATTTTGAGATAATGACTAGTCATCATCATCATCATCATTTCATCATTCTCAGCCAAAGGACGTCCACTGCTAAACATAGGCCTCTAGCGGTCTGCATACAGTTTGAGCCTGCGACCTTTATAAGTTCGTCTGTCCATCTTGTTGGTGGACGTCCTATTCTGCGTCCTAACCTACCCCAACTAAAATAGCTTTCCCCATCACTCGTTGTGCTTTTTTGACCTTCTTTATGAGGCCCATAGTTAGTGTTGCTTAGTTTTAAATATTCAAGCATACATACATACACCGGTAAACGACTTTATTTAAACTATGTAGTGAATTTGGAACCGTTTCATGTGCGAGCTAAACGAGCCTATCAAATATATATTTCGTTGATTTCAGAAGTACGATTCATTATATCAAGTCACGGCAACCGCATGCTGTTTGTCCACGGCTACAAGTTCAGCCACCACAAGTACGGCAGCCGTCCGAATCTGGACAGGTGGGTGTGCGTCAAAGCAAGCGCCACCCGGTGCAAGGCCGTCATCAAAACCGTCAACGACAAAATTGTGTTTTGCAACAACCAACACAATCATTATGTATAATGCAATTAATGAATATGCACCCGTCGAATTACCCTAATTCTATTTGTGATTATTTTTTGCCTAATAAAAAAATCACGTTTTTTAAATTATTTTCATTAAATTCTATTTTATATTTTAATTTAAATGTATTGAGTTTCTTTATTTTAATTATTAAATGCATGACTAAGTTACCGCATGCTTTACGGGGACGGCTTCAAGTTTACTTACCACAAATACACCAGCCGCGGAATTATAACCAGATAGGTCTGCTCGTCAACGGCAAAATGCCAAGCCTCTATCACGATAGCGACAGCGATGAGTTACACACTATTCTTAATATACTTGTTCAATAAACCCTTTTACTACGGAAGATGAACGATAGGATATTACGACACAAACCAAAAATTTCATGAACTTGAAAATTATAGGTAGTACAATCATGTATTATTCATTACTTGCGTGTGGTGTACATTAAAGTGTTTGTATTAAAGTGGCAAAAATTTTGTTTCTCCGTTCAGCTCTGAAGCCAGCTTTTGTAAGGTCTCGCAGAGGAAAAGTGAACATCGCGATTAGGAAATGTCGCTTTTACTTGAATCGGTCGAATAGAAGCCAGACATTGACATAGCTGACAAATTGATAAATTGACGGAACTGGCCTCACAAGTGCCGAGCAACCTTGGTCACAGAGAACAACGTCGTCGTCAGGATATTGAACCATCACAATCATTAGTAGCTGAATAAAACAGAGTAATGTATAGTACCTATGGTTGTCTGGTAGAGAATGCTTGTGGTGTCCGTACAAGAGGCAAGTTCAGTATTAATGAATTGCAGTACCAATAAGGTATCTTATCATCATAATCCCTATGTGGGCATGAGATCTTGACTGTATCTAGCTAGCTTGTTTATGTATTTATAACATGAAATCATTAATAAATAAATGTTTAATGAAATTGCCACTGCATAATTATTGACTTCTATGAGTTTGTTTACATACCTACGTGCCATTGTACATTATCATAATTTCAATGCACTCCTTCCACTAACTCTACTTTTTAAACAACAAATTTAAAACGATGCCCTAAAGTACAGACTCAACCAAAATAAATAAATTTAATATTAAAAAAACTTTCCGTAAACAGAACTGACATTTACCATAACTAGGAAAACAAAAGCAGTTCAACTAGTACAGTTGTAACGAGGCAAAGGTAGCATGGCAATGCGTGAAGTAGTCGTCCGGCTTTCGTGGCTCCGACGTCACCTACGATATCAGCCTGGACATGTTGTGCTTTAGTATTAAACTTGAGGGCTTAGCCATATAGATAGGTAGTATAAAGAGGATCTTTAAAAAGAAGGGCAGCTCACCAACGACGTGAATGACTGTCAACGCCGAAGGACCCGTCATCGACGTAGCTGCAGCCAATCCCCAAAATACTAAGTATTTCGACAACTTGTCCAATGTTACTCTATTGATGCGTATGATGCCTGTAATTAGTGGAATGATACTGCATATTTATTGTTACTGAAGGCTTGCGGTAATAATTACAACACATTTTTAGGGTTGTGTAGCCGAATGGCAAAAACGAAACCCTTATAGTTTCGTCAAGTCTGTCTGTCCGTCCGTATGTCACAGCCACGGAAACTATTCCATTCTGAAACTATTAGCATTACGCAGTTGAAACTTGGTACGTAGATGTATTTCGTAAACCGCTTTACAATTCTTATACAATAAAATAAAGTTCCCAAAATACTTTCAATAGGGTACAAGAGTGGCTTTGTAGTAACAAATTAACTTTGAACGCAGTGAAAACCAAATATTTAACGTTTTCCATCCGTGATGTCACGCAACCAGCAAACACTCTTAATCTACAAGCACATAGTTGCATTTGTGGGGGTTCTATCCCTCTCACTCTCTGCCAGTGTCCTATTCTGGGAAGAGTTAAATTTGTTAGATACTTAGGTGTACCCCTTGACAAAAACTTAACTTTTGTTAACCTTTTGTTTTGGTAAACTAACATTTAACAAGTCGCGTTAGAAAACTATTATATGTTTTTTTTTAAATCTTCGACATGTTGTTCAACCATGTCTTTTAAAACAAGTGTATCGTGCTTTTTGTGAATCCTTGTTAATTTATTGCATTTCTTGTTAGTGGGGCCTTAAAAACCCACATTATTTCTCTTGAAAGAGCTCAACGAGCTCTCTTAAAGGTCTGTACCTTAAAAAAAAAACAATATCCTACAATGTTACTATGTAAAAACTGCCAAGTACTTACCGTTCGGCAACTATTCGTCTTAAGCCTTATTAAAAGACAGCATTATTCTATAAAAATTAAATGTAAACGTCGTAACGACATTATGATAAAGCCTAGTTTTAAACCAATGACAAAATTTGTTAAATAATATTTGTCGTTTATTGGCCCGTACTTATATAACAAAATTAAAAACCTTATTAAAATATACCCATTGAATAGGCATGAATGCAACATTGCAGTTGCAAAATGGTTACTACAGCAGTCTTATCAAGAAACCGAGGAACTTTTTACTATACTTATCTAAAACCTTTACTTCTTCAATACATATACGTATAAGTGCTATTTACATTTGTAAGATATGTTAATTCCTTCAGACGATTCATATAGTGTTCACTTGTAAATATTCTTATCTTGTTCATGTGCTTTTTAAACGCTTAATATTAATAAGTGGGAAGAGCTTTGCGTAACCTAAAACACAGGGTTTACCCTAACTTAGAAAGCAGGTTCACATATAAGTACATTATGTTATTTAAGATCCATTGTTGTATATTTCTTGTATCTTTATTAAAAAAAATAACTTATCTTACATGGAACTAAATGAATAAAAAATTGTTTTGGTCAAAACTATGCATGCCATTTTTTGTGAAAGTCGAACATTTGGGAGATAGACGCTGTCAAAGTAGGATAAGCCCCCCCCCCCCCCCCCCCCCCTCCCGCGCGACGGAGGTGTTAAACTAAGCGGATGTAAATTTTGAAAAGCTTTGAACGAGATCGAGCTAGTAGATTTTGAGATATAGCACATTTTCAACAACCGCAAACATAATTTTGTTCTTTATATAAGAACTATAAAAAAAAAGTTATTTTTGCTGCTTTGGCTTCGTGGAATAACTGGATCCTTTATTCAATTAAAGTTGGCACGGAACCCTCAGTGGGCAAGTCCGACTCGCACTTAGCCAGTTTCTTTAAATCTACTTTTCTGAGCGGTTTACTCTACAGGGTGTAAAAAAAAGGACGAACCAAATTTAAGAGGGTGGTTCGCCATCGAGCCTCGATTACCGGACAAATATTTTATTTTTAGAATAACAGGGATCCGTGAAGATTTTATTTTCTCTACGATTTTTGATACACGGTGTAAAAAACGGCCGAGCCAAATTTAAGGGAATGGGCATGGTCGAGCCCTGAATACAGAAAAATATTATTAAAAATATCTTGTATTCTTTAACAATAAACTTATTTTTTTTATAATTTTCTTGTATTCCAAACTCGATTGAAAACCACCTCCTTGGATTTGGCTCGTATTTTTTGACACCCTGTATACTTACTTGCCAATACCTACATTCCTTTGAATCGTGTACATCCGGGCGTCTGAGCCAGGCTTCTAGAGAGATTTAGGCTGATAACGAATCGTAAGTGATGCTGATATATCCAGGTTTCATCGTAGGTGACGCAATAGTTTTCTTGGAAAATCAAAAAACTAGGCTCAGTATGTATTTAATACCGATATAGTCGAGCATTATACTTGTATATAATATATTCTTTATGTGTATACATGTACCTATTGCTTTATTAAGAATATATCCCATCATACCTTCCTAGTAGTTTTAGCTAGCTTTGTTTTGGCTTGGAATAAGTGTTATCGATGTGCCGTTCGAACTCGTAAGAACTCTGTAAATGACAAATAACATCTTAGTCTACCCATGACCACGACCGCTGTAAAGTGGTCGAAACGTCGGGATAAAAGTAATAAACTCGCGAAAAGTTAATCCGTAAAAAAGTTGTTTTATTACGATGTGAAAGAAACAAGTATGTGAACCAGTACGGACTGGATACAGCGAACCAAATCCGCCGGATAGAAGATCTCAAGACTAAACGCGCAAGGAAAATATCATCTTTAAAATTCCTTAAGAGATGCCGAGATCATAACCTCATCCCGCGATGTGTACAAATCACTCCAAAGAAAGACATACGTTCCCACGTACGAGTGCGAAGATCCTAAACCAGGCAAGTCGAAAAATGCTTCGTCATCTCATTCATCAACATCATAGTGATCTTGTCTATTTAAATGCAGCTGTGGATAATCTATGTAAAGAATTAAAATTAAAACTGTCCCTACCAGATTTTGAACAATGCATTCAGGTATACCCCATTCACAAACCTTAGTCCATAAATGTAAACAAACCATTGACTAACCTTCTAACCCTATTATCTGAAGATTCTCGGCACATACACCAGTGAATTTCTTTACAGAACTCACAAACACCTTTACCAATTACGCCGTAACAATATAAATATGATAATTGCTCACAAACACACATAATTACACTCAAAAACGTGATTCATACGAAAAATATCACCGTTTTGACATAAACAAAAAGATGACGGAAAACTTTGTATTTTTTAATTTAGTGTTGGGACACCAATTTCATTCAATTGATCGATTCAATTTGTTATTCGAAACTAGCAGATTAGTCATGTTGACCCTAAAAGGAATGATATTATTATTTTTGTTTAATTGTAGCATTTATTGATAGATTACTGTTCATGAAATGATATGTTTGAAAGAATAAACGTACATAGTTTTATATATAAAATAATATAAATAAATGTATAATTTCGTAGAAAAAAGGTTTCAAAGTATGAAATACAGTTTTCAAAATATTTCTTGACAAATTTAATAGACCTTAAATAGAGATTTGTATGATGAACCGATTTTGATGCGGTTTCAGTTAAGGATTCTATCTTATAGATCTTCAACAAGCCTATTAAATGTTCTGGTCCTAATTTAAATCATATTAAAATAAGTTCTTATTACATATAAAAAAAACTTATGTGAAAAATCAATTAACAAAAGTTCGCAAAAAACATTTTATTTCTTTTTTATCTTGATGAGTTTGGTTTTAATTGAACAATATTAATGAGTCAAATTCAACTATGTCATCCATCCCTATTAATGAAAACTACCCAACACCATCACAATAGACAGGGTAATGCATTGGGCTGAAATCCGGGGTGGCTGCGATTAAATGAAACAAAAGTTATTATAATGTATACTACAAAAATAAATACCGTAATAAAATGAGGAGATACGTAGAAGAACTAAGGTAACGGACATAGCCTTGAGAATCAGTAAGCTCAAGTGGCAGTGGGCAGGGCAAAAAGCGCGAACAACTGATGACCGTTGGGGCAGGAAAGCCCTAGACCGGAGACCCTTCGACCAAAGACGCAGCGTAGGACGTCCACCGGCAAGATGGACAGACGACCTTATAAAGATCGCAGGATCAAAATTTCAATTAAACTTTAAATTAACATTAAATTACTTCTCAGTTTCCAACGTTTCGTTTTCAGGTAAGTCCGTTATTAAATATATTTTAGTGAGTAACCCCTTTTTTAAAAAGCACTTATTAAGTAAAGTCATATCATTTCACTTCTCTTTTTTTTCATTCAGTGCAATGGATTGTATATTGTATCAGTTCAATTGACTAAATTCCTCTACTTTTTCTCAACACTAAAGATTGTCTATGGTATTTTAGCCGCTATGTTTGTTTACATTTAAAGACTTTCCCGTGTGAATATGGTATACTTACTAAACGCGAAACATCAAAATATAATATATTGATTTAAACTTACATGGTCATTACCATTAGAATTGATTGTAACAGGATTGCTACCATGTACCTTATTATTTTTGAGTTTCCGATATTTCGGCACTGTTGCAAGTGCCATGGTCACGGCGTAACTCACTCAGTTACGCCGTGACATGAGATTGTACATGGTAGCAATCCCGTTACAATCAATTCTAATCAAAATATAATGAATGCAAACTAACACAAATACAAAAATACAACAAACCGTCATCGCAAAATTTAGTAAAATGGAACGAATCGAATGTCACATCTCCAACCATAGACAACAGAAACCGGGCAGTTGTCAAGTTATCAAAGCAATCATTGGATGAAAACACCATTGATATTCTTAGTAAAGGTCTCAATTTTGCAGTAACAACGCGAATTTTTTTTTGAAACCATAATTTGCAGCGTAGAGGATTGTTTAGTAAAGAATGATTTGAAGAAAGAAGACGCAGAATCAATACGACAAGACATATCATGCGTCTTACGACATAGCAAAATACCTAAGTCGAATCTTTCTCGTGGCCAATATTTAGCACTTGCAGATAAAGAAAACGCTACGGTTATAATGGATACATCAGATTATAAACTCAAAATATTACAGTTGCTGTCGGACGAAACAACCTACAAACATGTAAAAATAGATCAAACGAGCAAAATATTAAAGAAAACCAGCGACCTAGTGAAAAAACATAGCGATAGTTTAAATCTTGATGCTAAACAATTAGTACCAACATGTGCAAAACCACCTAAATTGTATGGGCTGCCTAAAATACACAAAACCAATGTTTCTTCTCGTCCTATTGTGATTCAGATTGATTCCCCAACGTACAAGCTGGCGAAGCATGTGGCGAAAACACTATCTGTACTACGAGGAGGTACTACGGCACATTTAACATGTGCCGTAGTATAGGATTCCTATGACTTCATAAGCCAAATAAAGACCTTGCAATTGGCAGAAAATGAAACAATGGTTAGTTTTGATTTACAGTCCCTATTTACAAACAAGTTTACCTGTGAAAGACTGCATTGAAATAACCAGAAGGAAGTTAGTTGAATTGGATATGCTTATAGAGTATGCAGAACTATTAGAGCATTGCCTAACATCTGGCTATTTATTATGGGACGGTGAATTCTACATACAAATTGATGGTGTAGCGATGGGTTCCCCAGTATCACCTGTTGTTGCTGATATGACTTCGTCCTAGTCGCATTAGGCTTGGACTGGAGTCAAGAGCGAACCCATACTAAAAAAAAAAAAAAAAAAAAAAAACTTCATGGAAGATTTTGAGGCTACAGCTTTGAACACATCACCTATATCACCAAGGTTTTATAAACGGTACGTAGATGACACCTTCACAATATTACCCACTGATAAAGTTTCCACTTTTTTGAACCATCTTAACTCTCTTCATCCACAAATACAATTTACTATGGAAATTGAGGCAAACAATAAACTAGCTTTCTTAGATGTTTTACTTACTAGGAATTCTGATTACACACTAAGCCACACAGTTTTTAGAAAGGCCACCCATTCAGACAAATATCTCAGTGTTGCATCTCACCATCATCCTTCACAGTTAGCTACCGTGGGCAAAGCTAGCGTGGATAGGAACGTTAATTAATATTATTGAGTGACGGTAGTGTATATTTTTCAAAACTCTGTAAATGACAAATAACATCTTAGTCTACCCGTGACCACGAACGCTGTAAAGTGTTCGAAACGTCGGGATAAATTAATAAACTCGCGAAAAGTTAATCCGTAAACAAGTTGTATTATTTCGAATAGAAAACACTATTACCATGGAAACCGATCAACCGCCAACGTAAATTCGATTTCAGTGCTAGCTATGAACGGAATTAGTCTGTGTTCTCTTTAACTTATAATGAGTTAAGAAAAAAAATTAATATTTTTGACGTCAAATTTTATTCTCATATAATATAAAAGAATGTGCTTATGGTCAACTCCTTAACGCATATTTAAATAATGTCCCATAAAAGTATACTTAAGTGTATTAAAATTTACTTTACCTAATACTGTTTTTTTCAGTCAGCTTTTCAGTGTCCAGAAAAGGCAGACCTCAGCTTGTCTTCAAAGGGTACCGATTCAACAAGCGCAGTCAGTGCCAGGGGCCCAAAGCTCAGTGGAGATGCTCGCAAACGTCATATGGCTGCAGAGCGTCAATAATCACCGTAGACAATGCAATTGTTAAGGAGTGTGGTCATCATACTCACCCGACGACTGAAAATTAATTTCAGAGCTAAAGCTAACAGCTTAATTTGTTTGTATTACTTTTGTTTTTGAAAATGAAGAATTGGATACAATTTTAGTATGTTGATCTATTCAGGCTTTCTAACACGTATGAAAACGTAAATGTACTCGTATGTATGTTCGTATGGTCGTACATTTGTATGTTTGTCTCAAGATTTCTCAAAAAGGAGAAGTCGTAGAAAATTGATTCTTTTGTAGTTTAATTAAGGGCACAGTGTTAGTTTCACCAAAATTAGCAGCAATTTTGAGTAATGAGTTATAATTAAAAATTATGAATTAAAAAAACAATTTTAAAAATTAACCCGGGCATACGACGCCAAGCCTCAGCACTTGCCCCGAGACCATGACGCGTGTAACCGTGTCGAAACGTCGGGAAGGTAAATACTATACTTACCTTCAAAATGAAAGTGAAAGTTGCATTAAATCCCGCAGTTTGTGAAGTAACGCATTCGTTTTCAATTGAGGTGAAACAAATTCTTTTGGAGTTGGGTCATGATGTCAGGCCTACACCTACAATCTATACATATCATGCACTGATTTTAAAAGAATTTGTTTTACCTAAACAGAAGATAAATGCGCTATTTTAAAGCGACTTTTAACGCGAGTTAAAACAAACGGATTAAACGCATAAAAACGCATTCGTCTTTTTAGGTAAAAATGATTATTTTGGAGTCGGCGCAAGCTTTTTAGTCAGTTTTTTGAAGTCGGTTTTACTGTATTTTTCCAAATATATTTAATGTTTTTGGTGAATATCTAATAGTATTCTCATAAAATAAATTTATGTGATAATGCCTTTGTGTATACACCTTACTACGTCATACGTTTAATATACTTCGATAGACATTTACGTATGAAACATATTTAATTTAATTACTTTTGGTTGACCTAATAAATAAGGGGCTATTTCTATTTCTTATAACAAGAACTGTCATAATTTCGCTAGAATAAGTTTGACCTATATGTATATCTAAGGGCAATAATAAAGTTTTCTTACACTCTTTGTATAACCACAGTCAGTTACTCGATGTCAAAACAAGGTAGACCTCAGCTGATGTTTGAGGGGTACCGATACAACAAGCATAGCCGCCGCAAGGGGTATAGGGTACAATGGTTGCGCAGTAGATGGTCTGCCGGCTGCCAAGCGTCTGTCACCACGGTGTGGAAGGCAAAATCAGTAAGCAGGGCAATCGACATAACCATTCACGAGTGATTAATTGATTTCTATATCTATGCTAGTTTTTAGTTAAAAATGTTTATGTATGCTTGCATTCATTCAAAATTTAAGAGTTCTATAAAACATTTGTTTTAAATATACATTACGATGAATTTGTTATTTTCTTTAAAACTAACCGCGTTAACGTAAATCAATACTCTTATATATAAGGACTACATTGTTTATTTAGATTGGGTTAGTTAAGCTATTTATAAGGTCAGCTTATTTTATTACCCGTGGTTGCGTTATATTCTGTGCTGATGTTTAAGTTTTCTAATCCTGGTTTGGTTTCCACAGCCATTTATGCCACCTCAAGGTTAGGCACGCGCCAGCTAGTCTTCGGAGGGTATCGGTTCAACAAGAACAGTCGCAGCAAGGGACCCAAGGTCCAGTGGTTGTGCAGCAAGTGGTATGCTGGGTGCAGAACTACCATCACAATTATAGACAATGTGATTGTCAAAATGGCTAACGACCATAATCATTTGTGACCGAATTCTTAGCGTATTGACTGAAATTAAATATATTTTTTTTTTAATTAATACTCTATTGCAAAAAATAATAAATACAAACAAATAACTTAACCTTCATCATCATCTTCTTATTAGATTTCAGGTTGGTTATTCTTATTAATGTTTCCATTAATAATAATCATGACACAGTACAGGTAACACTCGTAACTATAAATCGTACGTTCAGTATGAACACCTGGGTTGGATAATCTATTTCAACTTACTTTTATTATATTTATTTAAATATACAAAAATCAACTGTCTCAGATTACGAGCGTTTTATACAGTTCACCTGAAGGACGCAGATGCTGGAAGTCGGGTACTACAAGTTCCTTAAAATCAATGGTTACAAAGGGCCCTAGGTGCAGTAGCTTTGCACCTTGTGGGCCAGACTGGGGTGCCGCTCCTTCATCTTCACATTATATTACGAAATAATTAAGTCGGTTGACAATCACAATCATTTACATATTTTTTAATAAGCGGATGTGTACTTTATGCTGTTACTGGCTATGATAGAATCGTATCACAATATTTTTTATGATTGGGTACGGAAGAAAAAGTTAAATGTCATTTATGTTTAAGAGATTGCATCGTGTGGTTCTATGAAGTTCAATATCATATTCATGATGATTATTAAATATCAAGATCGTTTTTTATTTTTTATTTCCTAAATACTTTTATATCTTTAAAGTTTTGATGAGTGTAGGTAAGCTTTGTGTGTGTGGTCTTAAAATGGTGTGGTCTAAAAAGTTAACATTGTTTTCTTTAGAGATGGCCGAATTTATAACCTCGCGATACGGAAACCCCATGATACGCGTTGGCGACAACAACTTCAGTTTGCATCGGCGCTCAGGGCCCAAGGTGCGCTGGTCGTGCACCAGAAGTTACCAGGGCTGTCGCGCATACATCTCTTCAATAGAGAGAAATATTATCAAATACTACAAGGAGCATAATCATTGAGACACTTATTAGCCGCTAACAGGCCAACTACCTAGTATGCACCGCTGAGCCATGGGCAAGCCGGTTACGATTCCTGTGGCTTGATTCCCCGTATCATCACTCAAAAATCAATGTTAAGTTTGTATAGTTGGACGCCTAACTATAATAAAATACTAAAATAGAAACAAAAATAAATGTGTTTTTAATTTAAGGCATCCATTTTTAACCAAAAATGAAATGAGCCAGGTAAATTTTTTGACGATTTGCGGAGCTTAAAATGTTAGTTAAACTCTTTTTTGTGTAGAGTTCATTACTTCTAAACGGGAAAACCCCATGATATGCATTGTTGTCTACAACTTTGGTAAGCGTTGCCACGTAGGACCCAAGGTTCGTTGGAAATGCACCAGAAGTTCCCGTGGCTGTCGCGCATAGATCGTTACGTTAGAGGAAAACATCATTAAATACATCGATGATCATAATCTCTAAGGTATAATACCTAGTCTTGCCATAAATATTGTCGCAAAGAAAAAAAAATAATGCAAATAATATTTATTACTTTTACAGTGTGTTAGTTTTATACATAAATATAAAACAATTTA
Organism: Pyrausta purpuralis; assembly: GCA_963924145.1. Classification (NCBI taxonomy): domain Eukaryota; kingdom Metazoa; phylum Arthropoda; class Insecta; order Lepidoptera; family Crambidae; genus Pyrausta; species Pyrausta purpuralis. The sequence continues at coordinate 24,378,207 of OZ001643.1, forward strand.
AAATATAAAAAGCTTATTCGAAGTGGTCTCCATTGGCTGCAATACAGTCCTTTAAACGTTGAGGCCAGTTATTAATAGAACACGCACTCTTTCCATGGGGAAATTCTTCACTGCCAATCGAATGGTTTGTTTTAGGGACTCCAGATTATCATGGCGTTTAAAGCAAGCCGTACTCTCAAAAACTGACGATAAATCATAATCCAGCAGATTAAGATCGGGGCTAGACGAAGGCCAGTCTTCAGCTCTAATGAAGTCTGAAACGTCCGCTTCTAACCAAGACTGCGTGGACCGAGCTTTATGACACGGCGTCGAGTCTTGTTGGAAAGGCTTGGTTATTGAACATGGTGTTGTTAAGGGGCTTAAGTACCTTCTCAAAAATGGTATTTTGATACACTTGTGCCGATGTTTAAATACCTTTTTCACAAAAATATGGTTCAGTCACTCCTTCATAGCTAACACCCCACCAAACCATCACTGAAGTCGGGTAATGCCCACGTTGCACTCTGCCGACTAATTGGGAAGCTTCCTTAAAGGTTTGAGCATAAATAAGGTCATTTTGTTTGTTAAAATGTTGCTCAATCGTAAAGATTTTCTCTTCCATAAACAAAATATTTCTGTGACCTCCCTTTGCGTACCGCTTCAGTAGTTTTTTCGATTTTACCGCCCTATTCTTATGCTTTAGAATGTTTTAGCACTCACAGTGTCATATTTTACATTCATAATGATGAAATAAGAAACCAAAAATTTGCAACTGACAGCACGGTAGCTCAATTGGTAAGAGCGTTTGGCCCGGTCTGCCAAAAGGTTGCTGATTCAAGTCCCGCCCGTGCGAAAATTTTTGATTTCTAATTTCATCTTTATTAACACCCTATTCTTTTTTAAATTATCAGTTTAAAAATGACCAGTGCGTCTCCTATAGGCTGCAAGTCCTAAGTCATCTTTTAAAATACGCGACATGGTTCTGGGTACTATCTTCATCTCCCGAGATACAATCTTTTGCTTTCGGACAGGATTTCAGCGAATTCTTTCCCTATGACCGCCTTTTTCATACGAACACTACGTGGACGGCCAGATCTTTTTCTGTCACAAACAGAAGAGGTCTCATTGTACGTATTGATAGCAAACATTTGACTAATACCAAGCGTATGGAGAGTTTTAAAAATTGCATTTGGCTCCATACCAACTTTGTGTAATGCAATCACAGCGATTCGGTTCTCTTTATCACCCAACTCCATTTTCATATCGCAAAATATTATAAAATGTACTGTCGCCAAAATAAGAAAACACAATGAGCAATCGTATAAAAATGACAGATTCCAAATTCAAATGTAATATTTTTCTTGTTTTAAATTGTAACAGTATTTATGGCCAAACTGTGTATATAAGCATATCATCATAATAATCATCATAATCTGTAAGCTTATGCAGTTTTCATTTTGCCTAGACATTGGCTAGCCTTTTAACCTCCCGCCGGGGCAATTCTATGATCCGTCTGGGTGACTATCAATTTCCGGCTGAAAAACAAGAGCCTCGGACCGAAGCGGCTGTGGACCTGCACCAAGTGGGACGAAGGCTGTCGCGCGCTCATTATCACTATATATAGAGTCACCGTTGAATGCAACAACGTGCACAATCATCTGTAAAATCGTCTGAATAGTCGGCGTATTACCTACGGAGTTCTGTCGGTGTCATGTCTTTCTCGCTAACACTTCCACTAGCATTAAAGTAGCATCTTCAATGTCATGAATAAAGATTGTCGTATTTTTGTCATCATCATCATCATTATTATCAGCCAAAGGACGTCCACTGCTGAACATAGGCCTCCCCCACGGATTTCCACAGCGACCGATAGCGGATATACTAGCGGTCTGCATCCAGTTTGATCCTGCGATCTTTATAAGGTCGTCTGTCCATCTTGTTGGTGGACGTCCCACGCTGCGTCTCTGGTCGAAGGGTATCCAATCTAGAACTTTCCTGCCCCAACGGCCATCAGTTCTTCGCGCTATGTGCCCTGCCCATTGCAACTTGAGCTTACTGATTCTCAAGGCTATGTCCGTTACCTTAGTTCTTCTACGTGTCTCCTCATTTCTGATTCGATCCCGTAGAGAAACACCCAGCATAGCCCTTTCCATCGCTCGTTGTGTGGTTTTGAGCTTCATTATAAGGCCCATAGTAAGAGACCATGTTTCGGATCCGTATGTCATCACTGGTAACACACACTGGTTGAAGACTTTTGTCTTCAGACACTGAGGTAGATGAGATGAGAAGACACTCTTGCGCAATTTTCCGAACGCTGCCCAGCCGAGTTGGATTCGTCGATTGACCTCTTTCTCGAAGTTGGACTTACCCAATTGGATCACTTGTCCCAGGTAGACGTACTCGTCGACAACTTCGAGAGTTGAGTTCCCAACGGATACTGGAGTGGGTACGACAAGGGAGTTCGACATAATTTTCGTCTTTTCCATGTTCATTTTAAGACCCACTTGTTGAGATACTCGGTCAAGGTCTTCGAGCATAGTGCCAAGATCGTCCAGCGTCTTTGCCACAACAACTATATCATCGGCAAATCGGAGGTGTGTGATGTATTCGCCATTAACATTGATGCTGATTCCTTCCCATTCCAGAAGTTTGAAGGCGTCTTCCAATGCCGCTGTGAACAGTTTCGGAGATATGACATCTCCCTGTCTCACACCTCTCCGCAATGGAATTGCCTTCGTGTTCTGCTCCTGTACTCGGACCGACATGGTGGCGTTATTGTAAAGGCACCTTAACACCTCTATATACCTATAGTCTATATGGCACCGCTGCAGAGACTGAAGCACCGCCCAAGTTTCGATCGATTCAAAGGCCTTCTCATAGTCCACAAACGCTAAGCATAGAGGCATATTATACTTTGGACTTCTGTATAATTTGCCTAAGCGTATGAATGTGGTCTATGGTACTATAGCCTTTTCGGAAACCGGCTTGTTCGGGAGGCTGGAAGTCATCAAACCTACGTGCGAGACGGTTCGTGATGACCCTTGAAAACAGCTTGTAGACATGGCTCAGGAGTGAGATGGGTATGTAGTTCTTCAATAAGGTTTTGTCTCCTTTTTTGAAGAACAACACCACACTCCACTCCTGTTCCATGCCTCAGGCGTGATGCCCTCTAGCAGCACAGAATTGAAGAGTCTCTGAAGGACTTTAAGTACCGGTGTTCCACCCGCCTTCAGAAGCTCTGCTGTGATTCCGTCCTCGCCAGGTGCCTTGTTGTTTTTGAGCTGTTTAAGGGTCATCCTAATCTCGTAGAGGCTGATGTCCGGGATGACTTTGGTGTAGTGACGGGTCAGGATAGCTCGTGGGTCTCTGGCCGAGCTATCAACGGGTTTGACTACTGAGGTGTACAACTGCCCATAGAACCTTTCGATCTCCCTCAAAACCTCTGCTTTCGTCGTCGCTACACTGCCGTCCTCCATCTTAAGCTTAGTCAACAGGCTCTGCCCAATAGACATGTCCCTTGCAAACATTTTGGAGCCTTAGTTCCGCTCTATCGTTTCGTTAACACTATTAGTGTTAAAGCAACGAATGTCGTGTCGCAGGGACTTCCATATTTGTCTATTGAGCTGCCTGCAGTTTTCAGCATTAACGGAGGTCTGCAGTGCCATAGATTGACAATTTGCCATAAGGTCGAGAGTGTGGACCGACAGTTTTTGAGGTCTATTTTTACGGCCAGGCCTAAAATACTTAGACCCCACCGTTTGAACAGTTTCCACAAACCCGTTGTTAATTTCGTCCCCTGTGACGCAATTTTCTAGGCAATCAAATCGGTTTGACAACTCGAGTTGAAAGCTCTCGGGATTTTGGATATGCGTACGAGTCGGTCGGAGCGTGAACTTATCAGGCGGGATCTTTCCAATTTGACATTTATATTCAATGTGCCTCTAACCATTCGGTGATCGCTTCCGGTTTTCACCCTGTTGATCACGGAGACATCATTGAATAACCGTCTCTTGGAGGTCATGAAGAAGTCAATCTCGTTTCTCGTGAAGCCATCGGGACTCAACCAAGTCCACTTCCTTTGAGGCGGCTTCTGGAAGAAAGAGTTCATCGCAAAGAGTCCCTCCTTCTCCAGAAAGTCGGCCAGCCTCTGTCCCCTGGCGTTCCTTTGCCCGTATCCAAAAGGTCCCACCTTCAACTCATTCTCGCCTCGCTTGCCCAGTTTCGCGTTGAAGTCCCCCATTACAACAGTATAATAGGTTTTGGAAGTATGTATGGCTCTACTTACGTCCTCATACATTTCCTTCACCTCTTCATCCGGGTGTTTCGAAGTCGGTGCATATACCTGTATGACCTTCAACGAATACCTCTTGGATATTCTGAGTATAAGGTATATTACCCTGCTCGACACACTCTCGATGGTCTCGATATTGTTGACGAGGGACTTGTGAACGAAGAACCCGACACCACCTTGGGACTTTCGTTGGTTGCCTTCCCGGTAGTAGAGCAGGTTTCCGGACTGGTTTTTTTGTGTGCACTCATGAGGGGATTTTGCCAATACTCGCCACGCTTGGCAGGCGGGTTGACGAGCGCAGAGGCGCAGCCCCTTGCAGCTGTGACGCTGCTGCCCGTCACAGTCTAACATTTAGCTGCGCCTTACATTGGATGGTTATGCCGCCATCGGTCGGTCGCCAGAGCCTCGTCTGTATAAACAGGACGCACCACGTGAAGGTGAGGTTGGCTTGGAGCTTATGGTCTTGGTCAAGCTCCCTTACGTCCCGTATTTTTTTATTTTATCGAAATCAACAATGCATTGAAGTACATTTAGTATAATCCTGGAAATAAAAACTGACCTGATAAATAATAAATTTATTACCTGAACAATTGGCAGAAAAACTCTTATATTTTGTTTGATTTCAATTAAATCTGTAATAAAGATTTGCAGACAGACAGATTTTGAGACATTTTTTATTGGTATAACCAATTAATACCTATTTCCCTATTTGCTTATATAATAACCGGGTTCTTAATAACTATGGTTTTTATTCTTATTTTCGTATGTTTTTAATATGCAGATGAAAACGTCGTTTTAACTACATCGCGGCAAGGCAAACCTATGATAAAGATCGGAGCCTTCAACTTCAGCTTGAACAAGAGTAAGAGTCGAGGCCCAAAGCAGCGGTGGATTTGCAGCAAGTGGGCTTACGGCTGTCGCGGCTACGTCATCACCCTCGATGGCACTGTGGTCAGATGCAATAATGTACATAGTTTTCATTAATACACACACGCACAAAAAACATACAAATAAACACGCGCGCGCGTTCGCGGACGCACAGCTAATATAAATGGTACCATTTGTAATGGTGTAGATTATGGTAAATAAAATATAAATAGTTAAACTGTTGGAGTAAATTCTTTATAGCAATTCTGATATTTTACTTTCACTTTCTCTTAAAGAGGCCAAAAAAAGACTTCATTGAGTGAACCTTATTTAAGTGCTCTACTATTTTACAGAATTTTTTATCAGGGTTTTTTTATTTCCTATGTATTTACGTCAATCAAGGCTCTACTCGTATGTTCCGTTATTATTTTTGACAAATTAAGCCCAGAAATCTTGATAAGAATGGATGGAAACAACTTCTATTTAGAAGATGAAAAGTAGAAACAGAAATGGTTACGTACTTTGACGCATATTCGTATTCGTGCTAAGCGTAGGTATGTTGTCACTTTGGATGATGAAGAATGAAAAAGAACATAACCATTAGTGTTTAATATAATTTTGCGAAAACTTTAGAACACTGTTAACAGAACAAAAATCGAAACAAAAAAAAGGGAAAATTAAACCTTGCAGTAAATATTATTTTGTTCTAATCAACAAATCTTGTGATTTGGTTCACCGTTATTTCTTGAGATAAAAAAGCTTTCTACCTGATGACATTTTTGATTGATGAGTTTTGGTGGTTTATTTGTCCAAGGTTTTGGGAGATAGAAGTACATAGGATTTACTTTCAATATTGATATTGATAGACAACGATTTATTGTACATCATTCTTTATTAGTAAAACATTAATCATATTACAGAAAATTTTCAATTTAAGCATTTTTATAGCCCTTTTGCATAACTATACAAAATCAGCGGTTAAATAATAATAAGCTTTTACAGATGTTCAATATGCCAAGTTTGTGACATCACGAAAAGGCTACCCCATGGTGTAGTTCGAAGGCAATCGGTACTTCTTGCGAAGAACTAAACTGAACAACATAATGAATGAGAGGAGATGGCGCTGCAACCACTGGGCCAGGGGCTGTCGGTCCATGATGGTCACCTACAGAGACCACATACTGATGGTCCGGAGTGACCATACGCACTTTTAAAGTTTGCTACAAATGGAAGAAAAAAGTCAAGTCAAAACATTTTTAAGCATTAGATCTTGCACTCGTTTTCCTTTAATTATTGTACATACATATATAATCAAAAATATTAGGCACTTGCTTTTTTGCACATTTTAGTGCATTCATACATTAAGTGGTCGGACTTGGACGACTTAAATTGTGTTTTCTTTGATAATTTCAAAGTTAATGACAAAAACAGCGCCACCCGGTGCCGGCTTAAAAAAAGACTTGTGGCACTCGAAGACTACCGCGGCAAAGCTATTGCATAGCGTTTTTTTATCAACTTATGCAATTACTATTTAACTGAAATTATTATTTTACTAACTACTATTACAACCAATGTCACCTAAAGCGGGTTGCTGTAAAATAATAATTGCATAAGATGATAAAAAATGCTATGCAATAGCTTTACCGCGGCAGTGTCCGAGTGCCAAATGTCTTCTAAGCTATTGAATAGCTTCTATCGCGGGTCCTGAGCGTTCTGAAATTCTGTAATGAAAATAACCTAACACCCCCCCCCCCCCACTCCAACCGGCACAGCAGTGATAATTTTTAGTTTTTCCTTCTATCGATGAATAGCAGAACTTTTAATGACTTTATGAAATATCACATAAAATTATCCCATGCTTTCCTTTTCCCCTTTTTCCTTCTACTGTTACTTATAAGATATTCTCTTAGAACCTGCCAACCTGCAGGTCGATTCAGAACTTTCGATAAGCCAGGCTTGATTACGGCTATAAATAACGTAAAATATTTTCATATTCAAACGCAGCAAAAAAAATGGTTTTTCAATTTAAAATATACTTACAGGTCAAGATCTGATCCTGCTGCAAACGCGGAAGGGAAAACCGTTGCTTCAGATTAACGAGCACAGATACAATTGCAAGAGGATCACGGGCCCGAAAACCTACTGGACGTGCAATCAGGCCCGTAAGGGGTGCAAAGTATCCATCGTGACCGTTCATGACGCCATCGTCAAAACTAATAATGAGCACAATCATACGTAACGTAATATATATTAAGTGGTAATAAATATAAATAAATAAATAAAAATATTGAACACCAATCACATTCATTGCTCTGATCCCAAAGTAGTAGTAGCCAATGCACTTGTGTTATGGAAATCAGACACAACGGTGGTACCACAACACCCAGACCCGAGACAATATAGAAAATATCATTTTCTACACTGACCCGACCGGGAATCGAACTCGGAACCTCACAAGATGGCGACGCTTCAAACCAGCGTGCTCGGCACTCTACCACGGAGGTCCTCGAGAATAATGACTAAATATGAGGTGCGTAGTTTTCAAATATGTATTTTTATGTCTGTAAACGTATAATAAGTTAATTTATGAAACGGAACGTTGTTTGTATAAATAATGCTTAAAGCATTTTTTCTATTTGGTAAGATAAACATTACACTGATTTGTTCTATCTCAATGTAATTGCGTAATTTAATATCAAAGTGAGTGTGATTTCGTATGTACTTATAGTGTAGATAGTATAGTTATATATTTTAAACATAGAAAATGTAGTCAATAAATATTATTATGGAATCAGAAATAAATGTTATTTTTTAATGAATTTATAATTAAACACGAAATATTTATCTTAGCTGTTTAAGTTAATCATAGCAATACTGTGAAATTCAACTAACTTTTTTGCTTGTAAAATTTTGTAAGCGACCTTTTTATAAATAAAAAAATAGAAGATTATAATGCTTTAGAATGTTTTTAACACTCACAGTGTCATATTTTATACTCATAAAGATGAAATAAGAAACCAAAAATTTGCGCACGGGCGGGACTTGAACCAACAACCTTTTGGCAAACCGGGCCAAGCGCTCTTACCAATTGAGCTACCGTGCTGTTTGTCTGACCCTGCGAAATTTGTGGTTTCTTATGAAAACTTCAATTGCGTGACGCTTAGCGCCATCTAGCCGTCTGTTTATGAAACAGATGGCCCAAGCAGTTACTCTTTACAGAATAAATTCAACTTGGAAATTGATGTCGCTTCGCTATCTAATGCTTTAGAATGTTTGTTGTGTGTCATCTTTATGAAGAGAAGATTATATTTATACGTAAATGGAAACCTACATTTTATTTATACGTTATATTTTTAAGGGTATCAGTTTTTGGCAACGAAAAGCGGATAACCGTTGATAGGTGCTTATAGATATAATTTAATTAACAACAAAATGAAAAGGAGATATTGGAAGTGCAATAAAGCCCGCTCGTGTAACTTGTCTATAGTGACGTACGAAGGCGTCATTGTGAGCACGAAAACTAAACATAATAATTAAAGTATTCAAATAATAAAAAAAACATTTATGTGATTTTCTTGCACGAATTTTTTGGTGTGTTTGAAGTAACTTATGTAAAGATGCATTTTTTTCTTTTCAATAAATCGTTCTTAATGTTGTGCCGTTGTGTATGTTGTCCATAATGTTATCCCATGTTTTTCTTCGTCAAGAGACGTCTTCGCATTAGGTCTCATTTTATAAAATTGTGTCTGATATCTTTCATTGCTTATTATTAGCACTAGCCAATTGTAACAAGGCAATATGGGCTAGTTGAGTGAGACGTGTATACGTGTAATTGCTGCCAGAAGGTCTATTTGAGCAAAGATTTATTGCATAATTTTACTTAATTCCGTCTTGCATACCTTTTTTGAACATCTCTTCTTCTATTACATCTTGTGCTCCATTTGAGAGTTTTCGCTGCCCATCCGCGGCCACCGCTTCAACACGAGGGGTGACAGCCACGGCCGCTGCAACAAGTGGGTTTGCATCAAAAACAACCGAATGTGCCGTGCCACTGCCGTCACCATAGACGGGAGGATAGTCAGACTTAGGGAGGACCATAACCATTAGCATAATCTTTCATGGAGTGGAAGCTATTGTGCAAAATCGGAATCGGATCGGAAATCTCTCTTACGATTCCTATCATGGCAAAGGACCACAGGCTTTTATCATTCGTGCATAAAAATTTCGAACTTTGTATCAATTCGTAATACAAATCTTTGATTCAGACATAAAGCAAGATTCATCCAGAACTTGAGCCAGTGAAAGACAATCAAATTAATTTTAATAATAACATTTATTTTTATCTAATATTTCAAGGAATTTGCAACTTAGGCCATCAGTGATTTTGATGACAACCCTAAAATTGATGTAAATTTGGATCATGGTGATAATTTTAGCGCACATAGCCATCCATGTCGCATTTGTCCACGTCGTGACTAGAGAATCTAACTGAGTTCAAGGTACTAATGCCATTTTATCCTTTTTTCAGATCTGAAGCCTATTTTCACCAAGTCTGTTTTCGGGAAGCCAGTGATAGAGTTCAAAGGGCACAGATACAACAAGAGGACGGATCGCAACGGTCATCGGATCACCTGGCGATGTGTCAAGAGGAGGACCTGCAAAGCGCAGCTGGTCACCGTCGAGGAAGACATCGTCGAAATCAGGAATAGCCACGATCACAATTGAAGTGATATTGTATTTATTATCATGCCTCCGTTGCACATTTACGCTAGACCACAATTAAGACAAAAACGCGCTAAATAAAAAAATGATTTAATAAATAAACTATATAGCTACAAAATGCTTGTTATTTTTATTTAATATTTTAAGGCATAAGCGACTTTCGAACGACTTTTTTTTATTATTATGATAGTCTTTAAAAAAACATGAATTAATCGGACAGGGAAGTCTACTGTTTGTGTTATTCCTAGTAAAGAAGACGTAGATTATTAAAATACAGATTTTTTAAACCTTTTCATAATTTTGTAGAGTTGAAGCCAATTTTTACCCAGTCTGTATTTGGAAAGCCTGTGATAGAGCTCGGAGGCCACAGATACAATAAGAGGACGGACCGTAACGGTCACCGTATTACCTGGAGGTGTGTGAAGAGGAGGAGGTGGTCCTGTAACGCTCAGCTGGTCACCGTCCATGATGACGTCGTCGAAATCAGAAACTGTCATAATCACCAATGAACAGAAATTCGGTGTTTATTATTTAAGTTATTCGTGAGATAGACCGAGTTCGATAGAGAGCTCGTTTGAGCACAAAAAGCCTACCCAGGAGGTCCTATGGAACCAAAGGCCGCGAGCTTTGTCTATGTACCTATAACGGTCGATGTTTTTTTTTTAAATGCAACCAGCTTTTCACAAAATAAATCAAACCTAAGTCTTAATAATGCTGACTGGCAACGAACGAACCATTGCTGTTATTGTAAACTACTATTGTTTTAGTTGGGGTCTAAGTATGTCACCTCATTTAGTTATGCTTCTGATAGCTGATAGTCGTTACTGTCATGACTGATGAAACGTCCATGACTGAGGGCTGTTCAGATTATCAATTTGATAGGTTACTTGTAGTCATCGCTATTCATAGGGTTAGCTTTGATTGGATATTTTTTGTATTTATTATGACAGTTGTAAAAAAATGAAATATTGAATGAAGCCATTAGAAAAAAATTGAATATGAATATTTTAAATAAAAGATTTCATTTTGTATTTTATTTTAATGTACATTCAAATATATAATTAAATTTTATGCCTCAAAAATGTTGCGATTGAGTTTGTTACAGTATGTATATGTATCTTAAGCCAAAGAATGTTTTCGGAACGAAAAATATTGCAGTAATTAAAGAGCTATACTTATTTATTAGTTTCCTATTTAACCTGAATTCTTGAAAAATATTGGTATTGAGGTGAGACAAGAAAGTAAGTAGGTGATGTTAAAAAAAAATGCCTTCAAAGAAAATTGTTTCTCCCAAAAAGACAACGAGTGCGTTATTTTAAGATTTTTAGTCAGATTTTTAAAGCGTTTTTTTTCATGATTTTCAGTTATTACATACATAAAAAAATATATATTAAATTCAGTGTATCCTTGTAGAACTAAACTTGATTATACTAAAAATCATCTCTCTATGACTACTCATTTTAGAGAAATTTTTAGACAAACATGCAAATATACAAACGTACGTACTTTTAAGAAACTTTGCAAACGTGTTAGGAAGCCGGTAATCAAATAAGTACGTAGGTACTTACTAAGAACGCATAAACACACATATACATATAGTGTATCGACGCATGTATTCATAAATTTTAATGGTAATGCCATTTTGCCATTACTTTGACCATCTCAAGCATAAAATATCAGAGCCCCGACTCCAAAAAAAAATTATTCGCCTAAAATGGATTCCTTTCTTTTAAAGGGTCAAGAGTTTAAGACTTTAGTGCATTTTGGTCTTGAAGACGGTTTTTACTCGATGAAAGTCATCTCCCATTTAAATTTTATAACTAAATAAATGTCAAGAGCACACTGTATATAAACGAATTAATAAACTGTCTTTTCAGTTCAACGTGAACTTGTTTAAAAAGTAATAACGTATTTTTCACCTATTTTTTAAGGGTCCGTAGCCGAATGCCAAAAAAACAGAACCCTTACAGTCTCATCAAGTCTGTTTGTCTGTTTGTCTGTCCATGTCACAGCCACTTTATTCTGAAACTATAAGTATTACACAGTTGAAACTCAATAGGTAGATGTTAATTTTAATTAAGCTTTTATTATAATAAAATAGGATATCCCTGTCAGTAATGATTGTTCTCGTAATTGTTACTTGTTTTAAACAAGGATTTTTTATGTATTGTATTCACAAATTATATTGTTCTTGATTCTGTAGATAAGTTCATTTTGTAAGTACTGCATTAACTTTAACAAAAAAATAAATACATTGATCTGACTTCCGAATCACATTTCAGCAATCTTCGGATATACCACGAACGTTAATCGTTGTCTGAACATTGGCTACACTTGGTACACCATCCATCAGAATGAGGGCTTGAAGTACAGATGGAGATGCATCAGAAAGACCATGGGCTGCACAGCTTTTTTCATCCACCACTATCGACAACATTAGCATAAAAGCGAGGAGCGTTCACAACCATTGAGGCGGAGTTTGCCTTCGATAGCATAACGTTACAAAGAAAGATTGAAAGAAAGCAATTCTAAAAAAACCTATACAGGGTGTGGCCTGTTATAACTTTTTTTTTTAATATAGCTTTTTTAACTAACCAGTTTTCAATGCTAAATAAAGAAAAAAAATCTTGAATTTTCTAAAAAAATAAATCAACCAGCAATGCATTGCAAGCAAATGTTGCAGTCATAGAACTTGTCATTGTCATTGACTACTACGAGTTAGCAAATTTGATATAAAATCATTAGGGTTAATAAATTTGGATTACTATATCACTGAGTATATTGCACTATGACCAAGTCAAGGTTACTATGTAGATATACTCAGGAGAATAATTTTTTTTTGGTATTACAGGCTACGCGATCTATATTTCTGACGTTCCCATTATGTGTTGAATGAGTTCTATCATCTCACGTACATGCTTTTTTATGCTACATTTCCATTCTGAGAAAACAAGATGATTCTATAGTATGACTTTGTAATAAATAATCGATAAATATCCTAACCTCTGTGCTTCGGAAGGAATCGTGATCCTAGGCGGCAATTGGCCGGCAATTTTTCACCTTGGTAATCATAGATGGTAACAGGAAAAAAGGGAGTTAACATGTATGTATATAAGTAACCATTTGTGTGTATTATTAACCATGGGGAATTAACATTCTCCTGTTGGTTGAGATAGGCCGCTTTCACCATATTTTCGTGAAAGAGTGATTTACTTATATTATAATTTGTAAAAACAACTTACTTCAATAATAATTATATAAACTGTGTTGTTATTTTGATAATTTACAAACTTGTTTTTATGTTTGGTCGAGTGCATCACAGCCTTACCACATTGAAACAAAAATCTATAGCATACATGAAAATAAAATTTCTGTAAGCAAAAGATGTCGCGAGGTAGTTTGAAGTGGTTTTGTTAAGAGACAAATACTAGAAAGGCGCCAGTGTCCTCTATGAATACATTATAAACAAGCTTCATGTTACCCGATTTCCTGCTGTAGCCACATTACTTATATAACAATAAAAATTTAATTCCAGAGCTGCAGTACAAAATAGTCAAACCGACTCACAAGCGTGGCAGACAAATCATGTTGTTGGGTCCCCATACATATACACAAGAACGGCTGAAAGGGCCAAAAGCGGAGTGGCGTTGTAAGAAAAGATCCGTTAATGGGTGTCGGGCTAACGTCTGCACTATTGAAGGTGTGATCGTCAGGAGCAATCACGAGCATAATCATAGTCCGTAGATTACATAATTCGGTGTTTTTCATAATACCTTGTGTCGAAAGACCCACGTCCATAACACTTAATACCGAAAAGGCAAATTCACGATAGCTGTTAAAAGCGTAGTTCTTGATGTCTATGGCTGAAAGTTTATAATATCGTAAGTTCATAATATTGAAGGTAATGATGTAGAAAGATCTAGGTACCGACTGTATAAAATACCAAACATTAAAAAAAACACTGCTGACCATTTTTTAAATACATGATGATTTGGTTAATATATGAAGCCATTGCTTCCATTGGCTCTAACCTAATTATTATCCTACTTAAATTTTCGGTGTTTCAAAGTTCGGTAGGTACTTATTTTGTACTATCGGTATTTTGAACTTACGATGTTTTAAAACTTCAGGATTTTGACGTTTCAGTTTCATGATTTTCAATATTTCGTTCGTAGCATAGGTATTATGAACTTCTACATTCTATCTAACTTTAAGAGTTCGACCATTTTAACAATTTAATAGGTCAAAGTTAGGTTGGGTTACTGTTACATAGTATTAGAAATATCAATATTAATATAAGTGATACTGCATGGTAAAAATATAAATCAATCGTTTTCACAAAAAACTAAAAGTAGGTAAGCTTCTTTCAAATTATAACTACAAACAAACAGTTTGCGCTCTTAAGGTGGTAATGCATCGTTGCGTCGACAGTTCTTCGATAAAAATTAAAATGTTGACCTTTTTGTTAGAAATCAGAATTTTTAAAATTTACGCATGAATGATTGAATAAATAATTCAAAGTAAGTTTCGTTTTCATTAATTCCACGACTCTTAAGAAAGGCCTCAAGCAAGATTATCTAGCTAGGTTCTTATAAGAAATCATTGTCGACTCAATCATCGCTAATTACACCGCTGGTATCATTATCATATTTGTATTTTGTATCAGATCAGCAGTTCTATTTGACACCTTCCAAGCGTGGCGGACAACTCATGGTAATTGGTACCTATTCATATTTACTTGAAAGAGTGCATGGATTAAAATCGGAGTGGCGTTGCAATAAGAGAAAAGCAAATGGATGCAGGGCGCGTGTCATTACTTTTGACAGCAGGATCGTTATGAGCAATCATGAACACAATCACCCCTAACCTTTCTATCAACTTGAAAAAAAGTACTAGGTTATCAATTTGACCTGATTTTAGTTCGAATGTTATTATGTTTGCCGTGATTATCTCGCGTTTAACTTAATCAATTTCCCAATATTTATTAGTTTATATACATAATACTTGGGCAACGGTGTTTTTATTTTTTGGATAAGTTGGATTAGATCAATAAACTTTTTTATTCATATTTGGGTGTGTTTTTATTTAATATTATCATTTTCGCTCACCTAATAATTGTTCCCAAGTAAGTAGCTTTTGTTACTGTTACTCGTACTATTGCTGTCACTTACATTGAATCACTTAATAATGTAAATCACCCCCTTATGAACAGCTTTGCAAGATCTAACCTAACCTCAATTTTATGTATGTGCTATAAAAATTAATCGTTGCTATGCTACTATAAAAATGTAAGCCGGGCATATTTTTTTCATAAAATTTAGGTACTGATCTATTAATTAGGAGACAGATGTAACATAATAAGGCGATATATCTATTATTTTGATTATATATCAGTACGTCTGTGGAACTCCTTACCCCTTGCTATCAGGCAGTCAACTTCAATAACTAATTTTAAAAATGGCCTTAAATAACATCTTATCTCTTCAGAATAAATCTCTCTGGTGTCTCGGTAAATTTATTTCATTTTACATTGGTTTATGTACATGTATAATTCATTGTGTATAACTTATATATTGTGTTGGTATAATATATTATATTAATTTGCTATATTTATATTTTTGTATTTAGAATGTTATTTTCATGATTGTATTTATTAATATATATACATATACAGGGTGACTTTTTTATCAGTACCGATATTTTGTGTAAAGACTCCACTGATGAATATGAAAAACTTTTACTATGGGGGCAATAGTGAAATCGAGAAAAAATAATCAGCTGTTCCATACAAAAGTTCAATTGGCGCGCGGTCAAAATGTATGGAACAGCTGATTTTTTTTTCTCGATTTCACTATTGCCCCCATAGTAAAAGTTGTTCATATTCATCAGTGGAGTCTTTACACAAAATATCGGTACTGATAAAAAAGTCACCCTGTATATCTATGTTTTATTAATTTCATCAATTGTCTTGATCTTTTATGCACATAATACCCCTTCCTATGAGCTCATTATTTCTTTACCCAAAGGATGTCTGAAAGAGATCGCTTATAGCGTTAAGACCGCCTAAATTGTACATTTCCTCGAATCTAATGAATTTGTAATTAACCTATCTGGTCTGCAATAAAGAGTTCTCTTTTAAAACGAAATAAATTAAACTCATTGTTTGTTGATTGATTGAAAGGGACAGATCATTCATGTTCAGGTCAAAGTATAAATTTAAGATAACATTACATATTAATTCGATGATTTTTACATTGGTATAGTTTTCATTAATGTGGTGACAAATATAATTTTCGCAGATTCGTTGCACATAAAAATTATAGTTCTCTTATTATTTCTCTTTATTACTAACGTTGGTGGGTATTTTGACTGACTTTCAATTGTTACATTGATTATGTATTGAAATTGTAGATGCGGCGCCGTTCGTCACTATGAATTTACCAGTAAATGGATCTCACAAATTTCACAAAAACTAGTGAAAAAAAAGTCGTAAGATTGTGTTCACGGATAAAAAATCAAGTAGTTTTTTTACACGATAGTGCACGTATGGTGTTTGTTGCGAATTTATTATGCCTAGAAAGAGTGTCCAGAGTAAAATCAGAGTGTCGTTGCAACAAAAGAAGATCGACTGGGTACAGGCCAATGTCGCTTCTGTCGATGATCTAATTGTTAGAAGCAATCATAACTGAATAACAAACACTTGATTTATTTTTTTTGCAATCTGCAAAAATCGGGCATTTCACTATTTGTGTAGTATTTGTGTAGTAGTTGGTATCTGATTTATTGTATTGGAATATTAGATGCGCCGCTCATACCAGTAAATTGCCGTGAAAAAGAGATTCTTATCATTGGATTTCACAAATTTCACAAATAACTAGTAAAATTATAATAAATGGCGGTGCTATAAAAGAAGTAGTATGCGTTGCAGAGCAAACGTCATCACTATTGATGGAGTTTTATAGTAAGGTCCATGTTACAACACAACCATGATTGAAGATATTTTTACGAAATTATGCTTTTGTCACATAATTTATATATCGATGTTATACTGTGAAAACCGCGAGATTTTAATGAACAGTTTTTAATAGGTTAGATAACATACTTCATACATTTGTAGATTAACTGAATGATACACAAATTGAATGTTTTGGTATTTTTTATTTGCTAGGTATTATATATAATGACTTATGTATTTTTTAAAAACACATTTGTGTTTTTTCCCTCTTTTAATACACAAAAGTATTCATTATTTACTTTCTGTCCAACTTGCACATCGACTACACTGCACTTTATATGGAACTTCTAATGGTTAAAAATATACATAGTATATCGAAAGTTTTAATATTATAAACTCTTTTTTATAGCCAATACTTTTAACTTTATGACGAACCGCAGAGGGAACAGAGTGATCGTGGTTGGGAGGAATACGTTCTGCAAAAAACGAGCTAGAAATGCCAAGTGCGAGTGGCGCTGCGGCAAGACGAACTACACCAAGTGCAAAGCAAGCATCATCACTGTGAACGATTTTATAGTCAAATGTAACTTGAAACATAACCACGATAGGAAAAAAACAAAATAAACCTTTTTTAGCATTTGTCATTCAAATTATGCAAATTTATAGTCAGATTGTCAAAGTATTTCTGTCCTAGTATTAAAATTACAAATTGATATATTTTACTTAGGGCTGATTTTTCAAGAGTCAGATAAGAAATATTCGTCGAACGAAATACAACATGGCTAATTTGTAAGCGTTACCTAATTGTCAGCAATCATATGCACCTGTCATTTTTTAAAATCTGTCGCATTATAATTAATCAGTCTGATAAGTTTTATCTGACCATTGAAAAATCTGCCCTTAGATAAATAAGTGAGGGTATTATTTTAGGAATAAGTTCAAATCAAGATAACTGACGTTGTATTAATTCCTATTAATCTTGATTTAGTACAAGCAGCGATACGTCATACCAAATAAGCTGATATTTTTATAGTTTACTTTTAAGGCACATCTCAGCGTACCTGTCAGGCAACTTCTCTATAAATTACTCGAATGATTAGGACTTGAAGATAGAGTATTGTCTGGAGGTCACAATTATTTCAATTGAGTAACATAAATAAACACTCATATTAACCTCGTACTAACCTAACAATCACGATCCTAGCAACTTCCAAGTCTCCACTTCTGGGCGTGTTCTCTCCATCGCCTATTCTGTCCGTGTTAGAAGTCTTAGGGAGAGCAGAGAGCAAACTTAAAACAATGCACCGAAAATGACAGGAAAAATAAACTTTATTCAGAGGTGGAATTGTGTAAAGCAATCGTATTCATTTGACAGTTCATACCGTAAGGTATAATCTGTCAAACCCTTTGTTCTTTGCCGTTTGACAAATTATACAGTACGTTATGAACTGTCAAATGAATACGATTGCTTTACACAATTCCACCTCAGATTTTTTATTAGAGAGACCAAAATGACAGCTTTAATCACACCTTTCTTTTTTAATGTTGCAAGCTTAGTGCAAAAGTGTTGTAACAATTCGATTGTGAGTGATTAATTGGATTTGTGATATGAGTTTTTATTATTTGATTTAAGTTTATGATAAGTAACACATGTATAACGTTGCATATATCTATAGACAAACTTTATTCATAAAACAGTTTTACTTTACTTACCAAAGAGATTCTTATCTCTGTAATATATAAATATCTTTTTATACCGAAATTTAGGGAAAATGTGGTTTTGGAAACAATTTTGAATTAAAATGTGATCAACACTTTACCATGGGTTGAATTAATAGTTCTTTTGATAAAGGTAGTTTATTAATATTATTTATTATTTTTAAAGTAATATTATTAAATCTTAAATATAATAATACTTTTATGGAAATGTTTAATCTTTATTTTGATAGGTACAATGAGAGCCAAAAATTTTTGAAACGATCTTCTGTTTACTATCTGACGTATTTGTTCAAAATCAACTAAAGGTTCGGAATTACCTAAATGAAGAAATTAATTATCTATATTTTCATCTCGCAGGGAAGCTGATAAAACTTAGCACCGGAACACGAGTGTTGGCTTGGGAGGGTTATACTTACAACCGGAGGCGAGCGACACACCACCAAAGATGGCGGTGGTACTGTGCGCATTACCACAACGGCTGCAGGGTCAGCCTCATCACAAATCGAGAGCTGAATGTCTTAGAAAAAAGCGGGGAACACACTCACCCTCCCCCTAAGTATTTTCAAAGCAAAGGGGTCCATTATAAGGTCTAGATAAAAACAACTTACTAAATAAAAATGTTTTAGTTGAAATATCATATTTTTGTAAAGTAAATTTGATTTAATGATGCCTATAATTCATAAGTAAAGTATTTTCAATTAATATTGCGACCTTTGTTTCATCGCCAACCCACGTACCAACATGGTCCATATTTTGTCGTCATAAGTCGATTTTTCTAAGACAGTGCCATACATGGAGTAGTTTGCTACTGTTATTTTTTTAACAATAATTTAACGACCATCATAGTCTGGTGGTTTATGTTCTGGACTACAAAGACAAGCAGTCGCGGGTTCGATTCCCGCCCGCATGATCCTAACACTTATGTCTATGGACATGTATGTTAGTATCCGTCTCTGTGTTATATAAATATAAAGTACACCTTTAATTTATTAAAGCATCAGCGTAGAGGCTCACGGTGGTCGCGTAAACAAAGGTTAAGCAAAAGACTGTTGATAAACATGTGAAGGATAATATTCACCAGTGTAGAAAAAATAGATACGCTAACTATTAGCATGTTCATAAAGATGAAATAAGAAACCAATATTTTCGGACGGGCGGGACTTGAACCAGCAACTTCTTGGCTAACCGAGCCAAACGCTCTACCAATTGAGCTACCGTGCTATCTGTCCAACCCTGCAAAATTTGTGGTTCTTATGGATATGTCATTACGCGATCATTAACTAATGTCTGATGGATGTCAATCCATTAATCAGACGGTGCCATATTTGGAAACGATAAGTCATAGTGAAATTATTCTGTCTTAGTCCGGTCGGGTAGATTCTGACTTATCTTTCAAAATTGGGCCAGTAGGTTTTGTGATAAAGGTAACAACAAAAATCCTTTTTTTATTAAACCGACTGTAAGATACTCAAAAACTTAAAATTAAGATTGGAGTACTAAAAAAAAAAGTGTTTTGTATTCAGAACATGTATTATTTTTAACTTAAATCCGATAGAAATGTATAATACTCGTATGTATTTTTTTTAAATATATATTTGATTTTAAATTTAACATAAAGACTTAATAAACCTTTTTTTGTAACCTTTAACATCCCAAACCAAACTATGTTGACCACTATTGTGAGTAATTTAGTACCTTGAAAAATCGTGAAATTAGATCAAGATTAGAGATTAAGATTAATTTAACGCAAGAACCGTTATAAAAATGACATACACAAGGTGTCAGCCTACTCTAGCAGAGCTTTTACCCAATAACTCTGTGCAAGGCTAGCTGCTAAAATAACATAACTTGACCAAAATTGAGAAATAAATAATTCAAAAAATGGTAAAAGAGAAACGCAAATTTTATAGAAAATATAAAACTTATAAAAACCGCTGCGATCTCGAGTCCTACACTATATTATGTAAGAGTGTTAAAGATCTGGAGTTGTCATGTTACATAAAATATATTTCGTCAGTTGAAGATTCTATTCAACATAGTCCTAAATATTTTTGGTCGTACATTAAAACTCGCCGTAATTCTAACGCCATTCCATGTAGCGTGAATTATGACGGAAGCACTGCTAGCTGTGGTGATAGTATATGTAATGCATTCTCTGCTTACTTTCAATCAAATTTCTTAACCCCCAACTCTGACGGCCAGACTAACTTTGCCTCACTACCACCACCGCTGCTAGTGGACTGTGTGTCTGACATCTCCTCTATTGAGGTTGACCAATCGGCTATTTGCAATTTGTTATCCAAATTAGACTTAACTAAATCAGCTGGCTCTGACCACTTGCCAGCCCGTTTTCTCATCAGCTGTGCTAATAGTTTGGCGTTACCAATTTCACTGTTATTCGAACGATCGCTTCAGGAGTTTACTGTGCCGAAGCTGTGGAAGTCTGCTTTTATTACTCCGGTTCATAAAAATGGTTCAAAAATCGACGTTAAGAATTACAGACCTATTTCTAAATTATGTATTATATCTAAAGTCTTTGAAAAAAATATTTATGATCAACTCTATAATGCAATTAAAAGCTCATTTAGTGAATACCAGCACGGGTTTCTGAAGGGGCGGTCAACCACGTCTAATCTTGCCTTGTTGAATGATTTCATTACCGATAGCATGGATGATTATAAGCAGGTGGATGTCATCTATACCGATTATAGTAAAGCATTTAATCGTATCGACCATGCTCTTCTCATGACGAAGTTGCAGTACATCGGGATTAGGGGCGATCTTCTGCGCTGGTTTTCGTCATACATCTCAAATCGCTCTCAAGCTGTGGTAATCGATAACTATATATCGAGCTGGGTTCCTATCCCCAGTGGCGTTCCACAGGGATCTTTGCTCGGTCCCTTGCTTTTTGTCATATTTATTAATGACATTGCTTCCTGTTTACGCTCCTCCCATCTCCTCTGTTTTGCAGATAATATGAAGATTTATGCCTCTATTAAATCTCCACATGATTCTGAAGCTCTACAGGCTGATCTGACGCGACTATGTGACTATTGTCGTTCAAATAAGCTGGATCTTCATCCCTCAAAATGTTTTGTAGTTACATTTAGCCATAAGCATATTGCATAATTATGGCATTGTTATTAGTTTTTTTATTATTTTTTACTACTTAAGCTACCTAAATTTGTTATTCTAATATTGTTATAAGGCATAATATTACTATTTTGTTTCAGTGTACCTTGGATTGTGTTCGATTTGTGCGTTTGTTTTCATTAAGTTATTGCTATTTGTGATTACCAATAAGTGGTTTAAATATTGTATAATGTGTAGCTTATTGTTCACTTATAAACCCTGGTTATCCTTATAAATAAAATAAAATAAAATAAAATAAAATAAAAATAATAAAAAAGTAAAAACCGACTTTAAAACCAAAATGCACTAAAAAGTCTTAAATAAACTCTTAACTATGGAAAGGAAAGGAACCCATTTTATAGGCAAACAATTTCTATTTGGAGTCGGTGTCATCACTTTGACCATCAAGCATCAAATATCACAGCACAGACTCCAAAAAGAATTTTCACCTAAAATGGGTTCCTTTCCTTTCTATAGTTAAAAGTTTATTTAAGACTTTTTAGTGCATTATGGTTTTGAAGTCGGTTTTTCCTTTTTTAAAGTTAATTTTATTTTTTCATTTTTAGAGATTAGGGGAGACCGAGGGGAGTTGAAACAATTTTCACATTTTGTTTTATTTACGAAATACTATTTAGAGAAATCGAATGATATTAGTACCAATCGATAGGTCAGTCTTTGCACTTGCAAATGACTTGCATAAAGAATTTGTAAGCTTTAAATATTGTGGTAAAAAATCGACTTAACCGTTACAAGTCAACTTGTTTCAACTCTCCTCATACCGAGGTAAGATGAAACAGAGGCCGAGGAGAGTTGAAACATATGATTTTTGAAAATTATTAAGGGCTTAAAAATTAAACTGATGATATAATGTAAAAGTATTTATTAAAATTATACTTTCCAAGTAATAAACAAACTTTTTTATTAACATTTTGTACTGATATATCAGTTAAGTAGCTAATTAACTACCTGACCCATTCGCAATGCCAACTGATCCAGTGGGTCCATCGCATATCATTATCATTATCATTTTCAGCCAAAGGACGTCCACTGCTGAACATGGGCCTCCCCCACGGCTTGCCACAACGACCGATTATTAGCGGTCTGCATCCATTTTGATCCTGCAATTTTTACAAGGTCGTCTGTCCATCTCGACAAGATGGTGGTATGATGATGGTGATGGTGGACGTCCTACGCTGCGTCTTTAGTTGAAGGGTCTCCAACCTAGAACTTTCCTGCTCCAACGGCCATCAGTTCTTCGCGCTATGTGCCCTGCCCATTGCCACTTGAGCTTACTGATTCTCAAGATTATTTCCATTACTTTAGTTCTTCTACGTATCTCCTCATTTCTGATTCGATCCCGTAGAGATACACCAAGCATAGCTCGTTGTGTGATTTTGTGCTTCTTTATAAGGCCCATAGTTAGAGACCATGTTACGGATCCGTATGACACCCCTGGTAATACACACTGGTTGAAGACTTTCGTCTTTAGACACTGAGGTAGATGAGATGAGAAGACAGTCTTGCACAATTTCCCGAACGCTGCCCAGCCGAGTTAGATTCGATTCGATTCGATTAACTTCTTTCTCAAAGTTGAACCTACCCAATTGGATCCCTTGTCCCAGGTAGACGTACTCGTCGACAACTTTAAGAGTTGATTTCGAGTAGCTCGAGCGATGGTAGGTTGAGGTAGGCTCAGAGAAAGAACAGGATGACGTTTTATTAAAGATCGAAGCCAAACTTTTCCAGTCATTTCACGCTCAGTCCAAGAAGAAGGATTTTTTTATTATATTCTACAGCCAACTTAAGGGCCAAAGCGCTGGCTTCGTTAGATCTTAGGTTCTTAGTTAGCAGCAGCGCAGTTTAAAACATACTCACAAAGTACCTTCTCCTCTGAAGCTGTAAAAATAGTTTTTTAGAGATATCCAATCGTTGAAGTAGTCGCTGTTTTTGAAGCATCTTAAGCAGTTTTTTTTTAAATATACCTGTAAAGGGAAGAATGGTTCAAGTTCAAGCAACGTCACGAAAAATTTTCCCTCGCAAAGTTACTTCTTCTGCTGCGAGATCATATATTTCGCGACTCGCCATACCTCTGTCAGTCTTTCTTTTATTATCAGAAGGCATTCTGAAACAAAATAAACAATTTTAATCAAATGTTTTCTTGTGCCCGTTATTTATTGACTTCTGTCTTATACAAAATTGAAACGAGGAGAGTTGAAACAGCCTGTTTCAAATCTCCTCAGTAAGAAAAAACTTCCCAATTTTTATTTAATCCACAGTCAAGTAGCAAATACAAAGAAATCAATTCAATCAAACATATATAATAAATCTTTAGATATTGGGCTTTCGAAACATATGTAACTTAAACCAAAATACAAAACCCTAATCACAATATAGGCATCGTAAAAAAACGGTAAAAACTTACTTTTCACGATTTTTGTCACATGGCACGCAGAACTCCAAAACCGCAAAACTTACGCCACCGACGCGAACTGACACATCCGCGGGCGAAGGAAAGTGAATAAAAAGCGACGTCGCCAACTCGCTAACGGTTTTAAGTTCCGAGAAATCTGCTCTGTTTCAAATCACCTTTGTTTCAACTACCCTCGGTCTCCCCTACAGGAGAGGGGAGGGGGGGGAATGCACCTTATGACTCTGTTCTTTAAGAAGCTACAATTTTCCTAGTATAAGTTCTTTCATTATAATTACTAAACTCCTAAGCCTTAAGGAGTTCCACCATTAGCTCAGCCCAACAAGATGTTGACTATCAGACGTAACAACACGTCAACATTAAGATTCTAGTAAAGACACACTATACGTGTTTTTAAAATTTGAGGGTTTCCCTCGATTACACCAAGATCCTATCATCAGATCCCAAATTTGAAAAAATGGGACCAACTAAAATGTATACCCTATAAGTAGGCGAGAAAATATTTCGAATCGGTCTACGAACGACTGAGATATGAGGTAACATAAATACAAAAAAAAGACATACAGTCGAATTGATAACCTCCTCCTTTTTTGAAAAGTCGGTTAAAAAAAGAAGGCCGTCGCAAGGGAATCCTAAAAGAAATCGACAGAAAAACATACAAAGGCAACAGAATAAGCAGAGAGTAGCCACAATATATGAGTCCAAAGGATGTGACGGATGTCCCGGATTCTGTACACAATGCATTTGTAAAGCGCATTCACATTAAGTTTATTTTCGATCAGTTTGGAAGAATGTCACTTAAACATGTTTTAATTTTTTCTGAAGGAAATTTATGCTATGATTTTTAATTTATATATAATTTTAGATACGTTCATGAGACATCCTAGTAAAACTAGTTTTAAGGGTTCCGTAGCCGAGTGGCAAAAAATGGAACCTTTTGTTCTTTCAAAATGATATTGAGGTTCCTAAAACCATTTTCTCTAAAAGTCTATAGACGCTTCCAAAGTGGTAAAATAGGCGTCCCCCCATCTTACTTTTAAACTAAACGAGAGTAAATTTTGAAAAAAAATATACAGTGCGATGCAGAAGCTGTACATTGTCCAATTTTAAACTAGGGGGTCTTACAGTATGATGTTTTCAATTTGTTTTCGTTCATCAGGATCATTCAGTTTGAAAAAGTTTTATAGTCATTCAGATATCTGTTTCTATATAACAAATACAAAGTATCTTAGTCCACAAAGGTATAAATGTCGTCAAATTTATTTCACTATAATAAGAAATGAGTGAAAGCAATAAAAAAATAAATTAAAATAATTGTATAATTGATGTACCGAAATTAGCAATAATATTTGTTTTGGTGGTAACTGTAATTATTTCAGATTCTTGAAGTTATGAGAACGATTAGAAAATATGATAAAAAAAATTTGGTTCGGTTACGTTTACTAATTTACTTCAGCTTTATATAATCTGACAACCTTTTAATATTCTCTGTCATTAAGTCAAGTAAATTTTAATTTCACTTTAATTGCTACATTTGGAAACCATGTCACATCATAACTAACCATCTTATTATTTTTCAGTGGGTGAAATAATAATGTTGAAGAAAAGTATGAACACCCTGTTATTGGGTGGTTACACATACAATCGGATGACGAGGTCGGTCGCCGGTCTCCGCTGGCGGTGTACTATGTATGAAAAGGGGTGCCCTGCTTCAGTTTGTACCAATGAATATCTAGTTCCATTGAAGTTTAGGAAAATCCACACCCATGACAAGCCGATGCTCACGAATGTAAACAAACTTTAATATTTTATGACTTTGTTGTACCTACTTAAGAAAAATGCTGTGTGGAATGTTTAATTTAGTATTCATCATCATCAGCAGCAGCCAAAAGACGTCCTCTGGTGAGTATAGGCCTCCCCACAGTTTTTCAAGTAGTCTGCATCATGAAAATGTGATATTGCCTAATAAATATGATCGATAACCGAATAGTTATTAAAATATAATTCATATTAATATTTCAATATTTTCAGCAAACAGTGTTAACTAATGTAGTTCAATTTATAAATATTATTGTAGTGTAAAATTGATTGTTTAGTTGTTAAGTGAAACATGATTTTGGTAAAATTAATTGATCTCATGTGTTAATTATTATTTAACCACATTATTAACTAATCAAATAGGTACTTATAAATATTACCAAGTTTTTTTATGGAATCATAGAGATACAAACTGTTTTGTTGATATCCCCTGATTTCTTCCTTACGTTTATAGAATTAGCGCGTTTAAACAGGTCTTTAGATATATATCCGGGTACCTTCAGAATAATTTTACTAATCATGCCAATTAATTTACAGATCCGGTCTACATAACAACTAGCCGTGGCAATGACACTCTTGTGCTAGGTAAACATAGATACACGAAATAATTTTGCGTTAAGCAAGGAGATAGCTTGAAGACAAGATGGCAGTGTACCAGAAAGAATTTTCGCTGCAAAGCTAATGTGTCTACTAAAGACGACGCTCTGCTCAAATCTGGCGGCATCCATAATCATTTTATTGAATAAACCTTTAAAAAAACTGTTTTTATTTAATCTGGTTATGCGACATATTACGTCTTAGGTACTGTACCAGATAGCTAAAATATTTGTGAATGGTTTTGAATGTGTACCATCTAAGTAGTAGAGTTGGTAAACTCTACAATAATCAAAGTTCGCACATGTGGTGCAACAATGACATATCTAATAGTTGAGGTTTTTTTGGTTCTCCCTTGTTTTGTCGAACAAAGTTTGATATAATTTCACTTCACAAACATTTAAAATATCTTATTTCATTTGATATAATTATTCGATTCCTATAATATTTATTTTATCTAATTTTGATTGACATAATTGTTCATGTAATATAATTTCATTTCATCGAATTTTCACTTTGCCTTATATCACATGACATAATGTTTGTTCGGCCTAATGAGTGCTTAATCTAATTTTTATTTAACCGAAACTTTATAACTGAATAACACTAGATAAAACAACAAAAAAAGCGGTCACTGTTTTAACCTACATAACCTAGATGACATCAACAAAGGGGAATTTGGCGCTCGGCGACCGCTGCCGCGGCACGCTCGCTTCGCACGCTCGCCTTCGCGCGTTGTCGGGTCACTGTTCTAACCTAACCTAACCTAGACGACACCAACAGAGGGAAGTTCTGGTGCTCGGTGGCGCTCCTTTTTTGTGATTAAATACAAAATATTAAAACTTTGTTTTACTCAAGTTGCCCTATTTGCTGTCTTTAAAATAATACTGTTAAAATCTTATAATAAAATAAAAGTATGTAAAATGATGATTATACAAAATAAGATTAGATAAAACAAAAATTAGATGGAATGATTTTTAGGTCGAATGATGATTATGCCTCTTAAATGTTAGCACAAACGTTGTTATATCAAACAAATATTATCTGTTATAAAATTTATGTTAAACAAAATTATGTTAAACAACCATTATGTTAAGAGTGATTAGTAATAGTGAAATTATATCAAACGTTTTTCGACAAAACAAGGGATAACCGGTTTTTTTCAGGAGATCGATTTAAAAAAAATAAGTTTAATTATATGAAATGTAGATGTATTCCTTTGATACATCGGTCAAAAATCTATTCCTTATAACCTATAATTTACAGTTAGGAAAACTTCAAAAGTAAAAAAAAAATATATAATAGGCATATTTTTTTTCATATGAATACCCACATTTGTGACATTGTTGCACATAAAGTAAAAATAAATATTGACCTTAGTAACAAAGAACACTGTTTAGTAAATAATATACACCTACATAACCATTTTAGTAATTAAGAAATCAAACATTATCTCATTCTTATGGCACTCAAAAACTTTAATAAAAAATTGCATAAAATGAATTGACTTTTACATAAAGAAACATTTTTTTGTATTCCATATCATTTGTATCAAAATATATCTTAAACTTTGTATCAATACTTATACGAGAGGGAGGATAAGGTGCAGTTGATAACGCTGAAAAAAAGGTCGAATATTACTTAGCAAGAAAACTTTAAAATATAAAAGACTAAATCTTATTTAGCTCCCGTATCACTGATTTCTTCTACGTCATAGGAATGGCTATCTTTGTTTAATTTTATCATGCTAACTATTTTTTGCCTCGCCCTTCTATAGTGTTTTCTTTATACTCATCATCATCATTATAAGCCAAAGGACGTCTACTGCCGAACATAGGCCTGTCCCACACGGTTTTCCACAGCGACAGATCACAAGCGGTCTGCATCAAGTGTGATCATGCGATCTTAACAAGATCGACCGGCCACCTTGTCGGTGCGCTTTCGGTCGAAAGGTCTCCAATCTAGAATTGTCCGGCCTAGAATCTGCCCCAACGGCCACCAGCGCTATGTGCCCTGCTCACTGCCACTTGAGCTTACTGATTTGTAGGGATATGTCCGTTACCTTAGTTCTTCAACGTATCTCTTCATTTCTGATTCGATCTTGTAGAGAAACACCGAGCATCGCTCGTTGTGTGATTTGGAGCTTCTTTTTGAGGCCCATAGTTAAAGACCACTTTTCTGATCCGTATGTCATCACTGATAACACACGCTGGTTGAAAACTTTCGTCTTCAGATACTAAGGTACTCGTAGTTGAGACGAGTAGGCGCTCTTGCGCAGTTTCCTGAACGCTGCCCAGCCAAGTTGGATTCATCGATTGACCTCTTTCTCAAAGTTGGACCTACCTAATTGGATCACTAGTCCAAGGTAGACGTACTTGTCGACAACTTCGAGCGTTGAGTTCCCAACAGATACTGGAGTGGGTACACCACGGGAACTCGACATAATGTTCGTCTTTTCCATGTTCATTTTAAGAGTGTTGGGATACTCGGTCAAGGTCTACGAGCATAGTGTCAAGATTATCCAGCGTCTTTGCCACAGCGACTATATCATTAGCAAACCGGAGAGGTGTTATGTATTTGCCATTGACGCAGATGCCCAATCCTTCTCATTCCAGGAGCTTGAAGTCGATGATGATGACCGTGACGTCTTCCTATGCCGCTGTGAACAGTTTCAGAGATATAATGTCTCCATGTCTTACACCTCTTCGCCATGGAATCGCCCTTGTTTTCTGTTTCTGTACTCCGATCGATATGGTGGCGTTGTTATACAGACACTATAACACCTCTATATACCTTTAGTCTATAGACCAAAGTACCACCCAAGATGGGTCAAATTTCAATCGAATAATAGGCCTTCTCATAGTCCACAAACGCTAAATATAGAGGCATATGATACTCCTCGAACTTCTGTATAATTTACCTTGGCGTATGGAATTATGGATGTGGTCTATGTTACTGTAGTAACCTTTTCGGAATCCAGTTTGTTCGGGAGGCTGGAAGTCATCAAACCTACGTGCGAGACGATTCGTGATGACCTTGAGAACAGATTTTTCTTAGCTAAAAATATAAATAAATCATTTTTTATCGGCTTAAATGTATAATTAGTGAAGGGTATAGTTAACTTCTTTGTAATTATCATAACAGTAAATGTGATTGCAACCACAATTCGTATTAAGGAATCAAAATGTTAAACTACTTTATACGATTATTTTTGGTAATGAAATATCATGGTTACTAACTCACAGATTATAATTTGTAGTTAATAATAACAAGTTCATCAATAATAAATAATAATCACTAAATAATAAATAATACACGGAAATTACAATTTGAAAAAACTGACGCGTGTTTCATAAACAAGTATCAAAAATAGCCCAGTTTAGGCACAAACACACACATTTAGGCATTGCTTGCCCGCACTTGCATTAAAATATTATTATCTGTATGGGTTACATGTGTAAATTCTGGGTCAATTATGGCATAAATGTAATAAATGACAGTGCTATCATAAATGTAATAAATGACAGTGCTATTAGATATTTGCTATAGAAAATAGTACAAAAACGTCAAAACTGAACACTAATGTCATTATTGCCCCACAACTAAGAAATAATTTTGTCATGACTACCTTTCCGTCGTTGTTGCAACTGAACACAAACAGTTCCTGCGGGGGGCCGCGCACAACTGACCATTTATGACGTTCTCGCGCTAGCGCTCTTAAAAACGCGCCAAAATTACAACGACACTTGCGCCGTCTACGGTTAATTCTAAGAGGTACATTTACGGCATTTTTGCACCGGATGTAGAACATTATTTTACATCATTTGTGACTTAAATCTCGATTTCTAATTTTTTTGCACTTCTGACATTGTATCACCAAGTGTGCGAGTTGACCATTGGATGTGCACTCAATGTTGACTTAGCTAAATTAAAAGCCGTAACATCCAATATTCAAGTGTGATTTTATTAAATTGTATTTAGTATTGTATTTTGTTTTTTTATTTTTTTTAATTGGTGTTATAAATAATATAATATTGGTCATCACAAATAATATTAGTCTAGTTAATACTAGGCACCGTCATAATAAACAAAGCACGTGGTGTGCTACTGTAAATGATAAGACAATTGGTTAAACATTGTTAGTCATAAGATGGCATTGTTGTTATTATCATCGGTGTACTATAAAAACAAATTAGAAATAAGTAGTTAAAATGCATTCACCACACACATGATCTATATCATGTGAATATAAATTAACATAGTATAAATAAGGGTTCAATAACGTATTTTTTAAAACCGGTCTTCATGAAAACCAGTCGCGGCAGTGATATTCTTGTGATCGGTAAGCATAGATACATGAAAGATTATTGCGTCAAGCAAGGAGACTACTTGAAGACACGTTGGCGGTGAAACAAGAAGAACTTTGGCTGCAAAGCTTATGTGTTTACTTTAGACGACGTTCTGCTCAAATTTGGCAGCAGCCATAATCATGTTACAGAATAAAGGAAATGGCTAAAAATATCCTATGAAGTGTACACCGGGTGTCAGTTCAAATATAGAGTCATACAAAGTACGGACAAAACCTTCAAGTGGTCAGATATTACTCGCACGCACCCCGCATAAGAAATATGTCACTCGCAATTATCAAGTAAATTTGACTTTAAAGATTTTTTAAAGATTTTACGATTGTAATCTAAAAGTAAATAAATAATATTATTTTTATGAGAATCTTTTATTTTTAAAGTAACAACTCATTGAATAATAGCTTTGTTTTGGTAGTATTTAAATATTGTTCTTTGTAGGATAGTTAGACACGAGTTCTTTTGGTATTTGCCCGGTATGAAAATTATACAAAGAAAAGTTGAAACGGCTAAGTTTTCTAGTATAATCGGTTTTTCCAATCTTATTCTTGATCGGGTTTTCCAAGCAAACGATTGGAATTCGAGCCCTTAACTCTTGTTTAAAAGTGCTACGTGAAATCTTTATGCATTTCAGTGGAATGGGCATTCAATGCCAACGGCAAAGAGGTACTCGTTGTCAACGGCTTCTCGTTCTACTGCCACAGAAAGACAGCTGAGTCAGCAATTTGGTTGTGCACCAGTCGCAAAAACGTCTCTCGGTGTAAAGCGAAGGTCACAGTTGCCACACACAAATTCTTCAAGAGGCCAGTTTTGACTTACACGCACCCACCAGGGAAATACAAGTAATTATAAGGTTTTCATATGTTTCGTTTTCATTTGAGTGTTGGGTAAATTTTGAAACATTTGAGCTATGTATAATAACATTTAATTTTCAGCTATCATTACTATTCCCTTGACTGGATCATTGTTGTAAGAAAGTTTATTAAATTTTTCACTTCTTTGAATGCATTAAAATAACTCAAAATGAGTTATATGTGTTATTCTAAAACGAAACTAATACTTAAACTATAAACACTTTATACTCTAAATTTTTTGATTTATGTTTATATTTATCTACTTAAAGTGGTAGATTAGAAGTGCATTAAAAAATACGTCAATAAAATGTGATATAATGATTTCAGTGATATTTGTATGGAACAAATCTAGAAAGCAGCTAGATATATACGAAGAATACACATTCTTTTGCAGTTCCAACGGGGTTAACAAAAATAGCTGGCGGTGTACCAAATGGGGCCCTGCCGGTCCAGGCTCACCCTGGTAGCTTCCACCAAAGAGCTGCTCGAAGCCAAGATTGACCATAACCACCCACCATCCACCTTCATCATCAGGAAAGGGATTTACTACAAGGTCTAATAATATATGTATAGCATATGCACAAAAAAAAACTACATATACATTTGCCAAAACCAATATCTATCCAGTCCATAATGGCGCGAAACAGAGACAAACATAAATATTCGAGCATTGACACAAATTTTGTGCTAGAAATCGTTGATGTGTAGTCTTGCTAAGTATGAAATGTTAATTTGTCATGTGTTCAATTTGATCTCATTGCATTGGATCTAGTTAGTGTTTTATCACTTTAGTAAACCTGAAGTTTCAATATCCATGTTTTGCGAAACTGTTAAAGCTTTTTAATTGATTTATCTGATACTATTTTAATCTTGATTTATACTTCAGAGATTAGTTAATGCTTCAACACCCGAGCGGTTGCAGGCAACCGCATAACAATAGAATTTGCATTGTGTCTCGTTCACATACGCTTGAGGGATTAAATGTTTCGTAAAAAAATGTTAGCTATTTTGCAGCGAAGCATGTTCTTTATAAATTTGTTAACATGTATCATCGAGCCTGAAAAATATTCTTTTTTTGTCACTTCATTTGTAATATTACATATTTTTAATATTCTCCAACCTTAAAATAAATTTCTCACGGTACGTGTTAATATGGGTTTATGGCAATATTATTGGATAATAAATATCAAATATCCCTTTTAGTCAACTACGTCTGGAACAAATCGGGGAAGCAGCTGGCC
Source organism: Pyrausta purpuralis (assembly GCA_963924145.1). Classification (NCBI taxonomy): domain Eukaryota; kingdom Metazoa; phylum Arthropoda; class Insecta; order Lepidoptera; family Crambidae; genus Pyrausta; species Pyrausta purpuralis. Next base: position 24,411,168 of record OZ001643.1, read on the forward strand.
ATCGTGAACGGCTACTCGTTCTACTGCGGAGTCAAGGGCGCCAAGAATAACATTTGGAGGTGCACCAAATGGGGAGCTTGCCGGGCGCGCCTGATCATGACAGTGAATGGAGACGTGTTGAATGCACACCTGGAACACCCGCACAATCCTCCATTGTTTGTCATTAGAAATGGCATTTATTACAAAATCTAGATAGGGAAAACCATGTATGGGTCACAAAAAAGCTAGTAAATTCCTACCCTATTTTTAAGGATAGAACGTGACCAATACGCCACGTCGATGTCTGCGGCTACGTATCCAAGCAGTTAATGTTGAAATTTATGACCAAACCGTCGCCAAGTCGGTACCTAAGTTAGCACACCAAAATTCAAATATCTGCTTGGATACGTAGCCGGTGACGTCACTATGGCGTCTAGGTGAGGCATGACCCTTATGTGGGCAATCGCTTTTGACCTCACAATGTATTGTTTTTAAATGTCAGTCTTGAAAAAAAGAATATAGTATTTATATTATTATCCGTTTGAAATGAATTGAATTTATGATTTTCTTGTCGATATTATCTGATATCTGACTATTTTATTAAATAACAAAATAAATATCGAAAATAAGCTACATTAAAATTTTATTAACATTTTCAATAGGTAAGGAATATGGATGAAACTTCTTTTCTAACTCTGATATTCAATAATTGCGACAAGCTATAAAAAGGTTACGTTTTTGGTCCATTATTGTTTAATATGTTTTCTTTGTCAGTAATGCATGTCTGTAGCAGGTCTGGCAAGCCCATGCTGATCGCCACCGACTACCCCCTTCTACTGCTAACATCAGCTCTTCAAGACTAATAACTGGTGTTGTACCAAGAACTTAAAGTGCAAAGCTCGGATCGTCAACAGTACAACTAAAACCCTACTTAAGTCACGCTCTAAAAATACGAAACAAGAAAATAGTCTTAAAGAATCGTGGTCGTATGCCACTTTGATTTAATTTAATTATTATAATGAATCTGTTTTGTTACAGTAGGTGGTATACGACTACGGCTATCCTTTAAGAATATTTTCTTGTTTCGTATTTTTTAGACCTTGATGTAAGTAGTCGGGTTTTAGTTGTATAACTTTTCTTTTTATTTACTAATTTTTGAGTTATGTACATTTATGATAGGTATAATTATTATGCAGAGGAGACCACGTATAGTAGTTTGACACCTAACTAGTTTAAAAGTGAGATTATAAATTCTTGCAATTATCAGGTGATTGCAAGCAAAGCCGTGAGAAACAGCTAATATTGTTTACAGATTTGAAATGCGCAAAAAGAGCTCTTTTATTTGATACGCACCCCACGCATACGCATACCCCCCCCCCACACGACACCGTGAAAAAACATTATTTTTGGTTCTTTACTTAAAGACTCTTAGAAGCGCTGTAGTCAATTTAACGTTACCTCATGTAGCTTTTAACCAGCGGACGATCAAGAGGCTTCCAACGATATGTCATTTGTCCATTTATGATTAATAGTTTAGTAGTTATGAGGGAACGGATGAACATCCATACCCACATACAGCTCAAAATCATAACCCTCTTTTTTGCTTCGTCGTAGTCGGATAATAATCATAACCCTCCTTTTTGCTCCGCCGTAGTCGGGTAAAAACTAGAACCCTAGAACAGAACATTCCATGTTTTAGGCATTCTACAATAATTCTATTTCCTTTTGTGTAAGGACCAAGCTTGATGCATCCAATAAGGTAATATTATATTTACAATGTTTTTGATTAATAATTTGTATTACGAATATAAATAGGTACAGTACGTGGATACTTAAATATGCCAAATTGAATTATTGTGTATTTTAGAATTGTACTGTATTTTAGAATAATTCAATTCTGAGTAAAAAGCGTGGGGTGCTTGATAAATTAAATGTTACAATTATTCTATATGCAACTATCTATGTACGGAGAGTTATGAAAAAAACATAGTAAATTATTCTCCTAATAACTTAAATTTTATAAAAAAAATATTTTTGAGTAATGAGTTATGATTGATTGTTCGATCTTCTACTACAGTAATATTAACTCTTTGTAATTAAAAATTATTTTCTACTTTTTAGTACGGTTAGCTATAAAAGCGTGGTTTCTTAGTTTTTTTTAAGGGTGAAATGAAGTCCGCTGGGACCGCTAGTCTGGCATAATCGATAATACAGGTTAAATGTCGTTACCATCGGTTAAATATTTAGGATTGTGCATGCTTTGAAGTCAAAATTCCTTTACCACTGGTTAATAAAATAGCCAATCTGTCATTTGGCAACCGTGGTATTTATTCAATACACGCATAATCGTAAATATTAAACCCCTGGTTCAGACATTTAACCATTACTATCGACCACGCAACCGGGCTATAGTGGTTTCTTTTCGGTTTTCTGATTCGAATTTTAATAATGGCTTTAAAAAAACATAGTTACTTAACAATTTTTTGTTTCAAGTCTATTTTTACCAACCTCAGAAAAAAGGTAATCAATAAGCGAACTGTCATTATGTCATATGGTTTTTTGGGTTTTAATTAAGTACGAGTAATTACTAAGTCAGTAATGGTTTTTTAATTTTATTAAACACACGCGGTACTCTACAAGCCACAAACAAATTCTTAAAATTTTTGTTTCTGATAATAAACGGTGCGTGTAGGTAAATAGACTACTTAATACTTTATCAACACTTTCAAACTTACCAGCGGCCATAAGTCATTTGTCATTATAAAGGGGTTCCGTTAGAGGCGAACAGGTAAGGAAACCTACATTAGTCAGTAGGTAACCGAACGCGCGCGTTGGGAGATCTCTTCTTAGTTAATTCGAGAATATTCCGGTACCTGTCTTGTGTAATTAAAATATGTTTTTTTATGTAAATGCGGTCTTGCCTCAAAATCCAGAATATAATCACTTAATTCAAATCTTATTTATTACTTAACTCTTTCGCGGACAGTAACCGCCTATAGGCGTGATAACAATACATTTTCTATTGTGTCTGAACTCTGGAGTACTGTCCGTAAAAGTGTTAAAAATGTAATATCAATGATGTGCATTTGATGTTTATTATTGGTTGTAATCATTTTAATTAATAAAAGTACCGATGTATTTTGTGCTTTGTTGTGAAGTGTGTTTGGTAGTGGTGATACAGACCTTATACAAAACACTGCTAATGCTAGCAGCACATCTACAAAACGGCTGATATCTGCGACCAGTAAATGCTAGAGATGTAAGTTGTTTTGCTGCTAAATCGGAAATTGTTTACCACAAAAGTCACTCCACTATTTTTGGTTATGAGCGAATCGTCCCGTGCAGGTATGGTCTCCACTTGGGTCTGCACGAGCGACGCGTTTTCGACGTTGTTATTGCGCTGTGTACCTTATTTTTGTTACTAGGACTTAAATTAGAATGTTTTAAGTTTATCGTGTACAAAAACTCCCTTCGTTTTTAGGGTTCCGTAGCCGAATGGCAAAAAACGGAACCCTTATAGTTTCGTCAAGTCCGTCTGTCTGTCTGTCTGTCTGTCTGTCTGTCCGTCCGTATGTCACACCCATTTTATTCTGTAACTATAAGAATTACACAATTGAAATTTGGTAGGAAGATGTATCTTGTTAACCGCTTACCGATTCTCATACAGAAAATAAAAAATAATGACAGTTAAGGGGGGGCTCTCATACATGAAACTAAAACCAAAAAAAAAAAAAATTGTCAAACCTATGCATGTGGGGTGTCTATGGATAAGTCTTTTAAAATAACATAGAGGTTCCTAAAACTATTTTCTTTTAAAGTCAAACGTTTCATAGCTAGACGCTTCCAAAGTGGTAAAGTGGGCGTACCCCCCCATCTAATTTCTAAACCAAGCAAGTGTAAATTTTGAAAAAAAAAAATGATGTAGATCTTAATAAATACTTTCAACGAAAATTGGTTCGGACGGGATCGAACGAGTAGTTTTTGAGATATAGCACATTTTTAACAACCGCAAACATAACTTCGTACTTCATACAAACACTGAAAAACAAAGTTATGTTTGTAGTCAACAAAATATTGTGGTATTTTACTAAGTAGAAGTAAATGGATTCAGTTAAAGATGGCACGGAACCCTCAGTGCGCGAGTCCGACTCGCACTTGGCCGGTTTTTTATCGGCAGGTGTGCGACAATCCGTAGCTTGGGAGGCCGATAAATGTACTAATATCAAGGTTTTTGCAGATTTCGTGTTTTTATTAACTCTGATAGTTAATTTCATCTTTATTATGCCTTATTTGTAAACTTTTTTTTCGTGTCGTATTCCAGTTTATATAATTATGTTTTATCTACGGAAGCATTCTGTTTTTTACATCTTAATGTTTTTTTATCGTATGTGTTATACAGGTTAACTTAGAACCATACGACTGGGAGATAATGCTTTTAGCATTAAGTCCACCTTTTGTTCACTGTCATTGGTGCATTCAAGTTTTTAAATAAATAAATAAAATCGTATATGTATTCTTATAATACATTGCTGTAGTCTGTGAACACTTCCTTTATTTTATCAATATCACCATGAGTATTTACATTCAGTTTTTTACTTGCTCTAGTTATAAAACGCCAAAATTACGATCCAGTTTCATTTTTTTTATATATCTTCCTTAAACATCAGATGTTTCACTTACTAAACCACAGATAACCACAGAAGTTCGTAAGGAAAAAAAGGGGAAAGTTGATGGTCACCGCTGACGGTTACACCTTCGGTGCAATTGTGTAAAGCAATCGTATTCATTTGACAGTTCAAAACGTACGGTATAATCTGTCAAACGGCAAAGAACAAAGCGTTTGACAGATCATAACATACGTTATGAACTGTCAAATGAATACGATTACTTTACACAATTCCACGGCTTATACCGTCTCCGGGAACAGGCGGCCTCGGATTACTTCTGGCTGAGCACAAGCAAGGCAGGAGAAGTGGTTGAGGCCTTGCTGAACCATAACTATGCGGGCCAAGGTTCGTTATCAAAGATGGAGTCTGCATCTGAATGCTGCAACACAAAAAAATGTAGTTGTCATCGGAAAATTTTGAATATTGTACCTGCCTTCTTCTGTCCGAGCCTGGCAAAGTTATTTTTAGTAATGACTCAAAATCATATTTACAATTCATAAACTTTCTGTATGCATTTTTTGTTTTAATCAAAAATATACAACCACCATATGCATGTTTGTTAAACTACAAATTATAACGTCTTTAAAACTATATATTGATTTGCGCCCTTACTAAGTTTACATAGGTGCGTGGGTTTTCTTTATTAAATCATGTTGATTATTTACTGAACTTCAGAAATTGAGAGTACTTTGTTTTAGTGACATGGGCTATGCACCGGAACGGCAAACAGGCGATTATTGTCAACGGTTACACGTACTATTGCAACAAGGAAGGGTTCAGAAATGACATTTATAGGTGCACCAACGGCTCCAACTGCAGATCTCGCTTCGTCATGTCCAAGGAAGACCATACGATCGTCAAAGGAAACCTGTTCCATAACCATAAACCACCTCGGTTCGTCATTAAAGATGGCTTTTACATCAAAGTTTGAAACCATGTAATCATAGCTGAATGAATCGTTCAGTTGATAACTATTTGTGTTAGGAACCTTCAATAAAACTTTTTTGTCTGTTCACTCATTTTCTATTTTCACTTCACTAAATTTCAATTTTTGTAAATGTATAATTGTATAGTACATCTGAGCCGTGTCAATTTTTTTAAGAAAAAAAAAAAGGATAATGTATTTCATAGTATGTAGAACCTAATCATTACAAAATTTAGCAATGTCTTCATCAGTTTTTGGGTAATTTGTAATTCAAAAATCTCAGTCACTTGTTTATGAGCGTTTGTTATTTATTACGTAAGTAATATTGAAGACTTATACGTATCATCAAGTTTTGAACACAACTTTTTAAAAAAAAAAATATTTATTATCAATTTTTATTCAAATTTAATCTTTTTTTTTCATATTAAATAATAGTACATTAAGGACATTCCTGAATACTTTACACAATTTATTGTATCCTGATATCAATTCACTAGGCAATAAGATTACAAGATTGTTGTTAAACTAATGCTAATCATTAGTAGCTTAATAGAGTGGTGTCAATAAAAAATGTTTTGTGCAGAAAATTCTTAATTATTTCAAACATGAACAGAGAGATAATCCCGAAAATAATAACTGCAAGTGGTGCTGGTCGTGAAAAATTCGTATAATCATAAAAAAATAAACATAAATTGAACCCAGACAATAAATCTTTGGCATCATAAGTACAACATACGCTCATTGAAAATTTAACTACCTCGGTGGCGCAGCGGTAAGAGGGTTGCACTTTAAAAAGCGACGGCTGCGCTAGATGTTCCAGTTTCGATCCCCGGGTCGGGCCAAAAAATATATGACTGAGTTTTTCTGTTCAAAAATTCTTAGGGCAGCCCGGAGTTTGGCGGTGTTTCACCCCTGTGCCTCGGAAAAGTAAGTAAAGCCGTTGGTCCTGCGCCTGATCTCGCTCCGGTCGTGTCAGATTGCTGTCCCACGGGCTATGACGGTGAAAGGAATGGAGAATGCTGTGTTTGCGCACACACTTGTGCACTATAATATGTCCCGCGCAGTCGGTTAGTCGTTGTGCCTGGCCACCATAGTCGAAATCGGGTAGTTAGAAATAGTCCCCCTATTAATCGTTTTTTCATTATTACGTTTATTGAGATATGAAAATTCCTGAATTATTTGTTTCTTACCAAGAGGTTATATTTGGGTGTGCCTGATAAAAGAAGGCAAACCACGTTCTATTTATGATAAAGCTACTATAAAAAAAATGCTTGAGATGCATTTTACACTGTTTGGAGAAAGACGATGTAATATACCTAATTATTTTTATTTTTAGAACTGAAAACGTCAAAACTCTTATAGTTGATGTATTCAATGAATTATACGTTCTACTACATCAGTAGAGGAACGAGGCGATAGAGGCATGAAACAACTCCATGCACTGTAAGGCTAAGTTCATATTGGACAAAGACAACTTGTTCACTGTAAGCCGGCTGCAACATTTAAGTAATGCACGCCGCATTGCAATAGGTGCAATAGGTGATAGAGTAATTGTTAGGAAAAAATATTTAAATGAGCAATTTAAAAAAAAACCTTTAAAAAAAGTTATACCTTCTAATTTAAAAAAAATACACCTGCCTTTGTATTGTTTTGAGACTATAATAACATTATGATAAATAACGAAACTCTCATAAGTACTGTGAATGATTTACTTAACTAATGTCCATAACTCGCGATTATAAAAACCTCCGACATCACAAAAACTAAAATAATAGTTGCGTTTAACCCATCAAACTTGTGTTCATCTGCTTAAGGGCCCCTCCAGAAGCTCAGAATCAATGGAGTTCTGAGTCCTTGAAGGGCTTTCATTTACGCGGAGTTGCTAGTATGAAATAATGATTCTTAACTGTAGCAGCAAATTATTAGCAAAAGGTTAATGAAATTTTATTTTTATGTTTTAGTTTAATGCATGCGCAAACTATAAGGTAAAGAGATGGTAATAGTTGATTGATATTGTTTCTACCTTCACAAAAAAATAAGACTTGCATTATTTGGTATTATATTTGAATTAGCCTCAATCGATTGAATGTATACTTTGCTGTTTATTTGAGAACCTACATTTAAATGTCCTTGAGTTATATACTGCGTAATGGTGTTGTTACGTTCAGGCCTATTTCACAATCGACGAGTAAGTACTGAAATAGTACCTCATTTCGTATAAAGTATTTATCAGAAATCAGTAACCATAACTTATTTTGAATTTTTGTGACACAGAACCGTACTTAATTTTATTTATTTATTTAGTTACTATAGTTTGTAGGCTGTAATTTGTAGGATTATCTGGTCAAAGCTCTTTCACAATTAAGTGTTTATAATTCTTAATAGGGTTCGTGGGTACTTAAATTGATACATGTGAGTTTCACTTTAGATTTGCATAATTATCTGATAAAAGTGAAAAATATTGTTTTTTATTAATATTCATTTAGGATAGGTGATTCAGTTCCATTAAATAATATTATCATTCTCAAATATTTTATTGATAGCTGAATACATAGAAACAACACAAAGGAATTTTGGGTTTCAATATTTACTTGCAAATTGTTTTTAAAAGTAGTATTAAGTGTTCTTAAGTTAATATTTATAGGTCGGTTCTAACGTATATAGCTTTTTCAGTGATCCTGCTAGCGAAATCGCGTAACACTGGCAAACATCTTGTTATGTACAACGATTACACATATTACTGCAAAAATCTGTGCAAAAAAAAACCGGAGTACTTTCATTGGTTCTGTTCCACACACAACTGTAGGGGACGCAACGCTAAATTAAAGCTAGATGAGAATTTCATTATCATTGACCTAGAGTATAAACATACCCACTCACCAGCTAAACACTTGATTCATGAAGGACAATATGTGAAAATATAGTTTTAAGTTTGTTGTTTTATTCAATAATATTTTATGAAAGGGACTCTTTCATTAAAAATTGTAATAAGAAAATATGTTTCCAAGTTTTCTTGTTTCTGGGGAGTTTTTATAAACTATAGTCTCTCTTTTTCCAAAAAAATATTACCAAGCTTATCACAGTACAGTTATATATAACCGAACAATTTTCAAGACATTTTTTTTAACGGCATAATTCAAAAATGGAGGTGTACCATTCTAATAGTTCGGATGATTTAAGTCTTAGTTTAAACCTGTTTTATTTTTTTTGTAATTAAGGGGTATCGTATCTGATATGATTTCCATGTCATCGTTCAGCCAAGCCGTGTTTGTGTATTGTAAATATATAATATACAGATAATTTATGTATTTTTTAGTTATGTGCTGTTACGTGTTTAAATAGTTTTATTCAAATGTATTCTCTTACTAATACGTCACGATGTTTTACAAAACAATTAACCTTTTCAGTTTAGGTTTAAGAGAATAGGTTAGTTTTTCAAGATGTGCACCAAGAAGATTATCCACAAGATATATTTTAACATTTATTTTATTGAAAATACTTACATGTCTTTTTACAAGTTTTTATTTTATTTTGGTTACTTTAAGATGACTTTTATGCTAGGTTTAAAGAATCTTTATTTCTCACGATTTAACGGTCATACGAATGACTGAACGAAGCTTATCAATACTTATAATATCTTAAATAAAGCTATTATTAAACAATGTGGTTAGAACTTATTTTAAAATTGAGTAAGGTACATATATGGTTGCTGAGCAAAGTTCTCAAGTCCGTTGAAGAGAATATTTGCCTTACTTACCTACGTGTAAATATTGAATTTGCTTGTTATACTGGTAAAATTAAAATGTTGTAAGGTAGTGAAAGAGTAAAACTAATAAATTGTTAGTTAGTTTTACAATGGTTTGGTAACCATTCACTGGTTCAAAACGTTCTCATTGTTGGATGTGCAGTGTAAACGAGACCCCTTCTAGGACGAGTTATAAATGCTGCTTCTAGCAATACTACAAGCCTCTTCAGAATTGACTGACACAGACTTTAATATTGCATCTCTATAAATAAAGCTTTGTACTAACACAGAACTGTTAGAGTTTCACTAGTAAATATTTTGTTATAAACGGGAAAATTAACCGGTTTCACACATGGACAATTTACATCGCAGATTCAACAAATCATTTTATTTTAGATTACCTGGCGATCGTTATGGAAAACCCCAGAAAAAGACGGACATGGGATCAGAACAAAATGGTTGAAGCGATAAAAGCGCTGCGAGAAAAGAAGATGGGCCTGAAGCGGGCGGTGAAATTGTATTCTGTTCCAAAATCGACGCTTAGGAGATTTGTGCACAGCGACTTGACTCCTGAAGAAGCCGTCGAAAAATGTTTGTCCCGAAAGCTTACGACAAACAAAAAAATATATGAAATGGAAACGGATCAAGTATATTTAACACCAGAGCTTTGGAATGAGGACTCTGACTCCGAGTGAAAGATTAAGGGCCTTTGGCACCATTGACAAATTAGCACTAACCAACGAACTATCAAATTTGGAACATCACTTTGTACATAGAATTGGACGGATAACGCCGACGCCTATAAGGATATAGTGAAATATGCCTTTAATGAAATTGACGTAGTGTCAAAAATTAACTTAATTTTATTTTATCATTTATTTTTGACACCAAAGGTCCATATAATAGATACCTTAAAGACTATTATATTCATAATATGAATAATTATAATAATTTAAATATCATTATGCCTTTAAATACTTAAAGTATTATACTATATAGCCACCTACCATAAGTTTTTGATTTAATAAACAATATATTCCTGTTGTTAAATCAACTTGTTTCTTGAGGAATTAGTACTTAACACTAGTGCGTAATATTTAAATTTATCATTTTAAGAAAAAACAAAAAATATATTAAAGGTCATGGTGAGCAATTTGTTGACTCTGGATTGGTTGACTGAAACTATTTTTAGTTTTTAATATGTATTTTGTAAAACGTAGTTACATTATGAAGATGTTTAATTTTTAAAAAATGTATTCAATTACTTGGTTTTATAAGTATTTGAAATGTTATCAATACAATATAGTAAGCATGTATGGTCTGCTAGCCGCATACCTTTCTTGCCATGCTGAAGGTGGTAAATCCAAACTCCGTGTTGAGCACACGAGTTTTTTACACAAATAATAAATGCTATGAGCCGCGGCCGATTTGCCTGGTACATAATGCGAAATAAATATGTATGTAAAATTAAATATTAAAGTATCGCGCATATAGTAACTTTATTGCTGATAATGGGAAATATACAATGATACACTGAACAAATCATTACAAAATTAAGCGATTGAGAAAAATATATATAAATGAAGTTCGCAGGGATCGTTTTTTATTAATAAATTGGTTTTAAGCGTATAAATAATGTAAGTAAATTGATTTTGCTAAAATATATTATTTTTAATAAAACTACCACGATATTTTAAAATACATCTATTTTTTTAGAAATTCAATAAGATTCGAAAGAGAGTCGTGTAATACTGTATTCTAGATATCAAACCCGTTTTTTCTTGTACGTGACACTTTACTAAAGTTTTATTTCTATTTTCAGTTGCAGAATTCATACCAACTGAGAAAGGGAACTATGTACTTAAATTCGGCGATTACACTTACTGGTGCAATAAAAAATACTGGAAACCTGACTCGGCTTGTCGATGGTATTGCTCAAAGAAGAAGAGTAAGAAATGCTCTGTGGTGATTCGAACCCTGAACCACGAAGTCATCGCTGTAAATGGGGAACACAACCATTAATCCGTTATCAGCCCCCCGATTCAGAACCATTCGGTTACGGATTGGGTTACGATTCGATAACTTTTACATATTAATTGAATTATAACTACGTGGATTTATAAGATGAAACTATTTTATTATGATCTTTTATTATATTTGTAACCGAACTGACATATCGACATCCGATAAAAATGCGACATTAATTTAAAAATGAATAGAAAATCTAACCGAAACCCAAACCGAATGGCTTATCGAACGTTCTGAATCGCCCTTCAGGTCCCAACGTCACCATATGGCGGTAATACCTCATAATTGATTGACTATTGTGTTCCGATACAATTGACTGTTGTAAATTAAATAAGTATTCCCTGCATTGTATGACGTTTAACTAAGATATTTTACCATTAAATGCACGATATCAAACCTCGTTGTATGTTCTATTATTATTGAGGTGCTGCATTTTTAATTTAAAGATTTTTTCTATAGTATTGGTGTTTTGCACTAAATGTTTTACGGACCGCGGGACGAAACTGTAGTGTGCGCCTCACGTATGTGTAAACAATACCTATTACTACGCACACTCACTTCTTCCTTTAATATATAAGGTATTGCTTCCCAATAAATATGCTTTTTGATCGCAGTCAGTCTTATCATTTACACCGCTCCCAACGCCCATCACTGCAAAACGCTCAAGTACTGTTTCAAAAGGGGAATATCTGTTGTCATTATTTTGTAGCGATATGTTTTGCTATAGGTAATTTATTACTAATTTCTATTTGTGGAATTGTATAAAATAAACAATCACAGAAATTCAATAAAAAATTGAATTGTCATAATGAATTATCCAAAATACGGTTCGTTTGGAAAATGAAGCTAGTTGTTGGTTTATCTTGTTTTACATGTTTATGATGATAGCTTTATTAAGTCGCATTGCTTAATAAAAAAAGCTCATAAGGATAACGAGTTGCAAAATCTCGATTAACAATATTTAAGGTAGACCTTTCTCTTTCTTCCTTTTACCAGACCCACGAATTTCTTCGACAGATATTTACTTGTTTTATACATCAAATTAACCAGCATCTTTCCGATACTTAGTTAAAAACAGTTCCGTTTGCATCATTTTAGATCGTTGTATTTTGCTCTAAATTTCAATTTTCAAGTTGCAGAATTCTTACCGAATAGTAGAGGGAAGATACTTAGGTACTGCGAACACACCTACTGGTGCAGTAACAGATGCACCGCGCTTTACCGCTTTTACTGCTCGAAGAGAAAAATAAAGCAGTGTTATGCGACGGTTCGAATCCTGGATGACGTTGTCATCGCTGTGATCGAGGAGTATAACCATTAATACTAAATAAATATAAAGTGTGTTTCGATCCGACTTCCAATATTACACCCACGTATTTTGTGGCCTATTTTATGGTTAAAATACCAGGCAAAGTTGGCTCGCAATCCTCAACCCTCTGGCGAGAGGTGTTTTAAAAATTCAGTTTGCAAAACTTTTGGTCCTCTTTTTAACTCGGTATATTTTCATCATCTGCAGCCTACACAAATCTGATAAAATTTGCTATCGGTGACTCAAACATAATCACTTACTCGTTAATTTTTATAGTATTACTAGTTTTGTTATAATTAACTAGTCATATTTGTTTGAAATTTATGTTTTTTCTTTGTAAATTTTCTGAGTTATTGAGCTTTACCTAAGCAACCGAGTCCGTTACATAACATTATTTTACGAGAATTCATGTGTCCCTCCTTTGCCTACTACTCGTATTTTACCGATAAAATTGGCTAATTTGGTTTCTAGTAGTATCAATACGATGCTTATGATGCCATTACGTAGTGTCGGTTTTTTATAACATATGTGTTTGTCACCAATAACTTTGATTGAAGCAATACCAAAATCCTTAAGTGATTACAAACAACCTGATAATAAATGCATTTGCGGTATTTAAGAGGCATGCTAGAGGTCCCGGGTCGAATACCGTATTTCTGGGTTTTTCTTTCTTTATATACTCGGTACTGGAAGATGGTGGTGATAACATCCTCGTGTCTTGAAAAACACGTGCGTATTTACCATGAATATTTTCTTTCATATCGTTTCCATTTTCAGTTGCGGAATTCATACCAACTGAGAAAGGCAACTATGTACTGAAATTCGGCGAACACACTTACTGGTGCAATAAGAAATACTTGAAACCTGACTCGGCATGTCGATGGTACTGCTCAAAGAGGTCAAGAAAGAAGTGCTATGTAGCAGTTCAAACCCTGAATGATGCGGTTATCACTGTTATTGGAGAGCACAATCATGATTGAAAATAAATATAGACCAAACATCTTCAAAGTCTGAGTTTAAAAGGCTTCTGCAGCTGTGGTCGTCCTCACCGTCGACTCAGTCTTTTCACACCTATAAAGACTAGGACAAACCATTTTATTAATTCATATGGAAAAAAAATATGCATGTGCATCCTCTCAAAGTGTTCGAGAAATACTAACTTATGTTTGTTATAACAGGTCTGTATTCTTTACCCAAGTAACACATGACAGCAGTATATCGACCGACTTACAGCATTAATGTATCGTTGAAGCATTTTGAGTTAGCATTATAGTAGCATTGTAAACGTATATAGGCCTAATATCGTGCTAATTTGGGCACAAATTATACGGCTTTAGATCGTAATTAAGCATTGTTAAAGCCAAAAAAAATGTCGATTGCACTAAAAAAACATTATTATGTTCAACGAAAATGCCAATAGCATTCTAGAAGCATTATTACGATCGATGAAGATGTCAATTGCATTACATAAGCATTATATTAGCATTCTTTTAATAAGAAAAATGTTTACAGCATTACAACAGCATTACAGTAGCATGAAAATATGCTGAAAACACTATACGAGCTATTTAAGTGTTCACAGTTGGTATATCAATAAACATTTCATCATTGCAAAAACAACTCTAATGCCATGGCACTATGATAGAAATATAAAAATGACATTATTTTTATGAAGTTCGTTTTTTACTATGATAGTAGCTTTGACAAATGAACGAAGGAACGGAGAAGCAACAACAAAATTATTTTAATTACCGGAAAGGTTTTGGTTCTTATTTTACTCATAACTCCAAATATTACTACGCGATGAAGTTTACTGTGAATGTCTATATAGTATTCATTGATATTTTTCACGCGCTTTCGATATATTGTGTTTTTGTTATAAAATAAAAGAAAACGATATGTGTGCAATAATCATATCACAAGTGTTTAACTAGAAAAGAGTGTATTTTGTATAATTAACACAATGGTAACAGATAGGCATTGTAAAATTGTGTTAATCATGAATATTTAAGGCACTTGATCTAATTAATAGATCAGAATCACACAATTTTTAGGTTATAAAATGTTAACAAAATGGTGTCTTTCTATAGCAGCACGGTGAGCCATATTAATGCTACCGGCAAAATAAATATTCACATGTGAACAGTTATCATGCCAGAGGCCAGTTAGAAGACTTTGTGTGAACTATTGTAGTGTCATTGGCAATAAAGAAGCCCTATATAGATTCACCGGGACACCAGTAGCCTCGATGTAGACTGATATAGTGCCATTACTTTACAATTTTAGGGATCCTTGAGCAAACCAATAAAACCCATTTCGGACAGCAATCATATTGGCACTCAGAGCATTTTAAATGCATTAGTATAACTCACTTGTATTTTAATAAAGTGCTGTTAGCAGTACAACAGCACTGACCATAAAAAACTCGATGCTTTAAAATATCCTTTTTGGGGTTCCATAGCCAAATGGCAAGAAACGGAACCCTTAAAGTTTCGTCAAGTCTGACTGACTGTCAGTCTGTCCGTCCGTATGTCACAGCCTTTTTATTCTGAAACTATTAGTATTTCACAGTTGAAACTTAGTAGGTAGATAAATCCTGTTAACCACTTTACGATTCTCGTAAAAAATATGTGTTATTTAAGGGTCCCAAACAAGAAACTAAAACCTAAAAAAATATTTTTGACAAACTTAAGCTTGTATGGCATCTACGGCTAGGTCTTTCAAATTGACATCGAGGTTTTTGAAACCATTTTCTCTAAAACGTTTGAGAGATAGAAATGTCCAATGTGGTGAAATGGGCGTCCCCCCCCCCCCCATCTAACCTTTAAACGAGTGTATATTTTGACAATAAAAAAAAGTAAATCTTGACAAATACTTTCAACGAAAGTTGGTTTGAACGAGATAGAACTAGTTATTTTTCAAATAGACGTCACTTTAAATAACCCCAATTATAACTTTATTATTCATAGAAAATACTATAAAAACAATTTATACTTGCTGTCAACAAAATATTGTGGTATTTTGGCTAAGTGGAAGTAAGTGGATTTCCTAATTCACTTAAAATTGGCACGGAACCCTCAGTGCGCGAGTCCAAGTCGTACTTGGTCGGTTTATCATCGTCATGACGTATATAATACTTTGTTTTTGTAGGCGGAGCTCATTTTATGGCCATTTTAAAACTCGCGGCTATTTTGGTAATTTTAATCAAATAATTTTGTGTGTTACAAACAAAGTTTATTGAATGTAGTACTCAATAATTTGCCTGTAAAAAATAGACAGTAAATGTTGAGTATTTATCTGTGAGACTATTCAGTGACCATTTAGCTACCGAAAGTACATAGCTATAACCAAGAACAAGTTTATTGCCATATTTTCATAAAATACTAAAGTGTTTTTTTTATAATTAAGAAAATATGTTTTTAAAAAATGTGGACTTTTGTTAATTGTGACGTATATTGAAAACATTAATAAAGAATAGAAACAGAAATTCGATTACGTATTGTCATTTATAAAATTTGGTACCAGAATTAATTTATACGCTAGTAATAAAAAAACTACTTCAGTTTGTTCATGATTGTAATCATTTTAGGTGACAGAATCGAGATAACAAAGAAAGGGAATTTAATTTTACACTTTCGGGGCAATACGTATTACAAGAGCGATTACGCGACCATGGCATCAAGGCAAGTCGACGCTCCAAGTCTTTGGTACTGCTCCAAAAGAAGGTACTATGGCTGTAGGGCTTCGGTCAAAACAGTTTTAAACAAAATCTTCGTTTTGGTTTCGGAACACACTGGCCATCAACAAGAAACCAAGAAAGCTATTAAAAAAAAATTGAATGCAAAAGGATACAGACGGAAACGTGCTAAAAAATTATGAATTATTTTCCTAAGTGGAGCTATAAAAACATATACTTAGCATCGGGAAAAATTCAGTATCATAGTCGGTAGAAAAATGCAATGGAAACTGAAAACATACATATTTTACCCATCGCAGAGAGTTTACACATGGAGTAATGTGCTTATAAGCATATATTTTATTCAGAGACAAAGATTAATGTCATTAACGGTAGCATCTAAAAAAATGCAACAAATAAAACAAGAAAACCATAAAAAATATCAATATCAAAAGGTTTCATATGTCTTGTACAAACATGTGTTTTATTCTCATTTGTAACTTATGAAATTCACTGATCGTAGCATCTGGAAAATATTTTCAATTAAAAATAAAACAAAGAAAAATTATGAGAAATGATAATGTATGATTATATAAAATTAATAAAAATATATCATACCTAAATATACAAGGTGTTGTTTTGGTCAGTGACATCCAATTCAGGGATGATGATAGGAGTTATGCTTATTCTAAAAAAAAAGTTTTCTTTAAATTCTAAGCAAGTATTATACAAGAAAACCTCTTCACAACATTCAAAAAAATTACAAAACGAATGGGAAAACTCGCTCCCCAGCGTGTAGCTAGTGCTTTTCGACGAAACATTATGCCGTAGCTAGTAAACTACGAAGAGCCTACCTGGTGTTGGTAGTTTTAACTCGATTGCTGTACCGCATGAAATTTTTTTTTTTTGGGTTTTTTCCATTTCACAAAAAAAATATTATTTTATATAAAAAATATTATTTATATATTTTTTTTGGCATCAGTATCGTTTGTACAGCCACCCCTGAGTTGCTCGTCGCTGACCAAAACAACACCTTGTATATATTTAACTTATCAATATAAGTCGATTTCACCAACAGCAGAAAAGGAATATTCGTCGCAGATAATGAAAAACACCTTATTAGAAAACTTCACCTGTTTGTCAGCAATCATTTATGTAAATGACACTTACTTATACGGGAATTAACGCGATCGCGATATAAACATAAATACCTTATGTTTTGGCCTAACGTTTCGATCGGGTTTCACCGATCGTAGTCACAGGCGAACTGATGATCTGCGATTTCTTAAATCCGTTTACGGGGTTGAAAGTTTAAAAGTATTAAGTAAATGTCATTTTAAAATCAGTTGTTTTATACTTATTCAGTAGGATAAGTACTATCTGACGTTGGTAAAATCGACTCTAAGTTTCATTTAAAGCATCTGTAAACTAGTATTAATATTAATGTAATTCTTCTTACTTCCGTCGTATCATATTTGCCATTATTAATCATAAAATTAATGAAGTATTGCGAATTACTATTTAACCAACGAATAAATGTATTACTTAATGTAATTGATTTAATAAAACATTTCCACTATTAATAGAGAAAACCGTTTATATAAGTTGTTTAAACTGTCAATACAGTTTAAAATCTGTAACTATGTTTACGAATATCTTCAATTATAAATCTTATTCAGGACAGAATTAATTCTGTTTCCTCAAAAAGTAGTCCACGTTAACATGGTGGCAGAAGCTCTGCTTCTGTTCGAAATCATACCAGAACTGTCTGCAGTTCTGGTATAATTTCGAACGATTGTATTGCAGAAACCCTGATTGTAGCGTAGGTAAATGGTGCAATAGAGGATTTACCTTTTGGAAGGGGTATGCGCCGATGAAGAAAAACGTCTTGGTATGCTCCAAGAAAACCAGCTTGAAGTGCAGGGCATGTGTGAGAACAGATTATAATGGTCAAATCGTGGACATGGCATCAGAATCACTTTAAAATTTACTGATAATTATCAGTAAAAAAAACAGTTAACATTGAAAAAAAATTTTGAACTATTATTAGTAATGGAAGAGCGTAGCTTCCTGAGGTGGAATTGTGTAAAGCAATCTTATTCATTTGACAGATCATAACGTACGGTATGATCTGTCAAACGCTTTGTTCTTTGCCGTTTGATAGATCATACCGTACGTTTTGAACTGTAAAATGAATACGATTGCTTTACACAATCGCACCTCTGGTCAGGCATTTTGTAGTGCCTTATAGAAGAGTACATCAGTAAGTGCTTTGAGAAATGCACTTGCATAAATAATCAACGATTTATTTGTTTAGACGATATGTCCTGTTGCTCTTGTTGTTAGTAAGAGAAATGAAAAAAATATTACTATGAAAGTATGTATCACAATCGTTTTGTGTATCTGGTTGGGTTGGTAGTTAATTTTATTTTGATTCATGAAAAGTAAACAATTAAAAAACCTTGTCTGTACTGCTAAACTTGCACCTCGGCCACATGTATACAGGGTGTAACAAAAAGGCGAAATAAAATTTAAAGGACGTGTAGAGTAGTAAATGTGTAGTTTCCTATGCAAAATCACAAACTCGTGCGATTATAAATTACTAAGTAAATTGATGCTGAAGTTTTAACAAAAACTTATTGGTGACAACCTTAAATATCAGCTGCAAACAATTTATTTACTTAGTATTGTAAAAAAACTTAATGTTCACATTACATACATACATACCCTTAAATATTATTTCGCCTTTTTGTTACACCCTGTATATGTGTGTACACTTAGTACAAATAATAGTATTAAATGACTCTAAGTAATAATAAATTATCATTGCACTGTTTGTTTTAAATTATAAAACTCTACAGACTGACAACGTGGATACGCTTTAGACTAAATTATGACTTTGTCACACACAAACCACGGTTTGAGTAGGTATTTTGCTAAACTATTTATATAATTATTACTTTAGATGATATGGTATGGGTTAGTTGTGTATACTTAAAATAAATAGAGAATAGACGACATAATGACTACAGTTTTAAAGCTGTGTGCCCCGTGGTTATGCTACCCCTTGGCACATATCATAAATTTATCCTTCCTGGAAGGCACTTTCCCAGAACCACTTAAGAAATCAATGGTCAAGCCACTTTTTAAAAAAGGAGATAAATCAAATATGAACAATTATCGTCCAATCACAATAGTCCCCATCATATCTAAAAATTTTTAAAAAGCTATGCTGGAAAGAATAAATAATTTTATTTCAAAATATCAAATCTTGCACGACAGGCAGTTTGGATTTCGAAAAAACAGTTCTACTACACTAGCTTGTTTTAATTTAATTAGAATTGTAACAGATAGCATAAATAATGGGACGCCAGTTAAAGCACTATTCCTCGATATGAGTAAAGCCTTCGACTTCGTTAATCATACTATGCTACTACATAAATTACAACATTATGGCATTAGGGGAAAAGCTTTAGAGTGGGTGGCTAGCTATTTATATGATAGGAAGCAGTGCACGGAAGTAACCAGAGTAACATCAAATAAAAATAGGACAATTTACACAAAAGAAAAATTTCAGTCAGAGCTAATTATCAAAAATAGTGGGGTTCCGCAGGGTAGCATTCTCGGTCCTGTTTTATTTCTTTTATACATAAATGACCTTCCGAATGCCACGAGCCATGACTGTATATTGTTTGATGATGATACAACAATTGTCATCAAACCTAAAGATAAACTAACTGCTCAAATTGATATACATGAAGCCTTAGCGGATGTAGGTAGATGGATGAAAAATAATGACCTTAATATTAGTGTTAGTAAGACAAACTTAATTCAATTTAATTCTTATAATAACAATTTTTTACAACTTGACATTCAATACTTAGGTGAAAAAGTAACTGAAGTGAACAACCTTAAGTTTTTAGGGATATATTTAGACACTCATTTAAATTGGAAAGCACATGTTGACTTCGTATGCAAAAAACTGGAACGTTTTGTATTTGCTCTCAAAAGACTAAGGCAAACGGTTTCAATTGAGGCTGCTTTGGCGGCCTACCGTGGCTACGTATCTTCAACACTCAACTACGGACTTATAATGTGGGGAAACTCTGTAGATGTGGATAGACTGTTAAAATTACAGAAGCGATGCATTCGGGTAATAAGCAAAGCCTGGTTTTTAGACAGCTGTAAACCCCTATTTAAAAAATATAATGTTCTTCCATTGCCTTGTATGTACATAAAATAAATTTGTCTTTTCACAAAATCGCACCCAGACTTGTTAAAAAAACGTAGTGAAATTATACCTCGGCAAAGAAGGGCCAAATTTAAGCACTTGTTGTATAACTATCCCTGTCACAAGGTGATATACAAAGATAATGTGGTTAATATGTGCATATTAGTATTCAACCACCTACCGGACGATATAAAAGTGTTAGAAGGTTTGATATTCAAGAAGAAACTAACTCAATGGCTAATGTTTCATTGTTTCTATAGCGTTAAGGAATTTCTAGACTTTAAGACAAATTAAATTGGTACCATGTATTTTAAAAATTTGCACGTCTGCATGCAGGCTGAATACATTTACTTTGTTTATATTAAGACCTTATTTATAATGTATGTATTCTAGCAAATAAACATTCTGATTCTGATTCTGATTCTGATTCTGAAATAACTGGTCTGGTTCACGGAGGATGACGAAATGTAAGTGTCTCTCTATTGTTATGTTTTTCCAACTTTGATAGACATGATAAAAATAACGTTAATTCTTGGGTTTCAGAATACAAAATAGTACAAAGAGATAATGGTAGTTACCAACTTCGTCTTGGCGGATTTACGTTCTGGAGTGCTCCAGAAACAAACAACACGAGAAGATGGTACTGTTCCAAGAAATCCACTAGAAAATGTACGGCTACTATCAAGACTCATGAAGGGACGATTGTGTCTATGCATGGAGAGCATTATCATTAATTTACCATTTTACTCAGATGTTAAAGATTTACGGCCTGTTTCAAAATGTCCTAATTTCCGGTTTATAGCCATGCGTGAAAACTTCATAAATTTATTAATGGTGAATGAGACCCTTAGTTTTTTTAACTTTTGTGCTAATCGAAACGTTTCCTATTTTATTTATTATTAGGTTAAATGACATTCATGTGGAAACGGATCACCTATTATAATGTTCTACCTTAGTTAAGGCAAACATTGTACTTACTGTACGAATAAGAATACCAGGGGGCAGATTCTCGTGCAGTTTGTATACGAAAAAAGTTCAACGATCAAAATACGTTTACAATAATACGATTTATCGTACAAAGACAAACCAAAATCGGAATGTGTATATTGATGTTAGTTGTTATAAATACATGTATTTAATAAAATTTCACTTTTTTTCTTATTGATACGTAGGCCCACTGGCGCATGTTGGGATCGTTCTGTCTTCGGCAACATCAACGGAACAGATAAAAAAAGCATGATGATTTAACAGAACAAAGCAAATTTTACTTGTGAAAATGGGGCTTAGGGGTTCTATCTTACTTCTCATTTGAATCTTAATGAATAGTGTTAATCTGCAATCCTAACAAAAACATAAATGAAAAAAAGGGGGGCCAAGTTCAATTCAAAAATTATGCATGGCACAAAAATTGTGGTCTTCTCCGCAAAAAGAATGGAAAACAAATGAGTCCCAAGTTCTATACAAAATCCAAATATGTATTTATAGAAACAAAATTGCATAATGAACGAGTTTCAAACTCTATTTCTTTGCTTTATGGGATACCTATTACAATTTCTGTTATTTCAAAATGTGTGATTTTAAAGCAAGTTAGATATGCCTTGTTATACCTAACGTACTGAAACTTGAAAAAAATTTTTTTTTTTTACATCTATTCTTACGTTTATAAATATGAATATAAATATTGGACACCGATCACACACATTGCTCTGATTCTAAAGTAAGAAGCGAATTGCCCTTGTGTTATGGAAATCAGACCACCCGTCTCGTTTGACGACCCGTCTGGTGTAGTGGTCGAGAAATCGCCTACTACGCAGCGCACAATACAAACATTTGTGTGCATGAACATGTCTGTTTGTATTGGTCTGGGTGTTTTCTATGAGTATCATGTATGTATTTACAAACAAAAAATATATAAGTATTATATCCGTTGTCTGGCACCGATAACACAAGCTTTGAGTAGCTTACTTTGGGACTAGATGGCGATGTGTGGGAATGTCCAGAGGATATTATAATGATATATAACCAGTACGCTGCGGAAATCGAGGATATTAAAGTTTCTCCTTCAGCGTCAAATAAGTACGAGAAACTTAAGTCTGAGCTAATCAAGCGTCTCTCAGCTTCAAAGGAGAAGAAGGTGAAGCAGCTTCTCATGCATGAGGAACTCGGGGACCGCAAGCCGTCCCAGTTCCTTAGGCATTTGCAGAACTTAGCAGGACCTGGCGTTCCAGAAAACTTTGTCAGGACTATTTGGAAAAGTCGCCTGCCTCACAACATGCAGAAGATCATCGCTTCACAGGCTACTTCTCCAATAATATCCGGTCTGCCAAATCAAGACCTTGGCTGATTTGGCAGACCGGATTCGGAACATAGCGCCTCCAGCACCTGTCGTCGCAGCGACCTCATCCTTCAGATCCTCTATCAACATTTTGGACGATATGGCTAGAGAGATCTCTGAACTGACCAAGAAGGTAGAAGCTCTCTCGTCGCAGCGCTCCAGACCTCGAAACCAGCCCCACCAACGCCAACGCAGTCGCAGCCGATCTAATGCCCGCTACAGGAAGCATCCGCTTTGTTGGTACCATGCCAAGTTTGGTAGTAAGGCCAGCAAATGCATCTCCCCCTGCTATTTTAAGGCGGAAAACTCAATGGGCGGTCGATAATGGCGGGTGACGACTGATAGCAGATCCAAGCTCCAGTTTCTTGTGGACACAGGGAGCGATTTATGTGTCATACCGAGGAATGTCTTTCGTGAACGCCGTGCGAAAACGAATTATCAGTTGTGTGCCGCCAATGGATCTACCATAAACACTTACGGTTCAGTGCAGTTGGGTTTGAATCTTGGACTCCGTAGAGACTTTATCTGGCAATTCGTCGTTGCCGATGTTACTAAAGCCATAATCGGTGTCGACCTCCTTTCTTTTTACAATTTAGTTGTCGACATCCGCAATAAATGTTTAATTGACGGTAACACCAATATATCAACTGTTGCAAGTGTAACTTTTTCAGATTCTCTTGTTTCGAGCGTTTAGGTTTTGACTGGCAGCGGTAAGTATCACGCGATTCTCGCTGAATTTCCGGAAATCACACGACCGGCAGGCACTACCATTACACCGAAACATAACACTGTTCATTATATACGCACCACACCAGGCCCCCCAGTTTCCAGCCCACCCCGCAGACTAGCTCCTGATAAATTCAAAATAGCCAAGTTGGAATATGAGGCTATGTTGACGAACGGTACTGCACGGCCATCCGATAGCCCCTGGGTGTCGCCGCTTCATCTTGCCCCTAAAAAGGACAACAGCTGGCGTCCATGCAGAGACTACAGACTTCTCAACTCTCAGACCATCCCGGATAAGTACCCTATCCGCCATATACAGGACTTTACCCAGAATCTTACAGGTTGCAAAGTGTTCTCCACCGTAGACCTCGTCAAAGCCTACCATCAAATCCCTATAGCTGAAGAGGATATTCCGAAGGCAGCTATCACCACACCCTTCGGACTTTACGAGTTTCCTTTCATGCAATTTGGTTTGAGGAATGCTGGCCAAACCTTTCAAAGATTTGTTGACAAGATGACTCGTGGCACAACACCGAGAACTTATCGGATGTAGCGAGTGAGCTTGCCGGCCGAACGCAATGGACACGCGCGGTCGTAACAAGTCGCGAGCGTCAGCACTTTTGCGCATTCCATAGAATGCGCAGGCGGCCCGCTCGCCAGTTGAGATCCATACGCCCGCGTGAAGCCCGTGTCGCTCGATACCGCTCATATCGCTACTACCTGCCGCGCGTAATTAATTCATGTCATTGCTATCGCTTATAGTGTTATCTTCCTATCTTTGCCTTCATCTTTTCTTTCTTTTGACTTTTGTATTGTTTGTGCTTGTGTACTTGAGACAATAATAAGTGTGGATATACAAACTGTTGTTTCCTTGGAGTCGACCCACATCATCATACAAGTACGTACAATTGGTGGTTGGTGCTATCACCTTCCGACCACCAAACTATTATAAGTTTTAAATTCAGTACACAAATCTTCTTGTTGATCATGTTTTGTAAGACACCGCCAGGTTGGTAGGTTAGTATTATCATTTAGGAAAAATATAATAATAGTATAGATAGTAGTAACCGTATTTCTTGACACTAGTCTTTGTGAATTGAAACTATTTCATATGTATCAAGTATGTTGATAGCGAAGTTTTGTTATGAAGTAGCTTTTTTTTAATTTAAAAAATTATTACTTTTGTTTCTTTATGTATTTTGATTATAATTTGATATGCTATTAAAATATAAAGTAGGTAATATGGTGTATGGGAATGAAGTAAGAATAACAAATAATTTTTCAGTTTAAGGGTCAGGTCAGGATTTTACTGTAAGTAATTAATAGTTTTTAAAATATAGATATTGTAATCATATTCATTTTGTTAAAATATAATCCTGACATTGTAAAAACAATAAACATGGTATTTATATATAGCCTTCCTAGATAAGTTAGTACATTGTTAAAGGAATTTGTAGGGTTGTTGTTTCTGATACCGTCAAAGATAAAAAAAATACAATATATTTAATCCACGGTATTTCAAAAACCTTATTTTTTTCGTTTTGCTTTATGGAATTACTAATGGGTGTTCATTTTTGGCTTTGAACCTTGTGAAGCTGAATACTGGTGGACATTTGCTGCAGATTGAAAACCACTCGTATTTAACTAACTTTTGGAATAGCAGCATCACTGGTACTGTTCAAAGCGAGTCAGTAAGAGATGCCCGGCGCGAGTGAGAATGATCAAAGTATAAGTAGAAGTCGTGGTGGCTGAACATACCCATAACTTAGTTGCTCCCATTGACTATACGATGACAAAAAAACTGCACCTTCTGTCTAGTCCTACATGCCATGATTTCTGCTTTATGAAGGTGTTTATATATGGAAATTACTGGGTAAACACATCTGAGTCACTTTTTCGATAAAACGTTTTAAAACGGCCAAAAAGGTGTCGTTTCAAAATTAGGCGTTTTGTATTGTATTTGACAAATATTCCTTATATTTATTTTAGTGTAATTTAATGGTACTGTTCAAAGCGAGTCAGTAAGAGATGCCCGGCGCGAGTGAGAATGATCAAAGTGTAAGTAGAAGTCGTGGTGGCTGAACATACCCATAACTTAGTTGCTCCCATTGACTATACGATGACAAAAAAACTGCACCTTCTGTCTAGTCCTACATGCCATGATTTCTGCTTTATGAAGGTGTTTATATATGGAAATTACTGGGTAAACACATCTGAGTCACTTTTTCGATAAAACGTTTTAAAACGGCCAAAAAGGTGTCGTTTCAAAATTAGGCGTTTTGTATTGTATTTGACAAATATTCCTTATATTTATTTTAGTGTAATTTAATGGAATAATATTCCTTATAGCCAATTTTACTTTAGTAAAATCGGCTACAAGCCTGTTAGTTTATAGATGTATTTGATTTTATCAGCTTAAGGTTATTAATTTTATTAGTAATAAATCTTATTGTCATGTCTACAAGCTGTTTTCAAGGGTCATCACGAATCGTCTCGCACGTAGGTTTGATGACTTCCAGCCTCCCGAACAAGCCGGTTTCCGAAAAGGCTATATTACCATAGACCACATCCACACACTTAGGCAAATTACGCAGAAGTCAGAGGAGTATAATATGCCTCTATACTTAGCGTTTGTGGACTATGAGAAGGCCTTTGATTCGATCGAAACTTGGGCAGTGCTTCAGTCTCTACAGCGGTGCCACATAGACTAAGAGGTGTTAAAGTGCCTTTACTATAACGCCACCATGTCGGTCCGAGTACAGGAGCAGAATACGAGGGCGATTCTACTGCGGGGAGGTGTGAGACAGGGAGATGTTATATTTCGAAACTGTTCACAGCGGAATTGAAAGACGCCTTCAAACTTCTGGAATGGGAAGGAATCGGCATCAATGTCAATGGCGAATACATCACACACCTCCGATTTGCCGATGATATAGTCGTTGTGGCAAAGACGCTGGACGATTTTGGCACTATGCTCGAAGAACTTGACCGAGTCTCCCAACAAGTGGGTCTTAAAATGAACATAAAGAAGACGAAAATTATGTCGAGTTCCCTTGTTGTACCCAATCCGGTATCCATTGGGAACTCAACTCTCGAAGTTGTCAACGAGTACGTCTACCTGGGACACGGTAATATTATGTCTACAGTATTGTAACTTCATACAAACGGACGACGCGCGAGCTATACCTACTCGCTCGGATGACGGCATGCGCTCGGCATGCTACAGTCGCGGACGTGCCGCAGTGACGACCGGACGGTGTGTTGGTTTTTAATCAGTAACCGCGCGAATTTTAACTAGAAAAAGGTACAAGTAGCTATTTAATATGGCAAGTAGTATATATTGTGCTGTTTTTGGTTGCTTGAATTCTTCAATAACGCACCCAGAGATAACTTTTTTTCGATTACCAGGAAACTCCGAAAGGTTAGAGACCATATATATATATATACGACCGTAGCGACCGATCACTAGCGGTTTGCATCCAGTTTTATCCTGCGATCTTTACAAGGTCGTCTGTCCATCTTGTCGCTGGACGTCCTACGCTGCGTCTAAGAATCTGAAAAGATATTATAATGTTTAACGGAAAGTAAAGGTAGAGTTACTATGATGTTTTTGCACTATAAAAATGACGATGCTTTAACATATCCGTTTTTTTAAACATGTCAAATGTATATCACACCTCAGTTTTAATTATACAACCTGTCCCGCACGTCAAATTTATCACTTTTCCCCGCTCACCTACTCGCGTTCACCCTTTCCGCATTCTTCTTGAGCGCGCCCATGACAGATCAATCCTTACAATAAACAGGTTGTACCAATCATTTCAATAATACAAGTTATTAGTATACTGTGATATTTGATTGATTGTAATTTTATTGCGTTGATAGTTGTACAATGGCGGGCTTAATGCCTTAAGAAATTCTCTGCCAGGCCACCGCTTCGGAATGCAGAGAATTTAATCAATCCCAAAAGTGGTTTTAAATAGTTTGTACTGTCAGAATTCAAAATAAAAACCGGGTGCTATTGCTATGATGCGGAGGCCATTCTTATCAGACTGCACACAAGATGCCGACAACTGTAGTCCCAAAAGACATTTTCTGAACTGCAAGGCTACTATCGAAACCGTAGAAGAGAACATCTCAATTAGTAATGATGAGCAGAACCATGTCATGGTTGGGCGCATCCGTTAACTAGGATTAAAATAAAATAAATATAAAAATATAAATATTGGACACCAATCACAAACATTGATCTGATCCCAAAGTAAGTAGCCAATGCACTTGTGTTATGGAAATCAGACACAACGGAGGTACCACAACTCCCAGACCCGAGATAATATAGACATTTTTTTTTCTATATTGACCCGACCGGGAATCGAGACCTCGGCAATTTCAGGCCTATTTCAATATTACCCACAATAAGTAAAATTTTTGAAAAACTCATTTATAGTCAATTACTTTCTTATTTTAAACTTAATAATTTACTACACGAAAAACAGTTTGGGTTCTCTAAACGTAGAAATACAACTGATGCCGGAGTAGCACTCATCAGACACATTCTTGATGCTTATGAAGACAAACATGATGCCGTAGGTGTATTCTGTGATTTATCAAAGGCGTTTGATTGTGTAGACCATCAGACACTGCTCATTAAGTTAGAACACTATGGTGTCTCGGAAAACTCATCTAAGTTGTTAAGTTCGTACTTATCAGGTAGAATACAATCAGTTAACATAAATGGTACCTACTCTTCCGGAGCCCCTCTTCAAATGGGGGTCCCCCAGGGTTCAATATTGGGGCCTTTACTTTTCCTGATATATGTAAACGACCTGCCATTTTATTCCACTAATCTTTGTGAGATAGTTCTGTTTGCTGATGATACTTCTTTGATTTTTAAAATGAAAAGACATAAAGAAAATTTTGACGAAGTAAACAATACTCTCTCCAAAGTATTGAATTGGTTCACCACCAATAACTTGTTGCTGAATGCTAGTAAAACTAAATGTGTAAAATTCACTTTGCCTAATGTAAAGCAACTTACACCAAATATTGTACTAAATGGTAATAATCTAGTCTTAATAGACTCCACTGTATTACATTGGGTATTACACTTGTCTCAAAATTACAGTGGGGACCTCACATTGAAGCCCTAGCTAGGAGGATAAGCTCAGCTGCCTTTGCAGTTAGAAAAATAAGGTATCTGACTGATGTTGAAACGGCGAGGCTTGTGTAATTTAGTTACTTCCACAGTATTATGTCTTACGGTCTTCTCTTGTGGGGTTCTGCTGCAGACATTGATACCATATTTATTTTGCAGAAAAGAGCCATTCGTGCTATTTATAAACTTAATCCTCGTGACTCCCTGAGGGAGGTCTTTAAGAAAATCAACATATTAACTGTGGCTTCTCAATACATTTTTGACAATATAATGTACGTCCGTAAAAATTTAGATAATTTCATGAAGAAGAGCGACATTCAATCATATAACACAAGAAATAAACACAAGCTTGTCGTTCCTAACTTCAGATTAGTTAAAACTAGTAATTCGTTCATGGGAAATTGTATAAAATTCTTTAATAATATACCACACAATCTTGTCGAATTGCCGGTTGATAAATTTAAGAAACACGTTAAAAACACGCTTATGTATAAAGGCTATTATAAGGTTCAAGACTACCTGAACGACACGAATGTGTGGTCCGTCCAGCCTGCAGCGACTGATGTACTTACCTTTGATGATTTTGATTTTACGGCAGCTAGTGGTGACTGAGTTTGTTCCGGCGTTTCTTCTCAGCACTTGCCTAATTGTCTGTGTTCTGTCTCGAAGCGCTGGTAGGGCCCAAAAGATAAGGAGACATGATTCGGCCCCTTCAGGGCACATATATTTTTATTTTATTTTTCACTGTACATTTGACGTTCATAAGTGGCATATTGTGTCCTAAATTGAATAAACATTTTTGAATTTTGAATTTCGGGGTGGCGACGCCCTGAAACCAGCGTGCTTAGCCACTACACTACGGTGGTCGATTAAATAACAATTATATCATTTCACTTTGGCCGTGGCATATGTTACACCATTATTTACTTTTTCAAATGTGTTATTATTTATAAATGTATCACCACTGAATACAAACATTAAGGGCTGATTTTACCACCGTCAGATAGAGAATATTCGTCGAATAAAATACTTTATGCCTAATTTAAAAACGTTACCTATTAGTCAGCAATCATTTCTTTCAAAGTAATTTTAAAATCGGACGTTTTATACTTATTCAATC
Source organism: Pyrausta purpuralis (assembly GCA_963924145.1). Taxonomy (NCBI): domain Eukaryota; kingdom Metazoa; phylum Arthropoda; class Insecta; order Lepidoptera; family Crambidae; genus Pyrausta; species Pyrausta purpuralis. Next base: position 24,441,064 of record OZ001643.1, read on the forward strand.
TGATAAGTCTTATCTGACGATGAAAAAACGGGCACTAAGAAATGTAAGTGATTGAAATAAAGATTCTCCCGAACTCTAGTTTAAATTTATAAATTCTTTCATATAAATTATGTAAACAATCAATACAGTTTCTACTTAGTAACTACATATTAACGAATACCTTCAAATATTATTTTTCTCTAGAAATCCTCAAGAAGTAGTCGATTTAACACGAGGCAGACAGTTCCGGTATAATTTTGAACTTTTATATTTACAGAATCCCAGATTGTAGCGCAGGTCAATGGTGCAACGTTACTACACTATAAAGGATACACCTTTTGGAAGGGGTATGCGCCGATGAAGAGAAACGTCTTGGTATGGTACTGCTCCAAGAAAACCAGCATGAAGTGCAGGGCATCTGTGAGAACAAATTACAATGGACAAGTCGTTGAGATTGTAAGCGAACACAACCACGAAGCTCGTCGTTTATATAAATAATTTCTGCGTGACGCTGAGATTAAATTTAAGAATTAAATTTAAAACAAAGGTCAAACTGAAAGTTCTTAGAAAATCAAAAACTGATTACATTAGCCAGTTATTAGTTTTATTATATCTTTTCAAAATATTGTCCATTGACGTCAATACACCGCTGCATGCGATGGAACCAGTGGGAAAAGCACTTTGCCCACTCGTCCTTAGGGGTCTCTTCAATGGCATCGCGATACGCAGCCACCGCTTCTTCAGCATTCATAAACCACTTTCCTTTAAGTTTTTCTTTAATTTTTGGAAATAAATAAAAATCACAAGGCGCGAGGTCGGGGTTATACGGCGGGTGACCCAGTAATTCAACGTTTGATGTCGCCAAATAGTCGATCGTTCGCTTGGCGGTGTGCGACGAGGCGTTGTCGTGGTGAAGGAAGATCCTGCTGCGAGGTCGTTTCTCTCGAACTTTTTCCAAGACAAGTGGCAAACAATTGGTAGTGTACCATTCTGCAGAAACTGTTTTTTGATCCTCTAACACAATTGTTGCGAAATGACCTATCCTTCCAAAGAAAGAGGCCACCATTTTTTTTCCCGCACTTCGATCTCTCTTCACTTTAGTTGGCAACTCCTCGAAAGGAAACACCCACTGAGCAGATTGTCTTTTGGTTTCAGGATCATAACAGTAAATCCAGCTTTCGTCACCTGTTAGTATGTCGAACACAGCATTTGAGTCACCTCCGTTAAATCTTTCAATCATTTTACGGCACCAATCCACACGATGGAGTTTTTGAGCCTTAGTCAAATTATGAGGTATCCACCGGGCGCAAAGCTTCCTGACCGCTAAATGTTCGTGGAGGATTTTGTGCACTTGACTCATACCGATGCCTAAGCTTGTCCGAATCTGTTGATAGGTCACTCTTTTGTCAGTCTCTATCATACGCCGCACAACACAGATGTTATTTTCAGTCGTCGCCGTAGAAGGCCGTCCCTCACGTACATCATCAGTGAGATTAGTGCGACCACGTTTAAACTCATTAAACCAGTTGTAAACAGTCGCACGAGATGGGGCTTCATCGTGAGAGGCCAATCGTAGTCTATCATAATATCGTAGTCTCCGTGATCAACAGGGTGAAAACCGGAAGCGATCACCGAATGGTTCGAGGCACATTGAATATAAATGTCAAATTGGAAAGATCCCGCCTGATGAAGTGTGGACGTCGGAGCGTGGGCTCCGACCGACTCGTGCTCATATCCTAAATCCCGAGAGCTTTCAACTCGAGTTGTCAAACCGCTTTGATTGCCTAGAAAATTGCGTTAAATTGGACGAAATTATCAACGGGTTAGTGGAAACTGTTCAAACGGTGGTGTCTAAGTATTTTAGGCCTGGCCGTAAAAACAGACCTCAAAAACTGTCGGTCCACACTCTCGACCTTATGGCAAAACGTCGATCTATGGCACTGCAGACCTCCGATAATGCTGAAAACTACAGGCAGCTCAATAGACAAATATGGAAGTCCCTGCGACACGACATTCGTTGCTTTAACACTAATAGTGTTAAAGAAACGATAGAGCGGAACCAAGGCTCCAAAGTGTTTGCAAGGGACATGTCTATTGGGCAGAGCCTGTTGACGAAGCTTAAGACGGAGGACGGCAGTGTAGCGTCGACGAAAGCAGAGGTTTTGAGGGAGATCGAAAGGTTCTATGGGCAGTTGTACACCTCAGTAGCCAAACCCATTGATAGCTCGGCCAGAGACCCACGAGCTATCCTGACCCGTCACTACACCGAAGACATCCCGGACATCAGCCTCTACGAGATTAGGATGGCCCTTAAACAGCTCAAAAACGACAAGGCACCTGGCGAGGACGGAATCACAGCAGAGCTTCTGAAGTTGGGTGGACCACCGGTACTTAAAGTCCTTCAGAGACTCTTTAATTCCGTGCTGCTAGAGGGCATCACGCCTGAGGCATGGAACAGGAGTGTGGTGGTGTTGTTCTTCAAAAAAGGAGACAAAACCTTATTGAAGAACTACAGACCCATCTCACTCCTGAGCCATGTCTACAAGCTGTTTTCAAGGGTCATCACGTAGGTTTGATGACTTCCAGCCTCCCGAACAAGCCGGTTTTCGAAAAGGCTATAGTACCATAGACCACATTCATACGCTTAGGCAAATTATACAGAAATCCGAGGAGTATAATATGCCTCTATGCTTAGCGTTTGTGGACTATGAGAAGGCCTTTGATTCGATCGAAACTTGGGCAGTGCTTCAGTCTCTGCAGCGGTGCCACATAGACTATAGGTATATAGAGGTGTTAAGGTGCCTTTACAATAACGCCACCATGTCGGCACTCGGGTACAGGAGCAGAACACGAAGGCGATTCCATTGCGGAGAGATGTGAGACAGGGAGATGTGATATCTCCGAAACTGTTCACAGCGGCATTGGAAGACGCCTTCAAACTTCTGGAATGGGAAGGAATCAGCATCAATGTTAATGGCGAATACATCACACACCTCCGATTTGCCAATGATATAGTTGTTGTGGCAAAGACGCTGGACGATCTTGGCACTATGCTCGAAGACCTTGACCGAGTATCCCAACAAGTGGGTCTTAAAATGAACATGGAAAAGACGAAAATTATGTCGAACTCCCTTGTCGTACCCACTTCAGTATCCGTTGGGAACTCAACTCTCGAAGTTGTCGACGAGTACGTCTACCTCAGACAAGTGATCGAATTGGGTTTGTCCAACTGCGAGAAAGAGGTCAATCGACGAATCCAACTCGGCTGGGCAGCGTTCGGGAAATTGCTCAAGAGTGTCTTCTCATCTCATCTACCTCAGTGTCTGAAGACGAAAGTCTTCAACCAGTGTGTGTTACCAGTGATGACATACGGATCCGAAACATGGTCTCTTACTATGGGCCTTATAATGGAGCTCAAAATCACACAACGAGCGATGGAAAGGGCTATGCTGGGTGTTTCTCTACGGGATCGAATCAGAAATGAGGAGATACGTAGAAGAACTAAGGTAACGGACATAGCCTTGAGAATCAGTAAGCTCAAGTGGCAATGGACAGGGCACATAGCGCGAAGAACTGATGGCCGTTGGGGCAGGAAAGTTCTAGATTGGAGACCCTTCGACCAGAGACGCAGCGTGGGACGTCCACCAACAAGATGGACAGACGACCTTATAAAGATCGCAGGATCAAACTGGATGTAGACCGCTAGTGATCGGTCGCTGTGGAAATCCGTGGGGGAGGCCTATGTTCAGCAGTGGACGTCCTTTGGCTGATAATGATGATGGTGATGAACACTGTTTTTATTTTCAACTTTGCTAGCAACACAAATTCACACTTTTATGATAGCTTACGACGTGAATAACGTTTTACAATGTTCATTTCGCACAAAATAAGTAATTTAATAATTAATATTGACCGAGGCCGACCCGCAGGCACCGTTGGTAGGATCGAACAGAGAGAGGGAAATCGGCAGAGGCTTAGACAATGCAACAGTGATAACTTTTTAAAGTAAAATATATTACGGCCTTGGCACAAAGCTATACTGTTTATGTTGTTCTCAACAGTGACGATTTACGGCTGGTTTTACAAAGTCCAAATAAGTTCTGGTTACCATTATCTGTTCAATACTTCATTTTTTTTTAAATTTCGTTGGCTACTGCTAATTTGTCGATAACAAAACAGACATTCGTCTTCTTTTTACTTAAGGGTAAACTGGTAAGTCAACTTTGTCTAATGTGGAAACTCAGGACCCATTAAAATTTTCTCCTATAGTACAGGCGTCGATGTTCAACCGTATCTGATAATTGTACCGGTAAAACTTTATTATAAAATATTTTTTAATATTAATTATTTTTAACTCAACGATACTTACAAAAACATACCTATAAACATATTGTTATTACACCTGTGCTATGTACACAGGGTGATTTTGCATGGTGTTGATAAAGTTTTGTGAATACGAGCAATTTAAAACATTAACCCTATCAATAATAAAAAGTATCTATATTGATATTCTAGGTGTTGTCTTTCAGTAGCAATACATTAATAAAAATATTTATTTCAGTTAAAAAAGACTTGCGGCTGCACTTCATACTGACAGAGAAAGGCCGTCGGATGATCCTCTACGAAGGTCACACGTACACCTGCAACAACAAGCTGGCCCCTCTCACCGCTGTCAAGAGGTGGTACTGCTCGAAGAGAATAAGGGGAAAATGCTCTGCCTCCTTGAAGACCTGTGAAGACATGCTAGTAGGCGCCTACAGGAAACACAACCACAGCAGTTAACAAATGCAAAATCTATATTCAAGAAACGACTTTCTACACCACTAGTATTTTCGAGAACTGGTAGATCGGGTTTCATGTCTTTTACTTTGTTGGATTTGTCTTGACCCCGAATCGGATAATAATGACATGAACCGGGGCCGGGGCGGGACGGGGCCGGAGCGAAACGAAGTTAACCGGGACCACTATACTTAGTAAATAAGAAATTGTGTCAGTCTGTTGTTTTTTATTTGTTAGACATTTATTCAGATTTAGACATAATTATACCTTTTCATCTATGGTTTTTATGGTTAAGATAAAAAAAATTTGAAAATACAGGTTTGCGTTAGTTTTTTTATTGATAATTAGAATAAATATACTTTACATTATTTCATATTACGTTTTTACTTTATCGATACTTGGGCTCACTTGCGCATATTAGGACCTTTTTGTCTTTGTCAACATCAATGAAACTGACAGAAACAGTACCGTAACCATAAGTTGCTGTCCAAAAGTCGTAATCGTTTACTATAGTCGCTAGCGAGTAAGCACGCATCGAGTAGATTACACAATAGTCGTACCATGAGTCGCGTTGACTCGTTAGCGACAACTCGATAGTAAAAGTCGATACAAATGTACTATCGTAAATTCGCAATCGTAAATAACTACACACCTAAATGGCTGTTTCTTTCGAGCACACTAAAAAGACAGAGGTAGTTAACAGAAAACGTATCGGTAACCCTGCCAATTGTAAGCGTCACAGAGCACCGGTGTAGGTTTAGTCTTACGTGTGATGAATTGTATCTTGTATTGTGATTATATTTTTGCATTGTTGGCTAAGTCATTGCCTCAAATTACAGAATTACTTTAAAATATTAGTGGCAAGACGGGGTCGGAAGATAAAAATTTTGCTAGGGTCAGTCATTACATTATAAATTAAACAATGATTCACGCTTAATGAAGCATGAACAATGAAATCATGAAGAAAAACCGTTTCAAGTTACTCACTAGCATACTCGATGGCATCTGTCACATTTGTCATTCACTGTACCCATTTGCTGTGATAACTGAAAAAAGCGTAAGTCGTTAGACGTTGACGAAAACATTTCGATAGATTTTTAACAAGTGAATCCATACTGACGATTTTAGTTCTGCAAGTGACCACTAGAAGCGCTGTGAAATTTTCCATACACTTTTTTACATCGTCACTAGTGAGTTTTACCGTAAACTCATGGTACCGGTACAAAAATAACGATTAAAACTGCTACTACTTGAATCCTGACTTGTGTTATGGGGCCTACGGCCTATGTTAAAGTAATAGTGTTAATCTACAATAAATCATTTGTACAAACTCAAGTTTCTTATTAATCATAATATTCTTAATATCTACACAACCTTCCAGGATTACCTCAGGTACCATCAAAAACCTTTGTATTTTAGAACATTATACTTAAAATAGTTCTAGTGTGCCAATTGGTGCAAAATAAGTTAGAAAAATATATTTGTTTAATGTACTTACTATTTTTTATTTCTTTAGCGCTGTCAATTCTATTTACATCAAAAGGCAAAGAGCAAATGTTATACAAGAATAAAAAGTTCTACAAGCAAATCGAAGGCTTAGATAAGATTAGGTGGCAGTGCACTAAGAGGGGCTGCAGGGCGTTCTACTGTGTCGTCTCTGGAGTTATCACTCGGAGGCAAGAGGTCCACAATCACTTCGACGAATGAGATGACAAAGAATTGTCAATAATCGGTTGATGATGTATCACGAATACGTTCGTGTCGCACAAATGTGTGTGCTTTGTAGGTTAAATTTTAATTTCGCATTACAGTGTAACGTCATGCCACAAAATAAAATTTTGTCTTGGAGTGCCCATTATTATACTAAACCTAAAAACTCGAGGCAGTCCGTGCCAAAAATCACTTTTTAACAAGGATGCACACGCGCAATAAATTGCAATATTGATTGCACAAAATGCATGTAAAACCCCATTATCAAACGTACTGTTATCGATAAGTGCAGCTCTCTCTCCCTCTAAGTTTAGATGCAAAGCCTTAGTACTCTCTCTCTACGAGTTAGCAATAATAATGTTGATTAAAAGTAGATTGTGTTATTAAAGCTGTGGGCTTAAAGCAAAATTTAGGCTTGTTCATATTATTTACAATCTTGCATTTACCAAATTCAAAACAGGTCATTTATGGTGTTCATGTAAGTAAAAGCCACAAATATTTTTACTTTTTCTATATTACATTAAACCGTTTCAGGCTTGCAAGCAACCATCACAACAAACGTCAGAGGGAACGAGGTACTGCTAGCCGACGGTTACACGTTTAGGAAAAACGGTGACCGAAAGGGCAAGTAAGATGGCGGTGCACCTCACATGCCAAATATGGATACACACGATCGATAACGAAATCGTATACTACAGAAATGAGCACACAAACTCTTATATAGATAATTAAGTTTATTTTTAATTCAGTCAATATATTTTTTATTTCGTACTTGGACATATTTTATTGAACGCGAAGTTGGGTTTTATTTACTCTGTTAGCTTAAAAAATATATTTTCAACACACTTGCTCATAATGACGTCTTTATTCCACCGAATTTCGGCTCATAATCATAGATATTAAACACGCGTGCTTTTTCATTATATTATTGCACTAGTGCCTTTAGTTTATAAATCCGACCAATTAACATTTGTATCCTAGTACCAAGTCGTAAGTAAGAAGAAGAAGCGATATAATTTAGTCGGGTTATACAATACTTTTATTTTAGCAACAAACAGTATTTATGCGAAAAATAACAGTATCTACATATTTATTTCAATAAATGGTAAATCCAGATTTATTACTAAAAAATAGCTCAAACTCATTTAACATTTTCTGTGATTTGTGTTTTAAATACAAATTATTACATTTTTAATCTTGGCTTTTGGCCGATCTAGTTCGCGCCTAAGCCTTGCGCGCGCATCGGTATCGCGGCAAGAAAAAAAAACAACGCGCCATTTTTCGTAAATAATAATCGTCGGCTGTGATGTGATGTGACGGCAGTTTGGATTAATTATGAAGTTTCATATTAATGAAAATGTCTACTTCAAGTGAAGAAAATGAAGAAAACCTATTATAAATATAACTCCGCCGGACATAACGTAACGAGGCAAAAAACGCGTGCGAAAGTCTTTGCCATCAAAATCGAGTGAAATGTATTTTTACTAAATGTTTTAATAATTAAAAACTTAGTAAATGAAGAGTCTTGTTTTTTCCTTGCAAGTGTGTTGAAAAACGTCGTATGATACGCGTGTGCCTGTGACCAATATATACGCGGCTTTCTTATGGCGCACTCGCTTTCGCTCGTGCGCACACAATATCACCTTGTATAATAATGGTCAACTTAGCACACTTGTGTCATAATGTACTAATTCACGGTAATCAGTTAAGTCAACCTAAAGAGGTGGTAGTTTACATCATTCCTGGCTGATTTTACTATTGTGTTGGTATTTATATATATTAATCTGTTATATTTTATCAACATGTTTATTATTTATTAATACTATTATTTCTTTGTATTTATTTAATATAACTGTTTCACTTATTCAGTTCTTCATTTTCTTTTTATGCACAAAATACCCCTTCCTATAAAACTCATAATTTATTTACCTAAAGTTTGTCTGGAAGACATCGCTTATAGCGATCAGCTTAGAGATCAGACCGCCTAAATTGTACATTTCCTTAAAACGAATTAGTAAATCAATGTTTATTATGTGCAATAAAGAGTTATCTATCTATCTATTTTGAAATACATATTGATATTTTTTTAGAATATACTCCATCATTATCTGCGCGACGCAATCCCTTTCTTAACGTTGACCGTTATTAGTATCGAAAAGTGAACAGTGCTTCGAAAGGCGGTGAAACTGTTTGGGTGTGCTCCTCACAGTATGGGAGAGGCTGCAACGCGATGATTCACATGAATGGTTCAATGGTTGTTAAAGCTAAAGTGTTCAAAATAAAGTGGTTCGTCATAAATCGGCTTGTGCTACCAAAGTTATTTTTACATATAATACTAAAAATTATAGCATATACGTAAGCAACCCGCGGCTGGGCAAGCGATGTCTAACCTCACCTCAATCAAGCAGTGCGTATTGGTAGAAGAGTATCTGCAAAGCAAGCGACCGACCTTGCTTAGCAGCTCGATAAAACTGTTATTAATATTATTCCAAAAATTTAAATAAATGTAATTTAGCAACTGACTACGTTGGCCACTGATCAAGTGGTCTCGAAATAGATCAGAGGAAAACTTTAGAGCAATCAAAATGACCTCTGAATGGAATGATAATTTTAGAAATATTATTATTATTAATATTTCTATTCTAGAAAAATTTAAAGTTGCCTCTTAAGTAAAAAAAGTGAATATTATAGTGATAAACATTTCTTGTTAATTATGTGCACTGTTTAGACCATTCTGTGCGCACTTAATTTTCAGGAAGGAAAACACCTTCTATTTAAGGTCATTTTGTCATTACTTATGGGGATATGGGCCACTGGTCAGTTTCGTTATTATATCAATAAATCATGTTTTTTTTTCTGTTGTTATCATAATAGTCAATATTTCTAGACCACGAAGAAATACACACGACTATAATCTTATTATGCCTCCTAAATTCCTTGGTGGTAATACCTAAGTAGATGGTGACTCTCTTGTAATTTTAATGGATTGATGTCAAATGCTTCGAGCATATGTAAATGTGATCCAACTGGTTAACATTTATCTTTTTAAAGATCAGTTCGGAGTATTGACTACATCTAATCGATTTGTATTTCAGGATCCGTTCAAATCGTCATGTCCAAAAAAGGCAAGCCTCTTCTATGCGTGGACGGCTACACGTATTTCAAGAAAACGAAGAAAAGTAATACGAGCAAGACGTCCTGGGCATGTTCCACTCATGTGCCTCGGGGGTGCAAGGCGGTGATACACACCACGGAGACAGAGATTATAAGAACCAATACTGTTCATAATCACTGAGGCAAAACGGATAATGATGTCTTTAGCTTTAATGAACATTTTGATAGAGTCCCAGTCGAAATATGTAATTCGTTTTGCCTCATATATTTTCAGAATTTTGCCAATTATTTTATGTTTATGTATATATTTATATTTTCTATTGTAAGCATCACAGTCTGACATCACAATACTGATATACTTCCTTTGGAATTAGGACATTCAGGGTTTTAATGTACTGATAAGTTGACAAAGAGAAGTTAAATTCCTATATTGATAAGGGTCAGTAATATGGTAACCTCATCAGCATTCATCATTTACTATTTAGTCAGCCGCCCTGCAAAAAGAAAAGTATGTTCTTCTTACGTTGAATCAATTGACCTACCTCAAGTTTTATTTTTATTTTGCTGAATAGTTTTAGTTTCAATTCTATATTATACTTGTATTTTGTAATGTTTTACAGTATTTATAATCAAATGTATTTTAATTCTTTAAGTTGTTTTCTATCCTCTATTTTTTTACGTAGTTGTTAATTAACAAATGCTAAATTAAGAAAGAAAATATTGTTTACTCAAATAAAATTTTAATACACGATCATAATAATTTGTTTTAGAAATGTTGGGAAAAGTACAATTTTCGATATTTTTAATGAAGTTTTGAAATGATAGATTCGTATTTAAGTTTTATATTTAATTATGCTTGTTTTGTATTTTTCACTAAATAAACTTTTTTAAAATTATGGACATATCTAATTTATTCATTTTACACAAGGCTGAATAAAAAGTTTAATTGAATTAAAACTTTAATATACTGTTATATTTTTAAAGTGGTTGTACATTATAAAATATATATAGTTTTGATTAAAATAAGTAATGTTTTTAATATGGAACTAAATTCTAAGGTTTTATTTTTCAGGACAAGTTCAAATGACAACTTCGATGCAAGGTAAGCCGCTGCTCTACTTGGATGGGTTTACCTTCTACCGGAAGTCCACAGCTCATACGTCCCAGAAAACAAGATGGGTATGCTCCACACACCATGCTAAGGGATGCCGGGCTGTCATCTACACGTATGAAGATAAAATTATAAAGCAACACAATGTTCATTCGCATTGAAACCTGTGAATTACGCCTCTTCAAATTTTATGTGTTTTATTCGTTTCAAATATACAGCGAATTAATTCGTGACAGATTTGTAATTAAGTTTTAGATTTAATTATGCATGTTGTGTATTTTTTGCCAAATAAACTTTTTAAAATTATGGACCTATCTCATTAATTCATTTCACACAAGGCTAGACATAAAGTTTAATTGAACTAAAACGTTAATATCCTGTTAAATTTTATAAAGTGGTACATCCTTCTATGATGTAGTTCACAAGGATGAAAAACAAAATGTCGGAATCTGTCGCCCTTGTTAACTGCCTCGATACAGTGCAATGACCTGAAATGATTTAGTTATCTTAACTGTTAATCTAGTAGAGGAACACTGTAATCGAAATTTGAAAAAAAAAACGGTATAAGAAAACAAAATATTACTTTCTTTAAATATCCGATAACCTCTATTGAATGTTCATCTTAAAGAGTACTGATAAGTTCTCTGTACTGATACAAATGCGGACAAAATATGCACGCCTAATGCACTTGTTAGTCCTTTAGTGTTGTTATCTCATAGCAGTGCATCCTGCATTTTCCCTTTACTTTATTTTGGCAACAAACTACCTCCTATGTGTAAGATCCTATACATTTTTTGTTTCCGAAAAATTTGATTTTATTGTGTCTAAAAAGGGGAAGACATTGCTTAAATACGGCAAATATTCGTATTTTAAGAGATCTGGGAACGCTATAAAAACGCGATGGCTCTGCTCCACTCACCACAGCCGAGGCTGTCGTGCCGTCATCCACACTGTTGAAGACAAAGCTATAAAGATTAATGATGTGCATAACCATCAAGAGTAGGAACTATTAGAAGTATGAGTGCGCTTACACACGAGCGGCACGAGCTACAGCTTAAGCTGACGTGGATGGCAAGCGGCATGCCGTTGTCGCATTAACGGCAAGCAATTGCTAACAAAGGCGAAAATAAATTAACAGAAAATACGATTTACAGTCGAGTCTCTGTTAAGTATAAGTAGCTTTTGTGCATTATATTAATAAATGCATAATTCGTTATTTATTTACCTACCAACCCATCAATGTCGATATCGACGATTATTAACTAAAAATATCTGTATCGATATATTATCGATTAAATAATGAATCGTAACATCCCTAATTAAAATTTTATACTTCGTTTTTTATGAAGACAGCCTAATGTTACAAGATGATTCCCGATCCTAGTCTGCCCCACATATTTACTTAGTTCTGTAATAGTAGACTTATGCACTAAACCATATACTCACTGTGTGTGACTTATGTAACCCCACTGTATTCACTAAATTACACATTCTCTTCCTCATATTATGTTCAATACATCATAATTCATACACCTATCTAGGTGTCAAACCTATTTAATATTTGTTATGGAAATGCCGGAAGTATCCACCATGTTGAATGTAACTTGGCTATGATATAAGAATATTTTAGATTAATCTTTAGATTATCTTATTATTGTAATAATATTTTATTAATTGTAAATTAATTATTCAAAGATTATTGGGACACTTATTAGATTTTTATGTTTGCCGTATAACAAATGTTCATTTTGCCGCCAAAAGGAAGTTGACTCTGATTGGTTGGTGGAGGTTAGATTTATTTTAAATATTGTATCTATTAAAATAATAATCTAAAAGGCTTACTAAATTCATTACGATGAATAACTAAATAATTAATGAATTTATATATTTAATTAGCAGATTGTTTATCCCTACAAATAAATATTATAGTAAATGTTCATATATGGAAACGGATGTCGTCCCCACTGTTTTCCTACCGTTGTTAAGGGTTTTGATTTGTATAAAAGCGAGCTGTATGCCAGAATATAGTCTCTGTTTGTACTTACTTTCACTTTGTGCCCTATCTTTGTGCTATTTTGTTGGAATAAAGCTATTGGAGAAGAACCTGGAGATTTATACTACGTGTTTATTATTCAAGCACCCCCACACGCGGTCACACCTCAGAAGTGGGATGTGCGAAAATCACGGGCCTTACGCTGCCGGCTCTGACCAAGGAAGATTCAAGGATCAAGAAGACTGCTAAGATTTCGAAGAAATGAGAGAAAGGCATCGTCGAGTGACACGTGCTTACGCGGAAGACATCCCCAAATTTCATCGAGAAGAAAGTACGTGTAACATCACAAATTGACTGCTCAAATTCAACCAGCTGCGTGAACTCTGTGGATACTAATCTATTGATCATTGTTTGAAAATGTACAAGTAGAAGCCACGACGGCATTGCGAAAATCAACTTGGAGAAGAGGCAACATCACAAAGTGACTGCTCAAAATCAACCAGCTGCGTGAACTCTTCGGATACTTTCCTATTTATCATTGCTCGAAAACTACAATTACAAGCCACGACGGCATTGTGAAAATCAACTTGGAGAAGAGGAAACTCTGAAAGAAAGAACCAGTGGAACATGACCAACGGCAACGATACTGCAGCAACCAGGAGTGAGGCGGTGCTACATCCGTCGACGGGTCAGCCAGAGATGCGAGTCTGCCGTACTCAACGACGCGACACCAACCAGCGCAGCGCTCCAGCGGCCACGTATGCATCGATTGATGGTTCGCAGCATCCAGTTCAACGCATCAGCCGCTCCAGCCACCTCAAGGTGAGTCGCATTATTTTTACTCCTAAGTGACGTATTTAGACTAAATAGGTCAAACCATTAAATACTAAAATTTGCCATCGACCAGTGCAATACGGAGCTTTCGAGATGCTCACACGCAATCGCTAGGTAGATCACACATAGTTTTACACATAGACAACGTTTGATCGAAAATAACGCATACATTACGATTACGCTGATAAAGATCTTATTGTTAGGTTACCTATAACCAAATTATTCTGGTGAAAGCTTAGCGACGGGGAGGTAGACAGAAATAATCCAATCAATCTAGACGAAAGTTAATTGAGTAAGTTAGTAAGGTTATTATTTTGAACGGTGATTATACTTTTGTTAGTGCGTGTAAAAGGGGGTAGTTAGTGATGAATTGTTAAACCTAATAACTTCGTTCGGGGTGAAACAATAACTATGTGTACGTATATTTTACGAGTACCGTTTACAACAGATTTGATTTAACTGTAAGTAAAACCACGCATACAATATATTTTTTATTGCAGTACGAAAAATTTACAACAAAATGCAATAAATATAGTTGTTTAATGAGGAATCAACGGTTCGGGTTTCTTTTTTCCTCCGTTGAGAATATTTTCTTTCTTCAACTTTAAACAAAAGAACATTGATATTAGTGTTTAAACATTTATATCGGAGCAGTAGTAATAGAAGTTTAATTTATTGGAGTATATTAGTATTAGCTACAGTATTTCAAATATTCCAAAATAAATCGTTGGCTATGTTACCTACGTAAACTCTGTGTGATCTAAATAAACTGATTTCTGTGTCACATACGGATAATGATTGTCTGTGTTAGCAGCAGTGTCTATGTGACCTATGCAGCTACGTAAAGTAATGTATGTATGAATGACGTAAGGCAATGCTGGTGTGAAATGTGACCTACATAAATTATGTCTGTGTGAGTAGCAGTATCTGTGTGGCCTACGTGAAGTACTGTGTGAACTACGTAGAGCAATGCTGTGTGAGATACGTAAATTGTCTGCGTGAGAAGCAGTATCTGTGTGGCCTACGTGAAGTACTGTGTGAACTACGTAGAGAAATGCTGCGTTAGCTATGGAAATTGTCTGTGTGAGTAGCAGTATCATGTTTTAATACAAATAAAGATTTTGATTGATTTTATTAATTGATTGATTGATTGATTGTTTGTGGCCTACGTGAAGTACTGTGTGAACTACGTAGAACAATGCTGTGTGAGCTACGTAAATTGTCTGTGTGAGTAGCAGTATCTGTGTGGCCTACTTGATGTACTGTGTGAACTACGTAGAGCAATGCTGTGTGAGCCACGTAAATTGTCTGTGTGAGAAGCAGTGTCTGTGTGGCCTACGTGAAGTAATATCTGTGTGAACTACGTAGATCAATGCTATGAGAGCAACATAAAGTATTGCCTGTGTGACCTACGTAAAGCATCGCTGTGTGAGCTACATAAAGCAAACATGTGTGATGAATATAAATTATGGTCTGTCGGATCTAGGTCAAGTAGTGTGTGTGACTTACGTAAAGTTATGTCTGTGTAACTGGTGTCGCCTAATACCCCTTCAGAATTCATAACACATGCTGAAATTTCCTAACTAGAATTTTTTTTTGTATTGCAAAGTAACAGAATTACCGTGTCCACCAAAGCAAATTATTACCGTGTCCATCAAACAATTTTCTTGCAAGTTTCTAGTATACTTGTTGATTCTGCTCTTTCTCATTTTCAGCACACCAACAACGCAGACTTCCAAAACACCACCAGAGCACCGTGTGACACGGTGGTTGCAGGATGGCCGAGTGTTCCAAGATGATTCCCGATCCTAGTCTGCCCCACATATTTACTTAGTTCTGTAATAGTAGACTTATGCACTAAACCATATACTCACTGTGTGTGACTTATGTAACCCCACTGTATTCACTAAATTACACATTCTCTTCCTCATATTATGTTCAATACATCATAATTCATACACCTATCTAGGTGTCAAACCTATTTAATATTTGTTATGGAAATGCCGGAAGTATCCACCATGTTGAATGTAACTTGGCTATGATATAAGAATATTTTGGATTAATCTTTAGATTATCTTATTATTGTAATAATATTTTATTAATTGTAAATTAATTATTCAAAGATTATTGGGACACTTATTAGATTTTTATGTTTGCCGTATAACAAATGTTCATTTTGCCGCCAAAAGGAAGTTGACTCTGATTGGTTGGTGGAGGTTAGATTTATTTTAAATATTGTAACTATTAAAATAATAATCTAAAAGGCTTACTAAATTCATTACGATGAATAACTAAATAATTAATGAATTTATATATTTAATTAGCAGATTGTTTATCCCTACAAATAAATATTATAGTAAATGTTCATATATGGAAACGGATGTCGTCCCCACTGTTTTCCTACCGTTGTTAAGGGTTTTGATTTGTATAAAAGCGAGCTGTATGCCAGAATATAGTCTCTGTTTGTACTTACTTTCACTTTGTGCCCTATCTTTGTGCTATTTTGTTGGAATAAAGCTATTGGAGAAGAACCTGGAGATTTATACTACGTGTTTATTATTCAAGCACCCCACACGCGGTCACACTAACGTTAAGGCTTGATCCACCTATGAAGAACTTGTGACGGAGGACCATTTATACCGCGCAATAAATATTGTTATATCATCTGCAAATATTTCATTAACACATCATCGTCAAAATATGGAAGGTTACTTTTGTATAACAGAAACGATAGCGGCTCAAATATTGATCCTTGATTGTAAACAGGTTAATGGATGGTTGCTGTTACTTATTTCGGCAGAAAACTTTATTCAATATGTAAAATTCTAAAACGTGTTTTTGTTTTAGAAATACGTGAATTTATGGTTTCAAGAAGCCATTACTTAGATACGCATTTACGCATACGCATCGTGACTGTTAAGTTAAAGTTAAGTTAGCCTCTAAAGTCCCAATACTGGGAAAATGCCTTACCACACCTATGAGGTAGTTCGAGCGATAGTCCACCACGCGGGCTCAGTGTGGATTGGTGGATGGGTGTTTTTAAGGCAAGCGACTAACCCTGCTATCAGATCTTATCAAACCGCCTCTAAGGCCTCTGACTAGGCTTTACGACTAATATAAACCGATATTAGCCGGTACGCCTAACGTGCCTTTCGAAGCACGAAGACACTCGTGAACTTGTAGCAATGGCAGCGCTTTGTTAGTGATACCGAAGTGAAGCAACCTACAGCGCGGTCGTGTTTGTATGGGTGATCATTCCGACTATATAAGTGCATCGCGACTGTATTGCTTCGAAAAGACGCAGTGTGCATGGGGGTCTGACAAGCGTGCACGGTACCTACTGAGTCCTGCCTGTCAGTATCGTAAAAAAAGTAAAGATATCTTGATATAACATGTGTATATTTACTAACTTAAAGGGCATTTTCGACTTGACAAAGAAATAACTTTTGAAAAATAAAATAACGTAAGCATACCTACCTTAATTTTTTCACTTGCTTCATTTCTACCCCTTTCTCGACTTTTAATTTTCAATGTTTGGAACCAGATGGAACGTTCCATTCATATTAAGAAATAATAA
Source organism: Pyrausta purpuralis (assembly GCA_963924145.1). NCBI lineage: Eukaryota > Metazoa > Arthropoda > Insecta > Lepidoptera > Crambidae > Pyrausta > Pyrausta purpuralis. The sequence continues at coordinate 24,458,161 of OZ001643.1, forward strand.
TAAAAACTTAAAATTTGGATCCAATTTATAATTAATATTCTATATTTACAACGCATCTAGAGAAATCACTGTTCTCTATCTTAGTGTAAAGGACAGTGGCTTGCCATGCTACCGACATGTACTGTACTTAATAATACTTATTTAATTAGTTATGTTAATGTGTTTTTTCGGTGTATAAAATGTATCCTATTTGTGCAGATGTGTATACCGTGAGGCTATCGAGGAATGGCAAGAAAATAATAATATTGAATGGATTATCTTGTTTAAAGAAACAATCAAGTAGATCTAACATTGAACGCTGGGCCTGTTCCACTCATCGTCATAGAGGGTGTCAAGCTGCCTTAAAAATCTTTGGAGGCGAAATCCTTAGCAAGAATACTAAGCACTTCCATCAACATATTAAATAAAACTTAATAAAAAATAACATTAAAATCACGTATGCACAGAATTTCACTTTATTTAGTGTAAAAATAAAATAAATCGTGCACATAACATGTCTAGTGATCGGTCGCTGTGGAAAGCCATCGGGGAGGCCTATGTTCAGCAGTTGACGTCCTTTGGCTGATAATGATGATGAGGTAATAACATATGCTCAAGTTATTTTATTATTAATTTTAGTAATTTTATTTAAACACTAAGCTACATGTCGAAATAATTATCCTGAATACAGTCTACGAGTACTATGCTTGATATTTGGTTATTTTTCATGTTCCACTTTCATAAAATGTTTTAAGTGTTTAGGTTAGTGTCACTGAGATAACATTTATTTTTTGATGATTATAATTTTTCATATTTTTTGGGGAATTCCGCTCTGTTGGCCATGTTATTATAAGCCTTAAGTATAAAGATATGTTTTTTTTTTAAATAATAGAGTGTTATCTGTTTAACAGATTATTCTACAAGACTGTCTAAAGACGGAAAACTATTGATCATCAACGACGGTTTTTCATACTTTATGAAAAGGAATTTCAGTGGAAGTGAAACGTGGGCCTCCTCATCGCATCACACCAAAAGATGTAAAGCGAGATTGAAAATATTTGAAGGAGTAATCTTACAGAGCGATCACGTACATAATCATAAACCTACTCGTCAGGATAAGAACAACTAGTAAAAGCATCACAGCTGCTTTAGTTAACTCTAATCTTTTAAGATAGGCCGAAATTACAGCTAAGATCGAACTTTTCCTTTTTCAAGACCACCGAGACTAAAATAAAACAGGCGTGGTATGTTTTAATGTTGCAAACCTAAAACAATTCATTAGTATGAGATTAATTGATTCTGTGATGTGTGTTTTCAGTAATGTGATTTCACTCCTTAGGATAAATAAGCAATAAAAGAAAGACGTTATTACTTAGAACTAAAAATTAACGTTATACATAAAATAGCTCTTATAATAAACAAAAATTCTAAGCATTTTCCCTTGAAATAGCAAAAGTCTTGTAAGATTTAGAAATTCTTTGAATTTGTAGGACATTCTGTAAATAAATTATTATAAAAAGTTATGATAATTGTGGAAAAATCTTGTTTTTTTCAGTATCTGTATACTTACGCCTTTATTTGTTGATCGAATTCCACAGCAATACGCATATTGTAGTTTATAGTTTGGAAGCCCGGTTGCCCCATTTTATATTTGCTTCAATAATGATATCTCACGTGAACAAAATGTGCAATAAAAATGCAAATCTGTTTATAGTTCATAGTATTACGTCATTTTTAATGATGTGTACTTTTATAGCTTGAGGCAATAAAGTAGATATTTTTGCTCTCATTTATTCCGCTTATTACTCATTTATTTCTATTGTAAAGTTTCCATGTATGCCTTGGTATTTTTATTTACGCCAGTAGTCCTGATGGCTTTTTCCCCCTTCCCCTGTCTTAATTGTGGCGATGACGAATCTACTATAAAATAAATGCCTGGTAATTCGGTAAGTTTTATTAATCCTTAATCCTAAGCCTTTTATTAATCAGTTTGTAATAATAAAGAAACAAGAACTGCTTTCATTGTCAATTCAGATATTAGTCGAAATTCTCAGTGAATAATTAAATATGTAAGATATTGATACTTATACATTTGTTTTCTAAGCGTCCTAGTTCATTTTTATTATACATTTTAGGTTTTATGAAAAATCTTCAATGACGCGGGTGAAAGTGCAGGAGGCTGCTAGTTGAACTCCCCCCCCCCCTCATGTAACCACTAAAAATAGTCAGATTAAATAATCTTTAAAAAAGGTAAAAACCGACTTCAAATCCAAAATGCACGAAAAAGTCTAAAATAAAGTCTTGACCTTTTAAAGGAAAGGAGTTCATTTTAGGCGAATAATTTGTTTTTGGAGGCGGTGCCATCGCTTTGACCATCTCAAGTATCAAGTGTCGGAGCACCGACTCTAAAAGAAATTGTTCGCCTAAAATGGATTCCTTTCCTTTAAAAGGTCAAGAGATTATTCGAGACTTTTTGGTGCGTTTTGGTTTTGAATTCGATTTTCACTTTTTTTTGTAACTTGATACTTTTGTTTTTATAGATGTTACTGTTTATATATTTGCTAAATGTGAGTAACATAAATGCCATGGGTCACATTTTTTCAGTGAAGTTCCTGAAGTCACGCCGTGGTAACCCCATGCCCCAAGTAGGAGAATACAACATAAAGAAATCAAAATAATTGTCTAGCTAGACTAAAACACACAGCAAAAATTTTAGTCACCGATTCTACAGAGTTTACGTTGTTACATTCCTTCCAGTCCTAAGCTCAGTCAGACCAGTCCTTAGCTCTAAAATTCTTTAACTCAGAGATATAGTAATCCAAAGTTAAAATTCCTAACCAACGTACATTAAAGATCGGTAACTCTTTGTAAAAGACAATGTCAATTTCTAAGACTAGACAAATTTTTTTGCAATACATTGCTGGTTCGATTCATTTTGTTAGAAAATAATACATTTGTTATTCAATATAAATTAAAACTATTTATGTCACTCATTTAACCACTAGGAAAAACATGGACGGACTGAGTACTGGTAAATTAAGGAGCCTATTTGATATTAGTGCTTCTATTGCAGGCCATATTATATGACATGCCTAAATACCATGGTATTTTCTTTATTATCATCATAGGCATAGTCATTCCTATCAGTCACGGGATCTCCACTGCTGACCATACGCGGTGCTCTGCATTTGTGCGCACGTTTGACAGCAAGGTCGGTAAACACAATGACATGCATAATCACTTATAAAACTAACTAACGAAATATACAAGAAAGCCCATCTAATATTTGTAACATTACTTCAGTATAAAATCACATTTTAGAAAGTGTAATACATGTCGTGCCTGAATGAAAATTTTGTTTTCATTATTTTAAATAAATTTTATTATTTAGGTAATAATGATTGATATAGTATATTTTCAATCCATAACACTTGAAAAAAAAGTTTCAGTAATGTTCGTAAAATCTTGCGGAGGGAAGACCATGCTTTAGAATGGACAGTACAAAATATTACTCACAAGGGTGATGGGCTGAGGACTTGATGTATGTGTACGTCTCCCAGCCCTAAGCAATGTCGCGTTTATATGAACATAATATCATCAAACAAAATAACAGACAATCATTAGGAACTCACCCATACAACAGAACAGGTTAATTATACCGAAGCGAAGTAACAATTTGGTAGTGCAAGTTCACACGCACTGATGAATAAATGCACCTTCAAGTAAAAGTTTCTTTTGATTAATGTAAAATTTAAACATTTTTTATAATTTTTCAAAATAACGTTACATTAAACTTATATATCTCATATATTTTTAGTAAAGTTCGTGAACCATGATCCCAATGCAGCGATGGTGCGAACCCGCTGGTTATGCTCCACTCACAACAACAAGCAATGCCGCGCTGTTGTACATACTTATGAGAATGTAATAATAAAACTTAATGATGCACACAATCATTAAAAATGCACTCGTACAACATCAGATTAATTAAGCAAATATTAATTTTGACAGGTTTAAATTAAACCACACAAGTATAAGAATGTTTTCTATAAGATAACAGTAGGACGTTACACGTACTGTTCGCAGCAGGTGTCGGGGGCGAAGACTCGGTGGTCGTGCTCGACTCACAATAACAGGCAATGCCGCGCTGCTGTACATACTTATGAAAATGAGATCTTCAAACTTAATGATAAACACAACCATTAGATATTTACATCACTAAACACAAAAACAACCGTAATAAAACCAACAAGTGACCGTGGTTAATAATAGTAAAATAATATCTCATACCTGACCATGTTGTATTTGTTTTGGTCAGCGACCCCTGACACGGGGCAATAGTATGAGTAATACTTATTAAAAAAATATTTCTTTCACAAAATGACTTTAATTTTCACAGCGCATTCACGTAACTAGTAAGCTACGAAAGCCGACCGGGCGTTAGTAGTTATCCAACTCACTCAATAGTATCGCAAAAATAAATTGATTTTGCTTGTACAATCATATCTGAGTCAGGGGTCGCTGAGCAGAACAACACTTGTCTATGTAATCTTAAGAAACCAATACAAGTAATAGAAACTTAAGCGGTGCTTATTTTTCTGGTGCTTATAAGGTCCATCTCTTGGATCAATAGTCGATTTTATATTTTCTATCGCTCGTCTGGTCTGCTTGAAAATGGGCACATGTTGCTGTTTCGGGTATTTTCGTAATGTCACGTCGCGGGAGGACTATGATCCAAATAGGACACTACACATACTGCTTCCAAACAGCCAATGGGGCGAATACACGGTGGATGTGTTCTACTCATCACGAAAAGAAGTTTCTTTCATTTTAACGCGAGTATGAAAACAAAATTATTCAATTTAATTACACACATAATCATGAGAAGTTCATTGCTACATAGTAACAGGTTGATTGAACTGAAATAAAGACGCTAACCAAAGTGTAAATGTATTATTTAAAAGCAAAAAAAATAATATTTTCTAGTCTCTGCAGATATTCATTGACTTACCATTTTTACCATACTCTATACCATACCTTTTAACTTTACTCAACTTCTTCAATAATATCTGCTGCTTGTTGTTGCGAAAGTATACCGAATTTTTTTATTTACGTTTAAACCTTTACATTTCAGTGAAGTTCGTGAAGTCTCGCCGCGGGAAGACCATGATCCAGATAGGCCAGTACACGTATAGCTCCCAATTGGTGTCGGGAGCGAAGACTCGTTGGGTGTGCTCCACGCATATCAACAAACATTGCCGCGCGGTCGTGCATACATATGACAACGAGATTATTAAACTTAATGATAATCACAATCATTGACTAATTTATACAACACAATAGATTGATTTTTAACCGAAATAATTAAATACGTAACTGTAAAATGAATATGTGTTTAACAATGTGTATAAATAATTTCTTAGTATTTTCTAATAGTTGCTGGTATAAGACTCTGCATCCCCCAAGTGGTGAACTGGTAGAAAATGGCATCAGACATTAAGCCCGCCAATTGTACAACTTACAGTGCAATAAAGTTTAAATAAATGAAAAATATCTTTTTGTCTCTGCACGAAACTCCCTCTTCCTACGAATAGTCTATTCCTTTACCCAAAGGTTTTCTGGAAGAGAACGCTTTTAGCGGTAAAACCGCTTTAGTCGTACATTGAGCCTGAATCCCTGGAGGATGCGTCCCCAGGTGGCGGATAGGGGGTACTCACCGGTAGCTTCTTCGTTTCGCCAGCGCGAAAATTTTGAGGTGAAGGTCGGAGTCTATCAGGGATCAGCTCTGAGCCCCTCATTTTTTAACATTGTCATGAACTACTTCACAAGGGACCTCCAGAAACCAGCCTCATGGACACTCTTGTACGCAGACGACGTGTTCCTTGTTGAGGAATCATTGCCCGAAATCCAAGACAATATCAACAGGTGGCTTAGGGCATTGCCCTTTCTTTGATGTCAGCAGCCATTGCTGCCCAGGCAGTGCAGTGTGGCAGGCAGGCAGTACCTACCATCGAAGGAACCCCTCTGAATCAAGTACAGGAATTTAAGTACGACGGATCTATAGTCAACATCAGAGCGGACATGGAAGGAATTTTGGAAAACAGAATCGGGACTGGCTGGCTTAAGTGGAGACAGCTTTCTGGGGTCCTCTGTGATGCAAAGATGCCTATTAAAACCAAAGGCTACATGTGCAAACAAGCTGTCAGACCGGATATGCTCTATGGATCCGAGTGCTGGCGGATGAGGAAAAGTGAAGAACGAAAAATGCATGTCGCGAAAATGAAAATGCTACGATAGGCAGGCGGCGTTGCAAGACTCGATGAAGTCCCGAATAGGTACATCCGTGGAACTTTCAAAGTAGCCGAAGTTCATGAAAAAATGCGGGAAAGCCGGTTGCGCTGGTTCGGGCATGTAATGCGCAGGGCCAAAGAAAACATGACCCGGCAAGTTTTGGCCATAGAGGAGGGCAAGAGTGGCAGAGGATGTCCCACCTGGGCGCGAACCGTCCAAAAGGATATGTTGACGTGGAATTTGATGCCAGAAATGACACAAAATCGCCAAGAGTGGCGTAAAAGTATCAGGAGGGCTGACCCTAAATAGGGAAAGAGCCAGGGGATTGATTGATGTTGTGCAATGAAGAGTTATATTATTGTTATTCAATATTTATTCTACTTTACTTTGTATTTTCAGTTTCTTTAATTATCTCTGTCGATAAAGGCATATTTTAATTACGTTCATACCTCTACATTGTAGTGAAGTTGATGAAGTCTCGGCACGGGAAGACCATAATCCAGATCGGCCAGTTCACGTATACTGCCAAAGCGGCGTCGGGAGCAAGGGCTCGTTGGGTGTGCTCCACCCATAACTGCAAGCATCGTCGCGCGGTCGTACATACATATGACAACGACATATTGAAACTTTTTAGGGTTCCAAAGCCGAAAAACGGAACCCTTATAGTTTCGTCAAGTCTGTCTGTATGTCTGTCTGTCCGTCCGTATATCACAGCCACTTAATACTGTTACTATAAGCATCATACAGTTGAAATTTGGTAGGAAGATGTATGATATGACGTTGTTATAATAATGTTAACACTATGAAAAACGAAGTTATATTTTTCATTATATAGGCAAAAAACGGAACCCTTATAGTTTCGTCAGGTCTGTCTGTCTGTCTGTCTGTCCGTCCGTATGTCACAGCTATTTTAATCTATAACTATAAGTAATACACAATTGAAATTTGGTAGGAAGATGTATCCTGTTCGGTAAGCGGTTATTACCGATTCTCATACAAAAAATAAAAAATAACGACATTTAAGGGGGGTTCCCATACATGAAACTAAAACCAAAGTTTTTTTTTTGTCAAGCGTGTGGGGAGTTTATGGATAGGTCTTTTAATATGACATAGAGGTTCCTTAAATCATTTTCTTTTAAAGTCTAACGTTTCATAGCTAGACGCTTCCAAAGTGGTAAAATGGGCGCCCCCCCCCCCCCTCCATCTAACTTCTAAACCAAGCAAGTGTAAATTTAAAAAAAAAAATTGCAATGTAGATCTTAACAAATACTTTCAACGAAAATTAGTTCGGACGGGATCAAACTAGTACTTTTTGAGATATAGTACATTTTCAACAACCGCAAACATAACTTTGTACTTCATACAAACACTATGAAAAACAAAGTTATATTTGCAGTCAACAAAATATTGTGGTATTTTACGTACAGTAGAAGTAAGTGGATTCCCTCATTCAGTTAAAGTTGGCACGGAACCCTCAGTGCGCGAGTCCGACTCGCACTTGGCCGGTTTTTTATAAACACAATCATTAACTGTTGATACTAAGTAACAGGTCAATTGACATAAAATAATTAGACACTCGAAAGTATATTTCGAAGTAAAATAAAATGTTTGCCACCTTTTGAATAAATTATTTCTTATGATATAGGTTTTTACTTATATCTGCTGATAGACATTGACTTACCTCTGCATTTTTAGTTTCTTCAATAATCTGTGCTGCCATTATTCATGAAATTAAACTGAATTATATTAATTACGTTCAAACCTCAACATTTCAGTAAAGTTCGTGAAGTCTCAACGAGGGAAGACTATGATCCAGATAGGCCAGTACACGTACAGCTCCCAAAAAGTGTCGGGAGCAAAGACTCGCTGGGGTTGCTCCACGCACAACAGTAAACAGTGTCGTGCACATGTATACACCTTTGAGAATAAGGTCATAAAAATAAATGTTAAACACAACCATTAATTACATAATATTGAAGTGCGCATTTTCGAAGGAGTCACTTCAAACTAGTAAATAAAGTACACATCAAATCATTTTACTTTCTGAAGCATGTATGTGAAACCACATCCGCAACCGATGTATCTACGTGACGTTGGTGTTTGTAGGTATGCGCAACTTAGGCAACAAATCAACAAATCGTAAAATATGTGATGTTAGATTCAAATGTCCTGTTTTAAAATAAGATAGTTAGTATTAGGTAGTAGTATCTATTCGGTAAGTAGTAATTTTGCAAGGAAGGTTTTAAAGGTCCCAAGGAAAAGTGGGGTTGTTCGTCCCACAACAACAGAGGTTGCTGTGATTGTACGTACGATACAAATTGAGATCGAAAAATCAAATATTTTTTTGCTAATATAAACATCTGCGGTTAATTTAGTTCTTATTTTATTTGATTCGAAATTTCTGTGGTAAAAAGATACAGTGTCTTACATTGTGATCATTTTTTTTTAACTGACATTGGTTTCTAAAAATAATAATTTAAAAAATCATTATTTTATGCCTGTGATGAGGATTTGACGATTTCAAAATTATTGTAATTGCACACCTTGGTTTTCCAAGCAGCCTTTTTTGTGAGACTACAGTCTCTATATTTTGGTAGCCCAACTTTTTGAAATTAAATAATAATATGATGATACGATGCTAAAAAAATGCATTTTTATTTTTGTTTCACTTATAAAGCGTCAAGAAACACTAGATGACGTACCTATAAAAAAAATGCTTCATGATTTCATTAATTACAAATGAATGCAATTTAAAAATAATTTCCTTATATTTATTTGTTACAGTATAATTTTTCCCATCGGTAATTTTAAAACAAAGAAATGATTGCAAAAATGTAAACAGACCCTTACTCATTATTTTGATGTTTATGTAATTTTTCAGTGGAATTTGAAATCGGCCCGTTTGCTCATTCAATTTTTAATGCGCCTAACATGGAACAAACAAGGTTCATTCCGTCCAGAAGAGGCAAAATGCTGTTAGAAGTCGGAGGGTTCACATTCTGTACTCAAGCGAAGACAGGGTTGAAAACAAGATGGGTGTGCTCTACACATAACCATAAGAAGTGTAGAGCTGTCGTTCATACAATTAATGGAGAAATAATTAAGATAAAGAATGAGCATAACCATATCCGATATTTTACTTAAAAAATAATAAATTATATTTTACTCTCATCATTTCTTAGAGAAGCATCCTACTTTCTAGGGAGCGCTTAAAATCTATGATACTCACCTATTGATTACACATTTATGTAATGTGTTTGGACCATTCTGGTTTGAATTGATGAATAAGTACTGTACTTCAGCATCTTGTTAAAATTTCTATGACATTACGAGTCAATTTTTAAATTATTCTTACAATATTGCAATTATGTTAGTTTTTTTTGTTATTTTACGCCGCCTCAGCTGTTTCTGCGTCACCCAGTGGTTGACTGGTAGAGAATGCTTTAAAGCTTTAAGTCCACCATTTGTACTTTATTTTGTTTGTGCAATAAGAAGTATATATAAATTAATTGCAATAAAATTGAGTGAAAGCGATTGGTAGGAACGCGAGACTGCAAAGATACCATTATAAACTTATGTAAGACGTTATTACAAGGCCTGCTAAATACATTATGGCTGCCTGACTATGTGCTCAAAAACATATAATAGTATTTAAGATGACATCAAAAACCTTAAAATTATACAATTGAAATCAGAACTATATAGGTGGCTTATCGATGACTTGATGACAGACTTATAACATGGAAGACTTAATTGATTAATGCTAATACAATTAATTTAATCTGAAATGTTTCAATTCATTCAATATGATGTCAATATGTTTATTGTTATATGTAATTTGTACCTAATTAATATCATGTTATATTTTTTATACCAACATATAAATTTTGCATGCTGTTTGTAATAGGAAAAGATGTGCACAAATTTACCAGTATGTACAATCTTTAAAAACCATGTTTTAGAGCAAATAAATATTCTGATTCTGATTCTGATAACATCAGTTATTTTTAGTTTCAATTCAAGTAAGTAAAATCTCTTTTGGTGTCAAATATTACAACGGTATGACAATGCAAAATTAAATCTCATGTGTGCAATAGGTACAAATTTAGTATCATCGGAAAGAGGCAATCGATTAAAAAAACATGAGAAGCACACATTTTTTTTAAGACTACAAGTTTAAAAAAAATAGTAGATGGGTTTTCCCTACTGTTTTAAAGGCGAATATTTCGCCTTACTGTTATAAAAGCTAGAGAACTATGCACAAAGTTAAAAAACTCATCATATTTATAATTAATACCATATTTTGATATCTGACAAGATACTTACTCTATTAAAATATTTTGCAACTACTTTTGGCACTGGCCCATAGCATAATAGTTATGATACCTACGAAGTTATATTTAAGTTATAAAATGAGACAACTGTATACTTCATGATATCCCATTAGCGCTATCGGTCTAATATTTCGTACGAAACGATGTTCCATATTTTAATTATTCTTCATTAAACGGTTATTTGTCGATAGTAAAACAGGCCTTTAATCAATGCAAGACCAGTTATATTGTTCTTAAGTATCTGTATCATACAGTTTTTGAAATCACAAAAATATTTTAATGTGTCATATTTACCAAATATCTGTCTTTCAAAAAATGAAATTCCTAATTTGATTTTTCATTACAGGTACTGTACAATTCGTACTGTCCCAAAAAGGGAAACAACTGCTGCAGTACGAAGGTTACACATATTGCTTGAAAGCATCGAGCGCCAATGGGAAATGCCGGTGGTCTTGTTCCACTCATTGTGCTCGTGGATGTAATGCCATCATACATACATTTAAGGAATATATTGTAAGTGTAAAAAATAAACATAAGCATTAAAGATATATCTGACATCAAGGTCCGTCGCTTGCCTTATAAAACACCCCGACGTCAATCCACACTGAGCCCATATGGCGGCGTGGTGGCGTAATTGCTCATACTATCTCGTACTTGCGATAAAAAGGATATTGCAAATTACAATTTTGTAAGGCTGTGTGTTTTCGTTTCCAAATAGAGTCATGTCAGTTTTTAAACCGTATTAAATTGTCAATAAAGTCAATTAAGCTTTGTAATCAACTTTTTTGATTCACAAGATATACAGGGTGTTGTTTTGGTCAGTGACGAGCGACTCAGGGGTGGCTGTACAAACGATACTGATGCCAAAAAATAATATAAAAACCCACAAAAACTTTTTTAAGCGGTACAGCAATCGAGTTAAAACTACCAACACAAGGTAGCCTCTTCGTAGCTTACTAGCTACGGCGTAGTATTTTGCAGATAAGTGCTAGCTCCGCGCTAGCGTGCAAGTATTCCCATTAGTTTTGTATTTTTTTTTAATGTTGTGAATAGGTTTTCTTGTATAAAACTTGCTCCGAATTTAAAGAAAACATTTTTTTTATAGAATAAGCAGAACTCATATTATCTCAACCCTGAGTTGGATGTCACTGACCAAAACAACAGCCTGTATACTAAATAGTCTTTATAATTGTAGTTTTGGGAGATGTAGAATTGGATGAGTATTTTCTAAAAGCAAGCACGTAAGTAGAGATATTGCAGAAACTGCGAATGAAAATTTTATATTAGTGCATTTTTAAGTGATTAAATTAATTAATTTCATGTGAGATAATATTTTTCAAAGTCCTATTTTAATTCTTAAACGATTCTCAGTTACAAAAACATACAATGCATCATAGCATCCTTGCCGCAAGGAAATGGTTTCGTTTTTGAATAGGTAGATATTAAGTTATTTTTTTATGTTGCATGTCTTAGTTTTATTTTTTTCTTGTTTGTTATTAATAAAAAATATGTAATGTATATAATTGATTATATTTTATAACAAAAAGTACTCTAAGTACCAGTTCCACCATCCAAAAATAAGCACTAACCAATAAATTATAAAAAACACCCATACATAAATGTTGTTCATAAATATTATAAAATAATAATTTGTTTTTCAGTGCCAGGAAAAGTGGCAATATTTAAGTGCATTTAAACGTATACACGTTCAGTCAGAGAACTTCCACTCGTCCAAACACAACGGATACTCGTTCCAAAAATAGATGAGTGTGTAGCACTCATGTATCGGAGGCTGTAAAGCGTCGGTACGAGTACACCTGTGGATAAGGCAATAGTTCTGAAGATCTGTCGAACATAACCATTAAAACTTATACATTAATTTATTATTCATGTTTTAAAGATGTGCCGCATGGCGTCAGTTCAACCTTTTGTATTAATCATGGTTGTGTAATAAATAAGTAAACTTTTCCATGACCGAGTCTCGCAACAAGTGGGTCTTAAAATGAACATGGAGAAGACGAAAATTATGTCGAGTTCCCTTGTTGTACCCACTCCAGTATCCATTGGGAACTCAACTCTCGAAGTTGTCGACGAGTACGTCTACCTGGGACAAGTGATCCAATTGGGTAGGTCTAACTTCGATAAAGAGGTCAATCGACAAATTACGCAAGAGTGTCTTCTCATCTCATCTACCTCAGTGTCTAAAGACAAAAGTCTTCAACCAGTGTGTGTTACCAGTGATGACATACGGATCCGAAACATGGTCTCTAACTATGGGCCTTATAAAGAAGCTCATAGTCACACAACGAGCGTTGGAGACGGCTATGCTGGGTTTTTCTCTACGGGATCGAATCAGTAATGAGGTGGTGGTGGAGGAGATACGTATAAGAACTAAGGTAACGGACATAGCCTTGAGAATCAGTAAGCTCAAGTGGCAATGGGCAGGGCACATAGCGCGAAGAACTGATGGCCGTTGGGGCCGGAAAGTTCTAGATTGGAGACTTTTCGACCAAAGACGCAGCGTAGGACGTCCACCAACAAGATGGACAGACGACCTTATAAAGATTGCAGGATCAAACTGGATGTAGACCGCTAGTAATCGGTCGCTGTGGAAAGCCGTGGGGGAGGCCTATGTACAGCAGTGGACGTCCTTTGGCTGATAATGATGAATGATGATGATGAAGTAAACTTTGTGTTCTTAAAATACAAGAAAATAATAATTTTCTGCAAGAATATTTGGTGTCACAAACTAAATGTTGCTACGATATCGTTGTCTGTTGTGCCAATGTCTTCGAAAATCGAAACATTATGTTGTGATATCATAATGTTTATTATTGATATTGTCCAATTGACATTAATTTCGTTTGAAGGGTACACGTACAGAAGGACGTACAAGCAATGAGGCGCCAAAGTTCTATGGGTGTGCTCTTTCAAGAGTTGCCCCGGACGCATCTACACGGGGTAACACACACATTAAAGCAGTTTTAAGCTATTATAGTCATTAATTAAATTACTTCTAATTTTTAGAACCGTAGACCTCTATTTAATTGTAGGAAACAATAAGGTTTTGTCATTGACCGATGTGACTATCTTGTCTTATCTTAACCAGCAAATATCCTTACTACACAGTTAAAAAATCACAATTTTTTTTAACCAATAAAATTACACTTTATAACTTCACAATTTTATTCCTACACTTCCAAGGCAATAGATGAAGCAAATTTAAATAATAAAATATTGAAAAAACTGACTAAATTAACCACATAACTTATTTATCAATGAAATTAATTACAAAAAAATAAGACCGACTTCAAAACCATAATGTAATTAGAAATCTCGAATAAAATTTTGACCGCGAACACGTACTTTTTGGAGTCGGTGCACTGATAGTTGATGCTCGAGATAGTCAAAGAGATTGTACAGACAAAAAAAATATTGTTCACCTAAAATACCTATTTTAAGTTCTGTCATTATAATCCCTGAACCCCTAAGTGTTAAGGAGTTCCACCATCAGCTCAGTTCAACTCATTGTTGACTATTAGACGCAACAATATGTCAACATAAGGATTCTAGTAAAAAACAGTATATGTGCCTTTAAAATTTGAGAATTTTCGTCGATTGCACCAAGATTCCATCATCAGATCCCGACTTGGCGACCTCTAGGTAGGCTTAAAAAAAATTCAAATCGTTCTACAAACGGCTATGATATGACTGTTACATAGCCCAAAAAAGAGAAAAAAACATACAGTCGAATTTGTAACCTCTTCCTTTTTTGAAGTCGGTTAAAAAGGTTTTCTGGCAGTCACCAACATACACATTAAAATCCAAAAAAATGTATCATCATTTTAACAGTGTAAAACTTTGATAACGAAGACAGTAGTTCCTATATTAATTTTTTTGTTCAGTACAATTTATAATTTCGCAAAAAGGCAAAACAATGTTGCTTTTGGATGGTTCCACGTACCGCAAGGCGCATTTACAGTTCGGTAAAAAAATACGATGGGTGTGCTCCAAACAGAAAAATTGCAACGCACGCCTGTTCACGTTTGATGACGACGATGCCGTCATTGCTAATGGCAATCACATATGTCAAAAAATAAATTATGAATTTGTCCAGTGTTTCTATTATTTCTTGTATTTAGAAAATAAATCTTATCTATTCATGAATGCCTTGATTTTCTCCCTGTATGAAAGGTAGATAAGCAAAGATGAAAAAAAAACTGTAAACTGTTTTTGTAAACAGGATTCTTTTACTCACTCTACTGAATTATACCTACCTCCTTCCTACCTTAATACAAATTAAGAAGGAGTTAGTTTGTATTAAGGTACACGGGGACAATTCTCGTGCAATTCATCTACGAAAAAAGATCGATTTTTCTTTCGAAAAAAGTTCGATTGCCGCGAGAATTGGCCTGCAGCTGTAACATAAAATACATCATATTATGGGTAAACCAAAAAGCAGTCATGTAAAAGTTACTTAGATTTTGTATTTATTTATTTTGTTGAGTTCATAACTTCGAAAAAGGGCAAGACGTTAATTATGTTCGAAGGCTACACGTACAGAAGCCCTTCTGTACGTGTATCAGCAAAGTGGTTGTAAAACTCGATGGGTGTGCTCCAAACTGAAGAATTGCCCCGGACGCATCTACACGCATAATGAAAACGACGTCATCATTGTACAAGGAATACACACTCGCTAACGCATTTTTTTGTTATATGCAACACTATGGATGCCTAGGAAAATATTGATTTCCTATTTGTTTTTCTGAATCTCCTATAATTATGATATCCAACGAATCCAACAAGAAGGAACTATGTTTTTTTTGTGAAAGTTATTGTTTAACTTAGGGTAATCTTTTCTTTTTTGTCTGTATTTATATTTTCATATTGTGTGTACATTTACCATTTTATGATTTTTTCGCTATAGGATTACTTATCTATATCTACTAATAAACGACTTAAAGAATCATTGAAATTTAATTCAGTAACATGTAAAATACTATCGAAGTATTAAGTCAACTTCTTGTTATTTTGATTCTTGCAATATAAATTAAATCACTGTTTTTTTCTTTAACGCAAGTTGCCAGTGTTAACTCAAAATTGTTAACGTACAGAATTACAATTTATCATAACAATACCCAAATGTCGAATTTGTAACTATAAAGTTTCTAAAACCTCATATTATACAGTATTGGCCTGTAATAGATAGTAAAATTATTTCGGTGATTCTACAGAGTATACAAAGTTACCTTAACTTGGTCATAGTGCTCAAAACTGGTTTAACTCAGAGATATAGTAATCCAAAGTTTCAACTCGATTTAGTAAATGACAATGTTAAGCTCTATGACTGGACATATTTGCTTGCCATACATTGCTGGTTCGATTTATTTTATTAGATAATAAAAAAGTATTTTTCATTTTATTAAATAAACGCTATTTATGATTACTAAGGTACTGGTTACATAAAAGGCATATATTTATTATTTTGTGATCTTTACATCATCAGCACGGGGTAAGCCATCGATTGAATACAAAGATTCTAGATACGTGCATCATATGGTTTTATCCAAGACCATACGATGGGCATGCTCTTCCAACAAATGGTGTACGACGAGTGTGCATACTAGGGATTTCACACTAGTCAAGACAGCTGGCGAACACAACTCGAATTGTTCTAAATATAAGTACAGTTACGAAGAAGTAGAAGTTGGAAATTAATAAATTATGTACTGTATTTTGGCGACTATTATCGATATTAACGTGCATTAGCATCGATGCTAATGCGCGACTGCATCGATGCTAAATTAAATCTATTAATCGCGTGAGTCGCGATGCTGCAGCGCGTTTTCAAAACGCTCGACTGCGTCGATGCTCAAAGTCGCAGTGTGTATACATCCGTCATGTGAATCAAAATCCGAATAAAATCGTATATGTATTTCTATTTCAATCGTCTAGCTGAGGTTATGCAATTCAACGCAAAAGTTTAAAATCTTATTCCAGCAGTTATATTGCTGTTGTAGGTAGGTGTAATCAAGTGCTGCTCGAATACACCAGCATCTTTTCGAAGGACCAGTTTATGATTTTGTTTTTAAATCCGAATTTTCTTCTTTTCAATTTATTACACGGCGAAGTTATGAAATATTTTAATGTTCACTTTTAAAACCCTATCAATTGTGTTCATCTAACTGTAATATATTTATTATATTATCTTCAACCAACTCTTATCCTTTGTTGCAGTATCCCAACTACTTGGTATTCAATTTGTGCTCTGAATTCTTCTTCTAAAATATTTAATACTTCTTTTGAAATTTTGTGACACATATTACCTATATGTTACCATATTATCTTTTACTTCCTATTATGTGTTCAGTTCCAAAAAAACATTTTTTATTTACTACAGCGTAACTTTAACATAAAAACACTCAAACTTATAATTATTTTCAGTATTCGACGTCAAGTTCTCAGAGTCTCCGTAAGGCGATAGAAACGTGGTTATAAATGGCTACCAGTTTTACAATAAGAAGGACTCCAGGCACCCGTCAGGGAGTGTGTGGGCGCGGTGGGTGGGTGCTAAGTCCGACAAGAGGTGCAAAGCGAAGTTAAAAACCATCATGTACATCGCTGTCTCGGTATATGACGTACACAATCACCAACCATTATGGGTGACCATCATTCTCGTCCACCCAACCTTTACAGCAACTGCTTACAAGCGGTTTGCATCCAGCGTTTGCTTTCTGCACGCTTCATAAAAGAGAGCAAAATTTATCTAAGCAATGTTATGTTTAAAGATTTACGTTATTATGTACTGCGATCAGGCCTATAAAACATACAGTTACAGCCGCTTGGTATAGGTACCAGGAGGGACCTTTATCTCTAAAGATTATTTCTGCATCTTTAATTAATTTTCATATTATATTAATATTATATTGATTTAATATCATAATATTTCTATAGTTTCCGTTACAGCAATTGTAAATAGCGATTATCAATAAACTGAAATATTATTTCTTCCGCCTTTAAAAATATTTTTTCTCCAAGACCTATCCCAAATTTAATATTATTAGATGTTTGAACAATATAACTCATTTAAGTGCGCTTGTGTTTTCAGTTGCCATGTACATAACTTCAAAGAGAGGCAAAAGGAACCTGTACTTGAATGGTTACAAGTACTATCACAAAATCGACTCAAGATCCTCACGAACCTGTCCCAGAATGACGTGGGCCTGCTTCCGGATCTATACTGGATGTAGAGCAAAAGTCGTCACCATCGGTGATACTATAGTTTCAGTAACAGACACGCACAATCATTTACCTTGAACATTGATGTGACTTGTTTTTTTTCTGATCTGTACATTTTGGTACTCATATTAAAATACAATACAAGAACTAATAAATTAGTAAATAATATGTATATACCCCATATTACAAAGAAGGAAGTTGTAGTCCCCCTATCCGATGTCGACTACGGTGGCCAGTCACAACGACTAACCGACTGCGCAGGACATATTATAGTGCACATGTGTGAGCGCAAACACAGGTGCACTCTCTATTCCTTTCACTCTCATAGCTCAATGGGACAGCAATCTGATACGACCGGAGTGATACGTGATTTTCCGAGGCACGGGGTTGGAACACCGCCAACTTTCAAACTCCGGGCTATCCTAAGAATTTCTGAACAGAAAAACTCCGGTACCTACATATTTTTGGCTCTGGCGCAGCCGTCGCTTTAAAGTGCGACGCTCCTACTGTTGCAAAGAAGATATACCAGGTGTAAACCAAGCAATAAGGATATCCGACCAAATTAAAACGTATTTTCCATAGTTGAAATGCCTTTATTCAGACGTTTTTTTTAAATAGGCCTGTTAATATTTTATTACTGTTTTAAACTTAGTACCTACTATGCTTTCAAACAAATTGTGATTATTATTTTTCTTCTAAATGTCTAATCACTATTTGTTGACCTTTTTTCCGCTAGATAAAATATTTACTTAGTTAATAAATACTATTACGAAAATTTATGTAACTACATTTATTTAATTACAATAAATTTTAGTCCGACATGCTACAACGACGACGACGACGTTTGTTCGCCAATTGCCAGTAGCTGTGGCTGGTACACATTTTACCATTTTCAGATGTTCCTGCGATGTTCATTTTGTCAAGACGTGGGAAACAAAACTTGGTTTACAAAGGGCACAGATATTATAGGAAGATTGACTCAAGACCGAGGAAAAAGGAGAAAAGGGCCAAATGGGTGTGCTCTCGACACAGCAGTAGCAACTGCCACGCTAAAGTGTTTACTCTAGATGATGTAATCGTTGCACTGCAGGAAGACCATAATCATACTTGATATTTTTACTATATATTTTTATATGATTGTTTTTATAGGATTTAGACATGATTGAACCGTAAGTTGTACAAGAGGCAATTGGTCTCAAGGAATTCTCTACTATTTTTTCCTTTCGGTCCACATGTTGGCATGCTAAACTAAAATGTTAATGTATGCAAATGATTGTAAATGTTAATATATTTTTGTTTTATTTTATGGAGAACCTTCGTTTGCTAAAATAGCTCGTGCAACTTATTGGAATATTATCTGCTGCGTTATAAGTTAGTCTTATAAACTTCTCGTAAGATCACTAATCCGTAAGAATTTTCCTTAGCACTCTTCATTATGTCTCAAAGAGGGAACGATCTTTTTTGTTTATTTATTTAATTAATCTTTATTGCACTGTTAACGGTACAATTGGCGCACTTAATGCCTTATGGCATTCTCTACCAGTCAACCGCATGGAAAATGCAGCGAGTTAAATCAGTGGCGGAATATTGAAAAGTACTGAGAGGGACCAAAAAAATATATAATTTAAAATGCAGTAACATAAACATTCATACAAAGAATACATATATTTAATTAAAAAAAATACACAAAAGGAAGTGAAGATTTAGATGACATCTGTTAAGATATTACCGACAGCAGTGAAAGAAATGGTAGTTAATTCTGAAGTGAGCCAAGGTTAAGATAGTTGCGGGTGTGGAGAGACTTCTTAAAATAAAGTTTGTTTGAAGACAATCTAATATGCCTTGAAGGGTATACTTTCTACCACAAGCCACAGTCATCAAACAATTAATATCACATGCAATCTTGATGCGTGTGATTCAAAAAGGAGCCCTGGTTCTCCATAACCGATAACTACCTTAATGGAGGTATGTGATGCAGATGTTGTCGTCGTAGCAACGGGTTTCCACTTTCGGTTGCACTTTGGTAACCACCTTCAAGGAAACAATTATAAGAATTAATAAGTGTCACAATTATCCACCTAAAGGCGTAAAACAAAACAAAAGGGGAAATAAACAATAACAAGAAGAGAATGTAACTTGAAATTTATCAAAAAATAATTACCTTATACATATTTTTTATTAAATTTCTTTTGGTTTTCTAATAAATTGTATTCTCTATGGATGTATGTATTTTCGGTCAAACAACCATGTTATTTGCTTCACTCCAAATGATGTAAATCATCTCTCCAAGTCCAATCCATCACTGTCGGTTGTTGCTAAGTAACTTTATGTATCTTTTTATAAACTGCATGTTATTGGACTATATCATTTCCAAAACATTTAACTGCAGGTTTTAAACTCAGACTCAAACTCAAGCGTTTATTTTCCAAGAACACAGTAGAGCGACAGCAGCGCGTCTTTTTAATGTGACTTTAATGTGCAGTCATTTTAGTATGAAATTCACAGCAGCGCAACTTAAGTCGCCTAAATGTGCAAGCGCTCTCCATGAATATGACATTTAAGAGTGAGAATATCAACATAACATCAATCATATAGAATATCAATATATCAGTTTGTGATAACTGAATAAAGCATATCAATTATTCAGTTATCACAAACAAACAAAAATTGGATTGCAAATTGCACTTGTAAAAAGCAACTTTGACTTTGTGACAGACGAGAAATAGAACCCCGTCTGTCACAAAGTCAAAGTTGCTTTTTACAAGTGCAATTTGCTTTTTATATTTTTAAGTTTGTATAGTGACAAAACACTATAAAAACAAAAATTTAATTAAAAAATATTGGATCTCTTCAGCTTCAACTTTTTCGTAGGGCACATCTGACAATGTTTTTTTTTCAGGTATCCGTTACGCCTTCACAGAGTCCCTCCGTGGCTGCCGCATCATCGTCGTCGAAGGCTACCGATTCGCCATCAAAAATAAAAGCAAGGCTCGCGTGCCCACTAACAAGATTCAATGGCGGTGCTCAACACACGGCAAGCACGGGTGCAAGGCAGTCCTCTTTACTTCCAGAGACGAGATCATCTACTTGGAGAACAAACACACACACCCACCCCTCACCGACAGGAAAGCGAGGAACAAGTTCTTTTTTCCGATAACCAGCGTCAAAATGTATTATGGGGTGTAGAGCGGATGTTGCAATAGCTACCTTGTACTCAGCCCGAATAGTTGCAAATTATTTATTATTATAATTTGTGATATGTGTTTTGATAGTATTTGATTTCCAGTAATTTAATCATCTTTTAAAATGTAAATGCAATGTGAGTTCTAGTCAGTTTAACTCTTTTTCCTACCTCCTTTCGTCTATTTATGGTTATATGACGTTAAATGGGTGTCATGAATGCGTCAACTGTAAACGTATGAAGAAATAGACTGGGTAGCAGTAACGCTTATAAATAACTGCTTAGTTTCCAAACAAATATTTAAGAATGAAGAAAGGTAGAGATAGGTTTCCTCAGCAGGGATTTTTGGTGCTAAATTGGAAAGAATGATTGAGGAATAAAATTTGATGGTTTCATAACTTTCCTAAAATGGATTCAGTTAGTTGTTATGAAAATAATTATAAAAGCAAATATTAGCATTGGCAAAATGTGGCAGTTATAAGCTTATAAAACAATTAGATCAAGGCAACCAAAAACTTTACATGTTTTTGTTTTATTTTATTTGAAAAAAACTTCAAATCCACCTTACACATTTATAAAGCTGATTTTTCATTACGATTATGTCTTAGTAGGACCATACCTAATTAGGATTTGTATACTTCAGTCATTATAATAGATTAGTGAATGTATTAATCACTTATTTAAACAAATAACTATTTTGGTGTCTACTTAACCGATTTTATTAGATATATACGTATAAGTTTATATAAATATATACATAAAACTTGCGGTCTTTTGATCAGTAAACTATTCTTGTTTACTGATCAAAAGACCGCAAGTTCTATTCCGCATCCGCACACCATAGCTTACCCACGAATATTAGATTTAGCTTTAACGCGCCACATTTTAGACAATTATTAGACGAAATAAGACATAATTACATACATTATACATTACATAGTATAAAAAGTTGGCGGTGTTTCAACCCCGTGCCTCGGAAAAGCACTATAAGCCGTTGGTCCTGCGCCTGATCTCTCTCCGGTTGTGTCAGATTGCTGTCCCATCGGGCTATGAGAGTGAATGGAATAGAGAGTGCACCTGTGTTTGCGCACGCCTGGTGCACTATTATATGTCACGCGCAGTCGGTTAGTTGTTTTGACAGACCACCGTTGTCGAGTCGGCTAGGGAGACTATTAATGGTGATTATAATGATTCCAGTAGTAGATAAATAGAATAAAACTATTTTTCTGTAACTAGACATAAATCATTAATATATGTACTATAGTAATGTGTAACACACCACACAATAATATCATGAGATTCTGAGTAATAAAGGTGAATTTTTTAAAGCTCTCTAAATTAACCAAATAGTAGATTGACACACTTTTCCACTCTTAATGTCGGTAACAATATAATCAATAAAATATTATTGGCCTTTTATTTGCCGAATGCTATCAAAGTTTTTGCAAGAAGAGGTCGAAAGTATAGAAGTGGGATTCTATTTATTCTACTAGATTTTAAACTTTTAACTTAAATAAACCTTCCTTATATCGAATGACTTCTAGTTATTTTAAAAATATATTAACTTTCTTTTGCATTATGTAGTCAGAGATTTAGTGTTCCAATTTTGAACTTTGAATTATTTACACTCGCTATTTGGTTGATATAGTTTGATCAGTTTTGCCATGATGGGATTTAATACTGATGTTGATGATGATGCTTATGCTGTTTATGATGATTTACTGATGCTTACATATTAATGTTTTAACATAGTATGTATTAAGTTCGTAAGTTGTATTTGTTATTATTTTTATAGGTTTTTTATATATATATATATATACATATATATATATATATATTGTGGTATATAGTATATATATATATATATATAATGAACCGTTCTGTGGAAATGTTGATCCAGTACGATGTTAGAATAAATGTTGATCCACCTTTTCGGCGTGTATTTTTGGCTCTCGGCAAGCAGAACAGATATACTTTGATCCGTGATTGAAATGTATGGGGCGACAAGCAATATGCATCGGTCTCTTTTCGACATACTCGTGAACAAAAAATACATTAGTTAAAGATTTTTGTTGATCCGTAACGGTCGAAAAAATTATACTGATGCGTCAAATGTGAATCCGTTTTATATTCGTTTGCGTAACAAATTTACCTGACCAACGTTGATCCAGGGACATTTTACCATTTAACGGATTTTAATAGTTCAGAATGAAATTATTTTAATCATACGCGTTTAGACCTGGATCTCTTATTAGTATAGCAGCAGAGCATAGAGGAAGACAGGTATGTAGCGACCAAACGTTATTTCCTTTAAAAAATATTATTTAGAATAAGGTAAGAACGAAGCGTTAATTGATTAAGGATATAGAATACAACAAACACACCAACAAACGCACGAGCTCACAACAAAATACAAAAAATAATTTTAGAAAATATTGACGCTCTGCGCGTGTAGCGTCGCTTGCCTAAATTTTGGCTTTTTCGTAAAATGTTTTAACGCAATACACATATTTTCATTGGAAGTAAGAGGCTAGAAACCATAGCGATTAGCAAAAGTGCGTTTTGTACTCTTACTGAAACTGCGAGCATTATTTTGGTGGGAAGTTATTTTAAAACTGTGATAGCTTCTTCTAGACCCTTTACACACTGCGACTTTAAGCAGGGATGCAGTCGCGATGCTCTCGCGCGTTAGCATCGATGCAGTCGAAAAATGTCAACCTTTATATACTGCGCTACTTTTAGTGATGTGAAATGCTCGTGATAATGTTTTTTTTTTAATAATATTTATTTTGATACGAATAAATGCCCGTGTGCATCAAAACCTTTGAAATATGAACATTATTTTATATCAAATATAAAAAGCTTGTAGTAAGTCAACCATATCAGATGGACATACGCTGTCGCGGATTTTATTGTAAAAAAATTAAAGCGGAACAATTCCGTCATACATGATATTTATGCATTTTAAACGGTTTACTTTGCGTTCGCAACGGAAGCTCTCAAAAGGAATATAAGGCTCTCATAAGAAGTTGTATCGTGATTAGCGTTGAAAATTCCGAAAGAAACAAATTGTTTTTTTGGTGAACCAAATTGTTTTTTTCGGTAAAAGAAATGTTTTTTCGCTTTTTACCGTGTTGTTGGTTTGTTACATCGAAATGTATCAGGAAAAAGCCTCGGGAAAAAACAGCTTTATTGAAATTTAAGTCGTTTGTTTCAAAAAATAAAATTAAAACGACGGACTGACAGCACGGTAGCTCATTGGAAGAGCATTTGGCCCGGTTAGCCAGAAAGATGCTGGTTCAAATCCCGGCCGTGTTCTATCTTTTAAGAATACCTATATGACACTGTGAGTGTTAAAACATTCTAAATAGTGAAAATATTCCACAAAAAAAACATTAATACTTTTCCTATCGTATTTTTCCGTTTTTTTCATATTCTTCCGTTTTATTAATAAAAAATATGAAATATTTAATTCTTGTTTTTCTCAAAACTTACGAAAAAATCTTTCAGAAAAACGAGGGAATTTGAAAAAACGGGAATATTCCCGATTTTTTCAACGCTAATCGTGGTGTTTTTTAGCCTAAAGCCTTTGTCGATAGATAGGCTGTCTAACACAAAAATAATTCGGTCTAGCAGCTTAGCCTCCTGCTCATTCTCCTCCCTCCTTCTTATTCCTGAGATTAGCGCGTTGAAACAAACAAACTTTTTAGCTTTATCAAATTAAATTGTTATATTCAAATAAAGTTAAAAAAACCAGACTACTGATATGGTAATTATTACACAAATGCCAGCCAAGCAGCGTGCGTGTGTCTGTGACGTCCGAACCAAAAGGACCTCACTCACTGTTGAGAGTTCTAGATATAAATGGATATTATGATAAAGAAAGCTTAAATCTTGAAAAATAAGAATTCGAGGTGTTCTAACTGCATATCTACCAGAATTAATAGTATATTTCCAAATAGAATAACGTTAATGCGCTACATAGGTACCTGCCGTGACCTATGCGGTTTTGATGCCGTTGAGAGCTTCCGATTTAGATGGAATGATCAGGATAGCTCACATCCTGAACTATAGAAATGCCAGGAGTCTCGGCTTCCTGGTGTTCCACCAAAATTGTAGATTTAAAAAAAAAGAAAATAACGTTTTTTTTTCGCTACACACCTGTCTTTATGCTTTATGTCCTATGATATGCTGATTTGCTGTCGAGTGCTTTAGGTCTATATCGCTATGATTGACAGCTTATATTCTTATTTGTTAGAATCCGAGGGATTTGGGCTTCTTGTGGGCGGGCCTATCTAAATTAATGAGAGTTTTTCAAAGATCTCTCTCTACCTGAATTAATAAGATTTGTTTAAAAGAAAATATAATTTATTGCTACATACTAGTCTTCACCTATGCTTTGCTGATATGCTGTTGAAAGTTTCAGGTCCTTATTACTATGACTAACATAGTTCACATTTTGATCTATTTGAATCCGAAGAGATTTAGCTTCCTGGTGGTCTACCTGAATTACTAAGATTTTTTCAAAGAAAATAAAGATTTTTCGCTATATACCTGTTTTCAGCTATGCTTTGCTGATATGCTATTGAGATTTCCAGGTCCAGATTCCCATGATTAATATAGGTAACATCCTTTACTATTAGAAACCGAGGCGTTCTGGCGTCCTAGGTTCTACCTGAATTAACAAACATTTTTCAAAGAAAACAAAGGTTTTTTGCTTCATACCTGTTTTCACCCATGCTTTGCTGATATGCTGTTGAGAGTTCCAGATTAAACTGTGTCAGGTGTCGTTAACGTAAAATTACATTAGTTAAATATTTTTGTTGATCCCTAATGGTGGAAAAGTTACACTGATGCGTCAAATGTGAATCCGTTTTATACTCATGTGCGTATAAAATTTGCCCAACCAACGTTGATCCAGAAGCATTTTACCTTGATGCCCCGCGCGGTAAGTAGCGGAGGCTTAGCCGGAATGGCTTGTTTTTCAATTCACTACAATCAATTTCTACCGGTCAATCACGTATCAATTCACGTCAATCAGTATTGTTTCAACTTTCTACCTGTTGTGATTGTTAATTTATAAATAAGTAAAATCATTATGAGAGACATTAGTAAACTACCACAGGATTACGAGTACAAAAATGTTGTCATCTACAGTGAAAAGTATATTTTGACTTAATTGAATGCAAAAGAATATGTATAAGTGAGTGAAATATCGTTTTAAAGTTTTTAACGGCTTTTTTGCGCGATAATAGTCATAACATCAGAAAATGCACAATTAGGTATGTTAAGGAACAATTGCAATTAAAAAAGTGAAGCCAAATTCCGTCCTCGGTGAGTAAATGTATTCCAGTAGGTACAACCGACATCCGCAGCTCGTAGAGGTGGCACTAAGAAACTGTTGTAGGTAAAACAACAACAGGGGAAAAAACTAGCTAAAGCACCCTTACTGCCTTTAAACTACTATTATTATTATTACCTTTATTTTAAATTCATTCATATTTATGTACAAATATACTACAAGTATTATTTCGTCAATACGTTACATTATAGTTTTAGTTTTTTCAAAGTAACTACTTATTGTTAAAATCATTTTAATTAATCTGTTATAGTTTATTATTAGTTTCTTTTAATTTGGATGGAACAAAATTAAAAGAAGAATTATTTTGTTAAAAAAATACCCGACGCGTTAGTCCGACACGTCTGCTATTTACGCGTAAGTAACTACGCGTTACGCGCGAGCATCTAAGAGCAGAGCATAGGTGAAAACAGGTATGTAGGGAAAAAATACATTTATTCACGTAGACCACTTAGAAGACTGCACCCCTCAGATTCTAATATTTCGCGGTGTAAGCTATCCCGATCATATCCATAAAGATCTAAAATTCCCAACAACATAACAGCAAAGCATAGGTGTAAGCAATTTTGTAGCGAAAGTATGTATTATTTTCTAGGAAAACACTCTTTAGGTAAACAACCTGATAGCCTGAACTTTTCGAATTATAAAAGATCAGAATAGAAGTTATAATATAGCTAGCTACAACTCTCAAAGCATAGCAGAGCATAGGTGGAGTCAGGTATAAGCGAGTGTTATTATCTTTGAATAAATCTCAATGATTCAGGTAGACCATCAGCAAGCCAGAACTCTTTAGTTTATCGTAGCAAAAGATGTTAGCTATTCCAATCACATCCTTAAAGACCTCAAATTCTCAACGGCATATCAGCAGAGCATAGATGAAGACAAGTATGTAGCGAAAAAATTTTCTTTAAAAAAAACATTAATACAGGTAGACCATCAGCAAGCCAGAACTTTTTGGATTCTCACAGCACAAGATGTAAGTTATCCCGGTCACATCCATTAGGACCTCTGAAGAGAGGTATTTAGCGTAAAAACGTTATATTTTTTGAAAAATTCCCATTAATTCAGGTTGATCGTCAGCAAGCCAGAACTCTTTGAATTCTCTTAGCACAAGCTGTAAGCTATTCTGGTCACGTTGAAAAAGATCTGTAACTTTCAACAGCATAATATTAGCAGAGCTTAGGTGAAAACAAGTAGGTACCTATTGAAAAATGATTATTTTCTTGGAAAAACACTCATTTATTCAGGTGTAGACCACCAGGAAGCCTGGAATCTACAGATTCTAATCATTCAGGATGTAAGCTATCTCGGTCATATTCACTAAGACCTGGAACTGTAAACAGCTTACCAGCCGAAAATACGAAAAGACAGGTATGTAGCGAAAATACGTTATTTTCTTTAAAAAATCTAATTAATTCAGGTATATGTAAATATTATTAGGTAATAATTTCGGTTTCTTATTTGCAATTTTGGTTGAAGCCCTCTATAATTCTCACAGCATTTCAGCAAAAAAATAGGTGAAAACAGGTATGTAGCGCAAAAACGTTATACTCTTGGAAAACACTTATTGATTCAGGTAGACTATCAGTAAGCCAAAACTTTTATATTCAAGTAACGCAATATAAAAGCTATCCTTATCACATTCATCAAGACCTAAAATTCGCAACAGCATATCAGCAGAGCATAGGTGAAGACAAGTACGTAGCGAAGAAACTTTTTCTTGTAAAGAACAGTCATTAATTCAGGTAGACCCAAGGAAGCCTGATCTCTTCGTATTTTAATTGTCAAGGGTGTGAATTATCTTGATCATATCTACTTAGACCTCGAACTCTCAACAACATATCAGCAGAACATACTCGTAGATAAAGACAGGTTTGTAGCTTAACAACGTTATTTATCATTTATTATTTTATTCATTCAGGTAGACCATCAGCAAACCATTACTTCTAGGATTCTGATCGCTCAAGATATAAATTATCTCAGTCAAATCTATTTGGACCTGGAACTCTCAACAGCATATATTATCCCGGTCATATCCATTTAGACCTGAAACTCTCAACAGCATATCAGCAGAGCATGGGTGAAGAGAGGTATGTAGTGTGAAAACGTTATATTCTTTAAAAAAATCTTAATTATTCAGGTAGACCACCAGTAAGACAGAACTCTTCAGATTATTTTAAAACAAGCTGTTAGCTATTCTAGTCACATCCAAAAAGACATTCAATCCTTAACAGCATATCAGCAGAGCATAGGTGAAAATAAGTATGTAGCGTAAAACCATTTTTTTTAAAAACACCCATAAATTAAGATAGACCACCAGGAAGCCAGGATTTTTGGAATTCTTATACTTCAGAATATAAAATATCTTAATCACATCCACTAAGATCTAGAACTGTCACAACATATCAGCACACAATAGGTGGAGACAGGTATGTAGCTTATGAACGTTTTTTTTTTTAGTTCTGAATAATTCAGGCATACCACCGGGAGACCCAAACTCTTTCGATTCTTATAAGTCAAGATGTATGCAATTTTGGCCGAAGCCAATTAGATCTGGAACTCTCACGGCATGTCAGCAGATAAAAGGTGAAAACAAGTATGTAGCGAAATCCGTTATTTTCTTGGAAAAACACTCGTTTATTCAGATAAACCACCAGGAAGCCTTTACTTTTCGGAGTCTAATACTTCCGGATGTAAGCTATCTTGGTCATATCCACTAAGACCTGGAACTGTTAACAGCTTATCAGCAGAACAAAGGTGAAAACAGGTATTCAGTGAATAAAACGTTATTCTCTTGGAAAAAAAAAACACTTATTAATTCAGGTAGAGCATCACTAAGCCAAACCTCTTTATATTCAAGTAACGCAAGATGTAAGCTATCCTGGTCACATATATAAAGACCTGGAACTCGCACCAGCATATCAGCAGAGCATAGGTGAAGACAAGTACGTAGTGAAGAAACGTTTTTTCTCAGAAAAATACTCATTAATTCAGGAAGACCACCAGGAAGCTTGATCTCTTGAGATTCTTATTGTCAAAGGTGTAAATAATCTTGATCATACCTTTTTAGACCTCGAACTCTCAACAACATATCAGCAGAACATAGATAAAGACAAATTTGTAGCTTACAACGTTTTTTTTTTCGGAAAATATCTCATTGAATTAGTTTGAACATCAACAAGCCCCAATTACTGGGATTCAGATCTTTCAAGATGTAAATTATCTCTGTCAAATCTATATGGACCCGGAACTCTCAACAGCATATCAGCAGATCATAGGTGAATACAAATATGGAGCCAAAAAACTTAATTTTCATGGAAAAGAACACTCATTTATTCAGGTAGACTATCAGCAAACCAGAACTCTTTATCATTTAAAAGAACAAGATGTAAGCAATCTCTGTCACATCTACAAGACCTGGAACCGTCGACAGCAGAGCATTGATGAAGAGAGTTATGTAGCGAAAAAACGTTATTATCTTGGAAAAAAACACTTATTAATTTAGGTAGACCACCAAGAAGCCTGAACTCCTCAGATTTTAATAGTACAGGGTAAAAGTTATCTTTATCATACCCATTAAGATCTGGCACTCTCAACAGCGTATCAGCAGAGCATAGCTGAAAACAGGTATCAAGCAAAAAAACATTATTATCTCGGAGAAAAAACACTTATTAATTCTGGTAGACCACCACGAAGTCTGAACTCTTTGGATTCTTATAGTACAGGATAAAAGCTACCCCAGTCATATTCAAAAATGCCTGAAAATTTCAAAAACATGTCGGCAGAGCATAGATAGTATGTAGCGAAAAAACGTTGTTGTTTTAAAAAACACTCGTTAGTTCAGGTAGACCACTAGACAGACTAAACTCTTAGGTCTCCAATAAATCAAGGTGTAAGGTATCTTGATCATATTTACTAAGACCTGAAACTCTCAACAAGATATCAGCAGAGCATAGGTGAAGACAGGTATGTAACGAAGAAACGCCGTTTCCTTCCGCCGAAAAAAAACTTATTAATTCAGGTAGACCACCAGGAAGCCGACGTTTTTTTCAAAGAAAATAATGTTTTTCGCTATATAGCTGTTTTCACCTATGATTTGCTGATGTGCTGTTGAGAGCTCCAGGTCTAGATTGCTAATATTGACATAGTTCATATTCTTATCTATTATAATCCGAGGAGTTCTGACTTTCTAGTGGTCTCCCTGAATTGATGAGATTTTTTCAATAAAAAAGTTTTTTCACTACACACCTGTTTTCACCTATGCTTTGCTGGTATGCCTTTGAGTGCTCCAGGTCAAGATCGCTTCAATTGACATAGTTAACATTCTTAACTGTTATCATCCGAGGAGTTCAGGCTTCCTGGTGGTTTCCCTGAATGAATGAGTTTTTTTTCAATGAAAATAAGATTTTTTCGCTCCATACCTGTTTTCACCAATGCTTTGCTGATATGCTGTTGAGAGTTCTAAGTCTACATCGCTATGATTTACATAGTCTACATTATAAACTGTTAGAATTCGGGAAGTGCCAGGTTCCTGGTGGTATACCTGGATTAATAACATTCTTTCAAAGAAAACATATTTTTTCGCTACATACCTGTCTTCACCTTTCCTTTGCTGAATAGGTACTATCTATAAAATGTATATCCTAAGCCATTATAAAAGGAGTTCCAGCTTTCTGGTTCTCTTTCTGAATTAATGAGATTTTTTCTAAGAAAATTTCATTTTTTCGCTACATACCTGTATTCACCTCTACTCTGCTGATATGCTTGTGAGAGCTCCAGTTCTAGGTCACTTTGCCTGATATAGCCTATATCTTTCTAAGGTAGAATCCGAAAAGTTTCGACTTCCTTGTGGTCTACCTGATAGAGTGAGATATTTCAAAGAGAATAACGTTTTTCGCTACATACCTGTTCTCACCTATGCTTTGCTGATATGTTGTTCTAAGCTACACGTCTAGGTTGCTATGACTGATACAGTTAACATTCTCATCTATTATAATCCGAGGAATTCTATCTTCTTGGTGGTCTACCTGAATTTATATTTTTTTCAAAGAAAATAAAGTTTTTCGCTACATACCTGTCTTCACCTATGCTGTGCTGATATGCTTTTGAGAGCTCCAGGTCTAGGTCACTATAACAGACATAGTGTACATCCTTAACTGCTAGAATCCATGGAGTATAGGCTTCCTGATGGTCTAACTGAATTGAAATGATATTTTTTCAAATAATATAATCATGTTTTTTTTGTGCTTTATACTTGTCTTCATCTGTGCTCGGCTTATATGCTGTTGAGAATTCTAGGTCTTTATCGCTATAAACCGAGATAGCTTATAATTTCGACTGTAAGAACCCAAAGAGTCAAGAAGCTAGTTCTTTGTTCTCTACCTGAATTAATGAGATTTTTTTCAATCAGTATGACGTTTTTTCGCTACATACCTGTCTTTACCTATGCTTTAATAGTACGCTGTTGAGATTCGTAGGTCTAAATGGATATTATCCTAATATATTATGTCCCGAGATATTAGAATACGGGAAGTTCTAGCTTCCTGGTTGTCTACCTGAATTAATGAGATTTTTTCAAAGAAAATATCATTTTTATGCTTCATACCTGTCTTCACCTATGCTCTGCTGGTGTGCTGTTAACAGTTATAGGTCCTGATTGCTATTAAACGAGATACTTATCATTTATTACTGTAGAATCCGACGAGTTCTGATTTCCTGGTGGTCTACCTGAATTAATGAGATTTCATCTAATAAAATATATTTTTTCGCTACTAGTAGGCTAAGTAGTTATCCATAATAGGATAAATTAAACATGGAAATTAATAACGCTTCGCTATCCAATGGTTTATAATGTTTTAAAAGTCAAAGTCAAAAATAATTTATTTAAATGAGGACACAAAATGCCACTTATGAACGTTAGTAATAAGTATAATATCAATCAATTATGATTTATGACCCATACGTCATAGCCTTACTGTGTTATAATTTATATTCATAAACATTAAACGCGTGACCTCTGACGTCGTTATGAGGTAGGTATTCTTAAGAGACCAGAAAAGAAATTTTGCACGGTTGGACCGACGGGATGGTAGCTCAATTGGAAGTTAGCCAGAAAGTTGCTGGTTCAAGTCTCGCCCGAGCGCAATTATTGGTTTCATACTTAATCTTTATGAATAAAAAATATTTAATACGTTTTAAATTAGGCGAGTTTAAATTATGAAAAAAAAACATGATGTAGATCTTAACAAAAACTTTCAACGAAATATTTCCTGTCAACATTATTGTGGAATTTTGCCCAAGTGGAAGTAAGTAGATCCCTAATTCAGTTAAAGTTGGCACGGAACCCTCTGTGCGCGAGACCGACTCAAACTTGGCCTTGGCTTTTTTAATTTATGCTCTGTCAGACTTTGCTCTGCTAAGTTCAGATACTTATAAATTCCTTAGTATAAACGACAACTGCCTTATGATTGTTTAATTTGAATCGGATCGACAATAAATTTGAGACTGCCTTCTGATTGGTTCATTTCAATCGGATCAGCCAATAATCGGATACTGCGTTCTGATTGGTCCATTTGAATCGGATCAACAATTATCGGAGTGGATTTGTATATCGGATCAAAATTTTTGCTGCGTTACTAAAATCTCGACGGAGTTCATTGTTGATCCGACTGGAGCCACATTAGTTTTAGAAAGGCATATTGGATCAACAAAATGCACCCGGATCAACATACGTTTTCGGATCAACAAAGTGCTCGCGTGACGGCACGCATGATCAACATTTGACGGGTTGGGATCTCTATATATATATATATATATATATATATATATATATATATATATATATATATATATATATATATATATATATGTTAAATATTTCAGGTTTGAAGTACATACAATCACGTAGAGGAACAACACTTCTGCTGTATGCTGGATATACTTACGGGCTAAGATCGGCCAAACGAAAACGCCATATTTGACGGTGCTCAACGCACAATTCAAAAGGACGGAGGATGTTCCGCTTACGTATAGGTACTGTAACGGGTGAGGGTCGCAGGCCGTGGCCGTAAATGAGAACAGCAGAGTTGGTTGAGAAAAAACCTAGCCCAGGCGCGGGAGTTTGACCCGCGGGAGCGCGCGGAACGTACGTATGAACTTTTGCCGTCGCGTGTGACTACTAAAACAAAAAATGGCGGAGCCGACCAGCGCGGCCGGACCTACCGCCCCCTCGCCGCTCCCTTCCTCACCGCCGTCCTGCGTTCGGTTCCGGCGCCTGAGTTAGATGTATTTTTTTTAAGCCTTTCAAAACAATACAGTACAAGTTTTTAAAAAATGATAGAATGAACAAAACGTATTAATGTTTTTTAAAGCAAGAACACAAGGACATATTTTATCGTTACATGCTACAATATTGGAACAATATTTGCTTTTACTTTAATTTACAAATTAATTATGCCTTACATGGCTAACAGGTACATTGTCAACGAGAAGATTGTTAGGCAAAAAAACTTCCACAATCATGAGCCCGCATTACTAGAATCTTATTAAATGGTTCATGTCATTTTCTGGACTTTGACTTTTACCAAATTTTTTTTTTTAAGAAAACCAACATCTCAAAAATAAATTATTCAAAGTAGTAACTTCTTATAAAAAAATAAACCAATAAATTTGTGTGAGCTTTATCTTTTTTATTTTGTACATTTATCGTCATCGAAAAGGTAATCGTTTAAAATATCAAATTAAATTAATTGTTTTCATAGCAATAAGAGTTTGAATTTAGGACGTAGCCTTCAAAACACCACATTGGATGTTTTTAGGTCTTAAAGTGAATTGGATAGTCAAAGTATCTTAAACCACCTAATAGTAACTAATGGGTCAGATGTTCTTTTGTTTTCTGACTATCCTTGCAGTGACATCACGCTTCATAACATCTCGTAGAGGCAACCCTCTCATAGCGATTGCTGGATACAAGTACTCATGCAAGGAGACCTAAGGTGGAATTGTGTAAAGCAATCGTATTAATTTGACAGTTCAAAACGTACGGTATGATCTGTCAAACGTATTATCCTTTTCCGTTTGACAGATCATACGACCGAACGTTTTAAACTGTCAAATTAATACGATTGTTTTACACAATTCCACCTCAGAACTGTTGGTGATAAAAAAGTGGCACTGTTCGACAAATAACAAAGTGTGCAAAGCTGTTGTTAACACATTTGGTGGCACAATCATAAAAATCAAATCGGAACACAGCCATGACCCTACGGCTTGGTAAAAAAATACAAACAAATATTTTTCCAGATTATTTTTCATGATTACTAGTTTGCCTTTGTTATATTCAACTATATTCTGATACCAACTATATTAGCTTTTGATAAATCATCTGATGTGTCAAACTTCATCAACGTAAACTAAATCTAAAAGATTTTTATTTTTCTTATTGTGATGATTGATTGATAATATGATTTTAATAACAAAAATAGTTCAAATGAACGCGTTTTCAGCTATCAGTTTTTATGTGAAATAGTGGATAAACATCTATTTCGTATGGGTTCTGAAGTGCAGTGCTAGTGTGTAATGGCTCTAATAGTAACCAGACGTGACCTTACGTGGTATGTCAAAGTACCGTCCGATTTTTTTGTAACATTGACCTCCATACTCACTGGTAACAGTTGAGCGTTGTCACACATGAAATATACACCTAGTTGTTAAAAAACTGTATTTATTTAAATTCATTATCTATAGTAATTAATTCATCTTATCATAACTTTTTGCAGATCTGGTGTTGGTATTCGGGAGCAATGAAGCGGGGCGAAGAACGCTAACAGTGGATAACTACGTGTTTTCAGTACATGTAATGACACCCATGAAAAATAATGAGGTGAAGATTCGATGGCGATGCAGGGGCCACTACAAGGGATGTAGAGCTACAGTGACCACCGTAGATGACACCATTATCTCTTGTAATTTGGAGCATGAGCAGTGTAAAAGCCTGTAAATATGTTGAATGTTTATTTTTATCCATTTTGTCGATAAGATACGTAAATAAAATAATAATTTTGTATTTTTACATCTTGATCCTACCCAACTGTGCGACCTTATCTGTAGTTTATCATTTCCTCATCCGGCAAACTTACCGCCCCGTCTTGACCCCGTAGATTCCTGTATTATAATAGTTACAAAAATTCATAATTTATTACAGAGGAGCCTGAGTTCATAGTAAACCACCGAGGGGTAAAACATCTCAAACTAAACGGATTCTTCTTCTCCAAGCATATGACTAGGAAGGTTACTGAAAATATTTTCAAGACGCGATGGTACTGCTCTTAACATCGATCATTTGGATGCAAGGCTGTTGCATACACAATTGATGACCTCATTGTGTCCTGCAAACCAGATCATAATCATGACAAAGAATGATCTGGAACGAAATATCTAACTAAACATGTGCTTTGAAATTACTTCCTACTGTTATCATTATAATGTACCAAAATAAAGTGTTTTAAAATGAAAAAAAAATACTATTAATTATCTCCAAACATTGTAGGACTTAACATCCAACGCGGCAACGCAGCTAGCATCATAGCCTCCTTGCCACAAGGAAATTGTTTTGTTTTTGCATAGGTAGATTTTATGTTGCAGGTCTTAGTTTGAATATTTGTCTTGTTTGTTATTAATAAAGCCCCATCAGCAGTTTGATGATAAGGAAAGAGATAATTCACTACACAAAAGTAAATAAAATATTTTTCTGAATAAAATTTACAAGTATCTTTTTTTCATTTATTTTGAAGCCAATTAGACATAAGTACAATGCTTATTTTTTCTGATAGTTATTATTTCAAGTTTTTATGGACTAACACACGTTTGTATTACCCAGGTAAATTTAAGCTCGGTCATAAAGATATCTTAGTTAAGTCCGATTTAAGTAGTATTCATTTCGGTTCTACATGAAAAGTTACTAAAAAATTACATTCTATCCACGATACATGAATTAAATAATATTTTTTTCAGTTTCATACCTGCTCTCTCAGCGAGGTCGTAAATTATTGAAATATAAAGGTCATACCTTGTCAGCTTACTTTTCAAAGGGCAATGCAAAATGGTGGAGATGTTCCACTCACAGCCACTTAGGGTGCAGAATGAGGATCGTGACTGAAGATTATGAAGTTACAGAAGTATTTGGAGCTCATAACCACGCGCCTAGGAATAAAAAAGAAGCAACGGATGATGATGAACCGCCAGTTTATTTGCTAGTTTAGTAGCTTAGTATTCAGAATACAAACAATATGAATACTAATCTTAGCATGACTTGGTTTGGATTAATTAAGATAGAGTATAGAAATAACATGCTTTGACGGAAATGTGTTACAATTTTATTAGGTAAATATATACTTATATTATAAAACTGAAGAGTTTGTTTGTTTGAACGCGTGAATATCAGAGACTACTGGACCGAATTGTTTTTTTGTGTTGGATGGCCTATTTATTTAGGCTTTAGGATATAAAACGTCACGCTATAAAAATCAGCGAAAGGGCCAAGAACTCAAAACGCGCGGATACATTGCAGGGGCCGCTAGTTCTTAATAAATATACTAATTGTAATAAAGATAGCTTGTGATGTTTATGTGTAAGTGTAATTTATTTACTCCTAAATTCAGCTTCTATGTACGTAAAGTTAACACCATTAAGCAAAATTGTGGAGTTTGTCAGAATAAATGAGGTTTGCAAAAGTATCCTGGCTCAAGAGTGCTTATATAACTATGAGCGCTGCGCCAAGCGCAAACACAGCCAACGTGTTACCATTCTTACATTCATCCTGGTGACCTTCCGGTTGTTTTTAAGGGTTAAAACAAACATAAGTAAAAAGGAAAAAAATGCTTTTTATTTACCTGGTGCGATAAAGTGGGAACCCATCACTTAATCGCAATTTTCTTCATCGATTTTCATTTCCCATAAAACGATTCGCAGATGTTTCAAAATAATATTCAACAAATTCTGGAATCTTGTTACATCACAATTTCATTTACTTGAATACTTATTATCTACAAACTTACTTCATCGTTACTTCTTTTCATAAATTACGTATTTTATCGAAGTAACGTTACCTTTCTATTTTGTTACCCATAATTTTATTTCCACACAAGTTTCAGTATGCAGAATTCTTAAAACATCGAATTTTACTTCACTCAAGTCCTTATTTCCAAAAGAATTTGTTACTAATCTTATATTTCATACTTTATTAATAGACAGTTTAAAGCATAACTGATATAATGTAATAAATATTGATCTAATAAATAAACTGCGTTAATCCCGACTCGCTGTGGTCTCCTCGCCGTGGTACTGGTCTGCCCGATACTAGAGTGTAATTTAAAAGCCGGAGGTTGCGTAGGCGAGCGTGGGTGACTGCGCCTTGTTACGCAAGGGCGACGAGGCTGCTATTCCCGCAGCGCCGGAGACGAGGAAATCCTAATGCATGCTGCTTGTTTGCATGCCTGCTTGCTTGCTGCATGCATGCCTGCTTGCTTACTTGCATGCATTAATGCATGCATGTATGCCTTCTTACTTGCATGCGTATGCATGCGCATGCCGTCTTACTTGCATGCGTATGCAAAAATATATGGGAACCATTACACATTGAAACAAGTTTTTATGAAAGGTTATATCGATAACTTAATAATTCTATGAAACATTAGTTTGGTATATCGTTATTCTGCTTAACAAAACAGTTGCGAAACATTTTTTTTGTGAACTGTTATTCGATGTTATGAAACGACGATAAATAACTATTCCATTAAACAAGAAAAAAAGATATTAACATTCATTGAATAGTTTTCTGTGAAATGAAATTCGATATCAAAAAATTCTGTGTTATGATAGATACCCCGATTCTGTGTTATGAAAGTACACTAGCTTTAAGCTAAAATATATTTTATTGGTGAAAAACTCTGTCAATGTGTTGAAATCCTAACTTTTGTGTGTTTGTAACTTTTGACGTTTGTTCAAACACAACGGCCACAGCTTCTATGAACATAGAGTTTACTTTAAAGGAGTCGGCACTTGGCGTTGTGCCTCATATGATATGCATGGATGTAAGGCACAGATCAAGGCGTTAAATGATGTCATAATTCATACCCAAGCCAATCACAGCCACAAACCCGGTCAGCAACGGAAGAACTAGAAAACTGTGCCTATATTTAAACAAAGCCTAAAAGTATTGTGTCAACAAAACTTCACCTACTAGATGGTGGTGCCGTATTAGGAATGAGGCAGGCCTGAATTAAGAAATACTTATTAACCTTGCTGTAAACGTATTAGCTCGTGACTTGAAGTGAGTTTATAGGCAAATTTGTAACTTAAACTTAGATGCAGTTAAATAACGTAAATTATTGACGTTAGTATACAGTGTATAAAATTCAGTGATCTTTTTATAAATCAATCCCATGTGGAATAATACTACTTTTTATTGAAAAATCGGACATTGATTAATTAATATCACACGCCATCTTGACGTGAGTGATTCGAAAATAGGGGCCCTGGTCGGCAATGTAAACAGTAAATAACTTGGTGTCTTGCAAGTAAACATATTCTTGATGCTTTAAGATGTTACAATTATTTTTAATAACGCTGTGTGTGGTCAATAAGAATAAGCAAATTGCGTTTTAATAAATTGTTGGCCGCTCAGCACCATTACTAAAGCACTATTAGCACTAGCTTCTGCCGGCGCTGCCAAAGGCTTAGAGTAAGTAGCGTCTTTGACTTTAAGCACCCTTACAATGACAATAGGCAACTACTTAAAACTTGGTTACCTACTTAAATAATGCCAAGTCATATCAATTACGCGACCTATGGACTTTGGACAAGCGCCTCTACTAAGTATGTGATATAAGCTCTTTCATCTCAGAAATAAACGTTAAAAGAAAAGAAAAAACATTTTGATTCTGACTTGGTATAAATCAGGCGTAAAAGTTACTTAAGTAAATGACTAGTGGCAGAACACAATGATGCAATTCTTAATTATATTTTGGATCTTTGCAGGTGACTTTAGATTTACAATGTCAAAGAAAGGAAGACGTTTGGTGAAATTCAACAGTTACAGCTACTACGAAGAAAGGATTACGACTAAAGGAATAGGGGTTTGGCGCTGTTCCACCCACGTGTCCCGAGGTTGTAATGCGCAGCTCAAGATGCTGCATGATGTCATAATTACCGCCCGGGACACTCACAACCACGACCCTCCTGGTGCTGAACAACTATATGTCTTGCTTGTAGATCCAAGAAGTGCGTGAAACATCCAAAAATGCAGTAGTAGCTTTAAGCAGTTTTATTCTTATTCTTTTATTGATTTTTCAAAGGTTGTTTTATTCCAGTCGTTTTCATTTTTGAGATATAATCAAACTTTTGGAAAAAAAATCTGGCCTGAATTTAGAAAAAGTTCTTAAATCACAAAAAATACAATAAGTATTACATTTTGGTACTTGATAATACATTTCTTTTTATTCATTTTCTCAAAAACGCATATCACGCTCATTCAATCTGATAACGCTTCAATTCTTCATCTAGGTAAATAAAATGCTAAATGAAGTCAGCAGATCAGAATCAGAATTTTAATTTTCAACTTATTATTGTTGGAACTGACCATCTTAACTTTGTTATAAAAGTAATGCATGTACTGGCCACGTGGTATAGTCGTCTGGATTTTTCTTGTATTAAATTAAAAGTGAAAAGAAAACAATGCATTTTCGACTTGGTTTAAACCTGGCGTAAAAATAACTTACCTAGCAACCATTAGTAAATGAAAGGACATACCCCCGTGATGCAATTCTGAATTCTATGTTTTGGGTCTTTGCAGGGTTATTCACAACGTCGCAAAAAGGAAGACGTTTGCTAAAACTCAATAGTTACAGCTACTATGAAGATAGAGTTTCGAATAAAGGAATTGGGTCTTGGCGCTGCTCCACACACCACAACCAACGTTGTAAGGCGCAGCTTAAGATTCTAGATGACGTCATAATTAACGCCCAGGAAACTCATAACCATAACCCCCCTGGTCGGCAAGGGGACCAATAACGAACTATGTATCTTGTTGTTACAATAATTAAGAATAACGCTGTGTATCTTCTAGGGCGTCAATGTAAATGAGCAAACTGCCGTCAATGGAGCACTGTTTCGGAATTTCTCAGTTATGGCTGTTATTCGAGCATCCATTTTGTAAAGTTCTACCTACTATGCGCGAGGGTAAGCGCGAGCGCTAACCTCTGGCTGGACACTGTCAACGAGTATTCTTAAGCGCTGTCAAGTAGCGCTTAAAGTTAGCGTAGAATTTACGAATGAAAATTTAAGAAAAAAATCATTAACCACCCCAGTATTTATTTTATTTATTTATCACCCGCAACTTAGTCAGTTTTATTTTTTGTGGGCTTAGTGTTTTTTCTTAAAACTTAATATTTATAACTGCACTTTCAAAAAGCACAAGAGTCAGACCAGGAATCTAGCCCTGTGACGCTATCCGGGCACATCATGCCTATAATACAGCTCGGCTGCCGACACAATGGCAAGCCTGTTTAATTTTGCAGGGCTTTCTATAACGAGTAGGCTGCGTCATACAGTTGTCTAACAAAGTTGATTTTTACTAGAGCTACATATACCTAATTCTAATAGGTGTTTTAGATTCCTAACACAATTACTTTTTGAAGTCGGTGTCACCACAGTGACCATCTCAAGCATCAACTATCAGAGCACCGACTTAGGGTTATTTAGTGTAATGTAGTCTCCACCTTACTAATATACGTAATAAATAAAATAAGGTTTTTAATTTTATAACACTATTTTTTAAAGTATTTTATTGAATGTTTCATGCTGTACCTATCTACTCGTATATCTATTTAGCTCCCAGTGCAAAAGATTACAAAACCTCTAAATTTCAGCGGATATTGTGTTCACAACGTCTCAAAAAGGAAAGCGGTTGATCAGAGTAGGTGATTTCACCTACAGGCTGGCTTCGGGCCGAGGGCCAAGGATTCGTTGGAAGTGTTCCACACACGACGGCCACCATGGGTGCAAAGCTTATATCGTCACTTACAACGATGAAATCATTACCATTCATGATAGTCACAACCACGCTGCCTCAAAGAAGACGCATTTTAAGTTAAGTCAAAGTTGAAGCTATTATGACGTAATCTATACAAATCGGTTTATCAAAATAAACTGCATTCCTTCTATTGGCTTATAATGATCGTAATCCCAAAAAATCATTTTCCCATACTAGTGTACCGATCAACTGACGCTAGTGTCCCATACAAAAAGTTGATAGATTTTTAGCAACAGAATCAGCACCGAGAAGGAATGCACTTAATTTTGTTGAACCCTGTATATTTTCTCTGGTAAAATTAGTGTAGCTTCAGAAGTAGTTCTAATTGTTTATAAAGTAATTAAGTTCGAATATATTTTCATGCATTTATCTCATTATATTCTGCGTACAAGTAGAATAATAATTATAATAAAACTCTTTATTGAACAACACAAAGTAAATTATTCTTGAGAATAAACAGCATAAACGAAAATCGCAAACGCTGTTTTTATACAAGTTCTATAGAATGAACTTGTATCGTATCAATTAGCGCGAGTCTATGTGTGCGTTGTTGCTCGTGCGCAATTGAATTGAATTCAGTTCATTTTATTTGCAAAAAACATGGTAAAAATACATACACATACATATTGTGGTGTTTATAAATACACTAAAGTTCAGCATGTTTTGTCTGGGTAAGACGTGCAGATTTGTCATTTTGTTGGGCATGCTAGATTATAAGTCGAAAATATGTAGTAACTTCTGCCGCTATTTGTATGAGCACATTCCTTTTTTTCAATAAAGTTTAGTTTTACAAACCGAAAACGTTTATATTTTCTGTAATAATCGCTAATGTTACTGTGACACCTTTTCAGTGTATGATACTAAGAAAAAACCGGCCAAGCGCGAGTCGGACTCGCGCACTCAGGGTTCCGTGCCAACTTTAACTGAATTAATCCACTAACTAAAATATAACTTTGTTTTTCATAGTGTTTTTATGAAGAACAAAGTTATGTTTGCGGTTGTTGAAAATGTGCTATATCTCAAAAACTTCTCGTTCGATCCCGTCCAAACGAATTTTGAAAGTATTTTAGCTTTGTTTAAAAGTTAGATGCGGTGGTGACGCCCATTTTACCACTTTGGAAGCGTCAATCTATCAAACGTTACACTTCAAAAGAAAATGGTTTTAGGAATCTCTATGTCATTAAAATACCTACTCATAGACGCACGCGCATAGATACAAGATACATCTTCCAACCAAATTTCAACATTGTGATGGTTATAGTTACAGAATAAAGTGGCATACGGACAGACATACAGACAGACAGTCTTGACGAAACTATAAGGGTTTCGATTTTTGTTATTCGGCTACGGAACCCTAAAAAACACGCTTCCATAAGTAACCATCGAAAAAGGTCTTTGAAATGGTAAAAGGTTTAAAAAATGTAAGTGTATTTGAACATATACTCGTATACACACACATATTGATTATTACGGTTTTACATATATTTTTATTTTTTGTTTACCAATCTATACTAAGAGAAGAAAATCCATGACCATGACATTTGTGATAGTGCTGACAATCTGTCAATCGAAACTATTAAGTAGCAATCTCATAAATAACGGACCACTGCCACCGCTAGAATAGTTCTCGCGCACTCGGGCCCGAGTGTTCGGCACTAAACGGTTAACTACTCAACAATTCTAGTATTTTATAATTCATTTATTAATTAATAAAGTCATCGATTTAGCATGTAGTGTTACAGAAACCATTGTATAGTGTCCAATGTAAAATATAATTAATAATAACAGTTGATTTTTGATTCAAATTCACAACATCTCAAAAGGAGAAGCGGAATATCAAAATGGGTGGTTTCACGTTCTGAATCTCTTCGTACAGAGGTCCGAGGGTTCGTTGGACGTGCTCTACGCACCAGCTTCACGGGAGCCGGGCGCGCATCAACACAACCTACGATCAAATTGTTAGTCTCTACACAGAACACAACCATTTTTATTTATTTTATTGATTAAAATCTAGATAAAAATATTCTGCTTTTGCTTTACAAACTTGGCAGTTACACTTCCGTTTGTCTACAATATAAAGAGGCGTATCCGTAATATTAATTTGGCTGTTTTATTTGACAAAAGACACGATGGCGGTGCACAACGCCCTCCTGTACTGCTGTCATTCACACCATAGATGACTTCATAGTATCAGTCAATGAAAACCACTTTCACACTCAATGAAAAAAGCTCGGATGTCATTAAAAAAAAAAACACAACTTGAGTAAATCTAGTAAAAATTAAGTCTCGATCTTGGACGCAACCCATTCACATTAGTAGTTGAATTCACGAATTGATAAGGAAAAGAAACGAATTCAAAAGGAATACACTAACTATCAAAATTTTACAATTGGTTTTTGCATATTGTATTGCAAATAAGCGTTTGGTTCAATTTGATTTAAAACAATCATTATGTGCCAAGTGCCCACAAACTGTTTCGTGAGTTGTCCCAACGGCTTGTTGAGACTTCTCATGAAGCAAGGGCTGGTCTCTATCTCGGCCAGAGAATTAGTCTCGCCATCCAGCGAGGTAATGTGGCCAGCCTTTTGGGCACTTTTCCACAGGGCAACGAGCTTTTCGATGTATATATGTAAGTAGTTTAGTTTTGTTTTTTGTTGTTAGTGATTATTATTTTTAATTTTATTCGTATATATTGTAAAAACATTATGTTTTTTTATAAGTTAGATTAGATACTCTCCAGAGGTAGAATTGTGTAAAGCAAACGTATTTATTTGACAGTTCATAACGTACGGTATGATCTGTCAAACCTCAGAATCCTAATTAGTCTTATTCAACCGTAAATTTTATGTACTTCAATGTG
This sequence comes from Pyrausta purpuralis, assembly GCA_963924145.1. Classification (NCBI taxonomy): domain Eukaryota; kingdom Metazoa; phylum Arthropoda; class Insecta; order Lepidoptera; family Crambidae; genus Pyrausta; species Pyrausta purpuralis. The sequence goes on from OZ001643.1 coordinate 24,502,492, forward strand.
ATGTCAAAAAGTTATGAAACTACTTATATGTATTATGCCACTTGTTTTATCAATAAACTAGCAAGCTTTAATATGTATTTCAGATTATCCAAGAGCGCAGTACATTTTGTCTCTCCGAGGGAAACGTATGCTACTATACAACGGTCAAAAATTTCGTTTCTCTGTACGTAGTCAGACCAAGGAACGGTGGAGATGCTGCAAACACTTTTGTCGAGCAGTCATACATACTGTAAATGATAAGATTGTGATGATAAATGACAAACATACACACTTGTCATAAAAATAAATAAATTATTTGACGACACGTTTGGCGCTCCTGACTATTACACCGGCGCCGTCGCGAGTTTAAGGTTCCCGCAAGGGATATGTCAGTGTGATGAGCACGAACATTATAGGAGACGCCTCCGACATAATCGTTGTTTGGTATTTTAAACATAAGGAAGAAAATTCATTACTTTGAAACAACCACAGTTGTTGTGTTGTCTGGCGCATATTTTTATTTGAATTGTATATGTAACATATTATATTATAATCGTTGACAAAGTTGCTTATTGGATGATGTTTCATTTAAGTTCAGTTTATTTGTTAATTAATTTATTGATTTGAGAATCGTCGATTGACACAGCTGCAGCCTTTCAAGCTGTTTTAATTTAATGTTGTTTTTTTAGATGTCAAAAGTGAGACTAAGAAATGGCGTCAAAGCTTAAGTCACCGACGGGAGCAAAAGCAGTTGGCAGAAAGAAGACGGAGGGAGAGGATTAAGAAAGATCCTGAATTATACCTACTGACAAAAGAAAAAAACAGACAAAGATACCAAAAAAGAAAAGCCGAGGGAAAAATTATTCCGTTGCGTGAAATGAGCAGTCAAGAAAGAGAGCTAGTGAGGGAGCAGAATCGCATGAAAAGCAGAATATTTAGGAAAAGAAAGAAGTATGTTATCGATCGTCAGTCTCCAGTCACCTCCAAAGATCCACTTTCAACATCACGATTTATATAAAAAATAATTTTATCTAAGTTCAAACTAGCTTCTCATTCTAGCCTTAGTAAAATGAAACAAAAAAATGAACGTGAATTGTTGTGATCAAAAATTGATGCTCTAAAAAAGTATATCTAGTAAATATCCAGTGTCGGAAGTCTCGACATAGTTCCCTGTAAAACCACCAGGTGGCGCTCGATAAATGCCGTTACAAAATTAGTGTTTTCGTGTATTTATTGACCGAGAAGAATTTTCGAATGAAGCTTAAAAATTACAATTTTTTTTAAGATTTATTAAACACACAAGCTACATAAGTTTAAATGATATTGAATGAATTAGAAAATCATAAAATTGAAGTTGTCTACGCGAAATGTCAAAAATGTTGCATCAGACTACCAGCGCTGGACTCCTAGACGTAAATTGGTTTAATTAAAACACTATTAATGATGTAACCTAGTTAAAACCTAAATTGCATTAATTAAAATTTCAAACTCACCTTCTGAATCATTTAAAGTAGTTAGCTACATTATTTGTCACTTTTTTTGTTTTTGGGAATTTACCACATCGCAACGAGAAAGGTGAAATCTGAAGTTTCAAGAGTATACGTACTCGTACTATACTTCATCATTTTGTGACAGCTGATTAATAAATCGATGATGCATAACGGATATACGGATACATAATGAATTGTGGGCAAAAGAAGCGATGGCTATGTTGCTCTCATATTATGATATCATCATCATTCTCTTGCCCTGTTCCCAGTTTATCTGGGGTCGGCGCAGTATGTTTTCGTTTTCCAAACTATTCTATCACCTGTCAATAAGTCATCCACACCTTTCACACTCATGTCTTGTTTCACACAATCCATCCATCTCTTTTTAGGTCGGCCTCTTCCCTTCCATCCATTAACATTCATACTCATCACTCTTTTAGTTACATAACTTTCTTCCTTTCTCATAACATGACCATACCAAGACAGACGATGTCCCACCATCTTCTCGGTTATCGGTGCCACTTTCAAATTTCCTCGTATATATTCATTATCTTTAATTAATTATAATGAAAAGTAAACCAGGGCTTCAGCTTTGTCCTACTGACCCTCGTATTACCGCTGACAAATAATTTTGCTACCTGTTGCCTTGACCAAATAACTATTAGCAAACAAATTTACTGATGTGTTAAGAAACAAACACGCACCGAATTTGCCGTAGTAAATGCAATTATGCTGACGCTTCTAAAATGTATGAATTAGTATTGTTGTAGATTATTTTTAGATGATGGTTTTATTTTGACTTCGATTTATTTTTGAATTTTGTATAAGTTTAGTAATTATTGTTAAATTATGTAAGCCTTAAATAACTTGTGTAAGCTCTATTTAGCCTGAGATACAGGTTTACCCTAGTTCAGGTAAATAAGAGAATGCACTTAGTAATTAATTTTGAGATCTATGATGTAGCTCGGGACCAATGAATTTTAATAAACAATTTATTTATTTATTATCTTGTCCATTCTTGTCTCCCCACACATACATCTTAACATTCTAATCTCCGCTACATGCATTCGCTTTTCATCAGTCTTGTTAGTAGCCCAGCATTCCGATCCGTACATTAAGGCAGGTCGAATAACGGTTTTGTAAATTTTACCCTTTAACCTTAAGGGCATCCGTGGATCGCATGTTGTTTCGGTGACCTGCCTCCATTTCATTCAGCCTGCGTTGATTCAGTGCCTGACGTCACGATCGATATTTCCGTCGTTCTGTACAAGAGACCCGAGGTACCGAAAATCGGAACAAACTGGTAAGGACATTCCATCAAGTTTTATAGGAAAACCACTGCAGAGACCGCCAAAATCGCAGAACAGATACTCTGTTTTGGTTCTGCTGACTGTAAGGCCAACGTTCTCCAGTCTTTGTCGCCATTCCTCCAGTCTGTCCTGAACCTCCTGAGCCTCTTTAACAACAAGTAAAATGTCGTCAGCGAATAGCATGCACCAAGGGGCCTCTTTCTGTATATCCGATGTCAGAGCATCCATAACTATAAGAAAGAGGTAAGGACTAAGCGCTGAACCTTGGTGCAACCCACAGCGACATTGAAGCTCGTGGTTATCCCGGCTGCGGATCGTATGTGAGTACTGCATCTTCCGTACATGGTTTTTATCAGCTGCAGGTATTTACCAGGTACACCTTTCATCTTAAGGGCCCACCACAGAACCTTACGTGGTATTCGGTCGTATGCCTTTTCGAGGTCAACGAACGCTATGTGAAGGTTTTTATGTGCACTTCTATATTTTTTACACATTTGGCGAATGGAAAAGATGGCGTCCGTCGTACCTCTACTAACTAGGCATAAAATCAAACTGGTTCTGTGAAATTTCACACTCTTCTCGCAACCTTTTCTCGATGATCTTTTCCCAAACCTTCATGCTGTGTGACATTAACTTTATTCTTCGATAATTATTGCACTCTTGCACGTCCCCCTTGTTTCCAAATATTGGTACCAACAGACTGTTGCACCAATCATCTGGTATCGTCTCTTCGTGCAACAACTTATTGAAAAATAAAGTTATTCACTTCATTCCCTCTGCTCCTACTAACTTCCAGACCTCGACTGGTATATCATCAGGTCCCATGGCTTTTCCTCTTTTCATACTGTTAACTGCCCATTCCACTTCCTCTTCATTTATCTCCCTTACTAATCCTACGTTAATAGGGGCATTCTCTTGTTCATGACACATGATGACATGCACATCATATAAAACTTATGAAGAACTTATGGCCAAAATTTGTTGTGATTGCTCAAAATAACTCAGACACCTAGCTCCAACGGCTAACTGTAGTGACTGATATGCTGTATAAAACTTAATGTGCATGTCAGTATATCCGGTGTAATAAAGTTGTGTACCTTAAAAAATAAATTTACTTGCTTCCGGTTCGCATCCAAACACGTTGTTTTAATCAGAGCGAGCTCCCTAAATTCCTATTAATAATAACAGGTTATTGGTCCCAGTGATTTCCAGCGTACTATGTTGCTCAGCAACAGTTTATTATTTGGAAAAGTAATAAAGTTGCAGTGAGAGGACAGATTAGTCGTGTTGTGGAATATTTGTGTTTGTGTTGCGAAAGAAGTAGTCATGGCGTCGGGTAACTACGTTGTGAACGTTCCGAAACTAAAGGGCCGCGAAAACTACGGTGAATGGTGTTTTGCGGCAGAGAACTTTTTAATCCTCGAAGGAACGGTAGGACTCATCAAGCCAGAGCTAAATCAGGCAGAAATTGCGGCGACTGAAGACGCTAAAACTAAAGCCAAATTGATCCTAACAATTGACCCCGCCATTTATGTTCATATCAAGCAAGTAGTAACTACAAAGGAACTGTGGAACAAGCTGAAGTCTCTCTACGATGACTCGGGATTTACCAGGAGGATTAGCTTATTGAGGACCCTAATTTCAATAAGACTTGAAAATTGCAATTCCATGGAGTCATACGTCACACAGTTAGTGGAAACCGGGCAGAAATTGGCTGTTCAATATAAATGATGAATGGATCGGGTCTCTGTTATTGGCTGGATTGACCGACAAGTTTTCTCCTATGATAATGGCAATCGAGCATTCGGGGATGAATATCACAACGGACGCCATTAAATCCAAGCTATTGGATATGGAGTCGGAAGTTGGCGGGAACGACAGTGCTGCCTTTGGTAGTTTTCAACAACAGAAGTGCCAATATGGCCAACATAAGAAAACAAACGTCAAGCCTACAGAAAAAAAACAAAGTAGTGACAAGAAAGATGGCGGCGGGCAGCAGTCAAAAGCAAACGTCAAGTGTTTCAAATGTAAACAAATGGGACATTACCGTAATCAGTGCCCAAACACCACGAATACTAAAGAATCAGATCGAAAACAGACTAATGCATTTAGTGTAGTATTTCTCAGTGGTTTCTATAGCAAAACCGACTGGTATGTAGACTCCGGTGCGAGCGTGCACATTACCAACAATGAACAATGGATCATGAATCCAAAGAATGGAAGTATAAGTGAAATAACAGTAGCAAACAACAACAAAATACCTGTTTTGTGTACCGGCAGTGTGCAGATCGTTACCTGCACTGATGAATGTAATTATGATGTTACTATTGAAGAGGTTATGTGTGTTCCAAGTCTCACAACAAACCTTTTATCAGTGAGTCAGCTAATGAAGAAAGGCAACAATGTGATCTTTAGAGACAGTGGCTGTGATATTTACAACAGAAAAGGCATTTTGGTTGCTACAGCCACATTAGTTAATGGAGTATATAAACTCAATATACCAGTACATCTGTCAGCTGCAGCAGTAGTCTCCAATGAGACATGGCATCGGAGACTAGGCCATATCAATGGTGCACACATGAAAGCAATGCAGAATGCTGTGGACGGTTTCTCCATTGACAAGACGGCAGAGATAAGTACAACTCCATGTGTAACCTGTTGTGAAGGAAAGCAGTGCCGCCTTCCTTTCCCCTGTGGTGGCAGCAGAAGCACAGAGCTACTGGGTGTGGTGCATACTGATGTGTGTGGCCCAATGGAGACAGTTTCTCTGGGAGGATCAAGGTACTTCATTTTATTTGTTGATGATTATAGCCGCATGACTCACATTTATTTTATGAAAAACAAGAGTGAAGCATTACAATGTTTTTCAGATTATACAGCTAAAGTTGAAAATTTACATAATAAAAAAATTAAGGTGCTGCGGAGCGACAATGGCACAGAATTTTGCAGTGGTGAATTTGACAAATTTCTCAAAACAAAGGGTATTATACACCAGAAAACTAACCCCTACACACCAGAGCAAAATGGAATGTGCGAATGGATGAATCGAACTGTTGTGGAGAGGGCTCGATGTATGCTATTTGATGCTGATTTGCCAAAAGAGTTTTGGGCGGAAGCCGTGAACACAGCTGTGTATCTTCGCAACAGGACAATAGCATCTGGATTGGGTAAGACACCTTATGAATTATGGCATAATGAAAAACCAAATATCAGCCACCTTCGAGTTTTCGGCAGTACTGTGATGGCACATGTTCCCAAGGAAAAGAGATTGAAATGGGACAAGAAGTCTGATCAGTGTATCCTTATGGGTTATTCAGAAGAGACCAAGGGATATAGAATGTACAACCCTAAATCCAAAAAGATTACCACAAGTCGTGATGTTATCATCATTGAGAAAAATCTGAATATGAATAATGTGATAGTGACTGAAAAGAATAAAGATTCAACCAATTCAGATTTAAACCAAGAGACGAGTTTGGATTCAGTGGGGGACTGTCAGACTGATGATTCATTTATCTCAGTGGATAATAGCAATGACCCAACTTATGTACCAAGTGAGAATGAGGAGTTGGAGGACTCCGAGAGTTGTGCAGAAAGTACAAGTAGTCCGACACGCACATTACCTTCAAGACAGAGGCGCAAACCAGACAGATTTGGCTTTGCCAATATGTGTACAGAAAGTACAGATGGTGAGGTTGCCGAGTTATCATTGCAGAAGCTCTACAAGGTCCAGAGAGGGAGCATTGGTTGAGTGCTATTCAGGAAGAATTAAAATGCTTCGAAGACAATTGTGCGTGGGAGTTGACAGATGCTCCAAAAAGTGGTACAGTCGTAAAGTGCAAATGGGTTCTTAAGAAAAAGTGTGATCAAGACAATAACATTAGATATCGTGCCAGATTAGTTGCAAAAGGTTATAATCAGAAAAGTGGTGTTGACTATAGTGAAACATTTTCTCCTGTTGTTAGGCATACCACATTAAGATTATTGTTTGCCTTGGCAGTGCAACTTAACTTGAATACTGCTCATTTAGATGTTAAGACTGCATTTTTGAATGGAGAATTGGAAGATACCATATATATGCAGTTGCCAGATTGTTTTGAATGTACTAGCAGTGGAAATAAAGTTTTAAAATTAAATAAAGCAATTTATGGTCTCAAACAATCCTCCAGAGCATGGCATAAGAAGGTAGATACTGTAATGTTAAATAGTGGTTATAAGAAATCTAAATTGGAACCTTGTCTTTATACAAAGTGTGTTAATGGTCTGAGGACAATAGTTACCTTGTATGTCGATGATTTTTTTATATTTACCAACGATAACGTTGAGATGGAATTGTTAAAGAATACTTTAAGTAGCCAGTTTAAAATTAAAGATTTAGGTGAAATTAAAAATTGTTTAGGAATAAATGTAAACATTGATAAACCAAATAATGTCATAACATTAAGTCAAGAGAACTATATTGATCAGCTGTTAAATAAATTCAATATGTCTGAATGTAGAACTGTAGATACGCCCATGGAGGCTAAGTTGAATATTGATAAATGTAAAGTGTCATGTGAAAAGTCAGAATCCTTATCAACAGCTGATAGGAAGCCTTATGTATTTATGTGTATTAACCAGGCCAGATATAGCTTATGCTGTAGGATACTTAAGTCAATTTAATTACTGTCATAGTAATGAACACTGGTTATATGCTAAAAGAATATTAAAGTACTTAAAGAAAACAAGAAGTTTAGGATTAAGATATTATAAAGATGGTAATACAAAGATTGAGGGTTATGTTGATGCCGACTGGGCAAATAATTCTTTAGACAGAAGGTCTTATTCAGGATACTGTTTTACCTTGTCAGGATCGGTAGTTTCATGGGGCTGTAAGAAACAAAGAACAATTGCTCTCTCGAGTACCGAAGCCGAATATATGGCTATTACAGAGGGTTGTAGAGAGGCTGTATATCTTACTAATTTACTTAAAGAAATTACTGAACAAAACATGTATACTGTTAGTTTATACAGTGACAGTCAAAGTGCTTTAAAATTATCTGAAAATCCTGTATTTCATAACAGATCTAAGCACATAGATGTTAGATATCATTACTGTAGAGAAATAATTGCTAATAAGTTTGTTAAGATTAAATATTTGCCATCTGATGATATGCCGGCAGACATTTTTACTAAAAGTTTACCATCTGTTAAACATAATAAATTTGTAGATATGTTAGGCATTGCATCTGTTTAAATTTAAAGAATATAATTATGTATTTTGAGAGTGGGGGTGTTGTGATTGCTCAAAATAACTCAGACACCTAGCTCCAGCGGCTAACTGTAGTGACTGATAGGCTGTATAAAACTTAATGTGCATGTCAGTATATCCGGTGTAATAAAGTTGTGTACCTTAAAAAATAAATTTACTTGCTTCCGGTTCGCATCCAAACACGTTGTTTTAATCAGAGCGAGCTCCCTAAATTCCTATAAATAATAACAAAATTCTTTAAAAAAATGTCATGGGCCAACGTCTCCAATGGCGGCTGCTACTGTAAATTACGCACTTCTTATCAATTTCGTCAACGCCGCCTTTTGTAGAATTATAAAATTGTATTATTTCTGACTTACCTGACTCAGTATCCATACCCACACTATGATACATTGAGGAAGCTAATAAGACAGCATTGTTTTTCTTAGGTACGTGAGAAATAAGCGTTATGTCCTTCGTAAAACCATACAATGTTGAACCCTCTTTTCTAGTTTCAGAAGATAAAAATTCTGGAGGAACTTCCCTTATATATTCCCATCAATACTTCAAAAATAGTAATTAGATTTCTGTAAAATAATACTTTATGTAAACTGTAGCACAAACAAAAAAGTGACGTAACTACCGACGTTGGGCCTGAGAGGCCGAGTCGGTAATTCAAATAACTTACTAACATCTCGCTTTCCGGCACTACTACTACACTCAACGGCGTCGGCGCTACTAAATTCGTAGGTACTAAGGAGCGGAGAACTCCCCCGCGCGGGGTGGACTTAAAAAATTCGTAACCCGTTGCGGCCTCACAGGCTCCACGTCGGTAGTTAAAGGTTAAAATAAACTAACTTAGCTGTTTCTATATCAGTCAAACGTCTAAGCGCCTTGAACGGGCTGCAACCAGTGTGTTTCTGCTATCTTTACATGGTCGTCTGACCATCTTGTCGGTGGACGTCTTACGCTGCGCATTTAGTCAAAGGGTATCTTATCTAGAATTATGATCAACGGCAATATTTAGGTATGTCGATCTATTGAGCCTTCCAAAAACGTTTGCAAAATTTCGTAAGTGTAAATATATTTTTCTTAGTATTTCTCGAAAACAAGACATCATAGCGAGATGATTCTTTTTTAGTGCAATAAGGTATACTTTAACTACGGGTAACGTGTCAGTTACACCAAAATCAGTTAAGTAGTCTTTGAGATAGTGGTAACGACTAAAAATCATGAAATAAAAAATATTTATAAAAGTGTTATTTTTTAAGGGCTTATGTTTTAAAATTGATTTCTTATTTAATTTAACATTAGCTTTACAATTTATCACAGACACTACAAAACTTTTTTTTTTTCAGTTGAGTTCGTCACATCAAGAAGAGGCAACCGGATGATTAAATATCAAGGATATACTTTTTACCTGCAAACGATGAGCAGGCACGGGAAATTTAGGTGGAGCTGTTCGGCCAACCATTACTGCAAAGCCAAGATCCATACTATAGAAGACCGCATCGTCGCTGTGAATGGCCACCATGATCACACTCGGGTCGACTCCAGCACCCACAGTTTGAAGCAATCTTTTCAATCTTATGACGTTTCGCCCCGATAAGTATAATCATCTTATTATCTGCTGCTTCATTATTTTAAAAAAATACATTTATGTGAATAATACTTTTTTTTAAATTATTTAATAAATACACTAAGCCACGAATTCAGCGTTTTTCAAGCGTTTCCCGGCGTTCGGCACAACAGGGCATGGACTAAAACTATGACTAAAGTGATCTCCATTTTTTTAATTATATGGCTTGGTTTTTCTTAGTATTTTTATAAGGTAAAAAGTTAGAGTTTGCGGTGTTTAACCCATTTGCTGCCACACTTGAGACACAATAGAAATTTAATTGTTATAATGCACCAGTGCGTGCTGTGGCATGGAACCAGTTAAAAATGTGTTATATCTCAAAAACTACTAGTTCAATCTTGGTCATACCAATTTTCTTTGAAAGTATTTGTTAAGATCTACATTGCGTATTTTTTAAAATGTTTACTAGCTTAGTTCAAAAGTAAGAGCTACACACATGGTTTGACAATATTTTTTTTTGTTTTAGTTCATGTATGGGAGCCTCCCTTAAAGATAATTATTTGTCATTTTTTAATAAGAATCGTGAAGTGGTTAGCAGGATACATCCACTCACCAAACTTCAACTGTGTAATTACTGAATAAACTGGAAACTGGAACTGGAAACTGTACGGGTTTTTTGTTATTCGGCTACGGAACCCTAAATAGAGCTCCTTGTCTAGGCTTAATTAGGTCGCTCTTGTCTAGACTAGATTGGATCGCTCTGTTTTATCTGCCTCTTATTTCATACGTCGCACAATAATTTATAATTTGCATGTTCTAGAAAAACACAACGAAATTTAATGATTTACATAATTTTATTAAATCGTTTATTTTTTTCAATTTGTTTTCCAGAATGCGAGTACATATTATCTAAGCGAGGGAAGCCCATGCTCCGCATGGCTGGATACACATACTACAGGCAATCGATTTATAAGAACTCGAAGATACGATGGTTGTGTACCATTCATTCTAAGGGATGTACCGCCTCATTGATCACATGCAAAGATAAGCTATTGTCAGTGAGGAACCACCACAACCATTTGCCAATACAATAGAATGACCTGCATAAAATTGTGCAAGTTTATAAGAAATTACTTCTTATCAGATTGAAGTTAGTCAATCTGATAAGAAGTTTGATGTTTGTTGGATGTGTTTGATTAAGTTCCTTTGATGTTATTGTAAGACATTATTATAACCGTGTACTCATAATTTTACAAATTAAATAATGATACATAATCACATAGAAGTATTTTATTAGATAAGTTATATTAACAATTACCGAATGCAAATTGACACTTTGTATTTTATTTTGCATTTGTGGACCCAACGAAAGTAGTTAGGTCTTAAATTACATAATTTTCCGCGCAATTTTATTGATCTTTTATTTCATTACATGCTTTTTCTGACAATAAAAAAAACATATTTATGAAATAATAAGTGAAATCAGTCCAGCCGATCGCATAATGCCATGACTAAGGGAAGTATGTTTTTTTTTTTTATATACAAGGTGCTGCTTTGGTCAGTGACATCCAACTCGGGGATCATAATATAAGTTATGCTTATTTCAAAAAAAAGTAAAGTTAGCCTGTAATGTCCCACTGCGAGGTAGTTTGAGGCATATTCCACCACGCGGGCTCAGTGCGGGTTGGTGGAGGGGTGTTTGCAAGGCAAGCGACTAACCCTGCTGTCAGATGTTATCAAATCGCCCATAAAGCCTATGACTAGGCTTAACGTGCTTTTTAAAGCACGGAGATGCTCGTGATATACGTCACTTATATGGTCGGAATGGTCACCTATCCAAACACGACCGCGCCGTAGGTTGCGTAACTTCGGTATCACTACCAAAGCGCTGCTACCACTGCGCTTATTAAATATTATATATAAGTTTAATACGAGAAAAACTCTTCACAACATTCTAAAAAAAATCGTGAAATAAAAATCGAATGGGGAAAGTCGCACCTTCGCGCGGAGCTCGCGGATATCTACAAAATACTATAGTTAAGGAGGCGAATAGGGGAATTTTCGGTAATACTCGAGCGTGGCAGTTTAAGATATGAGAGATACCTTGGACTTAATAGAACAACCTTGTGTAAGGTCTGATTTAATTTATTAATCTCCAATATAATATTTAACACCAAAAAGTATTTAATATCTTTTAAAATAAATAATTGAACGAGTAGAATAATATTTTTCATGCTGGCAACTCTAACTAGATTGGCGGGTAGTCAAATGAGCGATTGAAAAGAACTTCCGGGAACGGGAGCGGGGATCGGTGCACTCGGCCGGTTGGGCATTCGTGTCGAGGAGTGGAAACGGACAGTAGGGTCGTGATAAAAGTGTACCTATAGAAGTGAAAGTAATAAAATATTGAAAAAGAAGATCTGCTGTTTGACTGGCGTACAACCCCTACAAGTCAGAAGTGGGATCACTCGGCGTCTGAGCGTGAGTACATTTTGTTTAAACTTCTTAACGGACAAGTTTTCAAATAGATAATCTAAATTACAGTTTTCCCATTTAAAAGCAGTTATTCAGTAGCAGCAGTAATTCATGTGGTTGAAATTGTGACAGATAAAAACAGGTGTGATAACAATTCGTTTTATTCGAAATAAATTGAAGGTAATACATTTATTTTAGTTTCTCATCCGCTAAAATCATTGCAATCTTCAGTTTTACCTTTGGAATATGCATTGAGTTCCAATTAACGTCAGCGGATCCTTGATTACGAATACATATTTCCATATTTAGCGAGGAAATATTTTTTTTCGATTTTACGTGCTTGTATCTATCTTTATGTTGGCAATCTTTTGGAAATTTAGAAAATAGCCACAGGCACATGTTAAAAAACGTGAACTGCGAAAGTTTAATGAAATATTTTTGGTTTTTATGAAAATTATTGTTTTAGTACACGCATACATCCATAGAAATCTTGTCAATCTGTTAAATAATTCTCGATTATACGTGTTTCCGTGCCACGAGCAGTGATCGACTTAAACTTTATGGATTTATTTTTAATATTATACATATTTTATATTTATAACGCCTAATTTGAATTTAAACTGCTACCTATACATATCATAGCCTTATTTATTTATTCAAATACTTTCTTGCCCAAATATAAGGCGCATTCGCATCCAGAGAAGCCATTGTACTTTACGAACAACTAACTACATGTCTTTCTTGTCTTGTTAGAGGCTCAATGGAAGAAGCAAGCGATAACAATAGTGGTGTGGGTCGTCGGGTGGCGACCCCAACCCGAAGCCGAAGCCGTTGCTCCGAGAGCCGTCTCTGCCGGAGCGAACGTGACCGCAGCCCTATCCTCCAGACTCAAGAGCAGTTGCCGCCTTTTCCGCATGAGCCCTCGCGAAGAAGTCGACCACGCAGCCGACACCACGAAGCCAGGACTCGTGATGGGCCAAGCCTTCATGAGCGGGAACGTGACCTGAAGCGGGAGCGTGAACGTCTTCGTCGTTTGGAACGTGAAATTCGAGAAGATCGTGACTACGAGCAACGTGCTCAGCGCAACGAGTCACTGGATGTGAACGAGGGACGCCGGAGCCGTCGGGACAGCGAGCGCCGCTGCGAGGAACCCTGGGGTCGGCGAAGCAGTGAGCGCCGCCGTGAGGAACGCCGGAGCTGCTTCGACAACCGGCCCCGCTACGAGCATCGCCGAAGTCGTCTGGAGATCGCCGGAGCAGCCAAGAAAAACACGATGACCGTCCCGGTCATCGTTCAAGGTCACGTAGTCCTTTATTTTCGTCTAAAGATGTTATTAAAATAATTCAATCATTTAAAGACAAGTCGGCGTCGCAACCAGTAGAACAGAGTGCACTTTCACACAATAAACTTGATTATAAAAATATCTTGCCGGAATTTGATCCATCTATTAAAAGTCAGCGCATGGACGTATGGATTAGGAAAGTAAATGAATGTGCATCTGTCTACGGTTGGGACGACAAAACAACTATTCACTTTTCGATGCAAAAACTGCAAGGACTGGCCAAAGTTTGGTATCAAAGCTTAAATACTATTCTTTTTACGTGGCCTGAGTGGCAAGCAAAGTTACTAAAAGCTTTTCCCAGTGAACAAAATTATGGCCAGTCCTTGGAGGAGATGCTCAAGCGTAGAAGCAGGTTCAATGAACCAATTGAGAATTATTTTTATGAAAAGCTTGCTCTTATTAACCAGTGCGAAATAACCGGAAAACGTGCTGTTGACTGTATCATCCATGGTCTCAGTGACAAAACTACCAAATCAAGTGCCATTGCATTACGATGTACGGACCCTGATCAACTCTTACAGTTTTTACTAAGCAATAAGGATTCTAGTTTCCATCCAACCGTTAAAAATCGTAATTTCGCTTTGCCTTCAAGCTCCAATGAAAATCAACATAGTAGAACTAATGATAAACCTAATATACATGGCACGGGGATATTTTGTTATAATTGTAGGGAGAGGGGACACTTATTTGTTAAGTGCACTAAACCTTTACTTAAATGCGAGTATTGCAATAAAATAGGGCACAAAGTTGAGGAATGTCGTTTTAAGGAAGCGTCTACAAAAACTAACACGATTCCTAAAACAATGATAATTTCTAGCTCAAATCCCAACGATAAATTTATTAAAGAAGTTTTGGTTAATGATGTTCCTCTCCAAGCGTTCGTAGACTTTGGAAGCGAAGTTACTTTAATCAGGAAAACTAATGCTGCTATGATAGGAATCGTAAGTGATGGAGAGTCAATGCTGATGAAGGGGTTCGGTAATGGTCGCTAGGCTCGGCGACAGTTAAATTGTCCATTGATGGGGTTACCGCTACCGTAAACTGTAAGATTGTAGATGATACCTTGCTCGACAAGCCTATGCTTGTTGGTCAAACGTATTCCGAGCAGCCTCATATAATAGTTTATAAGGACTCGAATAGTTTGAAGTTTTTAGATGTAGGTGATGAAGTTCCATCGAATATTTATGACGATGAAGGACAGCCTATTAGAATAAGAATGTCAGCAGGTAATACATTACACGGAATTGCTAGTGTTAGGGCTGCAACAGAGGTTGTGATTAGTGGAAATATCTTAATTAATACAAAGGTAGTTGGAAAACCTAATCAGCAATATGTCGTTATTGGTGGGATATACAAAGTCCAAAATGGCATATTGGATGTGATGATCTCTCCGTGCTCGATTCCCTGTACGTTACAAGAAAATTTTGTGTTTTCCCGGGCCGAGGAATTAGAAGTAGTTAATAGAGTAGTATCGGTTACTGACCCAGAGATAAATACCAACAAAGGGATTGACAGTTTTTCTTTTGATGAGCAACAGATCAAACTTGGTGATTCAATATCTGAAACTGACAAAATTAGACTTCTCGAAATATTAAACCGTTATCGACGTTGTTTTGCATTTAGTTTAAATGAGCTAGGATGCACCGATGTTACTCAAATGAAAATAGAATTAAATAGTGACCGACCAGTAGTTTACAGACCTTATAGACTTTCTCATAATGAACGTGAAAAGGTACGGGGTATGGTAGGTGATATGCTAGAGGCAGGCATTATTAGAGAATCTGTGTCCAACTATGCTAGCCCTGTAATATTGGTTAGGAAAAAGGATGGGAATATTAGATTGTGCATAGATTACAGGATGTTGAATTCCATAACTATCAAAGAGAGGTATCCGATGCCGATTATCGATGATGAGGTTAGTCGCCTGGCGGGTCAGGCATGGTTCATCACATTGGATTTGATGTCAGGTTACTATCAGGTGCCAATTGCAGAGGATTGTAAACACCTTACGGCGTTTGTCACCCCGGACGGGCAGTACGAGTTCAATCGTGTACCGTTCGGGTTGGCAAACGCTCCGGCAGTGTTCCAGAGGATGATGAACCATGTCCTGGGACCTGCGCGATTTGATAAAGCTACAGTTTATATTGACGACGTGCTAGTATACGGCAAGGACCCTGATGAGGCACTTACAAGACTAGATGATGTTTTGCAGCTTCTTGATGATGCCAATCTAAAATTAAACTTAGCGAAGTGTAGCTTTCTTCAAAGTAAAATAGAGTATTTAGGATATGAGATCAGTTCAGTAGGAATGAGACCCGGTGAGACTAAGATTCGATGTGTCCAAGAGTTTCCAATGCCTGAAAACGTTCACGGAGTACGTCAGTTTCTAGGGCTTGTAAGCTACTTCAGAAAATTTATTAGAGGGTTTGCTGAGCTAGCCTCTCCACTCACTAGACTGTTAAAAAAGGACGCGCGTTGGGAGTGGACTGATGATCAACAGCAGGCATTTTCAGATCTAAAATCCAGATTAGTGACAAGACCAGTCCTAGCCATTTACGATCATTCTGCGGTCACTGAGCTGCATACCGACGCCAGCAAACTTGGTATTGGTGGGATACTGTTGCAGTGTCCGCAAGGAGAGAATGGTTCCTTGAAACCCGTAGCGTACTACAGTCGGCAGACAACTCCCGAGGAAAAAAACTTTCATTCCTATGAACTAGAAACATTAGCCGTGGTTTGTGCATTAAAAAAGTTTCGGGTGTACCTCTTAGGCAAGGAGTTTAAAATTGTCACCGATTGCAGTGCGCTGCGGTCCACTTTCCAAAAGCGCGACCTTATACCTCGTGTGGCCCGATGGTGGCTTGCTTTTCAAGAGTTTGACTGCACAGTGGAGTATAGATCCGGTGCAAAAATGGCACATGCAGACGCGTTGTCGAGAAACCCCGTTTTTGCCCCAGAGACGCAAGACACGGAGCATTTTCCTACTATTTTAGCAATCAGTAGTGAGGATTGGCTTCTTACACTTCAATTGGGTGATACGGAATTGAACAGAATTCGGGACATTGTGAATAGTGATCTAGACTCAAAAGGGTTAGACTATATAAAAGACAATTATACAATCAGAGATAACAAATTATTTAGATACCTCGATGGGGACAAAAACAACGTTAGGTGGGTGGTTCCGAAGGGCGCGAGGTGGCAGGTATGTAGGATGAACCATGACGATATAGGGCATGTAGGTTTTGAAAAGACGATTGAACGGATCAAAAGATATTACTGGTTCCCGAAGATGACGAAATTTATTAAAAAATACGTAAGCGCTTGCGTTGACTGTGCGTATTCAAAAAAGACTGCTAGTAAAAACGAAGGGTTATTGCATCCCATTCCAAAAGTTGAAGTACCATTTCACACCCTCCATACAGACCACCTCGGGCCATTCGTGAGATCAAAAAGGGGCAATACACATTTACTTGTTACTGTAGATTCTTTTACCAAATTCGTCTTTATTAAACCAGTTAGAAATACTAATACTCAAAATGTAATAAAGGTCTTGGGAGATATTTTCGATACGTTTAGAAACCCTGACCGCTTGATCAGTGATCGTGGCAGCTGTTTCACTTCTCACGTTTTCAAAAGGTTTTGCCTTGTGTTAGTAAAAATTGAACCTTTCTTTTAACTTACCTCCTGCGATAGTTTAGGGTTTTTATTGCATTCTTTCGTCTCATTCCTGCACTGCAATTCGTTTTATCATTAAATAGATTAATTTATTTACTACATTAATTAGATTATTTCATTAATCTTGAGATTGATTTGTAGCTAGCTTCCAAAACAAATATTTCATCAAGTTTGACACTGGCGTTGACAGCTTAGAAGTATTATTTTCCCGTTGCCACAGATTATGTAGCGATTCGGTTTGTTGAGCTCGTTAGCTCAGCAATTTCATCTTTCCAATTATTTTTGTTTTGATTCTTAATTTGTTTAATTTGCTTCCAATTAATTCAGAGTACAAATATTATCCCTTTTAAATATTTATCTAAAATTCAATTAGATTGTAATAGTTTTTATTCTACGTGTCTATGGTCGTTTGGTCAAATGCAGTGACAGTGACAGTTGTTGATATAAAAGTACTGGTCAGCAGATTCCCGGTCTTTTTTCTTGGATTTTGCGTCGTGAAGTTCAGATCAACCTTTCCACCGCCCAACAGTGCCACCAGCTTCATAGATCAGTCCCCGAGACCGTTACTCAATTTCAAATCTTTTATTGTAAGTATTCTCGCATTTTGTGCGATTTTCCAATTCACTTTGAGTTCGTTGAGGTTGTGTTGTTTCGAAAACTAACTTTTTGTGGTATTTCCCTCGTCCTCGCAGAATTCTTGGAGGTCACAGGAGACGGCGTGGCAGGCGTGATACAGCAGTCGACTCGGCGCTGAAATCCGTCATTCCAACCCCTTTTGAGGTAAATTTTTCATTTTTATTCTTGCTGGAGGGTAGATGAAAAGGTCGCGCCCTATTGTTACAAATTTAGGTTTTCCATTCCAAATTCACTTGATTTAAGATTTCCCATAGCATTATCGAAGTAAATTCAGATTTGAAAAGCCTTTATTTGAGATAATTTCCCCCCTTTTTGAATATTTTTAGTACTGGTTGTGACAAACCATAAAATAGGTCTTTTGTCACTTTCCAGGGGTTTTTTTTTTTTTTGGTTTTGCTTTGATTGTATTACCTCATCTTCGGGTGCCCTCGGGATCTACGTTTGCGGAGAACCCCGGCCTGCCAAATCCGCTCCAGGGTCTCCGATTTCTCTCCGTCCCGAGGCATCTACCCCGGTAACCCGTATAGGGATCTTTACTATTCCTTATAATACGGTGCTGCACCCAGCAGTGCCTGGCGCCCACACCTTCTTATTCATTTAATTTTGACATTACTTTAATTAATATTGTGATTGCTCCCTAAATCCTTTTATACATATCGGCTCCGGTCTCACCCCAAAGTCTACCCACAACTCCCTTTGTGTTCTGCCATAGGCTAGACCGGCTCTCTCTTTTTTAATATTGTTAAGTGTAGCTATTTAATTAATTGTTTAAGTAATTTAACCATAAGCCACACCGCCGCCGACGACACCTCTTCATTTCTGTCCGTCCTCTTTGTGGAGGGTATCTTTTAGTCAAGCTTCGGCTGTGCTTTCTCTTAGTGATGAGCTGGGGGCCAGCTCGAATTTTACTTACGTAAAATTCTTCTAATTGGGGGAATACTGTTACATAGTAAAAATTGAACCTTTCTTTTAACTTACCTCCTGCGATAGTTTAGGGTTTTTATTGCATTCTTTCGTCTCATTCCTGCACTGCAATTCGTTTTATCATTAAATAGATTAATTTATTTACTACATTAATTAGATTATTTCATTAATCTTGAGATTGATTTGTAGCTAGCTTCCAAAACAAATATTTCATCAAGTTTGACACTGGCGTTGACAGCTTAGAAGTATTATTTTCCCGTTGCCACAGATTATGTAGCGATTCGGTTTGTTGAGCTCGTTAGCTCAGCAATTTCATCTTTCCAATTATTTTTGTTTTGATTCTTAATTTGTTTAATTTGCTTCCAATTAATTCAGAGTACAAATATTATCCCTTTTAAATATTTATCTAAAATTCAATTAGATTGTAATAGTTTTTATTCTACGTGTCTATGGTCGTTTGGTCAAATGCAGTGACAGTGACAGTTGTTGATATAAAAGTACTGGTCAGCAGATTCCCGGTCTTTTTTCTTGGATTTTGCGTCGTGAAGTTCAGATCAACCTTTCCACCGCCCAACAGTGCCACCAGCTTCATAGATCAGTCCCCGAGACCGTTACTCAATTTCAAATCTTTTATTGTAAGTATTCTCGCATTTTGTGCGATTTTCCAATTCACTTTGAGTTCGTTGAGGTTGTGTTGTTTCGAAAACTAACTTTTTGTGGTATTTCCCTCGTCCTCGCAGAATTCTTGGAGGTCACAGGAGACGGCGTGGCAGGCGTGATACAGCAGTCGACTCGGCGCTGAAATCCGTCATTCCAACCCCTTTTGAGGTAAATTTTTCATTTTTATTCTTGCTGGAGGGTAGATGAAAAGGTCGCGCCCTATTGTTACAAATTTAGGTTTTCCATTCCAAATTCACTTGATTTAAGATTTCCCATAGCATTATCGAAGTAAATTCAGATTTGAAAAGCCTTTATTTGAGATAATTTCCCCCCTTTTTGAATATTTTTAGTACTGGTTGTGACAAACCATAAAATAGGTCTTTTGTCACTTTCCAGGGGTTTTTTTTTTTTGGTTTTGCTTTGATTGTATTACCTCATCTTCGGGTGCCCTCGGGATCTACGTTTGCGGAGAACCCCGGCCTGCCAAATCCGCTCCAGGGTCTCCGATTTCTCTCCGTCCCGAGGCATCTACCCCGGTAACCCGTATAGGGATCTTTACTATTCCTTATAATACGGTGCTGCACCCAGCAGTGCCTGGCGCCCACACCTTCTTATTCATTTAATTTTGACATTACTTTAATTAACATTGTGATTGCTCCCTAAATCCTTTTATACATATCGGCTCCGGTCTCACCCCAAAGTCTACCCACAACTCCCTTTGTGTTCTGCCATAGGCTAGACCGGCTCTCTCTTTTTTAATATTGTTAAGTGTAGCTATTTAATTAATTGTTTAAGTAATTTGGTGATATAAATTTAAATTATCTATTTAATAAATCAGATAACAAAAAGAATATTTTTTTATTATTTAACACTTGCTAGGGGCATCCGGCACATACTTAATGCAGTGGCCAGTCCAAGATCCAACGGACAAGTGGAACGATATAATCGTACTATCTTGGACTCGCTAACAGCACAAAATCTTAAGGGGGACGAAAGATATTGGGATACTTGTCTAGGAAAAATACAGTGGGGCCTAAATAACACGATGCAAAAATCCATAGGTAGAGCACCCGCCGAAGTTATGTTTGGCACTTTGATGGATAGCGAAAGTAATCCAGAATTCAATGAGATAGCAGGACTGACACGTAAATCATGTACGCTATCGTCGATTCGTAAGGAAGTGAAGGATAAAATTGACAAGGAGCAAGAAAAGCAGAAGCAGTACTACGATAAGGGACGAAAACCAGCTAGGGTCTACAAAAATGGTGAACTCGTTAAGATCGCAAAAACTGCATTTCAAAATGATGGCAAAAGTACCAAACTTCTGCTATCATACGAAGGTCCGTTTAGGGTTGTTAAGATACTAGGAAACGATCGTTATAAGGTAGCGCCCATAGCCGGGTTTGAAGGGATGAAAAATAGGCGAAAAACTACTGTTGCGGCAGATCGGATGTTGCCATGGATACATTTAGCTGCTCTAGAATTAGGCAATGATAACGCTGAGATTTTGGATGATAAAAGTAACGAAGATACATATAAATTGAATGATGATGAATGAATAAATAAATCATTTTTGTAAATACACAAATTTATGCAGTCTATGAAATAAAGTAATTAGCCGATTGTAGAATAAATAACATTTAATAGTTCGATTATGTCAAAATAAGTTAAAAATTATATTGTGATTATATGCTACAGAGAAATTTGTATTTATGTTCCAGGTCAGACACGAGACACGTGAGCGAGCGGGTTCGTGGTTTGACTTCGTTATTACATGGTATATGAAGAGAGAGAAGGACACGAGACTCCGCGAGCGAACGGGTTCGTGTCCAACTCCATGAAATGTTTACCCTTGAATAGACGAGAGCCAGCCACGAGACTTCGTGAGCGAGCGGGTTCGTGGTTTGGCATTTTAAGAGATGAATGGTAGAATTATAAAGAGGATTCGCCACTCTGTTTAAAGTTTAGCTGTGAGACTCGTGAGCGAGCGAGTGAGCAGAGTAATTTTAGTATGGTGTTTTAAGTAAAGAGCTTTTTATTATTATTTCTAATAGTATTCCCTTCTTAATAATGCCTTAATGTTGCTGAATCATTGCATTTTTATATAATTTTATTAAATATATAATAAGTTAATAAGTAAAAAAATAAATATATTCTTAAACAATGTTTAAATAAATTAATAAATGTATACATAATTGCTAAAGTAAGACATAAGTTATGGCTGTTTTTGTAAAAGAGTTTTGTTACCTAGAATAAGTTACATTTGAGATCACTAGGCAGGTACTCGCGAAAAGAATAAAACCCACCGAGAGGTTTCTTGCTTGTTCTTTTACTCGGTTTGGGCCGGCTAGGGTTGGAACAAGCGTAAACTTAGTTTAAGACAAATTATTTATATGTGATCTCTTTTTGTGTGAATGACACAACTTGCCGAGTGTAAGGTCTACCATAGGTACGTGTATGGGGTCATACACGTTGTCAGGACGGTCGAGTGTAAGGTCTGATTTAATTTATTAATCTCCAATATAATATTTAACACCAAAAAGTATTTAATATCTTTTAAAATAAATAATTGAATGAGTAGAATAATATTTTTCATGCTGGCAACTCTAACTAGATTGGCGGGTAGTCAAATGAGCGATTGAAAAGAACTTCCGGGAACGGGAGCGGGGATCGGTGCACTCGGCCGGTTGGGCATTCGTGTCGAGGAGTGGAAACGGACAGTAGGGTCGTGATAAAAGTGTACCTATAGAAGTGAAAGTAATAAAATATTGAAAAAGAAGATCTGCTGTTTGACTGGCGTACAACCCCTACCCCCACTTGTAAAGTATTTAGCTCTATATGTAGGCACGCGCGCCTAGGATAGACGATCAGATTAGTAAAAAAATCTGAAATACTCGAGCGCGTCAGATTAAGATATTGGGGGTTGATTTTGGTGTTTTAAGACTAATTTTAACTAATTTGACGATAAGTCCTTGACGCCGCCGAGTTATAGGGTCGCGAACTTGTAAAAAAAAACGTTAATCCGAGCATCCGGGCATTCTCGAGCGCGATTTTTATTTTTTTATTTTGAAGAATATAATCTAAAACCTACTAAAAATACAAAATCTGCCGGTTTCCGCATGACCGGAAGTGTGGAGGAGCCATTTCGCCTTCCGAAAAACGCCTTGCGGCATATAAGTCGCGAACGATACATTTTACAAAAAAAAAGTTTAAATAAACAAAAAAGGTAATTTTATTTTACACAAAAAAGGTCTCTTTGCATTTTTGTCAAAAGTTAAAACTTTTAGATAAAATAACTTTTTGATAAATTTACTTTTAATATCTGACGCGCTCGAGAATGCCTAAGTAACTGTTTTTTTTTTTTACATTTTTGAAAAACCGTACACGCCAAACCCACCGCTAAAATGGTTTTTACCATACGAGCTTTTCTTTTCGAAATTATTTAATCTTTCGATTTTGATAGGTCTCGACGGCGCCGTTGAATTACGCCACTGAGCTACCTCGCCTCCCTAACTACTACGCCGTAGCGAACGAAGTGGCAACCTGCCCCCCGATTCCGCAATTTACAACATGAGTCGTTCGTCTTTAGCTTTAGCAGTGGTTCGTTTGCAGTTACACTCGAAAATATGACACTAAACGGTATTCTGCTATTCATTTTACCAAACTTAAGCTGAAACACAACGTAAACAAAAAGGCAAGAAAGCACAGATTAATAAGAGTATGTCTAAAGACAAGGAAGGAAGGGAGATGTTACCATAGACAAAAAAATACGCTCCTGTGCTACTAGTACACAACTTGGTGGTGACTCGGGATTATTTTTTATCTGTGTAACTTGATTCTCGATGTGACGACCGAGAGGAGGGTCCGAGGGTCGATTTAACTAATGTCACAAGCTTGTAACGAGAAGAAATGTTTAAAAAAAATGATTTGTAGTATTTTTTTCATAGGTACTCGTATATCACACCGTCCGGCGGTACCTATGTGCCAGCAGCCGTGCCGGCCATGCCGCTCATGCCGCAGTGACATTTTCCAGAGGCCGGCAAAGCAGCCGGGTGGTGTGGATACACCATAATGAGTGGTTAGGTTAGTTAGAATCGTTTAAAAACAAGAAACGCTGAATATTAATGGTTGTATTAATAAATTTGAGTTTTAAAGAAGTTTGCTGGGAACTTTTTATACGAATCCCAAATCTTATAGCTATAACATTTTTGAGTATTAGTATTACATATCGATAAATGCATAATACGAGATTTTCGTATGATTCGTTACTCAATGATTGATAGTCTAGTCCGTTGTTGTTCGAGGAATTGTAAAAAAATGTTACAACAAAGACTTAGCGCAGCGACATACCTGCACACGTGGCAATTCCAGGTAGATTAAAAGATAAAGGGCAAGACATATTATTCTAAATAAACAGGTAAAAAATAAAAGCGTTATCGGTTGCGACCAGCGGATCAGTTAGCACTTGGAGAGAAAAAAGAAATACTTATTATTTATTACTTGTCTTGTTTATTATCTTTCCAATTTGTGAAATATTTTCGTGGTATTCACAGAATAACTCGTTAACGTGATGTTTCGTAAAATGCTCTAAGGTTTACACAATGATATTATATTGGTTTAGGTACACATCGAGTACCTACTCTAGGTGGCACTATTTAGTAGTTAATGTGTCAATAAGGTTTCTTAAATTTCTACTACAATATATAATTTACATTATAATTGAGACAACTCTTTATAAAATTTTAAATGTCTGTAGGTTTGTACTTATTTCTAAGATCCACAAATATGCACAATGTACTGCATTGAAAAAAAGTTGTCGTGTAAAACTTTACACAGTCTCGCTCTTTCCCTCTGGGATTGTCCACATGCAGTTATGTACTGTGTTTGCGACTAAATGACAGTGTTTATTAGAATAACCATATTTATAGTGTAGTATTATTAACTATCTGAAAATACATAATTTCAAAAAAGATGTATCACTTATTTTTTTTAAACAGGCCTCGAGTATTAGTGTATTTTTTTAGGGCTGCGATCACTCAATGGCCATATTGGCAGTATAGCACAAGCGATAAGTTCGCAAATAAAAACAATACCTTTATCCTTTTATCTTTTGGGATTGCCACGTGCACAGCGCCAGCGCCATTTGCTATACCTGTTTGTTTTGTATGAAATGTAGTGACATTTCATACAAAACAAACAAGACTACGCGTAGTGACGCGTAGTCTTTGTAATAACTATTTTTTTAACAATTCCTCGACCAACGACGTATTTGCGGTAGACTTTCAAACAATGAGTAACGAATCTTAGCAAAATCACGTAGTGTGCATTATTTGTTATGTAATACTAAATAAAAGAATATTTTAGCCACAAGATTTAGGATTTATATACTGTTGTATAAGTGCCCAAAATAAAGCTACCAAGTATTCCGTCATCAAGTGAAATATTGCAAAGTCCAGATAACTCATTTTGTCTGTCTTAATAAATATCCAGCATTCTCAGTTAATACCTGGGTAAATTAGTCAGAAAATAATTTTTACACACCCACCCATCTACAGTCATGACGTAGAACGCCGTCCGGTGTAGATGCACAATTATGATGAAATAAAGGTCTGGAATTCTGGATAATATTTTCTTAACTTTATAATGTAACAAATATACTCTGAATCAATAGAACTATGAGAGCACGGCCTGATTTTGATCACAATAAATGTGTTTCAAGTGGGTAAAATTACAGTGTTTTATTTATAAATAAAATTTTTAAGTAAGTGATGTAAAAAATAAAAATGTGGTAGTTTTTGTGGTTAGGTCAAGGCTTTGTTCTTAAACTAAATAATAAAACACTAGAACATTATACTTTTGCGTTAGGTACTTAAAAAAATATTAATTATTATTTAAATTATTATTCCCACCCTAACTACTAGTAATAGGTATGATAATAAAGGGATTAAACCAGTCATTAATGAGAAATAAAATATTGTGACATAGGTAGTTAAATGAGTAATTGTTTTATACCAAAAGAAAATAAAACGGCGCTAGCGACACCACAGGTTGCAGTTGCAGCCTCAAACTTAATATGGATCCTAAACGCTCCAAGAGCTTTCCAATCTGTCTGTCATATATCTATGGCTGCGGTTTGGTCGACGTCAACGTCAAAACATTAGTAGAATACGAATCGGCTAATCTTCGATCGAACGATAAAGTTGTACTAAACCACAGCTGCAACGCAACCATTTGGATTGGAAAAACTGAAAAAGCTGATAAACGTCACCAATGCAGTTGACGTTTAGTTGTATTTTGACAACAGAATTGCCCCCTGGCGTTGGTAGTTTTGCCTCGCTCATTAGTATCACAATAAATAATTTATTTTGTGGGATTTTTTTCATTAAAAAAGATATGTATAGATTGTTGGTTAATCGTATACCATCATTACTAGCCGCAAAACGTCCACTACTGGGCGAACGTGGATTTGTGAATATAAATGTTCTGTATAAATTAAAAATTTATCTTAATAAACATTGTTTTCTCTTGTAATATTGTGTTTTAGTTAGTTTTCAAAAACACACTTTGAATTACAAATTATTATAGTTACTCGCTTGGAAAGTTTTGTCTCGACTAACTTGTCATATTTTCTCTGCAGTGCCAACATTCAAACCAACAGGCAAAGGCGGTAAACTCCTGGTGCTAAATGGATTTCGGTACGGAAAACATGCGCAATACGGCATCAAAACCACCTGATACTGCACTCGACGACGCAAGAAGTGCCCCGCTGCAGTTTACACGGTACACGACATGGTTGTCAAACGAAAAGAGAGTCATAATCACCCTCCCAATGATATGTAATATTATTAAAAGCTTATAGGAACTTGTGAAGTAATTGATGACGTACAGATTTTAGATTCTTCAGATTTTAGGAATATGTATGTAGGCGATTCGAGAAGAGTCTGAAGTGGTACCGGAGATATTATGCTTCAAATGTGGAGTAAAAATGCCTTGAAAGTTTTTTCTTTTATAATAAAGGGGTCTCGTGCCTCATTAATTTAACTTCTTTTTTACTCTTTTAAATTATTTTAAAGCTATGTGCGCCTTCCTAATCCATGTCGACTAGAAAATCTTTTACTCTTGGTATTTTAAACCTGATATTTCAATACATTTTTGTTTCACTTTCAGCCAGCTGGCCAATGATAAAAACGTCGAACAAAGGAAACCCAATAATCGTTCTCGACGGATACCGATACTCTAAACACACAGTTTCAGGTTTGAAGACGAGATGGTACTGCTCTTTGCATCACAAGAAATGCTCAGCAGTTCTATACACTATTGGTGACGAAATCATCAAACAAAATAGAAATCACAATCATCCTAGAATTGATTATTGATATTGTTGAAGCTGGGTGTGGTGACGGGATCCGTGTGCGGTGGTGGTAAATAAGAAGTCTTGGGTCGTCATGATAAATACTTTACTTGGTGCACCAATACATAATAATGGCAATGGATATGTGTGGTCGGGAAGCGCGGCGGGTGACGACTTCCTGATTTACATTGCGAGCCCCGAAACTGCTCACGATGCAAAACTATGCGTCGAGCCGCTATATCATACCCCCCCCCCCCCTTTTTAAAAAGAAAATCTAATTTTGGGTATGGTTATGAAAATAATTAATCACAATAAGTTCAAAACTAACTTGCCAATTAAAGTTACACAAGAAAAATCAGTCACACATTCTGATAACGAAAAGCTTACGATGCAAGAAGCGTTCCGAGTAATTACAAGTATCGCGTTACCGACATCGTTGGATGGCTCGACTTGCAACAAAGTATGTAACATTAATTAAATGATCACTTAGCATTGCTTTCTTAAAGATTAACAAATAGACATTACTAAAAAAAACATCGGAAGGAATTTGCGTGTAACACTTTGTTACAGAAAATTGCCTCAACAAGAAAAAAAATTATATATTTCATTACGTACATCATCATCACTAAATTACACAAAGTCACTACAAAATTGAAATACCAGCCTTATTTATTACATACTAAGGTAACATTTAACAAATGAGTCATCTTAGCCTCCGTTAAAAAATTAGCTCTACTGCTCAACAAATAACATTACATCCGCACTCCATGACGATACATAGGAAACACTGATCACTGCTCCAGCCGTTGCGTCTGCGGCGAGCCTTAAATAGCCTGGCGTTTGCTGCGGTACTTGAACTGCTCTGCTCCAGCCCCGTTCCATGGTCGTGGTCCCTGATGCCCAAACGATCTGCATGGTGAAATGGCGAGCGAAAATATTCTTCTATATCCTGCATTTCATGAGCTTTTCGTGATCTCGTTCGTCTGTCTACGTGGCAAATTTATTTCACTCTTTGTAGACGTTGGAAAGTATTATTCTCTCACATATTTATTCGTACTACGAGGTAAGCTCTACCACGCTGCTGGTATGTTCCGTCCATTTTCTAGAGACACATCTACGAATAGGTATTACCAGTTCCATGAAGGTTATCTTGCAGTTTTTGTCACGCCGGTGAAAATGTGCACGATACCGGCTGTGGGTTGCTCAACCTGTTCCACGTCATTGCACTGCCGCATGATGCTCGGGAAATAGCCACATGTGCCACGTGGTAGCTGCGTAACTGTTCCCACGAGGTACGACTTCGACTTCATAAGACCGGTATCTGCGTTGACTTGATGGTGATGATTACTAACAGGATGTTAGAATTTTGAGGTGCCGCGCTCCGACTTCGCCGAGTCGCCCCCTTTTTTCACACGCACGCACCAAACTAAAAGGTTCTCGAACGTCGACATTCCGATGGATCATGTTACAAAGCGTCGGTTTCTGTCACGTTGTATTCTTCAAATCTTGATTTGTCGGGGGTCACCAGTGTTGAGGCTGTGTGGACGGGGTGCGAGTGCGGTGGTGGTAAAATGTGAAGTCTGAGGCCTTTATAATAAATCGTTTACTAGGTGCACCAATACATAATAATGGCAATGGATATGAGTGGTCGGGAATCGCGGCGGGTGACGACTGCCTGATTTACATCACGAGCCCCAAAACTGCTCACGATGCAAAACTGCGTCAGCGAGCCGCTACAATTTTTTTTTGTATAATTGTTGTTAATCATCATTTACATAATTGTATCGCCCTCCGACTATGTTTCCTTCTTATCTAAGTGTAGTTCTAATAACCTTTGTCATCTCAACGGTATGTATTATGTAAATTAAATTAGTTATAGAACAATGCAAATGTGTGTGCGTGTGTGTGTGTGTGTGTGTGTGTGTGTGTGTGTGTGTGTGTGTGTGTATGTGTTCGCGTGCGTCTGCGCGCGTGTGTGTGTGTCTAAGCAGTATTGCCTATGAAAACCAAAACTGCTGGAATAAAAGTAAATGAAGTTTCAATTTTTTATGTTCTTTATTTTATTTTATTTAAATTTACATTTATATAGACTATCGCACCTACGTAAAAAGATAAACGCAGACTTTGCAGGCTCTCAAACAGCAAAATGGTACCTTAAACACTTTTATATCTACGAACGGCAGCTGTCGACATAAGTAACAACAACCACTGATAGACGAAAGTCGTCGACGCCCCATTAATCACAGCATAATCAACCTCTCAATGTATTGTGGTACCACCATTGATTCTATTTTCTATCACACGAGTGCCTCGGCTTCATACTTTGGGATCAGAGTAATGTATGTGATTGGTGGCGAATATTTATATGTATACCTTTTTATTTATTACACTTAATTTCGTTTTCGTTTTGTTGTTGCTTTGAGGATCCTTAAAGCCGAAGTTCATAATATACTCGCAAAGAGGTAGTCAAATGTTGGTCTTTGACAGTTACCGGTATTAAAAACATTTGGGTTGTGTTCAAATCCAGATGTTTATGTGCGCTCTATAATAAGATATGAAGGGCTATACTACTATTTATACTTTTGATGTTGGAGTTGTTTCCTGTAAATAAAGTAAATAAATCCAATAAACGTCAATACCATCGGTTGATATTTTACAATCGACTATCTTGACTAAAGTTGGAATAGCTATTTAAAAGACCACTGGTTATGGTATTTTAATAATTAAAGCACACATTATCGATTAGTAAATCAATCAAAAATCGCATAGTAAATATTTAATTAACCATTAGATCATGCAACCATGCCTTAAGAGTGAACATGCATGTTAATTCTAAAATATAAATATTATATAGTTTATTATTGAGATTTATACCTGAACACGTAATGGACTAAGGGTTTGGGGACGTAAAGGAGCTTAACCAAGACGCAAAGCTCCAAGCCAACCTCACCTTCACACGGTACGTCCTGTTTCAACAGACAAGGCTCTGGCGACCGATCGATGGCGGGATAACCATCCAACAAAAGGCGCAGTAAAATGTTGAGCTGTGATGGGGAGCAGCATCACACCTTAAAGATACTGCGCCTCTGCGCTCGCCAACCCGCCTGCCAAGCGTGGCGATTACTGGCAAATACCCCCTAAATGGTAGCACACAAAAAAACCAGGCCCCCAGTCTCCGGCAGCCCCGCTATTCCTGATTCCGGTAGTGGTCACGGTAACGGCGGGGCAGGGGGTGCTAAGAATCCCCGGAGGCGATTGCGCTACCACCCCTAACTATAACTGGCCCTGGTAACTTATAACGCGTGCACACTAAGGACAGACGAGAAGTTGCTCGAGCTGGAGGAATAATTGAGCAGGTTACTGGGACATAGTGGGTTTATCAGAAGTCCGCAGAGAGGGCGAGGACACGATAACTCTGAAGTCCGGCAACCTGCTCTTCTACCGGGAGGGTGACCAAAAGTCCCAAGGTGGTGTTGGGTTTCTTGTCCACAAGTCCCTCGTAAACAACATCGTAACCATCGAGAGTGTGTCGAACAGGGTGATATATACCTTATACTCAGAATAACCGAAAGGTATTCGCTGAAAGTCATACAGGTTTATGCACCAACCTCGAACCACCCGGATGAAGGGGTGGAGGAAATGTATGAGGACGTAAGTAGAGCCATACACACTTCCAAAACCTATTTCACTGTTGTTATGGGGGACTTCAACGCAAAACTCGGCAAGCGAGGCGAGAATGAGTTGAAAGTGGGACCTTTTGGATAAGGTCAAAGGAACGCCAGGGGAAATAGGCTGGCCGACTTTCTGGAGAAAAAGGAACTCTTTGCGATGAACTCTTTCTTCCAGAAGCCACCTCAAAGGAAATGGACCTGGTTGAGTCCGGATGGCAAGGCAAGAAATGAGATAGACTTCATCATGACCACAAAGAGACGGTTATTCAATGATGTCTCCGTGATCAATAGGGTAAAAACCGGCAGTGATCACCGTATGGTCGAGGCACATTGAATATAAATGTCAAATTGGAAAGGTGCCGCTTAATGAAGTTCCATTGCGAAGAGGTGTAAGACAGGGCGATGTTATATCTCCGAAACTGTTTACAGCGGCATCAGGAGACGCCTTCAAGCTCCTGGAATGGGAAGGAGTCGGCATCTCCGTCAATGGCGAATACATAACACACCTTCGGTTTGCCGATGATATAGTCGTTGTGGCAAAGACGCTGGATGATCTTGGCGCTATGCTCGAAGACCTCGACCGAGTATCCCGACAAGTGGGTCTTAAAATGAACATGGAAAAGACGAAAATTATGTCAAGTTCCCTTGTTGTACCCACTCCATCATCTGTTGGGAACTCAACTCTCGAAGTTGTCGACAAGTACGTCTACCTGGGACAAGTGATCCAATTGGGTAGGTCCAACTTTGAGAAAGAGGTCAATCGACGAATCCAACTCGGCTGAGCAGCGTCCGGGAAACTGCGCAAGAGCGTCTTCTCGTCACAATTACCTCAGTGTCTGAAGACGAAAGTCTTTAACCAGTGTGTGTTACAAGTGATGACATACGGATCCGAAACGTGGTCTCTAACTATGGGCCTCATAAAGAAGCTTAAAATTACACAACGAGCGATGGAGCGGGCTATGCTCGGTGTTTCTCTACGACATTGAATCAGAAACGAGGAGATACGTAGAAGAACCAAGGTAACGGACATAGCCTTGAGAATCAGTAAGCTTAAGTGGCAGTGGGCAGGGCACATAGCGCGAAAATTTGATGGCCGTTGGGGCAGAAAAGTTCTAGATTGGAGACCCTTCGACCAAAGACGCAGCGTAGGACGTCCAACAACAAGATGGACAGACGACCTTAAAAAGATCGCAGGATCAAACTGGATGCAGACTGCTAGTGATCGGTCGCTATGGAAAGCCATGGGAGAGGCCTATGTTCAGCATTAGACGTCCTTTGGTTGATAATGATGATGATGATGATACCTGAACACTTGATAATAAATTGTTAATTATGTTACCGTTGCACTTTTCGCCCTCTAGAACAAAGGCAAAGCAGTCATTCTCGTTGACGGATACCGATTCTACAAACATAAGGTGACCGGGGGAAAGATCAGGTGGCGGTGCGCACTTTATAGGAAAAATAAATGTAGATCTTTACTTTTCACCATCGAGAATAAGATAATTATTCGAAGAGGCCATCATAACCACCCGTAGAATAAAAAAAACCGCTGGAACCAGCATTGTGGTTTGCGCTCCTCTGCAACGACGAAGGTTGAAACAGATCTAACCACCCGTAAAAGGAACAGCACTGTATCAACTCGAGGCGTTCGGTACGAAACTCCATACTGCAACGCCTATCAAATTCGTAGCGTATCCACCTGGGATCGAGATCAACTTGGGACCCACTTTCGACCGCCGCTGGCGCATGCGTTGTCACGCGGTTAGGGCTAGACGTCCGATGTTCGTTGAATTTACCGTCCAATCTGTCAAACATGCTGTCATTCACAAGAAGCACTGTCATAAGTGGTAGCAAACGCGATCCGTAGCGAGGTGTTTGTATAAAAATCGAATAAACGCTTTCTTTTTACTATTTTTAGAAAGATCAGTGCAACAAAATATTAATCCACTTAGTCCAAAAAATATTAATCATCTTTACAATATTACTACCTTCATATTTAATATAAAATTGCTTATAATATTGTATGTTCTATGTCTCTGTAAGTGATCTGTATGCGTGCAAATTGTAAATAAATGAATATTGGTATATTTTTCATGTGTAATAATTCAGTAATTAGTTGGGTATTATCACGATAAGCACAGATTCGAAGAAAAAACGAACTTAGTTATACAGGGTGACTTTGTTATCAGTACGGATATTTTGTGTAAAGACTCCACTGATGATTATGAACAAACTTTAACTATGGGGGCAATAGTGAAATCGAGAAAAAAAAATCAGCTGTTCCATACATTTTGACCGCGCGCCAATTGAACTTTTGGGCTATTTACAATCTCAAATCTGACGATTCTTTAAGGGAATTGTTTAAAGAAGTCAAGATACTTACAGTGTATTTATAAAAAAAATATTTATATTCGTAAAAACTTGCACTTGTTTCCTAAAAAAATTGATTTATATGATATCAATACCAGAAACAAGAACAAGAATAAACTTGCCGTTCCAAACTTCAGACTTCGAAGAAGAAGGTTAATCACTCATTTATTGGAAGATGTATTACTTTCTTTAATAAATTGCCTCAAAATATAATTTTAATTACCTTAATATAAATTCAAATCGATTGTTAAACAATGTTTAATGACTAAAGGATATTATAGAATAAATGATTATATGAACGATAACAATGTATGGTCTAGCTTGTAAAAAAATTTAAATTGTAATATTTTTAAAAGAGGCATTGACAATAGTGACTGAGTTTGTTGCGCAGCTTCTTCTGAGCACTAGCCCACAATTGTCCCGAAGCTGTGATAGGGCCAATGTTGGTAGGTACGTGTATAAGTGCTAGCAATGTACAAAATCAATTAATTTTGAATTTTTTGAATTTTGTTTTTTTATAATGTAACGATTGAAGTTACTTTACATCAAAGTACATAAAAACTGCTATGATGTCATGGAAGCAATCACGTATGAAACTTCTAAACATACTAAAATACACATTTATTAGATCCAAGTAAATAACAGTAAAACATGCATAAAAAATATCCAACCCAACTATTTTCGAACACAAAAACTTTTCTTTTTAAAAAAGAACGCGAGGATGGATTTGATAGCTATTATACATAAGGCCGGCTGCAGGGCTGCAGTCTACACACCGTCGAGAACTCTGTTATTGCTCAGAAATTCGGACATTGTCATTCCGTTTTGGATTATACCTAAAAGTGGTCTTTAAAGCAACAATTTGCCTGAACAAAATGTCTTGAAACAAATTGTCTTGAAATTGCTAAGTTTGTGAAGCAAAATATGTATTATTTCAGGCAATCGAAAGATGTGTATACGCGTAATACCAGAAAAGGCGATAGACTTGTTACTGACCTGATTCCCAAGAGTGCTCGATGCAGTAAGAACTGCCACTGGATATGTATGCTCATATTTAATAAAATACCTCAAAATATAAAAGACTTGCCTTTTAACCGATTTAAAGGCGGCCCTATATAGGTGGCTAAACGAACATTGTTTTTATAATGTTAATGATTATTTGAATTTAATATGACATTATGACTTGTTTTTTTTTTGTTGTAACTATGACTTTAATTATTTTATGTGACGTATTATGTATCGTTACTATTTATTTCCATTTTGTAAACACAGACATTCCAATAATTGTTTTTAATTTGATTGAATTTAATGATTTAATGTTATTATAGTCACTTTGTTACAACAAAAAATGTATTTGCATTCTATTCATTTATGGCTGGAAAAGCTGAACTAAATGAAAATAATAACAACTTAAATGTAGCCTTTTCCAAACGCAAATAAACATTCATTTTATTTCATTTTACTTCACAAATGGTATACAAATGACGTTGAAATGATATTATTTGCACATGCCCCTCAATTTTCCACTTACTAGCTTGACTTAATTTATATATTTTATGACGTTATTCTAAAAAATATACATTTGAAGGTTGTGATCTGGGACTATTGAATATGCATTACTCTCATCCCAAAATTTGCAGCTAAATTGTGTTATGGAAAGCAAAAACAAACTTTATAGTATCTTCACATGCACCTCTCATTCAAAAATAAAATATTATCGTCGCAATAATTTGTCAGAAATGGCACGCTCACATTTAATTTAACTTTTATTTAATAAATCGACCAAATCTTGGTGTCTAGCAATTTTATTTCTTCAAAATTTTTCCTCATGATAAGTTTATTCGTTGCTGGCTTCTTTTTGATACCATTACATGTATTTAAATCGCAGCCTAGCTTTTTCAATTGTACTTTACAATTTATTACTTACTCCTTATATTTTCTAGGAACCTCTGCAGTCATATACACGGGCAGCCGTGGAGGTACCGTGCTGGTCTTCGAAGGTTTTCACTTTAATAAGCATATAATATATTCTGATGGAGACAAGATAAGATGGCGATGCCGCTTGCACAAAAACAGCTGTAGGGCCGTAATGTACACATATGGAAAAGAAGTCATAGGCCCCAAATTTAAACACAATCAATATTATGATACTATTTTAATAATTATTATGTACGGGAACTGGTTCGGAAGTTTCAATTGAAACTTGGCAAAGACGATACATTTGTTTTAAGATATTAATCAATATGAGCAGTAAGCTTGGATGAATTAACCACTGGATATGAAACGCAAGAGTGAATGTATGAAAACATCATTAGCCAATTTCTGCGGGTGGGGGGAGCCTGTCGTGTCAATTTTTGACAGTTAGTGCATGGAAGTGTCGATATTTTTTTATCGATATGTGTGGAACGAATGAATGAACGAATCTTTTATAAAATTATATTTAATTTTATCACCAAAACAATAAATTGCATTATGGGCATGTAATGCACAAACCATCAAATGAACAATTGAAACATAGAAAGTCATTTTATATGAACGACCTGGCAAGTATCACTTAGTTAGTGTAAACTTCCTAAATGTCTTACATTTTGAAACAGCCCGTTAGTACACAATATAGCCTTGCACCATTAAAATCCTCCTATGGGATAATTAAGCAGTAGATTTTATGCGTTGGCATTCAATCACGCTTGGCGTAAATTGGATGCCACATATTCGCTGATGTTTTGTGGTGATTCATTTTGCCTCTCTTTGGACTGCTTCTACCCACTTTATTTTCCTAAATGGATCTACAGAAAATATGAAATAATATTATAAAGATGTATTGTCAAATATGAAGTTTAAAATTTTAAACTAAACTGTTGTATTTTTAAGATTACCTTAATCTACTATCGTTACCATTTGTATTGTTTAACATTTTACAGATTAATCATTTTATTTTAAAATAATTCATATTTAAAATTTAATAAATGTTTATCGATATGATTTATCGACAATTGTCAAGCACAATTAAAATGAAACTGACAAGAGAACGAATGATAAACATATGATATCCTACCGTATAAAGTATACGTTATCTCGTTAATTTTGTAATAACTGACCACCACTTTTTTAAATGGCAATGTTACTTTTTTCGTGGAAAACACATTTTACTATTTTCATGAAAAATAACAGCTTTTTTGGGATAAAACGTTACTTACGGATTAAAATTAATATTTGATGTCTTGCCGCTATAATTTTTACACAAAAATAAGCCACATTCACCCATTTTTTCCGTAAATGTTTCTTACTGAGCTCTATCACCGTTCTGACAAGACGTCACCCGTAAGTGAGGCCAAAAAGCCCGCTTCGTGGCTAAGGGGGCACAAGCGAAATTGCCCGTCATTGCGCGTCCAGTGGTTTATTCGTCCAAGGCAGTAAGTTATTTAAGAGATTAATGTTTTCAATAACTTAAATAATTTAGTCATAATAAAGGTTATATTTTTGATAAGAAAATATTAGAATTGATGTATTTGACGAGAATATAGCCCTAGAATAACAAACTTAGTTTCTTTGTTCTACTGCTTAATTTAAAATAGAGTGGTAGGCTGTTTGGTGTATCTAAAGTCATCATGAAAATACAACTCATCATTAGTTAATTAAACCAAGTAGTGCGAAAGTTGCCGTAACCATCTTTCAGTGTTAATGACTGTGGATTTTTGAATAAATAGTAAATAGATTTAACGAATTTAATAGAATAAATGAATAATTACAATATTTCATTGAAATAACTGTGGTTTGATTACTCTTCGTAATGACAGCTATTTGTCATTTCAACGTCCGCCAATATTTTGGGACGCTGTCGTCGCGCACGGCCAATTTAAACATTTCAAATTTCAAAGTTTACGCCCTGGACATCGCGGCGGTCCGATTCTGGTTTTAGGAGACTTCGAATACATGAGGCACAGGCCGGCTGGGGACCATCGCACGAGATGGCGCTGTCGGTACAACAGACAGAAGGGATGCAAAGCGGCCCTCTACACTTGCAACAACGAGATCTCCTGCGGCAATGTAGATCATAATCATGACCCCGTTTTCAGAAGAACGTTTAGTTTATACCTAATTAAAATTAATCTCAGTAAAAAGACTAACATAACTAATAAAATTATTTGGAAATCAAGTTCATTCACTTTTAAAACATTGTGATCTTTGAGACAGTGAAATAGCCATTGACTCGTGCTACTTTCATACAAAGCAAATGTTATATGATTGCATTTAAAAATATTTAAAACTTTCAATTCTATTTTTTAACAATCAACAAATGGTATTATTTATTTAAAAGCCCCAAAAAATCAGTAGAAATAAGTATTTTCCTATTTATAACCTAAAACTTCTTTGTTAATTCATGGTTTGAAATTGGTTTCAGAGGTCTTCTTTGAGCAGTCAGGCCGTGCAATCGCTGTGGCCGTGGAATGGTCCTGGATGGCTATAGGTTCGTGAAGCACAAGGAGAATGGCCCAAAAACTAGATGGCGCTGCGTGCTCCACAAGTTTGGTTGCCGAGCAGCTGTCCACATCGCAGAAAAGGACACTATACTCAAATATAATAATGAGCACAACCATTAAAACTATCCTAATAGCGGATAGTGGAAGAGTTTATTTGTTTGAATATTGGATATTTTCAGTTCATTATAATATATCATTTGAATAATCATTATCTTAGAAGTACTTAACCAAGACAATTAAATTATTCGAGCTCAATGTGTGGTTTAAAATCTAGTTGCGTTTCTCTACGTATGATGATTATGTAGTAGGTTCGTAGCAAATGCTATGAGAAAACTAATAAATAGATCGTAGCAGTAGGCTCGTAGCAAACGCTACGAGCTACGAAGTTTTCTTTGTCTGTGTTCGGGACACACTTCCATCCCACGGCGCATACGTTGTCACGCTAGTCGTTTAATCTAGGTCAAATATCGGTCAATGTTTAAAATACATACACAAGAGAGCAGAAAAATTAAATAACTAGAACTCGCTAAGGGACTTGTGAATGGCGCGATAAGTCATATTCCTGAAATAATATGGCGTCTGTGATACATACCGTAACGATTTACTCTCGGTTCGCGTATAATTTGGTAATGATGGTATTCACATCATACAGCCTAAATCCATACAGTTTTCTGCTAAATTTAATCACGGTACAGCTGAAAGAAGAACTTTTCCGATTGTCTTGTCTTGGGGTTCAAATGTGCACAAAATGCAGGGAGCTACTGTACATCATGCTGTTATTTATCATATTGTTAGGATTTTACGGGCTAAATAACAAAAAAAAACTGCTATCCGACCTACGCCGTAGTCAATCTTGCACCAAAATAATAAAATTACCAAAATGAAATAAATAAATACTTTTTTATTATTAACCTTTTTTATCTGTTAATAAAATGAACCAAAATTTATAAATAATTTTAACCTGATAAGAGAAATACCATTATGATGGTTTTGTAGGAATAAAAGTGTGTTACATTGTGATAGCAAAAGAAAACTATCGAAAATATTATATGCTACATGTTATTTAATGTTCCATCACAATGTAACACGCTTTTGTTCTTTAAAACCTATATAATGCTAGTTTTCTTATCAGCTTATTTTTTTATAACTTTTTGTTAATTTTATTACCAGGTAATAAAAGCTTGTAAAAGTATTTCTTATTTTATTTTATTCAATTGCCGATTTCATCCTCTATGCCATATTTTCTTTTTTAACTTTCGTCGTTTTTTTTTGTATAATTATTATTTTTAAAATTTATCCGTTTGTTATATTTACCAATGTTGTTTTTTACTATGTTTATTGTTTTTAAGATATTCGATGGGAAAACCAAGGTCGTGGAAACGCACTAATAATTAAGGGTTATAAATTTACGAAACATGAAGTACGTGGAAACAGGGCAAGATGGCGCTGTGCGAATTACAGACATGGATGCAGAGCCGCTGTCT
This sequence comes from Pyrausta purpuralis, assembly GCA_963924145.1. Taxonomy (NCBI): domain Eukaryota; kingdom Metazoa; phylum Arthropoda; class Insecta; order Lepidoptera; family Crambidae; genus Pyrausta; species Pyrausta purpuralis. The sequence goes on from OZ001643.1 coordinate 24,541,149, forward strand.
TTCTTCATAACGATCACACTATAGTCAAGTTTGTGAGGGAACACAATCATTAAAACTAAAGTTTTTTAGAAAGGACGAAAATTACATATGAACTATAGTACGTACGTAACGTTAGTAGAGTTTAATGAATAAAGATAAATGGATAAACGTGATTTCATATATTTTCAAAAACCTGGAGCTCTTTTTTTAATCATTCGCGTCAATATTTTGAGTGTTTTTCAATTGAAAATCAATTCAAAGTCAATCACGCTAAAAAAAGACGCGGGTAATAACAAAATTAAAAGCCATCTTTTTTTTATTCCTGCTGTGCAAATTTGGACAGATTTTCATTCGTGAATTTTACATAAATCAGGGAAAATTCCATGCGTGAGCTTTCTTTGACTGTTTCTTAAACCAAATTTATTCATACATATGTTTTTAAAAAAAATGCACAAAAAAGATGCATTTTTAAAAAGGAAGTCAACAGTGACAGTGATAAACTCAAAAAAAGTAAGTGAGGTTATAGATTGAAAAAGCCACATGCGTGACTTCTTGCTTTTGCGATAGACAAAAGCGTGATCTTTTGTTCGTGCAGGGGGCAAATATGTTTACATATCTTTAACTACGACAGAGACAAATATATGTTGGAAGTTACGTGACCGGACGCAGCTAGCGCCATCTACAATCGATGCCAGCGCCATCTATAGTCGACGCCAGCGCCCCCACGCGGCGCTTGACAGAGTCTATGACGTCGCGGTCGGCCGGGACGAGCTCATTCGAAGTTCATCGGTCGAATAGTGAAGACGTGTAGAAACTGTCGCGCGTCATACTAAATCTATGTCGGTTTATTTCTGTGTAATTTCTATCTAAAATTATAGTGTGATTTACCAATTGTGGTGTTATAATTTTGCCAACACATTACCCATCGAGTGCCTACTAAGAAGTCTCATTATGGCTGAAAACGAGGAGTCGGACTTGCCATCACCGATATTGCCAGTGCTGACATATATATAACAACTTTTTTCAAGAAGTCTATGCCAATACCATGGTTAATTAGCCATTATCTTATAGATCTTCGAAGGTTTTAACTTTAATAAGCATAGGATATATTCTAATGCAGACAAGATAAGATGGCGATGCCGCTTGCACAAAAACGGCTGTAGGGCCGTAATGTACACATATGGAAAAGAAGTCAAGGTCATTTTTTTTTACCGATATAGTGCCGACTGTATTTATGCACCGCCTATTAAATATCTTGTTTGTATGAAATAGTCAATCTATTTATAAATTGCTATTTAACGCTTTGGGTGGCTATAAGTAAGACGACCCGTCTGATGTAGTGGTCGAGAAATCGCCTACTATGCAGCGGGTTGCGGGTTCGATCCCAGCACAATTCAAACATTTGTGTGCATGAACTTGTCTGTTTATATTGGTCTGGGTTTTTTCTATGTATATCATGTATATATTTACAAACAAAAAGTATTATATCCGTTTTCTGGCACCCATAACACAAGCTTTGAGTTGCTTACTTTGGGACTAGATGGCGATGTGTGGGAATGTCCAAAGGATATTTATTTATTATTATTTATATTTATAAGTCATCATGTGTACTGTAAATGTCATGTCATGTGAAATTCAATAAAGCGATTTCTACAGCGTTATATTTCTGAAAAAAAATGAATTTTGCTATTATTCTGTTTATGCTTGCTTATTTGTATTCTGCATCGTATTTTTTTTAAAACATTCAGCAACAAATGAAGCAATCTTGTTTTATTTCAGAGAATGCATGCAAAATGATTCAAACACAAAGAGGAACGAGACTGGTCATGTTGCAAGATTACACGTTCCACCGAATCAAGGGTACGATATGGGTCTGTTCTAGCCGAAAGGCTGGGTGTAAAGCAAAAATTCGACTGGACCATGATAACTCCCTTTATATTTGCAGTTTACTCCACAACCACGCTCCGCCTAGGTACCATGTCAATGAGTATGGACAATATGTAAAGCTGCTTTCCAAGCAAAAAAATCAATCGGGATTTCAATGTTAATTCTGTAACAGTAAATAGTAATTGTAACAGCTCAGTTCTAATAAACATAGGTACTTACGAGTAAGTACTTATCCTTAAATATACCACCGGCATGCCAATTAGCTTTAAAATCGCTTGCACTTCGCGTCGTCTTTTGTTTGAAGTGAAAATAATTTTTGTATCGCAACAAGAGTTTTGCGCGGGGTAGCGGTGGCCGCGATAGTTCATGAAAAAAATCTCTCAACATTCAAATGTGTCAATATTTCAATTTATTACCTAACCAAGACTTGACAATTTTTACCCACACGTGCAAAATCAGAACAGGTCCCTAGATAAATAAAATGACGAACCACTTTTAGTGCGACTTTATATTAAAGCGTCAGCAGCGCGACAGAAGCGCGGCAGCAGCGGATGCCTTTACACTGCTATAAGTATGGGTATAGTGGTATGGACCCGCGCGACCAGCCGCGCTGCCGTGTTTAGTATGAAATCATCGGCAGCGCGACTGTCGCGCGTAAGTCGCGCCGCTGCCGCGCTGCCAAAGTCACCTAAATATGAAAGCGCTCTAAGTGCGCTTTCACATTAGAGCGACAGCAGCGCGACTCTAATGTGAAGGGCTAACTACTGTCATTTTATGTATGAAATTGACAGCAGCGCGATTGTTGCGCCGCTAAAAACGCCTAAGTGTGAAAGAGCTATTACTCGAATCATTAAAAGCTTTTAATAACTGACACCGATTACATTTATTGTCGCACTGATTTCGGGGATATCAGCCCCTTTCAAGAGAGATTGGCTAAGTGCTAAGTAGATGTTATACATGTGTAGTCATTAAATTACATGTGATTAGGAATCGTGAGAATTTGAAATTTAAAATTTTATTTATTTATTTAAATTGTTTTAAACTTTCATTTGCACAACATTAGAATAGTTAGATATGAGATTGCTTCTATGTACCTTATTATTTATAAGGTTGATCACGGATTACCTTCCTCTGTTATTACGTGGTAACTCCGTGATTGCGGAGCTTTAACGGCGCTGCACACTACCACAGTAAAATTAAAAAATCTATAGATTCTACTTTCTATGTTTGTGTCAAGCGGAACCGTATTATATAGAAGTCAAATAGCTAATTTGAGTCAAGATCTAGACGCATTTAAGGATACATAATCCTCTCCTACATTCGCTTTAAATTCGAATTGATAGAGGGTACAATTCCCCACAATTAGTAGTTAGTAACTAAGTAAGCATTTCATGGCTGCTAAGTTGTTGTCATATTGAATTTTCCGTTTGTAATATTATTTGACCAGTATAGATTGTTTTTTTTAATGTACTTATCTATTGAGTATTGCATTGATCTATGTTCTTATGTATTGTAACGTAACATTTTATTAAATAAATTATTTTTGTGTCATTACTGATTTTTTGTTAAAGAGGCAACCCTAATTTAAAGGGAAGTTACAATCCTTCTCGACTTCGACTCGAAGCAAAAATTCGACTAAACCAAGATTACTCCTTTTATTTTTGCAATCTATTCTACAACCATGCTCCGCCTTGGTACCACGTCAATGAGTATGGGCATTATGCAAAGCTACTTTCTATTAAAAAAATAGAATCTGTTTTTTTTGTCACCAAACATAAAGACACGTCTTGTTGTTAGCGCTCCAGACTACAAAGCCAGCGGTTGCGGATTGAAATCCAGCAAGGGGCAAGTATGTGATAAGCACAAACATATCTACCGAAGTCATGCATGTGTATGTGTACATATTTAAGTAACCTAAATATGTACAAAATTGGAGATGGGAGGCATTACTGGAAAAGCACTGCAGAGTTCGCGTTTCACTTAAAAAACAGGTGACAAGTTGTCAAAATAGACCAATATCAGAGCGACAAAATGCGTATATCGTATGGAGTTCCACATGGTTCTATTTTGGGCCCACAGCTTTTCCTGATATATATAAATATTATACAGGAGCTAGACCTAAGAGGACATCTCACCCTCTACGCTGACAATGCCTGCCTTTTTTATTTTGATTCGTCTATACAGAAAATAATTTCCCATGCACAACATGACCTAAATTTACTATTTAACTATTTTCAGTATAATTTGCTAACAATAAACACCTCTCAAACGTGTTACATCTGGAGCTAGAGCAAGGAACAAGCCAATCATGCCTTACGCGCCATTAACAATAAATAATATACCCCTACCTGACCTGCGAAAAAACGTGCGAAAAATATCTCGGTTTGTATATGAACCGCCATGTATCTGGTTCTGGAACGAAATTGATAAGTCTTAGTGGATTACTTCGAAAAAGTATTCAATGCATTCCACGTAAACTAAGAATGTCAATTTATAACTCCCTAGTAAAAAACGCAACTAATGTACCATAGAAATCTGGGAATGCGCATCGAAAACTAAATTGGTTCAACTTGAGATTTTATAAAATAAAATTATTAAAATGCTTTATAATTATAAATTCCTAACAGAGACTAAAAAAATATATCGCAAAACAAAAATAATGAATATCAAAAAACTTTTTTTTTACAATACAATAATTATTATTTGAATAAAGTTTGACTTAAATATTCATTCCAATATAACATACATAAAACGAAAAAATGTTTACAACCACTGCACTAGGCGCGCCAGCTTCTTGGTTTTACCCAAACCAAGAACAAATTACAGTAAGACGATGATAACTTTTGCAGGAGCACTACTTTATAATAATGTACCCTCAGATATAAAAAATATCTAGTCGTTCAATGTTTTCAAGACAAAATTGTCTCGGTATCTTATTGAAGATAAATCCTTTATTTAAATATGTGAGAAACTAATTAACTAACCAACTTAAATAACCGAAGTTATTGCTTAAATAGGATAATTATTTATGCGTGTGTGTATAACGAAAAATGTGGCTTTTCTTTTACAAAATTGTGTGATTTCGACGGCGAATGCATCGAAACTTTTAACGACATTGTTGTCATGTAAGTAAATAAATAAATGATTTATTAATGAAAAAAAGGTATTTATGATAACAAAAAGTGACCTAGTTAATAAGTCTTAGTGAGAATAAAGATCTTTAAACCTAAACCTATGTACAATAAAGGCGCGGGGCGCCTTATCTGGTATTCGTGGCACATGTTAGGAAATTCCTTAATTTAAATCCAAGACAAAATGATGTAATGTCTGGCACACATTTGTTCACGCAATACTACGTTCATTACATAATAGTATAGTAGTTATTTTAAAAGCCCGTCAATATATTCCAAGCCTTATCTTGTACGATATATCTGCCAGGATGCAATTTTGTTAAGTTTTAATAATAGGTCATAAGTTTTAGTTGAGTACTTGAATTATAATTAATTGTAAATCAAATCAAATCAAAAGTAGGGAAAGTCCGTGTGAAGTCTAGACGGACCGCTAGATAAATAAAACCATGGATATAATAAGCATTGTTACTCGTATCATTAAGCCCTTTAAGGTTATAATATCTGACGGCACCTATCAGTAGTATTAGGTGTCATGATGAACATGACTGTCATCAACGGAATCACCGAAAGAGTAGTAAGTTCTCTCTCTTACTGATTTCAGGGATGTTAGCCTAATTCAAGAGGTGTTGTGGTATCGTGTGAGTTTGAGGACAAGTTATTTTCTTTTCAGACCTAACATTTAAAATGATCCTTTCGCAAAAGGGAAAACCGTTGATGCTGTTACAAGACTACACGTTTTACCGACTCGGGGGTACTATATGGACCTGTTCCAGCCGAACTGTTACGAAATGTAAAGCTAAAGTTCGATTGGACAAAGACAACTCGCTATATATATGCAGCCTCCACCACAACCACCCTCCACCTCAATACTTTGTCACTGAAAGCGGAGAATATATAAAGTTATTAACAAGGAATACTCGTAATTAATCAGATATTTTAAACTTAATAGTAAAAGTTCAGGCCACAACCCAAGTTGTGAGCTGCTTAACTTATTTGCTTATAGGTATCTTATCCGTTTAAATAATTACGTTTCATAACTATGAAGGTATCATTGAGGTCTATGCCGTCTTACCATTATCAAACGAAAATCGCTTGCACATTCAATATGAAGGCGGATGCTACTTAAATAAAATATTATATGACCGAGGGTGCAAGCGATTTGGCTCTTGAGGTGGTAAGGCAGCGGCGACATTGAGAGTACTATACATTTAAATAGCCATACTCTGGAACACTGTATTTGGTATCATTGTTGATGTATCATTAAATGTGTCAGGCAAACTGTAAGCAGATGTAATGTAGTATAGGTTATTTACTACCGGCCGCAAAAAATTCAAGACAGATCTAAAAAAACAGTTTGAGCTTATGACCTTCTGGGTAGAATTTGCACGCTTATCTCAATCTCCTAAATCCCATGTGAAATCGTTAATAGAGAACTTACCTATCATGTTTAACTATTAATACCTATGGTTGACTAGTAGATAAAGTTCTTAACATTAAGTTCGCCAAATGTACCGTTTGTTTGTGCATAAAGTTTACATAAATAAATAAAAATCTTTGTTTTTTCGTTCAATACCAAAAAGAGTTCAGCCACTGTCTTCGAAAAAAAAATTGTAAGTGTCAATGCAGGTAACTGAAACAAAAATGGTTCTTGAAACCTCAATGTTTTTTTAAACAACTTAGAGTTTGCCTTTTGCCTATTAACCAATCCCTAAAATATAATTGTTTTTCACTTTTTGTTAAAGGCATAGCAAAGCAGTTAACAGGATTTATCAACGTACCAAGTTTCAGCTGTGTAATGCTAATAGTTTCCCGAACCCCAAGTGTTTTTTGCCATTTGACCAAAGAACTCTGAAAAACCCTTTTTTTCTTTTCAGATATTAAATAGAAAAAAATGCATTTGGACAGAGGGAAAGTATTATTGATGTTAATCAATTTTATATTCTACCACTCAAAAGGCACGATTTCAACTTGCTCGAGTAAAGTTAAGAACAGAAAAAGTGATCACAGAAAGCTTTTAAAGTCATTTATTATATTATTACTATCACAAAAAAACTCCCAGAACTGAAAGTTATTATAAAAACAAGCAGAGGAATGCAGTTGATGCTTATCAACAACTACACGTACTACCAAATGTTAGCCAGTAGTAAGACTTGGACTTTCTCGAGCCGGACAAGAAGAGTCAGGTGCAAAGCAAAGGTCAGATTGGAGGAGAAAAAAACAATAACACCTGTGAATCTTCTCCATAAGCACCAGCCTCGTCACTTGAGACGGCATCGTAATAACGACGAGGAGTATGATAGTTACTTCACACCAGATCAATGGCATTAGCCACCAACTTTTGCCAGGGAAGAAATTTGAACAAGTTTTAAAAATAGTCATGCATTGACAGCAAATCTGGGAATGGATATACTTAAAGAAGCGTTTCTTAAACCCAATAGCATCCCCAAATGTGTGGTCATATAAAATAAAACTGTCTTATTCTTTTGTTTAAATGCTAAAAATAGTCTCAGCGAAATAGATTTCGGGTAACGTCAAAAAAAAAAACATCATGTTTCAATTTCTTTTTACTTTTAGCGTAATTTTTACGGTGTTATAAATAAACAATTTAATCTAGGTCCATCTTATTAAATTATGACTAACCTAATAGTTGAAGTTATGTGACTTGTATAACCTAGGTGCGGGATTTTTGCTGTGTAGCTCGCCTTTTTTTAATTTAACTGATTTATTAATTGTCTATTTTTCTATCCATAATAAGGTCTGTATTTCCAGTATATAGGATAGAAATCTTAAATCAAGCTGCTTGTAATTATGTCAAAATTAACAAACCTTTTCCTTAGTGTTAACATAATATCTGTACTGATTACATACATAAAGTTTTTTTTTTCAGGGAATCCATATAAAATGGTTGAAACATTGCAGGGTCGTCATCTGATAATGATAAACGACTATACATACTATAAAATATCAAATGCAAGAGTATGGACGTGTTCAAGTAGAACTTCGTTTCGATGCAAAGCTAAGGTCAGATTAAGTGCAGAAAGAAAGATCATATCGTCCAATCTGACCCATACACATCCTCCGGCAAAATATCATATCACGAAAGAAGAGAAATATCTAAAGCTTTGAATTGGTGGCAGTCGTCGATAACAATGACAGAGTCTACCCAACGAAAGCGTGGCATAGAGATTTTTGAACGTTGGATAATGGCAACGTTTTACGACCTCAAAAGCACGTCATTAAAGTCGCAAAAATGTTATATTTAGACTTTACTACATTTACTGTGACAATTTACTTGAATATTTTTAGTGAATAAGTTTTACCCACATAATTATATAAATGATCGTTTATTTATGAGTGCACAACTTATTTCTTACAAACTTTGTTAGTTTTGAAAAAAGATGCGATTGTCTAAATCAATCGTATCCATTTGACAGTTCAAAACGTCCGTTATGATCTGTCAAACAGCAAAGAACAAAGCGTTTGACACATCATACCGTACGTTTTGAACTGTCAAATGAGTACGATTGTTTTACACAATTCCACCTCTGATAAGTTTGTACAACTGTCAAAAATGTTCTGTCTCAAACATCACGCCGCGACTGTATCGAATCTTAGAGTAGTGCAGGGTGTAAAGTTTGACATTTTGCGACTGCTTCGATGTTGCATTCACTGCAGTCGCGACATTGACAAATAATGTACTGTATATTGGCGACTGCGTCGAAACTAACGCGCGTTAGTATCGATGCAGTCGCGCTTCTCTATCGATACTAACGTGCGACAGCATCGATGCCAAATTAAATCAGTTCATTGCGTGAGTCACAATGCTGTCTGTATCGATTGAAAACTTTTGACAGCTTATTTTGATAGTATTATATCATGACTTTTATAGATCTAACAATGGCGAAACAGTAGAAAGCATGAGCATACATAGAATAATTTTCTTTATTTGTTCCAAAGTATAAACGTCAGTAGCTATACCGAGGTACAATGAATACTATATTTACTAGAATAATAACCGGACGAGTGCGAGACGGAAAAGCGCATTGCGGATTTCCTGCCTACTTTAATTGAATATAGGGGATCCCCTTGAAATGTGTTTTTTTATTTTTTTTTTGTTGACGTAACTATTAAGGGTTCCATTGTTTTACTATTTGGCTACGGAACCCTAAAAAGCTTTCTTTTTGACACTGTTTATTACGGTGCTTTGGATTAAAACGATATCGTTCTAGTGCCGGACGTAGTCCCTGGAACTATTGAGGCACAGAACTACACATGTCTAGTAGTAGATATTTTGATATAACTTTGATTATTGATAAAACTCTTTAATTTGAAAGATTGTTATTTGTTTTGTAATAATGGTGCCCACTTGTATAACGCGCGTCGCTAGCTCGACGCATATTACTCGCGCAAATTTAAAGTTTATATTTGCTTTAGAGATTTTATTTATAATTTGTAAATTTAATTGTAAGGAAATTAAAAAAGATATGCTATATTACAGTTTTCACTAGAAAACTAACTTAAGGTCTCTGAGCTGAACTGCGAACGGACGGACAGATGGACATGGCGAAACAATAAGGGACTTGTTGGACTAAGGAGGAGTGTGACAGTAGAGCATTACCCAGCTGTAGGATGTATGCATAAATCTTTATTTATTAATTTAAATGTTTAATTTTAATTTCAATATACCCCTGCCTTTCAAAACATTATTGCACCAAAAATACTTTTAGGTGCATATGAGATAGAAAACTTTAATACCATACTATCTTTACTGGTTTACAAAAAATCATTTTTTTCAGGTATTCTATATAAAATGGTGGAAACCACAAAGGGCACTCATCTGATAATGATAAACGACTATACATACTATAAAGTATATGGACAAGTGTGGGTGTGTTCCAGCAGAACTACATTTCGATGTAAAGCTAAGGTCAAATTGAGTGCAGATCGTACTATCATATCGTCCAGTTTGACCCACACTCATCCTGCAGCAAAACATCATATCACGAAAGATGGGAAATATGTCAAGCTGTGAATAAAAGTTGTGCTAACAATGAATGACATAAAATCTAACCAACGAGAGCATGATCCTAAAAGATTACAATAAATTAATAATTACTGTCTAACAAACAAAATTAAATGTCACTTTCATATCGTGTCAAACTTTTACAACCACAGCGCCACCTGCCGAGAAGTCAGGCTTAAATCCGAATGACGTCAACATATTATTATTAATATTAGCTTTGTTTACGTTGCAAATAGTTTTGCACTACGATTTACTGTAAGATACGGGCGAAAAACTCGTATTGTTAGGTTTTCTAGGGACTTTTAGTGTATATATTCTCTCAACACCCCGAACAATTTCTTTGACAATATCGCTAGATTACGCACTGCACAATACTTTTATAGAGTGGACTATAGGATATCTCCATAGATATCCTATGTTGAATTTGGTTTAGTTTTTTAACGTAAAAAAGCCTTTGCTTTAAACAATATTAAAAAACTAAACCAAATTCAGCATAATGACCAAAAAAACTCAAAATAACGTATTCATCTTATATTAAGGAGAAACACATTCTTTTGGAGTCTGTGCATGATGTGTGTAGTCTGTTTGTAAACTTGACATCATGCTCCAAATCCAAAATAATGTGTTTCTCCAAAATAGAAGACGAATACGGTATTTCAAGCTTTTTAGTCATTTATTTCAATTTATTATTATTTTATTTTGTTGCATATTTGAAAAACACTGAACAACTTAAGGCGTGACAAATAAAATTATTGCCTTCAAAAACTGACCAGCAAGCTAACGTACTCTAACAGTCTACGCACACAAAAACTACTGGACCGATTTTGATGAAATTAACATTTTATCACTGTAAAATACAAACATTCAATTATACAAATATGCATATATACATACACTTACGAATATATACATACATTAAGTGCTGTGTACTTAGGAAGTCCTTATATAAATAGTTAACTATAAGTTCACGTAATTGGATATGAATGTCTTTATAATAGACAGATATGTTTAACATATAAGGTTCCGTGTTCACTTCATTTAATCTATTCTCTATACCAGTGTACCAGTGTTCCGCTAATTGTGTGTCACTAGTTATTGTGTCTCAAAAAAAAAGGTTATCTTAGAACTTAATAAATAACATTATAACCTTTTTTTTAGGGTAAGAAAATAACATAGAAAATGACTTTTCATTTGTGGTGTACTTTTAAACGTGTTCTTTTTTCTAGATGTACCATAAACACAAAAAGTTTGCGAAACACTGCTCAAAGCTCAAAGCAGGTATGGAGGTACTTGCTTTTTAAATTGCGCATTGTAAGTTTAATGTTATGCTTCGTTCTCGTTTTGCAAACTAGTGCATAAGTGTATAATTAAGACAGTAATAAAAATAAGATTTCTGTCTGTACAATACAAGACGGAGCTTAAAAAAGAACTACCTACCTGAAATAATTCCCGACCTCAAGCATAAATCAACGAAACTTTATTGTCTTTTGCAGAATTGGATTTCAAAATAATAAATTCATCGAGAGGAGGTTTCCTATTGATGATAGATAGTTTTACATTCTACAAACAAGGGTCTAAAGGAAAGATGTATATATGCACGAATAAGCATACACATGCATGCCTTGCCAAAGTGAGTTTGGAAAGTCCTACCAAAGTTGTTGCAATCAATCTTGAGCACAACCATAGTCCACCTGTCTACCACGTCACTAAAGAGGGGAGATATGTAAGAATGAGCTAAATGAGATGCCACTGGGCACAGCTTACAGCGAAGCTACGAGCGTTGAGGTGCGTGCTGTTCACACTTAAATGTAGAACAACGGAGTTGCGACGCATCGCAATCAAAGCGTCGCGACGCTCCGACATCGCGCGACGCGACGCCTCAAAGCATCGCAACTGTTCGTGTGGTATTGCATTTACTTGTTTTGAGTGCCGGTTCCAACAAATAGACCGCAGCCGTCGCTGTATCAGAAGTTAAGATATAGTATTAGAATAATTATAATCTAAGTAAGGTTAGAGAAGGTAAGGCAAGAGACTAATGAAACATCTAATATCTTAATCTGTAAAGTAGTTTGTTATATATAATTAATTATTATTATGCAATACTTTATGATGTTATTTTGTAAGTCTAAGAGCCCGTGAAAAGTCGACCTTTACCGATCTGATAACTCGATTAGACATATTTTTGATCAAATATATTTCTATAAATTATAGCCTATGACTACTTACCGATCAATAACTGATCATTTTTTTTTTAATTTAGTCAAATTATTTTTATTACTCTTATTATTATTACCGAATGAATTTTATCTCATTGATAGTTATTGACGATAATTATTGTAAGTTAATTGAAAAAAGACTCTATCGTCAGGTAATTTTTATAAATGTATGAAGTATTTTTATTGTACTGAATGTCTTAAACAAAGCACATGTTACTCTATAGTGAATATAACTCAAAGTTGTCACTGACAATTTATGACAAATAATGAAGACATGGTAAAGGTTGCCTGAAAGAGATCGTTTATAGCGATAAGATCGCCTAAGTTGTACATTTTCTCGAAACGAATATATCATGAACCTATGTCATCACATATATGCAATAAAGAGTTATATTATCTTATAGTCTTTAACAAGTGCTGAGCAGCATAGTAAAACTTAATACAGACCATTGTATCTGTATCATCTAGTCGATAAAGGTCAATCTACCATGGTTTCCCCTAATATAACGTATTGTACCAATAATATATTTTAATAAATGATCATTCATTAACATTTATAGATGACTTCTACCATGATAGCTAATAAAACTCACACTACTTTTGTTTTTAATTTTTGAAATAATAATCAGTAAATCAGTAAATATTTTACTAACGTGTAACAAATAAATTCTTCCTGTATTTGCTTATGATATTAAAATCAGGAATATTAAATACATATACCTACGAAATCTTCAAAGCAGAATTTATCTTTTGAAACACTATGATCATAAATAACTGTTTTTACTCGTAAAGGGGCTTGATGGCCCAAGAACCCGATGGCTGGTTTGCCGTTCCACAAAGTTTAAGGCTTTAAAAGTGGTTGTATAATTTCATATTCCTTACGCATGTTGACTTTTATGAGTAAGGACAGATGATTCTGTAGGTACCATGAACCGTAAAAAATCCGGTTGCCGTCAGCGTCTACTTGACTTTTTATCTTCTTATTATATTAAAACAACTTCATTTGCTTTTGACTAAAACTAACAAATCTGACCTAAGTGATGAGTTAATGGCCAAAATTAAAATATTTACCTGCAATTTAACATATTTGTTATAGTTATTTAAAAAAAATACAATCATAGTCTACATATTCAGGAACAATACACTTATTACAGAATGATAATAACTTATTCCTGCAAGAAATTATAACTGAGTATAATCTGACACCGCGCGACTGTCGCGCGATAACGCATGTGCACGCGGTCCGACACTGATGCTTCGTTTTATCGCGCTATAGTTGTTCTGTGGCCTCGGAGGACTATCCAATATTTTTTATATGATTTGTAAATTACTTACTGATTTCTTTATTAAAGTACTACTTAAAACCGCTATAAAATAACATCCATATCAATATTGTTTCAGAATCACAACCACTTTTGAAAAAAATACCGTTGACACCTGCTGAAAAACAGCGCCGGTATAGAGAAAAACTTAAAAAGCACCCGAAGAAGTATGCCGAATATAAAAAGAAGAATTTAGACAGTTATTACGCTAAAAGAAGACGGTTAGTAAAAGATATGACGCCGGAGGAGCATCAAGCAGCTAAAAATAAATGGAAAAGCATAAAAAAGAAATCTCGTCGTAAGAATATTAATAAACCAGCCACCCAACATAGGACGATATTGGAAGCAATCAGAATCGCTTTGAAAGAGGAAATCGATACAGATAGTAATTGACTAAATAAAGGTTATTAATGTGCTCTCCGATCATGGTGGCCTATCTCACCTGAGATGAACTACGTGTATCTGCACGACATTCGAGTACTATACATTTTACCTACCTAGTGCTGTTTTAAGTTCTCCCTGAACCTTAACTCTAATAGTTAGGAAAAATAATATTAGGACTCAGTCACATTTAACAAAAGTACATGGACCCTTATCTGGTTAGGGTTAAAAGGTAGGAGAAGTTTTAAATGATAAACTTCTAACCTAAAAGCATCGTATTTGTTTATAAGACACGATACAAAAAGGAAACGAGCTCAAAACGTAGCTATTACTGAATGATGATTATGGATAAATAAACGTGATTTCAGATACTGTCTAAAATCTGAAACTCTATTTTTTAATCATTCGCGTCAGTATTTCGATTGTTTCTCGTTCGAAAATTAATTAAAAGTCAACGAAAATCACTCAACATAGAGACTCTGGTAGTTAAAAAAATAAGCAATCTTTTTTTTATTACTTCATATGGCTGCGAACAGATTTTCAATCGGGTCATATTGACGCGAGTGATTCAAAGGTAGGGCCCCTGGGACCTCTTGTTGAAGCCTTATTACTATACCATGTACAATACTTTGACCGATTCTTGTACTTAATTACTTTTTTCGTGCCTACTGATCTATTGTTGAATTAATAATAAGTTTCAATATTTACACTGTCATAACATATTAGGAGTAATTTACCTATGACGACCTCGGTGGTGTAGTGGCTAAGCACGCTGGTTTCAAGGTGTCGCCGCTCCAAGGTCCCGGGTTCGATTCCCGGTTGGGTCAATATAGAAATCAAAATTTTTCTATAGTGTCTATAGGGTCTGGGTGTTGTGGTACCACCGTTGTGTCTGATTTCCATAACACAAGTGCATTAGCTACTTACTTTGGGATCGGAGCAATGTATGTGATTGGTGTCCAATAACTTTTAAAAAAAACCTACTTTTGTTTTACTTGAACCTGAATTACTTATTTTTTACTTTGAAGTAAGGATTTTATCGGTAATTCATTTTAAGTTCATAATTTTACTTCATAAACCTGTAAATCATTTAATAACAGTGTTGGATGTAGTTTTTTGGAAAAATAAACATTATGGTGAGTTATTAAACAATAATGTATCACAAATGTAATATACCTACTCAAAGAAGCTACATGCAAGGTTTCAAATGGTTAGTCTAAATTATGTATTCAAATTTGTAAGTAACTTCAATAAATTAAATAAATTATAATTGAACACTGATAACCGATCGCCCTGGGGGCGTTTTGCGATCCAACTTTAGCCGTTAAATTTCCAGGCAGCTCAATTCCGACTCAGTGTAATCGAATATTATCATTATAATAATAATACTGCAATGGTACGAATATTAATATTTATGTTGTGCAGTTACAATATTGTTGTAAATATCATGCGAAATCGCAATTGGAATTGCTAATTTTACAGTAAAGCTGAGCCGCTTACCTATCAAAAGTCAAAACTGCATCGCAATACGCGCCCTGATCCCAACGTAAGTAGCTTATGCACTTGTGTTACAGAAATCAGAAACGGTGGTACCACAACACCCAGACTCGAGACAATGTGACAAAACTGGAATCGGACCCGGGACCTCGGAGCGGCAACGCCTTGAAACCCAATGTGCTTAACCACTACACCACGGAGATCGTAAAAATAGGTATTCGTAGTGTTTCAAAATTGCAACCGCCGCTGGAGATTAAAAAACTGATAAGGCCTGCCAAAAAGCAACGCTACAAGGAAAATAATACGGAGAATCCAAAAAATATGCCGAATTCAAAAGAATAATGTAAACAGAGAGTTGGTGTAATAAGAATGTGAAGAAGCCTAAAGCAGACATACATATCCAAAAAAGTGACGAGCTCCGAGAGAATGTAAATATATACCCAATTTCTCAACATGGGTCAATTATGGAAACAAATAGATTCATTGTAAAAGAGGAAATAGAGTGTAATATTGATTAACCCAAAATAGGAAATAATAAACTTCGGCCTAATCCAAAACAGCTGCGCGGGTCATTCGTAAGTAAAATACTCCCCACAAACTCGATGTTTTCATAATAATCTGATTTTTACGTGTTTATGCGATTAAACACTTTAAAACATGTTCAATTTACTTTGTTTTGTAAGTCTCAATAAAATTCACTTTACGGTGAACAACTTGAAAAAACAGTTCGCATTGTTCGTTTTTGCCATATGTTGTTGAACATTATCACCGCAGAAAAGCTGTAATCTTACCTACCTCGATAATTGTAGTATGGAAAATGATTTTTTTTCAAGTTATCGGTACATTCATAAAAGTTTTTTGTAAATTCACTTTCAAATATGTATATCCAATATCATTATAACTAACGCAGACACATTGTATAATATCGTTTTAAACTATCAGAGTCACTACAAGAATTATATCAACTTGACTTTATTTACATTCCAAATAAATACTTTAAGTCTTATTGTGTAGCCATAAATAGTAGTTTATGAAACTGGTACATAATGAGAGGTATTAAACACGAGTGTGAGTTTAAAAAACGAGCGAAGCGAGTTTTTTAAAAGTATCACACGAGTGTTTAATACCTAGTTATGTGCAGTTTCATACACTACTTTATCTACTCTCATTGAACACGAACATATCAAATAAAAGATAAAGATTTCCATGCTAAAAAGTCTTGATAACATTTATCGTATAATTTTCTTGACTTTACTGGTAGTAGATTAAGATAGACTGCTGTTGCAGTCTCTAAAATGTCGGGCGGCGTCAAATTTTCTGCACTTTCACTTTCAGACATTTTAATAAACACTAATAATTATCTACCGAAACACAAACGTACTATGACGCCAAAATTCCCGTTATCACCGCGCATGCGCCAAAGCGCGCGCAGCCACAGCCATTTTGAGCAAGTGTGTTGAAAAAAATTACGTTTTTATTCCACCGATTATTGGCACATAATCATAGATATTAAACACGCGTGCTTTTTCTGTACATTATTGCACTAGTGCCTTTTGTTTATTAACCCAACCAATTTACATTTGTACCCTAGTACCAATTAGTAAGTACGAAGATGAAGCGATATAATTTAGTCGGGTTATAACTTTTATTTTAGGAACAAAATGTATATATATTCGAAAAATTTCAGTATGTATATATTTATTTCAATAAATGGTAAATACAGCTTTATTACTAAAAATAACTCAAATTCATTTAAAATTTTCTGTAATTTGTGTTTTAAACACGAATTGTTACATTTTTAATCTTGGCTGTTGGCCGATCTAGTTCGCGCCTTAGCCTTGCGCGCGCATCTGTTTCGCGGCAAGAAAAAGCAACGCGCCATTTTTCCACAGATTAGTAAGAGCATTTTTCGTAAATAATAGTCGGCTGTGGTGTGATGAAGTTTTGATTAATGGCAAGTGTGTTGAAAAACGTCGTATGAAACACGTGTGCCGTGACCTATTATATACGCGGCTTTCTTATGGCGCACTCGCTTTCGCTCGTGCGCACACAATATCGCCTTGTATATAATGGTCAACTTAGCACACTTGTATCATAATGTACTATTTTTTCATTACGATACAGATTACAGATCATAGATACATCTATTTATTTTTTTATCTGTGGCTGCGCGCGCTTTGGCGCATGCGCGGTGATAACGGGAATTTTGGCGTCATAGTACGTTTGTGTTTCGGTAGATAATTATTAGTGTTTATTAAAATGTCTGAAAGTGAAAGTGCAGAAAATTTGACGCCGCCCGACATTTTAGAGACTGCAACAGCAGTCTATCTTAATCTACTACCAGTAAAGTCAAGAAAATTATACGATAAATGTTATCAAGACTTTTTAGCATGGAAATCTTTATCTTTTATTTGATATGTTCGTGTTCAATGAGAGTAGATAAAGTAGTGTATGAAACTGCACATAACTAGGTATTAAACACTCGTGTGATACTTTTAAAAAACTCGCTTCGCTCGTTTTTTAAACTCACACTCGTGTTTAATACCTCTCATTATGTACCAGTTTCATAAACTACTATTTATGGCTACACAATAAGACTTAAAGTATTTATTTGGAATGTAAATAAAGTCAAGTTGATATAATTCTTGTAGTGACTCTGATAGTTTAAAACGATATTATACAATGTGTCTGCGTTAGTTATAATGATATTGGATATACATATTTGAAAGTGAATTTACAAAAAACTTTTATGAATGTACCGATAACTTGAAAAAAAATCATTTTCCATACTACAATTATCGAGGTAGGTAAGATTACAGCTTTTCTGCGGTGATAATGTTCAACAACATATGGCAAAAACGAACAATGCGAACTGTTTTTTCAAGTTGTTCACCGTAAAGTGAATTTTATTGAGACTTACAAAACAAAGTAAATTGAACATGTTTTAAAGTGTTTAATCGCATAAACACGTAAAAATCAGATTATTATGAAAACATCGAGTTTGTGGGGAGTATTTTACTTACGAATGACCCGCGCAGCTGTTTTGGATTAGGCCGAAGTTTATTATTTCCTATTTTGGGTTAATCAATATTACACTCTATTTCCTCTTTTACAATGAATCTATTTGTTTCCATAATTGACCCATGTTGAGAAATTGGGTATATATTTACATTCTCTCGGAGCTCGTCACTTTTTTGGATATGTATGTCTGCTTTAGGCTTCTTCACATTCTTATTACACCAACTCTCTGTTTACATTATTCTTTTGAATTCGGCATATTTTTTGGATTCTCCGTATTATTTTCCTTGTAGCGTTGCTTTTTGGCAGGCCTTATCAGTTTTTTAATCTCCAGCGGCGGTTGCAATTTTGAAACACTACGAATACCTATTTTTACGATCTCCGTGGTGTAGTGGTTAAGCACATTGGGTTTCAAGGCGTTGCCGCTCCGAGGTCCCGGGTCCGATTCCAGTTTTGTCACATTGTCTCGAGTCTGGGTGTTGTGGTACCACCGTTTCTGATTTCTGTAACACAAGTGCATAAGCTACTTACGTTGGGATCAGGGCGCGTATTGCGATGCAGTTTTGACTTTTGATAGGTAAGCGGCTCAGCTTTACTGTAAAATTAGCAATTCCAATTGCGATTTCGCATGATATTTACAACAATATTGTAACTGCACAACATAAATATTAATATTCGTACCATTGCAGTATTATTATTATAATGATAATATTCGATTACACTGAGTCGGAATTGAGCTGCCTGGAAATTTAACGGCTAAAGTTGGATCGCAAAACGCCCCCAGGGCGATCGGTTATCAGTGTTCAATTATAATTTATTTAATTTATTGAAGTTACTTACAAATTTGAATACATAATTTAGACTAACCATTTGAAACCTTGCATGTAGCTTCTTTGAGTAGGTATATTACATTTGTGATACATTATTGTTTAATAACTCACCATAATGTTTATTTTTCCAAAAAACTACATCCAACACTGTTATTAAATGATTTACAGGTTTATGAAGTAAAATTATGAACTTAAAATGAATTACCGATAAAATCCTTACTTCAAAGTAAAAAATAAGTAATTCAGGTTCAAGTAAAACAAAAGTAGGTTTTTTTTAAAAGTTATTGGACACCAATCACATACATTGCTCCGATCCCAAAGTAAGTAGCTAATGCACTTGTGTTATGGAAATCAGACACAACGGTGGTACCACAACACCCAGACCCTATAGACACTATAGAAAAATTTTGATTTCTATATTGACCCAACCGGGAATCGAACCCGGGACCTTGGAGCGGCGACACCTTGAAACCAGCGTGAATTTGAGTTATTTTTAGTAATAAAGCTGTATTTACCATTTATTGAAATAAATATATACATACTGAAATTTTTCGAATATATATACATTTTGTTCCTAAAATAAAAGTTATAACCCGACTAAATTATATCGCTTCATCTTCGTACTTACTAATTGGTACTAGGGTACAAATGTAAATTGGTTGGGTTAATAAACAAAAGGCACTAGTGCAATAATGTACAGAAAAAGCACGCGTGTTTAATATCTATGATTATGTGCCAATAATCGGTGGAATAAAAACGTAATTTTGAGCAAGTGTGTTGAAAAAAATATTATAACATTATTTTGTTAGAGAAATAGTGTCATAATTATTTTTTTTAATTTCATTTCGATATACTATTTATAAAGTACGTCTATATAAACTCGTTTTGAGTTTTGTTTTTTGAATTTAACGATATGAGAGTAGATAAAATATATTTAAGTACGCTTTCACTGGTTCCTATTAAATCATTTATTTTGGTTTGAAGATTTTTCATTTCACCTTTACAGCCTCTTATTGCCACCGCCTCTAAGTGGCCACTGCTCTGGAGTAAGCCTGCCATCAGATATGATCCGTTCTAATCTATCCCTTCTCATGTATTTCAGCAATCAAGTACTCTATGGTTGACACGGGCCGTGGTGGAAAACTGGTCATGATAGGAGGATACACCTTATCGAAAATGAATAAATGCAAGGTCTGGACCTGCTCTAACAGGTACAAGCAAAAATGCCAAGCTAAAATCAAGCTTGACGATGACATGATCTTCATGTACTCTCTGGACCGCAACCATCAATTTTTCGTATGAAGAAAGACGGGACTTATATGAAGATAAGGGATTAGAACTCACCACTAGATGAACTATGAACACTAAATTCCCGATACGACGCTTATGTCACATATATTTATCATGTTTTCATAAAAACTCTTCAAGCTTAATTTTTAATCACTTGCGTCAATATTGCTGAGTTAAATTTTGACTTGATTATTGAAAAAACATATAATCAAACATAATATTATTCTCAAAGGCATCCGCTACTGAATAACAACGTCGTGGTACGATGTGGTCAAGATCTCAGCCGCTGAACCACTTTCAAACGAAAATCGCTCACACGTGAAACAAAAACTAACGACACTTCCAACAAAAGACGACCGGATGTGCAAGCAATTTATGCTCTTAAGGTGGTTAGGCGGTGGAGACCTTCTTTGTACACACGATCAGCTGCTACGACTAATACGAAGCAGGTGCTTTTACGACAAAGTAGAATTTTATTATTTGAAACAAAAAGATAAATGTTTCTACCTTCATTTTTTTCTACCATTGTATGTGGATTTAATTTTCACATTCTAATCCTTTTAACTTGAATTATATATATTCTAAGAATATACTTGTTTTTATTTGACTCAACTGCATGATTGGTATAAAATGCATACCGTGCGTTCGTGTCTAATGCATAAGATACACGATCTTACTTTTCTATTGTATTATGATTATGAAGGCAGGATTTATTTTTGTAAAGTTTCTTAACGACTTTATAAAAATGAGTTTTCGTTCTAAACTTATATCTATACCAATATTGTTACAGGATCACTAACGCTTTTAAAAATAAAACCGTTGACACCTGCCGAAAGACAACGCCGGTATAGAGAAAGACTTAAAAAGGACCCGAAAAAGTATGCTGAATATAAAAAGAAGCTTTTAGATAGTTATTACGCTAAAAGAAGACGGTTAGTAAAAGATATGACGCCGGAGGAGCATCAAGCAGCTAAAAATAAATGGAAAAGCGTAAAAAAGCAACGTCGTCGTAAGAATATCAATAAACCAGCCACCCAGCATGGGACGATATTGGAAGCAATTAGATCCGCTTTGAAAGAGGAAATTGATACAGATAGTAATTGACTGAATATAGATTTTTAATGGGCTCTCCGGTCTTGTTGGCCTATCTGAACCGAGATGAACCATCTGCACGGGACATACGAGTACTTGATCTAGTGCTGCTTCAAGTTCAACCAAATACCCACAGTAGACCCATCCAAATAAGCAAACGTTTATATATTAGTAATGGTTTTAAAAAGGTAGGGGTAGTTTAATTATGAATTAATCACGTTAAAGTATTCGTCACACGATACAAACGGTAACAAGTTTGATAAGTACACACATCAAAAGTGTCTAGGGATCAACATATATTTTTGCAATAACTTTTCTCCTGATTGATATTAATTAAAATTTTTCTTTAAGGATTCATCAAATCAAGTGTTTTCGTTTTTCTACAGTAACGATAAACCAAGTTACCTTTGCATTAATAAAGAAATTTGCCATTTTCCTAATAAAGGTATTTTTGACATTTGAACCACTAACATTAAAGTTCGAAAAAAAAGACTGAAATAACAGTTTTCTTTAAAATGTTATTGTGTAACTTAAATAATTAATAATACGTGTTTCTGCCGCGAACACTAACAACACAAGAACATCGGTTTGGCATACTCAAAATGAGTTCATCCAAATCACGCTGGCCATTCCGGCCGCCCATGTTCGTTGCAACAACAAAAAAAGGTCTTCTTGCGACTGGATACCCACCATATCCGTGTTAGCTGCGGCGAGAGTCTGTCTTACAACTCTTGTAGAGGAACGATGACGTCTGATACATCAGTTCTTCCACCGATCCAAATACCCGCCCATACCATGATGGTTCCACCACTATAAGGATGGACTTCCTGGCAGGATTTTAATCGCTGTTGGCGTCCAGGGGTTCTCCAGTGTCGTATACGTCTTGTATCCGGTCTCATACCAAAACGAGACTCATCATAAAAGCACACGTAACGCCATTGTTCTTCTGCCCAATTTCTGTGTTCAAGAGCCCATTGATATCGAATCCTTCGATTGTGTATTGCCATAGGTGGTACCCGTAGCGGTCTTCGGGAATGAAGGTTCACTTCATGCAAGCGATTTCCATTTGATAGTTCAAAAGCAGAGGACTAGGACCTCTTGCATCAGCCAGTTCACTGCCTTTTCACTAAAACATGCGAAGCCGTGGGCTGATTTCATAAAAAAATACCAGGCGTAAGCTTTCTTTGACTGGTTCTTGAACAAACTTATTTTATTTACACCTCCTGAACAACTGTTGAACTTATTAAACGTTTCCATATTTTTCACACACTTATTAAAATTTCATGAATCAATTTACTTTTTTTTACTTCGAAGTAAAACCTGAATTACTTCATTGTTACCCGTATTTAATATAAATAGTAGTATTGAAAACTCTATTACACTGTTTCCACTGGACGTTTCTGTCACCGACAAATACCGTTGCGTACCAGGATCATTAATTTTTTGCCGGTGCTGACACTCTCCGTGAATAACGTTTGACCTTAAAAGCCAATGTAACACTATTTGGTGTAGAGCGTTATCACCGCAGGAAAAACCTGAATAGAAAAGTGTTTTTACTGCATGTTTTCGGTATTGTAATAAATTCGGTATTCGGTATGAAACTGTCTTGGACACACGATTTATAAATACCATTTCAAACTTCCATGGTCTATAGAAGAATAATATGAACTTGGCTTGACTTTATTTAATAACTAGGTAGATACTTTTTCAGTCCTATTGCATTCTATGGTGTGTTAAATGAATATTACAATTGAATCTGTACGTGTTCATATTATAAATAAATAATATATATACTCTGTGTGATTAATTCTCGTTTTAGTTTAAAACGCTCTTACTGATTCCTATCAAAGAGTTTGGTTCGAAGATTTTTCATTACACTGTAGGGTTACATTACTGCGTTGTAAGCAAAAATAAATAGCGAGTCGGGCGCGCAGCAAACACACGCCAGTCGTCTCCCGCTCGTTCTCGAATCTAGACACCTAGGCATACTTACTAGGCTCGTAACATTTAAGTTATTTTCGGACTGTGTAACCTCCAAATTAAGAGACAATATACCCGGACATTCGTGAACTGACTCTGTTGTTTTCGTCATTCCCTAAAACCTTCTGATAGTCTCGGAGTGTAGCAAATACCGCGCCCACACACACACACGCGCAATAAATTGGTGACACCCGTTCCGGAACACTTGGTGACCACGTGGCGGCGACTCAACTTCAAGTCGGATACGGGAACGAGCACACCAACCACGGTTCACATCGGGCATATAACCACCACGTCAACATGACTGAAACAGAGCAGAAACCAGACGGCATGCAGATAACCGTATCATCTCGTATACCGGACTTCTGGACGGACCAACCGGCGCTATGGTTTATCCAATTCGAGGCAGTCGTCGGACCGCAAAAAGCCAGCGACGAAGCGTGTTACCAGCTACTTATCGCCAAGCTCGGCAAACAAGTCATCCAGGAGGTGGCCGATCTTCTCACGTCCCCACCGGAAACCGGGAAGTACAAAGCGCTGAAACAACGCCTCACCACCGCCTACGAGGAATCGGAGACTCGACGTATCCAGAAACTTATCAGGAACATGCAGCTCGGCGAACAAAAACCTTCACAGTTACTTCGTCGCATGCAAACACTCGCAGGCTCGAGAATGACGCAGCAAACACTACTTGTTTTGTGGAAAAACCATCTCCCAGCAGCTGTACGCACCGTGCTAGCCGCTACCAGCCGTCGACAAATTATCCGCGGTCGCTGACAAAGTCATGGAGACCAGCAAACCGATCGAGGTCGCATCTGTATCGCATCAACCGGACGGTCTAGCTGACGCAATAGCGAACCTAACCCTCGAAGTCGCGGAACTACGAAAAAGCAGATAGTACGAAAAACCTTCGCAGCCAGCAAGAAATCGCAGCGCCAGCCGAAACGATAGCCGACCAACCACGTCAAAAAACGACAAACGTTTTTGCTACTACCACCATCGGTTCGGGAGAAAAGCGAAGAAATGCCGTGACCCATGCGCCTGGAACGAAAAAACGGAAAAGCCCAAGGGAAACTGAACGCCGTGCAGTCAACGACGGAACACTGCATTGGAGGTACTAACCGTCGCTTATGTATTCTTGATCGCAATTGCAAACTTAATTTTTAGTAGATACAGGGGCAAATGTATCAGTCCTTCCGACTAACGTTATCAAACGTGCAATTGTAAATACAGATAGTCAATTTACGCTATTTGCCGCCAACGGTACTAAAATAAAAACGTTTGGTACACACACCATGACCTTAGACTTAAAATTAAGACGCGCATTTCGATGGACTTTCATCATAGCCAATGTTAAACAACCCATAATCGGAGCCGATTTTCTAAGTCATTATGAGTTGTTAGTCGACTTAAGTTCCCGAAGGTTAATTGATAATATAACGAAACTTAACGCTATCGCACAAAACTCTATATGTAATGATCCATCAGTCAAAACGATAGACGATAATAACGAGTATCGCGATTTATTGGATTATTATTCTAGCATAACAAGACCAGTATCTTTCAAAGAACCCCCGCAGCACTCTGTTTTCCATTTCATCGAAGCAAAGGGACCACCAGTGCACGCCAGGGCCAGACCTTTGCCGCCCGACCGATATAAAAGGGTAAGGGACGAATTTTTACACATGCAGGAATTAGGTATATGCCGACCATCGATGAGCCCGTGGGCGAGCCCATTGCACGTTGTACCGAAAAAAAAACGGCGACACACGACCTTGTGGTGATTACCGGCAGCTCAACGCCATCACCAAGCCGGACCGCTATCCAATTCCCCGCATGGACGACTTCACGTACTTTTTAACAGGTAAAAAAAATAGCAGGTATTCAGCACCGACATTCGACACGTTAGCGGTGAGCAAAACGTCGTAGCCGACACGTTATCGCGCGTCGCGACTATTTCCTGTCCCACGAGTATTGACTACGAACAATTAGCTGAGTCGCAGGAACACGATGACTACATTGTATCGCACATTCCGACGAGCAAAGTTGCAAATAACAATGTTCAGTTAAAGAAAATGTATTTGCCCGCTTGTAAAAAACAAATATTTTGCGAAATCTCAAAATCTCAAGTTAGACCATATTTGCCTAACGATTTTAGGCGCAATGTGTTCGACCTACGACAGAAGTATTTTCTTAGCATAGTTATTTTTCAGTTTACGATTATCAGCATAATTTTCCTCTCTTAAATCCATTTTTTTCCTCAAATGGACATCATGTTTTGACTGAAGGATCACCATTATTGTAACTTTCAATCAATAAAACAATTAATCGATTGTTGACAATGTATTTCAAAATCTTCTTATTTTATAATCTTATAGTGTAAACGTACATTTCTAACTCAACGTATGTATTGTAAAACGTATTACATAAATACCTACCTATGTAAATGCTAATTATATTGTGTCAAAATTAATCTTAAGCAATACTCTAAGTTATAAGTTGATCTAAAAATAAAACTGTACAACTTTTGTCAATGTAAACATATTATAGAACCTTGCATTATATTCTTAACGTCTACTTAGAACTACGAGCGATATCGTCACACCGCAACATTGTATCAAATATCAACAATAATTGTTATTGTAAGCGCACTGACCGACTCATGTAGGTTCAAGTAACTTAAGAGTGCGTACCTTTTAATTTGTTTCAATTCTATTCGCTTAAAATTTGGTTTATATAATTTCAAATTTCCCAAATTTTAGGAGGGGTGTGATGTAGGGTTACATTACTGCGTTGTAAGCAAAAATAAATACTGAGTCGGGCGCGCAGCGAATACACGCCAGTCGTCTCCCGCTCGTTCTCGAATCTAGACACCTAGGCATACTTACTAGGCTCGTAACATTTAAGTTATTTTCGGACTGTGTAACCTCCAAATTAAGTGACAATATACCCGGACATTCGTGAACTGACTCTGTTGTTTTCGTCATTCCCTTAAACCTTCTGATAGTCTCGGAGTGTAGTAAATACCGCGCCCACACACACACACGCGCAATAACACCTTCACATCCTTTTACCTTTGAGCGGCCTCTGCTCTGCCAAGGGTAGCGTGCCATCAGATAAAATCTGTTTTAATCTATCGCTTCTTATCTATTTCAGCAATCAACTACTCTATGGTCGACATGGGCCCAGCACACACCTTGAATGACACTTATTAAAAACGAGACTTAAATCAATGTTTTTGGTTTCCGCCCACTACACCGTATCATGCCATAATCGTGTTGGGCACGTGTTAGGCAAAAAAATATAATTGTAGGTATTGTAAACTATGTCACTGTTCCCTATGACTTTCACAGCCTCTTATAGCCATCTCCTCTTAATGGCCACCGCTCTTCTTAAATGCCAATGTAAGCCTGCCATCATATAAGATCCGTTCTAATCTAACCCTTGCATCTCAGCAATCAAATACTCCATGGTCGACACAGGCCGCGGTGGAAAACTGGTCATGATAGGAGGATACACCTTCTCGAAAATGAACAAATGCAAGGTCTAGACCTGCTCTAACAGATACAAGCAAAAATGCCAAGCTAAAATCAAGCTTGACGATGACATGATCTTCATGTACTCTCTGGACCACAACCATCCACCGCCAAGTTTTCGAATGGAGAAAGACGGGACTTATATGAAGATAAGGGATTAGATAAAGGTACCACTAGAACAAGTGATTTTCAATACGATGCTTATGTCACATAAACATATTTATCACGTTTCCATCAGAACTGTACTAGTTCTATTTTTTAATCACTCGCGTCAATTCCGAATAATTTTCGTTCGGAAGTCAACAAACGTATGAAAAGAGGGAGCACATCCCATAGAAAATTTCCCCACGTCGTACAGAAATGAAACGTATCTTTTAAAAAATCTAAAAAATTGTAAAAAATATGGCGTACTCAATATCACCACTTTTACGGTCTGACAAATAAAAAATGCTGTAAACATTTGTCTAGGGGCGCCAGCTACTGTGAAAAGTCTTTCGTTGAATTGAGCCAATTTATTTTGGTTGAAGAAATATACTTCACATGAAAACATTCGTTCATTTTGAAATTATCCTTAAGTAACAAAAATATTATGATCATCTTCATTAAGGCGCGCGAAAGACTAGTAGCGATACTGACGCGACGCGCCTAGCGCCACGACGCGTGGCGCGTTGGCTGTCGAAAGCAAAATAATAATGTTGCACTCGTTCTTATATACATACTTTTTTATTTTTATAAATATACATAACTTTATTTTATACAAGGGTAATAAGTTAAGCGATTGAAATCAAGAAGTATATAATTTCAATCCAAGTCAAAATTTCAATCCAACGCCAAGTTTTCGAATGGAGAAAGACGGGACTTATATGAAGATAAGGGATTAGATAAAGGTACCACTAGAACAAGTGATTTTCAATACGATGCTTATGTCACATAAACATATTTATCACGTTTCCATCAGAACTGTACTAGTTCTATTTTTTAATCACTCGCGTCAATTCCGAATAATTTTCGTTCGGAAGTCAACAAACGTATGAAAAGAGGGAGCACATCCCATAGAAAATTTCCCCACGTCGTACAGAAATGAAACGTATCTTTTAAAAAATCTAAAAAATTGTAAAAAATATGGCGTACTCAATATCACCACTTTTACGGTCTGACAAATAAAAAATGCTGTAAACATTTGTCTAGGGGCGCCAGCTACTGTGAAAAGTCTTTCGTTGAATTGAGCCAATTTATTTTGGTTGAAGAAATATACTTCACATGAAAACATTCGTTCATTTTGAAATTATCCTTAAGTAACAAAAATATTATGATCATCTTCATTAAGGCGCGCGAAAGACTAGTAGCGATACTGACGCGACGCGCCTAGCGCCACGACGCGTGGCGCGTTGGCTGTCGAAAGCAAAATAATAATGTTGCACTCGTTCTTATATACATACTTTTTTATTTTTATAAATATACATAACTTTATTTTATACAAGGGTAATAAGTTAAGCGATTGAAATCAAGAAGTATATAATTTCAATCGGGAAGACGGGTTTAAATTGTCTGAAATCCAGTGATTAATAAGTGCGAACCGTGTGTGTCGCCTTTATCAATAAACATTAACCCGGATATTGTGAGTGTTGGGTGTCGCACAACCTATTGACTCTAGTTCACGTGCACGACATGTATCGGATAGTTGGAGGGTAGCAGAAGAACCGGCCAACCAACGCAGACGAAGACGCCGAGCGCCAGAATCCTCGTGACCACGGCGGTTGCAATACCGTTGGAACGTCGAGGGTGTAAGTAGTAACAATACTCGTACTACTACCTAATATGCGTCGCGTATACACCTGCAGTTATAAGTTTTAAAATATACATTACAACGAAATCCTGATTTTGTTATTATTGATAAAAAGTATGTTTTAGGCAATATTCTTTCGCATCAGCCTTAATAGATGTTACACGGTACTTTTACCGAAAGTAAGATACACTAACTGCTGTTAGTATTTAATGTAAAAGTTTTCGATAATCGAACCGTTAATTTGGCATTGTGTGAGTTTTATTATAATGCATTATAGTTTGTTTGTTTTGTACGATAATATCAGGAACTAGTGGTACGGTTTGTGTAACATAGCTTATTTATAGAGAAAGGCTTTCCTATTGAACTCTGTAGTTAAATCAAAACGCGATATAAATGAAGTTAATTGTCAGATGCGTAATATCCTCGTAAAATAAGTATTTAAAATTTAGTGTTAGGTACATGTACCTACGACTTCAGAAAATTCCTAATATATTTCTTACTAGACAGGCGAACTGCACAGTGTGCAAAGCAAACGAAAATTGGTTTGGACAGAGTCGAACTAGTAGTTATTGAAATATAGCACATTTTCAACATCCGCAAACCTAACTTTGTTCTTCATACAAACACTGAAAAACAAAGTTACGTATGCTGTCAAAAAATATTGTGGTATTTTGGCTTGGTGGAAGAAAGTGGATCCCTAATTCTGTTAAAGTTGTCACGGAGTCCGACTCGCATTTAGTCGTCTATTTTATATATTTTTTATTTTACAACTTTTAGTTTTTACCGATATCTTAAAAACTAATTTAAAACTTACTCTAACTACTTACTTAAAAACTTACTCTGTACCCTTAGTTCGAAACATACCAAAAAAACACATATCAAAAAAAGAATTATCTCGCTTCTCGTTTTCGAGAAATCCGTGTACAAAATTAAATATACAAACATACATGCACGTTCATGATTTTGCAATCGTATTTAGAAGCCTTAATAGAGCATAATACTAAAATAATATCAAATTTTAACGATATCACATACATACATACACATTTAATTGATTACCTCCTTTTTTTTTGAAGTCAGTAAAAAGTACAATACAAGTAGTACAATCAATTTTTGAGGTTAAGTTATTTATAAAATAAAATATAGTAAAGTTAGTAAAATTAAAATGTAGCATAGTTATCAATAAAATAAATACTTACCTTCAAACTGAGCCTTTTATTTAATACATGGTTTCTCTTCTTAGACCTCTGGTTGATTGGTAGATAACTTTTGGAATTAAGTCCGCCATATGTTCGTACCTACAGGTTGTTTGTGCTTGAAGTTTTAAATAATTTAAAAAATATATTTTGATATAGCCAGTAACGGTAGGTACGCCTAGTATTTCTCTTAAGTATCAGGTTTTTGTTCAGTAACTCGAATATTTTTATTTTTCAGCCATTAAATACTCTCTCATCGCTTCCGGCAAAGGCGGGTATTTAGTAATGATTAATGGATATACCTTTTCAAGAATTAACAAAATAAACAAAAAGTGGTTTTGTTCGAACAAATACATGTACAAATGTCAAGCCAGTATTAAACTGGACGATACTTCAGGAGAGGTTATACCATACAGTCTTACACACAATCACCCACCTCCGCAGTTTCATATTACAAAAGATGGAAAATACGTCAAAGTTAAATCGCGGTTCTAGATAAATTTTATATGAAACTACAAAAACCTATTTCAAGATAATTAGAATTCAACCTAATAGTGAACACATAATTAGACATAATATTAGACTCGAGGCATACGCTGCTGAAAAACAGATTCGTGGTATAGTGTGGTCAAGGTCTCAGCCGGCAATCGCTCACACGCGAAACAAAATCTTACGTCATGTCACTTCAAACAAAAGACGACCCGAGGTGGAAGCATTATGCTCTTATGGTGGTTAGGCGGTGGAGACCTTCTTTGTACACACGCTCCGCTGCTACGACAAAGTATAATTTTATTATTTCTAGGGACATGTTTGTTTGTCCTTATTCACCTACTGTAAGAAAAATTTACTTTTATCTTGTCCTATCATTATATATGCATTTAAAATTCACATGCTAACCCTGTTAACTTGAATTGTAAATGTTCTAAGAATATTATTTGTTTTTATTGACTCAACTGCATGATTCGTATCTAATTCATATCTACATAATTATTTTGATTTCTACGGCTCAGTTAAACCGTCTCACTATAATAGTTGTTACAAGACACAAATAGCTGCTGAGTGTTGCCCTACAAAATACTAATGAGTATAAATGGTTTTCACCTGAATCTTAAGATCACATATTTCTTGGCAAACAAGTATTTTCCTTGTCAAGGGACAGTTACAAACCATTTCCTTTTCCAAGTGTATCATTCGAATTTATAAAGATGAACGGGAAGCAGCTGATAATGATAAACGGGTATACGTTTTCCAAAGAGCATCATTCAAATGTATGGGTTTTTTCGAAAGCAGCAAGACGCCAGTGCCGGGCGAAGATAAGGATAATCTATAACGTTCTAGTGGATCACAACCTGGAACACAACCACCCCCCAGATCAGTACCACGTGTGCAAAGACGGACAGTACATTAATATATAAGCTAAGTGTAGAAAAAACAAAATACAAAGATAGGATACGAATGATACGAGCTAATCTTGAGCTCCATTTTCGAATCGAGAATCAATTAAAAGTAAATGGAAATCACGCTCAATATAGTCACAAGAAGTTGCAAAATTCGTTTCGAACATTAATCGATCGAATTTCGAAAAATAAGGCCACAGACTCAAATTGTCCAAAATATGTGTCTAGGATAAGAGAACAATTATTAAACTTCTATGTGCATTCCTTTGCAACCTCAAAGTATGAATATTCTTGCTAGGTAGGTGACGAATAACTAGTTGATATACAATATAAAATGACTTTACTGATTATTATGTTTTTATTGATGTATGATAGTTTTCATCACAACAAAATCAATCGTTCAAAAATTAAACCTAGTCGTAAGTGTCTGCGCATAACAATTTTCGTGTACTCGATGTGCGATGTCTCGCGCCTAACCATCTCAAGAGCCATAATCAATGGCACTTCGCTTCGTCTATTGTTTCAAAAGACACCCGTTCTACACGGTATCCGGTTAGGCACGATGGACCTCAAACGTGCATTGTAATGTAACGGCCACACTATTTAAACGTTTACCGCATTGATATTGGAGTTTAATTACTGTCCAAATTATCGCGTGACTACTAGAGATTATCAAGATATTGCAATAAAACGTTTGCCTACTGTCATAAATGTAATAATGAATTGTAAAATATGTCTCTCCATTGGTGAATTACTGTTTGCCGTAGTATGGCAGTAGCATAGCGGGACTGTGGTATGTGAAGAAATAAGCCTGTACCTAATTATGTTACTGTATATGTAAATAAATTGTGATTATATATTGTATATTTTAATAAATTATTGTAATATTGTATAGAGGCGGCCGTAGACCCATATCTTCGACTTCTCCGACTTTAATTGATTCGTTCATTAAAATGAAGAAATAATAAATTAAATAAATAGAAATAGGTACCTAATTCCTACTCGTGCGTTGTAAAAAAACACTGTTCGTATTGTTTTTGTTTGTTGCATACCGATTCTGATAGCTATCTATATATGTGTATATATTTATATTACAATGGTACGGTTGCTTGTATGATAAATAAGATGGTACAACAACCTTAAAATTTTTGGAAAGCTACCGGTAATATGATATTTGTTTTGAAGTCATTAGTTATTTATTTCGAAACAACTTATTAACGAGATTAATATATTTCAGGTATCAAATTTGATGTGGTAAAAAATCCAAAGACCGGTGGCGTACTAACATTGATACACGGGTACACATTCTCAAAATTTGGCAGTACAACATATGTATGGAAGTGTTCCCAAATCACAAAGGGTTGTAAAGCCAAGGTGACTATTAGAAATGACAGGATCATTCGACACAATCTTAAACACAATCATGCGCCTCCTAATTTTCACATTACCAGTGATGGAAGTTTTATCAAGCTTTGATGTAAGAAGGTTGTCACAAAGTGAGCATTGCTTTGTATAGTGACGGTTATAGACCAATATCAACGACTCCTCTTCTAAATGATTTGCTTTATTAAAATGTAATAGATTTAGTTATAGATAGCATAAATCATTGCGTCTCCTATGCTGCCGTCAATAGCATAGTTACAGTAAGTCGGATTTTTGGCAAAACTGAGTTAGATATGTAGCCGTGATCACCATAACGAGATCTACATTTCCATCTAACCCATACGTTTGTATCGTTTTTTATTCGAAATTTAACAATTAACATTTTGCAGTAAGTCGAGCATTATTGTAACGTCACCAAGCATGATTACAGTTGGTACACTTACAGCAAAAGTTTTTATTCAGAGCCTCTCTGCAAAACTACAGTATGACATCTATACCATTAATATGTTAAGTCATTTACTGTTCTAAAAATTGGATATATGCTAAGCAAATAAACACTAAGAAGATATACTGTTTTGTTCCTTAGCACTTTCTCAATATTGACTACATTAGTAGTCTACTCTTAAAAACGGTATGTTGCGATACTGTTATTATGTTTAGTAGATATCATAAACTTTACCTACAGGTTACATAAAATACAGACAGTAAGATGCGATACAACATGTATGCTTAGGAACGATCCAATTGTAGGATGCAGATTATACTTACCACAAATACAGTTTCATGCGATATTGTGTTTATTATATGTAAAACGTAATCAGGTCTAATTTAGGATTACTTAATATAATGAGAGCATGTAGCTATCTTGTGTTAATGTTAAGACACCAATTGTAGCGATAACGGACGGTGTACTAACCATAGGAACAGTAAATTAACTCTACTGTGATCATACTATGGAAGTCCATACATACTAAATGGTCTTACAACTTATTCTAAGAATTGTAAGTCGGTTTTACTGTATGTATGATTAGCTGCGGTAAACTGCTACGTCATAAATACAATGCAGTATAGTTGTTTCACTGTAAATATAGTAAGTCATTGTAACTTACCTGACATTCAATTTATCCTATAATACAAGCAGTAACTTGATCGGAGAAAAAATAATTTCAATGTTTTGTCCTCAAATACCTACGATTTGCGGCGAGGTAAGTGGCGCAGGGGTGCGCGGGTATGTGCGGGGGACGTTCAGTATCGCGACGCGATGCAGGGGCACTGTAAAGGTGGCGACAGTCTGTCGCTGCTTTCTTAGCGCTCGGCCGCGTCGTTTATTACCGCGTTGGCGCACAAACGGTAAGTAAGATAATCGTACTTTTATTTGTGTACTGAGAATGCCTCTTATTGCCACAGAAATAAGCCATTAACAAATAAAATGTTTAGAATATAACTATAAAGTAAGGAAAAATGCCCATACACGGAGGTAATCAAAATGAAGTCGTATCACAGAGGTATTTTTATTTTCGTATTTTATTCTTATTTGGATCTATGATATAAAGTTGCAAATGTCACATATTTTGATGAAGACAAAGTTTAAAAGTAATAAAATTCCATTTAGAAATACATACTTAAACTTACTCAAATCCTGTGTTAGGGCCGTTTTGGTTTTTTAGGCCTGGCCGTAAAGATAGACCTCAAAAACTGTCGGTCCACACTCTCGACCTTATGGCAAAACGTCGATCTATGGCACTGCAGACCTCCGTTAATGCTGAAAACTACAGGCAGCTCAAAAGACAAATATGGAAGTCTCTGCGACACGACATCCGTTGCTTTAACACTAATAGTGTTAAAGAAACGATAGAGCGTAACCAAGACTCCAAAGTGTTTGCAGGGAACATGTCTATTGGGCAAAGCCTGTTGACAAAGCTTAAGACGGAGGACGGCAGTGTAGCGTCGACAAAAGCTGAGGTTTTGAGAGAGATCGAAAGGTTCTATGGACAGTTGTACACCTCAGTTGCCAAACCCGTTGATAGCTCGGCCAGAGACCCATGAGCTATCCTGACCCGACACTACACCGAAGACATCCCGGACATCAGCCTCTACGAGATTAGGATAGCCCTTAAACAGCTCAAAAACAGCAAGGCACCCGGCGAGGATGGAATCACAGCAGAGCTTCTGAAAGCGGGTGGAACACCGGCACTTAAAGTCCTGCAGAGACTTTTTAATTCCGTGCTGCTGGAGGGCATCACGCCCGAGGCGTGGAACAGGAGTGTGGTGATGTTGTTCTTCAAAAAAGGAGACAAAACCTTATAGAAGAACTATAGACCCATCTCACTCCTGAGCCATGTCTACAAGCTGTTTTCAAGGGTCATCACGAATCGTCTCGCACGTAGGTTTGATGACTTCTAGCCTCCCGAACAAGCCGGTTTCCGAAAAGGCTATAGTACCATAGACCACATCCATACGCTTAGGCAAATTATACAGAAGTCAGAGGAGTATAATATGCCTCTATGTTTAGCGTTTGCGGACTATGAGAAGGCCTTTGATTCGATCGAAACTTGGGCGGTGCTTCAGTCTCTGCAGCGGTGCCACATAGACTATAGGTATATAGAGGTTTTAAAGTGTCTTTACAACAACGCCACCATGTCGGTCCGAGTACAGGAGCAGAAAACGAGGGCGATTCCACTGCGGAGAGGTGTGAGACAGGGAGACGTTATATCTCCGAAACTGTTCACAGCGGCATTGGAAGACGCCTTCAAACTTCTGGAATGGGAAGGAATCGGCATCAATGTTAATGGCGAATACATCACACACCTCCGATTTGCCGATAATATAGTCGTTGTGGCAAAGACGCTGGACGATCTTGGCACTATGCTCGAAGACCTTGACCGAGTGTCCCAACAAGTGGGTCTTAAAATGAACATGGAGAAGACGAAAATTATGTCGAGTTCCCTTGTTGTACCCACTCCAGTATCCATTGGGAACTCAATTCTCGAAGTTGTCGACGAGTACGTCTACCTGGGACAAGTGATCCAATTGGGTAGGTCCAACTTCGAGAAAGAGGTCAATCGACGAATCCAACTCGGCTGGGCAGCGTTCAGGAAATTACGCAAGAGTGTTTTCTCATCTCATTTACCTCAGTGTCTTAAGACGAAAGTCTTGAACCAGTGTGTGTTACCAGTGATGACATACGGATCCGAAACATGGTCTCTAACTATGGGCCTTATAAAGAAGCTCAAAGTCACACAACGAGCGATGGAGAGGGCTATGCTGGGTGTTTCTATACGGGATTGAATCAGAAATGATGAGATACGTAGAAGAACTAAGGTAACGGACATAGCCATGAGAATCAGTATGCTTAAGTGGCAATGGGCAGGGCACATAGCGCGAAGAACTGATAGCCGTTGGGGCAGGAAAGTTCTAGATTGGAGACCCTTCGACCAAAGACGCAGCGTGGGACGTCCACCAACAAGATGGACAGACGACCTTATAAAGATGCAGGATCAAACTGGATGCAGACCGCTAGTAATCGGTCGCTGTGGAAAACCGTGGGGGAGGCCTATGTTCAGCAGTGGACGTCCTTTGGCTGATAATGATGATGATGATGATGACGATTAGTTCTTAACTTCGTGTTTTCGTAGAAGAAAGATTGGGTACTATTTGTTTCAATGAATATTATGATTTTGTTTGAATGTTAAATAACAATGTTGTATTTTTTTTCTAAATCGTTATAACTTCTGTTATTTACGACTTAAGTATCTATAAAAACGAAAGTGTTTTTCGATATAGGTACTAACAAGTGTTCATTTTATTCTAAAACAATTACTACTGAGAAGACTGAATAATACATATTAAGTTAACTTGATTTTAGTGGTTAATGAAGGAAACAGAGTTCTTGGAGGTGCCAATTTATAACTGTTGCTATTTATGACTTAAGTATTCATAAGATCCGTGTAAACGTTGTTTGAATAGAAGTTTTAAGAAGTGTCGATTTGATACCGAATAAATAATATTTAGTTTGTTCAAAATGTGTAGCTAAGTACTTAAGATTATTAAGTTCGATTTACATTATCGTCTGTGATTCTTAAATATTATATTAAGTTAAGTAAATCTAAGAAACCTTATTTCTTGGTTATGCCAATTTTTAACTAGAAAGGCTGATTTTATTGAGTAAAATGTTAGTAATTAGGATGATGACAATTTTGATTAAATGTGATCATCATTGTGATTTTCAAATACATAGTAAAACCTAGCTTCTTTTGTTTTATTTTCAACACCAGCGTAATAAAATAAAACTTATAAACGCTTACATTTACATGGTTACTAAGCATAAATACAGGCAAAAACAAACTTACTGTGTTTATGCTTAGAGTTCCCATTAGAGAGTTTTTAAGAGATACTTAGTTTAACAAAAGTAGTGAACTTATTCTGAGTTTCAATTGCCCGGTACTTGTTTGTAAATCAGTAATACACAGGTGCTAAGGTCCTCTTTCATTTAAAGCTACAATCATCATGATCCGATAACTAACAAAGGATTTATGGAAGATTTTCGTACCAAAACTTTTGGCGCGTTTTTCTCAAAACCGTCGAGAGCGTACTTACTGTAACTATGCTATTGACGGCAGTATGAGAACATTGACATCAATAAAAAATCTTAATTCCTTTTCGTGTGTCGCAAAAAAAGGATCCAAAAAGTAAAACATTAAAATCTTATTAATGTGATATTGGATTAAGAATACACTAGTTGTTTTATCGTCAAGCTTTGTTTTTTTCGTAAGATTTTTATAACTGTTTAAAACACCTAAAAGGAGAAAAAATAAGATGGTATAACCAATCACAAAATATAGATTTATGATAAAAAAATATTATTATTACAATTTTCATTTCGCAGGTATCCAAATTGATAAAGTTAAAAATCCAAAAACCGGTGGGGT
The DNA here is from genome assembly GCA_963924145.1 of Pyrausta purpuralis. Lineage (NCBI taxonomy): Eukaryota > Metazoa > Arthropoda > Insecta > Lepidoptera > Crambidae > Pyrausta > Pyrausta purpuralis. The sequence continues at coordinate 24,579,021 of OZ001643.1, forward strand.
ACTGGCCTTGATTATCGTACATCATATGTATGGAAGTGTTCCAAAATTAACAAGAATTGTAAAGCCAAGGTGACAATCAAACATGACATGATTATTCGACACAATCTTGAACACAATCATCCTCCTCCTAGGTTTCACATAACCAGCGATGGAAGTTACATCAAGATTTGATTTTATGATGGTATTGACATAAATAAAACACTTAATTCGTACTCGTGAGTTGCAACGAACACAATTCCATGTCCTTTCTCATTTAAAGAAATAAAAAACTTGTAGGCTTAAGAAAAATCAACTGGTTTTACTTTTTTACGTTTATTTTAAACTACTACTTTTGACAGCTATTTTGGTCAATTTTTATGCCTAAAGTTAAATAAACTAAGATACAACCTGCCTTCAATATAAGTTTAAGGAGCAACCACTCATTAGCGATTTCTATTTCTCAGGTATCCAGTTTGAAATAGTGAAAAATCCAAAGACCGGCGGTGTGCTAGCGTTGATAAACAGGTACACATTCTCAAGAACCAACAGTCGATATTATGTTTGGAGATGTTCCCAAATTAACAAGGGTTGTAAATCCAGGGTGACAATTAAAAATGACAGGATTATTCGATACAACCTTGAGCACAATCATTCTCCCCCTAACTTCCACATTACCAGCGATGGAAATTACTTAAAGATTTAATGTTTTGGAGGCTGTTGTTGTGAATTTAAAAAAATGATTATGTTGTCGTTTCTAAAATAATATTAGATAAGAACATTACTTAAATATCCATTCAATTTTATAAGCCGTAAGAGGAAATCCGGCTGTACTGGCACTCTTTGGTTTAAATTAAATGCAATCGAATGATCAGCTACTAACACCATCTACTTTTACCCTGTAATAATTCAAATAAAAATTGAACTGGATATCTACCTAACAGCGTCATCTATTAAAATAAAAATCTTTAAATAGTATTTGTTAAAATATTAAAATTCAACCGGATTTCCACCTAACAGCGCCACCTATAAATAACTTTAGTGTAAAATAATAAATTCTAACGGATATCCACACAGTAGTGCCACATATCTGTAAATCGTATATAAAAAATAGTGTCACTTTAACGGATATCCGCCATAAAATAGTTATAGTGTAATTTAAATTGAATAGGTAAATAAATATAAAACGGATATCTGACTACTAACGCCATCTGTAAAACTTAATTTTAGACTATATAAGCACATGCAAGCAATTACATTATATAATTCGTAGTATCGAAAGTGTAGTGATTATAAATAAATACTGTGAGATTAAATATAACTGGTGATTGTAATAAACATTGAAGTGTGAAAAGGAGTTTTATTTTTAAACGACTTCAAAAAAGGGGGAGGTTATCAATTCGACTGAGAAAGTACATTAAACAACTCTTTTTAAGTAGTTCCAACAAGATTGCCTCTAAGCATGCCATGATCAAGATGCAGGGTCTTGAGAAATGTAGTTAAATACGAATTTTAATATTTGGAATTACATTGTGTACCTACCTTTTTTTATTCTATAAATCCCAACGACATTATGTGGGCCGCTTTCAATAAACAATATTATTAGATAAAAATTGATTGGCGAATTGTGTCTGGAATCTCAATGCCTGACTGTTTAATACATTTTATTTAAACGTACTAACATAAGATGAGGTAAGCCATTTGCCCAGCTGTGGGACATAACAGACTATTTAAAAAAAAAAACAATTTAGACAGTAAAATTTCCAACTAGTTGATTTGCCAAATTCGCATTGTGATGCAAATTAAACGTCAACAAGAATCACGCTAAGTATAGACGGGAGTAGTTAGCCAGTTGAATAGCCGTTTGGAATATTCAATTGGCTTTCATTCGAGAACATACCACTATTCAAAGAAAATCACAGCGCCCTACTGACGCGAATGATTATAGAATAGGACATCAAGTTATACAGGGAGTTTTTGTGGTCAGCGCCCCTGACTTACAAAAACATCAATTAATATGAATTGTGTTTTAAAGAAAACCACTTTACATGCTCCGAATAGAATGTTAAACAGTGCTGTGACTTTTCAGGATTTAAATATAAAATAATAAACTCCCAGAAAGGAGGACACCTGATCATGATAAACAACTACACATTTTCTAAGGCGAGCACGTATTCAAAAACCTGGATTTGTTCCTGCAAGACTGCTTACAAATGCCCAGCCAAGATTAAGATGCAGGGTCTTGAGCAAGTCATCGTGGCACAAATCGAACATAACCACCCGCCACCGCAGTACCACATTACTAAACAAGGAAATTATGTGAAGATTAAATAATATTGTTACATTAAGATGTTTTGCGAGTCAAAAAATCAGTTAATTTAGTCTACTTAGATATTTAGATGCTGCAAGTGTTTTTTTTTGTTCTACTACGAATATCAGTGTGCATGGACAAACCTTTAATACGAGTAAGTTTAAAAATATTTTTTAAAGAAAACTTTATGTATCCTTCTGTAATAGTAAATAAAATATAAAATAAATAGGACTTAATTATTTATACAAGTATCGGCCTGTTTAGTATAACATCCAGCTACCAGTCTTACAGTGAATGAGAAATCCATACTCATGAAATCAGCTTAGGTATTGTCGTTCATAAATCCCTATCAATGCTTATACCATCCGATATATACTAAATCGTCTCACGGTATAGCAACATGATTCTCCTTGCTTTTATAAGTCGAATTTAGGATAGAAAATTCGCGGATAAAAGGAGGAAAGCTGGTTATGATAAACGGCGACGTTTTACAGCACAGGCAAGGTCTCTAAAAGCTGGCTTTGCTCCAGTAAGACTGTCTTGAAGTGCCCAGCTAAAATAAAAATGCACGGTCTTAAGAAGGTCACCGGGGCTCAGCTGGAGCATAATCATCCATCTCCTACCTCCTAAATCACTCAAGAAGGACGACAAGACAAATTACTTCCTAAATCTTCATAAATAATAACGTCCTACGTATTTAAAGGCTGCGAAAATGAACTAAGAGTCAGCGGGAACAACACTCAATATAAACGCAAGTAGAAATAAGTCACCTATATTTAAATCACTACAGTGTGGATTTAGACTCCCTAATTCTCAATGGGAAATCTAACATTAATTAAAGAAAATCACACCCCATATTGTCGAGAGTGATAACTCGGATCCAAAAAACTCAACGGCACGGTAGCGCGATTGGTAAGTGTTGTAACCGGTCGGTACGCCAGAGAATCTAGGTTCAAATCCTACTCGTACGCGCAAATTTTTATTTTTGAAGTGAAAACTTCTTTAGCGGCGTTGAGCACTTTTTTGGGATGGGGGAAAAATGTGAAACTCGCGTCAGGACACGTGACCTGATCGAAAAACCGTAAGACGGTTGGCGAAATTATGGATGTAAGTTGATTTTTCTGAGAGATAAACTTTTTAATGTAATTTTTATATAATATAAATTGTAATGTTTGTGTACGATAGCGCAATAAATAAATATTGTATTCTATAAAAATATTATATTATTATTATTATTATTATTGTATTATTATTATTATTATTATTATTGTATTCTATTATAAAAATGATAGTACTTTTATATTGATAATAACTATTCCAAAAAATCAAAAATGCACAACGTTGATATTCAAGTTTTCACTTCTGCCGGCACTCCCGGAGTGCTTTCACAGTTTTTTTTTTTTTAAATTACAGGTGCCGTGTGGATTTTAACCTTTTGATGAACATAATTTTAATACAATCACACGGTCTATTGACCCTCGTGATTCAAAAATAGGAACCCAGATTCAAATTCTACACCACAACGTTTGAAAGTTAGCATGCCCTATGTACACACCTTATGGACCTGTATCTGATATATCCACCGCATACACTTTTATTATTATTTATTGTTAGTAGCCTTGTACCACACATTATTCTTATTACTTTGTATTTGTTTCAATTGAAGAACTGTAATTTTATTACAAAAATTGAAATTGACGACCCGCCTGGTGTAGTGGTCGAGAAATCGCCTACTACGCAGCGGGTGCGGGTTCGATCCCCGCACAATACAAACATTTGTGTGCATGAACATGTCTGTTTGTATTGGTCTGGGTGTTTTCTATGTATATCATGTATGTATTTACAAACAAAAAAGTATTTAAGTATTATATCCGTTGTCTGGCACCCATAACACAAGCTTTGAATAGCTTACTTTGGGACTAGATGGCGATGTGTGGGAATGTCCAAAGGATATTTTTTTTATTTATTTTAATACATATCCTCATTCACTCAAGCATAGTTTAAAAAATCAACTAATCAATAAATGAATTTAGTTTAGGTGTTCATTTTCCTTAAATATTATAAATACCTTTTATTTGTGCCTTCTTCAGATTAAGTATTAGTATAAGAAGAAAAATAACACTGAGTGTCAAAAATATTCAAACTAATAAATAAGTGCATTAAACAGTACCTAAGTTTATTTTATTCTAGTTTGTAATCATTCTCCGATAGTGATTTGGTCAAGTGTAGGTTAACTAAATTAACTGACTAATTGTGTTCCTAATGAAACGTTGTTGCTCAATGCTGTTACTTTTCAGGATATGAATTTAAAATAATAAACTCACAGACAGGAGGACACCGGATCATGATAAACGGCTACATATTTTCTAGGGCAAGCACGAATTCAAAAATTTGGATTTGTTGCTGCAAGAGAGCCTTTAAATGCTCAGCCAAGATTAAGATGCAAGGTCTCAAGAAGGTTGTCGAGGCGCAAATCGAGCATAACCATGCGCCACCAAAATTCTGCATTACAGAAGATGGAAAATACATTATACTCAGGTCGCGTTAAAAGTTTGCGGACTAGACCACTCACAAAAAAATATATTTAAAGAGCACTAACTGCACTCGAAATTTTCACTCTTTGATTTGAAAGCTTTTCATATACTTTGTATTTATGGTGCCCATTTGAAAATCGCGTGTTGCAAGCTTGACGAATATTACTCGCGAAGATTTTCGCTTCAAAATTATGTACGGTTTTCGCCAAAGCTTCAGTAACATTTTGGAGTATCCAGAGACTTCAACTATTATAAACAGTTTGTTTTTGGACCCGATAAATCACCTACGTAGTCTACAGCAAATTTAATTGGTAAAATACTAGGCAAGGAAAGGTCGCATTCCTCATCCCTCTGAGACATTTTAAAATTTACTTTTAAACACTTTCAGTACTCATTCTAACTAGTTTTATTTTCTCTTTCTGAAGCTCACGCATACAAATTATACTTCATTTTAAAGCTGATAAAATTCGCTATCGTTTGATGGCAAAATAAACAAGACATACTGAAAAACAACAAAAATAAAACGTTGATTTGTTAGAAAGTTTTGTTTTTATATCGGAGGTCCAATCCAAAACACAGTGTGTTTGTGTTTTGGTAAATATAGAAAATGACGCGATTATCTTTATGACGATTTACATAACAGTAGTCCAATTGCTGCAGTTACATAGTTATGCACTTAAACGCTTTGAAGCTGTGCACTCGAGGGATACTGCATAACTTGTCGGAAAAACAGATACCACTGCGCGTCGTTTAGTGTATCTTAAGTTGGAAAGTCCTTGAAAAATTGTTGTAGAAAAAAAACATTATGTTATTATTGTTAGGACATTAGAAAAATGAGTAAATCATACGTTTTCTATGAGGTCTCTTTATATCAAAGTCCGTCAACTTTAAGTGCAACTCGTAGTAAAATAAATTTAAGTAAGACATGATCATGATCTTGACAGTAAATTATCAGAAGACGTCTACCACATGGTCCAGTAAATTATATCGGCGAGATGTATGATCTCCTTGCGTAAAATTGATCTTTTTCATATAACATGCAGTAATTTTTGTGTAACATTTTGTGATTTTAACATATTTTGTACAAAAAAGCAGATCGGCCTATTGGACCAATGATATTGTATTAAGAAGAAGATGACGCCTCGCGAACTAAAAGAGTACACAAATATGGCACCGTATGATTAATGGATGTCAATGGATTGACATCCATCAAGTCAGACATCAGTTTCGGAACAGATTCATAATAGAGTAGTTTTCTTAATATATTTTTCAACACACTTGCTCAAAACGACGTTTTTATTCCACCGATTTTTGGCACATAATCCTGGATATTAAACACGCGTGCTTTTTCAGTATATTATTGCACTAGTGCCTTTAGTTTATTAACCCGACCAATTGACATTTGTACCCTAGTACCAATTAGTACGTAGTAAGAAGAAGCCATATAATTTAGTCAGGTTATAACTTTTATTACAAACAGTATTTATGCGAAAAATAACAGTATGTACATATTTATTTCAATAAATGGTTAATCCAGCTTTACTACTAAAAATAACTCAAATTCATTTAAAATTTTCTGTAATTTGTGGTTTAAACACGAATTATTACATTTTTACCCTGGCTGTTGGCCGATTTAGTTCTGGGCCGGTTTCGCGCGCATCGGTATCGCGACAAGAAAAAAAAACACGAACGAAAAATGGCGCGCATTTTCCGTAAATAATTTGAGTATTGTTTCTTCCTCGCAAGTGTGTTGAAAAACGTCGTATGAAACACGTGTGCCTGTGACCATAATATACGCGGCTTTCTTATGGCGCACTCGCTTTCGCTCGTGCGCACACAATATCGCCTTGTATATAATGATCAACTTAGCACACTTGTATCATAATGTACTATTTTAAAGTATGTAGGTCATTACAAGTGACTTATAGTTTGGAAGAGAATGCCACTTTTTTGTATTTTTCTATGTATGAAGAAAAAACGAAAATGGCATTGTCTCTCAAACCATGACACTTTTATAAGATTAATGTATTTTTTTTAAAAAGGTCTTTTGCTCAGCTATCGTCAGTGTCAGTCTGGTGTGACAAAGACAAAAAGTGGCATATGAAAAATAATAGAGTATATCTGAAAGGTCTATATAAGATTAAAATCTTTTTGTCAAGTAAATATTAAATCATTAGTTGCTTATTATTTAGTTGCCCATATACGTTTTTTTGTTCTAAACTGCCAATAAAAATAAGACAAACCTTCAATATGCTTAAGATAATTTCTATTATTTAGGAAACATGACGTGTACACTTTTTTCTTAAAATAAATAAGTCAATAATTAACAAAACTTAATATTCATGCCCTACAAGCATCTACAGCTTGTCGAATAATATCAATGACTAAAATTAATTACCCATTTGGTTGTAATAAATCATTTCGTTTAAAAATGTTTGCATTTTTGACAAGCAAAAAAAACTGTCTGTATAGCATACCTTCCTGCAGAACAGTCCTTCGGGAATGCCTTATTAATTATCATTTCGTGTGGTAATTCAATTGCGAATTTATTCTTTTTACCTAAAAAATCAAGTAATCTAATCATGCAAAAATGAAAATCCATAAAAATCTTGAACCTGGAAAATCAAAAACCTAGTTTTTGTTCGGCAAAGAAAATTCGATCTGTAAACTTTTTTCGTATACGAACTGCACGAGAGAGAGTTTAAGGGGCAATAGTCGTACAATACATATACGAAAATAGTTCACCGATCGAAATTTCTTTGTCGAAGCAAATATAATTTTTGTTTCTCAGGGTCAAGATTTCTACGTATAAAAATTTTGTTCGTGTAGATATTTTACATGATTTTTTAGGCAAAACGGTTAAACCCGCAATCGAATTGCACACGAAAAAAGTTCGATTGCCGCGAGAAACGGCCTCCTGTCGCTTGGTCGTTCTTAAATTTTTTTGACTGCAACTACCGTTCAGTGTACTTATACCAAAACATCCATGGGTAAAACGATATGATTCTTCATTTTTTTACAGAAGTCAAATTTAAAATAATAAATCCAAGTAAAAGAGGACACCTCATGGCCTCGTATCCTCCTTTGAAGTAGGTGTTTTGAAGTAGGTGTGTTTGTCAAACAAAATATTTGGAAGTTTAAGCAAGCGAAGGATTTGTATACAAGATCAACTCGAAATTGTAATAGATTAGTATTAGATGTAGTCCCAAAAACTGAGAGATTTCAGAATAACTTATACACAATGTGCAAAACTATTTACAATAAAATACCAATGAGAATTAAAGAACTTGAATTAAACGCTTTTAAAACTTCATTACGTAAATGGTTGATGCATTTTTAAAGCACAAAGGACCATAATGGAACTGTTGACATTGTTGCTATTTACTTGTACTTAATTCATATTGATAAATAACATGTAAAACTAGTATTATTAATTCCTGAATATTTGCATGCTGTTTTTATATGGCTAAGTAGGTCATTGCACTGTTTCTCTGACATAAGACCGCATTTACATGTATTGTACCCTACTTAATGGCAAATAAATATATTTGTATTTGTATTTGTATTTGCTTTCATTCATTATTTACCTATGTAAATGAATGATTTATTGCCTTCTTATGAATCCCTGACTAACTATCATGCCCAGCCAAAAAAGCTTTGTATCCGAGCATGCATTGGGTATCCGAGTATAGCATGAAGTGCTATTTTTTCCTTTAATCATATCACTGCTTTTCTTTTACAGGTGTGCAATACAAGTTCATACATCCAAATCCCCAAAAGAAGACGCGTTTGATGTTGATTGAAAATTATACTTATTCCAAAGTGGGTAAGGGTTCAAATATCTGGCTGTGTTCCGGAAGGGTCACGTACAGTTGTAAAGCTAAAGTCAGTCTGGATAGTGTTGGCAAGTTCTACCCAGTGAATCTTGAACATAACCATGCTCCACCACGGTATCATGTCACACGCGACGGGAGATATATTAGAGTTTAGCTGCTATACCTCTTGAGGGCGACACAAAAATATAAAAATCAGGATGTAATTGTCACCGTTAAATTTTAAACAAGATTATAATCGCTCTCGCTAGATTGTACACTGTCGATAAATTGCGAACCATTACATTATTTAAACTTAAACATAAGTTAAACAATAAATATCTAATGTAATGCGTAATAATATGAGTTTATATATCCAAGTACCAAAAAGGGGACGTTTGATGATGATCCAAAACTATAACTATTCGCGGAAGGATAAATACATCTGGGTGTGCTTCAGTGGAGTGACGAATAGATGCTACGCCAGAGTCAAATTAGATGCCGCGGGTCACGTCCATCCCATGGATCTTATACGCAGTCATGATCCACCGCGATTTTGTAAGATGAGTGACGGGACATACGTAAGGGTTTAACTATGCTATTTTCTAAAAATGTAGTATATGGCTTAAATCGGTAACACTATTTTATACACTTCCTCCTTACATTGTTCTAATCATTGCTGAGGGTCGTGGAATAAAATATTTTATAACTTTAATTAAATTTCAAATTACGAAACATCATAAGTGTCAGTAAGTAGAGGCAGTTAAGATTGTCCAACCAAAGTTAGATTTAAGTACATAAGTTAATAGTTTATAGTTTATCCGAACTTCAGGTAAGCGAATTTCGATTTTATTTTAATTAATTTCATCAAACGAGATGACGTGCGTACTTGTGTACCTGAATTTGCATCGTCTGATTAGAAGGTGGACTTTAACAAGCAAATTAATAAATAAAAGATTAGATAACTAATTGATAAATGCAATCATGTTCTGCTGAGAAAGATGAAATTTCAAAAAAAAAGAGTGGTAAGTGACTATGAAACTATGCCCGACATTATATGAAAATTAATCAATGAAACCTGACATTGCATGAATAAAAAAATAACTTTCAATACAACTAATGCGATTTTACACTTCACGATTTTAAACTTAAAACTATGTCTTAAACAGGTGACATGCCACTAACGGAGCTCCTTTTTTTCAGAATATGAATTTAAAATAATAACGACACCTAAAGGAGGTAACCTGGTCATGATGAACAACTACACGTTTTCCAAGACTGGCTCAAAAGTCTGGGTTTGTTCCAACAAGTTTGCTTACAAATGTTCAGCCAGGATAAAGATGCAGGGTCTTGAGAAGGTCACGGAGGCACAAATTGACCATAACCATCCGCCACCGAAATATTTTATTACTAAAAACGGCCACTATGTTAAAGTATGTTAATAACACATGACAGCTCTGTCTTATTTATTTATTTATTTATACTTTATTGCACAACCAAAAATTTGTACAAAATGTGGACTTAACGCCATATGGCAATCTCTACCAGTCATACTTTGGGCTAAGCAGAAATGATTGTAGGCGGTGCGACAGGCAAAAAGAAAACTATTTACAGAAAAACAAAAGTTAAATTTCACACATAAAAAACACATGAAAAACATATATTATAAAACAAAAATACAAAATGAAAGCAATTTACAATAAATACAATATAGTCTAATAAATTATTACATATACATAACATAAGGGTTAAAATAAATACATATACTTGTACATACTATAATAATTATATATTCTGACGATGTGATGAGAGTTTATGGATAACGCTTTGTTGCTGCTTCCGACATATCTAGAAAGTGTGCACGGACGAGTCTCTTTAATGAAAATTTACTGGGAGCCTGTTGAGTTTTTGCCGGAAGGGCATTCCAGAGACGAATGGCCTGGACAATAAAAGAGTTTGAAAGGAAACCTATCAGTCTTGCATCTGCAGATCCACGAACTTGGCTGCCACACTACCTACTTGATCGTCACATTACCTAGTTCGTTAATACTAATTGCGTAATATTTCAACTCCCTATGGTAAATATTGTTTTTAAAGTCAAGTAATGCGCAATAAAGACTATTATTATTTAGTGTTGATTAATGTATAGTATCAGACAGATTGCCCTAACAACTAAGAATGGATTTATTCATTACTACTTAAATGTAAACCCTTAATTTAAGCTTTAGGATTACACTATTGTCAATTCCTTATTATTATTATTTTTATTAAAAACCTAAACGTTCATTTTAAAAAAGAACCATTAGTATTTTAATTTATTTATTTTAAAAATAAATGTATTATTCGCCGGTGTCTTGACAGAAACATTAAAACGGATTTTCCTAATTTTTCAGTTTTCCAATTCAAAAAGAAAAAAATGCCGATACAGAAAAGACAACTGGTCACGATAAACGACTGCACGTCTTCCAAGACAGGCTCTGAAAACAAATTCTTGGTTAGCTCCAACAAGATAGTATTCCAGCATGCCAAGATAAATATGCAGGGTTTTGAGGAATTCGGTTACATATCGTAAAAAATAATTTGTCAACAAAAATTTCCGTGTTAACTTACCTAGATTATCTTTAAGTTTTCTAATATAATTGATGTGGGTTAAATAGTTATTAATCGTTTTTATTTATTTATTTTATTTAATCATTTATTAAAGGCAACAAAGGCTCATACAATAGATATCTTAAAGACTCACATACATATAATAATATTAAAAATCAAAACAAATGAAACACTATTTTGCTGGCGTAGTGTTGCGCATCTTGGTGTCCGGTAACCGGTTTTTATTTTAAGTAGTGAACTGGGTTGGATATTGCTTTAATCCTTTCAAGTTCCAGGCAGTAAAATTTCCACTTAACTAGTTCAGTTGCCAAATTGGCATTGCGATGCAACTAAGAAAAATAAAAAGTACTTTTATATCTCTCACTCGTATGGTGCTGTCCCACGCTAATCTGCTGAGTGGATTGTTAGTAATGAAAATAAATGTTCGGCGTGTTTTAAAATATCCTTATAAGTTCTGGTTAAATCTAACCGTCCCATACTTCATACGAAATAACGTCCTACATTTGAATTATTTGTTATAGTTTATGATTATTTTTCGATGCTGAAACAGGCTCTTAGTGTGTTATACTTACGAACGAACTTACGAGAAGTTGTAAAAATAATTTTTAGTTATATAATTTTAGTTAATACATGAATCAGCTGCTCAGCACATTATCTGACACTAGCGGTCCTTTGCAACTTTGTCCGCGCGTTTTGAGTTTGCTCCCTCCTCTCCCATCGCAGCGTAATGCTAGTTTAAGCCATTCAGAATAAATAAGCTATCTAACACTTTATATTTAAATTGGTCCAGTATTTCCAGATATTAGCGCGTTTAAATAAACAAACTCTTTAGCTATATAATATTAGTATAGACAATTATGTACGAGTATCTTAGTACGAAACTCAAATTCAAAAGTAAACAGTTTTCATGTTGTCTAAACAACTTTTATTGTACCAATGTTCACCTACAGTAGGTAGTAGTAGAGGATTGTGCTATAAAAATGTTTTACCAACGGAATACCTTATTTTTCAGACTTGGCATTTAAAATAATCAATTCTCGCAAAAAAGGAGGGAAGCTGGTCATGATAAACAACTACACATTTTACAAGAAAGGCTCAAAAGTCTGGGTTTGCTCCAACAAGTTAACTTACCAATGTCCAGCCAAGATAAAGATGCAGGGCCTTGAGAAAGTCATTGAGGCACAAATTGAGCATAACCATCCGCCACCGAGATACTACATCACTAAACAAGGAATTTATGTCAAAATGTAAAGTAGGAGTTCCATTATTGAATCAATTATCGGACGGAGTGAATTTCTTTCGAAAACGCAAATAAACAAAATTAGACGTATATCATGCTAAATCTAGGAGTACGCAAGTAGTTACATAATTATTATATTTTTGAGGTTACTGTCGTCGATTTAAATAATGTTCATTGGAAAATCGAACACATAATTATGTTTTAATCATTCTCTTCAAAACAACAACAAAAATATCACGCTATGTTGATGCCTCAATTGATATTACTTGTGATTTTCGTTGTTTAATTTTCGATTAGAAACCTCATAAAATCCACTCAAAAATGATAAAAAGGTACGTAGATTTAGTAAATACTCATGTCAATAATTTACATGATTTTCATTGATTTCAAATTGATTGTTAAGTTAAAATCACTCGATGTTTTGAAGTGAATGATTAAAAACCTGGGCCCCAAATTCGAATCCGAAAATGCATCGCTTGAAAGCTAGCATGCCAATAGCACTACAGACATTTATAGACCATAAGGCCGATTCTCGCGGCAATCGAACATTTTTTGTGTGGTAATTCGATTGCAAATTTAACCGTAAAATCTTTTAAAAAAATCAAGTAAAATATCAACATGTAATAAAACTATCACACAAACAAAATCTAAATACATAAAAATCGTGACCCTGAGAAACCAAAAACTATTGTTTCTTCGACAAAGAAAATTCGATCGGTGAACTTTTTTCTTATACTAATCGCACGAGAATTGCCGCCCATATCTGACACATACTATTACATTCAATCTAATTAGTCTTGTCCAACACCACATTATCCGAATGATATTTATTAAAAAACAGAAAAATTACCTAATTCGTGCAAAACTTGATTGAAAAAAAAACAAATAATTAATAAATCAGATTAAATAAGTACCTTGTTAGTATCTTACTACCGCACCTGTAAAATTTGTTCATATTAAATAGTAGTATAAGAATACAATTTACACAAGGAGTGTCAAAAATATTGATACAAATCTATATATAAGTACATTACATTATTAACCAAGCATTTTTTTTATTTCGGTTAGTAAGCATTGTTCGATAGTGGTTTTATGAAGTTTAGATAAACTTAATTCACTTAACAATTATAATCCCGAATAAATGCTTAATAGTGCTTTAAATTTTCAGGGTATGAATTTACAATAATAAACTCACAGAAAGGAGGACACCTGATTATGATAAACGACTACACATTTTCAAAGGCAAGCACATATTTAAAAACCTGGGTTTGTTCCTGCAAGACTGCCTACAAATGCCCCGCCAAGATTAAGATCAAAAACTTGAGCAAGTCGTCGAGGCACAAATCGATCATACCCACCCTCCACCGAGATACTTCATTACTAAACAGGGATATTATGTTAAAATACAATAATTTTAGTGCTATGCAGCAATGTATCAACGTTTAAAATAATAAATCTGCTGACATTCATCAACTACAGTTTAGCTCAAGGGCCTTGTTTTTTTAAGTGACGTAAGGTTTGTTTGAATAAAACATAGCACAAACCCATGCAAGCACATTAAATGAAAAAAAATATATGTTTAGGAAAAAGTTGCTCAGATCAAACTTATTAACTTAGAAAATGAAATAAAAGACGTTTCGGTTTTTTTTTCTAGCACAGTTAATTAAAAATATATGCCTGACGTTTCAAATGTAAATTAACGTTCCTATCCACGCAGAAAGAGCTTACTGTGTCTTAAGATCTTGCAGTATGTGATCTTGCTCGGGTTTTCGAAAGAATCCCTTGCTGGTGGAACTTTCCCATGCTGGTAGATTTTGTTGTTGACGGTCAACAAAATCTGCAGCATGTGCGCATACTTATATGTAAAATCTGCAGTGTGCGCAATACTTTACTTTACTTACTTACTTTACTTTACTTCGCTGGCTCAGCGACCCGAAGTAGATCTTGGCCTCCTACATTAAAGTGCGCCATTCTTCCCTACTATGTGCCAAATCTGACCAGTCGGACTCTTCTAGCTCTTTCAGGTCTTTGGCAACTTCATACTTCCAGCGATATCTTGGGCGCCCCACCGGCCGGCGCCCGGAAGGTGGACCAAGATAAGCTGTCTTTACGGTTCGATCATCTCCTATCCTCTCCACATATCCTAGCCAGCGAAGTCGGGAAGATTTTATGTCTCCGATGATGATCGGCTCAGACACTAGCTCTTCTATCTCTCGGTTGTACCTCCACCTCCATACGTCATCTTCTCCTCTTGTTGGTCCCAGAATCTTCCGCAATATTGCACACACTTCCACAGTGTACGAGGGTCAAACTGAAAGTTCTTAGAAAATCAAAAACTGATTACATGAGCCAGTTATTAGTTTTAATATATCTTTTCAAAATATTGTCCATGGACGTCAATACACCGCTGCATGCGATGGAACCACTGGAAAAAGCACTTTGCCCAATCGTCCTTAGGAGTCTCTTCAATGGCATCGCGATACGCAGCCACCGCTTCTTCAGCATTCATAAACCGCTTTCCTTTAAGTTTTTCTTTAATTTTTGGAAATAAATAAAAATCACAAGGCGCGAGGTCGGGGCTATACGGCGGGTGACCCAGTAATTCAACGTTTGATGTCGCCAAATAGTCGATCGTTCGCTTGGCGGTGTGCGACGAGGCGTTGTCGTGGTGAAGGAGGATCCTACTGCGAGGTCGTTTCTCTCGAACTTTTTCCAAGACAAGTGGCAAACAATTGGTAGTGTACCATTCTGCAGAAACTGTTTTTTGATCCTCTAACACAATTGTTGCGAAATGACCTATCCTTCCAAAGAACGAGGCCACCATTTTTTTTCCCGCACTTCGATCTCTCTTCACTTTAGTTGGCAACTCCTCGAAAGGAAACACCCACTGAGCAGATTGTCTTTTGGTTTCAAGATCATAACAGTAAATCCAGCTTTCGTCACCTGTTAGTATGTCGAACACAGCATTTGAGTCACCTCCGTTAAATCTTTCAATCATTTTACGGCACCAATCCACACGATAGAGTTTTTGAGCCTTAGTCAAATTATGAGGTATCCACCGGGCGCAAAGCTTCCTGACCGCTAAATGTTCGTGGAGGATTTTGTGCACTTGACTCATACCGATGCCTAAGCTTGTCCGAATCTGCTGATAGGTCACTCTTTTGTCAGTCTCTATCATACGCCGCACAACACAGATGTTATTTTCAGTCGTCGCCATAGAAGGCCGTCCCTCACGTACATCATCAGTGAGATTAGTGCGACCACGTTTAAACTCATTAAACCAGTTGTAAACAGTCGCACGAGATGGGGCTTCATCGTGAAAGGCCAATCGTAGTCTATCATAACTTTCTCGTTGACTTAAATGACATCGAAAGTCATAAAAAATCATTGCACGAAAATTTTCTCGTGTTAAATTCATGTTGACGTGACACAGACAATTTTCAATTTGCCGCCAAATCGTAAAACAAATGACAAATGAATGAAATATATACTCAGTAATATTGGCAAAGAGTTCTATTTTCAAATTTTAGAATATTTTTTTTTTTTATATTGTTTATAAGTGGCCAGTTCTAAGAACTTTCAGTTTGACCCTCGTAACATAACCTAAAATACTCGCTAAAGTACGGCGTTTCGTTCCTCGCATTCTACGTAAGGCCATGGAAATGAGGAAAAATCCAAATTTGAACAAAGAAGGTCGGAAAGTTCCACCAGCATGGGATCTTATTCTTTTAAAGACAGACATAATGCGGCGAAATTAATTCGTAAAGTGTTTCATTTGAATGAGTAGTATTCATGCAAAGAACCAAATATATTAAGCAAGAATTTAAAACAAATCAATGATTTTTGTTTTTGGTATTTTTCGGTATGACTGGAAAATTATGGCATAAAATGACTGCAAATTTGATCACCCTTAAATCAAGTGTCATTTTGTCAATGAAATTTGCCATTGAATACGTGGGAAAAGTATTGTAAGTCCGATCCAAATATACTATATATTATGACTCTGAATTTTATCCGAATAGAACTCATTGTGAACACTTTACGGATTTGGCACTTTTCGATTTTTTTTATTTGGAATCATCACAAGAAAACATGATGTGTTGTTAAGGTTCCGTAGTCCATCGAGGAACCCTTATAGTTTCGTACGTCTGTCAGTCTGTCCGCAGTAAAACTTTAATTTGGCGTAGATTTATTTATTTTACATTAATTTTACGTAATTTTGGGGTACCTGTCATACAAGTTACATGAGAATTATGGATTTATTGTAGATCGTCGAATAGGTCTTCCGCGCTGTCAGACTATGATGTGGGAAAACTGTCCGGCGATATCGCGCGACGGTTGCGATAGTTGTGATTACGAAAACAAAAATACTGGTAGATAGGTACTAGTTATTAATATATAAAAAGTTGAAAATATATACTTACTATACTATAATATATACTATACTTTATTTATATATATGTTACAGTTAAAACTAGTTACGAGGGTCAAACTGAAAGTTCTTAGAACTGGCCACTTATAAACAATATAATAAAAAAAATATTCTAAAATTTGAAAATAGAACTCTTTGCCAATATTACTGAGTATATATTTCATTCATTTGTCATTTGTTTTACGATTTGGCGGCAAATTGAAAATTGTCTGTGTCACGTCAACATGAATTTAACACGAGAAAATTTTCGTGCAATGATTTTTTATGACTTTCGATGTCATTTAAGTCAACAAGAAAGTTATGATAGACTACGATTGGCCTTTCACGATGAAGCCCCATCTCGTGCGACTGTTTACAACTGGTTTAATGAGTTTAAACGTGGTCGCACTAATCTCACTGATGATGTACGTGAGGGACGGCCTTCTACGGCGACGACTGAAAATAACATCTGTGTTGTGCGGCGTATGATAGAGACTGACAAAAGAGTGACCTATCAGCAGATTCGGACAAGCTTAGGCATCGGTATGAGTCAAGTGCACAAAATCCTCCACGAACATTTAGCGGTCAGGAAGCTTTGCGCCCGGTGGATACCTCATAATTTGACTAAGGCTCAAAAACTCCATCGTGTGGATTGGTGCCGTAAAATGATTGAAAGATTTAACGGAGGTGACTCAAATGCTGTGTTCGACATACTAACAGGTGACGAAAGCTGGATTTACTGTTATGATCCTGAAACCAAAAGACAATCTGCTCAGTGGGTGTTTCCTTTCGAGGAGTTGCCAACTAAAGTGAAGAGAGATCGAAGTGCGGGAAAAAAAATGGTGGCCTCGTTCTTTGGAAGGATAGGTCATTTCGCAACAATTGTGTTAGAGGATCAAAAAACAGTTTCTGCAGAATGGTACACTACCAATTGTTTGCCACTTGTCTTGGAAAAAGTTCGAGAGAAACGACCTCGCAGTAGGATCCTCCTTCACCACGACAACGCCTCGTCGCACACCGCCAAGCGAACGATCGACTATTTGGCGACATCAAACGTTGAATTACTGGGTCACCCGCCGTATAGCCCCGACCTCGCGCCTTGTGATTTTTATTTATTTCCAAAAATTAAAGAAAAACTTAAAGGAAAGCGGTTTATGAATGCTGAAGAAGCGGTGGCTGCGTATCGCGATGCCATTGAAGAGACCCCTAAGGACGATTGGTCAAAGTGCTTTTCCCAGTGGTTCCATCGCATGCAGCGGTGTATTGACGTCAATGGACAATATTTTGAAAAGATATGATAAAACTAATAACTGGCTAATGTAATCAGTTTTTGATTTTCTAAGAACTTTCAGTTTGACCCTCGTAGTAGATAGAACGCGTTTTTCCTAGTCAGAACTAGTTTTTACTTTATGCCTTTGTTAATACTAGAATTTACTTTTGTCTGTATCAAATATCAGTTAAAACTAGTTTCTGCAAGACAAAACGCGTTTTCCCGAAGAGAGTCAGCTAAAACTGTTCCGACCGAGGTTAGAGTTCATCATACCTTATAATGATTGGCGGCGAGGCATCACCTGATCATCGTTCTTTATTCCGATTGGTCGCGAGATGTGAAAAGAGGAGTTTTAAACAAGTTATTAGCAATTCGTAATCACGAAAAAAAAGAAGACCACTTTTATATTATGACAAAAGAAACCTATGACAATTTAGTGAACGAAATTAAAGAATCACAACAACCTGTTCAGAAATCTCAAAAACCGTACAGGAGAGTGAAGCAATTTAAGGTTATTAATATTCGTGGAATACAAAAAAAATGTGACTAAAAAGGAGCCCATGAAGAAGGTACTACTTGTATGTAGATGAAATTTTTGACATTATTGAAGCAGCTCATGTGGCCATCGGACATGGTGGTCGGGATAGACTGAAAATTGAAACTTCTCGAAATTATGCAAACATAACCTTAGAAATAATAAATATTTTTCTCTCTAAGTGCGAAACTTGTCAGCGTAAAAAGAGTATGAAGATAAAAGGACTTGTTTCATACATTCTGAAATGAACAGTTGTTGCCAAGCCGATCTTATTGACATGCGAACGCGGGAATATTGGAGATTTAAGTTTATAATGGTATATAAGAACCATTTGACAAAATTTGTTTTGTTACGTGCCCTGAAAAGTAAGAAAGCCGTCGTCGACTGATATATTTTTGACATTTGGTGCTCCCTGTATTAATACTCCGATAATGGCAGAGGATTGGTAAATTCTATCATAAATGAACTCGTTTTATTTTGGCTTGCTGCTTGCTTTTATCAAGTTTAATTACATCCATTTGTTCTCGTTATATCAGTATTAGGTAAAACCTAACTATTTAAATGTGTTTTTCAGGTCAGAAATGGGCAAGTGCAAAAAAAATTTTGCGTGAAGAAGATGTGCCAAATACAAATTTACCTTTAAGAACTTTTCCTAAAGAAGCAGCTATAGGAACAGACCAAGGATTTTTGCGCAGCGTATGCAAGAAAGGATGTGTGTCAAAAAGGTGTTTTTGCAAGAAAAGTGGTTATCTTTGTAATTCAAAATGCCACGATAGTTTGTCTTGCAATGACAAGTAGATCCTCATCCTATTAAATTTTAGTTTGACTGATTAGATTTTATAGTGGATAAATTAATGCTCTTTAACAATGTTTCTTTTTAAAATTGTATGGTTGTGTTCTGTTGATTTATTTGATTATTTTATTTACCTGCTTATAATCAATATTGTCATCTTGGCAACTAAATTTAAGTCAATGTTCTCAAAAATGTTCTTTTAGTCTTAGACTATTTGGTTCCCAGTGTCTTAGATCTTTTCAATAAATATTTTAAAAACTGATATCTTGTTTTCGATCCCGAATCAGTTTTTCTAGCGATAGTTTTAACTATAGTTCGATGTGACAACTAGTTTTATCTGAAAATCAAATATGTCAGTGGTAAATTCTAGTTTTAACTGATTATTTCTAGTTTTAACAAAGGCATTAAGTAATAACTAGTGTTAACTAGGGAAAACGAGTTCTAACTAAAAATGGGTTTTCACTGTAACATATATATACTATACTTAATGCATACTTTTCTAGTGGTGGGCACTATAGTACCACGGACAGTTTACCGTAAACAAAAAAATGGCACTGTAGTGCCAGCGGAATGCAGAACGGTTAAAATAATTATAATTTAGCTTACATAAAATTTCAATAAAGTTTACTGTTTCCATTACACTCTGTTCCATTTAGTTATTAAAGGCAAATTTTGTAAAGAGTCTCATATCCCCACCCTCTCCTAACTAATTGGTATCAGAAACTAAAATTAGGAACTAATTCCATTAAAAACGAACATTTCGTAAAAAATGTAGCATTTTTTTGAAAATCAAAGAAAAACTGACTATTACTATATACCATAACTTCCTGCAAACAGTATTTCGGTGAATCAAAAGTCCAATCTTGTATTATAAAATAGCGCAAATATCGTTCCTAAATTTATTTTACTGCAACTACCGTCAAGTGTTCCTAAACTAAACCTTCTATGGGTAAAGCAACATGAATCTCCTGTTATTTACAGAAGTCGAATTTAAAATAAAATACAAGTCAAGAAGGATACCACATGACCTTTGCTTACATTTATTATTTACCTATGTTAATAAATGATTTATAACCTACTCACGAATCCCTGACTAACTTTTAAGCCCAGCATAAAACTTAGAATCCGAGCATCATGGGTATAGCATAAAGTTTTTTTTTTCTTTAATCTTATCACTGCTTTTCTTTTACAGGTGTGCAATACAAGTTCATATATCCAAATCCCCAAAAGGAGACGCGTTTGATGTTGATTGAAAACTATACTTATTCCAAAGAGGGTAAGGGTAAAAATATCTGGCTGTGTTCCGGAAGGGTCAAGTACAGTTGTAAAGCTAAGGTCAGTCTAAATAGTGCTGGCAACTTCTACCCAGTGAATCTCGAACATAACCATGCTTCACCACGGCATCATGTCACACATGAAGGGAGATATGTTAGATTTTAGGTGCTATACCTCTTGAGTGCGACACAAAAATAAAAAAAATCAGGATGTATTTGTCAGCGTTAAATTTAAACAAGATTATAATCGCTCTCGCGACATTGTACACTGTCGAAAAATTGTGAACTATACATTCTTTAAACTTTAAGTTATTTAAATTCAAGTTAAAGCTATAATAAGTGTGGTCTAATGTAGTGTAACTTTTAGTCGTCTCTCTCTAACAGGGCTTTTTTAATCCAAGTGGCCAAGGGTTCCGTGCCAACATTAACTGAATCAGAAATCCACTTACTTCCACTTAGCCAAAACTTACCACAGTATGTTGTTGACAGCAAATATAACTTTGTTTCAAAAAACTATGAATAGTACTAATATACGAGTAACTATGAATAGTATTGTATGAATACCAAAGTTATGTTTGCGGTTAATAAAAATGTGCTCTATCTCAAAAACTGCAAGTTTGATCCCGTTCAAACCAATTTTCGTTGTAAGTCTTTGACAAGATCTACTTCATGTATTTTATTCAAAATTTTCACTCGCTTAGATTAAAAGTTAGAGTGGGGGGACGGGACGCCCATTTTACCACTTTGGAAGCGTGTATCTCTCAAATGTTAGACTTTTAGAGAAAATGGTTTTAGAAACCTTGATGTCATTTCAAACTTATCTATAGACACCATACACGCATAGGTTTGACAAAAAAAATATTTTTAACTATTATTTTCATGCAACCATGCATTAAAACTACCTTAATTTTATTTTTGTATTAGAATCATAAAGGTTAAGATAAATCTACCTACTAAGTTTCAACTGTGTAATACTAATAGTTTCCGAATAAAGTGACTGTGACATTCGGACGGACGGACAGACAGACAGACGAAACTAAGGGTTCTGTTTTTTGCAACGGAACCCTAAAATGAGGTGTTCGTGGCGCAGTGAAAACAGCACTCTGGCAGTCATACTGAAATTAAGTAACCTATGGCGCGGTCGTGTTTAGATGGGTGACACCATTAGCTGTGGAGCATAGCTATAGACCACTACAGTATATTATGACTCAAAGTGGAGATTACATAAAAGTATAAGACTAGTTTCTAATCATTGTATTTAAATTAGTCTTGAAATTAACTACATTAAGTATAAGTGCTGCAAAGTAATGACCAAAATCGAATGATGTCACCATAGCTTGTATTGGTCTGGGTATTTTCTATGTATATCATGTATGTATTTTAAAACAAAAAGTATTTAAGTATTAACCCGTTGTCTGGCACCCATAACACAAGCTTTGAGTAGCTTACTTTGGAACTAGATGGCGATGTGTGAGAATGTCCAAAGGATATTTATTTATAGTTTAGTCAAATTAAGCATGAAAATGGGGTCGTGCTTGCAAAAGGTCAGATCATTCTGAATTTTTTATATGTTGTTAAGACCTATACCAACATTAAATTACCAGATACCGCAACTTCCAAAGTGCTGTGCGAGCGGAGTTGTGCCCAAAAAATGTAAAATTTTCGATCTTTTTAAGTGTGTGCTCAATATTTTAGTGAAAAATGATTCTAATAGATATAGATTTACACTATATATACACGATATACACTATAAATACATTTAAAAAAGACTTAAAATAAAGCGAGCCCAAGAAACAGTTTTTCAAAAATAGGCATTATATTTCAACAAGTGGTGATTTTTCGTAATGTTCACTTGTTTTGTGAAATGTTCTCTAAATTACGCATCCCACGCAATATTCTATAGATAAAATTGTAGTTAATTCAATTATCTTTTATTTAAGATCAAGTCACAATATTTATTCTAGATGAAACTCCAAAACTTAAAAATTTATCAATGTGTTTAAATTGCCATGCCAGAATGGCTTATGATCTGGTGGAGTATGGTCGGAGGAAGACTACTACAACTTAAGTTTTATTTAAAGAATGTATAGTAACTCTGCCAGTCAAAACCTTTTTCATTAAAAAAATTAAGCACAAATTGAAAAAGTACCGAAAATTTTCATGACTTTTCGAGCACAGCTCCGCTCTCACAGTGATTCAGACCTTAACAACAATAAAAAAAGCAGAATGACCTGACTTTTTACAAGCAAAAATTTTTAATTTGACTGCAATACCAGTACACTCATTGAAATGTTTTTTATGGAATACCTTATTTTCGTATTTTAAAAAGCTGAAGTTTAGAATGAAAACTATTTTTATTGCAAAAAATAAGAAAAAAATCTAATACTTGGAATTTTGCCAACTTTTTAAATTTGTGTCGATAATGTGTTAAATTTTAATATCGATGCTAGAAGTCTGTAAATTTACATCAGTACTCCCAGGTTTAAATAATAAAACATTTATTTCAGATTTTAGCACATCACCCGGGGTCCCGTGTGATATTAATTCCCGGTAGATATATAATTTCGAATAATTTGTGTTGCCACCAAACTATATTCGTATCCGTTTAATTGGATGATCAAGAGAACTTACCCTTAATGAAGTTCGATGCAAATTGTCCTAACTTCGTCTAAGAGATTTAATTGACCAACCAACAAGGAATTTACCTTCTGGTTGTATTCTAGATTTTTTTTACAAGTGTCCGGCTATAGCCAAGATAGTCTAACAAGATAGTGGTGGTGGTGACTCTTGCCGTTACGGAGCATAACCATGAACCACCAAAGTACATATGTCATCATTTCTAGTAGAGAATACGAATAGGAGAATAAAACTTGTTTGTAACTAAAATACGATGAACACAAAAGTTAATTTGACGCGCGTCTAGAATTTATAAATGAGATGATTTTATTGTTTTGATTTCATTATTGGCTACATAGTAAAATTAGTTCAAATTTATGAAAGAAGTCTTTAATTTACAAAAAAAAAACATATAGTGTTAGAATAGCCTCTTGACGTAGTAGAAGTCAAGACGCATTTCCTGTACTAGTTATACATCCTTTATTATAAATGTACGAGTAATTGTAAAAATAATGTAAGTTTGACTACATATTAAGGGCATCAGGCTTGATCGAGCAATCGTACATGTTTACTTTTTTGAAATTGTATTGTATGCATACACTTTCAAAAAAGTAAACATGTACGATGAAACTTTTTCTAATAAGTACGTTTAGTGTTACTAAAATAAATCTGCAATGTAAGTTTAATAAAGTTTTATATTTCACACCAATTTCCTATATAAATGGGATGCCTGTTCCAATAATAACATTCAGAAAGGTTTGATGGTGCTTCCGCCGTTATCATTTGCAGACTTAACGCTGACTCACCATACATGTAATATTTGTATGTGGTGATCTATATTTACTCGTTCATAATAAGAGCGCACAATACGTGACTGCGAGAATAAAACTATAGCAAATCATTATGTTTTTCTAAAAAACCTAATTACTTATTTGAAATTGCCGTCTTGTAAATATTCTTTCAGTGCCCGTATTCCGGAGAACAAACCGCGGTACACTTTTTCTAGTTCTTGATGGCTTCAAGTTCGTTAAGCACTTCCAAAGGACGTTTAAGACGAGATGGCAATGCTCCTCACACAACAGTGGATGTAAAGTTTTCATCTACACCGCCGAAGTGACAGATGGCATTCAAGTCATTAATGGAAACAATGTCCATAACCGTCCTCAGCCTGAGATTAAGGAGTTATACCAAAGACCGGTATGATCCTGTGATCTTCACAAGGTCGTTTGTCCATCCGGCTAGTAGGTAGATGCCCTACGCTGCGCTTTTGGTCAAAGGGTCTCTTATCTATAACTTTAATGCCCAACGGCCATAAGTTATTCGTGCTTTGGCCTATGAAATGCGGACGAAAGCTTAGGGCTCATGCCTTGAGCGTAAGTAATAATTAATGTCACAAGTGTTCCTAAAGTCACCATTGATGCTTATTATTATAATAAAAGTAAGCATAATTAAAAATCCTTATAAGGCAATAACTTAAACAAATTACATATTTAATTCAATTACATACTTACATATTAAAATTATTTAGAGTTAATTAATTTTCTGAAGGCTGGTTTTTGACAATAGAAAAATCTTTTTTTTTTTATTTACTACCTATTGTAAGAATTTTAATGAATAGATGCTTATTCATGTTAAGAATTTCTAGGTTTTTTCATTTTAGTAAATTGTAATAAATAAAATTTATTCAGTTTTATGCTTTTTTAATTGTACTTATTCAAAGAAATAAATGGATGGAATTGTAAGAAAATTTTATTTTGATGTTAGGTCATGTAATTATCAAATGTTTTTAATTAACGATCCTATTTAAATGAAGTTAATAAAACTTTTCAAAATATATATCAGCAAATAAAAAATTCAGACAGCGCCATATTTTGATATGTCTGCGTAATATCAAATGTAGGCATCGATTTATTTTATTGTTATACTACAAAATGTAAAATTTTCTAACTCCATGTTCATTCCAGGACCAGAATACATAAGGACATCCCGCGGGGCAACAGTTCTAATGCTGAATGGACACAAGTTGCTGCGCCATCTTAAAAGTGGAGTCAACATTCGGTGGTACTGCGCCACGCACCACCACAGAGGCTGTCGAGCTGTGGTCTACACTATGCACGATGGGACTACGCTTAAGAGCTACAACGTACATCTTCATAAAGATAGTTTTGTAAATATTAGCCTTTATAGGCAGAGATGACCAGAAGCTCAACTTTTAAAATACATGCATCAATATTCTGAGTGATATTTCTTCGAATATCAACTAAAAGTCTTCTATTAACCGCTCTAAATATTAACGCCAGTAGTTAAACAGTTGAGTTGTTTTTATACAAGTATAAATGTTTACTTAATTTTGTTCGAATATTGAAAAAACACACGTATGCCATATTAAAAATAGGGCTCCGGAGTTCAAAAGTTATTTCACACTACTAGCTATCATGATGGTAATACTTGTAATATCTTAACTAACAACCGTAATATACTACTTATCCGGAATATCTTACTTACTTACGTGTGTATTTTTTCTACAAGTAAATTTTAGGTTTTTAAGGGCACGTCGTATCCTCATATCTGGGTACAAGTTCCTGGAACATCTGGACCTGGGCCAGAAGACAAGATGGCGATGCGGCAGTCACCGCAGATTCGGGTGCCGAGCGGTTCTCTTCTCGGAGTTAAATAATATCATAAAATTTAGCACCCAACATAACCCCACTTCTGCTACCACAATGAAATAACTATTTTTAAAACAGTAAGTAGGTATTAATTAAGCTTTATAGAATTTGTAAAGGTATAAGATAGTACTACTATGGTGTAAAAACGCTTCGATCAGAAAATTAGTGTAAGCATAATATGATTTAGAATGTTTTTAATACTCACAGTGCCATATTTCATATTCATAAAGATGAAATAAGAAACCAAAATTTTGCGCACGGGCGGGACTTGAACCAGCACTTTCTGGCTAACCGGGCCAAACGCTCTTCCAATTGAGCTACCGTGCTGACTGTCGGACCCTGCGAAATTTGTGGTCTCTTACGGATACGTCATTGTGCGTGATGTTTAGCGCCATCTACCCGTCTGTTTATGCAACGAAAACGTCTGTAAATTCAACTTAGAAATTTCGCAGGGTCTGACAGTCAGCACGGTACCTCAATTGGTAGAGCGTTTGGCCTGCGAGCGTAGTCTGATGCATCATTTTTGACATTTCGCGTCGACAATTTCAATTTTATTATTTTCTAATTCATCAAATATCATTTAAACTTACGAAGCTATGTCTTAAATAAATCTAAAAAAAATATTTGTAGTTTTTTAAACATCATTCAAAAATTCTTCTCAATCAATAAATACACGAAAACACCAATTTTGTCACAGCATTTTTAGAGCGCCACCTGGTGGTTTTACATGGAACTATGTTGAGACTTCCGACACTGGTTAGCCAAAAAGTCAAGTCCTGCCCGTGCGCAAATTTTTGGTTTCTTATTTCATCTTTATAAATTAGTATAAGCATCACAGTACAGCACAGAGGGTAGTCTTCTAATATAAATTTTAATCTTAAAAGAAGATTTACCGACCCATGTTGTATTAACCTTACAATTACAATAAAGAGTATGATTTTATGTTATGATTTGATGTTATGATTTCCCGTACAAAGTTTTAGTTTCGCTATTTTTTTGTAATATTTCAGGGTTCATTTTATTAAAACAAATTTTAGCGTCGAACTAAAAACCTTTAATTCCTCCTTTAAGATTCCAATACTACTCATAGTATACCTATTAGGTCTGCGTGGCTTTTATCTTGTCATTATAATATGAAGTCAGTAAAAACTTATCAACATGGTGCTAGAATTAGGAAATGCAAAAGCAATTCAAAGAAATGCTCATAAAATTATTACTTTATTAAATATAAAAGCAGCAGTTACAATTTTTTTACTTCTTCCAGATCTAAACTACCATTTCATCAGGTCAAGTAGACACAAAAAGCCGTCGCTGCTGCTTCAGAAATATATTTTTTCCCAAACCACCAAAGATGGGCGGTATTGGAATTGCAGCAAAAAACTGTCAGTGAAATGTCCAGCAAAACTCACTTTTACATCCGGAGGGACGTTGGTGAAATACAATCTCGAGCATAATCATGACCCGCCTAGTTATGTGAGAGCTGTGGACGGACGGTATATCAAGATTTAGAATTATATTAAGTATAATTATTTATTATAAATATATTATATTTATGATAGATTTAAGATTAAGCTTATTTTCAAATAAATGGTGCGATAGATTATGATTAGGAGGAGCAAAATTATTATATTCAAGTTTCTCAAAGAAATAACAATATGAATGGTAAATACGTACTTTATTTTCTTCAATATTAAATAATTTACTATCAAGATATACACATTTATTGTTTTCATAGTTTGTCACTGTGAATTGCACCTGTACGATTGGATAAAAACTTGTATAGCGTAAGACACAGGTTCAAGTCCTACGGGCTATAATTTAGAACCAAAGTGACTTATAGTTGTAGAACAAAAGTGTTTGTTACAACCAGCGTAAACAACTTTTATTTTAAAACACAAATGCAAACAACTGTATGGTGTTGTTACGGTATTTACTGTTATAACACACCTAGTTATCCTCTGTAGTTTACTGAATATTTTCTCCAAAGTGCATTTGTATATATTTTTGGCAGTTCATTTATTTTTATTTATTTTTCATGACTAAGTTAAGCTTTTTTTACAGGCCTAAGTTTTCATTATACATACATACAGTCACCGAAAAACAAAAAGCCGTTACTGATGCTTCAGAACTACACGTTTGCTCAAACTACATGCGACAGAAGATATTGGAACTGCAGCAAAAAATTCTCAGTGAAGTGTCCGGCCAAATTAACATTTAACTACGAGGGACAGCTGGCTAAATACAACCTCAATCATAATCATGATCCTCCGCAGTATGTTAAAACTCAAGACGGAAAGTATGTTAGAATTTAAAAATATAATTAGACATTAGTGTTTGTCTAAAAGGCAGTCCACCGATAAGACGGACGGACAGCTGACCTTGTAAAGATCGCAGCATCACACTGGATGCAGACTGCTTTAACTGTGGGCAACTTGAGGCCTATGTTTAGCAGTGGACGTCCTATAGCTGATAATAATACTTATACTATTATGTTATCATTTTCCCGTAAGTAGTTAACAGAAGAGCTATTAGTCATTATTAACACTGGATGGACATAGTTTAATAGGAATTGACATAGACAAATAAATAAGTATTCAAAATAAATTATATTATAACTCTATTATGAGGCGCGTTCCCACTAATTCTTATCGTGACGGACGGCAATTTATCATATCGTTTACAATGTCGTGACTGCGTGTTTACACCTAACTGACATTGCTTACTGTCGTACTAACACATTTTTTCATATATTTAATGGAAAACGATAGATATGATTGTATACAACCAAAAATTATCCGTCACAACATAGTGGGAGCACGTCTACTTATTTAATTTAAAATTTTAAAAATTAAATTTTAAATTAAATTTTATTTATTTTATTTTAAATTTTAATTAAATTTTAAAATAAATGATCTTAATGTACGAAATTTAATCGTGTAGTTGTAGTTTTAAATTCAGTGAGCTAACCCAACTGCATTGGTGAGAAACACTTTTCACACGTTTTCAACACCTTAATCTTAAATAAGTACCTGTCAACAATGATTTGCTTTGTTTATTGTGTGCAGTGCGAATATGTACAAGCACATTCGAATCGAATACGTATTAATACGCATTAACTTTTCAATATCTAAGCAGTTGCAGGAAATCCCATATCTATTGTTATACGGAATAATATATCTATTGTTTCTCGTTCACATACGCTTGAGGGTTTAATGCAAAAGTTCTGCAGAGTAGACTAACTCGGAGGGATACCATTTCTTGCCTGAGGTTGTAATTATTTGTTTTCAGTGTCATACGGCAAGACGAAGCGAGGAGCGCATGTCATATTGGTGAACGGATACAATCCAACAAGATGGTGGTGCGAGACACATCGGCAAAGAGGCTGTAGTGCAAGCCTCTTTACGGTGGAAGGCAATGTCTACAGAATCTGCAAAGAACACAACCATGTTTAAGATTTTGATATGCTTGACAAACGGTCAAGACATTTTTTTATTTTTTATTTATTTTTCTGCTCACTTGTTTCATGAAAAAATATGTTGTGATACAGATTACGGTGATATTGGTCTGTAAGTAAAGCATTGGCTGTGTTTTATCTATTGATCGCAATATGATATCTAAAGTGTAAATTACGGAATTTGTCTTCTAAATACAAAGCATTACTCATAAGTAATCAAAAGTAAAAATACTCTGCTAATATTTTTGTTTGCTTATATTAAAACGTATGAAAAGGTAGATTCATATTTCGTTTTTTTTCTCTTATTGGTGTATTGACTTTGTTATGTTTTGACTTATAAGTCGTGAAAGATATGATCAAGTTCGTATGGCACCATGGTTATTTATATATTTTCTCAATAAAAAGTTATGGTTGGTACAATGTGGTTTTCTTCTTTACAGGTACTCCGTGACAGCGCGACATTTGATGAACTACATACAAAAAAATATTGAGTTTAACCACTAGATACACCCCCTGTGAGATGTTACTTTTCAATTGGTTTAGTTATTTTCTCTTAAATCTTTGATTACAGTACAATGGCCGCATGCGTTCCGTAACTTTTCACGGAAACAGCAGAAAATCGCATTCAGGGCGGGTGACCGACTTTTATAACTATTTACATATTTGTATCAGACAGGAATATTAAATAGTTATCTTATGATGCCAAACTTCTAGTTAAATTAGTCAGTCAATTGGACGCCAAAGCAGTGCATGAAACGCCGGCATCCAGTGAAATGGCTAGGTCGAAATAATTCGAAACTTTACGTTTAACAACTTGGCATATTGAAAGTTAGTCGCTTCAAGATTCGACCAATCGATTCAATTATTGTTCTGTATATCCACCATAGTGTCACCAAAACTAATATGGCGTGAATACCGCCAATTTACCGGCTAAAAAGTTAGCTTATTTATTGAAGAAGGCCAGACTATAAAACATCACGCTGTAATGGGAGAGGAGGAGAAGGAGAAAACTCTTAACAGGCATACGATTTTACGGTAGCGGTCTCCCGTGAATTAAAGTAGCTTTTAAAACCACAATATCTTTCAAAGACACACTCAACTTAATTACAAACCTTACAACTTTTTTTTTGTTTCAGCACTACTATGTGGCAATTTATTTACTATGCATACGCTTCAAAAAGGAAAACAAAGAAGACGCTGTCTTGGGTGTTACGAAAAATTATGGCTTTCAGTGAATAGTTTATTTCGTTCAATGTGAAAAAATAATCTTTTTTGACTGCTTCAAAGAAAAACATTTCATTTATTCCTAATTACTTGATATAGTATTTTTATTTATGTATTATTTTAAAGTTACCCTTTTTCATTTTTCTCATTGCTGAGCTAAAATCTCTCCCAAACCTGCCAATTAATCCCCTTATCTTGCTAACAAAAAATAGTAACATCTGAAATGTTTCCACTACTAGAAAAGAGATACGAGTTAAAAAAAACCGGCAAAGTGCGAATCGGACTCGTGCACTGAGGGTTCCGTGCCAACGTTAACTGAATTAGGCAATCCACTTACTTCCACTTAGTAAAATACCACAATAATTTGAAAACAAAGTTATATTTGCTATATAACTTTGTTTTTCATAGTGTTTGTATGGAGAACAAAGTTATGTTTGCGGTTGTTGAAAATGTGCTATATCTCAAAAACTCCTCGTTCAATTCCATCCGAACCAATTTTTGTTGAAAGTATTTGTTATGATCTACATTATTATTTTTTTCAAAATTTACACTCGCTTAGTTTAGAAGTTAGATGGGGGGACGCCCATTTTTCCACTTTGGAAGCGTCTAGCTAAGAAACGTTAGATTTTAAAAGAAAACGGTTGTAGAAACCTCTATGTCATTTTAAAAGACCTATCCATAGACACCCCACACGCATAGGTTTAACTAAAAAAAAATTTTTCGGTTTTAGTTTCATGTATGGAAGCCCATCCTTAAATATCATTTTTTTTATAAGGATCGTAAAGCGGTTACGGGATACATCTCCCTACCAAATTTCAACAGTGTGATGCTCATAGTTTCAGAATAAATTGGCTGTGACATACGGACGGACAGACAGACAGACAGACAGACAGACAGACAGACAGACAGACAGACAGACTTGACTATAAGGGTTCCGTTTTTTGCCATTCGGCTACGGAACCCTAAAAATTGAGTATTTCAAACCACGGATTGTATGAGAATTGGGGTCCTTAGGGAATTAATTATGGCTATTAGTAAACTTGAGACCCTTCGACTGAAAGCGCAGCGTCGGACGTCCATCGACAAGATGGACGGACGACCTCGTAAAGATCGCAGGATCACACTGGATGCAGATCAGTCACTGTGGGAAACCGTGGGGGAGGCTTATGTTCAGCAGTGGACGTCCTTTGGCTGATGATGATTATTAGTAAACTTGCTTACATAAACACGATAAAGATGTATTTTTTGACCGTTTAAAAACACCTTATTTTAACGCAATCATACATTAAATTTTTTTTTGGTTTGTTTTTTTAAAGATGTTCTATTATTTAGTAAGTTTTTAGATTCATAAAAATCCTCTTTATCATTATTTTAGATGCAGTCTTCACGACGACGTCTCGTGGCGCGCGCATCATATACATTGCTGGGTACAAGTTCTTCCGCCATCGTCAGAGTAGGATGAAGACGAGGTGGTTCTGCGGAACCCACCACCACTTGGGCTGCAAGGCTGTGGTCTTCACGATAGAACCTGACATCATCGTCAAATACCGCAACGTTCACAACCACCCGCCGAAGGATTATTTGAGTCCAAACTAGTTAAACTTTACGGGCAGTGTTGACTTCTAATTTGGTGTCGAGTTGTAATGCAATTAAGAGTATTGAATCATGTCATAACTATTTTGAGAAAAAAACATTCAAATCATGGTTGTAGCAATGCTATGATAAAACGACACTGCAGTACGTACGGTCGGGATCTCTGCGGCCTTACTACTTTTTAACAAAAATTGCTGGCATATAGGGCACAAAAGTAGCCATCACTTCAAACAAAAGATGAAGCAAACTATTTGAGATCTTAAAGTAAGTAATTAGAGCCCTGACACCTCGACTAAACCTCCGTAGAAGGTTATTAGATCTTGGAAGAGTAGAAGGTGACCAACACCTTCTGAAAGTTTTTTTTTACATTGTTTAAAGTAATGACCAAGAAAAGTGTTTTGAAGAACACAATGTATTTAACCTCTTACGCTGCCTTTATGGAATCTTGCTCGTTATACAGACTCTTTTAATAAACAAAATGTCTGTTTCGTTTTCGACGGCATTGATTTATGGTGTATCGGTAATAAAAATAATGTTTATAGGTTTAAAAAATACTTAACATACGAGAAAGTGTATTTAGACTTGAATATACTATAGGCTAATAATTAATTTTAAAAATACTGACCATGTACGGACAACAGCACGTAAAGGTAAACACTTTGGTATCTTGTTCACTTGTAATAAGGGCTAGTTTGCAACAAAAGTGGGTAACCTGATGTGCTGGCCACTGTACATAGTACATAATAATACATTTTTATTTCCAAAAGCCAAAGTACTTAGTCTCGGTGTCACTCTGTATGTTCTTCCCTAAGCTTGATGATAACCTCATTTTTTAACCTTTTCAGAGGCTGTATTCACCACATCATCTCGAGGAGCCAGAACCCTATACATCTCTGGCTTCAGGTTTCTCAGGCATCGTCAGAATGCTGGCCGGACTCGTTGGTACTGCGGCACTCACCACCACTTAGGCTGCAAGGCTGTGGTTTTCACCGAGGGAGGTGACCAGGTGGTTAAATGCCGTAACAATCATTGTCACCCGCCACAACGAAACCATTTCCCGATGCGGGGTCATTACCCTTATAATATGCATGAAACTCGTTTGTATAATCTATACTAATATTGTAAAGCTGTAGAGTTTGTATATTTGGTGACTAAGCCGCGCTGAACAAGTAACTTTTAATAATTTTTCGCTTTACTTGCTCAGAATCGTTCCATTATCCGTCACGTAATGTTGAGTTGTTGGACACATCACCGGTCATGGGCCGACATATTGCATGAAAATCCATCGCGGCCCATGAAGTGTCATGAGATTGAATTTGGAAGAAGATCTCGTATTATGAACACGGCAGTGTGCGCGAGGTCGCACCAAAGAGTTCATAATTCGGGAATTGAGATGGCCACGCCCTGCCTCTAAGTAAAAAAAAGAGATAATACTTAGTGATTTGGCTATGTGACACGGGACACCATTTGTTTAGAATTTCATTCCCATTTATTTCGTGAACAATTTTTAAAAAAACCGACTTCAAAACCAAAATGCACCAAAAAGTCTTAAATAAACTCTTCACCATTGAAAGGAAAGGAATCCGTTTTAGGCAAACAATTTGTTTTTGGAGTCGGTGCTGTGATAGTTGATGCTTGATGGTCAAAGTGATGGCACCGACTCCAAAAAGAAATTGTTTGCCTAAAACGGATTCCTTTCCTTTCAATGGTGAAGAGTTTATTTAAGACTTTTTAGTGCATTTTGGTTTTGAAGTCGGTTTTTACTTTTTTTTAAAGTTTATTTTATTTCTTCATTTTTAGTGATTACATAAGAGGGGGGGGGGGGTGATGTGATTCTATTTTTTAAGAAGCTACAAATTACCTATCATAAGTTCCGTCATTATAATTACTGAACTCCTAAGCGTTAAGGAGTTCCACCATCAGCTCAGCCCCACAAGATGTTGACTATCAGACGTAACAACACGTCAACATTAAGATTTTAGTAAAGAAACACTGTACGTGCCTTTAAAATTTGAGGGTTTCCCTCAATTCCACCAAGTTCCCATCATCAGATCCTAAAATGGAAAAAATGGGACCAACTAAAAGGTATACCCTCTAAGTAGGCGAAAAAATTTTTCGATTCGGTCGACAAACGACTGAGATATGAGGTAACATACATACAAAAAAAAAATAATTATAAAAAAAAAAACATACAGTCGAATTGATAACCTCCTCCTTTTTTGAAGTCGGTTAAAAAATG
The DNA here is from genome assembly GCA_963924145.1 of Pyrausta purpuralis. NCBI lineage: Eukaryota > Metazoa > Arthropoda > Insecta > Lepidoptera > Crambidae > Pyrausta > Pyrausta purpuralis. The sequence goes on from OZ001643.1 coordinate 24,613,582, forward strand.
TCATTGTTTTGATAATACTAATGTAACAGGTTAATTTATTATTTTATCTCATTATCAAAATGAATGTGTTGTCCTTGTAAATGTAATTAATTATGGTAAGAAAAAGAATTTTTCAGTAAAAATGTTGGGTGTCATCTCTATGTTTGGTAACTAATCACTGAGCAAGTAATCACTACGTTTGGAAAAATGGTGGGTGGGCAGTTTCTTTCAGATCTAAATACTTACTTAACTGAATCGTATTTATTTATGAATGGCAACTTGTGATTGTTCAGGTGAAAATTAGTAGGTATGAATTTAGTAGATAATCTTATAAATTGCCTCTCAAAGAAAAGCAAAAAGTAGAGTATTCAGCACGAGAATAAAGTTGTCTTCGTCTTGGGTCAGCTTAAATTCCTTGCTACACTCAGGATTTTCTATTCCTTTCCTCGCAAACGCTCGGGAGTAAAACTAGTATCTCCCTCGCTTCGCTCGGGAGTCAAAGTTATAATCCTTTCGATTCACTCGTGACTCAAGATGGCACCCGTGCCTTAAGATATTACTGTATTTCCGTAGTGAATAATGTACTAGTATCTGAGCTATTCTTTTACACCAAGTTTTTTCAGTGGTTTGTGGTCAATAAGGATTATAATGTAGGATTACATAACATATAGTAGTTATTGCACACCATTATACAGGTTAATGCTTACCTATTTGCTAAACAAATATGTTATGACAACCCCCCGCGACTTCGTCCGCTCGTTTTGTGCTTGACCCCCTCGCAACTTCGCAGCGTAAAGTTTTATAGCCCAAAAGCCTTCCTCGATAAATAAGCTATCGAACACAAATAATGTTTTAAATCGACTTAGTAGTTCCTGGGATAAGAGCGATCAAACAAACAATTTAACAAACTGCTAAGCTTTATATTATTAAGTATAAAATGCTTCGAAATGTAGGTGTAAGTGTGGTGATGGTGTACCCGTATTATCATGTCCTTTACAAAAGGCCAAGCCTTAAATATCAACTAATCAATAAAATTAAATAAAAAAAGATTTGATAAGGAATACCCTTAAGAGTATTTGATCACCTCATAAAAGTTTTTCAGGATTCATTGATCATAATTTTACTGTTTTCTGAATCGTTGACGTGTGAGTGCGTACCTTCCTTTATTCATAGTTCTATGTATAAGGACCTTTCAATACTAGTATAAGTTGCTTCGGTACGTAGCCGGCGACTTCGCCATTTTGTCTCAGTGAAGTACGGTACTTATAAGGCGATTCGTACTAATCGAGTGTCCTTTCAGATGCTGAATTCATGAGGTCTGTACGAGGCGCGCAAGCTATCCACATTTCCGGCTACAGGTTCCTCCGCCACCGCTACCGCAACGGCAAGACTCGGTGGTACTGCGGTACCCACAGGAAGGCGGGCTGCAAGGCTGTCGTCTTTACAGTTGATAATAAGATCATCAGAAGTTACAATATACATACACATCACCCCGTTGAGACTACAAGGGTTACCGTGTATAGTGCTTTATAGGAGAAACAGAAGAATAGTTAAAACACTGTTGATTAGATGCTAAAGAGATTATTTCTAATTCTAATCTGGCTCAAAGGTTGGTATCAAAACTAATTCTGATGTGGAGAGTAATAAGAGATCTCTTTAATTCACATATATTAATTAGTATTGAAAATCGACCAGATAAAAACCAAAAATAAATATAACGCTATGTTAATGTTCTTATAAAGAGTTACAGTTATTTTCGTGTATATTTTCTTAAACACCTAGTGCCTAAAATAAAAACCATGTACTGAAATGGCGAGGTATAAATATTTTATTATTACTAATGAACTTAATTTTTCAGTGACAAATACATAAAAACTATTAAAAAAAAATAACAGCCTATTTCACAATGTCCTAATAAATTCTTGTTTGCGTTATCTACCCGTTATGTAGGTACTACATTCGAAATGACGTTTGATGGAATTATCGGTGCTGATTTGTCGGTGGCGAAACTGGGTCCTTAGTATGTAATATAGAACTCATCTGCGTCAAATGCCATGCAGCCCACTTTTATGAAAAGCACTTATAGCAAAATTTTAAAACACTTATAGTCCCTATGTTTGGCTGACCAAGTTATAGAGGCATGACCCTGAAAGATTAAGGTAGAGTGTTTTATTTTTCTGCCCCAAACAATGAATTTTTTTTCTTAGAAATTAGTTCACCAGGCAGAGCGAAGTTAGCAACAAGAAGACTAGTGGGTAGTGCGGTGCGGCACCGATGCTAACGCGTGTCTGCATCGATGATAAATTAAATCTGTTCATTGCGTGAGTCGCGATGCTGAGCCCTTTTTCGAAACGCGCGACTGCATCGATGCTAAAAGTCGCAGTGTGTAAGCTAGGGGTTGGTTCATATTTTCTAGTTTGAAAGATCTTTTTGATGACGAGATTCTTATAACGAGTTTTTGAAGTACTAAGTCTCCATTTGTGTGTGGTTTTTGTAAGACACAATTTTATTTTTCTGCCCCAAACAAAGAAATTTTTAATATTTTTTTTCTTAGAAATGAGTTCACCAGGCAGAGCGAAGTAAGCAACAAGAGGACTAGTGGGTAGTGCGGTGGGCAGTCGCGCTTCTGCATCGATGCTAACGCGTGACTGCATCGATGCTAAATTAAATCTGTTCATTGCGTGAGTCGCGATGCTGAGTCCGTTTTAGTCCGTAAGCTAGGGGTTGGTACATGTTTTCTAGTTTGAAAGATCTTTTTGATGACGAGATTCTTATAACCAGTTTTTGAAGCACTAAGTCTTCATTTGTGTGTGGTTTTTGTAAGTCACAATTTGATTTGGATATACCGTAAATGCCAACAATTTTTTAGTTAGAATAAGTGTATTGGACCGGGATACAGCTATTATAAGTAATAAATTCGTGCACTAAACTAATGGAATATTTAATTTTACTACATTTTAAGTATTTTTCAATCACAGTATTAAATATTCGTATGAAAATCAAGCGAGAGTTACCAATATTATCTTTTGTCGTCGTTCGTCGTACATACCTCCAATGCACTTCCTTATTATAAGAGCGTGGACTTTATAGTTAGAGTGATGATGAAGATGATAAGACTTTTTATTATTATATCTAAAGTTTAAAACTGTCATGGTCATTAACATTTGCTACGGGCTTAATACAGAGAGTTTATGATATTACGTGAAAATTTTCTAAATGTATGAAACTAAAGTAAATATTACACATCACAGATGAACCCGGCACACAGCAGACCCTATCAAGCGATTTGCATATAGAAAATTTAGTTGGCACAGATCTAAGATTTTTTTTTGCAAACCCGAATCACGGACCCGGCAACTACAGGTTCGAAGAAAAAACGCAGCTATATCAAATGCAAAGTGTGTTCAAAGAAGGGGATAAGAAAAGAGACTTACATAAGGTGTAAAGGGTGTACAGATAAGAAACCAGCTCTTTGCCCCCTCTGTTTCGAGGAGTGGCACACCACAATATTATATACCTGCTGAGCAATTTGAAAAAAAAAATGGGGTGAACTAGCATATCCGGGAAAGGGAGAAAATTGCATAATACTATTTTGTATGTATACAATAGTCGAATTGATATCTAGATTGTCAAAATTATGAATATCGACTCCGTGGCTCCGCCTTTGTATGTGGTGTGGTGAATAACGCAGTTGTTATCCTTTGTTTATTATATTGTATACTATAGGATAAGTTGTATGATAAGTTAAATAAATACTAACTCAATATTGGGTGTTACCACACCACCGTTGTGTCTTTAAATATATATGCCATGTATATTTCCATAACACAAGTGCATTAGCTACTTACTTTGGGATCAGAGCTATGTATGTGATTGGTGTCCAATATTTATTTATTTATTTATAGCTTATGCATAATTAAAAAAATATGTAAAATATAAACTTTTCTTTTACTAGAACTCCATTATCGCATTGCACGCTGACTGTCTAATATATGTCCTTAACGTTGCTTTGCAAACTTTAATTGAGTTATACAAAATTACATCAATGGTGCGAAGATGATGTGATGTTCAAGTCTTGCCGTAGGATCATAGTAGAAAACTGACGACTATCAAACATTCACGTTATTATACTATCTCTTACAGACAATGCGACTTTCTGCAAGACCTCCCGTGGCGCTCGAATGCTACTCTTTAATGGTTACAAGTTCCTTAAACAGTTGCGCAAGAAAGTCATTACAAGATGGTGGTGTGGAACACTAAGAGGCTGTAAAGCAGTCGTTTATACAGATCTAGAAGGCTATATCGTCAAGTACAATAATAAACATTGCCACCCACCACCGCCAAGCATAAAATGTGATAAAATAACTAAGCGAACTGTCAGACCAATTTGTTTTGTAGACTCTTAACCTTTAATACGATTAATTGGATTATTGGTAAATTGTTACTCTCTGTAGTAAATGTAAATAAAGCTAGCCTTAAGGTGTATATCAATACGTTTTTCTATCTAGCCTGATCTATCTCATGTACGTACATCAAGTATGTCAATTGTATAAATCTCTGTAATATTGATAAAGTTTCATATTCTTATATTATCAGAACACAACATACTTAGTGTATACAATATTTTAATTACTTTTAAAATAATATAAGTGAATAAATAATTAACTACTCAATTTAAAAATCTAACAGTATTCAACGATGAATTACCTACGTAAGTTAACAGTTTTGTGTTAATCTAATTTTAAAATTAATCATTTCGTTAAAAAGGAATATCAAGATTGTTTACAATATTCGACTTGTTAAGAAAAACAGATTTTACATTGTCTTTATTTCCAAGTCCTGTATTTTGTTAATCTTCTCAAAGAGCCCTTATGATCAGCCTAGCAGGGTTCAAGTATCTGAAACACAGCGTATCAAGACGTATGTAAGACGGTATCAAGAGAAAATGGTGGTGCGGTACTCACAATCACAGATCATGTCGAGCCGTCATTTATGCAACGTTAAGAATTCACACAATCATCTACCAGGCGGTCGGTCTGCTCCTCCAAGGTCAGGTGGCTGTGCACGGAGAGCCGCGCCCGGGACTGCCGCGCCGTGCTCGTCACCATCGGTCGCACCATCATCGACCGCCACAACAAGCACAAACATCCGCCCAAATAACACGAGACCGCCCTAGTCACTTAAGACTTTGGCAACTAACGATTTTTTAAAAGTTAATGATTAATTAGAGTAATCCAAAGACTTTCTATTTTTCAATTACATACTTAAGCGATGGGACTCAATTGCTTTACTTTCTTAAGAAGGCAATGGGTAGCTCATTAACCAGGCAGCAATTTATCATTAGTGAACGAATGAGCGAGCTAGTGAGGAGACGGGAGAAACACACGCCAGTCTATACGAAAAACCGGCCAAGTGCGAGTCGGTCTCGCGCACTGAGGGTTCCGTGACAACTTTTACTGGTCAACATTACGTATGTAGTGGTGTAGTGGGAATCCACTTACTTCCACTAAGTAAAATACTACAATATTTTATTTACAGCAAAGACAACTTTGTTTCTCAAAGTGTATGTATGAAGTACAAAGTTATGTTTGCGGTTGTTGAAAATGTGCTATATCTCAAAAACTTCTCGTTCGATCCTGTCCGAATCAATTTTAATTGGAAGTATTTGTCAAGATCTACATTACTTATTTTTTTCAAAATTTAAACTCGCTTAGTTTAGAAGTTAGATGTGGGAGATGCCCATTTTACTACTTTGGAAGAGTCTAGCTATGAAACGTTAGACTTTAAAAGAAAATAGTTTTAGGAACCTCTATGTCCTTTTTAAAGACCTATGTATTGATGATTTAGGAACCTCTATGTCCTTTTTAAAGACCTATCTATTGATGACCGGTCGGTGTAGTGGTCGAGATATCGCCTACTACGCAGCGGGTTGCGGTTTCGATCTCCGCACAATACAAACATTTGTGTGCATGAACATGTCTGTTTGTATTGGTCTGGGTGATTTCTATGTATATCATGTATGTATTAACAAACAAAAAGTATATAAGTATTATATCCGTTGTCTGGCACCCATAATACAAGCTTTGAGTAGGTTACTTTGGGATTAGATGGCGATGTGTGGGAATGTCCAAAGGATATTTATTTGTCTATAGACACCCCACAAGCAGAGGTTTGACTAAAAATATATTTTTTGGTTTTAGTTTCATGTATAGGAGCCCTCACTTAAATGTCATTATTTTTATTTTTTATATGAGAATCGTATAGCGATTAACAGAATACATCTGCCTACCTATTTTCAACAGTGTGATGCTTATAGTTACAGAATAAAATGGCTGTGACATACGGACGGACAGACAGACAGACATACTTGACGAAACTATAAGGGTTCCGTTTTTTGCCATTCGGCTACGGAACCCTAAAAACGGTCATCTACGTGTGCATTTTATTATTCGCGCCTACAATCTCTCGCTACTTAAATACCTCAGATGACTAAAGTTTATTCGCGCTTACTATTTAAAAAATCCGTCATCTATACTATAAATCATCTGTACATTTTTAATACTATTATTAAGCTGAAGAGTTTGTTTGTTTGTATGAACGCGCTAATCTCAGGAACTACTAGACCAATTTAAAAAAAATATTTTTGTGTTGAATAGCTTATTTATTGAGGAAAGCTTTAGGCTATAAAATATCACGCTGCAATGGGCAGATGAGAAGCAAGTCGCGGGGAACCGCTAGTTATACTATGAAACTAAAAAGTTTGTTTGTTAGTTCGAACGCGCTAATCTCCGGAACTACTAAAACGATTTAAAAATAATAATACTGGATAGTTTATTTATCAAAGAAGGTTATCAGGCTATAAAATATCGGCACTGATTTAAAGAGGCAGTTGTAAATAGCAGTTTTTGTAAGTTAAAAAATATAAATGGTAGGTTTAATAACTAGTTCAGCAGTTAAAACTTAGCAGTAAAGTCAACAGAAATGAGTAATAAAAAATAATGAAATGGATCAGTGAATATATGATTGAGCAGGAAAATAATTAAATTGGTGGTAAAAATGATTGAACGAGCGGTTATATGTGGGCAGTAATAAATAGGAATTTGTCAGTAAGAAATCTCTTTCTAAGCAGTTCTATAAACAATGAGGTGGTAAAATAAAATAAAATAAACAGAACTTAGGTAGTAATTAAAAAAAAAATTACTTTTGCTTTGACTGAAGGAATTAAAAAAAACCGGCCAAGGCGGACTCGCGCACTGAGGGTTCCGTGCCAACTTTAACTGAATTAGGGAATCCATTTACTTCTACTTAGTAAAATACCACAATATTTTGTTGACTGCAAATATAACTTTGTTTTTCATAGTGTTTGAATGAAGTACAAAGTTATGATTGCGGTTGTTGAAAATGTGGTATATCTCAAAAACTACTAGTTTGATCCCGTCCAAACCAATTTTCGTTGAAAGTATTTATTACATCATAATTTTTTTTCAAAATTTACACTTGCTTGGTTTAGAAATCAGATGGGGTGACGCCCATTTTACCACTTTGGAACCGTCTAGCTATGAAACGTTAGACTTTAAAATAAAATGGTTTTAAAAAACTATGTTATTTTAAAAGACCAATCCATTGACACCCCACACGCATAGGTTTGCCATTTTTTTTTTTGGTTTGAGTTTCATGTATGAGAGCCCCTCCTTAACTGTCATTTTTGTTGTATGAGAATCGGTATCGGTAAACGGTTAACAGGATACATCTTCCTACCAAATTTCAATTGTGTAATGCTTATAGTTACAGAATAAAATGGCTGTGACATACGGACGGACAGACAGAGAGACACAGACAGATAGACAGACAGACAGACTTGACGAAACTTTTACGGAACCCTAAAAACAAATTGTGTAATAATAGAATTCTTATTTGTAATTCGAAACATACTTAAGTAATGAAAATGACATAGAGTTTGCTTCGTAGCAGTTTAAATAAACTTATTGTATAATTAGAGCAGTTTTAGCTTTCGACGGTCTGCCTCTCTTCCTTTTTGTCCGAGTGGAATGTTTTTAGCTTTAACCGGAGGTACGGCGTACTTCAAGCGTATGAGTTCAGGTATCACCGCTCGCTATGATCTGCTGAACTATTTATCAAACCGTTCATTCCATCATTTTTACCGCTCATTCTGTAATTGGACTGCTCAATTTTTTGAATGGACATTGTATGATAAAATAACTGGCTAATTGATTTTTTATTACTGTCTATGTTTTACTTTCGTAGTAATTTAACAACCGCCATTAAATTCAATAACTGCTGAATATGTTTTCTAACCAATCATAATAACATCTCGAATATTTAAATAACAGCTCAAATAATTAGTTCCCTAAAAATATCACACTACGAAGGGACAGAAGGGAGAAAAATCAAAACGCGCGGACGAACCGACGACACTACTAGTTATATATGTACAAATAAGAAATAAACTTATGTACCTGATCACTTCAGACCTGGAGCCCAATTTTTGAATCACTGGCGTCAATATGGTGTGTGATGTCTGATTTTAGAATTAAAAACAGTTTAATTCCAAACAGGAGTGATTAAAATGAACATAACGTAAATTTGTGAGTTTTTTTTTATTAGTTTTAGTTGATTTTTAGTTCGCTTTCGAACGAAAATCACTCGCCATATCCAAGCGAGTGATTCAAAAATACCCTGGAGCCTGGGGCCCTTACCTCCAGTTTTAGACCACTACTCATGCAATATTGAGATAAAAAATGTATTTAAGTTCTTAAGGTTGGTTGGTGTACCGATATAATTATTGAAAATAATGTAAAAAAGAAGAAATAGGTTAATTAATGTAGATATTCAAACCTTATAAAATGTAGAGACGGTTCCATTAAATGATTCCCGTAAAGGATTTGTGATCGATATTTAAACGAATTATTGTGATATTATTTGTAGAAAGCAGCCTCAGATCTTAGTATAACATCTTTCAAAGAATTTTTTTATTTCAGTTGTAAACTGTAGCTAACTTTTTGTTTGTAGTTTTCTAACTGGTAAAAAATAAAAATATTGGACACCAATCGCATAAATTGCTCTGATTCCAAAGTAAGTAGCTAATGCACTTGTGTTATGGAAATCAGACACAACGGTGGTACCACAACACCCAGACCTGAGACAATATAGAATTTTTTGATTTCTATATTGACCGACCGGGAATCGAACCCGGCACCTCGGAGCGGCGACGCCTTGAAACCAGCGTGCTTAGCCACTACACCACGGAGGTCGTCTGAATATTAAAGTGAAAGAAGTCTGTCGACTGAATATTAAAATGCTCACTCTCTTGATATGTACTCAATTAAGATTATCTTTCTTATAGATATAATGTTCAGTCATGTGCCTTTTTGGGTGTATATTGCAACTATGATATTGTTATGTAGCTATTGTTGTTTACATTTTACGTTCTGTCTTCTTTTATTTAATTAACAATATGGCGACTTTTATAAAACTTTTGTAGTCGATAGAATGTGGTCATATTTGCGACCACGAACAAGTAAAACGGTGCTTCTACTTAATGCAGGTTTATGTACTTTGCCTATAAATCCAAAATAATATTATAGTTCCAAACGATATATGTACTTTTTGCGGAATATTTTAAGAATTCCCTCTTTAGGGTTTGTAGTCAAATGCACAAAAACGAAATCCTTATAGTTTTGTCATTTTCACACACCATCTATCCACAGATGCGCCGCAAATATTGAAAGGAGTAAGAAACGGCGTCCATGACGCACTGTTGTGGCAAAATCAGTATTACGGTATCCACAGCACAGGGAGGAACGGCCAGATTCGCTGGAGATGCTGCAAGCATTCCAGGGGCTGCAAAGCGGTCGTGATCACCAGAGACGGTCATATAGTGAGAGTGACGTTGGAACACAATCACAAGTAACAGCTTTGACATAGTCAAATATACTCTCTGGAGCTTGATGGAACGTACGATTCCAACAAGCTCCAGATAATGAAAAAAAAAAATGTATTTTTTATACATTTTGTTTACTTTTTAAATAAGTAGGTATGTTATATTAGTACATTATGATACAAGTGTGCTAAGTTGACCATTATATACAAGGCGATATTGTGTGCGCACGAGCGAAAGCGAGTGCGCCATAAGAAAGCCGCGTATATAATGGTCACAGGCACACGTGTTTCATACGACGTTTTTCAACACACTTGCGAGGAAAAAACAAGACTCTTCATTTACTAAGTTTTTAATTATTAAAACAGTAAAAATACATTTCACTCGATTTTGATGGCAAAGACTTTCGCACGCGTTTTTCGCCTTGTTACGTATGTCCAGCGGAGTTAATAATAGGTTTTCTTCATTTTCTTCACTTGATGTAGACATTTTCATTAATATTAAACTTCTTATTTAATCCAAACTTCGTCACAACCGACAATTATTATTTACGAAAAAGGGCGCGTTGTTTTTTTTTCTTGCCGCGATACCGATGCGCGCACAAGGCTTAGGCGCGAACTAGATCGGCCAAAAGCCAAGATTAAAAATGTAATAATTCGTGTTTAAAACACAAATCACAGAAAATGTTAAATGAATTTGAGCTATTTTTTAGTAATAAAACTGGATTTACCATTTATTGGAATAAATATGTAGATACTGTTATTTTACGCATAAATACTATTTGTTGCTAAAATAAAAGTATTGTATAACCCGACTAAATTAAATCGCTTCTTCTTCTTACTTACGACTTGGTACTAGGGTACAAATCGTCGCCGTAGAGTGAAAACCTCGTATGTGTTTTTGAGTAAACTTTGTAGGAGGTGAAAAAAACCGTCTGGTGAAAAATAATTGTACTACGTAGATTTTTGTTTTAATTGTTATTGTGAGTAAAACCAAAGTTGTATATGCACTTTGAACGTCTGTTTTCACGATTTTAACATGCTCCGACCTGTCGTCTCGAGGTAATCACACCAGATTATAGTTCACGCTAGCGAATACGAGGTTCTCATTGAACGTCATAGATAGCGCAATTTGTATCAGATGAGCGTGTGAGTTAAACTAGAATGTGCGTCGCGAGGTTTTCTTTCAAATAATGTAATAATAAAAAAATAAGCAAAAATGCACTTCCGAGGTTTTCACTCTACGGCGACGAAATGTAAATTGGTCGGGTTAATAAACTAAAAGCACTAGTGCAATAATATAATGAAAAAGCACGCGTGTTTAATATCTTGGGTTGGGTTAGGTTAGGCACAATACAAACATTTGTGTGCATGAACATGTCTGTTTGTATTGGTCTGGGTGTTTTCTATGTATATCATGTATGTATTTACAAACAAAAAAGTATTTAAGTATTATATCCGTTGTCTGGCACCCATAACACAAGCTTTGAGTAGCTTACTTTGGGACTAGATGGCGATGTGTGGGAACGTCCAAAGGATAAAGGATATCTATCTATGATTATGAGCCAAAAATCGGTTGAATAAAAACGTCGTTTTGAGCAAGTGTGTTGAAAACTTACTTACAGATATATTGTTTATGACTTAATAAAGTATCTTATACATTAACAGTTACCACTTTTTCAGTATGCGATTTTGTGTAATTTCAGACGTTAAGTCTACTAACAAAACGTGGCCTGGTATCTGTTATTTTATTTAACAATAAAAATATCTAAGAGATTAATCTTAAGTAGGTATAGTTCGTATGGTCCGATTAACTTAAGATTTTGCTACAGATGAAGGTTTCCACGGACGAAAAAAAAAACTGACAAGAGCAGAAAGACTGGAAAGAAAGAGAATTGCAGAAAAGAACCGATTTGAGCGCATGCGTCAAGATCCAGAATGGCTCAAAGCTTACAGGCAGAGAGAGAGAGTGAAATATGAAAAGCGAAAGGCACGAGGACATTATGACATAAGCAATTTACCAAAAGCGGAACAGATTAGACGAAGGCAAAGACATAACGAAGTGGCAAAAAAACACTATCATAGGAAAAAGCTGAAAAGACTTTTACAGGACGAAGAATGCATTCTTGGCGACACTATACCTAATCTTATTACCTAACTACTCTATCTTTTATTTTTTCTTCTTTATTGTTTCCATATAAATAAAAATGAATTTATTTTCATACTGTCTTAGTTACACCACGACCAGCTCGATAACGATCGATTATCATCATCATTCTCAGCCAAAGGACGTCCACTGCTGTACATAGGCCTTCCCCACGGTTTTTACACAGCGACCGATCACTAGAGGTATGCATCCAGTTTGATCCTGCGATCTTTTAAGGTCGTCTGTCCATCTTGTTTGTGGACGTCCTACGCTGCGTCTTTGGTCGAAGGGTCTCCAATCTAGAACTTACCCAGTCCCAACGCCGCCGCCGTTTGTTGGCCGTTGGGGCAAGATAATCATGATTTACATTATGTATTTGTCCGCCTTCATAGGGGGTTACTTTTGGTAAAAATTGGTTGCCTGTAAAGTCGGTATACGGGCGAAAGTTTTACGTGACAACGACTTTTTATGTCTGTCTCTCTCGTTCTTACGCGTGCCTCTCACTCGCTCTCAGTGCTGCGCGCGCGGCAGACCGATCATAGTTGAGTGGGAGAGAGACGCAAGGCATTCGGCGGGCCTCTCTCTCGTTCGGTGACTCATCGTAACGTTACCGAGCGTTACACTTTTTCATAAGTGACTCCCAGCCGCAACCTAATTTAAGACGTTGTCACGTCAAAAGTGTTGTCTTATGATATAATAGGGAGAAGGAAAAAAATATTCAAGGAAGTTCGTCGGGAGCGTTTGACGAGAGCCGACCACCAACGCGCGCGCTACTCATGCATGATTGACAAAAGATAGCGTGCGTCTCCGTGGATGGCACTCTCTACAAGGTGTTGCAAGAAGGGTGTACCAGCGAGTGTCCGCTGGTGGAAGACACCGGGATCTATCGATGTGACCCCTATGTATTTCAATTGATTAACTCAAAAACTATTGAATTTCTATCATTCTATATGATATGACAATTGCGCTGGTACACCCTCCTTGGTATGAGACATCTGTATAGTTTAAGCCTAATGACATTTTGAAAAAATAATCTTTTAGTCCTATTTGTATTATGGCAATAGTTCCTCGCAAAGGCTTGTTGGATTGTTTATTTGAATCACAATATAACCATTCGATCCACAAAATTATCTTGAGACACAAGTAAGTGAGACATATTTTTAGTTCATTCCATGTCTAACTTAGGCATTAACGAGTAGGTAAAGATGAAAATTTTAAAAATCCGACTCTCAAACGGCCAACATTGTTAAGAAAGAAGGTGCTACGATATTCCAAAGGTCGTTTAAGAATTAAGTGTTTGGAGTGCAGAATGGGGCTATGTCTAAAAGATTGAAACTGTTTCTTTAACTTTTATCGGCTTAAAACATAAAATAATAATTGTTAATTTTTGTCATGTTTTTATTATAACAATACTACCTCGCAAAGGCTTGTTTGGTCGGAAAACTGAAATCCAGTACTAGTCTTCGACCCACAAATCTCAATTTAAGATATACGAAAAGTTGATACACGTCATTATTCGAGTAAATTATTTTATTGTCTTTCACTAGGGACAAAAAATGATTCTCTTTTATTTTCAATGAAAAAAGTAAAATTCGAAGTAAACTTTGCTTTTTTTTCTAGGGTAGGTATATTGTGCGACGTCTTATCTGACGAATGCCAAGTTATGAGAGTAAAAATTCACTTACATGATTGTAGCATATAGTTGTAATAGGTTGATTGACGGATAGCTATCCGTCAATCAACCTATTATGGTTTTAAGAAACAACGTATGATATACATAGAAAATTAATTCAAGTGACCATCTAACTAGACCAGCCATTAATTTATTAAATATTCTCCATTTCTTTTAGAATTCGAGATTGGATTTGCGGCGTTATTGCCGAATAGTAACGATCTACAAGCAGACATTGAGGACATTGAAGAAGACGACAGAATTAAACGACCAACTCGGATAAGACCAATAGACAGATATGACGGTATCAATCACTTTCCAGGTCATTATGTAGGTCGAGGTAGATGTTCCTATTGCTCTAAAGGGAAAACGTTCATTAAGTGTATAAAGTGCAAAGATAGACTCTGTTTTACGAAAGAAAGGAATTGTTTCTTTTACTTCATCGCTATGGTGAATAGAAAATAAATTATAAGAAATTATAGTACTAGGTACAATAAAAGGATATAAATATGGTATACACCTTGTGTCGGGCGGCAAAGCACGATGGCGATACGTCAAACAGTGGAAGAAGTGTACAGCTGTCATATTTACGATTGGAGACTATATCTGCAAAATTAAAGAGGATCGTAACCATCCGCCAGAAGACGAATAAAATATGTCCTTTTAACAGACTCAATAATCCGAGCAAGGGTGAGTCGGACTTGCGCACTCAGGGTTCCGTACCAACTTTTACTAAATTAGGGGTCCATTTACTTGCCAAAATAATAATAATAATATATAGATATACATAGATTACAAATTGAATCAATTCACGAATAATAGGTAGAGTACGAGTCAAACCAAAACGCGCGACTGAAATCGCGGGCGGCCATTAATTAGTACTCAATAAAAATAATACATGTCAAGTCTAAATATATTAAATTGTATCATTAAATATTCATTTATTCTTTATGTGTTTTATTAACCAATTATTTCTTTGATAACTTCTCAAATCGTAAAACGGTCACGGATACACCTCCTACTAAATTTCAACTGTGTAATGCTAGAAGTATCAGAATAAAGTGGCAGTGACATACGGACGGTATTCACAATTTCGTTGTTTGTAAGTAATAAGGAAATCTTTGTGGTCTGTCTGTTGTATTTATATAAGTTTTTTTTTACATATTTCTAAATGTATGCCTGTTTTTTTTCTTTTTCTTTGTGTCCGAGCGTTTGTTTGTTTGTGTGTGTGTGTGTGTGTGTTTGTGATGTACCTGATCAATAAAAGTTTTTCTTACTTCTTACTTCTTTTTTATTCTTACTTCGTATATCTTACGTAGTCAAAATAATAAATTAATAGGGTATTTTTATTGCAAATACCTAAAAGCATACTATTCTAAGAGCTTGTCATTGTTTCAGACGAACCGATTATGATCCCAACCAAGAAGGGCAGGAATCTGCTGATGGTGGACGAGTATACGTACTCGTAGATCAACGACAGCCCTCGATATAAGTGCTCCTCCGCGGGGTAGGGCTGTCACGCGAAGTTGCGGTACGAAGGAGGCATGATCTCAATCCTACAACATCAAAAAAAAATTTTGATGTTTTACAGGTACGTTCAATCAAACTCGAATTAAATCTGACAATCAATATCCCACCAAATACATTTTCAGGTAAAATGTCGCCAAAAGTCAAGAACGTATTGCTTTCAGTGTCGAAAAGATATGAGATCTCATAATAATAATAACAGTCCCCGTAGCCTTTTTCGACTACAGTGGTCAGTCACAACAACTAACCGACTGCGCGGGACATATTATATAAGGTAAGATGCAATTAAATGAAATCTCTCTACATTTATGTCGATTGAAGTATGTAATCATTGATTTTCGGTCTTTTGGAATTCACTTTAATTATGTTTCAGTATTAGGCCTATGTGATTTTTTCCCGATGACCACGGGATCAGTAGCTGTGAAGTTCCAGGGCCAGCTCTACCACAAGAACGACGAGGGCAAAGACGGCATCATATCGTGGCAATGCGCGAGGAGGCCCTGCAAGTGCAGGATCAGAACAGAAGCTTCCCTAGTTCTGTCAATGTCTGGCCATCGTGAGCATGATTGAAACAGATCTTGAGTATTATTTACTTTCATAACATTCATAAATGTATAGTTTTCTCTCTCTTATACCCTTTTTAACCATAGTTGTCTGATCCCGCACTACCTGATGTTTTTGACAAAACTATGGATACTTAAAAGGCACTATAAAACGATATCTTCGTGGATCAGTTTGGTTGTCACAAGTAAAGAAATGCATAAATGTTTCATATACCATGATAACTTAGACTAGTTATTAATCTCTTTCATACTTTGAAACATGCATCTTTTTTATTTAATCGCTTAGTTTGTAGGCAAATTTTAGTTCATAAATAAATATTTTATATAGCCATTGATAATCCTTATTACACATACGCATTTTAAAGGTGTGCTTAATACTTTTAACAAATACGTGTAGAACGTTACCATTTCGGGAAGAGCAAATTCCGTACCAACTTTGTTGAATCCAATTATTACAAAAAATATCTTTGTTTTTGAAAATGTGCAACATTTCAAAAAATAAACAACCAGTTCAATCTCGTTGAAACCAATTTTCATATTTGTATAAATCTACATCATATATATTTTACAAAATTTACACTTGATTACACGCTTTCTCAAAAAAAAAAAAAATTTTAAGTTCCATACATGGAACTAAAACAGTATGTTTTAGTTCCATGTATGGGAGGGAAGCCCCCCATAAATATTACTATTTTATTTTTTTGTATGTATATTGAGTTACAGCACGGTTTCTGATATAATAATTTATTAAATCAAAGAGAAACAGTCGTGTGCTCTTGTACATGGCCATTAGAAAAGTTAATAAGTCCGCGTACCTATTAACCAACATTTTTTTGTTTACGCAGCCGGGTTAACAGGTCGCTAAAGCAAGAAAGCATTTTCGGGTCACAGCAGCCAAATCGCAATCACCTACGAGACGACACGCTTCGGGAACCCCATCATCGCGTAAGGCAACTATCAGTTCGTGAAGAAGCTGACGCGAAGGGTCAAGACCTGGTGGGAGTGCACCGCGCGCAAGTCCAGCGGCTGCAAGTGCATCGCTGTCACTGTCAAAGACCGCTTGGTCAAGCTTAATGGCTGGCATAATCATGAGGAGTGAGTTTCGTGGGGCCTACTGGTTTGTGAAGAAACTAACGCGAAGGGTCAAGACTATCTCAATCGCTGGCACAGAAGAAACGTCTACCAAAAAACCTTACTACGTAGAGCAACCACCAGTTCATGAAGCTGACGCGAAGAGTCATATTCTGGTGAGCGAATGTGTACTGCGCGTGGAACCAAAAATAACTATACTATTTGAAATCATCCTTTCCTGGAATTGGTTTTTCAGTTCTTATGATTTTAAAGATTTATTATTATTCACCGTTACTAATAAAAGTTGAATAACGGAAGAATATTTATACCATGTTATGTCACTTACTGAAAACTTGCATATCGATAATACCTGAATGAGACAAAACATGGTGTAAAATTCTCACCTACGTTATTCAGCGTTACTAAGTAACGGAGTTAATGTATAGGGTATAATCTAAAACTACATTTTTAGAACTCCCCAACGCATGTGATATTATTGAAGTCTTGGTTACTTTTCCGGTTATTTCAATTTCCTTCTAGTAAAACGGTACCAAATTTGGAATCGATGGGATACATAGAAGGTAGTCAGATCCCCTCATCAGTTATTAAAGAGCTGATGCTCTTTAAACGGCACACTTACATTTAATACCATTGAAGTAACACGGTAAAAAATTGGAATCGATTAGACAACTAGACGAGAGCTGATGATCTTAAAACCAGATATTGATGGCTAAGGAAACTAGGGGTAAAATTATCTATGACTCACAAAAAACTTATGGGAGCAAGGATATTACAGACAGATGAAATAAGAAACCAAAAATTTGCGCACGGGTGGGACTTGAACCAGCAACCTTTTGGCAAACCGGGCCAAACGCTCTTACCAATTGAGCTACCGTGCTGTTAGTCCGACCCTGCGAAATTTGTGGTTTCTTATGAAAACGTCAATTGCGTGACGCTTAGCGCCATCTAGCCGTCTGTTTATGAAACAGATGGCCCAAGCAGTTATTCTTTACAGAATAAATTCAACTTGGAAATTGATGTCGCTTCGCTATCTAATGCTTTAGAATGTTTTTAACACTCACAGTGTCATATTTTATATTCATAAAGATGAAATAAGAAACCAAAAATTTGCGCACGGGCGGGACTTGAACCAGCAACCTTTTGGCAAACCGGGCCAAACTCTCTTACCAATTGAGCTACCGTGCTGTTGCTAATATAAAATATGACACTGTGAGTGTTAAAAACATTCTAAAGTATTACAGACAGATACACAGACAGACACATTCAACATATAATACCCCTCGTTTTTGCGTGGATGGATCAAAACATAGGTAGCTTATGTTACTTGTAAATAGGTAGTATTTGTCGTGTTTTGTAAGATATATAATAATAAGTCTGTTTAGTACGAGTATGTTCATCTGGTGTGGAAGTGTAGACACCAAATTTGTTGTAAAAATATGTAATTCTAAGCGTTTCTTACACAGTAAAATGTACCCTGTTTAATCAGTACTATCCTGACCTAGTTATGTAAATATAAGTGTGAGCTTTAAGCATTGTTGTAAGTGAAATTCTTTTCATTAAAAGGTATTAACTGTACTTGTGTTTTATACATTAGACAAATTATGGCATATTTTAAACTATATCTAATCAATTCAAAATCAGACTATAGTAAGGAAGGAAGACGTTATTAATTTATAGCATAATCATAGCGACCTATGGCACAAAGAAGACCATAATGAAATGATGAGGTCTATGTTTACGGAATTAACAAAATACTGGAATTATAAAAAGCAAAAATATGTGAGACTCTTTTCTTGAAGGCAGCAGTGACAGCACTACATGTTGTTTTTTTACTTGCCGAGCCGTAGTTTAGTCTGTCTCAACGAGGCAACTTATTGTACAGATCGGTGAGTGGAGATACAACAAGCATACAACGTATTCGGGATGCACCGCTTCCATTAGTACTGTTGACAAACGTCATCGTCAAGACGCTAGGGAAGCATAACCATTGAATGGAATAACCACTAATTAGCCCGACAGCAGATGACAATGTGATACTGTCGTGACAAACAACACGTTGTTCTTCGGTTGATTATTTTCGCTTGTTTAGTCACTTATTTTCATTTATTTTTTTACTGTGATCTTTGCTCTATGAAAACTTAGGCCTTTATCTCATGACAAAAATTTAGCTTTATTAAATAAATAAACAATAATATAATAGACAGTAAAATGTGATATATATTTTAAAAAATGACGTTATACTTTCCCTAGCAAAAAAGAACGGTATCAAAAAAAAAACTCCATGTATAAAAGGTAAATAAAACTAGTTGTAGTAGTAATTCTAGAGATAGACGTTTAAAAGTTGTTTATTAAATTATTATGACCACAATATATTTTTTTATACGGAATAAGTGCTAATTACCGCCTGTCTTCTTCTAAATACTGTCATTTATATTAAAACCATCATTATCATGCTTCCAGCTAGATTATTCGTGTGAGGCTCATGGCACAGATACTGATTTATCATTCGTTTTCAGATCTGAACCCAGTATTCGCTCAGTCGCAGCGAGGGAACCCAGTGATCATGATCGGACAGTACCGTTTTAACCGCGTAAAAAATTATGGCAGCCGAACGCGATGGGTGTGCGTGAAGGCTAAGGCGGGCTGCCGCGCGTCTCTGCACACCATGGACAACGCCATCGTGCGCGTGTGGGGCTTCCACGACCTCATGGCGCACACCAGCGCCAACCGCTTCTGAATCAGCACGTTACAACAAAAAGGCTGATAGTTTCAATAGTCGCCAACTGTAGTGACGAGTGACCGACACTACCTACCTACATTATATATGTTTATTATGAAGACAACCTCTTAGCGTTTTAGGTTTCCAGCAGTTTGTGGAGGTTCGATTCATTTTATCCCTTTTCGTATTTTTTGTACGAAGCAACTTAAATCATAATTAAAATTCTATCAGACATACTCATCTCAGTACAGTACGTAGGTATATTTATAACAATGAGGGTTTTACATTTATCAACTACTGATAAGAACACCCTGTTTAGGTTAAGTCTGCTGCAAGTTATAAGAATTGCAATAAGATTAGCTTATTATGGCGACGACGCAATATAGACATAACTAAAATTAACTTAACTATTATACTTAACACCATCTCGCAAATTAAGTTAAAGGCAGACAATTGATTTCTATGATTAAATGAAGAAAATATTGTTGTAAACACTATATGTGATCGTTTCATGTTACTAATGAGATGTAGATTTGTTAATTAGCACTTAAGTATTTTATTTTTATACGTTAAAGGAGTTAATTTATTCAACTTGCTACTAGGAGCATATCTAGTTGAATAATGTAGTTCAGTAATTTGAATTGAAGAAAAATGAACTGCAACAAAAAAATAATATTAGGAAAAGTAAATAGATCTAATGTATATGTACGGTTTGTTGTCTACTAGCGGCAAGGCAACCAACAAAAGTCCCAAGGCGGTGTCGGGTTTCTCGTTCACAAGTCCCTCGTCAACAATATCGAGACCATCGAGAGTGTGTCAAGCAGGGTGATATATCTTATACTCAGAATATCCAAGAGGTATTCGCTGAAAGTCATACAGGTATATGCACCGACCTCGACACACCCGGATGAAGAGGTGGAGTAAATGTATGAGGACGTAAGTAGAGCCATACATACTTTCAAAACCTATTTTACTGTGGCAATGGGGGACTTCAACGCAAAACTGTGCAAGCGAAGCGAGAATGAGTTGAAGGTGGGACCCTTTGGATACGGGCAAAGGAACGCCAGGAGACAGAGGCTGGCCGACTTTCTGGAGAAGGAGGGAGTCTTTGCGATGAACTCTTTCTTCCAGAAGCCGCCTCACAGGAAGTGGACCTGGTTGAGTCACGATGGCTATACAAGAAACGAGATTGACTTCATCATGACTTCCAAAAGACGGTTATTCAATGATGTCTCCGTGATCAACAGGGTAAAAACCGGTAGCGATCACCGAATGATTCGAGGAACATTGAATATCAATGTCAAATTGGAAAGGTCCCGCCTGATGAAGTCCACGCTAGGACCGACTCGTGCTCATATCCAAAATCCTTAAACTTTTAACTCGAGTTGTCAAATCGCTTCGATTAAAGAATTGCGTATCAGTGGACGAAATAAACAACGGGTTTGGGGAAACTGTCCAAACGGTAGGGTCTAAGTTTTTTAGGCCTGGCCGTAAAGATAGACCTCAAAAACTGTCGGCCCACACTCTCGACCTTATGGCAAAACGTCGATCTATGGCACTGCAGACCTCCGTTAATGCTGAAAACTACAGGCAGCTCAAAAGACAAATATGGAAGTCCCTGCGACACGACATCCGTTGCTTTAACACTAATAGTGTAAGAAACGATAGAGCGGAACCAAGGCTCCAAAGTGTTTGCAGGGAAGCCTGTTGACGAAGCTTAAGATGGAGGACGGCAGTGTAGCGTCGACGAAAGCAGAGGTTTTGAGGGAGATCGAAAGGTTCTATGGGCAGTTGTACACCTCAGTTGCCATACCCGTTAATAGCTCGGTCAGAGACTCACGAGCTATCCTGACCCGTCACTAGACCGAAGACATCCCGGACATCAGCCTCGAAGAACTATAGACCCATCTCACTCCTGAGCCATGTCTACAAGCTATTTTCAAGGGTCATCACAAATCGTCTCGCACTTAGGTTTGATGACTTACAGCCTCCCGAAAAAGCCGGTTTCCGAAAAGGCTATAGTACCATAGACCACATCCATACTCTCAGGCAAATTATACAGAAGTCAGCGGAGTATAATATGCCTCTATGCTTAGCGTTTGTGGACTATGAGAAGGCCTTTGATTCGATAGAAACTTAGGCGGTGCTTCAGTCTCTGCAGCGGTGCCACATAGACTATAGGTATATAAAGGTGTTAAAGTGCCTTTACAATAACGCTACCATGTCGGTCCGAGTGCAGGAGCAGAACACGAGGGCGATTCCACTGCGGAGAAGTGTGAGACAGGGAGATGTTATATCTCCGAAACTGTTCACAGCGGCATTGGAAGACGCCTTCAAACTTCTGGATGGGAATCGGCATCAATGTTAATGGCGAATTCATCACACACCTCCGATTTGCAGATGATGTAGTCGTTGTGGCAAAGACGCTGGACGATCTTGGCACTATGCTCGAAGACCTTGACCGAGTCTCCCAACAAGTGGGTCTTAAAATGAACATGGAGAAGATGAATTTTATGTCGAGTTCCCTTGTTGTACCCACTCCAGTATCCATTGGGAACTCAAATCTCGAAGTTGTCGACGAGTACGTCTACCTGGGACAAGTGATCCAATTGGGTAGGTCCAACTAAGAGAAAGAGGTCAATCGACGAATCCAACTCGGCTGGGCAGCGTTCGGGAAATTACGCAAGAGTGTCTTCTCATGTCACCTACCTCAGTGTCTAAAGACGAAACCAGTGTGTGTTACCAGTGATGACTTACGGATCCGAAACATGGTCTCTAACTATGGGCCTCATAAAGAAGCTCACAATCACACAACGAGCGATGGAGAGGGCTATGCTGGGTGTTTATTTACGTGATCGAATCAGAAATGAGGAGATACGTATAAGAACTAAGGTAACGGACATAGCTTTGAGAATCAGTAAGCTCAAGTGGCAATGGGCAGGGCACATAGCGCGAAGAACTGATGGCCGGTGGGGCAGGAAAGTTCTGGATTGGAGACCCTTCGACCAAAGACGCAGCGTAGGACGTCCACCAACAAGATGGACAGACGACCTCAATAAGATCGCAGGATCAAACTGGATGCAGACCGCTAGTGATCGGTCGCTGTGGAAAGCCGTGGGGGAGGCCTATGTTCAGCAGTGGACGTCCTTTGGCTGAGAATGATGATGATGATGATGATGAGCCAATTAGCGTTCCAATTTGTGATAATTTAATCGTAGTTATGATTGTTTTATATCAATTTGAAGCAATATTAATAAATATTATCTACTGAAGTTTTGGTGGTGGATATAATAATCGAATGCTTTTATTTATTATTGAATCTTGACTCAATGTTAATCTTGACTCGATATTTTTCTACCTAATTAAAGATAAACTTGTATTTTTAGTCAGCTGTTTCATTTCACATCTATAGATAGCATGTCATTCGGTCAAGCAAGGCGTTGTAAAGATACCTAAATGGGAATATTCGATTACGGAGGTCACTAATACACAACCTTAAAATAAACGCATGAATTTGCTCCGTTCCGTTGCCAACAAAATTAAATAGAGTACCAAAATCACTGGTATCTGTCAGATTTTAAACGCTCGCGGATATGCAAAATGACGAAGTCAATATGTTTAAACCCGAGCCATTAGACAATTGACACGCATGCACGGTACATAATGCCGAGAAATTGAAAAAAAATAGTTATTTTTCGTACCACGGGGCACTTTTGAGCATAAAAGAAAAAAATGCGTCTAGCAGTGAATCATTGTGCGAAAATTTTGCTTGAAAACAATGGAATACTACGTCTGTGATCGATGTTACGGGTGATAAAAGTAACTTTAAGCACGTATTGTATGGTGAACTACGAAAATTGATTGATAACAGGAATGACCAGAAATCAATGGATAAATAAATAAAAAATGAGGCTTTCCGGCACCTCAAAAACGCTATGGTGTCCATGGATTCTGGGATCCGGAGGATACTTGCAACATACTATTGGGCAAAACAAATACGATGTTATGAGTGCATAACAAAAAAATATAGCCTGATTTCTTTTTGATTTAAGAATTATCATTAAAATGTGTCGTTACTGTCAAGTACAAAAGTTTTTTGCTATTCTGTTTTTTTTTAAAAAAATCTATCTTACGTTCATCAATGTCATTTAATTTCATAAATATATATTTTTGGGGTTCCGTAGCTGAAGGGCAAAAAAACAGAACCTTTATAGTTTCGTCAAGTCTGTATGTCTGTCCGTCCGTATGTCACAGCCAGTTTATTCTGTAACTGTAAGCATCAGCATCTTGTAATAAATGAGTTCCTTTTAGAGTCATATTTCTAAAAAAGACTCGTTTCCTCGCATCATCTTTCATATATTTTATCACATATTATCTTCGTAAGGTTGGATATGGTAAAGTCCGTTTATTTTTGCTTGTCCAATATTGTAAGCAATCTTGACATTCCCTTTTTTCCGAAATAATTCATTTTAAAATAAGACAAACACAAAGCTCACCAAATACAACACCAATTCATAGTTTAACATCGAAATCTTTTTAAATCAAATAGGAAATTAATTTTACAACTGATATTATTTTAAAATTTAAAAAAAGATTGTTTACATTATTGGACTAGCAAAGAAAAACTTACTTTATTGTTGCTGTCTTTTGCAGCCTTTCTCAAGCTTATGCCACTGAGATGTAAATTGACAGCAGTCTTCGTGGCTTCAGATAAGAAGGCTCCTTTTTTTCTCGCAGATCTATCTAATTTTGTTCACCCCATCCTGAAATGTCGTAAACGATTTACTTTGAATTTTATTTATCTGGAGTTTTACTCAATCAACCAAAAAGTGTTACTCAACGAACAAAGGGTGGTGCTCAATGAAACACTGGTTCAATGAGTACACTCTTGAAATGGTTCATTATGTACCACCCCATAGTTATAGACTTTGAGGTTCTGTAGGCACATGCATTAACACGCGGTGATTATCGAGACTATCATAAATTAAAGCGCTAATAACCACTAATGTATCCAGTCAATTGAAATTCAGATATTATTTATATAAATGAAATTAAACGAAATATTACTCACGTTATTTTATTCCGAATTCCAGTAGCAAAACACAAAATAGCACTGCGCAAGGCCGTCTGCGTTGCTAGCTCGCTGCTGATTGGGGAGGGAGGGGAGCTCCTTGTAGACGCTTGCGTTATGTAGTTCGCACCAAACGGCAACTTCGCAATTTTGAATTATTCGCTTGGTTCACTTTGTACCACCGGTTCATTGTCAACCACTCAACTCCTACCAAACTTTGTTCTATCGTGGTCACCCTACATCGACATCAACTAACAAACTGTCGTCGAAATTATTTTAAATGACCAGTTAGCAATTTGAGATCATCATTTTGCATATCCGCGAGCGTTTATAAAATGACGACGCCACACGCAAACGGCGGAATTTTACGTTTTGACTGAGACATATCCACGGCCAAAAAATGCTTGACAGCGACTGACAGCGTCACATTGACCTTTGTATGATTATACGTACATACTTCCACAGAAACACATATAAAATTATACTATGAAGTCTTAGGTAAAACTCTCATGTTCAATTGTTTTCTTTTATTTATTTATTTTAAATTTAAATATTTTTAATTATTTAAGTAGCGTACCTTCCTAATTTATCTAAGGGAAGAGCGGTTTCACCTAACACAGGCATACGCTTTATATGCCTAAAGGGTGACTCAGTTGTCAAAGATTGTGTAGTGCAAATTGAAATTAAAATATTGTATTGTACACAAAAGTCATGTATGACGGGGTTGTTTCCCTTTAAAGGATCGATTAAAGTCCGTGACAGTACATGTCTGTCTTATATGGTTTACTAACAACAAACTTTTTCGTATTCATATATTTGATTTAAAAAAATAGTTGTATAACCTTAATCATAGCTTATGTTCAGAATGGTAGATCTGTCACCAAATAAATCGATGATAGATCCCTGACTGCTCCTCATTTGATTTGTTATTTTGTCACCAATTTAGTAGTTATATTAAATTTTGTTTAGTTATTAAAATAAAAGTAATCGTTGCCACAATTTAATACATCATTTGCAATTTGAAAAAAAAAAACAAGAGTCCTGAAAAGTATTATATCCCTTTCAACTAAAATCATGGAGTTAAGGGCTTTATTGCCAAAGAAATGTTTTTGTGCCTATGTATTATAATAGGTTTTTTTCTGTATAGTATTAAATACGTTTCAGGACAAACCTATTATTATACATACAAAAACATTTATTTGTTACTAGAGCAAATAACTTCATTATTTTAGTTGATTTATTGTGGAATTGATTTTATATTGAGTGGTGATTACATTTTGGTGTCGAATCCACTATTTGCGGCAAATCCTATTATTTAAGAAACACAAAACTACTTATATTGGCGATACTCGTTTTAAAATAGCTCCGCACAAAGTACAACACTCGCTTGCGCTGATCGTTATGTTATACCGTGTTTTGCGTTGAAATATTTTACGGTAAATACTAAATTTATGCGGGTGACGCCGCGAGGACTGCTAGTTCGCGGACCAAGTGGAACGAAAAAATGGGCCCTCGTGAACGCTGACGATCGCGGTCAATCGCGGTCGTCGCGGTCGTCAAGTGGTACGCACCCTTTATTTATTTGTTTGTCAAATACCTATGCAATGTCAAATTGCTTGCTTGTTGTTTTGAGGTTAGGTAATTTGTGTTATTTTTGTGAAGTAATTTTAAATTGTGCTGTGGAAATAAAATGGAAAAGGAAATAATACAAAGATAAGACACAACAGCGAAATTTAGCTAGAGGAAGATAGGGCTAGTTCAACTATTTTCGCTTCACGAGTGTTTGTTTATGTTGTTATCACCATTTTCGTTGTTGAACCAAAGCCATATATTCTTGTAGAATTTAATGTATGTGATGGATAAGATGAATTTGGTGAGTGAGCTTGTATCATTAATCGAAAATAAAAACACGGATGCCAAATGCCAAACTCAGAAAATGTGGCAGCTGGACAAATTTGCTTACCCAGGTACCTACTTTTCATCATTTTATTGTAATTACGTAAAACGGTTCATCAACTAGGGTCAGAGTGAATTCTTAGTTTAGCATCGTACAAAATTACTCAATTGCAACTTTTGGCTTCCATCGTTTAAGTAATACAATCCCTAAATATGCAATAATTATGCATACATTTGTGTATTCCTCAGATTTATTCAGGAGGCACATGTTGAACATCGTTTTTTTTTTAAAATTAAAAACTGTGTTTAATTTAGTTCTAGTAATTCTGCCTTGCCGGTATGCGCTCCCTTGCACAATCTAAATAAAAACTGAGAAAAAGAAAGAACTACAGACTGGTCGCCGTCCACTTTCACCTACAAAACCCTGGGAATACAATTGGCATATGCGCATGGCTTCCTAACAAATTTGAAACTGACTTAAATGAATTTGACTGTAATACTTTATACCATGTTGGTGCACACTTTTTACATTTATATATCTATAATTTATGTACCTAAATATGATTCCACAAACTGTAGACCTTGCTACAACAAATCAACAAACTCCGTCTTTCAGATCAAAGCTTAAAAGCAGCAAAATTAAAAACAGGGCGCTAATGTAAATGAGATTAAATAAGCAGTTTGACAGGCCCAAAATTGGTCTTTCTTGAAATACACATTATCACTTGCCTTTAGGTATCCTTTGTTTGCTTGCTGATCAATTTTGGCAATGTAGGAAAGCCATTAGAAAAAAAAATTTAACGCCTCAACACCTGAGCCGTTGCCTGCAACAGCATAACAATAGAATTTCAATTGTGTCTTGTTCACATACACTTGAGGGATTTATGATGATATGAATAAAAAGGATAGTTTGATGTAGTCAAGTTTCAATAAAGTATTAGACAACATTCATATATAATTTTGTGTTCCAGGCTCCCCTTTTCATGCACAAATAACAATTTATAATATTTCAGGACTTAATTGCTTCACACGGTCATGGCCTTATAATCAACATACTAGATGAGATACTAGATACCAATTGTAAGTATTGGCACTGTTGTAAGAAACAACACAGAATAACAATTTATTATCTTTTTCATAATTGTAAAATTTTTTTAGGCCACAAAGAGACAAGTGTAATCTTCGCTCAAGAACCACTTGTAGTTTGAGTGAAATGACCATCAAGGTATTACTACTATGTGAAGAGATGCTATGCCAAGCAAAAAGTGTGCGGGATTTGATGACAAGATTTTGATGTGAACTGTCAACAGACTGATGTATTCTTTGAAATTTGAATGATGAATATGAACCTGCAGAAGTGACACAGGCTTTTGTGCCTATTATACCTGACTATTTAATGGATGTTATTTAATTTAAATGTATAATGGCTTCTAACATGGATTAATATTTATTTATAAACGCTAAAGCAATAAAGTTTTATAAATACAAGAACCATATTGGAAACTGAAAAGTTTGTTTGTTTGAACAAAAAGTGTTTAATTATTATTATTTTTCAATTCATCTTTTTCTATAGACTATACTTCAGGCTATACTTTGGTGAGTGTGCGAAGGTGTTCCATGAGCTCATCACTCCAGGCCTCTTTTACCATCGTACGTCTAGGCGTACTGCGGGATACCACTCATTTATTACCTACTTTTCCATTCTGTGCGAGTCAATTTTTATAATTTTTAATTTTCGTATAAATGTGCGGCAATTTCATTCAAAACATTTAAAACTTTTGAATAAATACTTAAGTTGGTTACAGTTAACATTTTATTTATTTACCGCTGAAAAGTAACGCCCGTATCTATTTATTTCTTTTGGGTTTTATTGTTGCATGTTTTTAAAACGCAAGACGGCATTTTGACGAATTAATTGACCAAATGTCACATTGCATAACGCTACGAGCGGGAGTCAGTTACTGGGATGCCGCGCATGCGTTAATGTCCAGGACCATCTGTTCATTTCGTTGTATAATTCAATAGAAATGCAAATAAAATTATAACAAGCTTATTTTTTTTCATGTTCTATCAACTGGTTAGTAACTTATTAAAAAACCTTTCTCTTGGAAGAAATACACAAATGGACAAAATCCAAGGTAATTCCATAATACTAAGGTCTTTATTCAACTAAGTTATTTTTTTTAAAGAAACATACATAGTTTTATTTATTGAAAAATATAGTTAATACTTAAACTATTTATCTTTAATTCAGGTATCAGAGAGTATCGCCACTATGGGATAAAATTTAGAAAAGATTCATAAAGATGAAAAACCAGCAACCTTTTGGCTGACCGTGCCAAACGCTCTTACCTATTGAGCTACCGTGCTGTCAGTCCAACCCTGTGAAATTTGTGGTCTCTTATGAAAACGTCAATTGCGTGACGCTTAGCGCCATCTAGCCGTCTGTTTATGAAACAGTTGACACAAGCAGTTATTCTTTACAGAATAAATTCAACTTGAAAATTGATGACGCTTCGCTATCTACTGAATGCTCTATAATGTTTTTAACACTCACAGTGTCATATTTTATATTCATAAAGAAGAAATAAGAGAACACAATTGTAAATAATTCATAAGAGACCACAAATTTCGCAGCGTTGGACTGACAGCACGGTAGCTCAATTGGTAAGAGCGTTTGGCTCAGTCAGCCAAAAGGTTGCTGGTTTAAGTCCGCCCGTGCGCAATTTTTTGGTTTCTTATTTCATCTTTATGAATATAAAATATGACACTTTGAGTGTTAAAAACATTCTAAAGCATGTAGAAAACAACTTTATATATAAAGTCCAAATGGCAAAAGAAAAGCTTTTTGGATTTTCTTAAACTGTTTGATTGTTTACCTTAAACTGTTTTAAGCCCAAGTTTTGGTTAAATAAAACATTTTGTTTATTTTTGTAAGTGTAATAATAATATAAATAAATACTGATGCTAAAGAAGATAGCTTTTTACTTATTCATCTAAAATGCCTATCCATAAATTCTTATAAGACGTTACTGCTTGATCCTCTTTCTCTGACCTCGTTTCATTAAAATAGTATTACATATATATATTTCTATTTCACTTCACTCACAATGCCCCTTCCTATAAAACTTTTTTTTACCATGTTGTCTGGAAGTGATCGCTTAAGCGATAAGACCACCTTAATTACACATCTGCTTTAAAAACGAATTTGTAAACTAATATAATATGTTATGTGCAATAAAGAGTTATCTTTATCTTATCTTGTTCACTTGTGGTTCAGCAAAAGCATCCAGCCTCGCAATGATTCGATGTCTTTATCTAAAAAAATAGATTCTAATTGCCTGAAATATTGAACCACTATTACTAAATGTACACTTGTCAAACCATTTGTTAAAGATTGATTCGCTGTTTCCACACCTCAAAGCAATTCAACACAGTTGTGAGTGGCAATCTGGGCTTGATTACATTTATTTATATTTTTATTTCAATTTCAGGTAAGTTGTGAATCTAGAGTAAAAATAAGAGACATTGTTGCATGGTGGTGAGGTAGCACTCATGGTTACAGACTTAATGAGTCTACTCTAAAAGAACGTTTTGAGCGAGGTGAGTTCATAGGGAGGCTTGGGGTATTCTGGGTATCTAAAATTAAATTACATAATGTAGGTACCTAATAGTATTAATCGGACTTGTACATTCATCGCTGGGATAATATACTTTTCTATTTTATACCTACCTAATTTTTACATGGGTGCGTCAGGAGATACACCTCAAGGCATAGGGAAAACCTCTTAATTCCCTCATTATGCCCTTTGTTGTTCTGACAGGGACTACTATCAAGGTTTTAGGTTAAAGCAGACCTAACCATCCGCAATGGTAACAGCTGCGTACTTACCAAATTGAGGTGAGGTGAACCGGATAGTGAACAACGCCTCGCCCCGGACTTTTCACCAACATACTTATTGAGTTTATCTTCTAGTTTCAATAAACTAGTTAACAAAAAAAACTGGTCATTGTTGCCAAGTTGGGATCTGTTAATGGGATCTTAGTGTAATGGAGGAAATCCTACAATTTTGAAGGCACGTATAAATTGTATTTGTACTAATAAATCTTCGTAATGTCATGTCTTTTTGTCTGATTTCCTCTAGATCTTTTTGACCTTTTTGTAAAGCTGAGCTGATAGTGGAACTCCTTAACGCCTAAGAGTTCAGTGATTATGACGCTAGAAATAAGTCTTAGTTAGGTACCTACTTTATTGAAGAACAAAGGCAAAAGATGGAACCCCCACACTCCCAATATCTTCTTAAAACCTAATTTTGGGAGATAAGCGCGTCCAAAGTGGTAAAATGGACATCCGCTCTCCCTTAACTTTTACACTAAGCAAGTGAAATAAGTAAACGATGTAGGTCGTTACAAATTCTTTATCGAAAAGGGGTTTGTACAAGATCTAATTGAAAGTTTCTGAGTTACTGCACAAATTTTCAACAACCACCAATATAACTTTTTCCTTCATACATATAGTATGAAAAACAAAGTTTTTTTTGTTGGCAGGAAAATGTGGTATTTTGGAAAGTGGATTAGTGGAAGTAAGTGAACCACTACAATAGTCGTTGGCATGAAACCCTCAATACGCGAGTCCGACTCGCACTCGGCCGGTATTTATATTTTTTAACCGACTTCAAAAAAGGAGGAGGTTATCAATTCGACTGTATGTTTTTTTATTTTTTTTGTATGTTTGTTACCTCATGTCTCAGTCGTTAGTCGACCGATTCGAATTTTTTTTTCGCCTACTTAGAGGGTCTACCTTCTAGTTGGTCCCATTGTTGCCGATTTGGGATCTGAAGATGGGATCTTGGTGTAATCGAGGGAAACCCTGAAATTTTAAAGGCACGTATAGTGTTGTTTTACTAAAATCTTAATGTTGACGTATTGTTACGTCTGATAGCCCACATCTTATGGGGCTGAGCTGATGGTGGTGATCCTTAACACTTAGGAGTTCAGTAATTATAATGACAGAACATATGGTAGGTAGTTTGTTGCTTCTTAAAGAACAGAGTCATAAGGTGCAACTTCCCCCCCTCCCCCTCTCTTGTAATCTCTAAAAATGGAGAAATAAAATTAACTTTAAAAAAGTAAAAACCGACTTCAAAACCAAATTGCACTGAAAAGTCTTAAATAAACCTTTGAACATTGAAAGGAAAGGAATCCATTTTAGGGAAACAATTTCTTTTTGGAGTCGGTGCCATCACTTTGAAAATTCTGCCTCACCTGTCGCAGCACCGACTCCAAAAAGAAATTGTTTCCCTAAAATGGATTCCTTTCCTTTCAATGTTCAAAGGTTTATTTAAGACTTTTTAGTGCAATTTGGCTTTGAAGTCGGTTTTTACTTTTTTAAAGTTATTTTTTTGTCTCAGAATTTCGAAAAACCTTCTAAGGCATCTTATTCATGTTACATGTAGATACGGAACCTTCTGTGTACGAGTCCGAATTGAGCCGAATTGAACCGAGCACTTGGTCGGTTTTTGTTTGTTATATAAGTTAAGAATGAGCTATTAAACACATCAAAGCTTATTTAGCGTTATTGGACGTATATGAATAACTAGCGGTCCCCCGCGGCGTCGCCCGCGTTATTTCAGATTTCCCGTAAAATATTTAAACGCAAAACGCATACCTATTATCATTAGAAGTAAAAGATCTGAAATCTTACCACCAAGTGCGTGTTATTTCTTAAGCTGCGAGCATTATTTTGATGCGGAGTTATTTTAAAACTGATATTTTCTAAGATATTTATTGAAATCAAATGATGTAAGTGCCATTTTTAGAGTTCCGAAGCCGAATGGCAAAAGACGGAACCCTTATAGTTTCGTCAAGTCTGTCTGTCTATCCGTCCGTATGCCACAGCCACTTCATTCTGTAACTATAAGCATCACATTGTTGAAATTTTGTGGGAAAATGTATCCTGATAACCGCTTTACGATTCCTATACAAAAAATATATTTACGAGGGGCATACATGAAACTAAAACCGGTTTTATTGTCGAACCTATGCGTGTCTATGGATAGGTCTTTCAAAAGGAAATAGAGGTTCCTAAAACCAATTTTCTTCTAAAGTCTACCGTTTGATAGATAGGCGCTTCCAAAGTGGTAAAATGTTCGTCCCCCCCCCCCCCTCTAACGTCTAAACTAAACAAGTTTAAATTTTGAAAAAAATACATAAATAGATCTTCACAAGTACTTTCAACGAAAATTGGTTTGGACGAGATCCAACTAGTAGTTTTGAGATATAGCACACTTTAAACAACCGCAAGCATAACTTTGTTGTTCATACAAACACTATGAAAAACAAAGTTATATTTGCTGTCAAAATATTGTGGTATTTTACATTTGAAAATGGTACATAATTTTGTATCAAATTTATGAACATATAAAAGAAAGTTTGTAGTGAGCAAATCATATCAGATACGATAGATACTTATATTCTGTCGCGACTTATTGTTGAACTTTCACTGAACCCGTTTTTGCACCATTTTTCATAGTTGCTCTGCTTTTTAAGTAGTATCGTAATGTTTTATAGTTAAAAGCCTTCCTCGATAAATAAGCTATCCATCACCAAACAATTTCAAACCGGTCCAGTAGTTTATGAGATTAGCGCGTTCAAACAAACTAACAAACAAAGAAACTATTCAGCTTAATACGAGGGTCAAACTGAAAGTTCTTAGAACTGGCCACTTATAAACAATATAATAAAAAAAATATTCTAAAATTTGAAAATAGAACTCTTTGCCAATATTACTGAGTATATATTTCATTCATTTGTCATTTTTTTTACGATTTGGCGGCAAATTGAAAATTGTCTGTGTCACGTCAACATTAATTTAACACGAGAAAATTTTCGTGCAATGATTTTTTATGACTTTCGATGTCATTTAAGTCAACAAGAAAGTTATGATAGACTACTATTGGCCTTTCACGATGAAGCCCCATCTCGTGCGACTGTTCACAACTGGTTTAATGAGTTTAAACGTGGTCGCACTAATCTCACTGATGATGTACGTGAGGGACGGCCTTCTACGGCGACGACTGAAAATAACATCTGTGTTGTGCGGCGTATGATAGAGACTGACAAAAGAGTGACCTATCAGCAGATTCGGACAAGCTTAGGCATCGGTATGAGTCAAGTGCACAAAATCCTTCACGAACATTTAGCGGTCAGGAAGCTTTGCGCCCGGTGGATACCTCATAATTTGACTAAGGCTCAAAAACTCCATCGTGTGGATTGGTGCCGTAAAATGATTGAAAGATTTAACGGAGGTGACTCAAATGCTGTGTTCGACATACTAACAGGTGACGAAAGCTGGATTTACTGTTATGATCCTGAAACCAAAAGACAATCTGCTCAGTGGGTGTTTCCTTTCGAGGAGTTGCCAACTAAAGTGTAGAGAGATCGAAGTGCGGGAAAAAAAATGGTGGCCTCGTTCTTTGGAAGGATAGGTCATTTCGCAACAATTGTGTTAGAGGATCAAAAAACAGTTTCTGCAGAATGGTACACTACCAATTGTTTGCCACTTGTCTTGGAAAAAGTTCGAGAGAAACGACCTCGCAGTAGGATCCTCCTTCACCACGACAACGCCTCGTCGCACACCGCCAAGCGAACGATCGACTATTTGGCGACATCAAACGTTGAATTACTGGGTCACCCGCCGTATAGCCCCGACCTCGCGCCTTGTGATTTTTATTTATTTCCAAAAATTAAAGAAAAACTTAAAGGAAAGCGGTTTATGAATGCTGAAGAAGCGGTGGCTGCGTATCGCGATGCCATTGAAGAGACCCCTAAGGACGAGTGGGCAAAGTGCTTTTCCCAGTGGTTCCATCGCATGCAGCGGTGTATTGACGTCAATGGACAATATTTTGAAAAGATATAATAAAACTAATAACTGGCTAATGTAATCAGTTTTTGATTTTCTAAGAACTTTCAGTTTGACCCTCGTAATATTAGTATAGACTAGCAGTTTCCCGCCGCTTCACCCGCGTAAATGTCGTGTCTTATAAAACATGGCTGTAAATTATAGCCCAAGTGCTATCCCAATGTAAGTACTTATAAATTACATTTTTGTTTGTTTAGTAGTTTTAGCGTGAAGGAGTTACAAACATACATCCATCCTCACAAACTTTCGCATGTATAAGTAGGTGTTGGATAGTTGGATGTTTTTTGGGATTCTTACTAAAACAATCTAACAAATTACTTTAACTTTTTAAAAATAAGACTGTAAATAAGCACATTATTTATTTATTTATTCGGTAGTCTTGGAGTAGGGTGACACCTAATGATGTTCATGGCATCAGCAGAGTGTTTTTGTACCTATTCTCTTATGGTGTAACCACACCGCCCGGCGGCTTAGCCAGCGGCATATGTTAATTAATTGTAAGATACTATGGAAAAAGCCGCTACGGCAACAGCGGTGTGTATTTACGTTTACTTTAGCATTGACATGAAAAGTCTATCGACATGATAGGAGCCAATGTTAGGTTAGCTACGCGCGTCGCGTTGCGCGAAGCGGGCCGCCAGAAACACAAACATACGGTGAAGTTTGTAGCGTTTAAGTAGGACCGTTTTCGCAGGCGTTTATTCGAGTAGCAGCGTTGCATGTCGCGATTTTCGCCGCGTCGGACGCGGCTAATGGACAATACCTGAGTGTAATGTAATGGATATGATATGATGGTACCTATAAGGTTAACGTCTTGTTTGTTGTTCAATATATATTTGGATTGATGAATGCTGATTTTTAGGTCCAATATTTGGTGTGACTCGTAATGGGAACCCTGTGATCCTGATGGGCCCTTACAGGTTTAACCGGATGAACCGCTGCAAAGGGCCTAAAGTGAGGTGGACGTGCATCAAGACACCAGGCGGCTGCCGCGCTGCACTTACCACCTTTGACAACATCATCATCAAAACTCAAAATGAGCACAATCATTAATAAATATAAGAAAGGTAGAGGACACCTTATAATAATGCCAGCAGAGTGTTTGTTCCATACAGATGATATAGGTACACTTACCTACTTTCATACAGATGAAAGGACTTTATGTTCACATGTGCATGTCTGTTCAAATATGAAACTAAAATCATGATGCGTTTCTATTTTTTTTATGGCTTTGTATCAATTAAAAATATATCGTGAAGTACTAACTAGTGTAAGGTTCCATAAAAAAATAGGTTGTTTTTTGTAATGAAACGATTAATTTTATGAAGTTTATCAAATTATGTTTCCTGTTAGTAATAAAATATTATTAAATTGTAAAACTCACTTCCAAAATAAGTCTTAAATTATACAAATTATTATGCATACAGAGTTATAATTTTAAAACCAATGTTTTATTAAAATAAATGAATAAAATGTATACTCGTTACACGGCATTTCCGCCGCCATTTTGTTCGGTTAAAAATTAAGTATCCGGTGTATTCAAGCTAATTATTTAACTATGTAACTCATTTTTAAAATTATCCTTGTTTTATATAACTAATTATGCATATAGTTTACTAATTTTAAAAACAATGCTTTCTTAAGATAAATAAATGTAATCAATCGTAGCACGGCATTTCCGCCGACATTTTGGTAAGGTCGAAACAAACACTGCTCGGGGCATTCTGTTACGAGCGCTTGCATGGTGCAGTACCTAGTGTTAGTTAGATAACATTATGCGATTACCTGTGTGTTATATTGTAATAAACGAAGTGTAAAAGTTATCAGGGTTATTTGAATAAACTAAGTGAAAAATTGTTGGAGTTCTTCTTTCACCAGTCTCAGCCTTCTGTGCGTAGGCTTTAAGCCTACAAGTCAGAAGTGGGATCCAACGCTGAATCGCGTAAGTACACGTCCATATTCGAGTCTATAATCTCCTAATTATAATCCATGTTGTACTTAATGTAATGCATGCAAGAAGTGATGAGTCTTATTGCACACAATGTGTTAAATGCAAACATTTTAACCAATTGTGTGCAATGTGTGGATCTTTTTTTTTAAAAAAAAACTAAAGTGGACTGATTTTAGCTTTGTTCGATTTTGTACAAGTATATTTTCTTTTTAATTTTAATTACGATTAACCTATTACATTTAAATTACACACGGGTATGTGTGCCATATTGCGTTGCTATCTATACGATATTCGCTAGAATGGTGTGTTGATGTTGAATTAACGAAATAATTTAAGTTACACATTTCGATGTATTATATGGACTGGTATTTTTTTTGATCTCGAAACTGAATTTTCACACCGTGAACACATTCGTGCAGTTACACACTGGTATCTAAAAGGGGTCAAAATTTCATTATTTTTTACGTAAAGTGCACGGTTTAGAAGATAGAGCAATAAAACTGTTTTTATGGATAATATATGCATAACAGTGAAATAACTCTCATTATTTTCCACGAGGTTCTACGATGGAAGAGCAGTGTGAAGATCAAGATGAGGGTCGTCGCGAGCTGGCGACGCCAGAACCGAGTCCGCTTCAGCCTGACCGGGATAGTTCAAGACGTGGCCGACCCCGCAGCCGCCTGCAGAGCAGAGACATAACGAGGCACGCTAGGAGTGGTGCTTCAGCGCGCCCTCGTAGTGGTGGCCGCAGGCGAAGCCGAACTCGGACACGCACGCGCAGTCGCAGTAGCAGCCGCCACCTGCAGAGGCGGGAGCAAGAGTTGGAGCTAGAACGCAGAAGGATTCAACGCTTGGAGCGTGAACTGGAGAGAGACCGCGAGGGAAGCCGAAGGCACCGGGACGAGCGACAAGGGCACCTTCGTGATGAAGAACGACACAGCGAGCGCCGCAGCCTTCTGCTGCCACTGAAGGTCAACGCTGCCGAGCCTCGAGCATCAAGAAGCCAACGCGACAGGCGCGTCGCCACGCACCAGTCACCTCGCAGGTCACGTAGCCCTACTTTTACTAGTAAGGATATTTTTAATCTTTTGCAATCCCTTAAAAGTGGTGTTTCGTCTCAACCAGTAACACAGAGTGCGCAACCGTTGAATAAGAGCTTAGATCATCACAACATAGTTCCCGGATTCGATCCATCAACTAAAAATCAACGCGTAGACGTCTGGTTGAAAAAGGTCAACGAATGCGCTTCTGTTTACGGGTGGGACGAAAGGACTACAATACACTTTGCTATGCAGAAGCTGCAAGGACTGGCCAAAACATGGTATGAGAGCCTTAACACTATTTTGTACACATGGCCCCAATGGCAGGAGAAATTACTTAGTGCGTTTCCCTATGAGCAAAACTATGGCCAGTCCTTGGAGGATATGCTGAAGCGGCGGAGTAGATATAATGAACCTATCGAGACTTACTTTTACGAGAAAATTGCATTGTTAAATCAATGTGATATTCAGGGCAAGCGAGCTGTGGATTGTATAATCCACGGAATTAGCGATAAAACCATCAAGTCCAGTGCCCTTGCTCTTAGATGTACGGAACCAGACCAATTATTGCAATTCTTACTAAGTAGTAGAGAGACTATGTCACATAGTACCGTGCCATTTAGGAACAGGAATAATGCCACCTCATCTGATGCTAACCAGAATAGTAGGTCAGGTGCGAGGCCAACGTTAGGGACAATGTTTTGTTTTAACTGT
The DNA here is from genome assembly GCA_963924145.1 of Pyrausta purpuralis. NCBI lineage: Eukaryota > Metazoa > Arthropoda > Insecta > Lepidoptera > Crambidae > Pyrausta > Pyrausta purpuralis. The sequence continues at coordinate 24,651,770 of OZ001643.1, forward strand.
AGGGATAAAGGTTACAATTTCATGCGCTTGACACTGTCATGCCAGGTGATGGGTTAGATGACTGTCGTAATGAACTTATAGCTAGAATGAGAGTTAGCAAGCACAGTGTACTTTATGGGTCTGCCAGTGTTAGGGCTGAAAGTGAACCAGCATTTTCAGGTAATGTCTTACTAGATACCAAGGTTATTGGAAAACCAAATGCGCAGTTTATAGTTTCTGGTGGAATTTATAACGTTCAAAAGGGTGTTGTATATGTCACAATAACACCTTGCTCAATACCTTGCACTCTCTTAGAGAACTCTATTTTTTCTCGCGCCGAAAAGGTAGAAATTGTAAATCGTATAGTCTCCCCAAGTCCCCTTATATGTGAAGGTGAGGCTATCGCTTCTCATGCTCCTATTGATAAAACACAAGTGTTGCTAGGAGATTCAGTGTCTGAAGAAGACAAAATAAAACTTTTCGATCTACTTGACGGCTTCAAACATTGTTTTGCAAATGACTTGGCTAGTCTAGGATGTACAAATACTACCGAAATGAACATAGAGCTAAACAGTCAGCGTCCCGTAGTATACAGACCATATAGACTATCATATCATGAGCGTGATAGGGTACGACAAATCGTAGGTGACATGCTGAACGCGGGAATAATTAGGGAATCAGTATCCAGCTACGCGAGTCCTATAATATTAGTCAAAAAGAAGGACGGTAGTGCAAGAATGTGTGTCGACTATCGGATGCTTAACTCAATCACCATTAAAGAGCGTTACCCTATGCCTCTAATAGAGGACGAAATTGCAAGGTTGTCAGGTCAAGCGTGGTTCATCACTCTAGATTTAATGTCTGGGTACTATCAGGTACCAATTTCGGAGCAATCTAAACATTTAACTGCGTTTGTCACGCCGGACGGCCACTACGAGTTTAATCGTATGCCGTTTGGCTTGGCAAATGCACCAGCAGTATTTCAGAGAATGATGAATCACGTCCTGGGCCCTGTTCGATTTGACAAAGCAACGGTTTATATAGATGATCTATTAATATTCGGCAAAGATCCAAGCGAATGTCTTGATCGTCTTAAAGAGGTTCTTTTGCTTTTAGACAAGGCGAATTTAAAGTTGAATTTGGCTAAATGTAATTTTTTGATGAACAGGATCGATTATTTAGGATACGAGATTAGTGCGAAAGGGATGAGACCTGGTGAAGCTAAAATAAAATCGGTTATGAGTTTTCCACGACCAGAGAATGTTCATGGCGTGCGTCAGTTTCTCGGGCTCGTAGGTTATTTCCGAAAGTTCATATACGGGTTCGCAGTTGTGGCATTTCCTCTTACTAAACTTTTGAAAAAAGACGCAAGATGGGAATGGGGCGAGGCTCAAGAAAAATCGTTTAACGTTTTGAAGGAAAAACTGACGAATAGACCAATTTTAGCAATTTTCGATAATTCAGGAGAGACGGAACTGCACACTGACGCGAGTCGTATTGGCATAGGTGGGATCCTCATGCAACGTTCCCATGAAAATGAGCCATTCAAAGCCGTAGCGTTTTACAGTCGGCAAACGACACCTGAAGAGAAAAACTTCCACTCTTACGAGCTGGAAACCTTAGCTGTCGTTAGTTCACTTAAAAAGTTTAGAGTTTTCTTATTGGGCAAAAGCTTCAAAGTCGTAACCGACTGTAGTGCGCTACGATCCACGTTTCAGAAACGTGATTTAGTACCAAGGATAGCTCGCTGGTGGTTGGCACTCCAAGAATTTGACTGTTCGGTAGAATATAGGGCGGGAAATAAAATGTCACATGTTGACGCACTGTCCAGAAATCCGATCGATGGTCCGGAGGATCAAGACCCAGAGCCATTTCCGGCAGTGATGGCAATAAGTGACCAAGATTGGCTCTTGACTCTACAGTTGGGTGATTCAGAGTTGCATAGGATACGAGATATTCTCCGCAGTGGACTAGATGAAAAGGGACTTGATTATATTAGAGACAATTACATTATTCAGGATAACAAGATATTTAGATGCATAAACGGTAACAAGGAAGATATTCGGTGGGTGGTTCCAAAGGGCGCACGATGGCAGTTGTGTAAGATGAACCACGATGACATTGGTCATGTTGGTTATGAAAAAACTTTGGATCGAATTAAAAGCAAATATTGGTTCTCGAAAATGTCAAAATTTGTTAGAAAATACGTTGATTCTTGCATAGAGTGCGCATATGCCAAAAAGATGGCTAATACACGAGAAGGTTTATTACATCCTATTCACAAAGTTGAAAAACCCTTTCATACCTTGCACCTAGACCATCTTGGGCCCATATGTGAAGTCTAAACGAGGTTTTACTCACTTATTAGTCGTAGTAGACTCGTTTACAAAGTTCATTTTCATAAAGCCCGTTAGGAATACTAGCACGTTGAATGTTGTCAGAGTACTAGAAGACATTTTTGACACCTTTCGGACACCTGAGCGTATTATAAGTGATCGCGGCAGTTGTTTTACATCGCATGCGTTTAAAAGGTTTTGTTTGAATAGAGGAGTTAAGCATGTTCTGAACGCTGTAGCGTCCCCTAGATCCAATGGACAGGTGGAACGCTACAACCGTACCATTTTAGATTCACTAACTGCTCAAAATTTAAAATCGGACGAAAAAGATTGGGACAACAAGTTAGGTAGGATACAATGGGGACTTAATAACACGATCCAAAAGACTACTGGTAGGGCTCCAGCCGAGGTGTTGTTCGGAACGTCCATGTCTAGTGAAATTAATCCTATACTTAATGAGATATCTGATGAAACCCGCGAAGAGATTGATTTAACCGAGTTGCGCAGTGAGGTGAAAGAGCGAATCGATAAAGAACAGGCTAATCAAAAGCGGTACTATGACAAGGGCAGACGACCAGCCCGTATATATAATCTCGGGGATTTAGTTAAAATAACAAAGACTGCTTTCAATAATAATGGAAAAAGTTCCAAACTCATGCCAGTATATGAAGGACCATATCGGGTAGCAAAAGTTCTAGGTAATGACCGCTACAAACTAGCACCAATACCGGGGTTTGAGGGTATGCGAAAGAAACGAAAAACCACGGTTGCTTCTGACAGGATGCAGCCCTGGATTCACTTATCCCCATTAGAAGTAGAACAGAATAGTGACGATGATTATTATGAATGCCATGTTAGTGACGATAATGATGTAGACGATTAGCTAGTTTAATTATTAAATGCGCGAGATAATATATAAATCATTCTATTATTTAGCTTTTTGAGGTTTTATCAAGTCCTTGGAGTGAATTTTTCAAGGCAATATGTAAAATAAGTCCTTGGAGTGAATTTTTCAAGGCGTTAAGTAGTATAAGACCTTGGAGTGAATTTTTCAAGGTGTTTTAAGTATAAGTCCTTGGAGTGAATTTTTCAAGGCATTATGTAAAATAAGTCCTTGGAGTGAATTTTTCAAGGCGTTAAGTAGAATAAGACCTTGGAGTGCAGTTTTCAAGGCGTTAAGTAGTATAAGACCTTGGAGTGAATTTTCCAAGATCTAAATAAAAGCCCCTGAAGTGAACTTTTCATGGCACTTAAAGAGATTATTGTAGTTAATTTAAGCCCCGGAGTGAATTTTTCGAGGCTTAATATTTTGACAATGTAACGTAATAATTTAAATCGAAAGGATGATTGTAATTATTTTGTTGTTAGTTGTGTTCAAATTTGATAAAGTGTTGTTTGTTGCTTATTTGTGATGTATAACAGTAGCCAAGTGTAAGGTTTCACCAGTCACGTGTATGGAGACCACACACGACATCAGGATGGTCGAGTGTAAGGTTCCATAAAAAAATAGGTTGTTTTTTGTAATGAAACGATTAATTTTATGAAGTTTATCAAATTATGTTTCCTGTTAGTAATAAAATATTATTAAATTGTAAAACTCACTTCCAAAATAAGTCTTAAATTATACAAATTATTATGCATACAGAGTTATAATTTTAAAACCAATGTTTTATTAAAATAAATGAATAAAATGTATACTCGTTACACGGCATTTCCGCCGCCATTTTGTTCGGTTAAAAATTAAGTATCCGGTGTATTCAAGCTAATTATTTAACTATGTAACTCATTTTTAAAATTATCCTTGTTTTATATAACTAATTATGCATATAGTTTACTAATTTTAAAAACAATGCTTTCTTAAGATAAATAAATGTAATCAATCGTAGCACGGCATTTCCGCCGACATTTTGGTAAGGTCGAAACAAACACTGCTCGGGGCATTCTGTTACGAGCGCTTGCATGGTGCAGTACCTAGTGTTAGTTAGATAACATTATGCGATTACCTGTGTGTTATATTGTAATAAACGAAGTGTAAAAGTTATCAGGGTTATTTGAATAAACTAAGTGAAAAATTGTTGGAGTTCTTCTTTCACCAGTCTCAGCCTTCTGTGCGTAGGCTTTAAGCCTACACTAGCTAAGTATTTCTTTTTCAGACTTTCACAGTTAGGATGATAAACATCATTGTTTTAGGTCCTGTATTTGGTGTGACGTGTCATGGGAACCCTTTTATACAGTTGGGTCCATACAGATTTAATCGGCTCAGTCGCTACAAGGGGTCCAAAGTGCGGTGGATATGTACCTAATAGGAAGACGAGTGGTTGCCGAGTTGCGCTCACCACTGCGGACAGTCATTATCAAAACTAAAAATGAACATAACCATTGAAAGGACCAAAAGCGCAGCGTAGGACGTCCACCGATAAGATGGACAGACAACCTTGTAAAGATCGCAGGATCTTACTGGATGCAGACCGCTCACAACCGGTCGCTGTGGAAAACCGTGGAGGAGGCTTATGTTCAGCTGTGGACGTCGTTTGTCTGAGAATGAAGATGATGATAATGATTGAAAAAGTGAAGTTGAGATGGACACGTGTCTACTGATGACGTTATAGAGGAACAGATGTGAATTTTGGTTTATTATGTAAATAAAATTCGCTGAAAAGTATACGTAGATATTATTACTATCTTTATAGCTATCTACTTCTTCTAAAACGTTCATGCATGATGATTATTAAAAAAACCGGCCAAGTGCGAGTCGGACTCGCGCACTAAGGGTTCCGTGCCAACGTTAATTGAATAAGGCAATCCACTTACTTCCGCTTAGTAAAATACCACAATATTTTGTTGACAGCAAATATAACTTTGTTTTTCATAGTGTTTGTATGAAGTGCAAAGTTATGTTTGCGGTTGTTGAAAAAGTTCTATATCTCAAAAACTTCTCGTTTGATCCCGTTCGAACCCACTTTCGTTGAAAGTATTTGTTATGATCTACATTACATATTTTTTTCAAAATTTACACTCGCTTAGTTTAGAAGTTAGATGGGGGGGGGGGGACGCCCATTTTTCCACTTTGGAAGCGTCTAGCTAAGAAACGTTAGACTTTAAAAGAAAACAGTTTTAGGAACTTCTATGTCATTTTTAAAGACCTATTCATAGATACCCCACACGCAAAGGTTTGACTAAAAAAATTTTTCGGTTTTAGTTTCATGTATAGGAGCCCCCCCTTAAATATCATAACTTTTTATTTTTTGTATGAGAATCGTAAAGCGGTTAACAGGATACATCTCCCTACTAAATTTCAATAGTGGGATGCCTATAGTTTCAGAATAAATTGGGTGTGACATACGGACGGACAGACAGACAGACAGACAGACAGACAGACAGACAGACAGACAGACAGACAGACAGACTTGACGAAACTATAAGGGTTCCGTTTTTGCCATTCGGCTACGGAACCCTAAAAACGAGGTGTGGTGATTAACTTATTAACCCATGCTCTTAGGTCTAATATTTAGTGTGACCCATCATGGGAACCCTGTTCTCCAATTGGATTCATACAGGTATAATCGTGCCTAAAGTGCGGTGGAAATGTACTGAAACGAGGAGTGGCTGCCGTGTCGCGCTCTCTACATTGGACGACGTCATCATCAAAACTTACAATAAGCATAATCATTGAATACTATAGACTCCTTACACACTGCGACTTTTAGCATTGCGCACTCGCGCAAAAAGTCGCAGTGCGTAAAGGGTTTTAGTGGGAACCGTTCTTGTATTATATTTATACGGGCTTGAGTTGCACTCTCCGCCGCTGAGAACATCGTCAACAATACTCGAAATGAATACTACAAACATTGAAATGGTGAAGTTTAGATGGAAGCTTAAAGATGACGTAATATTGATGTAGTTAAAAAAAACTATAAAATTGATGTGAAGTTTGTTTATAATGTAAATACTTATAATTCTTTGGAAATTATGAGTATTATTACTAACTACATGCTACTACTTCTTTTCTGAAACTTTAATGCATGAGCATAATGATTTATTAATATGACTATTAACACAGTTTAGCGATTAACTTATTAACCCATGCTTTCAGATCCAATATTAGGTAAGGGTAAGTCGTAAGGGGAATAGTCGTCAAAGGTGTCAATCAATGGTCAATGTCAGTTGAGAGATTCAGAAATCGATTAAATTGATTGATTGATTAAATTATTATTCATAACTTCACGTTCTATAATAAGTTTTATTTTTTTATTTCATTTTTATTATTATTTATTATTATAGTTTAGACGTTGGAGGGGGAGGGGGACGCCTATTTTACCACTTTGGAAGCGTCTATCTATCAAACGTTAGACTTTAAAAGAAAATGGTCTTAAAATCCTCCATGTTATTTTTAAAGACCTGTCCATAGACACCCCACCCCATACGCATAGGTTTGACAAAAAAACGGTTTTAGTTTTATGTATACCTCTTCCCCTAAATATCTTTTTTTTTTTGTATAAGAATCATAAAGCGGTTAACAGGACACATCTTTCTATCAAGTTTCAACAGTATGATGCTTAAAGTTACATAATAAAGTGGCTGTGACTTACGGACGGACAGACTACGGCTATGGAAACCTAAAAAGTGGTTAAATTGATTCTGCTCGCTATTCCAATTAAACTATTTTTAGGTTTTGCGCATTTAACGTTACACGCGGTTTAAGTAGATACAGTTCGGTTGTTTTTTTTTTTTTTAATTTTCTTACGTTAATATTTGTTTGGTAAATCTCAGAAAAATATATATAATTAAGCTTGTAAATCCCATTTTTTACCGACTCCAAGACCAAAGGCCCCGCTGGCTTGCAAATACATGTGCTAAATTTCGTAAATAAACCTTATTATGTTTGTTTGTATTTTCATACTTTTAAACAACTTATTTGTTTGTTTACCAATTATAAGTACAAATTATGGTGCGAGAAGGAGTTCGTTGGGCAATATTATAAGATTAGGTATCGGAGTGTGTGTTTTTATTGTATCATGTGAATATGGTGCCTATCACACACCTAGTTTTAAGAACCATTCCAAATATATAAATGTTAAAATTAAGTAAGGTAGGCTTTTGATGGCTCTTACAAGTATGTTATTCAAATATACTTTTATTTACTGTAACACATTAAGCGCCTATTTATTATTTGTGTTTTAGCCATAAAATTTTTATCCCTTTGGAATAGAACGACAAAAGCGAGATGTCACTAGCAGCAAACTGTGTGATAAAAAGAGATGGGTAGCAGAACCATTTTTGTCAGATGTTAAACAGTTGACCGCCCCGCAGAAGCTGAAAATTACATGCATTTATTTTTTTATATTTAAAAGTGAAATTGTGTATATTTTGGAGAAATGATGCGTCTGAAACATGGTGACTTGATCGGTGATTGATTGTTATGCATTGCAGCGGCATAACCCCAACAAATAATCATTTAACAGGTAGATTAGTCCAAATCGAAGCCTCTTAATATACGACTTATATTTACCAATGCGCTTGAAATTTAAAGTTCGCAGTTTGATTATTCTATTCTACAAACGTTAATTTTCGTAAAAAATAAAGACAGAATAACACAGGGAATGTATATCGACGAATATTTTGTATAATGAAATAACATTTAGTTATACACTAGAGCTGCATGTTCAATATTTTGTGTCGACTGTTTATCATGCAGTAAACTACTAAGTATATTTAACTTAGGAACATGGTTATAAATCACCTGATCGAAAGGTTATCTCATTTAAAGTTACAAATGTTACTTACTTATGTTAGTTACTGACATCTTAAATCGGTTTCGTTTGACAGCTTTTACTTGTCCTTCTATTCCGATAGGAATATTAATTTTATGGTTTTAGCATAATATAGCATAAGCATAATATAGCGGTATAAACTGAACTGAATCCTTTAAGCTCATACAATATACAAATCCACGTGTAAATGTGCACTTGTTTTATTGAGTAGAGTATGAAATTTCAGGTAAATTCAGAGTGGTTCTAAAAATTTCATATAATAAGACAAACTGACTGGATTAATTGTTGACACGAATCATTATAGTTTTTTTTTTTTTACTTTAATAAGCTTGAAGTTTTTGAGTTGTGGTATGTATACTTAATTTTTTCATTTCAATCTATATTTAGTCTAACATTGGCAGTCTAAGCTTTGGCAGTGGCAGTATTCTGCACGTCGCGCTAGGGCAACCCAGTGATCGAGCTGGGCCCGTACCGGCTCACGCGCGTGCAACGCAGCTGAAGCGGGCGGCGCGTGGGCTGGCCGTGCAGCAGGCTCGGCTGCCGCGCCGCCTTCGTCACGCTCGATGACGTCATCGTCAAGACCACCAAACAGCACGAGCACGATCGACCTGCCAATAAGAACAAGGATGATAAGAGGGAGAGAGACATCGCAGAGCGTCAATGAAATTAAACTTACCAACTATCTGTCCTCATTAAATTATAATGCAACCGAGGATCTACTTTCAATCCCGGCTGAAGATCTCTTGACACACAGACACACACACACACACACACACACACACACACACACACACACACACACACACACACACACACACACACACACACACACACACACACACACACACACACACACACACACACACACACGCGCGCGTTCACTTTGTATGTACGATATAACTTGCTACCAATCAATATTGTAATCATATGTGGGTGAGCCTGGTGACCCGTGTTACAACCTTTTTTTTTTTAACGTCAGGAAATGCAGTTTACGCACCGTACCTCTCCGTTGGGGAACGGAGGGGCGTGTGTGACACTCCCCCGGATTCGCCCCCGGGTATACCCACTAAAACCTGACGACGCCCGCCGCGTTTGGTGGCTTTGACAGCAGGGGCCGCGGTGTCTCAACAGTCCCGCGATCCTTGCCAGCACAACCTCCACCCTCCATCAGGAGGGCGGATCTCCACGGAGTGGGGCGATCCCACTCCCGACGGCACACTGGCGCCTCAGGAGGGTCCCTTGTAATTGGACAGAGGTGTCCCCACACCGTCTGTCCGAGACCCTCCCGACGAGGCGAGCCACGCCCTACGGCAAATGCACGCCGAGCTCGCCCAGAGGACCAAAGTCCTCAGGACATCCCCTGCCTCCTCTGATAAACCAGAGGGGTGCCGGGAGTCCAACGACTTTTAGTGAGCCGCCGCTCGATGCGAGACAGACGCGACTCACTATGGCCACTGCCGCCCGATACGGGAACAGACGCAGCGGCACTCTCCACGGAGCATCTTGGCTTCACCTACCGCTGGATTGCGACAGGCTAATGAGCCCCCTCGCCACGACAAGGCGTGCTCCATTCGAGGGGGTCTAGGGGGAACCTTTTTTTTTTTTAACGTCAGGAAATGCAAATTACGCACCGTACCTCTCCGTCGGGGAACGGAGGGGCGTGTGTGGGACTCCCCCGGATTCGCCCCCGGGTATACCCACTAAAACCTGACGATGCCCGCCGTGTTTGTTGGCTGTGACAGCAGGGGCCGCGGTGTCTCAACAGTCCCACGACCCTTGCCAGCGCAACCTCCACCCTCTATCAAGGGCGGATCTCCACGGAGTGGGGCGATCCCACTCCCTACGGCACACTGGCGCCTCAGGAGGGTCCCTTGTGATTGGACAGAGGTGTCCCCACACCGTATGTCCGAGCTCCTCCCGACGAGGCGAGCCACGCCCGACGGCAAATGCACGCCGAGCTCGCCCAGAGGACCAAAGTCCTCAGGACATCCCCTGCCTCCTCTGCTAAATCAGAGGGGTGCCGGGAGTCCAACGACTTTTAGTGAGCCGCCGCTCGATGCGAGACAGACGCGACTCAATGGCCACTGCCGCCCGATACGGGAACAGACGCAGCGGCACTCTCCACGGAGCATCTTGGCTTCACCTGCCGCTGGATTGCGACAGGCTACTGAGCCCCCTCGCCACGACAAGGCGTGCTCCATTCGAGGGGGTCGAGGGGGAACCCTCTTTTTTTTTTCTCTTTTTTTAGCGTCAGGAAATGCAGTTTACGCACCGTACCTCTCCGTCGGGGAACGGAGGGGAGTGTGTGGGACTCCCCTGGATTCGCCCCCGGGTATACCCACTAAAACCTGACGACGCCCGCCGCGTTTGGTGGCTTTGACAGCAGGGGCCGCGGTGTCTCAACAGTCCCGCGACCCTTGCCAGCGCAACCTCCACCCTCCATGAGGAGGGCGGATCTCCACGGAGTGGGGCGATCCCACTCCCGACGGCACACTGGCGCATCAGGAGGGTCCCTTGTGATTGGACAGAGGTGTCCCCACACCGTCTGTCCGAGACCCTCCTGACGAGGCGAGCCACGCCCGACGGCAGATGCACGCCGAGCTCGCCCAGAGGACCAAAGTCCTCAGGACATCCCCTGCCTCCTCTGATAAACCAGAGGGGTGCCGGGAGTCCAACGACTTTTAGTGAGCCGCCGCTCGATGCGAGACAGACGCGACTCACTATGGCCACTGCCGCCCGATACGGGTACAGACGCAGCGGCACTCTCCACGGAGCATCTTGGCTTCACCTACCGCTGGATTGCGACAGGCTAATGAGCCCCCTCGCCACGACAAGGCGTGCTCCATTCGAGGGGGTCTAGGGGGAACCTTTTTTTTTTTTTAACGTCAGGAAATGCAAATTACGCACCGTACCTCTCCGTCGGGGAACGGAGGGGCGTGTGTGGGACTCCCCCGGATTCGCCCCCGGGTATACCCACTAAAACCTGACGACGCCCGCCGTGTTTGTTGGCTGTGACAGCAGGGGCCGCGGTGTCTCAACAGTCCCGCGACCCTTGCCAGCGCAACCTCCACCCTCCATGAGGAGGGCGGATCTCCACGGAGTGGGGCGATCCCACTCCCTACGGCACACTGGCGCCTCAGGAGGGTCCCTTGTGATTGGACAGAGGTGTCCCCACACCGTATGTCCGAGATCCTCCCGACGAGGCGAGCCACGCCCGACGGCAAATGCACGCCGAGCTCGCCCAGAGGACCAAAGTCCTCAGGACATCCCCTGCCTCCTCTGCTAAATCAGAGGGGTGCCGGGAGTCCAACGACTTTTAGTGAGCCGCCGCTCGATGCGAGACAGACGCGACTCAATGGCCACTGCCGCCCGATACGGGAACAGACGCAGCGGCACTCTCCACGGAGCATCTTGGCTTCACCTGCCGCTGGATTGCGACAGGCTACTGAGCCCCCTCGCCACGACAAGGCGTGCTCCATTCTAGGGGGGTCGAGGGGGAACCTTTTTTTTTTTTTTTTTTTTTTTTTTTTTTTAACGTCAGGAAATGCAGTTTACGCACCGTACCTCTCCGTCGGGGAACGGAGGGGCGTGTGTGGGACTCCCCCGGATACGCCCCCGGGTATACCCACTAAAACCTGACGACACCCGCCGCGTTTGGTGGCTTTGACAGCAGGGGCCGCGGTGTCTCAACAGTCCCGCGACCCTTGCCAGCGCAACCTCCACCCTCCATGAGGAGGGCGGATCTCCACGGAGTGGGGCGATCCCACTCCCGACGGCATACTGGCGCCTCAGGAGGGTCCCTGGTGATTGGACAGAGGTGTCCCCACACCGTCTGTCCGAGACCCTCCCGACGAGGCGAGCCACGCCCGACGGCAAATGCACGCCGAGCTCGCCCAGAGGACCAAAGTCCTCAGGACATCCCCTGCCTCCTCTGTTTAATCAGAGGGGTGCCGGGAGTCCAACGACTTTTAGTGAGCCGCCGCTCGATGCGAGACAGACGCGACTCACTATGGCCACTGGCGCCCGATACGGGAACAGACGCAGCGGCACTCTCCACGGAGCATCTTGGCTTCACCTGCCGCTGGATTGCGACAGGCTACTGAGCCCCCTCGCCACGACAAGGCGTGCTCCATTCGAGGGGGTCGAGGGGGAACCTTTTTTTTTTTTTTTTTTTTTTTTTTTTTTTTTTTTTGTCAGGAAATGCAATTACGCACCGTACCTCCTCCGTCGGGGAACGGAGGGGCGTGTGTGGGACTCCCCCGGATACGCCCCCGGGTATACCCACTAAAACCTGACGACGCCCGCCGCGTTTGGTGGCTTTGACAGCAGGGGCCGCGGTGTCTCAACAGTCCCGCGACCCTTGCCAGCGCAACCTCCACCCTCCATGAGGAGGGCGGATCCCCATGGAGTGGGGCGATCCCACTCCCGACGGCACACTGGCGCCTCAGAAGGGTCTCTTGTGATTGGACAGAGGTGTCCCCACACCGTCTGTCCGAGACCCTCCCGACGAGGCGAGCCACGCCCGACGGCAAATGCACGTTGAGCTCGCCCAGAGGACCAAAGTCCTCAGGACATCCCCTGCCTCCTCTGATAAACCAGAGGGGTGCCGGGAGTCCAACGACTTTTAGTGAGCCGCCGCTCGATGCGAGACAGACGCGACTCACTATGGCCACTGCCGCCCGATACGGGAACAGACGCAGCGGCACTCTCCACGGAGCATCTTGGCTTCACCCGCCGCTGGATTGCGACAGGCTACTGAGCCCCCTCGCCACGACAAGGCGTGCTCCATATGAGGGGGTCGAGGGGGAACCTTTTTTTTTTTTTTTTTTTAACGTCAGGAAATGCCAATTACGCACCGTACCTCTCCGTCGGGGAACGAAGAGGCGTGTGTGGGACTCCCCCGGATACGCCCCCGGGTATACCCACTAAAACCTGACGACGCCCGCCGCGTTTGGTGGCTTTGACAGCAGGGGCCGCGGTGTCTCAACAGTCCCGCGACCCTTGCCAGCGCAACCTCCACCCTCCATGAGGAGGGCGGATCTCCACGGAGTGGGGCGATCCCACTCCCGACGGCACACTGGCGCCTCAGGAGGGTCCCTGGTGATTGGACAGAGGTGTCCCCACACCGTCTGTCCGAGACCCTCCCGACGAGGCGAGCCACGCCCGACGGCAAATGCACGCCGAGCTCGCCCAGAGGACCAAAGTCCTCAGGACATCCCCTGCCTCCTCTGCTAAACCAGAGGGGTGCCGGGAGTCCAACGACTTATAGTGAGCCGCCGCTCGATGCGAGACAGACGCGACTCACTATGGCCACTGCCGCCCGATACGGGAACAGACGCAGCGGCACTCTCCACGGAGCATCTTGGCTTCACCCGCCGCTGGATTGCGACAGGCTACTGAGCCCCCTCGCCACGACAAGGCGTGCTCCATTCGAGGGGGTCGAGGGGGGAACCTTTTTTTTTTTTTTTTTTTTTTTTTTTTTTTTTTTAACGTCAGGAAATGCAGTTTACGCACCGTACCTCTCCGTCGGGGAACGGAGAGGCGTGTGTGGGACTCCCCCAGATACGCCCCCGGGTATACCCACTAAAACCTGACGACGCCCGCCGCGTTTGGTGGCTTTGACAGCAGGGGCCGCGGTGTCTCAACAGTCCCGCGACCCTTGCCAGCGCAACCTCCACCCTCTATTAGGAGGGCGGATCTCCACGGAGTGGGACGATCCCACTCCCGACGGCACACTGGCGCCTCAGGAGGGTCCCTGGTGATTGGACAGAGGCGTCCCCACACCGTCTGTCCGAGACCCTCCCGACGAGGCGAGCCACGCCCGACGGCAAATGCACGCCGAGCTCGCCCAGAGGACCAAAGTCCTCAGGACATCCCCTGCCTCCTCTGATAAGCCAGAGGGGTGCTGGGAGTCCAACGACTGTTAGTGAGCCGCCGCTCGATGCGAGACAGACGCGACTCACTATGGCTACTGCCGCCCGATACGGGAACAGACGCAGCGGCACTCTCCACGGAGCATCTTGGCTTCACCTGCCGCTGGATTGCGACAGGCTACTGAGCCCCCTCGCCACGACAAGGCGTGCTCCATTCGAGGGGGCGAGGGGGGAACCTAACCTAACCTAACCTAACCTATTCTATTTCAGGCACCAGTCTCTCAAAAATGACAGGATACTTTGTAGCACCAATTGTAATTCCTTATGATTGTCATTTTATGTCCTATTTTTGTGAAGTCAAATTAAAAAAAAAAAAAATCTAGTAATAAAATCAAAGAAACATGGAATATTATAAATAAAGAAACATGTAAAACGAAATCTCATGATAACAAATTTAGTCTAGAAATAAACAACAAGCTTATTCTGTTGCTATCTGATGACGAGGTAGCAAACACTTTTGAGGATTACTTCTGTCATATTCCTATAGAGACGACTAAACAGTTGAGTTCTTGCTCAAGTCACGCGAAATCATTACTAGTGTCGAGTGTTCATAGGTGCGAATCCTCATTTAAATTCAGAAATATTGGTCCTTTAGACATCATAAAAACATTTAAAGAATTAAAACAAAAGAAAACAGAGGATAAATCGGGTATATCAATAGACACAATAAAACCCATTATACCTCTAATAGCTCCTTACTTATCTTATATCTTTAATGAATGTATTGACCAAAATCAATTTCCAAATTTATTGAAACATAGTAAGGTTGTCCCTTTATTTAAATCAGGAGACAAAAGTGACCCCAGCAATTTTAGGCCTATTTCAATATTACCCACAATAAGTAAAATTTTTGAATAACTCATTTATAATCAATTACTTTCCCATTTTAAACTTAATAATTTACTACACGGAAAACAGTTTGGGTTCTCTAAATGTAGAAATACAACTGATGCCGGAGTAGCACTCATCAGACACATTGTTGATGCTTATGAAGACAAACATGATGCCGTAGGTGTATTTTGTGATTTGTCAAAGGCGTTTGATTGTGTAGACCATCAGACACTGCTCATTAAGTTAGAACACTATGGTGTCTCGGAACACTCATCTAAGTTGTTAAGTTCGTACTTATCAGGTAGAATACAATCATTTAACATAAATGGTACCTACTCTTCCGGAGCCCCTCTTCAAATGGTGGTCCCCCAGGGCTCAATATTGGGGCCTTTACTTTTCCTGATATATGTAAACGACCTGCCATTTTATTCCACAAATCTTTGTGAGATAGTTCTGTTCGCTGATGACACTTCTTTGATTTTTAAAATGAAAATACATGAAGAAAATTTTGACGAAGTAAACAATACTCTCTCCAAAGTATTGAATTGGTTCACCACCAATAACTTGTTGCTGAATGCTAGTAAAACTAAATGTGTAAAATCACTTTGCCTAATGTAAAGCAACTTACACCAAATATTGTACTAAATGGTAATAATCTAGTCTTAAAAGACTCCACTGTGTTTCTGGGCATTAAACTTGACTCAAAATTACAGTGTGGACCTCATATTGAAGCCCTAGCTAAGAGGCTAAGCTCGGCTGCCTTTGCAGTTAGAAAAATAAGGTATCTGACTGATGTTGAAACGGCGAGGCTTGTGTATTTTAGTTACTTCCACAGTATTATGTCTAACGGTCTTCTCTTGTGGGGTTCTGCTGCAGACATTGATACCATATTTATTTTGCAGAAAAGAGCCATTCGTGCTATTTATAAACTTATCCTCGTGACTCCCTAAGAGAAGTCTTTAAGAAAATCAACATATTAACTGTGGCTTCTCAATACATTTTTGACAATATAATGTACGTCCGTAAAAATTTAGATAATTTCATGAAGAAGAGCGACATTCACTCATATAACACAAGAAATAAACACAAGCTTGTCGTTCCTAACTTCAGATTAGTTAAAATTAGTAATTCGTTCATGGGAGATTGTATAAAATTCTTTAATAATATCTTCACACACAATCTTGTCGAATTGCCGGTTGATAAATTTAAGAAACACGTTAAAAACACGCTTATGTCTAAAGGCTATTATAAGGTTCAAGACTATCTGAACGACACGAATGTGTGGTCTGTCCAGCCTGCACCGACTGATGTACTGTCTTTTGATGATTTTGATTTTACCAGGGGGGTGTCACTCCAAAGTTTAGGTACGTTCGAGCGACTCGGTACGCCGAGCATAAATGAGCGCGGGGCTGCCTTTCGCGGACCGCGACACGCGCCTGTGACTGAGTTTATTTTCTCAGCCTGTGACTGACTTCGTTACAACGAAATAACTTTTAATAATTTGAGATATGTGTTCCTAATTATGATATTATTTATTAAAACAAATTTTGTAGGTAGGTATTCAACATTTCTTGTTCAAAGAAATAGGTTTGAGTTTAAGATACCTACCCAGTTACTTACGTCAATCTAACTTAAAATAAACGGAAACAGGTCAATAAACGTCCTTTAAATTTAGCATAATATGTATAAGTACCTACCAAATTACTTAAGTAATTTTGTGTTAGGATTTTACGTAGTCCAAAATCTAATAGTCCAAGAGCTACAGTTCATTATTTTACTTTAGCTATATAATATCACCCTTAATTTTTAGGTATTCTAATAAAATTAATCTCGATTTTGATAGCATTTATAAAGGTACGATAGATAAGGTTCACATAAGTCTCTTTTTGTAGTTAAGTACGGACAACAGCAAATTAAGGTTAACACTGGTATCTTATGCAGTTGACATTAGGGCTAGTTTGCAACAAAAGTGTGTGTAACCTAAGATGCTGGCGAATGTACTATTTATTTTTTTATAAAAAAATAAATTAATATAAAATTTTATATTTATTGAAATTATTTATAATAAACTAAATTTTTTAAATAATATAAATTTTAAAACGGCGCGGTGCGCCCGCGCAACATACTCACCGCCCTAACCGGGCTGAGGCCGAGCTATGATTTATGACCCAAACTGCACGGAGAAAATAATTCTACTATACAATTTTATTTGGTTAAGTGTGATGTACAGTCGACAACACATCAGGTTACCCACTTTTGTTGCAAACTAGCCCTTATAACAACTGCATAAGATACCTTGACGTGCTGTTGTCCGTACATACATGTGTGTTTGGTTTGTACTTTCATTTCTCGGAATTCAGTAATTTTGTACCAAATAATTAAATTAGACAGAGTAAACACTTATTTTAATATTAAACGAACGCTGACACTATCAATTACTTTCTCCGATAGAACACAGTCTAGAAATGTGCTAGGTCCTCTAGACTATTTATTTTATTTGAGTAGCGCGTTGTGTACCTACGCGTATGTTCGTGCCACGCGCCGCTCGCAACCCTGACACATTCAAGGCCGCGAAACAGGGAAAGCGTTACGTGTTAGAAAGAGACAGGTATAGATATGTAGATGAAACAACCTTGAATTAAAATCGTGCGAAGTGAATTGCACTTCATTGCGTTGCAGCGAAAGTTGTTTTTACTTTGGCATTCTTAGCACAGTGATCCTTCTGTACGTAGTACTATTATATTTTCTGTGATTTTACGGCAGCTAGTGGTGACTGAGTTTGTTCCGGCGTTTCTTCTCAGCACTTGCCTGATTGTCTGTGCTCTGTCTCGAAGCGCTGGTAGGGCCCAAAAGATAAGGAGACATGATTCGGCCCCTTCAGGGCACATTTATTTTTATTTTATTTTTCATTGTATATTTGATGTTCATAAGTGGCATATTGTGTCCTAAATTGAATAAACAATATTTGACTTTGACTTTGAAGAGAAAATAAATCAATTTATTATTATTATTATTAAAAAAAATAAAAGGGTCAAAATGATGTTGTATACAATATCATTGCAGGGCGTACAGCCGCCGCCATGGATAGTGCTAATACAAGCAATGCTAAAAATGCTAAGTAATTTTAAGCTATATAAGAGCGCGCACTGTCAGCTCACGGACATCCTAATTCAATATAGAAAGTATTAGTTATACTGCAACTGTTATTGGATAGAAGCGACCACTATTTATGTTAGGAATGTAGGTAATACTGTTTTATTTTTAACATTGTTGTGTTATTATACATCATTTATTATTTTCATCATATTGATGCCTGACAATGTGTCAAACAATAACGTAATTTCAGTTTGTTGTCCGTCTTTCGAATGTTAAAGTAGTGTCATGCTTAAATCAAATACCTCGGTTATTTTATTAAACCTGCTTACGTAGTTAGACTCAGAGTTAGAGTATTGTACTCGTAGTATTGTATTGATGATAGAGTTGGTAAGACTATAAAGTTGCAAATAGTATTGTAATCAGCGGTATTTTTAAACGACTTACTACTTTGTTCACGAAATGACTTTGTAAGTGAATAAAATAAAATAAGGATTTAGATTTAAAGTCGAATGTCACAATGTTTAAGTCGTTCTTTCATTTATTTTACTGCTAGGACATGCACGTTACTTTGTCACACAGGTCCTTGGTTTGGCAAGTCTAGAAGAGGGAAGCCGGTCATCTTGGTGGGAAACAATAAGTTCTGGTTAGGCAGCTACTCGAGCCTTCAGGGGAAGAGATGGTACTGTAGTGTCCGGGGATGCAAGGCCGCATTGATCACTAATAATGATGTCATAGTCGACACTCAGGGAGAGCACAACCATACAGTGTGAAAGATGTTATCTGTTTAAACACTTTTATATCATACATTATCATATTTCACTTAAAATAATATACAAAACCTTCGAAAAAATAAACATACATTGTTTGTAGATGTTTATCTCTGTTAACATATTTGCATAATTTAACGCACGTTCGTAGTAAGTGCCAGTTTTGTGTGTAGTGAGAACAAACTAGATTAATTAGTGCCTTATCTGTACCTATATGTATAAAATGCTGTGAATGACGTGTTACTATGAAGTTTATTGATACTATATTTTTTTTAAATTAAATATAAAACAGTTAAAACAGATTTAATACTAATATAAGGCTTAGTTTTTTTGGTTATTTATTTTTATAAAAGAAGAAATACGTTTTGTTTATTCTTAAAAAGAGTTTTTTTTGGGTTAGAAGTTCCTGGATCCACCTTTAAAATTAACTGACACTTCAATTAGTTAAAAAGATGTTAGGAATAAATTATACAATTAACTATCGACAAAATTATTGTCTAACACCTGCGGCTAAGGCTAAGGTAAGGCTGCTGAAGTCATTATTTTTTAAGTGTAAGTGACCATTTTAGCCATAGAAGTCAATGCCTAGAGTAATGGATTTCGCATAATTAGATTTAAGTACAAACCTACTTGTCGTCGGGTTATTAAATATAATAAAAGAGACCTGATACAGATGAATATTTTTGTACGTTTATAAGCATGCCACGCAACTTAGATATACTAGAATTAAAACAAACCAAAAAGAAGTATTTAGTTTTTGTCAAAGATAATACATTTTTTATGTTCTTATAATAAATATGATACTAATTTTATTTCGGCGAGTTTTCATTGTAAATACAGTGTGCGTAGTAATTAAACTTTAAGGGCAATATCTACAATGAATTTCATCGAGATAAATACCCCATACGGTAGTAAATTCCAAAACCTCTCCATATGACAGCGATTTATGTTTTTATTTTCACAAATATTACCTTACACGTGAAATTTACGGCGGTTTGAGTGTCACGTCATATCGTGTGAGTGTCACGGGGCTCGTTTTTGGTGTTATTTTAAAGAAAAATATCTGGTGTAACTAGTTATACAATATTCAGAGGCCATTTTACGTAAATATGAGTAAAGGGGTCTTTCAATCGTTAATAAATAACTCGAAGTAATAAACCCAAAGCAGTGATTGTCACATCGATTTGTTAAGTAACTTTAATATTATTAAATGACGTTAGTTAAATGACGTTAGGTCATTTAACTAACGTCGCTACTATTAAATGACGTTAGACCCAAACCGCCGTATATTTCCCGAGTAAGGTAATTTTCGAGAATATAAAAATTAAAATCACTTCCATATAGCGGTGTTTTAGGATTGACCCTCTATGGAGTATTTTCCTCGATAAAATTCATTGTAGATATTGCCCTTAAAGTTTTATTATTTCACGCCTGCTGGACACACTGTATAAGAGCCCCCGGTATCAACTGTGATACGAGTATTATGGGGCTCTTAGTATTATAATTGATGTTTGAATCAGAATATCCTTACCCGTATTTTAGATTATTATTATGAAGAAGCGCCACTCGGTAGGAGGATAATGTGCGTAGTTAAGTTAGCGTGTAATTTCCCGCTGCTGGGCAAAGGCCTTACCTCAACTATGACATAGTTTTAGCCATACTATACCACGCGGGCTCAGTGCGGATTGGTGGAAGGGTTTTTGCAACCTTGCTGTCAAATGTTATCAATCAAGCTGCCTAAAAGGCTTCTAACAGACTTAACTACTAATAAAAAACCTTTATTAGCTGGAACCAACGGCGTAACGTGCCTTGCGTAAATTATGTTATGTTAACGTCTTGTTTCTTTTTCAGAATCGTCAGACGATCATCAGCTAGGGGCGGTTTTCACAAAATCTCGATTCGGTAAGCCGGCGATCCAAATGGGGCGATACCGGTTCAACAAGTGGTCGGGCAGCAAAGGGCGGCGCGCGCGCTGGGTCTGTGCCAAGACCTGCTACGGATGCCGCGCCAAGATCATCACCATGGACGACATTATCATCTCGGCTAAATGTGTGCACAACCATTGAATTTTTTACTTAACTTACCATTCTGATTGCATTATAAGACGCTAAACGCGTAAACGTACCATGTCAAAGAATCCCTTAACTTCCATTTTAAACGTTCTATGATGACTTATATTAGAATCAATTTTGGAATCCCCGCGTTTTTGTTAGTTGACGTTGGATTATGACGGGTCTAGGCATTAAGTTAAATTTTATTTTAGTGTAATGCTATTGATTGCTTCGCTCGTTATTGTTTGTAAAGACGGAGGAGGCGAAATGAATTTAAAGTGTATGAATAGTTTATTACTTAAAATTTTTCTTTTTGACGTATTTGGGATATATGCAGAGGTTGCCTTACTTTGAAATAAATATATGTATTTAATTGTAATATTTACTAATTATGAGATTACCCCACTTATTGCAGCAGTTAATCATCATAAC
Source organism: Pyrausta purpuralis (assembly GCA_963924145.1). Taxonomy (NCBI): domain Eukaryota; kingdom Metazoa; phylum Arthropoda; class Insecta; order Lepidoptera; family Crambidae; genus Pyrausta; species Pyrausta purpuralis. The sequence continues at coordinate 24,672,966 of OZ001643.1, forward strand.
TCATTTGAAGTGAAAATTGATTTTCAATTTACTAGAAAAAGTATTCGACTGAACATATTATTAATAAAATATTTAAAACATTTGGATAAAACTATCAACTGCATCTCAAGGCACATTAAAGACATTTTGTTACGTGTAATTTTGATACAAGATAGTTAGTAACAATAGTGTTATATCATTATAAGATGTGATAAGTGTGGATTTGGAACTTTCAGGGGCAATATTCGCAATGTCTACCCGCGGTAACCCCGTTATCCAGATAGGTCAGTATCGGTTCAACCGGTGGAGCGGCAGCAAAGGGTCCAGGGTTCGTTGGATCTGCAACAAAGTCCACAGTGGCTGCAAAGCGAAGATAATGACTGTAGATGGGATCATTGTCCAATATTTTGACGACCACAACCACTGATTGTGTACTTGGTGTCAGGTAGTTGTAATCGTTCAGATTTTTGATATTTTAAGGAGTGGGTGACATATCGTATTTTTTTCCTGTCCATCTCCAGCTTCTCTAAATAAAGTTGAGGATGAATGGCGTTTATATATCTCCACTTCGTTCAAATCTGTACGGTGGCTCTGCGTGAAGGAGCGCTCCACCCAGTGCCGGGCCAAGATCATCACTATCGGCGACGTCATCGTCTCCCATGATAATAAGCATAACCACATGTGATCTCACCACACTCAGGCTGTGTTATTAGATAATTTATCCATTGGATTCTATGTGAATAAGGATAATTTATGAAATATATTCCCTCGTTTCAAAGTCCCCTAATACATATATACCAAAAGATTATCAGAATCATGACTAATGAGCAAAATTTTTGTATACCTAACGTATCTCAGAAAGCATGTCTTGCATGTAGAATGACGTAGCGTATTGATTCTCTCTTTTTGTTGTTTAAGAATGAATGTGTCATTACAATCAAGTTTTTCGCTTTTCTTAAATCGTGTTATTTGATTTTATTAATGTAATATATTTGTTTTTACAATAATTTTCTCAAAGTATTTTCGCAAACTTACGAGCCATTTCACATTATCGCACGAATTTCTAAGATTTTGGATTCCCGAATCGCAATCTTTTTTACACATAGACATTATTTGAAAATTCAGAAAGATGAAATAAGAAAACAAAAATTTGCGCACGGGTGGGACTTGAACCTGCAAACTTTTGCTACCATGAGCTACCGTGCTGTCAGTCCGACCCTGCGAAATTGGTGGTTTCTTATGAAAACGTCCATTGCGTGACGCTTATTGCCATCTTGCCCTCTGTTTATGAAGCAGATGGCCCAAACAGTTATTCTTTACAGAATAAATTCAACTTGGAAATTGATGTCGCTTCGCTATCTAATGCTTTAGAATGTTTTTAACACTCACAGTGTCATATTTCATATTCAGAAAGATGAAATAAGAAACCAAAAATTTGCGCACGGGCGGGACTTGAACCAGCAACCTTTTGGCAGACCGGGCCAAACGCTCTTACCAATTGAGCTACCGTGCTGTCGGTCCGACCCTGCGAAATTTGTGGTTTCTTATGAAAACGTCAATTGCGTGAAGCTTAGCGCCATCTAGCCGTCTGTTTATGAAACAGATGGCACAAGCCCCGTTTATTATGAAATAAGAATATATGATTTATTTCACTTGTCTGTCTAATTAAAATATTATTTTATATTAATTTTAGCTATGTGACGCAAGTATAGTGTATACCGTGTCTTAAAAAAGAAAACGCTATAACTCTGCTGCGTTAAAAAAAGCAACAAGGGCGAGGCTTTTTTTGTTTAGCTGGAGTAGGTATGTAAAATAAATGACTAATTTAGGCTAGTATGATTTGTTTTGACGAATACTCTGCTCTAGATGATATCCAGAGAGCTAATAGAGCTGAAGATGGTCATAGGAACTAAGTAATAAAACGACACGATCTAATCGAATTTAGGCCTGTTTCATTCATAATAACGAGTATTTTAGTCAAAAATAGTAAGTAAAGTTAGCCTGTAACGTCCCACTTCTGGGCAAAGGCTTTACCTCAACTATGAGGTAGTTCGCGCCATACTCCACCACGCGGTCTCAGTACGGATTGGTGGAGGGTTGTTCGCAAGGCAAGCGACTAACCCTGCTGTTAGATTAAGCAGCCCATAAGGCCTCTGACAACTCAACCGATACTAGCGGGGACAAACGGCTGAACGTGCCTTTCGAAGCACAGAGATGCTCGTGATATACGTCACTTATATGGTCGGAATGGTCACCCATCTAAACACGACCGCGCTGAAGGTCGCTTCAATTCGGTATCACTGCCAAAATGCTGCTACCTCTGCGCTACTAGTACCTACATATGCATAAATAGTAAACAAGATATAAAATGCCTACAATAAGTCTAGGCTAAATATAAAACATAATACGGTACGGTACAGTTTGAAGCCTAGTGCTAAGTTTTTTGAGTACCTACGGGGGAGAAAGTTTAACCTTGAGCTTTATTATGATAAAGACGAAGTAGACTTTGATGAAAATGCAATGCTCTTTCTTTATTTAAAGACGTAATAATCAATCCTATTTTCGGAGATAATGTAATCGTGTATCTATACCACCGGGCACCACGAGATCGCGGCTGTGCCGGCGGCCACGCCACTCTTGCCGCAACGGCTTTGTTCATAGTATCTGACAGTTGATTGACATAAGCCGCCGGCGGCCAATCATAGTAGTATTAATCGTGTGATTACACCATAAGATGCAACATCAATTCAATTGCGATAACATGTATGTGTCAAATCATGTTACGGACTGAGTGTTTAGACATGTGTCGCTGTCAAAATAAAAGGTTTTAAAACATAAATTACTGAGAAGTATTGATATATTTTTTTAGCAAATCATCCCCAAAAAAACTTTCTACCTCTTTTTAACCCCATTAAGTGATAATTTTCAATTAAATTTAAAACGCATCTTTCGTTAATTGACCAAGACCAAGGAATTCTGTTGCCCTATACAAACTTTGCCCCCCTTTTTCACCCCTTTAATGAGAGAATTTTGAAAAATATTTTCTTATATGATCCCTACGCTATACAAAGCACACAGCCTCCAAGTTTGAAGTCTCTACAATCAGCGGTCTAGACTGTGCTGAGATCCGCCAGTCAGTCACGCAGGACCAAGCATTTTATAAACATAGAGGTGACTGTTTTTATTTTGTAATTATATAAATACATAAAAAAGTGTTTGTTTTTGATTATAAGTCAAATTCTTTGTATAAATAAACCCATTTGAACATTCAACATTAATATCTTAACGATTCTTATTACGATCAAGGTTCAAGATTTTTTGTCGATCTCGCCCAGCTTATGTTATGTCCGTGTGTCTACACACGCACACATGAACAATAACGGTGTTTTTACCTATTCTCGCGCGTAATAATTTTGTGGACTGGCTCTTAACACGACTGAAAAATAAAGAAGGCAAGCATACGCCCTAAAGCCGCCCAAAGCGTACCGATCAAAGCGCGCGCGTCTGTCTTAAGAGCATTGGTATAGAAAATGTGAAATAATGATAAGTATTGAAAACTATACAGTCGGTAGTTCGTTTTCAAGAGAGACCATAACTAGAGGGGGGTCACTCATACTTATAAATAATGAAGTAAATTATAAAGATCGCAGGGATATTGTGTCACTCTCTTTAGAACGTACTATCGAATTAGCGTGTACTGAGCTCGAATATTATATTATTTTATCTGTGTATAGCCCCCCCGACGCTACTTACCAACTTTTTGAACCAATTATGGAATCCGCGCTAGAAAAGGTTTCAAAATCTAATAAGAAAATAATAGTATGTGGCGATTTTAACTTTGATATTTTAAAAGAATGGAATACCGCCATTCGATTTCTTAACCTTTTCAAATCTTTTAATTTAAAAAATCTCTTTTGTGAACCTACAAGGGTAACTCCTACCACGGCCACTTGCTTAGATAATATTTTTTGTGACAAAAACGCAAGTGTCATTGATAAAGGTATTTTAATTGGCCTCAGTTCTGATCATAGAGGTCAAAAGGTTTTATTTGAACATAATCATACCGCAAGTTTACCTGTGGAAACTATGTATAGGCCTGTCACAGAAAATAGGTTACATAGATTTAGGGATACAATTAACGATACACTATATTCAGTGAAACAAAATACTAATGATAGTGTAGATAAACAATATGATGACCTCTTTAACTTAATTAAAAACGATTTTAATGAAATTTTTCCCATAAAAAAGACTAAATCAAATAAAGTCAAATGTCAATTTAATAATTGGGCCACGCCAGGAATTCATAAAAGTAGGATTAAATTATATGAATTATATAGTCTACGAGAAAACTCTCAAGACCAAAACTTTATTGAATACGTTAGAAATTATTCAAAAATATTTAAAAAAGTTTGTACTATAGCAAAATCCCATCATCTTCGTAGAATAGTCTCCAGCTCCAAAAATAAAGCAAAAGCTACATGGAGCATCATAAATAAAGAAACTTGTAAAAATAAATTAAAAGATGGTAAATTTGCATTAAAAATAAATGATAAAACAATAAATTCAAATTTAGAGGTTGCAACTGCTTTTGAATCGTTTTTTTCACATATTGCACCAACAACATTGAAAGAACTTGCTTCTTCTTCAGTAATAGCCGAATCTATTCTAAAAGTAAATGTCAGTGAATGTAATTCTCAACTGCACTTTAGGCATGTAGGACCTGAAGTAATAATAAAAACATTTTTAGAGTTGAATATGAAAAAAACGGAGGATCTGTGGGGACTATCTGTGCATATTATTAAGTCAATTATTAACATAATAGCCCCTCAACTAGCATTAATTTTTAACAAGTGTATTGATGAAGGCCAGTTTCCTTGTTTAATGAAGATTAGTAAAATAATACCGCTTTTCAAAGCGGGTGACAAAAGTGACCCCTCAAACTTCCAGCCAATATCGATTCTGCCAGTCTTGAGTAAAATATATGAAAAGATTATATTCAATCAAATTTTAGCAAACTTTTCATCAAACAAGTTATTACATAACAAACAATTCGGTTTTACTAAAGGAAGAAGCACCACGGATGCAGGAGTTGCTCTTTTAGCACATGTATTTGATGCCTATGATAATAGGCATGATGCTTTAGGGATTTTCTGTGATCTATCGAAAACGTTTGATTGTGTGGATCATGAAACATTACTTAAAAAAATATGTCACTATGGGGCATCATTGAACTCATTAAACTTAATTAATTCATATCTCTCAGGTAGAATGCAAAAAGTATGTATAAACGGAACTGAGTCTTCTGGAGCACCTCTAACAATGGGTGTGCCCAGGGATCTATATTAGGACCTCTTTTATTTTTAATATATATAAATGACCTCCCGCATTTTGTAGGGAATCTTTGTGATATAGTATTGTTTGCTGATGATACTTCACTTATATTTAAAATTCCAAGAGGTGAAGGAAATTTTGACGATGTAAATAATACTCTCTCACAAGTATTACATTGGTTCACTATTAACAATCTCCTTCTTAATGGAAGTAAAACTAAATGTGTAAAGTTTACGATGCCTAATGTCCGACAGGCATCAACTCAGGTTAAGATAAAAGATAAACCGCTTGATACTATTGATTCCACAACATTCTTGGGAATCACATTAGACTCCAAACTACAATGGGGTCCTCATATAGAGGCCTTGTCAGGAAAACTAAGCTCAGCTGCTTTTGCTGTAAGGAAGATTAGACGTTTGACTGATGTAGAAACAGCTAGGTTAGTTTATTTTAGTTATTTCCATAGCTTGATGTCCTACGGTATTTTACTGTGGGGCGCGGCTGCTGATGTAGAAACAATCTTTGTGTTACAAAAAAGAGCCGTGCGAGCTATTTATAATCTTAAACCTCAAGATTCCTTACGAGAGGTGTTTAAAGAAATTAGAATATTAACTCTAGCCTCTCAGTATATTTACGAAAATTTAATGTATGTTAGGAAAAAATTACATTCATTCACGAAAAATAGTGACATACACAAACATAATACTAGGAATAAGGATAAGCTTGCTATTCCACAATTTAGGCTTCGAAAGGTTGGTAATTCTTTCATGGGGAAAGGTATAAAATTTTTCAATAAACTACCAGAACACATTGTAAACTTACCGGTTAATAAATTTAAAACTGTTATTAAAGAAACCCTTATGACGAAAGGGTATTATAAAGTAGATGATGATTTAAAAGATAATAATGTATGGACTTGCATGATCACTACAAACATTGTAAACCTTTTGAAAAGAGGCATTGACAATAGTGACTGAGTTTCTTGCGCAGCTTCTTCTCAGCACTAGCCCACAATTGTCCCGAAGCTGTGGTAGGGTTTATATTGGGACGTGTAAAAGTGCCCCCAGTGGGCCTATTTGCATAAATAAATGACTTTTATGACTTTTTTACTTTTTATGACTTAACGACATCTATCAGGTATTTTGATCTTCGTGTCATACTTTATTGTAGGTAATTTATTAAAGTATATTAAGGCATAATTTATTCATGGAAAACAATAGAATACCATCAATAAAATGTAAAATTGTATAAGAAGTATGTATTTGATTCAATTCAAAAAACTATTTATTAAACCCACACTTATTTATTAATTAAAACCCAATAATAAACTGACATTAATTTGTCAAAATAAGAAGTGACGCGCGCGACGGTCCAATCCCAACTAAACTTGTTAATACAATCTGATCGTTAACGAAAACTAGGGCTTCGATTGCATTGACGTCAATGCAATTGAAGTCTCGTGTCATCATTTTTATTTTTAATATCTGGCCATATGATTTCCAATATAACAGTACCTATGGTGTCTATAATGTTTGTTTTTGTAGAGCCGGTTTTCGGAACCTCCCGGTCTGGGCGTCCTGTGATCCACATGGGGCATTACCGCTTCAACATGTGGAGTGGCAGCCAGGGTCCACGAGCCAGGTGGATTTGTGTGAAGGTTCACTCCGGCTGCCGTGCCACGCTGGTCACCTACGATAACGTCATCGTCAAACAGAAGCCGCACAACCACTGAGATGGTTGACTAGGAGAGAATGCTATTAGCATTAAGTTTACCTTTTGCACACTTTTATTTGTACAATAAAGTTTTAAATAAATAAATGGATGGACGGATCCAACCTCTAAGGGTGTTCGGGCGTCACGTGGTCACAAAGAAAAAAAAATGCAAATAATATTTATTTCTTTTACAGTATGTCAGTTTTATACATCAATATAAAACAATTTAAAATAAAAAAAAGCTTATTCAAAGTGGTCTCCATTGGCTGCAATACAGTCCTTTTAACGTTGAGGCCAGTTATCAATAGAGGCACACACTCTTTCCGTGGGAAAATTCTTCACTGCCAATCGTATAGATTGTTTTAGGGACTCCAAATTATCATGGCGTTTAGAGCAAGCCGTACTCTCTAAAACTGACAATAAATCATAATCCAGCGGATTAAGATCGGGACTAGACGTTGGCCAGTCTTCAGCTCTGATGAAGTACGAAACGTTCGCTTCTACACTCTGCTAACTAATCGGGAAGCTTCCTTAGAGGTTTGAGCATAAATACGGTCATTTTGTTTGTTAAAATGTTGCTCAATTGTAAAGATTTTCTCATCCGTAAACAAAAATTTTCTGTGACCTCCCTTTAAGTACCGCTTTAGTAGTTTTTTCAATTTTACCATCCTATTCTTTTTTGAAATTATTAGTTAAAAATGATTAGTGCGTCTCTTATGGGCTGCAAGTCCTATGTCATCTTTTAAAATACGCGACATGGTTCTGGGTGCTATCTTCATCTCCAAAGATAAAATCTTTTGCTTTCGGACAGGATTTCTGCGAATTCTTTCCCTTACTGCTTTAACCACCTTTTTCGTACGAACACTACGTGGACGGCCAGATCTTTTTCTGTCACAAACAGAGGAGGTCTCATTGTACTTATTAATAGCCCGGTACACAAACATTTGACAAATACCAAGCGTATGGAGAGTTTTAAAAATTGCATTTGGCTCCATACCAACTTTGTGTAATGCAATCACAGCGATTCGGTTCTCTTTATCACCCTACTCCATTTTAATATCGAAAAATATTATAAAATGTATTGGCGCCAAAATTAGAAAATACAATGAGCAATCGTATAAAAATGACAGATTCAAAATTCAAATGTATCTTTCTTATTTTTTATTGTAACAGTATTTATGGCCAAACTGTGTATATGCCAGTCTCACTTAATCAACTTGTAGAGCAGCAGCCAGAGTTCACTAGTTTTGGGGATCTGTGCTAAAAAGGTAAATTTTAACTGCCCCACCACCCTCGTCACCTGCGATATAGTTATAGTCAAACAATGACAAATTGTAAAACAAAGGACGAGCCAAATTCAATGGGGTGGTTAAGAGTTGAGTCTTGAATACAGGAAAAATAATAATAAAAATCTTTTTTATATTTTCCTTTATTACAAACTTGATTGAAAACCACCCCTTTGAATTTGCTTTGTACTGTTTAACCCTCTGTATAAATTATAATAATACGCCAATTTACACGGATTCATGAAATTAAATTACTTATCATTTACGTGTGACATGAGGCAAATTGAGGAGTTAAATTATTGAATTTATTGACTGTGTCTGATCTCTTTTTACGAGTAAAGGATAATTTGAATGCTCAACATTTTCCCCCGTCGTTTCTTCTTTACCTGCTCCCTTTACATTATACTATGCAAATCATCACATACCGTTGCAGTTAAAGCTTTACCCATGTAGGTGTTTTGGAGGCTGCAGGGCCATGTACACAGTAAAATTAGTTAACTTATAAGCAATCGCAAACTTTGTCATTTGTTGCAGAGCTCCATCATGGCAAAACCAAATTTGAGCGAATTAAAACTGGGAACCGCGTTTTGCACCACGACGGTCACCGTTACTGCAAGCACGAGACGCACAAGAACAACTGCGTCCGGTGGACCTGCGCAGTCAAACACCGGCTTAGGTGCAAAGCCAGCATCACCACGTTCAACGATATCATTATCAGTGTCAGGGGACAACATAACCACAAACCACCGACATGAGTACCTAGGTATATTCGTAAACGTTTCTAAGCCATAATTTACTTTTTTGACTATTAAAAAATCAGCCCTTACTGAAATAAAACAATAAATAATTTGCAAATTAAACGTACTAATAAAAATACGTTCGTAAAGAAGTATTGCTTTATTATTCTCTATCTCTATTACTCACACAAAAAAAAACATATTTTTTTAGGCATACATTTTTGTCGACGCTATAAAAATAAGATCGACTAGGGTAAAAGATATTTTGTTATCTATTAAAATGCTTAATTTAACTGTTTGTTATTGGGATCTTCTGATTCATTATAACCCCATACGAGTGTAAGGTACTATTTGTTATAATGTCTATTTAACATTACAGAGCCCTATTTTACAACTTCACGATTCGGTAAGCGTGTTCTGTGAATGGGGAAAAACACGTTCAACCAACACAGTCGGTACCAGAAGAGCCCCAAATGCAGATGGGTCTGTACCAAGATCGCTTCAATATGTAAAGCTGATGTTGTCACTATTATGGACCAGATTGTCACTGCCAATTTAAATCATTCTAACGATTAAAAATATTTTGAAACTCAATAATCTTGTCGTAGGACGTCAGATGTATTTTTAACTATTCATGTAATGATCTCATAGAGTGTGTTATGAATATGTAATTCTTTTAACAAATGAAGTTCTTATTTTTTTGTACCTTACTTCATGTCTACGTTAAACATATTTTATAAGCGATGATTACGGATACCTTAGGTGCTGTTAAATGATTTCATCAGATTAGAATAGTAATTTATTTTAGTTTTGCGTAAGGTTTATTCTATTAAGTATATTTAAGCTGCACATCACAAACATATTTTGTTCAAACACTTGTTAAGGAATGTATGTAAGGTAGACATCACAGTGATACAACGAAATTTCTTGTTATTTTTTTCTTGGGCTAAGGATAGATAAGTATTTAACGTGGAATAATCATATCGAGCACTTAATGACTAAACTTTCGTCGATAATCGGATCACTTCGACACATTGTTCGCTGTATACCGCGTAAATTTCGTTGTACATTATACAATTCCCTTGTTAAATCGCACTTAATGTATTTAATCGAAATCTGGGGCAGCACCACGAAGACAAGGTTAGCCGAACTCCAAATAATTCAAAATAAGATCATTAAGGCGCTTTTTCATTATCATTATATAACACCTACTTCTAAAATCTATAGTGAAACCAAACTAATGAACATAAAACAATTGTATGTTTTTAGCACATGCATTCTTATTAGGAAAATATGAAACAACTCTCTCCATACTAACTTATCCTTCGCAAACGCACAACAAGCGAAGTACGCGACGAGCCAGTTTTCTTGTTCTACCCAAGACGAGAACAAAAACGTACGGCAGCAAAAGCCTAACGTTTGAAGGTGCACAGTTTTATAATAAAATACCCTCTCAGTTAAAAAGTGTGAACTCATTTAATACATTTAAATTTAAACTACGTCAACATATTATCAATACGTATTATTAATAACTTAATAAATGTGTTAAGTGGGTGTGTATAATATTGTGTAGAGAGTGGGGGAATTGCGGACGCGGGGTAAATACGGACTAGCAAGTATCTACTCATCCCCACCCCCCCCCCCGCGGCAGCCCGGTGCTATCATCTGTTTCTTTCCGCCATTTTAGTGCCACGCAAAAACTTACGTAAAATTAAAAAAAAAAGTGTATATTGATCTAATTTTTAGTGTTTATTAATTCGAGGGAGAGGTCTGTATACTAAGTGATAATAAAAAGTGATTTTTTCTATGGATAGCTTTGTCAATGGAGTTTGAATCGCCAATGTTTGTTTTTATGGACCGTTTTTATAACCTACAAATTTCTCTCTTTGATTTAAAAATACCCAGTTGGGTTAATTGCGGACAAGCCTTGCGGGGTAAATACGGACGTCCGCAATTACCCCTAATTCAATAAAATATTATGAAATTAATCAATAACTACTCATTTTTAGATGCCTCGGAAATATATAAGAAAAAAAGAACAATCATACACCATCGAATCATTACAAAAAGCTGTGCAAGAAATAAAAGACCAGAAGATAACTTTTCGTCAGGCGGAAGAAAAATATGGTATTCCTAGAGGTACTTTGTGTGACCAAGTGAAAAAAGACAGTGTTTCTACAATACCAAAGAGAGGTAAAAAATCTGTTTTTAACGAAATACAAGAAAATGAACTGGTTGATTTTATTTTAAAGTCATGTAAGGCTTTCTTTGGGATTACAATACCTACTCTGAAAAAGATAGCTTTCGATTTAGCCACCGCAAACAAGATAAAACATAATTTCAATAAAGAAACTGGTATGGCAGGAATGGATTGGTATTACAATTTTTTGGCTAGACATCCAAATATATCATTTCGAAGGCCTGAAGCTACTTCCATAAAAAGAATAACCGCATTTAATGAAGAAGAAACCGATATATTTTTTGTGAATCTGAAAGCTCTCATGATTAAATACAAATTTAAATCTGATTCAATTTACAATATAGATGAAACTGGGATTAGTACGGTACAACGCAATTCCAGGATTCTTGCACCAAAGGGACTAAAACAGGTTGGAAAATGTACCAGTGCAGAACGTGGTTCTTTAACTACAGTTGTGAATTGCTTTAATGCTGGAGGCTCGTACATTCCACCATTTTTTATTTTTAAAAGGAAAAGGATGAATGCTCATCTTATGAAAGAAAGCAATAGCAACATGGTAGGTTGTGTTTCAGACTCTGGTTGGACCAATGAATTGATATTTGTTGATTGGCTTCAGCATTTTAAAGGATTTTAACAGCATTCTAAACCATCGGCTGACAATACCGTTTTGTTAATTCTAGACAACCACGAGAGCCATATTAGTCTGAAAGCTTACGAGTTTTGTCGTAAAAATTTTATCCATGTTTTGACATTGCCTCCGCATACATCGCATAGAATGCAGCTATTAGACTTGACCTTTCATGGACCACTAAAAACAGCATACAACAGAGAATGTGAAACCTATATGGTTAACCACCCTGGAGCAAAAATTACTGCATTTGATATTGTTGGTCTTTATACAAAAGCTTTTAACCGATGCTCGTCTATTGATAAAGCTATAAATGGCTTCAAGAGTGCTGGAATTTTCCCAGTTGATCAAGATAAATTCAAGGGCACTTTCGAAAGTTTCGGTGATATAATTACACAAGAAACTTCACGCGATACCAGACATGTGGATCCTGATCATCACAGCCAAATAGAGTTTCATAGCGAATCTCAAATTAGTGATGCAGCTAATAACAGCATTTCTAGTGAAGTAAGATCTCAACAAGAGTCTCAGCCCTCTAGTAACATAAACATTATTGATGAATCCGTTCCCAATGTACCTGATCAAGACGAAATAAATGAGAATAATGCTATTAGTGAAGCTGATTTAATTCAAAGTACGACAAGTCAATCTTCATCAGTACCGCTTAGTGATTTAATAAAGGTCCCAACTCTACAAATTCATCGTAGCAAACGGGCAGTAAACAAAAAGCATTCCATTATTTTTACCAGCACACCGGAAAAATAGAATCTAGAAGAAAAGGAACAAAAGAAATTAGACAAGAAAAGAAAAGCTCAAGAAAAAGAAAATAAAACTACATGTAATAAGATAAAAAAGTTTAAACTTTCTACAGGAAAAGGATCAAAGGGTGTAAGAAATCTGAATAATTTTGAAAATGAAGAAAATGTTGATTACTTTTGCATTTATTGTCAGGAAAAGTACAGTGATCCACCCGCCGAAGACTGGATAATGTGTTCAAAGTGTAACAAGTGGGCTCATGAGGCCTGCACTGCAGGAAGTTCTTCTAAAGGCTTTACTTGTGATTTTTGTCTATGATGTGGACCTAGTCCGTAAATACCCCATGCTGTCCGTATATAACCCAGGGTCAGTCCGAATTTACCCCGAGTGCTACGGGTAATTACGGACAGACAAGGTTTTGTTTTTGCTAAAAATATTCTATTTGTTGATTGATCTCATTTAATAAGTATAATTGTTTTTGTACATGTATAATTAAAGATTAATAATTAATAAAGACAGACTGATTATTACTGATATTACGAATGTAGTGCGTTATTTCCCTTCAGCGTCCGCAATTCCCCCATCCTCCCCTAATGATGTTACAACGGACGACGGCACGGAATTCGTAATAAGTATAAGTACATACTTAATGTTCTCATGTAAGTGACACAATGTCTTTTTGAGAATAAAAAAATTCTATAAACCTAAACCTAAATTTATTTTTTAGTCATAAATCTTGTTTGTGAGGTTCAGACTTATCTAAAAATATACAAAATACTGAGTCACAAGTTAAACCTAAACGTTATTTTTTAATTACAGAACCGTTTTTCACAACTTCACGGTTTGGTAAGCCTGTCCTACAAATAGGGAGGCACAGGTACAACCGATGCAGCGGGTACAAGGGGCCCAAAGCCAGGTGGGTCTGCACGAAGATCGCCACCGGGTGTAGGGCTCACGTCATCACCGTTTGTGACAACATCGTCAACGCTAATTACAAACACTCCCACGATTAGACTATCATATGACTTTTAAAAACAAATAAATGCGTTATTATTCTATATAGTTAGTTCGAGTACTCGTAGTTAGTTTCAGTCTTTAATTATTGATTAAGAACCGGTTATCCAACGTCAGATAAGGAATATTAGTCGAATAAAATACAATACGCCTAATGGGAAAACGTCACCTATTTGTCAGCAATCATTTATGTAACATATAGGTAGGTTTCATTTTTTATATTATATTATTTGTTAACTGACGTTGGTCAAATCGGGCTTAAGAGTAAGTTGTATTAATCAATGGGTAGCATTCATAAAATTTTGTTTGTAATATGTTGATGATGTTTAGTTTAAAAATAAAGTCAAGGTTTTCGTATCAAAAATCTATTCTACGCTGTTGTAGTTTACGCATTCAGAAAGAATGAAATTGAAACAACATGTCTCGAGTGAGTTTTTGTTTTATCCTGAAGCACATAGTTATTTTATATACTATTTTAGTGTCTTCTATATTTCAGAGCCATATTTTACAACTTCACGGTTCGGCAAGCCTGTCCTACAAATAGGGAGGCACAGGTACAACCGCCACAGCCAGTACAAGGGCCCTAAGGCTAGATGGGTGTGCACGAAGGTCTCCGTCGGTTGTAAATCCCACGTTGTTACTTTTTTTGACAAGATTGTCAGCGCTCATTACAAACATTCTCATGATTAGACAAGGTATACAAACTAAGAATATGTATTAGGTAATTTTTATTTAAGACCATATTTTGTCGAGCAATTATTGTGGCCATTAACTGAAACACCGAGACATAATTCATGGTACCTGCCTAGAATAAATTACGATTCACGAAAATAGTTATTTTATCAACAAATGCGATGATACATAATTTTAGCTGAACTGAAATAATTTTAGCGGATGCCATGATTTGTTTGTTTTTTTTGTTTGTTTGAACGCGCTAATCTTAGGAGGTGCTCGTAGCGCAGCGGTAGCAGCGCTTTGGTAGTGATATCAAAGTGAAGCAACCTACGGCGCGGTCGTGTTTGGATGGGTGACCATTCCGACCATATAAGTGACGTTTATCACGAGCATCTCCGTGCTTCGGAAGGCACGTTAAGCCGTTGGTCCCGGCTAATATCGGTTGATATTAGTCGTTAAGCCTAGTCAGAGGCCTTATGGGCGGCTTGATAACATCTGACAGCAGGGTTAGTCGCTTGCCTTGCGAACACCCCTCCACCAACCCGCACTAAGCCCGCGTGGTGGAGTATGGCTCAAACTACCTCACAGTTGAGGTAAGGCCTTTGCCCAGCAGTGGGACGTTACAGGCTAACTTTACTAATCTTAGGAACTATTGGACCGATTTGAAAAAAATATGTATTTTTGTGTTAGATAGCTTATTATACGCCGAGAAGAGCTTTAGGCTATAGTACTCTCTGCGACGGGAGAAGAGGAAGCAAACTTAAACGTGCGGTCGAAGTCGCGTGGGATCGCTAGTTATTTATAACTTTACAAACACTTTCGCACCTGCAGGGCGATCAGAACATTCGATAAGCCGATTAGTTTGGGTTTCTATTCATTTTCTAGGTTTCCGTAGCCAAAAAATGGAACCCTTATATTTTCGTTTCGTCAAGTCTTTTTGTCCGACCGTATGTCACAGTTATTCTGAAACTATTAGTATTACACAGTTGAAACTAAGTAGGGAGATATATCATATTAATTCCAAAAACCATTTTCTCTAAAAGTCTAACGATTGAGAGATAGACGCTTTCGGTGGTGAAACGGGCGTCCCCCCATCTAACTTTTAAACTATTCGTGTGTCAATTTTGAATAAAATACATGACAAGGACTTTCAACTAAATTGGTTTGAACGAGATCGAACTACATAGTAGTTTTTAAAATAGACATTGCATTTTCAATAACCGCAACACCGGTTGAGGTGCTAGGGGAGTGGAGACGTGTACCACGGCTCTCAGGACAATTTCGGTAATCGTTCAAGATCCCTACAAGCAGCTTACTGGCACACTTCCTTCCCCCGAGCATCTCAGCTCTAGCGAGTCTGCACTCAAGCTAGCCAATGAGGGCAAGTAAGAGGTGGGAGATCCTGTTGTAACGTTGTATATTTGTCTAAGTTCGCGTGAAATGAAAAGCTAAATGGATGTAGGACTCCAGTCCATAGTCGTGAAATTTTGCATAGATATGACGGATGCTGACACTGACATTTGTCAAGTGTGACAGCTGCTTTTTTTCCGGTTCCGGACTGTTGGTCGTGCGTCGGAGTGGAACGTGTGTTAAAATGTAAAAAAGTAAAAATTTTGATTACGGGGCACGCCCCATTTATTTTGTAGTTTGATAGTTACTTCTGACGCCGCCAACATGTCAATTTGGATGAATTAATTTCGAAAATGCTTTGATATAAGTGACTGTGACACTGTCCCTCGTCAGCGTTCACTCTGCCCGGCCAGTAAAGGCAAGACAGAGATGAAGAGCAGGGGTTCTCCCAGGAGCATCAGGTACGCGGGGTCGCTACTGCCTAACAGCTTTATTATTATTACTTTGAAAAACAAAGTTATTTTTGCTGTCAACAAAATATTGTGGTATTTTGGCTGAGTGGAAGTAAGTGGAACCCTAATTTAGTTCAAGGTGGCACGGAATCCTCAGTGTGCGAGACCGACTCGCACTTAGCCGGTTTCTACTTATTGACTTAAAATAAATTTTGCAATGCAATCAATACCTTTTCTTTAGGGCATGCCTTACCAGTTTAATGCTTGGCTCATTTTAGGATTAATAAGTAAGTAACACTTAAGTAGTTGTTACGTGATATATCAGCAAAAAATATTCAAATCTGACTTTCCTGAAGTCCTTTTAAGGTCTGATTTTTCCAACGTCAATTAAGGAATATTCGGCGAATAAATTACAATACGCCTAATTTAGCTCAGGTCACCCTTGTGCCAGCTAGCATTCATGTAAATGACATTGAAAAATCGGACAATTTATACTCATTTAGGACCGATTCTTCCAACGTTGGATAAAACTTATCAGACTGAATAAGTATACTGAATAGAAAACAACCAATATTTAAATGACCTTTACATAAAAAATGATTGCTCCCAAATAAGTGACTTTTTTAATAGGCGTATTGTATTTTATTTGTCGAATATTCCTCATATGACGTTGGTAAAACCGGTCCTATGTTTTTATTCATTTATTTATATTTTACTGTACAATTCATATAAGTGGATAGGTTCCAAAGTTATCACTATTTGACTGTTAAAACTATAATATTTGTTTTTATATATAAATATGAGTGCAATTTTAATGTTCTATTTCACAGTAATGTTTGCGAGATCGAAATTCGGGAACCCAATTATAGCGCATGGTAACCACAGATACGGCCTTAAAAATAAGCGTGGAAACGTTGAGAAGAAACGCTGGCGCTGCAATAAATTTAGTTATGGCTGTCGGTCCTCAATGATCCGATTGAAAATTAGATCGTCTTCCACAACAATAAACATACTCATTATTAGATGTGTGGCCAACTCTTTGCATTTTTTTTTTAATTTTATCTAACTAGGTATTGTTTTTGATTGATTTTTTATGTCTAATGTTATATATCTCTTGGCTAAGTGTTGATACTACGGTACCTGTGTGAAAGGTTTTTAGCTACCTTTAGTTTATTGACGACGTAGTTCTTACCTTTTCATATTTCATTTGTTTTATTTATACCGTCTATTCACGTCGTCGCTTTAAAAGTTAATGCCTATCTATTGTTTTTTGGTTTGATTGAATTGTGTTAAGTTTAGTGCTTGCAAAGCACTGAAAAATTCAACAGGCTTGCGAAAACGTAGCCAAGTGGTATAGACTACGCCCGGAAAGCTTAAGACACAGGGTTTGATTCCTTGTCTGACACGGTTGTATGCACAAGCTTAAACAAACTTGTGAAATAGATGATTTGTTGATTGCAGAAGTACAATTTATTGCATCATGTTATGGCAACCGCATGCTGTACGTGGACGGCTACAAGTTCAAACGGCACAAGCACAGCAGCCGCCGCGGCCTGGACAGGTGGGTGTGCGCCAAAGCCAGCTCCTCCTGGTGGTGCAAGGCCGCCATCAAAACTGTCAACGACGAGATTGTATATTGCAATAACGTACACAATCATTAACATTCGATTCACCTAGAGTTTTAGACCGTTGATATTAATAAGTATGATTTTCATTTTTGTATTTAATTGACTTAATCCCCTTATAGCAACTTGTTGTGTGCCAAATAAAAATTATGATGTTTCAGTTATCTATCCTTTGTTTCAATTGAATAGCACATAATAATAAACTTTAATATTTTTCGTTTTCTTATGAATTTGACAGTGCATAATTAGTAATGGAATATAAAATGCAGCAGCTCACTTATATTTGCTCATGAGGTTTGGTTTTATCTTCAGTTGAAAACTTGTAACCACTGCATGCGCGAGAATAAAGAGCCTATCTAATTGATTTGTTTATTTCAGAAGTGCAATTCATTGTATCACGTTATGGCAACCGCATGCTGTTCGTGGACGGCTACAAGTTCAAACGGCACAAACACACCAGCCGCCGCGTCCTGGACAGGTGGGTGTGCAACAAAACTAGCTCCAGCCGGTGCAAAGCCGTCATCAAAACCGTCAACGACAAGATTGTGTATTGCAACAACCAACACAATCATTATAAATAATACAATTAATTTAAATATGCACTCGTCGATTTACCAGAATCGTATTTGTAATTAGTTGTTTGCGTAATAAAATGATTAACATTTTTATATTTTTTCATTGAATTTCATTTAAAATTGCACATAGTGTCTGCATGCTCTACGTAAACGGCTGCAAGTTCACTCTCCACAAACACACCAGCCGCGGATTTAAAACCAGATGGATGTGCTCATTCACGGAAAAGTGCAAACCATCTATCACGACAGTGCTTAATGTACACAACCACTGAAAGTTTATCATATCCGATAAAAAAACTTGTATGAGGTTCACATCATTCTCAATATTCCTGTTCAACAAATCGATTTACTAAGTAAGATACTTTCATTAAACGATATTTAAATTGAATAAGACATGAGTTTTGATATTTAAAACGCAGTAGTTCGTTTACGTTTCTTTCGTTTGCTTATTACCTTAGGTTTTGTTTTATCTCTCGTTCCAAACATTGTAAGTTTGAAGTTGGAGTTTGTTTTTTATTACAGAAATGATCCAAAAAACAACCAAAATTGTTGCAATCACAGCATATACCAGAATAAGAAGCCTATCAAATAGATGTTTTTTTTTTGGTTGATTTTATTACACCAAATCAGGGCAACGCATGCTCTGCCATCCAGGCAGCTTAGTCTTCACAAGCCTTCAGTCGCGAACACTTGCACGTGTGTGCGACTTGTAGGCTTGTGTGTGGGTGGGTGCGCGTCAAAAATAGTGGCACCCATTGCAGCGCCGTTCTCAAAACCGTCAAACCGTTCTCGAAACAAAAAGATGTGATTGTTTTGCAAAAATGAACACAATCACTAACGTAATAGGTTAATCAAATAAGAGTAGAGGGAATTTGAAGGAACACAATTTATGACTTCGTAACTTTGTTTGGACTAGTAGGAAGGTCAACATATCAAAAGGCTCAACCCGTACTCCTTAAGCCGGGCGGACGGGGAGTAATTTTTATAGTTTTTCGCTTAACTATCGAGAACTATCGGAAATTATAGGTGATAAAATTTGCTAAACTTACTCAAATTTTATACCAACTCCAAAAAAACCGGGCAAGTGCGAGTCGGACTCGCACACTGAGAGATTCCGTGCCACCCTTAAATTGAATTCGGAGTCCACTTAATACCACCTAGCGATAATTTATCACAATGTTTTGTGAAATAAGTTAGAGGGGGGGGGAGGCTATTTCACAACTTCTGAATCGTGTTTTTTTATTTTTTTTATTTTAATATTTAAAAAGTTTTAAGTGGCTAAATTTCCAATGAAATAGCACTAACCTGCTTTCATCTACCAGCTATACTCTATCACATAAAATCACATTACACATTTTCACATTTTACTTCCAATACTGCAATGGCACAACTTGCTGATATACAAGCATCCCAGGCGGAAATGGAGGCACAGTTATCCAGACGCATGGCAGACTTTGAAGCACAACTGGAGGCGGCCTCCTCAGCACCAGAGTCATTATCGAAGCTTGCGGGTGACTTTTACACTTTCCGAAGTCTTGTGTGGGGCCTTCTGAAGAGTTTGCGGCAACAAATTACAGACTGTGTGAACACCGTTGATGCTATCGAAATGCGCAACCGTCGCGAGGCTCTACTCTTCAGCGGCATTCCGGAGAATGTGGGAAATGTCACGGATGCAGTAGTCGATACCATCATGACTAAGCTGGGGCTGGATGACTTTAATGCTTCACAGATAGCTCTGTGTCACCGACTAGGCGATAAACACCTGTGCACCAGACCTGTGCTTGTTCGTTTTACAACATATGATTTAAAGTCATCAATCTGGAAACGGAAGACCATGCTCAAGGGTTCGGCGATATCGGTGTGTGAGTTCTTGACCCGAAACAGACAGTCTGCATTTGTAAAGGCCCGCTCTCTCGGCATGCGTGAATGCTGGACCTCGGACGGTGTCATTATGGTCAAGGTCTCTGATGGTACAAGGCAGAAGGTAAACACACTGGAGGAGTTGCAAGGGCTGATTTCCAGGTTTCCTAAGCCTGCAAACACCGTCAGTTCCCAAGCATCACCGGCGCCAGCGCAGCAGGTAACAACGCGACCTCCTACTCAGCCTACTACTTCGAGTTCGTCATCTAAGGTGGCAACTCGTAAACAAACATCCGCAGTGAAAAAATAAGTTAGTTTAGTGATTCACTACCAATATATCTAGATAAGTTGTGTTTTTTAAGGATTTTGTAAGTAAAATGAAGGTATTTTCGTTGCACTGCAGTTTTTTCACGAACGATTCTTTGAAATGTCATCAACTGTCACTGTCAGTGTCAACGTTTTTTTTTATCTATCTTCCCTGTGGAGTGTGGAATTAGGAATCACTGTGTTGGGCTAATATTGTATTTATTTTAAACTTGTTTTGTACCGGGCTGTGCTCGAGCAGTATAAATGCTTAAAATCTACCTATGTTATTATGTTAAACTTACTTTTTGTTTTTACATCTTTTTTGTTAGATTATTTTGTGATTTTTTAGTATGCACTTATGATGTAAGTTTTTGTACTTTTGTAATAGCTGGTGGGTGATGCAGAAGGCTGGCATTTAGGGTTTACTTATACTTCTTATTTTCTTCTTTTTTTTGAGTATTTTATTTTTATTATATTATTAGTATATTAATATTTTATTATTATATTTATATATTTTCAATTATGTCTCTCAACTCGACAAATTCTTCTGCTTCATTTTATTCTTGTAGTGATGATTCTTTTGACTCGGTTTCGTCTAAATTTTGAAACACTCGGCATTCAGCTCAAAAACTGTTTTGGAGGGTATCAAAAATCCCTGAATATATGCCACATAAACGCTCAGAGTATTCCGAAGCATCATAGTGAGCTGTTGGATAGCTTCTTGTCAGATGTAATCCACGCCGTTTTAGTATCCGAGTCTTGGCTTAAACAAGCGTGCGTATAGTGGCGTGCTTATTAGAAATGACCGAGTGGGTAGGAGGGGTGGTGGTGTTGCAATCTACCTAAGATTGAACATCCCATTCAAAATCTTGCATCATCTTCAGGCACCTATTCTGCGGCAGCTGAATTTTTGTTTATTGAGATTAGTTTGATTGGAACCAAAGCTTTGCTCGGGGTGGTGTACTGCCCTCCTGAGATAGATTACTTCAATCAGCTTGAAGTCGCCCTTGAACCACTTTGTACTGACTACTCTCATCACATAGTTATGGGTGACTTCAATACCGAACCTGCCGGAGATCCTCCCCGATCCGAAAAATTTCTACATTTGCTGAGGTCCACTGGCCTGCAGCATCTTTAATTTATTCCCACTCATCACAATATTGGTACCCGTGACACCTGGCTAGATCACGTGCTGACGTCATCAGAACAATCTGTACTTGGTCATGGTCAATTGTTGGCTCCAGCTTTCTCCAGACACGACTTGTTGTATTTGGCGTACCGTATTCGACCTCCTCGTATTAAGCCCAAGACGGTTCAGCTGCGTAGCTATAGTCGTATCAATTATGAAAACCTCGTAAAAGATGCTGCTATGATTGATTGGAGCCCCGTAGTAGATGCAGATAACGTCGACCTGAAAGTGGAACTATTTTGCAGCAACATCCTTAACTTGTTTGACCACCACG
Source organism: Pyrausta purpuralis (assembly GCA_963924145.1). Lineage (NCBI taxonomy): Eukaryota > Metazoa > Arthropoda > Insecta > Lepidoptera > Crambidae > Pyrausta > Pyrausta purpuralis. Next base: position 24,694,919 of record OZ001643.1, read on the forward strand.
CACCCGTACATACAGTGCGCATCAAGCGACCGCCGGCCCCTTGGTTAACAAAAGAGGTTCATATGGCTATGTCCAAACGTAATAAGGCGTTCCGTACTTTTAAAAGGGATAGATCTGACGAGAACTGGGCTAAGTACAAAGCTTCGCGGAATCGCTGCAATCAGATGATACGGGCAGCTAAACGTCGTCACATACATGCTGAGATCAATAAGTGTTCTTCCTTAAACGTCTGGAATTTTCTTAATTCGCTTGGGGTTGGCAGATCAAAGTCCGGTGACACTCATATTCCTTTGGATCTCAAAGACATTAACAAGCATTTTACGAACTTGCCGACTCTTGACGCTCTCATAAAAGCTAATACTCTAGCATACTTGCGTTCTCTCCCTGCTCCTGAAGTCAATCCCTTCTCATATACCCCTGTCTCTGAATCTGATATCAGCAAGGCCATTTTTGCAATAACCTCCAAAGCGACCGGAGTGGATGGCGTAAGCCGCTTGATGATAGTGCCTTTGCTAAAATTTATTTTACCTGTTATCACACATATTATCAATTTTTCCTTAGTCACTGGCACTTATCCAGATGTGTGGCGTAAAGCTATCGTCTTTCCACTCCCCAAAGTCCGTAATCCCTCTTCACCAAGCCAATTCCGGCCAATTTCTATTTTGCCATTTCTTTCGAAAATTTTAGAGTCATGTGTTCATAAACAATTGACCTCGCACCTATTTAAAAACAATTTATTAACTCCTTTTCAGTCTGGGTTTCGAGCGGGTCATAGTACTACCACCGCTCTGCTGAAGGTCACTGAAGATATTAGGGAAGGGATGGACTCCTCCAAAGTAACACTTCTTGTTTTAATAGACTTCTCTAACGCATTTAATGCTGTTGATTATGACCTCCTTCTGGCTGCATTATCCCACTTAAAAGTTTCTCCTTCTGCTTTGGAATGGTTTTCATCCTACCTGCGTGGTCGCCAGCAGTCAATCAAAACTCCGAACTCAATGTCTGACTGGTACATGCTGACGTCTGGTGTACCGCAAGGTGGAATAATATCCCCTCTACTATTTTCAATTTTTATAAATATTGTCACTTACAACCTTCGCTGCCTGTATCATCTATATGCCGATGACCTTCAATTATATGTTCAAACTGAAATTTCTGAAATATCCGCTGCAATAAACCTAATGAACGAGACTTTAGAATATATATCTTCCTGGTCGCACAACTTTGGTATTTCAGTTAACCCTACCAAGTGTCAAGCTATCATCGTGGGTAGTCCGGGACTGATCTCTAGGCTTAATACCGTTGATCTGGATCCGATAGCGTACAGGTACGAAAATTCCTTACTCTACCAGTGTAAAGAACTTGGGTCTTATCATTGACTCTACGCTGGGATGGACTGATCACATATCAGAAGTAAGTCGTAAGGTTATCACATGTCTGAGAAGTCTCTACCGCCTTAAATTCTTTCTCCCATTTAAAACGAAACTTCTGCTTATGCAAAGTCTAGTCATTCCTATCATCGACTATGCTGATTCGTGCTGTACTAACCTCACTGAAGCCTTCACTGATAAACTTGAACGTCTCCTAAATAGTTGTATTAGATTCATCTTCGGCCTCCGTAAATACGACCATGTCTCCAGTTACAGAGCACAACTGAATTGGCTTACCATCCGTCAACGTAGAGACTCTCGAATTCTTTACATTCTTCACACTATTCTGTATAACCCCTCTGCCCCTTCTTACCTTCGAAATATGTTCCCTTTTTTAAGTCAAACTCATGATCGTTCTCTCCGTTCCTCTGACAACCTTCGGCTAGGTACGCAGGCTCACCGCACCTCGTATGTTTCTAAGTCATTTACAGTGACAGCTACACGACTCTGGAACTCTCTTCCCCTAGATATAAGGAAGACTGATTCGAGGTTATCCTTCAAGAATAAAGTTCGCACATTTCTGAAAGAGTGAATAATTGCATAGTAATATTATTATTATGTGTATGTATTATTGCTTTATTTATGCTTATGTACGTATAATTTTATATATATATATATATATATATATATATATATATATATATATATATATATATATATATAATATGTTTATAGTTAAAGTTACTATTTAAATGTAGGTTTATCTATTTATGTAATATATTATAATATGAATATTTATTATTATAGGAGAATAGGATTATTGTTACTATGTTCCTTTTTTCTTTAGAAGCTTTTCACTGCACCCGTTGACTCCTTTCTGCATGACCTAAAGGTTTGACTGGTAGAGAATGCTTTTAGCATTAAGTCCACCTTTGTACACTAAATTTGTGCAAAAAAGTCTTTAAATAAATAAATAAATTTATCTTATATGTTAGAATTTAAGAAAAAAAAATAAAAACCTAAAAGTCATTTTAAAACACCTATCCATAGACACGCATAGGATTGAGTAAAAATTTTTTTTGATAGAATATCTATTAAGGCTTCCAAATACGTGTGCTGAATTTCGTTAGTTATGTATGTTTGTTTATCCGCTTTGTACTTTTTGAGGTATGTGTCAAAAGAAATACTATGAAGTAAAAAATATCATTAGCAAAATTTTAAATCGCTTTTAAGTAACTCCATAAAAGGCTCCAAAAGGCATAAAAGACTCCGAAATTATTTTTTGAAATAAGAAGAAGATAAAGGTGTTATTACAGCCTTTTTTTCCTTTTTTTCAAGACGAGAAGACAGTTATAAAGATTGCACATAATATTTTTTAATCCATAGTATTTCTTTTTTCCCATATGTCAAAAACTACTTAATCAATTTTGATGATACTAACACTTGCCCGTATAAAGAAAATATAACCTCGACACAATATCTTGCTGTCAATAAATTCGTAAACAAACGAAAAAAAAAATTCAATTATACAAATATTAAACATACACTTGCAAAATTTTACACATTTATTCGGACGCCTAAATAGATCACCATACTCAAATATTATCCAATTCTAACGACGTTAAAAAATACGGGGCGAATTTGAAAACGGTTTAAAACTGGACTGAGTAAAACTTGCAGCACATCTTATTAGCTTTGATTTTGTAGAAGGCCTCACCTAGCTAGGTCGCATAGTTTCCGATATAAATGAGAAAAACCTAACAATTCTCCCCCACCTTCCGGCTCAAAAGGTACAGCCTGGGACTTTTGATATGTTAACCTCTTCACAAGTCGAAAAAATGTTACGAAGTCTAAATTTCCTCTACAATCTTTCGTTGACTGAGCTATAAGCACAAGAAGGTTCTAGTGATTTCAATTTCTATTTTCTGGATGCGTTCATATATTTTGCCACGGTTCACTGAACATCTGGGAGAGAGCCCGCCAAAGACGAGTCCAGCGAAGCGCAAGGCAACCTGGATCAAGAAAGTGTTTCGTCGGTGTTATTGAATGCTTTTAAATTCGGTTTGAATTTTTATTACTCAAAATAATTAGTCATATAGGCATAATTGCTTTTGCAGATTTTTCAACTAAAGTAGATTATTTAAATGAGGTACTTTATTTTAGAAGAGGTATTTAACTGACTCATTTGTTGCAGTGCCAAAGTATACGAAGTCCCGGTGGGGAAAACCGGTGATCCAAATCGGGAAGTACAGGTTCTCCCGGCACACTTCATCCAAGGGGTCGAAGTCCAACGTGAGATGGAACTGCACTAGATGGAGCTTCGGCTGCAGAGCTTTCCTTGTCACGGATAATGACAGGATCGTCAGTATCGGAAACCAGCACAAACATGACAAGTAGAGAGTGCTTCTTCTTGTTGTTGGTTTTGTCGTGAGAAGAAACTGTATTTAAAACTACAACTGCGTAGTTTTTCTCGTCAATGTTCACGAAAGCATCGTCAGAATCGGAAATTAAAAAAGTAGTTTTTTTTTTCCTTTTTTGGTTTTATCGTGAGGAGTAACTGTAGCTGAAGCTTCAGCTCTGAAACTTTCCTAGACTTCGAGAGTGACGATCGTCAGTTGGAAATCAACACATAAATTGTTGCCGATCATACGATATACTATAAATGTATATGTCTTGTAGGTACCTCATGTTTTTGTGTAGAATCATGTGTTTGACTCGAATCCTAGCTGTTTGGCGATTCATATATGCATATTAATGGTTCATGCCTTAAACTTAATTTTAGATTAGAATACCCAGTCGCAGCTTAACATGCCTTGAATTCGTTGTTGAGTTATACACAAATCAGTACAATGGCCCGATCGTGAGGCTAAGTGCGGAAAACACCCCAGCCAAACTAACTATACACAAATCATTTTGTAGCTAGGTGGTTGTCTTTTAAATGGTGGTTGTCTTTTAAATCAATCACTATACTGATTGATTTTTAATTTTTAATTTTAGAAATTCGTCTTATCTTAATAAATATTTTTTTACCTTGTTATTGTTTCAAATTCCTAAATATGGTGTGTGCTAATGTAAGCGTATTATAGCTACAATACCTTTTAAAATGTTTTAGTCACTAAAAATCAATCGTAGCAGGTAATGAGTGGTACAAACTTTCGCGAAAGTTTATTAATGTGAATGTGCATGCATGGAAGTACGTAAGACGTATTCATATTATGGCATGATGCCGCAGCTAGTCTTTAAATTAAGAATTAAATTATAAAGTTATTTCAGTTTTCGTCTCTTAACTTGTATGTGCCCAGCCATATCTATAAGAAATAATCATTAAAATTTACGTATCCTAACGTGCATTTCAAATTATTTTTTTAATTGTTTCATTTCATTTATTTATTAAGGTACTTATTTATACTTTGTTGCATTACCAAAACAATAGGTGGACTTAACGCCATATGGCATTCTCTACCAGTCATACCTTTGGGCTAAGCAGAAATGATTGTGGGTGGTGCGAAAAATAAGAAGAAAGTGAGTTACTATTACAAAAAAGTTACATTCAACAAAGGTTTTATCTACTTATAGCGTTCCATTCATTTCTAACTGATTTGAACAACTGGCTATATTACTGTTGTTGGGACCTAATTGATTTCAAAAACTTATTATTTCTTAATTTTTAGGACCAATATACTCGTTCAACAAACGCGGGCCATCCACACGTCCAAATCAGTATATACCGCTTCTACCGTGACAAGGGATACCTGGGGCCGGGAGTTTCGTGGACCTGCGCTCAAAAATACCGCCTTGGACGTAGAGCCACGATCACCACTATCAAGGACGAAATAGTGGAGACTACGAATGAACATAATCATTAGCTAGAATTTAACTTTTTTATTGATTATTTTTGAGGCTTAAATGCCATTTCAGGTAATAACTATAATTAAATAACGTTGCTTTATTAAATTTTATGAGGCTGACCTTGGAAAATATTTTGAATTATATTCTTGGTAATATTGCCATGGGCTGCATGGGTATTAATATTAAGACTACTTAATCATACTGCATGCCAAAAAAATATGTTAACAATACTTTATTACGTAGGTACTTCAAAGTTTTTTAAAATAATATATCTACCTACCCAGGTAGATTAATTTATCAAAAACACAGAAAATTATATGTTTTTACTAACTGAAAATAGAAACACATGTAAAACTGATAAATAGTCAGCTCTTTTTTGATAAAACTAAATGTCATATTAATTAAAGAATGACTTTTATGAAACAGTAGGATAATCTTTCGGGTTAAGTTTTCAACAAAATCCATTGCCAAAAGTTTTTTTGGCGTTAAGACTTAATTGCTATAAAGGGTAAATGCTATTATAAGTACTTCGGTGTATTAATTTAATTTACGGCTAAAGAATGAAAATCTTATCATGACACTTCTTTGGTTAAGCTTAGTATTAACCTTATTATAACTTTTAAGATATCGTTATAATATTTTGATTGCCGTCCTTGGTATTGTCAGTGAGTATTATTTACGTAAAGTCTATGTTCGTACTTAATAAAGCGTAACTATTTTTATACGTACTATTTGTGTTTTAATGAGGTAAATTTTTCAACTCTCGCTTAAACATCAACCAATAAAATGGTAATGCTATGACTATTAGCAAGTACTTTATAAAACTAACAATTTGAAAGGAATATTTTAATGGATATGACGTCAATTTATATTTTGCACTGTAGGTAATGTTTCGACAGCACCCGTTTTTCCAATATTCATGGCAAAGTATTTGATGCAGCGATTTATGTATGAGTTTAAGAAACAAGTTGACTGTTAAGTTAGCTGTGGTATCACTCATTTTCATTTTTCTACAGAGCCAATTTTCACAACATCCAGCAAAGGGAATCCGATCATACAAATCGGGGTACCGGTTTTACCGACACAACCACAGCAAAGGAGGTGAGGTGCAGCTAAGGTGTACTGGCCTTGCAGTAAATGAAGTCCAAGCGGCTGCAGGGCTAGCATTACTACCATTTATACTAAAATCAATTAGGCTTCAAACGAGCATAATCATTACGTATGAACCGAAAAATTTTTAGACAAAGATTGTCATCTCCGTGGAGCTCGTAATCTGATCCGTAGCGCAGTTTGGGATAACGACTGTACGTGTATGCTCTATGGGGGTTTACGTGCACTTAATTAACTATTCATTATTATACACTCAATTAATTATTTAAAACACCCTGTTGCTTCAATCATACTCGTACAATTAGAGACTGTTTTTTACAGGATAAGGTTTGTTTAATAAATAAGCATAATATACTTATATATAAGGTCAAATCGTTTTAAGTGATAATATTTTAACTGTGTATTTGTATAAATCATAGAAACAGGAAACTATCATTAGTTTTTGGAAATTTGAGATTCTATTTTTTTATTTTCTCTGACGAAGAAAATATCATTTTTTTTAAAACAGCACCATGACGATTTTAAAAGTTATTTACGTCATCGGCTTCACCTCTCTCAATTCAATGCCCCATCCTTCTTTTTCTTTAATCTCATACTTAATTAATGAAAAATAAATTACTGAAAAAAATAATTATCTTAATCTCTTATTTTCTCAAAAACTAGCGTATAAAATCCCAAAGTGTTTTCTACAAAAAATGTTCCATTTATTGTGCTCAATCAGCCCTTTAAATATTATCACTTAAAACGAGGTAACCTTATATATATTTATGAAGTATCTTATTTGTGTCATTCCACCCTTGTTTCAATAAGTGCACTAAAGCAAACTTACTTTGGGATATTTATCACCGTTATAATTACTTTCAAATTATTATTTTTTAAACTTGATTGCTCTGAGCTGAACTATTAGCGGACTTAATGCCTTGTTGCATTGTCTATCAGCCATCCGCTTGTTAATAGATATTAATAAGCTAAATTGATTATTTATGCGTAGTTATCTAGATGTGCCTACTTAATTATTCATAAAATAAAGTCTTTAAAAATTACCCGTTCTGTCCATTTATATTGGTAGCAGAGAATCTTAAACATTAACTTTAAATGTATGTGTGTAGTTTTGAGTAGAGAAAATGTTTTTTTTTAAATATTCAGTTAATATTCTGTCGACTTATTGTCGACGTATTTAAAGTGATTTAAGTTACATGTTGTAACTATTGTTTTTGATGGTTTTTATTATTTTTCACTTTTTGTATCCTTTTTTTATACTTGGGTGTTTTCAATCATGGGAGGTATGGGAATTTAATAAGTAAAAAGCAACAAAATAATTAAAAATATACACACTTTCGCACTATTAAAATTTTATATCAGAAGGCGTAATCTACACAACGTCCATATTCGGGAAGCCGGTGATCCAGATCGGGCGCTACCGATACAGCCGAAGAAGCGACTGCAGAGGTCCGAAGGCACAGTGGGTGTGCAGCCAGTGGAGCCGCGGCTGCCGCGCGTCTATCACCACCATCTGTGATGAAATCATCAAGAGCTCCAACACCCACAGCTACTAATGTGGATTGATCTTACACACGAACGGCTGTGGTTAGCGATGTGACTACAGCCACCGATAACAGGACATACCATCACACTGTAAAAAAAAACGAAAATAATAATATTTAGTTTTGATTGCACTGTGAGTTGTAGGTACAATCGGCAAACTTAGTGTTTAGCTCCTACCATAATGCTGAATATAATACCATAAGTTGAATCAGTGGCGGAACATTTGCAATACCTACTCATATTATAGTTTAAAGTTTTGTCTCGTCATGTCTTTAATGTACCACGGGTAGTGGTCACAAGAATGCTGCTGCAATGCAATGTTCTGAAAATCCTACAGTACCGTAAGCTAGTGTACATAGTGTACATAGTGTAGTGTACGTAAACCAATGACTACATTGGTTTGTGGAGATTGAAGAATATCGATGAGGATAATGTATTACTACCGCTATACATTTACAAGACTCAAATCTACTAACGTTGATTTAAGTTTAATTTGTTCACTTTTCTGTTAATTTCTTTATTACTTTCCAAAGCTATGATTATGGTTTATTATAACTAAATACAAGTTTACAATATTATTTCAATCGTGTTTTCGTTGTTCTTTTACTGCGCTCTACTTCATACAGATAGGAAAATACTGCTTTCCTTTTCAGAACATTAGTCATTCGCAGAAGCACACATTTACTTCGATTCTTATTTCTAAAATATGATCTCTTTCCGTAAATAGTTGGACACTGCAATACGAATCGTCATCTCCGTTCGAAGTGCTCGCTTTAATATTTTTGGAATTGTTTGTTAAAATGTTAAGATTATGTTTTCAATTATTATGTTTTGATAGAGTTCGGTATAATAGGCACACAAAGAGATATGACATTTTAAGAAGTATTTATAAATCTGGCAAGACCTGGGGGCCAATTCTCGTGAAGTAGTACTTTTTCCGTGTGGTAATTCGTATACGAAGTTCGCAATTCTATTGTAAAAGTTCGAGTGATACATAAAACTGCTATTCTCATGCACCGATAGAACAATTCACGTTCATATTTCATTACAACGTTCCATTGCAGAGATCGTACGGGCGTTTTTAAAAACGCCGAAATAAAGTATATTTAAGTCCATCTAAAAAATTTAATTTTGGTGAAATTAGACAATAAATCTATTTGTTTGTTTAATTTGGTGTATACATTCGCAAAACTATACATATTGTTAAAAATATAATAACGGTAGATCAATTATTAAAATTTCATTATTCATGCATAGCATGAAATGAAACGCAGCGACGCGCCATATTACCTTTCTCTATGGCCCTAAATGTCAAATTGTCAATGTGTGTGTCAAAATTGTTCCAAATATCGATTTTTCAGTGACTGACAAAATTTATTTGTTTTCTCAAATTTTGCCTGAAATAAGAATGAGAAACAATTAAAATGCTAAATACAAACTAAATATAGATATTTTCTAAGGTTGGTATGACGCTGTTTGTTTAATTATATGCTTTTTTTATTTACTTAACTACAAGAAACAGGCATTTAATTATTCTTTAGTAGTAATAGGTTCAGTTAACTAACATCACAGATATTAGTGCACCTTCTTATTGTGTAGCCTGGATAAAGTTTTTAATATCATTTGTAGATATGTACTGTTCTTACAAAACAAACTATTTTTATTTACAGATAGTCTGGATTATGTTGTAGCAGAGAGAATATTTAGTTGCCAATCTAATTCGATAAAATACTGGTTAAAATACATGGGAATACTTGAATACCTTAATTCTCTGTTATCTAGGTAAGCACCTGATTAACTTGACACATACATAATGATAGTTTTATTTTCACAATTTATAAATCAAACCATCAGATTTTCCATTTATAATCTAAATCTATGTGTGTTATAGTATTGCCTATAGTTGCCTTATTATAAACAAATAGTACATTAGCAATCTGTTCTATGCGTGTTTGAATGTGTTCAAACATAGTTTATGAATTCCACCTACAAATATATACAATAATCATTATTATCCCAGAAAAGAGATACTAAGCTAAAAACGTGATAGTGTTCAAGTTTTGTTTTTATTTTGTGTGTAGTAGGTAACTTTCTGTGATATTTATGTTGGTTATTGTTTTTTACAGAAGCAAGCAGTAGAACAAATTATAATAATCCAAAAGGAAGGAGTGCCAAACGAAGGGATTTTAAATACTCCTGGGAACACAACCGCATGCATTTCACAACAAAATAAATGATTAGTTAGAAATGTAAGCGCGTTGAATTAAAGGATGGAAACTTTCCTGATATGACCAATGGCTTTAAATTGTTTTTTTTTTTTAACAATAACATTACTGCTTCTTAAATGTTTTGTGTTTTGACTGATGTATGAAGAAAATAAAACCACTTGCTAAATTGGTATTTTTTATTTGTATGTTATTTATTTAATTAAGTATACTGTTTAATCTTCCTTAGTCATTGACATTAAGAAATTTAAAATCAGGATTGTTTTAAATACATAGGGGCAATCCATGTTCATGAGCTTGAAACAGAGTCAAAATATAAAACCAGGGTCTGAGAATGAAGCTGAAGGTGAACAAAGGTACTCCGTAATAAGACAACAAAACCTAATCGAGTTGGACTCGTAAGATTCGACTTGTAAACTACTTACTTTGTCTCTAGAGTATCCAGGGTTGGATAGCTCTTAACATAATATTAAGTCCTATCGAGGTCACCGCTGCCTAACCATCTTAAGAGCTGAAATCGCTTGCACCTTGTGTAGACTTTTGTTTGAACCGACGCCTGTTTCGTGTCTTGTGTGCAAGCGATTTTCCTTTGAAAGTGGTAAGTCGGGAGTGACCACGGCCTAGGCATGCCGGACAAACGGAGATCCTGTTTTTTGTAAGTCAATTCATATACTAGAAACTTCTCTAAATCGTAGAAGTACTCTTCTGAAAACCGCATCAAAATCAGTTTAGCCAAACATGATATAATAGAGGGCAAATAAATCATTATATATTGGACACACAGAAAACCTTCTTTTTTTGAAGTCGGCTAAAAATCCTTCAAAGTCAATGTAAATTTTCTCAATTTTAGGTTAGGTTATCATTTTGCCCGATTAGAACCTCAATAGTTCGTATACGAATTTTGAAATCTATTGGTCTCCAGCAATCGAAATGTTCGTGTGACGTTCCATCGAATTAGTTCGACTGTGAAGGCCTGAGAATACCTTGTTTCCTTCGAAAAAATTCGAGTGGTGAACTTTTTTACGTGTGTGAACTTTTTTCGATCATGCGAGAATCGGCCTCCTGGAGGCCAAATCTCGCGGCAATCGAACTTTTTTCGTGTGGTAATTCGATTGCGAGTTTATCCGTTTTACCTGAATAATCAATTAAAATATCTACACAAAAAACTACCGTACGAACAAAATCTAAATACATAGAAATGGTGACCCTGGGAAATCAAAAACTATTTTTCTTCGACAAAGAAAATTCGATCGGTGACCTTTTTTTGTATACGAATTGCACGAGAATTGGCCCCATGAAGACTAAATTTTCTTAACAGATCCAGCCCGGTAGAAATAGGTGCTGTTAAAGAAATCGATATGGCGGTCATGAAACTAGTGGCATAAAAAGATAGTGGCATACTAGGATAGACCCAGTTTCAAGTTAGGCCACACAGTTTTGAAGTGAAAAATGGGTTAAGGCTCAAAGTAAAAAGAATATTGTTGACTTCATGTTGCGATCGTTATGTTAACTAAGTAATCGCACACCGTAATTGAGTAGTTAGTTTTTGCTCTCGTGTTTCTGTTTGCCGATCATAGTCACCTTGTGCAATGGGTAACAAATAATTTTATTTTCAGAACTAAAATTCACACTATCTCGTTTCGGAAGGCCAGTGTTGGAGTGGGGCCTGCATCGGTTCAACCACTACTCGACGCGTGCGCACGGCCTGCGTGTGTGGCGATGCGTCAAGTGGGCCAGCACCAACTGCCGGTCTTCTATTACTACGACACAAGATAGCAAAATCCTTAAAGTGTCCAAATTACACAACCACTAGGATCTTAGCAGTTCATCGTTTTTTTAAGAATTTAACTAATACCCTTTACGTGAATTAGTGTAAAGGGTCTTAATGTTTCGCATGAGGAATAATGAATGCCACTCTAGATAATATTATTTTATTTATCAACACAAACATATACACGTCAAAAAAGTTCAAAGTGACCGCTAACTTTTTTGATGTGAGTACTTAATCTATTCAATACTATTAGTTATTGAATGCTGTTATTATATTATTATTTAAAAAATGATAAGTTAATACTTTAGTACAGTTTTAAACCTAGGAATAAGTCTTTATAAGAGGGCTCACATTTTATTCTTAACTCGTAATATAACGTTATAAATACCATGCAATTGACCCTTAATATTGATACTATTGGGTTTTTCATCTAAGTATCAATTAAATATAAACTTAACAATAAAAACAATGTAAAGATATCAGAAGTCGATGAAAACAGCACGTGTCAAACAGACTTATTTTTCAAACTATAATGAAAAGTTGGTTTTCATTGGGTTTTTTTATTCATATTTGCGCAACGTAATTCATGTTCCAATGGTGTAGAACTGTGCTTATATTTTAAATTTGGCCGTGTAAGTCATCTCCGTACGTACAAAATAAATCGTTGCTTACAATTGAACACTGCTCAAGTCTCCAGCCTAGGCTTTATGAGACCTCAGAGATAGGTAGATATTGTATTCAGCGAGAGATTGTAATCAGCGGGCTAGTGAAGTTGTCTTACTTACTGGTGTTGTTAATGTTTCATGTATGTACTACGACACCATGTTTGAGGCTCAGATTAGTAACTGCACACTGCACAACCACTTACTTAGCGTCTTCTTTGTGATTTTTGTTTTTAATAAATACAAATAATTAAATCATTAAAAGTGCTGCAAGAAGATTCAGCTCTTTCTATTGAATCATCTTCTTTCAGATCCTCCGGATTATCTCTTACGAGAAAGTAGGCAGGATGGTCAAGGTTTTTACGAGCTATCTATTCTATGGAAAGCAACAAATATAACTGTTGATAAATAGAAAACTAAATCAAGTGCGTAAACCATATTTTAGTTTTATTTGTTTTTGTCACATATACCTGTAAGTACCAGACTGATATTTGTTAATATGCGTACTGTAACCTATGTACCCAATAATAAGTAGTTATGTAATTTGGTCGTATCTTAATCTTCTTCTGATTTTTCAAGAAGCAATTTTCTACGAGACGAGGTTCGGTAGTACAGCGCTTTTGTTAGGTCAACATCGCTTCTGCAAAAATTATGAAGTTAATAAGAAAATATCCTGGAGGTGCAATAAAAAGAAAACGGGTTGAAAAGCCAGTGTCACCTCGTATGATGGACGCATCATAAAAACTACACCTCATAATCACAGCTAGAATGAGGACCACTCTTCAATGAAGTAAGGACGTAAGATGATATTGTTTAAATAAATTAATTTGTATAAGCCACTGTGGAACGGTAAATATTCGTGGTTGGTGTAATAAAAGTCGTGAAAATTAAGTTAAGTTCTTTTTTCAAACGTATAATCAAAAGAAATTTACATTATAAAATACAAATATAATTGTATAAATTAGAATAAGAATAACTAAGTAGCAAAAAAGCTAAGATTTAGGTTATACAGTAAATTATAGTAAGGTTTAATTGCACTTTAGTAATTGTAAATTAGTATTAATAATGTCGCTTTCTGCATTTTCCAGAAGCAATCTTATTAGAAAAAAATATTTAAAACTTTTAGTGCATTTTGGAGTGAAGTAAGTTTTTTTTAAAAAAAGTTATTGTAAATTGACGACCAGTCGCATGGCCTCGCTCTCACCTTACGGTTCTTGAGTATAACAATATCTTTCAGAAGCAGTATTCATCCGGAACCGCTTTGGCAATATGGCTCTTGTGGTGGACTCGCATCGATATAGCAAGGTTTATGATCTTAATGGCAAGATGTCTTGGAGGTGTGTCAAGAGGAACGGAGGCTGTAAGGAGCACTGTTACACCATCGATGGCGTGCTCGTGCATTCCACTCCACATAATCATGACTAAGGGAAAAATCTCATATCCTACATTTTTTGTCTTATTTGGCTAACAAAACCCCTTTCGCGGCTGATAGTGAAATACAATCCCTTTTTTACATCCACTTTTAATGAGGATAATACATCGAATGCCTAAATTATTACATTATTAAAAGTTGATATATAATTCCTTTTAGTTAAAATATTTTGTGTCACATAAATCGCAACTAAAATCTGTTATTTGATTTAGTAAATGATTTTAATTTATTATTATTTACATACGACTTTTTAATTTCAATTGACAACATTAACAGTCGCGATGAGGAAGCTGGAAATTGTCAAATTATAAACTGAATTAGCATCGATACTAAATTAAATCTGTTCATTGCGTGAGTCGCGATGCTGAAGCGCGTTATCAAAATGCGCGACTGCATCGCTGCTAAAAGTCGCAGTCAGGGGTCTCAGAATGCGAAGCTAGTCCTCCTAGTAGGATAGTACAAATACTACAAAACAACCGCAGCACCGGACAGAAGGCGACGTGGTTTTGCAGCAAAATAACTAGGAGCCAGTGCCGAGCGTCCGTCATTGTGTGCGGTGATACCATCTTGTGCATCAGAAATTTACATTCTCATGACGATCTGACTATCAGATCAGAACAACTCCGCGACCGCGTACTAGTATGAAGGTATAAATTTATTGATAGCTTTGAAATTATTTTTTTTGTAAATATCTGTATTTTTGGTGAATTAGAATGAGGTATAGTGTTAATAAATATAAAATACCTAATTAAAAAAGTGGTTTACAAATAAATATATGTAAAAGAAGTTCGTAACATATTATTATTTTATTTTACAAAATGTTTTCAAATAAAGAAATGATTACGTATGCTTTCAGAATACTTTCTTTCGCATCAAAAACTGGCAAGCCATTAATTGTGGTAGGCAATTACAAGTACTATAAGAACAACAGAAGTAGTGGTCCCAAATCATCCTGGTTCTGCTCCAGGAAATCCCAGAATCCACCCTGCAGAGCTTCCCTTGTGGCAGTTGACGGTGTAATAGTTCACTTCAACGGTGAACATAATCACTAACCGAATATGTAACTAAAATTATTGAGAGTATCTACTTTTTTTTCTGCATCATCTCCGCTGGTGAATATATAATGTTAATATCAGGTTGTATTGAAAATTAATGTAAACTCTTGTCGTCTTTAGTTTTAATGCAACTTGTATCAACACAATAATAGTCAAATATAAACACAATGTGAAACAAAATCAGGACACCTTTCCGTCCGTTTTTATTTGCTTGCTGAAAGTTGTATACTTTTAGAATAATATCAGTGAATAAAAAAAAACTGTTTTTTAGTTTTAAAAATATCCGTGTTCAGCGATTTATAACTTAAGTTGTGAGTTTTGGTTTATGGATAAATTATTTCGTTTAAAAGGACTGTAAAGATTTTTTACAATATTTGTCAAACAAAGTAATATGGCTTAGTTATTATCTTTTAAGAGTCTACATTCTGCACATCATTATACGGAAAGACTATTCTTAAGTTCGGAATGAATTTTTACCGAGAGGCGTATCACTATAGCGATGGAATAAGGATAAAATGGGAATGCAAGAAAGGATCCTGTCCCGCCAGAGTTGTATCGCGAGATGGCGTCATTATCAGCATTATTGGTAAACACAACCATTGAGGACACTGTTAGAGGCAGTCACTCCAGGGAAATGAATGTTGAGAACTTTGAAAATATACGATTAATAGAATGTTAGTATAAAAAACGTTAGTTGTAACCTTAATAACAAATCAAGTTTAAGAAATAAGTTGTTTTTGTGTTAATTAATTTATTGTAATATTTTTGGTTTGTAAATCGCCAATTATGATTAAAAGTTATATTATTCCTTGAAATTTTATTTTTGAATATAAACAATAACTAATAAATAATAAATATCCTTTGGACATTTCCACACATCGCCATCTAGTCCCAAAGTAAGCTCCTCAAAGCTTGTGTTATGGATGCCAGACAACGGATATAATACTTAAATACTTTTTTTTTTGTAAATATATACGTGATATACATAGAAAACACCCAGACCAATACAAACAGACATGTTCATGCACACAAATGTTTGTATTGTGCGGGGATCGAACCCGCAACCCGCTGCGTAGTAGGCGATTTCTCGACCACTACACCTGACGGGTCGTCGAATATAAAACCATTTTGTATGAGTTGATGACAAGTAGCGTCAATTCATGGCGCACGATATTTTTTCATGATGTCAGTTCTGTACGCTAGTAATTGTAGTTCAATGACTTGAATGAGCAATGAACGTAATATGACTTGTCAATATTAACGAACAGAAATCTTAAAGGTAAAACAAATATTTTAGCCAGTTCACAACGTCATTTGTAATCAGTTCCAGCGCCCAAGTTCACGACCACTCGGTTTGGAAAGCCAGCCATCCAACAGGGCAAATATCGCTTCAACAGGAATAACAGGAGCACAGGACACAAGGTCCTGTGGGTCTGCTGCTGCGTCAGCTCCGGGTGCTGCGCCACCATCACCACGTATCAAGACATGATCATTAAAGGGAACACTGAGCGTAATCACTGATTGAAAATAACTATCAAAAATTAAAGTGCTCTTTTCCATTTGTGGTGACAATAACGCATTTCCAAAGCAAACTAAACTAGCCTTACCTATTGGTATCGATATATATTGAAGTTACTGCTGCTGGACAGAGGGCTTTATCCTATTAACTGTGTAGTTAATAGGATAATAATAGGTAATGTTCAGGACAAAAACTACGTCAAATAAGTATTTTTTAGTTGTTGTTTTAATAGCGGTGTCAGTTCCTTACAACACAACGCAATGCTTGATAACTTGGTTCTGTGTTATTTTTTCGATTTTGTTAACTTATACTTTTACAGGAAATTTTATTTAGAAAAGATCGTCGTGTTCGTTTAGTCCTAACTCTAATGTAAACATCAAAATCCATAAGATATAAAATCTACTTAATATAAAATACGAACAACGCCTCCTTCTTATTATAATACATATATATTGTTATTATAAGTACGAGCGTATATTCAAACAAGAAACAAATAAATAGTTGAATAATTAGTATAAAAAATGCACTTAAAAGTCTTTAATAAACTGTTGACCCTTGAAAGGAAAGGAAACCATTTTAGGCAAACAATTTCTTTTTGTCGGTGACGAATGCATCAACGACCTCCATAGTGTAGTAGCTAAGCACGCTGGTTTCAAGGCGTCGCCGCTTCGAGGTCTCGGGTTCGATTCCCGGTCGGGTCAATATAGAAATTAAAATTTTCTATATTGTCTCGGGTCTGGGTGTTGTGGCACCACCGTTGTGTCTGATTTCCATAACACAAGTGCATTAGCTACTTACTTTGGGATCAGAGCAATGTAGGTATGTGATTGGTGTCCAACATAAAAAAAAAGATTAAGGGACTTTATCACTTTTTGATTTACAATTGATCATAGAGGAACAATTACTAATTAAGTATCCAGAATTACTTTTGACAGCTTTAATTTTACTCAAACAAAATTAATTGCTTTTGCTTGACTATAAATACGGGTGTCAATATACTGATATGATATTAGATATTAGCTTTTTCAGTGTTTTTCTTCGGTTGGTCATAGTGTCCATTTATTTTTATTATTTAGAGCAAGCTGTGTTTACTACTTCTCGATATGGTAAGCCCGTGATTGAGATTGGGCCGTATAGGTACAACCAGTACCACCACCATAAAAGACGAGTCCTAAGGCTACGTGGACATGTGTAAAGGCCAGGCGTGGGTGCAGGGCCACGTTAACCACGATCAATAACGTTATCATCAGGGTAAACAAGAAGCATATTCATTAATAATTCAAATTTCTAGATTTTGCATGTAATTAATGTAAGTTAATAATGTATTTCGCTATCTGATTTTATATAATACATATATGGTTTGTGAAGGTACATGGTCATCATTGGACATAATTGCTGATTTACAGTTGTTAGGTTTCTAAATACGTGATAAATTAAGACAATTTATATATTTTATAATTAATATTATTTTAGGTGTAAGTAATATACAAACGGCTTTATCAAAATATTTTGAAGCATGTTACGAGTGTAAGCCACGTCTTATTCCGTAATTAGTACACACATTGTCAAAATATTCATAATGTTGTGATTTTATATCCATGATTGTCTTCCAGAATTCCAAGCGACATTCGCTACCTCTCGGTGGGGTAAGCCTGTGATCCAGATCGGGAAGCACCGATTCAACAAATACCATCGATGTAATGGCCCAAAGGCTCGCTGGCAGTGTGTCAAATCCCGCAATTTGAACTGCAAAGCTACGTTGATCACATTTGATAATGTCATCGTCGGTTACAAAAACAATCACTGCCACGATTGATCAGTATTTTTTGAATTCTTGTGTATCGCAACATAATAAATAGTTCTTGTTTCATTTACTTTTATATGTCTGTTGCGCAATTAAGTGTATGTATCTATTTGGAAAATCCGTCGGAATCACGAATATATATTCTGATAAACTGACGGCCTGTTATATGGTAATAAAACGTTTTATAAACGATACAAAAAAATAAATATGAAACTAAAACCTATTTTTTTTGTCTTACCTATGCGTGTATGGTGTTTATTGATAGGTCTTTTAAAATGATATCGAGGTTTCTAAGACCATTTCTCTAAAAGTCTCACGTTTAAGAGATAGACGTTTCCAAAGTGGTAAAATGGACGTTCCCCCCCTCCCCCCATCTAATTTTTGAACTAAGCGAGTGTCAATTTTAAAAAAATCATGATGTAGATCTTGACAAAATCTTTCAACGAAAATTGTTTTAATGAAAATTTGATCGAACGAGATCGAACCAGTAGTTTTTGAGGTAGAGTACATTTTCAATAACTGCGTACATAACTTTGTTATTCATACAAATACTATGAAAAACAAAGTTATTTTTCCTGTCAACAAAATATTGTGGTATTTTGGCTAAGTGGAAGTAAGTGGATCTCTTATTCAGTTAAAGTTGGCACGGAACGCTAGTCCGACTCGCATTTGGCCGGGTTTTAAAAGTTATTCTAACGTACTTTTTACACTTGGTTTTAACGGTTCTGGGTCTAGCTTTTTTGACCCACTCGTTGATTTGAATGTGACTGTTGCTATTTTTGTGGTTATGTAATTATTACTTACAAATTTATTTCAGAGCCTACTTTCACAACCTCGCGTTTCGGGAATCCAGTTATTGTGATGGGAAAGCATCGTTTCAACAAATACTGTCGAAGTAAAGGCCCTAAAGCAACGTGGGTGTGCGTCAAGGTAGCGGGCGGCTGCAGGGCGACTCTCACCACTATTGAGGATATAATTATTAAGGTCAACGACAATCATAATCATTAAGTATATATGAGCTAAGTATTTATGAGCCGCTAGAAACTGAAGTTACGGTCATTCGTCCTGTGGTGTGACAAATATAGTATATAATGTATATATTTTGCCTGTCTCAATGTGTCAAGCAAAGTTCAGAAAGTATAGATAGCAATCAAAATGACTGCAAATATGCTCCACTTTCCAAATCACTATGACAGTCGAGAATGTAAAAATAAGACGACAGATAGAAGCTCCAACAACACAAAACGTGAATTTATTCAGATAAACAAAGATATAACTAATAAAAGATATATCAAAACCAAGTCTTTTACTAAAATTCATTGATAAGGCATGTAGTGTGAAAAAAGAAATTGTAAAAAAAAAACGTATAATTCCTTCACTGCCGAGGACCAGTCCAGCATTGCCGCCCACTCGGGCTTGAGTGTTTACGGCAATGTCTTTTTCTCGACGTAATTTTGTATGTAGCACTCAAATCTGAGTGTTTCGTCACCAGCACGCTGTGTGCCGACCATTTGGGCCTGAGTGTGTATGTTTTTAAAATAATAATACCACAAATATTTTTTTACGATTTTTCATTAAATTACGCGTAAAAATTGTGGTTTCCTAAGTTATTCTTCGTATTTTTTAAGCCATTCGAAGTGCTAATAGTTGGTAAGACCGGATTACGGGCTAAAATTGGCACTTTAACTTCATTTTCTTCTAGGTATGTTTCTTCTTCATTAACTTGATTGTCCTCAAAGCCAATGTTCAGTACATCACGGTTTGGAAAACCAGTTATCGTGATCGGGAGATATCGCTTCAACAAGTACCATTGGAGCAAAGGGCCCAAAGTAACTGCTCAAAGGTACCCCTGTGCAAGGCTACTCTTACCACTGTAGATAACTTTATAATCAAATCAAATAACATACATAATCGTTAGTAGTATTTCATTATTTTTAAAAGGAGTTAATTATCATATATAACATATGTTTTTACTTTATTTTATTTCAAGAACTAGTTTACCTACCACATTCCTGATTTTATTCCATGTTAACACTAGAGAATAACAATATTTTCCAACTTGGGATAAATGTATTGTTAGGCTAAAAATCTTACAGAAGTGGAGAGCATTATTAAAAAAAAACAGAAACGGACGAATGAAGTCGCGGGAAACTGCTAGTTTAGTGAATCTCTCGATTTTAGAGCAAAGATGTTGAAAGCCAAGACTCGAGTCAAAATTGCGGTCTGTCATTTCGCCTTATTTAATCCTATTTTCCCATAGAGTCCGTCTTAACTACGTCGTGTTTAAGGAAACCAGTTCTTGTTATTGGGAAATACAGATTCAACTTGTCACAGTCACTCCCGGCTAGTGTGGACAAAAGGTGTTTAAAAGGTACTAAAATTCGAATGAAATAAAGAAATCCGGGTATAGCATTTGGCAACAAAAGTTTATTCAAATTTCGCTATTACACATCTTCCTTTTAACACCTTTAAAAAAATCAAATACAAAACTTAATAGCTCAGAATTCCGTAGAAACTAGGTTAGGTTCTAATTTAGTTATCTATATCTATACTATTACAAATCTTTATGTTCACAAATTTCTAATTAAATAAAGATAAACCACCAATTTAAGTTTTTAAATTCCTAATTGATTCCAAAATTTATCCTCAAAGGGATTCCTAAATTATGCTTTAATTAATAGCAAAATTATCCCACTTTTCACTAAATTTAAAGTAAATACAAGGAAAACCAACCTTGGATTTCAACGGAGGTTACTATTTCAAATCTTTGTTGCATTAATCTACAGGCAACTCTGCAACGTTACCCCAAAATTTCACCGATACAGATCCATGCTCAAAACAGCAGACATGAACAAATCAATCCATGAGAAAAATTTGACTTCAAAAATAATCCAAATGAGGTCTAAGTAAGGTCACTGAGGTTACAACATGATCACCAAATTGTGACTGTACAACGTACAGACACATATCAAAAGCGAAACCTGCAACAGCTGGCTCGCCATATAAATTTTAAATTGATTACTAAACATTTATGCTAATTATTCTATTTGAGACCATTTTCCAATCATTTATATCAAATCATTTTCGAAATAATTTCATCCAAATTGACATGTTGGCGGCGTCAGGAATAACTATCAAACTACAAAATAATTGGGGCGTGCCCCGTAATCAAAATTTTTACTTTTTTACATTTTAACACACGTTCCACTCCGACGAACGACCAACAGTGCGGAACCGGAAAAAAAAAGCAGCTGTCACACTTGACAAATGTCAGTGTCAGCATCCATCATATCTATGCCAAAATTTCACGACTATGGACTGGTGTCCTACATCCATTTAGCTTTTCGTTTCACGCGAACTTAGACAAAAATATACAACGTTACAAACTACCGTACTGTACTACCGGTGTTTAGGCCCCAAAGTGAAGTATGCTCAAAGGTCCCAGCGTGCAAAGTCACTCGCAAAATTTTTGTGCGCCAGTAGTGTGAAAAAATGGTTGTCGTGTTTTGCAGATACAAAAAAAAATGTGATACGTACAACATACATATATTTTGTAACATTAATGAAAACGTTGAGGTGCGTATACATTAGAGCAACAAACCGTGGCTGCTCACTTCGAAGCGTAGGCTCGAGGCACGTTGAGGATCAAGGTGAGGCATGACGCCTTGATCTCTCACCTTGATAGATGAGGCATCGTCTCCTCTCGAGTGGCCTCAGGTCGAGCGAGTGCTTAACCCCGAGTCTGCCTCAGTTGGATACGCAACTTTATAGGTACCCTGTATCGAACTAACGTGTGTAGGATATGTGAATCTTTTGCGGGTGATTCAAGAGGGTAAACATGAACGAGGTATCTTATCCGAGAGTCACTTCATTGGTCATGGCCGTTTTAGGTCTTTGAATTGCGTTCTGGGCAGAAAATCGCGCACTACATATAAAATGTTTACAGTGCAATGTGTCGATCAAAAACGTGTTCTCAAAATACCAAATAATAGTTCTGTACTTCCCTTTACTGAGTGCCGTAAGAATTTTGATTGATTATACAAAATCTACCTTTGGGAAATGTTTTTATTCTATTTCATTATTTTATGTTGAGTTAGAAGCCAAACAGAACTTTTTTAAATGCTGGTTTCAAAAAAAGAGAATCCCTTATGTACC
Source organism: Pyrausta purpuralis (assembly GCA_963924145.1). NCBI lineage: Eukaryota > Metazoa > Arthropoda > Insecta > Lepidoptera > Crambidae > Pyrausta > Pyrausta purpuralis. The sequence continues at coordinate 24,717,416 of OZ001643.1, forward strand.
GAACAAGAATTATCTTTTATTATACGAGGGTCAAACTGAAAGTTCTTAGAAAATCAAAAACTGATTACATTAGCCAGTTATTAGTTTTATTATATCTTTTCAAAATATTGTCCATTGACGTCAATACACCGCTGCATGCGATGGAACCACTGGGAAAAGCACTTTGCCCACTCGTCCTTAGGGGTCTCTTCAATGGCATCGCGATACGCAGCCACCGCTTCTTCAGCATTCATAAACCGCTTTCCTTTAAGTTTTTCTTTAATTTTTGGAAATAAATAAAAATCACAAGGCGTGAGGTCGGGGCTATACGGCGGGTGACCCAGTAATTCAACGTTTGATGTCGCCAAATAGTCGATCGTTCGCTTGGCGGTGTGCGACGAGGCGTTGTCGTGGTGAAGGAGGATCCTACTGCGAGGTCGTTTCTCTCGAACTTTTTCCAAGACAAGTGGCAAACAATTGGTAGTGTACCATTCTGCAGAAACTGTTTTTTGATCTTCTAACACAATTGTTGCGAAATGACCTATCCTTCCAAAGAACGAGGCCACCATTTTTTTTCCCGCACTTCGATGTCTCTTCACTTTAGTTGGCAACTCCTCGAAAGGAAACACCCACTGAGCAGATTGTCTTTTGGTTTCAGGATCATAACAGTAAATCCAGCTTTCGTCACCTGTTAGTATGTCGAACACAGCATTTGAGTCACCTCCGTTAAATCTTTCAATCATTTTACGGCACCAATCCAGACGATGGAGTTTTTGAGCCTTAGTCAAATTATGAGGTATCCACCGGGCGCAAAGCTTCCTGACCGCTAAATGTTCGTGGAGGATTTTGTGCACTTGACTCATACCGATGCCTAAGCTTGTCCGAATCTGCTGATAGGTCACTCTTTTGTCAGTCTCTATCATACGCCGCACAACACAGATGTTATTTTCAGTCGTCGCCGTAGATTTCAGTGGTCCCTCACGTACATCATCAGTGAGATTAGTGCGACCACGTTTAAACTCATTAAACCAGTTGTAAACAGTTGCACGAGATGGGGCTTCATCGTGAAAGGCCAATCGTAGTCTATCATAACTTTCTTGTTGACTTAAATGACATCGAAAGTCATAAAAAATCATTGCACGAAAATTTTCTCGTGTTAAATTCATGTTGACGTGACACAGACAATTTTCAATTTGCCGCCAAATCGTAAAACAAATGACAAATGAATGAAATATGTACTCAGTAATATTGGCAAAGAGTTCTATTTTCAAATTTTAGAATTTTTTTTTTATTATATTGTTTATAAGTGGCCAGTTCTAAGAACTTTCAGTTTGACCCTCGTAAGACACGTATCCCATATAAAGTAAAAAAGGCCCTTATAAACAAGCTCAAAATCAGACAACGAGCGATGGAGAGGGCTATGCTGGGTGTTTCTCTAAGGATTCGAATCAGAAATCAGGAGATACGTAGAAGACCTAAGTTAACGGACATAGCTTAAGTGGCAATGGGCAGGGCACATACCGCGAATAACTGATGGCCGTTGGGGCAGGAAAGTTCTAGATTCAAGAAGGGTCTCCAACCTTTCGACCAAAGACGCAGCGTAGGACTTCCGCCGACAAGATGGACAGACGACCTTGTAAAGATCGCAGGATCAAACTGGATGCAGACCGCTTGCGATCGATTGCTGTGGTAAGCCGTGTGTCCTTTGGCTGATAATGATGATGATGATGATGAAATATCCCATACCCTACGTTAATTCAGTGTATGACTGTCTTTAATGATATTTTGGTCATAGTCATTTGATGAGATCATTAGCGCATCGTTCTAGCTGGATGGTTACCTTTTTTGTCTTACGAGTACATAAGTAATTTTGGCACATTAATAATTTATAACACGTTGCTTATTTGAGCTTCTATCTATGTCATTGCGTAGATATTGGCTCCAAATCGGAACCCAAATATTAAAGAATATTGAATGATACATAAAATGTTTCAGCTTTTTTCACTTCGTCACAACGCGGTAATCCGGTGTTAGTGTTGGGAAAGTACCGTTACTGCCGGCACAAGAGCGCGACGGGTCCGAGGATGACGTGGATATGCACGAAATACCCATAATGTAAGGCCACCCTGTACACATACGAAAACGACATTATAAGAGCGAAAAACGCACATGTACACGAATGAAAAATATTTTTAACCTATTTTACTTAGATTGTAATACGAGTCACTTGAACATTATTTACTGTCAGCGCCTGTGTAATCAAAAATCTTGTTTAAGTAATACCACGAGATATTTTTTCTAGTAGCTTATGGTGCGTTTATTCTGTACATGAATGAACCCATTATAATGTGTTTAACCTTGCCACCTAGTTAGACTAAAGCGGGCAATAAATATTTTACACCCAATATTTCTTTTCCGTGTCTACTCTGAGCACCTAATAGTTACTGTCTTTATTTTGTGCTAATAGTGTTGGTGCAATTAACCTTAAGCAAGCACTTCTTTTTAAGAAAGCGTTTCTGACTGCCACGGTATACAGGTCATTACTAATCAATACTTGCAATTGTACATTTTTATGCGAAAAGTACTTAATAATATTATGAATTTGAATCACGGTTGATGTCAAACTGCTTCTGTATTCCATTATTATTCACAAAGTGTAAATAAATAAATGAATACTTTTAACTTATATTGTGTAGGACTATGTGTCACAAATAAAGATACTCATACACATAATCTATTTATTTTAACTAAAATACATTTCCAAGAATGAGAGTGTATTGCTGTGAATATATGTCTGATTCAAGTAGAGTCGTGTTTTTTATTCCCTTTTGATTTTGTAGCCCCAACTTTCTTTGGCCATAGTTAATTACGTCCGATTGTAAAAATATCATAGTTAGTCGTTCAACATGAACATTATTTTTCCTTTCTACCTTGCTTATTATTTCTTTTGATAACCCAGTTGCTGAGTTCGCCAGTTCGAAGTTTGGAAAGCGCGTGCTCATTCTGGACCAGAATCGCTACAACAACTACAGTAAAGTGCCTACTGCCCGAAGAAAGACTTGGCTATGCTCTAGATACCCAAGATGTAAGGCAAACGTGACCACTTTCGACGACGTCATCATCAAAACTAACGTAAAACATTCACATACCTATTAGAAGACGTTGTGTCTGAAACCCGCGAATGGTTGCCGTTAATTGGCTGAAAGTTAAAGGAGAACCTTAGACGATTTTTCAAGTGAGTCCTATCAGTGTCGCGTCTTCGCGATAGTATTTACCGCTCAAGAGGCGTGCTGCATATCCCTACTGCATCTCTGACACTGTAGCCACGACTGTAGACTCAGCTGCTAACGCGTCGATTATTTCACACTTTATATTAGGCACCTTTAACTGTTAATCATTATCAAGGTTTCCGGTTTAGTGAATTATGGAGTGAGTCTGTATACCCAAGCCTAAGTATACTGTAATGCATCCTTCATATTGTAATGTTAATGTAACAATAACATTTGACTTTATTATAAACAAATTTATTTTATTTATTTAGTTTTCCGTACATAACTTTATTCAAACGTACTTTTCAAGTGCGCTTGTGTGTGATCTTGGAATAATAAGTAGTAGAAACTATATAGCTTCATGTCATGCTAGAAATAAATACAAATTTTATATTGCTAAGTTCATTATGCGTAACTTGTTTTAGCGAAATATCTTTCAAGTTTGCTAATTACTGGTAACTGAGGTTCTACCCAGAGACATTGACAAAATATAATATATTATTCTATTTGTTTTATTGACTATCACCTGGAAGGGGCCGTGTTCTCTACTTCGCGATTCGGCAAACCTGTGATCATCTGTGGGTCCATCGCTATAATTTCAACAATACTTCACAAGCCAAATCGTTCTGGAGGTGTTGTGTGGAGTGATATCTGAAATGCCGGGCAAGGGTGATGACAACCGAAAATAACATAGACAGGACCATTGACACATAATCATGGTTAAATTACTAGGAATCTGAAAATGTATTACTAACCGTTTGCTAAAATAAGTAAGTGGCTTTATATAGTTATGGGCCTACTTTGATGTTTTTCGACTGGCTGGCTTACTAATTGGTTTTAAAATTACCGACTAATCGCCAACGCCGATCATTCCTATTCTGGAATATAAAAAAAAAAACTTTTGTTATAATGTCTATTGTAAAATACCTATGTTTTTTAAAAGAAAAAAAAATACTAAGACATGCAACATAAAAAATAACTTAATATCTACCTATTCAAAAACGAAACTTATTATTGAGTTGTTTTTCATTGAGTTTCATGAATTTTAATCTATAGGCGCTTATATCAAAAATGCGAAAATTAGTATAGTGTTGTAAGTATTGTATTATATTTATTGTGATGCTAATTCCTCTTCACACTGAAACCGATTTTCTTTAAACATTTTCAGTGCCAACGTTTACAACTTCGCGGTACGGCAAGCCTGTTATAATCATTGACAGCCATCGCTTCAACCGCCACAGCAGCAGTAGAGATCTCAAAGGAATCTGGATATGTGCCAGATCCCCGCGCTGCAAGGCAAAAGTAATCACAATCAATAACGTTATAGCCAGCCGCAAAAATACTCACTCGCACCCTTAAAAAGATGCTACACAGCTTGCTTCCTGACCCTAGAAAATTGTAATCTACAGCACCCTGCCCGATCCTTCACGGCCGCACTTATAGTATTTGGGCACATTATTTAACACAATGTTAATAAATTACTCTTTTGACAATAAAATTTGTCAACCAACCATGCTTATGATTTTCAATGTGTCCGGCATATACCAAGTTTTATTTTGCGCTAGTAAAAACATGAAATATCTATAGGTAAAGTTTTTTTGTAGTTTTTTGATGCGGTTATATGTTGTAGTATATGATCGGTAGTATATGTCTAACTACGTGGGATAATCCACAATAACCATTTTTTATTTTTTACTTTTTACCAGAAATAATGACTTATTTACGAACCGATTTTAAGCAATACAGCATTATTCCTAATCCAATTAAGTACCTTAAATATATTATACATTTAATATAGAGCAAGATATAAGTGTTTCAACTGAGCGCCAACTCGGTGTGACGCGTAAAGAACAGCAGTTTTCAGATGGTCAAATATTTTTTTCGCTGTTCGGGTCGCTGGTGCATACATAAATCACTTTTATGACGGTTCTAACTAATATTTGTTCCATTTTATATTTCTATCCCTGTGTGTTTATCTCACCTCCGACTCTTATTCTTTTCATTGCCACGAGCTCAGCAGGTCTTTGCAAACCTCTTCTAGGAGACTCGTAAATTTTGGGGATAAAGGGTCACCCTGCTTAACGCCCTTCTGAATTTGGAATACTGGTCCAGACGTGTGCAATTTTAAAGTGGCCGTCCTACTCGTTTGGTAAATTTTGCTACATATATAGGTTTTTTAAATTCTGCAATTTTTTCGCTTATCTGATTTATGGTATGCAGGTGGTCTGTGGTGGAGAAATTTCGTCTAAAGGATCGGATAGAGGCATTCTCCGATTTGCTGACGACATTGTGCTGTTTGCGACTACTTCTGCAGAACTACAGGAAACGTTTAAAGACCTAATCAGGACGAGCCCCAAGGTAGGACTAACAATGAATAGGTCAAAAACAAAGATCACGACCAACAGTGTCACTCAAAGCACAGTGGTTGGGGATCGGGAGACAAGGGAGACGTATAGCATACGTCGATGAATACATCTACTTGGGCCAGATAGTCTCCTTCGAGATCAGAAAAGACAAGGAAATCTGCCGTTGCGTCGAAAATGCTTGGAAGAGCTACTGGTCCATGAAAGCTTACATAAAAAAGGACCTTTCTTTGTGCTTGGAACGTAAGCTTCTTGACGTTTGCATCTTACCGATCCTGAGCTAACTTGATCGCTGACAAAAAGTCAGAAGTCCAAACTTGGGGTTTGCCAAGGAGCTATGGAATGCAGCGTTTTGGGGATAAAAAGAATAGATCGGATCCACAACACCACGAGCCATTCAAAGACCGGCATAGTGGACGTTGGTAAAAAGACCGCAAAATTGAAGTGGCGCAAGATCGTCACCCACTGGCTGACTACTAAATAACGTCGTCCGAGATGCCACGACCTTAAAAAGCGATTGCGAGACAATTTAGACCAATATCGCGAAGACTGGCAAACTCTTACCGTCATCGGGGACACGTGAAATAGTTTGGAGGAAGCCTTTGCCCAGCAGTGGGACACTATCGGCTAGGAAAAAAATCTCTGTATGTAAATTTCTACACACTCATATTTCATAGTTCCATCATTTACAACCTCAGGCCTGTGTAGCTCCTCGGCAATTATTACTTCAATAGCCTAGGGGCGTCTGGATGTGTGTTAAGCATCCTGATTACAAGGCAAGATTGACGACATATACCAATAAAATTATCAACATGGAAAAAACACATTGTCATTTAAAAAAAAAGATTTTGTAATACTTTAAGAATTGTTTATTAAAAAATAAATAAACTTTCTTTCAAAACTAAAAATGCCTTATCACAAAATAATAATGTAGATATATGTTACTTATAATATAATAAGTCACTTGTCTAATTTTTCTCGTAATACTCCTAAATCGATAATCTCACTCTTCTTTCTCTTTACTCTTTGCTAATAAGCCTTATCGCATTTCAACAATTTCAACAAGAACTCAATCGTCCTAATCCGAAAAGGGCACGGAGAAAGAAGATTCCGGGTGAAAATTGGTTTTTGGGTATTTGAATTTTTTTGGGCTTTTTAAATTTTTGTCACAAAATCTTTCGATCAGCATGGACTAAATCACAGAAGCAACACTGCAGGTCTGTTTTGAAGTGCGCAAATATTACGCAATATAATGTCTGTTAAAGGTTCTTAAAGGCTCAACACCCATTGTAACTTGCTATAAGAGACGATTTTTTTCTGTAATCAAAAGACAATCCACGCAAGCATTAGTAAAAAAGGCAGTGAACGGTAGTATCGTGTTGCCAATAACAAGAAGAAATCACCAATTTAGAAGGTGGAGTCATAGCTCTACCAATGGTTTTCTTTCTCTGCTACAGATTGCCGAACAACATCAAATCAACAGTTCTATCATAGTTGGAACCTGATGTCTAAAACAATAAAGGATGTTCAAAATACTATTTACGTCGCTAATTACTCTTCCAATGACCAAAACATAAATTATGAGTCCTCTTCACCACGTCGCGTTTCGGCAAGCCCGCCATAGTGGTCGGGAGGTACCGGTACAACATCCACTACAACGACGGCCCTAGAAACACTTGGATATGCGCCAAGTACCCCAAGTGTAAAGCCAGCATTTGCACAATTGAGAATAAGATAACGAAGATTTTGAAATTGCATTATTGAGGCTTAGAATTTCAATTAATTTTAGATTTAAGACACGATTTGAATTAATTTTAAACAAATAAATATGAGGTGGTCGTATCGAAGTGGTGGCAGCTGGTCGATGTCGAAATTAACTTACGACGCTTGTGTTTAGATGAGTGACTATTCCGGCGATATTAGTGTCATACAAGCATCTTCGTGCTTCGAAATAGAGCTTTGAGCAGATAATCCTGACTAATAAGGTTAATTTATGTCGCAAAACCTAGTCAGAGGTCCTATGAGCGGTATGATAAAATCTGTCAGGAAGATTCTCCGCTTCGCTTGCCTTGCAAACATCCCCTTAGCAATTTGCACAGAATCCGCGTGGTGGATCACGCATGACTCATACTACTTTATACTTGAGGTTGGCCTTGTTGGGAAAAGGCCAACCTCAAGTACTAGTGCTATTTACCTCTTACTTACTTTATTTACGTCATAATATGATATATGTTTGAAAGAGGCAAGCCCGATGACAAAGTATAATTGAAATTACTGTATCCAGACGGAATAATGTTTTTAGTGTCAATAGTTCGATCTATGTGGCAGCTACATATTAACTTGTTCATTGTGTTTTAACCAATGATAAAATTAATTTGTATACGAATTGTATTATAATACTTTAGTTGAAGTTATACTAAATGTACATAGAACAAACAGTACTTTAATTGCAAGAAAAATGGCAAAAAACGAAACCCTTATACTTTCGTCAAGTCTGTATGTATGTCCGTCCGTATGTCACAGCCACTTTATTCTATAACTATAAGCATCACACTATTGAAATTTGGTAGAAAGATGTATCCTGTTTACCGCTTTATGAGTCTTATACATAAAATTAAAAATAATGATAAATAAGGGGGGCTCACATACATGGAACTGAAACCGATATTTTTTTGTCAAACATATGTGTGTGGATAGGCATTTAAAAATGACATCGAGGTTCCTGAAACACATTTTCTTTTAAAGTCTAACGTTTGATAAATAGACAATAGACGCTTCTAAAGTGGTAAAATGGGCGCCCCCCCCCCCCCTTTCACTTCTCAACTAAGAGAGTATACATTTTGAAAAAAATATATGGTGTAAGATCTTAACAAATACTTTCAACAAAAATTGGTTTGGACGGGATCGAACTAGTAGTTTTTAAGATATAGAAAATTATCAATTTTTATGGCACATATACATACAAACACTATGAAGTTATATTTGTTGTCATCAAAATATTGTTTAAATAATATTGATAAAGGCAAATGTTTAAAAAAACAGCCAAGTGCGAGTCGGATTCTCGCATTGAAGCACTTAGTTCCTTGCCAACTCTTACTAAATTAGGGTCTACTTACTTCCACTTATCCAAAATACCCCAAAATTTTGTTGACAACAAAAATAAAACATCTACATCGTGTTATTTTTTAATTTTAACTAGCTTAGTTGAAAAGGTAAAGGCCCATTTTACCAATTAGGAAGGGTGTATCTTACAAATATTTTACTTTGAGATAAAATGGTTTTTAGAATCCTCCCTAGTATTTTAAAAAGCCTATCAATAGACACCTAACACGCATAGGTTTCAGCGAAAAAATGTTTGATCTGGTTTCATGTATGGGAGCCCTCCTCAAAATGTCATTTTACTTATTTTTTGTATAGGAATCTTAAAGCGATTAACAGGATACACCTACCTACTAAGATTCATCTGAATAAAGTGGCTGTGACATACGGACGGACAGACAGACGGACTTGACTAATCTATAGGGATTCCGGTTTTTTCCATTTAGCTACGGCACCCTTAAAATTATCCTATGTTTTCCTTTTCCCCTTTTTCCTTCTACCATTACTTATAAGATATTCTCTAAGAACTTGCCATGTCGTATCAGCAGGGCGATTCAGAACTTTCGATAAGCCAGGCTTGGGTTTCGGCTATAAATGTAGAATATTTTCATATTCAAACGCAGCAAGAAAAACGTTTTTTAATTTAAAGTATACTTTTAGGTCAAGGTCCGATTCTGCTGCAAACAAGGAAGGGAAAACCGTTGCTTCAGATTAACGAGCACAGATACAATTGCAAGAGGATCATGGGCCCGAAAACCTACTGGATGTGCAATCAGGCCCGTAAGGGGTGCAAAGTATCCATCGTGACCCTTCATGACGTCATCGTCAAAACTAATAATGAGCACAATCATACGTAACGTAATATACCAGTATATTTAGAGCTAGTGTTATAGATGTTCTTCTGTTTTAGGGTTGTGTGTTTTTAATCGTAATAACTCCTTCAGAGTACTCAACGATGTTCAATGTCTAAATAAACAATGGTATGATTTATCATTACTTAGTAAATACGAACGCGAGAAGGCGAGCTTTTATTCGAAATTATTATTTTGTGGGATTCTATTACGGCCCATTAAAAAACATTTTAGGAAATCATGACTAAATATGAGGTGCGTGGTTTTCAAATATATATTTTTATGTCTGTAAACGAATAATAAGATAGGAATTGATGAAACGGAACGTTGTTTAGATAAATAATGTTTAAAGCATTTGGTAAGATAAAAATTACACTGATTTGTTCTATCACAATGTTATTGCATAGTTTAATATAAAAGTGAGTGTGATTCGTATGTACTTATAGTGTAAATAGTATAGTTATATGACATTTGAAACATAGAAAATCTAGTCAATAAATATTATTCTGAAATCAGGAATAAATGTTTTTTTAATGAATTTATACAAGATATATTTATCTTAGCTGATTAAGTTAATCATAGCAACACTATGAAATTAAACTTATTTTTTTTGCTTGTAAAATTTTGTAAGTGATCTTTTTATAAATAAAAAAATAGAAGAAACATACATTTTATTCCTACGTTTTATTTTTCAGGGTATCAATTTTTGGCAACGAAACGCGGAAAACCGTTGATACAAATAGGTGCTTATAGATATAATTTAATTAACAACAAAATGAAAAGGAGATATTGGAGGTGCAATAAAGCCCGCTCGTGTGAATCGTCTATAGTGACGTACGAAGACGTCATTGTGAGCGCGAAAAACGAGCATAAATAACCATTAAAGTATTCAAATAAAATAAAATAAATTCTTGCACGAATTTTTTATTGCGTTTGAAGTAACTTATGTAAAGATACATTTTTTTTATGTCTTCGCATTAGGTCTCAAGTCATAATATAGTGTCTGATATCTTTCATTGCTTATTTTAGCACTAGCCAATTGTAACAAGGCAATATGGGCTAGTTGAGTGGCTTGTGTATGTGTATTGTTACCTGTAGGTCTATTTGAGCAAAGATTTATTGCATAATTTTACTTAATTCCGTCTTGCAAACCTTTTAAGTCCTCCTCCTTGCATCGTGCTCGTCAATATGAAGTTACTTCTGTTGATATTCCTCCATCGGTTTTGTCCTCGGTGTCATGAAAAGCGGCGGCGTGGAAATATAAGTCCACCGCAGCGCGAATCTGGTCGGACCATCTTATTGGGCTGACTAGAGGACTTCCGACTACGGGATGCAAGTCTTGGAGAAGCTGCATCAAGAGGACGTCAAAGCCTTGCACGGCCGGCCTTAGAGTTTCCTATGACAAACTAGACATTCTCAACGTTTTGTATAATCACAACTTAATAAAACATTAAAAAAAATCTTAATTAGTTTAATTTTTGTTTTACATTTTGATTATATTGTTTTTATCAACTTGCCGGCGTTAAAAAAATGATCTCCTAGGCAAAGGGCTACAGGATTTCATCATTCATGCATAAAAGTTGAATTTCTGTAGCAATTCGTAAAACAAATCTTTGATTCAGTCATTGAGCAAGATTCATTCAGAACTTGAGCCTGTGAAAGACAATCGGAACAATTGTTTTAATAAAAAAGTCGCTACTTATTCATAACATTTATTTTTATCTAATATTTCAAGGCATTTGCAACTTAAGACCATCAGTGGTTTTGATGACAACCCTAAAAATAATGTAAATTTATGTCAAGGTGATAATTTTATCGGACACAGCCATCAATGTCGCGTTTGTCTACGCCGTGACTAGAGAATATAACTGAGTTCATGGTACTAACGCCATTTCTTCTTTTTTTCAGATCTGAAGCCTATTTTCACCAAGTCTATTTTCGGAAAGCCAGTGATAAACTCAAACTCAAACTCAAAATTTTATTTGCCATGACAATTAAAGTAAGTAAGTAGCACGTGTGTTCAGTCTGCTCGCAGACGTGCAAAAACTTAATTATAGTTATTATTACATAAAGATACATATTATTGATGTCAATTAAATAATATTGAATAAATTACATTAGTTTAAATAATATTAAGTATTTTAAATTAAATCAGTCGCCATTTACAATATTCATTATTACTATAAAAGCATTTTTCCAAAAGCCAGTTATTCAATCGCTTCTTAAATATTGGTCCTTGAAGTGATTTTAGCTCTGCCGGCAGTAAGTTATATAAAACAATACTCTTATTATATGCATTTCTTTTATATATATCCTTGCGACAGGGGGGTTGATGCGTAGTTTAGATAGAGTTTAGAGGGCACAGATACAATAAGAGGACGGATCGCAACGGCCATCGGATCACCTGGCGATGTGTCAAGAGGAGGACCTGCAATGCGCAGCTGGTCACCGTCAAGGAAGACATCATCGAAATAAGGAACGGCCACGATCACGATTGAAGTGATATTGTATTTATTATCATGCCTCCGTTACACATTTTCGCTAGACCATAATAAAGGCAAAAAAGCGCAAAGTAATAAAATGATTCAATTAATAAAACGTATAGTTACAAAATGCTATTTATTTTTATTTAATATTTGAAGGCATAAGCGACTTTTCAACGACAGTTTATTATTATTATGATACTTAAAAAAATGACGAGAATAAATTCGGACGGGGAAGTCTACTTTTGATGTTATTCCTAGTAAAGAAGACGTAGTTTATTTAAATTCCGAATAACTTAAAACTTTTCATAATTTTGTAGCGTTGAAGCCAATTTTAACCGAGTCTGTATTTGGGAAGCCTGTGATAGACCTCGGAGGGCACAGACACAATAAGAGGACGGACCGTAACGGTCACCGCATTACCTGATGGTGTGTGAAGAGGAGGAGGTGGTCCTGTAACGCTCAGCTGGTCACCGTCCATGATGAGGTCGTCGAAATCAAAAAACTGCCCTAATCACCAATGAACAGAAATTCGGTGTTTATTATTTAGGTTATTCGTGACATAGGCCAAATTCGAGAGAGGGCTCGACTGAGCACAAAAAGCTTACCCAGGAGGTCCTATGGAAAGAAAGGCCGCGGGCTTTTTCGAGAAAATGCAGCCAGCTTTACACAAAATAAATCAAACCTAAGTCTCAATAATGCTGATTGGCAACAAACGAACCGTTGCTGTTATTGTAAACTACCAGTGTTTTAGTTGGGGTCTAAGTATGTCACCTCTTCTCCTTATGCTTCTGATACAAAGATATTGTATTTAGAACTAGATTACCGGTGAGACGCTGAAAGATTGTCAAACAAACTGTCTGCTTTTAACGGCATCAACGTTCTTAGAGTCACAATGCCTCAGTGCGCCTTAATAAACTACAGAAATAACTTATAGAAATAAAATATTTCTAATATAATTATTATATTTTTGGTGAGTAAATTTTAATTAATAATGCCATTTCATGATTGAAGTATTTTCAATAAAATGAGCTAGTTTTTTTTGTTGGCCAACCTGCGCACTAAAAGTCTATTTTGTAAGACTGTACCATACATAGAGTAGTGTGCTACAACTTTTTTTAAAACAATAACGAACATATTAGTAAATTGGTTTACGCTCCGGATTACAAAGTTAATCACGGGTTCAAATCCCTATGGCCATGTATGTTTTTATCCGTCTATTAGTTATGTACATGTAACTGTTATATTGTTTTATTGAATAAATTATATAAATTTTCTTATAACATGATGCAAAATGACTTGTAGGAGAAATAAAAGCACTTCGTATCAATTATGTTTCACCTGTTTTAATTTCATTTTAAGATTTCCGGCTAATCCATTTGTGTGTGCAGAATAGGTTTTAATTGCTGCAAAAGAGAGAAGAGAGCATTTCTTGTTTCCCAAAAAAACTCTGCTGTTTGCTTAATTCATTTCGACAAATTTGATAATTCGGAAAATTCGCAAAGACGGCTATTAATAAAACACAGCTATCCCAAAACACAACATTTAGGAAACTTACACTTATTAGTTGAATCAGATGCTTCACCACATTATAATATAACAATTTAAATTACAGATTTAAGAGTATTACAATTTAGACGTAACGAATAACTTAAAAGAACAAACAACAGCGAGTTTTGAGTATACATAAAACTGAGCCTTATGATTTGCAGTTAAAGCATGTTATTATGTTCTATCAATATTAATGATGTCATTCGGGTGCATTATACTTGTATGTATTTAATAGACTGTGCCGTAATTGAGTACTTTTTTAGTTCGTGAAGCGTTATTTTATAGTTGTAAGAATAGGCTAGTTAAAAGCTAAGATCAAAAATCACAATGTTAGTAGATTCTAGTGATTTATTATGTTATGCAGATACACAAAAAAAAACTAATTCATTTATTCATTTAACTAAGGACTGTAAATGTTTATAATCATTTAATTTGTACAAAATATACATGTGCTTACGTGACCGTGAATCACGTTCACTGATAGGAAACGTGACTCTCAGTGACTCTGATGTTGCTGCCATGACATTTCGAGCATTTACGAGACCCATTCAAACTACATTTTTTATCATTATTAAATATTTTTAATGTTAAATATTAAAAGAAAAGTTTATTTATTTATTATAACTCGTTTTTAAAATTAGGTCAACTAGCCTATTGTAATGTACCTACATACTTTCAAAATATATTGGGAAAGTTACTCTAACTCCACGACTCTGTTCCGAAAATGATGTCTGATGCGATGGATGTCTATCTATTGTCATTAATTAATCAGACGAATCAAATATGGCACATTTGTGTACTCTTCATAAAATTATTATCCCTTTGAAATAGAACGACAAAATCGAGATGTCACTAGCAGCAAACTGTGTGATAAAATGAGATGGGTAGCAGAACCATTTTTGTCAGATGTCAAACAGTTGACCGCCCTGCAGAAGCTCGCTGAAAATTACGTGCATTTTATTTTTTTATATTTAAAAGTGAAATTGTGTATATTTTGGAGAAATAATGCGTCTGAAACATGGTGACTTGATCGGTGATTGATTGTTATGCATTACAGCGGCATATTTATTTGTTGGGGAAATAATCATTTAACAGGTAGATTAGTCCAAATCGAAGCCTCTTAATATACGACTTATATTTACCAATGCGCTTCAAATTTAAAGTACGCAGTTTGATTATTCTATTCTACAAACGTTAATTTACGTAAAAAATAAAGACAGAATAACACAGGGAATGTATATCGACGAATATTTTGTAAATGAAATAACATTTAGTTTTACACTAGAGCTGCATGTTCAATATTTTGTGTCGACTGTTTATCATGCAGTAAACTACTATATTTAACTTAGGAACATTGGTATAAATCACCTGATCGAAAGGTTATCATTTAAAGCTACAAATGTTACTTACTTATGTTAGTTACTGACATCTTAAATCGGTTTCGTTTGACAGCTTTTACTTGTCCTTTTATTCCGATAGGACTATTAATTTTATGGTACTCTTATAGTTCGCAAGACGTCATCTACTTCTAAATACATTGTCATTGTTCTAATAGCTGATAGTCGTTACTGTCATGACTGATAGCTGTTTTGATTTTCAATTTGATAACTTACGTTGTAGTCATCGCTATTCATAGCACATAGAAGTACTATTCGTAACGTTAGCTTTGATTGGGTATTTTTTGTATTTATTGTGAAATTCGTAAAAAAAAATAGTATTGAATGTAGCTATCAGTCATATAATAAATTGAATATGATTATTTTAAATAAGAGATTTAATTTTCGTTTTTTATTACAAAATAAATTATATCATTTTATTTAATGCCTCAAAAATGTTGCTATTGAAATTCTTTGAAGTCGGTGCATGATTTCAAGTTTATCTAACCAAAAGTCTACACACATCATGCACTAACTTCAAAAGATTATTCTTCTCCCAAAAAGAGGACAAAGGCGTTTTATTAAAGATTATTAGTCAGTTTTGAAGGCGTTTTTTTATAATTCTTAGTTATTACATATATCACAAAAAAAACTGAACCGATTTCGATGAAATTCACAGTGCACCCTAAGTTGGTCTATATCTGATGGAACTAAAAAAATATCATCTCTGTTGAATTTGAAGTTTTTTTTGTGAACTTTTTTCAAACTTAATAACCTAATTCACACCATTTTTTTAGTAACTGCTAGTGTCATAATATGTAAAGTGTAATAATCAGAGCCCTATTCTAGCTGATCTACCGAGAAAACTTTTCCCCTAAACTTGTGCTTGTTTTAAGGCCTTCGAGCAAGGCATGATAATTGAATCTCAACGCGGTAAGCTGCTGCTCTTTGAGGAAACAGTAAACGCTCTAGTCGAAAATCTTACTGGATTTGCGGCACGCAGAAGCAGAACAATTGTAAGGACACTGACATCACTGCAAAATTATCGTAGGAGACCTCACTCACACCTCAATGACGCAACCGATTACGTAGCTCTGGGTACCGCTGGGGCGACGGAGTGCATGCGTTAAGCGAACCTCCGTCGTCTCACTTAAAGCGGATTGAGGGAAACCGCGGAGGTTTCAGTGGGTAAACCTAAACGAACGAAGGGAGTCCCCCATTTCTATGTGTTGTATTCATAAATTATATTTTTTTGATTCTATCGAACTTCATATTGTTAATACTGACTCAGCTTTAACCAAAAAAAAAACGATCTGACTTCTGAGTCACATTTCAGCAGTATTCAGATATACCACGAGCGGTAAACGTTGTCTGGACATTGGATACTCTCGGTACACCATCCATCAGAATGAGGGCTTGAAGACCAGATGGAGATGCATTAAAAAGACCATGGGCTGCACAGCGTTTGTCACAACAATTGACAACATAACCATCAAAGTGAGGAGCGTTCACAAACATTGAGGCGGAGGTTGCCTTCGATAGCATTACGATATAAAGAAAAATTTTATGAAAATTCTAAGAAAAGACGTGAAAGTGAATACAGGATGTAGCCTGTAATAAGATCTTATTATTTTAATATAGCCTTTTAACTAACCAGGTACCGCTACTAAATAATAAAAGAAAACTTTAATTTTCTCACAAAATAAATCGAACCAGCAATTTTGCAGTCATAGAACTTGACATTTGCTCCTATTACAGGCTACGCGTTGTATGTTTGTAAAGTTACCATTATGTGTTGAATGTGTTCTATCATCTCACGTACATGCTTTTTATGCTACATTTCCACACGGGGAAACCAAATGATTCTATGGCATGATTTTGTATAAATTATTCGATAAACATCCTAACCTCTGTGCTTCGGAGGGAATCCTGAGTCTGGACAGCAATTGGCTGGCAATTTTAACTGTGATAACCATAGATGGTAACAGGAAAAAAGGGAATGGATATGTTTGTATATAAGTAGCCATGCGTGTTTATTCATCATGGGAAGAAAGCATTCTCCTGTTTGTTGAGATAGACCGCCTTCACCATATTTTTGTAGAAGAGTGATTTATTTATATTTTTATTTGTAAAGACAACTTACCTCATTTATAATAATAATATGAACTGTGTGTTATTAAAGGAATGAAAACCCGTTTTTTTCTAACTCATTCATGCAAAATTTTTGTTGTTATTTTGATATTTTACAAACTTTTTTCATGTTCGATCGAATGCATCACCGCCTTACCACATTCAATCGATAAAAATCATTAAAATCTCTGTAAACAAAAGATGTCGCGAGGTAGTTTGCAATGTTTTTGTTTCTTAAACTAGTAAGGTGGCGGTGTCCATTATAAATAATTTTCATTTTACCCTATTTCCTACTGTAGCCGCATATCACAATGCATATTTAATTTCAGAACTGCAGTACAAAATAGTCCAACCGACTCACAAGCGTGGCAGACAAATCATGTTGTTGGGTCCCCATATATATACACAAGAACGGCTGAAAGGGCCAAAAGCGGAGTGGCGTTGTAAGAAAAGATCCGTCAATGGGTGTCGGGCTAACGTCTGCACTATTGAAGGTGTGATCGTCAGGAGCAATCCCGAGCATAATCATAGTCCGTAGATTACATTTTTTGGTGTTTTTCTCCGAAAGTTCATAATACCTAGTGTCGAAAGACCCACGTCCAAAACACTCAATACCGAATAGGCAAAGTCACAATTGCTGTGAAAAGCATAGTTCTAGATGTCTATGGCTGAAAGTTTATAATATCGAAAGTTCATAATATAGAAACCGATTGTTTCAAAGACGACGGGTTCGATTCCCGGTCGGGTCAATATAGAAGTATCAAATTTTTCTCTATTTTCTCGGGTCTGGGTGTTGTGGTACCGCCGTTGTATCTGGTTTCCATAACACAAGTGCGTTAGCTACTTACTTTGGGATCAGAGCAATGTATGTGATTGGTGTCCAATATTATTAAAATACCCAAAATTAAAAAATACTGCTGGCCATTCTTTTATAAATGATAATTTGATTGACATATTAAGCAATGGCTCTAACCTAATTATTATTCTACTTAAATTTTCGGTGTTTCATGTTTCGGTAGGTTTGTACTATCGGTATTTTGAACTTTCGATGTTTTGAAACTTTAGGATTTTTACGTTTCATGATTTTCAATGTTTTGTACGTAGCGTAGGTATTACGAACTTATATATTTTATCTAACTTTTAGAGTTCGACCATTCTAACAATTTAATAGGTCGAAGTAAGGTTAAGTTTTTGTTTTATAGTATTAGAAATACCAATATTATTATAAGTGATTCTGCATGCTAAAAATATAAATTAATCGTTTTCACAAAAAACTAAAAGTAAGCTTCTTTTGATTTATTTCTACTGTCAAATGAAAATTGCTTGCACGTAACTACAAACAAACTTAAGTTGCAAGCGGTTTTTGAAATCCCTAAGATTAGGGTGGTAATGCATCGTTACATCGACAGTTCTTTGGTAATAATGAAAATATTGACTATTTTTGTCGATTTAAATTTTTGAAATATACGCATGAATGATTGATTAGATAATTCAAAGTAAGTTTCGTTTTAATTTATACCACGACTTCTCAGAAAGGCCTGATGCATGATTGTCTAGCCAGGTTTTCCAAAAATACCACTATCGACTCAATCATCGCTAATTACACCGCTGGTATCATTATCATATTTGTATTTTGTATCAGATCAGCAGTTTTATTTGACACCTACCAAGCGTGGCGATCAACTCATGGTAATTGGTGCCTATTCATATTTACTTGAAAGAGTGCGGGGAATAAAATCGGAGTGGCGTTGCAAAAAGAGAAAAGCAAATGGATGCAGGGCGCATGTCATTACTTTTGAAGGCAGAATCGTTATAATCAATCATGAACACAATCACCCCTGAAAAAATCAACTTGAAAAAAAAAGTACCTAGGTTATCAATTTGACCTGTATGTAGTTCGCATGTAATTATGTTTGTTGCGATTATCTCGCGTTTAACTTAATTAATTTAACAATATTTATAAATTTTTACACATAATATTTGGACACAGGTGTTTTTATATTTTTAGATAAATTGGTACGATCAATAAACTTTTTCATTCATATTTGGGTGTGTTTTTTATTAATAAATTCATTTTCGGTCACCTAATAATTGTTCCTAAGTTAGTAGATCTTGTTCTTGATCTTATGACAGTAACGTCACTCACATTGAGTCACTTAAAAATTTAAATGTAAATCTTCCCCTTATCAGTAGCTTTACAAATATGAGTCCTAACCTAACCTCATTGGAATTTTGGAAGGTGATTTTAGGTATATGCTATAAAAATAAATAGTTGCGGTCTAATAAAGTGTAAGCCAAGCATTATTTTTTCATAAAATTAAGGAAGTGATCAATTAATTGGGAGACAGATCTAACATAATAAGTCGCCAGATTTATTATATTTATTTTAAAACGAAATAAACTAAACTTATACATTGTTGATTGAATTAACATTTTTTTGAACAGATCATTTATATTCAGGTCAAATTAATTTTTAAAATAATATCACACATTAATTTGATGATTTATACTTTGGTATAGTTTTCATTAATGTGGTGACAAATATAATTTTCGCAGATTCGTTGCACATAAAAATATAGTTCTCTTATTATTTCTCTTTTATTACTAACGTTGGTGGGTATTTTGACTAACTTTCAATTGTTACATTGATTATGTATTGAAATTGTAGATGCGGTGCCGTTCGTCACTATGAATTTACGAGTAAATGGATCTCACAAATTTCACAATGAACTAGTGAAAAAAAAAGGTCGTAAGATTGTGTTCACAGATAAAAAATCAAGTAGTTTTTTTAACACGATAGTGCACGTATGGTGTTTGTTGCGAATTTATTTCGCCTAGAAAGAGTGTCCAGAGTAAAATCAGTGTGTCATTGCAGCAAAAGAAGATCGACTGGGTACAGGCCAATGTCGTTACTGTCGATAATCTAATTGTTAGGAGCAATCATAACTGAAGAACAAACACTTGAGGATTTTTTATGCAATCTGCAAAAAATCGGGCATTTCACTATTTATGAAACAAAGTTATTAGGAGTACAAACAGGAAATATACTTTAGTTTTGAAAGAAACATGCATGTAGAGATTTAAGCATGGTGTTTCTTCTACTGTCACTTGGTAGATAGACTTTTTTTGGTAACTGATTTATTGTATTGGAATATTAGATGCGCCGTTCATACCAGTAAATTGCCGTGAAAAAGAGATTCTTATCATTGGATCTCACAAATTTCACAAATAACTAGAAAAATCATAATAAATGGCGGTGCTATGAAATAAGTAATACTACTTGAAGAGCAAACATCATCACTATTGATAGAGTTTTATAGTAAGGTCCATGTTTCAACTCAACCATGATTGAAGATATTTTAACGAAATTATGCTTTTGTCACATAATTTATATGTCGATGTAATATTGTGAAAACCGCGAGATTTGAATGTAACAGTTTTTAAAACGTTAGATAACATACTTCATACATTTGTAGATTAACTGAATGATACACAAATTGAATGTATTGGTATTTTTTATTTGTCAGGTATTATATATAATGACGTATGTATTTTTTAAAAACACATTTGTATTTTTTCCCTCTTTTAATGTACAAAAGTATTCATTATTTACTTTCTGTCCAACTTGCACATCGACTACACTGCACTGTATATAGAACTTGTAATGGTTAAAAATATACATAGTATATCGAAAGTTTTAAAATTATAAACTCCTTTTTTTATAGCCAATAATCTTATCTTTATGACAAACCGAAGAGTGAACAGAGTGATCGTGTATAGGAGGAATACGTTCTGCAAGAAACGAGCTAGAAATGCCAAGTGCGAGTCGCGCTGCGGCAAGACGAACTACACCAAGTGCAAAGCAAGCATCATCACTGTGAATGATATTATAGTCAAATGTAACTTGAAACATAACCACGATAGGAAAAAAACAAAATAAACCTTTTTTTAATATTTGTTATTCAAATTAGGCAAATTTATAAATTCATAAACAGATTGTCAAAGTATTTCTGTCCTAGTATTATAATTACAAATTGATATTTAGGTAAATAAGTGAAGATACTATTTTAGGAATGAGTTCAAATCAAGATAACTGACGTTGTAATTATTCCTATTAATCTTGATTTAGTACAAGCAGCGATACGTCATTCCTAATAAGCTGATATTTTTATAGTTTACTCGTAAGGCACATCTCTGCGTTCCTGTCAGGCAACTGTGTTACCAATGCTTATGTAAAATAATACTATTTATTGATTTTAAATTGTAGGCATCTTATTTTCACGTTACTTGCACACGTTTTGCTATCGATTAAGAATAATGTGGATATAAGATATATAATACTTCTCTACAAATTACTCGAATGATTAGGACTTGAAGATGAAGTATTGTCTGGAAGTCACAATTATTTTAATTGAGTAACATAAGTAACACTCCTTTTTACTTCGTACTAACCTAACAATCACGATCCTAGCATCTTCCAAGTTTCCACTTCTTTGCGTGTTCTCTCTATCGCCTACTCTGACCGTGTTAGAAGTCTTAGGGTGAGTAGAGAGCAAACTTAAAACAATGCACCGAAAATGACACGAAAAATAAACTTTATTCTGATTTTTTATTAGAGAGACCAAAATGACAACTTTAATCACACTTTTTCTTTTTTAACGTTGCAAGTTTAGTGCAAAAGTGTTGTAACAATTCGATTGTGAGCGATTAATCGGATTTGTGATATGAGTTTTTGTTATTTGATTTAACTTTATGATAAGTAATAAATGTATAACGTCGCATTTATATATAGACAAACTGAATTCATAAAAAAGTTTTACTTACGGGATTCTTATCTCTGTAATATATAAATATCTTTTAATACCAAAATTTAGGGCAAATGTGGTTTTGGAAACAATATTGATTTAAAATGTGATCAACACTTTACAATGGATTGAATTAATAGGTCTTTTGATAAAGTTATTAAATCTTCAATATAATATTCCTTTTATGGAAAATTTTAATATGTTTTTTGATAGGTACGATGAAAGCCAAATTTTTTTAAACGACCTTCTGTTGTTTACTATCTGAGGTATTTGTTCAAAATCAACTAAAGGTTCGGAATTACCTAAATGAAGAAATTAATTAACCCGATTTTCATCTGGCAGGGAAGCTGATAAAACTTAGCACCGGAACACGAGTGTTGACTTGGGAGGGTTATACTTACAACCGGAGGCGAGCGACGCACCAGCAAAGATGGCGGAGGTACTGTGCGCATTACCACAACGGCTGCAGGGTCAGCCTCATCACAAATCGAGAGCTGTATGTCTTACAAAAAAGCGGGGACCAAACTCTCTCTCCCCCCAAGTATTACCAAAGCAAAGGGGTCCATTACAAGGTCTAGATTTATGTCATTACCATCATTTCCATACCTTGTTCGCAGTTTATCCAGGGTCGGGTCTCCTTATACACTTGCGATAGAGAGATCTGCTCTGTTTGAGCATACAAGGGAAATAATACCTACCTATTTATTTTGTGTTATCAATAAACTGAATAAATTATAGGTCAACTCACTGTACCGATATAGGTAACCTTTAGCTTTATCGATTATCATTCCAGAGCTAGGTTTTTAATCTGTCTTTTGTGGCATTACGACTCTTGGGCACTTATTTTATTAACCGCATCAATAATCTGAGTGATTTGTGTTGAAAAATGAAATATACTTACTAATTTAAGCTAACTTTTTATTACTCGTATAGAAGGATCAATGCATGTATTAAATGATATAGTTAGAATCGAATAATACTAAAGCATCTATTAAGGCTAAGCACGTATGCAAAGGTCGTAAGTGTAAACGTATGTTCGTTTATTATGTTAATTCACGTATTGCTCGGAAACTATAAGTCATAGTGAAATTATTCTGTCTTAGTTCAGTCTGGTAGATTCTGACTTATTTTTTAAAATCGGCCCAGTGGGTTTTGTGATATGGGTAACAACAAAAATACTTTTTTTTATTAAACCGCCTTCAGAATATTCAAAAGCTTGAAATTAAGATAGTAAAGGTATATAAAGAAATTGACATGACTGGTGAATACATATTTAGAAAATTGACTTTTTATTCGTAACGTGAATTATTTCCTCCTATCAAATCCAATTAAAATGTATAATTTATTTATTTTATTTATTTAAAACACTTCATTCACAAACAAAAGGTACATATGGCGGACTTAATGCTAAAAGCATTATCTACCAGTCAACCATAGGTCTATACAGAGAAGATGCTGGCGGCGCGAAGGAAGTGATAGAAGGGCAAAAGTGAGAGCTTGACTACTATTCGGAAGGGTTAAACTTAAAACTATAATAGGTATTCAAAATCAAACATAAACATACATACTACTTATTACATAAATACCTTATACATCAATTCATAATTATGGAATAATAAACATACAAATAGTACATACACATAATAATAATACTAATGGTACACATGTGAGAGAGAAAAAAGAAGAGGTCAGTGAGGCACTATAATATATATAACGTGTATTTTTAAACTTTTATTTCATTTGTAAGTAGTTATGATTCTAAATATACTATTAGGACTCAGTTACACATATTTTTGTATATTTCAACATCCCAAACAAAACTATGCTAACCACTATTGTGAGTAATTTAGTACCTTGAAAAATCGTAAAAATAAGAACAAGGTTTTGAGATTAAGATTAATTTAACGCAAGAACCATAATAAAAATGACATACACAAGGTGTCAGCCTACTCTAGCAGTGTCGGAAGTCTCGACATAGTTCCGTGTAACAGCCACCAGGTGGCGCTCGAAAAAAGCTGAGACAAAATTGGTGTTTTCGTGTATTTATTGATTGAGAAGAATTTTTGAATGATGCTTAAAAAACTACAATTTTTTTAAAAGATTTATTAAAGATATAGCTACGTAGGTTAAAATAATATTTTATGAATTAGAAAATCACAAAATTGAAATTGTCGACGCGAAATGTCAAAAATGATGCATCAGACTACGCCTGCAGAGCTTTTACCCAATAACTCTGTGCAAGGCTAGCTGCTAAAATAACAAAACTTGACTAAAATTGGAAAAGAAAAAAGAAGGCTATCGCAGGGGAATTCTAAAAGAAATCGTCAGTAAAGCATGCAAAGGCAATAGTATAAGCAGAGAGTAGCCACAATATATGAGTCCAAAGGATGTGACGGATGTCCCGGATTCTGTACACAATGCTTTTGTGAAGCGCAATCACATTAAGTTAGTTACCGATCAGTTTGGAAGAATGTCACTTAAACATGGTTTAATTTGTTCTGAAGATAATTTATGTAATGTTTTTATTTATTTATATAAACTAACTTTCATTTATATAAAATAACATTCTGAAACTAATAGTATACACAATTGAAACTTAGTAGGTAGATGTATCCTGTTAACTGCTTTACGAATGTCAAAAATGATAATGATATTTAAGTAACCGTACATGAAACTTAAACCTAAGCTTTTAACCTATGCTTGTTCGGTGTCTATGGATAGTTCTTTCAAAATGCTATTGAGGTTCCTAAAACCATTTTCTCTTGGTTTGAACGAGATTAATTATTTTCAATGACCACTATGACTTTTAGCAGCGATAGCGATGCATTCGCGAAATGTCAAGCTTTAAACACGGCGCTGCTTTTAGCATCGATACAGTCGCGATGCAAAAGCTGTACATTGTCACAAAATAATAACTAGTAACTAGCATTGTCAAATTATATACTCAATTTTGGCGCGCGTTTACTAACGCGCGTTAGCATCGATGCTAAATCAAATCTGTTCATTGCGTGAGTCGCGATGCTGAAGCGCGTTTCGAAAACGCGCTACTGCATCGATGCTAAAAGTCGCAGTGTGTAAGGGGTCTTACAGTATGATGTTTTCAATTTGTTTTCATTCGTCAGGATCATTTAGTTTGTAAAAGTTTTTATAGAGTCGTTCAGATAATTTTGTTTTTGTTATATAGAATAATAAATCTGACAACCTTTTAATATTCTCAGTCATCAAGACAAGTAAATTTTTATTTCACTTTAATTGCTACATTTGGAAACCATGTCACATCATAACTAACCATCTTATTAATTTTCAGTGGGTGAAATAATAATGTTAAAGAAAAGTATGAACACCCTGCTATTGGGTGGTTACACATACAATCAGATGACGAGGTCGGTCGCTGGTCTCCGCTGGCGGTGTACTATGTATGAAAAGGGGTGTCCTGCTTCAGTTTGTACCAACGAATATCTAGTTCCATTGAAGTTTAGGAAAATCCACACCCATGACGAGCCGATGCTCACGAATGTAAACAAACTTTAACCTTTTATGACTTTGTTGTACCTAAAACCGGATATTTTTTTGTCAAACCTATGCGTGTCTGTGGATAGGTCTTCTAAAATGACATAGTGATTCCTAAAACCATTTTATTTTAAAGTCTAATATTTCATAGCTAGACGCTTCCAAAGTGTTAAAATGGCTAATCCTTCTTACTTCTAAACAAGGCGAATGTAAATTTTGAAAAAAAAATCTAATGTAGATCTCAACAAATCCTTTCAACGGGAATTGGTTTGGACGGGACACAAGAAGTTTTTGAGATAAAGCACATTTTCAACAACCGCAAACATAACTTTGTTCTTCATACAAACACTATGAAAATCAAAGTTTTATTTGTGTGGTATTTTACTGAGTGGAAGTAAGTGGATTCCCTAATTCAGTTAAAGTTGGCACGGAACCCTCAGAGCGCGAGTCCAACTCGCACTTAGCCGGTTTTTTAGATATTATTGTAGAGTAAAATTGATTGTTTAGTTGTTAAGTGAAACGTAATTTTGGTGAAATTAATTGATCTCATGTGTTATTTATTATTGAACTACATTATTAACTAAACAAATAGGTACTTATATATATTACCCAGTTTTCTTTTATTGAATCACAGAGATACAAACTGTTTCGTTGTCATCCCCTGATTTCTTCCGCACGTTTTAAGAATAAGCGCGTTCAAACAGGTCTAAAGATATATTTTCGGGTACCTTCAGCATATTTTTCCTAATCAAGTCAATTAATTTATAGATTCGGTCTACATAAAAACTAGCCGTGGCAATGACATTCTTGTGATAGGTAAACATAGATACACGAAAGAATATTGCGTTAAGCAAGGAGATAGCTTGAACACAAGATGGCAGTGTACCAAGTAGAATTTTGGCTGCAAAGCTTATGTGTTCACTAAGGACGACGCTCTGCTCCAATCTGGCGGCATCCATAATCATCTTATTGAATAAACTTATGAAAAACTTTTTTATCCAAATCTTAGGTACTGTATCAGATAATTAAAATATGTATTAATGGTTTTGGATGTGTACCATCTAAGTAGTAGAATTGGTAAACTCTACAATAATCAAAGTTGACCATGGGATGTGCACTCTATGTCCCTGGCTAAATTAAAAGCCGTATCATCCGAAATTCTAGTGTGATTTTATTAAATTGTATTAACATTGTTTTTTTTTGTTTTTTAATTGTTTACTGGTGTTATAAATAATATGATATGAGTCATAACAAATAATATAAGTCCAGTTTTTATAGGCACAGCCACCATAATAAACAAAGCACACGGTGTGCTACTCTAAATGAAAATACAATTAGTTCTTAAATATTTGTGTAATTATCATTTTTCTTAATTGTTGTTGTAATTATCATTGGTGTACTATAAATTGGAATTTCATTACGTACTTTTTTTCAGAACCGGTCTTCCTGAAAACCAGTCGCGGCAGTCATATTCTTGTGATCGGCAAGCATAAATACACGAAAGATTATTGCGTCAAGCAAGGAGACTACTTGAAGACACGATGGCGGTGTACCAAGAGGAACTTTGGCTGCAAAGCTTATGTGTTTACTTTAGACGACGTTCTGCTCAAATATGGCAACAGCCATAATCATGTTACAGAATAAAGGAAATCGCTAAAAATATCCTATGAAGTGTACACCGGATGTCAGTGCAAATATAGAGTCGTACAAAACACGGACAAAACCTTCAAGAGGCCAAATTTGACACGCACGCATCCGCCCGTCACTCGCAATTATCAAGTAATTTTAAAGATTTTACAATTCTAATCTAAAAGTAAATAAATAATATTATTTTACTAAGATTTTTTTAGTAACAACTCATTGAATGATAGCTTTGTCCTGGTAGTACTTAAATATTGTGCTTTTTTGTAGGATAGTAAGACACGAGTTCTTTTGGCATTCGCCCCGTATGAAAATTATACGAAAAAAAGTTAAAACGGCTAAGTTTTCTAGTGCTATATAAATTTTCATAAATATAATCCATTTGAAATTTAAATTTCTCTGCTTTTCAGTGGAATGGGCATTTAACACCAGCGGCAAAGACATACTTATAGTCAACAGGTACTCGTTCTACTGTAAAAGGATGTTCTCAAAGTCATCAGTTTGGGCGTGTAGCATCGGCGCTCCGTGCAAAGCCAAGGTCATACTTGGCTTGAACAAGACCTTTAAGAGGTCGGATTTGACTCACACGCACCCACCCAAGAAATATGTCATTCGCAATTCCATTTATATTAAGGTGTACATTTTAAAACTCTTCTGTTAAAAAGTAGATATAGAATAGATATTTTATAGGTATCTGTATATACTTTCTAATTTGTATGTAGTAATTATGATTGCCTTATCAATACGACGAGGTGTTAGGCGTGACAGCAGCCAATCATCACATCAATGCATCTTCGGTTTGCCCTTAACAAACCGTTTAAAAACGTTATAATTTTTTAAAAGTTAGATTACTGGATTTATCTCTATTTAAAATATCGTAATAAGCTTTCTCCGGTGTTTCGTTTTCCCATTCTGGTCTATGAAGGGGGAACAAGGAAATGCATCGTATATGATAAACATAGAGATAACACACTTGTGTCATCTCTCAAATTTCACCGGAGTCTTTCCTAAGGTATTGCAAAGAGCTATTGTAAGTCCCATTTTCATGCAAGGTGGTAAAAATGAATTAACTAAATTTAGACCGATATCGGTCTTGTCGATTCTATCGAAAGTCATGGAAAGGGTTGAAGCAAAAAAGAAATTCTTCGGTCTATTTACTTGATCTTATAAGGCCTTCGATACAGTATCGATCCCCATATTGATCAATAAGCTAAAGTGTCAGTCATGACATCGTGAGCTAAACATTTTTCTAAGTTCTAAGATATATAGAAGATATATAGAATATATCTTAGAACTTCTAAAATAAATTATTTCATTCAAACGCACTCGTACATGTGCTTGAGAATACAGTTTTTACTAGTTTCAATGTCAGAGACTCACTCTTTCCGATTCAACATTTGTTACTATTACCTTCTAAGTATGTAATACTAAACAAGCAACTGTAAACATTATTGGGTAAAAAAAAAAATATTTTTGCAGCGAAGCATATTTTTTATCAATGTTTCCCTATGTAATATAAATAAAAATATGTAATAAATGTAACATATTTGTCTATACATATTTTTGATATTCTCCAAACCTAAAATAAAGATACGTGTTAATGTGGTTGTGTGGCAATATTGTTAGATAGTAAAACTCTAATAACCCTTTTAGTCAACTACGTCTGGAACAAATCGGGGAAGCAGCTGGCCATCGTGAACGGCTACATGTTCTACTGCGGAGTCAAGGGCGCCAAGAATAACATTTGGAGGTGCGACAAATGGGGAGCTTACCGGGCGCGCCTGATCATGACAGTGAATGGAGACGTGTTGAATGCACGCCTGGAACATTCGCACAATCCTCCACCGTATGTCATTAGAAATGGCATTTATTACAAAATCTAGATAGTAGTACAAAGTCGCAAAAATGGTAGTGGACAGTCGTCCATTACCATTTTTGCGACAGGTCAGTTTCCATCCTTTAAAATAGGTAGTCACCTATTTTAAAGGATGGAAACTGACCTAGACGCCACGTCGACGTCTCCAGCTACGTATCCAAGCAGTTAATCATGAATTGTATAACCAACCCGTCGCCAATTCAGTACCTAAGTTAGCATACCACAATTCAATTATCTGCTTGGATACGTAGCCGGTGACGTCGCTTTGGCGTCTCGGTGAAGTATGGCCCTTGTGTGGTCAATCGCTGTATGATATCTACTAACTTGTTAGACCAAACATTTTTTTTGATGTAAATCTCGAGAAAAAGTGTTTAGTATATAATAAGTTATCCGATTGAAATTAATTATGTTTTATGATTTTCTTGACGATATTATCTAACAGATAATACTCCACCCTAACTGACTATTTTATTTAATTACTGAATAAATATTGAAAATAAGCTATTTTAAAATTCAACATTTTACAACAGGCAAGGAATATGAGTGAAACTTCTTTTCTAACTCTGATATTCAATAATTGCGAGAAGCTTTAAAAAGGTTACGTTTTCGGCCCATAAATTATATAATATTTTTTGTCAGTAATGCAGGTCTGTCCGCTCCGGCGGCCAATGCTGATCGTCAACGACTACCCCTTCTACTGCCAGCATCAGCTCTCCAAGACTAATAACTGGTGTTGTACCAAGAACTAGAAGTGCAAAGCTCGGATCGTCACAAGTCAGCAGTAATCAACACCATCATTGGAAAAAAAATTGGCTATGATCGAGGGAAGCACCCTCGAATATAGCCATCATTTTTTCCATCATAAGAAATGGCGTTTATTATAAGTTATAACTTTGCTGCAGGAAACTTTTTGTTAATTATTATAATTAAAGGCTTGTTCGAAGTGTTAGATAGAAAAAGTTATTTTGAAAGTATTGCGCTTTTAAATGACATGTGTCAATCAAAGAAAAGCGCACGCCACGTTGACGCGAGTGTTTAAAAAATAGAGCCCCAGTACAGAACATTAATGTCTTAGGCATTCTACAGTAGGTACTTCTATTTCCTTTTGTGTAAGAATCAAGTTTGATGCATCCAATAGGGTAATGTATATTGACAATGTTTTTAATGAATAATTTGTATAAGAATTTAAATAGGTACCTACAGTATACTTAAATATGCAGAATCCTATTTTTGTGGCTTGAAAGCTGAATAAATTTGCTTTAATTTGATACCATAATTAATCAGACAATAAAAATTATCAACACTTAAATCGTTATTTGGTTACACCGCTTATAACTTGAAAATGAATGGACCGATTTTAATGATTTTTATTTAGTTGAGTTTGTCTTGGCCCTGACAAGGATTATCTTTTAAGCCATAAAATGTGACCGAAGGTGAGATGAAGTACGCTGGGAGCGCTAGTCTGACATAATTGATAGTAAAAGGTTAAATATCGTTTCAAGCTGTAAATATTTAGGATTGTTCATGTAAAAAAAAAACTTTACCAATGGTCAATTAAATAGCCAATTTTAGATTTGGCAAACGTGGTATTTCTTCAAAATGTAATTATGTCATATGGTTATTCTGAGTTTTAATTTAGTAATTACTAAGTCAGTAATGGTTATTTTACTTTTATTAAATACACGCAGCACTCTACAAGTCACAAACCACTGCTAAAAGTAAGCAAATAGGATGCTTAATACTTTATCAACAGCTTCAAACTTACCAGCGGCCATAAGTCAGCGGTAATAATAAAGAGGTGCCGTTAGAGGCGAACAGGTAAGGAACCCTACGGAAGTCAGTAGGTCAGTAACCCGGACGCGCGCGTTGAGAGATCTCTTCTTTAATATGAAATTTACGTTAATTCGATACTATAGCTGTCTTGTGTAATTAAAATATGTTTATTATTTAAATGCAGTCTTACCTCAAAATCCAGAATATAATCACTTTATTCAAATCTTATGTGATACTTAAAAATATATATCATGAAGTGCATTTGATGTGCATTGGTAGTTGTGATCATGGTAATCAATAAAAGTGCCGATGTATTTTGTGCTTTGTTGTGAAGTGTGGTTGGTGGTTGGTGATACAGCACTTATACATATAAAACACTGCTAATGCTAGCAACACATCTACAGATCAGCTGATATCTGCGACCAGTAAGTGCTAGAGATGTAAGTTATTTCACTTTTAAGTTGAAAACAGTTTACCACAAAAAGTCATTCCGCTATTTTTGGTCATGAGCAAATCGTCCCTTGTAGGTATGCTCCCCACTTGCGTCTGCCGCGTTTTCGACCTTGGCATTGCGCTGTGTACCTTGACTTTGTTATAGAAGACATAAATTAGAATGTTTGAAGTTGATAGTGTACAAAAACGCCCCTCGATTTTATCGAGCAGGTGTGCGGCAATCTGTAACAATGGATACCAATATACTCGTATATGTCTAATATTTAGTTTTTTTGGAGATTACTGTGTTTTTAAATAACTTAGATATATTATTCTATTTTTATTATGCTTTATTTGTATTTTTTATTCTGTATTCCAGGGTATATAACTATGTTTTCTGAACGGAAGCATTCTGATTTTTGCATCTTTATATTTTGTTATTGTATGTTATATAGGGTAACTCAGACACCAGACACTGGTGTGACAGGTCTTTCTGCATGACCTAAAGGTACGACTGGGAGATAATGCTTTTAGCATTAAGTCCACCTTTTGTTCACTGTCATTGGTGCATTAAAGTTTTTAAATAAATTAATTAATTCGCATATTTATTCTTATAATGCATTGCTGTAGTTTGTGAATATTTGCCTTTATTTTATCAATACCACCATCATTACATTCAGTTTTTAGGGTTCCGTAGCCGGATGGCAAAAACGGAACCCTTATAGTTTCTTCAAGTCTGTCTGTCTGTCTGTCCGTCCGTATGTCACAGCCATTTTATCCTGTAACGATAAGAATTACACTGTTGAAATTTGGTAGGAAGATGTATCCTGTTAACCGCTTACCGATTCTCATACAAAAAATAAAGAATAATGTAATTTAAATAAATCTTCTTCTAATCTTAAATAAATCATTTAAGAGGGGGCTCCCATACATAAAACTAAAACCAAAAAAACATTTTTTGTCAAACCTATGCGTGTGGGGTGGGGTGTCTATGGATAGGTATTTTAAAATGATATTGAGGTTCCTAAAACCATTTTCTTTTAAAATCTAACGTTTCATAGCTATCCGATTCCGAAGTGGTAAAATGGGCGTCCCCCCCCCATCGAACTTCTAAACCAAGAGAGTGTAAATTTTGAAAAAAAAATTTAGATCGTAACATCAAAGAAAATTGGTTTGGACGAGATCGAAAGAGTAGTTTTTGAGATATAGCATGTTTTCAACAACCGCAAACATAACTTTGTACTTCATACAAACACTATGAAAAACAAAGTTATATTTGCAGTCAACATATTGTGGTATTTTACTAAGTAGAAGTAGGTGGATTCCCTAATTCAGATAAAATTAGCACGGAACCCTCAATGCGCGAGTCCGACTAGCACTTGGCCAGTTTTTTACTAGTTGTGAAACGCCAAAATTAAGATCTGATCAGTTTCATTTTTATTTTATATATCTTCCTTAAACATCAGATGTTTCACTTACTAAACCACAGATAAATTCACACAGTTATTATTTCCAGTGAAGTTCGTAAGGAACAAACAGGGAAAGTTGATGGTCATCGCTGACGGTTACACCTTATACCGTCTCCGGGAACAGGCGGCCTCGGATTAGGTACCAACAGATACTTATAATAGGTAATACTTATAGTAGGTGTTTTTATCATTTAACAATTACCTCACCAAAACCATTAAAAGATAGATAGTTTTATACAAAAAATGATATTTAGAGACTTCGCAGCCATGAGTAACATACAAAGTTTACAATAATACATTTAAACCCTGCAGTAAACCCAAAGACTCGCGGCAGGACGAGTCACAAAATGTGCAAATGAGACAGCGCACATCATTTTCTCTTTGCACTTGCCTGTTTATGGGTGACGTCTCAGAGACACCGAGATGCTTGTTGTTTGTTACGTGCGCTTATCGATAATACGTTTGATACTGGGGTTTTACATGCATTTTGTGCAATCAATATTGCAATTTATTGCGCGTGTGCATCCTTGTTAAAAAGTGATTAATGGTACGGACTGCCACGAGTTTTTAGGTTTAGTATAATAATGGGCACTCCAAGTCAAAATTTTAAATGTGTAATTATTATATATTGTGGCATGACGTTACACTGTAATGGGAAATTGAAATTAAACCTACAAAGCGCACACATTTATGCGACACGAACGTATTCGTGATACATCATCAACCGATTATTAACTATTAACTACATCTGTCTTTTTAGTGTGCTAGAAAGAAACAGCCATTTAGGTGTGTAGTTATTTACGATTGCGTATTTACGATAGTACATTTTATCGACTTTTACTATCGAGTTGTTGCTAACGAGTCAACGCGACTCATGGGTACGACTATTGTGAAATCTACTCGATGCGTGATTACTCGCTAACGACTACAGTAAACGATTATGACTTTTCGACAGCAACTCATGGTCACGGTACTGTTTCTGTCAGTTTCATTGATGTTGACAAAGACAAAAAGGTCCTAACATGCGCAAGTGAGCCTAAGTATCGATAAAGTAAAAACATAATAATATGAAATAATTTAAAGCATATTTATTCTAATCATCTGAGATTTGTTATAGTAAAACTTACGCAAACATTTTTTTTTTGTCTATTTACCATAAAACCCATAGGAGAAAAGGTATTTTTATATCTTAATCTAAATAAATGTCTTACAAATAAAAAAGAAGAGACAGACGTAATTTCTTATTAACTAAGTATAGTGGTCCCGGTTAACATCGTTTCGCGCCGGCCTCGTCCCACCCCGGCCCTGGTTCACGGTCATTATTATCCGATTCGGGGTCCAACAATGTAAAAAAACATTTTTAGTTACAAAACATTTAGTTTTTGTTAGTATCGATGAGTTAAAAATAATAATCATTTAACAATATGGAACAATAAAGTTTTACCGACACAATCGTCAGATACGGTTGACCATCGACGCCTGTATGTATGCCTGTATGCACCCTTTTTAGGACAATACAGTTCATTTCCGTACTCTTTGTAACCGCGCCGTGACGGTGACAGATCTATTCTAACTATAAACAGATCATCAAAATCATTTCAAATAATACAAGTAATTAGTACACAGTAGTATTTGATTGATTTAAATTTTATTGCGCTGATAGTTGTGCAAAGCCTTAAGACATTATCTGCCTGTCATCCGCTTGGGGATGCAGAGAGATTCATTAATTGTGGAACTTAATTTAAAATAAAAGTGGTTTTAAATAGTGTCTACTCTATTGTCAGAATTTTCAAAAAAACATAGTGCTGTTTGCTGTGATGCGGATGCCATTCTTACCAGACTTCACACAAAATGCCGACAACTGTAATTCCAAAAGACATTTTCTGAACTTCAAGGCTACTATCAAAACCGTAGAAGAGAACATCTTAATTATAAATGATGAGCACAACCACCATGACATGATTGTGCGCATGCGTTTACTAGGATTAAAAGTCAATTATTTCCTTTCACTTTGGTCGTGTCATATACACCGTTATTTACTATTTCAAATGTGTTATTAATTATAAATGTATCATCACTGAATAATAACTAAATAAAAACATTAAGGGCTGATTTTACCAACGCCAGATAGAGAACATTCGTCGTTTAAATACTATACGCCTAATTTGAAAACGTAACCTATTAGTCAGCAATAATTTCTGTAGAAGTCATCTTAAAATCGGACGTTTTATACTTATTCAATCTGATAAGTCTTATCTGAAGATGAAAAAACCAGCCCTAAAAATGTAAGAAATAAAGATTCTTGCAAACTCTGGTTTTAGATTATAAAATCTTTCATATAAATTGTTCAAAAGAACAAAACCGTTTTTTAAGTCCGTCGCATATTGTAAACAATCTTGACACTCCTATTTACTGAAATAATTCATTTTCCACCTACATAGCTAAGTTATGGTTTTGCACTGAAATTTTTTTATATCAAATAGTAAATTTGTTTTATTTCCTGTCATTATTTTAAAAGTGATACAAAAATTGTTGACATTATTTGACTGGCAAAAAAAACGGACTGTAGTTAGTAACTATTTACGAATATCTTCAAATATTAATTTTACCTAGGAATCCCCAAGAAGTAGTCGATTTCAACACGCGGCAGACAGTTCCGGTATAATTTTGAACTTTTATATTACAGCATCCCAGATTGTAGCGCAGGTAAATGGTGCAACATTACTTCACTATAGAGGATTCACCTTTTGGAAGGGGTATGCGCCGATGAAGAGAAGCGTCTTGGTATGGTACCTACTGCTCCAAGAAAACCAGCATGAAGTGCAGGGCATCTGTGAGAACAAATTACAATGGACAAGTCGTTGAGATTGTTGGCGAACACAACCACAAAGCTCGTCGTTTATATACATAATTTCTGTATGACGCAGAGATCACATTTAAAAGAAACTGAAATCATAGCATACTATGCATCATTATTAGTAGTATTAAAAATGCTACCATAAGTATTATTGGTTTTGGAAGAGCGTCTTTGCACAGGTAATCTTTAATGCCTAATAGAAGACTAAAATAAATTTGTAACCTTTAAAAATGTATGTGTTTGTGTCAACAAAATTTTATTTTTGAGACGATATGTCATTTACAGTTCGTAAGAGCAAGGAAAAACGTATTACTGTGTTAGGATGTATAATTATTATTTGTTCTATTTGTTTGTTGGGTTGGTTAGATGATTTATTAAAATTAAACAGTACATAAACATTGTTTGTACTCATCGAAATAAAACAACTTTTTTACAGATTAACTTTTCGCGAGTTTATTAATTTTATCCCGACGTTTCGAACACTTTACAGCGTTCGTGGTCACGGGTAGACTAAGATGTTATTTATCATTTACAGAGTTTTGAAAAATATACACTACCGTCACACAATAATATTAATTAACGTTCCTATCCACGCAGAAAGAGCTAACTGTGTCTTGTGATCTTGCAGTGAGTGGTCTAGCTTGGGTCCTAGTTAGAACTGGATCCCATGCAGGTGGAATTTTTCAACAATCTTCTCTGTTAAAATTTGGATGTTTTCTTATTTCTATAGCTTCGCGTAGAATACGTGGAATGAACCGACGTTCTTTTGACAGTACTTTGGGTTAGTCAAAACGTATGAAGTGGTTGGGTTTATCTAAGGCATGTTCACACACTGCAGATTTTAAGTTTCGTCTATGTTTAACGTCAGCTATATGTTCTTTTATCCGCACGCCTATACTTCGTTTGGTTTGCATAGACTGGAATGTGACTGTGGCCTTTCCTACATCGGGCAAGATGTTGACGATTTACGGTCGGTTTTACAAAGTCCTAATAAGTTCTGGTTACCGTTATCTGTTCAATACTTCATACAAAATTACGGTATAGTTTTGAAGCATCAACCAACGAAATATCGTTGGTTTAACTTGTGGGTAAACTGGTAAGTGGATTTTGTCTTATATGGAAACTCAGGACGCATTAAAAATTTCTACCATAGCATACAGGCGTCGATGGTCAACCGTATCTGACGATTGTGTCGGTAAAACTTTATTGTTCCATATTGTTAAATGATTATTATTTTTAACTCATCGATACTAACAAAAACTAAATGTTTTGTAACTAAAAATGTTTTTTTACATTGTTGGACCCCGAATCGGATAATAATGACCGTGAACCAGGGCCGGGGTGGGACGAGGCCGGCGCGAAACGATGTTAACCGGGACCACTATACTTAGTTAATAAGAAATTACGTCTGTCTCTTCTTTTTTATTTGTAAGACATTTATTTAGATTAAGATATAAAAATACCTTTTCTCCTATGGGTTTTATGGTACATAGACAAAAAAAAATGTTTGCGTAAGTTTTACTATAACAAATCTCAGATGATTAGAATAAATATGCTTTAAATTATTTCATATTATTATGTTTTTACTTTATCGATACTTAGGCTCACTTGCGCATGTTAGGACCTTTTTGTCTTTGTCAACATCAATGAAACTGACAGAAACAGTACCGTGACCATGAGTTGCTGTCGAAAAGTCATAATCGTTTACTGTAGTCGTTAGCGAGTAATCACGCATCGAGTAGATTTCACAATAGTCGTACCCATGAGTCGCGTTGACTCGTTAGCAACAACTCGATAGTAAAAGTCGATAAAATGTACTATCGTAAATACGCAATTGTAAATAACTACACACCTAAATGGCTGTTTCTTTCTAGCACACTAAAAAGACAGATGTAGTTAATAGTTAATAATCGGTTGATGATGTATCACGAATACGTTCGTGTCGCATAAATGTGTGCGCTTTGTAGGTTTAATTTCAATTTCCCATTACAGTGTAACGTCATGCCACAATATATAATAATTACACATTTAAAATTTTGACTTGGAGTGCCCATTATTATACTAAACCTAAAAACTCGTGGCAGTCCGTACCATTAATCACTTTTTAACAAGGATGCACACGCGCAATAAATTGCAATATTGATTGCACAAAATGCATGTAAAACCCCAGTATCAAACGTATTATCGATAAGCGCACGTAACAAACAACAAGCATCTCGGTGTCTCTGAGACGTCACCCATAAACAGGCAAGTGCAAAGAGAAAATGATGTGCGCTGTCTCATTTGCACATTTTGTGACTCGTCCTGCCGCGAGTCTTTGGGTTTACTGCAGGGTTTAAATGTATTATTGTAAACTTTGTATGTTACTCATGGCTGCGAAGTCTCTAAATATCATTTTTTGTATAAAACTATCTATCTTTTAATGGTTTTGGTGAGGTAATTGTTAAATGATAAAAACACCTACTATAAGTATTACCTATTATAAGTATCTGTTGGTACCTAAATGCTAGATTTATCTTTATCCATTAAATAATATCTATAACAAAGGATATGCTACTATTATTACTTTTTAATTTACTTTTTCTAATTGTGTTATAATAATCATCAATCATATTCAATGCATCACATTCTTATCTTTTTATCGTTTGACAAATATCTTTTGAGGTATCATTACCAAAATTAGTTATAACTTCCATTAAATAAATATATATATTTCCATTAAACATACGTAAAAAATTGATAAAACAAAAGTGTATCATAGAACTTTTCAAATGGGTAATTGTTTTATGTCATGAACAAGAACAATGTTACAGTATACTCAACTGCCACCAAACCTGATTGAATTTTGGATGTAACAGTACAGTTAAAAGTACAGATCATACAGGATCACAGCTTCAGGCAAAATGCGGTGGAGGTGCAGCTCTCACTCCAAGTTTAGATGCAAAGCCATAGGCATAGCCGTAGCCATAGTACACACCCATGACGACCGATCTTGTACAATTTCAACAACCACACTACGAGTTAGCAATAATAATGTTGATTAAAAGTATATTGTGTTATTAAAGCTGTGGGCTAAACGCAAAATTTAGGCTTGTTCATATTATTTATTAAAAGACTGCAAAACATTCTCGTTAATTTCATAAATTTGTATTGTTCATGTTAATAATATACCGTGTAAAGTGTGCGTAAATTGAAGTAAATATTATATGTACGACTATAAGTAAAGAAGTTTGAAATTGAATAATTTATTTGCTAAATTTTTATTTTTATTTTTTGCATATACCAAATTCAAAAGAGGTCATTACTGGTGTTCATGTAAGTGAATGCCACAAATATTTTTTTCTTTTTCTATATAACATGAAACCGTTTCAGGCTTGCAAGCAACCATCACAACAAACGCCAGAGGGACCGAGGTACTGCTAACCGACGGTTACACGTTTAGGAAGAACGGTGACGGAAGGGGCAAGATAAGATGGCGGTGCACCTCACATGCCAAATATGGATGCCAAGCAGCCATACACACGATCGATAACGAAATCGTATACTACAGAAATGAGCACACGAACTCTTATAAACAGAACTATGTTTATTTTTAATTTAATGAATATTTTTTGTTTTTATTTTGTACCTGGGTATATTTTATAGCACGCGTGGTGGATTTTATTTACTCTGTAAGTTAAACAATAAAAATGTTGAATCAAAACATTTATAGAAGAAGTAATTTTAGTCTTGAACTATCCTGATATTTTACATTTTTTTTTCGCAAAGAACTGTTAAGCGTTTCATTCAAATTATTATGTATGATACTACATCTAATATATACTAATATTATAAAGCTGAAGAGTTTGTTTGTTTGTTTGTTTGAACGCGCTAATCTCAGAAACTACTGGACCGATTTGAAAAAATATTTTTGTGTTGAATAGCTTTTTTATTAATTAAGGCTTTGTCAGGCTGCGAGGGTAGGGGTGAAAGTAAATTCAAAACGCGTGGACGAAGTCGCGGGGGACCGCTAGTTTGAAATAAAGAGTTTATTTATTTATTTTTGATGAATGTGATTGTCTTCTAATGACAAAAACTGTATCTAATTTATTAACATTTTTCGTGTTTTTAATTCGAATTTTAAATTAATTTATGTTTGCAATTGATTTTAACATAGTTACTTACAGAGTAACAAACATTAAAATTTATTTCGAATTTAAAAAGTATGATGAAAAATGTAAATAATATTAGAGCAGAGACGAGTGAGCAGTTGTAACGTTGTATATTTTTGTCTAAGTTCGCGTGAAACGAAAAGCTAAATGGATGTAGGACTCCAGTCCATGTTTTGGCATAGACATAATGGATGCTGACACTGACATTTGTCAAGTGTGACAGCTGCCGTTTTCCGGTTCCGCACTGTTGGTCGTGCGTCGGAGTGGAACGTTTGTTATAATAATGTATTAGAAGTAAAAAATTTAATGGGGCACGCCCCAAATTATTTTGTAGTTTGATAGTTATTCCTGGTAAGTATCTGCAGAAAGGTTTGCGTTGATTTTTGTTTGTTGCTAGACACTTCTTAGAGTCTGAGCACATGGTTCTTTTTATCGTTTCAGACGCCGCCAACATGTCAATTTGGATGAATTAATTTCGAAAATGATTTGATATAAATGACTGGAAAAATGGTAAGTATGTTGAGAAACTCCTTTGGAAATCCTTGTAAAGAAAATGTAGCCTACCTACATCTGGGCATATTGTATTGAGAGTTGTAATTTTTATCATTTCAGGTCTCAAATAGAATAATTAGCATAAATGTTTAGTAATCAATTCAGAAATTATATGGCGAGCCAGCTTTTGCAGGTATTAAATTGGTTTATTATAGATTTCATAAATAGGGTGATGAAAAGTATAACCACCCTCACTTAGAAAAAAAAAATTGGTTGTTAACTAGAACTTTCTTTTATTTCTAGGTTTCGCTTTTGATATGTGTCTGTAAGTTGAACAGTCACAATTTGGTGATCATGTTGTAACCTCAGGTAAATATTTATTATGAAAAGTTAGTGTTTTTTAACTTTTACTTTGGTTTGTGCGTTGAACTAACCTTTTGTAAATTCTTTCCAGTGACCTTACTTAGACCTTACTAAGACCTCATTTGGATTAATTTTTGAAGTCAGAACTTCCTTATGGATTGATTTGCTTCTTGTCTGCTGTTTTGAGGATGGATCGGTATCGGTGAAATTTTGGGGTAATGTTGCAGAATTGTTTGTAGTTTGATGCAACAAAGATTTGAAATAGTAACCTCCGTTGAAATCCAAGGTTGGTTTTCTTGTATTTACTTAAACTTAGGAAAAGTGGGATAGTTTAGCTATTAATTTAGGCATAATTTAGGAATCCCTTTGAGGATAAATTTTGGAATTTATTTAGGTAATTAAACACTTAAATTGGTGGTTTATCTTTATTTAATTAGAAATTTGTGAACATTAAGATTTGTAATAGTATAGATATTGATAACTAAATTAGAACCTAACCTAGTCTCTACTGTATTCTGAGCTATTAAGTTTTGTATTTGATTTTTTTGAAGGTGTTAAAAGGTAATTGTGAAATAGCAAATTTGAGTAAACTTTTGTTGCCAAATGCTATACCCGGATTTCTTTATTTCATTCGAATATTAGTACCTTTTAAACACCCTTTGTCCACACTAGCCGGGAGTGACTGCAACACAGTGCTTCTAAAGTCGTTGAAACTGTTTGGGTGTGCTCCTAACAGTACGGGAGAGGCTGCAATACGACGATCAGATACACGGTTCAATGGTTGTTAAAGCTAGAACTGTGTTTAGTAAAGTGGTTCATCAGAAATCGGCTTGTGTTAGTCACTAAACATAAAATACTAGCATACAAACATCCCACGGCTGGGCAAAGGATGACTAACCTCACCTCAACTAAGCAGTGCGTATCAGTAGAAGAGTTTCTATAATGCAAGCGATCGCTTTGGTCGGAGACTATAAATAATATTATTCATTATAACCTGCATGATTAATATTATTCGTTTATTTAAAAAACAATATTATGCGTTTATTTTAAAGAAATGTAAACGAGCATCCGAGAACAAAGTGTTTGGCCACAGATCCATCCTGGATTGCATCAAGTGAAATGGCGGCGAAATAGACCCAAAGAAACCTTTAGAGCGATCAAAATGTCATCTAAAGGGAATGGTACTTTAGATATATTGTTGTTGTATTTGGTGATGAAAAAAAAAAGTAAATTACGTGACTTGTTTGGATCACTTTGTGCGCACTTAATGTTCTCTCGTTGAAAGATGAAAGTAGTAAATCACAGAACAATAACCATGAGGCCTTCTATTGGCGTTTTTTTGTAATTTATTATAAATGGTGCTATTTAGCATTTGCCACTTGTTAGTTTCATTATGGTGTCACACCGCGCGGTGGCCTTGTGCTGATGGCCATGTAGCTCATGCCACAGCGGCATTTTCCTTAGTATCTAACGTCTTGACGTCTTGACGTATGACCTCCGGCAATGCCTCCGCGCGTTGTGGATACACCATTATTATTATATCATTTTTTTATGGATTTCAATCATTTTCGGCTGCCTTTTGAATTCCTTCGGGGTTATTTCCAATAGATTGATGTCAAATGGAACGACTATATAAATTGTGTGATCCATCTGGGTATTAGTAAATGTAAATAACTTTATACCTAACTTAGAACAACTTGGAGTATATTAACAATAACGCCTTTAATACTGAATTACTTTCCAGGATCTGTACAAATCGTCATGTCCCGGAGAGGCAAACCTCTTCTATGCGTAGACGGCTACACGTACTTCAAGAAAACGAAGAATAATACTGGAAAGACGTCATGGGCATGTTCCACTCACGTGCCCAGGGGGTGTAAAGCAGTCATACACACCACGGATTCTGAGATTTTAAGAACTAATATTGTTCATAATCACTGATGACTTTTGCTTTGCTTTACTTTGGCCGGGACTCCACCAAAGCCTAAGACAGTTGTCCGAGCACTGATGAGAAAACGGTCTAGGATACCGCCATAAGACACCGCAGTGTTTACCTTGACGTGCTATTGTCCGTACATACAAATAGCGGTACTCTATCGAAGACGCTATCTGTCAATCTATACGAATAAACAAATCGCCTGTCCCTTCTTAACTAATAATTGTCCGTCGCACTTGCTTTTAAAACCTATCGAAGAAAAAAAATGTTCTTCGCTGTTCGTCAACTCGTTTTTAGTAGTAAAAAAAATTGGATAGAGTTCCGATCTAAGTCTCGTTTGTTTCGCTTCATACATCATAAGAATTTTACTCGTTATTGTAATTGTATATGTACCTGCATAGATCTTATGGTTAATCATCACAGTTACACATCACAATATTTACAAATCCTTTGAAATTTGGTCATTCAGGGTTCTATGTCTCTATGTACTAAGAAGTTAAAAACGGGAAATTGATTTGTTTTAATAATGATCCTCATCACAATCATCTAAAGTACCTATTTCAATTTTGGATTATGTAGAATTATGTAATCATTTGTATTGTTTTCAATCTTATGACAGTATTTTTTTTTAAATATCATCTTTGTAATTATTTTTGTATGTTGGTGCTTTGTCACAAATACTCTAAAATAATGTAAGACATCTACGATCATAAGTATTGGTTATTATATATGTTGGGAAAATTATAATCTTTGAAAAGTCTTACTATAATTATTATAATAAGAAGGGCACGCGATGCGATTCGTTTGAAAGTTTTAAATAATTATTATGTTTTGTATTTTTTTTACTAAATAAACTTTTCAAATTATTGCATTTATTTATTTCACACAAGGCTCAGTTTAAAGATTAATTGTATTGTAACTTAAATATCCCATAATCATTTTTGGTTTTAAATGGTACAACTTTTTTTACAAGCATATTTTTGTTCACAATAAGTAATGTTTTTAATATTGAATTAAATTCTAAGGTTTTATTTTTAAGGACAAGTACAGTCGCTGGCAGATATATTGGAGCAGACAAAGTGACCAAATACTTCTGAACAATTCAAAATGTCAATAAGTTCCATACACTACAAGTTACCATTAATATCAGAACATTCATTACTTCATTAATATCTGAGCAGAAGCTAGTCAATTACTTCTATACACACAACTATCCAATAATATCTGAACACTCATAACGTCAAATTTATCTACGCAGTCGGTCTTAAATATCTGAGCAATCCAGGAAAATTGCAGAAGGAAGTGGAATTTAAGTATAGGAACTCTTTTCATAGATTATTTATAGTAAGATGACGCTGGCAGTTTGTAACGCTTTGTAGTTTTCAGTATTGTCACACTGTCATGAAAGTGTCATGCAATAAATCAATTCAGGCAAGTAAGTGTTCAGATATTATTGGTTAGTTGTGTGTACAGAATTTATTGACTAACATCTGCTCAGATATTAATGAAGTAATGAATGTTCTAATATTAATGGTAACTTGTAGTGTATGGAACTTATTGACATTTTAAACTGTTCAAAAGTATTTGGTCACTTTGTCTGCTCCAATATATCTGACGGCGACTGTACAAAGCGTTACAAACTGCACATCTTACTATATTATAAAATATGAAAAGAGTTTCTATTTTAAATAGTATTTATAGTTAAGTTGGAAGCACTTACTTCTGCAATTTTCCTCGATTGCTCAGATATTTAAGACCGACTGCGTAGATACAATTGACGTTATGAGTGTTTAGATATTATTGGTTATTGGTGTGTATAGAAGTTATTGACTAGCTTCTGCTCAGATATTAATGAAGTAATGGATGTTCTGATATTAATCGTTACTTGTAGTGTATTGAACTTATTGACATATTCAACTGTTCAGAAGTATTTGGTCACTTTGTCTGCTCCAATATATCTGACGGCGACTGTACAAATCATAACTTCGATGCAAGGCAAGCCGCTGCTCTTCTTGAATGGGTATAAGAAGTCCACGGCTCATATGACCCCGAAAACAAGATAGTTATGCTAATTGATTATCTAGAGTTGCAGTGACCGCGGAAACAAGTTATCAAAAAAAACAGATATCTAGAGTCATATGCGCAGCTTACGTCAAATCAGCACTCATTCAGACGCCAACCGAGTTGAACGAAGAGAAAAATTACATAAAAATTGATTACACTTTGCGTA
The DNA here is from genome assembly GCA_963924145.1 of Pyrausta purpuralis. Classification (NCBI taxonomy): domain Eukaryota; kingdom Metazoa; phylum Arthropoda; class Insecta; order Lepidoptera; family Crambidae; genus Pyrausta; species Pyrausta purpuralis. The sequence continues at coordinate 24,762,052 of OZ001643.1, forward strand.
ATATGTTGTTTAAGGACACGCAAACCTAATACACTTTCCAAGGTTACGTTCTAAATGGGTTTTAATATTTATATCAACGTAAAAACACAGAAAATATGAAATAGGGTTCATTGTTGCTGCTAATTTGAAATAGGGTTTAATGTTGCTGCTAATAACATAAGATTGATTTTCCACACTTAGGGGAGAATTTCGATATCAATGTATTACCTTATCAAAAATACATGTGAGATGCATCTTAAACTTGTTAGAAAAGTCTCTGAAAAAACTAAAATGAAACGATAATACTTTATACTGTAATTTTTGACCTGATACGCTGGTGGATACATTGCCCTTTTTAACAAAACGATGGTTTGCCTTAAATTTGGAAGCAAAACTAAATGTTTGATTAGTACCTACCTACCTACCTTTACGGTCATTATGATCCTTTGTAGAATTTACTTATTTTATACAGATATAAGCTTTAAGTTATTTATATTTAGTATCATAAAAGTATTTCCGGAATTCTGAGTAACATTGTTAAATTAAGTGACACGAATAACGTAATTTGCAAGATAAATCAATTTTGTAAAAATTAACGACATTTATAAATCATTTTTGGAATTTTGGGTTAAACCTTTCAAGTGTGCTACTCTGTCCCAAAAATGTTCGTTTATATTGTGATGTCACTGTAATTTACGCTCCAGAATTGCGTCCGGACTTGTTGAAGTAAACAGATATAAGTTGACGATCAAATGTCTGGCGGTTTCAAAGATACGTCGTCACCTTTGAATTGTCAAGCAAATGGTCATGCTTTTTTTCGGGCAGGCATATGAAGTTTACTTCTAAAGAGTATTTATCTGAATGGTTAAGCTCCACACACCATCTTAAGGGTTGCCAAGCTGTCATCTACACCTATGGAGATAAAATCTTAAAGCAACGCAATGTTTATTCGCATTGAAACGTGTGAATTACGCCTCTAAAATTTTTATGTATTTTATTTGTTTCACTGATAGTTATAGCGCTCGTGCTATGATTTCATCCACGAGGATGAAAAACATTATGTTGAAATCTGCCTCCCTTTTTAACTGCCTCGATACTGGTCAGTACACTGACCTTAAATGATTTAGATCTCTTTACTGTTAATATTAGAGGCACACTGTAATCGAAATTTAAAAAAAAAGGTATGTGGAAAATAAAACATCACTTGCTTTAAATATCCGACAACCAAACCTACCATTTCTTTCATATAAGTTCAAGCATTATGTTGAATGTTCTTTTAAGAGTTTTGAAAAGTTCTCTGTACTGATACAAATGCATGCACGCCTAATGCACTTGTTAGTCCTACAGTGTTGTTATTTCATAGTCATGCAACCTTCTATGTGTAAGATCCTTTAACATTTTTGTTTCAGAAACATTTGATTTCATTGTGTCTAAAAAGGGGAAGACTTTGCTTAAATACGGCAAATACACGTAGGTACTTCAAGAGATCTGGGAACGCTGTAAAAAGGCGATGGCTCTGCTCCACCCACCACAGCCGTGGTTGTCGTGCTGTCATCCATACTGTTGAAGACAAAGTTATTAAGATTAATGATGTGCATAACCATCAAGATTAGGAACTAGTAAACTAGTAGAAGTATGGAATATGCGCTTATACACGAGCTACAGCTAAAGCTGACGTTGACGGCACGCGGCATGCCGACGTCGCATTAACGACAGGCAATTTCTAACAAAGGCGCAAATAAATTAAAATAAGCAAAATAACGACACCGGTGCCGATATATCGGCTGATATAATCGGCAGACCATCATCGGCATCTCCGATTATAAAACAACCAATAACAAAAATCTACCCATTTTACTGACTTTATTTTATAAATGTTAATGTAACAATGTACACTTTGATTGCTTTGTCTTTATTTAATACACGTTTGATTATGATAAAATCTCATATCAAATAATTTAGGTACCTACCTTATAAATGTTTTCGTCGATTTTTAATTTGGCATTTCTTAATAAATACGATTTACAGTCGAGTCTCTGTTAAATACAAGTAGCTTTTGTGCATTATATTAATTACCTACTAAGCCTAATTTATTTACTATATCTCTTATTAAAATCGTATATTCCGTTTTCTATGTAGACAGCCAAACATTAAGGCTTAATCCAGCTATGAAGTACTTGTGACAGTCAAAATATGGAATATCAGAAACGATAACTGCCCCAATATCCATCCTTGATTGTAAGCAGGTTGATGAATGGTTGCCGTTTGTTATTTCGACATAAAATTTACTTCAATGTGTAAGATTCTAAAACGTGTTTTAGTTTCAGAAATATGTGAATTTATGGTTTTAAGAAGGATGGGGCCATTGAAGCCATTAGATACGGCAAATAATCGTATTTCAAGAAAGCCAGCAATAAAAAGGGAACGAGAAGGCTCTGCTCCACGCACCACAGTCGAGGTTGTCACGCCGTGATGCACACAGTTGGTGACAAAACCGATGAGATATATGATGTGCATAACCACTAAGAGTAATAAGTGCTCTTATGTGCGAGCGGCAGTTATTCGCTAACGTTGAAGGCACGACGCGACGGTGCATTGTCGGAATGTTGTCGCAGTGCCCTTGGCATGACGTCAGCACGTGTAACTTCTAACGATAGCTTGTTATTGCCATCGATTTCAAACTGCCCTTGGAGCTAAAACAAATTAATGTTTAGCCGTCTAGAATATTGATTCATAATTTTCTATTTTGTCGGCAAATGTCTAGGAACATTGAATTATCGAAAATTCAGGTGGCTAAACTATAAATAGTAATGTTGTCATATCAACATATTAAAAAGCTCTGAGGCCCTATTTTCGAAGCACCGGCGTGAATATGGCGTGTGATTTCCTTTCATTATTATTCGATTTTCAAATGAAAAGTAATTGGCTCACGGCAATGATGCACAAAATATTTTTATTATTTTAATTCCTTTTTCTATGATAGCGTAAAATCGTTGACGTTTAATTGATTCTCGAACTAAAATCACTCAGAATATTGACGCGAGTGATAAGAAAATAGCGCTCGAACGTAGTAAAATTTCAATGCAACTGCCGAAGTAAAAGCTCGCCATAGTCAAAGTGTTTTAGCCCATTATACACTGCGACTTTTAGCATCGATGCTAACGCGCGTTAGTATTGTTGCAGTCGCCAATACAGTAGTCAATATCCAGCTTCTAAATCGTGACTGCGTCGATGCTAACGCGCGTTAGCATCGCGACTGTATCGATGCTTAAAAGAGCTCATATCTATTAAGGTTGTCATTTTGCGACTGCATCAATGCTTCATCGCGACTTTAAGTTAAAGTTAAGATAGCCTGTAATGTCTCACTGCTGGGCAAAGGCCTTACCTCAACTATGAGGTAGTTAGAACCATAGTCCACCACGCGGGCTCAGTGAGGATTGGTGGAGGGGTGTTTGCAAGGCAAGCGACTAACCCTGGTGTCAGATGTTATCGAGCCGCTCCTAAGGCCTCTGACTAGGCTTAACGACTAATATCAACCGAAATTAGCCGAGACAAACGGCTTTACTCGTAATCTTTTAGCGCAGTGGCAGCAACGCTTTGGTAGTAATACCGAAGTAAAGCAACCTACAGCGCGGTCGTGCTTGGATGGTTGACGATTCCGAACATATAAGTGCATCGCGACTGTATTGTTGCTAAAAGTCGCAGTATGAAAAGTGACTGACAAGTGTGCACGGGACTGAGTCCTGCCTGTCAGTGTCGTAAAAAAATAAAGATGTCTTGTTATAACGTGTGTCTATTTATTAACTAAAAGGGCATTTTGGACTTGACAAACAACTAACTTTTAAAAAAGACTTTTCCTAACCTACCTTAATTTTGTCACTTGCTTCATTTCGACACTTTTCTCCACTTTTTGTTTTTTTAACGTATGGAACCAGATGGAGCGTTCCGTTCATATTTAGGAATAAAAAATAACTTAAAGTTTGGATCCAATTTATAATTAATACTTTATATTTAAAATGTCTCCAGAAAAATCACTGTTCACTATCTTACTGTAGGAGACAGTGGCTTTCCATGCTACCGAAATGTACTGTACTTAATAACACTTATTAATTAATTATCAACATTTGTTATTTCGGTTAGTAAAATGTATTTACTATTTTTCTATTTGTGCATATGTGTACACCGTAAGGCTATCGAGAAAGGGCAAGAAAATAATAATATTGAATGGATTATCTTATTTCAAGAAACAATCAAGTAGATCTAACATTGAACGCTGGGCCTGTTCCACTCATCATCATAGAGGGTGTAAAGCTGCCTTGAAAATCTTTGGAGGCGAAATCCTTAGCAAGAATACTAAGCACTTCCATCAAAATATTAAATAAAACGCAATTATAAAATAGATTCATCAAAATCACGTATGCACATAATTTCTCTTTATTTTGTGTAAAAATAAAAATTAAATAACGAATAATTTTATTTTTACACTAAGCTTGTAAGCTATATGTCGAAATAATAATCCTGAACATTTATTTTTTGATGATTATAATTTTCCATATTTTCTTGAGAATTGCGCTCTGTGGCCATGTTAATATATAAGCCGTAAGTATTAAAATAAGATTTTTTAAAATTGAAGTGTTATCAGTTTAACAGATTATATTACAAGATTGTCTAAAAAAGGAAAACTATTGATCATCAACGACGATTTTTCATACTCTATGAAAAGAAATTTCAGTAGAGGAGAAACTTGGGCCTGCTCATCGCACCACACCAAGAGATGTAAAGCGAGATTGAAAATAGTTGAAGGAGTAATCTTACAGAGCGATCTCGTACATAGTCATAAACCTACTCGTCAGGATAAGAACAACTAGTATAAGCATCACGGCTGCTTTAGTTAACTCTAATCTTTTAAGATAGGCTGAAATTACAGCTAAGATCGATCTTTTTCCTTTTTCAAGACCACCGAGCCAAAAATAAAACCGGAGTGGAATGTTTTAATGTTGCAAACGTAAAACAATTCAATAGTATGAGATTAATTGATTCTTTGATGTGAGTTTTCAGTAATGTGATTTCACTCCTTAGGAAAAATAAGCAATAAAAGAAAGACGTTACTACTTAGAACTATAAATGAACGTAATACATAAAACAGCTCTTAAGATAAACAAAAAATCTAAGCATTTTCCCTTGAAACAGCAAAACTTGTAAGATTTAGAAAAACTTTGAATTTGTAGTACATTCCGTAATTAATTTATTAGAAGAAGTTATGATTTTAGTGGAAAAGTCTTGTCTTTTTCAGCCAGCAACTAACTTAAACGGCGTCTGTATTCTTACGCCTTTATTTGTTGATCCAACGCCACAGCAATACGCATTATTACGCATATTGTAGTTTATAGTTTGAAAGTCCAGTTGCCCATTTTATATTTGCTTCAAGAATGTTATCTCCATTTGAAAAAAAATGTGATAGTTGTGTATTATAGTAACTGAGTTTAATAATAAAAATTCAAATCTGTTTACAGTTCATAGTATTACATCATTTTTAATAATGTGTACTTTTATAGCTTGAGGCAATAAAGCAGATATTTTGTTCTCACTTATTCCGCTTATTACTCATTTACTTTTATTGTAAAGCTTCCATTTTACCTTGGTATTTCTTTTTACCCTTTACCAGTGGTCCTGATAAGCTTTTATTCCCCCCTCCCAGTGGCGGCTGGTGGGTTATCGAACTGGTAGTGCACTTTAAGAAAATCGGAGCAAAAACTAAAAACAATTACGGTAATATAAATAAACAATAATTAATGCGTCACACATACAGTGAAACATGACATTATGTCAATCATGGCTGCCGTCGTCGCCTCGCGCCCGTGCCGGCCGGCCAATCCGTCAAACATCGGGTGCTCTCGGCAATCGTCGGTTCGCCCGTGCGGTGCTCGAGAACCCGCTCATTACTCGGTACATTTCTATGAACTATCTTTTGTTTCACGCGTCAGGCGTATTACCTCGTATCTCCTACAAGTTATATTAGCAGTCCTCGTGCACTCGCCGAAGCGCACGAGAATTTGTCTTTACCGAAAAATAAGTCTTAACAGTTTAGTAAAGCGTTCAAACTGTTTTACCATAATTGGAGATTATATCTTTTATACGTTTTTGTATGTTTAAAAATAACTATTAAAATGGTAATAAAAAAGAAAGATGAATTACTTAATATTTTGTAATTTTTAAATCTTTTGAATTGGTGGTTCAGCGCACTTAAGGTACAGCCGCCACTGCCCCCTCCCCTGTCTTAATTGTGGCGATGACAAATCTAACATAAAATAAATGCCTGGTAATTCGGTAAGGTTAGTATGAGGTAAAAGTATACCGTTATTTATATACATATTTCGTACCCTTATTGCAAAAACCAACTATCTGCATTTTTTTACCAAAAACGAGTTTAATACACCAATCGATTCGTCTCTTCGCGATAAAGCTACGGGTAAAACCCATTACCTGCTACGACGATTCGTTACAAATATAGCTAAAGTAAAAAGCAACTAATCTACAAGTATAATAAAATTATCTCCATAAAAAAAATAGTAAAATCATTTAATACATAAAAAATTGTAAACGAATGGCACAAAAACCATATTTTGTATTATAACAGGTTTTAGCTGTAGTTGCTTAATTTAAAATTTGCCAAGATTATTCTGTTAATACATATTAACCTGCGATAACTAGTTTTAGCTCTTATTATTGAACTAGAAATTGCTGATGTATCTACCAGTAAATCAAACTAAACTATAGAAACAATAGCTTATGGATGAAATTCAGGTATTTTCGTGAAGTACTTATTATGCAGTTTTCGTTGGCACAAAGAAATAAAGCGTGTTTTGTTATATTTGCTGAAAGTAATCCTCCCTAGCCGCGCCACATAGTTTAAAGATTGATTAATCGAAATGAATAGTTGCTTAAGAGAAAACTGTATCAACGAAGAGCAGAGAATAGGTACTATTATATAAATTGATTGATGGCTAGTTAATATGAAATATTGCAAAAGTAAGAAAACTAAAACCCAACTACGACAAAAAACGACGCTGAAAAAGTATAAAACAAGATTTTCAGAATACTGAACTGAACAAAGTTGCTAATGTAGTTGCAAGTAAATGGACACATTAGACTCTACCAAGACGCCTTCGTTGTAAATTGACAATAATGTCATGCAATACTAAGCAATTCTCTAAAGTATGCAATATTCACTATGTAGAAATAAATTTTCATGTTTGGAAAACCGCAGTCACACGTTGTCAAAGTGCTACGGTAGGTATATGTAACGTGTGACTACGCCTACGTGTGATCAGTAGTTTAGAAGTTACGAGGGAACAGATGAACAGACATACATAGCCTGTCAAAACCATAACCCCTCATTTTGCTTTGCCGTAGTCGGATAAAAATTGTCTTGCTGCAGAGTATGCCATACAGCTGGACCACACTCTACGTCCAATAACTCCTTAAATAGAGGGGATTACTGGACCATATTTGTCGTATGCAAGGTACTCTTTAAGTAGATTTATTCGGGATATTGATTGATTAATAGTTCTTTGTACTCTATTTAATTTGAGGTGGCGCGGCCAGAGAGCACTGCCTCGCGGCCGGACCACAAAAGTTGTTAATTGAAAAGTTATCTTTTGAGATACTGAAAAATACACATATATTTCGATGAAAGTACACTTTAGGTAGGTTTATTTAGAACTATAGTACTAAATTGTGGTCCAGCCACGGAGGATCACACGACATTGGATGTTCTGCATCAACGAAAACCGACAAGGTACAATATAAGGTAAAATACGACAACTCCTTCATCTTATCCAACCCATGGTTATGGGACCAGAAATAAACAGAGGACCAGTAACAGAGAGAACGAACAAGGTGTTTCAGAATTATCTCTGCAGGCCACCAGTTCCAGGGTTATATTTCTTCCACCCCTACAACAACTGTTCAGCAGACCTCTACCTATAATGGTAGCAAAAAAGGACCTTACAAATCTGTGCACTAAAGGGGTGATACCGGAGAAATTTCATGGTTAGTTCCAATATCTGGCTACTAAAGCTAGCAGTGTCGATAGATTGCTAGAAGCAAATCTCACCGATACATCATCAGAAGAATGATTTTTAATTTTAATGATTATTAATGTTACTTGTACCTACTAATTTTAATTTAACTTCACTTATTATATCAATTATTAAAGAATTTTATTAAATGTTTTGTTTACATTACTTAATACGTACAAAAGGTACTGTTTAACTCAGTATTTTGTACAGATTAGAAAAAACACCTGCAGATAATAGATAAAGATTTAATTTATATTCAGGCAAAACCAACTAATGATATTCTTTTTATTTTTGTACTGGCAATAGCTGTACTAAATCGGTTTTTGTCTTGAAGATTATAATATTTTAATATAAGAGAATGAAATTAAACTGCCCGTAGAGCTACCAGAATAGTGATTCTGGAAATACGGTAGTTTCGCTACATTCAGGCAAAACCAACTAAATGAGCTCCTTACCGGTTATTTCCTGCTTTTTCTATTAAATTTAGTAATTTTTCTTCAATTATTATCCTACTTAATGAAACAAGAATATTTGCTTATTTATAATTAACCATTAATATATAAAATAAACGTTACTGTAATATATTTTTGTGTCGTCAAACTTTCAAGTGCTTAAATCTCAAAAACATTTTGGTAAAATTTTGGTGCAGATAATTGGTTTTTGCAATAAGGGTACGATTTTGTGTAATGTCAAAATTATCCAAATATTATCATAGCGTCAAAAACAATCAAATAAGATTAAATAGCTATCTAGTAGCAGTAGGCAGTTAAGTAAGGAATAGGCCAGGCCGATGAAGTTACGGCTTTCTTCTTCTTATACCCAAAATAGCAATCCAATCATAATTTTGAGAGGGTACAAATATTTCAAAAAATATGGGTAGAATGAAAAAGAGACGTGGAGATGTTCTACTCACCACAACAAAAGTGCCCGACAAGTATTACTATTGTGAACGGCACCATCGCCTAAGTAATTGAAAACTATGTACACGGACCGAATGTTGTTTGATTTTAATGTAAACCTTTCATTAATCAGTTTGTAATTATAAAAAAACAAGAACTGCTTTCATTGTTAATTCGGATTGTAGTTGAACCCCCCATGTAATCACTAAAAATAATCAGATTAAATAAATTTATAAAAGGTAAAAACCGACTTCAAATCCAAAATGCACTGCACAATGTCTGGAATAAACTCTTGACCTTTTAAAGGAAAGGAAATCATTTTAGGCGAATAATTTGTTTTCGGGTGCGGTGCCATCACTTTGACCATCCCAAGCATCAAGTGTCGGAGCACCGACTCTAAAATAAATTGTTCGCCTAAAATAGATTCCTTTCCTTTAAAAGGTCAAGAAATTATTCGAGACTTTTTGGTGCATTTTGGGTTTGAATTCGATTTTCCCTTTTTTAATATTTTTTCTAATAAAAACTTCTAATTGAAACTTGATAATTTTGTTTTTATGAATGTTACTGCTTATATATTTGCCAAATATTAGTAACACAAATGCCTCAGTATCTTTAATGGATCACATTTTTTCAGTGAAGTTCCTGAAGTCTCGCCGCGGCAACCCCATGCTCCAAGTAGGAGAATACACATTTTGTATTAAGCGAATGAGACACGGAACCACTCAGTGGATTTGCTCTACTCACAATAACAGGAAATGTCGTGCCCTTATACACACGCATGGGAAAGACCTCACCAAAATACACAACCTGCACAATCATTAAACACAACATAAAGAAATCAAAATAATTGTCTATATATATAAATATCTAGACTAAATATATATAAATAGCTAGACTAAATCGCACAGCACAAATTTTAGTCACCGATTCTATAGAGTTTTTGTTGATAGATTCCTTCCAGTCCTGAGCTCAGTCAGACTAGTCCTAAGCTCTAAAATTCTTTAACTCAGAGATATAGTAATCCAAAGTTAAAATCGCTAACCAACGTACATTAAAAATCGGTAACTCTTTGTAAATAAAATACAATGTCAAATTCTAAGACTATACATTGCAATACATTGCTGGTTCGATTCATTTTGTTTGAAAATAACAATACATTTATTTTTCACTTTAAAATAAAACCATTTGGGACACTCATACAACCACTAGGAAAAACATGGACAGACTACTGGTAACTAAAGGGGCCATATTTGAAATTAGTGCTTCTATTACAGGCCATATAATATGACATGCTTAAATACCGTGGTCTTTTTTTAGTATCCATCATAGGCATAGTCATTCTTATCAGTCAAGGGATCTCCACTGCTGACCATACGTCTCCCTGCGTCTCCCCATCGGCTTTCCATAGCAATATGGTAAGAGCTTATAAGCCCAAATGGCCATCAGTTGGTTTTTCAAGCCACGTGTGTTTTGCACGGCTTTGACCGTTCCTTTTGTTATTTAACTTATCCGTCATTTTTTAAAAAAACAACTAAAATATTTATGAAAAATTCGCTGAAGATGTTCCATTGGTAGCTTCCATAAGCGATGCTCTCCATTTTTGCGCACGTTTGACAGCAAGATCTTTAAACACAATGATACGCACAATCACTTATAAAACTAACAAAAAAATGTAAACAAGAACGCTCGTCTGACAAAATAATATAATTACTATTAATTAATATTTGTAACATTAATTCTGTACAAAATCATATTTTTGGAAGTGAAAATATGTCGTCCCTGATGAATATGTTGTTTTCATCTTTACAAATTATTTTTATTTTTTAGGTGATAATAATGTTTGCTTTAGTATATTTTATATACATAAAACTTGAAAAAAAAAATGTTTCAGTGATTTTCGTAAAATCTTGCAGAGGGAAGACCATGCTTCAGATTGGACAGTACAAATTAATATTACTTACACGGGTGATGGGGCTGACGACTCGATGGATGTGTACTTCTCTCAGCCTTAAGCAATGTCGCGTTAATATGTGCATAATAACATGAAACTAGATAACAGACAATTATTAGGAACTCACCAATACAACAGGACAGGTTAATAATACCGAAGCGAAATAACAATTTGGTAGTGCAAGTTCACAAGCACTGATTAATAAACACACCTTCAAGTGAAAGTTTATTTTAATTAATAAAAAATTAAACATTTATTATATTTTCCTAAAAAAACATTACACTAAACTTGTATATCTTATATAATTTTAGTTAAGTTCGTGAAATCTCAACGCGGGAGAACCATGATCCGGATAGATCAGCACACGTACCGCTCCCAACTGGTGAAGGGGGCGAGAACCCGCTGGGTATGCTCCACTCACAGCAATAAGCAATGCCGCGCTGTTGTACATACTTATGGGAATGTGATAGTAAAACTTAATGATAGACACAATCATTAAAAACGCACTCGTTCAACATCAGATTAATTAAGCATGGACAATATTTTGTACTTGATTGTAAATGCTTTATTTTTTTAAGATTCATTGTGATACCAAAATATCTTTATCCCAATATTTATGGCTGATACATTTAATATAATTTTTTCGATTTATAAAATAAAGCGTGCTTATCTCATATCATTTTCAGTGCAGTTCGTGAAGTCTCAACGGGGAAGAACCATGCTCCGGATAGGGCGGTACACGTACTGCTCGCAACAGGTGTCGGGGGCGAGGACTCGGTGGTCGTGCTCGACGCACAACAACAGGCAATGCCGCGCTGCTGTTAATACTTATAATAATACGATAACCAAATTTAATGGTAAACACAATCACTAAAAGTCGTGCTCATACAAAAAAAAAGATGATTGAACTATTTATTATTTCCTTTGAAATTGTAATCTTTCGTAGGATATGGTTTGCTGTGAATAATATGTAATTAGTCTTACTGAATTGGTTTAAGTGTTATCTATAAATTTTACCTATACTTATTCCATAATAACTGTTTGTTTCCCAAATAATATAAAAATAGATTAAAGTAAAAACACGCAAGTTAAAGAATATCTTCTGCGAGTTTGACATGATTTGTACCTTAAAGTAAATGTTTTATTTTTTATTACATTTACTGTGATACTTTTATATCTTGATTATTTTCCCCAATGATTTCCGATGACTCTTTTTATCAAAATGAACCATCGGTATATCTCATATCGTTTTCAGTTAAGTTCATGATATCAAAACGCAGGAAACCATGCTCCAGATAGGACGGTATACGTATAATCAATGAAAATTGGTTTGGATGGGATCTAAAGAAAAAGTTTTTGAGATATAGCGCATTTTCAACAACCGCAAACTTAACTTTGTTCTTTATACAAACGCAATGTAAAACAAAGTTGTATTTTCTGTCAACCAAATATGTGTGGTATTTAGCTATGGGGAAAAAAGTGGATTTCCTCATTCAGATAAAATTGGCACGCAACCCTCAGTGCGCAAGTCCGACTCGCACTTGGCCGGTTTTTAACTTCTTTAATAATATCTTTAGTTGTTCTTTGTGAATGCATACCGATTTATTTTAACGTTAAAATCTCTTTGTTTCAGTTAAGTTCGTGAAATCACAACGCGGGAAAACCATGATCCAGATAGGACGGTACACGTACTGCTCGCAGCAGGTGTCGGGGGCGAGGACTCGGTGGTCGTGCTCGACGCACAACCACAAGCAATGTCGCGCTGCTGTACATACTTATGAAAATGAGATCATCAAACTTAATGATAAGCACAATCATTAGATATTCACATCACTATAAATAACATATTTTGTCAGACGGGGTCCAAGACCGTGTTTGATAAGTGAAATTATATCTCATACCTGTCCATGTTGTATTATTATTCAGTAAGCAGGTAAGGTCAGCAAACCCTTAACTCAGGGATAATGGTATGAGTTGAACTTATTAAAAAATATTGAAGTTTTTTCCTCTTCACAAAATGTCTTTAATTTTCACAACGAATACGCGTAACAAGTAAGCTACGAAGAGCCGATCGTGCGTAGTTTTTCTACTCATTCGATAGTATCGCAATAATTAATTGTTTTTACTTGTACAATCATCCCTGAATCAGGGGTCGCTGACCAAAACAACATCTGTGTATGTAATTCTTGAGAAAACAATACAAGTGATAGAAACTTAAGCGGATTTGCTGGTGCTCATAAGGTCCACATATTGGATCAATAGTTGATTTTGTATTTTCTATCGCTGTGCTGCTTGAAAATCGGCAAATACCTATATTGTTTCAGGTATGTTCGTAATGTCACGTCGCGGGAGAACCATGTTGACACCTATTACACCCTACCTATCATAAATTCTGTTATTATAGGTAATTACTGAACTCCTAAGCGTTAAGGAGTTCCACCATTAGCTTAGCGTCACAAGATGTTGACTGTCAGACGTAACAACAACTCAACATTAAGATTATAGTAAAAAACGTGCCTATAAAATTTGAGGGTTTCCTTCGATTACACCAAGATCCCATTTTCAGATTCCGAATTGGTAACAATGGGACCAAGTAGAAGGTATATACCCACCCTTTAGATAGGTAAAAAAAAATTCGAATCGGTCTACAAACGACTGAGATATGAGGTAGGTAACATTAGACACAAAAAAAAAACAGTCGAATTGATAACCTCCTCCTTTTTTGAAGTCGGTTAAAAAAGCAGTGTCGTTCATTTATACGCACGTATGAAAACAAAATTATTCAATTTAAACTTTTTATTTTTTTTAACTTCTTCTAAAATTTCTGTAACTGTTCCTTACAAAAGTATATCGATTAATTATAAAGTTAAAATGTCTTTGTTTCAGTTAGGTTCGTAAATACTTTGCCAAGGCAAGACCATGATCCAGATTGGTCAGTACACGTATAGATCCCAGAGGGTGGCAGGAGCGAGGACTCGGTGGGCTTGCTCAACTCACAATAGCTGTCGAGCGGCGGTACACACGTATGACAACGAAGTTATTGAATTTAATCGCAGTCATAATAACTAAAAACTCGATTATACAAAGTAACAGGTAGATTGAATCGAAATAAAAAGATACCTTAAGTATTTTAAATAAAATAATTATGTTTTCCGCAGAGTGAATGTATTATTTACAAGGATAATAACTATTATCTACATGTTGCTGATATTCATTGACGAACCTTTTTACTTTTTACTCCTTCTCATTCCTCCTCCTCTTACCTTACTACCTTACCTCCTTCACTACCTTTTAGTGAAGTTCGTGAAGTCTCAACGAGGCAAGACCATGATTCAGATTGGTCAGTACACTTATAGATCCCAGTGGGTGACAGGAGCGAGGACTCGGTGGGTTTGCGCCACTCACAATAGTTGTCGAGTGGCGGTACACACGTATGACAGCGAGGTTATTAAATTAAATGACAAACACAATCACCAGAAAGTCGATGATACAAAGTAATGGTAGATTGAATCGAAATAAAAAGATTCCATAAAGTATTTTTTAATTAAAATTAAAATATTTTCTCTAGAGTGAATGTAATATTACGAGTACAATAAAAATATTTTCTAATCTCTGCTGAAATTCATTAATTTCCCTTTTTTACCATAACATACCTATTTTACATAACCATTGACTCGTATTTTTACTTCTACAATAATATCTGCTGCTTGTAGTTGCAAAAGTATACCGAATTATTTTATTTACGTTTAAACCTCTACATTTCAGTGAAATTCGTGACGTCTCGCCGCGGAAAGACCATGATCCAGATAGGCAAGTTCACGTATAGCTCCCAAATGGTGTCGGGAGCGAAGACTCGTTGGGTGTGCTCCTCTCATAACCACAAACATTGCCGCGCGGTCGTACATACATATGCCAACGAGATAATTAAACTTAAGGATAAACACAATCATTAACTCGTTGATACAAAATAACTGGTTGATTGAATCCAATCTTTCCAATAAAATAATATGTTTTCCGTAATGTGAATGTGTTATTGACAGATTCATTGAGTATATTCTTATTTTAACTTTATTAAAAATCGCTGCTGAAAGTGCGAGTATTACGATTATTTTATTTACGTTAAAACCTCAACATTTCAGTGAAGTTCGTGAAGTCTGAACGAGGGAAGTCCATAATCCAGACAGGCCAGAACATGTTCACGTACACACCTATGAGAATGAAGTCATAAAAATAAATAGTATACATAATCATTAGTCACAGAAAAATAACAGAGTGCGCAACTTCGAAGGAGTCTCGTCACACACGATCCAAAAATCCTCTCCACCGATTGTCATTATTATTCAAGAATAATACGTGAAGCGATTAAGATTCGTAAATACAGAAATTTCATGGGGTATAAGTTGTCAACAGTATGGAAACCAGTGATCAATAAATGTAGGCCGCGAGTGTCACCGATCAATACGATCCGCGATACCGTAAGTGTTGTTTTTCGACGTGACTGTACTGATCATAATTTAACTAGTGTTGTGAGGGTGACTGAAGAAACTTTAAGCCGCTATACTGACATTTCATTAAGTGATGTGAGGGTGGTGGAAGAAACTTCGTGTCGCCCACGCAGGCGATGCCGCGGTCCACTAGCTCGTGACCAGGGCTGTTGCAACACAGCTGAAACGTCGAGCAGTGAGTAGCATTTACTCATCTTAATATTTCGTATTTAGACCCGTCATGTTTAGTTCTTATTATAAATGTATTTTTTTGAAGTGAAAACTTCTTTAGCGGCGTTGAGCACTTTTGTGGGATGGGGGAAAAATGTGAAACTCGCGTCAGGACACGTGGGCTGATCGAAAAACCGTAAGACGGTTGGCGAAATTATGGATGTAAGTTGATTTTTCTGAGAGATAAACTTTTTAATGTAATTTAATATAATATAAATTGTAATGTTTGTGTACGATAGCGCAATAAATAAATATTGTATTCTATAAAAAATATTATATTATTATTATTATTATATATTTTTAATCTCGAGCCACATAAAAAGATGTCTTTTTATCTGCCTCGGTGTATTATGAAACTCACGGGCCTAGGCCAAGTGGGTTTCATTGCCTAAAATTACTTGTGTGGAGTTGTCGTCCTGTTAAAATTTCCTGACGATGCGGCATGTGTTTAATATGGCCGCCTTCTGCATAGATATGTATGTGTATTCAGGGAGGTCAAGAGTACGTAGTGCTGTAATTAGATTTCTTGGGATGACTCCTGTACAGGACAGCACCAATGCCACGATGAATACCTTATCCATTCGCCATATATGTAGTATTTCGTCCTTTAGCTCTGTGTATTTGTGGATTTTTTCGGTAATGGTTTTATGGAGGTTGTGTGTGTTTGTGACTGCAATATCTATGATGTGTACTGTTTTGTTGTGTTTGTCGATAAGTGTTATGTCTGGCCTATTATTATGTATTGTCCTGTCCGTGAGTATTGCTCTGTCATAGTATAGCTTGTAACCATTGTTTTCCAGTACAGGCTTCGGGGAATTTTGGTAATACGGCGGGATATTTTCTGCAATTAATTTGTATTTTACGGCTATTTTTTGGTGCACAATATTACAAATTTGATTATGCCGGTGGGTGTAGTCGGTTTGAGTAAGAGTAGAGCAAGCGCTGGTAATGTGTTGTATTGTTTCGGATACTCTATTGCATTTTCTACATTTATCACTTGTGAGGTTGGGGTCTTTTAAAATATATTTTTTGTAGTTTTTTGTATTAATGACTTGGTCCTGTATTGCTATAATAAATCCTTCAGTTTCTGGAAACAGAGCGCCTACCTTTAACCATTTGTTTGAAGCTAGTGTATGAATGTGAGGTTGTTCAAGATCATGTAAATGTCGCCCGTGTAGCTCTTTTCTTCTTCAGGATAGTAGTTTGTTAGCTTCGTGTTCTTCCTTTGTTTGGTGAGTTATATCTCTGTCTTTTAAATTAAGTGGTGTGTAATGATCGTCACATTCTATTACTGCTGCGTGAATACTGCTGTTAGATGCTTTGTTATAAAAAAACTTTCTAATATTATTGATCTGTCCTTGCCATAGTTGATTTAAGTCTATAAGGCCTCTTCCTCCTTTATCCCTTTGTATTGTTGTTCTTTCAATTGCAGATTTCGGGTGTAAATAATTATGTCTGGTGAGTGTAGTCCTGGTTTTTATCTCTAATTTGTGTATATCCGTCTTCGTCCATTTTATTACGCCGAAAGTATAGGTGAGTATAGGTATTGCAAAAGTGTTGAAGGCTTTGATAAGGTTCCGTGAATACAGCTGTTTTTTGCATATTAGATTTACTCTTCTAAAATATTCTTGTGTCAATGTTTTTTTTATTTGGATGTGTGGAATTCCTTTGGCTTGGTGAATGCCTAAATATTTATAAGTGTCGGTAGCTTCCATTAATTGGAAGTCGAGGTTTTCGCTGTTTTCGATATTAGAACCTTTAACTTTACCTTTACAGATTCTTAGTGTCCTACATTTGTCTAGACCAAAAGACATGTTTATATCTGCACTAAAGTTATGTGTGATATCGATGAGGCTTTTCATGGCTTTGTCAGTTCTAGCAAACAATTTTATATCATCCATATACATAAGATGACTGATTGATGTTGTATCGGAGACATTGTAACCTTGCTTAGAGCTGCTTAATAGATTTGATAAAGGGTTCAGGGCTAAGCAAAACCATAGAGGGCTGAGAGAATCACCCTGGAAAATACCATTTTCGATAGGGATTTCATCTGTTAAAATGGTTTTCTGATCGCATGAAAGTAACAATGTAGTTCGCCAGTCGGCCATGGTATTCTCCAGGAAAGTGATAATAGTCGGGTTTACTTTATATATTTGTAATATATGGATAAGCCAAGAATGCGGAACACTATCGAAAGCTTTTTTATAGTCGATATTTAAGTCATTTCTATGTTTGTGTGCGTGTTTTAAAATAGTGGAGTCAATTATCAGCTGTTCTTTACACCCTAAATGTTTTTGCCTGCATCCTTTTTGTTCTTCAGTCATAATTGAATTATTTTCAATATGTATGTTCAGTTTATTTGTGATGCACGATGTAATTAATTTGTAAAGTGTCGGTAAGCAGGTAATCGGGCGGTATTGTGATGGGTCCGAAGTATTTTCACTTTTAGGCAGCATATATGTAAGTCCTTTAGTTAAAAATTTAGGCAGTTCTACTAATCCCTTTATAACATCGTTGATGGAAGACGCTAAGATGTCATGTAAAACCACCAGTTTCTTATACCAAAAACAATGGACTCCATCTGTTCCAGGTGACTTCCAGTTTTTCATTTTACGCGTAATGTTTTCGATCTCTTCTCTGTCTATGTCCTTGAACTCCATTTCTTTTATGTTCTGATGTTTGATTTCCTCTTCCTTAACCCAATCGGCTTGATGATTACATTCTTCCCGTCTTTTCCATACGTCTTTCCAAAACTCTTTGAGAGATTCACGTGTGGGTAGTTCTCGCTCTCTACCTTCCGCGCTATCCTGTTTATTTGACCGCAGACTCCTGTAGAAAGATTTTTCATTTCTGCTAAACATTTTATTGTCTTCTTTTCGTTGTAACGCTTTCTTGTATCGTCTTAATCTTTGTACTTTAAGTGCTAGTTTTTGTTTTAGTGTGTCTAAGAATTCTTCAGGCCGCCTATTATCTGTTTCATGTGTTGAGTGTTGTTTATACCTGTTGAATATTAGTTCTACTTTTTTGGTTATTTTTTGTGTTATATTATGGTTCTGAATGAAGTGTGTTACCCTGCCTATGTCTTTTCTTAACTTTTCAATGTCTTTCTCAATTCTAATCTGCCACGCTGGTTTCTTGTGATGTGTTTTTATATTATTGGTTTGACCTTGGGGTGTGATTTTGTAGCCAAGTTCCTGGCTAATGACCAGAGCACTGCAATATATGAGGTTGTGTATTTGTGATAAGTCTGCATCGTCTGAAAATAATTTGATCAAAATATGCTTATTGAAAATGTGTACCAATTTATATAGCTTTTTGTTTTCTCGTATACGTGGAAGTCGCGGTCTCGTTGTACGGTCAAGTTCTGAGTATTCTTCTAATGCTGTTAATAATTTATCCGCTAGTGTTTGTATTATTTTGTCGTCAATGTCTACTGGCTGTCTTTCGTTTGAATCCGGTGTTGTCGTAGTTGAAGAATGTGTTTGAGTAATTGGGTTACGTCTGGATGATGCGCTAGCTAAGGTAATTAGTGGTGTATTATTATTATTATTATTATTATTATTGTTGTATTCTATCACAAAAATGATAGTACTTTTATATTGATAATAAGAGCAATTCATTCAAAATTATTCCCTAACTATTCCAAAAAATCAAAAATGCACAACGTTGATATTCAAGTTTTCACTTCTGCCGGCACTACCGGAGTGCATTTTTTTTGTTTTTTAAAAAAACTGGTTTATCGAGTCATTAGTGTATCATTAAAAATATATTTTTTGAAATATTGGGCACTCTGTAAAATATTTATACGATGGTTATTTTACTCAACAGTCGAATCGTATTGTTGACTGTTGTTGAGATAGCGTCTTTCAATCTCCATGGTGCTAAAACATATTATCATTTCAGGCACCGTCTTCACATTTTCATGTCGAGAAGAGGTAAACCTAAGATCCATGTGGACTATACTTTTTGTAAGAAAAGCTCTAACGGTCTCAAAGAAAAATGGGTTTGTTCGTCCCACAACAACAGAGCATGCCGGGCTTTAGTACAAACGATAAGCGATACAAAATTGAATCATTTAATTAAACATGGTGCATTACCACGAGGTAGTGAATATTATTATACAAGTTAATTGAAATTTGAAACAAGTTTGTTCAATTTTCGGTCAGTTTTTACCAGGCTTTTTTAGCCCCTAGGCTTACTCAGTTTCGGAATTTATGTGTTAAACAGATACGGTATTTGAAATAGTGATTTAATAATCTTTTTCGAATTGACTAATAATAATAGACAAAAATATTCATTTTTTTTCTTTTAAGGCTGTGACCAGGATTTGATTACTTAAAAACGATACAATTGCACGCACACCACGGTTTTCAAGCTGTGGATTTTTTTGGAGACTTTACAGTCCTCATTAGTTGTGATCTTTGTGATTGCAAGCATATATTAGTAATACCCTGCAGACATTTGCATTTTTATTTCTGTTTTACTGATAACGTCATCGAACACTAGATCGCTTACCTATAACTGGTATCAAGTACTCTACAAATGAATGTAATTTAAATGATTCCATAATTTTTACAGTTTAATTTTACCCATTGGTATTTTTAAAATAAAGCAACAGTTGCAAAATTTCAAGAAAACCCTTACACTATATTTTTTTATTTTGATGTTAATGTTATTTTTCAGGGGTATTTAAAAACGGCCCGATTGACTGTTCAATTTTCAATGCACCCAACATGGAACAAGCAAGGTTCTTTCCATCTAGAAGGGGCAAGTTGCTGTTAGAAGTCGGCGGGTTCACATTCTGTATTAAAGCGAAGACGGGGTTGAAGACAAGATGGGTGTGCTCTACACATATCCATAGGAAGTGTAGACCTGTAGCTCATTCAATTCAAGGGGAAATTACAAAGATAAAGAATGAGCATAATCATACCTGTCATTTAATCTAAAAAAATATAAAATTCATACTCTCAGAATTTCTTAGAAGCATCCTGCTTTTTTGGGGGTCCTTAATATTTTACGACACACACTTTTTGATTAAAAATGATATTTTTTGACTATTCTACTTCAAATAAGTGCTTTACTTAAGAATATATATCTATACATCTGTATATGTATTCTTCATAATTGTTTTTTTTAAACACTTCCTGCACAAACAAAAGGTACTTATGGCGGACTTAGTGCTAAAAGCATTCATTGTTTTATGATATACTTATATATTTTGCCTGGAGGAATTACCTTGTTTTTTCTTTTTTGCACAAAATACCCATCCTATGAGCTGATTATTTTTTAACCAAAATTTGTCTGGAAGAGATACAGCGATAAGACCGCCTAAATTGTACATTTCCTCTAAACGAATTTGTAATTAACCTATGTGATGGGCAATAAAAAGTTATATTTTATCTCTTATCGGGAAAATGTATTATTACGAGACTATGTTTAAATTAATCTCACACAAATGCAATATTTTTTTTGGCTTCACGTGCTTAAAATCGTTCGATTACACGTCACATAATTTCACAGGCCGAAATATTGTATAAAAAAATATCGCAGCCATTCAGTATAACGAGATTGAATTTGGAAGACGGGCTCGTATGAACGCGGCAATGTGCGCGAGGTTGCACCAAAGACCCCTTACACACTGCGACTTTTAGCATCGGTGCAGTCGCTTGTTTTGAAAAAGCGCTTCAGCATCGCGACTCACGCAGTGAACAATTTTCATATACTATCGATGCAGTCACCAAAATTCAGTACATAATTTGACAATTAGGTACCGGCTTCTGCATCGCTACTGTATCAATGCTAAAAGTAGCGCTGTGTGTAAATGTTGACATTTAGTGACTGTATCGATACTAACGCGCGTTAGCATCGCGACTGCATCGGTGCAAAAAGTCGCGGTGTGTAAGTGCGGTGTGTAAGTGCGCCTTCACATTAGAGCGACAGCAGCGTCGTCGCTCTAATGCGAAGGGCTGTCTCAATACTTTTTTTTCAGCAGCTTTTTGATAGACAATTTGATGATTTCGCCATTACAACCGAATTTTCTTTATTCCAATTAATTTCACGACGAAGTTGTGAAATATTTTAATCATCACTTTTTAAACCTTTCCAATTGTGTTCATCTAACTGATATATATTTATTACATTACTTTTTAACCAACTCTTATCTTTGGTTGTAGTATCCTACCTTCTCCGTATTCAATTTGCATTCCGATTAATACACAGTTATACAGTTTTCTACTAATATAATCTAACGACACAATGCAATAGAAACCTTTTCAGCAACTTCATTACATAAAGACTTAATATTTCTTATCCAAAATATACACAACCGATCTAAAATTGATGAATGAAATTGCGACTAACTCAACGTTGTTAGTAGAACTTATAAACTATGTCAGTATACAATTGATATTAATGGATCAAATAAATTATTGGTACAGTTTTTAAAGGGCTACCTTAAATATTTTAATATATACTTTTCAGGGTTCCGTAGCCGAATAGCAAAAACGGAACCCTTATAGTTTCGATAAGTCTGTCTGTCTGTCTGTCTGTCCGTCTGTATGTCGCAGCCATTTTATTCTGTAACTATAAGCATTACACAATTGAAATTTGGTAGGAAGATGTATCTTGTTAACCGCTTATCGATTCTTGTACAAAAAATAAAAAGTAATAACAGTTACTCTCATACATGAAACTAAAACCAAAAAATTTTTTTTTGTCAAACCTATGCGTGATGGGGTGTCTATGGATAGGTCTTTTAAAATAACATTGAGGTTCCTAAAACCATTTTCTTTTAAAGTCTAACGTTTCATAGCTATCCGCTTCCAAAGTGGTAAAATGGGCGTCCCCCCCATCTAATTTCTAAACCAAGCGAGTGTAAATTTTGAAAAAAATATATGATGTAGATCTTAATAAATACTTTCAACGAAAATTGGTTCGGACAGGATCGAAAGAGAAGTTTTTGAGATATAGCACATTTTCAACAACGGCCAACATAACTTTGTACTTCATACAAACACTATGAAAAACAAAGTTATATTTGCAGTCGACAATATATTGCGGTATTTTACTAAGTAGAAGAAAATGGATTCCCTAATTCAGTTAAAGTTGGCACGGAACCCTCAGTGCGCGAGTCCGACTCGCACTTGGCCGGTTTTTTCAGTATTCAACGTCATGTCCTCGGAACCTCAGAAGGGCAATAGAACCGTGGTACGGCGACAAGTTTTACAAGAAGAAGGAAGGAGTGGGTGGGCCCGGTGGGTGTGTGCTAAGTCCGAAAAGGGGTGCAAGGAAATGTTATAAACCATTATGGACGTCACTCTCTCGGTGTATGACGTGCACAAATACCAACCATAATGAGTGACCATCATTCTCGTCCACTTAACCTTAAAAGCGACTGCTTACAAGCGGTCCGCATCCAGCGTGATTCTACACACTCCACAAAAGAGAGCAAGATTTATAGAACTAAATCTTACCCTTAAAGTATAATAATAGCCTTGAAGTATACATGTATGTTTTAAGATCCAAGTAATTATGTACTGCAATCAGGCAAATAAAAAAAAACAGTAACAGCCCCGGTATAGATACGAGGAGGTACCTTTATTTCCAAAGATTTATATGCATATTTAATAAATTCCTGTTTAAAATTCATAACATATAGTTTTCGTTTCAGCAATTGTAAATAGCGATTTTTAATACACTTAAATATTTTTTCTTCCATCTTAAAACATGTTTTTGTCTCCAATGACCTTTCCAAATATATTCCTATTAGGTTTTTAAATAACTCATTTAAGAGTGCTTGTGTTTTCAGTTGCCATGTACATTACGTCAAAGAGAGGCAAAAGGAACCTGTACTTTAACGGTTACAAGTACTATCACAAAATCGACTCAAGATTGTCACGAACCAGTCCCAGAACGACATGGGCCTGCTTCCGGATCTATGCTGGATGCAGAGCAAAAGTCGTCACCATCGGTGATACTATAGTTTCAGTAACAGAAACGCACAATCATTTACCTTGAACATCGATGTGACTTGTTTTTTTTCCTGATCTGTGCATTTCTGTACTCATATAAAAATTACAATACAAGAACTGATGAATTGGTAAATAATATGTATATACCCCATATTAAAAAGAAGATAATATACCAGGGTTAAACCAAGCAATAAGGATATCGGACCAAATTAAAACGTATTTTCCATATTTGAAATGCAGTTATTCAGCCGTTATTTTAAATTGGCCGGTAAATATTTTATTACTGTTCTAAACTTGGTACCTACTATATTTTTAAACAAATTTTGATGACTATTTTTCTTCTAAATGTCTAATCACTTCTTGTTGAACTTATTTCCGCTAGATAAAATAATTACTTAATTAATAAATACTATTACGAAACTCAATGTAACTACATGTATTTAATTACAATACATTTTAGTCCGACATACTACAACGACGACGACGACGTTGTTCGTCATTTGCCAGTAGCTGTGGCTGGTACAGTTATTACTATTTTCAGATGATCCTGCGATGTTCATTTTGTCAAGACGTGGGAAACAAAACTTGGTTTACAAAGGGCACAGATATTATAGGAAGATTGATTTAAGACCGATGAAAAAGGAGAAAAGGGCCAAATGGGTGTGCTCTCGACACAGCAGTAGCAACTGCCACGCTAAAGTGTTTTCTCTAGATGATGTTATCGTTGCACTGCAGGAAGACCATAATCATACCTGATACATTTTTAACATTAATGTTGTACACTTGGCCAACTTAATGCCTAACGGAATTATTTTCATATTTTTTTCTTTTCTTTCGACATATTGGCATGATAAACTAAAATGTTTTAAATAGATATTTTGTTTTATTTTATGGAATACCTTCCATTGTTTACTGAAATAGCTCTTGCAACGTATTGAACTACATATCTGCTGCATATTAAGTTAGTCTTATAAACTTTTCGTAAGATCACTAATCCGTGAGATTTTCCTCAGCATTCTTTGTTATGTCTCAAAGAGGGAACAATCTAATATGCCTTGAAGGTTATACTTACTACCACAAACGTGAAAATGAGCGAGACAAAACGCATAATAAAAAGAGATGGGTGTGTTCCACTCACTTCTGCCGCGGTTGCCGCGCTGTTCTATACACCATTGATGACGTCATCGTCACTGCCAAGAAGGATCATAACCAAGAACCGACGAATAACCAAAGAAAACCCATTATGTAACAATTAACATTTATTTTGTTTAAAATCATGTTTGTTAAAATGTTTGTATTTGAGTGAAATATATGCTATACCGGCCGAAAAACATGGGTGGAAAGATAAACTGACTACCGTGGGTGACATGATCGTGTACGTCTTACACAACCACTCAAGGTCTCGAAGGTTTGGTGGAAAGAAGTGGCCACGGAATAACGAAGATTTTAATCCAACATAACATTTTAAGCATATTATCCAGCATTTTTTTCTTTCTGACTTTTTTTTAAATATATTTTATTTACTTTTTTATCCTGTATTTTTACAATTATTTCCTATTGATTCAAGAGTAGAATTTAAATATATTACCTAAAGATTGTTTTATCTATTTCATTTTATTTAAAATATTCGTCTTCTGCTCTTTTATTTCCAATTATCTTCTTGTTAGCATACAAAAAGGCAAAAACAGAATCACCCAAACAATTTAAATTCTTTATCACTTACTAACAAAAGTCTGGTGTGTATTTGATTATGAAATACCATTAAGTATCAATCTATGGTAGTTAAATCTTATTCAAAGAATAGTAATGACGGTCAGATGTGTTTAACCTTTTTTGTTCCAGAACCTCTAGATTACTTAATCGAAAAAAACATCGAGAAAAAAGAATATCTTCGTGATAGGTGACAACAGGAGCCCTTTATTTGAAACACTCGCTTGATATGACACGTGATTTTTGTTCAAATACTAATTAAAAATCAATTAAAATAACTTTATTTAGACGTTAAGTACTCACGAAGTTCAGTTATTTTTTAAAAATTACTGCCGTGTGGAATTATATTATTGTCATTGGAAAATCAGCCATCAATCAATTAACATCACACGAAATTATGACGCGAGTGATTCAAAAATAGGGGCCCTAGTTCTCCATAACCGATAACTACCTTAGTGGAGGAATGCGATGGAGATGTTGTCGTCGTAGCAATGGGTGTCTCGCTGCTGTAACCACTTTCGAGGAAACAATTATAAGATTTAATAATCGTCACAATCATCCACCTAAAGGCATTAAACTTAACAAGGGAAAATAAACAATGACATTACCTTCTGAGAAAAGACCGTAACTTGAGATATATCGGAGAATATTATCTAATATATATATATATATATTTTATTTATTTATTTATTTATTTATACTTTATTGCACAATAATAAAATTTTGTACAAAAGGTGGACTTAACGCCATATGGCGTTCTCTACCAGTCATGCCTTTGGGCTAAGCAGAAATGATTGTGGGCGGTGCGACAAAGAAACGAAATTAATTATATACAAAAAAAAAAGTCCCAAATAAATACAATTAATACTTACATAATATTACACATACATAACATAAGCAATAAAATAAATACATTAATAATACATACATATACCAACATATACTATATATATATACATATATATATATACTATAATTATGACGATCGTTGCAGATAGATGTTATGGAGATGATTCCGATATATGAAGGAAGTGTGCACGGACGAGTCTCTTGAATGTGAACTTACTGGGAGCTTGTTGAATATTTGCCGGAAGGGTTGGAATGCCCTTCCGGCAAATATTCAACAAGCTCCCAGTAAGACGAATGGCTTGGACAAGAAAAGAGTTTGAGAGAAAACCTGTGCGGTGCGAAGGAGTAGCGAGGGAAAGATTATGAGAAGAGCGCAGTGGACGCGTGTGCGTCTCACTGAGGAAGGTGAACTGGGATTTTAAGTAGCTAGGAGAATTGAGGTCATTTAATACCGAGAAAAGCGTGCAGAGGACTCTGATTTTACGTCGAACATGAAGGGGTAGCCATACAAGTTGTGACCGAAAAGATGAGATGTGATCAAATTTACGCAGACAGAAAATAAAGCGGATGCCAGAATTAATTTTTACCTGTGTTTAAATTTTCTAATAAATTGTATTCATTATGGATTTTTTTCTATCAAATAACCATGTTATTTGCTCTTCTCCAAATGACGTAAAAATGTCTATCAAAGTCCATTCCATCACTGTCGGTTATGGCTAAATAACTTTACGTATCTTTTTATAATCCGCATGTCATTGGACTCTATTATTTCCAAAGCATGTAACTGCAGGTTTGAATCTCATACTCAAACTTAAGCGTTTATTTGCCAAGAACATAGTAAATAAAGATAACATTTAAGAGTAAGAAGCATAGCAATTATTTAGTTATTACAAACAAAATACAATTAATTAGATCTCTTTAGTAAGTTTATCTTTTTGGTAGGGCACATCTGACCATGTTTTTTTTTTATTTCAGGTATCCGTTACGCTTTTACAGTGTCCCTCCGCGGCTGCCGCATCATCGTCGTCGAAGGCTACCGATTCGCTATCAAAAACAAGAGCAAGGCTCGCGTGCCCACTAACAAAATTCAATGGCGGTGCTCCACTCACGGCAAGCACGGGTGCAAGGCGGTCCTCTTCACTTCCAGAGACGAGATCGTCTACTTGGAGAATATACACACTCACCCACCGCTTACCGACAGGAAAGCGAGGAACAAGTTCTTTTTCCCGATTACCAGCGTCAAAAAGTATTATGGGGTCTAGAGCGGATGTTGCAATAGCTACCTTATGATCAGCCCGTTTAGTTGCAATTTATTTTTTATAATTATTTGTGATATCTGTTTTGATAGTATTTGTTATGCAGTTTTTTTAATTGTATATGCAACGTGAGTTCTAGTCAGTTAATCTCTAATAACCTTCTTATTGTCTGTTGTTTGTTATATGACGTTAAATAGCTGTCATAAATGCGTCAATTGTAAACGTATTAAGAAATAGACTGGGCAGCAGTAACGCTAGTGAATTACTGTTTAGTATATTAAAAAAATATTTAAGTCTAATTAACTAAGGAACATTGTATACGAATTGGAAACATCATTACAATCTAGTTAAATTTAAAGTTTTAAGATGGGTTTAATCATCGTCACTAAAAGCCATAAAGATATTGAAAATAACTATGACTGATGATGAAAAAAAGGTACGTAGAGTTGCGAATTTAAGCCTTTAAAGGTAGAGATAGATTTCCTCAGCAGGGATTGATGGTGCTAAATTGGAAAGAATGATTGAGGAAAAAAAATGGTTTCATAACTTTTATAAAGTGGATCCTGTTAGTTGTTATGAAAATGATGATAGAAGCAAATATTTGCATTGGCAAAATGTGGCAGTTATAAGCTTATAAAACAATTAGATCAAGGCGACCTAAAACTTTATACTTTTTTGTTTTATTTTATTTGATTTAAAAAAAATACTGCAAATCCACCTTACACACTTATAAATCTGATATTTCATTACGATTATGTCTTAGTAGGACCATACGTAATTAGGATTTGTGTACCTTAGTCATAATATTAGATTAGTAAATGTATTAATCACTTATTTAAACAATTAACTATTTTGGTGTCTATTTAACCGATTTAACTAAATATATACATATTAGTTTATATAAACATATCCATAAAAAATAATAGTTTACTGATCATAAGACCGCAAGTTCCATTTTTTTAATTTAACTTGACCATCATTTTTCAACAATATTGAAACACTTGCCTTCTTCACACCATTAGCTTACCCACGAGTATTTGATTTACCTTTTACGCGTTACATTTCACTACAATTCATTAGACGAAATAAGACATAATTACATACCTACTTTATAGATTACATAGTTTGGAAGTTAGCGGTGTTTCACCCCCGTACCTCGAAAAAGCACGTTAAGCCCTGTCCTGGCCCATTGGTCCTGCGCCTGATCTCTCTCCGGTCGTGTCAAATTGCTGTCCCATCGGGCTATTAGAGTAGAAGGAATAGAGAGTGCACCGTGTTTGCGCACACACTGGTGCACTATAATATGTCCCGCGCAGTCTAACAACTAACCAGTTGTTGTGACAGGCCACCGTAGTCGAAATCGGCTAGGGGGACTATTAATGGTGATTATAATGATTCCAGTAGTATATACAAGTTAATAGAATAATAAAAAATATATTTCTGTATATAAATAGTAACTAGACATAAAATCATTAATACGTAGGTATGTACTACAGTAATGTGTAATACCACACAATAATAAAACTCTGGAAAGGAGTCATCACAACTCACCAATAAGATTACTAGAACTAAGTGTAATGTGAACCCTTCCTGTTCTCAACCCAGTGGATCGCTAAGCAAGTCTGTTAAAAATATAGTTTTGTTTAGTGATCAGATTGGGAAAAACATGGGTCACTTATTATCAAAATACATGGGACAAAATGTGATCAACCATTGCATGCCAGGGGCATCATATTCAGAAATAATT
The DNA here is from genome assembly GCA_963924145.1 of Pyrausta purpuralis. Classification (NCBI taxonomy): domain Eukaryota; kingdom Metazoa; phylum Arthropoda; class Insecta; order Lepidoptera; family Crambidae; genus Pyrausta; species Pyrausta purpuralis. The sequence goes on from OZ001643.1 coordinate 24,791,212, forward strand.
CAGAAAGTGCTTTCTTATGAGTTTCAAGAAAATTCAGATTTAATTATTTTCATAGGAAACAGAGGTAATATGAACAAGAAAAACCTAAATACATACTTTGACAGTTTAAGAAAATTAAATGTGAATAAAACAATATTGTTTACATTACCTTACAGTAGTGGATTGCCAGACGAAGAAAATGATTTAAGATATAAAATAAATTTGCAACTGCATAAATTGACATTATATGAGGTGAATAAATTCCACCTACTTGACATGAATAATTATTTTAAAAACAAAGTGTATTTGACGCGAGATAATTATTATGTTAATAATTATTTCAAACGACAGATAGCAATGTCGCTATCATATTATTTTGACTATTCAGCCAAGAACTTGGCTACCAAATCTGCTTTTATTGAGCAGATTATTGACATGAATATTCAACCATTGGAATCAGTTCCAATAACAAACAATCATTTAAATTAGTAGATCAGACAATAGAGGATAACTCTTGCTTATCAGAAATTGTAGAATCAAATCAATTAAATATAGTACATCAAAATATTCAAGGCTTTTCTGGAAAAGATTTGGAAATTGAATTGTTTTTAAATAAAATGAATATTCATGTTCTCTGCATAACTGAGCACTGGCTCAAGCAGCATGAACTGATGTTATCGATAGATAATTATAATCTTATTAGTTCGTTCACTAGGGAGACTGCCATTCGCGGCGGGACACTTATATTAATTAATAATAAACTTAAATGTAAAGAGCGAAAAGACATAGTGTCTCTCACTATTGAGCGAACAATTGAGATATCGTGTGCGGAGCTGGACGACTACATTATTGTCTGTGTTTATAGACCCCCAAGTGGAAACTTTAAATTATTTGAATCTGTAATGGAAAATGTGTTAAACAAAATATGTAAAACTACAAAGAAAGTAGTTGTATGTGGAGATTTCAATGTGGACATTATAGATATTACGGAGGAAAATCGCGTTCGGTTTTTGAGCATTTTCAAATCATTTGACCTCACTCCGATTTTCGCTGAGCCCACTAGAGTAACTCCTACAACAGCTACTTGCTTAGATAATATTCTCTGCAACTGTAAAATCATCAAACAATCTATTATTAATTTTGTAAAATCGGATCATTGCGGTCAGATAGTTACACTACAGAACCGTTTTATTCCACCCCGTCTAGAAATCAAATGCAGGCCGGTCACTGCATCTCGTAAGGACAAATTTAAAAACCTTGTAAGTGATAAAATACCATCTATACCTTTTGATAAAAAAAATGCTAGTGACTTGTATGAACAATTATTTCAGGTAGTTAAAAAACAATTTGATATTACTTTCCCTCAAAAGAAAATAGTTATCAATAACTGTAAACCGAAATTCAGTGACTGGGCTACACGAGGAGTTTATACAAGTAGGAAAAAAATGTTTGAATTGTATAACAAAAAAGCATATAGAAAGGATCTATCGTTTCATGAGTACGTTAAGAGGTACTCAAAAATTTTCAAAAGAGTTTGCTATGTAGCTAAGTCGAATTACATACGCGATAAAATTAAAAAATCTAGTAATAAAATCAAAGAAACATGGAATATTATAAATAAAGAAACATGTAAAACGAAATCTCATGATAACAAATTTAGTCTAGAAATAAACAACAAGCTTATTAAATCTGATGACGAGGTAGCAAACGCTTTTGAGGATTACTTCTGTAACATTCCTAGAGAGACGACTAAACAGTTGAGTTCTTGCTCAAGTCACGCGAAATCATTACTTGTGTCGAGTGTTCATAAGTGCGAATCCTCATTTAAATTCAGAAATATTAGTCCTTTAGACATCATAAAAACATTTAAAGAATTAAAACAAAAGAAAACAGAGGATAAATCGGGTATATCAATAGACACAATAAAACCCATTATACCTCTAATAGCTCCTTACTTATCTTATATCTTTAATGAATGTATTGACCAAAATCAGTTTCCAAATTTATTGAAACATAGTAAGGTTGTCCCTTTATTTAAATCGGGAGACAAAAGTGACCCCAGCAATTTTAGGCCTATTTCAATATTACCCACAATAAGTAAAATTTTTGAAAAACTCATTTATAATCAATTGCTTTCCCACTTTAAACTTAATAATTTACTACACGAAAAACAGTTTGGGTTCTCTAAAGGTAGAAATACAACTGATGCCGGAGTAGCACTCATCAGACACATTCTTGATGCTTATGAAGACAAACATGATGCCGTAGGTGTATTCTGTGATTTATCAAAGGCGTTTGATTGTGTAGACCATCAGACACTGCTTATTAAGTTAGAACACTATAGTGTCTCGGAAAACTCATCTAAGTTGTTAAGTTCGTACTTATCAGGTAGAATACAATCAGTTAACATAAATGGTACCTACTCTTCCGGAGCCCCTCTTCAAATGGGGGTCCCCCAGGGCTCAATATTGGGGCCTTTACTTTTCCTGATATATGTAAACGACCTGCCATTTTATTCCACAAATCTTTGTGAGATAGTTCTGTTTGCTGATGATACTTCTTTGATTTTTAAAATGAAAAGACATGAAGAAAATTTTGACGAAGTAAACAATACTCTCTCCAAAGTATTGAATTGGTTCACCACCAATAACTTGTTGCTGAATGCTAGTAAAACTAAATGTGTAAAATTCACTTTGCCTAATGTAAAGCAACTTACACCAAATATTGTACTAAATGGTAATAATCTAGTTTTAATAGACTCCACTGTATTTCTGGGCATTACACTTGACTCAAAATTACAGTGGGGACCTCATATTGAAGCCCTAGCTAGGAGGCTAAGCTCGGCTGCCTTTGCAGTTAGAAAAATAAGGTATCTGACTGATGTTGAAACGGCGAGGCTTGTGTATTTTAGTTACTTCCACAGTATTATGTCTTACGGTCTTCTCTTGTGGGGTTCTGCTGCAGACATTGATACCATATTTATTTTGCAGAAAAGAGCCATTCGTGCTATTTATAAACTTAGTCCTCGTGACTCCCTGAGAGAGGTCTTTAAGAAAATCAACATATTAACTGTGGCTTCTCAATACATTTTTGACAATATAATGTACGTCCGTAAAAAATTAGATTATTTCATGAAGAAGAGCGACATTCACTCATATAACACAAGAAATAAACACAAGCTTGTCGTTCCTAACTTCAGATTAGTTAAAACTAGTAATTCGTTCATGGGAAATTGTATAAAATTCTTTAATAATATACCACACAATCTTGTCGAATTGCCGGTTGATAAATTTAAGAAACACGTTAAAAACACGCTTATGTCTAAAGGCTATTATAAGGTTCAAGACTATCTGAACGACACGAATGTGTGGTCTGTCCAGCCTGCACCGACTGATGTACTTACCTTTGATGATTTTGATTTTACGGCAGCTAGTGGTGACTGAGTTTGTTCCGGCGTTTCTTCTCAGCACTTGCCTAATTGTCTGTGTTCTGTCTCGAAGCGCTGGTAGGGCCCAAAAGATAAGGAGACATGATTCGGCCCCTTCAGGGCACAATTATTTTTATTTTATTTTTCACTGTACATTTGACGTTCATAAGTGGCATATTGTGTCCTAAATTGAATAAATATTTTTTTGATTTTTTTGATTTTGAATATAATGAGATTCTGAGTAATAAAGGTGAAATTTTCAAAGCTCTCTAAATGAACCAAAAAGTAGATTGACACACTTTTCCACTCTTAATGTCGGTAACAATATAATCAATAAAATATTATTGGACTTTTATTTGCCGAATGCTATCAAAGTTTTTGCAAGAAGAGACCGAAAGTATAGATGTGGGATTCTATTTGTTCTACTAGATTTTATTTTTTTAACTTATAAGTACCTTCCTTAAATCAAATGACTTCTAGTTATTTTAAAATCATATTAACTTTCTTTTGCATTATAAAGTCAGATATAGTATTCTTTTTTTTTTCTTTTTTTTTATTTACCAGAAAAAATACCAAATTTCAAATTTTACAAATAGCTTTAAATACCACTTAGGTTTGAACTAAAGCTAAGAAGTTTGCACAATACAATTAAGTTCTAATTATATTACTTACTTGCTATTTGGAACATATAGTTTGATCAGTTTTGCCATGATGGGATTTAATGCTGATGTTTATGATGATGCTTATGCTGTTTATGATAATTTACTGATGCTTACATATTGATGTTTTTACATAGTATGTTTTAAGTTCGTAAGTTGTATTTGTTATTATTTGTATATTATGGTTTTTTTTATATTATATACCATATTATACACATATTATGTTAAATATTTCAGGTTTGGAGTACATACAATCACAAAGAGGAACAACACTTCTGCTGTATGCTGGATATACTTACGGGCTAAGGTCGGCCAAACGAAAACGCCATATTTGGCGGTGCTCGACTCACAATTCAAAAGGATGTGCCGCTAACATATACATTGTCGACGAGAAGGTTGTTTAGGAAAAAAACTTCCACAATCATGAGCCCCCATTACTAGAAACCTTTTTTTTTTTTTTTTTTGCCGACTGGGAAATGCTTTACGCATACCCTTTGATCCCGGGGGAGACCAAAGGGTTATGTGGGACTCCCCCACCCTATGCGGGCGGGTATACCCACTAAAAACCAGTCGGTGTCCTCCAGTGCCATATAAGGGGGGCGCTGCGCTATGTTATCGCCCTAGGTGTGCCCCTGGGCATTCTTCCGCAGGCCCACCTCTGGCTGTGGCTCGTAGGTTTTGCGAGCTCTTCCTAGTTTTAAGGGAATATGATATTCCCAAATCATCAGGAGACGGCGTGCGGGACACACGTGCCACCGTCACGGCCCACTTCAGCGAGCGGTTGACACCCCCGTGTCAGCCGCCTGGGACCATTACTAGAAACCTAACCTAACCTTACCTAATTTTATTTTATTTTATATTTTAAGAAAACCAACATCTTAAAAGTTCATTGTTCAAAGTAGTTACTTCTCATAGAAAGTTAAGCCAATAAATTTGTGAGCTTTGTCTTTTTTTATTTTGTACATTTAACGTCATAAAAAAGGTAATCATTTAAAATATCAAACTAAATTAATTGTTCTCATAGTAATAAGCATTTGAATGTAGCATTCAAAACACCACTTTGAGATGTTTTCAGCTCTTAAAGCGAATTGAAAAGTTAAAGTATCTTTAACCACCTAATAGAACTAATGGGTCAGATGTTCTTATGTTTTCTGGCTATCCTTGCAGTGACACCGCGCTTCATAACATCTTGTATAGGCAACCCTCTCATAGTGATTGCTGGATGCTGCTAGTGGATACAAGTACTCACGCAAGGGGACCCGAGGTGGACTTGTGTTAAGCAATCGTATTAATTTGACAGTTCAAAACGGATGGTATGATCTGTCAAACGTATTATCCTTTGCCGTTTGACAGATCATAACGAACGTTTTGAACTGTCAAATTAATACGATTGCTTTATTACACAATTCCACCTCAGAACTGTTGGTGATGTCTCCAAAAAAAGGTGGCACTGTTCGACAAATAACGCTGGAGAGTACAAAGCTGTTGTTAACAAATTTGGTGACACAATTATAAAAATCAATGCGGAACACAGCTAGGGCTTGGTAGAAAAATCCAAAAAAATATTTTTCCAGTTTATTTTTGATGATTATAAATATGCCTATGTTATATTCAACTATATTCCGATACCACTACTATATTAGCTTTTAATGAATCCGCTGATGTGTCCATCTTCATCAACGTAAATTAATTCTAAAAGATTTTTTTTTAAGTGTGATGATTGATTGATAATATGATTTTAATAACAAAAAAAGTTCAAAGGAACGCGTTTTCTGCTCTCAGTTTTTATATGAAATAGAGGATAAACATCTATTTCGTATGGGTTCTGAAGTGCAGTGCTAGTGTGTAATGGCTCTAATAGTAACCAGACTTGGCCTTACGTGGTGTGTCAAAGTACCGTCAGATTTTTTTGTAACATTGACCTCCATACTCACTGGACACCTGGTAACAGTTGAGCGTTGTCACACATGTGTACATTACACCTAGTTGTTACAAAACTGTATTTATTTAAATTCATTATCTATAGTAGTTAATTCATCTTATAATTACTTTTTTGCAGATCTGGTGTTGGTATTCGGGAGCAATGAAGCGGGGCGAAGAACGCTAACAGTGGATAACTACGTGTTTTCAGTACATTTAATGACACCCATGAAAAATAACGAGGTGAAGATTCGATGGCGATGCAGGGGCCACTACAAAGGATGTAGAGCTACAGTGACCACCGTAGATGACACCATTATCTCTTGTAATTTGGAGCATGAGCAGTGTAAAAGCCTGTAAATATGTTAAATGTTTATTTTTATCCATTTTGTCGATAAGATACGTAAACAAAAGAATAATTTTGTATTTTTACATCTTGATCCTACCCAACTGTGCGACCTTAACTGTAGTTTATCATTTCCTCATCCGGCAAACTTACCGCCCCGTCTTGACCCCGTAGATTCCTGTATTATAATTGTTACAAAAAATACATAATTTATTACAGAGGAGCCTGAGTTCATAGTAAACCACCGAGGGGTAAAACATCTCAAGCTAAACGGATTCTTCTTCTCCAAGCATATGACTAGGAAGGTTACTGAAAATATTTTCAAGACGCGATGGAACTGCTCTTCACATCGATCATTTGGATGCAAGGCTGTTGCTTACACAATTGATGACCTCATTGTGTCCTGCAAACCAGATCATAATCATGACAAAGAATGATCTGGAACGAAATATCTAACTAAACATGTGCTTTGAAATTATTTCCTATTGTTATTGTTGAAAATAAGTAAATCTTATAATCTTACATTCTTATGTAGTACATACAGCGCCATCTATTTAGGCGCAAAAATAACGCTCAATCTGTCTTGTCTCTAGTCGCTTCTTGTCTGTGCTCTCTCACGATTGTATTAAGTGTGTCTCGTCATAATATGCAAATTATTCAAGAATTAGTGATTATTATTTTCATCAAACTATTTTAACATGGTAGCAGAGCGTAGTTAGAAGCAAAAAGTAAATGGGCAAAGCAAAATTCAAGATCTACAAGGACTACAAGTAAAGTGAATACGAACGTGATTTTCAAGGTTAGCGTCACGCTGAGCCGGCAAAACGAAAAACGGAAGAACTTAAATTATCGTCAAAATGGCTAAACAAGCAAAAATAGAAGATATAATGATACCTATTTTCGATGGGGTTAACTATTCTAGTTGGAAATTAAGATTGCTAACTTTGTTAGAATACAAAGAATGCCACGAGGCTGCCATCATGAAAATTGAAAGATACGAAGAAATTGAATGGAAAAAGAAAGACCTTAAAGCTCGAACTATAATAATGAGCGCAATAACAGACAAACAACTAGAATATATAAGTGAGTGCCGAACAGCGTTCGAAATAATGCAGAAATTCGACAAAATGTACCTAACGAAGTCCACAGCAATGCAAATAATATGTCGCGGCAAAATTGAAGAAATAAAATTAAATAATTACAGCTCAGTTGAAGAATTTTTCGTCGAATTTGAAAAAGCAGTGAATGAGTTTAAGTTGGCCGGAGGGATATTAGAAGAAACTGAAAAGTTAAGATACATGCTAAGAGCGCTTCCACCAAGCTATAGTTATATTGGTGATTTCCTTGATGTTATACCGGAAGAACAAAGGACAGTAGAGTATGTATGCAGTAAAATTAAAGAAAAAAATATGACTAGTAGCAACTCTGCCAAGAATAATGTAAGCACATTTGCAACCAAAACTGTAGCTCTGTGTTTTGTCTGTGGGAAGCCTGGACATCTCAAGAAGGATTGCTGGTATGGTCATCAGAAATATAATCAAGGACAATGCAGTGTTAGAGGTCAGCGAGGATTCCAGCGAGGTAGATTCAACAGTGGGCATCGAGGCAGAGGTCAAAATCAGTTCAGGAGTCAAAACCAGTCCAGTGGTGAATCTTCAAACTACCGAGGTCATCGAGGCAGAGGTCAAGGTCACTCCAGTGGTGAATCTTCTAACAATTTTTCAACGGAGTCATGGACAGCTCAAGTATGTAACCCGGAAATAAATCAGGTATGTGGATCTAATGAAAAAGAAGAATGTAACAGTGATTGTGAAATTAATTGGCTTTTAGATAGTGGGTGTACTGACCATATAATAAACAATGATTCATATTTTTGTAATTCCATAGATTTAAAAAATCCTGTGAATGTAAAACTGCCTGATTGTAAAATGTTAAAAGCGACCAAAGTAGGTACTGTAAAAATTTATTTTCAAAACTATTATAACCGTAAATATGTTGACTTGAAAAATGTTTATTTTGTTGAAGGTATTAAGCAAAATTTGTTGAGTTTTTCTAACTATAATAGCTAAAAATGAAAATGCAAAAATGTATAATGAGGCTAGAGAATTAATAGTTGTTGCTGATAAAATAAATAACTTGTATTGCATCAAAAGTTTTGTTTCACAGAATGATATGTACGTACATTCAGCAGTTTTAACTCAAAAAGAGAAATGGCATAGAGCTCTTGGTCATGTAAATTTTCAATATTTAAATAAATTAATAAATAATAAATTAATTGAGGGTTATAGGATATAAGAGTTAAGGTTAAGGGATAAGATAGAAAGTACTCAAATGAAGTGTTCAAATTGTATTAAAAGCAAAATGTATAATGTACCATTTGAGAATAAGAGAACAAAGAGTAACGACATTTTAGAATTAATTCATACTGATTTAAACGGTCCACATAGTACAATAGGTTATGGATGAGAAAAATACTTTTTGACGTTTATTGATGATTATAGTAAATGCACAAGGATATTTTGCATTAAAAGTAAAGCTGAAGTTGCTAATTGTTTCATAGAATTTGTAAATTTAGTAGAAAATAAATTTAATAAAAAAGTTAAGAAAGTTCAGTGTGATAACGGCAAAGAGTATTTAAATAAAGATGTTTATGATTTTATAAGGCAAAAGGGTATAGAGTTGTTACCATGTCCACCTTATGTACATGAATTAAATGGTGTAGCAGAAAGATATAATAGGTCTGTGATGGACATTGCTAGGTGTTTGATGAGAGAAGCTAAGATTAATAGGAGGTATTGGCCTGAAGCAATAAAAGCAGCAGCTTATTTAAAAAATAGAACAATTGCAAATACAGTTGAAAATAAAACTCCGTTTGAGATATTTTTTGGAATAAAACCGAATGTCAGTCATTTAAAAATTTATGGAAGTAGAGTATTTGTTAGGGTTCCTGAAGTTTTGAGAAAAAGTAAATGGGATGATAAAGCACAGATAGGTGTTTTAGTGGGTTATAATGAAAATAGTTATCGGGTATTATTAAATAATAGAATAATTAATGCTAGACATGTACAAGTAGTTGAAGAAAGTACTGAACTGATTTGCTTAGAAAAACAAGATGATCAACAAGAAAGAAATTTAGAAAGTGAACAGAGCTCAAAAGAAATCGTCCAAACAGTTCATGATAGTGATGAAAATTATGTAGATGCAGATGAGCCCAGTTCTAATGATTTTTTAAATAATCTTTTGGATAGTGACAACTTAAATGATAAAAAAGAGGATGTTGTAGAATCTAAAAAAAGAAAGAGAATTCTAGTTTCTAGATATTGCAATCCTGTTACACATTTTATATATGTTAATTATATTGATGCAAACGTACAAAATACATTTGAGGAGGCGATGAACTCTAATGATCATAAACAATGGCAAATAGCAATGGACTCTGAAATAAATAGTTTAAATAAAAACAATACTTGGCAAATTGTTGAAAGGCCAATAGATAAGAAAGTTATAGATGTAAAGTGGGTTTTTAAAAAGGAAAGTAATAATGAGTATAAAGCTAGATTAGTTGTGAGAGGATTTCAGCAAAATGAACATATTGATAATGCTTATTCACCAGTGGGAAAAATGCAAACATTGAAAATTTTACTGTCATACAGTTGTAAAAATAATTTATTTATAGAACAAATGGATGTAGAAACAGCTTTTTTAAATGCTTATGTAAAGTCAGAAGTATGTGTTAATCAACCAGAAGGTTATGAAACTGATAACAATAATGTTTACAAATTGCAGAAGGCACTCTATGGTCTCAAAGAAAGTCCAAGAGTATGATATGATTGTTTCGATGAGTTTATTAAAACATTAAATTTTGTAAGAAGTAACTATGATTACTGTCTATATGTCAATAAAGCAAGCAAAGATCCAATATACATATTAATTTTTGTTGATGATTTTTTGATCTGTTGTAAAGATAAAAGGAAGATAGAAGAAGTAAAAACTAGTTTAATGAAAAGATTTGCTATGAAAGACTTGGGAAAAATTAAAAGTTACATTGGTATAGATATTGAATATAGTGATGATAAAAGCATAATGACTTTAAATCAAACAAAGTACATTGAATCTTTGGCTGCTAAATATGATCTTCAAAATACTAAGTTATATGATACTCCAATGGAAACTAATTTAAAACTAGAACAAGCTAGAGAAGTAGATGAAACTATTAAGTACAGAAATATAATAGGTGAATTACTGTATATAAGTACAGGCACAAGGCCAGATGTAGCATATAGCGTTAATTATTTGAGTAGATTCCAATCTTGTTATAACGCAACTCATTACAAGTATGCAATGAGAATCTTAAAATATTTGTATAATACTAAGGATTTAAAGTTAACATACTCTGATAATATGGATACTGATGTATTAGACTGTATGGTAGACTCTGACTTTGCAGGAGACAATGTAGATAGAAAGTCTACAACCGGTTTTGTTATAAGATTGTTTGGAAACTTAATTTTTTGGAAAACACGTAAACAGAGTACAGTAACTAAATGTTCAACTTTTGCAGAGTATACTGCCCTGTCAGAGGCAGTGACAGAAGTACTTTTTATTAGGAATTTGCTGAGTGAATCGTTTGATATAAAATTTTGTAGCCCAATAAAAATTTATGTTGATAACTCAGGTGCAGTTGTAATAGCTAAATATGGTAACTTTACAAAAAAATCAAAGCACATCGAAGTGCAGTATCATTATGTAAATGAGAACTATGAAAACAAATTAATTGATATTGTGAAAATTGATACTACATCTAATTTGGTCGACATGTTAACTAAAAGTTTAGATAAAACAAATTTTTTGAAAAACAGGTTACACTTAAGATTAATTTAGTAATTAAGTTTAGTAAGTAATTAAGTAATAGTATGCTTTAAGAAAATTGTTTTTGTAATTAGGTAAAGTTAAAATTAAAGAAGTTATGTAAAAATAAAAGATAGAATGTTAGTTTAGTATAAAATTTATTGATAGATATGTTAAAGTAAGTTTAGTTAATGTCTGAAGTCTGATGAAAGTTGTATGATTGTTTGAGCTAAATGTGGTAAGATTATAAATTTACAGTTACAGCTACTACGAAGAAAGGGTCACGACTAAAGGAGTAGGGGTTTGGCGATGCTCCACTCACGTGCCCCGAGGCTGTAATGCGCAGCTTAAGATGCTGCATGATGTCATAATTAGCGCCCGGGAAACTAACAATCACGACCCTCCTGGTGCTGAACAACTATATGTCTTGCTTGTAGATCCAAGAAGTGCGTGAAACATCAAAAATTGCAGTAGTAAATTTAACCTCCTAAGGCGCAATTGCGGTGGCGGTCGCGTTTCCGCGGTGGCCTGCGTGCGCGTACGCAATTCGCGCGGTGTCAGGTTACACGTTACGTAAACATTTATAAAATCTTATTGGAATAAGCTATTATCATTCTGTAAAAAGCATATTGTTACTGAAAAAATTGCCTATGCTTGTATTTAAAAAAAATGTAATCAAAAATGAAAACATAGAACCAAACAAATTCGTGGTAGGGTGACGACATATACGAAAAAAATTGCGAGAAAAAAAAATCGAATATTAATCAATAACTGACAGCAACCGGATGTGTTTGCGGTCTATGGTGTAGAAACATCTGTTTTTTACTCATAAAGGTCAACATGCCCAAGGAATAAGCATTTATACACCTATTTACTAAAAAGTAATTAAAAAGCGCCCACAGGTGGGCGCTTGGGAAAACTCATGCACATTTGCCAGCGCCCACCATCGGGCGCTCTGGCTATCCAAGGGGCAGATTTATTCTTTGTTTTTTTAAACAAAATCTTTGTTTTTTTTTTTCTTATATGAGTTTGTAGTTCAATAATATGAGTGTTTACGAGGTTTCGCCATATAATCGTTTTGACGTATTGTGACGTGCCGTGGTTAAATATATTTTTTTTACGTTGTTTGTTTCATTCCAGCCGTTTTAATTTTAGAATTATAATTAAACTAGTAAACCCCGCGAACTCCGTTTCGCCACCAGATGGCTTCGTTTTATGTAACATTTCGTTTGGTGATTAAAAGAAGAAGTGTTTTTGTTTGTTTTATATTTGAATTTTCTTTGCTATAAACCTCACGGAGCCCGAGACTTTTCCAACGAATGCAAAACCGTGGAAATCGGTTCGTGCGTTCTGGAGTTATAGCGTCCGGAAGAAAAATCCCACTTATTTTTATATAGTAGATTGTTGGGTAAAAATTTGGCCAGAAATTAGAAAAAGTTCTTAAATCACAAATAATATTATTAATATTACATTTTGGTACTTGATAATACATTTGTTTTTATTGATTTTATCTAAAACGCATATCACGCTCATCCACTCTGATAAATAAAATGCTAAATTGAATCAGCAGATCAGAATCAGAACTGAAATTTTCAACTTATTATAGTTGAAATTGACCTTCTTAACTTTATAAAAGTAAGGTATGTACTGGGAACGTGGTAATGTCGTCTCTCATTCATTGTATGAAGTTAGAAGTGAAAAGAAAACAATGCATTTTCGACTTGGTTTATACCTGGCGTAAAAATAACTTACCTAGCAACCATAAGTAAATGAAAGGACCCGTGATGCAATTCTGAATTCTATGTTTTGGGTCTTTGCAGGGTTATTCACAACGTCGCAAAAAGGAAGACGTTTGCTAAAACTCAATAGTTACAGCTACTATGAAGATAGAGTCTCGACTAAAGGAATTGGGTCTTGGCGCTGCTCCACACACCACAACCAACGTTGTAAGGCGCAGCTTAAGATTCTAGATGACGTCATAATTTACGCCCAGGAAACTCACAACCATAACCCCCCTGGTCGGCAACGGGACCAATAAAGAACTATGTATCTTGTTGTTACAATAATTAAGAATAACGCTGTGAATCTTCTAGGACGTCAATGAAAATGAGCAAACTGCCGTCAATGGAGCACTGTTTCGGAATTTCTCAGTTATGGCTGTTAATCCAGCATCCATTTTGTAAAGTTCTACCTACTATGCGCGAGGGTGAGCGCGAGCGCTAACCTCTGGCTGGACACTGTCAACGAGTATTCTTAAGCGCTGTCAAGTAGCGATTAAAGTTAGCGTATCAAATGTGACGAACTTAGTGAGTAAGGTTTTCGGTTCTGCGCTGTACATTATTATACTATACCGAACGGATTACCGCAAGCCCAACACGGATCATTCAAATAGATTAAACCATTGACTTAAGTTAATTTGATAATGTTCCTACTGATCGGGACACTTATCTTTTCCACATCCTGGAAAGTAGAATTTACGAATGAAAATTTAAGAAAAAAAGTATTAACCACTCCAGTATTTATTTTATTTATTTATTACCTGGAACTTAGTTTTATTTTTTGTTGGCTTAGTGTTTTTTCTTAAAACACAATATTATTAATTGCACTTTTATAAAGCACAAGAGTCTGACCAGGAATCTAGCCCTGTGACGCTATCCGGGCACATCATGCCTATAATACCGCTCAGCCGCCGACACATTGGCAAGCCTGTTTAATTTTGCAGGGGCTTTCTATAACGAGTAGGCTGCGTCATACAGTTGTCTAACACAGTCGCTTTTTACTAGAGCTACATATACCTAATTCTAATAGGTGTTTTAGATTCTTAACACCAATTAATTGACCCGTAACGGAATATTATGTAGCTGTTCCACTTAGAACTCGGTTATACATACAAAGCTTACTTTTACTCAATCACTCACTCTTTTTCTGTCTTTCTCTCTCTCTCTCTCTCTATTCATCTTTCACTCACTCTCTCTCACATACACATGCACACAATGTGTTGTTTTGGCTTTCACGACTTATGATAAACCAGAAGTTATTTTGGGAAGCAGTTCTTGTCTAAATCAATATTGACTCGGCTACATGAGGTAACTATATCCTGTTTATAAAACAAAAATAAAGTAGAACTGAGCTTTAAATTTTTTGGTTCCCTTGTTATTTATTAAAGACTTCTTGTATTGCAGCAATATTAATGATGTCAACCAAGGGGAGGAGGATTCTGAACATTCATTAATTACGATAGTAGGTAAGTAAAAAGAATATAAAACTGATAAAATCCGTTGCCATTGCTCCATGCATCACAGTAGGCAACCGAGATGTAAGGCATTTGCCCATACTTAATATGATAGTAGCTCTTGATAACATCCACTCACATGGTCTCCCTACGAGTACCTAATTATGACGTCATTTTTTTTATCGCAATTAGCTCTGTTTTTGCTATATTATCTCTATCACACAATAAAAATAGTGATGGAGCGTTTTATGGTGAAATTTTTCATAATCAAAATTTACTGATAGTTGATCAAACAAAAGTTCTGTACATCCTCATCATTATCAGCCAAAGGACGTCTACTGCTTAACCCTTCCCTACGGTTTTCTATAGCGACCGATTGTGAGCGGTCTGTATCCAGTTTAATCCTGCGATCTTTACAAGGTCGTCTGTCCATCTTGACGGTGGACGTCCTACAGCTATATTCGATAAAAGTAAAGTCAACATATACCTAACTGTTGTTATTCTGGTCTTGGTACCCAATGGAGTTTATAAATCTCGAATGAATGAACTCAATGATCAATTTATATTTATAGATATAAGTAAAGTTTCAGACAATATTTTGTCAATACTTTATTTTGAAGCGTGGTGAGTCGTGTGATATAGTAACAGTCAAAAATATGCCTTTTTTGAAATATTAAGGAACAAAATAAATGTTTAAAAAATCACGCTGCTACATTATTTTTAAACTCTCTTTAAAAATAAATCAAATGTTTTGGGTAACCTATTGAGCAATATATAATACCATTTTTATTTTTTTTGCTGTCCGTCCATCCAACCATCCGTTGCACCGCGACCTGGTGACATTTTCATTTATTTAACAGTAAACATACTGACTTACAGTCACCCAAAGCGTCAGTATGCTAGTCACACAGTGAAAGTGGTCAAACAAACATTACAATAAAATAAAACAAAAAGCTACATCAGGACAGAAAGTAGTCTCAAGAACCGCCACATCTAGCTAGGCGGTATTATTCACAGGGAAGAAACTCCCGAAAATCGATGGATTCAGATTTTCAAAAGAAAAAGAGTGTAAAAGTTGAAAAGTACCATGGTAGTGCTCTACGCAACACAGCAGATATCCGAGATGTAAGGCTTTTGATCTTATCGTTAAAATTGATAATTAGTTATTTATTGACTCCAGATCAAGTCAAGTAAACAAATAAGGAGTCAAAGATAGAACGAGCTCGTTAATGAAATAATATTTTCGTTCAAAATAAATAACAGATATTACATTGTTTAACATCAACAGTTTTTTTTCACAGACCCATTGCACACTGGGACTGTTAACAGCGATGCAGTCGCGATGCAGCATCGATGCAGTCGCAAAACGTCAACGTTTACACACTTGCGCTACTTTTAGCATCGACACAGTCCCGATGTAGAAGCTGTCCATTGACAAACTATGTACTGTATATTGGCAACTGCATCGATGCTAACCAGCGTTAGTATCGATGCAGCAGCCAATACAGATACATTTGACAAGAACCAGATTCTGTATCGATACTAACGCGCGTTAGCATCGCGACTGTATCAATACTAAAAGTAGCGCATGGTTTAAAGGTAAAAATTTTGCGACTGCATCACTAAAAATAATTTAAAAAAAAAGGAAAAAACTGACTTCAAAACCAAATTGTGCTAAAAAGTCTAAAATAAACTCTTGACCCTATAAAGGCAAGAAATCCATTTTAGGCGAACAATTACTTTTTGAAGTCGGTGTCACCACAGTGACCATCTCAAGCATCAACTATCAGAGCACCGACTTAGGGTTATTTAGTGTAAAGTAGTCTCCACCTTACTAATATACGTAATAAATAAAATAAGGTTTTTAATTTTATAACACTATTTTTTAAAGTCTTTTATTGAATGTTTCATGCTGTACCTATCTACTCGTATATCTATTTAGCTCCCAGTGCAAAAGATTACAAAACCTCTAAATTTCAGCGGATATTGTGTTCACAACGTCTCAAAAAGGAAAGCGGTTGATCAGAGTAGGTGATTTCACCTACAGGCTGGCTTCGGGCCGAGGGCCAAGGATTCGTTGGAAGTGTTCCACGCACGACGGCCACCATGGGTGCAAAGCTTATATCGTCACTTACAACGATGAAATCATTACCATTCATGATAGTCACAACCACGCTGCCTCAAAGAAGACGCATTTTAAGTTAAGTCAAAGTTGAAGCTATTATGACGTAATCTATACAAATCGGTTTATCAAAATCAACTGCATTCCTTCTATTGGCTTATAATGATCGTAATCCCAAAAAATCATTTTCCCATACTAGTGTACCGATCAACTGACGCTAGTGTCCCATACAAAAAGTTGATAGATTTTTAGCAACAGAATCAGCACCGAGAAGGAATGCACTTAATTTTGTTGAACCCTGTATATTTTCTCTGGTAAAATTAGTGTAGCTTCAGAAGTAGTTCTAATTGTTTATAAAGTAATTAAGTTCGAATAAATTTCATGCATTTATCTCATTATATTCTGCGTACAAGTAGAATAATAATTATAATAAAACTCTTTACTGAACAACACAAAGTAAATTATTCTTGAGAATAAACAGCATAAACGAAAATCGCAAACGCTGTTTTTATATCTATTCTATAGTACTTGTATCGTATCCATTAGCGCGAGTCTATGTGTGCGTTGTTGCTCGTGAGCAATTGAATTGAATTCAATTCATTTTATTTGCAAAAAACATGGTAAAAATACATACACATACATATTGTGGTGTTTATAAATACACTAAAGTTCAGCATGTTTTGTCTGGGTAAGACGTGCAAATTTGTCATTTTGTTGGGCATGCTAGATTATAAGTCGAAAATATGTAGTAACTTCTGCCGCTATTTGTATGAGCACATTCCTTTTTTTCAATAAAGTTTAGTTTTACAAACCGAAAACGTTTATATTTTCTGTAATAATCGCTAATGTTACTGTGACGCCTTTTCAGTGTATGATACTAAGAAAAAACCGGCCAAGCGCGAGTCGGACTCGTGCACTCAGGGTTCCGTGCCAACTTTAACTGAATTAGGGAATCCACTAACTAAAATATAACATTGTTTTTCATAGTGTTTTTATGAAGAACAAAGTTATGTTTGCGGTTGTTGAAAATGTGCTATATCTCAAAAACTTCTCGTTCGATCCCGTCCAAACGAATTTCGAAAGTATTTAAGCTTAGTTTAAAAGTTAGATTCTGTGGTGGCGCCCATTTTACCACTTTGGAAGCGTCAATCTATCAAACGTTACACTTCAGAAGAAAATGGTTTTAGGAATCTCTATGTCATTAAAATACCTACTCATAGACGCACACGCATAGATACAAGATACATCTTCCTACCAAATTTCAACATTGTGATGCTTATAGTTACAGAATAAAGTGGCATACGGACAGACATACAGACAGACAGACTTGACGAAACTATAAGGGTTTCGATTTTTGTTATTCGGCTACGGAACCCTAAAAAACACGCTTCCATAAGTAACCATCGAAAAAGGTCTTTGAAATGGTAAAAGGTTTAGAAAATGTAAGTGTATTTGAACATATACTCGTATACACACACATATTGATTATTAAGGTTTTACATATATTTTTATTTATTGTTTACCAATCTATACTAAGAGAAGAAAATCCATGACCATGACACTTGTGATAGTGCTGACAATCTGTCAATCGAAACTATTAAGTAGCAATCTCATAAAAAACGGACCACCGCCACCGCTAGAATAGTTCTCGCGCACTCGGGCCCGAGTGTTCGGCACTAAACGGTTAACTACTCAACAATTCTAGTATTTTATAATTCATTTATTAATTAATAAAGTCATCGATTTAGCATGTAGTGTTACAGAAACCATTGTATAGTGTGCAATGTAAAATATAATTAATAATAACAGTTGATTTTTGATTCAAATTCACAACATCTCAAAAGGACAAGCGGAATATCAAAATGGGTGGTTTCACGTTCAGAATCTCTTCGCACAGAGGTCCGAGGGTTCGTTGGACGTGCTCTACGCACCAGCTTCACGGGAGCCGGGCGCGCATCAACACAACCTACGATCAAATTGTTAGTCTCTACACAGAACACAACCATTTTTGTTTATTTGATTGATTAAAATCTAGATAAAAATATTCTGCTTTTGCTTTACAAACTTGGCAGTTACACTTCCGTATGTCTACATATAAAGAGGCGTATCCGTAATATTAATTTGGCTGTTTTATTTGACAAAAGACACGATGGCGGTGCACAACGCCCTCCTGTACCCCTATCACGAATAATTTGCGTCAAAGTATTCGTATAGTAACGTAATCATTTGTATGAGAATCTGAAAGCGCCTCTATCGGACGTAAAACAAACTAAATTTGGCAGCTCAAATACCTGACATTTATTGTGCGTAAACATTTTCTATAGTGTTAAACTGGATTTGCGATCACGAATCTTTCTTTGACGTATAGTATCGTGAGTTGCAACAAGATTACTTCAGATTCTAAATGTCAAAAATGAGCGAAGAGAAACTAGGTAACTTTTACGGATAAGACCACCTAAATTGATTTTTTTTTCTAAAATTATCACACAGCTGCATCTGAAGACTGATTCAAGCTCTTGGAATGAGAAAGATTCGGCATCAACTTCAATAGCAAATACACCTCTCACCTCCGGTTTATTGATAATATACTATTCGTGCAGGCAAAAATGAGATTTTGGAACTACAGTCGAAAGCCTTAACCGAGCCTCACAACAAGTGGTTCTAAGAAAGAGGTCTATCAACGAATCCAACGCGGCCGGCTAGGCAGAGGTCGGGAAACAGCGCAAGAGCGTCGCCACGTTTATTAACCTCAGTGTTTGAAGTCGAAAGTCTTCAACGGGTGTGTGTGTACTAGTGAGAGCGTACGGATCCGACACATAGTTTCTTACTATATGTGCTAAAAATATCACATATAACAACAGACAGAGCTTTGGCTTTTGGCGAGAAATAAAGAAACGTGTGGAATGAAGAAAACGTTAGTGGTCATATTTATAATTCTAAAATTATGACATTACATTAGAAATATGAAATTTATTACAATATTTTTAATCTTATACACCTTATTTTTAACTTAAAAAGAAATCAAGAACAGGGCACTTGTAACAGTTGTATCGATTTTGATCTTGTTGGGTTCATCTTTGCTCTAAATATATATATGGGAGTAACGAAGGCCGCCGGAACTGCTAGACTCACTTTATTTCTTCTAGCTGGCATATACATATAGGCGTATTTCTACACATTGTACTTTGGTCTGTCTTCATTCTGAAAAATAATATACATTTATTTTACATTGACGTAATGCTTTTCATTCCATTTGTGAGAAACAGCGTCCTCTAGGAGAGCTGAGGGCTTGGATAAATCACAATTTCTTGAGAAATAAGATCTAGTTAGAGTTTATCTCGCTATAATAGCCAATGAATAAAAACACTTTAATCACTTATCCTTGTTTTACTTTTACATACTTACTTTTTCAAAAAATCTAATATTGTTACGTTGTGCTGCAAACGACTTGTCCTCGTTATTTTAATATTTTTTCATAATTTTTACTAAATCTTTTGTAAAACTTTTGAATTTGTCACAATGTGATGGCATAACGTCAGTCTGTCAATTGACAGTCTACTAAACAGTTCAAAAATCTTAAGATTACAGAAAAACATATATCTCCATATTTTAATAGACCAAATTTTTTACATTTGCTAACCCTGCCAAACATATTGATCGTCATTTTGTTTCGTTATTGATTTTTCTTAGATTTTACTGGAATATCATATATATCTGGATATACTTCGATAATATTCATAAAAAAAATCGCTTAACTTGTTTCTGGACGTGTCATTCAACGGCAATATTTACGTTAGTATGACGTCATCTTCGTCAATGCTATCGAGCTTACTACACGACACGAGAGTGCTTCGTGATGCCGACTAACGTTGTACTGCGTAAACTCGCTACGATAACGTGACGAATACGTCTAAAGTTCGTGATTGGGGTACTGTACTGCTGTCATTCACACCATAGATGACTTCATAGTATCAGTCAATGAAAACCACTTTCACACTCAATGAAAAAAGCTCGGATGTCATTAGAAAAAAACACAACTTGAGTAAATCTAGTAAAAATTAAGTCTCGATCTTGGACGCAACCCATTCACATTAGTAGTTGAATTCACGAATTGATAAGGAAAAGAAACGAATTCAAAAGGAATACACTAACTATCAAAATTTTATAATTGGTTTTTGCATATTGTATTCCCTGCAAATAAGCGTTTGGTTCAATTTGATTTAAAACAATCATTATGTTTTTTTATAAGTTAGATTAGATACTCTCCAGAGGTAGAATTGTGTAAAGCAAACGTATTTATTTGACAGTTCATAACGTACGGTATGATCTGTCAAACCTCAGAATCCTAATTAGTCTTATTCAACCGTAAATTTTATGTACTTCAATGTGATGTCAAAAAGTTATGAAACTACTTATATGTATTATGCCACTTGTTTTATCAATAAACTAGCAAGCTTTAATATGTATTTCAGAATATCCAAGAGCGCAGTACATTTTGTCTCTCCGAGGGAAACGTATGCTACTATACAACGGTCAAAAATTTCGTTTCTCTGTACGTAGTCAGACCAAGGAACGGTGGAGATGCTGCAAACACTTTTGTCGAGCAGTCATACATACTGTAAATGATAAGATTGTGATGATAAATGACAAACATACACATTGCACTTGTCATAAAAATAAATAAATTATTTGACGACACGTTTGGCGCTCCTGACTATTACACCGGCGCCGTCGCGAGTTTAAGGTTCCCGCAAGGGATATGTCAGTGTGATGAGCACGAACATTATAGGAGACGCCTCCGACATAATCGTTGTTTGGTATTTTAAACATAAGGAAGAAAATTCATTACTTTGAAACAACCACAGTTGGTGTGTTGTCTGGCGCATATTTTTATTTGAATTGTATATGTAATATATTATATTATAATCGTTGACAAAGTTGCTTATTGGATGATGTTTCATTTAAGTTCAGTTTATTTGTTAATTAATTTATTGATTTGAGAATCGTCGATTGACACAGCTGCAGCCTTTCAAGCTGTTTTAATTTAATGTTGTTTTTTTAGATGTCAAAAGTGAGACTAAGAAATGGCGTCAAAGCTTAAGTCACCGACGGGAGCAAAAGCGGTTGGCAGAAAGAAGACGGAGGGAGAGGATTAAGAAAGATCCTGAATTATACCTACTGGCAAAAGAAAAAAACAGACAAAGATACCAAAAAAGAAAAGCCGAGGAAAAAATTATTCCGTTGCGTGAAATGAGCAGTCAAGAAAGAGAGCTAGTGAGGGAGCAGAATCGCATGAAAAGCAGAATATTTAGGAAAAGAAAGAAGTATGTTATCGATCGTCAGTCTCCAGTCACCTCCAAAGATCCACTTTCAACATCACGATTTATATAAAAAATAATTTTATCTAAGTTCAAACTAGCTTCTCATTCTAGCCTTAGTAAAATGAAACAAAAAAATGAACGTGAATTGTTGTGATCAAAAATTGATGCTCTAAAAAAGTATATCTAGTAAATATCCAGTGTCGGAAGTCTCGACATAGTTCCCTGTAAAACCACCAGGTGGCACTCGAAAAATGCCGTTACAAAATTAGTGTTTTCGTGTATTTATTGATCGAGAAGAATTTACGAATGAAGGTTAAAAATTACGAATATTTTTTAAGATTTATTAAACACACAAGCTACATAAGTTAAAATGGTATTTAATGAATTAGAAAATCATAAAATTGAAGTTGTCTACGCGAAATGTCAAAAATGTTGCATCAGACTACCAGCGCTGGACTCCTAGACGTAAATTGGTTTAATTAAAACACTATTAATGATGTAACCTAGTTAAAACCTAAATTGCATTAATTAAAATTTCAAACTCACCTTCTGAATCATTTAAAGTAGTTAGCTACATTATTTGTCACTTTTTTTGTTTTTGGGAATTTACCACATCGCAACGAGAAAGGTGAAATCTGAAGTTTCAAGAGTATACGTACTATACTTCATCATTTTGTGACAGCTGATTAATAAATCGATGATGCATAACGGATATACGGATACATAATGAATTGTGGGCAAAAGAAGCGATGGCTATGTTGCTCTCATATTATGATATCATCATCATTCTCTTGCCCTGTTCCCAGTTTATCTGGGGTCGGCGCAGTATGTTTTCGTCTTCCAAACTATTCTATCACCTGTCAATAAGTCATCCACACCTTTCACACTCATGTCTTGTTTCACACAATCCATCCATCTTTTTTAGGTCGGCCTCTTCCCTTCCATCCATTAAAATTCATACTCATCACTCTTTTAGTTACATAACTTTCTTCCTTTCTCATAACATGACCATACCAAGACAGACGATGTCCCACCATCTTCTCGGTTATCGGTGCCACTTTCAAATTTCCTCGTATATATTCATTTCTTATCTTTAATTAATTATAATGAAAAGTAAACCAGGGCTTCAGCTTTGTCCTACTGACCCTCGTATTACCGCTGACAAATAATTTTGCTACCTGTTGCCTTGACCAAATAACTATTAGCAAACAAATTTACTGATGTGTTAAGAAACAAACACGCACTGAATTTGCCGTAGTAAATGCAATTATGCTGACGCTTCTAAAATGTATGAATTAGTATTGTTGTAGATTATTTTTAGATGATGGTTTTATTTTGACTTCGATTTATTTTTGAATTTTGTATAAGTTTAGTAATTATTGTTAAATTATGTAAGCCTTAAATAACTTGTGTAAGCTCTATTTAGCCTGAGATACAGGTTTACCCTAGTTCAGGTAAATAAGAGAATGCACTTAGTAATTAATTTTAAGATCTATGATGTAGCTCGGGACCAATGAATTTTAATAAACAATTTATTTATTTATTATCTTGTCCATTCTTGTCTCCCCACACATACATCTTAACATTCTAATCTCCGCTACATGCATTCGCTTTTCATCAGTCTTGTTAGTAGCCCAGCATTCCAATCCGTACATTAAGGCAGGTCGAATAACGGTTTTGTAAATTTTACCCTTTAACCTTGAGGGCATCCGTGGATTGCATGTTGTTTCGGTGACCTGCCTCCATTTCATCCAGCCTGCGTTGATTCAGTGCCTGACGTCACGATCGATATTTCCGTCGTTCTGTACAAGAGACCCGAGGTACCGAAAATCGGAACAAACTGGTAAGGACATTCCATCAAGTTTTATAGGAAAACCACTGCAGAAACCGCCAAAAACGCAGAACAGATACTCTGTTTTGGTTCTGCTGACTGTAAGGCCAACGTTCTCCAGTCTTTTTCGCCATTCCTCCAGTCTGTCCTGAACCTCCTGAGCCTCTTTAACAACAAGTAAAATGTCGTCAGCGAATAGCATGCACCAAGGGGCCTCTTTCTGTATATCCGATGTCAGAGCATCCATAACTATAAGAAAAAGGTAAGGACTAAGCGCTGAACCTTGGTGCAACCCACAGCGACATTGAAGCTCGTGGTTATCCCGGCTGCGGATCGTATGTGAGTACTGCATCTTCCGTACATGGTTTTTATCAGCTGCAGGTATTTACCAGGTACACCTTTCATCTTAAGGGCCCACCACAGAACCTTACGTGGTATTCGGTCGTATGCCTTTTCGAGGTCAACGAACACTATGTGAAGGTTTTTATGTGCACTTCTATATTTTTTACACATTTGGCGAATGGAAAAGATGGCGTCCGTCGTACCTCTACTAACTAGGCATAAAATCAAACTGGTTCTGTGAAATTTCACACTCTTCTCGCAACCTTTTCTCGATGATCTTTTCCCAAACCTTCATGCTGTGTGACATTAACTTTATTCTTCGATAATTATTGCACTCTTGCACGTCCCCCTTGTTTCCAAATATTGGTACCAACAGACTGTTGCACCGATCATCTGGTATCGTCTCTTCGTGCAACAACTTATTGAAAAATAAAGTTAACCACTTCATTCCCTCTGCTCCTACTAACTTCCAGACCTCGACTGGTATATCATCAGGTCCCATGGCTTTTCCTCTTTTCATACTGTTAACTGCCCATTCCACTTCCTCTTCATTTATCTCCCTTACTAATCCTACGTTAGTAGGGGCATTCTCTTGTTCATGACACATGATGACATGCACATCATATAAAACTTATGAAGAACTTATGGCCAAAATTCTATAAAAAAATATCATGGGCCAACGTCTCCAATGGCGGCTGCTACTGTAAATTACGCACTTCTTATCAATTTCGTCAACGCCGCCTTTTGTAGAATTATAAAATTGTATTATTTCTGACTTACCTGACTCAGTATCCATACCCTCACTATGATACATTGAGGAAGCTTATTAGCTTATTTCTCACGTACCTAAGAAAAACAATGCTGTCTTATTAGACAGCGTTGTTTTTCTTAGGTACGTGAGAAATAAGCGTTATGTCCTTCGTAAAACCATACAATGTTGAACCCTCTTTTCTAGTTTCAGAAGATAAAAATTCTGGAGGAACTTCCCTTATATATTCCCATCAATACCTCAAATTAGTTATTAGATTTCTGTAAAATAATACTTTATGTAAACTGTAGCACAAACAAAAAAGTGACGTAACTACCGACGTTGGGCCTGAGAGGCCGAGTCGGTAATTCAAATAACTTACTAACATCACGCTTTCCGGCACTACTACTACACTCAACGGCGTCGGCGCTACTAAATTCGCAGGTACTAAGGAGCGGAGAACTCCCCCGCGCGGGGTGGACTTAAAAAATTCGTAACCCGTTGCGGCCTCACAGGCCCCACGTCGGTAGTTAAAGGTTAAAATAAACTAACTTAGCTGTTTCTATATCAGTCAAACGTCTAAGCGCCTTGAGCGGGCTGCAACCAGTGTGTTTCTGCTATCTTTACATGGTCGTCTGACCATCTTGTCGGTGGACGTCTTACGCTGCGCATTTGGTCAAAGGGTATCTTATCTAGAATTATGATCAACGGCAATATTTAAGTATGTCGATCTATTGAGCCTTCCAAAAACGTTTGCAAAATTTCGTAAGTGTAAATATATTTGTCCTAGGATTTCTCGAAAACAAGACATCATAGCGAGATGATTCTTTTTTATTGCAATAAGGTCTACTTTAACTACGGGTAACGTGTCCGTTACACCAAAATCAGTTTAGTAGTTTTTGACATATTGGTAATGACTAAAAATCATGAAATAAAAAAATAATTATAAAATTGTTATTTTTAAGGGCTCATGAAAATTGTTTTCTTATTTAATTTAACATTAGCTTTACAATTAATCACAGACACTTAAAAACTATTTTTTTTTCAGTTGAGTTCGTCACATCAAGAAGAGGCAACCGGATGATTAAATATCAAGGATATACTTTCTACCTGCAAACGACAAGCAGGCACGGGAAATGTAGGTGGAGCTGTTCCGCCAACCATTACTGCAAAGCCAAGATCCATACTATAGAAGACCGCATCGTCGCTGTGAACGGCTACCATGATCACACCCGGGTCGACTCCAGCACCCACAGTCTGAAGCAATCTTTTCAACCTTATGACGTTTTGCCCCGATAAGTTGAATCGTCTAATAACTTGCTGCTTTACTTTTTTAACTGATTTCATTATTAAATAAATACACTTAACCGAAAATTCCGCGTTTTTCAAGCGTTGCCCGGCGTTCGACACAACAGGGCAGCCATGGACTAAAACTATGACTAAAGTGATCTATCTCCCTTTTCTTTTTACATGACTTAGTTTTTCATAGTATTTGTATGAAGGAAAAAGTAATAGATTGCGGTTTTCAAAAACGTGCTTTATCTCAAAATCTGCTAGTTTGATCTCGTTCAAACCAATTTTCTTTGAAAGTCTTTGTTAAGATCTACATTTCGTATTTTTTTGTTCAAAAGTAAGAGGTGGTAAGAGGACGCCTATTTTACCACTTTGGAAGCGTCTACCGCTCAAACGTTAGACTTCTTGAAAAATGTTTTTAGAAACCTTTATGTCATTTTAATAGACCTTGTCATAGATATCCCATACGCATGGGTATGCCAAAAACAAATTTTTGGTTTTACTTTCATGTATTGGAGACCCCTTAAAGTTTTTTTTTTAATGAGAATTGTAAAGCGGTTAGCAGGATATATCTACTCACCAAGTTATAATTGTGTAATGCTAATAATTTCTGAATAATCTAGCTGTGACATACGGACGGACAGACTGACTTGACGAAACTATAAGGGTTTCGTTTTTGTCATTCAGCTACGGAACCCTAAATAGATCCTTGTCTAGACTAGATTGGATCACTCTGTCTTGTCTGTCAACTGTTTCTTACGTCACACAATAATTTTTACATTTCATGTTCTAGAAAAACAGAACGAAATTTAATGTTCCTTCTACATAATTTTATTAACATGTTTATATTTTTCAATTTGTTTCCCAGAATGCGAATACATATTATCTAAGCGAGGGAAGCCATATGCTTCGCATGGCTGGATACACATACTACAAG
Organism: Pyrausta purpuralis; assembly: GCA_963924145.1. NCBI lineage: Eukaryota > Metazoa > Arthropoda > Insecta > Lepidoptera > Crambidae > Pyrausta > Pyrausta purpuralis. Next base: position 24,818,217 of record OZ001643.1, read on the forward strand.
CAGTAGGTTTACAAGAACTCGAAGATACGATGGTTGTGTACCATCCACTCTAAGGGGCGTACGGCCTCATTGATCACATGCAAAGATAAGCTACTGTCGGTGAGGAACCACCACAACCACTTGCCAATACAATAGAACCTGGAAATCTGGATAAAATTCTGGAAGTTCTTAATCAGATTGACTAACTTTCTTTTGATTTTACAATAAGACATATTTTAGGCGTGTACTTTTAATTTTACGAATTAAATAATAACACACAATTTTTTTTTTGGGTAAGTTGTATTAATATTTTACAAATACAATTACCAGCACTTTGCATTTTATATGAAATGGTAGAAAAAAGTTATTAAAAAAATGGGATTATTTATTTGCTCACTGCAGTAGTCATTAGCTGTTTTATTTTTTGTTGATTCGAGTATTATTATTTATACCTTACTTTTAACTGGCAGGTGCAAAGTGGAACTATAGAAGATGCTCATTAAATGTGTGTTAGTCAATCAGCACTTATCTTGAATAATACATTAATCAATCTCCTAAAATCATATAGTTTTAAATATTTAACGTTACCGATTCCGGCAAACGTCACGCTGCCGAAAAATCATGCGTTAATTGTAGGCTGCACGTTACGTTTCACATCTATAGACAGTTCACAATATCGCGAGAGGAATTGTAATCTAACTTATTCTCATTGTATTATTAAAAATCAGTTGTATTTGGACGTATATTATAATACCGTATTAAGTAATATTAAACTAACTTAATTTTAATTTACGAAATATTTTAATAACACGTAGGTATTGCGGAATGACTTATGCGTTAAGAGAATATAAAACAAATTAAAAGTTTAAAATAAAAAACAAAATTCAAAATTTTGAAAAAACCTACGACGTTAAAAATTTAATTCGTAATCGAAAAAAGTAGAATAGGCTAAATGCGTAAGCGTACTTAAATAATTATCTACCTATTTATCAATTAATACAAAACCAAGTTATTCCGTCGGGGCTGCCATTATCTGTCATATAATAACCTTTTTTTTAAGTAGAATAATTTTTATTCTCCTTATATTTAAAATGGAACAGAAAGATGGTAATGGCAGCCCCGTCGGTATTACTTCGTTTTGTAATAATAAATAAATAGGTAGATAAATACTTTAGTACGCTTACGCATTTTAGTCGGGGATTTGAGAAGTTTTATTTGATTGTTTTTTCGACTACGAATTTCATTATTAACGTCTTGTTTTTTTACATGTATCATAATAATCTAGCTAGCTAGGTGACTGGCATTTACAAAACTACATCGATTGAATTTATGATAAGCTAGATGTAGCGGGCGGCGGCAGGCGTCAAGCCGTATCGCAGACTACTCCACCGCGCCGCGCTACGGCACGTCGCGGCGTCGCGCCGTAGCTCGGTCTACAGTGCTACGCCGTGGCACGGTCTACGGCGCCGCGCCGTAGAGATGTAGCCGCGGCCTTAGTTATTTAGAGCAGTTGTAGTATTTGTTTCATAAAAAATACTAGAATTTTTATTCTACTCCTGCAATCGACCATGGCGTCGTTCACAATTATCATGAACTGACGACCTCCGTGGTGTAGTGGCTAAGCACGCTGGTTTCAAGGCGTCGCCGCTTCAAGGTCCCGGGTTCGATTCCCGGTCGGGTCTATATAGAAATCACAATTTTCTATAATGTCTCGGGTCTGGGTGTTGTGGTACCACCGTTGTGTCTGATTCCCATAACACAAGTTCATTAGCTACTTACTTTGGGCTCAGAGCAATGTATGTGATTGGTGTCCAATGAACCTGTGATGCTATCTTATTTATAAATAAGACTCTGCTATCTATGATAACTCATTGTTTTGTTGGCTGTGTCCTTGTGCTACAAAGAATAATAATTAATTTATTACTGATTCAACTCTATACTTTATAATGTTTCAGAAATGAAATATATTGTATCCAAAAAGAATAATAAGCTGCTTCTACTGTCGGGGTACACTTACTACGAAGACAAAAGAATACTAAAGACTCAGAAATACAAGTCGATATGGCGTTGTTCCACTCATCAGGGCAAAAGAAAGTGCAAAGCCAAAATACACGTAATTGATGTCAAGTCAATGTCAAGTCAGTCAAGTGATTCATATCAATGTCAAGTCATATAAATAATATATACACAGATATATTAGCACAAATAACAATACAAAACTCAGGATAAAACTATATAAGCGGTAATTTTACTAACAAATACTTTAACGACTGCTATGTCTGTCAAGAACTTGCTCATCCATCAGCGTGTTCACTATGAGTGCAACCATGGTAGAGTGGGATTATGTGGAGGGTGGTTATGGTTTAAATCGGAGAAAACTATCTTATTTTATTTAGGTTTTAGGATATAAAACGTCACGCTATAAAAAATCACCGAAAGGGCCAAAAACGTGCGGATGCAGTTGCAGGGGACCGCTATACTAATTGTACTAAAGGTAGCCTGTGTTGTTTTTGTGCAAGCGTTATTTTTTTACACCTAACTTCAGCTTCTATGTACGTAAAGTTAAAACCATTAAGCAGAATGGCGGAGTTTGTCAGAAGAAATGAGGTTAGCAAAAGTATCCTACACATAAAACTATGAGCGCTGCAGAGCGCAAACACAGCCAACGTGTTGTGTTTATGTTTAAGGTTTGAAATAACCATAAATGAAATGGAAGAAACTTTCCTTTTACTAACCTGGTGTGAAAAAGTATACTAGCTATAAACTGAAAATATACAGGGTGACTTTGTTATCAGTACCGATATTTTGCGTATAGACTCCACTGATGAATATGAACAACTTTCACAATGGGGGCAATAGTGAAATCGAGAAAAAAAAATCAACTGTTCCATACTTTTGACCGCGCGCCAATTGAACTTTTGTATGGAACAGCTGTTTTTTTTTCTCGATTTTACTATTGCCCCCATAGTAAAAGTTGTTCATATTCATCAGTGGAGTCTTTACACAAAATATCGGTACTGATAACAAAGTCACCTGTATATTACTGGCGAACAACTCTGTCAATGTGTTTATATTCTAACTTTTGTGTGTTTTCAGGCTTGTTTATCACATCGAAGAGAGGAAGACGTTTGTTCAAGCACAACGGCCACAGCTTCTATGAACATAGAGTTAACTATAAAGGAGTAGGCACTTGGCGTTGTGCCTCATATGATATGCATGGATGTAAGGCACAGATCAAGATGTTAAATGATGTCATAATTCATACCCAAGGCACTCACAACCACAAGCCCGGTCAGCAACGAATAAACTAAAAAACTCTGTGCCTAACCATACTAATATTATTAATGCAAAAGTAACTCTGTCTGTCTGTCTGTTACTCCATCACGCCTAAACTACTGTAACAATTTGCATGAAATTTGGTATGGAGATATTATGATACGCGAGAAAGGAGATAGGCTATTTTTTACCACTGGAAAATGACGCATTCCCATGGGGAATTTTAGGTGGGCCGATCGCTTTTACGCTTAAACTTCTGAACAGATTTAAATGAAATTTGGTAAGGAGATAGTTTGAGACTTAAGAAAGGACATGAGTTATTTTTGACCGTGGGAAAACAACGCATTCACCTGGGGAAAATTACTTTCCGAGGAAACTGATCGCTTTCACTACTAAATTACCAAAGATTTGAATGATATTTGGATAAAATTGGTATTACGGGAAAACAACGCATTCCCTATTTCCCTATGATAATCACACTTAGTATGGAACTTATACTCATCCCATCTCGGCACAATTCAAACATACATACAAAAAGTACAGGTCAGTTTTTTTTTCATACTACTATCCAAAAAAACTACCTTATGCGGACGAAGTCGAGAGAAAAAGCTAGTATTTAAAGAAAAACTTAAAGTATTGTGTCACCAGGACGTCACCTACTAGATGATGGTCCCTTTAAGGCATGAGGAAGGCCTTTAGACATAAATACATAATTATATCCAAAATCCCTAGTCGGCAATGTAAACACTAAATAACTAGGTGTCTTGCAAGCAAGCATTTCTTGATGCGTTAATATGTTACATTTTTTTTTAATAACGCTGTGTGTGGTCATTGAGAATAAACAGATTGCGTTTGAATAAATTGATGGTCGCTCAGCACCATTCCCAGAGCACTATTAGCACTAGCTTCTGCCGGCGCTGCCAAAGGCTTAGAGTGAGTAACGTCTTAGACTTTACGCACCCTTACAATGACAATAGGCAACTATCTAAAACTTGGGTACACTGGTAATGTCAAGTCATATCAATTACCCGAACTATGGACTTTGGACAAGCGGCTATACAAAGTATTAGTAGTAGTAGAGTACTTATATCACAGTACTTTAATCTCAGAAATAAACGTTAAAAGAAAAAAAAGTATTTTGATTCTGCCTTGGTTTATATCTGGCGTAAAAATTACTCAAGTACCTACATGACTAGTGGCAGAACACAATGATGCAATTCTTAATTTATATTTTGGATCTTTGCAGGTGTCTTTAGATTTGCAATGTCGAAGAAAGGAAGACGTTTAGTGAAATTCAACAGTTACAGCTACTACGAAGAAAGGGTCACGACTAAAGGAGTAGGGGTTTGGCGCTGCTCCACTCACGTGCCCCGAGGCTGTAATGCGCAGCTTAAGATGCTGCATGATGTCATAATTAGCGCCCGGGAAACTAACAATCACGACCCTCCTGGTGCTGAACAACTATATGTCTTGCTTGTAGATCCAAGAAGTGCGTGAAACATCAAAAATTGCAGTAGTAAATTTAACCTCCTAAGGCGCAATTGCGGTGGCGGTCGCGTTTCCGCGGTGGCCTGCGTGCGCGTACGCAATTCGCGCGGTGTCAGGTTACACGTTACGTAAACATTTATAAAATCTTATTGGAATAAGCTATTATCATTCTGTAAAAAGCATATTGTTACTGAAAAAATTGCCTATGCTTGTATTTAAAAAAAATGTAATCAAAAATGAAAACATAGAACCAAACAATTTCGTGGTAGGGTGACGACATATACGAAAAAAATTGCGAGAAAAAAAAATCGAATATTAATCAATAACTGACAGCAACCGGATGTGTTTGCGGTCTATGGTGTAGAAACATCTGTTTTTTACTCATAAAGGTCAACATGCCCAAGGAATAAGCATTTATACACCTATTTACTAAAAAGTAATTAAAAAGCGCCCACAGGTGGGCGCTTGGGAAAACTCATGCACATTTGCCAGCGCCCACCATCGGGCGCTCTGGCTATCCAAGGGGCAGATTTATTCTTTGTTTTTTTAAACAAAATCTTTGTTTTTTTTTTTCTTATATGAGTTTGTAGTTCAATAATATGAGTGTTTACGAGGTTTCGCCATATAATCGTTTTGACGTATTGTGACGTGCCGTGGTTAAATATATTTTTTTTACGTTGTTTGTTTCATTCCAGCCGTTTTAATTTTAGAATTATAATTAAACTAGTAAACCCCGCGAACTCCGTTTCGCCACCAGATGGCTTCGTTTTATGTAACATTTCGTTTGGTGATTAAAAGAAGAAGTGTTTTTGTTTGTTTTATATTTGAATTTTCTTTGCTATAAACCTCACGGAGCCCGAGACTTTTCCAACGAATGCAAAACCGTGGAAATCGGTTCGTGCGTTCTGGAGTTATAGCGTCCGGAAGAAAAATCCCACTTATTTTTATATAGTAGATTGTTGGGTAAAAATTTGGCCAGAAATTAGAAAAAGTTCTTAAATCACAAATAATATTATTAATATTACATTTTGGTACTTGATAATACATTTGTTTTTATTGATTTTATCTAAAACGCATATCACGCTCATCCACTCTGATAAATAAAATGCTAAATTGAATCAGCAGATCAGAATCAGAACTGAAATTTTCAACTTATTATAGTTGAAATTGACCTTCTTAACTTTATAAAAGTAAGGTATGTACTGGGAACGTGGTAATGTCGTCTCTCATTCATTGTATGAAGTTAGAAGTGAAAAGAAAACAATGCATTTTCGACTTGGTTTATACCTGGCGTAAAAATAACTTACCTAGCAACCATAAGTAAATGAAAGGACCCGTGATGCAATTCTGAATTCTATGTTTTGGGTCTTTGCAGGGTTATTCACAACGTCGCAAAAAGGAAGACGTTTGCTAAAACTCAATAGTTACAGCTACTATGAAGATAGAGTCTCGACTAAAGGAATTGGGTCTTGGCGCTGCTCCACACACCACAACCAACGTTGTAAGGCGCAGCTTAAGATTCTAGATGACGTCATAATTTACGCCCAGGAAACTCACAACCATAACCCCCCTGGTCGGCAACGGGACCAATAAAGAACTATGTATCTTGTTGTTACAATAATTAAGAATAACGCTGTGAATCTTCTAGGACGTCAATGAAAATGAGCAAACTGCCGTCAATGGAGCACTGTTTCGGAATTTCTCAGTTATGGCTGTTAATCCAGCATCCATTTTGTAAAGTTCTACCTACTATGCGCGAGGGTGAGCGCGAGCGCTAACCTCTGGCTGGACACTGTCAACGAGTATTCTTAAGCGCTGTCAAGTAGCGATTAAAGTTAGCGTATCAAATGTGACGAACTTAGTGAGTAAGGTTTTCGGTTCTGCGCTGTACATTATTATACTATACCGAACGGATTACCGCAAGCCCAACACGGATCATTCAAATAGATTAAACCATTGACTTAAGTTAATTTGATAATGTTCCTACTGATCGGGACACTTATCTTTTCCACATCCTGGAAAGTAGAATTTACGAATGAAAATTTAAGAAAAAAAGTATTAACCACTCCAGTATTTATTTTATTTATTTATTACCTGGAACTTAGTTTTATTTTTTGTTGGCTTAGTGTTTTTTCTTAAAACACAATATTATTAATTGCACTTTTATAAAGCACAAGAGTCTGACCAGGAATCTAGCCCTGTGACGCTATCCGGGCACATCATGCCTATAATACCGCTCAGCCGCCGACACATTGGCAAGCCTGTTTAATTTTGCAGGGGCTTTCTATAACGAGTAGGCTGCGTCATACAGTTGTCTAACACAGTCGCTTTTTACTAGAGCTACATATACCTAATTCTAATAGGTGTTTTAGATTCTTAACACCAATTAATTGACCCGTAACGGAATATTATGTAGCTGTTCCACTTAGAACTCGGTTATACATACAAAGCTTACTTTTACTCAATCACTCACTCTTTTTCTGTCTTTCTCTCTCTCTCTCTCTCTATTCATCTTTCACTCACTCTCTCTCACATACACATGCACACAATGTGTTGTTTTGGCTTTCACGACTTATGATAAACCAGAAGTTATTTTGGGAAGCAGTTCTTGTCTAAATCAATATTGACTCGGCTACATGAGGTAACTATATCCTGTTTATAAAACAAAAATAAAGTAGAACTGAGCTTTAAATTTTTTGGTTCCCTTGTTATTTATTAAAGACTTCTTGTATTGCAGCAATATTAATGATGTCAACCAAGGGGAGGAGGATTCTGAACATTCATTAATTACGATAGTAGGTAAGTAAAAAGAATATAAAACTGATAAAATCCGTTGCCATTGCTCCATGCATCACAGTAGGCAACCGAGATGTAAGGCATTTGCCCATACTTAATATGATAGTAGCTCTTGATAACATCCACTCACATGGTCTCCCTACGAGTACCTAATTATGACGTCATTTTTTTTATCGCAATTAGCTCTGTTTTTGCTATATTATCTCTATCACACAATAAAAATAGTGATGGAGCGTTTTATGGTGAAATTTTTCATAATCAAAATTTACTGATAGTTGATCAAACAAAAGTTCTGTACATCCTCATCATTATCAGCCAAAGGACGTCTACTGCTTAACCCTTCCCTACGGTTTTCTATAGCGACCGATTGTGAGCGGTCTGTATCCAGTTTAATCCTGCGATCTTTACAAGGTCGTCTGTCCATCTTGACGGTGGACGTCCTACAGCTATATTCGATAAAAGTAAAGTCAACATATACCTAACTGTTGTTATTCTGGTCTTGGTACCCAATGGAGTTTATAAATCTCGAATGAATGAACTCAATGATCAATTTATATTTATAGATATAAGTAAAGTTTCAGACAATATTTTGTCAATACTTTATTTTGAAGCGTGGTGAGTCGTGTGATATAGTAACAGTCAAAAATATGCCTTTTTTGAAATATTAAGGAACAAAATAAATGTTTAAAAAATCACGCTGCTACATTATTTTTAAACTCTCTTTAAAAATAAATCAAATGTTTTGGGTAACCTATTGAGCAATATATAATACCATTTTTATTTTTTTTGCTGTCCGTCCATCCAACCATCCGTTGCACCGCGACCTGGTGACATTTTCATTTATTTAACAGTAAACATACTGACTTACAGTCACCCAAAGCGTCAGTATGCTAGTCACACAGTGAAAGTGGTCAAACAAACATTACAATAAAATAAAACAAAAAGCTACATCAGGACAGAAAGTAGTCTCAAGAACCGCCACATCTAGCTAGGCGGTATTATTCACAGGGAAGAAACTCCCGAAAATCGATGGATTCAGATTTTCAAAAGAAAAAGAGTGTAAAAGTTGAAAAGTACCATGGTAGTGCTCTACGCAACACAGCAGATATCCGAGATGTAAGGCTTTTGATCTTATCGTTAAAATTGATAATTAGTTATTTATTGACTCCAGATCAAGTCAAGTAAACAAATAAGGAGTCAAAGATAGAACGAGCTCGTTAATGAAATAATATTTTCGTTCAAAATAAATAACAGATATTACATTGTTTAACATCAACAGTTTTTTTTCACAGACCCATTGCACACTGGGACTGTTAACAGCGATGCAGTCGCGATGCAGCATCGATGCAGTCGCAAAACGTCAACGTTTACACACTTGCGCTACTTTTAGCATCGACACAGTCCCGATGCTAACGCGCTAGCATCGATGCAGTCTCGATGTAGAAGCTGTCCATTGACAAACTATGTACTGTATATTGGCAACTGCATCGATGCTAACCAGCGTTAGTATCGATGCAGCAGCCAATACAGATACATTTGACAAGAACCAGATTCTGTATCGATACTAACGCGCGTTAGCATCGCGACTGTATCAATACTAAAAGTAGCGCATGGTTTAAAGGTAAAAATTTTGCGACTGCATCACTAAAAATAATTTAAAAAAAAAGGAAAAAACTGACTTCAAAACCAAATTGTGCTAAAAAGTCTAAAATAAACTCTTGACCCTATAAAGGCAAGAAATCCATTTTAGGCGAACAATTACTTTTTGAAGTCGGTGTCACCACAGTGACCATCTCAAGCATCAACTATCAGAGCACCGACTTAGGGTTATTTAGTGTAAAGTAGTCTCCACCTTACTAATATACGTAATAAATAAAATAAGGTTTTTAATTTTATAACACTATTTTTTAAAGTCTTTTATTGAATGTTTCATGCTGTACCTATCTACTCGTATATCTATTTAGCTCCCAGTGCAAAAGATTACAAAACCTCTAAATTTCAGCGGATATTGTGTTCACAACGTCTCAAAAAGGAAAGCGGTTGATCAGAGTAGGTGATTTCACCTACAGGCTGGCTTCGGGCCGAGGGCCAAGGATTCGTTGGAAGTGTTCCACGCACGACGGCCACCATGGGTGCAAAGCTTATATCGTCACTTACAACGATGAAATCATTACCATTCATGATAGTCACAACCACGCTGCCTCAAAGAAGACGCATTTTAAGTTAAGTCAAAGTTGAAGCTATTATGACGTAATCTATACAAATCGGTTTATCAAAATCAACTGCATTCCTTCTATTGGCTTATAATGATCGTAATCCCAAAAAATCATTTTCCCATACTAGTGTACCGATCAACTGACGCTAGTGTCCCATACAAAAAGTTGATAGATTTTTAGCAACAGAATCAGCACCGAGAAGGAATGCACTTAATTTTGTTGAACCCTGTATATTTTCTCTGGTAAAATTAGTGTAGCTTCAGAAGTAGTTCTAATTGTTTATAAAGTAATTAAGTTCGAATAAATTTCATGCATTTATCTCATTATATTCTGCGTACAAGTAGAATAATAATTATAATAAAACTCTTTACTGAACAACACAAAGTAAATTATTCTTGAGAATAAACAGCATAAACGAAAATCGCAAACGCTGTTTTTATATCTATTCTATAGTACTTGTATCGTATCCATTAGCGCGAGTCTATGTGTGCGTTGTTGCTCGTGCGCAATTGAATTGAATTCAATTCATTTTATTTGCAAAAAACATGGTAAAAATACATACACATACATATTGTGGTGTTTATAAATACACTAAAGTTCAGCATGTTTTGTCTGGGTAAGACGTGCAAATTTGTCATTTTGTTGGGCATGCTAGATTATAAGTCGAAAATATGTAGTAACTTCTGCCGCTATTTGTATGAGCACATTCCTTTTTTTCAATAAAGTTTAGTTTTACAAACCGAAAACGTTTATATTTTCTGTAATAATCGCTAATGTTACTGTGACGCCTTTTCAGTGTATGATACTAAGAAAAAACCGGCCAAGCGCGAGTCGGACTCGTGCACTCAGGGTTCCGTGCCAACTTTAACTGAATTAGGGAATCCACTAACTAAAATATAACATTGTTTTTCATAGTGTTTTTATGAAGAACAAAGTTATGTTTGCGGTTGTTGAAAATGTGCTATATCTCAAAAACTTCTCGTTCGATCCCGTCCAAACGAATTTCGAAAGTATTTAAGCTTAGTTTAAAAGTTAGATTCTGTGGTGGCGCCCATTTTACCACTTTGGAAGCGTCAATCTATCAAACGTTACACTTCAGAAGAAAATGGTTTTAGGAATCTCTATGTCATTAAAATACCTACTCATAGACGCACACGCATAGATACAAGATACATCTTCCTACCAAATTTCAACATTGTGATGCTTATAGTTACAGAATAAAGTGGCATACGGACAGACATACAGACAGACAGACTTGACGAAACTATAAGGGTTTCGATTTTTGTTATTCGGCTACGGAACCCTAAAAAACACGCTTCCATAAGTAACCATCGAAAAAGGTCTTTGAAATGGTAAAAGGTTTAGAAAATGTAAGTGTATTTGAACATATACTCGTATACACACACATATTGATTATTAAGGTTTTACATATATTTTTATTTATTGTTTACCAATCTATACTAAGAGAAGAAAATCCATGATCATGACACTTGTGATAGTGCTGACAATCTGTCAATCGAAACTATTAAGTAGCAATCTCATAAAAAACGGACCACCGCCACCGCTAGAATAGTTCTCGCGCACTCGGGCCCGAGTGTTCGGCACTAAACGGTTAACTACTCAACAATTCTAGTATTTTATAATTCATTTATTAATTAATAAAGTCATCGATTTAGCATGTAGTGTTACAGAAACCATTGTATAGTGTGCAATGTAAAATATAATTAATAATAACAGTTGATTTTTGATTCAAATTCACAACATCTCAAAAGGACAAGCGGAATATCAAAATGGGTGGTTTCACGTTCAGAATCTCTTCGCACAGAGGTCCGAGGGTTCGTTGGACGTGCTCTACGCACCAGCTTCACGGGAGCCGGGCGCGCATCAACACAACCTACGATCAAATTGTTAGTCTCTACACAGAACACAACCATTTTTGTTTATTTGATTGATTAAAATCTAGATAAAAATATTCTGCTTTTGCTTTACAAACTTGGCAGTTACACTTCCGTATGTCTACATATAAAGAGGCGTATCCGTAATATTAATTTGGCTGTTTTATTTGACAAAAGACACGATGGCGGTGCACAACGCCCTCCTGTACCCCTATCACGAATAATTTGCGTCAAAGTATTCGTATAGTAACGTAATCATTTGTATGAGAATCTGAAAGCGCCTCTATCGGACGTAAAACAAACTAAATTTGGCAGCTCAAATACCTGACATTTATTGTGCGTAAACATTTTCTATAGTGTTAAACTGGATTTGCGATCACGAATCTTTCTTTGACGTATAGTATCGTGAGTTGCAACAAGATTACTTCAGATTCTAAATGTCAAAAATGAGCGAAGAGAAACTAGGTAACTTTTACGGATAAGACCACCTAAATTGATTTTTTTTTCTAAAATTATCACACAGCTGCATCTGAAGACTGATTCAAGCTCTTGGAATGAGAAAGATTCGGCATCAACTTCAATAGCAAATACACCTCTCACCTCCGGTTTATTGATAATATACTATTCGTGCAGGCAAAAATGAGATTTTGGAACTACAGTCGAAAGCCTTAACCGAGCCTCACAACAAGTGGTTCTAAGAAAGAGGTCTATCAACGAATCCAACGCGGCCGGCTAGGCAGAGGTCGGGAAACAGCGCAAGAGCGTCGCCACGTTTATTAACCTCAGTGTTTGAAGTCGAAAGTCTTCAACGGGTGTGTGTGTACTAGTGAGAGCGTACGGATCCGACACATAGTTTCTTACTATATGTGCTAAAAATATCACATATAACAACAGACAGAGCTTTGGCTTTTGGCGAGAAATAAAGAAACGTGTGGAATGAAGAAAACGTTAGTGGTCATATTTATAATTCTAAAATTATGACATTACATTAGAAATATGAAATTTATTACAATATTTTTAATCTTATACACCTTATTTTTAACTTAAAAAGAAATCAAGAACAGGGCACTTGTAACAGTTGTATCGATTTTGATCTTGTTGGGTTCATCTTTGCTCTAAATATATATATGGGAGTAACGAAGGCCGCCGGAACTGCTAGACTCACTTTATTTCTTCTAGCTGGCATATACATATAGGCGTATTTCTACACATTGTACTTTGGTCTGTCTTCATTCTGAAAAATAATATACATTTATTTTACATTGACGTAATGCTTTTCATTCCATTTGTGAGAAACAGCGTCCTCTAGGAGAGCTGAGGGCTTGGATAAATCACAATTTCTTGAGAAATAAGATCTAGTTAGAGTTTATCTCGCTATAATAGCCAATGAATAAAAACACTTTAATCACTTATCCTTGTTTTACTTTTACATACTTACTTTTTCAAAAAATCTAATATTGTTACGTTGTGCTGCAAACGACTTGTCCTCGTTATTTTAATATTTTTTCATAATTTTTACTAAATCTTTTGTAAAACTTTTGAATTTGTCACAATGTGATGGCATAACGTCAGTCTGTCAATTGACAGTCTACTAAACAGTTCAAAAATCTTAAGATTACAGAAAAACATATATCTCCATATTTTAATAGACCAAATTTTTTACATTTGCTAACCCTGCCAAACATATTGATCGTCATTTTGTTTCGTTATTGATTTTTCTTAGATTTTACTGGAATATCATATATATCTGGATATACTTCGATAATATTCATAAAAAAAATCGCTTAACTTGTTTCTGGACGTGTCATTCAACGGCAATATTTACGTTAGTATGACGTCATCTTCGTCAATGCTATCGAGCTTACTACACGACACGAGAGTGCTTCGTGATGCCGACTAACGTTGTACTGCGTAAACTCGCTACGATAACGTGACGAATACGTCTAAAGTTCGTGATTGGGGTACTGTACTGCTGTCATTCACACCATAGATGACTTCATAGTATCAGTCAATGAAAACCACTTTCACACTCAATGAAAAAAGCTCGGATGTCATTAGAAAAAAACACAACTTGAGTAAATCTAGTAAAAATTAAGTCTCGATCTTGGACGCAACCCATTCACATTAGTAGTTGAATTCACGAATTGATAAGGAAAAGAAACGAATTCAAAAGGAATACACTAACTATCAAAATTTTATAATTGGTTTTTGCATATTGTATTCCCTGCAAATAAGCGTTTGGTTCAATTTGATTTAAAACAATCATTATGTTTTTTTATAAGTTAGATTAGATACTCTCCAGAGGTAGAATTGTGTAAAGCAAACGTATTTATTTGACAGTTCATAACGTACGGTATGATCTGTCAAACCTCAGAATCCTAATTAGTCTTATTCAACCGTAAATTTTATGTACTTCAATGTGATGTCAAAAAGTTATGAAACTACTTATATGTATTATGCCACTCGTTTTATCAATAAACTAGCAAGCTTTAATATGTATTTCAGAATATCCAAGAGCGCAGTACATTTTGTCTCTCCGAGGGAAACGTATGCTACTATACAACGGTCAAAAATTTCGTTTCTCTGTACGTAGTCAGACCAAGGAACGGTGGAGATGCTGCAAACACTTTTGTCGAGCAGTCATACATACTGTAAATGATAAGATTGTGATGATAAATGACAAACATACACATTGCACTTGTCATAAAAATAAATAAATTATTTGACGACACGTTTGGCGCTCCTGACTATTACACCGGCGCCGTCGCGAGTTTAAGGTTCCCGCAAGGGATATGTCAGTGTGATGAGCACGAACATTATAGGAGACGCCTCCGACATAATCGTTGTTTGGTATTTTAAACATAAGGAAGAAAATTCATTACTTTGAAACAACCACAGTTGGTGTGTTGTCTGGCGCATATTTTTATTTGAATTGTATATGTAATATATTATATTATAATCGTTGACAAAGTTGCTTATTGGATGATGTTTCATTTAAGTTCAGTTTATTTGTTAATTAATTTATTGATTTGAGAATCGTCGATTGACACAGCTGCAGCCTTTCAAGCTGTTTTAATTTAATGTTGTTTTTTTAGATGTCAAAAGTGAGACTAAGAAATGGCGTCAAAGCTTAAGTCACCGACGGGAGCAAAAGCGGTTGGCAGAAAGAAGACGGAGGGAGAGGATTAAGAAAGATCCTGAATTATACCTACTGGCAAAAGAAAAAAACAGACAAAGATACCAAAAAAGAAAAGCCGAGGAAAAAAATATTCCGTTGCGTGAAATGAGCAGTCAAGAAAGAGAGCTAGTGAGGGAGCAGAATCGCATGAAAAGCAGAATATTTAGGAAAAGAAAGAAGTATGTTATCGATCGTCAGTCTCCAGTCACCTCCAAAGATCCACTTTCAACATCACGATTTATATAAAAAATAATTTTATCTAAGTTCAAACTAGCTTCTCATTCTAGCCTTAGTAAAATGAAACAAAAAAATGAACGTGAATTGTTGTGATCAAAAATTGATGCTCTAAAAAAGTATATCTAGTAAATATCCAGTGTCGGAAGTCTCGACATAGTTCCCTGTAAAACCACCAGGTGGCGCTCGAAAAATGCCGTTACAAAATTAGTGTTTTCGTGTATTTATTGATCGAGAAGAATTTACGAATGAAGGTTAAAAATTACGAATATTTTTTAAGATTTATTAAACACACAAGCTACATAAGTTAAAATGGTATTTAATGAATTAGAAAATCATAAAATTGAAGTTGTCTACGCGAAATGTCAAAAATGTTGCATCAGACTACCAGCGCTGGACTCCTAGACGTAAATTGGTTTAATTAAAACACTATTAATGATGTAACCTAGTTAAAACCTAAATTGCATTAATTAAAATTTCAAACTCACCTTCTGAATCATTTAAAGTAGTTAGCTACATTATTTGTCACTTTTTTTGTTTTTGGGAATTTACCACATCGCAACGAGAAAGGTGAAATCTGAAGTTTCAAGAGTATACGTACTATACTTCATCATTTTGTGACAGCTGATTAATAAATCGATGATGCATAACGGATATACGGATACATAATGAATTGTGGGCAAAAGAAGCGATGGCTATGTTGCTCTCATATTATGATATCATCATCATTCTCTTGCCCTGTTCCCAGTTTATCTGGGGTCGGCGCAGTATGTTTTCGTCTTCCAAACTATTCTATCACCTGTCAATAAGTCATCCACACCTTTCACACTCATGTCTTGTTTCACACAATCCATCCATCTTTTTTAGGTCGGCCTCTTCCCTTCCATCCATTAAAATTCATACTCATCACTCTTTTAGTTACATAACTTTCTTCCTTTCTCATAACATGACCATACCAAGACAGACGATGTCCCACCATCTTCTCGGTTATCGGTGCCACTTTCAAATTTCCTCGTATATATTCATTTCTTATCTTTAATTAATTATAATGAAAAGTAAACCAGGGCTTCAGCTTTGTCCTACTGACCCTCGTATTACCGCTGACAAATAATTTTGCTACCTGTTGCCTTGACCAAATAACTATTAGCAAACAAATTTACTGATGTGTTAAGAAACAAACACGCACTGAATTTGCCGTAGTAAATGCAATTATGCTGACGCTTCTAAAATGTATGAATTAGTATTGTTGTAGATTATTTTTAGATGATGGTTTTATTTTGACTTCGATTTATTTTTGAATTTTGTATAAGTTTAGTAATTATTGTTAAATTATGTAAGCCTTAAATAACTTGTGTAAGCTCTATTTAGCCTGAGATACAGGTTTACCCTAGTTCAGGTAAATAAGAGAATGCACTTAGTAATTAATTTTAAGATCTATGATGTAGCTCGGGACCAATGAATTTTAATAAACAATTTATTTATTTATTATCTTGTCCATTCTTGTCTCCCCACACATACATCTTAACATTCTAATCTCCGCTACATGCATTCGCTTTTCATCAGTCTTGTTAGTAGCCCAGCATTCCAATCCGTACATTAAGGCAGGTCGAATAACGGTTTTGTAAATTTTACCCTTTAACCTTGAGGGCATCCGTGGATTGCATGTTGTTTCGGTGACCTGCCTCCATTTCATCCAGCCTGCGTTGATTCAGTGCCTGACGTCACGATCGATATTTCCGTCGTTCTGTACAAGAGACCCGAGGTACCGAAAATCGGAACAAACTGGTAAGGACATTCCATCAAGTTTTATAGGAAAACCACTGCAGAAACCGCCAAAAACGCAGAACAGATACTCTGTTTTGGTTCTGCTGACTGTAAGGCCAACGTTCTCCAGTCTTTTTCGCCATTCCTCCAGTCTGTCCTGAACCTCCTGAGCCTCTTTAACAACAAGTAAAATGTCGTCAGCGAATAGCATGCACCAAGGGGCCTCTTTCTGTATATCCGATGTCAGAGCATCCATAACTATAAGAAAAAGGTAAGGACTAAGCGCTGAACCTTGGTGCAACCCACAGCGACATTGAAGCTCGTGGTTATCCCGGCTGCGGATCGTATGTGAGTACTGCATCTTCCGTACATGGTTTTTATCAGCTGCAGGTATTTACCAGGTACACCTTTCATCTTAAGGGCCCACCACAGAACCTTACGTGGTATTCGGTCGTATGCCTTTTCGAGGTCCACGAACACTATGTGAAGGTTTTTATGTGCACTTCTATATTTTTTACACATTTGGCGAATGGAAAAGATGGCGTCCGTCGTACCTCTACTAACTAGGCATAAAATCAAACTGGTTCTGTGAAATTTCACACTCTTCTCGCAACCTTTTCTCGATGATCTTTTCCCAAACCTTCATGCTGTGTGACATTAACTTTATTCTTCGATAATTATTGCACTCTTGCACGTCCCCCTTGTTTCCAAATATTGGTACCAACAGACTGTTGCACCGATCATCTGGTATCGTCTCTTCGTGCAACAACTTATTGAAAAATAAAGTTAACCACTTCATTCCCTCTGCTCCTACTAACTTCCAGACCTCGACTGGTATATCATCAGGTCCCATGGCTTTTCCTCTTTTCATACTGTTAACTGCCCATTCCACTTCCTCTTCATTTATCTCCCTTACTAATCCTACGTTAGTAGGGGCATTCTCTTGTTCATGACACATGATGACATGCACATCATATAAAACTTATGAAGAACTTATGGCCAAAATTCTATAAAAAAATATCATGGGCCAACGTCTCCAATGGCGGCTGCTACTGTAAATTACGCACTTCTTATCAATTTCGTCAACGCCGCCTTTTGTAGAATTATAAAATTGTATTATTTCTGACTTACCTGACTCAGTATCCATACCCTCACTATGATACATTGAGGAAGCTTATTAGCTTATTTCTCACGTACCTAAGAAAAACAATGCTGTCTTATTAGACAGCGTTGTTTTTCTTAGGTACGTGAGAAATAAGCGTTATGTCCTTCGTAAAACCATACAATGTTGAACCCTCTTTTCTAGTTTCAGAAGATAAAAATTCTGGAGGAACTTCCCTTATATATTCCCATCAATACCTCAAATTAGTTATTAGATTTCTGTAAAATAATACTTTATGTAAACTGTAGCACAAACAAAAAAGTGACGTAACTACCGACGTTGGGCCTGAGAGGCCGAGTCGGTAATTCAAATAACTTACTAACATCACGCTTTCCGGCACTACTACTACACTCAACGGCGTCGGCGCTACTAAATTCGCAGGTACTAAGGAGCGGAGAACTCCCCCGCGCGGGGTGGACTTAAAAAATTCGTAACCCGTTGCGGCCTCACAGGCCCCACGTCGGTAGTTAAAGGTTAAAATAAACTAACTTAGCTGTTTCTATATCAGTCAAACGTCTAAGCGCCTTGAGCGGGCTGCAACCAGTGTGTTTCTGCTATCTTTACATGGTCGTCTGACCATCTTGTCGGTGGACGTCTTACGCTGCGCATTTGGTCAAAGGGTATCTTATCTAGAATTATGATCAACGGCAATATTTAAGTATGTCGATCTATTGAGCCTTCCAAAAACGTTTGCAAAATTTCGTAAGTGTAAATATATTTGTCCTAGGATTTCTCGAAAACAAGACATCATAGCGAGATGATTCTTTTTTATTGCAATAAGGTCTACTTTAACTACGGGTAACGTGTCCGTTACACCAAAATCAGTTTAGTAGTTTTTGACATATTGGTAATGACTAAAAATCATGAAATAAAAAAATAATTATAAAATTGTTATTTTTAAGGGCTCATGAAAATTGTTTTCTTATTTAATTTAACATTAGCTTTACAATTAATCACAGACACTTAAAAACTATTTTTTTTTTCAGTTGAGTTCGTCACATCAAGAAGAGGCAACCGGATGATTAAATATCAAGGATATACTTTCTACCTGCAAACGACAAGCAGGCACGGGAAATGTAGGTGGAGCTGTTCCGCCAACCATTACTGCAAAGCCCAGATCCATACTATAGAAGACCGCATCGTCGCTGTGAACGGCTACCATGATCACACCCGGGTCGACTCCAGCACCCACAGTCTGAAGCAATCTTTTCAACCTTATGACGTTTTGCCCCGATAAGTTGAATCGTCTAATAACTTGCTGCTTTACTTTTTTAACTGATTTCATTATTAAATAAATACACTTAACCGAAAATTCCGCGTTTTTCAAGCGTTGCCCGGCGTTCGACACAACAGGGCAGCCATGGACTAAAACTATGACTAAAGTGATCTATCTCCCTTTTCTTTTTACATGACTTAGTTTTTCATAGTATTTGTATGAAGGAAAAAGTAATAGATTGCGGTTTTCAAAAACGTGCTTTATCTCAAAATCTGCTAGTTTGATCTCGTTCAAACCAATTTTCTTTGAAAGTCTTTGTTAAGATCTACATTTCGTATTTTTTTGTTCAAAAGTAAGAGGTGGTAAGAGGACGCCTATTTTACCACTTTGGAAGCGTCTACCGCTCAAACGTTAGACTTCTTGAAAAATGTTTTTAGAAACCTTTATGTCATTTTAATAGACCTTGTCATAGATATCCCATACGCATGGGTATGCCAAAAACAAATTTTTGGTTTTACTTTCATGTATTGGAGACCCCTTAAAGTTTTTTTTTTAATGAGAATTGTAAAGCGGTTAGCAGGATATATCTACTCACCAAGTTATAATTGTGTAATGCTAATAATTTCTGAATAATCTAGCTGTGACATACGGACGGACAGACTGACTTGACGAAACTATAAGGGTTTCGTTTTTGTCATTCAGCTACGGAACCCTAAATAGATCCTTGTCTAGACTAGATTGGATCACTCTGTCTTGTCTGTCAACTGTTTCTTACGTCACACAATAATTTTTACATTTCATGTTCTAGAAAAACAGAACGAAATTTAATGTTCCTTCTACATAATTTTATTAACATGTTTATATTTTTCAATTTGTTTCCCAGAATGCGAATACATATTATCTAAGCGAGGGAAGCCATATGCTTCGCATGGCTGGATACACATACTACAAGCAGTAGGTTTACAAGAACTCGAAGATACGATGGTTGTGTACCATCCACTCTAAGGGGCGTACGGCCTCATTGATCACATGCAAAGATAAGCTACTGTCGGTGAGGAACCACCACAACCACTTGCCAATACAATAGAACCTGGAAATCTGGATAAAATTCTGGAAGTTCTTAATCAGATTGACTAACTTTCTTTTGATTTTACAATAAGACATATTTTAGGCGTGTACTTTTAATTTTACGAATTAAATAATAACACACAATTTTTTTTTTGGGTAAGTTGTATTAATATTTTACAAATACAATTACCAGCACTTTGCATTTTATATGAAATGGTAGAAAAAAGTTATTAAAAAAATGGGATTATTTATTTGCTCACTGCAGTAGTCATTAGCTGTTTTATTTTTTGTTGATTCGAGTATTATTATTTATACCTTACTTTTAACTGGCAGGTGCAAAGTGGAACTATAGAAGATGCTCATTAAATGTGTGTTAGTCAATCAGCACTTATCTTGAATAATACATTAATCAATCTCCTAAAATCATATAGTTTTAAATATTTAACGTTACCGATTCCGGCAAACGTCACGCTGCCGAAAAATCATGCGTTAATTGTAGGCTGCACGTTACGTTTCACATCTATAGACAGTTCACAATATCGCGAGAGGAATTGTAATCTAACTTATTCTCATTGTATTATTAAAAATCAGTTGTATTTGGACGTATATTATAATACCGTATTAAGTAATATTAAACTAACTTAATTTTAATTTACGAAATATTTTAATAACACGTAGGTATTGCGGAATGACTTATGCGTTAAGAGAATATAAAACAAATTAAAAGTTTAAAATAAAAAACAAAATTCAAAATTTTGAAAAAACCCACGACGTTAAAAATTTAATTCGTAATCGAAAAAAGTAGAATAGGCTAAATGCGTAAGCGTACTTAAATAATTATCTACCTATTTATCAATTAATACAAAACCAAGTTATTCCGTCGGGGCTGCCATTATCTGTCATATAATAACCTTTTTTTTAAGTAGAATAATTTTTATTCTCCTTATATTTAAAATGGAACAGAAAGATGGTAATGGCAGCCCCGTCGGTATTACTTCGTTTTGTAATAATAAATAAATAGGTAGATAAATACTTTAGTACGCTTACGCATTTTAGTCGGGGATTTGAGAAGTTTTATTTGATTGTTTTTTCGACTACGAATTTCATTATTAACGTCTTGTTTTTTTACATGTATCATAATAATCTAGCTAGCTAGGTGACTGGCATTTACAAAACTACATCGATTGAATTTATGATAAGCTAGATGTAGCGGGCGGCGGCAGGCGTCAAGCCGTATCGCAGACTACTCCACCGCGCCGCGCTACGGCACGTCGCGGCGTCGCGCCGTAGCTCGGTCTACAGTGCTACGCCGTGGCACGGTCTACGGCGCCGCGCCGTAGAGATGTAGCCGCGGCCTTAGTTATTTAGAGCAGTTGTAGTATTTGTTTCATAAAAAATACTAGAATTTTTATTCTACTCCTGCAATCGACCATGGCGTCGTTCACAATTATCATGAACTGACGACCTCCGTGGTGTAGTGGCTAAGCACGCTGGTTTCAAGGCGTCGCCGCTTCAAGGTCCCGGGTTCGATTCCCGGTCGGGTCTATATAGAAATCACAATTTTCTATAATGTCTCGGGTCTGGGTGTTGTGGTACCACCGTTGTGTCTGATTCCCATAACACAAGTTCATTAGCTACTTACTTTGGGCTCAGAGCAATGTATGTGATTGGTGTCCAATGAACCTGTGATGCTATCTTATTTATAAATAAGACTCTGCTATCTATGATAACTCATTGTTTTGTTGGCTGTGTCCTTGTGCTACAAAGAATAATAATTAATTTATTACTGATTCAACTCTATACTTTATAATGTTTCAGAAATGAAATATATTGTATCCAAAAAGAATAATAAGCTGCTTCTACTGTCGGGGTACACTTACTACGAAGACAAAAGAATACTAAAGACTCAGAAATACAAATCGATATGGCGTTGTTCCACTCATCAGGGCAAAAGAAAGTGCAAAGCCAAAATACACGTAATTGAAAATAAGATAGTTTTCTCCGATTTAAACCATAACCACCCTCCACATAATCCCACTCTACCATGGTTGCACTCATAGTGAACACGCTGATGGATGAGCAAGTTCTTGACAGACATAGCAGTCGTTAAAGTATTTGTTAGTAAAATTACCGCTTATATAGTTTTATCCTGAGTTTTGTATTGTTATTTGTGCTAATATATCTGTGTATATATTAGTTGTTGTAAGTTAAGAAATTTCTATCAATTTGTCGTAATAATGTTCGCGCCAATGATGTCTGTTATCGCACATAATTGATTTATATTTCACTTTAAAATAAATATATCGTTGCATTGAATCCTCTTAGAAGCTGTGACAGGGTTTAGTTACGAAGAACACTGTTTCCAGTAAATTCAATAATTTTATGGTGTCAATACATGTTAAATATCATCATCATCATCATTATTAGCCAAAGGACGTCCTTTTCTGAATAAGGAGGCTTTGCAGCAGTGGACGTCCATCCACCACGGTTCTTCACAGCAACCGGTTGTGGACCGGATGGTTACAAGGTCACTTATCCATCTTGTCGGTGGTCGTCCTCGTCTGCGCTTTTGGTTGAATGGTCCCTATCTAGAAATTCTTTAGTTTTTTTATTTATTTGGCACATAAAAATAAAACACATCAAATTAATATTTTAGGAAACCAAGGACAAATACAGAAACATCAATGAAACTTTGAATTATTTAACTAACTTAAATGTCACAGCGTTGACACATGTCTACGGTATGGCGCTGAGCCGCGGCCGGCACGGCGTCGTGCGTGATGTGCCGCGCCGGAATACGATAGGAATTATCGCTACAAAATAACAGTTTTGTCTTGATATGGACCGTGGAAGAAATTTACTTGTAAAGTAAATAAAAAATCAGTGTAAATTGTTTGCAATGATATGAGAAATTAAAAACTCTAATTGCACTACGCAACAACAAAACAAATTACCATGCGCCCTGTGCCCTCGCGCCGTGCCGGTGCCGATGAACAGTGTACCGCTGTAGAAATGGGTCCACCCCCTAGCAGTTTATATTTTCTAATCTAGAAAATAAATGATAAAAAAAACTGTTTATGTTTTATATGTAATATGAATGAATAGTAATAAAATATCTATATATGACGTAAAGTAAAATTATGTAGTGCATTCTCGTTTAAAAATAGGAGTAGTTCTCAATTGCAAGTTTATTTTTTTCTGTAAAAAGTAAAAATAATATTTTTTTCTGTAAAAAGTAAAATATTTAATTAAAAAATATATCTATGAGGATTGAGATCGCACGTAAAATGAGCATTCTTAAGAAGCCTTCTTAACCACTAACGTTATAGGTGGTGGGATGAAGAAATGTACTTGTTTTCGGAGAGGAAATGATTTTCTGGGAGAAACATACATTTTCAAAAAACTGGTACAAAGTTTAATTGTATATTGTTTATTTTTATTAAATTTTTCAATTTAATTATTAAAGTTTTATATTGCCATTATGGACATCAGTATAGATTAAAAAATTTAATGATATATATTTTCTTATTTTGTGTGTGTATTGTCCATATATTGATATAAATAGCCCTAGTAAAGAGGAACATAATCACTTGGTAGGCTCAAGGGACTCTATGTATAATGTGTTTATGTAGTATTTGATCGTATACTATCACCAGCATTACTAGCCGCAAAACGTCCACTACTGGCCGAACGTGGTCTTGCGAATACAAATTTTCTGTATACTTATATAAAATTGTTATTTTAATATTGTTTTCTCTAATAATTCTGTGTAAGTTAGTTTTCAAACACTTTAAATTACAAATTATTGTAGTTACTCGCTTGGAAAGTTTTGTCTCAACTAATTTGTCATATTTTCTCTACAGTGCCAACATTCAAACCAACAGGCAAAGGCGGTAAACTCCTGGTGCTAAATGGATTTCGGTACGGTAAACAGGCGCAATATGGCGTCAAAACCACCTGGTACTGCACTCGACGACGCAAGAAGTGCCCCGCTGCAGTTTACACGGTACACGACGTGGTTATCAAACGAAAAGAGGCTCATAATCACCCTCCCAATGATATGTAATACTATTAAAAGCTACTTTGAACTTGTGAAGTAATAGATGACGTACACTGTTTCAGATTTTAGGATTATGTAGGCAAAGTGGGACCGGAGATATTATGCCTCATGTGTGAAGTAAAATGCCCTGACAGTTTTTTTTTACAATTTAGGGTTCTCGTGCCTCATTCATTAAATGTCTTTTTTATTCTATTAAAATATTTTAAAGCTTAGTGCGTCTTCTCAATCCTTGTCAACTAGAAAATCTTTTACTCTTGGTATTATAAACCTGATATTTCAATAAATTTTTGTTTCACTTTTAGCTAGCTGGCCAATGATAAAAACGTCGAACAAAGTAGTTAGGGAGGCGAGGTAGCTAAATGGCGTAATTCAACGGCGCCGTCGAGACCTATCAAAATCGAAAGATAAAATAATTTCGAAAAGAAAAGCTCGTATGGTAAAAACCATTTTAGCGGTGGGTTTGGCGTGTACGGTTTTTCAAAAATGTAAAAAAAAACAGTTACTTGGGCATTCTCGAGCGCGTCAGATATTCATACTACGTATGCCCCAAGTGCCTCTGATAACAACGGTATACTAATCTGCCGGTTTGCGTGGTGGGGGTAGGCATAAAAAGTAGTCAAAAATGCAAAAATAAATAAATTACTCGAGCGCGTCAGATTTTTGGAAGGGGTGTTAAGTAGGCCCCAAGGAAGCTCCCTTAAAAAAAAACTGACGATTTTGGCGTGACCATAAGTTATGATGAATTTTTGAAAATGCAAAAAAAAATAGTTATTTTGAAATACTCGAGCGCGTCAGATTTTCATAGGGGAGGTTCATCTCGGTATCCTGAAAGCATATTTTCTTAATCTGACAAAAATGTTAGTGGGTTCTCTTAATCTGACCAGAAAGGTTTTTTGGTTTCTTGTTTTTTCCTTTCTTCTTTCTTTTTAATTATTCTTCACTTCGTTTTGCTGACGGTACGTCCAAAAAACAATTTGAGGATCAACAGGCTATTGAATAATATACATACATGAAACTGTACATGTTAATAATACTTTTGTATACAGATACACGTAACCTTTTCCAAGTCGACGAAAATTGTCGAGAAGCTTTAGAAAAATTTTTTTTTTTTTGAGATTAAAGTAACATAATTTAATCATCGTTATTTCATATCATTTTTTTAACACCCTCAGTTTTCAAGATATACTCAACAAACCGGGAGTTTGAGTTTTTATTAAGCTTCAAGTCAAAAAGTTTTAACTTTAGACAAAATGTAAAGAGACCTTTTTTGTGTAAAATAAAATTACCTTTTTGTTTATTTAAACTTTTTTTTTGTAAAATGTATCGTTCGCGACTTATATGCCGCAACCCGTTTTTCGGAAGACGAAATGGCTCCTCCACACTCCTGGTCATGCGGAAACCGGCAGATTTTGTATTTTTAGTACGTTTTAGATTATATTCTTCAAAATAAAAATAAAAAAAATCGCGCTCGAGAATGCCGGATTAACGTTTTTTTTTACAAGTTCGCGACCCTATAACTCGGCGGCGTCAAGGACTTATCGTCAGATTAGTTAAATTTAGTCTTAAAACACTAAAATCAACCCCCAATATCTTAATCTGACGCACTCGAGTATTACAGACTATCGATTTTTTTTTACTAATCTGATCGTCTATCCTAGGCGCGCGTCCCTACATATAGAGCTAAATACTTTACAAGGTTGTTCTATTAGGTCCAAGGTATCTCTCATATCTTAAACTGCCACGCTCGAGTATTACCGAAAATTCCCCTATTCGCCTCCCTAACTAAAGGAAACCCAATAATCGTTCTTGACGGATACCGATACTCTAAGCACACAGTTGCTGGTATAAATACGAGATGGTATTGCTCTTTGCATCATAAGAAATGCTCAGCAGTTCTCTACACTATTGGTGACGAAATCATCAAACATAATAGAAATCACAATAATCCTAGAATTGATTATTGATATATATTTTTTTATAAATGTTTTAAATAATCGTTTACATAATTGTGTCGCCCTCTGAGTATAATTCCTTCTTATGTATGTGTAATCGTAATTACCTACGTAATCTCAACAATATTATGTAAATTAAATTAGTTATAAGACAATGCAAATCGAGTGTGTGTGTGTCTACGTAGTATTTCCAATTTAAAAAAAAAAACTGCTGGAATATGAATAAATGAAGTCTCGAATTTCTATGTTTTTTTTTTTTTAACTTTACTAGGTGTACTACTTAGGAGGTACTCGTAGCGCAGTGGTAGCAGCGCTTTGGTAGTGATACCGAAGGGAAGCAACCTACAGCGCGGTCGAGTTTGGATGGGTGACCATTCCGACCCCATAAGTGACGTACATCATGGGCATCTCCGGGCTTCGAAAGGCACGTTAAGCCGTTGGTCCTGGCTAATATCGGTTGATATTAGTCGTTAAGCCTAGTTAGAGGTCTTATGGGCGACTTGATAACATCTGCTGACAGCAAGGTTAGTCGCTTGCCTTGCGAACACCCCTCTACCAATCTGCACTGAGCCCGCGTGGTGGAGTGTGGCTCGAACTATCTCATAGTTGAGGTAAGGCCTTTGCCCAGCAGTGAGACGTTACAGGCTAACTTTACTTTTCCTTTTTTACTTTACTAATTTTTTGGTAAGAACATCTTACATAGCCTATCGCACTTCAGTAAGAAGATAAACATAGATTTTGAAGCTCTTAAATGGCAAAATTGTACCTTAAAACACTTTTATATCTACGAACGGCAGCTATCGGCATAAGTAACAGCAGCCACTGGTAGACGGGAGTCGTCGACGCGCCATTAATCACAGCATAATCAACCTCTCAATGTATTGTGGTACCACAATTGATTCTATTTTCTATAACACGAGTGCCTTGGCTTCATACTTTGGGATCAGAGCAATGTATGTGATTGGTGGTGAATACTTATATGTATATCTTTTTATTTATTACACTATAATTCGTTGTCGTTTTGTTGTTGCTTCGAGGATCTTTAAAGCCGGAGTTCATAATACATTCGCGAAGAGGCAGTCAAATGTTGGTCTTTGACAGTTACCGGTATTAAAAACATTTGGGTTGTGTTCAGACCCAGATGTTTATGTGCGCTCTATAACAAGATATGTGGAGCTATACTACTATTTATACTTTTGATGTTGAAGTTGTTCCCTGTAAATAAAGTAAATAAATCCAATAAACGTCAATACCAGCGGTTGATTTTTTACAATCAACTATCTTGTTAAAAACTATCTTTAGTAAAGTTAGAATAGCTATTTAAAAGACCACTGGTTATGGTATTTTAATAATTAAAGCACACATTATCTATACGAAATCAATCTAAAATCACATAGTTAATATTTAATTAACCATTAGATCATGCAACCATGCCTTAAGAGTGAACATGCATGTTAGTTCTAAAATATAAATATTAGAGGTACTATGTTTATTTATTATTTAACCCTTAGGCTGCGGGAGCATGCGCATATCTGTACACCTCGTCTGCGGCGCATTCACGGCGGCGTGACGGGGGCGCGCAGTGTCTTACAATTTGTTGTATATTTGTGTATAATTGTTTGGGACTTCCAAAACAAAGTATTTTATTTGAAACCTAAGTAAATATAGAATCTTATGCACTACATTTTGGTGCGAAATAATACTTGTTTTATATTTTTTAGGGCATTGAATAAAAAATGTTTGCCGAAAAGCGACCCTCTGTGGATATTTTACCTATTTTTCTATAAAATATGTACACTTATTTTATGTTTTATTACTTTTCCACTTAGTTAAACACTTTTACAATCCAATAATGCGGAAAAGTTAGTATTTCCGTTTTAAATTTGTCTATAATCAACCTCACAAAATTTCATGTACGAAACACAATTCCACCATTTTGCACTTTGTTTACATCAAACTTTATACTTCTATCACTTCGAAATTATTGATATGTAGATTTATCTCAGACATTCTATAGTTAAATAATTTATTCCCTTTCACAAAACAACAAGTAAAATATATTATCTAAATATCAAAAAATAATTATTTTTCATTGAAAACGTAAAAACGTGCCTACAAAACTACCTTTTTTTCAATGGGCTTGTTCATTCATTTGCACTTGTCTATGGTCTACTATACTGGCAGTGTGGCAAGCCAGATAAATAATCTTTACGTTTTCATATCACACTGCTGTAGTTTTCATAAAGAATATTGCAAATAATACTGCAAAACAAATTCGAAAAATGTATGTTTGTGTGCGTGACTTGCTTGCCTTGCTCGTCTGCTGATGCCCGTATCTGGGCAAAATGGCGGCATGTGGTGAATGCCTAATTGCTTATGTCCCGTATCCGTCCATTTTCAATATCCCTCTAACTGCTTTAGGTCGGATCTGGGCACTTCTATAGGATGTTTGTTTTTAGTTAGTGCATGAAATTTGGAAAACAAATTCTTGAAGAAATTGTTACAAATTAAAATATTTTATTAGAGGACCACGAATAACTTCAGCCATCATCAGCAATTGCTTACTGTGACCAATGTAACGAGCCTAAACACGGTGCGATACGGACAACCAGAGCGTAAATCCTGTACACCACCTTTCGGCTCCATCAACAGACCCTCAACATCATGTCATCAGAAAGTGCTCACTGAGACCAATCTAACGAGCCTAAACACGGTGCGGTATGGACCACCAGAGCGTAGATACTGTATGCCGCCTTCCAGCTCCATCATCAGACCCTGAACATTATGTCATGAGAAAAAGTGCTCACTGAGACTAAATCTAACGAGCCTAAAGACGGCGCGGTACGGACAATCAGAGCGTAGATCCTGTATGCCACCTTCAGACTCCATCATCAGACCCTGAACATCATGTTATCAGAAAATGCTCACTATGACCAATCTAACGAGCCTAAACACGGTGCGATACGGACAACCAGAGCGTAGATCCTGTATACCACCTTCCGGCTCCATCATCAGACCCTCAACATCATGTCATCAGAAAGTGCTCACTGAGACCAATCTAACGAGCCCAAACACGGCGCAGTACGGACAACCAGAGCGTAGATCCTGTGTACCACCTTCCGGCTCCATCATCAGGTATCCTGAACATCGTCATCGAATTACTGAGACTAATCTAACGAATCTACAAACACGGACATGGCCTCGATATGGACAACTAGAAAACCAATATTTTGTGTCTTCAATAGAAAAGTTTCGATCTATGAAATAAATCACGTATTACGTACCTACCTACGTAGGTTTTTAACAGCATGCTGTATATTAGCGTCGAGAGGCGGTGTACGATACAATTAAGATGGCGGAGATGTTGCGTATGTGTGCGTGCAACGGATTCCTAGTCTCGAAAAAATTAAGAATATTTACAAAAACAATGCATTTATTGTTAAAAAGTTTGTGCAATTCATAACTATAATAAATTTGGCGGCTAAAACATATTCTATCCATACGAAACGTATTCGATATTATGTATAAAAACACAAGAAACATGTACCACTGAATTGACCAACTCAATGAATGGACTTTTGAAGCGGCTAAATAGCCAAAAAACATCGTTATTTTAACAAAACAGCATACTAAATGGCTTCCATAGTATCTAAATAATAACAAAATAAAAACATTTATTTTCATTTTTAGTAATTACACCGAAAAAGTTCGAGTTTTCACACACGCACTCACTTTGCAACACTATGACGCTACTATTTGAAAACAGTCTGTTAGACTTATGGATGGATAAAATTCATAACTGACAGTTGTCGATCATGGGTTTATTTATTATGAATAGGTTTTAAACAATAAAACACCTTATTTCTTGCACATAAATGATAAATTTGTGCAAAAATGACTTTGGACGGATCCGGCACACAGCAGTTAGAGGTACATGCCCGGATACGGCCTTAAGCTGACGACGGGTTAAAACCCTTTATGTACAGTGGCGAGCACATCAGGTTACCCACTTTTGTTGCAAACTAGCCCTTATTACAACTGAAAAAGATACCGCATCGTTTACCTTGACGTGCTGTTGTCCGTACAAACTAAAGGTACGTCTGGCAGACTTAATGCAACAAAAAAAATCCTCTACCTGTCAAACATAAGTCTATACAGAGAAAAAAGAAACACATTATAATGGACATTAAACGTGATTGATACTCCTTTTTAAGGGTTCCGTAGCCCAATAATTAAAAACGGAACCTTTATAGTTTCGTCAAGTCTCCCTATCTGTCTGTCTGTTTGTCTGTCTGTCTGTCTGTCTGTCTGTTTGTCTGTCTGTCTGTCTGTCTGTATGTCCTTGCCAGATGGCGTAATCCCTATAAAATCGGAGTTATTTTTATGCCTGTAACACCAAACTGCATTCATAGTTCGTCAATAATACTATAGAGTAACATATTAAGCAATTTTTCGTGCACGAATCAAGTCAATCATAGGAAGCAGTTATGAGGAGTGACCGCGGAATAAATAAATAAATATCTTTATTAGTTCTTAAAGGCATACAAGTTTTCTTAAGAAATCTATGTTACATTCTAACAAAGGACTCAGTATAAAGATGGGGATTATTGACGTCTATACTAGTTTACAAAGAAACTGTGTGACAGACGTCAACTCTTCCACATATATTTACAATAACTAAAGTTTTTAAAGTGAGCAGTAATGCCAAACACATTTTTAGGTATAACAATTAATGAAAAATTTCAAGACTTATAAAGAAAGGGTAAGTACTACTTTGTGCGTGTGTGGATGTGTGTGTGTGTGTGTGTGTGTGTGTGTGTGTGTGTGTGTGTGTGTGTGTGTGTGTGTGTGTGTGTGTGTGTGTGTGTGTGTGTGTGTGTGTGTGTGTGTGTGTGTGTGTGTGTGCGTGCGTGCGTGCGTGTGTGCGTGTGCGTGTGTGTATGAGAGAGATCAAGCGTGTGTGGGTGCGTATGTGTTTTTGCGCACGTGCGTGCGTGGTTTCGTGCGGGTATGTATCAAAAGTAGGTGTGTGTGTGTGTGTAGTATATAGAAAGTGAGCCCTGGGGTTAGGTCTGCGTAGTATTAGTTATATCCGTAAAGGAAAACCAAACCACTCTAATCTCTTTTGATTTAGCTAATAAACAAAACACCATTTTAGTCCCTATGCTACCTTCAGAAGGTCCTCTGTTTCAAGGTAAGTAAGTTTTTGTAACCAGGTTTTTAGGACGTATTTTACTTTCGTGAGTGGACAGGTGTAAATATTAAGAATTTTATTTATTTTATTGTACATATAGCAACTACGGACATAATATTGACTGCCTGCAAGAGCCGTTCTATGGGGAACACTACGACATACTTTATGTCTCATGCGGCGTTTCAAAAAGGTCACATCCAAGGGAAGCGACGAATGTTTTCGTAGTATTAGTTGAAGCACATAGTACTTCCTGACTCAGAGGACTTCGCAATCGGCATACAATTGAACAGTCGGATAACGATAGGGTTTTTTGGTCATGACTTTTAACACAGCCCTCTGTGCTCTTTCAAGTCGGAGAAGGTGCGTGACACCTGCACCACCCCAAGCTGGAATGCAATAAGATACAATCGACTGTGCTAAGGCGTTATAAACCATCCGAAGTGTGTTTATATCAGCTTTTGTCAGGTTCTCATATAGAGAACCTGACAAAAGCTGATAGGCATATGCCTATTCCAGTTTAGAGTGCTGTCAATGTGAACACCGAGGTATTTAATGTCATCAACACGGGTCAAAGAAAAGCAGTCACAAATATGGACGTAGTTCTGGTCTTCACATGTGTGCATTTTAATCTTTAATTGTTCGCTCGGTTGTGAAGTTAAGGAAGCGGAAAAGGTTATGAATTTGGTTTTACTTACGTTAAGGGTAAGTAGGTTAGTTTCTAGCCATTTAGCGACATTTCCTAACGCATTTTCGGTCAAAATGCGAGCATTTTTCCATGTGTCTCCATATACAAGTAGAAGCGTGTCATCTGCATATGTTATAATTTTACAATTCGGAAGAGTTATTTGACATAGGCTGTTAATATATATGTCGTCGCGCGCGTATACTGGCAACATCAAAGTTGCTATTATGACTGTACCGGATATTGAATTTGATTATTACTGATTTGATTACGTTGTACTGGATCTTTAAACTGATTGGTTGAATTTATTTGTGTAAATTGGAGGACGTAGTACTAGATCTTTAATTTGATTGGTTGATAATTTGTACAGTGCCTACTGATTTGACTACTTAGGTACCAGATATTTCATACGATTGGTTGATTTATTTTGTAAAGTGCATTGACCGCAGTGTGTTGGCGCTAGTATCGGTTTTGGCGCAATCACACGAGGACAGAGTCGAGGTGGATCACTTTTTTTTCGGCGCGCAAACGACCGCCGCATATTTCGGATTTATACCATCGAACCTGTTACGCACGTTCACGGCACTCCAATACGACATAATATACTTTGGAATAACATTCGTTATCATTGCAATCTGCGTTTTTTTTGGTTGACCCATCAATGAACGCCCTACCTCGAGATGATGGCGGTGAGCCACCTACCGATTCGCATCAGCCCCTGCCGTTATCAGAAGCGGGATTGCATCATCGCATGCATTATTACGGATGCTGCTCGAACAACAGAGCCAGAATATGATGCGACTGACGGAAGCCATGCGACCACCAGGTTCAGTTGCCTCAAGTTCAGGCAATCAAGTTGCCTGAATTCGATCCCGATCACTCGGACGCCGATCCACGATCTTGGTGCTCCATTGTGGATATCTGCCTTGTCGAACGACCGTTGGAAGGAGGAATTCTTATCATCGCACTAAGCAAAGCCGTAAAAGGATCTTCATCAACATGGCTTTCTCACGTTGCGCACTCGGGTATGACATGGCAAGATTTTCAAAGCCTGTTCTTGGCGCGCTATGACACTGCCGAAACATGCGCGGCCACTATGATTCACGTCAATAACAGCCGACCCAATGAAGGAGAAAATCTTGCCCCATATGCCAGTCGCTTAATGACGTCGCTGATGGCTAAATGGAAGGATATGAAGTATGAAGAAATTGTCATTTCATCTTGCACAGATTGACAGTAGAATAAACCGTCTAGCATTTACAATCGATATCAAAACAAGGACGAATCTAATCCAAGAAGTGCAAGCATTGTCGTTAAAACGCAAGCAAGAAATAAGCAAAAATACCTTCACACATGAAACAAAACGACTTCGAACGAGTTTCACCCCACGAGATGGAATCAAGCCGGTGCAGTGCGACATTTGTCATATATTTGGGCACAAGTCGGTCGATTGCTTCGCTCGAAGTGATAAACCGGCACTGGCTGCACGCGCTTCGTCATCATCAAGCTCCATGCGGGATTCGAAAAGGTTGGTAACATGCTACCGCTGCGGAGATGAAGGCCATATCGCGCCACAGTGCATGAAGAAAACAAGCAACGGCGCGCCAGGCAAGGGCGTGAACGTCGGCGCCGCGGTAGCGAGCGGCGGCGGTGCGCTCGAGCGACGGGTCAACATTTGCGAAGTCACCGGTGTCCATGGTCAACTTATACAATCTGGTGAGTCATATCCATTTTCATAAAGATGAAATAAGAAACCAAAAATCTGCGCACGGGCGGGACTTGAACCAGCAACCTTTTGGCAAACCGGGCCAAACGCTCTTACCAATTGAGCTACCGTGCTGTTAGTCCGACCCTGCGAAATTTGTGGTCTCTTATGTAAACGTCAATTGCGTGACGCTTAGCGCCATCTAGCCGTCTGTTTATGAAACAGATGGCCCAAGCAGTTATTCTTTACAGAATAAATTCAACTTGGAAATTGATGTCGCTTCGCTATCTAATGCTTTAGAATGTTTTTAACACTCACAGTGTCATATTCTATATTCATAAAGATGAAATAAGAAACCAAAAATCTGCGCACGGGCGGGACTTGAACCAGCAACCTTTTTTGCTGGTTCAAGTCCCGTGAGTGTTAAAAATATTCTAAAGCATTAGATAGCAAAGCGACATCAATTTCCAAGTTGAATTCATTCTGTAAAGAATAACTGCTTGGGCCATCTGTTTCATAAACAGACGGCTAGATGGCGCTAAGCGTCACGCAATTGACGTTTACATAAGAGACCACAAATTTCGCAGGGTCGGACTAACAGCACGGTAGCTCAATTGGTAAGAGCGTTTGGCCCGGTTTGCCAAAAGGTTGCTGGTTCAAGTCCCGCCCGTGCGCAGATTTTTGGTTTCTTATTTCATCTTTATGAATATAGAATATGACACTGTGAGTGTTAAAAACATTCTAAAGCATCATATCCATTTTATTTTGATAGTGGCGCCGAGTGTTCTCTTGTGAAGCAAAGTATAGGTAATCGGTTTTCGGGAGTGCGCAGTGCAACTAACGTGCGTTTAACAGGCGTCAGTAACGCCCACGTTTAATGTACCGAACAGATTTCGTGCCTGGTAATTATTAACGATCATTGTTTACATTTGTCGTTCCTTATCTTGCCAGACGAACGTATGCCGTATGATATTATGATAGGTTCGGATATTTTGAACTTAGGACTTATTGTTAAGTAAGCGCACGCACAATTTTTAATTACAAAACCGGTTGACTGTTTTAGTGCAATCACGAATATGGGTTTGCGGTCTATCATTACGGACATTTCACCGGCATTACACGATAATCTTGTTAATTTATTGACGGTATTTTGTTTGCTTTTATTGATGGTTTAACACTGAGACGAGTGACAACCGGTGAATTAACTATTCGGCTTCAAGACTCTTCTCCATTCGCGAGTCCCATATTACTCGTAGATAAGCGAAGCAAGAGAACAAGCGGTGCACAATTTTGAAAAGAGTGCTAATTATGAGAAATCCCGGTTTGACTGTAACAAGGCAAATTTTGATAGATCTGCGGAGAATGCCTCATAGTACCGTACCTGCTGAACTTATTGTTTGTGACCTGGAATGTAATTCCGATTGATAGAAAGATTGCACATACACATACACACACAAGTAGCATTTTTTCCGGCATGTGTGCTACAGCACCGGCGTAGTTGTAACTGCGGTTCCGTTAGAGACCGAACAGAGCGCGATGTGCGACCGGTGCTGTGGCAGCAGCCTGTCTGATAGTTGTAGTCCATGAGGACAGCGTTTAACCGCGGCTCCAGCGTAGTTGTAACTGCAATTCAATAAGTTGTTAGGGCGCAATGTGCGACTGGAGGTGTGGTGTAATGAATGGCCCATGGGGGCATTGTGGTTGGTTTATGAAAACCAAGTGATTGATCCATGGGGATCTGGTTGTGATTGATCCATAGGGGTCTGTTTGTGATTGATCCATGGGGATCTGGTTATAAAATTATACGTGGCAAATGACTGCCAGTATGTTATTTGAGTTGTCGAGTGTGCTTGTGTGTAGATATTGTTTTGGTCACTGTGAAATGTTTACTTTGAGGCTTTCGTTTTAATTTTATTTTGTTGTAAATTTTTAACCCATTGTCAGGGTAAGCCGAGCGATTGTGTATTCCATACTCTGTTTTTGTTGCAGGTATACACGAGGACGTGTAACCGGTCAGTCTGGCCGTGTCGTCGCGCGCGTATACTGGCAACATCAAAGTTGCTATTATGACTGTACCGGATATTGAATTTGATTATTACTGATTTGATTACGTTGTACTGGATCTTAAAACTGATTGGTTGAATTTATTTGTGTAAATTGGAGGACGTAGTACTAGATCTTTAATTTTATTGGTTGATAATTTGTACAGTGCCTACTGATTTGACTACTTAGGTACCAGATATTTCATACGATTGGTTGATTTATTTTGTAAAGTGCATTGAACGCAGTGTGTTGGCGCTAGTATCGGTTTTGGCGCAATCACACGAGGACAGAGTCGAGGTGGATCACTTTTTTTTCGGCGCGCAAACGACCGCCGCATATTTCGGATTTATACCATCGAACCTGTCACGCACGTTCACGGCACTCCAATACGACATATTGTGACTTTGGAATAACATTCGTTATCATTGCAATCTGCGTTTTTTTTTGGTTGACCCATCAATGAACGCCCTACCTCGAGATGATGGCGGTGAGCCAACTACCGATTCGCCTCAGCCCCTGCCGTTATATATTAAAAACAAAGTGGGTCCGAGGACACTACCCTGCGGGACACCATAGGTAATCACTAGTGTAATTAACAAGTTTTACACATTGTTCTCGTCCAGTGAGATAGTCACAATAAACATCTAAAGCTGTTCCACGAATACCAATTCGCTCCATCTTACTAATCAATATTGGAACAGAAACAGTGTCAATATTGATTAGTAAGATGGAGGAATCTCACATAATATACCTTTGGTATGATATGATATCTTTTATGGACGACAGTGTAAAAACCACTGTTCCAAAAGTACAAAAACTGACTAAGCGTGAGTCGGACTCGCGCACTGCGGGTTCCGTGCCAACATTAATTAAATTAGGGGTCCACTTCCAAAGTACCACAATATTTTATTTACTGCAAAAATAACTTTATTTATCATAGTATTTATATGAAGGACAAAGTTATATTTGCGGTTGTTGAAAATGTGCTATATCATAAAAAGTACTGGTTCGATCTGGTTCAAACTAATTTTCTTTGAAAGAATTTGTAAAAATCTACATAGTGTGTTTTATTCAAAACTTTTACTAGCTTAGTTCAAACGTTAGAGATGGGAAAGGGGAGGGCTTCAAAATGATCTAACGAACGCTCATTTTCCGAATTGCAAAGTAATTTAACATTTTTTTATTGGATAAGTAGTTACTGAGGTACAAAAAACTCCTTAATAGTAAAACAATTCTTTAAATAAATCATCCGTCGTGAAAGGCATGAATAGTTCCGCTTATGTTCCTGTTGCTAAGCTGGTGAATCAGGTGGTTTTAACGTTAATCTACATTTATTGGTTGCCAAACCACAAAGTAAAGTTCTCCTAAACGAGTTATAAAAATCTCTTCATAATGCACGACGGATATCGGTACTTAAGGCACTCTAATTGTAACGACAAGACAAGATGAGCCTGTGATCGTCGAAACAAAAATTGTTCAGCTGAAACCTACACAGTGAATGACAAATTTTATAAATTAAAAGAAATTTATAATCATAATACAAATGTACAAAACTCTTTTTATTAACATTGCATCGTGCACACAGAAAGTGTGTCTGTGCAAGTGTGTTTATCAATATAACTAAACACCTAATCTTTACTCAAAGACCCAGTGATATAGAGTTTAAATTAATTATTTCAAATTGTCAGAATATTTTTTAATGGAAAAATGAATCTTTACAAATAATTAGTGTCCGTCAGGATGCCTGGACCAAACGAAACATTTAGATGGGACTATGTGCACTATTTAATACCTATTTTCTACTATTTGATACCATTCATAAAACATTTGCTACCTTTGTTTTAATATCATTATTAAATAAATTAAATGGCCAGTCATTCTGACGTCAGGTTGACTGGCCACTGATGAGTTTTCATAGTTTTAGCGTTGTATTTACCACTTTGTTAATGTAGGTATTCACTACCTACGTGCTACTTTAACATAAATTTTTTACACAATGTAGGAAGCTTTTTTAAAAAGTTATCAATAAAATCCATTAAAACGCCTGCACATAATTTAAATTTTTTCATGTCAGAATAACTGCTAGTAATCTTTTTGCAGGCGCTTAGTGGCTTATGAACAAGTTATCGCTGAAAAGTTATAGTGCTTTACATATTTGCACTTATAAAAAGGAACTTTGGCTGTATGACAGGTGAGGAATCGAACCCCATGTTCACGCTATCTGGGCGTATGCCTATACCACTCAGACACCATTAGCAAGCCTGTTAAATTTCGCAAGCGCTTACTTTAATGCGTAGGCTGCGTGACGTCATCAATGTAGCGATGTTGCTCTCACAATACGCATACGCCCGGATAGCGTAAGACACGGGGTTCGATCCCTCGTCTGTCACACCGCCAAAGTTGCTTTTTATAAGTGAAATTTATATTATCATGCATTATTTATCTTTGAAACTTCAACGCCAAAAAGCGCAGCTTAGTTTTTCACCGACAAATAAGCCTTACCAATGTATAATTTAGAATTGACTTCTTGTATCGATAAACAGTCGGTTAATTCTTTACAAATACTCCAGAAATTTAAATCAAGTCACAGAATGCAGTGCAAACTACAGAATTGGTACCACTTATCAACAATTTTGTTTTCTGTTTACCTATAACTGTCTCCTTTTTTCAGTACTGAAAAGACAAGAAATCAGCTACAAAAAGAAAGTATATTCAAATTGCGGCCCAAGGACCACCTCTTGATGACGAGGATGCTCAGGAATGAAGTGAATTAGAAATGAAGATATTCAATATGATGGATTCTTGAAGATCATGGGCACTTTGGAGTTTAACCTGTACAAAATAATATAAAATTAAATACGATAGTACATGAACATGACTAAGATACTTAATTTAGGGTATTTACCTATACTCTGATCTGATTTAATTACCATAATAATATTTTCAACACACTTGCTCATAACGACGTTTTTACTCCACCGATTTCTGGCTCATAATCATAGATATTAAACACGCGTGCTTTTTCATTATATTATTGCACTAGTGCTTTTAGTTTATTAACCCGACCAATTTACATTCGTACCCTAGTACCAAGTCGTAAGTAAGAAGAAGAAGCGATTTAATTTAGTCGGGTTATACAATACTTTTATTTTAGCAACAAACAGTATTTATGCGAAAAATAACAGTATCTACATATTTATTTCAATAAATGGTAAATCCAGATTTATTGCTAAAAAATTGCTCAAATTCATTTAACATTTTCTGTGATTTGTGTTTTAAACACGAATTATTAGATTTTTAATCTTGGCTTTTGGCCGATCTAGTTCGCGCCTAAGCCTTGCGCGCGCATCGGTATCGCGGCAAGAAAAAAAAACAACGCGCCATTTTTCGTAAATAATAATCACAGATTAGTAAGAGTATGAATTGCCGGCTGTGACGAAGTTTGGATTAATTATGAAGTTTAATATTAATGAAAATATCTACTTCAAGTGAAGAAAATGAAGAAAACCTATTATTAACTCCGCCGGACATACGTAACAAGTACGTAACAAGGCGAAAAACGCGTGCGAAAGTCTTTGCCATCAAAATCGAGTGAAATGTATTTTTTTCTGTTTTAATAATTAAAAACTTAGTAAATGAAGAGTAGTGTTTTTTCCTCGCAAGTGTGTTGAAAAACGTCGTATGAAACACGTGTGCCTGTGACCATTATATACGCGGCTTTCTTAAGGCGCACTCGCTTTCGCTCGTGCGCACACAATATCGCCTTGTATATAATGGTCAACTTAGCACACTTGTATCATAATGTACTATTATTAGTTAAGTCATTTTTTTATTCTATAATTTAGTCTTATTTTTTCTTTTTTGCAAGTGCCCTAAGTTTAACTGTTGTTCCGTTCCACGGTGATAATATATATTAGAAATGAGTACATATGAAGCTGATGTAATTATTAATTTACTAATCACAAAATGTGTTATATCACCGTCAAAGTTGTTTTTTTACGAGAATCGTCTTCTAAAATCTGGGAGATCCTTTTGGGCAGCTGTTGTGAGTGGTCGTGTCCTGCACGTGTTCCGCAAGCGGCCGGCCGACCCTAAAAAGATCTATAGTCTTAGAGCCCGACGCGCGCGTAAAGGTATCTTAACAACGAATCATCCCTCAAAATATTGAAACGGTTTCTCCGTGATTAGTATTTTATAAACAGTGTTATATACATCTCCACGATTAAGATAAATCGAAAACAAATAGCGCGTAAATTTCCCTTCTCAAAATATCTCATTTCCGTTTATTAATGTGTAATTTTAATACCAATAGTGCATAATATGTGGTCGTAATCAAATCACCGGTATATTTTAAATTTAATTTCAAGTCTCGAAGTAATTCCTTGTATGTGTATGTGTTGTCGTGAATTAGCTTATTACTTCTTTGGGCAAAAAGTTACCAGAGAGCTTAGTAAAAGATGTGTATGAATTGCGTTCAACTCTGTTTACCTACAATAGTAAACTGTTACAAATTAGGTACCTACGGGTGTCGTGGACAAGTGGCCTATACCGTGATACCATTTTTCCGAGGCATAGCGACGCCTGACTAAGATGATTCTACTATGCTAGAGCACTACAGTATGTATGAGAATAACTCGCGGAGATAAATCGTACATACATATAAAGCGGAGTCACGCTGGCTAATAGTGTTCGCGGCTTAAACGTCTTCGCAGAAGGAATGTGTCTGCCTCAGTTCCTAGACAGAGAGGATAACCACCGGCAAACCCGCGACGACAAGCACTATGCTAGAGCGAAGCCCAACACGTAAATAAGCTACAATATACTGATACGAACTTGGTGAGATCTTTCCATTTAAAACTTTATTATGTACACACAGAATAATAGTCAAGCAGGTCAGCTTGCGTCGCCCAAAAAAAAAGAGTGCTCCCCATAACTTTCGCGACACGTGTGTGAAACTCCATTTCGGCCAATCATACAGTAATGGACTTTAGAGTATTGTATTACATCCTTATGGCTATAAGAAACTTTTGAAACAGCACTGGGATACCACTAAAACAAAAGTAGCAAAAAATGCACTTACCTACATAGTATCGCCTTTCAAAGTCTTAGAAAAATACACACGTGCTAGTACAATTTAGGCGCAGCCCCTAACTGGACCCTTACAGCGAGCGGGGTACCGTAAATATGTTGCAAACTCCTTATCATCTGACATCATAACAATGAACTCGGCTTCAAAACTATAGTACCATTGACATTAAATGAACAAATTCTCGATCATAGAAATTTAGGATTACGAAAGATATCATTAAACGTTACTTAATTTTATTGCCCATTCCAGTCTTGACTTCATAAATGAGGTTACTGTTATTGCACTCATCGAATACCTCTGTCAAACTTTGAACGAACTAGCCAGGTCGTAAACTCATGCCACAGGTAAACAATCAAAGTAGCAGGCAAAATCGACTGTTCTACGAATAGTTCTAGCCCCTGATAGCCCACAAATAAACAAGCTGTTATTCTTGACTTTGGCTCATCGGGCAGTTTGACGTGATCCTGCTGAACGTAAATCCTACAAAAACGTTGACAAAAACCATTATTCATCATGAATCCAAAAATAAATCCAAATCGTAACGACAGAATACAATCAATTAGTACCATATACTCCTATCAGAAATCCAAAACAAAAAATGTGTCAGTGTAAAATCAAAATTATTTAAATCGATGCGAATGCTGTTGCGAAGCGCGTTAAATTCAGTGCGGGGCGCGGGTCTTGATTTAGATATTTAAGTCGTTTGTTGTAATAATGAACCTTTAGTCCACATATTCAACTTCAAATAACGAAGAACTCCACGAATATTTATACTGGGGGGCAGTGGCGGCTGTACCTTAAGTGCGCTCGTGCGCTGAACCACCAATTCAAAAGATTTAAAAAATATAAAATATGAAGTACTTCATCTTTATTTTTAAATTACCATTTCAATAGTCATTTTTAAACTTACAAAACGTATAAAAAATGGTGAAAAATCTCCAAATATGGTGAAACAGTTTGAGCGCTTTACTAAACTATTAAGACTTATTTTCTTGTAAAGACAAATTCTCGTGCGCTTCGGCGAGTGCACGAGGACTGCTAATGTAACTTGTAGGGGATATGAGTTAATACGCCTGACGCGTGAAACAAAAGATAGTTCATAGAAATGTACTGAGTAGTGAGTGGGTTTTCGAGCGCCGCACGTGCGAACCGAGGATTGCCGAGAGCACTCGATGTTTGACGAATTGGCCGGCCGGCATGGGCGCGAAGCGACTACGGCAGCCATGATTGACATCTCGTCATCAGACTTAGTTTCACTGTATGTGTGACGCGTTAGTTATTGTTTATTTATATTACCGTAATTGTTTTAAACAATACCCGATTTTAATAAACAGGTGATTGAACATTTCGCTATAGAAAAAGTCGTCGCATTGATTTAATGTTTAAAAAATAATCATATATTATTTCAATTTTTGTTTTGTTGCATTTTCTAATTTTAATATTTTAGTAAAGTGCACCACCAGTTCGATAACCCATCAGCCGCCACTGCTGGGGGGCTAGTAGCCCTGACTAAGTGGCAGAATATGAAAATCGATTTTGAAGTTATTATGTGCACTGTTGGATCATATTTGTTCATCATTTCTATAATATAATATTGTTTTTAAAGAAAACAAAGCACAAACGGTCAATAAATTTGCCTGCCATAAAAGCTTTCAGACGTGCACCTTTTTAGCGCCTGCTCTTACTCAACGCAAGCCGCCATCAAGGCATGTATTGCACTAATCTGATTTTTCTTTCAGGTATAAGATATCTTTATAATATATTTCTCTTTTCATAGATATTAGATATAGATAATAGCATTCTCTTTTTATTGTTTGTAGTGCCTTCAATCAATGTAACGACACCCTGATTGAAGTTACTTTACATCATAGTACACAAAAACTGCTGTGATGTCATTGTAACGTTCACGTATCAGACTTCTAAAGATACTATAATAAGCATTTATAAGATCGAAGTTAATAAGAATAAAACATGCATAAAAGTATCCCAACCCAACTTTTTTCTTACACAATAATGATTCCTTTTGGAAAGAAAGCGAGGGTGGATTTGATAGCTAAACTTAAATTTGTGCTAAAACGACTGGCCGTATAACTTGCCAAAACTGATTTAATTGATATTTATTTAATTCTGCAGTTGTCCTTCCAGATGATCTCTTGGTAACCGTGCGTGGTTCTAGGGGTGCGTCTCTGCTGGTGGTAGACAGATTTCAATACACCAAACACACATCCAACAAAGGGAACAAAGTCAGATGGAGATGCAGATTACATAAGGCCGGCTGCAGGGCTGCAGTCTACTGCAGAATTACGTCATTCAAAAATAAAATATGATCGTCGCAATAATTTGTATCAAATTTCTATAAATCGACCGAATCTTGGTGTTTTGCAATTTTAATTCTTCAAAAAGTTATACCATGATAAGTACGTTCGTTGTGGGCTTCTTTTTGGTAACATTACATGTATTTCTTCTTGAATTTCATTTTACTTACTCCTCAGATTTTCTAGGAACCTCCGCAGTCATATACACGGGCAGCCGTGGAGGTACCGTGCTAGATTTCAAAGCATAGGATATATTCTAATGGAGACAAGATAAGATGGCGATGCCGCTTTGCACAAAAACGACTGTAGGGCCGTAATGTACACATATGGAGAAGAAATCATAGGCCCCAAATTCAAACACAATCATCCACCCTCCATTGATGTCAATGAATCCGTCACACACTGACTAATATCATTATAGTACAATTATACGATAGTATTTGTAATAATATTTATGTACGGCAACCGGCTGAGGAGTTGTAATTTATTAAAACTTGGAAAAGACGATACATTTATTTTAATATGTTAATTAACAGAACAGTGAGTTATTTAAATTGAGATTGACTATAAAATAAAGAAAATATCGTATACAAGAAAATATTAGAATTGATGTTTTTAACGAGAATAAACCCCTTGAATATCAAAATTAGTATAAAAAGTAAATAGTTTTACCCATTGAATACAATAAATGAATAATTGAAATGACTGTAGTTCAATTATTCTTCATAATGACAGGCAGCCATTTGTCATCTCAACGTCCGCCAATATTTTGGGACGCTGTCGTCGCGCGCGGTCAAAATAGATCAGTCAATTTAAACATTTTAAACACCGAAGTTTATTTACTTTGTTTTACCAGTCTTAACATACACTAAATGTATATATTTATCCCTTTTTTAGGGTTCCGTAGCCGAATGGCAAAAACGGAACCCTTATTTTCGTCAAGTCTGTCTGTCTGTCTGTCTGTCTGTCTGTCCGTCCGTCCGTATGTCACACCCATTTTATTCTGTAACTATAAGCATTACACTGTTTAAATTTGGTAGGAAGATGTATCCTGTTAACCACTTACCGATTCTAATACAAAAAATAAAAAATAATGTCATTTAAGGGGGGGCTCCCCTACATGAAACTAAAATATAAAAAAAATTTTTTAG
Organism: Pyrausta purpuralis; assembly: GCA_963924145.1. NCBI lineage: Eukaryota > Metazoa > Arthropoda > Insecta > Lepidoptera > Crambidae > Pyrausta > Pyrausta purpuralis. The sequence continues at coordinate 24,862,680 of OZ001643.1, forward strand.
TAAAATCTATACGTGTGGGGTGTCTATGTATAGGTCTTTTAAAATGACATTGAGGTTTCTAAAACCATTTTCTTTTAAAGTCTAACGTTTCATAGCTAGACGCTTTCAAAGTGGTAAAATGGGCGTCCCCCCCCCCATCTAACTTCTAAACCAAGCAAGTGTAAATTTTGAAAAAAATATATCATGTAGATCTTAACAAATACTTTCAACGAAAATTGTTTCGGACGAGATCGAACGTGTAGTTTTAGAGATACAGCACATTTTCAACAACCGCAAACATAACTTTGTACTTCATACAAACACTATGAAAAACAAAGTTATATTTGCAGTCGACAAAATATTGAGGTATTTTACTTAGTAGAAGTGAGTGGATTCCCTAATTCAGTTAAAGTTGGCACGGAACCCTCAGTGCGCGAGTCCGACTCGCACTTGGCCGGTTTTTTTCTACCTGTAACATTGAGGTCTAATGATACGCCCTGGAGATCGCGGTGGTCCGATTCTCGTTCGAATACAGAATACATCAGGCACAGGCCGGCTGCGGACCATCGCACGAGATGGCGCTGTCGGTACAACAGACTGAAGGGATGCAAGCGGCCCCATACACTTGCAACAACGAGATCTCCTGCGGCAATGTAGAGCATAATCATGACTCCGTTTTTAGTTGAACGTTTAGTTTACACCTAATTTAAATTAATGTCAGTAAAAGGACTAAAATAATTTGGAAATCCAGTTCATCCATATTCAAAACATTGTGATCTTTGAGACAGTGAAATAGCTATTGACTCTTGCTACAGTCACACAAAGCAAATGTTATATGAATATATTCAGAAATGTTAAAAACTTTCAATTTTTGTGACAATCAACAAATGTTCTTATTTATTTAAAAGCCCCAAAAAATTTTTCCTATTTACAACCTAATACTTTGTACCGTTGTACATGTATAACGTGTAATAAATTGAGTACCTTAATATATTTAGTATTCATCGGACCCACATTAACATTTTCATCACATTATCTTTGTTTTTCCATGCTTTCATTTCCTTTTTCCATCCAAAGATTGCTGGTTCATTTGCTGTAAACACGAACATAGAGTTAATCATAGATTCTATCTACCATAACGCAGTTCGTATTTTCTCCCTAAAAAGTCGTACTGTAGACATTAAACTATAGGCATTACCTGCCTTTCTACTCTTCTTATACTATTACTCTGTATTTTTAGATTATTGATGTTTTCTAATCCTTTTTGAACAATATTTATTGTGAATCTAAAAATGTCAAACTTTCGAAGCTCTGTTATTCTACTTTTCTGTACATAATACTGTAAAAATAGCTGTGTTTTACCTTTGTTTGCAATTTTCCTTTAATTTGCATTGGGTGATGATTCGTTTTCCTGATTATTTGTTTAAATTACTTGATTTTTGACATATTTTTATCTTTATTGACATGGTTGTTATGACAATATCTTTCAAAGTCTGACAAATTCTATCAAAGTCTATTACTTTTTCGGGTTTAATCCTCTATAAACCACCAGTATTCATGTTCTATTTTTGAACCTACCTCGATCTAAATTTGAACGGCCCAGGCTCCTATATAAGCCTTTACTTTTTTCATTCAATTCATTCGATTCCGAGTTCTAAGCTCGAACAGTTCTATTATTCATTAGACATACTACAAGTTTAACACTCTTCATTTTCCCTCAAGAAGTCTTGAAGAACCGCCGGTGACTGCTGTAACACCTCCTCACGCTAGGGGAGGGACCGGACATATATCCGGAGGAGTATCAGAGTCCATTGACTGCAGTAACACCTCCTCGCTCTAGGGGAGGGACCTGTCTCCTTCTCGGAAGAGGACCCGAGACCAAGTACTTCTGTCACTCCAACTGATCATAACATTTTCTACATAGTTCCCGTTACCCTCATCACTGCTGTGAGTTACTCCTTCACGGCGCCTGTCACCGCTGCACATCGGCGTCGCTGCTCTTCACGGCGCCTGTCACCGCTGCACATCAGCGTCACTGCTCTTCACGGAGCCTGTCGCCGCTGCACATCGGCGTCACTGCTCTTCACAGCGCCTGTCACCGCTGCACATCGGCGTCGCTGCTACCTCCGCTGTGTCGGCCCTGCACTCCGACGCCGCCCTTTGCTGCCTCCAGGACAATACTTATAGAAGATCTGAAGACACTAACTCACGCCCACTGCACTTTACTTACATTCATACAGACATCAACTCATCTCATATTTCGGTACTGTATTTTTTTTGTTTTAATATAAATTCTATTCCCTCTTTTCTACCTCTTTCTTTTAACTTCTACTTCTTCACATTTGTCGCTTCACGACAACTTCTTTGTTAATTCAAATTTTTTTTTTTTTTAATTATTCAAAATGGGTTTGCTCTTGACTCTAGCCTACACCTAATTGGGCTTAGACAGAGTCGACGATGGAGCGAGCTCACCCAGAAGAAGCCTGTTCACTCTGTTTTTAAAAGTTTTCGGGTTATATTCTCTTGGAAACACCGATGCAGGCAAAGAGTTCCACTCTTTGGCTGTGCGCATTATAAAAGATGATGCGAAGCGATTTAGTTTCAGAGGTCATCTTTGAGCAGTCAGGCCGTGGAATCGTGATGGTCCTGGATGGCTATAGGTTCGTCAAGCACAAGGAGAATGGCCCAAAAACTAGATGGCGCTGTGTGCTCCACAAGCTAGGCTGCCGAGCAGCTGTCCACATCGCAGAGAAGGAACGATTATTCTATACAAAATGTTTTCTGTTGATTCCCCTGGCATCTTATATTGATTCCCCTGGCACCAAATTTTTAAAGTCATATATGACACCATTCACCTTTAACTTATAAGTCCTACTTTCCTTTAATCGAATGACTTCTAGTTATTTTAAAATCATATTAACTTTCTTTTGCATTAAGGGCCGATTGTTCAATGGTCAGATAAAACTTATCAGACTGATAAATTATAAAGCGTCAGATTTTAAAAAATGACAGTTACGTATGATTGCTGACAATTGTGTTACGTTTTCAAATTAGCTATATTGTATTTTGTACGATGAATATTTCTTATCTGACTATTGAAAAATCAGCCCTAAGTCAGAGATTTAGTATTCCAAAATTGAACTTCGAATTATTTACAACTGCTATTTGGTTGATATAGTTTGATCAGTTTTGCTATGATGGGATTTAATACTGATGTTTATGATGATGCTTATGCTGTTTATGATAATTTACTGATGCTTACATATTGATATTATTACATAGTATGTTTTAAGTTCGTTAGTTGTATTTGTTATTATTTGTATGGGTTTTTTTTTATATTATTTACCATTTATATACATATTTTGTTAAATGTTTCAGGTTTGGAGTACATACAGTCACAAAGAGGAACAACACTTCTGCTGTATGCTGGATATACTTACGGGTTAAGGTCGGCCAAACGAAAACGCCATATTTAGCGGTGCTCAACTCACAATTCAAAAGGATGTGCCGCTTACGTATACATTGTCGACGAGAAGGTTGTTAGGCAAAAGAACTTCCACAATCATGAGCCCCCATTACTAGAAACTTATTAAATGGTTTACATAATACCTACGTATGTCATTTTCTGGACTATGACAACCCGAGTGATACTGTCAGTGTTTTCTACTTTGATTAAATGAAAAAAAAAACTAATTTTATTTTATTTTATATTTCAAGAAAACCAACATCTTAAAAATACATTGTTCAAAGTCTTCACTTTTCCAGAAAATTAACCCAATAAATTTATGTGAGCTTTGTCTTTTTTTATTTTGTACTGTAGCATAACGTATCAAACGATATGCTATAAAACAAAGACAAGAGTACATCCTCTCCTAACTAGATGGCGCTGAACTGAGTTGACTCATGGTGGTACTTCGTTTCCCAAACACCATAAACGGACTGGACAAACTTTCAAAGCTAACACTACGCCCCACTAGATAGCGTTGCATCTAGTTGACTCACGGTTACGATTCGTTTGCCTTTTAGAATAAGAACCCTAGGCGCAAATTGTAAGGTAACTCTATTCTCACTAGCTTTAGCGCTCAATGGCAGCACGTCAACTAGCTCTCACTACTTGCGACCTTTGGATGTCTCTACTGTGCATATGGCCAGGTAGCTCAGGAGTTATCCCGCTTCATAAGTAAATGTACAACTACGTCAAATAGAGCACGTAATATATACGTCGAGTTTTATTCCCGTCCGACTCTTCGCCTGCCGTACCCCTAACGACATCATCGTACTACTTGTTCACCTCTTCTACAGTACATTTATCGTCATCAAAAAGTTAATCGTTTAAAATATCAAACTAAATTAATTGTTTTCATAGTCATAAGTATTTGAATTTAGGACGTAGCCTTCAAAACACCACTCTGGATGTTTTCAGCTCTTAAAGCGAATTGGATAGTGAAAGTATCTTGAACCACCTATTAGTAACTAATGGGTCAGATGTTCTTATGTTTTCCTTGCAGTGACACCGCGCTTCATAACATCTCGTAGAGGCAACCCTTTCATAGTGATTGCTGGATAGAAGTACTCATGCAAGGGGACCTGAGGTGGAATTGTGTAAAGCAATCGTATTAATTTGACAGTTCAAAACGTAGGGTATGATCTGTCAAAAGTATTATCCTTTGCCGTTTGACAGATAATACCGAACGTTTTGAACTGTCAAATTAATACGATTGCTTTACACAATTTCACCTCAGAACTGTTGGTGATGTGTCCAAAAAAACCGGCCAAGTGCGAGTCGGACTCGCGCACTGAGGGTTCCGTGCCAACTTCAACTGAATTAGGGAATCCATTTACTTCTACTTAGTACAATACCACAATATTTTGTTGACTGCAAATATAATTTTGTTTTTCATAGTGTTTGTATGAAGTACAAAGTTATGTTTGCGGTTGTTGAAAATGTGCTATATCTCTAAAACTACTCGTTCGATCCCGTCCGAACTAATTTTCGTTGAAAGTATTTGTTAAGATCTACATCATATATATTTTTTTAATTTACACATTATTGGATTAGAAATTTTGGAAGCGTCTAGCTATAAAACGTTAGACTTTAGAAGAAAATGGTTTTAGGAACATCTATGTTATTTTAAAGGACCTATCCATAGACGCATAGGTATGGCATTTTTTTTTGTTTTAGTTTTATGTATGAGAGTCCCCCCTTAACTGTCATTATTTTTCATTTTTGTATGAGAATCGGTAAGCGGTTAACAAGATACGTCTTCCTACTAAATTTCAATTGTGTAATGCTTATAGTTACACAAAAAATTGGCTGTGACATACGGACGGAAAGACAGACAGACAGACAGACTTGACGAAACTATAAGGGTTCCGTTTTTTGCCATTCGGCTACGGAACCCTAAAAAGGTGTCACTGTTCGACAAATAACGCTAGAGGGTGCAAAGCTGTTGTTAACACATTTGGTGACACAATCATAAAAATCAACGCGTAACACAGCCATGAATCTACAGCTTGGTAAAAAAAAAAACAGTTTTTTTTGATGATTATTAATTTTAGTTATATTCAATTATATTCCGATACCACTACTAAATTAGCTTTTAACAAATCCGCTGATGTGTCCATCTTCATCAACGTAAATTAATTCTAAAAGTTTTTTTTTATTGTGATGATTGATTGATAATATGATTTTAATAACAAAAAAAGTTCAAATGAACGCGTTTTCAGCTCTCAGTTTTTATATGAAATACAGGATAAACATCTATTACGTATGGGTTCTGAAGTGCAGTGCTAGTGTGTAATGGCTCTAATAGTAACCAGACTTGGCCTTACGTGGTGTGTCAAAGTACCGTCAGATTTTTTTGTAACATTGACCCCCATACTCACTGGACACCTGGTAACAGTTGAGCGTTGTCACACATGAAATGTACACCTAGTTGTTACAAAACTGTATTTATTTAAATTCATTATCTATAGTAATTGATTCATCTTATAAAAACTTTTTTGCAGGTCTGGTGTTGGTATTTGGGAGCAATGAAGCGGGGCGAAGAACGCTAACAGTGGATAACTTCGTGTTTTCAGTACATGTAATGACACCCATGAAAAATAATGAGGTGAAGATTCGATGGCGATGCAGGGGCCATTACAAGGGATGTAGAGCTACAGTGACCACCGTAGATGACACCCTTATCTCTTGTAATTTGGAGCATGAGCAGTGTAAAAGCCTGTAAATATGTTAAATGTTTATTTTTATCCATTTTGTCGATAAGATACGTAAATAAACGAATAATTTTGTATTTTTACATCTTGATCCTACCCAACTGTGCGACCTTATCTGTAGTTTATCATTTCCTCATCCGGCAAACTTACCGCCCCGTCTTGAACCCGTAGATTCCTGTATTATAATAGTTACAAAAAATACATATTTTTTTACAGAGGAGCCTGAGTTCATAGTAAACCACAGAGGGGTAAAACATTTCAAACTAAACGGATTCTTCTTCTCCAAGCATATGACTAGGAAGGTTACTGAAAATATTTTCAAGACGCGATGGTACTGCTCTTCACATCGATCATTTGGATGCAAGGCTGTTGCATACACAATTGATGACCTCATTGTGTCCTGCAAACCAGATCATAATCATGACAAAGAATGATCTGGAACGAAATATCTAACTAAACATGTGCTTTGAAATTATTTCCTACTGTTATCATTATAATATACCAAAATAAAGTGTTTTAAAATGAAAAAAAAATATTATTAATTATCTCCAAACATTGTAGGACTTAACATCCAACGCGGCAACGCAGCTAGCATCATAGCCTCCTTGCCGCAAGGAAATTGTTTTGTTTTTGCATAGGTAGATTTTATGTTGCAGGTCTTAGTTTGAATATTTGTCTTGTTTGTTATTAATAAAGCCCCATCAGCAGTTTGATGATAAGGAAAGAGATAATTCACTACACAAAAGTAAAAGAAAATATTTTTCTGAATAAAATTTACACGTACCTTTTTTCATTTATTTTGAAGCCCATTAGACATAATTACAATGCTTATTTTTTCTGATAGTTATTATTTCAAGTTTTTATGGACTAACACACGTTTGTATTACCCCCAGGTAAATTTAAGCTCGGTCATAAAAATATCTTAGTTAAGTCCGATTTAAGTAGTATTCATTTCGGTTCTACATGAAACGTTACTAAAAAATTACATTCTATCCACGATACATGAATTAAATAATATTTTTTTCAACACACTTGCTCAAAACGACGTTTTTATTCCACCGATTTTAGGCTCATAATCCTAGATATTAAACACGCGTGCTTTTTCAGTATATTATTGCACTAGTGCCTTTAGTTTATTAACCCGACCAATTTACATTTGTACCCAAGTACCAAGTAGTAAGTACGAAGATGAAGCGATATAATTTAGTCGGGTTATAACTTTTATTTTAGGAATAAAATGTATATATATTCGAAAAATTACAGTATGAACATATTTATTTCAATAAATGGTAAATACAGCTTTATTACTAAAAATAACTCAAATTCATTTAAAATTTTCTGTAATTTGTGTTTTAAACACGAATTGTTACATTTTTAATCTTGGCTGTTGGCCGACCTAGTTCGCGCCTTAGCCTTGCGCGCGCATCTGTTTCGCGGCAAGAAAAAAAGCAACGCGCCATTTTTCCACAGATGAGTTAGTGCATTTTTCGTAAATAATTGTCGGCTGTGGTGTGATGAAGTTTTGATTAATGGCAAGTGTGTTGAAAAACGTCGTATGAAACACGTGTGCCGTGACCTCTTATATACGCGGCTTTCTTATGGCGCACTCGCTTTCGCTCGTGCGCACACAATATCGCCTTGTGTATAATGGTCAACTTAGCACACTTGTATCATAATGTACTATTTCAACACACTTGCTCAAAACGACGTTTTTATTGCACCGATTTTTGACACATAATCCTAGATATTAAACACGCGTGCTTTTTCGTTTTATTATTGCACTAGTGCCTTTAGTTTATTTACCCGACCAATTTAGGTTTGTACCCTAGTACCAAGTCGTAAGTAAGAAGAAGAAGCGATTTAATTTAGTCGGGTTATAACCTTTATTTTAGCAACAAACATTATTTATGCGGAAAACAACAGTATTCTACATAGGTATTTATTTCAATAAATGGCAAATCCAGATTTTTCATTTAATTTTTTACAATTTGTGTTTTTAACACGAATTATTAGATTTTTAATCTTGGCTGTTGGCCGATCTCGTTCGCCCTTAGCCTTGCGCGCGCATCGGTATCGCGGCAAGAAAAAAAAAACAATGCGCCATTTTTCGTAAATAGGTAAAATTGTCGGCTGTGACGAAGTTTGGATTAATTGTGAAGTTTAATATTAACGAAAATGTCTACTTCAAGTAAAGAAAATGAAGAAAACCTATTATTAACTCTGGCGGACATACGTAACGAGGCAAAAAACGGGTCCGATAGTCTTTTGCCATAAAAGTCGAGTGAAATGTATTTTTACTACGAGTAAATGTTTTAATAAATTAAAAACTTTATAAATGAAGAGTCTTGTTTTTTCCTCGCGAGTGTGTTGAAAAACGTCATATGATACGCGTGTGCCTGTGACCATTATATACGCGGCTTTCTTATGGCGCACTCGCTTTCGCTCGTGCGCGCACAATATCGCCTTGTATATAATGGTCCACTTAGCACACTTGTATCATAATGTACTATTTCAACACACTTGCTCAAAACGACGTTTTTATTGCACCGATTTTTGGGACATAATCCTGGATATTAAACACGCGTGCTTTTTCGGTATATTATTGCACTAGTGCCTTTAGTTTATTAACCCGACCAATGTAGGTTTGTACCCTTAGTACCAAGTCGTAAGTAAGAAGAAGAAGCGATGTAATTTAGTCAGGTTATATCTTTTTTTTTAGCAACAAACATTATTTATGCGAAAAATAACAGTATTCTACATAGGTATTTATTTCAAGAAATGGCAAATCCAGATTTTTCATTTAATTTTTTCTGTAATTTGTGTTCTAAACACGAATTATTAGATTTTTAATCTTGGCTGTTGGCCGATCTAGTTCGCATCTTAGCCTTGCGCGCGCATCGGTATCACGGCAAGAAAAAAATACAATGCGCCATTTTTCGTAATCAGGTAATTGTCGGCTGTGACGAAGTTTGGATTAATTGTGAAGTTTAATATTAACGAAAATGTCTACTTCAAGTAAAGAAAATGAAGAAAACCTATTGTTAACTCTGCCGGACATACGTAACGAGGCGAAAAACGCGTGCGATAGTCTTTTGCCATCAAAGTCGAGTGAAATGTATTTGTACTAAATGTTTTATTAATTAAAAACTTAGTAAATGAAGAGTCTTGTTTTTGCTTCGCAAGTGTGTTGAAAAACGTCGTATGATACGCGTGTGCCTGTGACCATTATATACGCGGCTTTCTTATGGCACACTCGCTTTCGCTCGTGCGCACACAATATCGCCTTGTAATAATGGTCAACTTAGCACACTTGTATCATAATATACTATTTCAGTTTCATACCTGCTCTCTCAGCGAGGTCGTAAATTATTGAAATATAAAGGTCATACCTTGTCAGCTTACTCTTCAAAGGGCAATGCAAAATGGTGGAGATGTTCCACTCACAGCCACTTAGGGTAGAATGAGGATTAGAATGAGGATCGTGACTGAAGATTATGAAGTTACAGAAGTATTTGGAGCTCATAACCACGCGCCTAGGAATAAAAAAGACGCAACGGATGATGATGAACCGCCAGTTTATTTGCTAGTTTAGTAGCTTAGTATTCAGAATACAAACAATATGAATACAAATCTTAGCATGACTTGGTTTGGATTAATTAAGATAGAGTATAGAAATAACATGCTTTGACGGAAATGTGTTACAATTTAATTAGGTAAATATATACTTAAATTATAAAACTGAAGAGTTTGTTTGTTTGAACGCGTGAATATCAGAGACTACTGGACCGAATTGTTTTTTTGTGTTGGATGGCCTATTTATTTAGGCTTTAAGATATAAAACGTCACGCTATAAAAATCAGCGAAAGGGCCAAAAACTCAAAACGCGCGGATACATTGCGGGGGACCGCTAGTTCTTAATAAATATACTAATTGTAATAAAGATAGCTTGTGCTGTTTATGTGTAAGTGTAATTTTTTTACTCCTAAATTCAGCTTCTATGTACGTAAAGTTAACACCATTAAGCAAAATTGTGGAGTTTGTCAGAATAAATGAGGTTTGCAAAAGTATCCTGGCTCAAGAGTGCTTATATAACTATGAGCGCTGCGCCAAGCGCAAACACAGTCAACGTGTTACCATTCTTACATTCATCCTGGTGACCTTCCGGTTGTTTTTAAGGGTTAAAACAAACATAAGTAAAAAGGAAAAAAATGCTTTTTATTTACCTGGTGCGATAAAGTACACTACTACTACGCTTTAAGCTAAAATATATTTTATTGGTGAAAAACTCTGTCAATGTGTTGAAATCCTAACTTTTGTGTGTTTGCAGGCTTATTTATCACATCGAAGAGAGGAAGACGTTTGTTCAAACACAACGGCCACAGCTTCTATGAACATAGAGTTTACTTTAAAGGAGTCGGCACTTGGCGTTGTGCCTCATATGATATGCATGGATGTAAGGCACAGATCAAGGCGTTAAATGATGTCATAATTCATACCCAAGCCACTCACAGCCACAAACCCGGTCAGCAACGGAAAAACTAAAAAACTGTGCCTATATTTAAACAAAGCCTAAAAGTATTGTGTCAACAAAACTTCACCTACTAGATGGTGGTGCCGTATTAGGAATGAGACAGGCCTGAATTAAGAAATACTTATTAACCTTGCTGTAAACGTATTAGCTCGTGACTTGAAGTGAGTTTATAGGCAAATTTGTAACTTAAACTTAGATGCAGTTAAATAACGTAAATTATTGACGTGAGTAAAGTGTATAAAATTCAGTGATCTTTTTATAAATCAATCCCATGTGGAATAATACTACTTTTTATTGAAAAATCGGACATTGATTAATTAATATCACACGCCATCTTGACGTAAGTGATTCGAAAATAGGGGCCCTGTATCGGAAGTCTCGACATAGTTCCCTGTAAAACCACCAGGTGGCGCTCGAAAAATGCCGTAACAAAATTAGTGTTTTCGTTTATTTATTGATCGAGAAGAATTTTCGAATGAAGCTTAAAAATTACAAATATTTTTTAGCATGTATTAAACATAGAAGCTACATAAGTTAAAATGATATTTAATGAATTAGAAAATCATAAAATTGAAATTGTCTACGCGAAATGTCAAAAATGTTGCATCAGACTTCGCCCGCTGGTCGGCAATGTAAACAGTAAATAATTTGGTGTCTTGCAAGTAAACATATTCTTGATGCTTTAAGATGTTACAATTATTTTTAATAACGCTGTGTGTGGTCAATGAGAATAAGCAAATTGCGTTTTAATAAATTGTTGGCCGCTCAGCACCATTCCTAGAGCACTATTAGCACTGGCTTCTGCCGGCGCTGCCAAAGGCTTAGAGTAAGTAGCGTCTTTGACTTTAAGCACCCTTACAATGACAATAGGCAACTACTTAAAACTTGGTTACCTACTTAAATAATGCCAAGTCATATCAATTACGCGACCTATGGACTTTGGACAAGCGCCTATACTAAGTATGTGATATAAGCTCTTTCATCTCAGAAATAAACGTTAAAAGAAAAGAAAAAACAATTTGATTCTGACTTGGTATAAATCAGGCGTAAAAGTTACTTAAGTAAATGACTAGTGGCAGAACACAATGATGCAATTCTTAATTTATATTTTGGATCTTTGCAGGTGACTTTAGATTTACAATGTCGAAGAAAGGAAGACGTTTGGTGAAATTCAACAGTTACAGCTACTACGAAGAAAGGGTCACGACTAAAGGAGTAGGGGTTTGGCGCTGTTCCACCCACGTGTCCCGAGGTTGTAATGCGCAGCTCAAGATGCTGCATGATGTCATAATTACCGCCCGGAACAATCACAACCACGACCCTCCTGGTGCTGAACAACTATATGTCTTGCTTGTAGATCCAAGAAGTGCGTGAAACATCCAAAAATGCAATAGTAGCTTTAAGCAGTTTTATTCTTATTCTTTTATTAATTTTTCAAAGGTTGTTTTATTCCAGTCGTTTTCATTTTAGAGTTATAATCAAACTTTTGAAAAAAAAATCTGGCCTGAATTTAGAAAAAGTTCTTAAATCACAAAAATTACAATAAGTATTACATTTTGGTACTTGATAATACATTTCTTTTTATTCATTTTCTCAAAAACGCATATCACGCTCATTCAATCTGATAACGCTTCAATTCTTCATCTAGGTAAATAAAATGCTAAATGAAGTCAGCAGATCAGAATCAGAATTTTAATTTTCAACTTATTATTGTTGGAACTGACCATCTTAACTTTGTTATAAAAGTAATGCATGTACTGGCCACGTATAGTCTACGCCATGGTATAGTCGTCTGGATTTTTCTTGTATTAAATTAAAAGTGAAAAGAAAACAATGCATTTTCGACTTGGTTTATAGCTGGCGTAAAAATAACTTACCTAGCAACCATAAGTAAATGAAAGAACATACCCCCGTGATGCAATTCTGAATTCTATGTTTTGGGTCTTTGCAGGGTTATTCACAACGTCGCAAAAAGGAAGACGTTTGCTAAAACTCAATAGTTACAGCTACTATGAAGATAGAGTTTCGAATAAAGGAATTGGGTCTTGGCGCTGCTCCACACACCACAACCAACGTTGTAAGGCGCAGCTTAAGATTCTAGATGACGTCATAATTTACGCCCAGGAAACTCATAACCATAACCCCCCTGGTCGGCAACGGGACCAATAACGAACTATGTATCTTGTTGTTACAATAATTAAGAATAACGCTGTGTATCTTCTAGGGCGTCAATGTAAATGAGCAAACTGCCGTCAATGGAGCACTGTTTCGGAATTTCTCAGTTATGGCTGTTATTCCAGCATCCATTTTGTAAAGTTCTACCTACTATGCGCGAGGGTAAGCGCGAGCGCTAACCTCTGGCTGGACACTGTCAACGAGTATTCTTAAGCGCTGTCAAGTAGCGCTTAAAGTTAGCGTAGAATTTACGAATGAAAATTTAAGAAAAAAATCATTAACCACTCCAGTATTTATTTTATTTATTTATCACCCGCAACTTAGTCAGTTTTATTTTTTGTTGGCTTAGTTTAGCTTTCAAAAAGCACAAGAGTCAGACCAGGAATCTAGCCCTATGACGCTATCCGGGCACATCATGCCTATAATACCGCTCGGCTGCCGACACATTGGCAAGCCTGTTTAATTTTGCAGGGGCTTTCTATAACGAGTAGGCTGCGTCATACAGTTGTCTAACACAGTTGATTTTTACTAGAGCTACATATACCTAATTCTAATAGGTGCTTTAGATTCCTAACACCAATTAATTGACCCGCAATGGAATATTATGTAGCTGTTCCACTTAGAACTCGGTTATACATACAAAGCTTACTTTTACTCAATCACTCACTCTTTTTCTGTCTTTCTCTCTCTCTCTCTATTCATCTTTCACTCACTCTCTCTCACATACACGTGCACACAATGTTTTGTTTTGGCTTTATTTTCACGACTTATAATAAACTAGAAGTTATTTTGGGAAGCAGTTCTTGTCTAAATCAATATTGACTCGGCTACATGACGTAACTATATCCTGTTTTATAAAACAAAAGTAAAGTAGAACTGAGCTTTAAGTTTTTTGGTTCCCTTGTTATTTATTAAAGACTTCTTGTATTGCAGCAATATTAATGATGTCAACCAAGGGTAAGAGGATTCTGAAGATTCATTTATTACGATAGTAGGTAAGTAATAAGAATATAAAACTGATAAAATCCGTTGCCATTGCTCCATGCATCACAGTAGGCAACCGAGATGTAAGGCATTTTCCCATACTTAATAAGACGTGATAGTAGCTCTTGATAACATCCACTCACATGGTCTTCCTACGATTACCTAATTATGACGTCATTTTTTTATCGCAAATTGTTCATAATCAAAATTTACTGTTAGTTGATCAAACAATAGTTATCTCTGTCCATCTTCATCATTATCAGCCAAAGGACGTCTACTGCTTAAACCTTCCCTACGGTTTTCTACAGCGACCGATTGTGAGCGGTCTGCATCCAGTTTGATCCTGCGATCTTTACAAGGTCGTCTGTCCATCTTGACGGTTGACGTCTTACATCTATATTCGATAAAAGTAAAGTCAACATATACCTAACTGTTGTTATTCTGGTCTTGGTACCCAATGGAGTTTATAAATCTCGAATGAATGAACTCAATGATCAATATATAGATATAAGTAAGGTTTCAGACAATATTTTGTCAATACTTTATTTTGAAGCGTGGTGAGTCGTGTGATATAGTAAGATTCAAAAATACGCCTTTTTTGAAATGTTAATGAACAAAATGAATATTTAAAAAATCACGCTGCTACATTATTTTTAAACTCTCTTAAAAAATAAATCAAATGTTTTGGGTAATCTATTGAGCAATATATAATACCATTTTTATTTTTTCCAAGACTTCGCTGTCCGTCCGTCCAACTATTCGTTGCACCGCGACCTTGGAGCAGAAAGGGGTCTCAAGAACCGCCACATATAGCTAGGCGTTATTATTTACAGGGAAGAAACTCCCGAACATCGATGGATTCAGATTTTCAAAAAAAAAAGAGTGTAAAAGTTGAAAAGTACCATGGTAGTGTTCTACGCAACACAGCAGATATCCGAGATGTAAGGCTTTTGATCTTATCGTTAAAATTGATAATTAGTTATTTATTGACTCCAGATCAAGTCAAGTAAACAAAGAAGGAGTCAAAAGTAGAACGAGCTCGTTAAATAAATAATAATTTCGTTCAGAATAAATAACAGATATGACATTGTTTAACATCAACAGTTTTTTTTCACAGACCCATTACACACTGGGACTGTTAAAAGCGATGCAGTCGCGATGCAGCATCGATGCAGTCGCAAAACGTCAACGTTTACACACTTGCGCTACTTTTAGCATCGACACAGTCCCGATGCTAACGCGCTAGCATCGATGCAGTCTCGATGTAGAAGCTGTCCATTGACAAACTATGTACTGTATATTGGCAACTGCATCGATGCTAACCAGCGTTAGTATTGATGCAGCAGCCAATACAGATACATTTGACAAGAACCAGATTCTGTATCGATACTAACGTGCGTTAGCATCGCGACTGTATCAATACTAAAAGTAGCGCATGGTTTAAAGGTAAAAATTTTGCGACTGCATCACTAAAAATAATTAAAAAAAAAAGGAAAAAACTGACTTCAAAACCAAATTGTGCTAAAAAGTCTAAAATAAACTTTTGACCCTATATAGGCAAGAAATCCATTTTAGGCGAACAATTACTTTTTGAAGTCGGTGTCACCACAGTGACCATCTCAAGCATCAACTATCAGAGCACCGACTTAGGGTTATTCAGTGTAATGTAGTCTCCACCTTACTAATATACGTAATAAATAAAATAAGGTTTTTAATTTTATAACACTATTTTTTAAAGTCTTTTATTGAATGTTTCATGCTGTACCTATCTACTAGTATATCTATTTAGCTCCCAGTGCAAAAGATTACAAAACCTCTAAATTTCAGCGGATATTGTGTTCACAACGTCTCAAAAAGGAAAGCGGTTGATCAGAGTAGGTGATTTCACCTACAGGCTGGCTTCGGGCCGAGGGCCAAGGATTCGTTGGAAGTGTTCCACGCACGACGGCCACCATGGGTGCAAAGCTTATATCGTCACTTACAATGATGAAATCATTACCATTCATGATAGTCACAACCACGCTGCCTCAAAGAAGACGCATTTTAAGTTAAGTCAAATTTGAAGCTATTATGACGTAATCTATACAAATCGGTTTATCAAAATCAACTGCATTCCTTCTATTGGCTTATAATGATCGTAATCCCAAAAAATCATTTTCCCATACTAGTGTACCGATCAACTGACGCTAGTGTCCCATACAAAAAGTTGATAGATTTTTAGCAACAGAATCAGCACCGAGAAGGAATGCACATAATTTTGTTGAACCCTGTATATTTTCTCTGGTAAAATTAGTGTAGCTTCAGAAGTAGTTCTAATTGTTTATAAAGTAATTAAGTTCCAATATATTTTCATGCATTTATCTCATTATATTCTGCGTACAAGTAGAATAATAATTATAACAAAACTCTTTATTGAACAACACTAAGTAAATTATTCTTGAGAATAAACTGCATAAACGAAAATCTAAACCAGCCATTAATTAAATCCGTCGCATTGGTACCAAACGCTGTTTTTATATCTATTCTATAGTACTTGTATCGTATCCATTAGCGCGAGTCTATGTGTGCGTTGTTGCTCGAGCGCAATTGAATTGAATTCATTTTATTTGCATAAAACATGGTAAAAATACATACACATACATATTGTGGTGTTTATAAATACATTAAAGTTCAGCATGTTTTGTCTGGGTAAGATGTGTAAATTTGTCATTTTGTTGGGCATGCTAGATTATAAGTCGAAAATATGTAGTAACTTCTGTTATGTGTTTTAGCACTGAAACACTAACCCTTATAAAATTCCGCTATTTGTATGAGCACAATTCCTTTTTTTTTAATAAAGTTTAGTTTTACAAACCGAAGACGTTTATATTTTCAGTAATAAATGTTACTGTGACGCCTTTTCAGTGTATAATACTAAGAAAAAACCGGCCAAGCGCGAGTCGGACTCGCGCACTGAGTGTTCCGTGCCAACTTTAACTGAATTAGGGTATCCACTAACTTCCACTTTGTAAAATACCACAATATTATGTGGGCAGAAAATATAACTTTGTTTTTCATAGTGTTTGTATGAGGAACAAAGTTATGTTTGCGGTTGTTGAAAATGTGCTATATCTCAAAAACTTGTCGTTCGATCCCGTCCAAACCAATTTTGAAAGTATTTGTTCGGATCTTCATTATATATTTTTTTCAAATTTACACTCGCTTAGTTTAAAAGTTAGATGGGGGGACGCCCATTTTACCACTTTGGAAGCGTCTATCTATCAATAGTTACACTTTAAAAGAAAATGGTTTTTGGAACCTCTATGTCATTAAAAGACCTATTCATAGACGCACACGCATAGATACAAGATACATCTTCCAACCAAATTTCAACATTGTGATGTAAACATCTTTTGCCACTTTATTCTGTAACTATAAATAGTTACAGAATAAAGTGGCAGTGACATACGGACGGACAGACGGACAGACAGACTTGGCGAAACTATAAGGGTTCCGATTTTTGTCATTCGACTACGGAACCTTAAAAATCACGCTTCCATAACCATCGAAATAGGTCTTTGAAATGGTAAAAGGTTTAAAAAAATGTAAGTGTATTTGAACATCACACATATATTAATTATACGGTTTTACATATATATTTTTTTATTGTTTACCAATCTATACTAAGGGAAGAAAATCCATGACCATGACACTTGTGATAGTGCTGACAATCTGTCAATCGAAACTATTAAGTAGCAATCTCATAAAAAAAACACTTTTAAATGTTAGTGCATTCTATTAACACTTTGACTGTCTTTAAAAATTATGAAGAATAACCCAAAAAACGCACCAAATTTTACGCGTAATTTAATTGAAAATCGATAAAAATATTTAAGCTATTAAAAAAAACAACTGCACACTCGGGCCCGAGTAGTCTGAACACAGCATGCTCAAACACTCGGGTCTGAGTGCTATGTGTAAAATGATGTTAGAAAAAGACGTCGCCGTAAACACTCGGTGGTTGTCACTCCGAATGGGTGGCACCGCTGGTATAGTTCTCGTGCACTCGGGCCCGAGTGTTCGGCACTAAACGGTTAACTACTCAACAATTCTGGTATTTTGTAATTCATTTATTAATTAATAAAGTCATCGACTTATCATGTAGTGTTACAGAAACCATTGTATAGTTTCCAATATAAAATATAATTAATAATAACAGTTGATGTTCAAATCAAATTCGGAACATCTTAAAAGGAGAACCGGAATATCAAAAAGGATGGTTTCACGTTCAGAATCTCTTCGTAAAGAGGTCCGAGGGTTCGTTGGACGTGCTCTACGCACCAGCTTCACGGGAGCCGGGCGCGCATCAACACAACCTACGATCAAATTGTTAGTCTCTACACAGAACACAACCATTTTCCTTCAAAAAGGCTATTTTAAATTTGTTTTTATTTTAAAAGAAACCGATTTGTTTTTATTTTATTGATTAAAATCTAGTTAAAATATTCTGCTTTTGCTTTGCGAACTTGGCAGTCACACTTCCGTCTACATATAAATAGGCATATTGGTGGTAATTATTTGGTTGTTTTATTCTACAATCATATTTTTATTAGTACCAACATTTCGAAAAGAGTTGAGCACCACTTAAAATTATTTGTGTTTTTTTGATATTTTGTTTATATCATTGAAATACCCGTCGCTATTAAAACCTCCATAAAAGTTTGTGAAACAGATTTAACGTCACTAAATGCAAATGATATCTGATGATAAATACTCATTTATTGTGGAACTAGCGCTTCTCCGCGGCTTCACACGCGTATGATCACAGCCTTTATGCTATTGGTTTATGTTTTATGAAAATCCATCCAGTCGTTTTTCCGTGTAGCATTAACAAAACATACATCTAAACATTCTTCTCACATACTTTCGCAATTATAATATAAGTAGAAAGAAGGATTAAGCATTTTGACGTAAAGGAAGTAACTGTGAAACCTTCACTTTCAGTAACATACGAGTATCTAACATCTTAATGGGGCAATAGAATCATTAGAATCAACAGTTTCACGTACAGATTATTAGTATGTTATGATGCCCGTCCACTGGTTGTGCTCTACTCACCACAAAAGAGGTTGCCGTGCTTAAGTCACTACTTACAATGAGGAAAGTCTAATACAACACACTCACACAGTTCGAGGAAACAAACAATTTTAATACAGAGTATAAAGAAAATAAGGCGTTTTTGATGAACTCCACGAAATCTGATTTAGTGAAAAAACACAATTGTTTTGTGAATCCGTGCTGAACAGTTACAAATTGTGATGATGAAATTAAACATTTTACGTTATATAGTAATTTTTTTATGCAATAAAGATATGTTATTAAGACTTGGTGATGTCTGATAAATCTTTTTTCTACTTCGATAGAGTAAATTTATCCAGAAAAACCCAGTTGCGTAATTGATAAAGACCTTAACCAAGTGTAAGAATGTCTATTTTGATGGCCATTGTTTTTTTTTAA
The DNA here is from genome assembly GCA_963924145.1 of Pyrausta purpuralis. Taxonomy (NCBI): domain Eukaryota; kingdom Metazoa; phylum Arthropoda; class Insecta; order Lepidoptera; family Crambidae; genus Pyrausta; species Pyrausta purpuralis. Next base: position 24,882,064 of record OZ001643.1, read on the forward strand.
CATCCACAATTGTAAATATCTTATCACTGGTAACGACATTTTACCATTAGTAAACTCAAGAAACTTGATTTTGCGGCACTAAGGAAAAAATTGTCGCTGACCCAATCAGGTGCCATTTTGCTACCTTCTCGTTATTCAGATCCTTCTTTTAGTTTTTTAAGAATAATTGTTTTCTTCCAGATTTTGCGAATGCTAAATACATCTTATCAAGAATGGGCACGCGACAGCTATTATATAATAATAAAAAGTATCGCTTCTGCTCTACGTGGGGGCAAAAGTCACGATGGCGATGCACAACGCCCTCCTGTCCTGCTGTCATTCGCACTATAAATGACTTCATAGTGTCAGTAAATGAAAACCACAACCACACTTAGTAAAAATTACTGATGAAATAATAAGCTCGGATGCAATTTTAAAAAAAGAAGAAAACCACAATCTGAGTAAATCTGGTAAAATATAAGTCTCAATCTGGGGCGCAACCCATTCACATTTGTATTTGAAATCACGAATTGATGAGGAAGGAAGAAACGAATTCAAAAGGAATACACTAACTACCATAATTTCACTATTTGTTTTTCATATTTTATTCCCTGCAAATAAGCTATTGGTTCAATTTGATTTAAAACAATCATTGTTTTTAACCGACTTCAAAAAAGGAGGAGGTTATCAATTCGACTGTATGTTTTTTTTTTTATCATTATTTTTTTTTGTATGTATGTTACCTCATATCTCAGTCGTTTGTCGACCGAATCGAAAAAATTTTTCTCCTACTTAGAGGGTATACCTTCTAGTTGGTCCCATTTTTTCCATTTTGGGATCTGATGATGGGATCTTGGTGTATTCGAGGGAAACCCTAAAATTTTAAAGGCACGTTTAGTGTTTCTTTACTAGAATCTTAATGTTGACGTGTTGTTACGTCTGATAGTCAACATTTTGTGGGGCTGAGCTGATGGTGGAACTCCTTAACGCCTAGGAGTTCAGTAATTATAATGACGAAACTTATGATAGGTAATTTGTAGCTTCGTAGAAAATAGAATCATAAGGTGCAACCTCCCCCCCCCCCCTCTTATGTAATCACTAAAAATAAAGAAATAAAATAAACTTTAAAAAAAGTAAAAACCGACTTCAAAACCAAAATGCACTAAAAAGTCTTAAATAAACTCTTCACCATTGAAAGGAAAGGAATCCGTTTTAGGCAAACAATTTCTTTTTGGAGTCGGTGCCATCACTTTGACCATCAAGCATCAACTATCACAGCACCGACTCCAAAAAGAAATTGTTTGCCTAAAACGGATTCCTTTCCTTTCATTGGTGAAGAGTTTATTTAAGACTTTTTAGTGCATTTTGGTTTTGAAGTCGGTTTTTACTTTTTTTTATTATAAGTTAGATTAGACACTCTCCAGAATGCTAACTAAAGTATTTTTCAACCGTAAATTTTATGTATTTATATGCGATAACAAAAAGATATTAAACTGCTTATATGTACTATGCTACTTGTTATATCTATAAACTAGCAAGCTTAAATGTTTATTTCAGATTATTCAAGAGCGCAGTACATTTTGTCCCTCCGTGGGAGGCGTATGCTACTATACAACGGTCAAAAATTTCGTTTCTCTGTACGTAGTCAGACCAAGGAACGTTGGAGATGCTGCAAACACTTTTGTCGAGCAGTCATAGATACTAAGAATGATAAGATTGTGGTGATAAATGACAAACATACACCCTTGTCATAAAAATAAGGAATTATTTGACGACACGTTTGGTGCTTCTGACAATTACGCCGGAGCCCTCGCTAGTTCAAATCCGCTTGTTACAAATGTTAGTGTAATGAGCATTTTAACCTAAGTCATGGATGTTTATATGTATTTAAGAATTTATGGGACACGCCCCCGACATATTCGTTGTTTGGTATATTAAACACAGGGTAGAAAATTCCTTTCTCTGAAACCATAGTTGGTGTGTTGTCTGGCGCATATTATTATTTTAATTGTATATGTAATATTCTGAATGATTCATTGATGTTTTTTCATTAAAGTTTGGTTTATTTGTTAATTTATTTATTTGTTAATCCTCGATTGATACAGCTGCACCGTTACAAGTTGTTTCAATTTAATGTTTTTTAGATGTCAATACTGAGATTAAGAAATGGCGTCGAAGTTTAAGTCACCGACGGGAGCAAAAGCGGTTGGCAGAAAGAAGACGGAGGGAGAGGATAAAGAAAGATCCTGAATTATACCTACTGGCAAAAGAAAAAAACAGACAAAGATACCACAAAAGAAAAGCCGAGGGAAAAATTATTCCGTTGTGTGAAATGAGCAGTCAAGAAAGAGAGTTGGTGAGGGAGCAGAATCGCTTGAAAAGCAGAATATTTAGGAAAAGAAAGAAGTATGTTATCGATCGTCAATCTCCAGTCATCTCTGAAGATCCACCTTCAACATCACCGCCTCCCGCAGTGCAAGAAGGATCTGAATAAATAATAATTGTATCCTAAGTTTAAACTAGCTTCCCATTATATCCTAACTAAAAATCATTAAAAAAATTTAGAACGTGAATGGTTGTAATTGAAAATTGATGCTCTAAGATAGTATATCTAGTAAATATCCGGGATTCCTAGACGTAAATTGATTTAATGAATACACTACTAATTAAGTTATGTAATTGAAACTGCATTAATTAAAATTGCAAACTTACCTTCCGAATCATTAAAAGTAGTTGCTACATTATTTGACACTATTTTTAATGCGATTTACCACACCGCAACGAGGAAAGCCAAATCTGGAGTTTCAAGGGTATAAATACTTTTTGAAGTTTAAAAAATAACAAATCACATTGGAATTGGTCTACTCATGAACCACAGGGATGTAATATTAGAATCTTTACTGTTGAAGACGTGATTGTCGACATCAAAGGCCAACATATACATCCTCCTTCATCACGTTCTATAAAGAAAGTATAGGCATTAATGTAGATATGCATTTTGGCGACGTAATTACTTTTTTAAATGCAGATTAGGTTCCGGTAGAAAAGCTTCCCTGAAAAAACCCCTGATGTGGGGCTCTATTTATAATTACACGCGTCAACATTTCAACAGCCATATTCACGCAAATGATGCAAAATTGGACACCTGTTGTCACTTATTGCTGGTGCTAGCATGTATGCTATTGGGAAAAAACTAAACCGTATGTTATGCCACTAGCGATGCTATTTTGCTTAAGTAAATTAAAATAAAACATAAAATGTCTAACTTTATTTCCCTTTGGCCTGCTGCAGAATCAAAAGAGACAGATTGTCCCAATACTTGATGGATATTTGTGATATATAAGCACTTACTATAATTTGTACATGATTTCTAAAGTATACTGACCGTTTTTGTGAAAAAGGGTGTGAAAGGGATACCTGCTTACAATGGAAGAAAAACAAAAAAACAGCAAACACGTTCCAAATGAAAAATACTAGGAAAACTAAATAAGCCTATGGTAAAAATTATGTTGTAAGCCTAAATATTTCAAACCAACGACTCTCTCCGTCAGTTTAATGGTATGTCAGGGTATTAAACCCCTTGTTTACGGTCATAGCAGACATATCAAAATGAAAAGAAAGCCAAGCAGTTCAGTATTCTTCATACAAATGATTTATCACCTTGTGATAGCTGATCAAAAAATCGATAATGGATAACGGTTATTTCTAGGTAAAATAGAGTACGTCGAAAAGAGCCAAACGCCAAGAGTCTGATTAAAAGCGGGGTCTACACATACTACCACCAAGCGACTTAGAGGCAGAAGGAGCGATGGCTATGTTGCTCTCATTATGAGGCGCTGTCAAACGAAAATCTACACCATCGAGGACACAGTTGGTTTGATCAGTGGATAACATTATCAAACTTTGCGCATTTAATATAATAAATAGCACTAGATTAAATCTAAACGAAGGTAACCCTAATTGAAAAAATATACTAGTTGCCATTTTAAATGCTGTTATTTGTTTGAAAATTTGTGCATGAAGAGTTTAAAATTATAATAAATCCTGACATACACTAACGCAATTCACCATACTTTTAACTCTAAAAGTGGTATTACTCGTACCAAATTTGTTTTGTAATAAGTCATCCACATACGACATTTGTGTGCTATTACAGTTACGCTTTTGAGCATTTAGTTGGTTTATTACCGACTTCATAAAAAGGAGGTAATCAATTCAATGTGTATGTATGTTATATCGTTGAATTTGATATTATTTGAGTCATTATCGTCATCATCATCATTGTCAGCCAAAGGATGTTCACTGCTCAACATCCCCACGGTTTTCCACAGCGACCGATTGTGAGCGGTCTGCATCCAGTGCGGTCCATCGTCTAAGGGTCGTCTGTCCATCTTGTCGATGGACATCCTACGCTACGCTTTCAACGTCAAAAGGTCTTTAATCTAAAACTCTTCTGGCTGGCAGGTTTTAAGTATGTTGATTTCTAAAACCGTGTGCATAACTTCTTAAATGTAAATATGTTTGTCCAAGGATTTCTCGAAGACGAGACGTCATAGCAAGATGATTATTTTTAGTTCTATTAGGTATAATTCAACTAAGGGAGAAGAGTGTTTATTATAATTCTAATGGTTTTAAATTATTTTTATTTTAATTTAATAATTTATTACGGACACTACAGTAATATTTTGTTTTCAGTTGAGTTCGTCACATCAAGAAGAGGTAACCGGATGATTAAATACCAAGGATACACTTTCTACCTGCAAACTACAAGCAGGCACGGGAAATTTAGGTGGAGCTGTTCGGCCAACCATTACTGCAAAGCCAAGATTCATACTATAGAAGACCGCATCGTCGCTGTGAACGGCCACCATGATCACACCCGGGTCGACTCCAGCACCCACAGTCTGAAGCAATCTTTTCAATCTTGAAAAGGTTTCGCCCCGATAAGTTAAATCGTCTTTTTTATCTGCTGCTTCATTATTTTATAAATATACATATATTTGAAAAATACTTTTTTTTAAAGATTATTCAATAAATACACTAAACCACGAATTCAGTGTTTACAAGCGTTGCCCGTACAGGGCAGTCATGGTGTAAAACTATGACTAAAGTGATCTCCCTTTTCTTATTATATGACTAAGTTTTTCATAGCATTTGTATGAAGTAAAAAGACACAGTTTGAGGTTGTTAAAAATGTGATATATTTCAAAAACTACCAGTTCAACCTCGTTTATTCCAATGATCTTTGAAAGTATTTGTTAAGATCTACATTGTGTTTTTTTTTAATTTTTACTAGTTTAGTCCAAAGTAAGAGGTGGGGGGGACGCCCATTTTACCATTTTGGGAGCGTCTACCCCTCAATAGTTAGACTTTTAGAATAATGTTTTTATAAAACCTCAATGTCATTTTAAAAGACCTTTGCACAGAAATCCCACACGTATGGGTTTGACAAAAACAAATTTTTAGGTTTTGGATTCATGTATGGAAGCCGCCTTTAAAGTTTTTTTTTTTTTTACCAAGTTTCAACTGTGTATTGCTAATAATTTCTGAATAAATTGGACGGTCTACGGACTACGGACGGAATACTTACGGACAGACTGACTTGACGAAACTATAAGGGTTCCGTTTTTTGTCATTCGGCTACGGAACCTTAAACAGAGCTCCTTATCTAGACAAGATTGGATCGCTCTTGTTTAGACTAGATTGGATCGCTCTGTCTTCTCTGTCCCTTGTTTCTTACGTCGCACAAGATTTTTTACATTGCATTTTCTAGAAAAACACAACAAAATTTAATGTTTTACAGAATTTTATTAACATGTTTATTTTTTTCAATTTGTTTACCCGAATGCGAATACATATTATCTAAGCGAGGCAAGCCTATGCTTCGCATGGCTGGATACACATACTACAGGCAGTCGGTTTACAAGAACTAGAAGATACGATGGTTGTGTACCATACACTCTATGGGGTGTACCGCCTCATTGATTACATGCAAAGATAAGTTATTGTCAGTGAGGAACCACCACAACCATTTGCCAATACAATAGAATAACCTGGATAAAATTGTAGAAGATTATTAGAAATTACTTTTTATCAGATTAACTAACTTCCTTTGATGTTATTGTAAGACATTATTATAACTGTGTACTCATAATTTTACAAATTAAATAATAACACGTAATCACATAACAGTATGTTATTAAGTAAATTATATTAACATTTATCGAATACAAATTGACACTTTGTATTTTATGTTGCACTAGCGGACCCAACGAACTTTGTTTCGCCCTCGGCTCCATTCCGTCCCGGTCCCGATCAGAAAGCGTAGGTCTTAAGTTTCATAATTTTCCCCACCATTTTTTAATTTTTTCTTGATATTAACCGGGACTAACGGCTTAACGTGCCTTCTAAAACACGCCGTTCAAGCTGATTGGTATAGTACAATTTTATGTTTTCTAGATTTAATCCTCACACATTATTTTTATATTGTTATTGAAAATAAATATTTTCTCCTATACTTACCTTTTCTACAAAAACGTTTCAGGAATAAAATACATGTTATCCAGAAATAAAAAAGTAAGCTGCTTGTACTATCAGGGTACACTTACTACCAAGAAATAAAAAAACACATGACTCAACTATCTGAGATACATAAAACAATATGGCGTTGCTCCACACACCAGGGCAAGACACATTGCAAAGCCAGGATACACTTAATTGAAGACGAGATAGTATACTCCTATTTAAATCATAACCACCCACCAGTTTTGTTCCTATAAGGGTTAAATATGACTCTATGAACCTTGGACAAACAGTCGAGGATACCGCGCCACCTTACCACTTTTAAACAAAATCGCATGCACAGTCGACACAAAAACAGGTGTCACTTCAAACAAAAGACAACTTGAGGCTCAAGCGATTTCGGCCCTTAAACTTATAAGGCAGCGTTATCCTCGATAGTACCTAATTTATGCCTAAAAATTTTACATGCCGCATGAAATATCAACTTCTTATTTTGTTGTTTGTAATGGACATTTCCACAATTAACTTGTCATTGATTTCAAAGTACTTAACAAACATATTTATGACTCCTAAATTCTTATTTGTATATAGTTCTTGTAGGAAATGAAAGCTCTTTAAAGTCTTTTTGTTAATGGTTTTACGTTACATATTTTATTACACACCTTAACTACGATGATACTTGCATACGAGATAAATGTCAGTTTAGACGGCAAATCGTACTGAAATCATTTAAAGACCTATCTATTTCATGAAATCAATTTTATAAATACGAAAGAACTAACTATGTGTCAATATCAGCGAAATGATGTCCACTGCTGAATAAAGACCACACCCTCAGCTTTTCGCAGCGACCGGTTGTGAGCAGTCTTTATCCAGTGAGATCTTGGTATAGACAATTTCGTCTTTCCATACGTCACGTCCACGTCCTATGTTGCGCTTTTGGTTGAAGGATCTCCAATGCAGAAACGGGTATAGTCTAGGACGAATGTTTTTTTTAAAGTTAAACACGTACTTTTTTTCAGAAGCAATGCTCGCAACTACTTGCAAAGAGCCACTGTCATCGTTTTATCAGGGTATGAGTTCTCCAAGCATCGGTACCAAGCCGGCAAGATCCAATGGTACTGCCGCACTCACTACAATGAAGGCTGTTCCGCCGTCATATTCACGTTTCAAAACTGTATTGTCAAAGTCAACAACACGCACAGTCACCCGCCTAACCTTAAAAGGTGGTCGTATGCTAATGGAACTAGCCTGAGTCATTAAATGTAATAAATTATAGTAGGTACCACTGCCTAACCACCTTTCAACCTTAAATCGCTTCCACCTAGTGTCGTTTTATGTTTGAAGGAACGCCTATTTTGTGGGGTGTGTGCAAGCGATTTTCGTTTAATAGTTGTTAGGATTTCATTGTTCTTAGATGCAAAGTCAACGCTGTACTTTTTAGAATGGTTACGCATTATATTAGATCCAATTTTTTTTAAATTTAAATCATTCAAATTCTTTTCGATTTACCTAATAACGATCAATAGAATTTATAAGTAAAGTCAAAAGCCAGTATTTTTATTCAAATTACTAGTGGTCCCCCGCGACTTCGTACGCGCGTTTTTCGATTTTTTTTTCGCCTTTTAATCCTTCCCTAGACCTCCACTAATATTTTAAGACTAAAATAAGATAAATCCGTTCAGCCATTCTCGAGTTTTAGTGAGACTGACGAACAGTCAGTAATTTTTATATATAAGAAGATAGATAGATAGATGACATAGTACCTTTATTCATGTCTGCTTAGCAAAATGAATATGTCAACAAAGAATTGCATCTTGCTGTGATGTTTTGATTTCAGGAAACTCAACGAAGATATTACACTACAAAGGGTATACTTAGTCCCGTCATTACAACTACGGGAAAAGAATTCGGTGGCGGTGTGGCAACTACCGAAGACACAGATGTACTCCTGCCATAGTATCATTTGAAGATATTATCGTCAAACATAACAATAATCATTCACACCCACCAGTCGAGTGGTCTGAAGATTAAGGTTGTAGCAGGCGTATCAATTCAGATAAGGGACGTCACCATAGTAACGCAAGCTGTTTAGTATTAATTATTACGCCCTACTGCAACGCTAATAGGAATCAAAACGCATGCCTTGCTTCAAGATAAGGTTAGGAACTACGGCAATACAAATAACGGCGACGTCCTCTTTCCGATTTTTATTTTATTTTATAAGATACATTTATATATTTGATAAGATATATTGGGTCTAAATCTTATTGTGCCTTCAGCTCAAGATAGTATGAAGTTTTACTAACAACATTTGTTTTTTTATTTCCTTACGTTAATGTTTACTCACTATCAATGGTCTTCGCACCCGGATTCGGCTGACAGCTAGCTGAAATAATGATCCTTATTAACTAACTTGAAGAAACTCTACTAGCATCTCATCAAAGTAGCTCCGATATTTTTTTCACAGGGTTCATAGAAGGAGCGGTATGTGACATGTCCAGTCGTACTTTGTCGCTGGATCTTTGTGTCGGAGGGTAGAGAAACAGCAAGCATCGCTGCAACGGCTTCAAGACGAGGTGGTACTGCGCCACCCACCACCACAGGGGCTGTGCCACAGTCATCTTCACTCTTGATACTAATCAGAGTGTGAAATGCAAAACGTTCACAACCACCCTGCAATTGAGTTTACATGATTCGAAGACACATGAAAACTCAATTGCAGTTCTTCGTACGAACACTACGAAAAAAAGTTTTTTTTGCCGTCTACAAAATATTGTGGTATTTTGGCTAAGTGGAAGTAAGTGGATCCCCAATTCAGTTAAAGTTGGCACGGAACCCTCAGTGCGCAAGCCAGATACGCACTTGGCCGGTTTTTTATCATACGGATTGAATGCGTACCTAATCTATTTTGAGATGAAATTTCGGAGGCAATGAAAATGTTATTGTGGCAAGTCACAAAAGCCTATTCACTCTTTAAATGCCTAGTAATCGTGTACACGGTGAGCGGAGAAATTGTTAAAATTTAGAAAACGCATAAACACTAAAATCATTTTCATACAGTGTTATGTGTATAATTCTTGGATGAATTAATTCGTCCAAGGTATAATTATGTAATGTGAAATATTATCGCCCGTTATAACAATAAACAGTTACAATTAGCTTACATACTTATAAAAGAGATGGCTTCCGTGTTAGGAAACTATTCTGTACTCTACGTCTCTTCAGGGCCTGCAATTTATTTCCACAGAGTCATTTCATCTAAATATTGTTCTCTCTTGTTTATACCCCCAAGCCAACATCCACAAGGCTCACGAAAATAAACAGCGAGGAGGAAGTCGATAGTCCCGCTACCGTCAAAAATTAAAAACAAAACATGGCGCCAAACATATGCTTATGATGATTGCACAAACGCAAACGTGTAGACTTAATGGTTGCGGGAAGAAGACAGTGATAGTCCAGTGTAAGAGTACATAATTAACAAAGAAATGATTTTTAGCTGCATTTTTATACCGTAACAAAAAGTTTAAAAAGTAATAATGTGTAATAACAGTTTTTTACCGTGCTGAAAAATAATTATTTCTGTATCTATCTTCTAGAAAGTAAATTACTAAACTCATCATTATGTTTGTACCGTATATGTCATTTCTGCCTGATTTCATGATGATTAACTAGTATTGCCTATATATATTGTCACAAAGAAAAAAAAATTTAATGCAAATAATATTTATTACTTTTTGAGTGTGTTACTTTTATACATAAATATAAAACAATTTAAAATATAAAAAGCTTATTCGAAGTGGTCTCCGTTAGCTGCAATACAGTCCTTTAAACGTTGAGGCCAGTTATCAGAAGCACGCACTCTTTCCATAGGAAAATTCTTCACTGCCAATCGCATGGATTGTTTTAGGGACTCCAAATTGTCATGGCGTTTAGAGCAAGCCGTACTCTCTAAAACTGACCATAAATCATAATCCAGCGGATTAAGATCGGGACAAGACGCGGCCAGTCTTCAGCTCTGATGAAATCCGAAACTTTCGCTTCTAACCAAGACTGCGTAGACCGAGCTTTATGACCCGGCGCCGAGTCTTGTTGGAATGACCATGCTTGGTCATTATACACTAGCGGTCCCCCGCGACTTCGTCCGCGCGTTTTGAGTTTGCTTCCCCCCCCCCCCCCCCCCCCGTCGCAGCGTCATATTTTATATCCTAGAAAATATTTATTGAAATCAAATAACATAAAGGGCAACTTGGTTCTAAATGAAATGCTCGTGGTGATGAAAGTATTTATTTTCATAAGAATAAATACCTGTGTGTATAATACACCTCTAAAAATAATGCATTATTTTTTTACAAATTTATTAACATAAAAAGGTTGTAGTAAGTCAACCATAAAAGATAGACATATGCTGTCGCGAACTTTATTATAGAACTTTTAATGTTGAACAATCCTGTCATACATGATTTTTATGTAACTTAAGCGGTTTTCGCGGCGTATGCAGCGGAAGCTCTCAAAAGGAATATCTTTCTCCCGTTTTCGCAACATTTTTCATTTCTGCTGTGGTCTTATGAGTCGTATCTTTCTGTTATATAACCTAAAGCCTTTCTCGATAAATGGACTATCCAACGTAAAAAAAAAAATTCAAATCGTTTCAGTAGTTTTTGAGATTAGCGCGTTCAAACAAACAAACAAACAAACAAACAAACTCTTCAGCTTTATAATATTAGTATAGATGATGTTGTTAAGGAGCTTAACTACCTTCTTATCTTGATACACTTGTGCCGATGTTTTGATACCTTTTTCACAAAAATATGGCTCAGTCACTCCTTCATAGCTAATACCCTACCAAACTATCACTGAAGTCGGGTAATGCCCACGTTGCATCCTGCTGACTAATTGGGAGGCTTCCTTAGAGGTTTGAGCATAAATATGGTCTTTTGTTTGTTAAATGTTGCTCAATTGTAAAGATTTTCTCATCCGTAAACAAAATTTTTCTGTGACCTCCCTATGCGTCACCTGGTGCTTAAACGAAGCACTTTTCGTGTATTACTACCTCTTTCCTTTACAAAGTTATAACCGTCGGAACAATTTACCCCGGGAACTTCCAACCCCGGCCTCCCCTACCGCTTCAGTAGTTTTTTCGATTTAACAACCCTATTTTTTTAAAAATTATCAGTTAAAAAATGACCAGTGCGTCTCTTATAGGCTGCAAATCCTTAGTAATCTTTTAAAATACGCGACATGGTTCTGGGTGCTATCTTCATCTCCCGAGATAATTTTTTTTGCTTTCGGACAGGATTCCCTTACTGCTTTGACCACCTTTTTCGTACGAACACTACGTGGACGGCCAGGGGCCCTATATTTGAATCACTCGCTTCAAGATGGCGAGTGATTTTCGTTCTAAGATGAATTAAAAGTCATAGAAAAAAAACTCGTTATCGAACGAAAATCACTCGCCATTTCGAAGCGAGTGATTCAAAAATAGGGCCCCAGATCATTTTCTGTCGCAAAAAAGTAGAGGAGGACTCATTGTACCTATTAATAGCCCGGTACACAAACATTTGACTAATACCAAGCGTATGGAGAGTTTTAAAAATTGCATTTGGCTCCATACCAACTTTGTGTTCTCTTTACCACCCTACTCCATTTTAATATTATAAAATGTATTGTCGCCAATATTAGAAAACACAATGAGCAATCGTATAAAAATGACAGAATCCAAATTCAAATGTAATATCTTTCTTATTTTTAATTGTAACAGTATTTATAGCCAGACTGTGTATTTTATGTGTGCTTAGCAAACATAAAGTATTTCGGTTTTAACTCTCATCTTTTATTTTAAAGAAGCCTCGTAGTAGGTACGTAAACATCACGCATACCATTCACAGACGTTGATTAGACACACTTTGTGTTGCAAAAAGTACGTATCTCTTCTTTAGACAGGAGGCTAATATTCAAATGGTCAACAAGGGGGGGGTCGGGTACTGGTTCTGAACGGATACAAATATACTAAGCTACAAATACTAATATACAAATGCACTAACGGCTGTAAGAGTCGCTGGAAAATTACAAGAAATGTAAAGCCGCTGTTTACACTGTGGAAAACTGAGTAGTTGCTAAGAAAGACGAACATAAGTTCACATTCATAAAAGTTCACCGATCGTTTTTTCGTATTTTTGTCTAAGAAATCAAATCGTTTTTGAGTTCAGGGTCAGTATCACGATTTTTGTGCAATCAACCACCGCCAATGTGGTAGTTTTTGAACGTGTGAAAATAACACCCTAAATCTGGTGTTTTTTTTATATTAAAATTACCTACCACATGGAAAAACTTCGATTGATGCAAGAATCAGGACTCTGGATGAATTCGCCCCTCGTTGTTTCTGTCTTAGGACCGGTTTTTGTAAAAATACCAAAATTAATAAATTCAAGTCTACTGCAAGTATTTCGAATTTAAATACTTTTATGACTTGAAATTAACGAATGATTTGAAATTAAAACGTCATATTACATTACGGATAACAAAAAGAAAAGTTATTTGAAGATAGGTTAAAAATTAAATCAAGTAGTTTTTGAGATACAGCACATTTTCAACAGCCGCAATATTATATATTATATTTCTTGGAATTTTTAAATTCAATTAATGAAGTTTTATATCGCCATTATGGACATCAGTAAAGATTGGAAAGTTTAATGTGATCTTTATCTTATTTTTCGTGTGTATTTTCCATTTATGGAAAAAAATACCTGATAAAGGGGAACATTATCACTTGGTAGGCTCAAGGGACTATAAGTATAATGTTTTTATGTAGTACTGATAAATGCCAATTTTATAAATTGTTGGTTGATCGTATACCATTATCATCATTACCAGCCGCAAAACGTCCACTACTGGGCGAACGTGGTCTTGTGAATGTAAATGATCAGTTTACATAAATAAAATTGTTATCTTAATAAATATTGTTTTCTCTAATAATAATGTGTCGAGTTTTCAAAAAACACTTTGAATTACAAATAATTACAGTAACTCGCTTAGAAAGTATTGTCTCAACTAATTTGTCATATTTTCTCTACAGTGCCAACATTCAAACCAACAGGCAAAGGCGGTAAACTCCTGGTGCTAAATGGATTTCGGTACAATAAACATGCGCAGTACGGCGTCAAAACCACCTGGTACTGCACTCGACGACGCAAGAAGTGCCCCGCTGCAGTTTACACGGTACACGACATGGTTATCAAACGAAAAGACACTCATAATCACCCTCCCAATGATATGTAATATAACATAAAGCTAATAAAAACTTGTGAAGTAATAGATGACGTACACTGCTTCAGATTTTAGGAATATGTATGCGATTTGAAATTTGTCATATTAATATTGTTTAAATTATGTTCCCATGTAAGTGAAATGTATTATTGTTTCTTATGAGAATAAATCATCTTTAAACCTATTCGAGAAGAGTCTTAAGTGGTACCGGCGATGTTATGCTTCAAATGTGGAGTAAAAATGTCCTGAAAGTTTTTTCTTTTATAATTAAGGGGTCTCGTGCCTCATTAATTTAACTTTTTTTTTACTCTATTAAAATATTTTGAAGCTATGTGCGCTTTCTTAATCCTTGTCAACTAGAAAATCTTTTACTCTTGGTATTATAAACCTGATATTTCAATACATTTTTGTTTCACTTTCAGCCAGCCGGCTAATGATAAAAACGTCGAACAAAGGAAACCCAATAATCGTTCTCGACGGATACCGATACTCAAAACACACAGTTGCTTGTTTGAAGACGAGATGGTACTGCTCATTGCATCACAAGAAATGCTCAGCAGTAATCTATACTATTGGTAACGAAATCATCAAACATAATAAAAATTGTAATCATCCTAGAATTGATTATTGAAGTATTTTTAATTATTGATTTTAATAATCCGAATATATTTTCTTTTTATTTCTGAGTGTATTTTGAAACCTTAACAGTACCTTTTTACATAAAAACAAAATTATTTGTAACACATAGCCACTGCAAGGCTGCATAGGCTTTTAAAAAATTAAGTGCATGTGCGTGTGTCTACGCAGCATTACTAATGCTTGTTTTAGAATAATAAATCTGCTGGAATATGAGTTCATGAAGTTTTCAAATTCAATGTACTTCCTTTTTTTTTATTTACTTCACTTGTTTTTTGGGTAAATAAATGTAGCCTAGCTGTGTGTAATGCATTTAGGGAGAAAGATAAACAAAGTTTTTGTATTCTCTCAAATATCAAAATGTTACCTAATAACACTTAACTACTTAAATACGGACGGCAGCTTGCCGTCGACGTAAGCGCCAGAAGCCGCTAATTAACAGTAGCCGTCGACGCATCATCGGACACAGCATCATCAAAGCCGTGCAGGTTTCAATAATATGTCTGGGTGTTGTGGTACCAACGTTGTTTCTGATTTTTCTAACATGAGTGCATTAGCTAGTTACTTTGGAATCAGAGCAATTTATGTGATAGATGTCAAATATTAGTTTTTTTTTTATTTAAAACACTGCAGGTCAATTGTTTTATTGTTGATTCTAGGAATTTTAAAGCCTGAGTCCTTTTTTTTTCTCGCGGAGGATATGCTTTATGCATACCGTGCCAGGTTATGTGGGACTCCTTGATGAATAATTTGCCAAGAGTACCCACTAAAACCTCCGCGTAGTCCCTCAGACCGCTAAGTAGGACGACGAAGGATCGCTGTTCGCATGCACTCCGTTGCAAAGCCGGAGTCCCTAGTCAACGGTTACCGATATTACCAAGATTACGTCAACTCTTACTCTAAAGAAACTCCATATCTATACTAGATAGGTACAGATAAAACTCCTAGTAATAATACACATTTTGAAAGCACTCTATGTGATGTAACCTCTACTTTTACCATCATTTATTTAGGCCCGGTTGCGTGATTGAAAGTAATGGTTAAATGTCGTTACCAGCGATTGAATTTTTACGATTATTTGTATTTTAAAGAAAAATACGTCAACCAAACGTCAGAGTGTCTATTTTAATGCTAAGATATAAATAGGTAATTTTATATATATAAAAAAGTTACGATGCAACGTCAGTTATGTAGAAAGATTTACAAACTAGTTCTGATTTAATGTAACTAATATTTGCAGCTGGGGCACTAACACAGACACTGCTTGAGCGGCTGGTGGACATTTTGCAATCCAACTCTTGGATGGTCAAAAGGCAAGCAAGTTTGGTCTATGGAACTACGAAACCACTTTCGACAGGCTTGTATCGAATTTGTAGCTCGTGAATTTGACGCCCTTAAAGTGGGATCGAAGTGCACAAAGACACCTGAACAATGGCGAAAGGTACTATATAAATTGCATTCTTCATGAATGGCTGTCATAATTTTTCATTATTGGCGAGCTAAGAAATGGGGCTCAAAGACAAAGTACATTAAAATTACAGCCCAAGGTCGTCCTGCAAGTGACGAGAATGCTCATGAACTAAGTGCAGTAGAATTGAAGATACTCAACATGACGAATACCTGTGGCACTGGGGTTGAAGATAATTATAAATTATATACAATAAATACATGTTTTTTCTGACCTTGTCAGATGACTTTATCCCAATAATCGGGGTTATTTTTATGCCAGTGAGTCTAATCTATAAATAAATATAATGTCTGGCGCATGGCGCATTATTATCTTTATCATTCCAAATTATTTGAATGACTAATAAATCTTTAAGTATTATACATATATTTAAAGACGGAGATGTTTACCGTTGTTCTGTACTTTAACCAGACCTGATTAAAATATGTAAAAACAGAATTCACCAAATTATTTTTTCACAACTACAAGTTCTCAGTTCTTTTTCTCTGTTTTTTTTTTTTGTAATAAAGGCAATAAAAATTGATTGTTCCAATTCTTTTTGCAGCTCGTGGACCATCGCTCCCACAGCTGGAAAGGCTGGTCTACATTCTGCAAGACAAGCCTTGGTTGGCCTTAGGCAGGGCTAGGACGATGGCTGTAAGGACCCGCTGTCTTGAGGGTTGGGTCAAAATTGCTGATGAACTTAACGCCCTACAAGATGGGCGTAACTGCACGAAGACACCCGGCCAATGGCGAAAGGTACGTAACGTATTATGGAAATCCCACAACACACACATAGGTAACTAATATAATATAATAATTGCCTTGTTTTGTCTATGTAAGGTCAGCTAGTTATTGAAAAATACAAATAAATATTGAACACCAAACACATACATTGCTCTGATCCAAAAGTAAGTAGCCAAGCCACTTGTGTTATGAAAATTCGTACCGTTACCATGAGTTTACAACGGTTTTACTCGCTAGCGACGACGCTAAAATAGTATATGGGAAATTGAACAGTGCCTCTAGCGGACACTGGTAGAACTAAAATTTTCCATACAAAAAATCCGTCGTCGCTAGCGAGTAAACTCATGGTAACGGTCCAGACACAACGGTGGTACCACAACAAACAGACTCGAGACAATATAGAAAATAATAATTTCTTCATTGACCCGACTGGGAATGGAACCGAAAACACTGTATAAAAGTTACAGAATTCAGTGGTATGAACAATTTGGTTTTCTGCTTGCTAAAGACTGAATCCTTTTTTCAGTACTGGAATGACAAGAAAGTATATACAAAGAAAAAGTATATTGAAATCGCAGCCCAAGGATCACTTTCTGATGACGAGGATGCTCAGGAATTAAGTGAATTAGAATTGAAGATACTCAACATGATGGATTCCTAAAGATCATTCCCACTTTGGAATTAAAGAAACCTGTTCAAAAAAAACCGGCCAAGTGCGAGTCGGACTCGTACACTGAGGGTTCCGTGCCAACCTTAACTGAATTAGGGAATCCACTTACTTCTACTTAGTAAAATACCACAATATTTTGTTGACTGCAAATATAACTTTGTTTTTCATAGTGTTTGTATGAAGTACAATGTTATGTTTGCGGTTGTTGAAAATGTGCTATATCTCAAAAACTACTAGTTCGATCCCGTCCGAACCAATTTTCGTTGAGAGTATTTGTTAAGATCTACATTCCATATTTTTTTCAAAATTTACACTTGCTTGGTTTAGATGTTAGATGGGGGGACGCCCATTTTACCACTTTGGAAGCGTCTAGCTATGGAACGTTAGACTTTAAAAGAAAATGGTTTAAGGAACCTCAATGTCATTTTATAAGACCTATCCATAGACACCCCACACGCATAGGTGTGACTAAAAAAAATTTTTTGGTTTTAGTTTCATGTATGGGAGCCCCCCCTTAAACGTCGTTATTTTTTATTTTTTGTATAAGAATCGGTAAGCGGTTAACAAGATACATCTTCCTACCAAAATTTCAATTGTGTAATGCTTAAAGTTACAGAATAAAATGGCTGTGACATACGGACGGACAGACAGACAGACAGACAGACTTGAAGAAACTATAAGGGTTCCGTTTTCTGCCATTCGGCTACGGAACCTTAAAAATGCCATAACAATTGAATACGATGGTTATAAAACATAAGTAAGATATTAAGGACCTGTAATCTGTACTGTTAAAAAATCTGATTCAATTAAATAAAATTTTTCATTGCATTTTTCATTTCATTGAGCCATTTCCTTATTCTTCTTGTGTGCAAGAAAGTGTCTCAAGTTCAATAGTTTATTCGTATTATTATCATTTGTGATGAAGGCAAAAAAAATATTCGACTTGTTCTTTTTGCAGCTACGATGCCACAAAATGACCACTTTCAAAAGGCTTGGGTCGAAATAGCTTGTAAACTTAACGCCATACCATGGGGCGTAAGTGCAGTAAGACACCTGACCAATGGCGAAAGATATAGTAAAAAAAAACTTAATAAAAGACTTCATAACCAAATGCAAAAAAAGTCATAAATAAACTCTTACCTCTTTAAAAAAAGGAATCCATTTTAGGCTAACAATTTGGTTTTGGAGTCGGTGCTCTGATAGTTGAAGCTTGAGATGGGGTGAGGGCACCGACTCCAAAATGATATTGATGGCCTAAAATGGATTCCTTTCCTTTAAAGAGGTAAGAGTTTATTTTTGACTTCTTTCATTCTTTCAGAAGCTACAAATTACCTAACATAAGTTCTTTCATTATAATCACCGAGCTCCTAAGCGTTAAGGACTCCTATCAGCTCAGCTTTACACAATGTTGACTACCAGACGCAACAACACCTCAACAAAAAGATTCTAGTACAAAATCTTTTCAATTTTGAGGGTTTCCCTCGATTGCACCAAGATTCTATCATCAGATCCCGACTTGGCAATCATGAGACCAACTAGAAGATATAACCTCTAACAAATGACTGTGATATGAGGTAACACATCCACAAAAAAAACATACAGTCGAGTCAAAAACATTTAATGTAGCTCAAAATGTCTGAATATTATAATCCGCTCAAGACTTCATATTAACTGAACACTGAACATAAGGTGCCGGTTTTCCCCCTCTACAGTTTATTTTTTTTACATTGCACAAGTATACTTGGAAATTTCAATTAATTTTGTGGAAATCTGGGGCAGAG
Source organism: Pyrausta purpuralis (assembly GCA_963924145.1). NCBI lineage: Eukaryota > Metazoa > Arthropoda > Insecta > Lepidoptera > Crambidae > Pyrausta > Pyrausta purpuralis. The sequence continues at coordinate 24,901,112 of OZ001643.1, forward strand.
CCACTAAAACCAGGTTAGCTGATCTCCAAATAATTCAAAATAAAATTATAAAGACACTTTCAGTTACCTCTATTTGACACCAACTTCCAAAATTTATAGCGAAACCAAATTGATGAACATAAAGCAATTATATATTTACAACACTTGCATTCTGATCAGAAAAAAATTAAATAACTCTCTCCATATTAACTTTCCATAGCCTTCGCAAAACGTACAAGAACGCTAGTTAAGAGCTAGTTTTCTGGTTCTACCCAAAACTAGAATAAAAACTTACGGCTAGGGTCATTGTCAAATAAGGACAAACTATTGAAATATATTATTCTTATTATCTATTCAAATATTATTAAGCTGAAGAGATCGTTTGTTTGTTTGATTGAACGTGCTTATCTCAGGAACTAATAGACCGATAAAAAATGTTTCGAGTTGGATAGCTTAATTACTGGGGAGGTTAGTTCGAGTCAAAAAATCAATTTGTATGAATTTGTAATTTGTGGCAGATAACTCTAATGGTAACTTAGACCCCTTCCACACTGCGACTTTTAGCATCAATGCAGTCGCGCGTTTTGAAAACGCGCTTCAGCATCGTGAATCACGCAATGAACAGATTTTATTAAGCATCGATGCAGACGCGCCTATGTACCGGTGCAGTCGCCAAAATACAGTACATAATTTGTCAATTTACAGCTCCTATCGCGGCTGCGTCGATAATAGTAATAATAATTTTATAAAACTTGATAAGTGATTGGATTTAATTTAAATGAACGTAATTAAGATATTTAAGGGTACTCGTATTTACCTATACTTTGTATTTTTGCCAATCCTGATTCAATTACATAATAGTATTAAAATTTTAATTTAGCCATTTCTTTATTTTTTCTTGTGTGCAAGTGCCATACGTTTGATTGTATCTTTGTACTACGGTGATAATGTATGCTAGAAATTAGTAAATATGAAGCTGGTGAAACTATTTTACTGACCTCAAAACTTGTTATATCTCCGTCAGAGTTGTTTTTACTAGATTCTAGTTTTCAGAGTTCTACATATAGTCCATTGAATAAAACGTTCTAGAGTGCGTGAGTTAGTAACGTAAGATGTTTCTTCGGAAACATGTTAAGAGTCCCTAGGTAATAAACATACTAAAACCCCGGGACACTAGGAGGAGCCCCGGAGTGGGGGGAGGGGTGGAAAGGGTCCATTTTTTTATTTTTCGCTTAAATCTCAAAAACGGCACATGTTAGAGAAAAACTTTCAAGGAAAAGTTGAAAGGCCATAAAATTATCTACAAGTTGTACCTTAATCATTTTTTCCTATATCCTACCATTTCTGAGTTACACGCAGTAAAAAATGATTTTGGCTCAAACAATTTCCCCATACTACATACCCATGTTTATCACATCAATCGATCAAAAAATATTTCTTTCTTCCAAAAAACTCGAATGTGCAACTTGTGACCGGTACTGATAGATTGCTCTTAAATAGGTCTATAATTGGTAGAATAAACACATTCCTCCATGGAAGCCTTTAGGAGGAATCGATTGTCAAAATATTATATTAGGGTAGTTTGAGTTACTGAACTTGATCTTTTTATTGTTTTCTTCCAAAAAACTCAAAAGTGCAACTTGTGACCGGTACAGATAGATTGCTCATGATTAGGTCTATTATTAATAAAAATACCAGATTCCACCACGGAGGCGTTTACGGGGAATTGAATTTTATTAGGCTAGTTACGGTACTTGAACTTTTTATTTTATTTCTTCCAAAAAGCTCAAAAGTGCAACTTGTGAGTGGTACTGATAGATTGCTCTTAATTAGGTCTATCATTGGTAAAAAAAACACATTCCTCCATGGAAGCCTTTAGGAGGAATTGATTGTCAAAATATTATATTAGGGTAGTTACGCAACTTGACCTTTTTGTTTTTTTCTTCCAAAAACCTCAAAAGTGCAACTTGTGATCGGTACTGATAGATTGCTCTTAATTAGGTCTATAATTGGTAAAATTAACACCTTCCTCCATGGAAGCCTTTAGGAGGAATCGATTGTCAAAATATTATATTAGGGTAGTTTGAGTTACTGAACTCGATCTTTTTTATTTTTTTTCTTCCAAAAAGCTCAAAAGTGCAACTTGTGACCAGTACCGATAGATTGCTCATAATTAGGTCTATCATTGATAAAAAAACCAGATTCCACCATGGAGGCGTTTAGGAGGAATTGAATTTTATTAGGGTAGTTACGATACTTGAACTTTTTATTTTTTTTCCTCTAGTGCCTCTTATATGACATCAATGTCCCAACATTATCCGTTGTTCGGATTTTTTCGATGAAGTTTCACACGTAGCATGGGAAGGGGTCCGCCCTCGTTAAGCTTAAATGCTAAAGTTTTGCTTATGTTTTCGAATTTTTCACCTTTCATGGGATGTAGCTCGAAAACGGCTGCTAATAGAAAAAAATGATTCAGGTACAACTTGTAGATAATTTTATGGCCTTTCAACTTTTCCTTGAAAGTTTTTCTCTAACATGTACCGTTTTGGAGATTTAAGCGAAAAATGAAAAAATGGACCCTTTCCCCCCCTCCCCCCACTCCAGGGCTCCTCCTAGTGTCCCGGGGTTTTAGTATGTTTATTACCTAGGGACTCTTAACATGTTTCCGAAGAAACATCTTACGTTACTAACTCACGCACTCTAGACCCCCCTTGGAGGGACTCATTCAATGGACTAATACAAACCCAATTGCTTAAAGTTTTAACTTTTTGTACATCCCTACTAATACTATGAATGCGAAAGACGTGTGCCTTCCTGCATTTAACCTCTTTACTATGAAACCGCTGAACCGATTTGGATGAATTTTAATACAGAGTAGTTTTGATCCCGGAAAAGGATACGAGTATAGTAAAATAGTTTGAAATCTAGAAATCATCCTTTGAAAAGGTTAAAAGAGAGAGTAGAAGTTTGTATCGGAAATCCGCTATGTTGTAATATGTATTATTTTTACGTACGCCGGAGTTTATCTGTACATTTGGTCACAAATATATTTATCTTAGATGTATTTTTCGCCCTTTCGACCAAACAAAACCAATGCGTGTGGTTGATGGCCACCGATACTACAGGCACAAGAAGTTTGGAGGGAAAAACCCGATGGCATTGCACACATTACAAGCAGAAATGTAGATCTATAATGCACACTGTTTGTGATGTAATAATAAATTGAAACGACCACCACAACCATCCATAATATATAAATCCTTGAACGCATCAAAGAAGCTATGTATTTTAAATAGTGTTGAAGAATGTATTACTCGACAATTAGGAATGAAAAAAAAATCTAGTGCTTTTTACGGCTTTTGGACTGAGTCCATTACGGCCAAGAATGTTTAGTAGATGAATGATATTCACAATTACTATCTCATTGCATCCACCTTAGTAATAACATAACCAAAATTGGTTCCACCTTAGTAATAACATAAGAAAAATAAAACTTGTCTTTACATATTTTTATCTAATTTCCTGCGGTTCGCATATTATCTTACATGTGATGGTACCAATTCCGTATATTTACACTCTCCAGCTTTTATTGTCTTCTTTAGTTGTTTTTTCAGGTAAATTACTTAATAGATCTTCATAAAAGGATCGGAATTCCGGTATACCGTATCTATTCTTACGTTTGCAGGGTGAATTCGCAAATGTAACTATATTGTAACGAAAATTATATTCTTAGGTTGTGTATGTGATAAAATTTGACCCCCTTGGACTAACCTGCAGTTTTCATTTGATCGTAATTTAACTATTTATCTTTACTGGAGGATGCCCAGCATTCGTCCCTTCGCCCAGAGGCAGTATGATACCTATTTGTTATCGACGGATACCGATACTACTCGTATCAACAAATGCAGAGCGGAGTTAAAAAAGATGGGTGTGCTCACTATTTGATAAGAAATGCAAATTTGTTCATTACAAGATTAAGAAAGTCTATATAAGTAAATAAATAAATAAATAATAAATAAATATCCTTAAGACATTCCCACACATCGCCATCTAGTCCCAAAGTAAGCTACTCAAAGCTTGTGTTATGGGTGCCAGACAACGGATATAATACTTAAATACTTTTTTGTTTGTAAATACATACATGATATACATAGAAAACACCCAGACCAATACAAACAGACATGTTCATGCACACAAATGTTTGTATTGTGCGGGGATCGAACCCGCACCCGCTGCGTAGTAGGCGATTTCTCGACCACTACACCAGACGGGTCGTCAAGGATTAGAACTAGAATTTATTAAATACAAGCAGTTTCGTATCTGTTGCAAAGAGGTTTACAAGTTTGATCTCCATTGCCGTTATTGCCACGAAAGCGCTGGTCGTCGTGCCCATTACGCTTCCCTTAATGACGTCATCAGTAGAGCTCTTGCAACTATTAATATTCTTTCCACGTTGGAACCACGGACTTCGGTTCGTGATGCCGGCAAGAGACAAGACTTGATAACCTCACTCTCTTTCCTTGGAAACGGGATCGAAATTTAGTTTAGGATGCAACCTGTGTTAATACTTTGCCTTCTTCCATCTTAGAGAATCAGCCCTCAAAGCTGTAGCAGCGGCAAAGCAGGCTGAAAAAACCTAGCGTTACAAGTGCCGTTTGGCACTGAAACGTATGGACCGTGGAGACTTCTGTTATATGGTTATTTGGAAAATTTTCAGTTTTAGGCTAATAATAAAAATTTGCTTCCTAGCTCAAAGGATAGGCATAGTTTTCAACGTAACGTCAACGCAGCTAGAATCATTAATAGTCCCCCTAGCCGATTTCAACTATTTAACTAACAATGCCAGTCACAAACAAATCGACTGCACGGGACATATAATAGTGCACAAGTGCGTTCGCAAACACAGTTGCACTCTCTATTCCATTCACTCTCATAGCCCGAGGGGACAGAAATCTGACACGACTGGAGAGAGATCTCCACGGAGTGGGGCGATCCCACTCCCGACGGCACACTGGCGCCTCAAGAGGCGTCCCTTGTGATTGGACAGAGGTGTCCCCATACCGTCTGTCCAAAACCCTCCCGACGAGGCGATCCACGCCCGACGGTAACCATCCTCAGGACATCCCCTGCCTCCTCTGATAAACCAGAGGGGTGCCGGGAGTCCAACGACTTTTAGTGAGCCGCCGCTCGATGCGAGACAGACGTGACTCACCATGGCCACTGCCGCCCGATACGGGAACAGACGCAGCGGCACTCTCCACGGAGCATCTTGGCTTCACCTGCCGCTGGATTGCGACAGGCTACTGAGCCCCCTCGCCACGACAAGGCGTGCTTCATTCGAGGGGGACCCCGGGCTACCCTAAAAATTTATAAACAGAAAAACCCGGGTATATATTTATGACCCAACCCTGGGATCGAACCCGGGATTTCTGGCGCAGACGTCGCTTTAAAATGCGACCCTCTTACGAAAACGGTTTAATCTTTACTAATATTTAAAATTGTAGAAGTATTGATCATAAATATGGAAGTAATTCTGTCTGTCTGTTGTTTGTCGCCTGAAAAAGGACAAAAGCTAGGCATATGCAATCTTTATAATGCGAAATTAGTGTTGTAAGGGGTATGAAAGGTTCTACAAAACGGGGATGAATCGTCATTTTCAAACTAGACGCTTGTAACCTATATTTACGGCTCTTGATATACGTACTCAAATACTAATGTATCTTATTTGTTTGATTAGCCTAAATAATTACAATATCCACCCAAAGTCACTATTCCACGCGAACAAAGTCGCGGACACGGCTAATTTATAAGAATGTACGATTTTAGTTTTATGTGTTAGTTTCAATTTTGTCTTTGTAACTTTTATTTAATAAATCGACCAAATCTTGGTGTCTAGAAATTTTATTTCTTCAAAAAGTTGTACTCATGATTCGTTGCTGGCTTCTTTTTGGTACCATTACCTGTATTTAAACCGCTGCCTAGCTATTTCAATTGTATTTTACAATTTATGACTTACTCCACATATTTTCTAGGAACCTCCGCAGTTATATACACGGGCAGTCGTGGAGGAACCGTGCTGGTCTTCGAAGGTTTTCACTTTAATAAGCATAGAATATATCTTAATGGAGACAAGATAAGATGGCGATGCTGCTTGCACAAAAACGGCTGTAGGGCCGTAATGTACACATATGGAAAAGAATGAATCCACCCATTGATGTCAAAAATCCGTCATTAATTCATAAAAGTATAATTAAACGATAATGTTTTAATTATTATAATGTACGGGAACTGGTTGCAATTGAAACTTGGCAAAGATGATTTTATAAATTTGTTTTAAGATATTAATCAATATGAGGAGTGCGTTTTTTTAAAATATTAATGTAGTTATAATAAAGGTAATATTTTAGATAACAAAATATAAGAATTGACGTATTTGACGAGAATCAACCCCTAGAATATCAAATTTTGTTTCTTTGTTCTACCACTTGATTTAAAATAGGGTGGTATGCTGTTCGTACACCAAAATCATCATGAAAATACATCCCATCATTAGCTAAATTAAACTTAGTAGTGTGAAAGATGCCGTAACCATATTTGATTGTTAATGACTGTGTATTTTTAAATATAAATAGTTCAATATTCAACCAATTTAAAAGAATAAATGGATAATTACAATATTTCACTGACATAACTGTGGTTTTATTACTCTTCTTAATGACAGCTATTAGTCATTTCAACGTCCGCCAATATTTTGGGACGCTGTCGTCACACACGGTCAAAATCGATCAGTTAATTGACATATTCCATATATCAAAATTTATAAACTTTGTGTTACCAGTCTAAACATATACTAAATGTAGGGATGCAAAGCGGCCCTCTTCACTTGCAACAACGAGATCTCCTGCGGCAATGAAGAGCTTAATCATGACCCCGTTTACAGTTGAACGTTTAGTTTGTACCTAATTGAAATTAATGTCAGATTTCTTTGGCTGTTAAAGGACTACAATAAGTAATAAAGTACTTTGGAAATCAAGTTCAGTCAAATTAAAAAATAAACTTTAAAAAAAAGTAAAAACCGACTTGTTTTTACTTTTTTTAAAAGTTTATTTTATTACTTCATTTTTAGTGATTACATAAGGGGGGGGGGGGGAATTGCACCTTATGATTCTATTTTTTTAAGAAGCTACAAATTACCAATGATAAGTTCCGTCATTATAATTACTGAACTCCTAAGCGTTAAGGAGTTCCACCATCAGCTCAGCCCGACAAAATGTTGACTATCAGACGTAACAACACGTCAACATTAAGATTCTTGTAAAGAAACACTATACGTGCCTTTAAAATTTGAGGGTTTCCCTCGATTACACCAAGATCCCATCATCAGATCCCAAAATGGAAAAAATGGGACCAACTAGAAGGTACACCCTCTAAGTAAGCGAAAAAAAATTTCGATTCGGTCGACAAACGACTGAGATATGCGGTAACAAACATACAAAAAAAAAACATACAGTCGAATTGATAACCTCCTCCTTTTTTGAAGTCGGTTAAAAACATTGTAATTCTTCAGACGGTGAAATAGCCATTGACTCTTGCTAAGTTCACACAAAGCAAATGTTATACGATTGTATTTAGAAATATTAAAAACTTTCTTCGAGCAGTCAGGTCGTCGTGATGATCCTGGATGGCAATAGGTTCGTCAAGCACAAGGAGAATGGCCCAAAAACTAGATAGCGCTGCGTGCTCCACAAGCTTGGTTGCCGAGCAGCTGTCCACATTGCAGAGAAGGACACTACACTCAAATATGATAATGAGCACAACCATTGAAACTTTCGTAATATTATAAAGCTGATGAGTTTATTTGTTTGAATATTTGATATTTTCTGATCATTAAAAATATACTTTTAATAATTATCAGTACTTAATCAAGGAAATTAAATTATTCGAGTTCAATGTGTGGTTTAAAATCTAGTTGCGTTTTTCTATGTACGAAGAAGATGTAGTTGTTATCTCGTAGCAAATGCTACGAGAAAACTAATAAATAGATCATAGCAGTAGGCTCGTAGTAAACGCTATGATATACGCAAACTACGTAAATAACATACGAGTATGGTGTTGCTATGTACTACTACTACTACGTGTGCCTTGTGCCTATATTCTTTTAATCTAAACTAACGTTTTTGTTTGTTTTAGGTACTACGTAGTATCAAGTTTTTTTTTTAAGGATGCTTGTTTTTAATACTTGGCTTTGATATAAGAGGTGTGAGAAAACGACCAGAATACGTAAAATTTGACAATCTCGGATTCAGTATCTACCAAATTTTGAGAAAGTGAATAGTCACGCAATAGTGGCAGCAATTCTACCGAATCGGGTGGTCGCTAAACATAAAGATCGGCTAAATAAACTGAAGTATTCTTTGCTGCTTATCTTTCTTTCACAAACAGCCTGCTGGTTTTTATTATGATTTATTTTTTATTAACACATTTACCTCAGTTTTACAGAATGACATACTCAGCGAGAGGTAAATCACTGATGATGCTGAACAACTTCACATACTACAAGAGGACGGGGCTAACGTGGGCGTGCTCCAGCAGGACGAACACGCGCTGCCCGGCCAAGGTGCGGCTGAAGCACGACATGCTGACGCTGTGCAGTGTGCAGCACAACCACCCGCCGCCCGCGTACAGGCTCACCGACGACGGGAAATATGTTTAATTGAGGCATTCAACTAAACGGGCTTCTGACACACGGGTGCCAGTTAACTTACGGCAGTAGCACCTAAACGGCGTCACAAGGTACGTCGGACGTCGAAAATCCAACATTTAACGGTGCACCGACATCAGCGTATAAGCTATCACAGAAATAGGGGGTAACTTTACTTTGGTCCGTATTTTTAATGATATTTAGTGCGTAATTGCTCTTAGTTAAAACGTTTAAGTAATATATATATATATAATAGTGTAGAGTAGTGTAGCTTTAAAAAAATATATACTCCTTAATTAACTTCGCTACTATGAACTTACCAAACAGGACGTAAATTTTTTTTCACAATATAATTACGTAAGGACTGAAAAATTATGCTTATGTTTAATTAAAATGTTTATTACTATTGACTTATTCTTTTTTTGCTGTTCATCGTTGACGTCAGTTAAGATTTTGTAGTTAAAATGATAAAAACTATTAGTTCAACTGTAACTCCTCTCATAGAGGTCGGGCAAGCGCATAGAACGTGCGATGCGTACGATATACGATGTAGGTTCGGACTCCGTACGATCGAGGTCAGTGCCGCCTAACCACGTCCAAACGATAATCGCCTGCACAAATCTGGACGTTGATTTAAACAAAATTCGACGCAAAGTGCAAGCGATCTTGACTTTTGAGGTAGTTAGGTGGCTGTTACTTCGTAAGTACGGAGAACAGCATGTCAAGGTAAGCACTGCGCTATCTTGTGCAATTATATTAAAGTCGAATTTTTAACATTGTTTTAACCCATGTAGTGCATACTGTATTTATGCACCGACTCTTAAATATATTGTTTCTATTAAATAGTCAAAAGTGCTATTTAACGCTTTGATAAATAGCAATTTCAGTAACTGTAAGCCATCATGTGTTCTGTAAATGTTATGTCATGTGAAATGAAATAAAGCGATTCCAACAGCGTTTTTTTTTTGTTGAAAATATTAGAATATTTTTCCTACATCGTATTTGTTTATAAATATTCAGCAGCAAATGTAGCGGTCTTGTTTCATTTCAGAAAATGCATGCAAAATGATTCAAACACAAAGAGGAACGACACTGGTCATCTTGCAAGATTACACGTTCCACCGAATCAAGGGTACGATATGGGTCTGTTCTAGCCGAAAGGCTGGGTGTAAAGCAAAAATTCGACTAGACCATGATAACTCCCTTTATATTTGCAGTCTACTCCAACCACGCTCCGCCTAGGTACCATGTCAATGAGTATGGGCAATATGTAAAGCTGCTTTAAAGCAAGCAAAAAAATCAATCAGGATTACAATGTTAATTCTGTAGGTAACAGTAAATGGTAATTGTAACAGCTCAGTTATGATGAACATAGGTACTTACTTACCCTTAAAATTTATCTTTTTATGACATTACGAGTCAATTTTTAAGTTATTCTTACACTATTGCAATTATGTTTTTTTTTGTTATTTTACGCCGCCTCAACTGTTTCTGCCTCACCCAGTGGTTGACTGGTAGAGAATGCTTTAAAGCATTAAGTCCGCCATTCGTACTTCATTTTGTTTGTGCAATATAAACTACATATAAATTAATTGCAATAAAATTATTGAAAGTTCATAATTACGGCTTATTCCATAATACTTACATTTATACGAATTAGTTTGTGAAAGCGATTGGTAGGAACGCGAGACTGCAAAGAGACCATGACAAACTTGTGATAGACATTATCCCAAGGCCTGCTAAATACAATAGGGCTGCCTGACTATGTGCTCAAAATTATATAATAGGCTTCAAGATGACATCAAAAACCTTAAAATGGCCGCGATAGTTCATGAAAAAAAATCTCTCAACGTTCAAATGTGTCAATATTCTAATTTATTACCTTACCAAGACTTCAATATTTTTAGCCACTTGTGCAAAATCAGGACAGGCCGCTAGATAAATAAAATCACGAACCACTTTTAGTGCGCTTTCACATTCGAGCGTCAGCAGCGGATGTCTTTACATTAGCAGCGCGACCGTCGCGCGACTAGGTTGGTCCCACTACACCCATTACCCATTTACAATTTACCAATTACCCCACGCCGCTGCGGCGCTGCTGCCGCGCTGCCGTGTTTAGTATGAAATCATCGGCAGCGCGACTGTCGCGCGTAAGTCGCGCTGCTGCAGCGCTGCCAAAGTCGCCGTAATGTGATTAGAGCGACTTACTGCTGTCATTTTATGTATGAAATTGACAGCAGCGAGACTGCAGCGCAATCGTTGCGCTGCTAAAAACGCCTAAGTATGAAAGCGCTCTAACTCGTATCATTAAGAGCTTTCAAACACTGACACCGATTACTATTAGTGTCGCACTGATTTCGGGGATGTCAGCCCCGAAACAGTCCCTTTCTAGAGCGATTGACTAAGTGCTCAGTAGATATTATACATTTGTAGTTATTATATTATATGTCATTAGGAATCGTGTGAATTTGATATTTAAAATTTTATTTATTTATTAGTATTGTTTAAAACTTTCATTTTCACATCATTACAATAGTTAGATATGAGATTGCTTCTATGTACCTTATTATTCATGTGGGGGCACGGCAGTGCCCCCACCAAGTCGAGCAAAAAAGCGTCACGGCCGTACCATCCTTTTCTCGAAGCAATTCAGACCATTTTTGACCCCCTGTAACTTCGTTGTGGATAAAACTAGAAGACTGAAATTTTCAGTAACCATGCAAGCATTGTAAAGACACGGTATTTTTCAAATTTCATTCAATTTGAACCAGTATTTTAAGAATTATAATGGGTCAAATTTCTTAATTTTGGCACTCACTGACTCACCGATCATCAAAATTCTAAGGCACTTCTAGCAGACCTAGAAGCTTCAAATTTGGAATATAAGTAGTGTTTGGTGTATGAATCAAGGAAAAACTAAAAAATCTAGAAAAGACCGCAAAGAAAATTAAGCCCACACAAGTCTTCAGTTAAATTTTTCAATATTGGCTTTATTCGTAACGCTGTTTTACGGCAGTTATTATTATCGCGAGCGAAGCCGCGGGTTTAAGCTTGTCCCATATAAATATAGGCGCATGGTGGTGCCCCTGCCAAATCGAGTAAAAAATGGGTATTCCCGTCATGAAAACACGTGTAAATTAAATTATTTAATGCAAAAAAGTACCTACGTGCGTATTCGTACTTATTACGAGTGCGTAAGGTTGTAAATTAATTATTATACCACGCGCTGCGATGCTAGGGAGTGAGCGCGGACCGTTACTACGCGCTGCGCGGTGCTAACGAGAGGGCGCGGGGCGGGGACAGTAGCGGGGCGCGCGGAAAGGTGAATGTCGCCAAGCGAGCAGCAGCCGCGCTCATCATACGCGCGAGCGACCCAATACTGTTCGGATGTGCCCAGAATTCTTATATATAAGTTTGCGATTTTCATTGATAATTTCGATTGCTATATTAGTTCGACGTCTAAAGGCTACTCTCATTGGTTTACTGATATTATTTGCTTACAATTTGGACGTTGTTCGGATAAATAATTTCATAAGTCAGAAAGAGGGCTTTAAGAAAATTCGTTGCTGGTAGATATGCATATATACAATAAGTAGAAGGTACCGAAAAGGAAAAAGTAGAACTGTCTACAATATACAAAAAGAAATGAGATCCCATCAAAAACAATACTTGTCAAAAAAACAAGTCTCGCAACTCAGTTGTTCTGCGGTAAAAAGTTGTGAGATCCATGTAATACCAAGTCGGTTATTCATTTATTCAGTCTCTACTTAAGCGACTTTCTGTCTTAATACGTCCAGTCTCTAAGACCACGATCGTGGTCCATAACAATTGAAAATCAATTGTGTCTGGAATCTCCGTAGGTACTCGAAGCATTAAGTTGTTACGTAATAATTAACATCATCTTATAGTGACGCGTATCAACATTAAAATTCTTTAATGTTTTATATAAATATATTGAGACTTGGCCATCGCCTGAAAACACGTGTAAATTCAATCGCCTGAAAACACATGTAAATTCAATTATTTAGTGCGATGGCCAAGTCTCAATATATTTATATAAAACATTTAATAATGCCTTTCATATCTTTCAGGTACAATGCAAAAAGTATGTATAAACGGAACTGAGTCTTATGGAGCACCTCTAACAATGGGTGTGCCCCAAGGATCTATATTAGGACCTCTTCTATTTTTAATTTATATAAATGACCTCCCGCATTTTGTAGGGAATCTTTGTGATATAGTATTGTTTGCAGATGATACTTCACTTATATTTAAAATTCCAAGAGGTGAAGGAAATTTTGACGATGTAAATAGTACTCTTTCACAAGTATTACATTGGTTTAATGTTAACAATCTCCTTCTTAATGGAAGTAAAACTAAATGTGTAAAGTTTACGATGCCTAATGTCCGACAGGCATCAACTCAGGTTAAGATAAAAGACAAACCGCTTGATACTATTGATTCCACAACATTCTTGGGAATCACTTTAGACTCCAAACTACAATGGGGTCCTCATATAGAGGCCTTGTCAGGGAAACTAAGCTCAGCTACTTTTGCTGTAAGGAAGATAAGACGTTTGACTGATATAGAAACAGCTAGGTTAGTTTATTTTAATTATTTCCATAGCTTGATGTCCTACGGCATTTTACTGTGGGGCGCGGCGCTGATGTAGAGACAATTTTTGTGTTACAAAAAAGAGCCGTGCGAGCTATTTATAATCTTAAACCTCAAGATTCCTTACGAGAGGTGTTTAAAGAAAGTAGAATATTAACTCTAGTCTCTCAGTATATTTACGAAAATTTAATGTATGTACGGAAAAATTTACATTTATTCACGAAAAATAGTGACATACACAAATATAATACTAGAAATAAGGATAAGCTTGCTATTCCACAATTTATGCTTCGAAAGGTTGGTAATTCTTTCATGGGGAAAGGTATAAAATTTTTCAATAAACTACCAGAACACATTATTAACTTACCGTTTAATAAATTTAAAACTGTTATTAAGGAAACCCTTATGACGAAAGGGTATTATAAAGTAGATGATTATTTAATTGATAATAATGTATGGACTTGCATGATCACTACAAACATTGTAAACCTTTTGAAAACAGGCATTGACAATAGTGACTGAGTTTCTTGCGCAGCTTCTTCTCAGCACTAGCCCACAATTGTCCCGAAGCTGTGGTAGGGTTTATATTGGGACGTGTAAAAGTGCCCCCAGAGGGCCTATTTGCATAAATAAATGACTTTTATGACTTTTTATGACTTTTATGACTATTTATGTTTATGTCAAGTGGATCCGAATGATATGGAAGTCAAATACCTGATTTAAGTCAAGATTAAGATGCATTTAAGGATACATGATCCTCTCCCACATTCGCTTTAAATTCGAATCGATGAAGGGTAAATTTCCCTCCAATATGTGTTTTAGTAACTAAGTAAGCATTTTATGGATACTAAGTTGTTGTCAAACTAGAATTTTCGTTTGTTACATTGTTTGACCAGTCTAGATTGTTTTTTTTAATGTACGTATCTATTGTAGTATTGCATTGATCTATGTTCTTATGTATTGTAACGTAAGATTTTATTTAAAAAAAATGTGTCTTTACTTATTTTTTGTTAAAGAGGCAACCCTAATTTAAAGGGAAGGTACAATCCTTCTCGACTTCGACTCGAAGCAAAAAATCGACTGGACCAAGATAACTCCCTTTATATTTAGGGTTAAAGAAATTTATTCTCAAAAGAAATATACATTTCACTTATATGAGAACATTCTAAAATATAAAATTGTAACAAACTTTCAGGCGCGAGCGATTTAAACATTAAACTCAAAAATATTGTAACCGTGTAGATATCATTCATAACAAGACGAACACTCAGTATATGGAGCAGTGCGACCGGGCTCACTGCAGAATAAAACCGGTTTCGGCTACGACGCGGATAAGCGCAACTAGATGTGGCACGAACGTAGATCGAAGTAAGGACAGGTTTATATGACATTGTAATATTTTCTAATTTATTTATTAATATGTTTTAATATTAGCTTGTGTGTTCTATGTTAGTTTCTTCGGTGCAAAATTTATTTTGATTTTGTGTTATTTATATATTTAATATTTCTATGTGGTACTTAGGATATGAAATACGATTTTAAGAGCTTTTTAAAAATATTGATATTTTTAGAATCTTTAATTTTATTAGGTAATCTATTATAAATTTGTGCACTTTCATAGGTAATGTTCTTCTTTCCATAATTTGTTCGAGGAGGACGTAGTATCAGATTATTCGCACTTCTTAATCGTTTTAGATGGGCTATTTCACTTTTAGTTTTGAATTTAATACTGGAATGAATTTCGTTGCAAATAATTTTCCTTATCAGAATGCATGAATAATATTTATAAGTTTTTTCAATGTTCATTAATTTAGTTTCTTTGTATAACTTCGATGTTGGCGTTAAGTAGTCATATTGAAATAGTGTTTTGATTAATTTATTTTGAGAAGTTTGAATATTTTTTATGTTAGTTGTAGCGGCTGAGCCCCAGATCTCAATGAGATAATCTATATGTGGTTTAACTATAGAATTATATATATTATATCGTATGCTATATGGCAGACATCTGGCTATTCCACGGAGAGCACCGGTCAGGGAGGTTAATTTTGACTTGACATGCTCAATGTGTGGTCCCCATTTCAGGCGATTATCTAAAACTAAGCCTAAGTATTTTTCGGTTTCTGATTTACTGATTGTAGTGTTGTTGATTGTCAGTGACTCAAAATTTGGTATTTCTTTGTTTTTAGCTGCAAATATCACATAGTGTGTTTTCTCAACGTTAATTGGTAATAGATTACATTGGAACCAAACATTCAGCAAATCAAGGTCACCTTGAGCATCTTGAATGATAGATTCTATTGTGGACCCAAAATAAAATAGGCATGTGTCATCGACGTAAAGTGTTAAGTCTCTTTTTAATGGAAGATTGCTTATATTATTTATATATAAAAGGAATAAAAGAGGGCCTAAAATTGATCCTTGAGGGGCACCACAAGTGACGAGCGCTGGTGCACTTCGATATTTAGAGATTGTTACTACCTGGGACCGTGCTGTGAGGTAGGATTCGAAAATTTTATGGGCATTTCCCCACAACACCGATATCGCGAAGTTTGCTTAAAAGAATACTATGGCTCACAGTGTCAAATGCTTTCCTCAGGTCTATGAATATACCAAGGCAAATCTTTTTTTCGTCAATACTGTTTTTAACTTTAGTGACTAAGTCAGCCGTAGCTGATAAGGTATTTGATTTGGATCTGAAACCATATTGTTTAGGGTAGAGATAATTAATAGAATTTAAATATTCATTTAGGCGATTATAAATAACTTTTTCGAAGATTTTAGATAGGACTGAAAGTACAGATATTGGCCTATAGTTATTTGGATCTGCCCGCGACCCTGATTTAAAATATTTGCAATATTTTCCACAACCATGCTCCGCCTTGGTACCACTTAATGAGTATGGGCATTATGCAAAGCTACTTTACAGTAAAAAAATATAATCTGGATTTTTTGTCACCAAACACAGAGAAACATCTTGTTGTTTGCGCTCCAGACTACAAAGCCAGCGGTTGCGGATTGAAATCCAGCAAGGGGCAAATATGTGATGAGCACAAACATATAAGTCATGAATGTTTATGTGTACATATTTAAGTACAGATAAATATGTACAAAATTGGAGATGGTAGGCATTACTGAAAAAGCTCTGCAGATGTTCGCGTCTTACTTAGAAAACAGGTCACAAATTGTCAAAATATACCAATATCAGAGCGACCAAATGCGTATATCGTATGGAGTTCCACATGGTTCTATTTTGGGCCCACTGCTATTAGGTGTCATCATGAACATGACTGATATCACCGGAATCACCGAAAGAGTAGTAAGTTCTCTCTCTCTTACTGATTTCAGGAATGTTAGCCTTATTGAAGAGGGTTTGGCTGTCCAATGTTACAGGAGATATGAAAATTTATAGGTTTTATTTAAGTGTTTTGGCCTCGTGTGAGTTTGAGGACGAGTTTAAACTAGGTATTTTCATTTCAGACCTAACATTTACAATGATCATTTCGCAAAAGGGAAAACCGTAAATGCTGTTACTAGACTACACGTTTTACCGACTCGGGGGTACTATATGTACCTGTTCCAGCCGAACTGTAACGAAATGTAAAGCTACAGTTCGATTGGACAAAGATAATTCGGTTTATATATGCAGCCTCCTCCACAACCACCCTCCACCTCGATACTTTGTCACTGAAAGCGGAGAATGTATAAAGTTATTAACAAGGAATACTCGTAATTAATCGGAGATTTTAAACCCAATAGTAAAAGTTCAGGCCATAACTCAAGTTGTGAGCTGCTTAACTTATTTGCTTTATACCTATAAGCAAATAAGTATATATAATGATATCTTATCCGTTTAAATAATTACGTTTCATTACTATGTAGGTATCATTGAGGTCTGTGCTGTCTTACCATTATCAAAAGAAAATCGCTTGCACATTCAACATGAAGGCGGATGTTACTTAAATAAAATATAATATGACCGAGGGTGCAAGCGATTTGGCTCTTGAGGTGGTAAGGCATGACATTGAGAGTACTATAAATTTAAATAGCCATACTCTGGAACTCTGTATTTGGTATCAGTTTTGATGTATTATTTAATGTGCTAGGCAAACTGTAAGCAGATGTAATGTGGTGTAGTTCACTTACTACCGGCCACAAAAAAATCAAGACGGATCGAAAAAAACAGTTTAAGCTTATGACCTCTTGGGTAGAATTTGCACGCTTATCTCAATCTCCCAAATCCCATGTGAAATCGTACTAATAAAGAATTTACCTATTATGTTTAACTATTAATACCTAAGGTTGACTAGTAGATAAAGTTTTTAACATTAAGTTCGCCCAATGTACCGTTTGTTTGTGCATCAAGTTTACATAAATAAATAAAAATCTTTGTTTTTTCGTTCAATACCAAAAAGAGTTCAGCCACTGTCTTCGAAAAAAAAATTGTAAGTGTCAATGCAGGTAACTCAAACAAAAATGGTTCTTGAAACCTCAATGTTTTTTAAACAACTTAGAGTTTGCCTTTTACCTATTAACCCCTCCCTAAAATATAATTGTTTTTCACTTTTTGTAAATGGCATAGCAAAGCAGTTAACAGGATTTATCAACGTACCAAGTTTCAGCTGTGTAATGCTAATAGTTTCCCGAACCCCAAGTGATTTTTGCCCTTTGGCCACAGAACTCTGAAAAACCCTTTTTTTCTTTTCAGGTATTAAATTGAAAAGGATGCATTTGGACAGAGGGAAATTACTATTGATGCTAAACAATTTTATATTCTACCACTCAAAAGGCACGATTTCGACTTGCTCGAGTAGAGTTAAGAACAAATGCACAGCTAAGGTCCGTTTGGAGAAGAACACACTTGTAGTGTACAGTTTGAAACAACCATGTTCCACCGATATACCAATTAAATTTGGAGGGCAAATATGTGAAATACATTGATTTTCGTAGTGGGGCAAATTGAAAGAAATAAGGTAAACTTTAATTCCCTCTCAGCTAAATTGTTGCTGTGATCTGTCTGTTTTTGTTTCTTGTCTCCAAAGGATCTTGACTAAAACTCTATAAAAACTCTGTCCACTTTGAGTCTGCATGCGTATTTCCAAAATGTTCGGATTTATAAGTATTATTGATACATGATATATGATTGATTATATCTGTATACTTATACAGACATAAAAATATTTTTGAAAAATAATTAGGGGTTTACGAGGAATTCAATGGCAGATTAGAAATTTTGAGGTTATGTTTTGTGATTGCAGAGTTATTGAAACTCACCTATATTCATTTTTACACATTCAGAAGGTAATTATTATATTTTACTAGAGTAATTCAATACTTACTTACTTAATTACCCTTAAAATACCAGTGAAATTATAATTCAAATAAGATTTTTTAAATATAAACTACAAAGACGTAATCTGGGCCCGGATTTTGTCCAATAAAGAATACTTATTATTTTCTTCTGAACTTGGTGGGACACGCAATTTTGACCCAATAATGTCATTAAAATCATTATTTAACACAAGTGTGAAGTGGCACCCTGTTAGTAGAAACCTAAATCTGTTTCAATATCAAATAATACAAATTGTGCTTCACGTCTTTTATTCTACTACTAAACTACTAAAAAAATAGGTATCTACTCTATCATCTATGATTAAAAAATAATTCAGTGATCACTGAAAGCTTTTAAAGTCATTTATTATATTACTAGCGGTCCCCCGCGACTTCGTCCGCGCATTTTGAGTTTGCTCCCTCCCCTCCCGTCGCAGCGTCATGTTTTATATCCTAAAGCCTTTCTCGATAAATAAGCTATCCAACACAGAAAATTTTTTTCAAATCGGTCCAGCTGTTCCTGAGATAAGCGCGTTCAAACAAACAAACTCTTCAGCTTTATAATATATTAGCGCAAGCGCACGTTGTACTTAAGCTGCGAACATTATTTTGGTGCGGAGTTATGTTAAAACTGTGATAGCTCCTAAGATATTTATTGAAATCAAATGATATAAAGGGCAACTTTGTTTTAAATGAAATGCTCGTGATTATGAATCTATTTATTTTGATAAGAATAAATACCTGTGTGTATAATACACCTCAAAAATAAAGCATTATTTTTTAACAAATTTATCAACATAAAAAAGGTTGTAGTAAGTCAACCATAAAAGATAGACATATGCTGTCGCGGACTTTATTATAGAACTCTTAATGTTGAACAATCCTGTCATACATCATTTTTGTGTAACTTAAGCGGTTTCCGCAGCGTATGCAGCGGAAGCTCTCAAAAGGAATATCTTTCTCCCGTTTTCGCAACATTTTTCATTTCTGCTGTGGTCTTGTGAGTCGTATCTTTATTTTATATAGCCTAAAGCCTTCCTCGATAAATGGACTATCCAACGTAAAAATAATTTTTCAAATCGGGCTAGTAGTTTTTGAGATTAGCGCGTTCAAACAAACAAACAAACTCTTCAGCTTTATAATATTACTATAGATTACTATCACAAAAAAACTCCCAGAACTGAAAGTTAAAATTATAAAAACAAGCAGAGGAATGCAGTTGATGCTTATCAACAACTACACGTACTACCAAATGTTAGCCAGTAGTAAGACTTGGACTTTCTCGAGCCGGACAAGAAGAGTCAGGTGCAAAGCAAAGGTCAGATTGGAGGAGAAAAAAACCATAACGCCTGTGAATCTTCTCCATAAACACCAGCCTCGTCACTTGAGACGGCATCGTAATAACGACGAGGAGTATGATAGTTACTTCACACCAGATCAATGGCATTAGCCACCAACTTTTACCGGGGAAGGAATTAAAACAAGCTTTAAAATAGTCATGCATTGACAGCAAATCTGGGAATGGATCTACTTAAAGAAGCGTTTCTTAAACTCAATAGTATCCCCAAATGTGTGGTCATATAAAATAAAACTGTCTTATTCTTTTGTTTAAATGCTTAAAATAGTCTTAGCGAAATAGATTTTGGGTAACGTCAAAAAAAACATCATGTTTAAATTTATTTTTACTTTAAGCGTAATTTTGACGGTGTTATAAATAAACAATTTAATCTAGGTCCATCTTATTAAATTATGACTAACCTAATAGTTGAAGTTATGTGACTTGTATAACCTAGTTGCGGGATTTTTGCTGTGTAGCTCGCCTTTTTTTAATTTAACTGATTTATTAATTGTCTATTTTTCTATCTATAAGAACATAATAAGGTCTGTATTTCCAGTATGTAGGATAGAAATCTTAAATCAAGCTGCTTGTAATTATGTCAAAATTAACGAACCTTTTCCTTAGTGTTAACATAATATCTGTACTGATTACATACATAAAGTTTTTTTTTTCAGGGATTCCATATAAAATGGTTGAAACATTGAAGGGTCGTCATCTGATAATGATAAACGACTATACATACTATAAAATATCAAATGCAAGAGTATGGACGTGTTCAAGTAGAACTTCGTTTCGATGCAAAGCTAAGGTCAGATTAAGTGCAGAAAGAAAGATCATATCGTCCAATCTGACCCATACACATCCTCCGGCAAAATATCATATCACGAAAGAAGGGAAATATCTAAAGCTTTGAATTGGTGGCAGTCGTCGATAACAATGACAGAGTCTACCCAACGAAAGCGTGGCATAGAGATTGTTGAACGTTGGATAATGGCAACGTTTTACGACCTCAAAAGCACGTCATAAAAGTCGCAAAAATGTTATATTTAGACTTTACTACATTTACTGTGACAATTTACTTGAATATTTTTAGTGATTAAGTTTTACCCACATAAGTATATAAATGATCGTTTATTTATGAGTGCACAACTTATTTCTTACAAACTTTGTTAGTTTTGAACAAAGATGCGATTGTCTAAATCAATCGTATCCATTTGACAGTTCAAAACGTACGTTATGATCTGTCAAACAGCAAAGAACAAAGCGTTTGACACATCATACCGTACGTTTTGAACTGTCAAATGAGTACGATTGTTTTACACAATTCCACCTCTGATAAGTTTGTACAACTGTCAAAAATGTTCTGTCTCAAACATCACGCCGCGACTGTATCGAATCTTAGAGTAGTGCAGGGTGTAAAGTTTGACATTTTGCGACTGCTTCGATGTTGCATTCACTGCAGTCGCGACATTGACAAATAATGTACTGTATATTGGCGACTGCGTCGAAACTAACGCGCGTTAGTATCGATGCAGTCGCGCTTCTCTATCGATACTAACGTGCGACAGCATCTATGCCAAATTAAATCGGTTCATTGCGTGAGTCACAATGCTGTCTGTATCGATTGAAAACTTTTGACAGCTTATTTTGATAGTATTATATCTTGACTTTTATAGATCTAACAATGACGAAAAAGTAGAAAGCATGAGCGTACATAGAATAATTGTCTTTATTTGTTCTAAATTATAAACGTCAGTAGCTATACCGAGGTACAGTGAATACTAAATTTACTAGAATAATAACCGGAGGAGTGCGAGACGGAATAGCGCATTGCGGATTTCCTGCCTACTTTAATTGAATCCCCTATATTCAATTAAAGTAGGCATCCCCTTGAAATGTGTTTTTTTGAAGTGAAAACTTCTTTAGCGGCGTTGAGCACTTTTGTGGGATGGGGGAAAAATGTGAAACTCGCGTGATAGGACACGTGGGCTGATCGAAAAACCGTAAGACGGTTGGCGAAATTATGGATGTAAGTTGATTTTTCTGAGAGATAAACTTTTTAATGTAATTTAATATAATATAAATTGTAATGTTTGTGTAAGATAGCGCAATAAATAAATATTGTATTCTATAAAAATATTATTATTATTATTATTATTATTGTATTCTATCACAAAAATGATAGTACTTTTATATTGATAATAAGAGCAATTCATTCAAAATTATTCCCTAACTATTCCAAAAAATCAAAAATGCACAACGTTGATATTCAAGTTTTCACTTCTGCTGGCACTCCCGGAGTGCAATTTTTTTTGTTAACGTAACTATTAAGGGTTCCATTGTTTTACTATTTGGCTACGGAACCCTAAAAAGCTTTCTTTTTGACACTGTTTATTACGGTGCTTTGGATTAAAACGATATCGTTCTAGTGCCGGACGTAGTCCCTGGAACTATTGAGGCACAGAACTACACATGTCTAGTAGTAGATATTTTGATATAACTTTGATTATTGATATGACTCTTTAATTTGAAAGATTGTTATTTGTTTTGTAATAATGGTGTCCACTTGAATAATGCGCGTCGCAAGCTCGACGCATATTACTCGCGCAAATTTAAAGTTTATATTTGCTTTAGAGATTTTATTTATAATGTGTAAATTTAATTGGAAGGAAATTAAAAAAGATATGCTATATTACAGTTTTCACTAGAAAACTAACTTAAGGTCTCTGAGCTGAACTGCGAACGGACGGACAGATGGACATGGCGAAACAATAAGGGACTTGTTGGACTAAGGAGGAGTGTGACAGTAGAGCATTACCCAGCTGTAGGATGTATGCATAAATCTTTATTTATTAATTTAAATGTTTAATTATAATTTCAATTTACCCCTGCCTTTCAAAACATTATTGCACCAAAAATACTTTTAGGTGCATATGAGATAGAAAACTTTAATACCATACTATCTTTACTGTTTTACAAAAAATCATTTTTTTTCAGGTATTCTATATAAAATGGTGGAAACCTCAAAGGGCAATCATCTGATAATGATAAACGACTATACATACTATAAAGTATATGGACAAGTGTGGGTGTGTTCCAGCAGAACTACATTTCGATGTAAAGCTAAGGTCAAATTGAGTGCAGATCGTACTATCATATCGTCCAGTTTGACCCACACACATCCTGCAGCAAAACATCATATCACGAAAGATGGGAAATATGTCAAGCTGTGAATAAAAGTTGTGCTAACAATGAATGACATAAAATCTAACCAACGAGAGCATGATCCTTAAAAAGATTTAAAATAAATTAATAACTTTACTGTCTAACAAACAGAATTAAATGTCACTCTCATATCATCGAAGTCAGGCTTAAACCGAATGACATCAACATATTATTATTATTATTAGCTTTATTTACGTTGCAAATAGTTTTGAACTACGATTTACCGTAAGATACTGGCGAAAAACTCGTATTGTTGGGTTTTCTAGGGACTTTTAGTGTATATATTCTCTCAACACCCCGAACGATTTGTTTGACAATATCGCTAGATTATGGATAAGGATATCTCCATAGATATCCTATGTTGAATTTGGTTTAGTTTTTTAATATTGTTTAAAGCCTATGCTTTAATGACCAAAAAACTTAAAATAACGTATTCATCTTATATTTAGGAGAAACCTTGGATTTATTCGTCCATGGGAGAAACACATTCTTTTGGAGTCTGTGCATGATGTGTATAGTCTGTTTGTAAACTTGACATCATGTTCCAAATCCAAAAGAATGTGTTTCTCCAAAATAGAAGACGAATACGGTATTTCAAGATTTTCAGTCATTTATTTCAATTTATTATTATTTTTTGTTGCATATTTGAAAAACACTGAACAACTTAATGCGTGACAAATAAAATTATTGCCTTCAAAAACTGACCAACAAGCTAACGTACTCTAACAGTCTACGCACACAAAAACTACTGGACCGATTTTGATGAAATTAACATTTTATCACTGTAAAATACAAACATTCAATTATAGAAATATACATATATACATACACTTACGAATAGATACATACATTTAGTGCTATGTACTTAGGCAGTACTTATATAAATAGTTAACTATAAGTTCACGTAATTGGATATAAATGTCTTTATAATAGACAGATAATTATGTTTAACATATAAGGTTCCGTGTTCACTTATTTTAATCTATTCTCTATACCAGTGTTCCAGTGTTCCGCTAATTGTGTGTCACTAGTTATTGTGTCTCGAAAAAAAAAGGTTATCTTAGAACTTAATAAATAACATTATAACCTTTTTTTGTGAAGGTAAGAAAATAACATAGAAAATGATTTTTCATTTGTGGTGTATTTTTAAACGTGTTCTTTTTCCTAGATGTACCATAAACCCAAAAAGTTTGCGAAACACTGCTCAAAGCTCAAAGCAGGTATGGAAGTACTTGCTTTTTAAATTGCGCATTGTAAGTTTAATGTTATGCTTCGTTCTCGTTTTGCAAACTAGTGCATAAGTGTATCATTAAGAAATTAATAAAAATAAGATTTCTTTCTGTTTGTATTGTACAAATAAATATGTTTTTGAAAAAGAGCTTGACAGTTTTTGCAACGGAGCTTGAAAAAGAACTACCTACCTGAAATAATTCCCGACCTCAAGCATTAATCAACGGAACTTTATTGTCTTTTTCAGAATTGGATTTCAAAATAATAAATTCATCGAGAGGAGGTTTCCTATTGATGATAGATAGTTTTACATTCTACAAACAAGGGTCTAGAGGTAAGATGTATATATGCACGAATAAGTATACACATGAATGCCTTGCCAAAGTGAGTTTGGAAAGTCCTACCAAAGTCGTTGCAATCAATCTTGAGCACAACCATAGTCCACCTGTCTACCACGTCACTAAAGAGGGGAGATATGTAAAAATGAGCTAAATGAGATGCCACTGGGCACAGCTTACAGCGAAGCTACGTGCGTTGCCGTGCGTGCTGTTCTTACTTAAATGTAGAACAACGGAGTTGCGACGCATCGCAATCAAAGCGTCGCGACGCTCCGACATCGCGCGACGCGACGCCTCAAAGCATCGCAAATGTTCGTGTGATATTGCATTCACTTGTTTTGAGTTCTGGTTACAACAAATAGACCGCAGTCGTCCCTGTATCAGAAGTTAAGATATAGGTAGTATTAGTTTAATTATAATCTAAGTAAGGTATAATAAAGATCAAGAGACTAATTAAACAGCTAATATTTTGACGACCTCCGTGGTCGAGTGGCTAGTACGCTGGTTTCAAGCGTCGCCATCTCGTGAGGTTCCGGGTTCGATTCCCGGTCGGGTCAATGTAGAAAACGATCTTTTCTATATTGTCTCGGGTCTGGGTGTTGTGGTACCACCGTTGTGTATGATTTCCATAACACAAATGCATTGGTTACTTACTTTGGGATCAGAGCTATGTATGTGATTGGTGTCCAATATATTTAAAAAAAAGCTAATATCTTAGTCTGTAGAGTAGTTAGTAAAATATAATTAATTAGTAATATGCAAAACTTTATGATGTTATTTTGTAAGCCTAAGAGCCGGTGGAAAGTCGACCTTTAAGGATCTAATAACTCAATCAGACATATTTTTGATCAAATATATTTCTATATATGTAATAAATTACTATGATTATTTACCCATTAAAAAGTGATCATTGTTTTTTTTTTAATTTGATCAAATTTGTTTTATTACTCTTTTTATTACCGAATGAGTTTTATCTCATTGATAGTTATTGACGATGATTATTGTAACTCAATAGAAAAAAGCCTCTTTCGTCAGTTAATTTATGTAAATGTAGGAAGTATGAAATTATAAAGCCATGGTAAAGGTTGTCTGGAAGAGATCAATTATAGCGATAAGACCGCCTCTAAATTGTACATTTCCTCGAAATGAATTTGAAATGAACCTATCTGGTGTGTATGAAAGATTTTTCTTATATTATGGTTTTCAACAAGTGCTGAGCAGCATGTTAAAGTTGATACAGACCACTGTATCTGTATCATCGAGTTACCAGTTCGATAAAGGTCAATCTACCATGTTCTCCTCTAATATAACGTGTTGTACCAATAAAATATTTAAAAAAAATGATCATTCATTAACCTTTAAGGATGACTTGTACCATGAAGAACTAATAAAATTTACACTACCTAATTGTTTTTAATTTTTGAAATGATAATCAGAAAATATTTTACTAACGTGTCAACATATAAGTTCTTCCTGTATTGGCTTATGATATTAAAATAAGAAGTATTAAATACATATACCTACGAAACATTCAAAGCAAAATGTATCTTGTAAAATATTATGATCATAAATAAATGTTTCGACACGTAAAGGGGCTTGTTGGCCTAAGAACCCGATTGCTGGTTTGCCGTTCCACAAAGTCTTAAGCTTTAAATGTGGTTGTATAAGTTTAAATTCCTTAGGCATGTTGACTTTTATGAGTAAGGACAGATGATTCGATACTATAAACAGCAAAACATCCGGTTGCCGTCAGCGCCTACTTGAATCCTTGACTTCTTAGCGAAGAAGTTATATCTGTTTGCGTGAGTGTAATCTGACACCGCGCGACTGTCGCGCAATAACGCATGCGCACGCGGTCCGACACTGACGCTTCGTTTTATCGTGCGATAGTTGCGCTGTGGCCTCGGAGGACTATCCAAAACTTTTTTATATGATTTTTAAATTACTTACCGATTCTTTATTAAAGTACTATTTAAAACCGCTCTAAACTAATATTCATATCCATATTGTTTCAGAATCACGACCACTTTTTAAAAAAATACCGTTGACACCTGCTGAAAAACAGCGCAGGTATAGAGAAAAACTTAAAAAGGACCCGAAGAAGTATGCCCAATATAAAAAGAAGAATTTAGACAGTTATTACGCTAAAAGAAGACGGTTAGTAAAAGATATGACGCCGGAGGAGCATCAAGCATCTAAAAATAAATGGAAAAGCATAAAAAAGAAATCTCGTCGTGAGAATATTAATAAACCAGCCACCCAACATAGGACGATATTGGAAGCAATCAGAATCGCTTTGAAAGAGGAAATCGATACAGATAGTAATTGACTAAATAAAGGTTATTAATGTGCTCTCCGATCACGGTGGCCTATCTCACCTGAGATGAACTACGTGTATCTGCACGGGACATTCGAGTACTATACATTTTATCTAGTGCTGTTTTAAGTTCTCCCTGAACCTTAACTCTAATAGTTAGGAAAAATAATATTAGGACTCAGTCACATTTAACAAAAGTACATGGACCCTTACGAGATAAAAATGTAACGATTGCGTATCTGGTTAGGGCTAAATGGTAGGAGAAGTTTTAAATGATAAACTTCTAACCTAAAAGCATCGTATTTGTTTATAAGACACGATACAAAAAGGAAACGAGCTCAAAACGTAGCTGTTACTGAATGAAGATTATGGATAAATAAACGTAATTTCAGATACTGCCGAAAATCTGGAACTCTTTTTTTGAATCATTCGCGTTAGTATTTCGATTGTATCTCGTCTGGTAGTTAAAAAAAACTGTGAAAGCACTCCGGGAGTGCCGGCAGAAGTGAAAACTTGAATATCAACGTTGTGCATTTTTGATTTTTTGGAATAGAATAACTATTCCAAAAAATCAAAAATCAATATAAAAGTACTATCATTTTTGTGATAGAATACAATAATAATAATAATAATAATACAATAATATTAATAATAATAATAATAAAATATTTTTATAGAATAAAATATTTATTTATTGCGCTATCGTACACAAACATTACAATTTATATTATATTCATCCCACAAAAGTACTCAACGCCGCTAAAGAAGTTTTCACTTCAAAAAATAAGTAATCTTTTTTATCATTCCCTATGGTTGTAAACTGATTTTCAATCGGGTCATATTGACGCGAATGATTCAAAGGTAAGGCCCCTGGGACCTCTTGTTTAAGCCTTATTACTATACCATGCATAATACTTTAATTTAATTACTTTATTCATGCCTACTGAAGTATTGTTGAACTTATTATAAGTTTATATATTTACACTGTCATATTAAGAGTAATTCAATAATTAATTTACCTATGACGACCTCGGTGGTTTAGTGGCTAAGCACGCTGGTTTCAAGGCGTCGCCGCTCCGAGGTCCCGGGTTCGATTCCCGGTTGGGTCAAAATAGAAAAAGTTCATAATTTTACTTCATAAACCTGTAAATCATTTAATAACAGTGTTGGATGTAGTTTTTTAGGAGAAATAAACATTATGGTGTGTTATTAAAAAAATATGTATCATAAATGTAATATACCTACTCAAAGAAGCTACATGCAAGGTTTCAAATGGTTAGTCTTAATTATGTATTCAAATTTGTAAGTAAATTCAATAAATTAAATTAAATAAATTAATATTGAACACTGATAACCCATCGCCCTGGGGGCGTATTGCGATCCAACTTTAGCCGTTAAATTTCCAGGCAGCTCAATTCTGACTGAGTGTAATCGAATATTATTGGATAATCAAACGAACTTACCTTAAGTGAAGTTCGATCCAAATTGTCCTGACTTCGACTCTGAGATTTAATTGACCATGTAGTAGTATGCCCTACTACGCGTCTATTCACTCGCACACAGGTTTAGCGCAAGAAAGAGAAGGTAAATGACCTCACTCCCTCCCACGCCTCACAGCACTGCCAGCCGCCTGACGCTCATTCATTTCAGAGCAAGGAGACCGATGTATGAGATGTACAACATTGATTATACTTATTGTAAGGGTGACGATTATTTTTGCATAAAAAACGTACACGGGAATTGGGAAGGGTGGGACCTTAAATCTCTTCGTCGAAGTCAGGACAATTTGGATCGAACTTCACTTAAGGTAAGTTCGTTTGATCATCCAATTGTCCTGCCTTCGACTCTGAGATTTAATTGACCATGTAGATGTTTGGAGTAAAATCAATGTTGTTACAATAGAATAAGTTGACATCTCTGATGTTAGTAGTGATTGATCACTAAAACGATCATATTAAGTAACAATTCATTGATCATGTCACTATCTTTGACATATACATGTATCACTATTACTAAAAAACATTAGTTGTATGATAACTATGATAAGATATAACTTTCTACTAATAAAAATATCTTTATTAGGAAGAAAGAAGATATTTGTTAGTATTTTTTATTAATGATTAACTTAAAATTGATAATTTATTTATTTTAGTAATTTTAAACTGAAATAAGGCATTTTTGTTTAATTGTGGCATGTTATAAAAATTGCAAACAATACAGAATACGTATTGTTGGGCTGAGACGGTTTGCGAATAATATAGTTTTACACACTGAACTTGGCATGTAAAACAAATGATAATTTTATTACGAGGAAAGCCACATACAGAAAACACTTTTTAGTTAGCACCTTATCTTTGGTAAGGTAAAGGGCGTGAAGGTAAAGTCGTCTGACAAATCGTTATCTTATTTTTGCAGTATTTAGCATATTTTATAATTATAGTTTTGAAATACGTATGTACATGATATTCTATTGCTTTTCAGTATAGGATATTTAGGTATTAATGCGACTGTTTGAAAAATATTCGAACGAATACCAAACACATAAATAATATTTTATACATTAAAATTTCGAATACCTGAGAAAATTTATTTGCTTAATTTGGTTATAAAAAGTGTTTAATGATTTGTATAAAAGTAATTGATTAAAAGATTCATTCTTAGGAATGTAATTCCTTTAAGATCATGATTATATTCACGGGTGTCTATCAATGATATATGATTATTTGCTGTGTTAGAAAAAGAATACGATAATTCAATGGCTTTGAAATATTATCGTTATCAGAAAGTTTAAGGCATAGGTAGGTAGGTAATGATTTTTTATGTATTCTTTATATTTCATTGAGTATATTAGTTTTTTTCTAAAAAAGATTTAAAATCGGCTTCTGGGAGCTTTATTAGGGCAAACGACCGCAAACGTTTTCTCCGATATAAGTTTTGGTACCACCCGGCCCCGACCAAATACGTTTGCCTAATATTCGACTAATCGACCAGGAATGTTCGCCGAGTATTCGATAGTCGGCACATGTTCAGATTTCTCGTTGTAAATTTAATCATAATTTTATTGCCTGGGTAAATGTCTGGATTACTTTTAAGGATTACAATAAATATCAATCCTATGTTTCGAGTTGGTTGCTATGAGTTTTTTACTTATTTAACTATATTTATATTTTTAAGTTTGACAAATATTTGTAACATATTTGGCTACAGATGAGACTTGTTTCAATATTATGAGCTGTGTCAAAAAAAAAATCTGATGATGGTTCAGAATAAGGGTACCTATTTTGACAAATTTATCCAAAAATAAACGGATATCGTATTAAAAGTACCTATGTCATATCGAGATCCCAAGGGTAAACTGGTTTTAAAAACATCCTTAAATATGGTTAATAAAAAACATAGATAATTTGGTTTGAAATAATTAGTTGATTCAAATTTTAATAAATGGTCGAATCACATGACTTCCTCTGGCGTAAGAATTAAGGAAAAGTCCTTTAAAAAAATCCTTTTCAAAATAAAATACTTTTTCTCAACTATAACACCCGACCTATTTTATTATTAATTTTTAATTTGCAATTGGTCCACTATATGTAAATAACTGGTGAATATCAAGACAAAATGTTCTTGAAAATTTATTAAACACAGTATATCGAATACTATAAACATCAAACAATAAAATGCATATAATAAGTACCTATTTTATTGCTTATTAGAGCAACGTTTTCAAGGAATTGTTCCTTAATAACTTAGTGGCTTTCTAGGGAAAATTGTTGGTGAGTGGGTGGATGTAATTGATTACAAAAAACTGATGATTAGAGAAAATATTTACTTGATGTAGTTTATTCTTAAATCACAGAATAAATAGTAGGAAAATAAACATGGTTCATATTTCCAATAGCTCGAATTAGATTATTATAGTGGAATTCGATTCTAATGCTGCATTGCATTTAGGATAAGTCAGTTTTTTTATTTATTTTATATATATATAAATAATAATTTCCTAGCCTTTTGTTAAAAAATATATATATTGATATTTTTGTAATAATGAATATGGCTTGTATTTATTTCACGTCAAACGTAGGTGTGTGTGTAAATGGCAAATAAAAATAACCGAATTATATGAAATATTGTAATAATACTTGAGAAAATGAAATTGTGTCAATTGATATGCTTTGCTTATGCATTTCCATAAAAAGTAAAAAAGGCATTATCTTCATAAAATGAGCTTGTTTCAATTTAATAGCTACCTACTCTTATGGTATACCTAACAATGTGTCGATAAGTTTTGGTTTGTGCTATCTGCCGCATACTTCAATACAATAGAACGTTTTATTTGAATTATTCTTAGGTGGTGCTCGTGGTAGGTAGTAAATGGTAACAAAAAAAACAAGGTCATAGAAACAAAGGTCAATTCCAGGTGACCAAAGGTTGTCAAAATTTTTACTGGGCGGTGGCTGGCTTTTCCAAAGATAAAGGACACAGATCTTTATTAAGTTTTCTCGATTCGAGATTAAGTACCGAACTTTGCGACGGTTAAATGAACGCATTCATAAAAAAGCATATCACTTTCAAAGCATATTTTTCGAAAAACGAAATAACCTCTAAAACAATGGAATACAGCGCACCCTAATAAATCTAATATGACGGTAGTACTATATTGATTTCGGGATTTGATAAGATGTCTCATTGGTATATTTAAAAAAAAATACGCTTTCCAGGTAGTTGTTATTGCTTCAGTAAATAAAATCTAAGCTTTACCGAATTATTTACTGAGAAGTTGATTTAATCTTAGTTGGATATAAAATAAATACGGCAAATTTTCTACCATTCAGAATCATACATTTGCCAGGTATTTAGCAAAGCTCATTCTCATTTTTATTATAGCTGTTAAAATTAAAAGCATTTAATGGAGTTTTTAAACGGACTGGTTTTTATATGGACCCAACCATATTTTGGTACGTCCTAGGCAAGCTTACAGCTTGCTTGCTTGCTACTTATAATTAAAGAGCCAACCACAAGCTAAATAGCTATAGGTATGAGCAGAAAGCAGAAATGTATGTAGAAAAATCTTGCTTTCTTAAAAAGTACATTGTTTTCTTTTTACAAAATCTATTAAATTCAATATTTTAAGTAGTATTATTAAGCAATTTATGTTTAACATAGCATTGTCTAGTTAGACAATTTTATAGCCATTGGCAAGAAATAAGTACAAAAGAGTTGTGATCAATGGATAAGGACCCAAACCACCCATAACTATGTGAGCTATGGTGGGATACTATGCTACCGTTTTTAGAGCTTTGTGGAAAACATATTAGGAGCGTGTACTGCAGGTTGCAGAGTACGTGTATTTATGATTAAGGTCTAGGTTGTTAAAGTGTTTTTGAGTCTCTCATGTTTACTATTCTGAGTAAAAATTTACAAAATAAATATTAATTTATTCGATTTGAAATAAATCTTCTGCCACTATTATTTTTCGATACTTACGAACAGGTACTTGGTAAACCATTTTATTGGTATTTTTGTTTGTACGTGTGATAGCTCACATTGTGCTCCATTTTAATCTTTGCCTTAATATTGGCTGAGACAAGTGTTCGGTCGTGGTTTTGCCACGAGTGGAATACGGTAGCCCGTAATAAGTACATGTACGTACGGCCTTAAGGTGATATAACAAAGCATTCATATGTGAATGCTTTGTTATATCACCTTAACACGTACATGTACTTATTTATTCATATGTGAATGCTTTGTTATATCACCTTAAGGCCGTACGTACATGTACTTATTACGGGCTACCGTATTCCACTCGTGGCAAAACCACGACCGAACACTTGTCTCAGCCAATATTAAGGCAAAGATTAAAATGGAGCACAATGTGAGCTATCACACGTACAAACAAAAATACCAATAAAATGGTTTACCAAGTACCTTTTCGTAAGTATCGAAAAATAATAGTGGCAGAAGATTTATTTCAAATCGAATAAATTAATATTTATTTTGTAAATTTTTACTCAGAATAGTAAACATGAGAGACTCAAAAACACTTTAACAACCTAGACCTTAATCATAAATACACGTACTCTGCAACCTGCAGTACACGCTCCTAATATGTTTTCCACAAAGCTCTAAAAACGGTAGCATAGTATCCCACCATAGCTCACATAGTTATGGGTGGTTTGGGTCCTTATCCATTGATCACAACTCTTTTGTACTTATTTCTTGCCAATGGCTATAAAATTGTCTAACTAGACAATGCTATGTTAAACATAAATTGCTTAATAATACTACTTAAAATATTGAATTTAATAGATTTTGTAAAAAGAAAACAATGTACTTTTTAAGAAAGCAAGATTTTTCTACATACATTTCTGCTTTCTGCTCATACCTATAGCTATTTAGCTTGTGGTTGGCTCTTTAATTATAAGTAGCAAGCAAGCAAGCTTATTTTTAAAACAGTAAGTAGGTATTAATTAAGCTTTATAGAATTATGTAAAGGTATATAAGGATAGTACTATTATGGTGTAAAAACGCTTCGATCAGAAAATTAGTGTAAGCATAATGGTTTAGAATGTTTTTAATACTCACAGTGCCATATTTTATATTCATATAGATGAAATAAGAAACCAAAAATTTGCGCACGGGCGGGACTTGAACCAGTACTTTCTGGCTAACCGGGCCAAACTCTCTTGCGCAAATTTTTGGTTTCTTATTTCATCTTTATAAATTAGTATAAGGATCACAGTACAGCACAGAGGGTAGTCTTCTAATATAAATTTTAATCTTAAAAGAAGATTTACCGACCCATGTTGTATTAACCTTACAATTACAATAAAGAGTATGATTATGAGAAAGATGTTATGATTTCCCGTACAAAGTTTTAGTTTCGCTATTTTTTTGTAATATTTCAGGGTTCATTTTATTAAAATTAAATAAACAATTTAAGCGTCGAATTGAAAACCTTTAATTCCTCCTTTAAGAGAACAATATTACTCGTAGTATACCTATTAGGTCTGCGTGGCTTTTATCTTGTCATTATAATATGAAGTCAGTAAAAACTCTTATCAACATGGTGCTAGAATTAGGAAATGCAAAAGCAATTCAAAGAAATGCTCATAAAATATTAATTTATTAAATATAATAGCAGCAGTTACAATTTTTTTACTACTTCCAGATCTAAACTACCATTTCATCAGGTCAAGTAGACACAAAAAGCCGTCGCTGCTGCTTCAGAAATATATTTTTTCCCAAACCACCAAAGATATTGATATAAGTATTGGAATTGCAGCAAAAAACTGTCAGTGAAATGTCCAGCAAAACTCACTTTTACATCCGGAGGGACGTTGGTGAAATACAATCTCGAGCATAATCATGACCCGCATAGTTATGTGAGAGCTGTGGATGGACGGTATATCAAGATTTAGAATTATATTAAGTATAATTACTTATTATAAATATATTATATTTATGATAGATTTAAGATTAAGCTTATTTTCAAATAAATGGTGCGATAGATTATGATTAGGAGGAGCAAAATTATTATATTCAAGTTTCTCAAAGAAATAACAATATGAATGGTAAATACGTACTTTATTTTCTTCAATATTAAATAATTTACTATCAAGATATACACATTTATTGTTTTCATAGTTTGTCACTGTGAATTGCACCTGTACGATTGGATAAAAACTTGTATAGCGTAAGACACAGGTTCAAGTCTTACGGGCTATAATTTAGAACCAAAGTGACTTATAGTTGTAGAACAAAAGTGTTTGTTACAACCAGCGTAAACAACTTTTATTTTAAAACACAAATGCAAACAACTGTATGGTGTTGTTACGGTATTTACTGTTATAACACACCTAGTTATCCTCTGCAGTTTACTGAAGATTTTCTCCAAAGTGCATTTGTATATATTTTTGGCAGTTCATTTATTTTTATTTATTTTTCATGACTAAGTTAAGCTTTTTTTACAGGCCTAAGTTTTCATTATACATACATACAGTCACCGAAAAACAAAAAGCCGTTACTGATGCTTCAGAACTACACGTTTGCTCAAACTACATGTGACAGAAGATATTGGAACTACAGCAAAAAAATCTCAGTGAAGTGTCCGGCCAAATTAACATTTAACTACGAGGGACAGCTGGTTAAATACAACCTCAATCATAATCATGATCCTCCGCAGTATGTTAAAACTCAAGACGGAAAGTATGTTAGAATTTAAAAATATAATTAGACATTAGTGTTTGTCTAAAAGGCAGTCCACCGATAAGACGGACGGACAGTTGACCTTGTAAAGATCGCAGCATCACACTGGATGCAGACTGCTTTAACTGCATTAATGCAAAAGTTCTGCTGAGTAGACTAACCCGGAGGGATACCATTTCATGCCTGATGTTGTAATTATTTGTTTTCAGTGTCATACGGCAAGACGAAGCGAGGAGCGCGCGTCATATTGGTGAACGAATACAAATTCACCAAGCACAGAACCACGGGTGTAAAAACAAGATTGTGGTGCGCGACACATCGGCAAAGAGGCTGCAGTGCAAGCTTCTTTACGGTGGAAGGCAATTTCTTCAGAATCTGCAATGAACACAACCATGTTTTTAATCCCTCAAGCGTATGTGAACGAGTCACAATGCAAATTCTATTGTTATGCGGTTGCCTGCAATCGCTCGGGTGTTGAAGCATTAAGATTATGATATGCTTGACGAACGGTCAATACTTGTGATTTTTCTGCTCACTTGTTTAATGAAAAATATGTTGTGATACAGATAAGGGTGATATTGATCTGTGATTTAAGCATTGGCTGTGTTTTATCTATTGATTGCAATATGACATCTAAAGTATAAATTACAGAATTTGTCTTCTGAATGAATACCAAACATTACTCATGTCGTGAATCAAACTCGGTTGAGTTTATAAAGTTCTTTATTCGATAAACACACTTATCTTTGATACAAATCACTATCTCTAGCCACATCAATAATTATAACTATATTTTAACATAGGTTCCTTCCCTTAACCTTTCGCTTCGGCGGTCAGCACTAGACTGCCTCGCCTTTCGAGTGCACTTCGCAAGTCAGAAAATAAGAAGGGGCAGCCAGTGTTGCCATTATTAAATAGCGATAACGTTATTCGATAAAGTAACAATACTCGATTTTATATAAATATAAATAACGTTAACTGTTATTATGAGGAGTTAAGATTACAAGAGGCTACTGATTGAATCTAAGTACAAAAATCATCACATTCGGCCATCCGACCTAATGCACCTCCTGGTGCATTTTTAAAAATATTTACAATGGCGCATTTATATTAATACTACTACAGCATACTACATTTATCATATTACAAGCAATAAAAATTAAGCTGTTGGGCTAACTTAGTAATTCTAAGTTTACTTTAGCGTACACATTAGAAAATCATCACATTCGGCATTTAAGTTTAATTAATTACAATTATCACATTTCTAGTTCTTT
Source organism: Pyrausta purpuralis (assembly GCA_963924145.1). NCBI lineage: Eukaryota > Metazoa > Arthropoda > Insecta > Lepidoptera > Crambidae > Pyrausta > Pyrausta purpuralis. The sequence continues at coordinate 24,937,659 of OZ001643.1, forward strand.
TAATAATTATAACCTATTTTTGGTTGACTTGAGTTGCTGTAGCTTTGACCAATATAGATTGATCTATTGAATCTTTAGATTGATTATACTTTGCCTGCTTACCTGCCTTATAAGACTTGTGGCAACGAACATTTTATACATTTTATGTAACCGGGTTCATAATCTATTATGTACCTATAGTTTCATAGTTACTTCGTTCTACAGGCTAATAAGTTAAGAATGGTTATGTTATTATACTTATGATAACAATCGTAACTATTAATTTGACTAATCTTTTTTTTTACTCCTGTCTATGAATGACAAAAAGTCATTTATCGAAGCCATATTTATTTTATTTTTTATAGTATTATCTTCTAATATACTTAACAAGATTTAAAAAAAAAACATCTGATTTTAAGATAACAATATGGCAAGAATCTAACTAAATTGACTTTTAAATTGATGAATGAATGAAAATGTATAGGTAACCTATTGTAGTTTTAAGTGTGTGACATATAAACGATCCTAACTTAAAAGATACCTTATCTACATAAACAGTTCATTTAAAAAGTAATAAATCAGTCATGTCAGTAAAAGACAAATTAATTGGACACCAATCACATATCTAGCAATATGATAATAGTTCACAATTTGTATAATGATATTATGTATAAGGTAAATAAAATAATCAGGTTAAAACAAAAGTTCCTTTCTGAAACACAGTCTCATGATTTGAATTTTTCATATTGAGTCATGTATAAAACTATGTATTTAGATAGATATTAGAAAGTCACTAAAGCATCCAAAATAAATGTCACTTATTAATCGTGGAGAACATAATCAAGAATTATTGAAACTACTTAGATAACTTTAAAAAAAAGTTAAATTTCGTAATTTGCGTGGCGCATATCAATGAAAGTTATGAATCTTAGCACTTAAAGTCATACGAGAAGAATTAAGCTATTATGTGGTTTTGGTTTTTTTATTGGAATTGAATGGTTACCTTAATGTCTGTTCTCAATGCCTTATAAATACTGTTTACGGAGATACAGACATTTAAGGGATCGTTATTATTATTTATAGAATCTCTTATGATCTTACAATTTATTGTTCACATAAAATATTACTTTGTAGTTTAACTTTCCCTAATATTATGTGTGTTCGGATGAGAAAAAATCAATATTTCAGGGCCCATATTAATCATATTTGTTAATTATTAACGAACAGTACATGAAGGTGTGGTCTTAATTTAGTAGTAGGAACAAGTACCTACTTCACTTTATTAATCATTATACAATTCATATAAATAGAATTGAGATTAGATTTAATAGTCAAATGACATTAATAATTAAACCCTACCACAAATACAATTTACTCAGCAAAGTAAACTCAACGATATACTGTTACATGTAAAAAAGAATAAACTGCATGATATTGCCAAGAATACAGAAAAATATCAAAGTGGGGAACTAGAATAAAAACTAGTTTTGAAATAAAGCCTTTGTGCATAATTATATTAATTATCTATTATTTGACCTATGAGATCACGGTCTCCTATTTACGCTGACGTTTTGGCGTGTAGACGTCCCTAGTCCCCATTTAAATTGCGATGCGTCTTTAGTTATTCCAAAGCCAAGCATATTGCAGAGGAAACGTCGTGTTTGGCGTCAATATAATATTCATAAATGAAAATATATTTCTTTTCAAGTCAATGCTTAGTACATTATGTAAGGTCACCTCGTTATAAGTGATAATATTTTAACAGAGCATCAAACAATAAAATAGAAAGAAGACCCTTTTTTTTGAAAACTGGCCTGCATACGATTTTATTTTTCCTAACAAAAAAAATATTATTCTTTAAGGGCACCCTGACCCGCGACAATGCCTTTCGTCTCTTACATAAGTCCTACATTGAGCGAAAACTAGACAGACGTATATAATAAAAGTGCTAAGAGACAATAAGTATAAAAATAATATCACAAAACAAATGTTTTTACAAATCGTCGGAGTAATGATTTATAGATAAACAATGTCATTTAAAACAAATTTATATAGACATTGAGGATACATTAATTTAACTGACTGTCTACTAGTCAGGAGTACTTATAGGAAGGTTATTTAATAAGTAAAAGTAAAGTATAGCTACCTTAGCTCATTCTTGATGTATAATTTCAATTATTTATTTTTCTATTGTTTGTGCAGTATTACAGAAATATTGTGTAGTAAGTTATTTGGTTCCTTAATGTTTATAGTAGTCATAAATAAATATTAATATGTATAGGTATAGGACCATCTGTTCCAAAATTAATATAATTACTCCACAATTTATTAACAGGTAAAACTCACCTATAAAATTGCTTTACTTTGCTGTACCCTACCGGGTGTGCACATGTAGCGAGCGATGTTAAGTTTGTAATTAATTATTTATCTACTGTGTATTTCTTTCATCAAATAAATGATAATTGATAAACTTTTTATATACATTTTATGTCTTACAAGTTTGGCGGTTAACTGCGCTGTCAAAATTGCAACGGAATCTGCTACTCTTTACAGTTCTAGTATGGTTAAAACGACAGAACAATTTATATAAAGGAAGTAAGGGTATTTTCTATGAATGTTGTATAAACGAACTGCATTGTAACGCGTTACGCGACTTTAATGGCGTTTAAGTAACCCGACATTAAAATTACCGCGTCAATGAATTAATTGAATCTTTGTTTTGAAATAAGTCACGACGTTAATTCAAGTAAGAATTTACTGACATCGTATGCTAATAGGTATATTTTTCTCATGATCGTGGTAAATGCGCGGTATTTTTCGCAAAGTCAACTTAGTATAAGATTAGGTCTGTGAGAGCGATTAAAAAATGAATATTACACTAATTTATTTTTAATTAAAGCATTGACAGTGATCTCATACAAGACGGTGAAAAGGGCTTCTGATGTTTATGCATTTACCAAAATTATCAGTTGTACGGAAAACAGCACGTCAAGGTAAAAACTGCAGTATCTTAGGTTAAGTTTGCAACAAAAGTGGGTAATTTGATGTGCTGTCGACTGTACATATATTCAAAATTCTGTACTCAATCGTAACAAAATAACCCATTCTACTAAGAAGAAGTGATGATATTTTTTTTCTTTTGTAAATGATAAATAACATCCTAGCCTACTCGCGACCACGAACGCTGCAATGGTTAAAACGTCGGGAATCAAGATAAACCTTCGCGAAAAATATCAGAATTGTGTGTACAAGGACTTATCCAGTGAATGAATATACTACAGTTAAAACATAGTAGTTGTTATTTTTTTCTCTTTGTGATCGGAGCCAAACAGTTACTTCGGATTGTGTGAAACGGTAATTTCAGGTGACTCGACGGCTTCAAGCGTTGGTGACGCCGAAACAGTACTTTTTGATTTGTGACTTCCTTTAGAAGATGTCGATGTCCTCAACCTCGATCGCGAGCTCTTTCGTCTTTTGAGGCCCAACCAGCCTGGTTTGGTCTCGTGCTCTTCAGTCTCATCACCTCGGAAGAAAAAGAATACCACCATTAGTGTTGTTATCAACAAAATCATACTTTGGATATGGTAATTATTTACTAAGTCATGGTTTAAATAATTATCTTTGTAAATGAACTGTATGTATTTATGACAATAAATGTCTTTAAACCTAATTACTATGGAGCCATATCTTCATTTATTAGAGCATAATTTTAGTAAAGGAACAATGTTGCAAATAATCCTGAACGCAAGTAAGTGCGCCTATATGGCTCACATGACCGTTGCTAATGAAAAATTCTAGTAAAAGAATTCACAGTTAGACTTGACCTTTTGTAAAACATATATAGCTTCTTCATGGCACAAATGGCCCGATCTAATCGAGAAAAATACATAGCTAGTATACATAACTGATGTACATGTATTCCACAATACATGAATTTAATTGATTGATTGATTGACTGACTTGGCCACTACTACTGCTTTTGAATAAAAAAAATGTACAGAACTATGGACACACTTGGTCCACGCGATACACCTGGCCGCTATTTGAGGACACACTTGGCCCACGCGACACACCTGGCCGCTATTTGAGGACACACTTGATCCATGCGACACACCAGGCCGCTACTTAAGGACACACTTGGTCCACGCGACACACCTGGTCGCTACATAAGGACACACTTGGCCCATGCGACACACCTGGCCGCTACTTAAGGACGCACTTGGCCCATGCGACACACCTGGCCGCTACTTAAGGACGCACTTGGCCCACGCGACACACCTGGCCGCTAAAACTTCTTTGTAAAATCTGACACTATGGCCTTTATTTCAAGTTATATATTGAATGAGTACGAATGTATATTAATTTAAAATTAAAATGTATATGAATTCAAATTGGGTTGAATTGGCAATAAGGCATTTACCTTAAAATGCCTTTATATCCAGTCATATCAAATGAAGTGAAAGAAAACTTATTCTAATTTAATTTACTTGAGTTAGCTTAAATTGAACTCAGTTAAATAAATAAAAAAAAACTCAGTATTGTTTAACTCACTTACATAATCAATGGGTGTAAATACCCTAAAGGGCACTCAATTCATGCCATATAACGAAATTGAATTGAAATAAGAAATGATTCGAATATTAATAATTAAATTGGATTGAATTGGTTGAAACCTAGTTTATAAGTCTGTTAACAAATTATGAATGCAAAGTCTGAAATAAAGATTTTTTACTGTATAATTATTTATGAACACAAAAATATTAGCCCTAGAACAGTTGCAGGTTGAACGGTTATTCTCAATCAACTAAACATAGTTACCTACAATAGGCAGTGACATGATAATATTTAATACGTATTTCTTTTCGTATTTCCTATTAGGATGAAGGAACTACCAAGGTCATTTATTATATTTAGCTATTTAGTTGCACGTACTCGTGTCTCGTATCCACTGAACATTATCAAGGAGTAGCCTTGACCAAATGGTCAGTTAGAAACGTAACAATTTAGTCAGGATAATAGTGCAACAGCTTAACCGCAGCAAAATATTATCCCAACCAATGCAACCTAACATTACCCCGATAATTATGAGAAAAAAATATATAATATTTTGTTAAACATGCCTACGTAGTTGACCCAATTTAATAAATCGCGCATTTAGCTTTCACATACCATTAGCAAAGGGTAGCCTTGCCCAAATGATTTGATGATAGCTTAGCACGACTGCGTCGAGTTAGCATAGGCCCAGTTCATATTAAGAACAACCTAGGGCTAGCCCGACAATTTGTTACCTACCTACTTTGCTTATGAGCATACTCGTATTAGTCACCACAGATCATTATCAAGGAGTAGCCTTGACCAAACGATCAGTTGGAAACTTAACACGATTAAATCAGGATAATATTGCTACAGTTCAACCGCAGCAGAATACTATCCCAACCAATGCTATCCTATCGTGGTATTTATGGCGTTATCTTCAAGAAAATTTTCTTAAATAATATTACTTGCTCTTATCATTTGAAAATAATAGTACATACCTTTTGTGGGCTGTAGATTTCTTCTCGCTTCTGAACTGTCGTGAATCAAACTCGGTTGAGTTTATAAAGTTCTTTATTCGATCAACACACTTATCTTTGATACAAATCACTATCTCTAGCCACATCAATAATTATAACTATATTTTAACATAGGTTCCTTCCCTTAACCTTTCGCTTCGGCGGTCAGCACTAGACCGCCTCGCCTTTCGAGTGCACTTCGCAAGTCAGAAAATAAGAAGGGGCAGCCAGTGTTGCCATTATTAAATAGCGATAACGTTATTCGATAAAGTAACAATACTCGATTTTATATAAATATAAATAACGTTAACTGTTATTATGAGGAGTTAAGATTACAAAAGGCTACTGATTGAATCTAAGTACAAAAATCATCACACTCATAAGTAATCAAAAGTAAAAATACTCTGCTAATATTTTTGTTTGCTTACATTAAAACGTATGAAAAGGTAGATTCATATTTAGTTATTTTTTTCTCTTATTGGTGTATTGACTTTGTTATGTTTTGACTTATAAGTCGTGAAAGATATGACTAAGTTCGTATGGCACCATGGTTATTTGTATATTTTCTCACTAAAAAGTTATGGTTGGTACAATTTGGTTTTCTTCTTTACAGGTACTCCGTGACAGCGCGACATTTGATGAACCACATACAAAATAATATTGAGTTTAACCACTAGATACACCCCCTATGAGATGTTTCTTTACAATTGGTTTAGCTATATTTCTTAAATCTTTGATTACAGTACAATTAAAATTAGAGTTAAGTTGAATTGTTAAAAACGATAATATTGTGATGATTTTTATACGTAGATTCAATCAGTAGCCTCTTGTAATCTTAACTCCTCATAATAACAGTTAACGTTATTTATATTTGTATAAAATTTATCGAATAACGTTATCGCTATTTAATAATGGCAACACTGGCTGCCCCTTCTTATTTTCTGACTTGCGAAGTGCACTCGAAAGGCGAGGCGGTCTAGTGCTGACCGCCGAAGCGAAAGGTTAAGGGAAGGAACCTATGTTAAAATATAGTTATAATTATTGATGTGGCTAGAGATAGTGATTTGTATCAAAGATAAGTGTGTTGATCGAATAAAGAACTTTATAAACTCAACCGAGTTTGATTCACGACAGTTCAGAAGCGAGAAGAAATCTACAGCCCACAAAAGGTATGTACTATTATTTTCAAATGATAAGAGCAAGTAATATTATTTAAGAAAATTTTCTTGAAGATAACGCCATAAATACCACGATAGGATAGCATTGGTTGGGATAATATTCTGCTGCGGTTGAACTGTAGCAATATTATCCTGATTTAATCGTGTTAAGTTTCCAACTGATCGTTTGGTCAAGGCTACTCCTTGATAATGATCTGTGGTGACTAATACGAGTATGCTCATAAGCAAAGTAGGTAGGTAACAAATTGTCGGGCTAGCCCTAGGTTGTTCTTAATATGAACTGGGCCTATGCTAACTCGACGCAGTCGTGCTAAGCTATCATCAAATCATTTGGGCAAGGCTACCCTTTGCTAATGGTATGTGAAAGCTAAATGCGCGATTTATTAAATTGGGTCAACTACGTAGGCATGTTTAACAAAATATTATATATTTTTTTCTCATAATTATCGGGGTAATGTTAGGTTGCATTGGTTGGGATAATATTTTGCTGCGGTTAAGCTGTTGCACTATTATCCTGACTAAATTGTTACGTTTCTAACTGACCATTTGGTCAAGGCTACTCCTTGATAATGTTCAGTGGATACGAGACACGAGTACGTGCAACTAAATAGCTAAATATAATAAATGACCTTGGTAGTTCCTTCATCCTAATAGGAAATACGAAAAGAAATACGTATTAAATATTATCATGTCACTGCCTATTGTAGGTAGCTATGTTTAGTTGATTGAGAATAACCGTTCAACCTGCAACTGTTCTAGGGCTAATATTTTTGTGTTCATAAATAATTATACAGTAAAAAAATCTTTTGCATTTATAATTTGTTAACAGACTTATAAACTATGTTAGTGAGTTTAACAATTGTGTGTTTTAATCAATTGTGTTAAATTTCAACCAGTTCAATCCAATTTAATTATTAATATTCGAATCATTTCTTATTTCAATTCAATTTCGTTATATGGCATGGATTGAGTGCCCTTTAGGGTATTTACACCCATTGATTATGTAAGTGAGTTAAACAATACTGAGTTTTTTTTTATTTATTTAACTGAGTTCAATTTAAGCTAACTCAAGTAAATTAAATTAGAATAAGTTTTCTTTCACTTCATTTGATATGACTGGATATAAAGGCATTTTAAGGTAAATGCCTTATTGCCAATTCAACCCAATTTGAATTCATATACATTTTAATTTTAAATTAATATACATTCGTACTCATTCAATATATAACTTGAAATAAAGGCCATAGTGTCAGATTTTACAAACAAGTTTTAGCGGCCAGGTGTGTCGCGTGGGCCAAGTGCGTCCTTAAGTAGCGGCCAGGTGTGTCGCATGGGCCAAGTGTGTCCTTATGTAGCGACCAGGTGTGTCGCGTGGACCAAGTGTGTCCTTAAGTAGCGGCCAGGTGTGTCGCATGGATCAAGTGTGTCCTCAAATAGCGGCCAGGTGTGTCGCGTGGGCCAAGTGTGTCCTCAAATAGCGGCCAGGTGTATCGCGTGGACCAAGTGTGTCCATAGTTCTGTACATTTTTTTTATTCAAAAGCAGTAGTAGTGGCCAAGTCAGTCAATCAATCAATCAATTAAATTCATGTATTGTGGAATACATGTACATCAGTTATGTATACTAGCTATGTATTTTTCTCGATTAGATCGGGCCATTTGTGCCATGAAGAAGCTATATATGTTTTACAAAAGGTCAAGTCTAACTGTGAATTCTTTTACTAGAATTTTTCATTAGCAACGGTCATGTGAGCCATATAGGCGCACTTACTTGCGTTCAGGATTATTTGCAACATTGTTCCTTTACAAAAATTATGCTCTAATAAATGAAGATATGGCTCCATAGTAATTAGGTTTAAAGACATTTATTGTCATAAATACATACAGTTCATTTACAAAGATAATTATTTAAACCATGACTTAGTAAATAATTACCATATCCAAAGTATGATTTTGTTGATAACAACACTAATGGTGGTATTCTTTTTCTTCCGAGGTGATGAGACTGAAGAGCACGAGACCAAACCAGGCTGGTTGGGCCTCAAAAGACGAAAGAGCTCGCGATCGAGGTTGAGGACATCGACATCTTCTAAAGGAAGTCACAAATCAAAAAGTACTGTTTCGGCGTCACCAACGCTTGAAGCCGTCGAGTCACCTGAAATTACCGTTTCACACAATCCGAAGTAACTGTTTGGCTCCGATCACAAAGAGAAAAAAATAACAACTACTATGTTTTAACTGTAGTATATTCATTCACTGGATAAGTGCTTGTACACACAATTCTGATATTTTTCGCGGAGGTTTATCTTGATTCCCGACGTTTTAACCATTGCAGCGTTCGTGGTCGCGAGTAGGCTAGGATGTTATTTATCATTTACAAAAGAAAAAAAATATCATCACTTCTTCTTAGTAGAATGGGTTATTTTGTTACGATTGAATACAGAATTTTGAATATATGTACAGTCGACAGCACATCAAATTACCCACTTTTGTTGCAAACTTAACCTAAGATACTGCAGTTTTTACCTTGACGTGCTGTTTTCCGTACAACTGATAATTTTGGTAAATGCATAAACATCAGAAGCCCTTTTCACCGTCTTGTATGAGATCACTGTCAATGCTTTAATTAAAAATAAATTAGTGTAATATTCATTTTTTAATCGCTCTCACAGACCTAATCTTATACTAAGTTGACTTTGCGAAAAATACCGCGCATTTACCACGATCATGAGAAAAATATACCTATTAGCATACGATGTCAGTAAATTCTTACTTGAATTAACGTCGTGACTTATTTCAAAACAAAGATTTAATTAATTCATTGACGCGGTAATTTTAATGTCGGGTTACTTAAACGCCATTAAAGTCGCGTAACGCGTTACAATGCAGTTCGTTTATACAACATTCATAGAAAATACCCTTACTTCCTTTATATAAATTGTTCTGTCGTTTTAACCATACTAGAACTGTAAAGAGTAGCAGATTCCGTTGCAATTTTGACAGCGCAGTTAACCGCCAAACTTGTAAGACATAAAATGTATATAAAAAGTGTATCAATTATCATTTATTTGATGAAAGAAATACACAGTAGATAAATAATTAATTACAAACTTAACATCGCTCGCTACATGTGCACACCCGGTAGGGTACAGAAAAGTAAAGCAATTTTATAGGTGAGTTTTACCTGTTAATAAATTGTGGAGTAATTATATTAATTTTGGAACAGATGGTCCTATACCTATACATATTAATATTTATTTATGACTACTATAAACATTAAGGAACCAAATAACTTACTACACAATATTTCTGTAATACTGCACAAACAATAGAAAAATAAATAATTGAAATTATACATCAAGAATGAGCTAAGGTAGCTATACTTTACTTTTACTTATTAAATAACCTTCCTATAAGTACTCCTGACTAGTAGACAGTCAGTTAAATTAATGTATCCTCAATGTCTATATAAATTTGTTTTAAATGACATTGTTTATCTATAAATCATTACTCCGACGATTTGTAAAAACATTTGTTTTGTGATATTATTTTTATACTTATTGTCTCTTAGCACTTTTATTATATACGTCTGTCTAGTTTTCGCTCAATGTAGTACTTATGTAAGAGACGAAAGGCATTGTCGCGGGTCAGGGTGCCCTTAAAGAATAATATTTTTTTTGTTAGGAAAAATAAAATCGTATGCAGGCCAGTTTTCAAAAAAAAGGGTCTTCTTTCTATTTTATTGTTTGATGCTCTGTTAAAATATTATCACTTATAACGAGGTGACCTTACATAATGTACTAAGCATTGACTTGAAAAGAAATATATTTTCATTTATGAATATTATATTGACGCCAAACACGACGTTTCCTCTGCAATATGCTTGGCTTTGGAATAACTAAAGACGCATCGCAATTTAAATGGGGACTAGGGACGTCTACACGCCAAAACGTCAGCGTAAATAGGAGACCGTGATCTCATAGGTCAAATAATAGATAATTAATATAATTATGCACAAAGGCTTTATTTCAAAACTAGTTTTTATTCTAGTTCCCCACTTTGATATTTTTCTGTATTCTTGGCAATATCATGCAGTTTATTCTTTTTTACATGTAACAGTATATCGTTGAGTTTACTTTGCTGAGTAAATTGTATTCGTGGTAGGGTTTAATTATTAATGTCATTTGACTATTAAATCTAATCTCAATTCTATTTATATTAATTGTATAATGATTAATAAAGTGAAGTAGGTACTTGTTCCTACTACTAAATTAAGACCACACCTTCATGTACTGTTCGTTAATAATTAACAAATATGATTAATATGGGCCCTGAAATATTGATTTTTTCTCATCCGAACACACATAATATTAGGGAAAGTTAAACAACAAAGTAATATTTTATGTGAACAATAAATTGTAAGATCATAAGAGATTCTATAAATAATAAAAATGATCCCTTAAATGTCTGTATCTCCGTAAACAGTATTTATAAGGGATTGAGAACAGACATTAAGGTAACCATTCAATTCCAATAAAAAAACCAAAACCACATAATAGCTTTATTCTTCTTGTATGACTTTAAGTGCTAAGATTCATAACTTTCATTGATATGCGCCACGCAAATTACAAAATTTAACTTTTTTTAAAGTTATCTAAGTAGCTTCAATAATTCTTGATTATGTTCTCCACGATTAATAAGTGATATTTATTTTGGATGCTTTAGTGACTTTCTAATATCTATCTCAATACATAGTTTTATACATGACTCAATATGAAAAATTCAAATCATGAGACTGTGTTTCAGAAAGGAACTGTTGTTTTAACCTGATTATTTTATTTACCTTATACATATCATTATACAAATTGTGAACTATTATCATATTGCTGGATATGTGATTGGTGTCCAATTAATTTGTCTTTTACTGACTTGACTAATTTATTACTTTTTAAATGAACTGTTTATGTAGATAAGGTATCTTTTAAGTTAGGATCGTTTATATGTCACACACTTAAAACTACAATAGGTTACCTATACATTTTCATTCATTCATCAATTTAAAAGTCAATTTAGTTAGATTCTTGCCATATTGTTATCTTAAAATCAGATGTTTTTTTTTTTAAATCTTGTTAAGTATATTAGAAGATAATACTATAAAAAATAAAATAAATATGGCTTCGATAAATGACTTTTTGTCATTCATAGACAGGAGTAAAAAAAAAGATTAGTCAAATTAATAGTTACGATTGTTATCATAAGTATAATAACATAACCATTCTTAACTTATTAGCCTGTAGAACAAAGTAACTATGAAACTATAGGTACATAATAGATTATGAACCCGGTTACATAAAATGTATAAAATGTTCGTTGCCACAAGTCTTATAAGGCAGGTAAGCAGGCAAAGTATAATCAATCTAAAGATTCAATAGATCAATCTATATTGGTCAAAGCTACAGCAACTCAAGTCAACCAAAAATAGGTTATAATTATTAAAAGAACTAGAAATGTGATAATTGTAATTAATTAAACTTAAATGCCGAATGTGATGATTTTCTAATGTGTACGCTAAAGTAAACTTAGAATTACTAAGTTAGCCCAACAGCTTAATTTTTATTGCTTGTAATATGATAAATGTAGTATGCTGTAGTAGTATTAATATAAATGCGCCATTGTAAATATTTTTAAAAATGCACCAGGAGGTGCATTAGGTCGGATGGCCGAATGTGATGATTTTTGTACTTAGATTCAATCAGTAGCCTCTTGTAATCTTAACTCCTCATAATAACAGTTAACGTTATTTATATTTGTATAAAATTTATCGATAACGTTATCGCTATTTAATAATGGCAACACTGGCTGCCCCTTCTTATTTTCTGACTTGCGAAGTGCACTCGAAAGGCGAGGCAGTCTAGTGCTGACCGCCGAAGCGAAAGGTTAAGGGAAGGAACCTATGTTAAAATATAGTTATAATTATTGATGTGGCTAGAGATAGTGATTTGTATCAAAGATAAGTGTGTTGATCGAATAAAGAACTTTATAAACTCAACCGAGTTTGATTCACGACAATATGATGTTGTTAAATTTTATTAGTAAAATATAATTAAGGTTTTAGTTATGCAGAGCGTTGTCTCCTGGCACAGGCAATTTAAACGCCTAAAAGGAGGCTTCGTCATCCAGTTAAAATATGTAAATCTTTGTTAAGAAATAAAGAATTTTGAATTGAATTTGAATTTTGAATGGCTGCATGCGTCCCGTGACTTTTCACGGAAACAGCAGAAAATCGCATTCAGGGCGGGTGACCGACTTTTATAACTATTTACATATTTATCCTGTCTGACAGGAATATTAAATAGTTATGATGCCAATCTCAATGACGCTTTTAATAAAGTATTGGGATGCAGCAGAACTTCTAAACGTATCTATAATAACGCAAACTTCTAGTTAAATTAGCCAGTCAATTGGACGCCAAAGCAGTTCATGAAACGCCGGCATCCAGTGAAATGGCTAGGTCGAAATAATTCGAAACTTTACGTTTAACAACTTGGCGTATTGAAAGTTAGTCTCTTCAAGATTCAACCAATTGATTCAATTATTGTTCTGTATATCCACCACAGTGCTACTAAAACCAATATGGCGTGAATAGCGCCAATTTACCGGTTAAAACGTTAGCTTATTTATTGAAGAAGGCCAGACTATAAAACATCACGCTGTAATGGGAGAGGAGGAGAAGGAGAAAACTCTCAACATGCGGACGAATTCACGGGAGACCGCTAGTACCTTTTAAAACCACAATATCTTTCAAAGACACACTTAACTTAATAACAAACCTTACAACTTTTTTTCGTTTCAGTACTACTATGTGGCAATTTATTTGCTATGCATACGCTTCAAAAAGGAAAACGAAGAAGACGCTGTCTTGGGTGTTACGAAAAATTAGGGCTTTCAGTAAATAGTTTATTACGTTCAATGTGAAAAAATATTCTGTTTTGACAGAAAATTGTAACATCTGAAATGTTTCCACTCCCAGAAAAGAGATACTAGTTAAAAAAATTGAGTATTTCAAACCACGGATTGTATGAGAATTGGGGTCCTTAGGCAATTAATTATGGCTATTAGTAAATTTGAGACCCTTCGACTAAAAGCGCAGCGTCGGACGTCCATCGACAAGATACGACGATACGAAGAGGACGACCTTGTATAGATTGCTGGATCACACTGGATGCAGATCAGTCACTGTGGAAAACCGTGGGGGAGGCTTATGTTCAGCAGTGGACGTCCTTTGGCTGATAATGATGATGATTAGTAAACTTGCTTACATAAATGCGATAAAGATGTATTTTTTGACCGTTTAAAAACACCTTATTTGAAATACGCAATCATACCTTAAAGTTTTTTTTCGGTATGTTTTTTTTATAGATGTTCTATTTTTTAATAAGTTTTTAGATTTATAAAAATCCTCTTTATCATTATTTTAGATGCAGTCTTCACGACGACGTCTCGTGGCGCGCGCATCATATACATTGCTGGGTACAAGTTCTTCCGCCATCGTCAGAGTAGGATGAAGACGAGGTGGTTCTGCGGAACCCACCACCACTTGGGCTGCAAGGCTGTGGTCTTCACGATAGAACCTGACATCATCGTCAAATACCGCAACGTTCACAACCACCCGCCGAAGGATTATTTGAGTCCAAACTAGTTAAACTTAACGGGCAGTGTCGACTTCTAATTTGGTGACGAGTTATAATTAAGAGTATTGAATCTTGTCATTGAAGTATGCTAAAGATAGGCCTGGAAGTAAAAAAAAATACGAACCTATTTTGAGAAAAAAACATTCAAGTCATGGTTGTAGCAATGCTATGATAAAACGACACTGCAGTACGTACGGTCGGAATCTCTGCGGCCTTACTACTTTTTAACAAAAATCGCTGGCACATAGGGCACAAAAGTAGCCATCACTTCAAACAAAAGATGAAGCAAACTATTTGAGATCTTAAAGTAAGTAATTAGAGCCCTGACACCTCAACTAAACCTCCGTAAAAGGTTATTAGATCTTGGAAGAGTGGAAGGTGTCCAACACCTTCCGAAAGTTTTTTTTACATTGTTTAAAGTAGTGACCAAGAAAAGTGTTTTGAAAAACACAATGATTTAACCTCTTACGCTGCATTTATGGAATCTTGCTCGTTATACAGACTCTTTTAATAAACAAAATGTCTGTTTCGTTTTCGACGGCATTGATTTATGGTGTATCGGTAATAAAAACAATGTTTATAGGTTTTAAAAAAAACTTAACATACGAGAAAGTGTATTTATACTTGAATATACTATAGGCTAATAATTAATTTTAAAAATACTGACCATGTACGGACAACAGCACGTAAAGGTAAACACTGTGGTATCTTGTTCACCTGTAATAAGGGCTAGTTTGCAACAAAAGTGGGTAACCTGATGTGCTGGCCACTGTACATAGTACATAATAATACATTTTTATTTCCAAAAGCCAAAGTACTTATTCCCGGTTTCACTCTGAATGTTCTGCCCTAAGCTTGATGATAACCTCATTTTTTTAACCTTTTCAGAGGCTGTATTCACCACATCATCTCGAGGCGCCAGAACCCTATACATCTCTGGCTTCAGGTTTCTCAGGCATCGCCAGAATGCTGGACGGACTCGTTGGTACTGCGGCACTCACCACCACTTAGGCTGCAAGGCTGTGGTCTTCACCGAGGGAGGTGACCAGGTGGTTAAATGCCGTAACAACCATTGTCACCCGCCGCAACGAAACCATTTCCCGATGCGGGGTCATTACCCTTATAATATGCATGAAACTCGTTTGTACAATCTATACTAATATTGAAAAGCTGAAGAGTTTGTTTGTTTTGTAGAACGTGCTCATCACAGAAACTACTGGCCCGATTTGTTTTTTAAGTAACTAAGTCGCGCGGGTATATTTTAATAATTTTAAGCTATTGGTTTGAACACCAAGTATTCTCAGTGGTTTCAAAAAGGATTATTATGTAAAAATATACGTATAGTTTTTGCATACCAGGTTATACTTTTGATCTGTTTGAATAATATTAAGTTAATAGTAGTGAATTAGGTTATCTTTTAGCTTTGCATACAAAATGTGTTTACAGTTTTATTTTTTTTATAAACTAATTTATCATTAAGTTTTAAATGCTGTAATGAAATGGCGAGTAATATATGATTATGATTGATTATGATACAGAACCACGCAGTTAATGCGTTGCTGATAAACAAATATGTAAGGGTTGCTTAAAAATGTGGCTTTAAGGTGATGGTGTGTTATTATGTTCTTTACAAAAGGCCAGGTCAGGCTTTAATATCAGTTAGGAAGCTTATTGGAATAAAATATTTATTATTATTTGTACTTAAAAGCTTACTCATAGCAATCGCTTAAATTAAACATCTATTGCACTTAGGTGCATAGTTTGATAAGGGATACTCTCTTAAGGTTATTCGATCACCTAATATCTACAAGTATTGAACGTTTTTTTAATATTCTGCAATAAACTTAGTTGATTAGTAAAAAAGTTCATGATTCATTGATTCATTTTTCTGAATCGTTGACGTGTGAGTGCTTACCTTCCTTAATTCATAGTTCAATTACGACCTCACTGCCTCAGATATGGCGCAACCTTAGGGCTGTACCTAAATCACTTGGCGACGGCTGCCATACCATTTCAGTAATCTTGTAGCTTTTTTTAAAAAAATATTTATTCAATAAAATAACAGGATAACAGCATATAAAATCTGCCAAACTGCGCACGCAGTTTGTCGGAAGGTGTTTTCGTTTCTTAAATATACAAGTTCCTTAAATATATATATAGACTATTAATGCTTCAACACCCGAGCGGTTGCAGGCAACCGCATAACAATAGAATTCGGATTGTCTCGTTCACATACGCTTGAGGGATTAATAAAAATATTTTACATTAAATTTAGCTGTGGGACTACTTCTTCATTGATACATAGCTCTTACAAATGTAGGATATAATAAGATTAAAATGTCAATAGAATACCTGGAAGATGGCTTTAACCAGAACCTATTATCAAGACATTGTAAAAAAGACCGAACACACTATATATTATACATTACACATATTTTATTATAGATTTTATAAGGTTGATTACGGACATAGTAATAAGTAATGTTTTTTGAGCCTCTTTTTAAACTGTTTTTTGATGATGCTTTCTTTATTATTTCGTATGGTAGGTCATTAATATGTGCAGGTACCAACCACCTCCTTTCTCTTTTACTTTTTTTAAAATCATTTGTGTTATATTGTTCTACTAGTATTAATAGCTTAACTTTTTTGTCTACAGGAAGAATTTTACATATATAAAAGTTTTTCGTTATCTTTATTAAAGGTATTTTTGACATTGTTATTAACTAAAGCTTTCATTAATCTTATTTGAAGTTGCTTTATTTTATTAAAATATACCGGAAATGTAAGTCCATACGCACCCAAACCATACGTTATCTTTGCATCAGCCAGAGCGAAATATAACATGTACATATTTTTTTTTACTTATGAAAAACATAAGACTATACATTTTTCCAAGAACAGAACGAAGCTTGTTGCACATATTATCCACATGAAGGTTCCATTTGAAGTTGCAGTCAATTGTTACACCTAAGTACTTATACGACGTTAACTGATCAATCATCTTACATTTACAATTTTCCTCGTTACCATGCAGACAATAATACGAGTGCCCTATGATATTGACTTTAATCGATTTTCCTTGTGTATGATACGGAGAGTGAATACCATGCATTTAGTTTTATCAACATTAACTTATAATCCCGTTGTCGTGCGCCCACCTGGTAACGTTATTAAAATCCCTTTGGAGTTGATCTCTTATTTGTTTCTGGGCCTTTCCACTATACGTCCGCATACATATATGCATTACATTTTTCTAAGACATTAGTCATGCTGTTCACATGCATTATGTACCCGACCGGGCCGAACACAGAACCAGTTGGCACACCGTATTGTACGTCACCCTTCTCACTTTCGGTTCCGCACACCGATACCTTCAATGTCCTTCCCTTTAAGTATTGGCAAAACCACGATTTAACAGGGCTTCTATTGCCACATTCATCCAAAGCCCTTATGAGTCCATCATGATCCAAAGTATCGAACGCCTTTTTAAAGATAATAAACATTAACATAACAATACTTTGTTCATTTAGGCATCCGTTTACGTCATTTGTAAATTTTGCTACGGCAGTGGCTATACTTCGACCACGCCGGAATCCATGTTGTGCATCTGATAGCGGATTATTTAGCTCCAAAAATTCAGTGATTTGGCAACAATAACTTTTTCTAAAATTTTGTTAACTTCGTTTAAAATTGCTATCGGTCTATAATTAGTACATTGAGTATGCGATCCCTGTTTATAGATAGGTCTTATAATAGCTACTTTAAGTTCCTCGGGATATATACACTTTTTAATGCACTGGTTTACAAACAGCGCCAAAACAGGACTTATTTTTTTAATAGACTTTAGATCTCCTAGACGAATACAATCTGAACCGGACGATTCATTGCTTAGAAAATTATCAATAATTTTAGATATCTGCAATTCAGTAACTGGTTTGTATCTGAAACTCACAGGACTAGGTTTTACATATGTATATCTGTCTAAAAAAATTTTTTGACATTTATATTTGATATTATAAATTTCTGAGCTAAATGTTTTACAAAACCTATTACATACAGCTTCTCTGGTACAGTCTTTTTACATAAATTTTTCAATGATACTGTCTACCGAAATTTGTTGCTTTGGTACGTAGCCCGCGACGTCGCCATTTCGTCTTGGTGACATACGGTACTTATAAGGCGATTCGTACTAATCGAGTCTACTTTCAGATGCTGAATTCATGAAATCTGTCCGAGGCGCCCAAGCCATGCACATATCCGGCTGCAGGTTCCTTCGCCACCGCTATCGCAACGGCAAGACGCGGTGGTACTGCGGTACCCACAGGAAGGCGGGCTGCAAGGCTGTCGTCTTTACCGTGGACAATAAGATCATCAGATGTCATAATATACACACACCGCCCCGTTGAGACAACAATGGTTACCGTGTATAGTACTTTATAGGAGAAATAGAAGAATGTTTAAAAGACAGTTAATAAGATGCTAAAGAGATTCAGTATTATTCTAATTTAGCTTAAAGGTTGGTATCAATATTTATTTTGATTAAAGATAACTCTTTTATTCACATAGATTAATTTAAACTGAAAATCAACTAGATAAAAACCAAAAATAAATATTACGCTAATTAATATCCTAATAAAGAGTTGCAGTTATTTTCGTGTATATTTTTTAAACACCTAGTGCCTATAAGTCAAACCATGTACCGAAATGGCGAGGTTTAAATAGTTTTTTATAACATAATTAACTTAATTTTTGTGACAAATACACAAACTATTAAGTTTTTTTAAAAGACTGTTTCACAATAGTTAGCGTTATTTACCCATTATGTACTACATTCGAAATGAAGTTCAATGGAATTATCGATGCTGATTTGTCGATGGTGAAACAGGGCCCTCAGTATCTCATATTGTACTGATTTACATAATTTTTATATCACAAAACTCATTTGCCTCAAAAGCCACGCAGCCAAATTTTATGAAAAGCACTTTAAAATTTTAAAAGAGTTCTAGTCCCAATGTTTGGCTAACCAAGTGATAGAGGCATGACTCTGAAAAATCATGGTGCAGTGTTTTTTTTTTTTGGATTGAATAGATATTATTTTATTTAAATGTTTAATAGTTTATGGTGTTTCTCTACGAGATCGAATCAGAAACGAGGAGATACGTAGAAGAACTAAGGTAACGAACATAGCCTTGAGAATCAGTAAGCTTAAGTGGCAGTGGGCAGGGCACATAGCGCGAAGAACTGATGGCCGTTGGGGCAGGAAAGTCTAGATTGGAGACCCTTCGAACAAAGACGCAGCGTAGGACATCCACCGACAAGATGGATAGACCTTAAAAAGATCGAGGGGTCAAACTGGATGCAGACCGCTAGTGATCGGTCGCTGTGAAAAGCCGTGGTGGAGGCCTACGTTTAGCAGTGGACGTCCTTTGGCTGATAATGATAATGATGATGATGAACATGGATTAACATTTATTTATAAACGCTAAAGAAATATAGTTCGGTTAATCAAATAACCGTATTGGAAACTGAAAAGTTTGTTTGTTTGAACAAAAAGGGTCTGAAAAAATTGCCCCTGACGCGCTAAAAGCGAGGTGTGTTATTAGTTCCACGTGTCTGTTTGCGGTAGCTCCCAAGCGGATGAACCGATTTTTACATTTTTGTATTGTAGATAATTTTATCCTAAGTGTAGGACTCAGAACAACAAGTCACGCTTTATGAAAATCTATACATCCTTTTTAAAAATGAGTGTTTCTTTTTTAATTAAATGTAATAATTGAATAAATTTGTTACTTTAGCGAGGAAGTCTTCAGATTATTAAACATTCCGCTACAGCCTACGCTGGTGGTTAATTTTGCGGGGGATCGATAAATTATCATTTAACGAAGTGTTAAGTTAGTTGTATTGTTTATTAATTCATTTTTTTCTGTATTTAAATTTTTCACACAAAATTACTCAAAGAAAACTATCGATGTAAAAACATTTTATTAGAAATAGCAAAACATCGCATGTCAACGTTTACGTCAATTTATTACCAACTTTTCCATTTTGTGCGAGTCAATTTTTTATAATATATGATTTTTGTTTAAAACGGCGGCAATTTCATGTAAAACACTTAAAACTTTTGGAAAAATAATTAAATACGTTAACATTTTATTTACTTACCGCTTAAAAGTAACACCGGTATCTTTTTATATCTAGTGGGTTTTATTGATGCGTGTTTTTAAAACGCAGGACAGCATTTTGGACGTAATTCGTCCATTGATCAAATGTGACCTGGCATATCGCTACGAGCGGGAGTAAGTGATTGTGATGCCGCGCATTCGTTGATGTCCTGGACCATCAATTCATTCGGCACGACGTTCCTTCGAGATTTTCTTTCCATACGTAGTTATATTTATTATAGTTCAATGAGTTTGAAAGATTCTTTGATGACGAGTTTCTTATAACCAGTTTTTGAAGTACTTAGCCTCCAGTTGTGTGTGGTTTATATAAGTAACAATTTGACTTGGATCTACTGTAAATTCCAACAAATTTTTAGTGAGAATAAGTGTTCATGAACCGGGATACAGCTATTATAAGTAATAAAAACGTGCACTAAACTAATGGAATATTTTATTTTACTACATTTCAAGTATTTATCAATCACTTAATTATCACTCTTAAATGTTCGTATGAAAATAAAGAGTTACTTACCAATAAAATCTTTTGTCGTTCGTCGTACATACCTCCAATGCACTTCCTTCTTATAAGAGCGTAATTTATAGTTAGTGATGATGAAGATGATAAGGCTTTTTTTATTATTATATCTAAATTTAACGTTAGTAAGCCTTGATACGGTAAGTTTATGATATTTTGTAAAAATGTTCTAAATGTATGTTACAAAAGTTAATATAACACATTACAGATAAACCTGGTACACAGAACACCCTATCAAGCAATTTGCATATAGAAAATTTAGTTGGCATAGATTTAAGATATTTTTTCGCAAACCCGAATCACGGACATTGGCCCGAAATGATTCCGGCGACTACAGGTTCGAAGAAAAAACGCAGCTATGTCAAATGCAAAGTGTGCTCAAAGAAGGGGATAAGAAAAGAGACTTACATAAGGTGTAAAGGGTGCACTGATAAGAAACCAGCTCTTTGCCCCCTCTGTTTCGAGGAGTGGCACACCACAATATTATAATATAATACCTATTATATACCTGCTGAGCAATTTAAAAAAAATTAGCATATCCAAAAAAGGGAGAAAATTGCATAATACTATTTTGTATTTATACAATAGTCGAATTGATATCTAGATTGTGAAAATTATGAATGTCGACTCCGTGGCTCCGCCTTTGTATGTGGTGTGGTGAATAACGCAGTTGTTATCCTTTGTTTATTATATTGTATACTATAGGATATGTTGTATGATAAGTTACATAAATACTAACTCAATATTGGGTGTTGTGGTACCACCGTTGTGTCTTTCCATATATATGCCATATATATTTCCATAACACAAGTGCATTAGCTACTTACTTTGGGATCAGAGCTATGTATGTGATTTGTGTCCAATATTTATTTATAGCTTATGCATAATACAAAAATATGTAAAATATAAACTTTTCTTTTACTAGAACCCCATTATTGCATTGCAAGCTGACTGTCTAATAAGAGTATATGTCCTTAACGTTGCTTTGCAAACTTTAATTGAGTTATACAAAATAACATAAATGGTGCGAAGATGATGTGATGTTCAAGTCTTGCCGTAGGATTATAGGACTATCAAACACTCACGTTAATATACTATCTCTTACAGACGATGCGACTTTCTGCAAGACCTCCCGCGGCGCTCGAATGCTACTCTTTAATGGTTACAAGTTCCTTAAACAGATGTGCAAGAAAGATATTACAAGATGGTGGTGTGGAACACTAAGAGGCTGTAAAGCAGTCGTTTATACAGATCAAGAAGGCTATATCGTCAAGTACAATAATAAACATTGCCACCCACCACCGCCAAGCATAAAATGTGATAAAATAATTAAGCGAACTGTCCGACCAATTTGTTTTGTAGACTCTTAACCTTTAATACGATTGAATGGATTATTGGTAAATTGTTACACTCTGTAGTAAATGTAAATAAAGCTAGCCTAAGGTATGTTTTAGGTGTATATCAATACGTTTTTCTATCTAGCCTGATCTATCTCATGTACGTACATCAAGTATGTCAATTGTATAAATTTCTGTAAAATAAAGTTTCATATTCTTATATTATCAGAACACAACATACTTAATGCATACACTATTTTAATTACTTTTAAAATTATATTAGTGAATAAATAATTAACTACTTGATTTAAAGATCTAACAGTATTCAACGATGAATTACCTACGCAAGTTGTAAGTTTTGTGTTAATCTTATTTTAAAATTAATCGTTTCGTTAAAGAGGAATATCAAGATTGTTTACAATATTCGACTTGTTAAGAAAAACAGACTTTACTTTGTCTTTATTTCCAGGTCCTCAATTTTGTAAATCTTCTCGAGGAGCTCTTATGATCAGCCTAGCAGGGTTCAAATATCTGAAGCACAACGTATCAAAAGACGGTATCAAGACAAGATGGTGGTGCGGTACTCACAATCACAGATCATGTCGAGCCGTCATATTTTATACTATAAGCGATAAAATCTGCTACGTCAAGAATTCACACAATCATCTACCCCCTGAAAAATTTTAAGTGACTTTTAAGCCGTCTTCGTCTTTTGTTTGTATGAAACATCTATTTTGATTTGTTGGTTTCATTTGTAGACATGTAGAAATCGTCAAAAATATAAAATACCGATGAGTAATATGCTTTGAAAGCAAGTATTTCATTGCAACACTGACTGAGCCTACGTTTATCAAATCGTCGGATTTTGAATAAAATAAATCAAACTGAAAAACAACAGAGCTGAGTTTTAATTGTTAAAGTGCAGCTAAAAATATAATTAAATATATGGCTTATAGCTTATATGATTTGATTCATACCTAGAGGGGTAATTGTAAGTAAAGAATCGTCTTCTAATTACTTTTAAGCATTATTATCTTGACATTTAAAAGGCGTCAAGCCTCAGCAATACTTTTAAGAACGCTTGTTTCTTGCAGTTATGAATCTGTGAAGTACTGGTATAAGTAAAGTTTGTTTGTGATCGTACTTTTGAACATAATTTCAGATTATTCTATTGACTCAAAAATAACACTTTAATCGTGCGGTACCTATGTTTGTTTTAATTTGTTGAATAAAATAACTTAAAATCTATCCATCTTTTATTTATTTATTTGATAGCTGGACGTTTTGCCACGATTGCACCTGATGTTAAGAGAAAATGCAGCCTAAGATGAACCACGGGTTTTTAGTGTATACTTTTACAGCAGCATATACATTCCAACTTGATTTTTAGTAGCAGGTACTGTGTCCATTTTCCTTTTATATCACGACTAGCGATCCCCTGCCACTGCGTTCGCGCGAGTTTTAAGTTTTCTCCCTCCCGTCGCAGTATTATGCTTTGTAGCCTAAAGCCTTCCCCGATAAACAAGCTTTTTTTTATAGATACAGTAGTTAATAAGATCACTGTGTTCAAACAAACAAACTTTTCAGATTTTTAATATTAAAATTGTTGTTCTCAATGAAAACACTTTACAGCTGAATGAAGAAATAACGTTGGTCGCAATCATTCCCTTATTAAACAACATCATCAGCTTTTTTCCGATTTCCCATATAAGAGCGTAGCCAAAACTAATCCCCGCTGTATACTGAGTTTCTTCTTCTCTTAGATCGGCCAACGTTCTTCACGTCGAAGATCGGTGCGCGGCTGATGCAGCTCCGCGGGCACCACTACACCAGGCGGTCGGTCTGCTCCTCCAAGGTCAGGTGGCTGTGCACGGAGAGCCGCGCCCGGGACTGCTGCGCCGTGCTCGTCACCATCGGCCGCACCATCATCGACCGCGACAACAAGCACAACCATCCGTCAAAATAACATCAGGCCACCCTTTAAGGGTTCTTGACTGATGGGCTGCTAGTCACTTAAGATTTTGGCAGCTGACGTGAAGAATTTCTATTTTCAATCACTTAAGCGATGGGGCTCAATTGCTTTGCTTTCTTAAAAAGGCAATGGTATCTCATTAACCAGTCAGCATTTTATCATTAGTGAGCGAATGAGCTAGCTACCGCCTGAGGTATGTGAGCAGGGAGACGGGAGAGACACGTCAGTCTCTACAAGAAACGGTTACCTACGTGTGCATTTTATTATTCGCGCCCAGAATCTCTCGCCGCTTAAAAATTTCTGATGACTAAAGCTTATTCGCGCTCACTATAAAATAGATCCGTCATCTATACTATAAATCATCTGTACACCTATACTAATATTATAAAGCTGAAGAGTTTGTCTGTTTATTTGAACTACTAGACCGATTTGACAAAAAAAAATGATGGCTTATTTATTGAGGAAAGCTTCAGGTAATAAAACATCACGCTGCAGTGGGAAGGGAGGGAGAAAACTCAAAACGCCCGGACAAAGTCGCGGGAGACCGCAAGTTGTACTTTGAAACTAAAAAGTTTGTTTGTTAGTTTGAGCGCCCTTGTCTTGGCAACTGCTGGACCGATTTGAAAAAATATTTTAGTGTTGGAGGTTGGAGTTTATTTATTGAGGATGGTTTCAGGCCATGAAATATCACACTACGAAGGGACAGAAAGGAGAAAACTCGAAACGCGCGGAAGAAGTCGCGGGGCACCGCTAGTTATACATAAATAAAAAACAAACTTATGTACCTGATCACTTCAGACCTAAAGCCTATTTTTAAATCACGGGCGTCAATATGGCGTGTGATGTTCATTGATTTACGTCCAAATTTTCCAATCAAAAAGAATTTAATTCCAAACAGGAGTGATTAAAACAAATATGACGTAAATTTGTGAGTTATTAGACTTATTTATTTTGCTTTGTTTTCATTGAATTTTAGTTCGCTTTCGAACGAAAATCACTCGCCATATTCAAGCTAGTCATTCAAAAGTAGGGGCTCTGATCTCCAGAAACTCCAGTGCTAACTCACTACTCATGC
Organism: Pyrausta purpuralis; assembly: GCA_963924145.1. NCBI lineage: Eukaryota > Metazoa > Arthropoda > Insecta > Lepidoptera > Crambidae > Pyrausta > Pyrausta purpuralis. The sequence continues at coordinate 24,963,137 of OZ001643.1, forward strand.
AATATTGACAGAAAAAATGTATTTAAGTTCTTAAGGTCGGTTGATGTACCGATAAAGTTATTAGAAAAAAATTAAAGTAGAAGAATGAGGTTAATTAATGTAGATAGTCAAACAATATAAAATGTTAAGACGGTTCCATTGAATGATTCCCTTAAAGAATCTGTGATCGGTATTTAAACGAATTATTGTGATATTAATTGTAGATAGCAGCCTCAGATCTTGTATTGCATTAAGTTCAGTTAATGTTCAGATGTGCCTTTTTGTGTGTATATTACAACTATGATATTGTTATGTAGCTATTTTTGTTTACATTTTACGTTGTCATCTTTTATTTGATAAACAATAAATGGAGACTTTAATTTCTAGTTATTTGTAAAGTACCAAGAAATATTTTAAGTGTCCTGTGTGCCCTCTGTGAAACTTTTGCATTCGATTGGGGTCATATTTGCGACCACGAGCAAGTAAAACGGTGCTTCTACTTAATGCAGGTTTATGTACTTTGCCTATAAATGCAAAATATATTATAGTTCCAAGCGATATGTGTACTTTATGCGGATTTTTTAAGAATTTACTCTAGGGTTTTGTAGTAAAATACAAAAAAAACGAAACCCATTACGATACGCCCGCGCGGCTCTAGTCTCGAAGACTAGTCGCCGCGAAGTATCTCACATACATTAATATGGAGACTCTCACACTACAATACTAGTATTCTACGCGTTCGCGTCGTGGTGGTCGCTTGTGCGTCGCGTCTCGCGCGTTTCGACAAGATGACGGCGGAGCAAGAAACAAATGTTAAGTTTGTACAAGAAATTGAAAAACATGCTTGTGCATGTGCACAAGGGTTATCAGAATCCTTTCTTCCGCACTGACACATTCTCTTAATTTAGTATTTCGTTGATGTATAGCTGGTTTAAATAATGTAATAATAAGATGCAAGTAGATCTCTTTCCACATTCGGTAGAAAGATAAAAATTTCTTATCATAATGTTGTAGTTATTGTGCGGCTAAAAAAACTCTGTCACTGGAGTCGCTCGACATAACGTCCGTCTACAAAAAACGAGTTTGCACAAATGATGAATTTAGTAATTTTTCAGTAGCATAATATGCGAGCGTGGCGTAGCGAACACGTATCCAACTAATATTATACTCGAGTATCGTTCCCTACAAGTATCGTAATGGGAGGGCTTTATAGTTTTGTAATTTTCACACACCATGTACCCACAGATGCGCCGCATATATTGAAAGAAGTAAGAAACGGCGTCCATGACGCACTGTTGTGGCAAAAACAGTATTACGGTATCCACAGCACAGGGAGGAACGGCCAGGGGCTGCAAAGCGGTCGTGATCACCAGACACGGTCATACAGTGAGAGTGACGTTGAAACACAATCACAAGTAACAGCCTCGACATAGTCAAATATATCAGTCAAATATACTCTCTGGAGCTTGTTGGAATCGTACGTTCCAATGATTTGATTATGAAAAAATTAAAATATGCTTTATAAAAGGGTATTTTTTTATTAATTTCGTTCACTTTTTTAAATAAGTAGGTATGTTATACAGGGTGAAATTGTAATCCGTACCGAAATTTTAGGTATAGACTCCACTGATGAATATGAACAACTTTTACTATGGGGGCAATAGTGAAATCGAGAAAAAAATCACCTGTTCCACAAAAGTTCAATTAGCGCACCGTCAAAATGTATGGAACAGATGTTTTTTTTCTCGATTTCACTATTGCCCCCATAGTAAATTTTTTTCAATTTCATCAGAGGAGCCTTTATACAATATTTCGGTACTGATAAAAAAGTCACCCTGTATACTTAATTACAGATACATTGTTTGTGACTTAATAAAGTATCTTATACATCAACAGTTACCACTTTTTCAGTATGCGATTTTGTGTAATTTCAGACGTTAAGTCCATTGACAAAACGTGGCATGGTATCTTTTATTTTATTTATCATTAAAAATATCCAAGTTCAAAGTCTTAAGTAGGTATAGTACGTATGGTCCGATTAACTTGAGATTTTGCTATAGATGAACGTTTCCACAGACGAAAAAAAAACTGACAAGAGCAGAAAGACTGGAAAGAAAGAGAATTGCAGAAAAGAACCGATATGAGACCCGTCTGGTGTAATAGTCGAGAAATCGCCTACTACGCAGCGGGTTGCGGGTTCGATCCCCGCACAATACAAACATTTGTGTGCATGAACATGTCTGTTTGTATTGGTCTGGGTGTTTTCTATGTATATCATGTATGTATTTACAAACAAAAAGTATTTAAGTATTATATACGATGTCTAGCACCCATAACACAAGCTTTGAGTAGCTTACTTTGGGACTAGATGGCGATGTGTGGGAATGTCCAAAGGATATTTATTATTATTATGAGCGCATGCGTCAAGATCCAGAATGGCTCAAAGCTTATAGGCAGAGAAAAAGAGTGAAATATGAAAAACGAAAGGCAAGAGGTCATTATGACATCAGCAATTTACCAAAAGCGAAATAGATTGGACGAAGGCAAAGACATAACGAAGTGGCAAAAAAAAGTTTCTTTATCATAGAAAGAAGTTAAAAAAAATTTACAGGACGAAGAATGCAATCTTGGCGATACTACCTAATATAATTACCTAACTTCTCTATCTTGTATTTTTTCTGCTTTATCTTCTCCATATGAATAAACATAAACATAACTTTATTTTCATGCCGTGGTAGTTACACTGCATACAGCTCGATAACAGGTGGACTGATAATCATGATTTACATTTTATTAAATTTGTCCGCCTTCATAGGAGGTTACTTTTGAAGAGGGTTCAAGGGAGCGTTTGATGAGAGCCGACCACCAATGCGCGCGTTACTAATCTTGATTGACCATAGCGCAGGCGCTGGCTGCCTGGAATGTAAAAATATCTAAATATTTGAAATATTAGCCAATATTTGATTATTTAATAATAAATATTGGTTATATTTATTATTTAATTATCAAATATTGGCAACAGTTTGCATACATGTATCATATACGATTAGGACGAACGATAGCGCGCGTCTCCGTGGATGGCACTATCTACAAGTTGTTACAAGAAGGTATGTATAATGATAGTGTACCAGCGAGTGTCTGCCGGTGGAGGACACCGGGATCTATCGATGTGACCCTAAGTATGGTCAGAAATTCAATAGATTTACTCTAGAACTATTGAATTTCTATCATTCTATAATATCATATCGAAAACCCTTGGAGTCCTCTACCACCAGACACTCGCGATGGTACACTCTCCTTGGGATGGGACATCTGTATAGTTTAAACCTAATGTAATTTTGAAAAAGTGAACTTTTAGTCCTATTTGGATTATGGCAATAGTTCCTCGCAAAGGCTTGTTTGATTGCTTATCTGAATCACAATATAACCATTCGAACCATTAATTTAACTTGAGACACAAGTAAATGAAACATATTTTTTAGTTAATTTGCTTCCAGATACCAACGAAAATGAAGATGATGAACCAGGCATTATCGAGAAGGTAAAGATGAAAAAATTCAAAACCCGACTCTCAAACGGCTACGGCGGCGTGCTACTATTGCTCAAAAGATCGTTTAAATATTAAGTGTTATAAGTGCAGAATAAGTATATTTCTAACTACACATACGAGGTGTTGTTTTGATCAGAGACATTCAACTCAGGGATGATAATATGAATATTTAGTCTTCGATCCACAAATCTCAATTAAAGATGTAGAAAATGGTGATGCAGGTCATCATTAAAGTAAATTATAAGGCTTTCTTTCACTAGGGACAAACAATATTGTTTTTTTTTATTCTCGACGTAGAAAGAAAAACTTGAAGTAAACTTTGTTTTTTTCCTAGGGTATTATGTTACCTCTGATCCGATGAATGCCAAGTTATGAGAGTAAAAAGTTACTTACCTACATGATTGTAGCATACGAGTAGCTATCCGTCAATCAACCTATTTATGATTTTAAGAAACAACGTATGATATACAAAGAAAATTAATACAAGTGACCATCTAACTTGACCAGCCAATAATTTAATAAAATACTCTCTATTGCTTTCAGAATTCGAGATTGGATTGACGGCGTTATTGCCTAATGGTAACGATCTACAAGCAGACATTGAGGATGTTGAAGAAGACGACAGAATCAAACGACCAATTCGGATAAGACCTATAGACAGATATGACGGTATCAATCACTTTCCAGGTCATTATGCAGCCCGAGGTAGATGTTCCCATTGCTCCAAAGGGAAAACGTTCATTAAGTGTATGAAGTGCAAAGCTAGACTCTGCTTTACAAAAGAAAGGAATTGTTTCTTTTACTTTCATCGCTATCTATAGTAAATAGAATATTAATAATAAGAATTTGGAGTACCTAATATACTTTACACGAAACACGTTTTTTTTTTCAAAACACTCCTTACATTTGTTATTTATATTGCTCACTGTATTGATATTTATGTTTCACTTTTTTATACATTTACAGGCAACGTCTACCCTATAGAAATATGGAAAAATAGTAAACACATTACAGTGAATGAATTTAAATATGGTATGCATCTTGTGTCGGGCGGCAAAGCTCGATGGCGATGCGTCAAACAGTGGAAGAAGTGTACAGCTGCCATATTTACGATTGGAAACTACATCTGTAAAATCAAAGATGATCATAACCATCTGCCAGAAGCTGAATGAAATATGTACTTTTTAACTAACTTAAGATCCGGACAAGACATGTGAGGCGGACTCGCGTACTAAGGGTCCCGTACCAACTTTAACTAAATAAGGGGTCCACTTACTTCCACTTGCCAAAATAGTACAATATTTTGTTGACTGCATAAATAACTTTGTTTTTCATGTTGTTTGTATTACAGACCAAATTGCATTTACAATGTTGGAAAATAATTCGATCACGTTAAAATATTTTTCAGTACTACGTCACATATTTTTTTATTTTTATAAATTTAGAGGGAGGACGTCATTTTTTCCACTTTGGAAGCGACTATCTTCCAATTGCTAGATTTTAAAAAAAAATAGCAACATGTATGTCATATAAAAATAACTATCTATAGACTGCGCACACGCATAGGTTTTAGTAGAAAAAACGTGTTAAGTTTCATGTATGAGAAGGCCCCTTAATTATCATTAATTTTTTTATGAAAATTTAATAAGGAATTAAAAAAATATATTGGTTAATGGTATTATATAGTTTACATTAATTCACTTCATAATACACACATTGACGATCAAAAATTTTTTCGGAAGCCTTACATCCAGGGCTTTCCAAATGCACCCTATGTATGTTAACCGAACTTTCATATGGTTCGAGATAATACCTTTTTCGGTAATTTTGAATATTTTCAAATAATTATTTTCTCCACTTTTTATGGTAGTACGACGTTTTTTTATAAAGATAAAATTATGAGCTAGCTGAAACTAAGACTAACAAAAGTTTAAAAAAAAGCCTAGAAAACTACAAAAAATTGCCAATCATAAATATAGTATATTTGGATAGCCCTGGATGTAAAGAATCTTATCTTATGTAATTGTAAAGCGCTCATCGGGTTTCACCTTCCTACCAAGTTTCAACTGTGTAATGCTAATAGTTTCAGAATAAGCATGGCAGTAACATACGGACGGACCGACAGAGAGACTTGACGAAACTATAAGGGTTCCGTTTCTTACCATTCGGCTACGGAACCCTAGAAAATAGGTTCTTAGTTTGACCTATATTTGTATAAGTATGTATGTTTGTCCAGGATTATCTTGATCTAAACATTTTGATTCACTTTTTAGAAAAATGTGAAAAATGCCTCTGCCTCCTAGTTAAGTTTTAACCTGTACCCTATATTTCTTTGCAGATTAGTTTGTGTGTGTGTGAGTGAGTGTATATGTGTGTGCGTTTTGTACTAGTTTACTACATTAAGGTACTTATAAAATGTATTTTGCAATAGAAGATTTACCGTGTTATTGTAATCTAATTGTTGTATCCAATAAAATATTTTAATTTTGCACACCTTCCTTGAATTATTTAAAATTGTATTACCTTTGTTGTATAAGTGTGGTCCCAGGAAACCCCTTGTAAGAAAATTGTATAGTATCTATCTATAGCAGCGAGATATAACTAAGTAGTATAGTCCAATGATCTATAGTACATATCCTTTCGGGTCTTCTTCTTTTGCCGTTATTTAAAGGCCGTTTTTCTTTGCTAGTCGAATAATGTTAAAAATCTTTTTATAACTTTTGAAATACCTAATATCGGTCAATACATTTCATTTAGAAAGATTATTTAAGTGGATGGTAAGTTTTGTGTTTATTTTATTTTTAAATGAATTATTTAGATAAAAAAGAATATTAAGATCGTTTACAAAATTGGACAAGCAAAAATAAACGGACTATAATATTAATATGGATGGGTCATGCATCTTCTCATAATTCTCATAAATCAATTGAGGGTGCTATTTTAGAGTTGTTTTACGAATAAATATTTGTCTGACAGTTAATACGTCACATAATTTATATAAGTATGTAGTACAAAATCTATATGGGTTTTGGGTTGGTTGGTAATGGACCTCGAGTACATAACTTGAGGCTCTTTCTGCAGACAAATTTTTGTCCTGCATGTTTTATCCAAAGCCTCATGGTTATTTTATTGGATTAAGTACTTAATAGTGTATAATTCTAAGAACTTGTCATTGCTTCAGACAAACCGATTATGATCCCAACCAAGAAGGGCAGGAATCTTCTGATGGTGGACGAGTATACATACTCGCAGATCAACGACAGCCCTCGATATAAGTGTTCCGCCGCGGGGCAGGGCTGTCGCGCGATGTTGCGGTACGAAGGAGGCAAGGTGGTGCGTACCAATCCCAACCACAACCACCCTCCTCCAAGGTACATCATCTCCAAAGGAATCTACGTCAAGTTGTAGGTTTGCCTATTTGTATTTTCTGTAATAACAGATACGTTCAATCAAACTCGAATCAAATCTGAAAACCAATATCCCATCAAAAACAATTTCAGGTAAAATGTCGCCAAAAGTCAAGATCGCATTGCTTTCAGTGTAAAAAATTAAGGTGGCCAGTCATAACGACTAACCGACTGCGCGGTACATATATAGTTCACAAGTGTATGCGCAAACACAGGTGCACTCTCTACTCTTTTCACTCTCATAGCTCTATGGGACAGCAATCTGACACGACCGGAGAGTAATCAGGCGCAGGATCAACGGCTTTACGTGCTTTCCGAGGCACGGAGATGAAACACTGCCAACATTCAACCACTGCCAACATCTCCGGGCTACCCTAAGATTTTTGAACAGAAAAACCCAGGTACATACATATTTTTAGCCCGACACGGGGATCGAAACCGGGACCCGGGGATGGAACGCTCTAACCGCTGCGCCACCGAGGCCAACGTAACGGTTAACACGTCGAAACACTTCGAGAAAGGGTAGCTAGTATGCCCTTGCGCTTCGCTTGGCTCGGTTTCAAGCGGGCCTACGACCGAGGACCCAGATCCTTGATGTTGTTTCTTTTTGTAGGTGTTTTGGACTTATTGTTTTATTGTGCATGTTTTTTATGAAATTAAAGTCAAATTGTAATTTCGAGAGAGCGATCTGATATTTATACCGACGAGGTCAAAAAGACAATTTCTCAAGATATAAGACGGGTATACGTTATCGCAGATTAAGTATTGTGCGTACTGGGTGTGCTCGTCTAGATGAAGCAGGCCCGTAGTGATCTACGCGTGTGCGCCTCTACACCGCCGCGTGCGATGCGAAGTACGTCAAGGATTAGATGTAAGTCATCAAAAAAGAACACACTTTATACTAACTATCAACGATAAATACGAGTATTCCATTTCATTTCCGGAAACATTGATGATGAGTATTTAATTGACAACCTTAAAAAAAACTTAAATCTGTACATATTTAAGTTGTTATTACATTTTCAAATACATGATCTGTATAAAAATTTCGTGCTTTTTATACAGATCATGTATTTAAAAATGTTATCCTCTGTCCACTAGCAGATATTATTTATCATGAGAGCTAAAACATCATAATAGTCGTAGTGTCGAACAAACACTAGGTGCAATGCTGTCAACCTATATACTAATATACTAATATTATAAAGCTGAAGAGTTTGTTTGTTTGTTTGTTTGTTTGAACCTTCCAATCTCAGAAACTACTGGCCCGATTTGAAAAAATATTTTTACGTTGGATAGTCCATTTATCGCGGAAGGCTTTAGGCTATATAACATAAAGATACGACTCATAAGACCACAGCAGCAATGAAAAATGTTGCGAAAACGGGAGAAAGATATTCCTTTTGAGTGCTTCCGCTGCGTACGCTGCGGAAACCGCTTAAGTTACACAAAAATCATGTATGACAGGATTGTTCAGCATTAAGAGTTCTATAATAAAGTCTGCGACAGCATATGTCTATCTTTTATGGTTGACTTACTACAACCTTTTTTATGATAATAAATTTGTAAATAAATTATGCAATATTTTTAGAGGTGTATTATATTGTTCAACTTAGGGCGCGCTTGAGAGGCGCCTGGCGGCGCCTCTTATGCGCGCTATAAGTTGAACAATTCACCTAGACTGAAAACTAAAACTTCGATTAGGTTGAACGACCGCGATCCAGAGAACCCAATTCCCTACTATCACACTTACATCTAATCAAATAGCTGACTGTTTTCTATTAAGATCGTTTTTCGCTTTCGGTAATAGTGAAACTCTAAAGACAATAAGCTAACCTGTGAGCTGATTTATCCAGATTAATGGGGAAGCTACGAAATTATATTTCATACTACATAACCATATCATTTAAAATTTAAATGGTAAATCTTAGTTATTGAAACGTTGTTGGTACCTAACCCACTATTATGATAGTTCCCAGTTTTCAATTTAAGTTAAAGTAAAACTTAAAGACAATTAAGTTAACCAAAACGAAAAGCCTTGATAGTTTATGATATCAGTAAAGATCATTGAAATTATAAGGAAGTAGTTTTGGTGGGGGATCAAAAAAATAATAAATAAAACAAATTGCTTCAAAAAAATTTATTTTCTTCACACCACTTGTTTAACAAAAACACGTTTTTTAATGCACACGTCTTAGTGTGATATATACAACTAAATACATCGTTTGATTCCTTATATTTATCATACAAATTAACTAAACTAGGACAGAACTTATCTTCTAAATTATGAATATCTTTTTTCTGTTATATTTTTTATATTTTCTGTTATATCTTTTAACCAATTAACTTTTTCTCCTCCCTTGGTATAAATGGTTTTGTTTGACAACAGTTCTATGATCAGGTCTTTATGATGAGAGTATGGCAAATAACCCTCTTTCCAGTAAACAGCTCTATTTCTTTCAATCCAACTAACCTGTCTTCTCTCTGTTTTGGTTAGGTTGTAATAAGGAAATGGGGGTTTAATAAGAAAAACATGTACTTTTTTCTTGTTTAAAATTGCTATTTTCTTAAGAATAAATTTATTATCATCTGTTTTAAAACCCTGCACATCTACTAAAACTTTCATGATAGTTTTCGAACGACTTTACTCAAAGGCTTGTATTCAAACAGACGATCGTTAATAATTAAACAGTATGCTGTTGTATCATCCGGCAAATAGTCCAAGCATTCAATTTCTATTCGCACATCTACAGGTCCAGTTTTCAAAGTTTCGTTTTGTCTTGAGCAATCAATAATAAACAATGAAGCTTTACTTTTAAAATTATTTAGATCAAGTAATGGGTCTGGTGGAATGTTGTAATACGAATGACGGAATTTAGTGTACATTTCATATAATATACTATATTTATTTTCATCAAACTTCAGATTCATAGATTCGTAGGGATAATATTGTGAATTCAAAAATAACGTTACGTTTGTTAACTTACAATGATCAAACTCTGAACAATCCAATGTCCTACTATTCTTTCTTTTTGATTGTAAACCTAAAATTACGTAACGAGGTTTTTCTATTTGTGAAGCAGTTTTTACCAACCATGAATGCTTTACTGTTTTAGGCAATACAGGGTATTCATTCAAATTTCTAAATGCAATTTGGATAGGCTTATCTTTTTCAAGAAGTTTAAGCAATTTCAGTTTCTCATAATCCGAAACTTTAATATGTGGAACTCGCCACTGTACTTTTTGAATATTTATTTTAATATAATTGACATCATCTGGTGAAATGACACTATTCAAAATGCTATGACCTCTGTTTAAAATAAGTTCATGCTTGCAGTTAATCACATTTTTTTTATAATCTTCTGCGAATCCTAATATTTTATCAAGGGGTATAACTACACTGAAATTATTATTATTTATTAAAGTCCCATTTAAACTCCACCCCCACGTAGCTGCAACTTTGCTCTCCCCTTCATTCATTGATATATATGATTTCATACAAGTAGTTATGCCAGCATTTTTGATACGATCTAGTTCAATACCATTCATTTCATATCGAATATCTTGGAATAGAAATAAAAATGGGTTATTACTGAGTTTGAGCGCTTTTTTAATATTTTTACCATCTTTATCATAGGGTTGTATTGATCCTTCAATGTAAATCGTACTCGCTGATGGTAATATGTATATATCCTGCTGATGAATTGGTATTCTTATTTCATCATTTTCATTAAAATTATTATTGTAAGGGTTGTAAGTATGAATTTCATAGCTTTCGATTGAGTTGTCGTATTGAGGATTATCACTAATTCCTAGAATATTCATGTTTTAAATCCTAAAGCTTGAAGAAACTTTTTATTTACTTTCGTTATTTTTTAACAGGCTTAACACGTGTAGACACTTTAACACTACGACAAGAATTGACACGTTTGATGTTCGTATTCTGAGCTTTATAAAATACTATCATATCGTAAATGAAGACGCAATTGAATACTTTCTCCTTGGAAATCGATGTAGTTTCCGTGTTCGTCTAGAATCTTTACACTGAGAGATGATATACAGTATTTGTTTAGGTTTAAAGATATTTTATTCTCATAAAAGACAATATACAGTCACTTACATGAGAACAACGCTTGCTTATAAAATTATATTTGTTTCGTCCGAGCTTAACCTATGGATATTAAATATATTATATAAATAAGTTATGGACAAATAAGAAAACAGTAAAATCAATTAAAACTTAAAAGTACTTTTCGATCACATATTCGGCCAGTTTTGATTTAATAACAGTATGAGAGGTTTCACTTTTAATATTAGACGGTAGCTGGTTATAAAGTTGTGCTCCTTCATACGTGATCATTTTTCTACCATAATTTGTTCGTATCTTTGGGGTAACCAGAAAACTAGCGCGCCGCGTACTACGCTTGTTTACCTGTTTGACTTTGGTGAGTGTTAGGTTAGTATGGAGTGAGCTTGTTAATATTTTTCGAATTAGAGTACAAGTGCCGTAAACGTATAATTGTTTTATAGTCATGATGTTAGTTTCTTCATATATTTTATTCGTCGAAGTGTAGTAATTATAGTGAAAAAGAGTCTTTATAATTTTATTTTGTGCTACTTGTAGCTCGGCAAGTTTTGTTTTAGGACCACTGCCCCAGACCTCTATTAAATAAAGTAAATGCGGTTTGACAAGAGAATTATAAATTTTAAAACGTATTTGGCGTGGAATACACCGAACGATATTCTTAAGAGATCCCAAAAGCGTAATTAATTTCGCTCGAATGTGTTCGATTTGTGTATTCCAAGTCAAGCGATTATCGATTCTCAGGCCTAAATATTTTTCACATGCTTTTTCTTGTAGTCGATCGTTGTTAATTTTTAATGGTGGGTATAATGGCAATGGTTTATTTTTGGCCTTAAAAATAACATAACAAGTTTTAGATGTATTTACTGTCAACAAATTACACTGAAACCAAGAATGCAGTTTGTTCAAATCCTTTTGAGCTTTTTTAATTAAATCCAGTATATTTGGCCCAAAGTAGAAAAGGCATGTGTCATCGGCGTATAATGTGATGTCGCCTTGTAGACCTATTTCTTGTATATTATTGACGTATATTAAAAACAGCAATGGTCCCAAAATGGATCCCTGGGGGACTCCACATGTTATAGGCAAACCTTGACTTTGAATATTATTTTCAAATTTAACCACCTGTGACCTGTTCTTAAGGTAAGACTCGATCATTTTTAGTGCAAAGCTTTTGATGCCGATCCGCTCTAGTTTCATGAGTAACAACTTATGGCTTACGGTGTCGAAAGCCTTTTTCAAATCTATGAAAATACCAAGGGCAATGTTTTTGCTGTCTATATTCATCCTAATTTTTGTAACAAAGTCAATAGTAGATGAGAGTGTGTTGCTTTTAGGCCGAAAACCGTACTGTTGATCATATATAAAATTAATTGAGCTTAAATATTTTTCCAAACGAGTGTATAAAATTTTTTCAAAAATTTTAGAGATCACCGGTAAAACAGATATTGGTCTATGATTAGTTTAATTACCAGGTTCAGTTTTTGAACCTGACTTATATATAGGCATAACCTTTGCCACTTTTAAGGTTTGAGGGAATATTCCTTGATCTAATAATTTGTTGAAACACGCAGATAAGTTAGTTGCAACTAAATGTGATATACATTTAATAGCTTTCGTATTTATACCATCTATTCCAGCACTAGCGTTTGAGTCTAAGTTTTGTATTATTTTGGTAATTTCGTCGGGACTACATGGGGTCAAAGTCTCAAGTTTAGAATCACATGGATTGGCAGGTAAAGCGTGAGTGTAATTGTTGTGGTATATTTTGGGAATATCATCAGCCAATTGCTTTCCTACAGATGAGAAGTATTTATTGAATTCTTCAGCAATCAATTTGGCATCGGTAATTTCGGTTGAATCTATTATCAGTTTTGAAGGAGCACAAATTTGTTTTATTTTATTACCGGCTAACCTATTGACTAAGATCCAAATTTTTTTTGGTTTATTGGCACAATTATTGAATTCTTTAAAATAGTAACTTTCTTTTCTCTCTTATATTTGTTTGCATAGGTACTTTGTTTTTAACTGTTTGATGTAATTTCTTCATATCTTCACTTTCCGGATTCTTCTTTAACTCTGACCAAATACGATTTCTTCTATTGATACCTTGGATAATTGTACTGTTGATCCAATCCTTTTGGGGCATATTCAAAATTTTCTTCTTCATTACTTTACTTTCTTGGATGTATTTATGTATTTTGTTTTCTAGTATCGTGTATTCCTCATTCAAATCATCAAATCCACACTCCTTTACAACATTATAGAGCTTATTATAATCTACAGCTTCATATTTTCGAATGATTTTTGATTCAGGCTTAATCTCTTTCAATTCTACGTAGATTTGTCGATGATCAGACATAGATGATTCAATAAGAGCAACATTGAAACTGTTGTTTTTTAAATTAGTAAGGACATGATCGAGGATAGATTTTTTCGTTGTCGAGTCCCGCGTATGATACTTTTTACTTATTTTGTTGAGTACAAAATGTCCAGTTTCAGATAATGTTTCTTTGTATGTCCTATAATCTTTATCTTTTGTTCGTAAATCGATATTAAAATCGCCAAAGACGACAGTTCTTGGTCTTTGATGTAGCTGTGCGTTAAATACGGCGATAAAATTTTGTAAATTTGTGTCTCCTCTCCAGGTTTAAATATTATTCCGATCTCTAGGGCGTAGCTTTGAAATTTTATCCATAGATAGTTATTTCCATCGATATAAGTAGATTCGGAAAAGTTAAGTTTTAAATTATTATGAACATAAGCCGAAACTCCACCTCCTGTTCTATCTGTACGAAAATTGAAGTAGTGTGTGTAGTTTGGTATGAGCAGTTTTGTGGCCTGAGCTTCATCTTGAATCCACGTTTCCGAGAGTATTATAATATGCACAAGTTTTGGTATTGCTCTGATTATACACATTAACTCATCAAGTTTACCCTTTTTGCAGATACTGCGAGCATTCAGGTACAGAAAAGTTAGCCGTGATTTGCTACAGTGGAGTTCCTGATAACCGTTAGTCAACTGATATGTGATTTTCTTTTCATTCGCATCAGTCTGGATACTATTATTAGGGTTTATTAGTTTTTTGTCGAAGCTTCAATGATGCAGGGTATTCCTTGAATGTATTTAATAGTGAGATTATTTTCTCCATCGGCTTTACGACGAGCTAATTCAGCTTTAATCTTTTGCAAGTACTTGTATTGTGCTGGAGTCTGATCCGAGTAGATTTTGATATTCTCTGGTAGTTTGTTTTTATTACGTAGAAGATGTTTAGCAGGAACATTGCTCTCATAACATACTTTGATTTTCCGAGATTTTTCTGGATTATACCTTCCAATTCTTATGACCTTTATTGGCTTTGCAATGTTTTTATCTATATTCGATTTTATATAAAGTATATCCGACATGTCCATGGACATTCTTTCTTCAGTACTAGATGATTCTTGTTCAGGCAGGCCCATTACTATTATATTTTTTTCTCTCTCATTCCGTTCTTGAACTTCACGGTACAGTTTTTCACTTATATTCTCCTGAGAGTCAGTGCAAGGCATCCCGGATGTTGAGGGTTTTTGTATGTGTTTTGCTTCTTCACAGTTTGACTTGAGCGAATTCAGGCCATTTTCAAGTTCGGTGACTTTAGCTTTGATGCTGCTTTGTTCCATGGCTATTTTTTGTGACGATGATTTAATTTCATTTACTTGGGACTGAAATTCTGTAAGTTGAGTTGTAATTTGAGTGATGTTTTCTTGCATTTTATTAATCATAAGTTCGTTACTAGATGTGTACTTTTCTAATATGGCAGCCATACGTGAAATTTCAGAGCGCATTTCTCTTATTTCACCCGTACAAACACATTCTTCATGATCAGGTTTGTATTTTCTTTTTCTAACCGTAATCATCGAGTCCGTCTCCATACCGCTTATCTTTGACAAGTCTGGCTGAGACCCCCCGCCGGTTGCGGTCGCGTTTCTAGTGGGCGAGCGCATTACGTTTATCATTGTACTAAGTCTTTAGGATAAGTAAATAAGGTCGACAATTGGAAGTGCCTGATACGTGTCGGCGCTGTAAGTGTGAGCGAGGTGAAAAATAGCGATTGTGCTTTTTACCCGAGTGGGGACGGTCGCTGCTCAGGTCCGCTTCGTGCGTTGTAGGTATTGTTATTGTGTACTCGTAGATCTTGCAAATATTCACCGGATCACTTCTATTGTCTAAGTAGTATGCGTTAATTTTGAATAGCACTGAATTAAATGTTTTTGAGAAAAATGACAACACGTCTATGCTAGTTGACGCTCGGACGACGATACCTTCCCGTTGTTTACGGGAAGGTATATAATATTTTTCGGTATTTCAATATATCGATGACCAGGCGATACGTTCGGTACAAATTCATTTAGGTATGATATGCGAAGGTGATCCGTTATTATATGATCCTTGCACTAAATCACATTCAATCCTTATCATGGACGGAGGCAGAATGTTTACTGGGCTTACAGATTCATACCATTTATTTGCTTCTAACTTTACGTTCTGAAAGCCTAGTAACTCTTCAATGCTATTTTTAACAGTGAAATCCACTTTTTTAAAACAATAAAAATAACTCTTTAATGTATTATTATTAGGTTTAATCTTGATTTCACAATCGGTGATGTTTGTTTCAAGATATTCAGCAACATCGTAAAGATCATAAGTCCCAACAGGTATTTGTATCTGTTTATTATTATCACCATATGTAAATATATTGTTAAGAGCAGTTACATTTGGTATGGAATTTAAAGCAGAAAAATATAATAATCCACATTCACATTTTTCCCATAAAGTGAAGGGTGGTTGAAATTGTGATTTTAAGTAAGATTTGTTTCCGGTAATAGTTAAAGTGATAGACATGATTGAGTACTAATTCATTTAAGAACTTTCTCGAATATTTATCTAGTATTTTTGACCAAAAGTTTCTAAGAAATAGCAGATATAAATGCCCACAGTTAAACGGATGATTTTTTTGTACATTTTCGGTATTTTATTTTAAAAATCTAGTGCCAACATAAGAAATGAATTCTTTTGGAGGCTTCAAATTACCATAGCTGTCAAAATATATTACATTTTTATAATATTTTATGTAGGCTACCCAGTGAGAACCCGGTTTTTTCGAACTATCGAGGTTGATAATACCACATTCTTTTGGATACGGATACTTTGGCAATTCATCACGCATATAAACACCTCGGAATAATGAAATATCTTTACCATATTTAATTATATCGATATTGCTCAAAGCTCGATTGGGTAGCCGATACCTTAGTTTTTTTATTACAAATAAAAATTCCTAGTCCATCATGATGAGGTCTAACTTCTAAGCCTTTCCCTATACACAAAGTTTCCATCTTTTCATTGTGTCGTTTTAATTCAGCTAAGCGTTTTTTAGCAGCTTTAAATGTATTGATAGCTTTAGTGATTGCCGCTGCTCCACCAGCTAAGCTTCCAGCAGCCAGCAAATATAGGTATGAGAGGAAGAACTCCACCAGTTTTTGGCACAGGTATCATACGTGGGAGTTTTACAGTATAATCTTTCATAGACTCCTTAGCTGCTGCAATAGCTAGATCAATAACCATCTTTTTACACTTAGGCTTTAGTTTTTGTAAATGTTTTTTGCGTGAGACACATTTTTTTTAAAATGTTTCTTGACACTACCTTCACTTTTTAAGGTTTTCTTATTTTTTCTCAAACCATAGCCTGTAGCAACTTTAGCTAGCATAGCTGCTGTGTGCTGCTAACTTTTCTCCTACACCAGGATTTACATCTTGAGCACGTTTTCTTGCCATTTTCATTAATAACATATCAGCTATGTGACGATCTCTTGATGAAGACGATTTGTAATAAGCTATATCGTGTTCTTTACAGTACTCGTCTAATAAATTAATACCCCTTTCTCGTTGAAGTTTTACTAGTTTAGTTCCAGGACCGCAATAGTTATATGAAGTATGTGAAGTTCGAACGGTAAATTATTTATAAACCAATTAAGGAGACTGCTGTCTACCATAACTCGTATAGGACTAATATAATGGTAAAGCGTTACTGTATTAATATACTATTGAACGATATTTGACTTATTAATCCAACAATTTTTTTTTTGAAGACAATCCCAACCATTTCACTAGCACCTTATTTCCCTTTGTTCTTAGTACTTTTTCTCCATATAAATTCTTGCTCATAAAATGCTCCTAAAATAGCTCTCTTTCCAGAATCCTCAATAAGATATGTTGGTGGGACCGTTTTTTGTACTTTGATAATCTTGAATATTTCTGCTGACCAGTTAGGTGTGTAACCTTTTTCAAATACTCCTTTGTGTTTTCTAATTCGCACAAAGTCCCCAACACTGAACTTAAACTTCTTTACTATTCTATTTGATAGTTTAGCATATCTACCATGCCATATCTGAACATTATTTTGATTTACATTTACAGGTATAAGGCTAATAGTTCTATGATAAGTATGGTTATATTCATAAATGCCGTCATTTAAAGTACAATCAATCCATTTATAATTACCCTATAAACTAAATAATTTATACATTTTTGTTTTCAATGTTCTAATAAGTCTTTCTGCAATGGAAGCCTTTTTAACGGAATACGTTAAATAATGTCGAATTCCATTATTTAAAAAAATGTTTTTTAGTTCACTGTTATAAAACTCTGTTCCAAAGTCAGTTTGCAAGTTTTTTGGGACACGTCCACTAGTGAATAAATCAGTGAAAGCCTTAGATATATCATGTTTTGTTTTCCGCTTTAATGGATAGGCCCATGCATATTTTGAAAAAGTGTCAATAACAATCAAAATATATTTATAACCCTTATTTTCTTTAGAGACAGCTTGCATATCGATTAGACCAGCTTGCCACAAATTATCAATACCTTTCATAATAACACTCCGACGAGGAAAATTAACCCTCTCATTTTTATGTATTTCGTTAACCACATCAGATTTACTCATTTTTTGAATTTATTTGCTATTTTTTCAATATTATTTAATTTAAAAGTCACCTCACTCAACTTATGATCGGTTGCCTGAATGAGTTTTAAACAGTTTTCTATGGATTTATATAACAACTCTTTTTCGGTTGTATATTTTATGTCCATCTTTTTATGGTTATCTTCTATAGTTTTATCAACATACTCCTTGTTTACGCTATCTGTGAGGTAAACTGGTGATTTTACATTACTTATTACTTTATTTTGAGCATCCAAAATGTTGTTATTCAGACGTTTCAAAGCACAAAATCATTTTTATTTCTATTATATTTGAAAGCATGATGACCAAATTTATCGACGTTCATATTGAATACTTGTATGATATATTCTATTCGCTTTATAATCTTGTCCCCCAGTTTTGTTCCCTAATAATACCACATTCTTTTAGTTCTTCGATAATGGACAAAATTTCTTTATCATTATTAGTATTTCCAGCTTCTTTTGAGGCAATCAATAATTTTAATCTTTCAATCAACTCATTAGGATCATCCCAGTATACTAAATCAGTATCACATCTATACGTTTTAAATTTAGGCAAATTCCCACCACGTTTTTCAGAAATATTATTACTAAATAACGGTTTGATTATTTCTCGATATTTAGCACTTTTACTTCCTTTGATTTGTCCATTAGGATTGTAACCTCTTCTATGAGCGTTGGTAATGGAAAGCATATTTTTATATATAAATTTATCATTTTCAGAAACCAGACTTAAATCAGGTTTCTTAGATAGAATCAAATCTTTTATTCCTGGTGTTAATTCATACCGTTCAGTACCGATATTTATGAAATATTTGGTGCCAGAACCCAGCATATTATCCATTTTAGAAAAAAACACTTTTGAGTTACCCATATAGAAATTTCTATGAAGACTATGTATTCCACAAGGAATGTTAATATTTTCATAAATATCTAGCAGATCATCTTTTACTAATGACTTTATTAAATTAATTTGATCCTCATCACCATCATCATAATGATCATGTAACTCAGAGCTTTTAAATGAAACGTTCGTACTTTCGCTTTCACCATCATCCGGTTCTTCATTAATTGTCGTACTATTAGAGTTGCAACCTTTGAACTCTTTGCTAGGTGTACTTAGGCTGAGTAGTGAATTAGAATTTGACATTTTTTTTAATTGAAATAGTTTATTATTATTATATTTACAACTATTTTCAACCAAGGTGTTAATAGGAGTGGTGATAGGGTTCAACAACTTTTGCATAGTTAAGCCAGTTTGATCCTCTTCATCTTTCATTTGTTTTATTTTAGCTTGAATAGATTTAACTGATTTAATTAACTGCTGCTTAACATTTCCTTCCATGATAACCATACATACGCCCATCAATTGTAATGGAAACAAATACACTACTATTTTTACAATATCGTCTGGTTTTTATAAGTGATGGATCGTTTTTCTTTAGGTTAAAAATGAAAGCTCGGTACTGTTTGATAATTATGAATTCATCGATTTTTTTTCTATACCTTCCTGATGTAAGAGGTCTATCTTTATCAATAATGAGAAAATTATAATGATCTCTCCAAACTTCTGAGCATATATGTTTAAAACAAAGCCATGTCATGTCGGTGTTAACATGCTCATGGTAAACATGTCTAAGATTAATGTCGTCTTGTTTAAAGATTATGAAGAAGTTAGCGTTATCACGAACCAATTGTTTTGGTATTTTTGAGTATGTTTGTGACAAATAAAAGCAGTCAATATTGTTGTGTCTACCCATGGTAAAGTAATCACGAATTATTGACTGTCGATCGCACACAACATCATCGAATATAATAATAGAATTAGGGAGAGATTTTTTAGGAATGATAACTTCATCATGCTCGTGAAATCTAAAAAACTTTACCCCGTCTACTCTGTTTAACACATTTTGTAAAAAGCAGTATTTAGGTTGAAAAGCTGTTTTAGAATATAAATACACATTACGAAACTTTAAACCATTTTCATGTAATAACAAACTTATCATAACGTTTGTTTTTCCACAATTCGAAGGGCCGCAAATTATACACCGTATGGTATTAGGTAAAAGCATGCTGGGTCTCGCATTCTGCGTTCTGGTGTCAACGTTCAATTCGTTAACCTCTAATGAAAGAGTTTGTTTAACGAGCTTCATTATGGATATGAGGACTGAAAGTGTGTGTAGTTCTTTAAATATGATTCAGAATGTATTAAATCAAAATAACATTAATATTTTTCCATAATTCCACTTTTTTAAGTAGGTAATTATTAGTTCTTTGTTTAAGTGTGGAAAAAAATAAACGTCATGAAATAGTGTAATAATTATATTTTTACTTATTGGACTATATAATTATGAAGACATTTTGAAGAATAACATTTGCTCTTAATAGACTAACATAACATTATAATAATTATACTAACGTAATAAAATATTAACAATATTACGTATTACTCATTTGGTAAATTGATTAATAAACTGTAAGCTTAAACATTTACATTTAAAATAAAGTATCACAATGCCCCCATGGCAATGTTTCTATTTGATTGGACATAATTTGTCGTTTATCATCCTGTCTATTTAACACAAGTTTGTTGATTTTTTGTGAATATAAAACATGTTTAAGAGATCTTATTAAATGTATGCTGCATCTTACGTCAGTATTTTTATTTTATGTGTTTTCATAATGACTCATATTCAATTTTTTAGTAACAGACTTTGATACACCTTTTGCTTTTTTAATTACGGTTTTTGTACTTTCAATACAATAGAGTTTCGCTCTGTTATCGGGTCCCAAGAATAAGCTTTTTTAAAAAAAAAGGAATTTATTCACAAAAGGCAATACACGTAATTGAATGGGACCCGGGAGCGACCGCGCTCTAACACGGCTGGCGATAGACTCCCCGAGGGGTGCCGGGAAACGAACTGGCTTGGGTGCAAAGTGCATAGACAGCAATTGATATGATTGCTCAGCCCATCTCCAGGCATAGCCCAGGTATAACACCTCCCCCCTGAGAATGAACTTCGGTGAAGATCTGGAAACCGAAGCTTCATTTTACTTCATAATTCTAATAGATGGAAGGGGTATTTCTTCCTCGACAGCTGCCGCAGCTGAAGGCTGCGGTTGCGGCTGTGGCCTTGAAGGTTCAACTGAATTCGCTTTTAAATCATAAGTATCCAGCGGGCGGCTCCCAAGTTTACAAGAAATAAAATAGTATCTATATATCCTAAATGCTAAATAACCTACTATAATTATGATAATACAAAAAGTTACAATTGAATAATGTGTCCCATACCGAATTATGTGCGGTTCTTCCGTTAATTTATCAACATTGTAAAGTATTTTCGAAAGTCGTTCATTTTCCCAATTTATATTATCTAAATCTATATTTTGCAATCGAGCAGGAGACACATTGTTCGTTACTTTTGGAAACCTATCGATACTACAGCACGAGTCATTTACTAAATTGAAATCGAACATTTTTATTGGTGACGTAATATTTAAAACATCACTGTATTTCGGTACTAACATAGTTGTTTTACAGTAACCTTTACAGTTGCGCGGTATGGTTACAACGCCCACGCCCTGTATGTTCATCTCAATTAGGTTTGAATTCGCACAATCTATGGATAACTTAGTAGGTTCGGTTTGAACAAAGATCCATTTGTTATTAGATAAGTAATTCCAAATATCGAGGTGTCCAAAAATGAATTTAGTTTCGCATTGTTCCGGGATACCACTTTTAACCTTTGTTAAGAGTTCACTTTCACAACTGGGTTTCACGTCGGAGGTGAAAACATTCGTGACGTCACAAATGTAACTGCCAGAGAACACTATATCACACACTTCTAAATCGTTTAGATCGCAGTATTGGGACTTGTCCTTGGTCATTGCGATATATCTCGTTCCAGGTATAATTAAACTGAACCTACTGGGTTCATTTACATTATATGGTATTGGTAGACCTAGGTTATGATACAAAACAAACCGTTTAGTTGATACTAACGGTATTCGCAGTACAAAAGTTACCTTATTATTAGAGAAGTAGCAAATAATTTTAGACAATCTTAAAATTACGTGGATATTATTTAAATCTAAGCTTATCGGTAATTCTAAATTACTAGGAAGGTGCCTATAGTTATCGGCGAGCTCTTGGTGCAGGTGCGCGGGAGTTATCACGGCGGGATGCAGGATGTTTTGACTACACAGCGTGATAGCGCTTATGATGTCTTCCAATTGAAAGGACAAAGTTAACACTGTAGTTTCTAAGTTATTGAATATAAAATTAAATTCGGATTGTAATTGTACTTCATTAGAAGTCGAGGTCAGATTCTTAATGCTAATTGAGAGCTTGTCGATAGTTTCTAGTAAAGTAGCTTCATTTAATCTTATTTTATGCAATGTTTCATTATAACCTGAAATTACAGACTTAGTTATCAAAATATTTTCTTTCATATATGAGGCCAATTTATTCTGATTATTTTGTATGGATGTTATGGCTTCATTGAACTTAATACCATCATTTTCGTCTAAGTTGCCAAAGATGGTTTTAACGACAGTTCCTAGCCCACCTATCCATGCTCCGCGTTTTGGTCGGTTATCTATCAAATGAGAAATGGATTCAAATTGTGTCAAGATGTCGCGGTGTTGCACGGTTAAGGGTTCTAACGCGTTATGACACTCAAATTCTTTGTATACTCGAGATTGCCGACATAATTGTCGTATTGTACTTAATGCAGAATCTATGCTTTCCAGGTGGGGTTTTATGTGGGAAATGTCTATCGGTAATATAACGTTCAGAAGGCTGTCTCTGATTCTAAGATCGCCTAGGTAGTCGAAATAAACGCCGGATCCGGATGAGATAGGTTGAACCAACTGTTGATTGACATCGGTAGCAGCTAACCTGTTACAAAGTATAATTTTCTTATTAAATCTATACCTTACCATTTTCTATAGAGTAATATGTATATATTCTATAATTAAGTTATATGTATGTAAGTATATATATGTTTGTGTGCATATATTCCTATCCTAACTAACCCTAATAATAATCATTCGCTCTTATGTTTCAGGGTTCGAGACCTCTGCGAGCTTTATTTCATCGTAATGATGACGCACATGACGTCGGTTGATAAGGACAGATAGGTTGTTACTTCCATGAATCTTGACTACTTTATAAGGGCCTTTCCACACTGGGGAGAGTGCCTTGCGTAATCTCAAGTGATTTTTAATATAGACGTAATCGCCTACTTTATAAGTTTTAGATGCACTTCTTTTATCGTAATACGTTTTAGATACACCCTTGGATCGGAGTATGTTCTCTATGGCTTTTTCACGGGAGAAATTTAGCCTTTGTTGGAGGATGCGAACATAGTCGGGGTACGTGACGTCTTGCGGCGTATCGAAGATGGAATTTGGTATGTAAGGCTTATTGCCAAACAGCAGTTCGTAAGGTGTAAAATTCGTAGTGCAGTGTACGGCTGTATTGTAGGCCAGCATGGCAGTGTATACATATCGGGGCCAGTTATCTTGATTGTCGTTCACGTATGATTTTAAATATTCCTTGAGGGTGGAGTGACTTCTCTCTAAGGCCCCTTGCGTCTGAGGATGGTAAGGAGAGGACCAAAGCTGTTTTATTTTGAGGAAATCACACGTCTTCTTAAACAAGTCTGCCGTAAAGTTGGTACCTTGATCGGTAAGAATCGTTTTGGGAATTCCGAATAATGATATAAAATGTACGAGGCAATCTGTTGTTTCTTCAGCCGTAACGGTGCGTATAGGGTAAGCTACTGAAAACTTTGTGAGGTCATCCTGTAGTGTCATAATGTATTTCAATTTGGCGGTACCCGATTCTGGTAGCGGTCCAACTATATCAAGAGCAACCCGTTGGAAGGGGCTCGTTGAGGTTGTGGTTATCTGCATCGGGGCCCGATTGCATCTCCTGAGCGCTTTGTTAGTCTGGCATTGACCACAGGATTTTACATAGTGTTCTATATCGGATCGCATGCTTCTCCAAAAGTAGCTCTCTTGGATTCTTTTAAACATTCGATCTGTGCCCAGATGTCCAGCGATTGGAATATCATGATTCTCCTTGAGAATCTTAGGTATTTCTGAGAGTGTTGGGTAAATAATTGTATCTTTATAGACATTTACCGTAATACTGAGGTTATGAAACAAGTATAGAAACATGTTGTAAATCTTTATATATTGTAATTTATCGAATGGATTTTTGAAGTCAGTGATTGCGAATTCTGTGACGTTCTCTCTATTTGGATTTAAAACCAATTCGTCTCTCAGGTTTTGTAGTGCTTTGTAAATATCTTCGTAAGAGTGATTGTCAAAATGATATACCTTAGTGAATAAAAGGTAGTAAGTTTTGTTATTGTGTTCGAATGAGATAAAGGAGTGTAGGGTTTTTTCCTGAGATATAATTTCGCTTGTATCAGGGATGTTAGATAACAACTCGTGAACTGAGTAATTAGACTCGTCGAGGTCAATGGAGGTAGGTATGACTATAATGGTGCAAGACGCTTTGGAAATATTCAGGTTGTGCTCTTGTACAACGGTATTTGAGGTAAAATCCCTTTTTGCAATGGATTGGAGAAATTTTGAATAGCTTTCGCTTGAGGTCGACGTAATCGGTAGCGGGTGGTCTATTTCGCGGGATGTGGATGGCTGAGGCGATGAGAGTTCATCTAAATTAAGGTCCGGGGTAGCCGAGGGATTACGTGCAGGGATGTTATTGTCTAGCAATAGTTGGTCGTCTTCTAAAAGGTCTATACATGGCATATCATCGCTGGTCGTACCTATATTGGATGGAAGGTTGATATCTAGATCCTCTAAAGTCAAAGGACTAAAGTCTATGTCTATTTGAGATCGCGTGTTGGTTTCTGGGATATTTTCCGAGTCAAGAGTCGGAGCATCCTGTTGGGACTCAGTATTATTCGAAGTTGAGGGTTGAGGTGAGGCGTCCTCTTGTTGAATGGGATTCACAGGAAAACGTGAAAGAGCATCGGCATTGGAATTCGTCTTACCTTTCTTGTACTGGATGTCATATTCAAATTCTTCTAATTTAAGGCGCCAACGGACGAGGCGGGAACCTGGGTCTTTACAATTGAAGAGCCACTGAAGGGGCTTGTGGTCTGTTATTATCTGAAAACGATTACCATACAGGTAAGGCCTAAATACTTTGGTGCCAAAAACGATAGCTAAGCACTCCTTTTCGGTGACGCTGTAGTTAGTCTCAGCTTTATTCAGCGTTCGGCTTGCATAAGCGATGGGGAGGTCTTGTCCTATGGGACCTTGGGATAATATTGCCGAAATGGCATGATTAGTTAGGGCTGAGCTGTAGGCTACTAACGGGGTCACAGGTGGCGGATAGTGAACGGCCACCAGATATGGTGGTTAGCTGCGAATATGTAGAATAAGCAGTCCCCGACCACACAGCGGCAGGATACCAGAATGTAGTGGGGAGTTCAGTGGGATGAACTTCTCTACAAAAAGCTACGATATTCCTTGACGATCCTGTGCCATGGCGAGTCAACGCCGCCATCAAATAAGCGTTCCCCTGGTGTTGTGCAGCAGCAATATCAGTACTGGCAAAAGGCCGAAGATATAGGATCAAGAAGGGCTTTTGACTGGATATTAAGAGGCGGGACAAACCGGTTCTTAAACTGCGGTGTGGAAGGCAAGAGGGAAACCACCACACTATCTTCCCTAATTTTGGAGTTTTATGAATATGGACAACAATGATAAAGTAGTTCTTGACAACGGGCTTCCACGATGTAATATGCCGTGGCGGTCCGAGTCCGGCAGGGTCAGGAGCAAGGCTGATTCGGTCGTCATCCAGCGAAATCCTTGTAAAGTTGGCACATGGAATGTGAGGACGATGCTAGAGCCGGGGAAATTAGAAGAAGTAAAGATGGAAATGGACAGACTCAAAATTGATATACTGGGATTAGCTGAAGTAAGATGGGGAGGAAGTGGAGATTTTTGGAGTGATGAATATAGAGTTATATATACGGGAGAGAAACAAGGATCTAATGGCACCGCTATAATATTAAATAAAAAATGGGGTTTAAACATAGAAAATACCATACACCTTAGTGACCGATTAACAGCAGTTAAGATAAAAGCTAAACCATTTGATATTACTTTATTGCAAGTTTATATGCCTACGAGTGGCCACCCAGATGAAGAGATAGAAGAGATATATGACAGCATAGATTCAATTTTAGATACAGTTAAAGATACAGATAGTTTGATTATTATGGGTGACTTCAATGCGGTGGTCGGTGAAGGAAAGGAAGAAATCTCAGTAGGAAGTTTTGGGTTGGGAAAAAGAAATGAGAGAGGGGACAGACTAGTACAATTTTGTAAAGAAAATGATTTGATTATTACAAATACAATGTTTAAGCAACCAAAAAGAAGACTCTATACGTGGAAAATGCCGGGAGATATTGCTAGATACCAGATTGACTACATAATAATTAAAAGTAAATTTCTGAAACAGATAAGTCTGTGTAAGACTTTACCTGGGGCCGATTTAAATTCTGATCACAACCTTCTTATAAGTTTACACAATTTTGAAACTAAGCAACTAAAAAGAAAACACAAACCAAAGAACTTGGATCTCAATAAACTTAAGGATATAAATAGTGATAGTAAAGTGCAATATAGTAATAAAGTGGGTCATAAGTTAGAGCAAATTATTGATAGATGTAAGAATAACATTCCAAATATTAATATTGATGAAAGGTGGACTGAAATCAAAAACATAATGGTCAAAAGCGCAGAAGAGACAATAAAGAAAGAGAAGCTAATTCCGAGGAAAAACTGGCTTAGCCCAGAAATTATAGCATTAATGCTTGAGAGAAGAGAATTAAGAAACAAGACGGATGATGTCAAGGCAAAGGAGTACAGAATATTAACAAACAAAATAACACGACTGTGCAGGGAAGCGAAAGAAAAACATACGGAAGAGAAATGCAATAAAATAGAGTTTATGATGAAACGGGGGGAAATGGAAAAAGCCTACAATATAATTAAACAAATGGACAAGAAACATAAGAGACGAAGTACAGCTATATTAGATAAAGAAGGAAAAATACTAATGGACTCTAAAAAAATTGTTAAAAGATGGATAGAGTATATAGAAGAGCTTTATTCAGGAGAAGGGATGTTAGAAAGCTATATAGAAAAAGAAGAAGATGTAGATACCTTGGAACTGGGACCTCTGATATTAAAAGAAGAATTCGAAACAGCTTTGAATTGTATTCAAAACGGGAAAACAGCAGGAGTTGATAATATTTACATTGAGATGGTCAAATATGCGGCTTGCAATCTGTTGAAAGAGGAAATTTTTAATTTAATTCAAGAAATGTATAAAACAGGCAAAATACCTCAAGATTTTAGTTTAAGCAAGACTGTTACACTACCGAAAAAAGCAAACACACTCAAATGCGAAGAACATAGAACACTAAGTATTATTTCACAGGCAAGTAAAATTTTAATAAAAATAATTCAGAACAGAATTAGACCACTAACAGAGAGCTTTTTGGGACCGGATCAATATGGGTTTCGGCAAGAGAAGGGAACCAGAGAAGCGATACTAGCTTTGAGATTGGTAATAGACAGGAGACTGGATTTTGACATGGACACACATATAGCTTTTATCGACTTAGAAAAGGCGTTCGATAAGGTCAATTGGAAAATAATGATGGAAGTACTCAAAGAAGCTGGATTGGATTATAGAGACAGAAGGATTATTTTTGAATTATATAAAAACCAAGAAACGGTAATAGAAGTAGGAGAGGAAAACGGAAAGGCAAAAATAAGACAGGGAGTTAGGCAGGGATGTCCACTTTCACCGCTAATTTTTAATTTATTCATAGAATGTGCGATACGCAGAATAAAGGAATCAAAAAAGGGGGGCGTCAAAATTAATGGGGACGTATTTAAATTCATTCGTTTTGCCGACGATATTGAAGCCATTGCAGAAAACAGATTGGAGTTGGAAGAACTGGTTACAGAAATGGACACTATTTTTAAAGAATTTGGTCTCAAAATTAACATACATAAAACAAAAACACTAATTGCTTCTAAAAAGGAAAAATATAGCCCTATCTAAATAAATAACACAAAAATAGAACAGGTTAAAACCTTCAAATATCTAGGTAGCTTGATAACTAGTGACTCCAGATGTACACCAGATATAAAAGCAAGGATAGCGATGGCGAGACAAGCTTATAATGCAAAAAAACACCTGCTCAAGGCCAGAATATCAATCAAAGTTCGCAAAAAACTTGTTAAAGTGTACATTTGGAGTATAGCACTTTATGGATGTGAAGCGTGGACATTGACAAAGAGGGACAGAGAGAGACTGGAAGCCTTCGAGATGTGGTGCTGGAGGAGAATGGAGCGTATCAGTTGGACGGAGAAGAAAACAAATGAAGAAATTTTGTCTATGGTTAGGGAAAAAAGGAGATTGATGGAAACAATCGAGTGTAGGAGGGGACGAATGTTGGGCCACCTGATTCGACACGACAATTTTATTAAAACGATAATTGAAGGAAGAATAGAAGGAAAAAGGAAGCGAGGAAGACCAAGAATAAGCTACATGCAGCAAATAAAGGAAAAGATAAATGTCGGGTCGTATCAGGAGGTTAAGAGAAAGGCGGAAAGCAGAGAGGAATGGAAAAAACTCCACCGACAAGAGCCTAGCTCTTAAATTGGATGATGGCATGATTAGATGCATCACACGTCAGAAGAAACGGTTTAGTGAAATCAGGGTACGCGAGTATTGGGGCCGTGACGAGTTTATTTTTTAGGGTTTCAAAAGAAAGTTGCTGTTCGTTCTTCCATTGAAAAGGAACATCCTTTTTTAAAAGGGACGTTAGAGATTTAGCGTATTTCGAGAAATCTGGGATAAAGCGCCTGTAATAGGAGACTAAACCCAAAAAGGATTTAATGTCTTTTGATGATTTTGGTGTGGGAAAATCGGTGACAGCTTTCACCTTTTCGGGATTAGGCTTGACGCCGTCTTCTCCAATGATATGTCCGAGATAGGTTACTTCTTTTCGGAGAAACTCACACTTCTCGGGATTTAACTTAAGATTGAAATTCCTGAGTCGGTCAAACACGGCTGTAAGGTTGTTAATATGCCCGGAAAGGTCGAAAGAATAAACGACGATGTCATCTAAATAAACGAAGCATCTTGAGCCCTGTAGCCCTGATAAGCATGTATTCATTAATATCTGGAATGTAGACGGGGCATTTTTAAGGCCAAACGGCATTCTGTTGAATTGGAAGTGACCTTCGGGTACTGAAAAAGCTGTTTTAGTTGCGTCGTCGGGCTTTATTAAAATCTGGTGGAAACCGGAAACGAGATCAAGGGTAGTGAAGTACTTGCTGCTACCTAGTTGGTCAAGGATCTCAGAGATCTGTGGAATTGGGTAGGTTTCTCCTATGGTGATCTCGTTAAGTTTCCTGTAGTCGATAACGACTCGCCATTTTCTCTGGCCCTGTGCGTCGAGTTTCTTGGGCACAACCCATATGGGTGAACTCCAAGGTGACGAAGATGGTTCTATGATGTTATGATCGAGCATGTTCTGGATTTGAGTGGACACTTCCTTTTTATGACACTCTGGGAAACGATATGATTTTGTATGGACAGGAACATCGGTATTTGTTCTGATTTCATGCTGCAGTGCGTTGGTGTAGGTGAGTTGGTCTTCTGGGAGGTGAAAAATATCCGAATATTTCGAGCACAGATCTA
Organism: Pyrausta purpuralis; assembly: GCA_963924145.1. Lineage (NCBI taxonomy): Eukaryota > Metazoa > Arthropoda > Insecta > Lepidoptera > Crambidae > Pyrausta > Pyrausta purpuralis. Next base: position 24,992,932 of record OZ001643.1, read on the forward strand.
AAAGGGCGTCGCATTCTTCATCGTTCAGGTGAGCAGTCCGGAGGAGTTTAATCACTTCGGCAGTTCGGTCCGAAACGTTCATGAGATTAGTTCCGGTGCTTTGAAAAGCAACCTGGCTTACTGGTTCGAGCTTGAGATTCAAGTTAGTACTAATGTTTGCCGGTTTTTCAGAAATATTTGCGATGGTTATGATGACACGGTTGTTGTCTCTCACCTTGGTTATGCAGTTAGATATTAGTATCGAGTCTGACAGGTGCTGGTCAATTATCACACCTTCATTTACTTCAGGGTTATTGACAGAGCATTCAATCACTGCTTCGGTTCGCGGTGGAATGATGTAGAAAGGATCACTGAAGTATAATTTCAATGTGTTCTTGAAGACTTTAAGAGTGTCACTAGTGTAATTGATGTTACAATTAAAAGCAGTTAGGAAATCGGAACCGATTATGCCATCATAAGGCAAATTTATTTCTTTAACGATGTGAAATTTGTGGGAAATCATTTTGCCTTTCCCTGGTTTAAGCTTCAGATTGAAATGACCAAGGGTTGACGTGGTTTCTTCTCCAGGATCAATTCCCTTTAATTTGACAGGCTCATTTTGAATTTTCGGAGTCCTCTTAATGCATGATTCTTTCAGGAGACTTACAGCAGAGCCAGAATCTACCAGCAGGGATAAAGGTAAGTCAGAGATTTTTGTGTCAACGACGATGTGAGGTAGGATCCTTTTTGTTGTGTCGATGTTTATCTCGTAGACCGGATTAGGTTTCTCCTTTAAAGGTTTTTTTGAGTAGGATTCTTTTCTTTTCAGGTCACATCGGACTGATTTAGGTCTGCTCGAGTCAGGGTCGTTTGCGTCGTCTTTCAGGGGCCGTCTCGTGCGACGCTGGGGCGAGACTCCTATTCGTTTTTTGGTTCATTATCCATGTCGTCGTAACTGTAATCTTCTTCTTCTCCTTCATCATCTTCTGTTTCTCCTTCTTGAGCTTCTTCGACATGGTTCACTCTTTTGAACGGAGTGAACGGGGGCTTAGAGTCGGAGTCCCGTAGGCGGTTGTTATATTCTCTCTTCTTACAGTCTTTTATGGAATGTCCTGGTGTCTTGCAATAATGACAAACAGTTCCAGGTGAAGCGGATGTCCCAGTTGTAGAAGTTGTCGAAGTACCTGGATTTGGTTTCGTTTTGGACTGGAAGCGGTTCGGCATCTTCTGGTCGCTGCTTGGGCCTTTTTTGTACAAGCTCTGTTGGATTCTCTCCTCGGAGATAGCTAGATTCACGGCCTCGTTGAGATTTTTAGGGTTCCTACACCTAACGATGTTCGAAATTCGTGGGTGTAATCCCATAACGAAGTGGTGCATAGCGAGGTCATTCATGGCTGCCGTGCGGCCGGGCAGCTCTAGCTTCTTCGTTGTAGACAACGACACTTCAGTCAACAGCTGCGAAAGGCAGGTCTCTACCCGCAATGCGTACTGGCTACAATTCTCATTCGATGCCTGCTTGCTTTCTTGCAGGTCCATTAATAAATGAGAGTAATGTTTACGTTCACTGAACTGTGTTTTTAGGAACTCCTTCAGTTGTTCCCAGTTCGCAAATTCTTTAATAGAACAGGCAATTTCAGCCTTGCCCTCCAGCTGACTCAAGATATATTTAAATAAAATAGGGGCCTGTGCCCCGGACGCCATTTCAAAGGCATTGTCACAATTTACTATAAAAGAGTTGAGCGTTTCTCTGTTACCGTTATATGGTTTAATAAATTTGAGTAAAATATTTAAATCAATGTCGGCCATTGTGACCGCGGCTTTATCTTTCGAGCGAGTTACGCGCGGCGAGAGCTTAGTGGGTGAGCTAGGGCCTGGAATGGCTACTGGGGGGATCTCGATATTTAAGGGTTGTAATTGTTCAGGTTGTACACCCGGGTTCTCTTGGGTCATATTAATACCTTCCGGTAATTATAAATTAATTTAAGATCGTACACAATTGATCATACAGCAAAATTAGAACACTTATTAATATAGTGGGATTGAGACAAAACAATGACCAAGGACTTACTGTACTGACGCGTAGGTGGCGATAAGGGACAGCGCGAGCAGCGACTGCATAGCGGAGCGAAGACGTACAGGGGCCGTTGGTCGAACTCGATGATTTTTACAGGACACAGTGGGCGGTGAGCTCGCTTTCAATGCTTCCAGCCGGTCGGGCTGGTGGTTCTGCGACACACCGGATACAGTGGAGAGGTGAGCTCGCTGTCGACTCGTTCAGTCGGTCAGGCTGAAGGTCTCGGCGACGCACCGGATACAGTGGAGAGGTGAGCTCACGCGACTCGTCCGGCCGGTCGGGCCGAAGGTCAGGGTGACACACCGGATACAGTGAACACGATGCAGTGGAGTGTGGGGTCACTCGACTCTCTCAGCCGGTCGGGCCGAAGGTCTGGGTGACTCACTGGATACAGCTTCTAATAAGTCGCGGTGACACTTAACATTGCACTATGCGACACTTGCACTATTTTGGCAATTTGGTTTTTGCAGGCACTGGGGGATATTCGCATCCCACCGCTGCCACCACTGTTATCGGGTCCCAAGAATAAGCTTTTTAAAAAAAAAAGGAATTTATTCACAAAAGGCAATACACGTAATTGAATGGGACCCGGGAGCGACCGCGCTCTAACACGGCTGGCGATAGACTCCCCGAGGGGTGCCGGGAAACGAACTGGCTTGGGTGCAAAGTGCATAGACAGCAATTGATATGATTGCTCAGCCCATCTCCAGGCATAGCCCAGGTATAACAGCTCGCAAGCCAATAAATTCTTTAATAATATCACCCCCATCTCATCTTTAAAGAGACCTGGTATTTTAGCATTCATAGCAGGCATACCATAAACATTGTTCTTTTCAAAATTACTTGTGTCATAATAAGCAATATTTTTTTTGAATTCACTATAAAAATCAATACTATTTATTAAATAAAGTAAACTGTCAGTGTCAGTGTAACATAACTTAACTTTATCGCTATACTCCTTTTTAATGAAATTATAATGAAAATTATACATATGTTGTTTTGCATACTCTAGAACTGAAAACCCAATGTATATTGGTCTATCTAAAATAATCTTTTCTAATTTTAATTGAATAGCAACAAAATTGTCTGAAAATATGGCTATACTTTTTGAGTTGGGTCTTGATATCAGTTTTTCTGCCCCAATTTCTTTATTTGTGTCTCTCCATTTTGAAACCAACTTAACATCTACCTGTTTTCTTCGGTTTTCAATGGTTTTTCCAAAAATAACATTGTTTAAAAGTTTAAAAAAGTCTTTTTCAAACGTGGACGTTGAATTTTGACGCAATGTTGTATTTAAATCTATGTATTTAGCTAAAAAAATTTTTTTGCTGTCGAAAACTTATCACTCGATGAATTTTATTCAATACTAAACCATTTTTCATGCATTCTTTTAAATAAACATAATTGGTAACATAGTAAAATTTGTTATATAAATTTGCTATGAGTTTTTTTGTTTTGCCACCAGGTGGAATATGTTTTTCTGGTGCGAATGGTAAATCACTATGACTTGAATGCAAATTATCTGGATAAATCAGATCCACTTCTAAAATGTACCCAAATTCAGAGTCATCGGGTATACTTAATATGTTTAAATCTTTAATTTCATCTTCAGATAAAAATCTAAAGTCGGACATAGTTGGGTATCTATCATAACACAGAATTTTTTGATATCGAATTTCATTTCACAGAAAACTATTCAATGAATGTTGATATCTTTTTTTCTTGTTTTATCGAATAGTTATTTATCGTAATTTCATAACATCTAATAACAGTTCACCAAAAAAATGTTTCGCAACTGTTTTGTTAAGCAGAATAACGATATGACAAACTAATGTTTCATAGAATTATTAAGTTATCGATATAACCTTTCATAAAAACTTATTTCAATGTGCAACGGTTCCCATATATTTTTGCATACGCATGCAAGTAAGAAGGCATGCGCATGCATATGCATAATTATGCATGCAAGTAAGAAGGCATACATGCATGCAATAATGCATTCAAGTAAGCATGCATAAAGGCATGCATGCAAACAGGCATGCATGCAGCAAGCAAGCAGGCATGCAAACAAGCAGCATGCATTAGGATTTCCTCGTCTCCGGTGCTGCGGGAATAGCAGCCTCGTCGCCCTTGCGTAACAAGGCGCAGTCACCCAGGGTGTGCCTACGTAACAGGGTGCCTACACCGTGTTACAGCGGGCGGAGGCTGCTCTCCCTCCGCGCCTCCGGCTTTTGAATTACACTCTAGTATCGGGCAGACTAGTACCACGGCGAGGAGACCACGGCGAGTCGGGATTAACGCAGTTTATTTATTAGATCAATATTTATATCAGGTATGCTTGAAATTGTCTATTAATAAAGTATGCAATATAAGATTAGTAACAAATTCGTTTGGAAATACGGACTTTAGTGAAGTAAAATTCGATGTTTCAAGAATTCTGCATATTGAAGTAAAATTATGGGTAACAAAATAGAAAGCTAACGTTACTTCGATAAAATACGTAATTTATGAAAAGAAGTAACGATGAAGTAAGTTTGTAGATAATAAGCATTCGAGTAAATGAAATTGTGATGTAACAAGATTCTAGAATTTGTTGAATATTATTTTGAAACATCTGCGAATCGTTTTATGGGAAATGAAAATCGATGAATAAAATTGCGATTAAGTGATGGGTTCCCATTTTCTGCATCATAGCATACCCGTACAGATTATTACAGTCCAAGTAAATAAGATAGCTTGATGCTAGTGATTCGTCATAGTTGGGCATGTATTTATTGTTTGCCTTAGCATGTCTGATCGAACACTGTGCTAAACCCCCGCGTATTCCGTTTTCTATCATTTCATACATTTCTTTATCATCTAGCAAGTCTTATTTAACACCTGTATATAAAAGCAAAGCGTCCCAACTTAAACCTGGAGAACTAACATAATAAGCGGGGTCGAGTTTGTAATATTTAAGACTACTATTTCTACCTTTTCGAAACTTCTAACTTCTAACTTTTCGAAAATATCACATAAAAGCAAAACATCACATTTCAAATATAAGTCAGTATATTCTCCGAGAGATTTAATGTTAAAGACTCTCCAAATTGAATGCGCTTGAGAATAGTCGTCTTCACTAATATGCTCACTAGTTAAACTATTGTAAAAGTGTTCTTTTTTTGGTAAACTTTTTTCATCAAATCGTTTACATGAATCCATATAATCATATGGGTATACACCTTTTTGACGAAGTAATCTAAACTCCTCCTTAGAATGAATTACTGTCTGTAAGTGTCTCAAATCGGTGTCTGCTAAGTTCTGACTTAAAATATCTAAACTGGAACTAAGAAACGAGTCTAAAAACTTTATTTGCATTGCAGATCGAAAATTTGGGTTTTTTAAATATTTTGTGAAGGATATGTATTTTTCTTTAGTCTTAGGGATCACTTTTTTCACCATCATATTTAGCTAATTCTTTTATGAATAAATGAGCATCATAGTTTGCTAAATTGTGAAAATTTATCGGAACAAAAAGACATACTCTATATAATAAGTTACCTTTGGTATGAGCGGCACCTCTATATACACCAGTTATATGGTCATGATCAGCAACTTTATCAGTAACGATTAGAGGCAGTTTACAAATATGACAAATACTTGCAATACGATGTTCATCTTTTTGTGATTGTATCAATGGTAGCATAGGTTTTTTATTTTTCAGTATGGTTTCAATATAACTTACATCCTCGATAAGACGTTTTATAAAGACTTCAACACAATCTGATCCTCTATAAAGAACAAGTTTATTAAGGCTTTCATCATGCGAACAGCAAATGTAATATGCAAAACATGAAGGTTGATGTAATTTATTAGTTTCAGTATAGCAACTGTTATTTTCATGATTGTTTAAAAGTAAACTTTCAAAATCGGCATAAATAACAAAATTAATTTTTTGTTGCCTTTCATAGTTTTTAAATTCTAATTTACTATGTTTACTTGGTAAAACTGTTAAAACTTTTGAACAAGAATGAAAGTTATATTTTTCTTGTGTTACAAAAAACTGAAGACAGCTTTCACACAAGTATGTTTTACCATGATGTTTACTTAATTGACGACCAGTTAGTTTAGCTAAGTCTTTTATTAAACAGTAATGACCTCTTGATTTCTGTTCAAAATACAATAGGTTAACGTGATTTTCTTTTCTTTGATATTTAAAACTGAAGAGTAAAATGGATAAAAACTCGTTCTGTTAACGTTTTTTTTTTACATGGAAATAAAGCAGCCACAATACTCCATGCAAAACAATGATTATCATAATTTTTCACATTTAGACAAGTTTTAGTACTGCTTATTTGTTTTGGTAGTTCTAAATAGCTACCACCCCTTAGAGGAGAATATTTATTAATGTTTATTTCTAAATGACTGACAGAACTAAAACACCAACCTGACTCACAATGCTGGAATTCGCTTAGTTTATTAATCAATTTATTCTGAGATTTTAAATACAGTTCAGATAAATATGTGTTTTTAAATACAGTCTCATACTTAACATTAAATGATTTCAAATTACTTTCATCTGAGCTAGGTAGTTTAAAATAGGCAAACAATTCAAAATTAAGTTTTATGGAACCATGTTTGATCAAATGCATTTCTATTAATTTTTGCACATCATCTGTTATTTCGTTTAAAAATTCATCAGGAGTTGAGCAAACAGTATCATTAGGGTTCACTCTATAAGTAACTATTCTCTCTCGAAAAGCTGTAGCTATAATATTAACATTATCAAAACTAGTTTTCAATAAGCAATTCTTTTTATGTAAATTAGTTCTTAAATGAAATCTGTATGAGCTTTCTAGTATTTCAATATTGCATTCAGCACAAAACTTAATTTTATTTGTATTCGACTTTTCATTCAAGGCTTTTTTGGTGAGGTATTTTTCTGAAAGAATAGAAATATAAAACGTTAATTATATTTAATTAAGTATATTCAGTACAATAGTAAAACTTATGATTTAAACTTACATGATCACTATCATTAGAATTGATTGTTACAGTATTGCTACGAATTTAACTCGAAAATAATAAGTAATAACATGACAACAATCCTGTAACAATCAATTATTATATTAATAAAACTAATCTTAAGTACAACAGATGAATAGTCAAAATAATAATAAATGTACTAATATCATTTATTCACAATATATTATATCTATGATCTAGGTCATAATAATACAACTTATATTTTTAACAAGTAAAGTTATTTTACAGGATCGGTAAAAAAATATAAAAAATATACTGAATCTGATAACTTATGTATGTTAGTTAACAGAATCAGGAAAAAAACTGAACATTCATTTTTACTGATTCGGTGAACTAACATAAGTTATCGGACAATCTTTGAGGTTCTTTTTAACTTCTTTTAGGAATTTTACTAAATACCGGTATGCAGGATTATCATCGTTAATTTTAGTTTTTAGAGTAACAACAGCATGCCTCCACCTGTTCATGGGTGAAATGTTTTCAATTTCACCACACATATAAAGTTTTAGGTCTACGAAACGTAGGCTTACATCTGCATTGAACGGTTTCGAAATACCGTTCGATCCGCGACGACATAAATATGAAATAAGTTCATCTTTTTTACCGGCTTTTTTATCTTCATCCGCATCCGAATCTGTGCCCATAATATCTCTCGCAGTGACTCTAGCAGAAGGCCCCGCAATCGGCTGTGCAACTCGCTCATCAGTCTTCACTCTATGCTTCTGGCTCTTCTTCGACTTTTCATCATGTTTGGCTCTGAAATTATAAATGTTCTTGGTTAGAGGTTACTCTTATTTATTTTTAAACTAACATTGAATTCTGCATTTGAGATAAATTATTATATTATTGAGTAAATAATACCAATAATACCCAATATTTAATAAAAAAGTCTAGGTCAGTATTAAAAATAAAAAACTAAAGCTTATTAATAAATAATCATAACTAATAAGTATTGCATGACACTATTTAAAATTGAAAATAAGTATGAAAAGTTGAATTGTACCTTTTATGAGTAGAATGCGAGTGAGCGGTCTTCCTCTTCCTCTCGGGCGCGGGCGCAGGCGCAGGCGGTGCGCGCTCGGGGGACGACTCGCGACTGCTCGACGAGCTGCTGTCGCTCGAGGAGCTGCTATCACTCATGTGCACGTCTTGTTTGCTTGACCTAAACAAATAAATAATGTTTTAAAGTACTTTATCAATCTAATCATCTATAGAGACAATCGTGTAAAAAACCGAATCGTTTGAATACTTACATTATTAATTCACTTTCACTAAAAACACTCGTTTTTTAAAACTGATATTAGTTGATAACTCACTCACTTGAAAAAACACTTTAATGACCGTACGCAAAAAATGCAGGAAATGATGGGCAGATACTAATTAGGGTCTATAAATAGATTCAGGTTGTGCACTGGTAGTGGTTTGTTGTAAGACGTACGGAACTTACTCGGTATGGTATAGGTGAGAGTGTGTGCGCAACTTCACAGCGCGTGATGCATGTCAGCAGATTTTCCATATTAGAAAGACAATCGATATCTTTACTATACTAATATTGTCACAAAGCTTTCCCTGTACATTTATTATCGTATTTTAAAAGAACATGCGATGTTTATTTGAACACATACAAAGAAGTTTGTCGAAGAGTTCGTTACATATTTACATAACTACAGTAACACTTTTATAAACATGTATATTATGATTTAGAAGCAATGTTAATGGAAAATAACACTTCATTAATATATTTTTTAGTCTCAAACCATTAACGAGTTTACTCGGACGCAAGTGTCTGTCTGTAAGCTTAAATCAAACTCAAAACGATAATGTCGGTAAGTTCAGTGCAATTTATATATAAGAAATCTGTAAAAACTAGATTATTATAAATCATTTTTATGTCAACACATTTCATCTTCTTCAGGATTCGGAGTCTCTGTTCAATTTCGTGCAAGCTAACCAAGTACAAGAAAGTTATGGTAAACAGGCTGCTGAAGGATCAAGTGCATCAAGAAAGCGCACTAAAGAAAATGAAACATATTCCTATATCAAAATTCCTGCCGTAGGGCGAAAAGTTATCAAATTAGAAATCTATGATGCCGATCTGTTCAAAAGTGATGGACCAGTCTGTAAATGTAATGCTGAAATATGTTGCCAGCATATCGTTCAAAATATGTTTAAGGATGAAATTTACAAAGCTGTCCGCGAAATAATTGATAAAATAAGTGAGCAAATGTGTAATGAAAGTAGCAAGTATTTTTAATGTATTACGACATCTGTAAATATTTGATCAATAAATGATCAATATTTTATTGAGTGTTTTATTTATTTATTTATTAGCACCACACCTAATCACTTTATATCTATTTTTTTAACTTCGTATTCATCCGCTTATTATTATTACTTTTATGACTTATCCATGCAAGAATACAGAAGTTTATTAATATAAATAAATGTAAATGAATACTACAGATTTTTTAAACTGCTGTCTTCAAAAGAAGTTCTAGTTTTCAGACTCGAAGAATGGAGCTGCTCATAGGCTTACTTAATTGTCTTCTTACACTATTAGTAGGTACACCAACACATTCCCTTGCAGCAACAATGCGAGTGAACTGTTATGTTTCGCTCTAACATAGTGAGATGTGATAGTTGCATCCTTGTTGGTATCATTCAACCGCATCGCTGCTTGCATGCAAATCCCTAAGTGTATTTACAATGTTTAAGTTTCAATATTAACTCTTAGTGAAAGGTAGCAATTATTGTGATGATAGATAGGTACCTAGTACTAGCATAAACTATCTATTTATCTAGTCGTAAATGTGACAGTAGGGAATTGGGTTCTCTGGATCGCGGTCGTTCAACCTAATCGAAGTTTTAGTTTTCAGTCTAGGTGAATTGTTCAACTCATAGCGCGCATAAGAGGCGCCGCCAGGCGCCTCTCATGCGCGCCCTAAGTTGAACAGTTCACTGTAGACTGAAAACTAAAACTCCGATTAGGTTGAACGACCGTGAGCCAGAGAACCCAATTCCCTACTACTTAAAGATAAAGATAAAGATAAAGATAAAGATATTTATTTACTAAACATGTGTGTAAATAAATGATGACAACAAAGTTTTAGCATCAACATGTTCTGCCAACATTCGGCGTGTAGGCTAGACTTAGGTAGGAGGTAGGTATTAAATCTAAATGTGAATTTATGATTTCATTTTGTAGTAGGTAATTTGATTTGATATTGTTCTTCTTATTCTCTGTAAAGTGATTGATTACATTAGGTTAATGCTTAATTAATAGGTTGGTTGACTTAATTTATATATTTACCAATCTTAATGCAAAATTTGATTTCATTGTAATTGAGTATTGTTTTGTTGTATCTCTACAAAGCAAAGGACATTTTTTATGACCAAATTGTTAAATTTTGTTTATCTTCTCACCATTTTTAAATTACCTACCAAATTATAATTTTTAATAAAAAAAGTACCTACTGAATTAATTAGTAGAATGCCTAGAAAAAGGACTCAGCTTTCTCGGCAGTCTGCCACGTCTACAACGTCCATCCGTCTCAAACTAAATGCTATTATTTGAGAATATTGCTGCAACATATTCGCGGTATATCTTATTTGTAAAATAATTAGCCTAAATAATTTAAAAAATCTACCCAAAGTCACTATTCCACGCGGACGAAGTCGCGGGCACAGCTAGTTAAATATGTAGGTAGTGCGAATATTTGTTCATTATGTTCTTAAAATACAAGTCACCGTCTCATCCTAGATGCTGAGTTGGATTGCCTCTACGTCACGAGCAGATGTCGTAACCCCGTGCTAGTTTTCTGGTCAAACCGGTTCAAGCTGAGCAAGACGAACGGCAACTCTAAGAGATTGCTGGGCATCAAGACCTATAATAAGTGCTGCGCCTTCGTGATCACAGAGGATGAGCGCATCGTCAGGAGGAGCATTTATCACACGCACGATTGATGAGCTAGAAGTAAATAGCACGATCTTCAGCAGTCAGATGAAGTACCTACATCTCCTCCATTGTCAAATTTGGGAATCCCTCTGGGGAATCCACTTACTTCCACTTAGTTAAAATGCCACAATATGTTGTTGACAAGCAAATATAACTTTGATTTTCATTGTGTTCGTTTGAAGAACAAAGTTATGTTTGCAGTTGTTGAAAATGCTATGTCTCAAAACTACTTGTTCGAACTACTTGTCCAAACTAATTTTCGTTGAAAGTATTTATTAAGATCTACATTTAAATATTTTTTTCCAAAATAAACACCCACTTAGTTTAGAAGTTACATGGTGGGGACGCCCCTTTTACTACTTTGGTAGCGTCTAGCTATAAAATATTTTTTGACTTTAAAATAAAATGGTTAAAGGAACCTCAATGTCATTTTAAAAGACCTGTCCATAAACATCCCACACGCATAGGTTTGATGTATAAATAATATTTTTCAGTTTTAGTTTCAATAAAAAATAATAATAAATATGTCGTTATTTTTTATTCTTGTATGAGAATCGTAAAGCGGTTAACAGGATACATCTTCCAACCAAATTTCAACAGTGTGATGCTTTTAGTTACAGAATAAAGTAGCTGTGACATACGGACCGACAGACAGACAGACTTGCAGAAACTATTAGGGTTCCGTTTTTCCGCCATCCGGTTACGGAACCCTAAATACTACCGGTTCGATCAGGTTGAAACCAATTTTTATTAAAACTATTTGTAAAAATCTACATTATACATATTTTATCAATAAACTTGTATAGCGAAAATATCTGAATGAGCCAAAACATGGTGGTTCCGTTATTCAACGTTAATAAATAAGAAACGGGGTTATTGTGTAGGGTATAATCTTAAATTATTGTTTAAACTCCCTGACGCATTTTATATTTTTAAAGTCATGGTTACTTCTCCTGAATTTATAGGACATAATATGGAAGGTAGTCAGATCTCCTTATCAGTCATTAAAGAGCTCATCAAATCTTCAAATATAGGTAATGTTACCAAACATTGTTGTCGGTGAAATTCTTTTGAATAAAAAAAAAATACTCAACTTGTGTTTTATACATTATACTAGTATAAAGCATATTTTAAACTGTGTTCAATCAATTCAATTCAGACTGTAGTAAGGATACGACGCGGACGTTATTAATTTATAACAATACAGTAAAAGCGATCTATGACATAAATAAAACGATGATGAAAAACAGTAGATTCTTATTTTGAGGTTCATGATTATGGAATTAACAAAATAATTTTATTATAAAAAGAAAAAAACTAGTGAGACTCTTTTCTTGAAGGCAGCAGGGATAGCACTAAATGTTTTTTTTTACTTTTAGAGCCGAAGTTTAGTCTGTCCCAACGAGGGAACTTAGTAGTACAGATCAGTGACTGGAGATACACCAAGCATACATGCTGGGGGTCCAAGGTTCGATGGACGTGCATCAAGAAGTATTCGGGATGCACCGCCTCCATTACTACTGTTGACAACGTCGTCGTCAAGACGCTAGGGAAACATAACCATTGAATGGAATAAACCACTAATTATAGGCGAACATCAAATGATATGATACTGATATGACAGGTTAGACGTTGATCTTCGATTGATTAGTTTCTCTAACCTTTACCTTTGCTCTATGAAAACTTAGGCTTATTAGCTTATTAGCCTTTGTTAATTCCATAATCTCATTAGGAAAATTAAGCTTTGTTATAAAAATAAAATGCGGTATACCACTCAAACGACTAAGTTGGCATTTTAAAAGGTGTATACAATGAAAGTAAAGTAAATATTTTTAGTCCATGCTTGCTGATATTAGTATCAAATTAAGTCAGTGTGTAGGGTTAACTTTACTTTGAAAGATTAGATAAGATTTGACAATTTCTGTATAATTATATCACAAACATTAATTATGGCGTTGCTGGAAGTTATCTTTTGCGGCTAAGAAGTGATACATTATGTGTTAGAGGTCTGTTTGTTATTATAATAAATACATGACTTGTTTGTAGGACTAATTATTTTAATACCAAAATTGTCTTGCATTTTTCAGCACCACACGTCATGGGGATCTCTGCACACATATGTAGATATTTTATCCTGATATTGGTAAAAATGTTACACAAAAGTCGTATTAAGTTTTTATTGGTTTAATTTATTAAAAAAGAGCGCCATGTATACAATAAAGAAAATAAAACTATAATTCCTTATTAAGAAAATCTAGAGATAGACGTTTAAAAGTTTTGATTAAATTATTATGGGCGTAATCTTCCTTTTCTTGATTTGGAATAAAGTGCTCATCAACGTCTGTCTTTTTTTAAATACTGTCAGAACCATCATCATTTATACCTATATTTCCAGCTAACACATTTCTGCGCTTAAGCCTCATACGAATATTAAGCACAATACTGACTTGTTATTCGTTTTCAGATCTGAACCCAGTATTCGCTAAGTCGCAGCGCGGGAACCCAGTGATCATGATCGGACAGTACCGTTTTAACCGCGTGAACAAGTACGGCAGCCGAACGCGCTGGGTGTGCGTGAAGGCTAAGGCGGGCTGCCGCGCGTCTCTGCACACCATAGACAACGCCGTCGTGCGCGTGTGGGGCTTCCACGATCCCATGGCGCACACCAGCGCCAACCGCTTCTGAATTCAATTTTAACGTTCAATTCAATACGTTACAACAAAAAGGCTGGTGATACCAATAGTTACCAACTGTAGTGAGTGACCGATACTACCTACCTACATTATATTTATTTATATATTTAAAGACTTTATTGCACAATAAATCATATAAAGGTGGACTTAATGCTCAAAAGCATTCTCTGCCAGTCAAACCTTTAGGTCATGCAGAGAGATGGCAATGGGTGCAGCGAAAAGTAATTTAGAGAAAATCAACAAAAAAAATAACAATTTACTAATATTTACAGTAACAAATAAACGTTCTTAAATTACTGCACCAACATATTTTATATTCAATAAATATCTATACTTAAACTTACAAAAAATAAATACAATATATAAAAATATACATACATAAATAATATCTACACATAATAAATAAATATTATTTTGCAATTATCTATTCTTTAAGAAATTGTCGGACTTTCCTCTTGAATGATGATACCTTCGACTCGGCCCTCCTGATATCCAAAGGAAGAGAGTTCCACAGTCGTGTTGCCGTGACTGAAAATGACTTGTAGAAGTGTACGTGTGTGGAGCGGTGTGCCAGCGTTTCCAGCCGGAGGTTGTCGGAGGAATGGTCATATTTACGGAGGCCGAAGATGAATCTGATGCAATTGTTAAGGAGGCGTTCAAGCTTGTCGATAAGGGCTTCAGTGAGCAAGATTAAGATTAAGCTCTCACTTTTGCCCTTCTATCACTTTCTTCGCGCCGCCAGCAATTTCTCTGTATAGACCTATGGTTGACTGGTAGAGAATGCTTTTAGCATTAAGTCCGCCATATGTACCTTTTGTTTGTGCATGAAGTGTTTTATATAATATAAAAAAATAAGATTAGTGCAGCAAGAGTTTGCGTAGTCTATGATAGAGATGACAAGAGTTTGCATAAGCAGAAGCTTCGTCCTAAATGGGAGAAAGAATTTTAAGCGGTAGAGACTTCTCAGACAGACAATTACTTTACGCCTGACCGTCCATAGCTAGGCCCAAGTTCTTGACACTAGTAGAGTAAGGTATAGTCGTACCTGCAAAGACTATTGGATCCAGATCCATGAAATTTTACCTAGAGACTAGTCCCGGACTACCAACAATAATGGTCTGACACTTAGTAGGGTTGACAGAGATTCCGAAGTTTTCTGACCACGATGAAATATAATTAAAATTTTCGTTCATAAGATGTATTGCAGCAGGTAGTTCTGCAATTTCACTTTGCATATACAATTGCAAGTCATCAGCATACAGATGATACGAGCAGCGAAGATTAAGGGTGGTACACCAGATGACAGATTGTACCAGTCAGAATGGACGTAAGGAGTTTTAATAGACTGCTGGCGACCACGCAGATAGGAAGAAAACCTTTCTAGGGCTGTAGAAGATACTTTTAAGTACCTACTAAAGTACGGCCATAAGGAGGTCATAGTTCTGAGCATTAAAGGCATTAGAAAAGTCTATTAGAACAAGAAGTGTGACTTTAAAGGAATCCATCCTGTCTCGTATATTACATGCTTTGTATGAAGACAGCATCTCCGCGTTTGAGGTTTCCAGCAGTAATTGTGAAGGTTTGATTATCATTTTATATCTCTTATCATATTTTTTTGTACGAAGCAACCTGAATCTTAATGAGGGTTGTCAAAAATGACGTCCACCAGGTGGCAGCACTTAGGCGTCAGGTCCAACGACCTGTCAAAATACATACTTACCTAATATGTTGTGTTTTCTGATATTTATTGTTATTTATTTATTCAAACAATAGTTGCAAAAAGAGTACTGTTTTCGAAAATGCCGCAGTGTTGTACAGTGTCCTATGTGTGCAACAGGAGGACATATGTTCCCTATACGTGATAAAAGCCGATTGAAACAGTGGCTTGTAGCTATTCACAGATATAAATTTACTCCTACTATCTACTATCCCTATGCAAATACGATTATTATTGGTAATTACACAATATACATACTGAATTTAAAAAAAGTAACTACAATTTTTATCAGTTCAGTCTTATTCTATCTATACAAGTCATAGCTACTATAATGAATAATAATATGCATCTGGAATAGGCTTACAGATGTTTTATTAAGTACAAGTTGATGATGTAAAGGAAAAGGCAGGTAGTCATGGTCATGTATCACATATTGCATGGTAGCCTGTCCAAAATTCCACACAATCCTATTCTTCATAGTATTATTATAGTATTTCCTATTATTCATATTTAATTTTCTTTAGTGCCAGTTTCTTTGGCGCCTCTGTTTTTTAGATCATTATTTATTTCGGCAACCTTTTTCTGTCTGAAAACGATTATAAAAACACATTGAATTCACAAATACGTAGAATTTACCGAAATTCGGTAGAAATTAATACTATGTGCAAGTTGTTTGGACCTGACGCTTACGTGGCGCCATCTGGTGGCAGAAAAAATATCAACAACCCTCATTAAAATTCTATCAAACATACTCATCTCAGTACAGTACGTAGGTATATAACAGTTAGGGTTTTACAATTATCTGCTGCAGATTATAAGAATTGCAATAATATTCAAGTAAGCTTTAATTATATGGCGACAACGCAATATAGACATAACTACAATGAACTTTATTATTATACTTAATACCACCTCGCAAATTAAGTAAAAGGCCGACACTGGATTTCTAAGAATAAATAAAAAAAAATTGTTGTAATCACTATTTGTGATCGTTTCATGATAGCCCTTTCAGACCGGCGCCGAAACTAGACGGATTTTCACAAAAAAAAATCAGTTCCTAGGGTAAAACATCAGCCTAGTTTCAAATCTGAGGTCAGTATTCCATTTTCCCGGCGCCATCTTGGAAAATTTTTGCCCACACAATCATATTGACAGGTCCCCTTGCCAGCAAACACACAATCATGAAGTCGCGCAATTGTATCTAGCCGGGCTCTAAGCCATTCATATGAAATGAAAAAAAATTGGAGTTTTAGGGTAAACTAACTGTTTATTAAAATCATAGCAAAATCTTTCTAAACATGCACAATCGAGAAACAATATATTTGTTGATATATTTAACTTTAGGTTACAATTTTAAGTCTTTTGCAACAGTCTTAAATGTATCAATCAGCCTTTGTTGTGTCTTAAAATTAAGATCAATTAAAATCCGCTGTTATGGAAATTATAAAAACAATTCCTGTCCTTTGTAAGGCAAAGATAAACATCACATTTTGAGCAACGACAGCGTGATCCAATGGTGCATCTTGGAACACTGCAGTCCTCCAAGATGCACCAGTTGCAACGTCCTCTTGTTCCTCTTCGTCGCTGCCCTCATTCCCAGACCCATTCAGCAACAGCTCAGTGTCGGCTTCCACCGAAAACCGTATCAGGATTGATGTTTCTGTAAAAAAAAAACACAGAAAAAATATTAAGTTTCAATAATGTCTAGATAGCTCACGGGACGGCTCCCCAAAAATGTGTCGAAAAACTTCGTTGACTCGTCTAAGTACCAACAAAAACCATTACTTGAAAGAAAATAGCACAAAACGATAGATAAACTATTATAATGTTACTGGGTTGGGTCGACTCGACGAGTCACAACCTGTCGCCACACTGACTGGCGCGAAAAATTCAAACGCGATTGCAAACCTTAGATTCCGCACAAGGGTGTGGCGATGGGCCCGTTCATTTAGGACAAATAGTTTTCACTTAACATTGAATCTAGTGAAACACTCAATTGTATGGCAGAGTTCTGAAAGGGCTAGTGAGATGTTGATTTGTTATTTAGCACTTAGGTTTTTTATAAGGTAAAAGAGGTAATTTTACTCAGTTGCTAGGTACTAGGAATATATCTATCTAGTTGAATAATGTAGTTTAGTAATTTGAAATCACGAACAATAAACTACAAGAAAATATATAAAAAGTATTAGGAAAAGTACTACCGTACCTACTTGTTTAGTAATTAGTGACAAATCAATCATAGGTAATTATTTATGAATTTTTATCGATTTGAAGCAATATGCACTTGCAAGAGTTACTTACTTAATAAATATTACTAAAGTTTTGGTGATGGATAAAATAATCAAATGCTTTTATTCAGTATTTAATCATGACTCGATGTTTATCTTGACTCAATATTTTTTTACCTTATTATAGATAAACTTGTATTTTTACTCAGTTGTTTCATTTCACATCCATAGATACCATTTCATTTGGTCAAGCAAGGAGTTTCAAAGTTAAATGGGTATGACACTAACACAAACCTACAAACAAACGTATGACTCTTCTCCGTTCCGTTGCCAACAAAACAAGCAGCAGCCAAACAAGCAGTATAATTCCGCCGTTTATTTAAGGCGTCGTCAGTTTATAAACGCTCGCGGATATGCAAAATGACGAAGTCAGAATGTTTAAAGCTGAGCTATTGTAAGTAATGCAACAAAATTTGATCGAAATTTGACACGCATTAAACATAATGCCGAAAAATTGTAAAAAACAATTATTTATCGTACCACGGGTGTCGCTTTTGAGCATAAAAGAAAAATTGCGTCTAGTAATGAATTTGTGTGCGAAAAATTTGCTTAAAAAAAAGGGATTGTCTGTGATCGATGTAACGGGTGATAAAAGTTACCTTAAATACGTATTGTATGGTGAAGTACGAAAATTGATTGATCAGCAAACAGGAACGACTAGAAATCAATGGACAAATAAAAAAATAGGTTATCCGGCTCCTCAAAAACCCTAAGGTGTCCATAGATTCTGGGATCCGGAGGACACTTGCAGTGCAGCATACTATTGGGTCAAAAGATACGATGTAATGAGTAAATGAGTGCATAACAAACAAATATACCTAGGCTGATTTCTTTGTGATTTAAAAAATATCATTAAAATGTGTCGTTTCTGCCAAGTGCAAAAGTTTTTGCTATTCCGAATTAAAAAAATATATATCTTACTTTGAAAAAAAAAATATCTCATTTAATTTCATAAACTTACATTTTTAGGGTTCGGTAGCCGAATGGCAAAAAACGGAACCCTTATAGTTTCGTCAAGTCTGTCTGTCTGTCTGTCCGTCAGTATGTCACAGCCACTTTATTCTGTAACTAAAAGCATCACACTGTGAGATCTAATCGTCTCATAGCTAGACGCTTTCAAAGTGGTAAAATGCTCCCCCCCCCATCTAATTTCTAAACTAAGTGAGTATTAATTTTGCAAATAATATGTAATGTAGATCTTAACAAATACTTTTAACGAAAATTAGTTTGGACGGGATCGAACAAAAAGTTTGTGACAACCGACAACAAACCGCAAACATAACTTTGTTCTTCATACCAACACTATGAAAAACAAAGTTATATTTGCTGTTTACAAAATATTGAGGTATTTTACTAAAGGGAAGTAGGTAAGTGGATTCCCTAATTCAGTTGACTTTGGTACGGAACCCTCAATATGCAAAACTGACTCGCACTTGGCCGGTTTATTTTGGATTTCTACTTATAATTTTGAAAAGTATTATATCTCCTACCAAATAATGTTCTATCGTAGTCACCCTACATCGACAACAACTAACAAACCGTCGTCTAAATTATTTAAATTGAACAGTTAGCAATTTGACATCATCATTTTGCATATCCGCGAGCGTTTATAAACCTGACGACGCCTTATGTAAGCGGAATTTTACGTTTTAACTTCAACATATCCACGGCCAAAAAAATGCTTGACAGCAACTGACAGCGTCACATTGACCTTTGTATGATTATACGTACATACTTTCACAGAAACCATAAAATTAATATTCCTATCGGAATAGAAGGACAAGTAAAAGCTGTTAAACGAAACCGATTTAAGATATCAGTAACTAACATAAGTAAGTAACATTTGTAGCTTTAAATGAGATAACCTTTCGATCAGGTGATTTATAACAATGTTCCTAAGTTAAATGTAGTAGTTTACTGCATGATAAACAGTCGACACAAAATATTGAACATGCAGCTCTAGTCTAAAACTAAATGTTATTTCATTGTACAAAATATTCGTCGATATACGAGGGTCAAACTGAAAGTTCTTAGAAAATCAAAAACTGATTACATTAGCCAGTTATTAGTTTTATTATATCTTTTCAAAATATTGTGCATTGACGTCAAAACACCGCTGCATGCGATGGAACCACTGGGAAAAGCACTTTGCCCACTCGTCCTTAGGGGTCTCTTCAATGGCATCGCGATACGCAGTCACCGCTTCTTCAGCATTCATAAACCGCTTTCCTTTAAGTTTTTCTTTAATTTTTGGAAATAAATAAAAATAACAAGGCGCGAGGTCGGGGCTATACGGCGGGTGACCCAGTAATTCAACGTTTGATGTCGCCAAATAGTCGATCGTTCGCTTAGCGGTGTGCGACGAGGCGTTGTCGTGGTGAAGGAGGATCCTACTGCGAGGTCGTTTCTCTCGAACTTTTTCTAAGACAAGTGGCAAACAATTGGTAGTGTACCATTCTGCAGAAACTGTGTTTTGATCCTCTAACACAATTGTTGCGAAATGACCTATCCTTCCAAAGAACGAGGCCACCATTTTTTTTCCCGCACTTCGATCTCTCTTCACTTTAGTTGGCAACTCCTCGAAAGGAAACACCCACTGAGCAGATTGTCTTTTGGTTTCAGGATCATAACAGTAAATCCAGCTTTCTTCACCTGTTAGTATGTCGAACACAGCATTTGAGTCACCTCCGTTAAATCTTTCAATCATTTTACGGCACCAATCCACACGATGGAGTTTTTGAGCCTTAGTCAAATTATGAGGTATCCACCGGGCGCAAAGCTTCCTGACCGCTAAATGTTCGTGGAGGATTTTGTGCACTTGACTCATACCGATGCCTAAGCTTGTCCGAATCTGCTGATAGGTCACTCTTTTGTCAGTCTCTATCATACGCCGCACAACACAGATGTATTGTTTTCAGTCGTCGCCGTAGAAGGCCGTCCCTCACGTACATCATCAGTGAGATTAGTGCGACCACGTTTAAACTCATTAAACCAGTTGTAAACAGTCGCACGAGATGGGGCTTCATCGTGAAAGGCCAATCGTAGTCTATCATAACTTTCTTGTTGACTTAAATGACATCGAAAGTCATAAAAAATTATTGCACGAAAATTTTCTCGTGTTACATTCATGTTGACGTGACACAGACAATTTTCAATTTGCCGCCAAATCGTAAAACAAATGACAAATGAATGATATACATACTCAGTAATATTGGCAAAGAGTTCTATTTTCAAATTTTAGAATATTTTTTTTATTATATTGTTTATAAGTGGCCAGTTCTAAGAACTTTCAGTTTGACCCTCGTACATTCCCTGTGTTATTCTGTCTTTATTTTTTACGTAAATTAACGTTTGTAGAATAGAATGATCAAACTGCGTACTTTAAATTTGAAGCGCATTGGTAAATATAGGTCGTATATTAAGAGGCTTCAATTTGGACTAATCAACCTGTTAAATGATTATTTGTTGGGGTTATGCCGCTGTAATGCATAGCAATCAATAACCGATCAAGTCACCATGTTTCAGACGCATTATTTCTCCAAAATATACACAATTTCACTTTTAAATATAAAAAATCAAATGCACGTAATTTTCAGCGAGCTTCTGCGGGGCGGTCAACTGTTTTACATCTGACAAAAATGGTTCTGCTACCCATCTCTTTTTATCACACAGTTTGCTGCTAGTGACATCTCGCTTTTGTCGTTCTATTCCAAAGGGATAATAATTTTATGACAGAAACACATAGGTACATATAAAAGTATACTATGAAGTCTAGGTAGTACAATTGAACATGAGAGTTTTACAACTCTCATTGTTTTCTTTTGTTTTTAATTTAAATTTTGTGAAATATTGCTTTAGAATGTTTTTTAACACTCACAGTCTTCTTCTTTCGTATCGGCAAGAAACGGGCTAAATCTTACTTGCCCAGAAAGCGGCTACTGTGGTAGCCCTCTGATTACATACAAGTAAGTCCTCACGCGAGCAGGTGGTCGGGCACGCGGGACAGTTAGTGAGGTGGGCCATGGTTTGCAGGGGTTCTCCACATTCACAGCTGGCGTCTGCGCTGCTTGAGTACCCCCACCGACACAGGTTATCTTTACTTCGACCAACCTGGGTCCTCAACCTATTAAGACTTCTCCAGGTTGGCCAAGGTTCCATGTAGCCTGGAGGCAGATTTTCATCGGGGGGATACAGTGAGTGTGGGTACTCGCTTGCCCATAGCCTGCACCTCATGTCAGTTGGGGTTTCGTCGGTAGGCTGTGTAGATCGCAGGAAGCTTTTGCGGCTACGCAACCGACCGGTAGCGGGGGAGAGCCCGTAGAGTGGATGTCTTGGGTCGCTTTCTTGTTTTTGTTTTTCAAGCGAACATGTCACTTCTCTGCGGACTCTGGGTGGAGCTATTCCCGCAAGAGGAAACAGCATACCGACCGGGGTTGGTTTAAGACAGCCAGTCACTATGCGACAGGTGTCGTTCAGCTCTGCGTCCACGTCTCTGGTATGTGCTGACCTAGCCCACACTGGACATGCGTATTCTCCTGCTGAGAAACACAAAGCTAGTCCTGTAGTGCGCATAACCGTTGGGTTTGCTCCCCAGTTAGTGGATGAGAGACGGCGCAGTAGGTTATTGCGGGAACCAACTTTGTGTTTTGTGTTTCTGCAGTGGGTCTTGTAAGTCAAAGAGCGATCCAGTGTCACTCCCAGGTATCTAGGGAAGTTACAGTGTTACATGGCGATGCCTTTCCAGGAACTGTTCAGCACCCTGTTTGCCTCGCGGTTGCGTAGGTGGAAAGCACACGATTGGGTCTTGCTAGGATTGGGCCTCAGAGCGTTATGCTCGTAATATTCATGGAGGTTTTCCAACGCAAGGTTCAGTGTTCTTTCCACGGTTTCGAAGGTCTTAACACTCACAGTGTCATATTTTATATTCATAAAGATGAAATAAGAAACCAAAAATTTGCGACATCAATATCCAAGTTGAATTTATTCTGTAAAGAATAACTGCTTGGGCCATCTGTTTCATAAACAGACGGCTAGATGGCGCTAAGCGTCACGCAATTGACGTTTTCATAAGAAACCACAAATTTCGCAGGGTTGGACTAACAGCACGGTAGCTCAATTGGTAAGAGCGTTTGGCCCGGTTTGCCAAAAGGTTGCTGGTTCAAGTCCCGCCCGTGCGCAAATTTTTGGTTTCTTATTTCATCTTTATGAATATAAAATATGACACTGTGAGTGTTAAAAACATTCTAAAGCATTAGATAGCGAAGCGACATCAATATCCAAGTTGAATTTATTCTGTAAAGAATAACTGCTTGGGCCATCTGTTTCATAAACAGACGGCTAGATGGCGCTAAGCGTCACGCAATTGACGTTTTCATAAGAAACCACAAATTTCGCAGGGTTGGACTAACAGCACGGTAGCTCAATTGGTAAGAGCGTTTGGCCCGGTTTGCCAAAAGGTTGCTGGTTGAAGTCCCGCCCGTGCGCAAATTTTTGGTTTCTTATTTCATCTTTATGAATATAAAATATGACACTGTGAGTGTTAAAAACATTCTAAAGCATTAGATAGCGAAGCGACATCAATATCCAAGTTGAATTTATTCTGTAAAGAATAACTGCTTGGGCCATCTGTTTCATAAACAGACGGCTAGATGGCGCTAAGCGTCACGCAATTGACGTTTTCATAAGAAACCACAAATTTCGCAGGGTTGGACTAACAGCACGGTAGCTCAATTGGTAAGAGCGTTTGGCCCGGTTTGCCAAAAGGTTGCTGGTTCAAGTCCCGCCCGTGCGCAAATTTTTGGTTTCTTATTTCATCTTTATGAATATAAAATATGACACTGTGAGTGTTAAAAACATTCTAAAGCATTAGATAGCGAAGCGACATCAATATCCAAGTTGAATTTATTCTGTAAAGAATAACTGCTTGGGCCATCTGTTTCATAAACAGACGGCTAGATGGCGCTAAGCGTCACGCAATTGACGTTTTCATAAGAAACCACAAATTTCGCAGGGTTGGACTAACAGCACGGTAGCTCAATTGGTAAGAGCGTTTGGCCCGGTTTGCCAAAAGGTTGCTGGTTCAAGTCCCGCCCGTGCGCAAATTTTTGGTTTCTTATTTCATCTTTATGATTATCATAATTTTTCACATTTAGACAAGTTTTAGTACTGCTTATTTGTTTTGGTAGTTCTAAATAGCTACCACCCCTTAGAGGAGAATATTTATTAATGTTTATTTCTAAATGACTGACAGAACTAAAACACCAACCTGACTCACAATGCTGGAATTCGCTTAGTTTATTAATCAATTTATTCTGAGATTTTAAATACAGTTCAGATAAATATGTGTTTTTAAATACAGTCTCATACTTAACATTAAATGATTTCAAATTACTTTCATCTGAGCTAGGTAGTTTAAAATAGGCAAACAATTCAAAATTAAGTTTTATGGAACCATGTTTGATCAAATGCATTTCTATTAATTTTTGCACATCATCTGTTATTTCGTTTAAAAATTCATCAGGAGTTGAGCAAACAGTATCATTAGGGTTCACTCTATAAGTAACTATTCTCTCTCGAAAAGCTGTAGCTATAATATTAACATTATCAAAACTAGTTTTCAATAAGCAATTATTTTTATGTAAATTAGTTCTTAAATGAAATCTGTATGAGCTTTCTAGTATTTCAATATTGCATTCAGCACAAAACTTAATTTTATTTGTATTCGACTTTTCATTCAAGGCTTTTTTGGTGAGGTATTTTTCTGAAAGAATAGAAATATAAAACGTTAATTATATTTAATTAAGTATATTCAGTACAATAGTAAAACTTATGATTTAAACTTACATGATCACTATCATTAGAATTGATTGTTACAGTATTGCTACGAATTTAACTCGAAAATAATAAGTAATAACATGACAACAATCCTGTAACAATCAATTATTATATTAATAAAACTAATCTTAAGTACAACAGATGAATAGTCAAAATAATAATAAATGTACTAATATCATTTATTCACAATATATTATATCTATGATCTAGGTCATAATAATACAACTTATATTTTTAACAAGTAAAGTTATTTTACAGGATCGGTAAAAAAATATAAAAAATATACTGAATCTGATAACTTATGTATGTTAGTTAACAGAATCAGGAAAAAAACTGAACATTCATTTTTACTGATTCGGTGAACTAACATAAGTTATCGGACAATCTTTGAGGTTCTTTTTAACTTCTTTTAGGAATTTTACTAAATACCGGTATGCAGGATTATCATCGTTAATTTTAGTTTTTAGAGTAACAACAGCATGCCTCCACCTGTTCATGGGTGAAATGTTTTCAATTTCACCACACATATAAAGTTTTAGGTCTACGAAACGTAGGCTTACATCTGCATTGAACGGTTTCGAAATACCGTTCGATCCGCGACGACATAAATATGAAATAAGTTCATCTTTTTTACCGGCTTTTTTATCTTCATCCGCATCCGAATCTGTGCCCATAATATCTCTCGCAGTGACTCTAGCAGAAGGCCCCGCAATCGGCTGTGCAACTCGCTCATCAGTCTTCACTCTATGCTTCTGGCTCTTCTTCGACTTTTCATCATGTTTGGCTCTGAAATTATAAATGTTCTTGGTTAGAGGTTACTCTTATTTATTTTTAAACTAACATTGAATTCTGCATTTGAGATAAATTATTATATTATTGAGTAAATAATACCAATAATACCCAATATTTAATAAAAAAGTCTAGGTCAGTATTAAAAATAAAAAACTAAAGCTTATTAATAAATAATCATAACTAATAAGTATTGCATGACACTATTTAAAATTGAAAATAAGTATGAAAAGTTGAATTGTACCTTTTATGAGTAGAATGCGAGTGAGCGGTCTTCCTCTTCCTCTCGGGCGCGGGCGCAGGCGCAGGCGGTGCGCGCTCGGGGGACGACTCGCGACTGCTCGACGAGCTGCTGTCGCTCGAGGAGCTGCTATCACTCATGTGCACGTCTTGTTTGCTTGACCTAAACAAATAAATAATGTTTTAAAGTACTTTATCAATCTAATCATCTATAGAGACAATCGTGTAAAAAACCGAATCGTTTGACTTACATTATTAATTCACTTTCACTAAAAACACTCGTTTTTTAAAACTGATATTAGTTGATAACTCACTCACTTGAAAAAACACTTTAATGACCGTACGCAAAAAATGCAGGAAATGATGGGCAGATACTAATTAGGGTCTATAAATAGATTCAGGTTGTGCACTGGTAGTGGTTTGTTGTAAGACGTACGGAACTTACTCGGTATGGTATAGGTGAGAGTGTGTGCGCAACTTCACAGCGCGTGATGCATGTCAGCAGATTTTCCATATTAGAAAGACAATCGATATCTTTACTATACTAATATTGTCACAAAGCTTTCCCTGTACATTTATTATCGTATTTTAAAAGAACATGCGATGTTTATTTGAACACATACAAAGAAGTTTGTCGAAGAGTTCGTTACATATTTACATAACTACAGTAACACTTTTATAAACATGTATATTATGATTTAGAAGCAATGTTAATGGAAAATAACACTTCATTAATATATTTTTTAGTCTCAAACCATTAACGAGTTTACTCGGACGCAAGTGTCTGTCTGTAAGCTTAAATCAAACTCAAAACGATAATGTCGGTAAGTTCAGTGCAATTTATATATAAGAAATCTGTAAAAACTAGATTATTATAAATCATTTTTATGTCAACACATTTCATCTTCTTCAGGATTCGGAGTCTCTGTTCAATTTCGTGCAAGCTAACCAAGTACAAGAAAGTTATGGTAAACAGGCTGCTGAAGGATCAAGTGCATCAAGAAAGCGCACTAAAGAAAATGAAACATATTCCTATATCAAAATTCCTGCCGTAGGGCGAAAAGTTATCAAATTAGAAATCTATGATGCCGATCTGTTCAAAAGTGATGGACCAGTCTGTAAATGTAATGCTGAAATATGTTGCCAGCATATCGTTCAAAATATGTTTAAGGATGAAATTTACAAAGCTGTCCGCGAAATAATTGATAAAATAAGTGAGCAAATGTGTAATGAAAGTAGCAAGTATTTTTAATGTATTACGACATCTGTAAATATTTGATCAATAAATGATCAATATTTTATTGACTGTTTAATTTATTTATTTATTAGCACCACACCTAATCACTTTATATCTATTTTTTAACTTCGTATTCATCCGCTTATTATTATTACTTTTATGACTTATCCATGCAAGAATACAGAAGTTTATTAATATAAATAAATGTAAATGAATACTACAGATTTTTTAAACTGCTGTCTTCAAAAGAAGTTCTAGTTTTCAGACTCGAAGAATGGAGCTGCTCATAGGCTTACTTAATTGTCTTCTTACACTATTAGTAGGTACACCAACACATTCCCTTGCAGCAACAATGCGAGTGAACTGTTATGTTTCGCTCTAACATAGTGAGATGTGATAGTTGCATCCTTGTTGGTATCATTCAACCGCATCGCTGCTTGCATGCAAATCCCTAAGTGTATTTACAATGTTTAAGTTTCAATATTAACTCTTAGTGAAAGGTAGCAATTATTGTGATGATAGATAGGTACCTAGTACTAGCATAAACTATCTATTTATCTAGTCGTAAATGTGACAGTAGGGAATTGGGTTCTCTGGATCGCGGTCGTTCAACCTAATCGAAGTTTTAGTTTTCAGTCTAGGTGAATTGTTCAACTCATAGCGCGCATAAGAGGCGCCGCCAGGCGCCTCTCATGCGCGCCCTAAGTTGAACAGTTCACTGTAGACTGAAAACTAAAACTCCGATTAGGTTGAACGACCGTGAGCCAGAGAACCCAATTCCCTACTACTTAAAGATAAAGATAAAGATAAAGATAAAGATATTTATTTACTAAACATGTGTGTAAATAAATGATGACAACAAAGTTTTAGCATCAACATGTTCTGCCAACATTCGGCGTGTAGGCTAGACTTAGGTAGGAGGTAGGTATTAAATCTAAATGTGAATTTATGATTTCATTTTGTAGTAGGTAATTTGATTTGATATTGTTCTTCTTATTCTCTGTAAAGTGATTGATTACATTAGGTTAATGCTTAATTAATAGGTTGGTTGACTTAATTTATATATTTACCAATCTTAATGCAAAATTTGATTTCATTGTAATTGAGTATTGTTTTGTTGTATCTCTACAAAGCAAAGGACATTTTTTATGACCAAATTGTTAAATTTTGTTTATCTTCTCACCATTTTTAAATTACCTACCAAATTATAATTTTTAATAAAAAAAGTACCTACTGAATTAATTAGTAGAATGCCTAGAAAAAGGACTCAGCTTTCTCGGCAGTCTGCCACGTCTACAACGTCCATCCGTCTCAAACTAAATGCTATTATTTGAGAATATTGCTGCAACATATTCGCGGTATATCTTATTTGTAAAATAATTAGCCTAAATAATTTAAAAAATCTACCCAAAGTCACTATTCCACGCGGACGAAGTCGCGGGCACAGCTAGTTAAATATGTAGGTAGTGCGAATATTTGTTCATTATGTTCTTGAAATACAAGTCACCGTCTCATCCTAGATGCTGAGTTGGATTGCCTCTACGTCACGAGCAGATGTCGTAACCCCGTGCTAGTTTTCTGGTCAAACCGGTTCAAGCTGAGCAAGACGAACGGCAACTCTAAGAGATTGCTGGGCATCAAGACCTATAATAAGTGCTGCGCCTTCGTGATCACAGAGGATGAGCGCATCGTCAGGAGGAGCATTTATCACACGCACGATTGATGAGCTAGAAGTAAATAGCACGATCTTCAGCAGTCAGATGAAGTACCTACATCTCCTCCATTGTCTAAGAAATCATTTAAAGGATTCTGACAAAAAACTTCCGTCCGTGTACTTACTTTAGGGATATTTGAATAAGACAATCAATTCTATGAGTATAGTATGAAAAATATTTATTGATATTGTATGAAAATATTACATGGTAATTTAATTGTCCTAAATAAGGTATTCTAATGTAATACCAAAATACCACTATATTTTGTTGACTAAAAAAATACCTTTGTTTTTGAAAATGAAATCAAAAATCCTATATCTAAAAAAAAAAACAAGCTAAGCGGGAGTCAAAATCGTGCACTGAGTTTCGTGGCACGGAACTTTAACTAAATTTGGGAATCCCTCTGGGGAATCCACTTACTTCCACTTAGTTAAAATGCCACAATATGTTGTTGACAAGCAAATATAACTTTGATTTTCATTGTGTTCGTTTGAAGAACAAAGTTATGTTTGCAGTTGTTGAAAATGCTATGTCTCAAAACTACTTGTTCGAACTACTTGTCCAAACTAATTTTCGTTGAAAGTATTTATTAAGATCTACATTTAAATATTTTTTTCCAAAATAAACACCCACTTAGTTTAGAAGTTACATGGTGGGGACGCCCCTTTTACTACTTTGGTAGCGTCTAGCTATAAAATATTTTTTGACTTTAAAATAAAATGGTTAAAGGAACCTCAATGTCATTTTAAAAGACCTGTCCATAAACATCCCACACGCATAGGTTTGATGTATAAATAATATTTTTCAGTTTTAGTTTCAATAAAAAAAAATAATAAATATGTCGTTATTTTTTATTCTTGTATGAGAATCGTAAAGCGGTTAACAGGATACATCTTCCAACCAAATTTCAACAGTGTGATGCTTTTAGTTACAGAATAAAGTAGCTGTGACATACGGACCGACAGACAGACAGACTTGCAGAAACTATTAGGGTTCCGTTTTTCCGCCATCCGGTTACGGAACCCTAAATACTACCGGTTCGATCAGGTTGAAACCAATTTTTATTAAAACTATTTGTAAAAATCTACATTATACATATTTTATCAATAAACTTGTATAGCGAAAATATCTGAATGAGCCAAAACATGGTGGTTCCGTTATTCAACGTTAATAAATAAGAAACGGGGTTATTGTGTAGGGTATAATCTTAAATTATTGTTTAAACTCCCTGACGCATTTTATATTTTTAAAGTCATGGTTACTTCTCCTGAATTTATAGGACATAATATGGAAGGTAGTCAGATCTCCTTATCAGTCATTAAAGAGCTCATCAAATCTTCAAATATAGGTAATGTTACCAAACATTGTTGTCGGTGAAATTCTTTTGAATAAAAAAAAAATACTCAACTTGTGTTTTATACATTATACTAGTATAAAGCATATTTTAAACTGTGTTCAATCAATTCAATTCAGACTGTAGTAAGGATACGACGCGGACGTTATTAATTTATAACAATACAGTAAAAGCGATCTATGACATAAATAAAACGATGATGAAAAACAGTAGATTCTTATTTTGAGGTTCATGATTATGGAATTAACAAAATAATTTTATTATAAAAAGAAAAAAACTAGTGAGACTCTTTTCTTGAAGGCAGCAGGGATAGCACTAAATGTTTTTTTTTACTTTTAGAGCCGAAGTTTAGTCTGTCCCAACGAGGGAACTTAGTAGTACAGATCAGTGACTGGAGATACACCAAGCATACATGCTGGGGGTCCAAGGTTCGATGGACGTGCATCAAGAAGTATTCGGGATGCACCGCCTCCATTACTACTGTTGACAACGTCGTCGTCAAGACGCTAGGGAAACATAACCATTGAATGGAATAAACCACTAATTATAGGCGAACATCAAATGATATGATACTGATATGACAGGTTAGACGTTGATCTTCGATTGATTAGTTTCTCTAACCTTTACCTTTGCTCTATGAAAACTTAGGCTTATTAGCTTATTAGCCTTTGTTAATTCCATAATCTCATTAGGAAAATTAAGCTTTGTTATAAAAATAAAATGCGGTATACCACTCAAACGACTAAGTTGGCATTTTAAAAGGTGTATACAATGAAAGTAAAGTAAATATTTTTAGTCCATGCTTGCTGATATTAGTATCAAATTAAGTCAGTGTGTAGGGTTAACTTTACTTTGAAAGATTAGATAAGATTTGACAATTTCTGTATAATTATATCACAAACATTAATTATGGCGTTGCTGGAAGTTATCTTTTGCGGCTAAGAAGTGATACATTATGTGTTAGAGGTCTGTTTGTTATTATAATAAATACATGACTTGTTTGTAGGACTAATTATTTTAATACCAAAATTGTCTTGCATTTTTCAGCACCACACGTCATGGGGATCTCTGCACACATATGTAGATATTTTATCCTGATATTGGTAAAAATGTTACACAAAAGTCGTATTAAGTTTTTATTGGTTTAATTTATTAAAAAAGAGCGCCATGTATACAATAAAGAAAATAAAACTATAATTCCTTATTAAGAAAATCTAGAGATAGACGTTTAAAAGTTTTGATTAAATTATTATGGGCGTAATCTTCCTTTTCTTGATTTGGAATAAAGTGCTCATCAACGTCTGTCTTTTTTTAAATACTGTCAGAACCATCATCATTTATACCTATATTTCCAGCTAACACATTTCTGCGCTTAAGCCTCATACGAATATTAAGCACAATACTGACTTGTTATTCGTTTTCAGATCTGAACCCAGTATTCGCTAAGTCGCAGCGCGGGAACCCAGTGATCATGATCGGACAGTACCGTTTTAACCGCGTGAACAAGTACGGCAGCCGAACGCGCTGGGTGTGCGTGAAGGCTAAGGCGGGCTGCCGCGCGTCTCTGCACACCATAGACAACGCCGTCGTGCGCGTGTGGGGCTTCCACGATCCCATGGCGCACACCAGCGCCAACCGCTTCTGAATTCAATTTTAACGTTCAATTCAATACGTTACAACAAAAAGGCTGGTGATACCAATAGTTACCAACTGTAGTGAGTGACCGATACTACCTACCTACATTATATTTATTTATATATTTAAAGACTTTATTGCACAATAAATCATATAAAGGTGGACTTAATGCTCAAAAGCATTCTCTGCCAGTCAAACCTTTAGGTCATGCAGAGAGATGGCAATGGGTGCAGCGAAAAGTAATTTAGAGAAAATCAACAAAAAAAATAACAATTTACTAATATTTACAGTAACAAATAAACGTTCTTAAATTACTGCACCAACATATTTTATATTCAATAAATATCTATACTTAAACTTACAAAAAATAAATACAATATATAAAAATATATATACATAAATAATATCTACACATAATAAATAAATATTATTTTGCAATTATCTATTCTTTAAGAAATTGTCGGACTTTCCTCTTGAATGATGATACCTTCGACTCGGCCCTCCTGATATCCAAAGGAAGAGAGTTCCACAGTCGTGTTGCCGTGACTGAAAATGACTTGTAGAAGTGTACGTGTGTGGAGCGGTGTGCCAGCGTTTCCAGCCGGAGGTTGTCGGAGGAATGGTCATATTTACGGAGGCTGAAGATGAATCTGATGCAATTGTTAAGGAGGCGTTCAAGCTTGTCGATAAGGGCTTCAGTGAGCAAGATTAAGATTAAGCTCTCACTTTTGCCCTTCTATCACTTTCTTCGCGCCGCCAGCAATTTCTCTGTATAGACCTATGGTTGACTGGTAGAGAATGCTTTTAGCATTAAGTCCGCCATATGTACCTTTTGTTTGTGCATGAAGTGTTTTATATAATATAAAAAAATAAGATTAGTGCAGCAAGAGTTTGCGTAGTCTATGATAGAGATGACAAGAGTTTGCATAAGCAGAAGCTTCGTCCTAAATGGGAGAAAGAATTTTAAGCGGTAGAGACTTCTCAGACAGACAATTACTTTACGCCTGACCGTCCATAGCTAGGCCCAAGTTCTTGACACTAGTAGAGTAAGGTATAGTCGTACCTGCAAAGACTATTGGATCCAGATCCATGAAATTTTACCTAGAGACTAGTCCCGGACTACCAACAATAATGGTCTGACACTTAGTAGGGTTGACAGAGATTCCGAAGTTTTCTGACCACGATGAAATATAATTAAAATTTTCGTTCATAAGATGTATTGCAGCAGGTAGTTCTGCAATTTCACTTTGCATATACAATTGCAAGTCATCAGCATACAGATGATACGAGCAGCGAAGATTAAGGGTGGTACACCAGATGACAGATTGTACCAGTCAGAATGGACGTAAGGAGTTTTAATAGACTGCTGGCGACCACGCAGATAGGAAGAAAACCTTTCTAGGGCTGTAGAAGATACTTTTAAGTACCTACTAAAGTACGGCCATAAGGAGGTCATAGTTCTGAGCATTAAAGGCACTAGAAAAGTCTATTAGAACAAGAAGTGTGACTTTAAAGGAATCCATCCTGTCTCGTATATTACATGCTTTGTATGAAGACAGCATCTCCGCGTTTGAGGTTTCCAGCAGTAATTGTGAAGGTTTGATTATCATTTTATATCTCTTATCATATTTTTTTGTACGAAGCAACCTGAATCTTAATGAGGGTTGTCAAAAATGACGTCCACCAGGTGGCAGCACTTAGGCGTCAGGTCCAACGACCTGTCAAAATACATACTTACCTAATATGTTGTGTTTTCTGATATTTATTGTTATTTATTTATTCAAACAATAGTTGCAAAAAGAGTACTGTTTTCGAAAATGCCGCAATGTTGTACAGTGTCCTATGTGTGCAACAGGAGGACATATGTTCCCTATACCTGATAAAAGCCGATTGAAACAGTGGCTTGTAGCTATTCACAGATATAAATTTACTCCTACTATCTACTATCCCTATGCAAATACGATTATTATTGGTAATTACACAATATACATACTGAAAATCTAGTGATTCGTCATAGTTGGGCATGTATTTATTGTTTGCCTTAGCATGTCTGATCGAACACTGTGCTAAACCCCCGCGTATTCCGTTTTCTATCATTTCATACATTTCTTTATCATCTAGCAAGTCTTATTTAACACCTGTATATAAAAGCAAAGCGTCCCAACTTAAACCTGGAGAACTAACATAATAAGCGGGGTCGAGTTTGTAATATTTAAGACTACTATTTCTACCTTTTCGAAACTTCTAACTTTTCGAAAATATCACATAAAAGCAAAACATCACATTTCAAATATAAGTCAGTATATTCTCCGAGAGATTTAATGTTAAAGACTCTCCAAATTGAATGCGCTTGAGAATAGTCGTCTTCACTAATATGCTCACTAGTTAAACTATTGTAAAAGTGTTCTTTTTTTGGTAAACTTTTTTCATCAAATCGTTTACATGAATCCATATAATCATATGGGTATACACCTTTTTGACGAAGTAATCTAAACTCCTCCTTAGAATGAATTACTGTCTGTAAGTGTCTCAAATCGGTGTCTGCTAAGTTCTGACTTAAAATATCTAAACTGGAACTAAGAAACGAGTCTAAAAACTTTATTTGCATTGCAGATCGAAAATTTGGGTTTTTTAAATATTTTGTGAAGGATATGTATTTTTCTTTAGTCTTAGGGATCACTTTTTTCACCATCATATTTAGCTAATTCTTTTATGAATAAATGAGCATCATAGTTTGCTAAATTGTGAAAATTTATCGGAACAAAAAGACATACTCTATATAATAAGTTACCTTTGGTATGAGCGGCACCTCTATATACACCAGTTATATGGTCATGATCAGCAACTTTATCAGTAACGATTAGAGGCAGTTTACAAATATGACAAATACTTGCAATACGATGTTCATCTTTTTGTGATTGTATCAATGGTAGCATAGGTTTTTTATTTTTCAGTATGGTTTCAATATAACTTACATCCTCGATAAGACGTTTTATAAAGACTTCAACACAATCTGATCCTCTATAAAGAACAAGTTTATTAAGGCTTTCATCATGCGAACAGCAAATGTAATATGCAAAACATGAAGGTTGATGTAATTTAATAGTTTCAGTATAGCAACTGTTATTTTCATGATTGTTTAAAAGTAAACTTTCAAAATCGGCATAAATAACAAAATTAATTTTTTGTTGCCTTTCATAGTTTTTAAATTCTAATTTACTATGTTTACTTGGTAAAACTGTTAAAACTTTTGAACAAGAATGAAAGTTATATTTTTCTTGTGTTACAAAAAACTGAAGACAGCTTTCACACAAGTATGTTTTACCATGATGTTTACTTAATTGACGACCAGTTAGTTTAGCTAAGTCTTTTATTAAACAGTAATGACCTCTTGATTTCTGTTCAAAATACAATAGGTTAACGTGATTTTCTTTTCTTTGATATTTAAAACTGAAGAGTAAAATGGATAAAAACTCGTTCTGTTAACGTTTTTTTTTTACATGGAAATAAAGCAGCCACAATACTCCATGCAAAACAATGATTATCATAATTTTTCACATTTAGACAAGTTTTAGTACTGCTTATTTGTTTTGGTAGTTCTAAATAGCTACCACCCCTTAGAGGAGAATATTTAATAATGTTTATTTCTAAATGACTGACAGAACTAAAACACCAACCTGACTCACAATGCTGGAATTCGCTTAGTTTATTAATCAATTTATTCTGAGATTTTAAATACAGTTCAGATAAATATGTGTTTTTAAATACAGTCTCATACTTAACATTAAATGATTTCAAATTACTTTCATCTGAGCTAGGTAGTTTAAAATAGGCAAACAATTCAAAATTAAGTTTTATGGAACCATGTTTGATCAAATGCATTTCTATTAATTTTTGCACATCATCTGTTATTTCGTTTAAAAATTCATCAGGAGTTGAGCAAACAGTATCATTAGGGTTCACTCTATAAGTAACTATTCTCTCTCGAAAAGCTGTAGCTATAATATTAACATTATCAAAACTAGTTTTCAATAAGCAATTCTTTTTATGTAAATTAGTTCTTAAATGAAATCTGTATGAGCTTTCTAGTATTTCAATATTGCATTCAGCACAAAACTTAATTTTATTTGTATTCGACTTTTCATTCAAGGCTTTTTTGGTGAGGTATTTTTCTGAAAGAATAGAAATATAAAACGTTAATTATATTTAATTAAGTATATTCAGTACAATAGTAAAACTTATGATTTAAACTTACATGATCACTATCATTAGAATTGATTGTTACAGTATTGCTACGAATTTAACTCGAAAATAATAAGTAATAACATGACAACAATCCTGTAACAATCAATTATTATATTAATAAAACTAATCTTAAGTACAACAGATGAATAGTCAAAATAATAATAAATGTACTAATATCATTTATTCACAATATATTATATCTATGATCTAGGTCATAATAATACAACTTATATTTTTAACAAGTAAAGTTATTTTACAGGATCGGTAAAAAAATATAAAAAATATACTGAATCTGATAACTTATGTATGTTAGTTAACAGAATCAGGAAAAAAACTGAACATTCATTTTTACTGA
Source organism: Pyrausta purpuralis (assembly GCA_963924145.1). Lineage (NCBI taxonomy): Eukaryota > Metazoa > Arthropoda > Insecta > Lepidoptera > Crambidae > Pyrausta > Pyrausta purpuralis. Next base: position 25,029,067 of record OZ001643.1, read on the forward strand.
TTCGGTGAACTAACATAAGTTATCGGACAATCTTTGAGGTTCTTTTTAACTTCTTTTAGGAATTTTACTAAATACCGGTATGCAGGATTATCATCGTTAATTTTAGTTTTTAGAGTAACAACAGCATGCCTCCACCTGTTCATGGGTGAAATGTTTTCAATTTCACCACACATATAAAGTTTTAGGTCTACGAAACGTAGGCTTACATCTGCATTGAACGGTTTCGAAATACCGTTCGATCCGCGACGACATAAATATGAAATAAGTTCATCTTTTTTACCGGCTTTTTTATCTTCATCCGCATCCGAATCTGTGCCCATAATATCTCTCGCAGTGACTCTAGCAGAAGGCCCCGCAATCGGCTGTGCAACTCGCTCATCAGTCTTCACTCTATGCTTCTGGCTCTTCTTCGACTTTTCATCATGTTTGGCTCTGAAATTATAAATGTTCTTGGTTAGAGGTTACTCTTATTTATTTTTAAACTAACATTGAATTCTGCATTTGAGATAAATTATTATATTATTGAGTAAATAATACCAATAATACCCAATATTTAATAAAAAAGTCTAGGTCAGTATTAAAAATAAAAAACTAAAGCTTATTAATAAATAATCATAACTAATAAGTATTGCATGACACTATTTAAAATTGAAAATAAGTATGAAAAGTTGAATTGTACCTTTTATGAGTAGAATGCGAGTGAGCGGTCTTCCTCTTCCTCTCGGGCGCGGGCGCAGGCGCAGGCGGTGCGCGCTCGGGGGACGACTCGCGACTGCTCGACGAGCTGCTGTCGCTCGAGGAGCTGCTATCACTCATGTGCACGTCTTGTTTGCTTGACCTAAACAAATAAATAATGTTTTAAAGTACTTTATCAATCTAATCATCTATAGAGACAATCGTGTAAAAAACCGAATCGTTTGACTTACATTATTAATTCACTTTCACTAAAAACACTCGTTTTTTAAAACTGATATTAGTTGATAACTCACTCACTTGAAAAAACACTTTAATGACCGTACGCAAAAAATGCAGGAAATGATGGGCAGATACTAATTAGGGTCTATAAATAGATTCAGGTTGTGCACTGGTAGTGGTTTGTTGTAAGACGTACGGAACTTACTCGGTATGGTATAGGTGAGAGTGTGTGCGCAACTTCACAGCGCGTGATGCATGTCAGCAGATTTTCCATATTAGAAAGACAATCGATATCTTTACTATACTAATATTGTCACAAAGCTTTCCCTGTACATTTATTATCGTATTTTAAAAGAACATGCGATGTTTATTTGAACACATACAAAGAAGTTTGTCGAAGAGTTCGTTACATATTTACATAACTACAGTAACACTTTTATAAACATGTATATTATGATTTAGAAGCAATGTTAATGGAAAATAACACTTCATTAATATATTTTTTAGTCTCAAACCATTAACGAGTTTACTCGGACGCAAGTGTCTGTCTGTAAGCTTAAATCAAACTCAAAACGATAATGTCGGTAAGTTCAGTGCAATTTATATATAAGAAATCTGTAAAAACTAGATTATTATAAATCATTTTTATGTCAACACATTTCATCTTCTTCAGGATTCGGAGTCTCTGTTCAATTTCGTGCAAGCTAACCAAGTACAAGAAAGTTATGGTAAACAGGCTGCTGAAGGATCAAGTGCATCAAGAAAGCGCACTAAAGAAAATGAAACATATTCCTATATCAAAATTCCTGCCGTAGGGCGAAAAGTTATCAAATTAGAAATCTATGATGCCGATCTGTTCAAAAGTGATGGACCAGTCTGTAAATGTAATGCTGAAATATGTTGCCAGCATATCGTTCAAAATATGTTTAAGGATGAAATTTACAAAGCTGTCCGCGAAATAATTGATAAAATAAGTGAGCAAATGTGTAATGAAAGTAGCAAGTATTTTTAATGTATTACGACATCTGTAAATATTTGATCAATAAATGATCAATATTTTATTGAGTGTTTTATTTATTTATTTATTAGCACCACACCTAATCACTTTATATCTATTTTTTTAACTTCGTATTCATCCGCTTATTATTATTACTTTTATGACTTATCCATGCAAGAATACAGAAGTTTATTAATATAAATAAATGTAAATGAATACTACAGATTTTTTAAACTGCTGTCTTCAAAAGAAGTTCTAGTTTTCAGACTCGAAGAATGGAGCTGCTCATAGGCTTACTTAATTGTCTTCTTACACTATTAGTAGGTACACCAACACATTCCCTTGCAGCAACAATGCGAGTGAACTGTTATGTTTCGCTCTAACATAGTGAGATGTGATAGTTGCATCCTTGTTGGTATCATTCAACCGCATCGCTGCTTGCATGCAAATCCCTAAGTGTATTTACAATGTTTAAGTTTCAATATTAACTCTTAGTGAAAGGTAGCAATTATTGTGATGATAGATAGGTACCTAGTACTAGCATAAACTATCTATTTATCTAGTCGTAAATGTGACAGTAGGGAATTGGGTTCTCTGGATCGCGGTCGTTCAACCTAATCGAAGTTTTAGTTTTCAGTCTAGGTGAATTGTTCAACTCATAGCGCGCATAAGAGGCGCCGCCAGGCGCCTCTCATGCGCGCCCTAAGTTGAACAGTTCACTGTAGACTGAAAACTAAAACTCCGATTAGGTTGAACGACCGTGAGCCAGAGAACCCAATTCCCTACTACTTAAAGATAAAGATAAAGATAAAGATAAAGATATTTATTTACTAAACATGTGTGTAAATAAATGATGACAACAAAGTTTTAGCATCAACATGTTCTGCCAACATTCGGCGTGTAGGCTAGACTTAGGTAGGAGGTAGGTATTAAATCTAAATGTGAATTTATGATTTCATTTTGTAGTAGGTAATTTGATTTGATATTGTTCTTCTTATTCTCTGTAAAGTGATTGATTACATTAGGTTAATGCTTAATTAATAGGTTGGTTGACTTAATTTATATATTTACCAATCTTAATGCAAAATTTGATTTCATTGTAATTGAGTATTGTTTTGTTGTATCTCTACAAAGCAAAGGACATTTTTTATGACCAAATTGTTAAATTTTGTTTATCTTCTCACCATTTTTAAATTACCTACCAAATTATAATTTTTAATAAAAAAAGTACCTACTGAATTAATTAGTAGAATGCCTAGAAAAAGGACTCAGCTTTCTCGGCAGTCTGCCACGTCTACAACGTCCATCCGTCTCAAACTAAATGCTATTATTTGAGAATATTGCTGCAACATATTCGCGGTATATCTTATTTGTAAAATAATTAGCCTAAATAATTTAAAAAATCTACCCAAAGTCACTATTCCACGCGGACGAAGTCGCGGGCACAGCTAGTTAAATATGTAGGTAGTGCGAATATTTGTTCATTATGTTCTTAAAATACAAGTCACCGTCTCATCCTAGATGCTGAGTTGGATTGCCTCTACGTCACGAGCAGATGTCGTAACCCCGTGCTAGTTTTCTGGTCAAACCGGTTCAAGCTGAGCAAGACGAACGGCAACTCTAAGAGATTGCTGGGCATCAAGACCTATAATAAGTGCTGCGCCTTCGTGATCACAGAGGATGAGCGCATCGTCAGGAGGAGCATTTATCACACGCACGATTGATGAGCTAGAAGTAAATAGCACGATCTTCAGCAGTCAGATGAAGTACCTACATCTCCTCCATTGTCAAATTTGGGAATCCCTCTGGGGAATCCACTTACTTCCACTTAGTTAAAATGCCACAATATGTTGTTGACAAGCAAATATAACTTTGATTTTCATTGTGTTCGTTTGAAGAACAAAGTTATGTTTGCAGTTGTTGAAAATGCTATGTCTCAAAACTACTTGTTCGAACTACTTGTCCAAACTAATTTTCGTTGAAAGTATTTATTAAGATCTACATTTAAATATTTTTTTCCAAAATAAACACCCACTTAGTTTAGAAGTTACATGGTGGGGACGCCCCTTTTACTACTTTGGTAGCGTCTAGCTATAAAATATTTTTTGACTTTAAAATAAAATGGTTAAAGGAACCTCAATGTCATTTTAAAAGACCTGTCCATAAACATCCCACACGCATAGGTTTGATGTATAAATAATATTTTTCAGTTTTAGTTTCAATAAAAAATAATAATAAATATGTCGTTATTTTTTATTCTTGTATGAGAATCGTAAAGCGGTTAACAGGATACATCTTCCAACCAAATTTCAACAGTGTGATGCTTTTAGTTACAGAATAAAGTAGCTGTGACATACGGACCGACAGACAGACAGACTTGCAGAAACTATTAGGGTTCCGTTTTTCCGCCATCCGGTTACGGAACCCTAAATACTACCGGTTCGATCAGGTTGAAACCAATTTTTATTAAAACTATTTGTAAAAATCTACATTATACATATTTTATCAATAAACTTGTATAGCGAAAATATCTGAATGAGCCAAAACATGGTGGTTCCGTTATTCAACGTTAATAAATAAGAAACGGGGTTATTGTGTAGGGTATAATCTTAAATTATTGTTTAAACTCCCTGACGCATTTTATATTTTTAAAGTCATGGTTACTTCTCCTGAATTTATAGGACATAATATGGAAGGTAGTCAGATCTCCTTATCAGTCATTAAAGAGCTCATCAAATCTTCAAATATAGGTAATGTTACCAAACATTGTTGTCGGTGAAATTCTTTTGAATAAAAAAAAAATACTCAACTTGTGTTTTATACATTATACTAGTATAAAGCATATTTTAAACTGTGTTCAATCAATTCAATTCAGACTGTAGTAAGGATACGACGCGGACGTTATTAATTTATAACAATACAGTAAAAGCGATCTATGACATAAATAAAACGATGATGAAAAACAGTAGATTCTTATTTTGAGGTTCATGATTATGGAATTAACAAAATAATTTTATTATAAAAAGAAAAAAACTAGTGAGACTCTTTTCTTGAAGGCAGCAGGGATAGCACTAAATGTTTTTTTTTACTTTTAGAGCCGAAGTTTAGTCTGTCCCAACGAGGGAACTTAGTAGTACAGATCAGTGACTGGAGATACACCAAGCATACATGCTGGGGGTCCAAGGTTCGATGGACGTGCATCAAGAAGTATTCGGGATGCACCGCCTCCATTACTACTGTTGACAACGTCGTCGTCAAGACGCTAGGGAAACATAACCATTGAATGGAATAAACCACTAATTATAGGCGAACATCAAATGATATGATACTGATATGACAGGTTAGACGTTGATCTTCGATTGATTAGTTTCTCTAACCTTTACCTTTGCTCTATGAAAACTTAGGCTTATTAGCTTATTAGCCTTTGTTAATTCCATAATCTCATTAGGAAAATTAAGCTTTGTTATAAAAATAAAATGCGGTATACCACTCAAACGACTAAGTTGGCATTTTAAAAGGTGTATACAATGAAAGTAAAGTAAATATTTTTAGTCCATGCTTGCTGATATTAGTATCAAATTAAGTCAGTGTGTAGGGTTAACTTTACTTTGAAAGATTAGATAAGATTTGACAATTTCTGTATAATTATATCACAAACATTAATTATGGCGTTGCTGGAAGTTATCTTTTGCGGCTAAGAAGTGATACATTATGTGTTAGAGGTCTGTTTGTTATTATAATAAATACATGACTTGTTTGTAGGACTAATTATTTTAATACCAAAATTGTCTTGCATTTTTCAGCACCACACGTCATGGGGATCTCTGCACACATATGTAGATATTTTATCCTGATATTGGTAAAAATGTTACACAAAAGTCGTATTAAGTTTTTATTGGTTTAATTTATTAAAAAAGAGCGCCATGTATACAATAAAGAAAATAAAACTATAATTCCTTATTAAGAAAATCTAGAGATAGACGTTTAAAAGTTTTGATTAAATTATTATGGGCGTAATCTTCCTTTTCTTGATTTGGAATAAAGTGCTCATCAACGTCTGTCTTTTTTTAAATACTGTCAGAACCATCATCATTTATACCTATATTTCCAGCTAACACATTTCTGCGCTTAAGCCTCATACGAATATTAAGCACAATACTGACTTGTTATTCGTTTTCAGATCTGAACCCAGTATTCGCTAAGTCGCAGCGCGGGAACCCAGTGATCATGATCGGACAGTACCGTTTTAACCGCGTGAACAAGTACGGCAGCCGAACGCGCTGGGTGTGCGTGAAGGCTAAGGCGGGCTGCCGCGCGTCTCTGCACACCATAGACAACGCCGTCGTGCGCGTGTGGGGCTTCCACGATCCCATGGCGCACACCAGCGCCAACCGCTTCTGAATTCAATTTTAACGTTCAATTCAATACGTTACAACAAAAAGGCTGGTGATACCAATAGTTACCAACTGTAGTGAGTGACCGATACTACCTACCTACATTATATTTATTTATATATTTAAAGACTTTATTGCACAATAAATCATATAAAGGTGGACTTAATGCTCAAAAGCATTCTCTGCCAGTCAAACCTTTAGGTCATGCAGAGAGATGGCAATGGGTGCAGCGAAAAGTAATTTAGAGAAAATCAACAAAAAAAATAACAATTTACTAATATTTACAGTAACAAATAAACGTTCTTAAATTACTGCACCAACATATTTTATATTCAATAAATATCTATACTTAAACTTACAAAAAATAAATACAATATATAAAAATATATATACATAAATAATATCTACACATAATAAATAAATATTATTTTGCAATTATCTATTCTTTAAGAAATTGTCGGACTTTCCTCTTGAATGATGATACCTTCGACTCGGCCCTCCTGATATCCAAAGGAAGAGAGTTCCACAGTCGTGTTGCCGTGACTGAAAATGACTTGTAGAAGTGTACGTGTGTGGAGCGGTGTGCCAGCGTTTCCAGCCGGAGGTTGTCGGAGGAATGGTCATATTTACGGAGGCCGAAGATGAATCTGATGCAATTGTTAAGGAGGCGTTCAAGCTTGTCGATAAGGGCTTCAGTGAGCAAGATTAAGATTAAGCTCTCACTTTTGCCCTTCTATCACTTTCTTCGCGCCGCCAGCAATTTCTCTGTATAGACCTATGGTTGACTGGTAGAGAATGCTTTTAGCATTAAGTCCGCCATATGTACCTTTTGTTTGTGCATGAAGTGTTTTATATAATATAAAAAAATAAGATTAGTGCAGCAAGAGTTTGCGTAGTCTATGATAGAGATGACAAGAGTTTGCATAAGCAGAAGCTTCGTCCTAAATGGGAGAAAGAATTTTAAGCGGTAGAGACTTCTCAGACAGACAATTACTTTACGCCTGACCGTCCATAGCTAGGCCCAAGTTCTTGACACTAGTAGAGTAAGGTATAGTCGTACCTGCAAAGACTATTGGATCCAGATCCATGAAATTTTACCTAGAGACTAGTCCCGGACTACCAACAATAATGGTCTGACACTTAGTAGGGTTGACAGAGATTCCGAAGTTTTCTGACCACGATGAAATATAATTAAAATTTTCGTTCATAAGATGTATTGCAGCAGGTAGTTCTGCAATTTCACTTTGCATATACAATTGCAAGTCATCAGCATACAGATGATACGAGCAGCGAAGATTAAGGGTGGTACACCAGATGACAGATTGTACCAGTCAGAATGGACGTAAGGAGTTTTAATAGACTGCTGGCGACCACGCAGATAGGAAGAAAACCTTTCTAGGGCTGTAGAAGATACTTTTAAGTACCTACTAAAGTACGGCCATAAGGAGGTCATAGTTCTGAGCATTAAAGGCATTAGAAAAGTCTATTAGAACAAGAAGTGTGACTTTAAAGGAATCCATCCTGTCTCGTATATTACATGCTTTGTATGAAGACAGCATCTCCGCGTTTGAGGTTTCCAGCAGTAATTGTGAAGGTTTGATTATCATTTTATATCTCTTATCATATTTTTTTGTACGAAGCAACCTGAATCTTAATGAGGGTTGTCAAAAATGACGTCCACCAGGTGGCAGCACTTAGGCGTCAGGTCCAACGACCTGTCAAAATACATACTTACCTAATATGTTGTGTTTTCTGATATTTATTGTTATTTATTTATTCAAACAATAGTTGCAAAAAGAGTACTGTTTTCGAAAATGCCGCAGTGTTGTACAGTGTCCTATGTGTGCAACAGGAGGACATATGTTCCCTATACGTGATAAAAGCCGATTGAAACAGTGGCTTGTAGCTATTCACAGATATAAATTTACTCCTACTATCTACTATCCCTATGCAAATACGATTATTATTGGTAATTACACAATATACATACTGAATTTAAAAAAAGTAACTACAATTTTTATCAGTTCAGTCTTATTCTATCTATACAAGTCATAGCTACTATAATGAATAATAATATGCATCTGGAATAGGCTTACAGATGTTTTATTAAGTACAAGTTGATGATGTAAAGGAAAAGGCAGGTAGTCATGGTCATGTATCACATATTGCATGGTAGCCTGTCCAAAATTCCACACAATCCTATTCTTCATAGTATTATTATAGTATTTCCTATTATTCATATTTAATTTTCTTTAGTGCCAGTTTCTTTGGCGCCTCTGTTTTTTAGATCATTATTTATTTCGGCAACCTTTTTCTGTCTGAAAACGATTATAAAAACACATTGAATTCACAAATACGTAGAATTTACCGAAATTCGGTAGAAATTAATACTATGTGCAAGTTGTTTGGACCTGACGCTTACGTGGCGCCATCTGGTGGCAGAAAAAATATCAACAACCCTCATTAAAATTCTATCAAACATACTCATCTCAGTACAGTACGTAGGTATATAACAGTTAGGGTTTTACAATTATCTGCTGCAGATTATAAGAATTGCAATAATATTCAAGTAAGCTTTAATTATATGGCGACAACGCAATATAGACATAACTACAATGAACTTTATTATTATACTTAATACCACCTCGCAAATTAAGTAAAAGGCCGACACTGGATTTCTAAGAATAAATAAAAAAAAATTGTTGTAATCACTATTTGTGATCGTTTCATGATAGCCCTTTCAGACCGGCGCCGAAACTAGACGGATTTTCACAAAAAAAAATCAGTTCCTAGGGTAAAACATCAGCCTAGTTTCAAATCTGAGGTCAGTATTCCATTTTCCCGGCGCCATCTTGGAAAATTTTTGCCCACACAATCATATTGACAGGTCCCCTTGCCAGCAAACACACAATCATGAAGTCGCGCAATTGTATCTAGCCGGGCTCTAAGCCATTCATATGAAATGAAAAAAAATTGGAGTTTTAGGGTAAACTAACTGTTTATTAAAATCATAGCAAAATCTTTCTAAACATGCACAATCGAGAAACAATATATTTGTTGATATATTTAACTTTAGGTTACAATTTTAAGTCTTTTGCAACAGTCTTAAATGTATCAATCAGCCTTTGTTGTGTCTTAAAATTAAGATCAATTAAAATCCGCTGTTATGGAAATTATAAAAACAATTCCTGTCCTTTGTAAGGCAAAGATAAACATCACATTTTGAGCAACGACAGCGTGATCCAATGGTGCATCTTGGAACACTGCAGTCCTCCAAGATGCACCAGTTGCAACGTCCTCTTGTTCCTCTTCGTCGCTGCCCTCATTCCCAGACCCATTCAGCAACAGCTCAGTGTCGGCTTCCACCGAAAACCGTATCAGGATTGATGTTTCTGTAAAAAAAAAACACAGAAAAAATATTAAGTTTCAATAATGTCTAGATAGCTCACGGGACGGCTCCCCAAAAATGTGTCGAAAAACTTCGTTGACTCGTCTAAGTACCAACAAAAACCATTACTTGAAAGAAAATAGCACAAAACGATAGATAAACTATTATAATGTTACTGGGTTGGGTCGACTCGACGAGTCACAACCTGTCGCCACACTGACTGGCGCGAAAAATTCAAACGCGATTGCAAACCTTAGATTCCGCACAAGGGTGTGGCGATGGGCCCGTTCATTTAGGACAAATAGTTTTCACTTAACATTGAATCTAGTGAAACACTCAATTGTATGGCAGAGTTCTGAAAGGGCTAGTGAGATGTTGATTTGTTATTTAGCACTTAGGTTTTTTATAAGGTAAAAGAGGTAATTTTACTCAGTTGCTAGGTACTAGGAATATATCTATCTAGTTGAATAATGTAGTTTAGTAATTTGAAATCACGAACAATAAACTACAAGAAAATATATAAAAAGTATTAGGAAAAGTACTACCGTACCTACTTGTTTAGTAATTAGTGACAAATCAATCATAGGTAATTATTTATGAATTTTTATCGATTTGAAGCAATATGCACTTGCAAGAGTTACTTACTTAATAAATATTACTAAAGTTTTGGTGATGGATAAAATAATCAAATGCTTTTATTCAGTATTTAATCATGACTCGATGTTTATCTTGACTCAATATTTTTTTACCTTATTATAGATAAACTTGTATTTTTACTCAGTTGTTTCATTTCACATCCATAGATACCATTTCATTTGGTCAAGCAAGGAGTTTCAAAGTTAAATGGGTATGACACTAACACAAACCTACAAACAAACGTATGACTCTTCTCCGTTCCGTTGCCAACAAAACAAGCAGCAGCCAAACAAGCAGTATAATTCCGCCGTTTATTTAAGGCGTCGTCAGTTTATAAACGCTCGCGGATATGCAAAATGACGAAGTCAGAATGTTTAAAGCTGAGCTATTGTAAGTAATGCAACAAAATTTGATCGAAATTTGACACGCATTAAACATAATGCCGAAAAATTGTAAAAAACAATTATTTATCGTACCACGGGTGTCGCTTTTGAGCATAAAAGAAAAATTGCGTCTAGTAATGAATTTGTGTGCGAAAAATTTGCTTAAAAAAAAGGGATTGTCTGTGATCGATGTAACGGGTGATAAAAGTTACGAATTGTTACGGGTGATATAAGATACGTATTGTATGGTGAAGTACGAAAATTGATTGAGCAAACAGGAACGACTAGAAATCAATGGACAAATAAAAAAATAGGTTATCCGGCTCCTCAAAAACCCTAAGGTGTCCATAGATTCTGGGATCCGGAGGACACTTGCAGTGCAGCATACTATTGGGTCAAAAGACACGATGTAATGAGTTAATGAGTGCATAACAAACAAATATACCCAGGCTGATTTCTTTGTGATTTAAAAAATATCATTAAAATGTGTCGTTTCTGCCAAGTGCAAAAAAAAGTTTTTGCTTTAAAAAATATAATTAAAATGTGTCGTTTCTGCCAAGTGCAAAAAAAAGTTTTCTTTGACTTATTCCGAATTAAAAAAAAATATATGTAACTGAAAAAAAAAATCTCATTTAATTTCATAAACTTTCATAATTTTTTAGGGTTCGTTAGCCGAATGGCAAAAAACGGAACCCTTATAGTTTCGTCAAGTCTGTCTGTCTGTCTGTCCGTCAGTATGTCACAGCCACTTTATTCTGTAACTATAAGCATCACACTGTGCGATCTAATCGTCTCATAGCTAGACGCTTTCAAAGTGGTAAAATGCTCCCCCCCCCCCCCCTCTAATTTCTATACTAAGTGAGTATTAATTTTGCAAATAATATGTAATGTAGATCTTAACAAATACTTTCAACGAAAATTAGTTTGGACGGAATCGAACGAGAAGTTTGTGAGTTATAGCACATTTTCAACGACCGCAAAGTAACTTTGTTTTGTTTTCTTCATACCCACACTATGAAAAACAAAGTTATATTTGCTGTTTACAAAATATTGTGGTATTTTACTAAAGGGAAGTAAGTGGATTCCCTTATTCAGTTAACTTTGGTACGGAACCCTCAATGCGCGAAACTGACTCGCACTTGGTCGGTTTATTTTGGATTTCTACTTATAATTTTGAAAAGTATTATTTCTCCTACCAAATAATGTTCTATCGTGGTCACCCTACATCGACAACACAAAAAACTGTCGTCGAAATTATTTTAATTGAGCAGTGAGCAATAATTTGACATCATCATTTTGCATATCCGCGTGCGTTAATAAACCTGACGACGCCTTATGTAAGCGGAATTTTACGTTTTGACTTCAACATATCCACGGCCAAAAAAATGCTTGACAGCAACTGACAGCGTCACATTGACCTTTGTATGATTATACGTAGGTACATACTTTCACAGAAACACATAGGTACATATAAAATTATACTATGAAGTCTAGGTAGGTAAAACTCTCATGTTCAATTATTTTCTTTTGTTTTTAATTTTAATTTTGTGAAATATTTTCAATTATATAGCGTACCTTGAAAATTTATCTAAGGAAAGAGCGGTTTCACCTAACACAGACATATCTACACTTTATATGCCTAAAGGGTGACTCAATTGTCAGAAATTGTGTAGAGCAAATTGAAATAAAAATATTGTCTAATATATAAAATTCTCGTGTCACAATATTCGTTCCCGTATTCCTCCGAAACGGCTTTACCGAGTCTTACCAAATTTTATATGTGTATTCAGTAGGTCTGAGAATCGGCTACTATCTATTTTTCATACTTCTTAGACATAAGAGTTGTCCACCCTTAACATTATTCTTAAATTACGTGGCTGGGCGGGACGAGGCTGGGCAAGACGAGGATGGTGGCGAAACAAAGTACGCTGGGTCTGCTAATCTACTATATAAAAATAAGTCGGGTTTTCCTTCCTGACGCTATAACTCCAGAACGCACGAACCAGTTTCCACGGTTTTGCATTCGTTGGAAAGGTCTCTGGCTCCGTGGGGTTTATAGCAAAGAAAATTCAAATATAATACAAAAAAAATCTTCTTATTCTTCTTCTTATTCATTACCAAACGAAATGTTACGTAAAACGAAGCCATCTGGTGGCGAGACGGAGTTAGCGGGGTTTGCTAGTACCTATTGTATACAGGGTGAAATTTTAATCAGTGACCAAATTTTAAGTGAAGACTCAACTGATGAATATGAACAACTTTTACTACGGGAGCAATACTGAAATCGAGAAAAAAAAAATGCTGTTCCGTTCATTTTGACCGCGCGCTAATTGAGCTTTTGTATGGAACAGCTGTTTTTTTTTCTCGATTTCGCTATTGCTCCCGTAGTAAAAGTTGTTCATATTCATCAGTGGAGTCTTCACTTAAAATTTGGTACGTGCGTGGTTATCGAGTGCATACCACTTGATAACCGCGGCGACCGCCACGCCCCTGAAGGCTCATATTGGCAATTCACTGTCTTGTGGTCCCGATTCACGGCGATAAAGTCATTGATGATGATACTATGAGGTAACCTATCAATAACGCTCACGCGACGCCCGCGGCGGACCCATGTCCCATGTGGGATTAGGTAAGCGGCGGAAACTGTGCATGTGTCAGTTTTCTGAAGTGAATTTTATTATAATTTTTCGTATTAATGCGTTTCTATACGGTTGGAATCAATATCTGTACTAATATTATAAAACCGAAGAGTTTGTTTGTTTGAGCGCACTTATCTCAGGAGCCAATGAACTTAATTTTGTGTTGGATAGCTTATTTATCGAGGAAGGCTTAAAGCTATAAAACATAACGATATGACTGAGAGCTTTCTTAACGTACACAGCGTTAACCGTTACACAAAAGTCATGTATGACGGGGTTGTTTCTCTTTAAAAGATCGGCTTAAGTCCGTGGCAGTACATGTCTGTCTTATATGGTTTACTCACCACAAACTTTTTTATATTCATAGATTTGATACAAAAAAAAAGTTTTATAACCTTAATCATAGCTTTATGATCAGAATGGTAGATCTGTTCCTGCTCTTCATTTTATTTGTTATACTGTCACCAATTAAGAAGTTATATATTTAATTTCGTTTAGTTATTAAAATAAATAAAAGCAATAGTTGCCAATTGAATACAACATTATGAAATTTGAAAATAAAACAAGAGTCCTGAAATGTATTAAAATTAAATACCTTTCATCTAAAATCATGGAAATATAGGCTTTTGTGCCAAATAAATGTTTTTTGTATGTATTATAATAGGTTTTTCTGAATACTTTTCAGGACAAACCTATTATTAAAATACAAAAAAAATATATTTGTTCCTAGAGCCTAAATATATTTGTATCTCCATTATTTTAGTTGATTTATTGTAGAATTGGAATTATAATGCTTGGTGATTACATTTTGGTGACAAATCCACTATTTGCGGCAAATCCTATTATTTTAAGAAACACAAAATACTTATATTGGCGATAGCCGTTTTAAAATAACTCCTCACCAAGTACAACACTCGCTTGCGCTGATCGCTATGGTATGGCGGGTTTTACGTTGAAATATTTTACGGGAAATACTAAATTTATGCGGGTGATGCCGCGGGGACTGCTAGTCTATAATAATGACCACCACAATGGTGATACGCTCGACTGCGCCGTTCTCGGACCAAGTGGAACGAAAAAATGGTCGCTCGTGAACGCTGACGATCGTGGTCGTCAAGACGTCAAGTGGTACGCAACCTTTATTTATTTGTATATGCAATGTCAAATTTCTAGTTTGTTGTTTTGAGGTTAGGTAATTTGTGTTATTTTTGTGAAGAAATTTTAATTGTGCAGTGGAAATAAAATGGAAAAGGAAATAATACAAATATAAGACATACATAACAGCGAAATTTAGTTAGAGGAAGAAAAGGCTAGTTCAATATTTTCGCTACACGAGTGTTTGTTTATGTTGTTATCACCATTTTCGTTGTTGAACTAAAGCCATTTATTCTTGTAGAATGTAATGTATGTGATGGATAAGATGAATTTGGTGAGTGAGCTTGTATCCTTAATCGAAAATAAAACCACGGATGCCAATAGATAGGTACGTACTCAGAAAATCAGGCAACTTGGGCAAATTTGCTTACCAGGTACCTACTTTTCATCATTTTATAGTAATAACGTAAAAAGATTCTTTAACTAGGGTCAGAGTGTATCCTTAGTTTAGCATTGTACAAAAATTACTCAATTGCCACTTTTGGGTTCAGTCATTCAAGTAATACAATCCCTGAATATGCAATAATTATACATACATTTGTGTACCTATTCCTCAGATTTACTCAGGAGGCACAAGTTGAATATAGTGTTTATTTAATAAAAACTATGTTAAATTTAGTTCCTGTAATTCTCCCTTGCCGGTATGCACTCCCTTGCACAATCGAAATAAAAACTGAGAAAACGAAGGAACTACTGACTGGTGGCGGTCCACCTTCACCTACAAAACCCTGGGAATACAAATGGCATATAGCATGGTTCCCTAACAAATTTGAAACTGACTTAAATGAATGTGACTGTTATACTTTATTCTAGGTTGGTGCACACTTTTTGCATTTATATATTTATAATTTATGTACCTAAATATGGTTCCATGAACTGTAGACCTTGCAACAACAAATCAACAAACTCCATCTTTCAGATCAAAGCTAAAAACAGGGTGCTAATATGAATGAGATTAAATAAGCAGTTTGACAGGCCCAAAATTAAGGTATCCTTTGTTTGCTTGCTGATTAATATTGGCAATGTAGGAAAGCCATTAAAAATAAATTTTAATGCCTTGACACCTGAGCGGTTGCCTGCAACATAACAACAATAGGATTTCAATTGTGTCTTGTTCACATACGCTTGAGTACTACTATGTACAGAGATGCTATGCCAAGCAAAAAGTTTGGGCAATATGATGACAAGATTTTGACGTGAACAGTCAACAGACTGATGTATTGAGTAGTCTTTGAAATTTGAATGTTGAATATGAAATTGCAGAAGTGACACAGGCTTTTGTGCCTATTATACCTGACTATTGAATGGATAATATTTTATTTAAGTGTTTAATAATTACTAACAGGGATTAATGATTATTTATAAACGCTAAAGAAATAAAGTTTATAAATAGAAGAACCTATAATATTGGAAACTGAAAAGTTTGTTTGTTTGAACAAAAAGTGTTTAATTAGTTTTATTATTTTTCAATTCATCTTTATTTTTATATAGGCTATACTTCAGGCTATACTTTGGTAAAAAAAACACAAAATTTCTTGGGAAAAACTACCGATGTTAAAACATTTTTTTTTTAAATAACAAAACATCACATTTCCTTACCTCATTTATTACATACTTTTTTCCATTCTGTGCGAATCAATTTTTATAATTTTTAATTTTCGTATAAAATGGCGGAAATTTCATACAAAACATTTAAAACTTTTGAAAAAATACTTAAGTTGGTTACAGTTAACATTTTATTTATTTACTGCTGAAAAGTAACACCGGTATCTTTTTATTTCTTGTGGGTTTTATTGTTGCATGTTTTAAAAACGCAAGACGGCATTTTGACGAATTAATTGACCAAATGTCACATTGCATATCGCTACGAGGGGGAGTGAGTGACTGGGATGCCGCGCATGCGTTGATGTCCGGGACCATCAGTTCATTTCGCACGAGGTTCCTTCGGGATGTCATTTCCATACGTAATAGTATATTACAATGGAAATAACAAAGTCAATGAAGAGTTGTTAAATTAATATAGATGCAAATAAAATTATGACAAGCTTAATTTTTTTTTCAAGTTATATTAACTGGTTAGTCACTTATTAAAAAACCTTTCTCTTGGAAGAAATACAAAAATAGACAAAATCCAAGGTAATTCTATAATACTGAGGTTCTTTATTCAACTAACTTGATTTAAAAAAAATAGTATTATTTATGGAAAAATATACCTATTTAATACTTTAACTATTTATTTTAAATTCAGGTATCAACAGCAGAGAGTATCGCCACTATGGGAATGGAATGTTGAAAACAACTTTATGAAGTCCAAATGGCAAAAGAAAAGACAAAAGCCCAAAACTTGGGCTTAAAATAGTTGATATTAAGGTTAAAATAAAACAATTTGTTTATTTTTGTAAATGTAATAGTAATATAAATAAATATTGATGATAAGGAAGATAGCTTTTTACTTATTCATCTAAAATGCCTATCAATTAATTCTTATAAGATGTTACTGCTTGATCCTCTTCCTCTGACCTCGTTTTTATTAAAATTACATTATATTTCTATTTCACTTAACTCAAAATGCCCCTTCCTATAAAACTAATATTTTTTTACCCAAAGGTTGTCTGGAAGTGATCGCTTAAGACCACCTAACTAAATTATACATTTGCTTTAAACGAATTTGTAAACTAATATATGTTAAGTGCAATAAAGAGTTATTATATCTTTATCTTATCTTGTTCACTTGTGGTTCAGCAACAGCATCCAGCCTCACAATAAATTCGAAGTCTTAATCTAAAAAAATAGGTTACAATCGCCTTAAATAATGAACCACTATTACTAAATGTACACTGTCAAACCATTTCGTAAAGATTGATCCGCTTTTTCCACACCTCAAAGCAATTCAACACAGTTGCGAATGGCAATCTGGGCTTGATTATACTTATTTCTATTTTTATTTACATTTCAGGTAAGTTGTGACTCCAGGGTAAAAATAAGAGACATTGTTGCATGGTGGTGAGGTAGCACTCATGGTTACAGAATTTCAATGAGTCTACTCAATAAGATCGTTTGAGCGAAGCGAGTTCAGAAGGAGACCCAAAATCCCCCAGATTTTGGGTACCTAAAATTGAATAACATAATGTAGGTACCTAATAGTATTTATCTGACTTGTACATTCATCGCTCTTGTGATAATATCCTTTTCGATTTTATACCTTTCTAATTTTTACATGGATTCGTCAGGAGATACACCCCAAGGCATAGGGAAAACCTCATATTTCGGAAAATTCCCTCATTAAGCCCTTTGCTGTTCTGACAGGGACTAATATCAAGGTTTTAGGTTGAAGCAGATCTAACTTTCCGCAACGGTAACAGCTGCGTACTTACCAAATTGAGGTGAGGTGAAATGGATAGAGAACAACGCCTCGCCCCAGACTTTTTACCAACATACTTATTGAATTTATCTTCTAGTTTCAATATACAAGTTACCAAAAAAAAGTAGGTCTGATTTTTGCCAAGTTAGGAACTTAGTGTAGGAAATCGAGAAAACCCTAAAATTTTGAAGGCACGTCTATTTTATTTGTACTAAGTAAGTTCATAATGGCATGTCTTTTTGTCTGATAATCACTATTTTTTAAAGCTGAGCTGATAGTGGAACTCCTTAACGCTTAAGAGTTCAGTGACTATGACTTTAGAAATTAGTTTTAGTTAGATACCTACTTTATTGAAGAACATAGTCAAAAGTTGCAACCCTCCCATTTCATTCTTGAAGCCTAATTTTTGGGATTGGTAAATTGGGCATCCACTCTCTGTTAATAACTTTTACACTAATAAATGAAATAAATAAACGATGTAGGTCGTTACGAATTCTTTCATCGACAAGGGGTTTGTACAAAATCTAATTGAATGTTTCTGAGTTACCTACTGCACACATTTTCAACAACCACCAATATAACTTTGTCCTTCATACAAATAGTATGTGGGGAAAATGTGGTATTTTGGGTAAATGGAAGTGGAAATAAGTGAACCACTACAGTAGTCGTTGCATGAAACCTTCAATACGCGAGTCCGACTCGCACTCGGCTGGTGTTTATATTTTTTGTCTCAGAATTTCGAAAAACCTAAGGCATCTTATTCATGTTAGATGAAGATACGGAACCTTTTGTGTACGAGTCCGAATAGCACTTGGTCGGTTTTTGTTCGTTATATAAGTTACGAATGCGCTATTGAACATCAAAGCTTATTAGCGTTATTGGACGTATATGAATAACTAGCGGTCACCCGCGGCGTCGCCCGCGTTATTCAGATTTCCCGTAAAATATTTAAACGCAAAACACATACCTATTATCATTAGAAGTAAAAGATCTGAAACCTTACCACCAAGTGCGTGTTATTTCTTAAGCTGCGAGCATTATTTTGATACAAATTTAAAACTGATATTTTCTATTTGAAATCAAATGATGTAAGTGCCATTTTTAAGAGTTCCGTAGCCGAATGGCAAAAAACGGAACCCTTATAGTTTCGTCAAGTCTGTCTGTCTATCCGTCCGTATGCCACAGCCACTTTATTCTGTAACTATAAGCATCACATTGTTGAAACTTGGTGGGAAAATGTATCCTGATAACCGCTTTACGATTCCTATACAAAAAATATATTTACGTGGGGCATACATGAAACTAAAACCGTTTTTTTGTCGAACCTATGCGTGTCTATGGATAGGTCTTTCAAAAGGAAATAGAGGTTCCTAAAACCAATTTTCTTTTAAAGTCTACCGTTTGATAGATAGACGCTTCCAAAGTGGTAAAATGTTCGCCCCCCCCCCCCCCCTCTAACTTCTAAACTGAGCAAGTTTAAATTTTAAAAATATATATAAATAGATCTTCACAAGTACTTTCAACACAAATTGGTTTGGACGAGATCCAACTAGTAGTTTTGAGATATAGCATACTTTCAACAACCGCAAGCATAACTTTGCTCTTCATACAAACACTATGAAAAACAAAAGTAATATTTGCTGTCAACAAAATATTGTGGTATTTTACATTTGCATATAGTACATAATTTTGTGTCAAATTTATCAACATATAAAAGAAAGTTTGTAGTGAGCAAATCATATCAGATATGATAGATACTTATATTCTGTCGCGACTATATTGTTGAACTTTTACTGAACCCGATTTGGCACCATATTTCATCGTTGCTCTGCTTTTTAAGTAGTATCGTAATGTTTTATAGCTAAAAGCCTTCCTCGATAAATAAGCATTCCAACACCAAACAATTTCAAACCGGTCCAGTAGTTTTTGAGATTAGCGCGTTCAAACAAACTAACAAACAAAGAAACTCTTCAACTTTATAATATTAGTATAGACTAGCAGTTTCCCGCGGCTTCACCCGCGTAAATGTCGTGTCTCATAAAACATGGCTGTAAATTATAGCTCAAGTGCTATTCTAATGTAAGAACCTACTTATAAATTATATTTTTGTTTGTTTAGTAGTTTTAGCGTGAAGGAGTTACAAACATACATCCATCCTCACAAACTTTCGCATGTATAAGTAGGTGTTGGATAGTAGGATGTTTTTTGGGATTCTTACTAAAACATTACCATAACTTTTTTTAAATAAGACTGTAGGTAAATAAGCTCATTATTTATTTATTTATTCGGTAGTCTTGGAGAAGGGTGACACTTAATGATGTTCATGGCATCAGCAGAGTGTTTTTGTATTCTCTTATGATGTAACCACACCGCCCGGCGGCATATGTTAAATAATTGTAAGATACTATGGAAAAAGCCGCTACGGCATCAGCGGCAACCGCAGCGAAGTAGTTCCATTACACATATTAGGTATGTGTATTTACGTTTACTTTAGCATTGACATGAAAAGTCTATCGAGATGTTGATAGGAGCCAATGTTAGGTTAGCTTCGCGCGTTAAGGTTAACGTCTTGTTTGTTGTTCAATAAATGTTTGGATTGATGAATGCTGATTTTTAGGTCCAATATTTGGTGTGACACGTAATGGGAACCCTGTGATCCAGATGGGCCCTTACAGGTTTAACCGGATGAACCGCTGCAAAGGGCCTAAAGTGAGGTGGACGTGCATCAAGACACCAGGCGGCTGCCGCGCTGCACTTACCACCTTTGACAACATCATCATCAAAACTCAAAATGAGCACAATCATTAACACTTTCGTGGACGTAATCCAGACACAATAGAATTTTTATTCTTTTGGGATGCTATAGCATTCACTGTCCACTGAAGTGTTAATAAAGATAAGAAAGTTAGGAGTTCACCTAATAATGATGTCAGCAGAATGTTTCTTTCATACAGACGATATAGGTACACTTACTTTCATACAGATGAAAGGACTTTATGTTCACATGGGCATGTCTCTTACAAATGAGAAACTAAAATCATGATGCGTTTCTATTTTATTTATGGCTTTGTATCAATTAAAAATATATCGTGAAGTACTAACTAGCTAAGTTTTTCTATTTCAAGACTTTCATAGTTAAGATGATAAACATCATTGTTTTAGGTCCTGTATTTGGTGTGACGTGTCATGGGAACCCTTTTATACAGTTGGGTCCATATAGATTTAATCGTCTGAGTCGCTACAAGGGGCCCAAAGTGCGGTGGATATGTAATAGGAAGACGAGTGGTTGCCGAGTTGCACTCACCACCGCGGACAAAGTCATTATCAAAACTAAAAATGAACATAATCATTAAAAGGACCAAAAGCGCGCCGTGGGACGTCCACTGATAAGATGGACAGACGACCTTGTAAAGATCGCAGGATCTTACTGGATGCAGATCACTCACAACCGGTCGCTGTGGAAAACCGTGGGGGAGGCTTATGTTCAGCTGTGGACGTCCTTTGGTTGACAATGAAGATGATGATAATGATTGAGATGGACACGTGTCTAATGATGACGTTATAGAGGAACTTATCTGGTGAACGGATGTGAATTTTGGTTTATTATGTAAATTAAATTCGTTGAAGAGTATAAGAAGATAATTATTGCTATCTTCATAGCTAGTTCTTCTAAATCTTTTATGCATGATGATTATTAAAAAACAAGTTGTGGCGATTAACTTATTAACCCATGCTCTTAGGTCTAATATACCCGTCATGGGATACCCTGCTCTCCAATTTGGTTCATACAAGTATAATCGTGCCCAAAGTGCGGTGGACATGTAATAGAACGAGGGGAGGCTGCCGTGTCTCGCTCTCTACATTAGACGAAATCATCATCAAAACTCACAATGAGCGTAATAATTAAATACTATAGACCCCTTAGACACTGCGACTTTTAGTATCGTTGCAGTCGCGCGTTTTGAAAACGCCCGTCAGCATCGCGACTCGCGCAAAAAGTCGCAGTGTGTAAAGGGTTTTAGTGGGAACCGTTCTTGTATTACATTTATATACCTATTGAGTTGCACTCACCGCCGCTGAGAATATCATCAACAAAACTCGAAATGAATACTACAAACATTGAAAAGGTGAAGTTTAGATCGACGCTTAAAGATGACGTTATATTGATGTAGAAACAAAACTATAAAATTGATGTGAATTTTGTTCATAATGTAAATAGAATCCTTTGGGAATTATTAGTATTATTACTAACTACATGCTACTACTTCTTCTCTGAAACTTTAATGCATGAGCATAATGATCTATTAATATGACTTTAAACACAGTTTGGCGAATAACTTATTAATACATGCTTTAAGGTCCAATATTTGGTTTGACTCGTAAGGGGAACCCAGTGATCCAGGTGGGTACCTACCGGTTTTACCGGGTGAACCGCAACAAGGGATCTCGGGTGCGGTGGACCTGCATGAAGACGGCGGGGGGCTGCCGCGCCTCGCTCACCACCTTGGATGACGTAATCGTCAAAACTCACAATGAGCATAATCATTAAATACTTAGGTCGACACTTAAGGATGACTGTCACTGAGGTTTCTTGGTGACGTATACATTAGGTATGTGTGTCTAAGAACGTTTGTTCTTCTATTAAATTTTACATCTTTCGCGCTCGCGTTCTTTTAGTCCCATTATACGGGCTTGAGTGAATAGGTGAGCAGGCTTGACGTTATCAGCTAAGCTCTATCATAAAAGTAGAACAGCTTAACGTTTAGCTAAGAGAGCTGACAGCTCTTAGCGTCAACATACAGCTGAATAATTTATAAGGAGAATTGCCTTCAGTGCTCAATGTCAGTTGAGAGATTCAGAAATCGATTAAATAGTTCACATTCTGTAACGTGTAATGTTAAATGCGCAAAACCTCAGACACCTCAAATGATTTTTAATTCAATTGACCCAATTTTAAAGTTTTTTTTTTAAAAGTTTAATGGAAAGTTTTAGTTTTACTGGCAATTGTGATCATTTCTTGCTCTGCAGACGACGCTCTGGGGAGAGAGGAGTCGGTAGGTACCTATATCGCTGGGTCGCTACACTGTGCTGACATTATTATTACTATTTAGAAGCTTTACATACTGCGACATTTAGCAGCGATGCAGTCACGATGCTAACGCGCGTAAGCATCGATGCAGACGCATAATGTCAAATTGTCAACCTTTACACTGTGTTACTTTTAGCATCGATACAGTCGCGATGCAGAAGCTGGAAATCGACAAATTATATACTGAATTTCTGCAACTGCATCGATAATAACGCTCGTTAGCATCGATGCAGTCGCGCTTCTGCATCAATGCTAACGCGCGACTGCATTGATGCCATAAGTCACAGTGTCTAAGGGGGTCTTACATTCATAAAAACTACCATTGTTTGTGTAAGTAGGTATTTTGGAGGGTTTGCGCACGTAAATCGTAATGGCTATCTTATTAGGAAATAGACGGGAAAAGATATTTTGAAAAATGTTACCTATATTAAAACCGGCCAAGTGCGAGCCGGACTCGCGCACTGAGAGTTCCGTGCCAACTTTTACGTGCCACTTAGCTAAAATACCACAATATTTTGCGGTTGTAGAAAATGTGCTATATCTCAAGAACTACTAGTTCGATCCCTTCCAAACTAATTTTCGTTAAAAGTATTTGTTAAGATCTACATTACATATTTTTTTATTCGATCAATATTTAGTACTAGTACTAGTACGAGTAATACGGACATCCTGATTCAATATAGAAAGTATTAGTTATACTGTTATTGGATTGAAGCGACCACTATTTATGTTAAGAATGTAATTCTGTTTTATTTTTAACATTTCTTTGTGGTTATGCATATTTTTATGCTGTTCATCATATTAATGCTTGACAATGTGTCGGACAATAACGAAATTTCAGTTTGTTGTTCTGTCTTTCGAATGTTTGAGTAGTGTCATGCTCAAATCAAATACCTTGGTTATTTTATTATGCCTGCTTACGTAGTTAGTCCTAGAGTTAGAGTATTGTAGGTACTCGTTGTATCGTATTGATGATAGAGTAGGTAACACTATAAAGTTGCAAATAGTATTGTTATCAGCGGTATTTTTAAACGACTCTACTATTCACTTACTAATTTCGTTCACGGAATGATTGAAATGACTTTGTAAGTGATTTAAATAGAATTGGGATTTAGATTTAAAGTCGAATGTCACAATGTTTGAGGCGTTGTTTCATTTCTTTTACTGCTAGGACATATACGTTACTTTGTCACACAGGTCCTTGGTTTGGCAAGTCTAGACGAGGGAAGCCTGTCAGCTTGGTGGGAAACAATAAGTTCTGGTTAGGCAGTTACTCGAGGCTTCAGGGGAAGAGATGGTACTGTAGTGTCCGGGGATGCAAAGCCACATTGATCACCAATAATGATGTCATAGTCGACACTCAGGGGGAGCACAACCATACAGTGTGAAAGATGTTATCTGTTTAAACACTTTTATATCATACATTATCATATTTCTCTTAAAATTATGTACAAAACCTTCGGGAAAACAAACATACATTGTTTGTAGATGTTTATCTCTGTTAACATATTTGCATAATTTAACGCACGTTCGTAGTAAGTGCCATTTTTGTGTGTAGTGGGAACAGACTAGATTAATTAGTGCCTTATCTGTACCTATATGTATAGAAATGCTGTGAATGACGTGTTACTTTGAAGTTTATTGATACTATATTTTTTTAATATTTAATATAAAACAGTTATAACATTTTTAAGCGAATAAGATTTAATAATATTAAGTTTACTTTTTTTGGTTAATTGTATTAATAAAAGAAGACCTTAGTTTGGTTTATTCTTAAAAGAGTTTATTTTTTGGTTTAGAGGATCCTGGACCCTACCCTGGAGCTTAAGATTAACTAACACTTCAATTAGTAAAAAGATGTTAGGAATAAATTATACAATTAACTATCGACAAAATTATTGTCTAACACCTGCGGCTAAGGCTAAGATAAGGCTGCTGAAGTCATTTTTTAAAAAAAGTTTAAGTGACCATTTTAGTCATAGAAGTCAATGCCTAGAGTAATGGATTTCGCATAATTAGATTTAAGTACAAACCTTCTTGTCGTCAGGGTATTAAAAATAATAAAAGAGACCTTATACAGATAAATATTTTTGTACGTTTTTATTTTATTTATTCGAAATGGGTTTGCTCTTGACTCCAGCCTACACCTAATTGGGCTTAGACAGAGTCTACGATGGAACGAGCTCACCCAGAAGAAGCCTGTTCACTCTGTTTTTGAAAGTTTTCGGGGTATATTCCCTTGGAAAACACTGATGCAGGCAAAGAGTTCCACTCTTTGGCTGTGCGCATTAAAATGGATGTTGCGAAGCGCTTACTTCACAACAGTGGAATATCTACACGGTATGGGTGGTAGCCCGCGGTGCGTCTAGACGTGCGGTGGTAAAAAGGGGATGGTGGAATGAGCTCATGAAGTTCCTGTGCACACTCCCTAAAATAGAGCCTGTAAAAGACCGATAGACAGGCAACTTTGCGTCGATGAGTCAGGCTATGGAGTTTGGCGCATATATTGTTATCACCAATCAGCCTTCTAGCTCTGCTTTCCACCGTTTCAAGTGCAGCAAGTTGGTACTTAGCTTATCCATCCCAGAGATGGCAGCAATACTTTCAGTTGAGGATGCCCAGTTTTTTTGCCGCAGTCTGAGCTTTGCGTTCGATGCTGGCTCCAAAGTTGAGACTAGCGGTCAGCTCCATGCCCAGAAGCTCTAGGTGGTTGCCGACTACAACAGACGCATCACGGAATGTTGGAGACTGGAGAAATGGTGTCTTCTTGGTGGTGAACAAGCACGCTTGTGTTTTTTGCGCATTAAAATTCACGAGATTCTCGTCGCCCCATCGGGAGACACGGTTTAAGGTCAGGACAGATTTGTCCGTTCTACCATGGCTTCTCTCAACAAACGTATTTCATCCCCACTGGTCCCGGCGCCCGTCAAGTATCTCTCTGAAACCGTGCTGTCATCTGCGTACCCAACGATACCAGGCTGAAACAGGTCGTTCAAGAAAAGAGTTGCAGAGAGAACCGACCCCTGAGGAACTCCGGCGTTTATAGCCCATAGGTCAGAAGAGTAGCCATCAACGACAACCCTAATCGATCTCTCTCTCAGGAAGTCGGATACCCAACTATAGAAGTCAGTGGGGATGCCAAGAGCAGGAAGTTTATTGAGCAAACATGCGTGCCAAACCCTGTCAAAGGCCTTCGATATATCAAGGGGTACAGCCAATGCTTCCTCATGATTTTCAATGGCTTCGCCCCAACGGTGCGTGTCGTACACAAGAAGATCACCAGTGGACCGTCCTCGGCGAAAACCATATTGACGGTCACTTAAGATGTCGTTGTCTTCGAGGTAGGTCAGCAGCTTACTGTTTAGGACCCTCTCCATAACCTTAGACAGAATGGAGGTAATGGCGATAGGTCGATAGTTGGCAGGGTCAGCACGGTCACCTTTTTTGGGTATTGGCTGTACATTTGCGAGCTTCCAGGCCCTCGGAAATTGTTTTGTTTGCAAGCTTTCAGGCCCTCGGAAATTGTTTATAAGCATGCCACGCAATTTAGATATGCTAGAATTAAAACAAACCAAAAAGAAGTATTAAGTTTTTGTTAAAGGTAATACATTTTTTATGTTCTTGTAATAATCTTGTAATAAATATGATACTTATTTTATTTCGGCGAGTTTTCATTGTAAATACAGTGTGCGTAGTAAAAACTTTAAGGGCAATATATACAATGAATTTCATCGACCCCCCACCCCATACGGTGGTAAATCCCAAAACCTCTTCATATGACAGCGATTTATGTTTTTATTTTCACAAAAAATACCTTACACGTGAAATTTACGGTGGTTTGAGTGTCACGTCGTGTAGGGGCTTGTTTTTGGTGTTATTTTAAAGAAAAATATGTGATGTAACTAGTTATACAATATACTGAGGCCATTTCTCGTAAATATGAGTAAAGGGGTCTTTTAATCGTTAATAACTCGAAGAAATAAACCCAAAGCAGTGATTGTCACATCGATTTGTTAAGTAACTTTAATACTATTAAATGACGTTAGACCCAAACCGCCGTATATTTCCCGAGTAAGGTAATTTTCGAGAATATAAAAATAAAAATCACTTTCATATAGTGGTGTTTTAGGATTGACCCTCTTTGGAGTATTTTCCTCGATAAAATTCATTGTAGATATTGCCCTTAAAGTTTTATTATTTCACGCCTGGACACACTTTATAAGAGCCCCAGGAGTATCAACTGTGATACGAGTATTATGGGACTCTTAGTATTATAATTGATGTTTAAATCAGAATATCCTTTTATTATTATTATTATAAAGAAGCGCCACTCGGTAGGAGGATAATCTGCGTAGTAAAGTTAGCCTGTAATGTCCCACTGCTGGGCAAAGGCCTTACCTCAACTTTGACGTAGTTTAAGCCATACTATACTACGCGGGCTCAGTGTGGATTGGTGGAGGGGTGTTTGCAACCTTGCTGTCAAATCTTATCAATCAAGCTGCCTAAAAGACTTCTGAACAGACTTAACCACTAATAATAACCTATATTAGCTGGAACTAACGGCGTAACGTGCCTTTCGAAGCACGGAGATGCTCGTGATATTCGTCACTGCCGATGCCGCTGGTTGCATAACTTCGGTATCACTATCACCACTGCGCTACGAGCTGCTTACGAGCAATGTGCGAAAGCAACTACAAGTTCAGCCGGCGCATTGCGAGAGGAACAAGGAAAGATGGCTCATCATTATCAGCCAAAGGACGTCCACTGCTGAACATAGGCCTCCCCCACGGCTTTCCACAGCGACCGATCACTAGCGGTCTGCATCCAGTTTGATCCTGCGATCTTTATAAGGTCGTCTGTCCATCTTGTTGGTGGACGTCCCACGCTGTGTCTCTGGTCGAAGGGTCTCCAATCTAGAACTTTCCTGCCCCAACGGCCATCAGTTCTTCGCGCTATGTGCCCTGCCCATTGCCACTTGAGCTTACTGATTCTCAAGGCTATGTCCGTTACCTTAGTTCTTCTACGTATCTCCTCATTTCTGATTCGATCCCGTAGGGAAACACCCAGCATAGCCCTTTCCATCGCTCGTTGTGTGATTTGGAGTTCCATTATAAGGCCCATTGTAAGAGACCATGTTTCGGATCCGTATGTCATCACTGGTAACACACACTGGTTGAAGACTTTCGTCTTCAGACACTGAGATAGATGAGATGAGAAGACACTCTTGCGTAATTTCCCGAACGCTGCCCAGCCGAGTTGGATTCGTCGATTGACCTCTTTCTCGAAGTTGGACCTACCCAATTGGATCACTTGTCCCAGGTAGACGTACTCGTCGACAACTTCGAGAGTTGAGTTCCCAATGGATACTGGAGTGAGTACAACAAGGGAACTCGACATAATTTTGGTCTTCCCCATGTTCATTTTAAGACCCACTTGTTGGGAGACTCGGTCAAGGTCTTCGAGCATAGTGCCAAGATCGTCCAGTGTCTTTGCCACAACGACTATATCATCGGCAAATCGGAGGTGTGTGATGTAATCGCCATTAATCTTGATGCCGATTCCTTCCCATTCCAGAAGCTTGAAAGCGTCTTCCAATGCCGCAGTGAACAGTTTCGGAGATATCACATCTCCCTGTCTCACACCTCTCCGCAGTGGAATCGCCCTCGTGTTCTGCTTCTGTACTCGGACCGACATGGTGGCGTTATTGTAAAGGCACCTTAACACCTCTATATACCTATAGTCTATGTGGCACCGCTGCAGAGGCTGAAGCACCGCCCAAGTTTCGATCGAATCAAAGGCCTTCTCATAGTCCACAAACGCTAAACATACAGGCATATTATACACCTCTAACTTTTGTATAATTTGCCTAAGCGTATGGATGTGGTCTATGGTACTATAGCCTTTTCGGAAACCGGCTTGTTCGGGAGGCTGGAAGTCATCAAACCTACGTGCGAGACGATTCGTGATGACCCTTGAAAACAGCTTGTAGACATGGCTCAGGAGTGAGATGGGTCTATTGTTCTTTAATAAGGTTTTGTCTCCTTTTTTGAAGAACAACACCACCACACTCCTGTTCCACGCCTCGGGCGTGATGCCCTCCAGCAACACGGAATTAAAGAGTCTCTGAAGGACTTTAGGTACCGGTGTTCCACCCGCCTTCAGAAGCTCTGCTGTGATTCCGTCCTCGCCAGGTGCCTTGTTGTTTTTGAGCAGCTGTTTAAGGGCCATCCTAATCTCGTAGAGGCTGATGTCCGGGATGTCTTCGGTGTAGTGTCGGGTCAGGATAGCTCGTGGGTCTCTAGCCGAGCTATCTACGGGTTTGGCTACTGAGGTGTACAACTGCCCATAGAACCTTTCGATCTCCCTCAAAACCTCTGCTTTCGTCGACGCTACACTGCCGTCCTCCGTCTTAAGCTTTGTCAATGTGATCACGGAGACATAATTGAATAACCGTCTCTTGGAGGTCATGATGAAGTCAATCTCGTTTCTCGTGAAGCCATCGGGACTCAACCAGGTCCACTTCCTTTGAGGCGGCTTCTGGAAGAAAGAGTTCATCGCAAAGAGTCCCTCCTTCTCCAGAAAGTCGGCCAGCCTCTGTCCCCTGGCGTTCCTTTGTCCGTATCCAAAAGGTCCCACCTTCAACTCATTCTCGCCTCGCTTGCCCAGTTTCGCGTTGAAGTCCCCCATTACAACAGTAAAATAGGTTTTGGAAGTATGTATGGCTCTACTTACGTCCTCATACATTTCCTCCACCTTTTCATCCGGGTGTTTCGAGGTCGGTGCATATACCTGTATGACCTTCAGTGAATACCTCTTGGATATTCTGAGTATAAGGTATATTACCCGATGTAGGTACAACTGGTCAAGCCTAAAATATGTGTCGATTCGTCAAGCGCGTTTTTTCCTCTAATTTTATTGTACATTCGTCAAGTAATAAAATCTAACCTAACCTAACCTACTAACAATATCTTATTACTTGACGAATGTACAATAAAATTAAAGCTAAAAATGCGCTTGACGAATCGACACATATTTTTGGCTTGACCAGTTGTACCTTGTTGTTGTTGTTGTAGTTGTGACACACTCTCGATTGTCTCGATATTGTTGACGAGGGACTTGTGAACGAGGAACCCGACACCACCTTGTGACTTTCGTTGGTTGCCTTCCCGGTAGTAGAACAGGTTTCCGGACTGCAGAGTTATCGTGTCCTCGCCCTCTCTACGGACTTCTGATAAACCCATTTTGACGACCCGTCTGGTGTAGTGGTCGAGAAATCGCCTACTACGCAGCGGGTGCGGGTTCGATCCCCGCACAATACAAACATTTGTGTGCATGAACATGTCTGTTTGTATTGGTCTGGGTGGTTTCTATGTATATCATGTATGTATTTACAAAAAAAAAAGTATTTAAGTATTATATCCGTTGTCTGGCACCCATAACACAAGCTTTGAGTAGCTTACTTTGGGGCTAGATGGCGATGTGTGGGAATGTCCAAAGGATATTTATTTATGTCCTAGTGTGACCTGCTCATTTCTTCCTCCAGCTCGAGCAACTTCTTATCTGTCCTCAGTGTACACGTGTTGTACGTTACCAGGGCCAGTTGTCGTCGGGGGTGGCAGCGCGATCGCCTCCGGGGATTCTTAGCACCCCCTGCCCCGCCGTTACCGTGACCGCTACCAAAGTCAGGAATAGCGGGGCTGCCGGAGACTGGGGACCTGGTTTTATTGTGTACTACCATATGAAGGGATATTGCCAATACTCGCCACGCTAGGCAGGCGGGTTGGCGAGCGCAGAGACGCAGCCCCTTGCAGCTGTGACGCTGCTGCCCGTCACAGTCCAACATTTAGCTGCGCCTTACATTGGATGGTTATACCGCCATCGGTCGGTCGCCAGAGCCTCGTCTGTATAAACAGGACGCACCACGTGAAGGTGAGGTTGGCTTGGAGCTTATTGGTTTTGGTCAAGCTCCCTTACGTCCCCAGTAAGGAAAGATGGCCCTTTGGTAAGGAAAGATGGATGTGTGCCTGCATATCGTCTAGTTGTAGTGCCATCCTCATCACTTATGAAGGCATCGTCATCAGGACTTTAAACTGACACAATCACACAAAATTATCGGCTAAGATACAAATAATGATATAGGGGTTAGGTATTATTTTTTTGACAAAGTACCTAGTACCTATCTTTAAGAAAACGTAAGAATTCTTTGTTTACAATAGCAAGTACTGCATACTGATACCGTAGACTGTTTTTTTTTAAGTACTTAGCTTCACTTTTAGATTCATAGGACTCCGACTTCTTGTATTATCTCTGTCTATGAATTTATAATTTGTTTTCTTCAGTCACTGAAGAAGTACTTCGAGACCACTTCATGTGGGGACCCAGGCCTTTTGCATGGGTGACTACCGGTTCAAGAAGCATAACAACAGCTTAAGTCTTTGGGGCTGGGCCTGCGTCAAGGCCAAGTTCGGCTGCACCATCACCATTGACAAACTCATCGTCAAGACTGTGAATACTCATTACCAATGAATTGCGATGTGATTTTTCGCCGATGAAAAAGTTGGATGAGGTTTCACTCCAAATATTTTTATTTTTATCTGTGAGATTTGATAAATAATATGAAAAATGGTGTGGAATCTGTAAGATATGTGTTTTTAATTAATTATATTACGGCAGCTTTATCTTAAGTACAAATTCTTGTATAAACAAATTTTCTTTTTCCTACTCGAACATCAATTGTTGCAATTAGAGTGTGTTTTATTTTTTTAATTAATACTAACAAATAAGACAAATATCGTTGCCAGGGGAGAGAGGAGAGGTGAGAGGGGGGTAAGAGGTGATGATCATAGGCAAAAACCAGTTCTACCACTGGTGCTACAGCAGAGACCGCGGATGCCGCGCCGTTCTCACCACTTACACCAATAACGTCGTCAAGTCAAAGAACATACATAAAGTACATAAAGTTACATAAAATTACATAAAGTTCAATTTGTAGGTATGATTAATTTTCACCAGAATGACGAGTACGACGATGAACGTCATTACATAAACTTGCGTAGCTGCAGTTTTATTTGAAAAGTTCCCTATGCATGAATGATTAAGTTTAAATTGCGTTTTTAAGTTATTTACTTACATGTTATGAGTTTCTCGTTGTATTCAATATATATTTTTTCTGAAACAGTCGGAGATCAATATAATTTTCTTAATTACAAATACCTTCCCTTTACAAATCGGTACCTTTATTCGAACATATTTTAAAGAGTTTTCTAATTAATTATGTTATGTTAAAGTCTTGTTTCTTTTTCAGAATCGTCAGACGATCATCAGTTAGGGGCGGTTTTCACAAAATCTCGATTCGGTAAGCCGGCGATCCAGATGGGGCGATACCGGTTCAACAAGTGGTCGGGCAGCAAAGGGCGGCGCGCGCGCTGGGTCTGCGCCAAGACCTGCTACGGATGCCGCGCCAAGATCATCACCATGGACGACATTATCATCTCTGCGATATGTGTGCACAACCATTGAATTGTTTACTTATCTTACCGTTCTGATTGCATTATAAGACGCTGAACGTGTAAACGTAACATGTCAAAGAAGCCCTTAAATTCAATGTTAAACGTAGAACGTTTAACATTGAATTTAAGGGCTTCTTTGAAAGAAGCAAGAAATTGACTTATATTAAAAACCATTTTGGAATATTTTTTATCTCCCTTAATTTCCACACGTTTTTGTTAGTTGACGTTGGATTATGACGCGTTTGGGCATTAAGTTACATTTTATTTTGTTGTGATGCTATTGATTGCTTAGCTCATTATTGTTTGTAAAGACGCAGGAGGTGAAATGAATTTATAGTGTATGAATAGTTTCTTACTTTAAATTTTTCTTTTTAACGTATTTGAGATGTATGCAGAGGTAGTCTTACATTGAAATAAATTTATTTTTTTAAATTGTAGTATTAACTAATTATAAATTTACCCAACTTGTTGCAGCAGTTTATCATCATAACTTATTTGAAGTGAAAATCGATTTTCAATTTACTAGAAAAAGTATTCGAGTGTACCTACATATTATTAATAAAATATTTAAAACATTTGGATCAAACTATCAACTGCATCTCCAGGTATATTAAAGACATGTTGATACATGTAATTTTGATACAAGATAATCAGTAAGTATAGCGTTACATCATTACAAAATGTAACAAGTGTGTATCTGGAACTTTCAGGGGCAATATTCGCATTGTCTACCCGCGGTAACCCCGTCATCCAGATAGGTCGGTATCGGTTCAACCGGTGCAGCGGCAGCAAAGGGTCCAGGGCTCGTTGGATCTGCAACAAAGTCCACAGTGGCTGCAAAGCGAAGATAATGACTGATGATGGGATCATTGTCCAGTATTTTGACCACCACAACCACTGATTGTGTACTTGGTGTCAGGTAGTTGTAATCTTTCAGATTTCTTAAATTGTAAACATTTTTTTCCGGTCGATCTCCAGCTTCTCTAAGTATCCTTGAGGATGCATGGGGTTAATATAATTATCTCCCCTTCGTTCAATTCTGTACATTTATGTTACGATGTAATTTTTTAACCGACTTCAAAAAAGGAGGAGGTTATCAATTCGACTGTATGTTTTTTTTTTATCATTTTTTTTTTTGTATGTATGTTACCTCATATCTCAGTCGTTTGTCGACCGAATCGAAAAATTTTTTCGCCTACTTAGAGGGTGTACCTTCTAGTTGGTCCCATTTTTTCCATTTTGGGATCTGATGATGGGATCTTGGTGTAATTGAGGGAAACCCTCAAATTTTAAAGGCACGTATAGTGTTTCTTTACTAGAATCTTAATGTTGACGTGTTGTTACGTCTGATAGTCAACATCTTGTGGGGCTGAGCTGATGGTGGAACTCCTTAACGCTTAGGAGTTCAGTAATTATAATGACGGAACTTATGAGATAGGTAATTTGTAGCTACTTAAAAAATAGAATCATAAGGTGCAACTCCCCCCCCCCCCCCTCTTATGTAATCACTAAAAATGAAGAAAAAAAATAAACTTTAAAAAAAAGTAAAAACCGACTTCAAAACCAAAATGCACTAAAAAGTATTAAATAAACTCTTCACCATTAAAAGAAAAGGAATCCGTTTTAGGCAAACAATTTCTTTTTGGAATCGGTGCCATCACTTTGACCATCAAGCATCAACTATCACAGCACCGACTCCAAAAGGAAATTGTTTGCCTAAAACGGATTCCTTTCCTTTTAATGGTGAAGAGTTTATTTAATACTTTTTAGTGCATTTTGGTTTTGAAGTCGGTTTTTACTTTTTTTTAAAGTTTTTCAGAACAATGGTAAATGCTCTTAGGGACGTTACACACATCTTTATTTTTTCGACGTCTCGGAATAAGAAGCCTGTGATAGTGATCGTCATTCGGCAGTCACGGATACAACAAAAGAAACACAGGTCCCCGCGCGCGCTGGTTGTGTGTCAAGGAACCCTAGCATCGCTGTCAGTCAGAATGGCTAATTATTTAATGATTTTGGATGTTTAGAAATCAAACAAAAGATTTGACTATTTGTTTATTACTTTGATTTGTTCAGAATCATTCAAAATCATTTTGAACTAACAGTGTCATGTTTTATATTCATTAAGATGAAATAAGAAACCAAAAATTTGCGCACTTGGTGGGACTTGAACCAGCACTTTCTGGCTAACCGGGCCAAACGCTCTTTATGAATATAAAACATGACACTGTGAGTGTTAAAAATTGGCCAAGTGCGAGTCGGACTCGCGCACTGAGGGTTCCATGCCAACTTTAACTGAATTAATGAATCCACTTACTTCTACTTAGGGCCGATTTTTCAATGGTCAGATAAAACTTAACAGACTAATAAATCATAAAGCGACAGATTTAAAAAAATGACAGCTACGTGTGATTGCTGTCAATTAGGACACGTTTTCAAATTAACCATATTGTATTTTGTTCGACGAATATTTCTTATCTGACTATTGAAAAATCAGCCCTTAGTAAAATACCACAATATTTTGTTGACAGCAAATATTTAAACTTTGTTTTTCATTGTTATTGTTTGAAGTACAAAGTTATGCTTGCGGTTGTTGAAAATATGCTTTATCTCAAAAACTTCTGTTTCGATCCCGTCCGCACCAATTTTCGTTGAAAGTATTTGTTAAGATCTACATCTTTTCAAATGGACACTCGCTTAGTTTAGAAGTTAAATGTGAGGGGGAGGGGGGGGGGGGCACGCTTATTTTACCATTTTAGAAGCCTCTAGCTATGAAACGTTAGACTTTAAAAGAAAATGGTTTTAGGAACGTCTATGTCATTTTAAAAGGCCTATCCATAGACACCCTACACGCATAGGTTTGACTAAAAAGATTTTAGCCTTTATAGCCCCTCTCAAATTTCATTATTTATTATTTTTTGTATTAGAAACGTAAACTTCTTATCAAATTTCAACAGTGAGATGCTTATAGTTACAGAATAAAATGGCTGTGACATACGTACGGACAGACAGACTTGACGAAACTATAAGGGTTCCGTTTTTTGTCATTCGGCTACGAAACCCTAAAAAACATTCCGCCAGAAGTGAGCCGATCATAGCGCTCGCGTCTGTCTTAGCGACATCTATCAGGTATTTTGAACTTCGTGTTATACTTTATTGGAGGTAATTTATTAAACAATATTAAGGCATAATTTATTCAAGGAAAACAATAGAATACCGTCAATAAAATTGAAAATTGTAATAGAAGTATTTCATTCAATGTGTCGAACTATCTCCAAAAGTTTGTGTTTCTTAAATTATTATCATTTTCTTGCCCTACCCTTAGCTCATCTGTACCTATGTATATGTGTAGTACCTATGGTTTCTATAATGTTTGTTTTTTTAGAGCAGGTTTTTGGAACCTCCCGGTCTGGGCGTCCTGTGATCCACATGGGACATTACCGCTTCAACATGTGGAGTGGCAGCCAGGGTTCACGAGTCAGGTGGATTTGTGTGAAGGTTCACTCCGGCTGCCGCGCCACGCTGGTCACCTACGATAACGTCATCGTCAAACAGAAGCCGCACAACCACTGAGATGGTTGACTGGGAGAGAATGCTATTAGCATTAAGTCTACCTTTTGCACACTTTTATTTGTGCAATAAATGTGCAAATAAATATATGGATGGATGGATCCAACCTCTAAAGGTGTTCGGCGTCACGTGATCTATAATATGCCAGACTCACTTGGTCAACTTGTAGAGCAGCAGCCAGAGTTCACTAGTTTTTGGGGACCTGTGCTAAAAAGGTAAATTTTAACTGCCCCACCAACGTGGTCACCTGCGATATAGTTATAGTCAAACAATGACAAATTGTAAAACAAAGGACGAGCCAAATTCAATGGGGTGGTTAAGAGTCGAGTCTTGAATACAGGAAAAATAATAATAAAAAACTTTTTTATATTTTCCTTTATTACAAACTCCATTGACAACCACCCCCTTGAATTTGCCTTGTACTTTTTTACCCCCGGTATAAATTACACTATATTTTAAAGCCTACATTTATGCCTATGTACACGGATTCATGAAATTAAATTACTTTTCATTTACGTTTGACAAGAGGCAAATTGAGGAGTTTAATTATTGAATTTGTGACGGTGCCAGACAGCATAACGCACATAATTACCTATAAGACTGGCACCGCCACCCTGATGCTCACAACGATGACGTAGGCAAGCGTCACACGCACGGGCCGCGTGCACAGCGGTCGCCCCCCTACACCCCGCAACCTCCCCGCGCGCCTATATAACGCCCTGCGCGGCCGAGCAGATCGGCATTCGTTGGAGCCCGGCCGTAGTGGCAACACGTAGGCGCGCGCAGTGGTGCTATCCGGTCTCTGGCGAACGCTGCCCCTTCCCTCCTAACTTCCCTACCTACTTGGGGTTAGGAACAAAGGAGCATAGGAGAAGGCTAAGTCGGCGGCTGGGAGTTCGCACGACCCTTCACAGTTAGGAGTCGCCTGGGCTGGGTGATCAGGGAGCATAGGAGAAGGCTAAGTCGGCGGCTGGGAGTTCGCACGACCCTTCACAGTTAGGAGTCGCCTGGGCCGGGTGATCAGGGAGCATAGGAGAAGGCTAAGTCGGCGGCTGGGAGTTCGCACGACCCTTCACAGTTAGGAGTCCCCTGGGCCGGGTGATCAGGGAGCATAGGAGAAGGCTAAGTCGGCGGCTGGGAGTTCGCACGACCCTTCACAGTTAGGAGTCGCCTGGGTTGGGTGATCAGGGAGCATAGGAGAAGGCTAAGTCGGCGGCTGGGAGTTCGCACGACCCTTCGCAGTTAGGAGTCGCCTGGGTCGGGTGATCAGGGAGCATAGGAGAAGGCTAAGTCGGCGGCTGGGAGTTCGCTCGACCCAGGCGACTCCTAACTGCGAATGAAACCACCTTTACAATGGGTACGGCTCTATTCGGCTTAGCTTATTATTAGTACAATTCTTACCTTATTGGCTACTCCTTATTCTAACGGCATCGGACACTTATTGACTAACGGGATCCCTGATCGAAAGGCGAAACTATCAAGATATCGTGAAGTGTGATCGCTCTGGCGTCGAGACGGTTTCGAAGTCACTCGCGGTTGAGTTAGTAGTTAGGAATCGTGGGAGTGAAATTAGGTTTGGTGCGGGGATAGTGGGAGTCTAGTTACCTCACGGTATCGTGTGCTGTCACCCCAGGTTACGTTGCCCTAACTGCGAAGGGTCGAGCGAACTCCCAGCCGCCGACTTAGCCTTCTCCTATGCTCCCTGATCACCCGACCCAGGCGACTCCTAACTGCGAAGGGTCGTGCGAACTCCCAGCCGCCGACTTAGCCTTCTCCTATGCTCCCTGATCACCCAACCCAGGCGACTCCTAACTGTGAAGGGTCGTGCGAACTCCCAGCCGCCGACTTAGCCTTCTCCTATGCTCCCTGATCACCCGGCCCAGGGGACTCCTAACTGTGAAGGGTCGTGCGAACTCCCAGCCGCCGACTTAGCCTTCTCCTATGCTCCCTGATCACCCGGCCCAGGCGACTCCTAACTGTGAAGGGTCGTGCGAACTCCCAGCCGCCGACTTAGCCTTCTCCTATGCTCCCTGATCACCCAGCCCAGGCGACTCCTAACTGTGAAGGGTCGTGCGAACTCCCAGCCGCCGACTTAGCCTTCTCCTATGCTCCTAACCCCAAGTAGGTAGGGAAGTTAGGAGGGAAGGGGCAGCGTTCGCCAGAGACCGGATAGCACCACTGCGCGCGCCTACGTGTTGCCACTACGGCCGGGCTCCAACGAATGCCGATCTGCTCGGCCGCGCAGGGCGTTATATAGGCGCGCGGGGAGGTTGCGGGGTGTAGGGGGGCGACCGCTGTGCACGCGGCCCGTGCGTGTGACGCTTGCCTACGTCATCGTTGTGAGCATCAGGGTGGCGGTGCCAGTCTTATAGGTAATTATGTGCGTTATGCTGTCTGGCACCGTCACAAATTTATTGACTGTGTCTGATCTCTTTTTACGACTAAAGGATAATTTGAATGTTCAACATTTTCCCCCGTCGTTTCTTCTTGACCTGCTCCCTTTACATTATACTATGCAAATCATCACATACCGTTGCAGTTAAAGCTTTACCCATGCAGGTGTTTTGGAGGATGCAGGGCCATGTATTCAGTAAAATTAGTTAACTTATCAGCAATCGCAAACTTTGTCATTTGTTGCAAAGATCCATCATGGCAAAACCAAATTTGAGCGTATTAAAACTGGGAACCGCGTTTTGCACCACGACGGTCACCGTTACTGCAAGCACGAGACGCACAAGAAAGACTGCGTCCGGTGGGCCTGCGCAGCCAAACACCGGCTTAGGTGCAAAGCCAGCATCACCACGTTCAACGATATCATTATCAGTGTCAGGGGACAACATAAACACAAACCACCGACATCTAGGTATATTCGTAAACGTTTCTAAGTCATAATTTAATTTTTTGACTATGAACAATAAATAATTTGCAAATAAAACGAACTAATAAAAAAACTGACGTAAAAAAGGATTGCTTTATTATTATTTTGAATAAGTACAGTCACTCACACGAAAAGAACATATTTTTAAATGTATACATTTTTGTCGACGCTGTAAAAATAAGATCAACTAGGGTAAAACATATTGTGTTATCTATTAAAATGCAAAATTTATCTGTTTTAAGGTAACTTATTTGTTATTAATATTTACTTAACATTACAGAGCCGTATTTTACAACTTCACGATTAAGATCACGATAAGTAAGCGTGTTCTATATATGGGGAAACACAGGTTCAACCAACACAGCCGGTACCAGAAGAGCCCCAAATGCAGATGGGTCTGTACCAAGATCGCTTCAATATGTAAAGCTGATGTTGTCAGTATTATAGACCAGATTGTCACTGCCAATTTAAATCATTCTCACGATTAAAAATATTTTGAAACTCAATAATCTTGTCGTAGGACGTCAGATGTATATTTAACTATTCATGTAATGATCTCAGAGAGTGTGTTATGAATATGTAATTCTTTTAACAAATAAAGTTCTTGTTTTTTTGTACCTTACTTCATGTCTACATTAAACATATTTTATGAGCGATAATTACGGATACCTTAGGTGCTGTTAAATTATTTCATCAGATTAGAATAGTAATTTATTTTAGTTATGCGTAAGATTTATTGTATTAAATAGATTTAAGCTTGACATCACAAAAATATTTTGTCAAACGCTATGTTAAGTTATGTATGTAAGGTAGACATCATAGTGACATACATCGAAATTTAATTGTTAGTCTATATATCTTGTTTGTGAGGTTAAGACTTATCTAAAAATAAATAAAATACTGAGTCACAAGTTAAACCTAAACATTATTTTTATTATTATTAAACGGTTTTATTATTATTATTAAACGGTTTTATTTAGCTCACCCCGTTTGTTTTATTTATTATTCATGGGTCAAATTTAGTAATTCAAATTTCACCCTTTCCTGTCAACCGATTAATCTGAAATTTTGTATACACTTTGAATTTTGGTGACAATACAATTATGTTTATTCATTATCAATATAAATTCAAGATGGCCGCCGCTACAAAATGGCGGATAATTTATGTTTTATTAATCCCATTAATATGGGTATCAAATGAAAGGGCCCAACAAGCAGAATACAATATACTATAAAAAATTTAAATCCAAGATGGCAGCCGCTACAAAATGGCGGATAACGTAGGTTTTATCAATCCTATCAATATGAGTATCAAATGAAAAGGCTCAACAAGCAGAATACAATATACTATAAAAAAATGAAATACAAGATGGCGGCCGCTACAAAATGGCGGATAACGTAGGTTCTATCGATCCCATCAGTATGTGTATCAAATAAAAGTGCTCAACCAGTATAATACAATGTACTATATAAAATTAAAATACAAGATGGCGGCCTCTACAAAATGGCGGATAACTTAGGTTTTATCAATCCCATCAACATGGGTATCAAATAAAAGGTCTCAACAAGTAGAATACAATTTACTATGCAAAATTTAAATCTAAGATGGCCGCCGCTACCAAATGGCTGATAACTATTTTTTATCAATCCCACCAATATGGGTATCAAATAAAAGGGCTTGACAAAAAAAATACAGTGCACTATACAACCTCAATATTTAAGATGGGTGCAGCCACCAAATGGCGTATAATAATAAGATTTAAATTTAGAAATTGAATCTGTAATTTAGGTATCTGATTAATCCAGCCTGAATCCACCACCCAAGTCAAGATTTTGTATCGTGTTGAGGACTGTGTGGCGTTAGGGTGGCTAAAAATGATACGTCGTTAGCGGTACACCACCCAAGTTAAGGTGAAAGGTTAAAACGCGCTGAGAACTGTATGGCATTAGGGTGGATAAAAATGATATGTCGTTAGCGTTTTCCCCTCAAGACTCAGGCGCATCTTGTTGTACATAGCCTTGCCCCTTTATGGGACCTCTGGGGGGGTCGACCGTTTAAATGTCCATTACTCGTGGGAACAAAATGGTAAAAAAAATATAAAAAATACAAACACAAATAAAACAGAAACTGCAACACAACGTAAACGAAGGCTTCAAAAAGAGACCAAATTAATAGGTGCTACGCAAAGGATGCGGTTAAAGTCTGCTCACTAACAGGAGTTGCACCTAGATTAATAAATGGAGCTACGATACACAGTACTTTAAAATTGCCTGTACAGAAAGACGGTCGCATAACAGGTATGTCACCACTGTCCGGAAACTATTTGCGAATAATGAGGCAACAATGGCATCAGACAGAATTTTTGATTGTCGACGAGATTTCCATGGTAACTTATCAAATGTTATGCATGATGGACGCTCGATTAAGGCAAATTAAGAACTGTGAAAATGAGTTTTTTTGAGGAGTAAACGTATTACTTTTCGGTGATCTTTTATAACTGCCTCCTATAAAACGATCAGGAACACCTGTTTTCAAACAGCCAGAACCTCTACAACCAGCTACACATCTCGGGCGTTTATTCACGCTGTGTGAATTAACTGAAAATATGCGTCAGCAAGGTGACCAGACTTTTATTGATATTTTGAAGTCGGTGAGCTAACAACCCAACATTTTAGTATTTTAATGGGAAGACTTCTTCAAGACACGATTGATGAGTTTGCAATAAACAAAGCGTTAAGGGTATACCCCACAAATCAACAAGTTAACGACCACAACTCTGCTGTATTGAATTTGTACAGAAATAATGGTGCTCGCATTTACAAAATAAAAGCGCAGGATCAGCTTGTACACGCCACACGAAATGCAGACAATGTGGATATAGCTACTATAATACCAGCTGATATCAACAAAACTGGGGGTTTACCAGCGGAACTGCAAATATTTGTGGGGGCAAAAGTCATGCTACGGTCCAATATTGACGTTTCAAAGGGACTAGTAAATGGCGCTATAGGCTACCTCAACAAAATCGTTTGGCCTCAATTTCGTCGAACTCAGATGTATGCAACAGATGTACCTTC
Source organism: Pyrausta purpuralis (assembly GCA_963924145.1). Taxonomy (NCBI): domain Eukaryota; kingdom Metazoa; phylum Arthropoda; class Insecta; order Lepidoptera; family Crambidae; genus Pyrausta; species Pyrausta purpuralis. The sequence continues at coordinate 25,071,059 of OZ001643.1, forward strand.
CGTCCGAATTGATTTCGCAAGAGACGGAGTACGTCTTATACACCCGAAAGCCATACAGTTTCCAGCTAAGTACAATTACGGGACGGCTGAAAGAAGAATGTTGCCTTTAATACTATTATGGGCTTCTACAATACATTAAATGCAGGGCAGCACTGTGGATCACGCAGTCGTATACTTAGGTGCGAAACTGTTTGAAGAAGGTCAAGCCTACGTGGCTCTTAGTAGAGTAAGATCTTTGCAGGGACTACGTATAGAGGAGTTGGACTGCAATAAACTAACGGGCAAGAAACCTTGCAATAATGAAGCACTAAATGAATTAAACAGAATGCGAAATAAAAACTAGAAAATAAAAAAAGGTAAAAAAACTTCGTAAGTTAACATTACAAAACAAACATTTTAATCAACGATTGTAGACAATTGACGTGCCCCACGGTTTTATTTTAGTCTAGTCTATGCATATGTTTATAATTCCCACGACTGTATGTATTTTATTATTTTTTGGTTTTTAGTACATTTATCTTAAACATTGCAATGTATGTTTAACATAAAACCGTTTAACTTAAAAAGTTTTTTTACCTTTTTTTATTTCGTTTATTTATCCTGAAGCACATAGTAATTTTATATTAAATACCTACTTAACTATCTTCTTCTTACAGAGCCATATTTTACCACTTCACGGTTCGGCAAGCCTGTCCTACAAATAGGGAAGCACAGGTACAACCGCCACAGCCAGTACAAGGGCCCTAAGGCTAGATGGGTGTGCACGAAGGTCTCCGTCGGTTGTAAATCCTACGTTGTTACTGTTTGTGACAAGATCGTCAGCGCTCATAACAAACATTCTCATGATTAGACACATTATACAAACTAAGAATATTTATTAGGTTATTATTATTTTTAAGACCATATTTTGGTAACAAATTATTTATATGTGAATTTGTAAAACTCAGGATCTGTAATATCTGAATACAAAATAATGTGTACAAATGTGTATGCATTTTGATTAACATGTTTGGCCTACCTACGTTATAGAAGTATACCAATCTCACTAGAAAAGCACTTCGTATAATTATGATCAAAGTTTACGTACATGTAAGTTTATTTTGTTATAATTACCCCTGTATTTTGAATACAAAAAAAGTCGGTTGAAAATATAAAATTATAGTATTACATATCCATATTAAAGTACATCACGGTACTGAAAGCCTGTCGTACGAATGGAGAGTCACAGGTTCAACGGACATAGTCGGTACAAAGGCCAAAGTTAGATTGGTCTGTACCATATCTTCCGAGTGTAAAGCTAACATTACGTCAACTTTCGAATAAGTCATCGTAGCAATATTTAGTCATAACAACTCCTATGTATAAGTTTTATATTATTTGAGAAAATACTAAATATGATTCTAGATTGTAAGTGAAAACAGTATTATTATGAGTGTCATTCATTAATTTGTATTTAAAAATGTAATTTGGTTATAATGATGAATATCAATAGAATATATTTATTTCAACGGTGTCTGGTGAATTAAGTGAAATGTATTATCATAATCGCAGTTATATTAAATGGAATATTTTTATTTTTTTGTAATAAAGATTATAACTTGTGTTTGTAACAGAACATGATTTTGAATTTACAAAGACTCAATTTGGGAACCCACTGCTTCGGTACGGCAAATACAAATTCTGTCGGATACAGAAGAACGCAACTGGCGCTAAAATCAGATGGCAGTGCAATAAGGTCACCAGCAAACGGTGTCGAGCTGGAATCACCACTTTTGGCGATAGTATTATATTATCTGGGGTATTTTGAAGGCTGTCAACTACCATAACCACGACCCGTAAGAAATGATTCAAACAGGCGGCAAATATTTTTCTTTATAATTAGTAAATTATGCTTTTTTCTATAAATTTTTGTAGTTATAGGTACCAGCTGATGTAATTTCTGTACAATTTGTCTTCTTTACATCTGTATTGTACCTGTATTGATTACGTTAAGATTTATGTTTTTATTGTTAACTTACTCAGATCAATTATATTTTTGGCTCTACTATTTTACTGATATAATACATGCTTAAAATTATATATAAATTAAATTGTAAGAGTATATTTCGACATGAAATTAATGTGGGTATGTAGTAAGCAATACTTATACATATACAATACGTTAAAATTACTCGTTTACCTACTACTCGTATGAAGTCGAAATCGTATTGATGATTTATTAATATTCAAGTGATAAAGATTAAATTAAACAATTCATGATATAATTATTATGATGTATTCAGACAATATAGAACCTTGTCAAATTAGTCCAGTAGTAAGTTAAAACACTAGCTACCGCCCGATAATATTTTAAAATCACTCACCACCTAATTAATGCATCAATTCATCAGTAGTCCACTCATCAATCTATCCATAGCCGGATATCAGTATGTTTATTTATATATTTATCACGTCATGTCGGGGCAACTTGATGCTTCGGATCGGCAATTACGAGTATACTCTCTTTCTGCTCGGGTTCAGCATGGACAAGAGCAGAAAGGGAGCTAGATTTTAATACAGTCGCACAGTTTGTATTGTTTATGAATGGGTTACATGTATAGTACGAGTATTCATGCCTAGGAAACCCAATACAAATCATCAGGAAACACAACTTTTGCTTATTGAGAATCACGGTTTAAGCCGAAAAAGCGGTAGCGTTGCACCAAATGGCACTCGTTCAATGATAGAAAACGAAGTTATGATAAGTTAAAATGTTCATCACCGCTGAAGTTAACTTACATAAATTACATGTATTATGAGTTTCATAATATCTTCACACATCCTATCCACGCTTATTATTATTATTCGGCTTACCACAAAAATCGGTGGTGGTCCTGGTAGATAGGTATGTCCTCTTTTTGTAAAGTAAAACGTTGTACTTCTACAGGGTAAGTAGAGTTCATGACGTTATGCCAAGGGAATCCAATGATGCGCTACGGAAAATATCACTTCAGCCTTCTGAAAGCCACAGCGAACGCCGTGAAGCAGCGGTGGCGCTGCGTGAGGTGGTGCCGCGGCTGTCGCGCTTCCCTCCACATGGTAGAACAAGAAGTAAAAAAGTTTAAAGGTGTACATAACCACTGAAGTTTCATAAATACATATTAGCATTATTACGAGTTTTTTTTTCTTGCCAGATGTAGTTACATTTAAATCAAGCAATAAAACAATAAAATCGGAGTAACGTTTCATAAATACTTTATTAAAAGGTATGCCTGTGGCATAAGTTTGGTCCTCTTGAGAGGCTATTGATTGGAGCCGCAAAAATAATCTGTTCATTTTTTAATTTTTGAGTTGGTTCTATTTCCACAAAGCCAAGCATATAAATCAAAAACATATTATGCTAATCATCTTTATTTAAAAATATACAGCATGTTTCTTAGAGAAAAATTGTATATCTTTAACCAACAACGTCTGAATCGTAAAACTTTGTACTTCCACAGCACTAGTGGAATATGTGACTTCGCGCAGAGGAAATCCGATGATTCGCTTCGAAAACCACAACTTTAGTTTATCAAAAAACACAATGAAGTTTCCAAAAATGCGGTGGCGTTGTACCAAGTGGTGTACCGGCTGCCGCGCCTTCATCATCACCATAGAACACGAAGTGATAAAATCTAGAAATCTACATAACCATTAAGTTTCATGTACAATAATAAAAATAGTTTCTTGTGTTATCTTACTTGCATTCTGTGATGTTTTGGCAAGAAATAAAATTACTTTCTTACTATTCAGTCAGTTTCGATTGGAAGTTAAGTGTACCAAATTTAGATAGATGTAAATTTTAGCCCAAAAGTTTTTTTTCCAACAACAACGTTAGTTTATTTTATACTTTTAATTATCTTAATTGTAATTAAAATTATGAATAATATTCTATCTTAGTTTTCGTCAGTTTTTTTTGTTTCCTTACCTCAATTGGTACCGTACGGTCGAAAATAGGGCTTTCTCGTGCGCGACACGGTTTCCGCTCGTACTGAAATAAAAAAGTTGTGCTTCAAAAGTTGTGGTAGATGATTCGCTTCGATAATAACAACTTTAGGGCTTGAGTTGGTTTTGGTCATAATTCGGTATGTTATAAAAGGTGAAATATCTTTTTGTTCAGAGATGGCTGAATTTATAACTGTATTGGTGACGATAGCTTATATTATTAAATGCAACAAGAAGCAAAATCATTGAGAGACTTTACAGACGCTTACCAGACACTTACCTATGGGCCCAGAAAATTGGTACAAAAAATTACGAGTATCTGGAACGTTTCCCGGGAGTTTTCAAAATAAGCTATTTTATATATATTTTTTGATGTGCTCTTTATGAATTTCAAGTTTGCCGCCTCGTGTCTCAGCTGCTCGGGTCGCCATCGTAAAAAAAAGCGTCCTATAGTACTTACCCGACGATATCTCTTTTTCGGGTCATTTTACTATAAAAATATCTGCTACTAAATTAAAGAAGATGCAAATTCCTACAATTAATTATCAGCAACATTTTTCATAAAATTAATTGTTTCGGTGTACAAGCTCCGCAAAGTGTAAGTGACATTTTGGCGCCGTATTCCTTTATTGCTTGAAATAGGTGAAAATTGAGTTCTGAAAATAAATTTCTAATTCTTGTATTATAAAAAAACTATAACGATTTTCAAACTCCTATTCAGTTTGTAAAGTGAGATGCTGAATTACTGTAATGATAGCAAAAATAAATAAATAAATATTTATTTTAAGGCATTCATTTTATATTTTAAAAAATGAGCAAAGGTATTAAACACTGCACAGAGGTTAAAATGTTAGATTATGACTGGAAATATAAGTATTTGTTGTTGCAGTAAACCCACAATTCATAACCTCTTGCCGGGGGAACCCCATGATACGATTTGGTGACTACAACTTCAGTGTGCATCGCCGCATAGGGCCTAAGGTTCGCTGGATATGCACCAAAACTTACTGTGGCTGTCGCGCGTCCATCGTTACGATAGAAGAAGACATCATTAAATGCAACAATGACCATAATCATTGAGGTATACTTATTTCTACCACTGCATCCTAAGCCACGCACACAAGTCACCACTTTGCCTATACATTAATAAGCCTGTTTTTATGTCGTTTTATTTTTCAACACGTAAGTACTTGCCAATATAGTATTTTTGGCTACTGCAAATACCCTCATGTGTTATTTAATTTTACAAGCTTGTCTTATGCAAAGTGATAATTATGTTATACAAGGTGTTTTAAATCAACCCGTAAAGAATGAAGGGAACTCAGAATCAGTAACTTAATAACTTTCTCCTAAAAACATGGGTCAAACAACGACAAAAAATCACTTCCCATACTAAATCGATCTCGTTACCCGTCAGATTTCTATCAAGAGCCGTGTTTTTTTGATCATTTTTCTAGGAGAACTAGTAAAATTACTTATTTGAAATAGCGTCCTTCATTTATCAGGTATTTAGGTTTAAAACACCTTGTATTATTAAGTTTGTCTCGATCATAACTAAAAAGAATTATCGTTTGTTAACCTGACTGTCTACCAGACACAGGGGAGAAGCTGATCTTCATAGCATTGCAACGTGGCAGCTCCAGTATTCGTGTGAATCAGCATCAGTTCAGGTTGGAGATCAAGAGCCACGGGCCCAGGAACCGTGGTAATGCACCAAGTCAGTTCACGGATGTCAAGCTTATGTTGCTACTATCTAACTATCTATAATATTATTAATGTGCAATGGGATAGGAGTGCCCACCAATTAATTTTATGCAAGTGTTCAAAATTTTAGTTCAAAATTATACTAATCTTTCATACTACTGCTTAAAATAGATACTTGCTTAAATTGATATTTAATAATATAAATAAATGGATATTTATTTGCCATTTTACAAAAATACTCACTTTAAAGAAGCTCTATAATAAAGGTACTTATTTATGTATTTCTTAATGATCACGACCACCTTATACTCTAACCATCTCCTCCACAGGAGAGGTGGTGTTCATAACCTCCCGTCGGGGCAATGCTATGATCCGTCTGGGTGACTATCACTTCCGGCTGAAGAACAAGAGCCTCGGCCCGAAGCGGCGGTGGACCTGCACCAAGTGGGACGAAGGCTGTCGAGCGCTCATCATCACTATAGATGGAGTCACCGTTGAATGCAACAACGTGCACAATCATCTGTGAATTTGATAGCAATATTAATATAACAATTATACATTAAAAGTAACATATGAATGAAACCATAAACACAGACCAAGTGGGAGTCGGACTCACGCACGAAAGGTTCCGAAAAATTGACTAGGGAAACAATAATAATTAATGATTAAATTAACTAACCTGTATGTGAAGTTCTATTATAATTATACGAATTATTCGTCCGATGATATTAATAGAAAATCCCATCCACCCGATGCATATTTTTTGTGTTGACAAAAACTCCTCTAGGAAATATCATCCTATTATTATCTCTAAACTAAATGAAGACTTAGAAAATTACTCCAAAATACCCTCGCACGGGTAATATATATTATTAATAATTGATATTAGCAAAAAATCGCTTTTGTAGTATGCGGATGGTTGCCCCCCTTTAATATTTATATTATTTTGTTTTTCTTTTTTGTTGTTGTAGCGGCAAAAGAATTTTATACTCTTCTCTTTTTTGACTTTTTAACTTTACTAGCGGACCCAGCAAACTTTGGTTCGCGCCCAGCAACTTTTGTAAGAATATAGCTCCAAAAATGAATATCTCACCCGTTATGACGTCAACTAAGAGAACTTTTGGTGGAATTTTGGAGTTGTCGGGTCACTGTTCTATCCTAAACTAACCTAGATGTCATCAAAATAAAGGGAGTAATGACGCGCGACAGCCGCTGCCGCGGCACGTTCGCTTCGCTCGATCGTCTTCGCGCGTCGTCGGTTCACTGTTCTAAACTAACCTAACATAAATGACACCAACAAAGGGGCGTTCAGGAGCTCGGCGGCGCTCCTTTTTTGAGATTAAATGCAAAATATAAAAACTTTATTTTACTCAAGTTGCCTATTTGCAGTCTTTAAAGGTTGCACTGTTAAAGTCTTATAATTAGCCAATTTATTCTGAAACGATTAGCATTACACAGATGGGACTTGGAAGATGTATTCCGATAACCACCTTATAATTTCTATACAAAAAATAAAAAATAATGTTATTTTAGGTGGCTCCCATACATAGAACTAAATAAAAATTTTTTTTTGGTTCAACCATACCATACAAGTACATACCTACCAGCAGGCGAAGAACCACGTTTTTTTGTTATATCCCCAAGGATCATCGACTAAGCTTTCTCAGAGTGTTCTATGACGAACACGAGCACGTCGGGGCCGAGAAAACATTAGACCTTATTTTGAGTCATTTCTGGTTCCCGGACCTCAGACAATTCGTCAGTAGATATTTAGACCACTGTTTAGTTTGCATTTCTCACGTCTCACATTTCTAGCGTCCTTTTGTCAAATTCGTTTTCATTTGCCCCCCAATCATTGTACTACGTATCATCCTTATATGTATTAAACGAACCTTATTTTACTTAAAAGAAGAAAACATTTAATTCGTAATAATAATATTAATGCTGGTTAGTAGTAATATGCTCGTAGCGCAGTGGTAGCAGCGCTTTGGTAGTGATACCGAAGTTAAGCAACCTACGGCGCGGTCGTGTTTGGATGGGTGACCATTCTGGCCCTAATAAGTGACGTATATTACGAGCACCTCTGTGCTTCGGAAGGCACGTTAAGCCGCACAGGCTAACTTTACTTAATAATATGAATAACACAAATGGGGAGGGGAAGATGACAAAAGTGACATCTGAAAAGTCCTGTTTCACTGTTTTACCTTTATGTGAGTACTTAAAACTGGAGAACGGGTGGTTTTTCTTGATTCTAACTTTGTTAAATTTGTCTTGGCCTTTATATTATGACCTATCTCCTTATTTGCTTAAATAATTACCGGATACTCAATAAATATGTTTTTTTGAAATGTTTTTACATTCAAATGAAAAAGTCGTATTTATTACCTACTACCCGGCAAGGCAATCCTATGATACAAGTCGGAGCCTACCAATTCAGCTTGAACAAGAGTAAGAGTCGAGGCCCGAAGCAGCGGTGGATTTGCACCAAGTGGACATATGGCTGCCGTGGCTACGTCATCACCCTCGATGGCACCGTGGTCAGATGGAACAATGAACATAGTTTTCATTAATATACACATGCGCACACCAACACACACACACGCAAGCGAGCACACATACACACACGCGGACAGACAGACACACACACTTAATACAAATGGTACCATGTGTATTGGTGTGGATTATGGTATATATAAGATAAATCGGTCATTGCTGTAATCTTTACATGTTACTCTAATATTATCAATACAAGCTGTTGAAGTAAATTATTTAAAGCAATTCTGCTCTTTTACTTTCTCTTTCTCTTAAAGAGGTCGAAAAAAGTCGCTACTGATTGAACCGTTTGAGTGTTTTACCATTCATTCAGCATTTTTCATCGGGTGGATGACGTAATAAATTACAAAAAAACTTATTTGTAGACAAATCTTCTTAATCAAGACTATGTACCGTTATTATTTTCAGAGCTGGTCTACGTCAAATCGAGCCGAGGAAACTTAATAATAAGAATGGATGGAAACAACTTCTATTTGCACAAACATTCGACAAGGTTAGAAGATGGAAAGAAGAAACAGAAATGGTTATGCACCAAGACACATATTCGTTGCAAAGCGTATGTTGTCACTTTGGATGATAAAGTCATCAGAGAAAAAGAACATAATCATTAGTGTTTTATATAATATGGAGAATGCTCCAAAACATGGTGATATATGTATTCAAAACAAAGAAATTAACGGGAAAATAAAACAGTACAGTAAATATTTGTTTTAGTCAGCAAATCCTGTGATTCGGTTCATCCTTATTTCTTAAGAAAAAAATCTCTAGATCCTGATGATATTTTAATTGATGATACTGATAGACAGCGAATTATTGTACATCATTCTCAAATAATAACAAATCAATCAGATAGCAGTTTAATAGATTTTTTGCATTGCTATAAGAAATCAGCGATTAAATAATTATAATATCCTATTCCAGATGTTCAATATGCCAAGTTTGTGACATCACGAAAAGGCTACCCCATGGTGGAGTATGAAGGCAACCGGTACTTCTTGCGGAGAACTAAGCTGAACAACATGATGAATGAGAGAAGATGGCGCTGCAACCACTGGGCCAGGGGCTGTCGGTCCATGATGGTCACCTACAGAGACCGCATACTAATGGTCCGGAGTGACCACACGCACTGGTAAAGATGGCCACATATAGAAGTAAAAGCAAAACCACGTCGCTGCTCAAAATTAGTCCAAAACAAATTATTACGCATTAGCTCTTGCATCCATTATATATCCCCCATCGTATATATCATCGTATAGACATATATTATTAAAAGACAATAGGGATAGGCACCGACTTTTTGTGCACATTTTTGTGAATTCGTAATTAATGTAGTCCGTCTTGGACGAATAAAATTTTGTTTTGTTTTATAATTTTAGGACGAATTAAACTGCTTTGGGATTTTTCGAAAACGATTCCATCAAACAACGATATATCAGACTGTTAAAACTGAAATATTTGTTTGTTACATAATATTAATTAAATGAGTGTTTTCTTAAATGTAATGTTATTACTTCACAATTATGTTCGCGAGATCGAAATTCGGAAACCCAATAATAATGCATGGTAACTACAGATACGCCCTTAAAAACGAGCGTGGAAATGTTAAGAAAAAACGCTGGCGTTGCATCAAGTTTAAAAATGGCTGTCGGTCCTCAATAATTACTGTTGAAAATGAGATCGTCTTCCACAACAATAACCATACGCATAATTAGGTTACTGATATTTTATAATCTTTTTTTTTGTTTTTATAGTTTTTTCACTATACAAACTTAATACCTATCACTAATTCGTTAAAGAAAGCACTTGCTGAATTCAACAGGTTTGCCAAAACGTGTCAGTGGCCAAGCGGTATATGCATGCGCCTGGATAGCGTCAGGTCAGAAACCGGGATCGTTCAATTCCTTGTCTGACATAGTTGCTTTTTTATAGGTGCAATTTATTAAAAGGCATTATCAAGAATTAATTTCATTGTGGAAAATACCCTATATTGGGGGTCAACTCCGAAACCCCACCAATAGGCAGTGATTTTGTTTTTATTTTTACAACACTTACCTTACTCGTTAATTTTACGGCGCCGTAGCGGTTGGAGACTCACGTCGTGGTAGGGGCTCGTTTTTGTGGGTTTTTTTTTATAAAAAAGTTTTCTTTACAAATTTATTGCGCATTCGGGCAATACTTTCTAAAATATCACTAAAACGTGACCATTGACACACCTGTTTAATTTTTTAATTAGCTAAAAGTATTTGTGTCACTTAATAAATTAATGTAGCTACCACTGCTTTCAGTCTATCATTTCAAAAGTTATTAACGATTAAAATTACCCCTTTACTCATATTTACGTAAAGTGGGGTTTTAGAGTTGGGATATTTTCCTCGATCAAAATCACTAAAGATATTGCCTTTAAAGTTTTATTAGTACCTGCCTGGACACACTTTATATCATTTTTGCTCAAGAAAAGTAGGGATTTTAGGCGGCAAAATATGTGCATCAATAGAAACTTTGTTTATAACTGCATCTTGGCACTACTGAGTCCTACCAAAGTTTAGACGTCCTTGCTTCTCCTAGAGGATATGGGCATGGACCCCATTGTAAATAAGGCATCTTTCACATACTAGGCAAGTGTGGTATCATATTGTTTGTAATTTTCTGCGCTTTATCGAATGAGGCCGTTAGTATATTTATAGGATCAATTTAGTGAGATATAAAGGGTTTTGATGAATAAGCGAAGGATGTACAAAACATGAACGTTTATTGAACTTGGCAGGCAAGTGGAGTATCAGTTTTAGGGTTCCGTAGCCGAATGGCAAAATAAGGAACCCTTATAGTTCCATCAAGTCTGTGTGTCTGTTTGTCTGTCTGTCTGTCCGTCCGTATGTCACAGCCACTTTACAAAAATAAAAAATAATGATATTGAAGGGGGGCTCCTATACATGAAACGAAAAAAAAATTACAAACCTATGCGTGTGGGGTGTCTATGGATAGGTCTTTTAAATTTACTCATTCGATAAGTCGCATAAAATTACATTGAATATGATACCACACTTGCGTAGTATGTGAAATAAGTATTATTTACTTACATACCCATATCTCCTGGGAGGAGCAAGGACGCCTAAATTTTGGTAGGACTCGGCAGAACCTTATTCCTAGTGCCAAGACAAAGTTATAAACAAAAGTTTCATTGTTCAGATTTTGCCGCCAAACAGTTTTATCTGAGCTATATGTACTTTATGATATGTTGTATTGTTAAAACTTATTTTAATAAAAGAAATGCTTTAATTTTATAAACATATTTTTTATATTTGCGATATTAATCAAACTATTTCGTATTCGTCTTCACGATCTACTACATAAATCGATTTACGAGATTCTGAGATGCCAAAGTTCTTGATATCTCAACTGGGTAACAGTATGATCAGCTTGGCGGTACAGGTTCAACCTTCACAAATTATTCTATAGCCGTAGCAACTGGGACATTGTACGCCCGGCACCGGTCCACCCGGTGCAAGGTCAAAATAAAAACCGTCCACGACGAGATCGTGGTTTGCAACAACGTACACAATCAGTAATCCAAGCAAGCACGGAGTAAGCCATTTATAAATGTTTCTAGTGAGACAACTGCCTAACTCATAACATTGGAAAATAAAAGCTTTGCATCGCTATTTTCCAAAGGCTTTTTTTCATTTTCCAATTTTATTAATTACAGATCTTGTTTTCATCACGAATATAATGCTGTTCAACAAGCTCTTATATCTCAATGATTGCAGCAAATTATTTAATTTTACATAGTTCTAAAGATACTATAGCACGCACGAGCATAAACAAACTTGTGTAAAAAGATGATTTGTTGATTTCAGAAGTACAATATATTACATCATGTCAAGGCAACCGTATGTTGTACGTCGACGGCTACAAGTTCAGCCACCACAAGCACTCCAGCCGCCGCGACCTGGACAGGTGGGTGTGCGCCAGGAACAGCGCCACCCGGTGCAAGGCCGTCATCAAAACTGTCTACGACATGATGGTGTATTGCAACAACGTACACAATCATTAACCTGCCCCTCTCCCTCTCCTTCTTAAGATCTGATAAGATTAGTATAAAGTTATGGGCACAACTCACTTTACATAGGAAGTAGACAACAACAACAAAAAAACATCAATTTATTTTCTACCTATTGATTTTAATTCATATTTTCCTACGGTTAATTTATGTGCAGAATATATTTCTTAAATAGTGTTAATTTATTTAATCAATAATGTTAAGTATAGATAACTCGTTTGCTCATAGATTTTTGATTGAGTGAAGGTTGATAGAAACAGGACACAATCATATTTTTTTGAAAAATCGTCTAACTAATTTAAAAGTTACTTAAGTACTTCGGCTCGCCCAATGCAATGCTCAAAACATCTTGTCTCTTATATTACCCTCAATAAATAATCAAAATATGCAAAACATATCTACCATAATCTCTAATTTTCACAAAAACTAGTCTATAAAAACCCAGTGTTTCATTTATTGTGCTGAATCGGCTCTTTAAATATTATCATATAAAACGAAGTGACCTTATATATTTCTTATCATTAAACTGCCGAACTATGCATCAGTTTTTCGGCATGGCTCTCGTGGACATCATCTGATTAGTTATCTTCTTTTCTTTTTAGGGTAGTAGCCGTAGCCGAATGGCAAAAAACGGAACCCTTATAGTTTCGTCAAGTCTGTCTGTCTGTCTGTATGTCCGTCCGTATGTCACAGTCGTTTTATTCCGTAACTATAAGTGTCACTCTTTTGAAATTTAGTAGAAAGATGTATCCTATTAACCGCTTTACGATTCTCATACAAAAAAATAAAAATAATGTCACTTAAGGCGGGGCTCTCATACATGAAACAAAACAAAACAAAAAAAATTTAGTCAAACCTATGTGTGTCTCTGTCTATGGATAGGTCTTTTGAAATGACATCGAGGTTCCTAAAACCATTTCCTTTAAAAGTCGAATGTTTCATAGCCAGACGCTTCCAAAGTGGTAAAATTGGCGTCCCCCCTTGGTTAGGACGGGATCAAACTAGAAGTTTTTGAGATATAGCACATTTTCAAGAACCGCAAACATAACTTTGTACTTTATACAAACACTATGAAAAACAAAGTTATAATTGCTGTCAACAAATTATTGTGGTATTTTACTAAGTGGAAGTAAGTGAATTCCCTAATTCAGTTAAAGTTGACACGGAACCTTCAGTGCGCGAGTCCGACTCGCACTTGGCCGGTTTTTTTTCCTTATTTCACTAAGTTAAGACACATTCACTTATAATAATAACAATTAATTTTTATTTCAGACTTACGTCCATATTTAGTGTTAGTAACATAGTTAGTATTAACAGAAAAAATAATAAGGCATAAAAACAAAGACATCCGTCGACTGCGACACTGAATCCAAATTAAGTTGCAGTGTCGCAGCTGTCGTATGCAAATGTACCCATCGCTTGAGCTTACAAACACTAATACCCACGAAGATGAATGCACGAAAACGTCACAAATAAAAGTTGACAACTTACGTTCATAAGCTACGGTTAGGTTATAATTTAAGATTAGGCTTACAGGTTAAATTATAATTATTGTAGATTTATCTTATTTATATGGGTACTAATGCAGCACTAGTCTTAATAAGTTCTAGTCAGCGACATCCGTCCAATACCTCATAATAATAATATCTAAGACTAAACTCTGAGCTGTGCGTGACTGTAACCGCTTTGTTATGTACAAAACGTCGGGATCAAAAATAAAAATAAATAAAATTACACAAACTAACCTGCAAAGTATGTTTTAATTTAAATACTTTTAAATCGTTTTATAAAGTGGTAAATGAAGATTTAGTTTGATGAGTATAGCAGATTTTTAATGCACTTCTATGTGGGGCTCGGGTTTGGATACTCAGAAAATACACGGGTTGGATATAACTTCTGGATTTATTTACCTTCTACAGTAATAACCACGTCTTTACGTCTTGCTCTCATCTTCAGATCCCCACACTCCTCTCATGTCAATCATAACGTCATCTTCTACATTCTACATTGTTATGCATTTCAATAGAAAGAGATTCCCACTGATAGCCACCTTATAATTACTCTCCGTAAGAGAAAAACTTAATGAATGAATCTTTGGTGCGTTCGAAATAAATTGTGTACATTAATATTTTTAAAATTATCTTTACGTTTTGGTCACGTTAAATAATAAGCACAGCTAAGTAGCTCTTTTGTTCTACTCATTAAAATTAGGTTTTTTCCTTAGTTCTAAAGTTGCAACCAGTGCATGTGCGAACATGACAAAGCATTATCATAGACGTAACGTATGTTTATTTCAGAGGTGCAATTCATTGCATCATGTTATGGCAACCGCATGTTGTACGTCGACGGCTACAAGATCAAACGCCACAAGCACAGCAGCCGCCGCGGCCTGGACAGGTGGGTGTGCGCCAAAGCCAGCTCCTCCTGGTGCAAGGCCGCCATCAAAACTGTCAATGACGAGATTGTGTTTTGCAACAACGTACATAATCATTAACATATCGATTCAACTAGAACTCTAGACTGGTAATTTTGGTGAGTATGATTTTCAATTTTGCATTAAATTGACTTAATCCCATTTGGAGGTACTTTGTTACGTGCCAAATAAAATTAAGATGTTTAAATTATCTTTCATTTACCTTTGCATTAATTAAATAGATCATAATAATAAACTTTGTTTTTTCTTGTTTTTGTCTTAATTTTGCAGTGCATAATTTAATAAATCACATTAGCTATCTACTTTATTTTTGTCATTAATTAGGTTTTTTCTTTAGTTCTAAACTTACAACCACTGCATGCGTGAGAATAACGAGCATAACTTATATAATATGTTTGCGCGTCCCTCCCTGAATACAAAGCCAGCTTTAGAACGATTGACGACTTCATCGTATATTGTTGCAATGACCACAATTGTCCTTAGTACATACTTACTTATAATGTATTTTATCTTTTAATTCTACTCATCATCCTTTTTATCATTAAATCACATTTTTTATTGGGCGTTCTGTAGCTATTTATTGAAGTTTTTTTTATAAGTTATTTAACAGTGGACATATACCCTTTACACACTGCGACTTTTAGCAGCGATGCAGTCGCAAAATGTCAACCTTTACACACTGTGGTACTTTTAGCATCAATGCAATCGCGATGCTCACGCTGCTGAATGATGAAGCGCGTTTTCAAACGACTGCATCGATGCTAAAAGTCTCAGTGTGTAAGGGGTCTTACTCAATAGGGCTTCTATTCCAGAATCTTTAAACCGGATGAGAACATGTAAAACCCAACTAATAATAGAGACAAAAGTCTCTTGATTTTACGGATGTACTTGATTGCCGTTTTACCGATTAAATTTTTGTGGGTTATGATCTTTTACATTTCATGGTGAAATGATCAAACTTAAATATTATTGCAGACCTTCCAGATTTTGAGTTCTAGGCGTCGAGTTACCTCAACGACATCATCGTGTGCGAGGGCAACCAATTCTGCTTGAAGGGCGGGCACTATAAGAAGGCGGGCCAAAAGGAAGCGTTGGCACTGAAACAAATTCTACATAGGCCGTCGCGCCTTCATCATCACCGAGGATGACCGGATTCTTTCCTATTACGGTGTGCTTAAGCATTCCCCCACAAAACATGTCGTTAAACCAAACCAACCAAATCAAACCAAAGTTTTAAAAAATCGACATTCCGACGATAAATGACATGCCCAAAATGCTTGAGAACTTTTTGTGTAGTATGAAATAAATTATGGTAAGTATTGGTAATTATTCTGCAATTTTATTTTAACTGCTCATCCGACAGAAAATAGTGAAATATGAAACACACTTAAACTATAATAACCAAAATATTAAACACTGAAAAAATGAAACACGCTTACCTAGAAAGTTACTGATACGTACTAAAAAAAGCCTTCAATTTGAACGTATCCATTCTCTATCATATCGTTCCATACAATACTTTCAGACGCCATTAAATCATCCACGTATTTATACAATCATATTAGTTTCTTAGTCCATCTGTCACAGACCGGCCTCTTCGCCTCCAACCATCGACATTCATACTCATGTAGTCCGGTCAAATTAGACATAAAAATAGGGGTAAGGTTACAAAAAATCCCACCTAGCTGAAAATTGGTAGGATTGTTTAAAACACCATCATAAATGAAATTTAGAAAGTCCCCACCGATCCGATACCTGGAAAAAAAGTTACTCGGGGTCAAAGGTCACAAAAACGGGTTTTCGCGATTTTCAGCAAAACGGTAAGTTTTATCATAAAATTAGCCACGACAAAAATTGTAGAGCAGATAAATATCTACAAAAAATGACTATATACTTTTCTTCCTAAGAGCCACCGTTTTTGACATATAATGATCCAAAAAGTTGAAAGAGTTGTAATCGTCATAATATGTATAAGTACACCACGTATATACATAGCTGAAGCTATAATACAATTAAAAATATTATTCTATCGGTCAGTGTAACTAAAAAAAAGCTACGCTAGCTAGCTAAGCTAGCTCCTAAAAAAACTACGTGCTTAGATAAGTTTCGATATGCATGTTTCGTTAAAAATACCCGAAATAAAAAACAAGTGCAGTTAGCTTGTCTTCCTCCAACCTCAGCGGCTGCTCATCAACATCTTTTTTTCGGGTATATTACCAAGTTCAAGTGTGGCTTGGGTATCAGCTAGACCCAAAAGAATGGGGTTGGAAGTTGGTCGACAATACATTAGAACCAGTTCAAACTTTACTCCCACCTGCACTGGAAAAACTGTTAAATACAATTTTTTGCAACTGTAAAAAGGGATGTAGTGCTAAATGTTGTTGCAAAAAAGTTGGCCTGTTTTGTTTTGTAGCATGTACTAATTGTCAAGACCGGTCGTGCTCCAATGTTGAATCACCAACTTGATGTTAATTTGATGTTAACGAGGAGACATGCGATTTGTCATTATTGGAGCAATTTACTTGCAGCGAGGATGAAGAAGAAGAACAAGGAGAAGAAGAAGAACAAGGAGAAGAAAAAGCAGAAGTATTAGAGAATTATGAGTCAGATGGATAAATATCCCTATATTTTTTTTAACTTACACCGCTTTTATCACTTTTATCATTTTCAACCGTTGCCAATATCTTTTATTATTCAATAGTATTAAATTAAACATAATCACAACAGATTCGTGGAATAGGCCTACTGGAGAAACCACATTAAAAAAACGCGCTAAGTACACTACCTCAAAGGTGGCGTGGAAACGTGTGCATATTATGACAATTACAACTCTTTCAACTTTTTGGATCGTCATATGTCAAAAACGGTGGCTCTTAGGAAGAAAAGTATATAGACATTTTTTGTAGATATTTATCTGCTCTACAATTTTTGTCGTGGCTAATTTTATGATAAAACTTGCCGTTTTGCTGAAAATTGCGAAAAACCCGTTTTTGTGACCTTTGACCCCAAGTAACTTTTTTTCCAGGTATCGGATCGATGGGGACTTTCTACATTTCATTTATGATGGTGTTTTAAACAATCCTACCAATTTTCAGCTAGGTGGGAGTTTTTGTAACCTTGGATGTCTAATTTGACCGGACTAATGGTTCTTTTGTCACTGTACCATTGCAAGTAGGTAATAGTCGCTATAGGAAGCCGATGGGAAAATTTTTGTTCAGAAGTGGACGTCCTACGACTAAAAAAGAACGAAGCTGGGGTAAATACATTTTGTATTTTTCCGAATGATTCAATTTTGACAAACGCCATATAATAGACATACACTGCATACTATGTACGAGTAAGTATGAATTGTATGTCTATTTCTAACGTATTGATTCAGTTAGCGCGTCAAGTAGCACGAAGCTAGCTTAGGTAGCACGTCAAAAATACTTTTAATAGATTTAAGACAATGTAGATGTAGTACTTTTTGTTTGAAAAAAAACTATTTTAAGTATAAGTTATATCATAATAGACAGGTAAATATATATATATATATTTTTATTAAATAAATGTATCGTTGACAATGTTGTTACTAATGTTTTGACTCATTTTAGAATGTTTGTAATATTTCATGCATGTATTTTATTTTGCGTCTCATATTAACTAATTTTGGTGTAATTTTCGGCAGTGAGTAAAAATAAACATAAATGGCTTCGAGATATAAGCCTTATCTGTAGTAGTGCCTTTTATTTCATGATCTTGAATATTATAGGTAGTACAATTATGTATTGCTTAAGACAAAATCATCAAATGTGTGCGGTGTGCATTAAAGTGTGTTTATCCACCTGTTTAAAATAACAAAGATTTTGTTTCTTCATTCAGCCCTGAAGCCTGATTTTCGTAAGGTCTCGAAGAGGAAAAGTTAACATAGCGATTGGGAAATATCGCTTCTACTTAAATCGGTCGAACAGAAGCCAGACCTTCTGGTTGTGTGTGCACTGGGCTCACAAGTGCCGAGCCACCTTGGTCACGGAGAATAACGCCGTCGTCAGGATAATGAACCATCACAATCATTAGTAGCTGAAAAAAACAGAGTAATTATAATTACCAATGGTTGACCGGTAAAGAATGCTTGACGTGCTGTTTGTACAAGAGGCAAGTTCAGAACGTTAGTGTATGTGTGTGTGTGTGTGTGTGTGTGTGTGTGTGTGTGTGTGTGTGTGTGTGTGTGTGTGTGTGTGTGTGTGTGTGTGTGTGTGTGTGTGTGTGTGTGTTGATTTATTTATTAAATTTGTTATTTAATAAAGTTAAGTTTGTAAATTTCAGAATGAATAAATCGCAGTACCAATAAAGTACCTCATCATCATAATCCTTAAAGTATCTTAACACTACCTAAAAAAATGACATGTCTATTTGAGTACCAGTGAACCCAAATACTACGCGATCCTTGGTCCCTGAAAAAATACTCCTATCATACCGAGAATATTAATATTTATTCACCCGAAGAATGCTATTTTGACGTTTTCTTCTTCTTTGTTGGTTGTGTTTTGTAAAAAAATACAGGCAAATTCAGGAAGTTTAAATATAATACTTTTAATATTTATTTGTTTTCCAGTGCCCAAGTACACATCATCCAGATTCGGGAAGCCTATCATCCAGATGTATCGCTTCTCACGGCACACGAACAACAAGGGGGACAACGTGCGCTGGTGCTGCACCCAGTGGAGCCTCAGCTGCAGAGCCTCCATCAAGACGTATAACGATGAGATTATCCACTGCAAGAACGCACACAACCACTGACCAGACGGGAAGATGAAAATCACGGAAGTAACACTATGCTTGATATGAAGGCAGGGCAAACTTTTTTCAAATAAAACGTTTTTTTAGGGTTTCGTAGCCGAATGGCAAAAAAACCGAACCCTTATAGTTTCGTCAAGTTTGTCTGTCTGTCTGTCCGTTCAAAAAAAAAAGTTTATTTTGTACATAGGCCATTGCTAGGACTTCTATAGTTCATATGTCACAGCCACTTTATTCTGTAACTATAAGCACTACACT
This sequence comes from Pyrausta purpuralis, assembly GCA_963924145.1. Classification (NCBI taxonomy): domain Eukaryota; kingdom Metazoa; phylum Arthropoda; class Insecta; order Lepidoptera; family Crambidae; genus Pyrausta; species Pyrausta purpuralis. The sequence goes on from OZ001643.1 coordinate 25,090,804, forward strand.
GTTGAAATTTGGTAGAAAGATGTATCCTGTTAACCACTCTACAATTTATATACAAAAAATAAACAAAATGATATTTAAGGGGGGCGCCCATACATGAAACTAAAACAAAAAAAAAACAAACCTATGCGTGTGGGGTGTCTATGTATAGGTCTTTTAAAATGACATCGAGGTTTCTAAAACCATTTTCACTTAAAGTCTAACGTTTCCGAGATAAACGCTCGCGATAGATTTTGAAAAAAATATATAATATACTAAACATGGGATCGTTATTTATGCACGACTATCCAATCTAGTTAGAGTTACTTTAGAATTTAGACAGTTTGAGTTTTTTTAACCAATTTTCGTTGAAAGAATTTGTAAAGATTATCATTATATATATTTTTTAAAATTTATACTCGTTTAGTTTAGAAGTTAGATGGGGGGGGGGGGGACGCCCAATTTACCACTTTGGAAGAGTCTATCTCTCAAACGTCAGACTTGAAAAGAAAATGGTTTTAGACTCTCTATGTCATTTTCCATAGACACCCCCCACGCATAGGTTTGACAATATATTTTTTTTCTGTTTTAGTTTCATGTATGGGGGAAAATATCATTATATTTTTGTATAAGAATCGTAAACCGGTTAACAGGATACATTTTCCTACCAAATTTCAACAGTGTGATGCTAATAGTTACAGAATAAAGTGGCTGTGACATACGGACGGACAGACAGACAGACTTGACGAAGCTATAACGGTTCCGTTTTTTGCCATTCGGCTACGGAGCCCTAAAATGGTATAATATAACACAGATTTGTTATTTTATTTGTGATTCTTATGAAAATTTTATACAGGTTGTAAAAAACTACGAGCCACGTTCAAGGGGGTGGTTGTCAATCGAGTTTGGAATACAGGAAAAATATTTGAAAAAAAAATATTTTTTCTTTATTCTAGACTCGACTCTTAACCACCCCTTTAAATTTGGCTCGTGCTTACCTGTTTAAGAAAGAAAAAGAGTATTTAAGTTAAAATGTCCACTGATCTCTATAACTCTATACGGTGTGTAATAAAATACGATCCAAATTCAAGGGGGTGGTTTTGAGCGTCTAGAATACACGAAAAAAAATCGTAAAAAATATGTTTTATAATATATAATTGTTAATTTTCTTCAAAAAAAATTTTTTTTATTTTCCTTTATTTTATTCTCAATTGTCAACCACCCCCTTGAATTTGGTTTGTACTTTGTTTACACCCTACATGTTGATATATGAGTATATTTTTCTTTAATTTTGCGGCTTATTAAGTCTTTTGGATTTCTGGATTATGATAAAGTAAAAAACGATATACTTCTGTATGTACTCTTGAAGAAGCTAGCTATTAACTTTAGCGAGATAGTTTATTTAAAATGCTCCTCGGCTGATAATGTATACCTAATTGGTTCTTTCGTGAATGGTTTGAAATGTTGATGACCTCCGTGGTCCAGTGGCTAGCACGCTGGTTTCAAGCGTCGCCATCTCGTGAGGTTCCGGGTTCGATTCCCGGTCGGGTCAATGTAGAAAACGATCTTTTCTATATTGTCTCGGGTCTGGGTGTTGTGGTACCACCGTTGTGTCTGATTTCCATAACACAAGTGCATTGGCTACTTACTTTGGGATCAGAGCAATGTATGTGATTGGTGTCCAATATTTAAATATTTAAATTGTGTGACCCTTAAATGTAAATAAACAAGTCGTCGCACAAGAAAACAACATAAATATTTAAAAAAAAATATTTTACTTTATTTACTATTGTAATTGTGATAATTAAGTGTTTTCACGTTGGTTTTGCTTACGCTGTGTGCGAGGTTTACAGACGTAATGTTTTATGTTAATGTTGGCATCTATTTTTAAATAATAATAATTGATGATGTTTCATTTAGTTACCATTTTAATTAACGGTTTTATTTTAACGAAATTTATTTTCATATTTGGGTATAAAAATAGATTGAGGTCTTATGACTGATTGAAGTTTGTTTTGATTCACACGTACCTACAATATGTCTACCTGAATGTATGTGTAGTTAGTACAGTAACTTTAAATCCTCAGTCATATAGGCATAATTGCTTTTGCAGATTTTTCAACTAAAGTACATTATTTAAATGAGGTACTTAATTTTAGAAGAGGTGTTTAATTGACTCATTTTTTGCAGTGCCAAAGTATACTAAGTCTCGGTGGGGAAAACCAGTGATTCAAATCGGGGAGTACAGGTTCTCCCGGCACACTTCATCCAAAGGGTCGAAATCCAACGTGAGATGAAACTGCATTAGATGGAGCTCCGGCTGCAGAGCTTTCCTCGTCACTGATAATGACAGGATCGTCAGTATCGGAAACCAGCACAAACATGACAAGTAGAGAGTGTTTATTCTTTTTCTTGGTTCTATCGTGAGGAGAAACTGTATTTAGAACTTCAACTGCATAGTTTTTCTCGAGTGTGTACGTCAAGATCGTTAGGATCGGAAATCAAAAATATAGTTTCTCTTTTCTTTTTCAGGGTTCCGTAGCCGAATGGCAAAAACGGAACCCTTATAGTTTCGTCAAGTCTGTCTGTGTCTTTGTCTGTCCGTCCGTATGTCACAGCCAATTTATTCTGAAACTATTAGTATTAAACAGTTGAAACTTAGTTGTTAGATGTATCCTGTTAACCGCCTTACGATTCTCATCCAAAAGAATATATTTAATCCCATACATGTAACTAAAACCTAATAAAAAAACTTCAAACTTGTGCGTGTAGGGTATCGATGGATAGGTCTTTTAAAATGACGAGGTTCCTAATGAAACCAATTTTCTCTAAAAGTCTAACGTTAGATGCTTTCAAAGTGGTAAAATGGGCGCCCCCCCCATCCAACTTTAAAACTAAGCGAGTGTAAATTATGAAAAAAATACATGATTTAGATCTTGACGAAGACTTTTAACGAACGTTTGGTCGAACGAATCATTGTTTGAACGAAATTGAACTAGTCGTTTTTAAGATAGAGCACATTTTCAATATCGCAAACATAACTTTGATATTTATACAAATACTATGAAAAAAAAAAGTTATAATGACGACCCGTCTGGTGTAGTGGTCGAGAAATCGCCTACTACGCAGCGGGTGCGGGTTCGATCACAATACAAACATTTGTGTGCATGAACATGTCTGTTTGTATTGGTCTGGGTGTTTTCTATGTATATCATGTATGTATTTACAAAAAAAAAAGTATTTAATTATTATATCCGTTGTCTGGCACCCTTAACACAAGCTTTGAGTAGCTTACTTTGGGGCTAGATGGCGATGTGTGGGAATGTCCAAAGGATATTTGCTGTCAACAATATATTGTGGTATTTTGGCTAAGTGGAAGTAAGTGGATCTCTAATTCAGATAAAGTTGACACGGAACCCTTAGTGTGCGAGTCCGACTCACTTGGCTGGTTTTGGTTATATCTTGAGGAGTAACTGTAGCTGAAGCTTCAGCTGTCGAACTTTCCTAGACTTCGAGAGTGACGATCGTCAGTTAGGAACCAACACAAAAGTAGATGCCGCTCATACGATATAGGTACTTTATGTTTTTGTGTAGAATCATGACGTGTTTGACCCGAATCGTATCATGCTGTTCGGCGATTCATACAAAAATATTGATGGTTCATACCATTAACTTAAGTTTACACATGGAAACCCAGTCGCAGCTTATCAGGTCTTAAATTTCTTGTTGAGTTATAAACAAAACATTTCTTAGCTGGGTGGTTGTCTTTCAGATCAATAAGTATAAGTATTAGTTTTATTTCTAGAAATCTGTCTTATTTTAATCAATGTTTTTTTACCTTCATGTTGTTTTAAGTTCCTAAATAAATTGTGATAAATAAAATGTAATAAATGGTACAACCTTTCGCGAAAGTGTATTAATGTGATTGCATGGTAGTTCGTACGTACTTAATTCCTATAATACCCTGATGTCGCTGCTAGTCTTAAGATTCAGAATTAAATTATAATGTAATTACAATTTTTGTCTCTTAACTTGTATGGCATGTACCCAGCCCTAACTAGTGTATAAGAAATAATTATTAAAATATATTCGCGAAAGTGTATTAATGTGATTGTGCATGCATGGTAGTTCGTACGTACTTAATTCCTATAATACCCTGATGTCGCTGCTAGTCTTAAAATTCAGAATTAAATTATAATGTAATTTCAATTTTTGTCTCTTAACTTGTATGGCATGTACCCAGCCCTAACTAGTGTATAAGAAATAATTATTAAAATATACGCCTACTGTGCAGTTCAATTTTTTTTTGTTTCATTTTATTTATTTATTTATACTTTATTGCATGGCCAAAACTTTATACAATTGGTGGACTTGACGCCATATGGCATTTTCTACCAGTCATACCTTTGGGCTAAGCAGAAATGATGGTGGGCGGTGCGACAAATAAAAAGAAAATGAGTTAGTATTACAAAAAATATATAAAATAAATAAAAAAGGTACATTCAACAAAGGTTTTATCTATTTATAGCGTTCCATTCATTTCTAACTGATTTGTATTACTGGCTATATTACTGTTATTGGGGCTAATTTATTTCAAAAACTTATTATTTCTTATATTTCAGGTCCAATATACTCGTTCAACAAACGAGGGCATCCGTACGTCCAGATCAGTATATACCGCTTCTACCGTGACAAAGGATACCTGGGGCCGGGAGTTTCGTGGACCTGCGCTCAAAAATTCCGTCTTGGATGTAGAGCCACCATCACCACTATTAAGGACGAAATAGTGGAGACTACGAATGAACATAATCATTAGCTAGAATTTAACTTTTTTATTGATTATTTTTGAGGCTTAAACGCCATTTCAGGTAATAATTATAATTAAATAACGTTGCTTTATTAAATTTTATGAGGCTGACCTTGGAAAATATTTTGAATTATATTCTTGGTAATATTGCCACGGGATGCATGGGTATTAATTGGGTATTAATAATTAGACTACTTAATCATACTGTATGCCAAAAAAATATGTTTACAATACTTTATTACGTAGGTACTTCAAAGAATTTTTAAATAATAAATCTACCTACCCAGGTAGATTAATTTATCAAAAACATAGAAAATTATATGTTTTTACTAACTGAAAATAGAAACACATGTAAAACTGATAAATAGTCAGCTCTTTGATAAAACTAAATGTCATATTAACTATGGAATGACTTTTATGAAACAGTAGGATAATCTTTCGGGTTAAGTTTTCAACAAAATCCATTGCCAAAAGTTTTTTTTGGCGTTAAGACTTAATTGCCATAACGGGTAATTGCTATTATAAGTACTTCGGTGTATTAATTAGTTAATTTAATTTACGGCTAATGAATGAAAATCTTATCATGACACTTCTTTGGTTAAGCTTAGTATTTACTTTATTACTTAGTATTTACCTTATTATAACTTTTAAGGTTTATTTATAATATTTTGATTGCCGTCCTTGGTATTGTCAGTGAGTATTATTTACGTAAAGTCTATTTTCGTACTTAATAAAGCGTAACTATTTTTATACGTACTATTTGTGTTTAAATGAGGTATATTTCTCAACTCTCGCTTAAACATCAACCAATAAAATGGTAATGCTATGACTATTAGCAAGTCATTTATAAAACTAACAATTTGAAAGGAATGTTTTAATGGATATGAATTCAATTTATATTTTGCACTGTAGGTAATGTTTCGACAGCACCCGTTAATTATTCATAAAATAAAGTCTTTAAAAATTACCGCGTCTGTCCATTCATATCGGTAGCAGAGAATCTTGAACACAAACTTTAAATGTATGTGACGTTAGTTTTGAGTAGAGAAAATGTTTTTTTAAAATATTCAGTTAATATTCTGTCGACTTATTGTCATTTAAAGTGATTTCAGTTTTATGTTGTAACTATTATTTTTGATGGTTTTTATTATTTTTTACTTTTCATATCCTTTTTTTATGCATGGGAGTTTTTAATTATGGGAGGTATGGGGTACAATAAGTTAACAATAAAAAAAAAACATTTTCGCACTTTAATTTTTGTTTTACTTCAGAAGGCGTTATCTACACAACGTCCATATTCGGGAAACCGGTGATCCAGATCGGGCGCTACAGATACAGCCGAAGAAGCGACTGCAGAGGTCCGAAGGCACAGTGGGTGTGCAGCCAATGGAGCCGCGGCTGCCGCGCGTCTATCACCACCGTTTGTGATGAAATCATCAAGAGCTCCAACACCCACAGTCACTAATGTTGATAGTCTTACACACAAACGGCTGTAGTTAGCGATGTGACTACAGCCACCGATAACAGGGCGCATATTGCGATGCAGTTTTGATAGGTATGCGGCTCAGCTTTACTGTTAAATTAGCAAATCGTTTTGTGATTTCGCATGATATTTATAATACTTTTATAATAAAACACCAAAAGTACCATTGTAGTATTAATATAGTATTATTATATTGATAACATTCGTTAACACTAAGTCGGAATCGAGCTTTCTGGAAATTGAACGGCTAAAGTTGGATCACAATACATACCATCACCCTGTGAGTTAAAAATTGAAAAAATAAAATATTTACTTTGTTTGCACTGCGAGTTGTACAATTAGCAAATTTAGTGTCATACGGCATCAACCATCAATGCAGAAAGTTTTATCAGTGGTGGAACATTTGCAATAACTATGTACTCATATTATAGTTTAAAGTTTTATCTCATTATACCTGTAATGTACTAAACCAACGGTAGTGTTCACGAGAGAGCTGCTGCAAATGTTCTAAAAATTTTGCGTATCTGTGTAGATAAATACAGACCAATGACCAGCTTACAGTTCAGTAGTGTTACTGAACTGTAAGCTGGTCATTGGTCTGCGGAGATTTAAGAATATCGAAGAAGATAGATATTATTACCACAATACATTTACAAGACTCAAATCTACTAACGTTGATTTAAGTTTAGTTTGTTTTCGTTTCTGTGAATTTCTTTATTACTTTTTAAAGCAAAAAAATAATAATATATGATTACTTATAACTAAACACCAGTTTATGATATTTTTAGTATGAATGTTTTATATTTTTCAATTTTAAACGTGTTATCGTAGTTCTTTTACTGCGCTCTACATCATACAGATAGTAAAATACTGTTTTCCTTTTCATAACTTCAGCCATTCATACACGCAGAAGCACACGTGTGCTTCGGTTTAATATCTTAAATATGATCTGTTCCTGTAAAGAGTTAGACAACACAATACGAATCGTATCTCCGTTCAAAGTGCTCGCTTTAATACTTTTGGTATTATTGGTTAAAATCATGTTTTCAATTATTATGTTTTGATAGAGTTCGGTATAATAGGCACACAAAGAGTCATACATTTTTAGAAGTATTTATAAAACTGGCAGGACATGAAGACTAGATTTTCTTTACAGATCAGGACCGGTAGAAAAATGTGCTGTTAAAGAAATCGGTGTGGCAACTATGAAATGAAATAATATAACTCGTGGCATAAAAAAAACTAGTGGCATTCAATAGAATAGAATAGAATAGAATATGTTTATTTGCTCAAAACATGGTAAATTTGATAACAGAATTTCATCTTGGTCCATCATGTTTTGCCACAGGCGGTATGCAAAATTAAAATATTTAATTTAAAATTACAATTAAACAATTCATTAATTTAACTTAATACCTACTATACACATTTTTACTATTTCAAAATTTCAGGTAACATACATTTATTGACCTATTAAATAATACATTTCTATTTAATATGATTTAATACAATTCAATAATATTTATCCATGTCAAAATTATTATCATTATAGAATTTATCATGTCAAAAATTCATTCAGATTATAAAAACATTCTTGTAGGACATATTTACGTAATCTTATCTCGAACATATTATAAGAAAGCTGTCTTATGTCTTAAGGTATTTTATTGTAAATTTTGACAGACATGGCCCGGCAGTTTTTTTGACAAAAAGCGCTTTTGCTACGAGGAACTTGTAATCTATGAACATCTCTCTGGCGTTATCTTAGATCCAGCTGAATATACTTTTCAAAAAGCTCAGGATTTTTCCTAACAAATATTCCAGTCTCTAGGATGTAAAGCCCGAATAATGTTATAATATTTAACTGTTTGAATAAAGGTCGACAAAATTCCAATGGACCTACACCACAAATTGCCCTGATGCACTTTTTTGCATTAAAAATACTCTATTTATATCACTTGAGTTACCCCATATTATGAGACCGTACCTTAATATTGAGGACACATAGCCGTGGTATGCAAAAAGTGCAGTTTCCTCTCCTGCTACAAATCGAAATATTTTAAGGGCGTGAATAAAACTACTCAACCTTTTACATAAGTCGTCAATATGGGGTTTCCAGCTACAGTGTTGGTCAAGGATGATACCCAATAACTTTGCCTCACTAACTTCATCGATGGCTATGTTCTGACAAGTGATGTTAAGCTTTGGGCGGTTTGCTTTATAGTTTGAGAACTGTATCTATTTGGTTTTTAATAAGTTTACACTTAAGTCATTTTGCGTTAGCCAGGAAACAACATCAGCTATAGTGTTATTTATAATCTGGTTAAAATTTGAATCTTTGTCACAATTTGGTATGATAAGTGATATCATCATCATCATCATAATCAACCGAAGGACGTCCACTGCTGAACATAGGCCTCCCCCACGGCTATCCACAGCGACCGATCACTAGCGGGCTGCATCCAGTTTGATCCTGCGATCTTTTTAAGGTCGTCTGTCCATCTTGTTGGTGAACGTCCTACGCTGCATCTTTGGTCGAAGGGTCTCCAATCTAGAACTTTTCTGCCCCAACGGCCATCAGTTCTTCGCGCTATGTGCTCTGCCCATTGCTACTTGAGCTTACTGATTCTCAAGGCTATGTCCGTTACCTTAGTTCTTCTACGTATCTCCTCATTTCTGATTCGATCCCGTAGAGAAACACCCAGCATAGCCCTTTCCATCGCTCGTTGTGTGATTTTGAGCTTCATTATAAGGCCCATAGTAAGAGACCATGTTTCGGATCCGTATGTCATCACTGGTAACACACACTGGTTGAAGACTTTCGTCTTCAGACACTGAGGTAGATGAGATGAGAAAAAACTCTTGCGCAATTTCCCGAACGCTGCCCAGCCGAGTTGGATTCGTCGATTGACCTCTTTCTCATAGTTGGACCTACCCAATTGGATCACTTGTCCCAGGTAGACGTAATCGTCGACAACTTCGAGAGTTGAGTTCCCAATGGATACTGGAGTGGGTACAACAAGGGAACTCGACATAATTTTCGTCTTCTCCTTGTTGGGATACTCGGTCGAGGTTTTCGAGCATAGTGCCTAGATCATCCAGTGTCTTAGCCACAACGACTATGTCATCGGCAAACCGAAGGAGTGTTATGTATTCGCCATTGACGGAGATGCCGAATCCTTCCCATTCCAGGAGCTTGAAGGCGTCTTCCAATGCCGCTGTAAACAGTTTCGGAGATAAAACATCACCCTGTCTTACACCTCTTCGCAATGGAATCGCCCTCGTATTCTGTTCCTGTACTCGGACCGACATGGTGGCGTTGTTATATAGACACTTTAACATCTCTATATACCTATAGTCTATGTGACACCGCTGAAGAGACCGAAGCACCGCCCAAGTTTCGATCGAATCAAAGGCCTTCTCATAGTCCACAAAAGCTAAACATAGAGGCATAATATACTCCTTGGACTTCTGTATAATTTGCCTTAGCGTATGAATGTGATCTACGGTACTGTAGCGTTTTCGGTATCCGGCTTGTTCGGGAGGCTGGAAGTCATCAAACCTACGTGCGAGACGATTCGTGATGACCCTTGAGAACAGCATGTAGACATGGCTCATAATAATGGATAAGTGATATGTCATCCGCAAATAGTACAGTCTGGTAATTAACCTGTTGGGTCAAGTCATTAATATATATAAGAAATAGTAAAGGGCCCAAGACACTACCCTGGGGCACACCGCATGTAATCTGTAAAAATGACGATATGTATGTTACAGATTCATTGTTCTGAGGATCCCTATTTCTTATTTCAACATATTGTAATCGGTTTGAAAGATAACCTTTTAGTCAATCTAATGCTTGTCCTCGAATGCCATAATAATTACATTTTTTTAAAAGTTTACAATGATTAAAACAGGCAAACGCACGACTCATGTCAAAAAACACCGATACCACTGGTCTCTTTGCATCGATATTCTGCACAACGTTCTTTATTAGCGAGTATGTTGCTAGGGTTGTAGATTTGTTTTTTTGAAATCCATTTTGCTCTTTTGCAATTATTGTGTGCTTATCAAAAAAACTGGTTATTCTACTTAACATGGCTTTTTCGAAGTTATTGGAGAGTATTGGAATTAACGCAATAGGACGGTAGTTGTTAATATCTTTAATGTTTTTTTTTATGTAATGGAATTATTTTCGAACATTTCAAGTTTTCTGGAAATTGACCCTGTGTGAAAGATAGATTTATGAGAAAGGTCAACACTGGTGCGAGGAAGTATGCGCACAGTTTAAATATAAAAGTAGGTAGTTCGTCTACACCTACAGCATTTGTATTTCGCAATGACTTAATAATAGACCAAACTTCTTGTGGTGAACAGGGAGTCAAAAATATACTATCTTTTAAGGGATGAATGTCTAAAACGGGTTGTCTGTTATTGGGATTTATTAATGAATTAGTCAAGTTTGAAAAATGATTATTAAATAGTGAAGCAATGTCAGATGGGTTATTAATTACTATGTCATTTATTTCTAAAGTTTCAATTTCGTCATGTAAATTCAAATTGTCAGTTTTATCTTTAATTATATTCCTCAATGCTTTGCATTTTTTTTAGTTTTTTTTTGCAGTATTGTAAATATTTTGCGACTTGTTGATACAACTTCTCAGTAATTTGGTGTAATCTTTAAAGGAGATGTCCCAAAAATGTATGAAGCCTCAGCCAGGTCCATGTACGCTATACCTAATTATAGGCGAATATGTGTAGTACAGTTTTAATAAGACTAATTTCTATGAAGAGCCTTAGTTTTTTGGCTAAAACAATAAAATAAACCACATTATTGCAACTCAGTACAATATGGAGGAGGACGCCATCTTTGACACTTGAATGACGTTTGTCTGTCAGTTTACTTTTGATAGTACCTACAAAAAGATTACATGATCAGTGGTACCTACTTATTTTATTCCATAAAGTATTTTTTTTATCAGAACAATGGACAAATAATTAGTCATGCAGCTCTAGATCAGCTGCTATACTATGATATTGACGTGACAACGTCTTAAATTAGGTTGCGGCTGGGAGTCACTTATGAAAAAGTGTAACGCTCGGTAACGTTACGATGAGTCACCGAACGAGAGAGAGGCCCGCGCGCGCAGCACTGAGAGCGAGTGAGAGGCACGCGTAAGAACGAGAGAGACAGACATAAAAAGTCGTTGTCACGTAAAACTTTCGCCCGTATACCGACTTTACAGGCAACCAATTTTTTTTTTACCTACTTAACACCTTTTCGATCTCGAAGCAGGCCAGCGAGAACAATATTCAACTCCACTACAAAATCAGCAGTGCAACGAGTAAGCTGTGATACATTACAACAAAAGCCGGGTCAACAGATAGGGCAGGTAGGTCAGTCCAATTAATGCCAGTAAGTCACGGAGAAAAAGTTATCAAATCCAAAAGAAAGGGAGGTTGTTATAAAGAAGCAAGAACTCAAAACACTTAAAACGCAACGAACAAACTGAACGAACGAAAATAAATACCAAGGGCAGCACTGATCATGACAGTTGACATTGACAGTTTTTTTACTGGTATGTAAATCCCAGTAATGAAAAAAATACAGTTGCCGTCTTTACAAAGAAATAAGGTGTTTGATTTTATTTTTAAGCCGCTAAACTACGGACTAAAACATTTTTATTGTATTTTCACTGGAAATAACATTTTTTTACCGATTTTTTGGTACTACGTACATGGTTCAGGCCTGGGATGGGACATCTCCTTTATCTTTATTTTCTAACGTTTTATGCTTAAAGTAATGAGCTCTTATATTTCGTTTTGTCACACTTGATTTCTTAATACCTGGCAATCCACCTAGGTCTTGAGTTGTTAAAAAAAATGATGTTTAAAAAAATAAAAATGTATGTTATTTTTATTTTTTTAAACGGAAAACACAGATTATAATATAAACAAAGGTCTTCATGAAAGCTATTAAACGCTACATTTAGATCACTTTTATTAAACACATCACTCCAACTCAGACTGGATACTAATTCTACAAATTTTCTCTTGTTACTATCATTAAAGTCCCTTACTGTTTTGTACCAACTGATTGGGATACTTTTTTTAGATTAGGTAATACAAACTCTAAAGTTTGTCCCGTGTCGTGATCTGATAGGAATAATGAGTGAACCCTTCCTTTAGCATCGCTTATGTTACTTACAAGATGATCAATACATGAGTAGAACCATCAAGTATAGAACCTAATTTAAAAGGCCACACAGTTTTGAAGTGTAAAATGGAACAAGTTAAGGTTTAAGTAAAAATAATATTTTTGACTTCGAGTTGCGATCGTTATGTTAACTAAATAATCGCACACCGTAATTGGGTAGTTAGTTTTTGCTCTCGTGTTTCTTTTTGCCGATCATAGTCACCTTGTGCAATGGGTAACAAATAATTTTATTTTCAGAACTAAAATTCACACTATCTCGTTTCGGAAGGCCAGTGCTGGAGTGGGGCCTGCAACGGTTCAACCACTACTCGACTCGTGCGCACGGCCTGCGTGTGTGGCGATGCGTCAAGTGGGCCAGCACCAACTGCCGGTCTTCTATTACTACGACACAAGATAGCAAAATCCTTAAAGTGTCCAAATTTCACAACCACTAGGATCTTAGCAGCTTATCGTTTTTTTTAAAGAATTAAACTTATACCCTTTACGTGAATTAGTGTAAAGGGTCTTAATGTTTCGCATGAGGAATAATGAATGCCACTCTAGATAATATTATTTTATTTAAATAGATATTATTTTAATTAGATAAACTTAACAATAAAAACAATGTAAAGATATCAGAAGTCTATGTAAACAGCACGTGTCAAACAGACTTATTGTTCAAACTATAATGAAAAGTTGGTTTTGATTGGTTTATTTAATTCATATTTTCGCAACGTAATTCATGTTCCAATGGTGTAGAACCGGTGCTTATATTTTAAATTTGGCTGTGTAAGTAATCTCCGTAAGTACAAAATAAATCGTTGCTTACAATTGAACACTGCTCAAGTCTCCAGTCTAGGCTTTATGAAACCTCAGAGATAGGCTTTCAAAATTCTCGTAATGGAATCGAAAACCTTATCATTATACTTCTTGTAGTTTTGTCATTGTAATCAGCGGGCTAGCAAAGTTGTTTTACTTACTGGTGTTGTTAATGTTTCATGTATGTACTACGACACCATGTTTGAGGCTCAGATCAGTAACTGCACACTGCACAACCACTTACTTAGCGTCTTCTTTGTGATTTTTGTTTTTAATAAATACAAATAATTAAACTATTAAAAGTGCTGCAAGAAGAATAAGCTCTTACTATTGAATCATCTTCTTTCAGATCCTCCGGATCATCTCTTCCGAGAAAGTAGGTAGATTGGTCAAGGTATTTACGAGTATATCTACGGAAAGCAACAAATATAAATAGAAAACTAAATCAAGTGCGTATACCATATTTTAGTTTTATTTGTTTTTGTCACAAATACATATAAGGACCAACCTGATATTTGTTAATATGCGCACTGTAACCTATGTACCCAATAATAAGTAGTTATATAATTTGGTCGTATCTTAATCTTCTTCTGAATTTTCCAGCAGCAATTTTTACAAGACGAGGTTCGGTAGTACAGCGCTTTTGATCGGACAACATCGTTTCTGCTAAAACTATGAAGTTAACAAAAAAATATCCTGCAGGTGCAATAAAAAGAAAACGGGTTGTAAAACCAGTGTCACCTCGTATGATGGACGCATCATAAATACTACACCCCATAATCACAGCTGGAATGAGTCCCACTCTTCAATAAAGTAAGGACGTAAGATTATATTGATTAAATATTAATTTAATCAGGACGTAAGATTATATTGATTAAATATTAATTTAATCAATATTATCTTACGTCCTTACTAAATAATAAAAGTCGTGAAGATTAAGTTAAGTTCTTTTTTACAAACGTAAAATCAAAGGAAATGTGCATTATAAAATACAAATATAATTGTATAAATTACAATAAGAATAACTAAGTAGCAAAAAAGCCAAGATTTAGGTTAAACAGTAAATTATAGTAGGGTTTAATTGCACTTTAGTAATTGTTAATTAGTATATATTATGTCGCTATCTGCATTTTCCAGAAGCAATCTTATTAGAAAAAAATATTTAAGACTTTTAGTGCATTTTGGTTTGAAGTAAGTTTTTTTTAAAGTTATTGAAAATTGACGACCAGTCGCATGGCCTCGCTCTCACCTTATGTTAAGTCATGATGCGCGTGAGGATGGACCTTCGTGTCTGACGCGTCCAACCCAAGGTATTTTGTAACAATATGATGATGCAATATTCAACGTGCTTATCTTTTTGAGTAAAACAATATCTTTCAGAAGCAGTCTTCATCCGGAACCGCTTTGGCAATATAGCTCTTGTGGTAGATTCGCATCGATATAGCAAGGTTTATGATCTTAATGGCAAGATGTCTTGAAGGTGTGTCAGGAGGAACGGAGGCTGTAAGGCGCACTGTTACACCATCGATGGCGTGCTCGTGCATTCCACTCCACATAATCATGACTAAGGGGAAAACCTCATATCCTTCATTTTTTATCTTACTTGTCTAACAAAACCCCTTTCGCGGCTGTTTCTGATAGTAAAATACAATCCCTTTTTTACATCCATTTTTAATGAGGATAATACATTGAATGCCTCAATAATTACTTAACCATACATAAGTACATACATAAAAGTTGATATATAATTCTTTCAGTTAAAATATCTTGTGTCACGTAAATCGCAACCAAAATCTTTGATGTGATTTAGCGAATTATTTTTATTTATTATTATGTATACACGACTTTTTAATTTTGACAACATTAACCCGATGCTAACGCGCGTTAGTATCGATACAGTCGTGATGCTGAAGCTGGATATTGCCAAATTATAAACTAAATTTTGGCGGTACTAATGTGCGTTAGCATCGATACTAAATTAAATCTGTTCATTGCGTGAGTCGCGATGCTGAAGCGCGTTTTCAAATGCGCGACTGATTCGCTGCTAAAAGTCGCAGTGTGTCAGGGTCTCAGGATGGGAGCCAGTCCTCCTAGTTGGATAGTACAAATACTACAAAACAACCACAGTACCGGACAGAAGGCGACGTGGTTTTGCAGCAAAATAACTAGGAGCCAGTGCCGAGCGTCCGTCATTGTGTGCGGTGATACCATCTTGTGCATCAGAAATTTACATTCTCATGACGATCTGACTATCAGATCAGAACAACTCCGCGACCGCGTACTAGTATGAAGGTATAAATTTATTGATAGCTATGAATTGTTTTTTAGTAAATATTATTATTTACTAAAAAAAATATTATTATTTATTTTTGGTGAATTAAAATGAGGTATAGTGTAAATAAATATAAAATACCTTATTTAAAAAGTTGTTTACAAATAAATATATGTGAATGAAGTCCGTTACATATTATTATTTTATTTTACAAAATGTTTACAAATAAAGAAGTGATTACGTGTGCTTTCAGAATACTTTCTTTCGCAAACAAAAACTGGCAAGCCATTAATTTTGGTGGGCAATTACAAGTACTATAAGAACAACAGAAGTAGTGGTCCCAAATCATCCTGGTTCTGCTCCAGGAAGTCCCAGAATCCACCCTGCAGAGCTTCCCTTATGGCAGTTGACGGTGTAATAGTTCACTTCAACGGTGAACATAATCACTAACCGAATATGTAACCAAAATTGTTAAGTGTATCTACTTAACCATCGTATAATAATTAGATGTTAATTTTTCTCCATCATCTTCGCTGTTAAGTATATAATGTTAATATCAGGTTGTATCAAAATTATTGTAATCTCTAGTCGTCTTTAGTTTTAATGCAACTTGTATCAACACAATAATAGTCAAATATAAACACAATGTGAAACAAAATCAGGACACCGTTTCGACCGTTTTTATTTGCTTGCTGAATTTTGTATACTTTTAGAATAATATCAGTGAATAAAAAAAAACTATTTATTAGTTTTGAAAATATCTGTGTTTTGCGATTTACAACTTAAGTTGTGAGTTTTAGTTTTTTTTTATAATAAATTATTTCGTTTAAAAGGACTGTAAAGATTTTTTACAACATTTGTCAAGCAAAGTAATATGGCTTAGTCATTATCTTTTAGTCTACATTCTGCACATCATTATACGGAAAGACTATTCTTAAGTTCGGAAAGAATTTTTACCGAGAGGCGTATCACTATAGCGATGGAAAAAGGATAAAATGGGAATGCAAGAAAGGATCCTGTCCCGCCAGAGTTGTATCGCGAGATGGCGTCGTTATCAGCATTATTGGTAAACACAACCATTGAGGATTCACAAGTCAATTGTAAGAAATAAGTTGTTTTTGAGTTAATTAATTTATTGTAACATTTTTAGTTTGTAAATAGCCAGATATGCTTGAAATTTTAATTTCGAATGTAAACCATTTTGTATGAGTTGATGACTAGTAGCGTCAAAACATGCCGTACGATATTCCTTCATGATGTCAGTTCTGTACGCTAGTAATTGTAGATCAATGACTTGAATGAGCAATTAACGTAATATGACTTTTCAATATTAATGGACAGAAATCTTAAAGGTAAAACAAAAATTTTGGCCAGTTCACAACGTCATTTGTAATGAGTTCCAGCGCCCAAGTTCACGACCACTCGGTTTGGAAAGCCAGCCATCCAACAGGGCAAATATCGCTTCAACAGGAATAACAGGAGCACAGGTCCTGTGGGTCTGCTGCTGCGTCAGCTTCGGGTGCTGCGCCACCATCACCACGTATCAGGACATGATCATTAAGGAGAACACTGAGCATAATTGAAAATAACTATTAAAAAATAAAGTGCTCTTTTACATTTTTGGTGACAATATCGCATTTCCAAATGCAAACTAAACTAGCCCTCCCTATTGGTATCGATATATATTGATGTTACTGCTGCTAGACAGAGGGCTTTATCCTATTAACTGAGTAGTTAATAGGTTAATAATAAGTAATTTTGAGGACAAAAACTACGTCAAATAAGTATAATTTTTTTGTTGTTGTTAATAGCGGTGTCAGTTCCTTACAACACAACGCAATGCTTGATAGCTTGGTTCTGTGTTATTTTTTCGATTTTGCTAACTTATACATTTACAGGAAATTTTATTTAGAGAAGATCGTCGTGTTTATGTATTCGTTTATTCCTAACTCTAATGTAAACATCAAATTCCATAAGATAAAAAAATCTACTTAATATAGAATATGAATAACGCCTCCTACTTATTATAATACATAATTATATTGTTATTATAAGTACGAGCGTGTATTTAAACAAGAAACAAATACATTATAGAATAATTAGTATGAAAAATGCACTTAAAAGTCTTTAATAAACTGTTGACCCTTGAAAGGAAAGGAAACCATTTTAGGCAAACAATTTCTTTTTGTCGGTGACGAATGCATCAACGACCTCCGTAGTGTAGTGGCTAAGCACGCTGGTTTCATGGCGTCGCCGCTTCGAGGTCTCGGGTTCGATTCCCGGTCGGGTCAATATAGAAATTAAAATTTTCTATATTGTCTCGGGTCTGGGTGTTGTGGTACCACCGTTGTGTCTGATTTCCATAACACAAGTGCATTAGCTACTTACTTTGGGGTCAGAGCAATGTATGTGATTGGTGTCCAACATTAAAAAAAAAGATGAAGGAACTTTATCACTTTTTGATTTACAATTGATCATAGAGGAACAATTACTTATTAAGTATCCAGAATTACTTTTGACAGCATTAATTTTACTCAAGCAAAATTAATTGCTTTTGCTTGACTATAAATACGGGTGTCAATATACTGATATGATATTAGATATTAGCTTTTTCAGTGTTTTTCTTCGGTTGGTCATAATGTCCATTTATTTTTATTATTTAGAGCAAGCTGTGTTTACTACCTCTGGTAAGCCGTGATTGAGATTGGGCCGTATAGGTACTACCAGTACCACCACCATAAAAAGACGGGTCCTAAGGCTACGTGGACATGTGTAAAGGCCAGGCGTGGGTGCAGGGAAACGATAACCACGATTGATAACGTTATCAGGGTTAACAACAAGCATATTCATTAATGAGTCAAATTAATTGATTTTGCTTATAATTATTGAAAGTTAATTATGCATCTCGCTATCTGATTTTATATTGTACATATATGATTTGTTAAGGTACATGATCATCATTAGACATAATTGCTGATTTATAGTTGTTAATTAAAATACACGATATATTAATACAATGTATATATTTTTTAATTACACTGCGTTACACGATTTTGGTACCCACGTACGTGTTAGCTGGAATGAATAGCTAATGAGTCACAAATTAAATGTTCCAAACATATGTGGTATCTATCACGTCTAGTTTTCGAGGTACATGCCAAATTATTTTTTCTATTACCCCCTCATTTTAGGCGTAAACGAAATATTAACATTTTTGATGTGTTGTACTTTTTCATTATTTTTTTTTTTAGTAGTCATTTTTATTTGATAACGTCGATATATTCGTACATATTTCTTTGGAAATCCGTTATGAATACTGGACTTAGTGGTCGTCGCAACTGCTTAAATGCAACAAATAAGTTTTGTTATGTTTGCGGACAGTATATTGTGAAGTCACAAACAAAAAATGTTTCCAAAAAAGTGAGAAGTGCATATTTACTATATTTTGGCCGTGCTATTAATCAAGATGGATGGATCATGGATACCAAAGTTTTCTTGTGTTTCGTGCTATGCTACTCTGATATCTTGGTTGAATGGAAACAAGACGTCAATGCCATTTGCCGTACCAGCATTAAGGCGTGAACCTAGTAATCATTTCAATGATTGCTACTTTTGCTTGATTGACATACGTGGTTTTACAAAGAAAATCAAGCATAACATCAAGTACCCTGACGTTCCTTCAATGTCGAAACCAGTACCTCACAGTGAAGAGATGCCTCCTCCTTTACCTCCCTCCAAAAATCAAATTGAGATTACAGAAGAGCCCGATTTGTCAAATGTTATAGAATATAATGACGGAGACAGTGAAGATCCTGAGTTTTTACCTTTAAAAATCTGGTTGATTTAACTAATTTCCTTTAAAATATGTTTTAGCATTTAAATTTTTAGTAAAATTTGGCACATTCTTATGGAAGAATAATGAGACGTGATGAATGGAAATTTTGTATGTATTTTTAATAAACTATAAGTATTCATAAGAAAATATGACATTTCAAAGCGGGTACTCAATTTTTTTTTCATTTGTAACGCAGTGTTATTAATATTTTACTAGGTGGAAGTAATATACAAACGGCCTTATCAAAATACATATTTTGAAGCATGTTACGATTGAAAGCCTCGTTTCATTCCGTAATTAGTACACACATTGTCAAAATATTCATAATGTTGTGATTTTATATTTATAATCGTCTTGCAGAATTCCAAGCGACATTCACTACCTCTCGGTGGGGTAAGCCTGTGATCCAGATCGGGAAGCACCGATTTAACAAATACCATCGATGTAATGGCCCAAAGGCTCGCTGGCAGTGTGTCAAATCCCGCAATTTGAACTGCAAAGCTACGTTGATCACATTTGATAACGTCATCGTCGAGTACAAAAACAATCACTGCCACGATTGATCAATACTTTGGGAATGACTAAGTTGTGTATCGGAACATAAAAATGAGTTCTTGTGTTTTTTATAATTATACGTGGTGCGCAATAAAGTGTATGTATCTATTCGGAAATTCCGTCGGAATCACAAATATATGTTCTGATAAACTGACGGCATGTAATATGGTATTAAAATGATTTATAATGAAACAAGTTGTAATACTAGTAGGTCGTTTAATTTTTACCTTTTTTACAGGACTTCTAGGCTCTGTTTCCTTGTACACTTTAGGTTTCGTTTCTTGTACGCTTAGGGCCAAATCACTTTATACAAGTACTAAGTTTGTATAGCGACAGCTATAACTAACAATCTGTTTTTTTATAACTATGAATTATTTTGATGATTATAAGCGCCATTGTTTTTGCTAATAATGATTTGGGACATATTTTTTTCTTGATTCTTAGTTTAAATGTGTTTGTCGGAAAAAAAACTGTAATTTTTTTGTTTGAATATTTCCGTTTGGCGTCGAAACTTTTGGACCATGGAGACCATCCGCTAAATAGATTTTTGAAAAAATTGCCCCTAAACTAAATTTATTTTTGTCCAATAATAAACCTGACTCGTTTCTCGCTCAATGGATAAGTATTGCTATGCAACGCGGTAACGCAGCCAGCATCCTCGCCTCTTTGCCTCATGGACACGGTTTTATTTTTGATTAGGTTTAAAGCTACTGGTTTTCACATGTATTTTCTTTAACCTTTTAATTATAATAACAAGTAGAATCAATTAAACTACTTTTTCTTGAAGTAAAAAATCGCATTTTGTTGCTTGTAACATAATATAGACAGTTTTTTATGAAGACAAGAGTGGCGATGGTATGGTCTTTCTTTTTAAAGTGTAAAATTGCATTATTTAGATTCAAAATCTCTATCTTATCTTATCTAAAGAGTAGAGTGGATTTCACAAAGGTAGGGATACAATTATGACAAAAAATATATTTAACTACCCCGTGCTTAGTTATACCTTCATTATACTAAGTGAACGATTCGTGATAACGCGCAACACTAAACTCGTCCCTCAGCCTGCCGTGGGCTCCCTCACTTTTGCCTCGGCTGCTATCGTGCGCACGCGCGTCCCGCGCGATCATATATTAATTTTTTTTACGTATTCATACAATACCTTTGTAACCTTTTCAACCTCATCGAGTAAAACTGTATCAAGCAACAAGATCGTCTTATTTACCACCATACTCCGTGCCTGCCCATGAATTCGAGCCGGATAAAGGAATTTCTCCGTGCAACCTGCAGTTGACCTTTGGATTTTTTGAAGGATAACGGTGGCGTGGCATGGCGGCGGCGACCATTCGAGGACTATCACCTGTTTGACGCGGCGATTTATCCGATGCACATTGAGGCGATGTGGCGCACTACTCAAAGAAATCAACAAATTTAAAACCAAGATGGTTACGCCATAGTACCTACTAGCGGAAGTGAAATCTTGTGAGTTCGTTCCATTTTTTTAAAGTTGCACCCATTCATGCTAGGTTTAAATCATAGTCAAAATATTCATTTGATTGCTGAATTGCTTACCTCCTTTCCTGTCTATTTTTCTAACGGTGAAATACCTAGCAATTTGCCGACGGTTTCCGCCATAGGGACCGAGAAATATCCATAGGTGCCCATATTATCTAGACCTAGTTGCAATTCCTACTTGTAGCTTGCACTACTGCTATTTCACTTTCGTCCATCATTCAAACTATTCATTTACATACTATTCACACGATAACGGTAACCGCCATAGGTCCGTCACATAAGTACGGTATAAGTTCTTCCATACTTACCTACATCTTAACTTTCATATATTTTATTTTTCTACATCGATATTTCAGCTGCCTTGCATTATCAGGGCTGCCAAATTTGCACCAACAACTGTTACGTTGCTTTCATAACATAATAAAATTTACATTCCAGAACGTTCGATCGGCTTCACGGCGCCGCGCTCGACGAATCATTCGACCTTTGAGCTCGGTCCGGTGTCCTTCAAGGTCACACCGGCCGCCTGCGCCTCTTTCGCACGCTTCACTTTGCGCATGCTTACCTGCATTTTCTGCTGCATATTAAATTTTAAGTATACCGGCATCTTTTTTTCCAAGCTTCAATATTTTTATTTGCAAATTAATTGAGTTATTTTCAGTAGATTTCAATTAAAATTAAAATGGATCTCGCAACAATGAGAAAAAATCGAGGTACATACAGGAAAAAACTAACTTTATTCAATAACTTTATGACAACCATTAGTTCTTGTGAAAAGCTGAGTTCATTACAAATAAGAGAATTATCTAATCGCCACCAAATCTTAAAGTCAATACTTTGGAGATCTGATCCTGCAGAAAAATTAAAAGGTTTATGAATTAAACACAGACACGTACGGCACTGCGTCTGCACCGTATCTTGCTACCAAGTGTCTAACACAATTAGGACATGATTACTTGAATGATCCACTCACAGTCAACTCAACTCCACATACTTAAGTTCGCATATTAACCGGAACAACCATATTGCATGATTTTTATGTCGATGACTTGGTGACGGGCAATGACGATCCTTTATTACTCACAGACATTTGCAAAGAAGTAACTAAACAGCTAAAAAGTGCACATTTTCTTCTTCGTAAATGGAAATCGAATGAAGAAAATGTACTTCACGAAATTTACGAATTTAATAAATCGGTTAACGATTCTTTCCTAACCATAAAAAATGATAACATAACAAAAGCTTTAGGTATTTTGTGGGACAATAAAAATAATAAATTACTTTTTTCGTCATCGCCAATCACTAAACACAACAAATCAAATCAAACAAAACGTTCCATTCTGTCTAATATTGATCAAATATTTGACCCGTTAGGACTTATCAATCCCTGCCTTCTACAGGCCAAAATCCTTTTACAAAAATTGTGGGCTGATAATATAGCATGGGATGAGACAATCTCACCAGAGTTCCATAAACAATGATATGATTTTCTTAAAAATTTACCTTATCTTAACAATATTCAAATACCACGACATTTCATATGTGACTCAACTATAAAAATTGAACTTCATGCATTCAGTGATGCATCTATACATGCATATTCAGCATGTATATACATCCGTAGCACTTCTCATAAATGTTCTATTAAGGTTCATTTGCTGGTTGCCAAGTCAGGAGTTGCACCATTTAAGAAAAATATTACAATTCCCAGGTTAGAACTGTGTGGTGCCGTCCTAGCAATGCGCCTGGCAAAGAAGGTAAAGTCTTCTCTCAGGCTTCATATAGATACAGAATCCTACTGGTCTGATTCAACTATAGTTCTAGGTTGGATCAAAATGGCCAAATCTAAATTAAAACAATACGTCTATAATAGAGTAACTGAAATAACTGATAATATCTCCTCCTCAAACTGGTATCATGTACCCACTTCTATGAACCCTGCAGACATAGGGTCACGTGGCTTAAACCTACAACAATTGAGCAACAACGAGTTATGGTTCTGTGGACCTGACTTCCTTCATCATAACACTATACCTCCACAACCACTAAACAACGAAACGGACACACTGCCAGAGCTAAAATTACTTTGTCACATAACAAACGAATCAGCTGATCACGAATATATCAAAAGTTTTTCTACCTTTTCAAAATAACAACGTGTTATGGCATATATTTTAAGATTCAAACATAACTCTCGCCTTCCTAAAAATAAAAATATGGGTCACTTAAAAGTTTTCGAAATAAGTCACTCACAAACCATTTTATGCAAACTAGTTCAAAAGGAAATGTTTACTAAACAATATTTTTTACTTCAGAACAAGGATTCTTTGCCTCCCAAAGATCAGTTACTCAATTTAAACCCTTTTATGGATAATGCTGGTACAATGAGAGTAGGTGGGAGGCTATTGAACTCAAATCTGACATATGATACCAAGCATCCAATCCTTCTCCATGCAAATCACTACGTCACACAGTTGTTAGTTCAATATTACCATAGGGTACTACTTCACGCTGGTCCACAGCTCATGTTATCCACCTTAAGACAAAGATTTTGGATTATTGGTGGACGTAACCTAGCCAGGAAAATTGCACGTCATTGTATAACATGCTGTAGATTTTCAAATAAAAGTATCCAGCCCATAATGGGTAACCTTCCCAAGGAAATACTTCACGCTGATTTCCCATTTCAGAATACAGCTGTTGATTATGCTGGACCAGTCATGATAGCGGACAGAAAAGGCCGTGGTTGTAGGTTATTGAAAGCCTATATATGTGTCTTTGTGTGCCTTACAGTGCGAGCAGTTCATGTAGAGCTTGTCACCGAGCTAAGTACAACTGGTTTTCTAGACTGTTTAAATAGATTCATCGCCCCTCGAGGTAGGCCTGCAAAGATTTTCTCTGATAATGGAAGGAACTTTGTTGGAGCTTGTAACGAACTAGCATTTTTTTTTAATTTAAAATCAAATGATATCTCACTATATGCAGCGGAAAATCAGATAGAATTCAAGTTTTCTCCAGCGTATAGTCCTCATTTTAATGGATTAGTCGCGGGCTGCGTCAAGTCGATTAAATATCATTTAAAACGGGTCATAGGTCTTACTTACTTAACTTATGAAGAATTGACAACAGCTGGAATTGTGTAAAGCAATCGTATTCATTTGACAGTTCAAAACGTACGATAAGACCTGTCAAACCCTTTGTTCTTTGCCATTTGACAGACCATACCGTATGTTTTGAACTGTCAAATGAATACGATTGCTTTACACAATCGCACCCCAGATTGTTGGTGCAGGTAGAGGCAATTCTTAAATCAAGGCCGCTCACTCCCCTCTATTCAGATCCTTCATGAGACGAACGATCATGATGACCGCTCCGCAGGTACATGACGAGGAGCAGAATAAAAACATTGCTACTCTTACGCGATACAAAAGAGTAGAACACCTAAAGTCACAATTTTGGCAAAGATTCAACAGAGAATACATTTCAGAACTTAAACGAAGAAACAAGTGGTGCAAGCCAGCAGAAGGGCTACGCCTACATCAAATGGTTGTGGTCAAGGATGACCGCTTGCCTCCCAATCGATGGCTGCTGGGACGCATCTGCCACATCTATCCCGGCACCGACGGCGTCGCACGCGTCGCTGATGTCACCACCTCATCCAGGAGAGCGTTCAACCGACTCATCCCTTTACCAAAATTAGAACCAGAGATTCCAACGCCGGCAGCATGTTAACGCGCAACACTAAACGCGGACCCCCCTCGTCCCTCAGCCTGCCGTGGGCTCCCTCACTTTTGCCTCGGCTGCTATCGTGCGCACGCGCGTCCCGCGTGATCATATATTCATTTTTTTTACGTATTCATACAATACCTTTGTAACCTTTTCAACCTTATCGAGTAAACCTGTATCAAGCAACATGATCGTCTTATTTACCACCATACTCCGTGCCTGCCAAATTCGAATTATGATTTTTTTTTTGTATTTTTCATTAATTTTGGCACTTTGGCATTATTTTATTGTTTCAAGGCTCACTCAATGATATACCAAAACAGCTATCTTCTCGCTTGTCTAGTTTTATTGTTGTTACACTTGTAGTTTATTATTCTTTCAGAGGCACAGTTCACCACTTCTAGATTCGGTAAACCGGTGATCATGATCGGCAGGCACCGATTCAACAAGTACAGTCGGTGCAAGGGCCCAAAAGTAAAATGGAAGTGTGTGAAATCGACCAATCGCTGTAAAGCTGCTCTGACCACAGTTGATGACGTCATCGTGGACTATAGCAACTGCCATAACCATTAATGAAGGATTTGAACATTATGAAATCTCACACATTATTAATGACTCGTGTAAAATATGTGACCAAACACTATAAAAACGAAACAAAATTATCTCTTATACCTTTTTATCATTTTGGTGGCGTGAATGATTTTAGTTAACAGGCCAGAGTGAGCTTCTTCTGGGTAAGCTAGCTCCATCGTAGTCTCTGACTATGCCACGTTTGGTCTAATCCGATGACAAGAGTGAACCCATTTAAAATGAAATAAAATAAAAAGTAAAAACCAACTTCAAAACCAAAATGCACTAAGAAGTCTCTCTATCACTTTGACCATCAAGCATCAACTATCACAGCACCGACTCCAGAAATAAATTGTTTGCCTAGAACAAGGTGGGTTCTGGAGTCGGTGCTCCTTTCAAGAGTCAAGAGTTTATTAAAGACTTTTTAGTGCATTTTGGTTTTGAAGTCGGTTTTTACTTTGTTTAAAAGGTAGTTTTATTTCTTCATTTTTAGTGATTATAGGAAAGGGGTGGGAGGAGGAGTTGCACTTTATGACCCTGTTCTCTTATGATTCTTTAGGAAGCTACAAATTACCTATTATAAGTTAATTCATTATAATTACTTAACTCCTAAGCGTTGAGGAGTTCCACCATCAGCTCAGCCCCACAAGATGTTGACTATCAGACGTAACAACACGTCAACATTAAGATTTTAGAAAAAAAAATCCAATACGTGCCTTTAAAATTTGAAGGTTTCCCTCGATTACACCAAGATCCCATCATCAGATCCCGAAATGGAAAAAATGGGATCAACTAGAAGGTACACACTCTAAGTTTGCGAAAAAATTTTTCGAATCGGTCGTCAAACGACTGAGACATGAGGTAACATAGATACAAAAAAAAAACATACAGTCGAATTGATAACGTCCTCCTTTTTTGAAGTCGGTTAAAAAGGAACATATTATTTTTATATTTTTGATAATTCATAAATGTGTAAGCATTCAAGCATTGTTATATTTTTAACTCCGTTTTAGGTTCCGTAGCCGAATGGCAAATAACGGAACCCTTGTAGTTACGGTAAGTCTGTCTGTCTACCTGTCTGTCTGTCTGTATCTTTGTCTGTCTGTCTGTTCGTCCGTATGTCACAGCCACTTTATTCTGTAACTATAAGCAATCACACTGTTGAAATTTGGTTAGAAGTCGTATCCTATTAACCGCTATACGATTCTTATACAGAAAATAAAAAATAATGACATTTAAGGGGAACTCCCATACATAAAACTACAATGTTTTTTTTTGACCAACTTATGCGTGTCCCTATGGATAGGTCGTTTAAAATGGCATAGAGGTTTCTTAAACCATTTTCTTTTAAAGTCTAACGTTTGATAGATAGATGCTTTCAAAGTGGTAAAATCCCTCCCCCCTTCTAACTTCTAAACTAAGGG
This sequence comes from Pyrausta purpuralis, assembly GCA_963924145.1. Classification (NCBI taxonomy): domain Eukaryota; kingdom Metazoa; phylum Arthropoda; class Insecta; order Lepidoptera; family Crambidae; genus Pyrausta; species Pyrausta purpuralis. The sequence continues at coordinate 25,117,979 of OZ001643.1, forward strand.
AGTGCAAATTACAAAAATATGTAATGTAGATAGTAACAAACACTTTCAACGAAAATTTGTTTGAACGGGATTAAACTGGTGGTTTTTCAGATATAGCACTTTTTTCACAACCGCGAACATAACTTTGTTCTTTATACAAACACTATGAAAAACAAAGTTACATTTGTTGTTAACAAAATATTGTGGTATTTTAGTTAAGTGGAAGTTTATGGATTCCCTAATTCAGTTAAAATTGACACGAAACGCTCAGTGCGCGAGTCCGACTTGCACTTTGCCGGTTTTAATATTTTTGAAGTGTAGAATTGCATTATACTATATTGCATTATATTCTTAAGACGAAAGTCTTTAACCAATGTGTGTTACCAGTGATGGCATGCGGATCCGAAACATGGTCTCTAACAATGTGCTTCATAAATAAGCTCAAAATCACACAACAAGCGACGGAGAGGGCTATGCTGGGTGTTTCTCTACGTGATCGAATCAGAAATGAAGAGATATGTAGAAGAACTAAGGTAACGGACATAGCCTTGAGAATCAGTAAGCTCGAGTGGCAATGGGCAGGGCACATAGCGCAAAGAACTGATGGCGGTTGGGGCAGGAAAGTTCTAGATTGGGAGACCCTCAGTGTAGGACGTCCACCAACAAGATGGACAGACGACCTTAAAAAGATCGCAGGATCAAACTTGATGCAGACCGCTAGTGATCGGTCGCTGTTGAAAGCCGGGGGGGGGGGGGGGGGGGGCTATTTTCAGCAGTGGACGTCCTTGAACTGAGAATGATGATGATGATGATGATGAATTGCATTATACTGCCTGTAACGAAATAAAGACGGAAAAGTATACATTTCGTTATTAATCTAGATACGATCTTATTTTTTTAATTCAGTGTAGTATCTATTATATGGTATTTTTCAAACATACTTTTTTTTGGTTTGGAATGCGGGTGTTGCCTGTTTTATGAGTGCTTTATTATTCTGAGCTTTTTATTTTGCTTTAGGGCCTATTTTCACAACCTTGCATTTTGGAATACCAGTTATTGTGATAGGAAAGCATCTCGTTTCAACAAATACTGTTAAATTAAAGGTCCTAAAGCAACGTAGGTGTACGTCAAGGTATCGGGCGGCTGCAGGGCGACTCTCACTACTGTATAACAGCCGCCTGTATAATCAGAAATACTTATTTAAGTAATAATAATTCTGTAAATGAACAAACACATTAAAATGAGTTTAACCTCGCAATCTAAGTAAACTAAAGCGAGAAATAAATATTAGACACCAATGTTTTTTTTCTTGTGTACTTTTGAGTACCTGATAGTTACCGTCCATATTTTTTGCTAATAATTAACCTTAAGCAAACACTCAATGTTTCTTTTCAAGCATTTTTGTTCCCTGAAAGCGATTCTGACTTTACCGTCTAGCTCAAACTTTATTTAACTGATTACTATTTGAAAAAAAATACAATTTTAAAATTGTTAAATCTGTTGTAAGTATGTATTATTTAATTTTTGAGCAGTTTTCGCTACTTCACAACGTGGAAAACTACTGTTGGAGGTGGGACAGTATCGGTACTATCGGTTAAAATAAGGGACCCTACAGCATGGCCAACCGCAATTTTGATTGATGAAGTATCATTGATGGATGTGTGAGTGAATCGTTGATATTATTTTTCAGTGCCAACTTTTAGCAAATCCGTAAATGGGTTCCCGGTTCTTATGTTGGGGCACTATCGGTACAACACGTACAACACTTGGATGGTACAACATCAAGCGCACTGCGGGCCCCAGAGCCGCGTGGGTCTGTGCCAAGTACCCAAAATGCAGAACTGGTCTTATCACTATCAACGGAGTAATAGCCAAAATCAATGGGGTACATACTCACTACTAATCAATAATTTCAATTTTAATGTTCTATCTCAAAAGTACCTATTCATATTATGAATTTTAAATATGGTTGATGTAAGACTAATGCAGTATTCAATGGTCACAAAGTGTAAATAAAAAAATGAAATACCTTTAATTTTTATTATGTAGTACTTTGTGTTGCAAATAAAGGAACTGATATTATATCAATATCAGTTCCTTTATTTGCAATATGGAATAACCGATCGTTTGAGAATTGTAATCATACTGCTTTTTGTCCTTCTTCTTCCTTCCCTATTGCCATCCTCGGTCGGGTCTTCTCACACATCTGCGCCAGGATATACTATCTCGGGTTGTCTTCTCGGGTATTTGGGCTTCCTCGAGGTCTCTCTTGATCTTAGACCACCAGGTGAGAGGTGGGCGGCCTATGTCTTTCTTTTGTTCAGGCAGGTTCAAATCGATTTGATCATACTGTAAACTGTATGTATGCATAATTATAATGATTTATTAGACAGTGTAATGTATCCTTCATATTGCTCATATGTAAATATATTTGCTTATTCAACGTATGAATGTAATACTAACATTTACATTTCAAAAAGATTTCATTATAACTATTTAATTTTCCGTCCATAGCTTTTATTCAATTGTACTTTTAAGTGCGCTTGTGATCTTGGAATAGTAAGTTGTAGTCTTTAATTTTAGTCTTGAAATGTATATCGTTTAATGTCAGCTAGAAAAAAAAACATATTTATATTGCTAATTCATTGTATGTAACTTGTCTTAGCTAATAATCTTTATGTTTGCTTATTACTGGTAGCTGAAGTTCTAGCTAGAGGCACTGACAAAAATTAGTAAAAAAAACTGATAAATGTAGCTAGCCTGCCTGACTAGATCTGATTGTATTTTTTCTTCTATTTATTTAATCGAAATTCTTTTCCAGAGCCCGTGTTCACTACTTCGCGGTTTGGCAAGCCTGTCATCATTATGGGTCACTACAGGTTTAATCGAGATTATCACTATAAAGGAAATAGAGCCAGATGGGTGTGCGCTAAGTACCCAAGGTGTAAAACTACATTAACAACTGTAGATGACGTGATAATCAAAGTGAACTTGAAGCACACACACTAATGTTCCTGAAATATTAAAATCATAAGTATTGGGTAAGACGGGTCTTTAACGTGAATAAAACTTATAGGTAAATCGCGCAACTAAGACCAATGTATGTACTACATATTATTATTATAAATTAAAATGTTCTTCTTTTAGTTGAAAGATTGATCGTTTTAAACATAAGCATCATAGGGAAATGAAAACGATGGCTACAACATTGACGTCAGAAATATTTCGTTTTGCGGTCGACCTATAGAAGTATTTGTATGTTTCATTGCATATCATTACCCATGCTCGACGATTCAGCCAAATTACGCTGGCCGTGAGCACGAGCCAACCCAATTTGCAATGCAAAGGGAAAGTTAAAATCTTACATTTTATAGTCAATTCAATCATCACTATCAAACAAAGAACGTCCACTGCTGAACACAGGCCTCCTCGACAGTTTTCCACAGCAAACACAAGCAGTCTGCATCCGGTTTGGTCCTACGATCTTAAGGTGGATTTATATTTATCTGATGTGCTGTGTCGTGACGCATTAGAACGCAATCGATTCCATACATTTAGTATCGTAACGTTTATATGAGTGTGATGTGACGTGTCGTGATGGGATCTGAACGTTTCTATATTTGAAACCGATTGCGTTCTGATGCGTCACGACACGACACGTCAGACAAATATAAATCCACCTTTAACAAGGTCGTCTGTTCATCGTGTCGGTGGGCGTCCATCGCCGCGTCCTTAGTCGAAGGGTCTCCAATCTAGAACTTTTCAGACCGAACGGCCATCAGTTGTTCGCACTATGTGCCCTGTCCATTGCCTCTTGAGCATATTGACTCTCAGGGCTATGTCCGTTACCTTAGTTCTTCTATGTATCTCCTCATTTCTCATTCGATCTCTTAGAGATAGATTTTAGACATTCTATTTAATTGTTTTTTCCGATTACGAACTTCATTATTAACGTCGTGGGTATTTCAACATTTTTACCTTTGCTACTTTTTGTGTTTTTTTTTAACTTAACATTATGTACCTACTTAAATAATATTTATGCCAATTTGGACTAAGTGATAAATCGAGATCGTTTTGTAAATAAGATGTGCTGCTGGTAGGTAACGCGCGGTGGGGAAACTTAAATGACTGCCTATTGTCTGTTGTACTGCTATCTTCGGGAATCTTTCTACTATGACAATTTTTCAACCGAGTTTTTACCGCTGCTTCTTCACATCACTAGCCCACAATGTTCACTTACCCAAAGCAGAGGTAAGATATTATGGTTAGAACGAGTATAAGTGCTCCCAGTTTGTTTTAATAGATTACTTTTATGACAATTTTAATTAAGATTTGTGTGCATGTTGCCATTTCTATGTATATCTGTGTGCGTACGAGTAGATTTATACGAAATTAAATATTACAGCGCCAATATTTACAACCTCACGGTATGGCAGGCCTGTGATGATCATCGACAGCTATCGCTACAACCACCACTGCAACAGTAGAGGTCTCAAAGGCATATGGATGTGTGTCAAATACCCTAGCTGCAAGGCAAACGTAATCACAATCAATAACGTTATAGCTGGGAGCAAAAATACACACTCACACCCTTAACACTTTTCGAGGCAGTGAACGGCTATAGCCGTAAAATAATACAAGTTCTTTTGTGTCTGGGATACCGCCTCGTAAAGTGTTAAGGAAAAGCTACACAGCTTGCTTTCCGCCCCGGGAAAGTTAAAATCTACAGCAGCCTGTCAGATCCTTAACGGCCACACTTAAAGTATTACGCCACACGCTATGTTAAAAAGTAATATACTTTTATGTCAATAAATTTTGTCTTCTAACCTTATCGGCTTATAAATGTCAATGAATGGGCAAATTATAATTTTGCGTAAATGTGGACAGGTCATAATAAGTAGAGTTTTTTTAAAAGAAGATGCGCGTTTGATGGGCTTTGAGAAATTTACAATGGCTGATCGTAATCCTAAAGACAAATAATGAAATAATTAAAATCAAAAACCACGTTGTCATTCCTAAATTCATAAATAAAGTTTATTTGGTAATAGCAAAAGAAATTGGTTTCATAAAATTATATGTTATTTTATACCAATAAAATGACTGAATAAGTCATATGTAACGAATAAAATAATTATTCTTTTATTTTTCTCGTAATACTCTCGAACGACAATCTCACTCTTCTCTCTTTGCCTAGCCTTATCCTATTCCAATTAGTGTCGGTTCTTTTCGTTGTTCTTTCTTCGCCGTATAATTATATCCTGTGTCGACGAGTCATTGACTTGAGCCTTCATTATAATTTTGAATGTTGGAGTCATAAATCGATATTTTTTTTTTATAAATGCGATAAGAAATGTAATGATGTCAGTACTTATCTAATTGCACAGATAATACAGAGAGGAGTGCTAATACTTTTCTGTTTCAAAATGAAAGTTGTAGCTCTGAGGATACAAATATCTACATAATGACCTTATGGCCTTTGTAGTTTACTTTGTAATGACTATTTTTTCTTTTTGATTATTTTTAAGGCCTAAACTTATTTTATTTTTGTCTTTTCATTCTAATGCTGATAAACATAAAATGTATATTTAATCTGAGTAGTATTTGCAGGGCCAGAATATACCACTTCACGGTACGGAAAGCCTGTGATGATTCTTAGTGGGTACCGGTATAACCTGTACATTCTCAGCAAATGGCCGAGATGACTGTGGACATGCGTCAGATACCCAGGGTGTAAGGCCAGACTGCACACTTTAGAGAACGACATTATCAAACGCAATGAATCACATAACCACTAATGTTAATGCTAAATTTTGCGAGACTATATTTCTAAGGCAAGTTAATTAACGTCTTAACACATGACTTATTACTTACCTACCAACCTTGCTTAAATTGAATATTATGAACTTATTATTTATTTACCCCATGGTTGTCTGAAAAACATCTCTTATAAATAGCGATTAGACTGCCTTAATTGTACTCGTACATTTCCCTCAAGTCAATTTGAAACCGACCTAAGTATGTAAAGAAAAGGTACGATATTCTATTAATTTGATTTGTAATTCAGTTATTGGTGTCATCATGGTGCCATCTAACTCAGGTATATGCATCCAGCAAAAAGGTCACCCTACAGTGAGCATTGTGTCTATTATATGTTATTTTCTGTTCATGCTTGCAGTTAACCTAACTAGACTCTAAAAGCCTTTCCAGTAATTTTATGAGTACTTTTTCTCCAGAGGTGCTCTTCACCACGTCGCGTTTCGGCAAGCCCGCCATAGTGGTCGAGAGGTACCGGTACAACATCCACTACAACAACGGCCCCAGAAACACTGGATATGCGCCAAGTACCCCAAGTGTAAAGCCTGCATTTGCACTATCGAGAACATGATTACGAAGATTTTGAAAATGCATACCCATTATTAAGGAGTAGGAGTTAATTAAGTTTTTAATTAATTTTAGATTTAAGACTTCAGATTTAGTTAATTTTTAATATATGAATATGAGATGCTGATAGCGCAGTAGTGGCAGTGCTTTGGTCGAAAACGAAGATAACCTACGGTGCGGTCATGTTTGAATGGGTGACCATCCCGACTATACATAGAAGGGACATCTATCACAAGCATCTCCGTGCTTAAGAATGCCAGTCAAGCTATTTGTTCCAGCTAATGTCGGGTGATATTAGTCGTTAAGTCAAGTCAGGGCTGCGCGGATAGATGAAATCATACAGCAAGGTTGTTCGCTTGCCTTGACACCTCTCATTATTGTATCCAGATAGAATGCCAAGACCTAGTATAATGCCTTAAAATATTTTCTGTGTTTTATGTTTAAATATTTGTTTATTATGGCTGATGCAATTGAAAATATTTTGATATTCATTTATTTTTCTGTTAATTTAATTTGTAAACTAATTATAATATTTTTCTTCAAGTAATATAATATTTAAATCGCTTGCACATAACCAGATACACCAGAGTAAGAGACCTAAGGGTATCTGGTTGTGTGCAAGATATCATAGGTATAAGGCCTCTATTACCAATTATAATGTCGAAATTGTTAAAACTATTAAATTATTAAAATATATATTTCATATTCTTCTTCTTTAACTTGTGCTGTGCTCACGCTAGTGGAGTAATCGCCATTTTTTTCTTTTTCTTGCATTCCTTTTGACCTCCTTTTACGACGAGACTTTGGCTTTCTTGGTCGAAATAACTTCTACGATGCCTTCTTCTTCCCCCTTTTCCTTTTACATTTCTTTACAAGATAATATTCCCGAACCCGTCATGTCGTATCAGGTGTCGAATCATATTGCCCCGTCTATTTACTACTAGTTTTAGGATTGTGATTTCTACTATTAAATAATATTCTCTGCAACTGTAAAATCATCAAACAATCTATTATTAATTTTGTAAAATCGGATCATTGTGGTCAGATAGTTACACTACAGAACCGTTTTATTCCACCCCGTCTAGAAATCAAATGCAGGCCGGTCACTGCATCTCGTAAGGACAAATTTAAAAACCTTGTAAGTGATAAAATACCGTCTATACCCTTTGATAAAAAAAATGCTAGTGACTTGTATGAACAATTATTTCAGGTAGTTAAAAAACAATTTGATATTACTTTCCCTCAAAAGAAAATACTTATCAATAACTGTAAACCGAAATTCAGTGACTGGGCTACACGAGGAGTTTATACAAGTAGGAAAAAAATGTTTGAATTGTATAACAAAAAAGCATATAGAAAGGATCTATCGTTTCATGAGTACGTTAAGAGGTACTCAAAAATTTTCAAAAGAGTTTGCTATGTAGCTAAGTCGAATTACATACGCGATAAAATTAAAAAATCTAGTAATAAAATCAAAGAAACATGGAATATTATAAATAAAGAAACATGTAAAACGAAATCTCATGATAACAAATTTAGTCTAGAAATAAACAACAAGCTTATTAAATCTGATGACGAGGTAGCAAACGCTTTTGAGGATTACTTCTGTAACATTCCTATAGAGACGACTAAACAGTTGAGTTCTTGCTCAAGTCACGCGAAATCATTACTTGTGTCGAGTGTTCATAAGTGCGAATCCTCATTTAAATTCAGAAATATTAGTCCTTTAGACATCATAAAAACATTTAAAGAATTAAAACAAAAGAAAACAGAGGATAAATCGGGTATATCAATAGACACAATAAAACCCATTATACCTCTAATAGCTCCTTACTTATCTTATATCTTTAATGAATGTATTGACCAAAATCTGTTTCCAAATTTATTGAAACATAGTAAGGTTGTCCCTTTATTTAAATCGGGAGACAAAAGTGACCCCAGCAATTTTAGGCCTATTTCAATATTACCCACAATAAGTAAAATTTTTGAAAAACTAATTTATAATCAATTGCTTTCCCATTTTAAACTTAATAATTTACTACACGAAAAACAGTTTGGGTTCTCTAAAGGTAGAAATACAACTGATGCCGGAGTAGCACTCATCAGACACATTCTTGATGCTTATGAAGACAAACATGATGCCGTAGGTGTATTCTGTGATTTATCAAAGGCGTTTGATTGTGTAGACCATCAGACACTGCTCATTAAGTTAGAACACTATGGTGTCTCGGAAAACTCATCTAAGTTGTTAAGTTCGTACTTATCAGGTAGAATACAATCAGTTAACATAAATGGTACCTACTCTTCCGGAGCCCCTCTTCAAATGGGGGTCCCCCAGGGCTCAATATTGGGGCCTTTACTTTTCCTGATATATGTAAACGACCTGCCATTTTATTCCACAAATCTTTGTGAGATAGTTCTGTTTGCTGATGATACTTCTTTGATTTTTAAAATGAAAAGACATGAAGAAAATTTTAACGAAGTAAACAATACTCTCTCCAAAGTATTGAATTGGTTCACCACCAATAACTTGTTGCTGAATGCTAGTAAAACTAAATGTGTAAAATTCACTTTGCCTAATGTAAAGCAACTTACACCAAATATTGTACTAAATGGTAATAATCTAGTTTTAATAGACTCCACTGTATTTCTGGGCATTACACTTGACTCAAAATTACAGTGGGGACCTCATATTGAAGCCCTAGCTAGGAGGCTAAGCTCGGCTGCCTTTGCAGTTAGAAAAATAAGGTATCTGACTGATGTTGAAACGGCGAGGCTTGTGTATTTTAGTTACTTCCACAGTATTATGTCTTACGGTCTTCTCTTGTGGGGTTCTGCTGCAGACATTGATACCATATTTATTTTGCAGAAAAGAGCCATTCGTGCTATTTATAAACTAAGTCCTCGTGACTCCCTGAGAGAGGTCTTTAAGAAAATCAACATATTAACTGTGGCTTCTCAATACATTTTTGACAATATAATGTACGTCCGTAAAAATTTAGATTATTTCATGAAGAAGAGCGACATTCACTCATATAACACAAGAAATAAACACAAGCTTGTCGTTCCTAACTTCAGATTAGTTAAAACTAGTAATTCGTTCATGGGAAATTGTATAAAATTCTTTAATAATATACCACACAATCTTGTCGAATTGCCGGTTGATAAATTTAAGAAACACGTTAAAAACACGCTTATGTCTAAAGGTTATTATAAGGTTCAAGACTATCTGAACGACACGAATGTGTGGTCTGTCCAGCCTGCACCGACTGATGTACTTACCTTTGATGATTTTGATTTTACGGCAGCTAGTGGTGACTGAGTTTGTTCCGGCGTTTCTTCTCAGCACTTGCCTAATTGTCAGTGTTCTGTCTCGAAGCGCTGGTAGGGCCCAAAAGATAAGGAGACATGATTCGGCCCCTTCAGGGCACAATTATTTTTATTTTATTTTTCACTGTACATTTGACGTTCATAAGTGGCATATTGTGTCCTAAATTGAATAAATATTTTTTTGATTTTGATTTGATTTTAACTTAATAATAAATAATGTATATTTTCATATCCAAACGAAGCAAGAAAAACGGTTTTTCAATTTAAAATATACTTTCAGGTCAAGGTCCGATTCTGCTGCAATCAAGGAAGGGAAAACCGTTGCTTCAAATTAACGAGCACAGATACAATTGCAAGAGGATCACTGGCCCAAGAACCTACTGGACATGCAATCAGGCCCATAAGGGGTGCAAGGTGTCCATCGTGACCCTTCATGACGTCATCGTCAAAACTAACAATGAACACAATCATGCATAATTAATAAACATATAGGTATTGTTAGTTTTATCCCATGCTGTCATGCTGCTAGGCTTGTAAGGGTTGTGAGATTTGTATGTTGATTAGTCCTTCAGATCCCTTTTTTTATAAAACGACCTCCAATGTCTAAATAACAGTGCAAATAATGCGATCTCATATCACTGAGTGCGACTAAGCAAGTCAGCGAAGTATACTACGACTTCTCTCATTGCTTGCTTACGAAGCATTTACAGCATGTTTTAACTTATTTTTTGATGAAGAATGGTAAATGATATGTGTGTGTTTTTTTATTATAAAGTGTTTGTGTCCGTAAACGAATGATAAGATAAGGATTTATGAAACAAAACGTTATTAAGTTAAATAATGGTCAAGCTTTTCTTATGAATATAATTTTTCATACTTTCTATTTGGTAAGTTTAGTGCGATCTGAGTACAGTATTATAATTTACTATAAAATAGTGTGTGTTTGTATGTAAGTAAAGTGTAGATATAAGTATAATTATTTGATATTTTAAAAATATAAAATCTAATTAGAATAAAAATAAATTAGATTCATAAACATGAAAGTGATATCTATCTTTGCTGGTAAAATTACGCATCAACAATACGTTAAAATCACACATGATTTCACTAAAACTAGTTAATAGTATTGATTTGAATAGTTTCCTTGTTGTTTCATTATATTGATTAAGAGTGTACGATTATCTTGTTTCCAGAATTTAAATTGATACAAAGGCCCACCGGTATCCACCCAAGTCTCGAGGATGGCGGATTCAGATTTAACCTCAAACGAGACGGCGTCAAAAAGTATTGGCTCTGTAACAAAACCAGTAGAGGCTGCAAGTGTAATATTCTTACAGAAGGTAAATTCTCAGAGTTTAAAGGCAAAAATTTGTGGTATGAAGGCTACTAGTTCCGTAGGAACAAATCGTCAGGAGAGAAGACCTGGTGGATCTGCATCAAGAGATACGCCGGATGTAAAGCCTCCTTGGTCACGTTTGCAAACGAAGTAATCAAAATCACAAATATTACTCACTCGCACGTCGCACCCCATCATCCGTGGTACCTATAGTGGCTAAGCATGAAAGGTTTTAAGACATCTCACCGCGCTGAGGTACTGAGTTCGATTCCTGGTCGGCTCAATCTGCATAGTAATAAGAACCATACTTTTTATTTTTGTCTTGAGTCTTTGTATTGTGGTGCCACTGTTCTTCCTGATACCAATACACAAGTGCTTCTTGCAAAAAAAAGGTATTTGTTAAACCAATAACTTTAATTAATTTATTCGCCGGAGGGGGAAACGTATAAAAGCTAGCGAGAACTTTTAAGAAATAATATAAAGTACGTAATTGATTCTATCTTAATCTGAAAGGTTTGTAAACTTGAATTTGCCAATATCACTGAACTTGTAGTCCGACTTTGAAATTAGCTTTGTGTTTGATAGCTCATTTATTGAGGCAGGTAGAGTATCATACTTTAGAAGCAAAAAATAACATTATAATAAGAATATCCTGAGTGGATACATGTGTACCAGTGTAACATGAAATTAATTGTTTTTTTCTTTCTTTTTGTAGATTACGAGTGCAATCAGAAATTTAAAATTGTCATTGGAAAATTGTAAGAATTGTCATTGGAAATAATGTTTATCTCAAAGAAAAGACGTTTGGAATGAAAGGAATGAAGATAAGATGGGCTTGTCACAGAAAATGCCGCTTTAAGTGTAAAGCTGCCGTTTATACATTGGAAAATAATGTCGTCTCCATCGTGGGTACACATAATCACTCGTAAACATATCGAAAAGTATGGTAGTTATATTCCGTGAACTTTATGTAACAATCGCTATTTTTTGTTTTTGATGAATCATCACCAGTATTAGTCAAAGACATCTTCTGCTAAGTATACGCTATGGATTTTTGATAATTACTAGAAAATAATATAATACGATACTTGGAAGCGGGCAGTTGAATCGGAGATTTAGAATATTTCTTATTTGCAGTTAGTGAGTTACAGGTAATTTCTAACTCTGTGTATTTTTTTAACAATTGTAAAACTATTAAATATCTCATTTTTATTTTGGCTGCAGTATCAGTATTGAGATTTAACGTTACTGAATTAGTTGTTACTGATGACTGCAGAATTTATTAGATAAATCACTAGCGAACATCAATATTATAGAGAAATGCCTACTGATTCGAGTGTGTCATTGAAACGATTGGAAGATTTTTGGAAGGGGTACTGCTGACGGGTAAACATCACGTACACACTGCAGTATTTTATGCAGTTGAATTATGGTTAGTTTTTCAAAATCTACAGCTTCATGTAAATCAAAGGGTTACTAATTTAGCTGAACTTGCATTGTTTAACCAAAGTAGGTTGCCATAGAGGCATTCTTTTTTCTGTCGTGAAGTTTTTTATTATTATAATTTCGGATTAAATTGTGTGGGTTAGCTTCTTCCATTAAAAACCGAGAGATTTGTTTAGAGATTTTTTATTTTTTGTGTGAGAATTGGTAAGCGGTTAACAAGATACATCTTCCTACCAAATTTCAATTGTGTTATGCTTATAGTTACAGAATAAAATGGCTGTGACATACGGACGGATAGACAGACAGACAGACAGACAGACTTGACGAAAGTATAAGGGTTCCGTTTTTTGCCATTCGGCTACGGAACCCTAAAAAGCTTTAAACTGCTTGTTACCAACACAAGTTGCTGTTATTATGTAACCTAAATATTCGTTGGGATGCAATGAAAGGCCGCAAGATTTGTCTTTGCCTGGCTGGGGATGATTTTTTGGAAATATGTAGTCAGCTCTACACAAAACAAATCAAACATGATCCTGAATAATGCTGATCGGCAACGAACGAACCCTGGCTGTTATTGTAAGCTAGCATTGTTTTAATTACGGTCTAAATATGTCATCTCTTCTCGTTATTTGATCGTTAGCTGATAGTCAAAACGTCCGTAACTGATGGCTGTTTAGATTAATGATATTTTTGGAGTTGCGGCTCCTTTCGTCACAATAAATTCTATTTATTTTATTTATTTAAACTTTATTGCACTGTAAGTTGTACAATTGGCGACTGTACGTTTTCTTTTTTTTTGTAGCTGTGTTACTCCATATCGCAGTCATATGTCGACTGATTTGAAAAAAATGTTCGCTTACCTAGAAGTTATACCTTCTTGTTAGTCCCATTGTTGCCAAGTCAGGATCTGATGATGGTATCTTGGTGCAATCAAGGAAAACTTCAAATTTTAAAGGCACGTATAGTGTTTTTGTACTAGAATCTTGATGTTGACGTGTTGTTACGTCTGACAGTCAACATTGTGTGGAGCTGAGCTAATGGTGGCTCCTTAACGCTCCTGAACTTATGATAGGTAATTTCTTGCTTCTTAAATAACGGATTATCATAAGTCATCAAAACCAAAATGCACTAAAAAGTCATAAATAAACTCTTCATAAGAAGAAAAGTCATAAATTTTAAAAATCTTGTTAACTTATTAATTGTATTGAAATTTTAGATGCGCCGTTCATCACAGTGACTACCCGGGGCAAAGAGATTCTTATGACTGGATCTCACAAATTCTACAAAGAACGAGTAAAAAATGAAAAATGTGAATGGCGGTGCTTTAAAAGAAGTAGGATGCGTTGCAGAGCAAACGTCATTACTATAGATGGAGTCATAGTAAGGTCCACCTTACAACACAACCATGATTGAAGATATTTTTACGAAATTATGCTTTTGTCATATGAATATGCAGGGTGTTGTTGTGGTCAGCGACGAGCGCCTCAGGAGGGGTTGTACAAATGAAACTGATGTCCGATATAACTTTATAAAAATATAAAATAATACACATTCAATTTATGGTAGCTTACTAGCTACAAAGTAGTATTTCGTAGATACGCGCGAGGGTGCCAGTATTCCCACTCGTTTTTTTTTTGGAATTCTATGAAGAGGTTGCATAAAACTTAGCTTTTTTATTATTAGTAAAACTCATATTATCATCACTGAATTGGATTTCACTGACCAAAACAACACCCTTCAGCGGGCGAAGTTTGATGCATCATTTTTGACATTTCGCGCAGACAATTTCAATTTTATGATTTTCTGATTCATTGAATATAATTTCATTGAATCATCATTCATTGAGCACCGACACTATGTCGGAAGTCTCAACATAGTTCCGTGTAAAACCACCAGGTGGCGCTCGAAAAATGCCGTAACAAAATTAGTGTTTTCGTGTATTTATTGATCGAGAAGAATTTTCGAATGAAGCTCAAAAATTACAAATATTTTTTTAGATTTATTAAACATACAAGCTACATAAGTTAAAATGATATTCAATGAATTAGAAAATCAAAAAATTGAAATTGTCTACGCGAAATGTCAAAAATGTTGCATCAGGCTACCAGCACAGGTCACCGTAATATTATTGTGATTTGTATCGAGCTCCATACATAAGTAGATACCTAAACTGAAATGAGTCATTAATTAAATGTCAATTCAAAAACACATTTTTGTTTTATATCAATCATTTAATACACAAAAGTATTATGTTTTTCCTTTCAGTGAGGTACATTTAAAAAATATGAAAATCCAAAACTATTTTGTATTACCTAATAACCAATCTTTATGACGAACCGAATAGGGGAACAGAGTGATCGTGTTTGGGAGGAATACGTTCTGCAAGCGACAAGCTAGAAATGTCAAGTACGAGTGGCGCTGCGGCAACGAACAACACCAAGTGCAAAGCAAGCATCGTCACTGTGTATGAGGTAAAAGTCAAATGTTACTTGAACATTCATGATAGGAAAATGTCAAAATATAAAATCATATAGTTTTATCCGATGATTAAGTACAATCAGCGATTCGTCATACCAAAAAAGCAGATACTTTATAATTTACTTGTAAGGTACATCTCTACGTACCTGTGAGGCAACTGTATTACCAATGCTTATGAAAAATAATACTATTTATTGTTTTAAAATGATGTATGTCTTATTTTCGAGTTGTTTGCACACACGTTTTGCTATCGACTAAAAGTATAATACTGCTCCATAAATTTCTCGAATGATTAGGACTTGAAGATGGAGTGTTGTCTACAGATCACAATTATTTTCATTGAGTAACATAAATAAACACTAATATTTACCTTGTACTAACCTAAGAATCACAATCCTAGCATATTTCAAGTCTCAAGTTCTGAGCGTGTTCTTTCCATCGTCTAATCTGTCCGTGCTAGAAATCAAATATGAACCTTTAGGAAAGTTAGTTTTAACTAATTACAATGCTAAACTTGCTAAATTTCCTATGTGCGATCTTATTCAATTGATGGGCAATAATAAAACGATATACCAAAACTAACTTTTTCACGTTTGCTTATTTTATTTTTATCTTAATTTAAGGCATCATCATCGAGATCATCTGACATTAACGTCAAAATATTAGCTTCATCTAGTATTTCAGATCTCTATCAGCAACAACGCTGCTTCATTTCCTGTCTTCAACAAGATTACCAATTGTAAGGCATTTAAGCTCAAAAGATAGCTCCTTCCCCAAGCACGCGCAAGCTGGCTTGCGCGCGAATTTGCGCCAAAAGTGTGACATGTATCTTCTGTCTCTCTATTGCGTCGTAAAATGGCGTCGCGTGTTGTTCTCTAAAAAATAAATGATTTGCAAAAGTAACCCATGTTTACCTGAGCTCCCTTTTACAATAACCCAGATAACGTCTTCCAGGGTCAGCTTCCTTTATTATAAATGATTAATTACTAATTGGTAATTCTGTTTTTTGTTTTATAGCGGAGTTCGTCACCAAGTGTAACGGCTCTACAGTTCTGAAATTAGGCGGTAGGGTAGGACATTTAACAAGAAGGAGGAGAGAAATGGGACGATAGTATGGAGGTGCAACAAGCGGAGCGCTAAGTGTAACGTCAAAGTCTGGACCATCAATGACGAGATACACAAACTTGCAGGAGAACATACACATCCTTAGAGCGGAATGAAGTCTTTTTTATATATTAGTACAAGTCAAATATATTTTTAAGGGAAAGCAAATCCCATGATTTGTGAATTGTTATTGACGTTTGTTGCAACGCGTAAATCTTAATGCGGAACAAAATTTAGTTTAGTAATAGGCTATTATTGTTGTCATCTGTAAGAGCTGTATCTCGGCAGACAGAGTAAGTTACAGTTGATAAATTTCATGTACCTAACATTTTAAGTTAAGGTTAAAATCTAGCTTTTTGTATTGTTTCAGGTTTTTTCGATGAATTTTTCGGTTATTATATAGACGATGTTTAAAAAAAACCAAAAAACCAGGTTACTTGAAATATGTGAAAAAAAACCATTTATGTTTAAAAAAATAACAATAACTGTTTAGTTTATATAAGTTTTAGGTGTACCGGATAAACTTATGGTTTAATAAAGATTTTCTGGTGCAACACTCTCTAACTTATATCTTTGCTTTGAATGCGTTTGGTTTTATAATTTGGTTTAAGCAATATTATAGATTTCAACGTTACTATCTCTAATAGTTTTATGTACACCAGTTTGTGACTTTTGCTGCTAGTAAATTAAGCATTGATAAAAAAAATACTTTATAATTTCTAGTGGAGTATGTTACCAAAAACAATGGCTCAAAGGTCCTGAAAAAAGACGGGCAGACTTTTAATAAGCAAGAAAAGAAAATCGGAATGATAATTTGGAGGTGTAATAAGCGGAGCGCAAGGTGTAACGCCAGTCTGGATCGTCGATATCTAAATACTGAAATAAGTATAAAGGAGGAGATACACCTCATTGGAGAGTTTTTTTTTTGGTTAAACACTAGCCATATACTACACACTTAAATACCTACCTAAACTGTGTAGGTACTTTTTAAACATTAGGTTTTAGCTTAACATTTTATAGAATACTGAAGCTAGGTATCAGCGCAAGGTAAGACCACAACTTGTTCGCTGTCAGTATTTAAGAATCTTAATTTTATTTTGTAGTTATTAAAATAATATTTTTTTATTCATAAAGATCAAATAAGAAACCAAAAATTTGCGCACGGGCGGGACTTGAACCAGCAACCTTTTGGCAAACCGGGCCAAACGCTCTTACCAATTGAGCTACCGTGCTGTTAGTCCGACCCTGCGAAATTTGTGGTTTCTTATGAAAACGTCAATTGCGTGACGCTTAGCGCCATCTAGCCGTCTGTTTATGAAACTAATGGCCCAAGCAGTTATTCTTTACAGAATAAATTCAACTTGGAAATTGATGTCGCTTCGCTATCTAATGGTTTAGAATGTTTTTAACACTCACAGTGTCATATTTTATATTCATAAAGATGAAATAAGAAACCAAAAATTTGCGCACGGGCGGGACTTGAATCAGCAACCTTTTGGCAAACCGGGCCAAACGCTCTTACCAATTGAGCTACCGTGCTGTTAGTCCGGCCCTGCGAAATTTGTGGTTTCTTATGAAAACGTCAATTGCGTGACGCTTAGCGCCATCCAGCCGTCTGTTTATGAAACAGATGGCCCAAGCAGTTATTCTTTACAGAATATATTCAACTTGAAAATTGATGTCGCTTCGCTATCTAATGCTTTAGAATGTTTTTAACACTCACAGTGTCATATTTTATATTCATAAAGATGAAATAAGAAACCAAAAAATTTGCGCACGGGCGGGACTTGAACCAGCAACCTTTTGGCAAACCGGGCCAAACGCTCTTACCAATTGAGCTACCGTGCTGTTAGTCCGACCTTGCGAAATTTGTGGTTTCTTATGAAAACGTCAATTGCGTGACGCTTAGCGCCATCTAGGCGTCTGTTTATGAAACAGATGGCCCAAGCAGTTATTCTTTACAGAATAAATTCAACTTGGAAATTGATGTCGCCTCGCTATCTTATGGTTTAGAATGTTTTTAACACTCACAGTGTCATATTTTATATTCATAAAGATGAAATAAGAAACCAAAAATTTGCGCACGGGCGGGACTTGAACCAGCAACCTTTTGGCAAACCGGGCCAAACGCTCTTACCAATTGAGCTACCGTGCTGTTAGTCCGACCCTGCGAAATTTGTGGTTTCTTATGAAAACGTCAATTGCGTGACGCTTAGCGCCATCTAGCTGCCTGTTTATGAAACAGATGGCCCAAGCAGTTATTCTTTACAGAATAAATTCAACTTGCGGATAATGCATCATTTTTAGAGGTGTATTATACACACAGGTATTTATGTTTATCAAAATAAATAGATTCATTATCACGAGCATTTCATTAAGAACAAAGTTGCCCTTTATATCATTTGATTCCAATAAATATCTTAGGAGCTATCACAGCTTTAACATAACTCCGCACCAAAATAATGTTCGCAACTTAAGTACAACGTGCGCTTGCGCTAATCTATACTAATATTATAAAGCTGAAGAGTTTGTTTGTTTGTTTGTTTGTTTGTTTGTTTGTTTGTTTGAACGCGCTAATCTCAAAAACTACTGGCCCGATTTGAATAATTTTTTTTACGTTGGATAGTCCATTTATTGAGGAAGGCTTTAGGCTATATAACATAAAGATACGACTCATAAAACCACAGCAGAAATGAAAAATGTTGCGAAAACGGGAGAAAGATATTCCTTTTGAGAGCTTCCGCTGCATACGCTGCGGAAACCGCTTAAGTTACACAAAAATCATGTATCACAGGATTGTTCAGCATTAAGAGTTCTATAATAAAGTCCGCGACAGCATATGTCTATCTTTTATGGTTGACTTACTACAACCTTTTTTATGTTCATAAATTTGTAAAAAAATAATGCATTATTTTTAGAGGTGTATTATACACACAGGTTTTTATTCTTATCAAAATAAATACATTCATCATCACGAACATTTCATTTAGAACCAAGTTGCCCTTTATATCATTTGATTTCAATAAATATCTTAGGAGCTATCACAGTTTTAACATAACTCCTCACCAAAATAATGTTCGCAGCTTAAGTACAACGTGCGCTTGCGTTAATATATTATAAAGCTGAAGAGTTTGTTTGTTTGAACGCGCTTATCTCAGGAACTGCTGGACCGATTTGAAAAAATATTTCTGTGTTGGATAGCTTATTTATCGAGAAAGGCTTTAAGATATAAAACATGACGCTGCGACGGGAGGGGAGGGAGCAAACTCAAAACGCGCGGACGAAGTCGCGGGGGACCGCTAGTTTATATTATAAAGCTGATGAGTTTGTTGGTTTGAACGCGCTTATCTCAGGAACTGCTGGACCGATTTGAAAATATATTTCTGTGTTAGATAGCTTATTTATTGAGAAAGGCTTCAGGATATAAAACATCACGCTGCGACGGGAGGGCAGGGAGCAAACTCAAAACGCGCGGACGAAGTCGCGGGGGACCGCTAGTTAAGCAATAAAATAAGCGAACGAAATGATGTAAAAAGTAACCTAAATAATGTGCACTTTTTTTACAAGTATGTTAAGTGTTTGAGCCAAAAAAAAAAAATAAAATATAAGGCAATTCCGAAAAAATCCCTAATGCATAAAATTTATAATATACTAGCCCGCCCTATCATGATACTCATTTTCTGCTAAAAACTGACCATAAGACAAAAGATACATTTTTATTTATTTATTCAGTTTGTTTTATTCTAGCTTAATGATTTAATCTTATATACAGAACTTTTTCAATTTAATTATATTATATTTATAATATAAAAGTTTTTGGATAATTTTAAAGTGTTCTAAATTGCGTACAAGTAATTTTTTAAATGATGGGCAGTACCTTGTCATTCAAATATAAAAAATAATTAAAATATTATTGTAATTCATGCAATGTATATTTTTTTCAGTATATAAAATACCAAGTGCATACGGAAAAAAGAATATGCTGATAGTTAACGGGTTTACGTTTTCTGAAACCTCGCCAACTTACTGGTATTGCAGTAAGAAGAGACTGGGCTGCAAAGCAAGCGTGCGAACTGATAGGGAGCAGAACCTTATTAGCGTTAAGGGGTATCACACACATGACCCGCCGAAATACGTAGTACATTCTAGCGGAAAGTTTATCAAATTGAATCCATGAGTTTAGTCGTTTGAATAACTCGGAAGCCAAAATTGTGTACTATTATGTTGGCGCACAGAAAGTTTGGAAAAAAAATCAAAAACTGGATTATATAGGAAATAAGATATTTTTTATAGGAAGTTTAAACGAATAATAAAGGAAATTAATATGTAATCACTGAATAGAGAAGACAAGACCTATTTTAATTTAGGGATTAAAAAACATCAGTAGCTCTATTTTCTAGCCGAGTTTAAAAACTTTACATGTAAACCTCGTATTCGTAATCCATACTTACCGCTTTGATGTGATGTTCTCAGTGAAAGTAAATACATCAATAAATTAATAAACACACAAGGGTTGAAGAAAAGCGCTTAGTTCGTATCAGTGTACTAATTAACGAATATATTGCATATAATAAACATTCATATTGGACAAATAAAAAGCCCGAAATTTTCTCCAATTGCAACACTAATACCATCCATTACAGAATGCACAGGATTCAGCATCTACGAGTCAATAGGTAATATAGTTATTTTCAATATTTACTCAGAAAGCATAGATTATGACGTTGTTTTATTCAACTAGGCCTTGACGTTATATACGAGGGTCAAACTGAAAGTTCTTAGAAAATCAAAAACTGATTACATTAGCCAGTTATTAGTTTTATTATATCTTTTCAAAATATTGTCCATTGACGTCAATACACCGCTGCATGCGATGGAACCACTGGGAAAAGCACTTTGCCCACTCGTCCTTAGGGGTCTCATCAATGGCATCGCGATACGCAGCCACCGCTTCTTCAGCATTCATAAACCGCTTTCCTTTAAGTTTTTCTTTAATTTTTGGAAATAAATAAAAATCACAAGGCGCGAGGTCGGGGCTATACGGCGGATGACCCAGTAATTCAACGTTTGATGTCGCCAAATAGTCGATCGTTCGCTTGGCGGTGTGCGACGAGGCGTTGTCGTGGTGAAGGAGGATCCTACTGCGAGGTCGTTTCTCTCGAACTTTTTCCAAGACAAGTGGCAAACAATTGGTAGTGTACCATTCTGCAGAAACTGTTTTTTGATCCTCTAACACAATTGTTGCGAAATGACCTATCCTTCCAAAGAACGAGGCCACCATTTTTTTTCCCGCACTTCGATCTCTCTTCACTTTAGTTGGCAACTCCTCGAAAGGAAACACCCACTGAGCAGATTGTCTTTTGGTTTCAGGATCATAACAGTAAATCCAGCTTTCGTCACCTGTTAGTATGTCGAACACAGCATTTGAGTCACCTCCGTTAAATCTTTCAATCATTTTACGGCACCAATCCACACGATGGAGTTTTTGAGCCTTAGTCAAATTATGAGGTATCCACCGGGCGCAAAGCTTCCTGACCGCTAAATGTTCGTGGAGGATTTTGTGCACTTGACTCATACCGATGCCTAAGCTTGTCCGAATCTGCTGATAGGTCACTCTTTTGTCAGTCTCTATCATACGCCGCACAACACAGATGTTATTTTCAGTCGTCGCCGTAGAAGGCCGTCCCTCACGTACATCATCAGTGAGATTAGTGCGACCACGTTTAAACTCATTAAACCAGTTGTAAACAGTCGCGCGAGATGGGGCTTCATCGTGAAAGGCCAATCGTAGTCTATCATAACTTTCTTGTTGACTTAAATGACATCGAAAGTCATAAAAAATCATTGCACGAAAATTTTCTCGTGTTAAATTCATGTTGACGTGACACAGACAATTTTCAATTTGCCGCCAAATCGTAAAACAAATGACAAATGAATGAAATATATACTCAGTAATATTGGCAAAGAGTTCTATTTTCAAATTTTAGAATATTTTTTTTATTATATTGTTTATAAGTGGCCAGTTCTAAGAACTTTCAGTTTGACCCTCGTATTTCATTTGGTAAAATACTAAATATTTACGAAAAGTAAAACATGCTACTATACAAAAATAACATATTCTGAGTACAATTTTCATACTGGTATTGTACTAAGGAAAAACTGCAGCAAAGCTGCAGTGCGAACTGACATGGAACAAGACTTTATTGGTATTAAGGGATACCATACGCATGATCCATCGAAATATGCTGTTCGTAGCGGAAAGTCCATCAAATTGCTTTGAAATTAGATGTTTTTTATAAGTTCAAAATTACTTTTAAATCAGCTTGGTGCAGAATAAACAATTTTTTTGCTTGACACATTTCAAACGTCACACAAGCACATTGCTCGTCATAGCACATGTTCTATGTCGATCTTGAATTCTTGGTCCTTTAAATAAAGTTATGAACTTGGATTTATATGTACTCAGCCTCTATGATTTGCAATATAAAGTTATCTATCTACCTTTTGATTGTTTAGGTAAGGTTATATGTTATGTTTGGTAAGGTAAGGTAAGTTCAAATATATTTTTTTGAGATTTATCAATATGAAAACCTAGTAACGACACGTTTGGAGCTTAGAGCTCACTGACTACTGTACCAGCGATCGCGGGTTTGAATCTCGCAAGGGGCAAATGTTTGTGTGATGAACATGAACATTTGTACCTTTGTCATGGATGTTATATGTATTCAAGTATTTTTGACGACCCGTCTGGTGTTGTGGTCGAGAAATCGCCTACTACGCAGCGAGTTGCGGGTTCGATCCCCGCACAATACAAACATTTGTGTACATGAACATGTCTGTTTGTATTGGTCTAGGTGTTTTCTGTGTATATATTTCATGTATTCACAAACAAAAAGTATTTAAGTATTATATCCGTTGTCTGGCACCCATAACACAAGTTTTGAGTACCTTACTTTGGGACTAGATGGCCACGTGTGGGAATGTCCAAAGGATATTTATTATTTAAGGGAGATACCCACGTCATAATCATTGTCTAGTACTTCGTAACACAAGGAAGACAATTCCTTACCCCGAAACGAGACAATTCGGTGTGTTTTCAAAAACAAAGTTACTTCTTATGGTAAAGATTTTAAATAAAGTCCATTGTTATAACTCAGCAATTTTTACAGACATAGTCTCGGCGATACTACGCGCTCGCTTCGCTAAAGAATCGAAGAATATCTACATCGGTGGGCACAAATACTTCAGGCACTCTCGTTCCTTGATCGGGGATCGCATCAGGTGGACTTGCTCCAAGAAACACAAACACAAATGTAAGGCGTCCGCCGTTACCATAGACGGCGTCGTTGTGTCTACGATGGGGCTGCACTCTCATATGTAAAAGCATAACAACCTGCGAGATATTTTTTTGCCCGAAGTTAAATGCAGTGTAAATTGTTTTATTTATAATTTATTGCACAATGAAAATTTGTACAAACGACTTATCGCCATATGGTATTCTTTTGTTTGGTTGATAACTCTTGCCTAAAATATTTTTATTTTGGAGTTTAAATGTTTTATGTTCCGTCAGTTCACACATTTTGGGTGAGTTGGTATAGTTCCATGCATTTTTGGGAAGCAAGTATTCTTTGCTTTATGTGTAGATTAGTTTTGATGAACAAATATAGTTTATTACAATGTATAAAATATATAAAATATAGTATAGTATAATATACTATATTTTATATTACAATATAAAATATTACAAATATAGTTTTAAAAAAAAGTATATTTATGCGTTATATCTCAAAGGATTTTGGAAAAAAAATATTTAAATTTTTGCTAGCGGACCCAGCGAACTTTGCTTCGCCCCTAGCACCGTCTTGCCCAGCCTCGTAATTTTAAAAGTTAAGTAAAACACTGTAATTGATCAGTTATTGAGCGGGATAAAAAATGATCAAATTACTAAAATGACTAAAAAAAATAGGGGTTGGTGAAAAAAGAAGTAAAAAATTAGGGTTGTTTGTATTTTTTAATGCAACATGAAAAAAAGTTCAAGTTGTACTCACGCACGGAGGGTTCCGTGCCAACTTTAACTAAATTAGGGTTCCACTAACTTCAAATCAGCCAAAATACCACAGGTTTTTGTTGACAGCAAAATAAAACATTGTTTTTCATGGTATTTGTATGAAGGATAAAGCTATATTTGCGGTTGTGAAAAATGTACAATATCTCAAAAACTGATATTTTGATCTCATTCAAACCAATTTTGATTGACATTATTTGTAAAGCACTACATCGTACATTTTTTTCCAAATTGACATTAGCTTCGTTCAGAAGTAAGAGGGGGCACGCCCATTTTACCACTTTGGATGCGTCTACCACCCAAATGTTAGACTTAAAAATAATGGTTCTAGAAACCTCTATCATTTTATGAGACCTAGGTCCATAGACACCCTACATGCATAGGTTTGAGCCTATTTTTTTTTGTTCCATGTATGCTCAATTGTCATTATTTTTATTTTTGTATGGGAATCATATAGCAGATAACAAGATGAACCTACTAACCAAGTTTTATTTGTGTAATGCTAATTGTTTCAGAATAAAGTAGCTATGACATACGAATGGACAGACAGACAGACAGACTTGACGAAACTATAATTGTTACGTTTTTAATTCGGCTACGGATCCCTCAAAATGAACTTGTTTAAAATTGTTAAATGAACGTAAATGTTCCGAATTGTTTTACGTATTTTTTGGTACCGATTTACAAGTATACTTTTTAAACCTTGCTTAGTTAATAGGTTTTAGTTGTTGAAATTGTTTATTTTTAACTTGTTACGGTAGTTTAACTCAAGAATAATATATTTTTATACTGTTAACCTTAATAATAGTGTTTATTTATAATGGTTATGACATTCCACAATTAAGTTATAGGAAGAAGACGTTGCTGTAAGTCGCTAAAATTAAATACATTAGTTAAAATAAAAAAAAATGGATTCGCTCGTTGTTAGCCTAAAATATTCTCCAAACATTTTGTAACTTGTTGTTGTTTACAAAAATAGTGGAGGAATTCTTATCTCTATAATAAATTTATATCTTTTATATAATCAATATTAGGGTAAATTAATGTGGTTTTTAAAGTAACTTGGAATGAAATGTGATCAAAATTTTAAAATGTATTTAATTAACATTTATTACTTCTTACAAATTAATTTTTATTATAGTAGATAAAATTATATTGAGATCTTTAATATAATATTTCTTTCAAAGAAATTTTGAATCTTTACATTGATAGGAACGATAAAAGCCAAAATATAATACATTTTGTTAAAGCGACTCTTTTTTCTTTTGTCTTTCAAACACACTTTCGTAAGTCCCTGGCTTATTTGTTCAAAATTAATCAAAGGTTCGGACATAACTAAACCCGAACTATTATCATTTTGTTGGGAAGCTGATAATACTTAGTACCGGAACACGAGCGTTGTCTTGGTAAAATTATACTTTGTATTACATTTTATTTGTAATATAGTAAATAACCGAAGGAGAGCGAAGCACAACTAGAGATGGCGGTGGTACTGTGCGTATTACGACGAGGTCTGTCGGGGCAGAGTCATCACAAATGAAGAGCTGATTTTCTGTAAAATAAGCGGAGATAACACTCAACCTCCCCCCAAGTATCAACAAAGTGGAGGGGTACATTATAAGGTCTTTGTACATCTGCGATAGAGAGCTGTGTTCTGGTTGAGCGTACAAAGGCAAGAATATTTATTTTGTGATATTCATAAAGTGTAAAAAAAATCGTAAATGTATAGGTATTTTGATTTGTGAGTTTTTCCAAGTATTTCTCGAAAATAAAAAGTCATAGTAAAATTATTATGTTTGAGTTCAGTCAGGTAGATTCTTACTTACTCTTCATCAACGGTTCATCAAAATCGGCTTAGTAGGTTTGAGATATGGGTAATAGCAAAAATGTTTTTTTTATTTTATGAAACAAAAAAAGTAACGCACTAACCTTCTTTCATGGAAATTTTGAATTTTCACATTCAAAGGTACCATAAGGGCTAAGAAATAATATTTTTTTTTTAAAACGATTATCTGTTTCCTTTGTAGTATCTGGTATAATTGTTAAAAAATAATCAAAGGTTCGACCATACATTAAGAATTATATCAACCATATTTTTATCTCGCAGGGAAACTGATAACACTTAGCACCGGAACACGAGTGTTGGCTTGGGAAGGTTTCACTTACAACCGGAGGCAAGCGACGCACCACCAAAGATGGCGGTGGTACTGTGCACATTACCACAAAGGCTGCAAGGTCAGCCTCATCACAAATCGAGAGCTGAATGTCTTAGTAAAAAGTGGGGAACACACTCACCCTCCCCCCAATTATTACCAAAGTAGAGGGGTATATTATAAGGTCTAGGTTTATGTCATTATCATAATTTCCAGCCCTTGTGGCAGTTTTTTTAGGGTAGGGTCTCCTTATGCAGTTGCGACAGAGAGCAGTGTTCTGTGTGAACGTACAAGGGCAAATCTTGTGACATTTTAAAACTGAATAAAATATAAAGTGACGTTGACTGCATATGTCATCTCACTATATTTAAGATAATAGATTTTTATCTAGTCCAATAGATAAAAATCTATTATCATTCCACAGCTGTTTTTATCTGTCTTTGAGCGCTTTTACACTAAGAGCGCTTTTACATTTAGGTAGGCGAATTTAGTTGATGATAATTTTATACAAAAATTACAGTGGTAAAAGCGCTTTTACACTTATGCGACTTTAGCAGCGGACGGTGATACGATAGATACTCATCTCACAGACTTCGTGCGGATTGGTTAAGAATAGTTATGTCATTGTATTTAAATTAAAAATCAAAATCAAAATAACTGTATGAAAATTGACATAAGAAAAAAACAATTTTCATATGTCAATATCATATCACATGTGCATGTTATTTTCTACTCAAAACGAAATTCAGTTTTATTGAAAACTTTAGATAACTAGTATATTTATATAATTGATTTGTTTGCTTTTGTAAAGCTCATTAGTTAAGGACCAAGTTTAGGAACATTTTGTCTGTTTAAGCCATATCTTCAATGATATTGTATTTAGAATTAGATGACGCCTCGCGAACTAAAAGAGTACACAAATATGGCACCGTCTGATTAATGGATGTCAATGGATTGACATCTATTACATCAGACATCAGTTTCGGAACAGAGTCTTAATAGAGTAGCTTTCTTAATATATTTTTTTAACGTATGTAGGTACATTACAATAGGCTCGTTGGCCTAATTTTAAATTGAGTTCACACTTTAGCTCGGTAGTATATTAATCAACAAAAACATTTTATTTTCAAACTTTTTAATATTTTTGAAATATTAAATAATTGTCTAATAAATGGAATTTAAATGTATCACGTGAAACGCCATGGCGCCAATATCAACGACAATAACAAAGCGTTTAACAGATCATATTGAACGTTATGAACTGTCAAATGAATACGATTGCTTTACACAATTCCACCCCAGAGTCACGTTTGCTGCTAGGCATTCACAATCACGTGACCACATGTATATTTTTTACAAAATTAATTAATTAAAATATGTACAGTCCTTATTTTAATAAATAAAGAAATATTTATTAATACACCATAGTCATCTGGCATCATGTAAACAGGATGATTTCTTCAAATAACACGCTAATAGTGAGCGTATATTTTTTTTCTACAATCGTGAGGATCATCCCTCACAGATGTGTTCCTCTTCTTTTGTCTTTTCTTATACTTTTGTTAATGCGAGTGCCGGTGACCTTTTGATCCGTGAGCGATACTTAAAAAAAGAAGTTGTAATTTATAGTTATATAACAGACATATTAACATACATTTCCATTGACATATTTGTTAGGGTCGTGCGGGAGGGATTCGAACCCGCGACTGCTTATCTTTGTAGTCCGGAAAGGTAAACCACCACACTGTGACGGTCGTTAAATTATTATTAAAAAATATAGTAGAAAACTACTTCTTGTATTGCACTATCGACCATGCTAGTCCGTGGGCTGGCTAAGAAACAAAACTCACTAATTTTATTGAAAATACTTCAATCATGAATGATAGGCATCATTAAATACAATTTACTTAACGATTCTTTTATTTTATTTAGTTAGGTGCTTCTGCAGTATTAAAGGCGCACTGAGGCATTGAGACACTGACGCCATCAAAAACAGACTAAGTCAAAATTATGACCCCAATTTGAAGTGAGGTGTTGTTTAGCTGAGCCATCTTTTAGCCTCTCACTGGTGATCTAGTTCTTAATACAATATCATTGCATATCTTACAGTATGATTCTATTTCCAATTTGTTTTCAAGTGAATGAGTCACATATTTAAGGTTCATAAAGGTTGTAAAAGTTTTATAGATTTATTCAGATATCAGGTTTCTTCTCAAGAAATACCAAGTACAATAGTCCAATAAAGTTGTACAAG
Organism: Pyrausta purpuralis; assembly: GCA_963924145.1. Lineage (NCBI taxonomy): Eukaryota > Metazoa > Arthropoda > Insecta > Lepidoptera > Crambidae > Pyrausta > Pyrausta purpuralis. Next base: position 25,146,505 of record OZ001643.1, read on the forward strand.
TATAAATCTACATTAGAAAATATGTTTTCTTAATGAAAATATTATGCTTTGGTTATGCTTACTAACAAAGTTTAACTTCACATAATGTGACAAGCTTTAAATATCCTCTGTCATCAAGTCAAGTAAAATTGCTTTAATTTCTCTTTAATTGCTACTTTTAAAAACCATGTCATATCTCAACTAATCGTCTTATTAATTTTCAGTGGGCGAAATAATAATGTTGAAGAAAAGTATGAACACTCTGCTATTGGGTGGTTACACATACAATCGGATGACGAGGTCGGTCGCCGGTCTCCGCTGGCGGTGTACTATGTATGAAAAGGGGTGCTCTGCTTCAGTTTTAAAATTATTTTAGAGTAAAATTGATTGTTAAGTTGTTAAATGAAACGTGATTTTGGTGAAATTAATTTATCTCGTGTGTTATTTATTATTGAACTATATTATCTAAACAAATAGGTACTTATAAATATTACAAAGTTTTTTTTTATTGAATGAGAGAGATACAAACTGTTTCTTCGATATCCCCTGATTTCTTTTGAATGTTTTTAGAATTAGCGCATTCAAACAGGTCTTTAGATATATTTCCGTGTACCTTAAGCATATTTTTACTAATCAAGTCAATTAATTTACAGATCCGGTCTACATAACAACTAGCCGTGGCAATGACACTCTTGTGATAGGTAAACATAGATACTAGAACTCGAAAGAATATTGCGTTAACTTAAAGACAAGATGGCAGTGTACCAAGAAGAATTTTGGCTGCAAAGCTTATGTGTATACTAAAGACGACGCTCTGCTCAAATCTGACGGCATCCATAATCATGTTATTGAATAAACTTATAAAAAACTGTTTTTATTCGAATTGGTTATTCGTCATGTTTCGTCTTAGGTACTGTATCAGATAATTAAAATATTTATGAATGGTTTTGGATGTGTACCGTCGAAGTAGTAGAATTGGTAAACTCCATAATAGTCAAAGTTGACCATGGGATAAATATAAATATAAATATCCTTTGGACATTCCCACACATCGCCATCTAGCCCCAAAGTAAGCTACTCAAAGCTTGTGTTATGAGTGCCAGACAACGGATACAATACTTTAATACTTTTTGTTTGTAAACACATACATGATATACATAGGAAACACCCAGACCAATACAAACAGACATGTTCATGCACACAAATGTTTGTATTGTGCGGGGATCGAACCCGCAACCCGCTGCGTAGTAGGCGATTTCTCGACCACTTCACCAGACGGGTCGTCAGTGTCAGTCAGTCAGGATGTGCACTCAATGTCCCTGGCTAAATTAAAAGCCGTATCCTCCGAAATTCTTGTGTGTTTTTATTCAATTGTATTAATATTTTTTTGTTTTTTCAATTGTTTTTTGGTGTTATAAATAATATGATAGGTATTGGTCATAACAAATAATATAAGTCTAGTTTTACTAGCGGTGTGCGGCGGTGTCTAGTAAAACTAGACTTTTAAAGAACTTAGATACGTTTTTTTAAAGTCTAGTTTTACTAGACACCGCCACCATAGTAAAAAAGCACATGGTGTGCTACTCTAAATGAAAATACAATTAGTTCTTTAATATTGATAGTCATAAACGTTCTTAAATATTGTTGTTGTAATTATGATTAGTGTACTATAAATTGGAATTTCATTACGTACTTTTTTGTAGAACCGGTCTTCATGAAAACCAGTCGCGGCAGTGATATTCTTGTGATTGGTAAGCATAGATACACGAAAGATTATTGCGTCAAGCAAGGAGACTACTTAAAGACACGATGGCGGTGTACTAAGAAAAACTTTGGCTGCAAAGCTTATGTGTTTACTTTAGACGACGTTCTGCTCAAATATGGCAGCAGCCATAATCATGTTACAGAATAAAGGAAATCGCTAAAAACATCCTATGAAGTGTACACCGGGTGTCAGTGCAAATATAGAGTCGTACAAAGCACGGACAAAACCTTCAAGAGGCAAGATTTGACTCGCACGCACTCGCCCGTCACTCATTTTATCAAGTAATTGTGTAGGTTTTAATATTGTAATCTAAAAGTAAATAAATAATATTATTTTACTAAGATTTTTTAATAACAACTCATTGAATGATAGCTTTGTTCTGGTAGTACCTAAATATTGTGCTTCTTTGTGGGATAGTAAAACACGAGTTCTTTTAACATTCGCCCCGTATGAAAATTATACGAAGAAAAGTTAAAACGGCTAAGTTTTCTAGTGCTATATAAATTATCATAAATATAATCCATTTGAAATTTAAATTTCTCTGCTTTTCAGTGGAATGGGCATTCAACGCCAGCGGCAAAGAGATACTTATAGTCAACAGGTACTCGTTCTACTGTAAAAGGATGTTCTCAAAGTCATCAGTTTGGGCGTGTACATACAAGGTCATACTTGACTTGGACAAGACCTTTAAGAGGTCGGATTTGACTCACACGCACCCACCCAAGAAATATGTCATTCGCAATTCCATTTATATTAAGGTGTAGATTTTAAATCTCTACTGTTAAAAAGTAGTTTTGGAATAGATGTTGTATAGGTATCTGTACATACTTTCTAATTTACATGTGGTTATTATGATTGCCTTCAATCAATCAATACTACGAGGTGTGAGGCGTGTCAGCAGCCACTCATCACATCAATGCATCTTCGGTTTGTCCTTGACAAACCGTTTAAAAACGTTATATTTATTTAAAAGTTAGGTTACTGGATTTTTCTTTATTTAAAATAGTTTCACAATCGTAATAAGCTTTATCCGGTGTTCCGTTTTCCCATTCTGGTCTATGAAGAATACAATAATTGTAAACATTGCATTTTACTTGCCGATTTAATTTAACAGATCTGACATAATAATCATTATTGTTCTGTTCTGAATTCGATAGGAAAAGAAGTGCTTCAGCCGTTTTTCTGATTAGCCAGACTAGCGAAAGTGCTACACAAAATATTTATGCTGTTATCTACGTATAAAATGTTCCTCCTATTACAAGATTAATTTCAAATGAAATAAGTTTTAATTCACAAAGGTATTTCAGTTTATTCATTATTTTTAATAATACAAGATCCATTTATAAATTTTCGCAAATATTCCAAACAGTAAAATATTTCCGCCAGACCAGCGTTAGAAGTAAAATGGCAAGAATAAAACAATTTGGAAAATGCAAAGCCAGATTCAATACGACCCTTTGGGGTGAGGTGTTGAAGGTCATCAATTATCACGAGCTCCAGCCAGCGCAAATAATTGTTGAAAACGGGGAAATGCATCGGATATGATAAACATAGAGATTACACATTTGTGTAATATATATTGAGAGATTACACAAATGTGTAATCTCTCAATTTCCACCAATGTAGGAAGGTTTCCTAGGTTTAGAAAAGAGCAATTATATACAACTTAATAACCAATATGGTTTTAGATCCGGGATATCCACTAAATACGCAGTCGCTTGTTTAACAACTGAAGTAATAAAAAGGGTTGACGCTAAAAAGCAATGCTTTGGTCCTTTTCTTGATCTTTCCAAGGCCTTCGATACGGTATCGATCCTTATTGATCAATAAGCTGAAGTGTCATGGCATTCGTGATCGTAAGTTAATCATTTTTCAAAGTTACCACCTGCACAGGGAGCAGTGCGTTAAGATAGGCCTATACATCAGTAACCTATAGCCCATTGACTACGGCGTCCCACAAGGTAGCAAATTGGGATCGACCCTTTTCCAGTTGTACGTCAACGATATGTGTAACCTCAAAATGCCTAACAGTAGTATATTTGCTTACGCAAATGATACTGCACTTCTAGTGTATAGCGATGATTGGAGAATTTCTAAGCAACAAACTCGTACACAAAGCATATACACAACTCACATAAACCTCACATTTATACACATTTTGTTATTAAACTTCTAACTCATAAATGTCACAATCCATGTACTTAAATTATTGCATATCTATCTATATTGTAATTTTATTATATTTTTTGTAACTAAGTCCTCAATAGTGTCGAGGAATCACTGACCTTGAAAATACAGTTTTTACTAGTTTCAATGTCAGGGACTCACTCTTTCGATACAACATTTACGTACTAAGTATGTAATACTAAACAAGCAACTGTAAACATTATTGGAATATGAATAAAGGTACTATTCTAAAAAAAATATTCTTTTGCAGCGAAGCATATTCTTTATCAATGTTTCCTTATGTAATCATATGGATACATGTCTTATAGAGTCTAAAAATACTTTTTAATTTATCTCTACATATTTTTCTATATATATTTTTAATATTCTCCAAAGCTATAATAAAGGTTGATGTGGATGTGTGGCAATATTGTTGGATAGTAAAACTCTAATAACCCTTTTAGTCAACTACGTCTGGAAAAAATCGGGGAAGCAGCTGGCCATCGTGAACGGCTACACGTTCTACTGCGGAGTCAAGGGCGCCAAGAATAACATTTGGAGGTGTAACAAATGGGGAGCTTGCCGGGCGCGCCTGATCATGACAGTGAATGGAGACGTGTTGAATGCACGTCTGGAACATTCGCACAATCCTCCACCGTTTGTCATTAGAAATGGCATTTATTTAGAAAATCTAGATAGTAGTACAAAGTCGCAAAAATGGTAGTGGACGACTACCTATTTTAAAGGATGGAAACTGACCTAGACGCCATGTCGACGTCTCCAGCTACGTATCCAACCAGTTTATCATGAATTGTATAACCAACACGTCGCCAAGTCAGTACCTAAGTTAGCATACCACAATTCAATTATCTGCTTGGATACGTAGCCGGTGACGTCGCTTTGGCGTCTCGGTAAAGTATGACCCTTATGTGGGAAATCGCTGTATGGATAACATACTAGCTTGTTAGACCTCACAATTTTTCGATGTCAATCGTGAGAAAAAGTGTATAGTATATTATATAAGTTATCCGTTTGAAATGAATTGTGTTTTATGATTTTCTTGACGATATTATCTAACAGATATTACTCCACCCTAATTGACTATTTTATTTAATTACTGAATAAACATTGAAAATAAGCTATTTTAAAATTCAACATTTTACAACAGGCAAATAATATGAATGAAACTTCTTTTCTAACTCTGATATTCAATAATTGCAACAAGCTATAAAAAGGTTACGTTTTCGGCCCATAATTATATAATATTTTTTTTGTCAGTAATGTAGGTCTGTAGCAGCTCTGGCAAGCCCATGCTGATCGTCAACGACTACCCCTTCTACAGCCAGCATCAGCTCTTCAAGGCTAATAACTGGTGTTGTACCAAGAACTAGAAGTGCAAAGCTTGGATCGTCACCAGTTATCAACACCATCATTCGTGCTTCCCTCGATCATAGCCACTTTTTTTGCGAAGTACATCATAAGGAATGGCGTTAATGATAAGTTATAACTTTGCTGCAGGAAACTTTTTGTTAATTATTATAATTAAAGGCTTTTTGTTCGAAGTGTAAGATAGAAAGTGTTATTTTGAAAGTATTTCGCTTTTGAATGACATGTGTCAATCAAAGAAAAGCGCACGCCACGTTGACGCGAGTGTTTAAAAAATAGAGCCCCAGTACAGAACATTCATGTCTTAAGCATTCTACAATAGATACTTCTATTTCCTTTTGTGTAAGGATCAAGTTTGATGCATTCAAAAGGGTAATGTGTATTGACAATGTTTTTAATGGATAATTTGTATAAGAATTTAAATAGGTACCTACAATATACTTAAATATGCCAAATCTTAGTTTTTGTGACTTGAAAAAGCTGAATAAATTTGCTTTAATGTGATACCATTATTGATCAGACAATAAAAATCATCAAAACTTAAATCGTTATTTGGTTACACCGCTTATAACTTGAGAATGGGTGGACCGTTTTTCATGATTTTTATTTCGTTGAGTTTGTCTTGTCCCTGAAAACGATTATCTTTTTAGCCATAGAATGTGACCGAAGGTGAGATGAAGTCCGCTGGGAGCGCTAGTCTGCCATAATTGATAGAGGTTAAGTGTCGTTTCCAGCGGTTAAATATTTAGGATTGTGCATGTTGAGAAGAAAAAAAATCCTTTACCAATGGTCAATAAAATAGCCAAATTCAGATTTGTGCAAACGTGGTATTTCTTTAAAATATGCACAATCGTAAGTATTCAACTGCTATTACTGCTGGACATTTAACTATTATTATTGACCACGCAACCGGGCTATAGTGGTTTCTTTTCTGTTTTCTGATTCGAATTTTGTTACTGCCTTTTAAATGAAAAAATAAAAACAGTACTTGTACTTAACAATATTTTGTTTAAAGTCTATTATTACCGACTTAAAAAAAAGGCTATCAATAATCGATCTGTAATTATGTGATATGATTATTCTGAGTTTTAATTTAGTAACTACTGAGTCAGTAATGGTTATTTTACTTTTAATTAATCCACGCAGCACTCTACAAGCCACGAACCACTGCTAAAAATTTTGTTTTTGATATTAAACGGCAAATAGATTGCTTAATACTTTATCAACAGCTTCAAACTTACCAGCGGCCATAAGTCATTGCTAATAATAAAGAGGTTCCGTTAGAGGCGAACAGGTAAGGAACCCTACGGAAGTCAGTAGGTACCCGAACGCGCGCGTTGAGAGATCTCTTCTTAAATATTAAATTTACGTTAATTCGATACTATAGCTATCTTGTGTAATTAAAATATTTTTATTATTTAAATACAGTTTTGCCTCAAAATCCTCATACTTAAAAATGTAATATCATGAAGTGCATTTAATGTGCATTAGTAGTTGCGATCATGGTAATCAATAAAAGTTTCGATGTATTTTGTGCTTTGTTGTGAAGTGTGGTTGGTGGTTGGTAATACAGAACTTATACAAAACACTGCTAATGTTAGCAACACATCTACAGAACATCTGATATCTGCGACCAGTAAGTGCTAGAGATGTAAGTTATTTCACTGCTAAGTCGAAAATAGTTTACCATAAAAGGTCATTCCGCTATTTTTGGTTAAGAGCGAATAGTCCCTTGCAGGTACGCTCCCCACTTACGTCTGCGCAAGCGACGTGTTTTCGACCTTGTTATTGCGCTGTGTACCTTATTCCTGTCATATAAGACTTATATTAGAATGTTTTAAGTTGATTATGTACAAAAACGCCCCTCGTTTTTATCGGCAGGTGTGTGACAATCCGTAGCTAGGGAGGCCGATAGAGGTACTTACTCGTTCATGTCTAATATTGTTTTTTGCAGATTTCTTGTGTTTTTATTAAATCTGATAGTTAATTTTATCCGTATAATGCCTTATTTGTAAACTTTTTTTCACTCGTATTCCAGGTTATATAATTATGTTTTATGTACGGAAGTTTTCTGATTTTTGCATCTTAATATTTTGTTATTGTATGAATTATACAAGGTAACTCGGACACCAGACAGTGGTGTAACAGATCTTTCTGCATTACCTAAAGGTAGACTGGGAGATATTGCTTTTAGCATTTATTCCACCTCTTGTTCATTAAAATTTTTAAATTAATTCGCATATTTATTTTTATAATACATTTCTGTAGTTTGTGAACATTTGCCTTTATTTTATCAATATCACCATCGTTACATTTAGTTTTTTACTTGTTCTAGTTGTGAAACGCCAAAATTAAGATCCAATCAGTTTCATTTTTATTTTATATATCTTCCTTAAACATCAGCTGTTTCACTTACTAAACCACAGATAAACTCACACAGTTATTATTTCCAGTGAAGTTCGTAAGGAACAAACGGGGAAAGTTGATGGTCATCGCTGACGGTTACACCTTATACCGTCTCCGGGAACAGGCAGCCTCGGATTACTTCATCTGCACCAGCGGTACCAGTTGCCATGCCCGGCTGAGTACGTCCAAGTCGGGGGAAGTGGTCGGGGCCATGCTGAACCATAACCATAAGCGGCCAGTGTTCTTTGTCAAAGATGGTGTATGCTTTAAATGAATTAGAAAATAATTCAGTGCCACATAAACTGTACAGATTTTGTACCAGACTGATGCCTGAGCTTGCCAAAGCTTTTTATAATGACTCAATCTATGTGTTACAGTTAAAAAGCTTTCTGTTTGCATGTTTATTTTAAGAACCGCCATATGCATTTTAATTTAATTTAAGCTTGTATAATATTTATTTTTTAATATGTTATTTAGAATTATAAAACGCAAATGTTTAATACTTATAAAACGGCCAATTATCGGGTTTCATGTAAGAAATTATAAAAACATAAATGTAGCACATTTACCATTGATTTCAAAAGATAAAAACTTTTTCTTACAATGAATTCTGATTATCTTTCGTCATGAACGAAATAACCTAACCATCAGTGTTAATATTAACTTTTTACCTTGTTCTTGCTATGAACGGAACGGAGAAATTTTAGATCCTATTAATTTTAGTTGCATTTTCTAGTTTATTTTTTTAATAAGAGTATAGGCTGTTTCACCTTATCAATTTTAAAGCACAGGTAAACAAACACAGTTTTTTCTTTTCAGTGGAGTTCGTTAGGAACGAACGGGGCAAGGTATCATCGCTGACGGTTACACCTTCTACCGTCTCCGAGAGCAGACTGTCACAGATTATTTCATCTGCACCAGTGGAACCAGTTGTCATGCCCGGCTGAGCACAAGCAAGGCGGGAGAAGTGGTCAGGGCCTTGCTGAACCATAACCATGCGCGGCCAAGGTTCGTTATCAAAGACGGAGTCTGCATCAGATGAATGCTGCAACACAAAAAAAGTAGTTGTCATCTGAAAAATTCCTTCTTCTGCCCGTGCCTGGCAAAGTTAGTTTTTACTTATGACGCAAAATCACGTTTACAATTAAAAAACTTTCCGTATGCATTTTTTTGTTTCAATTAAAAATATACAACCACCATATGCATGTTCGTTAAACTACAGATAATAATGCCTTAAAAACGATTTATTGACTCTTACTAAGTATACATAGGTGCGTGAGTTTTATTTATTAAAGCATGTGTATTATTTACCAAACTTCAGAAATTTAGAGTATTTTGTTTTAGTGACATGGGCTATGCACCGGAACGACAAACAGGCGATCATTGTCAACGGTTTCACGTACTATTGCAACAAAAATGGGTTCAGAAATGACATTTATAGGTGCACCAACGGCTCCAACTGCAGAGCTCGCTTCGTTATGTCCAAGGAAGACCATGCGATCGTCAAAGGAAACCTGGGGTGCGATTGTGTAAAGCAATCGTATTTATTTGACAATTCAAAACGTACGGTATGATCTGTCAAACGACAAAGAACAAAGGGATTGACAGATCAAACCGCACGTTATGAACTGACAAATGAATACGATTGCTTTACACAATTCCAGCTCTGGGTTGCGATTGTGTAAAGCAATCGTATTCATTTGACAGTTCAAAACGTACGATATGATCTGTCAAACGACCAATAACAAAGGGTTTGACAGATCAAAACGTACTTTATGATCTGTCAAATGAATACGATTGCTTTACACAATTCCAGCTCTGTTCCATAACCATAAACCACCTAGGTTCGTAATTAAAGATGGCTTTTACATCAAAGTTTGAAACGATATAATAAGTTGATATCTATTTGTGTGAGGATCTTTCAATAAAACTGTTTTTCCTGTCTAAAAAAGCTATAAATAATAAACCCATTATTGTCACTTCACTCAATTTCTATTTTTGTGAATATATTATAATTGTATAGCATATCTGAGCCGTGACTTTCAGATAATGTATTTCATAGTTATGTAGAACCTAATCATGACAAAGTTTAGCAATTTCTACATTAGTTTTTGGGTAATTTGTGATTCAAAATCTCAGTCACTTGTTTTTTTAAGAACTTTTGATATTTATTAGGTAATCAATATTGAAGTCTTTTTTATCATTAATTTATGAACACATTTTTTTTCAATTATTATTTATTAACAAACACAATGCTACTTTTTTATGTGTTGAGGGTTACAACTGTTATTTTTTAATATTAAATAATAGTACGTTAAGGTCATCTCTGAATACTTTGCACAATTTATTGTGTCCTGATATCAATACACTACGCAATAAAATTAGATTGTTATTGAATTTATGCTAGTCATTAGAAGTTTTATAGAGTGATCTCAATAAAAAATGTTATGCGCAGAAAATTCTTTAAATTATCTAAAACGTTCACAGAGCGATAATCCCAAAAAAAAACCCTGCAAGTGGTGCTGGTCGTGTAAAAATCTCGTATAATGATAAATTATAGAACATAAATTGAACCCGACAACAAATCTTTGACATCATAGGTACAACATACGTTCATTGAACATTTAACTGCCTCGGTGGCGCAGCGGTAAGAGGGTCGCACTTTATGCTTTAAAGTTGCTGCTGGACTACATGTTCCGAGTTCGAACCCCTCGGGTCGTCAGGCCAAAAGATATACTTGAGTTTTTCTGTTCAAAAATTCTTAAGGTAGCCTGGAGTTCGTGGAGCCCGTGCCTCAGAAAAGTACGTAAAGCCGTTGGTCCTGCGCCTGATCTCTCTCCTGATTGCTGTCCCATCGGGCTATGAGAGTGAAAGGAATAGTGTGTGCACCTATGTTTGCGCACACACTTGTGCACTATAATATGTCCCGCGCCGTTGGTAAGTCGTAGTTTCGGACACCGTAGTCGAAATCGGCTAGGGGGACTATTATTATTATGTAGGGCATTTTCTAATCTCAGGACCATGGGGTTCTGGACCTTTGGAAGGCGTACATGGGGCCGAGGCCAACACGCTGAGGCCCGATTGACAACATTTATTTATAAGAAGTGAGACACGAGCCGGTGATTATCCCTATATGCACTATACAAGTGCACCCAAGGACAACCACCGGCTAGTGTAAGACTATTGCAAAATTTAGATAGAAAATATGCTGTGTTATTGGGTTTTAGTGCTAGATGGACTGGGCAAATGGTCTATGGAGGTGGAGACTGCGGATCATCTGGCTGGTTCATAGCCTCAAAAACTCAATAAAATGTTTTTTGTTGATGTATTTCCACACATAAAGACGGATTTATGTTTTATTCAGAGCTTAATTTGGATTTATTTTCTATCGAGTAAAGTATTAACAATCGTGTTTTGGCTTTTACAGTCTAAAAGATAATATCTTCAAATTAATATATGTGAATTTTGGAACCATCTAGTGTTGTGAAACTAACACGATTGGAGTTGAAACTTGGATAAAACGGAGCAATAGCGCCTTAAAATAGCATTCAGTGTTCTTTTAAGTAAATAAATATTTAGGTCGGTTATAACGTATAAAACTTTTTCAGTGATCCTGCTAGCGAAATCGCGTTACACTGGCAAACATCTTGTAATGTACATCGATTACACATATTACTAAAAAAAATCAGTGCAAGAAAACAAAGTACTTCCATTGGTACTGTTCCACACACAACTATAGGGGATGCAACGCTAAATTAAAGCTAGATGCGAATTTCGTAATCATTGACCTGGAAAATAAACATACCCACCCACCAGCTAAGTACTAGATTCATGAAGGACAATATGAGAAAATATTCTGTTGTTTTATTCAATAATATTTAATGAAAGGGACTCTTCCATTTTAAATATCTGATAAGAAAATATGTTTTCAAGTCATCTTGTTTCTCGGGTAACGTTTTTATAAACTATAATCCCTCTTATTCAAAAATAATGTTACCAAGCTTATCACAGTACAGTTAAATATAACCGAAGAAAAAAAAAATCAAAAATGGAGGTTTACCATTCCAATAGTTCGGATGATTTAAGTCTTAGTTTAAGCTTGTTTAAGTTTTTTTGTAATTAAGGGGTATCGTATATCTGATATGATTTCCACAATGATATTGTATTGATTTCCATGTATCGCTTAGCCAAGCCGTGTTTGTGTATTGTGAATATATAATATATAGATAATTTAAGTATTTTTAGTTATGTGCTGTTAGGTGTTTAAATGGTTTCAATCAAATGTATTTTCTTACCAATACGTCACTATATTTTACAAAACAATTAACCTTTTCAGTGTAAGATTAAGAGAATAGGTTAGTTTTCCAAGATGTCCATGAAGATTATATTTTTACATTGATTTTATTGAAAATTATTAAATGTTATTTTTCTTTTTACAAGTCCTTATTTTATTTTGGTTACTTTAAGATGACTTTTATGCTAGCCCCAATCGACATATTATTTTGTCGCGGTCATCACCGACAATAATCCGATGGCCAAAATGACTGACAAGAACAACATACGGCCATTTGTAGAAGTGAACCATTTCACAATGGTTTGGTAACTATTCACTGGTTCAAAACGTTCTCATTGTTGGATGTGCAATGTTAACGAGACCCCGTCTAGGACGAGTTATAAATGCTGCTTTTAGTAATACTACAAGCCTCTTCAGAATTGACTGATACAGACTTCAATATTGCATCTCTATAAATAAAGCTTTGTACTAACACAGAACTGTTAGAGTTTCACTAGTAAATGTTTTGTATAAACGGGCAAATTTACCGGTTTCACACATGGTCAATTTACATCGCAGATTCAGCAAATCATTTTTTTTTTCAGATTACCTGGCGATCGTGATGGAAAACCCCAGAAAAAGACGGACTTGGGATCAGAGCAAAATGGTTGAAGCGATAAAAGCACTGCGAGAAAAGAAGATGGGCTTGAAGCGGGCGGTGAAATTGTATTCTGTTCCAAAATCGACGCTTAGGAGATTTGTTCACAGCGACTTGACTCCTGAAGAAGCTGTCGAAAAATGTTTGTCCCGAAAGCTTACAACAAACAAAAAAATAATTGAAACGGAAACAGATCAAGTATATTTAACACCAGAGCTTTGGAATGAGGACTCCGACTCCGAATGAAAGATTAAGGGCCTGTTTCACCATTGACAAATTGGCACTAACCAACGAACTATTCAAATGTAGAACATCATTTTGTACATAGAAGTGGACAGGTAACGCCGACGCTTATTAGGATATAGTGAAACATGCCTTTAATAAAATTGACCTAGTGTCAAGAATAAACTTAATTTAATCATTTATTTTAGACAATAAAGGCCCATAATATATACAAATACTTACAATTACAACATTTAAATATAATATGCATTTATTTATAATTAGCCACCTACCATAAGTTTTTGATTTAATAAACAATATATTCCTGTTGTTAAATCTACTTGTTTCTTGAGGAATTAGTACTTAACACTGGTACGTAATATCTAATTTATCATTTTAGCATTATCATTATAAAAAACAAAAAATATATTAATGGTCATGGTGAGTGATTTGTAGACACTGGATTAGTTGAATGAACCTATTTTTAGTTTTTAATATCTATTTTGTAAAACGTAGTTATATTATGAAGATGTTTAATTTATATAAAATGTATTCAATTACTAGGTATTATTAGTATTTGAAATGTTATCAATACAATATAGTAAGCATGTATAGTCTGCTAGCCGCACTACTTTCTTGCCATGCTGAAGGTGGTAAATCCAAACTCCGTGTTGAGCACACGAGATTTTTTGTCACACAAATAATAAATGCTATGAGCCGCGGCTGCTTTGCCTGGTACAGAATGCGAACTAAATATGTATGTAAAAGTAAATAATAAAGTATCGCGCAGATAGTAACTTTATTGCTGATAAGGGGAAATATACATTGATACACTGAACAAATTATTAGAAAATTAAGCGATTGAGAAAAAACATGCGTTACAGTGGACGAAATTAACAACGGGTTTGTGGAAACTGTTCTAGCGGTGGGGTCTAAGTATTTTAAGTCTGGCCGTAAAAATAGACCTCAAAAACTGTCGGTCCACACTCTCGACCATAAGGCAAAACGTCGATCTATGGCACTGCAGACCTCCGTTAATGCTGAAAACTACAGGCAGCTCAATAGAAAAATATGGAAGTCCCTGCGACACGACATTCGTTGCTTTAACACTTATAGTGTTAGAGTGAAAGAGTTTGCAAGGGACATGTCTATTGGGCAAAGCCTGTTGGCGAAGCTTAAGACAGAGGACGGCAGTGTAGCGTCGACGAAAGCAGAGGTTGTGAGGAAGATCGAAAGGTTCTGTGGGCAGTTCTACACCTCAGTAGCCAAAACCTTTGATAGCTCGGCCAGAGACCCACGAGCTATCCTGACCCGACACTACACCGAAGACATCACGGACATCAGCCTCAACGAGATTAGAACAACAAGGCACCTGGCGAGGATGGAATCACAGCAGAGCTTCTGAAGGCGGGTGAAACACCGGTACTTAAAGTCCTTCAGAGACTTTTTAATTCCGTGTTGCTGGAGGGCATCACACCCGAGGCGTGGAACAGGAGTGTGGTGGTGTTGTTCTTCAAAAAAGGAGACAAAACCATATTGAAGAACTATAGACCCATCTCACTCCTATGCCATGTCTACAAGCTGTTTTCAAGGGTCATCAAGAATCGTCTCGCACGTAGGTTTGATGACTTCTAGCCTCCCGACCAAGCTGGTTTCCAAAAAGGCTATAGTACCATAGACCACATTCATACGCTTAGGCAAATTATACAGAAGTCAGAGGAGTATAATATGCCTCTATGCTGAGCGTTTGTGGACTACGAGAAGGATTTTGATTCGATCGAAACTTGGGCGGTGCTTCAGTCTCTGCAGCGGTGCCAAATATACTATAGGTATATAGAGGTGTTAAAGGGCCTTTACAATAACGCCACCATGTCGGTCCGAGTACAGAAGCAGAACACGGGTGATTCCACTGCGGAGAGATGTGAGACAGGAAGATGTGATATCTCCGAAACTGTTCTCGGCGGCATTGGAAGACGCTTTCAAGCTTCTGGAATGGGAAGGAATCGGCATCAATATTAATGGCGAATACATCACACACCTCCGATTTGTCGATGGTATTGTCGCTGTGGCATAGACGCTGAACGATCTTGGCACTTTGCTCGAAGACCTTGACCGAGTCTTCCAACAAGTAGGTCTTAAAATAAATAAATATCAAATATAAATATCCTTTGGACATTCCCACACACCGCCATCTAGTCCCAAAGCAAGCTACTCAAAGCTTGTGTTATGGGTGCCAGAAAACGGATATAATACTTAAATACTTTTTTGTTTGTAAATTTATACATAATATACATAAAAAAACCCAGACCAATACAAACAGACATGTTAATGCACACAAATGTTTGTTTTGTGCGGGGATCGAACCCGCAACCCGCTGCGTAGTAGGCGATTTCTCGACCACTACACCAGACGGGTCGTCAATGAACATGGAGCAGACGAAAATTATATCAAGTTCCCTTGTTGTACCCACTCCAGTACCCATTGGGAACTCAACTATTGAAGTTGTCGACGAGTACGTCTACCTGGGACAAGTGATCCAATTGGGTAGGTCCAACTTCGAGAAAGAGGTCAATCGACGAATCCAACTCGGCTGGGCAGCGTTCGGGAAATTGCGCAAGAGTGTCTGTCTGAAGACGAAAGTCTTCAACCAGTGTGTGTTACCAGTGATGACATACGGATCCAAAACATGGTCTCATACTATGGGCCTTATGAAACTCAAAATCACACAACGAACGATGGAAAGGGCTATGCTGGGTGTTTCTATTTCTATGCTATCGAATCAGAAATGAGGAGATACGTAGAAGAACTAAGGTAACGGACATAGCGTTGAGAATCAGTAAGCTAAAGTGGCAATGGGCAGGGCACATAGCGCGAAGAACTGATGGCTGTTGAGGTAGGAAAGTTTTAGATTGGAGAACCTTCGTCCAGAGACGCAGCGTGGGACGTCCACCAACAATAGAATAGTTAGATACGGGATTGCTACTATGTACCTTATTATTTATGGTACATGTTAGCAATCCCGTATTTAACTATTCTAATGTTAGTGACCATGAAAGTTTAAAACATTATTTTGTCCACCAACAAAATGGACAGACGACCTTATAAACGTCCTACGCTGCGCATTTGGTCAAGGAATCTCAAAATATATTATAATGTCTATCCTTACAATAACCAGGTTGTACAAAAGTATTCAAAAAATACAAGTGATTAGGATACCGTAATATTTGATTGATTAAAATTTCATTGCGCTGAAAGTTTTGAAATTGGCGGGCGTAATGCTTTCAGACATTCTCCGCCAGTCAACCGCTTTGGAATGCAGTGAATTGAATCAATAGTGTATCTTAAATGAATATAAAAGTGGTTTTAAGTAGTTTTTACTGTCAGAATTCACAATAAAGACAGGGTGCTCTTTGCTTTGATGCGAAGGGCATTCTTACCATACTGCACTAGCAGAACAAAGAAATAGACAGTTCAAAGAACTACAGTTGTCGGCATCTTGTGTGTTTCTGACGTTTTCTAAACTGCAAGGCTACTATCAAAACCGTAGAAGAGAACATCTTAATTATAAATGATGAGCACAACCATGACATGATTGGGCGCATGCGTTTACTGGATTAAAAGTAAATTATTACCTTTCACTTTGGCCGTGTCATAATTATAAAACAAAAACATAAATATTTCAAATGTGTTATTATTTATAAATGCATCACCACTGAAATAAAACATTAAGGGCTGATTTTACCATCGTCAGATAGAGAATAGTCGTCGATTAAATACTATACGCTTAATTTGAAAACGTTACCTATTAGTCAGCAATCATTTTAAAATCGGTCGTTTTATACTTATTCAATCTGACAAATCTTATCTGAAGATGAAAAAACGGCCCCGACAAAAGGGAAGTGATTGAAATAAAGATACTTGCGTACTCTAGTTTTAATTTATAAAATCTTTGATATAAATTGTTCAAAAGAACAAAACCGTTTCTTAAGTCCGTTTCTCTTTGCTTGTCGAATATTGTAAACAATCTTGACGGAGTGTCGAGATTGTTTACAATATTTACTGAAACAATTCATTTAAAGATAAGTTAAACCTCACAAAACTCACAAACTACATAGCTATGTCATCGTTTTGCACTCAGATCTTTTTATAACAAATAGTAAAATTGTTTTATTTCCTGTCATTATTTTAAAAGTGATACAAAGATTGTTTACATTATTCGACTGGCAAAAAAACGGACTGTAGTTAGTAACTAATTACGACTATCTTCAAATATTATTTTACCTAGGAATCCCCAAGAAGTAGTCGATTTTAACACGCGGCCAACAGTTCCGGTATAATTTTGAACTTTTATATTACAGAATCCCAGATTGTAGCGCAGATCAATGGTGCAACATTACTACACTATAGAGGATACACCGTCTGGAAGGGGTATGCGCCGATGAAGAGAAACGTCTTGGTATGTTACTGCTCCAAGAAAACCAGCATGAAGTGCAGGGCATCTGTGAGACATGCCACGGCTAGGCAATGGATTGTGCAGATGACCACGTCACTCATGCCGCAGCGGCATTTTCCATAGTATGATGATGTTCTTGACATATTGCCATTTCGGCATTGCCGGAGGCTACGCAATGCCGCTGCGCGTTGTGGATACACCGTTATTATTATATCAATAAAATACATATTTCATGGATGTCTATCATTTTATGCTGCCTTTTGAATTCCTTCGGAGTTATTTCCAATGGGTTGATATCAAATAATAAAATAAATATATAAAAATAAAAGGAGAATTTTGATAACAATGTATTACCTAATCAAAAATACATGTAAGAAGCATCTTAAGCTTGTAAGAAACGTCTCTAAAAAAATAAAATGGAAACAAAAGTTTTTTGGGCACTCGGCTCGATCCTCCATGACAATACATTATACTGTAATGTTTGACCTGATACGCCGGTGGATACATCGCCCTTTTTTTAACAAAAACGATGGTTTTCTTAAATTTGGAAGCAAAACTTAATGTTTAATTAGTACCTATACCTACCTACTTTTACGGTAGTTGTAATCCTTTGTAGAATTACTTATTTAATACAGAAATAAGCATTAAGTTATTTATATTTAATATCATAAAAGTATTTCCGGAATTCTGAGTAACATTGTTAAATAAATGACATGAATAACGTAATTTGTATAATAAATCAATTTTGTAAGAGGATGAAAAACATTATGTTAAAATCTGTCTCCCTTGTAAACTGCCTTGATACTGGTGCACTGACCTTAAATGATTTAGTTCTCTTAACTGTTAATCTATTAGAGGCACACTGTAATCAAAATTAATAAAAAAAGGTTTAAGGAAAATAAATCATTACTTGCTTTAAATATCCGACAGCCCAACCTATAATTTCTTTCATATAAGTTCAGGCATTATTTTGAATGTTCTTTTAAGAGTTTTGAAAAGTTCTTTGTACTGATACAAATGCCTAATCCACGTCTAATGCACTTTTTAGTCCTACAGTGTTGTTATTTCATATTCATGCATCCTACATTTGTAAATTATTTTATTTTAGCGGCAAACTACCTCATATGTGTAATATCCTTTAACTTTTTTGTTTCAGAAACATTTGATTTCATTGTGTCTAAAAAGGGGAAGACATTGCTTAAATACGGCAAATACACGTACTTCAAGAGATCTGGGAACGCTGTAAAAACGCGATGGCTCTGCTCCACCCACCACAGCCGTGGCTGTCGTGCTGTCATCCACACTGTTGAAGACAAAGTTATTAAGATAAATGATGTGCATAACCATCAAGATTAAGAACTAGTAGAAGTATGGGTGCGCTTACACACGAGCGGCACGAGCTACAGCTTAAACTGACGCTGACGGCACGCGGTATGCCGTCGTCGCATTAACGGCAGGCAATTTCTAACAAAGGCGCAAATAAATTAACAGAAAATACGATTTACAGTCGAGTCTCTGTTAAGTATAAGTAGCTTTTGAGCATTATATTAATAAATACATAATTCGTTATTTATTTACCTACAATCCCATCGATGTCGATATCGACGATTATTAACTACAAATATCTGTATCGATATCTTATCGATTAAATAATGAATCGTTACATCCCTAATCAAAATCATACAGTTCGTTTTTTATGAGGACAGCCAAACATTAAGGCTTGATCCACCTATGAAGAACATGTGACAGAACACCATTTATACCGCCAAATAAATATTGTTTATATCATCTGCAAATATTTCATAAACATCATCGTCAAAATATGGAAGGTTACTTTTGTATAACAAAAACGATAGCGGCTCAAATATTGATCCTTGATTGTAAACAGGTTAATGGATGGTTGCTGTTACTTATTTCGGCAGAAAACTTAATTCAATATGTAAAATAGTACAACGTGTTTTTGTTTTAGAAATACGTGAATTTATGGTTTCAAGAAGGGGGAAGCCATTA
This sequence comes from Pyrausta purpuralis, assembly GCA_963924145.1. Lineage (NCBI taxonomy): Eukaryota > Metazoa > Arthropoda > Insecta > Lepidoptera > Crambidae > Pyrausta > Pyrausta purpuralis. Next base: position 25,165,823 of record OZ001643.1, read on the forward strand.
CTTAGATACGCATATTCGCATACGCATCGTGACTGTTAAGTTAAAGTTAAGTTAGCCTGTAAAGTCCCAATACTGGGAAAATGTCTTACCACACCTATGAGGTAGTTCAAGCGATAGTCCACCATACGGGCTCAGTGCGAATTGGTGGATGGGTGTTTTTAAGGCAAGCGACTAACCCTGCTATCAGATCTTATCAAACCGCCTCTAAGGCCACTGACTAGGCTTTACGACTAATATAAACCGATATTAGCCGGTACGCCTAACGTGCCTTTCGAAGCACGGAGACACTCGTGAACTTGTAGCAATGGTAGCAGCGCTTTGTTAGTGATACCGAAGTGAAGCAACCTACAGCGCGGTCGTGTTTGTATGGGTGATCATTCCGACTATATAAGTGCATCGCGACTGTATTGCTTCTAAAAGACGCAGTGTGCATGGGGGTCTGACAAGTGTGCACGGTACCTACTTTTCCTGCCTGTCAGTATCGTAAAAAAGTAAAGATGTCTTGATATAACATGTGTATATTTACCAACTTAAAGGGATTTTTTGACTTGACAAAGAAATAACTTTTGAAAAATAAAATTACCTAAGCATACCTACCTTAATTTTCTCACTTGCTTCATTTCTACCCCTTTCTCGACTTTTATCAACTCGAAATTTCAACGTTTGGAACCAGATGGAACATTCCATTCATATTTAGAAAAAAAAAAAACTTAAAATTTGGATCCAATTTTTAATTATTATTCTATATTTATAACGCATCTAGAGGAATCACTGTTCTCTATCTTAGTGTAAAGGACAGTGGCTTGCCATGCTACCGACATGTACTGTACTTATTTAATTAGTTATGTTAATATATTTTTCGGTAAATAAAATGTATTCTATTTGTGCAGATTTGTATACCGTGAGGGTATCGAGGAATGGCAAGAAAATAATAATATTGAATGGATTATCTTGTTTAAAGAAACAATCAAGTAGATCTAACATTGAAAGCTGGGCCTGTTCCACTCATCATCATAGAGGGTGTCAAGCTGCCTTGAAAATCTTTGGAGGCGAAATCCTTAGCAAGAATACTAAGCACTTTCATCAAAATATTAAATAAAACTTAATAAAAAATAACATCAAAATCACGTATGCACAGAATTTCACTTTATTTAGTGTAAAAATAAAATAAATCGTGCACATAACAGTGCACAGTGATCGGTCGCTGTGGAGAAACATAACATATGCTCAAGTTATTTTATTATTAATTTTAGTAATTTTATTTAAACACTAAGCTACATGTCGAAATAATTATCCTGAATACAGTCTACGAGTACTATGCTTGATATTTGGTTATTTTTCATTTTCCTCTTTTATAAAATGTTTTAAGTGTGTAGGTTAGTGTCACTGAGATAACATTTATTTTTGGATGAATTTTCCATATTTTTTTGGGAATTCCGCTCTGTTGGCCATGATAATCTAAGCCTTAAGTATGAAAATATGTTTTGTTTGAAATAATAGAGTGTTATCTGTTTAACAGATTATTCTACAAGACTGTCTAAAAACGGAAAACTATTGATCATCAACGACGGTTTTTCATACTTTATGAAAAGAAATTTCAGTGGACGAGAAACGTGGGCCTGCTCATCGTATCACACCAAAAGATGTAAAGCGAGATTGAAAATAGTTGAAAGAGTAATCTTACAGAGCGATCTCGTACATAATCATAAACCTACTCGTCAGGATAAGAACAACTAGTAAAAGCATCACGGCTGCTTTAGTTAACTCTAATCTTTTAAGATAGGCCGAAATTACAGCTAAGATCGAACTTTTCCTTTTTCAAGACCACCGAGCCAAAAATATAACCGGAGTGGTTTGTTTTAATGTTGTAAACGTAAAACAATTCAATAGTATGCGATTAATTGATTCTTTGATGTGTGTTATCAGTAATGTGATTTCACTCCTTAGGATAAATAAGCAATAAAAGAAAGACGTTATTACTTCGAACTATAAATCAACGAACATAAAACAGCTCTTATAATAAACAAAAATTCTAAGCATTTTCCCTTGAAATAGCAAAAGTCTTGTAAGATTTAGAAATTCTTTGAATTTGTAGGACATTCTGTAAATTAAATTAGTTTAAAAAGTTATGATAATTGTGGAAAAATCTTGTCTTTTTCAGCCAGCAACTACCTTAAGGTGCTTCTGTATACTAACGCCTTTATTTGTTGATCGAATTCCACAGCAATACGCATATTGTAATTTATAGTTTGGAAGCCCGGTTGCCCATTTTATATTTGCTTCAATAATGATATCTCCATATGAAAAAAATGTGCAATAAAAATGCAAATCTGTTTATAGTTCATAGTATTACGTCATTTTTAATAATATGTACTTTTGTTAATCTGCTTTATTGCCTCAAGCTGGCAATAAAGCAGATATTTTTGCTCTCATTTATTCCGCTTATTACTCATTTACTTCTATTGTAAAGTTTCCATGTATGCTTTGGTATTTTTATTTACTCCAGTAGTCCTGATGGCTTTTTTCCCCCCTCCCCTGTCTTAATCGTGGCGATGACGAATCTACTATAAAATAAATGCCATACATATATTATCATAGCGTCATAAACAATTAAATAGCTATCAAGTAGCAGTATGCAGTTAATAAAGTAATAGGCCAGGCCGATGAGGTTACGGCTTTCTTCTTCTTACACCCAAAAAAGCGATCCAATTGTAATTTTGAGAGGGTACAAATATTTCAAAAAATATGGGTCGCATGAAAAAGAGACGTGGAGATGTTCTACTCACCACATCAAAAAGTGCCCGGCAAGTATTACTATTGTGAACGGCACCATCGCCGAAGTAATTGAAAACCGTGTACACGGACCGAATGTTGTTTTATTTTAATGTAAGCCTTTTATTAATCAGTTTGTAATAATAAAGAAACAAGAACTTCTTTCATTGTTAATTCAAATATTAGTCGAAATTCACAGACACCGCGATACATTTTTGTGATATTTCTCCCCACCTGTACGTCGATTCCCCCCGCGCGCCTCAGTACCTTCCGCGTTTAGCGTGTCCTTGGACTTAGTGAAGCAATCGCCAGCGCATCGACTCCCGTTTCGCCAATGTGGAGCTTTCGCCGTCTCGCAGACGTCAGGTCAGTACTAGTGTAATATTACCCAAAGTGTCTATTGATCGTTACCTTACAGTTAGTGTTCTTGATTTCATAGTGTCTGAAAAACGTCACACCGGTACTAACGTTTTTCTTTTTTTATATAGAATGTCTGTCCGTCTGTTCTGCAAAAAGGAGGAGGATTCTGAGCCAGCAAGAAATTTTTCAAGAGTTGTTAACAGAGACCGACGATAAGTTCAGTGATTTTGACAACGACATAGACGATACTGACTTTGTTCTGCATAGTGAGCATGGGACAGAATCGGAGCAGTCTGGGGACGCAGAAATCAACACGACTGTCGAAAAAAGCACTACAAGAGGAAGCGCATACGATGAAACAACAGGTAATAGGCGAGGATGTTGAGCAATATTTGAAAACAGCCGCAGATGATGACGGGAGCAACGAGTCAAACTTTTAATAGGGACGAAATCGATTTGAATGGTCATTTATTATACATATAGAATAGATATACATATATATCATCGATATAGAAATAAATATATATAGAATAGATATATAAATCGATTTAAATGGACAATACTGAGAAGAAATCTTTAGTCTCAACTCAGTTGAAACTCAGGGTTTATAATGACAGACTTCCTCGCGAGTTGCACTCGACTATACAAAGAGTTATTGGTGTTAGTGAATTACCACCTCGACCAACAAGTTCTATAGGCCAAAATCATACTGGTGCTAAAAGAACTTGTGCCATATGTCCTAGTCGTCTAAAAAGATGTACTAGATTCTCATGTAATTACTATGATAAACCTATGTGCCTAAATTGTTGTAAGCAAATATGTAAAGACTGTGTACGTAGCCATTCCTACTAGCTTCTATTTTGACTGTTGCAGTTTTTTTATTCTTGTATTTAAGAGCAATTTAAATAATAACATTTTGTTGATTTATGTCTTAAAAGACAAAAAAATATATTGTATAAGTTATTTAAGTTAATTATAGGGTGCTAGAAGGCCCATTTTAAGTTTGTTCCTATGTTAATGAATAAGTGTCATACATAAATAAAGACTGATTTATACCACGTAGTTTGTTGTTTTTGTAACTCACGTTTATTTTATTATGTATAAAAATATGTGTTTTGTGCTATATTTAACCTAGCATTTCTTATTTCCTAACCATTTTTTAGTACTGTCCATTTTTTGTTTACGTTTTTTAGACGTCACGTCACTAGATACGTCCCACAGATACCAGGTCACCAGTCAAAGGTTAAACTTGTATACCTCATATAATTTTAGTTAAGTTCGTGAAATCTCAACGCGGGAGAACCATGATCCCGATGGTGAGAACCCGCTGGGTATGCTCCACTCACAACAACAAGCAATGCCGCGCAGTTGTACATACTTATGGGAATGTAATAATAAAACTTATTGATAAAAAAACATTAAAAAAGCACTCGTACAACATCATATCAATTAAGCAAATATTAATATAATCAGGTTTAAAAGCACACAAGTTTAAGAATGTTTTCTAAAAGATAACAGTATTTTGTACTTGATTGTAAATGCTTTATTTTTTTAAGAGTCATTGTGATACCGAAATATCTTTATTCCAATATTTATGGCTTATACTTTCCACCAAAATAAAGCGTGTTTATCTCATATCATTTTTAGTTAAGTTCGTGAAATCACAACGCGGGAAAACTATGATCCAGATAGGACAGTACACGTACTGCTCGCAGCAGGTGTCGGGGGCGAGGACTCGGTGGTCGTGCTCGACGCACAACCGCAAGCAATGCCGCGCTGCTGTACATACTTATGAAAATGAAATCATCAAACTTAATGATAAGCACAATCATTAGATATTTACATCACTATAAATAACATATTTTGCAAGACCGTGTTGGATAAGTGAAATTATAAAATATGTCATACCTGTCCATGTTGTATTTTTATTACTCATTGGTTGGTTAGTTTATTCATAGTACTTTTTAATGTACAGGTTGTTGTTTTGGTCAGCGACCTAACTCAGGAACAATGGTATGAGTTTAGAGAGAGCTTATTAAAAAAAAGGTTTTTCAAAGAATTATCTTTTCACGACATGTCTTAAAATTTTCACAACTAATTCAATCCAAGAGGGGACACTAGCGCCCTCGCGTAACTAGTAAGCTACGAAGAGCCGACCGTGCGTTAGTAGTTTTTCGAATCACTCGCTCGTATCGCAATAATAAATTGGTTTTGTTTGTACAATCATTCCTGAGTGTGGGGTCGCTGATCAAACATCTCAGTGGAGGTGCTCCACTCACCACCTTTATACGCACGTATAAAATCAAAATTATTATTAAATTTTATTACACACATAATCATAAGAAGCTCTTTGCTTTGATAGTAACAGGTTGATTAAACTGAAATAAAAGATTTTTTTATAAAATAAATACGGTAACTAAACTGTTTATGTATTATTTACGAGCATAATAAGTGTTCTCTAATCTCTGCTAATGTTCATTGCCTTACCTTGGTATTTTTTGTTTCTTCAATATATTTTGTATCTATTGGTAGCGAAAGTATACCGATTTATTTTAACGTTTAAATCCCTTTATTTAGTTAAGTTCGTGAAGTCTCGCCGCGGCAAGACCATGATCCAGATTGGTCAGTACACGTATAGATCCCAGTCGGTTACAGGAGCGAGGACTCGGTGGGTTTGCTCCACTCACAATAGTTGTCGAGCGGCGGTACTCACGTATGACAACGAGGTTATTAAATTAAATGACAGACACAATCACCAGAAAGTCGATGATACAAAGTAATGGTAGATTAAATCGAAATAAAAAGATTAAGTATTTTTCAATTAAAATAAAAATATTTTCTGTAGAGTGAATGTAATATTACAAGTATAATAAAAGCTTATTGTAATCTCTGCTGAAATTTATTGACTTACCTGTTTTACCATACACCATACCATACCTTTTTTACATAACCATTGACTCGTACTTTTACTTCTACAATTATATCTGACGCTTGTAGTTGCGAAAGTATAACGAATTTTTTTATTTAAACCTCTACATTTCAGTGAAGTTCGTGACGTCTCGCTGCGGGAAGACCATGATCCAGATAGGCCAGTACACGTATAGCTCCCAATTGGTGTCGGGAGCGAAGACTCGTTGGGTGTGCTCCACGCATATCAACAAACATTGCCGCGCGGTCGTGCATACATATGACAACGAGATTATTAAACTTAATGATAATCACAATCATTGACTAATTTATGCAACACAATAGATTGATTTTTAACCGAAATAATTAGAGACTTAACTGTAAAATGAATATGTGTTCAACATTGTGTATAAATAATTTCTTAGTATTTTCTAATAGTTGCTGGTATAAGTCTCTGCATCCCCCAAGTGGTGAACTGGTAGAAAATGGCATCAGACATTAAGCCCGCCAATTGTACAACTTACAGTGCAATAAAGTTTAAATAAATGAAAAATACCTTTTTGTCTCTGCACGAAACTCCCTCTTCCTACGAATAGTCTATTCCTTTACCCAAAGGTTTTCTGACGCGTCCCCAGGTGGCGGATAAAGAGTACTCACCGGTAGCTTCTTCGTTTCGCCAGCAGGTACAAGCGAGAATTTTGAGGTGAAGGTCGGAATCTATCAGGGATCAGCTCTGAGCCCCTCATTTTTTAACTTTGTCATGAACTACTTCACAAGGGACCTCCGGAAACCAGCCCCATGGACACTCTTGTACGCAGACGACGTAGTCCTTGATGAGGAATCATTGCCCGAAATCCAAGACAATCTCAACAGGTGGCTTAGGGCATTGCCCTTTCTTTGGTGTCAGCAGCAATGCCCAGGCAGTATCTACCACCGAAGGAACCCCTCTGAATCAAGTACAGGAATTAAAGTATCTCGGATCTATAGTCAACATCAGAGCGGACATGGAAAGAAATTAGGCAAACAGAATCGGGACTGGCTGGCTTAGGTGGAGACAGCTTTCTGGGGTCCTCTGTGATGCAAAGATGCATATTAAAACCAAAGGCAACGTGTACAAACGAGCTGTCAGACCGGCTATGCTCTATGGATCCGAGTGCTGGGGGATAAGGAAAAGCGAAGAACGAAAAATGCATGTCGCGGAAATGAAAATGCCACTTTGGGCAGGCGGCGTTACAAGACTCGATATAGCCCCGAACAGGTACATTCGTAGGACCTTCAAAGTAGCCGAAGTTCATGAAAAAATGCGGGAAAGCCGGTTGCGCTGGTTCAGGCATGTAATACGCAGAGCCGAAGAACACATGACCCGGCAAGTTTTGGCCAAAGAGGAGGGCAAGAGCGGCAGAGGACGCCCACCGACTACCTGGGCGCGAACCGTCCAAAAGGACATGTTGACGTGGAATTTGACGCCAGAAATGACACAAAATTACCAAGAGTAGCGTATTAGTATCAGGAGGGCTGACCCCAAATAGGGAAAGAGCCAGGGGATTGATTGATGTTGTGCAATAAAGAGTTACATTATTTAATATTTAATCTACTTTACTTTGTGTTTTCAGTTTCTTTAATTATCTCTGTTGATATAGGCATATTTAAAATTAGGTCATACCTATACATTGTTGTGAAGTTGATGAAGTCTCAGCACGGGAAGACCATGATCCAGATAGGCCAGTTCGCAAATACTGCCAAAGCGGCGTCGGGAGCAAGGACTCGTCGGGTGTGCTCCACCCATAACTACAAGCATCATCGCGGACATATGACAACGACATAATGAAACTTTTTAGGGTTCCGAAGCCGAAAAACGGAACCCTTATAGTTTCGTATTTCACAGCCACTTTATTCTGTTACTATAAGCATGACACTGTTGAAATTTGGTAGGAAGATGAATGACATGATGTGTGTATAATGATGTAAACACTATGAAAAACAAAGTTATATTTTCAGTCAACAAAATATTGTTGTATTTTAGCTAAGTGGAAGTATGTGGATTCCCTAATTCAGTTAAAATTGGCACGAAACCCGCAGTGCGCGAGTCCGACTCGCCTTAGCCGGTTTTTGATAAACACAATCATTAACTGTTGATATAAAGTAACAGGTCAATTGACATAAAATAATTAGACACACAAAAATAATATTTCGAAGTAAAATAAAATGTTTCCCACCTTTTGAATAAATTATTCCTTATAATATTTACTAATATCTGCTGATAGACATTGACTTACCTTTGCATTTTTAGCTACTTCAATAATCTCTGCTGCCATTATTCACAAACTTAAACCATATTATATTCATTACGTTCAAACCTCTACATTTCAGTGAAGTTCGTGTTGTCTCAACGAGGGAAAACCATGATCCAGATAGGCCAGTACACATACAGCTCCCAATTGGTGTCAGGAGCGAAGACACGCTGGTTTTGCTCTACGCACAAAAGCAAACAGTGTCGTGCACATGTATACACGTATGAGAACGAGGTCATAAAAATGAACGGTAAACACAATCATTAATCACATAATATTAAAGTGAGCAAGAAGAAGAAGAAGTCACTTCAAACTAGTAAACAAAGTATTCATAAAAAAATGAAAGTGCCTACTGTTTAAAGTCTGTATGTGACTCTGTGTGTGCTCAAATACTCAAAAAGCGCATCCGCAACCGATGTATCTACGTGCCATTGGTGTTTGTGTGTGCAAATTAGGCTACAAATCGTAAAATATGACATGTTATATTAGGCCTGTTTTAAAATGAGGTAGTAAGTAGAAGTTGGTAGTAGTAATTTTACAAGAAAGGCTCTAACGGTCCCAAAGAAAAATGGGTTTGTTCGTCCCACAACAACAGAGGTTGCTGTGGCTCGTACTTGCGAAACAAAATGAGATCAAAATCAAACAATTTTTTAAACATCTGCGGTTATATTTTTTATTTGTTTCGAATTTTTCTGTGGTAAACAGTAACATTTAATCAAAATTGTGATCTCATTTTTTTTTCAATATTTTAAAATTAGTTTTCTTTATTTTATGCCTGTGATCAGGAATTGACGATTTAAAAATTATTGTAATTGCACACCTTGGTTTTTTAAGCTGTATTTTTTTTGTGAGACTTTACAGTCCTGTATAGTTTGGTAGCCCAAGTCTTCGTAATTCAATAAAATGATAATACGCTGCTAATAATTTGCATTTTTATTTTTGTTTTACTTATAAAGTGTCAGCAAACACTAAGTGACGTACCTATATACAAAAAATGCTTCATTCATGCTTACATTGACTCTACAAATTAATGTAATTTAAATGATTTCCTTATATTTATTTGTTACAGTATAATTTGTCCCATCGGTAATTTTAAAACAAAGAAATGATTGCAAAAATGTAAACAAACCCTTACTATGAATTATTATTTTGATGTTTATGTAATTTTTCAGTGGAATTTGAAATCGGCCTGATTGCTCATTCAATTTTTAATGCGCCTAACATGGAACAAACAAGGTTCATTCCGTCCAGAAGAGGCAAGATGCTGTTAGAAGTCGGAGGGTTCACATTCTGTACTCAAGCGAAGACAGGGTTGAAAACAAGATGGGTGTGCTCTACACATAAACATAAGAAGTGTAGAGCTGTCGTTCATACAATTAATGGAGAAATCATTAAGATAAAGAATGAGCATAACCATATCCGATATTTTACTTAAAAAATAATAAATTATATTTTACTCTCATCATTTCTTAGAGAAGCATCATACTATCTTGGGAGCGCTTAAAATCTATGATACTCACCTATTGATTACACATACATTATATAAGTCTTTGGACCATTCTGGTTTGAATTGATGAATAAGTACTGTACTTCAGCATCTTGTTAAAAATTCTATGACATTACGAGTCAATTTTAAAATTATTCTTACAATATTGCAATTATGTTAGTTTTTTTTGTTATTTTACGCTGCCTCAGCTGTTTCTGCGTCACCCAGTGGTTGACTGGTAGATAATGCTTTAAAGCTTTAAGTCCGCCATTTGTACTTCATTTTGTTTGTGCAATAAAATATATATATATAAATTAATTGCAATAAAATTGAGTGAAAGCGATTGGTAGGAACGCGAGACTGCAAAGATACCATTATAAACTTATGTAAGACGTTATTACAAGGCCTGCTAAATACATTATGACTGCCTGACTATGTGCTCAAAAACATATAATAGTATTCAAGATGACATCAAAAACCTTAAAATTATACAATTGAAATCAGAACTATATAGGTGGCTTATCGATGACTTGATGACAGACTTATAACATGAAAGACTTTATTGATTAATGCTAATACAATTAATTTAATCTGAAATGTTTCAATTCATTCAATATGATGTCAATATGTTTATTGTTATATGTAATTTGTACCTAATTAATATAATGTTATATTTTTTTACCAACATATAAATTTTGCATGCTGTTTGTAATAGGAAAAGATGTGCACAAATTTACCAGTATGTACAATCTTTAAAAAACATGTTTTTGAGCAAATAAATATTCTGATTCTGATTCTGATAACATCAGTTATTTTTAGTTTCACTTCAAGTAGGTAAGTAAAATCTCTTTTGGTGTCAAATATTACAACGGTATGACAATGCAAAATTAAATCTCATGTGTGCAATAGGTACAAAATTAGTATCATCAGAAAGAGGCAAACGATTAAAAAAACATGAGAAACACACTTTCTTTTTAAGACTACAAGTTTAAAAAAATGGTAGATGGGTTTTCCCTACTGCTTTAAAGGCGAATATTTCGCCCTACTGTTATAAAAGCTAGAGAACTATGCACAAAGTTAAAAAACTCATCATATTTATAATTAATACCATATTTTGATATCTGACAAGATACTTACTCTATTAAAATATTTTGCAACTACTTTTGGCACTGGCCCATAGCATAATAGTTATGATACCTACCAAGTTATATAAGTTATAAAATGAGACAACTGTATACTTCATCATATCCCATTAGCGCTGTCGGTCTAATATTTTGTACGAAACATTGTTCCATATTTTAATTATTCTTCATTAAACGTTTATTTGTCGATAGTAAAACAGGCCTTTAATCAATGCAAGACCAATTATTTTGTTCTTAAGTATCTGTATCATACAGTTTCTGAAATCACAAAATTATTTTAATGTGTCATATTTACCAAATATGTGTCTTTCAAAAAATGAAATTCCTAATTTGATTTTTCATTACAGGTACTTTACAATTCGTACTGTCACAAAAAGGGAAACAACTGCTGCAGTACGAAGGGTACACATATTGCTTGAAAGCATCGAGCGCCAATGGGAAATGCCGGTGGTCTTGTTCCACTCATTGTGCTCGTGGATGTAATGCCATCATACATACATTTAAGGAATATATTGTAAGTGTAAAAAATAAACATAAGCATTAAAGATATATCTGATATCAAGGTCCGTCGCTTGACTTATAAAACACCCCGACGTCAATCCACACTGAGCCCGTATGGCGGCGTGGTGGCGTAATTGCTTATACTATCTCGTACTTGCGATAAAAAGGATATTGCAAATTACATTTTCGTAAGGCTGTGTGTTTTCATTTCCAAAAGGAGTCATGTCAGTTTTTAAACCGTATTAAATTGTCATCAAAGTCAATTAAGCTTTGTAATCAACTTTTTTGATTCACAAGATATATACTAAATAGTCTTATAATTGTAGTTTTGGAAGCTGTAGAATTAGATGAGTATTTTCTAAAAGCAAGCATATAAGTAGATATATTGAAGGAACTGCGAATGAAAATTTTATATTAGTGCATTATTAATATGTCTGCATTTTTAAATGATTTAATTAATTAATTTAGTGTGAGTTAATATTTTTCAAAGTCCTATTTTAATTCTTAAACGATTCTCAGTTAAACATATAATGCATCATAGCATCCTTGCCGCAAGGATTGCCGCAATGGTTTCGTTTTTGAATAGGTAGATATTTAGTTATTTTTTTATGTTGCATGTCATAGTTTTATTTTTTTTCTTGTTTGTTATTAATAAAAAAATATGTAATGTATGTAATTGATTTTATAACAAGAAGTACTCTAACCACCAGTTCCACCATCCACAAGTAAGCACTAACCAATGAATTATAAAAAACACCCATACATAAATGTTGTTCATAAATATTATAAAATAATATTTTGTTTTTCAGTGCCAGGAAAAGTGGCAATATTCTAGTGCATTTAAACGGTTACACGTTCAGTCTGAGAACTTCCACTCGTCTCAAAAAGAGATGAGTGTGTAGCACTCATTTATTGGAGGCTGTAAAGCGTCGGTACGAGTACACCTGTGGATAAGGCAATAATTGTGAAGATCTGTAACGAACATCACCATTAAAACTTATACATTAATTTATTATTCATGTTTTAAAGGTGTGCCACATGGCGTCAGTTCAACCTTTTGTGCTAATCATGGTTTTGTAATAAATAAATAAACTCTTTGTTCTTAAAATACAAGAAAATAACAATTATCTGCAAAAAATTTTGGTGTCAAAAACTAAATGTTGTGCCGTTGTCTTCGAAAATCGAAACATTATGTTGTGATATTATAATTTTTATCATTGATTTTGTCCAATTGACATTAAATTCGTTCGAAGGGTACACGTACAGAAGGACGTACAATCAATAAGGCGCCAAAGTTCTATGGGTGTGCTCTTTAAATAATTGCCCCGGACGCATCTGGACATGGGGTAATTAACAAAAATTTACACTCGCTTAGTTTAGAAGTTAGATGGGGGGGGACGCCCAATTTACCACTTCGGAAGCGTATAGCTATGAAACGTTAGACTTTAAAAGAAAATGGTTTTAGGAACCTCTATGTCATTTTTAAAGACCTATCTATAGGTTTGACTAAAAAAAATTTTTCGGTTTTAGTTTCCAGTATGGAAGACCCCCTTAAATATAATTATTTTTTATTTTTTGTATAAGAATCATAAAGCGGTTAACAGGATACATCAAATTTCAACAGTGTGATGCTTATAGTTACAGAAAAAATTGGCTGTGACATACGGACGGACAGTCAGTCAGACAGACAGACAGGCTTGACGAAACTATAAGGGTTCCGTTCTTTGCCATTCGGCTACGGAACCCTAAAAATTAAGACCGACTTCAAAACCAAATTAATTAGAAGTCTCGAAAAAACTCTTGACCGCGAACACGTACTTTTTGGAGTCTGATAGTTGATGCTTGAGATGGTCAAAGAGATTGTACAGACTAAAAAATCAATTGTTCACCAATGGATACCTTTTCCTCAAGGTCAAGAGTTTATTTGAGACTGTTTAGTGCATTTTATTTTGGTTTTGAAATCGGTTTCAACTACCTATTTTAAGTTCTGGACATTTCTACAGAAGGACACTTTTTTTCTCAATTCGGTGGTTGATTTTTAATTTGGATTTTGTAGTAGTTTAAATAATAAAAAATAAAGTTTACTCCATCCTCAAACATAAAATATCGATTTGCCTAAATTTTGTTGATTGATCTATGAGAAAAGTTAGGCACCGAATTGAGAAAGCACCGAATTGAGAAAACGATGCACCAAATTGAGAAAATGAATCACTGAATTAAGAATAGATGCAACATTATCTAATGTATTATATTGTATTGCATTCTATTGAGTATATATAATGTATTTGAATGATCAAAATAAAAAAATACCTAAAGCGTTATGTTAACTGACTGCTGGTCTATCGGTTTAATAGACAATGTACCTATCTATGTCAATAATTCTTTGTAATGTTAATAATAATAAAAAACTGATCAACATGTTTATTTTTCGATATAACTAATAATCAGTCTTGTTTTTAAAACTCAAACAATTTAAACATTACAATTTTCAAAGAGGATAACACAATACTATTTATTATCGATATATTTATATCTTTATTGTCTTTTTATCTTTATTGTCTTTATTGTATATATTTATATCTTTAAAAAAATAACTAAATTAATTAAAATTAAAATCGAGTAATGTCTGCACCGATTCGAAGATTATTTATTACTGGCTAACTTATTCTATATACAGGCACGGGCCGTTGAGGCTGAAACGGCTAAGTCGATAATAAAATACATGAGCTTGCCCTTAAATATGCTGAGGCAACCCTAATCTAAGACAGAAGGGAGAGGGGGTTCCATAACTCCTCCCTCCCTAAGATTGAAATTATCGGAACGATCATTTTCAATATCTTTCCGATCATTTCGCACAATTTTTAATAAACTTTTACGCAACACATATAAAGGGAATACAATTAAACATATTATAACTAAACATAATGTGACAAAATAACCTAAATTAACACTGAAGTTAATGTCTTTTTTATCACTCAAAACACTTTCCACTTCCACACTGTGCTTTAGAGCATATGACATATATTTTATTTCATCCAGGTTCACTCCAACCATGTTTAGTGCGTGTGCGCTTGATAGATTCGTATGACCGTGCATCACAGGTAAGTTTATGATCGGGATCGGTTTCGCGGTATCTAGCGACTCGTAGATATGGTGATTGATATTTTGAGTCCAAGGACTTCTAGCCCTTTCAGACCGGCGCCGAAACTAGACGGATTTTCACAAAAAAAAAACAGTTCCTAGGGTAAAACATCAGCCTAGTTTCAAATCTGAAGTCAGTTTTCCATTTTCCCGGCGCCATCTTGAAAAATTTTTGCCCACACAATCATATTGACAGGGCCCCTTGCCAGCAAACACACAATCATGAAGTCGCGCAATTGTGTCTAGCCGGGCTCTAGGCAATTCATATGAAAGGAAACAAAATTGTAGTTTTAGGGTAAACTAACTGTTTATTAAAATTATAGCAAAATCTTTGTTAACATGCACAATCGAGAAACAAATATATTAACTTTAGGTTACAATTTTAAGTCTTTTGCAACAGTCTTAAATGTATCAATCAGCCTTTGTTGTGTCTTAAAATTAAGATCAATTAAAATCCGCTGTTATGGAAATTATAAAAACAATTCCTGTCCTTTGTAAAGCAAAGATAAACATCACATTTTGAGCAACGACAGCGTGATCCAATGGTGCATCTTGGAGCACTGCAGTCCTCCAAGATGCACCAGCTGCAACGTCCTCTTGTTCCTCTTCGTCGCTGCCCTCATTCCCAGACCTATTCAGCAACAGCTCAGTGTCGGCTTCCACCAAAAACCGTATCAGGATTGATGTTTCTGTAAAAAAAAACACAGAAAAAATATTAAGTTTCAATAATGTCTAGATAGCTCACGGGACGGCTCCCTACAAATGTGTCGAAAAACTTCGTTGACTTGTCTAAGTACTTAATAATATTTGTAAAATTGTACTTACATTCGCCAAAAGTGGAAGCAGAAAAATTGGGTCGACTCGACGAGTCACAACCTGTCGCCACACTGACTGGCGCGAAAAATTCAAACGCGATTGCAAACCTTAGCTTCCGCACAAGCGTGTGGCGCTGGGCCCATTCATTTCGGACAAACAGTTTTCGCTTAAAATTGAATCTAGTGAAACACACAATTGTATGGCAGAGTTCTGAAAGGGCTATGTTGCAGGGTTCATCAATAGTAACGAGGTAAGTCCCAAAAATAGGCTGCTTACTGTTCTGGTCATGGTTATCACAAAGACTAGTTATCGTTGTTGGTCTTCGACTACACAAGATCCAATTGTTGGTATTAACCCTCTGGATTCTTACTTTTGTATTGTCAAACTCCATAAGCTGTTCCGCCCAGGTAGGTTCATGGTAGACAGCTTGGTTGTCTGTCGTACATAAGAAGTGGTCGCCAGCAGCGAGCGCGCGGCATGGCTTAGAAATTGGTAAGTAATTAGACTTTCTCGCCAATAGGTAAAGAAATTCAGGAAAGATTTATATTGTAGGAATGAATCTTATAATAACTATAAGTATGATTATCAGTTAATGGTATCTCCATTATACATGTTATCTTGTCTTTCTTAACGTATGATTTGACATAAATTGTTTCCTCTAATTTAAAAAAAAAATCTTCTAATTTAATACCTCGTTAGGTAAATACATAAGATTTGCAAATTGAGCTATCGATTTTAAATGATTTAGTAATTCTTTCGAATTAACTATGGATTGATGTAAAACTGACAATTTACTTAAGGCTAGAGCTGTTTCAATCTCACTTAATTGTGAATTTAGACACACAGGGAAAACGCGGATACTCCTTGAAAAATCCGATCCGGCTGCGCCAGTTACGTATCGGGAGCCGGGTGGGGAGTTTTTAAAAACTAACTAAATTAATTAAAATTAAAATGCGAGTAATGTCTGCACCGATTCGAAGATGCGATGGAGCGGGCTATGCTCAGTGTTTCTCTACGAGATCGAATCAGAAACGAGGAGATACGTAGAAGAACCAAGGTAACGTACATAGCCTTGAGAAACAGTAAGCTTAAGTGGCAGTGGGCCGGGCACATAGCGCGAAGAACTGATGGCCGTTGGGGCAGGAAATTTCTAGATTGGAGACCCTTCGACCAAAGACGCAGCGTAGGACGTCCACCAACAAGATGGACAGACGATCTTAAAAAGATCGCAGGATCAAACTGGATGCAGACCGCTAGTGATCGGTCGCTGTGGAAAGCCGTGGGGGAGTCCTATGTTCAGCAGTGGACGTCCTTTGGCTGATAATGATGAACTTACTGATAATTTATAGGGAGATCTGTAATTGGACATACCCAATGTATTGAAACGTGAGTTATAGCAATGAATGTGCTGTTGATTTTCTCGATAAACAACAATAATCAACAACAACAATTAGCTTAATTAATAATATAAAAGTAAAACCTCAATTCGGTGTAAGTTTTCTCAATTCGGTGCACCATTTTCCACGGAATTAAGATCCATACAGTTCGGTAAAAAAATACGATGGGTGTGCTCCAAACAGAAAATTTGCAACGCACGCCTGTTCACGTTTAATGACAACGATGCCGTCATTGCTAAAGGCAATCACATTTGTCCAAAAAGAAATTATGAATTTGTTTAGTGTTTCTATTATTTCTTGTATTCAGCAAATAAATCTTATATTCATGAATGCCTTGATTTTCTGTCTGTATGAAAGGTAGATAAGCAAAGATAAAAAAAAACTGTATTTTTTTGTAAACAGGGTTCTTTCACTCACTCTACTGAATTATACCTACCTCCTTTCTACCTTAATACAAAGTAAGAAGGAGTTACTTTGTATTAAGGTACAGGGGGACAATTCTCGTGCAATTGGTCTACAAAAAAAGTTCACCGATCGAATTTTCTTTCGAAAAAAGTTCGATCGCCGCAAAAATTGGCCAGCAGGTGTAACATAAAATACATCAAATCATGGGTAAACCAAAAAGCAGTAATGTAAAAGTTACTTACTGCTAATTTGTATTTTTTTATTTTTCAGTTGAGTTCATAACTTCGAAAAAGGGCAAGACGTTAATTATGTTCGAGGGCTACACGTACAGAAGGGCGTATCAGCAAAGTGGTTGTAAAACTCGATGGGTGTGCTCCAAACTGAAGAATTGCCCCGGACGCATCTACACGCATGATGAAAACGACGTCATCATTGTACAAGGAATACACACTCACTAACTCATTTTCTTGTTATATGCAACACTATGGATGCCTACGAAAATATTGATTTCCTGTTTGTTTTTTCTGAATCTCCTATAATTAATTATGATATTCACCGAATTCAACAAGAAGGAACTATGTTTTTTTGTGGAAGTTATTGTGTAACTTAGGGTAATCTTTTCTTTTTTGTCTGTATTTAAATTATAATTGAATTAATTTCATATTGTGTGTACATTTACCTACCATTTTATGTTTTTTTGGCTGAAGGATTACTTATCTAATTCTACTAATAAACGTCTTAAAGAATCATTTAAATTTAATTCAGTATCATGTCAAATACTTTCGAAGTATTAAGTCAGCTTCTTATTATTTTCATTATTGCAATATAAATTGAATCACTGTTTTTTCTTTAACGTAAGTTTCCAGTGTTAACTCACTATTATTAATGTACAAAGTTACAATTTATCATAACAATACCATAATGTCGAAATTGTAACTATAAAGTTGGTAAAACCTCATATTATACAGTATTGGCCTGTAATAGATAGTAAAATTAAATCGACGATTCTACAGAGTAAACAAAGTTACCTTAACTTGCTCATAGTGCTCAAAACTGTTTTAACTCAGAGATATATTAATCCAAAGTTTCAACTTGATTTAGTAAATGACTATGTTAAGCTCTATGACTGGACACATTTGCTTGCCATAGATTGCTGGTTCGATTTATTTTATTAGATAATAAAAAAGTATTTTTCATTATATCAATTTAACGCTATTTATGATTACTTAGGTACTGGTTACATAAAAGCCATATATTTATTATTTTGTGATCTTTACATCATCAGCACGGGGCAAGCCATTGATTGAATACTAAGATTATAGATACGTGCATCGTCTGGTTTTATCCAAGAGCATACGATGGGCCTGCTCTTCCAACAGATGGTGCACGACGAGTGTGCATACTAGGGATTTGAAACTAGTCAAGACAGCTGGCGAACACACCTCGAGTTGTTCTAAATATAAATTCCAAATTTGTACAGTAACAAAAGTCTTTCGTGCACATCATGACCAGGGTCACTAAGGAAATCTATTTACAATTGAAAATTGTTTTTATTGGTTTCAGTGACGTTGATAAAGACTGCAAAGGGTAAAAAAAATATAAAAGTAGGAAAATATACCTATTATTTGAAGCCAGGCAACTGTGGAAAAAAAGCGAACAAGCAGAGGCGGTGTTGTACTCAAAACAAGTACTGTAAGGCGTGCCTTCATGTGGTGGATAATAAAATTGTTGCAATATTCGATAAACATGACCATGGAAAGAAATGATTAAATGTACCTATGTTGTTTTTTGCACAAAGCATCAAAGCATCTGATTTGCCATGGTTATTATTCAATGGCAAAACAGATCCGTTTGCACTTATGACACTTACCATCAAATAATTCAAATATGGAAAGTCATTTCATTTAAAGTATTTGACAAATAACGCTAACTTATCTTTAATATTTAAAAACTTATAAGAAAATTATGAATCAGTTCACACAAAGATGCTGCACATAATACTCGGGCGGTAGTCTGTCGATATTAAGTAACGACAGTCGCTTACAAAGAGGCGGCTTGTCGTCGACCTAATGCCGAATGCGGTCGAGTTGTCATTGTAATGCCATCAATATCACGTCGACGTCATACGTCCGTGGTCGACGTATCATCGACACGGTTACCGTTCGTTTACAGCAGTTTGCTTAAGATCCCAAGTCGCAGTACGTAACTGCGACTTTTAGCAGCAATGCAGTCGCGATGCAGTCACAAAATGTCAATATGTACACACTGCGCTATTTTTAGCATCGATACTAGTCGCAATGTAGAAGCTGGAAATTATAAATTATGTACTGTATTTTGGCGACTATTATCGATATAAACGTGCATTAGCGTCGATGCTAATGCGCGACTGCATCGATGCGATACTAAATTAAATCAATTAATTGCGTGAGTCGCGATGCTGCAGCGCGTTTTCCAAACGCTCGACTGCGTCGATGCTCGAAGTTGCAGTGTGTATACATCCGTCATGTGAATCTAAACCCGAATATAATCGTTATATGTATTTCTATTACAATCGTCTAGCAGTGAGATTATGCAATTCAACGCGAAAGTTTAAAAGCTTATTCCAGCAGTTTTGTTGCTGTTGTAGATATGTGTATTCAAGTGCTGCTCGTATACACCAGCAGCTCTTTAATGGACCAGTTTATAATTTCGTTCTTAAGACCAATTTTCTTCGTTTCAATTTATTACACGACGAAGTTATGAAATATTTTAATGTTCACTTTTAAAACCCTATCTATTGTGTGTATATGTTACCATATTATCCTTTACTTCCTAAAAAAGTGTTCAGTTCCTAAAAAACTTTTTTTTTTACTAAAGGGTAACTTTAACACAGAAACACTTAAATTTATAATTATTTTCAGTATTCAACGTCAAGTTCTCGGCGTCTACGAAAGGCGATAGAAACGTGGTTGGTAAAGGCTACCTACCAGTTTTACAATATGAAGGACTTCAGGCGCCCATCAGGGAGTGGGTGGGCGCGGTGGGTGTGTGCTAAGTCCGACAAGGGGAGAAAGGCGAAGTTAAAAAAACCATCATGGACATCGCTGTCTCGGTATATGACGTACATAATCACCAACCATGATGGGTGACCATCATTCTCGTTCACTTTACCTACACAGCGACTGTTTACAAGCGGTTTGCATTCTCCACGCTTCATAAAAGAGAGCAAAATTTATCTAAGCAATGCTATGTATAAGAGTTATTATGTACTGAGATCAGGCCAATAAAAACAAACAGTTACAGCCGCTTGGTATTAGTACCAGGAGGTACCTTTATTTCCAAAGATTATTAATTTATGCATCTTTAATTAATTCGTGTTAAAAGTTCTTATCCTATAGTTTTCGTTACAGCAATTGTAAATAGCGATTTTCAATGAACAGAAATATTTTTTCTTCTGCCTTTAAAAATGTTTTTTCTCCAATGACCTATACCAAATATATTATTATTAGATTTTTGAACAATATAACTTATTTAAGTGTGCCTGTATTTTCAGTTGCCATGTACATAATGTCAAAGAGAGGCAAAAGGAACCTGTACTTGAACGGTTACAAGTACTATCACAAAATCGACTCAAGATTCTCACGAACCTGTCCCAGAATGACGTGGGCCTGCTTCCGGATCTATGCTGGATGTAGAGCAAAAGTCGTCACCATCGGTGATACTATAGTTTCAGTAACAGAAACGCACAATCATTTACCTTGAATATCGATGGGCTTGTTTTTTTTCCTGATCTGTACATTTTTGTACTCATATAAAAATTACAATATAAGAAATTGGTAAATAATAGGTATAAACCCCTTATTACAAACAAGATATACCAGATTTAAACCAAGCAATAAGGATATCCGACCAAATTTAAAGGTATTTGCCGTAGTTAAAATGCCGTTATTAAGACATTATTATTAATTGGTCAATAATATTTTAGTTCTGTTCCTAACTTGGTACTTACTCTGTTTTCAAAAATGATAAGATGAATCGCTCTTCAAGCAAATTGTGATGATTATATTTCTTCTAAATGTCTAATCACTTTTTGTTGGACTTTTTCCGCTAAATAAAATATTTACTTAATTAATAAATTCTATTACTGAACATGCTACAACGACGACAACGACGTTGTTCGCCATTTACCAGTAGCTGTGGCTGGTACACATTACCATTTTCAGATGTTCCTGCGATGTTCATTTTGTCAAAACGTGGGAAACAAAAATTGGTTTATAAAGGGCACATATATTATAGGAAGATTGACTCAAGACCGAGGAAAAAGGAGAAAAGGGCCAAATGGGTGTGCTCTCGACACATCAGTAGCAACTGCCACGCTAAAGTGTTTACTCTAGATGATGTTATCGTTGCACTGCAGGAAGACCATAATCATATTTGATATTTTTTAACATAATTGTACCGTATGTTGTAGGTACACTTTGCGGACTTAATGCATCACGGAATTCTCTATATATTTTTTCTTTTTGGTCGATATTGGCATGCTAAATTAAAATATTTTAAATAGATATCTTTTTTAATTTTATGGACTACCTGCGTTTACTAAAATAGCTTTTGCAACTTATTGAACTACATTTCTGCTTCATTTAAAGTAAGTCTTATAAGCTTCTCGTAAGATCACTAATTCGTGAGAATTTTCTCTATACTTACTACCACAAGCGTGAAAATGAGCGAGACAAAACGCAAAATAAAAAGAGATGGGTATTTTCCACTCACTTCTGCCGTGGTTGCCGCGCTGTTCTATACACCATTGATGACGTCATCATCGGTGCCAAGAAGGACCATAACCATGAACCGACGAATAGGTAACCAAAGAATACCCATTATGTAACAATTTAAAATATTTTATGTTTTCTTTAATCATGTTTGTTAAAATGTTTGTATATGAGTGATATATATGCTACTCCGACCGGAAAATATATATTTTATTGATTTTACACCACACCAACGTTACACATTTTAACACCACTGAAGTTAAGTCTTGTGTAGCATAAATTGGTCATGGCATTGCATTAAATTCAGGATAATATACATTATACTCAAATCATAATCAGAAACGCATCCGAATCTTTATAAAAATCCAGATTTGAATCCAATCTTCGAAACATCTGTTCAAGGTAACCCAATAATTATTTTAGACGGTTTCTGATGTCGTTTGAAGAGGGATTATCGGAGAGGGTGTATTCTACTATGAAACTTGGGTTTAATGAAAAATTCACTACCGTGGTTGACATGATCGTATGGGTCTTACGACCGTGTGCACAACCACCCAAGGTCTCGGAGGTTAGGTGGAAAGAAGTGACCACAATGTAACAAAAAAAATAATCCAACATGAAATTGTAAGCATGTTTTCTTTCTTTAAAAAAAACCGGCCAAGTGCAAGTCGGACTCGCGCACTGAGGGTTCCGTGCCAACTTTAACTGAATTAGGGAATCCATTTACTTCTACTTAGTAAAATACCACAATATTTTGTTGACTACAAATATAACTTTGTTTTTCATAGTGTTTGTATGAAGTACAAAGTTATGTTTGCGGTTGTTGAAAATGTGCTATATCTCAAAAACTACTTGTTCGATCCCCTCCGAACTAATTTTCGTTGAAAGTATTTATTAAGATCTACATCACATATATTTTTTTAAATTTACACTTGCTTGGTTTAGAAATTAGATGGGGGGGGGACACCCATTTTACCACTTTGGAAGCATCTAGCTATGAAACGAAGAAAATGGTTTAAAAGAAAATGGTTTTAGAAACCTCTATGTTATTTTAAAAGACCTATCCATAAACACCCCACACGCATGGGTTTGACAAAATATTTTTTTTTGGTTTTAGTTTCATGTATGAGAGCCCCCCCTTAACTGTCATTATTTTTAATTTTTGTATGAGAATCGGTAAGCGGTTAACAAGATACATCTTCCTACCAAATTTCAATTGTGTAATGCTTATAGTTACAGAATAAAATGGGTGTGACATACGGACGGACAGACAGACAGACTTGACGAAACTATAAGGGTTCCATTTTTTGCCATTCGGCTACGGAACCCTAAAAAAGATTTGATTTAAGAATAAAATTGAAATATTTTACTCAAATATTGTTTTATCTATTTTATTTTATTTATTAAAAATGGTCTCCTGCTCTTTTATTTTCAATAATGTTCTTGTTATAATACTAAAAGGCAAAAACAGAATTACACGTTTATCGCCAGCACAATTTAAATAATTTATCATTTACTAACACAAGTCTGGCGTTTATTTGATTATTAAACACCTTTAGGTATCAATATGACGTAGTTAAGTCTTCGTTAAAGAAAAGTATTAACAATCAGGTGTGTTCAACCTTTTCTGATCCAGGACCTCCAGATTACGTTATCGAAAACACATCGAAAGAAAAGGATATCCTGGTGATAGATGGCTACAGGTTCTCCATAACCGATAACTACCTTAATGGAGGAATGCGTTGGAGATGTTGTCGTCGCAGCAACGGGTGTCTTGCCACTTTCGAAGGAACAATTATAAGATTTAATAATAGTCACAATCATCCGCCTAAAAGTTGTAAAACTAAACAAAAGACAACATAAACAGAAGAATTACCTTCTGAGAGGATCATTTGTAACTTGAAATCTATCAAAGAATATAACCTAATATAACTTTTATGGTTTGAATGAAGAATGTAGGCATGGTAGCTCAATTGGAAAAGCGTTTGGACCGGTTGCTAGTTCGAGTTGTACGCCCGTGCGCAATTTTTGGTTTCTTATTTCATCTTTATTAATATGTTTTTTATCATTTTTGATTTGCTTTTGTAATAAATTTTATTTTATACGGATGTATTTGTTTACTATCAAACAACCATGATATATTTTGATCCAGGCCAAATGACTTTTAACGTCTTTCAAATTTTATTCTACCAATTAATAAATTTCAATTTAAATTTGCTATGGCTAATTAACTTTTAAGAATCTACATGCCAATAAACTCTTCCATTTCCAAAGCATGTTATTGCAGGTTTTAGTTTTTTTTTTCAGGCCACATCGGACCGTGTTTTTTGTTTCAGGTATCCGTTACGCCTTTACAGTGTCCCTCCGCGGCTGCCGCATCATCGTCGTCGAAGGCTACCGATTCGCCATCAAAAACAAGAGCAAGGCTCGCGTGCCGACCAACAAGATTCAATGGCGGTGCTCCACTCACGGCATGCACGGGTGCACTGATATCTGTTTTGAAAGTATTAAATATGCAGTTATGTATTAATTTATTAAATTGTAAGTGAAGTGTAAATTCTAGTCTTTTGAAATGTTATTCATACCTTCATATAGTCTATTTTTGGTATGAGAAAACGTTTAGATGTCATAAATTCTTCAATATTGTAAACGGACGAGTATGGTGAAATAAATTAGGCAACAGTAAAACTAATGCCAGCTAAGTATTTAAAATTAGGTTTAAGAACGCGGAAAGACATGGAGCTTTAAAACATTTTATGAAAAACCACCGTGAGTCTTTCGAGGTTTAATTCATATTAAAGAAACATTGTATACGAGTACGAATCGGACACATCATTAAAATCTAGTCAATATTTAAATATGCGGATGGGTTTAATCAGTGCCACTAAGAACCATATAGATATTGAAGATAACTATGACTATGACTGATTATGAAATAAAAGGTACGAAGAAATGTGAATAAAAGCCTTAAAACGTTGAGATAGGTTTTCTTAGCTGGGACATTTGGTGCTAAATTGGAAAGAATGCTGGCTTAATAAATTTGTAAGGTTTCACAACTGTCTTAAAAGGCCTCCTGTTAGTTTGTATGAAAATGATGATAGAAGCGAATGTTTGCGTTGGCAAAATAAGGCAGTAATAGGCTCATAAAAACAATTGAAATTATGAAACCTTACACTTTTCATTATTTTGGTGTGTTTTATTGGATTTTAAAAAAAATCGACAATCCACCTTACTCATTTATTTAGCTGACATTTTATAACGAGTAGGTCTGAGTAGGATCATATCTTTTTAAGATTTGTACCTAAGATATAATATTAGGATTAGTAATAAACTTATTTCAATAATTTTCTAATTTTAGTGTCTATTTAACCAATTTCTAAACTAAAAATCACGTACATAACAAGAAATAAGTTCATTACAAACCATAACTCTTCCTATTTTTTTTAATTTAACTTACCGATTTGAAACAGTTGCCTACTTCATGTCATAGTTTAGCCATGAGTATTTGATTTAAATGTGCGACACTAAAAAACGTTCTACAGGTACACATATTTTTATTAAATAAAGTACTAAAGTACATGCGTCTAATCCAGTTTTCAAAACATCTTTTCCAGTCCGCCGCAGACATCTCGTTCACAGCTTGCTCGAACGACCAGCGCATCTTACAGCGACGAAAATTATATCGCTTTGAGCTGTTTTTTTGTAAATAAAATGAATTTACATGGTGCTAGATCAGGGCTGTAAGGAGGGTAACCCAGGAGTTTGACTGGCGTGCTGTCTAGCAAGTCCCTCGTTTTGAGCGCTGTGTGGGCAGGCGCATTGTCGTGGTAGAGTAGTAGTTCGCGGAGCGCAGTGTATGGTTGCTTGTTGTTCACAACTGACAAAATTTCTTCTATTATTTAAAGTTGGAATTTAGTATTATTTTATATTTGGCGGTGCTCAACTCACAATTCAAAAGGATGTGCCACTTACGTATACACTGTCAACGAGAAGGTTGTCAGGCAAAAGAACTTCCACAATCATGAGCCCCCATTACTAGACACTGATTAAATGGTTCACATAGTACCCATGTCATGTTCAGAATTTAAAAACGCGAGCATATTGTCAGATATTTGTCAAATAAGTACAATACGCCTTATTTGAAAACGTCACCTATTTGGCAGCAATCATTTATGTAAATGTCATTTTAAAATTTGTCGTGTTATACTTAGTCAGTCAGATAAGTCTTAACTGAGGTTGGTAAAATAAAACCTTGAAAATAAATAAAAAAATGCGGCTTTGTCTTTTTCTTGTCTTGCGCAGACATGTTCTCGAAAAAAGGCATTGGATAAAAAATTCTAACAAAATATATATTTCCATAGTATGTAACTACAGGGCTTAGCACTCGTAAGTGTTATCTTGGACCACCTTGGATGAACTAGATGGGTAAGATGATCTTATGTTTTTTGACTATCCTTGCAGTGACGACTCACTTCATAACATCTCGTACAGGCAACCCGCTCATAGTAATTGCCGGATATAAGTACTCTAGCAAGGGGACCGGAACTATTAGTGCTGTTGTCAAAAGGTGGCACTGTTAAACACATAACGCTAGAGGGTGTAGAGCTGTTCTTAACACATTTAGTGAATACAACCATGAACCCTACGGCTTCATAAAAAACAACATTCATTTAC
This sequence comes from Pyrausta purpuralis, assembly GCA_963924145.1. Classification (NCBI taxonomy): domain Eukaryota; kingdom Metazoa; phylum Arthropoda; class Insecta; order Lepidoptera; family Crambidae; genus Pyrausta; species Pyrausta purpuralis. Next base: position 25,192,466 of record OZ001643.1, read on the forward strand.
AAAATAAATATTTCTGCTGTTTACTGATGATAATTCATCTGTATGTGTGTTATATTTTTTTGTATTGCGACCACAAATTTTTGATGCCTCTGCTATTATGTCCATTTTTATCAACGTAAACTGTTAATAATGCTGTAATTGATTTTTACCTGATTGAATTTCATTTATTGTAATGGTGCTATGAAAAGAGTCAAAAAAACTTCTTTTTTCTATTTTGTATTAATGCTAAAGTCCAGTGTCGTATCGTTCAAATAGTACCCAGATGTTACGTCCACTGGCTAGCCTTCAGGATCAGCAGGATAGTTCTTCAATGAAGTCGTTTATTAACGTAGAAATAATTCGTTTATTAAGAGCGGTTATATTCGGTTAACAGTGACAATGCGAATAGAATGACTAGCAAAAATGTAAAATCGTAATACAAATGGTTGACAGCGCCATCACTCGGAGATCTTGAGAACTTCATCCAACGATCGTGCGGTCGATAACATCAGTCGCGTAGCGCTGCTCGTTGATTGATTGTAATAGATGAGTAAGTAGGCGCTAGATGGCGCCATAGGTCCGTAACACCAGACTATACCTTACGTGGGTTGTCAAAATACCGCCAGACTAATTTTTGGACCACCATACTCACTGGACACATGATAAGAGTCAACTGTGCGTTGTCATACATGCAATGTATACCTAGATGTTACAAAACTTTATTTAGTGTTTACTTAACAAGCGTGTACTGAACTGAAGCATCCTGTACACAGCTGGGCAAATGCACACATAAGCGATTGATCTGCATGAGTGGGGTTGTTTACGCGCATACGCAGTTAGTACGCACACCATCATACAATCGCATAATGCAACTGAGAGCAACTAGTATTAGACAAACCTGTAATAGGCTTTGAGATACTATTAATTAAGCAAATATGTGTATATTTTTGTAATGATGATAGGAATAAATATATAAATAATTTAAATTCATTGTCTATGGTGTTTTGTTCATCTTATTATAATTTTCATGCAGGTTTGGTGTTGGTATTCGGGAGCAATGTAGCGGGGCGAAGAACGCTAACAGTCGATAACTACGTATTTTCAGTACATGTTATGACACCCATGGAAAATAATGAGGTGAAGATTCGTTGGCGATGCAGGGGTCATTACAAGGGATGTAGAGCTACAGTGACCACCGTGGACGACACTATAATATCTTATAATTTGGAACATAATCAGTGTAAACGCCTGTAAAAAAAATGTTCAAACTAAAATATTGTGTTAATTATTTTTTATCCAATTGTGTCGATAAAGTACATTTAATTGAATAAGTTTGTATTTATATATCTTGATCCTACCCAAATGTGCTACCTTATTTGTAGTGTTTCATTTCCTCACCCGGCAAACTTACCGTCCCGTCTTGACCCCGTGGTTTCCTGTATTATAATTGTTACAGAAAACAATACAATTTATTACATAGGGGCCTGAGTTCGTTGTAAACCACCGAGGGATAAAACTTCTCAAACTTAACGGATTCTTCTACTCCAAGCATTTGACTAGGAATGTTACTGAAAAAATCTTCAAGACCCGATGGTACTGCTATCCACATCGATCACACGGATGCAAGGCTGTTGTATACACAATTGATGACCTCATTGTGTCCTGCAAACCAGACCATAATCATGACAAAGAATGATCTGAAACGAAATAACTAACTTATCACTTGTGCTTTGAAATTATTTCTTAGTGCGCCTTCACATTAGAGCGTCAGCAGCACAGCAGCAGCGGATGCCTTTACATTAGCAGCGCGACAGTCGCGCGACTGGGTCGGCCCCACTGCATCCATACCCCATTTCAGTGCTATTACGGGGATAGTATTACCACTGCAATGGGTAATGGGTATAATGGGACGGACCCGCGCGACTTACGCGACGCTGTAGCGCTGCTGCTGCGCTGCCGTATATAGTATGAAATCATCGGCAGCACGACAGTCGCGCGTAAGTCGCGCTGCTGCCGCGCTGCTTAAGTCGCCTAAATGTGAACGTGCTCTTACTGTGACCATAATAATGTACCAAAATCAAGTGTTTTGAAATTGAAAAAAAAAATACTATCAATTATTTCTTTTTATTGTAGAACTTAATAAGGGTGTTCTAAAAAGCATAAAAATGGTTAAGACATTGAAATAAATTTGAATACAGATCTCATGTGCAAAGTATCTTCAAAAGGAAGACGGCAAATCATTTACGAAAATTATAAATACTTAATACGAATACGGAGTGTAGAACAAAGCGTGGGCTATTGGTACTGCTCCTCCCATTACTCCAAAGATTGCAAAGCTGGTTTAAAAACTTTAGGAGGCACTGTCCTAACAACATAAGATAAAAATGATCATGAGCTTTCAATGAAGTGGCGAAATTACATATTGATACAAAATACCTTAAACAAATAACCGACGCATAGATAACACGGCCAAATTCTGATGATGATATATTTTTTTGTTTTAAAATCGTTTTTGCTAGGAATCTTAGTTGTGAAAAAGATATTTATGTTTTTGATATACTAATTATAACAATTTATTTAATAAATGACCGGTGGTGGCTTTTCTCCAACATGAGATTTGAGTATTTTAAAGTAAGTTTTTGGGAATTTTATATACATTTCGACAAACCAGAAATAACAAAAGAGTTTAAATTTTAGTTATGTTGTTATTGTTGTTTTTTCTGCCTGGTGGGCTGGCCACTGAGCAATCAAAAAACACGAATTTTATCTCAGCGTTTACCGAGCGCCATTCGGTGTCTGGATAAAAGTGGTCAAACTTTCCACCACTGGTAAAGTAGTAATTATTTGTGACAGTACTCAAATCGTTAAATGTAAATCTTTGCTTGCAGGCTCATTTGCAATGTCACAGAAAGGAAAGCGTTTGTTAAAACTGAACGGCTACAGCTACTATGAAGACAGAGTCTCAACAAGAGGAATCGGCACGTGGCACTGTTCCACGCATAAGATGCGAGGATGTAAGGCTCAGATGAAGATGTTAGATGATGTCATAATTCAAACCGAAAAAGCCGTTCACAACTACGACCCACCCGGACAGTGATATTAAACTAAGGAACTCGGACATTGGACAGGGACCCTATTTTTGAATCTCTCGCTTGAATATATAAGGATCAATCATTTAAAGTGTTATTTTAACTGTGTCTTTGTAAACATCATATCAACACGATACTCTCATTATTTTTTGGAAAATCGAGATTTTGTTTTTAACCGACTTCAAAAAAGGAGGAGGTTATCAATTCGACTGCATGTTTTTTTTGTATGTATGTTACCTCATATCTCAGTGGTTTGTCGACCAAATCGAAATTTTGTTTCGCCTACTTAGAGGGTGTACCTTCTAGTTGGTCCCATTTTTTCCATTTTGGGATCTGATGGAATCTTGGTGTAATCGAGGGAAACCCTCAAATTTTAAAGGCACTTATAGTATTTCTTTACTAGAAATTTAATGTTGACGTCTTGTTACGTCTGATAGTCAACATCTTGTGGGGCTGGGCTGATGGTGGAACTTCTTAACGCTTAAGAGTTCAGTAATTATAATGACGGAACTTATGATATGTAATTTGTAGCTTCTTAAAAAATAAAATCATAAGGTGAAACTCCCCCCCCCCCCTCTTTTATGTAATCACTTAAAATGAAGAAATAAAATAAACTTTAGAAAAAAAGTAAAAACTGACTTCAAAACCAAAATGCACTTAAAAGTCTTAAATAAAATCTTCACCATGGAAAGAAAAGGAATCCGTTTTAGGCAATCTTGGAGTCGGTGCCATCACTTTGACTATGAAGCATCAACTATCACAGCACCGACTCCAAAAAGAAATTGTTTGCCTAAAACGGATTCCTTTTCTTTCAATGGTGAAGAGTTTATTTAAGATTTTTTAGTGCATTTTGTTTTTTTTTTAAATTATCTTGTAGATTGTAGATTCTCCTGTAGATTTTAAAAGTTATCGACTTCATTGGCATCGCCTTTCTCAATTCAATGCCTACTCCCTATTTTGCTCTAATCTAAACCTTAATTTATAAAAAATAAAAATCTGAAAAAATAAACACCTTCATCTCAAATCATTCATTTCATTTCATTTCATTTCATTCATTTCATTTCATTTCGAAGTGTTTTTTACAAAAATGATTCTTTTATTGAGCTGTATCGGTCCTTTAAATATTATCACTTAAAACGAGGTGACCTTATTTTGTGTGATTTTTGTTCGAAAATGAATTAAATATCAATAAAAATCACGCGCAATATAGACGTTAGAACTAACAAAATTCAGTTATGTTTTTAAATAAGTCCCGTGTGAAATTATACTCATATTCCTTGAAAAATCGGACATTTATTAATTAATATCACACGCCATCATGACACGAGTGATTAAAAAATAGGGGCCCAGGTAACTACAGTATTGCCGGGTTATCGTAAGAATGGACCTCAGCTGTGTGATATGAAATACTTACGTTTATTTTTGAACTGCCCCCAGAGTAATTTACCTTCTACCTTACCTAGTAACTAGGTTTATAAGTACGTACATCTATTACAATTGTCACCTATACCTGACGCAAGAATAAATAAGCTATATTGCATGATATACAGTATTGACACAAAACTGACGAACGTGGGTGGTGGGTGAGTGGGAAAGCGGGTTCATTCTTATGGTACTAGAATATAAATGTAGTGTCGCTAATCGCTGAAGGTTAAGCTCTCGTTTATTGGAAGATGTATTACTTGCTTTAATAAGTTGCCTCAAAATATAATTGAATTACCTGTATATAAATACAAATCTATTGTTAAACAATGTTTAATGACTAAAGGATATCCTACTACTATTATAAAGGCGAAAGTTTGTAAGTATGGATGTATGGATGTATGGATGTTTGTTACTCTTTCACGTAAAAACTACTGAATGGATTTGAATGAAACTTTACCACAATATAGCTTATACATCAGAATAACATATAGGCTACAATTTTTGAGGTTTTTAATGTGAGGTCGTAAAAAACATGAGGTTTCTAATGTGAGGACGTAAAAAAACACATTTTTTGCGCTTACATTGCAAACGCGGACTGAATCCTACAAGATAGATCAAAACAATGTACTACAGTATTGTACAACTTAAAAAGGTCTCCAAAAAAATCCGTGATGGTATATGTTTATCTCTTAGGAATAACCCACAATAACAATTTTTTATCCTTTACTTTGTACGAGAAATAATGGCTTATTTACGAAGCGATTTTAAGCAATACAGTATTAACCCTTATCCAATTAAGTATCTTAAATACATTATGCATTTAATAAAGATCAATATGGCTTTTTACAGCATGTAAATTAAATAAATATTTTCGAAGATATCACAGATTTAAAATGCAGAGTCATAGCAATTTCGGCGACAAATACCGTTTCGGTGATATACCGGCAGCGGTGCCAGGCGAACGGGGCGTGGGGGGAGCGGGGTAGGTGCGGTGGGGAAGAAGTGGCTCATCGCTGAGTGCGCGACCCGAACGCGGCTGGACGCGTGAACGTCGCTGATGGTTGTGTCCGTTTTGCGAATTTTCAAGGTACTAGCGATTTAATAAAACCTATGGTCGCCTACTTTAAGTAATATAGGCCTAAGGTTAGTTATTGCCAGGTTTCTTTTTGGTTAGGAGTTACACGTACAAAAACATACTTCATTTTTACGAATTACTTCATTGATAATTCAATTACTATATAGATAGGTTACTTACAGTTAATTATAACAAATTATATAAATAGGTTAATTATAAAGAATTACTTCATTGATAATTCAATTACTATATAGATAGGTTAATTAAATAGGCAAGGATTGCATTAAAGTACAATCATAACAATAACTACCGTACTGTATTTTTTGGAAGTATAGAAACAACACGTACTTAAGAATTATGCCGCGAAAGCGTAAGTCTTATCTTTCCCAAAGCTCTAATAAAGCTCGAACTATGAAAGTAGCTAGACTTAACGAGACGTTTCCACAAGCCGAACTGCGAAGGCTTAAACAAGCAGAGCGTGAGGCAGCTCAAAGAGCTGCTGAGACACCAGGGTGCCATCACACAAGTTGGAATTAAAGGTTGGTGTACCCGTTTTGTTAATGCGTAACCTGGATGCGCCAAGATTATGCAACGGTACTCGGTTGCGAGTTACCGAATTAGGAAGGCATATAGTGAAGGCTACAATTTTAACTGGAGAAGCCAAGGGAGACAATGTTCTTATACCGCGCATCCCAATCATACCCAACAACTTGCCATTCAATTTTAAACGCCTGCAGTTCCCATTAAAAGTCGCATTTTCAATGACGATCAACAAATCGCAGGGTCAAACCTTGAAGGTAGCAGGCCTACATTTGGGCATGCCATGTTTTTCTCACGGTCAGCTCTATGTGGCTTGCTCACGTGTTTCCAAAGCGAAGAATCTGCATATTTATGCTGAAGGAAAAAGATCGTAAAATGTAGTTTATAGGAGCATACTGCAGTAGCTACCTATAGACCTATGATTAGGGCTCTGCAGTGCTTAGTTACCGTATTTCTTACTTATTACTAGACTAGACGGGACGAACCTGAAGTCCACGCGAACGAAGTCGCGGGCAAAAGCTAGTTATAGAATAAATGATTATATAAACGATAAAAATGTATGGTCTAGCTTGTAAGAACATTTAAATTGTAATATTTTTAAAAGGGGCATTGACAATAGTGACTGAGTTTGTTGCGCAGCTTCTTCTCAGCACTAGCCTACAATTGTACCGAAGCTATGGTAGGGCCTGAGTTGGGACGTGTATAAGTGCTAGCAATAGCTTATGTACAAAAAAAACTAATTTTGAATTTTTTGCTATATCGGCACTCACACTCGTAATAAATAGATTCGAAGACTGTAGCCCGAACACGAATTACCATATTTTTTTATCGTACATGTCATATTTTATGTTATATTTGTTAAAAAAAGACTCATAATTTTCTCTTCATTAATTTGATACCAAACTTTTTTCCAAGGTAAGTACCGCAATATATTGTTGTAGCATTCGCTATGTTGCATTTTTAGGAAAAAGTAGCGTTTGTTACCTTGGCTCCTATAGTTAAGTCATTCGCGTCAAGATAGTGTGTGATATTCATTGATTAATATTCGATTTTCCAATAAAAATTAGTATAATTCCACGCGGGAGTGATTGAAAAAAGAGAACTGAATTTTGTGAGTATTAACGTCTATATTTCGCGTGATGTTCATTCGTTTTCAAATTTACACGTTTCCATATTCAAATGATTCAATAATAGGGCCCCTGGACTTAAATAATTGTTATGATTTTAATGGTTTTTTGATTCTCCGGCTGTAACCTGTTAGTGAAATAGATAACATATAAAATAAATAAGTAAAATCGATTGATAAGTCTCTGGCTCATTAGTTTAGCTGCAAATGTAACCCACTTAAACACGCATACATAACTAGCATCGTAAAAGAGATTTGATAGAGAATCGATTAAGATCGACGCTTCTCCAGTTGACCCTGAAGTGCCTCGACCATCCACTGGAGCACCCCGACCAGAACACGATGGATTGTTCTTCTTCTTTGAAAGGAAGTATGACATACAATCACTTACCTATTTTCGAAGAACTGAAGGTACCTCAATTCTGTCGTTTGAAGGGCTCCAAATCACGAACAAAAACGACTTTTATGTTTTTTAAGTAATTATTTATTAGTGACTATCTATATTATCTATTTTGTTTCTTTTAAATTAGTCCCTCTTGAATATACCACACTTGTGCTAATATTGTTTTTAATCCTCAAAGTACTTTTTCTTTTTAACCCCGTTTAGCTCATTCTTTGATGCCGTCTTCATCTCTTCAATCGTGGCTAACAGTCATCCTTTCATGTGCCTGTGCAGGTTTAAGAACGACTGAAAGTCTCAGAAGGTCAAAAACAGGGCGCGTATTGCGATCCGATCGGATCGGATAACGAACATCTCGTCTGAGATCGTGTTTTCTACAACTTTTGACATTCCTTCTTGACAGTCCGTTTGACAGGGTGGACGATCGTCAACCAGCAGGCGGCGCGCCGTAAGCGCGTTACAACGCATGCGCCGCAAGTCGAGAGTGGGTCCGAGTTGGTCTCGATTCGAAGTGGTGACGTTACGAAGTTGATAGACGTGCGTCGAAGTATGGAGTTTCATACAAAGAATACTGAACTAGTTGATACGGTGCTGTTACCGTAACGGGTTGATTAGTGGACTTCGACCTTGGACGAATAAACCACTGGACGCGCAATGACGGGCAATTTCGCTTGTGCCCCCTTAGCAACGAAGCAGGCTTTTTGGCCTACCTTACAGGTGACGTCTTATCAGTACGGTGAAAGAGCTCAGTGAGAAACATTGTCGGAAAAAATGGGTATAATTAATAAGGAACGATATTTTTGTGAAAAATATTTTTTAGACAAGACAAAAAAAAATTTATCCGTAAGTAACTTTTTATCCTATAAAAATCTGTTATTTTTTCTTAAAAACAGTGAATTGCATTTTCCAAAAGAAAAGTTACATTGCCATTTAAAAGAGTAGTGGTCAGTAACTACAAAATCAACAAGATAAGGATCGACATACGTTCATCATTCGTTCCCTTGTCAATTTAGTTATAATTGTGCCTGATAATTGTCGATAAATCATATCGATAAACATAGTATTATTGCATTTTTAATATAAATACTTTTAAAATAAAATAATAAATCTGTAAAATGTTTCACTCGAGAGTAGATTAAGGTAATCTTAAAAATACTACAGTCTGCTTTGAAATTTTAAACTTCATATTATATGACAATACATCCTTCTAAAATAATTTTAAATTTCCTGTAGATTCATCAAGGAAAATAAAGTGGGTCGAAGCCGAAATGTGGTATCCATTTTACACCAGCGTGATTTAATACCAAAGCAAAAAATGTACTACTTATTTATCCCAATGGAGGAATTTAACGGTGCTAGGGAATGTTTACTTACGGGCTGTTTCACAATGTCTTAGAAGTTAGTGTTACTTGGTAGACCGTTCATATAAAACGACGTTCTATGTTTAAATTGTTCATTGAACATGCTCGTAATGTAATTTATTGTTTTGGTGATAAAAAAATCGTATCATTTTACAAAAGAGTCGTCATTCATTCGTTTCACACATATCGATAAAAAATATCGACATTTTCATGCACTAAATGTCAATAATTGACACGACAAGCTCCCCTCGCCCCGCATAAATTAGTTGATGATGTTTTTATACATTTGCTCTTGCGTTTCACATTCAGTGGTTAATTTATCCAAGGCCTCGACCTTACAACGGAAATGCGATACCTGATTTTCTCTAAATTCGGTAGCCTCTAAAATATTCGAAAGGATGTTTGGTACGTTAAGGAGTGGACTACTTAATGAATTTGAAAATCTGAAATATGCGGCGACTAAGTATAATTTTTAATAACGCTGTGTGTCGTCAATAATAATTATCAGATTGCATTTGAACCATTTGACCATCGCTCAGCACCATTTATATATAGATCACTATTAGCACTAGCTTCTGATTTGACACTTTAACATTTGTCGGCGCTGCTATCAAGAGACAAACTTCTTGATACCGAATTTAATTTTACAGAAAACTATTGTATGAATGTTAGTATCTATTTTCCTTTATTTATCCTTGTTTCGATGTTATGAAGCCGTTTATATGAAGCCATTATTAAAATTAAACAAATAATTTTAATAATGGCCGTTTCATAACATCGAATAACATTTCACAAAAAAAATGATTCGCAAAAAGCAGAATAACGACATATCAAACTAATGTTTTAAAGAATAATTAAGTTATCTATAAAACCATTCCTAAAAACATGTTGCAATGTCTAACGGTTCCCATAGCATTTTTTCCTCAAATAACTAAATCAATAATCAAGTAAGCAGGTATGCATGCATGAAAACAAGCAGGCATGCAGCAGGTACGCATGCATTCATGGATGCAAGTAAGCACATGTATGCATACGCATGCAAGTAAGAAGGCATGCATGCAAACAAGCAGCATGGCTTTTGAATTATACTCTAGTTAGTATCAGGCGGACTAGTACCAAGGCGAGGAGATCACGGCGAGTCGGGATTAACACAGTTGATTTATTATATCAGTTGTACTTTAAATTGTCTATTTAAAGTATGCAATATGTTGTAAATCGTTCAGAAACATCTGCAAATTGATTTTTGGTTGTCTTTCTGTTTAATAATTGTAACCGGTGACATGAGGGCTGATTTTAAAATATGTTGTATATCGTTTAGAAACATCTGCGAATTGTTTTATGAGGAATTAAAGTCATTGGGTCAATCAAGTTTAGAATGAGTACCGTCATTGACTCTACGCACCCTTACAATTACAATACCTATAGGTAACTATCTAAAACTTAGGTACCTACGTAATGTTAAGTCATATCAATTACCCGAAGTATGTACTTTGGACAAGCGGCTGTACTATAAGTATGGGATCGCTTTAAGGGCACTGTCATCTTAGAAAGAGCATTATCATTCAAAATATATGAAATAAATCGTGAAAAAAAATAAAATGCATTTTGATTTTGACTTGGTTTATACGTGGCGTAATAAATCACTTACCTAGCGGCCGTAAGTATATGACTAGTGACAGACCGCAATGTTCCGATTCTACTGTATTTTGGATCTTTGCAGGAGGCTTTAGGTACACAACGTCAAGAAAAGGAAGACGTTTGGTGGAACTCAACAGTTACAGATACTACGAAGAAAGAGTCACAACTAAAGGAGTAGGGGTTTGGCGCTGCTCCACGCACGTCCCCCGAGGCTGTAATGCGCAGCTCAAGATGCTGCATGATGTCATAATTACCGCCCGGGAAACTCACAACCATGACCCCTTGCTGAACAACTATATGTCTTGCTTGTAATAAAGGTATAAAAGGGGGCGCCCATACAACAAAATGTGTTTCTGTTGTATGGGCGCCCCCTGTCTCTGTTGTTTTTAATATATATAAATAGTATACATGGGTGCTTCTGCTGTTTTTAATATATATAAATAGTAAACAGGATCTTGGATTAAATGCTGAAATATATTTATATGCGGATGACACAAGTTTGTTTTACTACGGGACCTCCATAAAATACTGAGTATCAAAATCACAAAGCGATCTAAATGCACTTAATGACTGGTTCTTGACAAATATATTTACGGTCAATGTAACTAAATCCAATCACGTCATATTCGCAGCAAAAAACAAAAAAAAACGATGAACAGCTAGAACTAAAAATAAATGACGAAAAACTGTCTAGAAAATCGAGCGAGAAGTATCTTGGTCTCACGTTCCATCTCGAAACCATATATTCAAAAAATTAAAACTAAATTAACTTCATTAACTGGGACTGTACGTAACATAGCGAATTGTTTACCTCGGAAGATCAAATACTTAATTGATAACTCACTAATCAAACCACATTTAGACTACTTAATTGAAATATGGTAAACAGCGTATAAAAAGTCTATACGCAATATATATAATAAATATATATAACAAAATATATAGTATAAATATGTGTATAAAAAGTCTATACGCAATCTTTTTCTCAATGAGAATAAATAACATGATATCTGTTCAGCGTGAAGTATGGATTTTATTGTATTTATGTATGTTTATGTAGGTTTATTTAAAAAGTATTTATGTAAGTATATGTAGTTCATTCATTTTGTTAGTTTTTTTTGTTATTTTACGCCGCCTCAACAGTTTCTGTCTCACCCAATGGTTGACTGGTAGAGAATGCTTTAAAGCATTAAGTCCGCCATTTGTACTTTATTTTGTTTGTGCAATAAAGAATATATAAATAAATAAATAAAACAGCCAGTAATACTAATTTGAACATAATACAAACAGCCCAAAATAAACTTATAAAAACATTATTTAATTTCGATTTTCTTTCACCGACCCAAAAATATACGCAGACACTCGGATAATGTCAATTAAAAAAACCTATGTATATTAAACATGTATATTAATTCACAAAATCCAAAATAAACAGATTCATACTCAGCTATCATTCCGCAATAAAGGTTACTTTCAAAAAATGAAATTACGAAACGCGTCTCAATTTGTATCACGCTCTCCAAGGACAAACTACGGAAGGAAGAACATTGAATATGAAGGCGTGAGAATATACAGGGTGTCCAAAAAATGAAGGATAATCCTGTAACAGGGGACAGGTCACATTAAGGCCTATTATACGGCAAAAAAAAATTCAGGTAAAAGTCTCACCATTTTCAAGCTATGAATATTTTTAATTTTATTTTGGAAATTTTGTACTCGTTTATTATAATTCATGCCATTTTTACAAATGATGACTTTTTTGAGTCCTGTTTTTTTTGTAACCCTCACAAATGCTTGAGTCATCTAAAGCAATGTCCCTTTTAGTTTGGAAATGGTACGAAAACTAAAAAAAAAAACATGTTTTGCAAATACTTTAAAAAAAATTATTCAATAGCTGACTTTCATAGCCTGTGGTGTAAAAAAAATGTACCAAGCAGATTGTGCCAATTGGTTTAAAAAGTTGCTTGTTTAGTGACAATTTTAAAATGTTATAATTCTTTCACGTTCCTTTATTAATTATTTTTTTATTAAAATTTAAAGTTCTTAAAAAGTATTTCTGCATTTTAAACAATTCTTTGAAAATTGGTTTTGTAATAGTGTAAATGCAAATAAAAATACAGAATAACTATAAAATAATTTTTAATTTAACCAATACAATTTAGAAAATCACTTAAAATCACAGTAAATGTTCAAAGTGGCCGCCATTTGCCCTTATGCATGCCCTAAATCTTTTAATGCAAGACCGATTTATACGGCGAGCATAACCCTCGCGTGAAATGTGTTCCGCCGCTTCTCGAATTTTTGTTCTCAGCTGTGTAATAGATGTCATTTCTTTAGAGTACACCAAATCTTTTAAGCAGCCCCAATAAAAAAAATCCAAAGGATTCAAGTCCGGCGATCTTGCTGGCCATGCAATAGGGCCGAGGCGCCCGATCCACCTTCTTGGGTACCTTTCGTTGAGATAATCTCGAACCACTCGAGCGTAATGGGCTGGGCAGCCATCATTTTGCAACCACATGCGATGCCTTGTTGCAAGCGGCACGTCTAACATGAGACTTTCCAATTGGTTTTGTAAAAAGTCTAAATAAATTTCTCCTGTTAAGCTTGGTGGCAGCTCGTACGGGCCAATCACTTGTCCATTTATTATTCCGGTCCACAAGTTAATTTTAAATTGTGTCTGAGAGTGGTCTTCTCTTATGGCATGGGGATTTTCCATCTGCCAGCTATGTACATTGTGCATATTTAAATATCCGTCTTTTCGGCACGAAGACTCGTCGCTCCACAAAATCTTACTCAAAAATGTAGGGTCTTCATTAATTTTAGTAAGCATTGTCCTACAGAACTGAACTCTTCGCGGGTGGTCGGCAGGTAATAAAGTTTGCACCCGCTGCACGTGATATGGGTGCAATTCGTATCTTTTTAACACTTTATGTACGGTGCTTTTTGGAATTCCTGTAGCGCGTTGTATTTTCCTTACGGAAGTAGAGGGGTCTGCTTCCACTTCACCTAACACTTCATCATCGATATCCATTCTTGGTCTTCCTTGGCTGCCTCCTCTTCCTGGAGTCCGTCCTTCCGAGTACGTGCGATGGACGTTTATAAACACTCGGTAGCCTGGAGAATGTCGATTAGGATACCTACAACAAAAAGAAATAACACTAATGTTTGTGCAACGTGCGTTGTATCGTCGGAAAAGGAAATTTACCGTTTAAAGATGTTTTTTGCATAAAAACCCGTAACAAGACGTAGTTTGAAAAAGAAAAAGTTTTTAATTAACGTCCAAATAAGATTTGTAAGACTGCTCTGATTAATATGACTTGATAGAGAAGGCTAAGTAAAAACTATCTTACCTCTCACGATAGAGTTGAGCAGCTGCGGTAGCGATGCAACGGCATTCTCCATAAATTAAATGCATATCAGCATACTCGCTAGCCGTGTACACGTGTCTAGGCATAGTGGCCCAAAATAACCTCGAAGGTTAGATGTCCGTTGAAAAGCCAAGTCGTCGAGATCACCAGTATCAAAGTCCAAATCACAAAGCACAACAAGTCCAATTTCAAAGCACAAAACGTAAAAGAAACTAATCAAAACCCAAAAAAATCACGTGCGCGTCACAACTGAGCAGAGTCAAGCAGGACACTAAAACATTTTTTTGTTTATTTGAGATTCGGATCCCTTCCATTTCCAGTGCGATAGCGCCGCGCTCTACCAATCAGGTAGCTATTTTAAGGTCAACCTCGGGCCAGGTAGAAACCCTTTTTGCGATTTCATTGTTCATAATTATGAACAATGAAATCGCAAATAAGGTTCCTACCTGGCCCGTACATGACTCACACAACGACAAAAGACTTGCATAGTTACTTCGTTTCGATGTAACTTTTTTTAAGAGTCCGAAATAACGACGTTTGTTCATTAGAATTACAATAAAAAATTAATTTAAAAGTAATTGCTAAACAATAATACCTTTCTCAAATTGTCAGTAAACTAGCAACTTTTTAAAGTAATTGGCACGATCCGCTTGGTACATTTTTTTTACACCACAGGCTATGAAAGTCAGCTATTGAATATTTTTTTTAAAATTATTTGCAAAACATGTATTTTTTTTTAGTTTTCGTACCATTTCCAAACTAAAAGGGACATTGCTTTAGATGACTCAAGCATTTGTGAGGGTTACAAAAAAAACAGGACTCAAAAAAGTCATCATTTGTAAAAATGGCATAAATTATATTAAACGAGTACAAAAATTCCGAAATAAAATTAAAAATATTCATAGCTTGAAAATGGTGAGACTTTTACCTGAATTTTTTTTTGCCGTATAATAGGCCTTAATGTGACCTGTCCCCTGTTACAGGATTATCCTTCATTTTTTGGACACCCTGTATAACAAACTGCCAGCTGAATTAAAAAACACTGAGTCGACTAAAAAATTTAAGAAAAAAACTAAAAATATATATTTTGAACGAGATCCCAGAAGTGTAATATTAGTACAATAAATTTGTATGGGATTTGCAATTAAACTATTATAAATGATTTTAAAAAAAAAACTAACATTTAAAATAAAATAGACTAATCAAAAATAAAATCAAAATAAAATTAAAAATGTATGTCACATCCAGTAGCGCAAGTACGCTCTAATTCTTCGTACTCGTGATTGCTCGGTCGGTGTAGTATACAACAACAGGCGAAGGCGTTCCATTGAATGTTACCGGCCCGAAATGTCGAACTAGGTACCTTTATCTTTAAGTTTTTGTTTGCATTATATGTCAAGTGCGCTTGTTCTTTTAATTTTACAGTAAGTATTATGTGTTTTCTCAGTAAGTGAATTAACCATTGTAATTCTTAATGAGAAAATAAAGATCTAAAACCCGACCCGAAAAAACGATTTCGATGCCCTGTTTTGCTTGATAAAATTGTTTACCTAGTCAGTGGTAAGAAACCCTTCGTAAAATTTACCTATAACGTTCTTACTCCAGTAACAATAATGATATCATCCAGAGGGAAGAAACTCCTGAACATCGATGGATTCAGATTTTCAAAAGAAAAAGAGTATAAAAGTGGGAAAGTTCGCTGGCAGTGCTCCACGCACCACAGCAGATATCCCAGATGTAAGGCTTTTGCTCACACTGTCCACGACGTGGTGGTAGTTCTTGATAACACGCACATACATGAGGTACCTGCCCTAATATAATGTTTATCTTATCGTTAAAATTAATAATTAGTTATTTATTGACTCCAGATCAAGTCAAGTAAACAAAGAAGGAATCAAAGATAGAACGAGCTCGTTAAAGAAATAATAATTACGTTCAGAACAAATAACAGATACGACATTGTTTAACATCAACAGTTTTTTTTCACAGACCCATTGCACACTGGGACTGTTAACAACGATGCACTCGCGATGCAGCATCGATGCAGTCGCAAAACGTCAACGTTTACACACTTGCGCTACTTTTAGCATCGACACAGTCCCGATGCTAACGCGCTAGCATGCAGTCTAGATGTAGAAGCTATCCATTGACAAACTATGTACTGTATATTGGAAACTGCATCGATGCTAACCAGCGCTAGTATCGATGCAGCAGCCAATACCGATACATTTGTCAAGATCCAGATTCTGTATCGATAATGACGCGCGTTAGCATCGCGACTGTATCAATACTAAAAGTAGCGCATGGTTTAAAGGTAAAAATTTTGCGACTGCATCACTAAAAATAATTTAAAAAAAAAGGAAATAACTGTCTTCAAAACCAAATTGCACTAAAAAGTCTAAAAGAAACTCTTGACCCTATAAAGGAAAGAAATCTATTTTAGGCGAACCATTTCTTTTTGGAGTCGGTGTCACCACAGTGACCATCTCAAGCATCAACTATCAGAGCACCGACTTAGGGTTATTAAGTGTAATGTAGTCTCCACCTTACTAAAATACGTAATAAATAAAATAAGGTTTTTAATTTTATAACACTATTTTTTAAAGTATTTTATTGAATGTTTCATGCTGTACCTATACTCGTATATCTATTTAGTTCTCAGTGCAAAAGATTACAACACCTCTATATTTCAGTGGATATTGTATTCACAACGTCTCAAAGAGGAAAGCGGTTGATCAGAGTGGGTGATTTCACCTACAGGCTGGCTTCGGGCCGAGGGCCAAGGATTCGTTGGAAGTGTTCTACACACGACAGCCACCGTGGGTGCAAAGCTTATATCGTCACTTACAACGATGAAATCATTACCATTCATGATGGTCACAACCACGCTGCCTCGAAGAAGACGCATTTTAAGTTAAGTCAAAGTTGAAGCTATTATGACGTAATCTATACAAACCGGTTAATCGAAATCAACTGCGTTCCTTCTATTGGCTTATAACGATCGTAATCCCAAAAAATCGTTTTCCCATACTAGTGTACCGATCAACTGACGCTAGTGTCCCATACAAAAAGTTGATAGATTTTTAGCAACAGAATCAGCACCGAGAAGGAATGCACTTAATTTTGTTGAACCCTGTATATTTTCTCTGGTAAAATTAGTGTAGCTTTAGAAGTAGTTCTAATTGTTTATAAAGTAATTTAGTTCGAATATATTTTCATGCATTTATCTCATTATATTCTGCGTACAAGTAGAATAATAATTATAATAAAACTCTTTATTGAACAACACAAAGTAAATTATTCTTGAGAATAAACAGCATAAACGATAATTGCAAACGCTGTTTTTATATCTATTCTATAGTACTTGTATCGTATCCATTAGCGCTAGTCTATGTGTGCGTTGTTGCTCGTGCGCAATTGAATTGAATTCAATTCATTTTATTTGCAAAAAACATGGTAAAAATACATACACATACATATTGTGGTGTTTATAAATACATTAAAGTTCAGCATTTTTTGTCTGGGTAAGACGTCATTTTGTTGGGCATGCTAGATTATAAGTCGAAAATATGTAGTAACTTCTGTTTTGTATTTTAGCACTTAAACACTAACCCTTATAAAATTCCGCTATTTGTATGAGCACAATTCCTTTTTTTTAATAAAGTTTAGTTTTACAAAATTTTACTGATTAGGTAATGCTAATTTTACTGTGACGCCTTTTCAGTGTATAATACAAAAAAAACGGTCAAGCGCGAGTCGGACTCGCGCACTGAGGGTTCCGTGCCAACTTTAACTGAATTAGGGAATCCACTAAGTAAAATACCACAATGTTTTGTTGATATAAAATATAACTTTGTGTATCATAGTGTTTGTATGAAGAACAAAGTTATGTTTGCGGTGGTTGAAAATTTGCTATATCTCAAAAACTTTTCGTTTGATCCCGTCGAAACCAATTTTGAAAGTATTTGTTAGGATCTACATTATTGTATTTTTTCAAAAATTAACACTAGCTTAGTTTAAAAGTTACATGGGAGAGAGGGGGGGGGGGGGGGACGTGTACAAAAAGGGGAAACG
The DNA here is from genome assembly GCA_963924145.1 of Pyrausta purpuralis. NCBI lineage: Eukaryota > Metazoa > Arthropoda > Insecta > Lepidoptera > Crambidae > Pyrausta > Pyrausta purpuralis. The sequence goes on from OZ001643.1 coordinate 25,210,541, forward strand.
AAATGTTTTTACCAATTATCGCCCTATTACACTTCTTTTATCAATAGACAAAATCGTTGAAAAATGTGTGTGCGAACAAATTTACAACTTCTATAAAAACACAAAGTAATAAGTCCATACCAATACGGTTTTCAGACAGGTAAGAGTACAGCAGATCTTTTATCTAAATTTACAGATGAAGTCAATAGTTACGTGAATGAAAAAAGAGCACATGTGCTGGCATTATTTATTGACTTCTCGCGTGCTTTTGATACCTTGGTACACGAACAAATAGTTGACAGACTAGATAAATGTGGAGTACGCGGACCTATACTAAAATGGTGCCAAGGTTACTTAAAAAATCGATCTTACTCTGTTAAGCTCTATAATACCTATAGCGAATCAGTATTGACAACCGAAGGTACAGCTCAGGGATCAGTACTGGGCCCTTTGCACTTTCTGACGTACGTCAATGACATGGAAAGTTGTATTGAGAACAGCACATGTTATCAATTTGCGGATGATACTTGCCTGGTCATAAGTGATAAGGATCCACAAAATGCGTGTAATCGCCTACAGGCTGATTTAGATGCTCTCTCAAGATGGTGTCATGACGCTGGTCTCGTTCACAACGCTTGCAAAACTAAATTAATAATAATTAAATCGCCACATGTCAAGCAGTTACCGATTAGGAAACTGATTGCACACAATCACACCTGCCTACACACTAACGGGTACCCTACGTAATATCGAAACACAAATCATCGATTATCATTTCAACGAAAACCATTGATCGATTGCTCCATTGATAGATGCCTTATTTGTACCAAGCTTTAATTCATCGATGTAACAATTCGCCGAAAACCAACTTTCCGATGTTTATTTCACCTACACTATACTTAACCGACTAATTGTTTTGTCGAATGTAACATTTCACCGATAAATCGAGACACCTAAACGACTGTGTTAGATAAGTATTTTTTATTGTAACCTTAAATTAGGTATTACATATGTATAAACTACCCTATGTTCAGCAATATAAGCGTGTAAAGCTAGGTAAATATGGATAGGAATATTAAGTACCAGGTTGTAATTTATTTATAGACAGTTATGTATGTACTAATAGATAAACAATTTACAACTCTGAGTTTCTTGTGCGTATTTATTATATTTTCTACTCATTTTGTTTTAAAAAAAATCAACCTGGTACTTAATATTCCTATCCATATTTACCTAGCTTTACACGCTTATATTGCTGAACATAGGGTAGTTTATACATATGTAATACCTAATTTAAGGTTACAATAAAAAATACTTATCTAACACAGTCGTTTAGGTGTCTCGATTTATCGGTGAAATGTTACATTCGACAAAACAATTAGTCGGTTAAGTATAGTGTAGGTGAAATAAACATCGGTAAGTTGGTTTTCGGCGAATTGTTACATCGAGGAATTAAAGCTTGGTACAAATAAGGCATCTATCAATGGAGCAATCGATCAATGGTTTTCGTTGAAATGATAATCGATGATTTGTGTTTCGATATTACGTAGGGAACCCCTATTGTACACCCGGTATTCACTCGAGGAATTGCAAGAAACCGGCTTTTTAACCCGAGCGCAAACAATGCGTACGGCGAGCGCACGACTAGCCACCTGGAGCCCTATTTTTGAATCACTCGCTTCGAAATGGCGAGTGATTTTCGTTCGACAACGAGTTTTTTCTATGGATTTTAATTCATCTTCGAACGAAATCACTCGCCATCTTGAAGCGAGTGATTCAAAAATAGAGCTCCTGATTCCACGACATATAAATAACCTGCCGTTAGATTTGGTGACTGATATTAATTCTAAGAATATCAAAGTTAAATTGAAACAATAATTTTTAAGCTTATTGTAGTTGTTTATTGTGTTTAATAACTTTTTAAAAAAAATATTTTTATCCTTTTAATTTCTGATATGTTAACTCGATAGTTAAGTGTAAACCTCAGTGGTTTTCTAAGACTATCTTATTTAAGAATGTACATTATTGGAATTGATAAATAAATGAAAAAAAAACATATATTTTTATTTATTGTTTACTAATCTATACTAAGGGAAGTAAATCCATGACCATGACACTTGTGATAGTGCTGACAATCTATCAATCGAAACTATTAAGTAGCAATCTCATAAAAAAAACACTTTTAAATGTTAGTGTATTCTATTAACACTTTGACTGCCTTTAAAAAATATGAAGAATAACCCTAAAAACGCAACAATTTTTACGCGTAATTTAATTCAAAATATTTAAGCTAGGTATTTTAAAAAAAAACTACATACGCGGGCTCGAGTAGTCTGAACACAGCATGCTCAAACACTCGGGTCTGAGTGCTATGTGTAAAATGATGTTAGACAAAGACGTCGCCGTAAACACTCGGTGGTTGTCACTCCGAGTGGGTGGCACCGCTGGTATAGTTCGCGCGCACTCGGGCCCGAGTGTTCGGCACTAAACGGTTAATTACTCAACAATTCTGGTATTTTGTAATTCATTTATTAATTAATAAAGTCATCGACTTAGCATGTAGTGTTACAGAAACCATTGTATAGTGTCCAATATAAAATATAATTAATAATAACAGTTGATTTTCAAATCAAATTCACAACAACTCAAAAGGAGAAGCGGAATATCAAAATGGGTGGTTTCACGTTCAGAATCTCTTCGTACAGAGGTCCGAGGGTTCGTTCGACGTGCTCTACGCACCAGCTTTACGGGAGCCGGGCGCGCAACAACACAACCTACGATCAAATTGTTAGTCTCTACACAGAACACAACCATTTTCCTTCAAAAAGGCTATTTTAAATTTGTTTTTATTTTAAAAGAAACCGATTTGTTTTTATTTTATTGATTAAAATCTAGTTGAAAATATTCTGCTTTTGCTTTGCGAACTTGGCAGTCACACTTCCGTCTACATATAAAGAGGCATATTCGTGGTAATTATTTGGTTGTTTTATTCTACAATCATATTTTTATTAGTACCAACATTTCGAAAAGAGTTGAGCACCACTTAGAATTATTTGTGTTTTTTTTATATTTAGTTTATATCATTGAAATACCCGTAGCTGTTAAAACCTCCATAAAAGCTTGTGAAACAGATTTAATGCAAATGATAGCTGATGATAAATACTCATTTATTGTGAAACTAGCGCTTCTCCGCGGCTTCACACGCGTATGATCATAGCCTTTATGCTATTGGTTTATGTTTTATGAAAATCCATCCAGTCGTTTTTCCGTGTAGCATTAACAAAACATACATCTAAACATTCATACTCACATACTTTCGCAATTATAATATAAGTAGGAAGAAGGATAAAGCATTTTGACGTAAAGGAAGTAACTGTGAAACATTCACTTTCAGTTACAGACGAGTATCTAACATCTTAATGGGGCAATAGAATCATTAGGATCAACAGTTTCACGTACAGATTATTAGTATGTTATGATGCCCGTCCACTGGGTGTGCTCTACTCACCACAAACGAGGTTGCCGTGCTTAAGTCACTACTTACAATGAGGAAAGTCTAATACAACACACTCACACAGTTCGAGGAAACAAACAATTTTAATACAGAGTATAAAGAAAATAAGGCGTTTTTGACGAACTCCACGAAATCTGATTTAGTGAAAAAACACAATTGTTTTGTGAATCCGTGCTGAACAGTTACAAATTGTGATGATGAAATTAAACATTTTACGTTATATAGTCAATTTTTTATGCAATAAAGATATGTTATTAAGACTTGGTGATGTCTGATAAATCTTTTTTCTACTTCGATAGAGTAAATTTATCCAGCAAAACCCAGTTGCGTAATTGATAAAGACCTTAACCAAGTGTAAGAATGTCTATTTTGATGGCCATTGTTTTTTTTTAACATCCACAATTGTAAATATCTTATCACTGGTAACGACATTTTACCATTAGTAAACTCAAGAAACTTGATTTTGCGGCACTAAGGAAAAATTTGTCGCTGACCCAATCAGGTGCCATTTTGCTACCTTCTCGTTATTCAGATCCTTCTTATAGTTTTTTAACAATAATTGTTTTCTTCCAGATTTTGTGAATGCTAAATACATCTTATCAAGAATGGGCACACGACAGCTATTATATAATAATAAAAAGTATCGCTTCTGCTCTACGTGGGGGCAAAAGTCACGATGGCGATGCACAACGCCCTCCTGTCCTGCTGTCATTCGCACTATAAATGACTTCATAGTGTCAGTAAATGAAAACCACAACCACACTCAGTAAAAATTACTGATGAAATAATAAGCTCGGATGCAATTTTAAAAAAAGAAGAAAACCACAATCTGAGTAAATCTGGTAAAATATAAGTCTCAATCTGGGGGCGCAACCCATTCACATTTGTATTTGAAATCACGAATTGATGAGGAAGGAAGAAACGAATTCAAAAGGAATACACTAACTACCATAATTTTACTATTTGTTTTTCATATTTTATTCCCTGCAAATAAGCTATTGGTTCAATTTGATTTAAAACAATCATTGTTTTTATAAGTTAGATTAGACACTCTCCAGAATGCTAACTATAGTATTTTTCAACCGTAAATTTTATGTATTTATATGCGATAACAAAAAGATATTAAACTGCTTATATGTACTATGCCACTTGTTATATCTATAAACTAGCAAGCTTAAATGTTTATTTCAGATTATTCAAGAGCGCAGTACATTTTGTCCCTCCGTGGGAGGCGTATGCTACTATACAACGGTCAAAAATTTCGTTTCTCTGTACGTAGTCAGACCAAGGAACGTTGGAGATGCTGCAAACACTTTTGTCGAGCAGTCATACATACTAAGAATGATAAGATTGTGGTGATAAATGACAAACATACACCCTTGTCATAAAAATAAGGAATTATTTGACGACACGTTTGGGGCTTCTGACAATTACGCCGGCGCCCTCGCTAGTTCAAATCCGCTTGTTACAAATGTTAGTGTAATGAGCATTTTAACCTAAGTCATGGATGTTTATATGTATTTAAGTATTTATGGGACACGCCCCCGACATATTCGTTGTTTGGTATATTAAACACAGGGTAGAAAATTCCTTTCTCTGAAACCATAGTTGGTGTGTTGTCTGGCGCATATTATTATTTTAATTGTATATGTAATATTGTGAATAATTGATTGATGTTTTTTCATTAAAGTTCGGTTTATTTGTTAATTTATTTATTTGTGAATCCTCGATTGATACAGCTGCACCGTTACAAGTTGTTTCAATTTAATGTTTTTTTAGATGTCAATACTGATATTGCCGGTTCGGCTCTGGCTATCAAGACTTCCCTGAAACACTGTCTTCTCGAACCGTACTCCACCAGTCATCTACAAGCAACCAGCGTTAGGCTCGAGGATAGCACAGGACCTATAACTCTATCAGCGGTCTACTGCCCACCCAGATATAAAATAACAAATAATATGTTTCATGATTACTTTAAAACCCTCGGCAACAGATTCATATCTGGAGGCGACTGGAACGCTAAGCACACGTTTTGGGGAAGCAGACTAACACTCACTAGAGGGAGACAGCTAAAAAATTGCATCGACCAACATCTTTACTATCCTATGTCAACTGGTGAACCAACTTACTGGCCCACTGACCGGAACAAGGTACCTGATCTAGTGGACTTCTTCGTAACTAAAGGCATAGGCTACCTCTACACTGGAACGGAATCTAATTTCGACGGCTCTTCTGATCATACGCCTGTTATTTTGACCGTATCTACAACTGTAATCAGCCATGAGGGACCTGCGTTGCTGCATAACGGGAAAACAGACTGGGATGGTTTTCGATCATATCTCGATGAGCATATCGACTTGAGGATTCCGCTGAAAACCTGTGAAGACGTTGAGGATTCCTGCAAACATTTTACAAACCTCGTACAAGTAGCAGCATGGAAAAATACTCCTTTTAATAACAAAATACCGGATACTTATATAGTTCTGCCTGTTGAAACAAAGCATAAAATCGCTGAGAAGCGGCGTCTCAAAAGGACATGGCAGCTGTCGCGACACCATTTGGATAAGACAAACCTCAACAAAGCTATTAAGGAGTTGAGATTATCTTTGGAGGAACACAAAAATGAAAGTCTACGGAAGACCCTAGAAACTATGTCTCCAACAGCGAGAGGTGAGAATTCCCTATGGAAGGCAACTAAGTGTATAAATAGACCTCAGCAATCATTCCCCCCTCTAAGAAGTAAGAACACATGGGCTCGTTCTGACCAAGAGAAAGCTGAAACATTTGCAACACATCTTGCTGAGGTATTCAAACCAAACAAGGGTAATGAGGATGAAACTGAACTAGACAATATATTGAACCAAGACATCCAGTTGTGTCTACCTCTTAAACCAACATCACCCAAAGAGATTGCACAAGAAATCAAATTGCTCAACCTTAAGAAGGCACCAGGCTTTGACTTGATCACGCCGAGAATCCTCAAAGAGCTTCCAAGAAAGTGTATAACTTTTCTGACCTGCCTTTTTAACGCCACCTTCAGACTCTCCCACTTTCCGAGCCTGTGGAAAGTGTCCGAAATCGTAATGATCCACAAAGACGGCAAGGCCCCGCACGAGTGCTCATCATACCGACCAATTAGTCTTACGGCAGTCCTCTCCAAACTGTGGGAACGCGTCTTTCTTAAGAGATTGAATGAAGTCATGGAGGAGTATGGTATAGTCCCTGAACACCAGTTTGTAGTCCCTGAACACCAGTTTGGCTTTCGCAGGGCTCACTCGACCGTTGATCAAGTCCATCGAGTATACCATTGTGTAAGACAATGCTTTGAGAACAAAAAATACTGCTCTGCTGCATTTTTGGACGTTCAACAGGCCTTCGATCGCGTATGGCACAAGGGACTGCTTTGCAAAATCAAAAAGAAACTACCGCACTCTGTGTTTCATATCCTTGAGTCCTACCTCTCCGACAGATTGTTTCAAGTCAAACATGGCGATGCCCGATCCTCCCTGATGCCCATCGCTGCTGGTGTACCCCAGGGCTCGGTTCTAGGACCAATCCTTTACAACATCTACACGTCAGACCTGCCAACTTCTGAGGATGTCATGGTTGCTACCTATGCCGATGATATTGCCTTATTGGCTGTGGACAGCAATCCTCATACAGCAAGTGTAAAACTACAACGTTTATTGAACTCTACCTCTGACTGGCTCAAACAATGGCGTATCCAAGCCAGCGCCCAGAAATCCAACCACATAACATTTACTTTAAGAAAACAAGACTGTCCCCCAGTTAGCTTGGCAAATAACATTTTACCAAAAACTGACTGTGTGAAATATCTCGGTTTCCATCTAGATAGACGCTTGACTTGGCAAAAGCACATCAAAATGAAGAGAGATCAAGTCAATAACAAGTTCAGGAGTTTGTACTGGTTGATGGGTAGAAACTCAGTGCTCTCCTTGGATAATAAGCTACTTCTATATAATTCCATTCTGAAACCCATATGGACATACGGTATTCAGATCTGGGGAGTTGCCAGCAATACCAACATTATGTGCCTACAGAGAGTGCAAAATAATATACTGAAGAGTATTGTCAATGCTCCATGGTTCACCAAAAACGATGAGGTCCACAATTATTTAAATGTTTCAACAGTAGCCGCTGAAATAGAGCGCTATAAGCTGCAACACGCAGAACGCTTGGCACGTCATCCAAATCCTCTAGCATCTGGATTACTAAACGACCATGTGGTGAATAGATTGAAGAGGAGCCACGTACTCTGAGTGGACAGTGAGACACTGGCCTCCTGCTCCGCAAACGACCTTCTGCACCCCACAAATCTGATTATAGTCTTGCGACTGATTGCAGATCAAAAAGCTCAAAAAAAAAAAAAAAAAAAAAAAAAAAAAAACTGATATTAAGAAATGGCGTCGAAGCTTAAGTCACCGACGGGAGCAAAAGCGGTTGGCAGAAAGAAGACGGAGGGAGAGGATTAAGAAAGATCCTGAATTATACCTACTAGCAAAAGAAAAAAACAGACAAAGATACCACAAAAGAAAAGCCGAGGGAAAAATTATTCCGTTGTGTGAAATGAGCAGTCAAGAAAGAGAGTTGGTGAGGGAGCAGAATCGCTTGAAAAGCAGAATATTTAGGAAAAGAAATAATTATGTTATCGATCGTCAATCTCCAGTCATCTCTGAAGATCCACCTTCAACATCACCGCCTCCCGCAGTGCAAGAAGGATCTGGATAAATAATAATTGTATCCTAAGTTTAAACTAGCTTCCCATTATATCCTAACTAAAAATCATTAAAAAAATTTAGAACGTGAATGGTTGTAATTGAAAATTGATGCTCTAAGAAAGTATTATATCTAGTAAATATCCGGGATTCCTAGACGTAAATTGATTTAATGAATACACTACTAATTAAGTTATGTAATTGAAACTGCATTAAATAAAATTGCAAACTTACCTTCCGAATCATTAAAAGTAGTTGCTACATTATTTGACACTATTTTTAATGCAATTTACCACACCGCAACGAGGAAAGCCAAATCTGGAGTTTCAAGGGTATAAATACTTTTTGAAGTTTAAAAAATAACAAATCACATTGGAATTGGTCTACTCATGAACCACAGGGATGTAATATTAGAATCTTTACTGTTGAAGACGTGATTGTCGACATCAAAGGCCAACATATATATCCTCCTTCATCACGTTCTATAAAGAAAGTATAGGCATTAATGTAGATATGCATTTAGGCGACGTAATTACTTTTTTAAATGCAGATTAGGTTCCGGTTGAAAAGCTTCCCTGAAAAAACCCCTGATGTGGGGCTCTATTTATAATTACACGCGTCAACATTTCAACAGCCATATTCACGCAAATGATGCAAAATTGGACACCTGTTGTCACTTATTGCTGGTGCTAGCATGTATGCTATTGGGAAAAAACTAAACCGTATGTTATGCCACTAGCGATGCTATTTTGCTTAAGTAAATTAAAATAAAACATAAAATGTCTAACTTTATTTCTCTTTGGCCTGCTGCAGAATCAAAAGAGACAGATTGTCCCAATACTTGATGGATATTTGTGATATATAAGCACTTACTATGAATTTGTACATGATTTTTAAAGTATACTGACCGTTTTTGTGAAAAAGGGTGTGAAAGGGATACCTGCTTACAATGGAATAAAAACATAAAAACAGCAAACACGTTCCAAATGAAAAATACTAGGAAAACTAAATAAGCATATCCTCCTAAGGCCCAGACCAATAAATTTTATACTAGTTATTGCGACCCGAGGTCCTACTAGTAGTACTAATTGTTTATAGTCGTTCAGACCCAACACTTCAGAGTAGTTTTTTTTAATGTTATAGTAATCCTATTGAAGTTATATTTTCAGAGCAAGTTATTTGTTATTGTTAAATGTAATTTAAGGATATTTTGTTCAAATCAAATTTGTGCTATGAGTAGGACCTTGGGCGTTTATGATGCGCGAAAATTTGTTTTATTATTATTTTGAAATTAAATTAAACAACATATTTTTTTCTTATAAATGTTTTTTATTACTTAACCTTAATCAACATTTGTGTTCTTACTAATAAATCTATCACAGATAATCAGACAGACTTCTAATTTTAATTATTTACTAGACATAACAGCCTTTGCAACAGTCTTATGATTTCCTTTTTGTTAATAATTATCTTAGAAAATATTCATAAAAAAATAACAAAATCAACATATTTCTTATATTAAAACTTACGAATACGAGTATCAAACGAAATATAAACTTTCCTTAGGTACCTTCTTTCATAATTATTTTTCTTAACAATTAAAGGCTATGTCAAAAAATTAAACAATTTAACTAACAAAAAATCAACAGTTCACAGTCTTCTCATCTTAACTCTTAATTAAAGACAAAAGTAAATATCTATTAAAAAGAAAGGGGAAAAAAATATTGTATTAATAAAAAAATATAAAAGTAATAACGTCCCGGAGGCCTATCAGTAGGTCTTATTACTATGCCTCAATATACCACTGCAATAATAAACGGGCATGGCGAAATAATAACATCAATTGAATAAGCATTTATAAATTAATATAGGTTACTATAAAAAATAACTAAATTCCACTTGATTTTTGTGATAAAAACAGATAAATTTACCTCTTCCTCGTGCACCTGCCATCGCTCCGGCTGTTTTTGACATTCTGACAGTTGTTTTTTTTTTTCAACTAAATTCTGTGTTGCCATTTGTGAGAAAATATTATGAAGTACAATTTCGCGTACACTCCATTCCAACAGCGGCAAATTTAAATCGGATATTTGACGTTTTGTATTTAGTCCTACACGTAGACCCTTGGGTCGCAATGAGTTTATACCCTATAAGAAGCTTGGGTCTGTAATGGTATAATTAATTAGTACTACTAGCAGGACCGTGGGCCTTAGGAGGATATGGTAATAATTATGTTGTAAGCCTAAATATTTCAAACCAACGACTCTCTCCGTCAGTTGAATGGTATGTCAGGGTATTAAACCCCTTGTTTACGGTCATAGCAGACATATCAAAATGAAAAGAAAGCCGAGCAGTTCAGTATTCTTCATACAAATGATTTATCACCTTGTGATAGCTGATCAAAAAATCGATAATGGATAACGGTTATTTCTAGGTAAAATAGAGTACGTCGAAAAGAGCCAAACGCCAAGAGTGTGATTAAAAGCGGGGTCTACACATACTACCACCAAGCGACTTAGAGGCAGAAGGAGCGATGGCTATGTTGCTCTCATTATGAGGCGCTGTCAAAGGAAAATCTACACCATCGAGGACACAGTTGTTTTGATCAGTGGATAACATTATCAAACTTTGCGCATTTAATATAATAAATAGCACTAGGTTAAATCTAAACGAAGGTAACCCTAATTGAAAAAATATACTAGTTGCCATTTTAAATGCTGTTATTTGTTTGAAAATTTGTGCATGAAGACTTTAAAATTATAATAAATCCTGACATACACTAACGCAATTCACCATACTTTTAACTCTAAAAGTGGTATTACTCGTACCAAATTTGTTTTGTAATAAGTCATCCACATACGAGTTCGTTTTACTTTAACCATTACTGACATTTGTGTGCTATTACAGTTACGCTTTTGAGCATTTAGTTGGTTTATTACCGACTTAAAAAAAGAAGGTAATAATTCAATGTGTATGTATGTGATATCGTTAGAATTTGATATTGAGTCATTATCATCATCATCATCATTGTCAGCCAAAGGATGTCCACTGCTCAACATAGGCCTCCCCACGGTTATACACAGCGACCGATTGTGAGCGGTCTGCATCCTGTGCGATCCATCGTCTAAGGGTCATCTGTCCATCTTGTCGATGGTCGTCCTACGCTGCGCTTTCGATCAAAGGGTCTCTAATCTAGAACTTTTCTGGCTGGCAGTTTTTAAGTATGTTGATTTATTAAGGCTTCCAAAAACGTGTGCATAATTTCTTAAGTGTAAATATGTTTGTCCAAGGATTTCTCGAAGACGAGACGTCATAGCAAGATGATTATTTTTATTCGATTAGGTATATTTCAACTTAAGGAGAAGAGTGTTTACTTTAATTCTTAAGTTTTTAAATTATTTTTAATTTAATTTAACAATTAATCACGGCCACTACAGTACTATTTTGTTTTCAGTTGAGTTCGTCACATCAAGAAGAGGCAACCGGATGATTAAATATCAAGGATACACTTTCTACCTGCAAACGACAAGCAGGCACGGGAAGTGTAGGTGGAGCTGTTCGGCCAACCATTACTGCAAAGCCAAGATCCATACTATAGAAGACCGCATCGTCGCTGTGAACGGCCACCATGATCACACCCGGGTCGACTCCAGCACCCACAGTCTAAAGCAATCTTTTCAATCCTGATAAGGTTTCGCCCCGATAAGTTAAATCGTCTTTTTATCTGCTGCTTCATTATTTTATAAATATACATATATTTGAAAAATACTTTTTTTAGATTATTTAATAAATACACAAAACCACGAATTCAGCGTTTTTCAAGCGTTGCCCATTGGATTAAAACTATCACTAAAGTGATCTCCCTTTTCTTATTATGTGACTTGGTTTTTTACAGTATTTTATAAAGTAAAAAGGTAGAGAATGCGGTTGTTAAAAATGTGATATATCTCAACTACTATCAAAACTACTACTTAGTTCGATCTCGTTCATACCAATTTCCTTTGAAAGTATTTATTAAGATCTACATTGCGTATTTTTTCAAAATGTTTACTAGATTAGTTCAAAAGTAAGAGGTTGGACGACCATTTTACCACTTTGGAAGCGTCTACCTCTCAAACGTGAGACCTTTAGAAAAATGATTTTGAGACCTCAATGTCATTTTAAAAGACCTATCCATAGATATCCCACACGCATGGGTTTGACAAAAACAAATTTTTAGGTTTTAGTTTCATGTATGGGAGCCTCCCTTAAAGATAATTATTTATTTAATGAGAATCGTGAAGTGGTTAGCAGGATACATCCACTCACCAAGCTTCAGCTGTATAATGCAAATAATTACTGAATAAACTGGCTGTGACATACGGACGGACAGTCGGACTTGACGAAACTATAAGGTTTTCATGTCTTTCGGCTACGGAACTAGTCTAGGCTAGACTGGGTTGCTCTTGTCTAGACTAGATTGAATCGCTCTGTCTTGTCTGTCTCTTGTTTTTTACGTCGCACAAGAATTTATACTTTGCATGTTCTAGAAAAACACAACGAAATTTAATGTTTTACATAATTTTATTAACTTGTTTATTTTTTTCAATTTGTTTCCCAGAATGCGAATACATATTATCTAAGCGAGGCAAGCCCATGCTTCGCATGGCTGGATACACATACTACAGGCAATCGGTTTATAAGAACTCGAAGATACGATGGTTGTGTACCATCCACTCTAAGGGGTGCACCGCCTCATTGATCACATGCAAAGATAAGCTATTGTCAGTGAGGAACCACCACAACCATTTGCCAATACAATAGAATAACCTGGATAAATTGTGGAAGTTTATAAGAAATTACTTCATAACAGATTGACTAACTAACTTCCTTTGATGTTATTGTAAGACGCTATTATAACCGTGTACTCATAATTTTACAAATTAAATAATAACACACAATCACATAAAAGTAGTTTATAAGGTAAGTTATATTAACATTTACCTAATACAAATTGACACTTTGTATTTTATGTTGCACTACCGGACCCTACGAACTTTGTCTCGCCCTCGGCCCCGTTCCGCCCCGGTCCCTATCTGAAAGTAGGTAGGTCTTAAATTTCATAATTTTCTTCTTCTGACAGTAAAAAAAAAAACATATTTTTGAAAGAATAAGTGAAATCAGTCCAGCCGATCACGCATAATGCCATGACTAAGGGAAGTATGTTTTTTTTAAATACAGGGTGCTGCTTTGGTCAGTGACATCCAACTCGGGGATGATAATATAAGTTATGCTTATTTAAATAAAGGTACAGTTAGCCTGTAACGTCCCACTGCGGGGCAAAAGCCTTACTTCAACTATGAGGTAGTTTGAGGCATACTCTACCACGCGGGCTCAGTGCGGGTTGGTGGAGGGGTGTTTACAAGGCAAGCGACTAACCCTGCTGTCAGACGTTATCAACGTTATCAAACGGCCCATAAGGCCTCTGACTGGGCTTTACGACTAATATTTACCGATATTAGCTCGCGCGTAACTCGCGGGTATCTACGAAATACTACGCCATAGCGTACGAAGAGGCAACCTGGCGTTGGTAGTTTTGCCTCGCTCGTTAGTATCACAATAATTAATTTATTTTGTGGTTTTCTTTTCCATTAAAATAGATATATATAGATTGTTGGTTGATCGTATGCCATCACCATCATTACTAGCCGCAAAACGTCCACTACTGGGCGAATGTGGTTTTTGGGAATATAAATGTTCTGTATAAATTAAAATGTTATCTTAATAAACATTGTTTTCTCTTGTAATATTGTGTTTTAGTTAGTTTTTAAAAAATACTTTGAATTACAAATTATTATAGTTACTCGCTTGGAAAGTTTTGTCTCGACTAACTTGTCATATTTTATCTGCAGTGCCAAAATTCAAACCAACAGGCAAAGGCGGTAAACTCCTGGTGCTAAATGGATTTCGGTACGGCAAATATGCGCAATACGGCGTCAAAACCACCTGGTACTGCACTCGACGACGCAAGAAGTGCCCCGCTGCAGTTTACACGGTACACGACATGGTTGTCAAACGAAAAGAGAGTCATAATCACCCTCCCAATGATATGTAATATTATTAAAAGCTAATAGGAACTTGTGAAGTAATTGATGACGTACAGATTTTAGATTCTTCAGATTTTAGGAATATGTAGGCGATTCGAGAAGAGTCTGAAGTGGTACCGGAGATATTATGCTTCAAACGTGGAGTAAAAATGCCTTGAAAGTTTTTTCTATTATAATTAAGGGGTCTCGTGCCTCATTAATTTAATTTCTTTTTTACTCTTTTAAAAATTATTTTAAAGCTATGTGCGCCTTCTTAATCCATGTCGACTACCTTTTACTCTTGGTATTTTAAACCTGATATTATAATACATTTTTGTTTCACTTTCAGCCAGCTGGCCAATGATAAAAACGTCGAACAAAGGAAACCCAATAATCGTTCTCGACGGATACCGATACTCTAAACACACAGTTTCAGGTTTGAAGACGAGATGGTACTGCTCTTTGCATCACAAGAAATGCTCAGCAGTTCTCTACACTATTGGTGACGAAATCATCAAACATAATAGAAATCACAATCATCCTAGAATTGATTATTGATATTGTTGAAGCTGGGTGTGGTGACGGTGGTAAATGAAAAGTCTTGGGTCTTCATGATAAATACTTTACTTGGTGCACCAATACATAATAATGACAATGGATGTGTGGTCGGGAAGCGCGGCCGGTGACGACTGCCTGATTAACATCGCGAGCCCCGAAACTGCTCACGATGCAAAACTGTGCGTGGAGCCGCATAACGAAAAAGCTTACGATGCAAGAAGCGTTCCGAGTAATTACAAGTATCGCGTTACCGACATCGTTGGATGGCTCGACTTGCAACAAAGTAATTTACACATCATCATGGCCTACTTATTGCAATACAAATGTAACACTAATTAAATGATCACTTAGCATTGCTTTCTTAAAGATTAACAAATAGACATTACTAAAAAATTCATCGGAAGGAATTTGCGTGTAACACTTTGTTACAGAAAAGTGCCTCAACAAGAAAAATAAATATATATTTCATTACGTACATCATCATCACTAAATTACACAAAGTCACTACAAAATTGAAATACCAGCCTTATTTATTACATACTAAGGTAACATTTAACAAATGAGTCATCTTAGCCTCCGTTAAAAAATTAGCTCTACTGCTCAACAAATAACATTACATCCGCACTCCATGACGATACATAGGAAACACTAATCACTGCTCCAGCCGTTGCGTCTGCGGCGAGCCTTAAATAGCCTGGCGTCTGCTGCGGTACATACTTGAACTGCTCTGCTCCAGCCCCGTTCCATGGTCGTGGTCCCTGATGCCCAAACGATCTGCATGGTGAAATGGCGAGCGAAAGTATTCTTCTATATCTTGCATTTCATGAGCTTTTCGTGATATATCTCGTTCGTCTGTCTACGTGGCAAATTTATTTCACTCTTTGTAGACGTTGGAAAGTATTTTTCTCTCACAGATTTATTCGTACTACGAGGTAAGCTCTAACACGCTGCTGGTATGTTCCGTCCATTTTCTAGAGACACATCTACGAATAGGTATTACCAGTTCCGTGAAGGTTATCTTGCAGTTTTTGTCACGCCGGTGAAAATTTGCACGATACCGGCTGTGGGTTGCTCAACCTGTTCCACGTCATTGCACTGCTGCATGATGCTCGGGAAATAGCCACATGTGCCACGTTGTAGCTGCGTAACTGTTCCCACGAGGTACGACTTCGACTTCATAAGACGGGTATCTGCGTTGTCTTGATGGTGATGATTACTAACACGATGTTGGAATTTTGAGGTACCGCGCTTCGACTTCGCCGAAATTGAGTCGCCCCCTTTTTTCACACGCACGCACCAAACTAAAAGGTTCTCGAACGTCGACATTCTGATGGATCATGTTACAAAGCGTCGGTTTCCGTCACGTTGTATTCTTCAAATCTTGATTTGTCGGGGGTCACCAGTGTTGAGGCTGTGTGGACGGGGTGCAACTTTATAATAAATCGTTTACTTGGTGCACCAATACATAATAATGGCAATTTGCGCTACCACCCCCAACGATAACTGGCCCTGGTAACTTATAACGCGTGCACACTAAGGACAGACGAGAAGTTGCTCGAGCTGGAGGAATAATTGAGCAGGTTACTGGGACATAGTGGGTTTATCAGAAGTCCGCAGAGAGGGCGAGGACACGATAACTCTGAAGTCCGGCAACCTGCTCTTCTACCGGGAGGGTGACCAAAAGTCCGAAGGTGGTGTTGGGTTTCTTGTCCACAGGTCCCTCGTAAGCAACATCGTAACCATCGAGAGTGTGTCGAACAGGGTGATATACCTTATACTCAGAATAACCGAAAGGTATTCGCTGAAGGTCATACAGGTATATGCACCAACCTCGAACCATCCGGATAAAGAGGTGGAGGAAATGTATGAGGACGTAAGTAGAGCCATACACACTTCCAAAACCTATTTTACTGTTGTTATGGGGGACTTCAACGCAAAACTCGGCAAGCGAGGCGAGGGTGAGTTAGAGTGGGACCTTTTGGATAAGGTCAAAGGAACGCCATGGGAAATAGGCTGGCCGACTTTTTGGAGAAGGACGAACTCTTTGCGATGAACTCTTTCTTCCAGAAGCCGCCTCAAAGGAAATGGACCTGGTTGAGTCCGGGTGGCAAAGCGAGAAATGAGATAGACTTCATCATGACCACAAAGCGACGGTTATTCAATGATGTCTCCGTGATCAACAGGGTAAAAACAGGCAGTGATCACCGTATGGTTCGAGGCACATTGAATATAAATGTCAAATTGGAAAGGTCCCGCTTGATGAAGTCCACGCTCCGACCTACTCGTGCCCATATCCAAAATCCCGAGAGCTTTTAACTCGAGTTGTCAAACCGCTTTGATTGCCTAGAGAATTGCGTATCAGTGAACGAAATAAACAATGGGTTTGTGGAAACTGTCCAAACGGTCGGATCTAAGTTTTTTTGACCTGGTCGTAAAAATAGACTTCAAAAACTCTCGGTCCACACTCTCGACCTTATGGCAGAATGTCGATCTATGGCACTGCAGACCTCCGTTAATGCTCAAACCTACAGGCAGCTTGATAGACGAATATTGAAGTCTCTGCGACATGACATTCGTTCCTTTAACTCGAATAGTGTTAAAGAAACAATAGAGCGGAACCAAGGCTCCAAAGTGTTTGCAAGGGACATGTCTATTGGTCAAAGCCTGTTGACGGAGCTTAAGACGGAGGACGGTAGTGTAGCGTCGACGAAAGCAGAGGTTTTGAGGGATATTGAGAAGTTCTATGAGCAGTTGTACACCTCAGTTGCCGAACCCGTTAACAGCTCGGTCAGAGACCCAAGAGCTGCTCTGACCCGACACTACACCGAAGACATCCCGTATATCAGCCTCTACGAGATTAAGATGACCCTGAAACAGCTTAAAAACAATAAGAAATCTGGCGAGGACGGAATCACAGCAGAGCTTCTGAAAGCGGGTGGAACACCGGTACTTAAAGTCCTTCAGAGACTCTTTAATTCCGTTCTGCTAGAGGGCATCACGCCTGAGGCATGGAACAGGAGTGTGGTGGTGTTGTTCTTCAAAAAAGGAGACAAAACCTTATTGAAGAACTATAGACCCATCTCACTCCTCAGCCATGTCTCAAGGGTCATCACAAATCGTCTCGCACGTAGGTTTGATGACTTCCAGCCTCCCGAACAAGCCGGATTTCGAAAAGGCTACAGTACCATAGACCACATTCATACGCTAATGCAAATTATACAGAAGTCCGAGGAGTATAATATGCCTCTATAATTAGCTTTCTTGGACTATGAGAAGGACTTTGATTCGATCGAAACTTGGGCGGTGCTTCGGTCTCTTCAGCGGTGTCACATAGACTAATAGGTATATAAGGTTACCTCGTTTTAAGTGATAATATTTTAACAGAGCATCAAACAATAACATAGAAAGAGGACCCAATATTTTTTTTAAAAAACTGGCCCGTTTACGTTTTTATTTTTCCTAACAAAAAAAATATTATTTTTTAAGAACACCCTGTTCCGCGACATCGCCTCTCGTCTCTTACATAAGTACTAGATAGAGCGAAAACTAGACAGATTTATGGGCCTGAGCGTAACGGAAGATGGACTAGCTAAGCGAGAACGAGACAGAGGCGTGGGCGTGAGCGTGACAGAAGATGCCTATCTCATGGTACTCGGGCGGTAGGGGGGCGCCCCTGTGCGCCTATTTATTTGTTCCTACATAATAATAATAATAATAAAGGTAACTACCTACTGCATTCGATTACCTATTATTACAAAACACTAATATGAAAAAAACATTATCAACGTGTATCAGTACCTAATTAATCAAACAGACAGATCAGTTAGATAAACGCTAAACAAATAAAACAGCTGGGTATGAAAACAAAGACAAAAACTTTAGGAAGGTAGGTATGTGTCCATTTATCTGAGGCCTAAAACAGCTGGGTAAGTATGATTATCTGAAACAGAAACTCAACTTAGGTAGGTATGTGTTCATTAATCGTAGGCCTAAAACACTAACAGCTGGGTATGTATGATAAATTAAGGCAGAAACTCAACATAGGTACCTATGTTTTTATCGCAGGCTTAAAACATGAACCGCTGGGCAGGTATGATAAACTAAAACTACCTAATTGTGTTGTGTTCCTTCTGTTTATTTAATAATAATAAGGAGACAAAGCTTATGTGAAAGTAATCTTTAAAAAGAATACCTATTAAAATTTATTACTAACTTTTAACAGATGTTGTAGGTAATCATAAACTGAAACTACCTAATTGTGTTGTGTTACCTCTGTTTATTTAATAATAATAAGACAAGTCTTATGTGAAAGTAAACTTTAAAAATAATACCTATTAAAATTTCCAATCTTACCAAATCTAACTTTAACAGATGTTGTAGTTACCTACCTATCTAATGAGTACCTATTGATTCCTTTTGATTCAGTAGATGGATATGCACTAAAAATTGCGTGAGTAAATTTAACACACTTTTGTTTTAAATTTCGTTTATTAGGTACCGTAAATAAACATAACACATAAAACGCGAACACATCTTTGAAAATTACGATCATTTTTAATATTTTTCTTTTAATTATCGCACTTGTTCAGTTTTTGTACAGATATGTGGATACAAGTCTTATTTCACAATAAAATAAATTAAAACTAGGATTTCTGCATTGGTTTACAAACACATTTTTTAATCAGCAGTGATAAGTTAACGTTTGAAAACAATGACGTCAGAGATTTACAGTAAAACAGGTTACTACAAATTGAGGCGATGTCTCCTAACCTTATTATGCAAACTGAAGCAATCACTAGACAATCTAGCTATCACGGGCACTGTTTTTTTTTTCACTAGCCATCACGGCATTCACTGCTCATTCACACACGTATGCACTGAACTGAACCTTTGCTGGAATTGGTGGCGGATAACTGCAGCATTGTGTTGTGCATGCACGTTATCCCTGCAACGTGCAATTGCGCAGTTGTCAACGGGAGGACTCGAGCTCGAGCTGCTCGATCTTCGTCCCATAGTCCGCACCAGCAGCAAAACTTGGACCGTCAAGTGATAAAGGCGTAATCCCCGCCAACAGCAAATCTTGGACCCTCAAATGATAAAGGTGGAGGGCTTCGTTGTGCAGAAACCGCCATAGCAAGCGTCTGCGGTGTTTGGCAGTAGGTGCCGTACCAGGTCCAGGCGCGGTGGGAAATGCTGATGCCGGGAGATGCTGGTCACCCAGCCCAGGCTTCGGAAAACACACCGCAGGTCCGCGTCGCGCGCGCACACGACATACAAACGCGAAATTTTTTGGCAGACTGACTGACTTGCGTGATCGCGTCGCGCGCACGGCTTCCGGTGGGGCGGGGGAGCGGCCGCGAGCGCGACACGTGTAGGCAGGCCGGCAACACGGCGGCGATGGGCGGCGCGTATGACAATACCTACAAAGACTGAGAGCTCCGCTTAGCAACACGCGGCACGGGGTGTTTTATTTTACTCTTTTTTCTACATGTTTAAAGGCGATTTTCTCGAAAACTAGCGTATAAAAAAAATATTTTTCGTACAAAATATGTTTCATTTATTTTTCTGAATCTGTATTTAAAATATTATCACTTTAAACGAGGAAGCCTTATATAGAGGTGTTAAAGTGTCTATATAGTAACGCCACCATGTCGGTCCGAGTACAGGAACAGAATACGAGGGCGATTCCATTGCGAAGAGGTGTAAGACAGGGCGATGTTATATCTCCGAAACTGTTTACAGCGGCATTGGGAGACGGCTTCAAGCCCCTGGAATGGGAAGGATTCGGCAGCTCCGTCAATGGCGAATAAATAACACACCTTCGTTTTGCCGATGATATAGTCGTTGTGGCAAAGACGCTGGATGATCTTGGCGCTATGCTCGAAGACCTCGACCGAGTATCCCGACAAGTGGGTCTTAAAATGAACATGGAAAAGACGAAAATTATGTCAAGTTCCCTTGTTGTACCCACTCCAGTATCGGTTGGGAACTCAACTCTCAAAGTTGTCGACAAGTACGTCTACCTGGGACAAGTGATCCAATTGGGTAGGTCCAACTTCGAGAAAGAGGTCAATCGACGAATCCAACTCGGCAGGACAGCATTCGGGAAATTACGCAAAAGTGTCTTCTCATCTCATTTACCTCAGTGTCTTAAGACGAAAGTCTTCAACCAGTGTGTGTTACCAGTGATGACATATGGATCCGAAACATGGTCTCTAACTATGGGCCATATAAAGAAGCTCAAAGTCACACAACGAGCGATGGAGAGGGCTATGCTGGGTGTTTCTCTACGGGATCGAATCAGAAATGAGGAGATACGTAGAAGAACTAAGGTAACGGACATAGCCTTGAGAATCAGTAAGCTTAAGTGGCAATGGGCAGGGCACATAGCGCAAAGAACTGATGGCCGTTGGGGCAGGAAAGTTCTAGATTGGAGACCCTTCGACCAAAGACGCAGCGTGGGACGTCTACCAACAAGATGGACAGACGACCTTATAAAGATTGCAGGATCAAACTGGATGCAGACCGCTAGTGGGAAGATCAGATGGCGGTGCGAATTTTATAGGAAGAATAAATGTAGATCTTTACTTTTCACCATCGAGAATAAGATTCGAAGAAGCCATCATAACCACCCGTAGAATAAAAAAACCGCTAGAACCAGCATTGTGGTTTGCGCTCCTCTGCCACGACAAAGGTTGAAACAGATCTAACCACCCGTAAAAGGAACAGCACTGTATCAACTTGAGGCGTTCGGTATGAAACTCCATACTGCAACGCCTATCAAATTCGTAGCGTATCCACCTAGGATCGAGATCAACTTGGGACCCACTTTCGACCGCCGCTGGCGCATGCGTTGTCACGCGGTTACGGCTAGACGTCCGATGTTCGTTGAATTTACCGTCCAACCTGTCAGACATGCTGTCATTCACAAGAAGCACTGTCATAAGTGGTAGCAAACGCGATCCGTAGCGAGGTGTTTGTATAAGAATCGAATAAACGCTTTCTTTTTAGTCCGAAAAATATTAATCATCTTTACAATATTACTACCTTCACATTTAATATAAAATTGCTTATAATATTGCATAAAGGTTGCTGGTTCAAGTCCCGCCCGTGCGCAAATTTTTGGTTTCTTATTTCATATTTATGAATACAAAATATGACACTGTGAGTGTTAAAAACATTCTAAAGCATTAGATAGCGAAGCGTCATCAATTTCCAAGTTGAATTTATTCTGTAAAGAATAACTGCTTGGGCCATCTGTTTCATAAGCAGACGGCTAGATGGCGCTAAGCGTCACGCAATTGACGTTTTCATAAGAGACCACAAATTTCGCAGGGTCGGACTGACAGCACGGTAGCTCAATTGGTAAGAGCGTTTGGCCCGGTCAGCCAAAAGGTTGCTGGTTCAAGTCCCGCCCGTGCGCAAATTTTTGGTTTCTTATTTCATATTTATGAATACAAAATATGACACTGTGAGTGTTAAAAACATTCTAAAGCATTAGATAGCGAAGCGTCATCAATTTCCAAGTTGAATTTATTCTGTAAAGAATAACTGCTTGGGCCATCTGTTTCATAAGCAGACGGCTAGATGGCGCTAAGCGTCACGCAATTGACGTTTTCATAAGAGACCACAAATTTCGCAGGGTCGGACTGACAGCACGGTAGCTCAATTGGTAAGAGCGTTTGGCCCGGTCAGCCAAAAGGTTGCTGGTTCAAGTCCCGCCCGTGCGCAAATTTTTGGTTTCTTATTTCATATTTATGAATACAAAATATGACACTGTGAGTGTTAAAAACATTCTAAAGCATTAGATAGCGAAGCGTCATCAATTTCCAAGTTGAATTTATTCTGTAAAGAATAACTGCTTGGGCCATCTGTTTCATAAGCAGACGGCTAGATGGCGCTAAGAGTCACGCAATTGACGTTTTCATAAGAGACCACAAATTTCGCAGGGTCGGACTGACAGCACGGTAGCTCAATTGGTAGGAGCGTTTGGCCCGGTCAGCCAAAAGGTTGCTGGTTCAAGTCCCGCCCGTGCGCAAATTTTTGGTTTCTTATTTCATATTTATGAATACAAAATATGACACTGTGAGTGTTAAAAACATTCTAAAGCATTAGATAGCGAAGCGTCATCAATTTCCAAGTTGAATTTATTCTGTAAAGAATAACTGCTTGGGCCATCTGTTTCATAAGCAGACGGCTAGATGGCGCTAAGCGTCACGCAATTGACGTTTTCATAAGAGACCACAAATTTCGCAGGGTCGGACTGACAGCACGGTAGCTCAATTGGTAAGAGCGTTTGGCCCGGTCAGCCAAAAGGTTGCTGGTTCAAGTCCCGCCCGTGCGCAAATTTTTGGTTTCTTATTTCATATTTATGAATACAAAATATGACACTGTGAGTGTTAAAAACATTCTAAAGCATTAGATAGCGAAGCGTCATCAATTTCCAAGTTGAATTTATTCTGTAAAGAATAACTGCTTGGGCCATCTGTTTCATAAGCAGACGGCTAGATGGCGCTAAGCGTCACGCAATTGACGTTTTCATAAGAGACCACAAATTTCGCAGGGTCGGACTGACAGCACGGTAGCTCAATTGGTAAGAGCGTTTGGCCCGGTCAGCCAAAAGGTTGCTGGTTCAAGTCCCGCCCGTGCGCAAATTTTTGGTTTCTTATTTCATATTTATGATAAAAAAGACATTAACTTCAGTGTTAATTTAGGTTATTTTGTCATATTATGTTTAATTGTATTCCCTTTATATGTGTGGCGTAAAAGGTTATTGAAAATTTTGCGAAATGATCGGAAAGATATTGAAAATGATCGTTCTGATAGTTTCACTCTTAGGGAGCAGGAGTTATGGAACCCCCTCTTCCTTCTGTCTTAGATTAGGGTTGCCTAAGCATATTTAAGGTCAAGCTCATGTATTTTATTATCGACTTAGCCGTTTCAGCCTCAACGGCCCGTGCCTGTATTTAGAATTAGTTAGCCAGTAATAAATCATCTTCGAATCGGTGCAGACATTACTCGCATTTTAATTTTAATTAATTTAGTTAGTTTTTAAAAACTCCCCACCCGGCTCCCATGTGGTGAATTTGAACTTTCGTTCAGTTAGCAGAATGATTCCTTTAGCGCTTCAATTAAGTAAAGCAATAAAGAATAAGG
This sequence comes from Pyrausta purpuralis, assembly GCA_963924145.1. Classification (NCBI taxonomy): domain Eukaryota; kingdom Metazoa; phylum Arthropoda; class Insecta; order Lepidoptera; family Crambidae; genus Pyrausta; species Pyrausta purpuralis. The sequence continues at coordinate 25,234,549 of OZ001643.1, forward strand.
ATGAGAATAAGATATTTAATACAATAAAGACAATAAAGATAAAAAGACAAAATAAATATATAAAACAATAAAGATTTAAATATATCGATAATAAATAGTATTGTGTTATCCTCTTTGAAAATTTTAATGTTTAAATAGTTTGAGTTTTATTATTGTTATATCGAAAAACAAACATGTTGATCAGTTTTTTTTTTATTATTAACATTACAAAGAATTATTGATATAGATAGGCACATAAACTATTAAACCGATAGACCAGCAGTCAGTTAACATAACGCTTTAGGTATTTTTTTATTTTGATCATTCAAATACATTATATATACACAATAGAATGCAATACAATACAATACATTAGATAATGTTGCATCTATTCTCAATTCGGTGATTTATTTTCTCAATTCGGTGCATCGTTTTCTCAATTCGGTGCTTTCTCAATTCGGAGCCTAACTTTTCTCATAGATCAATTAACAAAATTTAGGCAAATCGTTATTTTATGTTTCAGGATGGAGTAAACTTCATTTTTTATTATTTTAACTACAACAAAATCCAAATTAAAAATCAACCACCGAATTGAGAAAAAAAGTGCCCTTCTGTAGAAATGTCCTAAACATCCATCCTCACAAACTTTCGCACTTTAACATAAGTAAGAATATCCATAGAACATCTTGTCGTAAAAGAGAACATTTCAATGGTCAATAAGAGTTTACAATATAAAACTAGAGCCATTAGAATACACGTTTTGTATTCATAATGATCGCATGTTAGTAATCAGTTTTGTTTACAGAAGTATTGTTCGGCCGCAACATCCAAGGTAACGCAGTCATTGTCATCGACGGCTACCGATACTACAAACATAGGGAGAGCGGGTTGAAAACCAGATGGCGTTGCGCGTTTTATAACAAGAAATGTACATCTGCACTCTTCACGATTGAGAATAGGATAATCTGTAGAAAAGGTCAGCATAATCACGCTTAAATCGACCGTAGTTATTTGATTTCACAAAAAAAATGGATTAATAGTTATGCTTTGTAATTACAATTTCTTTTTAATACTTTTATAAACAAAAATTCAATACCTACATGTACGTTGTTTTATAAAATGAAGAACATCCGTTCATCCGTCCGTCTCTTACTAACGAGTACTAACGATCAGCTTTGTTCCTTTCGTAATGAATAGCATTCTCTTTTTATTGTTTATAGTAACTTTAATCAATGTAACGAAACGACACACTAATTGAAATTACTTTACATAATAGTACACAAAAACTGCTGTGATGTCATGGTAGCAATCACGTTCTAAACTTCTAAACATACTAAAATACACATTTATTAGAACAAAGGCAATAACAGTAAGATATGCATAAAAATATCCCAACGCTACTATTTTCTTACACAAAAACGTTTCTTTTTGGAAAGAAGGCGAGAATGGATTTGATAGGTATACTTAAATTTGTACTAGAAACGACCCTGTAACTTGAAAAAACTGATTTAATTTACATTTATTTATTTCTGCAGTTATCCTTCCAGATGATCCCTTGACAACCGTGCGTGGTTCCAAAATGGTGCGACTTTGCTGGTGGTAGACGGATTTCAATACGCCAAACACACATCCAACAAAGGGAACAAAGTCAGATGGAGATGCAGATTACATAATGCCGGCTGCAGAGCTGCAGTCTGCACCGTCGGGAACTCTATTATTGCTAAGAAATTCGGACATTGTCATTCCGTTTTGGATTATACCTAAAAGTGGTCTTTAAAGCAACAAACGGAACACGAATGAAGTTAAAATGGTATTATTCGCACATGGCTCTCCACTTGTCACTTACTCGATTAACTTATTTTATATATTTACGTTATTCTCCAAAAAATAACGTATGAAAGTTTTGATTAGGGACTACTGAACATACGTTACTCTGATCGCAAAATTTGAACCTAAATTGTGTAATGGAAATTTAAAAAAATAATATTGTATGTTATATATCGTACGTTTACGTGCACCTCTCGAAAATGATACTGTTTTGGTTAGAATTAAGTCATTCAAAAATAAAATATGAAATATGAAATTTCGATTAAGAACCCAACTTTGTTAAAAATGACACGCTTACGTTTAATTTAACTTTTATTTAATAAATCGACCGAATCTTGGTATCTAGCAGTTTCATTTCTTCATTAAGTTATATCATGATAAGTACCAATACATGTATTTAAACCGCAGCCTAGCTTCTTGAATTGCATTTTACAATTTATTACTTACTCCACAAATTTTCTAGGAACCTCCGCAGTCATATACACGGGCAGCCGTGGAGGAACCGTGCTGGTCTTCAAAGGTTTTCACTTTAATAAGCATAGAATATATCTTAATGGAGACAAGATAAGATGGCGATGCCGCTTGCACAAAAACGGCTGTAGGGCCGTAATGTACACATATGGAAAAGAAGTCATAGGCCCCAAATTCAAACACAATCATCCACCCATTGATGTCAAAAATCATTAATTCATAAAAGAATAATTGAACGATAATGTTTTAATTATTATAATGTACGGGAACTGGTTCCAATTGAAACTTGGCAAATACGATTTAGTAAATTAGTTTTAAGATGTTAATCAATATGAGGAGTGCGTTATTTAAAATATTAATGTTGTTATAATAAAGGTAGTTTCTTTGTTCTACCACTTGATTTAAAACAGGGTGGTATGCTGTTCGTACACCAAAGTCATCATGAAAATACAACCCATCATTAGCTAAATTAAACTAAGTAGTGCGAAAGATGCCGTAACCATATTTGATTGTTAATGACTGTGTATTTTTAAATATAAATAGTTAATATGTATATTCAACCAATTTAATAGAATAAATGGATTATTACAATATTTCACTGACATAACCACGGTAATATTATGTCTATCAGTATTGTAACTGGCCCGTGTCCTTGAAATAAGTACCTACAGCAGCACAGTACGTCAGCATGCGATAGGGCTGTCGCCCACCTACAACGTTTTATTTTATTGCATCTGCCTACTTTGAGTTTCTATCTAGTTTTGAGATTGTAAATTTATTACTTTTTATTTATTTATCTATTAGTACAGATACTAATAGATAAATAAATAAAAACAATATGAAATATTAATATGAAAACATAAAATGCTTCTGAATTGAATAGAAAGTGTTCAATAAAAATACAAGTTGTTTTTTTTATTGGTAGATAGATAGATTTATTAAATAATCATGTTTATTTTTATCTATGTTTGATTATAACAAATCGGTCTAATCGGTCCACGCGCGGGGCGCGGGGTCAACCGGCGAGGCGGCGAGCGGCGCGGCGAGCAGCGAGAGGGTTGACCCCGCGCCCCGCGCGTGGACAAAATTTGCGACCAAAAAATATTTGCGCCTTGACAGAGATGTACGAAATGGTTTATTTTTATATTATAGTCTATAAAAAATCCGCATTCTAATATAAAGCAACAAAAACAGCACAATATATTCTACTTGCCGTATTAAATAGCTACTTGTACTTATTTCTAGTAAAAATTCGCGCGGTTACTGATTAAAAACCTACACACCGTCCGGTCGTCACTGCGGCACGTCCGCGACTGTAGCATGCCGGCCGCATGCCAACACCCGAGCGAGTAGGTATAGCTCGCGAGTCGTCCGTTTGTATGAAGTTACAATACTGATAGATAATATTACCGTGACATAACTGTGGTTTTATTACTCTTCTTAATGACAGCTATTAGTCATTTCAACGTCCGCCAATATTTTGGGACGCTGTCGTCGCGCACGGTCAAAATAGATCAGTTAATTAACACATTCCAAATATCAAAATTTATAAACTTTGTGTTACCAGTCTAAACATATACTAAATGTAGGGATGCAAAGCGGCTCTCTACACTTGCAACAACGAGATCTCCTGCTGCAATGAAGAGCATAATCATGACCTTCATTGCCGTGAAATGATATCATCCTCTTCGTCCGAGAAATCAATCGCGAGCAGATGTGTGTCTCGTTTATTTAAAAATCTATCCGTGTCTTTTAAGCGAAATCAGTGATTAAGTTCGAGTCAATAAGTGCGAGGTTTGCCTATATTAAATAACACAAAATGAACTATTTAAATTAAAAGTGTATCGGCTACGGCAAGCAGCAGCGAGAGGGGGGACCGCTACTCACCCCCGCAAGAACGGAACGCCTGCCATTTTTGATCTCATTCTAACAACTGTGCTACGCCGCATCGTCCATAAGCTCCGCCCCTTGCTACGCGCTACAACACTACGGCTGTTTGCTACGCGCCTACGCACGCATTACTGGGTAAAATATTGTTTATCTGTGACTTTTTATTCTAAAACATGAACGGAGTGAACAACCAGACGTTACGTGAGGACGATATGAGTCAAATGGAAACGTCGGTAAATGACACTACCCCACCGAATTATGTGTTCACACGCGCAAGAAATATTACAGCGGATGACCTCAATAACTTCAAAGAGGAAATAAAACAGATGATATCATTTTGATGAAATGCTCAACAGCAAGAAATACAATCTATTCCCACCACCTTAAAGAAGATTCACCAGTGTAATCTTAACATCAAGAACTCCATTTTGCTATTAACGGCTCAAAATGAGGATTTGAGTAAACGAGTGTCTTTGTTGGAAAACAAGGCGAAGCAAGACAAAGACTATATCGCATTACTTGAAGACAGAATAGAAAGCATGCAGATTGGGTCTAGAAAAACGAACTTTGAAATAAAAAATGTTCCTCGGCAGCCCACTGAGACAAAGGAGGATCTGGTTGGGATGGTTTTGTGTTTTTCCTCTTCCATTGGTAGTTGTCTATGCAAAAGTGACATCAAGGACGTCTATAGGGTTCGTGGCAAAAATAAAGACTCCGTAAGCACCCCGGTTGTGGTCAAGACTACGTCAACCCTCCTCAAAACTGATTTTCTCAAACTATGCAAGGCTTTTAACACCACTAAGAAAAACAAGCTGTGTGCTAAACATCTGGGACACCGAGTGTCAATGGATACTCCAGTGTTTGTGTCCGAACAACTCACAGCAAAAGCTGCACGGCTCCATTTCCTGGCGAGAGACTTAGTGAAAAGTGGTAAATATAAGTTTTGTTTTGTTATAAGTTTTAAATCTGAGGCCCAGGTGCAACAATTATTTAATAGTGACTGACTAGCTTACGATATCTGTATTACTTTAAATTGTGTCACACAATGGGTCTGTTGTATTTTGCTGCTAATTACTTATTTTTATAGTAAAGTACTTGCGTTTAAGATTTCTCAATATTCAATATCACTTACCATAAGAAATATCTATACTCAATGTTATTTGGCTAAGTTTTACACTTACACTCCACATCACACACATAGAAACTCTAATTATCAATTTTACACAAACACATACTACTTACATATGCATATTTGTGATCCACGCACAAATATAATTAACCTAGGTACTAAAGATAATCATCTATATGTAATGCGTTTAACAGCGTGTTTTATTTTCTCAAACATATTGCTAATCTTATTAATTTATTTATATCCTCTCAACTTACTAGACTTATTTGATTTATACTACAATAAATAAATAAATATTTTCATTTTTCATTTTCATTTTCATAAATATTTTCATTTTAATTTTCATTTTCATTTTCACCCCGTTTTCAGTTGAACGTTTAGTTTATCCCTAATTGAAATTAATGTCAGATTTCCTTGGCTGTAAAAGGACTACAATAACTAATAAAGTACTTTGGAAATCAAGTTCAGTCATATTTAACACATTATAATCCTTCAGACGGTGAAATAGCCATTGACTCTTGCTAAGTTCACACAAAGCAAATGTTATACGATTGTATTTAGAAATATTAAAAACTTTCAATTATTTTTTTTACAATCAACAAATGGTCTTCTTAGTTATTTAAAGCTCCACAAAATAGTATAGTATTTTTTCATGTTTTCTGATGAGTTTGTTTGTTTGACTATTTCATATTTTCTGATCATTAAAAATATAATTTAAATAATTATTAGTACTTAATCAAGAAAAAAAGTATTCGAGTTCAATGTGTGGCTTAAAATCTAGTTGCGTTTTTCTATGTACGAAGATGATGTAGTTAGCTCGTAGCAAATGCTACGAGAAAACTAATAAATAGATTGTAGCAGTAGGCTCGTAGCAAACGCTATGAGCTACGAAAACTACATAAATAACATACGAGAATGGTGTTGCTATGTACTACTACTACGTGTGCCTTGTGCCTATATTCTTTTAATCTCAACTAACCTTTTTGTTTGTTTTAGGTACTACGTAGTATCAAGCTTTTTTTAAGTATGCTTGTTTTTAATACTAGGCTTTGATATAAGAGGTGTGAGAATAAAACGACCAGAATACGTAAAATTTGACAATCTCGGATTCAGTATCTACCAAATTTTGAGAAAATGAATAGTCACGCAATAGTGGCAGCAATTCTACCGAATCGGGTGGTCGCTAAACATAAAGGTCGGCTAAATAAACTGAAGTATTCTTTGCTGCTTATCTTTCTTTTACATGCAGCCTGCTGGTTTTTATTATGATTTGTTTTTATTAAAACATTTAACTCAGTTTTATAGAATGACATACTCAGCGAGAGGCAAATCACTGATGATGCTGAACAACTTCACATACTACAAAGGGAAGGGGCTGACGTGGGCGTACTCCAGCAGGACGAACACGCGCTGCCCGGCCAAGGTGCGGTTGGAGCACAACGTGCTGACGCTGAGCAGTGTGCAGCACAACCACCCGCCGCCCGCGTACAGGCTCACCGACGACGGGAAATATGTTAAGATTTAATTAAAGCATTCAACTAAGCGGGTTTCTGACACACGGGTGTCAGTTAACTAACGACAGTAGTACCTAAACGGCGTCGCAAGGTACGTCGGACGTCGAAAATCCAACATTCAACGGTGCATCGACGTCATGTAGACAGCGTGCAAGCTATCACAGAAATAGGGGGTAACTTGACTTCGGTCCGTATTTGATTGATATTTAGTGCGTAACTGCTCTTAGTTAAAATGTTTGGGTATAAAGCTTTAAAAAAATATATACTTCTGAATTAACTTTGCTACTATGTACTCACCAAATAGTTGTATATATGCTTATGTTTAATTAAAATGTTTATTACTATTGACTTATTCTTTTTTTGCTGTTCATCGTTGACCTCAGTTAAGATTTTGTAGTTAAAATGATAAAAACTATTAGTTCATCTGTAACTCCTCTGATAGAGGTCGGCCAAGCGCATAGAACGTGCGATGCGTACGATATACGATGTAGGTTCGGACTACATACGATCGAGGTCAGTGCTGCCTAACCACGTCCAAACGACAATCGCCTGCACAAAATAGGGCGTTGATTTGCACAAAAGACGACGCAAAGTGCAAGCGATCTTTACTTTTGAGGTAGTTAGGCAGCGGTAACTTCGTAAGTACAGACAACAGCATGTCAAGGTAAGCACTGCGCTGTCTTATGTAATTATATTAAGGTTTTTTTTTAACCAATGTAGTGCCGTCTGTATTTATGCACCGACTATAAAATATATTGTTTGTATTAAATAGTCAAAAGTGTTATTTAACGCTTTGGGTGGCTATCAGTCATCATGTATACTGTAAATATCATGTCTTATGAAATGAAATAAAGCGATTTTAACAGCGTTATAGTTCTGATAAAAATTGAATTTTGATATTAATCTGTTCATGCTTGCTTATTTGTTTTCTACATCGTATTTTTTTAAAAACATTCAGCAGCAAATGTAGCAATCTTGTTTCATTTCAGAGAATGCATGCAAAATGATTCAAACACAAAGAGGAACGACACTGGTCATGTTGCGAGATTACACGTTCCACCGAATCAAGGGTACGATATGGGTCTGTTCTAGCCGAAAGGCTGGGTGTAAAGCAAAAATTCGACTGGACCATGATAACTCCCTTTATATTTGCAGTTTACTCCACAACCACGCTCCGCCTAGGTACCATGTCAATGAGTATGGGCAATATGTAAAGCTGCTTTCCAACCAAAAAAATCAATCGGGATTTCCATGTTAATTCTGTAACAGTAAATAGTAATTGTAACAGCTCAGTTCTAATAAACATAGGTACTTACCCTTAAATATACCACCGGCATGCCAATTAGCTGTAAAATCGCTTGCACTTCGCGTCGTCTTTTGTTTGAAGTAAAAATAATTTTTGTATCGCATTAACAAGAGTTTTTGGTTCAGCGCGAGGTAGCGGTGGCCGCGATAGTTCATGAAAAAAATCTCTCAACATTCAAATGTGTCAATATTTCAATTTATATCCTAACCAAGACTTGACTATTTTTACCCACACGTGCAAAATCAGAACAGGTCGCTAGATAAATAAAATCACGAACCACTTTTAGTGCGACTTTATATTAGAGCGTCAGCAGCGCGACAGAAGCGTGGCAGCAGCGGATGCCTTTACATTAGCAGAGAGACCGTCGCGCGACTGGGTCAGTCCCACTTCACCCATTACCCATTTCAGTGATAATACGGGGATAGTATTACCACTGCAATGGGTAATGGGTATAGAGGTACGGACCCGCGCGACTTACGCGCCGCAGTGGCGCTGCTGCCGCGCCGCCAAAGTCACCTAAATATGAAAGCGCTCTAATTTCGCTTTTACATTAGAGCGACAACAGCGCGACTCTAATGTGAAGGGCTTACTGCTGTCATTTTATGTATGAAATTGACAGCAGCGCGATCGTTGTGCTGCTAAAAACGCCTTAGTGTGAAAGCGCTATAACTGGTATCATTAAGAGCTTTTAATAACTGACACCGATTACTTCTATTGTCGCACTGATTTCCGGGATGTCATCCCCTTTCAAGAGCGATGGGCTAAGTGCTAAGTAAATGTTATACATGTGTAGTTATTAAATTACATGTGATTAGAAATCGTGTGAATTTGAAATTTAAAATTTTATTTATTTTTTTATATTGTTTTAAACTTTCATTTGCACAACATTAGCATAGTTAGATATGAGATTGCTTCTATGTACCTTATTATTTATAAGGTTGATCACGGATTACCTTCCTCTGTTATGCCGTGGTAACTCCGTGATTACGAAGCTTTAACGGCGCTGCACACTATCACAGTAGAATTAAAAAATCTATAGGTTCTACTATTTATGTTTGTGTCAAGCGGAACCGAATTATATAGAAGTTACATAGCTGATTTAAGTCAAGATTTAGATGCATTTAAGGATACATGATCCTCTCCCACATTCGCTTTAAATTTGAATCGATGGAGGGTAAGATTCCCCACAATATGTGTTTTAGTAACTAAGTAAGCATTTCATGGATCCTAAGTTGTTGTCAAATTAGATTTTCCGTTTGTAATATTATTTGACCAGTATAGATTGTTTTTTTAATGTACTTATCTATTGTAGTATTGCATTGATCTATGTTTTTATGTATTGTAACGTAACATTTTATTAAATAAATTATTTTTGTGTCATTACTTATTTTTTGTTAAAGAGGCAACCCTAATTTAAAGGGAAAGTACAATCCTTTTCGACTTCGACTCGAAGCAAAAGTTCGACTGGACCAAGATTACTCCTTTTATTTATGCAATCTATTCTACAACCATGCTCCGCCTTGGTACCACGTCAATGAGTATGGGCATTATGCAAAGCTACTTTATAGTAAAAAAATAGAATCTGTTTTTTTTTGTCACCAAACATAAAGACACGTCTTGTTGTTAGCGCTCCAGACTACAAAGCCAGCGGTTGCGGATTGAAATCCAGCAAGGGGCAAGTATGTGATAAGCACAAACATATCTACCGAAGTCATGCATGTGTATGTGTACATATTTAAGTAACCTAAATATGTATAAAATTGGAGATGGGAGGCATTACTGGAAGAGCACTGCAGAGTTCGCGTTTCACTTAAAAAACAGGTCACAAGTTGTCAAAATATACCAATATCAGAGCGACCAAATGCGTATATCGTATGGAGTTCCACATGGTTCTATTTTGGGCCCACAGCTTTTCCTGATATATATAAATATTATACAGGAGCTGGACCTAAGAGGACATCTCACCCTCTACGCTGACAATGCCTGCCTTTTTTATTTTGATTCGTCTATACAGAAAATAATTTCCCATGCACAACATGACCTAAATTTACTATTTTACTATTTTCAGTATAATTTGCTAACAATAAACACCTCTCAAACGTGTTACATCTGGTTTAGAGCAAGTAACAAGCCAATCATGCCTTACGCGCCATTAACAATAAATAATATACCCCTACCTGACCTGCGAAAAAACCTGCGAAAAATATCTCGGTTTGTATATGAACCGCCATCTATCTGGTTCTGGAACGAAATTGATAGTCTTAGTTACTTCGAAAAAGTATTCAATGCATTCCACGTAAACTAAGAATGACAATTTATAACTCCGTAGTAAAATCGCAACTAATGTACCATAGAAATCTGGGAATGCGCATCGAAGACTAAATTGGTTCAACTTGAGATTTTATAAAATAAAATTATTAAAATGCTTTATAATTATAAATTCCTAACAGAGACTAACAAAATATATCGCAAAACAAAAATAATGAATATCAAAAAACTTTTTTTTTTACAATACAGTAATTATTATTTGAAAAAAGTTTGACTCAAATATTCATTCCAATATAACATACATAAAACGAAAAAATGTTCACAACCACTGCACTAGGCGCGCCAGCTTCTTGGTTTTACCCAAACTAAGATCAAATTACGGTAAGACGATGATAACTTTTGCAGGGGCACTACTTTATATTAATGTTTAATTATGTTCTTTATATAACTGGTTTACCCTCAGATATAAAAATTATCTGGTCGTTCAATGTTTTCAAGACAAAATTGTCTCGGTATCTTATTGAAGATAAATCCCTTATTTAAATATGTGATAAACTAATTAACTAACCAACTTAAAAAACCGAAGTTATTGCGTAAATAGGATAATTATTTATGCGTGTGTGTATAACGAAAAATGTGGCTTTTCTTTTACAAAATTGTGTGATTTCGACGGCGAATGCATCGAAACTTTTAACGACATTTTTGTCATGTAAGTAAATAAATAAATGATTTATTAATGAAAAAAAGGTATTTATGGTAACAAAAAGTGACCAAGTTAATAAGTCTTAGTGAGAATAAAGATCTTTAAACCTTAACCTATGTACAATAAAGGCGCGGGGCGCCTTATCTGGTATTCGTGGCACATGTTAGGAAATTCCTTAATTTAAATCCAAGACAAAATGATGTAATGTCTGGCACACATTTGTTCACGCAATACTACGTTCATTATATAATAGTATAGTTATTTTAAAAGCCCGTCAATATATTCCAAGCCTTATCTTGTACGATATATATGCCAGGATGCAATTTTGTTAAGTTTTTATAATAGGTCATAAGTTTTAGTTGTGTACTTGAATTATAATTAGTTGTAAATCAAATCAAATCAAAAGTAGGGAAAGTCCGTGTGAAGTCTAGACGGACCGATAGATAAATAAAACCATGGATATAATAAGCATTGTTACTCGTATCATTAAGCCCTTTAATGGTATAATATCTGACGGCACCTATCAGTAGTATTAGGTGTCATGATGAACATAACTGTCATCACCGGAATCACCGAAAGAGTAGTAAGTTCTCTCTCTTACTGATTTCAGGGATGTTAGCCTAATTCAAGAGGGTTTTGCTGGCCAATGTTACAGGAGATATTATAATTTATAAGTTTTATTTTAAGTGTTGTGGTATCGTGTGAGTTTGGGGACAAGTTCAAACTAGTTATTATCTTTTCAGACCTAACATTTAAAATGATCCTTTCGCAAAAGGGAAAACCGTTGATGCTGTTACAAGACTACACGTTTGACCGACTCGGGGGTACTATATGGACCTGTTCCAGCCGAACTGTTACGAAATGTAAAGCTAAAAAGTTCGATTGGACAAAGACAACTCGCTATATATATGCAGCCTCCACCACAACCACCCTCCACCTCAATACTTTGTCACTGAAAGCGGAGAATATATAAAGTTATTAACAAGGAATACTCGTAATTAATCATATATTTTAAACTTAATAGTAAAAGTTCAGGCCACAACCCAAGTTGTGAGCTGCTTAACTTATTTGCTTATAGGTATCTTATCCGTTTAAATAATTACGTTTCATAACTATGAAGGTATCATTGAGGTCTATGCTGTCTTACCATTATCAAACGAAAATCGCTTGCACATTCAACATGAAGGCGGATGCTACTTAAATAAAATATTATATGACCGAGGGTGCAAGCGATTTGGCTCTTGAGGTGGTAAGGCAGCGGCGACATTGAGAGTACTGTACATTTAAATAGCCATACTCTGGAACTCTGTATTTGGTATCATTGTTCATGTATCATTAAATGTGTCAGGCAAACTGTAAGCAGATATAATGTAGTATAGGTTATATACTACCGGCCGCAAAAAATTCAAGACAGATCTAAAAAACAGTTTGAGCTTATGACCTTCTGGGTAGAATTTGCACGCTTATCTCAATCTCCTAAATCCCATGTGAAATCGTTAATAGAGAACTTACCTATCATGTTTAACTATTAATACCTATGGTTGACTAGTAGCCCAGATAATATAATACTTATAAAGTTCTTAACATTAAGTTCGCCAAATGTACCGTTTGTTTGTGTATCAAGTTTACATAAGGGTGATTATCAGAAATTTGGTTAACTTCGTGTTAGCATCAATTTTTAAAATATTTATTAAAAATATCCCAGATTTGAAACTACTAAACGTTGTTATAAAGTTCATTTGGTTCGGTCACAATTTTTTATATCTATCATACAATTATTTATATCTAAAAATTTACATTTCTTACTCCAAATATCAGGCCCTAGCCGTGTAAGGTCTCCCGATTTTAGTATTCATTTCACTGTAAAAATAATTTCACAAGAATATTTTGATTAGGCCCTATCTAAATTCATTTTCTATTTCTTGACAAACATTGTCATTTCGATTTTATTTAAAAAAACAATATTTTATATAACATTATTTAAAGTTAAAAAGTGTAAGCGATAAATATTATCAGGCCCTAGTCATTTACGAAATTCAAAAATACGCGCGATCCAAGCATATGGCTTTTTCAGTTATCACTCAATACGATAGCATCGGTTCGAAGTTATTTGCTAACACGACCGTAGCAGCGGCCAAGATTGTGTTATTATTGCTGTCGCTGACTTTGCTGCGGAAACACGTGTTGTGCCAGTCAAAGTCTCAGGCCCTAGGTTAGTATTTTAAAATACAGTAAATTACTAATTGATCTTTTTACTGATTGTAAATATGAGTTAGGTCTGCCTTGTTGTTTGGACCGCCTATTGATTTTGATATTGATTTTAAATAAAAAGTTTCATTTAATTTTGTTTTGTTTCGTCAGTCCCTAGACCGTCAGGCCCTAGTCGTAATAGTGACTAGGGCCTGACGCTACATCTAGGGACTGATGGACATACTTTGTAACGCGTAGTTTCAAACATAATACCAATGTATTTGTTGTGGAATATGGCGCCTAGAAAGAAAAACACATTGTTTAACGAGGAAATTGCAAGAAAAAGTCTGAACAGGTAAAGATGCAAGTAAAAAAAGACACTGTTTTACTCGCAGAGTATTTGCGGTTATTGAAAATGAGCTCTATATCAATAACTACTACTTCGATCTCGTTTAAAACTAATTTTCCTGGAAAGCCTTTGTCAACATCTACATCATGTATTTTTTTCAAAATTTACACTCGCTTAGTTTAAAAGTTAGATGAGTGGGGACGCCCATTATACCATTTTGGAAGCGTCTATCTCTCAAACGTAAGACTTTTAGAGAAAATAGTTTTAGGAAGCTCTATGTCATTTTAAAAGACCTCTCCAAAGACGAAAGTATTCAACCAGTGTGTGTTACCAGTGATGACATACGGATCCGAAACATGGTCTCTTACTATTAGGCCTTATTAGGCCTTATAATGAAGCTCAAAATCACACAACGAGCGATGGAGAGGACTATGCTGGGTCTTTCTCTACGGGATCGAATCAGAAATGAGGAGATACGTAGTAGAACTAAGGTAACGGACATAGCCTTGAGAATCAGTAAGCTCAAGTGGCAATGGGCAGGGCACATAGCGCGAAGAACTGATGGCCGTTGGGGCAGGAAAGTTCTAGATTGGAGACCCTTCGACCAGAGACGCAGCGTGGGACGTCCACTAACAAGATGGACAGACGACCTTAAAAAGATCGCATGATCAAACTGGATGCAGACCGCTAATGATCGGTCGCTGAGGAAAGCCGTGGGGGAGGCCTATGTTCAGCAGTGGACGTCCTTTGGCTGATAATGATGATGATGATGATGATCCAAAGACACGCATAGGTTTGACAAAAACAATTTCGGAATTAATTTTATGTATGGGAGCGCCCTCCCTTAAATATCATGATTTTTATTTTTTGTATAAGAATCGTAAAGCAGTTAGCAGAATACATCTACCTACTCAAATTCAACTGTGTAATACTAATCATCAGAAGACGAAATTATTGCTGAGGTTCCTTTGTTAAATAATGAAAAAGAAGTTGAAGCTAGAAGGAGGAGTATAGTTCAACGTAAAAAAGAAGTATTATACGGAAGAAGAAGGACTTACTCTTAGGAAGTTTAAAGAAGAACCTGTCCTGTCTAGCGCACAACAAAGAAACAGAAGACTGAAACAAAGAATGACAATGATGGAAAGCTGACAGTTTCATTCTTTAAAGTTTACAATGAAGGTGGAACAGAAACTCAAATAAATGATAATGATATCGCCGACGTGCTTTACGAAGACAAGAAAATCTGCCAGTCCCTAATCTAATCGTCAAGAGAAATACAGTATTTTACTAAGTGAAAAGCCCGTTAATGTTTCTTAATAATTAGAAGAAGTCTGAATTTTGTGTACATTTGGTTACTTAGAACTTAAGAAGGCTAATAGTTTAAAAAAATGATAATAACTTAAAGACTATTAGTTTGTAAGTATTAAACTGAAAGAAAAAAAATGAATTGTTAAGAATGTTGATTTATTATTGTCATGCGCATAAATATAAATAGATCCTGTTATTTTAGTTCATTGAATATGTAAGCTTAAATGATAATTTGTTTTTTCAGTTAATTTTGCTATAAAAAATGTGAATTGACATAATGACCGTGTTTGTGCGTCAGTCCCTATCACGTCTCGTCAGTCCCTAGAACACTGATTTTACAAAATCATTAATATCTCTAAAAATATCAAACAAAGTGACTGGCCCTTTTAGATGCTGCGAAGTAGATGATATACACACATCATAGAATATAAACTGTCCTGATTTTTAACGAAAACCACAACTTTCAAAATAAAGTCAGAAGTTAACCAAATTTCAGATAATCACCCATAAATAAATAAAAATCTTTGTTTTTTCGTTCAATACCAAAAAGAGTTTAGCTACTGTCTTCGAAAAAAAAAAATGTAAGTGTCAATGCATGTAACTGAAACAAAAATGGTTCTTGAAACCTCAATGTTTTTTTAAACAACTTAGAGTTTGCCTTTTGCCTATTAACCAATCCCTAAAATATAATTGTTTTTCATTTTTTGTTAAAGGCGTAGCAAAGCAGTTAACAGGATTTATCAACGTACCAAGTTTCAGCTGTGTAATGCTAATAGTTTCCCGAACCCCAAGTGTTTTTTGCCATTTGGCCAAAGAACTCTGAAAAACCCTTTTTTTCTTTTCAGATATTAAATAGAAAAAAATGCATTTGGACAGAGGAAAAGTATTATTGATGTTAATAAATTTTATATTCTACCACTCAAAAGGCACGATTTTGACTTGCTCGAGTAAAGTTAAGAACAGAAAAAGTGATCACAGAAAGCTTTTTAAGTCATTTATTGTATTATTACTATCACAAAAAAACTCCCAGAACTGAAAGTTAAAATTATAAAAACAAGCAGAGGAATGCAGTTGGTGCTTATCAACAACTACATGTACTACCAAATGTTAGCCAGTACTTCAGTAGTAAGACTTGAACTTTCTCGAGCCGGACAGGAAGAGTCGGATGCAAAGCGAAGTTCAGATTGTAGGAGAATAAAACAATTACGCCTTTGAAGCTTCTCCATAAACACCCGCCTCCCGTGTACGGCGTCACTTGAGACGGCATCGTAATAAAATCGAGGAGTATGATAGTTACTTCATACCAGATCACTGGCATTAGCCACCAACTTTTGCCAGGAAAGGAATTAAAACAAGCTTTAAAAATAGTCATGCATTGACAGCAAATCTGGGAATGGATCTACTTAAAGAAGCGTTTCTTATACCCAATAGCATCCCCAAATGTGTGGTAAATATGACTTACCTAATAGTTGAGGTTATGCTACTTGTATTACCTAGCTGCGGGATGTTTGCTGTGTAGCTCGCCTTTTTTTAATTTAACTGATTCATTAACTGTCTATTTCTCTATCTATAAGAACGTAATAAGGTCTGTATTTCCAGTATAAAGGATAGAAATCTTAAATCAAGCTGCTTGTTGTTAGTGTTAACATAATATCTGTACTGATTACATACATAAAGTTTATCATATCACGAAAGATGGGAAATATCTAAAGCTTTGAATTGTTGGCAGTCGTCGATAACAATGACAGAGTCTACCCAACGAAAACGTGGCATAAAGATTGTTGAAAGTTGGCAACGTTTTACGACCTCAAAAGCACGTCATAAAATTATTATTTTGTTTTTATAGTGTTTTTGTCACTATACAAACTTAATAATATAAATAGCAAATTGCACTTGTAAAAAGCAACTTAGGCTGTTGTGACATACGAGGAATCGAACCCCGTGTCTTACGCAATCCGGGCGTATGCCTATACCACTCGGCCACCGTCACATTAGCAAGCCTGTTGAATTTTGCAAGCGCTTTCTTTAACGTCAATCTCGCAACATTGATGACGCCACGCAGCCTACGCGTTAAAGAAAGCGCTTGCAAAATTCAACAGGCTTGCTAATGTAACGGTGGCCGAGTGGTATAGGCATACGCCCGGATTGCGTAAGACACGGGGTTCGATTCCTCGTCTGTCACAACAGCCTAAGTTGCTTTTTACAAGTGCAATTTGCTATTTATATTATTAAGTTTGTATAGTGACAAAAACACTATAAAAACAAAATAATAATTATAAATTGGCTTCGTTCATCTTAACCGATTGTTAAATATTTGTAAAAATATTTCCTTCGGATATTTTGAGAGCAATCTCGCAACATTGATGACGCCACGCAGCCTACGCGTTAAAGAAAGCGCTTGCAAAATTCAACAGGCTTGCTAATGTGACGGTGGCCGAGTGGTATAGGCATACGCCCGGATTGCGTAAGACACGGGGTTCGATTCCTCGTCTGTCACAACAGCCTAAGTTGCTTTTTACAAGTGCAATTTGCTATTTATATTATTAAGTTTGTATAGTGACAAAAACACTATAAAAACAAAATAATAATTATAAATTGGCTTCGTTCATCTTAACCGATTGTTAAATATTTGTAATAATATTTCCTTCGGATATTGTGAGAGCAATCTCGCAACATTGATGACGTCATAAAAGTCGCAAAAATTTTATATTCTAGACTGTACTACATTTACTGTAACAATTTACTTGAATATTTTTAGTAATTAAGTTTTAGCCACATATAAGTATATAAATGATCGTTTATTTATGAGTGCACAACTTATTTCTTACAAACTTTGTTAGTTTTGAACAAAGATGCGATTGTCTAAATCAATCGAGATAGAAAACTTTAAGACCATACTATCTTTACTGGTTTACAAAAAAACATCTGTTTCAGGTATTCTATATAAGATGGTGGAAACCTCAAAGGGCACTCATCTGATAATGATAAACGACTATACATACTATAAAGTATATGGACAAGTGTGGGTGTGTTCCAGCAGAACTACATTTCGATGTAAAGCTAAGGTCAAATTGAGTGCAGATCGTACTATCATATCGTCCAGTTTGACCCACACACATCCTGCAGCAAAACATCATATCACGAAAGATGGGAAATATGTCAAGCTGTGAATGAAAATTGTGCTAACAATGAATGACATAAAATCTAGCCAACGAGAGCATGATCCTAAAAGATTTAAAATAAATTAATAACTTTACTGTCTAACAAACAGAATTAAAAGTCACTCTCATATCGTGTCAAACTTTTACAACCGCAACGCCACCTGCCGAGAAGTCAGGCTTAAACCGAATGACGTCAACATATTATTATTATTATTAGCTTTGTTTACGTTGCAAATAGTTTTGCACTACGATTTACCGTAAGATACTGGCGAAAAACTCGTATTGTTAGGTTTCCTAGGGACTTTTAGTGTATATATTCTCTCAACACCCCGAACGATTTTTTTGACAATATCGCTAGATTACGCACTGCACAATACTTTTATAGAGTGGACTATAGGATATCTCCATAGATATCCTATGTTGAATTTGGTTTAGTTTTTTAATATTGTTTAAAGCCTTTGCTTTAAACAATATTAAAAAACTAAACCAAATTCAGCATAATGACCAAAAAAACTTAAAATAACGTTTTCATCTTATATTTAGGAGAAACACATTCTTTTGGAGTCTGTGCATGATGTGTGTAGTCTGTTTGTAAACTTGACATCATGCTCCAAATCCAAAATAATGTGTTTCTCCAAAATAGAAGACGAATACGGTATTTCAAGCTTTTTAGTCATTAATTTAATTTATTATTATTTTTTGTTGCATATTTGATAAACACTGAACAACTTAATGCGTGACAAATAAAATTATTGCCTTCAAAAACTGACCAACAAGCTAACGTACTCTAACAGTCTACGCACACAAAAACTACTGGACCGATTTTGATGAAATTAACATTTTATCACTGTAAAATACAAACATTCAATTATACAAATATGCATATATACATACACTTACAAATATATACATACATTAAGTGCTATGTACTTAGGTAGTCCTTATATAAATAGTTAACTATAAGTTCACGTAATTGGATATAAATGTCTTTGTAATAGACAGATAATTTTGTTTAACATATAAAGTTCCGTGTTATCTTTTTTTAATCTATTCTCTATACCAGTGGTCCAGTGTTCCGCTAATTGTGTGTCACTAGTTATTGTGTCTCGAAAAAAAAGGGTTATTTTACAACTTAATAAATAACATTATAACCTTTATTTGTGAGGGTAAGAAAATAACATGGAAAATGATTTTTCATTTGTGGTGTACTTTTAAACGTGTTCTTTTTCCTAGATGTACTTACCATAAACACAAAAAAATTGCGAAACACTGCTCAAAGCTCAAAGCAGGTATGGAAGTACTTGCTTTTTAAATTGCGCATTGTAAGTTTAATGTTATGCTTCGTTCTCGTTTTGCAAATGAGTGCATAAGTATATAATTATGACATTAATAAAAATAAGATTTCTGTCTGTACAATACAAATAAATATGTTTTTGAAAAAGAGCTCAAAAAAGAACTACCTACCTAAAATAATTCCCGACCTCAAGCATAAATCAACGGAACTTTATTGTCTTTTGCAGAATTGGATTTCAAAATAATAAATTCATCGAGAGGAGGTTTCCTATTGATGATAGATAGTTTTACATTCTACAAACAAGGGTCTAAAGGAAAGATGTATATATGCACGAATAAGCATACACATGCATGCCTTGCCAAAGTGAGTTTGGAAAGTCCTACCAAAGTCGTTGCAATCAATCTTGAGCACAACCATAGTCCACCTGTCTACCACGTCACTAAAGAGGGGAGATATGTAAGAATGAGCTAAATGAGATGCCACTGGACACAGCTTACAGCGAAGCTACGAAGGTTGCCGCGCGTGCTGTTCACGCTTAAATGTCGAACAACGGAGTTGCGACGCATCGCAATCAAAGCGTCGCGACGCTCAGACATCGCGCGACGCGAGGCCTCAACGCATCGCGAATGCTCGTGTGGTATTGCATTTACTTGTTTTGAGTTCCGGTTCCAACAAATAGACCGCAGCCGTCGCTGTATCAGAAGTTAAGATATAGTATTAGAATAATTATAATCTAAGTAAGGTAAATATCAAGAGACTAATGAAACATCTAATATCTTAATCTGTAAAGTAGTTTGTTTAATATATTTAATTATTATTATGCAATACTTTATGATGTTATTTTGTAAGTCTAAGAGCCCGTGGAAAGTCGACCTTTACCGATCTGATAACTCGATTAGACATATTTCTGATCAAATATACATATTTCTATAAATTAAAGCCGAATTACCGAATGAGTTTTATCTCATTGATAGTTATTGACGATAATTATTTTAAGTTAATTGAAAAAAGACTCTATCGTCAGGTAATTTTTATAAATGTATGAAGTATTTTTATTGTACTGAATGTTTTAAAAAAAGCACATGTTACTCTATAGTGAATATATCTCAAAGTTGTCAATGACAATTTATGACAAATAATGAAGACATGGTAAAGGTTGCCTGGAAGAGATCGCTTATAGCGATAAGATCGCCTAAGTTGTACATTTTCTCGAAACGATTTTATCATGAACCTATGTGATGTGCATAAAGAGTTATATTTTCTTATAGTCTTTAACAAGTGCTGAGCAGCATAGTAAAACTTAATACAGACCACTGTATTTGTATCATCGAGTTACCAGATCGATAAAGGTCAATCTACCATGGTTTCCTCTAATATAACGTGTTGTACCAATAAAATATTTTAATAAATGATCATTCATTAACATTTATAGATGACTTCTACCATGATAGCTAATAAAACTCACACTACTTTTGTTTTTATTTTTGAAATAATAATCAGTAAATATTTTAATAACGAGTAACAAATAAATTCTTCCTGTATTTGCTTATGATATTAAAATCAGGAGTATTAAATACATATACCTACGAAACCTTCAAAGCAGAATTTATCTTCTGAAACACTATGATCATAAATAAATGTTTCTACTCGTAAAGGGGCTTGATGGCCCAAGAATCCGATGACTGGTTTGCCGTTCCACAAAGTTTTAAGCATTAAATGTGGTTGTATAATTTCATATTCCTTAGGCATGCTGACTTTTATGAGTAAGGACGGATGATTCTATAGGTACCATGAACAGTAAAAAATCTGGTTGCCGTCAGCGTCTACTTGACTTCTTATCTTCTTATTATATTAAACTTCATTTGCTTTTGACTTAAACTAACAAATCTGACCTTAGTATTTACCTGCAATTTAAGATATTTTTTATAGTTATTTAAAAAAATCACAAGCATAGTCTACATATTCAGGAACAATACACTTATTACAGAATAATAATAAATTATTCCTGCAATAAATTATAACTGAGTATAATCTGACACCGCGCGACTGTCGCGCGATAACGCATGCGCACGCGGTCCGACACTGATGCTTCGTTTTATCGCGCTATAGTTGTGCTGTGGCCTCGGAGAACTATCCAATATTTTTTTATATAATTTGTAAATTACTTACTGATTTCTTTATTAAAGTACTACTTAAAACCGCTATAAAATAACATCCATATCAATATTGTTTCAGAATCACAACCACTTTTGAAAAAAATACCGTTGACACCTGCTGAAAAACAGCGCCGGTATAGAGACAAACTTAAAAAGGACCCGAAAAAGTATGCCGAATATAAAAAGAAGAAATTAGACAGTTATTACACTAAAAGAAGACGGTTAGTAAAAGATATGACGCCGGAGGAGCATCAAGCAGCTAAAAATAAATGGAAAAGCATAAAAAAGAAATCTCGTCGTAAGAATATTAATAAACCAGCCACCCAACATAGGACGATATTGGAAGCAATCAGAATCGCTTTGAAAGAGGAAATCGATACAGATAGTAATTGACTAAATAAAGGTTATTAATGTGCTCTCCGGTCACGGTGGCCTATCTCACCTGAGATGAACTATACGTGTATCTGCACGGGACATTCGAGTACTATACATTTTATCTAGTGCTGTTTTAAGTTCTCCCTGAACCTTAACTCTAATAGTTAGGAAAAATAATATTAGGACGCAGTCACATTTAATAAAACTACATGGACCCTAACGAGATAAAAATGTAACGATTGCGTATCTGGTTAGGGCTAAATGGTAGGAGAAGTTTTAAATGATAAACTTCTAACCTAAAAGCATCGTATTTGTTTATAAGACACGATACAAAAAGGAAACGAGCTCAAAACGTAGCTGTTACTGAATGAAGATTTTGGATAAATAAACGAGATTTCAGATACTGTCTAAAATCTGAAACTCTATTTTTTAATCATTCGCGTCAGTATTTTAAGTCAACAAAAATCACTCTACATAGAGACTCTGGTAGTTTAAAAAATTAAGTAATCTTTTTTTTTATCACTCCATATGGCAGTGAACAGAATTTCAATCAGGTCATATTGGCGCGAGTGCCCCTGGGACCTCTTGTTGAAGCCTTATTACTGTACCATGCATAATACTTTGACCGATTCTTGTACTTAATTACTTTATTCATGCCTACTGAACTATTGTCGAACTTATTATAAGTTTCAATATTTACACTGTCATATAAAAAGTAATTCATTAATTAATTTACCTATGACGACCTCGGTGGTGTAGTGGCTAAGCACGCTGGTTTCAAGGCGTCGCCGCTTTGAAATCCCGGGTTTGATTCCCGGTCGGGTCAATATAGAAATCCAAATTTTCTATAGTGTCTGTTTTGTGTGTAGCACCGTTGTGTCTGATTTCCATAACACAAGTGCATTAGCTACTTATTTTGGGATCAGAGCAATGTATGTGATTGGTGTCCAATAACTTTAAAATAAAACCTAGTTTGTTTTACTTGAACCTGAATTACTTATTTTTTACTTTGAAGTAAGGATTTTATCGGTAATTCATTTTACGTTCATAAATTTACTTCATAAACCTGTACATTATTTAATAACAGTGTTGGTTGTAGTTTTTTGGAAAAATAAACATTATGGTGAGTTATTAAACAATAATGTAAAATAAATGTAATGTACCTTCACAAAGAAGCTACATGGGGTCTGGGTGTTGTGGTACCACCGTTGTGTCTGATTGCCATAACACAAATGCTTTGGCTACTTACTTTGGGATCAGAGCAATGTATGTGATTGGTGTCCAATATTTATATTTATTACATTTATAATATAACTAACCCAGACATATTCTATAATATCGTTTTAAACTTTCAGAGTCACTATAATTATAATATCAACGTAACGTAATATTTTTAAAGTCTTATTGTGTAGCCATAAAATATATTTAAGAACGCTTTCACCGGTTCCTATTAAATCATTTATTTTGGTTTGAAGATTTTTCATTTCACCTTTACAGCCTCTTATTGCCACCGCCTCTAAGTGGCCACTGCTCTGCAAAGTAAGCCTGCCATCAGATAAGATCCGTTCTAATCTATCCCTCCTCATGTATTAATCTATGTATTATTCTTAATCAAGTACTCTATGGTTGACACGGGCCGCGGTGGAAAATTGGTCATGATAGGAGGATACACCTTCTTGAAAATGAATAAATGCTAGGTCTGGACTTGTTCTAACAGATACAAGCAAAAATGCCAAGCTAAAATCAAGCTTGACGATGACATGATCTTCATGTACTCTCTGGACCACAACCATCCACCGCCAAGTTTTCGTATGAAGAAAGACGGGACTTATATGAAGATAAAGGATTAGAACTCATCACTAGATTAAGTGATTCCTGATACGACGCTAATGTCACAAATATTTATCATGTTTCTATCAAAACTCTACTAGCTCTATTTTTTAATCAGTTGCGTCAATATTCCGAGTAATTATCGTTCGAAAGTCACTTAAAAGTAAAAATAAACACGTTAAATTATGACTTGATTATTGAAAAATGCATTACTCTTTTCAAATTCTCTGCTACGAGGATTTCAACAGAATTTCATTCGGAAACATATTGACGCGAGTCATTCACCAAAATATTTCAAGATACTTAAAATTCAAACACATAAACACGTAAACACATAATCATACATAATATTATACTTAAGACATCCGCTGCTGAATAACAGCGTCGTGGTATGCTGTGGTCAAGATCTCAGCCGCTGAACCACTTTCAAACGAAAAACGCTCACACGCGAAACAAAAACTTACGTCACTTCCAACAAAAGACGACCGGATGTGCAAGCTATTTATACTCTTATGGTGGTTAGGCGGTGGAGACCTTCTTTGTACCCATTCTCCGCTGCTACGACTAATACGAATCGGGTGCTTTTTCGACAAAGTAGAATTTTATTATTTCAATAAATATATAAATGTTTCTACCTTCATCTTTTTCTATCATTTTATGTGGATTTCATTTTTCATACTAACCTTGTAAATATGAATTATAAATATTCTAAGAATATACTTGTTTTTATTTGACTCAACTGCATGATTGGTATAAAATGCATACCGTGCGTTCGTATCTAATTCATAAGATACACGATCTTACTTTTCTATTGTATTATGATTATGAAGGCAGGATTTATTTATGAAAAATTACTTAACGACTTGAAAAAAATGAGTTTTCGTTCTAAACTTATATCTATACCAATATTGTTTCAGGATCACTACCACTTTTAAAAATAAAACCGTTGACACCTGCTGAAAGACAGCGCCGGTATAGAGAAAGACTTAAAAAGAACCCGAAAAAGTATGCTGAATATAAAAAGAAGCATTTAGATACTTATTACGCTAAAAAAGACGGTTAGTAAAAGATATGACGCCGGAGGAGCATCAAGCAGCAAAAAATAAATGGAAAAGCGTAAATAAGCAACGTCGTCGTAAGAATATCAATAAACCAGCCACCCAGCATAGGACGATATTGGAAGCAATTAGATCCGCTTTGAGAGAGGAAATTGATACAGATAGTAATTGACTCAATATGGTTATTAATGTGCTCTCCGAACATGTTGGCCTATCTCAACTGAGATGAACCATCTGCACGGGACATACGAGTACTTGATCTAGTGCTGCTTCAAGTTCAACCAAATACCTACAGTAGACCCATCCAGATAAGCAAACGTTTATATATTAGTAAGGGTTTTAAAAAGGTAGGGGTAGTTTAATTATGAATTAATCACGTTAAAGTATTCGTCACACGATACAAACGGTAACAAGTTTGATAAGTAGTTGTTACTCGTATTTAGTTACATTTGAGTCAATATTTAGAGAAACTCTCTAAATAGTATTAGGTACTCTTTAATAGGTCGAATATCAATTAAAAGTCGAAGAAAAAACGCTAAATGACAAACGGATAGTTACAAAATAGAGTTATCTTTTTATTAATTTCTGCCATGTGAATTTAAACAGATTTCCATTTGATAGTTCAAAAACAGAGGACTAGGACCTCTTGCATAAGCCAGTTTACGGCCTTTTCACTAAAACATGCGAAGCCGTGGGCTGATTTCATAAAAAATACCAGGCATAGGTTTTCTTTCACTGGTTCTTGAACAAACTTATTTTATTTACACCTCCTGATCAATTGTTGAACTAATTAAACGTTTTCATATTTTTCATACATTTATTAAAATTACATGAATCAATTTCCTTTCTTAAAAATTCTAAGTAAAACCTGAATAACTTCATTGTTACCCGTATTTAATAAAAAAATTAGTATTGAAAACTCTATTACACTGTTCCTACTGGACCTTTCTGTTACCGACCAATACCGTTGCGTACCAGGAGCATTTTTTTGCCTTTGCTGACACTCTCCGTGCATAACGTTTGACCTTAAAGGCCAATGTTCATAAAATAATGATATTAAAAAATGTAACACTATTTTGCCGGCGAAGCTAAAATTTTGGACCTCGCGTGACTATAGCGCCTTCTTGTGACCATGAAAGCATAAGACCATGAACAACTTGCGAAGAAGCGCTCGTATTGTTGACGCGTATAGCTTCCACCGGAAGGTGTAGAGCGTTATCACCGCAGGAAAAACCTGAATAGAAAAGTGTTTTTGCTGCATGTTTTCGATATTGTAATAAATTCGGTATTCGGTATGAAACTGTCTCGGACACACGATATATAAAGACCATTTCAAACTTCCATGGTCTATAGAAGAATAATATCAACTTGACTTGACTTTATTTAATAACTAGGTAGATACTTTTTCAGTCCTATTGCATTCTATGGTGTGTTAAATAATTATTTGAATTGAATCTTTACGTGTTCATAATATAAATACATAATATATACTCTTTGTGATTAATTCTCGTTTTAGATTAAAACGCTCTTACTGATTCCTATCAAAGAGTTTGGTTCGAAGATTTTTCATTACACCTT
Organism: Pyrausta purpuralis; assembly: GCA_963924145.1. Classification (NCBI taxonomy): domain Eukaryota; kingdom Metazoa; phylum Arthropoda; class Insecta; order Lepidoptera; family Crambidae; genus Pyrausta; species Pyrausta purpuralis. Next base: position 25,260,935 of record OZ001643.1, read on the forward strand.
CAAATCCTCTAATTGCCACCGCCTATAAGCGGCCTCTGCTCTGCCAAGGGTAGCGTGCCATCAGATAAAATCTGTTTTAATCTATCGCTTCTTATCTGTTTCAGCAATCAACTACTCTATGTTTGACACGGGCCGCGGTGAAAAAGTGGTCATGGTAGGTGGACACACCTTGAATGACACTTATTAAAAATGAGACTTAAATCAATGTTGTTGGTTTCCGCCCACTACACCGAATCATGCCATAATCGTGTTGGGCACGTGTTAGGAAAAAAAATATAATTGTAGGTATTGGAAACTATGACACTGTTCCCTCTGACTTTCACAGCCTCTTATAGCCATCTCCTCTTAATGGCCAACGCTCTTCTTATATGCCAATGTAAGCCTGCCATCATATAAGATCCGTTCTAATCCAACCCTTGCATTTCAGCAATCAAATACTCTATGGTCGACACGGGCCGCGGTGGAAAACTGGTCATGATAGGAGGATACACCTTCTCTAAAATGAACAAATGCAAGGTCTGGACCTGCTCTAACAGGTACAAGCAAAAATGCCAAGCTAAAATCAAGCTTGACGATGACATGATCTTTATGTACTCTCTGGACCACAACCATCCACCGCCAAGTTTTCGAATGAAGAAAGACGGGACTTATATGAAGATAAGGGATTAGATAAAGGTACCACTAGAACAAGTGATTTTCAATACGATGCTTATGTCACATAAACATATTTATAATGTTTCCATCAGAACTGTACTAGTTCTATTTTTTAATCACTCGCGTCAATTCCGAATAATTTTCGTTCGGAAGTCAACAAACGTAAAAAAAAGGGACCACATCCCATAGAAAATTTCCCCACGTCGTACAGAAATGAAACGTATCTTTTAAAAAATCTAAAAATTTGTAAAAAATATGGCGTACTCAATATCACCACTTTTACGGTCTGACAATGCTGTAAACATTCGTCCAGGGGCGCCAGCTACTGTGAAAAGTCTTTCGTTGAATTGAGCCAATTTATTTTGGTTGAAGAAATATACTTCACAGCATGAATACATTCGTTCATTTTGAAATTATCCTTAAGTAACAAAAATATTATGATCATCTTCATTAAGGCGCGCGAAAGACTAGTAGCGATACTGACGCGACGCGCCTAGCGCCACGACGCGTGGCGCGGTGGCTGTCGAAAGCAAAATAATAATGTTGGACTCGTTCTTATATTCTTCGTTATAGCTTTTTTTATTATTTATAAATATACATAACTTTATTTTATACAAGGTTAATAAGTGAAGCGATTGAAATCAAGAAGTATATAATTTCAATCGGGAAGACGGGTTTAAATTGTCTGAAATCCAGTGATTAATAAGTGCGAACCGTGTGTGTCGCCTTTATCAATAAACATTAACCCGGATATTGTGAGTGTTGTGTGTCGCACTGAACCTTTTGACTCTAGTTCACGTGCACGACATGTATCGGATAGTTGGAGGGTAGCAGAAGAACCGGCTGCCCGATGCAGACGAAGACGCCGAGCGCCAGTCTCCTCGTGAACACCTCGGTTCCAACACCGTTGAAATGTCGAGGGTGTAAGTAGTAACATCGTACTACTACATAATATGCGTCGCGTATAGACCCGCAGTTATAAGTTTTAAAATATACATTACAACGAAATCCTGATTTTGTTACTCAGGAGGGTATACATTTTCATCACTCAAAAGTTTTTTAATCAGTTTCTTACTATAAACGGGTTTTCATACCACTCCTTGGATGAATTGCAAAGCTTTCTTTTAAGACCGAAAAAAATATGGTAATGGGTATGTCATATTTTTATGAAAAAATTCAGATTATTTTTGAGATACTTTTTATCTCTGTAGGACGTGGGGCACTTTTGGACCTCCCTCTTTAGACTCGATTTTTTTTAAAATGCGTATTTAATAAAATCTCTGACGCCTGGATTTTGATTGATTTTTATTTGTAATCATATTGAAATCACTCATTCAAAATTGTATCGGTATCCTATGGATTATTGATAAAAAGTATGTTTTAGGCAATATTCTTTCGCATCAGCCATAATAGATGTTATACGGTACTTTTACCAAAAGTAAGATACACTAACTGCTGTTAGTATTTAATGTAAAAGTTTTCGATAATCGAACCGTTAATTTGGTATTGTGTGAGTTTTATTATAATGCATTAGAGTTTGTTTGTTTTGTACGATAATATTAGGAACTAGTGGTACGGTTTGTGTAACATAGCTTATTTATAGAGAAAGGCTTTTCCTATTGAACTCTGTAGTTAAATCAAAACGCAATATAAATGAAGTTAATTGTCAGATGCGTAATATTCTCGTAAAATAAGTATTTAAAATTTAGTGTTAGGTACATGTACCTACAACTTCAGAAAATTCCTAATATATTTCTTACTAGACAGGTGAACTGCACAGTGTGCAAAGCAAACGAAAATTGGTTTGGACAGAGTCGAACTAGTAGTTTTTGAAATATAGCACATTTTCAACATCCGCAAACATAACTTTGTTCTTCATACAAACACTGAAAAAGAAAGTTACGTATGCTGTCAACAAAATATTGTGGCATTTTGGCTTGGTGGAAGAAAGTGGATCCCTAATTCTGTTAAAGTTGGCACGGAGTCCGACTCGCATTTGGTCGTCTATTTTATATATTTTTTATTTTACAACTTTTAGTTTTTACCGATATCTTAAAAACTAATTAACTGATTTTGATGAAACTTACTCTCTACCCTTAGTTCGAAACATACCAAAAAAACACAAATCAAAAAAAGAATTATCTCGCTTCTCGTTTTCGAGAAATCTGTGTACAAAATTAAATATACAAACATACATGCACGTTCGTGATTTTGTACTCGTATTTAGAAGCCTTAATAGATCATCATACTAAAATAATATCAAATTTTAACGATATCACATACATACATACACATTTAATTGATTACCTCCTTTTTTTGAAGTCAGTAAAAAGTACAATACAAGTAGTACAATCAATTTTTGAGGTTAAGTTATTTATAAAATAAAATATAGTAAAGTTAGTAAAATTAAAATGTAGCATAGTTATCAATAAAATAAATACTTACCTTCAAACTGAGCCTTTTATTTAAACAAATACATAGTTTCTCTTCTTAGACCTCTGGTTGATTGGTAGATAACTTTTGGAATTAAGTCCGCCATATGTTCGTACCTACAGGTTGTTTGTGCTTGAAGTTTTAAATAATTAAAAAAAATATTTTGAATTTCTCTTAAGTATCAGGTTTTTGTTCAGTAACTCGAATATTTTTATTTTTCAGCCATTAAATACTCTCTCATCGCTTCGGGCAAAGGCGGGTATTTAGTAATGATTAATGGATATACCTTTTCAAGAATTCATAAAATAAACAAAAAGTGGTTTTGTTCGAACAAATACATGTACAAATGTCAAGCCAGTATTAAACTGGATGATACTTCAGGAGAGGTTATACCGTACAGTCTTACACACAATCACCCACCTCCGCAGTATCATATTACAAAACATGGAAAATACGTCAAAGTTAAATCGCGGTTCTAGATAAATTTTATATGAAACTACAAAAACCTATTCCAAGATAATTAAAATTCAACCTAATAGTAAACACATAATCAGACATAATATTAGACTCGAGGCATACGCTGCTGAAAAACAGCGTCGTGGTATAGTGTGGTCAAGGTCTCAGCCGGCAATCGCTCACACGCGAAACAAAATCTTACGTCATGTCACTTCAAACAAAAAACAACCCGAGGTGGAAGCATTATGCTGTTATGGTGGTAAGGTGGTTGAGACATTCTTTGTACACACGCTCCGCTGCTACGACTTATACGAAGCGGGTGCTTTTACGACAAAGTAGAATATTATTATTTCTATGGACGTGTTTGTTTATACTTATTCACCTACGAAATAATTTTTTCTACTTCCATCTTTCCCTATTATTATATATGCATTTAACATTCACATGTTAACCCTGTTGATTTGAATAATAAATGTTCTAAGAATATTGCTTGTTTTTATTTTTTATTGACTCAATTGCAAGATTCGTATCCGTCATGGGACAGTTACTAACCATTTTCTTTTTTCAGGTGTATCATTCGAATTCATAAAGATGAACGGGAAGCAGCTGATGTTGATAAACGAGTATACGTTTTCCAAAAATCATCATTCAAATGTATGGGTTTGTTCGAAAGCAGCAAGACGCCAGTGCCGGGCGAAGATAAGGATAATCGATAACGTTTTAGTGGATCACCACCTGGAACACCACCACCCACCAGATCAGTACCACGTGTGCAAGACGGGCAGTACATTAAAAAATAAGCTTAGTGTAGATCATAAAATTAATATTCCTATCGAAATAGAAGGACAAGTAAAATCTGACAAACGAAACCGATTTTTGATGTCAGTAACTAACATATGTAAGTAACATTTGTAGCTTTAAATGAGACAACTTTTCGATCAGTTGATTTATAACAATGTTCCTAAGTTAAATATAGTAGTTTACTGCATGATAAACAGTCGACACATAATATTGAACATGCAGCTCTAGTGTAAAACTAATGTTATTTCATTATACAAAATATTCTTCGATATACATTCCCTGTGTTATTCTGTCTTTATTTTTTACGTAAATTAACGTTTGTAGAATAGAATAATCAAACTGCGTACTTTAAATTTGAAGCGCATTGGTAAATATAAGTCGTATATTAATCGTCGCCTCTTAGAGGCTTCGATTTGGACTAATCTACTTGTTAAATGATTATTTGTTGGGGTTATGCCGCTGTAATGCATAGCAATCAATCACCGATCAAGTCACTATGTTTCAGACGCATTATTTCTCCAAAATATACACAATTTCACTTTTAAATATAAAAAATCAAATGCACGTAATTTTCAGCGAGCTTCTGCAGGGCGGTCAACTGTTTGACATCTGACAAAAATGGTTCTGCTACCCATCTCTTTTTATCACACAGTTTGCTGCTAGTGACATCTCGCTTTTGTCGTTCTATTCCAAAGGGATAGTAATTTTATGGTGTAGATAGGCCAAAATAAAAAGATAGGATACGAATGATACGAGCTAATTTTGAGCTCTATTTTCGAATCGAGAATCAATTAAAATTTATTGAAAATTACGCTCAATATAGTCATAGTCACATAGAATGTGCATTCCTTTGCAACCTAAAAGTATGAATATTCTTGCTACATTAGGTGACGGATAACTAGTTGATATACCTACAATTTAAAAAGACTTTTCCTGATTATTATGTTTTTATTGATGTATGATAGTTTTCATCACAACATAATCAATCGTTCAAAAATTAAACCTAATCGTAAGTGTCTCCGCATAACACTTTTCGTGTTCTCGATGTGGGATGTCTCGCGCCTAACCATCTCAGGAGCCATAATCAATGACACCTCGTTTCGTCTATTGTTTCAAGTCACACCCGTTTTACACGGTACCCGGTTAGGCACGATGGATCTTGAGCGTGCATTATAATGTAACGGCCACACTATTTAAACGTTTACCGCATGGATATTGGATTTTAATTACTGTCCAAATTATCGCGTGACTACTAGAGATTATCAAGATATGGCAATTAAACATTTGCCTACTGTCATAATTTTAATATTGATTGGAATCGTGAAATATGTCTCTCAATCGGTGAATTATGTTTGCTGTAGTATGACAGTAGCATAGCGGGACTGTGGTATGTGGAGAAATAAGTTTGTATTAGAAAGCTACCGGTAATATGACATTTTTTACTGTATGTTTAAATAAATTATGATTATATATTGTATATTTAAATTAATTATTGTAATTTTGTAAAGAGGCGGCCGTAGACCTATATTTTCGACCTCTCCGACTTTAACTCCGCTAATTTCTGTGCGTGCGTTGTAAAAAAAACACTGTTCGTTTTTTTGTTTGTTTCTTTCGTACGGATTCTGATAGATATCTATATATAAATGTATATTACAATGGTACAAGATGGTACAACAACCCTAAAAATTTTAGAAAGCTACCGGTAATATGACATTTGTTCTTAAGATATTAATTAGTTATTTATATAAAGTAAGTTATTAGTTATTTATTTCGAAACAACTTATTTACGAGATTAATATTTTTCAGGTATCAAATTTGATGTGGTAAAAAATCCAAAGACCGGTGGCGTACTAACATTGATACACGGGTACACATTCTCAAAATTTGGCAGTACAACATATGTATGGAAGTGTTCCCAAATCACAAAGGGTTGTAAAGCCAAGGTGACTATTAGAAATGACAGGATCATTCGACACAATCTGGAACACAATCATCCGCCTCCTAATTTTCACATAACTAGTGACGGAAGTTTCATCAAGCTTTGATCTAAGAAAGTTGTCACAAAATGAGCATTGCTTTGTAAAGTGACGGTTGTAGACCAATATGAACGACTCTTCTACTAGATAATTTGCTTTTATATAGATATGTTATAGATTTAGTTATAGATAGCATGAACCATTGCGACTCCTATAAGAACATTGACATCAATAAAAAATCTTAATTCCTTTTCGTGTGTTGCAAAAAAGGACCCAAAAAGTAAAGCTTTGAAACCTTATTAATGTGATATTGGATTAAGAATACACTGGTTGTTTTATCGTCAAGGTTTGTTTCTTTCGTACGAATTTTTTAGCTATTTAAAACACCTGAAAGGAGAAAAAAATAAGATGGTATAACCAATCACAAAATAAAGATTTATGATAATAAAGATTATTATTACAATTTTCATTTTGCAGGTATCCAATTTGATAAAGTTAAAAATCCAAAAATCGGTGGGGTACTGGCGTTGATAAACGGACACACATTCTCAAAAACTAACAGTACATCATATGTATGGAAGTGTTCCAAGATTAACAAGAATTGTAAAGCCAAGGGGACTATCAAACATGACATAATTATTCAACACAATCTTGAACACAATCATCCTCCTCCTAGGTTTCACATAACTAGCGATGGAAGTTACATCAAGATTTGATTTTATGAAGGCATTGACATAAATAAAACACTTAATTCCTACTCGTGAGTTGCAACACACACAAATTTCATGTCCTTTCTCATTTAAATGAATAAAAACCTTGTTGGCTTAAGCAAAATAAACTGGTTTTACTTTTTACGTTTATATCAAACTACTACTTTTAACAGCTATTTCGGTCAATTTTTATAGTGAAATAAACTAAGATACTACCTACCTTCAATATAAGTTTAAAGAGCAACCACTCATTAGCGATTTCTCTTTCTCAGGTATCCAGTTTGAAATGGTGAAAAATCCAAAGACCGGCGGTGTGCTAGCGTTGATAAACGGGTACACATTCTCAAGAACCAACAGTCGATATTATGTTTGGAGATGTTCCCAAATTAGCAAGGGTTGTAAATCCAGGGTGACAATTAAAAATGACAGGATTATTCGATACAACCTTGAGCACAATCATTCTCCTCCTAATTTCCACATTACCAGTGATGGAAATTACTTAAAGATTTAATGTTTTGGAGGCTGTTGTTGTGAATTTTAAAAAAAATGATTATGTTGTTTAAAAATGTTGTTATTTCTAAAATAATATTGGATAAGAACATTACATAATATTAAATATCCATTCATTTTTATAAGCCGTAAGAGGAAATCCGGCTGTACTAGCACTCTTTGGTTTAAATTAAATGCAATCGAATGATCAGCTACTAACGCCATCTACTTTTACCCTGTAATTATTCAAATAAAAATTGAACCGGATATCTACCTAACAGCGTCATCTATTAAAATAAAAATCTATAAATAGTACTTGTTAAAATATTAAAATCCAACCGGATTTCCACCTAACAGCGCCACCTATACTTGTAAATTTACTGTAAAATAATAAATTCTAACGGATGTCCACACAGTAGTGCCACATATCTGTAAATCGTAAATAAAAAATAGTGTCACTTTAATCGATATCCGCCATAAAATAGTTAATAATAGTAGTGTAATTTAATTGCATAGGTAAATAAATATAAAACGGATATCTGACTACTAACGCCATCTGTAAAACTTAATTTTAGACTATATAAGCACATGCAAGAAATTACATTATATGCTTCGTAGTATCGAAAGTGTAGTGATTATAATTAAATACTGTGAGATTAAATATAACGGGTGATTGAAATAAACATTGAAGTGTGAAAAGGAGTTTTATTTTAAAACGACTTCAAAAAAGGGGGAGGTTATCAATTCGACTGAGAAAGTACCTTAAACATTTTTTTTTAAGTAGCTCCAACAAGATTGCCTCTAAGCATGCCATGATCAAGATGCAGGGTCTTGAGAGATGTATTTAAATACGAATTCTAATACTTATTATATATACATATACTGGATATACATTGTGTACCTACCTTATTTTTTTTTTCTATAAATCCCAACGACATTATGTGGGCCGCTTTCAATAAACAATATTATAAGATAAAAATTGATTGGCGAATTAATACATTTTATTTAAACGTACTAATATAAGATGAGGTAAGGCATTTGCCCAGCTGTGGGACATAACAGACTATTTAAAAAAAAAACAATTTAGCCAGTAAAATTTCCAACTAGTTGAGTTGCCAAATTCGCATTGTGATGCAAATTAAACGTCAACAAGAATCACGCTAAGTATAGACGGGAGTAGTTAGGCAGTTTTTTTATTTTTTTATTTTTTTTATTACCATATAAATAGAAAACAAATGGATACAATACAAAAACAGCACGATTAAACCACTAAGGTTTGTGTTGATGCTGCTACAACTCACATCGATACTACTGATTATAAATTAATGCTCAACTATTTACAGAAATATTATTAACCAATATACTAACTAAAGGAAACTAAGGAACAGTTGAATAGCCGTTTGGAATATTCAACTGGCTTTCATTCGAGAACAGACCACTATTCAAAGAAAATCAAAGCGCCCTTCTGACGCGAATGATTTTAAAATAGGACATCAAGTTATACAGGGAGTTGTGTGGTCAGCGCCCCCGACTTACAAAAACATCAATTAATATGAATTGTGTTTTAAAGAAAACCTCTTTACATGCTCCGAATAGAATGTTTAACAGTGCTGTGACTTTTCAGGATTTAAATTTAAAATAATAAACTCGCAGATAGGAGGACACCTGATCATGATAAACAACTTCACATTTTCTAAGGCGAGCACGTATTCAAAAACCTAGATTTGTTCCTGCAAGACTGCTTACAAATGCCCAGCCAAGATTAAGATGCAGGGTCTTGAGCAAGTCATCGAGGCACAAATCGAGCATAACCACCCGCCACCGCAGTACCACATTACTAAACAAGGAAATTATGTGAAGATTAAATAATATTGTTACATTAAGATGTTTTGTGAGTCAAAAAATCAGTTAATTTAGTCTACTTAGATATTTAGATGCTGCAAGTGTTTTTTTTGTTCTACTACGAATATCAGTGTGCATGGACAAACCTTTAATACGAGTAAATTTAAAAATATTTTTTAAAGAAAACTTTATGTATCCTTTTGTAATAGTAAATAAAATATAAAATAAATAGGACTTAATTATTTATACAAGTATCGGTCTGTTTAGTATAACATCCAGCTACCAGTCTTACAGTGAATGAGAAATCCATACTCATGAAATCAGCTTAGGTATTGTCGTTCATAAGTCCCTATCAATGCTTATACCATCATATATATACTAAATCGTCTCACGGTATAGCAACATGATTCTTCTTGCTTTTATAAGTCGAATTTAGGATAGAAAGTTCGCGGATAAAAGGAGGAAAGCTGGTTATGATTAACGGCGACGTTTTACAGCACAGGCAAGGTCTCTAAAAGCTGGCTTTGCTCCAGTAAGAATGTCTTGAAGTGCCCAGCTAAAATAAAAATGCACGGTCTTAAGAAGGTCACCGGGGCTCAGCTGGAGCATCATCATCCGTCTCCTACCTCCTAAATCACTCAAGAAGGACGACAAAACAAAATACTTCCTAAATCTTCATAAATAATAACGTCACACGTATTTAAAGGCTGCGAAAATGAACTAAGAGTCAGCGGGAACAACACTCAATATAAACGCAAGTAGAAATAAGTGACCTTTATTCAAATCACTACAGTGTGGATTTAGACTTCCTAATTCTCAATGGCAAATCTTACATTAATTAAAGAAAATCACACCCCATATTGTCGAGAGTGATAACTCGGATCCAAACAACTCAACGGCACGGTAGCGCGATTGGTAAGTGTTGTAACCGGTCGGTACGCCAGAGGATCTAGATTCAAATATTAGCCGTACGCGCAAAATTATTATAATTTTTAAATTACAGGTGCCGTGTAGATTTTAACCTTTTAACGAACATAAATTTAATAGAATCACACGGTCTATTGACCCTCGTGATTCAAAAATAGGGGCCCAGATTCAAATTCTACACCACAACGTTTGAAAGTTAGCATGCCCTATATACACACCTTATGGACCTGTATCTGACATATCCACCGCACACACTTTTATTATTATTTATTGTTAGTAGCCTTGTACCACACATTATTCTTATTACTTTGTATTTGTTTCAATTGAAGAACTGTAATTTTATTACAAAAATTGAAATTAATACATATCCTCATTCACTCAAGCATAGTTTAAAAAATCTACTAATCAATAAATTAATTTAGTTTAGGTGTTCATTTTCCTTAAATATTATAAATACCTTTTATACATGCCTTTTTCAGATAAAGTATTAGTATAAGAAGAAAAATAACACTGAGTGTCAAAAATATTCAAACTAATAAATAAGTGCATTAAATAAGTACCTAAGTTTATTTTATTCTAGTTTGTAATCATTCTCCGATAGTGGTTTGGTCAAGTGTAGGTTAACTAAATTAACTGACTAATTGTGTTCCTAATGAAACGTTGTTGCTCAATGCTGTTACTTTTCAGGATATGAATTTAAAATAATAAACTTACAGACAGGAGGACACCGGATCATGATAAACGGCTACATATTTTCTAGGGCAAGCACGAATTCAAAAATTTGGATTTGTTGCTGCAAGAGAGCCTATAAATGCTCAGCCAAGATTAAGATGCAAGGTCTCGAGAAGGTTGTCGAGGCGCAAATCGAGCATAACCATGCGCCACCAAAATTCTGCATTACAGAAGATGGAAAATACATTATACTCAGGTCGCGTTAAAAGTATGCGGACTGGACCACTCACAAACACTATTTTGTAGTTATGGTGCCCATTTGAAAATCGCGTCTTTCATGCTTAACGAATATTACTCGCGAAAATTTTCGCTTACAATTTTTATACGGTTTTTGCCAAAGCTTCAGTAACATTGTGAGTATCCAGAGACTTCAACTATTATTTAGTGTTGGAGCAACATGTCTTAACTTTATATACACATGCAGTGTTTTGGATCCGATGAATCATCCAAGTATTCTACGGCCAATTTTATTGGTAACATACTAGAAGGGAGGGTCGCATTTCTCATCCCTCTGAGTGACAAGCATTTTAAAAATTGACTTTGTAAAAATTTCGGTGCTCATTCTTTTAATTTTCATTGTCTGTAGCTCACGCACACAACTGACTCCTCATTTTAAAGTTGATAAAATTTGATATGGTTTAATACCAGAATGATCTAGTCATTCTAAAAAATAACAAACAAAAAACAGAGATTTGTTCGAAAGTTTTGTTTTCAATATTGGAGGTCCGATCCAATACATCGTGTATTTGTGTTATGGTAATATAAAAAATGACGCGATTATCTTCATGACGATTTACTTAAAGATTTACCGATGGCTGCAGTTACATAGTTTAAAATGGGCACCATTCGCCAACCACTTAAAAATGAAAAAAAAAAACCTTATCAGAAGATTTTAATATTATAAGGCTTTTGCCATGAGAAAGGGCAAAACATTCTGCATGCGCAATTATGGGCCTAAAAGCTGTGCACTCGCGGGATACCGCATTACTTGTCGGAAAACCAGAAACCACTGCACGTCGTTTAGTGTATCTTAAGTTGGAAAAAAAGCCAGTCAAAGAAACGGGCTTCTTCGCCCGTGGCGGTTGCAATACACGCAACCATAAAAAAGGTATTTACGGTAGAAAAGAAAAGTCCTTGAAAAATTATTGTAAAAAAAATATATTATGTTATTATTGTAAGAACATGTACCCTACAGAAAAATTAGTAATTATACGTTTTATATAAGGTCTCTTTATATCAAAGTCCGTAAACTTTTAGTGCAACTAACGTAGTAAAATAAATTTAAGTAAGACAGATCATTTTGAGAGTAAATAATCAGAAGAGGTCTACCACATTGTCCAGTAAATTTTATCGGCGAGATGTATGATCTCCTTGCGTTAAATCTGGTAGATCTGATCTCTTACATATAATATGCAGTATTTTTTGTGTAACATTTTGTGATTTTAACATGTGTGCAAAAAATCAGATCGGCCTATTGGACGTGACGCAAGCTTAATGTTTAATTTTACTGGACTATACAGTTAAGGTCCGAAGCTTTTTTAAAAGTGTGCGTTTAGAGAACTCTTTTTTTAAAATGTTAAGATAATTCATAAGTATGATTTTTTAAAGAAAAACAGATAAGTTAGTGTAGTAATTAGTTGACGTATATGCTTTCTATTCCTTTTTTGGGTTCCGTAGCCAAATTGCAAAAAACGGAACCCTTAAAGTTTCGGTATGTCTGTCCATCTGTAGTTTTGTTTTTACGTATGTCACAGCCACTATATTATGAAACTATTAGAGTCACACAGTTGAAACAAACACTTTCGACAAAAGAGATCGAATCGGTGTTTTTTTAGATATATCACATTTTCAACAACCGCATTTATCATTTTGTCCTTCATACAGACCCTATGAAAAACAAAGTTAATTTGCTGCCAAAAATATAGTGATGTTCTTGCTAGATATACGAAAGTGGAACCTGAATTCCGTATGAAGATGGCACAGAACCCTTAGCACGTACTTGATTATGATGATTTTTACTATTATCTTGTGATATAGTCACACCTCCTTTTTTAAATTTAATATGATAAATATTTTTAAAAAAAATATTATTACCATTTTTAATATTTAAATCGATATTTATTTCTTTTTTTAGCTGGAATTATATTCAATTTAGGAGGTAATGGGTTATTACGAGTTGTAATCATGTTACAAATATTTGTTATAAAATTTAATAATATTTTGTATTATGCATACTGGGTGTCCAAAAAAAGGGCGTGCTAAACTGAAACTGGAGATAGCTTAGCCATAGACCTTTCAAATAAATAAAAATACTCTAGTAAAAGTCTCACAGTTTGGGAGATAATGTCACTTTTTTATTTTTATTGTATGAAGAAAACACGAAAGTGGCATTATCTCCCAAACCACGACATTTTATAAGATTCATATACTTTTTATTTAAATGGTCTTTTGCTAAGCTATCTTCAGTGTCAGTCTGGTGTGCCAAAGACAAAAAGTCGCATAATACAAAAAAAACAGAGTATACCTGAAAGGTTAATGGTACACCCTGTATATCAATTGGGGGATCCTATATAAGATTAAAATGTTTTTGTCAAGTTAATATTAAATCATTCTTTGCTTAGTCTTTAGTAGCCTTCATATGTTTTTTGTTCAATTCAATAGGGTTAAGATATGTTCTATTATTTAAAAAATATGTGTACACTTTTTTCTTATAACAAATAAGTTAATAATAAACATAACTCAATATTTATTCCAAACAAGTTTCTACGGCGTCTCGAATAATATCAGTGATTAAAATTATTTACCCATTTTGTAGAAATTAATAATTTTGTTAAAAAATGTTTGCATTTTTCGACAAGCAAAGAAAAACTGACTATACAGCATAACTTCCTGCAAAATAGTCTTCCGGTAACGCCTTGATCACACGTCCCGAGTAAAGTGGTGGGACAGCAAATCTTTACTCAGACACTCGTTAGCGAGACAGTAGAGTGGGCGAAAGTTATATTTGCTGTCCACAAAATATTGTAATATTTACGCTATGTGGAAGTAAGTAGATTCCCTAATTCAGTTAAAATTGGCATGGAACCCTCAGCGCGCGAGTCTGACTCGCACTTGGCCGGTTTTGTAAAAATAGCGCAGACATTTTCGCGTAAATCGAACTTTTTGGGTGGTAAAATTTTCTTTTTATGTGGTTATTCAATTGTGAGTTTACCCGTTTTACCTGAAAAATCAAGTAATGTAACCACGCGAAAATGAAAATGCATAAAAATCTTGAACCTGGAAAATCTAAAACTAGTTTTTCTCCGGCAAAGAAAATTAGATCGGTAATTTTTTTTCCGAGAATCTGTCCCTTGGTTGCTGTTAATTTTTTTGACTGCAACTATCGTCCAGTGTACTTAAACCAAACCATCCCTGGGTAAAGCGACATGATTCTTAATTTAAAATAATTAATCCAAGTAAAAGAGGATAGGTATCTCATGGCCAGGTATCCTCCTTTGCTTTCATTCATTATTTACCTATGTTAATAAATGATTTACGAGTATTACCTACTTACCTACGAATCCCTGACTAACTATTATGCCCAGCAAAAAACTTTGTGTCCGAGCATATGTTGTATCCTAGTATGCTATGCTATGCTATACTGGCATGAAGTGCTTTTTTTTTCTTTAATCTAATCACAGCTTGTTTTTTTACAGGTGTGCAATATAAGTTCATATATCCAAATCCACAAAAGGAGACACGTTTAATGTTAATTGAAAATTACACCTATTCCCAAGTGGATAAGGGTAAAAATATCTGGTTGTGTTCCGGAAGGGTCACGAACAGTTGTAAAGCTGAAGGCAGTCTGGATAAAGCTGGCAACTTCTACCCAGTGAATCTCGATCATAGCCATGATCCACCACGGTATCATATCACACGTGACGGAAAATATGTTAGAGTAACGCTGCCAAATCGCTTGAGGTCGACACTAAAGTATATAAATCAGGATGTACCGTAAATGTCAACGTAAAAATGTAAAAATAGTTAACCGTAACATTCTTTTTACTTCAAGTTATATAATTAAAGTCTTCTTCTTCTTTTCGAATCAATGGCAATTAAACTTTCTGCGCCCAAAAAGTGGCGACATCAATGGCCTTCTGGTTGGCGCTGAAAAGGTCCTCTTGCGTGCAGGTGGCAGGAGAGGTAGGGCACGACATTAAGTGTGGCATAAATTGCAAGGCGCCACACTCGCACGTGTCGTCCTCAGTGAAGCCCCACCTTTTCCTGATTTCATTTCACCTGCCTACACCTGAACGAAGTATGTTTAACGCCTTTCAAATAATTGAATAATTAAAGTTAAAGCTAAAAACTATACATATATCAAGTGTGGTACTAATGTAGTCCAGCTTTTAATATAAAAAAAAAACACCAACTAGCTTTAGCTTTATGTTTTGATTTTTATACTCTCATGAACATCCTTAAAAGTTGTACTTTTTATTGATTTAATTAAAGAATGAAAAATGGAATCAAATTACATGTTAAATCATACTTTTATTACGGAATCGATTGTACAGTTTCAATCAAACTGAAATTTTATTAATTAATATTCGCATGCATGCATGTTAATTTAATAGTACTACAAACTAGTGTAGTATCAATGATAACACGTCGTGTAATTTTTATCTCATAAACGCGTGTCTATTTTCAGGTGTCCAATATGAGTTCATATATCCAAATACCAAAAGGGGGACACGTTTGATGATGATTGAAAAGTATACCTATTCGAGAAAGGATAAATACATCTGGGTGTGCTCCAGTAGACTGACGAATACGAGGGTCAAACTGAAAGTTCTTAGAAAATCAAAAACTGATTACACTAGCCAGTTATTAGTTGTATTATATCTTTTCAAAATATTGTCCATTGACGTCAATACACCGCTGCATGCGATGGAACCACTGGGAAAAGCACTTTGCCCACTCGTCTTTAGGGGTCTCTTCAATGGCATCGCGATACGCAGCCACCGCTTCTTCAGCATTCAAAAAACCGCTTTCCTTTAAGTTTTTCTTTAATTTTTGGAAATAAATAAAAATCACAAGGCGCGAGGTCGGGGCTATACGGCGGGTGACCCAGTAATTCAACGTTTGATGTCGCCAAATAGTCGATCGTTCGCTTGGCGGTGTGCGACGAGGCGTTGTCGTGGTGAAGGAGTATCCTACTGCGAGGTCGTTTCTCTCGAACTTTTTCCAAGACAAGTGGCAAACAATTGGTAGTGTACCATTCTGCAGAAACTGTTTTTTGATCCTCTAACACAATTGTTGCGAAATGACCTATCCTTCCAAAGAACAAGGCCACCATTTTTTTCCCGCACTTCGATCTCTCTTCACTTTAGTTGGCAACTCCTCGAAAGGAAACACCCACTGAGCAGATTGTCTTTTGGTTTCAGGATCATAACAGTAAATCCAGCTTTCGTCACCTGTTAGTATGTCGAACACAGCATTTGAGTCACCTCCGTTAAATCTTTCAATCATTTGACGGCACCAATCCACACGATGGAGTTTTTGAGCCTTAGTCAAATTATGAGGTATCCACCGGGCGCAAAGCTTCCTGACCGCTAAATGTTCGTGGAGGATTTTGTGCACTTGACTCATACCGATGCCTAAGCTTGTCCGAATCTGCTGATAGGTCACTCTTTTGTCAGTCTCTATCATACGCCGCACAACACAGATGTTATTTTCAGTCGTCGCCGTAGAAGGCCGTCCCTCACGTACATCATCAGTGAGATTAGTGCGACCACGTTTAAACTCATTAAACCTGTTGTAAACAGTCGCACGAGATGGGGTTTCATCGTGAAAGGCCAATCGTAGTCTATCATAACTTTCTTGTTGACTTAAATGACATCGAAATTCATAAAAAATCATTGCACGAAAATTTTCTCGTGTTAAATTCAAGTTGACGTGACACAGACAATTTTCAATTTGCCGCCAAATCGTAAAACAAATGACAAATGAATGAAATATATACTCAGTAATATTGGCAAAGAGTTCTATTTTCAAATTTTAGAATATTTTTTTTATTATATTGTTTATAAGTGGCCAGTTCTAAGAACTTTCAGTTTGACCCTCGTAGATGCAACGCCAGAGTCAAATTAGATGCCGCGGGTCACTTCTATCCCATGGATCTTATCCACAATCATGATCCACCGCGCTTTTGTAGAACGAGTGATGGTACATATGTTAAGGTATAATCATGTTTTTTTCTCAAAAATATAGTATGAGCCTTCGCTTGGTACTTATATTTTTGAAATTTAAGTAGAAGTCAAATTACTCTATAGTTCTCAAGAAAAAAAATGACAGCCTTGCTCAACCAAAGTTAGGATAAGTTCAACCGAACTTTAGATAAGTGAATTTGTTTTGATTGATTACAAAATCAAACGACAATTAAAATAAGAAATATTTAGTTACTAACTGAAAACCAACTGAGCTAAATTGAATATTGAGTTAATATTTGATTGCATTTAATTTCTCCAGATTGTTGCATTCGAAAATAAAATTTTGGAGAAATTAAATCTTGAATTGTAATTACCATAGATATATAGAGATAGATATATGTGTACCCGTATAATCATAGATATAAGATTTCTTAATACATATTCGCACCTTTACCTTTACCGTTTTACTATTTTCATAATCATGCAACCATACTTTTTTCGTAATAAAAAGTATCTTTGTTTATAATTACTATGTAATAGCATTAAGATAATATGTATACAACTCTTTTGTTAGCAAATAAATGTTATTATAATATTATTATTACATAAAAAATTAGGTGCTCGTAGCGCAGTGAAAGCAGCACTTTGGCAGTGATACTGAAATTAAGTAACCTATGGCGCGATCGTGTTTGGATAGGTAAACATTCCGACTATATAAATGGCTTATATTACGGGAATTTTCGTGCTTCGGCTGGTACGTCATACCGTTGGTCCCAGCTAATATCGAATGATATTAGTCGTCAAGCCTAGTCAGAGGCCTTATGGGCGGCTTGATAACATCTGACAGCAAGGTTTGTCGCTTGTGTTGCAAACACACCCCTCCGCTAATCCGCACTGAACCCGCGAGGTAGAGTTTGACTCAAACTACCGCATAGTTGAGGTAAGGCCTTTGCCCAGCCGTGGAACTACAGGCTAACTAACCTATCATTTAAATATAATTATATTTACTTCAAAAATATCGCGCCATCTCTCGACACCTTCACTTTAAATATTATACATATGTATGGTATGACGTATTTACCTGAGAATTTTCTTTTATTTCACAATAAATTCTGCAAAATTGCTTTGTTTTGTTTATAATTTTACAAATAATACTTTTACTCTGATTATGTGACTACACACCACACGGTTAAATAACTCTCATTTTGTTCTTCTTCAGCAGACATTTTATTAATGACTTTTTCAGGTATACCTTACCAGACGATGAAAATCAAAAAGGGTAATATTATCATGATAGATGGCTACACATTTTCGAAAATGTACAAGTGTTCTCCTTTTTGGGTATGCTCTGCGAAGATAAGTAACAAGTGTCAAGCGAAAGTCAAGATGGACGCGGCTGGTCGGGTGACACCATTAGTTATGGAGCATAGCCATAGACAACCACAGTATATTATGACTAAAAGTGGAGATTACATAAAAGTATAAGACTAGTTTGTAACATTTTTTTAAATTCCTCTTGAAATTAACTACATTAAGTATAAGTGCTGCAAAGTAATGACCAAAACCGAATGATGTCACGATAGTGCAGTCAAATTAAACATGAAAATAGGGTCGTGTTGCTAAGGGTCAGGTTTTTAAAGTATTTTTTTAATATGTTGTTACGACCTATACCAATATTAAACTACCAGATTTGCAACTTCCACAGTGCTGTGCGAGCGGAGTTGTGCCTGTGTGTTTGTGCTCAATATTTTAGTGAAGAATGATTCTAACCGATATAGTCTCTAGAAATACTTTACAGAAGACTTCATTTGCTTTAATTAAAGATCGCGAGCTTATTCAACTAGTGGTGATTCTTTGAAATGTTCACTTATTTTGTGAAATGTTCTCTTAAATACGCATCCCATGCAATATTTTAAAGGTAAAATTGTTGTTAATTTATTTTATCTTTTATTAAGGATCAAATTGGTACACGTAGGGTCAGCGGTTTTCTCAAAACAACAATACCAAAGTAGCATACGCTGAGAGCACCTTCACGCGGTGAAGGTGATTACAATATTTATTCTAACTAAAACTCCCAAACTGAATAATTGATCAGTTTTTAATTGGCATACCTTGAAGGAAGATTACTACAACTTAAGTCTTATTTAAAATATTTATAGTAACTCTACCGGTCAGAACAATTATTCATTAAAAAATTGAGCACAAACTGAAAAAACCGGCCAAGTGCGAAACGGACTCGCGCACTGAGGGTTCCGTGTTAACTATAACTGAATTAGGGAATCCACTTACTTCCACTTAGAAAAATACCTCAAATGTTGTTGACAGCAAATATAACATTGTTTTTTATAGTGTTTGTATAAAAAACAAAGATAGTTTACGGTTGTTGAAAATGAGATATATCTCAAAAACTTTTCGTTTGATTCCGTTCAAGCTAATTTTCGTTAATAGTATTTGTTACGATCTACATCACTTATTTTTTTCAAAATTTACACTCGCTTAGTTAAGAAGTTAGAAGGGGTGGGGGGAGGTGGTCGCCCATTTTACCACTTTGGAAGCGTCTAGCTATGAAACGTTAGACTTTAAAAGAAAATGGTTTTAGAAACCTGTGTTATTTTAAAAGACCTATTCATACACCCTTACAACCCCACATGCATAGGTTTGGCTAAATTCTGATTCTGATTTTTTTTTTTTGTTTCATGTGCCCCCCCTTAAAAGTCATTATTTTTTATATGAGTAGCCAGTATAGTATATTTACAAGTACCAAACTTGAACATTGTGATGCTTATAGAATAAAATGGCTGTGACATACGGACGAACAGACAGACAGACAAACTTGACGAAACTATAAGGGTTCCGTTTTAGGCCATTCGGCTACGGAACCTTAAAAAGACGGATTTTTTATGATTTTTCGGGCACAACTCCACTCTCACAGCGCTTAGACTTTTTGCAAGAAAAAATTGTATTTTAAGTGCAATATCAGTAGACTTATAGATATGTTTCAATAGAATACCGTATTTAAAAAAGCAAAAACATACTAAAACTCGGAATTTTGCCAACTTTTTCAAATTTGTATCAGCCTTCCGCAAATATCGATGCAAGAAGTCTATAAATTCACATCAGTACTACCTAGGTTTTAATAATAAAACATTTAGGTATTTAAAAATTTTAGCACATCACCCACCCTTTTCAATTTAATATTTTCAAACACTTGTGAAGTGAAGTTCGATATAAATTGTCCTGACTTCGTCGAAAAGATTTAATTGACCAACTAACAAGGAATCTACCTTCTGGTGTGTTCTGTTTTTTTTTTACAAGTGTAAGGCCAAGATGGTCTAGCAAGGTAGGGTGACTCCTGTCGTTATGGAGCACAACCATGAACCACCAAAGTATGTCATCACTTCTAGTAGAGAATAATTTAAAAGTCTTAAACTTGTTTGTAACAAAATTATTATTATAATAATTATAAATTTATTTATTATAGTAACTAAAACACGATGAACAGATGTTTTTGACTACGTCCGTCTAATTCGAGACGTGTATACGCGGTATATAAAATTGTTTATTTGAGGCTAAGCAGATTTTTTACTTCTAGGGTACCTAAAATTTATTCAAATTAATGAAAGAAGTCTTGAATTGAAAAAATATATTTAGTGTTAGAATAGTTTCGTGACTTAGTAGAAGTCAGGACGCATTTCCTGCATATGGGTGTATTATTTTGGCTCGTACCTACTAGTTAATACATCCTATATTATAAATTTAACTATTAAAATAAAGTAAGTGTGACTACATTTAAAGGGCATCAGGCTTGATCGAGCAATCGTAAAAGTTTTCTTCTTCTTCTTCTTCTTCAGCCACTATCTACCAATCGCTTGGTGTAGGCCTCCTTTAACCCTCTCCATTTATCAGGAATAAATTTTGGGCAGATAGGATCCAGTTTCTGCCCGCTATGTCTTTTAAGTCGTCCTTCCATTTCATTTGCGGTCTTCCCCTTGGTCTATTGTGTCCGTATGGTCTCCAAGTTAGGACTTCTTTGCACCAGGAATTTTCTTTGCTGGCAACATGACCAGCCCACTCCCACTTCAGTCTTTCTACTCTCTCGACCACTTCAGTCACTTGGCTTTGTTGTCTCAGCCATTTGTTAGTTCTTCTGTCTTTTAGTGTTACTCCAATATTTTTTCTTTCTAGAGCTCTTTGCGATACTCTTAGTTTTTCAAGAATCTCAAAATCGCGTAAATGTTTACCGTCTAGAAATTGCATTCATACAAGTTTCATGAAAAAATTGTACCTACGCTATTTGAAACTATTTCTAATAAGTTCGTTTAGTGTTAAAAAAAAAGTATTGGACACCAATCACATACACTGCTCTGATCCCAAAGTAAGTAGCTAATGCACTTGTGTTATGGAAATCAGATACAACGGTGGTACCACAATACCCAGACCCGAGACAAAATAGAAAATTTTGATTTCTATATTGACCCGACCAGGAATCGAACCCGGGACCTCGGAGCGGCGACGCCTTGAAACCAGCTTGCTTAGCCACTACACCACGGAGGTCGTCAAGTGTCAAGGGTCGTCAGTGTTATTAAAATAAATCTGTAAAGTAAGTATAATAAAGTTTTATGTACCAATTTTCTTTATAAATGGGATGCCTGTTTTAAATATAACATTCATTAAGGTTTGATGGTGCTTCCGCCGTTATTGCAGTACTGTTATTTCAACGTTAAATATTCTTTCAGTGCCCGTATTCCCGAGATCGAACCGCGGTACACTTTTTTCTAATTCTTGGCGGCTTCAAGTTCATTAAGCACTTCCAAAGGACGTTTAAGACGAGATGGCAGTGCTCCTCACACAACAGCGGATGTAAAGCTTTCATCTACACCGCCGAAGTGACAGATGGCATTCAGGTCATCAATGAAAACAATGTCCATAACCATCCACAGCCTAAGATTAAGGAGTTATCCTAAAGACCGGTTTGAAACTGTGATTTTCACAAGGTCGTTTGTCCATCTAGTTGGTAGGTAGATGCCGACTTTTAACTGAATTTTCTATCACCGGTTATAAGTATAATTAAAATCCTACTATGGCAATAACTTAAACAAAGAAAAATATTAACATATAAAAAATATGAAAAGTTAATTAATTAGCTCGAGGCTGTTTTTTTACAACAGAAAAATATTTTTACTATGTTACTACCTATTGTAAGGATTGTAATGAGTAGATGATTATTCATCTTAAGAATTTCAAGGTATTTTCATTTTAATAAATGATAATTCCTATTTGATATACACATGATATGCTATTGTTTTGTTGATCTTTGGTGTGACTAAACTAATCTATAATTATTTTGTATTTTGTATAAATTCATTCATGATTTTTATTGCTAAACGAGTATGGATGCTCAACAAAAATTGAGAACAACTAGTATCTAGACAAACCTGTAATAGGCTTTAAGTTACTATTAATTAAGTTATTAGGTGTATATTTTTCTTATGATGATAGTAATAATATATATTTTTTTTAGTTTTATGCTTTTTCAAATGTACTTATTAAAAGAAATAAATGGATTGAACTGTAAGATAAAAATATATTGATTTGAGATTATGTAATTATTTAATATTTTAAGTAACACTCCTATTTTAATTAAGTTAATAAAACTTTTCAAAAGCTATATCAGCAAATAACAAAATCTAACAGCGCCATGAGTTGATATGTTTGCGGAACATCAAAGGTAGGTATCGATTTTACTGATTGTTACAATACAAAATGTAAATTTTGTTAACTTCATATTCATTCCAGGACCAGAATACATAAGGACGTCCCGCGGTGCAACAGTTTTAATGCTGAATGGACACAAATTTCTGCGCCATCTTAAAAGTGGAGTCAACATTCGGTGGTGCTGCGCCACGCACCACCACAAGGGGTGTCGAGCTGTGGTCTACACTATGCACGATGGGACTATGCTTAAGGGCTAAAACGTATATATTCATAAAGTCATTTTTTTTTCAATAATAGCAATAAAATGTGCTAATATTCCGAGTTATGTAGAGTGGTTAAATAGAAGACTTTTAGTTGATTTTGAAAATCAATTTATCAACAACTCTAAATATAAACGCCAGTAGTTACAAAGTTGAGGTTTTTTATATTCTATTGTAAATTTTAACTTAATTTTGTTCGAATATTGAACATTTTTAATAAAACAAATACATGTGCCATATAATACGAGTAATTAAAAAATGAGCTCCGGAGCTCAAAAGTAATTTCACAAGGCAGATAGGCTAGATATTTTGGTCAGTTTCGTTACTTATGTGTGTTCTTTTTTAAGAACATGTAAACTTAAGTTTAGGTTTTTAAGAACATGTCATATGCTGAAAAAATGGATTTTTTGGATATTGGCAATATAAGCTTGTTTAAACAGTTTTATCATTCATATTAAATTTGACACAACGCATGGAATAGAAAGAAATTTTAAACAAACTCATTTAAATAATTTCTATTGTTCGTAATTTTGTTATGGAACCTCCTTACCGCACTCTTGAATCCTTAGTTTTTAAAGTACCAGGGTATCTGACTTTATTGTTTTTCAGTGGTGTTTACTCACACGTCCAGGGGTGCTCGTATGATCCTCATATCCGGATACAAGTTCCTCAAACACCTGGACCTAGGCAAGAAGACAAGGTGGCGGTGCGGCAGTCACCACAGATTTGGGTGCCGAGCTGTTCTCTTCACGGTGTTAAATAATATCATAAAATTTAGCAACCAACATAACCACCCACCTCTGCATAATCCTCTTTTGTAAAGTAAAATACTAATTTAGGAAACATAGTACCTAGGTATTTATTAAGCTGTATAGAATCATTTAAAAGTATAAAACAGTATTATGATATATAAACGCTTCATTATATTATTAATAAGCATCACAGTACAGCAGCATGAGAAACACGGAAAGAGAGATAGAGTGAAATTAATAAGTATTAATTGAAAAGTAATAAAAAATATTTACTGTCTCTACATGTTAAAGTAAAATTGATAATGCCGTTAGATTATAATCTATCTTACAAATTCGTAAACTTTATTATTAATGATATAATAATAAATTTGTATATAGAATATGACACTGTGAGAAACATTCTACAATGGTTTAGAAAACTGTGATTCGTAACATACTGGTATGCTATTTTAACGCATACTCAGTCCATTCTAAACATGGGAATAAAGGATATAAATAATTAAAACATTTCTTGTCTGCGTTTTGTTCTTTCTGTAACGATTGGATAAGACCATGTTGGCGGGCTATAAAAATATTTTACTACTTAGGTCTAAACTACCATTTCATTGGATCGAATTCAACCGAATTGGATAGAAACAAAAAGCCATCGCTGCTACTTCAGTTTTTTTAAAACCACCAAAGATGGGCGGTATTGGAATTGCAGCAAAAAAGCTGTCAGTGAAATATCCAGCAAAACTCACATTTGCATCCGGAGGGATGTTGGTAAAATACAATCTCGAGCATCATCATGGGTCATGGTCATGCCAAGTTATGTGAGAGAGAGCTTTGGGTGGACAGTATATCCAAGATTTAAAATATATATTGATAGCAAAGATTATTATGATTGTAGTAAAGCAAACGATCCATTAAAGTGTGTCAAAGAAGTTACTTAATTTATTTTGCATAATTATATTTTAAGTAATTATATTTAATCTTACTTATTTGTAATAATTGTACACAACAGGTAAATAAAAAAAACCGTTAAATAATCAGTGGCAAGAACCTCGGTAAATCTGTACATACTGCGACGAACAAGTTCCTAAGAAGTTTCATTTGCCCCACCAAGTCGAGCAAAAAAGCGTCACGGCCGTACCATCCTTTTCTCGAAGCAATTCAGACCATTTTCGACCCCCTGTACCTTCGTTGTGGATAAAACTAGAAGATGGCCAAGTCTCAATATATTTATATAAAACATTAAAGAATTTTAATATTTATATGCGTCACTATAAGATGCTGTTAATTATTACGTAACATCTTAATGCTTCGAGTACGGAGATTCCAGACACAATTGATTTTCAATTGTTATGTACCACGATCGTGGTCTTAGAGACTTGACGTATTAAGACAGAAAGTCGCTTAAGTAGAGACTGAATAAATTAATAACCGACTTGGTATTACATGGATCTCACAACTTTTTACCGCAGAACAACTGAGTTGCGAGACTTGTTTTTTTTTGATAAGTATTGTTTTTGATGAGATAAATTATATTCAGCGAACAAAACTTTGATTTTAAAGAACACACAAACAACTGTTATTACATACCTAGTATTCCACAGAAGATGACTTAAGATTCCCCGCATGGTGTTTGATTTTTTAGGCAATAAAATATGTTTAAATATCACTAATTAAAAATAGTAATGGTGTTTTTTTAAGATCTTACTTAATGGCTAACTTTTTTTCAGGCCTAAGTTTCCGTTAAATACTGTCACTGAAAAATAAAAAACCTTTACTGATGCTTCAGAAATACACGCTCGCCCAAACTACATCTGACAGAAGATAT
The DNA here is from genome assembly GCA_963924145.1 of Pyrausta purpuralis. NCBI lineage: Eukaryota > Metazoa > Arthropoda > Insecta > Lepidoptera > Crambidae > Pyrausta > Pyrausta purpuralis. Next base: position 25,286,689 of record OZ001643.1, read on the forward strand.
TGGAACTGTAGTAAAAAAATCTCAGAGAAGTGTCCTGCTAAATTAGCATTTAACTACGAGGGACAGCTGGTTAAATACAACCTCAATCGTAATCATGATCTCCACAGTATGTTAGAACTCAAGACGGAAAGTATGTTAGAATTTAAGAATATGTATAATTAGACATTAGTAGTTGTCTAAAAGACGTTCACCGACAAGACGGACGGGCAGTCGACATTGTAAAGATCGCAGCGTCACACTGGATGCAGACTGCTTGAACTGCAGGCAACTTAGGCGTGGCCTATGTTTAGCATGGATGTGCTATAGCTGATAAATAAATAATAATATATATTAATAATAAGTGCTAACACTATTATGTTATCATTTTACCGTATGAAGTTTATTAAAATAGCTTTATGTCATTACTGACACTAGATGGGAATAGCTTAATAGGCATAGACATAGAAAAGTAAATAATTTAAATAAATTACAGTAAGACTCTATTTTAGTGCGCGTTCCCACTAAGTCTTATCGAGACTGCAAATCATATCGTTTACAACATCATGGCTTCGTGTTCACATCTTACCGACACCACCGTCGTACACTTTTTTTTGTGACGCCAGAATTTTCTTTTCATTTAATGGAAACCGATAGAGACGAAAGTATTCAACCGAAAATAAGCCGTCACAACACAGTGGGAACGCGTCTTTACAAGCACTGCAATATTTGAATAATTCTCATTTCATTTTAAGATTCATTATTTTTTAATATACGAAGTTCAATCATGTATTTGTCGTTTTAAATTCGTATGAATAGTTAACGCTAACCTAACATTGCATTAGAAACGCTTTCTTATTTGAGAGTGTTTCCCACTTTTTCAATATATTGTTCTTTAATGAGTACCTATCTAAAATGATTTGCCTTGTGTATTGTGTGCGGTGCAAACATGTACAAGCGCATTCGAATTGAATACTTATTGTTATGCATAAATGCGAAAGGTCTACAGAGTAGACCATCCCGCAGGGATACCACTTCATACTGTAATAATTTGTTTTCAGTGTCATACGGCAAGAAGCGAGGGGCGCGCTTCATATTGGTCAACGTATTCAAATTCACCAAGCACAGAACCACGAGTGTAAAAACAAGATGGTGGTGCGCGACACATCGGCAAAAAGGCTACAGTGCAAGCCTCTTCACGGTAGAAGGCAATGTCTACAGAATCTGCAATGAACATAACCATGTTTAGAATATGATATGGTTGACAAATGGTCACGTTTTGTGCTTTTCCTTGTCACTTGTTTGACAAAAAAATATGTTGTGACTTGTGATACAGATTAGGGTGATGATAGTCTGTGAGTAAAAAATTAACCGTGGTTTGCCAATTCCCTATTAAAAGGTACATTTATATTAAGTTTTTTTTTGTCTTTTACATGTATTGACTTTGTTTGTTTTGACTTCGTGGAAGATATCGTTAAGTTCGTATGGCATCATGGTTTATTTATATATTTTCTTGTTTAAAAGTTGTGGATAGTCAAAACGTCCGTGACTGATGGCTGTTTGGATTAATGATATTTTTGGAGTTGCGGCTCCTTTCGTCACAATAAATTCTATTTATTTAAACTTTATTGCACTGTAAGTTGTACAATTGGCGACTGTACGTTTTTTTTTACTGTAGCTGTGTTACTCTATATCACAGTCATATGTAGACTGATTTGAAAAAAATGTTCGCTTACCAAGAAGTGATACCTTCTTGTTAGTCCCATTGTTGCCAAGTCAGGATCTGATGATGGTATCTTGGTGCATTCAAGGAAAACTTCGAATTTTAAAGGCACGTATAGTGTTTTTGTACTAGAATCTTGATGTTGACGTGTTGTTACGTCTGGCAGTCAACATTGTGTGGAGCTGAGCTAATGGTGGAACTTCTTAACGCTCCTTAACTTATGATAGGTAATTGTTGCTTCTTAAATAACGGAATCAAAAGTCATCAAAACCAAAATGCACTAAAAAGTCATAAATAAACTCTTCATAAGCAGAAAAGTCATAAATTTTAAAAATCTTGTTAACTAATTAATTGTATTGAAATTTTAGATGCGCCGTTCATCACAGTGAATACCCGTGGCAAAGAGATTCTTATGACTGGATCTCACAAATTCTACAAAGAACGAGTAAAAAATTAAAAATGTGAATGGCGGTGCTTTAAAAGGAGTAGGATGCGTTGCAGAGCAAACGTCATCACTATAGATGGAGTCATAGTAAGGTCCACCTTACAACACAACCATGATTGAAGATATTTTTACGAAATTATGCTTTTGTCATATGAATATGCAGGGTGTTGTTGTGGTCAGCGACGAGCGACTCAGGAGGGGTTGTACAAACGAAACTGATGTCTGATATACCAGATAAAACTATAAAATAGAAAATTTTATAGTTTTATCCGATGATTAAGTACAATCAGCGATGCGTCATACCAAAAAAGCAGATACTTTATAATTTACTTGTAAGGCACATCTCAACGTACCTGTTAGGCAACTGTATTATCAATGCTTATGTAAAATAATACTATTTATTGTTTTAAAATTATGTATGTCTTATTTTCAAGTTGTTTGCACACACGTATTGTTATCGACTGAAAGTATAATACTGCTCCATAAATTTCTCGAATGATTAGGACTTGAAGATGGAGTGTCGTCTACAGATCACAATTATTTTAATTGAGTAACATAAATAAACGCTAATATTTACCTTGTACTAACCTAAGAATCACAATCCTAGCATATTTCAAGTCTCAAGTTCTGAGCGTGTTCTTTCCATCGTCTAATCTGTCCGTGCTAGAAATCAAATATGAACCTTTAGGAAAGTTAGTTTTAACTAATTACAATGCTTAACTTGATTTCCTATGTGCGATGTTATTCAATTGATGGGCAATAATAAAACGATATACCAAAACTATTTTTTTCACGTTTGCTTATTTTATTTTTATCTTAATTTAAGGCATCATCATCGAGATCATCTGACATTAACGTCAAAATATTAGCTTCATCTGTGTCGGAAGTCTCGACATAGTTCCGTGTAAAACCACCAGGTGGCGCTCGAAAAATGCTGAGACAAAATTGGTGTTTTCGTGTATTTATTGATTGAGAAGAATTTTTGAATCATGCTTAAAAAACAACAAATATTTTTTAAGATTTATTAAAGATATAATTACGTAAGTTAAAATGATATTTGATGAATTAGAAAATCATAAAATTGAAATTGTCGACGCGAAATGTCAAAAATGATACATCAGACTACGCCCGCAGGTATTATAGATCTCTATCAGCAACAAAGCTGCTTCATTCAAGTGTGACATGTATCTTCTGTCTCTCTATTGCGTCGTAAAATGGCGTCGCGTGTTGTTCTCTAAGAAATAAATGATTAACAAAAGTAACCCATGTTTACCTGAGCTCCCTTTTACAATAAACCAGATAACGTCTTCCAGGGTCATCTTCCTATATTATATATAAATAATTAATTACTAATTGGTAATTCATTTTTTTTGTTTTATAGCGGAGTTCGTCACCAAGTGTAACGGCTCTACAGTTCTGAAATTAGGCGGTAGGACATTTAACAAGAAGGAGGAGAGGAATGGGATGATAGTGTGGAGGTGCAACAAGCGGAGCGCTAAGTGTAACGTCAAAGTCTGGACCGTCGATGACGAGATACACAAACTTGCAGGAGAACATACACATCCTTAGAGCGGAATGAAGTCTTTTTTTATTTTCATAAATCTTAATGCGGAACCAAATTTGGTTTAGTAATAGGCTATTATTGTTGTCATCTGTAAGAGCTGTATCTCGGCAGACAGAGTAAGTTACAGTTGATAAATTTCACGTAACGTTTTAAGTTAAGATTGAAATCCAGTTTTTTGTATTGTTTCAGGTTTTTTCGATGAATTTTTCGGTTATTATATAGACAATATTAAAAAAATCAGGTTACTTGAAATATATTAAAAAAACATTAATGTTTTAAAAAATAACAACAATTGTTTGGTTTATATAAGTTTTGGGTGTACCGGATAAACTTATGGTTTAATTAAGATTTTCTGGTGCAACACTCTCTAACTTATATATTTGCTTTGAATTCGTTTGGTTTTATAATTTGGTTTAAGCAATATTATAGATTTCAACGTCACTATCTCTAATAGTTTTTATACACCAGTTTGTGACTTTTGCAGCTAGTAAATTAAGCAGTGATAAAAAAATACTTTATACATTATAGCGGAGTATGTTACCAAAAACAATGGCTCAAAGGTCCTGAAAAAAGACGGGCAGACTTTTTATAAGCAAGAAGAGAAAATCGGAATAATAATTAGGAGGTGTAATAAGCGGAGCGCAAGGTGTAACGCCAGTCTGGATCCTCGATACCTAAATACTGAAATAAGTATAAAGGAGGAGATACACCTCATTGGAGAGGTTTTTTTTTAGTTAATACACTAGCCATAAACTATACACTTCAATACCTACCTAAACTGTGTAGATACTTTAGAAACAGTAGGTTTTTGATTAACATTTTATAGAATACTGAAGCTAGGTATCAGCGCAAGGTAAGACCACAACTTGTTTGCTGTCAATATTTAAGAATCTTAATTTTTTGTGTAGTTATTAAAATATTTTTTTTTTAGTTTCTGTACCTTGAAAAGAAATAAACAGAACCCTTCGCTTATACTAGTATCTATAGTATTAAACCCTCACTGGGAAAGGTTATAAATAAAATACCAAAGCCATACTCATCTTAAATGTAATCGGATGTCAGGGCCAAACACAATACAAACCAGATACATTTAGGCTTACAAATATAATTTAGTAAACACTACGGGGACATTTACAATATTATATCACATCAAGACACGCGCAAGCGACGACCGACCGAGACGATACGCGGGCAGGGAGGGGACTCTACTGACAGACGTCATCGACTGCCATAGACCATGCATAAAGGGACGTTCCGTTTTCGTTGGGCTAACAGTTCGGCCATCCTGCAAACTCCTTCGACCTCGAAGGCTCCTCGGCAGCGCGGAGACGCTGCGGCGCTCTTCAGAAGGAGCGCGGGGTACCCGCTGGTGTCCTCTTCGGCACAGGCGAGCTACTGCCCCGTATGGGCCAGTACGTCACCAACCATGCATGAAACACACACAGAACAAGCATCTGATTATAATGGTTTACCACATAAAACAAAGCTTTTAAGTGGTGCCTCTTGAGCAAATAATATTTTCCATGGTTACCCCTTTTTTTACACACACAAAAGAAAAGCATAGCACATTCAAAAAAATGGGTAACATAGCCGAATATAATGACACAGATAGAATTCTTGCATGGGTGGGATGTTATTGCAGCCTAATGCTTTATGGTTAGTTTGTCATTGAAAATAAGCTCACAAAATATGTTAGATCTCGAGCAATAGAGTTAAAAATCCAAAAGCCTATTTATGGTGCTGATCTTAAAACTATGTAATACACGAAATGCACAAGATTAAGGAATAAAAGTAATACTGCGCTCAACGCCAGGTTGTCGATGTACTAGGTGCGCAGGTGCAACCAAGTTTATCCATGGACAAGAACGAAAGTGAATTCGAAGCTGCTTGTCGAAATTTACAAAAGGTTATACAGACCTTCCCTGAACCAACAAACCATAGATTACAAAGGCGTTGAAGCACGCAGTGGTTTTGGAACAAGATGCATAGCGCGAAGCAGCATCTGGAGCAGGCATGCAGCAGAGACGCGCAGCAGATTCACGCAGTAATAGGCGCGCAGTGGCACGCCAACAATAGTTAGTAGTAGTATAGTTATCTTTGTTGTTTTTTATACTTCTGCTTATTTAACTTCTACAATTCTAATTAGAACATCACATTGCATAAATTAGACTAATTGAAAATAAAAGTCAAAAAGTCAGGAAATAAGAAAGAAAAAGAATAAGCTTTATGAATAAGCAAATTTTTAATATCGTGTCGTATCTGGATGTTAAGACAATGGCGAAAAAACCGGAAAGAATGGAAATAGCTTCAGCAAAAACAGCTGAGCACTTAAATTGTTTTTTTTTTTTTTTTTGTAGCATCATTCGTTACCAAGCGGAACGGCACTAAAGTTCTCATCGTAGACGGTAAGACATTTAACAAGCAAGGTGGTGCAAGGGACGGCAAGACAGTATGGCGGTGCAACCGGCGAAATTACGGCTGCAACGTACGCGCTTGGACCGTTCAAGACGCTGTTGTAAGGATCAAAGGAGATCATATACATTGAAATTAGGGTTTGAGAGAACAATGTGGCTGAAGGTGTCGCCAATTTGGGGTGCAATGAAAATAGAGAGTGGTAAAGACAACTTATACAGTGGTCCGGGAGTGAAGACACAGATAAAATAAATATTTGTTTAAATTTTATTTAAGAATGGATATACATGTTGTATCTCTTTTTGTACTTAGTATTAAATATTATAAGTCAAAAACAGTGATTGATAGATTGATATAATACTTAAAATAGTAATACCGCTTGTAATACGAAACCAGCATATTTATTAATGCCAATAATTATACACAAGTACATAAAAAGTGTAAGAAGTCAACCTATTCATTTTATTTTGTTTAAATTACGTTTTTTTATAGTCAGGTTTAAGCTTTTCGCGAGTCTTCAAGGTTTTACCGCAGTCTATATTTTCTGTTTAATGAATACCCAGTCGGTAAAAGGTAATGGATTTCGAGTATTGCAAGACACATAGGTATTGTAGTTTGAAAAAACAAGGATATTCAGCTAAACTGCGAACCAATAAGTACAAGAAACTGGCCCAACTAGAAGATAATCATAACCGTAGATGGTTTACGAGAGCTCACGAGTACCTTTTATCTTCAGACGAATTCATAAATGGTATACTTCTATAGTACTAGCAAATGTTTTTCTCTGAGAAACATGTTCATATTTTTCAGTACTTTTTTCGTAAGCAGACCATAAATGGTATACTACGCAATGTATCGCGCGGGCGCACGCACACAACTAAGCGCGACCTTTGTGTGCGCGCGTTGCTACGTACGAGCGCTCCGGGTTACATTGCGGGTAGTGATCAATGATTATTTCTAATGACTAGAAATAAAAGTCGTTTCCCAGTGATTATTTTTTTACACCTAGTATATTAAGTAATAAAATAAGCGAACGAAATGTTGTAAAAAGTAATCTAAATAACGTGATTTTTATACAAGTATGTTATAAGGGTATGAGCTAAAAAAAACAATAAATAATAAAAAAATAAGACAATTCCAAAAAAATCCCTGATGCATTAAATTTCAAATATACTAGCCCTATCATGATACTCATTTTCTGCTAAATACTGACCATAACACAAAAGATACATTTTTATTAATAAATTCAGTTATTTTTATTCTTGCTTAATGATTTAATCTTAAATAGAGAGCAATTACAATTTTATTATATTATAATCATCATATAAAAGTTTTTGGATAATTTTAAAGTGCTCTAAATTGCGTACAAGTCATTTTTTTAATGGTGGGCAGTACCTTGTCATTCAAATATAAAAAATAATTAAAATATTATTGTAATTCATGTTATGTATATTTTTTTCAGTATATAAAATACCAAGTGCATACGGAAAGAAGAATATGCTGATAGTTAACGGGTTTACGTTTTCTGAAACCTCGCCAACTTACTGGTATTGCAGTAAGAAGAGACTGGGCTGCAAAGCAAGCGTGCGAACTGATAGGGAGCAGAACCTTATTAGCGTTAAGGGGTATCACACACATGGCCCGCCGAAATACGTAGTACATTCTAGCGGAAAGTTTATCAAATTGAATCCATGAGTTAAGTCGTTTGAATAACTCGGAAGCCAAAATTGTGTACTATTATGTTGGCGCACAGAAAGTTTGGAAAAAAAATCAAAAACTGGATTATATAGGAAATAAGATATTTTTTTATAGGAAGTTTAAACGAATAATAAGGGAAATTAATATGTATTCACTGAATAGAGAAGACAAGACCTATTTCAATTTAGGGATTAAAAAACATCAGTAGCTCTATTTTCTAGCCGAGTTTAAAAACTTTACTTGTAAACCTCGTATTCGTAATCCATACTTACCGCTTTGATGTGATGTTCTCAGTGAAAGTAAATACATCAATAAATTAATAAACACACAAGGGTTGAAGAAAAGCGCTTAGTTCGTATCAGTGTACGAATTAACGAATATATTGCATATAATAAACATTCATATTGGACAAATAAAAAGCCCGAAATTTTCTCCAATTGCAACACTAATACCATCCATTACAGAATGCACAGGATTCAGCATCTACGAGTCACTAGTTAATATAGTTATTTTCAATATTTACTCAGAAAGCGTAGATTTTTTTTAAATGTTTCCTAAGTAATTATAAATTTAAATTTAAATAGCAATATTTGTAACTAGCGGTCCCCCGCGGCGTTGCCCCCTGGAAAGTTCGGATTTTCAGTAAACTTATTCGACGCAAAACACATATTTTCATTGTAAGTAAGATGTCTGCATTCGCGGTTAGTGCAAGTTTGCGTTGTACTTACTTAAGCTACGAACATTATTTTGGTGCGGAGTTCTTTTAAAACTGTGATAGCTTCTAAATCATATATGCACAGTGAAATTTTGTTTAAAATGAAAGGGCCATGATGATGAATATATTTATTTTGATAAGAATAAAAATACCGTTGAAAATAGAACACATTTTTTATCGAATTTAGGAACATAGAAAAGTTTATAGTGAGTAAACCATATCAGATAGACATACTCGTTTGCTATCGCGGAATTTATCGTAAAACTTTTAAAGGGATACAATCCCGTCATACATGATTTTTGTGTATCTTGAACGATTTACGCAGCGTACGTAAAGGTAGCTCTCAACAGGAATATTTTCCCCTCATTTTGTGCCATATTGCTCTTTGTTTCTCTGCTTTTATAAGACCTATCGTTATATTTATACCTTAAAGACTTTCTCAATAAAGAAGCTATCCAATACAAATATATGTATTTTAAATCTGTTCAGTAGTTCTTGAGATCAGCGCGTTCAAACAAACAACAAAAAATCTATCAGATTTATAATATTTTATTTTATTTTTATTTAGGACAATAAACAATTGTACAATCCTCTTAATAATAATAAGTAATCTAAATAAAAATGTTTAGTATATATATATTATAGATTAAAAGATAGAAGCGTAGCTCTCCAAGACATCTCATACCAACGTGCATAAAACAGAATCTCAAACCTACATTGATTGTACTTAACACCTGCCTATTGTAAAAAAAAGGAAATTAAGTATTTTTTGTTCATAAATTTTCATCTCCTTTTTTCGAACCTTGCAATTATTGGGCAAAATGCACACACAACATTATGACGTTGTTTTATTCAACTAGGCCTTGACGTAAAATACATGTGATTTTTCATTTGATAAAATACTAAGTATTTACGGAAAGTAAAACATGCTACTATACAAAAATAACATATACTGAGTACAAATTTCTTACTGGTATTGTACAAGGGAAAAACTCGGATGCAAAGCGGCAGTGCGAACTGACATGAAACAAAACTTTATTGGTATTAAGGGATACCATACGCATGATCCACCGAAATATGCTGTTCATAGCGGAAAGTCCATTAAATTGGATTGAAATCAGATGCTTTTTATAAGTTCACAATTAATTCTAAATTAGCTTGGTGTAGAATAAACAATTTTGTTGCTTCACACACTTCAAACGTCACACAAGCACATTGCTCATCATAGCACATGTTCTATGTCGATCTTGAATTCTTAGTCCTTTAAATAAAGTTTTGAACTTGGATTTATATGTACTCAGACTCTATGATTTGCAAAATAAAGTTATCTATCTACCTGTTGATTTATATGTTTGGTAATGTAAGGTAAGTTTAAGGTAGATTAGAGACCCTTCGACCAAAGACGCAGCGTAGGACGTCCACCAACAAGATGGACAGATGACCTTAAAAACATTGCAGGATCAAATTGGACGCTGACCGCTCGCTAGTGATCGGTCGCTGTGGAAAGCCGTGGGCGAGGCCTATGTTCAGCAGTGGACGTCCTTTGACTGAGAATGATGGTGATGATGAAGGTAAGTTTAAATATATTTTTTGAGATTTATCAATATGAAAACGTAGCAACTACACGTTTGAAGCTTAGAGCTCCCTGACTACTGAACCAGCGATCGCGGGTTTGAATCTCGCAAGGGGCAAATGTTTGTGTGATGAAAATGAACATTTGTACCTTTGTCATGGATGTTACATGTATTAAAGTATTTAAGGGAGACGCCCACGTCATAATCGTTGACTAGTAATTCGTAACACAAGGAAGAGAACTCCTTATTCTGAAACCAGACAATTGGTGTGTTTCCAAAACATAGTCTCGGCGATATTACGCGCTCGCTTCGCTAAAGAATCGAAGAATATTTACATCGGTGAGCACAAATACTTCAGGCACTCTCGCTCCTTGATCGGGGATCGCATCAGGTGGACTTGCTCAAAAAAACACAAACACAAATGTAAGGCGTCCGCTGTGACTATAGACGGCGTCGTTGTGTCTACGACAGGGCTGCATTCTCATAAGTAAAAGAATAACAACTAGCGGATATTTTTTGTTTTTTGCCTTATAGTATTATATTATCTGGATCCTAAGTTTAATTCAGTGTATAGTCCGTTTTTGTTTGCTAGCCAAATAATGTAAACAATCTTTTCATAACTTTAAAAATAATATAAGTGCATGAAATTCATTTCCTATTTTTAACCGACTTCAAAAAAGGAGGAGGTTATCAATTCGACTGTATGTTTTTTTTTATTATTATTATTATTTTGTATGTATGTTACCTCATTTCTCAGTCGTTTGTCGACCGAATCGAAAAAATTTTTCACCTACTTAGAGGGTGTACCTTCTAGTTGGTCCCATTGTTTCTATTTTGGGATCTGCTGATGGGATCTTGGTGTAATCGAGGGAAACCTTCAAAGGAGATTGCCCATTTTACTATGGAGCTTGGTTGCGCAACAAATGAATTTTTATAACTACCAAAATTGGTGATAAAGGAGAAGTAATGTTATAAAATAAAATGAACTTGAAAAAAAACTTATTGTTTGTGGGGTTTTCCTAATAATTAAACACAAAGTTCAGTTTTGAGGTTAGGTGTTACTAGGTACTAAATGAGGTAATACGAGGTAAATAAGATAGGTATTAATGAAAAAATGCACATAAACATATTAAAATGATGTTCAACCACTCCAACTGTGAGTAGTCTAAGAAATAAAATCACTCAAAATGATAGTGTGGAAATACATAGTTTTGCCTCCAATTGTGTATAATGAACGCTTAAAATAATTGATAGTATTGTTGCAATACCTGCTGAATCTAGATTATGTTACAAGTTAAGTCATTAAAAGAAATTATTAAAACTCTTATAATTATATGATTTATTCATCATCTTCATATTTATAAAAAAATAATGCTGGCGCAGACACCAGTAATAACATTTGATTGAGGTAATGGAGATGGTATTTGTATTGGTGACTCCATGGAAGTTCTTGATGAAGACATAGAAGCTGTGGAAGCTGCTTTTAGCACAACCTCTTGTTGTCTACTCGAGTCGACTAATGCATGTCCTCTCACACTTCTATAGACATTTGTTCAATAGGGTAAACAGACATTCTCAAGCCGGTTAATCTGAAATTAAAAACTGTTTTTTGGAATCACATGTTTAACTAATTCAAAATACATATTTCTATAATTAAATCATTTATTTATAAACAAAGCAAATATTTACCTGATGAAACGTTATGCATAAAATAATAACATCCCTCTCTAGACTATTATCCGGAAGTTTATCTATCTTGGCTTTTATAATGGACTTTCCACATACATGGCACACTTGTGGGTGCCCTTAAGCCTGTACTACTGGACCTCCAGAAGAGAAGGTTGTAGATTTGTTAAGTAGTATGACAAAACATTCTTGACAGGGATGATTGTCTTCAGTGATCTAAAAAAATAACAATACTATACACCCAAATAATATACAGGTCCATAAATATGATCACTATTTTAATACTAAGCATGTCACTGCATTTTATTAACAATTACTATCATCAGCAGTCAAAAGTGTTTATTTCTTACAATGGTCATGCTTATCCAGGAGCGTAGAATACTAAGCATAGCATCGCTTGCCTCACCCACTTGGTGGTAATTGGTAAGGCAGCAGATGCCTTAGAGCAAGAGAACAGTTTACACAGCGAGGCACTGGCATTGTGGACGTATGAACGTTCGTCATAAAAAAAGCACAGCACTTGCACAAAAGAGTACAGAATCTTAACGTGGAGGAATAATAAAACTCAACTCGTTGCTATAGACCATAACATTTGCATTTCATAAGAAGCAATGAACAACGAAAATAAACCACGTAATTGTATTGACTATTGTATCAATCATCATGACGGACGGATATAGTTCTATTTTATACCATTTACGGGGCTTGTTACGCATACTGCCGATTGCCGTACAAGATCCTCATCATGTACAGATAATTATATTTCCGATACCCACAGATCCATTACAAAGAATAAACAACTAAAATATTATCCATTTTATTAAATAGGCATTTTGTATTTGCAACACAATGACTTAAGCAACAGTGATGATTTTAGACTTTAACTGTCCCTGTAAATGTTTACATGGTCGCACGACATACTATACCTTAAAACCGCCTCTATTCTTTGCATAATAAAAGCTGTTTTCGTATAACATGACGTGCTGCTAACTGTATTCAAAATAGGATTTAGTCATTTGAATAATCAATTAAATGAAAATAAAATTCCCACAAAAGTTTTTTTTCGTAACAAACAAATATGAATTATAAAAATAAAAAAACAATTTTGGTTTATATGTCATTCTTATACTCTGCTAAATTAGAGTGGGGCAGATTTGGGCATTCTCCTTTTAAAGGCACGTATAGTGTTTCTTTACTGGAATCTTAATGTTGCCGTGTTGTTACGTCTGAAAGTCAACATCTTGTGGGGCGAACATGGGGCTAATGGCAACAGTTTAGTAATTATAATGAAAGAACTTATAATAGGTAGTTTGTAGCTTCTTAAAGAACAGAGTCATAAGGCGCAACTTCTCTCCCCCCCGTCCCTCTCCTGTAATCTCCAAAAATGAAGAAATAAAATTAACTTTTAAAGAAAGTAATAACCGGTTTCAAAACCAAAATGCACTCAAAAGTTTTTAATAAACTCTTGACTATTGAAAGGAATGGAACCTATTTTATGCAAACAATTTCTTTTTGGAGTCAGTGCCATTACTTTGACCATCAAGCATCAACTATCACAGCACCGACTCCAAAAAGAAATTAATAATAATAATAATAAATATCCTTTGGACATTCCCACACATCGCCATCTAGCCCCAAAGTAAGCTACTCAAAGCTTGTGTTATGGGTGCCAGACAACGGATATAATACTTAGATACTTTTTGTTTGTAAATACGTACATGATATACATAGAAAACACCCAGACCAATACAAACAGACATGTTCATGCACACAAATGTTTGTATTGTGCGGGGATCGAACCCGCACCCGCTGCGTAAGTAGGCGATTTCTCGACCACTACACCAGACGGGTCGCCTAAAATAAATTGTTTGCCTAAAATACGTTCCTTTCCTTTCAATGGTCAAGAGTTTATTTAAAACTTTTTAGTGCATTTTGGTTTTAAAGTCGGTTTTTATTATAATGATATTTGGGTTATATGTGGTTTTCGAAACAATTTCAAACGAAATGTGATCAAAATTGTAAAATATATTAAATTAAAAAAGTGTTACTACTTTTACAATAAGTTTTGTTATATTAGCGTTATTAAAATTATACCTTTAATAAAATATTTATTACATGGAAATTATGAATCTTTACAGGATCTCTTTTTATAATGATATTTGGGTTATATGTGGTTCTCGAAACAATTTGAAACGAAATGTGATCAAAATTGTAAAATATATTAAATTTAAAAAGTGTTACTACTTATTAAATAAGTTTTGTTAAAATAGCGTAAATAAAATTATATCATTAATAAAATATTTATTTCATGGAAATTATGAATCTTGACATTAATAGGTTTGGTAAAAGCCAAAATACCAGGCCACTCAGAAAGTATTGCGAAAAAAAGTTTTTATGTGAGAAACTGCCCAGTTAGAATCTTTTTAGAAAATATGATTATTCATAAGTAAAATCAGGTGTGTTCTATTTTAAAAATTACCCTCCACATTTTTTGAAAAATGACTCAACGCCGGGAACATTTTACAGCTATGATTTTTTACGATTTCAAGTGTCTGAAACCGAAAGAATCTTTCGATAGACTTCAAATGGCATTTATGAAAAGTGGCCTTGAAGGAGCCAATTTAATTAATTTAATTTAATTTATTACAGATAACTAAGATCCACAAGTGTTAGTATCAGAGTTCTTAGGTCTAATATTAGTATAAATGCGATAAGATTAAAATGATTACATTACAATTATAATTAGGCCAATCAAATTTCATTTATATAATATATTTGGCCCGACCGCAGTGATCCAATGCTTCATTAGGGCACTATACCATCTCCCCACTAAAACCATTAAAATACTGTTGGGACTACCGAGCATTCTTTTTTTGATGGAGTTATTTTTTTTCCGCATTAAAGCATCGTGCCATCGTGTATCGTTGGTATAACGAATTCAAGCGCGGTCGAACAACCTCGGGGAATGAAGAACGTAGCGGTCGCTTTAACGGCTATTACGGAAGAAAACGTGCTGGCAGTGAAAATTTGTATCTAAGATAATAGGCGATTTACATGTAAGGTGATTTAGCACTTATTAAAGAATCGGGAAGCGTTCACGAGATTCTACATGGGCATCTTCGCGTGAGGAGTATAGTATCACGCTGGGTGCCGCACTACCTCACCGTTGCTCAGAAGCAGGCCCGGGTGGAATGGTGCCGTGATATGCTGAACAAGTTTGAAGCAGGCTCGTCTCGGCGTATTTATGACATGGTTACAGGTTATTAGACCTGGATTTATCAATACGATCCAGAAACCTAGCGCATGTTGACAGTTTTGGTGTTTCAAAATGAGCCAACGCCTACCAAAGTAGCTTGAAAGCTTTTTGGAGTAGGTTTTGAGATATGGGTAATAACTAAACATCTGTTGTTTTTATCAAACCAGCTTTGAAATACAAAAAAATATAAATAACGCGCTTAACTTCTTTCGTGGAATTTTTAATCTTTAACGATTATCTTTTTCCTTTTAGTATCTGGTGTAATCGTTCAAAATTAATCTAAGGTTCGGCCATGCATAGAAAAAAATCAAACCTATTTTTATCTCTCAGGGAAGCTGATAACTCTTAGCACCGGAACACGAGTGTTGGCTTGGCAAGGTTTCACTTACAACCGGAGGCAAGCGACGCACCACCAAAGATGGCGGTGGTACTGTGCGCATTACCACAAAGGCTGCAAGGTCAGCCTCATCACAAATCAAGTGCTGAATATCTTAGTAAAAAGTGGGGAACACACTCACCCTCCACCCAATTATTACCGAAGTAGAGGGGTATATTATAAGGTCTAGGTTTATGTCATTATCATAATTTCCAGCCCTTGTGGCAGTTTTTCTGGGGTTGGGTCTCCTTATGCAATTGCAACAGAGAGCTGTATTCTGAGTGAGCGTACAAGGGCAAATAAATTATTCTTGTGACATTCTAAAACTGAATAAAATATACAGGGTGACTTTTTTATCAGTACCGAAATTTTGTGTAAAGACTCCACTGATGAATATGAACAACTTTTACTATGGGGGCAATAGTGAAATCGAGAAAAAAAATTCAGCTGTTCCATACTTTTTTACCGCGCGCCAATTGAACT
This sequence comes from Pyrausta purpuralis, assembly GCA_963924145.1. Classification (NCBI taxonomy): domain Eukaryota; kingdom Metazoa; phylum Arthropoda; class Insecta; order Lepidoptera; family Crambidae; genus Pyrausta; species Pyrausta purpuralis. Next base: position 25,302,597 of record OZ001643.1, read on the forward strand.
TTTGTATGGAGCAGCTGATTTTTTTCTCGAATTCACTATTGCCCCCATAGTAAAAGTTAATCATATTCATCAGTGGAGTCTTTTCACAAAATTTCGGTACTGATAAAAAAGTCATCCTGTATAGTGACTTTGACTGCATATGTCATCTCACTACATAGGTAACCTCTAGTCCAATAGATACTAATCTATTATCATTCCACAGCGCTCAAAGACAGATAGTCTTTGAGCGCTTTCACACTTAGAGCGCTTTTACATTTAGGTAGGCAAGTTAAGCTGATGATAATTTCATACAAAAATGACAGCGGTAAAAGCGCTTTCACACTTATGCGACTTTAGCAGCGGACGGTGGTATGATACATACTGACTTTGTTGTACCTACTTAAGAAATATGCTGCATGGAATTTAGTAATTTAGTATTCATTATCATCAGTAGCAGCCAAAAGACGTCCTCTGGTGATCATAGGCCTCCCCACAGCTTTTCAAGTAGTCTGCATCCAGTGCGTATCCAAAAAATTGTAATATTGCCTAATAAATATAAACGATTAACGAAAAATTATTAAAATATAATAAATATTAATATTAAAATATTGTCAGCAAACAGTGTTAACTAATATAATTCAAGTTTTAGAAATTATTGTAGAGTAAAATTGATTGTTTCATTGTTAAGTGAAACGTGATTTGGTCAAATTAATTGATCTCATGTGTTATTTATTATAAACCATATTATTAACTAAGTAAATAGGTTCTTATAAATATACTAAGTTTTTTTATGGAATCAGAGAGATGCAAACTGTTTTTTCGATATCTCCTGTTTTCTTCTGCACGTTTTTAGAATAAGCGTTCAAACAGGTCTTATATATATTTCCGGGTACCTTCAGCATATTTTTCCTAATCAAGTCAATTAATTTACAGATCCGGTCTACATAACAACTAGCCGTGGCAATGACACTCTTGTGATAGGTAAACATAGATACAAGAAAGAATATTGCGTTAAGCAAGGAGATAGCTTGAAGACAAGAAGGCAGTGTACCAAGAAGAATTTTGGCTGCAAAGCTTATGTGTATACTAAAGATGACGCTCTGCTCAAATCTGAGGGCATCCATAATCATGTTATTGAATAAACTTATAAAAAATCTGTTTTTATTCAAATTGGTTATTCGACATATTTCGTTTTAGGTACTGTATCAGATAATTAAAATATTTGTGAATGGTTTTGGATGCGTACCATCTAAGTAGTTGAATTAATAAACTCTACAATCATCAAAGTTGACCATGGGATGTGCACTCTATGTCTCTGGATAAATTAAAAGCCATATCATCCGAAATTCTAGTGTGATTTTATTAAATTGTATTAATGTTGTTTTTTTTTTGTTTTTTATTTGTTTATTGGTGTTATAAATAATATGATATTGGTCATAACTAATAATATTATTATAAGTCTAGTTTTTACTAGGCACCGCCATAGTAAACAAAGCACGTGGTAGGCTACTGTAAATAAATACAATTAGATCTTAAAAAAAGGTTGTTGTATTTATCATTGGTAAACAATAAATTTGAATTTCATTACGTATTTTTTTTAGAACCACTCTTCATAAAAACCAGTCGCGGTAGTGATATTCTTGTGATCGGTAATCATAGATACACAAAAGATTATTGCGTCAAGCAAGGAGACTACTTGAAGACACGATGGCGGTGTACCAAGAAAAATTTTGGCTGCAAAGCTTATGTATTTACTTTAGACGACGTTCTGCTCAAATATGGCAGCAGCCATAATCATGTTGCAGAATAAAGGAAATGGCTAAAATATCCTATGAAGTTTACACCGGGTGTCAGTGCAAATATAGAGTCGTACAAAGCACGGACAAAACCTTCAAGAGGCCAGATTTGACACGCACGCACCCGCCCGTCACTCGCAATTATCAAGTAACTAGCGGTCCCCCGCGACTTCGTCCGCGCGTTTTGAGTTTGCTCCCTCCCCTCCCGTCGCAGCGTCATGTTTTATATCCTAAAGCCTTTCTCGATAAATAAGCTATCCAACACAGAAATATTTTTTCAAATCGGTCCAGCAGTTCCTGAGATAAGCGCGTTCAAACAAACAAACTCTTCAGCTTTATAATATATTAGCGCAAGCGCACGTTCAAGCGCACGTTGTACTTAAGCTGCGAACATTATTTGGTGCGGAGTTATGTTAAAACTGTGATAGCTCCTAAGATATTTATTGAAATCAAATGATATAAAGGGCAACTTTGTTTTTAATGAAATGCTCCTGATGATAAATGTATTTGTTTTGATAAGACTAAATACCTGTGTGTATAATACACCTCTAAAAATAATGCATTATTTTTTTACAAATTTATTAACATAAAAAAGGTTGTAGTAAGTCAACCATAAAAGATAGACATATGCTGTCGCAGACTTTATTATAGAACTCTTGATGCTGAACAATCCTATCATACATGATTTTTGTGTAACTTAAGCGGTTTCCGCAGCGTACGCAGCGGAAGCTCTCAAAAGGAATGTCTTTCTCCCGTTTTCGCAACATTTTTCATTGCTGCTGTGGTCTTATGAGTCGTATCTTTATGTTATACAGCCTAAAGCCTTCCTCGATAAATGGACTATTCAACGTAAAAATAATTTTTCAAATCGGGCCAGTAGTTTCTGAGATTAGCGCGTTCAAACAAACAAACAAACAAACAAACAAACAAACTCTTCAGCTTTATAATATTAGTATAGATTTTGAAGATTTTACAATTGTAATGTAAAAGAAAATAAATAATATTATTTAACCAAGTTTTTTTTAGTAACAACTCATTAAATGATACCTTTGTTCTGGTAGTATTTAAATATTTTGCTTCTTTGTAGGATAGTTAGACACGAGTTCTTTTGGAATTCGCCCGGTATGAAAATTATACAAAGAAAAGTTAAAACGGCTAAGTTTTCTAGTGCTATACATAGCTTAACAAAATCAACTGCATTCCTTCTCGGTGGTGATTCTGTTTCTTATATACAGCATTTTTTTGTATGGGACCAACATCGAAATCCCAAGAATTTTTTTGACTTCTCCATACAAACTAGAAACAGCTGATCGGCACTCTAGTATTGGAAAGTGAAATCTTTTTTTGGGATTACGATGTTGGTTCCATACAAAAAGTTGTTGTATTTGAGGGTCCGAATTGGCCCCTAGAAGGAATGCAGTTAATTTTGTTAGACCCTATATAAATTATAAATATCATTGATTTTTAATTTAAATTTCTCTGCTTTTCAGTGGAATGGGCAATCAACACCAGCGGCAAAGAGGTACTCATAGTCAACAGGTACTCGTTCTACTGTCAAAAGAAGTTCTCAAAGTCATCAGTTTGGGCGTGTACCATCGGCGCTTCGTGCAAAGCCAAGGTCATACTTGGCTTGGACAAGACCTTTAAGAGGTCGGATTTGACTCACACGCACCCACCCAAGAAATATGTCATTCGCAATTCTATTTATATTAAGGTGTAGATTTTAAAACTCTTCTGTTAAAAAGTAGATATGTAATAGATATTTATAGGTTTCTGTGTATACTTTCTAATTTACATGTAGTTATTATGATTGCCTTATCAATGTCACGAGGTGTAAGACGCGTCAGCAGCCAATCATCATATCAATGCATCTTCGGTTCGCCCGTGACAAACCGTTTAAAAACTTTATATTTATTTAAAAGTTAGGTGCCTGGATTTATCTCTATTTAAAATAGGTATGCATTCGTAATAAGCTTTATCCAGTGTTCCGCTTTCACATATATATTTTATTCAGTTTTATATACATATGAATGAAACTTCTTTTCTAAACCTGATATTCAATAATTGCGAAAAGATATAAAAAGTTTACGTTTACGGCTCATAGTTATATATTTTTTTGTCAGTAATGCAGTTCTGTAGCAGCTCTGGCAAGCCCATGCTGATCGTCAACGACTACCCCTTCTACTGCCAGCATCAGATCATCAAGACTAATAACTAGTGTTGTACTAAGAACTTGAGTGCAAAGCTCGTATCGTCACCAGTAAGGACAACACTATCATTCGTGCTTCCCTCGATCAAAGCCACTTTCCTGCGAAGTATATCATAACATATGGCGTTTATTATAAGTTTTAACTTTGCTGCGGCAGACTTTTTGTTAATTATTTTAATGAGGGGTTCTTGTTCTAAGTGTACGACAGAAATTGTTATACCGAAAGTATTGCGCTTTTGAATGACTCGTGTCAATTAAAGCAAAGCACACTCCACGTTGGCGTGAGTGTTTAGAAAAAAGAGCCCCAGGACAGAACATTCCATGTTTTAGGCATTCTACAATACTTCTATTTCCTTTTGTGTAAGGATCAAGTTTGATGCATCATAATGTAATAAGGTAATGTATATTGACAATGTTTTTATTGAATAATTTGTATAACGAATATATGTATAGTATTCTTTAATATGCCAGAACGTATTGTTGTGACTTGAAAGGTGAATAATTTTTTTTTAATTTTATACCACAATTAATCAGACAGTAAAATTCATCAAAACTAAAATCGATATTTGGTAACACCGCTTATAACTTGAGAACGGATGGACCAGTATTCATGATTTTTAATTCGTTGAGTTTGTCTTAGCCCTGATAAAGATAATCTTTTAAGCCATAGAATTTGACCGAAGATGAGACGAAGTCCGCTAGGGGGCGCTAGTCTTGCATAATCGATAGTAGAGGTTAAATGTCGTTACCAGCGGTTAAATATTTAGGATTGTGCATGTTTTGAAGAAAAATTATTTTACCAATGGTCAATAAAATAGCCAATCTGACATTTGGCAAACTTTGTATTTCTTCAAAACACGCACAATCGTAAATATTCAACCGCTGGTAACGACATTTTAACCATTACTATCGGCCACGCAACCGGGCTTTAGTGGTTTCTTTTCGGTTTTCTGATCCGAAATGTGATACTGCCTTTTTAATAAAAAAACAGTAGTTACTTAACTTAACATTTTTTTACCGACTTTTTTTCCTACTTCAAAAAAAAGGTAATCAATAATCGACCTGTAATTATGTCATATGGTTATTCTGAATTAATTAAAACATTAAGAAAGTATAAAGCAATCTGTTTACCTACACGCACCTTATAATATCAAAAACAAATTTTTTAGAAGTGGTTTGTGGCTTGTAGAGTGTCGCGTGCGTTTGATAAAAGGAAAAGAACCATTTCTGACTTAGTAATAACTTCACAGCTTCAAACTTACCAGCGGCCAAAAGTCAGTGGTAATTATATGTGGAGTTCCGTTAGAGGCAAACGGGTAAGGAACCCTACGTTAGTCAGTAGGTAACCGAACGCGCGCGTTGAGAGATCTCTTCTTAGTTAATTCGATACTATTCCGGTACCTGTCTTATGTAATTAAAATGTGTTTTTTTTTTAAATGCACTCTTGCCTCAAAATCCAGGATAGAATCACTAAATCAAATCGTATAAGATACTTTTAAAAAAATATCATGATGTGCATTTGATGTAATTAGTGATTGTGATCATAGTAATCAATAGAGTTCCGATGTATTTTGTGCTTCGTTGTGAAGTGTAGTTGGTGGTATGCGATACAACACTGCTAATGCTGCTAATGCTGCATCTTCAGAATAGCTGATGTCTGCGACCGGTAAGTGCTAGAGATGTAAGTTGGTTCGCTACTTAGCTGAAATTAGTTTACCACAAACGGTCATTCCGTTAATTTCGGTTATAAGCGAATAGTCCCTTGCAGATACGCTCCCTACTTGCGTCTGCGCAAGCGACGCGTTTTCGACCTTGTCATTGCGCTGTGTACCTTATCTCTGTTATGTAAGGCTTGAATAAGAATGTTTTATGTTGATGGTATATAAAAACGCCCCTCGTTTTATCGGCAGGTGTGCGGCAATCCGTAGCTAGGGACAGGGAGGACAATAATATAGGTAATCGTACATGTGTAATACTTAGTTTTTTGATAACCTGGGTTTTTATTAATTTTGATAGTTTATTCTATATTCATTATGCCTTATTTGTAATCTTTTTTCAAGTCGTATTCCAGGTTATGTAATTATGTTATATCTACGAAAGCATTCTGATTTTACATCGTCATATTTTGTTATTGTATTTATTATACAGGCTGTCCTCAGACACCAGACAGTGGTGTGACAGACCTTTCTGCATGACCTAAAGGTACGACTGGGAGATAATGCTTCGAGCATTAAGTCCACCTTTTAATCACTGTCATTTGTGCGTTCAAGATTTTAAATAAATTCGTATTTATTCTTATATGACATGACATTGCTGTAGTTTTTAACCGACTTCAAAAAAGGAGGAGGTTATCAATTCGACTGTATGTTTTTTTTTTTATCATTATTTTTTTTTGTATGTATGTTACCTCATATCTCAGTCGTTTGTCGACCGAATCGAAAAACTTTTTAACCTACTTAGAGGGTATACCTTCCAGTTGGTCCCATTTTTTCCATTTTGGGATCTGATGATGGGATCTTGGTGTATTCGAGGGAAACCCTCAAATTTTAAAGGCACGTATAGTGTTTCTTTACTAGAATCTTAATATTGACGTGTTGTTACGTCTGATGTCAACATTTTGTGGGGCTGAGCTGTTGGTGGAACTCCTCAACGCCTAGGAGTTCAGTAATTATAATGACGAAACTTATGATAGGTAATTTGTAGCTTCGTAAAAAATAGAATCAAAAGGTGCAACTCCCCCCCCCTCTTATGTAATCACTAAAAATAAAGAAATAAAATAAACTTTAAAAAAAAGTAAAAACCGACTTCAAAACCAAAATGCACTAAAAAGTCTTAAATAAACTCTTCACCATTGAAAGGAAAGGAATCCGTTTTAGGCAAACAATTTCTTTTTGGAGTCGGTGCCATCACTTTGATCATCAAGCATCAACTATCACAGCACCGACTCCAAAAAGAAATTGTTTGCCTAAAACGGATTCCTTTCCTTTCAATGGTGAAGAGTTTATTTAAGACTTTTTAGTGCATTTTGGTTTTGAAGTCGGTTTTTACTTTTTTTTTAAAGTTTATTTTTTGAACTTTTGTCTTTATTTTGTTAATATCTGCATCTGTATTGACATTCAGTTTTTTACTAGCTATAGCTGCAAAACTCCAAAATTACGATCCATTCAGTTTCATTTTTATTTTATATACCTTCCTTGAACATCAGCTGTTTCACTTACTAAACCACAGATAAACTCACACAGTTATTATTTCCAGTGAAGTTCGTTAGGAACAAACGGGGAAAGTTGATGGTCATCGCTGACGGTTACACCTTATACCGTCTCCGGGAACAGGCGACCTCGGATTACTTCGTCTGCACCAGAGGGACCAGTTGCCATGCCCGGCTGAGTACGTCCAAGTCGGGGTAAGTGGTCAGGGCCATGCTGAACCATAACCATAAGCGGCCAGTATTCTTTGTCAAAGATGGTGTGTAATTCAAATGAATTAGAAAATAATTCAGTAGTTGCCACATAAAAACTGTACAGACTTTGCACTTGACTGCTGCCTGAGCTTGACAAAGATTTTTTTTAAATGCCTCAAACCTATGTGTTACAGTTAAAAAGCTTTCCGTTTGCATGTTTATTTTATTAGCTCTTATATAAAGAACCACCGTATATATTTTAATTCAATTTAAGCTTATTTAGAATAAGAAAAAGCAAATGTATAATACTTATAAGTACGGCCAATTATCAGGTTTCATGTAAGAAATTATAAAAACACAAATGTAGCACATTTACCATTGAATTCAAAAGATAAAAACTGCTTCTTACAACGAATTCTGATTATCTTTCGTCATAAACGAAATAACCTAACCAACAGTAAAAATATTCACTTTTTACCTTGTTCTAGCTATGAACGGAACGGAGGAATTTTAGATCCCATTAATTTTAGTTGTATTTTCTATTTTTTTTTAAATATGAGTATAGGCTGTTTCACCTTATCAATTTAAAGCACAGGTAAACATACACAGTTTTTTCTTTTCAGTGGAGTTCGTTAGGAACGAACGGGGCAAGGTATTGATCATCGCTGACGGTTACACCTTCTACCGTCTCCGAGAGCAGACGGTCACAGATTATTTCATCTGCACCAGTGGAACCAGTTGTCATGCCCGGCTGAGCACAAGCAAGGCGGGAGAAGTGGTCAGGGCCTTGCTGAACCATAACCATGCGCGGCCAAGGTTTGTTATCAAAGACGGAGTCTGCATCAGATGAATGCTGCAACACAAAAAAAAATAGTTGTCATCTGAAAAATTCGTCGTTCGTCATTCGTGCCTGGCAAAGTTAGTTTTTACTAATGACGCAAAATCATGTTTACAATTAAAAAACTTTTCGTTATTATTTTATTTCAATTAAAAATACACAACCACCATATGCATGTTTGTTAAACTACAGATTATAATGTCTTGAAAACTATTTATTGATACGCGCCCTTACTAAGTATACATAGGTACGTAGGTTTTATTTATTAAAGCATGTGTATTATTTACTGAACTTTAGAAATTAAGAGTAATTTGTTTTAGTGACATGGGCTATGCACCGGAACGGCAAACAGGCGATCATTGTCAACGGTTTCACGTACTATTGCAACAAAAATGGGTTTAGAAATGACATTTATAGGTGCACCAACGGCTCCAACTGCAAAGCTCGCTTCGTCATGTCCAAGGAAGACCATGCGATCGTCAAAGGAAACCTGTTCCATAACCATAAACCACCTAGGTTCGTAATTAAAGATGGCTTTTACATCAAAGTTTGAAACCATATAATCATAATTATAGCTGAATGAATCGTTGAGTTGATATCTATTCGTGTCAGGAACCTTCAATAAAACTGTTTTGTCTGTCTAAAACAGCTATAAATAATATAAATACCATTATTGTCACTTCACTCAATTTCTATTTTTGTGAGTATAATATATGTAATTGTATAGAACATCGGAGCCGTGACTAATTAATAGTATATGTATTTGTTTCAGATAATGTATTTCACATACATGTAGAACCTAATCATGACAAAATTTAGCAATGCATACATCAGTTTTTGGGTAATTTGTGATTCAAAAATCTCTGTAACTTGTTTTTAAGAACGTTTGTTATTTATTAGGTAATCAATATTGTGGACTTTTTTATAATTAATTTATGAACACATTTTTTTTTCAATTATCATTTATTAACAAATACAATATATACCTATATAACCTACGCAATAAGATTAAAAGATTGTTGTTGAACTTATGCTTGTCATTAGAAGTTTAATAGAGTTCTGTCAATAAAAATGTTTTGCGCAGAAAATTCTTTAAATTATCTTAAACGTGAACAGAGAGATAACCCCGAAAAAAATAACTGCAAGTGGTGCCGGTCTTGTAAAAAACTCGTATAGTGATAAATGATTGAACATAAATTGAACCAGACAACAAATCTTTGATATCATAAGTACAACATACGTTAATTGAACATTTAACCACCTCGGTGGCGCAGCGGTAAGAGGGTCGCACTTTAAAGCAACGGCTGCGCTACATGTCCCGGGTTCGATCCCCGGGTCGTCAGGCCAAAAGATACACTTGAGTTTTTCTGTTCAAAAATTCTTCGGGTAGCCCAGAGTTCGGAAATTGGCGTTGTTTTACCCCCGTGCCTCGGAAAAGTACATAAAGCCGTTTTGGTCATGCGCGCCTGATCTTTCACCGGTGGTGTCAGATTGCTGTCCCACGGAGCTATGAGAGTGAAAGGAATAAAGAGTGCACCTGTGTTTGCGCACACTTGTGCAGTATAATATGACCCGCGCAGTCGGTTAGTCGTTGTGACTGGCCACCGTAGTCGAAATCGGCTAGAGGGACTATTATTCGTTTTACATTATTACATTTATTGCAATATGAAAATTCCTGAATAGTTTGTTTCTTACCAAGAGGTTATATTCGGGTGTACCTGATTAAAGAAGGCAAACCGCGTTCTATTTATAATGAAGCTACTAAAAAAATATGCTTGAGATGCATTTTACACTGTTTGGAGAAAGACGGTGTAATAAACATAATTATTTTATTTTAAGAACTGAAAAACGTCAACAACTCTTACAGATTATACCTTCTACTGCATTAGTAGAGAACGAGAAGAGGCATTACAAGAGACCACACTTACATTCACTTACATGACTACACTTTACAACAAAACTAGGCGGCGGCTGCACATTATGATGCCATATGAAGTTGCTAACAGGGTTTCTGAAATTAAGTGCATTTTACCTGAGACTCATTGAAACCATATAGTTTCAGCTGAAAATCCCGCCGACATCATTTCTATAGGAATCGAAACACAAAAACTAGAGAATCTTTTACTCTGGTGGAATGGCCCACAGTAGTTAAAATATGAAAAGTTGCCGGTCACAAAAACAGTACCTGATATTTATATGGAAATAAGGAAAAGTTTTAGTGCAAGTGTTCATAAAAAGGAACCAAATGATATCTGGGAGAGTTTTTCAGACTTTAGTCGTATGAGAGTTCTATCATACTGCTACAGACTTTTCCACTAGGTACGGGTTGTCAAAAAAAAAAATTGACGATTGAAGAAATTAATCAAACCTCTGTGAGATTATTAAAATAATACAGACAGACGCATTGGACTCAGAAATACAAACACTTAAAGACGGCTTTTTGACTCTGACAGCATTGATTTATCATTGCTCCCTGGTAACGTATTTCCACTAACTGTGGCCAAGACACTTTCAGCCATAACCCTTGATCAGTCTGGTGAGTCTGCTGGACTGGCAGTGAGAAATCTAACCCTTCACCTTCTTCCTCGCCACCTTCCGTCTGCCACCTTAGGTCTCATGGTGCAGACTTCCTGTTCTTATCTATATATTTATTTATTACACATTTATACTGTAGGGCCGCACCGTAAGGTCAAATTCACATTTGACAAAGACAACTTGTTCACTCTAAGCCTGCAGCAGGCTTAGAGTACACTCACTACACTACACTCACATAATGCACGCCGCTTTGCAATATGTGATAGAGTGGGATGTATGGATCGTTAGGAAATAATAATAGTTTAATAATCAATTTAAAAATAAGCCTTTAAAAACGTTAATCCTTCTAATTAAAAAAAAAACACCTGCCTTTGTATTGTCTGAAGACTATAATAACATTATGATAAATAACGAAACTCATAAATACTGTGAATGATTTAATCAATTAATGTCTATAACGCTTAACTCGCGATTATAAAAACCTCCGTCATCACAAAAACTAAAATAAGAGTTGCGTTTTACCCTGAAACTGTGAGTTTATGTGCTTAAGGGCCCCTCCTGAAGCTCAGAATCAATGGAGTTCTGAGTTCTTGAAGGGCTTTATATCATTTACGCTCTTAACTGAAGCAGCAAATTAGTAGCAAAAGGTGAATGAAATTTTATAATTTTGTTTTAATGGAATGAATGTGCAAAATGTCCTTCACAAAAATAATTAAAACTAGTATTATTTGGTATTATATTAGAATTAACTTGAAGCGATTGAATGTATAAGGAACAAAAATACTTTGCTGTTTATTTGTGTACCTACATTTAAGTGTGCTTGTGTTGGTTACTGCGTATTGGTGTTGTTACGTCCAGGCCTATTTCACAATCGACAAGTAAGTACGAAAATCAAACCTCATTTCGTATGAAGTATTTATCAGATATCACTAACCATAACTTATTTTGATTTTTTGTGATACAGAACCTTACTAAATTATTATTTTTAATTTAGTTTGTATAGTTTGTAGTCTAGAATTTTTAGGATGATCTGGGCAAAGATCTTTCACAATGAAGTGTTTATTATTCTTAATAGGGTTCTTCGTTTCGTTTTAGTTGTTTTAGTGTTCATTTAGGATAGGTAATTCAGTCCCATTAAATAATATTATCATTCTTAAATATTTTATTGAAAGCAGAATACATAGAAGCAACACAAAGAAATTTCGCAAATTTTTATTGAAATAGTATTTAGTGTTTTTTAAGTAAATATTTATAGGTCGGTTCTAACGTATAAAACTTTTTCAGTGATCCTGCTAGCGAAATCGCGTAACACTGGCAAACATCTTGTTATGTACAACGATTACACCTATTACTGCAAAAAACAGTGCAAGAAAACGAAGTACTTCCATTGGTACTGTTCCACACGCAACTGTAGAAGATGCAACGCTAAATTAAAGCTAGATGAGAATTTCTTTATCATTGACCTGGAGAATAAACATACCCACCCACCAGCTAAGTACTTGATTCATGAAGGACAATATGTGAAAATATAGTATTTAATCTGTTGTTTTATTCAATAATATTTAATGAAAAGGACTCTTTCCTTGAAAATATCTAATAAGAAAATATGTATCCAAGTTATTTTGTGTCTCGGACAACGTTTTCATAAACTAGAATCCCCCTTGTCCCAAAAAAAAAATACCAAGCTTGAAGAACTTATTAAAACATTGTGAAACAGACCGTACATGAATTTCACTGGCATTTAAGTACCATTACAAAACAATTAGCCTTTTCAGTATCACAGTGCTATGATATTAACCGAACAATTTTAAAACAAAGTTTTAACGACAGCGTTCAAAAATTGAGGTTTACCATTCTAATATGATGAAGTCTTTGTTTAAAACTGTTTAATTTTTATTTATTTTTATTCCATGTTTCGCTCTGCCCAGCCGTGTTTGTGTATTGTGAATATATCATATAATTTATTTAGTTACATGGGTTTAAATGGTTTTAATCAAATGTACTTTCTTACCAATACGTCGCGATGTTAACCTATGCGTGTGGGGTGTCTATGGATAGGTCTCTTAAAATGACATAGAGGTTCCTAAAACCATTTTCATTTCAAATGTAACGTTTGAGAGAAAAACGCTTCTAAAGTTGAAAAATGCCCCCCCCCCCCTTCTAATTTCTAAACTATTCGAATGTTAATTTTAAATAACTTTAAAAATACTTTTAACGGAAATTGGTTCGGACGGAATCGAACAAGAAGTTTTTGAGATATAGCAAATTTTTAACAACCGCAAACATAACTTTGTTATCCATACAAACACTATGAAAAACGAAGTTATATTTGCTGTCAATAAAATATTGTGGTATTTTAGCTAAGTAGAAGTAAGTGGATTCCCATATTCAGTTAAAGTTGGCTCGGAACCCTCAGTGCGCGAGTCCGAATCGCACTTGGCCGGTTTTTCGTTTTACAAGTTTTTATTTCGATTACTTTAAGATAAGTTGTATGCTAGCAAAACTGATATATCAGATGTCGTGGTCGTCACTGACATTAACGCCTCCACCTATAGGAACAACAAAAAAGAACAAGATATGGCCTTTCGTGGAACTGAACTATTTTCCAATGCTTATTGCTTCAAAATACACTCGTTGTTGGATGCGCAGTGTCAACAAGACCCCGCCTAGGACAAGTTAAAAATGAGAAAAATGCAACGTCAAGCAAAACTGCATTATTGGCTGCTTTAAGCAATATCACAAGCCTCCTCAGAATTGACTGAGAAAGACTTTATTATTGCAAGTCTATAAATAAAGTTCTAACTTCGATCTTGGTGTTTCTGAATTTATCACAAGTATTTATTTATTAAATAACTGTAAGTATTATTCAAGCTTCTGTGCTCTGACAGAAAACTGCTATAGTTTTTATTTATTTAAACTTTATTGCACTGTAAGTTGCACAATTGGCGGACTTAATCCCTAATGGCATTCTCTACCTGGAAATGCAGTTTAATCAGTAGCGGAATATTAATTAAGTGATAAGAGTGGTACAAAATAAAAGAAGTAAAATGCACTAATATAAATACATACTTATATTTCACAAATATATAATATGATACATAAACAAAATACTAATAAACATTGAAAACTAAACATTGTTAACTAGTAACAACATAGTTGTGCCTAGTTAAACAATTTGGTAAGATGTTTTATAGCGGGTAAATTTTATTGTGCAAGAATTCACACACGGACAATTCACAGAACAGAATTTTCAAAACATATACTTTTTCAGATTACCTAGCGATTGTAATTGAAAACCCCAGAAAAAGGAGAACTTGGGATCAGGACAAAATGGTAGAAGCGATAAAGGCGCTTCGAGAAAAGAAGATGGGCCTGAAGCGAGCGGTGAAATTGTATTCTGTTCCAAAATCGACGCTTAGGAGGTTTGTACACAGCGACATGACTCCTGAAGAAGCCGTCGGAAAATGTTTGTTCCGAAAGGTGACAAACAAGAAAAAATGTGAAACGGACACAGATCCAGTATATTTAACACCAGAGCTTTGGAATGAGGACACTGACTCAAAGTAAGAGATTAAGGGCCGTTTTACCATTGACAAATAAGCTGCACCAACCAACGAACGTTTCAAATATGGAACATCATTTCATATGAAAAATTTGACCAGAACTTATTAGGACATTGTGAAACAGTCCGTAAATGAATTTTACTGGCACTTCAGTACCATTCGAATTTCTTGACTACTACAAGTTTTAAGTTCAATACACAAATATTCTTGTTGATTAAATTTTGTAAGAAATTGCCAGTTAATGAAGGTTGGTGTTATCATTTAGGGAAAAAATAATAATCGTTATTATAGGTAGTGGTAACCGATTTGTTGGCACCTAGGATTTAACTAGGCTTTGTTGATTAAAACTATTTCTTAGTATTAAGTATGTTGATTGTCGTGAAGCGACAAATGTGGAGAAGTAGAAGAAGGTAAAAGAAAGAGGTAGAAGAGGGAATAGAATTTATATTACAACAAAAATAATACAGTACCGAAAAATGAGATGAGGTGATGTCTGTATGAATGTAAGTAAAGTGCAGTGGGCGTGAGTAAGTATCTTCAAATCTTCAATGAGTATTGTCCTGGGGCAGCAAAGGGCGGCGTCGGAGTGCAGGGCCGACACAGCGGAGATAGCAGCGACGCCGATGTGCAGCGGTGACAGGCGCTGTGATGAGCAGTGACGCCGATGTGCAGCGGTGACAGGCGCCGTGAAGAGCAGTGACGCCGATGTGCAGCGGTGACAGGCGCCGTGAAGAGCAGAGACGCCGATGTGCAGTAATGAGGGTAACGGGCACTATATAGAAAATGTTATGATCAGTTGGAGTGCCAGAAGTACTTGGTCTCGGATCCTCTTCCGAGAAGGAGACAGGTCCCTCCCCTAGAGCGAGGAGGTGTTACTGCAGTCAATGTGCTTGGATACTCCTCCGGTGTCCGGTCCCTCCCCTAGCGTGAGGAGGTGTTTCAGTAGTCAC
The DNA here is from genome assembly GCA_963924145.1 of Pyrausta purpuralis. Classification (NCBI taxonomy): domain Eukaryota; kingdom Metazoa; phylum Arthropoda; class Insecta; order Lepidoptera; family Crambidae; genus Pyrausta; species Pyrausta purpuralis. The sequence goes on from OZ001643.1 coordinate 25,317,867, forward strand.
CGGCGGTTCTTCAAGACTTCTTGAGGGAAGATGTAGAGTATTTATTTATTGGAGTATAATAGAACTGTTCGAGCTTAGAACTCGGAATCGAATGAAATGAATGAAAAAAATTAATGCTTATATAGGGGGCCGGGGCCGTTCAAATTTAGATCGAGGTAGGTTCAAAAATAGAACATGAATACTAGTGGTTTACAGAGGAATAAACCCGAAAAAGTAATAAACTTTGATAGAAGTTGTCAGACTTTGAAAGATATTGTCATATCAACCGTGTCAATAAAGATAAAAATACTGTCAATAATCGTGCAAATTACGAAAATACAGGAAAACGAATCATCACCCAATGCAAATTAAAGGAAAATTGCAAACAAAGGTAAAACACAACTATTTTTACAGTATTATGTAAAGAAAAGTAGAATAACAGAGCTTTGAAAGTTTGACATTTTTAGATTCACAATAAATATTGTTCAAAAAGGATTAGAAAACATCAATAATCCAAAAATAGAGAGTAATAGTATAAGAAGAGTAGAAAGGCAGGTAATGCCTATAGTTTAATGTCTACAGTACGACTTTTTAGGGAGAAAATACTAACTGCGTTATGGTAGATAGAATCTATGATTAACTCTTATGTTCGTGTTTACAGCAAACGAACCAGCAAAAAGGAAATGAAAGCATGGAAAAACAAAGATAATGTGATGAAAATGTTAATGTGGATCCGATGAATACTAAAAATATTAAGGTACTCAATTTATTACACATAATACAATATGTACAACAGTACATGATGACGTAGTTTGTTATGAAGTAGCTATTTTTATTTTCAAATAGTACTAATTCTGTTTCTTTATGTATTTTGATTGTTTGATATGTTTATAAATAAATGAAGTAGGTGATAGGTGTATGGGAATGAAGTAAGAAGAACAAATATTTTTTCAGTTTTAGAGTCAGGTCAGGATTTTTTCGTAAGTAATTAATAGTTCTTAAGCTATAGATAATGTTACCATATAATTTCTTGAAATAAAATGATTCAATATTTTTAACTAAGATGATATTTTAAAATAACCTACCCACAAAAGTAAGTACAACAAAGATGTATGGTTGTTGTTTCCGATACTGGCAAAGATTTAAAGAAAACAATGTATTGTATCCACGATATTTCAAGCGCTATATTAATTTTCCTTCTTGATTCATGGAATTACTAATGGGTGTTCATTTTTAGCTTACAATCTTGTGAAGCTGAACACTGGTGGACACTTGCTGCAGATTGGAAACTACTCGTATTCCACTAACTTTTGGAATAGCAGCATCACTCGATGTACCTGGTACTGTTCAAAGCGAGGCAGTAAGAGATGCCCGGCGCGAGTGAGGATGATCAAAGGACAAGTAGAAGTCGTGGTGGCTGAACATACCCATAACTGAGCTGCTCCCATTGACTGTACGATGACAAGACATACTGCACCTTCTGTCTAGTCCTACATGCCCTGATTTGGCGACCCGTCTGGTGTAGTGGTCGAGAAATCGTCTACTACGCAGCAGGTGCGGGTTCGATCCCCGCACAATACAAACATTTGTGTGCATGAACATGTCTGTTTTTATTAGTCTTGGTGTTTTCTATGTATATCATGTATGTATTTACAAACAAAAAAAGAATTTAAGTATTATATCCATTGTATGGCACCCATAACACAACCTTTGAGTAGCTTTCTTTGGGACTAGATGACGATGTGTGGGAATGTCCAAAGGAAAGGATATTTTATTTATTTCTCCTTTTAGGAGGATTTTATACATGGAAATTACTGGGCACAACACATCTGAGTCGCATTTTCGATAAAACATTATAAAACGGCCAAAAAAGGTGTCGTTTTCATATCAGGCGTTTTGTATTGTATTTAAATATTCCTTATATTACTTTAGTAAAATCAACTATAAGCCTGTTAGGCAATAGATGTATTTGATTTTATTAGATTAAGGGTATTAATTTTATTAGTAATAAATCTTAACAAACAAATTTAACCATGTTAACTTACTTGGACCGGTTGATTTATATTTACTCTCGTAGAAGCAGTATTGTACTTTATCTATACGTACCATTGAGTTTTATCGGGATGTATCATTGTAGTGACACAAAATAAATACTAAAGCTAATGAAAGTTGCCGAAATATACAAGCTTACCAAGGATCGTCTACATATTTTTGGTAAGGCTCATCAACCTTATTTGTCTACAAATAATATACTCAGGAATGTGATAATTTCAAAGAGTCAACAAATTCATAAAAAATATGTTTCTAGATAGTGAATTCCTTACTTTGCATAGTAGACGATATATGCTGAAGATTGGGTTGAACACTTTCTCAACAAATTGTCGTGATATGGGTAAGTTATCGAAGCTCTGGTACAGGCAACAGCAAAAGTCGATGATCGAAGTCAGACATTCAATACTAATGAACGAAGTCGGTGTCAGAAGAATGTGACGTATCAGTGATTCAAAAGAATGTTATTGTAAATCACACTAAACGTTAACTACTAGTACAGCTGCCATATATTAGTGATCAGTTTAGACTCCAAAGTCTTAAACTTAATTCGCGTCAGAACTAAGAAGTGTTTTCTTTAGTGAAGTGAACTAGTGAACACCTAAAATCAAAAATTAAATAATCATGATGCAAATAATTCATCCAAACTCATATAAATATTCCAGTCATCATCATCATCATTCTCAGCCAAGGGACGTCCACTGCTGAACATAGGCCTCCCCTCACGGCTTTCCACAGCGACCGATCACTAGCGGTTTGATCCTGCGATCTTTTTAAGGTCGTCTGTCTATCTTGTTGGTGGACGTCCTACGCTGCGTCTTTGGTCGAAGGGTCTCCAATATAGAACTTTCCTGCCCCATCGGCCATCAGTTCTTCGCGCTATGTGCCCTGCCCATTGCCACATGAGCTTACTGATTCTCAAGGCTATGTCCGTTACCTTAGTTCTTCTACGTATCTCCTCATTTCTGATTCGATCACGTAGAGAAACACCCAACATAGCCCTCTCCATCGCTCGTTATGTGATTTTGAGCTTCTTTATGAGTCCCATAGTTAGAGACCATGTTTCGGATCCGTAGGTCATTACTGGTAACACACACTGGTTAAAGACTTTCGTCTTAGACACTGAGGTAGATGAGATGAGAATACACTCTTGCGTAATTTCCCGAACGCTGCCCAGACGAGTTGGATTCGTCGATTGACCTCTTTATTAATTTATTAAGTTTTTCGAAAAAAATGGATGAATTGATATTTGCCGACTTTTGTCCCATTGAACCCCGGAGGAAGCATATATTCATAAAAAAACATATAATTGAAAAACTTGTGCTTACGTCAAATGTTTAAAAGTAGATTATGCAATACAGAATAAAAATTCGATAAATATTGTAATCTTTGTATTTTGTGAACTAGTGTCAATGTTCAAAACTAGCTGATGCGATTCAAAACCATAACTCAATGAATATATGTATTATATTTGTAAATTACAGCTATTGAGTGAAAACTTCATAAAAAATATGTTTTTTTTTTTAAATTTCATTATATCCAATTTTATTTAAATGTATAAATAATTAAAAACTTCATTACAGTGATCAATAATAAAAAAAACGATAGGCTAAGACGGCTTCAATACCTATATATTGAAACCTGAAGGTAGATACATACATAAAATATTTATCTAACTTCAGGTTTCAATATATTGTTTGATGTTTTCACGCAATAGCTGTAATTTACAAATATAATACATTCATTGAGTTATGGCTTTGTATCCCATCAGCTAGTTTTGAACATTGACACAAGTTCACAAAATACAAAGATTACAATATTTATCGAAATATGATTCTGTATTGCATAATCTACTTTTAAACATTTGACATAAGTACAAGTTTTTCAATCATATGATTTTTTATGAATAAATGCTTTCTCCGGGGTTCAATGGGACGAAATTCGGCAAATATCAATTCATCCGTTTTTTATCGAAAAACTTAATAAATTATATACAATAGTACCGGAATATTTCGACGGTTCCCGGGCTATTTGCCTTAAGCGACATTTTGTAAACTTTATACCAGAGCTGTTTAAAGTTTTGATTTTTGAAAAAAAAAACATAACTATCACAATTTGTAAAATTTTAGAAAGAAAAGGATATTTATTGATTAGGTTACATAGTCTGCATAATCTGATAGGTTTGTTTTTGATATTCCTATTGGTTCTTCTGGAATTAAAGTTCTGTCCTTGAGAAGAAACTTTTATTGTATGTAATAATCGAGGTAAGTTGAAAGAAGAGAATTCACGAAATCTGTAGATCCGTTTCCATAGCAACTGAAGTCTTTTATGCGCAGCCGCGGCGACGCCAGCGCCAGCGGCATAATCGGGAACAACAAATAACTGCGTTGTGACCATTCTCCCCCCCTTGAAAGAACTTCTTTCAAAGAGCTCTTGGGATTATCTGATCAGAGGTGAAAGCTGGTTATCTTTGACCACCACGATATCGTCGATGTTGATGAGATGTCCTTTAATACACGTCTTCCCTCGATGTGGTAAGTTCGACAGTACTTCTTGAGTCGCATCTCTTTCAAAATTGTAACCGCAGCCTTTCCAACAACTGGTACCGGTTGATGCTGGGTATTCCGGTAGTTAGGTTGGGACTATGCAACGCCGTTAATGGGCGCCCAATAAGGAAGTGCCCAGGGGTGAGAGGTGCTTAATCGGACGGATCAGGTAACAAGCATGAGATAGGACGCGAAATTAAAATGATTTCAATTTGGACGAACAATGTGGACAAATCTTCGAACGTTAGGTTGGTGTGGTCAATAATATGATTAAAATGGAATTTTGCCGCTTTGACGTTCGACTCCCAAATCCCGCCGAAGTTGGGGCGAATAATATATAGGGAGGACTAAATGTAAAGCTAATTCCCTTAAAGAGACGCAAACGCGATAGATTGATCACACTCTTTAATTAATCTGGCTATTTCGTTACTTGCTCCTACAAAGTCTTTGCCATTAACACACTAAATAACACGAGGTTTGACACTACGAGCAATAAATCTTCGCAAGCATGAGTATTAAAAATTAAGAACGAACTAGTAAAATCACATTTTCGAATGATGGCGCTAGACCCGTGGTAATAGAGGAGCAATGAAATGCATTTAGGATACGATTCCTTAATCAATGTATGTCATTATCATTGAAGAAAGGATTTAAATAAAAAGATATGATTTAACTTAAGATATAAGTTTTTGAAGATGAATGTCTATGACCATAAGGAACAAATCTAATTGAGATTATTTCATCGAACAAGTAATGATGGCGGTAAGTATGCCTTCAATGTGTTTATATTATTTTGTACACAATTTGTACAGTCTTTTAATGAAATGATGCTGTAAAGTCGTTATTATTTTGTAACATTGAAATTATTCGAACAGTCAATTGTTTCATGACATTAAATTAAAAATAGGTATTTATTTGTTTTAGGTTGAAGAAGGCCAAAACTCTTCAGACTACGTCAAGAAACGAGGACCGTGCCGTACCACCAGAGGAAAGTATGACAAAGCTGCTGTGGCGTGATACCACGAGAATGTTGCCTTGCTGAAATGACATCGGTAAGTGTATGACACATAATATCATGTATCAGTTATTAGACGATTTTATCGGAATTATGTTAAGAAATGTTTCAAGCGTTTTAGGTTCAGTCTTGAGCCATGCCAACACAACAGTCGAATCTAACGGAGAACATATTATTTAGAATAAATGCAATACGATTTTGTCTGACTCTACTTTAGAGAATACAGTTTTGCACTTGACAATGTTTTTAACAAAGTAATGTAAATATGATATTTGCATTTGACTATATATATCATATAAGAAAAGTAACACAATAAACCTTTAGACACTTATGTAAAGCAATGAACCCTAAGATCGTTCAAATGGGCAAATAAAATAATATTATCAACGAAGTATCTAAATGAAGACTAAAAAATGATGACACTCAAAAAGGTTTATATACATATATTTGTTGTAAAATGAAGTAAGTAAACTGAAACACTAAGGGGACCAAATCGAGCCCTAAACATTAAGTATTGTTATGACGTTAACTACGACCCTTAGTTGACTGGTTGCAGTTTATTCATAGTTGGACGATTATGATGTGGTATAAAATACCTAAAAGACGGACGAGACACTTCAGATACGTGCCTTAATCGTTCATATTGTTTGGAGATGTCAGAACAACCTTGTTCCATTTTATCTCTAGCAAGACCTTTATCTGGGACGTTAAAATGTCTATGAGCAACAGGATAGGAATGACGCAGTGATGACTTAGGTTTTTCATGAAGCGGTGGTGTAGGACAAAACCTCACATTTGCCAGACGCTTTTGTTTTATTAAGTTGCATCCGATTTTAGGACTAGAAGAAACTCTGCTTTCTATAGGACCAGCAACAAACCAGCCAAATCGAGACGCTTGCAATGTTGGTTGATTATGATTCAACTTTATTTGATTGGGTAACACAATGTCCCAAAAAACGTCCGCTCCTAATAGGATATGAATCTCTGACGGTTTGAAGAATGTAGAATCCGCGAGCTCAATGGTAGACGGAAAATTAAGTTTAGACACATCGACAGGGACATTTGGCAAGTTACTGGTAACTTGAGGAACTACCGAGCAACTGACATTTATTGAAAAGTCGTTAATACGAGACTTGACAAGAAGATCACAAGTTTTCACTATGTTTGTAACAGTATTATTGACGCCTATAACTGCGATAGGATTGACTCGAGAAGCCTTTATGTTCAATTTCTTTTGCATTGTTTCAGCAATGAACGACGACTGACTTCCACTGTCAAGTAAAGCTTTGGCAGGAACAGATTTGTTTGTTTTGATGTCGACTAAGATAACTTCAGCAGTGCACAACAAAACTTGACGCGGCACCACAGCAGACAGCGCAAAAGTTGAAGACGATGCCTGATTTGTAGAAGTGGACGACGAAGGTAAGTTAGATGTAGTGTTATTATGACAACTAACATCATCACTTTCTTGATGTAATAATGTATTATGTCTTTCTTTGCAGATTTTACATGAGCCCAGACGACACTGTGCCACACTATGACCAGTGCGAAGACAGTTTGGACACACTTTAGAACTGTTAACGAGGGCAATCTTATCCTTTGGAGACATGTTCTTGAATAAATCGCATTGATGAAGGAAATGATTTTGATTACATGACACGCATTTTTTGAAAATTAGATTATTATTATCATTGTTGGTGTTAAGAAATGACTTAGTAGACTTGCTTGTATTTAGTTCTCTACTGGATTTTCCCGACGAATCGAACCGACTGTATTGCATGGTTTCAAGCACGTCAGCTCGACCGCGGAGGAATTCGAAGAAATCCGTGAGTTTAGGTGACACATCTAAGTTATTCCTATGTTCTTCCCATTTTTGACACGTAGCGCTATCTAGTTTCGAGGACATGATGTAAATGATTATTGTATGCCAGTGTTGCACCGGCTCACCCAACTCTTCAAGCGCTCGTAAGTTTTTAGAATAATAGTCAATAAGGTATCTAATGGACTTAAACGATTCCTTGGATACAGCTTCGAAATTAAATAACGCTTTTGTATGATTATTTATGAGTATCCTTTTATTATTGAAGCGATCACATAACATTGACCAAGCTATCTCATAATTGGACGAGGTGAAACTGATGGACTTAATCACGACAGAAGCGCCACCTTCCAATGAGTTACGAAGATAATGAAACTTACTTATTGCTGGCAAAGACTCATTGTTGTGTATTAGTGATTCAAACGTATCTCTAAACTCTAACCATTTCAAATGATTACCATCAAATGTTGGTAAGTTGATAGTTGGCAATCTGACATTCAATTGGTTAGGAGGACTATGACATGAGATCGCACTATGACAAGAACCTGCTTCACTGTCTTTCGGAGAACTAGATTTTACAGTTTTAGCATAATTTTCAATCATATTTTGTGCAACGGCTATTAGGTTGCAAAATCTAGTCTCAATAAGATCGCGTTCTTCCATTTGTGAATCTATGTCTGTTGTCAACCGTTCTATTTTGCTTTGAACATTGTCAAAGACAGGAAACAGCTCTTGTAAGCGATTCAATTTTAGTTGCAGTTCATTAATCGTGATACTATCAAAACTCTTTGTGTTAAGTTTATCGATATATTTCTGAAAGTTAGTGAGGCGAGCTTTGATGGTACCTCGTTCATGATGAAGCTCTTTAAGTTCGCTTGGCTCTTTGGATTCGGCCATTATTGCTGTTAGCACAAAGACAATAATAGGAGCAAGTACCGAATAACAGTTTGAAAATCAATATTAATAAAAGAAAATGTTTATCTGACCGTACAGTCCGCTCACAACTTACTGAAAAACGAAAAAATAGTGCTGACAATCAATCGAGTGCGACGTCTCTGTATATGAAGAAATTTCCTTCACTCGAAAACTTCCTCGCTTGAAGGTATAACTCGGCGGAATCAAGAAGTCAAACGTTGTAACGACGAACCTGAAAAGTATATGGAAAAGAGTTTGACATCTGGATATGCAATATGGTCGGGTTATACGGAAGCTTAGAGAATGTTAGGAACATGAATGTTATAATATAAGAAAATGAATGTTGTGAATGTGAATACTAGCTAGGTAGGTAGGTAGAAAGGCAAGAATGGGAGTAAGGTTTGGGGATTTAAATCAGTTAGAGGAGTATGAACTATGAAGCTAGCCACCATAATCCGACACCGACACACGACGACCCTGACACCTCACTCGACACCCAACCTTTACCACAGCATATTCAATCACGTCGACAGGTCACCAATGGTTCTTCTGGAATTAAAGTTCTGTCCTTGAGAAGAAACTTTTATTGTATGTAATAATCGAGGTAAGTTGAAAGAAGAGAATTCACGAAATCTGTAGATCCGTTTCCATAGCAACTGAAGTCTTTTATGCGCAGCCGCGGCGACGCCAGCGCCAGCGGCATAATCGGGAACAACAAATAACTGCGTTGTGACCACCTATTATTAACGAAGATACATGTCGTTTAATGCAAAATGATCCTTTTGTTTTATTTTTTGTTCCAGGCTAAATGATTTTACCGCCTAAGATTAGTTTTTGTTGTTCCTGGCTAAGTGACTTATCCGCCTAGGTTTATTAATACTTGCTCCAGGTTAAATGACCTAACCACCTAGTACTGAAAGCTCCAGGTTAAATGGTTTAAATTAAAGAGTTTTTCATATTTCATAGCTGAACTAAATGATTTAAATTCCATACACTATACAATTTCGTGTATGGCCAATTCAGTTTAAGCGCCGATTTACTTAAACCGATTATCTACTAATTTGTTCCTTATCGTGCCTGAGTAATGAAGTTTACTGAAAGGGGCAGTTAAAATATTGTTGAATTTAAAGGAACCTAGGAATTATTATCCTAAAGATAATTAGGAAATGAGAAATAAAACAGATTGTATTGCTCAAATGTACTTTTGATTTTAATTATCATTAGCTAGGAACTACAGTTACTTTCCAGTTTACCAGATTAACCTTTTTATCATAATTGTATAGGAATCACAAGTTAGTATTTTATTTAAGTAGCCTATAGTCTGATTATAAATCATTTAAACGAAATACATACATACGTACTTATTTTAAATTTATTTAGGTACTTAGTATTCTAAACTCAGCTGGGCAGTGACTTTCGAAAACTGTTACCGTTTCAGGCAACGGATTCACCATATTTTTTTTTAGGTCCTGCACTTTATTTTCCTTAACCATTTTCTTTGTTTTTTGTGGTCATATTAAAATTCACATAAAAACATAATGTTTCAAGTGACCTCATCTAGTAAATTCAAGTATCTAGCTAATTGTATTATGCGACATTCTTATGTATTTATGAGGTAAAGCTAATTGTATGAAGCGATATTATTATGTATCTGTAAGGAAAGGCCAATTGTATTAAGCGTCAATCTTATATAATCATAAGGTAAAGCCAAATGTATGAAGCGTCATTTCAAAATATTTATAAGGTGAGGCTAATTGGTTTAACGAACATTGCCTGTAAATTTTGATCCAGGAATGAGGGTTTAAGTAACTCTTTGGTATTTCATAGTGAGTTTAAGTACACAGTTCCTAAATTTGACAAAATTTTGTGTCGGTACATACATCGCAGTGCAAAATGGGCTCCAAAAATGCAATAGTATGAAGTGACAAAAAAGTGCTCAGATCATCACAAAACCCAGCTCAAACGACGCGGAAAAATTCGCTGATTCTGAATATGTATAAAAGTCAATTTCGCCCAAAATGTCGCTTAATACAAATAGCCCGGGAACCGTCGATTTATATAATGAGTTTGTTTGAATTATTTGCATCATGATTATTTAATTTTTGATTTAAGGTGTTCACTAGTTTTGAAAAAAGAAAACACTTCTTAGTTCTGACGCGAATAAGGTTTATGAATTTTGGAGTCTAAACTGATCACAAATATATGGCAGGCGTAATAGTAGTTAATGTTTAGTGTGATTTACAATTACATTCTTTTTAATCACTGATTCGTCACATTCTTCTGACACCAACTTCGTTCATTAGTATTGATGTCTGATTCTGTCTGATTTTGATCATCGACTTTTGCTGCTGTACTATTCCAAGCGATAAGCGATTTAGTGAGAGAGATGAATGGTGAAAGTAAAATGTTTTGGGAACGAAATAAAATTAATTACTGGCCAACACAACCACAAATGATTGGTTGCACAATTAAAACTCATGTACATAGTAAAAATAAATAATCTTAAAACCTTTCTACTTGAAAATAAAACCGTTTCCTTGAGGCAAAGATGCTGGCTGGAATACTGCGTTGGATAACTTTTCGCTGTTTCGTAGGCCTTAGTTTAATTAGGAGTGTGTAATCATATTATATACCTTTTTGAACGATCGTTCTTTATCTGCCGAGATTATATTTTTCTTCTTAAATATTAAATTATGTCAAACTCAAACAAAAATAACTTATTTATAAACTTAGCCTTGTTTTAGGTAGTTAGATAATATTGAGAAAGAAAAAAGGAATTCTTAGTACGCAGCTTAAGAAAATGTGTTTTGAACTAAATGCTACGAGATTGTGTAAATTGTATCATCATCATCATCATCATTATCAGCCAAAGGACGTCCACTGCCGAACATAGGCCTCCCCCACGGATTTCCACAGCGACCGATCACTAACGGTCTGCATCCAGTTTGATCCTGCGATCTTTATAAGGTCGTCTGGTGGACGACATCTTGTTGGTGGACGTCCCACGCTGTATAGCGTTAACAAATTTGTTTCCATTTTTTAATTGCAAAATTCGTTACAACTAAGAACGTGAACTGTACTTGTGTATGTGAGCTGAAGCTTGTGTATGGTGAGAATATCACTTGCGGCACCAGTAAGTGCCCATATTCGAGACCTGACGCCGCATGTCGATGGCACTGCTCGAAGATTAAGAGTCAAAGATTATCTGTGGTGATTCGAACTACGAATCAGGTAGTCGCCGCTGTAAGCGGGGAGCACAGCGTCACCTATCTCAATCGCTCTACCAATTGAGCTACCGTCTGTCGGACCCTGCGAAAGTTGTGGTCTCTTACGGATTTGTCATTATGCGTGACGTTAAGCGCCATTTACCCGTCTGTTTATGCAACAGACAGCACTGTAGCTCAACTGGTAGAGCGTTTGGCCCGGTTGGCCAGAAAGTGGTGGTTCAAGTCCCGCCCGTGCGCAAAGTTTTGTGCGCAAAATATAAAAAAAATCATTCACAGAATTTTAATAAGAAATGTTTAATTTGCACACTGACTTATCCGAAATTATGTTAATTTGGAAAATAAAGCTTTTTGTTCGTGTAACTTCTTTTACATGTTTATGATGATAGCTTTATAAAACATTATTTCTCAATAAAAAAGCTCATAAGCATATCATCATCATCATCATTATCAGCCAAAGGACGTCCACTGCTGAACATAGGCCTCCCCCACGGCTTTCCACAGCGACCGATTACTAGCGGTCTGCATCCAGTTTGATCCTGCAATCCTTATAAAGTCGTCTGTCCATCTTGTTGGTGGACGTCCAACGCTGCGTCTTTGGTCAAAGGGTCTCCAATCTAGAACTTTCCTGCCCCAACGGCCATCAGTTCTTCGCGTTATGTGCCCTACCCATTGCCACTTGAGCTTACTGATTCTCAAAGGCTATGTCCGTTACCTTAGTTCTTCTACGTATCTCCTCATTTCTGATTCGATCACGTAGAGAAACACCCAGCATAACCCTCTCCATCGCTCGTTGCGTAACTTTGAGCTTTTTTATAAAGCCCATAGTTAAAGACCATGTTTCTGATCCGTATGTCATCACTGGTAACACACACTGGTTGAAGACTTTCGTCTTTAGACACTGAGGTAAATGAGACGAGAAGACACTCTTGCGTAATTTCCCGAACGCTGCCCAGCCGAGTTGGATTCATCGATTGACCTCTTTCTCGAAGTTGGACCTACCCAATTGGATCAGTTGTCCCAGGTAGACGTACTCGTCGACAACTTCGAGAGTTGAGTTCCCAATGGATACAGGAGTGGGTACAACAAGGGAACTCGACATAATTTTCGTCTTCTCCATGTTCATTTTAAGACCCACTTGTTGGGAGACTCGGTCAAGGTCTTCGAGCATAGTGCCAAGATTGTCCAGCGTTTTTGCCACAACGACTATATCATCGGCAAATCGGAGGTGTGTGATGTATTCGCCAGTGACATTGATGCCGATTCTTTCCCATTCCAGAAGTTTGAAGGCGTCTTCCAATGCCGCTGTGAACAGTTTCGGAGATATAACATCTCCCTGTCTCACACCTCTCCGCAGTGGAATCGCCCTCGTATTCTGCTCGTGTACTCGGACCGACATGGTGGCGTTATTGTAAAGGCACTTTTACACCTCTATAGTCTATGTGGCACCGCTGCAGAGACTGAAGCACCGCCCAAGTTTCGATCGAATCAAAGGCCTTTTCATAGTCCACAAACGCTAAGCATAGAGGCATATTATACTCCTCTGACTTCTGTATAATTTGCTTAAGCGTATGGATGTGGTCTATGGTACTATAGCCTTTTCGGAAAACGGCTTGTTCGGAAGGCTGGAAGTCATCAAACCTACGTACGAGACGATTCGTGATGACCCTTGAAAACAGCTTGTAGACATGGCTCAGGAGTGAGATGGGTCTGTAGTTCTTCAGTAAGGTTTTGTCTCCTTTTTTGTAGAACAACACCACCACACTCCTGTTCCATGCCTCAGGCGTGATGCCCTCTAGCAGCACGGAATTAAAGGTCTCTGAAGGACTTTAAGTACCGGTGTTCCACCCGCCTTCAGAAGCTCTGCTGTGATTCCGTCCTCGCCAGGTGCCTTGTTGTTTTTGAGCTGTTTAAGGGCCATCCTAATCTCGTAAAGGCTGATGTCCGGGATGTTTTCGGTGTAGTGTCGGGTCAGGATAGCTCGTGGGTCTCTGACCGAGCTATCAACGGGTTTGGCAACTGAGGTGTATAACTGCCCATAGAACCTTTCGATCTCCCTCAAAACCTCTGCTTTCATCGACGCTACACTGCCGTCCTCCGTGTTAAGCTTCGTCAACAGGCTTTGCCCAATAGACATGTCCCTTGCAAACACTTTGGAGCCTTGGTTCCGCTCTATTGTTTCTTTAACACTATTAGTGTTAAAGCAACGGATGTCGTGTCGCAGGGACTTCCATATTTGTCTATTGAGCTGCCTGTAGTTTTCAGCATTAATGGAGGTCTGCAGTGCCATAGATCCACGTTTTGCCATAAGGTCGAGAGTGTGGACCGACAGTTTTTGAGGTCTATTTTTACGGCCAGGCCTAAAATACTTAGACCCCACCGTTTGAACAGTTTCCACAAACCCGTTGTTAATTTCGTCCACTGTAACGCAATTCTCTAGGCAATCAAAGCGGTTTGACAACTCGAGTTGAAAGCTCTCGGGATTTTGGATATGGGCACGAGTAGGTCGGAGCGTGGACTTCATCAGGCAGGATCTTTCGAATTTGACATTTATATTCAATATGCCTTGAACCATTCGGTGATCGCTACCGGTTTTCACCCTGTTGATCACGGAGACATCATTGAATAACCGTCTCTTGGAAGTCATGATGAAGTCAATCTCGTTTCTCGTGAAGCCACTGGGACTCAACCAGGTCCACTTCCTTTGAGGCGGCTTCTGGAAGAAAGAGATCATCGCAAAGAGTCCTTCCTTCTCCAGAAAGTCGGCCAGCCTCTGTCCCCTGGCGTTCCTTTGCCCGTATCCAAAGGGTCCCACCTTCAACTCATTCTCGCCTCGCTTGCCCAGTTTTGCGTTGAAGTCCCCCATTACAACAGTAAAATAGGTTTTGGAAGTATGTATGGCTCTACTTACGTCCTCATACATTTCCTCCACCTCTTCATCCGGGTGTTTCGAGGTCGGTGCATATACCTGTATGACCTTCAGCGAATACCTCTTAGATATTCTGAGTATAAGGTATATCACCCTGCTCGACACACTCTCGATGGTCACGATATTGTTGACGAGGGACTACATAAGCATATCGTAGTTGCGAAATCTCGACTAACTATCTTTGAGGTCGCCTTTCTCTTTCTTCATTTTCACACACCCACGAAATCTTTAGACAAATACATAGTAAAAATAAAATATTCTCGACAACGCCGGCGTGTGTTATTCGAACATCAGTGAAGCTTATCTCAATAAACTTGACCGTATCCTCAACAATGGTCTTCGCTTTATCTTCGGTCTCCATAAGTACGACCACATTTGTGCTTACCGGTTTAAGCTTAAATAGCTTTCCATACGACATCGCAGAGAAATAATAATCCTGTGCACTCTCTTCAACATACTTCGTAACCTTCACTCACCGACCTATTTGGCACAGCGCTTCAACTATCTGGCTTCCACCACTTCGCGCAATCTTCGCTCTTCCCATTATCTCACTCTTCCCACCATCACACACCTCTATTCAAGACCGGCTTTATGTCAGACTCTTTCACCATCTCAGCGCTTCGACTTCGGAATTCTCTCCCCAATCAGAATGTCCCACAACAAATTCACTTTAAAAAATCTTTCCGCGCCCTCCATCTTCACCTTGGTACTCTTAGAATAAAAAAACATTTTCTTTTTTTGTGTTTTTAGATGTCATCAATATCATCAATTTTATTATTCATAATTTTGTATTTATTTATTAACATATACTTAATTCTATGTATGTTTATTAGTCTTGCTTATGTATCTATACTAATATTATAAAGCTGAAGAGTTTGTTTGTTTGTTTGTTTGTTTGTTTGTTTGTTTGAACGCGCTAATCTCAGAAACTACTGACCCGATTTGAAAAAATATTTTTATGTTGGATAGTCCATTTATCGAGGAAGGCTTTAAGCTATATAACATAAAGATACGACTCACAAGACCATAGCAGCAATGAAAAATGTTGCGAAAACGGGAGAAAGATATTCCTTTTGAGAGCTTCCGCTGCATACGCTGCGGAAACCGCTTAAGTTACACAAAAATCATGTATGATAGGATTGTTAAGCATTAAGAGTTCTATAATAAAGTCTGCGACAGCATAAGTCTATCTTTTATGGTTGACTTACTACAACCTTTTTTATGTTAATAAATTTGTAAAAAAATAATGCATCATTTTTAGAGGTGTATTGTACACACAGGTATTTATTCTTATCAAAATAAATACATTCATCATCACGAGCATTTCATTTAGAACAAAGTTGCCATTTATATCATTTGATTCCAATAAATATCTTAGGAGCTATCACAGTTTAAACATAACTCCGCACCAAAATAATGTTCGCAGCTTAAGTACAACGTGCGCTTGCGCTAAACTATACTAATATTATAAAGCTGAAGAGTTTGTTTGTTTGTTTGTTTGTTTGTTTGTTTGAACGCGCTAATCTCAAAAACTACTGGCCCGATTTGAAAAATTATTTTTACGTTGGATAGTCCATTTATCGAGGAAGGCTTTAGGCTATATAACATAAAGATACGACTCATAAGACCACAGCAGCAATGAAAAATGTTGCGAAAACGGGAGAAAGATATTCCTTTTAAGAGCTTCCACTGCATATGCTGCGGAAACCGCTTAAGTTACACAAAAATCATGTATGACAGGATTGTTCAACATTAAGAGTTCTATAATAAAGTCCGCGACAGAATATGTCTATCTTTTATGGTTGACTTACTACAACCTTTTTTATGTTAATAAATTGGTAAAAAAATAATGCATTATTTTTAGAGGTGTATTATACACACAGGTATTTATTCTTATCAAAATAAATACATTCATCATCACGAGCATTTCATTTAAAACCAAGTTGCCCTTTATAGTATTTGATTTCAATAAATATCTTAGGAGCTATCACAGTTTTAACATAACTCCGCACCAAAATAATGTTCGCAGCTTAAGGACAACGTGCGCTTGCGCTTATCTATTTTGTTTGTTTGTTTGAACGCGCTTATCTCAAAAACTACTGGCCCGATTTGAAAAATTATTTTTACGTTGGATAGTCCATTTATCGAGGAAGGCTTTAGGCTATATAACATAAAGATACGACTCATAAGACCACAGCAGCAATGAAAAATGTTGCGAACACGGGAGAAAGATATTCCTTTTGAAAGCTTCCGCTGCATACGCTGCGGAAACCGCTCAAGTTACACAAAAATCATGTATGACAGGATTGTTCAACATTAAGAGTTCTATAATAAAGTCCGCGACAGCATATGTCTATCTTTTATGGTTTACTTTCTACAACCTTTTTTTATGTTAATAAATTTGTAAAAAAATAATGCATTATTTTTAGAGGTCTATTATACACACAGGTATTTATTCTTATCAAAATAAATACATTCATCATCACGAGCATTTCATTTAGAACCAAGTTGCCCTTTATATCATTTGATTCCAATAAATATCTTAGGAGCTATCACAGTATTAACATAACTCCGCACCAAAATAATGTTCGCAGTTTAAGTACAATGTGGCTTGCGCTAATCTATACTAATATTATAAAGCTGAAGAGTTTGTTTGTTTGTTTGTTTGTTTGAACGCGGTAATCTCAGAAACTACTGGCCCGATTTGAAAAATTATTTTTATGTTGGATAGTCCATTTATCGAGGAAGGCTTTAAGCTATATAACATAAAGATACGACTCACAAGACCACAGCAGCAATGAAAAATGTTGCGAAAACGGGAGAAAGATATTCCTTTTGAGAGCTTCCGCTGCGTATGCTGCGGAAACCGCTAAAGTTACACAAAAACCATGTATGACAAGATTGTTCAACATTAAGAGTTCTATCATAAAGTCCGCGACAGCATATGTCTATCTTTTATGGTTGACTTACTACAACCTTTTTTAAGTTAATAAATTTGTAAAAAAATAATGCATCATTTTAAGAGGTGTATTATACACACAGTTATTTATTCTTATCAAAATAAATACATTCACCATCACGAGCGTTTCATTTAGAACAAAGTTGCCCTTTATATCATTTGATTCCAATAAATATCTTAGGAGCTATCACAGTTTTAACATAACTCCGCACCAAAATAATGTTCGCAGCTTAAGTACAACGTGCGCTTGCGCTAATTATATTATAAAGCTGAAGAGTTTGTTGGTTTGAACGCGCTTATCTCAGGAACTGCTGAACCGATTTGAAAAAATATTTCTGTGTTAGATAGCTTATTTATTCAGAAAGGCTTTAGGAAATAAAACATCACGCTGCTACGGGAGGGGAGGGAGCAAACTCAAAACGCGCGGACGAAGTCGCGGGGGACCGCTAGTCCTATTATAAATTTGTGTATTATTAGTATGGATTGAATTAAATTGAATTGAATTTTATTTATGTTTTATGTATGTATCTTTATGTTAGTGCATTTTACTTCTTTTTTTTGTACCACACTTCTCACTTATTATTAATATTCCGCCTTTGATTAAACTCTCTGCATTACCAGGTGGTTGACTGGTAGAGAATGCCATTAGGCATTAAGTCCGCCAATTGTACAACTTACAGTGAAATAAAGTTTATATAATAATAAATATTGATTTGTTTTATACATCGAATTAGCCAGCATCTTTTCGATGCTTAGTTTAAAACAGAGCCGTTTGCATCATTTATATTATTGTATATTGCTATAACATTAATTCAATTTTTAAGTTTCAGAATTCTTACCGAACAGCAGAGAGAAGATACTTCAGTAAGTATTGCGAACACAACTACTGGTGCGGTAACAGATACACACGACCAGACGCGGTATACCGCTGGTACTGCTCGAAGAGCAAAAGAAAGCAGTGGTTGGCAGCAATGCGACGGTTCGAACCTTGGATGACGTTGTCATCGCTGTGATCGGGGAGCACAACAAAAAAATATACCGCAGAATACGGGGGCGAAGTACCGGAGTTCCGAACCCTAAAACAGTATATAAACGATATGTAAATGTTTCTGGTAGTATCGATACGGTGTTTATGTTGCCATTAAGTAATTCAATTTATGTAACATGTGTGTTTGTCACCAATTAGTTTGAATATAGTAATACCAAAATCCTAGAGTGATTACAAACAACCTGAAAATAAATGCATATGCGGTATTTAAGAGTCATACTAGAGGTCCCGTGTTGAATACCAAATATCATTGTATTTCCGTCTTCAAATACTCGGAAACAGCTCGGAGTCTAGAAGTTAGTGGTAATGACATCCTCGAGCCTCGAAAATCACGTACGCATTTATCCTTAATATTTTGCTTCATTTTATTTCTATTTTCAGTTGCAGAATTCATACCAACCGAGAAAGGGAACTATGTACTTAAATTCGGCGAATACACTTACTGGTGCAATAAGAAATACTGGAAACCTGACTCGGCATGTCGATGGTACTGCTCGAAGAGGTCAAGAAAGAAGTGCTATGTGGCGGTTCAAACCCTGAACGACGCGGTCATCACTATGATTGGAGAACACAACCATTAATTAAAATAAATATTTAACCAAACATCTTAAAAGTCAGTGTTTAAAAGACTTCTTTAGCTGTGGTCGTTGTCAGCGTCGACTCTGTCTTGGACAAGCTAATCCTAGCTTAGAGTCAAAAGCCAATCATTTAATTTATATATAAAAACCGGCCAAGTGCTAGTTGTACTCGCGCACTGGCGCATCTTTCCCTTTTCTCCGCTCAGCCACCCGCGTTCACCCTTTTTAGGACAATACAGTTCATTTCCGTACTCTTTGTAACCGCGCCGTGACGGTGACAGATCTATTCTAACTATAAACAGATCGTCAAAATCATTTAAATATAAATAATACAAGTAATTAGTACACAGTAGTATTTGATTGATTTAAATTTTATTGCGCTGATAGTTGTGCAATGCCTTAAGACATTATCTGCCTGTCATCCGCTTGGGGATGCAGAGAGATTCATTAATTGTGGAACTTAATTTAAAATAAAAGTGGTTTTAAATAGTGTCTACTCTATTGTCAGAATTTTCAAAAAAACATAGTGCTGTTTGCTGTGATGCGGATGCCATTCTTACCAGACTTCACACAAAATGCCGACAACTGTAATTCCAAAAGACATTTTCTGAACTTCAAGGCTACTATCAAAACCGCAGAAGAGAACATCTTAATTATAAATGATGAGCACAACCACCATGACATGATTGTGCGCATGCGTTTACTAGGATTAAAGTCAATTATTTCCTTTCACTTTGGTCGTGTCATATACACCGTTATTTACTATTTCAAATGTGTTATCATTTATAAATGTATCACCACTGAATAATAACTAAATGAAAACATTAAGGGCTGATTTTACCAACGCCAGATAGAGAACATTCGTCGATTAAATACTATACGCCTAATTTGAAAACGTAACCTATTAGTCAGCAATCATTTCTGTAGAAGTCATTTTAAAATCGGACGTTTTATACTTATTCAATCTGATAAGTCTTATCTGACGATGAAAAAACCGGCCCTAAAAATGTAAGCGATTGAAATAAAGACTCTTGCGAACTCTAGTTTTAGATTATAAAATCTTTCATATAAATTGTACAAAAGAACAAAACCGTTCCTTAGTCCGTCGCATATTGTAAACAATCTTGACACTCCTATTACTGAAATAATTCATTTTCCAACTACATAGCTAAGTTATCGTTTTGCACTGAGATCTTTTTATATCAAATAGTAAATTTGTTTTATTTCCTGTCATTATTTTAAAAGTGATACAAAAATTGTTGACATTATTTGACTGGCAAAAAAAACGGACTGTAGTTACTAACTATTTACGAATATCTTCAAATATTTATTTTACCTTGGAATCCCCAAGAAGCAGTCGATTTCAACACGCGGCAGACAGTTCCGGTATAATTTTGAACTTTTATATTACAGAATCCCAGATTGTAGCGCAGGTAAATGGTGCAACATTACTTCACTATAGAGGATTCACCTTTTGGAAGGGGTATGCGCCGATGAAGAGAAACGTCTTGGTATGGTACTGCTCTAAGAAAACCAGCATGAAGTGCAGGGCATCTGTTAGAACAAATTACAATGGACAAGTCGTTGAGATTGTTGGCGAACACAACCACGAAGCTCGTCGTTTATATACATAATTTCTGTGTGACGCAGAAATTAAATTTAAAAGAAACTGCAATCATAGCTTACTATGCATCATTATTAGTAGTATTAAAAATACTTTAGTTACGGCTAATATTTATTTTAAAAATTCTACCATAAATATTATTAGTTTCTGAAGAGCGTCTTAGCTCAAATAATCTTTAATGCCTAATAAAAGACTAACATAAATTTGTAACCTTTAAAAATGTATTTGTTTGTGGCAACCAAATTTTATATTTGAGACGATATGTCATTTATATTTGTTAGTAAGAGCATGGAAAAACGTATTACTATGTTGGGATGTATAATTATTATTTTTTCTATTTGGGTTGGGTTGGTAGTTATATTTTAGATACACAGTAAAAAAACATTGCTTGCACCAGGGCCCCATGTACCTAATGTGTGTACACCCAGTACCAATAATAATATTAAATGGCTCTTGGTATTATTAATTTATCATTGCGTTGTTCGTTTCAAATTACGAAACTCTACAGAGTAAGGCCCTTAAAGCGTCTTCATGGAACTGAAAACAATATGGATACACGCCTTTTAGACAGAATTAAGACTTTGTCATACAGAAGACTCGGTTAGAGTAGGTATTTTGAATGAAGGTATAAAGTATATAAAAACTGTTAACAATACCATGGTATGGCATTGCTTGGGTTAGTTGAGTCTAAGTAAAATCAATAACTGGTCTGTTTGACGGAGCCTGATGTAATGATAGTGTTTGTCTAATTGTATGTTTTCCAACCTTAACAATAAAAAAAGGTTGAAGAAATTGATAAAAAATAACGTTAGTGCTTGGGTCTCAACCAACCAACTCCGCATTGGAGAATTTACGTTCTGGAGTCTTCCAGATATAAACAACACGACAAGATGGTACTATTCCAAGAAATCCATATGAAAATGTACGGCTACCATCAAGACCCGTGAAGGGACGATTGTATCTATTCATGGAAAGCATTATCATTAATCTAATATACCTATTAAACCTGAGATGTTGACGATTTACGGTCGGTTTTACAAAGTTTTGTTAAGTTCTGGCTACCATTATCTGTTCAATACTTCATACAAAATGACGGTATATTTATGAATATTTCGTTGGTTTATGCTTATTTGTGGATGATAAAACACACACTTCGTCTTGTTATTACTTTTGGGTAAACTGGTAAGTGGATTTTGTCTTATGTGGAAACTCAGGACCCATTAAAAATTTCTAGCATAGTACAAGCGTCGATGGTCAACCGTATCTGACGATTGTGTCGGTAAAACTTTATTATTAAATATTTTTAAATGATTATTATTTTTAACTCATCGATACTTACAAAAACATACCTATAAACATATTGTTACTACACCTCTGTTATGTATACAGGGCAATTTCGCATGGTGTTGCTAAAGTTTTAAGATATGAATACGACCATTTAAGAACATTAACTCTGTATATTAAAAAAAATTGCACTCCGGGAGTGCCGGCAGAAGTGAAAACTTGAATATCAACGTTGTGCATTTTTGATTTTTTGGAATAGTTAGGGAATAATTTTGAATGAATTGCTCTTATTATCAATATAAAAGTACTATCATTTTTGTGATAGAATACAATAATAATAATAATAATAATTATAATAATAATACAATATTAATCCCTCAAGCGTATGTGAACGAGACACAATAGCTATTCTATTGTTATGCGGTCGCATGCGACCGCTCGGGTGTTGAGGTAATAATAATAATAACAATAATAATAATAATAACTTCTTTAACATAAATTTGAAATGAATATTACTTGGCCTCGGCCCGTACTATTCAAAAATACCAGTTTATATGACTGAGATGTGAAAATATATACAATATAATAATAATAGTAATATAATATTTTTATAGAATACAATATTTATTTATTGCGCTATCGTACACAAACATTACAATTTATATTATATTAAATTACATTAAAAAGTTTATCTCTCAGAAAAATCAACTTACTTATTTCGCCAACCGTCTTACGGTTTTTCGATCAGCCCACGTGTCCTGACGCGAGTTTCACATTTTTCCCCCATCCCACAAAAGTGCTCAACGCCGCTAAAGAAGTTTTCACTTCAAAAAACATGTGTTTCTATATTGATATTCTAGATGTTGTCTTTCAGAAGCATTAAGTTAATGAAAACATTTCTTTTAGTTAAAAAAGACTTGCGGCTGCACTTCATACTGACAGAGAAAGGCAATCGGATGATCCTCTACGAAGGCCACACGTACACCTGCAACAACAGGCTGGCCCCTCTCGCCGCTGTAAAAAGGTGGTACTGCTCGAAGAGAATAAGGGGAAAATGCTCTGCCTCCTTGAAGACCTGTCAAGACATGCTAGTAGGCGCCTACGGGAAACACAACCACAACAGTTAACAAAATATGCAAAATCTATATTCAAGAAACGACTTTCTATACCACTAATAATTTCGAGAGGTGGTAGACCGGTTTTCATGTTTTTTTACATTGTTGGACCCGAATCGGATAATAATGACCGTGAACCAGGGCCGGGGCGGGACGAGGCCGGAGCGAAACAATGTTAACCGGGACCACTATACTTAGTAAATAAGAAATTACGTCTGTCTGTTCTTTTTTATTTGTAAGACATTTATTTAGATGATGATATAAAAATACCTTATCATCTATGGGTTTTATGGTACAAAGACAAAAAATAATCATGTTTGCGTAAGTTTTACTTTAACAAATCTCAGGTGATTAGAATAAATATGCTTTACATTATTTCATATTATGTTTTTACTTTATCGATACTTAGGCTCACTTGCGCATGTTAGAACCTTTTTGTCTTTGTCAACATCAAATAAACTGACAGAAACAGTACCGTAACCATGAGTTGCTGTCGACTAGTTCACTATAGTCGCTAGCGAATAATCACGCATTTCATAATAGTCGTACCATCACTGGCGTTGACTTCTTAGCGACAACTCGATAGTAAAAGACGAAACAAATGTACTATCGTAAATACGCAATCAAAAATAACTACACACCTATATGGCTGTTTCTTTTTAGCACACTAAAAAGACAGAGGTAGGTAACAGAAAATGTCTCAGTAACCCTGCCAATTGTAAGCGTCAAAGAGCAGCGGTGTAGGTTTAAGTTTTACGTGTGTTAGTTTATTTTGCCTTTCTCGTTATTAACTTGAAAAAACTTATGTACTTAAAAAAACAATGACTATTTTTTTCGAAAAAAACCGTCCAAGTGCGAGTCGGACTCGCGCACTAAGGGTTCCGTGCCAACTTTAACTGAATTAGGGAATCCATTTACTTCTACTTAATAAAAGACCACAATATTTTGTTGACTACAAATATAACTTTGTTTTTCATAGTGTTTGTATGAAGTACAAAGTTATGTTTGCGGTTGTTGAAAATGTGCTATATCTCAAAAACTACTTGTTCGATCCCGTCCGAACCAATTTTCGTTGAAAGTATTTATTAAGATCTACATCATTTTTTTTTTAATTTACACTTGCTTGGTTTAGAAATTAGATGGGGGGGACGCCCATTTTACCACTTTGGAAGCGTCTAGCTATGAAACGTTAGACTTTAAAAGAAAATGGTTTTAAAAACCTCCATGTTATTTTAAGAGACCTATCCATAGACACCCCACACGCATAGGTTAGACAAAAAAAATATTTTTGGTTTTAGTTTCATGTATGAGAGCCCCCCCCCCCCCCTTAACTGTCATTATTTGTTATTTTTTGTATGAGAATCGGTAAGCGCTTAACAAGATACATCTTCCTACCAAATTTCAATTGTGTAATGCTTATAGTTACAGTATAAAATGGGTGTGACATACGGACGGACAGACAGACAGACAGACAGACAGACAGACAGACAGACAGACAGACAGACAGACAGACAGACAGACAGACAGACAGACAGACAGACAGACAGACAGACTTGACGAAACTATAAGGGTTCCGTTTTTTGCCATTCGGCTACGGAACCCTAAAAAGTGGTTGCAAGCGCTTTCAGGCGCAGTGATGACATAGATGATGAACAAGATCGCAAATTGTATCTTGTATTGTTCGTGATAATATTTATTAAAGATAAAAATTAAAACTGAGACATGCTACATAAAAAAATAACTTCAAATATACCTACTCAAAAACGAAACCATTTTCTTGCGGCAAGGCTATGATGCTGGCTGCGTTGCCGCGTTGAATAGCTATGCTAATCCTTTGAGCTAGGAACCAGCCAGCTTTATTATTGGCTGTTACAGAATTTAATTTTGGCGAAATTTTTCTAAACAGGAATTATGCAGAGGGTCCCCACGGCCCAAATGTTTCAACGCCGAACGGCAAACACATAATCACTTTCAAGTGAGACGTACTTGCGACGCTTGGCGTTTTTAGCCAACTCTGCTGCTGTTCCAGCTTTAAGGGCTGATTCTCTGAGATGGGAGGGGGCCAAAGTTGCACACAAGTTGCATCCCACACTAAAGCCCGACTCCGTTCCCAGGGAATAAGCGTGAGGCCATCGGGTCTCTTGCCATCGTCACGGACCAAACCACGTAGTTCCAACGTGGAAGGAACATTAATGGTGGCAAGATCTCTTCTGATGACGTCATTAAGGGTAGCCTGACGGCGACGTCCAGCGCTTTGCTGGCAACAAAGGCAGTGGATACCAAATTTGTCAACCTACTTGCCACAAGGACACATAAAAATTTCACATATAGGGGTACCCAGGCGGAGGCCCACACACACCCGGAAAGTTTCACTATCAAAAAGAGTGCCTAAATTTCTCGACGGTAAAGCATGAAGCCAGTGACCAGAATCTTTGCAGGAAACCGCCAAGAGCCTTGCACGACTACTGTCACTGACGGAATTTTGAAGTAAAGAATTGAAGGTCTCTCTCGCAAGAGGGACATCCCAAATTTTTTGTTGGTGACGTTCCTTTGGCATGTCTTCTCTAGGACAGAGATCTTGCCAAAACTCCTCCGCCTCACTAACCTCAGAAAGCTGGCGAGGATGCTTAAAGATTTTTCCGGCTAAAACGGAAGTGCTATGCAAAGAGGAGAGAAAAGCGGGGAGGGCTATACTAGAAATTTGGCGAATTCCGATCCCACTAAAACGAACAGGAAGCGAATCAGCCCAAGAATTATTATCAAAATGTAAATTAATTTTTTTTCCAAACCATTTTTAAGAGTGGTGTCAAATAGTTTTTATTTTTTTTCCAGATAGGGCTAGCACGAAGGAAATATTGAAATTTAGATACGATTTGAGTATAGAAAAGCAATGTGTGAATTTAGGTCTTCTAATCTGGGGGCTGAAAGGGTGAAATCATTCAATTTTTTATCAAGAAAAGATTCGATGCTGGGATCAAGAAGAGGGGCACCCAAAAGGCAAAGCGATTCAGAATTAAGAATTGTAATGTTGGGAGCAAGGAAATTAAATTTATCAATGATATCCTGACGGTAACCAGACGAAACGTGATCATTAATATACAGTTTACATTTTGAATGGTTCAGAACTAAGCCTTATTTCTTAAATCCTTCTATAACCAGGACAAGTTCTTAGAAAACAACATCTGCATTACCTCCAAAGGAACCGTCTTCCAGATACCAGGCATTAAATTTAGAATTTAAGGATGAAATGACATGATGAATGCCTAAACTAAAAAGGGCTGGACCTAAAGGGTCGCCTTGCTGTACACCGACTGCAGGAACAATCGAATGTTCATTGTAAAGCAATTTTGATTGGTTATTGTAACACTGAAAAACAAAGGGATAAATCTGAGGAGTGTGATTCTGAACTTTATTCAGCAAGGCAGACCTGTCAAGAGAATTGAAAGCATCCTTCACATCAACTTTTAAAAAAAACTTCAGATTCGTCACAGGAGAGGAAATTGCGAGCGGAATGAACCACGGCCTTTCAACATCCCTTACTGCCGAAACCAAGTTGTATGGGTTGAAAAAACTCTTTCAAAGGAGAAAAAAGGTCACGACAGGCTAGTTTGGCCGCAAGACGGCGAAACGTTGAGCCAATAGCAATAGGGCGAATGCCACCATCTTTTTTCGAAAGGCACAATGTCTAGCACCAAATAAAAACGGAAGAAAACTTTCAGAAACCCTGCCAGATAAGAGAAGGTTGCACAGTTTCGTAATGCTGGAAAGCAAAATTCTACCGGCGTCAGCAGCGGAAGCACTCACCAAGTCCGTAAGGTGTTGGGGAGTGATACCGTCGATGCCGCCAGCAGAACCAGCCGAAAAAGACATGATGACATCAAACGTGTCGCCGTCATCAAGTATCTTTATGGGTTGGAAATTTTGAGGAGAAGGAACAGGTAAAGATGGAGAATTTGGACGTGAAGGATGCTTACTACGAAGGCTCTCGAGTGTTTCCTGATTAGGGGGAGCGAGAGTGTCATCGGAGAACAAGACTTGGGCTGCGTTTTTTATGTCACCGTCCATAACCTTGTTCTCAACGGTACGATAAACGTTAAATTTGGAAGATAGCTTACCAGACGAACTGCACGGAAAGGATGGATTGTGGGAATTTGAAGCATTATCTAAAAGCGCCCGAGTTAAAGTTTTAGACTGAGAGTTTTCATGAAAAAACGAGTATGAAAATGTAAAAAGATTGTGACAAGCAGTTTCAGTATTATCGAAACATTTTTCAATACAAGAAGAAAGGCATTTAGCTAAAGCTATTCTCGCCTCCTAGGGATTCTTTTAACTAGCGGAGTAGATTGGTTTGTGATAATAGATTCAAAAGATAGAGAAGAAGATAAAGGATTTGAAGTAGAGGGTAGATGGAGAGGCGGGTAAATTGGTGCTTTTATGACTGCGGGCAATATGAATATGAAGGCCCCTCTTACCTTTTAAAGCCCTATTGGAATTACAAATTGAGCAGTGAAAGAACTGCGGCTGTGAGTGGGTGCCCACCGATGGTGATAATATACTCATAGACCTTAACACTTAACACCGAGAGAAATTTTCAAAAAAAATTACCAATGTTTTTTAAGATTTATTAAACACACAAACTACATAAGTTAAAATGATATTTAATGAATTAGAAAATCATAAAATTGAAATTGTCTACGCGAAATGTCAAAAATGTTGCATCAGACTACCAGCGCTGGTTGCCTTAGCAACCGGAGTGAGTCTCTGCCTGCCAAGTGTCAACACCAGCTGGACGACGCATAGGAGTAGTGGGGCTCCGCAACGTGTTGTGATCAGATTTTTGCTTTGTTGGATATGTATTTGCCACGAATTACAGAATTACTATAAAACATTAGGGCAGCACGGGGTCGGAAGATATTGATTTTGCTAAGTCCGCCAGTACATTATAAATTAATCAATAATTCACGCTTCGTTATGCTAATGAGTAACTCTACTACAGTTGAAATGGTTTTTCTCGATGGCATCTGTCACATTTGTCATTCACTGTACCCATTTGCTGTGGCTGAAAAAAGCGTTAGTCGTTTACGAAAACATTTCGATGGATTTTTTACGAAGTGAACCCATACTGACGATTTTAGTTCCGCAAGTGACCGCTAAAAGCGCTCTGCAATTTCCATACACTTTTTTTACATCGTCACTAGTGAGTTTTTAAACGTAAACTCTTAGTAACGTTACATAAATTACGATTAAAACTGCTACTACTTTAATCCTGACATGTGCTATGGGGCCTACGGCCTATGTTAAAGTAATAGTGTTAATCTACATAAATCATTTGTTTCTTATTCATCATAATATTCATAGTATCTACACAACCTTTACAGATTACCTCAGGTATCATAAAAAACCTTCGCTTTTTTATGATACCTTTTTTACGATACCTTTAGAACACTACGCTTAAAATAGTTCTAGTGTGCCAATTGGTGCAAAATAAGTAAAAAAAAAATATATTTAATGTACTTACGATTTTGTATTTCTTTAGCGCTGGCAATTCTACTAACATCGAAAGGCAAAGAGCAAATGTTTTACAAGAATAAAAAGTTTTACAAGCAAATCGAAGGCATCGATAAGATAAGGTGGCGATGCACTAAGAGGGGCTGCAGGGCGTTCTACTGTGTCGTCTCTGGAGTCATCACTAGGAGGCAAGAGGTCCACAATCACTACGACGAATGAGGTGCCTAAGAAGTGTTAGGATTACTTAATGATCTATAACAAATACGTACGTACCGCGCGAATGTGTGTGCTGCGTAGGTTTAATTTTTAATTTGGATTTTTATGTAGTGTAATATGTAATGCTACAATGTGGACTGTCAAATTCCAAAGGAGTAATAATATTATGACACTTTGTAAATATTATGAAATTTCGACTTTGCGTGCCCGCCATTTGGTTCATGGTATTGTTTTTTTTTATATCTATTGGTTTGGTATGTTTATTGGTATTTATTACCCGACTGCGCCAGAAGGAGGGTTATGTTTTTCGAGCGTATGTATGTATGTCCATTTCATTGGCACGCCCTACAGCCCAAACGGATGAACGGATTTTAATATATGAGGAGTCATTTAATTTGCAATAATACAAGAAGTGGCATAAGCTTTATAAAATTTGAAAATAATGAAGAAAATGGGGGAGGAGGATTGTATTTTTTCATGTCATAGCAATATAAGTATCAAATGAAAGCTAGCAACTTGGACATTACAAAAATATATACTCATATGAGATATTATGTTTATATATTTAAAAATTAAATGTCAAACTCGATACACATCGTCGACGACGAGTTAGTCGTAAATCAGAAATAATAATAAATAAGTTAATCGCAAATATCTTATAAAATAATAAACCCCAATTTTACTTATTATGAGCATTACATTTAAGAACTTTGAAGCAGTTACTTAGCTCAAACTCGACTCTTTGACAAACTAAAAAGTCTTCAAAAAATATTATTAATAAAACTAAAAAAAAAGATTCCTTACAAAATGCTCGAAGGTGCTGCAGGTTGCAAACGTAGTTTTGGTAGATTTTCAAGTATTGTTTGTCCCCGCCTGCAGCACCTCAAAGTAATTCTGCCTTGTTTTTCCCTTTTCAGTGCATTGTTGTAACAGTTGGGTTTTTCATTTTTAAATTATATTTTCCGTACCTATTTTTAGTGTAAATGCAATGTAGTTCATTTATTTGGATACGTACCATTGAAAAGTGTTTATAAACGTAAGAAAATGTTTTGGTAATCAGAGCGTAAGAAGATTAAAAACTCATTTGTATTTTTATAGTTCAATATGATACAAGTGTGCTAAGTTGACTATTATATACAAGGCAACATTGTGTGATCCAAGAAAGCCGTGTATATTATGGTTACAGGCACACGTATTTCATACGACGTTTTTCAACACACTTGCGAGGAAAAAACAACAAGGCTCTTAATTTAGTAAGTTTTAAATTATTGAAACAGTTAGTATTAGTACAATTTTTCACATAAATACTGTTTGTTGCTAAAACTAAAGTTATAACCCGACTAAATTATATCGCTTCTTCTTCTTTTAACTTACGACTTGGTACTAGGGTACAAATGTAAATTGGTCGGGTTAAAAAACTAAAGGCACTCGCACATTTCAATAATGTACTGAAAAAGCACGCGTGTTTGATATCTAGGATTATGAGTCAAAAATTGGTGGAATAAAAACGTGATTTTGAGCAAGTGTGTTGAAAAAAGTTATTTGTCTGTACCTACTTGCTTGATTGATCTTTGTCTAATAAATAAAATCTATAGAAAAAAATACGCTTTTACTTACCTAATTGTTTTATGATTTAGAACGTTGTATTAGGCGTTTTATGAATTCAAATTCAGAATACAAATTAAATTCTTCCTCTTCTTCTGTTTTTTTCGTTAGGCTAATACTTATCATTTCCAGTAGATCCGAGGAAACCTGTAGAGCGATCAAAATAACTTCTGTAGGAAAGGATAGTTTTAGAAAGTAGCAAGCGATATTTTTTGTTCATTATGTGCACTGTCTGGACATTTTTGTAAGCATTTAATGTTATCTCATTTGGAGATGTAAGTAGATATGTTTCACAGAGCAATAAACACCTTCTGTTAAGGTCATTTTTGTTATTATTTATGTGGATATGTGCCCCTTGTCAGTTTCGTTATTATATCAATCAATCATGTTTTTTTCCTGTTGTCAACATGATAGTTAATATTTCTAGACCACGAAGAAAGATACGTGACTATAATATTCTTATGCCTCTTAAATTACTTGGTGATAATACCTAAGTAGATGGTGACTCTCTTGCCATTTTTGATGGATTGATGTCAAATGCTACGAGCATATGTAAATGTGATCCAACTGGTTAAACGTATATTTTTTTAAGGATCAAGTAAACAGATTACCGGCGCAGTGTAGAGAACAGTCAAATTACGCCTATTATAATAGATTTGTTTTTCAGGATCCGTTCAAATCGTCATGTCCAAGAAAGGCAAGCCTCTTTTATGCGTGGACGGCTACACGTATTTCAAGAAAACGAAGAAAAGTAATACGAGCAAGACGTCTTGGGCATGTTCCACTCATGTGCCTCGGGGGTGCAAGGCGCTGATACACACCACGGAGACAGAGATTATAAGAACCAATACTGTTCATAATCACTGAAGCAAAACGGTTAATGATGCCTTTAATAAACATTTTGATAGAGTCCCAGTCTAAATAAGTAATTCGTTTAGATTCATATATTTTTAGAAGTATGCCAATTATTATACTTTTTATGTATTTATATAGATCTATTGCATAGTTTCTATCGCGGGCCTTGAGCATGGAGACTCAATCCAGGAATTCCGTAACGAAAATAACCTAACACGCCCCACTCCGACCTGCACAGCGATGATACTTTTTAGTTTTTCCATCTATCGATGAATAGCAGAACTTTTAATGACTTTTTGAAATATCACGCTTGTCTCTTTAGTTTAGTAACCCGCCTTAAGGTTGTATCGGTTAAAAAAATAAATAAATAATTATAATTGCATAAGTTGATAAAAAATGCTATGCAATAGCTTTACCGCGGCAGTCTCCGAGTGCCACACGTCTTCTTTTTTTCTATTGTAAGTTTGACATCACAATACTGATATACTTCCTTTGGAATTAGGACATTCAGGGTTTTAATGTACTGATAAATTGACAAAGAGAAGTTAACTTCCTATATTGATAAGGGTCAGTAATATGGTTACCTCATTAGCATTCATCATTTACTATTTAATCAGCATCCCTGCAAAATAGAAAAGTATGTTCTTACGTTTAATTAATTGATCTACCTCAATTTTTAATATTGCTGAATTATGTTTGTTTTAATTCAATATCATTCTCGTATTTTGTATTGTTTTACAGTTTTATGATAATCAAATGTTTCTCAATTTCTTTAAGTTCTTTTGTATCGTCTATTTTTGAACGTTGTTGTAGTTTAACAAACGCCAAGTTAAGAAACAAATATATTGTTTACTCTAGAATACTGTTAAAACAAGTACACGATCATAATAATTTGTTTTAGAAATGTTGGGAAAAGTACAATTTTCAATATTTTTCATGAAGTTTTGAAATTATTTAATTATGAGTAGATTCGTTTTTAAGTTTTAAGTTTAATCTCGCATGTTTTGTATTTTTGTCTAAATAAACTTTTTAAAATTATGGGCCTATCTCATTTATTCATTTCACACAAGGCTGATTATAAAGTTAAATTGAATTAAAACTTATATATCCTGTAATATATTTTAAAGTGGTTTAACTTTTTAAAATATATATAGTTTTGATTAAAATAACTAATGTTTTTTATATGTAACTAAATTCTAAGGTTTTTTTTTTCAGGACAAGTTCGAATGACAACTTCGATGCAAGGCAAGCCGCTGCTTTACTTGAATGGGTTTACCTTCTACCGGAAGTCTACGGCTCATATGTCCCAGAAAACAAGATGGGTATGCTCCACACACCATCCAAAGGGATGCCGAGCTGTCATCTACACGTATGCAGATAAAGTTATAAAGCAACACAATATTCATTCGCATTGAATCCTGTTAATTACGCCTCTTCAAATTGTATGTGTTTTATTTGTTTGACTGATAGTCAAAGCGCTCTTCCTATGATATAGTCCACGAAGATAAAAATAAAATATTGAAATCTGCCTCCCTTGTTAACTGAACTTGAAAACTGAAATGATTTAGCTCTCTTAACTGCTATTCTATAAGAAGCACCTTTCAATCGACATTTGAAAAAAGAGTGTAAGTTCAGGCAAGATGTTAAATGCTCTCTGAAGAGTTCTCGGTACTTATACAAATGCGGATGCATACCTAATGCATTTGTTATTTGTATAGTGTTGTTATTTCATAAACTATTAATAGTATTTTTTCGTGTTGTGTAACTTCATAAAAACTCTGAAACCATATTTTCGAATCACTTGCGTGAAAATGGCGTGTGATTTCCTTTCATGATTATTCAATTTTCGATTGAAAAATATGTTGTTCTCACGGCAATGATGCACAAAATATAACTTTTTTTTTTTAAAATACTTTTGTCTATATTAAGCGTAAAATAGTTTACTTTTTATTGATTCTACTAATTGAACTTAAATTAATCGGAATATTGAGGCGAGTGATTAAAAAATAGCGCTCGATTGCAGTAAAATGTTAATGCAGCCGCCGAAGTAAAGGCTTGCCATAGTCGACGAGTTTAAGATCCATTACACATTGCGACTTTTAGAATCGATCCAGTCGCGCGATAGCATAAATGCAGAAGCGTGACTGCATCGATACTAAAGCGAGTTACTATCGTTGCAATCGCGAATATACAGTACATATTTTGTCTATATCCAGCTTCTGCATCGCGACTCCATCGATGTTAACTCGCTTTAGCATCGCGACTGTTTCGATGCTTAAAATAGCGCAAATATTTTTTTTTTTCATTTTGCGACTGCATCAATGCTGCATCGCAATTGTGTTGCTGCTAAAAGTCGCCGTGTGCAAAGGGTCTGATAAGTGTGCACGGGACTACGTCCAGCCTCTCAATGTCGTAATAAAATAAAGATTTCATGATATATCATGTGTCTATTCATTAACTAAAAGGGCGTTTACAAATATTTATAACGTCTCTAAAGAAATCACTGTTCTCTATTTAAGTGTAGGGGATAATGTCTCGCTATGCTACGGACATGTACTGTACTTAATAATACTTATTAAATTATTTATGTAAATTTGTTATTTCGGTAAATAAAATGTATTTACTATTATTATATTTGTGCAGAAGTGTATACCGTGAGATTATCGAGGAATGGTAAGAAAATAATAATATTGAATGGATTATCTTATTTCAAGAACATTGAACGCTGGGCCTGTTCCACTCATCATAATAAAAGGGGGGTGTAGCTGCCTTGAAAATCTTTGGAGGCGAAATCCTCAGCAAGAATACTAAGCACTTCCATCAAAATATTGAATAAAACATAATTAAAAAATATAGGTAAAAATACAATAACTTATAACGAATTAATTTATTATTAATTGTAGTAATTTTATTAAAACTCTAAGCTTGTGAGCTACATGTCGAAATACTAATCCTGAATACAGTCTACTATGCTTGTTATTTTTCATGTTCCTCTTTCATAAAATGATTTAAATGTGTAGGTTAGTGTCACTGAGATAACGTTTATTTTTTGATGATTTTAATTTTCCATATTTTCTTGTGAATTCCGCTTTGTTGGCCATGTTAATATAACCCTTAAGTATTAAAATATGATATTTTGAAATAACAGAGTGTTATCTGTTTAACAAATTATTCTACAAGACTGTCGAAAAATGGAAAGCTTTTGATCATTTACGACGGTTTCTCATACTTTATGAAAAAAAATGTTTTAAGTGAAGTTCGTAAAATCTTGCAGAGGGAAGACTATGCTTCAGATTGGGCAGTACAAATATTACTCACAAGGGCGAAGGGCTGAGGACTCGATGGATGTGTACCTATTCCGACGACCTCCGTGGTCGAGTGGCTTGCACGCTAGTTTCAAGCGTCGCCATCTCGTGAGGTTCCGGGTTCGATTCCCGGTCGGGTCAATGTAGAAAACGATCTTCTCTATATTGTCTCGGGTCTGGGTGTTGTGGTACCACCGTTATTTCCGATTTCCATAACACAAGTGCTTGAGCTACTAAGGTTGGGATCGGAGCAATGTATGTGATGTTGTCAAATATTTATATTTATTTATTTATTTATTCCAGCCTTAAGCAATGTCGCGTCAATATGTGTATAATATTATCATCTATTTAATTTTCAGACAATTATTAGGAAGTCACCAATACAACAGGACAGGTTAATTATACCGAAGCGAAGTAACAATTTGGTAGTGCAAGTTCACAAGCACTGATGAATAAAGACACCTTCAAGTGAAAGTTTATTTTAATTAATGAAAAATTAAACATTTATACTATATTTTCCTAAAAAAACATGACACTAAACTTGTATATCTTATATAATTTTAGTTAAGTTCGTGAAATCTCAACGCGGAAGAACCATGATCCGGATAGATCAGCACACGTACCGCTTCCAACTGGTGAAGGGGGCGAGAACCTGCTGGGTATGCTCCACTCACAGCAACAAGCAATGCCGCGCTGTTGTACATACTTATGGGAATGTGATAGTAAAACTTAATGATAGACACAATCATTAAAAACGCACTCGTTCAACATCAGATTAATCAGGCAAATATTAATTTTGTCAGGTTTAAATAAAAGCACAAAAGTTGAAGAATGTTTTCTATAAACTAACAGTATTTTGTACTTGATTGTAAATACTTTGTTTTATTAAGTCATTGTGATCCCTTAATATTTTTATTCCAATATTTTTGTTCATAAAGATTTTTGGCTGAAATTTTCCACCAAAATAAAGCGTGCTTATCTCATATCATTTTCAGTGCAGTTCGTGAAGTCTCAACGGGGAAGAACCATGATCCGAATAGGGCGGTACACGTACTGCTCGCAACAGGTTTCGGGGGCGAGGACTCGGTGGTCGTGCTCGACGCACAATAACAGGCAATGCCGCGCTGCTGTTAATACTTATAATAATACGATAACCAAATTTAATGGTAAACACAATCACTAAAAGTCGTGCTCATACAAAAAAAAAAGATGATTGAACTATTTATTATTTCCTTTGAAATTGTAATCTTTCGTAGGAAAAGGTTTGCTGTGAATAATATGTAATTAGTCTTACTGAATTGGTTTAAGTGTTATCTATAAATTTTACCTATACTTATTCCATAATAACTGTTTGTTTCCCAAATAATATAAAAATAGATTAAAGTAAAAACACGCAAGTTAAAGAATATCTTCTGCGAGTTTGACATGATTTTTACCTTAAAGTAAATGTTTTATTTTTTATTACATTTACTGTGATACTTTAATCTCTTGATTATTTTCCCCAATGATTTCGGATGACTATTTTTATCAAAATGAACCATCGATATATCTCATAACGTTTTCGGTTAAGTTCATGAAATCAAAACGCGGGAAAACCATGCTCCAGATAGGACGGTACACGTACAATCAATGAAAATTGGTTTGGATGGGATCTAAAGAAAAGTTTTTGAGATGTAGCGCATTTTCAACAACCACAAACTTAACTTTGTTCTTTATACAAACGCAATGTAAAACAAAGTTGTATTTGCTGTCAACCAAATATGTGTGGTATTTAGCTGTGGAAAAAAGTGGATTTCCTAATTCAGATAAAATTGGCACGCAACCCTCAGTGCGCAAGTCCAACTCGCACTTGGCCGGTTTTTTGTGAATACATGCCGATTTATTAACCGACTTCAAAAAAGGAGGAGGTTATCAATTCGACAGTATGTTTTTTTTATCTTTTTTTTGTATGTATGTTACCTCATATCTCAGTCGTTTGACGACCGAATCGAAATTTTTTTTCGCCTACTTAGAGGGTGTACCTTCTAGTTGGTCCCATTTTTTCCAATTTGGGATCTGATGATGGGATCTTGGTGTAATCGAGGGAAACCCTCAAATTTTAAAGGCACGTATAGTGTTTCTTTACTAGAATCTTAATGTTGACGTGTTGTTACGTCTGATAGTCAACATCTTGTGGGGCTGAGCTGATGGTGGAACTCCTTAACGCTTAGGAGTTCAGTAATTATAATGACGGGACTTATGATAGGTAATTTGAAGCTTCTTTAAAAATAGAATCATAAGGTGCCACTCCCCCCCCCCTCTCTTATGTAATCACTAAAAATTAAGAAATAAAATAAACTTTAAAAAAAGTAAAAACCGACTTCAAAACCAAAATGCACTAAAAAGTCTTAAATAAACTCTTTACAATTGAAAGGAAAGGAATCCGTTTTAGGCAAACAATTTCTTTTTGGAGTCGGTGCCATCACTTTGACTATAAAGCATCACCTATCACAGCACCGACTCCAAAAAGAAATTGTTTGCCTAAAACGGATTCCTTTCCTTTCCTTGCAATGGTGAAGAGTTTATTCAAGACTTTTTAGTGCATTTTGGTTTTGAAGTCGGTTTTTACTTTTTTTAATTTTAACGTTAAAATCTCTTTGTTTTTAGTTAAGTTCGTGAAATCACAACGCGGGAAAACCATGATCCAGATAGGATCGGACTCTCGGTACACGTACTGCTCGCAGCAGGTGTACATTTTCATTGTCGTATACGTTTTTTGGTTTCTTATTTCATCTTTATGAAAATAAATTATGACACTGTGAGTGTTCATCAAAACATTCTAAACCATTAGATAGCGAAGCGTCATCAATTTCCAAGTTGAATTTATTCTGTAAAAAATAACTGCTTGGGCCATCTGTTTCATAAACAGACGGCTAGATGGCGCTAAGCGTCACGCAATTGACGTTTTCATAAGACACCACAAATTTCGACGGGTCGGACTGACAGCACGGTAGCTCAATTGGTAAGAGTGTTTGGCCCGGTATGCCAAATGGTTGCTGGTTCAAGTCCCGCCCGTGCGCAAATTTTTGGTTTCTAATTTCATCTTTATGAAAATGAAATATGACACTGTGAGTGTCAAAAACATTCTAAAGCATTAGATAGCGAAGCGTCATCAATTTCCAAGTTGAATTTATTCTGTAAAGAATAACTGCTTGGGACATCTGTTTCATAAACAGACGGCTAGATGGCGCTAAGCGTCACGCAATTGACATTTTCATAAGAAACCACAAATTTCGCCGGGTCGGACTGACAGCACGGTAGCTCAATTGGTAAGAGCGTTTGGCCCAGTATGCCAAAAGGTTGCTGGTTCAAGTCCCGCCCGTGCGCAAATTTTTGGTTTCTTATTTCATCTTTATGAAAATAAAATATGACACTGAGTGTTAAAAACATTTTAAACCATTAGATAGCGAAGCGTCATCAATTTCCAAGTTGAATTTATTCTGTAAAGAATAACTGCTTGGGCCATCTGTTTCATAAACAGACGGCTAGATGTCGCTAAGCGTCACGCAATTGACGTTTTCATAAGAAACCACAAATTTCGCCGGGTCGGACTGACAGCACGGTAGCTCAATTGGTAAGAGCGTTTTGCCCGGTATGCCAAAAGGTTGCTGGTTCAAGTCCCGCCCGTGCGCAAATTTTTGGTTTCTTATTTCATCTTTATGAGAAAGGTTATTCATTGTTACATCACAAAAAAACTGTGGAAAAATTTAATTTGTAGTTACAAGACTTAAAAAGTCATCAAAGGGTGTCGCTTTTCGAGATAAATTTTAGGACCCTTATGATTTGAAAAGTACATGACC
This sequence comes from Pyrausta purpuralis, assembly GCA_963924145.1. NCBI lineage: Eukaryota > Metazoa > Arthropoda > Insecta > Lepidoptera > Crambidae > Pyrausta > Pyrausta purpuralis. The sequence goes on from OZ001643.1 coordinate 25,356,279, forward strand.
ATTAATTTAAAAAATATTTTTAATATATATTTTTAATGCCAAGAATTTTAAATATTTTGACTTCGCCTATTTCCCGTTTCCGGCTTGACGTTGATTTTGGGACACGTTGATATTTACCAATATATTATGTATATTCTTATATCTGCATATATTCATTTGCTTACCTTTATGATTTTTTTTTTCAATAAGCTCATCTTATTTGAATCGCGGAAGTACAAGTACCTATACCAATTATTTTATTGACGTTCCAACCTCCACATTTCAGCGAAGTTCGTGAAGTCTCAACGAGGGAAGACCATGATCCAGATAGGCTAGTACACGTACAGCACCCATAGGGTGTCGGGAGCAAAGACCCGCTGGTATTGCTCTACGTACAACAGCAAACAGTGTCGTGCACATGTAAATAAATAAATAAATAAATATTGTTTGGACATTCCCACACATCGCCATCTAGCCCCAAAGTAAGCTACTCAAAGCTTGTGTTATGGGTGCCAGACAACGGATATAATACTTAAATACTTTTTGTTTGTAAATACATACATGATATACATAGAAAACACCCAGACCAATACAAACAGACATGTTCATGCACACAAATGTTTGTATTGTGCGGGGATCGAACCCGCACCCGCTGCGTAGTAGGCGATTTCTCGACCATTACACCAGACGGGTCGTCAAAATGTATACACCTATGAGAATGAGGTCATAAAAATAAATGGTAAACACAATCATTAATCACATAATATTGAAGTGAACATCCTCGAAGGAGTCACTTCAAACAAGTAAACAAAGTATTCATAAAAACATGAAGGTACCTAGTGTTTGAAGTCTGTGTGTGACTCTGTGTGAGCTCAAATACTCAAAAACCGCATCCGCAACCGATGTATCTACGTGCCGTGGGTGTTTGTGTGTGCAACTTAGGCATCAAATCGTAAAATATGACATGTTAGATTAGGCCTGTTTTTCAAGCTGTAGTGTTTTTTATTTGTAAGACTTTTACAGTCCTCTATAGTTGGTAGCCCAAGTTTTTCCAAGTAAATAATAACATGATGATACGCTGCTAAATTTTCATTTTTATTTGTGTTTTACTGATAAAGTCAACAAACACTGGATGTACTTATATACATATAAAAAATGCTTCATGATTTCATTGACTCTTGAAATTAATGCATTTAAAATGATTTCCTTATATTTATTTGTAACAGTATATTTTTTCCCACCGGTAATCTTAAAACAAAGAAATGGTTGCAAAAATGTAGAAAGACCCTTACTTTGAATCTTTATTTTGATGTATATGTTTTTTTTAGTGGAATATGAAAACGGCCTGATTAGTCATTCAATTTTTAATGCGCCCAATATGGATCAAACAAGGTTCATTCCGTCCAGAAGAGGAAAGATTCTGTTAGAAGTCGGAGGGTTCACATTCTGTACCCAAGCGAAAAAAGGGTTGAAAACACGGTGGGTGTGCTCTACACATAACCATAAGAAGTGTAGAGCTGTCGTTCATACAATTAATGGAGAAATCATTAAGATAAAGAATGAGCATAACCATATCTGATATTTCACTTAAAAATAATAAGTTATATTTTACTATCATAATTTCTTATAGAACCATGCTACTTTTTTGGAAGCGCTTAAAGTCGATGATACTCATCTATTGATTACACTGGTCAACAAAACTTTGTAACAAGAAAGGTGCTTCCTCATATTTAATAAACCATCTACCCTCATTTTAATACCATAATTATTTTGATTCTATCAGGTCTAGTTTTGTGTTACAGCTACTACCCATAAAATAAAAAATAAGCGTTTTTGTTTTACTTTTGCATTCATATAATTTATTTATTTGAAGAGCGTAATGATTTGTTTTGTTTATTGCGTTAAGTAAACCTTAAAAAATGACAAGTAAGTGTTAAAACGATCCTGACAAGTTATGTTACATTTGTGATGACATAACTTTCAAAATTCAGCGAAGGTATTTGACACCGTTAGTAACAAAGTTATATGAACAGTACTTTGGCTTTGCCATCGGACATCAAGACAAAACTTGGGTTTCACCCCTCTGTTGTGTTACATCTGTGGGTCATTTCACTGGATGTGCGAAAAGATCTCTATCAATCAATATCAATACTTTTGCAATCCCTATGATTTGGTCCGTCCATCGAACCACAAAATAACAACCAGATGGATTGTTATTTTTTGTTATACTGGTACAAAATTTATTATAATCAAAATAAAAACTTGCAATCAGCTAAAAGATCGATCCCTCATAGTGAACATACCTACCCAAACCACCTCAAAGTAGCGAACTAGCCATTTCTGGGAAATCACCGATCAAGTGACTATAAATGTATTATCGCGGAGCTTTCGTCTACTTATAAGGCTTTGGGCTGTAATATGTCATTAAAAAAACATTTTCTTCATTCATTCTCATACTTCTTTCCTGAAAATGTTGACGCCGTCAGCAATGAATACGGCGAAAATTTTAATCAAGACATGTCTACCATAGAAAAAACGATATCAGGGCAAGTAGAGCCCACCTATGTTTGCAGATTACTATTAGACAATGAAACGAGACGTTCCTGAAGCAAAATATAGACGAAAATCATAAAAGTTAAGTCATACTAATGTAGCAATAAATCGAAATACCTTCCTTTTGTTAATAACGATCCAAAATTTCTAAAATGTAATAGCAAAAACGTGTTCGTATTTAAAGGATTTAAATTTTATTTCTAGTATATTTATACTTGTCATACACATAACAAGACAAAAATGTTCATGTTACATGAAAAACTTATTTTTTGTTGACTAGTGTTATAAATGATGTGTTTGGACCATTTTGGTTTGAATTGATGAATAAGTTCTGTTGAAAGTTCATAATTACGGCTTATTCCATAATACTTACATTAATACGAATTAGTTTGTGAAAACGATTGGTAGGAACGCGAGACTGCAAAGGGACCATGATAAACTTGTTTTAGACATTATTAATATTACCGTAATATCATAGTAGGTACCTACCTACATGAACAATTGGGCGCCTTTCTTTCTCCTAGGTTCCCGCGCTTTTGTTTCTGACTTTGAAATGGTTGGGTCACTCCTGTCATCTGCCCTTTTTTTTCGAGGAACAAAGGTGATTTAGCTAATGACGGCACAATTATATTGTTTTTTGTAAATAAAAAACGTTGTATTTACAGTATTGTATTCCTGAGACACATAATAATTTGTCTTTTTAGCCCATTTACTAACTAAATTAAGTGGGTGAAGACCGTATTGTGGTATTGGCCAAATCACAAAAGCCCATACAGAACACAATAGGATAAAAAAATATTATGTAAAGAGTTCCAAATCACTTTAAAATTGATTTTACGAAACAATAGTGTCCGTTACAATCAAATGAATGTTTATTAATGCAAAAAAGAAGACATGAATTTTGGTAATTGACAAATTTGTGTTGATTCTTAGGCGAGTTTTATCAATATTCTTTGTACAGTTACAAAAGTCTTTCGTGCACATCATAAACAGGGTCGCTAAGGAAATCTATTTACAATTGAAAATTGCTTTTATTGGTTTCAGTGACGTTGATAAAGACTGCAAAGGGTTAAATGAATATAAAAGGAGGAAAATATACCTATCATTTGAAGCCAGGAAACTATGGAAAAAAGCGAACAAGCAGAGGTGGTGTTGTACTTAAAATAAGTACTGTAAGGCGAGCCTTCATGTAGTGGATAATAAAATTGTTGCAATATTCGATAAACATGACCATGACAAGAAATGTAGCTATGTTTTTTTTGCACACAGCATCAAAGGATCTGATTTGCCATAGTTATTATTTAATGGCAAAACAGATCGTTTCGCACTTATGGCAATTACCATTAAATAATTCAAATATGGAAAGTCATTTCATTTAAAGTATTTGACAAATAACGCTAACTTATAGTTAACATTTAAAATCTTATAAGGAAATTATGAATCAGTTCACACAAAGATGCAGCACATAATACTCAGGCGGTAGTCTGTCGATATAAAATAACAGCAGTCGCTTACAAAGAGGCAGCTTGTCGTCGACCTAAAGCCGAATGCGGTCGAATTGTCGTTGTAATGCCGGCAATATCACGTCAGCAGTGAGATTATGCAATTCAGCGCGAAAGTTTAAAAGCTTATTCCAGCAGTTTTGTTGCTGTTGTAATCAAGTGCTGCTCATATACACAAGTGCTGCTCATATACGCAGCTCTTTCATGGACCAGTTTATGATTTGGTTTTAAAACCAATTTTCTTCTTTTCAATTTATTACACGATTAATTTATGAAATACTTTAATGTTCAATTTAAAAACCCTATCAATTGTGTTCATCTAACTGTCGCATATTTATAACATTATCTCCAACCAACTCTTATCTTTTGTTGCAGTATCCCAACTACTTGTTATTCAATTCTCTGAATTCTTCTTCTGAAATACTTAATACTTCTTCTGAAATTTTTGATACATATTACTTATGGGCAGCGTTCGGGATTTTACGCAAGAGTGTCTTCTCATCTCATCTACCTCAGTATCTAAAGACGAAAGTCTTCAACCAGTGTATGTTACCAGTGATGACATACGGATTCAAAACATGATCTCTAACTATGGGCCTCATAAAGAAGCTCAAAATCACACAACGAGCGATGGAGAGGGCTATGCTAGGTGTGTCTCCACGTGATCGAATCAGAAATGAGGAGTTACGTAGAAGAACAAAGGTAACGGACATAGCTTTTAGAATCAGTAAGCTCAAGTGGCAATGGGCTGGGTAGAAAGTGTGAAGAACTGATGGCCGTTGGGGCAGGAAAGTTCTGGATTAGAGACCCTTCGACCAAAGACGCAGCATAGGACGTCCACCAACAAGATGGACAGACGACCTTAAATAGATCGCAGGATCAAACTAGATGCAGACCGCTAGTGATCGGCCGCTGTGGAAAGCCGTGGGGGAGGCCTATGTTCAGCAGTGGACGTCCTTTCGCTGAGAATGATGATGATGATGATGATGATATTACCTATATGTTACCATATTATCTTTTACTTTCTATTATGTGTTCAGTTTCAAAAAAAATTTTGTTACTACAGGGTAACTTTAACACAAATACACTTAAATTTATAATTATTTTCAGTTTTCAACGTCAAGTTTTCGGAATCTACGAAAGGCGGTAGAAACGTGGTTGTAATTGGCAACAAGTTTTACAATAAGAAGGACTCCAGGCGCCCGTCAGGGAGTGGGTGGGCGCGGTGGGTGGGTGCTAAGTCCGACAAAGGGTGCAAGGCAAAGTTAAAAACCATCATGGACATCGCTGTCTCGGTATATGACGTACACAATCACCAACCATGATGGGAGACCATTATTCTCGTCCACCCAACCTTTACAGCAACTGCTTACAAGCGGTTTGCATCCAGCGTTTGCATTCTGCACGCTTCATAAAAGAGAGCAAAATTTATCTGAGCAATGTTATGTTTAAAGATTTACGTTATTATGTACTGCGATCAGGCCAATAAAAACAAACAGGTTACAGCCGCTTGGTATAGGTACCAAGAGGTACCTTTATTTCCAAAGATTATTTCTGCATCTTTAATTAATTTTCATTTTATATTAAATTAATATAATGATAATTCTATAGGTTTCGTTGCAGCAATTGTAAATAGCGATTTTCAATGAACTGAAATATTTTTTCGTCCGCCTTTTAAAATATTTTTTCTCCAATGACCTATCCCAAATATATTTTTATTAGATCTTTGAACAATATAACTTATTTAAGTGTGCCTGTATTTTCAGTTGCCATGTACATAATGTCAAAGAGAGGCAAAAGGAACCTGTACTTGAACGGTTACAAGTACTATCACAAAATCGACTCAAGATCCTCACGAACCTGTCCCAGAATGACATGGGCCTGCTTCCGGATCTAAACTGGATGTAGAGCAAAAGTCGTCACCATCGGTGATACTATAGTTTCAGTAACAGAAACGCACAATCATTTACCTTGAACATGGATGTGACTTGTTTTTTTTTTTCCTGATCTGTACATTTTGGTACTCATAAAAAAATACAATACGAGAACTAATGAATTTGTAAACAATATGTATATACCCCATATTACAAAGAAGATAATATACCAGGTTTAAACCAAGCAATAAGGATATCCGACCAAATTAAAACATATTTTCCATACTTAAAATGCCGTTATTCAGCCGTTATTTTAAATTGTCCGGATAATATTTTATTACTGTTCTAATCTTGGTACCTACTATGTTTTCAAACAAGTTTTGATGATTATTTTCTTTTAAATGTCTAATCACTTCTTGTTGAACTTTTTTTCCGCTAGATAAAATATTTACTTAATTTATAAATACTATTACGAAACTTAATGTGACTACATTTATTTAATTACAATAAATTTTATCGGACACACTACAACAACGACGACGACGTTGTTCGTCATTTGCCAGTAGCTGTGGCTGGTACAGTTATTACTATTTTGTCAAGATGTGGGAAACAAAACTTAGTTAACTAACGACACAGATATTATAGGAAGATTGACTCAAGACACAAGACAAGACGAGGAAAAATGAGAAAAGGGTCAAATGGGTGTGCTCTCGACACAGCAGTAGCAACTGCCACTTTAAAGTGTTTACTCTAGATGATGTTATCGTTGCACTGCAGGAAGACCATAATCATACTTGATACATTTTTAACATTATGTTGTACACTTGGCGGACTTAATGCCTAACGGAATTATTTAATATTTTTTTCTTTTCTTTCGACATATTGGCATGATAAACTAAAATGTTTTAAATAGATATTTTGTTTTATTTTATGGAATACCTTCGTTTACTGAAATAGCTCTTGCAACGTATTGAACTACATATCTGCTGCATATTAAGTTAGTCTTATAAACTTTACGTAAGATCACTAATCCGTGAGATTTTCCTCAGCATTCTTTGTTATGTCTCAAAGAGGGAACAATCTAATATGCCTTGAAGGATATACTTACTACCACAAACGTGAAAATGAGCGAGACAAAACGCATAATAAAAAGAGATGGGTGTGTTCCACTCACTTCTGCCGTGGTTGCCGCGCTGTTCTATACACCATTGATGACGTCATCGTCACTGCCAAGAAGGATCATTACCATGAACCGACGAATAACCAAAGAAAACCCATTATGTAACAATTTACATTTATTTTGTTTAAAATCATGTTTGTTAAAATGTTTGTATTTGAGTAAAATATATGCTATACCGGCCGAAAAACATGGGTGGAAAGATAAACTGACTACCGTGGGTGACATGATCGTATCATACGTCTTACACAACCACTCAAGGTCTCGAAGGTTTGGTGGAAAGAAGTGGCCACGGAATAACGAAGATTTTAATCCAACATAACATTGTAAGCATATTATCCAGCATTTTTTCTTTCTGTCTTTTTTTTAAATATATTTTATTTACTTTTTTATCCTGTATTTCATTTATTTCCTTTTGATTTAAGAGTAGAATTTAAATATTTTACCTAAAAATTGTTTTATCTATTTCATTTTATTTAAAATATACGTCTCCTGCTCTTTTATTTCCAATTATCTTCTTGTAAGCATACAAAAAGGCAAAAACAGAATCACCCAAACAATTTAAATTCTTTATCACTTACTTACAAAAGTCTGGTGTTTATTTGATTATGAAATACCATTAAGTATCAATCTATGGTAGTTAAATCTTATTCAAAGAATAGTAATGACGGTCAGATGTGTTTAACCTTTTTTGTTCCAGGACCTCTAGATTACTTAATCGAAAAAAACATCGAGAAAAAAGGATATCCTCGTGATAGGTGACAACAGGAGCCCTTTATTTGAAACACTTGCTTGATATGACATGTGATTTTCGTTCGAATACTAATTAAAAATCAATTGAAATAACTTTAAATAAAGACGTTAAGTACTCCCGAAGTTCAGTTTTGTTTTTTTATAATCACTACCGTGTGGAACTATATTATTGTCATTGGAAAATCAGCCATCAATCAATTAACATCACACGAAATTATGACGCGAGTGATTCAAAAATAGGGGCCCTGGTTCTCCATAACCGATAACTACCTTAGTGGAGGAATGCGATGGAGATGTTGTCGTCGCAGCAACGGGTGTCTCGCTGCTGTAACCACTTTCGAGGAAACAATTATAAGATTTAATAATAGTCACAATCATCCACCTAAAGGCATTAAACTTAACAAGGGAAAATAAACAATGACATTACCTTCTGAGAAAAGACCGTAACTTGAGATATATCGGAGAATATTACCTAATATATATATTTTTTACCTGTGTTTAAATTTTCTAATAAATTGTATTCATTATGGATTTTTTTCTATCAAATAACCATGTTATTTGCTCTTCTCCAAATGACGTCAAATGTCTATCAAAGTCCATTCCATCACTGTCAGTTATGGCTAAATAACTTTACGTATCTTTTTATAATCCGCATGTCATTGGACGCTATTATTTCCAAAGCATGTAACTGCAGGTTTGAATCTCATACTCAAACTTAAGCGTTTATTTGCCAAGAACATAGTAAATAAAGATAACATTTAAGAGTAAGAAGCATAGCAATTATTTAGTTATTACAAACAAAATACAATTAATTAGATCTCTTTAGTAAGTTTATCTTTTAGACGACCCGTCTGGTGTAGTGGTCGAGAAATCGCCTGCTACGCAGCGGGTTGCGGGTTCGATCCCCGCACAATACAAACATTTGTGTGCATGAACATGTCTGTTTGTATTGGTCTGGGTGTTTTCTATGTATATCATGTATGTATTTACAAAAAAAAAAAGTATTTAAGTATTATATCCGTTGTCTGGCACCCATAACACAAGCTTTGAGTAGCTTACTTTGGGGCTAGATGGCGATGTGTGGGAATGTCCAAAGGATATTTATTTATTTATTTATTTATTATCTTTTTGGTAGGGCACATCTGACCATGTTTTTATTTTTTATTTCAGGTATCCGTTACGCTTTCACAGTGTCCCTCCGTGGCTGCCGCATCATCGTCGTCGAAGGCTACCGATTCGCCATCAAAAACAAGAGCAAGGCTCGCGTGCCCACTAACAAAATTCAATGGCGGTGCTCCACTCACGGCAAGCACGGGTGCAAGGCGGTCCTCTTCACTTCCAGAGACGAGATCATCTACTTGGAGAATATACACACTCACCCACCGCTTACCGACAGGAAAGCGAGGAACAAGTTCTTTTTCCCGATTACCAGCGTCAAAAAGTATTATGGGGTCTAGAGCGGATGTTGCAATAGCTACCTTATGATCAGCCCGTTTAGTTGCAATTTATTTTTTATTATTATTTGTGATATCTGTTTTGATAGTATTTGTTATGCAGTTTTTTTTATTGTATATGCAACGTGAGTTCTAGTCAGTTAATCTCTAATAACCTTCTTATTGCCTGTTGTTTGTTATATGACGTTAAATAGCTGTCATAAATGCGTCAATTGTAAACGTATAAAGAAATAGACTGGGCAGCAGTAACGCTAGTGAATTACTGTTTAGTAAAACATTAAGCGGAAAAACCACCATGAGTCGATCGAGGTTATATTAGTCTAATTAACTAAGGAACATAGTACACGAATTGGAAACATCATTACAATCTAATTAAATTGAAGGTTTAAGAGGGTTTAATCATCGTCACTAAAAGCCATAAAGATATTGAAAATAACTATGACTGATGATGAAAAAAAGGTACGTAGAGTTGCGAATGTAAGCCTTTAAAGGTAGAGATAGATTTCCTCAGCAGGGATTTATAATGCTAAATTGGAAAGAATGATTGAGGAAAAAAAAATGGTTTCATAACTTTTATAAAGTGGATCCTGTTAGTTGTTATGAAAATGATGATAGAAGCAAATATTTGCATTGGCAAAATGTGGCAGTTATAAGCTTATAAAACAATTAGATCAAGGCGACCTAAAACTTTATACTTTTTTGTATTATTTTATTTGATTTAAAAAAAATACTTCAAATCCACTTCACACACTTATAAAGCTGATATTTCATTACGATTATGTCTTAGTAGGACCATACGTAATTAGGATTTCTGTACCTTAGTCATAATATTAGATTAGTAAATGTATTAATCACTTGTTTAAACAATTAACTATTTTGGTGTCTATTAAACCGATTTAACTAAATATATACATATTAGTTTATATAAATATATCCATAAAAAATAATAGTTTACTGATCATAAGACCGCAAGTTCCATTTTTTAATTTAACTTGACCAACATTTTTCAACAACATTGAAACACTTGCCTTCTTCACACCATAGCTTACCCACGAGTATTTGATTTACCTTTTACGCGTTACATTTTACTACAATTCATTAGACGAAATAAGACATAATTACATACCTACTTTATAGATTACATAGTTTGGAAGTTAGCGGTGTTTCACCCCCGTACCTCGGAAAAGCACGTTAAGCCCTGCCCTGGCCCATTGGTCCTGCGCCTGTTCTCTCTCCGGTCGTGTCAAATTGCTGTCCCATCGGGCTATTAGAGTAGAAGGAATAGAGAGTGCACCGTGTTTGCGCACACACTGGTGCACTATAATATGTCCCGCGCAGTCTAACAACTAACCAGTTGTTGTGACAGGCCACCGTAGTCGAAATCGGCTAGAGGGACTATTAATGGTGATTATAATGATTCCAGTAGTAGATACGAGTTAATAGAATAATTGTCCTGCCTTCGACTCTGAGATTTAATTGACCATGTAGTATGCCCTGCTACGCGTCTATTAACTCGCACACAGGTTTAGCGCAAGAAAGAGAAAGTAGAAAACCTCACTCCCTCCCACGCCTCACAGCACTGCCAGCCGCCTGTCGCTCATTCGTGTCCGTGCGCGCGCGCCGTTACAACGCACGCAGTAACCACAGTATATATAGTTAAGTTTTTATTTCGTGCGAAACTTACCTTATAGTGATACGTATATATTCATAAAGTGAATGTGATGTAAAACGCACTACCCAGCGTGGCTGCACCATGCATGCTTTACGCTTCGCGGCCGAGCTAGCACGCGATGCTAGCCAGTCCGCATTTTCCGCTCCGAATCAATACGCGATATTGATCTGTAGCAAATACCGGCCGAGCTGACACGCGATGTCAGCCAGTCCTAATTATCTAGATCATTTTTGATCTCAGCTGAGACTTTTGGTATGCGTTGCTTCCAATATCCTACCCTCATTTTCATTGCGAAAAAGAGGAACAAGTTGGGTGAATTTACAGTCAATTGGGCTTTAATGCTAATAATAAATTACAGCCAAAGGCATTCATACATAATTCCACATACTAAGCAGCGCTGACGATGCGCCATCATGGCCTCTAAGTATGAAGCAGCGGCCCTCGCCCGCACTCATCCGGCCCAACAGGCGCCTGCCTGAGTATGTTCTACCTGTGCGAACGCGACGGCCCATGATGCGCCGCGAATTACTTCGTAACGGTGATCTACCGTCACAACTGCAGCGTTTTTTCAACGTTTCGCACTTGGAATCAGAATCCGACCAAAAAAGGTATGTGTTTTTATGAAAGCTTTATTATATCACCTTAAAGCCGTACGTACATATGTACTTATTACGGGCTACCGTATTCCACTCGTGGCGAAACCACGACCGAACACTTGTCTCAGCCAATCTTTTGATAAATATTAAAATGGAGCATATTGTAAGCCATCACACTAACAAACAAAAATAGCAATGAAATAATACAAAGCACCTTTTCGTAAGTACCGAAAAATAGTGGCGGCAGACTTATTTCAAATCGAATAAATTTTTATTTATTTTATACATTTTTGCTCGGAAAAGTAAAATTAAAAACACTTTTACTGCCTAGACCTTAATCATAAATACACGTATTCTGCAACCTGCAGTACACGCTCCAAATTTTTTCCCAAAGCTCTAAAAACGGTAGCATGGCATCCCTCCATAGCTCACGTAGTTATGGGTGGTTTTGGTCTTATATCCGCCATTGATTACAACTCTTTTGTACTTATTTCTTGCCAATGGCTATAAAATTGTCTAATTAGACAATGCTATGGTGAACGCAACACTGCTTAATAATACTACTTAAAATATCGAATTTAATAGATTGTGTAAAAAGATAACAATTTACTTTTTTTGAAAGCAAGTTTCTACATACATTTCTGCTTTCTGTTTATACCTATAACTATTCAGCTTGTGGTTGGCTCTTTTATTATAAATAGCAAGCAAGCAAGCTGTAAGCTTGCCCAGTACGTACCAAAATATGGTTGGGTCCATATAAAAATGAGAATGAGCTTTGCTCAATACCTGGCATATGTATGATTCTGAATGGTAGAAAATTTGACGTATTTAGTTTTGAAATCCAACTGAGATTTAATCAATTTCTCAGGAAATATAACGGTAAAGCTTAGATTTTGTTTACCGATGCAATAACAACTAGCTGGAAAGCGTGATTGTTTTGAAATGTATCTTATCAAATTCCGTAATCAATATAGTACTACCGTCATACTAGATTTATTAAGGTGTCCGCGGTTTTCCATTGTTTTGAGTTTATTTCATTTTTAGAAAAATATGCTGTGACAGTGATACGCTTTTTTATGAATGCATTCATATAACCGTCGCAAAGATCGGTACTTAATCTCGAGTCGAGAAAACTGTGTCCTTTATCTTTGGAAAAGTCAGCCACCGACCAGTAAAGATCGTGACAACCTTTGGTCACCTTAAATTAATTTACTTTTGTTTCTATGAGCTTATTTTTTAACATATGCTACCACGATCACCACCGAAGAATAATTCAAATAAAATGTCATATTGTATGAAGTATCCGCAGATAGCACTAACCAGAACTAATCAACACATTGTTAAATATACCGTAAGAATAGGTAGCTACAAAATTGAAACAAGTCCATTTTACGAAAATAATGCCTTTTTGTTTTTTATGGATATGCAATAACAAAGCATATGAATTGGTACAATTTAATTTTCTCAATTACAATATTATTTTATTTAATATTCTTCGGTTATTTTTATTTGTCATGTGCCACATGCCACACGTAAAACGTAGGGACGTTTAAGGTGTGATAAATACAAGACATGTTCATTATTACACAAATACTACTATGGATATTTTTTTTAACAAAAGGCAATTATTATATATTAAAATAAATAAATAAAACTGGCGTATCCTAAATGCAATGCTGCATTAGACCCAAATTGCACTACAATTATCTAATTTGAGTTATTGGAAATATGAACCATGTTAATTTTCCTACTATTTATTCTGTGATTTAATAATAAACTACATCAAATAAATATATTCTCTAATCATCAGTTTTTTTCACCCATTACATTCATCCACTCCACAACAATCTTCCCCAGAAAGCCACTAAGTTACTAAGGAACGATTCTTTGGAAACGTTGCTCCAATTAATAATAAAATAAATACTTATAATATGAACTTTATCGTTTGATGTTTAAAGAATTCGATAAACTGTGTTTAATAAATTTTCAAATGACATTTCATCTTAATATTCACCAGTTACTAAGGTATGGTGGAACAATTGTAGAATTAAAATTAATAACAAAACAGGTCTAGTGGCACGATAGTCCGGCCCGCCTCCTAGTTGAATATATATATATATTTCATTTTCAAAATGTTTTTTTTTAAAGGACTTTCCCTTCACTCTTACGCCAGAGGACGTCATGTGATACGACAATTCATTAAAATTTGAGTCAAATAGTTATTGTAAACCAAATAATTCTTGTTTTTTTTTTTATGAACCATATATAAGAATGTTTTTAAATATGTATGAAACCAGTCTACCTTGGGATCTCGATATGACAAAGGTACTTGTATAACTATATCAGTTTATTTTTAGATTTTTTGTCCAAATAGGTACCCTAATTCTGAATCATAATCAGATTTTTTTTGACACTGCTCATAATATTGAAACAAGTCAATATTTGTCAAACTTAAATATATTTATAATGAAATAAATAAAAAACTCATAGTAACTGACTCGAAAGATAGTAACTAACTCGAAAGATATTTACTATAATCCTTAAAAGTTATCCAGGCAATAAAATTGTGAGTAAATTTACAACGAGAAATCTGACCATGTGCTGACTATCGAATACTCGGCGAACATTCCTGGTCGATTAGTCGAATATAAGATAAACGTATTTGGCCGGGGCCGGGTAGTACCAAAACTTCTGTCGGAGAAATTGTTTGCGGTCGTTCGCCCTTATAAAGTCACAAAGTTCTCAGAAGCCGATTTTTAATCTTCTTCATTTCTGAAGAAGATTGTATATTGTAAATTGATTGATATAGTTACTTTTCAGTAACTAAAATACTTATTGAATTTTTAATTATATATAAATAAATAAAAAATCATTACTTACCTACTTACCCATGCCTTAAAATTTCTGATAACGACAATATTTCAAAGCCATTGAATTTTCGTATTCTTTTGGTAACTCAGCAAATAATCATATACCATAGATAGATACCTGTAAATATTTCATGATCTTAAGAGAATTTCATTCCTTAAAATAAATAAATTAATCAATTGCTTTTATATCAATCATCTAACACTTTTTATAACCAAATGTTTTCTCAGGTATTCGAAATTTAAATGTATAAAATATTATTTATATGTTTGGTATTCGGACGTATATCTTTAAAACAGTCACATTAATACCTAAATATCCCATTCTAAAAAGCAATAGAATATCATGTATGTATTTCAAATCTATAATTATAAAATATGTTAAAAAATTGCAAGACAAGATAACGATTTGTCAGACTTACCTTCCAGCCCGTTACCTTATCAAAGATAATGCGCTTACTAAAAAGTGTTTTCTGTATGTAGCTTTCCTCGTAATAAAATTATCATTTGTTTTACGTGCCAAATTCAGTGTGTAAAACTATAAAATTCGCAAACCGTCTCAGCTCAACAATACGTATTCCGTATTGTTTGCAATTTATCTAACACGCCACAATAAAAATAAGAAATAAAACTATTTCAGTTTCAGATTCCTAAAATAAATAAATTATATATTTTTAGTTAATCATTAAAAAAAAAAACTAACAAATATCTTCTTTCTTCCTAGTAAAAATATTTGTTTATAGTAGAAAGTTATAACTTATCATAGTTATCATACATCCATTCTTTTTTAGTAATAATAATACATCTAAATGTCAAAGATGGTGACGTGAACAATAAATTGTTATTTAATATGAACGTTCTAATGATCAAACACTAACAGAGATGTCAACTTATTCTGTTGTAACAACATTGATTTTACTCCGAACATCTACATGGTCAATTAAATCTCAGAGTTGAAGGCAGGACAATTGGATGATCAAACGAACTTACCTTAAGTGAAGTTCGATCCAAATTGTCCTGACTTCGACGAAGAGATTTAAGGTCCCACCCTTCCCAATTCCCGTGTACGTTTTTTATGCAAAAATAATCGTCACCCATACCATAAGTATAATCGATGTTGTACATCTCATACATCGGTCTCCTTGCTCTGAAATTAATGAGCGACAGGCGGCTGGCAGTGCTGTGAGGCGTGGGAGGGAGTGAGGTTTTCTACTTTCTCTTTCTTGCGCTAAACCTGTGTGCGAGTTAATAGACGCGTAGCAGGGCATACTACATGGTCAATTAAATCTCTTCGTCGAAGTCAGGACAATTTGGATCGAACTTCACTTAAGGTAAGTTCGTTTGATCATCCAATAAAAAATATTTTTCTGTATATAAATAGTAACTAGACATAAAATCATTAATACATAGGTATGTACTACAGTAATGTGTAATACCACACAATAATATAATGAGATTCTGATATGATATGAGTTCTACTAGATTTTATTTTTTTAACTTATAAGTACCTTCCTTAAATCAAATGACTTCTAGTTATTTTAAAATCATATTAACTTTCTTTTGCATTATAACGTCAGATATAGTATTCTTTTTTTTCTTTTTTTTTATTTACCAGAAAAAATACCAAATTTCAAATTTTACAAATAGCTTTAAATACCACTTAGGTTTGAACTAAAGCTAAGAAGTTTGCACAATACAATTAAGTTCTAATTATATTACTTACTTGCTATTTGGTTGATATAGTTTGATCAGTTTTGCCATGATGGGATTTAATGCTGATGTTTATGATGATGCTTATGCTGTTTATGATAATTTACTGATGCTTACATATTGATGTTTTTACATAGTATGTTTTAAGTTCGTAAGTTGTATTTGTTATTATTTGTATATTATGGTTTTTTATATTATATACCATATTATACACATATTATGTTAAATATTTCAGGTTTGGAGTACATACAATCACAAAGAGGAACAACACTTCTGCTGTATGCTGGATATACTTACGGGCTAATGTCGGCCAAACGAAAACGCCATATTTGGCGGTGCTCGACTCACAATTCAAAAGGATGTGCCGCTAACATATACATTGTCGACGAGAAGATTGTTTAGGAAAAAAACTTCCACAATCATGAGCCCCCATTACTAGAAACCTTTTTTTTTTTTTTTTTTTCGACTGGGAAATGCTTTACGCATACCCTTTGATCCCGGGGGAGACCAAAGGGTTATGTGGGACTCCCCCACCCTATGCGGGCGGGTATACCCACTAAAAACCAGTCGGTGTCCTCCAGTGCCATATAAGGGGGGCGCTGCGCTATGTTATCGCCCTAGGTGTGCCCCTGGGCATTCTTCCGCAGGCCCACCTCTGGCTGTGGCTCGTAGGTTTTGCGAGCTCTTCCTAGTTTTAAGGGAATATGATATTCCCAAATCATCAGGAGACGGCGTGCGGGACACACGCGCCACCGTCACGGCCCACTTCAGCGAGCGGTTGACACCCCCGTGTCAGCCGCCTGGGACCATTACTAGAAACCTAACCTAACCTTACCTAATTTTATTTTATTTTATATTTTAAGAAAACCAACATCTTAAAAGTTCATTGTTCAAAGTAGTTACTTCTCATAGAAAGTTAAGCCAATAAATTTGTGAGCTTTGTCTTTTTTTATTTTGTACATTTCACGTCATAAAAAAGGTAATCATTTAAAATATCAAACTAAATTAATTGTTTTCATAGTAATAAGCATTTGAATGTAGCATTCAAAACACCACTTTGAGATGTTTTCAGCTCTTAAAGCGAATTGAAAAGTTAAAGTATCTTTAACCACCTAATAGAACTAATGGGTCAAATGTTCTTATGTTTTCTGGCTATCCTTGCAGTGACACCGCGCTTCATAACATCTTGTATAGGCAACCCTCTCATAGTGATTGCTGGATGCTGCTAGTGGATACAAGTACTCACGCAAGAGGACCCGAGGTGGACTTGTGTTAAGCAATCGTATTAATTTGACAGTTCAAAACGGATGGTATGATCTGTCAAACGTATTATCCTTTGCCGTTTGACAGATCATACCGAACGTTTTGAACTGTCAAATTAATACGATTGCTTTATTACACAATTCCACCTCAGAACTGTTGGTGATGTCTCCAAAAAAAGGTGGCACTGTTCGACAAATAACGCTGGAGAGTACAAAGCTGTTGTTAACAAATTTGGTGACACAATCATAAAAATCAATGCGGAACACAGCTAGGGCTTGGTAGAAAAATCCAAAAAAATATTTTTCCAGTTTATTTTTGATGATTATAAATATTTTTTTTTAAGTGTGATGATTGATTGATAATATGATTTTAATAACAAAAAAAGTTCAAAGGAACGCGTTTTCTGCTCTCAGTTTTTATATGAAATAGAGGATAAACATCTATTTCGTATGGGTTCTGAAGTGCAGTGCTAGTGTGTAATGGCTCTAATAGTAACCAGACTTGGCCTTACGTGGTGTGTCAAAGTACCGTCAGATTTTTTTGTAACATTGACCTCCATACTCACTGGACACCTGGTAACAGTTGAGCGTTGTCACACATGTGTACATTACACCTAGTTGTTACAAAACTGTATTTATTTAAATTCATTATCTATAGTAGTTAATTCATCTTATAATAACTTTTTTGCAGATCTGGTGTTGGTATTCGGGAGCAATGAAGCGGGGCGAAGAACGCTAACAGTGGATAACTACGTGTTTTCAGTACATTTAATGACACCCATGAAAAATAACGAGGTGAAGATTCGATGGCGATGCAGGGGCCACTACAAAGGATGTAGAGCTACAGTGACCACCGTAGATGACACCATTATCTCTTGTAATTTGGAGCATGAGCAGTGTAAAAGCCTGTAAATATGTTAAATGTTTATTTTTATCCATTTTGTCGATAAGATACGTAAACAAAAGAATAATTTTGTATTTTTACATCTTGATCCTACCCAACTGTGCGACCTTAACTGTAGTTTATCATTTCCTCATCTGGCAAACTTACCGCCCCGTCTTGACCCCGTAGATTCCTGTATTATAATTGTTACAAAAAATACATAATTTATTACAGAGGAGCCTGAGTTCATAGTAAACCACCGAGGGGTAAAACATCTCAAGCTAAACAGATTCTTCTTCTCCAAGCATATGACTAGGAAGGTTACTGAAAATATTTTCAAGACGCGATGGTACTGCTCTTCACATCGATCATTTGGATGCAAGGCTGTTGCTGACACAATTGATGACCTCATTGTGTCCTGCAAACCAGATCATAATCATGACAAAGAATGATCTGGAACGAAATATCTAACTAAACATGTGCTTTGAAATTATTTCCTATTGTTATTGTTGAAAATAAGTAAATCTTATAATCTTACATTCTTATGTAGTACATACAGCGCCATCTATTTAGGCGCAAAAATAACGCTCAATCTGTCTTGTCTCTAGTCGCTTCTTGTCTGTGCTCTCTCACGATTGTATTAAGTGTGTCTCGTCATAATATGCAAATTATTCAAGAATAAGTGATTATTATTTTCATCAAACTATTTTAACATGGTAGCAGAGCGTAGTTAGAAGCAAAAAGTAAATGGGCAAAGCAAAATTCAAGATCTACAAGGACTACAAGTAAAGTGAATACGAACGTGATTTTCAAGGTTAGCGTCACGCTGAGCCGGTAAAACGAAAAACGGAAGAACTTAAATTATCGTCAAAATGGCTAAACAAGCAAAAATAGAAGATATAATGATACCTATTTTCGATGGGGTTAACTATTCTAGTTGGAAATTAAGATTGCTAACTTTGT
This sequence comes from Pyrausta purpuralis, assembly GCA_963924145.1. Taxonomy (NCBI): domain Eukaryota; kingdom Metazoa; phylum Arthropoda; class Insecta; order Lepidoptera; family Crambidae; genus Pyrausta; species Pyrausta purpuralis. The sequence goes on from OZ001643.1 coordinate 25,375,524, forward strand.
TAGAATACAAAGAATGCCACGAGGCTGCCATCATGAAAATTGAAAGATACGAAGAAATTGAATGGAAAAAGAAAGACCTTAAAGCTCGAACTATAATAATGAGAACAATAACAGACAATCAACTAGAATATATAAGTGAGTGCCGAACAGCGTTCGAAATAATGCAGAAATTCGACAAAATGTACCTAACGAAGTCCACAGCAATGCAAATAATATGTCGCGGCAAAATTGAAGAAATAAAATTAAATAATTACAGCTCAGTTGAAGAATTTTTCGTCGAATTTGCAAAAACAGTGAATGAGTTTAAGTTGGCCGGAGGGATATTAGAAGAAACTGAAAAGTTAAGATACATGCTAAGAGCGCTTCCACCAAGCTATAGTTATATTGGTGATTTCCTTGATGTTATACCGGAAGAACAAAGGACAGTAGAGTATGTATACAGTAAAATTAAAGAAAAAAATACGACTAGTAGCAACTCTGCCAAGAATAATGTAAGCACATTTGCAACCAAAACTGTAGCTCAGTGTTTTGTCTGTGGGAAGCCTGGACATCTCAAGAAGGATTGCTGGTATGGTCATCAGAAATATAATCAAGGACAATGCAGTGTTAGAGGTCAGCGAGGATTCCAGCGAGGTAGATTCAACAGTGGGCATCGAGGCAGAGGTCAAAATCAGTTCAGGAGTCAAAACCAGTCCAGTGGTGAATCTTCAAACTACCGAGGTCATCGAAGCAGAGGTCAAGGTCACTCCAGTGGTGAATCTTCTAACAATTTTTCAACGGAGTCATGGACAGCTCAAGTATGTAACCCGGAAATAAATCAGGTATGTGGATCTAATGAAAAAGAAGAATGTAACAGTGATTGTGAAATTAATTGGCTTTTAGATAGTGGGTGTACTGACCATATAATAAACAATGATTCATATTTTTGTAATTCCATAGGTTTAAAAAATCCTGTGAATGTAAAACTGCCTGATGGTAAAATGTTAAAAGCGACCAAAGTAGGTACTGTAAAAATTTATTTTCAAAACTATTATAACCGTAAATATGTTGACTTGAAAAATGTTTATTTTGTTGAAGGTATTAAGCAAAATTTGTTGAGTTTTTCTAAGATAACCAAGAGTTGTACTATAATAGCTAAAAATGAAAATGCAAAAATTTATAATGAGGCTAGAGAATTAGTAGTTGTTGCTGATAAAATAAATAACTTGTATTGCATCAAAAGTTTTGTTTCACAGAATGATATGTACGTACATTCAGCAGTTTTAACTCAAAAAGAGAAATGGCATAGAGCTCTTGGTCATGTAAATTTTCAATATTTAAATAAATAATAAATTAATTGAGGGTTATAGGATATAAGAGTTAAGGTTAAGGGATAAGATAGAAAGTACTGAAATGAAGTGTTCAAATTGTATTAAAAGCAAAATGTATAATGTACCATTTGAGAATAAGAGAACAAAGAGTAATGACATTTTAGAATTAATTCATACTGATTTAAACGGTCCACATAGTACAATAAGTTATGGATGAGAAAAATACTTTTTGACGTTTATTGATGATTATAGTAAATGCACAAGGATATTTTGCATTAAAAGTAAAGCTGAAGTTGCTAATTGTTTCATAGAATTTGTAAATTTAGTAGAAAATAAATTTAATAAAAAAGTTAAGAAAGTTCAGTGTGATAACGGCAAAGAGTATTTAAATAAAGATGTTTATGATTTTATAAGGCAAAAGGGTATAGAGTTGTTACCATGTCCACCTTATGTACATGAATTAAATGGTGTAGCAGAAAGATATAATAGGTGTGTGATGGACATTGCTAGGTGTTTGATGAGAGAAGCTAAGATTAATAGGAGGTATTGGCCTGAAGCAATAAAAACAGCAGCTTATTTAAAAAATAGAACAATTGCAAATACAGTTGAAAATAAAACTCCGTTTGAGATATTTTTTGGAATAAAACCGAATGTAAGTCATTTAAAAATTTATGGAAGTAGAGTATTTGTTAGGGTTCCTGAAGTTTTGAGAAAAAGTAAATGGGATGATAAAGCACAGATAGGTATTTTAGTGGGTTATAATGAAAATAGTTATCGGGTATTATTAAATAATAGAATAATTAATGCTAGACATGTACAAGTAGTTGAAGAAAGTACTGAACTGATTTGCTTAGAAAAACAAGATGATCAACAAGAAAGAAATTTAGAAAGTGAACATAGCTCAAAAGAAATTGTCTAAACAGTTCATGATAGTGATGAAAATTATGTAGATGCAGATGAGCCCAGTTCTAATGATTTTTTAAATAATCTTTTGGATAGTGACAACTTAAATGATAAAAAAGAGGATGTTGTAGAATCTAAAAAAAGAAAGAGAATTCTAGTTTCTAGATATTGCAATCCTGTTACACATTTTATATATGTTAATTATATTGATGCAAACGTACCAAATACATTTGAGGAGGCGATGAACTCTAATGATCATAAACAATGGCAAATAGCAATGGACTCTGAAATAAATAGTTTAAATAAAAACAATACTTGGCAAATTGTTGAAAGGCCAATAGATAAGAAAGTTAAAGATGTAAAGTGGGTTTTTAAAAATTAAAGTAATAATGAGTATAAAGCTAGATTAGTTGTGAGAGGATTTCAGCAAAATGAACATATTGATAATGCTTATTCACCAGTGGGGAAAAATGCAAACATTGAAAATTTTACTGTCATACAGTTGTAAAAATAATTTATTTATAGAACAAATGGATGTAGAAACAGCTTTTTTAAATGCTTATGTAAAGTCAGAAGTATATGTTAATCAACCAGAAGGTTATGAAACTGATAACAATAATGTTTACAAATTGCAGAAGGCACTCTATGGTCTCAAAGAAAGTCCAAGAGTATGGTATGATTGTTTCGATGAGTTTATTAAAACATTAAATTTTGTAAGAAGTAACTATGATTACTGTCTATATGTCAATAAAGCAAGCAAAGATCCAATATACATATTAATTTTTGTTGATGATTTTTTGATCTGTTGTAAAGATAAAAGGAAGATAGATGAAGTAAAAACTAGTTTAATGAAAAGATTTGCTATGAAAGACTTGGGAAAAATTAAAAGTTACATTGGTATAGATATTGAATATAGTGATGATAAAAGCATAATGACTTTTAATCAAACAAAGTACATTGAATCTTTGGCTGCTAAATATGATCTTCAAAATACTAAGTTATATGATACTCCAATGGAAACTAATTTAAAACTAGAACAAGCTAGAGAAGTAGATGAAACTATTAAGTACAGAAATATAATAGGTGAATTACTGTATATAAGTACAGGCACAAGGCCAGATGTAGCATATAGCGTTAATTATTTGAGTAGATTCCAATCTTGTTATAACGCAACTTATTACAAGTATGCAATGAGAATCTTAAAATATTTGTATAATACTAAGGATTTAAAGTTAACATACTCTGATAATATGGATACTGATGTATTAGACTGTATGGTAGACTCTGACTTTGCAGGAGACAATGTAGATAGAAAGTCTACAACCGGTTTTGTTATAAGATTGTTTGGAAACTTAATTTTTTGGAAAACACGTAAACAGAGTACAGTAACTAAATGTTCATCTTTTGCAGAGTATACTGCCCTGTCAGAGGCAGTGACAGAAGTACTTTTTATTAGGAACTTGCTGAGTGAATCGTTTGATATAAAATTTTGTAGCCCAATAAAAATTTATGTTGATAACTCAGGTGCAGTTGTAATAGCTAAATATGGTAACTTTACAAAAAATTCAAAGCACATCGAAGTGCAGTATCATTATGTAAATGAGAACTATGAAAACAAATTAATTGACATTGTGAAAATTGATACTACATCTAATTTGGTCGACATGTTAACTAAAAGTTTAGATAAAACAAAATTTTTGAAAAACAGGTTACACTTAAGATTAATTTAGTAATTAAGTTTAGTAAGTAATTAAGTAATAGTATGCTTTAAGAAAATTGTTTTTGTAATTAGGTAAAGTTAAAATTAAAGAAGTTATGTAAAAATAAAAGATAGAATGTTAGTTTAGTATAAAATTTATTGATAGATATGTTAAAGTTAGTTTAGTTAATGTCTGAAGTCTGATGAAAGTTGTATGATTGTTTAAGCTAAATGTGGTAAGATTATAAATTTAAGGAGGCGTGTTGAAAATAAGTAAATCTTATAATCTTACATTCTTATGAAGTACATACAGCGCCATCTATTTAGGCGCAAAAATAACGCTCAATCTGTCTTGTCTCTAGTCGCTTCTTGTCTGTGCTCTCTCACGATTGTATTAAGTGTGTCTCGTAATAAAATGCAAATTATTCAAGAATAAGTGATTGTTATTTTCATCAAACTATTTTAACAGTTATCATTATAATGTACCAAAATAAAGTGTTTTAAAATGAAAAAAAATACTATTAATTATCTCCAAACAATCTCCAATCAATAGGATCCGAAACATGGTCTCTTATTATGGGCCTTATAACGAAGCTCAAAATCACACAACGAGCGATGGAAAGGGCTATGCTGGGTGTTTCTCTACGGGATCGAATCAGAAATGAGGAGATACGTAGAAGAACTAAGGTAACGGACATAGCCTTGAGAATCAGTAAGCTCAAGTGGCAATGGGCAGGGCACATAGCGCGAAGAACTGATGGCCGTTGGGGCAGGAAAGTTCTAGATTGGAGACCTGGTCGAAGGGTCTCCAATCTAGAACTTTCCTGCCGCAGCGTGGGACGTCCAACAACAAGATGGACAGACGACCTTATAATGATCGCAGGATCAAACTGGATGCAGACCGCTAGTGATCGGTCGCTGTGGAAAGCCGTGGGGGAGGACTTTGTTCAGCAGTGGACGTCCTTTGGCTGATAATGATGATGATGATCTCCAAACATTGTAGGACTTAGCATCCAACGCGGCAACGCAGCTAACATCATAGTCTCCTTGCCGCAAGGAAATTGTTTTGTTTTTGCATAGGTAGATTTTATGTTGCAGGTCTTAGTTTGAATATTTGTCTTGTTTGTTATTAATAAAGCCCTATCAGCAGTTTGATGATAAGGAAAGAGATAATTCACTACACAAAAGTAAAAGAAAATATTTTTCTGAATAAAATTTACAATTATCTTTGTTTCATTTATTTTGAAGCCCATTAGACATAATTACAATGCTTATTTTTTCTGATAGTTAATATTTCAATTTTTATGGACTAACACACGTTTGTTTTACCCAGGTAAATTTAAGCTCGGTTCGTAAAAATATTTTAGTTAAGTCCGATTTAAGTAGTATTCATTTAGGTACTGCTTGAAAAGTTACTTAATAAATTACATTCTGTCCACGATACCTGAATTAAATTATTTTATTTTCAGTTTCTTACGTTCTCTCTCAGCGAGGTCGTAAATTATTGAAATATGAAGGTCATACCTTCTCAGCTTAATTTTCAAAGGGCAATGCGAAATGGTGGAGGTGTTAACTTTACAGCCACTTAGGGTGCAGAATGAGGATCGTGACCGAAGATTATGAAGTTACAGAAGTATTTGGAGCTCATAACCACACGCCTAGGAATAAAAAAGACGCAACGGATAAAGATGAACATCAGTTTATTTGCTAGTTTAGTAGCTTAGTATTCAAAATACAAACAAAATAGATATTAATCTTAGCATGAGTTGTTTTGGATTAGTTTAGATAGTATATAGAAATAACATGCTTTGACGGAAATGTGTTACAATTTTATTAGGTAAATATATACTTTTATTACAAAATTGAAAAGTTTGTTTGTGTGAACGCGTTACTATCATAAACTACTGAACCGAATTGTTTTTTGTCTTAGATAGCCTATTTATTTAGGTTTTAGGATATAAAACGTCACGCTATAAAAAATCACCGAAAGGGCCAAAAACGTGCGGATGCAGTTGCAGGGGACCGCTATACTAATTGTACTAAAGGTAGCCTGTGTTGTTTTTGTGCAAGCGTTATTTTTTTTACACCTAACTTCAGCTTCTATGTACGTAAAGTTAAAACCATTAAGCAGAATGGCGGAGTTTGTCAGAAGAAATGAGGTTAGCAAAAGTATCCTACACATATAACTATGAGCGCTGCAGAGCGCAAACACAGCCAACGTGTTGTGTTTATGTTTAAGGTTTGAAATAACCATAAATGAAATGGAAGAAACTTGCCTTTTACTAACCTGGTGTGAAAAAGTATACTAGCTATAAAATGAAAATATACAGGGTGACTTTGTTATCAGTACCGATATTTTGCGTAAAGACTCCACTGATGAATATGAACAACTTTTACAATGGGGCCAATAGTGAAATCGAGAAAAAAAAACAACTGTTCCATACTTTTGACCGCGCGCCAATTGAACTTTTGTATGGAACAGCTGTTTTTTTTTTCTCGATTTTACTATTGCCCCCATAGTAAAAGTTGTTTATATTCATCAGTGGAGTCTTTACACAAAATATCGGTACTGATAACAAAGTCACCCTGTATATTACTGGCGAACAACTCTGTCAATGTGTTTAAATTCTAACTTTTGTGTGTTTGCAGGCTTGTTTATCACATCGAAGAGAGGAAGACGTTTGTTCAAGCACAACGGCCACAGCTTCTATGAACATAGAGTTAACTGTAAAGGAGTAGGCACTTGGCGTTGTGCCTCATATGATATGCATGGATGTAAGGCACAGATCAAGATGTTAAATGATGTCATAATTCATACCCAAGGCACTCACAACCACAAGCCCGGTCAGCAACGAATAAACTAAAAAACTCTGTGCCTAACCATACTAATATTATTAATGCAAAAGTAACTCTGTCTGTCTGTCTGTTACTCCATCACGCCTAAACTACTGTAACAATTTGCATGAAATTTGGTATGGAGATATTTTGATACGCGAGAAAGGACATAGGCTATTTTTTACCACTGGAAAATGACGCATTCCCATGGGGAATTTTAGGTGGGCCGATCGCTTTTACGCTTAAACTACTGAACAGATATAAATGAAATTTGGTAAGGAGATAGTTTGAGACTTAAGAAAGGACATGAGTTATTTTTGACCGCGGGATAACAACGCATTCACCTGGGGAAAATTACTTTCCGAGGAAACTGATCGCTTTCACTACTAAATTACCAAAGATTTGAATGATATTTGGATAAAATTGGTATTACAGGAAAACAACGCATTCCCTATTTCCCTATGATAATCACACTTAGTATGGCCTCATCCCATCTCGGCACAATTCAAACATACATACAAAAAGTACAGGTCAGTTTTTTTTTCATACTACTATCCAAAAAAACTACCTAATGCGGACGAAGTCGAGATAAAAAGCTAGTATTTAAATAAAAACTTAAAGTATTGTGTCACCAGGACGTCACCTACTAGATGATGGTCCCTTTAAGGCATGAGGAAGGCCTTTAGACATAAATAACTATATCCAAAATCCCTAGTCGGCAATGTAAACACTAAATAACTAGGTGTCTTGCAAGCAAGCATTTCTTGATGCGTTAAGATGTTACAATTTTTTTTAATAACGCTGTGTGTGGTCAATGAGAATAAACAGATTGCGTTTGAATAAATTGATGGTCGCTCAGCACCATTCCTAGAGCACTATTAGCACTAGCTTCTGCCGGCGCTGCCAAAGGCTTAGAGTGAGTAACGTCTTAGACTTTACGCACCCTTACAATGACAATAGGCAACTATCTAAAACTTGGGTACACTGGTAATGTCAAGTCATATCAATTACCCGAACTATGGACTTTGGACAAGCGGCTATACAAAGTATGTGATATAAGTACTTTAATCTCAGAAATAAACGTTAAAAGAAAAAAAATCATTTTGATTCTGCCTTGGTTTATATCTGGCGTAAAAATTACTCAAGTACATGACTAGTAGCAGAACACAATGATGCAATTCTTAATTTATATTTTGGATCTTTGCAGGTGTCTTTAGATTTGCAATGTCGAAGAAAGGAAGACGTTTAGTGAAATTCAACAGTTACAGCTACTACGAAGAAAGGGTCACGACTAAAGGAGTAGGGGTTTGGCGCTGCTCCACTCACGTGCCCCGAGGCTGTAATGCGCAGCTTAAGATGCTGCATGAAGTCATAATTAGCGCCCGGGAAACTCACAATCACGACCCTCCTGGTGCTGAACAACTATATGTCTTGCTTGTAGATCCAAGAAGTGCGTGAAACATCAAAAATTGCAGTAGTAAATTTAACCTCCTACGGCGCAATTGCGGTGGCGGTCGCGTTTCCGCGGTGGCCTGCGTGCGCGTACGCAATTCGCGCGGTGTCAGGATACACGTTACGTAAACATTTAAAAATCTTATTGGAATAAGCTATTATCATTCTGTAAAAAGCATATTGTTACTTAAATAAATTGCCTATGCTTGTATTTTAAAAAAATGTAATCAATAATGAAAACATAGAACCAAACAAATTCGTGGTAGGGTGACGACATATACGAAAAAAAATGCGAGAAAAAAAACGAATATTAATCAATAACTGATAGCAACCGGATGTGTTTGCGGTCTATGGTGTAGAAACATCTGTTTTTTACTCATAAAGGTCAACATGCCCAAGGAATAAGCATTTATGCACCCATTTTATTTTTTTGCAAAAAAGTAATTAAAAAGCGCCCACAGGTGGGCGCTTGGGAAAACTCATGCACATTTGTCAGCGCCCACCATCGAGCGCTCTGGCTATCCAAGGGGCAGATTTATTCTTTGTTTTTTTTAACAAAATCTTTGATTTAATTTTTTTCTTATATGAGTTTGTAGTTCAATAATATGAGTGTTTACGAGGTTTTGACGTATTGTGACGTGCCATGGTTAAATTTATTTTTTTGACGTTGTTTGTTTCATTCCAGCCGTTTTAATTTTAGAATTATAATTAAATTAGTAAACCCCGCGAACTCCGTTTCGCCACCAGATGGCTTCGTTTTATGTAACATTTCGTTTGGTGATTAAAAGAAGAAGTGTTTTTGTTTGTTTTATATTTGAATTTTCTTTGCTATAAACCTCACGGAGCCCGAGACTTTTCCAACGAATGCAAAACCGTGGAAATCGGTTCGTGCGTTCTGGAGTTATAGCGTCCGGAAGAAAAACCCGACTTATTTTTATATAGTAGATTTTTGGGTAAAAATTTGGCCAGAAATTAGAAAAATTTCTTAAATCACCAAAATTATTATTAATATTACATTTTGGTACTTGATAATACATTTGTTTTTATTGATTTTAGCGAAAACGCATATCACGCTCATCCACTCTGATAAATAAAATGCTAAATTGAATCAGCAGATCAGAATCAGAACTGAAATTTTCAACTTATTATAGTTGAAATTGACCTTCTTAACTTTATAAAAGTAATGATGTACTAGGAACGTGGTAATGTCGTCTCTCATTCATTGTATGAAGTTAGAAGTGAAAAGAAAACAATGCATTTTCGACTTGGTTTATACTTGGCGTAAAAATAACTTACCTAGCAACCGTAAGTAAATGAAAGGACCCGTGATGCAATTCTGAATTCTATGTTTTGGGTCTTTGCAGGGTTATTCACAACGTAAATTAATTCTAAAAGATTTTTTTTTAGTGTGATGATTGATTGATAATATGATTTTAATAACAAAAAAAGTTCAAAGGAACGCGTTTTCTGCTCTCAGTTTTTATATGAAATAGAGGATAAACATCTATTTCGTATGGGTTATGAAGTGCAGTGCTAGTGTGTAATGGCTCTAATAGTAACCAGACTTGGCCTTACGTGGTGTGTCAAAGTACCGTCAGATTTTTTTGTAACATTGACCTCCATACTCACTGGACACCTGGTAACAGTTGAGCGTTGTCACACATGTGTACATTACACCTAGTTGTTACAAACCTGTATTTATTTAAATTCATTATCTATAGTAGTTAATTCATTTTATAATAACTTTTTTGCAGGTCTGGTGTTGGTATTCGGGAGCAATGAAGCGGGGCGAAGAACGCTAACAGTGGATAACTACGTGTTTTCAGTACATTTAATGACACCCATGAAAAATAACGAGGTGAAGATTCGATGGCGATGCAGGGGCCACTACAAGGGATGTAGAGCTACAGTGACCACCGTAGATGACACCATTATCTCTTGTAATTTGGAGCATGAGCAGTGTAAAAGCCTGTAAATATGTTAAATGTTTATTTTTATCCATTTTGTCGATAAGATACGTAAACAAAAGAATAATTTTGTATTTTTACATCTTGATCCTACCCAACTGTGCGACCTTAACTGTAGTTTATCATTTCCTCATCTGGCAAACTTACCGCCCCGTCTTGACCCCGTAGATTCCTGTATTATAATAGTTACAAAAAATACATAATTTATTACAGAGGAGCCTGAGTTCATAGTAAACCACCGAGGGGTAAATAAATAAATAATAAATAAATATTCTTTGGACATTCCCACACATCGCCATCTAGTCCCAAAGTAAGCTACTCAAAGCTTGTGTTATGGGTGCCAGACAACGGATATAATACTTAAATAATTTTTTTTTTTGTAAATACATACTTGATATACATATAAAACATCTCAAACTAAACGGATTCTTCTTCTCCAAGCATATGACTAGGAAGGTTACTGAAAATATTTTCAAGACGCGATGGTACTGCTCTTCACATCGATCATGTGGATGCAAGGCTGTTGCATACACAATTGATGACGTCATTGTGTCCTGCAAACCAGATCATAATCATGACAAAGAATGATCTGGAACGAAATATCTAACTAAACATGTGCTTTGAAATTATTTCCTACTGTTATCATTATAATGTACCAAAATAAAGTGTTTTAAAATGAAAAAAAAATACTATTAATTATCTCCAAACATTGTAGGACTTAACATCCAACGCGGCAACGCAGCTAGCATCACAGCCTCCTTGCCGCAAGGAAATTGTTTGGTTTTTGCATAGGTAGATTTTATGTTGCAGGTCTTAGTTTTAATATTTGTCTTGTTTGTTATTAATAAAGCCCCATCAGCAGTTTGATGATAAGGAAAGAGATAATTCACTACACAAAAGTAAAAGATAATATTTTTCTGAATAAAATTTACAAGTATCTTTGTTTCATTTATTTTGAAGCCCATTAGACATAATTACAATGCTTATTTTTTCTGATAGTTATTATTTCAAGTTTTTATGGACTAACACACGTTTGTATTACCCAGGTAAATTTAAGCTCGGTCATAAAAATATTTTAGTTAAGTCCGATTTAAGTAGTATTCATTAAGGTTCTGCTTGAAAAGTTACTTAATAAATTACATTCTGTCCACGATACATGAATTAAATTATTTTATTTTCAGTTTCTTACGTTCTCTCTCAGCGAGGTCGTAAATTATTGAAATATGAAGGTCATACCTTCTCAGCTTACTTTTCAAAGGGCAATGCGAAATGGTGGAGGTGTTAACTTCACAGCCACTTAGGGAGCAGAAGGAGGATCGTGGCCGAAGATTATGAAGTTACAGAAGTATTTGGAGCTCATAACCACACACCTAGGAATAAAAAAGGCGCAACGGATAAAGATGAACACCAGTATATTTGCTAGTTTAGTAGCTTAGTATTCAGAATACAAACAAAATGGATATTAATCTTAGCATGAGTTGGTTTCGATTAGTTAAGATAGTATATAGAAATAACATGCTTTGACGGAAATGTGTTACAATTTTATTAGGTAAATATATACTTTTATGTTAAAACTGAAGAGTTTGTTTGTTTAAACACGTTACTATCAGAAACTACTGAACCGAATTGATTTTTTTTTGTGTTGGATAGCCTATTTATTAAGGTTTTAGTATATAAAACGTCACGCTATAAAAAATCACCGAAAGGGCCAAAAACGCGCGGATGCAGTTGCAGGGGACTGCTATACTAATTGTACTTCAGTTTCTATATACGTAAAGTTAACACCATTAAGCAGAATGGCGGAGTTTGTCAGAAGAAATGAGGTGAGCAAAAGTATCCTATACATATAACTATGAGCGCTGCGCAGAGCGCAAACACAGCCAACGTGTTACCATTTTTATATTTATCTTATTGACCTTCCGGTTATGTTTAAGGTTTGAAATAAACATAAATGAAATGGGAGAAAATTGCCTTTTACTAACCTGGTGTAAAAAGTATACTAGCTATAAACTGGAAATATATTTACACTCTGTCAATGTGTTAAAATTCTAACTTTTGTGTGTTTGCAGGCTTATTTATCACATCGAAGAGAAGAAGACGTTTGTTCAAGCACAACGGCCACAGCTTCTATGAACATAGAGTTACTATAAGAGAGTAGGCACTTGGCGTTGTGCCTCATATGATATGCATGGATGTAAGGCACAGATCAAGATATTAAATGATGTCATAATTCATACCCCAGGCATTTACAACCACAAGTCCGGTCAGCAACGAAAAAACTAAAAAACTCTGTGCCTAACCATACTAATATTATAAATGTAAAAGTAACTCTGTCTGTCTGTCTATTACTCCATCACGCCTAAACTACTGTAACAATTTGCATGAAATTTGGTATGGAGATATTTTGATACGCGAGAAAGGACATAGGCTACTTTTTGCCGCTGGAAAATGACGCATTCCCATGGGGAAATTTAGGTGGGCCGATCGCTTTTACGCTTAAACTTCTGAACAGATTTAAATGAAATTTGGTACGGAGATGGTTAAAGACTTAAAAAAAGACATGAGTTATTTTTGACTGCGGGAAAACAACGCATTCACCTGGGGAAAATTACTTTCGGAGGAAACTGATCGCTTTCACTTCTAAATTACCAAGGATTTGAATGATATTTGGATAAAATTGGTACTACGGGAAAACAACGCATTCCCTATTTAGCTATGAAAATCACACTTAGTATGGCCTCATTCCATCTCGGCACAATTCAAACATACGTACAAGAAGTTCAGGTCAGTTCTTCATACTACTATCCAAAAAAAACTACCTAATGCGGACGAAGTCGCGGGTAAAAGCTAGTATTTAAAAAAAGCCTAAAAGTATTGTGTTACCAGGATGTCATCTACTAGATAATGCTGCCGTATTAGGCATGAGGAAGGCCTTTAGACATAAATAATTATATATAAAATAGTAGCTCTAGTCGGCAATGTAAACACTAAATAACTAGGTGTCTTGCAAGCAAGCATTTCTTGATGCGTTATGATGTAACAATTATTTTTAATAACGCTGTATGTGGTCAATGAGAATAAACAGACTGCGTTTGAATAAATTGATGGTCGTTCAGCACCATTCCTTGAGTACTATTAGCACTAGCTTCTGCCGGCGCTGCCAAGGGCTTACTCACTATAAAGTGAGTAACGTCTTAGACTCTACGCACCCTTACAATGACAATAGGCAATTATCTAAAACTTGGGAACTTAAGAAATGCCTAGTCAAATCAATTACCCGAACTACGACTTTGGACAAGCGGCTATACAAAGTATGTGATATGAGCACTTTCATCTCAGAAATAAACGTTAAAAAAAAAAAAAACCATTTTGATTCTGCCTTGGTTTATATCTGGCTTAAAAATTACTTCAGTAAATGACTAGTGGCAGAACACAATGATGCAATTTTTAATTTATATTTTTGATCTTTGCAGGTGTCTTTAGATTTGTAATGTCGCAGAAAGGAAGACGTTTGGTGAAATTCAACAGTTACACCTACTACGAAGAAAGGATCACGACTAAAGGTGTAGGGGTATGGCGCTGCTCCACGCACGTCCCCCGAGGCTGTAATGCGCAGCTCAAGATGCTGCATGATGCCATAATCAGCGTCCGGGAAACTCACAACCACGACCCACCTGGTGCTGAACATCTATATGTCTTGCTTGTAGATCCAAAAAGTGCGTGAAACATCGAAAATTGCAGTAGTAGCTTTAAGCAGTTTTATTCGTTGATTTTTAAACCAAAATCATTGATTTAATAACCTTTTTTTTCGTTTATTTGAGTTTGTAGTTCAATAACATAAGTGTTTACGAGGTTTTGACATATAATAGTTTTGGCGTATTGTGACGTGCCGTGGTTAATTATTTTTTAAAGGTTGTTGTATTCCAGACGTTTTCATTTTAGAGTTATAATCAAATTTTAGAATAAAAATGCTGGCCAGAATTTAGAAAAAGTTCGTTAATTACAAAAATCACTTTTAGTATTACATTTTTGTTCTTGATAATACATTTGTTTTTATTGATTTTAGCACAAACGCATATCATGCTAATTCACTCTGATAACGCTTCAATACTTCATCTAGGTAAATAAAATGCTTAATTAAATCAGAAGATCGGAATCAAAATTTTAATTTTCAACTTATTATTGTTCGAATTGACCTTCTTAACTTTATTATAAAAGTAATGCATGTACTGGCAACGTGGTATTGTCGTCTGGATTTTTCTTGTATTAAATTAAAAGAAAAAAGAAAACAATGCATTTTCGACTTGGTTTATACCTGGCGTAAAGCTTACCTAGCGACCATAAATAAATGAAATGACATACCCCTGTGATGCAATTCTAAATTCTATGTTTTTGGTCTTTGCAGGGTTATTCACAACGTCACAAAAAGGAAGACGTTTGCTAAAACTCAACAGTTACAGCTACTATGAAGATAGGGTCTCGACCAAAGGAGTTGGGTGTTGGCGCTGCTCTACTCACCTCGCTCGCGGTTGTAAGGCGAAGCTTAAGATGCTAGATGACGTCATAATTCACGCCCAGGAAACTCACAATCATAACCCCCCTGGTCGGCAATGGGACCACTAAAGAAATATATATCTTGTAGTTACAGGAATTGGGAATAATTCTGTGTGATTTATAGGACATCAATCAGAATGAGAACGAGCAAACTCCCGTCAATGGAGCACTGTTTACTTATTTGTTTAGAGTTATGGCTGTCAATCTAACATCTATTTTGTAAATTAATACCTACTATGCGCGAGGGCGAGCGCGAGCGCTTTTATCTGGTTGAACACTGTCAACAAGTATTCATAAGCGCTGTATATTATTATACTATAGCGAACGGAGTGCCGCAAGCCCAACACGGATCATTGAAATAGATTAAACCATTGATTAAAGTTAATTTGATAATGTTACTATTGATCGGGATACTTATCTTCTCCACGTCTTGGAAAGTAGAACTTACGAATGAAAATGTAAATAAAAGGCTTTATCCACTCATGTATTTAAGAAGCTCTAGACTATTTCATGCAAGTAAGAAGGAATTTAGCTAATTTTGTTGAACCCGGTACCTACATTTTCTTTGGTAATATTAGTGTAGCTTTTAAAGTGGTTCCAACTGTTTATAAAGTAATTAAGTTCGAATATATTTTTATGCATTTATATCATCATATTCTGCGTACAAGTACAATAATAATAACAATATAACTCTTTACAACTCAAAATGAAGTGAATTACAGTTGATAAGCTTAAAGTAAATGCACAACTTAGGCGGTCTCATCGCTAAATGCGATCTCTTTTAACCTAAAATCTTTATGTAAGGATACAAAGAATGTTTTTACTAGTATTATCTATAAACCATTTTAGGCGCGTTGGGATTCTCAATTTTGGCTTATTTATTCTTGAGAATAAAAAGCATTAACGGAAATATAAACCAGCCATCAATAAAATCGATCGCATTGGTGCTAAACGCTCTTTTGTACATCTTTGTAATAGTACTTGTATCGTATCCATTAGCGCGAGTTTATGTGTGCGATGTTGCTCGAGCGCAATCAGTATGTGTATATGTGTATTGTGGATTAACTTCTCTGTTATGGCACTAAAACACCAACCCTCGTGAATTCTGCTATTGTTATGAGCATTATTCCTTTTTTTAATAAAGTTTTTTTTAAGATACCGAAAACGTTTATAATTTACTGTAATAATCGCTAATGTTATTGTTACGCCTTTTCAGTGTATAATACTAAATAAAAAACAAGCTTCCACCAGTAACTATTGAAATATGTCTTTGAAATGGTAAATGGTTTAAAAAGTTTAAGTGTAATTGAATACATACACACATAATTAAAAATAACTGTTTCAATTAATTTTTTATTTATTATTTACCAATCTATACTTAGGGAAGAAAATTCATAACTATGACACTTGTAATAATGCTGACAATCTGTTAATCGAAACTATTAAGTAGCAATCTCATAAAAAAACTACTTTTTCGTTTAAGAGTGTTTTCACTGTTATTAACACTTTGACTGTCGAATTGATGAAGAGTAACCCAGGAAAGCACACAATTATTTACGCGTAGTTAAATTAAAAATCGACACAAATGTTTGAGCTATTGAAAACAAAAACATACACACTTGGGCCTAAGTGCTCGACACTAAACGGGTTAACTACTTAACAATTCTGGTATTTTATAACTTATTTATTAATGAATAAAATTATTCGATTTAGCATATAGTGTTACAGAAACCATTGTATAGTGTCCAATATAAAATGAAATATTCACATAATTAATAATTACAGTTGATTTCAAATTATTAACATCTCAAAAGAGGAAGCGAATGATCAAGATGGGTGGTTTCTCGTACAGGATCTCTCCGTACAGAGGTCCGAGAGTTCGTTGGACGTGCTCTACGCATCATCGTCACGGATGCGGGCGCGCATCAACACTATCTACGATTAAATTGTTAATCTCTACACAGAACACAAACATTTCCCTTCAAAAAGGCTATTTTCAATTCATAAAGATGAAATAAAAAACCAAAATATTTAAATTTTGTTAGTTAAAATTAAGGTAAAAAATATTCCGTTTTTGCTTTGCGAACTTGGCAGTCACAATACCGTCACCATATAAAGAGGAATATTCGTGATAATTCTTTGGCTGTTTTATTCTACAAACGTATTTTTATTAGTGCCAACACTAGCTCTGTTTACTACTTAATATTATTTGTTGGTTTTCTCATGTTTAGTTTATTTCATTAAAATACCCGTAGTAATAAAAAGCTCCATAAAAGCTAGTAAAATAGATTTCACAAGTCTTAATGATAGCAGATGTAAAACAATCATTTATTGTAAAGCTAGAGCGCTTATCCGCGGCTTCACTCGCGTATGATCATAGCCTTTGTGCTATTCTGATGTGTGAGCTATATTATTGTGACGTTTTATCAAAACCCATCTAGTCGTTTTTCCGTGTAGCATTAACAAAACATACATCCATACATTCATCCTCACATACTTTCGCAATTATTATATAAGAAGGAAAAAGGATTAAGCATTTTGACGTAAAGGAAGTAACCGTGAAACCTTCAATTTCAGTAACGTACGAGTAACTTACGTCTTAATGGGGCAAGAGAATCATTAGGATCAACGGTTTCACGTACAGATTATCAGCATGTTATGATGGCCCGTCCGATGGGTGTGCTCTACCCACCACAATCGAGGTTGCCGTGCTTACGTCACTCCCTACAATGAGCAAAGTCTAATACAACGCATTCTCACAGTTTGAGAAAATTTACAATATTTGTACAGAATATAAAGAAGATTTTGCCGAACTCTACGAAATCTGAGTGAAAAAACACAATTGTTTTGTGAATCCGTGCCGAACCGTTACAAATCGTGATGATGAAATTAAACATTTTACGTTATTTAGTATAATATTTGTGCAATAAAGACTTAGTGACGTCTGATAATTTTGCTTTTACTTCAATAGAATAAATTTCTAAAGCAAAACCCGGTTCAGTGATCGATAAAGACCTTAACCAAGTGTAAAAATGCCCATTTTAATGGCTATTGATTAAGGTTTTTTTTTTAACACGCACAATTGTATGTACGAGATCTAATCTAACCATAATTTACCTTTACCAGAAAAATTGTCGCTGACCGATTCAGGTACCATTTTGCTACCTTCTCGTTATAAAGATCCCTCTTATGATTTTTCAACAATTATTTTCTTCCAGATTTTGGGACTGCTAAATACATCTTGTCAAGAATGGGCACGCGACAGCTTTTATATACTAATAAAAAGTATCGCTTCTGCTCTACGTGGGGACAAAAGACACGATGGCGATGCACAACGCCCTCCTGACCTGCTGTTATTCGCACCATAGATGACTTCATAGTGTCAGTTAATGAAAACCACAACCACACTCAATGAAAACCACCTGATGAGACAATAAGCTAGAATGCCATTTTAATAAAAAGAAGAAAACCACAACCTGAGTAAATTTTGTAAAAAATTAAGTAAAGATCTGGGTCGTAACCAATTCACATTAGTAGTTGAATTCACGAATTTATAAGGAAAAGAAACGAATTCAAAAGGAATACATTAACTACCACAATTTTACTTTTTTTTGCATATTGTATTCCCTGCAAATAAGCTTTGGGTTCAATTTGATTTAAAACAATAATTATCTTATTTTATAAGTTAGATTAGACACTTTCCAGAATCCTAACCAGTCTTTTTCATGCTTTAGATGCTTTAGAATGTTTTAAACACTCAGTGTCATATTTTATCTTGATAAAGATTAAAAATAAGCGTCACGCAATTGACGTTTTCATAAGTTCGGACTGACAGCACGGTAGCTCAATTGGTAGGAGCCTTTGGCCCAGTCAGCCAAACGGTTGCTGGTTCAAGTCCCGCCCGTGCGCAAGTTTTTGATTTCTTATTTTTCATCTTTATCTAGTATTTTCAACCATAAATTTTGAAGATGCTGCAAACACTTTTGTCGAGCAGTCATACATACTATGAATGATAAGATTGTGATGATAAATGACAAACATACACACTTGTCATAAAAAGGAATTATTTGACGACACGTTTGGCGCTCCTGACTTAATAGTATATTTATATAATAATAATAATAAATATCCTTTGGACATTCCCACACATCGCCATCTAGCCCCAAAGTAAGCTACTCAGAGCTTGTGTTATGGGTGCCAGACAACGGATATAATACTTAAATACTTTTTTTTGTAAATACATACATGATATACATAGAAAACACCCAGACCAATACAAAAAGACATGTTAATGCACACAAATGTTTGTATTGCCCCGCACAATCGAACCCGCACCCGCTGCGTAGTAGGCGATTTCTCAACCACTACACAAGACGGGTCTATATACTAACGATTACGCCGGCGCCGTCGCGAGTTCAAATCCCGCAAGGGACACTACAAAAGTTGGTGTGTTGTCTGGCACATATTATTATTTTATTTGTGTATGTAAATAAAATATTTACATACACAAATAAAATAATATATACAATACAATACAATTAAAATATCGTTGTAAAAGTTGCTCGTGGATTTTGTTTCATTAAAGTTCATTTTATTCGTTAATTTATTTATATATTTGAGAATCCTCGATTGATGTAGTAACAATCTTTGAAGCTGTTATAATTTATTGTTTTTTTAGATGTCAATACTGAGATTAAGAAATGGCGTCGAAGCTTAAGTCACCGACGGGAGCAAAAGCGGTTGGCAGAAAGAAGACGGAGGGAGAGGATTAAGAAAGATCCTGAATTATACCTACTAGCAAAAGAAAAAAACAGACAAAGATACCACAAAAGAAAAGCCGAGGGAAAAATTATTCCGTTGTGTGAAATGAGCAGTCAAGAAAGAGAGTTGGTGAGGGAGCAGAATCGCTTGAAAAGCAGAATATTTAGGAAAAGAAAGAAGTATGTTATCGATCGTCAATCTCCAGTCATCTCTGAAGATCCACCTTCAACATCACCGCCCCCCGCAGTGCAAGAAGGATCTGAATAAATAATAATTGTATCTTAAGTTCAAACTAGCTTCCCATTAAATCGTTACTAAAAACCATAAAAAAAATCATGAACGTGAATGGTTGTGATTGAAAATTGATGCTCTAAGAAAGTATATCTAGTAAATATCCGGGATTCCTAGACGTAAATTGATTTAATGAATACACTATTAATAACGTTACGCAATTGAAACCAAAACTGCATTAATTAAAATTTCAAACTTACCTTCCGAATCATTAAAAGTAGTTGCTACATTATTTGACACTATTTTTAATGCAATTGCACCACAACGAGGAAAGCCAAATATGGAGTTTCAAGGGTATAAATACTTTTTGAAGTTTAAAAAATAACAAATCACGTTGGAATTACTCTACTCATGAACCACAGGGATGTAATATTAGAATCTTTACTGTCGACGACGTGATTGTCGACATCAAGGGCCAACATATACATCCTCCTTCATCACGTTCTATGAAGAAAGTACAGACATTAATATAGATTTGCATTTTGGCGACGTAATTACTTTTTTAAATGTGGATTAGGTTCGGTTGAAAAGCTACCCAAAAAAAACTTCTGATGTGGGGCTCTATTTTTAATTACTCGCGTCAACATTTCAACAGGCATATTCACGCAAATGATGCGATATTGGACACCTGTTGTCACTTATTGCTGGTGCTAGCATTTGTGCTATTGGGAAAAAGTTAAACCGTATGTTATGTCACAAGCGATGCTATTTTGCTATAGTAAATTAAAATAAAACATAAAATGTCTACCTTTATTGCTCTTTGGCCTGCTGCAGAATCAAAAGAGACAGATTTTCCCAATACTTGATGGATATTTGTGATATATAAGCACTTACTATGAATTTGTACATGATTTTTAAAATATACTGATCGTTTTTGTGGAAAAGGGTGTGAAAGGGATACCTGTTTACAATGGCAGAAAAACAAAAAAACAGCAAACACGTTCCAAATGAAAAATACTAGGAAAATTAAATATGTCTAAGGTAATAATTATGTTGTAAGCCGAAATATTTCAAACCAACGTCTCTCTCAGTCAGTTTAATGATATATCAGGGTATTAAACCCCTTTTTAAAGATCGTAGCAGACATATCAAATGAAAAGAAAGCCGAGCAGTTCAGTATTCTCCATACAAATGATTTATCATCTTGTGATAGCTGATCAGAAAATCGATAATGGATAACGGTTATTTCTAGGTAAAGTAGAGTACGTCGAAAAGAGCCAAACGCCAACAGTCTGATTAAAAGCGGGGTCTACACATACTACCACCAAGCGGCTTATGGGCAGAAGAAGCGGCTGTGTATGGCTATGTTGCTCATAATAGGCGCTGTCAAACGAAAATCTACACCATCGAGGACACAGTTGTTTTGATCAGTGGAGAACATTATCATACTTTGCGCATTTATTATAATAAATAGCACTAGGCTAAATCTAAACGAAGGTAACCCTAATTGAAAAAATAAACTAGTTGCAATTTTAAATGCTGTTATTTGTTTTAAAATTTGTGCATGAAGAGTTTAAAGTTATAATATGACATACGCTAACGCAATTCACCATACTTTTAACTCTAAAAGTGGTATTACTCGTACCAAATTTGTTTTGTTATAAGTCACCTACGAGTTCGTTTTACTTTAACAATTACTGACATTTGTGTGCTATTACTGTTACGCTTTTAAAGCATGGTTTATTACCGACTTAAAAAAATAAGGTAATCAATTCAATGTGTATGTATGTGATATCGTTAGAATTTGATAATATTAGAGTAATCATCATCATCATCATCATTGTCAGCCAAAGAACGTCCACTGCTCAATATAGGCCTCCCCACGGTTTTCCACAGCGACCGACTGTGAGCGGTCTGCATCCAGTGTGATCCTGCGATCTTTCCAAGGTCGTCTGTCCATCTTGTCGATAGACGTCCTACGCTGCGCTTTTGGTCGAAGGGTCTCTTATCTAGAACTTTTTTGGCCGGAAATATTTAAGTATGATGATTTATTAGGGCTTCCAAAAACGTGTGCAAAACTTCTTAAGTGTTTGTCCAAGGATTTCTCAAAGACGAGACGTCATAACAAGATGATTCTTTTTAGTTCGATCAGGTATATTTCAACTAAGGGTAAAGTGTGTTGACTTGACGTAACTATACGGGTTTCTTGTCATTCGGCTACGAAACCCTCAATAGAGCTCCTTGTCTAGGCTACATTGGGTCACTCTTGTCTAGACTAGATTCGATCGCTCTGTCTTTCCTGTCTCTTATTTCTTACGTCGCACAAGAATTTATACTTTGCATGTTCTAGAAAAACACAACGAAATTTAATGTTTTACACAATTTTATTAACTTGTTTATTTTTTTCAATTTGTTTCCCAGAATGCGAATACATATTATCTAAGCGAGGAAAGCTGGATACACATACTACAGGCAGTCGGTTTATAAGAACTCGAAGATACGATGGTTGTGTACCATCCACACTAAGGGGTGCACAGCCTCATTGATCACATGCAAAGATAAGCTATTGTCAGTGAGGAACCACCACAACCATTTGCCAATACAATAAAATAACCTGGATAAAATTGTGCAAGTTTATAAGAAATTACTTCTTATCAGATTGAAGTTAGTCAATCTGATAAGAAGTTTGATGTTTGTTGGATGTGTTGGATGTGTTTGATTAACTTCCTTTTATTTTATTGTAAGACATTATTATAACCGTGTACTCCTAATTTTACAAATTAAATAATAACACATAATCGCATAAAAGTATTTTATTACGTAATTTATATTAACAT
Organism: Pyrausta purpuralis; assembly: GCA_963924145.1. Taxonomy (NCBI): domain Eukaryota; kingdom Metazoa; phylum Arthropoda; class Insecta; order Lepidoptera; family Crambidae; genus Pyrausta; species Pyrausta purpuralis. The sequence continues at coordinate 25,398,073 of OZ001643.1, forward strand.
TTACCGAATACAAATTGACACTGTGTATTTTATTTTGCACTAGCGGACCCAACGAACTTTGTTTCGCCCTCGGCCCCGTTCCGCCCCGGTCCCGATCAGAAAGTAGGTAGGTCTTAAATTACATAATTTTATTGATTTTTTATTTTATAATATCCTTCTTCTGATAATAAAAAAACACATTTATGAAAGAATAAGTGAAACCAGTCCAGCCGATCACGCGTAATGCCATTACTAAGGAAATATGTTTTTTAAAAAATACAGGATGCTGCTTTGGTCAGTGATATCCAACTCGGGGATGATAATTTAAGTTATGTTTATTTATAAAAAAGTTTCCCTGTAACGTCCCACTGCGGCAAAGGCAAAGGCCTTACTTCAACTATGAGATAGTTTGAGCTATATCCCACCACGCGGACTCAGTGCGGATTGGTGGAGGGGTGTTTACAAGGCAAGCGATTAACCCTGCTGTCAGATGTTATCAAACCGCCAATAAGGCCTCTGACTAGGCTTAACGACTAATATCAAATGATGATTGAATGATGAACGTGCCTTCTGAAGCACGGAGATGCTCGTAATATACGTCACTTATATGGTCGGAATGGTCACCCATTCAAACACGACCGCACTGGTAGGTTACTTCTACAGTCAGTTTCTCTACAGTCTTACTATTCCTCATATTCACTGTAATAAATATCATTTGGACACATATCGTTTGGACATTCCCACACATCGCCATCTAGTCCCAAAGTAAGCTACTCAAAGCACGCAGCGGGTTTCGAACCCGAAACCCGCTGCGTAGTAGGCGATTTCTCAACCACTACCCCAGACGGGTCGTCAAAAGGTCGTCTGTATAAAGTTATTCTTGTCCTTTTTGCAGCTCATGTACCACCACTCCCACGACTGGAGATGCTGATCTCCATTCTGCAAGACAAGCCTTGGTTGGCAACAGGCAGTGCTAGGACGATATCACAAAAGGACCGCTTTCGAAAGGCTCGGGTTGAAATAGCTTGTGTACTTTACGCCTTACCAGTAAGTGCACTAAAACACCCGACCAATGGCGAAAGTTATAGTAAAAATAATACCTTTTGCTCAAAATATACCTATAGGTATTATAACCCGCTTAAGACTTCATATTCCCCTTTCTTTTTTAAAAAAAAAACAAACATGGTTACGATTTTCCCCTTTTATAGTTTCGTTTTTCTGAGTAAAAGTATCCTTGGAAACTTCAATTAGGGCAAGAATATCAAAGCTTAGTATTTGCAAAAACAATTAGGGCCATCGTCAAATAAGTTAACAATTTTAGTAAAGTTTCTCGTTCGTCCGATGCCAGTGTTGAGATGTCTCATTCGCTACGTAAATTTAAGTCCTCAATCATTGAAACATTTACAGTTGAGAGGTTGTAAATTGTTTAATAATGTCAAGCCGTTTGTCTATCTGTAAAATATTTTTTGGCTATATATCTGTTTTCAGCAGTATTTTTGTGAATGTCGTGGCAGCCTATAAGTAAGGCAACACTGTAAAATTGTGCTTTAATCTTAATTATGGAATTGTGTGGTGTATGCTTTGTTGGTTGTCCTTAACAAATAAAATAAAAATAAATAAAACAAGTGAATACTCTATTAGTCCATTGAATAAAAAGTTCTAGAGTGCGTGAGTTAGTAACGTAAGATGTTTCTTCGGAAACATGTCAAGAGTCCCTAGGTAATAAACATACTAAAACCCCGGGACACTAGGAGGAGCCCTGGAGTGGGGGGAGGGGGAGAAAGGGTCCATATTTTCATTTTTCGCTTAAATCTCAAAAACGGCACATGTTAGAGAAAAACTTTCAAGGAAAAGTTGAAAGGCCATAAAATTATCTACAAGTTGTACCTAAATAATTTTTTCCTATATCCTACCATTTCTGAGTTACACGCAGTAAAAAATGATTTTGGCTCAAACAATTTCCCCATACTACATACCCATGTTTATCACATCAATCGATCAAAAAATATTTCTTTCTTCCAAAAAACTCAAATGTGCAACTTGTGACCGGTACTGATAGATTGCTCTTAATTAGGTCTATAATTGGTAAAATAAACACATTCCTCCATGGAAGCCTTTAGGAGGAATCGATTGTCAAAATATTATATTAGGGTAGTTTGAGTTACTGAACTTGATCTTTTTATTTTTTTCTTCCAAAAAACTCAAAAGTGCAACTTGTGACCGGTACAGATAGATTGCTCATAATTAGGTCTATTATTGATAAAAAAACCAGATTCCATCATGGAAGCGTTTAGGAGGAATTGAATTTTATTAGGGTAGTTACGATACTTGAACTTTTTATTTTTTTTCTTCCAAAAAGCTCAAAAGTGCAACTTGTGATTAGTACTAATAGATTGCTCTTAATTAGGTCTATCATTGGTAAAAAAAACACATTCCTCCATGGAAGCCTTTAGGAGGAATTGATTGTCAAAATATTATATTAGGGTAGTTACACAACTTGACCTTTTTATTTTTTTTCTTCCAAAAACCTCAAAAGTGCAACTTGTGACCGGTACTGATAGATTGCTCTTAATTAGGTCTATAATTGGTAAAATAAACACATTCCTCCATGGAAGCCTTTAGGAGGAATCGATTGTCAAAATATATGTTAGGGTAGTTAGAGTTACTGAACTTGATCTTTTTTATTTTTTTCTTCCAAAAAGCTCAAAAGTGCAACTTGTGACCAGTACCGATAGATTGCTCATAATTAGGTCTATTATTGATAAAAAAAACAGATTCCACCATGGAGGCGTTTAGGAGGAATTGAATTTTATTAGGGTAGTTACGATACTTGAACTTTTTATTTTTTTTCCTCTAGTGCCTCTCATATGACATCAATGTCCCAACATTATCCGTTGTTCGGATTTTTTCGATGAAGTTTCACACGTAGCATGGGAAGGAGTCCGCCCTTGTTAAGCTTATGCTAAAGTTTGCTTATGTTTATGAATTTTTCACCTTTCATGGGATGTAGCTCGAAAACGGCTGCTAATAGAAAAAAATGATTTAGGTACAACTTATAGATAATTTTATGGCCTTTTAATTTTTCCTTGAAAGTTTTTCTCTAACATGTACCGTTTTGGAGATTTAAGCGAAAAATGAAAAAATGGACCCTTTCCCCCCTCCCCCCACTCCGGGGCTCCTCCTAGTGTCCCGGGGTTTTAGTATGTTTATTACCTAGGGACTCTTGACATGTTTCCGAAGAAACATCTTACGTTACTAACTCACGCACTCTAGACCCCCCTTGGAGGGACTCATTCAATGGACTATATATACAAATATTATTAGGCTAAGGAGATCGTTTGTTTGAACGTGCTTATCTTAGGAACTATTAGACCGATTTGAAAAAATATTTTTGGGTCGGATAACCGACGAACTTTGGCTTTAAAACATCATGCTGCGACGAGAGGGAAGGGAGCAAACTCAAAACGCGCGGTAGAAGTTGCGGGGGACCGCTAGTTCAAATGTCAGAACAAAAGTCAATTTGTATGAATTGGTATTTTGTGACCGAACCGATGCAGTCGCGCGCTTTGAAAATGCCCTTCAGTATCGCGACTCACGCAATGAACAGATTTAATTTAGCAACGATGCTAACGCGCGTTAGCATTGCGTGTGTTTCGCTGCTATAGTCGCAGTGTGTAAGGGGTCTTATTCAAATACTGTGAACCGTAACTTACCCATTGTATTATGAAAATATCACAACACACACAGCAAATCATGATTTACCTTTATTATCTATGAATGGTATGTAAGTTATTCAAAACTACTTTACAAATATATAGCAAAGTCACAAAACGCAATGGTAACAAAATAACAATAATATTGTTTTCTTCTTTGTTATGACTGTCTCTTTTTTCAGTACTGGCATGACAACAAAGCAAGTTTAAGGAGAAATTATATTCAAATTGCAGCACTAGGATCTCCTTCCGATGACGAGGATGCTCAATTAAGTGAATTAGAAATGAAAATACTCAACATAATGGATTCCTGAAGATCATTGGTACTTGGGAGTTAAACCTGTACAAAATATTAAAAATTTAATACGATAGTAAGTGAACGCTATTAAAATAATAAGGGTGTTTTTCTATACTCTGTATTTTTGCCAATCCTGATTCAATTATATAATAGTATTAAAAAAAATATTTAGGCATTTCTTTATTTTTTCTTGTGTGCAAGTACCTTAAGTTTAATTGATTCTCATGTTAAGAAATTATAACACTGAGACTTCTTCAAGACTTTTATTTATCGAACAGGGTATAACTTTAGGTACAACCTCTTCAACTTGATGCCACAAACCAACTGAACTGCCGGACTCCGCGCTCTCCCTGAATACAAAACTCCCCTCCAAAAATATATCGGTGTTGCCAGTAAATAAATTTCAATTTAACTGTTAAAAGTACCAGTCCGAATAAATTATAGCAGCAATTTTTTTGAAAATTACGACATTCGGCCGTCCTACATGGAGCAGCCTCCTGGCGCTCGAATGGCTTGCAGTTCAGTTGCATTGAAACAAGTACACAAATAACATAAATACCCAAAAATTACCTTATGATTTTGAATAATAAAAAAAGCAACTAAGTGTAATTTAAAGTTTTCAAACTGAATTCAAATATTTTTTCATGTGCATGAATAATTATTAATGCCAAGAAAATAATAATAACATGAATAAGACATTTAGACAATAAGAAATTTTCGTTTTCATTTTACGTTCATAATAATGAAAATTTAGTTACAATATGCTAAAAAAGTATATAATTCATAATTTTCTTGAGTCATTACGACATTCGCGCAGTAATAGCAAATATTCTACATTATATTACAACATTTTGTATATACCAGATTTTCTAGTACTATAGTTTTATCTAAATACAAATATAGCTAACCTTTAGTCACTGAAAGATGTAGTCTTAAATAAATAAAAAGTACAATGACCTACTTAGCCATACAAAACAGCATATAAATAATTTTAATACAATTTGGGTAAGATTTACCATCGATTAAGTAATAATTGAAACTGTAATTCAATATCAATTTAGTTTTAATTGGGTTTAGACATTTTTTATGTAAATAAAAGCAAAAGACTTGAAACATTATTGTACAACATTAACCATGACAGACAAAATCTTTGTGCCAGCAAGGCATTGTTCAATAATATTGTTCTTATAGCGTCGCCAACGCCATCACTATATGGAGATAATTTATGAAAGATACAATTTATGGATATAGAGATAAAATGCTATGATTACCTAAAATTATAAATACAAAAATGCTCATCGATTTGATTACACAGCAAGAATGTCGATAAAGAGTTATTATAAGCCGTAGAACTAATATATATTAAAAAAATATATTTTGAAATCGTACAGATTTTGTATACTACTTTGAAGCTTATAATCTACTAAGTTCTATGTATTTTACGTATATTTTAGAACCAATTGTGATTTTATTAAAGGCTGTCAATTGATCTAATCATTCATCAAAAGCACCGATTTCAACTATAGTAAGTTTGCTTTTAACTCCAATACGGCATTATGTTATAAGGGTAACAGCACTGACATGGCAGACCCGTTTCTAATGCAAAAAAATACTTGTAATAATAATTATTCAGAACAACACACAACCTTACTTGTGACCTTACTTTAAAAAAAACGACCGACGCTACATCCTTGTAAATGTATGATATCCGCATTTTCACTTTCAAAAGTAAAAGACATTTCTTTAAAGTTACAAAAAAAAACATTACACACAATACACAAAAACAGACTACCTTCCACAATACAGGATTAAAATGCTTAATACCAGTCCTTTCTACATGAGACGTTTGAAATATTTAATGAACTCCCCTCAATATTCATAACGAAAGAAAATTTAATTTAAATTTCAAATTTCAATTTCAAAATCCCTTTAAACGTTCTTAACAAACGTTACTTGTAACTACATAAGCGACTACTTATACCCGACTTGTAGATGCACTACATAATACTGTTTATTTTTACTCATTAACTAGCGGTAACCAAGTTTAAAGTGCAATTTGTTAATTAAGTTATTTATATAACGCTAAGCGCACATTATATAAAATGAAATTGAGTAAAATACCTTTTTGAATGTTTTGAGAGTTTAAGTAGTAATGTTATTGGTCTGTAAATATTGATCTCACATTTACTAACCTTCAAACTTAGGTATACATTTTTTAATTTAGCCTAAATAATTCTTATACAAAGTGCAGTGTATTGCATTTATATCATCAAGGTGTAATATACCTACCAATCATTTGCCAGACTGCTTTAAAAATATATATATATTCGCATTAAGTACCTGTTTAAAATAAATAAAAAAAACGTGATACGACATTTTCTAAAAGATCCTGATATTTAATAGTGTATTAATTATTTCAAATCCAATAAATCATCAAATAAGATTTAAAGTTTATAACATTGATTATTTATAAAATTATTATTTGCACAATTAACTATTTACCAACAAATAAAATAACCAGGTAGAACACTCAGCTACGAAATCAATATACCTTAAAGTAAAAAACTGACACACTTAATCAGTCGAAAGCAAATTATTCTCGTCAGGGTCATAGCACACTTAACTATTCCCAGACAAAATACATTATTAAAATACAAATGCACTCCGTATCGTGCCTGTGCCGTCGGAGAGTAGCCCCGGCGATGCACAAAACACAACGTCGCACATAAGGATTAAAATAATTCAAATGCAGAGCGCTTCGTATCATGCCAATGCAGTCTGAGAGATGTTCAGACTATGCACAGAACACAACGTTACGCACAAGCATCAAAAATTCACACTTGAATTAAATTTATACGTCCTACTCTTATTTAAATACAAGTGCACTCCGTATCATGCCTATGCTGTCGGAAAGTAGCTCCGGCCATGCACAAAACACAACGGTGCACACGAGGATTCAAATAATTTGAATACAAATGCGCCCCGTATCATGCCCATGTGGCTATGCACAGAACACAACGACACGCATAAGCATTCGAATGTCACACTTGAATTAAGTTAAGCTGCCTTGCCTTAGTCACGCTTAGACTTTAATACCTATAGATTCAACTTATTCAAATACAAGTACGCTCCGTCTCATGTCTGAGCTGTCAGAAAGTAGCTCCAGCCATGAACGAAATACAACGTCTTACACAAGGATTCGAATAATTCGAATGCAAATGCGCTTCGCATTATGCCTAACGCAGTCGGAGAGTTGCTCCGACCATGCATAGAACACAACGCCACGCATAAGCATTCAAATTCCTCACTCAAATTAAGCTTACACGTCCTAATCTTAGCCACGCTTTGTCTTTTGACCAGTTTAAAACCTCATTTAACTATTTGTTTTAAAATATGTGACCGTATTTCTTAAGTTTTAGAAATAGTTTCAACAATTATAAAATACTGCTTTTAACTACACATGCCCTCATATTGTGCCAGTTTCATCGGAGAGTAGCCCCAACCTCAAACAGAGCACACTACGGCACACGTGGATCCAAAAGCTTTGAATTTAAGTAGCACGACCGGAGGGTAGCCCCGACCACGTGCTACAAAAATCGTATTATTTTAAAATAATTTACACTTGCTAATAGTTAACCGTATAACTTCATATTCTTACTAAATTGGTCATAATTCGAGCATACACTATTTCACGTACCTTGTTCTTTGTGGGCTAAAGATTCTTGCTCACTTCGGACTTGTTAAGAAATTATAACACTGAGACTTCTTCAAGACTTTAATTCTTCGAACAGGGTATAACTTTAGGTACAACCTCTTCAACTTGATGCCACAAACCAACTGAACTCCAAAAATATATCGGTGCTGCCAGTAAATAAATTTCAATTTAACTGTTAAAAGTACCAGTCCGAATAAATTATAGCAGCTATTTTTTTGAAAATTACGACACTCAGTTGCACGGCGATAATATATGCTAGAAATTAGTAATTATGAAGCTAGTGTAACTATGATAAATTGTTATATCTCCGTCAAAGTTGTTTTTAATGGATTCCAGACATCAGAAATCTACAAATATAAATCCGATTGCCTAAAGTTTTAACTTCTTGGACATCCGATTTGGATGAAATTTAATGCAGATTAGTTTTGATCCTGAAAAAAGATATAATATAATTGTTTGAAACCTAGAAATCATCTTTTGAAAAGGTTAAAAAAGAGGGTGGAAGTTCGTATAGGAAATTGTATGTTGTGATATGTATGACTTATACGTGCGCCTCAATTTACCGGAGTCTACCTATTCAACAACGAAAACATTTCCTTGAGGCGAGGAGGCTATGATGTATGCTGATGCATGTGCTGGCTGCGTTGCCGCGATGAATGCATGTCTTAGTTTTATTTTTTCTTGTTTGTTATTAATAAAGTTAGTTATTTACCGGTACATTTGGTCATAAATATATTTATCTTTACAGATGTATTTTTCGCCCTCTCGACCAAACAGAAACCAATGCTTGTGGTTGATGGACACCGATACTACAGGCACAAAGAGTTTGCAGGGAAAACCCGATGGCATTGCACACATTATAGGCAAAAATGTAGATCTGTAATTCACACTGTTTGTGATGTAATTATATATCGAAACGACCAGCACAATCATCCATAAAATACTAGTCCTTGATTACATAAATAAATTTATGTTAAAAAAATATTTGATTCATGGAAATGTTAAGATTTTTTTCTTTTGCCTTTTACGGGTTTTGGACCGAGTCCATTACGGCCAAAAATGTTTAGTTGATAACCATACAAAAATATAATACAGGTAACTAAAATTGGTCTACATTTCAAAGAAGAATAAAGAGACTTTCCTAAACTTGTTTTTACATATTTTTATTTCATTTCCTAGTATTTCGGGTTCCCACGCTATCTTACTTGTGATGGAAGCAAACCCGTTCTTACAGTTGCTCTTTCAGGTGATCCTTTCATAGATCTTCATCAAAAATAAATTCCACCTACTTAACATGAATAATTATTTTAAAAACAAAGTATATTTGACGCGAGATAATTATTATGTTAATGATTAATTCAAACGGCAGATAGCAATGTCGCTATCATATTATTTTGACTATTCAGCCAAGAACTTGGCTACCAAATCTGCTTTTATTGAGCAGATTATTGACATGAATATTCAACCATTGGAATCAGTTCCAGTAACAAACAATCATTTAAATTAGTAGATCAGACAATAGAGGATAACTCTTGCTTATCAGAAATTGTAGAATCAAACCAATTAAATATAGTACATCAAAATATGAATATTTTGATGTACTATATTTAATTTCTTATTTTCTTATTATTTTATTATGGTAATTTTGATGTACTATATTTAATTTCCAAATCTTTTCCAGAAAAGCCTTGAATTGTTTTTAAATAAAATGAATATTCATGTTCTCTGCATAACTGAGCACTGGCTCAAGCAGCATGAACTGATGTTATCGATAGATAATTATAATGTTATTAGTTCGTTCACTAGGGAGACTGCCATTAGTGGCGGGACACTTATATTAATTAATAATAAACTAAAATGTAAAGAGCGAAAAGACATAGTGTCTCTCACTATTGAGCGAACAATTGAGATATCGTGTGCGGAGCTGGACGACTACATTATTGTCTGTGTTTATATAAGGTCACCTCGTTTTAAGTGATAATATTTTAACAGAGCATCAAACGATATCAAAGAAAGAGAACCCAATTTTTTTTTTTTTTTAAAAACTGTCCCGTTTACGTTTTTATTTTTCCTAACAAAAAAAATATTTTTTTTAAGAACACCCTGTCCCGCAACATCGCCTTTCGCCTCTTACATAAGTATTAGATTGAGCGAGAGCTAGAAGCGAAAAAGACAAACGTATGGGCCTGAGCGTGACGGTAGATGCTCTAGCTAAGTGAGAACGAGACAGACGCACGAGAGCGAACGTGACAGAAGATGCCTATTTCATTCATGCGGCGTGCCGATGCGCGGTGCTCGGGCGGGAGGTATTTAGTTAGTCCTACATAATAATAATAATAATAAAGGTAACTATACCTACTGCATTTGATTACCTATTATTACGAAACACTAACATGAAAAAACCTTTATCAACGTGTATCAGTACCTAATAATTGTTCCTCAAACAAATCACTTAGATAAACTCTAAACAAACAAAACAGCTGGGTATGAAAACAAAGACAGAAACTTAGGAAGCGGGGAGGAGCAATAAGGAGCTATCACATGATAATTCAATCGTTAACTGACGTCAACAGGTGTTTTACCTACCGAATAAATGATTGTGATTGACTTTGATTCAGTGGAGATTCATCCTTGTATTGCATGCATGCAATAAAACGCACTTCCTTTTTAATTTACTTTATTCAGTAAAGAAACACAACACAACACATCACATTAGCACATTGTTTACATTTGCTACATACATTTTGACGAATTAAGACTTTCCATCACACTTTTTTCAGGCTTTGGACTGACAATTTAACACAAATCGTAAAATTATTTATTATCAATAGGAAATAGGATCCTATTGCTTTTGTATTAACTTGGCGTGTTTAAAAGTCATAATTCATTGATATTTACAAGTCATATTTACACAATCATCTAGTTATTTACATTAAATGTTGGATGTGCTGGCCATCCACACGAACACACATCCTCGCACGGTCCAAACAATGTCTCCGAACCGATTCGAGCACAGCGGTTTCGCTACGAATGTAGTCAAATGCGTTAACAATTCGCGCACGTAACTGTTAGACGGTTCGAATTGTGTGGCCGTCGTTGCCGTAAACAAGGTCCTTTGCCCTACCCCACACGTGAAAGTCCAGCGGCGTTAGGTCCGGCGAACGCGGTGGCCAAGGGATGACACTGCCACGGCCGATCCAGCGGCCTTGGAATGCCTCGTCCAAGTATTCGCGCACTCGCAGACTAAAATGAGCAGGCGCACCGTCGTGCTGGTAGTACAAGTACCTGCGGCTCCTCACAGGTACGTCCAGCAGAAGATCTGGGAGCTCGCTCTGGAGAAACTCCAAATACGTTTCCGTATTGAGCCTCTCCAGGAACACGGGCCCCAGCAGAGCTCCGTTGACGACGCCTGCCCACACGTTCACGGTGAACCGGTACTGAAAGTGGTCCGGACGAATGACATGGGGGTTGTTCTCGCACCAGTAATGTGCATTGTGCACGTTAAACAACCCTTGGCGCGTAAATGTGCATTCGTCCGTCCACAAAATGTTGTAGTACCGGTTCCGCAGCAACCAACGGCAGAATTCCACTCGCGGCGCAAAGTCAGCTGGCAGCAACTCCTGGACCCGCATGAAGTGGTAAGGGTGGAGGCCCTCGTTGCGTAGAAGCCGCCACACGTAGTATTGGCTCACGCCAAACGCGCGGGCGGCCTCTGCGGTGCTCGCCATCGGGTGTCGCTCGAAGAATTCCAGCACGTCCTCCTCCAGCTGGACTGGGTGTCGTTGCCGACCAACGTCGTGACGCGGCTGGAAGCTACCAGACTCACGGTGCCTCTGCACAGCTCCGAGAATGGTGCGAGCGTGTAAAGTTCGCCCGTATCGCTCGGCGTAAATTTCGTGAGCCCGCAGCAAAACTTCACCAGCTTCATGGTAACACATAACCATATTTAAATAGTCCTGGGACGAAAACCGATACGGCATTTTTAAAAGTTCCGCGTATCGCACGCGCACATAATAGAGCGAATTTTTTAGGCGGACTGATGACTCACACGCGGGTGCCGAGGGGGTGGCAGGGGAAGCGGGGTGCGCGAAAGCGAAAAACAGTGAGCGAGGTAGCCGCAGTACGCGTGTTGGACTGCATGTCGTCTCTTTCTAGACTTCGCGGCGCCAACCGTTTGAGCAACCGACAAAGAAAGCCGACAAAGCCCAAGCGCTACTGCTCAAAGTCACATTATTATTGTTATATGTAAACTCTACTACCTAATTATGTTATGTTTATTTACCTATCGTATTAAGTTAGTTCAATAGCAGGGGTAGCATTTCTAAAAACAAAGTGAACACGTCCAGCACGTCGTTCCCGCCACACCACGTCGAAGCGCGGCGGAAAACCTACCTACCTAATGCATTCGATTACCTATTATTACGAAACACACTAATATGAAAAAACCTTTATTAACGTGTATCAGTACCTAATAATTGTTCTTCAAACAGATCAGTTAGACTAAATGCTAAGCAAACAAAACAGCTGGGTATGAAAACAAAGACAGGAACTTAGGAAGTTATGTGTCCATTTAGGTATAATTCCGTAACCGACTTCACGCAGCAGCAGCAGACGACGTGTCGCCGCGACATGTCGTGGCGTCATGTCGCTTCAGTCATGATTCCGAACCTGAACTGCAGGGTGATCTGTGGTCGGACGACAGTATCGTCTGCCACTCGACGACGCATCGCTAGCTACATGTCGCTAACTACGGATGGTATTTAACAGAAAACGAAGAAATCAGTAGTATCGCGACGACACGTCGTCTGCTGCTGCTGCGTGGAGTCAGCTACGGAATCGTACCTTTTAGCGAACGCCTAAAATAACTGGGTAGGTATGAATATCTGCAACAGAAACTTAACTTAGGTATGTGTTAATTAATCGTAGGCCTAAAACACTAACAGCAGGGTAGGTACGATAAACTAAGAAAGAAACTCAACTTAAGTAGATATGTGTTAATTGCAGGCTTAAAACATGAACATCTGGGCAGGTATGATTGAAACTACCTAATTGTGTTGTGTTACTTCTGTTTATTTAATAATAATAAGACAAAGCTTATGTGAAAGTAAACTTTAAAACATTGAAAATTCATTACTAACTTTAACAGATGTTGTAGGTAATGATAAACTGAAACTAGCTAATTGTGTTGTGTTACCTCTGTTTATTTAATAATAATAAGACAAATCTTATGTGAAAGTAAACTTTATAAAGAGGTACCTATTAAAATTTTTAATCTTACCAAATCTCACTTTATTAGATGTTGTAGGTACCTAAATACCTAATGAGTACCTATTGATTCCCTTTGATTCAGTAGTTGGATTACTAACTAAAAATTGCGTGAATAAATTTAACACAGTTTTGTTTTAAATTTTGTTTATTAGTTACCGTAAATAAACATAACACATAAAACGCGAACACATCTTTGAAAATTACGTACATTTTTATTATTTTTTACTTTGAATTATCGCACTGGCTCAGTTTTTGTACAGATATGTGGATACAAGTCTTATTTCATAATTAAATAAATTAAACAAAAAAACTAGGATTTCTGCATTCCAATTCATTTTTTTTATCAGCAGCGATAAGTTAACATTTGAAAACAATGACGTAAAAGATTTACAGTAAAACAGGTTACTATTTTTACGGTAACATATTATTTTACGATTGGAAGCGATGCCTCCTAACCTTATTATCCAAACTGAAGCGAGCATTAGACAATCTAGCTATCACGAGCACTGTTTTTTTTTCACTGGCCATCACGGCATTCACTGTTCATTCACACACGTATGCACTGAACCTTTGCTGGAATTGGTGGTGAATAACTGCAGCATTGTGTTGCGCATGCACGTTATCCCTGCCGCATAAACGTTCAATTGCGCAGTAGTCAACGGGAGGACTCGAGCTCGAGCAGCTCGATCTTCGTCGCGTAGTCCGCACCAGCAGCAAATCTTGGACCCTCGAGTGATAAGGGCGTAGTCCTCGCCAGCAGCAAATCTTGGACCCTCAAGTGATAAAGGCGTGATCCCCGCCAGCAGCAAATCTTGGACCCTCAAGTGAAAAAGGTGGAGGGCTTCGTTGTGCAGAATTCGCCATAGCAAGCTTCTGCGGTGTTTGGCAGTAGAAGGTGCCGGTGATAATCGAGCTCACTTCCTGCCGTACCAGGTCAAGACGCGGCGGGAAACTATGTGATATCGGTCACCCGGCCCAGGCTCCGGAAGACGCACCGCAGGTCCGTGACGCGCGCGCACACGACATACAAACGCGAATGTTTTTGGCAGACCGACTCGCGTCGCGCGGCGAGGCGGGGGAGCGGCCGCGAGCGCGACACGTGTAGGCAGGCAGGCAGGCAACATCGCGGCGATGGGCGGCGCGTATGACAATACCTACAAAAATCGAGTGCGCCGCTCAGCAACACGCGGCACGGGGTGTTTTTTTTTACTCTTTTTTTTACATGTTTAGAGGCGATTTTCTCGAAAACTAGCGTTTAAAAAAATTTTTTTTTCGTACAAAATATGTTTAATTTATTTTTCTGAATGTGCCTTTAAAATATTATCACTTAAAACGAGGTAGCCTTATAGACCCCCAAGTGGAAACTTTAAATTATTTGAATCTGTAATGGAAAATGTGTTAAACAAAATATGTAAAACTACAAAGAAAGTAGTTGTATGTGGAGATTTCAATGTGGACATTATTGATATTACGGAGGAACATCGCGTTCGGTTTTTAAACAAATTCAAATCATTTGACCTCATTCCGGTTTTTGCTGAGCCGACTAGAGTAACTCCTGCAACAGCTACTTGCTTAGATAATATTCTCTGCAACTGTAAAATCATCAAACAATCTATAATTAATTTTGTAAAATCGGATCATTGCGGTCAGATAGTTACACTACAGAACCGTTTTATTCCACCCCGTCTAGAAATCAAATGCAGGCCGGTCACTGCATCTCGTAAGGACAAATTTAAAAACCTTGTGATAAAATACCGTCTATACCTTTTGATAAAAAAAATGCTAGTGACTTGTATGAACAATTATTTCAGGTTGTTAAAAAACAATTTGATATTACTTTCCCTCAAAAGAAAATAGTTATCAATAACTGTAAACCGAAATTCAGTGACTGGGCTACACGAGGAGTTTATACAAGTAGGAAAAAAATATTTGAATTGTATAACAAAAAAGCATATAGAAAGGATCTATCGTTTTATGAGTACGTTAAGAGGTACTCAAAAATTTTCAAAAGAGTTTGCTATGTAGCAAAGTCGAATTACATACGCGATAAAATTAAAAGATCTAGTAATAAAATCAAAGAAACATGGAATATTATAAATAAAGAAACATGTAAAACAAAATCTCATGATAACAAATTTAGTCTAGAAATAAACAACAAGCTTATTAAATCTAATGACGAGGTAGCAAACGCTTTTGAGGATTACTTCTGTAATATTCCTATAGGGACGACTAAACAGTTGAGTTCTTGCTCAAGTCACGCGAAATCATTACTATTGTCGAGTGTTCATAGGTGCGAATCCTCATTTAAATTCAGAAATATTGGTCCTTTAGACATCATAAAAACATTTAAAGAATGAAAACAAAAGAAAACAGAGGATAAATCGGGTATATCAATAGACCCAATAAAACCCATTATACCTCTAATAGCTCCTTACTTATCTTATATATTTAATGAATGTATTGACCAAAATCAGTTTCCAAATTTATTGAAACATAGTAAGGTTGTCCCTTTATTTAAATCAGGAGACAAAAGCGACCCCAGCAATTTTAGGCCTATTTCAATATTACCCACAATAAGTAAAATTTTTGAAAAACTCATTAATAATCAATTACTTTCCCATTTTAAACTTAATAATTTACTACACGAAAAACAGTTTGGGTTCTCTAAAGGTAGAAATACAACTGATGCCGGAGTAGCACTCATCAGACACATAGACACATTCTTGATGCTTATGAAGACAAACATGATGCCGTAGGTGTACTCTGTGATTTATCAAAGGCGTTTGATTGTGTAGACCATCAGACACTGCTCATTAAGTTAGAACACTATGGTGTCTCGGAAAACTCATCTAAGTTGTTAAGTTCGTACTTATCAGGTAGAATACAATCAGTTAACATAAATGGTACCTACTCTTCCGGAGCCCCTCTTCAAATGGGGGTCCCCCAGGGCTCAATATTGGGGCCCTTTACTTTTCCTGATATATGTAAACGACCTGCCATTTTATTCCACAAATCTTTGTGAGATAGTTCTGTTTGCTGATGATACTTCTTTGATTTTTAAAATGAAAAGACATGAAGAAAATTTTGACGAAATAAACAATACTCTCTCCAAAGTATTGAATTGGTTCACCACCAATAACTTGTTGCTGAATGCTAGTAAAAATAAATGTGTAAAATTCACTTTGCCTAATGTAAAGCAACTTACACCAAATATTGTAATAAATGGTAATAATCTAGTCTCAATAGACTCCACTGTATTTCTGGGCATTACACTTAACTCAAAATAACAGTGGGGACCTCATATTGAAGCCCTAGCTAAGAGGCTAAGCTCGGCTGCCTTTGCAGTTAGAAAAATAAGGTATCTGACTGATGTTGAAACGGCGAGGCTTGTGTATTTTAGTTACTTCCACAGTATTATGTCTTACGATCTTCTCTTGTGGGATTCTGCTGCAGACATTGATACCATATTTATTTTGCAGAAAAGAGCCATTCGTGCTATTTATAAACTTAGTCCTCGTGACTCCCTGAGAGAGGTCTTTAAGAAAATCAACATATTAACTGTGGCTTCTCAATACATTTTTGACAATATAATGTACGTCCGTAAAAATTTTGATTATTTCATGAAGAAGAGCGACATTCACTCATATAACACAAGAAATAAACACAAGCTTGTCGTTACTAACTTCAGATTAGTTAAAACTAGTAATTCGTTCATGGGAAATTGTATAAAATTCTTTAATAATATACCACACAATCTTGTCGAATTGCCATTTGATAAATTTAAGAAACACGTTAAAAAGACGCTTATGTCTAAAGGCTATTATAATGTTCAAGACTACCTGAACGACACGAATGTGTGGTCTGTCCAGCCTGCACCGACTGATGTACTTACCTTTGATGATTTTGATTTTACGGCCGCTAGTGGTGACTGAGTTTGTTCCGGCGTTTCTTCTCAGCACTTGCCTAATTGTCTGTGTTCTGTCTTGAAGCGCTGGTAGGGCCCAAAAGATAAGGAGACATGATTCGGCCCCTTCAGGGCACATTTATTTTTATTTTATTTTTCACTGTACATTTGACGTTCATAAGTGGAATGTTGTGTCCTAAATTGAATAAAAAATATTTGAATTTTGAATTTTTTGAATTTTGAAAAGGATCGGGATTCCGCTGACCGTATCCATTCTTGCGTTCTCAGGGTGAATTCGCAAATGTAACTTTATATCAGTGATAATTATGTTCTTAGGTTGTGTATGTAAAACGATTTGAGAAACTTGGACTGAACCACAGTTTTCAATTGATCCTAATCCTAAATCACCCCAGAATCTACCCACAACTCCTATTTTGATCTGCCGTAGGCTAGACCGGCTTTTTACCTAATATTTGTCAATTGTTTATTTAATTCCTCATTTTGTAAAATTGTAATTTAAATTAATTAATTTAATAAATCTGATATTCAAAAGAGTTTTTTTTATTTTGTAACAGTGGTTACTTAGTTTAATTTTTGTTTATAAGAACAAAGTTATGTTTGCGTTTTTGTTTGTAAATACATACATGATATTCCTTATTAAACTATTTATAATAACAGGAGGATGACCAGTACGCATGCGTTCGCCCCGAGGCAATATGATACCTGTCAGCGACGGATCCCGATACCACAAACAAATGCAGAGCGGAGTTAAAAAAACCGGCCAATTGCGAGTCGGACTCGCGCACTGAGGGCTCCGTGACAACTTCAAATAAATTAGGGAATCCGCTTCCACTTAGCTAAAATACCACAATATTATGTTGACAGCAAATATGACTTTGTTTTTAGTAGTGTTTGTATGAAAAACAAAGTTATGTTTGCGGTTGTTGAAAATGCTATATCTCCAAAACTACTGGTTCGATCCCGTCCAAATCAATTTTCTTTGAAAGTATTTGTTAAGATCGTTTTTGTTTTTGCAAAATTCACACTCGCTTATTTTATAATTCTATCAAAGGTTAGACTTTCAAAGATAATGGTTTTAGGAACCTCAATGTCATTTTAAAATTCCTATCCATAGACAACCCACACGCAAACCAAACCTACTGATTTAAAAAAAAACTGTTTTAGTTTCATGGAGCCCTCCACTGGGAGCCCCTTAAATATCTTTTTTTTTTGTATAGTAATAGTAAAGCGGTTAAGAAGATACATCTTCCTACCAAATTTCAACAAAGTGATGCTTATAGTTGCAGAATAAAGTAGCTGTGACATACGGACGGACAGACAGACAGACAGACAGACTTGACAAAACTATAAGGGCTCCGTTTTTTGCCATTCGGATACCAAACCCTAAAAAGATGGGTGTGCTCACTATTTAATAAGAAATGCAAATGCTGTCCTTTACACGATTATGAATGAGATGATGAGTTGTAGAGGCAATCACAACTATCAATCTAAGTCAAGGATGTGAACTAGAATAAACAGTTTCGAATAGATTTAACCGCGTAAATTTAAAAAATATAAAATAGCATAGATTTCTAAAACATCAATGATTTAATCCTTACCTATCCTACATATTAAATATATATTATAAATGTGAAACTCTGTCTGTCTGTCGCGCTTTCACGGTAAAACTACTGAACCGATTTTAATGAACCTTGGCACAAACAGACTAGAGCCTGAGAAAGGCCAAAGGCTAGGCATAGGCATAATTTTTAATGCGACATTAGGGTTGTAAGAGGTTGAAAAGGTGGATAAAAGGTTGTATGGAAGTACTGTTATTTTCAAAGCTTTTACTTGTAACTTATTTTGAAGCCTGTTGATTAGATATAAGTATTCTTACAAATACTTATTTCTCTTATATGTAAAGTGATAAGCCTAAATATTTAAAATTCTACCCAGTCATTTTTCCACGCGGATGAATTAGCGGGTACAGCTAGTTTATAAATATGTAGAATTTAACATTTCCAATATTATATTAGTCTAATGAACGATTGTATTTTTCGAAATTAATAGCTGTATTAGTGTAAAACTTTATTAATCTACATTCAGTGGTTTTAGTGTCAACAAGAAGTTTTATAAGCATTTGCATGTATAATATTAGTAGGATTTAGCCTTGTAGAATTTTTTCCCTTTACGTAAAATATGAACCTTAAATAGTTGTACCCTTTTTAGCAAAATTCAGTTTTCCGACGGAAATTAAAACAATGAAAACAATAAATCTATCCAAAATAAATTCTATCAAAAGGTGCGAAGGTGCGGTTCTACGTGCGTTGTGGTTAAAATGTATTGATATACCTGAACACTCGATAATTAGTTGTTAATTATGTTACAGATGCACTTTTCGCCCTCTCGAACAAAGGCAAAGCAGTCATTGTCTTTGACGGATACCGATTCTACAAACTCAAGGTGACCGGGGGGAAAATCAGGTGGCGGTGCGCACTTTATAGGAGGAATAAATGTAGATCTATACTTTTCACCATTGAGAATAAGATAATCATTCGAAGAGGCCATCATAACCACCAGTAGAATGAAAAAACCGCTGGAACCAGTGTTGTGGTTTGCGCTCCTCTGCCACGACGAAAGGTTGAAACAGATCTAACCACCCGTAAAAGGAACAGCACTGTATCAACTCGAGGCGTTCAGTATGAAACTCTATACTTCAACGCCTATCAAATTCGTAGCGTAACTACCTAGGGTCGAGATTAACTTGGGACCCACTTTCGACCGCTGCTGGCGCATGCGTTGTCACGCGGTTGCGGCTACACGTCCGATGTTCGTTTAATTTACCGTCCACCCTGTCTAACGTGCTGTCATTTGTCGTGAAGCGACAAATGTGGAGAAGTAGAAGAAGGTAAAAGAAAGAGGTAGAAGAGGGAATAGAATTTATATTACAACAAAAAGAATACAGTACCGAAAAATGAGATGAGGTGATGTCTGTATGAATGTAAGTAAAGTGCAGTGGGCGTGAGTAAGTATCTTCAAATCTTCAATAAGTATTGTCCTGGGGCAGCAAAGGGCGGCGTCGGAGTGCAGGGCCGACACAGCGGAGGTAGCAGCGACGCCGATGTGCAGCGGTGACAGGCGCTGTGAAGAGCAGTGACGCCGATGTGCAGCGGTGACAGGCGCCGTGAAGAGCAGAGACGCCGATGTGCAGTAATGAGGGTAACGGGCACTATATAGAAAATGTTGTGATCAGTTGGAGTGCCAGAAGTACTTGGTCTCGGATCCTCTTCCGAGAAGGAGACAGGTCCCTCCCCTAGAGGAGGTGTTACTGCAGTCAATGTGCTTGGATACTCCTCCGGTGTCCGGTCCCTCCCCTAGCGTGAGGAGGTGTTTCAGTAGTCACCGGCGGTTCTTCAAGACTTCTTGAGGGAAGATGTAGAGTATTTTTGAAGTATAATAGAACTGTTCGAGCTTAGAACTCGGAATCGAATGAAATGAATGAAAAAAATTAATGCTTATATAGGGGGCCGGGGCCGTTCAAATTTAGATCGAGGTAGGTTCAAAAATAGAACATGAATACTGGTGGTTTACAGAGGAATAAACCCGAAAAAGTAATAAACTTTGATAGAAGTTGTCAGACTTTGAAAGATATTGTCATAACAACCACGTCAATAAAGATAAAAATACTGTCACAAATCAAGCAAATTACGAAAATACAGGAAAACGAATCATCACCCAATGCAAATTAAAGGAAAATTGCAAACAAAGGTAAAACACAGCTATTTTTACAGTATTATGTAAAGAAAAGTAGAATAACAGAGCTTTGAAAGTTTGACATTTTTAGATTCACAATAAATATTGTTCAAAAAGGATTAGAAAACATCAATAATCCAAAAATACAGAGTAATAGTAATAAGAAGAGTAGAAAGGCAGGTAATGCCTATAGTTTAATGTCTACAGTACGACTTTTTAGGGAGAAAATACGAACTGCGTTATGGTAGATAGAATCTATGATTAACTCTTATGTTCGTGTTTACAGCAAACGAACCAGCAAAAGGAAATGAAAGCATGGAAAAACAAAGATAATGTGATGAAAATGTTAATGTGGATCCGATGAATACTAAATATATTAAGGTACTCAATTTATTACACATAATACAATATGTACAACAGTACACATTCACAAGAAGCACTGTCATAAGTGGTAGCAAACGCGATTCGTAGCGAGGTGTTTGTATAAGAATCGAATAAACGCTTTCTTTTTACTATTTTTAGAAAGATCAGTGCGAAAATTACTAATCAACTTGGTCTTAATCTTTACACTATACTACTTTTACATTAAACATAAAATGACTTATAATATTGTTTGCTCTATGTCTCTGTAAGTGATCTGTATGCGTGAAAATTGTAAGGAAATGAATATTTGTATATTTTTTATGTGTAATAATTTAGTAATTAGTCGGGTATTATCACGCTAAGTACAGATTCGAAGTAAAATCGAACTAAGTTATACTTGTATTTTCGCGGTTCGCCCCAAGCTCCGAGGCTTCACCCGCGTAAGTGTCGTATCTCAAATAACATTGTTATGAATATAATTCATCTCTCTCTTTGTGCTCTTCTGATGTTTGAGCCATAATATCGTTAAGTTTCACCTTATAATATCAAGGTGTTGTGTAAAGGAGTGCCAACCATGCATCTATACATCCATCCTTACAAACTTTCGCACTTATAACATAAGATGAAATATCCACAGGACATCTTGTCATAAAAGAGAAAATTTCGATAGTCAATAAGAGTTGCAATATAAAATTAGAGCCATTAAAATACACACATAATTATCGTAAGTTAGTAAATAGTTTTATTTACAGAAGTATTGTTCGGCCGCAACATACAAGGTAACGCAGTCATTGTCATCGACGGCTACCGATACTACAAACATAGGAAGAGCGGGTTGAAAACCAGATGGCGTTGCGCGTTTTATAACAAGAAATGTAAATCTGCACTCTTCACGATCGAGAATAGGATAATCTGTAAAAAAGGTCAGCATAACCACGTTTAATTTGACGTTAGTAATCTGATTTATAACATCATACTTATAATGATAAGCATTGTTCCTTTCGTACCATTAACGCGTATAGCATTCTCTATTTGACCGATTTCAGAAAAAAAGTTTTTAACAATCAACAATGGTCGTCTTATTTATTATAAAGCCCCGAAAAACAGTAAACATAAGTATTTTTTCTATTCATAACCTTATTACTATACCTA
Source organism: Pyrausta purpuralis (assembly GCA_963924145.1). Classification (NCBI taxonomy): domain Eukaryota; kingdom Metazoa; phylum Arthropoda; class Insecta; order Lepidoptera; family Crambidae; genus Pyrausta; species Pyrausta purpuralis. The sequence goes on from OZ001643.1 coordinate 25,420,218, forward strand.
TATATATATAAGCTTATAACTATTCTTCTCAACAACCAGCCACAAACGTTTGTATTATAGTTAATTTGTAATATCCGTATTTTCTGTTTTCTGGTGACTCATGTATATGGAACAACAATCTTCATTTTTAATATAGTTTCAGAGGTCTTCTTCGAGCAGTCAGGCCATGGAATCGTGATGGTCCTGAATGGGTATAGGTTCGTCAAGCACAAGGACAATGGCCCAAAAACTAGATGGCGCTGCGTGCTCCACAAGCTTGGCTGCCGAGCAGCTGTCCACATCGCAGAGAAGGACACTATACTTAAATATAATAATGAGCACAACCATTAAAACTTTCCTTATATTATAAAGCTGAAGACTTTGTTTGTTTGAATATTTGATATTTTTTGTTTATTATAAAATATAACTGAAATAATTATTACCTTGTAAGTAATGAATCAATACGATTAAATTAATCGATCTCAAAGTGTGGTTTAAAATCTAGTTGCATTTCTCTACGTACGGTGACTATGTAGTAGGCTTTAAGTAAATTCTACGAGAAAACTAAATAAATAGCATATGGTAATGCTTTATGAACTTGACTGGCTCGCTGGCGTGTGTGCCTTGTGTCTATTTTCTTTGAATTTAAACTAAACGTTTTTTTTGTTTGCGTCAAGTTTAATACTAATATTAAGTATTATTTTTCTACTTGGTTTTTATTTAAGCTTGTATTTGATACTTGGTTTTCATTTAAGATCTGTCAAAATGAAGCGCACCGAATACGTTAAGTGTGTCAAACTTGGATTCAGTGTACTTTTTTAAATAATTTTGTTATTAATAACAAACAAGAAAAAAAAACTAAGACATGCAACATAAAAAAAAACTTAATATCTACCTATTCAAAAACGAAACCATTCATTGAGGCAAGGAGGCTAAGATGCTGGCTGCGTTGCCGCGTTGGATAGCTATGCTGATTCTTTGAGCTAGGGACCAACCAGCTTTATTATTAGCTGTTAAAGAATTTAATTTTGGCGCAATTTTTCTAAACAGCAATATAGTAGAGGTTTTTTTTATTGAATATTGACATCATAAAAAAATATTATCGCGGTACAAGAATAAAAATAATGTGGCAGCAATTCTACCGAATCGGGTGGTCGCTAAACGTAGAGATTGGCTGAATAAATTGAAGTATTCTTTCTTATGATTGCGGCCCACCGCGCACAGTAGTCGGTTGCTTATCTTTCTTCTACAAACAACGTGCTATTTAGTTAATAAATGATAGATTCATAATTTACTTCATAAGGATTTTTTATTTTCATTTAATTTTAATTAACACATCAACATCAGTTTTAGGATATAGAATGATATACTCAGCGAGAGGCAAATCACTGATGATGCTGAACAACTTCACATACTACAAGAGGAAGGGGCTGACGTGGGCGTGCTCCAGCAGGATGAACACGCGCTGCCCGGCCAAGGTGCGGCTGGAGCACAACGTGCTGACGCTGTGCAGTGTGCAGCACAACCACCCGCCGCCCGCGTACAGGCTCACCGACGACGGGGAGTATGTCAAGATTTAAATATAGTTTATGACATTTAAATAAGCGGGCTTCTTACACACGGGTGAAACTTAATGGCAATAGCACCTAAACGGCGTCACTAGGTTCGTCATTAAAGCATCGACGTCGTGGTCTCAGTAAGGTAGTATGATGATGCCGGAGGCGCATTGACGGCTTGTCACGTACGAATGGCAATTTCTGGCTTATTGATGGCAGACATCGAAAATCCAACATTTCAACGGTGCATCGACGTCATATAGACAGCGTGTAAGCTATCACAGAAATAGGAGTAACTTAACTTTGGTCCGTATTTTGACTATTTAGTGCGTAACTGCTCTTAGCGTAAATGAGTATATAGCCCTTTTTTAATTGAATATAGCCTTTAATTGACTTTGTTGGTAATTTTATCTACTGTAATATTACTAACTAGGACGTTTATTTTTTGTTTCACAATAAGCGTGATCACTGATAAAATATGGTTATGTTTAAATATAATGTTTATTACTATCATCAAAATCTTAGTTTCTTTTTGTTGTTCAGTGATGACCCCAGTTGAGATATTGTAGTTAAAATGATAAAAACTATTAGCACAACTGTAACTTGTCTCATAGAGGTCGGCCAAGTGCATAGAACACGCAATGCGTTGATATACGATGTAGGTTCAGACTACGACTCAAGGTCTCTGCCGCCTCACCACGTCCAAACCAAAATCTCTTGCACAAAAACGGCATCACTTTAAGCAAAATACGACGTGACGTACAAGAGATTCTGGCTCTTGAGGTGGTTAGGCTGCGATGACTTCTATAGTACGGACAACAGCTGCCAGCACGTCAAGGTAAGCACTGCGGTATCTAATAATGCAACTGTAATAAGGGTTGTTAATAACTAAATTAAACACTAAATTAATAACTGTAAAAAAAAAAACTGATGTAGTAATAATTGTACATAATGCATCGACTCTTAATTACTTAATTAAAAAAAAAACAAATGCTCTGTTTAACGCTTTGAGCGACTTTAGTTTAATATGTGTGCTGTTAAAAAAATTAAATGAAATAAATAATAACAACTGCATTTTATTTTCTGAAAATATCAGAATTTTACTATTTTTATGTTGACTTCTTTGTACATAAAATTTAATTTGTGTTCTTTATTACATTTACTTTATAATATTCAGCAGTTGGTAAATGGAATATTGCTTCATTTCCAGAAAATGCATACCAAATTATTGAAACAAAAAGAGGAACGAAACTGGTCATGCTGCAAGATTACACGTTCCACCGGATTAAGGGTACGATATGGGCTTGTTCTAGCCGACAGGCTGCTGGGTGTAAAGCAAAAATTCGACTGGACAAAGATAACTCCCTTTATATATGCAGTCTACTCCACAACCATGCTCCGCCTAGGTACCATGTCAATGAGTATGGACAATATGTGAAGTTACTTTCGAAACAAAAAATTGAATCTGGATTTTTATAATAATTTTATAACAGTTTTAAAATCGCTTGCAACTCTTCTACTTCTTCTTTGTTTGCAAGCCATTTTATATTCAGAGTAAGGTGGCGATGGCCGCGATAGTTCATAAAAAAATCTTTCAAAATTCAAATGTGTTTATGTTCTTATTTATTTAATCATCTTAAATAATTTTACCACCCCGTGCAAAATCTGGACAGGCCGCTAGATAAATAAAAAACATGGACAAAATTTACACTTTTACTCGTTCCATTAAAAGTTTTTTATAACTGTCACCTATTACTACTACTCTCTCACCATTTTTGAGAATGTTAGCCCTTTTCAAGAGCGATTTTATTTATTTTGTTCAAACTAGTATTGTTATAATGTTAGTGATTAGAATACTAAGATATGAGATTGTTACCTATAGCTTTATTATTTTAAGCCTCCGATATTTTGCCACCGTCGGCAGCGCCATGGTCACGGAGTATCATACTCCGTCATTCTGTAGTTACTCCGTGATCATAGCGCTTGCAACGGCGCTGAGTACACACTATCACAGTAGAGTCAATAGATTCTATTATGTTAGCGTCAAGTGAAACCAAATGAGATAGTGGACAAATTGCTGATTAAGGTCAAGATTTGGGTCCTCTTCCACACTCGCAACAGACTCAATCCTATGTAGGTGTGTGCTACTCCTTACAATTCGGTATAATTATTATTAATATTTAATTATTTAGGAATAATAAACAATGCTTGTAATATAAAGTTCCCATAAGATCTTTATATTACATTTTTTTACACTATTTACATAAGAATTTACCTACTTATTATAATACATTTATGAACTAATTACAACTACACTTACAAACTAACGAACTTACGCGTAGAGTTGAAATTATATTAGGTATAACATTTTATCGCGCGCGCGTAGCTATCGCGGCGCGACGTAATGGAGTCGCCGCCCACAGCGGTCCAAGCTGCGCGTCACAGCGGCGGCACAATACTGGGGCCTAAATAGGGTTGAAATTTCCCACAATATGTGTTTCAGTATTATGTCAGCATTGAATGGTTGTTTTGCTGCTGTCAAATTTGATTTTCCGCCTATAACATTAATGCAATGTATTTATCTATTGTAGTAGTACAATATATTTTTCAGATCGTTGGTTCCTAAAGAATTAATGTAATTTTTATTATTAATACATTTTGTGTCATAAAGGGAATGAATGTAGTAGTATATTAATGATAAGGTAGTCATAAATTCATAAGAGAAATATTGTAGTGTATGCTTTTCACTTATGGGACAGTTCTAATACAGATTTGGAAAGCAACAGTCGTGTCTCTTATTTGAATGTAAATGATACCCAAGGATATCATAACCTACCTGTACAAACACAGGATATAACAATATTTGGGTATAAATAAATTAGTAAAAACATTACGACGACTACCGATTTTTGGTAAAGTCAACTCCTCTCAAAAGAAATTGATCAAATTTGGTTGTGATCCACTGTCTAAACAACTTCAAACGAAAATTGTTTGCACACATGACACAAAAACGTGAGTCACAAAAAAGACGAAAAGACTAAAAAAATATCTGCACATTATGCACAGTCAGCACATCAGGTGATATATTTTTGTGTAGACCCTAAACTCACGTGTTTCTCTAAAAATAGTCAAATGTGCTATCTTTACAGTGATTTTATCCACAGTATTTCTTCATAAATATTTTTTATTAATTTGTATTTGTTTGTTTATTATTAAAAAGTATAATGTTTGTGTTTTAAATTTTAATTGTAAAAAAAAATATTCATCTAAATATTTTCATTTCCAGAAAAACCATACAAAATTATTCAAACACTTTTTGTGTTGTGTGGAACAACATTGGTTATGTTGCAAGTATACACGTTTTATCGACTCGGGGGTACGATATGGACCTGCTCCAGCCGAACTGTAAAGCAAAAATTTGACTGGACCAAGATAACTCCCTGTATGTTTGCAGTCTACTCCACAACCACGCTCCGCCTAGGTACCCTGTCAATGAGTATGGGCAATATGTAAAGCTGCTTTCTAGGAAAAAATGAATGAATCTGGATTTGAATGGTAATTATTTAACAATAAAGTTTTTTTTAATAGCCCGATGTCTGATTTATAGTATAGCAGTACTATCAAAGGCACCACAGCCCTGCCGACTAGGTTCAAATTCGCTTGCAACTCGGGTCGACTTTTGTTAGAAGTGACATTAAATATTTAAGGCCGCTTCATAGAAAAAGAGATAGACAATTTATTTTTTTACTCGTATCATTAAGTTCCTTAAGCTTTTAATATGTGAGAATCCATTACTACTCTTCTCCTAACGATTGTCGATGATGTCAGCCCTTCTCAAGAGCAATATGCCAAGTGCTCAGGAGATATTATAGTTATCATATTATATGTAATTCTTGATGTATTATTAAATAAACTAGGTAAACTGTTAACAGCTGTGGTTTTTTTCAAAGCCTTGAAGTTCCTATTAAGACCTTATTGCGATAGCAACAAGAATTAAGGTAGAGTATGATAGATCATACCTTGACTTATTAATTTAGTTTTCATATCTTGCTGTATCAAAATGTAGTGTAGCTATAATCGAAATGTAAATTTAACGTAATAGCATTTGAAATGTAACTTAGTTTACGTTTTGATTTGTGTTTTATTACTGACTAGGGCTCATGTGAACTTGAGAATGAAACTAATATATATTATTTATTTTCAGACCTTGCATTCAAAATAATTATTTCGCAAAAGGGAACACCGTTGATGCTGTTACAAGACTATACGTTTTACCGACTCGGGGGTACTATATGGACCTGTTCCAGCCGAACTGTTACGTAATGTAAAGCTAAAGTTCGATTGGACAAAGACAACTCGCTTTATATATGCAGCCCCCTCCACAACCACCCTCCACCTCAATACTTTGTCACTGAAAACGGAGAATATATAAAGTTATTAACAAGGAATACTCGTAATTAATCAGATATTTTAAACTTAACAGTAAAAGTTCAGGCCATAACTCAAGTTGTGAGCTGCTTAACTTATTTGCTTTATACCTATAAATAAAATTTTAACCAGCAATAAGCAAATAAGTATATATAATAATATCTTAAATCCGTTTAAATAATTACGTTTTATAACTATGTAGGTATCATTTAGGTCTATGCTGTCTTACCATTATCAAACGAAAATCGATTGCACATTCAACATGAAGGCGGATGCTACTTAAATACCTAAAACATAATATGACCGAGGGTGCAAGTGATTTGGCTCTTGAGGTGGTAAGGCATGACATTGAGAGTAATATAAATTTAAATAGCCATACTCTGGAACTCTGTATTTGGTATCAGTGTTGATGTATTATTAAATGTGCTAGGCAAACTGTAAGCAGATGTAATAAATAAAAATCTTTATTTTTCGTTCAATACCAAAAAGGGTCCAGCAACTGTCTTCGAAAAAAAAATGTAAGTGTCAATGCAGGTAACTCAAACAAAAATGGTTCTGGAAACCTCAATGTTTTTAAAACAACTTAGAGTTTGCCTTTTATCTATTAACCCCTCCCTAAAATATGATTGTTATTCACTTTTTGTAAAAAGCATAGTAAAGCAGTTAACAGGATTTATCAACTTACCAAGTTTCAGCTGTATAATGCTAATAGTTTCCCGAATCCCAAGAGAAAGGGTACCGTTTTTCGCCCTTCGGCCACGGAACGCTGAAAAACCCGAGACTTGTCTCGTCCAAGCAGGACTTAAAACTTTTTCTTTTCTTTTCAGATATTGAATTGAAAATGATGCATTCGACCAGACCATATTCTGCCAGTCAACAGGCACGATTTGGACTTGCTCGAGTAGAGTTAAGAAAAAATGAACAGCTAAGGTTCGTTTGAAGAAAGACAACACACTCGTAGTGTACAGTTTGAAACAAAACCATGTTCCACCGATATACCAATTAAATTCGGAGGTCAAATATGTGAAATGTATTAATTTTCGTGGTGGGGTAAATTGAAAGAAAAAAGCTAAACTTTAATTCGCTCTCAGCTAAATTGTTGTTGTGATCTGTCTGTTTTTGTTTCTCGTCTCCAAATTTGTCCAATAAACAATAATCATTATTTTCTTCTGAACTTGGTGGGACACGCAATCGTGACCCAACAATGTCATTTGAAATCGTTATTTAACACAAGTGTGAAGTGGCACCCTGTTAGTAGAAACCTAAATCTGTTTTAATATCAAATAATATAAATTTTGCTACACGTTTTTTATTCTACTACACACCTAAAAATAGATATACATAAACTTATTGAAAATTAAAAAAACAAATTAAAAATAACAATATTCTAACCTCCATTATTTAAAAAAAGATATCTACTCTTTGATCTATGATTTAAAATATAATTCAGTGATCACAGAAAGTTTTTAAACTTTTTTTTTTTACTATAATAAAAAAAACTCTCAGAACTGAAAGTTAAAATTATAAAATCAAGCAGAGGAATGCAGTTGGTGCTTATCAACAACTACACATACTACCAAATGTTAGCCAGTACTCCAGTAGTAAGACTTGGACTTTCTCGAGCCGGACAGGCAGAGTCGAATGCAAAGCGAAGGTCAGATTGGAGGAGAATAAAACAATTACGCCTTAGAACCTTCTCCATAAGCACCCGCCTCCCGTGTACGGCGTCACTTGAGACGGCATCGTAATAAAATCGAGGAGTATGATAGTTACTTCATACCAGATCACTGGCATTAGCCACCAACTTTTACCAGGAAAGGAATTAAAACAAGCTTTAAAAATAGTCATGCATTGACAGCAAATCTGGGAATGGATCTACCTAAAGAAGCGTTTATTATACCCAATAGCATCCCCAAATGTGTGGTAAATATGACTTACCTAATAGTTGAGGTTATGCTACTTGTATTACCTGGCTGCGGGATGTTTGCTGTGTAGCTCGCCTTTTTTTAATTTAACTGATTCATTAACTGTCTATTTCTCTATCTATAAGAACGTAATAAGGTCTGTATTTCCAGTATAAAGGATAGAAATCTTAAATCAAGCTGCTTGTTGTTAGTGTTAACATAATATCTGTACTGATTACATACATAAAGTTTATCATATCACGAAAGATGGGAAATATCTAAAGCTTTGAATTGTTGGCAGTCGTCGATAACAATGACAGAGTCTACCCAACGAAAACGTGGCATAAAGATTGTTGAAAGTTGGCAACGTTTTACGACCTCAAAAGCACGTCATAAAATTATTATTTTGTTTTTATAGTGTTTTTGTCACTATACAAACTTAATAATATAAATAGCAAATTGCACTTGTAAAAAGCAACTTAGGCTGTTGTGACATACGAGGAATCGAACCCCGTGTCTTACGCAATCCGGGCGTATGCCTATACCACTCGGCCACCGTCACATTAGCAAGCCTGTTGAATTTTGCAAGCGCTTTCTTTAACGTCAATCTCGCAACATTGATGACGCCACGCAGCCTACGCGTTAAAGAAAGCGCTTGCAAAATTCAACAGGCTTGCTAATGTAACGGTGGCCGAGTGGTATAGGCATACGCCCGGATTGCGTAAGACACGGGGTTCGATTCCTCGTCTGTCACAACAGCCTAAGTTGCTTTTTACAAGTGCAATTTGCTATTTATATTATTAAGTTTGTATAGTGACAAAAACACTATAAAAACAAAATAATAATTATAAATTGGCTTCGTTCATCTTAACCGATTGTTAAATATTTGTAAAAATATTTCCTTCGGATATTTTGAGAGCAATCTCGCAACATTGATGACGCCACGCAGCCTACGCGTTAAAGAAAGCGCTTGCAAAATTCAACAGGCTTGCTAATGTGACGGTGGCCGAGTGGTATAGGCATACGCCCGGATTGCGTAAGACACGGGGTTCGATTCCTCGTCTGTCACAACAGCCTAAGTTGCTTTTTACAAGTGCAATTTGCTATTTATATTATTAAGTTTGTATAGTGACAAAAACACTATAAAAACAAAATAATAATTATAAATTGGCTTCGTTCATCTTAACCGATTGTTAAATATTTGTAAAAATATTTCCTTCGGATATTGTGAGAGCAATCTCGCAACATTGATGACGTCATAAAAGTCGCAAAAATTTTATATTCTAGACTGTACTACATTTACTGTAACAATTTACTTGAATATTTTTAGTAATTAAGTTTTAGCCACATATAAGTATATAAATGATCGTTTATTTATGAGTGCACAACTTATTTCTTACAAACTTTGTTAGTTTTGAACAAAGATGCGATTGTCTAAATCAATCGAGATAGAAAACTTTAAGACCATACTATCTTTACTGGTTTACAAAATAACATCTGTTTCAGGTATTCTACATAAAATGGTGGAAACCTCAAAGGGCACTCATCTGATAATGATAAACGACTATACATACTATAAAGTATATGGACAAGTGTGGGTGTGTTCCAGCAGAACTACATTTCGATGTAAAGCTAAGGTCAAATTGAGTGCAGATCGTACTATCATATCGTCCAGTTTGACCCATACACATCCTGCAGCAAAACATCATATCACGAAAGATGGGAAATATGTCAAGCTGTGAATAAAAATTGTGCTAACAATGAATGACATAAAATCTAACCAACGAGAGCATGATCCTAAAAGATTTAAAATAAATTAATAACTTTACTGTCTAACAAACAGAATTAAATGTCACTCTCATATCGTGTCAAACTTTTACAACCGCAGCGCCACCTGCCGAGAAGTCAGGCTTAAACCGAATGACGTCAACATATTATTATTATTATTATTATGAGCTTTGTTTACGTTGCAAATAGTTTTGCACTACGATTTGCCGTAAACTCGTATTGTTAGGTTTTCTAGGGACTTTTAGTGTATATATTCTCTAAACACCCCGAACGATTTTTTTGACAATATCGCTAGATTACGCACTGCACAATACTTTTATAGAGTGGACTATAGGATATCTCCATAGATATCCTATGTTGAATTTGGTTTAGTTTTTTAATATTGTTTAAAGCAAAGACTTTAAACAATATTAAAAAACTAAACCAAATTCAGCATAATGACCAAAAAAACTTAAAATAACGTATTCATCTTATATTTAGGAGAAACACATTCTTTTGGAGTCTGTGCATGATGTGTGTAGTCTGTTTGTAAACTTGACATTATATTTCAAATCCAAAAGAATGTGTTTCTCCAAAATAGAAGACGAATACGGTATTTCAAGCTTTTTAGTCATTTATTTCAATTTATTATTATTTTTGTTGCATATTTGAAAAACACTGAACAACTTAATGCGTCGCAAATAAAATTATTGCCTTCAAAAACTGACCAACAAGCTAACGTACTCTAACAGTCTACGCACACAAAAACTACTGGACCGATTCTGATGAAATTAACATTTTATCACTGTAAAATACAAACATTCAATTATACAAATATGCATATATACATACACTTACGAATAGATATATAAATTTGGTGCTATGTACTTAGGCAGTCCTTATATAAATAGTTAACTATAAGTTTACGTAATTGGATATAAATGTCTTTATGATAGACAGATAACTATGTTTTCAACACACTTGCTCAAAACGAAGTTTTTATTCCACCGATTTTTGGCTCATAATCATAGATATTAAACACGCGTGCTTTTTCATTATATTATTGCACTAGTGCTTTTAGTTTATTAACCCGACCAATTTACATTTGTACCCTAGCACTAAGTCGTAAGTAAAAAGAAGAAGCGATTTAATTTAGTCGGGTTATACAATACTTTTATTTTAGCAACAAACAGTATTTATGCGAAAGATAACAGTATCTACATATTTATTTCAATAAATGGTAAATCCAGATTTATTACTAAAAAATAGCTCAAATTCATTTAACATTTTCTGTGATTTGTGTTTTTAACACGAATTATTACATTTTTAATCTTGGATTTTGGCCGATCTAGTTCGCGCCTAAGCCTTGCGCGCGCATCGGTATCGCGGCAAGAAAAAAAAAACAACGTGCCATTTCTCGTAAATAATAATTGTCGGCTGTGACGAAGTTTGGTTTAATTATGAAGTTTAATATTAATGAAAATGTCTACTTCAAGTGAAGAAAACCTATATTAACTCCGCCGGACGTACGTAACAAGGCGAAAAACGCGTGCGAAAGTCTTTGCCATCAAAATCGAGTGAAATGTATTTTTACTGTTTTAAAATTAAAAACTGCAAGTGTGTTGAAAAACGTCGTATGAAACACGTGTGCCTGTGACCATTATACGCGGCTTTCTTATGGCGCACTCGCTTTTGCTCGTGCGCACACAATATCGCCTTGTATATAATGATCAACTTAGCACACTTGTATCATAATGTACTATTAACATATATGGTTCCGTGTTCACTTTTTTTAATCTATTCTCTATACCAGTGGTCCAGTGTTCCGCTAATTGTGTGTCACTAGTTATTGTGTCTCGAAAAAAAGGGTTATTTTACAACTTAATAAATAACATTATAACCTTTTTTTTGTGAGGGTAAGAAAATAACATGGAAAATGATTTTTCATTTGTGGTGTACTTTTAAACGTGTTCTTTTTCCTAGATCTACCTACCATAAACACAAAAAAATTGCGAAACACTGCTCAAAGCTCAAAGCAGGTATGGAAGTAATTTTATGCTTCGTTCTCGTTTTGCAAACTAGTGCATAAGTGTATAATTAAGAAATTAATAAAACATAAGATTTCTGTCTGTAAAATACAAATAAATATGTTTTTGAAAAGGAGCTAACTAACAGTGTTTGCAACGGAGCTTAAAAAAGAACGACCTACCTGAAATAATTCCCGACCTCAAGCATTAATCAACGGAACTTTATTTTCTTTTGCAGAATTGGATTTCAAAATAATAAATTCATCGAGAGGAGGTTTCCTATTGATGATAGATAGTTTTACATTCTACAAACAAGGGTCTAAAGTAAAGATGTATGCACGAATAAGCATACACATGCATGCCTTGCCAAAGTGAGTTTGGAAAGTCCTACCAAAGTCGTTGCAATCAATCTTGAGCACAACCATAGTCCACCAGTCTACCACGTCACTAAAGAGGGGAGATATGTAAGAATGAGCTAAATGAGATGCCACTGGGCACAGCTTACAGCGAAGCTACGGGCGTTGCCGTGCGTGCTGTTCACACTTAAATGTAGAATAACGGAGATGCGACGCATCGCAATCAAAGCGTGGCGACGCTCCGACATCGCGCGACGCGACGCCTCAAAGCATCGCAAATGTTCGTGTGGTATTGCATTTACTTGTTTTGAGTGCCGGTTCCAACAAATAGACCGCAGCCGTCGCTGTATCAGAAGTTAAGATATAGTATTAGAATAATTATAATCTAAGTAAGGTAAATATCAAGAGACTAATGAAACATCTAATATCTTAATCTGTTAAGTAGTTTGTTTAATATAGGTATTTAATTAAAATGCGGACTGGCTAGCATCGCGTGCTAGCTCGGCCGCGAAGCGTAAAGCATGCATGGTGCAGCCACGCTGGGTAGTGCGTTTTACTTCACATTCACTTTATGAATAAATACGTATCACTATAAGGTAAGTTTCGTTTAGCACGAAATAAAAACTTAACGGTTATATACTGTGGTTACTGCGTGCGTTGTAACGGCGCGCGCGCACGGACACGAATGAGCGACAGGCGGCTGGCAGTGCTGTGAGGCGTGGGAGGGAGTGAGGTTTTCTACTTTCTCTTTCTTGCGCTAAACCTGTGTGCGAGTGAATAGACGCGTAGCAGGGCATACTACATGGTCAATTAAATCTCAGAGTCGAAGGCAGGACAATTATTATTATGCAATACTTTATGATGATATTTTATAAGTCTAAGAGCCCGTGGAAAGTCGACCTTTACCGATCTGATAACGCGATTAGACATATTTCTGATCAAATAATATTTCTATAAATTATAGCCTTTGACTACTTACCAATCAATAAGTGATCATTGCTTTTTTTTAATTTAGTCAAATTATTTTTATTACTCTTATTATTACCGAATGAGTTTTATCTCATTGATAGTTATTGACGATAATTATTGTAAGTTAATTGAAAAAAATACTCTATCGTCAGGTAATTTTTATAAATGTATGAAATATTTTTATTGTACTGAATGTTTTAAACAAAGCACATGTTACTCTATAGTGAATATAACTCAAATTTGTCAATGACAATTTATGACAAATAATGAAGACATGGTAAAGGTTGCCTGGAAGAGATCGCTTATAGCGATAAGATCGCCTAAGTTGTACATTTTCTCGAAACGAATTTATCATGAACCTATGTGATGTGCAAATAAGAGTTATATTATCTTATAGTCTTATATCTTATACTTTAACAATTGCTGAGCAGCATAGTAAAACTTAATACAGACCACTGTATCTGTATCATCGAGTTACCATATCGATAAATGTTAATCTACCATGGTTTCCTCTAATATAATGTGTTGTACCAATAAAATATTTTAATAAATGATCATTCATTAACATTTATAGATGACTTTTACCATGACAGCTAATAAAACTCACACTACTTTTGTTTTTAATTTTGGAAATAATAATCAGTAAATCAGTAAATATTTTACTAACGTGTAACATATAAATTCTTCCTGTATTTGCTTATGATATTAAAATCAGGAGTATTAAATACATATACCTACGAAACCTTCAAAGCAGAATGTATGTTCTGAAACACTATGATCATAAATAAATGTTTCTAATCGTAAAGGGGCTTGATGGCCCAAGAACCCGATGGCTGGTTTGCCGTTCCACAAAGTTTTAAGCTTTAAATGTGGTTGTATAATTTCATATTCCTTAGGCATGTTGACTTTTATGAGTAAGGACAGATGATTCTATAGGTACCATGAACAGTAAAAAATCCGGTTGCCGTCAGCGTCTACTTGACTTCTTATCTTCTTATTATATTAAAACAACTTCATTTGCTTTTGACTAAAACTAACAAATCTGACCTTAGTGATGAGTTAATGGCCAAAATTAAAATATTTACCTGCAATTTAAGATATTTTTATAGTTATTAAAAAAAAACACAAGCATAGTCTACATATTCAGGAACAATACACTTATTACAGAATAATAATAAATTATTCCTGCAAGAAATTATTTATAACTGAGTATAATATGACACCGCGCGACTGTCGCGCGATAACGCATGCGCACGCGGTCCGACACTGATGCTTCGTTTTATCGCGCTATAGTTGTGCTGTGGCCTCGGAGGACTATCCAATATTTTTGAAGTGAAAACTTCTTTAGCGGCGTTGAGAACTTTTGTGGGATGGGTAAAAACTGTGAAACTCGCGTCAAGACACGTGGGCTGATCGAAAAACCGTAAGACGGTCGGCGAAATTATGGTTGTCAGTTGATTTTACTGAGAGGTACTTTTTAATGTAATATAAATTGTAATGTTTGTGTACGATAGCGTAATAAATAAATATTGTATTCTATCGCATAAATGATAGAACTTTTATATTAATAATGAAAGCAATTCATTCCCTAACTATTCAAAAAAATCAAAAATGCACAACGTTAATATTCAAGTTATCACTTCTGCCGGCACTCCCGGAGTGCAACCTTTTTTGTTTTTTTATATGATTTGTAAATTACTTACTGATTTCTTTATTAAAGTACTACTTAAAACCGCTATAAAATAACATCCATATCAATATTGTTTCAGAATCACAAACACTTTTGAAAAAAATACCGTTGACACCTGCTGAAAAACAGCGCCGGTATAGAGACAAACTTAAAAAGGACCCAAAGAAGTATGCCGAATATAAAAAGAAGAATTTAGACAGTTATTACGCTAAAAGAAGACGGTTAGTAAAAGATATGACGCCGGAGGAGCATCAAGCAGCTAAAAATAAATGGAAAAGCATAAAAAAGAAATGTCGTCGTGAGAACATTAATAAACCAGCCACCCAACATAGGACGATATTGGAAGCAATCAGAATCGCTTTGAAAGAGGAAATCGATACAGATAGTAATTGACTAAATAAAGGTTATTAATGTGCTCTCCGATCATGGTGGCCTATCTCACCTGAGATGAACGACGTGTATCTGCACGGGACATTCGAGTACTATACATTTTATCTAGTGCTGTTTTAAGTTCTCTCTAAACCTTAACTCTAATAGTTAGGAAAAAAAATAATCTTTAAAAAAAAGTAAAAACCGACTTCAAAACCAAAATGCACTAAAAAGTCTTAAATAAACTCTTCACCATTAAAAGGAAATTAATCCGTTTTTGGCAAACAATTTCTTTTTGGAGTCGGTGCTGTGATAGTTGATGCTTGATGGTCAAAGTGATGGGTGTTTTCGGGGGGGGGGGGGGGGGGGGGGAGAGTAAGTTCACCTTATGATTCTATTTTTTAAGAAGCTACAAATTACCTATCATAAGTTCCGTCATTATAATTACTGAACTCTAAAGCGTTAAGGAGTTCCACCATCAGCTCAGCCCCACAAGATGTTGACTATCAGACGTAACACGTCAACATTAGGATTCTAGTAAAGAAACACTTTATGTGCCGTTAATATTTGAGGGTTTCCCTCGATTACACCAAGATCCCAATATCAGATCCCAAAATAGAAAAAATGGGACCAACTAGAAGGTATACCCGTAGGTGTAGTGTAGTAGGCGAAAAAAATGTCAATTTGGTCAACAAACGACTGAGATATGAGGTAACAAACATACAAAAAAAAAAACATACAGTCGAATTGAAAACCTCCTCCTTTTTTGAAGTCGGTTAATAATATTAGGACTCAGTCACATTTAACCCAAAAGTACATGGACCCTTACGAGATAAAAATATAGCGATTGCATATCTGGATTGGGCTAAAAGGTACGAGAAGTTTTTAATGATAAACTTCTAAACTAAAAGTATCGTATTTGTTTATAAGACACGATAAAAAATGGAGACGAGCACAAAACGTAGCTGTTACTGAATGAAGATTTTGGATAAATAAACGAGATTTCAGATACTGTCTAAAATCTGAAACTCTATTTTTGAATTATTTTTGAATCATTCGCGTCAGTATTACGATTGTTTCTCGTTCGAAAATTAATTAAAAGTCAACGAAAATCACTCTACATAGAGACTCTGGTAGTTTAAAAAATTGAGTAATCTTTTTTTTTATCACCCCATGTGGCAGTGAACAGAATTTCAATCGGGTCATATTGGCGCGAGTAATTCAAAGGTACGGTACCTCTTTTTGAAGCCTTAATACTGTACCATGCATAATACTTTGACCGATTCTTGTACTTAATTACTTTATTCATGCCTACTGAACTATTGTCGAACTTATTATAAGTTTCAATATTTACACCGTCATATAAAAATTAATTCATTAATTAATTTACCTATGACGACCTCGGTGGTGTAGTGGCTAAGCACGCTGGTTTCAAGGCGTCGCCGCTTTGAGGTCCCGGGTTTGATTCCCGGTCGGGTCAATATAGAAATCCAAATTTTCTATAGTGTCTGTTTTGTGTGTAGCACCGTTGTGTCTGATTTCCATAACACAAGTACATTAGCTACTTATTTTGGGATCAGAGCAATGTATGTGATTGGTGTCCAATAACTTTAAAATAAAACCTAGTTTGTTTTACTTGAACCTGAATTACTTATTTTTTACTTTGAAGTAAGGATTTTATCGGTATTTTATTTTACGTTCATAAATTTACTTCATAAACCTGTACATTATTTAATAACAGTGTTGGTTGTAGTTTTTTGGAAAAATAAACATTATGGTGAGTTATTAAACAATAATGTTGAAGACCCGTCTGGTGTAGTGGTCGAGAAATCGCCTACTACGCAGCGGCAGCGGGTTCGATCCCCGCACAATACAAACATTTGTGTGCATGAACATGTCTGTTTGTATTGGTCTGGGTGTTTTCTATGTATATCATGTATGTATTTACAAAAAAAAAAGTATTTAAGTATTATATCCGTTGTCTGGCACCCATAACACAAGCTTTGAGTAGCTTAGTTTGGGGCTAGATGGCGATGTGTGGGAATGTCCAAAGGATAATATTCAAAGGATATTTATAATGTAAAGTAAATGTAATGTACCTTCACAAAGAAGCTACATGCAAGGTTTCAAATGGTTAGTCTCAACTATGTATTCAAATATGCAAGTATCTAACTCAATAAATAAAATAAAATAAATTAATGTTGAACACTGATCACTGCACTGGAGGCGTATTGCGATCCAACTTTAGCCGTTCAATTTCCAGGCAGCTCAATCCCGACTCAGTGTAATCGAATATTATCAATATAATAATAATACTACAATGGTACGAATATTTATATTTATGTTGTGTAGTTACAATTATGTTATAAATATTACGCGCCCTCAGAGACGGTGGTACCACAACACCCAGACCCGAGTCAATGTAGAAATTTCTGGTTGCTTCATTGACCCGACTGGGAATCGGACCCGGGAACTCGGAGCGGCAACGCCTTGAAACCCAGCGTGCTTAACCACTACACTACGGAGGTCGTAAAAAAATGTTTTCGTATTGTTTCAAAATTGCAACCGCCGCTACAAAGAAAAAAATACGGAAGATCCAAAAAATATGCCGAATTTAAAAGATAGGATATATAATGTAAATAGCGAGTTGGTGTAATAAGAATGCAAAGAAGCCTAAAGCAGACATAAATATCCATAAGAGTAAATAGCTCCGAGAGAATGTAAGTATATAGGTATACCCAATCTCTCAACATGGTTCAATTTTGGAAAAAAATAGATTAATTGTAAAAGTGGAAATAGAGAGTAATATTGAATAACCCAAAAAGGTAATAATAAACCCCGGTCTAATCCAAAACAGCTGCGCGGGTCATTCGTAAGTAAAATACTCCACACGAACTCGATGTTTTCTTAAAAATCTGTTTTTTATGTGTTTATGCGATTAAACACTTTAATACGTGTTCAATTTACTTTGTTTTGTGAGTCTCAATAAAATTCGCTTGACGGTGAACAACTTGAGACAAACAGTTCGCATTGTTTGTTTTTGCCATAAGTTGTTGAACATTATCACCTCAGAAAAGCTGTAATCTTACCTACCTCGATATGGAAAATTATTATTTTTTCTCAAGTTATCGGTAATAAAAGATTTTGTGAATTTACTTTTAAATATGTATATCCAATATCATTATTCATCAATTTGACGACCTCCGTGGTCGAGTGGCTAGCACGCTGGTTTCAAGCGGCGCCATCTCGTGAGGTTCCGGGTTTGATTCCCGGTCGGGTCGATGTAGAAAACGGTCTTTTATATATTATCTCGGGTCTGGGTGTTGTGGTACCACCGTTGTGTCTGATTTCCATAACATAAGTGCTTTGGCTACTTACTTTGGGATCAGAGCAATGTATGTGATTGGTGTCCAATATTTATATTTATTACATTTATATTATAACTAACCAAGACATATTGTATAATATCGTTTTAAACTTTCAGAGTCACTATAATTATAATATCAACGTGACTTTATTTACGTACCAAATGAATACTTTTAAAGTCTTATTGTGTAGCCATAAAATATCTTTAAGTACGCTTTCACTGGTTCCTATTAAATCATTTATTTTGGTTTGAAGATTTTTCATTTCACCTTTACAGCCTCTTATTGCCACGACCTCTAAGTGGCCACTGCTCTGCAAAGTAAGCCTGCCATCAGATCAGATCCGTTCTAATCTATCCCTTCTCATGTATTTCAGCAATCAAGTACTCTATGGTTGACACGGGCCGCGGTGGAAAACTGGTCATGATAGGAGGATACACCTTCTCGAAAATGAATAAATGCAAGGTCTGGACCTGCTCTAACAGATACAAGCAAAAATGCCAAGCTAAAATCAAGCTTGACGATGACATTTATTTATTTATTTAAAACACTTCATGCACAAACACAAGGTACATATGGCGGACTTAATGCTAAAAGCATTCTCTACCAGTCAACCATAGGTCTATACAGAGAAATTGCTGGCGGCGCGAAGGAAGTGATAGAAGGAAGTGATGACATGATCTTCATGTACTCTCTGGACCACAACCATCCACCGCCAAGTTTTCGTATGAAGAAAGACGGGACTTATATGAAGATAAGGGATTAGAACTCACCACTAGATCAAGTGATTCCCGATACGACGCTTATGTCACACATATTTATCATGTTTTCATAAAAACTCTACTAGCTTTATTTTTAATCACTTGCGTCAATATTGTTGAGTAAATTTTGACTTGATTATTGAAAAAACACATAATCAAATATTATACTCAAAGGCATCCGCTGCTGAATAACAACGTCGTGGTATGGTGTGGTGAAGATCTCAGCCGCTCAACCATTTTCAAACGAAAATCGCTCACACGCGAAACAAAAACTTACGTCACTTCCAACAAAAGACGACCGGATGTGCAAGCAATTTATGCTCTTAAGGTGGTTAGGCGGTGGAGACCTTCTTTGTACACACGCTCCGCTGCTACGACTAATACGAAGCAGGTGCTTTTATGACAAAGTAGAATTTTATTATTTGAAACAAAAAGATAAATGTTTCTACCTTCATTTTTTTCTACCATTGTATGTGGATTTAATTTTCACATACTAATCCTGTTAACTTGAATTATAAATATTCTAAGAATATACTTGTTTTTATTTGACTCAACTGCATGATTGGTATAAAATGCATACCGTGCGTTCGTATCTAATGCATAAGATACACGATCTTACTTTTCTATTGTATTATGATGATGAAGGCAGGATTTATTTTTGTAAAGTTTATAAACGACTTTAAAAAAATGAGTTTTCGTTCTAAACTTATATCTATACCAATATTGTTTCAGGATCACTACCGCTTTTAAAAATAAAACCGTTGACACCTGCCGAAAGACAACGCCGGTATAGAGAAAGACTTAAAAAGAACCCGAAAAAGTATGCTGAATATAAAAAGAAGCTTTTAGATAGTTATTACGCTAAAAGAAGACGGTTAGTAAAAGATATGACGCTGGAGGAGCATCAAGCAGCTAAAAATAAATGGAAAAGCTTAAAAAAGAAACGTCGTCGTGAGAATATCAATAAACCAGCCACCCAGCATGGGAAGATATTGGAAGCAATTAGATCCGCTTTCAAAGAGGAAATTGATACAGATAGTAATTGACTCAATATAGGTTATTAATGTGCTCTCCGAACATGTTGGCCTATCTCAACTGAGATGAACCATCTGTACGGGACATACGAGTACTTGATCTAGTGCTGCTTCAAGTTCCACCAGATACCCACAGTAGACCTATCCAGATACGCTAACGCTTATAAATAAGTAAGGGTTTAAAAAAGGTAGGGGTAGATTAATTATGAATTAATAACGTAAAAGTATTCGTCACACGATATAAACGGTAACGAGTTTGATAAGTAAAAAGTAAGTTTGAAAAGTTAAATAATTGCATTTGGGTCAATATTTAGAGAGACTCTCTTAATATTATAATTCTTTAATTATTCGAACGTCAATTAAAAGTCAAAGAAAATAAATAAAGAAGTCACAAAATAGAAGTAATATTTTTATTTATCTCTGCCATGTGGATTTAAACAGATTTTCATACGATGGTTCAAAAGCAGAGGACTGGGACCTCTTGCATAAGCCAGATCATTGCCTTATCACTAAATCATGCAAAATCGTGGGCTGATTTCATAAAAATAACCATGCATAGGTTTTCTTTGACTGGTTCTTGATCAAAATTATTTTTATATACCTACTGAACAACTGTTGAACTTATTAAAAGTTTCCATATTTTTCATACATTTATTAAAATGACATGAATCAATTTACTTTTTTTTACTTCTAAGTAATACCTGTATTACTTCATTGTTATTTTACATTGAAATAATGATTTCACTGGTAATTCATTTAAAGTTCATATTCCACTTCATACATTATAGATTAATCAGATGATAACAGTGTCGGAGTGATTTTTAGAGAAATAAATTTGGTGGTGGGTTTGTGCACAAAAACGATTAATTTTTAAAGAGGAAGTCAACACTGATGTGTATAAACTCAAAAGATGAATGTATCCCCGAAACAAATCCAACTAGCCATCTGCTCGGGTAATTCGCAAGAGAAAGAACCAAGTACTCCCCGCACAGGTAAATATTCCAAACAGTCTCAAACAGAAAGAGAAAAGTAATATGAAAAAACAAAGATCTTTCTAACGCGAGTATTTTCTTCCAGGGTTTCCTAGCCGCAAGATCAGACAAGTCATACGCTTCAAAAAGGCACTCAAAAAAAGACGCTGCGTCGGTTGCTACGATAAACGAAACGAAAATATTACTGTTTATTTCCAGTGTGACAAAATCTTTGGTTACCAACAAAAAAACATTTGTACTAATAATTCATTCTTATTTTATTAAAAATATCAACTTTTTTATGTTCTAACTAGTTGAAACATAAATCAAGCTTAATTACAGTGCGGTATGGGGCAAAATCGATCGTCACGTTTTATTTTTTTATTTATTTAATACTAAAACGTCACAAATCAGGGAAAGCTCGATTTAATTAAAGTAAACGTCTATGTTTATGCCCAAAAATATCAAACATCTTTTATCATTGTTATCTTTTTATCATATTTTTATCATTGCTGAACTGTACATAAGAAGATTTAGAAACAATATTCATTATTTCACATATTTTATGAGGCTGAAAAAGTCTCAGACGCACTAAAGAAAAAGCTTTAAAAACATCTAATCAGCACTGGCTAAAAGTCCATCAAAAATGGTGTCGCTGCAAACAATAATGATCATGCCAATTTTTTAGATTGAACAATTCACAATCAATGAGTGGTAAGATTGGTTTAGTTTAGTTTAGTTTGTGAGTCTCAATAAAATACTTTCTGTATTTGCTTACAATAAAGGGATCAAAAGAAGTTTATTGTATGATGCGACATGCGAAATATGTATCATCGTTCTATATGCTGCATGATATTACAACTTATACACAACGGAATCTACAACTTGTAACGTTAAATGCCCAGGACCTGAAAATAGTATTAACGGTATTACTAGCAAAATTGAACCACTTTTTAATACCCATTTATAGTATTTTTTTTATCTTCATAAAAATGTGATATAAATAACATTAATATAACATACTATGATAGATAATTAATGAGATCCAAAGCTGCTTAGTATTTATCTTTCTTGAAATTACAAATGTATGATATAAGTGATGAAAAATAATGTATCGTCTTCTGATTCTCAAAGCGCA
The DNA here is from genome assembly GCA_963924145.1 of Pyrausta purpuralis. Lineage (NCBI taxonomy): Eukaryota > Metazoa > Arthropoda > Insecta > Lepidoptera > Crambidae > Pyrausta > Pyrausta purpuralis. The sequence goes on from OZ001643.1 coordinate 25,442,532, forward strand.
ATGTCCAAAAAATCGCGGGCTTGCCGCCTCTGGTGTGACGTCGCGGTTCATGCTGTCACGTCACTTAGTGTTCTGGTTAATACCTTAATCATTCTTTCGATGGAATGTGTTGCCTGGTATACTGTTGGATTCAGGTCCGCCTAAATATGTTTAATTTTGTATTTGTGTGCGTTAAGTTTTAAATATAAAATGTGTCTTAAAATTTAAGTATTAAAGGGTAAGAATTTTTCCATATTAGTATAATTAAGTAGTAATTGAGTTTCTTCTTGCTTGAGTAAATAATTTTCGGTAAACGGTATATTTAAAGAAATAGTTCGTGTAATAGTTTGATTTATTATAATAATTTTAAAATATAAAAAATCAAATATATAAAAAATAAAATGTAAAAAATCAATTTTGTCAATTCATGGACCCGACCATGGGATGAGATGAGCAGAAAGACGTTTTTTGCATTCACAGACATTTTATTATAATTTGGAAATAAATTAATCAATCAAGTTTAGATCTTACCTATCTATTAAAACTAAACGAGAGATGAAGATTGTCGATAGTTCAACCACATAGTAGGAAATTGATATACTTGCTTATTAGTGACCTACAACTAATGCTCTATTTTTCTTCCAGATGTTCCATATAGATTCATCAATTCATCTTAAGGCGGCAATTTGATAATGATAGACTCGTATACATATCAACAGAGGACCAAACACTTTTGGAAGTGCAGTGGCCGGTACTTACACTTCAATAGTGAGGTGAAATTGGAAAATAACAGGATAACTTGGTTGCACTTGGATCACAATCACGAAGCACCAAGATACATCATGACCAAGGCAGGGTGTTATGTAAAAGTCGGGAAATAATCTGAAAATTTTCGTCTGTGTCAAATCCTATATGTTTTTGTCTCTTATTTTTCTGTAGAATATAAGTTCTAAGTAAAAATAATTTTAAGTAATTAGTATTATTAGTAAAATTATTTTAAGTATGTAATAGAAATTATTTTTTCTGCTCAGTTTTTTTTTTTCGTTTAATATTAGTTAAGATATGTGTAGTTAATAAGATTTGTGAGACATATTGCATACGTCATTCACATTTCACCCTAAAATTACTTTAAATTAATTAACGGTCTCTGCATGTGGCGGTTTATCTCACGGCCACATAAAATATTATATATTTTTTATCCATAGGTAAACAATGAAATAAAATACGATAGGTACGAAGCTTAAGTTCGATAACACTGTATGCATTTTTTAATTTTTAATTATTAATTAAACTGAGAAAGTACTTTAAGATACAAGTAGATTTGTTGTAAGACATACCTAAGAGTAACAACTCTTTTCAGGTAGCTCTAACAAGATTATCTCCAAGCATGCCAAGATAAAGATGCAGGGTCTTGAGAAATTCAGTAAATTATGAATTTTAATACTTAGATTTTTATTGTGTACCAGCCTTATTTTTTTTTAAATTCATTAAGTCCCAACGACATTATGTGGGCCGCTTTCAATAAACAATATTATTAGATAAAAATTGATTGGCTAATTGTATCTGGAATCTCAGTGCTTGACTGTTTAAAACGTTTTATTTAAAAGTACTAACGTAAGTTTAGGTAAGGCATTTGCCCCGCTGTGGGATATTACAGACTATCTTTTGTTAATTAATTTAGGAAGTAAAATTTCCAACTAGTTGAGTTGCCAAATTCGCATTGCGATTCAACTTAGGGAAAATTAAAAGTATATCTATTTCTCTCACTCGTGTAGTGCTGTCCCAAAGCAATCTGCTAAATAAATTCTATGAAATCACAATACGAATTTGCTGATCTGGTCAACAGAAGTCTGTAGAAGCAAAATCGCAATACACACCCGAAGCTCTATTTTTAATCACTCGCGTCCAATGATTATATTATACAAGTAAGAGGCTCGCGTCAATATTTTGAGTCGTTATCGTTTGAAAATCAATTAAACGTAAACAAGAATCACGCTAAGTATAGACGGGAGTAGTTACAAATTTGGTTATTTATATTTTGTTAAATAACAGCCGTTTGGATTATTCAACTGGCTTTCATTCGAGAACAGACCACAAGTCAAAGAAAATCACAGCGTACTGACGCGAATGTTTTAAAAATAGGACATCAAGTTATATGGGAGTTTTTGTGGTCACAGCGCCCCCGCCAATTCTTTTTTTAAAAAAAACCTCTTTACATGCTCAGAATTAAATGATAAACGGTGTTAAAACTTTTCAGGATTTAAATTTAAAATAATTAACTCCCAGAAAGGAGGACATCTGATCATGATAAACAACTACACATTTTCTAAGGCGAGCACGTATTCAAAAACCTGGATTTGTTCCTGCAAGACTGCTTACAAATGCCCAGCCAAGATTAAGATGCAGGGTCTTGAGCAAGTCATCGAGGCACAAATCGAGCATAACCACCCGCCACCGCAGTACCACATTACTAAACAAGGAAATTATGTAAAGATTAAATAATATTGTTACATTAAGATGTTTTGTGAGTCAAAGAATCAGTTTTATTAGTCTACTTAGGTATTTAGATGATGTAAGTGTTTTTTTTGTTTTACTACAAATATCAGTGTGCATGGACAAACCTTTAATACAAGTAAGTTTTTTTTAGGAAAACTTTATGTATCCTTTTGTAATAGTAAATAAAATATAAAATAAATAGGACTTAATTATTTATACTAATATTGGCCTGTTTAGTATAACATCCAGCTAACAGTCTTACAGTGAGTGAGAAATCCATACTCATGAAATCAGCTTAGGTATTGTCGTTCATAAATACCTATCAATGCTTATACCATCCGATATACATATACTAAATCGCCCCACAATATAGCAACATGATTCTTCTTGCTTTTAGAAGTCGAATTTAGGATAGCAAATTTGCAAATAAAAGGAGGAAAGCTGGTTATGATAAATGGCAACATTTTACAGCACAGGCAAGGTCTCTAAAAGCTGGCTTGGCTCCAGGAAGAATGTCTTGAAGTGCCCAGCTAAAATAAAAATGCACGGTCTTGAGAAGGTCACCGAGGTTCTGCTAGAGCATAATCATCCGTCTCCTACATACTAAATCACTCAAGAAGGACGATATGTCAAAATAGTTCCTAAATCTTCATAAATAATAACATCACATGCATTAAAAGGCAGCGAAAATGAACTAAGAGTCAGCGAGAAGAACACTCAATATAGACGCAAGTGGTTATAAGTAACGTATGGATTGAACGAGTATGGATGAAAGAGTATGGATTTAAACTTCCTAATTCATAATGGAATGGATGGAAAATCACATCCCATATTGTCGCGAGTGATACATCGGAATTAACTAAAAAGGAATCAAGATATAACTTAAGAAATAAAGACAAACTTGAATTGATTAACGCACGAACTGGTTACGGAAGAAGGACGATATTGTTCGAGGGAGCACGGCTGTACAACAAGTTACCTAACTACATAAAGGAGTGTGATAGTTTAGATATGTACAAAAGTAGACTTAAACAACACGTCCAAAAATAAAAATAATAGTTGCACAGAGGCAAAATCAAATCTTATGTAATAATAATTAGTTTTATCTCATTATAAGTGAACTGTTTTATAAGTTTTTATGAGAAATAAATTTCTTTAAACCTAATTCGGATCCAAGAAACTCGACGGCAAGGTAGCGCGATTGGTAAGTGTTGTAACCGGTTGATTTGACAGAGGATTTAGGTTAAAATCCTACGTACGCACAAAATTATTATAATTTTTAAATTACAGGTGCCGTGTGGATTTTAATCTTTTAATGAACATGAATTTTATAGAATCACACGGTCTATTGACCCTCGTGATTCAAAAATAGAGGCCCAGATTCAAATTCTGCACTACAACGTTCGAAAATTAGAATGCCCAGTGAACACACTTTATTGACCTGCAACTGACATATCCACCGCATTCACTTTTATTTTTATTTATTGTTAGTAGTCTTGCACCACTCATTATTCTTATATTATAATATATATATTGTATTACAAATATTGAAAATAATACATATCCTCATTCGTTCAAGCATAGTAGAAAACCAATTGATCAAGAAATGAATTAAGTTAAGGTGTTAATTATTCTGAAATATTATAAATAACGATTATGTGCACTTCAGATTAGGTATAAGTATAAGAAGAAAAATAACACTGAGTGTCAAAAATATTCAAAATAATAAATAAAAAGTGCATTAAACAAGTACCTAAGTTTATTTTATTCTAGTTTGTTATCATTCTCCGATAGGTAGTGGTTTGGTCAAGTGTAGGTAAACTAAATAAACTGACTATTTGTGTTCCTAATGAAATGTTGTTGCTCAATTCTGTTACTTTTCAGGATATGAATTTAAAATCATAAACTCACAGACAGGAGGACACCGGATCATGATAAACGGCTACATATTTTCTAGGGCAAGCACGTATTCAAAAATTTGGATTTGTTACTGCAAGAGAGCCTATAAATGCTCAGCCAAGGTTAAGATGCAAGGTCTCGAGAAGGTTGTCGAGGCGCAAATCGAGCATAACCATGCGCCACCAAAATTCTGCATTACAAAAGATGGAAAATATATTATACTCAGGTCGCGTTAAAAGTTTGCGGACTGGACCACTCACAAAAAAATATATTTAAAGAGCACCAACTGCACTCGAAATTTTCACTCTTTGATTTGAAAGCTTGTCATATACTTTATATTTATGGTGCCCATTTGAAAATCGCATGTTGCAAGCTTGACGAATACTACTCGCGAAGATTTCCGCTTCAAAATTTTGTACGGTTTTCGCCAAAGCTTCAGTAACATTGAGAGTATCCAGAGACTTCAACTATTATAAACAGTTTGTTTTTGGATTCGATAAATCACTTACGTATTCTACGGCAAATTTTATTGGTAAACTACTAGGCAAGGGAAGGTCGCATTTCTCATCTCTCTGAGACATTTTAAAAATTTACTTTTTAAATCTTTCAGTGCTCATTCTAACTCGTTTTATTTTCTCTTTCTGAAACTCACGCACACAAATTACACCTTATTTTAAAGCTGATAGACATACTAAAAAAAAGCAAAAAAAAATTTTGATTTGTTACAAAGTTTTGTTCGAATATCGGAGGTCCAATCCAAAATACAGTGTGTTTGTGTTTTGGTAAATATAGAAAATGACGCGATTATCTTAATGACGATTTACATAAAAGTAGTCCAATTGCTGCAGTTCCATAGATATGCACTTAAACGCTTTAAAGCTGTGCACTCGAGGGATACTGCATAACTTGTCGGAAAAACAGATACCACTACGCGTCGTTTAGTGTATCTTAAGTTGGAAAGTCCTTGAAAAATTGTTGTAGAAAAAAAAACATTATGTTATTATTGTAAGGACATATACCCTATAGAAAAATGAGTAAATCATACGTTTCTATAAGTTTCTATAATCATACGGTTCTATAAATCTTTATATCAAAGTTCGTCAACTTTTAGTGCAACTCGTAGTAAAATAAATTTAAGTAAGACAGATGATCTTGAGAGTAAATAATCAGAAGACGTCTACCACATAGTCCAGTAAATTTTATCGGCGAGATGTATGATCTCCTTGCGTAAAATTGATCTCTTTCATATAACATGCAGTAATTTTTGTGTAACATTTTGTGATTTTAACATATTTTGTACAAAAAAGCAGATCGGCCTATTGGACCAATGATATTGTTTAAGAAGAAGATGACGCCTCGCGAACGAAAAGAGTACACAAATATGGCACCGTATGATTAACGGATGTCAATGGATTGACATCAAATCAGACATCAGTTTCGGAACAGATTCATAATAGAGTAGTTTTCTTAATATATTTTTTAAAGTATGTAGGTCATTACAACTGACTTATAGTTTGGAAGAGAATGCCACTTTTTTGTATTTTTCTGGTATGAAGAAAAAACGAAAATGACAGTGTCTGTCAAACCATGACACTTTTATAAGATTAATGTATTTTTTTAAAAAGGTTTCTGCTCAGCTATCGTCAATGTCAGTCTGGTGTGACAAAGACAAAAAGTGGCATATAAAAATAATAGAGTATATCTGAAAGGTCTATATAAGATTAAAATATTTTTGTCAAGTAAATATTAAATCATTCGTTGCTTATTATTTAGTTGCCCATATACGTTTTTTTGTTCTAAACTGCCAATAAAAAATAAGACAAACCTTCAATATGCTTAAGATAAGTTCTATTATTTAGGAAACATGTGTACACTTTTTTCTTAAAATAAATAAGTTAATAATTAACATAACTCAATATTCATTCCCTACAAGCATCTACAGCTTGTCGAATAATATCAGTGACTAAAATTAATTACCCATTTGGTTGTAATAAATCATTTCGTTAAAAAATGTTTGCATTTTTGACAAGCAAAAAAAACTGTCTGTATAGCATACCTTCATGCAGAACAGTCCTTCGGGAATGCCTTATTAATTATCATTTTGTGTGGTAATTCAATTGCGAATTTATTCTTTTTACCTAAAAAATCAAGTAATCTAATCATGCAAAAATCAAAATCCATAAAAATCTTGAACCTGGAAAATCAAAAACCTAGTTTTTGTTCGGCAAAGAAAATTCGATCTGTAAAAATTTTCGTATACGAACTGCACGAGAGAGAGTTTAAGGGGCAATAGTCGTACAATACATATACGAAAATAGTTCACCGATCGAAATTTCCTTGTCGAAGCAAATATAATTTTTGTTTCTCAGGGTCAAGATTTCTACGTATTTAAATTTTGTTCGTGTAGATATTTTACATGAATTTTTAGGCACAACGGTTAAAATTGCAATCGAATTAGCACACGAAAAAAGTTCGATTGCCGCGAGAACAGCTGGCCTCCTGTTGCTTGGTCGTTCTTATTTTTTTTTTGACTGCAACTACCGTTTAGAGTACTTACACCAAAACATCCCTGGGTAAAACGATATGATTCTTCATTTTTTTTACAGAAGTCAAATTTAAAATAATAAATCCAAGTAAAAGAGGACACCTCATGGCCACGTATCTTCCTTTGCCTTCATTCATTATTTACCTATGTAAATGAATGATTTATTGCCTACTTATGAATCCCTGACTAACTATCATGCCCAGCCAAAAAAGCTTTGTATCCGAGTATAGCATGAAGTGCTATTTTTTCCTTTAATCATATCACTGCTTTTCTTTTACAGGTGTGCAATACAAGTTCATAAATCCAAATCCCCAAAAGAAGACGCGTTTGATGTTGATTGAAAATTATACTTATTCCAAAGTGGGTAAGGGTTCAAATATCTGGATGTGTTCCGGAAGGGTCACGTACAGTTGTAAAGCTAAAGTCAGTCTGGATAGTGCTGGCAAGTTCTACCCAGTGAATCTCAAACATAACCATGCTCCACCACGGTATCATGTCACACGTGATGGTAGATATGTTAGAGTTTAGCTGCTATACCTCTTGAGGGCGACACAAAATATAAAAATTAGGATGTATTTGTCACCGTTAAATTTTAAACAAGATTATAATCGCTCTCGCGACATTGTACACTGTCGAAAAATTGTAAACCGTACATTCTTAAAACTCTGAGTTATTTAAATTCAAGTTAAAGCTATAATAAGTGTGGTCTAATGTAGTGTAACTTTTAATAGTCTAACAGGGCCTTTTTAATCCAAGTGCGATTCATACAATGCTATTCAGTATTGTATGAATACCAAAGTTATGTTTGCGGTTAATGAAAATGTGCTCTATCTCAAAAACTACAAGTTTGATCCCGTTCAAACCAATTTTCGTTGTAAGTCTTTGACAAGATCTACATCATGTATTTTATTCAAAATTTTCACTCGCTTAGTTTAAAAGTTAGAGTGGGGGGACGGGACGCCCATTTTACCACTTTGGAACCGTGAATCTCTCAAATGTTAGACTTTTAGAGAAAATGGTTTTAGAAACCTTGATGTCATTTCAAACTTATCAATAGACACCATACACGCATAGGTTTGACAAAAAAAATATTTTTAACTTTTATTTTCATGCATGGTATTTAAACTACCTTAATTTTATTTTTGTATTAGAATCGTAAAGGTTAAGATACATCTACCTACTAAGTTTCAACTGTGTAATACTAATAGTTTTCGAATAAAGTGACTGTGACATTCGAACGGACGGACAGACAGACAAACGAAACTAAGGGTTCTGTTTTTTCCATTTGGCTACGGAACCCTAAAATGAGGTGTTCGTGGCGCAGTGAAAGCAGCACTCTGGCAGTAATACTGAAATTAAGTAACCTATGGCGCGGTCGTGTTTAGATGGGTGACACCATTAGTTGTGGAGCATAGCTATAGACCACTACAGTATATTATTATGACTAAAAGTGGAGATTACATAAACGAAATTATATTCGTATGCGTTTAAGAACCAACAAGGAATCTTCCTTCTGGCTGTGTTCTGGAAAAAAAATAACAAGTGTAAGGCTGTAGCTCCTCGACTCCTGTCGTTACGGAGCATAACCATGAACCACTAAAGTATTTCATCACTCCTAGTAGAGAAAACGTTAAAAGTCTAAAACTTGTTTGTAACTTAAATCCGATGAACAGATGTTTTTGACTACGTCCGTCTAATATGAGACGTGTCGGTATAAAATTGTTTATTTGAGGCTAAGATGACTTTTTACTTCAACGGTACCTAAAAGTAACAATTTCAGAAGTCATGAAACATTTTTCCTATAAGATCAATACTTAGGTGTTAGAATAGTCTCTTGGCGTAGTAGAAGTCAAGGTGCATTTCCTGTATATGGGTGAGTATTATTTTGGCTCGTACCAACTAGTTATATATCCTTTATTATATTAAATGTAACTATTTAAATAATGTAAGTTTGACTACATTTTAAGGGTATCAGGCTTGATCGAGCAATCTTACATGTTTACTTTATCGGAATTGTATTCATACAAGTTTCATGAAAAAATTGTACCTATGCTATTTGAAACTATTTCTAATAAGTACGTTTAGTGTTATTAAAATAAATCTTTTAAATTAAGTAAAATAAAGTTTTATATTTCACACCAATTTCCTCTATAATTGGGATGACTGTTTCAATAAAAACATTCTTAAAGGTTTGATGGTGCTTCCGTCGTTATCACTTGCAGACTTAACGCGGACTCTGTATGGTAATACATGTAATATTTGTATGTGGTGAGCTATTTTTACTCGTACATAATAAGAGTGCACAATACGTGACTGTGAGAATAAAACTGTAGAAATTTATTATGATTTTCTAAGAAAATTAATTACTTATTTCAAATTGCCGTCTTATTATTGATAAAACAAATATTTTATCTAAGAATAAAGAATCACGTAGAGTGGTGACAGCATAAAAACATAATTTATTACTCAACAAAAACGTTGCTAGGGATACAGAAAAATGTGTCAAAAGGTTATCAAAAAAATCAGAGGTTTATATCATAAAATAGTCTTCAACAGTTATTTCAACGTTAAATATTCTTTCCGTGCCCGTATTCCGGAGAATGAACCGCGGTACACTTTATCTAGTTCTTGACTTATTCAAAGAAAAAAACCGGCCAAGTGCGAGTCGGACTCGCGCACCGAGGGTTCCGTACAAACCTGCAAGCTTTACAAAGTTCGTTCAGTACGACAATCGGTATCAATGGTGGTACTTTTGCGTTTTTGCGTTGACTTAGTTTTTTTTTTTCACGGGTTAAAGGCAATTAGATCTTAGTATTTGATATGAATTTCAACTTGATAGCTCTACGCGTTCATGAGGAAAAAAGTAATAAGTTTATATTTATTAAAAAATATATATTTTTTAATGTAACTAAAAATTTAAGGTTTTCGGAATTTTCCTTTATGTGTGCTATAAAACGTTGCATCATGCCAAATTTCAAGATTCTAGGTCGACTGGAAGTACCCTTTAGGTTTTGATTCCCTTGCGAGTACTTGCGAGTTTCAAAATATGCAGCTTAAATTGCTGTTTCTTTTGATTGCGTTGACATAGAAGTTTGATTTTGTTACAGCTTAAAAGTATTATAGACCTGAGTATTTGGTATGAATTTCAATTTAATACCTCTACGCGTTTATGAGGAAATGGGTAGTAAGTTTAAAATTATTAAAAAAATATATATTATGTGATGTAACTAAAAATTTATGGTTTTCGCAATTTTTCCTTTATCTATGCTATAAGACGTTGCTTCGTACCAAATTTCAAGATTCTGAGTTCACGGGAAGCACCCTGTAGGTTTTGATTCCCTTGCAAGTGTCGAAAATTAGCGGCATAAACGGCTGTATCTTTTGATTGCGTTGGCTTAGAAGTTTGATTTTTCACAGCTTCAAGGGACAGTAGACCTGAGTCATTGATATAAATTTCAGCTTCATACCTCCACGCGTTCCTGAGAAAAAGGGTCTTGACAGACGGACGAACAGACGGAAAACAAAGTGATCCTATAAGGGTTCCGTTTTTTCCTTTTGAGGTACGGAACCCTAATAAATGGAAGGAATTGTAAGAAAATTGTATTTTGATGTTAGGTTATGTAATTATCAAATATTTTTAATTAACGATCCTATTTAAATGAAGTTAATAAAACTTTTCAAAATATATATCAGCAAATAAAAAAATCAGACAGCGCCATATTTTGATATGTCTGCGTAATATCGAATGTAGGCATCGATTTATTTTATTGTTACACTACAAAATGTAAAATTTTCTAACTCCATGTTCATTCCAGGACCAGAATACATAAGGACATCCCGCGGGGCAACAGTTCTAATGCTGAATGGACACAAGTTGCTGCGCCATCTTAAAAGTGGAGTCAACATTCGGTGGTACTGCGCCACGCACCACCACAAGGGGTGTCGAGCTGTGGTCTACACTATGCACGATGGGACTACGCTTAAGAGCTACAACGTACATCTTCATAAATATAGTTTTGTAAGTATTAGTCTTTATAGGCAGAGATGACCAGAAGCTCAATTTTTAAAATACATGCGTCAATATTCTGAGTGATATTGTTCGAATATCAACTAAAAGCCTTCTATTAACCGCTCTAAATATTAACGCCAGTAGTTAAACAGTTGAGTTTTTTTATACAAGTATAAATTTTTACTTAATTTTGTTCGAATATTGAAAAAACTCACGTTTGCCATATTAAAAATAGGGCTCCGGAGTTCAAAAGTTATTTCACACTACTAGCTATCATGATGATAATACTTGTAATATCTTAACTAACATCCGTAATATACTACCTTGGATGAATTAACCACTGGATATGAAACGCAAGAGCGAATGTATGAAAACATCATTAGCCAATTTCTGCGGGGCGGGGGGAGCTTGTCGTGTCAATTTTTGACATTTAGTGCATGAAAGTGTCGATATTTTTTTATCGATATGTACGGATCGAATGAATGAACGAATCTTTTGTAAAAAGACATATTTTTTATCACTAAAATAATAGATTACATTATGGACATGTTTAATGCACAAACCATCGAATGAACAACTGAAACATAGAACGTTTATATGAACGGTCCGGCAAGTAACACTAACTAGAACTTCCTAAGACATTGTGAAACCGCCCATAAGTACATACAGCCCAGCACCATTTAAATCCTCCTATGGGATAATTAAGCAGTTGATTTTTGCGTTGGCATTAAATCACACTGGTAATAAATGGATACCACATATTCGGTGATGTTTTGTGGGGATCCATTTTGTCTCCCTTCGACCCACTTTATATTACTTAATGGATCCACAAGAAATCTGAAATTATATTTTAAAGACGTATTGTCATAAAATATGAGGTTAAACATTTTAAAGCAAACTGTTGTACATACATCAAAAGTGTCTTGGGATAAACATAATATTTTTGCAATAACTTTTATCCTGATTGATATTAATTTAAAAAAAAATTAAGGATTCATTAAATAAAGTGTTTTCGTTTGTATACAGTAACGATAAACCAAGTCACCTTTGCATTCATAAAGAAATTTGCCATTTTCCTAATAAAGGGATTTTTGACATTTGAACCACTAACATTAAAGTTCGAAGAAAAGACTGAAATAACAGTTTTCTTTAAAAATTTTATTAGGTAACTTAGACAATTAATTATCCGTGTTTCTACCGCGAACACTAACAACACAAGAACATCGGTTTGGCATACTCAAAATGAGTTCATCCAAATCACGCTGTGGAATGGCCGCCCATGTTCGTTGCAACAACAAAAAAAGGTCTTCTTGCGACTGGATACCCTCCATATTCGGCAGAGCTCTTCTCTGTAGCATATCCCATGCATGCTCAATCGGGTTCAAGTCTGGCGACTGAGCAGGCCAGGGCAGGACTTTGATGTTAGCTGCGGCGAGAGTCTGTCTTACAACTCTTGCGGTGTGCGGTCGTGCATTATCATGCATTAATTGACTCATACCAAAACGAGACTCATCAGAAAAGCACACGAAACGCCATTGTTCTTCTGCCCAATTTCTGTGTTCAAGAGCCCATTGATATCGAATCCTATGATTGTGCATTGCTATACTTGGTACCCGTAGCGGTCTTCGGGAATGAAGGTTCACATCATGCAAGCGGTTTCCGACTGTTTGGTGGCTAATTAAGTTCCCTGAAGAGTGATGAAGCCTCACGGCTAACATCATGGCGGTTATTGTTGGAGCTCTTCAAACTGTGATTTGAATGTATCGGTCTAGTCTCCGTGTGGTGCAGCGATACCGTCCTCCATGGCGCTCAGCCATGGTACCAGTGTTTCGTTAACTTGTCCAAAGTCGACACTCTGACTTGTATCCAGAGCTAAAGCCACAGTACGTTGCCGGGAGCCAGCTTCTATCATTCCCATGGCTCTGAGCATTTCTTCCCTGCTTAAATGACGTCGCCGATCCATAATAACGTTGGTTTTAATCAGTAGTAGGGAAACAGTAGCACTAATAATGTCTTCAATGCGTTGTATGTTTTTATAGGGAAATATTGACAGCTGATTTTCATCTTTTACTCGAATTTGATTGACAGTTCCTGTTTCAAATTATGAAATGCACCAAAAAGGATCCATATAAATTTATAAAATCATAAATTAATTACAAAGCCACATCTCAATCTCAAGAAATCCGCATAAAAATGCTTGATCCCTAGACACTTCTGATGTGTGTATTTTTAAGATTACCTTAATCTACTCTCGAGTGAAACTTTTTACAGATTTATCATTTTATTTTTAAAGAATTTATATTAAAAATTTAATAAATGTTTATCGATACGATTTATCGATAATTGTCAAGCACAATTAAAATTAAACTGACAAGAGAACGAATGATAAACATACGACAATCCTACCGTATAAAGTATACGTTATCTTGTTGATTTTGTAGTAACTGACCACCACTTTTTTAAATTGCAATGTTACTTTTCTCTTGGAAAACACATTTCACTATTTTCTTGAAAAATATGAGCTTTTTTGGGATAAAACGTTACTTACGTACGGATGAAAATGAATATTTTTTGTCTTACCGCTATAATTTTTATACAAAAATAAGCCACATTTACCCATTTTTTCCGACAATGTTTCTCACTGAGCTCTATTACCGTACTGACAAGACGTCACCTGTAAGTGAGGCCAAAAAGCCCGCTTCGTGGCTAAGGGGGCACAAGCGAAATTGCACGTCATTGCGCGTCCAGTGGTTTATTCGTCCAAGTATACTACTTATCCGGAATATCTTACTTACTTACGTGTGTATTTTTTCTACAAGTAAATTTTAGGTTTTTAAGGGCACGTCGTATCGTCATATCTGGGTACAAGTTCCTGGAACATCTGGACCTGGGCCAGAAGACAAGATGGCGATGCGGCAGTCACCGCAGATTCGGGTGCCGAGCGGTTCTCTTCACGGTGTTAAATAATATCATAAAATTTAGCACCCAACATAACCACCCACCTCTGCATAGTGCTCAAGCATAATGGTTTAGAATGTTTTTAATACTCACAGTGCCATATTTTATATTCATAAAGATGAAATAAGAAACCAAAAATTTGTGCACGGGCGGGACTTGAACCACAGATTAGAGAATAGTTACTCTTGAACCAGCACTTTCTGGCTAACCGGGCCAAACGCTCTTCCAATTGAGCTACCGTGCTGACTGTCGGACCCTGCGAAATTTGTGGTCTCTTACGGATACGTCATTATGCGTGATGTTAAGCGCCATCTACCCGTCTGTTTATGCAACGAAAACGTCTGTAAATTCAACTTAGAAATTTCGCAGGGTCCGACAGTCAGCACGCGTACCTCAATTGGTAGAGCGTTTGGCCTGGTTAGCCAGAAAGTCAAGTCCCGCCCGTGCGCAAATTTTTGGTTTCTTATTTCATCTTTATAAATTAGTATAAGGATCACAGTACAGCACAGAGGGTAGTCTTCTAATATAAATTTTAATCTTAAAAGAAGATTTACCGACCCATGTTGTATTAACCTTACAATTACAATAAAGAGTATGATTATGAGAAAGATGTTATGATTTCCCGTACAAAGTTTTAGTTTCGCTATTTTTTGTAATATTTCAGGGTTCATTTTATTAAAATTAAATAAACAATTTTAGCGTCGAATTGAAAACCTTTAATTCCTCCTTTAAGAGAACAATTTTACTCATAGTATTAGGTCTGCGTGGCTTTTATCTTGTCATTATAATATGTAGTCAGTAAAAACTCTTATCAACATGGTGCTAGAATTAGGAAATGCAAAAGCAATTCAAGGAAATGCTCATAAAATATTACTTTATTAAATATAATAGCAGCAGTCACAATTTTTTTACTACTTCCAGATCTAAACTACCATTTCATCAGGTCAAGTAGACACAAAAAGCCGTCGCTGCTGCTTCAGAAATATATTTTTTCCCAAACCACCAAAGATGGGCGGTATTGGAATTGCAGCAAAAAACTGTCAGTGAAATGTCCAGCAAAACTCACTTTTACATCCGGAGGGACGTTGGTGAAATACAATCTCGAGCATAATCATGACCCGCCTAGTTATGTGAGAGCTGTGGACGGACGGTATATCAAGATTTAGAATTATATTAATTATAATTATTTATTATAAATGTAATTTATTTATGTTACATTTAAGATTTATCATATTTGCAAATAAATGGTGCGATAGATTATGATTAGGAGGAACAAAATTGTTATATTCAAGTTTCTCAAAGAAATAACAAAATGAATGGTAAATACGTACTTTATTTTCTTCAATATTAAATAATTTACTATCAAGATATACACATTTATTGTTTTTATAGTTTGTCACTGTGAATTGCACCTGTACGATTGGATAAAAACTTGTATAGCGTAAGACACAGGTTCAAGTCCTACGGGCTATAATTTAGAACCAAAGTGACTAATAGTTGTAGAACAAAAGTGTTTGTTACAACCAGCGTAAACAACTTTTATTTTAAAACACAAATGCAAACAACTGTATTGTGTTGTTACGGTATTTACTGTTATAACACACCTAGTTATCCTCTGTAGTTTACTGAAGATTTTCTCCAAAGTGCATTTGTATATATTTTTGGCAGTTCATTTATTTTTATTGTTTTTTTAATGTCTAAGTTAAGCTTTTTGTACAGGCCTAGGTTTTCATTATACATACATACAGTCACCGAAAAATAAAAAGCCGTTACTGATGCTTCAGAACTACACGTTTGCTCAAACTACATGCGACAGAAGATATTGGAACTGCAGCAAAAAATTCTCAGAGAAGTGTCCGGCAAAATTAACATTTAACTACGAGGGGCAGGTGGTTAAATACAACCTCAATCATAATCATGATCCTCCGCAGTATGTTAGAACTCTAAACGGAAAGTATGTTGGAGTTTAAAAACATAATTAGACATTAGTAGTTGTCTAAAAGACGTTTACCGACAAGACGGACAGACAGTCGACCTTGTAAAGATCGCAGCGTCACACTGGATCCAGACTGCTTGAACTGTAAGCAACTCAGGCGAGGCCTATGTTTAGCATGGACGTGCTATAGCTGATAAATAAATAATAATAATAATAAGTGCTAACACTATTATGTTATCATTTTACCTATGAAGTTTACTAAAAAACCTTTATGTCATTACTGACACTAGATGGGAATAGTTTAATAGGCAGACAGTAACAGTAAGACTCTATTTTAGTGCGCGTTCCCACTGTCTTATAGAGACGGACTGCCATTTATCATATCGTTTACAACATCATGGCTTCGTGTTCACATCTTACCGACACCACCGTCGTTTGGTGACGGCAGATTTTACATTTCATTTAATGGAAACCGATAGAGACGAAAGTATTCAACCGATAATTAGCCATCACAACATAGTTGGAATGCGTCTTTACAAGTACTGCAATATTTGAATAATACTCATTTCATTTTAATATTAGTTATTTTTTAATATACGAAGTTCAATCATGTATTTGACGTTTTAAATTACCTAACATTGCATTAGTAAGAAACGCTTTCTAATTTGAAAGTGTTTCCCACTTTTCAACATATTGTTATTTAATGAGTACCTGTCTAAGAATGATTTGCTGTGTGTATTGTGTGCAGTGCAAACATGTACAAGCACATTCGAATCGAATACTTATTGTTATGCAGAAATGCGAAAGGACAACAGAGTAGACCATCCCGCAGGGATACCACTTCATACTGTAATAATTTGTTTTCAGTGTCATACGGCAAGACGAAGCGAGGGGCGCGCGTCATATTGGTCAACGTATTCAAATTCACCAAGCACAGAACCACGGGTGTAAAAACAAGATGGTGGTGTGCGACACATCGGCAAAGAGGCTGCAGTGCAAGCCTCATTACGGTAGAAGGCAATGTATACAGAATCTGCAATGAACACAACTTTGTTTAAGAATATGATATGGTTGTTAAATGTTTACGTTTTGTGCTTTTTCTTGTCACTTGTTTGGCGAAAAAATATGTTGTGATACAGATTAGGGTGATGATAGTCTGTGAGTAAAAGATTAGCCGTGGTTTGCCAATTCCCTATTAAAATGTACATTTATATTCAGTTTTTTTTTTTTTTTTCATGTTTTGACTTTGTTTGTTTTGACTTCGTGGAAAATATGGTTAAGTTCGTATGGCATCATGGTTTATTTATATATTTTCTTGTTTAAAAGTTGTGGTTGGTACAATGTGGTTTGTTCTTTACAGGTACTCAGTGACAGCACGGCCTCTGATGAACCGCATTCAAACAGTTATTGAGTTCAATTGCTCTAACTATCCGCTCAGCTGTCCAATGGCACTACAGTGCCATTTTCTTTTTTACGGTAAACTGTCCGTGGTACTACAGTGCCCACCACTTGAAAAGTATGTATTAAGTATAGTATATATATATATGAAGTATAGTATATATTATAGTATAGTAAGTATATTATATTTTCAACTTTTTATATATTTATAACTATTACCTATCTACCAGTATTTTTGTTTTCGTAATCGCAACTATACTTTTCTTTATATAATCGTTTTTATCGCGCGACAGTCGCGCGATTTTTATCATTCAACCGTCGCGCGATGTTGCCGGACAGTTCTCCCACAGCATAGTCTGACAGCGCGGACAGTCGAGTGGCTATGATCACTTAAATATTTAACCGCAGTACCAATAGCCGCATGCGTCACGTGAGTTTTCACGGAATATTGGGCTATTTCATTCAGGGCAGGTGACCTGCTTTTATAACTATTTGAATATTTGCGTCAACCAGGAATATCAAATAGTTCTCTTATGATGCCAATCTCAGTGACGCAATTAATGGGATGCAGCAGAACTACTAAATGTTATATGTTTTATAAAATTCACTTAAAAAGCAAATATGTTAGACTAGGAATCAAACAGTTTCGGGGTATATGGGTTTGTTAACTATAGTGACCTCGGACATTTAAGCGGTTAAAAAAAGTTGTTTTAAAACGTTTAAAATACATATTTATGTTGTTTATGTTGGCAAGTATATTGATGGCGAGAAAAGGGGTCGCTGGCTGGTTTGTGAGAAGCTTTTGCTGAGAAATAGGATAGTAGTATGTTTTTTAAAACAATAATAAATCACTTATTTCAGATCAATACAGATAGTTGTGAGTAACATTTGACTTCTTATTATTGTTAGTACGACGATACAACAAAACGTTAAAGAAAACTATACCTAGCCATCAAGAAAAATAAAATGGTTTTCTTTGAAGCAATCAAAACAGAATGCTTTTCAAATTGAGCACAATAAGTAAATACTTTTTGTGTTTTTGCAGCAGCTACTAAAATATTCCCTGAAAGCCTTAATTTTTCATAGCACCTATAACAGCGTCTTCTGTTTGTATTTGAGAGATACTTTGGATTTAAAAGGTACTGGCGGTTCCCCGGGACTTCGTCCGCGCGTTGCGAGTTTCCTCCCTCCCGTCACAGCGTACACATATTTCAAAAAGCCCAAGTCCTTAAACTCGGGTCACTCTTTATATTCTGCCCTAAGCTTGACGATAACCTCATATTTTTACCCTTTCCAGAGGCCATATTCACCACATCATCTCGAGGAGCCAGAACCCTATACATCTCTGGCTTCAGGTTTCTCAGGCATCGTCAGAATGCTGGCCGGACTCGTTGGTACTGCGGAACTCACTACCACTTAGGCTGCAAGGCTGTGGTCTTCACCGAGGGAGGTGACCAGGTGGTTAAATGCCGTAACAATCATTGTCACCCGCCGCAACGAAACCATTTCCCGATGCGGGGTTAGTGATGTAAAATGAAAAAAAAAACAATTTGTTTTTTTTTTCAGTTTAAAAAAAAAACATGAAAAAAAACTTCGCACCGTTGTTTTTTTTCTAAATTTGTTTTTTTTACTACCATACATTTTAGTTCAATGATAAATGAAATTTGTATAATAAATCAACTTATTTATTTAATTACAATTAACTTATAACAACTTCCGATTTCCAACAATTCAATTACTTATTTTCTTCTTCTTCATCTTCACTTTCAGTTTCAGTATCAGTGCCTACACTAGTCTTGTCGGCGTCGGAATTTTCACTTTCTTCTGTCTCTTCTTCCGTCTCTAGATCTTCAGCTTGAGACACTGTAGTATTTTCTATATCTGGTGCGTCTGTATGTTCGTCTCTTGTTTTTCGGTAACTGTCTTAAAAGTTTTGGATTTCATACTCTTGAAAAAAAAACATGGTCTGGATAAAAAAAAACATTTTTTTTCAGGTTTTTTTAACGCTTTTTTTCCACTAGAAAAAAAAAGGTTTTTATTGCAACACTATGCGGGGTCATTACCCTTATAATATGCATGAAACTCGTTTGTATAATCTAAACTAATATTGTAAAGCTGTAGAGTTTGTATATTTGGTGACTAAGCCGCGCTGAACAAGTAACTTTTAATAATTTTTCGCTTTACTTGCTCAGAATCGTTCTATTATCCGTCACGTAATGTTGAGTTGTTGGACACATCACCGGTCACGGGCCGACATATTGCATGAAAATTCATCGCGGCCCATGAAGTGTAATGAGATTGAATTTGGAAGAAGATCTTGTATAATGAACACAGTGTGCGCGAGGTCGCACCAAAGAGTTCATAATTCGAAAATTGAGATGGCCACGCCCTGCCTCTAAGTGAAAAAAAAGAGATAATACTTAGTGATTTGGCTGTGTGACACGGGACACCATTTGTTTAGAATTTCATTTCCATTTATTTCGTGAACAATTTTTTTAAAAAGGACATTGTTTTGATAATACTAATGTAACAGGTTAATTTATTATTTTATCTCATTATCAAAATGAATGTGTTGTCCTTGTAAATGTTATTAATTATGGTAAGGAAAAGAATTGTTCAGTAAAAAATGTTAGGTGTCATCTCTATATTTGCTATATAATCACAGAGCAAGTAATCACTACGTTTGGAAAAATGGTGGGTGGGCAGTTTCTTTCAGATCAAAATACTTACTTAACTGAATCGTATTTATTTATGAATGGCAACTTGTGATTGTTCAGGTGAAAATAAGTAGGTATGAATTTAGTAGATAATCTTATAAATTGCCTCTCAAAGAGAAGCGAAAAGCAGAGTATTCAGCACGAGAATGAAGTTGTCTTTGTCTTGGGTCAGCTTAAATTCCTTGCTACACTCAGGATTTTCTATCTCGCAAACGCTCGGGAGTAAAACTAGAATCTCCCTCGCTTCGCTCGGGATCCAAAATTATAATCCTTTCGTTTCACTCGTGACTCGAGATGGCACCCGTGCCTTAAGATATTACTGTATTTCCGTAGTGAATAATCTACTAGAACCTAAGCTATTCTTTTACACCAAGTTTTTTCAGTTGTTTGTGGTCAATAAGGATTATAATGTAGGATTACATAACGTATAGTAGTTATTGCACACCATTATACAGGCTAATGCTTATTTGCTAAACAAATATGTTATGACAACCCCCCGCGACTTCGTCCGCTCGTTTTTTGCTTGATCCCTCCCCTCCCTCCGCAGCGTAAAGTTTTATAGCCCAAAAGCCTTCCTCGCTAAATAAGCTATCCAACACAAATAATGTTTTAAATCGGCCCAGTAGTTCCTGAGTTAAGCGCGATCAAACAAATAATTTAACAAATTATTCAGCTTTATATTATTAAGTATAAAATGCTTCGAAATGTAGGTGTTAGTGTGGTGAATATCATCTAATCAATAAAATTAAATAAAAAAGATTTGATAAGGGATGCCCTCTTGAGATTATTTGATCACCTCATATAACCCCACTTAGTAAAAGTTTTTCAGGATTCATTGATCATAATTTTACTGTTTTCTGAATCGTTGATGTGTGAGTGCGTACCTTAATAAGGCCGTATACCTAACTCATTTGGCGACGTAACCGTCGCAATCCCTACATTTCAATACTAGTATTAGTTGCTTCGGTACGTAGCCGGCGACTTCGCCATTTTGTCTCGGTGAAGTACGGTACTCATAAGGCGATTCGTACTAATCGAGTGTCCTTTTGAGATGCTGAATTCATGAGGTCTGTACGAGGCGCCCAAGCCATCCACATATCCGGCTACAGGTTCCTCCGCCACCGCTACCGCAACGGCAAGACGCGGTGGTACTGCGGTACCCACAGGAAGGCGGGCTGCAAGGCTGTCTTCTTTACAGTGGACAATAAGATCATCAGATGTCATAATATACACACACACCATCCCTTTGAGACTACAAAGGTTACCGTGTATAGTGCTTTATAGGAGAAATAGAAGAATGGTTAAAACACAGTTAATAAGATGCTAAAGAGATTCAGTATTATTCTAATTTAGCTTAAAGGTTGGTATCAATATTTATTTTGATAAAAGATAACTCTTTAATTCACATCGATTAATTTGAACTGATAATCAACTAGATAAAAACCAAAAATAAATATTACGCTATGTTAGTATTCTAATAAAGAGTTGCAGTTATTTTCGTGTATATTTTCTTAAACACCTAGTGCCTATAAGTCAAACCATGTACTGAAATGGCGAGGTATAAATAGTTTATTATAACATAATTGACTTAATTTTTGTGTGACAAATACACAAACTATTATGTTTTTTTTAACAGCCTGTTTCACAATGTCCTAATAAATTCGAGTTAGCGTTATTTGCCCATTATGTACTACATTCCAAATGACGATCAATGGAATTATCAATGCTGATTTATCGATGGTGAAACAGGGCCCTTTGAACCAACTAGAAGGTGTAACTTCTAGGCAGGCAAATATTTTTTTCGAATCGGTCGACAAATGACTGCGATATGAGGTAACATAGATACAAAAAAACATACATTCGAATTGATAACCTCCTTCTTTTTGAAGTCGGTTAAAAATGTGTCGGATGGCATAAAATATCTCTTAATTTCATTGAAAATCGCTACTTGCTGTGTAAGAAAATGTTTTGGAAATTTAAACTTAAAAAACTATTCGATTTGTAAGTTTTACTCGTTGCTACGTTTACAAACATCTTGCCAGTGCTGTTTTTTCACGGTTGAGCAATTTCTATAAAATTACCTGATTTTGTAACCTTTTTATGGCTCTTATTTTAGCAAATTTCAGCTTAATCACGTAACACGTAATCACGGAAGCTTCCATTTGATAACAATAACAACACTCGAGAGCAATGAATCCGGGTCACTTAAAGAATGTTAAAAATCTCGGAAACTAAAAATGATAGGTTAATGCAATAAATTGTATTTAATATACAATGTAATACTCCCTAAATGAAAGTAAAAAAAATATGAGTCACCATACATTTTATTAACACAAAATTACATAAAGAAAAAAACTGCTGATCTTTCCTTAAAACAAAAATAGGAAACATGAAATTTTTGAACTTTATTACGATTTTCTTGAATTTTAATACTTCGTATAGCCTCCTCGTGCTTCTATTACTGCGTTTACGCGGTTTGGCATGCTGTACACCAAGTTCCTTATACGATTTTGGAGAATATTATCCCATTCCTCTGTGAGACAAATTTTGAGCTCACGAAGTGTAATTGGGGGAGGGTTTCGTTGTTTTACGCATCTGCCTAGCTCGTCGCAAGCATGCTCGATCGGGTTGATATCCGGACTGCGCGCTGGCCACTCCATACGAGTAATGTTCATCTCTTGAAGGTAGTCATTCACAATCCTACCTGTATGAGGTCGGGCATTGTCATGCATAAATATAGCATCCTCACCTAAATTGACCATAAATGGACCAACGTGATCATTGAGGATTTCTTCCACATATCTTACGCTTGTTAAAGAGCCGTTTTCTATGATCACCAGCTCTGTGCGACTTTCAGAAGAAATTCCGGCTCAAACAAGTACAGACCCACCGCCGTAGGCTACTTTTTCTTCGATGCATGCTTGCTTGAATCTTTCCCTTGGTCTTCGATACACTCTGTGTCTTCCATCGTGCTTGTAGAGCATAAATTTTGATTCGTCGGAGAACATAACTTTTGACCAATCTTCAATACTCCAATTTACGTGGCTCTGGGCATATCTTAGTCTTGAAATACGATGCCCACGCTCCAGTTTAGGGCCGTTTGCAGGTCTAAGGGGTTTTAAGTTAGATTCAGCAAGCCGACGTCTTACTGTCCATGTACTTGGGTTACTTCCTCTGAGGCGTCGAAACTGATTTGTAAGTTCAGTTCCTGTGAGAAAGCGATTTCGAAGCGTGGTATTCACCAAGTATCGGTCTTCTCGTGTTGTGGTACACCTAGTTCTGCCCGTTCCTGGTCTGCGTAGATTAGAACCAGTTTCTTCGTAACGTCGGAGAACTCTTTGTACTGTTGACAGCGACACACCGACAGTCCTGGCTGTATCGCGCTGACTCCGGCTGGTTTCCAGCATTGTAAGTATTCTGGTGCATTCTTCAGGCGTAAGCGACATAATTTCAGCTTTAATAATGAATATAGAGCACTATCAACATGGTTTATGTACCCACATAAATGACAGATAACAAACAAAAGCAAAACCTAATGCTGTAATTTCGTAGTTCCATCTTCGAAAGTGGCCCTTTTTCAAATTTGATTTTTTATGATATAGCTTTACAATAACTAAGGAGTTTTAATACCTTCATTTAAGGAGTATTACATTGTCTATTAAATACGATTTATTGCATTAACCTAGCATTTTAGTTTCCGTAATTTTTAGGATTCTTTAAGTGACCCGGATTCATTGCTCTCGAGTGTATTTCAAGTTTTTAACCATCCAACAGATATTTAAGTTTAAATTTGCAAATTTAAACGTCGTTTTCATAGGTAAGGACCTATTTAATAAAATGTTATGATGCAAACGTAATTTTACTTACCAAGATTCTTATTCACATCATCTAGACGTACTAGAGGTGGATTAGAAGGCGACATTTTCTCACATAAAACACTGTCGAATATTTGTGGAGCAAGTACCGTATCTGGAACTGGAAAATAAATTATAATAAATGTCCCGTTTTATAAAAATAATCGCTTAATTTTTACTATTAATATTATTGCGGCATTTCGATATTATACAGTGCATACCAATATTATACACTGTGTGGTACCAGGCTTACAATAATAAAACTTTAGAGACAGTAAATACAGCGAATTCCTATATAAAATCTGAATTTAACGATATCGGATCGAAACTATTATATCAATATCTGAATTATCTGATATTGAATCTATATATTAATATGAGATATTTATATGAGATACTATATTATGCTCATTTACGTAATTTTTATATCACAAAAAAGCCACGCAGACGAATTTTATAAAAAGCATTTTAAAATAAGACCAAATGATAGAGGCATGACTCTGAAAAATCAAGGTGCAGTGTTTTTTTTGTTGTTGTATTGAATGGATATTATTTTATTTAAATGTTTTAGTTACTAGCATGGATTAATATTTATTTATAAACGCTAAAGAAATATAGATCGATTAATAAAAGAACCGTATTGAAAACTGAAAAGTTTGTTTGTTTGAACAAAAAGGGTCTGAAAAATTTGCCCCTGACGCGCTAAAAGCGAGGTGTGTTATTAGTTCCACGTGTCTGTCTGCGGTAGCTCCCAAGCGGATGAACCTATTATTTCATCCTAAGTGTAGGACTCAGAACATCAAGTCACGCTTTATGAAAATCTGTACATCCTTTTAAAAATGAGTGTTTCATTTTTAATTTAACGTAATAATTTAATAAATTTATTACTTTAGCAAAGAAGTCTTAAGATTATAAAATATTACGCTACAGCCTCCGAGGTTGGTTTATTTCGCGGGGGATGGTTAAATTAACATTAAACGAAGTTTTAAGTTAGTTTTATAATTTTTCAATTAATCGTTTTCTTCATTTCAATTTTTCACACCAAATTACTCGGGTAAAACTACCGATGTAAAAGCATTTTACATCGGTAGATAAAGCATGTAAAAGGTTGCTGGTTCAAGTCCCGCCCGTGCGCAAATTTTTGGTTTCTTATTTCATCTTTGTGAATATAAAAGCATTTTATTAGAAATCACAAGCACGGCAAAACATCGCATTTTCTTACCTCAATTTATTACCTACTTTTCTATTCTGTAAGAGTCACTTTTTATAATCTTTGATTTTCGTACGAAAGTGTGGCAATTACGTGCGAAACTTTTGAAAAAATATTTAAGTAGGTTACAGTTAACATTTTATTTACTTACCGCTGAAAACTTGGATGAATTAACCACTGGATATGAAACGCAAGAGCGAATGTATAAAAACATCATTAGCCAATTTCTGCGGGGCGGGGGGAGCTTGTCGTGTCAATTTTTGACATTTAGTGCACGAAAGTGTCGATATTTTTTTATCGATATGTGTGGAACGAATGAATGAACGAATCTTTTGTTAAAAGACATATATTTTTTATCACCAAAACAACAAATTACATAAAATACCATCAAATGAACAAGTGAAACATAGAACGTCGTTTTATATGAACGGTCTGGCATGTATCACTTAGTTAGTGTGAACTTCCTAAGAAATTTTAAAGGCCGTAAGTACACAATATAGCCTTGCACCATGAAAATCCTCCTATGGGATAATTAAGAGTAGATTTTTTGCGTTGGCATTCAATCACGCTTGGCGTAAAATGGATACCACATATTCGGTGATGTTTTGTGGGGATCCATTATGCCTCTCTTCGGACTGCTTCTACCTACTTTATTTTCCTTAATGGATCTACAAGAAACCTGAAATAATATTATAAAGATGTATTGTCTAATATAAAGATTAAAATTTTAAACCTAACTGTTGTATTTTTAAGATCACCTTAATCTACTGTTGAGTGAAACATTTTACAAATTTATCATTTTATTTTAAACGAATTTATATTATTATTTTAATACATGTTTATCTATATGATTTATCGACAATTGTCAAGCACAATTCAAATTAAACTGACAAAAGAACTAATGATAAACAAACGACAATCCTACCGTTTAAAGTATACGTTATCTTGTTGATTTTGTAGTAACTGACCACCACTTTTTAAAATGGCAACTTTACTTTTCTCTTGGAAAACACATTTCATTATTTTCATGAAAAATAACAGCTTTTTTGGGATAAAACGTTACTTACGGATGAAAATAAATATTTTTTGTCTTGCCGCTATAATTTTTACACAAAAATAAGACACATTTACAATTTTTTTCCGTCAATGTATCTCACTGAGCTCTATCACGGTACTGACAAGACGTCACCTGTAAGTGAGGCCAAAAAGCCCGCTTCGTGGCTGGGGGCACAAGCGAAATTGCCCGTCATTGCGCGTCCAGTGGTTTATTCGTCCAAGGCTGAAAAGTAACACCGGTATCTTATTATTTCTTGTGAGTTTTATTTTTGCATGTTTTTAAAACGCAAGACGAAATTTTTGACAAATTAATTGACCAAATGTCACTTTGCATTTCACTACGAGCAGGAGTGAGTGACTGGGATGCCCCGCATTCGTTGATGTCTTGGACCATCAATTCATTTGACACGATGTTACTTCGGGATGTCATTTCCATACGTAGATATATTATAGTTCAATGAAAGAAAGATATTTTTACTAGCTAGCTACTAGCTTCTTATAACCAGTTATTGAGGTACTAAGCCTCCAGTTATGTGTGGTTTATGTAAGTCACAATTTGATAACCTGACATACCGTAAATGCCAACAAATTTTTAGTTAGAATAAGTGTTCATGGACCGGGATACAGCTATAATAAGTAATAAAAACGTGCACTAAACTAATGGAATATTTTATTTTACCACATTTTAAGTATTTATGAATCACTTAATTATCACTCTAGAATATTCGTATGAAAATCACTTACCAATAAAATCTTTTGTCCTCGTTCGTCGTACATACCTCCAATGCACTTCCTTCTTATAAGAGCGTGAACTTTATAGTTAGAGTGATGATGAAGATGATAAGACTTTTATATTATTATATCTAAATTTAACGTTAGTTTCTAAGGCTTGATACGGTGAGTTTATGATATTTTGTGAAAATGTTCTAAATGAATGTTACAAAAGTTAATGTAACACATTACAGATAAACCTGGTACACAGAAGACCCTATCAAGCAATTTGCCTATAGAAAATTTAGTTGGCACAGATTTAAGATATTTTTTTGCAAACCCGAATCACGGGCATTGGCCCGAAATGATACCGCCAACTACAGGTTCGAAGAAAAAACGCAGCTATGTCAAATGCAAAGTTTGCTCAAAGAAGGGGATAAGAAAAGAGACTTACATAAGGTGTAAAGGGTGTACAGATAAGAAACCAGCTCTTTGCCCCCTCTGTTTTGAGGATTGGCACACCACAATATTATAATTTATACCTATTATATACCTGCTGAGCAATTTGAAAAAAAAAGCATATCCAGGAAAGGGAGAAAATTGCATAATACTATTTTGTATGTATACAATAGTTGAATTGATATCTTGATAGTGAAAATTATGAATATCGACTCCGTGGCTCCGCCTTTGTATGTGGTGTGGTGAATAACGCAGTTGTTATCCTTTGTTTATTATATTGTATACTATAGGATATTCATAAAGATGAAATAAGAAACCAAAAATTTGCGCACGGGCGGGACTTGAACCAGCAACCTTTTGGCAAACCGGGCCATACGCTCTTACCAATTGAGCTACCGTGCTGTTAGTCCGACCCTGCGAAATTTGTGGTTTCTTATGAAAACGTCAATTGCGTGACGCTTAGCGCCATCTAGCCGTCTGTTTATGAAACAGAGGGCCCAAGCAGTTATTCTTTACAGAATAAATTCAACTTGGAAATAGATGTCGCTTCGCTATCTAATGCTTTAGAATGTTTTTAACACTCACAGTGTCATATTTTATATTCATAAAGATGAAATAAGAAACCAAAAATTTGCGCACGGGCGGGACTTGAACCAGCAACCTTTTGGCAAACCGGGCCAAACGCTCTTACCAATTGAGCTACCGTGCTGTTAGTCCGACCCTGCGAAATTTGTGGTTTCTTATGAAAACGTCAATTGCGTGACGCTTAGCGCCATCTAGCCGTCTGTTTATGAAACAGATGGCCCAAGCAGTTATTCTTTACAGAATAAATTCAACTTGGAAATAGATGTCGCTTCGCTATCTAATGCTTTAGAATGTTTTTAACACTCACAGTGTCATATTTTATATTCATAAAGATGAAATAAGAAACCAAAAATTTGCGCACGGGCGGGACTTGAACCAGCAACCTTTTGGCAAACCGGGCCAAACGCTCTTACCAATTGAGCTACCGTGCTGTTAGTCCGACCGTGCGAAATTTGTGGTTTCTTATGAAAACGTCAATTGCGTGACGCTTAGCGCCATCTAGCCGTCTGTTTATGAAACAGATGGCCAAAGCAGTTATTCTTTACAGAATAAATTCAACTTGGAAATAGATGTCGCTTCGCTATCTAATGCTTTAGAATGTTTTTAACACTCACAGCGTCATATTTTATATTCATAAAGATGAAATAAGAAACCAAAAATTTGCGCACGGGCGGGACTTGAACCAGCAACCTTTTGGCAAACCGGGCCAAACGCTCTTACCAATTGAGCTACCGTGCTGTTAGTCCGACCCTGCGAAATTTGTGGTTTCTTATGAAAACGTCAATTGCGTGACGCTTAGCGCCATCTAGCCGTCTGTTTATGAAACAGATGGCCCAAGCAGTTATTCTTTACAGAATAAATTCAACTTGGAAATAGATGTCGCTTCGCTATCTAATGCTTTAGAATGTTTTTAACACTCACAGTGTCATATTTTATATTCAGAAAGATGAAATAAGAAACCAAAAATTTGCGCACGGGCGGGACTTGAACCAGCAACCTTTTGGCAAACCGGGCCAAACGCTCTTACCAATTGAGCTACCGTGCTGTTAGTCCGACCCTGCGAAATTTGTGGTTTCTTATGAAAACGTCAATTGCGTGACGCTTAGCGCCATCTAGCCGTCTGTTTATGAAACAGATGGCCCAAGCAGTTATTCTTTACAGAATAAATTCAACTTGGAAATAGATGTCGCTTCGCTATCTAATGCTTTAGAATGTTTTTAACACTCACAGTGTCATATTTTATATTCATAAAGATGAAATAAGAAACCAAAAATTTGCGCACGGGCGGGACTTGAACCAGCAACCTTTTGGCAAACCGGGCCAAACGCTCTTACCAATTGAGCTACCGTGCTGTTAGTCCGACCCTGCGAAATTTGTGGTTTCTTATGAAAACGTCAATTGCGTGACGCTTAGCGTCATCTAGCCGTCTGTTTATGAAACAGATGGCCCAAGCAGTTATTCTTTACAGAATAAATTCAACTTGGAAATAGATGTCGCTTCGCTATCTAATGCTTTAGAATGTTTTTAACACTCACAGTGTCATATTTTATAGCGACATCTATTTCCAAGTTGAATTTATTCTGTTAAGAATAACTGCTTTGGCCATCTGTTTCATAAACAGACGGCTAGATGGCGCTAAGCGTCACGCAATTGACGTTTTCATAAGAAACCACAAATTTCGCACGGTCGGACTAACAGCACGGTAGCTCAATTGGTAAGAGCATTTGGCCCGGCTTGCCAAAAGGTTGCTGGTTCAAGTCCCGCCCGTGCGCAAATTTTTGGTTTCTTATTTCATCTTTATGAATATAAAATATGACACTGTGAGTGTTAAAAACATTCTAAAGCATTAGATAGCGAAGCGACATCTATTTCCAAGTTGAATTTATTCTGTAAAGAATAACTGCTTGGGCCATCTGTTTCATAAACAGACGGCTAGATGACGCTAAGCGTCACGCAATTGACGTTTTCATAAGAAACCACAAATTTCGCAGGGTCGGACTAACAGCACGGTAGCTCAATTGGTAAGAGCGTTTGGCCCGGTTTGCCAAAAGGTTGCTGGTTCAAGTCCCGCCCGTGCGCAAATTTTTGGTTTCTTATTTCATCTTTATGAATATAAAATATGACACTGTGAGTGTTAAAAACATTCTAAAGCATTAGATAGCGAAGCGACATCTATTTCCAAGTTGAATTTATTCTGTAAAGAATAACTGCTTGGGCCATCTGTTTCATAAACAGACGGCTAGATGGCGCTAAGCGTCACGCAATTGACGTTTTCATAAGAAACCACAAATTTCGCAGGGTCGGACTAACAGCACGGTAGCTCAATTGGTAAGAGCGTTTGGCCCGGTTTGCCAAAAGGTTGCTGGTTCAAGTCCCGCCCGTGCGCAAATTTTTGGTTTCTTATTTCATCTTTATGAATATAAAATATGACACTGTGAGTGTTAAAAACATTCTAAAGCAATACTATAGGATATGCTGTATGATAAGTTACATAAATACTAACTCAATATTGGGTGTTGTGGTACCACCGTTGTGTCTTTCCATATATATGCCATGTATATTTCCATAACACAAGTGCATTAGCTACTTACTTTGGGATCAGAGCTATGTATGTGATTTGTGTCCAATATTTATTTTTAGTTTATGCATAATACAAAAAAAGTAAAATATAAACTTTTCTTTTACTAGAACCCCATTATCGCATTGCACGCTGACTGTCTAATAAGAGTATATGTCCTTAACGTTGCTTTGCAAACTTTAATTAAGTTATACAAAATTACATAAATGGTGCGAAGATGATGTGATGTTCAAGTCTTGCCGTAGGATCATAGGACTATCAAACACTCACGTTAATATACTATCTCTTACAGACGATGCGACTTTCTGCAAGACCTCCCGCGGCGCTCGAATGCTACTCTTTAATGGTTACAAGTTCCTTAAACAGATGTGCAAGAAAGATATTACAAGATGGTGGTGTGGAACACTAAGAGGCTGTAAAGCAGTCGTTTATACAGATCAAGAAGGCTATATCGTCAAGTACAATAATAAACATTGCCACCCACCACCGCCAAGCATAAAATGTGATAAAATAATTAAGCGAACTGTCCGACCAAATTGTTTTGTAGACTCTTAACCTTTAATACGATTGAATGGATTATTGGTAAATTGTTACACTCTGTAGTAAATGTAAATAAAGCTAGCCTTAGGTATGTTTTAGGTGTATATCAATACATTTTTCTATCTAGCCTGATCTATCTCATGTAGGTACGTACATCAAGTATGTCAATTGTATAAATTTCTGTAAAATAAAGTTTCATATTCTTATATTATCAGAACACAACATACTTAATGTATACACTATTTTAATTACTTTTAAAATTATATTAGTGAATAAATAATTAACTACTTGATTTAAAGATCTAACAGTATTCAACCATGAATTACCTACGCAAGTTGTAAGCTTTGTGTTAATCTTATTTTAAAATTAATCATTTCGTTAAAGAGGAATATAGAAAGAAAGAAAGGAAGAAAGAAAATACATTTATTCGACTCACAGACAAATACAAAAACACTTACACGTAAACACCTATACAATAAAACAGACACACACACTTATTATAGGTACATTTAACATCGAGTATGAGTCGAAAAGGCACCCTCTCAGCATTAATCGTGGCCGCAAGATGCATGCCACGACACTGATTTTCAGAGGGTGCCTTGTGGGTATAGAAACAAATATCAAGATTGTTTACAATATTCGATTTGTTAACAAAAACAGACTTTACTTTGTCTTTATTTTCAGGTCCTCTATTTTGTAAATCTTCTCGAGGAGGTCTTATGATCAGCCTAGCAGGGTTCAAGTATCTGAAGCACAACGTATCAAAAGACGGTATCAAGACAAGATGGTGGTGCGGTACTCACAATCACAGATCATGTCGAGCCGTCATTTATAATATAAGCGATAAAATCTGCTACGTCAAGAATTCACACAATCATCTACCCGAGCCGTCCCCGTATTTTGTTTGTATGAAACATCTATTTTGATTTGTTAGTTTCATTTGTAGACATGTAGAAATCGTCAAAAATATAAAATACCGATGAGTAATATACTTTGAAAGCAAGTATTTCATTGCAACACTGACTGAGCCTACGTATATCAAATCGACGGATTTTGAATAAAATAAATCAAACTGAAAAACAACACAGCTGAGTTTTAATTGTTAAAGTGCAGCTAAAACATATAATTAAATATATGGCTTATAGCTTATATGATTTGATTCATATCTAGAGGGGTAATCTTAAGTAAAGAATCGTCTTCTTAATACTTTTAAGCATTATTATCTTGACATTTAAAAGGCGTCAAGCCTAAGCTTTACTTTTAAGAACGCTTGTTTCTTGCAGTTATGAATCTGTGAAGTACTGGTATAAGTAAAGTTTGTTTGTGATCGTACTTTTGAACATAATTTTGGATTATTCTACTGACTCAAAAATAACTCTTTAATCGTGTGGTCTGTTTGTTTTAATTTGTTGAATAAAATAACTTAAAATCTATCCTTTTTTTTAATAAGATAGCTGGACGTTTCGCCACGATTGCACCTGATGTTAAGTGAAAATGCAGCCTTAGATGGACCACGTAGCAGGTACTGTGTCCATTTTCCTTTTATATCACGACTAGCGATCCCCTGCGACTGCGTCCGCGCGCTTTAAGTTTTCTCCCTTCCGTCGCAGTATTATGTTTTATAGCCTGAAGCCTTCCCCGATAAACAAGCTATCTTACATATTTTTTTAATCGTTCCAGTAGTTAAAAAGACCACTGTGTTCAAACAAACAAACTCTTCAGATTTATAATATTATAGATGTTCTCTATGAAAGTACTTAACAGCTGAATGAAGAAATAACGTTGAACGCAATCATTCCCTTGATAAACAACATCAACAACTTTTATCCGATTTCCCATATAAGAGCGTAGCCAAAACTAATCCCCGCTGACAGATACTAAGTTACTTCTTCTCTTAGATCGGCCAACGTTCTTCACGTCGAAGATCGGTGCGCGGCTGATGCAGCTCCGCGGGCACCACTACACCAGGCGGTCGGTCTGCTCCTCCAAGGTCAGGTGGCTGTGCACGGAAAGCCGCGCCCGGGACTGTCGCGCCGCGGTCGTCTCCATTGGCCGCACCATCATCGACCGCCACAACAAGCACAACCATCTGCCCAAATAACATCAGACCACGCTTTAAGGGTTATTGACTGATGGGCTGCTAGTCACTTAAGACTTTGGTAGCTGACGTAAAGAATTTCATTTTCAATCACTTAAGCGATGGGACTCAATTGCTTTGCTTTCTTAAGAAGGCAATGGGTATAACATTAACCAGTCAGCATTTTATCATTAGTGAGCGAATGAGCTAGCTACCGTCTGAGGTATGTGAGCAGGGAGACGGGAGAGACACACGTCAGTCTGTACAAGAAACCGTCACCTACGTGTGCATTTTATTATTCGCGCCCACAATCTCTCGTCATTTAAATACCTCAGATGACTAAAGTTTATTCGCGCTCACTATAAAAAAGAACCGTCATCTACACTATAAATCATCTCTACATCTTTAATACTATTATTAAGCTGACGAGTTTGTTTGTTTGTATGAACGCGCTAATCTCAGGAACTACTACACCAATTTAAAAAAATATTTTGTGTTGGATAGCTTATTTATTGAGGAAAGCTCTAGGCTATAGAATATCACGCTGCAATGGGAAGATGGGACGGAGGGAGCAAAGTCAAAACGCGCGGACGTAGCGCGGGGAACCGCTAGTTATACTATGAAACTAAAAAAAAATTTCGTTAGTTTGAACGCGCTAATCTCCGGAACTACTAAAACGATTTAAAACATCATTTATTATTGGATAGTTTATTTATCTCGAAGGTTTCAGGCTATAAAATATCACACTACAAAGGGACAAAAGGGAGAAAACTCAAAACGCGCGGGCGAACCGACGACACCGCTAGTTATATATAAATAAGAAATAAACATAATACGAGGGTCAAACTGAAAGTTCTTAGAAAATCAAAAACTGATTACATTAGCCAGTTATTAGTTTTATTATATCTTTTCAAAATATTGTCCATTGACGTCAATACACCGCTGCATGCGATGGAACCACTGGGAAAAGCACTTTGCCCACTCGTCCTTAGGGGTCTCTTCAATGGCATCGCGATACGCAGCCACCGCTTCTTCAGCATTCATAAACCGCTTTCCTTTAAGTTTTTCTTTAATTTTTGGAAATAAATAAAAATCACAAGGCGCGAGGTCGGGGCTATACGGCGGGTGACCCAGTAATTCAACGTTTGATGTCGCCAAATAGTCGATCGTTCGCTTGGCGGTGTGTGACGAGGCGTTGTCGTGGTGAAGGAGGATCCTACTGCGAGGTCGTTTCTCTCGAACTTTTTCCAAGACAAGTGGCAAACAATTGGTAGTGTACCATTCTGCAGAAACTGTTTTTTGATCCTCTAACACAATTGTTGCGAAATGACCTATCCTTCAAAAGAACGAGGCCACCATTTTTTTTCCCGCACTTCGATCTCTCTTCACTTTAGTTGGCAACTCCTCGAAAGGAAACACCCACTGAGCAGATTGTCTTTTGGTTTCAGGATCATAACAATAAATCCAGCTTTCGTCACCTGTTAGTATGTCGAACACAGCATTTGAGTCACCTCCGTTAAATCTTTCAATCATTTTACGGCACCAATCCACACGATGGAGTTTTTGAGCCTTAGTCAAATTATGAGGTATCCACCGGGCGCAAAGCTTCCTGACCGCTAAATGTTCGTGGAGGATTTTGTGCACTTGACTCATACCGATGCCTAAGCTTGTCCGAATCTGCTGATAGGTCACTCTTTTGTCAGTCTTTATCATACGCCGCACAACACAGATGTTATTTTCAGTCGTCGCCGTAGAAGGCCGTCCCTCACGTACATCATCAGTGATATTTGTGCGACCACGTTTAAACTCATTAAACCAGTTGTAAACAGTCGCACGAGATGGGGCT
Source organism: Pyrausta purpuralis (assembly GCA_963924145.1). Taxonomy (NCBI): domain Eukaryota; kingdom Metazoa; phylum Arthropoda; class Insecta; order Lepidoptera; family Crambidae; genus Pyrausta; species Pyrausta purpuralis. The sequence goes on from OZ001643.1 coordinate 25,477,385, forward strand.
TCATCGTGAAAGGCCAATCGTAGTCTATCATAACTTTCTTGTTGACTTAAATGACATCGAAAGTCATAAAAAATCATTGCACGAAAATGTTCTCGTGTTAAATTCATGTTGACGTGACACAGACAATTTTCAATTTGCCGCCAAATCGTAAAACAAATGACAAATGAATGAAATATATACTTAGTAATATTGGCAAAGAGTTCTATTTTCAAATTTTAGAATATTTTTTTTATTATATTGTTTATAAGTGGCCAGTTCTAAGAACTTTCAGTTTGACCCTCGTATGTACCTGATCATTTCAGACCTGGAGCCCTATTTTTGAATCACTGGCGTCAACATGGCGTGTGATGTCCGATTTTCGAATTAAAACCAGTTTTATTCCAAACAGGAGTGATTAAAATGAATATAACGTAAATTTGTGAGTATTTTCTTATTTATTGGTTTTCGTTGATTTTTAGTTCGAATACATTTTCTATTAACTTCTATATTTTCCACGTTACAAATATCAGCAGGTGTCATTTTACTTTTGTCATTAAAGGTCTCAGTCTCAACATGTGATTTTTGGCTTTCAGTGTCAAATACAGGGTTTTCATTGCAATAGATTTCAAGTTTAATATTTTTATTTTCTTCATAGTTGGCTAAATATTTGATAACTTTTTGAAAAATATTCAAGAACTCCAGTTCCTGCCGGCATTTGCTGTTTAAATTCTTGTTCAAGATAGCGTTACGCTTTGACTTTATATTTTCATGCTTAAAACAAGGGTTTATGTGACGCTTATGACGAAGAAAACTAGAAGTCCTAGATACATTGGAATATTTAGTAGGAATTTCGAACGAAAATCACTCGCCATATCCGAGCACATGATTCAAAAATAGGGGCCCTGACCTCCAGTGCTAGCCCACTACTCATGCAATATTGAGAAAAAAATTATTTAAGTTCTTAAGGTTGGTCGATGTACCGATATAATGAAAATGAAAATGAAAATGAAAATATTTATTTCTTTAACAATAGTTTTAAATATAGCTGCAAAGGTGGACTCTTTCTTATAAGTGCTATGGCACCTGTGGCAGAAAGAGTCACTCTTCCTTAACTAAAGGTACATTTGTATATAAAAATAAAAATAAAGTTACGTAGTACTCTTAAACTTACAAGACAAAACAAAACATGTGTGTGTGTGTGTGTGTGTGTGTGTGTGTGTGTGTGTGTGTGTGTGTGTGTGTGTGTGTGTGTGTGTGTTGTGGTATTGTGTTATGTATCATATTTAAGTAGGCCTTCAGTTTCTTTGTAGTTTAATGATTTTAGCCAGTGTGTCACTGTAATTTTGCACTCCCGATAGGTCAGAGGGTATATCCCTAGTTTTTTATTAACAAGGTTGTACACATGAGAGGATAGGCTCTGAAATTGGTTTTTGGAAAAAGCTGTGCGAGAGCATTGAGGTTCAATTATCTTGTGCTTTCTTCGTTTTTGGGCAATATTTTGATTGTAAACCAAGGTCTTATGCCTCCTTAGCACAACAAGTAAGACATATAATTTCCTAATCGTAAGTAAGTCTGCTAAGTCATACAGCAAGTCAGTAGAAAATGTTTGCTTCTTAAAATACATTACTTTGAGTAAACCTCTCTGAGCTCTTTCAACATCTAAAAATTTTGTTTTTAGTGCCCCGCCCCACACCGTTATACAGTAAGCAATAATAGATTGAACTAAGGAAACATAAACCTGATTTAGTAATCGCTTGGTAGCAACATGCCTGAGTGTTTTAAAAACCCATATCATTTTTCTTGTCCTGCTTGCTACCAGTTCAATGTGAGACTGCCATGTGAGTCGCTGGTCCATCATAACACCCAAATATTTCGCGCTTCTGACTTTGTCTATGACAGGACAGCTGCAAGTGGTTTGGGTTTGACTACACGAGTGTATTGTAATTTCAAAAGAATCCGAGGGTTGCTTTCTGTCACAGATATAGAAGCACATATAAATGGTTTTTGAGGTATTCAGTGTCAATAGATTCCACCTTAACCAGTCATTTATTTTAGACAGACCATTTTCCGCAGCCGTTTTTGTATTCATCCATGAGTCACCGGTAAAAATTACGGCAGTGTCATCAGCATAAGATAGTATTTTACAATTTTCGAGCTGCATATTGCATAGGTCATTAATATAAACCAGAAACAGTGTTGGGCCTAAGACACTTCCCTGTGGCACACCATATTCTACTACAGTTCTTTCACTTGCGGTTTGTCCTACTTTAACCCTTTGCTTTCGGTCCTGTAAATAGCTTTTTAATAAATTGAGAGGAATCCCTCTGATGCCGATCATCTCCAGTTTCGTAACAAGAATGGAGACAGAGACAGTGTCGAACGCTTTTTTGAGGTCTAGGAATACTGTTAAGCACTTTTTCTTATTATCTAATTTGTCTACTATTTCTGATGTCAAAGCACTAATAGCGTCTTCTGTACATTTGCCTGCACGGAACCCGTATTGGGAGGGTGATAGGATGTTATTTTTATCGAGGTAACTTAGTAATCTTTTGTTAATACATTTTTCTATTACTTTTGAAAGTGATGTTAATACTGACATTGGCCTGTAATTATTGACATCGTCTCCATCTCCACCCTTGAATACCGGGGTAATGATAGATTCTTTTAGTAATGATGGGAAAATTCCATTACTAAAGCAGAGGTTTGTTAAGTGAGTTATAATCGGAATAAGCTCGTTACTAGCACGCTTAAGGAAGCTGGTAGGGATATTGTCCCAACCAGGGGCACTATCCGATTTCAGGTTCATCAGTATACTGTGTATTTCATACTGATCAGCATCTATGAGAGCAAAGGAATTTGACTGAGATAACCTGTGTGTGGTTGATCTGTTATCATGGGGTGGCTGTTGAATTGCATCAGCTAAACTTCTTCCGATGTTACTGAAAAAGTTATTTACATACGTCACTGATTCATTCGGAGAAGATTTAATACTTAAAAGTTTTGAATTATCTGACTGTGACTGCTTCATGTCTGTTATTTTGCGTATGTTTTTCCAGAGTCTTTTAGGGCTACTAGTTGATTCGTACAAGAGCTATCTCTCATAATTTCTCTTCAATTTTTTAATTAAATTGTTGCAGAAGTTCCGGTACCTTCTATACGTGACTTTAAGAACTTCATCATTTGAATTATTCTGTAGCTTATAGTGTAGTTTGTTTCTATGCCTAATGCATCGCAAAATTCCTGGTGTGGTCCACGGTTTAATTACTCGGTCTTTTTTGGAGATATAAACCTCTTTAGTGTTTTCTTTTAAGGCTTCCATTATACGATTTATTAGTTCCCGCGTAACTTCTTCTGGATCATTACAATAGAGAAGAGCAGTCAGATTTTTATCCCTTAAGCTGCATAATGCGTTCTCATAATCAGTGACTATCTTTGTCTTTTTACAGTGACTATTTCTATTGTTTTTCATTGGATTATGTAGCAAAACTAAGGCATGATCAGTCACTGTTGTGTTAAGGACAGCAACCTGAGACTCGCTCTTTTTGTGTGCTTTAAGCATGATATGGTCCAATGAGCTAAAATTCCTAGTTGGGAATGAATGTCCCATTAAAATACTGTGTGACGCTAGCATATTTAGATACTGAACTCTATTATTGCGTTCATAAGTTGGCTCGTTATCCCTGGGTATATTGTTTATATTAATGTCTCCGGCTATTGTAATGTGTTTATGTGTTTTCAATGATTCGAGGTGAGAGTCCAAGGAATTGACGAAATTGTCAACATTAGTATTAGAGGGTGATCTATATATTGCTAGAATCAGATTTGTACTTAACTTGATTTGTATGCACGTAGCTTCTTTTAGATTAATTTCTGTAACACTTGCCAATATTTTATTATGTATGTAAACTGATACTCCGTCATTTTGGTTAAAGTATCGTGAAGATGTGTAAGATGTATAGTTATCTAGTATTGGTATAGGTTTATCTTTCACTAGCCAGCACTCTGTTAGTATGATTATATCCGGGTTAAATTTAAGGTGTGTAACTGTTATAAGAAAGTCATTAAAATTACAGTAGATACTTCTTATGTTTTGCGTTATAAGAGTAAAATCATTATCTCTCACGCAAAACAAATTAGATATCTCTTCGACGTCACATTTGGTTGCATTTGCAACTTCTGCTCGATCAATTTCGGTTATGGTGTTTATAACGTCATCCATTGCAGAAAGTTTGAAGTAAAGAATGCATCACCATTGAATCTTTATGTAGAAATAAATTGAGTATAATTATTAAGAAAATATACTTGTGTGTATGTATAATTAAATCGTGGGAGTGCAAGTGTGTATGGGAGTAAGTCTGTGTGTAGAGTGAATTAGTGTGGTTGTTTTTGCTTGTGTTCACGTGTGTTCGTGTCTGTGTAATTTGTTGTGTGTGGGTGTAAACGTTCGTTGCAAAGTGTAGTACATACAAAATGATACAAAGGAAAAATATTATTGATACAAAGGAAATAATTATTTGAAATAATATAAACAAGAAGAAATAGGTTAATAAATGTAGATATTCAAACTTTATAAAATGTTAATACGTTCCATCAAATGATTAAAGGATTTGTGATCGATATTTAAACGAATTATTGTGATATTGATTGTAGATAGCAGCCTCAGATCTTAGTATTGCATCTATTAAAGATAATGTTTCTTTTTTCAGTTGTAAATTGTAGTAACTTTTTGTTGACGACCCGTCTGGTGTAGTGGTCGAGAAATCGCCTACTACGCAGCGGGTTGCGGGTTCGATCCCCGCACAATACAAACATTTGTGTGCATGAACATGTCTGTTTGTATTGGTCTGGTTGTTTTCTATGTATATTATGTATGTATTTACAAACAAAAAGTATTTAAGTATTATATCCGTTGTCTAGTAGTCCGTTGTAGTTTTCTAACTGAATATTAAAGTGCTCACTCCCTTGATATGTATTCAATTTAGATTATCTTTCTTATAATATAATGTTCAGCCATGCACCTTTTTGGGTGTATATTGCAACTATGATATTTTAATGTAGCTATTGTTGTTTACAATTTACGTTCTGACTTCTTTTATTTAATAAACAATATGGAGACTTTAATTTATTGTTATTTGTAGAGTACCAAGAAATATTGTAAGTGTCCTGTGTGAAACTTTTGTAGTCGATAGCATGTGGTCATATTTGCGACCACGGGCAAGTAAAACGGTGCTTCTACTTAATGCAGATTAATGTACTTTGCCTATAAATGCAAAACATATTATTGTTCCAAGCGTTAAAGTTTTGTAGTCAATGCAAAAAAAAAACTGGAACCCTTATAGATTCGTCATTTTCACACACCATCTATCCACAGATGCGCCGCAAATATTGAAAGGAGTAAGAAACGGCGTCCATGACGCACTGTTGTGGCAAAATCAGTATTACGGTGTCCACAGCACAGGGAGAAACGGCCAGATTCGCTGGAGATGCTGCGAGCATTCCAGGGGCTGCAAAGCGGTCGTGATCACCAGACACGGTCATATAGTGAGAGTGACGTTCGAACACAATCACAAGTAACAGCCTCGACATAGTCAAATATATCTGTCAAATATACTCTCTGGAGCTGGAACGTACAATTCCAACAAGCTCCAGATTATAAAAAATTAAAATATGTTTTATTTAATATTTTTTTAATTTAAAAAAAAGTAGATATATTATATACTTAATTACAGATATATTGTTTGTGTCTTAATGAAGTATCTTATACATCAGCAGTTACCACTTTTTCAGTATGTAATTTCAGATGTTAAGTTCACTGACAAAACGTGGCCTGGTATCTGTTATTTTATTTAACAATAAAACTATTCAAGTTAAAAGTCTTCTGTAGGTATAGTACGTATGATGCGATTAACTTAAGATTTTGCTACAGATGAACGTTTCTACGGACGGAAAAAAAACTGACAAGAGCAGAAAGACTGGAAAGAAAGAGGATTGCAGAAAAGAACCGATTTGAGCGCATGCGTCAAGATCCAGAATGGCTCAAAGCTTACAGGCAGAGAGAAAGAGTGAAATATGAAAAGCAAAAGGCACGAGGACATTATGACATCAGCAATTTACCAAAAGCGGAACAGATTAGACGAAGGCAAAGACATAACGAAGTGGCAAAAAGACACTATCATAGAAAAAAGCTGGACAAACTTTTACAGGACGAAGAACGCATTCTCGGCGATACTACCTAATATTATTACCTAAGTTCTCTATCTTATATTTTCTGCTTTATCTTCTCCATATACATAAAAATAACTTCATTTTCATGCCGTGTTAGTTACACCACATACAGCTCGATAATATTGGACTGATAATCATGATTTACATTGTGTAAAATTTGTACGCCTTTAAAGGGGGTTACTTGTGTTAAAAAGTGTTATTATATGATATAGGGGGAAAGGGGGTTTAAGGAAGTTCGTCGGGAGCGTTTGATGAGAGGCGACCACCAACGCGCGCGCTACTCATTCTTGATTGACAAAAGTGCGGGCGCTGGCTGCCTGGAATGTAAAAATATCTAAACAACCAATATTTATTATTAAATTATTAAATATTGACAACAGTTTGCATACATGTTTCATAAACAATTAGGACGAATAGTAGCGCGCGTGTCAGTGGATGGCACTATCTACAAGGTGTTACAAGAAGGGTGTACCAGCGAGTGTCTGCTAGTGGAGGACACCGGGATCTATCGATGTGATGGTCAGAAATTCAATAGATTAACTCTAGAACTATTAAATTTCTATCATTATATAATATCATATCGAAAACCCTTGGAGCCCTCTGCCACCAGACACTCGCGCTGGTACACCCTCCTTGGTATGAGACATCTGTATAGTTAAACTTATCCGATGAATGCCTAATGTCATTTTGAAAAAAAGTGAACTTATAGTCCTTTTTGGATTATGGCAATAATTTCTCGCAAAGGCTTGTTTGATTGTTTGTCTGAATCACAACACAACCATTCGATCCACAAAATTAACTTGAGACACAAGTAAGTGAGACATATGCGACACAGCCACCTCACTCGAGCTGTTTCGAGCGACCGGTATGTTGTACCTAGGGTTCTAAACTACCACGGAGATCGTACATTGCATAAACGCTTTGTGTCAACGCACTGCCGCCCGAAATATCTAAACTGTCAAGCAAAAAAGAATTTAGCACTAAGCTAAAATGGCACTACATGAGCTTGTTGTAGCATACAATTTAATATGTTTGTTGCAATATGCTGATGTACTTTGTTTTTTTATATATAATGTTGATTGTTTAGTTTAAGTTACATATATACTCGTACACTAAGCGAGATTCGCACTCGCAGTCAACCACGAAAGTGGTTTGCGAGGCAATTAAGTTAAATTGATATTTTTAAATTTAAATTAAAGAATAAATAAATATAATTTATTAGTTCATTTGCTTCTAGATTATCAACTAAAATGAAGATGATAACAAGGCATTATCGAGTAGTAAAGATGAAAAAAATCATAACCTTAAACGGCCAACATTGTAAAGTAGAAAGATGCTACAATTGCTCAAAAGGTCGTTTAAGAATTAGGTATTGAAATTGTAGAAAAAAATCCACAAATCTCAATTCAAGATATAGGAAAAGGTGATACAGGTCATCATTCAAGTAAATTATGAGGCTTTCTTTCACTAGAGACAAAAAATGATTCCTGTTTATTTTCGATGTAATAAGTAAAACTCGAAGTAACCTCCTTTTTCTGGGTAGGTATATTGTGCGACATCTTATCCGATGAATGCCAAGTTATGAGAGTAAAAAGCTACTTACATGATTGTAGCATAGCTATCCGTCAATCAACCTATTGTGGTTTAAATAAACAACGTAGTATATATAGGTATATAGAAAAATTAATTAAAGCGACTATCCAACTAGACCAGTCATTAATTTATTAAATACTCTCCATTGCTTTTAGAATTTGAGATTGGATTTGCGGCGTTATTGCCAAATAGTAACGATCTACAAGCAGACATTGAGGATGTTGAATAAGACGACAGAATTAAACGACCAACTCGGATAAGAGCAATAGACAGATATGACGGTATCAATCACTTTCCAGGTCATTATGCAGCCCGAGGTAGATGTTCCCATTGCTCTAAAGGGAAAACGTTCATTAAGTGTATAAAGTGCAAAGCTAGACTCTGTTTTACGAAAGAAAGAAATTGTTTCTTTTATTTTCATCGCTATAGTGAATAGAAAATAGTAATAAGTAATTGGAGTACCTTAAACGTTACACGAAACACGTTTTTTAATTTTAAATTATGATATTCCTCACATTCGATAGTTCTATTGCTCAGTCTATTAATATTTATGGTGCACTATAAGTATATAGTATATATACTTTTATTATTTTTCAGGGAACGTCTACCCTACACGACTTCGGAATAATACTTGTCACATTACACTGAATGGATATAAATATGGTTTGCACGTTGTGACGGGCGAAGGCAAAGAACGATGGCGATGCGTCAAGCAGAGGAAGAAGTGCAAAGCTAGCATATTTACGATTGGAGACTACATCTGCAAAATTAAAGAGGAACATAACCATCCGCCAGAAACTGAATAAATGTACTTCAACGGCTGCGGCTGCAAACAAATGAGGTTCTTTGTTTGACTTGTATATTTGTCCGGATTTATCTCGTATTTTAACGCGATGTATGAGAAAAGTGTATATAATGTTATGTGTAATTTACCAAATACAAATAATATTATATAAGCATCAGAAAAAAATCTATAGTCCGTAATTCTTAATTTCATTGAAGGTTCGGCTCACTTGATATTGTTTGTAAGTAGTATTAGGGAAATCTTTACGAGTATGTTATACTAGCTGATGCCCGCGACTTCGTACACCACGCGTATATGTTATGATGCGTATGCATAAGCATATCGTGTATATGAGTTTAAAAGATGTTGAAGTATTTGTAAGTTAAGTAAGGATGCGTCAGGTTATAAGCTTGGCTCCACATGAGATGTCATATATTTATGACACTGAAAGCAATGCGATCTTGGTTTTGGCGACTATTTACATGAAAATGTTTTTGGTGGTATCTTATTCCTTTATGTAAGTTGATAAGTGTAAATATTAAACAATTTGACTACGCGAATATTTTTTATTTATTTTTTTATCTGACATTATACGATTTTTTTTGTAACATTCGGACAAGTAACAGGTAATGTGTACCTATTTACCATTACCATCTTCATTATCAGCAGAAGGTCGGTCCACTGCTGAAATAGGCCTTCCCACGGTTTTGCACAGTGACCGATTACAAGCGGTCTGTGTCCAGTTTTATGCTGCGATCTTTACAAGGTCATCTGTCCATCTTGCCATTGGACGTCTCTCTCGTTGTCTCTGCGTCTATGGTTTAATAAGGGTGTCCAATCCAGAACCTTTCTGCCCTTACGGCAATCAGTTCTTCACGCTGCACGCTGTGTGCCCTGCCCATTGCCACTTAGACTTACTGATTCTCAGGACTATCTCCGTTACCTTAGTTCTTTTATGTATCTCCTCATTTGTGATTCGATCTCATAAACACTTAAAGGTTATTAAAGTACTTTGCTCTTATAACTTATAACTATATTAACTAAAATAACATAAATAAATATTCAGAGTCATACTTAATAATTATTTTGAATTTCGAATTTACTTCCGTTTGTCCAAGTTTGAACTTATACGTAACTCCTATTTCTGACGGTGACACGTAACATCAAATGTTTGAAAATTTCGTCATTGATATCGAAGAGGACGGAACCCAGATCAAACTCAGGCACAGGCTATCTTTTTAACTGACTTCATGACAGGAGGAGATTCTTCTGTTTGTTTTTTTTTATTATCATTCGTCTGTATGTTTATTTTTGTGGCTGTGTTACCTCATATCACAGAAGGCAAAAAAATTGCCTACCTAGAGATTTTACATTCTAGTTGGTCTCATTGTTGCGAAGTCAGGATCTGATGATGGGATTTTGTGCAATCGAAGGAAACCCTCAAATTTTAAAAGCACGTATAGTGTTTCTCCTGTAATCACAAAAAAATAAGAAAAAACTTAAAAGAAGGTGAAAAGTCTGTGCTTATGCTTAAGATGGTTAAAGTGATGAAGTAAACATCAAATATATATTGGAAATGCATCAAATATATTTTTTTTAATGTGAAAACCTTTTTTGGGTGTAGGTTATTATTTTGAGAAATAAGGAAAAACAGTACAACTGTTTATTGAACAAAATAAGCATTACAGATGTGCAGTTCATCCCCACGGAAAGGGGGAAATACATATTGGTGCTAAAAGGATATACGTACTCGCAAATCGGCGGGCGCTTCTTCTACTGCTCATCGAAGCATACAGGGTGCCGGGCGCGCGTGCGCATGATGTCCGGCAAGCTGGTGCCTGCGGGGGACGAACACAACCACGCTCCCCCCTTACACGCGCGCTATGGAAACGGCGCCTTCGTTCAGCTGCGCCCCTCCCGCGGCCTCCCCGTCTCAATACCTCCTATAACCTCCCCCAGAGCAGCTATCCTCGCCCTCCAAGCCCTCAACCTCCCCCGACTTCTACCCAAAACTGATCTCTGGATGCGATCTCCCAATCCTGATGATAGAAAAGATCTGTAGATATTAGCAATTTTAATTATATTTAGTTGACAGCATTGCACCTAGGATTTGTTTGACACTACGATTTTTATAATGTTTTTACTCACATGATAAATAATCTCTGCTAGTGAACGGAGATTTCGCTTTTTCATCATGTATTTTAAAATGTAATAACAACTTATATATATGTACATATTTAAGATTTTTCAAAGGTTGTTAATTAAATAATCATCATCAATGTTTTCGGAAATGAAGTGGAATACTCGTATTTATCGTTGATAGTTAGTATAAAGTCTGTTAGTGTTAGTGTTAGCTTACTTGTTGATCTCTAAATCTATATTTTGATAATGACTAAGCTTAAGGCTTTGGAAACTTTGCATATAGTGATATTTCCACGCAATACCTACTCGTGCGTAATTTGGTAATATTTTTATAGTTTATGAGCCTAATTATAGTTTAAATGTTAAAATAGCAACTTAAAAATTCAATGAAGAGTTGTGAGTGCGGTTTTATATAAAACTATAGTTTTGTTGTATATTGCTACTCTCTCATTAAATGATTCTGTGCTTTTTTAATGAATTTTAATCTTTCCCCATCATTAAGACATATTTTACATGGTATCATCACTTTGAACGATAACCTAGAACAGCATTTATCGACCCATACAAGAAATGTTTAAGTCCGTTATCTCTAGCAAAGAAAAATAATGTGACTACTCTATTATACTCGTAGATTTGCATAATCTGTGTATGATCATAGGAAACTATTCGTATAAAAGATAATATAAGACTAAAAAGAAGGCTTTGTGGTGATACAGTGGGCCTTCACCTATGATGACAAGTTGATTCGCTCTAAGAAGTAATAATAATTAATAGAAATGCATTCAATGTAGATCAGCGTCAAAAGTTTTTCGTTACTTTAGATCTGAGGTTTGGTTCATAGGAAATGGGTGAAGAAGGGTCGATGAACTAAGCTAAGAGTAAGAGTCTCTTAATATCATGAAGGAAAGATGCTGCAATCAAATATAATATCTCTACGTTTATGCCGATTTAAGTATGTAAACATTGCTTTTTAATATTTCGGACTTCACTTTATTTGTTAAGTTTCAGTGTAAGGTCCATATGAATTTTACCCGACGACCAAGGGATCAGCCGCTGTGAAGTTCCAGGGGCAGCTGTACCACAAGAACTACGAGGGTAAAGACGGTATCATATCGTGGCAGAGCGCGAGGAGGCTGCAGGATCAGAACAGAAGCTTCCCTAGTTCTGTCAATGTCTGGCCATCGTTAGCATGTCTTAAGTATTATTTACTTTCATAACATTCATAAATGTTTAGTTTTATCTCTCTAATACCCTTTTTAACCATAGTTGTCTGATCCCGCACTATCTGATGTTTTTAACAAAACTATGGATACTTAAAAGGAACTGTTTAAAACGACATATTCGTGGATCAGTTTGGTTGTCACTAGGAAAGAAAATTATAAATGTTTGATATACAATGATAACTTGCAGTAGTTATTAATTTCTTTAATACTTTGAAACATGCGTCTTTTTATTTCATCGCTTAGTTTGTTGGCCAGTTTTTGTTCATAACTAAATATTTTATACAGCCATTGATAATCCGTATTACATCCACCTTTTGGGGATGTGCTTAATACTTTTGCAAATACGTGTAGTAATAGTTACCTCATCTATACATTTTTTAGTCCGTCGGTTACCATTTAGGGAAGAGCAAATTCCCTACCAACTTTGTTAAATCCAATCACTTCAAAAATATCTTTGTTTTTGAAAATTTACTACATCTAAAAAAAACTACCGCTTTTATCTCGTTGAAACTAATTGTTATTAAAAATATTTTAACATATCTACGATATATATATTTAACATTTTCACTTGACTACACGCATAGGTTTAGAATTGTTTTTTGTTTTAGTTCCATGTATACCGTCTCCATGTATTATTATTAAAAATGTTTGTATGCATATTGAGTTATAGCACGGTTTCTAAATTAATAATTTATTAAATTTTTACGCAGCCGGGCTGACAGGTAGCTAAAGTATACTTTTATGTTATTAAATATCAAATATAATCGAATTTGAAACTCGGTTTGACCATTTTCTAGCGATGTTAGGGGGTCACAGCAGCCAAAGCGCGATCACCTACGAGACGACACGCTTCTCCCGAAGCGTCATCACGTGGGGCAACTATCGGTTCGTGAAGAAGCTGACGCGAAGGGTCCAGACCTGGTGGGAGTGCACTGCGCGCAAGTCCAGCGGCTGCAAGTGCATCACTATCACTGTCACGACCGCTTGGTCAAGCTCAATGGCTGGCATAATCATTAGGAGTGAGATACTAAATAAACCGCATCGTTTCGTGGAGCTTACTGGTTTGTGAAGAAACTAAATAGGTAGTATTTGTCGTGTTTTGTAAGTTTTATAATAATAAGTCTGTTTAGTATGTTCATCTGGCGTGGACAATCATTTATAATCGTTTCTTACAAAATAAAATGAACCCTATTTAATCAGGACTGACCTAGCAGTTATGTAAGTGTTAGCTTTAAGCATTGTTGTGAGTGAAATTCTTTTGATTAAAAGGTATTAACTTTACTTATGTTTTATACATCAGAGTAATTGAGGGCTTATTTAAAACTATATCTAAATAATTCAATTCAGACTATAGTAAGGATGCAACCAGGAAGACGTTATTAATTTATAGCCAAACAGTCATAGCGGTCTATGCCACTAAGAAAACGATAATGAAAAATAGTAGTTCCTTATATTAAGGTCTATGTTTACGGAATTAACATAATACTGAATTATGAAAAGCAAAAATAAGCGATACTCTTTTTTTGAAGGCAGCAGGGACAGCATAATTTTTTTTTTTACTTTCAGAGCCGAAGTTTAGTCTGTCCCAACGAGGGAACTTAGTAGTACAGATCGGTGAGTGGAGATACAACAAGCATACATGCTGGGGGTCCAAGGTTCGATGGACGTGCATTAAGAAGTATTCGGGATGCACCGCCTCCATTACTACTGTTGACAACGTCATCGTCAAGACGCTAGGGAAGCATAACCATTGAATGGAATTTACCACTAATTAGCCCGACAGAAGATGATATGAATGATAATGACATGAGAGACTAGACGTTGATCTTCGATTGATTATTTTCTCTTGTTTAGATACTTATTTTCATTATTGTTTTTGTGATCTTTGCTCTATGGACACTTAGGCTACTATTTCATTAGAAAAAAAATATGCTAATAAAATGCGGGATACCACTCGGACTTCTAAGAAGACTGGCGAGCTACATAGCTAGCTTGCAGATTGGCATTATACAAGGTGTAATGAAAGTGAACCTAAAGATTTTTTGCCCTTGCTTGCTGATAAATTGTGAAAATTAGTATCGAAGTTAGTGAGAGTGTAGAGTAGGGATTAAGTAAACTATGAAGATTAATCAGGATTTGACACTTTCTGCATAATTATAACATTAACATAAACTCTGGCGTTGCTGGAAGTTTTATTATGTGGCTAATAAGTGATACCTATATTGTAAGTAAGAGGTGTGTGTTATTAAAAAAATATACATGATTTGTTTGTAGGACTAGTAATTAAAATACCAAATTTGTCTTGCATTTCTTCAGTACCACACGTCTAGTTCTAAGGGCTCTATCTTTGCACTCACATGAAGACATGTCCTGATATTGGTAAAAAAGTCCTACCACAAAAAGCGTTGTTATACCATCCCAAGTTATTTAAAAAGAGCATCCTTTAAGTATACAATAATGTAAATAAAACTATCATTCTATCTTTAGAAGTTCTAACGATAGACGGTTAAAAAAAAATTGATTTAATTATTACGACCGTAATAAAAATAATTCGGAATAAAGTGCTAATCACCGCCTGTCTTTTCTTTAAATACTGTCTCTTAGAACTATCATCATTATGTCTAAGCTACATTATTCCTATATCCTTATACGAATCCTCCTCAAGTAAAAATACTTACTTGTTACTCGTTTTCAGATCTGAACCCTGTATTCGCTCAGTCGCAGCGAGGGAACCCAGTGATCATGATCGGACAGTACCGTTTTAACCGCGTGAAAAAGTATGGCAGTCGAACGCGCTGGGTGTGCGTGAAGGCTAAGGCGGGCTGCCGCGCGTCTCTGCACACCATGGACAACGCCATCGTGCGCGTGTGGGGCTTCCACGACCCCATGGCGCACACCAGCGCCAAACGCTTCTGAATCAACACGTTACAACGAAAAAGCCGTTGATTTTAATAGTTGCCAACTGTAGTGAGTGACCGACACTACCTACCTACATTATATGTTTTGTATGAAGACAGCATCTTAGCGTTTTAGGTTTCCAGCAGTAAATGTGGAGGATTGATTATCATTTTATTTCTTTTCAATTTTTTGTACGAAGCAATCTGAATCATAATTACAATTCTATCAGACATACTCATCTCAGTACCGTACGTAGGTATATTTATAACAATGACGGTTTTTCAATAATCAACTAATGATAAGAACACCTTGTTTAGGTAAAGTCTGCTGCAAGTTATAAGAATTGTAGTAACATTCATGTAAGATTAGCTTTAGTTATATGGCGACGACGCAATATAGACATAACTAAAATTAACTTAATTATTATACTTATCACCACCTCACAAATTAAGTAAAAGGCCGACAATTGATTTCTATGATTAAATGAAGAAAATATTGTTGTAATCACTATTTGTGATCGTTTCATCTTACTAATGAGATGTTAATTTGTTAATTAGCACTTAAGTATATTATTTTTATACGTTAAAAGACTTAGTTTATTCAAATTGCTACTAGGAACATATCTAGTTGAATAATGTAGTTCAGTAATTTGAATTGAAGGAAAATGAACTGCACCAAAAAAAAATAGGAAAAATAGATCAAAATATAGGTATGGTTTGTAGGAAAAAAACCTTCTCATCTCCTCTATGTACTTATGAAATCATGTCAACCACGGTGTTTTTATTAATATCCTTGGCTTCTGCAAAAATAATTATGAATCAATAATACTGGAGGCTTAGACTTTGGATTCAGGAAGTTGTAATAATAAACTCGGGTAAGAGCATTGTTGAAGGAAAAAAATATGATAAGTTAAACTAGTACTTTAATGGTTTTAGGACGGATAGCCAATAAGCTTTACATTTAGTGATAATTTAATCGTAGTTATGATTTTTAGGGTTCCGTAGCCGAATGGCAAAAAACGGAACCCTTATAGTTTCGTCAAGTCTGTCTGTCTGTCTGCCTGTCTGTCTGTCTGTCCGTCCGTATGTCACAGCCAATTTATTCTGTAACTATAAGCATCATACTGTTGAAATTTGGTAGGGTGATGTATCCTGTTAACCGCTTTACGATCCATATAAAAAAAATATAAAATGATGATATTTCAGGGGGGCTTCCATACATGAAACTAAAACCGAAAAAAAATTTTTTTGTCAAGCCTATGCGTGTGGGATTTCTATGGATAGGTCTTTTAAAATGACATTGAGGTTCCTAAAACCGTTTTATTTTAAAGTTTAACGTTTCTTAGCTAGACGCTTCCAAAGTGGAAAAATGGGCGTCCCCCCATCTAACTTCTGAACTAAGCGAGCGTAAATTTTGAAAAAAATATATAATGTAAATCATAACAAATACTTTCAACGAAAATTAGTTTGGAGGGATCGAACGAGAAGTTTTTGAGATATAGCACGTTTTCAACAACCGCAAACATAACTTTGTTCTTCATACAAACTCTATGAAAAACAAAGTTATATTTGCTGTCAACAAAATATTGTGGTATTTTACTAAGTGGAAGTAAGTGGATTGCCTAATTCAGTTTACGTTGACATGGAACCCTTAGTGCGCGATTCCGACTCGCACTTGGCCGGTTTTTTTATTTCAAATTGAAACAATATGAACTTACAAAGTTACTAACTTAATAAATAATATCTTTGGTGGTGGATAAAATAATCGAATGCTTTTATTTTTGATTATGACTCGATGTTTATCTTGACTCGATATTTTCCTACATTATTATATGTGTAGATAAACTTGTATTTTTACTCATATGTTTAATTTAACATCTATAGATAGCATGTCATTCGGTCAAGCAAGGCGTTATAAAGATAAATGGGAATATTCGATCGCGGAGGTCACTAACAACACACAACCTTAAAAAATCAACGCATGAATGAGTACCAAATTCACTAGTATCTATCAGTTTTCAAACGCTTGCGGATATGCAAAATGACGAAGTCAATATGTTTAAAGCCGAGTCATTATATGTAATGCCACAAATTTTGATCGACAATTGACACGCATCATACATACATAATGCCGAGAAATTACAAAAAATAGTTATTTTTCGTACCATGGGGTAGCTTTTGAGAACAAAAGAAAAATTGCGTCTAGTAGTGAATTTGTGTGCGAAAATTTTGCTTGAAAACGATGGAATACTACGTCTGTGATCGATGTTACGGGTGATAAAAGAAACTTTAAGCACGTATTGTATGGTGAACTATTACGAAAATTGATTGATCAGCAAACAGAAACGACCAGAAACAATGGACAAATGAAAAAAAAATGAGGTTATCCGGCACCTCAAAAATGCTAAGCTGTCAAAGGATTCTGGGACCCGGAGGACACATGCAGCATACTATTGGGCCAAACAAATAGGTACGATGTAATGAGTGCATAGCAAAAAAAGATAGGCTGATTTCTTTGTGATTTAGGAATTATCATTAAAATGTGTCGTTTCTCTCAAGTTTTTTAGTCATACCTATGCGTGTGGGGTGTATAAAGATAGGTCTCTCAAAATGACATAGAGGTTCCTATAACCATTAAAGTCTAACGTCTCATAGCTAGACGTTTCCAAAGTAGTAAAATGTCTAACTTCTAAACTAAGCGAGTATAAATTTTGCATAGGTACTTACATATAAAATTATACTATGAAGTCTTAGGTAAAACTCTCATGTTCAATTGTTTTCTTTTGTTTTTATTTCCAAATTCTGTTAAATATTTCTAATTAAATAGCGTACCTTAAAAATAATTTATCTAAGGGAAGACCGGTTTCACCTTATATGCCTAAAGGGTGACTCAATTGTCGAAAAGATTGTGTGCAAATTGAAATAAAAATAATGTATTGTAGGTACCTACACAAAAGTTATGTATGCCGGGGTTGTTTCCCTTTAAAGGATCGACTAAAGTTCGTGACAGTACATGTCTGTCTTATATGGTTTACTCACCACAAACTTTTTTATATTCATAGATTTGATTAGAAAAAAAAGTTCTATAACCTAATCATAGCTTTATGTTCAGAATGGTAGATCTGTCACCATATAAATCGATTATAGATCCCTGACTGCACATTTTATTTTTATTTGTTATTTTGTCACCAATGCAGACTGTTATATTAAACTTCGTTCAGTTATTAAAATAAAAGTAATCGTTGCCACAATTAAATACATCATTTGCAATTTGAAAAAAAAACAAGAGTCCTGAAAAGTGTTAAATACCTTTCAACTAAAATAATGGAGATATAGGCTTTAGTGCCAAATAAATGTTTTTTTATGTATTATAATAGGTTTTTCCTGAATACTATTATAGTACATTATGATACAAGTGTGCTAAGTTGACCATTATATACAAGGCGATATTGTGTGCGCACGAGCGAAAGCGAGTGCGCCTTAAGAAAGCCGCGTATATAATGGGCACAGGCACACGTGTTTCATACGACGTTTTTCAACACACTTGCGAGGAAAAAACAAGACTCTTCATTTACTATGTTTTTAATTATTAAAACAGTAAAAATACATTTCACTCGATTTTGATGGCAAAGCTTTCGCACGCGGTTTTCGCCTTGTTACGTATGTCCGGCGGAGTTAATAATAGGTTTTCTTCATTTTCTTCACTTGAAGTAGACATTTTCATTAATATTAAACTTCATAATTAATCCAAACTTCGTCACAGCCGACAATTATTATTTACGAAAAATGGCGCGTTGTTTTTTTTTTCTTGCCGCGATACCGATGCGCGCGCAAGGCTTAGGCGCGAACTAGATCGGCCAAAAGCCAAGATTAAAAATGTAATAATTCGTGTTTAACCTGTGCGACCGTCAGGCCACCAAAAAGCTAAAATGGCGGTGCTGTATGATTATTTCAGCGCGCCGGGCCGCGAAGCCGGTCAGGTACCGACGACGCGGAATTTACGCAAATACAAATATCTCGTGGTAGGAATGAGCTATCATCATTCTGTAAACGGAAATTAGTTGTTTATTATATTGACTATCACACTGTTTTATTCAATAATATGTAACTAAAATATTTTCAGTATACTGAGACGTTAAAGAAGGTAGCACGGGAAAATCATGACTCATCGTATTTGTAATAATTGTTTCCGTCATAGGTTTTCAATTATACCTTAACATACCTTAAAAAAAGCTGAAAGATAAAACTTTTCAAATAAATAACAACACTTAGCACCATGGAACAAATTTTATAAACACAAGAGCAAACAAAATCTTATTACATCCATTTTAAGAATTGGCGCGTCTTTACGAGACGATAACTTCCATAAAACAGCCGGAACACCCAATTTTTTAGTGTCTATAAATTGCTTATTTTACCGTCTAAGCGTCAAATCAGTTCAAATTATTCAATTGTCCACATTACATAGCTAAATCATCGATTTAAATCGAGTCTACGTCCGATCCCCATATGGGGAGACTAAGCCGGAGGGCATTGCAACGGCCATTTGACACGATCCCCATATGGGGTGAGAGTCCCCATACGCAGGAAGTTAAAACACAAATCATAGAAAATGTTAAATGAATTTGAGCTATTTTTAGTAATAAATCTGGATTTACCATTTATTGAAATAAGTACATATGTAGATACTGTTATTTTTCGCATAAACACTGTTTGTTGCTAAAATAAAAGTATTGTATAACCCGACTAAATTAAATCGCTTCTTCTTCTTACTTACGACTTGGTACTAGGGTACAAATGTAAATTGGTCGGGTTAATAAACTAAAATCACTAGTGCAATAATATAATGAAAAAGCACGCGTGTTTAATATCTATGATTATGAGCCAAAAATCGGTGGAATAATAACGTCGTTTTGAGCAAGTGTGTTGAAAAATACTTTTCAGGACAATCCTATTATTATACATACAAAAACATTTATTTGTCACTAGTCCCAATATTTCCATTATTTTAGATGATTTATTGTGGAATTGATAATATTGCTTGGTGACTACATTTTGGTGACAAATCTACTATTTGCAGCAAATATTATTATTTAAGAAACACAAAACTACTTATTTTGGCGATACCCGTTTTAAAATAACTCCGCACCAAGTACAACACTCGCTTGCGCTGATCGCTATGGTATAGCGTGTTTAACGTTGAAATATTTTACGGGAAATACTAAATTTATGCGGGTGACGCCGCGAGGACTGCTAGTTCGCGGACCAAGTGGAACGAAAAAATGGGCGCTCGTGAACGCTGACGATCGCGGTCAATCGCGGTACGCATCCTTTATTTACTTGTTTGCCATAATTACAATGTCAAATTGGTTGCTTGTTGTTTTGAGGTTAGGTAAATTGTGTTATTTTTGTAAAGAAATTTTAATTGTGCAGCAGAAATAAAATGGAAAAGGAAATAATGCAAAGATGAGACATAACAGCGAAATTTAGCTAGAGGAAGATAAGGCTAGTTCAACTATTTTCGCTTCACGGGTGTTTGTTTATGTTGTTATCACCGTTTTCGTTGTTGAACCAAAGGCATTTATTTATTCTTGCAGAATGTAATGTATTTGATGGATAAGACGAATTTGGTGAGTCAGCGTGTATCCTTAATCGAAAATAAAAACACGGATGCCTAAAGAAACTCAGAAAATCTAGCAACTTTAGGCAAATTTGCTTACCTAATACCTTACTACTTACTCACTTTTCATCATTTTATTGTAATTACGTAAAACGCAACTAAGGTCAGTGTATACTTAGATTAGCATTGTACAAAAAATAGTCAATTGCCACTTGTAGGTCAAGTTGTTCAAGTAATACAATCCCTAAATATGCTATAATTATACAAACATTTGTATATCCCTCAGATTTACTTACATGTTGTTTTAAAAAATAATAATTAAAATCTGTGTTTAATTTAGTTAGTTCCAGTAATTCTGCTCTGTTTTCAGTTTTAACAGTATGTCCAAAGGTGGCATGTGCTCCCTTGCACAATCAAAATAAAAACTGAGGAAAGGAAGGAACTACTGACTGGTGGTGGTCCACCTTTATCAACAAAACCTTGGGAATACAAAGGACATATGCGCATGGCTCCCTAACAAATTTGAAACTGACTTAAATTAATTTAACTGTAATATTTTATACCAGGTTGGTGCACACTTTACATTTATATGTTTATAATTTATGTACCTAAATATGGTTCCATAAACTTGAAACCTTGCAACCTGAAGACCTTGCAACCTGAAGATCTTGCAACAGCAAATCCACAAACTCCTTCTTTCAGCTAAAAACATAGCATAATCAAAGCTAAAAACATAGCATAATGTGAATGAGATTAATTAAGTGGTGTGACAGGCCCAAAGTTGTCCTTCTTGAAATACACATTATCATTTCTTGATCTGATCAATGTTGGCAATTAAGAAAAGCCGTTAGAAATTAATTTAACTTTTCAATATCCAAGCGGTCGCAGGCAACCACATAGCAATAAAATATCTATTGTGTCTCGTTCACATACACTTGAGGGTTAAATGATAAAAAAGGTTAGTTTGGTGTAGTCAAGTTTCATTTAAGTATTAAGACAATATTCATGTATGTATGTCTTCCAGGCTCCCCTTTTCAGTGCACAAATAACAGTTTATAATTTTTCAGGACTTTCTTGCTTCACATGGTCATGGCCTAATACTCAACATACCAGATGAGATACTAGATATTGTGAGTAACAACATTGTTGTAAGAAACATCTCAGAATACCTATTTATTATCTTTTTCATAATTGTAAATTCTTTGTAGGCCACAAAGAGTCAAGTGATATTCGCTCAAGAACCACTTTACACCAATGGCGAAGCAAACATAGGAAGTTTGAGTAAAAGAACAAAGTCAATGAAGAGTTCTTAAATTATTATAGATGCCAATAAAATTATAACAAGCTTAATTTTTCCAAGTTGTGTCAACTGGTTAGTCATTTATTAAAAAAACTTTATCTTGGAAGAAATCCAAAATAGACAAAATCCAAGGTAATTCCATAATACTAAGGACTTTATTCAACCAATAAGTATTTTCTTAATATTAGTGTTATTTATGAAAAAACATATTTAATACTTAAACCATTTAATTTTTAATTTAGGTAGCAGCAGCAGAGAGTCTATGGGAATAGAATGTAGAAAACAACTTTATGAAGTCCAAATGGCAAAAGAAGAAAAAAAAAACTTGGGCTTAAAACAGTTAATAATAAGGGTAAAATGAATTGATTTGTTTATTTTGTAAGTGTAATAATAATATAAATAAATACTGATACTAAAGAAGATAGTGTTTTACTTATTCATCTAAAATGCCTATCAATAAATGCATGTAAGATGTTACTGCTTGAACCTTTTCCTCTGACCTTATTTAATTAAAATAGTGTTACAAATATAAATATACCTATATTTATATTTCACTTCACTCAGAATACCCCTTCCTCTAAAACTAATATTTTTTTACCCAAAACTTGTCCGGAAGTGATTGCTTAAGCTATAAGGCCACCAAAATTACACACTTGCTTAAAACTAATTTGTAAACCAATATATTGTTATGTGCCATAACGAGTTATCTTTATCTTATCTTGTTCACTTGTGATTCAGCAACAGCATCCAGCCTTGCAATAATTCGATTTCTCTCTTTATCTAAAAAAAATAGATTTTAATTGCCTGAAATAATGAACCACTATACTAAATGTACTCTGTCAAACTATTTGTGAAAGATTGATCCGCTGTTTCCACACCTCAAAGCAATTCAACACAGTTTTTTTTGAATTTAAACTTTATTGCACTGTAGGTTGTACAATTGGCAGACTTAATGCTTAATGCCTACCAGTCAACCACCTGGTGATGCAGAGTTGTGAGTTGCGAGTGCACAGTTGCGGGTGGCAATCTGGGCTTGATTACATTTATTTATATTTTTATTTACATTTCAGGTAACTTGTGCATCCCGAGTAAAAAGAGACATTGTTGCATGGTGGTGAGGTAGCACTCATGGTTACAGACTTTTAATGAGTCTACTCTAAAAGAACGTTTTGAGCGAGGCGAGTTCAGAGGGAGACTTGGGGGATTCTGGGTAGGTATCTAAGATTGCATTACATAATGTAGGTACCTAATAGTATTTATCGGACTTGTAGGTACATTCATCGCTGGGATATTTTTTTCTATTTTATACCTACCTATTTTTTACATGGATTCGTCAGTAGATACATCCCAAGGCATAGGGAAAACCTCTTAATTCCCTCATTATGCCCTGTGCTGTTCTGACAGTGACTACTATCAAGGTTTTAGGTTAAAGCAGATCTACTTAGCCATCCGCAACGGTAACAGCTGCGTACTTACCAAATTGAGGTGAGGTGAACCGGATAGCGAACAACGCCTCGCCCCGGACTTTTCACCAACATACTTATTGAGTTTATCTTCTATAGTTTCAATGAACTAGTTACCAAAAAAACTGGTCATTGTTGCCAAGTTGAGATCTGTTAATGGGATCTTAGTGTAATCGAGGAAAACCTACAATTTTGAAGGCACGTATAAATTGTATTTGTACTAGTATCTTCGTAATGGCATGTCTTTTTATCTGATAGTCACCTTTTTGTAAAGCTGAGCTGATAGTGTTACTCCTTAACGCTTAAGAGTTCAGTAATAATGACGCTAGAAATTAGTCTTAGTTAGGTACTTACTGTATTGAAGAACATAGTCAAAAGATGCAATGCAGACACACCCATTTTTTTCTTAAAGTATAATTTTGGGAGATAGGCGCGTCCAAAGTTGTAAAATGGGCATCCGCTCTCCCTTAACTTTTACACTAAGCAAGTGAAATAAATAAACGATGTAGGTCGTTACAAATTCTTTCATCGAAAAGGGGTTTGATGAAAGATCGAATAAAAGTTTCTCAGTTACTGCACACATTTTCAACAACCACCAATATATCTTTGTCTTTCATACAAACAGTAATGAAAACAAAGTTATTTTTGTTATCAGGATAATGTGGTATTTTGGGTAAATGGAAGTGGAAGTAAGTGAACGACTACAGTAGTCGTTGGCATAAAACCCTCAATACGCGAGTCCGACTCGCACTCGGCCGGTGTTTATTAAATATTTTTTGTCTCAGAATTTCGAAAAACCTATGGCATCTTATTCATGTTAGATACAGATACGGAACCCTTTGTGTACGAGTCCGAATAGAACTCGACCGGTTTTTTTTGTAATATAAGTTACGAATGCGCTATTGAACACATCAAAGCATTTATATTTATCTTTATTTATTTTTAGCGTTATTGGACGTATATGACTTACTAGCGGTCCCCCGCGGCGTCGCCCGCGTTAAGTTCAGATTTCCCGTAAAATATTTCAAAGAGGTCTGAAACCTTACCTTTAAGTGCGTGTTATTTCTTAAGCTGCGCGTATTATTTTAACGCGGAGTTATTTTTAAATTGATATTTTCTAAGATATTTATTTAATTCAAATGACGTAAGTGCCAATGCGATGCCATTTTTAGAGTTCCGTATTCGAATGGAAAAAAATGGGTGTTTTGTATCGTCGGTTTCGCGGACGGTTACCGGACACCAAGATGCGCAACACTACGCCGGCAAAATAGTGTTTCATTTGTTTTTTTTGGTTCCGTAGCCGAATGGCAAAAAACGGAACCCTTATAGTTTCGTCAAGTCTGTCTGTCTGTCTGTCTGTCCGTCCGTATGTCACAGCCATTTGATCCTGTAACTATAAGCATTACACTGTTGAAATTTGGTAAGAATGTGTATCCTGTTAACCGCTTTAAGATCCTCACACACATTGTTGCTCTGCTTTTCAAGTAGTATCGTAATGTTTTATAGCTTAAAGCCTTCTTCGATAAATAAGTTATCCAACGAACAATTTAAAGCTGGTCCAGTAGTTTTTTGAGAGTAGCGCGTTCAAACAAACTAACATAAAAAGAAACTCTGCAGCTTTATAATATTAGTATAGACTAGCAGTTTCCCGCGGCTTCACCCGCGTAAATGTCGTGTATCATAAAATATCGCTGTAAGTTATGGCCCAAGTGCTATTCCAATGTATAAATTATATTTTTGTTAAGTTTTATCAAAATCCATTCAGTAGTTTTAGCGTGAAGGAATTACAAACATACATCCATTCTCACAAACTTTCGCATGTATAAGTAGGTGTTGAATAGTAGGATGTTTTTTGGGATTCTTACTAAAACAATCTTACAAAATATTTTATTTTTTTATGAATAAGACTGTAAATGAGCACATTATTATTATTTTTATTCGGCAGTCGCGGAGAAGGGTGACAACGCAATCCATTTCGAAGAATGGGTTCGCAAAGTGATTCGCAAAATGCAACCGAATGATGTCGTTGTCATGGATAATGCAAGTTTTCAATCGAGGTGCGAACTAATATTTATATATAAACTGTAACTGTATTCAACGACTTATATCCGTTTCTTTTGTTTTAGGCAAACAGAAAAAACTCCGACTACACGATGAAAGAAGCAAGAAATCATTGATTGGTTGATTTCCAAAAATGTTGAATTTGAAGCGGATGACAAAAAACCTCACTTATTGAAAAGAGTCGACGCAGTAAAAAAAATATATCAAAAATACGTCACGGACGAAATGGCGAAGAAGGGGGTGACAGTTTTAAGACTGCCCCCTTATCACTGCGAGCTGAACCCGATAGAACTTGTGTGGGCGGACGTCAAGGGACATGTTTCCTGCAATAATACTACTTTTAAATTAACAGACGTCAAATTATTGCTTATGAATGGTCTTAGCCAAATGACGTCAGATAAATGGGCGAATTGTGTGGAACACGTTAAAAAAGTAGAAGCAGACAAGAGGGGGCTCGATGGCCAAATTGATAACACCGTGGATCGAATCGTAATTAACTTATCAGAACCGTGGATCGAATCGTAATTAACTTATCAGAAAATTCAGAAAGTGATACTTCTTCGACCACTTCTAGTGATTCATCATCGGAAGGTGTATATAACTGAAAAATAAAAGGAATTATTTCAATACGTGTGTTTTATTTTTAAAACTTATTAAACCGATCTCCCGGACAGATGGGCCCAAATCGTCATACCACCAGCCAGACGGCTATCGACGAAGGGGTAGACCTAAAAAGAGGTGATGTGACGATCTGACCAACTTTGAGAGAGATTGGGAATTGTTGACTGCTGACAGAGACATGTGGAAAAAATTGAGGGAGACCTTTTCCCAGCAGAAAAATGATGTAGGTTAAATAAAAACCGATCTCAGTGTAGGTATATAACACGAGTCTATGTATAGCTACGTAGGTATAAACTATCCAAATATTTTTTTTAAATCGGTCCTGTAGATTCTGAGATTAGCGCGTTCAAACAATCCAAACTCTTCAGCTTATTAATATTTGTATAGATTTAACCAAGAAAAAAATAATTTTTGAATAATACCCACCAATTTCGCCCGCAATAATAACGCAGGATATACACAGAATAACACTAAATTTATTAATTATTATGATAATACATTTATTTATTTCATTATTCATGTCCAGTGACATTACATGTCGGCTGTCCCTCAGCATAATGCTTGTAAATTTGTAATGCAGTAGCCAAATGTTTGTAATACAGGACAATTTTTCGGATCAAGGTCGCCTCGTACCAATAAACGTTTGTTTACATAGACTTCTATCGCTACGCCTTGTGTTTTGGTTCGCCGCGACCCCGTATCGGCGTGCAGTGGTACACGCGTAGCCATGACCTTTTGTGCAAGTTTAAATGGCACGGACTATAATGATGGCATTAGCAGAGTGTTTTTGTATTCTCTTATGGTGTAACCACATCGCGAAACGGCTTAGCCGGTGGCATATGTCAATTAATTGTAAGATACTATGGAAAAAGCCGCAGCGGCATCAGCAGCAACCGCAGAGAAGTGGTTCCATTACACATATTACCTATGTGTATTTACGTTTACTTTAGCACTGACATGAAAAGTCTATCGACATCATAGGAGCCAATGTTAGGTTAGCGTCGCGCGTCGCGTTGCGCGAAGCGGGCCCCCAGAAATACAATCATACGGTGAAGTTTGTAGCGTTCAAGTAGGACCGTTTTCGCAAGCGTTTATTCGAGTAGTAGCGTTGCATGCCGCGATTTTCGCCGCGTAGGACGCGGCAAATGGACAATACTTGAGTGTAATGTAATGAATATGATATGATGGCACTAGAGTTGGGCAGGTAAAAAAACAAAATGGTAAGTAATGAAAAATACAGTAATTTATGGTAAAAATGGTAAAATACTCGTAATTTACCAAATAGACCGTAAAATACTCAGTTGCTATATTTATTTATTTTATAATTTGTGCATGATTAAAGCTTTAATCCAAACGGTTGTTGGCGGTGTTGATGGTAGAAAACACTTCAAAAATTTAATATTTTTTACGTTACTTTACAAATATTCGTGCGCGTTGCGTAAATTATTAAATGGCATTTAACATTCGCGCTCGCTTCTCGTCTGGTTATTGACGCAACGTTCGAGGAAATATTCGTGCACGAGAGCTGACGCGAGCTTGCTGTTCACATTGATGTTCACACATCATCATCATCATTATCAGCCAAAAGACGTCCACTGCTGAACATATGCCACCCCCACGGCTTTCCACAGCGACCGGTTGTGAGCGGTCTGCATCCAGTTTGGTCTTGTCGTCTGTCCATCTTGTCGGTGGACATCCCACGCTGCGCTTTTGGTCGAAGGGTTTCCAATCTAGAACTTTTCTGCCCCAGCGGCCATCAGTTCCCTGCTATGTGCCCTGCCAAAGTGCCCACTGCCACTAGAGCTTACTGATTCGTAGGGATATGTCCGTTACCTTAGTTCTTCTACATATCTTCTCGCTTTTGATTCGATCACCGAGCATAGCCCACCCCATTGCTCGTTGTGTGATTTTAAGCTTCTTTATGAGGCCCATAGTTAGAGACCACGTTACGGATCCGTATGTCTTCACTGGTGACATACACTGGTTGAAAACTTTCGTCTTCAGACACTGAGGTAATTGACACGAGAGGACGCTGTTATGCAGTTTCCCGAACGCTGCCTAGCCGAGTTGGATTCGTCAATTGACCTCTTTCCCAAGTTGGACCTATCTAATTGGATCTTTCATCTAAGGTAGACGTACTCGTCGACAACTTCAAGAGTTGAGTTTCCAACGGATACTGGAGTAGGTATAACACGGGAACTTGACGTAACTTCGTCTTTTCCATGTTTTTTTCAAAGACACACCTGTTGGGATACTTGGTCGAGCATAGTCCCAAGATCATTCAGCGTCTTTGCCACAACGACTATATCATCGGCAAACCGGAGGCGTGTTATGTATTCGCTATTGACGCAGATGCCGAATCCTTCTCATTCCAGGAGTTTAAAGGCGTCTTCCAATGCGTAAACAGTTTCGGAGATATAACGTCTCCCTGTCTTACACCTCGTATGTCTTACACCACAATGGAATCGCCCTCGTATTTTGTTCCTGTACTCGGACCGACCATGGTGGCGTTGTTATACAGACACTTTAACACCTATCGTCTATGTGACACCACTGAAGAGGCCTAAGCACCGCCCAAGTTTTGATCGAATCAAAAGCCTTCTCGTAGTCCACAAACCCTGAATATAGAGGCATATTATACTCGTACTTCTCGGACTTCTGTATAATTTGCCTTAATAGATGTGGTCTATGGTACTGTAGCCTTTTCAGAATTTGGAAGTCATAAAACCTACGTGCGAGACGCTTCGTGATTCAAACATGCGCGAGATTAATCATAGCATTTGTTGTACATGAAGATGCCGAAGGTTGAATTAGTTGTGGCTTGCGCTCTGCAACTCGTTAGTTTGTTTAAATACTTGAATATCTTGAGTAAGAAAGTGAAAAGGAACCGGCGACGCAGACGTTGGTGAGGTGAATGATAAGCTTAGCTTTTAGGTCAGTATGATAAGGAGGCATTTTTTTCAAAAATTGTACCCTTTTACGTGATTTTCTGTTATTAATTTTAATAACCTATAAAACGAAAACTACTGGTTTTGATGGAACTTACACTGTAGGTACCCTAAGTAGCAATATATCTGATTGAACAAAAAATAATCATCTCGCTATGACTTCTCGTTTTCAAGAAATCCGTGGTGAAAAAAACATCAAAACACACATACACTAACGAAATTTTGAACACGTGTTTGGAACTTTGGAAGCCTTAATAGATTACCCCACACGAACAATATAAAATTCAAACAATATCACATACCTTATAGGTCGAATTGATAACCTCCTTTTTTAAATAAACATTAATATGTTTATATTTCAAACACAATATCACTCATAAATTACAAAGTACAAAACAAAAATAAACCTAATAAATATATTTTTGTGTGATGTGAATCCAGCTCAAAAGTTCGTGTTCGTATTGGCATGTAAAGAAGTATCATCATGCTAAGACAGTAAAAATGAGTGAAATGTTATTCATGGTAATTTGGTAAAGGATTTAAGTATATTTATACATTATGTTTTGTTAATTAAAATCATTTGAATATTTTCCCAGTCATCGGTAATTTTACCGAGTAAATTACATGTTTTTGGTAATTTACTCGAAATTGAGTAAATTACCGGTCACAAACCCAACGCTAGATGGCACCTATAAGGTTGTCTTGTTTGTTGTTCAATAAATGTTTGGATTGATTAATGCTGATTTTTAGGTCCAATATTTGGTGTGACTCGTAATGGGAACCCTGTGATCCAGATTGGCCCATACAGGTTTAACCGGATGAACCGCTGCAAAGGGCCTAAAGTGAGGTGGACGTGCAACAAGACACCAGGCGGCTGCCGCGCTGCACTTACCACCTTTGACGACATCATCATCAAAACTCAGAATGAGCACAATCATTAATAAAGATAAGAAAGTTATGAGGACACGTAATAATGATGTCAGTAGAGTGTTTGTTTCATACAGATGATAGGTATAGATACAATTACTTTCATACAGATGAAAGGACGTTATGTTCACATGGGCATGTCTGGTAAAAATGTGAAACTAAAATCATGATGCGTTTCCAATTTATTTATGGCTTTGTATCAATTAAAAATATATCGTGAAGTACCTACTTACTAGCTAAGTATTTCTTTTTCAAGACTTTCATAAGTTAAGATGATAAACATCATTGTTTTAGGTCCTGTATTTGGTGTGACGCGTCATGGGAACCCTTTTCTACAGTTGGATCCATACAGATTTAATCGTCTGAGTCGCTACAAGGGGCCCAAAGTGCGGTGGATATGTAATAGGAAGACGAGTGGTTGCCGAGTTGCACTCACCACCGCGGACAAAGTCATTATCAAAACTAAAAATGAACATAATCATTAAAAGGACCAAGCGCAGCGAAGGACGTCCACCGATAAGATGGACAGACGATCTTGTAAAGATCGCAGGATCTTACTGGATGCAGACCGCTCACAACCGGTCGCTATGGAAAACCGTGGAGGCGGCTTATGTTCAGCTGTGGACGTCCTTTGGCTGACAATGAAAATGATGATAATGATTGAGATGGACACGTGTCTAATTATGACGTTATAGAGGAACTTATGTGGTGAACGGATGTGAATTTTGGTTTATTATGTAAATTAAATTCGTTGAAAAGTATAAGAAAATATTATTGCTATCTTCATAGCTAGTTCTTCTAAAACTTTTATGCATGATGATTATTAAAAAAACAAGTTGTGGCGATTAACTTATTAACCCATGCTCTTAGGTCTATTATTTAGTGTGACCCGTCATGGGACACCCTGCTCTCCAATTGGGTTCATACAAGTATAATCGTGCCCAAAGTGCGCTGGACATGTAATAGAACGAGGGGAGGCTGCCGTCTCGCTCTCTACATTAGACGAAATCATCATCAAAACTCACAATGAGCGTCATAATTAAAGACTATAGACCCCTTAGACCAGGGATGCACAGACCGCGGCCCGCGGGCCGCTTGCGGCCCGCCGGTCGAATACTGGTGGCCCGCCGACAGCAAAAATAATACTCTCGTACATTCGAAAAATATTGAATTCTATTCCAGAATAAAACCAAAAAAAATATGTTCGAAAAGTAATTTGAATCTCGCGCGCGCGCTCTTAAGTGCACGAATTCCCGATTGCTCGCGTAGGTAGATACACGAAGCTTCCAGAGTCGGTTTCGAGATTTCTCCAGACAGTTTTCGACTCTATACGCGCGGTATAAAAGCCACGCTAACCGCAGCGACCCATAGTTCGGTTTTAATTTGAGTGAAGTGTCAATAGTTCTAGTGTAGATTTTAACTCGACTAGCCGGTGTCATATATTTTGATCCACATTCAACGTAGATTTCCCGTCAAGTGCCGTGTATAATTGTGTTGTGAAATCGTAAGTAAAACTCTGTTATTAATAAGTGTTTCCCTACCTATTTAAATCAATTATTTTTGCTAATTTAAAAAAGGATGGGTAATTTAAGTAGGTACTGTAATTGTTTTTAAGTGCTGTGTTAATCCTAGCCAGGATTAGAACGCAACATGGACAAGCCAGGACCTAGTAAAAAACGTAAGGTTAAAGATGAAATTCGGCAGTTTTAAGAAATTTGGACTGAGAAATACTTTTTTGTATGGTCGCATAATAAAGTCGTTTGTTTAATTTGCAAGAATTCTGTTGCGATTGCAAAGGAATATAATGTAAAAAGGCACTATGAAACGCAGCATCCTACTTTTACCAAGTTTACAGGCGAATTAAGAAAGCAAAAAATGTTGTCTTTAAAACGGGAGCTTATTGGTCAGCAAGTTATGTTTACAAAACCCATCCAAGATTCAGAAACAGCTACAGAAGTTAGTTATGAAATTTCTCGAATGATAGCAAAGCGCAGTCGCCCCTTCAATGATGGGGATTTTGTAAAAGAATGCATAGAAATTGCCGCTAAGAAAATGTGTCCAGAAGCAGCAAAAAAGTTTGAGAAAATTCAACTGAATCGTATGACTATCCAAAGACGTATTATGTCTTTGTCAGGTAATATTGCGGAACAATTAAATGAAAAAACTAAGATAATTGAATTTTTTTCATTAGCACTCGACGAATCCACTGATATTACTTCCACAGCTCAACTTCTCATATTCATACGAGGTGTTACTCAAGATTTTGAAGTCTTAGAAGAGTTGTTAGGAATGTGTTCATTGAAAGGTCAAACCAGAGGAGTTGATATACTCAATGTACTTTTGGATGAGTGTTCAAAAACTGATTTGGACTTATCAAAATTATCGGGAGTTGCCACTGACGGTGCTCCTTCGATGATTGGTGTCAATTCTGGGCTAGTTACTTTGCTGAAAAAGCATCTGCAAGAAAAAAACATAAACGCTGAAGATCTCATGCAGTTTCACTGCATTATACACCAAGAAGCCCTCTGTTCTAAAAAAATTGAATTTCAAAATGTCATGAAAGTGGTAGTTTTGACTGTAAATTTCATAAAATCACGAGGACTCAATCACAGGCAATTCAAACAATTCCTTGATGACATCGAAAGCGAATATGGAGATTTACTGTATTATACAGAAGTAAGGTGGCTAAGTCGTGGATTGACCCTGGAACGATTTCTAAATTTAATAGAAGAAATTGGAATATTTCTGGCGGAAAAGCAAAAGGATGTCCCGGAACTTAAAAATCCTGATTGGTTGTGTGATTTGGCTTTTTTAGTTGACATTACAAATCATTTGAATGTCTTGAACACACGGCTTCAAGGCAAAAATCAACTGATATCCCAGCTCTACGCTCACGTATCATCCTTTCAATGCAAGCTGACACTTTTCAGATCGCAATTGAATTCTGGAAATTACAATCATTTTCCGAATTATAAGAAAATGGCTGAAAAATTCAACAAAACTGCGATTAATTTCAGTTATGTAGAAAAGCTAGATATTTTGATTCAATCTTTTCAAGAAAGATTTTCGGAGTTTAAAAAAGTGAAACCTCTGTTGGACATATTCAGCAATCCTTTCACGATTTCAGTTGAAAATGCGCCAGAGTCAATGCAGTTAGAAATTATCGACATTCAAAACGACCAAGATTTACGCAACAAATTCAACGAAGGAGACTTGCTGAACTTTTACCGCTGCATTGATAAAAATACGTACAAAGAGTTGCGCATAAACGCTCTGAAATGTGCCAGCTTATTTGGTTCTACCTATATATGTGAACAAACCTTTTCAATACTAAATAATAATAAAACAAAAAATCGAAACCGCCTTGCAAATGAAAGTTTGGAAGCAGTTTTACGTGTTGCTACAAGTAAATTTGAGCCAAATATAAAAAAGATTGCAAGCACTATGTAGTGCCACGCTTCAAATTAATAAATTCTTTTTCAATTTTAATACATAATTATCAATTCTTTATTGTCTTTAATTACCTATACTTCTGGCGGCCCGCCATCAGTTCATAATTTGCCCGAGTGGCCCCTAGTCTTAATAAGTCTGTGCATCCCTGCCTTAGACACTGCGAATTTTAGTATCGATGCAGTCGCGCGTTTTGAAAACGCCCTTCAGCATCGCGACTCGCGCAAAAAGTCGCAATGTTTTAGTGGGAACCGTTCTTGTATTGTATGTATTTATATATTGAGTTGCACTCACCGCCGCTGAGAATATCATCAACAAAACTCGAAATGAATACTACAAACATTGAAAAGGTGAAGTTTAGATCGACGCTTACAGATGACGTAATATAGATGTAGAAACAAAACTATAAAATTGATGTGAATTTGGTTCATCATGTAAATATAATCCTTTGGGAATTATTAGTATTATTACTAACTACATGCTACTACTTCTTCTCTGAAACTTTAATGCATGAGCATAATGATTTATTATTATGACTATAAACACAGTTTGGCGATTAACTTATTAATCCATGCTTTAAAGTTCAATATTTGGTTTGACTCGTAAGGGGAACCCAGTGATCCAGGTGGGTACCTACCGGTTTTACGGGGTGAACCGCAACAAGGGATCTCGGGTGCGATGGACCTGCATAAAGACGGCGGGGGGCTGCCGCGCCTCGCTCACCACCTTGGATGACGTAATCGTCAAAACTCACAATGAGCATAATCATTAATTACTTAGGTCGACACTTAAGGATGACTGTCACTGAGGTTTCTTGGTGACGTATACCTACATTAGGTATGTGTGTCTAAGAACGTTTGTTCTTGTATTAAATTTTACGTCTTTCGCGCTCGCGTGCTTTTGGTCCCATACGGGCTTGAGGTTATCAGCTAAACTCTATCATAAAAGTAGAACACCTTAACGGACTCTCTTAGCTGAACGCTAAGAGAGCTGAAAGCTCTTAGCGTCAACAGACAGCTGAACAATTTATAAGGAGAATTACCTTCAGTGCATAATGTCAGTTAAGAGATTCAGAAATCGATTAAATAGATTGATTGATTAAATAATTATTCATAGGTTCACATTCTGTAACGTGTAATGTTAAATGCGCAAAACCTCAGACACCTCCAATGATTTTTAATTGACCTAATTTTAAAAGAAAAAAATATTTTTAAAGTTTTATGGAGAGTTTTAGTTTTACTGGCAATTATGATCATTTCTTGCTCTGCAGACGACGCTCTGTGGAGAGAGGAGTCGGGACGACGACGCTCTGTGGAGAGAGTTATTATTACTATTTAGAAGCTTTACACACTGCGACATATAGCAGCAATGCAGTCACGATGCTAACGCGCGTAAGCATCAATGCAGACGCATAATGTCAACCTTTACACACTGCGTTACTTTTAGCATCTATACAATCTAAATCGACAATTAATTATATACTGAATTTCTGCGACTGCATCGATAATAACGCTCGTTAGCATCGATGCAGTCGCGCTTCTGCATCAATGCTAACGCGCGACTGCATTGATGCTAAACTAAATCTGTTCATGGCGTGAGTCGCGCTGCTGAAGCGCGTTTTCAAAACGCGCGACTGCATTGATGCCAAAAGTCAGTGTCTAACTGTCTGTTTGTGTAAGTAGGTATTTTGGAGGGTTTGCACGTAAATCGTAATGGCTTATCTTATTAGGAAATAGACGGGGAAAGATATTTTGAAAAATGTGACCTATATTAAAAACCGGCCAAGTGCGAGCCGGACTCGCGCACTGAGAGTTCCGTGCCAACTTTTACGTGCCACATAGCTAAAATACCACAATATTTTGTTGACAGCAAATTTAACTTTGTTTTTCATAGTATTTGTATTAAGAACAAAGTTATGTTTGCGGTTGTAGAAAATGTGCTATATCTCAAGAACTACTTACTAGTTCGATCCCTTCCAAACTAATTTGCGTTGAAAGTATTTGTTAAGATCTACATTACATATTTTTTTTATTTAATCAATATTTAGTACTAGTACTAGTACGAGTAATATGGACATCCTGATTCAATATAGAAAGTATTAGTTATACTGTTATTGGATAGAAGCGACCACTATTTATGTTAAGAATGTAATTCTGTTTTATTTTTAACATTCCTGTGTGGTTATGCATATTTTTATGCTGTTCATCATATTAATGCCTGACAATGTGTCGGACACTAACAGAATTTCAGTTTGTTGTTCTGTCTTTCGAATGTTTCAGGAGTGTCATGCTAAAGTCAAATACCTTGGTTATTTTATTATGCCTGCTTACGTATTTAGTCCTAGAGTTAGAGTATTGTACTCGTAGTATCGTATTGATGATAGAGTAGGTAACACTATAAAGTTGCAAATAGTATTGTTATCAGCGGTATTTTTAACGACTCTACTATTCACTTACTTATTTCGTTCACGGAATGATTGAAATGACTTTGTAAGTGATTTAAACAAAATTGGGATTTAGATTTAAATTCGAATGTCACAATGTTTGAGGCGTTGTTTCATTTCTTTTACTGCTGGGACATATACCTACGTTACTTTGTCACACAGGTCCTTGGTTTGGCAAGTCTAGACGAGGGAAGCCTGTCATCTTGGTGGGAAACAATAAGTTCTGGTTAGGCAGCTACTCGAGGCTTCAGGGGAAGAGATGGTACTGTAGTGTTCGGGGATGCAAAGCCGCATTGATCACCAATAATGATGTTATAGTCGACACTCAGGGGGAGCACAACCATACAGTGTGAAAGATGTTATCTGTTTAAACCTTTTATATCATACATTATCATATTTCGTTTGTAGATGTTTATCTCTGTTAACAAATTTGCATAATTTAACGTACGTACGTAGTGAGTGCCATTTTTAACATTTTCGTGTGTAGAAGGAACAAATTAGGTTAATAAGTGTATATATGTATAAAAAAATGCTGTAATGACGTGTTACCTGATAATATATTTTTTCAATATTAAATATAAAACAGTTATATAACAGTTTTAAGAGAATAAGATTTAATACCTAATATTATGCTGACTTTTTTCGGTTAATTTTATTAATGAAAGAAGACCATAGTTTTGTTTATTCTTAAAAAGAGTTTATTTTTTGGGTTAGAGGTTCCTGGACCCACGTTTCATATTAACTGACACTTCAATTAGTTAAAAAGATGTTAGATATAAATTATACAATTAACTATCTGCAAAATTATTGTCCAACGCCTGCGGCTGGAAGGCTAAGATGAGGCTGCTGAAGTCATTATTTTTTTAAGTGTAAATGACCATATTTTAGTCATAGAAGTCAATGAGTAGAGTAATGGATTTCTCATTATTAGATTTAAGTACAAACCTACTTGTCGTCAGGGTATTAAAAATAATAAAAAGACGCCTGATATAGATGAATATTTTTATACGTTTATAAGCATGCCACGCAATTTAGATATACTAGAATAAAAACAAACCATAAGGAAGTACGAGCATTTACTCTTTTTGTCAAAGCAAATACATTTTGTATGTTCTTGTAATAATCTTGTAATAAATATGTTACCTACTTGACCTTTAATTAATTCGGCGAGTTTTCATTTTTTATGCAGCGTGTGTAATAATAAAACTTTAAGGCCATTATCTACAATGAATTTAATCGAGAAAAATACCCCATACGGTGGTAAATTCCAAAACCATACCATGTGGCAGCGATTTATGTTTTTATTTTCACAAAAGTACCTACCAGGGGAATTTTCAGCGGTTTGAGTCTCACGTCGTGTAGAGGCTCGTTTTGGTGTTATTTTAAAGAAAAATACCTACGTGTTGTAACTAATTAGGTATACAATATACTGAGGATACAATTTCATCGTTAATAATTCGAAGTAATAAACCTAAAGCAGTGATTGTCACATCGATTTGTTAAGTGACGTTAATACTATTACCTAAGTTATACTTTTTTAAGTATGTCAACAGTCTCGTCGTAGTACTATTTTAAAATGAAATGCCCCAATGTGAAAAACACTGTAAAGGAAACTTTCTCCTTTCGGTAAATAAAAACTGAAGCCAACCAAACCAAAAACGGCCCTATACGTCGTTAGGCCCAAACCGCCGTATATTTCCCGAGTAAGGTAATTTTCGAGAAAATAAAAACAAAATTCACTTCCATATAGTGAGGATTTAGAATTGACTCTCTATGGGGTATTTTCCTCGATAAAATTAAGTGTAGATATTGCCCTTAAAGTTTTATTATTTCACGCCTGGACACACTGTATAGAGCCCCTTAGTACCAACTGTGATACGAGTATTATGGGGCTCTTAGTATTATAATTGATGTTTAAATCAGAATATCCTTACCCGTATTGCGGATTATTTTTTTGAAGAAGCGCTACTCGGTATGAGGATAATGTGCGTAGTAAAGTTAGCCTGTAATGTCCCATTCGTGGCCAAGGCCTTACCTCAAATATGAGGTAGTTTTAGCCATGCTATACCACGCGGGCTCAGTGCGGATTGGTGGGATGTGTTTGAAACCTTACTGTTAGATGTTATCAATCAAGCCGCTTGAAAGGCTTCTGAACTGGCTTTACGACTAATAAAAACCGATATTAGCTGGAACTAATGGCGTAACGTGCCTTCCGAAGCACGGAGATGCTCGTGATATTCGTCACTTAAATGGTCACCCATCCAAACACGACCGCACCGTTGATTGCATAACTTCGGTATCACTATCACCAATGCGCTACGAGCTCCTTACGAGCAATGTGCGACAACTACAGATTCGGTCGGCACATTGCGAGAGGACCAAGGAAAGATGGCTGTGTGCCAGCATATCGTGTGGTTGCAGTGCCACCTTCATCACTTATGAAGGCATTGCCATCAGGACTTTAAACTATCACTGTTTGGGTTCCTCGCCTTCGTATACCAAAGAAACCCAAAATTCAATGTTTGCAGTTATTTAATGGAGAGAGAATTCTTCGTCCGTGTCGTACAAGAAAAAGGGAAAATGAATGTTCTCGAAATACTTGCGCGCCCCCTGGCGGATCGTGCAAGATTTATCAAAGGTTAATATTATACTCGCTAGAGGGCGCTTACAAAGAGTTCTTAATTCTAGTTCTATGGAATATATATTGCAAGATGGCGCCACCTATGCTCTCTGCTATGTAATGAAATAGTTTGAGACTAGATGGCGCCTCCTGTCCTAGACAATCACAAACACACCTTTATCGGCTAAGATACAAATAAGAATATAGGGGTTATTATTTTTTTAACAAAGTACCTACGACTTATTTTTAAGAAAACGTAACAATTATTTGTATCAAATAGCAAGTACTGCCAACTGATACAGTAGACTGACTTTTGTTTTTTAAAGAAACTTTACTTTAAGATTTTAGGGACTCCGACTTTTCGTATTATCTCTGTATATGAATTTATCACATAACCAGTAAGGAAGATAAGAGATTTGCTAATGCTGTTTTTATAACTCTATTGAATGCAGAAATACTAATTGTAAGTATTAATTATGTAGTAGAATGAAACAAAAAAATTGTCTGTAAGCTATAAGCTGAGATATCTTTAAAATTTAACTATTTATGTTTAAGCCATTTTCACAGATACCTAGGCGCAGTCAATGAAAAAAAGTCTACTTTGTGGATTATTAATGAAGTACAATTTGTAGGTATGATAAATTCCGTAATGCGTGTGAATACGTTGACATGTCGAGTTGCATGTTTTCTTTACTAGCTCAATGGCTTTCTATGCCTCAAACGCATCACGTAAAAAATAACTAAACTTTTTTTTACAAGTTGTTGCAGACGAACCAAATTATGATTCTGAAAGTGACTTATCTTGTGTATCCTTAAGAACATCTACGTTGTTAAGGAATCTAGATAATAATGATCCATTATCATCTCCCCTTCAGCCAATGTCACCAAAAGCACAAAAGCTATATGAGGTTTTAACAAAACCTGAGCCGGAAACTAAAAATTCTCTTTGTGACTTTCAATACCATAATTGTAGTAGCAAAGCGATAAAAGTCCTAGTTTGATGACAGAAAGTCTGAATCATGATGGATGCTGTGATTCTGAAACTGATTGTGAATTGTACGAAGAGGTTATTGCATCGACACTAAGACCGCGCATAAATCAGTTGGAGGCACCTAGTATTAAAGTAGATGTTAGTAGGTTTTTTTGCCGCAGCGGCGTCGCTAAATAGACTTCGGAACTTCATACTTATACCCACTAAAATTGCGCTTGTCCAGGCTCTATTGTTTCCAATTTAAGATTATGCACGTAGCTGCTATCTTGATTTAAATGAAATTCTTCTCGACAAGCTCGAATGTCTCCATATTTCTGTAGAAGGATAATCTATGGTTTACGAAAGCAGGGGGGTGTCACTCCGAAGTTTAGGTACGTTCGAGCGACTCGGTACGCCGAGCATAAATGAGCGCGGGGCTGCCGCTCTCGGACCGCGCCACGCGCCTGTGACTGAGTTTATTTTCTCAGCCTGTGACTGACTTCGTTACAACGAAATAACTATTAATAATTTGAGATATGTGTTCGTAATTATGACATTATTTATCAAATCAAGTAGGTTTTGTAGGTAGGTATTCAACATTTCTTGTTCAAAGAAATAGGTTTGAGTTAAAATACCTACCCAGTTACTTACGTCAATCTAACTTAAATAAACGGAAACAGGTCAATAAACTTACTTTAAATTTAGCGTAATATTTATAGTCCCAAATCTAATAGTCCAAGAGTTACAGTTCATTATTTTACTTTAGCTATATAATATTACCCTAAATTTTTAGGTATTCCAATGAAATTAATCTCGATTTTGAATCATTTATAAAGGTACCTACGATAGATAAGGTTCACATAAACAAAAGTCTCTTTTTGTAGTTAAGTACGGACAACAGCAAATTAAGGTTAACACTGGTATCTTATGCAGTTGACATTAGGGCTAGTTTGCAACAAAAGTGTGTGTAACCTACGATGCTGGCAAATGTACTATATATTTTTTTATAAAAAATAAATTAATATAAAATTTTATGTTTATTGAAATTATTTATAACAAACTAAAATTATTAACCAATATAAATTTTAAAACGGCGGTGCGCCCGCGCAATATACTCACCGCCCTAACCGGGCTGAGGCCGAGCTATGATTTATGACCCAAACTGCACGGAGAAAATAATTCTATTATACAATTTTACCCTTATTACAACTGCATAAGATACCGCAGTGTTTACCTTGACGTGCTGTTGTCCGTACATACATGTGTGTTTGGTTCGTACTTTCATTTCTCCGAATTCAGTAATTTTGTACCAAATAATTAAATTAGACAGAGTAAACACTTATTTTAATATTGAACGAACGCTGACACTATCAATTATTTTCTCTGATAGAACACAGTCAAGAAATGTGCTAGCCTAGGTCCTCTAGACCATTTATTTTATTTGAGTAGCGCGTTGTGTACCTACGCGTATGTTCGTGCCACGCGCCGCTCGCAACCCTGTCACATTCAAGGCCGCGAAACAGGGAAAGCGTTACGTGTTAGAAAGAGACAGGTATAGATAGGTAGATGAAACAACCTTGAATTAAAATCGTGCGAAGTGAATTGCACTTCATTGCGTTGCAGCGAAAGTTGTTTTTACTTTATCATTCTTAGCACCGTGATCCTTCTGTACGTAGAACTATTATATTTTCTGTGACGAAAGTATGGTCATGTCTCCAAATACCGCTCTCGGCTCAAGTGGCTCCCAATTCGACTTCGGCGTAATTTTCATATTCTCTGTTTATTGTAATCCATACTTTTCAATCCGAAATTTCCACCTTAACTCAAGGAGCGCTTTCACTTCCTGCAGCCGTCATGAGGACTTGACATGCGGTCATCGAGGAAACTCCACCTTGAATCCCCCTGTTCCACAACGAGCTATTATTATAATTATTTTACAGTTCAATCAGTACGCCTGTGCAACTCCTTACCCCTTGCTACTTAACATTTAACATCTTCTCTCTTCAAAATAAATCTTTCTGGTGTCTCGGTGAATTTCGTTCATTTCACATTGGTTTATATATATGTATAATTATGTATATAGTATATATTGTGTAGGCATATAATTACATAAATTTGTTTTAATTATAATTATGTATTTTTATTTTTATGATTGTATTTAATAATATGTTAATATATTTTTAATTTCATATTTTGACTTGATTTATTATGCACATAATACCCCTTCCTATAAGCTCATTATTTCTTTACCCTTAGGTTGTCTGGAAGAGATCGCT
The DNA here is from genome assembly GCA_963924145.1 of Pyrausta purpuralis. Classification (NCBI taxonomy): domain Eukaryota; kingdom Metazoa; phylum Arthropoda; class Insecta; order Lepidoptera; family Crambidae; genus Pyrausta; species Pyrausta purpuralis. Next base: position 25,518,927 of record OZ001643.1, read on the forward strand.
TATAGCGATAAGACCGCCAAAATTTTACATTTTCTCGAAATGAATTTGTTATTAACCTTTCTGATGTGCAATTAAGATTTATCTTATCTTATTAATAATAGAAATGACGATACTTCACGTAGGTTCTAAACATTATACTTAACTGATATTACTAATCGACATAGACACTAAGAACGTTAAAATAAATTATAAAATGTTTTTTTGTACAGCTGTGGCCATGACTGTGGATAAAACTTTTACGATAACTACAGAAATTAAAGAAAATCAGCAAATAATAACAAAAAAGTATAAAAAATCAAGAACAAGAGAAGAAAGACAACAATGTAAGGTACTAAGAAATAGTGGAAAAAGCTATGTAACGGAAAAGGGTAAAGTTATTCCTGGAAGAGAAATAAAAGATTTACGTAATTGTAGATTAAAGTGTGCTAAAAGAATCTCGGAAGCTGAAAGGAATCAGTGTTTTGATGATTATTGGAAATTGGGCAGTAGAGACAGAAGGGCAGCATACATATCAAAATCAGTTACAATATTACCAAAAAAATCTCAAAAAACTGACAGCGCGAGTATAAGCCGAGATTGTTACTGCATATACAAGATACAGATTTCTGATGAGGATAAAGCGGTTTGTAAAGAGTGTTTTTGTAGAATATTGGGTGAGACCAAGGGATTCATTAATGTGATTATAAACAAGAAAAAACATTCATCAACTGGACTCATAGACCCTGATTTAAGAGGTAGTAATCCCCCTAAAACTAAAAAGTCTATTGAAAAATTGGCAAGCTCTAGCTGAAAAAGCCTATAATTAAAAACGTATCGATATATACACAGTGAAGGATAACACTGACGTATTCACTTTCGATCTTCAACAGTGCCTACCGACACCTTACCTAAAAAGCTCGCTTTTAAAAGAGACCGACGGTCTCTTTTAAAAGCGACAATTTGGGTCATTTAACTTATTTATACACGATTTGTCTAGTAATGAAGCTACTTCTTACTTGTGGGACGAGACCATTGACGCACAAGGTACCAATCAAGTCATAATAACCAGAAGTGAAAGAGGTGATTTTTTATTCAGACACTTGTGGCCGCCAGAATAAAAATAATGTTGTAGCCATGATGTTTATTTATCTGCATTGTTTACCTTCATTTTTATTTAGAAGTAACGCATATACTACAGGTATAATTTGTGTGCTTTTAGAATCAGAACATAAATCGACATGTAACGTAAAAAGTGAGTAGAACGGCTTGGGTCATCTCTGTTAACTGTTGTGTTGATTTATGCTTATATAAAGATATACCTAATTATTATTGTTTGTTGATTATTGTGTGGACTTATATTGATTTTATTGAAATTAAAGTAATTCCAAGGAGTGACAACTAGTAATGTTTACCTATTCTTTATCTGTTGATTTGTGTACCTATGTTATTAACTAATAAATGTTAGTTTCAAACTAGACTGAAGTAATAACAATAGGTAATACTTATAATATTAAATACTTAGGTACCTATAACATTGGTTCAATTAATGTTGATATATTCTTAATATTATGTCATTGTTTTCTTAAGGATGAATGAATGAGTAAACATCTTTGTGCTTGCAACATAACTATTACTATAGCCACATTGATATATTTAACTGTAAATTGTGTACCTATATTTCAGCTGTTAAGAAAGTTGATCACACTTAAGTGAAACTACTTATTTTTTTTTTTTTTCGGCCATACTATAGTTTGATTTTTCACTCGCTGCCCGCGAAATAAGCGAGATTAATCCTTGTGACACACAATTGTTTATACAAATTAGTCTTTCACCGGCATGAAACAAGGTTTAAACTTGCGTTTAAATTACGACGGGACTCCGAGCGTTTAATATTAGTATAGTTCTAATTTAATGTATAGTTTTTTTTTCTCTTCTAAGTAAGAAACTACTACTAAGTTAAAGAAACTTAACTCAAAACATGTAATAAAACTGTTGTACTAAATCTTCGCTATGTAAAATTCCATCATTGGAAACTGCTTTGGCTAATGTATTAACAACATTAAGAACCTATTCAACTGTAATATAAAAGCTGTATGTTTCTTTGATAAATAAACTTAAAAAATAAAAATAAAATGTACATACAGACAGTATTTATTTCAATAAACATTCCCCAATTTTGAGAAGTATAAATAATTAGTAATAATAGCGTTATATCATTAAAAGATATGATAAGTGTGTATCTAAAACTTTCAGGGGCAATATACGCAAGGTCTACCTATCTGTCATTCAGATAGGTCAGAATCGATTCAACCGGTGGAGCGGCAGCAAACGGTCCAGCGGGCGTAGTCTGATGTATCATTTTTGACATTTCGCGTCGACAATTTCAATTTTATGATTTTCTAATTCATCAAATATTATTTTAACTTATGAAGCTATATCTTTAATAAATCTTAAAAAATATTTGTAGTTTTTAACCGACTTCAAAAAAGAAGGAGGTTATCAATTCGACTGTATGTTTTTTTTGTATGTTTGTTACCTCATATCTCAGTCGTTTGTCGACCGAATCGAAAAAATTTTTCGCCTACTTAGAGGGTGTACCTTCTAGTTGGTCCCATTTCTTCCATTTTGGGATCTGATGATGGGATCTTGGTGTAATCGAGGGAAATCCTGAAATTTTAAATTAATTTTAAAATTTTAATGTTGACGTGTTGTTACGTTTGATAGTCAACATCTTGTGGGGCTGAGCTGATGGTGGAACTCCTTAACACTTAGGAGTTTTTATTATAATGACGGAACTTATGATAGGTAATTTGTAGCTTCTTAAAAATTAGAATCATAAGGTGCAACTCCCCCTCCCCCTCCCTCTTAGGTAATCACTAAAAATGAAGAAATAAAATAAACTTTAAAAAAAAGTAAAAACCGACTTCAAAACCAAAATGCACTAAAAAGTCTTAAATAAACTCTTCACCATTGAAAGGAAAGGAATCCGTTTTAGGCAAACAATTTCTTTTTGGAGACGGTGCCATCATTTTGACCATCAAGCATCAACTATTACAGCACCGACTCCAAAAAGAAATTGTTTGCCTAAAACGGATTCCTTTCCTTTCAATGGTGAAGAGTTTATTTAAGACTTTTTAGTGCATTTTGGTTTTGAAGTCGGTTTTTACTTTTTTTTAAAGTTTAATTTTTAAGCATCATTCAAAAATTCTTCTCAATCAATAAATACACGAAAACACCAATTTTGTCTCAGCATTTTTCGAGCACCACCTGGTGGTTTTACACGGAACTATGTCGAGACTTCCGACACAGGGCTCGTTGTATCCGCAATAAAGTCCACAGTAGCTGCAAAGCGAAGATAATGACTGTAAATGAAATCATTGTCCAGTATTTTGACGACCACAACCACCGATTGTGTACTTGGTGTGAGGTAGTTGTTATCGTTCAGATTTCTAAAATTGTAAGCAGTAGGTGACATTTCATTTTTATTTTCCTGTCCATCCCCAGCTTCTCTAAATATCCTTGAGTCTGCATGGGGTTTGTGCATTTATGTACGATGTAGTTATTTCAGGATACAATCGAAGATGCTTTTAAAGACGTTACACACAACTTTTTGTTTTCGACGTCTCAGAATGGGAAGCTGGGAAGCGTTTGATAGTGATCGGCATTGGGCAGTCACCGATATAACAAAAAAAAAACCGACTGACTGATGACTGAAGAGATCTATCATCTGCTGAATGTTGTTTACACATTCCAGATCCGATTTTTGCTGTGTCCAGATACGGAAAACCAGTGATCCTGTACGGCCGGTACCGGTACAACAGAAAGGACAGTCCTAAGGGCCCGCGCGCGCGGTGGCTCTGCGTGAAGGAGCGCTCCACCCAGTGCCGGGCCAAGATCATCACTATCGACGACGTCATCGTCTCCCATGATAATGAGCATAACCATATGTGATCTCACCACACTCAGGCTGTGCTATTACGTAATTTATCCATTGGATTCCATGTGAATAAGGATAATTTATGAAATATGTTTCAAAGTCCCTTAATACATATATACCAAAAGATTATCAGAATCATGACTAATGAGCAATATATTTTGTATATCGTATCTCAGAAAGCATGTCTTGCATGTAGCATGACGTAGAGCATGTGCAATACGCTATTGTCTCTCTCTTTTTAACTTTTGTTTAAAAATGAAAATGTTGTTTCACGTTTCTTAAATTGTGTAATTTGATTAAATTAATGCAATATACTTATTTGTTTTAAAAATAATTTTCTCAAAGTATTTTTGCAAACTTAAGACGACTGAACAATAAAGAAGGCAAGTATGCGCGCTAGAGCCGCCCGAAGCGATCCGATCAAAACGCGCGCGTCTGTCTTAAAGACATAAGACGTACGACATAAAAGACTAATCAGGAAGCTTCCTTAGAGGTTTGAGCATAAATACGGTCATTTTGTTTGTTAAAATGTTCCTCAATTGTAAAGATTTTCTCATCCGTAAACAAAAATTTTCTGTGACCTCCCTTTTCGTACTTCAGTAGTTTTTTCAATTTTACCATCCTATTCTTTTTTAAATTATTAGTTAAAAATGATGAGTGCGTCTCTTATAAGCTGCAAGTCCTAAGTCATCTTTTAAAATACGCGACATGGTTCTGGGTGCTATCTTTATCTCCAAAGATAAAATCTTTTGCTTTCGGACAGAATTTCTGCGAATTCTTTCCCTTACTGCTTTAACCACCTTTTTCGTACGAACACTACGTGGACGGCCAGATCTTTTTCTGTCACAAACAGAGGAGGTCTCATTGTACTTATTAATAGCCCGGTACACAAACATTTGACAAATACCAAGCGTATGGAGAGTTTTAAAAATTGCATTTGGCTCCATACCAACTTTGTGGAATGCAAGCACAGCGATTCGGTTCTCTTTATCACCCCACTCCATTTTAATATCGCAAAATATTATAAAATGTATTGGCGCCAAAATTAGAAAATACAATGAGCAATCGTATAAAAATGATAGATTCAAAATTAAAATGTATCTTTCTTATTTTTTATTGTAACAGTATTTATGGCCAAACTGTGTATATGCCAGTCTCACTTGATCAACTTGTAGAGCAGCAGTCAGAGTTCACTAGTTTTGGGGATCTGTGCTAAAAAGGTAAATTTTAACTGCCCCACCACCCTGTGTCGGAAGTCTCGACATAGTTCCGTGTAAAACCACCAGGTGGCGCTCGAAAAAAGGTGAGACAAAATTGGTGTTTTCGTGTATTTATTGATTGAGAAGAATTTTTGAATGATGCTTAAAAAACTACAAATATTTTTTAAGATTTATTAAAGATATAGCTACGTAAGTTAAAATAATATTTGATGAATTAGAAAATCATAAAATTGAAATTGTCGACGCGAAATGTCAAAAATGATGCATCAGACTACGCCCGCTGGTCACCTGCGATATAGTTAAAGTCAAACAACGACAAATTGTAAAACAAAGGACGAGCCAAATTCAATGCGGTGGTTATGAGTTGAGTCTTGAATACAGGAAAAATAATAATAAAAATCTTTTTTATATTTTCCTTTATTACAAACTCGATTGACAACCACCCCCTTGAATTTGCCTTGTACTGTTTAATCCCCTGTATAAATTATAATAATACGCCAATTTACACGGATTCATGAAATTAAATTACTTATCATTTACGTGTGACATGAGGCAAATTGAGTAGTTAAATTATTGAATTTATTGACTGTGTCTGATCTCTTTTTACGAGTAAAGGATAATTTGAATGCTCAACATTTTCCCCCGTCGTTTCTTCTTTACCTGCTCCCTTTACATTATACTATGCAAATCATCACATACCGTTGCAGTTAAAGCTTTACCCATGCAGGTGTTTTGGAGGCTGCAGGGCCATGTTTACGGTAAAATTAGTTAACTTATCAGTAATCGCAAACTTTGTCATTTGTTGCAGAGCTCCATCATTGCAAAACCAAATTTGAGCGTATTAAAACTGGGAACCGCGTTTTGCACCACGACGGTCACCGTTACTGCAAGCACGAGACGCACAAGAACGACTGCGTCCGGTGGACCTGCGCAGTCAAACACCGGCTTAGGTGCAAAGCCAGCATCACCACGTTCAACGATATCATTATCAGTGTCAGGGGACAACATAACCACAAACCACCGACATGAGTACCTAGGTATATTCGTAAACGTTTCTAAGCCATAATTTGCTTTTTTGACTATTAAAAAATCAGCCCTTACTGAAATAGAACAATAAATAATTTGCAAATAAAACGAACTAATAAAAAAACTGACGTAAAGAAGGATTTCTTTTATTATTATTTTGACAAAGTACAGTCACTCACACGAAAATAACATATTTTTAAATGTATACATTTTCGTCGACGCTATAAAAATAAGATCTTCTAGGTAAAACATATTGTGTTATCTATTAAAATGCATAATTTAACTGTTTTTGTATTGGCATCTTCTGATTCATAATAACCTTTTACGAGTGTAAGGTAACATATTTGTTATAATGTATATTTAACATTACAGAGCCCTATTTTACAACTTCACGATTCGGCAAGCGTGTTCTGCAAATGGGGAAACACAGGTACAACCAACACAGCCGGTACCAGAACAGCCTCAAATCCAGATGGGTCTGTACTAAGATCGCTTCAGGGTGTAAAGCTCATGTTGTCACTATTATGGACCAGATTGTCTCTGCCAATTTTAATCATTCTCACGATTAAAAATAATTCAATAATCTTTGCGTAGGACGTCAGATTTATTTTTAACTATTAATGTAATGTTCTGAGTGTGTTATGAATATGATATTATTTTAACCAAAAAAGGTCTTGTTTTTGTATCTGACTTGCCTACGTTAAACATATTTTATGAACGGTGATTACGGATACCTAAGGTGATGTTAAATGATTTCATCAGATTAGAATAGTAATTTATTTTAGTTATGCATAAGATTTATTGTATTAAAAAAATTAAACTTGACATTACAAACATACTTTGTTCAAACACTATGTTAAGGTATGTTTGTAAGGTAGACATCACAGTTACATACATCGAAATTTAATTGTTAGTCTTTTAATCTTGTTTGTGAGGTTAAGACTTATCTATACTAATATTATAAAGCTGAAGAGTTTGTTTGTTTGTTTGAACGCGCTAATCTCAAAAACTACTGGCCCGATTTGAAAAAATATTTTTACGTTGGATAGTCCATTTATCGAGGAAGGCTTAAGGCTATATAAAATAAAGATACGACTCATAAGACCACAGCAGAAATGAAAAATGTTGCGAAAATGGGAGAAAGATATTCCTTTTGAGAGCTTCCGCTGCATACGCTGCGGAAACCGCTTGAGTTACACAAAAATCATGTATGACAGGATTGTTCAACATTAAGAGTTCTATAATAAAGTCCGCGACAGCATATGTCTATCTTTTATTGGTTGGTTGACTTACTACAACCTCTTTTATGTTAATAAATTTGTAAAAAAATAATGCATTATTTTTAGAGGTGTATTATACACACAAGTATTTATTCTTATCAAAATAAATAAATTTATAATCACGAGCATTTCATTTAGAACCAAGTTGCCCTTTATATCATTTGCTTTCAATAAATATCTTAGGAGCTATCACAGTTTTAACATAACTCCGCACCAAAATAATGTTCGCAGCTTAAGTACAACGTGCGCTTGCACTAATCTATACTAATATTATAAAGGTGAAGAGTTTGTTTGTTTGAACGCGTTTATCTCAGGAACTGCTGGACCGATTTGAAAAGAACATTTCTGTGTTGGATAGCTTATTTATCGAGAAAGGCTTTAGGATATAAAACATGACGCTGCGACGGGAGGGGAGGGAGCAAACTCAAAACGCGCGGACGAAGTCGCGGGGGACCGCTATATATTATAAAGCTGAAGAATTTGTTTCTTTGTTTGAACGCGCTTATCTCGGGAACTGCTGGACCGATTTGAAAAAATATTTCTGTGTTGGATAGCTTATTTATCGAGAAAGGCTTTAGGATATAAAACATGACGCTGCAACGGGAGGGGAGGGAGCAAACTCAAAACACACGGACGAAGTCGCGGGGGACCGCTAGTCTAAAAATAAATATAGTACTGAGTCACAAGTTAAACCTAAACGTTATTTTTTAATTACAGAGCCGTTTTTCACAACTTCACGGTTCGGTAAGCCTGTCCTACAAATAGGGAGGCACAGGTACAACCGATGCAGCGGGTACAAGGGGCCCAAAGCCAGGTGGGTCTGCACGAAGATCGCCACCGGGTGTAGGGCCCACGTCATCACCGTTTGTGACAACATCGTCAACGCTAATTACAAACACTCCCACGATTAGACTATCATGTGACTTTTAAAAACAAATAAATGCGTTATTATTCTATATAGTTAGTTCGAGTAATCGTTGTTAGTTTCAGTCTTTAATTATTGATTAAGAACCGGTTACCCAACGTCAGATATAGAATATTAGTCGAATAAAATACAATACGCCTAATGGGAAAACGTCACCTATTTGTCAGCAATCATTTATGTAACATATAGGTAGGTGACATTTTTTATATTATATTATTTTTTATCTGACGTTGGTCAAATCGGGCTTAAGAATAAGTTGTATTAATCAATGGGTAGCATTCATAAAATTATGTTTGTAATATGTTGATGATGTTTAGTTTAAAAATAAAGTGAAGGTTTTCGTATCAAAAATGTATTCTACGCTGTTTCAGGAAGAATGAAATTGAAACAACATATCTCGAGTGAGTTTTTGTTTTATCCTGAAGCACATAGTTATTTAATATACTATTTTAGTGTCTTCTATATTTCAGAGCCATATTTTACAACTTCACGGTTCGGCAAGCCTGTCCTACAAATAGGGAGGCACAGGTACAACCGCCACAGCCAGTACAAGGGCCCTAAGGCTAGATGGGTGTGCACGAAGGTCTCCGTCGGTTGTAAATCCCACGTTGTTACTGTTTTTGACAAGATCGTCAGCGCTCATTACAATCATTCTCATGACTAGACAATGTATACAAACTAAGAATATGTATTAGGTAATTTTTATTTAAGACCAATCCAATCGTCATATTTAGTGATAATCAGAGTGCCATAAAACTATCTAATAATGATTGTTATTTACCTAGGTCACGACATATCGACATACGTTATCATTTTCTCAAGGACTATGTTAATAATTCTTATATAAAATTTTGTTACGTAAAAGGCGAGGAAATGATTGCTGATAATTTTACTAAGGGCACTACTGCTGACAAACATTTGTATTGTGTAAATATGATGGGATTGCGTTCCAGGGGTGAATGTTAGTGTATTGGAACGCAAGCGTAGTTGTTTTGTTTTATAGGTATCTGTTTTTTATGTCAATTCAATGTCAACTTGTTACGAATTTTCCAATGGAGGAATAAAACTTATTGAAGTGAAAACTTCTTTAGCGGCGTTGAGCACTTTTGTGGGATGGGGGAAAAATGTGAAACTCGCGTCAGGACACGTGGGCTGATCGAAAAACCGTAAGACGGTTGGCGAAATTATGGATGTAAGTTGATTTTTCTGAGAGATAAACTTTTTAATGTAATTTAATATAATATAAATTATAATGTTTGTGTACGATAGCGCAATAAATAAATATTGTATTCTATAAAAATATTATATTATTATTATTATTACTATTATTATTATTATTATTTTATTATTATTATTGTATTCTATCACAAAAATGATAGTACTTTTATACTGATAATAAGAGCAATTCATTCAAAATTATTCCCTAACTATTCCAAAAAATCAAAAATGCACAACGTTGATATTCAAGTTTTCACTTCTGCCGGCACTCCCGGAGTGCATTTTTTTTTTATAATTAAACACACGTTTAATTCAGTACCGCGACTACGAAATATTCCTTTAATTTATATGAATTTGTAAAATTCAGGACCTGTAATGTCTGAATACAAAATAATGTGTACAAATGTGTGTGCATTTTGATTAACATGTTCGGCCTACCTCCGTTATGGAAGTAAACCAATCTCTTAAGACAAAGCACTTCGTATAATTATGATCGAAGTTTACGTACATGTAAGTTTATTTTGTCATAATTACTTCTGTATTTTGAATACGAACTAATTACTCTGAAGTATGAGTCGGTTGAAAATGTAAAATTATAATATTACAGATCCATATTAAACTACATCACGGTACGGCAAGCCTGTCGTACAAAAGGGGAATCACAGGTATAACCACCACAATCGGTACAAAGGATATCTTCCGGGTGTAAAGCTAACATTACGGCAATTTTCGAATAAGTCATCGTAGCTATATTAAGTCATAACCACTCCTAGGTATAAATTGTATATTAGGTGAATTGCGCTCTATTTTTTAAGAAAATAATCTAGATTGTTGCAATCTAGAAATCTAGATTGTTTTCATACATTAATTTGTATTTAAAAAAGGAATTTGGTTAAAATGATGAATATCAATAGAATATATATTTATTTTACCCTTGTCTGGTGAATTAACTTAAAATTATTATTATACTCGCTCGTTATATTGCATAGAATTTTAAATTTCTTGTCACTTGTATTACAGAATATGATTTTGAATTTACAAAGACTCAATTTGGGAACCCACTGCTGCGGTACGGCAAATACAAATTCTGTCGGATACAGAAGAACGCGGCCGGCGCTAAAATCAGATGGCAGTGCAATAAGGTCACCAGCAAACGGTGTCGAGCTAGAATCACCACTTTTGGTGATAGTATTTTGAAGGCTTTCAACTACCATAACCAGGTCGTGGTAAAAAGTGATTCAAAAGACGACAATTATTTTTCTTAATAATTAGAGAGTTATTGCTTTTTTCTCTATATTTTTTTTAGTTACAGGTACCAACTGATGTATTCGCTGTACAATTTGTCTTCTGTATAGCTGTTTTGTACCTGTATTGATTATGTAAAAAAAAAATATCTTACTTACTCACTCACATCAATTATTTTTGGCTCTACAATTTTACTGCAGTAAAAGATGTATATATATATATATATATAAGGTTAAAATTATATTTAAAACTTATCGTTCAAATATCATAATCATAATCATTTATTTATTTTTGCACATACCATGTACGAGTAAGATTATAAATAACAATGTCATTAAGTTACAAAGCCAAAGCCATGAAAATATAGCATGCAAATATATCAAAATCGTGGTATTTAATTATTATCAAAAAAAATTACCACAAATTAAACGTTTTATTGAAAACTATTGATTGAGTACTGATTAAAAATCACGATTTAAGCCGAAAAAGCGGTGGCGTTGCACCAGATGGCACTCCCGCGCATCGCTTTACGTTTCCTATCTTCATACATCCAAAATTCTTATGATTATTTTTGTCGTACCACAGTATTAGTAGTCGTCATGGTAGATATGTCTCGCTCCACTGTTTCCTCTCTTTGTAAAGTAAAACGTTATGTTTCTACAGAGAAAGTGGAGTTCATGACGTCGTGCCAAGGGAATCCGATGATGCGCTACGGCAAATATCACTTCAGCCTTCTGAAAGCCACAGCGAACGCCGTGAAGCAGCGGTGGCGCTGCGTGAGGTGGTGCCGCGGCTGTCGCGCTTCCCTCCACATGGTACAACTAGAAATAATAAAGTTTAAAGGTGTACATAACCACTGAAGTTTCATAAATACATATTAACATTATAACGAGTTTTTATTACTTGCTAATTATGATAACCACGAAATGAAGCAATAAAACAGTGAAATCAAAGTAGCGTTTCTTTAATACCAGTTATGTTGCATAAGTTTAGTCCTTATGATGGGATATTGATTGGAGCGAAAACATAAGGGGTACCTACATTTTCAGTTTTTGAGTCAGTACTTTTTCCACGAAATCCAAGCATGTAAATCAAAAAAATTATAATGATAATAATTTCATTTAAAAAATTACAGCATGTTCCTTAAGCACAATTGTCTATCTTCATCCAACACCGTCTGAATCGTAAAACTTTGTACTTCCACAGCACTAGTGGAATATGTGACTTCGCGCAGAGGAAATCCTATGATTCGCTTCGAAAACCACAACTTTAGTTTATCAAAAAACACAATGAAGTTTCCAAAAATGCGATAGCTTTGTACCAAGTGGTGTACCGGCTGCCGCGCCTTCATCATCACCATAGAACACGAAGTGATAAAATCTAGAAATCTACATAACCATTAAGTTTTATGTACAATAATAACAATAGTTTCTTGTGTTATCTTACTTGCATTCTGTGATGTTTTGGCAAGAAATAAAATTACTTTCTTACTATTCAGTCAGTTTCGATTGGAAGTTAAGTGTACCAAATTAAGATAGATGTCAATTTTAGCCCATAAGTTTTTTTTCCAACAACAACGTTATTCTATTTTATACTTTTAATTATCTTAATTGTTATTTAAATTATGAATAACATTCTATCTTAGTTTTCGCCAGTATTTTTTGTGTCCTTACCTCAATAGGTACCGTACGGTCGAAAGAAGGTCTGTCGCCACTGTCTCCGCTCGTACTGAGTTTATTTATGAATTCCAAGTTTGCTGCCTCGTGTCTCAGCTGCTCGGGTCGCCATCGTAAAAAAAAGCGTCCTATAGTACTTACCCGACGATATCTCTTTTTTGTTTCATTTTACTATAAAAATATCTGCTACTAAATTAAAGAAGAGACAAATTCCTACAATTAATTATCAGCAACATTTTTCATAAAATTAATTGTTTCGGTGTACAAGCTCCGCAAAGTGTAAGTAACATTTTGGCGCCGTATTCCTTTATTGCTTAAAATATGTGAAAATTTAGTTCTAAAATAAATTTCTAATTCTTGTATTATAAAAAAAAAACTATAACGATTCAAACAATTATTCAGGTTGTAAAGTGAGATGCTGAATTACTGTAATGATAACAAAAATAAATAAACACATATTTATTTTAAGGAATTAATATTATATTTAGAAAAATGATCAAAGGTATTAAACACTTCACAGAGGTTATTATTATGACTGGAAATATAAGTTTTTGTTGTTGCAGTAAACCCACAATTTATAACCTCTAGCCGGGGGAACCCCATGATACGATGTGGTGACTACAACTTCAGTGTGCATCGCCGCATAGGGCCTAAGGCTCGCTGGATATGCACCAAAACTTACTGTGGCTGTCCCACGTTCATCGTTACGATAGAGGAACACATCATTAAATGCAACAATGACCATAATCATTGAGTTATACTTACCGGACCACTGCATCCTAAGCCACGCACACAAGTCACCACTTTGCCTATAAATTAGTAAGCCTGATTATATGTCGTTTTATTTTTCAACACGTTGGCAACTGCAAATACCCTTACGTCTTATTTAATTTGACAAGCTTGTCTTATGCAAAATGATAATTATGTTATACAAGGTGTTTTAAATCAACCCGTAAAGTTTGAACTCAGAATCAGCAACTTAACAACTTTCTCATAAAAACATGGGTCGAATAACGACAAAAAATCACTTCCCATACTAAATCGATTTCGTTACCCGTCAGATTTCTATCGAGAGCCGTGTTTTTTAATTATCATTCGACCCATGTTTCTAGGAGGACTAGTAAAATTACTTATTTGAAATAGCGTCCTTCATTTATCAGGTATTAAGGTTTGAAACACCTTGTATTATTAAGTTTGTCTCGATCATAACTAAAAAGCACTATCGTTAGTTAACCTGACTGTCTACCAGACACAGGGGAGAAGCTGATCTTCATAGCATTGCAACGTGCCGGCTCCGGTATTCGTGTGAATCAGCATCAGTTCAGGCTGGAGATCAAGAGCCACGGGCCCAGGAACCGTGGTAATGCACCAAGTCAGTTCACGGGTGTCAAGCTTATGTTGTTACTATCTAACTATCTATAGTATTATCATCGTTAGGACTTACAACGAACATGTCCGTTATGACCACGAAATTTCTACAACTTTATACTAAAAGGTTTCCTCTTAAATATTTTTTCACTGGAATAAAATGTGCATGTCGCAAAAACGGCTTATTTTACTTTAGTGTAATATTAAAAAGATAAAAGATTTTTCGTTTTGTCTATTGAAATTGTATAAAAAACCTGTTACCGGTATACCTAATATTGCTTACAATTCTACATTATTACTATGTAATCGGAACCAGTTAGAGACGCTTGTCGTTTTATTTTATGCAAGTGTTCAAAATTTTAGTTCAATTATACGAATCTTTCATACTACTGCACTTGCTTAAATTGTATCCATTTATTTGCCATTTTACAAAAATACTCACTTTAAAGAAGCTCTATAATAAAGGACTTATTTATGTATTTCTTTATGATCACGACCACCTTATACTCTAACCATCTCCTCCACAGGTGAGATGGTGTACATAACCTCCCGCCGCGGCAATGCCATGATTCGTCTGGGTGACTATCACTTCCGACTGAAGAACAAAACCCTCGGGACGAAGGCTGTCGAGCGCTCATCATCACTATAGATGGAGTCACCGTTGAATGCAACAACGTGCACAATCATCTGTGAATTCGTTATTATTATTATTATATTCAACTGAGTTCTGCCAGTGTCATATCTTTCTCGCTTACACTTATAGAAAAAGTTGCATATTTCCGTCTCTGTATTTTGTAATTGTTATTTGATATTTACTGTCATGTGTTTATTTATTTGGCTTATCATTTTATTTCGAACAAAACACACACACACACACACACACATATATGCATAGTACAACGGACGGATAGACAAATGGTATCATGTGTAATGGTGTGGATTATAGTAAATAAAATCGTCACCGGAAATATGAATTAATGTAAAGGACAATTTGTCGAAATTGAGTTTTATATACAGTTCGACTGCAAATTTTCCGCTCTATCCAATGGTATATTTAGAATTTGGATATCTTTAAAAATGATGTCATTTACATCAACTGAATTGGTAAAAAATAAACTTAAAAAGTAATGCATAGTACAAGTAAGAACTGTGTAGAATTCTTGTTTCATGTAACGTAGTATTTATTTTGTAGCTTTTTACTGTAAATACACTTACATAGTAAATTTCTAGAACTTCTACAAAACTGTTCCTTACATTAATCTTATAAATCAATTTTAATGTGTATTTTGTCAAAAAAATAATGTAAAGGAATGTGGTGTTGTTAGGAGTCCTTTACATAAAAATAAGTTACTTAATTCCCGCAGAAGTGTACGTTACATTAATTTCTTGAATTATATTTTGAATAAGCACTATTGTTACATGATAGATATTCCGTGAACTCTCTGGTTCCTGACAAATATAAACTGGGCGCCTTCAAGTCAAGAGTGAATACGTTCCTTATAGGCTAGCGCGGTTCATCTTAGACTACAGCTTTGCTTACCATCAAGCGTCTATTAACCTAACTGTCATAAAAAAATATAACCCCAAAATTCCGAGAAAGCTGATTGTTGAAAAGGTATCTGTAAAAGACAAAAAATGTCCGTTTACATTATCCTTCTCATGCTATAAACTCAATTTTGTCTCTTACATTAAGTATTTTAAAGAAACTAAAAATAAACAGTTGATGTTAATGTCGACAGGCTGATCATAAAAAAAAAAGTTTATTACGGTAAACTTTTTACGATATTCAATTAAAACGTACCCTTTACAGCATCGATAGATTAAAGAAAAAACTATTTTTGTCCTATACATTAAATATTTTAAAGAAGCTTAATAGTCACCTGGGCCATTAATTTAAGGTTACTATTATTTATATTCAGTAAATGATGCTTACATTACTCATTTGGAGCAATCCACTCCTAGAACAATAGTTTATTTTATTGGGCGGCAAAAGTATTGTGAAATAATTACGTGAAGTGTTTGCGAGTATTTAGAGTGCAAGTATTATATGTTTATATGTAAGGGGTCAATATGAATAACGAAAATTCAAAACACTTTAAATTTGTTATCAGCACGAAAAAACAAGTTTGAATTTAGAGAAACGTGAGATAGCGTCGGTCCGTGTAATTTATTTTAATATTACTTATTTCTCCCATGCCTGACTGGGAGCGATACAAAAACATAATGTTCCAGCTGTTTCGCTTCCTTGATACCTATGGCCAGTTAAGGGAAACTAGGGATCCGTGTAGGTAGGAATTGCAACCTAGGCGTAAATTAGGTATGCTGATGAATTCGGCACGAGCCTACTTGTTAAACAAATTCATCAATAGATATATTTCGATTAACTCGTTGCTTATTTTTTCAGAATTCAGCAAAAGTTTAAAATAAAAAAATAACTCATATATTAATTAAGGATCGCTGAAACGACATAGAAGAACATACGTACTGAGTTTGTTTTATGAACTGGAGGATTTCCTTCAGTTAATAAAATGAACATTTTTTTCAGTATAATTAGGTAGTTAACATAAAAATAATATTCCGGATCGAAAAATAATTACAGAAAGATAAGGACAAGTAAAAGCTCTCAAACAAAACCGATTTAAGATGTCAGTAACTGACATAAGTAAGTAACTTTTGAAGCTTAAAATGAGATTACCTTTCGTTCAGGTGATTTATACCAATCTTCTTAAGTTAAACATATTAGTTTACCGCATAATAAACAGTCGACACAAAATATCGAACATGCAGCTATAGTGTAAAACGAAATATTATTTCTATATACAAATTTTCGTAGATATGCATTACCTGTGTTATTCTGTCTTTATTTTTTTCGTAAATTAACGTTTAAAAATAGAATAATCAAACTGCGTGCTTTAAAGCGCATTGGCAAATATAAATCGTATATTAAGAGGCTTCAATTGGACTAATTCACCTGTTGAATGATTATTTGTTGGGGTCATTTCGCTGGAAAGAACAACAATCAATCACCGTCAACACGTTTCAGGAGAACTATTTCTTCAAAATCTAAACAACTAGCGATCCCCCGCGACTTCGTCCGCGCGTTTTGAGTTTGCTCCCTCCCCTCCCGTCGCAGCGTGATGTTTTATATCCTAAAGCCTTTCTCAATAAATAAGCTATCTAACACAGAAATATTTTTTTCAAATCGGTTCAGCAGTTCCTGAGATAAGCGCGTTCAAACCAACAAACTCTTCAGCTTTATAATATAATTAGCGCAAGCGCACGTTGTACTTAAGCTGCGAACATTATTTTGGTGCGGAGTTATGTTAAAACTGTGATAGCTCCTAAGATATTTATTGAAATCAAATGATATAAAGGGCAACTTGGTTTTAAATGAAATGCTCGTGATGATGAATGTATTTATTTTGATAAGAATAAATACCTGTGTGTATAATACACCTCTAAAAATAATGCATTATTTTTTTAACCAATTTATTAACATAAAAAAGGTTGTAGTAAGTCAACCATAAAAGATAGACATATGCTGTCGCGGACTTTATTATAGAACTCATAATGTTGAACAATCCTGTCATACATGATTTTTGTGTAACTTAAATGGTTTCCGCAGCGTATGCAGCGGAAGCTCTCAAAAGGAATATCTTTCTCCCGTTTTCGCAACATTTTTCATTTCTGCTGTGGTGTTATGAGTCTTATCTTCATGTTATATAGCCTAAAGCCTTCCTCGATAAATGGACTATCCAACGTAAAAAAAAAATTCCAATCGGGCTAGTAGTTTTTGAGATTAGCGCGTTCAAACAAACAAACAAACTCTTCAGCTTTGTAATATTAGTATAGATTTCACTTCAATTTTTTAAAAAATGAAATCAATCAAATGAAAAGCGAGCCTTCATGGGCTTCCAATCTGACTGACAGTCGCTAAAACGGTTCTGCTACATCGCATCTCGCATCTCTTTTTATCACACTATGCTGCTAGTGACTAATAACTAATAACTTTCTAACACCAACAGTAGCAAATTTGATCAGTGAAAATAGCACATCTGAGTACAGCGGCAAGAAAAAATCTAGTATAAATTTATCTAAAAAGATGACCGCTTTTTCTGATAAGATTATTAAAAAAAACTAGCTTCAAAATTCCAGAATCTTAAAGTACCCCAAACCCAAAAGCATCTTAATTCTCTGAAGATATAGAAACCACAATAAACAAGAACATTAAACACCCTGCTTCAAAGGAATTCGAGGAAAAATAATAGTCGAATTTTTAGAAAAATAATCCAATTCAGGTCCGTACAGTTTTTAAATTTATTATTTTTTTACTAGCAATATGTAGTATATATTGGTAGGTTTTTGGGCCCTATAGTTGCCAAATCGACCAGGTACGATCTATTGTGGCAGCCCTTATGTTTAAAGTTCACTGCTTAGTCCAGTTGAGTCTATAAATTGCCAGATTCTGTGGAGCGTGATATCTGCTATCTCATCCGGTTGCAAGATGTGTCGCCTGAGATGGATACTTCTTTTGCTCATAAACGGACCGCATGAGAAGAGGATATACGTGGCCGTTCCCTCTTCTGTATTGCAGAATGTGCACAGAGTGTCTTCGGTCATGTTCATATTGGACAAATGTTTGTTCAGTTTGCAGTGTCCGGTTACTATTCTAGTCACTGCACTTGTTTTGTATCATTCGAAATTTAACAGTTTTGTAACTTTATTGTTGTAACCACGAATGAGTGCTTTTGTGTGTTTTGTCCTGGTATAGACTTCCGTGACTCAATAGCCTCTTGTTTGGGGGTGGTAAGAAGCGAAGTGGCGCGTTGTTTAGTGATGACACAGAACGGTTCTACGCCGATTTGAGGGTTATCGGTTCCTTCTCTAGCGAGTTCATCAGCTACTTCGTTTCCTTCAACATTTAAATGCCCTGAGACTTTGTTGGTGTTTCCCAGTTCATTCAATGTCTCAGTGCATGTTTTCACCAGTTTTGACTGTTGTTCGAAGGATTTTAAAGCCGGCAGGGCAGCTTGGCTGTCTGAGTTAATGTAAATGTGTTGGTTCCGGTTTAGATTTCAGTCCCCATGTTAGGCCTCTCTCCGTAGATCCTACGGCTTCCATCATTTAATGTTACAGATAACAGTTCATAAACAAAATAATAATCATTAAAGTATCTGGTTTCTATAATAAATCTTAGTTTATATAAAATTAGAATAAACTATAATCTAGAAATTGGTACTCTTTTGCATAAATATTGGGAAAAAGTTGACAGCAGAGGGATTAACTGTTGAGGTGACGCAAGAAGATGAAAACATACAAGATAATAAAAGAAAAAGAAAAAAAAACACTGAAAAATTGAAACAAAGGTCAGAAACAACACCGAAGAAACAAAAAAATACACCACAAAAATTAGACAAAGACTATGAAAAGGTAAGACAAATAGGAATTAAAAACATCAAAGAATTGAAGGAAAATAAGGAAGTAAGACATGAGAGACCAAAGAAAAATGTACCAAAGATAATTGATATTGACGATGAAAAGGGAAAAAGAGTACCAGAGCAAGTGCGAAAGAGAACAGGGAGAGGGACAGGAAGAGGAAGAAGAAAGGGCAGAGACAAGTAAAAAATCGATGAGGATATTTGATTAGGTACCTAAAGAAAACTTTGTTCTTGTTGTCAAAAATTATACTTCTTAATTATTTTTGTAATACTTATTTCTTTAAACTGTTGCATTGAAAAACAATGATTACGTTTTAAATAATTTTTATATAAAAATGGTAATGCTGTTGAAGTGTAATGTACTTAGTATTGTATGAGAGGACTTGTTTTTGTTGTTTATTAAGTTTCTTACTGTAAGAGGCTGAGGCTGTATGGAAAATACTTTTTGTTTTTACAGATCATCCTATTTGTTTTTAAGAGAAGCCATTTATTGTAAGACTGTGTTTTTGTTTGGTGTAATAGTTATTTTTTGTTAAGCCATAATTAAAGGATTTTTTTTAAAATTTTGAAAGAAAAAAATAAAAATATGAATTTTACATAGTAATTTAAATCATTATGGTATAACGAGAAAATCAGTCGATCGATCGTAGTTACTACAATTATTTCGTAAACTATTGTTGTAAGCAGCCAATTAAACTTTAACGTCTTAGATTTATGTGTCATTTTCCTTTAAACACTTCTAATAGCGTAACTCTAATACCAAATTTAGTGTTTCTTACATTAACACAAGTAATGTTTTTTAAGGACTTACATTAAATCTCATTTTTTCATTTTAAAAAAAAGTTAGTGTATGTGACATTTAAAACAATAAAAATAACGTAAGGGACAGTCTATTTTTAAAACTATGAAGATTAGAACAACACTAAATTAAAAAATATGAAATTTTTCGTCATCTTCTTGTCTTTGTCAAAATGGTGGTATTTTTCCTGTGAATCACGATTTTTACTTTAAATAAGTGAGTTTGAATGCAATAATCACATTTATATTTTTACGGCATAATTGGTTAAGGTGTTTGTGAGATCTGTGAAGAAATTTAATTGTGTATGTGCCGAGAATTTTCTGATAATAAGGTTAATAGGTTAGTCAATGGTTTGTTTACATTTATGGACTTTCCCTTGTGAATAGGGTATAAAGATTCTGCTCTTTTACTTTCTTTCTCTTAAAGAGGTCGAGTTCAGTGAGGGAACTTTTTGAGTGTTCTACTATTTTACAGAATTATTCATCAGGTTGGTGACGTAAATACATAGGAAAATACAAAAAAAAGACGTGCGGCACTCGGAGACTGCCGCGGTACACCTATTGCATAGCATTTTTTATTAACTTTTTTATTTATTTTATTTAAACAACCAATGCCACCTAAAGGCGGGGTGCTGAACTAAAGAGACAAGCGTGATATTTCAAAAAGTCATTAAAAGTTCTGCTATTCATCGATACATGGAAAAACTATAAAGTATCAACGTTGTGCCGGTCGGAGTGGGGGGTGTAAGATTATATTCGTTACGGAATTTCTTGATTCAGTCTCCACGCTCAAGGCCCGCGATAGAAGCTATGCAATAGCTTAAAACTTATTTGTAGACAAATCTTCTTAATGAAGACTCTTTGTGCCGTTATTATTTTCAGAACCGGTCTTCGTCAAATCCAGCCGAGGAAATTTAATGATAAGAATGGATGGAAACAACTTCTATTTGCACAAACACTCGACAAGAATAGAAGATGGAAAGAAGAAACAGAAATGGTTTGCACCAAGACACATATTCATTGCAAAGCGTATGTTGTCACTTTGGATGATGAAGTCATCAGAGAAGAAGAACATAACCATTAGTGTTTTAAATAATATTGAGAATGTTCCGGAACATGGTATATGTATTTAAAAAAAAGAAATCAATGCAAAATAAAACAGTGCAGTAAATATTTGTTTTACTCAACAAATCCTGTGATTCGCTTCATCCTTATTTCTTGATATAAAATACCTTTATATACTGATGATATTTTGATTGATGTTTTTTGGAAGGGAAGAAGTACATAGGTAAATGAATTGACTTTTGATATTTATAGACAGAGATTTATTGTACATCATTCTCAAATCAATCAGATAGCAGTTTTATAGATTTTTTGCATTACTATACTAAATCAGCGAATAAATAATTATATCCTATTGCAGATGTTCAATATGCCAAATTTGTGACATCACGAAACGGCTACCCCATGGTCGAGTATGAAGGCAACCGGTACTTCTTGCGGAAAACCAAGCTGAACAACGAGATGAATGAGAGGAGATGGCGCTGCAACCACTGGTCTCGGGGCTGTCGGTCCATGATGGTCACCTACAGAGACCGCATTCTGGTGGTTCGGAGTGACCACAAGCACTCGTGAAGTTTGCCATAGATACAAAGACAAAATCACGTCCCTGCTGAAGATATAATATCTAACTTTATTAAAACCAATCATGAAAGACATTTTCATAAAACTTGTTCTTTAATAATAATCATATGCATTATTATCTTTAATCATCGTACATACTCGTACATGTTATTATCTAAAGCTAATAGGCGTTTTGCCTGCGTTTTTGCACATTTTCGTCAATTTATACATAAATTGGTCTGACTTGGACGACTAAAATTATGTTTTCTTTAATCATTTATGTCAAATCATTTAACAACTTTTGACATTATTAACTGACTTAAAAAAAATAGGAGGTTATCAATTCGACTGTATGTTTATTTTTTATATCATATCTCAGTCGTTTGTCGACCGTTTCGAATTTTTTTCGTCTACTTAGAGGATATACCTTCTATTTGGTCCCATTTTTTCCAATTTGGCATCTGATAATGGGATCTTGCTGTTATCGATGAAAACCCTCAAAATTTGAAGGCAAGTATAGTGTTTCTTTACTATAATCTTAATGTTGACGTGTTGTTACGTCTGATAGTCAACATTTTGTGGGGCTGAGCTGATGGTGGAACTCCTTAACGCTTTTGCAAAAAAATAAAATGGGTGTATAAATGCTTATTCCTTGAGCATGTTGACTTTTATGAGTGAAAAACAGATGATGTCACCATAGACCGCAAACACATCCGGTTGTTGTCAGTTATTGATTAAAATTCGTTTTTTTCTCGGATTTTTTTTCGTATATGTCGTCACCCTACCACGAATTTGTTTGGTTCTATGTTTTCATTTTTGAATACATTTTTTTTAAAATAATTACAAGCATAGGTTATTTATTCAGTAACAATAAGCTTTTTACAGAATGATAATAGCTTGTTCCAATAAGATTTTATAACTGTTTACGTAACGTGTAACCTGACACCGCGCGAATTGCGTACGCGCACGCAGTCCACCGCGGAAACGCGACCGCCACCGCAATTGCGCCTTAGGAAGTTGAAGATCGGAGTCATAAGATGCAACTCCCCCCCCTTTCCCTCTCCTGTAATCTCTAAAAATGAAGAAATAAAATTAAATTTAAAAAAAAAGTAAAAACCGACTTCGAAACCAAAATGCACTAAAAAGTTTTAAACAAACTCTTGACTATTGAAAGGACAGGAACATTTTTTAGGCAAACAATTTGTTTTTGAAGTCGGTGCCATTACTTTGACCATCAAGCAACAACTATCACAGCACCGACAGGGTTTGATTCCTTGTCTAACACAGTTGCATGCAGAAACTTAAACATACTTGTGTAATAGATAACTTGTTGATTGCAGAAGTACAATTCATTGCATCGTGTTATGGCAACCGCATGCTGTACGTCGACGGCTACAAGTTCAAACGGCACAAGCACAGCAGCCGCCGCGGCCTGGACAGGTGGGTGTGCGCCAAAGCCAGCGCCACCTGGTGGTGCAAGGCTGCCATCAAAACTTTCAACGACGAGATTGTGTATTACAACAACGTCCACAATCATTAACATATATTCACCTAGAGTTTTAGACTGTTGATATTTATGAGAATGATTTTTATTTCTGCATTTAATTGATTTAAACTTCTTTGTAGCAACTTGTTGTGTGCAAAATAAAAATAATGATGTTTCAATTATCTTTCATTGGCAACTATTGAATAGCACATAATAATACACTTCAATATTTTTCGTTTTCTTATGAATTTGACAGTGCATAATTAGTTATAGAATATAAAATGCAGCAGCTCATTTAATATTGCTCATGAGGTTTGGTTTTATCTTTAGTTCAAAACTTGTAACCACTGCATGCATGAAAATAAAGAGTCTATCTAATTGATTCGTTTGTTTCAGAAGTCCAATTCATTGTATCATGTTATGGCAACCGCATGCTGTACGTGGACGGCTACAAGTTCAGCCACCACAAGCACACCAGCCGCCGCGGCCTGGACAGGTGGGTGTGCGCCAAAACTAGCTCCAGCCGGTGCAAGGCCGTCATAAAAACCGTCAACGACAAGATTCTGTATTGCAACAACCAACACAATCATTATAAATAATACAATCAATAAATATGCAGCCGTTGATTTACCATAATCGTATTTGTAATTCGTTGTTTGCCTAATAAAATGATTAACATATTTTTAATTATTTTCATTGAATTACATTGAAAATTGCACATGGTGTATGCATGCTCTACGTGAACGGCTGCAAGTTCACTCTCCACAAACACACCAGCCGCGGATTAAAAGACAGCAAGCGGATTAAGATGGATGTGCTCATTCACGGAAAAGTGCAAAGCCTCTATCACGACAGTGCTAAATGTATACAACCACTGAAAGTTTTATCATATCCGATAAAAAAAACTAGTATACACATCATACTCAATATTCCTGTTCAACAAATCGATATACTATGTAAAATACAGTCATTAAACAATATTTTCTTGTTTTTATCTGAATAAGACATAAGTTTTGATATATAAAACGCAGTAGCTCGTTTATTTTTGCTTATTACCTTAGATTTTGAATTATCTCTAGTTCCAAACATTGCAAGAAAACACAAATGTATTTTATTCGCGGACGATATATCAGTGATAGTCAAAACAGATAGCAAGCAGACACTTGAAGACCACATTGAAGGCATAAATAATACTGCAAAAACAATAATTGCATGGCTAGAAAATAATAATTTACTAATAAACATAAAACATAAACATTTTTATTAAACATAAACATTTTTAATAAACATAAACATTTTATTTTCAATATCAAACATACTTTTATCAAACATTTTTTTTGGATATCAAACATAATTTTCTAACAGTGAGTAGAGCAATTATGCGATAGAGTTCGCCTGTAGAAAACCGACTTTTCTTAAAGTACATTACTTTAATAAGGGTTCGTTGAGCTCTTTCTAATTGCAGGAACTGATTCTTTGTAGCTCCACCCCAGGCCGGGATCAATACGTAACAATAGATTATGCAAGCGAAATATATATTCGGGGAGATGTCTTGGAGAGTCGCACTTATTAACATAATCAGTCATTACATGTCTGAGTGTTTTAAAGATCCAAATTAATTTTCGAATCCTACCGATAACATGTTCCAGGTGAGGGAACCATGACAACCTCTGATCTACGATAACGCTCAAATATTTAATGTGCGGCACTTTACCAATCGATGGAAAGTTACACGATCTTTTCCCAATTTCTTCAGCACATTCGTGTATTTTTAGGTCAGATACTGGCTGTGATTTGTTGTTTATGTTAAAACAAATAACATTTGTTTAAGCTGCATTTAATTTGAGGAAGTTTTGTTGTAACCACAGAGCAATTCGAGCCAGCCCATTTTCAGCGGTAGTTTTGACAGCCTCCCAAGATTCACCAGTAAAAACTACAGCCGTGTCATCGGCATACGACTGAATTTTAGCGTTTGGTGTGGCAATTTTGCATAGGTCATTAATATAAATCAAAAACAAGGTTGGCCCTAAAGCGCTACCCTGTGGTACGCCGTATGATGACAGCTTCACGTCTGCACTAGTGAATCCAGGTAGCTTAACTTTTTGTTTTTTTTCTCTCCGATAGGTAGTTTTCAAAGAGAGCAAGTGGAGTTCCTCTTATTCCAATTTTTTCAAGCTTGTTTAAGAGGATAGGGATAGAGACGGTATCGAATGCTTTCTTCAGATCAAGGAAAACCGACAGACACTTCTTCCTCTGGTCTGGTTGTTCTGTTACAAAAGTGCTTAAGTCAAGTATTGCATCTTCTGTCGATTTTCCTTGTCTGAAGCCAAACTGGTTAGGTGTCAATAAATCAAATTTATTTAAATAATTAAGTAATCTAATATTAACTATTTTTTCTTAAATCTTAGATATTCATAAATATGAAATAAGAAACCAAAAATTTGCGCACGGGCGGGACTTGACCCAGCAACGTTTTGGCTGACCGGGCCAAAAGGTTGCTGGTTCAAGTCCCGCCCGTGCGCAAATTTTTGGTTTCTTATTTCATATTTATGAATATAAAATATGACACTGTAGGTGTTAAAAACATTCTAAACCTGAGATATTGCTGGCGGAATGGAAAAATAAATCTGACAAAACTTATTTCATAAATTTTAATAATGCCTATATTTTATTAATCATTAAATATTAATTATGATGGACATAAACTTAAAGGTACAAAAATGAAAATTCCTTGGGGTATGGATAGACGAAAAACTAATGTCTGCAAAAAATTAATAGATTCTCATACGCTTTATATAAATTAGGTGAAGTTACTACTAAAAATACCGCACTTACTGCATACTTTGCTTATATAAAATCCGTCTTGCGCTATGGACTCATTATATGGGCGATATGTGGCACTGCGCCTGACGAACCATGCCGTCCATTATTCCTGTCGCTAAATATCCTAACCCTTCCAAGTCTGTACATTTTTGAAATTATCAAGTTTTTCAAACCAAATATGTATTATTTCAAGCAAGCAAAAGAGGTTTTTTTGCGAAACACCAGGAACGGCAATAGACTTGTTGCAGATGGCAAACCAAAAAATACAAGATTTGAAAACAATTGTTACTGCATATGCACGCTTATATATAACAAAATACCCCAGAACATAAAAGACTTGCCCTTAGGTAAATGTGTTCTTTTCAATTGGCTACAATAACAATTATTTTATAAGGTGGATGAATTTCTAAAAATGGCGTAGGTTAGGTACTCTAAATATAATTTTAAATAGACTTTTTATTAAAATGGTATTAATTTTATTGTAATGTAATTAATGTAGTAAAAAAACACCTTCAAAAATGTACCCAAAGGAAAATAAAATATTAATTTCATTTCAAATTTGAAGTTTGTTTTTTATTACGGATACGATCCAAAAAAAAAAACAACTTACCACCAATCAAAATTGTTACAAACGCAGCATGTATCAGAATAAGAAGCCTATGAAATAGATGTTTTGTTTTTGTAGTTAATTTCATTACACCAAATCGGGGCAACGCATGCTTTGCCTGGATGGCCACAAGCTGAGTCTTCACAAGCCTTCAGTCGTGTAAACTTGCACGTGTGCGCGACTGAAGGCTTGTGTCCTAATATTTCGAATAGTCCCACCCATTGCAGCGCCGTTCTCCGTCTCATATAGTATTCATGTCATTCAGTTCCGTGCCAACTTTAACTAAATTAGAATTCCACTAACTTCCACTAAGCTAAAATACCACAATATTTCGTTAGCGAGGGGGGGGGGGGAGGGTCTCTCATTTTTCCAATATCTCAAACGTTAGAGAAATTGAGAAAATGGTTTTAAGAACCTCAATGTCATTGTAAAAGACCTATCCATAGTTTTGACAAAAAAAATCTCCCGCTGAAACTTCAAGCAATAAAATGATATTGCTCATGACCATTAATAACATGTACTCTATCACGCAATTGACGTTTTCATAAGAAACCACAAATTTCGCAGGGTCGAGATGACAACACGGTAGCTCAATTGGTAAGATCGTTTGGCCCGGTCTGCCAAAAGGTTGCTGGTTCAAGTTCCGCCCGTGCGCAAATTTTTGGTGCCTTATTTCATCTTTATGAATGTACTCTATGCAAATTACTAATGCATTTTCAATTCATCATTGTAATTTCAGTTTTGCACTCTAGATAAATGTTTCGACACCATCCGTTTTTTTCAATATCCATGGTTACATTGGCAACAGATACATACCTACATACATACGAGTATTCATTTAAAAAAGGTTGACTGTTAGGTTAGCTGTGTTATCATATTCATTTTCATTTTTCTACGGAGCTAATTCTCACAAGATTCACAAAGGCAATCCGATCACACAAACCGGTGGGTACCGGTTTTACCGACACAGCCGCAGCAAAGAAGCTGCAGCTAAGGTTTACTGGCCTTGCAGTAAATGAAGCCAAAACGGCTGCAGGGCTAACATTGCTACCTATTATAATAAAATCATTAAGGCTTTATTCGAGCATAACCTTTAGATATAAACAAAAAAAACCGTTTTAAACAAAGATTGCCGTCTCAGTGGAGCTTGTAATCTGATTCGTAGCACAGATTGGGATTTCGTCTGTATGTGTGTGCTCTATGAGGGTATACGTGCAGTACATTAACTATTCAAGTGTTTATTAAGGCTCAAAAACACCGTTATGCTTCAATCATACGATATGTAATTGTATTTTAACAGGATATGATTTGATGAATACAATAAATAATATACGTATATATAGGTATATGTGTATTTATGAAGCATCTATTTTAAGTGTCATTCCACCACTGTTTCAATAAGTGCACTAAGGCAAACTTACTTTGGGACATTTATTACCATTTTAATTAATTAAAAAAATATATTTATTTTAAAACTTTATTGCACAGTGTTTTTGGCGGAGCTAATGCCTTGTAGCATGTCAGCCGCTTAGGCATAGAGAGAGTTTTATTAACTCAATTTATTTATGAATAGCTATCCAGAAGTAACTACCTAATTATTCATAAATTAGGTCTCTATAAAAAAATGTCAGCGTCCGTCCATGCGTTTCGGTAGCAGAAAATCTTGGACGTGGCAAACTAAATATAACAGCACAACCATTCAATGAGACATTCGTTTTAAGAAAAGAAAGTGTTCCTAAAAATGTTCAGTAAATATTCAGTTGATCTATTGTCATTTAAAGTGATTTTAGTCTTATGTTGTAACTGGTATTTTAATGGTTTTTATTATTTTTCAGTTTTCGTTCATTTTTTTTTTATAAATGGGAGTATTTAATTATGGGAGGTATGGGGGAGTATAATAAGTTAATAATAATAAAAAAAAATACATTTTCGCACTTTTATTTTCGTTTTACTTCAGATGGCGTAATCTACACAACGTCCATATTCGGGAAACCGGTGATCCAGATCGGGCGCTACCGATACAGCCGAAGAAGCGACTGCAGAGGTCCGAAGGCACAGTGGGTGTGCAGCCAGTGGAGCCGCGGCTGCCGCGCGTCTATCACCACCATCTGTGATGAAATCATCAAAAGCTCCAACACCCACAGCCACTAATGTTGATAGACCTTACACAAAACGGCTGTAGTTAGCGATGTGGCTACAGCCACCGACAACAGTGCGCGTATTGCGAAGCAGTTTTGATAGGGAAGCGGCTCAGCTTTACCGACTAATTAGCAATTCAAATTGCGTTTTCGCATGATATTTATAATATTATTATTTAAAAAAAATGAAAATTTAACGATCCGGCTAAAGTTGGATCGCAATACGCTCCCACATACCTAGAGAAATACCATCACCCAGTAAGTAAAAAAAATGAAAAAAAAAATTTGATTGCACTGTGAGTTCTACAAATGGCGAATTTAGTGTCTTACGGCTTCAACCAAAATGCAGAAAGTTGAATCAGTGGTGGAACATTTGCAATAACATGTACTATAGTTTTGTCTCATTATGCCTGTAATGTACTAAACCAACGGTAGTGTTCACAAGAGGGCTGCTGAAAATGTTCTAAAAATTTTAATTTATAGCGTATCTACGCTACAGTACCGTTGGTCATTGGTCTGCGGAGATCGGAAAATATCGAAGAAGATAGATATTACTACCACTATTATAGATATTTTTTTATTACTTTCCAAAGCAAAAACTATGATTCATTATAATTAAACACAAGTATATGATATCTTTAGTGTGAATGTTTTTATTTTTATTATAATCTTTTTATCGTAGTTCTTTTACTGCGGTCTACGTCATACAGATGGTAAAATACTGTTTTCCCTTCCATTATTTCAGCTATTCACACTTACAGAAGCACACATGTACTTCGGTTCAAAAATCTAAAATATGATCTCTTCTTTCAATACGAATCGTCATCTCCCTTCGATGTGCTCGCTGTAATACTTTTTAAAATATTTGTTAAAATGTCAAGATTATGTTTTCAATTATTATGTTTTGATAGAATTCGGTATAATAGGCACACAAAGAGTCATATATTTTAAGAAGTATTTATAAAACTGGCAAGACATGAAGACTTTTGTTTACAGATCCGGACCGGTAGAAAAAGGTGCTGTTAAAGAAATCGGTGTAGCGGTCATGAAACTAGTGGCATAAAAAACTAGTTGCATACTAGTATAGAACCCGATTTAAAGTCAAGCCACACAGTTATGAAGTGAAAACTGGTACAAGTTAAGGCTCAAAGTAAAAAGAATATTGTTGAATTCATGTTGCGATCGTTATTTTAACCAAGAAATCGCACACCATATTGAGTAGTTAGTTTTTGCTCTCGTGTTACTTGCCGCTCATAGTCACCTTATGCAATGGGTAACAAATTATTTTATTTTTAGAACTAAAATTCACACTATCTCGTTTCGGAAGGCCAGTGTTGGAGTGGGGCCTGCAACGGTTCAACCACTACTCGACGCGTGCGCACGGCCTGCGTGTGTGGCGATGCGTCAAGTGGGCCAGCACCAACTGCCGGTCTTCTATTACTACGACACAAGATAGCAAAATCCTTAAAGTGTCCAAATTTCATAACCACTAGGATCTTAGCAGCTCATCGTTTTTTTTAAGAATTAAACTTATACCTTTTGCGTGAATTAGTGTAATAAAGGGTCTTAATGTTTCGCATGAGGAATAATGAATGCCTAATATTATTTTATTTATCAACACAAATAAACATATACACGTCAAAAAAAGTCCAAAGTGACCGCTTACTTTTTTGATGTGAGTACTTAATCTATTCAATATTATTAGTTTTTGAATGCTGTTATTATATTATTATTTAAAAAATGATTAGTTAATACTTTAGTACAGTTTTAACACTTGTAATAAATCTTTATAAGAGGGCTCACATTTTATTCTTAACTCGTTATATAACGTTATAAATACCATGCAATTGACCCTTAATATTGATACTATTGGGTTTTTCATCCTAGTATCAATTGAAGATAAACTTAACAATAAAAACAATGTAAAGATATCAGAAGTCGATGAAAACAGCACGTGTCAAACAGACTTATTTTTCAAACTATAATGAAAAGTTGGTTTTGATTGGTTTATTTGATTCATATTTTTGCAACGTAATTCATGTTCCAATGGTGTAGAACCGGTGCTTATATTTTAAATTTGGCCTTGTTAGTAATCTCCGTAGGTACAAAATAAATCCTTGCTTACAATTAAACACTGCTCAAGTCTCCAGCCTAGGCTTTATAAGACCTCAGAGATAGGCTTTCAAAATTCTTGTTATGGAATCGAAAACCTTATCATTATACTTCTTGTAGTTTTGTCATTGTAATCAACGGGCTAGCGAAGTTGTCTTACTTACTGGTGTTGTTAATGTTTCATGTATGTACTACGACACCATGTTTGAGGCTCAGATCAGTAACTGCAAACTGCACAACCACTTACTTAGCGTCTTCTATGTGATTTTTGTTTTTAATAAATATAAATAATTAAACTATTAAAAGTGCTGCAAGAAGATTAAGCTCTTTCTATTGAATCATCTTCTTTCATATCCTCCGGATCATCTCTTCCGAGAAAGTAGGTAGGATGGTCAAGGTTTTTACGAGCTATCTATTCTTTGGAAAGCAACAAATATAACTGTTGATAAATAGAAAACAAAATCAAGTGCGTAAACCATATTTTAGTTTTATTTGTTTTTGTCACAAATACATATAAGGACCAGACAATTATTTGTTAATATGCGTACTGTAACCTATGTACCCAATAATAAGTAGTTATGTAATTTGGTCGTATCTTAATCTTCTTCTGAATTTTTCAGAAGCAATTTTCTACAAGACGAGGTTCGGTAGTACAGCGCTTTTGATCGGACAACATCGCTTCTGCAAAAACTATGAAGTTAACAAGAAAATATCCTGGAGGTGCAATAAAAAGAAAACGGGTTGAAAAGCCAGTGTCACCTCGTATGATGGACGCATCATAAATACTACACCTCATAATCACAGCTAGAATGAGGACCACTCTTCAATGAAGTAAGGACGTAAGATGATATTGTTTAAATAAATTAATTTGTATAAGCAACTGTAGAACGGTAAATATTTGCGGTTGGTGTAATAAAAGTCGTGAAGATTAAGTTTAGTTCTCTCAAACGTAAAATCAAAAGAAATTTACATTATAAAACACAAATATAATTGTATAAATTAGAATAAGAATAACTAAGTAGCAAAAAAGCTAAGATTTAGGTTATACAGTAAATTACAGTAGGGTTGAATTGCACTTTAGTAATTGTAAATTAGTATTTATAATGTCGCTATCTGCATTTTCCAGAAATTGCTTCTGGAAAATGCAGATATGCTTATTAGAAAAAAATATTTAAAACTTTTAGTGCATTTTGGAGTGCAGAATGTTTATATTTTTATAAAAAGTTATTGTAAATTGACGACCAGTCGCATGGCCTCGCTCTCACCTTACGGTTTTTGAGTATAACAATATCTTTCAGAAGCAGTCTTCATCCGAAACCGCTATGGCAATATATCTCTTGTGGTGGACTCGCATCGATATAGCAAGGTTTATGATCTTAATTGCAAGATGTCTTGGAGGTGTGTCAAGAGGAACGGAGGCTGTAAGGCGCACTGTTACACCATCGATGGCGTGCTCGTGCATTCCACTCCACATAATCATGACTAAGGGAAAAACCTCATATCCTACATTTTTTGTCTTATTTGTCTAACAAAACCCCTTTCGCGGCTAATAGTGAAATACAATCCCTTTTTAACATCCACTTTTAAAGAGGATAATACATCGAATGCCTAAATCATTACATTATTAAAAGTTGATATATAATTAATTTTAGTTAAAATATTTTGTGTCACATAAATCGCAACTATTATTTGATTTAGTAAATGATTTTTATTTATTATTATGTATACACGACTTTTTAATTTTGACAACATTAACAGCTCATTAACGCGATGCTAACGCACGTTAGTATCGATACAATCGCGATGCCGAAGCTGGAAATTGTCAAATTATAAACTGAATTAGCATCGATACTAAATTAAATATGTTCATTGCGTGCGTCGCGATGCTGAAGCGCGTTTTCAAAATGCGCGACTGCAGCGCTGCTAAAAGTCGCAGTCAGGGGTCTCAGAATGCGAAGCTAGTCCTCCTAATAGGATAGTACAAATACTACAAAACAACCGCAGTACCGGACAGAAGGCGATGTGGTTTTGCAGCAAAACAACTAGGAGCCAGTGCCGAGCGTCCGTCATTGTGTGCGGTGATACCATCTTGTGCATCAGGAATTTACATTCTCATGACGATCTGACTTACAGATCAGGACAACTCCGCGACTGCGTACTAGTAAGAAGGTATAAATTTATTGATAGCTTTAAAATTTTTCTTTTAGTAAATATCTGTATTTTTGGTGAATTAAAATGAGGAATAGTGTAAATAAATATAAAATACCTAATTAAAAAAGTGGTTTAGAAATAAATATATGGGAACGAACTCCGTACCTAACATATTATTATTTTATTTTACAAAATGTTTTCAAATAAAGAAGTGATTACGTATGCTTTCAGAATACTTCCTTTCGCAAACAAAAACTGGCAAGCCATTAATTGTGGTGGGCAATTACAAGTTCTATAAGAACAACAGAAGTAGTGGTCCTAAATCATCCTGGTTCTGCTCCAGGAAGTCCCAGAATCCACCCTGCAGAGCTTCCCTTATGGCAGTTGACGGTGTAATACTTCACTTCAACGGTGAACATAATCACTAACCAAATATGTAACTAAAATTATTGAGAGTATCTACTTTTTTTTCTGCATCATCTCCGCTGGTGAATATATAATGTTAATATGAGGTTGTATTGAAAATTATTGTAATCTCTTGTCGTCTTTAGTTTTAATGCAACTTGTATCAACACAATAATAGTCAAATATAAACACAATGTGAAACAAAATCAGGACACCTTTCCGTCCGTTTTTATTTGCTTACTGAAAGTTGTATTCTTTTAGAATAATATCAGTGAATAAAAAAAACCTACTTTTTAGTTTTAAAAATATCTGTGTTCAGCGATTTATAACTTAAGTTGTGAGTTTTGGTTTATGGATAAATTATTTCGTTTAAAAGGACTGTAAAGATTTTTTACAATATTTGTCAAGCAACGTAATATGGCTTAGTCATTATCTTTTAGAGTCTACATTCTGCACATCATTATACGGAAAGACTATTTTTAAGTTCGGAAAGAATTTTTACCGAGAGGCGTATCACTATAGCGATGGAAAAAGGATAAAATGGGAATGCAAGAAAGGATCCTGTCCCGCCAGAGTTGTATCGCGAGATGGCGTCGTTATCAGCATTATTGGTAAACACAACCATTGAGGATTCACAAATCAATTGTAAGAAATAAGTTGTTTTTGAGTTAATTGATTTATTGTAAAATTTTTAGTTTGTAAATCGCCAGATATGCTTGAAATTTTAATTTCGAATGTAAACCATTTGTATGACTTGATGACTAGTAGCGTCAAAACATGCCGTACGATATTTCTTCATGATGTCAGTTCTGTACGCTAGTAATTGTAGTTCAATGACTTGAATGAGCAATTAACGTAATATGACTTGTCAATATTAATGGTCAGAAATCTTGAAGGTAAAACAAAAATTTTGGCCACTTCACAACGTCATTTGTAATGAGTTCCAGCGCCCAAGTTCACGACCACTCGGTTTGGAATGCCAGCCATCCAACGGGGCAAGTATCGCTTCAACAGGAATAACAAGAGCACAGGACCCAAGGTCCTGTGAGTCTGCTGCCGTGTCAGCTCTGGGTGCTGCGCCACCATCACCACGTATCAAGACATGATCAGATCATTAAGGAGAACACGGAGCTTAATCAGTGATGAAAAATAAGTATCAAAAATTAAAGTGTTCTTTTACATTTTTGGTGACAATATCGCATTTCCAAATGCAAACTAAACTAGCCTTACCTATTGGTATCGATATATATTGAAGTTACTGCTGCTGGACAGAGGGCTTTATCCTATTAACTGTGTAGATAATAGAATAATAAGAGGTAATGTTCAGAACAAAAACTACGTCAAATAAGTATTTTTTGTTGTTGTTAATAGCGGTGCCAGTTCCTAACAACACAACGCAATGCTTGATAACTTGGTTCTGTGTTATTTTTTCGATTTTGTTAACTTATACATTTACAGGAAATGTTATTCAGAAAAGATCGTCGTGTTCATGTATTCGTTTAGTCCTAACTCTAATGTTAACATCGAAATTCATAAGATTAAGAACAAAGAAGAATTAAGAACAAAGCCTCCTACTTATTATAATACATATATTGTTATTATAAGTACGAGCGTATATTCAAATAAGAAACAATAAAATAATTGAATAATTAGTATGAAAAATACTCTTAAAAGTCTTAAATAAACTTTTTACCCTTGAAAGAAAAGGAAACCGTTTTAGGCGAACAATTTCTTTTTGTTGGCGACGAATGCATCGACGACCTTCGTAGTGTAGTGGCTAAGCACGCAGTTTCAAGGCGTCGCTGCTTCGAGGTCTCGGGTTCGATTTCCGGGCGGGTCAATATAGAAATTAAAATTTTCTATATTGTCTCGGGTCTGGGTGTTGTGGTACTACCGTTTTGTCTGATTTCCATAACACAAGTGCATTAGCTACTTACTTTGGGATCAGAGCAATGTATGTGATTGGTGTCCAACATAAAAAAAGATGAAGGGACTTTATCACTTTTTGATTTAGAATTGATCATAGAGGAACAATTACTTAAGTATCTAAAATTACTTTTGACAACATTAATTTTACTCAAGCAAAATTAATTGCTTTTGCTTGACTATAAATACGGGTGTCAATATACAGATATAATATTAGATATTAGCTTTTTCAGTGTTTTTCTTCGGTTGGTCATAGTGTCCATTTATTTTTATTTTTCAGAGCAAGCTGTGTTTACTACTTCTCGATATGGTAAGCCCGTGATTGAGATTGGGCCGTATAGGTACAACCAGTACCACCACCATAAAAAGACGGGTCCTAAGGCCACGTGGACATGTGTAAAGGCCAGGCGTGGGTGCAGGGCCACGTTAACCACGATTGATGACGTTATCATCAGGGTTAACAACAAGCATATTCATTAATGAGTCAAATTTCTTGATTTTGCATATAATTGATGAAAGTTAATTATGTATCTCACTATCTGATTTTGTATTGTACATATATGATTTTTTAAGGTACATGATCAACATTGGACATAATTTGTGATTTATAGTTGTTTTTTAAAATACATAATAAATTAATACAATTTATATATTCCTAATTTATATTATTTTACTTGGTGTAAGTAATTTACAAACGTCTTTATCTAAATAATCTGAAGCATGTTACGATTGCAAGCTGGTCTCATTCCATAATTAGTACACACATTGCCAAAATATTCATAACGTGGTGATTTTATATTTTTGATCGTCTTCCAGAATTCAAAGCGACATTCACTACCTCTCGGTGGGGTAAGCCTGTGATCCAGATCGGGCAGCACCGATTTAACAAATACCATCGATGTAATGGCCCAAAGGCTCGCTGGCAGTGTGTCAAATCCCGCAATTTGAACTGCAAAGCTACGTTGATCACATTTGATAACGTCATCGTCGAGTACAAAAACA
Source organism: Pyrausta purpuralis (assembly GCA_963924145.1). Lineage (NCBI taxonomy): Eukaryota > Metazoa > Arthropoda > Insecta > Lepidoptera > Crambidae > Pyrausta > Pyrausta purpuralis. Next base: position 25,555,310 of record OZ001643.1, read on the forward strand.
ATCACTGCCACGATTGATCAATACCTTTGGGCATCCCAAAGTCAGTCCTCAGTTGTGTATCGCAACATAATGATAAGTTCTTGTTTTATTTACAATTATACGTGGTCCGCAAAAAGTGTACGTATCTATTTGGAAATTCCGTCGGAATCACGAATATATATTCTGATAAACTCACGGCATGGTAATAAAATGTTTTATAAGGCAACTAGTAGTAGTACTAGTAGGAGGTCGTTTAATTTTTACCTATAATATAGATCTTTTAGGTTTTGATTCCTTGTATGTACACTTTTAAGGCAAAGTCATAATATTTACAAAAAAACTCACTCGCTAACTCATGTAATTTACGTACAGGTGTTGGTTTTAATTCTTTCAGAAGCACAGTTCACCACTTTTAGATTCGGTAAACCGGTGATCATGATCAGCAGGCACCGATTCAACAAGTACCATCGGTGCAAGGGCCCAAAAGTAAAATGGAAGTGTGTGAAATCGACCAATCGCAGTAAAGCTGCTCTGACCACTGTTGATGACGTCATCGTGGACTATAGCAACTGCCATAACCATTAATGAAGGTTTTGAACATTTTGAAATCTCACATATTATTAACGACACGTGTAAAATATGTGACCAAACACTATCTCTAATACCTTTTTATCATTTTGGTGGCGTGAATGATTTTAGTAAACAGGCTAGAGTGAACAGGCTTATTCTAGGTGAGCTAGCTCCATCGTAGTCTCTGACTATGCCACGTTTGGTCTAATCCGGTGACAAGAGCGAATCCATTTAAAATAAAATAAAAAAGGAAAATTTTATTTTTATATTTTTGATAATTCATAAATGTGTAAGCATTTAAGCATTGTAATATTTTTTAACTCCTTTTTAGGTTCTGTAGCCGAAAATAACGGAATCCTTATAGTTTCGGCAAGTCTGTCTGGCTATTTATCTTTCTGTCTGTCTGTGTTGTTCTTTATACAAACACTAATATAAACATAATTAAGTGGAAGTAAGTGGATTCCCTAATTCAGTTAAAATTGACAAGAATAGGGCAAGCAAAGGGATTGCGCGAGTCCGACTCGCACTTGGCCGTTTTTCATATTTTTGAAGTGTATAATTGCATTATACTGCCTGTTACGAAATAAAGACGGACAAGTATACATTTTGTTATTAGTCTAGATACGATCTTAGTTTTTTTATTTCTGTGTAGTAGCTATTATATCGACGGTTCCCGGGCTATTTGTATTAAGCGACATTTTGTAAACTTTATACCAGAGCTGTTAAAAGTTTTGATTTTTGAAAAAAAAATCATAACTATCGCAATTTGTAAAATTTTAGAAAAAAATGGATATTTATTGATTAGGTTACATAGTCTGCATAATCTGATAGGTTTTGTTTTCTGATATTCCTATTATTAACGAAGATACATGTCGTTTAATGCAAAATGATCCTTTTATTTTATTTTTTTGTTTTAGGCTAAATGATTTTACCGCCTAAGATTAGTTTTTGTTGTTCCTGGCTAAGTGACTTATCCGCCTAGGTTTATTAATACTTGCTCCAGGTTAAATGACCTAACCACCTAGTACTGAATGTAATAGCTCCAGGTTAAATGGTTCAAATTGAAGAGTTTTTCATACTTCATAGCTGAACTAAATGATTTAAATGCCATAAACTATACAATTTCGTGTATGGCTTATTCAGTTTAAGCGCCGATTTACTTACGCCGATTACTAATTTGTTCCTAATCGTGCCTGAGTAATGGAGTTTACTGAAAGGGGCAGTTAAAATATTGTTGAATTTAAAGGAACCTAGGAATTATTATCCTAAAAATAATTAGGAAATGAGAAATAAAACAGATTGTACTGCTCAAATGTACTTTTTATTTTAATTATCATCAGCTAGGAACTACAGTAACTTTCCAGTTTACCAGATTAACCTTTTTATCACCGTTGTATAGGAATCACAAGTTAACAGTATTTTATTTAAGTAGCCTTTAGTCTCATTATAAATGATTGAAACGAACTACATACATACATACTTATTTTAAATTTATTTAGGTACTTAGTATTCTAAACTCAGCTGGGCAGTGACTTCCGAAAACTGTAACTGTTTCAGGCAACGGATTCGCCATATTTTTTTTAGGTCCTGCACCTTATTTTCCTTAACCATTTTCTTTGTTTTTTGTGGTCATATTAAAATTCACCTAAAAACCTAATGTTTCAAGTGACCTCATCTAGTAAATTCAAGTATCTAGCTAATTGTATTATGCGACATTCTTATGTATTTATGAGGTAAAGCTAATTGTATGAAGCGACATTATTATGTATCTGTAAGGAAAGGCCAATTGTATTAAGCGTTAATCTTATATAATCATAAGGTAAAGCCAATTGTATGAAGCGACATTGCAAAATATTTATAAGGTGAGGCTAATTGGTTTAACGAACATTGCCTGTAAATTTTGATCCAGGAATGAGGGTTTAAGTAACTCTTTGGTATTTCATAGTGAGCTTAAGTACACAGTTCCTAAAGTTGTCAAAATTTTGTGTCGGTACATACATCGCAGTGCAAAATGGGCTCCGAAAATGCGATAGTATGAAGCGACAAAAAAGTGCTCAGATCGTCACAAAACCCAGCTCAAACGACGCGGAAAAATTCGCTGATTCCGAATATGTATATAAGTCAATTTCGCCCAAAATGTCGCTTAATACAAATAGCCCGGGAACCGTCGATATGGTATTTTTAAACATACTTTTTTGTGGTTTGGAATGCGGGTGTTGCCAGTTTTATGAGTGCTATATTATTCTGCACTATAAGTTTTCTTCAGGGCCTATTTTCACAACCTCGCATTTTAGAATACCAGTTATTGTGATAGAAAAACATCGTTTCAACAAATACTGTTGAAGTAAAGCCCTAAAGCGACGTGGGTGTGCGTCAAGGTAGCGGGCGGCTGCAGGGCGACTCTTACTACTTTTGAGGATGTAATTGTTAAGGTCAATGACAATCATAATCATGACTAAGTATTTATGAGCCGTAAAAAACTTCATTTTACCGTGTGTTTTGTATATGGTGTGTCAAATAAGTTACATAAAAAGTATAATAATTTCAGAAAGTCGTTAGCAATGAGCAAATATTGTATTTTATAATACTTTACTATTAAAATCAATATCCTTAGTGTGTTAAAATGTTTCAGCCTTTTTCACTTCGTCACAACGCGGTAATCCGGTGTTAGTGTTGGGAAAATACCGTTACTGCCGGCACAAGAGCGCGACGGGTCAGAGGATGACGTGGATATGCACGAAATACCCAAAATGTAAGGCCACTCTGTACACGTACGAAAACGACATTATAAGGACAAAAAACGCACATGTACACGATTAAACATTATGTAAAACTTCTTAAACTTACAGAGTAATTATTCACATGAACCTTACTAACCGTCAGCGCCTATATAATCAGAAATACTTATTTAATAACTTAAATAAGTATTTCTGATTATATAGGCGATGATGGTATAACTACCACGAGGTTATTTTTTTTGTAGTTTATGTAGCGTATATTCTGTAAATGAGCGAACTCATTATAATGAGATTAACCTCACCATCTATATAAGCTAAAGCGGGAAATAAATATTTGACGCCAATATTTCTTTTTCTTGTCTAATTTTGAGTACCTTATAGTTAACTTCTTTATTTTTTACACTATAAGCAAAAATATAGACGGTTGCACTGAACCTCAAGAAAACACTCAATGTTTCTTTTCAAGCATGTTTGTTCCCTAAAAGCGTTTCTGCTTTACCGTGTAGCTCAAACTTTGTTTAACTGATTACTGTTACAAAAAATATATACTCGTACAATTTTGATTATGAGCATTTTTGCTACATTACAACATGGCAAACCAGTGTTGGAGGTTGGGACAGTATCGGTACGATCAGTTAGAATAAGGGAAACCTTTCAGCATGGCCAACCGCAATTTTTATTGATGGAGTATCATTGATGGATGTGTGGGTTAATCGTTGATATTATTTTTTCAGTGCCGACTTTTAGCAAATCCGTAAATGGGTTCCCGGTTCTAACGTCGGGGCACTATCGGTACAACATCAAGCGCACTGCAGGCCCCAGAGCCACGTGGGTCTGTGCCAAGTACCCAAAATGCAGAACTGGACTTATCACTATCAACGGAGTAATAGCCAATAATCAATAATTACAATTTTATTCTATCTCAAAAGTACATATTCATATTATGAATTTAAATTATGGTTTATGTATTTATTTATTATTATTTCATAGTATAATCGTTTACAAAGTGTTTACTAGTCTTCGTGTCACTAAACATTGTGTTTGTTGTGACACAGCACATTCGAGGTTTGACGCTCGAGAGAAATAATATAACAGTATTGTTAGTCTAGACTTAACATGGTGAATACATTATTAAAAAAAAACAATAGGTATATAACTTGCTACCGGGTGCCAATAGCATATACATAGAGGATAATAATGACACGATAGGGTGGGAGATGATAGGGTAAAACTAATGCAGTATTTAATGGTCACAAAGTGTAAATAAAAAAACCAAAATGCACTAAAAAGTCTTAAATAAACTCTTCACCATTGAAAGGAAAGGAATCCGTTTTAGGCAAACAATTTCTTTTTGGAGTCGGTGCTGTGATAGTTGATGCTTGATGGTCAAAGTGATGGCACCAACTCCAAAAAGAAATTGTTTGCCTAAAACGGATTCCTTTCCTTTCAGTGGTGAAGAGTTTATTTAAGACTTTTTAGTGCATTTTGGTTTTGAAGTCGGTTTTAACTTTTTTTTAAAGTTTATTTTATTTCTTCATTTTTGTGATTACATAATAGGGGGTGGAGGGAGTTGCACCTTATGATTCTATTTTTTTAAGAAGCTACAAATTACCTATCATATGTTCCGTCATTATAATTACTGAACTCCTAAGCGTTAAGGAGTTCCACCATCAGCTCAGCCCCACAAGATGTTGACTATCAGACGTAACAACACGTCAACATTAAGATTCTAGTAAAGAAACACTATACGTGCCTTTAAAATTTGAGGGTTTCCCTCGATTACACCAAGATCCCATCATCAGATCCCAAAATGGAAAAAATGGGACCAATTAGCAGGTACACCCTCTAAGTAGGTGAAAAAAAATTTCGATTCGGTCGACAAACGACTGAGATATGAGTTAACATACATACAAAAAAAAAAAAAAACATACAGTCGAATTAATAACCTCCTCCTTTTTTGAAGTCGGTTAAAAATGAAATACCTTTAATTTTTATTGTGTAGTACTTTTTGTCGCAAATAAAGGAACTGATTTTATATGAAAAAGAAACCTTTGGTGATACTTTTATGGAATAACCGAACGTTTGAGAATAGTAATCATACTGCTTCTTGTCCTTCTTCTTCCTTTCCTATTGCCATCTTCTGGGTCGGGACTCCTCACACATCTGCGCAGTATTTGGGCTTCCTCGAGGTTTGATCTAAGATCAACAGGTAAAAGGTGGGCGGCCTATAACGATTTGATCATACTGTAAACAGTATACATGTATAGTTATAATTTATTTATTGGACAGTGTAATGCATCCTTCATATTGCAACATGTTTATGTAACAATAACATTAATTGACTTTATTCATAACAATTCAATTTTATCTTTTTAGTTTTCCGTACACAACTTTTATTTAATTGTACTTTTAAGTGCGCTTGTGATCATGGAATTGTAAGTTGTAGTCTTGAAATGTATTGTTTAATGTCGGCTAGAAAAAAACATATATTGCTAACTTCATTGCATGTAACTTGTCTGAGCTAAAACTCTTAACGTTTGATAATTACTGGTAGCTGCAGTTCTAGCCAGAGACACTGACAGAATTAAGAAAAACAAAACGATAAATGTGACTAACTAGCCTGCCTGACAAAGCTCTAATTGTTTTTTTCTTCTATTTATATAACTGACTTTCTCTTTCAGAGCCCGTGTTCACTACTTCACGGTTCGGCAAGCCTGTCATAATTATTGGCCACTATAGGTTTAATCGAGATTATCACTATAAAGGAAATAGAGCCAGATGGGTGTGCGCTAAGTACCCAATGTGTAAAACTACATTAACAACTGTAGATGACGTGATAACCAAAGTGAACTTGGAGCACACACACTAATGTTCCTGAAATAATATAATCATAAGTATTAGACAAAACGGGACTTAAACGTGAATAAAACTCATAGGTAAACCGCGAATCTACTTTACATTACGTTACGTTTAACGTTACTTTTGTCGTCCTCTCCCCGATTTATGTAATTCATATTATTATTATGAATTAAATGTTCTCCATTTAGGTGAAAGTAATCTTTTTCATTTCTTCTGTTCGGAAAATTGAACTTTCATGTGAAGATATACGGGTGGAAAATAGCTTTTCCATCTCTAGGGTGGAAAGTTATTTAGTTTTAATTGCTACGATGAGACACGGAGTTAAAGATAATTGAGAGAAAAAAAAAAGCTTTCCATATTTTAAAGATTAGCTTAACATTAAAAGCGTGTTTATTATTGTCACATATTTAAAAAAATATGCAGTAAGTCTAATTTTTAACAATTTAAAAACTACTAATATAATATTCGGTTGCCCGCCATACACAGTGACACTTTTTTTTTCATTTTAAATTGTGACATTAGGTTAGTCTTTGATAATATATTTTTTTAGTTTGGTCGATTACCGCACAGATTATTAAGCACGCGGGGGCGGGCACCTAGCCGCGATTTTGTTGTTCATTAATCTTCTTACTCACTCCCATCTTTAGCTGTCACTCATAGCGCTAACTCATGAGGCAAAATGGAACCTGGAATTCGACATAATCTGTGGTAGTTCTGATGACAAGGTAAAGGTTGATCGATATTTTTAAAATTTATTTGAAATATTTGATAACGTACACGTTTTATGTACTGTTGTCTTCTGTGCCGTTACTGTCCTTCTAATCGTGTGTTTTATGTATAACGCTAGTAAACAAACTGATATGTGATGTAAAAACTTGAGATTTCATCTCTCGCCAAACAACATAATATCTCACTATCGCATCACAATCACTAGCTAAATTTATTTATTTTTCCTCACAGTCGAAATGAAAAATAGTATGTTTAACTCGGGTGAACACTCACTCCGTTCGAGCGCTAAAAAAACTTCTCGAGTGAAATGGGTCACTTTCTCCTCTTGTGTAACAATCTACTATTTATACATTAGGATGATACGGAGAACATTAATTAGGAGGTAAATAAAAACAAAGGCTACAAAACAGACGTCATGTATGTCTCGCTATGCGGTCGACCTTTAGAAGTAATTTTATTTTTCATTCACATCAAAACGTTTTAGAGGTGTTGTAGATATCCGAAATGCCAGGCCCCTGTGTTGACAATCGATAATAGTACTAATCGTCGTTGCTACAATCTACCTGAGATTGAATTTACCTTTACTTCGAGTCTAATAATAAAAATAATAAACGAAAATATACTAAAAATATAATCTTCTAAGCTACCTTCTTACGAAATAAACACATACAGATTTTAATTTACGAAATATTCGAATAACACGTAGTTATAGAGGCATGACCAATGCTTTAAGAGAATAATAAACATTGAAGTTCATTAAAAAGCAAAATTATTATTTCGTAATCGAAAAACCATATAAATTAAATTTCTGAAATCCCCCGACTAAAATATTTATCTACCTTCTTATTTATTATTAAAAACCCAAGTAATTCCGTCGGGGCTGCCACTATCTGCCATATTATAACCATTTTTTTTTTCAAGTATAATTGTAGTCGTATTTTAGACATTTTAATGAATTGTTTTTTCGATTACGAACTTTATTATTAACGTCGTGGGTATTTTAATTTTTTTAACTTTGTTTTTTTTGTGAATAAATTTGTTAACCTACCATTATTTAATAAAATATTATTTTTGCCAATTTGGACTAAGTGATTTGGCGAGATTGTTTTGTAAAAAAGGTGTGCTGCTAGTAGGTAAAGCGTGGTGGGGAAACTTAAATTACTGCCTATAGTCTGTTGTACTGCTATCTTCGGGAATCGTACTACTATGACAATAGTTACCGAGTTTCTACCGCTGCTTCTTCACATCACTAGCCCACAATGTTCACTTACCCAAAGCAAGGGTAAGATATTAAGGTTAAAACGAGTATAAGTGCTCCCAGTTTGTTTTAATAGATTACTTTTATGACAATTCTAATTAAGATTTGTGTGCATGTTGCCATTTCTATGTATATCTGTGTGCGTACGAGTAGATTTATACGTAATTAAATATTACAGCGCCAATATTTACAACCTCACGGTATGGCAGGCCTGTGATGATCATCGACAGCTATCGCTACAACCACCACTGCAACAGTAGAGGTCTCAAAGGCATATGGATGTGTGTCAAATACCCTAGCTGCAAGGCAAAAGTAATCACAATAAATAACGTTATAGCTGGGAGCAAAAATACACACTCACACCCTTAACACTTTTCGAGGCAGTGAACGGCTATAGCCGTAAAATAATACAAGTTCTTTTGTGTCTGGGATACCGCCTCGTAAAGTGTTAAGGAAAAGCTACACAGCTTGCTTTCTGCCCCGGGAAAGTTAAAATCTACAGCAGCCTGTCAGATCCTTAACGGCCACACTTAAAGTATTACGCCACACGCTATGTTAAAAAGTAAGATACTTTTGCCATATATGAATAGGCAAATTATAATTTTGCGTAAATGTGGACAGGTCATAATAAGTAGAGTTTTTTTAAAATAAGATGCGCGTTTGATGGGCTTTGAGAAATTTACAATGGCTGATCGTAATCCTAAAGACAAATAATGAAATAATTAAAATCGAAAACCACATTGTCATTCCTAAATTCATAAAAAAAGTTTATTTGGTAATAGCAAAAGAAATTGGTTTCATAAAATTATATATTATTTTATACCAATAAAATGACTGAATAAGTCATATGTAACGAATAAAATAATTATTCTTTTATTTTTCTCGTAATACTCTCGAACGACAATCTCACTCTTCTCTCTTTGCCTAGCCTTATCCTATTCCAATTGGTGTCGGTTCTTTTCGTTGTTCTTTCTTTGCCGTATAATTATATCCTGTGTCAACGAGTCATTGACTTGAGCCTTCATTATAATTTTGAATGTTGGAGTCATAAATCGATATTTTTTTTTTTATAAATGCGATAAGAAATGTAATGATGTCAGTACTTATCTAATTGCACAGATGATACAGAGAGGAGTGCTAATACTTTTCTGTTTTAAAATGAAAGTTGTAGCTCTGAGGATACAAATATCTACATAATGACCTTATGGCCTTTGTAGTTTACTTTGTAATGACTATTTTTTCTTTTTGATTATTTTTAAGGCCTAAACTTATTTTCTTTTTGTCTTTTCATGCTAATGCTGATAAACATAAAATGAATATTTAATCTGAGTAGTATTTGCAGGGCCAGAATATACCACTTCACGGTACGGAAAGCCTGTGATGATTCTTAGTGGGTACCGGTATAACCTGTACATTCGCAGCAAATGGCCGAAAGGACTGTGGACATGCGTCAGATACCCAGGGTTAGAGAACGACATTATCAAACGCAATGAATCACATAACCACTAATGTTAATGGTAAATTTTGCGAGACTATATTTCTAAGGCAAGTTATTTAACGTCTTAACACATATGACATATTACTTACCTACCAACCTTGCTTAAATTGAATATTATGAACTTATTATTTATTTACCCCATGGTTGTCTGAAAGACATCGCTTATAAATAGCGATTAGACTGCCTTAATTGTACTCGTACATTTCCCTCAAGTCAATTTGAAACTGACCTAAGTATGTAAAGAAAAGTTACGATATTCTATTAATTTGATTTGTAATTCACTTATTGGTGTCATCATGGTGCCATCTAACTCAGGTATATGCATCCAGCAAAAACCCTACAGTGAGCATTGTGTATATTATTTGTTATTTTCTGTTCATGCTTGCAGTTACCCTAACTAGACTCTAAAAGCCTTTTCAGTAATTTTATGAGTACTTTTTCTCCAGAGGTGCTCTTCACCACGTCGCGTTTCGGCAAGCCCGCCATAGTGGCCGAGAGGTACCGGTACAACATCCTCTACAACAACGGCCCCAGAAACACTGGATCTGCGCCAAGTACCCCAAGTGTAAAGCTAGCATTTGCACTAATGAGAACATGATTACGAAGATTTTGAAGGGTATTACTAAAGGGTAGAACTTTAATAAGTTTTAAATTAATTTTAGACTTAAAACTTTAGATTTAATCAGTTTTTAACATATACATAGCTCGTAGCGCAGTAGCGCTTTGGTCGTGACCGAAGTTAAACTACGGTGCGTTCATGTTTGGATGGGTGACCATTCCGACTATACATAGAAGGGACGTCTATCACAAGCATCTCCGTGCTTAGGAAGGCACGTTAAGCTATTTGTTATAGCTAATGTTCGCTTGCCTTGCAGACGTCTCTTATTATTGTATCCTGATAAAATGCCATGACCTGGTCTTGTGCCTAAAATATTTTCTCTGTTTTAAGTGCAAAGAATCGTTCATTGTGGCAGATGCAACTTTAAATATTTTGCTATTCATTGTTTTTTTTTATTATTTACAGTCCATTTAATTTGTAAACTAATTAATATATTTTTCTTAAAGTATTATTATATGTATTTTTAGACATCGGGCACTTTTACTATTTTTTATTTTATCTTCATCATTATCACATTCGAAATTCCAAATTTTACCCTTTATTTTACTATGTGTTAAATAGAAGTCATTATCGTGGAAAGGTACGTAGCTACTTCTGAATAAAGGCTATAAATTATCCCAAGGTTTTCCACGGCAAGTGGTCGGAAGCGTTTTTTTTAACCATAGTGATCCTGCAATACTTACAGATCAATTAATATTCGTTTTGTATTTGATTGATAGTTGCTTATTCCTAACATAAATATATTTTATATTTAGAGATGTTTGTGTTCACTACTTCGCGACTTGGGACCCAGTAATTCAAATAGGAATCCTTTGCTATAATCGCTACCACCGGATTAAGAGACCTAGGTGTATCTGGTTGTGTGCAAGATATCCTAGGTGTAAGGTGTTTATCAAAGCTTATAATGTAAAAATTGTAAAAACAAGATATGATCACACCCACGATTGATAAAGGCAAATATTTAAAAATATATAATATTTTCTATTCTTCATCTCTAACTTGAGATGCGCTCTCGGTAGTGCAGTAATAGCTATTCCTTTTTGTTTCTTGCATTCCTCTTGACCTCCTTTTACGACGTGATTTTGACTTTCTTGGATGAAATAACTTCTTTGATGCCTCTCTATTGCCTCTTTTCCTTCTACTGTTCCTTACAAGATAATATCTAAGAACCTGTCATGTCGTATCAGGAGTCCTGTCATATTGCCCATTTTATTATTTTTAGGCTTGTGTTTTCAATTATTGGCCCGATAAATAAATAATTCAAAGAGATTTTCATATTCATAGTTTTTCAATATAAAATATACTTTCAGGTCAAGGTCTGATTCTGCTGCAAACGAGGAAGGGAAAACCGTTGCTTCAAATTAACAAGCACAGATACAATTGCAAGAGGATCACGGGTCCAAGAACCTACTGGGCGTGCAATCAGGCCCATAAGGCTTGCAAGGTATCCATCGTGACCCTTCATGACGTCATCGTCAAAACTAGTAATGAGCACAATCATGCGTAATTATTAAACTTATATTATTAGGTATTTTTAGTTTTATACCATGCTGTTATGTGATTATGGCATATATCATAGCAGTTTTATGTGATTTGCTATTTTCGAATTAGGCTTGAAAGGGTTAGGGTGTGAATTGAATCTTGATTAGTCCTTCAGATCCCCTTTTTTTAAAACGATCTCCAATGTTTAAATAACAGTGCAAACGATGATACCTTATATCACAGAGTGCGAATGTAATAATAATAATAATAGTCCCCCTAGCCGATTTCGACTACGGTGGCAAGTCATAACGACTAACCGACTGCGCGAGACATATTAAAAGTCATAAAAGTCATTTATTTATGCAAATAGGCTCTCTGGGGGCACTTTTACACGTCCCAATATAAACCCTACCACAGCTTCGGGACAATTGTGTCAATGCCTCTTTTCAAAAGGTTTACAATGTTTGTAGTGATCATGCAAGTCCATACATTATTATCTTGTAAATAATCAACTTACAATACTTTATAATACCCTTTCGTCATAAGGGTTTCTTTAATAACAGTTTTAAATTTATTAACCGGTAAGTTTACAATGTGTTCTGGTAGTTTATTGAAAAATTTTATAACTTTCCCCATGAAAAAATTACCAACCTTTCGAAGCCTTAATTGTGGAAACGCAAGCTTATCCTTATTCCTAGGAAATATAGAAATTAATATTTCCTCTGATGAAGTTATCGAAGAAAGTTGTTGTATTTGTTTTCTTAAGTCTATAACCGTGTTTGTTGGTTCCTCAAGTCTAATCTTTATTTCATAAATAAGTTCAGCTTTGTTAAGATAATCAAACTTAATTGAACGAGACATTGTAAAGTTAAAAAGTTACGAATAATTCAATAAAGTTCAAAATAAAATTGAGTACCTTAATTCCTCTTCAAATAGTGATTAAAGTGAATTAGTGAAGATATATGTTGAAAAAGAAAATCGGAGAGTAAAAATAAATAGGTAGAGAGTTTAAGAAAAATAAGAGTTCTCGGTTAATTAAGTTAATTAGAGAACAGTTATTTAAATCAAAGTTAAGTTAAAAGAACAAAGTTAACTTAAGACCAATTAAGGTAGATTTAGTTAAGTTAATAATCTCCGAGTTTCAAGGGGTTAAGTTCTGAGATGATAGTTAAGGTGTTAAGATTTAGGATGATATGAGATGGTAGTGAAGGGGTTAAGATATGAAGATAGTGAAGGAGTTAATAATATGTTATCCAAAAGAGATAGCCAAAGAGGGTGATAAGGTAAAGAGGGTGAAAAGGTAAAGAACACTAGTAAAAGTGTTGTTTTTGAATTTAGAAAAAGATAGAAGATGAAAAGAATGAGATGTAAGAAAAGAAAGAAAGAGGGAAGACTGAAGACTAAAAGTTGGGCGCCAATTTGTCGTGAAGCGACAAATGTAAAGAAGTAGAAGGTAAAAGAAAGAGGTAAAAGAGGGAATAGAATTTATATTAAAACAAAAAAAAATACAGTACCGAAAAATGAGATGAGTTGATGTATGTATGAATGTAAGTAAAGTGCAGTGGGCGTGAGTTAGTGTCTTCAGATCTTCTATAAGTATTGTCCTGGAGGCAGCAAAGGGCGGCGTCGGAGTGCAGGGCCGACACAGCGGAGGTAGCAGCGACGCCGATGAGCAGCGGTGACAGGCGCCGTGAAGAAGTATAGCAGCGACGCCGATGTGCAGCGGTGACAGGCGCCGTGAAGAAGTAACTCACAGCAGTGATGAGGGTAACGGGAACTATGTAGAAAATGTTATGATCAGTTGGAGTGCCAGAAGTACTTGGTCTCGGGTCCTCTTCCGAGAAGGAGACAGGTCCCTCCCCTAGAGCGAGGAGGTGTTACTGCAGTCAATGGACTCGGATACTCCTCCGGAAATGTGTCCGGTCCCTCCCCTAGCGTGAGGAGGTGTTTCAGTAGTCACCGGCGGTTCTTCAAGACTTCTTGAGGGAAAATGTAGAGTGTTAAAACTTGAAGTATATTTGATGAATTATAGAACTGTTCGAGCTTAGAACTCGGAACCGAATGAATTGAATGAAAAAAGTAAAGGCTTATATAGGGGCCTGGGCCGTTCAAATTTAGATCGAATTAGGTTTAAAAATAGAACATGAATACTGGTGGTTTACAGAGGATTAAACCCGAAAAAGTAACAAACTTTGATAGAAGTTGTCAGACTTTGAAAGATATTGTCATAACAACCATGTCAATAAAAATATAAAAATTTTCAAAAATCAAGCAATTTACATAAATAATCTGGAAAACGAATCATCACCCAATGCAAATTAAAGGAAAATTGCAAACAAAGGTAAAACACGGCTATTTTTACAGTATTATGTACAGAAAAGTAGAATAACAGAGCTTTGAAAGTTTGACGTTTTTAGATTCACAATAAATATTGTTCAAAAAGGATTAGAAAACAACAATAATCCAAAAATACAGAGTAATAGTATAAGAAGAGTAGAAAGGCAGGTAATGCCTATAGTTTAATGTCTACAGTACGAATTTTAGGGAGAAAATACGAACTGCGTTATGGTAGATAGAATCTATGATTAACTCTATGTTCGTGTTTACAGCAAATGAACCAGCAATCTTTGGATGGAAAAAGGAAATGAAAGCATGGAAAAACAAAGATAATGAGATGAAAATGTTAATGTGAGTCCGATGAATACTAAATATATTAAGGTACTCAATTTATTACACGTAATACATGTACATCGGTACAGATTATATTTGTGTATGTCATTATTTTTCGTGAATGAATGTATTTTTTCCGTACATACATTAAATTTTCGTAAATATATTGAGAGGCTAGAGTAAATATTCTAATTTCTTGAAACACCTCTCGTAAAGAATCTTGAGGTTAAAGAATATAAATAGCTCGCACGGCTCTTTTTTGTAACACAAAAATTGTTTCTACATAAGCAGCCGCGCCCCACAGTAAAATGCCGTAGGACATCAAGCTATGGAAATAACTAAAATAAACTAACCTAGCTGTTTCTTCCTTAGTCAAACGTCTAATCTTCCTTACAGCAAAAGCAGCTGAGCTTAGTTTCCCTGACAAGGCCTCTATATGAGGACCCCATTGTAGTTTGGAGTCTAAAGTGATTCCCAAGAATGTAGTGGAGTCAATAGTATCAAGCGGCTTGTCTTTTATCTTAACCTGAGTTGTTGCCTGCCGGACATTAGGCATCGTAAACTTTACACATTTAGTTTTACTTTCATTAAGAAGGAGATTGTTAACAGTAAACCAATGTAATACGTGTGAAAGAGTATTATTTACATCGTCAAAATTTCCTTCACCTCTTGGAATTTTAAATATAAGTGAAGTATCATCTGCAAACAATACTATAACACAAAGATTCCCTACAAAAAGCGGGAGGTCATTTATATATATTAAAAATAAAAGAGGTCCTAATATGGGGCACACCCATTGTTAGAGGTGCTCCAGAAGACTCAGTTCCGTATACCTGAGAGATATGAATTAATTAAGTTTAACGAATTCAATGATGCCCCATAGTGACATATCTTTTTAAATAATGTTTCATGATCCACACAATCAAACGTTTTCGATAGATCACAGAAAATGCCTAAAGCATCATGCCTATTATCATAAATATCAAATACATGTATTAAAAGAGCAACTCCTGCATCCGTGGCGCTTCTTCTTTTAGTAAAACCGAATTGTTTGTTATGTAATAACTTGTTGGATGAAAAGTGTGCTAAAATTTGATTGAATATAATCTTTTCATATATTTTACTCAAGACTGGCAGAATCAATGTTGGCCGGAAGTGTGAGGGGTCACTTTGGTCACCCGCTTTAAAAAGCGGTATTATTTAACTAATCTTCATTAAACAAGTAAACTGGCCGTCATCAATACACTTGTTAAAAGGTAATGCTAGTTGAGGGGCTATTATGTTAATAATTGACTTAATAATATGCGCAGATAGTCCCCACAGATCCTCCGTTTTTTTCAACTCTAGCAATGTTTTTATTATTATTTCAGGACCTACATGCCTAAAGTGCAGTTGAAAATTACATTTACTGACATAAAGTTTTAGAATAGATTTGGCTATTACTGAAGAAGAAGCAAGTTCTTTCGTTGTTGTTGGTGCAATATGTGAAAAAAAAACGACACAAAAGCAGTTGCAACTTCTAAATTTTAATTTATTGTTTTATTATTGATTTTTAATTCAAATTTACCATCTCTCAATTTGTTTTCAAGTTTCTTAATTTATGATGCTCCATGTAGCTATTGCTTTATTTTTGAAGCTAGAGACTATTCTACGAAGGTGATGGGATTTTGCTATAACACAAACTTTTTTAAATATTTTTGAATAATTTCTAACGTATTGAATAAAGTTTTGGTCTTGAGCTTTCTCGTAGACTATATAATTCATATAATTCAATCCTACTTTAATGAATTCCTGGCGTGGCCCAATTATTAAATTGACATTGGATCTTATTTGATTTAGTCTTTTTTATGGGAAATATTTCATTAAATTCGTTTTTAATTAAGTTAAAAAGGTTGTCATATTGTTTATCTACACTATCACTAGTATTTTGTTTCACTGAATATAGTGTATCGTTAGTTGTATTCCTTAATCTATCTAACCTATTATCTGTAACAGGCCTATACATAGTTTCCACAGGTAAACTTGCGGTATGATTGTGTTCAAATAAAACCTTTTGACCTCTATGATCAGAACTGAGGCCAATTAAAATACTTTTATGAATGACACTTGCGTTTGTGTCACAAAAAATATTATATAAGTGGCCGTGGTGGGGGTTACCCTTGTAGGTTCACAAAAGAGATTTTTTAAATTTAAAGATATGAAAAGATTAAGAAATCTAATGGCGTTATTCCATTCCCTTAAAACATCAAAGTTAAAATCTTCACATAATATTATTTTCTTATTAGATTTTGAAACCTTTTCTAGCGCTGATTCCATAATTGGTTCAAAAAGTTGGTAAGTAGCGTCGGGGAGCTATACACAGATAAAATAATATAATATTCGAGCTCAGTACATGCTAATTCGAAAGTACGTTCTAAAGAGAGTGACACAATGTCCCTGCGATCTTTACAATTTAATTCATTATTTATAAGTATGAGTTGCCCCCCTCTAGTTGTGGTTTCTCTTGAAAACGAACTATCTACTGTATAGTTTTCAAATCTAATCATTATTTCACATTTTATTTACCAGTGCTTACCTTAATCTTGTAGAAGTAATGATAGTTCAAGCTCTTTGACAGCCAGGCCTTGTATATTTTGGTAAACAACATTAAAACTAGACCTGGAGCTCTATTTTTGAATCACTCGCTTCAAGATGGCGAGTGATTTTCGTTCGAAGATGAATTAAAAGTCATAGAAAAAAACTCGTAGACGAACGAAAATCACTCGCCATTTCGAAGCGAGTGATTCAAAAATAGGGCCCCTGGCCTTTGTCTGCCCTCTTAGTTTCAAGCCTCAGAGGTTGTCTGGTTGATAACATCAACATTACTATTATTACTTACAAGTTGATAACCATGTGATATGGATTTGTTATTATAGTGCACAAGTGTGTGCGCAAACAGAGGTGCACTCTCTATTCCTTTCACTCTCATAGCCCGATGGTACAGCGATCTGCGAATGTAATTAAGACAGCGAACTATACTACGTCTCCTCTACTTGCTTGCTTACGAAAGGCTTTTACAGCACATTTCAACTTAATTTTTGATGGAGAGTGGTAAATGCTGTGTGTGTGTATGTGTCCGTAAACAAAGAATATACGAAATGGAACTTCTTATGTATATGATTTTTCATACTTTCTATTTGGTGAGTTTTGTGCGCTTAGAGTATTATAATTTTTTATTAAATTTTACGTGTTTGTAAGCCGTAAAGCAATTAAAGTTCTAATGAGTCTGGGATACTTTCCTGAAAGTTTTAATAGTGTAGGATTACCTTTTTTATAGAATTTAAATTAATAGAACGGCCCACCGGTATCCACTTAAGTCTCGAATATCAAAATGTATATCACCTTATAAGCTATGCGTATTTTTGGCTAATTATAAACTAATAAATGGATATTAAAGAAAACTTGCGCATTTCAGATGTTATTAATTAAATGAGGTAAAAATGATTGCAATCAAAAATATACATGACATATATTGTGCAGTCAGAGAATCACGCTCGTACATTATTTTTAACTCAATTTATTTATCTTATCGTATATTAACTAATATTTTATAAATCCATTCAAGTGTTTAATAAAATGTATTTTTTTCAATTACTGTGACACTGTCTATGGCCCATGCCTGCTGGTCCGTACAGCGAAACTCATACAGCGAGTACAAAATGCCTGCATTAGATTCTGCGACCACATCCCTCCCCGGACCCACGTTACTCCATACATTAGCGCTGCAAACTTACTGCGGATAGAAGCTCGCAGAAAATTTCATCTTGCAACCCTACTGTTCGAAGTCATTAGGATACATCGACCACGGTACTTACACAAGGACTTGGTATGGGCACGAGGTGGGAATGTACGTGGGGGAAAGGAGTGCACGAACGTCTTCCCGAGACATCGTACAGTCGCATTCCGGGGTTCCTTTAAATTCGCCGCTACTCGATGCTGGAACACTCTGGCCCCGCCGTTGCGCGCCCTAAAGACAAAACAAACATTCAAAAAGAACCTGAAGAACACCTTTTGAAAATCAAATTTGATGACAAAAAGCACAGATACACTTACGAACAAAGAATGCGCGTCATGTCAGGTGACAACGATTACGGGGAAAAGTCATCTGCATAGGCAGCCCTCTTCACACAATGGACCCATCCTCGCACACGAGTGTTGCTTTTCAGCGTTGCTGTCGGCATATTGTCCATGTTACGTTGCGGTCGCTATTTTTCTCTGTATTGTCGCTGAGCGAACAGAACTTTCTTATGTTATTTTCTTATGTTTTATGTTATTCTTTTTTTTAGTTTTATCTATACTCACAAGCCATCCTTTGAAACTCAGTGTCGCGGCATACGGCCACGACTAATGCTGAGAGGGTGCCTTTTCGTCTCATACTCGATGTTAATGTTTAATAAGTGTGTGTGTTTGTCTGTTTACTGTATATGTGTTTAAGAGTGTGTAAGTCGAATAAATGTATTTTCTTTCTTTCTTTTCTTTATTTTGTCTTTTTAAGTAACTTGCTTTTAGGTTGAAAATTTTTTCTTCAGTAAATCTTTTAAAATTATGCAACTTTTGTAATCATCCCATGATTTTTCATCGAGAAACTTTTTCAAGTAAGGTCTCATGAACTTTTCAAGCTGTAATATAGTGGCTGAAAGTCTTTCATTGCTTATTATCAGCACTAGCCAATTTTACAAGACAATAGTTGCTAGTAGAGTGAGACGTGTAAATGTGTAAGTGTAGCCTATTAATAGCTGCATTTAAAAAGAACCTGTGGTCATTTTGGGCTGCGTCCTCCTTATAAGTACCTGACTTTTCAGGGGCTATCACCATCAATGCATTTTTTTTAACATGAAGCATCTTTTTCAGTATTATTTTGCACATCCCAAAAAGGCAACAAGGTTTTGATAGTCAACGGGCAAAGGTTCAAGAAGACGTCCGTTTACGGATGCAAGTCTTGGTGGTGTTGCATCAAGAGGACATCCAAGGCTTGCACGGCCAGCCTCAGGCTGATTAATGACCAACTAGACATGCTCAACCTTTTGCATAATCACAACTAAATAAAACTTGGAAATGTTCCAAGTGGCTGAAGGTGCTTGTAATTTACAGCTTTTATTTTTATATCTTTTATTATATTGTTTTGATCAACTTGCTATTTAGAGTAAGAGGTCAGTTCCAGAAAATTTTGATGTGGTCTTATTATATTAGCCGGGGACATAAATATAAATGTAATGGAAGACAGTGATAATAAATACTGTGACACTTCACAACGTGTATTTTTTTACTTTTGTGTGCACTAAAAAGTCATAAATAAACTCTTCATAAGTAATAAAGTCATAATTTAAAAAATCTTGTTAACTTATTAATTAAATTGAAATTTTAGGTGCGCCGTTCATCACAGTGAATACCTGTGGAAAAGAGATTCTAATGACTGGATCTCACAAATTTTACAAAGAACGAGTAAAAAATGAAAAATGTTAATAGCGGTGCTTTAAAAGGAGTAGGATGCGTTGCAGAGCAAACGTCATTACTATAGATGGAGTCATAGTAAGGTCCACTTTACAACATAACCATGATTGAAGATATTTTTACGAAATTTCGAAGCGTTTGTCATATAAATATGCAGGGTATTGTTGTGGTCAACGACGAGCGACTCAGGGGTGGTTGTACAAACGATACTGATGCCGGACATACATTTATAAAAATATAAAAAAATACACAAATTCTGAAATGATGATGATGACACAAATTCAATTTATTATTGCAATACTGGCGAGCGACTCAAAACTACCATTACATCAAGAAATCTAAAAATTTAAATCTATTTTTATTAGCCAATATTCCAATCTTTATGGCGACCCGAATAGTGGAACAGAGTGATCGTGTTTGGGAGGAATACGATCTGCAAGCGACAAGCTAGAAATGCCAATTGCGATTGGCAATGCGGTAAGACGAACTACACCAAGTGCAAAGCAAGCATCGTTACTGTGGATGAGGTAAAAGTCAAATATTACTTGAACATAACCACGATAGGAAAATACCAAAATAGAAAAATTTCTAGTTTTATCTGATGATTAAGTACAACTAGCGATGCGTTATACCAAAAAAAACTGATATTTTATAATTTACTTGTAAGGCACATCTATACGTACCTGTGAGGCAACTGTGTTACCAAAGCTTATGTAAAATAATACTTTTAATTGTTTTCAAATTATGAGCGTCGAGGGACATTTTCAAGTTGCTTGCACATACGTATTGCTATCGACTAAAAGTAATGTGGATGTAAAATTTATAATACTGCTCCATAAATTTCACGAATGATTAGGGCTTGAAGATGGAATGTTGTCTACAGGTCACAATTATTTCAATTGAGTAACATAAATAAACACTTATATTTACATTGTACTAACCTAAGAATCACAATCCTAGCCTAATCCTTTAGGAAAGTTAGTTTTAACTAATTACAATGCTAAACTTGATTTCCTCATGTGCGATGTTATTCAATTGATGTGCAATAATAAAACAATATACCAAAACTTATTTGTACGTTTGCTTATTAATTTTATCATATTTTTAGGCATCAGCATCGAGATCATCTGACATTGACGTCAAAATATCAGCCTCATCTGGTATTTCAGATCTCCATCAGCAACAACCCTGCTTCATTCTCTCTCTTCAACAAGATTACCAATATACCTGATAACGTCTTCTAGGGTCAGTTTTATATAATATGAATAATTAATTACTAATTGGTAATTTTCAGTTTTTTTTGTTTTGTTTTATAGAGGAGTTCGTCACCAAGTGTAACGGCTCTACAGTACTGAAATTTGCCGGTAGGACATTTAACAAGAAGGAGGAGAGAAATGGGATGATAGTGTGGAGGTGCAACAAGCGGAGCGCGAAGTGTAACGTCGAAGTCTGGACCGTCGATGACGAGATACACAAAATTGCAGGAGAACATACACATCCTTAAGCGGAATGACGTTTTTTTATACAGGGTGAATTTTTTAATCAGTACCGAAATTTTGTGTAAACACTCCACTGATGAATATAAACAACTTTTACTATGGGGAAAATAGTATAATCGAGAAAAAAAATCAGCTGTTCCATACAAAAGTTCAATTGGCGTGCGGTCAAAATGTAATTTCGGTACTGATAAAAAGTCACTCTGTATATTAGTACAGGTCATTTATATTTTTAAGGCGGATCCCGTGATTTGTGAATTGTTATTGAATGACGTTTGTCGCAACGCATAAATCACAATGCGGAACAAAATATGGTTAAGTAATAGGCTATGATTGTTGTCATCTGTAGGTATGATAGATATTGATAAATATTTATTTTTTACCTTTGGTTCCTAGACAGACGAGTTAGCTAAAATGTCATGTAACATTTTAAGTTAAGGTTGAATTTCAGCTTTTTGTATAGTTTCAGGTTCTTTCGATGATTTTTTGGTTATTATATAGACGATTTAAAAAATAATCTTAACAACTGGTTTACTTGAAATATATAAAAAATACTATTTATATATTACAAAATAACAAAACAATTGTTTAGTTTTTATAAGTTTTAGGTTGAATTCTATATGAGTAAAGTGAATTTGGTATTGGGTATTCAAACTTAATAATTAAAATCACGTATTTGAGCAATATTATAGATTTCCAAGTTACTATCTCTAATAGTTTTATTTACGCCAGATTGTGACTTTTGCAGATAGTAAATTATATATATAAATTATAGCGGAGTATGTTACCAAAAACAATGGCTTAAAGGTCCTGAAAAAAGACGAGCAGACTTTCAACAAGCAAGAAAAGACAATCGGAATGATAACTTGGAGATGTAACAAGCAGTGGCTAAATATTGAAATATTAAGGAGAAGATACACATCCTTGGAGCGAATTATGACTGGTTTTTTATTATATATTTTATTGGTTAATACCGCAGCCATAAACGAGACACTTAAATATCTACCTGTACTATGTAGGAACTATTTAAAGAATATTAAGGCTCACACAAGGCTCCAAGTTTGAAGAAGTTGAGGTTAACCTCACTGTAGCTCTCAATAATCTGAGTAGCTACTACGAGGCAAACTTTCTGAAGCCAAACCCGAGTAAAACGGAGTCTTGCGCATTCCACCTGCGCAACGGAGAAGCGAGACATGAACTCAATATTGTGTGGAAAGGGGTACCAATCTCGCACAACAACTACCCGAGATATCTTGGCGTTTCGCTAGACAGATCTCTTACTTATAAGAAGACCTGCGATAACACCAAGAAGAAAGTGCACTCGTAGAACATCTTACTGCGTCGCCTAACTACCACTAAATGGGGAGCTACGCCGCACGTGTTGCGTACGACAGAGCTAGCGCTCGCCTTCTCAGCTGGCGAGTTCGAATCTCCTGTTTGGAGCCGCTCCGTTCATGCCAAGTCAGTGGATGTAGCCCTGAATGACACCCGTCGGGTCATTACTGGTTGTCTGAAACCTACCCCAGTGTCAATGCTATATCCACTGGCTGGTATAGCACCTCCAAAAGTCCGCAGGGCTGTAATGAGCTCTTATGAAAGAGCAAACGCAAATCACGACTCACGGCACCCTATGCACGGCTACGTCTCAGTGCCGCAAAGGCTAAAAAGTCGTCACAGTTTTATTAAGTGTGTCGCCCCACTTTCTACCGAACCCGCACAGGCCAGACGTGATCTTTGGCGCGTAAAAGCTTCTCTGCCTACTCCCTTTGTCCCACTTGTCGAGAATCTCCCTCCTGGACATGATTTACCATGGCCGATCTGGAAGTCCTCAAACAGGCTTCGGACTCAGGTTGGCCGAAGTAAGGAGAACATGGCCAGGTGGGGATTTTCGGCAAGCTCCGATGTGGACTGTGTTTGCGGTGCAGTGCAAACAATGGCACACTTAACATCGTGCCCGGCGTGCCCCAACACCTGCACGCCAGTGGATTTAATGAACTGCAGTCGATCCGCAATACAAGTGGCTGAATTCTGGGCTGCAACGATTTAATTCCTAGGGTTCCATCGACACGCTAAGAAGAAGAAGAAGAAGATTTTAAAACTGTGATAGCATCTGAATCATGTAATGTACAATTTCAATTAAGTTTAATTTTGTTTAAAATGAAATGGCCATGATGATTAATATGTTTATTTTGATAAAAATAAAAATACCGTTGAAAATAGAACACATTTTTTTATCGAATTTAGGAACACAGAAAAGTTTGAAGTGATTTAACCATATCAGATAGACATACTCGTATGCTGTCGCGGAATTTATCGTAGATCTTTTAAAGGGATACAATCCCGTCATACATGAACAATTTACGCTGCGTACGCAAAGAAAGCTCTCAACAGGAATATTTTCTCCCCGTTTTGTGCCATATTGTTTTTTGTTGCTCTGCTTTTAAAAGACCTATCGTAATATTTATAGCTTAAAGACTTTCTCAATAAAGAAGCTATCCAATACAAACATATATTTTTTAAATCGGTTCAGTAGTTCTTGAGATCAGGGCGTTCAAACAAACAACAAAAAATCTTGCAGATTAATAATATTATTATGGATTAAAAGATAGAAGCGTAGCTCTCTAAGACATCTCGTACCAACGTGCATAAAACAGAATCTCAAACCTACACTGTACTTAACACCTGCCTGTTGTAAAAAAAAAGTGTTTTTTGTTCATACATTTTCATTTTCTTTTTTTGAACCTTGCAATTATTGGGCAAAATTCACACTCAACATTATGACGTTGTTTTACTTAACTAGGCCTTGATGTAAAATACATGTGAGTTTTCATTTGATAAAATACTAAGTATTTACGGACAGTAAAACATGCTACTATACAAAAATAACACATTCTGAGTACAATTTTCTTATGGGTATTTTACTAAGGAAAAACTCGGATGCAAAGCAGCAGTGCGAACTGACATGGAACAAAACTTTATTGGTATTAAGGGATACCATACGCATGATCCACCGAAATATGCTGTTCGTAGCGGAAAGTCCATCAAATTGGTTTTAAATCAGATGTCTTTTATAAGTTCAAAATTACTTCTAAATCAGCTTGGTGCAGAATAAACAATTTTGTTGCTTCACACACTTCAAACGTCACACAAGCACATTGCTCGTCATAGCACATGTTCTATGTCGATCTTGAATTCTTGGTCCTTTAAATAAAGTTATGAACTTGGATTTATATGTACTCAGCCTCTATGATTTGCAATATAAAGTTATCTATCTACCTTTTCATTGTTTAGGTAAGGTTATAGGTTATGTTTGGTAAGGTAGGGTAAGTTCAAATATGTTTTTTGAGATATATCAATATGAAAACACGTATCACATATGACACGTTTGGAGCTAAGAGCTCCCTGACTACTGGACCAGCGATCGCGGGTTTGAATCTCGCAAGGGGCAAATGTTTGTGTGATGAACATGAACATTTGTACCTTTGTCATGGATGTTATATATATTCAAGTATTTTTGACGACCCGTCTGGTGTAGTGGTCGAGAAATCGCCTACTACGTAGCGGGTTGCGGGTTCGATCCCCGCACAATACAAACATTTGTGTACATGAACATGTCTGTTTGTATTGGTCTGGGTGTTTTCTATGTATATCATTAATGTATTTACAAACAAAAAGTATTTAAGTATTATATCCGTTGTCCGGCACCCATAACACAAGTTTTGAGTAGCTTACTTTGGGACTAGATGGCCACGTGTGGGAATGTCCAAAGGATATTTATTATTTATTATTTAAGGGAGATGCCCACGTCATAATCATTGTCTAGTACTTCGTAACACAAGAAAGAGAATTCCTTACCCCGAAACCAGACAATTCGGTGTGTTTTCAAAAACAAAGTAACTTCTTATGGTAAAGATTTTAAATAAAGTCCATTGTTATAACTCAGCAATTTTTACAGACATAGTCTCGGCGATACTACGCGCTCGCTTCGCTAAAGAATCGAAGAATATCTACATCGGTGGGCACAAATACTTCAGGCACTCTCGCTCCTTGATCAGGGATCGCATCAGGTGGACTTGCTCCAAGAAACACAAACACAAATGTAAGGCGTCCGCCGTTACTATAGACGGCGTGTTGTGTCTTCGATGGGGCTGCACTCTCATATGTAAAAGCATAACAACCTGCGAGATATTTTTTTGCCCGAAGTTAAATGCAGTGTAAATTGTTTTATTTATAATTTATTACACAATGAAAATCGCCATATGGTATCCTTTTGTTTGGTTGATAACTCTTGCCTAAAATATTTTTATTTTGGAGTCGTTAGTTTAAATGTTTTATGTTCCCTCAGTTCATACATTTTGGGTGAGTTGGTATAGTTCAATGCATTTTTGGGAAGCAAGTATTCTTTGCTTTATGTGTAGATTAGTTTTGATGAACAAATAAAGTATATTCATGCGTTATATCTGAATGGATATTGGAAAAAAAATGTTTAAATTTTTGCTAGCGGACCCAGCGAACTTTGCTTCGCCCCTAGCACCGTCTTGCCCAGCCTCGTAATTTTAAAAGTTAAGTAAAACACTATAATTGATCAGTTATTGAGCGGGATAAAAAATGATCAAATTACTAAAATGGCTAAAAAAAATAGGGGTTGGTGAAAAAAAAAAAAAAAAAAGGGTTGTATGTTGTTTCGTACCGAAATAGATTTAGTTCAATTTCGTTATTCAGTACAATATAACTTGGACGGAACGAATTAGTTTACCTTTGTATATGCGTGGGTTTTTTCAACTAGCAACATTACCGTTCAATCCAAGTGGTCGTGCTGGCAAGTGCATCACCTCAACGGTGTAAAAAAAAAAAACAGTTGAAATATGGTTGACTTTTGAACGAGGTACCGTGCGAATCAGCGGCAACCTTTCCTCCGTGTTGTGGATTATTTCTGTGATGTGATACAAGCAAATCAGTACAACAACAGAAGAAGCAACGAGCAACCAGCTAAGCCTGTGGATTGGAGTTGCGAGGAGTTGTGAACAGCACCTATACGCCGGGCCCGGCAAGCACGCGGCCGCCACCCAGGAACGAAGGTATGTTCTAGTCTAGAAACTCACGCAATCCAACATAATTTTTTTTGATCCTTCTCATCGGATCGTTGTTCCTTCCAAGTTGTATTGTATTTTTGTTGTTTTTTAGCGTACTTACGTACCACGTTTTCATACTCGTGTGACCATCTTTGTAACGCAAAATGGCGCCGACAAAAGGTGATGAAACATCGGAGGAAATATCTTTGGATTCAAATAGTTCGTACATTCAAGATGTTTTTGAGCGAGACATTATCCTAGATGATTTAAAGAGAACCCTACAGTTCGCAACTACCGATACACAAAAGTTTATTTCGCGAACTAAAGATTTATTAGCTCAGCAAAGAAAGTTTAGCAAATTACAAACGAAGATCGAAAAAACTCTTATCAAGTCTAAATCATTTAACAAAGATGAACAAATCAAAATTAGGAACGACTTTGATGATGCGTATTATGCTATTGTTACACAAGTAGACAAACTTAAACAATTTGAGGAGCGAGGCAGGCGAATGAGTCGTTTCCTTGCTCATAATTCTGAGTTTTCTAATAGTAATGCAAAATTACCAGTGCTACCTTTGCCCAGTTTCGCTGGCAAAAGTTCCGACTGGGCTTCCTATTTTGATTTATTCACTTCTCTCGTTCACCACAATACTGCCTACACGGATGCGGAAAAGTTTAGATATTTACTTCTTACATTAAAAGATGAGCCCTTTAATTTAATTAAATCCATTCCAATCACTGATGATAATTATTCAGTAGCAATCGAAATCTTGACTTCGCGTTACCAGAATAAAAGATTAATTGCTTCACATCATCTTGATAAAATCATTAACCTCAAAACTTGTAGTGAGAAATCAATTTATGATCTGCGTAATCTGCTTAACACTTTTCAAGAAAACATTAAACCACTCGAAGTAATGAAGTTCCCTACTCGAGAATGGACTTTTATATTGTTACATATTCTCTTAAGCAAAATACCAGCGTCCGTGCGTAAACAATTCGAGTTATCATTAAAATCACCATCGGACATTCCCGAATTAGACATTTTCATTGCATTCCTTGAGCGTGAACTAGTGGCTAACGAGATTTGTTATAATTCTTGCGGTCAGTTAAATAAAACTTCACTCACTAAGGTCAATCCGGCCAATCACAATCAGAAGTTATCAACTGTGCGTTGCCTCATTGATTCAGGCAGCCAGGCTACATTTATTTCGGAGGCTTGTGCGCAGCGATTAGGAATTTCACGCAAGCGCATAAACATACCGCCGGTGTTCGGGATAAATGATAGCAAACCGGTTTATCCTAAACGTTTAGTTTCGTGTTTTATTTCACCGAGAAATCAATTGCAACCTTCTATACAAATTGATGCATTGATATTGCCTAAATTGATTGCAACACAGATGCCCACTTGTAAGTTACCATATACAGGGTGGTCACATATAAAAAACATTAATTTAGCGGATCCTAATTTTCATACTCCTCAACCAGTAGAAATACTCTTAGGCGCTGACATTCTTCCTCACATTTTATTGCATAACACGATTACAGGTTTACCAGGTTCGCCGATAGCTATGAATAGTATCTTTGGTTATTTATTGTTGGGTAAACTTGATTTTAATTCTTCTAGTGAGGTTTCACTCCCGATCCAGGTGTGTCACAGCTCCGTTCACGACGACTTTGACCTCCAGCGCTTCTGGGAGCTCGAAACAATTTCAGAACAAAGGTCTCTCACTCCTGATGAGCTTTTGTGTGAAGCTATCTATGAATACACGCATACGCGTAACGAGTGTGGGCGATATGTGGTCGCCCTTCCTTTCAAACCCGATGCACCGCCCCTCGGCGAGTCTAGGGAGATTTCCGTGTCTAGATTTCGTAAATTAGAGTACAAGCTTGAGCGTAATTCGCAGCTCAAAAACGATTATCACGCATGCCTCCAAGAGTACTTAGAGCTTGGTCACATGGAGCCCGTCGATAGTCAAGCAGTTGCAGAAGGTACTTATTACATTCCGCACCACGCCGTGGTCAAAGAATCTAGTGAAACGACTAAAACAAGAGTAGTCTATGACGCCGGGTCTAAGACTACCAGTGGTCGCTCTCTCAATGATAATTTATTAGTTGGTCCAAAACTTCATTTAGACATTGTTGACGTGTTACTAAAGTTTCGTATTCATTCAGTCGCTTTTACAGCTGACATTAAACAGATGTATCGTAACATTTTAATTCGCGAGTCCGATAGGGATTTTCAGCGTATCGTATGGCGCACTTCACCCGAAGCTCCCCTACGTGATTATCGGCTGTGTACCGTTACGTTTGGAGTCAGTTCTTCTCCCTATCTAGCGCTTCGCACCATACAGCAGCTAGCTCGTGACGAGGCCTCACGCTTCCCGCGCGCGTCGCAAGTCCTCATGAACGACGTGTTTGTTGATGACGTCATAGTAGGTGAATGTGATGAATCACGGGCGCTCGCCTTACAGCGTGAGTTAATCGCCATATGCCAATCAGCTGGCTTCGAACTACACAAGTGGCATAGTAACTCCGCTGCGTTACTTCACGCTTCTCAGCCAACAGTTTCTCATGGTGAGCGGCGCGAACAGGTTCCGTTCGCTAAAATGGAAAATGACTCATCAACAAAGGTTTTAGGTCTACAGTGGGACCCAAATTTTGATACTTTCGGTTTTAGTGTCAAGGTTTCCTCTGAAAAATGTACAAAGAGGTTCATTCTTTCGGAAATCGCTCGTATTTATGACCCCTTAGGGCTTTTATCTCCAGTGACCTTGTTTGCGAAACATTTAATTCAATTGTTGTGGATTTCAAATGTGGATTGGGATGAGACCCCACCACAAGATATAATTGATTCGTGGTCGAATTTTATTTCTCAACTTCCATTGCTTTCTGACGTTAGTTTTCCACGTCATATATTTTCTCAGAATTGTAGTGTACAACTTCACGGCTTTTCCGACGCATCTGAAAAAGCATACGCAGCATGTATCTTCCTTCGGGTTCAAGGTGAGGATGGAAGTGTGCATGCGTCCTTAGTTTTAGCGAAAACTCGTGTTGCACTTACGCGTCGTATATCTGTTCCCCGCCTTGAGTTGATGGGAGCAGTTTTGTTATCACAATTAATTCAAAAGGTTAGGAAAATTTATGGTGACCGTATAAACGAGGACCAAACATTCGTTTCCAACCGTATTACGGAAATAACAAGTTCAGTCCCTGCGCGTCGCTGGCGGCATGTGCCCTCCGCCGACAACCCTGCGGACGCTGCCTCGCGCGGCATGTTGCCCGCTGCATTTTTATGTCATGATATGTGGTTTCGCGGTCCTCGCTGGTTAAACCAGGAGGAGAGTTGTTGGCCTGTTCCAAAGCCTGTTCTTCCTACCGATGAGGAAAAGCGTAATATCGTGTCTTGTTCGGTTTCGTCCGCTCCTGTCGAGGACGTCGAAATCATTTCGCGTTTCTCTTCACTCGGTAAACTCGTTCGCGTTACGGCTTTGATATTTCGTTTCGTTGAGTACATGAAGAGTTGACCTTTTTACAAATGTAAAAAGGTCAACTCTTCATGTACTCAACACGTTACTGTTCCAGAATATGATTTCGCGTTAAACCGGCTTCTTCGAGTCGTTCAACATTCTGTGTTCTATGAAGATATTTTAAAAATAAATAATGGAAAATCACCTTCAAACCAATTAAAGCGTCTTATCCCGTTTGTCGATTCAAATCAACTTTTGCGCGTTGGAGGTCGAATCCATAAATCGCTTTTATCTTTTGAATCGAAGCATCAATTGATTTTACCCAAAAAACATCCATTGACAAATTTAATTATTGACGATGCTCACTTGGTTTTATTGCATGGTGGTGCGCAATGCACACAATACACACTTTTACAAAAGTATTGGATTTTATCTAGTCGTGACATTATCCGTCAACGCGTATATCGGTGTGTTAGGTGTTTTCGTGCGCGGCCTACGCATACGCAGCCGTCGATGGGTGCGCTGCCCGCAGCACGCTTGCGACCAGCAAGACCGTTTGTCAAAACTACGGTAGATTTCGCGGGTCCTTTTTACGTTCGGGCTAATAAAGTTCGAAATGCAAAGATAGTAAAATGCTATGTATCAGTTTTCGTTTGTTTAAGTGTAAAAGCAATTCATCTGGAAATTGTTTCCGAGCTTTCCACAGAAGCATTTATAGCTACGCTTAGACGCTTTACTTCGCGACGCGGATTGTGTACCGACATTTACTCCGACTGTGGAAAGAATTTCGTGGGATGCGATAGGTATCTCAAGGAATTATATGTTTTTTTGCGAAATGACGCAGTACAGACTACGCTCAATTCCAAGGTATTAGGCCAAGGCATCACTTGGCATTTCCAACCCCCCCATGCCAGCCATTTTGGTGGATTGCATGAAGCGGGAGTTAAGAGTTTTAAACAACATCTTCATCGTGTAATAGGCACGCGAACTTTAACTTATGACGAGATGCATACACTCTTATGTCAGATTGAGGCAATTCTAAATTCACGCCCTCTCTGTCTTTTAAGTACTGATTCAAAGGATCCACTTCCTTTAACTCCATCACATTTTCTCATAGGTGAACCTTTAAATTCACTTCCTGACGTTTCATTAATGGATGAGAATCCCAGCCTTCTGTCGCGATGGCGCCTCATTCAGCAGTCCACTCAGCATTTCTGGAAACGATGGAGTCTAGAATACTTACATCATATTCAACAAGCTACAAAGTGGTTAAGCGATCGAGGCTCCCCGATCCGTGAGGGCATGATTGTGGTGTTGTGTGATGATAATGTTCCTCCCTTGCAGTGGAGACTTGCCCGTGTGCACGCTCTACACCCAGGTCTTGATGGGATCTGTCGTGTGGTTACCGTACAAATCGGACGGTCGTTCCTAAAACGCCCGGTCGTAAAGATTTGCCCTCTTCCCCTAGAGTAGAGAGTTACTAAGTAGGCTAGAATAGTTTTAGTGTATTTTAGTTTTCACTCTATAACTTGGTTAACTTAATTTAGTTATTTAATAAACATTTTATATTAATTTTCTTTGTTAAAAGATACTCGGTACTTTTAAGGTGAGCGGTATGTTTCGTACCGAAATAGATTTAGTTCAATTTCGTTATTCAGTACAATATAACTTGGCCGGAACGAATTAGTTTACCTTTTTATATGCGTGGGTTTTTTCAACTAGCAACATTACCGTTCAATCCAAGTGGTCGTGCTGGCAAGTGCATCACCTCAACGGTGTAAAAAAAAAAAAACAGTTGAAATATGGTTGACTTCTGAACGAGGTACCGTGCGAATCAGCGGCAACCTTTCCTCCGTGTTGTGGATTATTTCTGTGATGTGATACAAGCAAATCAGTACAACAACAGAAGAAGCAACGAGCAACCAGCTAAGCCTGTGGATTGGAGTTGCGAGGAGTTGTGAACAGCACCTATACGCCGGGCCCGGCAAGCACGCGGCCGCCACCCAGGAACGAAGGTATGTTCTAGTCTAGAAACTCACGCAATCCAACATATGTATTTTTTAATGCAACATTTAAGGGTGAACAACCCTTATCACTTACGGTTATGAAAAATAGATAGTAGCCGATTATCAGACATACTGAATACGCATATAAAAATTGGTAAGAATCGGTAAAGCCGTTTCGGAGGAGTACGGGAACGAACATTGTGACACGAGGATTTTACAAATAAGATTAGGGTTTATTTATCTTTATCTTTGAGATTGATCAGGTTGGTAAAAAGGCTTTGAAAAAAAGTTCAAGTTGCACTCGCGCACTGAGGGTTCCGTGCCAACTTTAACTAAATTAGGGTTCCACTAACTTCAAATTAGCCAAAATACCACAGGTTTTTGTTGACAACAAAAAAAACATTGTTTTTCATGGTATTTGTATGAAGGATTAAGCTATATTTGCGGTTGTGAAAAATGTACAACATCTCAAAAACTGCTATTTTGATCTCATTCAAACCAATTTTGATTGAAATTATTTGTAAAGCACTACATCGTACATTTTTTTCCAAATTGACATTAGCTTCGTTTAAGTAAGAGGGCGCACGCCCATTTTACCACTTTGGATGCGTCTACCACCCTAATGTTAGACTTAAAAATAATGGTTCTAGAAACCTCTATCATTTTATGAGACCTAGGTCTATAGACACCCTACATGCCTATTTT
This sequence comes from Pyrausta purpuralis, assembly GCA_963924145.1. Classification (NCBI taxonomy): domain Eukaryota; kingdom Metazoa; phylum Arthropoda; class Insecta; order Lepidoptera; family Crambidae; genus Pyrausta; species Pyrausta purpuralis. The sequence continues at coordinate 25,587,951 of OZ001643.1, forward strand.
TTTTATCCATGTATGCTCAATAGTCATTATTTTTTATTTTTGTTTGGGAGTCATATAGCAGATAACAAGATGCACCTACTAACCAAGTTTTATTTGTGTAATGCTAATTGTTTCAGAATAAAGTAGCTATGACATACGGATGGACAGACAGACAGATAGACTTGATGAAACTATTAAGGTTACGTTTCTAATTCGGCTACGGAACCCTAAAAAATACCTTGTTTAAAATTGTTGAATGAACGTAAATGATTCGATTTGTTTTACGTTTTTTTTGCTACCGATTTACAAGTATACTTTTTAAACCTTGCTTAGTTGATAGGTTTTAGTTGATGAAATTGTTTGTTTCTACATTGTAACGGTAGTTTAATTCAAGAATAATATATTTTTATACTGTTAACCTTAATAATAATATTTATTTCTAATGGTTATGACATTCCACAATTACGATTTTTTGTCACGAATAAGTTTGTTTTAGTAATATTATTAAATGGAATAACGAAATAGGAAGAACACGTTCCTGTAAGTCGCTTAAATTAAATATGCATTAGTTAAAATTAAAAAAATGGATTCGCTCGGTGTTAGCCTGAAATATTCTCTATACATTTTGTAACTTGTTGTTGTTTACAAAAATAGTGGAGGAATTCTTATCTCTATAATAAATTTATATCTTTTATATAATCAATATTAAGGTAAATTAATGTGGTTTTGAAAGTAACTTGGAATGAAATGTGATAAAAATTTTAAAATGTATTTAATTAACAACTATTACTTCTTACAAATTAAATTTTGTTATAGTTGATAAAATTATATTGAGATCTTTAATATAATATTTCTTTCAAAGAAATTTTGAATCTTTGCATTGATAGGAACGATAAAAGCCAAAATATAATAAATTTTGTTAAAGCGACTCTTTTTTCTTTTGTCTTTTAAACACACTTTCGTAAGTCCCTGGCGTATTTGTTCAAAATTAATCAAAGGTTCGGACATAACTAAACTCGAACTATTATCATTTTGTAGGGAAGCTGATAATACTTAGTACCGGAACACGAGCGTTGTCTTGGTAAAATTATACTTTGTATTACATTTTATTAGTAATATAGTAAATAACCGAAGGAGAGCGAAGCACAACTAGAGATGGCGGTGGTACTGTGCGTATTACGACGAGGTCTGTCGGGTCAGAGTCATCACAAATGAAGAGCTGATTTTCTGTAAAATAAGCGCAGATAACACTCAACCTCCCCCCAAGTATCAACAAAGTGGAGGGGTACATTATAAGGTCTTTGTACATCTGCGATAGAGAGCTGTGTTCTGGTTAAGCGTACAAAGGCAAGAATATTTATTTTGTGATATTCATAAAGTGTAAAAAAAATCGTAAATGTATAGGTATTTTGATTTGTGAGTTTTTCCAAGTATTTCTCGAAAATGAAAAGTCATAGTAAAATTATTATGTTTGAGTTCAGTCAAGTTGATTCTTTCTTACTCTTCATCAACGTTTCATCAAAATCGGCTTAGTAGGTTTAAGATATGGGTAATAGCAAAAATGATTTTTATTTTATGAAACAAAACGAGTAACGAACTTACCTTCTTTCATGGAAATTTTGAATCTTAACATTCAAAGATACCATAAGGGCTAAGAAAGAATAAATTTTGTTGAAACGATTATCTGTTTCCTTTATAGTATCTGGTATAATTGTTCAAAATTAATCAAAGGTTCGGCCATACATAAAGAATTTAATCAACTCTATCTTTATCTCGCAGGAAAACTGATAACACTTAGCACCGGAACACGAGTGTTGGCTTGGGAAGGTTTCACTTACAACCGGAGGCAAGCGACGCACCACCAAAGATGGCGGTGGTACTGTGCGCATTACCACAAAGGATGCAAGGTCAGCCTCATCACAAATCGAGAGCTGAATGTCTTAGTAAAAAGTGGGGAACACACTCACCCTCCACCCAATTATTACCAAAATAGAGGGGTATATTATAAGGTCTAGGTTTATGTCATTATCATAATTTCCAGCCCTTGTGGCAGTTTTTCTAGGGTTGGGTCTCCTTATGCAATTGCAACAGAGAGCTGTGTTCGGAGTGTGCGTACAAGGGCAAATAAATTAATCTTGTGACATTCTAAAACTGAATAAAATATACTTTGACTGTTATACGGTGACTTTTTTATCAGTACCGAAATTTTGTGTAAAGACTCCACTGATGAATATGAACAACTTTTACTATGGCGCCAATAGTGAAATCGAGATAAAAAATTCAGCTGTTCCATACTTTTTTACCGTGCGCCAATTAAACTTTTGTATGGAGCAGCTGACTTTTTTTCTCGAATTCACTATTGCCCCCATAGTAAAAGTTAATCATATTCATCAGTGGAGTCTTAACACAAAATTTCGGTACTGATAAAAAAGTCACCCTGTATAGTGACTTTGACTGCATATGTCATCTCACTACATAGGTAACCTCTAGTCCAATAGATAAAAATCTATTATCATTCCACAGCGCTCAAAGACAGATAGTCTTTGAGCGCTTTCACACTTAGAGCGCTTTTACATTTAGGTAGGCGAGTTTAGCTGATAAAAAGCGCTTTCACACTTATGCGACTTTAGCAGCGGACGGTGGTACGATACATACTCACCTCACAGACTTCGTGCGGATTGGTTAAGAATAGTTTTGTCATTGTATATAAATTAAAAATCAAAATCAAAATAACTGTATGAAAAAAACAATTTTTATGTGTCAATATCATATCACATGTGTTATTTTCTACTCCAAACGAAGAATCAGTTTTATAGAAGACATTAGATAAGTAGTTTATTTATACAATTGATTTGTTTGCTTTTGTAAAGCTCATTAGTTAAGGACTAAGTTTAGGAACATTTGGTCTGTTTAAGCCATATCTTACAGTATGATGTTTTCAATTTGTTTTCAAGTGAATGAGTCACATATTTAAGGATCATAAAGGTTGTAAAAGTTTTATAGATTTATTCAGATATCAGGTTTCTTTACAAGAAATACCAAGCACAATAGTCCACTAAAGTTGTACAAGTATAAATATACATTAGAAAATATGTTTTCTCAATCAAAATATTATGCTTCGGTGACGCTTACTAAGATAGTTTAACTTCACATAATGTGACAAGCTTTGAATATCCTCTGTCATCAAGTCAAGTAAAATTGCTTTAATTTCTCTTTAATTGCTACTTTTAAAAACCCTGTCATATCTCAACTAATCGTCTTATTAATTTTCAGTGGGCGAAATAATAATGTTGAAGAAAAGTATGAACACCCTGCTATTGGGTGGTTATACATACAATCGGATGACGAGGTCGGTCGCCGGTCTCCGCTGGCGATGTACTATGTATGAAAAGGGGTGCTCTGCTTCAGTGTGTACCAACGAATATCTAGTTCCATTGAAGTTTACGAAAATCCACACCCATGACAAGCCTATGCTCACGAATGAGTCACTTATGAAAAATGCTGCGTGGAATGTTTAATTTAGTATTCATCGTCATAAGTACCAGCCAAACAAGGGCGTGCATTTCATATAGGTAGTTAAGCAGTGCCTACCTCGTCATTATAATGCCAAATCAATATTACAATATATCTATAAACTAAGCTTAAACTAAAATCATTTTTATTATCAACTTACATACATTAAGTACTAACGCTCAACTTTAAAACGAAAATATTTAGTTAGTAGGCTGCCCAGCGGCTGCTTGCTAAATACACGCACACTCTTGCAATCGCCCCTCGTACCTACAATGTCACACAATGATGATATAAACCCGACCAAATTGAAAATGACGCTCTGTTCATACAATTCAAGGTGGCAGAGGATATTCGCATCATAGACTCATAAAGTAGGCATGCATACTATCTTCTTTCTCTATCAGTTTCCTACTGGAGAGTGTTTTGTCCTACTCGCGCGCAAATGACGTAAAATTCTTCGGAGTCTAATCAAAACACAACTCTTATGAGAAACTTTAATTTTAAATTAGTGTAGAAACATGGTTTTATATTAATAAACCATGGTTTAATTTTAAAGTGATTATGATATTGATAAACTAATGTAACATTATAGAAATAATTGTGTGCGGAATTTCGTCGTTACTCGTCTACCCGATACTAGATGGCGCAACGTTCCAATTTCCTGCGCTATTTTCCTAATTCATAATCTTAAATAAATCTCATATTTATGATATTATGAACACAGGAAAGTCCGTAATTTTATTTTAAATGATTTTTCTTATGCAAGTAAGTCAACCCTGCTAAAGTTTTGGTTTAAAAGTAATGCAAACATTCTTTAAAAGTTTGCGGCAGCCATTTTTATCTATGGAGTTCTTGTTTTGCTTTTCGCTTGCTTTCCGCGAGTGTAAGAAATCTTAAATTTCAAGTATACAATTGTATTTCGATAGAATGAAAGTGTTTTCGGGGTTTGTATATTTTGCATTTGAAACCATAGTGAAATTGCAGTGTTACTTTGAGTGCCATAAAAGTGGTATTGTGTGTGATGATGAGGGTTCGAAAGAAGATTCGTTTTGTTTTGAAAGTTTTAACTGTGCGCTGATCCCCCCTAACCGAAGGCAAGACGTTTGCGTGTGAATAAGGAAGGTCAAAATCGTATCATAGCCGCTATGGGTATCAGTTAAATGGCATGTCATTAGAAAATCATCCATTTCCTTGATACTTGTGTGTGGTGTTAAATTATCGCAAACACAGTTTGTATGCTTCCTTCATAAATGGCACAGAAAAAACTAGGTAAGTTATTATTTGCTGTTATTACAGCGTCATTTTCATATAGCTCTTTACTAGACACAAAATCCAAGATTGATATTGAATTTGTGCCGAAGTTAGGACTCAAAATTAGTATATGCCTACTCCATTATTATTTTTATGCACGCCCCTGCAGCCAAATGACGTCCTCTGGTGAACATAGGCTTCCCCACAGTTCTTCAAGTAGTCTACATTCAGTGCGCATCCGAAATTCGTAATATTGCCTAATAAATATGGACGATTAACGGCCGACGAATGACGACCCGTCTGGTGTAGTGGTCGAGAAATCGCCTACTACGCAGCAGGTTGCGGGTTCGATCCCCGCACAACACAAACATTTGTGGGCATGAACATGTCTGTTTGTATTGGTATGGGTGTTTTCTATGTATATCATGTATGTATTTACAAACAAAAAGTATTTAAGTATTATATCCGTTGTCTGGCACCCATAACACAAGCTTTAAGTAGCTTACCTTGGGACTAGATGGCGATGTGTGGGAATGTCCAAAGGATATTTATATTTTATTAATAACGAATAATTATTAAAATATAATAAATAATAATTTATTAAGAAAACAGTGTTAACTAATATAGTACAATTTTTAAATATTATTGTAGAGTAAAATTGTTTGTTTGGTTGTTAAATGAAACGTTATTTTGGTGAAATAAATTGATCTCATGTATTATTTATTATTGAACTACATTATTAATGAAACAAATGAAATATGGAGGTCGCGGTCGGAGGATTCAAGAAAAACCAAAATTGGCCTAAAAGTAATTTATTTAAAATAAAACTAGTTACATGAGTTGACCCTATCGATGCTAGATAATGAGTGTCTCATCGTTAAAATGTAGAAATCGTGGAATCGCGTCGGTGACGCGCGGGCTGTCCGTTGCAGTGTCAGCAGTGGCGATCGGGTTGCGTCTGGCCGGCGCCGCTGCCTCGTTTCGATGTTGAAATTTCACATTTAGGTAAATCATCTGGGTTCGCTTGTGTAGTTAATTACTATGACACCTCCCCCCTCAGAACGTCACCTATTTCTGAAGCCGAAGCTGAGTGAATAGTGACGGTTGCTGCGTATGGGTTGCGGGTTTTTCAGGATCTTCATAGGTTTTGTCTTCGGGAGCAGACTTCTCAGATTTGCGCTGCAGCATCTTATAATGTCTTGTGAGTAGGTACATGACGAGAGCAAATGTAGTCGATAGCATGACGTACACCGGGATCGTTGTGTGGTAGATTGCAGATTCCGTTGAAGCTTGGTCTATCTGTACTGCAGGTTCTGTGATTACTTTTTGTTGAACATCATGCAGTCGTCTAAGGTCGATGGAGTTAAGATGAATTCGAGGTTTGTCTCCAGGCAGCGAGTCCATGTCGTATGTAAGCTTCATTATTTTCAGGGGTTGACCTTCGACTTGATCGTTGGCGTTGGTGATCGTAAACTCGGGAGTGTATAAGTAGCAATTCGCAGGAACAGTTGCAAGGTAGCTTCCATTGAGGATGTCGTAATCTTCTTTCCCACAGAGTGTGTGTATTCTCGTGGAATTGGGGAATGATATCACGTAGTGTTTCTCGTCCAGCTCTTCCATTGCTATTCTTGACAGGGTAACAGTCACAATCTCGCAGGACTTGTCGATGTATTGATTTGCAATAAGTCCCTGGATGCAGTCTGGATCCTGGCGTAGCTGGTAATTGGTCTTCTCTCCACAAAGGTACCAGTTGTTATACTTCGGGCATTCAGCCTCTATGTACGCGTAACCTTTCCTGTTAGTTGCTATTAGAGGAAGAGGAGGGATAAGGGCCTGTCTATTCTTATTAGGAGCTATTGAGAGCTTATATAAGTCAAAACTATCATTACTAAATATCGGTATCTTGAAAATTATAACTATCCGATTATCTGAATAGTAATAGCCCGGTTTTACGATATCATAGTATTCTCTAAATTCTAATTCTAACACCTGTTCTTTGCCATAGATCTTTACTAATCGTTGAATCATATGACTTAATATATCAATGCTTAACATCGAATGATGCGAGGTTGAAGCATGAATAAAAGCTAATATATTTTCAATCCTGTTTAGTTCTCCTAACACATCATCGATATTTTCAGTTATAATAACGAGATGCTGAGCAAATTTAGCATATTTTATAAGACTCGATTCTTTATGAGCTTCGCTATTTAAAATTAATTCTAGTGTTTCGTTTATCTTAGCCTGATTATCAACTAACTTATCAATAATATTGGAATGCTGGACCATCCATTCTTTACTTAAGCTTACATGATTGTTAAATTCTTGAACTATTTCGTCGTTACTTTTCTGAAGAATTTTAATAGCATTATCATATCTCTGAGCATCTGAAGTGTCTAAATTTCCGGTTATACTCTTAATTATTGAACCTAATCCGTCAACGAGACCTCTCTTTGAGCGACGTGGTGTTAGCGTATCTAACTGACTGATGACTTTTAGCAATTTAGAGGAAAGATAGTCTATTTGGAGTTCATAAAGGACGTAAGTATCGTTGCTTAATCTATTTTTAAAATCTACTAGCTGATCTTGTAAGAGATAAATTTTAGTACTGATATCTTTTAAATCTACGTATTGGATAAAGGAATGATAGTGCGTAGTAAGCCTGGTAGCACCGAGGCGAAAAGGTAGCAGCCCGGGACCCTCATCGAGGCTCTCAAGTGTTATCCCCTGAGTCATCCCTCTGGATATTAGCACGTGTGCAGTCAGGACCAGTAGTACCCTGTAACAATTGGGCACTTTTTGGTACTCTCTTAAGAAGATTTTTAGCAACAGGGCCTCGTCTACGCGAGGTATAGATGTGTATGGGTAGATCTGCTATAACTGTGTCGTGACTGTATCTAGGTGCTAACTTTTGGCGGCTAGCGAGCGGGTTGCTAACAAAGATACGTTGTTGAGGCTGGTATTCAACCTCTGGCTCGCGGTTTTTATTCAGATTAGTTACTATATTAGTACGAGTAGGAAGAGTGGATTCATTTATGATGTCATAAACGAATCTCATCTGCTCTCGATGATTCTGTATATACTGCTGCATAAGATGCTTAGATAAATCTATCTCTAAGGGATCTCTCGGGTCGAAATGCCCAGTGATAATATCGTAAGGCCTACATTTGGTGAAACTGTGAACTGAGCTGTTATACGCTAAAATTGCGTAAGGAACAAGATTAACTACATCTTCACTTTTATGCTTTAATTTTAGGATTCGAAGATGTTCCAACAAGGTGGAGTGAAACCTCTCAACTATACCATTATCATTTGGTGAGTAGGGCAAGGTCTTATGGTGGTTTACTTTGTGAAGGTTAACAAACTCACTAAAAAGTTGATTGGTGAATTCCGTACCATTATCGGAAACTATGGTTAAAGGTAGACCGTGATGGGTGCAAAACTTTAGGAGTGATTGAAGGATGGTGATGGCTGTACCATCGCGAATGTGGTATGCTTGCGCGTATTTTGAGAACACGTCTACAATAGTTAAGAATTTTTCACCATGGATGCTGAGTAAGTCTATGTGTACGATTTCGAATGGTTTGGTAGCGGGAGGCACGACATTAAACTGCGGTTTTATTGGATGTCGATCATACTTGGCTTGGCCACATATGATACAGTTGTTAATGAATTTTGTTATCTCATCTTTCATCTTAGGCCAATAAAAACGACGAGAGAGAGCAAGATGACATTCATTTATACCACGATGATTTGTTTTACCTTCGTGATACTGTTTTATTATCTCCTGCTGCCTGAGATAATCTTTTATATTCTCGACTTCAATTTTAGCTAATACTAAGTTCATAGCGGAGTTTTTGAATTTACTTTGAATAATCGGGATAATATCATACATTGCTAACGGGGGATTAATTAATAAAGCGGTCTTAACTTTCGGATTGACGTATTCTTTAACAAGGCTTACGATATCATTTTCTAAATTGGATTGGGATACTTGTACAGCTGTTCTTAAATGAGTGTCAAAGGGTTTTGAAATAGAGGGCCGTTTCTTAATATCACCGACTACCGATATGACAATCTGTCTGTTAAATCTATTGAGCGGTTCATCTACGATCGGGATTTCGAGAATTGGGTCCTCTTCGCTGGTGTGCACGGATGCTGTCGACGAGTTAGCAGCACATGTAAGTTGTTCGGATGCGTTAACAGCCATAGAACTCGTTTCCTCGTTGTGTATTTCGATACGCGAAAGGGCATCTGCATTAGTGTTAGATTGACCTTTTTTGTAAACTACAGTAAAATCGTACTCAGATAGTTTGAGTCTCCATCTAGTCAAACGTGAGTTCGGCTCTTTAAGGTTCATAATCCATTGCAATGGCTTATGGTCCGTAACGATCCTGAACTTTCGTCCGAATAGATAAGGCCTAAAATATTTAGTAGCCCACACTATCGCAAGCAGTTCTTTCTCGATAGTGCTGTAGTTCATCTCGCTTTCATTAAGAGTTCGCGACGCGTAACAGACTGGTCGATCCGCGCCTATAGTGCCTTGAGATAAAATCGCACCTAAAGCTACGTTAGAAGCGTCCGTGGTTAGTATAAAATCTCGCGAAAAATCCGGATATTGTAAAATGGGGTCGTTGGTTAAGAGTTGTTTGCATTTCTCAAAACAGTTAATGTATTCTGAATTAGCTACGATTTTCCTACCTTTCTTGAGGCATTGCGTAAGAGGCTTAGTAATACGCGCAAAGTCCGGTATAAACTTTCTATAGTACCCAACGAGACCTAAAAACTGTTTAATTTCTTTAGGTGTCCTTGGTAGGGGATATTTCTGAATGGCTCCAATTTTGTCAGGGTTCGGTTTGATACCGTCTCTGGTAATAATGTGACCTAAATAAGCTGTCTCTAATTTAAGGAATTCGGATTTATCCATTTGGACTTTGAAGTTAGAATCGCGTAATCTTGAGAATACCTTTTCAAGGTTGACAATGTGCTCTTGAAGGCTGGTACTAAAAACGACGATATCGTCAAGGTAGACTAGACAAACGGTGTTCTGGAGGTCTCTCAGAACATTGTCCATGACACGTTGAAAGGTGGAGGGTGAATTTTTTAAACCCATTGGCATGCGTAAAAATTCATAGTGTCCGTTCTCTACGTTGAACGCGGTCTTAGGAATATCGTCTGGGTGCATCTCTACTTGATAAAAGCCACTTGCAAGGTCAAGAGTTGAGAAGTATTGGCAGTTGCCTAATTTATCAAGGACGTCATTGATGTTTGGAATGGGGTACTTATCATCGTAAGTTTTCTCGTTTAATTTACGAAAATCGACGACTAAACGCCACTTAGACTTTCCGGAGGCATCAGCCCTTTTAGGAACAATCCATATCGGGCAACTCCAGGCAGACTCTGAAGGGCGAATGATTCCCTGGTTCAACATTTTTTCTATTTGATCTCTAACTTCATCCCTATGAACGTAAGGATACCGATAGCTTTTTGTGTAGACTGGTGTCTCATCCGTGGTCTTAATTTGATGTTTTATCTTATTAGTGAAGGTCAGAGCCTCACCGTCTATATAAAAAATATCGGCATACTTCGCGCAGAGTGTTTCTAGGTTAGCGCGCTCTTCGGGATTTAAATGATCGGTTCGTAGCCGAGAGAGAACGTCCGTAGCACGGCTACTAAGTTTCGTAGCATTCGAATGTACCGGCTCATTCCTATAAGTAGCGTGTGCGTCACGCGTCTCGTTCGTAGCACTCAAAGAATCCGTAGAGTGACTATTTAAGTTCGTAGCATTATGACGCGCATCATTTCTCGTAGTATGGAGGTTACGCGATATGTTCGTAGCACGCGTATGATCCGTAGCGCTAAGTGTTTCCGTAGCATTTACTTCACGAATTTTATTCGTAGTATGAGAGTTCCGTAGCACACTTGTAGCGCATGAGCGATCCGTAGCATCTAAGATTCGATTGCACTGAACATTATAGATCTCCCCTTGAACGGCGCGGTCCATAGAAAAAATTACATCATGCGTAGTGGGATTTCTTATCTCTACAATACCTCGGCTATTTTTAACTTTAGTTAGGCACTCAGTAATTACGCAGTTACATAAGATTTGTTCGTTAATGTAGGCGTCACCGTCATGAAGGTTAATTGGAATTTTGGCTAATTTGGTGGAGTTCGCGGGGATAACGTCTTCATAAAGATTTACGTTTTTAGAGTTATGCATAGAGATTTCATTGATCGAATTACGCGTAATTAAATGTTTGTCTTTAAGATCGATTTTAGCTTCCCATTTTTCTAAAAGATCTAAACCAATAAGGCCATCGAAAAACTCATGGAATTTGTAAATGAATAATTTAATATTACTATCGGGTTCTTGGAATTCCTTGAAACAGGGAATAGTGATAGAATAATTATTACGCGTAGTAGCGTGAACATTGGTGACCTCGAAAGGATCAAAATTTAAGGGCACGTTATCATAGAATCTCTCTACAGCTTCCGGACTAAGAAACGACTGATTCGCGCCTGTATCTATCAATAGTTTCAAGGGCGGATCTGAAATTTGTATAAAAGGAAGCTGCCGTTGACATTGCATATTTAATTCTATTTTAAAGCGTGTGACGTCCCGCGATTCTGAAAATCCTGCTCTTGAGCAGAGCTGGTAGATGGCTCAGGCTCGCTACTGGAGGCTAGGGCCGTCTCATAAGATGACTCATAGGATGGCTCTAAGTAATACACGGGTTCCGCGTCAAAGTACTCGTATTCCGGGTGGCTAAATACGTTATAATAGTTTTCGGGCTCATAATTGTAATATTCGGGTAGATAATAGTTAGCACATTCATTTAAGTTCATCTCCCTAGTCTTAAAATAATTGGATGGCGGCGGGTTACCGTACTTTTGCCAATCGTGACCAATTGGTTGACTGAAGGTCGGTCTTTCTTTTACAGCGTAGTGGCTAACGCCACTCATAGGCTTAGGGCCGGGGTTAGATGGATTATTACGCGGCGGTATTTGGAACCTATTTTGATACGCGTTATAATTAGGGGGCTGCGCACGAAAGATCTGTTGCGTACGCGAAGGCATACCTACTGGCCTATACGAAACTGGGTAATTTTGGTGATTGAAATTAGGTTTCATTGGCTGCTGTGAAATCTTAAAATTAGACATAGGTGGGGCCAGTGCCGAGTAATTGAATGGTTTGAACCCGACGGGCAGGGATGCTGCCTGCATAGGTTTATGCAACTGTGGCACTAGTGACTTTTTATCTACTGATTCGTTACGATTTTGTAGGTACATTACATTCAATTCCTCTTGCACAAATTCCAGGGCCTTTTCAGCACTATCAGGACGCATGCACCGGATGCGGGACCCTAAGGGTTCTTTTAATCCACGTACAAATGCCTGCATTGTTAGTTTCTTATATAGCGCGCGCTTCGCTTCTACTGTAGTCGCGACACTTTCGTGTAAAGTGACATAAGTCATGATTGTGCTGAATAAATTTGTACACCGATCATAAAACTCTTGTGGCGAACTACTACCCTGAGTTGCTAACATAAGGTCGTTATAAAGGGCGGTCTCGTCCCTTTGGTCAGAGAAATTATTAATTAATGCAAGTTTAATGCTATTCCAATCTTCAGCAATGCCGTTTGAATTTATTATTCGTGCGGCGGGTCCAGTAATTTTATTTAGAATACCGTTAACTAGGCAAAGGTTAGCTAAAGCGTTACCAGGATTTTGCTCTGTATACTCGGCTGCGATTTGATCGCACAGGTGAATGAATCGCGGCAAGATATGCGGGTTGCCGTCAAACTCAGGCACTAGGCGCAAGGCCTTAAAAATGGTATCTACATCGGCCATTATAGGATTTTCTGGACTCTCAGAGCTCACAGAATCCTCTAAACTAAGAAATGAATTATCTAAGCCTACACTAATATTCCTATTCGTATCTAAATCTAACCTACGGGCTTGTCTAGATCGAGCAGGCCCTATAGGGGTAGTTTGCTTAGGGTGAAAAATGGTGGTAAAATATGGAAACTAAGGAATAGAAAGGAAGCAACACAGAAACGATTTCAGCGTACTTACATAAACTGCATTCTGGTATTCTTGAAATCGATGTCTTGATTTATCCTCCAGCCACTACTCCAGGTTCTTCTTATACGGGATACCCAAGGACGCACGATCGCTCGCGACGATAGCGATTTCACACGGATACCGATTTGTGAATACCCTAGTGAATCTAAACTCAAGGCGGCTTGAGTATCCTACCGACTGCGCCAAATATGGAGGTCGCGGTCGGAGGATTCAAGAAAAACCAAAATTGGCCTAAAAGTAATTTATTTAAAATAAAACTAGTTACATGAGTTGACCCTATCGATGCTAGATAATGAGTGTCTCATCGTTAAAATGTAGAAATCGTGGAATCGCGTCGGTGACGCGCGGGCTGTCCGTTGCAGTGTCAGCAGTGGCGATCGGGTTGCGTCTGGCCGGCGCCGCTGCCTCGTTTCGATGTTGAAATTTCACATTTAGGTAAATCATCTGGGTTCGCTTGTGTAGTTAATTACTATGACAAATGGGTAAACAAATGGGTAAACAAATTTATAAATATTACCAAGTTTTTTTTATTGAATTAGAGAGATACAAACTGTTTCGACGATATCCCCTGATTTCTTCTGCACGTTTTTAGAATTAGCGCGTTCAAACAGGTCTTTAGATATATTTCCGGGTATCTCCAGCATATTTTTACTAATTAAGTACTTATTAATTTCCAGATTCGGTCTACATAACAACTAGCCGTGGTAATGACACTCTTGTAATAGGTAAACATAGATACACGAAAGAATATTGCGTTAAGCAAGGAGATAGCTTGAAGACAAGATGGCAGTGCACCAGGAAGAATTTTGGCTGCAAAGCTTATGTGTTTACTAAAGACGACGCCCTGCTCCAATCTGGCGGCAACCATAATCATGGTTTTGAATAAACTTATAAAAACTGTTTTTCAAAATGGTTATTCGACATATTTCGTCTTAGGTACTGTATCAGATAATTAATATATTTGTGTATGGTTTTGGATGTGTACCATCTAAGTAGTGGAATTAGTAAACTCTCCCATAGTTGACCATGGGATGTGCACTCTATGTCCCTGGCTAAATTAATTGCCGTATCATCCGAAATTCTAGTGTGATTTTATTAATTTGTATTTTTTTTTCATTTGTTTATTGGTGTTATAAATAACATGATATTGGTCATAACAAATAATATAAGTCTAATTTTTACTAGGCACCGCCATAGTAAACAAAGCACGTGGTGTGCTACTGCTAATGAAAATACAATTCGTTCTTAAAATATTGTTGTTGTATTTATCATTGGTGTACTGTAAATTGGAATTTCATTACGTTCTTTTTTTTAGAACCGGTCTTCATGAAAACCAGTCGCGGCAGTCATATTCGTGTGATCGGTAAGCATAAATACACGAAAGATTATTGCGTGAAGCAAGGAGACTACTTAAAGACACGATGGCGGTGTACCAAGAAGAACTATGGCTGCAAAGCTTATGTGTTTACTTTAGACGACGTTCTGCTTAAATATGGCAGCAGCCATAATCATGTTACAGAATAAAGGAAATAGCTAAAAATATCCTATGAAGTGTACACCGGGTGTCAGTGCAAATATAGAGTCGTACAAAGCACGGACAAAACCTTCAAGGGGCCAGATTTGACACGCACGCACCCGCCCGTCACTCGCAATTATCAAGTAATTTTGAAGATTTTACAATTGTAATCTAAAAGTAAATAAATAATATTATTTAACCAAGTTTTTTTTTAGTAACAACTCATTAAATGATACCTTTGTTCTGGTAATATTTAAATATTGTGCTTCTTTGTAGGATAGTTAGACACGAGTTGTACAAAGAAAAAGGTATGAAAATTATACAAAGAAAAGTTAAAAGCTAAGTTTTCTAGTGCTATACAGGGCTTAACAAAATCAACTGCATTCCTTCTCGGTGGTGATTCTGTTCCTTATATACAACATTTTTTCGTATGGGACCAACATCAGAATACCAAGAAATTTTTTGACTTCTCCATACAAACTAGAAACAGCTGATCGGCACTCTAGTATGGGAAAGTGAAATCTTTTTTTGGGATTACGATGTTGGTCCCATACAAAAAGTTGTTGTATTTGAGGTTCCGAATTGGCCCCTAGAAGGAATGCAGTTAATTTTGTTAGACCCTATATAAATTATAAATATCATCGATTTTTAATTTAAATTTCTCTGCTTTTCAGTGGAATGGGCAATCAACACCAGCGGCAAAGAGGTACTCATAGTCAACAGGTACTCGTTCTACTGTCAAAAGAAGTTCTCAAAGTCATCAGTTTGGGCGTGTACCATCGGCGCTCCGTGCAAAGCCAAGGTCATACTTGGCTTGGACAAGACCTTTAAGAGGTCGGATTTGACTCACACGCACCCACCCAAGAAATATGTCATTCGCAATTCTATTTATATTAAGGTGTAGATTTTAAAACTCTTCTGTTAAAAAGTAGATATGAAATAGATATTTATAAGTTTCTGTGTATACTTTCTAATTTACATGTAGTTATTATGATTGCCTTATCAATGTCACGAGGTGTAAGACGCGTCAGCAGCCAATCATCACATCAATGCATCTTCGGTTCGCCCGTGACAAACCGTTTAAAAACTTTATATTTATTTAAAAGTTAGGTTCCTGGATTTATCTCTATTTGAAATAGTTTTGCATTCGTAATAAGCTTTATCCGTTTTCACATATATTGTTTCATTCATATACAGGGTGTCCAAAAAATGAAGGATAATCCTGTAACAGGGGACAGGTCACATTAAGGCCTATTATACGGCAAAAAAAAATTCAGGTAAAAGTCTCACCATTTTCAAGCTATGAATATTTTTAATTTTATTTCGGAATTTTTGTACTCGTTTAATATAATTTATGCCATTTTTACAAATGATGACTTTTTTGAGTCCTGTTTTTTTTGTAACCCTCACAAATGCTTGAGTCATCTAAAGCAATGTCCCTTTTAGTTTGGAAATGGTACGAAAACTAAAAAAAAATACATGTTTTGCAAATAATTTTAAAAAAAATATTCAATAGCTGACTTTCATAGCCTGTGGTGTAAAAAAAATGTACCAAGCGGATCGTGCCAATTACTTTAAAAAGTTGCTAGTTTACTGACAATTTGAGAAAGGTATTATTGTTTAGCAATTACTTTTAAATTAATTTTTTATTGTAATTCTAATGAACAAACGTCGTTATTTCGGACTCTTAAAAAAAGTTACATCGAAACGAAGTAACTATGCAAGTCTTTTGTCGTTGTGTGAGTCATGTACGGGCCAGGTAGGAACCTTATTTGCGATTTCATTGTTCATAATTATGAACAATGAAATCGCAAAAAGGGTTTCTACCTGGCCCGAGGTTGACCTTAAAATAGCTACCTGATTGGTAGAGCGCGGCGCTATCGCACTGGAAATGGAAGGGATCCGAATCTCAAATAAACAAAAAAATGTTTTAGTGTCCTGCTTGACTCTGCTCAGTTGTGACGCGCACGTGATTTTTTTGGGTTTTGATTAGTTTCTTTTACGTTTTGTGCTTTGAAATTGGACTTGTTGTGCTTTGTGATTTGGACTTTGATACTGGTGATCTCGACGACTTGGCTTTTCAACGGACATCTAACCTTCGAGGTTATTTTGGGCCACTATGCCTAGACACGTGTACACGGCTAGCGAGTATGCTGATATGCATTTAATTTATGGAGAATGCCGTTGCATCGCTACCGCAGCTGCTCAACTCTATCGTGAGAGGTAAGATAGTTTTTACTTAGCCTTCTCTATCAAGTCATATTAATCAGAGCAGTCTTACAAATCTTATTTGGACGTTAATTAAAAACTTTTTCTTTTTCAAACTACGTCTTGTTACGGGTTTTTATGCAAAAAACATCTTTAAACGGTAAATTTCCTTTTCCGACGATACAACGCACGTTGCACAAACATTAGTGTTATTTCTTTTTGTTGTAGGTATCCTAATCGACATTCTCCAGGCTACCGAGTGTTTATAAACGTCCATCGCACGTACTCGGAAGGACGGACTCCAGGAAGAGGAGGCAGCCAAGGAAGACCAAGAATGGATATCGATGATGAAGTGTTAGGTGAAGTGGAAGCAGACCCCTCTACTTCCGTAAGGAAAATACAACGCGCTACAGGAATTCCAAAAAGCACCGTACATAAAGTGTTAAAAAGATACGAATTGCACCCATATCACGTGCAGCGGGTGCAAACTTTATTACCTGCCGACCACCCGCGAAGAGTTCAGTTCTGTAGGACAATGCTTACTAAAATTAATGAAGACCCTACATTTTTGAGTAAGATTTTGTGGAGCGACGAGTCTTCGTGCCGAAAAGACGGATATTTAAATATGCACAATGTACATAGCTGGCAGATGGAAAATCCCCATGCCATAAGAGAAGACCACTCTCAGACACAATTTAAAATTAACTTGTGGACCGGAATAATAAATGGACAAGTGATTGGCCCGTACGAGCTGCCACCAAGCTTAACAGGAGAAATTTATTTAGACTTTTTACAAAACCAATTGGAAAGTCTCATGTTAGACGTGCCGCTTGCAACAAGGCATCGCATGTGGTTGCAAAATGATGGCTGCCCAGCCCATTACGCTCGAGTGGTTCGAGATTATCTCAACGAAAGGTACCCAAGAAGGTGGATCGGGCGCCTCGGCCCTATTGCATGGCCAGCAAGATCGCCGGACTTGAATCCTTTGGATTTTTTTTATTGGGGCTGCTTAAAAGATTTGGTGTACTCTAAAGAAATGACATCTATTACACAGCTGAGAACAAAAATTCGAGAAGCGGCGGAACACATTTCACGCGAGGGTTATGCTCGCCGTATAAATCGGTCTTGCATTAAAAGATTTAGGGCATGCATAAGGGCAAATGGCGGCCACTTTGAACATTTACTGTGATTTTAAGTGATTTTCTAAATTGTATTGGTTAAATTAAAAATTATTTTATAGTTATTCTGTATTTTTATTTGCATTTACACTATTACAAAACCAATTTTCAAAGAATTGTTTAAAATGCAGAAATACTTTTTAAGAACTTTAAATTTTAATAAAAAAATAATTAATAAAGGAACGTGAAAGAATTATAACATTTTAAAATTGTCACTAAACAAGCAACTTTTTAAACCAATTGGCACAATCTGCTTGGTACATTTTTTTTACACCACAGGCTATGAAAGTCAGCTATTGAATAATTTTTTTTAAAGTATTTGCAAAACATGTTTTTTTTTTTAGTTTTCGTACCATTTCCAAACTAAAAGGGACATTGCTTTAGATGACTCAAGCATTTGTGAGGGTTACAAAAAAAACAGGACTCAAAAAAGTCATCATTTGTAAAAATGGCATGAATTATAATAAACGAGTACAAAATTTCCAAAATAAAATTAAAAATATTCATAGCTTGAAAATGGTGAGACTTTTACCTGAATTTTTTTTTGCCGTATAATAGGCCTTAATGTGACCTGTCCCCTGTTACAGGATTATCCTTCATTTTTTGGACACCCTGTATATATATATATATATATATAAATGAAACTTCTTTTCTAACTCTGATATTCAATGATTGCGAAAAGCTATAAAAAGTTTACGTTTACGGCTCATAATTATGAGCCGATTGATGATGCAGCTCTGGCAAGCCCATGTTGATCGTTAACGACTACCCCTTCTACTTCCAGCATCAGATCATCAAGACTACTAACTGGTGTCGTACTAAGAACTTGAGTGCAAAGCTCGTATCGTCATCAGTAAGGACAACACTATCATTCGTGCTTCCCTCGATCAAAGCCACTTTGCTGCGGCAGACTTTTTGTTAATTATTTTAAAGAGGGGTTCTTATTCTAAGTGTACGAGAGAAAGTGTTATATCGTATTACGCTTTTGAATGACTCGTGTCAATTAAAGCAAAGCACACTGCATGTTGACGTGAGTGTTTAGAAAATAGAGCCCCAGGACAGAACATTCCATGTTTTAGGCATTCTACAATACTTCTATTTCCTTTTGTGTAAGGATCAAGTTTGATGCATCCAATAAGTAATGTATATTGACAATGTTTTTATTGAATAATTTGTATAACGAATATACAGGGTGTGGCGTAAATAGTGGTCCAAAGCAAAGGTGTGGATACACTGTATACTGAAGCACCACATACCAGTATTAAAAAAAATGTATGTACAGGGTTTTAAAAAAAAAAAATTAAAAATCGTTACCTTGCCTTACAAATTTGGTTATAATTTCCAAAAATATTTTTCTGTCACTAAAGTAACCTAAAATTTAAGAAAGAACTGAATAATAGGTCCAGAAAAATTTACAACACTTGTAATGTTCCTAACTTTTAAAAAATGGTTTTCCTTAATTAGGTTCCTTTTTGTTTCAAAAAGTAATATCTTTTTTTCTGTAAGTCTTAACACTTATTGTTGCACCATTTTAGAATCTGCAAAAGATGTACATTTTATTAAAATAATGGGCACTGACAGTGTGGTAGATTTTTTTTCACCTAAAGCATTTAAAGTCAAACGATTTGCTAGCAGTGAGTATTGAATTTTAAAAAACACTTAATTTTTTTTAAAAATTTAATTCAGTTTGTAAAAAAAAAACAAATGAAACACTAAGTAAATGTAATAAGCAATAATACTTAAAAAAACTGCATAGCAAAATACCGTCATTTTTGGAAATTATAACCAAATTTGTAAGGCAAGGTAATGAAAATTCTAAATATCCACACCTTTGCTTTGGACCACTATTTACGCCACACCCTGTATGTATAGTATACTTTAATATGCCAAAAAGTATTGTTGTGACTTGAAAGGTGAATAAATTTTCTTTAGTTTTATTCCACAATTAATCAGACAGTAAAATTCATCAAAACTAAAATCGATATTTGGTTACACCGCTTTTAACTTGAGAATGGATGGACCGGTATTCATGATTTTTACTTCGTTGATTTTGTCTTAGCCCTGAAAAAGTAAATAATCTTTTTAGCCATAGAATGTGACCGAAGGTGAGACGAAGTCCGCTGGGAGCGCTAGTCTTGATTGTACATGTTTTGAAGACAAAATTCCTTTACCAATGGTCAATAAAATTGCCAATCTGATATTTGGCAAACGTATTTCTTCAAAACATGCACAATCGTAAATATTCTACAGCTGGTAATGACATTTTGATCCATTACTATCGGCCACGCAACCGGGCTTTAGTGGTTTCTTTTCGGTTTTCTGATCCGAAATTTGATACTGCCTTTAAAAAAAACAGTTGTTACTTAACTTATAATTTTTTTTACCGACTTTTTTCCGACTTCAAAAAAAAGATAATCAATAATCGACCTGTAATTATGTCATATGGGTATGCTGAGTTTTAATTAAGAAAATAAAAAGCAATCTATTTACCTACACGCACCGTTTAATATAAAAAACAAAATTTTTAGAAGTGGTTTGTGGCTTGTAGAGTGTCGCGTGTGTTTAATAAAAGGAAAAGAACCATTTCTGACTTAGTAATAACTTAACAGCTTCAAACTTACCAGCGGCCGAAAGTCAGTGGTAATAATATGTGGGGTTCCGTTAGAGGCAAACAGGTAAGGAACCCTACGGTAGTCAGTAGGTAACCGAACGCGCGCGTTGAGAGATCTCTTCATAGTTAATTCGATACTATTCCGGTACCTGTCTTATGTAATTAAAATGTGTTTTTTATTGAAATGCAGTCTTGCCTCAAAATCCAGAATAGAATCACTAAATCAAATCGTAGCAGATACTTAAAAAAAATTATATCATGATGTGCATTTGGTGTAATTAGTGGTTGTGATCATAGTAATCAATAGAGTTCCGATGTATTTTGTTGTGAAGTGTGGTTGGTGGTTGGCGATTCAACACTGCTAAGGCTAGCATCTACAGAACAGCTGATGTCTGCGACCGGTAAGTGCTAGAGATGTAAGTTGGTTTGCTGCTTAGCCGAAAATAATTTACCACAAACGGTCATTCCGTTATTTTCGGTTATGAGCGCATCGTTCCTTGCAGGACGCTCCCCACTTGCGTCTGCGCAGCGACGCGTATTCGACCTTGTCATTGCGCTGTGTACCTTATCTCTGTTATGTAAGACTTGAATAAGAATGTTTTTAGTTGATCATGTACAAAAACGCCCCTCGCTTTTATCGGCAGGTGTGCGGCAATCCGTAGCTAGGGAGGCCAATAATATAACTAAAGTATAATCAATAATCCTGTAGAAAGATTTGACACATGCTAATGTCACTTGGTAAAATAATGTTGCCACATTTATTTTATTAATGATGTGTTTCGTTCATTCATTCATTCGTTCAAACAAAGGTTGTACGAACGAACATATTACACATACATACCTATTAGGAAAATGTACTTATGTATGTGAATTCCTTTAGAAACGAGAAGCACGAATTTTCAGGGAGTCTAAAACCAAGTTAGTAATAATTACAAATGAATGATTGATTGTTTTGTTTATTATTGTTGTAATTATAATTGCACTTGCAAATAAAACGTTTTAAACCAGTAACTGTGGTAAGTGCCGAGTGAAAGAATAATGCCAATACTCCAGGGATCGGAACCGGTTTTCAAGTACTGGTTTAAATCGGTTAATAGAGGAAGCACTCCTTTGCACCGCCTTTACTCAAATTTACCGGTTAATTTTGATCAATGAAATAAAAATTAGTTAAAACCAGATTGACGGATTGACCAGTTAATATAAATGTAACAGAAACTAACTTAACTTAATTAGGTAATTTATTAGGGTCAATAATGGAAACCGGTTTGAAATCGTACCCTGTTTCCGATTATTACGATGGGCTTACGTGCAGGTAGCGCTCTAACGCCCTCACTAGGGTCAGTGAGGGCGCTACCTGCGCGGAAATTTAGATGCGTTTGCTTTTCTTTCGGCTTTTTACCTAGTGCACGAATGTTTACTTTGCTCACGCGCTGTTCGTTATTAAGTTTTGCTTTGTTGAGTTTGTTGTTTTTGTTAAGCTTTGTTTTGTTAACCTGCATCCGTACTGTTTCGTTATTAATACGAATCATTACCATGGATCCTCAACCTGGAACATCACGCCAACAAGACTTTCTTTCTCCAAAGAAAAAGCGACCGAAGGTTGCGCTTACTGCCAGCGAAAAAGTAATGATTAACAATGTTAACAAGTACGTTTTTGAGGAGGAAACTGCCATGTTACAGGCAGAGTGTGAAAATCCGAAAAAAACGGAATGTGTGTATAAAACGGCTAAAATCTTGGGTATCGGTACAGCCACTGTATACAAAGTTTTAAAAGAACACAAACAGAATGACAACTTTAAATCTCCTGCAAAACCTGGGCCAAAACACGACTTTAAAGATAAATTGGATGATTTTACGTTTGCGGCTATAAGACGCAAAGTTCATCAATTTTTTCATGAAAATGAAGCTCCTATTATTGCAAAGGTATTTAATATACTTTTTTGTTGTAGTTAATGTAAACTTATCAATTGTTATAATTAGCATAAATATGAGTACATCATATTTATGCTTTTCAGTCTGTTAATTTTTTTATTCATCTTTAGGTACTCAAAGCTGTAAATGATGACTCGGACTTACCCAACATGTCATGGGGCACAATGACAAAAGTTTTGAAACACTTGAATTTCAAATATGCTACCAAATCAAGAAAAAGTATACTGATTGATAGACAAGACATCATATTATGGCGCCAGCGATATCTTCAAAAATTAAAGACTACCGAAGAGAAGGACGGTACATCTATTATCAAGATGAAACCTGGCTCAACGAAGGTAATTTCAATAATGTTTTTTTTTTATTAAACCTACTTTTCTTAAACACCAAAAAATCTTCTGACTATGACGTCTCCCATCTGGCAAACTTCGTCTTCCCCTTAACCTTTTAAAATCCTATGCGAGGCAAAGACGAATCCATTTAAGTTAAAATCATGAATTTCGGTCCACCCTCGATTTATAAGTAGTGTTAGTTGTAGAGCACGAGTAGCATAAACATACAATTAAATGTAAAATATACAATATTTTTGTTGTTATTCAGGTCATACAACAAAGAAAGAGTGGGTAGATACAAATATCCAATCATCGCGGCAAGCAGTTTTAGATGGTTTGACCACCGGATTAAAGACCCCGACTGGAAAGGGGAGACGTCTAATTATCGGCCATATTGGCGGAGAAGAAGGATTTGTCGAAGAAAGTTTATTAATGTTCGAGGCTAAAAAAGGAACAGACGACTACCATAAGGAAATGAATGCGGAGTGTTTCGAGGAATAGAGTTTCGAGAGGTTTTACCAAAACTCAAACCAAATTCTGTAGTGGTCATAGATAATGCCCCCTACCATTCCCGTAAGATAGAGACACTCCCGAAAATGACCTGGGTTAAACCCAGAATCCAAGAGTGGCTAGCAAGCAAGCAAATTATCTATGAACAAAAAAATTACAAAGGCCATCATCTTGGTCATCGTCCATCAGAAGCAACATTTATTTCCTGACCGGTATGCTGTGGACGAGTGGCAGCAGAACATCATATAAAAATCTTACGCTTGCCTCCTTACCAGTGTGAGCTCAATCCTATTGAGCTGATTTGGGCGCAGGCGAAAGGCCACGTCGCCAGAAATAACAAAACTTTTAAGATGGCCGAAGTGAAACAGTTGTTCAACGAAGCACTTAATAAAGTGACTGCAGAAAGATGGAGGAGCTGTGTGCGGACATATAACAATAGTAGATAAAATGTGCAATCTCGACCATTTGATGGACAATGTCACCGACCGATTTATTATAACTGTTAGTGATAGCGACGATGACAGTGACGATAATAATATTGTATTTAATGACAACGAATAAAACTATTATACCCCATGCATTTTTGTTTCATTTCATATATAATATGTATCTTAGTTAATTCGCCTTTAAATAGTTATCATTTAGTACATAAAACCGTTAAAAAAAAATGTGACTTTAGTATTCTACTGGTCTAGTCTAGCTATTTTGTTTGACACCCATATTTTAAGAGGTCGTAAAACTATGTATCCTGACATTTGGTTGGCGGCTATATTGAATTTAATTTGATTTTTACAGAGAACTCTTCTACTAATCAAGTCCTTCATTTTTGTCCATTAACGAGGTAGTAGTAATAAGGTAATATGAAATTCGCCATTTTGAAACGTCGGCCATTTTGAATTTACAATTACGCATAATGTAGGTGTAGTTTCCAAAACAAGACATGTTATGTTGTTAAATTTTAGAACAATCTATCAATAGGAAGGGAGTAAAAAAAAAACAATTAATAGATTCAACTTCAACAAATAATTAATAAAGAGACAAGCCTACCAATGTTAATATTTTTATACCGACTAAACAAAACTAGCCTTTACAATTGCTTGATAGATTAAATAAAATAATAATTTAGTTATAAGAATGTTTGAGTGAGTGAATGACATTGAAGTGTTTCATTCTTCTGGTCACAACACTATTTTTTTTTCGTCGAAAATTGGTAACACTGTAAACGTCAAATTTTTCTACAGGATTATTGATTTGACTTTACTCGTACATGTGTAATACTTAGTTTTTTGCAGATAACCTGTGTTTTTATTAATTTTGATAGTTTATTCTATATTCATTATGCCTTATTTGTAAACTTTTTTCAAGTCGTATTCCAGGTTATAAAATTATGTAATATCTACGGAAGCATTCTGATTTTTACATCGTCATATTATGTTATTGTATTTATTATACAGGGTGTCCTCAGACACCAGACAGTAGTGTGATGACCTTTCTGACCTAAAGGTTCGACTCGGAGATAATGCTTCCACCTTTTAATCACTGTCATTTGTGCGTTCAAGATTTTAAATAAATTCGTATTTATTCTTATATGACATGACATTGCTGTAGTTTTTGAACTTTTGTCTTTATTTTATCAATATCTGCATCTGAATTGACATTCAGTTTTTTACTAGCTCTAGCTGTAAAACGCCAAAATTACGATCCATTCAGTTTCATTTTTATTTAATATACCTTCCTTGCAACCTTTTGTTGCTGGTTCAAGTCCCGCCCGTGCGAGAAATTTTTGGTTTCTTATTTCATCTTTATGGATATAAAATATGACACTGTGAGTGTTAAAAACATTCTAAAGCATTAGATAGCGAAGCGACATCAATTTCCAAGTTGAATTTATTCTGTAAAGAATAACTGCTTGGGCCATCTGTTTCAAAAACAGACGGCTAGATGGCGCTAAGCGTCACGCAATTGACGTTTTCATAAGAAACCACAATTTCGCGGGGTCGGACTAACAGCACGGTAGCTCAATTGGTAAGAGCGTTTGGCCCGGTTTGCCAAAAGGTTGCTGGTTCAAGTCCCGCCCGTGCGAGAAATTTTTGGTTTCTTATTTCATCTTTATGGATATAAAATATGACACTGTGAGTGTTAAAAACATTCTAAAGCACTATGTGTTACAGTTAAAAAGCTTTCCGTTTGCATGTTTATTTTATTAGCTCTTATATAAAGAACCACCATATGTATTTTAATTCAATTTAAGCTTGTATAAGCTTTATCTTTTTAATACTTATTTAGAATTAGAAAAAGCAAATGTATAATACTTATAAGTACGGCCAAATATCGGGTTTCATGTAAGAAATTATAAAAACACAAATGTAGCACATTTACCATTGCATTCAAAAGATAAAAACTGCTTCTTACAACGAATTCTGATTATCTTTCGTCATAAACGAAATAACCTAACCAACAGTATTATTATTTACTTTTTACTTTGTTCTAGCTATGAACGGAACGGAGGAATTTTAGATCCCATTAATTTTAGTTGTATTTTCTATTTTTTTTATATGAGTATAGGCTGTTTCACCTTATCAATTTAAAGCACAGGTAAACATACACAGTTTTTTCTTTTCAGTGGAGTTCGTTAGGAACGAACGGGGCAAGGTATTGATCATCGCTGACGGTTACACCTTCTACCGTCTCCGAGAGCATTCGGTCACATATTATTTTATCTGCACCAGTGGAACCAGTTGTCATGCCCGGCTGAGCACAAGCAAGGCGGGAGAAGTGGTCAGGGCCTTGCTGAACCATAACCATGCGCGGCCAAGGTTCGTTATCAAAGACGGAGTCTGCATCAGATGAATGCTGCAACACAAAAAATGTAGTTGTCATCTGAAAAATTCCTTCTTCTACCCATGCCTGGCAAAGTTAGTTTTTACTAATGACGCAAAATCATGTTTACAAATAAAAAACTTTCCGTATGCATTTTTTTGTTTCAATTAAAAATATACAACCACCATATGCATGCTTGTTAAACTACAGATTATAATGCCTTAAAAACGATTTATTGACTCTTACTAAGTATACATAGGTGCGTGGGTTTTATTTATTAGAGCATGTGTATTATTTACCGAAAATCAGAGATCTAGAGTATTTTGTTTTAGTGACATGGGCTATGCACCGGAACGGCAAACAGGCGATCATTGTCAACGGTTTCACGTACTATTGCAACAAAAATGGGTTCAGAAATGACATTTATAGGTGCACCAACGGCTCCAACTGCAGAGATCGCTTCATCATGTCCAAGGAAGACCATGCGATCGTCAAGGGAAACCTGTTCCATAACCATAAACCACCTAGGTTCGTAATTAAAGATGGCTTTTACATCAAATTTTGAAACCATATAATCATAATTATAGCTGAATGAATCGTTGAGTTCATATCTATTTGTGTCAGGAACCTTCAGAAAAACTGTTTTGTCTGTCTAAAACAGCTATAAGTAATAGTAATACCATTATTGTCACTTCACTCAATTTCTATTTTTGTGAAAATAATGTAATTTTATAGTACATCTGAGCCGTGACTAATTAATAATCAATAGTATATGTACACATATATATTTCAGATAATGTATTTCATAGTTATGTAGAACTTCATTATGACAAAGTTTAGCAATGACTACATCAGTTTTTGGGTAATTTGTGATTCAAAAATCTCAGTCACTTTGTTTTTTTAAGAAAGTTTGTTATTTATTAGCTAATCAATATTAAAGGCTTTTTTATCATTAATTTATGAATTCTTTTTTTTTCAATTATGGTTTTTAACAAATACAATATTTATTTTTTATGTTTTAAGGGTTAACATTGTTATTTTTTTATATTAAATAATAGTACGTTAAGGTTTTTTCTGAGTACTTTACACAATTTATTGTGTCGTGATATCAATACACTACGTTTTTTTTGTATTATTATCATGCAATCAGTCTTTTTGACTATAAGCAGATGTTGTATAGGAGTAATGAGTTTCAGGGCTTTACTCCCAGTGGAGCCACCCATTTTATTTATAGGACTTAGTCAAAGATGTCCCGTCGCTTCTTTAAGCGACGCAAGGTTTCAGGGATGACAAGCTGTCCTGCGAGTTGATTGGGGTGCCTCTTCAGTCGAGCCCTGTATTTCGTGCCATGTGCCTCGATTTCATCTTTCACCGTTGGAATGTCCAATATCTCATGGATGGAAAAAAAATAACTGCAAGTGGTGCTGGTCGTGTAAAAAACTCAAATAATGAGGAATGATTGAACATAAATTGAACCCAGACAACCAATCTTTGACATCATAAGTACAACATACGTTCATTGAACATTTAACTGCCTCGGTGGCGCGGCGATAAGAGGGTCGCACTTTATGCTTTAAAGTTGCTGCTGCGGCTGTGCTACACGTCCCGCGTGCGATCCTCAGGTCGACAGGCCAAAAGATATACTTGAGTTTTTCTGTTCAAAAATTCATAGGGTAGCCTGGAGTTCGTGGAGCCCGTGCCTCGGAAAAGTACGTAAAGCCGTTGGTCCTGCGCCTGATCTCTCTCCGGTTGTGTCAGATTGCTGTCCCACGGGGCTATGAGAGTGAAAGGAATAGAGAGTGCATCTGTGTTTGTGCACACACTTGTGCACAATAATATGTCCCGCGCAGTCGGTTAGTCGTTGTGACTGGCCACCGTTGTCGAAATCTGCTTGGAGGAGTATTATTCGTTTTACATTATTACGTTTATTTAGAAATGTGAATATTCCTGAATAATTTGTTTCTTACTAAGAGGTTATATTCGGGTGTACCTTATAAAAGAAGACAAACCGCGTTCTATTCATAATGAAGTTACTAAAAAAAACTTGAGACGCATTTTACACTGTTTGGAGAAAGACGGTGTAATATACATAATTAATTTTATTTTTAGAACTGAAAAACGTCAACAACTCTTACAGATGATGTACAGAGAGATAATCCCGAAAAAAATAACTGCAAGTGGTGCCGGTCTTGTAAAAAACTCGTGTAATGATAAATGATTGAACATAAATTGAACCAGACAACAAATATTTGATATCATAAGTACAACATACGTTAATTGAACATTTAACCGCCTCGGTGGCGCAGCGGTAACAGGGTTGCACCTTAAAGCAACGGCTGCGCTACATGTCCCGGGTTCGATCCCCGGGTCGTCAGGCCAAAAGATACACTTGGGTTTTTCTGTTCAAAAATTCTTAGGGTAGCCCAGAGTTCGGAAATTGGCGTTGTTTTACCCCCGTGCGTCGGAAAAGTACATAAAGTCGTTTTGGTCATGCGCGCCTGATCTTTCACCGGTGGTGTCAGATTGCTGTCCTACGGAGCTATGAGAGTGAAAGGAATAAAGAGTGCACCTGTGTTTGCGCACACTTGTGCACTATAATATGTCCCGCGTAGTCGGTTAGTCGTTGTGACTGGCCACCGTAGTCGAAATCGGCTAGAGGGACTTTATTCGTTTTACATTATTACGTTTATAGCAATATGAAAATTCCTGAATAGTTTTTTTCTTAACAAGAGGTTATATTCGGGTGTACCTGATTAAAGAAGGCAAACCGCGTTCTATTTATAATGAAGCTACTAAAAAAATATGCTTGAGATGCATTTTACACTGTTTGGAGAAAGACGGTGTCATAAACATAATTACATATTTTATTTTTAGAACTGAAAAACGTCAACAACTCTTACAGATTATACCTTCTACTGCATTAGTAGAGGAACGAGAAGAGGCATTACAAGAGACCACACTTACATTCACTTACATGACTACACTTTACAACAAAACTAGGCGGCGGCTGCACATTATGACGCTATATGAAGTTGCTAACAGAGTTTCTGCAATTAAGTGCATTTTACCTGAGACTCATTGAAACCATGTAGTTTCAGCTGAAAATCCTGCCGACATCATTTCTATAGGAATCGAAACACAAAAACTAGAGAACCTTTTACTCCGGTGGAATGGCCCACAGTGGTTAAAATATGAAAAGTTGCCCGTCACAAAAACAGTAACTGATAATTGTATGGAAATAAGGAAAAGTTTTAGTGAAGGTGTTCATAAAAAGGAACAAAATGATATCTGGGAGAGATTTTCAGACTTTAGTCGTATGAGAGTTCTATCATACTGCTACAGACTTTTCCACTAGGTACGGGTTGTCAAAAAAAAAATGACGATTGAAGACATTAATCAAACCTCTGTGAGATTATTAAAATAATAATAATAAAAATACAGACAGACGCATTGGTCTCATAAATACAAACACTTAAAGACGGCTTTTTGACTCTGACAGCATTGATTTATCATTGCCCCCTGGTAACGTATTTCCACTAACTGTGGCCAAGACACTTTCAGCCATCACCCTTGATCAGTCTGGTGAGTCTGCTGGACTGGCAGTGAGAAATCTAACCCTTCACCTTTTTCCTCGCCACCTTCCGTCTGCCACCTTAGGTCTCATGGTGTAGACTTCCTGTACTTATCTATATATTTTTGAAGTGAAAACTTCTTTAGCAGCGTTGAGCACTTTTGTGAGATGGGGGAAAAATGTGAAACTCGCGTCAGGACACGTGGGCTGATCGAAAAACCGTAAGACGGTTGGCGAAATTATGGATGTAAGTTGATTTTTCTGAGAGATAAACTTTTTAATGTTAATAAAATATAAATTGTAATGTTTGTGTACGATAGCGCAATAAATAAATATTGTATTCTATAAAAATATATTATTATTATTATTATTATTATTATTATTATTGTATTCTATCACAAAAATGATAGTACTTTTATATTGATAATAAGAGCAATTCATTCAAAATTATTCCCTAACTATTCCAAAAATTCAAAAATGCACAACGTTGATATTCAAGTTTTCACTTCTGCCGGCACTCCCGGAGTGCAATTTTTGGTTTTTTATTTATTACACATTTATACTGTAGGGCCGCACCGGAAGGCCAACTTCACATTGGACAAAGACAACTTGTTCACTCTAAGCCTGCTGCAACACTCACATAATGCACGCCGCTTTGCAATATGTGATAGAGTTGGATGGATGGATCGTTAGGAATTAATAATAGTTTAATAATCAATTTAAAATAAGCCAATATAATAACGTTAATCCTTCTAATTAAAAAAAACACCTGCCTTTGTATTGTTTTCAGACTATAATAACATTATGATAAATAACGAAACTCATAAATACTGTGAATGATTTAATCAATAATTAATGTCTATAACGCTAAACTCGCGATTATAAAAACCTCCGTCATCACAAAAACTAAAATAAGAGTTGCGTTTTACCCATCAAACTGTGAGTTCATGTGCTTAAGGGCCCCTCCTGAAGCTCAGAATCAATGGAGTTCTGAGTCCTTGAAGGCTCATATCATTTACGCTCTTAACTGAAGCAGCAAATTAGTAGCAAAAGGTGAATGAAATGTTATTATTATGTTTTAATGGAATGATGGTGATTCAGTCCCATTGAATAATATTACCATTTTCAAATATTTTATTGATAGCAGAATACATAGAAGCAACACAAAAAAATTTCGGGTTTCAGTATTTACTTACAAATTGTTATTGAAATAGTATTGTCTTTTTTTAAGTAAATATTTATAGGTCGGTTCTAACGTATAAAACTTTTTCAGTGATCCTGATAGCGAAATCGCGTTACACTGGCAAACATCTTGTTATGTACAAGGATTACACCTATTACTGCAAAAAACAGTGCAAGAAAACGAAGTACTTCCATTGGTACTGTTCCACACACAACTGTAGGGGATGCAACGCTAAATTAAAGCTAGATGAGAATTTCTTTATCATTGACCTGGAGAATAAACATACCCACCCACCAGCTAAGTACTTGATTCATGAAGGACAATATGTGAAAATATAGTATTTAATCTGTTGTTTTATTTAATAATATTTTATGAAAAGGACTCTTTCCTTGAAAATATCTAATAAGAAAATATGTCTCCAAGTTATTTTGTGTCTCGGACAACGTTTTCATAAACTGGAATCCCCCTTGTCCCAAAAAAAAATACCAAGCTTTAAAACATTGTGGAACAGACCGTAAATGAATTTCACTGGCATTTAAGTACTATTACAAAACAATTAGCCTTTTCAGTATCACAGTGTTATGATATTAACCGAACAATTTTAAAACAAAGTTTGAACGACAGCGTTCAAAAATTGAGGTTTACCATTCTAATATGATGATTTTAGTCTTAGTTTAAAGCTGTTTAATTTTTATTGTAATAAAGTGGTATCGTAACTGATATAATTTCCATGTTTCGCTCAGCCCAGCTGTGTTTGTGTATTGTGAATATATCATATTATTTATTTAGTTATGTGTGTTTAAATGGTTTTGATCAAATGTACTTTCTTACCAATACGTCGCGATGTTAACCTATGCGTGTGGGGTGTCTATGGATAGGTGTCTTAATATGACATAGAGGTTCCTAAAACCATTTTCTTTTCAAATGTAACGTTTGAGAGAAATACGCTTCTAAAGTGGAAAAATGCCCCCCCCCCCCTCTTCTAATTTCTAAACTAATCAAATGTAAATTTTAAATAACTTCAAAAATATTTTTAACGAAAATTGGTTTGGACGGATTCGAACAAGAAGTTTTTGAGATATAGCAAATTTTTAACAACCGCAAACATAACTTTGTTATTCATACAAACACTAAAACGAAGTTATATTTGCTGTCAATAAATTATTGTGGTATTTTATCTAAGTAGAAGTAAGTGGATTCCCTTATTCAGTTAAAGTTGGCTCGGAACCCTCAGTGCGCGAGTCCGACTCGCACTTGGCTGGTTTTTCGTTTTTCAAGTTTTTATTTCGATTACTTTAAGATAAGTGGTATGCTAGCAAAACTGATATATCAGATGTCATGGTCATCACTGACATTAACGCCACCACCTGTAAGAACAACAAAAAAGAACAAGATATGGCCTTCCGTAGAACTGAACTATTTTCCAATGCTTATTGCTTCAAAATACACTCGTTGTTGGATGCGCAGTGTCAACAAGACGCCGCCTAGGACAAGTTAAAAATGAGAAAAATACTCAAGCAAAACTGCATTATTGGCTGCTTTAAGCAATATCACAAGCCTCCTCAGAATTGACTGAGAAAGACTTTATTATTGCAAGTCTATAAATAAAGTTCTAACTTCGATCTTGCTGTTTCTGAATTTATCTGCACTGTAAGTATTATTCAAGCTTCTGTGCTCTGACAGAAAACTGTTATAGTTTTTATTTATTTAAACTTTATTGCACTGTAAGTTGTACAATTGGCGGACTTAATCCCTAATGGCATTCTCTACCAGTCAACCACCTGGTAATGCAGTTTAATCAGTGGCGGAATATTAATTAAGTGATTAGAGTGGTACAAAAAAAAAAGAAGTAAAATGTAATTATATAAATACATACTAATATTTCACAAATATACAAACAAAATACTAATAAACATTGTAAACTAAACATTGTTAACTAGTAACAACATAGTTGTAACTAGTTAAACAATTTGGTAAGATGTTTTATAGCGGGTAAATTTTATAGGGCAAGAATTCACACACGGACAATTCACAGAACATAATTTTCAAAACATATACTTTTTCAGATTACCTAGCGATTGTAATTGAAAACCCCAGAAAAAGGAGAACTTGGGATCAGGACAAAATGGTAGAAGCGATAAAAGCGCTTCGAGAAAAGAAGATGGGCCTGAAGCGAGCGGTGAAATTGTATTCTGTTCCAAAATCGACGCTTAGGAGGTTTGTACACAGCAACATGACTCCTGAAGAAGCCGTCGAAAAATGTTTGTTTCGAAAGGTGACAAACAAGAAAAAATATAAAACGGACACACATCCAGTATATTTAACACCAGAGCTTTGGAATGAGGACACTGACTCCAAGTAAGAGATTAAGGGCCGTTTCACCATGGACAAATAAGCTGCACCAACCAACGAACGATTCAAATATGGAACATCATTTCATATGAAAAATAAGACAGATAATCCTGACCAGAACTTATTAGGACATTGTGAAACAGTCCGTAAATGAATTTTACTCGCACTTCAGTACCATTAGAATTTCTTGACTACTACAAGTTTTAAGTTCAATACACAAATATTCTTGTTGATTATATTTTGTTAGAAATTGCCAGTTAGTGAAGGTTGGTGTTATCATTCAGGGAAAAAATAATAATGGTTATTATAAGTAGTGGTAACCGATTTGTTGGCACTAGGCTTTGTTGATTAAAACTATTTCTTAGTATTAAGTATGTTGATGACGTAGTTTATTATGAAGTAGCTATTTTTATTTTCAAATAGTATTAATTCTGTTTCTTTATGTATTTTGATTGTATGATATGTTTATAAATAAATGAAGTAGGTAATAGGTGTATGGGAATGAAGTAAGAAGAACAAATAATTTTTCAGTTTTAGAGTCAGGTCAGGATTTTTTTGTAAGTAATTAATAGTTCTTAAGCTATAGATAATGTTACGATATAATTTCTTGAAATAAAATTATTCAATATTTTTAACTAAGATGATATTTTAAAATAACCTACCCACAAAAGTAAGTACAACAAAGTTGTATGGTTGTTGTTTCCGATACTGTCAAAGATTTAAATAAAACAATGTATTGCATCCACGGTATTTCAAGCGCTTTATTAATTTTCCTTCTTGATTCATGGAATATACATTTTTAGCTTACAATCTTGTGAAGCTGAACACTGGTGGACACTTGCTGCAGATTGGAAACTACTCGTATTCCACTAACTTTTGGAATAGCACCATCACTCGATGTACCTGGTACTGTTCAAAGCGAGTCAGTAAGAGATGCCCGGCGCGAGTGAGGATGATCAAAGGACAAGTAGAAGTCATGGTGGCTGAACATACCCATAAGTGAGCTGCTCCCATTGACTGTACGATGACAAGACATACTGCACCTTCTGTCTAGTCCTACATGCCCTGATTTGGCGACCCGTCTGGTGTAGTGGTCGAGAAATCGTCTACTACGCAGCAGGTGCAGGTTCGATCCCCGCACAATACAAACATTTGTGTGCATGAACATGTCTGTTTGTATTAGTCTTGGTGTTTTCTATGTATATCATGTATGTATTTACAGACAAAAAAAGAATTCAAGTATTATATCCGTTGTCTGGCACCCATAACACAAGCTTTGAGTAGCTTTCTTTGGGACTAGATGACGATGTGTGGGAATGTCCAAAGGAAAGGATATTTTATTTTTTTCTCCTTTTAGGAGGATTTTATATATGGAAACTACTGGGCACAACACATCTGAGTGGCGTTTTCGATAAAACATTATAAAACGGCCAAAAAAGGTGTCGTTTTCAAATCAGGCGTTTTGTATTGTATTTAACGAATATTCTTTATATTACTTTAGTAAAATCAACTATAAGCCTGTTAGTCAATAGATGTATTTGATTTAATTAGATTAAGGTTATTATTTTATTAGTATAAATCTTAACAAACAAATTTAACCATGCTAACTTACTTTAACCGGTTGATTTATATTTACTCTCGTAGAAGCAGTATTGTACTTTATCTATACGTATCATTGAATTTTTCGGGATGTATCATTGTAATGACACAAAATAAATACTAATGCTAATGAAAGTTGCCGAAATATACAAGCTTACAAAGTATTGTCTACATATTTTTGGTAAGGCTCATCAACCTTATTTGTCTACAAATAGTTATACTCAGGAATGTGATTTGAACAAATTCATAAAAAATATGTTTCTAGATAGTAAATTCCTTACTTTGCATAGTGGACGATATATGCTGAAGATTGGGTCGAACACTTTCTCAAATTGTCGTGATATGGGTAAGTTATCGACGCTCTGGTACTATTCCAAGCGATAAGCGATTTAGTGAGAGAGATGTATGGTGAAAGTAAAATCTTTTGGGAACGAAATAAAATTAATTACTGGCGAACACAACCACAAATGATTGGTTGCACAATTAAAACTCATGTACATAGTAAAAATAAATAATCTTAAAACCTTTCTACTCGAAAATAAAACCGTTTCCTTGAGGCAAAGATTGCTGGAATACTGCGTTGGATGACTTTTCGCTGTTTCGTAGGCCTTAGGGCTGATTTTTCAATAGTCAGTACCCCTATCACGAATAATTTGCGTCAAACTATTCGTATAGTAACGTAATCATTTGTATGAGAATTTGAAAGCGCCTCTATCGGACGCAAAACAAACTAAATTGGACAGCTCAAATACCTGACATTTATTGTGCGTAAACATTTTCTATAGTGATAAACTGGATTTGCGATCACGAACCTTTCTTTGACGTATAGTATCGTGAGTTACAACAAGATTACTTGAGATTCTGTGTGTCAAAAATGAGCGAAGAGAAACTATGTAACTTTTACGGATAAAACTGCCTAAATTATTATTTTTTCTAAAATTATCATACAACTGCATTTGAAGACGGATTCAAGCTCCTGGAATGGGAAAGATTCGGCATCAAACTCAATAGAAAATACATCTCTCACCTCCGGTTTATTGATAATATACTATTCGTGCTTATTAATTAAGGATTGATAAGATCCGGAATACCACAATACGCTCCAGAACTCGCATAACAGATGTAGGCGAAAAGACGGCAAAGCTTAAATGGGAGTGGGCGGGACATGTGTGTAGAATGCACCCGGATAGATGGGCCCAAATTGTCACGCGATGGATACCACCTGACGGCTATCGACGAAGGGGTAGACCAAAAAAGAGGTGGTGTGACGATCTGTCCAGCTTTGCGAGGGATTGGGAAATGTTGGCCGCTGACAGAGACACATGGAAAAAGTTGGGGGAGACCTTTGCCCAGCAGTGGGATGATGTAGGTTAGATAGGATACTATTCGTGCAGGCAAAGATGAGATTTTAGAACTACAGTCGAAAGCCTAAACTGAGCCTTACAATAAGTGGTACTAAGAAAGAGGTCTATCTACGAATCCAACGTGGCTGCCTAGGCAGAGGTCGGAAAACTGCGCAAGAGCGTCGTCATGTCTCATTAACCTCAGTGTTTGAAGACGAAAGTCTTCAACGGGTGTCTGTGTACTAGTGAGAACGTACGGATCCGACACATAGTTTCTTTCTATATGTGCTCAAAATCTCACATATAACAACAGACAGAGCTTTGGCTTTTGGCAAGAAATAAAGAAACGTGTGGAATAAAGAAAACGTAAGTGGTCATATTTATAATTCTAAAATCAAGACATTGCAGTAGAAATATGAAATTTATTACAATATTTTTTATCTTCTATTCCTTATTTTTAACTTTAAAAGAAATCAGGAACAGGGCACTTGTAACAGGTGTATCGATTTTGATCTTGTTGGGTTCATCTTTGCTCTCAATATGACACATGGGAGTAACGAAGACCGCTGGAACTGCTAGACTCACTTTATTTCTTCTAGCTGGCGTATATAGGTGTATTTCTATACACTGTATTTTGGTCTGTCTTCATTCTGAAAAAATAATATGTATATATTTTATATTGACGTTAATGCTTTTCAGTCCATTTGTTAGAAACAGCGTCCTCTTGGAGAGCTGAGGGCTTGGATATATCACAATTTCTTGAGAAATGAGATCTAGCTAGAGTTTATCTCGCTATTATAGCCAATGAATAAAAGCATTTTAATTACTTATCCTTGTATTACTTTTATGTACTTACTTTTTCAAAAATCAATTATTGTTACGTTGTACTGCAAACGACTTGTCCTCGTTATTTTAATATTTTTTCATAATTTTTAACTAAATCTTTTGTAAAACTTTTGAATTTGTCACAATATGATGGCATAACGTCAATCTGTCAATTGACAGTCTACTAAACAGTTCAAAAATCTGAAGATTACAAAAAAAACATATATCTTCATATTTTAATAGCCAACATTTCTACAATTGCTAACCCTGCCAAACATATTGATCGTAATTTTGTTTCGTTATTGATTTCTCTTAGATTTTACTGGAATATCAGTATATAATATAATAATATATCAATATTTCGATAATATTCATAAAAAAGATCGTTTAACATGTTTCTGGACGTGTCATTCAACGGCCATATTTACGTTAGTATGACGTCATCTTCGTCAATGCTATCGAGCTTACTACACGACACGAAAGTGCTTCGTGATGCCGACTAACGTTGTACTACGTAAACTCGCTACGATAACGTGACGAATACGTCAAAAGTTCGTGATTGGGGTACAGTACCCCAATCACGAACTTTAACAAGTTAAACTATCTTTTTTATGAATATTATCAAAAATATCATGATATTCCAGTAAAATCTAAAGAGAAATCAATAACGAAACAAAATTACGATCAATATGTTTGGCAGGGTTAGCAAATGTAAAAATTTGGTATATTAAAATATGAAGATATATGTTTTTCTGTAATCTTAAGATTTTTAAACTGTTTAGTAGACTGTCGATTGACAGATTGACGTTATGCCATCATATTGTGACAAATTCAAAAGTTTTACAAAAGATTTATTTAAAAATTATGAAAAATATTAAAATAACGAGGACAAGTCGTTTGCAGTACAACGTAACAATATTTGAATTTTTGAAAAAGTAAGTATGTAAAAGTATTACAAGGATAAGTGATTAAAGTGCTTTTATTCATTGGCTATTATAGCGAGATAAACTCGAACTAGATCTTATTTCTCAAGAAATTGTGATTTATCCAAGCCCTCAGCTCTCTAAGAGGACGCTGTTTCTAAAAAATGAAATGAAAAGCATTAACGTCAGGGACGCACAGACCGCGGCCCGCGGGCCACTTGCGGCCCGCCGGTCGAATACTGGTGGCCCGCCGACAGCAAAAATAATACTCTCGTACATTCGAAAAATATTGAATTCTATTCCAGAATAAAACCAAAAAAAATATGTTCGAAAAGTAATTTGAATCTCGCGCGTGCGCTCTTAAGTGCACGAATTCCCGATTGCTCGCGTAGGTAGATACACGAAGCTTCCAGAGTCGGTTTCGAGATTTCTCCAGACAGTTTTCGACTCTATACGCGCGGTATAAAAGCCACGCTAACCGCAGCGACCCATAGTTCGGTTTTAATTTGAGTGAAGTGTCAATAGTTCTAGTGTAGATTTTAACTCGACTAGCCGGTGTCATATATTTTGATCCACATTCAACGTAGATTTCCCGTCAAGTGCCGTGTATAATTGTGTTGTGAAATCGTAAGTAAAACTCTGTTATTAATAAGTGTTTCCCTACCTATTTAAATCAATTATTTTTGCTAATTTAAAAAAGGATGGGTAATTTAAGTAGGTACTGTAATTGTTTTTAGGTGCTGTGTTAATCCTAGCCAGGATTAGAACGCAACATGGACAAGCCAGGACCTAGTAAAAAACGTAAGGTTAAAGATGAAAATCGTCAGTTTCAAGAAATTTGGACTGAGAAATACTTTTTTGTATGGTCGCATAATAAAGTCGTTTGTTTAATTTGCAAGAATTCTGTTGCGATTGCAAAGGAATATAATGTAAAAAGGCACTATGAAACGCAGCATCCTACTTTTACCAAGTTTACAGGCGAATTAAGAAAGCAAAAAATGTTGTCTTTAAAACGGGAGCTTATTGGTCAGCAAGCTATGTTTACAAAACCCATCCAAGATTCAGAAACAGCTACAGAAGTTAGTTATGAAATTTCTCGAATGATAGCAAAGCGCAGTCGCCCCTTCAATGATGGGGATTTTGTAAAATAATGCATAGAAATTGCCGCTAAGAAAATGTGTCCAGAAGCAGCAAAAAAGTTTGAGAAAATTCAACTGAATCGTATGACTATCCAAAGACGTATTATGTCTTTGTCAGGTAATATTGCGGAACAATTAAATGAAAAAACTAAGATCATTGAATTTTTTTCATTAGCACTCGACGAATCCACTGATATTACTTCCACAGCTCAACTTCTCATATTCATACGAGGTGTTACTCAAGATTTTGAAGTCTTAGAAGAGTTGTTAGGAATGTGTTCATTGAAAGGTCAAACCAGAGGAGTTGATATACTCAATGTACTTTTGGATGAGTGTTCAAAAACTGATTTGGACTTATCAAAATTATCGGGAGTTGCCACATTCTGGGCTAGTTACTTTGCTGAAAAAGCATCTGCAAGAAAAAAACATAAACGCTGAAGATCTCATGCAGTTTCACTGCATTATACACCAAGAAGCCCTCTGTTCTAAAAAAATTGAATTTCAAAATGTCATGAAAGTGGTAGTTTCGACTGTAAATTTCATAAAATCACGAGGACTCAATCACAGGCAATTCAAACAATTCCTTGATGACATCGAAAGCGAATATGGAGATTTACTGTATTATACAGAAGTAAGGTGGCTAAGTCGTGGATTGACC
Organism: Pyrausta purpuralis; assembly: GCA_963924145.1. Lineage (NCBI taxonomy): Eukaryota > Metazoa > Arthropoda > Insecta > Lepidoptera > Crambidae > Pyrausta > Pyrausta purpuralis. The sequence goes on from OZ001643.1 coordinate 25,627,479, forward strand.
CTGGAACGATTTCTAAATTTAATAGAAGAAATTGGAATATTTCTGGCGGAAAAGCAAAAGGATGTCCCGGAACTTAAAAATCCTGATTGGTTGTGTGATTTGGCTTTTTTAGTTGACATTACAAATCATTTGAATGTCTTGAACACACGGCTTCAAGGCAAAAATCAACTGATATCCCAGCTCTACGCTCACGTATCATCCTTTCAATGCAAGCTGACACTTTTCAGATCGCAATTGAATTCTGGAAATTACAATCATTTTCCGAATTATAAGAAAATGGCTGAAAAATTCAACAAAACTGCGATTAATTTCAGTTATGTAGAAAAGCTAGATATTTTGATTCAATCTTTTCAAGAAAGATTTTCGGAGTTTAAAAAAGTGAAACCTCTGTTGGACATATTCAGCAATCCTTTCACGATTTCAGTTGAAAATGCGCCAGAGTCAATGCAGTTAGAAATTATCGACATTCAAAACGACCAAGATTTACGCAACAAATTCAACGAAGGAGACTTGCTGAACTTTTACCGCTGCATTGATAAAAATACGTACAAAGAGTTGCACATAAACGCTCTGAAATGTGCCAGCTTATTTGGTTCTACCTATATATGTGAACAAACCTTTTCAATACTAAATAATAATAAAACAAAAAATCGAAACCGCCTTGCAAATGAAAGTTTGGAAGCAGTTTTACGTGTTGCTACAAGTAAATTTGAGCCAAATATAAAAAAGATTGTAAGCACTATGCAGTGCCACGCTTCAAATTAATAAATTCTTTTTCAATTTTAAAACATAATCATCAATTCTTTATTGTCTTTAATTACCTATACTTCTGGCGGCCCGCCATCAGTTCATAATTTGCCCGAGTGGCCCCTAGTCTTAATAAGTCTGTGCATCCCTGATTAACGTCAATATAAAATATATATACATTATTTTTCAGAATGAAGACAGACCAAAGTACAATGTGTAGAAATACGCCTAAATACGCCAGCTAGAAGAAATAAAGTGAGTCTAGCAGTTCCGGCGGTCTTCGTTACTCCCATATATATATTTAGAGCAAAGATGAACCCAACAAGATCAAAATCGATACACATGTTACAAGTGCCCTGTTCCTGATTTCTTTTTAAGTTAAAAATAAGGTGTATAAGATAAAAAATATTGTAATAAATTTCATATTTCTAATGTAATGTTTTAATTTTAGAATTATAAATATGACCACTAACGTTTTCTTTCCTCCACACGTTTCTTAATTTCTCGCCAAAAGCCAAAGCTCTGTCTGTTGTTATATGTGATATTTTGAGCACATATAGTAAGAAACTATGTGTCGGATTCGTACGTTCTCACTAGTACACACACACCCGTTGAAGACTTTCATCTTCAAACACTGAGGTTAATGAGACATGGCGACGCTCTTGCGCTGTTTTCCGACCTCTGCCTAGCCGGCCGCGTTGAATTCTTTGATAGACCTCTTTCTTAAAACCACTTTTTGTGAGGCTCGGTTAAGGCTTTCGACTGTAGTTCCAAAATCCTATCTTTGCCTGCACGAATAGTATATTATCAATAAACCGGAGGTGAGAGATGTATTTGCTATTGACGTTGATGCCGAATCTTTCTCATTCCAGGAGCTTGAATCAGTCTTCAAATGCAGCTGTGTGATAATTTTAGAAAAAAAAAACATTTTAGGCGGTCTTATCCGTAAAAGTAACCTAGTTTCTCTTCGCTCATTTTTGACATTTAGAATCTGAAGTAATCTTGTTGCAACTCACGATAATATACGTCAAAGAAAGGTTCGTGATCGCTAATCCAGTTAAACACTATAGAAAATGTTTACGTACAATAAATGTCAGGTATTTGAGCTGCCAAATTTAGGTTGTTTTACGTCCGATAGAGGTGCTTTCAGATTATCATACAAATGATTACGTTACTATACGAATACTTTGAAGCAAATTATTCGTGACAGATATGAAATATTCGTCGAACAAAATACAATATGGCTAAATTTATTAAATTTTTTGCCACCTAATTGTCAGCAATCATATGTACCTGTCATTTTTGAAATCTGTCGCTTTATAATTTATCAGTCTGATAAGTTTTATCTGGCCATTGAACAATTGGCCCTTAGTTTAATTAGGAGTGTGTAATCATATTATATACCTTTTTGAACGATCGTTCTTTATCTGCCGAGATTATATTTTTCTTCTTAAATATTAAATAATGTCAAACTCAAACAAAAATAACTTATTCATAAACTGAGCCTTGTTTTAGGTAGTTAGATAATATTGAGAAAGAAAAATAATTCTTAGTACGCAGCTTAAGAAAATGTGTTTTGAACTAAATGCTACGAGATTGTGTAAATTGTATAGCGTTAACAAATTTGTTTCCATTTTTTAATTGCAAAATTCGTTACAACTACGTACTTGTGTATGGTGAGCTGAAGCTTGTGTATGGTGAGAATATCACTTGCGGCACCAGTAAGTGCCCATATTCAAGACCTGACGCCGCATATCGATTGTATTGCTCGAAAATGAAGAGTCAAAGATTATCTGTGGTGATTCGAATTATGAATCAGGTAGTCGCCGCTGTAAGCGGGGAGCACAGCGTCACCTATCTCAATCGCTCTACCAACTGAGCTACCGTGCTGTCTGTCGGACCCTGCGAAAGTTGTGGTCTCTTACGGATTTGTCATTATGCGTGACGTTTAGCGCCATTTACCCGTCTGTTTATGCAACAGACAGCACTGTAGCTCAATTGGTAGAGCGTTTGGCCCGGTTAGCCAGAAAGTTCTGGTTTAAGTCCCGCCCGTGGGCAAAGTTTTGCGCGCAAAATATAAAAAAATCATTCACAAAAATTTAATAAGAAATGTTTAATTAGCACATTGATTATCCGAAATTAGGTTAATTTGGAAAATAAAGCTTTTTGTTCGTGTAACTTCTTTTACATGTTTATGATGATAGCTTTATAAAACATTATTTCTCAATAAAAAAAGCTCATAAGCATATCGTAGTTGCAAAATCTCGACTGACTATCTTTGAGGTCGCCTTTCTCTTTCTTCATTTTCACACATCCACGGAATCTTTAGACAAATACATAGTAAAAATAAAATCTTCTCGACGACGCCGGCGTGTGTTATACGAACATCAGTGAAGCTTATCTCAATAAAACTTGACCGTCTCCTCAACAATGGTATTCGCTTTATCTACGGTCTCCGTAAGTACGACCACATTTGTGCTTACCGGTTCAAGCTTAAATGGCTTTCCATCCGACATCGCAGAGAAATAAGAATCCTGTGCACTCTCTTCAACATACTTCGTAACCCTCACTCTCCGACCTATTTGGCACAGCGCTTCAACTGTCTGGCTTCCACCACTTCGCGCAATCTTCGCTCTTCCCATTATCTCACTCTTCCCACTATCACACACCTCTATTCAAGACCGGCTTTATGTCAGACTCTTTCACCATCTCAGCGATTCGACTTTGGAATTCTCTCCCCAATCAGAATGTCCCACTACAAATTCACTTTAAAAAATCTCTCCGCGCCCTCCATCTTCACCTTGGCACTCTTCAAAAAGAAAAACTATTTTCTTTTTTTGTGTTTTAGATGTCATGAATATCATCAATTTTATCATTCATAATTTTGTATTTATTAATTAACATATACTTAATTCTATGTATGTTTATTAGTCTTGCTTATGTATCCTATTATAAATTTGTGTATTATTAGTATGTATTGAATTAAATTGAATTGAATTTTATTTATGTTTTATATATGTATCTTTATGTTAGTGCATTTTACTTCTTTTTTTTGTACCACACTTCTCACTTATTATTAATATTCCGCCTCTGATTAAACTCTCTGCATTACCAGGTGGTTGACTGGTAGAGAATGCCATTAGGCATTAAGTCCGCCAATTGTACAACTTACAGTGAAATAAAGTTTATATAATAATAAATATTGATTTGTTTTATACATCGAATTAGCCAGCATCTTTCCGATGCTTAGTTTAATACAGAGCCGTTTGCATCATTAAGATCGTTATATATTGCTATAACATTAATTCAATTTTTAAGTTTCAGAATTCTTACCGAATAGCAGAGAGAAGATACTTCAGTAAGTATTGCGAACACAACTACTGGTGCAGTAACAGATACACACGACCAGACGCGGTATACCGCTGGTACTGCTCGAAGAGCAAAAGAAAGCAGTGGTTTGCGACGGTTCGAACCTTGGATGACGTTGTCATCGCTGTGATCGGGGAGCACAACAAAAAAAAATACCGCAGAATACGGGGGCGAAGTACCGGAGTTCCGATCCCTAAAACAGTATATAAACGATATGTAAATGTTTCTGGTAGTATCGATACGGTGCTTATGTTGCCTTTAAGTAATTCAGTTTATATAACATGTGTGTTTGTCACCAATGATTACAAACAAACTGAAAATAAATGCATATGCGGTATTTAAGAGCCGTACTAGAGGTCCCGTGTTGAATACCAAATTTCAGTGTATTGCCGTCTTCAAATACTCGGAAACAGCTCGGAGTCTAGAAGTTAGTGGTAATGACATCCTCGTGCCTCGAAAATCACGTAAGCAATTATCCTTAATATTTTGCTTCATTTTATTTCTATTTTCAGTTGCAGAATTCATACCAACCGAGAAAGGGAACTATGTACTTAAATTCGGCGAATACACTTACTGGTGCAATAAGAAATACTGGAAACCTGACTCGGCATGTCGATGGTACTGCTCAAAGAGGTCAAGAAAGAAGTGCTATGTGGCGGTTCAAACCCTGAATGACGTGGTCATCACTATGATTGGAGAACACAACCATTAATAAAAATAAATATTTAACCAAACATCTTCAAACTCAGGGTTTAAAAGACTTCTTCAGCTGCGGTCGTCGTCACCGTCGACTTTGTCTTTGACAAGCTAATCCTAGCATAGAGTATATCAGACTATTTCATTTATTTTTACATAAAAAACCTATGCATGGTCTTCACAAAGATTTCAAGACATACTTCTTTATGTTTGTTAGGAAAATGACAGGCTAGTATCCTTCAGTATCTCGTGGAATCATGGAGTCTCACAAAGGATATTATAATCATAGTCTTTATCATTGTCAGCTAAAACACGCCCACTGCTGAACATTGGTCTCCCCCAAGGTTTCCACAGCGACCGATCACTAGCGGTCTGCATCCAGTTTTATCCTGCGATCTTTACAATGTCATCTTATCGCTGGACGTCCTACACTGCGTCTTTGGTCAATGAATCTCAAAGAATATTTTAATTTTTAAAGAAAAGTTATTTGGTAGAGTCGCTATGATGTTTTTACACTACTAAAAATGTATGTCACAAGTGTGACACCTCATATTGAATTATTCTAAAATCCATGACCTGTCCCGCACGTCAAATTTATCACTTTTCCCCGCTCACCCACTCTTCGCATCACACGCATTCTTCGTGACTGCGCCATAATGATGCCCAGATCCAAACCTTACGATAACCAGGTTGTACAAATAATTTCAATTAATAGTAAACTTACTATTCAAATTTAGTATACTGTAATATATGATTGATTTGAATTTTATTGCGCTGATAGTTTTACAATTGGCGGGCCTAATGGATTCAGACATTTTCTGCCCGTCTGTAAAATAAAAGTGCTTCTAAATAGTTTCTACTCTATTGTCACAATTCACAAAAAAAATGGGTGCTTTTTGCTTTGATGCGAAGGCCATTCTTACCAGCACACAAGATGCCGACATTCAGAGTTCCAAAAAGCGTTTTCTGAACTGCAAGGCTACTATCAAAACCGAAGAAGAGAACATTTTAATTAATTATGAGCAAAACCATGGTCGTGTCATATACAACATTATTTACGATTTCAAATGTGTTAATATTTATAAATGTATCAATAAATGTTAAAAACACTACTGATTATACCAACATCACATAACGAATATGCGTCGAATAAATACTTTACGCCTAATTTTAAAACGTTACTTAGTCAGCAATCATTTTTGCAAAAGTCATTTTAAAATCGGTCGTTTTATACTAATGTAATCTGATAATATAAGTCTTATCTGACGTTGGAAAAATCGGCCCTGAGAAGTGTAAATTAAACTAAAGATTCTTCCAAACTCTACTTTTAATTTATAAAATCTTTTATATAAATTGTTTAAACTATCAATACAGTTTCTAGTTAGTAACTATATTTTACTCGTAAATCGCTCTTTAAATATTAATATAACCTTGGAATCCTCAAGAAGTAGTTGACTTTAATACGTGCCAGACAGATCCAATATAATTTTGAACTTTTATATTACAGAATCCCAGATTGTAGCGCAGGTAAATGGTACAACATTACTTCACTATTGAGGATTCACCTTTTGGAAGGGGTATGCGCCGATGAAGAGAAGCGTTTTGGTATGGTACTGCCCCAAGAAAACCAGCATGAAGTGCAGGGCATCTGTGAGAACAAATTACAATGGACAAGTCGTTGAGATTGTTGGCAAACACAACCACGAAGCTCGTCGTTTATATACATAATTTCTGTGTGACGCAGAGATTAAATTTAAAAGAAACTGAAATCATAGCTTACTATGCATCATTATTAGAAGTATTAAAAATACTTTAGTTACGTCTAATATTTATTTTAAAAATGCTACCATAAATATTATTAGTTTCTGAAGAGCGTCCTAGCACAGGTAATCATTAATGCCTAATAAAAGACTAACATAAATTTGTAACCTTTAAAAATGTATTTGTTTGTGTCAACCAAATTTAATATTTGAGATGATATGTCATTTATATTTGTTAGTAAGAGCAAGGTTAAACATATTACTATGTAAGGATGTATAATCATATTTTTTTCTATTTGGGTTGGGTTGGTAGTTATATTTTAGATAACTTATTAAAATTAAGCAGTAGGTAAGTAAACATTGTTTGTACTGCTTGCACCAGGGCCCCATGTACCTTATGTGTGTACACTCAGTACCAATAATAATATTAAATGGCTCTAGGTATTATTAATTTATCATTGCGTTGTTCGTTTCAAATTACGAAACTCTACAGAGTAAGACCCTTAAAGCGTCTTCATGGAACTAAAAACAACATGGATACATAATATCATATCGCCTTTTAGACAGAATTAAAACTTTGGCATACAGAAGTCAATATTTCGTTGGTTTATGCTTATTTGTGGATGATAAAACAGTCAACACATTTTGTCTTATTTTTACTTTTGGGTAAACTGGTAAGTGGATTTTGTCTCATGTGGAAACTCAGGACCCATTAAAAATTTCTAGCATAGTACAAGCATCGATGGTCAACCGTATCTGACGATTGTGTCGGTAAAACTTTATTATTAAATATTTTTAAATGATTATTATTTTTAACTCATCGATACTTACAAAAACATACCTATAAACATATTGTAACTACACCTTTCTCATGTATACAGGGCAATTTCGCATGGTGTTGCTAAAGTTTTAAGATATGAATACGAACATTTAAGAACATTAACTCTGTATATTAAAAAAAACATGTGTTTCTTTATTGATATTCTAGATGTTGTCTTTCAGAAGCATTAAGTTAATGAAAACATTTCTTTTAGTTAAAAAAGACTCGCGACTGCACTTCATACTGACAGAGAAAGGCAATAGAATGATCCTTTACGAAGGCCACACGTACACCTGCAACAACAGGCTGGCCCCTCTCGCCGCTGTCAAGAGGTGGTACTGCTCGAAGAGAACAAGAGGAAAATGCTCTGCCTCCTTGAAGACCTGTGAAGACATGCTAGTAGGTGCCCACGGGAAACACAACCACAGCAGTTAACAAAATATGCAAAATCTATATTCAAGAAACGACTTTCTACACCACTAATAATTTCGAGAACTGGTAGACCGAGAAGAGAGACAACCATTTCCAAGAGAATATAACCCGAAAACTTTTAAAAACAGAGTGAACAGGCTTCTTCTGGGTGAGCTCGCTCCGTCGTCGACTCTGTCTAAGCCCAAATAGGTGTAGGCTGGAGTCAAGAGCAAACCCATTTCGAATAAAAAAATACTGCTTGGGCCATCTGTTTCATGAACAGACGGCTAGATGGCGCTAAGCGTCACGCAATTGACGTTTTCATAAGAGACCACAAATTTCGCAGGGTCGGACTGACAGCACGGTAGCTCAATTGGTAAGAGTGTTTGGCCCGGTCAGCCAAAAGGTTGCTGGTTCAAGTCCCGCCCGTGCGGAGATTTTTGGTTTCTTATTTCATCTTTATTAATATAAAATATGACACTGTGAGTGTTAAAACATTCTAAATCATTAGATAGCGAAGCGTCATCGGTTTTCAAGTAGAATTTATTCTGTAAAGAATAACTGCTTGGGCCATCTGTTTCATAAACAGACGGCTAGATGGCGCTAAGTGTCACGCAATTGACGTTTTCATAAGAAACCACAAATTTCGCAAGGTCGGACTGACAACACGGGAGCTCAATTGGTAAGAGCGTTTGGCCCAGTCAGCCAAAAGGTTGCTGGTTCAAGTCCCACCCGTGCGCAGATTTTTAGTTTCTTATTTCATCTTTATCAATATAAAATATGACACTGTGAGTGTTAAAAACTTTCTTAAGCATTGTTAGACATTTATTTAGATTAAAATATAAAAAATACCTTTTCATCTATGGGTTTAATGGTACATAGACAAATAATAATCATGTTTGCGTAAGTTTTACTATAACAAATCTCAGATGATTCTACAAACTCAAGTTTCTTATTAATCATAATATTCTTAGTATCTACACAACCTTTAACAGATTACCTCAGGTATCATAAAAAACCTTCGCTTTTTAGAACACTATGCTTAAAATATTAGAATTGATTGTAACGGGATTGCTACCATGTACCTTATTATTTTTGAGTTTCCGATATTTCGGCAATGTTGCAAGTGCCATGGTCACGGCGTAACATGGTCCCGTTACAATCAATTCTAAAGTTAATGACCATGTAAGTTTAAATCACTATGCTTAAAATAGTTCTAGTGTACCAATTGGTGCAAAATAAGTAAAAAAAATATATATTTTTAATGTACTTACGATTTTGTATTTCTTTAGCGCTGGCAATTCTACTAACATCGAAAGGCAAAGAGCAAATGTTTTACAAGAATAAAAAGTTTTACAAGCAAATCGAAGGCGTCGATAAGATAAGGTGGCGTTGCATTAAGAGGGGCTGCAGGGCGTTCTACTATGTCGTCTCTGGAGTCATCACTCGGAGGCAAGAGGTCCACAATCACTACGACGAATGAGGTGCCTAAGAAGTGTCTAGGATTAGTTAATGATCTATTACAAATACGTACGTACCGCGCGAATGTGTGTGCTGCTTGGGTTTATTTTTAATTTCGATTTTTATGTAGTGTAATATGTAATGCTACAATGTGGACTGTCAAATTCCAAAGGAGTAATAATATTATGACACTTTGTAAATATTATGAAATTTCGACTTTGCGTGCCCGCCATTGGTTCATGGTATTTTTTTTTTTATATCTATTGGTTTGGTATGTCTATTGGTATTTATTACCCGACTGCGCCAGAAGGAGGGTTATGTTTTTCGAGCGTATGTATGTATGTCCATTTCATTGGCACGCCCTACAGCCCAAACGGATGAACGGATTTTAATATATGAGGAGTCATTTAATTTGCAATAATACAAGAAGTGGTATAAGCTTTATAAAATTTGAAAATAATGAGTAATAATGAAGAAAATGGGGGAGGAGGATTGTATTTTTTCATGTCATAGCAATATAAGTATCAAATGAAAGCTAGCAACTTGGACATTACAAAAATATATACTCATATGAGATATTATGTTTATATATTTAAAAAATAAATGTCAAACTGGACTGAAAGACACATCGTCGACGACGAGTTAGTCGTAAATCAGAAATAATAATAAATAAGTTAATCGCAAATATCTTATAAAATAATAAACCCCAATTTTATATATTATGAGCATTACATTTAAGAACTTTGAAGCAGTTACTTAGCTCAAACTCGACTCTTTGAGAAACTAAAAAATTCTTCAATAAATATTATTAATAAAACTAAAAAAAAAAAAGATTCCTTACAAAATGCTCGAAGGTGCTGCAGGTTGCAAACGTAGTTTTGGTAGATGTTCAAGTATTGTTTGTCCCCGCCTGCAGCACCTCAAAGTAATTCTGCCTTGTTTTTCCGTTTTCAGTGCATTGTTGTAACAGTTGGGTTTTTCATTTTCATTAATAATATTTTCCGTACCTATTTTTAGTGTAAATGCAATGTAGTTCATTTATTTAGATACGTACCATTGAAAAGTGTTTATAGACGTAAGAAAATGTTTTGGTAATCAGAGCGTAAGAAGATTAAAAACTCATTTGTATTTTTATAGTACAATATGATACAAGTGTGCTAAGTTGACTATTATATACAAGGCAACATTGTGTGATCCAAGAAAGCCGCGTATATTATGGTTACAGGCACACGTGTTTCATACGACGTTTGTCAACACACTTGCGAGGAAAAAACAACAAGGCTCTTAATTTAGTAAGTTTTAAATTATTGAAACAGTTAGTATTAGTACGATTTTTCACATAAATACTGTTTGTTGCTAAAATTAATGTTATAACCCGACAAAATTATATCGCTTCTTCTTCTTTTAACTTACGACTTGGTACTAGGGTACAAATTTAAATTGGTCGGGTTAAAAAACTAAAGGCACTCGCACATTTCAATAATGTACTGAAAAAGCACGCGTGTTTAATATCTAGGATTATGAGCCAAAAATTGGTGGAAGAAAAACGTGATTTTGAGCAAGTGTTTTGAAAAAAGTTATTTGTCTGTACCTACATGCTTGATTGATCTTTGTCCATTAAATAAAATCTATAGAAAAAATTTCGCTTTTACTTACCTAATTGTTTTATGATTTAGAACGTTGTATTAGGCGTTTTATGAATTCAAATTCAGAATACAAATTAAATTCTTCCTCTTCTTCTGTTTTTTTCGTTAAGCTAATACTTATCATTTCCAGTAGATCCGAGGAAACTTGTAGAGCGATCAAAATAACTTCTGTAGGAAAGGGTAGTTTTAGAAATATTGTTAGTTGCCTCCTAGCAAGTGATATTTTTTGTTCATTATGTGCACCGTCTGGACATTTTTGTAAGCATTTAATGTTATCTCATTTGGAGATGTAAGTAGATATGTTTCACAGAGCAATAAACAACTTCTGTTAAGGTCATTTTTGTTATTATTTATGTGGATATGTGCCACTTGTCAGTTTTGTTATTATATCAATCAATCATGTTTTTTTCCTGTTGTCATCATGATAGTTAATATTTCTAGACCACGAAGAAATATACGTGACTATAATATTCTTATGCCTCTTAAATTCCTTGGTGGTAATACCTAAGTAGATGGTGACTCTCTTGCCATTTTTAATGGATTGATGTCAAATGCTACGAGCATATGTAAATGTGATCCAACTGGTTAAACGTATATTTTTTTAAGGATCAATTAAACAGAGTACCTGCGCAGTGTAGAGACCAGTCACATTACGCCTATTATAATAGATTTGTTTTTCAGGATCCGTTCAAATCGTCATGTCCAAGAAAGGCAAGCCTCTTCTATGCGTGGACGGCTACACGTATTTCAAGAAAACGAAGAAAAGTAATACGAGCAAGACGTCGTGGGCATGTTCCACTCATGTGCCTCGGGGGTGCAAGGCGCTGATACACACCACGGAGACAGAGATTATAAGAACCAATACTGTTCATAATCACTGAAGCAAAACGGTTAATGATGCCTTTAATAAACATTTTGATAGAGTCCCAGTCTAAATAAGTAATTCGTTTAGATTCATATATTTTTAGAAGTTTGCCAATTATTATACTTTTTATGTATTTATTTATATAGATCTATTGCATAGTTTCTTTCGCGGGCCTTGAGCATGGAGACCGAATCCAGAAATTCCGTAACGAAAATAACCTAATACGCCCCACTCCGACCTGCACAGCGATGATACTTTTTAGTTTTTCCATCTATCGATGAATAGCAAAACTTTTAATGACTTTTTGAATTATCACGCTTGTCTCTTTAGTTAGTAGTTGTATCGGTTGTACGAGGGTCAAACTGAAAGTTCTTAGAAAATCAAAAACTGATTACATTAGCCAGTTTTTAGTTTTATTATATCTTTTCAAAATATTGTCCATTGACGTCAATACACCGCTGCATGCGATGGAACCACTGGGAAAAGCACTTTGCCCACTCGTCCTTAGGGGTCTCTTCAATGGCATCGCGATACGCAGCCACCGCTTCTTCAGCATTCATAAACCGCTTTCCTTTAAGTTTTTCTTTAATTTTCGGAAATAAATAAAAATCACAAGGCGCGAGGTCGGGGCTATACGGCGGGTGACCCAGTAATTCAACGTTTGATGTCGCCAAATATTCGATCGTTCGCTTGGCGGTGTGCGACGAGGCGTTGTCGTGGTGAAGGAGGATCCTACTGCGAGGTCGTTTCTCTCGAACTTTTTCCAAGACAAGTGGCAAACAATTGGTAGTGTACCATTCTGCAGAAACTGTTTTTTGATCCTCTAACACAATTGTTGCGAAATGACCTATCCTTCCAAAGAACGAGGCCACCATTTTTTTTCCCGCACTTCGATCTCTCTTCACTTTAGTTGGCAACTCCTCGAAAGGAAACACCCACTGAGCAGATTATCTTTTGGTTTCAGGATCATAACAGTAAATCCAGCTTTCGTCACCTGTTAGTATGTCGAACACAGCATTTGAGTCACCTCCGTTAAATCTTTCAATCATTTTACGGCACCAATCCACACGATGGAGTTTTTGAGCCTTAGTCAAATTATGAGGTATCCACCGGGCGCAAAGCTTCCTGACCGCTAAATGTTCGTGGAGGATTTTGTGCACTTGACTCATACCGATGCCTAAGCTTGTCCGAATCTGCTGATAGGTCACTCTTTTGTCAGTCTCTATCATACGCCGCACAACACAGATGTTATTTTCAGTCGTCGCCGTAGAAGGCCGTCCCTCACGTACATCATCAGTGAGATTAGTGCGACCACGTTTAAACTCATTAAACCAGTTGTAAACAGTCGCACGAGATGGGGCTTCATCGTGAAAGGCCAATCGTAGTCTATCATAACTTTCTTGTTGACTTAAATGACATCGAAAGTCATAAAAAATCATTGCACGAAAATTTTCTCGTGTTAAATTCATGTTGACGTGACACAGACAATTTTCAATTTGCCGCCAAATCGTAAAACAAATAACAAATGAATGAAATATATACTCAGTAATATTGGCAAAGAGTTCTATTTTCAAATTTTAGAATATATTTTTTATTATATTGTTTATAAGTGGCCAGTTCTAAGAACTTTCAGTTTGACCCTCGTATTAATAAGATAAATAAATAATTATAATTGCATAAGTTGATAAAAAATGCTATGCAATAGCTTTACCGCGGCAGTCTCCGAGTGCCACACGTCTTCTTTATTTCTATTGTATGTTTGACATCACAATACTGATATACTTCCTTTGGAATTAGGACATTCAGGGTTTTAATGTACTGATAAGTTGACAAAGAGAAGTTAACTTCCTATATTGATAAGGGTCAGTAATATGGTTACCTCATTAGCATTCATCATTTACTATTTAGTCAGCATCCCTGCAAAATAGAAAAGTATGTTCTTACGTTTAATTAATTGATCTACCTCAATTTTTAATATTGCTGTATTATTTTTGTTTTAATTCAATATCATTCTCGTATTTTGTATTGTTTTACAGTTTTATGCTAATCAAATGCTTCTCAATTTCTTTTAGTTCTTTTGTATCGTCTATTTTTGAACGTTGTTATAGTTTAACAAACGCCAAGGTAAGAAAAAAAATTGTTTACTCTAGAATACTGTTAAAACAAGTACACGATCATAATAATTTGTTTTAGAAATGTTGGGAAAAGTACAATTTTCAATATTTTTCATGAAGTTTTGAAATTATTTAATTAGTAATAGATTCGTTTTTAAGTTTTAAATTTAATCACGCATGTTTTGTATTTTTTCTAAATAAACTTTTTAAAATCATGGGCCTATCTCATTTATTCATTTCACACAAGGCTGAATATTAAGTTCAATTGAATTAAAACTTAAATATCCTGTAATATATTTTAAAGTGGTTTAACTTTTTAAAATATATATAGTTTTGATTAAAATAACGAATGTTTTTTTATATGTAACTCAAAAAAAAAATCAAAATTCAAAATTACTTTATTTTGCACATAGGCTATTGCTAGCACTTACACGTCCCAACATTGGCCCTTCCACAGCTTCGGGACAATTTTGGGCTAGTAACTAAATTCTAAGGTTTTTTTTTCAGGACAAGTTCGAATGACAACTTCGATGCAAGGCAAGCCGCTGCTTTACTTGAATGGGTTTACCTTCTACCGGAAGTCTACGGCTCATATGTCCCAGAAAACAAGATGGGTATGCTCCACACACCATCCTAAGGGATGCCGAGCTGTCATCTACACGTATGCAGATAAAGTTATAAAGCAACACAATATTCATTCGCATTGAAACCTGTCAATTACGCCTCTTCAAATTGTATGTGTTTTATTTGTTTGACTGATAGTTAAAGCGCTCTTCCTATGATATAGTCCACGAAGATAAAAATAAAATATTGAAATCTGCCTCCCTTGTAAACTGAACTTGAAAACTTAAATGATTTAGCTCTCTTAACTGCTATTCTATAAGAAGCGCCTTTCAATCGACATTTGAAAAAAGAGTGTAAGTTTAGGCAAGATGTTAAATGCGCTCTGAAGAGTTCTTAGTACCATATTTTCGAATCACTCGCGTGAAAATGGCGTGTGGTTTCCTTTCATTATTATTCAATTTTCGATTGAAAAATAGTTGTTCTCACGGCAATGATGCACAAAATATTACTTTTTTTTTTAAATACTTTTGTCTGTATTAAGCGTAAAATAGTTGACTTTTTATTGATTCTACTAATTGAACTTAAATTAATCGGAATATTGAGGCGAGTGATTAAAAAATAGCGCTCGATTGCAGTAAAATGTTAATGCAGCCGCGGAAGTAAAGGCTTGCCATAGTCGACGAGTTTAAGATCCATTACACATTGCGACTTTTAGCATCGATCCAGTCGCGCGATAGCATAAATGCAGAAGCGTGACTGCATCGATACTAAAGCGAGTTACTATCGTTGCAATCGCGAATGTACAGTACATATTTTGTCTATATCCAGCTTCTGCATCGCGACTCCATCGATGTTAACTCGCGTTAGCATCGCGACTGTTTCGATGCTTAAAATAGCGCAAATGTATAAAATTTTTCATTTTGCGACTGCATCAATGCTGCATCGCGACTGTGTTGCTGCTAAAAGTCGCAGTGTGCAAAGGGTCTGATAAGTGTGCACGGGACTACGTCCAGCCTCTCAGTGTCGTAATAAAATAAAGATTTCATGATATATCATGTGTCTATTCATTAACTAAAAGGGCGTTTACAAATATTTACAACGTCTCTAAAGAAATCACTGTTCTCTATTTTAGTGTAGGGGACAATGTCTCGCTATGCTACCGACATGTACTGTACTTAATAATTCTTATTAAATTAGTTATGTGAATTCGTTATTTCGGTAAATAAAATGTATTTACTATTATTATATTTGTGCAGATGTGTATACCGTGAGACTATCGAGGAATGGTAAGAAAATAATAATATTGAATGGATTATCTTATTTCAGGTTAAAGATTATTTATTTCCCACAAGAATCATACAATTCACTTATGTGAGATACTTACAGATTAACAAAAAGTAATGGTAGAAACACAGCGAGCGAACTTAGCGTAATTCAATATTATAATTAAAAAAGTAGGGTATTTCTAAAACTAAAAGTAGCGGCCAGTCTCCGGCTATTCAAGTCAAGTGCGCTCGTGAGATAACGCACTTTGTTTAGCGACACAGATACAGATCGCAACTGCGTACGCACCAAACTAGAAGTGGCTCGAGTTCTGGTCAGGAATCAGGAATAAATAAATAAACAAGACATCAATTATTTGGATAAGATATACAAACTGTATGCAGTTCTTTTTTTTAGATAATAGTTTTATGTTCAAAGTATGAAATATTAACTAGTAAAATATTAAAAACACCAGTCTATAATCGAATTATTATATTATTACAAATGGTTTGATTGCGTGTTTTATATTTTCGTAACTTTATTTTATTCAATTATTCTTTTATGGTATTTTGTAAGATTTCACAATAATTCTTGAACTCGTACAATTTCTATATATATATATTTTATAATTGTTATAATTATATTATATTCTTGATAATTTTAAGTTTTGTTTGTGAGGCTAGGCTATTATTGGCACTGTACGAATTATATGTTGCTTTAAACGATCTTTAAATTTTTCGGTACTTTTTATATCTTTTATGAAATTAGGCAGTTTATTATATCATTTAGCACCCTCATAACTCAGATTCTTTTTTCCGTAGTTGGTTCTTGGATGGGGAAAAATGATTTCATTTTCACGCCGCAGTGCTTTTTTACGGATTTCATATTTCCGGGTAAAAGTAATTGATGAATGAATTTCTTTATTTAGGATTTTATGGATTAATAAACAGGTGCTGTAAACATATGTCTGTTGAATGCTCATGAGCTTAGTTTTCTTGTATATTTTTTCTGTTGCCGTTAAGTAGTTAAAGTTGAATAATGATTTAATTAATTTATTTTGAGCAATTTGCAAACATTTTGAGTTACTCTTGGCGGCAGTACCCCATATTTAGATTAAATAGTCTATGTGTGGCTTTACCAAGCTATTATATATGGTATATCGAACATCAAGTGGAAGACATCTTGAGAGACGTCTCAGTGCACCAGTTAGGGGTATTAGTTTTGATTTAATTGATTCGATATGTGTTTTCCACTTTAAATGTTTATCTAGGGTGAGTCCTAGATATTTTTCACACTGTTTTTGGTTAATTGGCTGTTTGTTTATTTCAGGTGGTAAATGACTATCAATTTGCTTGTTTATGGCCGAGAAAATGACATAATTAGTTTTCTTGACGTTGATTGTTAGAAGGTTGGAAAGAAACCATTCATTTAATATATTTAAATCATTTTGGGCGGTCACAATGACCTTTTGTATTGTTTGGCCGAAATAAAATAAACTGGTATCATCGGCGTACAGGGTGACGTCTCCAGTTAGGCAAATATCCTTTATGTCATTTATATAAATATGGAATAAAAGTGGGCCAAGTATCGATCCCTGGGGGACACCACATGACAAAGGTCTAAGATTACTTTGATAATCGCTCATCCGGACTAGTTGATGTCTATTATTCAGAATGGACTGGAAAATTTTGTACGCATATCCGGATATTCCAAGTTTTTCTAGTTTTAATAGTAGCAATTTATGACTAACTGTGTCAAATGCTTTTTTTAAATCAATAAAGATCCCTAATACGATTTGTTTTTGGTCAAAATTTACTTTTATTTTTGTTACGAGATCGGCTGTTGCTGAGAGTGTGTTCGATTTACGTCGAAAACCATACTGTGCGCGGTAAAGAAAGTTCATTTCAGTTAAGTATTTTTCGAGTCGGTCAAACAATACCTTTTCGAATACTTTCGACAGAATTGGTAAAACCGAAATGGGGCGATAGTTATTAGCGTCAGTCTTGGGGCCAGATTTGTGTACTGGAGTTACTTTGGCTATCTTAAGAGTATCAGGAAAGGTTCCAAGTTCTAGGCATTTGTTAATACATGCTGTATGTTCGTTTATGATGATCGGTTTAATGCATTTTAAAGATTTTGCACTGATTCCATCTACACCTGCACCCGTGTTGACGTCTAAGTTATTTATTATTTTATCAACTTCGTCTATGCTAGCTGGAGACAAAACCGTAAGTTTTTTTAAGTAAGATGATTCACTATCGCAGGGCAAATCATGATATTTTATGGGAATTTCTTGTGCTAGTTCAGCTCCAATCGTTGAGAAGAATGTATTGAAGAATTCACAAACTTCTTTTGCATCAGTAATATATCCTTTGGATGTAAGTAGCTTAGGAATTATCAGATTGTTTATTAGTTGCCACATCTTCTTGGGTTTGTTTTTGCACTTAAGGAATTCACCATAATAGTATTTCTTTTTTGCAGATTGAATAAGTGTTGCTCCATCTTTTCTAGCATTTTTGAAGTTTATTTCTGTTGCTTCGTCCGATCGGCTACTTTTATATTGCTTCCAAAGTATGTTCCTTTTGTTAATTTGTTGTAATATTTCTATTTTTATCCAATCTTGTCTTGGTAAGTTTAATATTTTAGTTTTCATTGTAGTACTCGTAAATATACTTTCTCGTATCTTTTCTTCCAATATATTGTAATCACTTTCGGTGTTGTCATGTTTCATTTCCTTTAATGTGTTATATAATTTTTCAAAATTGATGCAGCTGTATTCTTTTTTTATAATTGGCACCGGGTGATATTTCCTTATTTCAAAGTATAACTGCCTATGATCGGACATCGCTGATTCGATTATTGTGAGATGAAAGTTGTTCTCTTTTATATTAGAACAAATGTGATCCAGTATTGAGCTTTTAGTCGGTGTGACTCGCGTACAATGTCTCTTGTTAACTCTGTTCAGCAGCTTATACCCACACTCAGTTATAGTCGCTTTATAGGATTCTGATTCACTTGGCCTTAATAGGTCATAATTAAAATCTCCAAGAATTACAGCTCTATGCCTCCTTTGCAGATGTTCAGAGTACGTATCGAGAAAACCTTGACTAATAGAACATCCTGGTTTATATACCGCCCCAACATCAATAGAAAATTTCTCAAGATGGATCCACATGTAATGATTCTCGTTATTACTGTGCGATTCTATTAAGTGGTGTTTAAGATTGTTATGGATAAACATAGATACTCCTCCTCCTTTTTTGTTAGTTTTATAGTTGAAGTAATGTTTGTACCCTGGTATCTGGAATTGTTTGGCTTCACTATCGGATTTAAACCACGTTTCACATATGACTAAAACATGAATGGTATTTGGGAAGCATCGGATAACACACAGTAGCTCATCAAATTTGCCAGGTTTTACTAAGCTTCTTGCATTTGCATAAAAGAATTTCAAGGAATTTCTCGTAGTTGGGACTTTTGAATAATCATCTGTTATTTGATATGTTATGTTAGAATTGGATTTTTGTATTGCATGTGAGGTTATTAGTTTTTTGGAGTCGATTTAACTATTTTAGGAATTCCTTTAATGTATTTTATGGTTAAGTTTGCCTCACCGATTTGAAGACGCTGATTTAGTTCTGCCTTAAGAGTTTTCATATATTGCTGTTGCTGCGGGGTTCTATCAGCGATTTACAGCTATTTTTTCTGTTCCTAGGCTAGTATTCATTTTATTACGGAGAATATCAATCACTGCATTGCTGGATGTAAATGAAACTTTAATCGGCCGGTTTTTTCCAGCTGTGTATTTACCAAGGCGCTTCACATGTTCCGGTGGGATCGACTTTTCATTTACCAATTTTATAATTTTAAGTACTTCATTTCGATCGCTATCTCTTCTTGCTTCGACATGTTTTTTTCTGTGGTTCAGGGATTCCGGTAATGACAATGTTCTTGCTTCGTAAGTCTCTGTCATTGATTTCAGCGACAATGTTATTAAGACTTTCATTTTTATTAATAAGTAAGGACTGAGAAGACGAGGACGAAGCTTGAAGTATGAGCATATCTGGGGTTCCCTCTATCTGACAGAATCTTTTTGTTCCGAAAGTCACTTGGCATAACACACTTGGCATAATTTTCTTTAGTCGAATATTATTCAGGCAGAATTTTCTGTTAGCATAATTATTGTTTGGTCGAATATTTATATGCCCGAATTGACAATGGCATACTTTTAAGATAGCAGAAATTTATAAGGCATAATTACCTTTGGCAAAATTTTACTTTGCATACTTTCGCTAAGCATAATGTTTATTTGGCATAATTTGACTAGGCATACTATGAAGAAAGTAGAATTTCCGTTAGAATAATTTCACTACGCATATTGCTATTTCTTTTAAATAGTATTTTACCCTAAGATTGAATTAAAAAGTCATTAAGTTTTGGTACAAAAGTTAGTGACAGAAACGAATCGGTGCAAAACCGACTCCACGCAGTCTTGTTTGCTCCACCCCTAGAGTGTAATTCAAAATCGCGTAGGCGCGGAGGGGCGAGGCAGCCCGCGAGCTGAGGAGCAGGTGGTTTAAAAGCTCGCCGCCGCGGCTGAGGCTGGCCGGCAAAGCCGGCCAGCAAGCCGAAGCTGCGGTGGTGAGCGAAAACCATCTGCGACGATAAGCTCGCGTGGGACTGCCGGCGCCCCGCAGCGCCGGAGCCGTGACAGAAACCATGCATGTTGCATGCTTGCATACTGCATGCAAGCTGTTGCTTGCTTGCATGCTGCATGCTGCATGCTTGCTTGCATGATTCATGCTTGCTTGCTTGCTTGATGCATGCTTGCTTGCTTGCTGCATGCTTTGCTTGCTTGCTTGCATGCTGAATGCTTGCTTGCATGCTGCATGTTTGATTTGCCATGCATGTTGTATGTTAGTATTGCTGAGATAGAACTACTTGGGATAGGTACAGAGAGAAATTAAGGTTTATAGGAGAATATTAAATATGAAAAATATGCCAAAAGACGATTCGGACTGTGAATTTTCTGCGATAGGATGATTCTGCCTATTAATGACTATACAGGGTGTCCAAAAAATGAAGGATAATCCTGTAACAGGGGACAGGTCACATTAAGGCCTATTATACGGCAAAAAAAAATTCAGGTAAAAGTCTCACCATTTTCAAGCTATGAATATTTTTAATTTTATTTTGGAAATTTTGTACTCGTTTATTATAATTCATGCCATTTTTACAAATGATGACTTTTTTGAGTCCTGTTTTTTTTGTAACCCTCACAAATGCTTGAGTCATCTAAAGCAATGTCCCTTTTAGTTTGGAAATGGTACGAAAACTAAAAAAAAAAACATGTTTTGCAAATACTTTAAAAAAAATTATTCAATAGCTGACTTTCATAGCCTGTGGTGTAAAAAAAATGTACCAAGCAGATTGTGCCAATTGGTTTAAAAAGTTGCTTGTTTAGTGACAATTTTAAAATGTTATAATTCTTTCACGTTCCTTTATTAATTATTTTTTTATTAAAATTTAAAGTTCTTAAAAAGTATTTCTGCATTTTAAACAATTCTTTGAAAATTGGTTTTGTAATAGTGTAAATGCAAATAAAAATACAGAATAACTATAAAATAATTTTTAATTTAACCAATACAATTTAGAAAATCACTTAAAATCACAGTAAATGTTCAAAGTGGCCGCCATTTGCCCTTATGCATGCCCTAAATCTTTTAATGCAAGACCGATTTATACGGCGAGCATAACCCTCGCGTGAAATGTGTTCCGCCGCTTCTCGAATTTTTGTTCTCAGCTGTGTAATAGATGTCATTTCTTTAGAGTACACCAAATCTTTTAAGCAGCCCCAATAAAAAAAATCCAAAGGATTCAAGTCCGGCGATCTTGCTGGCCATGCAATAGGGCCGAGGCGCCCGATCCACCTTCTTGGGTACCTTTCGTTGAGATAATCTCGAACCACTCGAGCGTAATGGGCTGGGCAGCCATCATTTTGCAACCACATGCGATGCCTTGTTGCAAGCGGCACGTCTAACATGAGACTTTCCAATTGGTTTTGTAAAAAGTCTAAATAAATTTCTCCTGTTAAGCTTGGTGGCAGCTCGTACGGGCCAATCACTTGTCCATTTATTATTCCGGTCCACAAGTTAATTTTAAATTGTGTCTGAGAGTGGTCTTCTCTTATGGCATGGGGATTTTCCATCTGCCAGCTATGTACATTGTGCATATTTAAATATCCGTCTTTTCGGCACGAAGACTCGTCGCTCCACAAAATCTTACTCAAAAATGTAGGGTCTTCATTAATTTTAGTAAGCATTGTCCTACAGAACTGAACTCTTCGCGGGTGGTCGGCAGGTAATAAAGTTTGCACCCGCTGCACGTGATATGGGTGCAATTCGTATCTTTTTAACACTTTATGTACGGTGCTTTTTGGAATTCCTGTAGCGCGTTGTATTTTCCTTACGGAAGTAGAGGGGTCTGCTTCCACTTCACCTAACACTTCATCATCGATATCCATTCTTGGTCTTCCTTGGCTGCCTCCTCTTCCTGGAGTCCGTCCTTCCGAGTACGTGCGATGGACGTTTATAAACACTCGGTAGCCTGGAGAATGTCGATTAGGATACCTACAACAAAAAGAAATAACACTAATGTTTGTGCAACGTGCGTTGTATCGTCGGAAAAGGAAATTTACCGTTTAAAGATGTTTTTTGCATAAAAACCCGTAACAAGACGTAGTTTGAAAAAGAAAAAGTTTTTAATTAACGTCCAAATAAGATTTGTAAGACTGCTCTGATTAATATGACTTGATAGAGAAGGCTAAGTAAAAACTATCTTACCTCTCACGATAGAGTTGAGCAGCTGCGGTAGCGATGCAACGGCATTCTCCATAAATTAAATGCATATCAGCATACTCGCTAGCCGTGTACACGTGTCTAGGCATAGTGGCCCAAAATAACCTCGAAGGTTAGATGTCCGTTGAAAAGCCAAGTCGTCGAGATCACCAGTATCAAAGTCCAAATCACAAAGCACAACAAGTCCAATTTCAAAGCACAAAACGTAAAAGAAACTAATCAAAACCCAAAAAAATCACGTGCGCGTCACAACTGAGCAGAGTCAAGCAGGACACTAAAACATTTTTTTGTTTATTTGAGATTCGGATCCCTTCCATTTCCAGTGCGATAGCGCCGCGCTCTACCAATCAGGTAGCTATTTTAAGGTCAACCTCGGGCCAGGTAGAAACCCTTTTTGCGATTTCATTGTTCATAATTATGAACAATGAAATCGCAAATAAGGTTCCTACCTGGCCCGTACATGACTCACACAACGACAAAAGACTTGCATAGTTACTTCGTTTCGATGTAACTTTTTTTAAGAGTCCGAAATAACGACGTTTGTTCATTAGAATTACAATAAAAAATTAATTTAAAAGTAATTGCTAAACAATAATACCTTTCTCAAATTGTCAGTAAACTAGCAACTTTTTAAAGTAATTGGCACGATCCGCTTGGTACATTTTTTTTACACCACAGGCTATGAAAGTCAGCTATTGAATATTTTTTTTAAAATTATTTGCAAAACATGTATTTTTTTTTAGTTTTCGTACCATTTCCAAACTAAAAGGGACATTGCTTTAGATGACTCAAGCATTTGTGAGGGTTACAAAAAAAACAGGACTCAAAAAAGTCATCATTTGTAAAAATGGCATAAATTATATTAAACGAGTACAAAAATTCCGAAATAAAATTAAAAATATTCATAGCTTGAAAATGGTGAGACTTTTACCTGAATTTTTTTTTGCCGTATAATAGGCCTTAATGTGACCTGTCCCCTGTTACAGGATTATCCTTCATTTTTTGGACACCCTGTATATACGAATTGTATGCCACAAGACGATTCTATCTGTGAACTTTCTGCGTTAGGATGATTCTGCTTTAAGACTATTATGGATATTCAATTTCTGCCTAAAGATGATTCCAGCTTACACGATTATGCGTTTTGAACGTCTGATAAATGAGTGAATGCTAATTGATGTTCTGCGAAAGGAAGTTTATGCTATTTGATGATATGCCAAATAAAATTATGACAATAAAAATTATGCGAAATAAGGTAGACCCGCATATCTGATGTAAGGGATTTTAATTTCTGATCCATTATACATGTTGATTGAGTTAGATTGTCAACATCAGATTTAATTTTATCTTGCTCTAAAGATAATTCCTGAATTGTTGAAGTTAGTTTATTGACAGAGTCTTTGATCACGCTTATTTCCGAGCAAATTTTATTCATGCTGTCAGTCTGATTACTACTCATTTGAGATAGAAGATTCATCATATCATTTATTTGTTTTTTTATATCACTTAATTCCGTATTTATAGACAGGTCTTCCTCAGGTTGCTTCCGTTTCAACAGATTACTTCGGAAAGTAATTTGAGCTACATCTTGAATTTCCGATAAATTATTTTGAGAACCATAGCTACGTTCAGTACTGCCTCTTCTAGGTGAGCGCTGTACACTCATTTTGTATCCGTGTATATGATTCGGCTGCGTTCGGTTTTGCTTCGGGTAGTGTGACGTTATCACTCGTCCGAGGAATATTTCGCCGGGATGCACGCACAGTAAATGACACTTAAAAGTGATGACTTGAAGATCGAAATTAATACAAGATTAGTGGAGAACTTAATAGAAAAATTTTGTAACACGTCTGCTTTGTTCGCTCGCCGCGCCAGCAGAATTTCAAGAAACAATCTAGTAGATCTCACATTGAACGCTGGGCCTGTTCCACTCATCATAATAGAGGGTGTAAGCTGCCTTGAAAATCTTTGGAGGCGAAATCCTCAGCAAGAATACTAAGCACTTCCATCAAAATATTAAATCAAACGTAATTAAAAAAATAGGTTCAAAAAATCACGTATGCGCATAATTTCCCTTTATTTTGTGTAAAAATATAATAACTTATAACGAATTAATTTATTATTAATTGTAGTAATTTTATTAATACTCTAAGCTTGTGAGCTACATGTCGAAATACTAATCCTGAATACAGTCTACTATGCTTGTTATTTTTCATGTTCCTCTTTCATAAAATGATTTAAGTGTGTAGGTTAGTGTCACTGAGATAACGTTTATTTTTTGATGATTATAATTTTCCATATTTTCTTGAGAATTCCGCTTTGTTGGCCATGTTAATATAACCCTTAAGTATTAAAATATGATTTTTTGAAATAATAGAGTGTTATCTGTTTAACAAATTATTCTACAAGACTGTCGAAAAATGGAAAGCTTTTGATCATTTACGACGGTTTCTCATACTTTATATAAAAAAAAAAACAGTGGAAGAGAAACTTGGGCCTGCTCATCGCGTCACACCAAAAGATATAAAGCGAGATTGAAAATAGTTGAAGGAGTTATCTTACAAAGCGATCTCGAACATAATCATGAACCTACTCGTCAGGATAAGAACAACTAATATTAGCATCACGGCTGCTTTAGTTAACTCTAATCTTTTTAAATAAGCCAAAATGACAGCTAAGATCGAACTTTCTTTTTTCACGACTTCCGAACCAAAAACCAAAACCGGTGTGGTATGTTTTAATGTTGCAAACGTAGAGCAGTAGTATTGTAACAATCAATAGTACGAATTGATTCTGTGGTATGAGTTTTTAGTAATGACATTTTACTCCCTAAGAAAGATGTTTAATAAAAGTAAATCATTATTACTTAGAACTGTAAATGGGCGTACAACATAATGCAGATCTGATAATAAACAAAAATCTAAGCATTTTCCCTTGAAATAGCAAGTCTTGCAAGATTTAGAAATACTTTAATAAATTTTAATTAAATAAATTGTAAGAAAAAGTTATGATAATTGTGGAAAAGTCTTGTTTTTTTTCATCTTTGCTTTAGTATTTTTTCTATCTTGAAAAAAAATGTTTTTAGTGATGTTCGTAAAATCTTGCAGAGGGAAGACTATGCTTCAGATTGGATAGTACAAATATTACTCACAAGGGCGAAGGGCTGAGGACTCGATGGATGTGTACCTATTTCAGCCTTAAGCAATCTCGCGTCAATATGTGTATAATATTATCATATATCTAATTATCAGACAATTATTAGGAAGTCACCAATACAACAGGACAGGTTAATTATACCGAAGCGAAGTAACAATTTGGTAGGGCAAGTTCACAAGCACTTATGAATAAACACACCTCCAGTGAAAGTTTATTTTAATTAATGAAAAATTAAACGTTTATTATATTTTCCAAAAAAAAAAAACATTACACTAAACTTGTATATCTTATATTATTTTAGTTAAGTTCGTGAAATCTCAACGCGGAAGAACCATGATCCGGATAGATCAGCGCACTTACCGCTCCCAACTGGTGAAGGGGGCGAGAACCCGCTGGGTATGCTCCACTCACAGCAACAAGCAATGCCGCGCTGTTGTACATACTTATGGGAGTGTGATAGTTAAACTAAATGATAGACACAATCATTAAAAACGCACTCGTACAACATCCAGTTAATTAAGCAAATATTAATTTTGTCAGGTTTAAATAAAAGCTCAAAATTGAAGAATGTTTTCTATGAAATAACAATATTTTGTACTTGATTGTAAATGCTTTATTTTTTTAAGATTCATTGTGATACCAAAATATCTTTATCCCAATATTTATGGCTGATACATTTCACCAAAATAAAGCGTGCTTATCTCATATCATTTTCAGTGCAGTTCGTGAAGTCTCAACGGGGAAGAACCATGCTCCGGATAGGGCGGTACACGTACTGCTCGCAACAGGTGTTGGGGGCGAGGACTCGGTGGTCGTGCTCGACGCACAATAACAGGCAATGCCGTGCTGCTGTACATACTTATAATAATACGATAACCAAATTTAATGGTAAACACAACCACTAAAAACGCGCTCATACAACTAAAAGATGATTGAACTACATATTATTTCCTTTGAAATTGTATTCTTTTTTCTTTTACAAAATTATTTTATGAGTTTGACGGCGAATGCATTTAATTATTTTACTGGCATTGTTCTCATGCAAGTGACCTAGTTAATAAGTTTTAGTGAGAATAAAGATCTTTAAACATAATCTTTCGTAGGATTAGGTTTGCTCTGAATGATACATAATTAGTCTTACTGAATTGGTTTCGAAACTTAATTGGTTTTAGTGTTATCTTTAAGTATTACTTATACTTATTACATAATAACTGTTTGTTTCCCGGCTAACAAAAAATATATAGTTAAGTTTAAATATAAAAACGCAAGGTAAAGAACATCTTCTGCGTATAAAACATGATTTGTACCTAAAAGTAAATGTTTATCTATACTAATATTATAAAGCTGAAGAGTTTGTTTGTTTGTTTGTTTGAACGCGCTAATCTCAGAAACTACTGGCCCGATTTGAAAAATTATTTTTATGTTAGATAGTCCATTTATCGAGGAAGGCTTTAGGCTATATAACATGAAGATACGACTAACAATACCACAGCAGCAATGAAAAATGTTGCAAAAACGGGAGAAAGATATTCCTTTTGAGAGCTTCCGCTGCGTACGCTGCGGAAACCGCTAAAGTTACACAAAAATCATGTATGACAAGATTGTTTAGCATTAAGAGTTCTATAATACAGTCCGCGACAGCATAAGTCTATCTTTTATGGTTGACTTACTACAACCTTTTTTATGTTAATAAATTTGTAAAAAAATAATGCATCATTTTTAGAGGTGTGTGTATACACACAGGTATTTATTCTTATCAAAATAAATACATTCATCATCACGAGCATTTCATTTAGAACAAAGTTGCCCTTATATCATTTGATTCCAATAAATATCTTAGGAGCTATCACAGTTTTAACATAACTCCGCACTAAAATAATGTTCGCAGCTTAAGTACAACGTGCGCTTGCGCTAATTATATTATAAAGCTGAAGAGTTTGTTGGTTTGAACGCGCTTATCTCAGGAACTGTTGAACCGATTTGAAAAAATATTTCTGTGTTAGATAGCTTATTTACATCACGCTGCGACGGAAGGGAGCAAACTCAAAACGCGCGGACGAAGTCGCGGGGGTCCGCTAGTATTTTATAAATTTACTGTTATACTTCAATATCTTTAATGTTTTCCCCAACAATTTTGGCTGATCCTTTTGACCAAACTGAAACGTAGGTTTATCTCATATCGTTTTCAGTTAAGTTCGTGAAATCACGATGCGGGAAAACCTTGATTCAGATAGGGCGGTACACGTACTGCTCGCAGCAGGTGTCGGGAGCGAGGACTCGGTGGTCGTGCTCGACTCACAACCACAAGCAATGTCGCGCTGCTGTACATACTTATGAAAATGAGATCATCAAACATAATGATAAGCACAATCATTAGATATTTACAACACTATAAATAACAAAAACAACCGTAATAAAACCAATATGTGACCGTGCTTAATAATAAGTGAAATTATATCTCATACCTGACCATGTTGTGTTTGTTTTGGTCAGCGACCCCTAACTCGGGGCAATAGTATGAGTAATACTTATTTAAAAAATATTTCTTTCACGAAATGTCTTTAATTTTCACAGCGCATTCACGAGACCTTTTGGGCAGGTCGTTGCGAGTGGTCGTGTCCTGCATGTGTTGCGCAAGCCTCCGACAGACCCTAAAAAATCTATTTTTGACTGCCCGACGCGCGCGCAAGGGCAGCTTTACAACGAATCGTCTCTCAGTAATTTGAGGCGGTTATTCCGTGTTTCGTTCGTAAATACAGAGTGATAATAATTAATTAAACCCGCGAAGTGATTTCTTGTGAATGTGTAGTGGTGAATTAACTGACAACTGTTCGTTGGACTGAAACGTGTGAACGCTTTTTTCCAACGGTTTAATTTCTGTTAAAAATTACCGGGCTTAAGAGATTAAATAGTTGCATAACTCTTATTTTAAAATCCACCAGTCTTTTTTGAATGTGTTTTGAAAGTGTCTTACCGAATCGCGTTAGTTCTATAGTGATCGGCGTTAGAATCATTGTGCATCGCGTTTAATCCGACGCGGATAACTTAGTGAATCGCGTTTATTTCAGTGTGAATGTTGTAAGTAATTAATGGGCGCGGGTACTGTGAATCGCGTCAAATTGAATACGTGTGTAGAATCTTGTAAACAAAATTATATTTTATTAAGAAAGACTATGTGTTCTATTAAAACCCTTTTTTAAGGTAAATAATAGTCGTCGTAGAGTAGATAAACACCTGGTGTTTTAGGCGGGACTCAAAAGCAAACCAGACTAGTATATAGTAGCCCGGCTGGGCCAGTGTGGTGTTAAAGTGTGTGCATGAGTTTTATGGTGAGCCTCATCAGGCGTGAGAGTGCAGTGAGGAACGTGTCCAGCTCCTTCCTCAAACATAGAGGCCGACTACTAAACCAGATCGAAGTCCAGGAAAAAAAAATTGCACGCCTAAGTCACACAGTGACACAAATTTGGAGAGATCCATCCATATTGTAGATTAAATACCACACCACATTCAACAACAAAGGTTTTAGAATTAAACTCAATACAGACATCTAAATACTTCCGATAATTATGTCACAACTCAAAACATGACTCTAATAATTAATCACCCAAAACGATGGACAAAAAAAATTGTTTTTGATGATCATGAATTCATAAATTCCATATATAGTTGTAAATAAACCTAAGTCCAGGTAAGTAAATACTCGTTTAAGTATAAGGAAAGCATTAAAACCGTTTAACCAAAAAAATTACTTCAAATAACAAAGAAAATCGCGAATACTCAAATAATTGTTGGTACAACTTTAACCTTGTCACCTTTCCGCTAACACATTGAAATCCCGCAATCATAAGGAAACATCGTAGTAATATAGGAAATCACTAAAAATACTAATCTTATAGCTATGCAACGTGAAACTCTATCAAGTTTCTACGACCTTACGTAAGTTAACAGCCATTCATCATTGTTTTTTAGCCATTACACAAAACCTTCCGTATATTGTTAGACAAAGTTTATTATTTTTAAAGGAGTCACAAAGCTCCAAAGGCTGGGTAATTTTGGCTACGTACGTACCATAAAACTAAGGTTACATTTTTTCTTAAAGAACCTTTTCACTATTTCGTCGTATTTGGGTTAAAAATTTCTCGCACAAATAGTTTTGTACAGCAGTGTCCAACATGTGCATGGGATCTGGCCATTATAAAAAAAAACCAACGGGACAAGGAGCAAAAAAATGTATATTGTTAAAAGCCTGAGAAACTTTCTAAGCGGCGGAATATCAATCCAATAAAACAATTACCATTAACACACCTAAAAAGTGACTTTAAAACATTTCAAAAAGCCTTTTACACGACCAAGTGCACCGTTTAAGTATCTTTGTTCTTAATTTTTCCATTCTTTTTCAAAGAAAACGTATCACCTAAGGCCAATAAGATTGCTTGGCATTTGACATAAAAGCTTCTTTAGACGCGGGTAATATCTTTTGGTAAAATATATAAATAAAATTTAAGTTTTTCCCGTAAATAATATTTTTTTCAATCTTATTAGCGCCTGTCCCTACCTAAATATAAGTTGCTGTCGAGATTGGCATATTTGCACTAATTTGATATTACTTTCAGGTTCTTTTAAGACATCTTTACATAGCAAGTAAAGTCGTCATTAAATCTGCAAAATAAAAAAAGGGGAAAATTGCAATCCTAAATTACAGAAAACAACAATGTATCAGTGTGCAACAACGAAATCGTGTTTTCATTATGTGTGTCTGTGTGTCGCTTCTTGTGCTTGTGGTTTCTTGTATATGTGCTGTGTGAGTTGATTTATTGTGTAGATCAGTGATCATCAAGCGAAAAGTTTCTGGCAACTCAACAAACAATAAAAATAAAACTCGCTGAAGCAGGTGCTTAAGAAAAGAAAGCACAAGCTGGCTAAACCTAATAGACTAGGATTGGGCACCAGCTACATTATTTAACAGCAGTGGAGCAAAGTGAACTATAATGATCAACATTGGAGCGCCCGCAAGCCATAAGCCGAAGACAGCTTCAATGATCAATTTTAATTAAGCGCAGTGACCCATAAGTGGACGACAGCTATTATGGTCAACGCCGCTTTAAGCGGACGACATTTACAATGGTCAACGAAGAGGGAGCACAACGAGCTAAAAACTGACGACAGCTATCATGGTCTACGTTGAAAGAGCGCAGGGAGCTGAAACCTTACAACAGCTATTTTGGTCTACGTCGAGGAAGCACAGCGAGCTATAATCTGGCGATATATACAATAGTCAACATTGAGGGAGCGCAACGAGCTAAAAATTTACGACACGACATGCCACGAAAGCCGACGACCGGGCGTTAGTAGTTTTTCGACTCACTCAATAGTATCACAAAAGTAAATTGATTTTGCTTGTACAATCATGTCTGAGTCAGGGATCGCAGACCAAAACAACACTTGTCAATGTAAACTTAAGAAAACAATACAAGTAATATAAACTTTTTTCTGGTGCTAATAAGGTTCTATCGCTGGTCTGGTCTGCTTGAAAATGGGCACATGTTGCTGTTTCGGGTATGTTCGTAATGTCACGTCGCAGGAGGACTATGATCCAAATAGGATACTACACATACTGCTTCCAAATATCCAATGGGGCGAATACACGGTGGATGTATTCATCACGAAAAGAAGTGTCTTTCATTTTTACGCGAGTATGAAAACAAAATTATTCAATTTAATTACACACATAATCATTAGAAGTTTATTGCTACATAGTAACAGATCTATTTAACTGAAATAAAGACACTAACTAAAGTGTAAATGTATTATTTCAGAGCATAATAAAAGTAGTTTCTAGTCTCTGTAGATATTCATTGACTTACCATTTTTACCATACTCCATACCATACCTTTTTAACTTAACCATTGACTCGTAGTTTTACTTCTTCAATAATATTGCTGCTTGTAGTTGCAAAAGTATACCAAATTATTTTATTTAAGTTTAAACCTTTACATTTCAGTGAAGTTCGTGACGTCTCGCCGCGGGAAGACCATGATCCAGATAGGCCAGTACACGTATAGCTCCCAATTGGTGTCGGGAGCGAAGACTCGTTGGGTGTGCTCCACTCATAGCAACAAACATTGCCGCGCGGTCGTGCATACATATGACAACGAGATTATTAAACTTAATGATAATCACAATCATTGACTAATTTATACAACACAATAGATTGATTTTTAACCGAAATAATTAGATACTTAACTGTAAAATGAATATGTGTTCAACATTGTGTATAAATAATTTCTTAGTATTTTCTAATAATTGCTGGTATAAGTCTCTGCATCCCCCAAGTGGTGAACTGGTAGAAAATGGCATCAGACATTAAGCCCGCCAATTGTACAACTTACAGTGCAATAAAGTTTAAATAAATGAAAAATACCTTTTTGTCTCTGCACGAAACTCCCTCTTCCTACGAATAGTCTATTCCTTTACTTAAAGGTTTTCTGGAAGAGAACGCTTTTAGCGGTAAAACCGCTTTAGTCGTACATTGAGCCTGAATCCCTAGAGGACGCGTCCCCAGGTGGCGGATAGGGGGTACTCACCGGTAGCTTCTTCGTTTCGCCAGCGGGTACACGCGAAAATTTTGAGGTGAAGGTCGGAGTCTATCAGGGATCAGCTCTGAGCCCCTCATTTTTTAACATTGTCATGAACTACTTCACAAGGGACCTCCAGAAACCAGCCCCATGGACACTCTTGTACGCAGACGACGTGGTCCTTGTTGAGGAATCATTGCCCGAAATCCAAGACAATCTCAACAGGTGGCTTAGGGCATTGCCCTTTCTTTGATGTCAGCAGCAATGCCCAGGCAGTACCTACCATCGAAGGAACCCCTCTGAATCAAGTACAGGAATTTAAGTACGACGGATCTATAGTCAACATCAGAGCGGACATGGAAGGAATTTTGGCAAACAGAATCGGGATTGGCTGGCTTAAGTGGAGACAGCTTTCTGGGGTCCTCTGTGATGCAAACATGCCTATTTAAAACCAAAGGCTACGTGTGCAAACAAGCTGTCAGACCGGCAATGCTCTATGGATCCGAGTGCTGGGGGATGAGGAAAAGCGAAGAACGAAAAATTCATATCGCGGAAATGAACATGCTACGATAGGCAGGCGGCGTTACAAGACTCGATGAAGTTCCGAACAGGTACATCCGTAGAGCTTTCAAAGTAGCCGAAGTTCATGAAAAAATGCGGGAAAGCCGGTTGCGCTGGTTCGGGCATGTAATGCGCAGGGCCAAAGAAAACATAACCCGGCAAGTTTTGGCCATAGAGGAGGGCAAGAGCGGCAGAGGATGTCCCACCGACTACCTGGGCGCGAACCGTCTAAAAGGATATGTTGACGTGGAATTTGACGCCAGAAATGACACAAAATCGCCAAGAGTGGCGTAATAGTATCAGGAGGGAAAGAGCCAGAGGATTGATTGATGTTGTGCAATGAAGAGTTATATTATTATTATTCAATATTTATTCTACTTTACTTTGTATTTTCAGTTTCTTTAATTATCTCTGTTGATAAAGGCATATTTTAATTACGTTCATACCTCTACATTGTAGTGAAGTTGATGAAGTCTCGGCACGTGAAGACCATGATCCAGATCGGCCAGTTCACTTATACTGCCAAAGCGGCGTCGGGAGCAAGGACTCGTTGGGTGTGCTCCACCCATAACTGCAAGCATCGTCGCGCGGTCGTACATACATACGATACATTGAAACTTTTTAGGGTTCCAAAGCCGAAAAACGGAACCCTTATAGTTTCTTCAAGTCTGTCTGTATGTCTGTCTGTCCGTCCGTATATCACGGCCACTTTATACTGTTACTATAAGCATCACACTGTTGAAATTTGGTAGGAAGATGTATGAAGTGATGTGGTATTAATAATGTAAACACTATGAAAAACGAAGTTGTATTTTCAGTCAACAAAATATTGTTGTATTTTAGCTATGTGGATTCCCTAATTCAGTTAAAATTGGTACGGAACCCGCAGTGCGCGAATCCGACTCGCACTTAGCGTTTTTCTGTCAAGCGTGTGGGGTGTTTATGGATAGGTCTTTTAATATGACATAGAGGTTTCTTAAATTATTTTCTTTTAAAGTCTAACGTTTCATAGCTAGACGCTTCCAAAGTGGTAAAATGGGCTTCCCCCCCATCTACCTTCTAAACCAAGCAAGTGTAAATTTTGAAAAAATATGCGATGTAGATCTTAACAAATACTTTCAACGAAAATTAGTTCGGACGGGATCGAACTAGTACATTTTGAGATATAGTACATTTTCAACAACTGCAAACATAACTTTGTACTTCATACAAACACTATGAAAAACAAAGTTATATTTGCAGTCAACAAAATATTGTGGTATTTTACGTACAGTAGAAGTAATTGGTTTCCCTGATTCAGTTAAAGTTGGCACGGAACCCTCAGTGCGCGAGTCCGACTCGCACTTGGCCGGTTTTTTATAAACACAATCATTAACTGATGATACAAAGTAACAGGTCAATTGACATAAAATAATTAGACACTCAAAAGTATATTTCGAAGTAAAATAAAATGTTTGCAACCTTTTGAATAAATTATTTCTTATGATATAGGTTTTTACTTATATCTGCTGATAGACATTGACTTACTGCATTTTTAGTTTCTTCAATAATCTTTGCTGCCATTATTCATGAAATTAAACCGAATTATATTAATTACGTTCAAACCTCAACATTTCAGTACAGTTCGTGAAGTCTCAATGAGGGAAGAATATGATCCAGATAGGCCAGTACACGTACAGCTCCCAAAAGGTGTCGGGAGCAAAGACTCGCTGGGGTTGCTCCACGCACAGCAGTAAACAGTGTCGTGCACATGTATACACCTATGAGAATGAGGTCATAAAAATAAATGTTAAACAGAACCATTAATTACATAATATTGAAGTGTGCATCTTCGAAGGAGTCACTTCAAACTAGTAAATAAAGTACACATCAAATCATTTTACTGAAGTATGTATGTGAAACCACATCCGCAACCGATGTATCTACGTGACGTTGGTGCTTGTATGCGCAACTTAGGCAACAAATCAACAAATCGTAAAATATGTGATGTTAGATTAAAATGTCCTGTT
Organism: Pyrausta purpuralis; assembly: GCA_963924145.1. Classification (NCBI taxonomy): domain Eukaryota; kingdom Metazoa; phylum Arthropoda; class Insecta; order Lepidoptera; family Crambidae; genus Pyrausta; species Pyrausta purpuralis. The sequence goes on from OZ001643.1 coordinate 25,662,353, forward strand.
TCAAAATAAGATAGTTAGTATTAGGTAGTAGTATCTATTCGGTAAGTAGTAATTTTGCAAGAAAGGTTGTAACGGTCCCAAGGAAAAGTGGGGTTGTTCGTTCCACAACAACAGAGGTTGCTGTGATTGTACGTGCAATACAAAATGAGATCGAAAAATCAAATATTTTTTAAAACATCTGCGGTTAATTTAGTTCTTTTTTTATTTGGTTCGAAATTTCTGTGGTAAAAAGATACAGTATTTTACATTGTGATCATATTTTTTTAACTGACATTGGTTTCTAAAAATAATTATTTAAAAATTCATTATTTTATGCATGTGATGAGGATTTGACGATCTCAAAATTATTGTAATTGCACACCTTGGTTTTCCAAGCAGTTTTTTTTTGTGAGATTACAGTCTCTATAGTTTGGTAGCCCAAGTTTTTGAAATTAAATAATAATATTATGATACGATGCTAAAAATTTGCATTTTTATTTTTGTTTCACTTATAAAGCGTCAACAAACACTAGATGACGTACCTATATAAAAAAATGCTTCATGATTTCATTGACTACAAATGAATGCAATTTAAAAATAATTTCCTTATATTAATTTGTTACAGTATAATTTTTCCCATCGGTTATTTTAAAACAAAGAAATGATTGCAAAAATGTAAACAGACCCTTACAATGAATCATTATTTTGATGTTTATGTAATTTTTCAGTGGAATTTGAAATCGGCCTGATTGCTCATTCAATTTTTAATGCGCCTAACATGGAACAAACAAGGTTCATTCCGTCCAGAAGAGGCAAGATGCTGTTAGAAGTCGGAGGGTTCACATTCTGTACTCAAGCGAAGACAGGGTTGAAAACAAGATGGGTGTGCTCTACACATAACCATAAGAAGTGTAGAGCTGTCGTTCATACAATTAATGGAGAAATCATTAAGATAAAGAATGAGCATAACCATATCCGATATTTTACTTAAAAAATAATAAATTATATTTTATTCTCATCATTTCTTAGAGAAGCATCATACTATCTTGGGAGCGCTTAAAATCTATGATACTCACCTATTGATTACACATTTATGTAATCTGTTTGGACCATTCTGGTTTGAATTGATGAATAAGTACTGTACTTCAGCATCTTGTTAAAATTTCTATGACATTACGAGTCAATTTTAAAATTATTCTTACAATATTGCAATTATGTTAGTTTTTTTTGTTATTTTACGCCGCCTCAGCGGTTTCTGCGTCACCCAGAGGTTGACTGGTAGAGAATGCTTTAAAGCTTTAAGTCCGCCATTTGTACTTCATTTTGTTTGTGCAATAAAAAATATATATAAATTAATTGCAATAAAATTGAGTGAAAGCGATTGGTAGGAACGCGAGACTGCAAAGATACGATTATAAACTTATGTTAGACGTTATTACAAGGCCTGCTAAACACATTATGGCTGCCTAACTATGTGCTCAAAAACATATAATAGTATTCAAGATGACATCGAAAACCTTAAAATTATACAATTGAAATCAGAACTATATAGGTGGCTCATCGATGACTTGATGACAGACTTATAACATGAAAGACTTTATTGATTAATGCTAATACAATTAATTTAATCTGTTCAATTCATTCAATATGATGTCAATATTTTAATTGTTATATGTAATTTGTACCTAATTAATATCATGTTATATTTTTTATACCAACATATAAATTTTGCATGCTGTTTGTAATAGCAAAAGATGTGCACAAATTTACTAGTATGTACTATCTTTAAAAACCATGTTTTTGAGCAAATAAATATCCTGATTCTGATTCTGATAACATCAAAAATAAAATCATCATCACATGCAAAATAAAATCTCATGTGTGCAAAAGGTACAAAATTAGTATCATCAGAAAGAGGCAAACGATTAAAAAAACATGAGAAGCACACATTTTTTTTAAGATTACAAGTTTAAAAAAATAGTAGATGGGTTTTCCCTACTGCTTTAAAGGCGAATATTTCGCCTTACTGTTATAAAAGCTAGAGAACTATGCACAAAGTTAAAAAACTCATCACATTTATAATTAATACCATATTTTGATATCTGACAAGATACTTACTCTATTAAAATATTTTGCAACTACTTTTGGCACTGGCCCATAGCATAATAGTTATGATACCTACAAAGTTATATATAGGTTTTAAAATGAGACAACTGTATACTTCATGATATCCCATTAGCGCTATCGGTCTAATATTTCGTACGAAACTATGTTCCATATTTTAATTATTCTTCATTAAACGGTTATTTGTCGATAGTAAAACAGGCCTTTAATCAATGCAAGACCAGTTATATTGTTCTTAAGTATCTGTACCTATCATACAGTTTCTGAAATCACAAAATTATTTTAATGTGTCATATTTACCAAATATCTGTCTTTCAAAAAATGAAATTCCTAATTTGATTTTTCATTACAGGTACTGTACAATTCGTACTGTCACAAAAAGGGAAACAACTGCTGCAGTACGAAGGTTACACATATTGCTTGAAAGCATCGAGCGCCAATGGGAAATGCCGGTGGTCTTGTTCCACTCATTGTGCTCGTGGATGTAGTGCCATCATACATACATTTAAGGAATATATTGTAAGTGTAAAAAAGAAACATAATCATTCAAGATATATCTGACATCAAGGTGACGGACCTTGCCTTATAAAACGCTCCGACGTCAATCTACACTGAGCCCATATGGCGGCGTGGTGGCGTAATTGCTCATACTATCTCGTACTTGCGATAAAAAGGATATTGCAAATTACAATTTTGTAAGGCTGTGTGTTTTCGTTTCCAAAAGGAGTCGTGTCAGTTTTTAAACCGTATTAAATTGTCATCAAAGTCAATTAAGCTTTGTAATCAACTTTTTTGATTAACAAGATATATACTAAATAGTCTTATAATATTGTAGTTTTGGAAGATGTAGAATTGGATGAGTATTTTCTAAAAGCAAGCATATAAGTAGATATATTAAAGGAACTGCGAATAAAAATTTTATATTAGTGCATTATTAGAATGTCTGCATTTTTAAATGATTAAATTAATTAATTTCGTGTGAGTTAATATTTTTCAAAGTCCTATTTTAATTCTTAAACGATTCTCAGTGGTGGATTTCGTAGTTATTTTTTTCTATAAATAGAATTGAATGCGTGGACTGTTTAATTGCTAAACACTTCAATCCTATCTCCCGCCCCTTTCCTATGCGCACACTTTCGTATAGCCGTGTTTCGCTAATCATCGGCGTCAATCATTCGTGCATTCATTCAAAATAATGCATTTTCGAATTGCCGCCGTTCCTGTTGAACTTCTGAGACGGCCAGCGAAGGACGCTCCTCGCCGCGTGTGACCGACCGCGTGTGCGTGATTTTACTATTTATTATCCTCGAATAACTTAAACGTGAAGCCTCCACATAGAACAATACACCAATTGTGGTGTCAGTGAGTGACACACAGCAGATCCAGAAAATCCGCAACATAAGGAGAACCGTGAGTGCGCATCCTCCCTTAATATTCCTTTTTTTCTTTCTAGTCTGCACCTAATTTAAGTGTTGTTGCAAGTTTGGAGCCTTCCGCATCCAAATACAGTCCACTTTAAACATAATTTTAATTTTTACATCAATGAACCAGCCGCTTCACGTGGTGAAGGTGGTGGTTTGATTTCGGCGCCACCACCCCCTTTTTTTGGTCACTTCGGCCGCATTATTTCTCAATATACTTCGGTCATTTCTTTAAATATTTACAATTATCACGCATAGGCACGTTATATTTCGTTATTTTCGCATTTTTGGTACATAATCATACGGTCACTGTATTGCGTAAATTAAATAGTTAGTCGAGTTCTATTCATATTTAACCGCCTCGATAGCTATTTATTATTTCTTCTTTTATTTCCGCACCGCATTTGCGTAGTACAGATCTCGTGATTATTCCTAATTAATTTCATAACGTAATAAGTAATATGCTTAGGACGCCATATTGAATGCGTGTTCCATTCGCATTCCATTTGTTCATCGTTCGATTCCGCTACCTTCTTCAGCCGCCGGTCGTCTCAGTTATTCGCCACCCGCTAATCTTTTTCATTCGCACCCGCAAACTGTAATATTTTTTCACCGCATTCATTATTATTTCGCACCGCAATTATATATTATTCCTATAACTACACAAGTTATTTCGCAACTTTTAGATCAACTTATTTGATCAACCGCTATTCACATTGGGTAAAGCAGCTAAGAGAAGAGAAAGCGCAGGGCAATTTGTAGAAGAAACTTTAAATACTGATAAAAATCAGCTTACTTTATATGGTATTAAACGCGATGTCATATTTAAACGCTTAAAAACATTTTTTCCCTTGCACAAAAGGCTGTTCAAAACCAACAACATCAAAAGGCTTTATGTGCCTCTGCATGTAACATCGACAGACTCCGTAATGAATATCAAGAACTTTTAGATTCATATAACTTACTAAATTTGCAAATCAACCCGGACGTTAGTGTCGATTATGATTCGTGGACTTCCTTTGAAGACATGTATTGCTATATAAAACAAGTTATAGTTGACATTGAAAGGTCTAACATTTCTAATAGCTCGCCAACGCAAACTTCTACAGCTTCTAAGCCTCGTCTTCCGCCCATTGATTTACTGTCCTTTAATGGGGACATCAAAAACTGGCCATTGTTTTATCAACAATTTAAAAGCATGATACATGAAAATTCATCGCTTACTGATAGTGAAAAAGTATTCTACTTGGTGGGTAAGCTCACCGGGCAGGCGTCGTGCGTGTGCGCAGGGCTGCCTCCCACCGCTGAAAACTATCAAATTATATGGGACGCACTCGTGCACAAGTACGATGACCCTCGCTCTCTCGCATCGGCATACCTTAATCAATTGTTGCATTTCAAACCTTTGACAAACACAAACTCAAATGGATTAGATTTATTTATTAATAATTTTGACTCCTCTGTTGAGGCACTCAAGCAATTGAAGCTTAGTGATTTAAATGATTTTATTTTCTTACATCTCGCCTTGCAGAAGTTAGACACAGACACAATTAAATTGTTTGAAATTACATATCGAAAAGATAGTATTCCTACTTATCATAATTTAATCGAATTTGTTAAGGAACAACGTAAAGTTTTATCGCGTTCTGTATCTAATAATAAAAATCATATTTTTCAACCGCAAAACAATAAAACATTTGCTAAGCACAACCCTTCGCCGTCAACTAAAACCTTTGTAAATACGGAGCTAGGGTCGGGCGCCAGTACCAGCGCTAGTGACAAATGTGCATTGTGTCATAACAAACAACACAAACACTTCTATTCGTGTCCTTCTTTTATGAAATTAACCCCGCATGATAGATACAACTTTATTAAAGCGCACAATTTTTGCAACAATTGTTTAAGTATCCGACATAAAACTTTTGCATGTACTTCAAAGCATAATTGTTCTTATTGTTCTATGCGACACCACTCCTTATTACACTTTAATTCTCCCGCTAAGTCTAATTCATGTAATGTTGGAGCAACGGTGTCCAAACCCGCTACTTCGCCCGCTATCGCCCGTGAATGTGACCCTACTCGCACTGCGCCGAGCGGTCATATCGCGTTATCTTCTCATAACCGCCACGAAAATGATTCACCGCACTCGCTTGAAAATAATAACGCTTCTGTGTGCACAGTTTCGTACGATCGCGTTTCTTGTTCTCAAACGACGACTTTATTAGGTACCGCTAAAATTAAAGTTACTGATTGTTATAATCAAACTCACTTCTTGAGATGTCTAGTGGATCCTGGCTCTCAGAGTGATTATATTTCCGCTGATTGTTGCAAGCGCTTATCGCTTCCTATTAGTAAACAAACCCGCTATTCAGAAGTTCAAGGTATAGGAGGAGCTACGCAAAAAATTTTAGGTATCACCGCGCTCAAGTTTACTTCTCGCTTTGATAATAAGTGCGAATATTCTATAAAGCCCTTGATTGTAACTCAGATTACGTCTCAGCTGCCCGACTCGCACGTCGATGCATCGGCTATAGATTTTATTAATGACCTTCCACTTGCTGATGACGAGTTTTCACAACCTGGACCTATAGACGTACTTTTAGGAGTTAAAATTTATTGTGAAATTTTACTATTTGACAAAATTAAAAATTCAAATGATAAGATGCCCTCCGCCTTTGAAACAACTTTAGGTTACTTAATTATGGGTGACGCACCTATTGTTTCTCCGCAACCCGCTTCTCGCACACTGTGTGCTTTTACATCTGACCCGCTACATCAGATTGTCGAAAAATTTTGGGCGGTCGAGGAGTTGCCCTCTCGCAAGTTCTTAAGTCCTGATGATCAACAATGCGAAGATATTTATAGTGCTACCACTGTTCGTAATGCTGACGGCAGCTACTCTGTTGATCTTCCTTTTAAGGATGACCCTCAAAATTTAGGCAATTCTTATTCCACCGCTAAAAAACGTTTTTTACTTCTGGAAAAGAAGTTTGCTAAGGATCCTAATCTTAAACTAAAATATGATGATATTTTTCTTGACTACCTAAATAAGGGTATTATTTCCCGCACCGCACCTGAGTCATGTGACGCTCCAGGTTTTTATTTACCGCATCACCCTGTAGTGCGCGACGACAAGTCAACGACTACGGTTCGCCCTGTTCTGGATGGCAGTGCCAAAACTGACACTGGCCTGTCACTAAATGATATTTTACACACCGGTTGTAACCTACAGGCTGAGATTTTTCACATTCTTTTGAATGTTCGCCTCTTTCGCATTGCATTTTTTGCAGACGTAAAACAAATGTATTTGTGTATCCACACTAACTCACCACACCGCAAATATCAACGTGTTCTATACCGTTTTTCTGATAATAACCCGCTGGAAGTCTTCGAGTTCAACCGAGTTACATTCGGACTCAGTTCGTCGCCGTTTTTGGCACTCCGAACCTTGCGTCAACTCGCCAATGACGAGCGACATAACTGGCCCGAAGCTGCCGCCGTCCTTGAAAGCGATATCTACATGGACGATCTGGCTTCTTCTGCTTCTTCCCCGCAGGAAGCAGTCAAGATAGCACACGATCTAATTAAGCTTTTCAAATCTGGTGGTTTCGATTTAGTCAAGTGGACTTCTAACTCACTTGAATTGCTCGAACACATACCTGAGTCGCACCGGCAATCTGAATTTATTTCCTTTGATGACGGAAGTACATTTAAGATTTTGGGTTTACGCTATTTACCAGCTCAAGACACATTTGTTTTCGAAATTTATAACTCCCCGCTAACATGTACTAAACGCGCTATTTTGTCCGCCACCGCACGCCTGTACGATGTCTTAGGACTAGTCGGGCCTGTTATTCTTTACGCTAAATTAATAATTAAGGAGCTTTGGCTTCTCAATCTTGACTGGGACGATGTGCCCCCATCCCGCATTATTAATTTATGGCAACAATATTTATCGGAGCTACCGCTAATTTCTCGCATTTCATTCCCGCGTCATGTAGGTATAGATCCTGATTCAAACGTTTCTTTAGTAGGTTTTTCGGATGCCAGCGAGTCCGCTTACGGCTGTGTTATTTACTTGCACGTTGAGAACGGCAATCAAACTCCAATTGTTTCGCTTCTCTGCTCCAAGTCTCGCGTGGCTTCTGCTAAACCAAAAATCACTCTCGCTCGCTTAGAACTTAACGGGATTCTATTACTTTCTCGGCTTCTAAAGGAAGTCCATGACACTTTGTCTAAAAGACATAAAATAAATAATATTTTCGCTTTCTCCGACTCAGAGGTCGCCCTATGTTGGTCGGTCGCTTCACCACATAGGTTTAATTCTTATGTTGCCAACCGCATTTCGCAAATTCAGGAAAATATTTCATCTGAAAATTTATTTCATGTACCCGGTGTACAGAACCCTGCAGACTGTGTGTCTCGCGGACTGACACCTGCGCAGTTAATTCAAAATGAAATCTGGTTTAGAGGGCCGTATTGGCTTTCGTTGCCGTTAATTAATTGGCTTCCACAAAAATTTGAACCAAATAAATCACTATTGCCAGAGGAAAAAACTATGTCTCATGTTACTAAAACCGCTCATCCTATCGAACATCCACTTTTAATACTCGCTTCACGATGTTCCACTTGGGAAAAACTTCTTCGCAGCACTGTATACGTGCTTAGGTTTATAAAGAAATTGCCGCGAAATAGTGCGGTCACCGCAGATGATTTGAATGCCGCCGAATTAGAAATAATTCGTGTTGTGCAGTCTGTAAGTTTTCCTGAAGATTTAAAGAAAATTTCTTGTGGACAATTATGTTCCGTAAAATTATTAAAACTATTCCCGTTCATTAAGGACGGAATACTTCGCGTCGGAGGACGCCTCGCTAACTCGTCTTTGGACTATTCATCTAAACACCCAATTTTATTGCCTAAAAAGGGACACATTATTGATCTTTTAATAGATTATTATCACCGCAATAATTGTCACGCTGGTCCACAACTTTTGATATCCATTTTAAGGTCAAAATTTTGGATTATATCCGCCAGGCGCGTCGTAAGACAGCGTAAACATAAATGTAATACTTGTTTCCGGATGAATCCGAAGTCTACATTCCCGCCAATGGCTGATTTGCCTAAGTGTAGGTTAGAACAATGTAAGGCGTTCTTACACACAGGTGTCGACTACGCAGGACCGCTGTACATCACTCCTTATCGCAAGCGTGGCGTTCGTAGTGTGAAGGCCTACTTATGTTTATTTATCTGCTTAGTCACTAAAGCAGTTCATCTAGAACTTGTTTCTAATTTAACCTCCGCTTCTTTTATAGATGCATTTAAGCGCTTCATATCACGACGCGGCCCTTGTTCGTTTCTTTATAGCGACAATGGCACAAATTTTATTGCTTCTAAATCTTATTTTAATGAACTTCACGAATTTCTTAAATGTGATGACTACAACTTAACGTTTCATAATGAACTCGCAAAGCACCGTATTGTTTGGAAGACTAATGTCCCCACTGCAAGCCATTTTGGAGGGATTTGGGAAAGCAATATTAAGAGTGCTAAATCCTTATTATTTCGCGTGATAGGTAATCAAATTCTTACTTTTGAAGAGTTGTCGACCGTTCTTGCGCAAATTGAGGCAGTTTTGAACAGCCGACCACTTTATATTTTAAGCTCTGACCCATCAGAGCCACTCGCGCTGACACCTTCACATTTTTTATCTACCGCACCGCTCGAGTATCTACCCGCGGCTGACTTATCTGAGGAACAAACCAGTTTATTGTCTCGTTTTTCATTAATGGATTCACTTGTTCAATCGTATTGGAAGCGGTTTAAATCGGAGTATTTACATAATTTGCAATTACGCGAAAAATGGAATACGCCTTCAAATCCAATCAGAGTTGGCACCGTGGTACTTTTAAATGTTAATAACGCTCCACCTTTACAGTGGCCATTAGGAATTATCACAAACCTATACCCGGGTTAAGATGGAATAACTCGCGTTGCGGAAGTAAAAACAAAAACTGGCACGTATAAGCGTCCAGTCGTGCGGCTATGCCCACTCCCAACCCAGTAGTCGAACTTTAGTTTTCGTAGCTTGCGTTCCAAGTTGACGCAACTTAGTTTTAAATTTTTATTTTTATTATTATTATATTTTTTTTCGCTCGCTCTGTAGTCTGTACTTATGGAGCGATCCTTTCTTTTGTTTTTGAAGGGTTACTTCAAGGCCGGGGGGATGGTGGATTTCGTAGTTATTTTTTTCTATAAATAGAATTGAATGCGTGGACTGTTTAATTGCTAAACACTTCAATCCTATCTCCCGTCCCTTTCCTATGCGCACACTTTCGTACAGCCGTGTTTCGCTAATCATCGGCGTCAATCATTCGTGCATTCATTCAAAATAATGCATTTTCGAATTGCCGCCGTTCCTGTTGAACTTCTGAGACGGCCAGCGAAGGACGCTCCTCGCCGCGTGTGACCGACCGCGTGTGCGTGATTTTACTATTTATTATCCTCGAATAACTTAAACGTGAAGCCTCCACATAGAACAATACACCAATTGTGGTGTCAGTGAGTGACACACAGCAGATCCAGAAAATCCGCAACATAAGGAGAACCGTGAGTGCGCATCCTCCCTTAATATTCCTTTTTTTCTTTCTAGTCTGCACCTAATTTAAGTGTTGTTGCAAGTTTGGAGCCTTCCGCATCCAAATACAGTCCACTTTAAACATAATTTTAATTTTTACATCAATGAACCAGCCGCTTCACGTGGTGGTTTGATTTCGGCGCCACCACTCAGTTAAACATATAATGCATCATAGCATCCTTGCCGCAAGGATTGCCGCAATGGTTTCGTTTTTGAATAGGTAGATATTTAGTTATTTTTTTATGTTGCATGTCATTGTTTTTTTTTCTTGTTTGTTATTTATAAAAAAATATCTAATGTATGTAATTGATTTTATAACAAGAAGTACTCTAACCACCAGTTCCACCATCCACAAGTAAGCACTAACCAATGAATTATAAAAAACACCCATACATAAATGTTGTTTATAAATATTATAAAATAATATTTGGTTTTTCATTGCCAGGAAAAGTGGCAATATTCTAGTGCATTTAAACGGTTACACGTTCAGTCTGAGAACTTCCACTCGTCTCAAAAAGAGATGAGTGTGTAGCACTCATGAATCGGAGGTTGTAAAGCGTCGGTACGAGTACACCTGTGGATAAGGCAATAATTGTGAAGATCTGTAACGAACATCACCATTAAAGCTTATACATTAATTTATTATTCATGTTTTAAAGGTGTGCCACATGGCGTCAATTCAACCTTTTTATATTAAGAGTTTATTTATTTATTACAAAACCATGATTAGCACAATCATGGTTTTGTAATAAATAAATAAACTCTTTGTTCTTAAAATACAAGAAAATAACAATTATCTGCAAAAAAATTTGGTGTCACAAACTAAATGTTGTGCCGTTGTCTTCGAAAATCTAAACATTATGTTGAGATATTATAATGTTTATCATTGATTTTGTCCAATTGACATTAAATTCGTTCGAAGGGTACACGTACAGAAGGACGTACAATCAATAAGGCGCCAAAGTTCTATGGGTGTGCTACTTTAAATAATTGCCCCGGACGCATCTGGACATGGGGTAATTTACAAAAATTTACACTCGCTTAGTTTAGAAGTTAGATTTAAAGTTAGATTAAAGGTTAGTTAGACGCCCATTTTACCACTTTGGAAGCGACTAGCTATGAAACGTTAGACTTTAAAAGAAAATTGTTTGTAGGATTCTCTATGTCATTTTTAAAGACCTATCTATAGGCACCCCAAACGCATAGGTTTGACTAAAAAAAAATTTTTCGGTTTTAGTTTCCAGTATGGAAGACCCCCTTAGATGTAATTATTTTTTATTTTTTGTATAAGAATCATAAAACGGTTAACAGGTAACATCTCCCTACCAAATTTCAACAGTGTGATGCTTATAGTTACAGAAAAAATTGGCTGTGACATACGGACGAACAGACAGACAGACAGACAGACAGGCTTGAAGAAACTATAAGGATTCCGTTCTTTGCCATTCGGCTACGGAACCCTAAAAATTAAGACCGACTTCAAAACCAAAATGTAATTAGAAGTCTCGAATAAACTCTTGACCGCGAACACGTACTTTTTGGAGTCGGTGCTCTGATAGTTGTTGCTTGAGATGGTCAAAGAGATTGTACAGACTACAAAATCAATTGTTCACCTATAATGGATACCTTTTCCTCAAAGTCAAGAGTTTATTTGAGACTGTTTAGTGCATTTTATTTTGGTTTTGAAATCGGTTTCAACTACCTATTTTAAGTTCTGGACATTTCTACAGAAGGACACTTTTTTCTCAATTCGGTATCCATCTCCATCCTCAAACATAAAATATCGATTTGCCTAAATTTTGTTGATTGATCTATGAGAAAAGTTAGGCACCGAATTGAGAAAGCACCGAAATGAGAAAATGAATCACTGAATTAAGAATAGATGCAACATTATCTAATGTATTATATTGTATTGCATTCTATTGAGTATATATAATGTATTTGAATGATCAAAATAAAAAAATACCTAAAGTGTTATGTTAACTGACTGCTGGTCTATCGGTTTAATAGTTTATGTGCCTATCTATATCAATAATTCTTTGTAATGTTAATAATAATAAAAAACTGATCAACATGTCTATTTTTCGATATAACTAATAATCAGTCTTGTTTTTAAAACTCAAACAATTTAAACATTACAAATTTCAAAGAGGATAACACAATACTATTTATTATCGATATATTTATATCTTTACTGTCTTTTTATCTTTATTGTCTTTATTGTATATATTTATATCTTATTCTTATCCTTATTCTTTATTGCTTTACTTAATTGAAGCGCTACAGGAATCATTCTGCTAACTGAACGAAAGTTCAAATTCACCACATGATAGTAGCTAGTTACGTATCGGGAGCCGTGTGGGGAGTTTTTAAAAAATAACTAAATTAATTCAAATTAAAATCGAGTAATGTCTGCACCGATTCGAAGATGATTTATTACTGGCTAACTTATTCTATATACAGGCACGGGCCGTTGAGGCTGAAACGGCTAAGTCTATAATAAAATACATGAGCTTGCCCCTAAATATGCTGAGGCAACCCTAATCTAAGACAGAAGGGCGAGGGGGTTCCATAACTAGCTACTTGGTGCAGCATGTTTGTTAGTAAATTATGTCTTCATAATATTTTGTTACATTCTTAATTGCCTATTTTATAATAATTTAATATTTAAATACAATTAATCACATAAAATAGGAAATTGAATATGTTAGGTACGTTCGTAATATGTTATTGTTGAATTGTTAATTTGTCAATTTTAAGACACTTCTTAGTATTTTAGTACTAACTTACTGATACAGTGATGACATACGGATCCGAAACGTGGTCTCTAACTATGGGCCTCATAAAGAAGTTCAAAACTACACAACGAGCGATGGAGCGGGCTATGCTCGGTGTTTCTCTACAAGATCGAATCAGAAACGAGGAGATACGTAGAAGAACCAAGGTAACGGACATAGCCTTGAGAATCAGTAAGCTTAAGTGGCAGTGGGCCGGGCACATAGCGCGAAGAACTGATGGCCGTTGGGGCAGGAAATTTCTAGATTGGAGATCCTTCGACCAAAGACGCAGCGTAGGACGTCCACCAACAAGATGGACAGACGACCTTAAAAAGATTGCAGGATCAAACTGGATGCAGACCGCTAGTGATCGGTCGCTGTGGAAAGCCGTGGGGGAGGCATATGTTCAGCAGTGGACGTCCTTTGGCTGATAATGATGAACTTACTGATAATTTAAAGGGAGATCTGTAATTGGACATACCCAATGTATTAAAACATGAGTTATAGCAATGAATGTGCTGTTGATTTTCTCGATAAACAACAATAATCAACAACAGCAATTAGCTTTATTAATAATATAAAAGTAAAAACTCAATTCGGTGTAAGATCCCCAATTCGGTGCACCATTTTCCACGGAATTAAGATCCATACAGTTCGGTAAAAAAATACGATGGGTGTGCTCCAAACAGAAAATTTGCAACGCACGCCTGTTCACGTTTGATGACAACGATGCCGTCATTGCTAAAGGCAATCACATATGTCCAAAAAGTAATTATGAATTTGTTTAGTGTTTCTATTATTTCTTGTATTCAGCAAATAAATCTTATCTATTCATGAATGCCTTGATTTTCTGTCTGTATGAAAGGTAGATAAGCAAAGATGAAAAAAAAAAAAGTTTTTTTTTTTGTAAACAGGGTTCTTTCACTCACTCTACTGAATTATACCTACCTCCTTTCTACCTTAATACAAAGTAAGAAGGAGTTACTTTGTATTAAGGTACAGGGGGACAATTCTCGTGCAATTGGTCTACAAAAAAAGTTCACCGATCGAATTTTCTTTCGAAAAAAGTTCGATCGCCGCGAGAATTGGCCAGCAGGTGTAACATAAAATACATCAAATCATGGGTAAACCAAAAACCAGTAATGTAAAAGTTACTTAGATTTTGTATTTTTTTATTTTTCAGTTGAGTTCATAACTTCGAAAAAGGGCAAGACGTTAATTATGTTCGAAGGCTACACGTACAGAAGGGCGTATCAGCAAAGTGGTTGTAAAACTCGATGGGTGTGCTCCAAACTGAAGAATTGCCCCGGATGCATCTACACGCATGATGAAAACGACGTCATCATTGTACAAGGAATGCACACTTACTAACTCATTTTCTTGTTATTTGCAACACTATGGATGCCTACGAAAATATTGATTTACTGTTTGTTTTTTCTGAATCTCCTATAATTAATTATGATATTCACCGAATTCAACAAGAAGGAACTATGTTTTTTTGTGGAAGTTATTGTGTAACTTAGGGTAATCTTTTCTTTTTTGTCTGTATTTAAATTATAATTGAATTAATTTCATATTGTGTGTACATTTACCGTTTTATGTTTTTTTGGCTGAAGGATTACTTATCTAATTCTACTAATAAACTTACTGTGGTACTGATTACTTAGGTACTGGTTACATAAAAGCCATATATTTATTATTTTGTGATCTTTACATTATCAACACGGGGCAAGCCATTGATTGAATACTAAGATTATAGATACGTGCATCGTCTGGTTTTATCCAAGAGCATAGAGATGGGCCTGCTCTTCCAACAAATGGAGCACGACGAGTGTGCATACTAGGGATTTCAAACTAGTCAAGACAGCTGGCAAACATAGCTCGAGTTGTTCTAAATATAAATTCCAAATTTGTACAGTTACAAAAGTCTTTCGTGCACATCATGAACAGGGTCACTAAGGAAATCTATTTACAATTTAAAATTGTTTTTATTGGTTTCAGTGACGTTGATAAAGACTGCAAAGGGTAAAACGAATATAAAAGTAGGAAAATGTACCTTTCATTTGAAGCCAGGAAACTGTGGAAAGAAAGCGAACAAGCAGAGGTGGTGTTGTACTCAAAACAAGTACTGTAAGGCGTGCCTTTATGTGAAGGATAATAAAATTGTTGCAATATTCGATAAACATGACCATGGCAAGAAATGATTAAATGTAGCTATGTTGTTTTTTGCACAAAGCATCAAAGGATCTGTGTAAAGCAAACGTATTCATTTGACAGTTCATAACGTACGGTTTGATCTGTCAAACTCTTTGTTCTTTGCCGTTTGACAGATCATACAGTACGTTTTGAATTGTCAAATGAATACGATTGCTTTACACAATTCCAGCTCTGGGGTGCGATTGTGTAAAGTAATCGTATTCATATGACAGTTCAAAACGTACGGTATGGTCTGTCAAATGGCAAAGAACAAAGGGTTTTACAGATCATATCGTACGTTATGAACTGTCAATTGAATACGATTGCTTTACTCAATTCCAAATGATGTGATCTGTTGTTCTTTGCCATCTGACAGACCATACCGTACGTTTTGAACTGTCAAATGAATACGATTGCTTTACACAATCGCACCCCAGAAGCCATATTTGCCATGGTTATTATTCAATGGCAAAACTTTTTGCACTTATGACACTTACTATCGAATAATTCAAATATGGAAAGTCATTTCATTTAAAGTATCTGACAAATAGCGCTAACTTATCATTAACATTTAAAAACTTATAAGGAAATTATGAATCAGTTCACACAAAGATGCTGTACATAATACTCGGGCGGTAGTTCGTCGATATTAAGTAACGACAGTCGCTTACATAGAGGCGGCTTGTCGTCGAGCTAAAGCCGAATGCGGTCGAATTGTCGTTGTAATGCCGTCAATATCACGTCAACGTATCATCGACACGGTTACCGTTCGTTTACAGCAGTTTGCTTAAGATCCCAAGTCGCAGTACGTAACTGCGACTTTTAGCAGCAATGCAGTCGCGATGCAGTCTCAAAAGGGTTACTAAAGGGTAACTTTAACACAGAAACACTTAAATTTATAATTATTTTCAGTATTCAACGTCAAGTTCTCGGAGTCTACGAAAGGCAATAGAAACGTGGTTGGTAATGGCTACCTACCAGTTTTACAATATGAAGGACTTCAGGCGCCCGTCAGGGAGTGGGTGGGCGCGGTGGGTGTGTGCTAAGTCCGACAAGGGGAGAAAGGCGAAGTTAAAAAAAACATAATGGACATCGCTCTCGGTATATGACGTACACAATCACCAACCATGATGGGTGACCATCATTCTCGTTCACTTTACCTTCACAGCGACTGTTTACAAGCGGTTTGCATTCTCCATGCTTCATAAAAGAGAGCAAAATTTATCTGAGCAATGCTATGTATGAGATTTACGTTATTATGTACTGCGATCAGGCCAATAAAAACAAACAGTTACAGCCGCTTGGTATTAGGACTAGGAGGTACCTTTATTTCCAAAGATTATTAATTTATGCATCTTTAATTAATTTGTGTTAAAAGTTCTTATCCTATAGTTTTCGTTTCAGCAATTGTAAATAGTGATTTTCAATGAACAGAAATATTTTTTCTTCTGCCTTTAAAAATGATTTTTCACCAATGACCTATACCAACTATATTATTATTAGATTTTTGAACAATATAACTTATTTAAGTGTGCCTGTATTTTCAGTTGCCATGTACATAATGTCAAAGAGAGGCAAAAGGAACCTGTACTTGAATGGTTACAAGTACTATCACAAAATCGACTCAAGATTCTCACGAACCTGTCCCAGAATGACGTGGGCCTGCTTCCGGATCTATGCTGGATGTCGAGCAAAAGTCGTCACCATCGGTGATACTATAGTTTCAGTAACAGAAACGCACAATCATTTACCTTGAACATTGATGTGACTTGTTTTTTTTCCTGATCTGTACATTTTGGTACTTATATAAAAATTACAATTCGAGAACTAATGAATTTGTAAACAATTTGTTTATACACCATATTACAAAGAAGATAATATACCAGGTTTAAACCAAGCAATAAGGATATCTGACTAAATTAAAACGTATTTTCCATAGTTGAAATTCCGTTATTCAGTCGTCATTTTAAATTGGCCGGATAATATTTTATTACTGTTCTAAACTTGCTACCTACTATGTTTTTAAACAAGTTTTGGTAATTATATTCTTTTAAATGTCTAATCACTTCTTGTTGCGCTATACATAACTTTTTTCCGCTAGATAAAATATTAAGTTTAATTAATAAATACTATTACGAAACTTAATGTAACTACATTTATTTAATTACAATACATTTTAGTCCGACATACTACAACGACGACGACGACGTTATTCGTCATTTGCCAGTAGCTGTGGCTGGTACAGTTATTACTATTTTCAGATGATCCTGCGATGTTCATTTTGTCAAGACGTGGGAAACAAAACTTGGTTTACAAAGGGCACAGATATTATAGGAAGATTGATTTAAGACCGAGGGAAAAGGAGAAAAGGGCCAAATGGGTGTGCTCTCGACACAGCAGTAGCAACTGCCACGCTAAAGTGTTTTCTCTAGATGATGTTATCGTTGCACTGCAGGAAACTAATGGGTCAGATGTTCTTATGTTTTCTGTCTATCCTTGCAGTGACACCGCGCTTCATAACATCTTGTATAGGCAACCCTCTCATAGTGATTGCTGGATGCTGCTAGTGGATACAAGTACTCACGCAAGGGGACCTGAGGTGGACTTGTGTTAAGCAATCGTATTAATTTGACAGTTCAAAACGGATGGTATGATCTGTCAAACGTATTATCCTTTGCCGTTTGACAGATCATACCGAACGTTTTGAACTGTCAAATTAATACGATTGCTTTATTACACAATTCCACCTCAGAACTGTTGGTGATGTCTCCGAAAAAAGGTGGCACTGTTCGACAAATAACGCTGCAGGGTGCAAAGCTGTTGTTAACAAATTTGGTGACACAATCATAAAAATCAACGCGGAACACAGCTACGGCTTGGTAAAAAAATACAAAAAAATATTTTTCCAGTTTATTTTTGATGATTATTAATATGCCTATGTTATATTAATAATCATCAAAAATCCGCTGATGTGTCCATCAACGTAAATTAATTCTAAAAGTTTTTTTTTTTGTGATGATTGATTGATAATATGATTTTAATAACAAAAAAAGTTCAAATGAACGCGTTTTCAGCTCTCAGTTTTTATATGAAATACAGGATAAACATCTATTTCGTATGGGTTCTGAAGTGCAGTGCTAGTGTGTAATGGCTCTAATAGTAACCAGACTTGGCCTTACGTGGTGTGTCAAAGTACCGTCAGATTTTTGACGTGACAACGTCTTAAATTAGGTTGCGGCTGGGAGTCACTTATGAAAAAGTGTAACGCTCGGTAACGTTACGATGAGTCACCGAACGAGAGAGAGGCCCGCCGAATGCCTTGCGTCTCTCTCCCACTCAACTATGATCGGTCTGCCGCGCGCGCAGCACTGAGAGCGAGTGAGAGGCACGCGTAAGAACGAGAGAGACAGACATAAAAAGTCGTTGTCACGTAAAACTTTCGCCCGTATACCGACTTTACAGGCAACCAATTTTTTTGTAACATTGACCTCCATACTCACTGGACACCTGGTAACAGTTGAGCGTTGTCACACATGTGTACATTACACGTAGTTGTTACAAAACTGTATTTATTTAAATTCATTATCTATAGTAGTTAATTCATCTTATAATAACTTTTTTGCAGGTCTGGTGTTGGTATTCGGGAGCAATGAAGCGGGGCGAAGAACGCTAACAGTGGATAACTACGTGTTTTCAGTACATTTAATGACACCCATGAAAAATAACGAGGTGAAGATTCGATGGCGATGCAGGGGCCACTACAAGGGATGTAGAGCTACAGTGACCACCGTAGATGACACCATTTTCTCTTGTAATTTGGAGCATGAGCAGTGTAAAAGCCTGTAAATATGTTAAATGTTTATTTTTATCCATTTTGTCGATAAGATACGTAAATAAAAGAATAATTTTGTATTTTTACATCTTGATCCTACCCAACTGTGCGACCTTATCTGTAGTTTATCATTTCCTCATCCGGCAAACTTACCGCCCCGTCTTGACCCCGTAGATTCCTGTATTATAATTGTTACAAAAAATACATAATTTATTACAGAGGAGCCTGAGTTCATAGTAAACCACCGAGGGGTAAAACATCTCAAGCTAAACGGATTCTTCTTCTCCAAGCATATGACTAGGAAGGTTACTGAAAATATTTTCAAGACGCGATGGTACTGCTCTTCACATCGATCATTTGGATGCAAGGCTGTTGCTTACACAATTGATGACCTCATTGTGTCCTGCAAACCAGATCATAATCATGACAAAGAATGATCTGGAAGGAAATATCTAACTAAACATGTGCTTTGAAATTACTTCCTACTGTTATCATTATAATGTACCAAAATAAAGTGTTTTAAAATGAAAAAAAAATACTATTAATTATCTCCAAACATTGTAGGACTTAACATCCAACGCGGCAACGCAGCTAGCATCATAGCCTCCTTGCCGCAAGGAAATTGTTTTGTTTTTGCATAGGTAGATTTTATGTTGCAGGTCTTAGTTTTAATATTTGTATTGTTTGTTATTAATAAAGCCCCATCAGCAGTTTGATGATAAGGAAAGAGATAATTCACTACGCAAAAATAAAAGAAAATATTTTTCTAAATAAAATTTACAAGTATCTGTGTTTCATTTATTTTGAAGCCCATTAGACATAATTACAATGCTTATTTTTTCTGATAGTTATTAATTCAAGTTTTTATGGACTAACACACGTTTGTATTACCCAGGTAAATTTAAGCTCAGTCGTTAACTATCGTTGCTAAGTCGATGATATTTGGATAAAATTGGTATTACGGGAAAACAACGCATTCCCTATTTCCCTATGATAATCACGCTTAGTATGGTCTCATCCCATCTCGGCACAATTCAAACATACATACAAAAAGTACAGGTCAGTTTTTTTTTCATACTACTATCCAAAAAAACTACCTAATGCGGACGAAGTCGAGAGAAAAAGCTAGTATTTAAAGAAAAACTTAAAAAATTGTGCCACCAGGACGTCAACTACTAGATGATGGTCCCTTTAAGGCATGAGGAAGGCCTTTAGACATAAATAATTATATCCAAAATCCCTAGTCGGCATTGTAAACACTAAATAACTAGGTGTCTTGCAAGCAAGCATTTCTTGATTCGTTAAGATGTTACAATTATTTTTAATAACGCTGTGTGTGGTCAATGAGAATAAACAGATTGCGTTTGAATAAATTGATGGTCGCTCAGCACCATTCCTAGAGCACTATTATCACTAGCTTCTGCCGGCGCTGCCAAAGGCTCGTAACGTAAGTAACGTCTTAGACTTTACGCACCCTTACAATGACAATAGGCAACTATCTAAAACTTGGGTACACTGGTAATGTCAAGTCATATCAATTACCCGAACTATGGACTTTGGACAAGAGGCTATACAAAGTATGTGATATAAGTACTTTAATCTCAGAAATAAACGTTAAAAGAAAAAAAAGCATTTTGATTCTGCCTTGGTTTATATCTGGCGTAAAAATTACTTAAGTACATGACTAGTGGCAGAACACAATGATGCAATTCTTAATTTATATTTTGGATCTTTGCAGGTGTCTTTAGATTTGCAATGTCGAAGAAAGGAAGACGTTTAGTGAAATTCAACAGTTACAGCTACTACGAAGAAAGGGTCACGACTAAAAGAGTAGGGGTTTGGCGCTGCTCCACGCACGTGCCCCGAGGCTGTAATGCGCAGCTTAAGATGCTGCATGATGTCATAATTAGCGCCCGGGAAACTCACAATCACGACCCTCCTGGTGCTGAACAACTATATGTCTTGCTTGTAGATCCAAGAAGTGCGTGAAACATCAATAATTGCAGTAGTGAATTTAAGCATATTTATTATTTGCTTTTTTAAACAAAATCTTTGATTTAATTTTTTTCTTATATGAGTTTGTAGTTCAATAATATGAGTGTTTACGAGGTTTTGCCATATAATCGTTTTGACGTATTGTGACGTGCCGTGGTTAAATATATTTTTTTTACGTTGTTTGTTTCATTCCAGCCATTTTAATTTTAGAATTAAAATTAAACTAGCAAACCCCGCGAACTCCGTTTCGCCACCAGATGGCTTCGTTTTATGTAACATGTCGTTTGGTGATTAAAAGAAGAAGTTTTTTTTGTTTGTTTTATATTTGAATTTTCTTTGCTAGAAACCTCACGGAGCCCGAGACTTTTCCAACGAATGCAAAACCGTGGAAATCGGTTCGTGCGTTCTGGAGTTATAGCGTCAGGAAGAAAAACCCGACTTATTTTTATATAGTAGATTTTTGGGTAAAAATTTGGCCAGAAATTAGAAAAAGTTCTTAAATCACAAAAAATATTATAATATTACATTTTGGTACTTGTTTGTTTGTACATTTGTTTTTTATTGATTTTAGCGAAAACGCATATCACGCTCATCCACTCTGATAAATAAAATGCTAAATTGAACCAGCAGATCAGAATCAGAACTGAAATTTTCAACTTATTATAGTTGAAATTGACCTTCTTAACTTTATAAAAGTAATGTATGTACTAGGAACCTGGTAATGTCGTCTCTCATTCATTGTATGAAGTTAGAAGTGAAAAGAAAACAATGCATTTTCGACTTGGTTTATACCTGGCGTAAAAATAACTTACCTAGCAACCATAAGTAAATGAAAGGACCCGTGATGCAATTCTGAATTCTATGTTTTGGGTCTTTGCAGGGTTATTCACAACGTCGCAAAAAGGAAGACGTTTGCTAAAACTCAATAGTTACAGCTACTATGAAGATAGAGTCTCGACTAAAGGAATAGGGTCTTGGCGCTGCTCCACACACCACAACCAACGTTGTAAGGCGCAGCTTAAGATTCTAGATGACGTCATAATTTACGCCCAGGAAACTCACAACCATGGTCCCCCTGGTCGGCAACGGGACCAATAAAGAACTATGTATCTTGTTGTTACAATAATTAAGAATAACGCTGTGTATCTTCTAGGACGTCAATGAAAATGAGCACACTGCCGTCAATGGAGCACTGTTTCGGAATTTCTCAGTTATGGCTGTTAATCCAGCATCCATTTTGTAAAGTTCTATCTACTATGTGCGAGGGTGAGCGCGAGCGCTAACCTCTCTGGCTGGACACTGTCAACGAGTATTCTTAAGCGCTGTCAAGTATCGATTAAAGTTAGCGTATCAAATGTGACGAACTTAGTGAGTAAGGTTTTCGGTTCTGCGCTGTACATTATTATACTATACCGAACGGATTACCGCAAGCCCAACACGGATCATTCAAATAGATTATACCATTGACTTAAGTTAATTTGATAATGTTCCTACTGATCGGGACACTTATCTTTCCCACATCCTGGAAAGTAGAATTTACGAATGAAAATTTAAGAAAAAAAGTATTAACCACTCCAGTATTTATTTTATTTATTATTACCTGGAACTTAGTCAGTTTTATTTTTTGTTGGCTTAGTTTTTTTTCTTAAAACTCAATATTATTAATTGCACTTTTAAAAAGCACAAGAGTCAGACCAGGAATCTAGCCCTGTGACGCTATCCGGGCACATCATGCCTATAATACCGCTCGGCCGTCGACACATTGGCAGTTGCTTTTTACTAGAACTACATATACCTAATTTTAATAGGTGTTTTAGGTTCCTAACACCAATTAATTGACCCGTAATGAAATATTATATAGCTGTTCCACTTAGAACTTAGTTATACATACAAAGCTTACTTTTACTCAATCACTTACTCTTTTTCTGTCTTTCTCTCTCTCTCTATTCATCTTTCACTCACTCTCTCTCACATACACATGCACACAATGTTTTGTTTTGGCTTTATTTTCACGACTTATAATAAACTAGAAGTTATTTTGGGAAGCAGTTCTTGTCTAAATCAATATTGACTCGGGTACATGAGGTAACTATATCCTGTTTTATAAAACAAAAATAAAGTAGAACTGAGCTTTAAATTTTTTGGTTCTCTTGTTATTTATTAAAGACTTCTTGTATTGCAGCAATATTAATGATGTCAACCAAGGGGAGGAGGATTCTGAAGATTCATTTATTACGATAGTAGGTAAGTAAAAAGAATATAAAACTGATAAAATCCGTTGCCATTGCTCCATGCATCACAGTAGGCAACCGAGATGTAAGGCATTTTCCCATACTTAATAATACTTGATAGCAGCTCTTGATAACATCCACTCACAAGGTCTTCCTACGATTACCTAATTATGACGTCATTTTTTTATCGCAATTAGCTCTGTTTTTGCTATATTATCTCTTTCACACAAAAATAGTGATGAAGCGTTTTATGGTGAAATTGTTCATAATCAAAATTTACTGATAGTTGATCAAACAAAAGTTATCTCTGTCCATCTTCATCATTATCAGCCAAAAGACGTCTACTGCTTAAACCTTCCCTACGGTTTTCTACAGCGACCGATTGTGAGCGGTCTGCATCCAGTTTGATCCTGCGATCTTTACAAGGTCGTCTGTCCATCTTGACGGTGGACGTCTTACATCTATATTCGATAAAAGTAAAGTCAACATATACCTAACTGTTCTTATTCTGGTCTTGGTACCCAATGGAGTTTATAAATCTCGAATGAATGAACTCAATGATCAATATATAGATATAAGTAAGGTTTCAGACAATATTTTGTCAATACTTTATTTTGAAAGTGGTAAGTCGTGTGATATAGTAAGAGTCAAAAATACGCCTTTTTTGAAATGTTAAAAAAATCACGGTGCTACATTATTTTTAAACTCTCTTAAAAAATAAATCAAATGTTTTGGGTAATCTATTGAGCAATATATAGTACCATTTTTATTTTTTCCAAGACTTCGCTGTCCGTCCGTCCAACCATCCGTTGCACCGCGACCTTGGACCAGAAAGTGGTCTCAAGAACCGCCACATATAGCTAGGCGGCATTATTCACAGGGAAGAAGCTCCCGAACATCGATTGATTCAGATTTTCAAAAGAAAAAGAGTGTAAAAGTTGAAAAGTACCATGGTAGTGTTCTATGCAACATAGCAGATATCCGAGATGTAAGGCTTTTGATCTTATCGTTAAAATTGATAATTAGTTATTTATTGACTCCAGATCAAGTCAAGTAAACAAATAAGGAGTCAAAGATAGGACGAGCTCGTTAAAGAAATATTTTTTTCGTTCAAAATAAATAACAGATATGACATTGTTTAACATCAACAGTTTTTTTTTCACAGACCCATTGCACACTGGGACTGTAAACAGCGATGCAGTCGCGATGCAGCATCTATGCAGTCGCAAAACGTCAACGTTTACACACTTGCGCTACTTTTAGCATCGACACAGTCCCGATGCTAACGCGCTAGCGTCGATGCAGTCTCGATGTAGAAGCTGTCCATTGACAAACTATGTACTGTATATTGGCAACTGCATCGATGCTAACCAGCGTTATTATCGATGCAGCAGCCAATACAGATACATTTGTCAAGATCCAGATCCTGTATCGATACTAACGCGCGTTAGCATCGCGACTGTATCAATACTAAAAGTAGCGCATGGTTTAAAGGTAAAAATTTTGCGACTGCATCACTAAAAATAATTAAAAAAAAGGAAAAAACTGACTTCAAAACCAAATTGTACTAAAAAGTCTAAAATAAACTCTTGACCCTATAAAGGCAAGAAATCCATTTTAGGCAAACAATTTCTTTTTGCAGTCGGAGTCACCACAGTGACCATCTCAAGCATCACTATCAGAGCACTGACTTAGGGTTATAGTGTAATGTAGTCTCCACCTTACTATTATACGTAATAATTAAAATAAGGTTTTTAATTTTATAACACTATTTTTTTAAGTCTTTTATTGAACGTCTCATGCTGTATCTATCTACTCGTATATCTAATTAGTTCCCAGTGCAAAAGATTACAAAACCTCTTAATTTCAGTGGATATTGTGTTCACAACGTCTCAAAAAGGAAAGCGGTTGATCAGAGTGGGTGATTTCACCTACAGGCTGGCTTCGGGCCGAGGGCCAAGGATCCGTTGGAAGTATTCCACACACGACGGCCACCGTGGGTGCAAAGCTTATATCGTCACTTACAACGATGAAATGGTTACCATTCATGATAGTCACAACCACGCTGCCTCGAAGAAGTTAAGTCAAAGTTGAAGCTATTATGACGTAATCTACAGACCCTTTGTCTCTCAAAATCAACTGCATTCCTTATTGCATTCATTTCTCAAAAATATAATCACTTTCCTATACTAGAGTGCCGATCAGCTGATGCTAGTTTGTATGGAGAAGCATAATTCTTTTTCAACATTTCAATGTAGGTTTCATAGTAAAATTTAAAACTTGATGGTTTTTAGCAACATCATCAGCACCGAAAACGAATGCATTTAATTTTGTTGAACCCTGTATATTATCTCTGGTAAAATTTGTGTAGCTTTTGAAATGTTTCCAATTGTTTATAAAGTAATGAAGTTCGAATATATTTTTATGCATTTATCTCATTATATTCTGCGTTCAAGTAGAATAATAATAATAAAACTCTTTTTTACTGAACAACACAAAGTAAATTATTCTTGTAGCATGAACGGAAATATAAACCAGCCATCAATAAAATCTATCGCAGTGGTGCCAAACGCTGTTTTTTTATATCTATGCTATAGTACTTTTATTGAATCTATTAGCAGGAGTCCATGTGTGCGTTGTTGCTCGAGCGCAATTAGTATGTATGTGTGTGTATACACAGTCTGGCCATAAATACTGTTACAATTAAAAATAAGAAAGATATTACATTTGAATTTGGAATCTGTCATTTTTATACGATTGCTCATTGTGTTTCCTAATTTTGCTCCAATACATTTTTTAATATTTTGCGATATTAAAATGGAGTGGGGTGATAAAGAGAACCGAATCGCTGTGATTGCATTACACAAAGTGGGTATGGAGCCAAATGCAATTTTTAAAACTCTCCATACGCTTAGTATTAGTCAAGTGTTTGTGTACCGGGCTCTCAAAAGATACAATAAGACCTCCTCTGTTTGTGACAGAAAAAGATCTGGCCGTCCACGTAGTGTTCTTACGAAAAAGGTGGTCAAAGCAGTAAGGGTAAGAATTTGCAGAAATCCTGTCCAAAAGCAAAAGATTTTATCTCGGGATATGAAGATAGCACCCAGAACTATGTCGCGTATTTTAAAAGATGACGTAGGATTTGCAGCCTGTAAGAGACGAACTGGTCATTTTTTAACTGATAATTTAAAAAAGATTAGGGTGGTAAAGTCGAAAAAACTAGTGAAGCGGTACGCAAAGGGAGGTCACAGAAAAAAAAACGGATGAGAAAATCTTTACAATTGAGAGATATTTTAACAATCAAAATGACCATAAATACGGTCACACAATTTGCGGAAACGAATTTTTTTTCAGAATTTTATTATGACATTGTAACTTTTATTTTCTGTAATTTAATTTAGCACTGCTGATAACCGCAAATATTACAATTCCTACCTATGGGTTGGCTGGAAGAGATCTCTTTAAGGGATAATTGTGACTTCATGTATTTCCTATACAACTTTTAAGTACAATAAAGAATATAGTAAAAAAGATAGGACTTCTTTGCCGAACTCCGCGAAATCTGACTCAATAAAAACACAATATTGATCCGCGCCGGATCGTTGCAATTTGCGATAATTAAACTAATCATTTCACGTTTTATAGTATATTTTTTATGCAATAAGGATTTGTTATTAAAACTAAGTGACGTCTGAAAAATGTTTTTTTATAATTTGATTGAGTACCGAAATTGATATTTATCCAGTAAGACCTGGTTGCGAAATCGATAAAGAACTTAACCAAGTGAAAGAATGGCTATTTTGATGGCCATTGATTAATGTATTTATTTTTTCAAAACACGCACAATCGTAAATATCTTACCGCTGGTAACGACATTTAACCATTAGTTAACTCAAGGAACTTGATTTTGCGGCACCAAGAAAAACAATGTCACTGACCGAATCAGGTGCCATTTTGCTACCTCCTCATTATTCAGATCCCTCGTATGATTTTTTAACAATACTTAATTATTTTTTCCAGATTTTGGGAATGCTAAATACATCTTATCAAGAATGGGCACGCGACAGCTTTTATATAATAATAAAAAGTATCGCTTCTGCTCTACGTGGGGGCAAAAGACACGATGGCGATGCACAACGCCCTCCTGTCCTGCTGTCATTCGCACCATAGATGACTTCATAGTGTCAGTCAATGAAAACCATAACCACAATCAATGAAACCCACCTGATGTAACAATAAGCTAGAATGCCATTTTAATAAAAAGAAGAAAACCACAACCAGAGTAAATATGGTAAAAATTTAGGTCTTGATCTGGGTCGTAACCAATTCACATTAGTAGTTGAATTTACGAATTGATAAGGAAAAGAAACGAATTCATAAGGAATACATTAACTACCACAATTTTACTATTTGTTTTTGCATATTGTATTCCCTGCAAATAAGCTTTGGTTTCAATTTGATTTAAAACAATAATTTTGTTTTTTTATAAGTTGAATTAGACACTCTCCAGAATCCTAACTAGTCTTTTTCAACCATAAATTTTATGTACTTATATACGATGTTAAAAAGTTATTAAACGGTTTATATGTATTACAAGCCACTTGTTATATCTATAAACTAGCAATCTTAAATATGTATTTCAGATTATGCAAGAGCGCAGTACATTTTGTCTCTCCGAGGGAAACGTATGCTACTATACAACAAAAATTTCGTTTCTCTGTACGTAGTCAGACCAAGGAACAGTGGAGATGCTGCAAACACTTTTGTCGAGCAGTCATACATACTGTGAATGATAAGATTGTGATGTTAAATGACAAACATACACACTTGTCATAAAAAGGAATTATTTGACGACACGTTTGCCGCTCCTGACTTAATAGTATATTTATATATACAAGCGATTACGCCGGCGCCGTCGCGAGTTCTAATCCCGCAAGGGACACTACAATAGTTGGTGTGTTGTCTGGCATTTTTTTTTTATTCGTATATGTAATAATTATATAAAATATTACGTATACAATTAAAATATCGTTGTAAAAGTTGCTTGTGGATTTTGTTTTATTAAAGTTTATTTTATTCGTTAATTTATTTATTTATTCCAGAATCCTCGATTGATATACAACAACCTTTCAAGCTGTTTTTATTTAATGTTTTTTTAGATGTCAATACTGAGATTAAGAAATGGCGTCGAAGCTTAAGTCACCGACGGGAGCAAAAGCGATTGGCAGAAAGAAGACGGAGGGAAAGGATTAAGAAAAATCCTGATTTATACCTACTAGTAAAAGGAAAAAACAGACAAAGATACCACAAAAGAAAAGCCGAGGGAAAAGTTATTCCGTTTTGTGAAATGAGCAGTCAAGAAAGAGAGTTGGTGAGGGAGCAGAATCGCTTGAAAAGCAGAATATTTAGGAAAAGAAAGAAGTATGTTATCGATCATCAATCCTCAGTCATCTGTGAAGATCCACTTTCAACATCACCGCAGTGCAAGAAGGATCTGAATAAATAATAATTGTATCCGAAGTTAAAACCAGCTTCTAATATTAGTATAGCTAAAAAAAACAAAAGAAACTTGAACGTGAATTGTTGTGACCAAAAATTGATGCTCTAGGATAGTAAATCTGGTAAATATCTAGGATTCCTCGATTTTAATTATTTTGATTAACAAACTATAAATACGTAACGTAATTTAAACCTTAACTGTGTTACTTAAAATTTCAAACATACGTTCTGAATAATTAAACGTATATTATTTGAAACATTTGTTTTTATTTTAAGTTCAATTTGCCACATCGCAACGAGGAAGACCAAATCTGAAGTTTCAAGGGTATACATACTTTTTGAAGTATAAAAAAAACAACAAATCACGTTGAAATTGCTCTGCTCATGAACCACAGGGATGTAATATTAGAATCTTTACTGTGGACGAAGTGATTGTCGACATCCAGGGCCAACACTTACATCCTCCTCCATCACGTTATTTTAAGAAAGTATTAATGTAGATATCCATTTTTGTCACGTACCTACTTCTTTAAAATGCACGGCAGGTATCGGTTGAAAAGCTTCCCTGAATTAAAAAAAGTAGAAACCAACTTCAAAACCAAAATGCACTAAAAAGTCTTAAATAAACTCTTCACCATTGAAAGGAAAGGAATCTGTTTTAGGCAAACAGTGTCTTTTTGGAGTCGGTGCTGTGATAGTTGATGCTTGATGGTCAAAGTGATGGCACCGACTCCAAAAAGAAATTGTTTGCCTAAAACGGATTCCTTTCCTTTCAATGGTGAAGAGTTTATTAAAGACTTTTAAGTGCATTTTGGTTTTGAAGTCGATTTTTTCATTTTTTATAAAGTTCATTTTTTTCTTCATTTTTAGTGATTACATAAGAGGGGGCGGGGGGGGGGAGATTCACCTTATGATTCTATTTTTTAAGAAGCTACAAATTACATAAATGGGACCAACTAGAAGGTACACCCTCTAAGTAGGCGAAAAAAAATTTTGATTTCGTCGACAAACGACTGAGATATGAGGTAACATACATACAAAAAAAAACATACAGTTGAATTGATAACCTCCTCCTTTTTTGATGTCGGATAAAAAGCCCTGATGTGGGTCTCTATTTTTAATTACTCGCGTCCACATTTCAATATAGGACATTGCAAAAATAGGACCCCTGTTGTCACCTATTGCCGATATTAGCATGTCTATTAGAACAAAACTAAGCCCTATGCTATGCCACTAGCGATGCTAAACTTTTTGTAAGTTAATAACTATAAAACATAAAATGTCTACCTTTACTTATCTTTGGCCTGCTGCAGAACTCAAAGGGAGATTATCCCAATTCTTGATTGATATTCGTGATATATAAGCACTTACTTTGAATTTGTACATGATTTATAAAGTATACTGATCGTTTTTTGTAAAAAGTGTGAGAAAAGGATACCTGTTTACAATGGAGGAAAAACAGAAAAACAGCAAACACGTTTCAAATGAAAAATACTAGGAAAATTAAATACGAAAGCTTACATTAAAAGGCAGACAGCCTATGGTAATAATTATGTCGTAAGCCTAAATATTTCAAACTAACGTCTCTCTCAGTCAGTTAAAATGGTATGTCATGGTATAAATCCCTATTTTAAGGTCGTAGCAGATAATATATGAAAATTAAAAAAAAAACAAGCAGTTCCGTATACTTCTTACAATGCTTTATCATCTTGTGACAGCTGATCAAAACATCGATGATGGATAACAGTTATTTCTAGGCAAAATAGAGTACGTCAAAAAAAAACAAACGCCTGATTAAAAGCGAGGTGTACACATACTATCACCAAGTGACTTATGTGCAGGAGAAGCGATGGCTATGTTGCTCTCATAATAGCCGCTGTCGAGCGAAAATCCACACCATCGAAGACACAGTTGCTTTGATCAGTGGAAAACATAATTATAATCCAATCGCCAATTACTATAATTTAAAACTTTTGCCCATTTATTATAATTGAATAGCTCTAGGTTGAAATCAAAACGAAGGTTACCCGAATTGAAAAAAATACTAATATTTTTAATGCTGTTGTTTGTTTTTAGTTTGTGCATGAAGAGTTTAAAATTATAAGAAACCCTGACATACGAAAACGCAATTCACCTTAATATTAACTCTGAAGGTGGTAGGTATTTTTTTTTACTAATACGTCATCCACCTATGACTTCGTTTTACTTAAACAATTATTGATATTTGTGTGTCATTATTGTTACGCTTTTGGAACATTTAATTGGTTTATTACCGATTTCATAAAAAGGAGGTAATCAATTCAATGTGTATGTATGTTATATCGTAGAATTTGATATTATTTGAGTCATTATTGTCATCATCATCATTGTCAGCCAAAGGATGTCCACTGCTCAACATAGGCCTCCCCACGGTTTTCCACAGCGACCGATTGTGAGCGGTCTGCATCCAGTGCGGTCCATCGTCTAAGGGTCGTCTGTCCATATTGTCGATGGACGTCCTACGCTACGCTTTCAACGTCAAAGGGTCTCTAATCTAGAACTTTTCTGACTGGCAGTTTTTAAGTATGTTGATTTCCAAAACCGTGTGCATAACTTCTTAAATGTAAATATGTTTGTCCAAGGATTTCTCGAAGACGAGACGTCATAGCAAGATGATTATTTTTTGTTCGATTAGGTATAATTCAACTAAGGGAGAAGAATGTTTATTACAATTGTAATGATTTTAAATTATTTTTATTTTTATTTAACAATTTATCACGGACACTACAGTAATATTTTGTTTTCAATTGAGTTCGTCACATCAAGAAGAGGCAACCGGATGATTAAATACCAAGGATACACTTTCTACCTGCAAACTACAAGCAGGCACGGGAAATTTAGGTGGAGCTGTTCGGCCAACCATTACTGCAAAGCCAAGATCCATACTATAGAAGACCGCATCGTCGCTGTGAACGGCTACCATGATCACACCCGGGTCGACTCCAGCACCCACAGTCTGAAGCAATCTTTTCAATCTTGAAAAGGTTTCGCCCCGATAAGTTAAATCGTCTTTTTTATCTGTTGCTTCATTATTTTATAAATATACATATATTTGAAAAATACTTTTTTTAAGATTATTCAATAAATACACTAAACCACGAATTCAGCGTTTACAAGCGTTGCCCGTATCGGGCAGACATGGACTAAAACTATGACTAAAGTGATCTCCCTTTTCTTATCATATGACTTAGTTTTTCATAGTATTTGTATGAAGTAAAAAGACACAGTTTGAGGTTGTTAAAAATGTGATATATTTCAAAAACTACCAGTTCGACATCGTTCATTCCAATGTTCTTTGAAAGTATTTGTTAACATTGTGTTTTTTTTAATTTTTACTAGTTTAGTCCAAAGTAAGAGGTGGGGGGGGGACGCCCATTTTACCATTTTGGGAGCGTCTACCCCTCAAAAGTTGGACTTTTAGAATAATGTTTTTAAAAAACCTCAATGTCATTTTAAAAGACCTTTGCATAGAAATCCCACACGCATGGGTTTGACAAAAACAAATTTTTAGGTTTTGGATTCATGTATGGAAGCCGCCTTTAAAGTTTTTTTTTTTCACCAAGTTTCAACTATGTATTGCGAATAATTTCTGAATAAATTGGACGGTCTACGGACTACGGACGGAATACTTACGGACAGACTGACTTGACGTAACTATAAGGGCTCCGTTTTTTGTCATTCGGCTACGGAACCTTAAATAGAGCTCCTTATCTAGACAAGATTGGATCGCTCTTATTTAGACTAGATTGGATCGCTCTGTCTTGTCTGTCCCTTGTTTCTTACGTCGCAAAAGATTTTTTACATTGCATTTTCTAGAAAAACACAACGAAATTTAATGTTTTACATAATTTTATTAACATGTTTATTTTTTTCAATTTGTTTAACAGAATGCGAATACATATTATCTAAGCGAGGAAAGCCCATGCTTCGCATGGCTGGATACACATACTACAAGCAGTCGGTTTACAAGAACTCGAAGATACGATGGTTGTGTACCATACACTCTAAGGGGTGTACCGCCTCATTGATCACATGCAAAGATAAGTTATTGTCAGTGAGGAACCACCACAACCATTTGCCAATACAATAGAATAACCTGGATAAAATTGTGGAAGATTATTAGAAATTACTTCTTATCAGATTAACTAACTTCCATTGATGTTATTGTAAGACATTATTATAACTGTGTACTCATAATTTTACAAATTAAATAATAACACGTAATCACATAACAGTATGTTATTAAGTAAATTATATTAACATTTACCGAATACAAATTGACACTTCGTCTCACGTTCGTTGCACAAAAAATGGTGTTCAAAGGCAGACTAAATGGTAAAAGCATTCTTTGGCAGTCAAACGTATAGGTAGTGCAGACAGATGGCAATGGGTGCAGCGAAAAGAAAATTACCGCGTTATTTAAAAGGTTGAAAGTATGCAATAAGTCATAATAAATTATTGTTTTTTGACTCACCTTAACCTAGCAGCCTTGCTGCTATCTGCTACCTTATTTAATGACGTCATCAGCAATTTCTTGATCTTCTTATAGTTTTCTGTGAGGAACTGTTTGCAGTTGTCCCTGACACTCTTGAAGATCTCTTCTAGTATCCTGTAGGCCTTCTTGTGTTCCATTTCTAGGAGTCTTGCTTTGTCTTTATACCTGTAATAAAAGGAATAAATAAGTTGAATAGTTATATGTGTTTGTTTTAGTTATATGTGTTAGTTATATGTGTTGTTTTGTGACTTTGCCAATACAGTTTTGAAACGTGAATATGACGACGGAACAGCCTTCATTGTAGTGAGTGCGGCAGTACTATCAGATCTTGCCGGCTTGGTACCGATGCTTGGAGAACTCATACCCTGATAAAACGATGACAGTGGCTCTCTGCAAGTAGTTGCGAGCTTTGCTCCTGAAAAAAAGTACTTGTTTAACTTTAAAAAAAAACATTCGTCCTAGACTATACCCGTTTCTGCATTGGAGACCCTTCAACCAAAAGCGCAACATAGGACGTGGACGTGACGTATGGAAAGACGAACTTGTCTATAACAAGATCTCACTGGATAAAGACTGCTCACAACCGGTCGCTGCGAAAAGCCGAGGGTGTGGTCTTTATTCAGCAGTGGACATCATTTCGCTGATATTGACACAGAGTTAGTTCTTTCGTATTTATAAAATTGATTTCATGAAATAGATAGGTCTTTAAATAATTTCAGTACGATTTTTCGTCTAAACTGACATTTATCTCGTATGCAAGTATCATAGTAGTGAAGGTGTGTAATAAAATATGTAACGTAAAAACATTAACATAAAGACTTTAAACAGCTTTTATTTCCTACAAGAACTTTATACAAATAAGAATTTAGGAGTCATAAATACGAGGGTCAAACTGAAAGTTCTTAGAAAATCAAAAACTGATTACATTAGCCAGTTATTAGTTTTATTATATCTTTTCAAAATATTGTCCATTGACGTCAATACACCGCTGCATGCGATGGAACCACTGGGAAAAGCACTTTGCCCACTCGTCCTTAGGGGTCTCTTCAATGGCATCGCGATACGCAGCCACCGCTTCTTCAGCATTCATAAACCGCTTTCCTTTGAGTTTTTCTTTAATTTTTGGAAATAAATAAAAATCACAAGGCGCGAGGTCGGAGCTATACGGCGGGTGACCCAGTAATTCAACGTTTGATGTCGCCAAATAGTCGATCGTTCGCTTGGCGGTGTGCGACGAGGCGTTGTCGTGGTGAAGGAGGATCCTACTGCGAGGTCGTTTCTCTCGAACTTTTTCCAAGACAAGTGGCAAACAATTGGTAGTGTACCATTCTGCAGAAACTGTTTTTTGATCCTCTAACACAATTGTTGCGAAATGACCTATCCTTCCAAAGAACGAGGCCACCATTTTTTTTCCCGCATTTCGATCTCTCTTCACTTTAGTTGGCAACTCCTCGAAAGGAAACAACCACTGAGCAGATTGTCTTTTGGTTTCAGGATCATAACAGTAAATCCAGCTTTCGTCACCTGTTAGTATGTCGAACACAGCATTTGAGTCACCTCCGTTAAATCTTTCAATCATTTTACGGCACCAATCCACACGATGGAGTTTTTGAGCCTTAGTCAAATTATGAGGTATCCACCGGGCGCAAAGCTTCCTGACCGCTAAATGTTCGTGGAGGATTTTGTGCACTTGACTCATACCGATGCCTAAGCTTGTCCGAATCTGCTGATAGGTCACTCTTTTGTCAGTCTCTATCATACGCCGCACAACACAGATGTTATTTTCAGCCGTCGCCGTAGAAGGCCGTCCCTCACGTACATCATCAGTGAGATTAGTGCGACCACGTTTAAACTCATTAAATCAGTTGTAAACAGTCGCACGAGATGGGGCTTCATCGTGAAAGGCCAATCGTAGTCTATCATAACTTTCTTGTTGACTTAAATGACATCGAAAGTCATAAAAAATCATTGCACGAAAATTTTCTCGTGTTAAATTCATGTTGAGGTGACACAGACAATTTTCAATTTGCCGCCAAATCGTAAAACAAATGACAAATGAATGAAATATATACTCAGTAATATTGGCAAAGAGTTCTATTTTCAAATTTTAGAATATTTTTTTTATTATATTGTTTATAAGTGGCCAGTTCTAAGAACTTTCAGTTTGACCCTCGTATGTCTGTTAAGTACTTCGAAATCAATGACAAGTTAATTGTGGAAATGTCCATTACAAACAACAAAACAAGAAGTTGATATTTCATGCGGCATGTACAATTTTTAGGCATAAATTAGGTACTATCGAGGATAACGCTGCCTTATAAGTTTAAGGGCCGAAATCGCTTGAACCTCAAGTTGTCATCTGTTTGAAGTGACACCTGTTTTTGTGTCGACTGTGCATGTGATTTTGTTTAAAAGTGGTAAGGCGGCGCGTATCCTCGACTGTTTATCCAAGGTTCATAGAGTCATATTTAACCCTTATAGAACAAAACTGGTGGGTGGTTATGATTTAAATAGGAGTATACTATCTCGTCTTCAATTAAATGTATCCTGGCTTTGCAATGTTTCTTGCCCTGGTGTGTGGAGCAACGCCATATTGTTTTATGTATCTCAGATAGTTGAGTCACGTGTTTTTTATTAATTAAACGGTTTTATTTAGCTCACCCCGTTTGTTCTATTTATTATTCATGGGTCAAATTTAGTAATTCAAATTTCACCCTCTTTCTGTCAACCGATTAATCTGAAATTTTGTATACACTTTGAATTTTGGTGACAATACAATAATGTTTATTCATTATCATTATAAATTCAAGATGGCCGCCGCTACAAAATGGCGGATAATTTATGTTTTATTAATCACATTAATATGGGTATCAAATGAAAGGGCCCAACAAGCAGAATAGAATATACTATAAAAAATTGAAATCCAAGATGGCAGCCGCTACAAAATGGCGGATAACGTAGGTTTTATCAATCCCATCAATATGAGTATTAAATGAAAGGACTCAACAAGCAGAATACAATATACTATAAAAAAATTAAATACAAGACGGCGGCCGCTACAAAATGGCGGATAACGTAGGTTTTATCGATCCCATCAATATGGGTATCAAATGAAAGTGCTCAACCAGTATAATACAATGTACTATATAAAATTAAAATACAAAATGGCGGATAACTTAGGTTTTATTAATCCCATCAACATGGGTATCAAATGAAAGGTCTCAACAAGTAGAATACAATTTACTATGCAAAATTGAAATCTAAGATGGCCGCCGCTACCAAATGGCTGATAACAATATTTTATCAATCCCACCAATATGGGTATCAAATAAAAGGGCTTGACAAGAAGAATACAGTGCACTATACAACCTCAATATTTAAGATGGGTGCAGCCACCAAATGGCGTAAAATAATAAGATTTAAATTTAGAAATTGAATCTGTAATTTAGGTATCTGATTAATCCAGCCTGAATCCACCACCCAAGTCAAGATTTTGTATCGTGTTGAGGACTGTGTGGCGTTAGGGTGGCTAAAAATGATACGTCGTTAGCGGTACACCACCCAAGTTAAGGTGAAAGGTTAAAACGCGCCGAGAACTGTATGGCATTAGGGTGGATAAAAATGATAGATATGTCGTTAGCGTTTTCCCCTCAAGACTCAGGCGCATCTTGTTGTACATAGCCTTGCCCCTTTATTAGACCTCTGGGGGGGTCGACCGTTTAAATGTCCATTACTCGTGGGAACAAAATGGTAAAAAATATATAAAAAATACAAACGCAAATAAAACAGAAACTGCAACACAACGTGAACGAAGGCTTCAAAAAGAGACCAAATTAATAGGTGCTACGCAAAGGATGCGGTTAAAGTCTGCTCACTAACAGGAGTTGCACCTAGATTAATAAATAGCGCTACGATACACAGTACTTTAAAATTGCCTGTACAGAAAGACGGTCGCATAACAGGTATGTCACCACTGTCCGGAAACTATTTGCGAATAATGAGGCAACAATGGCATCAGACAGAATTTTTGATTGTCGACGAGATTTCCATGGTGTCTTATCAAATGTTATGCATGATGGACGCTCGATGAAGGCAAATTAAGAACTGTGAAAATGAGTTTTTTTGAGGAGTATACGTATTACTTTTCGGTGATCTTTTACAACTGCCTCCTATAAAACGATCAGGAACACCTGTTTTCAAACAGCCAGAACCTCTCCAACCAGCTACACATCTCTGGCGTTTATTCACTTTGTGTGAATTAACTGAAAATATGCGTCAGCAAGGTGACCAGACTTTTATTGATATTTTGAAGTCGGTGAGCTAACAACCCAACATTTTAGTATTTTAATGGGAACACTTCTTCAAGACACGAGTGATGAGTTTGCAATAAACAAAGCGTTAAGGGTATACCCCACAAATCAACAAGTTAACGACCACAACTCTGCTGTATTGAATTTGTACAGAAATAATGGTGCTTGCATTTACAAAATAAAAGCGCAGGATCAGCTTGTACACGCCACACGAAATGCAGACAATGTGAATATAGCTACTATAATACCAGCTGATATCAACCAAACTGGGGGTTTACCAGCGGAACTGCAAATATTTGTGGGGGCAAAAGTCATGTTACGGTCCAATATTGACGTTTCAAAGGGACTAGTAAATGGCGCTATAGGCTACATCAACAAAATCGTTTGGCCTCAATTTCGTCGAACTCAGATGTATGCAACAGATGTACCTTCCGTCCGAATTGATTTCGCAAGAGACGGAGTACATCTTATACACCCGAAAGCCATATAGTTTCCAGCTAAGTACAATTACGGGACGGCTGAAAGAAGAATGTTGCCTTTAATACTATCATGGGCTTCTACAATACATAAATTGCAGGGCAGCACTGTGGATCACGCAGTCGTATACTTAGGTGCGAAACTGTTTGAAGAAGGTCAAGCCTACGTGGCTCTTAGTAGAGTAAGATCTTTGCAGGGACTACGTATAGAGAAGTTGGACTGCAATAAACTAACGGGCAAGAAACCTTGCATTAATGAAGCACTAAATGAATTAAACAGAATGCGAAATAAAAACTAAAAACTACAAAATAAAAATAGGTAAAAAAACTTTTTAAGTTAAACGGTTTTATGTTAAACATACATTGCAATGTTTAAGATAAATGTACTAAAAACCAAAAAATAATAAAATAGATACAGTCGTGAGAATTATAAACATATGCATAGACTAGACTAAAATAAAACCGTGGGGCACGTCAATTGTCTACAATCGTTGATTAAAATGTTTGTTTTGTAATGTTACACTATAATTAGGCAGTTGTTCAACCGACAACGATGGACGTGTGATAAGTAGGGCTAGAATGTGGAAACAAGCTAGCTAATTGACTAATTGACGTGCCCCACGGTTTTATTTTAGTCTAGTCTATGCATATGTTTATAATTCCCACGACTGTATCTATTTTCTTATTTTTTGGTTTTTAGTACATTTATCTTAAACATTGCAATGTATGTTTAACATAAAACCGTTTAACTTAAAAAGTTTTTTTACCTTTTTTTATCATACGGATTGAATGCGTACCTAATCTATTTTGAGATGAAATTTCGGAGGCAATGAAAATGTTATTGTGGCAAGTCACAAAAGCCTTTAAATGCCTAGTAATCGTGTACACGGTGAGCGGAGAAATTGTTAAAATTTAGAAAACGCATAAACACTAAAATCATTTTCATACAGTGTAATGTGTATAATTCTTGGGTATAATTATGTAATGTGAAATATTTTCGCCCGTTATAACAATAAACGGTCACAATTAGCTTACATACTTAAAAAAAGAGATGGCTTCCGTGTTAGGAAACTATTCTGTACTCTACGTCTCTTCAGGGCCTGCAATTTATTTCCACAGAGACATTTCATCTAAATATTGTTCTCTCTTGTTTATACCCCCCCAAGCCAACATCCACAAGGCTCACGAAAATAAACAGCGAGGAGGAAGTCGATAGTCCTGCTACCGTCAAAAATTAAAAACAAAACATGGCGCCAAACATATGCTTATGATGATTGCACAAACGCAGACGTGTAGACTTAATGGTTGCGGGAAGAAGACAGTGATAGTCCAGTGTAAGAGTATATAATTAACAAAGAAATGATTTTTAGCTGCATTTTTATACCATAACAAAAAGTTTAAAAAGTAACTATGTGTAATAACAGTTTTTTACCGTGCTGAAAAATAATTATTTCTGTATCTGTCTTCTAGAAAGTAAATTACTAAACTCAGCATTATATATGTACCGTATATGTTATTTCTGCCTGATTTCATGATGATTAACTAGTATTGCCATAAATATTGCCACAAAGAAAAAAAAATTTTTTAATGCAAATAATATTTATTACTTTTTGAGTGTGTTAGTTTTATACATAAATATAAAACAATTTAAAATATAAAAAGCTTATTCGAAGTGGTCTCCATTAGCTGCAATACAGTCCTTTAAACGTTGAAGCCAGTTATCAGAAGCACGCACTCTTTCCATGGGAAAATTCTTCACTGCCAATCGTATGGATTGTTTTAGGGACTTCAAATTATCATGGCGTTTAGAGCAAGCCGTACTCTCTAAAACTGACCATAAATCATAATCCAGCGGATTAAGATCGGGACAAGACGCGGCCAGTCTTCAGCTCTGATGAAATCCGAAACTTTCGCTTCTAACCAAGACTGCGTGGACCGAGCTTTATGACCCGGCGCCGAGCCTTGTTGGAATGACCATGCTTGGTTATTATACATGATGTTGTTAAGGAGCTTAACTACCTTCTTATCTTGATACACTTGTGCCGATGTTTTAATACCTTTTTCACAAAAATATAGCTCAGTCACTCCTTCATAGCTAACACCCTACCAAACTATCACTGAAGTCGGGTAATGCCCACGTTGCACCCTGCCGACTAATTGGGAAGCTTCTTTAGAGGTTTGAGCATAAATATGGTCATTTTGTTTGTTAAATGTTGCTCAATTGTAAAGATTTTCTCATCCGTAAATATTTTTTTTCTGTGACCTCCCTTTGCGTACGTACCGCTTCAGTAGTTTTTTTGATTTTACAACCCTATTTTTTTAAAATTATCAGTTAAAAAATGACCAGTGCGTCTCTTATAGGCTGCAAGTCCTAAGTAATCTTTTAAAATACGCGACATGGTTCTGGGTGCTATCTTCATCTCCCGAGATAAAATCTTTTGCTTTCGGACAGGATTTCTGCGAATTCTTTCCCTTACTGCTTTGACCACCTTTTTCATACGAACACTACGTGGACGGCCAGGGCCCTATTTTTGAATCACTCGCTTCAAGATGGCAAGTGATTTTCGTTCGAAGATGAATTAAAAGTCATAGAAAAAAACTCGTTATCGGACGAAAATAACTCGCCATTTCGAAGCGAGTGATTCAAAAATAGGGCCCCAGATCTTTTTCTGTCGCAAAAAAGAAGAGGAGGTCTCATTGTACCTATTAATAGCCCGGTACACAAACATTTGACTAATACCAAGCGTATGGAGAGTTTTAAAAATTGCATTTGGCTCCATACCAACTTTGTGTAATGCAATCACAGCGATTCGGTTCTCTTTACCACCCCACTCCATTTTAATATTATAAAATGTATCGTCGCCAATATTAGAAAACACAATGAGCAATCGTATAAAAAAGACAGATTCCAAATTCAAATGTAATATCTTTCTTATTTTTAATTGTAACAGTATTTATAGCCAGACTGTGTATTTTATGTGTGCTTAGCAAACATAAAGTATTTCGGTTTTAACTCTCATCTTTTATTTTAAAGAAGCCTCGTAGTAGGTACATAAACATCACGCATACCATTCACAGACGTTGATTAGACACACTTTGTGTTGCAAAAAGTACGTATCTCTTCTTTAGACGGGAGGCTAATATTCAAATGGTCAACAAGGGGGGGTCGGGTACTGGTTCTGAACGGATACAGATATACTAAGCTTAACACTAACGGCTGCAAGATCCGCTGGAAAATTATAAGAAATGTAAAGCCGCTGTTTACACTGTGGAAGACTGAGTAGTTGCTAAGAAAGACGAACATAAGTTCACATTCATAAAAGTTCACCTATCGTTTTTTCGTTTTTTTGTCTAAGAAATCAAATTGTTTTTGAGTTCAGGGTCAGTATCACGATTTTTATGCAATCAACCATCGCCAATGTGGTAGTTTTTGAACGTGTGAAAATAACACCCTAAATCTGTTGTTTTTTTTATATATTCAAATTACCTACCACATGGAAAAACTTCGATTGATGCAAGAGTCAGGACTCTGGATGAATTTGCCCCTTGTTGTTTCTGTCTTAGGACCGGTTTTTGTAAAAATAACAAAATTAATAAATTCAAGTCTACTGCAAGTATTTTGAATTTAAATACTTTTATGACTAGAAATGAACGAATGATTTGAAATTAAAACGTCATATTATATTAAGGATAACTAAAAGAAAAGTTATTTGAAGTTAGGTTAAAAATTAAATCAAGTAGTTTTTGAGATACAGCACATTTTCAACAGCCGCAATGTTATATATTATATTTCTTGGAATTTTTAAATTCAATTAATGAAGTTTTATATCGCCATTATGGACATCAGTAAAGATTGGAAAGTTTAATGTGATCTTTATCTTATTTTTCGTGTGTGTTTTCCATTTATGGAAAAAAATACCTAATAAAGGGGAACATTATCACTTGGTTGACTCAAGGGACTATATGTGTTTATGTAGTACTGATAAATGCCAATTTTATAAATTGTTGGTTGATCGTATACCATTATCATCATTACCAGCCGCAAAACGTCCACTACTGGGCGAACGTGGTCTTGTGAATGTAAATGATCAGTTTACATAAATAAAATTGTTATCTTAATAAATATTGTTTTCTCTAATAATAATGTGTCGAGTTTTAAAAAACACTTTGAATTACAAATTATTATAGTTACTCGCTTGGAAAGTTTTGTCTCGACTAACTTGTCATATTTTCTCTGCAGTGCCGACATTCAAACCAACAGGCAAAGGCGGTAAACTCCTGGTGCTAAATGGATTTCGGTACGGTAAACATGCGCAATACGGCGTCAAAACCACCTGGTACTGCACTCGACGACGCAAGAAGTGCCCCGCTGCAGTTTACACGGTACACGACATGGTCATCAAACGAAAAGAGAGTCATAATCACCCTCCCAATGACATGTAATATTATTAAAAGCTAATTGGAACTTGTGAAGTAATAGATGACGTACACTGCTTCAGATTTTAAGGAATATGTATGCGATTTGAAATTTGTCATATTAATATTGTTTAATTTATGTTCTCATGTAAGTGAAATGTATTATTGTTGCTTATGAGAATAAATCATCTTTAAACCTATTCGAGAAGAGTCTTAAGTGGTACCGGCGATGTTATGCTTCAAATGTGGAGTAAAAATGTCCTGAAAGTTTTTTCTTTTATAATTAAGGGGTCTCGTGCCTCATTAATTTAACTTTTTTTTTACTCTATTAAAATATTTTGAAGCTATGTGCGCTTTCTTAATCCTTGTCAACTAGAAAATCTTTTACTCTTGGTATTATAAACCTGATATTTCAATACATTTTTGTTTCACTTTCAGCCAGCCGGCTAATGATAAAAACGTCGAACAAAGGAAACCCAATAATCGTTCTCGACGGATACCGATACTCAAAACACACAGTTGCTTGTTTGAAGACGAGATGGTACTGCTCATTGCATCACAAGAAATGCTCAGCAGTAATCTATACTATTGGTAACGAAATCATCAAACATAATAAAAATTATAATCATCCTAGAATTGATTATTGAAGTATTTTTAATTATTGATTTTAATAATCCGAATATGTTTTCTTTTTATTTCTGAGTGTATTATGAAACCTTAACAGTACCTCTTTACATAAAAACAAAATTATTTGTAACACATAGCCACTGCAAGGCTGCATAGGCTTTTAAAAAATTAAGTGCATGTGCGTGTGTCTACGCAGCATTACTAATGCTTGTTTTAGAATAATAAATCTGCTGGAATATGAGTTCATGAAGTTTTCAAATTCAATGTACTTCCTTTTTTTTATTTACTTCACTTGTTTTTTGGGTAAGTAAATGTAGCCTAGCTGTGTGTGTAATGCATTTAGGTAGAAAGATAAACAAAGTTTTTGTATTCTCTCAAATATCAAAATGTTACATAATAACACTTAACTACTTAAATACGGACGGCATCTTGCCGTCGACGTAAGCGCCAGAAGCCGCTAATTAACAGTAGCCGTCGACACATCATCGGACACAGCATCATCAAAGCCGTGCAGGTTTCAATAATATGTCTGGGTGTTGTGGTACCAACGTTGTTTCTGATTTTTCTAACATGAGTGCATTAGCTAGTTACTTTGGAATCAGAGCAATTTATGTGATAGATGTCAAATATTGTTTTTTTTTATTTATAACACTGCAGGTCCATTGTTTTATTGTTGATTCTAGGAATTTTAAAGCCTGAGTCCATTTTTTTTCTCGCGGAGGATATGCTTTATGCATACCGTGCCAGGTTATGTGGGACTCCTTGATGAGTAATTTGCCAAGAGTACCCACTAAAACCTCCGCGTAGTCCCTCAGACCGCTAAGTAGGACGACGAAGGATCGCTGTTCGCATGCACTCCGTTGCAAAGCCGGAGTCCCTAGTCAACGGTTACCGATATTACCAAGATTACGTCAACTCTTACTTTAAAGAAACTCCATATCTATACTAGATAGGTACAGATAAAACTCCTAGTAATAATACACATTTTGAAAGCACTCTATGTGATGTAACCTCTACTTTTACCATCATTTACTTAGGCCCGGTTGCGTGATTGAAAGTAATGGTTAAATGTCGTTACCAGCGATTGAATTTTTACGATTATTTGTATTTTAAAGAAAAATACGTCAACCAAACGTCAGAGTGTCTATTTTAATGCTAAGATATACATAGGTAATTTTATATATATAAAAAAGTTACGATGCAACGTCAGTTATGTAGAAAGATTTACAAACTAGTTCTGATTTAATGTAACTAATATTTGCAGCTGGGGCACTAACACAGGCACTGCTTGAGCGGCTGGTGGACATTTTGCAATCCAACTCTTGGATGGTCAAAAGGCAAGCAAGTTTGGTCTATGGAACTACGAAACCACTTTCGACAGGCTTGTATCGAATTTGTAGCTCGTGAACTTGACGCCCTTAAAGTGGGATCGAAGTGCACAAAGACACCTGAACAATGGCGGAAGGTACTATATAAATTGCATTCTTCATGAATGGCTGTCATAATTTTTCATTATTGGCGAGCTAAGAAATGGGGCTCAAAGACAAAGTACATTAAAATTACAGCCCAAGGACGTCCTGCAAGTGATGAGAATGCTCATGAACTAAGTGCAGTAGAATTGAAGATACTCAACATGATGAATACCTGTGGCACTGGGGTTGAAGATAACTGACCTAAAAAACAAACCGGGAAAACTCCGAATTTCAATTATAAATTATATACAATAAATACAAGTTTTTTTCTGACCTTGTCAGATGACTTTATCCCAATAATCGGGGTTATTTTTATGCCAGTGAGTCTAATCTATAAATAAATATAATGTCTGGCGCATGGCGCATTATTGTCTTTATCATTCCAAATTATTTGAA
The DNA here is from genome assembly GCA_963924145.1 of Pyrausta purpuralis. Taxonomy (NCBI): domain Eukaryota; kingdom Metazoa; phylum Arthropoda; class Insecta; order Lepidoptera; family Crambidae; genus Pyrausta; species Pyrausta purpuralis. The sequence goes on from OZ001643.1 coordinate 25,707,272, forward strand.
TGACTAATAAATCTTTAAGTATTATACATATATTTAAAGACGGAGATGTTTACCGTTGTTCTGTACTTTAACCAGACCTGATTAAAATATGTAAAAAAGAATTCACCAAATTATTTTTTCACAACTACAAGTTCTCAGTTCTTTTTCACTGTATTTTTTTTGTAATAAAGGCAATGAAAATTGATTGTTCTAATTCTTTTTGCAGCTCGTGGACCATCGCTCCCACAGCTGGAAAGGCTGGTCTACATTCTGCAAGACAAGCCTTGGTTGGCCTTAGGCAGGGCTAGGACGATGGCTGTAAGGACTCGCTGTCTTGAGGGTTGGGTCAAAATTGCTGATGAACTTAACGCCCTACAAGATGGGCGTAGCTGCACGAAGACACCCGGCCAATGGCGAAAGGTACGTAACGTATTATGGAAATCCCACAACACACACATAGGTAACTAATATAATATAATAATTGCCTTGTTTTGTCTATGTAAGGTCAGCTAGTTATTGAAAAATACAAATAAATATTGAACACCAATCACATACATTGCTCTGATCCAAAAGTAAGTAGCCAAGCCACTTGTGTTATGAAAATTCGTACCGTTACCATGAGTTTACAACGGTTTTACTCGCTAGCGACGACGCTAAAATAGTATATGGGAAATTGAACAGTGCCTCTAGCGGACATTGGTAGAACTAAAATTTTCCATACAAAAAAATCCGTCGTCGCTAGCGAGTAAACTCATGGTAACGGTCCAGACACAACGGTGGTACCACAACAAACAGACTCGAGACAATATAGAAAATAATAATTTCTTCATTGACCCGACTGGGAATGGAACCGAAAACACTGTATAAAAGTTACAGAATTCAGTGGTATGAACAATTTGGTTTTCTGCTTGCTAAAGACTGAATCCTTTTTTCAGTACTGGAACGACAAGAAAGTATATACAAAGAAAAAGTATATTGAAATCGCAGCCCAAGGATCACTTCCTGATGACGAGGATGCTCAGGAATTAAGTGAATTAGAATTGAAGATACTCAACATGATGGATTCCTAAAGATCATTCCCACTTTGGAATTAAAGAAACCTGTTCAAAAAAAACCCGGCCAAGTGCGAGTCGGACTCGCACACTGAGGGTTCCGTGCCAACGTTAACTGAATTAGGGAATCCACTTACTTCTACTTAGTAAAATACCACAATATTTTGTTGACTGCAAATATAACTTTGTTTTTCATAGTGTTTGTATGAAGTACAATGTTATGTTTGCGGTTGTTGAAAATGTGCTATATCTCAAAAACTACTAGTTCGATCCCATCCGAACCAATTTTCGTTGAAAGTATTTGTTAAGATCTACATTCCATATTTTTTCAAAATTTACACTTGCTTGGTTTAGAAGTTAGATGGGGGGGACGCCCATTTTACCACTTTGGAAGCGTCTAGCTATGAAACGTTAGACTTTAAAAGAAAATGGTTTAAGGAACCTCAATGTCATTTTAAAAGACCTATCCATAGACACCCCACACGCATAGGTGTGGTGTGGTGGCACGTTTAGTTTCATGTATGGGAGCCCCCCCTTAAATGTCGTTATTTTTTATTTTTTGTATAAGAATCGGTAAGCGGTTAACAGGATACATCTTCCTACCAAATTTCAATTGTGTAATGCTTAAAGTTACAGAATAAAATGGCTGTGACATACGGACGGACAGACAGACAGACTTGACGAAACTATAAGGGTTCCGTTTTCTGTCATTCGGCTACGGAACCCTAAAAATGCCATAACAATTGAATACGATGGTTATAAAACATAAGTAAGATATTAAGGACCTGTACTCTGTACTGTTAAAAAATCTGATTCAATTAAATAAAATTTTTCATTGCATTTTTCATTTCATTGAGCCATTTCCTTATTCTTCTTGTGTGCAAGAAAGTGTCTCAAGTTCAATAGTTTATTCGTATTATTATCATTTGTGATGAAGGCAAAAAAAATATTCGACCTGTTCTTTTTGCAGCTACAATGCCACAAAATGACCACTTTCAAAAGGCTTGGGTCGAAATAGCTTGTAAACTTAACGCCATACCATGGGGCGTAAGTGCAGTAAGACACCTGACCAATGGCGAAAGATATAGTAAAAAAAAACTTAATAAAAGACTTCATAACCAAATGCAAAAAAAGTCATAAATAAACTTTTACCTCTTTAAAAAAAAGGAATCCATTTTAGGCCAACAATTTGGTTTTGGAGTCGGTGCTCTGATAGTTGATGCTTGAGATGGGGTGAGGGCACCGACTCCAAAAAGGTATTAATGGCCTAAAATGGATTCCTTTCCTTTAAAGAGGTAAGAGTTTCTTTGAATTCTTTCATTCTTTCAGAAGCTACAAATTACCTAACATAAGTTCTTTCATTATAATCACTGAGCTCCTAAGCGTTAAGGACTCCTTCTATCAGCTCAGCTTCACACAATGTTGACTACCAGACGCAACAACACCTCAACAAAAAGATTCTAGTACAAAATCTTTTAAATTTTGAGGGTTTCCCTCGATTGCACCAAGATTCTATCATCAGATCCCGACTTGGCAATCATGAGACCAACTAGAAGATATAACCTCTAACAAATGACTGTGATATGAGGTAACACATCCACAAAAAAAACATACAGTCGAGTCAAAAACATTTAATGTAGCTCAAAATGTCTGAATATTATAATCCGCTCAAGACTTCATATTAACTGAACACTGAACATAAGGTGACGGTTTTCCCCCTCTACAGTTTATTTTTTTTAACATCGCACAAGTATACTTGGAAATTTCAATTAATTTTGTGGAAATCTGGGGCAGAGCCACTAAAACCAGGTTAGCTGATCTCCAAATAATTCAAAATAAAATTATAAAGACACTTTCAGTTACCACTATTTGACACCAACTTCCAAAATTTATAGCGAAACCAAATTGATGAACATAAAGCAATTATATATTTACAACACTTGCATTCTGATCAGAAAAAAATTAAATAACTCTCTCCATATTAACTTTCCATAGCCTTCGCAAAACGTACAAGAACGCTAGTTAAGAGCTAGTTTTCTCGTTCTACCCAAAACTAGAATAAAAACTTACGGCCAGGGTCATTGTCAAATAAGGACAAACTATTGAATTATATTATTATTATTATCTATTCAAATATTATTAAGCTGAAGAGATCGTTTGTTTGTTTGATTGAACGTGCTTATCTCAGGAACTAATAGACCGATAAAAAATGTTTCGAGTTGGATAGCTTAATTACTGGAGAGGGAGCAAACTCAAAACGCGCGGACGAAGTCGTGGGGGACCGTTAGTTCGAGTGAAAAAGTCAATTTGTATGAATTTGTAATTTGTGGCAGATAACTCTAATGGTAACTTAGACCCCTTCCACACTGCGACTTTTAGCATCAATGCAGTCGCGCGTTTTGAAAACGCGCTTCAGCATCGTGAATCACGCAATGAACAGATTTTATTAAGCATCGATGCAGACGCGCCTAAGTACCGGTGCAGTCGCCAAAATAGAGTACATAATTTGTCAATTTACAGCTCCTATCGCGGCTGCGTCGATAATAGTAATAATAATTTTATAAAACTTGATAAGTGATTGGATTTAATTTAAATGAACGTGATTACGATATTTAAGGGTACTCGTATTTACCTATACTTTGTATTTTTGCCAATCCTGATTCAATTACATAATAGTATGAAAATTTTAATTTAGCCATTTCTTTATTTTTTCTTGTGTGCAAGTGCCATACGTTTGATTGTATCTTTGTACCACGGTGATAATGTATGCTAGAAATTAGTAAATATGAAGCTGGTGAAACTATTTTACTGACCTCAAAACTTGTTATATCTCCGTCAGAGTTGTTTTTACTAGATTCTAGTCTTCAGAGTTCTACATACAAATCCAGTTGCTTAAAGTTTTAACTTTTTGTACATCCCTACTAATACTATGAATGCGAAAGACGTGTGCCTTCCTGCATTTAACCTCTTTACTATGAAACCGCTGAACCGATTTGGATGAAGTTTAATACAGAGTAGTTTTGATCCCGGAAAAGGATACGAGTATAGTAAAATAGTTTGAAATCTAGAAATCATCCTTTGAAAAGGTTAAAAAAGAGAGTAGAAGTTTGTATCGGAAATCCGCTATGTTGTAATATGTATTATTTTTACGTACGCCGGAGTTTATCTGTACATTTGGTCACAAATATATTTATCTTAGATGTATTTTTCGCCCTTTCGACCAAACAAAACCAATGCGTGTGGTTGATGGCCACCGATACTACAGGCACAAGAAGTTTGGAGGGAAAAACCCGATGGCATTGCACACATTACAAGCAGAAATGTAGATCAATAATGCACACTGTTTGTGATGTAATAATAAATTGAAACGACCACCACAACCATCCATAATATATAAATCCTTGAATGCATCAATAAAGTTATGTATTTTAAATAGTGTTGAAGAATGTATTACTCGACAATTAGGAATGAAAACAAAATTTAGTGCTTTTTACGGCTTTTGGACTGAGTCCATTACGGCCAAGAATGTTTAGTAGATGAATGATATTCACAATTATTATCTCATTGCATCCACCTTAGTAATAACATAACCAAGATTGGTCCGCGTTACAAAGAAAAATAAAACTTGTCTTTACATATTTTTATCTAATTTCCTGCGGTTCGCATATTATCTTACATGTGATGGTACCAATTACGTATATTTACACTCTCCAGCTTTTATTGTCTGCTTTAGTTGTTTTTTCAGGTAAATTACTTCATAGATCTTCATAAAAGGATCGGAATTCCGGTATACCGTATCTATTCTTACGTTTGCAGGGTGAATTCGCAAATGTAACTATATTGTAACGAAAATTATATTCTTAGGTTGTGTATGTGATAAAATTTGACCGCCTTGGACTAACCTGCAGTTTTCATTTGATCCTAATTTAACTATTTATCTTTACTGGAGGATGCCCAGCATTCGTCCCTTCGCCCAGAGGCAGTATGATACCTATTTGTTATCGACGGATACCGATACTACTCGTATCAACAAATGCAGAGCGGAGTTAAAAAAGATGGGTGTGCTCACTATTTGATAAAAAATGCAAATTTGTTCATTACAAGATTAAGAAAGTCTATATAAGTAAATAAATAATAAATAAATATCCTTAAGACATTCCCACACATCGCCATCTAGTCCCAAAGTAAGCTACTCAAAACTTGTGTTATGGGTGCCAGACAACGGATATAATACTTAAATACTTTTTTGTTTGTAAATACATACATGATATACATAGAAAACACCCAGACCAATACAAACAGACATGTTCATGCACACAAATGTTTGTATTGTGCGGGGATCGAACCCGCACCCGCTGCGTAGTAGGCGATTTCTCGACCACTACACCAGACGGGTCGTCAAGGATTAGAACTAGAATTTATTAAATACAAGCAGTTTCGTATCTGTTGCAAAGAGGTTTACAAGTTTGGTCTCCATTGCCGTTATTGCCACTAAAGCGCTGGACGTCGTGCCCATCACGCTTCCCTTAATGACGTCATCAGTAGAGCTCTTGCTACTATTAATATTCTTTCCACGTTGGAACCACGGACTTCGGTTCGTGATGTCGGCAAGAGACAAGACTTGATAACCTCACTCTCTTTCCTTGGGAACGGGATCGAAATTTAGTTTAGGATGCAACCTGTGTTAATACTCTGCCTTCTTCCATCTTAGAGAATCAGCCCTCAAAGCTGTAGCAGTGGCAAAGCAGGCTGAAAAAACCTAGCGTCACAAGTGCCGTTTGGCACTGAAACGTATGGACCGTGGAGACTTCTGTTATATGGTTATTTAAAAAAAAATTAGTTTTAGGCTAATAATAAAAATTTGCTTCCTAGCTCAAAGGATAGGCATAGTTTTCAACGTAACGTCAACGCAGCTAGAATCATTAATAGTCCCCCTAGCCGATTTCAACTAACCAACCAAGCCAGTCACAAACAAATCGACTGCACGGGACATATAATAGTGCACAAGTGCGTTCGCAAACACAGTTGCACTCTCTATTCCATTCACTCTCATAGCCCGATGGGACAGAAATCTGACACGACTGGAGAGAGATCTGGCGCAGGAACTACGGCTTTACGTGAATTTACGAGGCACGGGGTTGAAACACCGCCAACTTCTAACTCCACCAACTTCTAACCCCGGGCTACCTTTTTTTTTTAACGTCAGGAAATGCAGATTACGCACCGTACCTCTCCGTCGGGGAACGGAGGGGCGTGTGTGGGACTCCCCCGGATTCGCCCCCGGGTATACCCACTAAAACCTGACGACGCCCGCCGTGTTTGTTGGCTGTGACAGCAGGAGCCGCGGTGTCTTAACAGCCTTCACTCTCCTCCACCCTCTATCAAGGGCGGATCTCCACGGAGTAGGGCGATCCCACTCCCGACGGCACACTGGCGCCTTAAGAGGGTCCCTTGTGATTGGACAGAGGTGTCCCCACACCGTCTGTCCAAAACCCTCCCGACGAGGCGATCCACGCCCGACGATAACCATCCTAAGGACATCCCCTGCCTCCTCTGATAAACCAGAGGGGTGCCGGGAGTCCAACGACTTTTAGTGAGCCGCCGCTCGATGCGAGACAGACGTGACTCACTATGGCCACTGCCGCCCGATACGGGAACAGACGCAGCGGCACTCTCCACGGAGCATCTTGGCTTCACCTGCCGCTGGATTGCGTCAGGCTACTGAGCCCCCTCGCCACGACAAGGCGTGCTCCATTCGAGGGGGACCCCGGGCTACCCTAAAAATTTATAAACAGAAAAACCCGGGTATATATTTATGACCCAACCCTGGGATCGAACCCGGGATTTCTGGCGCAGACGTCGCTTTAAAATGCGACCCTCTTACGAAAACGGTTTAATCTTTACTAATATTTATAATTGTAGAAGTATTGATCATAAATATGAAAGTAATTCTGTCTGTCTGTTGTTTGTCGCCTGAAAAAGGACAGAAGCTAGGCATATGCAATCTTTATAATGCGAAATTAGTGTTGTAAGGGGTATGAAAGGTTCTATAAAACGGGGATGAATCGTCATTTTCAAACTAGACGCTTGTAACCTATATTTACGGATCTTGATATACGTACTCAAATACTAATGTATGTTATTTGTTTGATTAGCCTAAATAATTACAATATCCACCCAAAGTCACTATTCCACGCGAACAAAGTCGCGGACACGGCTAATTTATAAAAATGTACGATTTTAGTTTTATGTGTTAGTTTCAATTTTGTCTTTGTAACTTTTATTTAATAAATCGACCAAATCTTGGTGTCTAGAAATTTTATTTCTTCAAAAAGTTTTACTCATGATTCGTTGCTGGCTTCTTTTTGGTACCATTACCTGTATTTAAACCGCTGCCTAGCTATTTCAATTGTATTTTACAATTTATGACTTACTCCACATATTTTCTAGGAACCTCCGCAGTTATATACACGGGCAGTCGTGGAGGAACCGTGCTGGTCTTCGAAGGTTTTCACTTTAATAAGCATAGAATATATCTTAATGGAGACAAGATAAGATGGCGATGCTGCTTGCACAAAAACGGCTGTAGGGCCGTAATGTACACATATGGAAAAGAAGTCATAGGCCCCCAATTCAAACACAATCATCCACCCATTGATGTCAAAAATCCGTCATTAATTCATAAAAGTATAATTAAACGATAATGTTTTAATTATTATAATGTACGGGAACTGGTTGCAATTGAAACTTGGCAAAGATGATTTAATAAATTTGTTTTAAGATATTAATCAATATGAGGAGTGCGTTTTTTAAAATATTAATGTAGTTATAATAAAGGTAATATTTTAGATAACAAAATATAAGAATTGACGTATTTGACGAGAATCAACCCCTAGAATATCAAAATTAGTTTTTTTTTTTTTTTTTAAATATTGTGGTATTTTCGCAAAGTGAAAGTAAGTGGATTACCTAATTCAGTTAAGGTTGGCACGGAACCCTCAGTGCGTGAGTCCGACTCGCACTTGGCCGGATTTTTACCATTTGATTTAAAATAGGGTGGTATGCTGTTCGTACACCAAAGTCATCATGAAAATACATCCCATCATTAGCTAAATTAAACTAAGTAGTGCGAAAGATGCCGTAACCATATTTGATTGTTAATGACTGTGTATTTTTAAATATAAATAGTTTAATATTCAACCAATTTAAAAGAATAAATGGATAATTACAATATTTCACTGACATAACTGTGGTTTTATTACTCTTCTTAATGATAGCTATTCGTCATTTCAACGTCCACCAATATTTTGGGACGCTGTCGTCGCGCACGGTCAAAATAGATCAGTTAATTAACACATTCCAAATATCAAAATTAATAAACTTTGTGTTACCAGTCTAAACATATACTAAATGTAGGGATGCAAAGCGGCCCTCTTCACTTGCAACAACGAGATCTCCTGCGGCAATGAAGAGCATTATCATGACCCCGTTTTCAGTTGAACGTTTAGTTTATCCCTAATTGAAATTAATATCAGATTTCTTTGGCTATAAAAGGACTACAATAACTAATAAAGTACTTTGGAAATCAAGTTCAGTAATATTTAAGACATTGCAATCCTTCAGACGGTGAAATAGCCATTGACTCTTGCTAAGTTCACACAATGCAAATGTTATACGATTGTATTTAGAAATATTAAAAACTTTTAATTATTTTTTTTACAGTCAACAAATGGTTTTCTTAGTTATTTAAAAGCTCCACAAAATAGTATAGTATTTTTTCATGTTTCTAACATAAAGATATTCTTTGATAATGAGTTGCACGTTTTTATTATAATTTAATTGTAATATCCATAATTTTCTGTTTTTTTAAGACTCGTATAAATGCCACGACTAACTATCTTCATGGTTTTAATTTCGTTTCAGAGGATTTTTTCGAGCAGTCAGGTCGTGGAATCATGATGATCCTGGATGCCAATAGGTTCGTCAAGCACAAGGACATTGGCCAAAAAACTAGATGGCGCTGTGTGCTCCACAAGCTTGGTTGCCGAGCAGCTGTCCACATCGCAGAGAGGGACACTTAAATATAATAATGAGCACAACCATTAAAACTATCCTAATAGCAGAAAGCAAAAGAGTTTGTTTGTTTGAATATTTGATATTATCAGTACATTATAAAATATAATTTAAATAATTATTATCTTATATAGACTTAATCAAGACAATTAAATTATTCGTGTGCCTTGTGCCTATATTCTTTGAATGTTAACTAAAGGTTTTGGTCTTTTATTGTTTCAGGTTCAAATATTTTTTTTTAAGGAAGCTTGTATTTATAACTTGGCTTGAGATTGAAATGTGAGAATGAAGCGGCCAAACAAAGTGTGTCAAACTCGTATTGATTGTCTACCAAATTTTTTGAAAATGACTAGTTACGACTTTAAATATAAGATTTCATATCTCTCTGCAAAAATAAAGATAATGTTGCAGCAATTATACCGAATAGTGTGGCCGCTGTACTTAGAGATTGGCTAAATAAATTGAAGTATTTTTTCTTTTGATTGCGACCAACCACGCACAGTAGTCAGCTTCTCATATTTTTTCTACAAACAGCCTGCTGTTTTTTTTTAATTTTGATTTAATTTTTATTAACACAATTACCTCAGTTTTAGGATATAGAATGATATACTCAGCGAGGCAAATCACTGATGATGCTGAACAACTTCACATACTACAAGAGGAAGGGGCTGACGTGGGCGTGCTCCAGCAGGACGAACACGCGCTGCCCGGCCAAGGTGCGGCTGGAGCACAACGTGCTGACGCTGTGCAGTGTGCAGCACAACCACCCGCCGCCCGCGTACAGGCTCACCGACGACGGGGAATATGTTAAGATTTAAATATAGTTCATGACATTCAACTAGGCGGCCTTCTGACTCACGGGTGCCAGTTAACTAACGGCAGTAGCATCTAAACGGCATCACAAGGTACGACAATCCAACATTCAACGGTGCATCGACGTCATGTAGGCAGCGTGAAAGCTTTCACAAAAATAAGGGGGCACTTTACTTTGGTCCGTATTTTAATGATATTTAGTGCGTAACTGCTCTAATTTAAAACGTTTAAGTATAAAACTTTAAAAAATATGTAAACTCCTTAATTAACTTCGCTACTATGAACTTACCAAATAGGTCGTTAATTTTTTTTACAATATAACGTACAATTGTACAATTATACTAATTAATTTACGTACAAACAAACTTACGTGGGTGCTGAAAAATAATGCTTATGTTTAATTAAAACGTTAATTACTATTGACTTATTCTCTTTCTGCTGTAAATCGTTTACCTCAGTTAAGATTTTGTAGTTAAAATGATAAAAAATATTAGTACAACTGTAACTCCTCTCATAGAGGTCGGCCAAGTGCATAGGACACGCGATGCGTTGATATACGATGTAGGTTCGGACTACGTACGATCGATGTCAATGCCGCCTAACCACGTCCAAACGACAATCGCCTGCATAAAACTGGGCGTTGATTTAAACAAAAGACGATGCAAAGTGCAAGCGATTCTGACTTTTGAGGTAGTTAGGCGGCGGTTACTTCGTAAGTACGGACAACAGCATGTCAAGTTAATCACTGCGCTATCTTATGCAATAATTATATTAAGGTCGAATATTTATCATTTTTTAACCGATGTATTGCCGACTGCATTTATGCACCGACTCTAAATTATATTGTTTCTATTAAACAGTGGGATGCATGAAAGAAACCTCCCAGCGCGACGTGCCTAGTTCACTACACGTCCGGTGCACCCTGGACAGTCAGCGAGTTCCTGTGCTGACTGACGAATTCTTTCACCACGATGGTAAACCAAAAGCGACCACCCATAGGTCCTAGCAGTCCACTTTCGAAACCGGCTCTGCGCGTCATTTCAATTAACATCGAAGGTTTCTCAGATGATAAAGCACAAATTCTTGCTGATTTGTGCAAAGTTAAAAATTGTGACATTTTATGTGTCCAAGAAACCCACCGAGATGACAAGCAGAGTCGACCTTACATTCCTGGACTGACGCTTGTCGCCGAGATCTGTCACCCGAAGCACGGTAACGCAGTGTTTGTTGCTCCCGGCGTAAGCGTACTCTCGACTAAATGCTCCTTGGAAGGCGGAATCGAATCGATCACTATTAAACAGTCAAAAGTGTTATATAACGCTTTGGGTGACTATAAGTCATCATGTGCACTGTAAATGTCATGTCATGTGAATTGAAATAAAGCGAATTCAACTGCGTTATTTCTCTGAAAATATTTGAATTTTGCTATTAATCTGTTTAGCTTGCTTATTTGTATTCTGCATCGTATTTCTTTAAAAACATTCAGCAGCAAATGTAGCAATCTTGTTTTATTTCAGAAAATGCATGCAAAATGATTCAAACACAAAGAGGAACGACACTGGTCATGTTGCAAGATTACACGTTCCACCGAATCAAGGGTACGATATGGGTCTGTTCTAGCCGAAAGGCTGGGTGTAAAGCGAAAATTCGACTGGACCATGATAACTCCCTTTATATTTGCAGTCTACTCCACAACCACGATCCGCCTAGGTACCATGTCAATGAGTATGGGCAATATGTAAAGCTGCTTTCCAAGCAAAAAAAAAACGATCAGGATTTCAATGTTAATTCTGTAACAGTTAATAGTAATTGTAACGGCTCAGTTCTGATGAACATAGGTACTGGAGAAGCCAAACACTAGATTGAAGGCTAGGCTCTCTGCGATACCTTTCACGGGGTTTAGAAAGGGTTCTAATCGAAATTAGTGTGGACTGTAAGGTTTCTGGTTCGCGGGGTATATATATTTTTGCTAATTGATATAGGTTAAGATCTGTACGGCTGGTAGAACACATATAGGAGGCAGTGAACAAGGAAATGAAGGGGTACGTACTGATGATGATTCCTTGGAGTTCGCAGGTGATCGGCTCCAGGACGGCTGCTCCTTGGCTAAGACCTGGCGGATACTCCCAGCCTCAGTCCACGCACCGCACATACGTATTTTATGTTGTTCACTACACACCACTACACCACAGTTGTGACGATAGTTCCACAGCAAGTTCAGATAGAAAGAAAATGATACAGCTATAAGGAGGAGCTGAGTCAAACGCGGCGCGAGAAAATGTCTCCAGCGTCTTCTATGGCTCCCTGAGTCGAACTAATTGCATTCCATGTAAGTTAATGCAATCTATGCGATATCTTCCTTCTCGCTCACTCCAATGTAGTCAGTACATAGCGGAAGGGAGAAGGATAGGCAAAGGAAAAGAAATATGCGTCTACCAGCAAAAATATTAATAAATTAAGATAATCAGCGGAGTGGCAGACACGAAGCCTATCGAATGAGGCGCGAAATTTTAAACTACCTTAAAACTATGTTATGGCGTAACCATTTCCCCCCGGCCTTAAAGGGTCACCTTTAAAGAAATAAATTAAACGCGGTAATATCAGAAAAAAACAAAACTAACTAAGTAAGTGGGGCGAATGGTACACGAAATAAGTTATTGAGTAGGAATAGGGCACAAGCGGACAACAGGCCGCACTAATGTGCCTTTACACGTGCGTACAGAGACGACGCGTGTGAAGCCATCCTTAGACGTATGCAGCTTCTCAATAATACCTAGAGGCCACGATAGCGGAGGCGCATTATCATTGACAACGATTACTACGGTCCCTACCCTGATCGTGTCTCCGTTGGGTTTATTCCATTTAAGACGCATTTGCAAACTGTGAAGATACTCGTTTCGCCACCTCTTCCAAAACGACTGAACCAACTTGTCCGTAAGCGAATGTCGTTCGAGTAGGTTTTCTGCAGTAGAAGAGTCTATCTCCGCAGCGGGCAGGGAATGAAGCGGTGAAGTATGCAAAAAATGCGAAGGGGTCAAAGCCTTAGGCTCCGAAGGATCAGAGCTGAGCACAGTGAGGGGCCTAGAATTAAGCAAACACTCAATCTGCGTTAAAATCGTGACCAATTCCTCATAAGAGAGTAATTGTTGACCTATGACTTTGAAAAGGTGTGTCTTAACAACCTTAACGAGAGATTCCCAGCAGCCACCGAAATGTGCACTGGCGGGGGGTATAAAGGACATCGCTATGCGGTTTTCAGCAAGTTCCTCTTCAAAACGAGGGCGGTATTCTTTGTCAAGAAAGTCGTATAGGTCGCGTAAGAAATTATTAGTTCCGCGGAAATTTGTCGCGTTGTCAGAATAGATACACTGCACCGGTCCGCGGCGTGATAAGAACCGTTTTAATGCGGCAATAAACGAAGCGGTAGTAAGATCAGTAGCCAATTCAATATGAATGGCGCGAGTGGTCATACAAGTAAAAATACACAAATAGCCTTTGCGACTCTTTGTACCTCTAGCACGTATAGGAACGTATTGGATGGGACCGGCGTAGTCACAGCCTGTATGAGAAAATGCTTTAAGAGCAGCGGTAGTCCTATAATCAGGTAAGTCGCCCATTATCGGCGCACTTTGAGGACGCGGTTTCCACTTGTGGCAAGCGTTGCACTTGTGGATTCTAAAACGAAAAATACGTCTGGCAGACAAGATCCAATACTTGTTACGCAACAGCGACATAGTGAGTTCCGGACCAGCGTGTAAATATTTTTTATGATAGTAGTCTACGAGCAGCTCGACTATGTGGTCACGACGCGGTAACACAACAGGGTGTTTCGTATTATAGTCCTCAGCCGAATGAGTTAGTCGACCACCTACGCGGATCAAATCATTATTATCTATAAATGGTTTGAGTTTAATAAGAGCGGACGAACAATATTTACCATTCTTTAAACTAGCGAAATCTTTCTCGAAATATTTTCTTTGAACGTGGCGCAATAAAATGTTTTCACTGAAATCTAAATCACTTGAGGTAACGGCGTCAGTCCGGCGCGGGAGTTTTTTCATGAAGCGATACACGAAAGCGATAATGCGTAGTAACTTTGTCCAGGAAGACGTACGTTCTGCTAGTGCGAGTAAAGGCGAATCGAAATTATCTTCGGAAACCGCCGGGTGAGCGTAGACCTTCTCCTCAGGAATAGCGTCCGAACCTAAGTCGGTAACTTTATTGATGGGCCATTCTGATGGATCACGTTTAGCCCAGGCAGGTCCGTGCATCCATAAGGGATGCTCAATAAATTTATCAGGCGTTAAGCCACGAGACAAACAGTCAGCGGGATTTTCGGTACCAGCTACGTGGTAGAAGCACTCCGCCGGAACGTTGTCCACAATGCGGACGACACGATTGGCTACAAAGGTGTGCCAACGGTGCGGAGACGAATGAATCCAACAAAGAGTCACCTGCGAGTCAGTGAATGCGTGAATAGAAGTGATTTTATATCGCGGATCGAACGTGTTGTAAACACGACGGAGAAGTTTGGAAAGAAGCTCTGCACCACAGAGCTCCAACCGAGCTATGGTTAGCGGTTTGACCGGTGACACCTTGGATTTGGCGCAAACTAGATTGACGCTTGTTATATCACGGCGAGTGACATGCGCGTATACCACGGCACCATATGCGCGTTCACTTGCATCAGAAAATCCAAGTAGGCGCAGAACACAATTTTCAAATACACCCAAATGTCGCGGAATTTTGAAATCGTTGAGAAGCGGTAATGAATCACGAAAATGTTGCCAAATATTTATTATATGACGCGGGGGCTCTTCATCCCAATCGAGCTTGAGTAACCATAATTCTTTAATGAGAAGTTTCGCAAAGAGGACCACGGGTGCAACGAGCCCCATTATGTCCCACAAACGAGCGACCGCCGACAAAATAGCGCGTTTAGTGCACGTATCTGGCGGTGCGGAGATAAGAAACTCAAAAGAATCATTCGACCTACACCAGCGTAAGCCTAGAACTTTCTGGTCGACTGATTTGTCGAACTCAAGCTGCGGAGACAGCCTATGCGACGCGGGAATACTGTTTAATACAGTTTGGGAATTGCTGGTCCATTTGACCAAATCGAATTGACCTCCTTTAAAGAGTTGGATCAGTTCATGAGCTGCCTGAATGGCGCGCGAGTCTGTCAGTTCACTAAAAACTATGTCGTCCATATACAAAGCTTCGGAGGCGATGTCGCGAGCGAGCGGAAAATTATGACCATCGTCCTCGATCAGCTGTTGTATGGTGCGAAGTGCGTGGTATGGACTCGATTTAAGACCAAAACAAACACGGTTAAACTGGTACAATACCATAGGATCGTTCGCATTGAAACGATATAAAATACGCTGAAAGCGGCGATCATTTTCTTTTACACCAATTTGTAAAAACATTTGACGGCAATCTGCCGAAAGAGCGACGGAAAACAAGCGAAAATTTAAAAGAATTGTGAATAAGTCGCCCTGTAAATTGGGGCCACTGTGTAGAATGTCATTAAGCGAAATCCCAGAGCTAGTTTTAGAGCTAGCGTCCAAAACAGAGCGTATTTTAGTTGTGGTTTTATCCAAACGCACAACTGCGTGATGCGGAATGACGTAGTCGGGGCGACCATCGTCAGAAGAAGCGAGCGGAACGGGGGATAAATAATCCTTATCAATATATTCGCGGATGACGTCATTATAAGCTGAACTTAATTCAGGCGAGGATTCTAGTCTTCTCTCTAAAGCGGTGAAGCGTTTTCTAGCAACTTCGAGCGAGTTTCCCAAAGAAAACACGTCGGTGCGAAACGGTAAAGCCACAGTATATCGACCTGTGTTCTTATCGCGTTCTGTGGTCGCTGAATAGAAGTGCTCGCACTCTAGTTCGTCGAACGATTTGCTCGTCGAATGAGTGACGGGCGCTTCGTCGACCTGCCAGAATTTCTTTAAAGCCGATTCTAATGAGTCGGTATCATACGGATGCGGTTGTGGAACGTAAGAGCAACAAGCGAGAGAAGCTTTGCTGCGGCGCGGAGGCAATGCGGGCACAGTGCCCATGATGACGTACCCAAGTACGGTCTGAACAGCGGGCGGTGCGGAAGTGTTGCCACTGACTACGCGAGGTAGCAACAGGTGCGGGAAGAGCGAAGCCCCGATCAGCACGTCGATGCGACCAGGAGTACCGAATGACTCGTCGGCAAGCGGAAGGCCCTTCAAATGGGGCAAAGCGGAAATATCAACTGGAGCGGTTGGAAGATTGTCGGTAATCTTATCGACAACGAGCGAATGAATATTGTATAAAACATTCGAATTAAAGCGGGAAGCGAATTGAAAATGTACGGAACCCTTTACAGGTTTTTCTGTGCCACCAATACCCTTTACAGAAGGAGTATCAGAAAAATAATTAGTCAAACCTAAAAGTTTACAACAATCAGCGGTAATAAAATTAATTTGCGAACCACTATCCAGCAAACAACGCACGAGATGTTCTGTGTTATCAATTGCGTCTCGAACGATAACACTCGCAGTTGACAACAATACAGTTGTGTTCGCGTTACATTGCCGCTTAGAAGTGTGAGCATTATTTGTTTTTACGGTTGACGCGGCAATGGATGCATTACATTGCGGAGCGTTATGATAAACTGCATGCGCGTTGTCATCGCGCATCTTTTCCGCCGGCTGCCTGCATTCTGTATGTGTGTTAGCCGGGGACAGCGATATAGATGGCGGTGACGCGTGCGAAATGCATGGTTGCATTGAAGCAGTGTTACTAAGAAAAGGCGGCGCGCTCGACTCATGAGTCGAACCTGTATGCGTTCTAGCGACTGCGGACAATTTACTAGGTGTCAATGAGTTAGAATAATGCGTATCGCGATTGTTAAAATGAAGAAGCGAGTGATGTTTATTTTGACAAACCTTACAACGCGATTTTGACTGACAATCGTTTCCCCTATGTTTATGACTTAAACAATTAATACAAGCGTTCAACTGCTTGACCCATTTAAAGCGATCACTTGGCGACATATCATGAAACGCGGGACATTTATATAGATGTTCATGAACAAAGTTATCGCACAAACACTTCGTGGGTTTATTTAAAACAGTATATGACTGCGGTTGCGGAGCCCTATTGTTGGGTTTGTTATTTTGCGGCTTATTGGTTGAACTAAGGCGGAATGAACTTGAACTATCTAAAGCTTTGGTGTTTTGCAAAATGCGTGATTGATCCTTAATAAACTTGACCAAACTATCTAAATTAGGTATTTCCCGTTGCGAGCTCATCTCGAATAGCCGAGCAGTTTCAGAATCGATTTTCTTTATAGCTATATGGAAGAAAATAAAATCCGATAGATTATCGATATTTAAGTTTTTTATTGCGTTTGCGGCGGAAACAAAATTGTCAGAAAATGATTCATAGTTTTCAATAGACGCGGTCTTGAAAGGTTTATGGTCAAACATCTGATTTAAATAAGTAGAAGCTAATAGTCGTTTGTCTTCGTACTTACTAATAAGCGAATCGAAAATGATTTTGTAATTATTTTCATCTGGACATATGCCTGAAAACGCGGTTTGAGCCTTGTTGGACAGTTTGCCCAATAAATAGTACAGTTTTTCAGCGTTAGTCAATGATTTATTATCGTGGACAGTACTTCTAAAATTAGCATAAAATAACGGCCAGTTACGAATGTCACCATCGAACGACATGATTTCGATGGGTGGCAGACGCACATGCTGCTTGAAAATATCGCTGCCACCAGGGGGAGCAGCGGGCGCGGAAGGCTTTACTAGAGAAGCATATTTGTATTTGATGCGGCAGTACAGGTCCTCAAAACTAGCCCATGACTGTTCAAAGATTTTAGCGTTTGGGTCTTGTTTCAAAAGAAGAGTGTTGTATCTATCATACGCGTCGCGGAACTCGGTGCGTAGTGCATCTACATTGACACAAGCACACATAAAACTTGCTGGCGGCTCAATGCCGGCGTTAACCTTTTCAATTAGGTCATAAATGCTTTGCAAGCGTGCGAAAATCATATTACGGCATGATAGTGCCAGTTGGATGGCAATAGATAAGGAATCACTTACTGCCTCACTGGCAGAAGCGGCGCCTTGTTCTTTAGGCATTTTCAATATCGGTTCGGCTCCAGGACGGCTGCTCCTTGGCTAAGACCTGGCGGATACTCCCAGCCTCAGTCCACGCACCGCACATACGTATTTTATGTTGTTCACTACACACCACTACACCACAGTTGTGACGATAGTTCCACAGCAAGTTCAGATAGAAAGAAAATGATACAGCTATAAGGAGGAGCTGAGTCAAACGCGGCGCGAGAAAATGTCTCCAGCGTCTTCTATGGCTCCCTGAGTCGAACTAATTGCATTCCATGTAAGTTAATGCAATCTATGCGATATCTTCCTTCTCGCTCACTCCAATGTAGTCAGTACATAGCGGAAGGGAGAAGGATAGGCAAAGGAAAAGAAATATGCGTCTACCAGCAAAAATATTAATAAATTAAGATAATCAGCGGAGTGGCAGACACGAAGCCTATCGAATGAGGCGCGAAATTTTAAACTACCTTAAAACTATGTTATGGCGTAACCAGGTACTAACTTCCCCTTAAATATACCACCGGAATGCCATTTTTTTTTTAAATCGCTTGCACCTCGCGACGTTTTTTGTTTGAAGTGACAATATTTTTTGTCTCGCATTGACAAGCGTTTTTTGATTCAGCGCTAGTTCGATAGTTCATGAAAAAAATCTCTCAACAATCAAACGTGTCAATATTTTAATTTATTACCTAACTAAGACTTGAATATTTTTACCTACACGTGCAAAATCAGGACATGTCACTAGATAAATAAAAACAGGATCCATTTTTACTCGTATTATTATGAGCTTTTAATAACTGACACCGATTACTACTACTGTCCTACCGATTTCGGGGATGACAGCCTCTTTCAAGAGCGATTCGCTAAGTGCTAAGTAGATATTATACATTTGTAGTTATTATATAATATGTGATAAGGAATCGTGTGAATTTGAAATTTAATTTATTTATTCATATTGTTTTAACTTTCATTTGCACAACATTAAAATAGTTAGATATGAGATTGCTTCTATGTACCTTATTATTTATAAGGTTGATCACGGATTACCTTCCTCTGTTATTTCATGGTAACTCCGTGATTACGAAGCTTTGACGGCGCTGCACACTATCACAGTAGAATCAAAAAATCAATAGATTCTACTATTTATGTTTGTGTCAAGCGGAACCGAATTATATAGAAATCACATAGCTGATTTAAGTTAAGATTTATATGCATATAAGGATACATGATCCTCTCCCACATTTGCTTTACATTCGAATCGATGGAACCTATAAAATAACTTAATATCTACCTATTCAAAAACGAAACCATTTCCTTGCGGCAAGGAGGCTATGATGCTGGCTGCGTTGCCGCGTTGGATAGCTATGCTGATCCTTTGAGCTAGGAACCAGCCAGCTTTATTTTTGGCTGTTAAAGAATTTAATTTTGGCGCAATTTTTCTAAACAGCAATTTAGCAGAGGGCCCCCACGGCCCAAATGTTTCAACGCCAAACGGCGCAAACATATAATCACTTGCAAGTGAAACGTACTTGCGACGCTTGGCGTTTTCAGCCAACTCCGCTGCTGCTCCAGCTTTAAGGGCTGATTCTCTGAGATGGGAGGGAGCCAAAGTATCGACACAAGTTGCATCCCAAACTAAGGCCCGAACCCGTTCCCAGGGAATAAGCGTTAGGCTATCGGGTCTTATGCCATCATCACGGACCAAACCACGTGGTTCCAACGTGGAAGGAACATCAATGGTCGCAAGAGCTCTTCTGATGGCGTCATTAAGGGTAGCGTGACGGGCGAGACGCCCAGCGCTTTGCTGGCAACAAAGGCAGTGGAGACCAAATTTATCAACCTCCTTGCCACATGGACACGTAAAAAATTCACATTTAGGGGTACCAAGGCGGAAGCCCACACTCACCCGGAATGACTCACTATCGAAAAGAGTGCCCAAATTTTTCGACGGTAAAGCATGAAGCCAATGACCAGAATCTTTGCAGGAAACTGCCAAGAGCCTTGCGCGACCATTGTCACTGACGGAATTTTGAAGTAGAGAATTGAAGGTCTCTCTCGCAAGAGGGACATCCCAAAGTTTTTGCTGGTAACGTTCCTTTGGGATGTCTTCTCTAGGACAGAGGCCTTGCCAAAACTCCTCCGCCTCTCTCACCTCAGAAAGTTGGCGAGGATTTTCAAAGATTTTTCCGGCTAAAACGGAAGTGCTATGCAAAGAGGAGAGAAAAGCGGGGAGGGCTATACTAGAAATTTGGCGAATTCCGATACCACCAAAACGAATAGGAAGCGAAGCCTGAGCCCAAGAATTATTATCGAAATGTAAATTTAATTTTTTTTCCAAACTATTTTTAAGGGTGGTGTCAATTAGTTTTAAATAATTAATTTTTTTCCAGATAGGACTAGCACGTAAGAAATATGTAAATTTAGGCACAAAAAGATACGATTTAAGTATAGTAAATGCAATGTGTGAATTCAGGTGTTCTAATCTGGGGGCTGAAAGGGTGAAATCATTCAATTTTTTATCAAGAAAAGGTGCGATGCTGGGATCAAGAAGAGGGGCACCCAGGAGGCAAAGCGATTTAGAATTCAGAATTTAAATGTTAGGAGCAAGGGAATTGAATTTATCAATGATTGCCTGACGGGAACCAGACGAAACGTGATGACTGTGTCGAAAATAACGCGCGTTAGTATCGATGCAGTCGCGCTTCTCTTTCGATACTTACGTGCGACAGCATCGATGCCAAATTAAATCGGTTCATTGCGTGAGTCACAATGCTGTCTGTATCGATTGAAAACTTTTGACAGCTTATTTTGATAGTATTATATCTTGACTTTTATAGTTCTAACAATGGCGAAAAAAAGAAGGCATGAGCGTACATAGAATAATTTTCTTTATTTGTTCTAAATTATAAACGTCACTAGCTATACCGAAGTACAATGAATACTAAATTTACTAGAATAATAACCGGAGGAGTGCGAGACGGAAAAGCGCATTGCGGATTTCCTGACTACTTTAATTGAATATAGGTGATCCCCTTGAAATGCGTTTTTTTTAATTTTTTTGTTGACGTAAGGGTTCCATTGTTTTACTATTTGGCTACGGAACCCTAAAAAGCTTTCTTTTTGACACTGTTTATTACGGTGTTTTGGATTAAAACGATATCGTTCTAGTGCCGGACGTAGTCCCTGGAACTATTTAGGCCCAGAACTACACATGTCTAGTAGTAGATATTTTGATATAACTTTGATTATTGATATGACTCTTTAATTTGAAAGATTGTTATTTGTTTTGTAATAATGGTGCCCACTTGAATAACGCGCGTCGCAAGCTCGACGCATATTACACGCGCAAATTTAAAGTTTATATTTGCTTTAGAGATTTTATTTATAATTTGTAAATTTAATTGGAAGGAAATTAAAAAAAATATGCTATATTACAGTTTTCACTAGAAAACTAACTTAAGGTCTCTGAGCTGAACTGCGGACGGACGGACAGATGGACATGGCGAAACAATAAGGGTTCCTTGTTGGACTAAGGAGGAGTGTGACAGTAGAGCATTACCCAGCTGTAGGATATATGCATAAATCTTTATTTATTCATTTAACTGTGTAATTATAATTTAAATATACCTCTGCCTTTTAAAACATTATTGCACCAAAAATACTTTTAGGTGCATATGAGATAGAACACTTTAATACCATACTATCTTTACTGGTTTAAAAAAAAACATTTTTTTCAGGTATTCTATATAAAATGGTGGAAACCTCAAAGGGCACTCATCTGATTATGATAAACGACTATACATACTATAAATTATATGGACAAGTATGGGTGTGTTCCAGCAGAACAACATTTCGATGTAAAGCTAAGGTCAAATTGAGTGCAGATCGTACTATCATATCGTCCAGTTTGACCCACACACATCCTGCAGCAAAACATCATATCACGAAAGATGGGAAATATGTCAAGCTGTGAATAAAATTTGTGCTAACAATGAATGACATAAAATCTAACCAATGAGAGCATGATCCTTAATGATTTAAAATAAATTAATAACTTTACTGTCTAACAAACAGAATTAAATGTCACTCTCATATCGTGTCAAACTTTTACAACCGTAGCGCCACCTGCCGAGAAGTCAGGCTTAAACCGAATGACGTCAACATATTATTATTATTATTATTAGCTTTGTTTACGTTGCAAATAGTTTTGCACTACGATTTACCGCAAGATACTGGCAAAAAACTCGTATTGTCGGGTGTTCTAGGGACTTTTAGTGTATATATATATATATTCTCTCAACACACCGAACGATTTTTTTGACAATATCGCTAAATTACGCACTGCACAATACTTTTATAGAGTGAACTATAGGATATCTCCATAGATATCCTATGTTGGAATTCAGCATAATGACCAAAAAAACTTAAAATAACGTATCCATCTTATATTTAGGAGAAACACATTCTTTTGGAGTCTGTGCATGATGTGTGTAGTATGTTTGTAAATTGACATCATGTTCCAAATCCAAAAGAATGTGTTTCTCCAAAATAAAAGACGAATACGGTATTTCAAGCTTTTTATTCATTTATTTCAATTTATTTATTTTTTGTTGCATATTTGAAAAACACTGAACAACTTAATGCGTGACAAATAAAATTATTGCTTTCAAAAACTGACCAACAAGCTAACGTACTCTAACAGTCTACGCACACAAAAACTACTGGACCGATTTTGATGAAATTAACATTTTATCACTGTAAAATACAAACATTCAATTATACAAATATGCATATATACATACACTTACAAATAAATACATACATTTAGTGCTATGCACTTAGGCAGTTCTTATATAAATAGTTAACTATAAGTTCACGTAATTGGATATGAATGTCTTTATAATAGACAGATATGTTTAACATATAAGGTTCCGTGTTCACTTTATTTAATCTATTCTCTATACCAGTGTACCAGTGTTTCGCTAATTGTGTGTCACTAGTTATTGTGTCTCGAAAAAAAATGGTTATCTTAGAGCTTAATAAATAACGTTATAACTTTTTTTTGTTAGGGTAAGAAAATAACATAGAAAATGATTTTTCATTTGTGGTGTACTTTTAAACGTGTTCTTTTTCCTAGATGTACCATAAACACAAAAAGTTTGCGAAACACTGCTTAAAGCTCAAAGCAGGTATGGAAGTACTAGCTTTTTAAATTGCGCATTGTAAGTTTAATGTTATGCTTCGTTCTCGTTTTGCAAACTAGTGCATAAGTGTATAATTAAGAAATTAATAAAAATAAGATTTCTGTCTGTTTGTATTGTACAAATAAATATGTTTTTGAAAAGGAGCTTGACAGTTTTTGCAACGGAGCTTAAAAAATAACTACCTACCTGAAATAATTCCTGATTTCAAGCATTAATCAACGGAACTTTATTGTCTTTTGCAGAATTGGATTTCAAAATAATAAATTCATCGAGAGGAGGTTTCCTATTGATGATAGATAGTTTTACATTCTACAAACATGGGTCTAAAGGAAAGATGTATATATGCACGAATAAGCATACACATGCATGCCTTGCCAAAGTGAGTTTGGAAAGTCCTACCAAAGTCGTTGCAATCAATCTTGAGCACAACCATAGTCCACCTGTCTACCACGTCACTAAAGAGGGGAGATATGTAAGAATGAGCTAAATGAGATGCCACTGGGCACAGCTTACAGCGAAGCTACGAAGGTTGCCGCGCGTGCTGTTCACGCTTAAATGTCGAACAACGGAGTTGCGACGCATCGCAATCAAAGCGTCGCGACGCTCAGACATCGCGCGACGCGAGGCCTCAACGCATCGCGAATGCTCGTGTGGTATTGCATTTACTTGTTTTGAGTTCCGGTTCCAACAAATAGACCGCAGCCGTCGCTGTATCAGAAGTTAAGATATAGTATTAGAATAATTATAATCTAAGTAAGGTAAATATCAAGAGACTAATGAAACATCTAATATCTTAATCTGTAAAGTAGTTTGTTTAATATATTTAATTATTATTATGCAATACTTTATGATGTTATTTTGTAAGTCTAAGAGCCCGTGGAAAGTCGACCTTTACCGATCTGATAACTCGATTAGACATATTTCTGATCAAATATACATATTTTTATAAATTAAAGCCGAATTACCGAATGAGTTTTATCTCATTGATAGTTATTGACGATAATTATTTTAAGTTAATTGAAAAAAGACTCTATCGTCAGGTAATTTTTATAAATGTATGAAGTATTTTTATTGTACTGAATGTTTTAAAAAAAGCACATGTTACTCTATAGTGAATATATCTAAAAGTTGTCAATGACAATTTATGACAAATAATGAAGACATGGTAAAGGTTGCCTGGAAGAGATCGCTTATAGCGATAAGATCGCCTAAGTTGTACATTTTCTCGAAACGATTTTATCATGAACCTATGTGATGTGCATAAAGAGTTATATTTTCTTATAGTCTTTAACAAGTGCTGAGCAGCATAGTAAAACTTAATACAGACCACTGTATTTGTATCATCGAGTTACCAGATCGATAAAGGTCAATCTACCATGGTTTCCTCTAATATAACGTGTTGTACCAATAAAATATTTTAATAAATGATCATTCATTAACATTTATAGATGACTTCTACCATGATAGCTAATAAAACTCACACTACTTTTGTTTTTAATTTTTGAAATAATAATCAGTAAATATTTTACTAACGTGTATCATATAAATTCTTCCTGTATTTGCTTATGATATTAAAATCAGGAGTATTAAATACATATACCTACGAAACCTTCAAAGCAGAATGTATCTTCTGAAACACTATGATCATAAATAAATGTTTCTACTCGTAAAGAAGCTTGATGGCCCAAGAACCCGATGGCTGGTTTGCCGTTCCACAGTCTTAAGCTTTAAATGTGGTTGTGTAATTTCATATTCCTTAGGCATGTTGACTTTTATGAGTAAGGCAGATGATTCTATAGGTACCATGAACAGTAAAAAATCCGGTTGCCATCAGCGTCTACTTGACTTCTTATCTTCTTATTATATTAAAACAACTTCATTTGCTTTTGACTAAAACTAACAAATCTGACCTTAGTGATGAGTTAATGGCCAAAATTAAAATATTTACCTGCAATTTAAGATATTTTTTTATAGTTATTTAAAAAAATCACAAGCATAGTCTACATATTCAGGAACAATACACTTTTTACAGAATGATAATAACTTATTTCTGCAAGAAATTATAACTGAGTATAATCTGACACCGCGAGACTGTAGCGCGATAACGCATGCGCACGCGGTCCGACCCTGATGCTTCGTTTTATCGCGCGATAGTTGTTCTGTGGCCTCGGAGGACTATCCAATATTTTTTTATATGATTTGTAAATTACTTACTGATTTCTTTATTAAAGTACTAGGTAAAATAAAATAAATAAATAAAACCGCGATAAAATAACATCCATATCAATATTGTTTCAGAATCACAACCACTTTTGAAAAAAATACCGTTGACACCTGCTAAAAAACAGCACCGGTATACAGAAAAACTTAAAAAGGACCCGAAGAAGTATGCCGAATATAAAGGTGGTCAAGATCTCAGCCGCTGAACCACTTTCAAACGAAAATCGCTCACACGCGAAACAAAAACTTACGTCACTTCCAACAAAAGACGACCGGATGTGCAAGATATTTATAGTCTTATAGTGGTTAGGCGGTGGAGACCTTCTATGTACTCAC
The DNA here is from genome assembly GCA_963924145.1 of Pyrausta purpuralis. Lineage (NCBI taxonomy): Eukaryota > Metazoa > Arthropoda > Insecta > Lepidoptera > Crambidae > Pyrausta > Pyrausta purpuralis. The sequence goes on from OZ001643.1 coordinate 25,733,069, forward strand.
GCTCCACTGCTACGACTAATACGAAGCGGGTGATTTTACGACAAAGTAGAATTTTATTATTTCTGAAATAGATAAATGTTTCGACCTTGATGCATACCGTGCGTTCGTATCTAATGCATAAGATACACGATCTTACTATTCTATTGTACTGGTATTATGATTATGAAGGCAGGATAGAAAGAAATAACGGCAGAAATAAAACGATTTTGAAATACGTTTTTTCAGAATATATAAAAATGCAACTTAGTTTTTAAAATTAGAGCCGTTTTGAAATCTTAAAAGCACAATACCTATTTCTTCTGAAAAAAATATATATATTATCCTAAACTATTAAGTTATTTATTTTTGTAAAGTAACTTAAAGACTTCAAAAAAATGAGTTTTCGTTCTAGACTTATATCTATACCAACATTGTTTCAGGATCACAATCCCTTTTAAAAATAAAACCGTTGACACCTGCCGAAAGACAACGCCGGTATAGAGAAAGACTTAAAAATGACCCGAAAAAGTATGCTGAATATAAAAAGAAGCATTTAGACACTTATTACGCTAAAAGAAGACGGTTAGTAAAAGATATGACGCCGGAGGAGCATCAAGCAGCTAAAAATAAATGGAAAAGCATAAAAAATAAATCTTGTCGTGAGAATATTAATAAACCAGCCACCCAACATAGGACGATATTGGAAGCAATCAGAATCGCTTTGAAAGAGGAAATCGATAGCAGCAGATAGTAATTGACTAAATAAAGGTTATTAATGTGCTCTCCGATTATGGTGGCCTATCTCACCTGAGATGAACTACGTGTATCTGCACGGGACATTCGAGTACTATACATTTTATCTATTGCTGTTTTAAGTTCTCTCTGAACCTTAACTCTAATAGTTAGGTAAAATAATATTAGGACTCAGTCACATTTAACAAAGTACATGGACGCTTACGTGATAAAAATGTAACGATTGCGTATCTGGTTAGGGCTAAAAGGTAGGAGAAGTTTTAAATGATAAACTTCTAACCTAAAAGCATCGTATTTGTTTATAAGACACGATACAAAAGGGAAACGAGCTCAAAACGTAGCTGTTACTGAATGAAGAATATGGATAAATAAACGTAATTTCAGATACTGCCGAAAATCTAGAACTCTATTTTTTAATCATTCGCGTTAGTATTTCGATTGTTTCTCGTCTGGTAGTTAAAAAAATAAGTAATCTTTTTTTGTCACTCCCTATGGCTGTAAACAGATTTTTAATCGGGTCATATTAACGCGAATGATTCAAAGGTAAGGCCCCTGGGACCTTTTGTTTTTAAGCCTTATTACTATACCATGCATAATACTTTAATTTAATTACTTTATTCATGCCTACTGAACTATTGTTGATTTAATAATAAGTTTCAATATTTACACTGTCATAACATATTAAGTGTAATTCATGAATTAATTTATCTATTACGACCTCGGTGGTGTAGATATTAAACACGCGTGCTTTTTCGTTATATCATTGCACTAGTGCCTTTAGTTTATTAACCCGACCAATACATGTTTTTCATTTAATTTTTCTGTAATTTGTGTTTTTAAGACGAATTATTAGATTTTTAATCTTGGCTGTTGGCCGATCTAGCTCGCCCTTAGCCTTGCGCGCGCATCGGTATCACGGCAAGAAAAAAAAACAATGCGCCATTTTTCGTAAATGGGTAATTGTCGGCTGTGAGGAAGTTTGGATTAATTGTGAAGTTTAATATTAACGAAAATGTCTACTTCAAGAAAAGAAAATGAAGAAAACCTATTATTAACTCTGGCGGTCGTACGTAACGAGACGAAAAACGCGTGCGATAGTCTTTTGCCATCAAAGTCGAGTGAAATGTATTTTTACTATGAGTAAATGTTTTAATAATTAAAAACTTAGTAAATGAAGAGTCTTGTTTTTTCCTCGCAAGTGTGTTGAAAAACGTCGTATGATACGCGTGTGCCTGTGACCATTATATACGCGGCTTTCTTATGGCGCACTCGCTTTCGCTCGTGCGCCCACAATATCGCCTTGTATATAATGGTCAACTTAGCACACTTGTATCATAATGTACTATAATAACAGTGTTGGATGTAGTTTTTTGGAGAAATAAACATTATGGTGAGTTATTAAACAATAATGTATCACAAATGTAATATATCTACTCAAAGAAGCTACATGCAAGGTTTCAAATGTTTAGTCTAAATTATGTATTCAAATTTGTAAGTAACTTCAATAAATTAAATAAATTAATATTGAACACTGATCACCGCCCTGGGGGCGTATTGCGATCCAACTTTAGCCGAACAATTTCCAGGCAGCTCAATTCCGACTCAGTGTAATCGAATATTATCAATATAATAATAATACTACAATGGTACGAATATTAATATTTATGTTGTGTAGTTACAATAATGTTATAAATATTATGCGAAATCGCAATTGGAATTGCTTATTTTACAGTAAAGCTGAGCCGCTTACCTATCAAAAGTCAAAACTGCATCGCAATACGCACCCTGATCCCGACGTAAGTAGCTTATGCACTTGTCTTATAGAAATCAGAAACGGTGGTACCACAACACCCAGACCCGAGACAATGTAGAAATTTCTGGTTGCTACATTGACCCGACTGGGAATTGGACCCAGGACCTCGAGCGGCAACGCCTTGAAAGCGTGCTTAACCACTACACCACGGAGGTCGTAAAAATAGGTATTCGTAGTGATTCAAAATTGCAACCGCCGCTGGAGATTAAAAATCTTATAACGCTTGCCAACAAGCAACGCCACTACAAAGAAAAAAATACGGAAGATCCAAAAAATATGCTGAACTTCAAAGGTAGGATATTGAATGTAAACAGAGAGTTGGTGTAATTAGAATGCAAAGAAGCCTAAAGCAGATATATAAATATTATATCCATAAAAGTGATTAGTTCCAAGTGAATGTAAATATATATCCAATCTCAGCATGGCTCACTTTTGGAAAAAAGAAGATTAATTGTAAAAGAGGAAATTGGGAGTAATATTTACTTACCCAAAAAAGGTTAAAATTAGCTTTACGGTAAACAATCAAGAAAAATACTCCACATTGTTTGATTTTGCAATAAGTTGTTGAACATTATCACCGAGAAAAAGCTGAAAATCTTACCTACCTGCTGAAAATCTTACTTACCTCGGTAATTATAGTATGGTTTTATTTTTTCAAGTTATCGGTATAGTCATGAAAGTTTTTGTAAATTACTTTCGAGTCACTATAAGAATTCTATCAACGTGACTTTCTTTACGTACCAAATAAACACTTTTAAAGTCTTATTGTGTAGCCATTAAATGTATTTAAGTACGCTTTTACTGGTACCTATTGAAACATTTATTTTAGCTTGAAGATTTTTCATTTCACCTTCACAGCCTCTTATTGCCACCGCCTCTAAGTGGCCACTGCTCTACAAAGTAAGTCTGCCATCAGAAAAGATCCCTCCTAATATATCCCTTCTTGTGTATTTCAGCAATCAAGTACTTTATGGTTGACACGGGCCGCGGTGGAAAACTGGTCATGATAGGAGGATACACCTTCTCGAAAATGAACAAATGCAACGTCTGGACCTGCTCTAACAGGTACAAGCAAAAATGCCAAGCTAAAATCAAGCTTGTCGATGACATGATCTTCATGTACTCTCTGGACCACAACCATCCACCGCCAAGTTTTCGTTTGAAGAAAGATGGGACTTATATGAAGATAAGGGATTAGAACTCACCACTAGATCAAGTGATTCCCGATACAACGCTTATGTCACATACTCGTACCTATATTTATCATGTTTCATCAAAACTCTACTAGCTTTATTTTTAATCACTTGCGTCAAAATGCGTTACTCTTTTCAAATTCTCTGCTGCGATGTTTTATCAGAATTTCATTCGGAAACATATTGACGCGAGTCATTCATCAAACTTTTTCACGATACTTAAAATTCAACCTAATAGTAAACACATAATCAAACATAATATTATACTCAAGGGCATCCGCTGCTGAATCGTGCTACGTCATGGTATGGTGTGGTCAAGATCTCAGCCGCTGAACCACTTTCAAACGAAAATCGCTCACACGCGAAACAAAAACTTTCGTCACTTCCAACAAAAGACGACCGGATGTGCAAGATATTTATAATCTTATAGTGGTTAGGCGGTGGAGACCTTCTATGTACACACGCTCCACTGCTACGACTAATACGAAGCGGGTGATTTTACGACAAAGTAGAATTTTATTATTTCTGTAAATAGATAAATGTTTCGACCTTGATCTTTTTGAACCCTGTTACTTGAATTATAAATATTCTAAGAATACTACTAGTTTTCATTTGACTCAACTGCATGATTGGTATAAAATGCATACCGTGCGTTCGTATCTAATGCATAAGATACACGATCTTACTATTCTATTGTACTGGTATTATGATTATGAAGGCAGGATAGAAAGAAATAACGGCAGAAATAAAACGATTTAGAAATACGTTTTTTCAGAATATATAAAAATGCAACTTAGTTTTAAAATGAGAGCCGTTTTGAAATCTTAAAAGCACAATACCTATTTCTTTTGAAATATATATATATATATTATTCTAAACTATTAAGTTATTTATTTTTGTAAAGTAACTTAAAGACTTCAAAAAAATGAGTTTTCGTTCTAGACTTATATCTATACCAACATTGTTTTAGGATCACAATCCCTTTTAAAAATAAAACCGTTGACACCTGCCGAAAGACAACGCCGGTATAGAGAAAGACTTAAAAATGACCCGAAAAAGTATGCTGAATATAAAAAGAAGCATTTAGACACTTATTACGCTAAAAGAAGACGGTTAGTAAAAGATATGACGCCGGAAGAGCATCAAGCAGCTAAAAATAAATGGAAAAGCGTAAATAAGCAACGTCGTCGTAAGAATATCAATAAACCAGCCACCCAGCATGGGACGATATTGCAAGCAATTAGATCCGCTATGAAAGAGGAAATTAATACAGATAGTAATTGACTTAATATAGGTTTTAAATGTGCTCCGATCATGTTGGCCTATCTCAACTGAGATGAACCATCTGTACGGGACATACGAGTACTTAATCAGTGCTGCTTCAAGTTCCATCAGATACCCACAGTAGACCCATCCAGATACGCAAACGTTTATGTATTAGTAGGGGTTTTAAAAAGGTAGGGGTTGTTTAATTATAAATTATAAACGTAAAAGTATTCGTCACACGATACAAATGGTAACGAGTTCGATAAGTTGTTGTTAAATAATTGCATTTGGGTCAATATTTATTTAGAGAAACTATCTTAATATTATAACTCTTTCATAGTTCGAATATCAATTAAAAGTCAAAAGAAAATGCTAAATAGAGAAACGAGTAGTTACGAAATTAAGTAATATTTTTATTAATCTCTGCCATGTGGATTTAAACATTTTCATCTGATGGTTCAAAAGCAGATGAATGGGACCTCTTACATAAGCCAGCCACTGCCTTATCACTAAAGCATGCGAAGCCGTAGGCTGATTTCATAAAAATAACCATGCATAAGTTATCTTTGACTGGTTCTTGAACAAAAACATTTTATTCATACCTACTGAACAACTGTTGAACTTATTAAACGTTTCCATATTTTTTATACATTTATTAAAATTACATGAATCAATTGACTTTTTTTGACTTCTATGTAAAACCTGAATCAACTTCATTATTATTTAACATTGAAATATTGATTTCACTGGTAATTCATTTAAAGTTCATATCCCACTTTATATATAGACTAGCGGTCCCCCGCGACTTCGTCCGCGTAAATTTTGGATTTCCTGCGAGCATTATTTTGGCGCGGAGTTTTTATTCAAACTTATACCTTTTTAAGATAGCTATTGAGATCAAATGATGTTTATATTTTGATTAAAAAAATAAAGTAAATTTCTTCCTTGTGTTATATAAATACCAGTCAACGACTATAAATGGAACATACATTTTAGCTCACTATACTAATAATACTCTCTGTCTCTGATAAGTTTGCTCCTGAAAAACAAACTACACACACACACACAATCATACACACCTTTTTTTCTTTTTTATTTGATTTTCTTATATTATTATTAATTTTTTAATTTTCTATGATATTTTTTAATTATGTGTGTGTACTGCGATTTTGTTCGTTTAGTCATTTCGCATTATTGAGTTATATTATTTTACTTTATAAAATAATAAGCACATAAGAATAAAAAAGTTGAATTATTTGCTTTGCGATTGTACAGGAATGAAATGGCGATATCAGCAGGAACTAATAAAGTTTAATGATAAAAAACCGGCCAAGTGCGAGTCGGACTCTGTGGGGTTACTGAGGGTTCCGTGCCAACTTTTACAAAATTAGGGAATCCACTCAGTAGAATACCACAATATTTTGTTGACAGCAAATATAACTTTGTTTTTCATAATGTTTGTATGAAGTACAAAGTTATGTTTGCGGTTGTTGAAAATGTGCTTTATCTCAAAAACTTCTCGTTCGATTCCATCCGAATCAATTGTTTCGTTGAAATTATTTGTTAAGATCTACATTATATATATATTTTTTTATTTACACTCGCTTATTTAAGAAGTTAGATGGGGGGACGCCCATTTTACCACTTTGGAAGCGTCTAGCTATGAAACGTTAGATTTTAAAAGAAAATGGTTTTAGAAACCTCTGTGTCATTTTAAAAGACCTATCCATAGACACCCCACCCCACCCCACACACATTGGTTTGTCAAAAAATATATTTTTTGGTTTTAGTTTTATGTATGGGAGCGGTTAACAGGATACGTCTTTCTACCAAATTTCAACAGTGTGATGTTTATACTCAAAGAATTAAATGTCTGTGACATACGGACGGACAGACAGACAGACAGGCAGACTTGACGAAACTATAAGGGTTCCGTTTTTTGCCATTCGGCTACGGAACCCTAAAAAGTGCCAAATATTAAACGGGAGTTATTTCAACCTTCATGTTTTTTTCATTTTTTTAAATTAATTTTCAGTTATAGGATATGTAGTTTAATTTACTTACTAACAACACTTAATGGGTTAGATAATTATATTTAGATTTTATGTTTGTTATAGTTCGACATTTAAGAGTCACTAAATAAGTATGTACAACATGATAATCCAGATGGAAACATTTTGGCAGAGTTTAAATTTCATTTCAGGTTTACCAATTTAGCTATTTGGGAAAAATCGAGTTTTGCCGCGAGTTAAAAAAGAGTACAGCGCCATCTATGACCGATAAACTGAACCAGAGTCACTAAGAGCAGTTGAATCAACTGATGATTTTGATAAATATTAAACTCATGATATCTTTTGAATAGTATGTCCTAATCGTAAAGTATGTCCTATCCTGTCTTTTGAATAATTCAAAAAGTTATTAACAGGTATTAATATAACCTTGAATATTAATTTGTTTATTTGGATAAGGATTAATAACAAGGTACGAATATGTAACCTACTTTGTACCGTCCTTAATCTTACATTAAAAAATGAGTTATAGTGGCGTATCTGTTATAGTTAAACATATAGTATCGCGGACTTTATTGTAAATAATGATGTCCTCTACAAAACTGTGTTACATTATTTTGCTCTATTGTCAATAGTTTTCGCAGCGTTCGCAATTTAATGATTTTCCTATCACACCTTCGATTACATAATCGAAGTTTTCATACGGATCCCTTACTTTTTTGATAATGTAATATAGCCCATGTCCATCGCAGATAAACCAGGATTCTTACGGTGAAAGAATTTTTCAAATCGGTCCAGTAGTTTCGGAGCCTATTCGATGCAAATAAACAAACAAACAAACAAATCTTTCCTCTTTATAATATAAGTATAGATAAATCAAATGATAACAGTGTCGGATGTAGATTTTTAGAGAAATATATTTTCTGGTGGGTTTGTACGCAATAGCACAAAAAACGATTAATTTTTAAAGAGGAAGTCAACACTAATGTGTATAAACTTAAAAGAGGTAGTGAAAAGCAAAAAGATCTCATACGCACTGAAAAAAGATAAAATATTGGATTAAAAATATCTTATCAGCACTGGCTAAAAGTCCATCAAAAATGGTGTCGCTGCAAACAATAATGATTATGTCAACTTTTAAGATTGAACAATTCACAATCAACAATGACAATGAGTGGTAAGATTGGTTCAGTTTAGTTTAGTTTGTGAGTCTCAATAAAATACTTTCTGTATTTGCTTAGAATATAGGGATCAAAAGAAGTTTATTGTATGATGCGACATGCGAAATATGTATCATCCTTCTATATGCTGCATGATATTACAACTTATACACTACGGAATCTACAACGTGTAACGTTAAATGCCCAGGACCTGAAAATAGTATTAATGGTATTACTAGCAAAATTGAACCACTGTTTAATACCCATTTATAGTATTTTTTATTCTTCTTGAAAATGTGATATAACATAACATTAATATAACATAAGATTATTGTGATACTATGATAGATAATTAATAAGATCCAAAGCTGCTTAGTATTTATCTTTCTTGAAATTACAAATGTATGATATAAGTGATGAAAAATAATGTATCGTCTTCGGATTCTCAAAGCGCAATGTCCAAAAAATCGCGGGCTCGCCGCCTCTGGTGTGACGTCGCGGTTCATGCCGTCACGTCACTTAGTGTTCTGGTTAATACCTTAAGCATTCTTTCGATGGAATGTGTTGCCTGGTATACTGTTGGATTCAGGTCCGCCTAAATATGTTTAATTTTGTATTTTTGTGCGTTGAGTTTTAAATATAAAATGTGTCTTAAAATTTAAGTATTATAGGTTAAGTATTTTTTTCATATTAGTATAATTAAGTAGTAATTGAGTTTCTTCTTGCTTGAGTAAATAATGTTCGGTAAACGGTATACTTAAAGAAATAGTTCTTGTAATAGTTTGATTTATTATAATAATTTTAAAATATAAAAAATCAAATATATAAAAAATAAAATGTAAAAAATCAATTTTGTCAATTCATGGACCCGACCATGGGATGAGATGAGCAGAAAGACGTTTTTTTGCATTCACAGACATTTTATTATAATTTGGAAATAAATTAATCAATCAAGTTTAGATCTTACCTATCTATTACAACTAAACGAGAGATGAAGATTGTTGATAGTTCAACCACATAGTAGGAAATTGATATACTTGCTTATTAGTGACCTACAACTAATGCTCTATTTTTCTTCCAGATGTTCTAATGCGATTTTACACTACACGATTTGAAACTTATGACAATGTCTTAAACAGGTGACATGCCACTAACGGAGCTCCTTTTTTTCAGAATATGAATTTAAAATAATAACGACACCTAAAGGAGGTAACCTGGTCATGATGAACAACTACACGTTTTCCAAGACTGGCTCAAAAGTCTGGGTTTGTTCCAACAAGTTTGCTTACAAATGTCCAGCCAGGATAAAGATGCAGGGTCTTGAGAAGGTCACGGAGGCACAAATTGACCATAACCATCCGCCACCGAAATATTTTATTACTAAAAACGGCAACTATGTTAAAGTATGTTAATAACACATGGCAGCTCTGTCTTATTTATTTATTTATTTATTTATACTTTATTGCACAACCAAAAATTTGTACAAAAGGTGGACTTAACGCCATATGGCAATCTCTACCAGTCATACCTTTGGGCTAAGCAGAAATGATTGTAGGCGGTGCGAAAGGCAAAAAGAAAACTATTTAAAGAAAAACAAAAGTTAAATTTCACACATAAAAAAACACATGAAAAACATATATTATAAAACAAAATACATAATGAATACAATTTACAATAAATACAATATAGTCTAATAAATTATTACATGTACATAACATAAGGGTTAAAATAAATACATATACTTGTACATACTATAGTAATTATATATTCTGACGATGTGATAAAAGTTTATGGATAACGCTTTGTTGCTGCTTCCGACATATCTAGAAAGTGTGCACGGACGAGTCTCTTTAATGAAAATTTACTGGGAGCCTGTTGAGTTTTTGCCGGAAGGGCATTCCAGAGACGAATGGCCTGGACAATAAAAGTTTGAAAGGAAACCTATCAGTCTTGCATCTGCAGATCCACGAACTTGGCTGCCACACTACTTGATCGTCACATTACCTAGTTCGTTAATACTAATTGCGTAACATTTCAACTCCCTATGGTCAACATTGTTTTTAAAGTCAAGTAATGCGCAATAAAGACTATTATTATTTTGTGTTGATTAATGTATAGTATCAGACAGATTGCCCTAACAACTTAGAATGGATTTATTCATTACTACTTAAATGTAGACCTTAAATTTAAGCTTTAGGATTACACTATGTCAATTCCTTATTATTATTATTTTTATTAAAAACCTAAACGTTCATTTTAAAAAAGAACCATTAGTATTTTAATGTTATTATTAACATTAATTTATTTTAAAAATAAATGTATTATGCGCCGGTGTCTTGACAAAAAAATTAAAACGGATTTTTCCTAATTTTTCAGTTTTCCAAAAAGATAAAATTGCCTATACAAAAAAGACAACAGAAAGACAACTGGTCACGATAAACGACTGTACGTCTTCCAAGACAGGCTCTGAAAAAAAATTCTTGGTTAGCTCCAACAAGATAGTATTCCAGCATGCCAAGATAAATATGCAGGGTCTTGAGGAATTCGGTTACATATCGTAAAAAATAATTTGTCAACAAAAATTTCCGTGTTAACTTACCTAGATTATCTTTAAGTGTTCTAATATAATTGACGTGGGTTAAATAGTTATTTATCGTTTTTCTTTATTTATTTTATTTAATCATTTATTAAAGGCAACAAAGCCTCATACAATAGATATCTGAAAGACTCTCATACATATAATAATATTTAAAATCAAAACAAATGAAACCCTATTTTGCTGGCGTAGTGTTGCGCATCTTCACAGAAAAAACAGTATTCTTCAAATAAGTAAAATATTCTTGCATAAAAACAAATTTCTTTAAATCAAGATTATGTAACTTCATATATACTGAAACTAATATTTTCTTGCATTCAAAACATTTATATCTTAAACTGATATTTGAAATTATCTTGAATTAATATAATTATAGATTGGTTTAAAACAGTTTATCTTCAACCAAGATATAATAGTATTCTTAATGTAAGTTGATAATTCTTTTAATTCAAGCTTCAGATTGTATTTGATTTCAGAAAATATTGATTTCAATTCAGATAATTAATCACTTCACTAGAAATAATATAATATTAATTTAAAAAAACAAACGTATCTTTCAATTATAATAAATCTTGCTGGAAAACTATTTCTCCTTATTTTAAAGGTGTTCGTTTTATTATTAATGAACTATATTTTTAAACCAATAACTTATATTTTAAATTGAACTATATGTTACCTTAAATACAGAATAACCTTTCTTGTTCCAGGAGAAGTATTTATTGGTTTAATATTATTATGCCTTGCAATAACTAAATGTTACCTTTAATACAGAATAACCTTTCTTGTTCCAGGAGAAGTATTTATTGGTTTAATATTATTATGCCTTGCAATAAGAGTCATATATAGGATGTATTTTGATTTCAAGAAAATATTGATTACAATTAAGATTAGAAATCGCTTCACTAGAAATAATAAAAGTTTAATTCAAATAAACTAACTTTTATTTCAACAATAATGAATATACGTTGAATACTATTTTTACTTATTTTAAAGGTTTATATTTTAATATGAGAAAATAATATCCTAAAACCAAAAACTCTTATTTTTAAATCTAATTAATGCTATCTTCAATATTAAATAACATTTCTTGTTCCAAGATTGCTTTAATATTTTTACTGCCTTGCAATAAGTGATTTTAATATCTTATATGCACGGCTCAGGAACTCCCAATAGTCCCAATGGAAGTTCTGGAGTCGTTTTCTGTCAAAGACAACATACAAGAAACCAATAGAAAAACATATCAAATAGAGTTTTCAAATAAAATACATATTATTAGTAAACAATTGTATTTATTAACACATAATCAACAAATCAGATCACAATCGTATATATATTACTAGGTGTACCTCATAGAATCTAAATATTATTATAGTACACGCCTTAATATTTTTAGATTTTATGAAGTTTATTATCCCTATGATAAGCGTATATTACTTTGGATTTGGCACACTGGTTGCGGTCTGCGGTCCGGTCCGTATAATATTGACAGCACATGGGCAATTTCGTATGAACCGGACCGCAAACACCAGTGTGCCAAATTCTAAAAAACATTTGAGTGACAATTATTTCAACATAAAAATGGCCGCACCTTTCATATCGCGCCTGAAAGTTTTAAATGATCACAGAAATAAATATACATAAATCAATTATCAACTCACACATAATAATCATGTTTAGGGTTTATCAAAATTAACTGTATTCCTTCTTAAGGCTTATTCTGATTCTCAAATACAGGCAAATTTTAATAAAATAAAAAAACAAGTTTTGTATAATGACTCCACTGATGAATATGAACAACTTCTTCTTACATTTTGACCGCGCGCCAATAATAAAAGTTGTTCATATTCAACAGTGGAAGCATCACAAAATTTGGTTACTGATTAAAATTTCGTTAATGCAAACATTGTGATATTTATATAGTTATAAGCATCAGAATCGCAGAAGGATGTAGTTAATTTTGTCAAACACTGTATATTAATTTAGATTTTAGATCAACGCCACAGGAAACTAGGCTTTCAGAAATATGCGATGTTACGAATGAACATGACACAGATAAATAGGTAGATAATAATAATAAAGTTTAACCAAGTGATACCTAGGTCAAAAATACCATACTAAACAAACACTATGTTTCAGATCAGCTGATTGCCTGTACTACTTACTCTTATTTTACAAAGGTACTTAAAAACTGCTTAAAAATCTAATTTTACAAACAACTCACTCTTCTTTGATATTATAAGTGATTGAAGGAATGTTCGTGAACAAGTCTTTATAATTTACTACTTTAGTTTGAGACAAAAGCTATTTAGAAATTAAAATATGGGTGTAGTAGGCAAGACTACATGTAGTAACTTAGGTTTCATTATTTACAATTTTAATATGTCAGCAATGTAAGGCACAACATTATCATACTTAGTTATAATTTTGTAAACACACCTTTGTATAAGAGGTGGATGTGATTGGAGGCTCGTGGGTAAGATGCATCAAAGACATGAAAAGCCTTAAAAAGTGTGTCAAATGCGTGAGAGATATTGTTAAATGAATATTTAATGTTGTCATAAATGAATATTTTGTTGTTATAAACGAATATTTAAAGACGAATTAGTAAGTTTAGTATAAAAGAGCACTAACGGTCTTTGTCTAGATTGTTAATGGCATTCACAATTTTAAGCAGACCATCGTTGTGAGTGTTTTTCAAAATCAAAATTTTGTTAAATATCTCATCAAAGTTGAGAAAGAAATTTAATGCACTATCAGGATATTTAAGCTCAAAATCGATATTAATCTGTAACAAAAGAATATTAAAATTGTAAATATTTGATAAGCTTTTTTTTCTGGACCAGTCGAATATAGTAAACAATCTTGACATTCCTCTTTAACAGAATGATTCATATAAATGCACTTGAAAAAAGCAACTGTGATAGACGAATAGTAATAGAACCCTGTGTCTTACGCTATCCGGTTGTATGCCTATGCCACTCGGCCACTGACACATTGGCAAGCCTGTTGAATTTTGCAAGTGCTTTCTTTAACGCGTAGACTGCGTGACCTCATCAATGACGAATGATAAGTAAAGTATAAGTATAATGAAAACACTATAAAAAGCAAAATATAATTATAGAATAATTCATTTTAAAATAAGACAAACTAAACTTACAACCACCAACCAACTTAGGTTGTTCATTGTTGCACTGAGACCTTTTTAATCAAATAGTTTGTTAATTTTACTCTGATATTACTTAGAAAGTTATAAAAAGATTGTTTACAATATTCAACTACCTACCTAAGAAAAACAGACTTCAAACTTTCTGGGTTACATGCTTTTACTTACCAAAGAGTGACTTCTAGGGTCATTTAATATAGGCCAATCCGCAAAAAAACATGTACATTAGGGTATTTAGCATGGACCTGTCTATGTCAAAAGTGGCCTTCCATTTGTTTGTTTATAACTTCATCAAATGCTTCATTATTTGTTCTGAGCCACAGAATGTCAAAATTTCTGGAGGCTGAAAATAAAGTAGTCCACTGGTATTGATCAAAGAAAACAAAAACATAGGTACTGAAACAGGTATTTAAATAGTATGTCATGTAATGTTTTATCATATTAATTTAGATTTTAAAAATACCTACAATGTTCATTATTAGTAGGTGGACTTTTTTTGGCTGGTACTTCATTCGCAGCTTCAGCTTTTCTTTTTCAGTCTCCATATTTGAATATTAGGTTGCGGACTTTATCAACCAGTTTTCCTTTCGCAGCCACAGGCCTGCCAGATAAAGATTGGCCTTTTGGGACAGGTTTAGTAAAGTAAATACCAATTGATTCAGCAGGAAATAGTGTTAAAATTTTTGCAGCGAGTATATTGTACTCATCATAGGTAATTTTGCTGAAATTAGTAAAAAAAAATAATTAGAAACTGGTTCAATAATTTAGGTTCGGCACACTGATTGCAGTCTGCGATCCGATCCATACAAAAATGCAGTCAATATTATAAGGACTGGACCGCAGACTGGAACCAGTTTGCAAAATCCTTAAAAATCATAAAAAATACACACTGATTTACTATGTAGGTGTATATATGTTTGATGATTATGTCCGTTAGTTGGCTCCGCTTTGTATTGTTTAATACTTGATTGGTTTCATAGTATTTTAAAATGCTGGCTCCCCCAACTGTTGTTAAAAGGGTACGTAAATCGAAATCCGTGAAATATCTAGTTATGAGCAGATTTGTTATATCTTGAGATGTTGTGCAGCTAGTTGATGTAGGTATAGTAGAGTCTGTTTCGCTTATTGACTCTAAACACTCATTAGATTCTGTACAATCTTCACATGTTTCTGTAGGTGCCTAAAAGCATAATAACTAAGAATTAGGTAGATAGGCAAAGTTTTAAAACAAAAGATGAATATATTTTAAACACAGGCAAAAATATATTATCCTGTAGGTAAATACTAAAAATAAACGCTGCCTCCTTCTGGCTGCAGCAGTGCACGCCGACGCAACGCAAACGCAAATGCCAATGGAATGTACTTACATAAGCTGTGATCATTTCGTTTAACTTTATCCGGGTTCCGAGGTAAGGACAGAGTTCTTTAAGATGCTCCGGAGTCAGTTTGAAAAATATTTCTGGTGTTATGCCGTTTGCTGAAATTTTAATGTAAATCATTAATGATAAAGTCTATGAATTAAACATTTACAGATCGATAGGATGCGGGCTGCCGCGTACATAAAATAATAATACTGACACTTTTTAACTTTACTAGCTTAAGGAACTGACACTAACACTCGTGCGACATGTATTGACGCCGCCACTTCTCAGTTACTTCTGTACATGGTTTATAATTCGAAATTAAAATTTCAAGGAATGCGTCACTGATCATGTACTGCGTAGTAATTGTGACAAATTTTTTGCTTGACACATTGGAGTTGTTACCTTCTGCAACGTACAGGGAAGCGACAACATGATTGTCACGTTTTCTTTGAAATTTGAATAGCCAAATATGAATCCATACTAGGAGTTGACAGTGTCGTCAATTCATGGAGCACGAAATGTGTTCGTGGTGCAAGGGCCATACGCTAGTTATAGTAGTATGATGGCTTGAAATAGCTCTTTTTAAACAAGTAAACAACTCACTGACTATTTAAAACTACACAAAGGTACACGAGGGGTTGCGGCATAGCTTAAACATCGTATTTTTAACAGAGAGCACAAAAAAACCGTGACATGGACATGATTTTCATTTAACAAGAATGGGTAGTGGGTGGCGCATCGAGAATTAAGTGTACATAAGCTATGTAAAATCAATGGTTACTTACACACGAAAACTCCTATAACGTCTTGAGGAACATTATTTTCCTCAAGAAGAGTAACTATGTCGTTACTTAAACTTTCATTCATTTTGTTCTTTTTCCCACGTCGCACTTTTCAATTTAGCAGGACCTCACCACAAAAAAAGACTAAATTCCATGCACTCACCTACTCAATCAACGCAACGCAGAAATGGAAATGGCCGAGAAATCAAACAAAAATCTCAACGGCACAAACAGGCAGTGCTGCCAACAGAATTTCAGCAGTAATACTAAGTGAGCGCTAGATTGCCAAGCAGCTCAAAAACAAAGCGCTAAATGTAAGAACCATTCTTTTTGCCGACTAAAAAAAAAGAAGGTCATAAATTCAACCTGAATGTATGTGATTTCGTTAGAATTGGATAAAAATTGAGTATTTTGAATTATGACAGCTTCCAAACACGACGTGTGTAAAATTTCGTAAGTTTATGTATGTTTGTATATTTAACTCAGGATTTCAGAAACGTTACGAGATATCGAGATGATGTTTTTTTTTAGTTCAGACAGCATTATTTTCAACTTAGGGTACAGTTAAGTTATTTTAAAATCGGTCCAGTAGTTTTGAGATATGCGTATTAATATCTTAACATCTTGAGTATAATAAGTTTGTTTGTTTGTTTGAACGTGCTTATCTCAGGAGGTACTGGAGCAATTTGAAAAAATATTTTTTTTTTGTTTGATTATTTATCGAGGATGGTTTAAGGCTATATAAAACATCGCGCTGCGACACGGGAGGGGTAGAAGCAAACTTAAAACGAGCGGACAAAGTCACGGGGGCCCCTTTTTAAATTCAACCTCCTGCCAAAAAATTACTTATCATAAGCTTAATAAAATAACGCATTCATTATCTCTTCAGAATATACGAAAGCTAGCAATTTTTGAAAGCGTTTTTATTTTATTACTTTTAGCAAGCGCTTAATGTAAAGAAACTGCTCAGAAACTTCGTGCCAAAATCGCAAAGAAGCGTTATATTTGGCGCGAATAGCGCTAAGTTGGCAGCCATGCAAACAGGTTTATACTTGCTTTGCATAGAACGGCGGCCACATACCGTTTAGCGTAGGTATACATAACAAAAAAATAAATTTTAAAGATAAGAGAACTGGTACTTGAGTTGAAATATTCTTAACTATTTCTTATATTTAATATAATTGAAAGAAAGCACTTCATCATTTTGTAGCAAACTCGGATGTTTGCTTAGAACAAGAAAAGATGTCATTAGTTCAAGAGTTATTTTTTTTATTTGCTCAAGAACATACCAAAAAAATAAATGTTAAAGATAAGAGAACTGGTACTTGAGTTGAAATATTCTTAACTATTTCTTATATTCAATATAATTGAAACAAGACACTTCATCATTTTGTAGCAAACTCGGATGTTTGCTTCGAACAAGAAAAGATGTCATTAGTTCAAGAGTTATTTTTTTTATTTGGTCATGAAATTATTTAAAATGATATTTTCTAAATGTAAGGAATTGTATCATTGGGTTAAAGAAACTGTCAGTTTGAAATAAAATTTCCCTTTTTTAAAGCAAAAACATTTGAATTCCTTGAATTTATTATATTAATTCTAAAATGAATATTTTATATTCTTGATTTAAAAAAATGTTGTAAGAAAATATATTTTTTGTTCTGAGATTTTCATTAACTAAAAATGAATAAACATTACTTGTGTTAAAAAAAAAAACCTTAAAGTAACATAATATTCCAAGAGAACCATTTTTCTTGCTTTGAGAAATCCTTTTTATCTGTGTTGGTGTCCGGTAACCGGTTTTTATTTTGAGTAGTGAACTTGATAGGATATTGCTTTAATCCTTTCAAGTTCCAGGCAGTAAAATTTCCACTTAACTAGTTCAGTTGCCAAATTGCCATTGCGATGCAACTAAGAAAAATAAAAAGTACTTTTATATCTCTCACTCGTATGGTGCTGTCCCACGCTAATCTGCTGAGTGGATTGTTAGTAATGTAAATTAAATGTTCGGCGTGTTTCAAAATATCCTTATAAGTTCTGGTTAAATCTAACCGTCCCATACTTCATACGAAATGACGTTCCACATTTGAATTATTTGTTATAGTTTATGATTATGTTTCGATGCTGAAACAGGCCCTTAGTGTGTTATACTTACGAACGAACTTACGAGAAGTTTTAAAAAAAAATGTTTTTAAATATGTAATTTTAGTTAATACATGAATCAGCTGCTCAGCACATTATCTGACACTAGCGGTCCTTCACGACTTCGTCCGCGCGTTTTGAGTTTGCTCCCTCCTCTCCCGTCGCAGCGTAATGTTAGTTTAAGCCTTTCAGAATAAATAAGCTATCCAACACATTTTTTTAAAAATTGGTCCAGTAGTTCCAGTTATAAGCGCGTTAAAATAAAGAAACTCTTAGCTATATAATATTAGTATAGACAATTATGTACGAGTATCTTTACTTATATACGAAACTCGAAATCAAAAGTAAACAGTTTGCATGTTGTCTAAACATTTTATTGTACCAATGTTCACCTGCAGTAGGTAGTAGTAGAGAATTGTGCTATAAAAATGTTTTACCAACGGAATACCTTATTTTTCAGACTTGGCATTTAAAATAATCAATTCTCGCAAAAAAGGAGGGAAGCTGGTCATGATAAACAACTACACATTTTACAAGACAGGCTCGAAAGTCTGGGTTTGCTCCAACAAGTTAACTTACCAATGTCCAGCCAAGATAAAGATGCAGGGCCTTGAGAAAGTCATTGAGGCACAAATTGAGCATAACCATCCGCCACCGAGATACTACATCACTAAACAAGGAATTTATGTCAAAATGTAAAGAAGGAGCTCCATTATTGAATCACTCGCGTCAATTATCGGACGGAGTGAATTTCTTTCGAAAACGCAAATAAACAAAATTAGACGTATATCATGCTAAATCTGGGAGTACGCAAGTAGTTACATAATTATTATATTTTTGAGGTTACTGTCGTCGATTTAAATAATGTTCATTGGAAAATCGAACACATTATTATGTTTTAATCATTCTCTTCAGAACAACAACAAAAATATCACGCTATGTTGATGCCTCAATTTATATTACTTGTGATTTTCGTTGTTTAATTTTCGATTAGAAACCTCATAAAATCCACTCAAAAATGATAAAAAGGTACGTAGATTTAGTAAATACTCATGTCAAAAATTTACATGATTTTCGTTGATTTCAAATTGATTGTTAAATTAAAATCACTCGATGTTTTGAAATTAATGATTAAAAACCTGGGCCCCAAATTCGAATCCGAAAATGCAACGCTTGAAAGCTAGCATGCCAAAAGCACTACAAACATTTATAGACCATAAGGCCGATTCTCGCGGCAATCCACCTTTTTTGTGTGGTAAATCAATTGCAAATTTAACCGTAAAATCTTTTTAAAAAATCAAGTAAAATATCGACATGTAATAAAACTATTACACAAACAAAATCTTAATACATAAAAATCTTGCCCCTGAGAAACCAAAAACTATTGTTTCTTCGACAAAGAAAATTTTATCGGTGAACTTTTTTCTTATACTTATTGCACGAGAATTGCCGCCCATATCTGACACATACTTAAAGATCAAACGAACTTAACAAGTGAAGTTCGATCAAAATTATGTGAGCAGCTTCATTCGACGTGGTTTAGGTTTAACATATTGTAGTAGCGCCATCTACCGTAAGCCTTTGCACAGATAAGTTTAAAGTTTTTTTTTTTACTGTGGCAACACTGTTACCCCCGCTCTTTGTCTGTGGTGGTGGAACGTTCCAACATTTTCTATCGTCATTATGTTCAAAGCTTTTTTGTGTAGGTATATTTATTTTACGATCTCTTCTACAGTTGGGTTGGGATTAACAAATACCATTTATTACGAGTGTTAGACATAGGGTGGGTGATAGTAAACCACGTCGAATGAAGCTGCTCACATAATTTTGATCGAACTTCACTTGTTAAGTTCGTTTGATCTTTAATCCCTCAAGCGTATGTGAACGAGACACAATAGGTATTCTATTGTTATGCGGTCGCATGCGACCGCTCGGGTGTTGAGGTATTTATGTTTCGCAGCTTCATTCTTTGTAATTTAGGTTTAACATATTGTAGGATGTTTATAGCAATGATTGTAAAATAAATTACAACAATTGAAAGGTAGGTTTTTAACCTATATTATTGATAGGGTTGTATGGTTTAATTAAACGAAACATGAATATTTATCTTGTTTATTAATAATCATCTATTACAAAAATATAAAGGATTCAAGATAATAACTTACTAGTTTAAAATAAGTAATCTTACAGACAAGAATCAAGTAATGATTGGGCAAACTCATTATTGTTTACAACATTTTTATTGGAAAAACGAGCAAAAGCGGATGAAGAATCAGACCATCCAGCTGTCTTTTTGATCACTTCTATACTAACACCTAACTTATTTGCCTTTGATGTGCTTGCATGTCGTGTACTATGGGCACTGAATATAGATGTATCTATACCACTGTCTTGCAAAGTATCTTTTAACCAGTTGCTAATGGTTTGAGAACAAATCTTAGAGTGAGGTTTTTTAATGCTAATGAAGAGCTCATCTGTATTATTATTTAGACGTAACTCCCTGGTTTTGGTTAAGTATGTTTGTAAACAACGCGCTGGACAGATTTCTGGACGCGGATCATAAAAAGGAAGCCTACGCACTGGTTGTGTTGAATTTAATTTTGTAGTTTTTATTATATCGGGTATTTTTATGATGATTTCATTTGGATTATTAATTATATTTTTAATTTTAATCAAGGATAATGTTTGCACTCTATGTGCAGTTACAAGGGCAAGTAACGTTACAGTTTTCTTGGAAAGAGTTTTTAAGTCAAGACTTTCATTAGGCCATTTTTGACCCAAAAACGTAAGTACTACATTGGGATCCCATGTAATATTGTACTTTGGATTAGTTGGCCTTAATTTAAAAACCCCTTTCATGAAGCGTTTAAGTCTCTCATCATTTAGGCTATTGCCTAGTAAAAGTGACAAAGCGGATTTATAAGAGTTGATTGTTCCATACTTAGCGCCTTTGTCAAATATTTCTGTGAGGAAATGTATAATTATTGGTACTGAAACATGTGTAATCGTAATCATATTTGGAGCAATAGTTTATCCAGGCCTTAATGCAGCCATCATACTGTTTATATGTGTTATTTGACAAAGACGCTAACATAATTTCCACAGATCTCGGTGATAGAAATTTTCTTAGTAAAGCTTGCCGGATAACCTCGCGGCAACCAACGTTAGGTTGTGGTGCAGACTGTGAGGAGCCGATCTGTAAGGAGATTGCAACAAGTTACTATTCGGTGGAAAATAAATTATTTCTGACTGGCATATGCGTTGAACAGTGGATACCAGGCCTGTGTTGGCCAGTATGGAACAACAACAATACCCTCCGCTTTGTCAGATATGATTTTTTGAAGCATTTTTAAAATAATTGAGAATGGCGGAAAGGCGTAAAATAATAATTTGGTCCATGAAAAGGTGAAAGCATCGATGGCCCATGCGTCAGGTTCATTTTTCCAGGTAACGAATAAATTGCACTTGGAATTACAACGACTGGCAAATAAATCAATTTGTGGTGTACCTAACTTTTGTTTTATTTTATCAAATGCATCGTCACACAATTCCCATTCAGTATCTTTAAATTTCTTTCTAGATAACATATCAGCCTCTATATTGTCCTTCGTATTAATATAGGACGCAAAAACGATTATGCGACGCCTTTCACACCATTTCCAAAGATTTCGTGCCTCATCATTTAAATGAGGGAATTGGACACTACCCATTCTGTTTATGCATGAGATCGCTGTAACGTTATCGATTCTCAAGATTAATTCACAATTATAACAATCATTGGCAAATACTTTAAGTCCTAAAAGAGCTGCTTTGAGTTCCAATTGGTTTATATGTAATTCAGACTCATCTTTCTTCCAATGACCATATGATTCATTACCGTTGCAATATGCACCCCAACCTGTGAGGGAGGCGTCGGTGTAAATTTCTTTCATATATTGATTCGCTCTGATAGAAGAAAAGCCAAGATCAACATTATCAAGCCACCAAAACAAATCCTCCCTTATAAATTGGGGTAAATAAATTATTTGATTATAGCTATCATTTTTCAACAAGGCTCTAAACTTGACTTGTTCGAATAACTTAGTGCGCATCCAAGCGTATTGTATTGCAGGGCAGGCTGATACTAACAAGCCTACTACTCTGGCAAAATCACGTAATTTACATTTACGGGAATCTAAACATGATTGGACAATTTTTTATTTTTTATTTTTTGTCTGTAGGTAAATCTAAAACCATTCTTTGCGAACCAAAGATAAAACCCAGAAATTTACACCGAGTGCCGGGAGTTAAACAACTCTTCTCAGTATTTACTAAAAAGCCTAATTTTCGTAACAAACTACACGTTTCTTGTATGTTAACGTTGCATTCTAACTGGTTCGTTCCAATGCAGAATATATCGTCCAAATATATAACAGATATCAGCTTTTTTTGTGATCTTAAGAATTCCATTACAGGTTTCATAAGCTTGGTGAAAACATATGGAGCTGTACTTAAGCCAAACGGTAAACAGTTGAATTCCTAAAGGGTGCCGTTGTAATTGAATCGGAGATATTTCCTGTGGCATTTTGATATATTTAGAAAAAAATATGCGTCTTTTAGGTTCACTGACCCCATGTAGCATTCTTTGGTTATTAATTTAATAGCTGTCCGATAGTCTTCCATTTTGAAATGGGAGGTTTTTATAAATTTATTTAATAATTTTAAATTTAGGATAAACCGCTTATCACCGTTTGGCTTAGGCACAAGAAAGACATTCGATACAAATTCACCGTTTTCATGACAACACTCTGAAATTGCATTAATGCTTATTAATTTTTCGATTGCTTTAGTATATGCAAGGTGCTCTTGTTCTGATTTTGGAATGGTACAAGGACTGTCAGAACGAGAAGGAATAGATGTAAATGGAATGCAATATCCTTTTATCCACGACAGTACGACTTTGTCGTTAGTAATTTTAGACCATTGTGAGAAGAAATATTGCAATCGCCCAGCATATTGGGATACCTGCGGATCTATCGACGATAGTTCCTCTTGCTCGGCGACGGCGCTCGCGGCGGAGGAGGAGGAGGACGCGTATATGACGTTGTTGCACGCGTCTGACGCCCTCGGTCTGACGGTCGTCCTCGCGATGAGTCGATTCGGTTCGGTGGTTTCCTCTGGATTGGGCCCTTGAAGTTTAAATTTCTTCTTTGATTACTTTTAGGATTAGAGTTTTTGCCTGATGACCCAACCGGATTAGATTTTAGGAGTGATTCTCCTGTCTTTTGCACAGATTTTGCAGCTTTTAACTTTTCAGATAAATCTTCGCCAAACAAATACTTGTCTCGCCCTGCATTTACAAGGGTATCGCGTAAACTTGTGTTTATGGAACTCATAAGTATGCTGCGTCGCGTTTTTGTCTCCGCATTGTGACTGTCGCACAATATGCGACATGCGTCACTGAGCGGTTGAAGAAGTGTTTGTTTCGATGTCTCGTTTCGAATTATGAGCTCGAAGACTTCTGACAGAGCGGCTAGAGCTACTCCAATTTGATTTTGCTTCTGCATAATAGTTGCATCTCTTTTAGCTAAGACATCCGGAACGGCGGCTTTAGCTTCAGGGTTCAGTTCAGGTGCCAAAAGCAATTTGCAGTTAGCTGGTATAAGGTATTTTTTCATAATTGGATCTTTGGCTTCCTTAGACAAGCCTTTTAATAGTATATCTTGCCAACGGGTAGCTATATGCGAGTGGATATTTTTTCCCAGCGCCAAATCCGCTTGTGGAGCTTCACCTAGGATCTGCAAAATGTCTTCGCCGAGGTCAGCCTCGATCACTTCTTGGTTTGAGATATTCGAGGCGTTAGTGTCTGCGGCCGTCGATGGTCCAGGTTCTGGCAGAGTAATGTCCACGCGTGGTTCTTGGGGATCGCCTTCGCGCGACGATGTTTGTGGCAGCGGAGATAGCAGACTCGGCATGTCTAAGATATCACCCCCGTGATCGATGGGTGAAGTTCACGGTGTGGCAGGTGGCGATGGCGTCAGCGAGGGCAAAACTTGCATCTCGAATTCTGAATCTGCGTAGCAAACATATCTAGGATTAGGTGTCGAAACTCGACATGTATTTCCAAAAAGGAAAAAAACCGCCAACGTCGGTAGTTGAATAAAAAGAACTAACCGCCAACGACGGTAGCTTGGATCGAAAAATAAGCCGCCAACGACGGTTATTTTTAGGTAAGGTATCAGAAAATGTCACCGACACTTATTGTTAAAAACACTCACTTTAGGGTATTCACTCGAGAATAAAAAAAAAAATGCACTAACCTTCATCGTCTGATGAAATTATACGCCTTCGACGCCTAAGTTTCCTCTCCAGTTTCTTAATTTTCTTTGAAATCCTTGCTTCTTCCTCTTCTCGTTTCCTCTTGTTAACCATAACTTAATACTTTTTAGGGACTGTTAAATTATGAAACGCGGATTGAAATTTCCGTGCGCAGGCTACGGTGAGATAACACAGAATGACGATAGAAAATGTTGGAACGTTCCACCACCACAGACAAAGAGCGGGGGTAACAGTGTTGCCACAGTAAAAAAAAAAAAACTTTAAACTTATCTGTGCAAAGGCTTACGGTAGATGGCGCTACTACAATATGTTAAACCTAAACCACGTCGAAAAAAAGCTGCGAAACATAATATTACATTCTAATTAGTCTTGTCCAATACCACATTATCTGAATGATATTTATTAAAAAACAGAAATTGTGTCAAAAAATTGTAAAAAATACCTAATTCGTGCAAAACTTGATTGAAAAAAAACAAATAATTAATAAATCAGATTAAATAAGTACCGTGTTAGTATCTTACTACCGCACTTGTAAAAGTCGTTTATATTAAATAGTATTATAAGAATACAATTTACACAAGGAGTGTCAAAAATATTGATACAAATCTATATATAAGTACATTACATTATTACCCAAGCATTTTTTTTTATTTCGGTTAGTAAGCATTACTCGATAGTGGTTTTATGAAGTTTAGATAAACTTAATTCCCTTAAAAATTATAATCCCGAATAAATGCTAAATAGTGCTTTAAAATTTTCAGGATATGAATACAATAATAAACTCACAGAAAGGAGGACACCTGATTATGATAAACGACTACACATTTTCAAAGGCAAGCACATATTTAAAAACCTGGGTTTGTTCCTGCAAGACTGCCTACAAATGCCCCACCAAGATTAAGATCAAAGACTTGAGCAAGTCGTCGAGACACAAATCGATCATACCCACCCTCCACCGAGATACTTCATTACTAAACAGGGATATTATGTTAAAATACAATATTTTTAGTGCTATGCAGCAATGTATCAACGTTTAATATAATAAATCTGCTGACATTCATCAACTACAGTTTAGCTCAAGGGCCTTGTTTTTTTAAGTGACGTAAGGTTTGTTTGAACAAAACATAGCAAAAACCCATGCAAGCACATTAAATGAAAAAAATGTATATGTTAAGGACAAAGTTGCTCAGATCAAACTTATTAACTTAGAAAATGAAATAAAAGACGTTTAGGTTTTTTTTCTAGCACATTTAATTAAAAATATATGCCTGACGTTTCGAATGCTTTGCAGCATCCGTGGTCACGGGCAAGACAATGGTGTTATTTGTCTTTACAAAGTTATGAAAAATAAAACTACCAGCACTCATTAATATCAATTAACGTTCATATCCACACAGAAAGAGTGATCTTGCTCGGGTCTTTGAAAGAATCCCTTGCTGGTGGAACTTTCCCATGCTGGTAGATTTTGTTGTTGACGGTCAACAAAATCTGCAGCATGTGCGCATACTTATATGTCAAATCTGCAGTGTGCGCAATACTTTACTTTACTTACTTACTTTACTTTACTTCGCTGGCTCAGCGACCCGAAGTAGATCTTGGCCTCCGACATTAAAGTGCGCCATTCTTCCCTATTATGTGCCAAATCTGACCAGTCGGACACTTCTAGCTCTTTCAGGTCTTTGGCAACTTCATACTTCCAGCGATATCTTGGGCGCCCCACCGGCCGGCGCCCGGAAGGTGGACCAAGATAAGCTGTCTTTACGGCTCGATCATCTCCTATCCTCTCCACATGTCCTAGCCAGCGAAGTCGGGAAGATTTTATGTCTCCGATGATGATCGGCTTAGACACTAGCTCTTCTATCTCTCGGTTGTACCTCCACCTCCATACGTCATCTTCTCCTCTTGTTGGTCCCAGAATCTTCCGCAATATTGCACACACTGTGGAAGTGTGTGCAATAACCTAAAATACTCGCTAAAGAACGGCGTTTCGTTCCTCGCATTCTACGTAAGATCATGGAAATGAGGAAACATCCAAATTTGAACAAAGAAGGTCGGAAAGTTCCACCAGCATGGGATCTTATTCTTTTAAAGACCCGAGCAACATCACATGCTGCAAGATCTTAAGCTGCATTTAAAACGTCAGACATAAAGTATCAATAAAATTTTCGCGAAATTAATTCGTAAAGTCTTTCATTTGAATGAGTAGTATTCGTGCAAAGAACCAAATATATTAATCCCTCAAGCGTATGTGAACGAGACACAATGCAAATTCTATTGTTATGCGGTTGCCTGCAACCGCTCGGGTGTTGAAGCATTAAGCAAGAATTTAAAACAAATCAATGATTTTTGTTTTTGTTATTTTTCGGTATGACTGGAAAATTATGGCATAAAATGACTGCAAATTTGGTCACCCTTAAATCAAGTGTCATTTTGTCAATGAAATTTGCCATTGAATACGTGGGAAAAGTATTGTAAGTCCGATGCAAATATACTTTATATCATAATATAAATAATTCGGTTAAACTTCAGAGTCATAACTCTGAAGTTTAACCGAATACAACTCATTGTGTAAAACACTTTACGGATTTGGCATTTTTCGAATTTTTTTATTTGGAATCATCACAAAAAAACAAGATGTGTTGTTAAGGTTCCGTAGTCCATCAAAGAACCCTTATAGTTTCAGTACGTCTGTCAGTTTGTCCGCAGTAAAACTTTAATTTGGCGTAGATTTATTCATTTTACATTAATTTTACGTACTTTTGGGGTACTTGTCATACAAGTTATATGAGGATTATGGATTTATTATAGATCGTCGAATAGGCCTTTTAAAATAATAATGATTTAGCTTACATCATTTTTCAATAAAGTTTACTGTTTCCATAACACTCCGCTCCATTTAGTTTTAAAAGGCAAATTCTTTAAAGAGTCTCATGACCCCCACCCTCTCCTAACTAATCGGCATCAGAAACTAAAATTAGGAACTAATTCCATTAAAAACAAACACTTCGAAAACAAATATAGCAATTTTTCGAGCAGCAAAGAAAAACTGACTATATACCATAACTTCCTGCAAACAGTATTTCGGTGAATCAAAAGTCCAATCTCGTAGTATAAAATAGCGCAAATATCGTTCCTAAATTTATTTTACTGCAACTACCGTCAAGTGTTCCTAAACTAAACCTTCTATGGGTAAAGCAACATGAATCTCCTGTTATTTACAGAAGTCGAATTTAAAATAAAATACAAGTCAAGAAGGATACCACATGACCTTTGCTTACATTTATTATTTACCTATGTTAATAAATGATTTATAACCTACTCACGAATCCCTGACTAACTTTTAAGCCCAGCATAAAACTTAGAATCCGAGCATCATTGGGTATAGCATAAAGTGCTATTTTTTCTTTAATCTTATCACTGCTTTTCATATATCCCAATCCCCAAAAGGAGACGCGTTTGATGTTGATTGAAAACTATACTTATTCCAAAGTGGGTAAGGGTAAAAATATCTGATTGTGTTCCGGAAGGGTCAAGTACAGTTGTAAAGCTAAGGTCAGTCTGGATAGTGCTGGCAACTTCTACCCAGTGAATCTCGAACATAACCATGATTCACCACGGTATCATGTCACACATGACGGGAAATATGTAAGAGTTTAGCTGCCAAATCTCTTGAGGTCGACACTATAATATGAAGTATTGTATGTACTAATATTTAAGTAAAAGTCGTATTACTAGATAATTTTCTACGAAACAAAAATAAGTTCAACCGAACTTTAGTTAAGTGAGTTTGTTTTGATTAATTACAAAACCAAACGACAATTATAATAAGGAATATTTAGTTACTAACTGAAAACCAACTGAGCTAAACTGAAACTGAATATAGTATTAATATTTAATTGCATTTAATTTCACCAGATTGTTAAGCATTCGAAAATTGTATTTTATTGTACCATAGATAAATAGAGATAGATATACCCGTATAACCATAGATATAAGATTTCTCAATACATACTCGCACATTTATCACTACTGTTTTACCATTTTCGTAATAATGCAACCTTACTATTTTTGTAATAAACCGTATCTTAAAAATGTAGTTAATATTTAATTCATTATTGTTGATAATCACTATTAGGATAATATGTAAACAACTCTTTTGTTAGCAAAAAAATCTTGAAATATTATTTTCAACACACTTGCTCAAAACGACGTTTTTATTCCACCGATTTTTGGCTCATAATCCTAGATATTAAACACGCGTGCTTTTTCAGTATATTATTGCACTAGTGCCTTTAGTTTATTAACCCGACCGATTTAAATTTGTATCTTTGTACCAAGTAGTAAGAAAGAAGAAGAAGCGATATAATTTAGTAGGGTTATAACTTTTATTTTAGCAACAAACAGTATTTATGCGAAAAATAACAGTATGTACATATTCATTTCAATAAATGGTAAATCCAGCTTTATTACTTAAAATAACTCAATTTCATTTAAAATCTTCTGTAATTTGTGTTTTAAACACGAATTATTAGATTTTTAATCTTTGCGGCTGGCCGATCTTGTTCGCGCCATAGCCTTGCGCGCGCATCGGTATCGCGGCAAGAAAAAAAACAACGCGCCATTTTTTGTAAATAATTGTCGGCTGTGACGAAGTTTGGATTCATTGTGAAGTTTGATATTAACGAAAATGTCTACTTTAAGTGAAAAAAATGAAGAAAACCTATTATTAACTCCGCCGGACACACGTAACGAGGCGAAAAACGCGTGCGATAGTCTTTTGCCATCAAAATCGAGTGAAATGTATTTTTACTAACTGTTTTAATAATTAAAATCTTACTAAATGAAGTCTTGTTTTTTCCTCGCAAGTGTGTTGAAAAACGTCGTATGAAACACGTGTGCTTATGACCATAATAAACGCGGCTTTCTTATGGCGCACTCGCTTTCGCTCGTGCGCACACAATATCGCCTTGTAAATAATGGTCAACTTAGCACACTTCATTATGATACCATAATGTACTATATTAGTACATAAAAAATGAGTTGTCGTAGTGCAGTGAAAGCAGCACTTTGGCAGTGATACTGATATTAAGTAACCTATGGCGCGATCGTGTTTGGATGGGTTACCATTCCGACTAAATAAGTGGCTTATATGACGGGAATATCCGTGCTTTGGCAGGTACGTTATGCCGTTGGTCCCAGCTAATATCGAATTAGTCGTCAAGCCTAGTCAGAGGCCTTATGGGTGGCTTGATAACATCTGACAGCAAGGTTATCGCTTGTGTTGCAAACACACCCCTCCGCTAATCCGCAATGAACCCGCGAGGTAGAGTATGACTCAAACTACCTCATAGTTGAGGTAAGGCCTTTGCCCAGCCGTGGAACTACAGGCTAACTCACCTATCATTCAAATATAATTATATTTACTTCAAAAATATGCAAAAATCACTCGACACCTTCACTTTTAGTATTATATGTCTGGTATTACGTATTTACCTCAGAATTTTCTTTTATTTCACAAAAAAATCTGCTAAATTGCTTTGTTTCGGTTCTAATTTTATAAATAATACTTTTACTCTGATTATGTGACTACACACCACACGGTTAAATATCTCTCATTTTTGTTCTTCTTCAGCAGACATTTTATAAATGACTTTTTCAGGTATACCTTACCAGACGATGAAAATCAAAAAGGGTAATATTATCATGATAGATGGCTACACATTTTCAAAAATGTACAAGGGTTCTCCTTTTTGGGTATGCTCTGCAAAGAAAAGTAACAAGTGTCAAGCGAAAGTCAAGATGGACGCGGCAGGTCGGGTGACACCATTAGTTATGGAGCATAGCCATAGACAACCACAGTATATTATGACTAAAAGTGGAGAATACATAAAAGTATAAGGCTAGTTTATAAGATTTTTTTTTTAATTCCTCTTGAAATTAACTACATTAAGTATATGTGCTGCAAAGTAATGACCAAAACCGAATGATGTCACGATAGTGCAGTCAAATTAAACATGAAAATCGGGTCGTGTTGCAAAGGGTCATTTTTTTTTAATATGTTGTTACGACCTATACCAATATTAAATTACCAGATTTGCAACTTCCACAGTGCTGTGCGAGCAGAGTTGTGCCTGTGTTTCAGTTTGTGCTCAATATTTTATTGAAGAATGCTTCTAACGGATATAGTCTCTAGAAATACTTTACAGAAGATTTAATTTGCTTTAATTAAAAATAGCGAGCTCTTCGAAATTGTAATTCAAAAATAGGCATTATTATTCAACTAGTGGTGGTTCTTTGAAATGTTCACTTATTTTGTGAAATGTCGTCATAAATACGCATCCCATGCAATATTTTAAGGATAAAATTGTAGTTAATTTATTTTATCTTTTATTTAGGATCAAATTGGTACACGTAGGGTCAGCGGTTTTCTCAAAACAACAATACCAAAGTAGCATACGCTGAGAGCACCTTCACGCGGTGAAGGTGGTTACTATATTTATTCTAGCTAAAACTTCCAAACTTAATAATTGATCAGTGTTTAATTGGCATGCCTTGAAGGAAGATTACTACAACTTAAGTCTTCTTTAAAGTATTTATAGTAACTCTAACGGTCAGAACAATTATTCATTAAAAAATTGAACACAAACTGAAAAAGTGCCGGCCAAGTGCGAAACGGACTCGCGCACTGAGGGTTCCGTGTCAACTTTAACTGAATTAGGGAATCCACTTACTTCCACTTAGTAAAATACCACAAATGTTGTTGACAGCAAAAATAATAAGATATAATAAAACTAAACTTAAATTAATTATAATTAAAATATATTTAAATTAAAAAGACTCAAGCAATGTTAATTTTTTTTCAAGAAATCCTCATCGCATGTTATGAATATTATAATGCTAATCAGTGCTGTCACTTTACAGGATTTGAATTTAAAATAATAAACTTTCAGAAAGGAGGATACTTGATCATGATAAACTGCTACACATTTTCTAAGGCAAGCACGTATTCGAAAACTTGGATTCGTTCCAGCTAGACTGCTTACAAATGCCCAGCCAAGATTAAGATGCAGGGTCTTGAGCAAGTCATTGAGGCACAAATCGAGCATAACCACCCGCCTCCGCAGCTACCACAATACTCAACAAGGAAATTATGACAAGATTAAATAATTTTAGTATAGTAAGATGTTTTGTAAGTAAATAAATTTGTCAATTTAGTGTATCTAGGTATTAAATGGGTTAGGGTTCCGTTGTCCAACAAGGAACCTTTACAGTTTTGCCGTCTGTCCATCTGTCAATCCGCAGTTCAGCGCAAAGACCTGAAGTGCTAGAAATTTGGCATAGATATGTATTCTAAGCTCCCTGCCAAAGTGATGAAATAATAATTTGAAAAATATTTTTTCATGGGTAGGTACCTCTTATACAAGTCACGTACGTAACGTACAAATGACTTTATTTTCTCTCGCCAAACCCATTCTGTGGGTATCGTTGAATAGGTCTTTTGAAATGATTGTGAGGCTGCTAACATTCTGTTATGATAAAGTCGCCTGTCTCCGTAACATTCAATTTAAAAAGGAAAATTTTTGTTAGAGTCCAAAGTACCCACCAATTTCCTAGCTAAACAGTAATAGATAAATATGTAAAAAAACACAGCACTAGCATATACGGTGAATTAAGAAGGAAAACTATCACAGATATTAGAAGTAAACAAATGACGGAGTTTTAGTTGTAGGTCATAGACTTAAAGCAAAATATTTTCATGTAAATTTTCGTTTAATAGTTTTTTCCTCTTAAACGCGTTAAGATACGAAACTGGAACTGTATTTAAATATTTGTATTGATTGTCTTTTTAAGCTGTAAAAAAAACATTTTTGTGAATTATCGATATCTAAAGATACAACCAGATTGTCTCAAAATTTCGAATAATTTGTTATTTAAAGGGAATCAAATGCTTACAAAATGGAAGGCAATCTTAATCATGTTTTGCAGGGCATTATTAGGGCACTAAAAATGTTTTCATACATAGTGGATACGGAACTCTTGAAACGTTTGAAAATTAGAATGCCAAATGAACACACCTTATTGACCTGCAACTGACATATCCACCGCATTCACTTTTATTTTTAATAATTTTTACTAGTCTTGCACCACACATTATTCTTATATTAGAATATATATATTGTGTTACAAATATTGAAAATATAATATCCTCATTCGCTCAAGCATAGTAGAAAATCAATTAATCAAGAAATGAATTTAGTTAAGGTGTTAATTATTCTGAATTATTATAAATAACAATTATGTGCACTTCAGATTAGGTATAAGTATAAGAAGAAAAATAACACTGAGTGTCAAAAATATTCAAACTAATAAATAAAAAGTGCATTAAATAAGTACCTAAGTTTATTTTATTCTAGTTTGTTATCATTCTCCGATAGGTAGTGGTTTGGTCAAGTGTAGGTAAACTAAATTAACTGACTATTTGTGTTCCTAATGAAATGATGTTGCTCAATTCTGTTACTTTTCAGGATATTTGAATTTAAAATCATAAACTCACAGACAGGAGGACACAGGATCATGATAAACGGCTACATATTTTCTAGGGCAAGCACGTATTCAAAAATTTGGATTTGTTACTGCAAGAGAGCCTATAAATGCTCAGCCAAGATTAAGATGCAAGGTCTCGAGAAGGTTGTCGAGGCGCAAATCGAGCATAACCATGCGCCACCAAAATTCTGCATTACGAAAGATGGAAAATACATTATACTCAGGTCGCGTTAAAAGTTTGCGGACTGGACCACTCACAAAAAAATATATTTAAAGAGCACTAACTGCACTCGAAAATTTCACTCTTTGATTTGAAAGCTTGTCATATACTTTGTATGTATGGTGCCCGTTTGAAAATGGCGTGTTGCATACGTGACGAATACAGTTTGTTTTTGGATTCGATAAATCACTTACGTATTCTACGGCAAATTTTATTGGTAAACTACCAGGGAAGGGAAGGTCGCATTCCTCATCCCTCTGAGACATTTTAAAAATTTACTTTTTAAATCTTTCAGTGCTCATTCTAACTCGTTTTATTTTCTCTTTCTGAAGCTCACGCACACAAATTACACCTCATTTTAAAGCTGATAAACATACTAAAAAAAAACAAAAAAAAACGTTGATTTGTTACAAAGTTTTGTTCTAATATCGGAGGTCCAATCCAAAATACAGTGTGTTTGTGTTTTGGTAAATATAGAAAATGACGCGATTATCTTAATGACGATTTACCTAAAAGTCGTCCAATTGCTGCAGTTACATAGTTATGCCCTTAAACGCTATAAAGCTGTGCACTCGAGGGATACCGCATAACGTGTCGGAAAAACAGATACCACTGCGCGTCGTTTAGTGTATCTTAAGTTGGAAAGTCCTTGAAAAATTGTTGTAGAAAAAAAACATTATGTTATTATTGTAAAGACATATACTCTATAGAAAAATGAGTAAATCATACGTTTTCTATAAGGTCTCTTTATATCAAAGTCCGTCAACTTTTAGTGCAACTCGTAGTAAAATAAATTTAAGTAAGACAGATGATCTTGAGAGTAAATAATCAGAAGACGTCTACCACATAGTCCAGTAAATTTTATCGGCGAGATGTATGATCTCCTTGCGTAAAATTGATCTCTTTCATATAACATGCAGTAATTTTTGTGTAACATTTTGTGATTTTAACATATTTTGTACAAAAAAGCAGATCGGCCTATTGTACCAATGATGTTGTATTAAGAAGAAGATGACGCCTCGCAAACTAAAAGAGTACAAAAATATGGCACCGTATGATTAATTTACCGTATGTCAATTGATTGACATCCATCAAATCAGACATCAGTTTCGGAATATATTCATAATAGACAAGTTTTCTTAATTTAATTTTTTAAAGTATGTAGGTCATTACAACTGACTTATAGTTTGGAAGAGAATGCCACTTTTTTGTATTTTTCTGGTATGAAGAAAAAACGAAAATGACAGTGTCTGTCAAACCATGACACTTTTATAAGATTAATGTATTTTTTTAAAAAGGTCTTTTGCTCAGCTATCGTCAGTGTCAGTCTGGTGTGACAAAGACAAAAAGTGGCATATAAAAATAATAGAGTATATCTGAAAGGTCTATATAAGATTAAAATATTTTTGTCAAGTAAATATTAAATCATTCGTTGCTTATTATTTAGTTGCCCACATACGTTTTTTTGTTCTAAACTGCCAATAAAAAAT
Source organism: Pyrausta purpuralis (assembly GCA_963924145.1). Taxonomy (NCBI): domain Eukaryota; kingdom Metazoa; phylum Arthropoda; class Insecta; order Lepidoptera; family Crambidae; genus Pyrausta; species Pyrausta purpuralis. Next base: position 25,767,861 of record OZ001643.1, read on the forward strand.
AAGACAAACCTTCAATATGCTTAAGATAAGTTCTATTATTTAGGAAACATGTGTACACTTTTTTCTTAAAATAAATAAGTTAATAATTAACATAACTCAATATTCATTCCCTACAAGCATCTACAGCTTGTCGAATAATATCAGTGACTAAAATTAATTACCCATTTGGTTGTAATAAATCATTTCGCTTAAAAATGTTTGCATTTTTGACAAGCAAAAAAAACTGTCTGTATAGCATACCTTCATGCAGAACAGTCCTTCGGGAATGCCTTATTAATTATCACTTCGTGTGGTAATTCAATTGCGAATTTATTCTTTTTACCTAAAAAATCAAGTAATCTAATCATGCAAAAATCAAAATCCATAAAAATCTTGAACCTGGAAAATCAAAAAACCTAGTTTTTGTTCGGCAAAGAAAATTCGATCTGTAAAATTTTTTCGTATACGAACTGCACGAGAGAGAGAGTTTAAGGGGCAATAGTCGTACAATACATATACGAAAATAGTTCACCGATCGAAATTTCCTTGTCGAAGCAAATATAATTTTTGTTTCTCAGGGTCAAGATTTCTACGTATTTAAATTTTGTTCGTGTAATCTACACCGTTTTGCCTAAAAAATCATGTAAAATATCTATTTTACATGATTTTTAGGCAAAACGGTTAAAATCGCAATCGAATTAGCACACGAAAAAAGTTCGATTGCCGCGAGAACTGGCCTCCTGTTGCTTGGTCGTTCTTAATTTTTTTTGACTGCAACTACCGTTTAGTGTACTTACACCAAAACATCCCTGGGTAAAACGATATGATTCTTCATTTTTTTTACAGAAGTCAAATTTAAAATAATAAATCCAAGTAAAAGAGGACACCTCATGGCCACGTATCTTCCTTTGCCTTCATTCATTATTTACCTATGTAAATGAATGATTTATTGCCTACTTATGAATCCCTGACTAACTATAATGCCCAGCCAAAAAAGCTTTGTATCCGAGCATGCATTGGGTATCCGAGTATAGCATGAAGTGCTATTTTTTCCTTTAATCATATCACTGCTTTTCTTTTACAGGTGTGCAATACAAGTTCATATATCCAAATCCCCAAAAGAAGACGCGTTTGATGTTGATTGAAAATTATACTTATTCCAAAGTGGGTAAGAGTTCAAATATTTGGCTGTGTTCCGGAAGGGTCACGTACAGTTGTAAAGCTAAAGTCAGTCTGGATAGTGCTGGCAAGTTCTACCCAGTGATTCTCAAACATAACCATGCTCCACCACGGTATCATGTCACACGTGATGGTAGATATGTTAGAGTTTAGCTGCTATACCTCTTGAGGGCAACACAAAAATATAAAAATTAGGATGTATTTGTCACCGTTAAATTTTAAACAAGATTATAATCGCTCTCGCGACATTGTACACTGTCGAAAAATTGTAAACCGTACATTCTTAAAACTCTAAGTTATTTAAATTCAAGTTAAAGCTATAATAAGTGTAGTCTAATGTAGTGTAACTTTTAATAGTCTAACAGGGCCTTTTTAATCCAAGTGCGTTTCATACAATGCTATTCAGTATTGTATGAATACCAAAGTTATGTTTGCGGTTAATGAAAATGTGCTCTATCTCAAAAACTACAAGTTTGATCCCGTTCAAACCAATTTTCGTTGTAAGTCTTTGACAAGATCTACATCATGTATTTTATTCAAAATTTTCACTCGCTTAGTTTAAAAGTTAGAGTGGGGGGACGGGACGCCCATTTTACCACTTTGGAACCGTGTATCTCTCAAATGTTAGACTTTTAGAGAAAATGGTTTTAGAAACCTTGATGTCATTTCAAACTTATCTATAGACACCATACACGCATAGGTTTGACAAAAAAAATATTTTTAACTTTTATTTTCATGCATGGTATTAAAACTACCTTAAATATTATTACTTTATTTATTTTTTGTATTAGAATCGTACAGCGGTTAAGATACATCTACCTACTAAGTTTCGACTGTGTAATACTCATAGTTTCCGAAAAAATTGACTGTGACATTCGGACGGACGGACAGACAGACAGACGAAACTAAGGGTTCTGTTTTTTGCCATTGGGCTACGGAACCCTAAAATGAGGTGTTCGTGGCGCAGTGAAAGCAGCACTCTGGCAGTAATACTGAAATTAAGTAACCAATGGCGCGGTCGTGTTTAGATGGGTGACACCATTAGTTGTGGAGCATAGCTATAGACCACTACAGTATATTTTGACTAAAAGTGGAGATTACATGAAAGTATAAGACTAATTTCTAATCATTGTATTTGAATTCGTCTTGAAATTAACTACATTAAGTATAATTGCTGCAAAGTAATGATCAAAATCGAGTGATGTCACCATAGTGTAGTCAAATTAAGTATGAAAATGGGGTCGTGATTGCAAAAGGTCAGATCATTCTGATTTTTTGTATGTTGTTTAGACCTATACCAAGACCAACATCAAATTACCAGATACCGCAACTTCCTAAGTGCTGTGCGAGCGGAGTTGTGCCCAAAAACTGAAAAATTTTCGATCTTTTTTCAGTTTGTGCTAAGTGAGTTAATATTTTAGTGAAAAATGATTCTGATAGATATAATCACTACAAATACTCTAAAAAAGACTTCAAATAAAGCAAGCTCTATAAAGCCGTAGTTTTCAAGAAACAGTTCTTCAAAAATAGGCTTATTTTTAACAAGTGGTAATTTTTCGTAATGTTCACATGTTTTATGGCATGTTCCCTAGAATACGCATCGCATGTAATATTCTAAAGATAAAGTTATATTTAACTATTTTTTATTTAAGATCAAGTCACAATATTTATTCTAGCTAAAACTCCCAAACTTATTAATTGATCAATGTGTGTTTAATTGGAATGCATTCTGGCTTATGATATGGCGGTGTCTGGCCGAAGGAAGACTATTACAACTTAAGTCTTCTTTAAAGTATTTATAGTAATTTTACCGCTAAGAACCTTTCCGCACTAAAATATTGAGCACAAACTGAAAATAGATCGAAATTTTCATGGCAATTGTAGTGCCAGTAGATTTTTTGAAATGTTTCAATGGATACCTTATATTTTAAAAAGCTGAAGTTAGTATAAAACTATTTTTAGTGTAAAACAGCAAAAAATACTTACTAAAACTTGGAATTTTGCCATCTTTTTCAATTTTATGTCAGACTTCCGCAAATATCGATGCTAGAAGTCTGTAAATATACATCTCCACTTTAAAAATGAAACATTTATTGAAGATTTTTAACAACACCCACCCCCTTAGATATAACATTTTCCTATACTTTGTGATGCAACGAAATTATATTCGTATGCGTTTAAGAACCAACAAGGAATCTTCCTTCTGGCTGTGTTCTGGAAAAAAATTAAAAAGTGTAAGGCTATAGCTCCTCGACTCCTGTCGTTACGGAGCATAACCATGAACCACCAAAGTATTTCATCACTCCTAGTAGAGAAAACGTTAAAAGTCTAAAACTTGTTTGTAACTTAAATCCGATGAACAGATGTTTTTGACTACGTCCGTCTAATATGAGACGTGTCGGTATAAAATTGTTTATTTGAGGCTAAGATGATTTTTTTTTTCAACGGTTCCTAAAGTAACAATTTCAGAAGTCATGAAACATTTTTCCTATAAGATCAATACTTAGGTGTTAGAATAGTCTCTTGGCGTAGTAGAAGTCAAGATGCATTTCCTGTATATGGGTGAGTATTATTTTGGCTCGTACCTACTAGTTACATATCCTTTATTATAAATGTAACTATTTAAATAATGTAAGTTTGACTACATTTTAAGGGTATCAGGCTTGATCGAGCAATCTTACATGTTTACTTTATCGGAATTGTATTCATACAAGTTTCATGAAAACATTGTACCTATGCTATTTGAAACTATTTCTAATAAGTACGTTTAGTGTTATTAAAATAAATCTGTTAAAGTAAGTATAATAACGTTTTATATTTCACACCAATTTCCTCTATAATGGGGATGCCTGTTTCAATAAAAACATTCTTAAAGGTTTGATTGCTTTCGTCGTTATCACTTGCAGACTTAACGCTGATTCTCACCATGCATGTAATATTTGTATGTGGTGAGCTATATTTACTCGTACATAATAAGAGTACACAATACGTGACTGAGAGAATAAAACTGTAGCAAATCATTATGGTTTTCCAAGAAACCAAATTACTTATTTCATATTGCCGTCTTGTTAATTCAACGTTAAATATTCTTTCAGTGCCTGTATTCTGGAGAACAAACCGCGGTACACTTTATCTGAAAACCGTCAAGAACTGACGGTTTTCAGTTCGTTAAGCACTTCCAAAGGACGTTTAAGACGAGATGGCAGTGCTCCTCACACAACAGCGGATGTAAAGTTTTCATCTACACCGCCGAAGTGACAGATGGCATTGAGGTCATTAATAGAAATAATGTCCATAACCATCCACAGCCTGAGATTAAGGAGTGATACTAAATACCGGTATGATCGTGTTATCTTCACAAGGTCGTTTGTCCATCCGGCTAGTAGGTAGATGCCCTACGCTGCGCTGTTGGTCGATGAATCTCCTATCTAGAACTTTTATGCCCAACGGCCATAAGTTATTCGTGCTTTGGCCTATGAAATGCGGACGAAAGCTTAGGGCTCATGCCTATAGCGTTAGTAATAATTAATGTCACAAGTGTTCCTAAAGTGACCATTGATGCTTATTAAGTTATAATAAAAGTAAGCATAATTAAAAATCCTTCTATGGCAATAACTTAAACAAAGAAAATTACATACTTACATATTAAAATTATTTAGAGTTAATTAATTTGCTGGAGGCTGGTTTTTGACAGTAGAATTTTTTTTTTTTTCATTTACAACCTATTTTAAGGATTTAAATGAATAGATGCTGTAATGGGTTGAATTAACAAGCATCTTATTGCACTAGTAATAAGGTGTCATGAGTAACATTGCATAAACGAATCAACATTTTCGCCGGTTCTATCAACTGAAGCCGTGGCGCAACGCGCTATGCACGCTGTGAAACATAGCAATATCCGAGAGAGGCCGGTTCGATCCTCCACTCATCTTCACTCTTTTTGTATTAGCATGTTTCTAGTAATTATTTGTATTGACAGTTTAATTTGTGTAGTTCATTCAAAAGTTTAAAATGCAAACATGTTAGCGTTTCTGATCACTGTACCACGGAAGATTGAAACGGGCAGACCTGTGTCAGTTGGTCGAACATAATTGTGTACATACCGACATTGTGAAATTGTAAATGCAAAATAAGTGCAAATGGTTTTGAAAATTTAGTTTTACACAATTTATCTTTTGTACCAGAACGGGGTAAGTCTAGTTATAAGTACTGTAAAAATGCTATGATTTAGTGCTCAGTAATAGTTCGTAGGAACTAACGGGCCATTATTGTTATAGCCTTTCGAAATGCCTTGGAATTCACGACATATAGTGAAATGGCAGTGACTGGAAGGCGTTGTCCTGCGTAACACATATTCTTAAGATTCTAATTGTTAAATTACACCGCTAAATCAGAAGAACACCTAAGATACTAGCCGGAGAACTAGGATTGGCAGGGTTCCGCCATCAACATCTTTGGAAAACCCTCCTTGCGTCCAACCTTTTCTTTTCATAATTAATTTTAAGTATAAGCTATTCGTTATAGTACCTCAATATTTAATTAGACATAGTTTAGGTAAACAATATTATAAAAGTGTGTATAGTACGGATGTCCCGTCAGGAAAGTATTAAGTGATGATTTCATTCTGTACAACGGCGTTAAGGTGCATTCACACTTAACTTGTAATCTTTTGTGAACAATAAAGTAATTTTGTAATCTTACTTGAATATCTTTTGATTTAGATCATAACAATGGCGCACAACGTAAAATAACATCAATACTGGGCTGCTGAGTACCACTTTGGCTCTGTTTATATCTGTATATTGTGATAATATAAACTTGTGTTTTTTTCAGAATCATTAGGTTACGTCATTTTATATTGAGTTAGTGATAATAGAGTAGTCGGGTTACGGGTAAATTAGTAAAACTGAGTAAGGTTATAGTTGTAGATAGAAGATATAAAATAAAAGTTAGTGATAGTGATTTGAACCGATTAAGACTTAAAATGGATCCAAAATATTTATTAAAGGATGAGCTGGAGTTTGAACTTGCGTCTCGAGGTGTTTACGTAAAAAGTTATGTACCGGTATTAAAAAAGTAATTGGCGGAAATGTTGGACAATGAGCAATCAGGCCAAGAAACAGTGTACACAATTAAAGCTCCTAAGCAAAGTTTCGAAAACCCAGTAGAGGAATTAAATACATGTTCCGCAAAGCTAGACATTGTTTCGTCATATGTAGCTGAGATAGAGGGTAGACCTGACAAAACTTTATTCAGGCGTTTAGTTAGCAGATTGTACCATCTTAAAAACAGACTCAATTTTATCGTTACTAAGGAAGAAGGACAGGAAGAGAGTTTACAGAAATTAAATGAAAAATGTGAAAACTTGCTTTTAAATTTAGAAGATAAAGATGAAGCAGTAGAGGACGAGGAAAACTTAACAGAAGATGATAGGAAAATTTTACAGGAAACACTGGGCCAGCTTGGTGTACAGATAATTAATAAATTTGAAAATAACTCAAAATCTAAGCCGAAACCTGCGCCAATTTTGAAACCTGAGCCGTTAGATGATAACCTGGAAGAGGCGAGCACAGACCACCTGGATCACGTAAATCTCAATAAAAACTTCTCTAAATTATCTAGGCTGGTTAGGACCTCAACGGTGGAGGAACACAACGTAAAACATAAGCTTGTACCTATTAGTCAGTGGGGGCTAAAATTTTCAGGAGAGATAGGTCAGAGCGTAAACGCTTTTATTGAAAGAATTAATGAAATTAAGGATGCGAGAAATGCAACGAATGAAGACTTATGGCGTTACGCTATTGATTTCTTTGAAGGGGATGCTCTTATATGGTACAGAGCCAATAAAAAATATATACATAATTGGATCGAGCTAGTTATTTTTTTGAAACGAACCTTTCAAAATCCATTTTACCAGAAGGAACTGATGGATGAAATTAATAAAAGAACGCAGGGTAAGGAGGAGAGGGTTATCATTTATGTTTCAGCCATGCAAAATATGTTTAATAGACTTTCTAAAGAAGTGTCAGAACTAGAAAAAATTAGGATAATACTAAAAAATTTACAACCTTACTATCAACGCGCAGTCTGTAGAGACGAATTTGAATCAATTTCAGATTTAGTAAATGTTCTTAGAGTAATTGAAAGAACGAAAATCAATTGTGACAGATTTCAGGAACCGCAAAATCAGAGTAATCGGTTGGAGCCAGACTTAGCGTATAAAGTGAATCAATCAACTAGTAAAAATAGTTACCCGGGGTCTTCAGAACCTAGCAACAATCTTGAAATAAACATGGTGAACACCAGTAACAGTGCTAACAAGAGATGTTGGAATTGCCGAGAAACAGGACATCTGTTTAGGACCTGCAAACAGCCAAAACAAAGATTGTTTTGTTATAGATGCGGGAAATTTGGTGTGATTGCTAAGGAATGTTTATGCAAGGGAAACGAACAAAGGGAAAGTTCAGAACCTGCCACATAAGCTTTCCCTGTGATAGAAATAGTAAGGAATGGCAGGATTGGCTAAGTACGATAAGACATTATTTTCTATCTGGGGAAATCTGTCCTGTTGTCTTACAAAAAGGCAATGACAACAGATGCTATGTAAAAGTAGACATTTTAGGTAATGCATATTCGGGACTATTAGACAGTGGGGCAAATAGGTCAGTCATAAGTCCAGATTTTGCAAAAATATTGGGTTTACAGGGTTTAGAGTCACACAAGACTAGAAACATGCAAGTATCCACAGATGATGGCTCACAGCAGGAAATAGTAGAAATTATTGATGCACCTGTTAGCTTCGATGATCAATTTCATGTATTCCCAATGTTTGTTATGAAAAACTTAACGCAAAAAATGATACTTGGTAAAGACTTTTTTGATGAATTTGGCATATCTTTTAAATTCAACAGTAACGTTATTCAGAAACACACTTGGATTTAGACCATTACGGTTAAAGAGCCAGCTATCATTTCTATAGAAAATCTTAATCCACACCAAAAACAAGAAATAGACAAACTAATAACGTACATGACAAACACGATTGGTGGTGGACTGGGAAGGACACATTTGATTACACACACAATTGATACAGGTGACAGTAAGCCAATATACAGAAAACAGTTTAACTATTCACCAGTCATTAAGAAACAAATTGAAATTGAACTTAATAAGATGATTGATAAGGATGTTGTCGAACCGTCGAATAGCTCCTGGTGCTCCCCTGTTTTGATTGTGAAAAAGCCAAACGGAGAAAATAGGCTATGCTTAGACAGTAGGCAAATTAATAAAGTAACCGAAAGAGACACATATCCTTTACCAAGAGTAACTACTGTTATAGACAACCTACGCAATGCGAAATTCTTAAGCACCATAGATTTAAAATCAGCATTTTGGCAAATTCCTTTAGATGAAACTAGTAAAGAAAAAACGGCTTTTGCGATACCTGGTAGAGGATTATATCAGTTTAAAGTCATGCCCTTTGGTCTTGTTGACGCTTCGCAGACACAGCAAAGGTTGATGGATAAAGTTTTTCACGCATTTGATGATATTGTGGTTTGCTCAGCGACTTTTGAAGGCCATATCAAACTATTAAGACAGGTGATAGATATTTTAAAAGAAGCACATATTACAGTAAATATAGAAAAATGTAAGTTTGCCCGTCCAAGCTTGCGTTATTTAGGGTACATTGTAGACAAAGATGGACTTAGAACAGACCCAGATAAGGTTACAGCCATTCTCAACTTTCCTAGACCTACAAACATGACAGAATTAAAACGCTTTATATGAATAACATTGCGCCATGTAATGGGTTGAATTAACAAGCATCTTATTGCACTAGTAATAAGGTGTCATGACTAACATTGCATAAACGAATCAACATTTTCGCCGGTTCTATCAACTGAAGCCGTAGCGCAACGCGCTATGCACGCTGTGAAACATAGCAATATCCGAGAGAGGCCGGTTCGATCCTCCACTCATCTTCCCTGTTTTTGTATTAGCATGTTTCTAGTAATTATTTGTATTGACAGTTTAATTTGTGTAGTTCATTCAAAAGTTTAAAATGCAAACATGTTAGCGTTTCTGATCACTGTACCACGGAAGATTGAAACGGGCAGACCTGTGTCAGTTGGTCGAACATAATTGTGTACATACCGACATTGTGAAATTGTAAATGCAAAATAAGTGCAAATGGTTTTGAAAATTTAGTTTTACACAATTTATCTTTTGTACCAGAACGAGGTAAGTCTAGTTATAAGTACTGTAAAAATGCTATGATTTAGTGCTCAGTAATAGTTCGTAGGAACTAACGGGCCATTATTGTTATAGCCTTTCGAAATGCCTTGGAATTCACGACATATAGTGAAATGGCAGTGACTGGAAGGCGTTGTCCTGCGTAACACATATTCTTAAGATTCTAATTGTTAAATTACACCGCTAAATCAGAAGAACACCTAAGATACTAGCCGGAGAACTAGGATTGGCAGGGTTCCGCCATCAACATCTTTGGAAAACCCTCCTGGCGTCCAACCTTTTCTTTTCATAATTAATTTTAAGTATAAGCTATTCGTTAGAGTACCTAGATATTAAATTAGACGTGCACGTCATAGGTTAGGTAAACAATCTTATAAAAGTGTGTATAGTACGGATGTCCCGTCAGGAAAGTATTAAGTGATGATTTCATGCTGTACATCATAACAATGGCTATTGTTATGTTATATTGTTATGATCTAAATCAAAAGATATTCAAGTAAGATTACAAAATTACTTTATTGTTCACAAAAGATTACAAGTTAAGTGTGAATGCACCTTAACGCCGTTGTACAGAATGAAATCATCACTTAATACTTTCCTGACGGGACATCCGTACTATACACACTTTTATAATATTGTTTACCTAAACTATGTCTAATTAAATATCTAGGTACTCTAACGAATAGCTTATACTTAAAATTAATTATGAAAAGAAAAGGTTGGACGCCAGGAGGGTTTTCCAAAGATGTTGATGGCGGAACCCTGCCAATCCTAGTTCTCCGGCTAGTATCTTAGGTGTTCTTCTGATTTAGCGGTGTAATTTAACAATTAGAATCTTAAGAATATGTGTTCCGCAGGACAACGCCTTCCAGTCACTGCCATCTATACTTATAATATTATAAAGCTGAAGAGTTTGTTTGTTTGTTTGTTTGTTTGTTTGAACGCGCTAATCTCAGAAACTACTAGCCCGATTTGAAAAATTATTTTTATGTTAGATAGTCCATTTATCGAGGAAGGCTTTAAGCTATATAACATAAAGACACGACTCACAAGACCACAGCAGCAATGAAAAATGTTGCGAAAACGGGAGAAAGATATTCCTTTTGAGAGCTTCCGCTGCGTACGCTGCGGAAACCGCTAAAGTTACACAAAAATCATGTATGACAAGATTGTTCAGCATTAAGAGTTCTATAATAAAGTCCGCGACAGCATAAGTCTATCTTTTATGGTTGACTTACTACAACCTTTTTTATGTTAATAAATTTGTAAAAAAAATAATGCATCATTTTTAGTGGTGTATTATACACACAGGTATTTATTCTTATCAAAATAAATACGTTCATCATCACGAGCATTTCATTTAAAACAAAGTTGCCATTTATATCATTTGATTCCAATAAATATCTTAGGAGCTATCACAGTTTTAACATAACTCCGCACCAAAATAATGTTCGCAGCTTAAGTACAACGTGCGCTTTCGCTAATATATTATAAAGCTGAAGAGTTTGTTTGTTTGAACGCGCTTATCTCAGGAACTGCTGGACCGATTTGAAAAAATATTTCTGTGTTGGATAGCTTATTTATCGAGAAAGGCTTTAGGATATAAAACATGACGCTGCGACGGGAGGGGAGGGGAGGGAGCAAACTCAAAACGCGCGGACGAAGTCGCGGGGGACCGCTAGTATATTATAAAGCTGAAGAGTTTGTTTGTTTGAACGCGCTTATCTCAGGAACTGCTGGACCGATTTGAAAAAATATTTCTGTGTTGGATAGCTTATTTATCGAGAAAGGCTTTAGGATATAAAACATGACGCTGCGACGGGAGGGGAGGGAGCAAACTCAAAACGCGCGGACGAAGTCGCGGGGGACCGCTAGTTTCACTATATGTCGTGAATTCCAAGGCATTTCGAAAGGGTAGAACAATAATGGCCCGCTAGTTCCTACGAACTATTACTGAGCACTAAATCATAGCATTTTTACAGTACTTATAACTAGACTTACCCCGTTCTGGTACAAAAGATAAATTGTGTAAAACTAAATTTTCAAAACCATTTGCACTTATTTTGCATTTACAATTTCACAATGTCGGTAAGTACACAATTATGTTCGACCAACTGACACAGGTCTGCCCGTTTCAATCTTCCGTGGTACAGTGATCAGAAACGCTAACATGTTTGCATTTTAAACTTTTGAATGAACTACACAAATTAAACTGTCAATACAAATAATTACTAGAAACATGCTAATACAAAAAGAGGGAAGATGAGTGGAGGATCGAACCGGCCTCTCTCGGATATTGCTATGTTTCACAGCGTGCATAGCGCGTTGCGCCACAGCTTCAGTTGATAGAACCGGCGAAAATGTTGATTCGTTTATGCAATGTTAGTCATGACACCTTATTACTAGTGCAATAAGATGCTTGTTAATTCAACCCATTACAATGCTTATTCATGTTAAGAATTTCTAGGTTTTTTCATTTTAGTAAATGATAATAAATAAAATTTATTCAGTTTTAGCATAAACTTTTAATTGTACTTATTCCAAGAAATAAATGGATGGAATTGTAAGAAAATTTTATTTTGATGTTAGGTTATGTAATTATCAAATATTTTTAATTAACGATCCTATTTAAATGAAGTTAATAAAACTTATCAATATATATAAGGCTACCTCGTTTTAAGTGATAATATTTTAAAGGTAGATTTAGAAAAATAAAGGAAACATATTTTGTACGAAAAATTTTTTTTTTTATACGGTAGTTTTCGAGAAAATGGCCTCTAAACATGTAGAAAAAAGAGTAAAATAAAACACCCCGTGCCGTGTGTTGCTGAGCGGAGCTCTCGGTTTTTGTAGGTATCGTCATACGCGCCGCCCATCGCCGCGATGTTGCCTGCCTGCCTACACGTGTCGCGCTCGCGGCCGCTCTCCCGCCTCGCCGCGTGACGCGAGTCAGTCTGCCAAAAACATTCGCGTTTGTATGTCGTGTGCGCGCGCGACGCGGACCTGCGGTGCGTTTTTCGAAGCCTGGGCCGGGTGACCAGCATCACATAGTTTCCCGCCGCGCCTTGACCTGGTACGGCACCTACTGCCAAACACCGCAGACGCTTGCTATGGCGGTTTCTGCACAACGAAGCCCTCCACCTTTATCACTTGAGGGTCCAAGAATTGCTGTTGGCGGGGATTACGCCTTTATCACTTGAGGGTCCAAGTTTTGCTGCTGGTGCGGACTATGCGACGAAGATCGAGCAGCTCGAGCTCGAGTCCTCTCGTTGACTACTGCGCGATTGCACAATGCTGCAGTTATTCGCCACCAATTCCAGCAAAGGTTCAGTGCATACGTGTGTGAATGAACAGTGAATGCCGTGATAGCCAGTGAAAAAAAACAGTGCTCGTGATAGCTAGATTGTCTAGTGCTCGCTTCAGTTTGCATAATAAGTTTAGGAGACATCGCCTCAATTTGTAGTAGGTAACCTGTTTTACTGTAAATCTTTGACGTCATTGTTTTCAAATGTTAACTTATTGCTGCTGATAAAAAAAAATGTATTTGTAAACCAATGCAGAAATCCTAGTTTTAATTTATTTTATTGTGAAATAAGACTTGTATCTACATATCTGTACAAAAACTGAGCAAGTGCGATAATTTAAAGTAAAAAATAATAAAAATTTACGTAATTTTCAAAGATGTGTTCGCGTTTTATGTGTTATGTTTATTTACGGTACGTGACAAACGAAATTTAAAACAAAACTGTGTTAAATTTACTCACGCAATTTTTAGTGCATATCCATCTACTGAATCAAAAGGAATCAATAGGTACTCATTAGGTAGGTAGGTAGGTAACTACAACATCTGTTAAAGTTAGATTTGGTAAGATTGGAAATTTTAATAGGTATTCTTTTTAAAGTTCACTTTCACATAAGATTTGTCTTATTATTATTAAATAAACAGAGGTAACACAACACAAATAGGTAGTTTCAGTTTATCATTACCTACAACATCTGTTAAAGTTAGTTATAAATTTTAATAGTATTCTTTTTAAGATAACTTTCACATAAGCTTTGTCTCCTTATTAAATAAACAGAAGGAACACAACGCAATTAGGTAGTTTTAGTTTATTATAGCTGCCCAGCTGTTCATGTTTTAAGCCTGCGATAAACACATAGGTACCTAAGTTGAGTTTCTGTCTTAATTTATCATACACTAGCGGTCCCCGCGACTTCGTCCGCGCGTTTTGAGTTTGCTCCCTCCCCTCCCGTCGCAGCGTCATGTTTTATATCCTAAAGCCTTTCTCGATAAATAAGCTATCCAACACAGAAATATTCTTTCAAATCGGTCCAGCAGTTCCTGAGATAAGCGCGTTCAAACAAACAAACTCTTCAGCTTTATATATTAGCGCAAGCGCACGTTGTACTTAAGCTGTGAACATTATTTTGGTGCGGAGTTATGTTAAAACTGTGATAGCTCCTAAGATATTTATTGAAATCAAATGATATAAAGGGCAACTTGGTTCTAAATGAAATGCTCGTGATTATGAATGTATTTATTTTGATAAAAATTGATACCTGTGTGTATAATACACCTCTAAAAATAATGAATTATTTTTTTACACATTTATTAACATAAAAAAGGTTGTAGTAAGTCAACCATAAAATATAGACATATGCTGTCGCGGACTTTATTATAGAACTCTTAATTCTGAACAATCCTGTCATACATGATTTTTGTGTAACTTAAGCGGTTTCCGCAGCGTATGCAGCGGAAGCTCTCAAAAGGAATATCTTTCTCCCGTTTTCGCAACATTTTTCATTTCTGCTGTGGTCTTATGAGTCGTATCTTTATGTTACACAGCCTAAAGCCTTCCTCGATAAATGGACTATCCAACGTAAAAAAAAATTTTCAAATCGGGCCAGTAGTTTTTGAGATTAGCGCGTTCAAACAAACAAACAAACAAACAAACAAACTCTTCAGCTTTATAATATTAGTATAGATACCCAGCTGTTAGTGTTTCAGGCCTCAGATAAATGGACACATACCTTCCTAAGTTTTTGTCTTTGTTTTCATACCCAGCTGTTTTGTTTGTTTAGCGTTTATCTAACTGATCGGTCTGTTTGATTTATTAGGTACTGATACACGTTCATAATGTTTTTTTTTCACATTAGTGTTTCGTAATAATAGGTAATCGAATGCAGTAGGTAGTTACCTTTAATATTATTATTATGTAGGACTAAATAAATAGGCGCGCAGTGGCGCCCCCTACCGCGCATCGGCACGCCGCATGAATGAGAAAGGCATCTTCTGTCACGCTCACGCCCACGCGTCTGTCTCGTTCTCGCTTAGCTAGTCCATCTTCCGTCACGCTCAGGCCCATACGTCTGTCTAGTTTTCGCTCAAAATAGTACTTATGTAAGAGACGAAAGGTGATGTCGCGGAACAGGGTGTTCTTGAAAAATAATATTTTTTTTGTTAGGAAAAATAAAAACGTAAACGGGCCAGTTTTCAAAAAAAAAAAAATGGGTCCTCTTTCTATGTTATTGTTTGATGCTCTGTTAAAATATTATCCCTTAAAACGAGGTAACCTTATATATGCGCAAATAAAAAAATCAGACAGCGCCATGTTTAGATATGTCTGCGTAACATCGAATGTAGGCATCGAGTTATTTCATTGTTACACTACAAAATAAAATTTTCTAACTCCATGTTCATTCTAGGACCAGAATACATAAGGACGTCCTGCAGGGCAACAGTTCTAATGCTGAATGGACACAAGTTTCTGCGCCATCTTAAAAGTGGAGTCAACTGCGCCCCGCACCACCACAAGGGGTGTCGAGCTGTGGTCTACACTATGCACAATGGGCCTATGCTTAAGAGCAACAACGTTCATACAGTTATTCATTACAGTTATGTTATTCATACAGATAGTTTTGTAAACAATAGCCTATATAGGCAGAGACGACCAGAATCTCAATTTTTTTAAATACATGCGTCAATATTCCGCGTGATTTTCGTTCGAAATTCAACTAAAAGTCTTCGATTAACCACTCTAAATATTAACGCCAATAGTTACACAGTTGAGTTTTTAATACTGGTATAAATTTTTACTTAATTTCGTTCGAATATTGAACATTGATGAAAAAAACACACATATGCCATATAAAAAATAGAGCTCCGCAGTTCAAAAGTTATTTCACACTACTAGATATCATGATGATAATACTTGTAATATCTAAACTCTCTCTCTAAACTAACATCCGTAATATACGGAATATCTTACTTACTTACGTGTTTTTTTTTCTACAAGTAAATTTTAGGTTTTTAAGGGCACTTCGTATCCTCATATCTAGGTACAAGTTCTTGGAACATCTGGACCTGGGCCAGAAGACAATATGGCGATGCGGCAGTCACCGCAGATTCGGGTGCCGAGTGGTTATCTTTACGGTGTTAAATAATATCATAAAAATTTAGAACCACCCACCTCTGCATAATCCTCTTTTGTAAAGTGAAATAACTATTTTTAAAACAGTAATTAGGTATTAATTAAGCTTTATAGAATTATTTAAAGGTAGAAGACAGTATTATGGTGTAAAAACGCTTCGATCAGAAAATTAGTGTAAGCATCTGACGACCCGTCTGGTGTAGTGGTCGGGAAATCGCCTACTAAGCAGCGGCTGCGGGTTCGATCCCCGCACAATACAAACATTTGTGTGCATGAACATTTCTGTTTGTATTGGTCTGGGTGTTTTCTATGTATATCATGTATGTATTTACAAACAAAAAGTATTTAAGTATTATATCCGTTGTCTGGCACCCATAACACAAGCTTTAAGTAGCTTACTTTGGGACTAGATGGCGATGTGTGGGAATGGCGATGTGCGGTTAGCGAGTTAAGCGATAGGGAACGGACGCGTGTTGTTGTCGCTCCGATTCTTTATTTTTACTAATAAACAAAAATCAGTTTTAAGTGCATAGTGATTGGTTCCAAAACTAAGTGACTTTTACGCCAATTTTTACATATTTGACAAGTCGTACTGCTGCATTGAGGTGGCTGAGGTAGGCACCTCCTCGCTTCGGGTAAAAGAGACGGACTCTGGTGACAAAATAATTCATCTCCTTCACGCTGGTATCGTGCGGTTTACCCGTATGCAAAGATTAAACATCGCAGAATAGACACAATGTCGCCTTCACCTAAAAAACACTATAATTCGAACCCTAATTTATCTTCTTCGTCTGGACACAATGTCACTGTTCGCTAACGCAAACACGATGAGGACATCCACGAAGCATTTACCGAGTTTTCAAAAGAAATGATCTTGTCACTGAAGGAGCTGCGTTCAGACTTTGACAGCAACTTATCAAAAATTAATGACAGTGTGAATACTTTTATAAGAAAAGACATTGCGAATCTAACGAAGACAATTCTTGAGATATAGACAGGAATGAAATCCATTCTGGAGGAGCACAATAAACTCAAGACTACAGTTCAGAACCTAAGCACGAGACAAAATGTCCTGGAAAATGATTTGGTTGATCTACAAACCGCTGTCCAATTTAGTTCCGATCGGCAGGATAATATTGTGGAAAAAATCGAATGTTTAACTGCACAAGTAAAAAAGGTCGAGTCTTTGGAATTGGAGATTGACGAAGTTAAGCGACAGAACCGCACGCTGAAATTGGAGATTAACTCCAACAATCAACGCGAAAGATTAATGAACATAGAAATCACGGGAATTCTTGAAAAAAAGAATGAGGATTTGAACGCAATCTTTGTAAACATCGTAGAAAAACTAGGCATTCATATAACTGATAACGACTTTGCTTACGCCAACCGTGTGTCTCCAAAAGTGAAAATGAATGGACGGCCGAGAGTAATAATTGTGAAAATGAGGACGAGACTGCTTAAGGATAACACCATCTCCAGCGCTCGCAAGAGGCGCTTAACAACGTTGGGTTTAGGGTTCACGGAAAATTCATCCCCCATATACATAAATGAGCATCTTACTCACGCAAACAAACAATTATTAAAAAAATGCAAAAAAACAGTTAAAACTAAACTGTACCAATTTGTTTGGGTAAAAAACGGAAGAATCTATGCGAGGAAAAACGACCGTTCACCAGCGTTACCAATAAACTGCGAGGAAGATCTTTTAAACATGGTTTAACAATGGCTGTGACTGTGAGTCTATTTGTAATTGCTTTAGGTTCGTTTCTTGGTTCTTATAGTTTAACTATAGTTGCCGATGTTAACATTTACATAAAGTCTTTTATTTTTTTGCACATTTATCTTCTAACTCAATTAATGAGGCATATTATTACTTTAACTGTTGATATTGCTGCTCACACGATGTATTGTAGTTTTGTTTCGAGTATTTCTGTATCAATTTTGGTTATTTCAAAAATGATTTTTTGTCACTCTGAATCTAAGTTAAGTTGCCCATCTGTCAATAACTACTCTTTGGTTATATACGGTCTATGCCTATTGGCATGACGAAAGGTGTGCGATGTTATCGTAATGCAGGTGCGCTCAATGCATGTGCGATTATTATTTTTTCATTTGATTGTTTACGCTTCCTCTGGAGCTGTTAAATTGTCAATTTTAATAAAATGCAACTTATTGGATATGCTTTTTGTATTGCGTTCCATTTGTTTTATTAGTCTTAAAAGCACAATTACTTCTCGTTTGCACTCAATTATTTATTTCCATATTGTAGTTACAATAAACATAGTATATACTTTATTATATCATATTATAATACCAACTCATTACATGAAAACTATCACACAATATAGTCTTTTGGTACCATCGCTGCAACATTAGGTACCAAATGGGCGCACACTCATTTTGGGAGCGTGCAGTACCTGAGCTCACTAGCAACTTATCACATTCGTACCAGCGCAGTGCGGTGTTCGCGTCCTACCTGCTAAACTATTAATTTTTAACCATATTAACGTTTATTTCTGCACGTAATGATCACCGAGTGCTAGTTATATCTTTGAATGATTTAGGACCTGTATTTTACTGTAATGTTGGTAATGTTAGCCATGAATTTAGTTATTTTTACTCATTTATATGCGATGCTTTAGTGCATTTGTTTAAACAAATACTCATCGTGTCGATCAAAGTGCGCCCTATTCATTGCCTACTTTTACACACTGTTATTTCATATTGCGTGCACTCGCTAGTAGATGAATTTTTGCTTGTTAAAGAGTATCATAGTTATTTACTTAGATTTCTGTCACACAGTAGGTTTAAAAAAAAAACAAGATATTATTTTGCGATGGCTAACAATAATTTAAATATATATTATCAAAACGTCCAGGGTTTACGGACTAAATGTGTTGATCTACGCCTTAATATTCTGACTTAAAACTATGACATCATAATTATAACAGAGACCTGGCTGCATAGCGGTATTTTCGACAGAGAACTTTGTGATGATAGGTATGACGTGTTTAGGGCTGACCGTAATTTGATTGCTTGCGATAAAAGCACAGGCGGTGGGATATTGATATTAACGCGGCGCTCGCTGGTTGCGCAACTCCGTGACCTTGGTTCTTGCGAACCTACGGAATTGTTGTGCGTTACCATACCAGGGCGTGCATGTGCCTCAAGCTCCGACTTACATTTTCTTACAGCTTATACACCTCCTACTGTGCGACAAATGTCTTCAGACTTAAACATAACTAGAGAAATATTTAAAACATTGCCAAGCTATGCCTTAATGACAAATTCGTCGTTATTGGCGATTTTAACTTACCATGTTTTTCATTGAACATTGATGGATCTTACTCAACCGTCTCTAAAAGTATACCAGCTGAAGTACAGGAAGCTGGTGTGCATATGATAGAAACACTTACACTTTCTGGTTTAACACAATATAATGTTTTGAAGAATCATGCTGGTAACACCTTGGACCTAGTATTTTCGAATTTGCCTCTGGAACTAACACCTTCACTTGCACCGCTTTTAAAGGAAGACCGTGCACATCCAGCGTTTGATTTTATCATTTTAGATTTGAGTATCAGCCCATTGAAAGAGGTCTCGTCACAAAGACGTAATTTTCATAAAGCATGCTACCACAAAATAAACGAATACTTTCTTAAACAGGACTGGGAATCTCTCTTGTTTAAAGGCAGTGTGGACGAGGCTGTGGATAAAATGTACGGCGTCATAGATACTTGCCTGGATTTGTACATCCCTCTTAACCGTAACTATCGCAAACGATCTTATCGATATAGTATACGCCTTCGTTAATTAACATTATTAAAGAAAAATCCAAAGCTCACTCAAGATGGAAGAGGTATCGTAATGAGTTGGACTACGGTAAGTTCGCTCTATTGCGATCCAGAGAGCGGCGCGTGCAACGTGACTGTTACAAAACATTCATATCTAATTGCGAAAACAATATTAAACATCGACCACAAAATTTTTGGACTCTGGTAAAAGCAGTGCGCGGCGGATCGGCTTATCCTAAAAAACTGTATTTGGAAGGCGTTGAGTACACAGATGGAAGAGACATGTGTAATGCTTTCAATACTTTTTTTCAGAGTGTATTTGGTGTACCTTGTATTGACCCACCACGGAAACAGGAACAACCACTGTGTACCGACGTAGTATCTAATGTCCAAATTTCTGTATCTCAAGTGGAAAGAGCTCTTAAAACCCTAGATACAAAGAAAGGAGCTGGTAGTGATGGCCTTCCCTCAACGTTTTGGTCACGTTGTGCAAATTCTCTCGCTTTTCCTCTAACTGTACTCTTTAATCGATCCCTGCGTGAAGGCGTCTTTCCTCATAAATGGAAGTCAGCACATATAGTGCCGGTGCATAAGAAGGGTTCTCGTATGGACGCTAAGAACTACAGGGGGATATCTATACTAAATGTTGCAGCAAAGTTACTTGAAAAAATAGTATATATCGAAATTTACTCGACCTTGTGTCGCTCAATTCCCGAGCAACAGCATGATTTTTTAAAAGGGCGTTCTACAACCACCAACCTTGTATGCTTTACTGATTTTGTGCTTGAAAAAATGCAGGGAGGTGGGCAGGTTGACGTGATCTACACCGATTTTGAAAAAGCTTTCGATCGGGTGGATCACGTGATCCTACTCAACAAGCTTCAGGTATTAGGCATTCATGGTGATTTACTCCGATGGATAAAATCATATTTAACAAACCGCTCCCAGGCAGTTGTAATGGGTGGACATCGCTCTGACTATGTTTCCATACCTACAGGCGTGCCACAAGGCTCTCATTTGGGCCCCCTTTTTTACAACGCGTATTTATACGATATAGGTTCGTGCTTAAATAGTTCCGAGTTTCTCATGTATGCGGATGATAAAAAAATATTTTGCAAAATTAATACTAAACAGGACTGTATGTTATTGCAAAAAGATTTGGACTCATTATATGAATATTATAATAAAAATAACATTACAGTTAACGCATCCAAGTGCGAGTGTATTACGTTCACGCGAAAGCAAAACCCCATTGTCCAAAATTATCACTTTAACGGTATTAACAGAAAACAGGGTGTCAGGGATCTAGGTGTACATTTTGATCACAAAATGACACTTGCAGATCATATTGACTCTATTATTATAAAATCATATAAAAACTCGGGCTTTGTGATGCGTATATGTAAGCCGTTCTCGAAGTTATCTGTAATTAAAATAGTTTACGCCGCATATGTGAGAAGCATATTTGAATATGCTTGTCAGGTATGGTCTCCTCAGTACGCTACTTATAAAAATCGAATAGAGCGAATGCAAAATATTTTTATCAAGCATTTTCAAGGTCGTAAGGTTATTAAAACCTACGAAGAAGGTTGTACTGAACACGATCTTTTAACCCTGGAGCAGAGACGTGTTGTTTTGGATATGGGACTTCTTTATGATATTGTCAATAGTAGAACTGATACTCCTCATCTGTTGTCGAAATTATCATTTCGTACACCGAAATACCGCACTCGTAACACTCCACTTTTTGATGTTCCACCTCATCAAACCAAATATTTCCAAAACTCGGTACTGCTGCGTATAACTAAAACATGCAATACACGTTTTAATGATATAGACATTTTTAATTACTCAAAACCCAAATTCATAGATAAAATAGTTGAAGAGCTGAAGTAGTTATTGTGCTGACTGAACGCAAGTCTTAATTCACCAATGAATGTTAATAGTCTCTCGGTGCAGCATGTCTTTTAATTAAATTGTACCTTAATTAATATTATTTTTTGGCATACTTAATTATGTTTTTTTTTATTACACACTTAATTACCTATATTTTAAATATTTACAAATAATAACATAAAAAAGGTTATTAAGTGTGTAATGTTCAATTTATAAATGATTGAAAATGTGTCACTTTTAATATGTATAATGTATTATTCATAGTATTTTAGTGCTTACTTACTGATTTTTAGATAAGGGAAATCTGTAATTGGCCATACCCTGTGTGTTAAAACTAAACGTAAGTGATAAAAATGTATGTGCTGTTGATTTCCTCAATAAACAATAAACAATGTACAAAGTAAGTAAGTAAGCATAATGATTTAGAATGTTTTTAACACTCACAGTGTCATATTTTATATTCATAAAGATGAAATAAGAAACCAAAAATTTACGCACGGGTGGGACTTGAACCAGCACTTTCTGGCTAACCAGACCAAACGCTCTACCAATTGATCTACCGTGCTGACCGTCGGATCCTGCGAAATTTGAGGTCTTTACGGATACGTCATTATGCGTGATGTTTAGCTCCATCTACCCGTCTGTTTATGCAACGAAAACGTCTGTAAATTCAATATAGAAATTAGTATAAGCATCACAGTACAGCATTGAGGGTAGTCTTCTTATATAAATTTTAATCTTAAAAAAAGATTTACCAATCCATGTTATATTGACCTTACAATTACAATAAAGAGTATGATTATGAGAAAAATGTTATGATTTCCCGTACAAAGTTTTACTTTCGCTATTTTTTTGTAATATCTTGTAATATTTCTGGGCTCATTTTATTAAAATTAAATAAACAATTTTAGCGTCGAATTGAAAACCTTTAATTCCTCCTTTAAGATAACAATATTACACATAGTATACCTATTAGGTCTGCGTGGCTTCTATCTTGTCATTATAATATGAAGTCGGTAAAAACATAAGAGTTTTTCAGCATGGTGCTAGAATTAGGAAATGCAAAAGCAATTCAAAGAAATGCTCATAAAATATTACTTTATTAAATATAATAGCAGCAGTTACAATTTTTTTACTACTTCCAGATTTAAACTATCATTTCATCAGGTCAAGTAGACACAAAAAGCCGTCGCTGCTGCTTCAGAAATATATTTTTTCCCAAACCACCAAAGATGGGCGGTATTGGAATTGCAGCAAAAAACTGTCAGTGAAATGTCCAGCAAAACTCACTTTTACATCCGGAGGGACGTTGGTGAAATACAATCTCGAGCATAATCATGACCCGCCTAGTTATGTGAGAGCTGTGGACGGACGGTATATCAAGATTTAGAATTATATTAAGCATAATTATTTATTATAAATATATTATATTTATGATAGATTTAAGATTAAGCTTATTTTCAAATAAATGGTGCGATAGATTATGATTAGGAGGAGCAAAATTATTATATTCAAGTTTCTCAAAGAAATAACAATATGAATGGTAAATACGTACTTTATTTTCTTCAATATTAAATAATTTACTATCAAGATATACACATTTATTGTTTTTATAGTTTGTCACTGTAAATTGCACCTGTACGATTGGCTAAAAACTTGTGTAGCGTAAGACACAGGTTCAAATCCTACGGGCTATAATTTAGAACCAAAGTGACGCATAGTTGTACAACAAAAGTGTTTGTTACAACCAGCGTATACAACTTTTATTTTAAGGGCATTTCTTCAGAAAGTGTTCTTCGCGTCACCTTCGTGGCGAAAATGTATACTGATATTATTCAAATAAAAAAAATACTGCTTTAAAGAAACTATCAAACTGTAACATAATCTGTTAGAATCATGAAAATCGGTTCATTATTCATGTAGATATTTAATATTGAAATTTCGTGAGCCACGAAAGTTACTCACCGTGACACGAAAGTTACGCAGCGTCTTTTTGGATAGATAATTCGGTAATAAAAGTATCAAAGTACTTGAAATATTATATATGTTTGAGACAAATAGTAATGTGGTTAGGTATTACATATATTTTTAAACATTCATGGTGAACACTAACATAATAACAGTTTGTTACCTTCGACATTGCTACTATGTACCAAATTATTTATGAGTATCCGATAGGTATTTCGACACTGTTGCAAGTGCCATGATCGCACCGTACCTAAAACTGTTGCGAGTGGGCTGTTATATGTAGATTTTATGGTCTACCCTCCTTCTAAGTGTTTTATTGCACTCATTTTCAGTATCACTGACCTCAAATTCACTGTTTACTCGCATTTGTTCTCGGCACACAACAATGACCGTATTTGTCAGCGATAGGATACTTTGTTAAATTTTACGGTTTCACACTTTCGGAGCAATGGTGTTTTGACATTCGACAATATTAACTCATACTTACGATCAAATTTTTAGTATTTTGTAATTTAATCGCTTCCTTAACCTATTTTGGTAAGTAGTCGCATTCTGTCGAAATTATCTGAGATTATAAAGGTAAGGGTAAGCTAAGGTACATGTAGCAAATCTGTAGCAATCAACTCTTTACCCTTCAAAGTAGTGCCTCAAATTACAAACAGGTACCCTGAATTTTAGTTGTTAGATATTTGCCGGCTAATATCAACTCATTTAAGGTAGGCTCAGTTATATTAGGTATATAGGTTAGGCCCTTAATAAACTTTACAATCAATAAATTAGTCTTCCAGATATTTTGCTTCCCTGGAGTGAGACTATTTAGACTACTAGTTGCTGGATCATAACTGTAAGAGCGTTCAAAATATCACCTTTTCGTATCCAATAAAGAATTAAACTATTTCTTTTGAATCTTTGGAAATAAACACCAGACGTCACGCGCTTATTTTCGAACCAGTATCAGTGTTAGTTGTAGTTTTTTTCCGGTAAAGCAAACTCATGATTCCCAGTCTTTATCTAGTAGCCTCAAAGTAGACTCTTTTATCGGTCTAGTGGACAAACTTTCAGCTTTAGACCAGGCTCAAATATTAGCCATGCCACTTGTTTGAATAAATTCAGACGACTGGCATAACTGCCATCATTCTTATTAGTGGCAAAGAATTATTCATTATTTTCTCATATAAACTACACAAATTGGGCTAATTACGAATAATGCACGAAAATTAATTAATTAATGAGTATGCTTTTTACAGTAACATATTGTGATTTCTTTATATAATTAGTATATAGATTGATGAGGCGATTCAAAGCCGAATAAAATCAAGATTTAAGACGTCATGTTCTATACATATTTATAGTAAGCTACATTATTTCTATAAATCATATCTGTGCCTCTGGAAACTGTCTAAGTAGAAAAATTCAAGTTTGAAACGTTAAGGCGGTTATTTTAACTGCATTTACAAACCATAAAATATAAATTATAGTGAGATCAGTTTACTATGATAACCTTTTGTGGTATGATTTGTAACTTTCGTGGGCAATTGACCACGAAAGTTGTGCCACGCAAGTGACGAAAATTTTACATTTTCAGAAATATTAAATTAAGTAACTAACATTTATGTAATCTAATCAGCTCTAATGAATCTTGACTATGAGTTTTATGATTCAATAGTAGACATTTATTCCTGACGCTGACTTATAATCTTAAAACATTACCCATGAAGGGTCACATGAACAAGGGTCTGAAGAAAAAAAATAAAACGCAAGGAGCTGTATTAGCTATATCATAGCTATGAGATACTTATTTATCTTCTATTAGTGTTATGACAGGTCTGAAGTTTCTGCGGACCTATGGTTTGTGTCGATAGCATGAACCTTTTTGAAGTTATGAGCAATTTTGAGTCACATTTTCGAAAATGGTAAAATCGTGTGACCGACACAAAATTAAGTATGTAAAATTTAAATCTAAGGACTGATTTTTTCCCCCTCGATATAATGAATACCGACTTAGTATCCAATTTTTAAAAATATATTATTTTAATATAATGTAAAAGTCCAGCAAGATAGAAGTGTTTAAACTGAGCGCCAACTCAGTGTGACGCGCGAAAAATAGCAGTTTTACTCCCGATTCCGTTGGTAAAATATTTTTTCCTACAAAACTACAAACATAATAACACATTTTAAAGTGAATTCATAGAGATAGATACATGATATAACATACAAAATTTATTATTTAATTAAACATTGAATATGTTTGGAATTACAAACGTGTGACCATCAAAAAACGGTGCTCAAAGAAATGACACCCTTAAAACACAAATGCAAACAATTGTATGTTGTTGTTACGGTATTTACTGTTATAACACACCTAGTTATCCTCTGTAGTTTACTGAAGATTTTCTCCAAAGTGCATTTGTATATTTTTTTGGCAGTTCATTTATTTTTATTGATTTTTAATGTCTAAGTTAAGCTTTTTTTACAGGCCTAAGTTTTCATTATACATACATACAGTCACCGAAAAACAAAAAGCCGTTACATAACTACACGTTTGCCCAAACTAGATGCGACAGAAGATATTGGAACTGCAGCAAAAAAATCTCAGTTAAGTGTCCAGCCAAATGAACATTTAACTACGAGGGACAGCTGGTTAAATACAACCTCATTCATAATCATGATCCTCCGCAGTATTTTAGAACTCCAGACGGAAAGTATGTTAGAATTTAAAAATATAATTAGACATTAGTGGTTGTCTAAAAGGAAGTCCACCGACAAGACGGACGGACAGTCGACTTTGTAAAGATCGCAGCATCACACTGGATTCAGACTGTTTTAACTGTTGGCAACTTGGGTGAGGCCTATGTTTGGACGCTGGACGGCAGTGAACGTCCTATAGCTGATTATAATAGCAAAAATAATTATTTGAATAGGTACATATACTATTATGTTATCATTTCCCGTAAGTAGTAAACTAAAAGAGCTTTTAGTCATTACTAACACAGGATGGACATAGTTTAATATTAATTGACATAGACAAATAAATAAGTATTCAAAACAAATTATATTATAACTCTATTTGAGGCGCGTTCCCACTAATTCTTATCGTGACGAACGGCAATTTATCATATCGTTTACAATGTCGTAACTGCGTGTTCACACCTAATTGACATTGCTTACTGTCGTACTAACACATTTTTTCATATATATAATGGAAACCGATAGATACGATTGTATACAACCAAAAATTATCTGTCACAACATAGTGGGAGCACGTCTACTTATTTCATATCCATAAAGATAAAATAAGAAACCAAAAAATCGCGCACGGGCGGGGCTTGAACCAGCAACCTTTTGACAGACCGGGCCAAACGCTCTTACCAATTGAGCTACCGTGCTGTCAGTCCGACCCTGCGAAATTTGTGGTCTCTTATGAAAACGTCAATTGCGTGACGCTTAGCACCATCTAGACGTCTGTTTATGAAACAGATGGCAAGCATTACTTATTTCATTTGAATATTAATGATCTAGTAATGTACGAAGTTTAATCATGTAGTTGTTATTTTAAATTTAGTGAGCTAACCCAACTGCATTGGTGAGAAACACTTTTCACACGTTTTTAACACCTTAATCTTAAGTAAGTACCTGTCAACAATGATTTGCTTTGTTTATTGTGTGCAGTGCGAATACGTACAAGCACATTCGAATCGAATACGTATTAATACGCATTAACTTTTCAATATCCAAGCACTTGCAGGAAATTCCATATATATTGTTATATGGAATAATATATCTATTGTTTCCCGTTCACATACGCTTGAGGGGTTAATGAAAAAGTTCTGCAGAGTAGACTAACCCGGAGGGATACCATTTCGTGCCTGAGGTTGTAATTATTTGTTTTCAGTGTCATACGGCAAGACAAAGCGAGGAGCGCATGTCATATTGGTGAACGGATACAATCCAACAAGATGGTGGTGCGAGACACATCGGCAAAGAGGCTGTAGTGCAAGCCTCTTTACGGTGGAAGGCAATGTCTACAGAATCTGCAAAGAACACAACCATGTTTAAGATTATGATATGCTTGACAAACGGTCAAGACATTTTTTTATTTATTTTTCTGCTCACTTGTTTCATGAAAAAATATGTTGTGATACAGATTACGGTGATATTGGTCTGTAAGTAAAGCATTGGCTGTGTTTTATCTATTGATCGCAATATGATATCTAAAGTGTTAATTACAGAATTTGTCTTCTAAATACAAAGCATTACTCATAAGTAATCAAAAGTAAAAATACTCTGCTAATATTTTTGTTTGCTTATATTAAAACGTATGAAAAGGTAGATTCATATTTCGTTTTTTTTCTCTTATTGGTGTATTGACTTTGTTATGTTTTGACTTATAAGTCGTGAAAGATATGATCAAATTCGTATGGCACCATGGTTATTTATATATTTTCTCAATAAAAAGTTATGGTTGGTACAATGTGGTTTTCTTCTTTACAGGTACTTCGTGACAGCGCGACATTTGATGAACTACATACAAAAAAATATTGAGTTTAACCACTAGATACACCTCCTGTGTACTTTTCAATTGGTTTAGTTATTTTCTCTTAAATCTTTGATTACAGTACAATGGCCGCATGCGTTCCGTAACTTTTCACGGAAACAGCAGAAATTCGCATTCAGGGCGGGTGACCGACTTTTATAACTATTTACATATTTGTATCAGACAGGAATATTAAATAGTTATCTTATGATGCCAAACTTCTAGTTAAATTAGTCAGTCCATTGGACGCCAAAGCAGTGCATGAAACGCCGGCATCCAGTGAAATGGCTAGGTCGAAATAATTCGAAACTTTACGTATAACAACTTGGCATATTGAAAGGTAGTCCCTTCAAGATTCAACCAATTGATTCAATTATTGTTCTGTATATCCACCATAGTGCCACCAAAACTAATATGGCGTGAATACCGCCAATTTACCGGCTAAAAAGTTAGCTTATTTATTGAAGAAGGCCAGACTATAAAACATCACGCTGTAATGGAAGAGGAGGAGAAGGAGAAAACTCTTAACAGGCATACGAATTTACGGTAGCGGTCTCCCGTGAATTCTAGTACCTTTTAAAACCACAATATCTTTCAAAGACACACTCAACTTAATTACAAACCTTACAACTTTTTTTTTGTTTCAGCACTACTATGTGGCAATTTATTTACTATGCATACGCTTCAAAAAGGAAAACAAAGAAGACGCTGTCTTGGGTGTTACGAAAAATTATTGCTTTCAGTGAATAGTTTATTACGTTCAATGTGAAAAAATATTCTTTTTTGACTGCTTCAAAGAAAAACATTTCATTTATTCCTAATAAATTAATATAGTATTTTTATTTATGTATTATTTTAAAGTTACCCTTTTTCATTTTTCTCATTGCTGAGCTAAAATCTCTCCCAAACCTGCCAATTAATCCCCTTATCTTGCTAACAAAAAAAAGTAACATCTGAAATGTTTCCACTACTAGAAAAGAGATACGAGTTAAAAAAACCAGCCAAGTGCGAGTCGGACTCGCGCACTGAGGGTTCCGTGCCAACGTTAACTGAATTAGGCAATCCACTTACTTCCACTTAGTAAAATACCACAATAATTTGTTGACAGCAAATATAACTTTGTTTTTCATAGTGTTTGTATGAAGAACAAAGTTATGTTTGCGGTTGTTGAAAATGTGCTATATCTCAAAAACTTCTCGTTCAATTCCATCCGAACCAATTTTCGTTGAAAGTATTTGTTATGATCTACATTATATTTTTTTTCAAAATTTACACTCGCTTAGTTTAGAAGTTAGATGGGGGGACGCCCATTTTTCCACTTTGGAAGCGTCTAGCTAAGAAACGTTAGATTTTAAAAGAAAACGGTTTTAGAAACATCTATGTCATTTTAAAAGAACTATCCATAGACACCCCACACGCATAGTTTTAACTAAAAAAAAATTTTACGGTTTTAGTTTCATGAATGGAAGCCCATCCTTAAATATCATTATTTTTATAAGGATCGTAAAGCGGTTACGGGATACATCTCCCTACCAAATTTCAACAGTGTGATGCTCATAGTTACAGAATAAATTGGCTGTGACATACGGACGGACGGACAGACAGACAGACAGACAGACAGACAGACAGACAGACTTGACTAAACAATAAGGGTTCCGTTTTTTGCCATTCGGCTACGGAACCCTAAAAATTGAGTATTTCAAACCACGGATTGTATGAGAATTGGGGTTCTTAGGGAATTAATTATGGCTATTAGTAAACTTGAGACCCTTCGACTGAAAGCGCAGCGTCGGACGTCCATCGACAAGATGGACGGACGACCTCGTAAAGATCGCAGGATCACACTGGATGCAGATCAGTCACTGTGGGAAACCGTGGGGGAGGCTTATGTTCAGCAGTGGACGTCCTTTGGCTGATGATGATTATTAGTAAACTTGCTTACATAAACACGATAAAGATGTATTTTTTGACCGTTTAAAAACACCTTATTTGAAATACGCAATCATACAATAAAGTTTTTTTTTTTGGTTTGTTTTTTTAAATATGTTCTATTATTTAGTAAGTTTTTAGATTCATAAAAATCCTCTTTGTCGTTATTTTAGATGCAGTCTTCACGACGACGTCTCGTGGCGCGCGCATCATATACATTGCTGGGTACAAGTTCTTCCGCCACCGTCAGAGTAGGATGAAGACGAGGTGGTTCTGCGGAACCCACCACCACTTGGGCTGCAAGGCTGTGGTCTTCACGATAGAACCTGACATCATCGTCAAATACCGCAACGTTCACAACCACCCGCCGAAGGATTATTTGAGTCCAAACTAGTTAAACTTTACGGGCAGTGTTGACTTCTAATTTGGTGACGAGTTGTAATGCAATTAAGAGTATTGAATCTTGTCATTGAAGTATGCTAAAGATAGGTCTGGAAGTAAAAAAAAATACGAGCCTATTTTGAGAAAAAAAACATTCAAGTCATGGTTGTAGCAATGCTATGATAAAACGACACTGCAGTACGTACGGTCGGGATCTCTGCGGCCTTACTAAACACAAAAGTAGCCATCACTTCAAACAAAAGATGAAGCAAACTATTTGAGATCTTAAAGTAAGTAATTAGAGCCCTGACACCTCGACTAAACCTCCGTAAAAGGTTATTAGATCTTGGAAGAGTAGAAGGTGTCCAACACCTTCCGAAAGTTTTTTTTTTTTTACATTGTTTAAAGTAATGACCAAGAAAAGTGTTTTGAAGAACACAATGTATTTAACCTCTTACGCTGCCTTTATGGAATCTTGCTCGTTATACAGACTCTTTTAATAAACAAAATGTCTGTTTCGTTTTCGACGGCATTGACTTATGGTGTGTCGGTAATAAAAATAATAATGTTTATAGATTTAAAAATATATATTATTTAACATAACATACGAATAAGTGTTGTTAGGCATTGGCTATACTAGGCTAATTATTAATTTTTAAAATACTGACCATGTACATAGTTCATAACAATAAATTTTCATTTCCAAAAGCCAAAGTACTTAATCTCGGTTTCACTCTCTATATTCTTCGCTAAACTTGACGATAACCTCATTTTTTTTAACCTTTTCAGTGGCCGTATTCACCACATCATCTCGAGGAGCCAGAACCCTATACATCTCTGGCTTCAGGTTTCTCAGGCATCGTCAGAATGCTGGCCGGACTCGTTGGTACTGCGGCTCTCACCACCACTTAGGCTGCAAGGCAGTGGTCTTCACCGAGGGAGGTGACCAGGTGGTTAAATGTCGTAACAATCATTGTCATCCGCCTCAACGAAACCATTTCCCGATGCGGGGTCATTACCCTTATAATATGCATGCAACTCGTTTGTAAAATCTATACTAATATTGCAAATCTGAAAAGTCTGTTTTGTTAAACGTGCTCATTTCAGAAATTACTGGCCCGATTTGTTTTTTAAGTGACTAAGTCGCGTGAAACAAGTATATTTTAATAAAAACAGCTATTGGTTTGAACAATTTTTCTCAGGGGTTCAATAAGGATTATGATGTAGAAATATACGTGTAGTTATTGCACACCATTATACTTTTAATCTGTTTAAATAATAATTAATTAATTGCAATGAATTAAGTTTTATCTAAACTATAAATATTTAATTTGTGTTCAATTTTCAATTTTTAAACAATTTAATAAACTTAATTATCTTATAGTTTTTAATTGTTGTAATGAAATAGCGAGGAATAAATGATTATGATTATGATACAGGACCACTTAGTTAATGCGTTGTTGCCAAACAAATAAGTAAGGATGGATAAGAGAGGTTTAAGTGTGGTGATGGTGTGTGATCATGTCCTTTTCAAAAAAACAATGTAGGCTTCAATATCAGGAAGGAGGAGGAAGCTTATAAAAAAAAAAATACTTAAAATCTCACACGTAGCAATCGCTTAAATTAACCATCTATTGCATCTAGGTGCTTGATTTGATAAGGGATACTCCCTTAAGGTTATTTGATCACCTACTATTGAACGTTTTTATAATATTCAGCAATAAACTTTGATGATTAGTAAAAAAGTTCATTATTCATTGATTTATAAGTTTACAGTTTTAGTATCATTTTCTGAATCATCGACGTGTGAATGCTTACCTACCTTTATCAATGTTAAATTAGGACCTCACTGTCTTAGATATGGCGCAACCTTATGGCTGTATCTAACTCACTTGGCGAAGGCTGCCATACCTACATTTCAATACTCGTGTTAGCTACTTCGGTACGTAGCCCGCGACGTCGCCATTTCGTCTTCGTGAGATACGGTACTTATAAGGCGATTCGTACGAATCGAGTCCACTTTCAGATGCTGAATTCATGAAGTCCGTCCGAGGCGCCCAAGCCATCCACATATCCGGCTACAGGTTCCTCCGCCACCGCTACCGCAACGGCAAGACGCGGTGGTACTGCGGTACCCACAGGAAGGTGGGCTGCAAGGCTGTCGTCTTCACAGTGGACAACAAGATCATCAGATGTCATAATATACACACACACCACCCCGTCGAGACTATAGGAGAAATATAAGAATTTTATCTAGTTGAGAAGAATTTGATCTAGTTGGCGAGGTATAAATAGTTTATTATAACATAATTGACTTTATTTTAGTGTGATAAATACACAAACTATTTTTTTTTAAAAGGCTGTTTCACAATAGTTAGTGTTATTGGCCCATTATGTTCTACATTCGAAATGATGTTCAATGGAATTATCGATTCTGATTTGTCGATGGTGAAACAGGGCCCTTAGTATCGCATATTGTGCTGATTAACGTAATTTTTATATCACAAAACTCATCTGCCACGGAGCCAAATTTTATGAAAAGCACTTTAAAATTATAAAAGACTTATAGTCCTTATGTTTGGCTGACCAAGTGATAGAGGCATGACTCTGAAAAATCAAGGTGCAGTGTTTTTTTTTTTTGGATTAAATGGATATTATTTTATTTAAATGTTGAATAGTTACTAGCATGGATTATGGAGTTTCTCTACGAGATCGAATCAGAAACGAGGAGATAAGTAGAAGAACTAAGGTAACGAACATAGCCTTGAGAATCAGTAAGCTTAAGTGGCAGTGGGCAGGGCGCATAGCGCGAAGAACTGATGGCCGTTGGGGCAGGAAAGTTCTTGATTGGAGACCCTTCGACCAAAGACGCAGCGTAGGACGTCCACCGACAAGATGGACAGACGACCTTAAAAAGATCGAGGGGTCAAACTGGATGCAGACCGCTAGTGATCGGTCGCTGTGAAAAGCCGTGTTGGAGGCCTACGTTCAGCAGTGGATGTCCTTTGGCTGATAATGATGATGGTGATGATGAACATGGATTAACATTTATTTATAAACGCTAAAGAAATATAGTTCGATTAATCAAATAACCGTATTGGAAACTGAAAAGTTTGTTTGAACAATGAGCTACAGCCTACGCTGGTGGTTAATTTCGCGGGGGACCGTTAAATCATCATTTAACGAAGTGTTACGTTAGTTGTATTGTTTTTTAATTCATCCTTTTCTGTATTTAAATTTTTCACACAAAATTACTCAATGAAAACTATCGATGTAAAAACATTTTATTAGAAATAGCAAAACATCGCATTTCAACGTTTACGTCAATTTATTACCAACTTTTCCATTCTGTGCGAGTCACTTTTTTATACTATATGATTTTCGTTTAAAACGGCGGCAATTTCATGTAAAACACTTAAAACTTTTGGAAAAGTAATTAAATTCGTTAACATTTTATTTACTTACCGCTTAAAAGTAACACCGGTATCTTTTTATATCTAGTGGGTTTTATTGATGCGTGTTTTTAAAACGCAGGACAGCATTTTGGACGTAATTCGTCCATTTACCAAATGTGACCTTGCATATCGCTACGAGCGGGAGTAAGTGATTGTGATGCCGCGCATTCGTTGATGTCCTGGACCATCAATTCATTCGGCACGACGTTCCTTCGGGATTTCCTTTCCATACGTAGTTATATTTATTATAGTTCAATGAGTTTGAAAGATTCTTTGATGACGAGTTTCTTATAACCAGTTTTTGAAGTACTTAGCCTCCAGTTGTGTGTGGTTTATATAAGTCACAATTTGACTTGGATCTACTGTAAATTCCAACAAATTTTTAGTGAGAATAAGTGTTCATGAACCGGGATACAGCTATTATAAGTAATAAAAACGTGCACTAAACTAATGGAATATTTTATTTTACTACATTTCAAGTATTTATCAATCACCTAATTATCACTCTTAAATGTTCGTATGAAAATAAAGAGTTACCTATAAAATCTTTTGTCGTTCGTCGTACATACCTCCAATGCACTTCCTTCTTATAAGAGCGTGGAATTTATAGTTAGTGATGATGAAGATGATAAGGCTTTTTTATTATTATATCTAAATTTAACGTTAGTAAGCCTTGATACGGTAAGTTTATGATATTTTGTAAAAATGTTCTAAATGTATGTAACAAAAGTTAATATAACACATTACAGATAAACCTGGTACACAGAAGACCCTATCAAGCAATTTGCATATAGAAAATTTAGTTGGCACAGATTTAAGATATTTTTTCGCAAACCCGAATCACGGACATTGGCCCGAAATGATTCCGGCGACTACAGGTTCGAAGAAAAAACGCAGCTATGTCAAATGCAAAGTGTGCTCAAAGAAGGGGATAAGAAAAGAGACTTACATAAGGTGTAAAGGGTGCACAGATAAGAAACCAGCTCTTTGCCCCCTCTGTTTCGAGGAGTGGCACACCACAATATTATAATATAATATCTATTATATACCTGCTGAGCAATTTAAACAAAATTAGCATATCCAAAAAAGGGAGAAAATTGCATAATACTATTTTGTATTTATACAATAGTCGAATTGATATCTAGATTGTGAAAATTATGAATGTCGACTCCGTGGCTCCGCCTTTGTATGTGGTGTGGTGAATAACGCAGTTGTTATCCTTTGTTTATTATATTGTATACTATAGGATATGTTGTATGTTAAGTTACATAAATACTAACTCAATATTGGGTGTAGAGCCAGTTCTGACTGATGCTAATTGTTTGACTGTTGAGATTTCAGAGTGTCGTTATTGTTGCTATATATCGCTCGCCATCTTGTAAAAATGTCAAGAAGTTTCTTGACTCACTGGATATACTTTTGCAGTCGTTACGAGCTTATCAAACAATATGTCTGACCGGCGACATTAATTTAAATATAGCTGTGGACAGTATAGACAAGGATTTTGATACGTACTTGGAGATGATGGCATCCCACGCAATGTTACCGGCTCATCTGTTTCCGACTCGCAAAGGTAGGTGTATAGACCATATCTTTCTTAAAAGTGATAAGCCTTCCATCACGCTAGTGTTGGATTCCTTGTTCACCGACCACTCTCCTGTGCTGTTCTGTTGCCAAACGAAACGCGGCGAAACGGCTTGCGTTCGAATAAATAAGTATCTTGATTTACCTGCTTGCGTGTTGAAGATTGAGAGCACAGATTTTTCGCAAGTCTTAGAAAGTGATAATCCAGATCATGCTACTCGGACTCTGATGGACATTTTGTCGTCGATTATCCTTGCCAACACTAAATACACCTGTGTTCCTAGTCAGAAACGTATTTCTAAGCCCTGGATCACACCAGGCTTGCTCCGCTGTATACGACATCGAGATAAATTGTATCGACAGACAAGGAAACATCCTTATAACAAGATCTTTCAAATTTCATATACACGCTACAAAAATTTCTGCAACAACTTGCTTAAGAAAATTAAAAGGGAGTATGAGCGTAATCAATTACACAAACATAAAAATAATCCGAGGCAGCTATGGAAGGTAATTAAAAATATTTCAAATTTGCAGCAGAAATCGTCATCCGCGGACGAACTCTTATCTGTACATGACGACTCGCATTCCGCTATAAATGCAGTCAACAAATTTTTCGCCAGTGTAGGTGAGAATTTGGCCACAAATATTACTAGTAGTTCTCCTGATACATCGAAGTATTCCACATTGGAAAAGGATGTTTCAGTGACGGACTCTATGGTTTTGCGAAACACCGATGAGGCAGAAATTGAGGGAATAATCTTGGAGCTTAAACGGGAAAGTGCAGCAGGTTGCGATGACATCCCTACTACTATAATCAAAGAGGTCCGGCATATACTGGTACCGATTCTCACTCATCTTTTTAACAATTGTTTTTCGTCCGGGTGTTTTCCTTCTGTATTCAAAAACGCACTAGTCCACCCAATTCATAAGGGTGGAGACAGACACAGTGTAACCAATTATAGACCTATCTCTGTCCTGCCCGTTTTATCTAAAATTCTGGAAAAAAATATAAACAAAATATTAATTAATTACATTGAATCCAAAAATCTCATTGCGTCAAATCAATTCGGCTTTAGAGCTCAAAAATCAACTGAAGATGCAATTCTAAACCTCACTAGCACCTTGGTTAGTAATATTAATCAAAGCTTTAGTACGTTGTGTGTCTTCCTCGACATTTCCAAAGCCTTTGACACTGTGTCTGTCTCTATTCTCCTGGAAAAACTACATCGCATTGGTATAAGGGGTACGGTTCTTGATCTGTTTCAAAGTTATCTTAGTGATCGCAAGCAGTGCGTCACCATAGGCGGTCTAAGGAGCGACATAGAAACAATTTCTTACGGAGTTCCCCAAGGAAGTGTACTCGGCCCGACCCTATTTCTCTTATATGTCAATGACCTCTGCCAACTTAACCCAACAAACTGCATCATTGTCACATACGCAGATGATACCGCAATTATTGTTAAAGGGGAAAACTGGGAGGATGCACGCCGTCATGCTGAGTCTGCGTTAAAATTAGTTCTCACATGGCTGTCCTGTAATATGCTTACCTTAAATTTAAATAAAACCAAATTCATTACATTTGCCCCTAGACTCGCATCGCAACCTGACTCCACTTTTTCCATTCGCGCACACAAATGTAATGCTGACCCATTTGAATTATGCGCTGTGAGACAATTCTACGCACCCATAGTATTAAATATCTCGGTGTCATCGTTGATAGTGTCTTAACATGGGATGAACA
The DNA here is from genome assembly GCA_963924145.1 of Pyrausta purpuralis. Lineage (NCBI taxonomy): Eukaryota > Metazoa > Arthropoda > Insecta > Lepidoptera > Crambidae > Pyrausta > Pyrausta purpuralis. Next base: position 25,804,991 of record OZ001643.1, read on the forward strand.
TATCCAATCCGTTTCTTCGCGTCTTAGGAAACTTATTTTTGTTTTTAGTAGGTTAAGAGTCGGAGCCGATCCTTCTACTCTTAGGACTGCCTATTTCGCATTAGCTCAGTCGATTGTGACATATTGTATTGCGGTTTGGGGTGCTACGGGCAAAACGAAAGTGCTAAAACTGGAAAGGGCTCAGAGGGCAGTCTTGAAGGTTATGGCCTTCGTGCCTAATAGGTATCCAACTGAGGGAATATACAATTATTAGGAAGTGCTCTCGGTTCGTAAACTATTTGTGCTAAATGTTATTCTTCGCAAACATAGGCTTCTTCCTTACGACCCAGCGCTCATGAAAAATAAACGTAGAAAACACAGCGTCTGTCAGGTTCCCAGATGGAGAATCGCACTAGTAAAATATCATTTTGATTTTATGGCTCCTTTACTGTATAATAAAGTTAATAAACAATTAAATATTTACCCACTTACTAAATTTAAATGTAAAACCGTTTTGTTGAAATGGCTTCTCGACTTAAATTATGACGAGGTTGAATCGTTTCTCAAGTAATGGTCTGTTGATCTGTACAAGAAAGTAGGCTTAGGTATGCGCTCATAGTATAATATTTTGCAATACACACACACACACACACACACACACACACACACACACACACACACACACACACACACACACATACACACACACACACACACAAACGCGTATGTTCGCACATATATTCACTCCAGTATACATATTCACACTATCAAACTTCAATTATATAATAATAATAGCATTGTTATTAAAATTCAAATAGATAATTTATGTAATTGTTTGTAGAATTCTAGAGGTGGGCGCTAATAACTGCGACACAGTCTTTTGACTACTGCGGTTGTTAACGCAAGATTGTTTCTGAAATAATATGTAAATGTGTTTTTGAAATAAAATTGAAAAAATTTAATTGAAATTGTTGTGGTACCACCGTTGTGTCTTTCCATATATATGCCATATATATTTCCATAACACAAGTGCATTAGCTACTTACTTTGGGATCAGAGCTATGTATGTGATTTGTGTCCAATATTTATTTATAGTTTATGCATAATACAAAAATATGTAAAATATAAACTTTTCTTTTACTAGAACCCCATTATCGCATTGCAAGCTGACTGTCTAATAAGAGTATATGTCCTTAACGTTGCTTTGCAAACTTTAATTGAGTTATACAAAATTACATAAATGGTGCGAAGATGATGTGATGTTCAAGTCTTGCCGAAGGATTATAGGACTATCAAACACTCACGTTAATATACTATATCTTACAGACGATGCGACTTTCTGCAAGACCTCCCGCGGCGCTCGAATGCTACTCTTTAATGGTTACAAGTTCCTTAAACAGATGTGCAAGAAAGATATTACAAGATGGTGGTGTGGAACACTAAGAGGCTGTAAAGCAGTCGTTTATACAGATCAAGAAGGCTATATCGTCAAGTACAATAATAAACATTGCCACCCACCACCGCCAAGCATAAAATGTGATAAAATAATTAAGCGAACTGTCCGACCAAATTGTTTTGTAGACTCTTAACCTTTAATACGATTGAATGGATTATTGGTAAATTGTTACACTCTGTAGTAAATGTAAATAAAGCTAGCCTTAGGTATGTTTTAGGTGTATATCAATACGTTTTTCTATCTAGCCTGATCTATCTCATGTACGTACATCAAGTATGTCAATTGTATAAATTTCTGTAAAATAAAGTTTCATATTCTTATATTATCAGAACACAACATACTTAATGTATACACTATTTTAATTACTTTTAAAATTATATTAGTGAATAAATAATTAACTACTTGATTTAAAGATCTAACAGTATTCAACGATGAATTACCTACGCAAGTTGTAAGTTTTGTGTTAATCTTATTTTAAAATTAATCATTTCGTTAAAGAGGAATATCAAGATTGTTTACAATATTCGAGTTGTTAACAAAAACAGACTTTACTTTGTCTTTATTTCCAGGTCCTCTATTTTGTAAATCTTCTCGAGGAGCTCTTATGATCAGCCTAGCAGGGTTCAAGTATCTGAAGCACAACGTATCAAAAGACGGTATCAAGACAAGATGGTGGTGCGGTACTCACAATCACAGATCATGTCGAGCCGTCATATTTTATACTATAAGCGATAAAATCTGCTACGTAAAGAATTCACACAATCATCTACCCCCTGAAAAATTTTAAGTGACTTTTAAGCCGTCTTCGTCTTTTGTTTGTATGAAACATCTATTTTGATTTGTTGGTTTCATTTGTAGACATGTAGAAATCGTCAAAAATATAAAATACCGATGAGTAATATGCTTTGAAAGCAAGTATTTCATGCTACACTGACTGAGCCTACGTATATCAAATCGTCGGATTTCGAATAAAATAAATCAAACTGAAAAACAACACAGCTGAGTTTTAATTGTTAAAGTGCAGCTAAAAAATATAATTAAATATATGGCTTATAGCTTATATGATTTGATTCATATCTAGAGGGGTAATCGTTAGTCAAGAATCGTCTTCTTAATACTTTTAAGCATTATTATCTTGACATTTAAAAGGCGTCAAGCCTAAGCTTTACTTTTAAGAACGCTTGTTTCTTGCAGTTATGAATCTGTGAAGTACTGGTACAAGTAATGTTTGTTTGTGATCGTACTTTTGAACATAATTTCGGATTATTCTATTGACTCAAAAATAGCTCTTTAATCGTGTGGTCTGTTTGTTTTAATTTGTTGAATAAAATAACTTAAAATCTATCCTTTTTTTTAATTGGATAGCTGGACGTTTCGCCACGATTGCACCTGATGTTAAGTGAAAATGCAGCCTTAGATGGACCACGTAGCAGGTACTGTGTCCATTTTCCTTTTATATCACGACTAGCGATCCACTGCGACTGCGTCCGCGCGCTTTAAGTTTTCTCCCTTCCGTCGCAGTATTATGTTTTATAGCCTAAAGCCTTCCCTGATAAACAAGCTATCTAACATATTTTTTTAACCGTTCCAGTAGTTAATAAAATCACTGTGTTCAAACAAACAAACTCTTCAGATTTATAATATTAAAATAGTATAGATGTTCTCTATGAAAGTACTTAACAGCTGAATGAAGAAATAACATTGAACGTAATCATTCCCTTGATAAACACCATCATCAACTTTTATCCGATTTCCCATATAAGAGCGTAGCCAAAACTAATCCCCGCTGACAGATACTACGTTTCTACGTCTCTTAGATCGGCCAACGTTCTTCACGTCGAAGATCGGTGCGCGGCTGATGCAGCTCCGCGGGCACCACTACACCAGGCGGTCGGTCTGTTCCTCCAAGGTCAGGTGGCTGTGCACGGAGAGCCGCGCCCGGGACTGCCGCGCCGTGCTCGTCACCATCGGCCGCACCATCATCGACCGCCACAACAAGCACAACCATCCGTCAAAATAACATCAGACCACCCTTTAAGGGTTCTTGACTTATGGGCTGCTAGTCACTTAAGATTTTGACAGCTGACGTGAAGAATTTCTATTTTCAATCACTTAAGCGATGGGACTCAATTGCTTTGCTTTCTTAAGAAGGCAATGGGTATCTCATTAACCAGTCAGCATTTTATCATTAGTGAGCGAATGAGCTAGCTACTGCCTGAGGTATGTGAGCGGGGATACGGGAGAGACACACGTCAGTCTGTACAAGAAACGGTCGTCTACGTGTGCATTTTATTATTCGCGCCCACAATCTCTCGCCGCTCTTTGAGCGACCTCAGATGACTTAAGTTTATTCGCGCTCACTATAAAATAGATCCGTCATCTATATCGTAAATCATCTATACATCTTTACTAATATGATAAATCTGAAGAGTATGTTTGTTTGTTTGAACGCGCTAATCTCTGAAACTACTAGACCAATTTAAAAATATATTGAGAAAAGCTTTAGGCTATAAAACATCACGCTGCAATGGGAAGATGGGACGGAGGGAGCAAACTCAAAACGCGCGGAAGAAACGCGGGGATACGCTAGTTATACTATGAAACTAAAAGTTAGTTTGTGAATTTGAATGAGCTAATCTCCGGAACTACTAAAACGATTTAAAAAAATATTTTATCATTGGATAGTTTATTTATCGAAGAAGCTTTCAGGCTATACTACGAAGGGACAGAAGGGAAAAAACTCAAAACGCGCAGACAAAGTCGCGGGGCAACGCGGTTATATATATAAAAAAGAAATAAATTTATGTACCTGATCACTTCAGACCTGGAGCCCTGTTTTTGAATCACTGGCGTCAATATGACGTGTGATGTCCATTTGTCGAATTAAAAACAGTTTAATTCCAAACAGGAGTGATTAAAATAAATATTTTGTCAATTTGTGAGTATTTTCTTATCTATTTTGCTTGGTTTTCGTTGATTTTTAGTTAGCTTTCGAACGAAAATCACCATGCCAGTGATTCAAAAATATGGTCCTGACCTCCAGTGCTAGCCCACTCCTCGTGCAATATTGACAGAAAAAATGTATTTAAGTTCTTAAGATTGGTTGATGTACCGATATAATTATATGAAATAATGTAAACAAGAAGAAATAGGTTATTTAATATAGATATTCAAACCTTATCAAATGTTAAGAAGATTCCATTAAATGATTCCCTTAAAGAATTTGTGATCGATATTTAAACGAATTATTGTGATATTAATTGTATGTAGTAATGCTATTTTTTCAGTTGTAAATTGTAGCTATTTTTTTGTTTGTAGTTTTCTACCTGAATATTAAAGTGCTCACTCTATTGATATGTATTCAATTTAGATTATCTTTCTTAAAGGTATAATGTTCAGCCTTGTGCCTTTTGGTATGTATATCTGTTATTTTAATGAACAATAAAAATATCCAAGATAGTCTGAAGTAGGTATATTACGACGACCTCCGTGGTGTAGTGGCTAAGCACGTTGGGTTTCAAGGCGTCGCATCGCCGCTCCGAGGTCCCGGGTACGATTCCCGGTCGGGTCAATATAGAAATCAAAATTTTCTACATTGTCTCGGGTCTGGGTGTTGTGGTACCACCGTTGTATCTGATTACCATAACACGAGTGCATTGGCTACTTACTGTGGGATCAGAGCAATGTATGTGCTTGGTGTCCAATATTTATTTATTTTATTTAGTACGTATGGTCCGATTAACTTAAGAAATTGCTAGAGACGAACGTTTCCGTGGAAGAAAAAAAACTGACAAGAGCAGAAAGACTGGAAAAAAAGAGAATTGCTGAAAAGATCCGATTTGAGCGCATGCGTCAAGATCCAGAATGGCTCAAAGCTTACAGGCAGAGAGAAAGAGTGAAATATGAAAACCAAAAGGCACGAGGACATTATGACATCAGCAATTTACCAAAAGCGGAACAGATTAGACAAAGGCAAAGACATAACGAAGTGGCAAAAAGACACTATCATAGAAAATATCTAAAAAACTTTTACAGGACAAAGAACGCATACTTGGCGATACTACTTAATATCCTAACTAACTTCTCTATCTTATAATTTTGTGCTTTATCTTCTCCATATAAATAAAAATAACTTCATTTTCATGCCGTGCTAGTAACACCACATACAGCTCGATAACAGATGGACTGATAATCTTGATTTACATTGTGTTAAACTTGTCGCCTTCAAAGGCGGACAAATTTCTTTTTTTGTTAAAAAGTGTTACCTTATGATATAGGGGAGAAGGGGGTGAAGGAAGTTAGTTGGAAGCGTTTGATGAGAACCGACCACGCGCGCGCTACTCATTCTTGATTGACAAAAGTGCGGGCGCTGGCTTCCTGGAATGTAAAAATATCTAAATAACCAATATTTTTTATTAAATTATCAAATATTGGCAGCATACATGTATCATAAGCGATTAGGATGAATGGTAGTGCGCGTCTCCGTGGATGGCACTATCTACAAGGTGTTACAAGAAGGGTGTACCAGCGAGTGTCTGCCGCTGGAGGACACCGGGATCTATCGATGTGACCCTATGTATGGTCAGAAATTCAATAGATTAACTCTAGAACTATTGAATTTCTATCATTCTATAATATCATATCGAAAACCCTTGGAGTCCTCTACCACCAGACACTCGCGCTGGTACACTCTCCTTGGGATGGGACATCTGTATAGTTTAAACCTAATGTAGTTTTGGAAAAGTGAACTTTTAGTCTTATTTGGATTATGGCAATAGTTCCTCGCAAAGGCTTGTTTGATTGCTTATCTGAATCACAATATAACAATTCCATCCACAAATTTAACTTGAGACACAAGTAAATGAAACATATTTTTTAGTTCATTTGCTTTCAGATACCAACGAAATTGAAGATGATGAACCAGGCATTATCGAGTAGGTAAAGATGAAAAAACTCAAAACACGACTCTCAAACGTCCAACATTGTAAAGAAGGAAGGTACTACTATTGCTTCAAAGGTCGTTTAAGAATTAAGTGTTTGAAATGTAGAATATGTCTATATCTGACAAAAGATAGAAACTTTTTCTTTTACTTTTATCGATATAAAACATTTTTTTTAAAATAGTAGCGTTTTGACATGTTTTTTATAACAATACTACCTCGCAAAGGCTTGTTTGGTCGGAACACTAAAATCCAATACTAGTCTTTCCTAGTAGTCTTTCCAATACTCTCTTTACCTTTTACTATATCTTAAATTGAGATTTGTGGGTAATCTCAATTTAAGATATAGTAAAAGGTTATATAGATCATATTCAAGAGTAATATGAGGCTTTTTGAGAGAACATTATTTATTTTATTATTCTCGACATAGAAAGTAAAACTTGAAGTAAACCTTGGATTTTTTTTAAGGATGTAGTGTGACCTCTTATCCGATGAATGCCAAGTTATGGGGGTAAAGAGTTACTTACATCATTACAGCACAGTTATTCGCCTATTATGTTACTAAAACTATTGTGGTTATAAGAAACAACGTATGATATACATAGAAAATTAATTCAAGTAACTATACAATTAAACCAGTCATCAATTTAATAGAATACTCTCTATTGCTTTCAGAATTCGAGATTGGATTGGCGGCGTTATTGCCGAATGGTAACGATCTACAAGCAGACATTGAGGACATTGAAGAAGACGACAGAATCAAACGACCAATTCGGATAAGACCAATAGACAGATATGACGGTATCAATCACTTTCCAGGTCATTATGCAGCCCGAGGTAGATGTTCCCATTGCTCTAAAGGGAAAACGTTCATTAAGTGTATAAAGTGCAAAGCTAGACTCTGCTTTACGAAAGAAAGGAATTGTTTCTTTTACTTTCATCGCTATCTATAGTAAATATAATATTAATAATAAGAATTTGGAGTACCTAATACTTTACACGAAACACGTCTTTTTTTTCAAATACTCCTTACATTTGTTATTTATATTGCTCACTGTATTGATATTTATGTTTCACTTTGTTACACATTTACAGGCAACGTCTACCCTATAGAAATATGGAAAAATAGTAAACACATTACAGTGAATGGATTCAAATATGGTATGCATCTTGTGTCGGGCGGCAAAGCTCGATGGCGATGCGTCAAACAGTGGAAGAAGTGTACAGCTGCCATATTTACGATTGGAAACTACATCTGTAAAATCAAAGATGATCATAACCATCTGCCAGAAGCTGAATGAAATATGTACTTTTTAACTAACTTAAGAATCCGGGCAAGACGTGTGAGTAGGACTCGCGTACTAAGGGTCCCGTACCAACTTTAACTAAATAAGGGATCCACTTACTTCCACTTGCCAAAATAGTACAATATTTTGTTGTCTGCATAAATAACTTTTTTTTTTATATTGTTTGTATTACAGAGAAAATTGTATTTACAAATGTTGGAAACTAATGGTTAGATCACGTTAAAATATTTGTTCAGAACTACGTCACATATTTTTTTATTTTTTTAAATTTAGAGGAAGGACATCATTTTTTTACACTTTGGAAGCGTCTATCTTCCAATTATTAGATTGTTTTTAAAAAATATATAGAAACATGGATGTCATATAAAAATACCTATCTATAGACAGCGCACACGCATAGGTTTGAGTAGAAAAAAAGTGTTTAGTTTCATGTCTGGAAGGCCCCTTAGTTATCATTAATTTTATTTTTTGTATGGAAATTTAATTCGGAATTAAAAAAATATATTGGTTAATGGTATTTTAAAGTATACATTTATTCACTTCATAATTCACACATTGACGATCAAAAATTTTTTTTGGAAGCCTGACATCCAGGGCTTGCCAAATATACCCTATGTATGTCAACCGAACTTGCATAGTTTTTGAGATAATATTTTTTTCAGAAATTTTGAGTATTTTCAAACAAATATTTTTTCCACTTTTTATGGTGGTATGGCGTTTTTTTTATAAAGATAAAATGATGAGCTTGCTGAAACTAAGACTCACAAAAGTTTCAAAAAAGAGAAAACTACAGAAAATTGCCTATTAAAAATATAACATATAAATAAAGTAATATTTGGATAGCCCTGGATGTAAAAGATCCAAAAAATATATTAGAAGTTACTGTTTGGGACAACCTGTGTAACAGCAGACAATACATTTAGACAGAGGATAGTTAATAAGGTACATTATCACCTCCACGAGGTATTCGTGAATTATAGTTATTAGTAAATTATAATTGAATCAAATTATTCATAATAGATAATTTTGTCAATCAATTAAATTTGTATTTTGTCAAATTGAAAGTCATTGATTCGATCGTGCTGTATAATTACAATGTGGTAATGGAAAATTAACAATTAAATTAATCATGTCAAATATAATTCATACTCAATAAAGCTAAAACAACAATGTTAAGTCTTAATATATTGAATCATATCATTAAAATATTTATTCATACTATAATATACCATTAACTATTTTTTTTATTCCATATTAAATTGTAGAGCGCTCATCGGGATTCACCTTCCTACCAAGTTTCAACTGCGTAATGCTAATAGTTTCAGAATAAGCATGGCTGTAAAATACGGACGGACAGACAGACAGACTTGACGAAACTATAAGGGTTCCGTTTGTTACCATTCGGCTACGGAACCCTAGAAAAGAGGTTCTTAGTTCGACCTATATTTGTATAAGTATGTATGTTTGTCCGGGATTATCTCGATCTAAACATTTTGATGCGCTTTTTAGAAAAGTGTTTAGAAATTGGAAGACTTATCAAAAGTCATTTTCTTTAGTCCGTAATTCCAAATTCCGTTATTTGTAAGTAATAAATATGGAAATCTTTATGGTATATTACTATCTTAAGTAGTCAAAATATTATTAAATAAGTCATTAAAAAACTATATTGTTTATTACCAGCAAAAACAGATTATAAACATTATATAATATAATGTTGTTTTTAAAAAAATGCCTCTGCCTCCTAGTTAGGGTTTAACCTGTATTCTAGGAGACAACTTCTTCCCTATTCTGTAACAATTTATTGCTTCCGTCAAGTATGCACAAAATTGGACAAAGCTGCATGATATTTCTTTGCAGATTAGTTTGTGTGTGTGTGAGTAAGTGAGTGAGTGTGCATGTGTGTGTGCGTTTTGTATTAGTTTACTACATTAAGGTACTTATAAAATGTATTTTGCAAAAGAAGATTTACTGTGTTATTGTAATCTAATTGTTGTATCCAATAACGTATTTTAATTTTGCACACCTTCCTTGAATGTTCAGAAATATTAAAAATGTTATTAACTTTGTTGTATAAGTGTGGTCCCAGAAAACCCCTTGGAAGAAAATTTTATTGTATCTATCTATAGCAGCGAGGTATTACTAAGTAGTATAGTTCAATGATCTATAGTACATATCCTTTCGGGTCTTTTTTTTTGCCGTTATTTAAAGTCCGTTTTTCTTTGTTAGTGAAATAATGTTAACAATCTTTTTATAACTTTTAAAATAATATCTGTGAATACATTTCATTTAAAAAGATCTCAGTGCTAAACGATAAAGTACTTAAGTGGATGGTAAGTTTTGTGTTTATTTTATTTTAAAATGAATTATTTAGATCAAAAAGAATGGCAAGTTCGTTTACCAAATCAGACAAGCAAATATAAACGAACTATAATAATATGGATGGGTCGTGCCTTATAATTCTCATAAATCAATTGAGGATGCTGGGTGCTGGGTGCTTTATATAAGTATGTAGTACAAAATCTATATGGTTTTTGGGTTGGTTGGTAAAGGACCTTGAGTACCGACCTTGAGGCTCTTTCTGCAGACAAATCCTTGTCCTGCATGTTCTACCCCAAGCCTCATTGTCATTTTATTGGACTAAGTACTTAATAGTGTATAAGTCTAAGAACTTGTCATTGCTTCAGACGAACCGATTATGATCCCAACCAAGAAGGGCAGGAATCTGCTGATGGTGGACAAGTATACGTACTCGCAGATCAACGACAGCCCTCGATATAAGTGTTCCTCCGCGAGGCAGGGCTGTCGCGCGAAGTTGCGGTACGAAGGAGGCAAGGTAGTGCGTACCGACCCCAACCACAACCACCCTCCGCCAAGGTACATCATCTCCAAAGGAACTTACGTCAAGGTCTAGGTTTGCCTATTTGTATTTTTGGTAATAAAAAATTGCATTTGAAATAAAGACATACAAATATAGGTACTATATTTCTTAATTAGAATCATTAAGGTACCTCAATCTTACAACCTCCAAAAAAACGAATATCGATAGTTTACAAGTACGTTCAATCAAACTTGAATCAAATCTGACAACCAATATCCCACCAAAAACATTTTCAGGTAAAAAGTCGCCAAAAGTAGAGATCGTATTGCTTTCAGTGTCAAAAAGATATGAGATCTCACAATAATAATAATACTCCCCCTAGCCTATTTCGACTACGGTGGCCAGTCACAACGACTAACCGACTGCGCGGGACATTATTATATAGTTCCCAAGTGTGTGCGCAAACACAGGTGCACTGTCTATTCCTTTCACTCTCATAGCTCTATGGGACAGCAATCTGACACGACCGGAGAGTGATCAGGTGCAGGACCAACGGCTTCACGTGCTTTCCGAGGTACGGAGGTGAAACGCCGCCAACTTTCAAACTCCGAACTACCCTGAGATTTTCTGAACAGAAAAACCCAGCTACATATTTTTGGCCCGACACGGGGATCGAAGCACTTTCTGGCTTACCGGGCCAAACGCTCTACCAATTGAGCTACCGTGCCGTCTGTCGGATCCTGCGTATGGAATTACGCGGGGCGCGGCGGTGGTGTTGAAGTAAGACAAGGTGGTTGTTAGGTGGTTGTAACTGAACTCTCTTTATTGTAAATTTTCCAAAGGTTTATATACAGGCTTTTCCTACTTAATTATTTACCTTTCTGTGTCAGTTCAGTAAAGGTCAGTTGACGTATGAGTGATGCTGTGTGTCGTCACACACCACAGTAAGCCGTATCGAATGCGCGTATGCTAAAAACGTAAAGTAGCTTTATAAAATATATATAATTTATTCGACTTATTATATAGTTGGTACCTCAAACTATTTCAGAACCGAATAGTTGTAATACATATATTTTTTTTGTAAAAACACATTAAGTATTTTTTTAAATTGCTACTTCCATTTCTATCTAAGAGGTATATAGTTCCATGGACGTAGTAGATAAAAAAAAACTAAACAATACTAAGATTATAGTGTAAAGTGTTAAATAGATTATATTTTGAGACGGTATGAATGTATTAAAATCTTTTGTAACCTGGAGTACATTAGTTACATTCGAAATGGAATTGTTATTTATGCAGATAGATGGATTAAAATGAAAGAAATTTCAAGTTGGTTATGTTTGTATGACGGAAACGTAATTGCATAGTTAGTCAGATAATACTTAGTAGAAATATTTTGTATCACGAATGGCCTGATCGACCATAAGTAAACAAAGTCATTTATGCTAAGGAATTCATTTTGTTGGTTTGTACGTCACGGTTGGAAATGATAGTTTTTAGATATGAAAGAGCTCTATATGTATTTGATTAAGGTACTAATGGCGTTTATTAAGAGGTACAAAACGATGTCGAATCCTTTAGTTTGAACATGATGTAAACGAGGTTTCTTCGTGTGAGCCGTTGGAGGTCAATAGAGATCTTAAAAGAGGACACGTTATGAAATGGTGTTATAAGGGTACAAGGTACAGTCAAGGGTATCAGATCCTTCATTTGATCATGGTGCAGACGAGTTTCTCTCCGTGAAAATAGTTGGAGATCAAGTGATCTTAAAACATGAACCTTAAAATAAGTCTATGCATAGCATTAAGGACTATAATAATTTTAAATAATAATTAGTCGACTATAAATAAATATAAATAAGACTGAATATTGTATAGCCGGCCGGCCTCAGTAAAATAATAAGTACCCAAATATGCAAACTTGCATAAGTATGCAAGTAAGATGATAGGTAGATACGCCAAATAAGTATAAATGTACCTAAAGTGTTTGATGGATAATGAAGATATTTTAAGTATTTGTAATGTGACAATTTATTTTTTTTAAAAAAAACATTGAAAATTGAATGTGCCAATTTATGAAAATGTAAGAAAAATTATAAGTTTTGTTCGTTAAATAGATAGTATTGTCAAAATGTATATCTGTCATATCATTGTATAATTTAATGAGATGAAGGTCATGGAACGTATATCGCACACTTAATAAATACACTTTGAAGATATTGATGTAGCTAAATAATGTTTCAAAAGACTAATTTTTGTCCGTGGCTTTGCTCACACATTAATAGATGATATTTAGTTAAAACAGCTATAAGGTTTCAACTAAGTATACCAATTTATGTTTTAATTTGAGTATTAATGCAACTTGTAATTAGATTCAATATTTCCAATTATTTCTTAAAAGGTTAATTTATCGTTCGTTGTACACCTATACAAATATAATATATTATTAAGCATTGGATAAATAAAAACTTTTACCTATTTTAAATGAAACAGTTGCTATTATATGATATTTTTAAATCTGATTTGAGCCAAGTACTAAATTTCATTGATGTCATTTATTATAGCTCATTAAGTATGAATAAAAAAATTATGAAAAAATATGTATGAAATGTTATGTCATATATTTAGATTATAAAGTGTTAATTTCGTATCAATTAGCATTATAATCTTAGCTTTTAAGTTAACTTTGCGATGTTCTTGTTCCGAAATTAGGTTGAACCAATTAATTTTGCATTTAGCAATATAAAAATTATAATTTTTAGTAAATTACAGCCATTTTTTTTACCAAATTGAAATTGTCATGTAAAATATAACTTAACTTTAAAAGAAATGTATTCATAGATATAAGTAACTCATGTATCCGATTAAAAACATGTATAATCGTACTTTTTAAAAAAAAGGGTGAGAGGAAGGCACATGTCATGTTTTAAAAACTAAATTTTCAATATCTGAAAATCAAAATTGATTTTCTTATTTTGTATAATTTTACTTAAGCCAAAAATGCTCAATTTTTGTCTCTTTAAGGGGAAAGGTGTGGTGTGTGACGACACAAAGCATCACTCATACGTCAACTGACCTTTAATAAATAATATTGTTTTATTATCTTGTAAAATATTCCTAGATAAGTGAAAGGTCACAGGTTAAGGAAATGTCATGTGACGTAAAATTAAGTAGGAAAATCGTGTATATAAACCTTTGGAAAATGTACAATAAAGAGAGTTCAGTTACAACCACCTAACAACCACCTTGTCTTACTTCAACACCACCGCCGCGCCCCGCGTAATTCCACATGGCACACATTCACACATGCACACATTCACACATGCACACATTCCATCCATTAAATTTGTGGTCTCTTATGGACACGTCATTATGCGTGACGTTTAGCGCCATCTACCCGTCTGTTTATGCAACAGTGGGCCAAGTAGTTATTCTTTTCGGAATTAATTCAACTTGGAAATTGATGACGCTTCGCTGTCTAATGGTTTAGAATGTTTTTAACACTCACAGTGTCATGTTTTATATTCATAAAGATGAAATAAGAAACCAAAAATTTGCACACGGGCGGAACTTGAATCAGTCATCAATTTCCAAGTTGAATTTATTCTGTAAAGAATAACTACTTGGCCCACTGTTGCATAAACAGACGGGTAGATGGCGCTAAACGTCACGCATAATGACGTGTCCGTAAGAGACCTCAAATTTCGCAGGATCCAACAGACGACACGGTAGCTCAATTGGTAGAGCGTTTGGCCCGGTAAGCCAGAAAGTGCTGGTTCAAGTCCCGCCCGTGTGCAAATTTTTGGTTTCTTATTTCATTGAAATAAAACAACTTTTTTACGGATTAACTTTTCGCGAGGTTATTAATTTTATCCCGACGTTTCGAACACTTTACAGCATTCGTGGTCACGGGTAGACTAAGATGTTATTTGTCATTTACAGAGTTTTGAAAAATATACACTACCGTCACTCATATTATTAATTAACTAATTAACTAATAAAAAAATATACACTACCGTCACTCATATTATTAATAAACTAATTAACTAATAATATGAGTGACGGTAGTGTATATTTTTCAAAACTCTGTTAATGACAAATAACATCTTAGCCTACCCGTGACCACGAACGCTGTAAAGTGTTCGAAACGTCGGGATAAAATTAATAAACTCGCGAAAAGTTAATCTGTAAAAAAGTTGTTTTATTTCAATGAGTAATATTCGCGTAAACTTCAGAAACAAGTATGTTCTTATTTCATCCTTTTTTATAATGTTCTCGTTGTATGTGTACCTAAACAAGCTCACATACCAAATTTCAGTTTTCTAGGACTTCAGTAAGTCGCTTATACTTTTAATAATCATCGGTCAGTGACGAAATCGGGGATTTTCAGACGTCAATAAACCCTAAAGTAAAAAGTTTTGCAATTTAAAATTTGCATGTTCAATAACATATTTAGAAAGTTTCGTTTGACAGGTATGATCAGGATCGAAGTTATAGGCGTTCGAACACGTCGAAACACTTCGAGAAAAGGTAGGAGCGGGCCCTTGCGCTTCGCTTGGCTCGGTTATAGGCGGGGCCTACGACCGAGGACCCAGATTCTTGATGTTGTTTTTTTGTTGTTAGTGTTTTGGTCTTATTGTTTCCTTATGCATGTTTTTTTATGACATTAGAGTCAAATTGCACTTTCGAGAGAGCGATCCGATATTTACCGACGAGGTCAGGGAGACAATTTCTCATGATACAAGACGGGTATACGTACTCGTAGATTAACATTGTACTGGGTGTGCTCGTATAGATGAAGCAGGACCGTAGTGATCGGCGCGCGTGCGACGCGAAGTACGTCAAGAATTAGATGTAAGTGATAAAAAAAGAAAGAAGTTTTTCTTGTAAGCTAGTGTTGTTTACCGAGAGATTTTAAATATTTTATAATAAAAATGCTCCGGAAATTCATCAAATAATTTTGTTTTCAATGTGACAACCTTTTGTAGTTGTAGGTAATTATTTGAGAAATAAGGAAAAACTATACAACTGTTTATTAAACACAATATGCATTGCAGATGTGCAGTTCATCCCCACGGAACGGGGGAAATATATATTGGTGCTAAAAGGATATACGTACTCATAAGTCGGCGATCGATTTTTCTACTGCTCCTCAAAGCATACAGGATGCCGGGCGCGCGTGCGCATGATGTCCGGCGAGCTGGTGCCTTCGGGGGCCGAGCACAACCACGCTCCTCCCTCCCACGCGCGCTGCGGCAACGGTGCCTTCGTTCAGCTGCGCCCCTCCCGCGACCTCCCCGTCCCAATACCTCCCATAACCTCCCCCAGAGCAGGTATCCTCGCCTTCCAGGCCCTCAACCTCACCCGACTTCTACCCAAAACTGATCTCTGGATGCGATCTCCCAATCCTGATGATAGAAAAGATCTGTAGATATTACCAATTTTAATTATATTTCATTGACAGCATTGCACTTAGTGTTTGTTTGACACTACGACTTTTATTATTTTTTTACTCACATGATATCTAAATAATATCTGCTAGTGAACTTCGTACTTTTTACACAGATTATGTATTTGAAAATGTAATAACAATTTACATAATATGTACAGATTTAAGTTTTTTTTAAAGTTGTCAATTAAATACTCATCATCAATGTTTTCGGTAATGAATTGGACTACTCGTATTTATCGTTGATAGTTAGTATGAAGGCTGTTAGTAGTGTAGCTTACTTGTTGATCTCTAAATGTATATTTCGATAATGACTAAACTTAAGGTTTTGAAAGCTTTTCTTATGATGATATTTCTACGCAATACCTACTTATACGTAATTTGGTGATATTTTTAATTATTTATGAGCCTTATTATACTTTTAATATTAAGAATAGCAACCTAATAATTCAATGAAGAGTTCTGATTAGATGGCGTCTTTATATAAAATGATAGTTTTATTGTATACTGCTACTCCCTCATTAAATAATTGTGGTTTTTTTTTTAAATTAATTTTAATCTTTTCCAATCATTTAGACATACTTTTCGTGATATCATCACTTTGACCGATAACCTATAACATCACAATCTAGCATTTATCGACCCATACAAGAAATGTTTTAGTTCGTTGTCTCTACCAAAGAAAAATTATGTGACTACTTTATTATACTCGTAGATTTGCATGATCTGTGTACGGTGGTAGGAAACTATTCGTATAAAAGATAATAAAAGACTAGAAAGAAGGCTTTGTCACGGTAATGTTATCTACAGTATTGTAACTCGGCCGACTTTTTAAAATAAATACCTTCAGCCGCGCGGTACCTAAACGTGCGATAGGGCTGCCTGCCCGCCTCCAGCATTTTACAATTGCCTACTCTAGTGTTTACATTTAGTTTTGTGATCGTAAATATCCTTTTTTATATAAACAAACAATATATTTTGTGGATTAAATAGGAAGTATTCAATAAAAATGGGTGTTGTTTTTTGCTTGTTAGATTTAATTAAAAACATTTTTTGCTCAGCTTTATTAAAAATCAAATCAGCACAATATATCCTATTCGTCTTAATAAAATGTACTTAAACTTAATTTTCGAGAAAGAAATCGCGCGACTATTGTTAAAAAAACAACGCAGCGTCCGTTCGTCATTGTGGCACAGTCGCGACTGTCTGCATGCCGAACGCATGCCGCAGTCGAGGCGCGAAGGTATAGCTCGCGTTTCGTCCGTTTGTATGGAGTTGGAATACTGTTTAGATAACATTACCGTGGCTTTGTGGCGATGCAGTGGGCCTTCACCTACGAAAATAAGTTGATTCACCTAAGAAGTAATAATAATGATCGTAAATAAGATCGAAATGCATTCAACGTAGATCAGCGTCAAAGATTTTCGTTACTTTTGATCTGAGGTGTAGTTCATTGGAAATAGGTGAAGAAGGTTCAATGAACTAAGCTGGGAGTATGTGTTAAGAGTCTGTTAATATTATGAAGGTAAGATGCAATTAAATGAAGTCTCTCTACATTTATGTCGATTTAAGTATGTAATCATTGCTTTTCGGCCTTTTGGAATTCACTTTAATTATGTTTCAGTATTAGGCCCATGTGAATTTTTCCCGATGACCACGGGATCAGTAGCTGTGAAGTTCCAGGGCCAGCTCTACCACAAGAACTACGAGGGCAAAGACGGCATCATATCGTAGCAGTGCGCGAGGAGGCCCTGCAAGTGCAGGATCAGAACAGAAGCTTCCCTAGTTCTGTCAATGTCTGGCCATCGTGAGCATGATTGAAACAGATCTTGAGTATTTTTTACTTTCATAACATTCATAAATGTATAGTTTTCTCTCTCTTATACCCTTTTTAACCATAGTTGTCTGATCCCGCACTATCTGATGTTTTTGACAAAACTATGGATACTTAAAAGGCACTATAAAACGATATCTTCGTGGATCAGTTTGGTTGTCACTAGTAAAGAAATGAATAAATATTTCATATACCATGATATCTTAGACTAGTTATTAATCTCTTTCATACTTTGAAACATGCATCTTTTTATTTAATCGCTTAGTTTATAGGCAAATTTTAGTTCATAAATAAATATTTATAGCCATTAATAATCCTTATTACACATACGCATTTTAAAGGTGTGCTTAATACTTTTAACAAATACGTGTAGAACGTTTCCATTTCGGGAAGAACAAATTCCGTACCAACTTTGTTGAATCCAATTGTTTCAAAAAATATCTTTGTTTTTGAAAATGTGCAACATCTCAAAAAATAAACAACCTCGTCAAACTCAATCTCGTTGAAACCAATTTTCATATTTGTATAAATCTACATAATATATATTTTACAAAATTAACACTTGATTACACGCTTTAGCAAAAAAAAATTGTGGGAGGGAAGCCCCCCATAAATATTACTATTTTATTTTTTTGTATGTATATTGAGTTACAGCACGGTTTCTGATATAATAATTTATTTAATCAAAGAGAAACATTCGTGTGTTCTTGTACATGGCCATTAGAAAAGTTAATAAGTCCGCGTACCTATTTACCAACATTTTTTTGTTTACGCAGCCGGGCTCACAGTTCGCTAAAGCAAGAAAGCATTTTCGGGTCACAGCAGCCAAAGCACAATCACCTACGAGACGACTTTTCGGCGCTTCGGGAACCCCATCATCGCGTGGGGCAACTATCAGTTCGTGAAGAAGTTGACGCGAAGGGTCAAGACCTGGTGGGAGTGCACCGCGCGCAAGTCCAGCGGCTGCAAGTGCATCGCTGTCACTGTCAAAGATCGCTTGGTCAAGCTTAATGGCTGGCATAATCATTAGGAGTGAGTTTCGTGGGGCCTACTGGTTTGTGAAGAAACTAACGCGAAGGGTCAAGACTATCAAGCTCAATCGCTGGCACAGAAGAAACCTCTACCAAAAAACCTTACTACGTAGAGCAACCACCAGTTCATGAAGCTGACGCGAAATATATGTTAAACAATAAAATGTACCCTATTTACTCAGGACTATCCTGACCTAGCAGTTATGTAAGTAAATATAAGTGTGAGCTTTAAGCATTGTTGTAAGTGAAATTCTTTCCATTAAAAGGTATTAACTGTACTTGGATTCTATACATTAGACTATTTTAAGGCATATTTCAAACTATATCTAAACAATTCAAAATCAGACTATAGTAAGGATGCAACCAGGAAGACGTTATTAATTTATAGCAAAATTATAGCGGTCTATGGCACAAAGAAAACCATAATGAAATGATGAGGTCTATGTTTACGGAATTAACAAAATACTGGAATTATAAAAAGCAAAACTAAGTGAGACTCTTTTCTTGAAGGTAGCAGTGACAGCACTAAATGTTTTTTTTTTACTTGTAGAGCCAAAGTTTAGTCTGTCCAAACGAGGCAACTTAGTAGTACAGATCGGTGAGTGGAGATACAATAAGCATACATGCTGGGGGTCCAAGGTTCGATGGACGTGCATCAAGAAGTATTCGGGATGCACCGCCTCCATTACTACTGTTGATAACGTCATCGTCAAGACGTTAGGGAAGCATAACCATTGAATGGAATTCACCACTAATTAGTCCGACAGCAGATGATAATATGATACTGTCATGACAAACTACACGTTGTTCATCGGTTGATTACTTTCTCTTGATTAGTTTTTTATTTTCATTTATTTTTTTACTGTGATCTTAGCTGTATGAAAACTTAGGCTTTTATCTCATGATAATAATTTAGCTGTATTAAATAAATAAACAATAACATAATACACAATTAAATGCGATATATGTATATTTAAAAAAAAACGTTATACTTTCTTTATCAAAAAAATAACGGTATCAAAAAAAGAGCGCCATGTATAAAATGTAAATAAAAGTAGTTGTAGTAGTTATTCTGGAGATAGACGTTTAAAAGTGGTTTATTAAATTATTATGACAATTAAATATTTTTTTATTCGGAATAAGTGCTAATCACCGCCTGTCTTTTTCTAAATATTGTCACTTATCTTAGAACCATCATCATCATGCTTCCAGCTACATCATTCGTGTGAGGCTCATGCACGGATTCTGACTTGTCATTCGTTTTTAGATCTGAACCCAGTATTCGCTCAGTCGCAGCGCGGGAACCCAGTGATCATGATCGGACAGTACCGTTTTAACCGCGTGAACAAGTACGGCAGCCGAACGCGCTGGGTGTGCGTGAAGGCTAAGGCGGGCTGCCGCGCGTCTCTGCACACCATGGACAACGCCGTCGTGCGCGTGTGGGGCTTCCACGACCCCATGGCGCACACCAGCGCCAACCGCTTCTGAATCAATACGTTACAACAAAAAGGCTGGTGATTCCAATAGTTGTCAACTGTAGTAAGTGACCAACACTACCTACCTACCTCCACATTATGTATGTTTCGTATGAAGACAGCATCTTAGCGTTTTAGGTTTCCAGCAGTAATTGTGCAGGTTTGATGATCATTTTATCTCTTTTGATATTTTTTTGTACGAAGCAACCTGAATCATAATTAAAATTATATTAGACATACTCCTCTCAGTACAGTACGTAGGTATATAACAGTGAGGGTTTTACAATTATCAACTAAGAACACCTTGTAAAGTAAAGTCTTAGGTAAAGTCTGCTTAAGGTTATAAGAATTGCAATGACATTCAAGTAGGTAAGATTAGCTTTAGTTATATGGCGACGACGCACTATAGACATAACTAAAATTAACTTAATTATTATTCTTAACATCACCTCGCGAATTACGTAAAAGGACGACAATTGATTTCTGTGATTAAATAAAAAAATATTGTTGTAATCACTATTTGTGATCGTTTCATGTTACTAATGAGATGTTAATTTGTTAATTATCACTTAAGTATTTTATTTTTAAAAGTTAAAGAAGTAATTTATTCAAGTTGCTACTAGGAGCATATCTAGTTGAATAATGTAGTTCCGTAATTTGAACTGAAGCAAATAACTGCAACGAAAAATAATAATAGGAATATAGGTATAGTTTGTAGGAAGGTAACCTTCTTATCTCCTCCATGTACTTATAAAATCATTTCAATCACGGTGTTTTTATTAATATCCTTGGCTTCTGCAAAAATAATCATGATTCAATAATACTGGAGGTTTAGACTTTGGATTCAAAAAATTGTAATAATAAACTCGGGTAAGAGCATTGTAAAATGAATAAAATATGATAAGTTAAACTCGTACTTGTAATGGTTTTAGGGCGGATTGCCAATAAGCGTTACAATTAGTGATAATTTAATCGTAGTTATGATTTTTTATATCAATTTGAAGCAATATGGACTTACAAAGAAGTTTTGGTGATGGATAAAATAATCGAATGCGTTTATTCATTATTGAATCATGCGTCGATGTTTATCTTGACTCGATATTTTTCTACTTAATTAAATATAAACTTGTATTTTTACTCAGTTGTTTCATTTCACATCTATAGATAGCATGTCATTCGGTCAAGCAAGGCGTTATAAAGATAAATGGGAATATTCGATCGCGGAGGTCACTAACACACAACCTTAAAATAAACGCATGAATCTTCTCCGTTCCGTGGCCAATAAAATTAAACAGAGTACCAAAATCACTGGTATGTGTCAGTTTTTAAACGCTCGCGGATATTCAAAATGACGAAGTCAATAGATATGTTTAAAGCCGAGCCATTATTATGTAATGCCACAAAGTTTGATCGACACGACACGCATTATACGTAACTAGCGGTCCCCCGCGACTTCGTCCGCGCGTTTTGAGTTTGCTCCCTCCCCTCCCGTCGCAGCGTCATGTTTTATACCCTAAAGCCTTTCTCGATAAATAAGCTATCCAACACAGAAATATTTTTTCAAATCGGTCCAGCAGTTCCTGAGATAAGCGCGTTCAAACAAACAAACTCTTCAGCTTTATAATATACTAGCTGTGCCCGCGACTTCGTCTGCGTGGAACAGTGACTTTGGGTAGATTTTTTAATTATTTAGGCTAATTATTTTACAAATAAGATAAACCGCGAATATGTTGCATCAATATTCTCTTATAATAGCATTCAGTTTGAGACGGATGGACGTTGTAGACGTGGCAAACTGCCGAGAAAGCTGAGTCCTTTTTCTAGGCAATCTACTAATTAATTCAGTGGATATTTTTTATTAAAAATTATAATTTGGTAGGTAATTTAAAAATGGTGAGAAGATAAACAAAACTTAACAATTTTGTCATACAAAATGTCCAAAACGTCAAAGCTTTGTAGAGATACAACAAAACAATACCCAGTTACAATGCAATCAAATTTTGCATTAAGATTGGTAAATATAAATAAAGTCAACCAACCTATTAATTAAGCATTAACCTAATGTAATCAATCACTTTACAGAGAATAAGAAGAACAATATCAAATCAAATTACCTACTACAAAATCAAATTATAAATGCACATTTAGATTTAATACGTTACTTCCTACCTACTTTAAATGGTACTTATTACTAAGTCAAGAAAAACCTGCATAAATCCGAAGAAAGAATAAAAAAGTAATCACCTACTAAACCTATTAAACTTAATAATTAATAGATGCATTCAAAATTAAAACCTACCCAGTGGTGAAAAGAAAACTTTAACCTGCATAAATCTGAAGAAAGAATTTTAACCAAAAGTATTACTGAATCTACCTAATAGAAAATATCTGCAATCAAAAAAATTAGCTCAAGTCCTTTACTACTCAGTAGCGAAAGGAAAACTAACTAACTTATGTATTACGCGCTGAAAGCACTTAAGTATCGCAAAAAAGCAGTTGCGCGGGACAACCGTTCCTTAGGGAGCCGACTAAATTAATTTAATAGGTATGTATAAGTAAAATATTTCAACGCCCATGTGAGAAGCCACCAACCATTCTTAGCGCAAGCTCGCGTTGTAAGTTCTTAAGCTGCGAGTATTGTTTTGATGTGGAGTTATTTCAAAACTGTGATAGCTTCTAAGATATTTATTGAAATCAAATGATGTGAACTTTGTTCAAAATGAAATGCTCGTGATGACGAATGTATTTATTTTGATAAGAATCAATAACCGTGTGTATAAAACACCTTCAAAAATAATGTTCGAATAAAAATAGTAAAATATTTTAACGCAAAACATACGAAGTTTTATTGTAACTAAGAAGCCAGCAACCATAGCAATTAGCGCAAGCGCACGTTGTACTTAAGCTGCGAACATTATTTTGGTGCGGAGTTATGTTAAAACTGTTATAGCTCCTAAGATATTTATTGAAATCAAATGATATAAAGGGCAACTTTGTTCTAAATAAAATGCTCGTGATGATGAATCTCTTTATTTTGATAAGAATGAATACCTGTGTATATAATACACCTCTAAAAATTATGCATTATTTTTTACAAATTTATTAACACAAAAATGGTTGCAGTAATTCAACCATAAAAGATAGACTTACGCTGTCGCGGACTTTATTATAGGACTCTTGATGCTGAACAATCCTGTCATACATGATTTTTGTGTAACTTAAGCGGTTTCCGCAGCGTACGCAGCGGAAGCTCTCAAAAGGAATATCTTTCTCCCGTTTTCGCAACATTTTTCATTGCTGATGTGGTCTTATGAGTCGTATCTTTATGTTATATAGCCTAAAGCCTTCCTCGATAAATGGAATATCCAACGTAAAAATATTTTTTCAAATCCGGCCAGTAGTTTCTGTGATTAGCAGGTTCAAACAAACAAACAAACAAACAAACTCTTCAGCTTTATAATATTAATAGTATAGATTAGCGAAAGCGCACGTTGTACTTAAGCTGCGAACATTATTTTGATGCGGAGTTATGTTAAAACTGTGATAGCTCCTAAGATATTCATTGAAATCAAATGATATAAAGGGCAACTTGGTTCTAAATGAAGTGCTCGTGATGATGAATGTATTTATTTCGATAAGAATAAATACCTGTGTGTATAATACACCTCTAAAAATAATGCATTATTTTTTTACAAATTTATTAACATAAGAAAGGTTGTAGTAAGTCAACCATAAAAGATAGCCATATGCTGTCGCGGACTTTATTATAGAACTCTTAATGCTGAACAATCCTGTCATACATGATTTTTGTGTAACTTAAGCGGTTTCCGCAGCGGAAGCTCTCAAAAGGAATATCTTTCTCCCGTTTTCGCAACATTTTTCATTTCTGCTGTGGTCTTATGAGTCGTATCTTTATGTTATATAGCCTAAAGCTTTCCTCGATAAATGGACTATCCAACGTAAAAAAAAAATTTCAAATCGGGCCAGTAGTTTTTGAGATTAGCGCGTTCAAACAAACAAACAAACAAACAAACTCTTCAGCTTTATAATATTAGTATAGATGCCGAGAAATTGAAAAAAAAAATTTTATATTTTGTAACATGGGGTCGCTTTTGGGCATGAAAGTAAAATTGCGTCTAGTAGTTAATTTTTGTGAAAATTTTGCTTGAAAACAATGGATTACAACGTCTGTGATCGATGTTACGGGTGATAAAAGTAACTTTAAGCACGTATTGTATGGTGGACTATGAAAATTGATTGATCAGCAAACAGGAACGACCAGAATTCAATGGACAAAAGAAAAGAAAAAATGAGGCTATCCGGCACCTCAGATAAGGTGTCCATGGATTCTGGGACCCGGAGGACACTTGCAACATACTATTGGGCCAAACAAATACGATGTAATGAGTGCATAACAAAAAATATAGGCTGATTTTTTTGTGATTTAAGAATTTTCATTAAAATGCAAAAGTTTTTGCTATCCTGAATTAAAATATATATATATATCAAACTTACTTTCATTAATTTAATCTAATTTCATTTCATAAATATATATTTTTAGGTTTCCGTAGCCGAATGGCAAAAAAACGGAAACCTTATAGTTTAGTTAAGTCTGTCGCATCACACTGTTGGAATTTGGTAGGAAGATGTATCCTGTTAACCACTTTACGATTCTTATACAAAAATAAAAAATAATGATATTTAAGGCCCCCCCTTACATCCCATACATGAAACTAAAACCGAATTTCTTTTTAGTCGTGTTTTATGGATAGGTCTCTCAAAATGACATAGAGGTTCCTAAAACCATTTTCTTTTAAAGTCGTCTCATAGTTAGACGCTTCCAAAGTAGTAAAATGGGCGTCCCCCCCCCCCCCTCCATCTAACTTCTAAACTAAGTGAGTATAAATTTTGCAAATAATATATACTGTAGATCTTAACAAATACTTTCAACGAAAATTGGTTTGGATGTTAACTTTGGCACGTAACCCACAATGCGCGAGTCCGACTCGCACTTGGCCGGTTTATTTTAAATTTCTACTTATAACTTTGAAAAGTATTATTTGTCCTACTAAACTATGTTCTATCATGGTCACCCTAAATCGACATCAACTAACAAACCGTCGTCGAAATTATTTTAATTGAACATTTAGCAATTTGACATCATCATTTTGCATATCCATGAGCGTTTATAAACTGACGACGCCGTATGAAAACGGCGGAATTTTACGTTTTGACTGCGACATATCCTCGGCCAAAAAATGCTTGACAGCGACTGACAGCGTCACATTGTCCTTTTTATGATTGTACTACGTACCCCAGATAATATTATAATACTACTAGTACTAGAACGTACATACTGCCACAGAAACACATAGGTACATATAGAATTATACTATGATGTCTTAGGTAAAACTCTCATGTTCAATTGTTTTCTTTTGTTTTTATTTCAAAATTTTGTTAAATATTTTTAATTATATAGCGTATTACCGTCATAATTTAGGTATCTAAGGGAAGAGCAGTTTCACCTAACACAGGCATACACTTTATACCTATGCCTAAAGGGTGGCTCAATAATCGTACATCTGGTGCAACAATGACATATCTAACAGTTGAGGTTTTTTTCAGGAGATCGATTTAAAAGTCTTATTATATGAAATGTAGATGTATTCCTTTGATACATCCATCAAAAATCTATTCCTTATAACCTATAATTTACAGTTAGGGAAACTTCAAAAATAAAAAAAGTATATAATAGGCATTTTTTATTTATTTTGCATATGAATACCCACATTAATGTCATTGTTGCACATAAAATTAAAATAAATATTGACCTTAATGTGCAATAACGCCATAAATGCCTAGCAAAGAATACTGCTTAGAAAATAATATACACCTGCATTACCATTTTAGTAATTAAGAAATCAAACAATATCTTATTCTTATGGCACTTAAAAACTTCAATTAAAAATGTGCATAAAATGACTTGACTTTTACATAAAGGATCAATTTTTGTGTATTCCGAAAATACTTTACGGATTTATTTCGCAGTTAGTAGTATTGATTGTCATCGTCAATTCCAGAGTAATCATTAACGCGAGCGTAGAGCTTTCGCTGCTAGTTGTTATTTTAGCCCCTAATGGGCTAAAAAAATACCTATTAGTAATACCTAACTTATTATGTATATACATATATTCAAATCAGACGAGTCAGTAAGCGATACCTGAGTTTGGTCTTCAAGGATGTTTGAAGATGCAATATCATTTGTATCAAATTATATCTTAAACTTAGTATCAATCCTTATACGAGAGGGAGAATAAGGTGCAGTTGATAACGCTGAAAAAAAAGTCGAATACAACTTAGCAAGAAAACTTTAAAATATAAAAGACTATATCTTATTTAGCTCCCGTATCACTAATCTCTTCTACGTCATAGGAATGGCTATCTTTGTTTAATTTTATCACGCTAACTATTTTTTTACCTCGCCCTTCTATGTTTTTTTCTTTATAATCATCATCATCATAATCAGCCAAGGACGTCCACTGCTGAACATAGGCCTCTCCCACACGGTTTTCCACAGCGACAGATCACAAGCGGTCTGCATCAAGTGTGATGATGCGATCTTAACAAGGTCGTCCGGCCATCTTGTCGGTGGACGTCCTACGCTGCGCTTTCGGTCAAAAGGTCTCCAATCTAGAACTGTTCGGCCTAAAATCTGCCCCAACGGCCATCAGTTCTTCGCGCTATGTGCCCTGCCCATTGCCACTTGAGCCTACTGATTAGTTACCTTAGTTCTTCTTCGTACCTCTTCATTTCTGATTCGATCTTGTAAAAAAACACCGAGCATAGGCCTCTCCATCGCTCGTTGTGTGATTTTGAGCTTCTTTTTGAGGCCCATAGTTAAAGACCACGATTCGGATCCGTATGTCATCACTGGTAACACACACTGGTTGAAGACTTTCGTCTTCAGATACTAAGGTAGTTGAGACGAGAAGACGCTCTTGCGCAGTGAACGCTGCCCAGCCGAGTTGGATTCGTCGATTGACCTCTTTCTCAAAGTTGGACCTACCTAATTGGATCACTGGTCCAAGGTAGACGTACTCGTCGACAACTTCGAGAGTTGAGTTCCGAACAGATACTGGAGTGGGTAGGTACACCACGGGAACTTGACATAATGTTCGTCTTTTCCACGTTCATTTTAAGACCCACCTGTTGGGATACTCAGCGTCTTTGCCACAACGACTATATTATTGGCAAACCGGAGGTGTGTTATGTATTTGCCATTGACGCAGATGCCCAATCCTTCTCATTCCAGGAGCTTGAAGTCGATGATGATGATCGTGACGTCTTCCCATGCCGCTGTAAATAGTTTCGGAGATGTAACGTCTCCCTGTCTTACACCACTTCGCCATGGAATCGCCCTTCTTTTCTGTTCCTGTACTCCGACCGACATGGTGGCGTTGTTAAACAGACACTTCAACACCACTATATACCTTTAGTCTATAGACCAAAGCACCGCCCAAGTTTCGATCGAATAATAGGCCTTCGCAAAGTCCACAAACGCTAAACATAGAGGCATATTTACTCCTCGGACTTCTGTATATTTGCTATGTTACTGTAACCTTTTCGGAATCCGGTTTGTTCGGGAGGCTAGAAGTCATCAACCCTACGTGCGAGACGATTCGTGATGACCCTTGAGAACAGATTTTTCTTAGCTAAAAATATAAATGAAACATTACTTTTATCGGCTTTAATGTATAATTAGTGAAGGGAATAGTTAACTTCTTTGTAATTGTCATAACAGTAAATGTGATTGCAACTACAATTCGTATTTAGTAATCAATATGTTAAACTACTTTATACGATTATTTTTGGTAATGAAATATCATGGTTACTAACTCGCACATTATAATTTGTAGTTAATAATCACAAGTTCATTAATAATAAATAATAATCACTAAATAATAAATAATACACTGAAATCATAATTTGAAAATAACTGACGCGTTATGAAACAAGTATCAAAAAATAGCCCAGTTTAGGCACACACAATTAGGCATTACTCGCCCGCACTTGCGTTATATTATTATCTGTTATG
Source organism: Pyrausta purpuralis (assembly GCA_963924145.1). Classification (NCBI taxonomy): domain Eukaryota; kingdom Metazoa; phylum Arthropoda; class Insecta; order Lepidoptera; family Crambidae; genus Pyrausta; species Pyrausta purpuralis. Next base: position 25,833,374 of record OZ001643.1, read on the forward strand.
GGTTATTTGTGTAAATTCTGGGTCAATAATGGCATAAATGTAATGAATGACAGTGCTATTAGATATTTGCTATAGAAAATAGTACAACAACGTCAAAACTGAACACGTATGTCATTATTGCCCCACAACTAAGAAAAAAAATTGTCCTCCACCTAAACACAAACAGTTCCTACGGGGGGCCGCGCACAACTGACCATTTATGATGTTCTCGCGCTAACGCTCTTAAAAACGCGCCAAAATGACAACGACACTTGCGCCGACTAGGTTTAAGAGTTACATTTACGGCATTTTTGCACCGGATGTAGAACATTATTTTACATCATTTGTGACTAAAATCTCGATTTCAAATTTTTTTGCACTTCTGACGTTATTGCACCAAGTGTGCGTTGTCAAAGATTGTGTAGTGCAAATTGAAATAAAAATATTGTATTGTAGGTACACAAAAGTCATGTATGCCGGGGTTGTTTCCCTTTAAAGGATCGACTAAAGTCCGTGACAGTACATGTCTGTCTTATTTGGTTTACTCACCACAAACTTTTCTATATTCATAGATTTGCAATGATATTGTATTAAGAACTAGATCACCGGTGAGAGGCTAAAAGATGGCTCAGCTAAACAACACCTCACTTCAAATTGGGGTCATAATTTTGACTTATTCTGTTTTTGATGGCGTCAGTGTCTCAATGCCTCAGTGTGCCTTTAAAACTGCGGAAACAACTAACTAAACGAAAAAAAACAGTCCGAATATCATATTTTCGTTAAGTAAATTGTATTTAATGATGCCTATCATTCATGATTGAAGTATTTTCAATAAAATCAGTGAGTTTTGTTTCTTAGCCAACCCACGGACTAACATGGTCGATATTCTAAGACAGTGCCATACATGGAGTAGTTTGGTACTATATTTTTAATAATAATTTAATGACCATCATAGTGTGGTGGTTTACGTTCCGGTCTACAAAGATAAGCAGACGCGGGTTCAAATCCCACCCGCACAACCCTAACAAATATGTCTATGGAAATGTATGATGTCTGTTATATAACTATAAATAACACCTTCAATTTTTTTTAAAGTAACAGCGTAGACGCTCACAGATTGTATCGTATAGACATCTAGCATTGAATCTCATCACTATTGTTATCTTTAGTCTATGGCACATCTTTAGTCTATGCTCTCTTCGGTATTTCTATGATTGGTAGTAAACACGCTAATTATTCATTTATGTGTTTTAATTACAAAGAACCACTCAACAATCTACATTACAAAAGATCACCGGCACTCGCGTTAACAAAAGTAGCTATAAGAAAATACTGTTGATAAACACATCTGTGAGGGATGATCCTCACGATTGTAGAAAAAAATATGTACTCTCACTATTAGCATACTATTATATATTTGAAAGAATTATCCCGTTTACATGATTCCAGATGACTATGGTGTATTAATAAATATTTCTTTATTTATTTAAATACCGACTGTAAATATTTTAATTAATTTAATTTGTTAAAAATATACATGTGGTCACGTGGTCGTGAATGCCTAGTAACGTGACTCTGATATTGGCGCCATGACATTTCAAGCATTCACGTGATACATTTAAATTGCGTTTATTAGATAACTATTCAATTATTTAAATAGTTTGAAAATAAAATGTTTTTGTTGATTAACCCATATTTGCTCAGAACTCATATTTTTTTTGGTATCTTAAATGACACTCGATTCGAAAACGAAACAAATAAGGAGCTTTCGATGAAGGTCATTGCTTTCTACGTTTCGCTCGAAAAGAACATTTTACCGCCAGTTATATTTAGGATTTTGTGCTCTCTTCAAATTGTAATTGAATGTTTTGCCTATCCTAGCCTATTTGTTCGACCATTATGCAGTGCAAGTTGTGACTTGATTTCAGCGTGCAAAAAAACATGGCACTTCCTCGGAAAAAGTAAGTAAATATTCAAATTAACTCAAATTTAAAGGTTTTGTGTATTTAACAATAAGGTAAGAAACGTATAGTATATATTCATGTCATTCTAATGTAAAAAAATTGTATTTGGATATCTAAAAACTAGATAAATGGACGGTGTTTCGAAAACGATACAATGGGAAAATATACTGCATGTGCAACCCGTTGACGACCAATGAAATAGTGGATATTGTCAATAATTTTCTACTTGGATGACGAAGTCACAGGTTTAGATATCTATATTGACCCCCCGGCCAAAGATTTGTGTGGGTTGCAGATTCTGGCGATGAGACAAATGTAAGTTTTAAAAATTTATCGGGCAGACCACTTCTGGCCTTAGCCGAACTTGTACTTCACGGTGTTATTGATGATGATGATGGTGAGTTCGACGAAGAAGATGATCATCCGCTTTCAGAGTTCTAAACTAGACAAGACCGAATATCGCAAATATTAAGTCAACCACGACGTCCGCAAACCTCTGCGAACAGCAAAAAGATACTCAGCTGCGCAAAAAGCAAGAGTCGAAGTACCACAATCTAATGTTGTATATCAATTCAATGGCTTCATGGGAGGAGTTGATCGTTAAGATGCAAATACAGTATTGCAATCAGAGGCAAAAAGTGGTACATTCCAAAAGTTTTCTGGCTTATTGATGAGCTGTAAACAATGCAACACTCGTCGCTCGAGAGTTTCGTATCGATATGTAGACACGCTGGACTTTCAGCGTTTCGAACTTTACTCCAAAAGTATGGGATTGATAACCAGCGGCCAGGTCCTTCTAAAAGGGTTTTAGCACTGTTCCTCCCTCGGTGCGAAAAATAATGCAGAGCACATGATCGGCAGAGCATCAAGCGGACTCCGATGTGCTCATTATAAAAGTCTGTCAGTTCTTCATGTCAAAAGTGTCAGATTAACTTACATGGCAAATGTTTTAGTGTATTTCATTCCTTATTTTTAAGAATAAGGCTTCCTTAATGTTTTCTTGATTTTAAAGGGGTTGGATATTATGTCAATTTAGAATAATTGATATAAAAATGTTGTTGTTTATTTACTTGAAAAAATGTGCGAAAGATGCCCAATGTTTCGTTTTCGAACATTTCAAAAAAAGGTATCAGGTACCAATACCTACTTTCATTAAATAAGTCATAGTGTTAATAAGTACCTATTAGGACCAACATATGCAAAATTTACGAAAACCGAAAGTCCAAAATAGTTCTGGGCAGGTAAGGAGTTGTTTCGTTTTCGAATCAAGGGGCATATATGGGTTAATATACTACCGAGCTAAAGTGTGAACTCAATTTTAAAATTATGCCAACGAGTCTATTGTAATGTACCTACATACTTTAAAAAATATATTAAGAAAGCTACTCTATTAAGACTCTGTTCCGAAACTGATGTCTGATGTGATAGATGTCAATCCATTGACATCCATTAATCAGACGGTGCCATATTTGTGTACTCTTTTAGTTCGCGAGGCGTCATCTACTTCTAAATACAATATCATTGTAGATTTGATTTTAAAAAAATAGTTGTATTACCTTAATTAAAGCTTTATGTTCAGAATGGTAGATCTGTCACTAAATAAATCGATAATAGATCCCTGACTGCTTCTCATTTTATTTGTTATTTTGTCACCAATTCAGAAGTTATATTAAATTTCGTTCGGTTATTAATTAAAATAAAAGTAATCGTTGCCAATTTAATATATCATTTGCAATTTGAAAAAAAAAACAAGAGTCCTGAAAAGTATTAAATACCTTTCAACTAAAATCATGGAAATAAAGGCCTTAATGTGAAATAAATGTTTTTGTATGTACATACTATAATAGGTTTTTCCTTAATAGTATTAAATACTTTTCATGACAAACCTATTATTATACATACAAAATCATTTATTTATCACTAGAGCCAATATCTCCATTATTTTAGTTGATTTATTATGAAATTGATATTATATTGCTTGGTGACAAATCCACTATTTACAGCAAATCCTATTATTTAAGAAACACAAAACTACTTATATTGGCGATACCCGTTTTAAAATAACTCCGCACCAAGTACAACACTCGCTTGCGCTTATCGCTATGGAATAGCGTGTTTTACGTTGAAATATTTTACGGGAAATACTAAAATTATGCGGGAGACGCCGTGAGGACTACTAGTTCGCGGACCAAGTGGAACGAAAAAATGGGCGCTCGTGAACGCTGACGATCGCGGTCAATCGCGGGTCATCAAGTGGTACGCACCATTTATTTATTTGTTTGTCATATTAAGCAATGTCAATTGTCCAGTCAAATTGCTTGCTTGTTGTTTTGAGGTTAGATACCTAATTTGTGTTATTTTTGTGAAGAAATTTTAATTGTGCAGTGGAAATAAAATGGAAAAGGAAATAATACAAAGATAAGAAATAACAGCGAAATTTAGCTAGAGGAAGATACGGCTAGTTCAACTATTTTCGCTTCACGAGTGTTTGTTTATGTTGTTATCACCATTTTCGTTGTTGAACCAAAGCCATTTATTCTTGTAGAATGTAATGTATGTGATGGATAAGATGAATTTGGACGAATTTGGTGAGTGAGCTTGTATCCTTAATCTAAAATAAAAACACGGATGCCAATAGAAACTCACAAAATCTAGCAGCTTGGGCAAATTTGCTTACCAGGTACCTACTTTTCATCATTTTATTGTAATTACGTAAAACGGTTCTTCAACTAGGGTCAGAGTGAATCCTTAGTTTAGCATTGTACAAAAATTACTCAATTGCAACTTTCGGGTTCCATTGTTTAAGTAATACAATCCCTAAATATGCAATAATTATGCAAACATTTGTGTATTCCTCAGATTTACTCAGGAGGCATATGTTGAATATCCTTTTTTATTTATTAAAAACTATGTTAAATTTAGTTCCAGTAATTCTGCCTTGCTGGCATGCGCTCCCTTGCACAATCAAAATAAAAACTGAGAAAAGGAAGGAACTAATGACTGGTGGTGGTCCACCTTGACCTACAAAACCCTGGGAATACAAATGGCATATGCGCATGGCTCCCTAACAAATTTGACACTGACTTAAATGAATTTGACTGTAATACTTTATACCAGGTTGGTGCACACTTTTTACATTTATATATTTATAATTTATGTACCTAAATATGGTTTCACGAACTGTAGACCTTGCTACAACAAACTCCGTCTTTCAGATCAAAGCTAAAAAGCAGCAAAATTGAAAACAGGGTGCTAATGTAAATGAGATTAAATAAGCAGTTTGACAGGCCAAAAATTGGCTTTTCTTGAAATACACATTATCACTTGCCTTTAAGTATCCTTTGTTTGCTTGCTGATCAATTTTGGCAATATAGGAAAGCCATTAGAAATAAATTTTAATGATGAGATGAATAAAAAGGATAGTTTGATGTAGTCAAGTTTCAGTAAAGTATTAGACAACATTCATGTATAATTTTATGTTCCAGGCAAGGGGGAAGCCTTCAGTGCAAAAATAACAATTTATAATTTTTCAGGACTTAATTGCTTCACATGGTCATGGCCTAATACTCAACATACTAGATGAGATACTAGATACCAATTGTAAGTATTGGGATTGTTGTAAGAACTCAGAATACCAATTTTTTTTTCAAGCAAATTTTTTTTAGGCCACAAAGAGACAAGTGTTATCTTCACTCAAGAACCACTTGTAGTTTGAGTGGAATAACCTCGATGGTTATTACTACTATGTACAGAGATGCTATGCCAAGCAAAAAGTGTGCGCAATTTGGTGACAAGATTTTGATGTGAACTGTCAACAGGCTGATGTATTGTTTGAAATTTGAATATTGAATATGAAACTGCAGAAGTGACACAGGCTTTTCTGCCTATTATACCTGACGATTGAATGGATATTATTTTATTTAAATGAATAATAGTTACTAACATGGATTAATATTTATTTATAAACGCTAAAGCAATAAAGTTTTATAAATACAAGAACCATATTGGAAATTGAAAAGTTTGTTTGTTTGAACAAAAGTGTTTAATTGGTTTTGTTATTTTTCAATTCATCTTTTTCTTTATTTAGGCTATACTTCATATACTATTCATATACTATGCTATACTTGGTGAGTGTGCGAAGGTGTTCCATGAGCTCATCCCTCCAGCCCCCTTTTTCCATCGTATGTCAAGGCGTACTGCGGTATACCATCCTTACCTTGTTGATGTGCCGCTGTTTCGGACTAAGCGCTTCTCATCAACATTTATAATGCGCACGGTAAAGGAGTGGAACTCGCTGCCCGCGTCGGTGTTTCCTAGAGATTCGATCCGAATCTATTCAAAGTTCGAGTGAACATGCTTCATCAGGGCGAGCTCGTTTCATCTTCGACTTAGTCCTAGTCGCACTAGGCTTGGTCTGGAGTCAAGAGCGAAAAAATCACAAAATTCCTCGGGAAAAACTACCGATGTTAAAACATTTTTTTAGAAATAACACAAAATCGCATTTCCTTACCTCATTTATTACCTACTTTCCCATTCTGTGCAAGTCAATTTTTATAAATTTTAATTTTCTTATAAAATGGCGGCAATTTCATTCAAAACATTTAAAACTTTTGAATAAATACTTAAGTTGGTTACAGTTAACATTTTATTTATGTACCGCTGAAAAGTAACGCCGGTATCTTTTTATTTCTTGTGGGTTTTATTGTTACATGTTTTAAAAACGCAAGACGGCATTTTGACGAATTAATTGACCAAATGTCACATTGCATATCGCTACGAGCGGGAGTGAGTGACTGGGATGCTGCCCATGCGTTGATGTCCGGGACCATCAGTTCATTTCGCACGAGGTTCCTTCGGGATGTCATTTACATTAAGTATTACACTATACTATAAAATGACATATACTATACAACTATACTATTCAAATATATCGTGAAGTAGGTACTAACTAGCTAAGTATTTCTTTTTCAAGACTTTCATAGTTAGGATGATAAACATCATTGTTTTAGGTCCTGTATTTGGTGTGACGTGTCATGGGAACCCTTTTATACAGTTGAGTTCATACAGATTTAATCGATTGAGTCGCTACAAGGGGCCCAAAGTGCAGTGGATATGTAATAGGAAGACGAGTGGTTGCCGAGTTGCACTCACCACCGCGGACAAAGTCATTATCAAAACTAAAAATGAATATAACCATTGAAAGGACCAAAAGCGCAGCGTAGGAGGTCCACCGATAAGATGGACAGATGACCTAGTAAAGATCGCAGGACATTACTGGATGCAGACCGCTCACAACCGGTCGCTGTGGAAAACTGTGGAGGAGGCTTATGTTCAGATGTGGACGTCCTTTGGCTGACAAGGAAGATGATGATAATGATTGAAAAGGTGAAGTTGAGATAGACACGTGTCTAATGATGACGTTATGGAGGAACGGAAATAGTAAACGGATGTGAATTTTGATTTATTATGTAAATAAAATTCGTTGAAACGTATAAGTAGATATTATTGCTATCTTCGTAGCTACTTCTTCAAAACTTTTATGCATGATGATTATTAAAAAACCGGCCAAGTGCGAGTCGGACTCGCGCACTGAGGGTTCCGTGCCAACTTTAACTGAATGAGGGAATTCATTTACTTCTACTTAGTAAATACCACAATATTTTGTTGACTGCAAATATAACTTTGTTTTTCATAGTGTTTGTATGAAGTACAAAGTTATGTTTGCGGTTTTTGAAAATGTGCTATATCTCAAACTAGCGGTCCCCCGCGACTTCGTCCAAGCGTTTTGAGTTTGCTCCCTCCCCTCCCGTCGCAGCGTCATGTTTTATATCCTAAAGCCTTTCTCGATAAATAAGCTATCCAACATAGAAATATTTTTTCAAATCAGTCCAGCAATTCCTGAGATAAGCGCGTTCAAATAAACAAACTCTTCAGCTTTATTATATATTAGCGCAAGCGCACGTTGTACTTAAGCTGCGAACATTATTTTGGTGCGGAGTTATGTTAAAACTGTGATAGCTCCTAAGATATTTATTGAAATCAAATGATATAAAAGGCAACTTGGTTCTAAATGAAATGCTCGTGATGATGAATGTATTTATTTTGATAAGAATAAATACCTGTGTGTATAATACACCTCTAAAAATAATGCATTATTTTTTACAAATTTATTAACATAAAAAGGTTGTAGTAAGTCAACCATAAAAGATAGACATATGCTGTCGCGGACTTTATTATAGAACTCGTAATGTTGAACAATCCTGTCATACATGATTTTTGTGTAACTTGGATGGTTTTGAGAAACCTCCATGTTATTTTAAAAGACCTATCCATAGACACCCACACGCATAGGTTTGACAAAAAAAATTTTTCTGGTTTTAGTTTCATGTATGAGCCCCCCCCCCCCCCCCCTAAATGACATTATTTTTTATTTTTTGTATGAGAATCGGTAAGCGGTTAACAAGATACATCTTCCTACCAAATTTCAACAGTGTAATGCTTATAGTAACAGAATAAAATCGCTGTGACATACGGACGGACAGACAGACAGACAGACTTGACGAAACTATAAGGGTTCCATTTTTTGCCATTCGGCTACGGAACCCTAAAAACAAGATGTGGGGATTAACCTATTAACCCTCTTAGGTCTAATATTTAGTGTGACCCGTCATGGGAACCCTGTTCTCCAATTGGGTTCATACAGGTATAATCGTGCCTAAAGTGCGGTGGACATGTACTAGAACGAGCGGTGGCTGCCGTGTCTCTCTCCATACATTGGACGACGTCATCTTCAAAACTCACAATGAGCGGATTCATTAAATACTATACGCCCCTTACACACTGCAACTTTTAGCATCGCGACTCGCGAAAAAAGTCGCAGTGTGTAAAGGGGTTTAGTGGGAGCCATTCTTGTTTATATTTATACGGGCTTGAGTTGCACTCACCGCTGCTGAGAACATCGTCAACAAAACTCGAAATGAATACTACAAACATTGAAAAGGTGAAGTTTAGATGGACGCTTAAAGATGACGTAATATTGATGTAGAAACAAAACAATGAAATATACTTCTTCTCTGAAACTTTAATGTAAGAGCATAATGATTTATTAATATGTCAATAAACAAAGTTTGGCGGTTAACTTATTAATCCATGCTTTTGGGTCCAACATTTGGTTTGACTCGTAAGGGGAACCCAGTGATCCAGGTGGGCACCTACCGGTTTTACCGGGGGAACCGCAACAAGGGATCTCGGGTGCGGTGGACCTGCATGAAGACGGCGGGGGGCTGCCGCGCCTCGCTCACCACCTTGGATGACGTAATCGTCAAAACTCACAATGAGCATAATCATTAAATACTTACCTAGGTCTAGGTCGACACATAAGGATGACGTCACTGAGGTTTCTTGGTGACGTATACATTAAGTATGTGTGTGTCAGAAGGGTTGTTCTTGTATTAGATTTTACATTTTTCACGCGACATAAGTCGAATGTCGTAAATGTTTGAGGTGTTGTTACATTTCTTTTCCTGCTAGGACATGTTCGTTACTTTGACACACAGGTCCTTGGTTTAACAAGTCTAGACGAGGGAAGCCTGTCATCTTGGTGGGAAACAATAAGTTCTGGCTAGGCAGATACTCAAGGTTTCAGGGGAAGCGATGGTACTGATGGCAAATCCGCATTGATCACCAATAATTTTGTCAAAGTCGACACTCAGGGAGAGCGCAACCATCAGTGTGAAATATGTTATCTGTTTAAACACTTTTTATCATACATTATCATATTTCACTTAGAATTATGTAGTAGATGTTTATCTCTGTTAACAAATTTGTATAATTTAACGTATGTACGTAGTGAGTTCATACATTTCTAACATTTATATTTTTAACATTTTCGTGTGTAGTGGGAACAAACTATGTTAATAAGTGCCTTATCTGTATAGAAAATGCTGTGAATGACGTGTTACTTTGAAGTTCATTGAAAGGTCATTTGATATGAAATATAAAACAGTTTAAAGCGAATACGATTTATTAGTATTAAGCTTACTTTTTTTTGTTAATTTTATTAATAAAAGAAGACCTCAATTTTGTTTATTCTTTAAAAGAGTTTATTTTTTGGGTAAGAGGTTCCTGGACCCTCGTTTAATATTAACTGACATTCAGTTAGTTCAAAAGATGTTAGGAATAAACTATAGGTACTATTAATTATTGTCAAAATTGTTCAATAGCTGCGGCTAAGGCTAAAATAAGGCTGCTGAAGTTAATATATTTTTAAGTATAAGTGACTATTTTAGTCATAGAAGTCAATGACTACAGTAATGGATTTCTCATTATTAGATTTAAGTACAAACCTACTTGTCGTCAGGGTATTAAACATAATAAAAAAGGAGAGGCCTATAACATGATACAGATGAATATTTTTATACGTTTATAAGCATGCCACGCAATTTAAATATACTAGAATTAAATCAAACCAAAAAGAAGTACGAGCACTTACAAGTATTTAGTTTTTGTTAAAGATGATATATTTTTTATGTTCTTGTTATAATCATGTAATAAGTAAATATGATACTTATTTCGGCGAGTTTTCATTTTTTATACAGTGTGTGTAATAATATAACTTTAAGGGCAATATGTATTTACAATTATACTAATTATAGGTACATATACTGAGTCATTTTACGCAAATATTAGTAAAAGGGTATTTTAATCGTTAATAACTCGAAGTAATAAACCCAAAGTAGTGATTGACAAATCAATTTGTTAAGTAGGTAACTTTAATACTATTAGGTTTTTTATGTATGTCTACTATTTTAAAATTAAATGCCCTAATGTGCAAAAGACTGTAAAAAAAACTTTGTCCTTTCGGTAAATAAAAACTGAAGCCAACCAAACCAAAAACGACCTCTAAACGACGTTAGACCCGTGAATTCCCCGTGTAAGATAATTTTCGTGTAAATAAAAACAAAAAACACTTTCATATGATGGGGTTTAATAATTGACTCCCTTTGGGGTATTTTACTCGATAAAATTCACTGTAGATATTGCCCTTAAAGTTTTATTATTTCACGCCTGGACACACTATAAATTTTCCCTGTCCCTTAGTATCAACTGTGGTATTATGGGACTCTTAGTATTATAATTGATGTTTGAATCCGAATATCCTTACCCGTATTTCATATTGTTATTTTAAAGAGGCGCCACTCGGTAGGAGGATAATGTGCGTAGTAAAGTTAGCCTGTAATGTCCCACTGCTGGGCGAAGGCATAATCTCAACTATGAGGTAGCTTTAGCCATACTATACCACGCGGGCTCAGTGTGGTTTGGTGGAGGGGTGTTTGCAACCTTAGGCCGCAAACTGGACGGCCGCGGGTGCGGGCGCGGAGGCGACCGCGGAGCTCGCGCGATTTGATATTTATGCTTAAGTTTGTATTAATCGTTCTCGTGCTTAAGTTTGTATTAATCGGGCCGCGGCGCGGGCGACGAGAAATTGCCTTGCCGCTCGCACCGCAGTCGCCCCCGCGCCCGCACCCGCGGCCGTCCAGTTTGCGGCCTTACTGTTAGATGTTATCAATCAAGCCGCCTAAAAGGCTTCTGAACAGACTTAACCACTAATAAAAGCCTATACCTGTTGCTTAAAAGCTTGTGAGGGTTACAATTGAAGTTGCTGGTAAAAAGCTAGAGGTGGTGCCCTCTGGTTTATGGCAGTTAGCTGGATCCAACGACGTAACGTGCCGTGCTTCGAAAGCACGGCGATGCTCGTGATATTCGTCACTTACATGGTCAGCCATCCAAACACGACCGCGCCGTTGGTTGCATAACTTCGGTATCACTACCACCACTGCGCTACGAGCTCCTTTCGAGCAATGTGCGTCGGCAACTACAGATTCAGCCGGCGCATTGCGAGAGGACCAAGGCAAGATGGCTGTGTGCCAGCATATCGTCTAGTTGCAGTGCCATCCTCATCACTAATGAAGGCATCGTCATCAGGACTTTAAACTGCCACAATCACACAAAATTATCGGCTAAGATACAAATAATAATTTAGGGGTTATTATTATTTTATTTTGTTGACAAAATACCTACCTACTACTTATCTTTAAGAAAACGTAAGAATTATTTGTATACAATAGCAAGTACTGCTTACTGATACCGTAGACTGGCTTTTTAGGGTTCCGTAGCCAAATGGCAAAAAACGGAACCCTTATAGTTTCGTCAAGTCTCTCTGTCTGTCTGTCCGTCCGTATGTCACAGCCACTTTATTCTGTAACTATAAGCATTACACTACAAGCACACTGTTGAAATTTGGTAGAAAGATGAATCCTGTTAACCGCTTTACGATTCTTATACACAAAATCAATAAAAATATTATATTTAGGGGGGGGGGGGGGGGGGAGCGGGGCTCCCATACATAAAACTAGAACCGAAAAAAAATATTGTCAAACCTATACGTACAATGACATAAAGGTTCCTAAAACCATGTTCTGATAAAGTGTAACGTTTTATAGCTAGACGCTTCCAAAGTGATAAAATGGGCGTCCCCCCCATGTTACTTCTAAGATAAGAGTGTAAATTTTGAAAAAAAAAATATCGTAGATCTTAACAAATACTTTCAACGAAAATTGGTTTGCACGAAATCGAACGACTAGTTTTTGAAATATAGCACATTTTCAACAACCCCAAACATAACTTTGTTCGTCATACAAATATTATAAAAAACAAAGTTATAATTGCAGTCAACAAAATATTGTGGTATTTTACTAAGAGGAAGACAGTGGATTGCCTTATTCAATCAAAGTGGGCACGGAACCCTCAGTACGCGAGTCCGAATCGCACTTGGCCCGTTTTTTTAAAAGTACTTAGCTTCACTTTTAGATTCAAGGAACTCCGACTTCTTGTATTATATCTGTCTATGAATTTATAATTTGTTTTCTTTAGTGACTTACTTCAAGACCACTCCATTTGGGAACCCAGGCCTTTTGCATGGGTGACTACCGGTACAAGAAGCATAACAACAGCTTAGATCTTTGGGTTTGGGCCTGCGTCAAGGTCAAGTTCGTCTGCACCATCACCATTGACAAACTCATCGTCAAGACTCTGAACACATAACCATTGAATTGCGATGTGAATTTTCGCCGACGAAAACGTTTGACGAGATTTCACTCCAAATATTTTTCTCAAATCTGACAGATTTGTGTTTTTAATTAATTCTATTACGTCAGCTTTATCTTAAGTACAAATTCTCGTATAAACAAATTTTCTTTTTCCTACTCGAACATCAATTGTTGAAATTAGAGTGTGTTTTATTTTTTTAATTAATACTAATGACGTCGTCAAGTTAAAGAACATACATATCCAGTAAGAAAGATAAGAGATTTGCTAATGCAATTTTTATTAACTCTATTGAGTACTCTGTAGTAACTAGTAGCTAAGCGTGCTGGTTTTAAGGCGTCGCTGCTACGAGGTCCCGGGTTCGATTCCCGGTCGGGACAATATAGAAAATAAATAAAAAATCTATATTGTCTCGGATCTGGGTGTTGTGGTACCACCGTTGTGTCTGATTTTTCATAACAAAGTGCTTGAGCTACTTACTTTGGGATCAGAGCAATGTATGAGGTTGGTGTCCAATATTTTTTATTGAATGCAGAAAGACTCCTTTTTGTATTAATTATGTAGTAGAATGAAATCAAAGAACTTGGCTGTAAGCTATAAGATGACAGATCTGTAAAATTGAACTATTTATGCTTGAGCCATTAACACAGATAGGCGCAGTCTATGAGAAAAAGTCTACTTTGTGGATGATTAATAAAGTTCAATTTGTAGGTATGATTAATTTTCACCAGAATGACGAGTATGACGATGAACGTCTTTGCAGTTTTATTTGAAAAGTTCCCTATGCATGAATGATTAAGTTTAAATTGCGTTTTTAAGGTATTAACACTTACATGTTATGAGTTTCTCGTTGTATTCAATATATATTTAACCGACTTCAAAAAGGAGGTGATCAATTACTGTATGTTTTTTTTTGTATCTATGTTACCTCATTATCTCAGATGTTTGTCGACCGATTTGAAAAAAAATTTCGCTTACCTAGACCTTCTAGTTGGTCCCATTGTTGCCAATTTGGGATCTGATGATGGGATCTTGGTGTAATCGAGGGAAACCTTCAAATTTTGAAGGCACGTATAGTATGTTTTTACTAAAATCTTAATGTTGACGTGTTGTTACGTCTGATAGTTAACATCTTGTGGGGCTGAGCTGATGGTGGAACTCCTTAACGCTTAGGAGGAGTTAGGAGTTTGTAGCTTCTTTAAGAACAGAGTCATAATGTGCAACTCCCCCCCCCCCCCTCTCCTGTAATCTCTCAAAATGAAGAAATAAAATTTACTTTTAAAAAACTAGACTTCAAAACCAAAATGCACGAAAGTCTTAAATAATCTCTTGACCATTGAAAGGAAAGAAATCCATTTTAGGCAAACAATTTATTTTTAGAGTCGGTGCTGTGATAGATGATGCTTGATGGTCAAAGTGATGGCACCGACTCCAAAAAGAAAATGTTTGCCATAAATGGATTTCTTTCCTTTCAATGGTCAAGAGATTATTTAAGACTTTTTAGTGCATTCTGGTTTTGAAGTCGGTTTTTTTCTGAAACAGTCGGAGATCAATACAATTTTCTTAATTACAAAAACCTTCCCTATACAAATAGGTACTATATTCGAATTTTTTCAAAGACTTTTGTAATTAATTATGTTATGTTAACGTCTTGTTTCTTTTTCAGAATCGTCAGACGATCATCAGCTAGGGGCGGTTTTCACAAAATCTCGTTTCGGTAAGCCGGCGATCCAGATGGGGCGATACCGGTTCAACAAGTGGTCGGGCAGCAAAGGACGTCGCGCGCGCTGGGTCTGTGCCAAGACCTGCTACGGATGCCGCGCCAAGATCATCACCATGGATGACATTATCATCTCCGCGATATGTGTGCACAACCATTGAGTTGTATACTTTACTTACCGCTCTGATTGCATTATAAGACGCTGAACGTGTAAACGTACCATGTCAAAGATATCCTTAAATTAATTGTGAAATGTTCTATGATGACTTATATTAGAATCAATTTTAAATATTTTTTATCTCCCTTAAATTCCCTACGTTTTTGTAAGTTCACGTTGTATTATGACGGGTTTAGGCATTTAGTTAAATTTTATTTTAGTGTCATGCTATTGATTGCTTCGGTTATTTTTTGTAAAGACGGAGGAGGCGAAATGACTTTATAGTGTATGAATAGTTTATTACTTTTTAACGTATTTGAGATGTATGCAGAGGTTGTCTTACTTTGAAATAAATATATATTTTTTAATTGTAGTACTTACCTACTAATTTAGAAATTCCCACTTGTTGCAGCAGTTAATCAGCACAACTCATTTGAAGTGAAAATCTGTTTTCAATTTACTAGAAAAAGTATTCGACTGGACATATCATTAAAAAAAATATTTAAAACATTTGGATCAAACTATCAACTGCATCTAAAGGCATATTAAAGACATTGTGATATGTGTAATTTCGATACAAGATAATTAGTAAGAATAGTGTTATATCATTTAAAGATGTGATAAGTGTGGATCTGGAACTTTCAGGCAGGGGTAATATTCGCAACGTCTACTCGCGGTAACCCCGTCATACAGATAGGTCAGTATGGATTCAACCGGTGGAGCGGCAGCAAAGGGTCCAGGGCTCGTTGGATCTGCAACAAAGTCCACAGTGGCTGCAAAGCGAAGATAATGACTGTAGATGGGATCATTGTCCACTATTATGACGACCACAACCACTGATTGTGGACTTGGCGTCAGGTAGTTGTTATTGTACAGATTTCTGAAATTGTAAGCAGTGGGTGACATTTCGTTTTTTTTTCCTGTCCATATCCAGCTTCTCTAAATATCCTTGAGGATGTATGGATTTAATATATCTCCACTTCGTTCAATACTGTACATTTATGTTACGATGCATATTTTAACCTCCCCGACGCCACAGTATTTTCGCTCCGCGGAAGGACCGCGTGCGTGTGCGAATTCGCGCGGTGTCAGATTACACTTACGTAAACAGTTATAACATCTTATTGGAATAAGCTATTATCGTTCTGTAAAAAGCTTATTATTACTGAAGAGATTGCCTATGCTCGTGTTTTAAAAAAATACAACTTATATGCGGGTGGTTATTTTATTTTGGACCATGAATTCTTCTTACAGACATTTTTTCAGACTAGATCTGTTTATTTTCGTCAAAAGCACGTAAATAATAACGTTATCTAAATAACACTTTATTCAAAAACATCTTAGATAAACATTCATTCAATTCATAAACAGAAATACTCATGTTTACAATGTAACACCACTTGAAATACGGCGTCAAGTCTCAAGTACCTAAGTAATTTGAGCGCGCCGATAAGGAGTTCCCCGAACACGTGTGCCTGGCATGTGTGTTGTTCGTTGTTTTGCTTTGTAAGCTTTACTACTAACTAGATTAGACATCCGTCTTTACGTTTGAGTAAAAAAGTAAAAGTAAGAGAGGTGGTTTTAATTTTTTTATAAAAATCTATGAAGCTATATGAAGGTAGCCAAAAAAAAAGTTCACAATCGGACTTTGATAGATTTATAGACATAATTGATATGTTTTGTGTAATAAAATAAGCTTTCTAGAAAATATTAGAGTATAAACTATCTAAATAAGCCACAAAAATAACTACGATAATACAAAAATAAAAACTTAGAACCAAACAAAGTCGAGGTAGGGTGACGTAATTTACGAAAAAAAATACGAGAAAAAAAAAATTTATTTCAATCAAAAACTGACAGCAACCGGATGTTTTTGCGGTCTATGGTGTAGAAACATCTGTTTTTTACTCATAAAGGTCAACATGCCCGAGGAAGTGAAGTTCTGAAGTTGAACAAGACTCAGGCTGTGCTATTAGATAATTTATCCAATGGATTCCATGTGAATAAGGATAATTTATGAAATTTTATTCCCTCGTTTCAAAGTTTCTTAATACATATATACCTCAAGATGATCAGAATAATTACTAATGAACAATATATTTTGTATAACGTATCTCAGAAAGCATATTCTTATATGTAGCATGACGTAGTTGTCTCTTTCTTTTTAACTCTTGTTTGAAAATGTACATTTCGATTCAATTAAGTTTTTCGCGTTTTTTAAATCTCGTACTCGGTACTCGGTGTGCTCGTAGCGCAGTGGTAGCAGCGCTTTGGTAGTGATATCGAAGTGAAGCAACCTACGGCGCGGTCGTGTTTGGATGGGTGACCATTCCGACCGTATAAGTGACGTATTACACGAGTATCTTCGTGCTTCGGAAGGCTCGTTAAGCCGTTGGTCCTGGCTAATATCGATTGATATTAGTCGTTAAGCCTAGTCAGAGGCCTAAAGAGCGGCTTGATAACATCTGACAGCAGGGTTAGTCGCTTGCCTTGCAGACTCTTCACTCCTCCACCAACCCGCACTGAGCCCGCGTGGTGAAGTATGGCTCGAACTACCTCATAGTTTTGGTAGGGCCTATGCCCAGCAGTGGGACGTTACAGGCTAACCTTACTTACTTTCCTATTTTATTTGTTTTAACAATAATTTTCTCAAAGTATTTCTGCAAATTTAAGACGACTGAAAAAAAAGAAGGCAAGCATGCGCGCTAGAGCCGCCCAAAGCGAACCGATCAAAGCGCGCCCGTCTGTCTTAGCGACATCTATCAGGTATTATGAACTTCGAGTTATACTTTATTGGAGGTAATTTATTAAAAGATATTAAGGCATAATTTATTCAAGGAAAACAATAGAATACCATCAATAAAATATTAAATTGTAGTAGAAGTATTTGATTCCATGTGTCAAACTATTTTTAAAAGTTTGTGTTTCTTGAATTATTATCATTTTCTTGCCCTTCTCTCCCCATCTGTGTGTGTAGTATCTATGGTTTCTATAATGTTTGTTTTTTTAGAGCCGGTTTTCGGAACTTCCCGGTCTGGGCGTCCTGTGATCCACATGGGACATTACCGCTTCAACATGTGGAGTGGCAGCCAGAGTCCACGAGCCAGGTGGATTTGTGTAAAGGTTCACTCCGACTGCCGCGCCACGCTGGTCACCTACGATAACGTCATCGTCAAACAGAAGCCGCACAACCACTGAGGTGGTTGACTGGGAGAGAATGCTATTAGCATAAAGTCCACTTTTATTTGTGCAATAAAGTTTTACATAAAAGGTGAAGGTGTTCGGGCGTCCCGGGCGGGAATCGTGATTCATATATGGCAGACTGGCTTAATCAACTTGTAGAGTAGCAGCCAGGGTTCACTAGTTTTAGGTATCTGTGTTAAAAAGATAAATTTTTACTGCCCCGCCACCCTGGTCACCTGCAATATAGTTATTTGTAAAACAAAGAACGAGCCAAATTCAAGGGTGTCGTTAAGAGTCGAGTCTTGAATACAGTAAAAATAATAATAAAAAACTTGTTTTTTTATACATTACTTTAGTTTCCCAAACTCGATTGACAACCACCCCCATGAATTTTCCTTGTACTTATAAATAAATACCCTCTGTATAAATTACAGTATATTTAAAAGCCTATATGCCAACGAAATACAACACTTTTTTACGGATTAACTTTCGTGAGTTTATTAAGTTTTATCCCGACGTTTCGAACATTTTACAGCGTTCGTGGGCACGGGTAGACTAAGATGTTATTTGTCATTACTACACAGAGTTTGGAAAATTACACTACCGTCACTCAATAATATTAATTAACGTTCCTATCCACGCAGTAAGAGCTGTGTCATGTGATCTTGCTGTGAGTGATCTAGCTTGGGTCCTTGTTAGCACTGGATCCCATGCTGGTGGAATTTTCCAACAATCTTCTCAGTTGAAATTTTGATGTTTTCTTATTTCTATAGCTGCGAGTAGCCTACGTGGAACGAACCGGTTTTGTTTGTGGTACTTATGAAGTGGTTGGGTTTGTCTAAGGCATGTTCACACACTGCATGCCAATTTACACGGATTCATGAAATTAAATTACTTATCATTTACGTGTGACATGAGGCAAATTGAGTAGATAAAATTATTGATTTTATTGACTGTGTCTGATCTCTTTTTACGAGTAAAGGATAATTTGAATGCTCAACATTTTCCCCCGTCGTTTCTTCTTTACCTGCTCCCTTTACATTATACTATGCAAATCATCACATACCGTTGCAGTTAAAGCTTTACCCATGTAGGTGTTTTGGAGGCTGCAGGGCCATGTACACAGTAAAATTAGTTAACTTATAAGCAATCGCAAACTTTGTCATTTGTTGCAGAGATCCATCATGGCAAAACCAAATTTGAGCGTATTAAAACTGGGAACCGCGTTTTGCACCACGACGGTCACCGTTACTGCAAGCACGAGACGCACAAGAACAACTGCGTCCGGTGGACCTGCGCAGTCAAACACCGGCTTAGGTGCAAAGCCAGCATCACCACGTTCAACGATATCATTATCAGTGTCAGGGGACAACATAACCACAAACCACCGACATGAGCACCTAGGTATATTCGTAAACGTTTCTAAGCCATAATTTACTTTTTTGACTATTAAAAAATCAGCCCTTACTGAAATAAAACAATAAATCATTTGCAAATTAAACGTACTAATAAAAATACGTTCGTAAAGAAGTATTGCTTTATTATTATTTTGACTAAGTACAGTCACTCACACGAAAAAAAACATATTTTTTTAGGCATTCATTTTTGTCGACGCTATAAAAATAAGATCAACTAGGGTAAAAGATATTTTGTTATGTATTAAAATGCTTAATTTAACTGTTTGTTATTGGGATCTTCTGATTCATTATAACCCCATACGAGTGTAAGGTAATATTTGTTATAATGTCTATTTAACATTACAGAGCCCTATTTTACAACTTCACGATTCGGTAAGCGTGTTCTGTAAATGGGGAAAACCACGTTCAACCAACACAGTCGGTACCAGAAGAGCCCCAAATGCAGATAGGTCTGTACCAAGATCGCTTCAATATGGAAAGCTGATGTTGTCACTATTATGGACCAGATTGTCACTGCCAATTTAAATCATTCTCACGATTAAAAATATTTTGAAACTCAATAATCTTGTCGTAGGACGTCAGATATATTTTTAACTATTCATGTAATGATCTCATAGAGTGTGTTATGAATATGTAATTCTTTTAACAAATGAAGTTCTTATTTTTTTGTACCTTACTTCATGTCTACGTTAAACATATTTTATAAGCGATGATTACGGATACCTTAGGTGCTGTTAAATGATTTCATCAGATTAGAATAGTAATTTATTTTAGTTTTGCGTAAGGTTTATTCTATTAAGTATATTTAAGCTGCACATCACAAACATATTTTGTTCAAACACTTGTTAAGGAATGTATGTAAGGTAGACATCACAGTGATACAACGAAATTTATTTTTTAGTCATAAATCTTGTTTGTGAGGTTCAAACTTATCTAAAAATATACAAAATACTGAGTCACAAGTTAAACCTAAACGTTATTTTTTAATTACAGAACCGTTTTTCACAACTTCACGGTTTGGTAAGCCTGTCCTACAAATAGGGAGGCACAGGTACAACCGATGCAGCGGGTACAAAGGGCCCAAAGCCAGGTGGGTCTGCACGAAGATCGCCACCGGGTGTAGGGCCCACGTCATCACCGTTTGTGACAACATCGTCAACGCTAATTACAAACACTCCCACGATTAGACTATCATACGACTTTTAAAAACAAATAAATGCGTTATTATTCTATATAGTTAGTTCGAGTACTCGTAGTTAGTTTCAGTCTTTAATTATTGATTAAGAACCGGTTACCCAACGTCAGATAAGGAATATTAGTCGAATAAAATACAATACGCCTAATAGTCCAGTCAAAATAGACTAAATTATGATTCCAGTTTGCATTAATTCCCAACAAGCTGGATTTTTGTGCAGGCCTTGAATACGTCATTACAAATGATATGTCAAAAGTCCCCATCGATCCCGCTTGTGCGTTGTTTTTTATTCAAGGTCAAAGGTCACAAATTTGCGTTTTTTGCGTATACCTCTGAAACAAAGAGAGCTATCGAAAAATGGTTTAGACAAAGTTTATAGATCGTAAAATTGTCTACAGAAAATAACTCAACACTTTTTCTTCTACGGTGCACTGTTCTCGAATTATGGCTATTTTTAACATAGAAAATACGAATATACACTCATACGTGGCCAGTATGCATCATCGGGTTAACCATTTGAACACAAATTATTAGAACATAGTTTTATTTGCCCCATTCACACAAGTACGTGAAAAATATACAATTCTGAGTGAGTCATCGTCCGTCCCTAATTATATTGGGCAGTTGGCCTTGAGAAACATCTGCCTGCGACACTCCATTTTTCGGGTCGAAACCTGTTTATACCTGCTTTCCGAAGGAAATAGCTCTAGTAAATGCTGTCAGTTTTGAACGGTTTTTCGTAGTGAATAGACGTGTTTGTGCATTATATTCTCTTTTTAAACAGTGCCGTTACAAAATTTTGTTAAAATGTCTGAAGTTTGCTTTATTTGCAATGAATCTTTGACTGAAGGTGAAATTGTGGGTGTTGATCGTGGGCTAAAGACTTTAATGGATTCAAGTACTGAAAGGGGTGATGGGTTCGATGAATATTTGAAGGACAAAACATCTGTAACGATACATAAGCAGTGTCGTAAAGCATACACCCGGAAGAGCAGCATCGCTGCAGCTAAAAGACAGCGTGAGGCGGAGATAGCTACCACATCTGGGATTAGTCCTCCTCGTACTAGAGTACGAAGTAGTGAATCGTCTTTTTGTTTCAAGAAATACTGTTTGTTCTGTGGCAATGAAGCAGATAAAACGGCTGAAATGAAAAAAGCACAGCATCTTCGACGAAGAGTGTCTCAAGTTTCAACCCTTGACTTCAAGAAAACCATCTTGAAGGAAGCTCTGTCTCTCATAATGTAATTTTCTTGCTGTTAAAATTTTCATTAAATTAAAAATAAAAAAAAATTCATCAATAACATAGTGTCCCATTACATTCCCTCGATCAAAATATATTGTGGAGTATTCCTACTGAGGAAACCACGTTAAAAAAAAAACGCCGTGTACACTACCTCAGAGGTGGTGCGGAAATGTGTGCATATAGTCGAAAGTACGACTTTCCTGCGTTCTAAAGTCACGATATCTCGAAAGCGATGCTTTGTAGGAGAAAAGTGTTGAGATATTTTTTGTAGACAATTTTATGATCTACAAACTTTGTCTGAACCATTTTTCGATAGCTCTCGTTGTTTCAGAGATATACGCAAAAAACGCAAATTTGTGACCTTTGACCTCGAATAAAAAACAACGCACAAGCGGGATCGATGGGGACTTTTGACATATCATTTGTAATGACGTATTCAAGGCCTGCACAAAAATCCAGCTTGTTGGGAATTAATGCAAACTGGAATGTCTATTTTGACTGGACTATAATGGGAAAACGTCACCTATTTGTCAGCAATCATTTATGTAACATATAGGTAGGTTACATTTTTTATAATAAATTATTTGTTAACTGACGTTGGTCCAATCGGGCTTAAGAGTAAGTTGTATTAATCAATGGGTAGCATTCATAAAATTTTGTTTGTAATATGTTGATGATGTTTAGTTTAAAAATAAAGTCAAGGTTTTCGTACCAAAAATGTATTCTACGCTGTTGTAGTTTACGCATTCAGGAAGAATGTAATTGAAACAACATATCTCGAGTGAGTTTTTGTTTTATCCTGAAGCACATAGTTATTTTATATACTATTTTAGTGTCTTCTATATTTCAGAGCCATATTTTACAACTTCACGGTTCGGCAAGCCTGTCCTACAAATAGGGAGGCACAGGTACAACCGCCACAGCCAGTACAAGGGCCCTAAGGCTAGATGGGTGTGCACGAAGGTCTCCGTCGGTTGTAAATCCCACGTTGTTACTGTTTTTGACAAGATCGTCAGCGCTCATTACAAACATTCTCATGATTAGACAAGGTATACAAACTAAGAATATGTATTAGGTAATTTTTATTTAAGACCATATTTTGGTAACAAATTATTTATGTGAATTTGTAAAATTAAGGACCTGTAATGTCTAAATACAAAATAATGTGTACAAATGTGTGTGCATTTTGAGTTCGGCCTACCTACGTTATGGAAGTATACCAATCTGACTAGACACAGCACTTTGCAAAATTATGATCGAAGTTTACGTACATGTAAGTTTATTTTGTCATAATTACTTCTGTATTTTGAATACGAACTAATTACTCTGAAGTATGAGTCGGTTGAAAATGTAAAATTATAATATTACAGATCCATATTAAACTACATCACGGTACGGCAAGCATATCGTACAAATGGGGAGTCACAGGTATAACCACTTCAATCGGTACAAAGGATATCTTCCGGGTGTAAAGCTAACATTACGGCAATTTTCGGATAAGTCATCGTAGCTATATTAAGTCATAACCACTCCTAGGTATAAATTGTACATAAGGTGACTTGCGCTCTATTTTTTAAGAAAATAATTATAAAAAATCTAGATTGTTTTCATGCATTAATTTGTATTTAAAAAAGTAATTTGGTTAAAATGATGAATATCAATAGAATATATTTATTTTAACCTTGTCTGGTGAATTAACTTAAATTTATTATCATACTCGCAGTTATATTGCATAGAATTTTATATTTCTTGTTACTTGTATTACAGAACATGATTTTGAATTTACAAAGACTCAATTTGGGAACCCACTGCTGCGGTACGGCAAATACAAATTCTGTCGGATACAGAAGAACGCGACCGGCGCTAAAATCAGATGGCAGTGCAATAAGGTCACCAGCAAACGGTGTCGAGCTAGAATCACCACTTTTGGCGATATAATTTTGAAGGCTATCAACTACCATAACCACGACCCGTTAAAAGTAATTCAAAAGACGACAATTATTTTTCTAAATAATTAAAGAGCTATCGCTTTTTTCTATATATTTTTTCAGTTATAGGTACCACCCAAGAAACATTTATTAGCTGAATAATATTTGCATAAAAGAAATTCGACTGACTTTAAGTTGCTTAAGTACGGACGTTACGGACATAAAGTCTGTGTAAGCGCACAGACTATTCATGCGGTTTGGGCACAGATTAACTAGCTTTAATTTGGATAACCGCTAAATAATGGTCACATAGTATCTGAATAAGTGTAAAAGAAGATGGATATCATCTGAATAAATGCTGAATTAGCTTTAAAACAGCAGTTATAAAAATCTTATTCAGTTAGTAATATTTGAGCTAAGCTATTCAGTTATTATTCAAATTGCAGATCTAAAGCGTAATTTTATTAAAAAATAATTCAAATAAAATTATAAAATGAGACATATTGTTATGTGCGACCAGTGTCAATGTTGGACGTCAGAAATATTCATAAGAAATTGGTAGTATTGACTTTACATATTTATTTCACGATTTAGAAGTGTTTTTTAGGGTTCCGTAGCCGAATGGCAAAAAACGGAACCCTTATAGTTTTGTCAAGTCTGTCTGTCTGTCTGTCTGTCTGTCCGTCCGTATGTCACACCCATTTTAATCCGTAACTATAAGCATTACACTGTTGAAATTTGGTAGGAAGATGTATCTTGTTAACCGCTTACCGATTCTCATACAAAAAATAAAAAATAATGACAGATAAGGGGGCTATCATACATGAAACTAAAACCAAAAAAAAAAAATTGTCAAACCTATGCGTGTGGGGTGTCTATGGATAGGTCTTTTAAAATAACATAGAAGTTTTTAAAACCATTTTCTTTTAAAGTCTAACGTTTCATAGCTAGACGCTTCCAAAGTGGTAAAATGGGCGTCCCCCCCCCATCTAATTTCTAAACCAAGCAAGTGTAAATTTTGAAAATAATATATGATGTAGATCTTAATAAATACTTTCAACGAAAATTGGTTTGGACGGGATCGAACAAGTCGTTTTTGAGATATAGCACATTTTCAACAACCGCAAACATAACTTTGTACTTCATGCAAACACTATGAAAAACAAAGTTATATTTGTAGTCAACTAAATATTGTGGTATTTTACTAAGTAGAAGTAAATGGATTCCCTAATTCAGTTAAAGTTGGCACGGAACCCTCAGTGCGCGAGTCCGACTCGCACTTGCCCGTTTTTTTTTAAACGCACGCTACTTTACTGTGAAAACATATTTATCTTTGATTTTTAATTTTCATGCGCCACACGATTTTCTACAATTTCGTTAATATTTGATCTTTAATAATTGTACAAGTGAAATATTTTCTATGCATTTTAAGTACTACAATGCAGTAAAATACAGAAGATAAAACATTTTGATCACATAAAGCATTTTTCGAAGTAAAAATGGTGCTTTTGATAAGTGATTTTGCACTTAATTTTATAAAAAAGAGTTTAGACAATGGCGTCATGTTAATCTTGATTAAGAGCGCGCTTGCCCAGCATTTTGTTTCATAATTCTGCATAAAAGTTGGTATGTGACTTCCTATTCACATCTTATATGGATAAAAGTACTTTTAATAACTCATTTTTGAATAACAATTCCAATATTACTCAACTTGATACTCTTATGGAGTATATGGATCATTAGATAAAAGTGATTATGGTCAATTTAGACATAATTGATAGATAAAAAGCATTAAGATTATTTTTACTAAAAAAGTAGGTGAATTAGAATAATGGTGTTTCGTAACGTGCGTAAAATAATAAGTTTCATGACAAACACTTCAAGAACGAAAAATAAACAAAAATCCGGAATTAATATTATTTAACACTTAAAACTGAACAAAAGTGTATTTGTACTCTTCTGTCTATGTAAGTTAGGTATAAGACCTTCTCATTTACAATTTAGGCAATCGTTTTCTGTTTAATAGCTAAAAATTCTGCAATATTCAGCTTCTGGATAGTAAAAATAATTTGATGTGCTAAGCAACTTCAAGTGAAAATGAAACAGATTATTCAGAAATAATCTGTTTAATTGAAAGTAATGTCAAACTTTTACAGAGCAATGCTGAATCTTCAGCTACTATACAGCTGTTAGCATTCTCATTTGCTTTAATTTGAATATGGTTTACTTTAAAGTACTACTTACGATCATTATTGAGCTTTGATAAAGGTAATCAACTTAATACTGAAGTTATCAAGCTTATAGAAATATAATATTTCAAAAACTCTATTATTCAACATAAAGCTCTCACGTCAGCCGTTATACAAATATTTTCAAGCTTTAAACTGCTTATTGCCAGCACAAGTTGCTGTTATGTGACTCAAAGACAAATACAGCAAATTCATCAGCTGCAGCTATATTGTACTTTTATTGATTATGTGCTTTTTTTGTGTTAACTCACATCAATTATTTTTGGCTCTACTATTTCTATGCTGTATAAGATGTATAAGCTTTAAATTATATTTAAAACTCATCGTTCAAATATAATAATTATTTATTTAATTTGGACATGGTACATATAAGACTAAATATAATAATATAATTAAGTTCATACATATTCAGCCATAAAAATATAGCATGCAAATTCATCAAAATCGTAATATTAAAATATTCTCAAAACAATTTTCCTCAAATTAAACGTTCTATCAAAACTATTAATTGAGTAATGATTGAAAATCACGGTTTAAGCCAAACGGTGGCGTTGCACCAGATGCACTCGAGGCGAGGCACTCCCGCGCATCGCTTTACTTAAATGATAGAAAATGGAGAAATGAACATAAAGTGCAAATGTTAAAAGTTTTATGAGTTTCCTATCCACGCTTAGGTATTATTATTTTTGTCTTTCCACAGTGTCAGTGGTCGTCCTGGTAGATATGTCGTTTAAAACATTGTGTTTCTACAGGAAAAGTAGAGTTCATGACTTCATGCCAAGGAAATCTGATGATGCGCTACGGCAAATATCACTTCAGCCTTCTGAAAGCCACAGCGAACGCCGTGAAGCAGCGGTGGCGCTGCGTGAGGTGGTGCCGCGGCTGCCGCGCTTCCCTCCACATGGTAGAACAAGCAGTAATAAAGTTTAAAGGTGTACATAACCACTAAAGTTTCATAAATACATATTACCATTATTACGAGTTTTTATTTCTTGCTAATTATGATAACCACGAAATGAAGCAATAAAACAGTAAAATCAAAGTAGTGTTTCTTTAATACCAATTATGTTGCATAAGTTTAGTCCTTATGATGAGATATTGATTGGAGCGAAAAAATAAGAGGTACATTTTCAGTTTTCGAGTAAGTTCTATTTCCACGAAATCCAAGCATGTAAATCAAAAACATTATAATGATAATAATTTCATTAAAAAGCATGTTTCTTAATAGCACAATTGTTTATATTCATCCAACACCGTCTGAATCGTAAAACTTTGTACTTCCACAGCACTAGTGGAATATGTGACTTCGCGCAGAGGAAATCCGATGATTCGCTTCGAAAACCACAACTTTAGTTTATCAAAAAACACAATGAAGTTTCCGAAAATGCGGTGGCTTTGCACCAAGTGGTGTGCCGGCTGCCGCGCCTTCATCATCACCATAGAACACGAAGTGATAAAATCTAGAAATTTACATAACCATTAAGTTTCATGCACAATAATATTAGTTCCTTGTGTATCTTACTTGCATAGAAATGCAATTAATTTCTTATTATTCAGCCAGTTTCGATTGGAAGTTAAGTCTACCAAATTAAGATAGTCGTAAATTTTAGGCCATTAATTCTTTAACTTTTTTTCCAACAGTAATGTTATTTTATTTTGTACTTGTAGACATCTGAATTGTTATTAAAATTATGAATGAAATTCTATCTCAGTTCCCGCAAGTATTTTTTGTGTCCTGGCCTCAATACCGTACGGTCGAAAGTAGGGTTGTCGCGCGTGCGCCACGATCTCCGTTCGTAGGTACTGAATAAAAAAATGTGCTTCTAAAGTGCTAGATGATTCGCTTTGAGAACAACAACTTCAGTGTCGGAAGTCTCGACATAGTTCCCTGTAAAACCACCAGGTGGCGCTCGAAAAATGCCGTAACAAAATTAGTGTTTTCGTGTATTTATTGATCGAGAAGAATTTTCGAATGAAGCTTAAAAATTACAAATATTTTTAAGATTTATTAAACATACAAGCTACATGAGTTAAAACAATATTTGATGAATAAGAAAATCATAAAATTGAAATCGTCTACGCGAAATGTCAAAAATGTTGCATCAGACTTCGCCCGCAGGGCTTGAGTTGGTTTTGGTTATGATTCGGTATGAAATAAAAAGTGAAATATTGTTTTGTTCAGAGATAGCTGAATTTATAACCGTATTGGTGACTACAGCTTATATTATTAAATGCAACCAGAAGCAAAATCTTAAATGACTTTGCAGACGCTTACCAGACACTTGCCTTCTGACCCAGAACATTGGTACAAAAAATTACGGGTGTCTGGAACGTTTCCCGGGAATTTATATATTTTGATGTGCTCTTTATGAATTCCAAGTTTGCCGCCTCGTGTCTCAGCCGCTCGGGTTGCCATCGTAAAAAATGGCGTCCTATAGTACTTATCAGACGATATCTCTTTTTCGGGTCATTTTACTATAAAAAAATTTGCTACTAAATTAAAGAAGAGAAAAAATCCTACAATTAATGGTCAGCAACATTTTTCATAAAATTAATTGTGTCGGTGTACAAGCTCCGCAGAGTGTCAAGTAGGTAACTTGCGTTTTTGCCGAATCCCATTTTGGCGCCGTGTTCCTTTATTTCTCGTGATTGGTAAAAATTGAGTTCTGAAAATGAATGTCCCATTCTTGTATTATACGAAAACGATACCAAACATCGCATATATGGGCTGCTAGACATAGGAGCCCTGTAAGGTAGATGCAAACTATTCCCTCCTCTTCCTCCTTACCAGAGACTACGCACCTCTTGAGTACAGGTCTATAATAGCTCAGGACTATCTATGTATATATATAGGTATACGTCTATGCAAAGCAACATCCTTTGTTGATGATCCAAAAGGTTGTGGTCGACAATGTGAAAAGTAGGTGCAAATAATGCCCCCCCCCCCCCCCCCCTCACCCCCCGTGCTATCTAGACAATTCCAGTGGTTCAATTTTCAAATAATTATTCAGTTTGTAAAGTGAGATGCTGAATTTCTGTAATGATAACAAAAATAAATAAATGTGTGTTTATTATAAGGCATTAATTTTATATTTAAAAAAATGAGCAAAGGTATCGGTTTAGGGATGTTTAAACACTTCACAGAGGTTCAAATGTTAGAGTACCACTGGTAATATATTTGTTGTTGCAATAAACCCAAAATTTATAACCTCTAGCCGGGGGAACCTCATGATACGATTTGATGACTACAACTTCAGTGTGCATTGCCGCATAGGGCCTAAGGTTCGCTGGATATGCACCAAAACTTACTGTGGCTGTCGCGTGTTCATCGTTACGATAGAGGAAGACATCATTAAATGCAACAATGACCATAATTATTGAGGTATACTTACCGGACCACTGCATCCTAAGCCACGTACACAAGTCTCTGCCTATACATTAGTAATCCTGTTTATATGTCGTTTTATTTTTCAACACGTAAATACTTGCCAATATAGTATTTTTGGCAACTGCAAATACCCTTATGTGTTATTTAATTTTACATGCTTGTCTTATGCTAAATGATAATTATGTTATACAAGGTGCTTTAAATCAACCCGTAAATAATGAAGGGAACTACTCAGAATCAGTAACTTAATAACATTCTCCTAAAAACATGGGTCGAATAACGACAAAAAATCACTTCTTATACTAAATCGATCTCGTTATTTGTCGGATTTCTATCGAGAGCCGTGTTTTTTTTTATTATTCGACCCATGTTTCTAGGACGACTAGTAAAATTACTTATTCGAAATAGCGTCCTTGATTTATCAAGTATTCAGATTTGAAACACTTTTATTTAGTACTATTATTAAGTTTGTCTCGACCATTACTAAAAAGTGTTATCGTTAGTTAACCTGACTGTCTACGAGACACAGGGGAGAAGCTGATCTTCATAGCATTGCAACGTGGCGGCTCCAGTATTCGTGTGAATCAGCATCAGTTCAGGCTGGAGATCAAGAGCCACGGGCCCAGGAACCGTGGTAATGCACCAAGTCAGTTCACGGGTGTCAAGCTTATGTTGTTACTATCTATAATATTATCATCGTTAAGACTTACGACGAACATATCCGTTATGACCACGAAATTTTCACAACTTTACGCTAAAAGGTTTCCTCTTAAACATTTTGTCCACTGGAATAAAATGTGTGTGTCGCGAAAGCGGCTTGTTTTACTTAAGTTCAATATTAAAAAGATGAAAGATTTTTAGTTTTTTCTATTGAATCTAAAATACAGAAATCATTAAAACAAAATCTGTTACTGGTATACCTAATATTGCCTACAATTCTACATTTTTACTATGTAATCGGAACCAGTTAGAGTCGCTTGTCGTGGAAAATAATAATGTGCGATGGGATAGGAGTGCCCACCAGTTAATTTTATGCAAGTGTTCAAAATTTTAGTTCAAAATTATACTATTCTTTCATACTACTGCACTTGCTTAAATTGTATCCATTTATTTGCCATTTTACAAAAATACTCACTTTAAAGAAGCTCTATAATAAAGGTTCTTATTTATGTATTTCTTTATGATCACGACCACCTTATACTCTAACCATCTCCTCCACAGGAGAGGTGGTGTTCATAACCTCCCGCCGGGGCAATTCCATGATCCGTCTGGGTGACTATCACTTCCGGCTGAAGAACAAGAGCCTCGGCCCGAAGCGGCGGTGGACCTGCACCAAGTGGGACGAAGGCTGTCGCGCGCTCATCATCACTATAGATGGAGTCACCGTTGAATGCAACAACGTGCACAATCATCTGTGAAATCGTTAGTATAGTCGGCGAATATTCAACTGAGTTATGCCAGTGTCATATCTTTCTCGATTACACTTACAGAAAAAGTTGCATATTTCCGTCTCTGTATTATGTAATTGTTATTTGATCTTTCCTGTCACGTGTTTATTTTTTTGTATTTCGAACAAAACACACACACACACACACACATGCATAGTACAACGGACGGACAGACAAATGTTATCATGTGTATTGGTGTGGATTATAGTAAATAAAATATAAATTGGGAATTGCTGTAAGCTTTACATAAATAATATAATTAAGAGGTGTTGGAGTAAATTCTTTATAGAGATTCTGCTCTTTTACTTTCTCTATCTCATAAAGAGGTCGAATGAAGACTCCATTGAGTGAACTTTTTGAGTTTTCTACAAAAAAAGTTCACTCAATGTAAACGTAAATACATAGGAAAATACAAAAAAAGACGTGTGGCACTTGGAGACTGCCGCGGTACAGCTATAGCATAGCATTTTTAATTAACTTATGCAATTATAATTATTTATTTATTTTATTTATACAACCAATGCCACCTAAAGGCGGGTTTCTGAACTAAAGAGACAAGCGTGATATTTCAAAAAGTCATTAAAAGTCCTGCTATTCATCAACAGATGGAAAAACTAAAAAGTATCACCGCTGTGCCGGTCGGAGTGGGGGTTTTTAGATTATTTTCATTACGGAATTTCTTGTTTCGGTCTCGACGCTCAAGGCCCGCGATAGAAGCTATGCAATAGCTTAAAACTTATATGTAGACAAATCTTCTTAATCAACACTCTATGTGCCGATATTATTTTCAGAGCCGGTCTTCGTCAAATCGAGCCGAGGAAACTTAATGATAAGAATGGATGGAAACAACTTCTATTTGCACAAACACTCGACAAGGATAGAAGATGGAAAGAAGAAACAGAAATGGTTATGCACCAAGACACATATTCATTGCAAAGCGTATGTTGTCACTTTGGATGATGAAGTCATTAGAGAAAAAGAACATAACCATTAGTGTTTTTTATAATATATGTATATGTGTGATATATGTATTCGAAACAAAGGAATTAATGGGAAAATAAAACAGTGCAGCAAATATTTGTTTTATTCAACAAATCCTGTGATTCGGTTTATCCTAATTTCTTGAAATAAAAAGCTCTATATCCAGATTTATTGTACATCATTCTCAAATATTAACAAATCAAGAAGATAACAGTTTTATAGCTTTTTTGATTTACTGTACGAAATAAATAAATATTTGACAACATTACATACATTGCTCCGATCCCAAGCTAAGTAGCTAAAGCACTTGTGCTATGGAAATCGGAAACAACGAAAATATCGTTTTCTACATTGACCCGACCGGGAATCGAACCCGGAACCTCACGAGATGGCGACGAAGAAATCAGCGATTAAATAATTATATCCTATTCCAGATGTTCAATATGCCAAGTTTGTGACATCACGAAAAGGCTACCCTATGGTGGAGTATGAAGGCAACCAGTACTTCTTGCGGAAAACCAAGCTGAACAACATGATGAATGAGAGGAGATGGCGCTGCAACCACTGGGCCAGGGGCTGTCGGTCCATGATGGTCACCTACAGAGAGCGCATACTGATGGTTCGGAGTGACCACATGCACTGGTGAAGTTTGCCATAGATACAAAGACAAAATCACGTAGCTGTCCAAGATTTAACATCTAACCTTATTTAAACTAATCATGAAACACATTTTCAAAACACTTGTTGTTTGATAATTATATCTGTTATATCTTTAATCCGCGTACATATACATTATTATCTTAAGCTAATAGGCATAACACCTGCTTTTGTGGCACATTTTCGTGAAATTTTACATAAAGTGGTCTGCCTTGGTAGACTAAAATATTTTTTTCTTTAATCATTTATGTTGGCATTTTTTGTCATTAAAAAAAATTCCATCAAACAACAATAGGTTCCAAAGTTATCACTATTTGACTTTTAAAACTATAATATTTTATTTGTATATATAAATATGAGTGCAATTTTAATGTTCTATTTCACAGTAATGTTCGCGAGATCGAAATTCGGGAACCCAATTATAGCGCATGGTAACCACAGATACGGCCTTAAAAATGAGCGTGGAAACGTTGAAAACAAACGCTGGCGCTGCAATAAATTTAGTTATGGCCATCGGTCCTCAATGATCCGATTGAAAATCAGATCGTCTTCCACAACAATAAACATACTCATTATTAGATGTGTGGCCAACTCTTTGCATTTTTTTAAATTTTATCTAACTAGGTATTGTTTTTGATTGATTCTTTATGTTTAATGTTATATATCTCTTGGCTAGGTGTTGATACTACGGTACCTAAGTGAAAGGTTTTTAGCTACCTATAGTTTATTGACGTCGTATTTCTTACCTTTTCATATTTCATTTGTTTTATTTATACCGTCTATTCACGTCGTCGCTTTAAAAGTTAATGCCAATCTATTGTTTTTTGGTTTGATTGAATTGTGTTAAGTTTAGTGCTTGCAAAGCACTGAAAAATTCAACAGGCTTGCGAAAACATAGCCAAGTGGTATAGACTACGCCCGGAAAGCTTAAGACACAGGGTTTGATTCCTTGTCTGACACGGTTGTATGCACAAGCTTAAACAAACTTGTGAAATAGATGATTTGTTGATTGCAGAAGTACAATTCATTGCATCGTGTTATGGCAACCGCATGCTGTACGTGGACGGCTACAAGTTCAAACGGCACAAGCACAGCAGCCGCCGCGGCCTGGACAGGTGGGTGTGCGCCAAAGTCAACTCCTCCTGGTGGTGCAAGGCCGCCATCAAAACTGTCAACGACGAGATTGTGTATTGCAACAACGTCCATAATCATTAACATATATTCACCTAGAGTTTTAGACTGTTGATATTTATGAGTATGATTTTTAATTCGCATTTAAATGACTTAAACTTCTTTGTAGCAACTTGTTGTGTGCCAAATAAAAATAATCATATTTCAATTATCTTTCATTGGCACCTATTGAATAGCACATAATGATACACTTTAATATTTTTCGTTTTCTTTTGAATGACAGTGCATAATTAGTTATAGAATATAAAATGCAGCAGCTCATTTTTTTTGCTCATGAGGTTTGGTTTCATCTTTAGTTGAAAACTTGTAACCACTGCATGCGCGAGAATAAAGAGCCTGTCTTATTGGTCCGTTTATTTCAGAAGTCCAATTCATTGCATCATGTTATGGCAACCGCATGCTGTACGTGGACGGCTTCAAGTTCAGTCACCACAAGCACACCAGCCGCCGCGGCCTGGACAGGTGGGTGTGCGCCAAAACTAGCTCAAGCCGGTGCAAGGCAGTCATCAAAACCGTCAACGACAAAATTGAGTATTGCAACAACCAACACAATCATTATCAATAATACAATTCATAAATATGCACCCGTCGATTTACCATAATCGTATTTGTAATTGGTTGTTTGCCTAATAAAATGATTTACATTTTTATAATTATTTTCATTGAATCTCATTGAATATTTTAAATTTCATTTTCTATTACATTTATTTATTTAATGCAAGCCTAGGTGTCTGCATGCTCTATAGACTCTCTTTTATGGACGGCTACAAGTTCCCTGTCCACAAACACACCAGCCGCGGATTTAAAGCCAGATGGATGTGATCATCCACGGCAAAGTGCAAAGCTTTTATCATGTCAGTGCTAAATGTACACAACCACTGAAAGTGTTATCATATTCGATAAAAAAAACTTATAAGTTACACATCAATCTCAATATTCCTGTTCAACAAATCGAGTTACTAAGTAAGATACTTTCATTAAACGATATTTGAATTGAATAAGACATGAGTTTTGATATTTAAAACGCAGTAGTTCGTCAACGTTTCGTTCGTTTGCTTATTACCTTAGGTTTTGTTTTATCTCTAGTTCCAAACATTGTAAGTTTGAAGTTCGAGTTAGTTTTTTATTATAGAAAAGATCCAAATGACATCCAAAATTGTTGCAATCACAGCATGTACCAGAATAGAAGCCTATCAAATAGATGTTTTGTTTTGGTAGTTCATTTTTAACCGACTTCAAAAAAGGAGTAGGATATCAATTCGACTGTATGTTTTTTTTTTTTGTATCTATGTTACCTCATATCTCAGTCGTTTGTCGACCGATTCGAAATTTTTTTTCCGCCTACTTAGAGGGTATACTTCCTAGTTGGTCCCATTGTTGCCAATTTGGGATCTGATGATGGCATCTTGGTGTAATCGAGGGAAACCCTCAAATTTTAAAGGCATAGTGTTTTTTACTAGAATCTTAATGTTGACATGTGTTACGTCTGATAGTCAAAATCTTGTGGAGCTGAGCTGATGGTGGAACTCCTAAACGCTTAGGAGTTCAGTCATTATAAAGACAGAACTTATGATAGGTAGTTTGTATCTTCTTAAAGAACAGAGTCATAAGGTGCAAATTCCCCCCCCCCCCCTCTCCTGTGATCTCTAAAAATGAAGAAATTAAATTAAATTTAAAAAAACTTACAAAAGTAAAATCCGACTTCAAAACCAGAATGCACTCAAAAGTCGTAAATAAACTCTTCACCATTGAAAGGAAAGGAATCCGTTTTAGGCAAACAATTTCTTTTTGGAGTCGGTGCTGTGATAGTAGATGCTTGATGGTCAAAGTGATGGCACCGACTCCAAAAAGAAATTGTTTGCCTAAAACGGATTCCTTTTCTTTCAATGGAGAAGAGTTTATTTAAGACTTTTTAGTGCATTTTAGTTTTGAAGTCGGTTTTTACTTTTTTTTTAAGTTTATTCTATTTCTTCATTTTTAGTCATTACATAAGAGGGGGGGGGGGAGTTGAAATGAAATGAAATGAAATATTTATTTGCTTAAAACATGGTTAAGATAGAGGTGGTACAAATTTAAAAGCTCCGCATGTTTTGTCTGGTCTGACATGCAAATATTAAATGTATTAGAATTAAAATCTATGATATAATTTTGAGGTAGGTTAATATTCAAATTAATAACAATAATAAAGTCAATGAAATATATAATGTCAGCTACTTATACAATTACTAATTAATAAATTACAAATTTAAAAATTCCTTAACAGAATAAAAACATTTATCTAATAACCATTGGTACAGTTTTTTCTTAAATGTATTTAGGGGAAAATCAGTTATGGATTTTGGTATTTTATTGTAAATTCGAATGGCCATAACGTAACAGTTATTGCTAAACAATTTTGTCTTCATATCTGGAAATTTAATTCTATCGGGGTGTCTCCTACTATATAACTGATTTTCTTTAAATTTTGTAAAGAAATCTGGATATTTTTTAACGAACACTCCAGTTTCGTAAATGTACAGGCTTGGCAATGTCAACAGCTCCAAATTCACAAACAGAGGCTTGCATGAATCTTAAGGGTGTGCGTTGCATATCGCTCGGATACATTTTTTTTGGAGTTTAAATAACGTTTCAACATCACTTGAATTCCCCCAGATTACTATTCCATATCTTAGAATAGATGCAACATAACCGTGATATGCAAGGAGGGAAAGTTTTAAATTGTTCGTTTTTTGTATTCTATACAGAACGAAAACAAAACGGTTTAATTTATTACGCAACTTCTCAATATGCAATTTCCAGGAGCAATTCGAATCAAGCGTTAATCCTAGGAATATGGCATTCGAAGATAATTCTACTTTCTCGCCATTACAAATAACGTCAATTTTAGGTGGGTTCATTTTAATGTTGTGAAATTGTGTTAATTTTGTCTTGGAAACATTTATGTACAAATTATTACACTTAAGCCATTTTGCCACTTTGTCAACTGTAGTATTAATGTCCTTTTCATAAGTTGTTTTATTCTTACAAGTCACAATAATTGAAATGTCATCAGCAAATAATATAGAATTAGATTGAACGTCTGGAAAGTCATTTATATATATTAAAAACAATAATGGTCCTAAAATACTACCTTGAGGTACACCGAACAAATTTTCTTTTATGTCGGACCTAAAATAAGTTAAAGCTTTAGAATCGCCACCAGTTTTGGCAATTTCTACATATTGTCTCCGGTTTTCTAAATAGCTGCTGAGCCATTGTAATGCACAACCTCTTAGTCCATAGGATTCACATTTCCGTAGCAGCCTGTTATGATTTACGTAATCAAAGGCTTTGGTCATATCAAAAAACACAACTGCTACGTGATCCCCTTTGTCTATAGTCTCAGTAAGAGTTTTCACCAAAGTGAATGCAGCTAAGGTTGTAGACTTATTTTTCTGAAATCCGTTTTGGTTTCTTTTTATAACGCTATGCTGTTCTAGAAATGACGTGAGCCGCTTGTGCATGGCTTTTTCAAATATTTTTCCAAAGACAGGTGTTAAAGCAATGGGGCGATAATTACTGACGTCTAACTTGTCACCCTTTTTGTATAAAGGTTTAACAACTGAGAGCTTTAAGGCATCAGGAAACGTACCTTCTTTAAAAGACAAATTGATTAAGAAAGTTAGTATAGGAGTAAACTCATAGATACAATATTTAACTATCTCCGTACTGATTTCATCGGCCCCAACAGATTTTGTATTATTTAGGGATTTAATAAAGTTAAATACCTCATTTTCGCAGCAAGGAGTCAGAAATATGCAATTATTAATAGAATCATATATTTTACAAGTATCACAATAAATGTCAGAATTTAAAAAAGATTTGTTTTCAATGTCAATAAAGGCGTCATTAAATAAATTAGCAATTTTTTTAGGGTTACCAATAATTTCATTCATATGTCTAATTTCATCAATAGTACTTGGAGATACATTTTGATCTCGCTTCATTTTGATAATATCCCATGCTGCTTTGCATTTATTCTTAGAACCTTCAAGAATTTTTTTATTACAGGATTGGTGTGAAGTAGTAATGCATTTTTTCAGTATTCTATTATACTTTAAGAATGCAGATCTACTACTTATACTCTTCGTGCGATAATAGTTATATCGAAGAATTCTACTCGTTCTGCAAGACTTTTTTAATCCTTTTGTGATCCATATAGCATGTGTTTTTCTTGATTTTATTTTTATCCTTACGCTTGGAAAACATAGCTCATAAAACATAAATATTAGTTGAATAAAATCATTATAAGCATGCACCTTATGATTCTATTATTTAAGAAGCTACAAATTACCTATCATAAGTTCCGTCATTATTATTCAGTCGGTCGCTAGTCGGCATAGCAAGCGCACGCATTTATCGCTACTTGTTTCCAAAAAACCAACGGTTCTCAAACTAAATTTTAATCATGCCGGTGTGTGCTCGTTGTGAAGCTGAGGTCAATGATGGTGCTAGTTGCAGCATTTGTCGCAACTTCTTGGATTTTCCCTGTGCGGGCATAACGGAGGTGGGATATCGGAAGCTTGGTGATCGAAAGAACAACTGGAAGTGTGCTTCATGCAAGAACAACCTCAATAGCCCCGCCCGCGGTATTGTTACCGCTGATAATTCCCTCTCATCAACCTTTGACCTTAACAACATACTAGAGGAACTTAGGAGATTATCACTGCAGATGGCAGCTTTAGCAACGCTTAAGGAGGACACAAAGATAATCAAAGAAGAACTTGCTGACCTGAAATCAGGTAACGAAATAATTCACAGTACTCTTCAAGCAATGCAGGAGCGATTAACCGGACTCGAGGACAGAGTGCAGGACTTAGAAAAGACCAAATCCGACATATCAGCACTTCACCAGCGGGTGCAGAACATTGAGAGCGCAATGGGTGAGAGCGAACAGAGATCCAGAGCTAACAACATCGAGATTAAAGGCATACCCGTATGTAACAATGAAAACCTGTTCGAGTTAATACATAGAGTTGGTGCCGAGATTGGTCAAAGTGTCTCAAAAGACCAAATTAACTACATTGCCAGGGTACCCATGAGAAATAGCAAAGTTAATAAAACCATTGTTGCATCATTCCACAATCGCTATATTAAAGAGAACTTCGTGGCGGCCGCTCGAGCACATAAGAAACTGACATGCTCAGATATTGGCTTCAACTGTGCAGGCAATGTATATGTCAATGACCACTTGACGGTGGAGAACAAAATCCTATTAAACAAAACGAAGTCACTGGCGAAGGACCGCGGTTTTTTGTTTGTGTGGGTGAAGGGATGCAAGATTTTTATAAGAAAAAACACCACCTCACCAATTCATACTATACGAGCGGAGGCGGACTTAAGGAAATTAAGTGTGTAACATTACTAACTCAATTGCTTATATTGCTTAAACTGATATATTTTTTGACACATTCATTTACTGCTAGTTGCCAGGCGAAAGGTTTGGGAACCTTAGGCTTGTCCTTGCTCACTAATGACTTCAAGGTCAGCGTAGCCGGTTTGTGTGCCGGCCGAGCGGCGCTCGCAGCGAGCATTCGCCTCGATGTTACGACTTGTTTTGAATTATTACGTTGGATCGGTGAGTTGGACTGCTGCTATCTTATATGCGTTTTGAGTGAATGTTGGGCTTCCTACTTGCATAGAATTATTTTTATATTTTGTTGTCGGCTTTCTGCTAACTGCTTTTACGACGAACTATTAATATTAATGTTTTTGTCATTACTTATAGGTTTATTAGAACTGATGCCATTGTCTGCTTGCAAGCACTTATATCATTATTCTTTCTTTACTTACTATAGGATTAGATGCTCCGTTAATTCTAGAACACTTCTTATTTGTTGTTATTACTCATTTTTTTATTTTTTATTAGCAAACCATACAGATTCTACCTACTTTTCAGATCATGAACTCAGTTAGTATTTACTACCAGAATGTTAGGGGACTGCGTACAAAGACTTCTTGTTTTATTAGAAATGTTCTTGTAAATTCTTACGATATCGTTTGCATAACCAAGACTTGGCTGATTGATAGTATACATAATAGCGAGATTTTTGACGATCGTTACATAGTGTGGAGGAGCGATAGAAATTATGAACGGACTGCGCAAACTAAAGGGGGCGGCGTACTTATAGCTGTGCGGCGCGAGCTCGCTTCTACCAGCCCCACTGAATGGCGTTCCTCCGCAGAGGACCTATGGGTGACTGTCACATTGCGGAGTAAAAAACCAAGGACTGCATGTCGGTTACATATTGGCATAGCGTACATATGTGCAGAGAATCTAGGAAACACATTGCGCACCCAACTAGAAAATTTCTCGGATAAGGTTGCGGAAATAGCGCTTTTGCACTCTACCGATAAATTAATTGTATTGGGCGATTTCAATATGCCAAATCTAATATGGAAGCAATCAATAGGACAGACGGCTCTTTCTTTAGATTCTGTTTCGATTTCGGGCAACTCCCAAAGAACCCTCTTTAATAATTTTGACAGTTGCAACTTTAACCAATATAACTATGGCCGTAATCATAACAACAGGTTGCTTGATTTGTTATTTTCCAATGATGAGGTCTCAGTCTCACCGTGCGATGACCCTCTTGTGCTGGAGGACCCCAATCATAGAGCCTTATCAATATCGGTGGACTTTGGAGTGCCTCATACATTGCCAACTCAACCACGCTTAGTATATCTTTATGAAAAAGGAGATTATGAACAAATAAGTATCAAAATCGAAGAAATCAATTGGCCCGATAAACTTCTTAAAAATTCACTTGAAGAAGCCGTGACGTTCTTTTATAACGTCCTTTACAAACTTCGCGACATGTTTATACCTTCTAAAAAGAAAATATTCAACTCAAAATATCCCCCATGGTACAAAACGCCCTTGATAAAGATATTAAAAGAAAAATTTAAGTATCATCGGAAATATAAAAAATATAATAACTTATCAGACTTTAACACTTTCTGCCTGTTACGAAAGCGCGCTCGAGAGTTAGAGAGTCAGTTGTATCAGGATTACATGGTAAATATCGAAAAAGATATAACAAAAGATCCCAAGGCTTTTTGGTCATTTGTTAAAAGTAAAAAGCAGTCTAACAGTCTTCCATCTGTTATGTCATATGGTCAACGATCTTCTTCCTCGCCACATGAAGTGTGCCAGTTGTTCAGTGAATATTTTTATTCTACATTTCAATCTAGTACTATTTGTCCCCAACCCAACACTAATACAAGCACCCATCATTCAATGGTAGATATAAGTTCAATTGAGGTGCAGGAATCGCACGTATTAACATTGTTAAAAAGTCTTGATTTAAATAAATCAGCAGGACCTGATCTTATACCGCCTACATTTATAACGCAGTGTGCAAAGAGTCTTGTCCCACTTACTCTTTTATTTAAGCGCTCGCTTAGCCTTGGGGAGCTACCCGTTATTTGGAAACAAGCTTTTATTAGTCCCATACATAAGAAAGGTCCTAAGAATGTTATTGAAAATTACTGTCCTATCTCGAAACTGTGTATCTTTTCCAAAATATTAGAGAAAATAGTTTATACTCAACTCTACACTTCATTAAAGCATACCTTCGATGATAACCAACATGGTTTTCTAAAGGGTAAATCAACGACCTCAAACCTCATTTTATGTAGTGATTTTATATCAGAACACATCTCAAGACCCTCGCAGGTAGATGTTGTGTACACCGACTACAGTAAGCCTTCGATCGAATTAACCATGAACTACTTCTTAAAAAGCTCGCATTGATTGGCGTGCACGGTAACTTGTTTC
Organism: Pyrausta purpuralis; assembly: GCA_963924145.1. NCBI lineage: Eukaryota > Metazoa > Arthropoda > Insecta > Lepidoptera > Crambidae > Pyrausta > Pyrausta purpuralis. Next base: position 25,875,000 of record OZ001643.1, read on the forward strand.
GGTGGTTCTCGGCCTACGTGCGAGACAGATGTCAGGCAGTCGTTCTCAATGGTTACACGTCGTCTATGGTTCCAATACCATCAGGAGTGCCACAGGGTTCTCTGCTTGGACCTCTCCTATTCATTATCTTCATCAACGATATTTCAGCCTGTTTCGTTCATTCTAAAATCCTTCTTTACGCAGACGATATGAAAATTCTTTATCCCATTAACCAAATAGAAGACGCATCTAACTTACAAGAGGACTTGAACAGATTTCAGGAGTATTGTATGGGGAACATGTTGGATCTTAATGTATCTAAATGTCAGGTTTGCTCTTTTACTAGAAAATTAGTTCCAATACATTTTAATTACCTTTTAAAAGACACTACAATCACAAGAGTGACAAGCATAAGAGATCTTGGGGTCACCTTCGACAGTAAACTGTTATTTGATGAGCATATTGACTCAATAATTAAAAAGGCCTCCAAGGCACTGGGCTTTGTACTTCGGCTTTCTGCAGAGTTTACTAACGTGAAAACTTTAAAAATTCTTTATTGTGCATTTGTACGCAGTCACCTTGAGTACGCATCACAAGTCTGGAACCCTAACTATAACATTTATATTTCGAGATTGGAAAGCATTCAAAAGCGTTTTCTCAGATTCATTCAATGTAGAACAGGCAAACACGACATCGACTACTTGTCACGATGCAGGAGACATCACATGCTACCTTTATACAAGCGCAGAGAGATAGCAGATTTGTCTTATATTCACAAGATCGCTGGTGGTTTGATAGACTGTCCAGAGCTGTTAAGCAAGCTGTGCATTTGCACACCAAGGAAACCTCTGAGGAATCCCAACCTTTTACACGTCCCTATAGTTAACACACATTACAGGCGGAATTCTTATTTACTTAGAGCAGCTAATTTATTTAACGAATGTCAGAGCTTTGATTTGTTTTGTACAAGTGTAAATCAGGTTAAGAAACAATTATCTAACGACTTTTTTTTCTGAATGTTGAACTTGCCTTTGCTTTTGTGAATTAGTTTTTATTAATTTAAGCGACAAATTGTTGATTTGCTAGCGTTTCTTACTTTAACATTTTTGTTCTATCAGTGGAGACATGTAAATGGCCTTCTTTTTATTTATAGTTTTTAAGCAATCTTGTTCTAGCTGTAAGTCTTCCAAAAATTGTAAAATAAAATAAAATAAAATAAAATTATTACTGAACTGACAAATGACTGAGATATGAGGTAACATACATTCAAAATAATAATAATAATAAAAAACATACAGTCGAATTGATAACCTCCTCCTTTTTTGAAGTCGGTTAAAAAGTAAAAACCGACTTCAAAACCAAAATGCACTAAAAAGTCTTAAATAAACTCTTGACCATTGAAAGGAAAGAAATCCATTCTAGGCAAACAATTTCTTTTTGGAGTCGGTGCTGTGATAGTTGATGCTTGATGGTCAAAGTAATGGCACTGGTCAAGAGTTTATTTAAGACTTTTTAGTGCATTTTAGGTTTTGAAGTCGGTTTTTAATATTACACCAAGTCAGGGCAACGCATGCTCTGCCTGGATGGCCACAAACTCATTCTTCAAAAGCCTTCTGTCGCATACACTTACACGTGAGCGCCGTTTTCAAAACCGTCAAACCATTCTCAAAACAAAAAGATGTGATTTTGTTTTGCAAAAATGAACACAATCACTAATGTAATGGGTTAGCCAAATAAGAGTACAGGGAATTTGAAGGAACACAATTTAAGACTTCGTAACTTTGTTTGGACTAGTAAGGAGGTAAACATATCAAAAGGCCCAGCCCGTACTCTTTAAGCTGGAAGGAGGGGCTTAACAGTAAAAATTTAGGTTTTTCGCTTTACTATCGGAAACTATCCGTTTCAGCAGGTCTCGTGTAGACCTACCATGAAATGGTAGCCGATAATATTTGCTAAACTTACTCAAGTTTTATACCAACTCCAAAAAAACCAGTGTCGGAAGTCTCGACATAGTTCCGTGTAAAACCACCAGGTGGCGTTCCAAAAATGCTGTGACAAAATCGGTGTTTTCGTGTATTTGTTGATTAAGAAGAATTTTTCAATTATGCTTAAAAAACTACAATTATTTCTTAAGATTTATTAAAGGTGTAACTACGTAAGTTAAAATGATATTTGATGAATTAGAAAATCATAAAATTGAAATTGTCGACGCGAAATGTCAAAAATGATGCTTCAGACTTCGCCCGCAGGCAAATACGTGTCGGACCCGCGCATTGAGGGTTCCGTGCCACCCTTAAATTGAATTCGGAGTCCACTTAATTCCACCTAGCAAAAATATCAAAATATTTTTTGACAGAAAAAATAGCTTTGTTTTTCATAGTGTTTGTTTCAAATACAAAGTTATATTTGCGGCTGATGAAAATGTGCTACTATGTCTTAATAACTACCGGTTCGATCTCGGTCAAACAAATTTTCGTTGAAATTAATAATTGAAATCTACAGCATGCATTTTTTTTCAAAATGTTTACTTTCTTAGTTCAAAAGTTATTGAACCGTCGGTGGGGCTATTGAATCGTCTATATCGTATATGTTACACTTTAAGAAAAAAAAATGTTTTAAAAACCTTAATGTCATTTTAAAAGACCTATTTGAGTAAAAAAAAAATATTTTATTTTCATGTATGGGATCCCCGTTAAATGTTTTTTTTTTACTTTTTGTATCTGAATTGAAAAGTGGTTCTTAACAAGGTTGAATATAATAATAATAATAAAGCTTTATGAAATTCCATGCATAATTACGTAACAATATAATGAATTAAAACTAGTTAATGCAAGAACCCCGTTCGGGTAAAAGCCTTCCCCAAGGAATGCCATCTTTCTCTGTCGTTAGCTCTGTCTAACCAACTTTCCCCCGCGCACGCCACAATTTCCTCTGCCCATCTGGTCCTTGGTCGACCTCTTGATCTGGTGCCTTTTGGCCCTGACCACTTTACTGACCGCAGTGTCCATCTATCGTCCTTGTAACGAGCCACGTGACCCGCCCACTTCCATTTAGCCTTCATTTCAAAAGTTAAGGCTTCCATATACGTGTGCTAAATTTCGTTAGTTAGGTATGTTTGTTTATTTGATATTCGTATATTTATTTAATGTTATTGTTTGTTACTGATATGACGGATATGATGTAAATTAGGATTTTGCTTCTTTTATTTATAAAAATAATGTAAGTTTCATCAAAATCGGTTTTGTACTTTTTGAGATATGGGCAAAAAGAAATACTGTGGATTAAACAATATATGTTCAATCTTTAAAACTGCCTTCTCGTCTCGAAACACTTGTTTTCAAGCAGGAATATACTTAATTGAATAAAAAATGAAAGAACGAATAATCTCGACACAATATCTTGCTTTCAATAAATTCGTAAACAAACAAAAAAATTACAATTATACAAATATTAAACATACACTTGCGAAATTTTACACATTTATTCGGACGCCTTAATAAATCACCATACTCAGATATTATCCAATTATAACGACGTTAAAAAAAAAGGGCGAATCGAAAGCCTCCTTTTTGGAAACGGTTCAAAACTGGACTGAGTAAAACTTGCAGCAAATCTTATTAGCTTTGATTTTGTAGAAGGTCTCATCTCGCTCGGTCGCATAGTTTCCGATATATATGCGAAAAACCTAAAAATTCTCCCCCACCTTCTGGCTCAAAAGGTACAGCCTGGGACTTTTGATATGTTAACCTCTTCACAAGTCGAAAAAATGTTACGAAGTCTAAATTTCCTCTACAATCCTTCGTTGACTGAGCTATAAGCACAAGAAGGTTCTAGTTATTTCAATTTCTATTTTCTGGATGCGTTCATATATTTTGCCTCGGTTCACTGTACATCTGGGAGAGAGCCCGCCAAAGACGAGTCCAGCGAAGCGCAAGGCAACCTGGAACAAGAAAGTGTTTCGTCGGTTTTATTGAAAGCTTTTAAATTTGGTTTGAATTTTTTTTACTCAAAATAATTAGTCATATAGGCATAATTGCTTTTGCAGATTTTTCAACTAAAGTAGATTATTTAAATGAGGTACTTAATTTTAGAAGAGGTATTTAACTGACTCATTTGTTGCAGTGCCAAAGTATATGAAGTCCCGGTGGGGAAAACCGGTGATCCAAATCGGGAAGTACAGGTTCTCCCGGCACACTTCATCCAAGGGGTCGAAGTCCAATGTGAGATGGAACTGCACTAGATGGAGCTCCGGCTGCAGAGCTTTCCTTGTCACGGATAATGACAAGATCGTCAGTATCGGAAACCAGCACAAACATGACCACTAGAGAGTGCTTCATCTAGTTGTTGGTTTTGTCGTGAGAAGATACTGTATTTAGAACTACAACTGCGTAGTTTTTCTCGTCAATGTTCACGAAAGCATCGTCAGAATCGGAAATTAAAAAAGTAGTTTTTTTTTCTCCTTTTTTTGATTTTATCGTGAGGAGTAACTGTAGCTGAAGCTTCAGCTCTGGAACTTTCCTAGACTTCGAGAGTGACGATCGTCAGTTGGTAATCAACACATAAATTGTTGCCGATCATACGATATACTATAAATGTATATGTCTTGTAGGACCCTCATGTTTTTGTGTAGAATCATGTGTTTGACTCGAATCCTAGCTGTTTGGCGATTCATACATGAATATTAATGGTTCATGCCTTAAACTTTATTTTAGATTAGAATACCCAGTCGCAGCTTAACATGCCTTGAATTCGTTGTTGAGTTATACACAAATCAGTACAATGGCCCGATTGTGAGGCTAAGTGCGGAAAACACCCCAGCCAAACTAACTATACACAAATCATTTTGTAGCTAGGTGGTTGTCTTTTAAATGGTGGTTGTCTTTTAAATCAATCAGTATAGGTATAATTTTTATTTTTAGAAATTCGTCTTATCTTAATCAATATTTTTAACCGACTTCAAAAAAGGAGGAGGTTATCAATTCGACTGTATGTTTTTTTTTTTATCATTATTTTTTTTTGTATGTATGTTACCTCATATCTCAGTCGTTTGTCGACGGAATCGAAAATTTTTTTCGCCTACTTAGAGGATGTACTTTCTAATTGGTCCCATTTTTTCCATTTTGGGATCTGATGATGGGATCTTGGTGTAATCGAGGGAAACCCTCAAATTTTAAAGGCACGTATAGTATTTCTTTACTAGAATCTTAATGTTGACGTGTTGTTACGTCTAATAGTCAACATCTTGTGGGGCTGAGCTGATGGTGGAACTCCTTAACGCTTAGGAGTTCAGTTATTGCAATGACGAAATTTATGATAGGTAATTTGTAGCTTCTTAAAAAATTGAATCATAAGGTGCAACTCCCCCCCCCCTCTTATGTAATCACTTAAAATGAAGAAATAAAATAAACTTTAAAAAAAGTAAAATCCGACTTCAAAACCAAAATGCACTAAAAAGTCTTAAATAAACTCTTCACCATTGAAAGGAAAGGAATCCGTTTTAGGCAAACAATTTCTTTTTGGAGTCGGTGCCATCACTTTGACCATCAAACATCAACTATCACAGCACCGACTCCAAAAAGAAATTGTTTGCCTAAAACGGATTCCTTTCCTTTCAATGGTGAAGAGTTTATTTAAGACTTTGTAGTGCATTTTGGTTTTGAAGTCGGATTTTACTTTCTTTTAAAGTTTTTTTACCTTGTTATTGTTTCAAATTCCTAAATATGGTGTGTGCTAATTAAAATTTTTAGTCACTAAAATAAAGTTTAAGGCATAAACCATTAATATTCATGTATGAATCGCCAAACAGCTAGGATTCGAGTCAAACACATGATTCTACACAAAAACATGAGGGTCCTACAAGACATATACATTTATAGTATATCGTATGATCGGCAACAATTTATGTGTTGATTTCCAACTGACGATCGTCACTCTCGAAGTCTAGGAAAGTTCCAGAGCTGAAGCTTCAGCTACAGTTACTCCTCACGATAAAATCAAAAAAAGGAGAAAAAAAAACTACTTTTTTAATTTCCGATTCTGACGATGCTTTCGTGAACATTGACGAGAAAAACTACGCAGTTGTAGTTCTAAATACAGTATCTTCTCACGACAAAACCAACAACTAGATGAAGCACTCTCTAGTGGTCATGTTTGTGCTGGTTTCCGATACTGACGATCTTGTCATTATCCGTGACAAGGAAAGCTCTGCAGCCGGAGCTCCATCTAGTGCAGTTCCATCTCACATTGGACTTCGACCCCTTGGATGAAGTGTGCCGGGAGAACCTGTACTTCCCGATTTGGATCACCGGTTTTCCCCACCGGGACTTCATATACTTTGGCACTGCAACAAATGAGTCAGTTAAATACCTCTTCTAAAATTAAGTACCTCATTTAAATAATCTACTTTAGTTGAAAAATCTGCAAAAGCAATTATGCCTATATGACTAATTATTTTGAGTAAAAAAAATTCAAACCAAATTTAAAAGCTTTCAATAAAACCGACGAAACACTTTCTTGTTCCAGGTTGCCTTGCGCTTCGCTGGACTCGTCTTTGGCGGGCTCTCTCCCAGATGTACAGTGAACCGAGGCAAAATATATGAACGCATCCAGAAAATAGAAATTGAAATAACTAGAACCTTCTTGTGCTTATAGCTCAGTCAACGAAGGATTGTAGAGGAAATTTAGACTTCGTAACATTTTTTCGACTTGTGAAGAGGTTAACATATCAAAAGTCCCAGGCTGTACCTTTTGAGCCAGAAGGTGGGGGAGAATTTTTAGGTTTTTCGCATATATATCGGAAACTATGCGACCGAGCGAGATGAGACCTTCTACAAAATCAAAGCTAATAAGATTTGCTGCAAGTTTTACTCAGTCCAGTTTTGAACCGTTTCCAAAAAGGAGGCTTTCGATTCGCCCTTTTTTTTTTAACGTCGTTATAATTGGATAATATCTGAGTATGGTGATTTATTAAGGCGTCCGAATAAATGTGTAAAATTTCGCAAGTGTATGTTTAATATTTGTATAATTGTAATTTTTTTGTTTGTTTACGAATTTATTGAAAGCAAGATATTGTGTCGAGATTATTCGTTCTTTCATTTTTTATTCAATTAAGTATATTCCTGCTTGAAAACAAGTGTTTCGAGACGAGAAGGCAGTTTTAAAGATTGAACATATATTGTTTAATCCACAGTATTTCTTTTTGCCCATATCTCAAAAAGTACAAAACCGATTTTGATGAAACTTACATTATTTTTATAAATAAAAGAAGCAAAATCCTAATTTACATCATATCCGTCATATCAGTAACAAACAATAACATTAAATAAATATACGAATATCAAATAAACAAACATACCTAACTAACGAAATTTAGCACACGTATATGGAAGCCTTAACTTTTGAAATGAAGGCTAAATGGAAGTGGGCGGGTCACGTGGCTCGTTACAAGGACGATAGATGGACACTGCGGTCAGTAAAGTGGTCAGGGCCAAAAGGCACCAGATCAAGAGGTCGACCAAGGACCAGATGGGCAGAGGAAATTGTGGCGTGCGCGGGGGAAAGTTGGTTAGACAGAGCTAACGACAGAGAAAGATGGCATTCCTTGGGGAAGGCTTTTACCCGAACGAGGTTCTTGCATTAACTAGTTTTAATTCATTATATTGTTACGTAATTATGCATGGAATTTCATAAAGCTTTATTATTATTATTATATTCAACCTTGTTAAGAACCACTTTTCAATTCAGATACAAAAAGTAAAAAAAAAAAACATTTAACGGGGATCCCATACATGAAAATAAAATATATTTTTTTTACTCAAATAGGTCTTTTAAAATGACATTAAGGTTTTTAAAACATTTTTTTTTTCTTAAAGTGTAACATATACGATATAGACGATTCAATAGCCCCACCGACGGTTCAATAACTTTTGAACTAAGAAAGTAAACATTTTGAAAAAAAATGCATGCTGTAGATTTCAATTATTAATTTCAACGAAAATTTGTTTGACCGAGATCGAACCGGTAGTTATTAAGACATAGTAGCACATTTTCATCAGCCGCAAATATAACTTTGTATTTGAAACAAACACTATGAAAAACAAAGCTATTTTTTCTGTCAAAAAATATTTTGATATTTTTGCTAGGTGGAATTAAGTGGACTCCGAATTCAATTTAAGGGTGGCACGGAACCCTCAATGCGCGGGTCCGACACGTACTTGCCTGCGGGCGAAGTCTGAAGCATCATTTTTGACATTTCGCGTCGACAATTTCAATTTTATGATTTTCTAATTCATCAAATATCATTTTAACTTACGTAGTTACACCTTTAATAAATCTTAAGAAATAATTGTAGTTTTTTAAGCATAATTGAAAAATTCTTCTTAATCAACAAATACACGAAAACACCGATTTTGTCACAGCATTTTTGGAGCGCCACCTGGTGGTTTTACACGGAACTATGTCGAGACTTCCGACACTGGTTTTTTTGGAGTTGGTATAAAACTTGAGTAAGTTTAGCAAATATTATCGGCTACCATTTCATGGTAGGTCTACACGAGATCTGCTGAAACGGATAGTTTCCGATAGTAAAGCGAAAAACCTAAATTTTTACTGTTAAGCCCCTCCTTCCAGCTTAAGGATGATAGCTAGAATACCTTTTAAAATGTTTTAGTCACTAAAAATCAATCGTAGCAGGTAATGAATGGTACAAACTTTCGCGAAAGTTTATTAATGTGAATGTGCATGCATGAAAGTACGTAAGACGTATTCATATAAGGTTATGATGCCGCAGCTAGTCTTAAAATTAAGAATTAAAATATAAAGTTATTTCAGTTTTCGTCTCTTAACTTGTATGTGCCAAGCCATATCTATAAGAAATAATCATTAAAATTTACGTATCCTACCGTGCAGTTCAAATTATTTTTTTAATTGTTTCATTTCATTTATTATTAAGGTATTTATTTATACTTTGTTGCATGACCAAAACAATAGGTGGACTTAACGCCATATGGCATTCTCTACCAGTCATACCTTTGGGCTAAGCAGAAATGATTGTGGGCGGTGCGAAAAATAAAAAGAAAGTGAGTTACTATTACAAAAAAGTTACATTCAACAAAGGTTTTATCTACTTATAGCGTTCCATTCATTTCTAACTGATTTTAACTACTGGCTATATTACTGTTGTTGGGACCTTATTGATTTCAAAAACTTATTATTTCTTAATTTTTAGGACCAATATACTCTAGAATGTTTTTAACACTCACAGTGTCATATTTTATATTCATAAAGATGAAATAAGAAACCAAAAATTTGCGCACGGGCGGGACTTGAACCAGCAACCTTTTGGCAAACTGGGCCAAACGCTCTTACCAATTGAGCTACCGTGCTGTTAGTCCGACCCTGCGAAATTGCTGGTTCAAGTCCCGCCCGTGCGCAAATTTTTGGTTTCTTATTTCATCTTTACCAATATACTTGTTCAACAAACGCGGGCATCCGTACGTCCAAATCAGTATATACCGATTCTACCGTGACAAGGGATACCTGGGGCCGGGAGTTTCGTGGACCTGCGCTCAAAAATACCGTCTTGGATGTAGAGCCACCATCAACCACTATCAAGGACGAAATAGTGGAGACTACAAATGAACATAATCATTAGCTAGAATTTTACTTTTTTATTGATTGTTTTTGTGGCTTAAATGCCATTTCGGGTAATAATTATAATTAAAAAACGTAGCTTTATTACATTTTGAGGCTAATTGCATGGCAGTATTGCCATGGGTTGCATCGGTTTTAATATTAGGACTACTTAATCATAATGTGTGTCAAAAACGAACGAAATATTATGTACAATACTTTATTACGTACTTAAAAGAGTTTTCCAAAAGTTTTTTTGTTATAATAAATTAGTAGGTAGATTAATTTATTATGAACATAGAAAATAATATGTTTTGACTAACTGTTAATAAACACACATGTAAAACAGATAACTAGTCAGCTCTTTGATAAAACTAAATGTCATATTAATATGGTATATCTTTTATGGAACAGTAGGATAATCTAGGTTAAGTGTTCAACAAAATCCATTGGCAAAGTTTTATGACTTTTAGACTTAATTGCCATAACAGGTAATTGCTATTATAAGTACTTATACGGTGTATTAAATAGTTGATTTAATTTACGGCTAATGAATAAAATTCTTATCATGACACTTCTTTGGTTAAGCTTAGTGGTAATCTTATCTTATTGCCGTCCTTGGTATTTTCGGTATTTTGCTAATGGTCATTAGCAAGTACTCTATAAAACTATCAATTAGAAAGAAGTGTTTAAATGGATATTTAGTCAATTTATATTTTGCACTGTAGGTAATGTATCGACAGCATCCATCATCATCATCATCATTATCAGCCAAAGGACGTCCACTGCTGAACATAGGCCTCCCCCACGGCTTTCCACAGCGACCGATTACTAGCGGTCTGCATCCAGTTTGATCCTGCAATCTTTATAAGGTCGTCTGTCCATCTTGTTGGTGGACGTCCTAAGCTGCGTCTTTGGTCGAAGGGTCTCCAATCTAGAACTTTCCTGCCCCAACAGTTCTTCGCGCTATGTGCCCTGCCCTTTGCCACTTGAGCTTACTGATTCTCAAGGCTATGTCCGTTACCTTAGTTCTTCTACGTATCTTCTCATTTCTGATTCGATCACGTAGAGAAACACCCAGCATAGCCCTCTCCATCGCTCGTTGTGTGACTTTGAGCTTCCTTATAAGGCCTATAGTTAGAGACCATGTTTCGGGTCTGTATGTCATCACTGGTAACACACACTGGTTGAAGACTTTCGCCTTCAGACACTGAGGTAAATGAGATGAGAAGACACTCTTGCGTAGTTTCCCGAACGCTGCCCAGCCGAGTTGGATTCGTCGATTGACCTCTTTCTCGAAGTTGGACCTACCCAATTGGATCACTTGTCCCAGGTAGACGTACTCGTCGACAACTTCGAGAATTGAGTTCCCAATGGATACTGGAGTGGGTACAACAAGGGAACTCGACATAATTTTCGTCTTCTCCATGTTCATTTTAAGACCCACTTGTTGGGAGACTCGGTCAAGGTCTTCGAGCATAGTGCTAAGATCGTCCAGCGTCTTTGCCACAACGACTATATCATCGGCAAATCGGAGGTGTGTGATGTATTCGCCATTGACATTGATGCCGATTCTTTCCCATTCCAGAAGTTTGAAGGCGTCTTCCAATGCTGCTGTGAACAGTTTCGGAGATATAACATCTCCCTGTCTCACACCTCTCCGCAGTGGAATCGCCCTCGTATTCTGCTCCTGTACTCGACAGCATCCGTTTTTCCAATATCCATGGTTACATTGGAAACAGATCAAAATATTTAATACCTCGATTTATATACGAGTATTCATTTAAGAAACAAGGTGACTGTTAGGTTAGCTGTGGTATTATTCATTTTCACTTTTCTACAAAGCCAATTTTCACAACATCCCAAAGGGAATCCGATCATACAAATCGGTGGATACCGGGTTTACCGTCACAGCTGCAATAAAGGAGCTACAGCTAAGGTGTACTGGCCTTACAGTAAATGGAGGCGCAGCGGCTGCAGGGCTCGCATTACTACCTATTATAATGAAATCATTAAGGCTTCAAACGAGCATAATCATTAGGTATAAACCAAAAAATTTACAAATTTTGGATAAAGATTGACATCTCAGCGGAGCTCGTAATCTGTTCCGTAGCACAGTTGGGGATTACGTCTGTACGTGTATGCTCTATGGGTGTTTACATGCAGTAATATAACTCAATTCAAGTGTTTATTAAGTCTCAAAAACACCGTTTTGCTTCATTTATACGACTAGTGATTGTATTTTAACAGGATATCATAAAAATCATTAATTTCTTTCTTCACAAAATTTATGATTTGATGATTGTAATAAAAAAACATAATAGACGTATATATATTTATGAAGCATCTTATTTGTGTGTCATTCAACCATTGCTTCAATAAGTGCTCTAAACAAACTTACTTTGGGACATTTATCACCATTTTAGTCAGTTGATTTTTTTGTACCTTTGTTGCACAGTTGTACTTTTGGCGGAATTAATGCCTTGTGGCATGTCAGCCGCTTAGGAATAGAGAAATTTTTATTAGCTAAATTAATTAATTAGTACTATTATTAGAAGTACCTACTATATTCATAAAATAAGGTAACTTTAAATGCGGGCAAATGAGTAGTGAACTCTTAAGTTCACTTTGTTTTAGGGTCAATAAGTCAAGAACTCGAAACCCTAAGATTTTCGATATTCCGCTTGCGAATAACAAACAATGTTTCTTTGAATAACCCTATTTACAGAATGTGCCGGTAATTAATAACTTGACGTTCAGCCTCGATCTGTTTAACCAGAGCTACTGGACTTTCAAAAAATGTGTTGAACAACACATGAACTAACTTGTTTATTATGTCATATATTTATGGTTTAAAATTACTTGTTATATATTTATGGTTTAAAATGTTTTAACACTCAGTGTCATATTTTATATTCATAAAGATAAAATAAGAAACCAAAAATTTGCGCACGGGTGGGTCTTGAACTAGCAACCTCTTGGCTGACCGTGTTACCGTGCTGTCAGTCTGACCTTGCGAAATTTGTGGTCTCTTATGGATACGTCACTGACAGCACGGTAGCTCAATTAGTCGAGCGTTTGGCTCGATCAGCCCAGAAGTTGCTGGTTCAAGTCCCGCCCGTGCGCAAATTTTTGGTTTCTTATTTCATCTTTATGAATTGTTTATTAAAATTACAGTTATTGTCTTTCACATACATATAGTTTAATCATAATATTGTTATGTCGTTCATAGTTGTTTAGGTCACTCGACCGGCCATTTTCTTACTGTATGAATATTTCTAATTGTATTATTCTGAATGTTTGATTGTTACTGTGCCTTAAAAAAAACAGCGTCTGTCCATTCGTTTCGGAAACAGAATTTTGGACAAGGCGAACTAACTGTAACAGCACAACCATTAAATATATGAAACATCAGTTTTAAAAAAAGAAAGTGTTTCATTCCAAGAAACCCTTCCAAAAGTATGTGTTTAACTGTAAAGGTGTTTAGGTGATGTATGGACAGGTTTTTGTAAAGTTTGTTGTAAAGGTGAGGACCTAGGAATCTAAGAAATCTTTTACTGAATTTTGTATTATTAAGTGATGTTTCTGTTACCAGATGGTTACGCCTGGTCTTTTCTGCATCAAAAGGTGTAATTTTGTGTTGCTTCATTGTGGCATGAAATACAAAAAGTTGACGTACAGTTAATACATTAGTGGCATTATAAAGTTCTTGAGTGGGGAACTGAAATGGTTTAAACCATGATACTTTAAGTACTGATCTTTGAGCTCTTTCAATTCGCATGAAGTGAGACTTAGCAGCTCCACCCCATGTGGTGATGCAGTACGTTAGAACTGATTGGCAGAGCGCAAAATAAACCATTTTAATGATATTGGTGTCCGCTATGTGCCTTAGCTGTTTAAAAACAAATATGAGTTTACGTACGCGTGATGATGTGAGTTCGATATGTGATTTGAAAGTTAAATGTTTATCTGTCAAGATGCCAAGATATTTAATGCAATTTGTGTGTTCGATGACGTAGCTAGATGTGGTGTCTTCAGCAACAATTTTAAGGTCGAGTCCCCTTATTTGTATCGAATCTCGTATTGAGAATTGAATCATCTTTGTTTTTTCTAAGTTGAGGGTTAGTAAGTTATTATTCCACCAGTTCCGGACAAGGTTGAAGCCTATTTGACCTGATCTGTAAGTATCGACCCAAGTTGATCCCGTAAACAACAGTACCGTGTCATCAGCATAAGTGATGATCTTACCATTTTGTAGTTGTATATTACAAAGATCGTTTATGTAGGCGAGAAAAAGGGTAGGCCCCAATATACTGCCCTGGGGGACTCCGAAAGTGACAGGTTCATCTACGCTAATATAAGAGCCGATCTTAACTCTCTGTGTACGTCCTGTAAGGTAACTTTCGAATATGGTTAATTGTAAACCTCTTATTCCCATAGACTCCAATTTCTGTAATAGCAGGGGAATAGAGACCGTATCAAAGGTCTTTGCTAGATCTAGAAATATACCAATGCATTTAGTACCGTTATCCAAATTGGTGACTACATGGCTTATTAGGTCATAAACAGCATCTGATGTGGATATTTTACTTCGAAAGCTATATTGGTTCACTGAAAGGAGATTATTTGCTTCGAAGAAAGTGACTAGTCTATTATTTAGTATCCCTTCGAGAATTTTTGAAAAGGCCGGAAGAATAGAAATCGGTCTGTAGTAATTTATACGCCTTCTATCCCCTGCCTTATGAATGGGTATTATTACAGCCCTTTTAAGGTAGTCTGGAAAAATACCCGTAGAAAGACACAAGTTAAATATGTAAGTTAGGGGAGGTGTTAGTATTTTTTTATATGTTTTGATAAAATTAGAGGATATATTGTCCCATCCAGGAGCACTATTAGATTTTAACGAATTTATTAGCCGTTCAATTTCCTCTTCATCGGTATTTAGTAATACAAGTGAGTTAGGAGTATTAGAGAAGTAATTTGTTTTAGAAAAGGGATCTGACATTATTTTAGTCTTATGTTGTAACTGATATTTTTGATGATTTTAATTATTTTTCACTTTCCGTTCCTTTTTTAATACATGGGAGTTTTTAACTATGGGAGGTTTGGGGGGGGGGGGGTATAATAAGTTAATGACAAAATAATAATAAATAAATTTTCGCACTTTTATTTTTAATTACATTTTGTTTTAATAGTGTTTTGTCACTAATTATAAATTGGCTTCCTTTATCTTAGCCGATTGTTAAATATTTGTGATTTTTTTTCCTTCGGATATTTTGAGAGCAATCTCGCAACATTGATGACGTCACGCAGCTTACGCGTTAAAAAAGTAAGCGCTTGTACAATTAAACAGGCTTGCTAATATGACGGTGGCCGAATGGTATAGGCATACGCCCGGATAGGGTAAGACACGGGGTTCGATTCCTCGTCTGTTACACAGCCAAAGTTGCTTTTAACAAGTGCAATTTATACTTTAATTTTTGTTTTATTTCAGAAGACGTAATCGACACATAGTCAATTTTCGGGAAACCGGTGATCCAGATCGGGCGCTACCGATACAGCCGAAGAAGCGACTGCAGAGGTCCGAAGGCACAGTGGGTGTGCAGCCAGTGGAGCCGCGCGTCTATCACCACCATCTGTGATGAAATCATCAAGAGCTCCAACACCCACAACCACTATTGTGGATTGATCTTACAGACGAACGGCTGTGGTTAGCGATGTGACTACAGCCACCGATAACAGGACATACTATTTCATTTTTTATTTATTTATTTATTTAAAGACTTTATTGCACAAATTTAGTGTACAAAGGTGGACTTAATGCTAAAAGCATTCTCTGCCAGCCAAACCTTTAGGTCATGCAGAAAGATAGCAACGGGTGCAGTGAAAAAAAAAAACACAAATTAAAATAGGAAAATAGTAACAAGAATCTAATAAATATATTATTGAATTAAATGAATTAAATAAATAACTATATCGATAAATAAATAAACTACAAAATATTTATAAGTATAAACATAAACACAAATAAAGCATAAATACATACATATAATAATAATATTATGCAATTATTCACTCTTTCAGAAATGTACGAACTTTATTCTTGAAAGACAACTTTGCATCGGTTCTCTTTATATCCACGGGGAGAGAATTCCACAGTCGTGTTGCCGTCACTGTGAAAGACTTGGAAACGTACGAGGAACGGTGGGCCAGCGTGCCTAGCCGGAGATTGTCAGATGAACGGAGAGACCGATCATGGGTTTGACACAGATATGGAAACATATCTTGAAGATAATAAGGAGAATAGGGGTTATAAAGAATAGCGTGTAGAATGCAAAGAACTCGAGAGTCTCTACGTTGACGGATGGTAAGCCAATTCAGTTGTGCTCTGTAACTGAAGACATGATCGTATTTACGGAGGCCGAAAATGAATCTGATACAACTGTTGAGAAGACGTTCGAGTTTATCGATGAAGGCTTCAGTGAGATTAGTACAGCACGAATCAGCATAATAAATGATAGGTATTACAAGAGTTTGCATAAGCAGAAGTTTTGTCTTAAATGGGAGAATGAATTTTAAGCGGTAGAGACTTCTCAAACAAGTAACAACCTTACGGCTGACCTCTGCCATGTGATCAGTCCATCCCAGCGTAGTGTCAATGATTAGACCCAAATTCTTGACACTAGAACAGAAAGGAATTGTCGTGCCTTCATATGTTATCGGGTCAAGATCAACGGAACTAAGCCTAGAGATCAGTCCTGGACTGCCTACGATGATAGCCTGACACTTGGTAGGGTTAACTGAGATTCCAAAATTATGCGATCAAGATGAAATATATTCTAAGGTGTCGTTCATTAACTGTATTGCAGTGGATATGTCAGCAATTTCAGATTGCACATACAATTGAAGATCATCGGCATACAAATGATACGAGCAGCGAAGGTTGAGGGTGATTATATTTATAAATATTGAAAAAAGAAGGGGCGATATTATCCCACCCTGTGGAACACCAGAAGTCAGCTTGTGCCAGTCAGAACATGAATTCGAAGTTTTGATTGACTGCTGGCGACCACGCAGGTAGGATGAAAACCAATCTAGAGCTGAGGGAGACACCTTTAAGTGAGATAGGACA
This sequence comes from Pyrausta purpuralis, assembly GCA_963924145.1. Classification (NCBI taxonomy): domain Eukaryota; kingdom Metazoa; phylum Arthropoda; class Insecta; order Lepidoptera; family Crambidae; genus Pyrausta; species Pyrausta purpuralis. The sequence goes on from OZ001643.1 coordinate 25,891,741, forward strand.
GCCAGAAGGAGATCATAATCAACAGCATTAAATGCGTTAGAAAAATCGATTAAAACAAGGAGTGTAACCTTAGAGGAATCCATCCCATCTCTTATGTCTTCAGTTACCTTCAGCAGAGCAGTGGTAGTGCTATGGCCTGCGCGAAACCCAGACTGAAAAGGATTCAAGAGATTGTTCTTAAAAAGGTGGGAGGATAACTGTTTAAGAGCACATGACTCTGTTATTTTGGAAAGAAATGGCAAAATAGAAATCGGCCGGTATTGGCTCGGTGAAGTGGGATTGGCAACTTTGGGGAGTGGTACGACGAGAGCTTTACGCCAAACATCTGGGTACGTGCCAGTGACTAATGACCAATTGACTATATGTGTGATGACAGGTAATATAATTTTCAGCAATGGCACTATCATCAAACGGCTGACGCCATCCACCCCTGTCGCTTTAGATGTTATTGCGAAGATGGCCTTGCTAATATCAGTTTCAGTGACAGGGGAAAATGAGAACGGGTCTACATCAGGAGCAGGGAGAGAATGTAAATATGCTAAAGAATTAGATTTAATGAGGACATCAAGAGTCGGGAGGTTCGTAAAATGCCGGTTTATGTCATTAAGGTCAAAAGATATATGGTTGTCATCAGGCTTTGATTTTCCAACCCCAAGCGATTTTAGAAAGTTCCAGGCGTTTGAAGAAGAACTCCTTTTGATTTCAGCATGTATGTGACGACGTTTAGCTGCTCGTATCATTTGGTTGCAACGATTTCGCGCAGTTTTGTACTTAGCCCAGTTCACATCAGACCTATCCCCTTTAAAAGTACGGAACGCCTTATTTCGTTTAGACATAGCCATTTGAATATCCTTTGTTAACCAAGGAGCCGGTGATCGTTTAATGCGGACTGTATGTACGGGTGCGTGTTTGTCAAATAGGCTAAGAATGTTGCTGCACAATAATTCCACTTTAAAATCAATGGTGGCTGCAACGACTACGGTATTCCAATCAATCGAAGCAGCATCTTTCAAGAGGTCATCATGATTGATACGCGTATAGCTACGCAGCTGAACCGTCTTGGGCTTATTCCGAGGAGGTCTAATACGGTAAGCTAAAAATAACAAATCGTGTCTAGAGAAACCTGGAGCCAACATTTGACCATGACCAAGCACAGACTGTTCAGATGAGGTCAGCACGTGATCGAGCCAGGTATCATGAGTACCAATGTTGTGATGAGTGGGAAGAAAAGGAAGATGCTGCAGGCCAGTGGACTTCAGCATATGTTGAAATTTATCAGATCGAGGAGGATCTCCGGCAGGTTTGGTATTGAAGTCACCCATGATTATGTGATGAGAGTAGTCCGTACAAAGTGGTTCAAGGGTAACTTCAAGCTGGCTGAAGTAATCAATTCCTGGAGGGCAATACACCACCCCAAGTAAAGCTTTGGTACCACTTAAACTGATTTCAATGAAAAAATATTCTGCTGACGCAGAATAGATAGCTGGAGATGATGCGACTATTGCAAATGGGATATCCGATCTCAGGTAAATTGCTACTCCACCGCCAACCTTACTAACTCTGTCATTTCTAATAAGCACAAAACCAGGTAGACTGTATGCGACTGAAAGCATGGAAGGTTTGAGCCATGACTCGGAAACTAAAACGGCGTGGATTACATCAGACGAAAAGCTATCCAACAGCTCACTATGATGTTTAGGGATGCTCTGAGCGTTTATGTGGCATATGTTCAGTGATTTTTGGAAACCTCCAAAACAGTTTTTGAGCTGAATACCAAGTGTTTCAATATCAGACGTCACAGAATTGAATGAGTCATCATTACAAGAACAAAATGAAACGGAAGAATTTGACGAGTTAAGAGTCATAATTGCAAATAAATGAATATAATAATAATAAAATAATAAAAATATTCAAACTAAGTAATAATTTAAGAGAAAGCTACTAGTTTAAGGATAATGACGGGCAAGCAACCCCTAAATACTTACTCCCTGCATTACCCACCAGCTTTGCTAAGCAAAAGAACTAAAACTAAAACTAACATCACACATGATAAAATAATATAAAACACAAATGTTGTAACATAAAAGATAAAACAAAAAGTGATTTCAACATAATAACATTGATATTATCGAGCACTGTTCGGAACGAAACTAGTTAAAAATAACATTATATGTCCAAGAAAAAATCATGGTCCAGATCGATTACAAAGAGGAAAAAGAAAAGAACGAAAAAAAAAAAAAACTACATTGACAGTATTGACACTGACAGTGACAGTCCGTCTCGACTCGAATACAATTTAGGTTATGTTGCCGTGTTTTCAAATTGTGTTATAGCGAAAATACCTTCATTTAAATGTAATAAAATTATTCACATAAAAGATATAGCTAGATATATCGTTAGTAGATCACTAAAGTTACTTATTTTTCGCTGCGGATACTTGTTTACGAGTTGCCACCTTAGACGACGAACTCGAAGTAGTAGCCTGAGGAGGAGGTCGTGTTGTTACCTGCTGCACCGGCGCCGTTGATGCTAGTGAACTGACGGTGTTTCCGGGCTTCGGGAACCTGGAGATCAGCTCTTGTAGCTCCTCCAGTGTGTTTACTTTCCGCCTTGTACCATCAGATACCTTGACCATGATGACACCGTCAAAGGTCCAGCATTCACGCATACCGAAGTGCGAGCGGGCCTTTACGAATGCTGTCTGCCTGTTCCTGGTCAAGAATTCACACACTGATATCGCCGAACCCTTGAGCTGAGTCTTACGCCTCCAGATTGAAGACTTGGTAGCATACGTCGTGAAACGAACAAGCACAGGTCTGCAACGCTTTCCTGTCTTATCACCTAGTCGATGACACACTGCTATCTGTGAGGTATTAAAGTCATCCAGCCCCAGCTTAGACCTGATGGTATCAACAACTGCATCAAGTACATTTTCCACATTCTCCGGAATGCCACTGAAGAGGAGAGCCTCGCGACGATTGCGCATTTCCAATGCATCAACGGTGTTCACACAGTCTGTAATTTGTTGCCGCATACTCTTCAGAAGGCCCCACACAAGATCACGGAAGGCGTAGAAGTCGCTTGCAAGCTTTGACAATGACTCTGGAGCAGAGGAAGCCGCCTTCAGTTGCGCTTCAAACTCTGCCATACGCCCCGATAACATTGCCTCCATTTCCGCCTGGGATGACTGTATATCAGCAAGTTGTGCCATTGCAGTGTTCAAAATAAAAAGTTGATATGTGTGATGTGATTTTATGTGCGATAGTACAGCTGGTAGATAAGAGCAGGTTAGTGCTATTTCATTAGAAATAAAGCCACTTTAAACTAATTAAAATATTAAAATAAAGGAGAGACAAAATTTTTGATGTTACTTATTTGACATCTACCCGCAAAAAAAAAAAAACAAAAAAAACCACACTGTAAAAAAAAACGAAAATAATAATATTTAGTTTTGATTGCACTGTGAGTTGTACAATCGGCAAACTTAGTATTTAGGGCTCCTACCATAATGCTGAATATAATACCATATGTGTAATCAGTGGCAGAACTTTTGCAATACCTACTCATATTATAGTTTAAAGTTTTGTCTCGTCATGTCTTTAATGTACCACGAGTAGTGGTCACAAGAAGGCTGCTGCAATGCAATGTCTATCGACATTTATCGTATCAACACTACAGTACTGTAAGCTGGTCATTGGTCTGCGGAGTTTGGAGAATATCGAAGAACATAGATATTATTACCACAATACATTTACAAGACTCAAATCTACTAACGTTGATTTAAGTTTAGTTTGTTTACATTTCTGTTAATTTCTTTATTACCCTTTAAAGCAAAAAAATATGATTACTTATAACTAAACTCCAGTTTATGATATTTTCAGTAAGAATGTTTTATAGTTTTTCAATCGTGTTATCGTAGTTATTTTACTGCGCTCTACTTCATACAGGTAGTAAAAAACTGTTTTCCTTTTCATAACTTTAGCCATTCACACTCGCAGAAGCACAGTGTACTTCGATTCTAATATCTAAAATATGATCTCTTTCTGTAAAGAGTTGGACACCACAATACGAATCGTCATCTCAGTTCAAAGTGCTCACTCTAATACTTTTAGAATTATTTGTCGAATGTTAAGATTATATTTTCAATTATTATGTTCGGTATAATAGGCACACAAAGAGTCATATACTTATTTTAAGAAGTATTTATAAAACTGCCAAAACATGAAGACTAAATTTTCTTTACAGATCCGGACCGGTAGAAAAAGGTGCTGTGAAAGAAATCTAGTGGCATACTAGTATAGAACCCAATTTCAAGTTAGGCCACACAGTTTAAAAGTGAAAAATGGCATAAGAAAAGGCTTATATTAAAAAAAATATTATTTACTTCGTGTTGCAATCTTTAGTTTAACTAAGTAACCGCACACCATAATTGAGTTGCTAGTTTTTGCCCTCGTGTTTCTGTTTGCCGACCTTGTGCAGTGGGTAACAAATAAAAATATTTTCAGAACTAAAATTCACACTATCTCGTTTCGGAAGGCCAGTGTTGGAGTGGGGCCTGCAACGGTTCAACCACTACTCGACGCGTGCGCACGGCCTGCGTGTGTGGCGATGCGTCAAGTGGGCCAGCACCAACTGCCGGTCTTCTATTACAACGACACAAGATAGCAAAATCCTTAAAGTGTCCAAATTTCACAACCACTAGGGTGTTAGCGGCTCATAGTTTTTTAAGAATAAACTTATACCTTTACACGAATTAGTGTAAAGGGTCTTAATGTTTCGCATTAGGAATAATAAGTGCCACTCTAGATAATATCATTTTATCCATCAACCCAAAAAAATACACACACGTCAAAAAAAAAGTGATCGCTAACTTTTTTGATGTCTGTACTTAATCTAGTCCATATTATTATTGAATGCTGTTATTATGATATTCTTTTAAAATCGATAAGTACTTTAGTACAGTTTTACCAGGTACCTAATAAGTCTATATAAGAGGGCTCACGTTTTATTCTTAACTCATAATGTAACATTGTAAATGCCATGCAATTGACCCTTAATATTGAACTATTGGAGTTTTCATCCAAGTAGCAATTAAAAATAAATTTAATTATAACATACAATGTAAATATATCAGAAATCGATGAAAACAGTGTCAAACAGACTTATTTTTCAAACTATCAATTATATTTTTAACTTTTAATTATATTTTTCAACCAATCTAAAACAACTTTACAGAGTTGTATTCATAAAGATGAAATAAGAAACCAAAAATTTTGCGCACGGGCGGGACTTGAACCAGCAACCTTTTGGCAAACCGGGCCAAACGCTCTTACCAATTGAGCTACCGTGCTGTTAGTCCGACCCTGCGAAATTTGTGGTTTCTTATGAAAACGTCAATTGCGTGACGCTTAGCGCCATCTAGCCGTCTGTTTATGAAACAGATGGCCCAAGCAGTTATTCTTTACAGAATAAATTCAACTTGGAAATTGATGTCGCTTCGCTATCCAATGCTTTAGAATGTTTTTAACACTAACAGTGTCATATTTTATATTCATAAAGATGAAATAAGAAACCAAAAATTTTTTGCGCACGGGCGGGACTTGAACCTTGGACTAACAGCACGGTAGCTCAATTAATAAGAGCGTTTGGCCCGGTTTGCCAAAAGGTTGCTGGTTCAAGTCCCGCCCGTGCGCAAAATTTTTGGTTTCTTATTTCATCTTTATGAATATAAAATGTGACACTGTGAGTGTTAAAAACATTCTAAAGCATTGGATAGCGAAGCGACATCAATTTCCAAGTTGAATTTATTCTGTAAAGAATAACTGCTTGGGCCATCTGTTTCATAAACAGACGGCTAGATGTCGCTAAGCGTCACGCAATTGACGTTTTCATAAGAAACCACAAATTTCGCAGGGTCGGACTAACAGCACGGTAGCTCAATTGGTAAGAGCGTTTGGCCCGGTTTGCCAAAAGGTTGCTGGTTCAAGTCCCGCCCGTGCGCAAAATTTTTGGTTTCTTATTTCATCTTTATGAATATAAAATGTGACACTGTGAGTGTTAAAAACATTCTAAAGCATAGATAGCGAAGCGACATCAATTTCCAAGTTGAATTTATTCTGTAAAGAATAACTGCTTGGGCCATCTGTTTCATAAACAGACGGCTAGATGTCGCTAAGCGTCACGCAATTGACGTTTTCATAAGAAACCACAAATTTCGCAGGGTCGGACTAACAGCACGGTAGCTCAATTGGTAAGAGCGTTTGGCCCGGTTTGCCAAAAGGTTGCTGGTTCAAGTCCCGCCCGTGCGCAAAATTTTTGGTTTCTTATTTCATCTTTATGAATATAAAATGTGACACTGTGAGTGTTAAAAACATTCTAAAGCATTGGATAGCGAAGCGACATCAATTTCCAAGTTGAATTTATTCTGTAAAGAATAACTGCTTGGGCCATCTGTTTCATAAACAGACGGCTAGATGGCGCTAAGCGTCACGCAATTGACGTTTTCATAAGAAACCACAAATTTCGCAGGGTCGGACTAACAGCACGGTAGCTCAATTGGTAAGAGCGTTTGGCCCGGTTTGCCAAAAGGTTGCTGGTTCAAGTCCCGCCCGTGCGCAAAAAATTTTTGGTTTCTTATTTCATCTTTATGAATATAAAATATGACACTGTGAGTGTTAAAAACATTCTAAAGCATTGGATAGCGAAGCGACATCAATTTCCAAGTTGAATTTATTCTGTAAAGAATAACTGCTTGGGCCATCTGTTTCATAAACAGACGGCTAGATGGCGCTAAGCGTCACGCAATTGACGTTTTCATAAGAAACCACAAATTTCGCAGGGTCGGACTAACAGCACGGTAGCTCAATTGGTAAGAGCGTTTGGCCCGGTTTGCCAAAAGGTTGCTGGTTCAAGTCCCGCCCGTGCGCAAAAAAATTTTGGTTTCTTATTTCATCTTTATGAATATAAAATATGACACTGTGAGTGTTAAAAACATTCTAAAGCATTGGATAGCGAAGCGACATCAATTTCCAAGTTGAATTTATTCTGTAAAGAATAACTGCTTGGGCCATCTGTTTCATAAACAGACGGCTAGATGGCGCTAAGCGTCACGCAATTGACGTTTTCATAAGAAACCACAAATTTCGCAGGGTCGGACTAACAGCACGGTAGCTCAATTGGTAAGAGCGTTTGGCCCGGTTTGCCAAAAGGTTGCTGGTTCAAGTCCCGCCCGTGCGCAAAATTTTTGGTTTCTTATTTCATCTTTATGAATATAAAATGTGACACTGTGAGTGTTAAAAACATTCTAAAGCATTGGATAGCGAAGCGACATCAATTTCCAAGTTGAATTTATTCTGTAAAGAATAACTGCTTGGGCCATCTGTTTCATAAACAGACGGCTAGATGGCGCTAAGCGTCACGCAATTGACGTTTTCATAAGAAACCACAAATTTCGCAGGGTCGGACTAACAGCACGGTAGCTCAATTGGTAAGAGCGTTTGGCCCGGTTTGCCAAAAGGTTGCTGGTTCAAGTCCCGCCCGTGCGCAAAAAATTTTTGGTTTCTTATTTCATCTTTATGAATATAAAATATGACACTGTGAGTGTTAAAAACATTCTAAAGCATTGGATAGCGAAGCGACATCAATTTCCAAGTTGAATTTATTCTGTAAAGAATAACTGCTTGGGCCATCTGTTTCATAAACAGACGGCTAGATGGCGCTAAGCGTCACGCAATTGACGTTTTCATAAGAAACCACAAATTTCGCAGGGTCGGACTAACAGCACGGTAGCTCAATTGGTAAGAGCGTTTGGCCCGGTTTGCCAAAAGGTTGCTGGTTCAAGTCCCGCCCGTGCGCAAAATTTTTGGTTTCTTATTTCATCTTTATGAATATAAAATATGACACTGTGAGTGTTAAAAACATTCTAAAGCATTTACAGACTTGTTTTAGATTGGTTCATTTTATCCATATTTACGCAACGTATTTCATTTTCCAATAGTGTAGAACCGGTTATATTTTTTTATTTTGGCTGTGTAAGTAATTTCCGTAGGTACAAATAAATCGTTGCTTATAATTGAACAATGCTTAAGTCTCCAGCCTAGGCTTTACGAGACCTCTGAGATAGGCTTTTCAAAATTCTCGATATGGATTCGAAAACCTTATCATTATACTTCTTGTAGTTTTGTCATTGTAATCAGCGGGCTAGCGAAGCTCCCTTACTTGCTGGTGTTGTTAATGTTTCATGTATGTCCTACGACACCATGTTTGTGGGGCAGATCAGTAACTGCACACCCCACAACCACTTATTTAGCGACTTCTATGTGATTTTGTTTGTTTTGTTTTTAATACATACAAATAATCAAACTATAAAAACCTATGCGAGAAGGTTAAGCTCTTTCTATTGAATCACCTTCTTTCAGATCCTCCGGATCATCTCTTCAGAGAAAGTAGGTAGGTTGGCCAAGGTATTCATAGCTTATAATCACAGCTAGAATGAGGACCACTCTTCAATGAAGTTAGGACGTAAGATGATATTGTTTAATTAAATTAATTTGTATAAGCAACTGTGGAAGGGTAAAACTCGCGGTTGATGTAATGAAACTCGTGTAGATTTAGTTAAGTTCTTTTTTACCAACGTAAAATCAAAATAAATGTATATTTTAAAATACAAATATACTTGTATAAATTAGAATAGGAATAACTAAGTAGCAAAATAGCCAAGTTTTAGGTAATACAGTAAATTATAGTAGGGTTTAATTGCATTTTAGTTATAGCAAATTAGTATTTATTATGTGGTTATCTGCGTTTTCCCGAAGCATACCTTATTAGAAAAAAAATATATTTAAGACCTTTTAGTGGTTTGAAGTAAGTTTTTACTTTTTTTAAAGTTATTACAAATTGACGACCAGTCGCATGGCTTCGATCTCACCTTATGGTTAGTCATGATGCGCGCGAGGATGGACCATTGTTTCTGACGCGTCCAACCCAAGTCATTTTGTAACAATATGATGATGCAGTCATTGTGCATTCAACGTGCTTATCTTTTTGAGTAAAACAATATCTTTCAGAAGCAGTCTTCATCCGGAACCGCTTTGGCAATATAGCTCTTGTGGTGGATTCACACACTTAATGGCAAGATGTCTTGGAGGTGTGTCAGGAGGAACGGAGGCTGTAAAGCGCACTGTTACACCATCGATGGCGTGCTCATACGTTCCACTCCACATAATCATTACTAAAGGAAAAACCTACATTTTTTATCTTATTTGTCTTACAAAACCCCTTTCGGGGTTGTTTCTGATAGTAAAATACAATACCCTTTTAATGAGGATAATACATCAAATTTCTAAATCATTACTTAACCATACATAAGTACATTTGTATTTAAAGGTTGATATATAATTCCTTTTAGTTAAAATATCTTGTGTCACATAAATCGCAACCAAAATCTCTTATGTCATTTAGCAAATGTTTTTAATTTATTATTTTGTTAACACGACTTTTTAATTTTGACGACATTAACAGTCGCGATGCCGACGCGCGTTAGTATCAATACAGTCGCGGTGCATAAGCTGGAAATTGTCAAATGCGCGTTAGTATCGATACCAAATTAAGTCTGTTCATTGCGTGAGTCGCAATGCTGAAGCGCGTTTTCAAAATGCGCGACTGCATCGCTGCTAAAAGTTGCAGTGTGTCAGGGGTCTCAGAATGGGAAGCCAATCCTCCTAGTAGGTGGAACAAATACTACAAAACAACCACAGTACAGAGAGAAAGCGACGTGGTTTTGCAGAAAAAGAACTAGGAGCCAGTGTCGGGCGTCCGTCATTGTGTGCGGTGATACCATCTTATGCATCAGATATTTACATTCACGATCTAACTTGCAGATCAGCAGGGCGATTCAGAACCATTCGATAAGACATTCGGTTTGGGTTTGGGACAGATTTTTTATATTTTCTATTCAGAACAACTGAATCCGGACAACATTTTCCAGAACCCAATTCGGAACCCAAGATGACGTCACTTCGTTCGATTACAGAAATTTTATATACCTACCACGGACGAGTAAAAAAAGTAAAGACTCCGCGTCACCTACATAAAAAGTGAAGCACCCAAAGTAAGCCAGCATACGTGTAAATACGAACCTCCACGCACACACTGACGCAAAAGTAAGCCGATCGGCCGCCATTACCCTCTCTGCCATTGTCTGTGACAATGCAAACCTTCGCGTATAAAAAATTGAAAAAAATGCCGGCGTGTGTCGTTAAACAGTGTAAAAATATTACATTTCTACAAAAAAAGTGCCAAGGAATTACCTTTCACAGGCTACCCAGTACCTATTAGATTAATTTCTGTTCTTTATAAAATACAAAAAATATTTATTTGGAACACAAAACCTCCACTCCACGTGATTTGCCAGTGACAGTAACAGCCAGTGTGGCCGGGAAATAAATAGGGACTTTACCCGAAAAAAGGGTTAAGTGCGAGTCGGACTCGCGCACTGAAAAACTACAAGTTGGATATCGTTTAAACCAATTTTCATTGAAAGTTTTTGTCAAGTTCTACATCATGTTTTTTTTTTTCAAAATGTACACTTGCTATGTTTAAAGATTAAAGGGGGATGGGGGGACGCCCATTTTACCACTTTGGAAGCGTCTTTTGGTTAAGGAACCTTACTGTCATTTTAAAAGGCTTATGAGGTTAGACAAAAAAAAATTGGTTTTAGTTTCATGTGTGGGAAGCCGTAAAGCGGTTAACAGGATACATTAACCTACCAAGTTTCAACTGTGTAATGCTAATAGTTGCAGAATAAATTGACTGTGATATACGGACGGACAGACCGACAGCCAGACAATGAAACCATAAGGGTTCCGTTATTTGTCATTCGACTACGGAACCCTAAAAATGAGGTTTCGCTGTTGGTCCCATACAAAAAGCTGTGTTAAAGACTGCTTTAAGTATTCTACTTCATAAACATAACTTTTTTTTTACTTAATGATAAAATTTAATCAGTTCTTTATTTATTGGCATTTAAATAAATTATAGTGTTTGTGTAACAGAAAATCAAGCAATTTAAATATTGTTTTGTATTCGTAATAATCATTGGAAGAAGAAGCAAGCACTTTTTATTTGAATAAAAATATGTATAATGAAATCCAACCAAAAGAATTACAGGTATGAAATTTATCTAGCTATTCCGATCACAGGTTGGCGACTTACATTATTTAAATTTAATTGTGGTTTTGAAACGCACGTTACTTCAAATTTTACGCACATTGCTCACATGCATTAATCAGTAAAATTTACACCTACACAATAAAGGAGAAATATTTGTGTCAACTGGTATCCCAGTAACGCACACACATACAGCATAAAAGTGGCTTCACTTGCTAATATCGCGGTGCGGAGTCCTTTCTTTTTTACTCGTCCGTGATACCTACCGATCATTTTTTGACATTTCTTGCGTCGCAGTATTTTCTGTCGGGTGCCCGTTTGCTTTGAAAATCCTCTCAGAAATTAACGTTCGGGCGTGTTTTTACCCGTAAAGTGAGTATTTATTTTTATTTAATGTTTTAATTGGTCAGAATTACTTAACAACCCTAGAGCTATAGTACAGCCTCCAGTACTTGCTTACATACAAATCAATGAAATAAAATGTTTAAAAATAAGCTTTCTTTTAAAAACTATTGGACACATACCGTCACGTTCCTGCAAAATTCTGCTTCTGCCATTTCCATTATCAACTTTTTGGGTTTACCGGATATCATGGAAAGAGGAATAGTACGGCGTAGGCGCCGGCGACGGGAGCAGAATATCCGTAGGTGTATTTTGAAACATCTGCGGGACGCTTCAAATCCTTTTAATTCGACGGTTGGTGGATTCACCAGGAAATACCTACAGATTATTTCAAGATATGGTTTTATCTTTAACCTCTGAAATAAAACAGTTTACGTCAAGAGGAAACAAAGTATTTGCAGTATAACCTGAGATTTGGCTATATTATTTTATTTTAATTTTATTTTATTAAGAAAAACCAACTGCGTAATATACAATATTTCTTATCTAGTGTTTATGCTATGAGTAAAGCTAATGACAGGCTTCCTTTAATTTTACGTTGAGCAATAATACAGTGCGACATAAAGTGCACTTGAAAAGATCAAGTTGTGACAAAACTTCATCTCGCATGCCCAAAGTACATCGGCAATTCGGCAAGCGTGTTGAAATTATTAGCTGACTCATTACAACTTATTTTCACTACTTTATTTTCCCAATTTTAATCCTAACATGGGTGTCGGAGCAATCCAGAATAACACTGGGATTGGGTTTCGATTACAGAAACGGCTTCGGTTGTTTCATTTACGAAGCCTTCAAACAAAAAACAAAAAAAATGAAAGTTATTTCTGAAAAATGTCTGTTTCTAGAGCGATGACAGCGATTTTCGACAAAATACGAACGCGCTCATTGTCAAAAACGTGATAATAATGTCTTTTAACATGGCGATCATAACAAATTGTGTAGGACTTAAATGTAAATAAATGACTTTACGTAAGATGGTTTATTTACATATAAGTCCTCCAGTACTCTGGAGTAGTTTGACTTGATTGAGAGAAAGCGTTCAATACAGAACCATAGGTAGGTGCAATGTCCAAATTGGGATTACTTATTATATTTATTTCTGTTGGGAACCTCTAGTAAGTATCTATGTAGGAAGAGGATGGAAGATGGTATTGTCAACTCTTGGATCTCTGTACTTCGCTTGGTTATTTGGAATGTCTTTTAAACTCTCCAGCAAACAACATTCTAACTTCCTAGCATTTGTAGCATCGAAGTGAAGTGTGCATACAATAAACTGCAGACCAGTGAAATACGATAGTTACGCAATATTTAACTATGCGTAGCAAACATTGGATAGGTACAATTACTATGATATATGTAATAAAATCCTGTACAAAAGATAACTTGTTTAATTTTATTAAAGTTATTTATCACCCTTCATTTTCAAGGTTTCCAAATATTTTTTATGAACTCTCCACTAGATTTTACGAACAATTAGAGCACAGCCAATGTCCTGAATGACGAGATATTCTCACTAGAACACACAAAGTTTCGTAGGAACTTAATTGTCCTGCAGCATGTTTATAAAATAACTGCACTGTCGACCGCGTCCTATCGACAAAATCCTATTACAAGTTATCCTGGCATCCTCTGTATTGCAAAAAGATGCTGTGCATTATAGAGATACACTTTTTATTAGTATTTTGACGACACTCATGATGATGTTATTTTTCGTGTTTGGTCAACGCACTGCACCTATTTATATTTGTTACAACTTAATATATTCACATAGCGAAGCAATACACCTAGATAGGTCAATACTCCCAATTTTATTCTATTTATTTTTTAATCGGGTGCTACAGGGCACCCGATTAACTTTGACAGAAAATACCGTGACGTTCGGCAACAAATGTCAGAAAAAAATGTTCTGAATAGCGTCGATAACTAAAACTACGATGTAATCTCTGTAATCGAACGATAATGACGTCATCAGTAAATATTGTTTTCATAATTATTAATTAAAACCATTTAGAATTGATTACTGGTCACTCAAAGGGCCTATATTTAAAATGTTTTCTATACGAGTATTACTTATAATTGTGAAATAATTTTAGTTGCAGACTTCATAAATGCAACAACTGAAACCGGTGTTGTAATCGAAATCGATTTCTATGTTGTTCTGAATTGCTCCGAAAACACATAATTATTGGGTTTGGGATTACGAATCGTATGCCGATGGTTGGGTTTGGAACCCAATGGTTCTGAATCGCCCTGCTGAACAACTCAACCCACCATAATATATTCAGATGTGATTCTTGTCCCGCGACTGCGTACTAGTATGTATGAAGGTATAAATTTATTGATAGCTATGAAAATAATTATTTAGTAAAAAGCTGTATTTATGGTGAATTAAAATAAGATATAATGTAAATAAATATAAAATACCTAATTAAACGAGTGGTATACCAATAAATATAATGTGAATGAAGTACTTAACATATTTTTTTTTAGTTTTACAAAATGTCTTCAAATAAAGAAGTGATTATGAATGTATGCTTTCAGAATACTTTCTTTCGCGAACAAAAACTGGCAAGCTAATGATTGTGGTGGGCAAATACAAGTACCATAAGAACAACAGAAGTAGTGGTCCCAAATCGACCTGGTTCTGCTCCAGGAAGTCCCAGAATCCACCCTGCAGAGCCTCCCTTGTGGCAGTTGATGGAGTAATAGTTCACTTTAACGGTGAACATAATCACTAACCGAATATGTAACCAATATTATTGAGAGTAGGTATCTACTTAACCATCGTATATTCCCTCAAACGTATGTGAACGAGACACAATAGATATTCTATTGATATGCGGTCTCATGCGACCGCTCGGGTGTTGAAGTAATATTAACTAGGTGTAATTTTTTCGGCATCGTCTCCGCTGGTAAAGATATAATGTTAATATTTAGTTGTATAAAAATTAATGTAATCTCTTGTCGTCTTTAGTTTTAATACAACTTGTATCAACTCTATAATAGTCAAATACAAATACAATCTGAAACAAAAGCAGGACACATATTGGTTACGGGTAGATACTTGCATATTAGTATTATATTAAGTATTTTGAATCACAACTCATATTTAAAACATGATGATTATTTATTTAGGTAACATACAAGTAATAGCCAATAATTAAAATGGAGTTAAAAAAATCTGGGTTTCATCATTTTCAAGTTGTAAGCGCATAGTCTTATCAGTAATAGTGCAGTAGGCTATACTCTATTTCTTTTATCAGTTAAATGTATTTTGTTGCGTTGGGACAAAACTTTGAACCTATTCTGTCTTCTACAGTCACTCCTACTCCTAACTTACTCCTCCACAGGCAAGTAGCACAGTGTAACCATCTAATGAAAATACTTCCGACAATAATTTATCATGATCTGACACTATAAAGAACTTTGTTCCTATTTTTTCGTTCTTTCAGGTTACGCGCAAACGTATGTACATACGTATATTCACTAAATCTCGATTCGGTAATCCAGTGATCGTGATTGGGAAGAACAGATATAACTAATATCACCACCATCGGAAAAGCGGCCCCAAAGCCACGTGGACTTGTGTGAAGGCTCCTAGGCTGGGCTGCAGGGCTACTCTGACCACTATTGACAATGTCATCATTAGGGCCCGTAACCGGCACAGTCACGAGTAATGTATTTATAGTTTAAGCACGTAAGCAAGGTAAAAATGTTTTTATTATATTATTATAATGTAAAATATTCCCAACGTTATTTTAATATAATTCGATTTGACACTCACGTTTTCCTACCTTCATAATTATTTCTTTCTTAAGCCTGCGCTTCCACAAAAGCGGAGCTGTACGTAACTGAGTAGAGGTGTGTTGAAATGGATGTTGCTCAAAATATGAAAAACAAAACATGTCATGTGTTTGAGCTATGACATTGAGAATTCTGCAGGAGCAGCAACCGTTATGATTTCGACAATTTTCGATTGGCATCTGCTGAAATAATTATTGGTGGCTGCTGCTACGAGTAAGCCGTTTGAAGACTATCGGCTCCTTTTTTTGGTTCTAGTTAACACCGATAATAATAATAATAATAATTGAATCGACCGTGATATTCCGTAGGAGAGAAACATAATACTGAAAATACTTAAGTGCACACCATAAACAATTACCTTTACAGATAACATCTTTAATATTTGGCCGTAGTACAATTTAGGCGGTCTTATTGCTTGAAGCAATTTCTTTCAGACAACCTTTAGGTAGAAAAAACTTGAAGCAAGAAGAGGCATAGCGATGAATTATTGAAGTTGTCCGATTGATTCGAATTTGGTAGTGTTACTCAATAATTTCAAAATAACTTTAGTGGTTACCAAGACTTTAAATATGACCTATGTAGGGACTTTTTAATTTTGGTCATGTAGGTAAGCTAGTAAGCAAGATAATAACTAAGTTTACCCGTTTTAATATGAAGAGACTTTATAACTTTTTTGGATTCAGAACTGATTACAGAGGAACAATTACTTAAGTATCTAGAATTATTACTTTTGATAGCATTAATTTTACTCAAGCAAAAGTAATTGCTTTTGCTTGACTATAAATACGGGTGTCAGTATACACATGATATTAGTTTTTTTTTTCAGTGTTTTTCTTCGGTTGGTCATAGTGTAGCGACAACATCTCCTGAGGATGCCACGTGTAGTGGCGAAACGCGTCGAGGTTTTTTGCACGTTGGTGTTGGGTACTATTAATTGCATCAGCTGTGCCGCATGCGTATTGAGGGAGGGCGGGTGGTGCATCCTGCATTTGCCTGAACTAATACTAAACGCGGTGACGGTTCGTGTAGTTAGTTGCCTGCGCCGGCGTAGCTTCGCGGAAATTTAAAGCAAAATAATTTTATAAATTTCAACTTAATAATGGATTTCCGCAAAGTAACGCCTGATTCCATTAATTATAGTGTCAATTTATTGTTTACTACTTCTCGATATGGTAAGCCCGTGATTGAGATTGGGCCGTATAGGTACAACCAGTACCACCACCATAAAAATACGGGTCCTAAGACCACGTGGACATGCGTAAAGGCCAGGCGCGGGTGCAGGGCCACGTTAACCACGATCGATAACGTTATCATCAGGATTAACAACAAGCATATTCATTAATGAGTCAAATTTCTTGATTTTGCAAATAATTAATGTTAGTTAATTATGTATCTCGCTATCTGATTTTATATTGTACATACAGGGTGTTGTTTTAGTCATCGACGAGCGACTCAGGGGTTGCTATAGAAACGATACTGATGCCAAAAAAATATTTAAAAAAAGTATTTTTTTTAAATGGGAAAAACCCACAAAATCATTTTTTTTATCCGGTACAGCGATCGAGTCAAAACCACCAACACCAGGTAGCCTCTTCGTAGCTTACTAGCTACAGCGTAGTATTTCGTAGATAAGCGCTAGCTACGCGATAGGGTGCGAGTTTTCCCATTCGTTCAGTATTTTTTTAATGTTGTGAAGAGGTTTTCTTGTATAAAACTTGTTTAGAATTTAAAGTTTTTTTTTTTAGAATAACCATAACTCATATTATCATCACTGAGTTGGATGTCACTGACCAAAAAAACACCTGTATATGATTTGTGAAGGTATATGATCAACATTGGACATAATTGGTGATTTGTAGTTGTTATTTAAAATACATGATAAATTAGTACAATTTAAATATATATTTTTTATTATTATTTTACTAGGTGTAAGTAATATACAAATGGCCTTATCAAAATATTTTGAAGCATGTTACTATCGCAAGACTCGTTTCATTCCGTAATTAGTATACACATTGTCCAAATATTCATAACGTTGTGATTTCATATTCATGATCGTCTTACAGAATTCAAAGCGACATTCACTACCTCCCGGTGGGGTAAGCCTGTGATCCAGATCGGGAAGCACCGATTCAACAAATACCATCGATGTAATGGCCCAAAGGCTCGCTGGCAGTGTGTCAAATCCCGCAATTTGAACTGCAAAGCTACGTTGATCACATTTGATAACGTCATCGTCGAGTACAAAAACAATCACTGCCATGAATGATCAATATTTTTGGAATGTCTTAATTGTGTATCTCAACATAAAAATGAGTTCTTGTATATGTGGTGCGCAAGAAAGTGTATGTATCTATTCGGAAATTCCGTCGGAATCACGAATATATGTTCTGATAAACTGACGGCATGTTATAAATGGTAATAAAATGATTTATTAAGAAACAAGTAGTAGTACTAGTAGGTCGTTTAATTTTTACCTATTTTACAGGACTTCTAGGCTTTTTTTCCTTGTGCACTTTAGCGAGCGAGCGAACCCATTTGAAATAAAATATAAAAAAGAAACATTTTGTTTTGTTTTTTTTTGATAATTCATAAATGTGTCAGCAATTCAAGCATTGTAATATTTGTTAACTCTTTTTAATATTTTTGAAGTGTATAATTGCATTGTACTACCTGTTATGAAATTAAAACGGAAAAGTGTTTATTTTGTTATTATTTTTGTTATTTCAGTAGAGTAGCGATTATATTATGATACTTTTTTAACAATATTTTTTGTGGATTTTAATGCGGAACTTTCCAGTTTTGTGGGTGATTAATTATTATTCATGATTATTTCCAGGGCCTATTTTCACAAGCTCGCGTTTTGGAAAACCAGTAATTGTGTTTGGCAAGCATCGTTTCAGCAAATACTGTCGAAGTAAAGGCCCTAAAGCGACGTGGGTGTACGTCAAGGCATCGGGCGGCTGCAGGGCGACTCTCACCACTATTGAGGATATAATTCTTAAGGTCAATGACAATCATAATCATGACTAAGTATTAATGAGTCGCTAGATATTGAGGTAATGTTTGTGTGTCCAATATAGTGCATGTATTTTGCCTGTCTAAATGTGTCAAACAAAGTTCAGAAAGTTAATGGCAATTTAAATAAGTGTCTTATACTCAACTTTAAAATCACTGTACTTAGTTTATACTGTAAAATATGACGACTTCTGCAACGTGTAATGTTTAATGCGCAAAAAAAGGTCTATTTGGTGTTTTTTTGTTTCACCTCTGGTCATTTCTTGTTTTGTGGACGAGACGCTTCGTCGAGAAAGGATTCAGTAGGTCACCAGTGTCGGAAGTCTCGACATAGTTCCCTGTAAAACCACCAGGTGGCGCTCGTAAAATGCCGTAACAAAATTAGTGTTTTTGTGTATTTATTGATCGAGAAGAATTTTCAAATGAAGCTTAAAAATTACAAATATTTTTTAAGATTTATTAAACATATAAGCTACATAATTTAAAACGATATTCAATGAATTAGAAAATCATAAAATTGAAATTGTCTACGCGAAATGTCAAAAATGTTGCATCAGACTACCAGCGCAGGCCGCTGAACCGCGCTGACATTATTATTACTACTATCTACGCTCATAACTTTTTTTCAGGTTTTGCGCATTAGCAAATCCTGACATGTGCAAGACGGCCTAATGAACGTATTTCTAAATTAACAAAGTAGGTAAGTACCTACCTAGTGTTATAAGAAATGTTATAAGAAATATTTGAAAATCAACATTTATTCTCAGAACCAATGCCTCTACCCACATTCCTGATTTTATTACGTCATTACTCAAAAATAATAAAATTTTATTCCTTTGTGATGATTGTGACAAACAGGCTACAAAATTGACGTCAAAAATGTCTCGCTTTGCGGTCGACCTGTAGAAGTATTTTTATGTTTCATTGCATATCATTACCCCATGCTCGACGTTTCAGCCAAATTGCGCTGGCCGTGAGCACGAGCCAACCCAATTTGCATTGCAAAGTGCAAGTTAAAATCTTACATTTTACAGTCAATTCAATCATCACTATCAAACCAAGAACGTCCACTGCTGAACACAGGCCTCCTCGACAGTTTTCCTTACCGATCACAAGCAGTCTGCATCTGGTTTGTTCCTGCGATCTTAAGGTGTATTTATATTTGACTGACGTTTCGTGTCGTGACGCATTGGAATGCAATTGGTTCCATAAATTTAGTATCGTAACGTTTATATTAGAGTGATGTGAGGTGTCGTGATAGAATCTGAACGTTTCCATACTAAATGTATGAAACCGATTGCGTCGTGATGCTTCACAACACGACACGTCAGACAAATATAAATCCACCTTTAACAAGGTCGTCTTTACATTGTGTCGGTGGACCTTCTACGCCACGTCTTGGTTGATTTCCGCCCCAATGGTCATCAGTTCTTCGCGTCATGTGCCCTGCCCCTTGCCACTTGATTACTGACTCTCAGGGCTTTGTCCGCTACCTTAGTTCTTGTATGTATCTCCTCATTTCTAATTCGATCTCGTAGAGAAACACCGAACATAGCCCTATCTATCGCTCGCTGTGTGATTTTGAGCTTTCTTAAAAGGTCACTACATTGATATAATAATTATAATATTCAAGATATATTGTAAATGCAACAACTGACCATGAAATCTCTCAGTTAAAATAAATTTAGGTATAGTTATACCAACTTACCATTGGGGATTGCCATGGAACTGATATTGGGAAAACATATTTTTTTTTTCATTTTCGTTTACCAGAGCCTGATTTCAGTACTTCAAAGTGTAGTAATCCTGTGATGATCTGTCGGTCTCACCGCTATAATCTCAACCGTACTTCACAAACCTAAGACCCTTTACACACAGCGACTTATAGCAGCGATGCAGTCGCGATGCTATCGCGCGATAGCATCGATGCAGTCGCAAAATATCAACCTTAAGACCCTTTACACACTGCGACTATTACCATCGATATAGTCGCCATTCTAGCGCGCGTTAGCATCGATACAGTCGCGATGCAGAAGCTGCAAATTGACAACTTATGTACTGAATTTTGGTGACTGCATCGATACTAACGCGCGACTGCATCGATACTAATTTTAATCTGTCCATTGCGTGAGTCGCGATGCTGAAGCGAGTTTTCAAAACGCGCGACTGCATCGATGCTAACAGTTGATAATCAGGTAGTTAAAATCTATTTTAAACTATAGGTACTCGTATTAAACATACGAAAATGTGTATAGAAATGTATGTATTGTATTTTTTTTTATTATCAGGCATTTAAACACTACCACACCTAGTGATAAGTAAGTATAATGTTGAGTTTTTTTTTTAAATATAGTGAGACGTTTTGCTACGATTGCACCTGATGTACAGCCTAAGATGGACTATAACGACAGCCTAGTAACAGCCTAATCGCTTTTTTGGAAACCTTCACCTTGTAGTTGACAGAGGACACTGCTGCCGGCAGCGAATTCTACTCTCTAGCGGTACGCAAAAAGAAAGGGGGACTGAAATCGTTAGTTGCATATTGTTGGGATCTCTACGATATAGGGTTGAAGCCGCGCCCGCATCTTGTTTTTCGAAGATGATGATGTTTAACCAGTAACATCCTATTCACTCTTCTCTTGAATATTCCCCAATCATAGTGTTTCGGGAAACCCTTCAGCTGGTAGCTCATTACATTCCTTAGCCGTCCGCATCAGAAATGTTAAAAGGTTTTTTTAGTGGGCTGTTGAAATTAAGACGTGTAATTCCTTCGCACACTACCCGAAATGCAATCAGTGCAAATGCAGTCCTTTATGAACGACCGGATTTGGGCTTAGTACAGTTGTAGAAGCTGCACAGGGGTACTCGAAATATAGGCGGTACCTTGGAGAGGACACCAAGTTTCAGCTGCTATTTGTGCTATGAATTCGATGTACAGTTTGAACTTAATACTTACATATCAATACCTCTTCACGCTAAAACCGCTGAGCCAACTTACTATAGGCATTTATTCTTGTGTTTTTTAGTGCCAACGTTTACAACTTCACGATACGGCAAACCTGTTATGATCATTGACAACCATCGCTACAACCGCCACAGCAACAGTAAAGGTTTCAAAAGAATCTGGAAGTGCGTCAAATCCCCCCGCTGTAAGGCAAAAGTAATCACAATCGATAACGTTATAGCTGGGAGAAAAAATACACATTCACATTCTTAAGCTACATAGCTTGCTTTCTGTGTTCTCCCGAGAAAATCGAAATCTAGAGCAGCCACGTCATTTAACGTAATTTTGGCCAGTAAATTACTTTTTTCGTGAATAAATTGTGTTAAATTACCATTATGTATTATAATATTATTTTTGCCAATTTGGACTAAGTGTTTTGTCGAGATTGTTTTGAAAAAAAAGGTGTGCTGCTGGTGGTGTGGAAAGTAAGACGGCTGCATATTGTTTTTTATATTTCTTTCCTAGGAAATTATACTACTATGATAGTAGGGTCCTTGTTTATATCACTGCTTCCTTACATTACTAGCCCACAATGTTCACTAACCCGAAGCTGTAACATGGTAATATTAATTGTATAAGTGCTCCCAGCTTGCATAAATAAATTATTTTTATGACAGTTCTAATTAGAATATGGATATGTGTGTACGTATACGTTGCCATTTTCCATTTATATGTGTGCGCAGATTTATACAAATTATATTTTACAGTGCCAATATTTACCATCTCACGGTATGGCAGGCCTGTGATGATCATCGACAGCTATCGCTACAACCACCACTGCAACAGTAGAGGTCTCAAAGGCATATGGATGTGTGTCAAATACCCAAGCTGCAAGGCAAAAGTTATTACAATCAATAACGTTATAGCTGGGAGCAAAAATACACACTCACACCCTTAAGGAGAAGCTACACTGCTTGCTTTCTGACCCGGGGAAAACAAAAATCTGTCGTAGCCTGCCAGATCTTTAACGGTCACACTTATAGTATTAAGCCACATCATTTTATGTTGATAAGTAAGGTACTTTTTGTAAATTATTTGTCAACTAACCCAAAACGGCCTATGATTGTCAAGGAATGGGCAAAGTATTATTTTGCGCTAATGGGACATGCCATATAAGTAAATACTTTTTTAAAAGAAGATGTGCGTGTGTAATCTTAAAGACAAATAAAAAAAAACACATTGCCATTCCTAAATTCATAAAAATAAAGTTAATTTGGTAATAGAAAAAGAAATTGGTTAAATAAAGCTATATGCTATTTCATAACAATTAGTCCTTATCTCAAAATAAGTCAACGTAAAGGCTGATGCAATTGAAAATATTTTAATATTTATTGTTTTTTTTATTTACAGTTAATTCAAGTTGTAAACTAATTGTGATATTTTTCTTCAAGTAATATAATATTTTAATCGCTTGCACACAACCAGATACACCGGAGTAAGAGACCTAAGGGTATCTGATTGTGTGCAAGATATCATAACATATATATAAAAACATAGTCAATAGTCTAAAAGAATTCAATAAATAATTAACCACACACTGATCACTCTCCCTATGCCAAACAACAATTGCGATCAAGGAGTAAACCGTTAGTTTCTTGAGCCCAGCAGAAACCACTACGTCAGACGCTTTTTAAAAAAATGCCTCTATTACCACTTATAATGATGAAATTGTTAAAACAAGATGTAATCACACCCAAGATTGATTAAGGCAAATTATTAAATAATGTATATATTAATTATATTCTTTTTCTTTTACTTGTGCTGTGCCCTCGCTAATGGAGTAATCACCATTCTTTTCTTTTTTTTTGCATTTCTCTTAATCTCCTTTTACGACGAGACTTTGGCTTTCTTAATCGAAATAACTTCTGTGATGCCTTCTTCTTCCCCCTTTTCCTTCTACATTTCCTAACAAGATAATATCTCCGAACCCCTCATGTCGTATCAGGTGTCTCATTATATTCACCCGTCTATTTAGGTACTATTAGTTTTAGAATTAGGATTGTGTTTTGTACTATTGACTTAATAATAAATAATGTATATTTTCATATCCAAACGAAGCAAGAAAAACGGTTTTTCAATATAAAATATATTTTCAGGTCAAGGTCCGATTCTGCTGCAATCAAGGAAGGGAAAACCGTTGCTTCAAATTAACGAGCACAGATACAATTGCAAGAGGATCACGGGCCCAAGAACCTACTGGACGTGCAATCAGGCCCATAAGGGGTGCAAGGTGTCCATCGTGACCCTTCATGACGTCATCGTCAAAACTAATAATGAACACAATCATGCATAATAAATAAACTTATAGATATTGTTAGTTTTATCCCATGCTGTTAGGCTTGAAAGGGTTGTGAGATTTGTATATTGATTAGTCCTTCAGATCCTTTTTTATATAACGACCTCCAATGTCTAAGTAATAGTGCAAATAATGAGATCTCATATCACTGAGTGCGAATGTAAGCAAGACAGCGACCTACACTACGTCTTCTCTCATTGCTTGCTTATGAAAGGCTTTTACAACACATTTCAACAATTTTTGATGGAGAATGGTAAATCGTATTATGTGTGTGTGTGCGTTTTTTATTATAAACTGTTTGTGTCTGTAAACAAAAAAATAAGATAGGAATTTATGAAACGAAACGTTATTTAGTTAAATAATGGTTCAAGCTTTTCTTATGAATATGATTTTTTTGTGCGAGTACAGTATTATAATTTACTATAGAATTGTGTGTGTTTGTATGCAAGTAAATTGTAGATATAAGTTTAATAATATGATATTTTTAAAATATGAAATCTAAAAAAATAAAAATAAAATTAGATTCATAAATATAAAAGTGATACATAGCTATCTTTGCTGTGTCGGAAGTCTCGACATAGTTCCGTGTAAAACCACCAGGTGGCGCTCGAAAAATGCTGAGACAAAATTGGTGTTTTCGTGTATTTATTGAGAAGAATTTTTAAATGATGCTTAAAAAGCTACAAATATTTTTTAAGATTTATTAAAGAGATAGCTACGTAAGTTAAAATGATATATGATGAATTAGAAAATCATAAAATTGTAATTGTCGACGCGAAATGTCAAAAATGATACATCAGACTACGCCCGCTGGTTAAATTAGGCATCAACGACACGTTAAAATGACACATAATTACACTAAGACTAGTTATTGGTATTAATTTGAATAGTTTCCTTGTTATGTCACTATATTGATTAAAAGTATACGATTATCTGGTTTCCAGAATTTAAATTGATACAAAGGCCCACCGGTATCCACCCAAGACTCGAGTATGGCGGATTCGGATTCAACCTCAAACGAGACGGCGTCAACAAGTATTGGCTCTGTAACAAAGCCAGTAGAGGCTGAAAGTGTAATATTCTTACAGAAGGTAAGAAAATCGTATTGGTAAGGAAGAATCACAATCATTCATAAACAAAATACACTCTTACTAAAATGTATATTATATATTTATGTATAAAACTAACAATCTGTAAAAGTAATAAATATTTTTGTTTGCATTAAAAATAAATTCTTTGCGACAATATTTATGGCAAGACTAGGTATATACGTAATAAGCTGTGCAAATTGTAGGCTAAAAAGATTGTAGGAAAAAATCTTGTGAATTTCAGACATAATCATTAAATTAAATTAAACGTAATTCGGTTCATCCATTTTTATCTACGTTACCATAAACACCACAGACATAGATGTTAAAAAGATTAAATGTGGGATATAATATACATCTGTATATGCTTTGTGCACGTAAGGTAAAAATGACTGTATTAAAAAATGAAAATGACATAGATTGTACAGTCAGTCTTGTTTTATTTATTTATCTCATCATATACTTTTGTAGCTCTTTTTATACGTACTCCTTGTGGGTTAGACACTCAAAGCGAGCGCTGGATGCTTTTGCTTGATTCATGTTCAATATAATCTGGGGGCACGGCAGTGCCCCCACCAAGTCGAGCAAATAAGCGTCACGGCCGTACCATCCTTTTCTCGAAGCAATTCAGACCATTTTCGACTCCCTGTAATTTCGTTGTGGATAAAACTAGAAGACTGAAATTTTCAGTATCCATGCAGCATTGTAAAGACACGGTATATTTTAAATTTCATTCAATTTGAATCAGTATTTTAAGAATTATAACGGGTCAAATTTCTTAATTTTGTCACTCACTGACTCACCGATCATCAAAATTCTAAGGCACTTCTAGCAGACCTAGAAGCTTCAAATTTGGAATACAAGTAGTGTTTGGTGTACGAATTAAGGAAAAACTAAAAAATCTAGAATAGACCACAAAAAAAAATAAGCCCATACAGCCAAGTCTTCAGTGAAATTTTCAATATTGGCTTTATTCGTAACGATGTTTTACGGCAGTTATTATTATTGCGTGCGAAGCCGCGGGTTTAAGCTATTCCCATATAAATATAGGCGCATGGTAGTGCCCCTGCCAAATCGAGCAAAAATTGGTATTCTCGTCATGAAAACACGTGTAAATTAAATTATTTAATGCAAAAAACGTACCTACGTGCGTATTCGTACTTATTACGAGTGCGTAAGGTTGTAAATTAATTATTATACCACGCGCTGCGATGCTAGCGAGTGAGCGCGGGCCGTTACTACGCGCTGCGCGGTGCTAGCACGAGGGCGCGGGGCGGGGACAGTGGCGGGGCGCGCGGAAAGGTGAATGTCGCCGAGCGAGCTGTCGCGGTGCTAGCGCGAGGCGAAAAGTTCATAAGTCAGAGAGAGAGCTTTCAGAAAATTCGTTGCTGGTAGATATATACAATAAGTAGGAGGTACCGAAAAGGAAAAAAGTAAAACTGTCTACAAAATACAAAAAGAAATGAGATCCCATCAAAAACAACACTTGTCAAAAAAACCAAGTCTCGCAACTCAGTTGTTCTGCGGTAAAAAGTTGTGAGATCCATGTAATACCAAGTTGGTTATTAATTTATTCAGTCTCCACTTAAGCGACTTTCTGTCTTAATACGTCCAGTCTCTAGGACCACGATCGTGGTCCATAACAATTGAAAATCAGTTGTGTCTGGAATCTCCGTACTCGAAGCATTAAGTTGTTACGTAATAATTAACAGCATCTTATAGTGACGCATATCAATATTAAAATTCTTTAATGTTTAATATAAATATATTGAGACTTGGCCATCGCACTAAATAATTGAATTTAC
This sequence comes from Pyrausta purpuralis, assembly GCA_963924145.1. Lineage (NCBI taxonomy): Eukaryota > Metazoa > Arthropoda > Insecta > Lepidoptera > Crambidae > Pyrausta > Pyrausta purpuralis. Next base: position 25,918,324 of record OZ001643.1, read on the forward strand.
ATGTGTTTTCAGGCGATTGAATTTACACGTGTTTTCAGGCGATGGCCAAGTCTCAATATATTTATATAAAACATTAAAGAATTTTAATATTGATATGCGTCACTATTAAAAGACTGGACGTATTAAGACAGAAAGTCGCTTAAGTAGAGACTGAATAAATTAATAACCGACTTGGTATTACATGGATCTCACAACTTTTTACCGCAGAACAACTGAGTTGCGAGACTTGGTTTTTTGACAAGTATTGTTTTTGATGGGATAACGCTTACAGGGCGCTGTTGCGGCTGCCCCGCTTCTGTAGCGCGTCGGGGATGTTCGCTGTAACGCACGTTGATGGCTTCTTTGCGACAATGCGCAGGCGAGCAGCCTCGATAGCGCGGCGGATGCGGGCCAGCGGCAACAGCCTTCTGACTGTAGTCGCAGGGCGGATGGATGGTCCTTTCATGCGACACTGGATGTCACTACACGCACCGGTGCCCAGTAATAATTACATTTACTAACATAGTCACTACGCAATCTTTGTTTCTAACAAACTTGGACTGATTGTAATTGTCTGACATTGAAATAAATTATTATTATTTACAACCAAGATATAAATATTTATTATGGTGTTTATAAAATAAGATTTATGTATTTTTAAGTAATTTAAGCCAATTTTACCAACGTCAGATAAGGAATATTCGTAATATTTTTTGTCGAGAATCTTTTCTACATTAGGTCTTTAGAAAATTTGAAGTCGTAATTCAGTGGCTGAGAGTCTTTCATTGTTTGTAAATAGTCAATTGTAACAAGTCGATAGGGGCTAATAGTGTGAGATGTGTATACAGGGTGTTGTTTTGGTCAGCGACGAGCGACTCAGGGGTGGCTGTAAAAAAACGATACTGATGACAATTTTTTTTTGAAATGAATCAACTCACAAAATCATTTTTTTAATGCGGTACAGCAATCGAGTTAAAACTACCAACACCAGGTAGCCTCTTCGTAGCTTACTAGCTACGGCGTAGTATTTCGTAGATAAGCGCTAGCTACGCGCTAGGGTGCGAGTTTTCCCATCCGTTTTGTATTTTTTTGAATGTTGTGAAGAGGTTTTCTTGTATAAAACTTGCTCAGAATTTAAAGAAAACATTTTTTTAGAATAAACGTAGCTAATATTATCATCTCTGAGTTGAATGTCACCGACCAAAACAACACCTTGTATGTGTCAGTGCAGCCTATTAATTATATAATTTTATATTGCAGGTTATTCTGTACTTAAAAGGTATGCCTTTTAAGTCCTCCTGTTCCTTGTATCGTATCCGTCAATACTAAGGGTTGTTTTATGAGTTTACTTCTGTTGATATTCCTCTATATATTTTTGTCGTCGGCGTCATGGAGAGTGGCGTCGAAATTAACATCTACCGCAGTGCGAATCTGGTCGGACCATCTTATTGGGCTTCCAGTGCTTATCACCATCACTGTTTTTTTTTTTAATTTAGAACCTATTTTTCACATCCCAAAAAGGTAACACAGTGTTGATAGTCAACGGGCAAAGGTTCAAGAAGACATCTGTCTAGAGATGTACCGGATAAACTTATGGTTTAATTAAGATTTTCTGGTACAAACACTCTCTAACTTATATCTTTGCTTTGATTTCGTTTGGTTTTTTATTTTGTTTTAAGCAATATTATAAATTTCTGAGTTATCATCTCTAATTGCCTTATTTACACCAGTTTGTGACTTTTGCAGCTAGTAAATTAAACATTGATAAATAAATAAAAACTTTTTAATTTATAGCGGAGTATGTTACCAAAAAACATTGTTTTTGGTAACATCTCCGCTCTCTCAGGCTCTCTCTCTAAAGTCCTGAAAAAAGACGGACAGACTTTCAAAAAGCAAGAAGAGAGAATCGGAATGATAATTTGGAGATATAACAAGCAGAGCACAAGGTGTAACGCCAGTCTGGATCGTCGACACCTAAATACCGAAATGAGTATAAAGGAGGAGATGCACCTCATTGGAGAGTTTTTTTTTGTTTATACACTAGCCATAAACTACACACTTAAATACCTACCTAAACTGTGTAGGTACTTTATAAACAGTAGTTTTTGATTTATATTTTATAGAATACTGAAGCTAGTTATCAGCGCAAGGTAAGACCACAACTTGTTCGCTGTCAATATTTAAGAATCTTAATTTTATTTTGTAGTTATTAAAATAATATTTTTTTAGTTTCTGTACCTTGAAAAGAAATAAACAGAACCCTTAGCTTACACTAGTATCTATAGTTAGTAGTAGTATAATTATCTTTGTTGTTTTTATACTACTGCTTATTTAACTTCTACAATTCTAATTAGAACCTCACATTGCATAAATTAGACTCATTGAAAATAAAAGTCAAAAAGTCAGAAAACAAGGAAAAAAAGAATAATCTTTATGAATAAGCAAATTTTTAATGTCGTGTTGTATCTGGAGGTTAAGACAATGGCGAAAGATTGGAAATAGCTTCACCAACAAAAGCTGAGCTATTAAATTTAATAATGGTGACCAAAATGCAAATATTACATGGTATTTTTTTTTCTAGCATCATTCGTTACTAAGCGGAACGGCACTAAAGTTCTCATCGTAGACGGTAAGACATTTAACAAGCAGGATGGTGCAAGGGACGGCAAGACAAGATGGCGGTGCAACCAGCGACATTACGGCTGCAACGTACGCGCTTGGACCGTTCAAGACGCTGTTGTAAGGATCACAGGAGAACATATTCATTGAAATTATAGGGTTTAAGAGAACAGTGTGGCTGAAGGTGTCGCAAATTAGGGGTGCAATGAAAATACAGAATGGTAAAGACAACTTGTACATTGGACCGGGAGTGAAGACAGATAAAATAAGTGTTCATTCAAATATAATTTAGGAATAAATATACATGTCGTAATCTCGTTTTGTTATTACTTTAAAATATTATAATTCAAAAACAGTGATTTTGTGATACAATTTCCGAAAATAGTAATTATTTATTTATTTAAACGATTAATTATACTCAAGTATATAAAAAGTGTAAAAAGTCAACCGATTCATTTGATTTTGAGTGAGTTATTTGTTTTGTAGTCAGACAATATTAGATTGTGGTTTTTGTTTATCGGGAGTCTTCAAGATTTTATTGCAACCGATATTTTCTGTCCAATGGATACCCAGTCGGTAATGAGTAATGGATTCCGAGTATTACAAGACACATAGGTATTGTAGTAAGAGAAAACAAGGATGTTCAGCTAAACTGGGAACTAATGAGTACAAGAGTATGACCCAACTAGAAGAGAATAAGCCATAAGAAGGTTTACGGTTTCTGAAATCTCGCCAACTTACTGGTATTGCATTAAGTAGAGACTGGGCTGCAAAGCAAGCGTGCGAACTGATAGGGAGCAGAACCTTATTAGCGTTAAGGGGTATCACACACATGACCCGCCGAAATACGTAGTACATTCTAGCGGAAAGTTTATCAAATTGAATCCATGAGTTAAGTCGTTTGAATAACTCGGAAGCCAAAATTGTGTACTATTATTTTGGCGCACAGAAAGTTCGGAAAAAAATCAAAATCAAAAACTATTATATAGGATATAAGATATTTTTTTATAGGAAGTTTAAACGAATAATAAAGGAAATTAATATGTAATCACTGAATAGAGAAGACAAGATCTATTTCAATTTAGGGATTAAAAAACATCAGTAGCTCTATTTTCTATTTTAAAAACTTTACATGTAAACCTCGTATTCGTAATCCATACCTACTTACCGCTTTGATGTGATGTTCTCAGTGAAAGTAAATACATCAATAAATAAATAAACACACAAAGGTTGAAGAAAAGCGTTAGTCCGTATCAGTGAACGAATTAACGAATATATTGCATATAATAAATATTCATATTGGGCAAATAAAAAGCCCGAAATTTTCTCTAATTGCAACACTAATACCATCCATTACAGAATGCACAGGATTCAGCATCTACGGGTCTCTCGTTAATATAGTTATTTTCAATATTTACTCAGAAAGCATAGTTTTTTTTAAATGTTTACTAAGTAATTATAATTTTAAATTGAAATAGCTTTATTTGTAACTAGCGGTCCCCCGCGGCGTTGCCCCCTGTAAAGTTCGGATTTTCAGTAAAGTAATTCGACACAAAACACACATATTTTCATTGTAAGTAAGATGTCTGCAACCGCAGTTAGTGCAAGTTCGCGTTGTAGTTACTTAAGCTACGAACATTATTTTGGTGCGGAGTTATTTTAAAACTGTGATAGCTTCTTAATCATGTAATATACAGTGAAATTTTGTTTTAAATGAAATGGCCATGATGATGAATATGTTTTTTTAATTATTATTATTTAGTATGGGTTCGCTCTTGACTCCAGTCCAAGCCTAATGCGACTAGGACGAAGTCGAAGATGAAACGAGCTCGCCCAGAAGAAGCTTGTTCACTCGAATTTTGAAAAGATTCGGATTGTAATCCCTTGGAAACACCGACGCGGGCAGCGAGTTCCACTCCTTTGCCGTGCGCATTATAAATGTTGACGAGAAGCGCTTAGTTCGAAACAGCGGTACATCGACAAGGCAAGGATGGTATCCCGCGGTACGCCTAGACGAACGATGGAAAAAGGGGGCTGGAGGGATGAGCTCATGGAGCTCCTTCGCACACTCGCCAAAGTAAAGTCTGTAAAATACAGCTAAGCTGGCAACCTTGCGGCGATGGGCTTAGCTATGGAGCTTATCATTCACCAGTTTGTCGTCACCTATTAATCTTATGGCTCTGCGTTGCACTGAGTCGAGTGCTTCAAGCTGGTACTTGGTCGATCCATCCCAGAGGTGACTGCAATACTCCATGCAGGACCGGACTTGCGCTTTGTAAAGGGTCAAAAGCTGTTCAGGCGTGAAGTATCGCCTCACTCTGTTCAGGATGCCAAGTTTTTTAGCAGCAGTTTGTGCTTTGAGCTCAATGTTGGGGCCAAAATTGAGATCAGCCGACAACTCCATACCCAGCAGCTCTAGATGGTCGGTGACAGCAACGGGCGTACCCCGGAAAGTTGGAGTATGTAGGAAAGGACTCCTCTTTGCCGAAAACAGACATGCTTGAGTCTTTTTGGCGTTGAATTCGACACGATTGTCATCGCTCCACTGCGAGACACGGCTCAGGGTTATATTTGTCCGCTCGACCATGGCTCCCCTCAAACGACGCACTTCATCCCCACTGGTCCCCGCGCTGGACAGGTATCTCTCTGTAATTGTGCTGTCGTCAGCGTATCCAACGATACCTGGCTGAAGCAGGTCGTTGATGTGAAGCAGAAAAAGAGTTGCAGAGAGAACTGACCCCTGAGGAACTCCGGCATTAATAGCCCTAAGGTCAGATGAGCAGCCATCTACGACTACTCTGATCGACCGGTCACTCAGGAAGTCTGATATCCAGCTACAGAAATCAGCAGGGATGCCGAAAGCTGGAAGTTTATTGAGCAAACCTGCATGCCAAACCTTGTCAAAGGCATTCGAGATATCAAGCGAGACAGCCAATGCTTCGCCGTGTTTCTCGATGGCTTCGCTCCAGCAGTGCGTGACATAGGCAAGTAGATCTCCTGTAGACCGTCCCCGGCGAAAACCATATTGACAGTCACTTAGGAGATCATTATCTTCTAGGTAAGTCAGCAACTTACTGTTTAAGACCCTCTCCATTACTTTACAAAGTAAGGAGGTTATGGCGATCGGTTGGTAGTTGGCAGGGTCAGCTCGGCTACCTTTTTTAGGTACAGGCTGTACATTGGCGATCTTCCAAGATTTCGGCACTTGTTTCAGTAGGAGAGAGAGGCGAAACAGGCGTGTTAACACGAGAGACAGTTCAGGTGCACAGTGCCTCAGAACTCTAGCTGGGATGCCATCAGGTCCGCTGGCCTTATGCACGTCCAGATTGCACAACACCCTCCGAACCTCTTTGACGTGAACTGCAATCTCGGGCATCGAGGAGTCGCATCGAGGTATGGTGGGTGGTTCTTTGGAGCAGGAGTCCAGCTGGGAATTGCCCGCGAAGATAGAGACAAATAGATTTGCCTTCTCAATTGCAGTGTAAGCCAACGAGCCATCTGGTCTCAGCATAGGGGGCAAAGATGGACGACAGAAATTTGTTTCCGCTGCCTTAGACAGGGACCAAAACTGTTTGCTACCCGGAGGATGTGATGACAGCTTGGCCCCTATGCGTCCGACATGCTCATATCGGGCCTTACGCAGGGCTCGCTTAGCAATCTTGGCGGCAGAGTTAAAGGCTCTTTTCCTCATGCGTACTATTTTCGCCCCGGCCTTACAAACTTATTTTGATAAGAATAAAAATACCGTTGAAAATAGAACACATTTTGCTATCGAATTTAAGAACATAGAAAAGTTTATAGTGAGTCAACCATATCAGATAGACATACTCGTATGCTGTCGCGGAATTTATCGTAGATCTTTTAAAGGGATCCAATCCCGTCATACATGATTTTTGTGTATCTTGAACGATTTACGCTGCGTACGCAAAGGTAGCTATATATATATATATATATATATATATATATATATATATATTTTCTTACTGATATTGTACTAAGGAAAAACTCGGATGCAAAGCAGCAGTGAGAACTGACATGGAATAAAACTTTATTGGTATTAAGGGATACCATACGCATGATCCACCGAAATATGCTGTTCATAGCGGAAAGTCCATCAAATTGGATTGAAATCAGATGCTTATTATAAGTTCACAGTTAATTCTAAATAAGCTTGGTGCAAAATAAACAATTTTGTTGCTTTACACACTTCAAACGTCACACAAGCACATTGCTCGTCATAGCACATGTTCTATGTCGATCTTGAATTCTTTGTCCTTTTGTGCCGGATAACACGAGCGGGATTTGGTGCGAAGTCAGACAGTCGGTCGCCCGTTTGTGTCTTGATGTTGGACGCGTAAATGAGAAACTCCTATGTCAGGTTTCAGAGTAACAGCCAACCCAATGTTCTAATGTGGACTGTGTTGTGTGCGGTGAGGTGGCCGTTAATTGTTCCAAGTGTTTTCTTCAGTGTTCTTTCTTGAGTGTTCTTTCTTGAACGTTCTTTCTTGAATGTTCTTACTTGAATGTTCTTTCTTGTGTGTTCTAAGGCTCTTCCTATGTTGCTCAGGTGAGATGTTTCTTCTAGCCGCCGCTGGATCGAACTCTTAAGTGTTCTTCCTAGAATGTTCTTTCTTCTGTGTTCTAGGGCTCTTCCTGTTCCTTAGGAGAGATGGTTCTTCTAGCTGCGGTTGGTGGGTCTCGTGGGACTCATTTTCTACGTGTTCCTGCCCGTGTTTTATACAGTTTTGTGGCCAAATGTGTGAACAGGAAGTCAATGGGAGCGAGAGGTGAGATGGCACGCGCGTGATATTCGCGGTCAAAAGGCAATACCGTAAGGAAAGCCGCGTGCCATCTCATGATCAGAAAGAGAGAGGAGATGGCCGCTCGTGATGTTCGCGGTCAAAAGGCAATACCGTATGGAAAGCCGCGTGCCACCTCATGATTACAAAGAGAGGGGAGATGGCCGCGCGAGATATTCGAGGTCAAAAGGCAATACCGTATAGAAAGCCGGTTGCCATCTCGTGATTAGAAAGAGAGGGAAATAGAGCGGGCTTATATTTTGATTTAATACCGGCAATACCGTAAAGAGAGCCGCGTCCTATTTCCCTATGATTCTTCTAGTCCTCGCTAGCCTATACGAGGGTGTGTGCCTACTAAATGTGTTTCCTATACCCCCGGCTGTTACTTTATTTATTATAACAAATATTTACAATAAGTTTTTTAAACAAAACTAATAATTACACTATTTTACAAATTAAACATCAAACAACAAATGTATACTATTTTACATATTTAGACGCCGTCCTGTACACCTTTAAATAATGTTTTGAACTTGGATTTATATGTACTCAGCCTCTATGATTTGCAATATAAAGTTATCTATCTTCCTGTTGATTTATATGTTTGGTAAGGTAAGGTAAGTTCAAATATATTTTTTGAGATTTATCAATATGAAAACCTAGTAACGACACGTTTGGAGCTTAGAGCTCCCTGACTACTGAACCAGCGATCGCGGGTTTGAATCTCGCAAGGGGCAAATTATTGTGTGATGAACATGAACATTTGTTATATTTTGACATATGTTTTCCAGGTTTAATTTTGCCTCATAAAATAGCGCTATGAGGGACAGCTAAAGGTAGGAGTGAGTAAGAAGATTAATGAACAACAAAATCGCGGCAAGTCGCCTCCGCCTGCTTAATAATCTGTGCCATAATCGACCAAACTCAAAAAATATATTGTCAAAGTCAAACAAAATGTGTCAATAATGAAAAAATAAGTGTCATTAGGTTTTGTATGTTTGCAGATTTGAAGAAATTGTTAAAAATTAGACCAATTGTAATTTTTTTTAAATCAGCGACCATAATAAACACGCTTTTAATGTTTAGCTAATCTTAAAAATATGAAAAGCGTTTTTATTTTAATAATAGAATGTGACTCAATTATCTTTAACTCCGTGTCTAAATGTAGCAATTAAAACTAAATTACTTTCCACCATAGGGATGGAAAAGCTATTTTCCACCCGCCTATCTTCACATGAAAGTTCAATTTTCCGAACAGACGAAATGAAAAACAATTTTCATATGTCAATATCATAACCCATGTGTTATTTTCTACTCAAAACAAAATTCAGTTTTATAAAAATCTTTAACTAACTAGTTTATTTATATAATTAATTTGTTTGCTTTTGTAAAGCTCATTAGTTATGGACCAAGTTTAGGACCATTTGGTACGTTTAAGCCACATCTTACAGTATAATTTGTTTCCTAGTGAATGAGTCACATATTTAAGGATCATGAAGGTTGTAAAAGTTTTATTGATTTATTCGGATATCAGGTTTCTTTACAAGAAATACCAAGTACAATAGTCCAATAAAGTTGTACAAGTATAAATCTACATTAGAAAATATGTTTTCTTAATCAAAATATTATGCTTCTGTTACGCTTACTAACATAGTTTAACTTCACATAATCTGACAAGCTTTAAATATCCTCTGTCATCAAGTCAAGTAAAATTGCTTTAATTTCTCTTTAATTGCTACTTTTAAAGACCATGTCATATCTCTCGACTAATCGTCTTATTAATTTTCAGTGGGCGAAATAATAATGTTGAAGAAAAGTATGAACACCCTGCTATTGGGTGGTTACACATACAATCAGATGACGAGGTCGGTCGCCGGTCTCCGCTGGCGGTGTACTATGTATGAAAAGGGGTGCTCTGCTTCAGTGTGTACCAACGAATATCTAGTTCCATTGAAGTTTACGAAAATCCACACCCATGACAAGCCGATGCTCACGAATGTAAACAAACTTTAATATTTTATGACTTTGTTGTACCTACTTAAGAAAAAATGTGCATGGAATATAGTAATTTAGTATTCATCATCATCAGTAGCAGCTAAAAGACGTCCTCTAGTGAGCATAGGCCTCCCCACAGTTTTTCAAGTAGTCTGCATCCAGTGCGTATCCAAAAAATTGTAATATTGCCTAATTAATATAAAAGATTAACGAATAATTATTAAAATATAATTAATATTAATATTTAAATATTTTCAGCAAACAGTGTTGACTAATATAATTCAAGATTTAGAAATTATTGTAGAGTAAAATTCATTGTTTAGTTGTTAAGTAAAACGTGATTTTGGTGAAATTAATTGATCTCATGTGTCATTTATTTTTAACTACATTATTAACTAAGTAAATAGGTTCTAATAAATATTACTCAGTTTTTTTATGGAATCAGAGAGATACAAACTGTTTTTTCGATATCCCATGATTTCTTCTGCACGTTTTTAGAATAAGCGCGTTCAAACAGGTCTTTAGATATATTTCCGGGTACCTTAAGCATATTTTTCCTAATCAAGTCAATTAATTTACAGATCCGGTCTACATAACAACTAGCCGTGGCAATGACACTCTCGTGATAGGTAAACATAGATACACGAAAGAATATTGCGTGAAGCAAGGAGATAGCTTGAAGACAAGATGGCAGTGTACCAAGAAGAATTTTGGCTGCAAAGCTTATGTGTATACTAAAGATGACGCTCTGCTCAAATATGAGGGCATCCATAATCATGTTATTGAATAAACTTATATAAAATCTGTTTTTATTCAAATTGGTTATTCGTCATTTTTCGTCTTAGCTACTGTATCAGATAATTAAAATATTTGTGAATAGTTTTGGATGTGTACCATCTAAGTAGTTGAAATAATAAACTCTACAATAATCAAAGTTGACCATGGGATGTGCACTCTATGTCTCTGGATAAATTAAAAGCCGTATCATCCGAAATTCTAGTGTGATTTTATTAAATTGTATTGATATTGTTTTTTTTTGTTTTTTCATTTGTTTATTGGTGTTATAAATAATATGATATTGGTCATAACAAATAATATTATTATAAGTCTAGTTTTTACTAAGCACCGCCATAGTAAACAAAGCACGTGGTAGGATACTGTAAATAAATACAATTAGATCTTAAAAAAAGGTTTCCAAGAATTTTTTTGAGTTCTTCATACAAACTAGAAACAGCTGATCGGCACTCTAGTATGGGAAAAAGAAATCTTTTTTTGGGATTACGATGTTTTTTTTTTTTTTTTTTTTTTTTTTTATACTTATACTTTATTTATTTATACAACATTTGCTATAACAATTTAATAAGAAGATATAGTACTAGAATCCAAATTAACAGTGTGCAGCCGGCACTTAAATTAGGAAAATCCTGTGCTATAAGCGCCAGCTTTCTTCCCAGGGCACAAGTAACGTTTTATACATATTTAATTACTATAGCATGCAAACTTATTCTACACCTGTGTGTGTGTGTGTGTGTGTGTGTGTGTGTGTGTGTGTGTGTGTGTGTGTGTGTGTGTGTGGGTGTGTGTGTGTCTGTGTGTGTGGGTGTGTGTTGTGTGTGTGCGCGTGTGTGTGTGTGTGTGTTGTGTTGAGTTTATGAAATCGTTTCTATTAGTTTTTCTGTTTCATCATACGACAAATTGATTAACAATTTTGAGACTAAACCTTTGCAATCGTAGGTATTAACAGTATCAAGAGATATGTAGCGATTTATTTTATTATAAATGTAGCTACACAAAAATTTGAAAAATCTTTTTCCAAATACAGTTCTGCATTTGTAACGCTGAATTCTATAATATCTTTTGCTACGTTGATTAGCCTGCGCCGGTAAATCTTGGCAGTGTAATTTGGCAATAGAGTGTTGTTTTCTAACAATTTGAAGCAAAAATAATTGTCTTACCGTTAGCACTTGACAATATTCATAAAGATCTTTGGTAGGGAAGAGAAACGACTTACCAGTGGCAACTTTTAACACTACTCTTTGGGCGCGCTCCAATTGTATAAGGTGACTTTTACAAGCACCACCCCAGGAGGTAATGCAATAAGTGATTAAACTTTGACATAATGCATAATAAACTGTCTTTAGCACCAGTGGATCTGCTATTTTTCGCAATATTTTGAAGACGTATATAAGTTTACGCACGCGGCCAGTGAGTAATTCAATATGTGAAGTGAAATTTAACCTGTCATCAATAAGTACCCCCAAATATCTTACTGATGAGGTCCTTTCTAAGCGAGGACAGCCGCAACTTGAAATTCCCTCAATATTTCGGCAAGTGTGATAATGTGCTGTTAATGTGTAGTGAGGGAGGTCAATTGCACTTGGTTTTCTTATGCTAAATGCTATAAACTTAGTTTTGCTGACATTGAGGGATAACAAGTAAGCGTCTAACCATTTCAGAACCCTATCAAGTCCAGCTTGTGCCAGCCTAAATGTCTCTTTCCATGTTTTATCTGAGAAGACTAGTGCTGTATCATCAGCAAAGGCAAAAATTTTACCATTATTTAAATTTAAATTACACAACTCATTCACATAAACCGTAAAAAGAGTAGGCCCAAGAATACTTCCCTGTGGGACACCACATTCCACCATCAAGTCATTACTAAAGTATTTCCCAATTTTAACCCGCTGTGTTCTATTAGAGAGATAACTTTGAAATAGATTTAATTGCTTATCTCTGACACCAAAAAGTTCCAGTTTTTCACAAAGCTTAATGGTCGAGACAGTATCAAACGCCTTGGCCAGATCGAGAAATACAGCTACACACTTACAGCCACTATCCAAAGAGTCAGCAATATGATTGGAGAGTTCATGAACCGCGTCATTAGTGGATCGGCCAATTCGAAAACCGAATTGTCTATCCGAAAGCAGGTTGTTCTTCTCGAGATAGTTTATGAGACGTTTATTAATTATCTTTTCAAACACCTTAGACATTGCAGGTAGTATAGATATTGGTCGGTAGTTATGAACACTGTTACGTTCTCCAGCTTTATAGATTGGATGGATGAGAGCTTTCTTAAGATGGTCTGGAAAAACACCAGTATTAATGCTAATGTTTATTATGTAAGTAAGAGGCGGGGTTAGATAACTAACATACCGCTTGAGAATGTTTGTCGAAATTCCATCAATTCCAGCAGCACAATTACTACGTAGAGATTTAATTGTCTGTTTAACTTCACTTTCGTCAACTTCCAGGAATACGAATGAGTCATGTTGGGGCCTAGTGTATGTGAATGGTCTATCACTTCTTTTCGTGTGTCTTCCAGTTGTTTGATTTATTGTGTCAGCTATTTTTTTGCCTACGTTGACAAAGTATTCATGAACCTTGTTGATATCGTCACGCTCAGAGTTTTCTCTGAGTAACTCCAAACTAGATGATTTATTTTTCGCTATATGCGTCACTTCTTTTATAACATTCCAGAGTTTTTTAGGATTAGTTTTAGCTTTACTAATTTCATCTCTTTCATATTCAAGTTTTAGTTTTTTTAATAGGTTATTACAGTAAGTACGATATCGTCTATAAGTTATTAATAAGGTCTCATTATTAGGATTTGTTTTAGTTTTCTTGTACATCTTGTCCCTAGTTCGTATACATCTTAATACACCGGGTGTAATCCACGGCTTTATAATTCTTAGACGACGCGGCACATAGTATGTGTTGGTACAAGAAGATATGACATCTTTTAATGCAATGGCGAAGTACTGAAGTGCATCATTGGCATTTGTGAGATTATAGATGTATGAAAAGTCAAAATATTTTATCTTTTGGTCCAGGGTATTAAAGTCAACTCTGGTTTTGGTTATAGAAGGATAAGTCGTTTTAACTTTGTTAAAAACAAGTAAAATCGCATTGTGGTCGGTAATTGGCGAATCAAGAACAAAAGTCAAGGCTTGTAATTTAGTTTTTAACATTACATGATCTAGGCAGGTTTTATCAACATGTGTGACTAGTGTGTGTGCCGGAAGTAGACCATTTGTTGCAGTAGCATCTAAATAGTCTAACGAATAGTTGTCGTTGTTACCATCTTGAATATCAATGTTAATATCACCAATTATGGCCATATTATTGAATGAAGAATGTTCTTTTAATGTTTTGTCAATGGAGTGAATAAAATTTGAAGGATTTTTAAATGCCGCTGGTCTGTAGATTGCCAATATGCATGTATCATTACCTACTTTTATACGAATACAGTTAGCGTTTATAATGTTATGTTCAGAAACCGTTAGACCTGTTAAGGTTTTCTTAACATAAACGACCACTCCATCATTTTGGTTATAGTGTTTAGTAGTAATATAAGTATCATAACCATCCAATGAGGGAATATATGGATTGCAAGACAGCCAACATTCAGTTAAAATGATAATATCTTGTTCAGTCTTAATCCTGCAGAGTAACGCGTACAGACCATTTATATTTGCTGAAATACTTCGAATGTTTTGGCACAAAATTTTAAGGCAATGACTCCTTCCAGCAACAATATCATCCAATTCCTCGGGGTCACATCTAAAAACTGAGGCAATTTTGAGATCATCAATGAAATCAGTATTACTGTTATTAGCCAACTCTGTGAACCGTAAAACGTAGAGTTTTCTGAATTTTTGTGCTGAATTTCAAAGAGAAGGTGTACCAAAGATATTTGTGTGGATGGCGTGAGAGAGTATTACGTGATTTATTAATTTTTATGAGCCTGTAACAGAAATTGACGCGTAAGAAAGGAAACAAAGTACATGGACAAGTGATTGCAAAATAATGAAGAAACTGGTTAAGAAATGTGTGTTGTGTATTGTATGAGTAGTGAGATTGATTTGGATGTTCACAGGTTTTACGAGTGTAAAAACTATATAAAAATAACATTAGGTACAACGTGACAACATTGAAAATATTCTGTATCTTACTTATCCTTATTATCATAATAAGAATAGCAGCTACCAAATTTTGAAAACAATTTAAGACTTCGTTTATTTTTAGTCATGCATTAATTTTGAGCTTGTGTAGGTCAGCCTCAGTCTCGATGCGCTGCAGGGGCTGTCCCTCAGATTTACGCAGGTAAATCTGCCCTCTCGATGTCCAACAAAAGCAAAATCCGTTTTCGCGCGCAAACTGGCGAGCCAGGTAAAACAATTTCTGGGTTCTAAAAGTTAGTGATTCCGACACAAAAATGGGTTGACTGGGAATGTATCTTGAGATGTTCGGTGTTAAGTTTTCTCTTGTTATTTTTGTTGAACTTTTTTACTGCTACCAATATTTCTTCTTTCTTCATTACGCTCCCGAGCTCAACAATTAACGGCTTATTTGTGTCATTCCTGGAGTTAATTCTATAGATATCAGCAATGTCTGTCTCTTTAAAATCTACGCCCACCGCTTCCGTCAATGACTCGAAAATATGACACATTTCTGCCTTCGTCTCGAGGTTTTTAGGGTCACTAATTGATTTAGGTATATTACGAATCTCCAAACATTTTGATTTCATTTTTTTCTCTAGTGTTTCTAGTTTGTCCTCCAAAATAATTACACGTTTTTTTTCTTCATTCCGTTCTTCTTCCAGTTTTTTAATTTTGTCCAAAGCTGTGTCATACTTTTCTGAGATAAATTGTAACGCGACACTTAGTTCATTGTTTTGTAGTTTGATTTCATTAAATCTTTGCTCAATTGACTCAGTAAGTGATGAGAATAAGCCTCTCATCTCAGTCTTTAGTTCATCAATGTTCTCTTCCTCACGTTTTCGTTTCGGCCCGCCACAGCTTCGTTCCGAATCCGGATTACATGTTGGTTGCGGTATGTTGCCCGCACTGCTCGTCGATGTTAGGGGAACGGAGGGTGTTCCTTTGCATTTAGCGGCGGGGGGAGGAGAACGTTTTAGCGGCATTGCTATTTTAACAGTCGTTGCAATGCTTGAGGTACCAGGAGCGCAGCGGGGCGCAGAGATTTGTCTTCGTAGCAGTGGGATCGTTCAGCCGTAGACTCGTCCGCAGTGTGTTGTCGTAGCAGCGTGCTACGGCTCGTAGTGTGAAGGGGCGGGGCTTATTTGCTACGAACTACACCAAGCGCGCCGCGCGACATCCTCATTTCTTATGCACTCCTATTTTATTCGCGAGATTATTTTTACAATATCTGAATTTAAACTATTTTAAACAAAATTTGGAACGGGTACAGAATAAGCGTGCACTCAGAGAGCTGTCCAAGAGGGGAAGGGGATGTTGGTCCCATACAAAAAGTTGTTGTATTTGAGGTTCCGAATTGGCCCCTAGAAGGAATGCAGTTAATTTTGTTAGACCCTATATAAATTATAAATATCATCGATTTTTAATTTAAATTTCTCTGCTTTTCAGTGGAATGGGCAATGAACACCAGCGGCAAAGAGGTACTCATAGTCAACAGGTACTCGTTCTACTGTCAAAAGAAGTTCTCAAAGTCATCAGTTTGGGCGTGTACCATCGGCGCTCCGTGCAAAGCCAAGGTCATACTTGGCTTGGACAAGACCTTTAAGAGGTCGGATTTGATTCACACGCACCCACCCAAGAAATATGTCATTCGCAATTCTATTTATATTAAGGTGTAGATTTTAAAACTCTTCTGTTAAAAAGTAGATATGAAATAGATATTTATAGGTTTCTGTGTATACTTTCTAATTTACATGTAGTTATTATGATTGCCTTATCAATGTCACGAGGTGTAAGACGCGTCAGCAGCCAATCATCACATCAATGCATCTTCGGTTCGCCCGTGACAAACCGTTTAAAAACTTTATATTTATTTAAAAGTTAGGTGCCTGGATTTATCTCTATTTGAAATAGTTTTGCATTCGTAATAAGCTTTATCTAGTGTTCCGTTTTCACATATATTTTTTATTCAGTTTTATATATATATGAATGAAACTTCTTTTCAAACTCTGATATTCAATAATTGCGAAAAGCTATAAAAAGTTTACGTTTACGGCTCATAGTTATATATTTTTTTGTCAGTAATGCAGTTCTGTAGCAGCTCTGGCAAGCCCATGTTGATCGTCAACGACTACCCCTTCTACTGCCAGCATCAGATCATCAAGACTAATAACTGGTGTTGTACTAAGAACTTGAGTGCAAAGCTCGTATCGTCACCAGTAAGGACAACACTGTCATTCGTGCTTCCCTCGATCAAAGCCACTTTCCTGCGAAGTATATCATAACATATGGCGTTTATTATAAGTTTTAACTTTGCTGCGGCAGACTTTTTGTTAATTATTTTAAAGAGGGGTTCTAGTTCTAAGTGTACGAGAGAAGGTGTTATATTGAAAGTATTGCGCTTTTGAATGACTCGTGTCAATTAAAGCAAAGCACACTGCATGTTGACTTAAGTGTTTAGAAAATAGAGCCCCAGGATAGAACATTCCATGTTTTAGGCATTCTAAAATACTTCTATTTCCTTTTGTGTAAGGATCAAGTTTGATGCATCCAATAAGTAATGTATACTGACAATGTTTTTATTGAATAATTTGTATAACGAATATGTATAGTATACTTTAATATGCCAGAACGTATTGTTGTGACTTGAAAGGTGAATAAATTTTCTTTAGTTTTATTCCACAAATAATCAGACAGTAAAATTCATCAAAACTAAAATGGATATTTGGTTACACCGCTTTTAACTTGAGAATGGATTGACCGGTATTCATGATTTTTACTTCGTTGATTTTGTCTTAGCCCTGAAAAAGTAAATAATCTTTTTAGCCATAGAATGTGACCGAAGGTGAGACGAATTCCGCTGGGAGCGCTAGTCTTTCATAATCGATAGTAGAGGTTAAATGTCGTTACCAGCGGTTAAATATTTAGGATTGTGCATGTTTTGAAGACAAAATTCCTTTACCAATGGTCAATAAAATTGCCAATCTGAGATTTGGCAAACGTTGTATTTCTTCAAAACACGCACAATCGTAAATATTCTACAGCTGGTAACGACATTTTGATCCATTACTATCGGCCACGCAACCGGGCTTTAGTGGTTTCTTTTCGGTTTTCTGATCCGAAATTTGATACTGCCTTTAAAAAAAAACAGTTGTTACTTAACTTATAAATTTTTTACCGACTTTTTTCCGACTTCAAAAAAAAGGTAATCAATAATCGACCTGTAATTATGTCATATGGTTATGCTGAGTTTTAATTAAGAAAATATAAAGTAATCTATTTACCTACACGCACCGTTTATCAAAAACAAAATTTTTAGAAGTGGTTTGTGGCTTGTAGATTGTCGCGTGTGTTTAATAAAAGGAAAAGAACCATTTCTGACTTAGTAATAACTTAACAACTTCAAACTTACCAGCGGCCGAAAGTCAGTGGTAATAATGTGTAGGGTTCCGTCAGAGGCAAACAGGTAAGGAACCCTACGGTAGTCAGTAGGTAACCGAACGCGCGCGTTGAGAGATCTCTTCATAGTTAATTCGATACTATTCCGGTACCTGTCTTATGTAATTAAAATGTGTCTTTTATTGCAATGCAGTCTTGCCTCAAAATCCAGAATAGAATCACTAAATCAAATCGTATCAGATACTTAAAAAAAAATTATCATGATGTGCATTTGATGTAATTAGTGGTTGTGATCATAGTAATCAATAGAGTTCCGATGTATTTTGTTGTGAAGTGTGGTTGGTGGTTGGCGATACAACACTGCTAATGCTAGCATCTACAGAACAGCTGATGTCTGCGACCGGTAAGTGCTAGAGATGTAAGTTGGTTTGCTGCTTAGCCGAAAATAATTTACCACAAACGGTCATTCCGTTATTTTCGGTTATGAGCGCATCGTTCCTTGCGCTCCGAGTTCCGCGCTTGCGAGGTACGCTCCCCACTTGCGTCTGCGCAGCGACGCGTATTCGACCTTGTCATTGCGCTGTGTTCCTTATCTCTGTTATGTAAGACTTGAATAAGAATGTTTTTAGTTGATCATGTACAAAAACGCCCCTCGCTTTTATCGGCAGGTGTGCGGCAATCCGTAGCTAGGAAGGCCAATAATATAGGTACATGTGTAATACTTAGATTTTTCCAGATAACCTGTGTTTTTATTAATTTTGATAGTTTATTCTATATTCATTATGCCTTATTTGTAAACTTTTTTCAAGCCGTATTCCAGGTTATGTAATTATGTTTTATCTACGGAAGCATTCTGATTTTTACATCGTCATATTTTGTTATTGTATTTATTCAGTGGTGTGACAGATCTTTCTGCATGACCTAAAGGTACGATTGGGAGATAATGCTTCGAGCATTAAGTCCACCTTTTACTCACTGTAATTTGTGCATTCAAGATTTTAAATAAATTCGTATTTATTCTTATATGACATGACATTGCTGTAGTTTTTGAACTTTTGCCTTTATTTTATCAATATCTGCATCTGTATTGACATTCAGTTTTTTACTAGCTCTAGCTGTAAAATGCAAAAATTACGATCCATTCAGTTTCATTTTTATTTTATATACCTTCCTTGAACATCAGCTGTTTCACTTACTAAACCACAGATAAACTCACACAGTTATTATTTCCAGTGAAGTTCGTTAGGAACAAACGGGGAAAGTTGATGGTCATCGCTGACGGTTACACCTTATACCGTCTCCGGGAACAGGCGGCCTCGGATTACTTCGTCTGCACCAGAGGGACCAGTTGCCATGCCCGGCTGAGTACGTCCAAGTCGGGGGAAGTGGTCAAGGCCATGCTGAACCATAACCATAAGCGGCCAGTATTCTTTGTCAAAGATGGTGTGTACTTTAAATGAATTAGAAAATAATTCAGTAGTTGCCACATAAAAACTGTACAGACTTTGCACTTGACTGCTGCCTGAGCTTGACAAAGTTTTTTTTAAATGACTCAAACCTATGTGTTACAGTTAAAAAGCTTTCCGTTTGCATGTATATTTTATTAGCTCTTATATAAAGAACCAACATATGTATTTTAATTCAATTTAAGCTTGTATAAGCTTTATCTTTTTAATACTTATTTGGAATTAGAAAAACGCAAATGTATAATACTTATAAGTACGGCAAATTATCGGGTTTCATGTAAGAAATTATAAAAACACAAATATAGCACATTTACCATTGAATTCAAAAGATAAAAACTGCTTCTTACAACGAATTCTGATTATCTTTCGTCATAAACGGAATAACCTAACCAACAGTATTATTTTTTACTTTTTACTTTGTTCTAGCTATGAACGGAACGGAGGAATTTTAGATCCCATTAATTTTAGTTGTATTTTCTATTTTTTTTATATGAGTATAGGCTGTTTCACCTTATCAATTTAAAGCACAGGTAAACATACACAGTTTTTTTCTTTTCAGTGGAGTTCGTTAGGAACGAACGGGGCAAGGTATTGATCATCGCTGACGGTTACACCTTCTACCGTCTCCGAGAGCAGACGGTCACAGATTATTTCATCTGCACCAGTGGAACCAGTTGTCATGCCCGGCTGAGCACAAGCAAGGCGGGAGAAGTGGTCAGGGCCTTGCTGAACCATAACCATGCGCGGCCAAGGTTCGTTATCAAAGACGGAGTCTGCATCAGATGAATGCTGCAACACAAAAAAAAGTAGTTGTCATCTGAAAAATCCCTTCTTCTGCCCGTGCCTTGCAAAGTTAGTTTTTACTTATGACGCAAAATCATGTTTACAATCAAAAAACTTTCCGTATGCATTTTTTTATTTCAATTAAAAATATACAACCACCATATGCAAGTTTGTTAAACTACAGATTATAATGTCTTGAAAACTATTTATTGATACGCGCCCTTACTAAGTATACATAGGTGCGTGGGTTTTATTTATTAAGCATGTGTATTATTTACTGAACTTCAGAAATTAAGAGTAATTTGTTTTAGTGACATGGGCTATGCACCGGAACGGCAAACAGGCAATCATTGTCAACGGTTTTACGTACTATTGCAACAAAGAAGGGTTCAGAAATGACATTTATAGGTGCACCAACGGCTCCAACTGCAAAGCTCGCTTCGTCATGTCCAAGGAAGACCATGCGATTGTCAAAGGAAACCTGTTCCATAATCATAAACCACCTAGGTTCGTAATTAAAGATGGCTTTTACATCAAAGTTTGAAACGATATAATCATAATCATATCTGAATGAATCGTTTAGTTGATATCTATTCGTGTCAGGAACCTTCAATAAAACTGTTTTGTCTTAATATAAATACCATTATTGTCACTTCACTCAATTTCTATTTTTGTGAATATAATATAATTGTATAGAACATCGAGCCGTGACTAATTAATAATTAATAGTATATGTATATACATATACTATCATATGTTTGTATTTGTTTTATGTATATACATATGTTTCAGATATTGTATTTCATAGTTATGTAGAACCTAATCATGACAAAGTTTAGCAATGTCTTCATCAGTTTTTGGGTAATTTGTTACTCAAAAATCTCAGTAACTTGTTTTTTAAGAACGTTTGTTATTTATTAGATAATCAATATTGTGGACTTTTTTATCATTAGTTTATGAACACTTTTTTTTTCAACTATCATTTATTAACAAATACAATATATACGTATATAACCTACGCAATAAGATTAAAATATTGTTGTTGAACTTATGCTAGTCATTAGAAGTTTAATGGAGTTCTGTCAATAAAAATGTTTTGTGCAGAAAAATCTTTAAATTATCTTAAACGTGAACAGAGAGATAATCCCGAAACTGCAAGTGGTGCCGGTCGTGTAAAAAACTCGTATAATGATAAATAATTGTACACAAACTGAACCAGACAACAAATCTTTGATATCATAAGTACAACATACGTTCATTGAACATTTAACTGCCTCGGCGGCGCAGCGGTAAGAGGGTCGCACTTTAAAGCAACGACTGCGCTACATGTCCCGGGTTCGATCCCCGGGTCGTCAGGCCAAAAGATACACTTGAGTTTTTCTGTTCAAAAATTCTTAGGGTAGCCCGGAGTTAGGAAATTGGCGTTGTTTTACCCCCGTGCCTCGGAAAAGTACATAAAGCCGTTTTGGTCATGCGCGCCTGATCTTTCACCGGTGGTGTCAGATTGCTGTCCCACGGAGCTATGAGAGTGAAAGGAATAAAGAGTGCACCTGTGTTTGCGCACACTTGTGCACTTTAATATGACCCGCGTGTCGGTTAGTCGTTGTGACTGGCCACCGTAGTCGAAATCGGCTAGAGGGACTATTATTCGTTTTACATTATTACGTTTATTGAAATATGAAAATTCCTGAATAGTTTGTTTCTTACCAAGAGGTTATATTCGGGTGTACCTGATTAAAGAAGGCAAACCGCGTTCTATTTATAATAAAGCTACTAAAAAAATATGCTTGAGATGCATTTTACACTGTTTGGAGAAAGACGGTGTAATAAACATAATTATTTTATTTTTAGAACTGAAAAACGTCAACAACTCTTACAGATTATACCTTCTACTGCATTAGTAGAGGAACGAGAAGAAGCATTACAAGAGACCACACTTACATTCACTTACATGACTACACTTTACAACAAAACTAGGCGGCGGCTGCACATTATGATGCCATATGAAGTAGCTAACAGGGTTTCTGAAATTAAGTGCATTTTACCTGAGACTCATTGAAACAATGTAGTTTCACCTGAAAATCCCGCCGACATCATTTCTATAGGAATCGAAACACAAAAACTAGAGAACCTTTTACTCTGGTGGAATGGCCCACAGTGGTTAAAATATGAAAAGTTGCCGGTCACAAAAACAGTACCTGATATTTGTATGGAAATAAGGAAAAGTTTTAGTGCAAGTGTTCATAAAAAGGAACAAAATGATATCTGGGAGAGATTTTCAGACTTTAGTCGTATGAGAGTTTTATCATACTGCTACAGACTTTTCCACTAGGTACGTGTTGTCAAAAATAAAATTGACCAAACCTCTGTGATATTATTAAAATAATACAGACAGACGCATTTGACTCAGAAATACAAACACTTAAAGACGGCTTTTTGACTCTGACAGCATTGATTTATCATTGCTTCCTGGTAACGTATTTCCACTCACTGTGGCCAAGACACTTTCAACCATCACCCTTGATCAGTCTGGTGAGTCTGCGGGACTGGCAGTGAGAAATCTAACCCTTCACCTTTTTCCTCGCCACCTTCCGTCTGCCACCTTAGGTCTCATGGTGCAGACTTCCTGTACTTATCTATATATTTATTTATTACACATTTATACTGTAGGGCCGCACCGTAAGGCCAAAGACAACTTGTTCACTCTAAGCCTGCTGCAACACTCACATAATGCACGCCGCTTTGCAATATGTGATATAGTTGGATGGATGGATCGTTAGGAAATAATAATAGTTTAATAATCAATTTAAATATAAGCCTTTCAAAACGTTTATCCTTCTAATTTAAAAAAAAAACACCTGCCTTTGTATTGTTTTAAGACTATAATAACATTATGATAAATAACGAAACTCATAAATACTGTGAATGATTTAATCAATTAATGTCTATAACGCTAAACTCGCGATTATAAAAACCTCCGTCATCACAAAAACTAAAATAAGAGTTGCGTTTTACCCATCAAACTGTGAGTTCATGTGCTTAAGGGCCCCTCCTGAAGCTCAGAATCAATGGAGTTCTGAGTCCTTGAAGGGCTTTATATCATTTACGCTCTTAACTGAAGCAGCAAATTAGTAGCAAAAGTTGAATGAAATTTACTATTATGTTTTAACGGAATGAATGTGCAAACTGTCAGGTAAAGAGATGGTATAAGTTGATGGATATTATTTGTACCTTCACAAAAATAATTAAAACTAGTATTATTTGGTATTATATTAGAATTAACTTGAAGCGATTGAATGTATAACGAACAAAAATACTTTGCTGTTTATTTGTGTACCTACATTTAAGTGTGCTTGTGTTGGTTACTGCGTATTGGTGTTGTTACGTCCAGGCCTATTTCACAATCGACAAGTAAGTACTAAAATCGAACCTCATTTCGTATGAAGTATTTATCAGATATCACTAACCATAACTTATTTTGAATTTTTGTGATACAGAACCTTACAAAATTATTATTTTTAATTTAGTTTGTATAGTTTGTAGGCAATAAAGTAGGATGATCTGGTCAAAGCTCTTTCACAATTAAGTGTTTATAATTCTTAATAAGGTTCTTCGTTTCGTTTTAGATTTGCATATCTGATAAAAGTGAAAAATATTGTTTTTTTATAAGTGTTCATTTAGGATAGGTGTTTCATTTCCATTGAATAATATTACCATTCTCAAATATTTTATTGATAGCAGAATACATAGAAGCAACACAAAAAAATTTCGGGTTTCAATATTTACTTACAAGTTGTTATTGAAATAGTATTGTGTTTTTTTAAGTAAATACTTATAGGTCGGTTCTAACGTATAAACTTTTACAGTGATCCTGCTGGCGAAATCGCGTTACACTGGCAAAAATCTTGTTATGTACAAGGATTACACATATTACTGCAAAAAACAGTGCAAGAAAACGAAGTACTTCCATTGGTACTGTTCCACACACAACTGTAGGGGATGCAACGCTAAATTAAAGCTAGATGAGAATTTCGTTATCATTGACCTGGACAATAAATATACCCACCCACCAGCTAAGTACTTGATTCATGAAGGACAATATGTGAAAATATAGTATTTAATCTGTTGTTTTATTCAATAATATTTTATGAAAAGGACTCTTTCCTTGAAAATATCTAATAAGAAAATATGTATCCAAGTTATTTTGTGTTTCGGACAACGTTTTCATAAACTGAAATCCTCCTTGTCCCAAAAAAAAATACCAAGCTTGAAGAACTTATTAAAACATTGTGAAACAGACCGTAAATGAATTTCATTGGCATTCAAGTACTATTACAAAACAATTAGCCTTTTCAGTATTACAGTGCTATGATATTAACCGAACAATTTTTTAAAAAAAAAAGTTCTAACGATAGCGTTCAGAAATTGAGGTTTACCATTCTCATATGATGATTTAAGTCTTAGTTTAAAAGTGTTTAATTTTTATTGTAATAAAGTGGAAAATTAAGATCGTTGGGAGTTATCACTTATTCAAAAATGGGTGGTCTCCCATACCAATTTTTAATTTCATCTCTCTTTTTATTTTATTTTTTATTCATGTTCTTCCCTTAGTCAATTTATTGTATACTAACATTATATGGGCTTTGCCTGAAATAAATAAAATAAAATGAATTTAATTGAATTATCCTCAGATGCGTGGAGATGAATATTTTGTCCAGTACATCATTCAAAAAATATAATATTTCAATAATCGACCATGTCGAGAAAAGAGACACATTAAGATTACCGAATATATAGTTCTTGAACAATTAATGTACATAATTTTTTAGAGTATTGGGAAATTCTCCATTGGCACTTATCATAATGTTTGCTTTATTAAATTGATAGAGTTTTTATTTAGGGCTAATTAGACTCATACATGAATTAACCGACTGAAATATATAGCGACCAATAAAAGAAAATACACTGACAGCCTGTTTCATAATTTCAATAATTCCTGAAGTAGTGCCACAGACAACGCGCTTATTTATCTGTAGAGCCCTTAGTATATTTTTAACCAAAAAGGCGATTCAGTCTGCTATACTGTATCTTATTGGCGTTTATTTTTTATCTAACTATGGAGAAAACAGCCTTTACAAAAAGATAAGGGGCGTTTGGTCATTTTTAACTCTTCGTCACCCATTTTCAGTGTCTATTCAAAAATTTTTCTAATCCACAAAAAAATCGTTACTGATATAATGTCCATGTTTCGCTCAGCCCAGCCGTGTTTGTGTAGTGTGAATATATCATATAGTTTATTTAGCTATGTGTGTTTAAATGGTTTTAATCAAATGTACTTTCTTACCAATACGTCGCGATGTTAACCTATGCGTGTGGGGTGTCTATAGATAGGTGTCTTAAAATGACATAGAGGTTCCTAAAACCATTTTCTTTTCAAATATAACGTTTGAGAGAAATACGCTTCTAAAGTAGAAAAATGCACCCCCCCTTCTAATTTCTAAACTAATCGAATGTAAATTTGAAATAACTTAACAAATACTTTTAACGAAAATTGGTTTGGACGGAATCGAACAAGAAGTTTTTGAGATATAGCAAATTTTTAACAACCGCAAACATAACTTTGTTATTCATACAAACACTATGAAAAACGAAGATATATTTGCTGTCAATAAAATATTGTGGTATTTTAGCTAAGTAGAAGTAAGTGGATTCCCTTATTCGTTAGAGTTGGTTCGGAACCCTCAGTGCGCGAGTCCGACTCGCACTTGGCCGGTTTTTCGTTTTTCAAATTTTTATTTCGATTACTTTAAGATAAGTGGTATGCTAGCAAAACTGATATATCAGATGTCGTGGTCATCACTGACATTAACGCCACCACCTATAAGAACAACAAAAAACCGGCCAAGTGCGAGTCGGACTCGGGCACTGAGGGTTCCGTGCCAACTTTATTTGAATTAGGGAATCCACTTACTTCTACTTAGTAAAATACCACAATATTTTGTTGACTGCAAATATAACTTTGTTTTTCATAGTGATTGTATGAAGTACAAAGTAATTTTTGCGGTTGTTGAAAATGTGTTATATCTCAAAATCTACTCGTTCGATCTTGTTCGAAACAATTTTCTTTAAGAGTATTTGTTAAGATCTACATTACATTTTTTTTTCAAAATTTACACTTGCTTGGTTTAGAAGTTAGATGGGGGGGGGGGGGGGGGACGACGCCGATTTTACCACTTTAGAAGCGTCTAGCTATGAAACGCTAAACTTTAAAAGAAAATGATTTTAAGAACCTCTATGTCATTTTAAAAGACCTATCCATAGACACAACACACGCATAGGTTTGACTAAAAAAAATATTTTGGTTTTGCTTTAGAATGTTTTTAACACTCACAGTGTCATATTTTATATTCATAAAGATGAAATAAGAATCCAAAAGGTTTTGGCCCGGTTTGCCAAAAGGTTGCTGGTTCAAGTCCCGCCCGTGCGAAAAATTTTTGGTTTCTTATTTCATCTTTATGAATATTTTGGTTTTAGTTTCATGTATGGGAGCCCCCCCTTAACTGTCAATATTTTTTATTTTTTGTATTAAAATCGGTAAGCGGTTAACAAGACACATCTTACTACCAAATTTCAATCGTGTAATGCTTATAGTTACAGAATAAAATGGCTGTGAAAGACAGACAGACAGACAGATAGACTTGACGTTTTTTGCCATTCGGCTGCGGAACCCTAAAAAGAACAAGATATGGCCTTTCGTGGAACTGAACTTTTTTTTCAATGCTTATTGCTTCAAAATACACTCGTTGTTGGATGCGCAGTGTCAACAAGACGCCGCCTAGGACAAGTTAAAAATGAGAAAAATGCAACGTCAAGCAAAACTGCATTATTTAAGCAATATCACAAGCCTCCTCAGAATCGGTGTGGACAGAACAGGGTGCTCGTAGCGCAGTGGTAGCAGCGCTTTGGTAGTGATACCGAAGTGAAGCAACCTACGGCGCGGTCGTGTTTGGATGGGTGACCATTCCGACCATATAAGTGACGTACATCACGAGCATCTCCGTGCTTCGGAAGGCACGTTAAGCCGTTGGTCCCGGCTTATATCGGTTGATATTAGTCGTTAAGCCTAGTCAGAGGCCTTATGGGCGGCTTGATTAAATCTGACAGCAGGGTTCAGTCGCTTGCCTTACAAACACCCCTCCACCAACCCGCACTAAGCCAGCGTGGTGGAGTATGGCTCAAACAACCTCATAGTTGAGGTAAGGCCTTTGCCCAGCAGTGGGATGTTACAGGCTAACTTTACCTCAGAATAAACTGAGAAAGACTTTATTATTGCAAGTCTATAAATAAAGTTCTAACTTCGGTCTTGGTGTTTCTGAATTTATCAATAGTATTTATTTATTAAATAAATGTAAGTATTATTCAAGCTTCTGTGTTCTGACAGAAAACTGTTATAGTTTTTTTTATTTAAACTTTATTGCACTGTAAGTTGTACAATTGGCGGACTTAATCCGTAATGGCATTCTCTACCAGCCAACCACCTGGTAATGCAGTTTAATCAGTGGCGGAATATTAATCTGTACTAATATTATAAAGCTGAAGAGTTTGTTTGTTTGTTTGTTTGTTTGAACGCGCTAATCTCAAAAACTACTGGCCCGATTTGAAAAAATATTTTTACGTTGGATAGTCCATTTATCGAGGAAGGCTTTAGGCTATATAACATAAAGATACGACTCATAAGACCACAGCAGTAATGAAAAATGTTGCGAAAACGGGAGAAAGATATTCCTTTTGAGAGCTTCCGCTGCATACGCTGCGGAAACCGCTTAAGTAACACAAAAATCATGTATGACAGGATTGTTCAGCATTAAGAGTTCTATAATAAAGTCCGCGACAGCATATGTCTATCTTTTATGGTTGACTTACTACAACATTTTTTATGTTAATAAATTTGTAAAAAAATAATGCATTATTTTTAGAGGTGTATTATACACACAGGTATCTATTCTTATCAAAATAAATACATTCATCATCACGAGCATTTCATTTAGAACCAAGTTGCCCTTTCTATCATTTGATTTCAATAAATATCTTAGGAGCTATCACAGTTTTAACATAACTCCGCACCAAAATAATGTTCGCAGCCAAAGTACGACGTGCGCTTGCGCTAATCTATACTAATATTATAAAACTGAAGAGTTTGTTTGTTTGTTTGAACGCGCTAATCTCAAAAACTACTGACCCGATTTGAAAATATCTTTTTGCTTTGGATAGTCCATTTATCGAGGAAGGCTTTAGGCTATATAACATAAAGATACGACTCATAAGACCACAGCAGTAATGAAAAATGTTGCGAAAACGGGAGAAACATATTCCTTTTGAGAGCTTCCGCTGCATACGCTGCGGAAACCGCTTAAGTAACACAAAAATCATGTATGACAGGATTGTTCAGCATTAAGAGTTCTATAATAAAGTCCGCGACAGCATATGTCTATCTTTTATGGTTGACTTACTACAACATTTTTTATGTTAATAAATTTGTAAAAAAATAATGCATTATTTTTAGAGGTGTATTATACACACAGGTATTTATTCTTATCAAAATAAATACATTCATCATCACGAGCATTTCATTTAGAACCAAGTTGCCCTTTCTATCATTTGATTTCAATAAATATCTTAGGAGCTATCACAGTTTTAACATAACTCCGCACCAAAATAATGTTCGCAGCTAAAGTACGACGTGCGCTTGCGCTAATCTATACTAATATTATAAAGCTGAAGAGTTTGTTTGTTTGTTTGTTTGTTCGTTTGTTTGTTTGTTTGAACGCGCTAATCTCAGAAACTACTGGCCCGATTTGAAAAATTATTTTTATGTTAGATAGTCCATTTATTAAGGAAGGCTTTAAGCTATATAACATAAAGATACGACTCACAAGACCACAGCAGCAATGAAAAATGTTGCGAAAACGGGAGAAAGATATTCCTTTTGAGAGCTTCTGCTGCGTACGCTGCGGAAACCGCTAAAGTTACACAAAAATCATGTATGACAAGTTTGTTCAGCATTAAGAGTTCTATAATAAAGTCCGCGACAGCATAAGTCTATCTTTTATGGTTGACTTACTACAACCTTTTTTATGTTAATAAATTTGTTAAAAAAATAATGCATCATTTTTAGAGGTGTAATATACACACAGGTATTTATTCTTATCAAAATAAATACATTCATCATCACGAGCATTTCATTAAGAACGAAGTTGCCCTTAATATCATTTGATTCCAATAAATATCTTAGGAGCTATCACAGTTTTAACATAACTCCGCACCAAAATAATGTTTGCAGCTTAAGTACAACGTGCGCTTGCGCTAATTATATTATAAAGCTGAAGAGTCTGTTGGTTTGATCGCGCTTTTCTCAGGAACTGAACCGATTTGAAAACAATTCTGTGTTACATAGCTTATTTATTGAGAAAGGCTTTAGGATATAAAACATCACGCTGCGACGAGAGGGGAGGGACCAAACTCAAAACGCGCGGACGAAGTCGCGGGGGACCGCTATATATTATAAAGCTGAAGAGTTTGTTTGTTTGAACGCGCTTTTCTCAGGAACTGCTGGACCGATATGAAAAAATATTTCTCTGTTGGATAGCTTATTTATCGAGAAAGGCTTTAGGGTATAAAACATCACGCTGCGGGAGGAGAGGGAGCAAACTCAAAACGCGCGGACGAAGTCGCGGGGGACCGCTAGTATATTATAAAGCTGAAGAGTTTGTTTGTTTGAACGCGCTTATCTCAGGAACTGCTGGACCGATTTGAAAAAATATTTCTGTGTTGGATAGCTTATTTATCGAGAATGGCTTTAGGATATTAAACATGACGCTGTGACGAGAGGGGAGGGAGCAAACTCAAAACGCGCGGACGAAGTCGCGGGGGACTGCTAGTAAAGTGATAAGAGTGATACAAAAAAAAGAAGTAAAATGCACATATATAAATACATACTAATATTTCACAAATATATAATACGATACATAAACAAAATACTAATAAACATTGTAAACTAAACATTGTTAACTAGTAACAACATAGTTGTGAATAATTAAACAATTTGGTAAGATGTTTTATAGCGGGTAAATTTTATTGGGCAAGAATTCACACACGGACAATTCACAGAACATAATTTTCAAAACATATACTTTTTTAGATTACCTAGCGATTGTAATTGAAAACCCCAGAAAAAGGAGAACTTGGGATCAGGACAAAATGGTAGAAGCGATAAAAGCGCTTCGAGAAAAGAAGATGGGCCTGAAGCGAGCGGTGAAATTGTATTCAGTTCCAAAATCGACGCTAAGGAGGTTTGTACACAGCAACATGACTCCTGAAGAAGCCGTCGAAAAATGTTTGTTTCGAAAGGTGACAAACAAGAAAAAATGTGAAACGGACACAGATCCAGTATATTTAACACCAGAGCTTTAGAATGAGGACACTGACTCCAAGTTAGAGATTAAGGGCCGTTTCACCATGGACAAATAAGCTGCGCCAACCAACGAACGATTCAAATATGGAACATCATTTCATATGAAAAATTAGACAGATAATCCTGACCAGAACTTATTAGGACATTGTGAAACAGTCCGTAAATGAATTTTACTGGCACTTTAGTACCATTCGAATTTCTTGACTACTACAAGTTTTAAGTTCAATACACAAATATTCTTGTTGATTAAATTTTGTAAGAAATTGCCAGTTAATGAAGGTTTGTGTTATCATTTAGGGAAAAAATAATAATCGTTACTATAGGTAGTGGTAACCGATTTCTTGGCACCTAGGATTTAACCCACTTATTACGAGAAAAAATTAAGATCCGATATCAATATGATTTTTGATATAGCGTTTAACTCACATTAAATTCCAATAAAAAAATGAGAGAAAAAAAATATTGACGTCGGAAAAGCGGGAAATGGGTGTTCCTTTTAAGGCCCACTAGTAATTTACGCTACTATCAGGTCATGCTTGTGTGCATTCTTGAAAATATATTTATTGGCAATTAATTGAATTAATATACAGCGAAATACAAGTAAATTTAAGTAGTATATTTTATTCATTTTATAAGTTAAAATAATTATATATTAGAGTTCTTCTCTTTCCTTGGTATGATATTGTTCAAAACATAACTTGATGATGCAAGCTTACTTCACATTTGACACAAGTAAATTTAACTTTTTGTGACACACAGCACACTTGAGTCGGTCTATCCTGTACCTGATGATATGGCCGTTGTTATCATAGCGCAATTTCTCATGATAGCTCTTTGAAACTCTACAACCCTTTTGAGTACCTTCTTTCTTGGACGTTTCTAATAAGCTAGTGGCAACGTAGTACTTCTTCTGAAATTCAAGTAATGTTCATCTCCTCCATTATTATTATAAATTTGCCAAGCATTATTTACTACCATATCAATACAGTGACATATAAGAGAAAAAAAACACTTTTTCCCATGGATTGATGCCCGATATTGACTGACGTTCTGGTCAGACGTATCTACTCCACCCATATTTTTTTTGTATGCTCCAATTCTAGCAGGTTGATCAACTATAGTTTTTTTTTTGCTGCAGTGAAAACCATTTTATCTTGTTAGTGGCCATAATTTTCACTGAGTTTAATGCTTCTGTTACAACACTGTTATCATGCCATTTACTAACCACTATTTCTTCTGCTCTACTGGATTGAAAAGAGTAAGTCCCACGCTCCGACTTTTGCCATTCTTTGTTTGATAACTAAGGGCACTTAGACAATATATTTTCCCTGATTGTACCAGTTGCCTTTGGGCTTCTCTTGCCTACATCATGAATCAATGGTATAGAGGTAAAAAAAATGACGAGAGAAATATATAATGGAGCCTGTGATACAATTTTTCGGAGAATAACGGCATATTGCAAGATACACTAATTCCTAGGGTCATATTTTTGTGTTCAAGAGGAATTTCAGTAGATTACCTTTGGTGTAGAATGTAGCCGAGTACTTCCAACCCAAAACTTACGTTTCGATTGTCTGCAAATCAGCCTGTGAATTAGCAGACGTACTGGGTCGTAATATCAATCACAGTAGGGTATTTTACTATTGGTCCTTATAAGGAACACTCTTAAAAAACATGAAATTGTAAAATGAGTAATGAATATTTGTTACTCAAAATACGAAATATAAATGGGTTATGGTCATACTTTCTTTAATGCAAATTATCAAATATCATTTACATATAAAATTATACTGATATATACCTGTGCTCACTCATGTCGAAAATACAAAAACTTTAACAGTTCAATATAATAACACAGAATCACACGAAATAACAAATGAAGTTTAAACTGCTAACTACAATCATTATACAACACACTAGACTCATTAAAGTAAAAAAAGGTATCCACTTAATGAATAAAAAAAATTTCTTCATTGTGGTCCGTTAAAGGAACGCTAGTCACAAGAGGGTTAACTAGGCTTTGTTGATTAAAACTATTTCTTAGTATTAAGTATGTTGATGACGTAGTTTGTTATGAAGTAGCTATTTTTATTTTCAAATAGTACTAATTCTGTTTCTTTATGTATTTTGATTGTTTGATATGTTTATAAATAAATGAAGTAGGTAATAGGTGTATGGGAATGAAGTAAGAAGAACAAATAATTTTTCAGTTTTAGAGTCAGGTCAGGATTTTTTTGTAAGTAATTAATAGTTCTTAAGCTATAGATAATGTTACCATATAATTTCTTGAAATAAAATGATTCAATATTTTTAACTAAGATGATATTATAAAATAACCTACCCACAAAAGTAAGTACAACAAAGTTGTATGGTTGTTGTTTCCGATACTGTCAAAGATTTAAAGAAAACAATGCATAGCATCCACGGTATTTCAAGTGCTTTATTAATTTTCCTTCTTGATTCCTGGAATTACTAATGGGTGTACATTTTTAGCTTACAATCTTGTGAAGCTGAACACTGGTGGACACTTGCTGCAGATTGGAAACTACTCGTATTCCACTAACTTTTGGAATAGCAGCATCACTCGATGTACCTGGTACTGTTCAAAGCGAGTCAGTAAGAGATGCCCGGCGCGAGTAAGGATGATCAAAGGACAAGTAGAAGTCGTGGTGGCTGAACATACCCATAACTGAGCTGCTCCCATTGACTGTACGATGACAAGACATACCTACTGCACCTTCTGTCTAGTCCTACATGCCCTGATTTGGCGACCCGTCTGGTGTATTGGTCGAGAAATCGTCTACTACGCAGCAGGTGCGGGTTCGATCCCCGCACAATAAAAACATTTGTGTGCATGAACATGTCTGTTTGTATCAGTCTTGGTGTTTTCTATGTATATCATGTATGTATTTACAAACAAAAAAAGAATTTAAGTATTATATCCGTTGTCTGACACCCATAACACAAGCTTCGAGTAGCTTTCTTTGGGACTAGATGACGATGGGTGGAAATGTCCAAAGGAAAGGATATTTTATTTATTTCTCCTTTTAGGAGGATTTTATATATGGAAATTACTGGGCACAACACATCTGAGTCGCGTTTTTGATAAAACATTATAAAACGGCCGAAAAAGGTGTCGTTTTCAAATCAGGCGTTTTGTATTAACGAATATTCCTTATATTACTTTAGTAAAATCAACTATAAGCCAGTTAGTCAATAGATGTATTTGATTTTATTAGATTAAGGTTATTAATTTTATTAGTTATAAATCTTAACAAACAAATTTTACCATGTTAACTTACTTGAACCGGTTAATTTATATTTACTCTCGTAGAAGCAGTATTGTACTTTATCTATACCTACGTATCATTGAGTTTTATCGGGATGTATCATTGTAATGACACAAAGTAAATACTAAAGCTAATGAAAGTTGTCGAAATATACAAGCTTACAAAGTATCGTCTACATATTTTTGGTAAGGCTCATCAACCTTATTTGTCTACAAATAATATACTCAGGAATGTGATAATTTCAAAGAGTCAACAAATTCATTAAAAATATGTTTCTAGATAGTGAATTCCTTACTTTGCATAGTGGACGATATATGCTGAAGATTGGGTCGAACACTTTCTCAACAAATTGTCGTGATATGGTTAAGTTATCGAAGCTCTGGTACTATTCCAAGCGATAAGCGATTTAGTGAGAGAGATGAATGGTGAAAGTAAAATCTTTTGGGAACGAAAAAAAATTAATTATTGGCGAACACAACCACAAATGATTGGTTGCACAATTAAAACTCATGTACAGAGTAAAAATAAATAATCTTAAAACCTTTCTACTCGAAAAAAAAAACCGTTTCCTTGAGGCAAAGATGCTGGCTGGAATACTGCGTTGGATAACTTTTCGCTGTTTCGTAGGCCTAAGTTTAATTAGGAGTGTGTAATCATATTATATACCTTTTTGAACGATCGTTCTTTATCTGCCGAGATTATATTTTTATTCTTAAATGTTAAATTATGTCAAACTCAAACAAAAATAACTTATTTATAAACTTAGCTTTGTTTTAGGTAGTTAGATAATATTAAGGAAGAAAAAAGTAATTCTTAGTACGCGGCTTAAGAAAATGTGTTTTGAACTAAATGCTACGAGATTGTTTTAATTGTATAGCGTTAACAAATTTGTTTCCATTTTTTAATTGCAAAATTCGTTACAACTAAGAAAGTGAACTGTACTTGTGTATGACCTTGTGTGAGACCTGACGTCGCATGTCGATGGCACTGCTCGAAGATGAAGAGTCAAAGATTATCTGTGGTGATTCGGACTACGAATCAGGTAGTCGCCGCTGTAAGCGGGGAGCACAGCGTCACCTATCTCAATCGTTCTACCAATTGAGCTACCGTCTGTCGGACCCTGCGAAAGTTGTGGTCTCTTACGGATTTGTCATTATGCGTGACGTTTAGCGCCATTTACCCGTCTGTTTATGCAACTGACAGAACTGTAGCTCAACTGGTAGAGCGTTTGGCCCGGTTGGCCAGAAAGTGGTGGTTCAAGTCCTGCCCGTGCGCAAAATATAAAAAAAATCATTCACAGAAATTTAATAAGAAATGTTTAATTTGCACATTGAATTATCCGAAATTAGGTTAATTTGGAAAATAAAGCTTTTTGTTCGTGTAACTTCTTTTACATGTTTATGCTGATAGCTTTATAAAACATTATTTCTCAATAAAAAAGCTCATAAGCATATCGTAGTTGCAAAATCTCGACTAACTATCTTTGAGGTCGCCTTTCTCTTTCTTAATTTTCACACACCCACGGAATCTTTAGACAAATACATAGTAAAAATAAAATATTCTCGACTACGCCGGCGTGTGTTATACGAACATCAGTGAAGCTTATCTCAATAAACTTGACCGTATCCTCAACAATGGTCTTCGCTTTATCTTCGGTCTCCGTAAGTACGACCACATTTGTGCTTACCGGTTTAAGCTTAAATGGCTTTCCATCCGACATCGCAGAGAAATAAGAATCCTGTGCACTTTCTTCAACATACTTCGTAACCCTCACTCATCGACCTATTTGGCACAGCGCTTCAACTATCTGGCTTCCACCACTTCGCGCAATCTTCGCTCTTCCCATTATCTCACTCTTCCCACTATCACACACCTCTATTCAAGACCGGCTTTATGTCGGACTCTTTCACCATCTCAGCGATTCGACTTCGGAATTCTCTCCCCAATCAGAATGTCCCAAAACAAATTCACTTTAAAAAGTCTCTCCGCGCCCTCAGAATGAAAAACCATTTTCTTTTTTTGTGTTTTTAGATGTCATCAATATCATCAATTTTATCATTCTTAATTTTGTATTTATTAATTAACATATACTTAATTCTATGTATGTTTATTAGTCTTGCTTATGTATCCTATTATAAATTTGTGTATTATTAGTATGTATTGAATTAAATTGAATTGAATTTTATTTTTGTTTTATGTATGTATCTTTATGTTAGTGCATTTTACTTCTTTTTTTTGTACCACACTTCTCACTTATTATTAATATTCCGCCTCTGATTAAACTCTCTGCATTACCAGGTGGTTGACTGGTAGAGAATGCCATTAGGCATTAAGTCCGCCAATTGTACAACTTACAGTGAAATAAAGTTTATATAATAATAAATATTGATTTGTTTTATACATCGAATTAGCCAGCATCTTTCCGATGCTTAATTTAAAACAGTGCCGTTTGCATCATTTTAGATCGTTGTATAATGCTATATCGTTAATTCAATTTTTAAGTTTTAGGATTCTTACCGAATAGCATAGGGAAGATACTTCAGTAAGTATTGCGAACACAACTACTGGTGCAGTAACAGATACACACGACCAGACGCGGTATACCGCTGGTACTGCTCGAAGAGAAAAAAAAGCAGTGGTTATGCGACGGTTCGAACCTTGGATGACGTTGTCATCGCTGTGATCGGGGAGCACAACCAAAAAATATACCGCAGAATACGGGGGCGAAGCACCGGAATTCCGATCCCTAACACAGTATATAAACGATATGCAAATGTTTCTGGTAGTATCGATACGGTGTTTATGTTCCGATTAAGTAAGTCAGTTTATATAACATGTGTGTTTGTCACCAATTAGTTTGAATAAAGTAATACCAAAATCCTGGAGTGATTAGAAACAACCTGAAAATAAATGCATATGCGGTATTTAAGAGTCATACTAGAGGTCCCGTGTTGAATACCAAATTTCAGTGTATTTCCGTCTTCAAATACTCGGAAACAGCTCGGAGTCTAGAAGTTAGTGGTAATCGTGCCTCGAAAATCACGTACGCATTTATTCTTAATATTTTGCTTCATTTTATGTCTATTTTCAGTTGCAGAATTCATACCAACCGAGAAAGGGAACTATGTACTTAAATTCGGCGAATACACTTACTGGTGCAATAAGAAATACTGGAAACCTGACTCGGCATGTCGATGGTACTGCTCAAAGAGGTCAAGAAAGAAGTGCTATGTGGCGGTTCAAACCCTGAATGACGTGGTCATCACTATGATTGGAGAACACAACCATTAATAAAAATAAATATTTAACCAAACATCTTCAAACGAGAAGGTTTAAAAGACTTCTTCAGCTGCGGTCGTCGTCACCGTCGACTCTGTCTTTGACAAGCTAGTCCTAGCATAGAGTATATCATACTAATTCATTTATATTTATATAAAAAATCTATGAATGGTCTTTACAAAGATTTCGAGACATACTTCTTTATGTTTGTTAGGAAAATGACAGGCTAGTATCCTTCAGTATCTCATGGAATCATGGAGTCTCATAAAGGATATTATAATCATAGTCTTTATCATTGTCAGCTAAAACTCGCCCACTGCTGAACACTGGTCTCCCCCAAGGCTTTCCACAGCGACCGATCACTAGCGGTCTGCATCCAGTTTTATCCTGCGATCTTTACAAGGTCATCTTGTCGCTGGACGTCCTACACTGCGTCTTTGGTTAAAGAATCTCAAAGGATATTTTTATTTTTAAAGAAAAGTTATTTGGTAGAGTCACTATGATGTTTTTACATTATTAAAAATGTATGTCACAAGTGTGACAGAGGTGTCAACAAATTGAATAATTTTAGAATAATTCAATATGAGGATATTGAATTATTCTAAAATCCATGACCTGTCCCGCACGTCAAATTTATCACTTTTTTCCGCTTACCGAATCTTCGCATCACACGCTTTCTTCGTGACTGCGCCATAATGATGCCCAGATCCAACCTTACGATAACCAGGTTGTACACATAATTTCAATTAATAGTAAACTTACTACTCAAATATAGTATATTTGATTGATTTAAATTTCATTGCGCTGATAGTTTTAAAATTGGCGGGCCTAATGGATTCACACATTTTCTGCCCGTCAATCGCTTTGGAATGCAGAAAATTTAATCAATTGTGAAACTTAAATTAAAATAAAAGTAGTTCTAAATAGTTTCTACTCTATTGTCAGAATTCACAAAAAATGGGTGCTTTTTGCTTTGATGCGAAGGCCATTCTTACCAGCACACAAAATGCCGACATTTAGAGTTCCAAAAGGCATTTTCTGAACTGCAAGGCTACTATCAAAACCGAAAAAGAGAACATTTTAATTAATTATGAGCAAAACCATGGTCTTGTCATATACAACATTATTTACGATTTCAAATGTGTTAACATTTATAAATGTATCAATAAATGTTAAAAACACTACTGATTATACCAACATCACATAACGAATATGCGTCGAATAAATACTATACGCCTAATTTTAAAACGTTACTTAGTCAGCAATCATTTTTTAAAAGTCATTTTAAAATCAGTCGTTTTATACTTGTGTAATCTGATAATATAAGTCTTATCTGACGTTGGAAAAATCGGATCTGAGAAGTGTTAATTAAACTAAAGATTCTTCCAAACTCTAGTTTTAATTTATTAAATCTTTTATATAAACTGCTTAAACTATCAATACAGTTTCTAGTTAGTAACTATATTTTACTCGTAAATCGCTCTTTAAATATTAATATTACCATGGAATCCTCAAGAAGTAGTTGACTTTAATACGTGCCAGACAGATCCAATATAATTTTGAACTTTTATATTACAGAATCCCAGATTGTAGCGCAGGTAAATGGTGCAACATTACTACACTATAGAGGATTCACCTTTCGGAAGGGGTATGCGCCGATGAAGAGAAACGTCTTGGTATGGTACTGCTCCAAGAAAACCAGCATGAAGTGCAGGGCATCTGTGAGAACAAATTACAATGGACAAGTCGTTGAGATTGTTGGCGAACACAACCACGAAGCTCGTCGTTTATATACATAATTTCTGTGTGACGCAGATATTAAATTTAAAAGAAACTGAAATCATAGCTTACTTTGCATCATTTGTATTAAAAATACTTTAGTTACGGCTAGTAGTTATTTTAAAAATGCTACCATAAATATTATTAGTTTCTGAAGAGCGTCCTAGCACAGGTAATCTTTAATGCCTAATAAAAGACTAACATAAATTTGTACCCATTAAAAATGTATTTGTTTGTGTCAACCAAATTTTATAATAGAGACGATATGTCATTTATATTTGTTAGTAAGAGCAAGGAAGAACTAATTACTATGTTAGGATGTACAATCATATTTTTTTCTATTTGGGTTGGGTTGGTAGTTATATTTTAGATAACTTATTAAAATTAAACAGTAGGTAAATAAACATTGTTTGTACTGCTTGCACCAGGGCCCCATGTACTAATGTGTGTACACTTAGTACCAATAATAATATTAAATGGCTCTAGGTATTATTAATTTATCATTGCGTTGTTCGTTTCAAATTACGAAACTCCACTGAGTAAGACCCTTAAAGCGTCTTCATGGAACTGAAAACAACATGCATACACGCCTTTTAGATAGAATTAAGACTTTGGCATACAGAAGACTCGGTTAGAGTAGGTATTTTGGATGAAGGTGTAAAGTATATAAAAACTGTTAACTACACCATGGTATGGCATTGTTTGGGATAGTTGAGTCTAAGTGAAATCAATAACTGGTCTGTTTGACGGAGGCTGATGTAATGATAGTGTTTGTCTAATTGTATGTTTTCCCAACCTTAATAATAAAATACGTTGAAGAAATTGATAAAAAATAACGTTAGTGCTTGAGTCTCAACCAACCAACTCCGCATTGGAGGATTTACGTTCTGGAGTGCACAAGAAATAAACAACGCGTGAAGATGGCACTATTCCAAGAAATCCATATGAAAATGTACGGCTACCATCAAGACCCGTGAAGGGACGATTGTATCTATTCATGGAAAGCATTATCATTAATGTAATATAGCTATTAAACCTGAGATGTTGACGATTTACGGTCGGTTTTACAAAGTTCTGTTAAGTTCTGGTTACCATTATCTGTTCTATACTTCATACAAAATGACGTATTTATGAATATTTCGTTGGTTTATTTTTATTTGTGGATGATGAAACAGGCACTTCGTCTTATTTTTACTTTTGGGTAAACTGGTAAGTGGATTTTGTCTTATGTGGAAACTCAGGACTCATTAAAAATTTATACCATAGTACAGGCGTCGATGGTCAACCGTATCTGACGATTGCGTCGGTGAAACTTTATTATTAAATATTTTTAAATGATTATTATTTTTAACTCATCGATACTTACAAAAACATACCTATAAACATATTGTTACTACACCTTTGTATACAGGGCAATTTCGCATGGTGTTGCTAAAGTTTTAAGATATGAATACGACCATTTAAGAACATTAACTCTGGATATTAAAAAAAAACATGTGTTTCTATATTGATATTCTAGATGTTGTCTTTCAGAAGCATTAAGTTAATGAAAACATTTCTTTTAGTTAAAAAAGACTCGCGGCTGCACTTCATACTGACAGAGAAAGGCAATCGGATGATCCTCTACGAAGGCCACACGTACACCTGTAACAACAGGCTGGCCCCTCTCGCCGCTGTCAAGAGGTGGTACTGCTCGAAGAGAATAAGGGGAAAATGCTCTGCCTCCTTGAAGACCTGTGAAGACATGCTAGTAGGCGCCTACGGTAAACACAACCACAGCAGTTAACGAATGCAAAATCTATATTCAAGAAACGACTTACTACACCACTAATAATTTCGAGAACTGGTAGACCGGTTTTCATGTTTTTTACATTGTTGGACCCCGAATCGGGCGGGACAAGGCTGGAGCGAAACGATGTTAACCGGGACCACCATACTTAGTAAATAAGAAATTACGTGTGTCTGTTCTTTTTTATTTGTAAGACATTTATAAAGATGAAATAAGAAACCAAAAATCTGCGCATGGGTAGGACTTGAACCAGCAACCTTTTGGCTGACCGGGCCAAACGCTCTTACCAATTGAGCTACCGTGCTAAAAAAAAAGGTTGCTAGTTCAAGTCCCGCCCGTGCACAGATTTTTGGTTTCTTATTTCATTTTTATTAATATAAAATATGACACTGTGAGTGTTAAAAACATTCTAAAGCATTAGATAACGAAGCGCCATCGGTTTCCAAGTTGAATTTATTCTGTAAAGAATAACTGCTTGGGCCATCTGTTACATAAACAGACGGCTAGATGGCGCGAAGCGTCACGCAATTGACGTTTTCATAAGAGACCACAAATTTCGCAGGGTCGGACTGACAGCACGGTAGCTCAATTGGTAAGAGCGTTTGGCCCGGTCTGCCAAAAGGTTGCTGGTTCAAGTCCCGCCCGTGCGCAGATTTTTGGTTTCTTATTTTATCTTTATCAATATAAAATATGACACTGTGAGTGTTAAAAACTTTCTTAAGCATTGTTAGACATTTATTTAGATTAAAATATAAAAATACCTTTTCATCTATGGTTTTTATGATACATAGACAAAAAATAATCATTTTTGCGTAAGTTTTACTATAACAAATCTCAGATGATTACAATAAATATGCTTTACATTATTTCATATTATGTTTTTACTTTATCGGTACTTAAGCTCACTTGCGCATATTAGGACCTTTTTGTCTTTGTCAACATC
This sequence comes from Pyrausta purpuralis, assembly GCA_963924145.1. NCBI lineage: Eukaryota > Metazoa > Arthropoda > Insecta > Lepidoptera > Crambidae > Pyrausta > Pyrausta purpuralis. The sequence goes on from OZ001643.1 coordinate 25,959,852, forward strand.
AATGAAACTGACAGAAACAGTGCCGTAACCATGAGTTGCTGTCGAAAAGTCATAATCGTTTACTATAGTCGCTAGCGAGTAATCACGCATCGAGCAGATTTTATAATAGTCGTACCATGACTCGCGTTGACTTGTTAGCGACAACTCGATAGTAAAAGACGATACAAATTCACTATCGTAAACACGCAATCAAAAATAGCTATATACCTATATGGCTGTTTCTTTCTAGCACACTAAAAAGCCAGGGTAGGTAACATGTCTCGGTAACCCTGCCAATTGTAAGCGTCACAGAGCAGCGGTGTAGGTTTAAGTTTTACGAGTATTGGTTTATGTTTGCCTTTCTCGTTATTAACTTGACGTTATTGACTTAAAAAACAATGACTATTTTTTTCGAAAAAAGTGGTTGCCAGCGCTTTCAGGCACAGTGATGACATAGATGATGAACAAGATGGCAAATTGTATCTTGTGTTGTAATCAGAATTTTGGCTTTATTGGATATGTATTTGCCACGAATTTCAGAATTACTGTGAAACATTAAGTCAGCACGGGGTAGGAAGATATTGATTTTGCTAGGTCCGCCAGTACATTATAAATTAACCAATAATTTACGCTTCGTTATGCTAATGAGTAACTCTACTACAGTTGAAACGGTTTTTCTCGATGGCATCTGTCACATTTGTCGTTCACTGTACCCATTTGCTGTGGCAACTGAAAAAAAGCGTTAGTCGTTTACGAAAACATTTCGATAGATTTTTTACGAAGTGAACCCATACTGACGATTTTAGTTCTGCAAGTGACCGCTAAAAGCGCTGTGCAATTTTCCATACACTTTTTTTACATCGTCACTAGTGAGTTTTTAAACGTAAACTCATAGTAACGGTACATAAATTACGAATAAAACTGCTACTACTTTAATCCTGACATGTGCTATGGGGCCTACGGCCTATGTTAAAGCAATTGTGTTAATCTACAATAAATCATTTGTTTCTTATTCATCATAATATTCTTAGTATCTACACAACATTTACAGATTACATCAGGTATCATAAAAAACCTTCACTTTTTAGAACACTACGCTTAAAATAGTTCTAGTGTGCCAATTGGTGCAAAATAAGTAAAAAAAGTATATTTTAATGTACTTACGATTTTGTATTTCTTTAGCGCTGGCAATTCTACTAACATCGAAAGGCAAAGAGCAAATGTTTTACAAGAATAAAAAGTTTTACAAGCAAATCGAAGGCGTCGATAAGATAAGGTGGCGATGCACTAAGAGGGGCTGCAGGGCGTTCTACTGTGTCGTCTCTGGAGTCATCACTAGGAGGCAAGAGGTCCACAATCACTACGACGAATGAGGTGCCTAAGAAGTGTCTAGGATGAGTAAATGATCTATAACAAATACGTACGTACTGCGCGAATGTGTGTGCTGCGTAGGTTTAATTTTAAATTTGGATTTTTATGTAGTGTAATATGTAATGCTACAATGTGGACTGTCAAATTCCAAAGGAGTAATAATATTATGACACTTTGTAAATATTATGAAATTTCGACTTTGCGTGCCCGCTATTGGTTCATGGTATTGTTTTTTTTATATCTATTGGTTTGGTATGTCTATTGGTATTTATTTCCCGACTGCGCCAGAAGGAGGGTTATGTTTTTCGAGCGTATGTATGTATGTCCATTTCATTGGCACGCCCTACAGCCCAAACGGATGAACGGATTTTAATATATGAGAAGTCATTTAATTTGCAATAATACAAGAAATGGAATAAGCTTTATAAAATTTGAAAATAGTGAGTAATAATGAAGAAAATGGGGGAGGAGGATTGTATTTTTTCATGTCATAGCAATATAAGTATCAAATGAAAGCTAGCAACTTGGACATTACAAAAATATATACTCATATGAGATATTATGTTTACATATTTAAAAATTAAATGTCAAACTCGATACACATCGTCGACGACGAGTTAGTCGTAAATCAGAAATAACAATAAATAAGTTAGTCGCAAATATTTTATAAAATAATAAACCCCAATTTTACTTATTATGAGCATTACATTAAAGAACTTTGAAGCAGTTACTTAGCTCAAACTCGACTCTTTGAGAAACTAAAAAGTCTTCAAAAAATATTATTAATAAAACTAAAACAAAACGATTCCTTACAAAATGCTCGAAGGTGCTGCAGGTTGCAAACGTAGTTTTGGTAGATGTTCAAGTATTGTTTGTCCCCGCCTGCAGCACCTCAAAGTAGCCAGCCTTGTTTTTCCCTTTTCAGTGCATTGTTGTAACAGTTGGGTTTTTCATTTTTATTAATAATATTTTCCGTACCTATTTTTAGTGTAAATGCAATGTAGTTCATTTATTTGGATACGTACCATTGAACTCATTTGTATTTTTATAGTACAATATGATACAAGTGTGCTAAGTTGACTATTATATACAGGGCAACATTGTGTGATCCAAGAAAGCCGCGTATATTATGGTTACAGGCACACGTGTTTCATACGACGTTTTTCAACACACTTGCGAGGAAAAAACAACAAGGCTCTTAATTTAGTAAGTTTTAAATTATTGAAACAGTTAGTATTAGTACAATTTTTCACATAAATACTGTTTGTTGCTAAAATTAAAGTTATAACCCGACTAAATTATATCGCTTCTTCTTCTTTTTACTTACGACTTGGTACTAGGGTACAAATGTAAATTGGTCGGGTTAAAAAACTAAAGGCACTCGCACATTTCAATAATGTACTGAAAAAGCACGCGTGTTTGATATCTAGGATTATGAGCCAAAAATTGGTGGAATAAAAACGTGATTTTGAGCAAGTGTGTTGAAAAAAGTTATTTGTCTGAACCTACATGCTTGATTGATCTTTGTCCATTAAATAAAATCTATAGAAAAAAATACGCTTTTACTTACCTAATTGTTTTATGATTTAGAACGTTGTATTAGGCGTTTTATGAATTCAAATTCAGAATACAAATTAAATTCTTCCTCTTCATCTGTTTTTTTCGTTAGGCTAGTACTTATCATATCCAGTAGATCCGAGGAAACCTGTAGAGCGATCAAAATAACTTCTGTAGGAAAGGATAGTTTTAGAAATATTGTTAGTTGCCTCCTAGCAAGTGATATTTTTTGTTAATTATGTGCACTGTCTGGATATTTTTGTAAGCATTTAATGTTATCTAAGTCTATGTTTCACAGAGCAATAAACACCTTCTGTTAAGGTTATTTTTGTTATTATTTATGTGTATATGTGCCACTTGTCAGTTTCGTTTTTATATCAATCAATCATGTTTTTTTTCTGTTGTCATCATGATAGTTAATATTTCTAGTCCACGAAGAAATATACGTGACTATAATCTTATTATGCCTCTTAAATTCTTTGGTGGTAATACCTAAGTAGATGGTGACTGTCTTGCCATTTTTAATTGACTGATGTCAAATGCTACGAGCATATGTAAATGTGATCCAACTGGTTAAACGTATATTTTTTTAAGGATCAATTAAACAGAGTACATGCGCAGTGTAGAGAACAGTCACATTACGCCTATTATAATAGATTTGTTTTTCAGGATCCGTTCAAATCGTCATGTCCAAGAAAGGCAAGCCTCTTCTATGCGTGGACGGCTACACGTATTTCAAGAAAACAAAGAAAAGTAATACGAGCAAGACGTCGTGGGCATGTTCCACTCATGTGCCTCGGGGGTGCAAGGCGGTGATACACACCACGGAGACAGAGATTATAAGAACCAATACTGTTCATAATCACTGAAGCAAAACGGTTAATGATGCCTTTAATAAACATTTTGATAGAGCCCCAGTCTAAATAAGTAATTCGTTTAGATTCATATATTTTTAGAAGTTTGCCAATTATTATACTTTTTATGTATTTATTTATATAGATCTATTGCATAGTTTCTATCGCGGGCCTTGAGCATGGAGACCGAATCCAGAAATTCCGTAACGAAAATAACCTAACACGCCCCACTCCGACTTGCACAGCGATGATACTTTTTAGTTTTTCCATCTATCGATGAATAGCAGAACTTTTAATGACTTTTTGAAATATCACGCTTGTCTCTTTAATTTAGTAACCCACCTTTAGGTTGTATCGGTTGTATTTATAAAATAAATAAATAATTATAATTGCATAAGTTGATAAAAAATGCTATGCAATAGCTTTACCGCGGCAGTCTCCGAGTGCCACACGTCTTCTTTTTTTCTATTGTATGTTTGACATCACAATACTGATATACTTCCTTTAGAATTAGGACATTCAGGGTTTTAATGTACTGATAAATTGACAAAGAGAAGTTAACTTCCTATATTGATAAGGGTCAGTAATATGGTTACCTCATTAGCATTCATCATTTACTATTTAGTCAGCATCCCTGCAAAATAGAAAAGTATGTTCTTACGTTTAATTAATTGATCTACCTCAATTTTTAATATTGCTGAATTATTTTTGTTTTAATTCAATATCATTCTCGTTTTTTGTATTGTTTTACAGTTTTATGATAATCAAATGCTTCTCAATTTCTTTTAGTTCTTTTGTATCGTCTATTTTTGAACGTTGTTGTAGTTTAACAAACGCCAAGGTAAGAAAAAATATATTGTTTACTCTAGAATACTGTTAAAACAAGTGTGTACTTAAAATAAAAATTATTATGATCGTGTGATCATAATAATTTGTTTTAGAAATGTTGGGAAAAGTACAATTTTCAATATTTTTCTTGAAGTTTTGAAATTATTTAATTAGTAATAGATTCGTTTTTAAGTTTTAAATTTAATCACGCATGTTTTGTATTTTTTTCTAAATAAACTTTTTAAAATTATGGGCCTATCTCATTTATTTATTTCACACAAGGCTGAATATAAAGTTTAATTGAATTAAAACTTAAATATCCTGTAATATATTTTAAAGTGGTTTAACTTTTTAAAATATATATAGTTTTGATTAAATAACTAATGTTTTTTTTTATATGTAACTCAAAAAAAAAATTCAAAATTACTTTATTTTGCACATAGGCTATTGCTAGCACTTACACGTCCCAACATTGGCCCTACCACAGCTTCGGGACAATTGTGGGCTAGTTACTAAATTATAAGGTTTTTTTTTTCAGGACAAGTTCGAATGACAACTTCGATGCAAGGCAAGCCGCTGCTATACTTGAATGGGTTTACCTTCTACCGGAAGTCTACGGCTCATATGTCCCAGAAAACAAGATGGGTATGCTCCACACACCATCCTAAGGGATGCCGGGCTGTCATCTACACGTATGCAGATAAAGTTATAAAGCAACACAATATTCATTCGCATTGAAACCTGTTAATTACGCCTCTTCAAATTGTATGTGTTTTATTTGTTTGACTGATAGTTAAAGCGCTCTTCCTATGATATAGTCCATGAAGATAAAAATAAAATATTGAAATCTGCCTCCCTTGTTAACTGAACTTAAAAACTTAAATGATTTAGCTCTCTTAACTGCTATTCTATAAGAAGCACCTTTCAATCGACATTTGAAAAAAGAGTGTAAGTTTAGGCAAGATGTTAAATGCTCTCTGAAGAGTTCTCAGTACTAGGTAATACAAATGCGGATGCATACCTAATGCATTTGTTAGTTTTATAGTGTTGTTATTTCATAAACTATTAATAGTATTTTTTTCGTGTTGTGTAACTTCATAAAACTCTGAAACCATATTTTCGAATCACTCGCGTGAAAATGGCGTGTGATTTCCTTTCATTATTATTCAATTTTCGATTGAAAAATAGTTGTTCTCACGGCAATGATGCACAAAATATAACTTTTTTTTTAAATACTTTCGTCTATATTAAGCGTAAAAGAGTTTACTTTTTATTGATTCTACTAATTGAACTTAAATTAATCGGAATATTGAGGCGAGTGATTAAAAAATAGCGCTCGATTGCAGTAAAATGTTAATGCAGCCGCCGAAGTAAAGGCTTGCCATAGTCGACGAGTTTAAGATCCATTACACATTGCGACTTTTAGAATCGATCCAGTCGCGCGATAGCATAAATGCAGAAGCGTGACTGCATCGATACTAAAGCGAGTTACTATCGTTGCAATCGCGAATATACAGTACATAATTTGTCTATATCCAGCTTCTGCATCGCGACTCCATCGATGTTAACTCGCGTTAGCATCGCGACTGTTTCGTTGCTTAAAATAGCGCAAATGTATAAAAATTTTCATTTTGCGACTGCATCAATGCTGCATCGCGACTGTGTTGCTGCTAAAAGTCGCCGTGTGCAAAGGGTCTGATAAGTGTGCACGGGACTACGTCCAGCTTCTCAGTGTCGTAATAAAATAAAGATTTCATGATATAACATGTGTCTATTCATTAACTTAAAGGGCGTTTACAAATATTTACAACATCTCTAAAGAAATCACTCTTCTCTATTTTAGTGTAGGGGACAATGTCTCGCTATGCTACCGTCATGTACTGTACTTAATAATACTTATTAAATTTGTTATGTAAATTTGTTATTTCGGTAAATAAAATGTATTTACTATTATTATATTTGTGCAGATGTGTATACCGTGAGACTATCGAGGAATGGTAAGAAGATAATAATATTGAATGGATTATCTTATTTCAAGAAACAATCTAGTAGATCTAACATTGAACGCTGGACCTGTTCCACTCATCATAATAGAGGGTGTAAAGCTGCCTTGAAAATCTTTGGAGGCGAAATCCTCGGCAAGAATACTAAGCATTTCCATCAAAATATTGAATCAAACGTAATTATAAAAATAGGTTCATCAAAATCACGTATGCGCATAATTTCCCTTCATTTTGTGTAAAAATACAATAACTTATGATGAATTAATTTATTATTAATTGTAGTAATTTTATTAATACTCTAAGCTTGTAAGCTACATGTCGAAATACTAATCCTGAATACAGTCTACTATGCTTGTTATTTTTCATGTTCCTCTTTCATAAAATGATTTAAGTGTGTAGGTTAGTGTCACTGAGATAACGTTTATTTTTTGATGATTATAATTTTCCATATTTTCTTGAGAATTCCGCTTTGTTGGCCATGTTAATATAACCCTTAAGTATTTAAATATGATTTTTTGAAATAATAGAGTGTTATCTGTTTAACAAATTATTCTACAAGACTGTCGAAAAATGGAAAGCTTTTGATCATTTACGACGGTTTCTCATACTTTATGAAAAAAAAACAGTGGAAGAGAAACTCGGGCCTGCTCATCGCGTCACACCAAAAGATATAAAGCGAGATTGAAAATAGTTGAAGGAGTTATCTTACAGAGCGATCTCGAACATAATCATGAACCTACTCGTCAGGATAAGAACAACTAATATTAGCATCACGGCTGCTTTAGTTAACTCTAATCTTTTTAAATAAGTCAAAATGACAGCTTCTTAGCTTTCTTTTTTCACGACTACCGAACCAAAAACCAAAACCGGTGTGGTATGTTTTAATGTTGTAAACGTAGAGCAGTAGTATTGTAACAATCAATAGTACGAATTGATTCTGTGATATGAGTTTTTAGTAATGAGATTTTACTCCTTAGGATAGATGTTTAATAAAAGTAAAACATTATTACTTAGAACTGTAAATGGACGTACAACATAATGCAGATCTGATAATAAACAAAAAATCTAAGCATTTTCCCTTGAAATAGGAAGTCTTGCAAGATTTAGAAATACTTTAATAAATTGTAAGAAAAAGTTATGATAATTGTGGAAAAGTCTTGTTTTTTTTTCATCTTTGCTTTAGTATTTTTTCTATCTTGAAAAAAAATGTTTTTAGTGATGTTCGTAAAATCTTGCAGAGGGAAGACTATGCTTCAGATTGGACAGTACAAATATTACTCACAAGGGCGAAGGGCTGAGGACTCGATGAATGTGTACCTATTTCAGCCTTAAGCAATCTCGCGTCAATATGTGTATAATATTATCATATATCTAATTATCAGACAATTATTAGGAAGTCACGAATACAACAGGACAGGTTAATTATACCGAAGCGAAGTAACAATTTGGTAGGGCAAGTTCACAAGCACTTATGAATAAACACACCTCCAAGTGAAATTTATTTTAATTAATGAAAAATTAAACGTTTATTATATTTTCAAAAAAAAAAACATTACACTAAACTTGTATATCTTATATTATTTTAGTTAAGTTCGTGAAATCTTAACGCGGGAGAACCATGATCCGGATAGATCAGCGCACGTACCGCTCCCAAGTGGTGAAGGGGGCGAGAACCCGCTGGGTATGCTCCACTCACAGCAACAAGCAATGCCGCGCTGTTGTACATACTTATGGGAATGTGATAGTTAAACTGAATGATAGACACAATCATACAAAACGCACTCGTTCAACATCAGATTAATTAAGCAAATATTAATTTTGTCAGGTTTAAATAAAAGCACAAAAGTTGAAGAATGATTTCTACAAACTAACAGTATTTTGTACTTGATTGTAAATACTTTGTTTTATTAAGTCATTGTGATCCCTTAATATTTTTATTCCAATATTTTTGGCTGAAATTTTCCACCAAAATAAAGCGTGTTTATTTCATATCATTTAAAGTAGAGTTCGTGAAATCTCAACGGGGTAGAACCATGATCCGGATGGGATGGTACACGTACTGCTCGCAGCAGGTGTCGGGGGCGAGGACTCGGTGGTCGTGCTCGACGTACAATAACAGCCAATGCCGCGCTGCTCTAAATACTTATAATAATACGATAACCAAATGTAATGGTAAACACAATTACTAAAAAACGCGCTCATACAACAAAAAGATGATTGAACTATTTATTATTTCCTTTGTAATTGTAATCTTTCGTAGGATTAGGTTTGCTGTGAATGATACGTAATTGGTCCTACTGAATTGGTTTGAAAACTTAATTGGTTTTATTGTTATCTATAAGTTTAACTTATATTTATTCTATAATAACTGTTTGTTTCCCAAATAAATAAATAAAAATTTAGGTTTAAATAAAAACACGCAAGTTAAAGTATATCTTCTGCGTGTAAAACATGATTTGTACCTAAAAGTAAATGTTTTATTTTTTATAAATTTACTGTTATACTTCAATATCTTTATTGTTTTCCTCAATAATTTTTGCTGATCCCTTTGACCACACTGAAACGTAAGTATATATCATATCGTTTTCAGTTAAGTTCGTGAAATCACGACGCGGGAAAACCTTGATTCAGATAGGGCGGTACACGTACTGCTCGCAGCAGGTGTCGGGGGCGAGGACTCGGTGGTCGTGCTCGACGCACAACCACAAGCAATGTCGCGCTGCTGTACATACTTATGAAAATGAGATCATCAAACTTAATGATAAGCACAATCATTAGATATTTACATATCTATAAATAACAAAAACAACCGTAATAAAACCAATATGTGACCGTGCTTAATAATAAGTGAAATTATATCTCATACCTGACCATGTTGTGTTTGTTTTGGTCAGCGACCCCTAACTCGGGGCAATAGTATGAGTAATATCTTCTAAAAAAGTATTCCTTTCACAAAATGTCTTTTATTTTCATAACGCATTCACGTAACTAGTAAACTACAAAAGCCGACCGGGCGTTAGTAGTTTTTCAATTAACTCAATAGTATCGCAAAAATTAATTGATTTTGCTTGTACAATCATGTCTGAGTCAGGGGTCGCTAACCAAAACAACACTTGTCAATGTAATCTTAAGAAAACAATACAAGTAATAGAAACTTAAGCGGTGCTTATTTTTCTGATGCTTATAAGGTCCATCTCTTGGATCAATAGTCGATTTTATATTTTCTATCGCTGGTCTGGTCTGCTTGAAAATGGGCACATGTTGCTGTTCCGGGTATGTTCGTAATGTCACGTCGCGGGAGGACTATGATCCAAATAGGACACTACACATACTGCTTCCAAATAGCCAATGGGGCGAATACACGGTGGATGTATTCCACTCATCACGAAAAGAAGTGTATTTTATTTTTACGCGAGTATGAAAACAAAATTATTCAATTTAATACACACATAATCATTAGAAGTTTATTACTACATAGTAACGGATTTATTTAACTAAAATAAAGACGCTAACTAAAGTGTAAATGATAATACATTTACACTTTAGTTAGCGTCTTTATTATTAAGAGCAAAAAAAAAGTATTTTCTAGTCTCTGCAGATATTCATTGACTTACCATTTTTACCATACTCCATACCACACCTTTTACTCGTTGTCTTACTTCTTCAATAATGTCTGCTGCTTGTAGTTGCGAAAGTATTGATTATTTTATTTACGTTTAAACCTTTACATTTCAGTGAAGTTCGTGACGTCTCGCCGCGGGAAGACCATGATCCAGATTGGCCAGTACACGTATAGCTCCCAATTGGTGTCGGGAGCGAAGACTCGTTGGGTGTGCTCCACCCATAACTACAAGCATCATTGCGGACATATATATATATATATATATGACAACGACATAAAGAAACTTTTTAGGGTTCCGAATCCGAAAAACGGAACCCTTATAATTTCGTATTTCACAGCCACTTTATTCTGTTACTATAAGCATCAAATTTTAAACCGGAATATATTAATGACGTTCAAACCTCAACATTTCAGTAAAGTTCGTGAAGTCTCAACGAGGGAAGACCATGATCCAGATAGGCCAGTACACGTACAGCTCCCAAAAAGTGTCGGGAGCGAAGACTCGCTGGGGTTGCTCCACGCACAACAGTAAACAGTGTCGTGCTCATGTATACACCTATGAGAATGAGGTCATGAAAATAAATGTTAAACACAACCATTAATTACATAATATTGAAGTGCGCATCTTCGAAGGAGTCACTTTAAACTAGTAAATAAAGTACACATCAAATCATTTTACTTTCTGAAGTATGTATGTGAAACCACATCCGCAACCGATGTATCTACGTGACGTTGGTGTTTGTGTGCGCAACTTAGGCAACAAATCGTAAAATATGTCTATGTAATGTTAGATTAAAATGTCCTGTTTTAAAATAAGATAGTTAGTATTAGGTAGTAGTATCAATTCGGTAAGTAGTAATTTTGCAAGAAAGGTTGTAACGGTCCCAAGGAAAAATGGGGTTGTTCGTCCCACAACAACAGAGGTTGCTGTGATTGTACGTGCGATACAAAATGAGATCGAAAAATCAAATGTTTTTTGAAACATCTGCGGTTAATTTAGTTTTTTTTTATTTGGTTAGAAATTTCTGTGGTAAAAAGATACAGTACATTGTGATCATTTTTTTTAACTGACATTGGTTTCTAAAAATAATTATTTAAAAAATCATTACTTTATGCCTGTGATGAGGATTTGACGATTTTAAAATTATTGTAATTGCACACCTTGGTTTTCCAAGCAGTTTTTTTTTGTGAGACTACAGTCTCTATAGTTTGGTAGCCCAAGTTTTTGAAATTAAATAATAATATTATGATACGATGCTAAAAATTTGCATTTTTATTTTTGTTTCACTTATAAAGCGTCAACAAACACTAGATGACGTACCTATATAAAAAAATGCTTCATGATTTCATTGACTACAAATGAATGCAATTTAAAAATAATTTCCTTATATTTATTTGTTACTGTATAATTTTTCCCATCGGTAATTTTAAAACAAATAAATGATTGCAAAAATGTAAACAGACCCTTACTATGAATCATTATTTTGATGTTTCTGTAATTTTTCAGTGGAATTTGAAATCGGCCTGATTGCTCATTCAATTTTTAATGCGCCTAACATGGAACAAACAAGGTTCATTCCGTCCAGAAGAGGCAAGATGCTGTTAGAAGTCGGAGGGTTCACATTCTGTACTCAAGCGAAGACAGGGTTGAAAACAAGATGGGTGTGCTCTACACATAACCATAAGAAGTGTAGAGCTGTCGTTCATACAATTAATGGAGAAATCATTAAGATAAAGAATGAGCATAACCATATCCGATATTTTACTTAAAAAATAATAAATTATATTTTGCTCTCATCATTTCTTAGAGAAGCATCATACTATCTTGGGAGCGCTTAAAATCTATGATACTCACCTATTGATTACACATTTATGTAATCTGTTTGGACCATTCTGGTTTGAATTGATGAATAAGTACTGTACTTCAGCATCTTGTTAAAATTTCTATGACATTACGAGTCAATTTTAAAATTATTCTTACAATATTGCAATTATGTTAGTTTTTTTTGTTATTTTACGCCGCCTCAGCGGTTTCTGCGTCACCCAGTGGTTGACTGGTAGAGAATGCTTTAAAGCTTTAAGTCCGCCATTTGTACTTCATTTTGTTTGTGCAATAAAAAATATATATAAATTAATTGCAATAAAATTGAGAGAAAGCGATTGGTAGGAACGCGAGACTCCAAAGATACCATTATAAGCTTATGTAAGACGTTATTACAAGGCCTGCTAAATACATTATGGCTGCCTGACTATGTGCTCAAAAACATATAATAGTATTTAAGATGACATCAAAAACCTTAAAATTATACAATTGAAATCAGAACTATATAGGTGGCTTATCGGTGACTTGATGACAGACTTATAACATGAAAGACTTTATTGATTAATGCTAATACAATTAATTTAATCTGAAATGTTTCAATTCATTCAATATTATGTCAATATGTTAATTGTTATATGTAATTTGTACCTAATTAATATCATGTTATATTTTTTATACCAACATATAAATTTTGCATGCTGTTTGTAATAGCAAAAGATGTGCACAAATTTACCAGTATGTACAATCTTTAAAAACCATGTTTTTGAGCAAATAAATATTCTGATTCTGATTCTGATAACATCAGTTATTTTTTAGTTTCGCTTCAAGTAAGTAAAATCTCTTTTGGTGTCAAATATTACAACGGTATGACAATGCAAAATAAAATCTCATGTGAGCAATAGGTACAAAATTAGTATCATCAGAAAGAGGCAAACGATTAAAAAACATGAGAAGCACACATTTTTTTTAAGACTACAAGTTTAAAAAAATAGTAGATGGGTTTTCCCTACTGCTTTAAAGGCGAATATTTCGCCTTACTGTTATAAAAGCTAGAGAACTATGCACAAAGTTAAAAAACTTATCATATTTATAATTAATACCATATTTTGATATCTGACAAGATACTTACTCTATTAAAATATTTTGCAACTACTTTTGGCACTGGCCCATAGAATAATAGTTATGATACCTACGAAGTTATATATAAGTTATAAAATGAGACAACTGTATACTTCATGATATCCCATTAGCGCTATCGGTCTAATATTTCGTACGAAACGTTGTTCCATATTTTAATTATTCTTCATTAAACGTTTATTTGTCGATAGTAAAACAGGCCTTTAATCAATGCAAGACCAGTTATATTGTTCTTAAGTATCTGTATCATACAGTTTCTGAAATCACAAAATTATTTTAATGTGTCATATTTACCAAATATCTGTCTTTCAAAAAATTAAATTCCTAATTTGATTTTTCATTACAGGTACTGTACAATTCGTACTGTCACAAAAAGGGAAACAACTGCTGCAGTACGAAGATTACACATATTGCTTGAAAGCATTGAGCGCCAATGGGAAATGCCGGTGGTCTTGTTCCACTCATTGTGCTCGTGGATGCAATGCCATCATACATACATTTAAGGAATATATTGTAAGTGTAAAAAATAAACATAAGCATTAAAGATATATCTGACATCAAGGTCCGTCGCTTGACTTATAAAACACCCCGACGTCAATCTACACTGAGCCCATATGGCGGCGTGGTGGCGTAATTGCTTATACTATCTCGTACTTGCGATAAAAAGGATATTGTAAATTACATTTTCGTAAGGCTGTGTGTTTTCATTTCCAAATGGAGTCATGTCAGTTTTTAAACCGTATTAAATTGTCATCAAAGTCAATTAAGCTTTGTAATCAACTTTTTTGATTCACAAGATGTATACTAAATAGTCTTATAATTGTAGTATACTTATAGCTGTAGAATTGCATGAGTATTTTCTAAAAGCAAACATTTAAGTAGATATATTGAAGGAACTGCGAATGAAAATTTTATATTAGTGCATTATTAGTATGTCTGCATTTTTAAATGATTTAATTAATTAATTTCGTGCGAGTTAATATTTTTCAAAGTCCTATTTTAATTCTTAAACGATTCTCAGTTAAACATATAATGCATCATAGCATCCTTGCCGCAAGGATTGCCGCAATGGTTTCGTTTTTGAATAGGTAGTTATTTAGTTATTTTTTTATGTTGCATGTCATAGTTTTTTTTTTCTTGTTTGTTATTTATAAAAAAATATGTAATGTATGTAATTGATTTTATAACAAGAAGTAGTCTAATCACCAGTTCCACAATCCACAAGTAAGCACTAACCAATGAATTATAAAAAACACCCAAACATAAATGTTGTTCATAAATATTATAAAATAATATTTTGTTTTTCAGTGCCAGAAAAAGTTGCAATATTCAAGTGCATTTAAACGAATACACGTTCAGTAAGAGAACTTCCACTCGTCTCAAAAAGAGATGAGTGTGTAGCACTCATGTATTGGAGGCTGTAAAGCGTCGGTACGAGTACACCTGTGGATAAGGCAATAATTGTGAAGATCTGTAACGAACATCACCATTAAAACTTATACATTAATTTATTCTTCATGTTTTAAAGGTGTGCCACATGGCGTCAGCCTTTTGTGCTAATCATGGTTTTGTAAAAAATAAGTAAACTCTGTGTTCTTAAAATACAAGAAAATATCAATTTTTTGCAAGAATGTTTGGGTTCACAAACTAAATGTTGCTAAGATATCGTTGTCTGTTGTGCCGTTTACAGTCGAATTTGTAACCTCCTCCTTTTTGAAATCGGTTAAAAGGTTTTCTGGCAGTCACCAACATACACATTAAAATTCCAAAAAATGTATCATCTTTACATCATCAGCACGGTCCAATCCATTGATTGAATACAAAGATTATAGATACGTGCATCATCTGCTGGTTTTATCCAAGAGCATACAATGGGTCTGCCCTTCCAACAAATGGTGTACGACGAATGTGCATACTAGGGATTTCAAACTAGTCAAGACAGCTAACGAACACACCTCGAGTTGTTCTAAATATAAATTTCAAAGGACATTGTTCCGAGTCCATACATCGTTCGCCTAAGAACCAACAGTGATGAAAAGAACCTTTCTCGGTTTGAAATAACATGTATTTGTATGTAAGAACAATAATTTTTGACGGACACTTCATACGAACATAATTATAGCTTCATCATAGTGAATTTTAGGTTATGTTTTATTATTATAAAACATTATTTTCATTTCATCATAACAGCTATCTTATCGTCATACTAAGTACTGGCAGCTTGTTTTGCCTACTTCTTTATTTTACAAACATGATGTTTAATATTACAGTAATATCATAGTAGGTACCTACCTACATGAACAATTGGGCGCCTTTCTTTCTCCTAGGTTCCCGCGCTTTTGTTTCTGACTTTGAAATGGTTGGGTCACTCCTGTCATCTGCCCTTTTTTTTTCGAGGAACAAAGGTGATTTAGCTAATGACGGCACAATTATATTGTTTTTTTTTTAAAATAAAAAACGATGAATTTACAGTATTGTATTCCTGAGACACATAATAATTTGTCTTTTTAGCCTATTTACTAACTAAATTAAGTGAGTGAAGACCGTATTGTGGTATTGGCCAAATCACAAAAGCCCATACAGAACACAATAGTATAAAAAAATATTATGTAAAGAGTTCAAAATCAATTTAAAATTGATTTTACGAAACAATAGTGTCCGTTACAATCAAATGAATGTTTATTAATGCAAAAAAGAAGACATGAATTTTGGTAATTGACAAATTTGTGTTGATTCTTAGGCGAGTTTTATCAATATCCTTTGTACAGTTACAAAAGTCTTTCGTGCACATCATAAACAGGGTCACTAAGGAAATCTATTTACAATTGAAATTTGCTTTTATTGGTTTCAGTGACGTTGATAAAGACTGCAAAGGGTTAAATGAATATAAAAGGAGGAAAATATACCTATTATTTGAAGCCAGGTAACTATGGAAAAAAGCGAACAAGCAGAGGTGGTGTTGTACTTAAAACAAATACTGTAAGGCGTGCCTTCATGTGGTGGATAATAAAATTGTTGCAATATTCGATAAACATGACCATGACAAGAAATGTAGCTATGTTGTTTTTGCACACAGCATCAAAGGATCTGATTTGCCATAGTTATTATTCAATGGCAAAACAGATCGTTTCGCACTTATGGCAATTACCATTAAATAATTCAAATATGGAAAGTCATTTCATTTAAAGTATTTGACAAATAACGCTAACTTATAGTTAACATTTAAAAACTTATAAGGAAATTATGAATCAGTTCACACAAAGATGCAGCACATAATACTCAGGCGGTAGTCTGTCGATATAAAGTAACAGCAGTCGCTTACAAAGAGGCAGCTTGTCGTCGACCTAAAGCCGAATGCGGTCGAATTGTCGTTGTAATGCCGGCAATATCACGTCAGCAGTGAGATTATGCAATTCAGCGCGAAAGTTTAAAAGCTTATTCCAGCAGTTTTGTTGCTGTTGTAATCAAGTGCTGCTCATATACACAAGTGCTGCTCATATACGCAGCTCTTTCATGGACCAGTTTATGATTTGGTTTTAAAACCAATTTTCTTCTTTTCAATTTATTACACGATTAATTTATGAAATACTTTAATGTTCAATTTAAAAACCCTATCAATTGTGTTCATCTAACTGTCGCATATTTATAACATTATCTCCAACCAACTCTTATCTTTTGTTGCAGTATCCCAACTACTTGTTATTCAATTCTCTGAATTCTTCTTCTGAAATACTTAATACTTCTTCTGAAATTTTTGATACATATTACTTATGGGCAGCGTTCGGGATTTTACGCAAGAGTGTCTTCTCATCTCATCTACCTCAGTATCTAAAGACGAAAGTCTTCAACCAGTGTATGTTACCAGTGATGACATACGGATTCGAAACATGATCTCTAACTATGGGCCTCATAAAGAAGCTCAAAATCACACAACGAGCGATGGAGAGGGCTATGCTAGGTGTGTCTCCACGTGATCGAATCAGAAATGAGGAGTTACGTAGAAGAACAAAGGTAACGGACATAGCTTTTAGAATCAGTAAGCTCAAGTGGCAATGGGCTGGGTAGAAAGTGTGAAGAACTGATGGCCGTTGGGGCAGGAAAGTTCTGGATTAGAGACTCTTCGACCAAAGACGCAGCATAGGACGTCCACCAACAAGATGGACAGACGACCTTAAATAGATCGCAGGATCAAACTAGATGCAGACCGCTAGTGATCGGCCGCTGTGGAAAGCCGTGGGGGAGGCCTATGTTCAGCAGTGGACGTCCTTTCGCTGAGAATGATGATGATGATGATGATGATATTACCTATATGTTACCATATTATCTTTTACTTTCTATTATGTGTTCAGTTTCAAAAAATTTTTTTTTTACTACAGGGTAACTTTAACACAAATACACTTAAATTTATAATTATTTTCAGTTTTCAACGTCAAGTTTTCGGAATCTACGAAAGGCGGTAGAAACGTGGTTGTAATTGGCAACAAGTTTTACAATAAGAAGGACTCCAGGCGCCCGTCAGGGAGTGGGTGGGCGCGGTGGGTGGGTGCTAAGTCCGACAAAGGGTGCAAGGCAAAGTTAAAAACCATCATGGACATCGCTGTCTCGGTATATGACGTACACAATCACCAACCATGATGGGAGACCATTATTCTCGTCCACCCAACCTTTACAGCAACTGCTTACAAGCGGTTTACATCCAGCGTTTGCATTCTGCACGCTTCATAAAAGAGAGCAAAATTTATCTGAGCAATGTTATGTTTAAAGATTTACGTTATTATGTACTGCGATCAGGCCAATAAAAACAAACAGGTTACAGCCGCTTGGTATAGGTACCAAGAGGTACCTTTATTTCCAAAGATTATTTCTGCATCTTTAATTAATTTTCATTTTATATTAAATTAATATAATGATAATTCTATAGGTTTCGTTGCAGCAATTGTAAATAGCGATTTTCAATGAACTGAAATATTTTTTCGTCCGCCTTTTAAAATATTTTTTCTCCAATGACCTATCCCAAATATATTTTTATTAGATCTTTGAACAATATAACTTATTTAAGTGTGCCTGTATTTTCAGTTGCCATGTACATAATGTCAAAGAGAGGCAAAAGGAACCTGTACTTGAACGGTTACAAGTACTATCACAAAATCGACTCAAGATCCTCACGAACCTGTCCCAGAATGACATGGGCCTGCTTCCGGATCTATACTGGATGTAGAGCAAAAGTCGTCACCATCGGTGATACTATAGTTTCAGTAACAGAAACGCACAATCATTTACCTTGAACATGGATGTGACTTGTTTTTTTTTTCCTGATCTGTACATTTTGGTACTCATAAAAAAATACAATACGAGAACTAATGAATTTGTAAACAATATGTATATACCCCATATTACAAAGAAGATAATATACCAGGTTTAAACCAAGCAATAAGGATATCCGACCAAATTAAAACATATTTTCCATACTTAAAATGCCGTTATTCAGCCGTTATTTTAAATTGTCCGGATAATATTTTATTACTGTTCTAATCTTGGTACCTACTATGTTTTCAAACAAGTTTTGATGATTATTTTCTTTTAAATGTCTAATCACTTCTTGTTGAACTTTTTTTCCGCTAGATAAAATATTTACTTAATTAATAAATACTATTACGAAACTTAATGTGACTACATTTATTTAATTACAATAAATTTTATCGGACACACTACAACAACGACGACGACGTTGTTCGTCATTTGCCAGTAGCTGTGGCTGGTACAGTTATTACTATTTTGTCAAGATGTGGGAAACAAAACTTAGTTAACTAACGACACAGATATTATAGGAAGATTGACTCAAGACACAAGACAAGACGAGGAAAAATGAGAAAAGGGCCAAATGGGTGTGCTCTCGACACAGCAGTAGCAACTGCCACTTTAAAGTGTTTACTCTAGATGATGTTATCGTTGCACTGCAGGAAGACCATAATCATACTTGATACATTTTTAACATTATGTTGTACACTTGGCGGACTTAATGCCTAACGGAATTATTTAATATTTTTTTCTTTTCTTTCGACATATTGGCATGATAAACTAAAATGTTTTAAATAGATATTTTGTTTTATTTTATGGAATACCTTCGTTTACTGAAATAGCTCTTGCAACGTATTGAACTACATATCTGCTGCATATTAAGTTAGTCTTATAAACTTTTCGTAAGATCACTAATCCGTGAGATTTTCCTCAGCATTCTTTGTTATGTCTCAAAGAGGGAACAATCTAATATGCCTTGAAGGATATACTTACTACCACAAACGTGAAAATGAGCGAGACAAAACGCATAATAAAAAGAGATGGGTGTGTTCCACTCACTTCTGCCGTGGTTGCCGCGCTGTTCTATACACCATTGATGACGTCATCGTCACTGCCAAGAAGGATCATTACCATGAACCGACGAATAACCAAAGAAAACCCATTATGTAACAATTTACATTTATTTTGTTTAAAATCATGTTTGTTAAAATGTTTGTATTTGAGTAAAATATATGCTATACCGGCCGAAAAACATGGGTGGAAAGATAAACTGACTACCGTGGGTGACATGATCGTATCATACGTCTTACACAACCACTCAAGGTCTCGAAGGTTTGGTGGAAAGAAGTGGCCACGGAATAACGAAGATTTTAATCCAACATAACATTGTAAGCATATTATCCAGCATTTTTTCTTTCTGTCTTTTTTTTAAATATATTTTATTTACTTTTTTATCCTGTATTTCATTTATTTCCTTTTGATTTAAGAGTAGAATTTAAATATTTTACCTAAAAATTGTTTTATCTATTTCATTTTATTTAAAATATACGTCTCCTGCTCTTTTATTTCCAATTATCTTCTTGTAAGCATACAAAAAGGCAAAAACAGAATCACCCAAACAATTTAAATTCTTTATCACTTACTTACAAAAGTCTGGTGTTTATTTGATTATGAAATACCATTAAGTATCAATCTATGGTAGTTAAATCTTATTCAAAGAATAGTAATGACGGTCAGATGTGTTTAACCTTTTTTGTTCCAGGACCTCTAGATTACTTAATCGAAAAAAACATCGAGAAAAAAGGATATCCTCGTGATAGGTGACAACAGGAGCCCTTTATTTGAAACACTTGCTTGATATGACATGTGATTTTCGTTCGAATACTAATTAAAAATCAATTGAAATAACTTTAAATAAAGACGTTAAGTACTCACGAAGTTCAGTTTTGTTTTTTAAAATCACTACCGTGTGGAACTATATTATTGTCATTGGAAAATCAGCCATCAATCAATTAACATCACACGAAATTATGACGCGAGTGATTCAAAAATAGGGGCCCTGGTTCTCCATAACCGATAACTACCTTAGTGGAGGAATGCGATGAAGATGTTGTCGTCGCAGCAACGGGTGTCTCGCTGCTGTAACCACTTTCGAGGAAACAATTATAAGATTTAATAATAGTCACAATCATCCACCTAAAGGCATTAAACTTAACAAGGGAAAATAAACAATGACATTACCTTCTGAGAAAAGACCGTAACTTGAGATATATCGGAGAATATTACCTAATATATATATTTTTTACCTGTGTTTAAATTTTCTAATAAATTGTATTCATTATGGATTTTTTTCTATCAAATAACCATGTTATTTGCTCTTCTCCAAATGACGTCAAATGTCTATCAAAGTCCATTCCATCACTGTCAGTTATGGCTAAATAACTTTACGTATCTTTTTATAATCCGCATGTCATTGGACGCTATTATTTCCAAAGCATGTAACTGCAGGTTTGAATCTCATACTCAAACTTAAGCGTTTATTTGCCAAGAACATAGTAAATAAAGATAACATTTAAGAGTAAGAAGCATAGCAATTATTTAGTTATAACAAACAAAATACAATTAATTAGATCTCTTTAGTAAGTTTATCTTTTTGGTAGGGCACATCTGACCATGTTTTTATTTTTTATTTCAGGTATCCGTTACGCTTTCACAGTGTCCCTCCGTGGCTGCCGCATCATCGTCGTCGAAGGCTACCGATTCGCCATCAAAAACAAGAGCAAGGCTCGCGTGCCCACTAACAAAATTCAATGGCGGTGCTCCACTCACGGCAAGCACGGGTGCAAGGCGGTCCTCTTCACTTCCAGAGACCAGATCATCTACTTGGAGAATATACACACTCACCCACCGCTTACCGACAGGAAAGCGAGGAACAAGTTCTTTTTCCCGATTACCAGCGTCAAAAAGTATTATGGGGTCTAGAGCGGATGTTGCAATAGCTACCTTATGATCAGCCCGTTTAGTTGCAATTTATTTTTTATTATTATTTGTGATATCTGTTTTGATAGTATTTGTTATGCAGTTTTTTTTATTGTATATGCAACGTGAGTTCTAGTCAGTTAATCTCTAATAACCTTCTTATTGCCTGTTGTTTGTTATATGACGTTAAATAGCTGTCATAAATGCGTCAATTGTAAACGTATAAAGAAATAGACTGGGCAGCAGTAACGCTAGTGAATTACTGTTTAGTAAAACATTAAGCGGAAAAACCACCATGAGTCGATCGAGGTTATATTAGTCTAATTAACTAAGGAACATAGTACACGAATTGGAAACATCATTACAATCTAATTAAATTGAAGGTTTAAGAGGGTTTAATCATCGTCACTAAAAGCCATAAAGATATTGAAAATAACTATGACTGATGATGAAAAAAAGGTACGTAGAGTTGCGAATGTAAGCCTTTAAAGGTAGAGATAGATTTCCTCAGCAGGGATTTATGGTGCTAAATTGGAAAGAATGATTGAGGAAAAAAAAATGGTTTCATAACTTTTATAAAGTGGATCCTGTTAGTTGTTATGAAAATGATGATAGAAGCAAATATTTGCATTGGCAAAATGTGGCAGTTATAAGCTTATAAAACAATTAGATCAAGGCGACCTAAAACTTTATACTTTTTTGTATTATTTTATTTGATTTAAAAAAAATACTTCAAATCCACTTCACACACTTATAAAGCTGATATTTCATTACGATTATGTCTTAGTAGGACCATACGTAATTAGGATTTCTGTACCTTAGTCATAATATTAGATTAGTAAATGTATTAATCACTTGTTTAAACAATTAACTATTTTGGTGTCTATTAAACCGATTTAAAAAGATATATACATATTAGTTTATATAAATATATCCATAAAAAATAATAGTTTACTGATCATAAGACCGCAAGTTCCATTTTTTAATTTAACTTGACCATCATTTTTCAACAACATTGAAACACTTGCCTTCTTCACACCATAGCTTACCCACGAGTATTTGATTTACCTTTTACGCGTTACATTTTACTACAATTCATTAGACGAAATAAGACATAATTACATACCTACTTTATAGATTACATAGTTTGGAAGTTAGCGGTGTTTCACCCCCGTACCTCGGAAAAGCACGTTAAGCCCTGCCCTGGCCCATTGGTCCTGCGCCTGATCTCTCTCCGGTCGTGTCAAATTGCTGTCCCATCGGGCTATTAGAGTAGAAGGAATAGAGAGTGCACCGTGTTTGCGCACACACTGGTGCACTATAATATGTCCCGCGCAGTCTAACAACTAACCAGTTGTTGTGACAGGCCACCGTAGTCGAAATCGGCTAGAGGGACTATTAATGGTGATTATAATGATTCCAGTAGTAGATACGAGTTAATAGAATAATAAAAAATATTTTTCTGTATATAAATAGTAACTAGACATAAAATCATTAATACATAGGTATGTACTACAGTAATGTGTAATACCACACAATAATATAATGAGATTCTGAGTAATAAAGGTGAAATTTTCAAAGCTCTCTAAATGAACCAAAAAGTAGATTGACACACTTTTCCACTCTTAATGTCGGTAACAATATAATCAATAAAATATAATTGGACTTTTATTTGCCGAATGCTATAAAAGTTTTTGCAAGAAGAGACCGAAAGTATAGATGTGGGATTCTATTTGTTCTACTAGATTTTATTTTTTTAACTTATAAGTACCTTCCTTAAATCAAATGACTTCTAGTTATTTTAAAATCATATTAACTTTCTTTTGCATTATAACGTCAGATATATTATATTATACACATATTATGTTAAATATTTCAGGTTTGGAGTACATACAATCACAAAGAGGAACAACACTTCTGCTGTATGCTGGATATACTTACGGGCTAATGTCGGCCAAACGAAAACGCCATATTTGGCGGTGCTCGACTCACAATTCAAAAGAATGTGCCGCTAACATATACATTGTCGACGAGAAGGTTGTTTAGGAAAAAAACTTCCACAATCATGAGCCCCCATTACTAGAAACCTTTTTTTTTTTTTTTTTTTTTCGACTGGGAAATGTTTTACGCATACCCTTTGATCCCGGGGGAGACCAAAGGGTTATGTGGGACTCCCCCACCCTATGCGGGCGGGTATACCCACTAAAAACCAGTCGGTGTCCTCCAGTGCCATATAAGGGGGGCGCTGCGCTATGTTATCGCCCTAGGTGTGCCCCTGGGCATTCTTCCGCAGGCCCACCTCTGGCTGTGGCTCGTAGGTTTTGCGAGCTCTTCCTAGTTTTAAGGGAATATGATATTCCCAAATCATCAGGAGACGGCGTGCGGGACACACGCGCCACCGTCACGGCCCACTTCAGCGAGCGGTTGACACCCCCGTGTCAGCCGCCTGGGACCATTACTAGAAACCTAACCTAACCTTACCTAATTTTATTTTATTTTATATTTTAAGAAAACCAACATCTTAAAAGTTCATTGTTCAAAGTAGTTACTTCTCATAGAAAGTTAAGCCAATAAATTTGTGAGCTTTGTCTTTTTTTATTTTGTACATTTAACGTCATAAAAAAGGTAATCATTTAAAATATCAAACTAAATTAATTGTTTTCATAGTAATAAGCATTTGAATGTAGCATTCAAAACACCACTTTGAGATGTTTTCAGCTCTTAAAGCGAATTGAAAAGTTAAAGTATCTTTAACCACCTAATAGAACTAATGGGTCAAATGTTCTTATGTTTTCTGGCTATCCTTGCAGTGACACCGCGCTTCATAACATCTTGTATAGGCAACCCTCTCATAGTGATTGCTGGATGCTGCTAGTGGATACAAGTACTCACGCAAGAGGACCCGAGGTGGACTTGTGTTAAGCAATCGTATTAATTTGACAGTTCAAAACGGATGGTATGATCTGTCAAACGTATTATCCTTTGCCGTTTGACAGATCATACCGAACGTTTTGAACTGTCAAATTAATACGATTGCTTTATTACACAATTCCACCTCAGAACTGTTGGTGATGTCTCCAAAAAAAGGTGGCACTGTTCGACAAATAACGCTGGAGAGTACAAAGCTGTTGTTAACAAATTTGGTGACACAATCATAAAAATCAATGCGGAACACAGCTAGGGCTTGGTAGAAAAATCCAAAAAAATATTTTTCCAGTTTATTTTTGATGATTATAAATATTTTTTTTTAAGTGTGATGATTGATTGATAATATGATTTTAATAACAAAAAAAGTTCAAAGGAACGCGTTTTCTGCTCTCAGTTTTTATATGAAATAGAGGATAAACATCTATTTCGTATGGGTTCTGAAGTGCAGTGCTAGTGTGTAATGGCTCTAATAGTAACCAGACTTGGCCTTACGTGGTGTGTCAAAGTACCGTCAGATTTTTTTGTAACATTGACCTCCATACTCACTGGACACCTGGTAACAGTTGAGCGTTGTCACACATGTGTACATCACACCTAGTTGTTACAAAACTGTATTTATTTAAATTCATTATCTATAGTAGTTAATTCATCTTATAATAACTTTTTTGCAGATCTGGTGTTAGTATTCGGGAGCAATGAAGCGGGGCGAAGAACGCTAACAGTGGATAACTACGTGTTTTCAGTACATTTAATGACACCCATGAAAAATAACGAGGTGAAGATTCGATGGATGCAGGGGCCACTACAAAGGATGTAGAGCTACAGTGACCACCGTAGATGACACCATTATCTCTTGTAATTTGGAGCATGAGCAGTGTAAAAGCCTGTAAATATGTTAAATGTTTATTTTTATCCATTTTGTCGATAAGATACGTAAACAAAAGAATAATTTTGTATTTTTACATCTTGATCCTACCCAACTGTGCGACCTTAACTGTAGTTTATCATTTCCTCATCCGGCAAACTTACCGCCCCGTCTTGACCCCGTAGATTCCTGTATTATAATTGTTACAAAAAATACATAATTTATTACAGAGGAGCCTGAGTTCATAGTAAACCACCGAGGGGTAAAACATCTCAAGCTAAACGGATTCTTCTTCTCCAAGCATATGACTAGGAAGGTTACTGAAAATATTTTCAAGACGCGATGGTACTGCTCTTCACATCGATCATTTGGATGCAAGGCTGTTGCTGACACAATTGATGACCTCATTGTGTCCTGCAAACCAGATCATAATCATGACAAAGAATGATCTGGAACGAAATATCTAACTAAACATGTGCTTTGAAATTATTTCCTATTGTTATTGTTGAAAATAAGTAAATCTTATAATCTTACATTCTTATGTAGTACATACAGCGCCATCTATTTAGGCGCAAAAATAACGCTCAATCTGTCTTGTCTCTAGTCGCTTCTTGTCTATGCTCTCTCACGATTGTATTAAGTGTGTCTCGTCATAATATGCAAATTATTCAAGAATTAGTGATTATTATTTTATCAAACTATTTTAACATGGTAGCAGAGCGTAGTTAGAAGCAAAAAGTAAATGGGCAAAGCAAAATTCAAGATCTACAAGGACTACAAGTAAAGTGAATACGAACGTGATTTTCAAGGTTAGCGTCACGCTGAGCCGGTAAAACGAAAAACGGAAGAACTTAAATTATCGTCAAAATGGCTAAACAAGCAAAAATAGAAGATATAATGATACCTATTTTCGATGGGGTTAACTATTCTAGTTGGAAATTAAGATTGCTAACTTTGTTAGAATACAAAGAATGCCACGAGGCTGCCATCATGAAAATTGAAAGATACGAAGAAATTGAATGGAAAAAGAAAGACCTTAAAGCTCGAACTATAATAATGAGCACAATAACAGACAATCAACTAGAATATATAAGTGAGTGCCGAACAGCGTTCGAAATAATGCAGAAATTCGACAAAATGTACCTAACGAAGTCCACAGCAATGCAAATAATATGTCGCGGCAAAATTGAAGAAATAAAATTAAATAATTACAGCTCAGTTGAAGAATTTTTCGTCGAATTTGAAAAAACAGTGAATGAGTTTAAGTTGGCCGGAGGGATATTAGAAGAAACTGAAAAGTTAAGATACATGCTAAGAGCGCTTCCACCAAGCTATAGTTATATTGGTGATTTCCTTGATGTTATACCGGAAGAACAAAGGACAGTAGAGTATGTATACAGTAAAATTAAAGAAAAAAATACGACTAGTAGCAACTCTGCCAAGAATAATGTAAGCACATTTGCAACCAAAACTGTAGCTCAGTGTTTTGTCTGTGGGAAGCCTGGACATCTCAAGAAAGATTGCTGGTATGGTCATCAGAAATATAATCAAGGACAATGCAGTGTTAGAGGTCAGCGAGGATTCCAGCGAGGTAGATTCAACAGTGGGCATCGAGGCAGAGGTCAAAATCAGTTCAGGAGTCAAAACCAGTCCAGTGGTGAATCTTCAAACTACCGAGGTCATCGAGGCAGAGGTCAAGGTCACTCCAGTGGTGAATCTTCTAACAATTTTTCAACGGAGTCATGGACAGCTCAAGTATGTAACCCGGAAATAAATCAGGTATGTGGATCTAATGAAAAAGAAGAATGTAACAGTGATTGTGAAATTAATTGGCTTTTAGATAGTGGGTGTACTGACCATATAATAAACAATGATTCATATTTTTGTAATTCCATAGGTTTAAAAAATCCTGTGAATGTAAAACTGCCTGATGGTAAAATGTTAAAAGCGACCAAAGTAGGTACTGTAAAAATTTATTTTCAAAACTATTATAACCGTAAATATGTTGACTTGAAAAATGTTTATTTTGTTGAAGGTATTAAGCAAAATTTGTTGAGTTTTTCTAAGATAACCAAGAGTTGTACTATAATAGCTAAAAATGAAAATGCAAAAATTTATAATGAGGCTAGAGAATTAATAGTTGTTGCTGATAAAATAAATAACTTGTATTGCATCAAAAGTTTTGTTTCACAGAATGATATGTACGTACATTCAGCAGTTTTAACTCAAAAAGAGAAATGGCATAGAGCTCTTGGTCATGTAAATTTTCAATATTTAAATAAATAATAAATTAATTGAGGGTTATAGGATATAAGAGTTAAGGTTAAGGGATAAGATAGAAAGTACTGAAATGAAGTGTTCAAATTGTATTAAAAGCAAAATGTATAATGTACCATTTGAGAATAAGAGAACAAAGAGTAATGACATTTTAGAATTAATTCATACTGATTTAAACGGTCCACATAGTACAATAGGTTATGGATGAGAAAAATACTTTTTGACGTTTATTGATGATTATAGTAAATGCACAAGGATATTTTGCATTAAAAGTAAAGCTGAAGTTGCTAATTGTTTCATAGAATTTGTAAATTTAGTAGAAAATAAATTTAATAAAAAAGTTAAGAAAGTTCAGTGTGATAACGGCAAAGAGTATTTAAATAAAGATGTTTATGATTTTATAAGGCAAAAGGATATAGAGTTGTTACCATGTCCACCTTATGTACATGAATTAAATGGTGTAGCAGAAAGATATAATAGGTGTGTGATGGACATTGCTAGGTGTTTGATGAGAGAAGCTAAGATTAATAGGAGGTATTGGCCTGAAGCAATAAAAACAGCAGCTTATTTAAAAAATAGAACAATTGCAAATACAGTTGAAAATAAAACTCCGTTTGAGATATTTTTTGGAATAAAACCGAATGCAAGTCATTTAAAATTTTATGGAAGTAGAGTATTTGTTAGGGTTCCTGAAGTTTTGAGAAAAAGTAAATGGGATGATAAAGCACAGATAGGTATTTTAGTGGGTTATAATGAAAATAGTTATCGGGTATTATTAAATAATAGAATAATTAATGCTAGACATGTACAAGTAGTTGAAGAAAGTACTGAACTGATTTGCTTAGAAAAACAAGATGATCAACAAGAAAGAAATTTAGAAAGTGAACATAGCTCAAAAGAAATTGTCCAAACAGTTCATGATAGTGATGAAAATTATGTAGATGCAGAATCTTTTGGATAGTGACAACTTAAATGATAAAAAAGAGGATGTTGTAGAATCTAAAAAAAGAAAGAGAATTCTAGTTTCTAGATATTGCAATCCTGTTACACATTTTATATATGTTAATTATATTGATGCAAACGTACCAAATACATTTGAGGAGGCGATGAACTCTAATGATCATAAACAATGGCAAATAGCAATGGACTCTGAAATAAATAGTTTAAATAAAAACAATACTTGGCAAATTGTTGAAAGGCCAATAGATAAGAAAGTTAAAGATGTAAAGTGGGTTTTTAAAAATTAAAGTAATAATGAGTATAAAGCTAGATTAGTTGTGAGAGGATTTCAGCAAAATGAACATATTGATAATGCTTATTCACCAGTGGGGAAAAATGCAAACATTGAAAATTTTACTGTCATACAGTTGTAAAAATAATTTATTTATAGAACAAATGGATGTAGAAACAGCTTTTTTAAATGCTTATGTAAAGTCAGAAGTATATGTTAATCAACCAGAAGGTTATGAAACTGATAACAATAATGTTTACAAATTGCAGAAGGCACTCTATGGTCTCAAAGAAAGTCCAAGAGTATGGTATGATTGTTTCGATGAGTTTATTAAAACATTAAATTTTGTAAGAAGTAACTATGATTACTGTCTATATGTCAATAAAGCAAGCAAAGATCTAATATACATATTAATTTTTGTTGATGATTTTTTGATCTGTTGTAAAGATAAAAGGAAGATAGATGAAGTAAAAACTAGTTTAATGAAAAGATTTGCTATGAAAGACTTGGGAAAAATTAAAAGTTACATTGGTATAGATATTGAATATAGTGATGATAAAAGCATAATGACTTTAAATCAAACAAAGTACATTGAATCTTTGGCTGCTAAATATGATCTTCAAAATACTAAGTTATATGATACTCCAATGGAAACTAATTTAAAACTAGAACAAGCTAGAGAAGTAGATGAAACTATTAAGTACAGAAATATAATAGGTGAATTACTGTATATAAGTACAGGCACAAGGCCAGATGTAGCATATAGCGTTAATTATTTGAGTAGATTCCAATCTTGTTATAACGCAACTTATTACAAGTATGCAATGAGAATCTTAAAATATTTGTATAATACTAAGGATTTAAAGTTAACATACTCTGATAATATGGATACTGATGTATTAGACTGTATGGTAGACTCTGACTTTGCAGGAGACAATGTAGATAGAAAGTCTACAACCGGTTTTGTTATAAGATTGTTTGGAAACTTAATTTTTTGGAAAACACGTAAACAGAGTACAGTAACTAAATGTTCAACTTTTGCAGAGTATACTGCCCTGTCAGAGGCAGTGACAGAAGTACTTTTTATTAGGAACTTGCTGAGTGAATCGTTTGATATAAAATTTTGTAGCCCAATAAAAATTTATGTTGATAACTCAGGTGCAGTTGTAATAGCTAAATATGGTAACTTTACAAAAAAATCAAAGCACATCGAAGTGCAGTATCATTATGTAAATGAGAACT
This sequence comes from Pyrausta purpuralis, assembly GCA_963924145.1. NCBI lineage: Eukaryota > Metazoa > Arthropoda > Insecta > Lepidoptera > Crambidae > Pyrausta > Pyrausta purpuralis. The sequence goes on from OZ001643.1 coordinate 25,989,845, forward strand.
ATGAAAACAAATTAATTGACATTGTGAAAATTGATACTACATCTAATTTGGTCGACATGTTAACTAAAAGTTTAGATAAAACAAAATTTTTGAAAAACAGGTTACACTTAAGATTAATTTAGTAATTAAGTTTAGTAAGTAATTAAGTAATAGTATGCTTTAAGAAAATTGTTTTTGTAATTAGGTAAAGTTAAAATTAAAGAAGTTATGTAAAAATAAAAGATAGAATGTTAGTTTAGTATAAAATTTATTGATAGATATGTTAAAGTTAGTTTAGTTAATGTCTGAAGTCTGATGAAAGTTGTATGATTGTTTAAGCTAAATGTGGTAAGATTATAAATTTAAGGAGGCGTGTTGAAAATAAGTAAATCTTATAATCTTACATTCTTATGTAGTACATACAGCGCCATCTATTTAGGCGCAAAAATAACGCTCAATCTGTCTTGTCTCTAGTCGCTTCTTGTCTGTGCTCTCTCACGATTGTATTAAGTGTGTCTCGTAATAAAATGCAAATTATTCAAGAATAAGTGATTGTTATTTTCATCAAACTATTTTAACAGTTATCATTATAATGTACCAAAATAAAGTGTTTTAAAATGAAAAAAAATACTATTAATTATCTCCAAACAATCTCCAATCAATCGGATCCGAAACATGGTCTCTTACTATGGGCCTTATAACGAAGCTCAAAATCACACAACGAGCGATGGAAAGGGCTATGCTGGGTGTTTCTCTACGGGATCGAATCAGAAATGAGGAGATACGTAGAAGAACTAAGGTAACGGACATAGCCTTGAGAATCAGTAAGCTCAAGTGGCAATGGGCAGGGCACATAGCGCGAAGAACTGATGGCCGTTGGAGCAGGAAAGTTCTAGATTGGAGACCTGGTCGAAGGGTCTCCAATCTAGAACTTTCCTGCCGCAGCGTGGGACGTCCACCAACAAGATGGACAGACGACCTTATAATGATCGCAGGATCAAACTGGATGCAGACCGCTAGTGATCGGTCGCTGTGGAAAGCCGTGGGGGAGGCCTTTGTTCAGCAGTGGACGTCCTTTGGCTGATAATGATGATGATGATCTCCAAACATTGTAGGACTTAACATCCAACGCGGCAACGCAGCTAACATCATAGTCTCCTTGCCGCAAGGAAATTGTTTTGTTTTTGCATAGGTAGATTTTATGTTGCAGGTCTTAGTTTGAATATTTGTCTTGTTTGTTATTAATAAAGCCCCATCAGCAGTTTGATGATAAGGAAAGAGATAATTCACTACACAAAAGTAAAAGAAAATATTTTTCTGAATAAAATTTACAATTATCTTTGTTTCATTTATTTTGAAGCCCATTAGACATAATTACAATGCTTATTTTTTCTGATAGTTAATATTTCAAGTTTTTATGGACTAACACACGTTTGTTTTACCCAGGTAAATTTAAGCTCGGTTCGTAAAAATATTTTAGTTAAGTCCGATTTAAGTAGTATTCATTTAGGTACTGCTTGAAAAGTTACTTAATAAATTACATTCTGTCCACGATACCTGAATTAAATTATTTTATTTTCAGTTTCTTACGTTCTCTCTCAGCGAGGTCGTAAATTATTGAAATATGAAGGTCATACCTTCTCAGCTTAATTTTCAAAGGGCAATGCGAAATGGTGGAGGTGTTAACTTTACAGCCACTTAGGGTGCAGAATGAGGATCGTGACCGAAGATTATGAAGTTACAGAAGTATTTGGAGCTCATAACCACACGCCTAGGAATAAAAAAGACGCAACGGATAAAGATGAACATCAGTTTATTTGCTAGTTTAGTAGCTTAGTATTCAAAATACAAACAAAATAGATATTAATCTTAGCATGAGTTGTTTTGGATTAGTTTAGATAGTATATAGAAATAACATGCTTTGACGGAAATGTGTTACAATTTTATTAGGTAAATATATACTTTTATTACAAAATTGAAAAGTTTGTTTGTGTGAACGCGTTACTATCATAAACTACTGAACCGAATTGTTTTTTGTCTTAGATAGCCTATTTATTTAGGTTTTAGGATATAAAACGTCACGCTATAAAAAATCACCGAAAGGGCCAAAAACGTGCGGATGCAGTTGCAGGGGACCGCTATACTAATTGTACTAAAGGTAGCCTGTGTTGTTTTTGTCCAAGCGTTATTTTTTTTACACCTAACTTCAGCTTCTATGTACGTAAAGTTAAAACCATTAAGCAGAATGGCGGAGTTTGTCAGAAGAAATGAGGTTAGCAAAAGTATCCTATACATATAACTATGAGCGCTGCAGAGCGCAAACACAGCCAACGTGTTGTGTTAATGTTTATGGTTTGAAATAAACATAAATGGACGAAACTTTCCTTTTACTTGACGTTGACTTTGACTTTGACGACCCGTCTGGTGTAGTGGTCGAGAAATCGCCTACTACGCAGCGGGTGCGGGTTCGATCCCCGCACAATACAAACATTTGTGTGCATGAACATGTCTGTTTGTATTGGTCTGGGTGTTTTCTATGTATATCATGTATGTATTTACAAAAAAAAAAAAAGTATTTAAGTATTATATCCGTTGTCTGGCACCCATAACACAAGCTTTGAGAGGCTTACTTTGGGGCTAGATGGCGATGTGTGGGAATGTCCAAAGGATATTTATTTATTTATTATTATTTATTTTACTAACCTGGTGTGAAAAAGTATACTAGCTATAAACTGAAAATATACAGGGTGACTTTGTTATCAGTACCGATATTTTGCGTAAAGACTCCACTGATGAATATGAACAACTTTCACAATGGGGGCAATAGTGAAATCGAGAAAAAAAAATCAACTGTTCCATACTTTTGACCGCGCGCCAATTGAACTTTTGTATGGAACAGCTGTTTTTTTTCTCGATTTTACTATTGCCCCCATAGTAAAAGTTGTTCATATTCATCAGTGGAGTCTTTACACAAAATATCGGTACTGATAACAAAGTCACCTGTATATTACTGGCGAACAACTCTGTCAATGTGTTTAAATTCTAACTTTTGTGTGTTTGCAGGCTTGTTTATCACATCGAAGAGAGGAAGACGTTTGTTCAAGCACCACGGCCACAGCTTCTATGAACATAGAGTTAACTATAAAGGAGTAGGCACTTGGCGTTGTGCCTCATATGATATGCATGGATGTAAGGCACAGATCAAGATGTTAAATGATGTCATAATTCATACCCAAGGCACTCACAACCACAAGCCCGGTCAGCAACGAATGAACTAAAAAACTCTGTGCCTAACCATACTAATATTATTAATGCAAAAGTAACTCTGTCTGTCTGTCTGTTACTCCATCACGCCTAAACTACTGTAACAATTTGCATGAAATTTGGTATGGAGATATTTTGATACGCGAGAAAGGAGATAGGCTATTTTTTACCACTGGAAAATGACGCATTCCCATGGGGAATTTTAGGTGGGCCGATCGCTTTTACGCTTAAACTACTGAACAGATTTAAATGAAATTTGGTAAGGAGATAGTTTGAGACTTAAGAAAGGACATGAGTTATTTTTGACCGCGGGAAAACAACGCATTCACCTGGGGAAAATTACTTTCCGAGGAAACTGATCGCTTTCACTACTAAATTACCAAAGATTTGAATGATATTTGGATAAAATTGGTATTACGGGAAAACAACGCATTCCCTATTTCCCTATGATAATCACACTTAGTATGGCCTCATCCCATCTCGGCACAATTCAAACATACATACAAAAAGTACAGGTCAGTTTTTTTTTCATACTACTATCCAAAAAAACTACCTAATGCGGACGAAGTCGAGAGAAAAAGCTAGTATTTAAAGAAAAACTTAAAGTATTGTGTCACCAGGACGTCATCTACTAGATGATGGTCCCTTTAAGGCATGAGGAAGGCCTTTAGACATAAATACATAATTATATCCAAAATCCCTAGTCGGCAATGTAAACACTAAATAACTAGGTGTCTTGCAAGCAAGCATTTCTTGATGCGTTAAGATGTTACATTTTTTTTTAATAACGCTGTGTGTGGTCAATGAGAATAAACAGATTGCGTTTGAATAAATTGATGGTCGCTCAGCACCATTCCTGGAGCACTATTAGCACTAGCTTCTGCCGTCGCTGCCAAAGGCTTAGAGTGAGAAACGTCTTAGACTTTACGCACCCTTACAATGACAATGGGCAACTATCTAAAACTTGGGTACACTGGTAATGTCAAGTCATATCAATTACCCGAACTATGGACTTTGGACAAGCGGCTATACAAAGTATGTGATATAAGTACTTTAATCTCAGAAATAAACGTTAAAAGAAAAAAAAGCATTTTGATTCTGCCTTGGTTTATATCTGGCGTAAAAATTACTCAAGTACATGACTAGTGGCAGAACACAATGATGCAATTCTTAATTTATATTTTGGATCTTTGCAGGTGTCTTTAGATTTGCAATGTCGAAGAAAGGAAGACGTTTAGTGAAATTCAACAGTTACAGCTACTACGAAGAAAGGGTCACCACTAAAGGAGTAGGGGTTTGGCGCTGCTCCACTCACGTGCCCCGAGGCTGTAATGCGCAGCTCAAGATGCTGTATGATGTCATAATTAGCGCCCGGGAAACTCACAATCACGACCCTCCTGGTGCTGAACAACTATATGTCTTGCTTGTAGATCCAAGAAGTGCGTGAAACATCAAAAATTGCAGTAGTAAATTTAACCTCCTAAGGCGCAATTGCGGTGGCGGTCGCGTTTCTGCGGTGGCCTGCGTGCGCGTACGCAATTCGCGCGGTGTCAGGTTACACGTTACGTAAACATTTATAAAATCTTATTGGAATAAGCTATTATCATTCTGTAAAAAGCATATTGTTACTGAAAAAATTGCCTATGCTTGTATTTAAAAAAAATGTAATCAAAAATGAAAACATAGAACCAAACAAATTCGTGGTAGGGTGACGACATATACGAAAAAAATTGCGAGAAAAAAAAATCGAATATTAATCAATAACTGACAGCAACCGGATGTGTTTGCGGTCTATGATGTAGAAACATCTGTTTTTTACTCATAAAGGTCAACATGCCCAAGGAATAAGCATTTATACACCCATTTTATTTTTTTGCAAAAAAGTAATTAAAAAGCGCCCACAGGTGGGCGCTTGGGAAAACTCATGCACATTTGTCAGCGCCCACCATCGGGCGCTCTGGCTATCCAAAGGGCAGATTTATTCTTTGTTCTTTTAAACAAAATCTTTGATTTATTTATTTTCTTATATGAGTTTGTAGTTCAATAATATGAGTGTTTACGAGGTTTTGCCATATAATCGTTTTGACGTATTGTGACGTGCCGTGGTTAAATATATTTTTTTACGTTGTTTGTTTCATTCCAGCCGTTTTAATTTTAGAATTATAATTAAACTAGTAAACCCCGCGAACTCCGTTTCGCCACCAGATGGCTTCGTTTTATGTAACATTTCGTTTGGTGATTAAAAGAAGAAGTGTTTTTGTTTGTTTTATATTTGAATTTTCTTTGCTATAAACCTCACGGAGCCCGAGACTTTTCCAACGAATGCAAAACCGTGGTAATCGGTTCGTGCGTTCTGGAGTTATAGCGTCCGGAAGAAAAACCCGACTTATTTTTTTATAGTAGATTTTTGGGTAAAAATTTGGCCAGAAATTAGAAAAAGTTCTTAAATCACAAAAAATATTATTAATATTACATTTTGGTACTTGATAATACATTTGTTTTTATTGATTTTAGCGAAAACGCATATCACGCTCATCCACTCTGATAAATAAAATGCTAAATTGAATCAGCAGATCAGAATCAGAACTGAAATTTTCAACTTATTATAGTTGAAATTGACCTTCTTAACTTTATAAAAGTAATGTATGTACTGGGAACGTGGTAATGTCGTCTCTCATTCATTGTATGAAGTTAGAAGTGAAAAGAAAACAATGCATTTTCGACTTGGTTTATACCTGGCGTAAAAATAACTTACCTAGCAACCATAAGTAAATGAAAGGACCCGTGATGCAATTCTGAATTCTATGTTTTGGGTCTTTGCAGGGTTATTCACAACGTCGCAAAAAGGAAGACGTTTGCTAAAACTCAATAGTTACAGCTACTATGAAGATAGAGTCTCGACTAAAGGAATTGGGTCTTGGCGCTGCTCCACACACCACAATCAACGTTGTAAGGCGCAGCTTAAGATTCTAGATGACGTCATAATTTACGCCCAGGAAACTCACAACCATAACCCCCCTGGTCGGCAACGGGACCAATAAAAAACTATGTATCTTGTTGTTACAATAATTAAGAATAACGCTGTGAATCTTCTAGGACGTCAATGAAAATGAGCAAACTGCCGTCAATGGAGCACTGTTTCGGAATTTTTCAGTTATGGCTGTTAATCCAGCATCCATTTTGTAAAGTTCTACCTACTATGCGCGAGGGTGAGCGCGAGCGCTAACCTCTGGCTGAACACTGTCAACGAGTATTCTTAAGCGCTGTCAAGTAGCGATTAAAGTTAGCGTATCAAATGTGACGAACTTAGTGAGTAAGGTTTTCGGTTCTGCGCTGTACATTAGTATACTATACCGAACGGATTACGCAAGCCCAACACGGATCATTCAAATAGATTAAACCATTGACTTAAGTTAATTTGATTATGTTCCTACTGATCGGGACACTTATCTTTTCCACATCCTGGAAAGTAGAATTTACGAATGAAAATTTAAGAAAAAAAGTATTAACCACTCCAGTATTTATTTTATTTAGTTATTACCTGGAACTTAGTTTTGTTTTTTGTTGGCTTAGTGTTTTTTCTTAAAACTCAATATTATTAATTGCACTTTTAAAAAGCACAAGAGTCTGACCAGGAATCTAGCCCTGTGACGCTATCCGGGCACATCATGTCTATAATACCGCTCAGCCGCCGACACATTGGCAAGCCTGTTTAATTTTGCAAGGGCTTTCTATAACGAGTAGGCTGCGTCATACAGTTGTCTAACACAGTCGCTTTTTACTAGAGCTACATATACCTAATTCTAATAGGTGTTTTAGATTCCTAACACCAATTAATTGACCCGTAACGGAATATTATGTAGCTGTTCCACTTAGAACTTGGTTATACATACAAAGCTTACTTTTACTCAATCACTCACTCTTTTTCTGTCTTTCTCTCTCTCTCTATTCATCTTTCACTCACTCTCTCTCACATACACATGCACACAATGTGTTGTTTTGGCTTTCACGACTTATGATAAACCAGAAGTTATTTTGGGAAGCAGTTCTTGTCTAAATCAATATTGACTCGGCTACATGAGGTAACTATATCCTGTTTATAAAACAAAAATAAAGTAGAACTGAGCTTTAAATTTTTTGGTTACCTTGTTATTCATTAAAGACTTCTTGTATTGCAGCAATATTAATGATGTCAACCAAGGGGAGGAGGATTCTGAACATTCATTAATTACGATAGTAGGTAAGTAAAAAGAATATAAAACTGATAAAATCCGTTGCCATTGCTCCATGCATCACAGTAGGCAACCGAGATGTAAGGCATTTGCCCATACTTAATATGATAGTAGCTCTTGATAACATCCACTCACATGGTCTCCCTACGAGTACCTAATTATGACGTCATTTTTTATCGCAATTAGCTCTGTTTTAGCTATATTATCTCTATCACACAATAAAAATAGTGATGGAGCGTTTTATGATGAAATTTTTCATAATCAAAATTTACTGATAGTTGATCAAACAAAAGTTATCTCTGTACGGACGACAGCACGTCAAGGTAAACACTGTGGTATCTTATGTAGTTGTAATACGGGCTAGTTTGCAACAAATGTGGGTAACCTGATGTGCTGGCGACTGTACATCCTCATCATTATCAGCCAAAGGACGTCTACTGCTTAACCCTTCCCTACGGTTTTCTACAGCGACCGCTTGTGAGCGGTCTGCATCCAGTTTGATCCTGCGATCTTTACAAGGTCGTCTGTCCATCTTGACGGTGGACGTCCTACAGCTATATTCGATAAAAGTAAAGTCAACATATACCTAACTGTTGTTATTCTGGTCTTGGTACCCAATGGAGTTTATAAATCTCGAATGAATGAACTCAATGATCAATTTATATTTATAGATATAAGTAAGGTTTCAGACAATATTTTGTCAATACTTTATTTTGAAGCGTGGTGAGTCGTGTGATATAGTAAGAGTCAAAAATACGCCTTTTTTGAAATATTAATGAACAAAATAAATGTTTAAAAAATCACGCTGCTACATTATTTTTAAACTTTCTTTAAAAATAAATCAAATGTTTTGGGTAACCTATTGAGCAATATATAATACCATTTTTTTTTTTTTTTTGCTGTCCGTCCATCCAACCATCCGTTGCACCGCGACCTGGTGACAGAAAGTAGTCTCAAGAACCGCCACATATAGCTAGGCGGTATTATTCACAGGGAAGAAACTCCCGAACATCGATGGATTCAGATTTTCAAAAGAAAAAGAGTGTAAAAGTTGAAAAGTACCATGGTAGTGCTCTACGCAACACAGCAGATATCCGAGATGTAAGGCTTTTGATCTTATCGTTAAAATTGATAATTAGTTATTTATTGACTCCAGATCAAGTCAAGTAAACAAATAAGGAGTCAAAGATAGAACGAGCTCGTTAATGCACTTCCCCCTCGGACCGCTCCAAGAGTGCACGCTTATTCTGTACTTTTTTGTCTTTTTTTTAAAATCATTTAAATAAACATTTTATAAAAATAATTGCGCGTCACAAAATAGGAGTGCATGAGATGTAAGGAGGTCGAGATGTGCGTGCGCCTGATACAGTCGTAGCTCATAAGCCCCGCCCCTTCACGCACCGAGCGCCGTAGCATGTCTACGAGCTTGCTACGACATTGCTACGAATGAACGATCTTGGTGCTACGAAGATAACTCTGTGTCCCGCTGCGCTCCTGGTACATCGAGCATTGCTACGACTAAGAAAAGAGGTATCTGCATTTTTATTTTTTTTAAATTGAGTTAAATTTTGCCAACTTCTCTGAGTTCTGTCTGCCTGGTACATTCTCACAAAACTATGCCGCTTAAACGCTCACCGCCACCCACCGTCAAAGGCAAGGGCTCCCCTGCCGCTCCCCTTACATCAAAAATCAGTACCGGAAGTGCACCGCAACAACCTTTTGAGTCAGAAACCCAGCCTGAACGGAGCTGTGGTGGGTCAAAACGGAAACGAGAGGATGAAAATATCGATGAGCTAAAGACTGAGATGAGAGGCCTATTCTCATCACTTACAGAATCGATTGAGCAACGTTTCAGTGAAATCAAACAGCAAAATAATGAGTTGAGTGCCGCATTGCAGTTCATCTCCGACAAATACGATGTAGCTATAGACAAAATTAAAAAACTGGAGGAGGAAAGACAACAAGATAAGAAACATATGATTTACTTAGATGACAGGATAGAGACACTAGAGAGAAAAAATAAGGCAACATGTTTGGAGGTACGTAACATACCTAAAACTACGAATGATTCTAAGAAACTCGAGACCAAGGCAGACATGTGTCAAATCATTAAATCACTAACGGAAGCGGTGTGTGTTGAATTAAAAGATACAGAAATTGTTGACATCTACAGAGTAAACGCCAGGAACGATACAAACAAACCATTAATTGTTGAGCTAGGGAGTGTAATTAAAAAGGAAGAAATATTGCAATCAGTTAAAAAGTTTAACAGAACAAAAAATATCAAGCTAAATACTGAACACCTGAAGATAAGCGGACCTATAAAACCAGTTTATGTACCGTAAAATGGGGTGAGTAGGGATCACGGGGTGACAAGGGACAGCGAGGCAGCACAAATTTACCCTGTTGATTTTGGTTTACATTGGTTTTGAATTCAAAGACAAAGTTTTCTTTTAAATTTTAGAAGTATTTTGTTTTATATCCTTGCAACACCGATACCCCAAGTTGCTAGATTTTTAAAAAAAACGCAGTCAAAGTTGAGTGTCTAGAAGCAACGGTTATTTATCAGTTAGAAACTTTGATATTGTGGTATAATTAGGAAGTATTGAGCTAAGGGACCAATTGAAAACTGTTTTGGGACTGCCAAAGATTACGAAAATCAAAGAAAGTAAGTTTACTTTTGTCATTTAGCTCAGTAAGATATAAATTTGTGTAACAACTGAATTTATATGTTTTCTTGGGGTGTGTAGGGCTGCCAAATGGGGAGAGTCGGGATGTGAACCGGGTGAGTCAAGACGACGAATGGGGGGACTTGGTTCATCTTTGGGTTTACTAGGGACAGTGAAGGGGTGTGTTGGGTTACTCGGCCTAGGGTTGTCAATAAGGAATTATGGTTGTTTATTCTTAACTACCTACGTAATACGCAAGTAGGTATCAAGGAGGCAGTTTGTTATGGAGTGACTTTTGGTTTGTTTGTTTTAGGATGCCAAGAGTTTATAAGCCTAAACCAGGTGCAAAAACGAGAAAAAAATATGACGAGACCGTAATTAAACAAGCGCTCCAAGAATTGTCGAATTCAGAAAATATGTCTTTAGCTTCCGTCGCCCTAAAATATGGAATTTCAAAATCAGTCCTAGGTCGTCACAAGTTATATAATATGAAACGTTCCGGCGGGCAAACTGCGCTATCTTTGGAGGAAGAAGAATATATCATTAAGAATTTGAATACATGTGCGGAATGGGGTTATCCCTTAACAACTATGGATTTACGATATGTTGTGAAAATGTATCTGGACACGCTAGGAATTAAACACAAAAGATTTAAAGACAACCTTCCTGGCCAAGATTTTGTATATGGATTTCTAAAACGACATAAGAATACAATTTCTAAAAGAATATGCCAAAATATTAAAAGAGCTCGGGCTGCCGTTTCACCAGAGACAATCAGAGAATACTTTTTAGAATTAGAAAACTCGATCAAAAATATTCCCGGAGACAACATAATAAACTATGACGAAACCAATTTGTCAGACGATCCTGGTCGTAAGCAAGTAATAGTGAGAAGAGGGTGTAAATACCCTGAAAGGGTTATAAATCATACAAAAGGTTCCGTATCCTTGATGATGGCTGCTACGGCCGATGGGGAAATGTTACCGCCGTATGTGGTGTACAAAGCTACCCACCTATATAATACCTGGATTGCCAATGGACCGCAGAATGCCAGATATAATCGAACAAAATCAGGATGGTTCGATGGGGAGATTTTTTCTGACTGGATAAAAACCATAGTAATACCATTCTTTGAGAACAAGCCGGGAAAAAAAGTTCTGATTGGCGACAACTTATCGTCTCATCTTTCAGTCGACCTAATAAAAATATGCAAAGAAAAAGACATAAACTTTGTATTTCTGCCGGCAAATTCAACCCACCTTACACAGCCATTAGACGTGGCCTTTTTTAGGCCTATGAAAGCAGCCTGGAGACAATTACTCGAAAAGTGGAAAAAGACAGATGGAAGAACACTTGCAACAATACCTAAAGGCTGCTTCCCTCCTCTATTGAAACTTTTAATAAATGAACTCAGTGTTAATTCTGAGAGCAATATTAAAGCTGGTTTCAGAAAAACAGGCATAATCCCACTTAACATAAGTGAAGTTTTATCAAGACTGCCCAATGATGAATCACGCAGTGAAGTTGCTAAGGAAATTGTTGATGCGTCGTTTCATCAACTACTAAAAGAAATGCGTTTCGGAACCATGCATATAACAGAACCTAAAAATAAAAAAAAATGGAGGTTGTTGCTGGAAGAAGTGTTAGTGAAGGAGATCTTGAAATGGTAGCTGGACCATCAAAAAAAAGGAAAGTAGATACCACTACAAAAGAAAATTCTGAAATTGTAGGAAAAGGGAAAGGAATAGGGAAAAAGACTAAGAAACAATTAAAGGTGACTACAGAAAGTAAAAAAGAAAATCAGCATCATCAAGAAATTAAAAAGACAGACAGACACAGTAATAATTCAGATAATATGAATGAAAACAATAAATTTCACGAAAAACAAGAGTCAATAGCGGGAAGCTATACTAAGCAACAACCTCCTGAAATAAGTGTTTCCGAGAGAAGTCTTCTTTCTGAAGTAAACATTAATGGTAGCTTGGCGAAGCAGAGAACCGAATTTGACAGTATGGAAATCAGTGATATGCCCATTGTTTTTAGTGATGATTTAGATTACCACCATGAAGTTACTGTTTTATCCGAAAACGAAAAAAATGCTGATAAAGAGGAAAAAAGTATTTATAATGATGAGACGACGAACAAATCATCGAAACCAAAGAAACAAATAAACGTTATAACTGACGTAAAATTAAAATTACCATTACCCTTGCCAAAGAAAAAACGTGCAATTAAGAAAAATTTTTATAATGATATGGAAGAAATACTAAGAATATTAGAAGATTAGGAAAGGCACATAGAAGCGAGAAGAAAAGTTTAAAGGAGAGATAAGACTTTTGTTTGATACTAATTAAAATAGGATTACACACAGATTTTATGGTTGTTGTTGTTTAGTTTAACAAAAAATGAGAGAAGTTAATTTGATTTTTGTAAGAAAGTTAATTGTTGATTTATAATAAAAATACTTTTTTTGTTTTCATTTATTAATTTCATTAGCATAAACTCCTAGCATTGAACATTATCATCGTTAATCATTTGAACAAAGGTACCTAGGTACTTCCGATAAGATTTAATTTCCAAAATGTAAAAGTGTCAACCCTACGAAAATTCCCAACTCGCCCATCTAATGACCCTTGTAACCCCAAGCACGGGGTGAGTTGAGATTGCACACTTTTTGGTATTTATTGGTGTTTAGAATGATAATTGCAGCAAAATAACTAGAAAAAGTAAAAATTTAAGAAGCCGGAAAGTAGCCATAAAATTTATAATCTTTATATTAATATACTAGACACTAAAATTTGGTTCCAAAGTTTGAAATTGTCCCTACTCCCCCCATTTTACGGTATCAGAGTCCTTAACATTCAGAACCCAGAAGCTATTCTACATGGCTCGACAGTTTGCACGTGAAAATGGATACTCTTTCTGTTGGACCTCGAGAGGGCAAGTTTACTTGCGGAAATTTGAGGGGCAACCGCTGCAACGCATCGAGACTGAGGCTGACTTACACAAACTTAAAACATAACTAAACTAATTGTAAAAAGTATCGAATTAAGTAATTTAATATTATAATGGAAAGTAGAATCAACATTATAAATGATATTGACTCTACTAACCTTTCAACAAGTGTTGAGTTGTTTGATACTGAAAAATGTAAAAAACACTTATTAGGAACAAATACAAATAAACTCACTATATTAGCTCAAAATATTCGAAGCATAAATAAAAATTTTGATAACTTGATAGTATTCTTGAGTCGTCTGCAATTTAAACCAGATATAATCGTACTTACTGAGTGTCGTCTAAATGACTTTTCTAATGAAATTCCCTTAGATGACTATACATGTCATCTTTCTAAATCGTACTTGAATCAAAACGATGGCATAGTTGTTTACTCAAAGTCAAGCCTTAATATTTGTATAGAAGAACCACCATTCATGGATGCCAATTGTCTTGCAATACAAATAGATCAGTCTTACTCTATAATAGCAATATACCGCTCACCATCTTTCTCAAACACGACAAATTTCCTTCAGTCACTTGAGTCTATTCTAGAAAAATATACCAAACCTCACTCTATACTTACTGGTGATATCAATATAACTCTTAACAAAGACACACTAGACAGTGCAACGGAGGAATACCTAGAAATCTTAGCACATTACGGATACATATCTGGTCATAATTTTCCAACAAGAGGACCTAACAACCTTGACCACTGTTTCATTAAATCTGCCTTCACTTCTTGTACAGTTGTATGTCACTCAAACTTAACTGACCATAGTTCAATACTGTGTAGTTTAGGATTACATGTTAAGAAAAATAACTCTAGAACTATAAAACATACGATAAATTATGAAGCTCTTCTTCAATCCTTAAACAACACTAATTGGTCTGAACTTTACCAAATAGGTCATCCACAGACTGCAGTAAGCTACTTTATTCGCACTTTAAATTCAGCCATTGATAAAAATAAAACCGAGGTAAGGGTAAAGAGTCGTGATGTTATCAACAAAAAGTGGATAACGCCAGGATTATTAAGATGCATACGTCATCGTGATGCTCTCCATTCAAAAGCTAGAAAATTTCCTCATGACAGTGATATTCAAAACGAATATAAGCTGTATAGAAATTACTGTGGTTGTTCAGGCCCATAGCGCCTGAGTGTTTTTATGCAGCAAGCTTATTTATGTGTAGTGGATTGCTATGTCATTTGTGTAGGCGCAAGGACATTATTTTTTTTATACTTATCGGCGGTAGATCTTTTTGTTAAAAATTTACTTCAGCACTGTAAGACTGTTCCTGCTAATTACATCGTTTTTCCTGATAATTCCTGGATTTTATTTGCCACCATTGTGTATCTAAATACACATAATGGTGGCCCATGAGGGGAACTAAGAAGAATCCGTGCATTTGCAAGAAATACGGAAAAATCATAAGAAGAAAATCGACCATATTGTCGTGTGACATTGAACACGGAGGCAAGGACATTGGAAGACATAGATTCTGATTTTCTCAAGACTTGAGCTGAGGATTGATCCAAAAGGCCATCAAGGTTTACTCATCACCAGTTTATAACTCAATGCGAGCAGTGACACCACAAAAGTATCACATCGTGCAAATTTCTCCAACGAAAGTTAAGTGTCCTTCCTTCGTCCTATAGTTCTATTCCAACCCTAAAACCACATTCTTGGCTATAAGATTCATAAGCTATTTGTGATTCACTCATATTTTACTTATAATTTGTGTTTTAAATCTCATTTGTCGATATTTCATCATATTGTAATCCAGGTAACCAATTTGCATTGTCATTCGATTTGATCACGCTAAAAGGTCAAGTAATTCAATCATTTTTCATGCTGGTTCAAATATTAATCTAAATCACGTAATATTCATAGTATTTTAAACGTATTTTAAAAGAAATTTGCCGAATAATTCCAGGCTCAACTGTGCCGCGTCACATCCCATACCTACAAGCAAAGTGCATCAAGGCTGACCTTGACCCAGATTCTGCAATCAGCTGTGTGGGACTGCGGTGCGAACGGAATAAGGAGCGTGTCGTGAGCAATATTTATTTACCTAATAGTCATTTACTAATTCTTGCTAAAGGTCTAAATTAGTACAATTATTTTTATCTATCATTACAAGCATTCTAAATTATCCTATTAAAATGACACCTACACCTGGTGCTAGCAGCGATTCGGCTAGTGCTGAAATTAAATCATACAAAGATTATGCAGTGAAGAGGTCGTCTATTAAAGGACAAATCACAAAATTTAAAAATTTCTTATCCACTATTTCTTTGGAAGCAGAGTTATCTAACATTCAAATAACTGAGTTAAATCTGAGACTGGCTAGGTTTGAAACGCTTTCGGTTCGATACGACGAGCTGCAAAACGAGTTAGATGTTTTAAACGCTGCCAACATAGAAGCTGAAATTGATGAACGTGCTCTTATAGAAGAGGATATCATATTAAGTATGGCAACAGCAAAGGATTTGATAGATAAATATTCCAGGAAACATGAGTGTGAACAACGTCGTAATTCGACTATGGAATCTGGTTGTATTGTGTCGCAGCAGGAATTTGGTTTAAAATTACCACAAATTCAAATAGCTAAATTCGATGGTGCATATTTCCGTTGGATGGAGTTCCGAGACACTTTCGAGAATTTAATACACAAAAATGATCGCATTCCTAACATCAATAAATATCACTATCTTATGTCGTACTTAGAAGGTGACGCAGCTAGAGTAATATCAAATCTTGAAATATCTAATAATAATTATCAAGAAGCATGGAATCTACTATGCAATCGTTACAATAATAAAAGAACTTTAATTAATCAGCATTTAAACTCTTTATTTAACATCAAACAGCTTCCTAGGGAGTCTGAAAGATCATTGAGATTTTTAGTTGATCATGTGAGTAAAAACCTGCGCGCTTTAGCCAGCTTAGGACAGCCAACGGATAAATGGGACGTTCTTATTATTTATATGTTGTCAGCGAAATTAGATAGTACTACGTTATTAAAGTGGGAGGAACTTCGAAATAATCTTGAAGGTGACGTTCCAACGTTAGATAGTTTCTTCAAGTTTTTGACCGATAGGGCAGACGTGCTCGAGGCGTTAAGCCGAAACAAACAAGACGCCAGCATTTATAAGCCTAACCCACCACCAGTACGAAACAATTGCAATAATAATAATCAAAAATCTGGTCAAAATTTTTACACAAAATCATTTGCTAGCTCAAATGTTAAAGGCAACAAGTCGAGCTCTTTTTGTTGCATCATATGTAGCGACAACCACAAAATTTATGATTGCCCCACCTTTAAGTCGATGGGAATTGATGATAGAATCAACGAAGCCAACAAATATAAATTGTGTCTAAACTGTCTTAGGCAGGGTCATCCAGTGGCTGAGTGTCGCATGGGGCCGTGTCGCGAGTGCAAACGAAAGCACAACAGTCTGTTGCACCGCCCACAGTCTACTCTAAACCATGTTGGCACGGTTGATGAAGAGGATGACTCTGAAGAGACATTAGTCAATTTTTCTAATCAGTGTACTAATCAAGTATTGCTATCCACGGCCATTATTATAGTTTCGAATCCATTGAGCCAACAAAAGGTCAAGGTTCGCGCGCTTTTGGACTGTGGTAGCCAGTCAAGCTTTATAACTAAGTCTCTAAAGGATAAACTGTCTTTAATAGGAATGCCAATAGACTCGCTAAAGGTTATTGGTATTGGAAATAGCGTTACTAATGACGCAATAGAATCCTGCAGCGTAAAGATTAAATCAGTGCATAATAATTATAATTTTACAATGTCATGTTTGGTGCTAAAACAGTTAACAGGTAGCTTACCAAAGGCACCTATCAATGTTTGTGCACTTAATTTGCCAGCAAACATTCAGTTGGCAGATCCTATGTTTCATCAGCCAGGTCAGATCGATGTGCTCATAGGAGCCGACATCTTTTGGGAAATAGTATGCAGCAACCAAAGGTCGTTAGGTCCAAATAATCCTAAATTAATTGAGTCAAAACTAGGCTGGTTGGTTTCAGGCCCCTTAGGCACGGGCATCGCATCGTCACTAAAGACGACCCAAGCCAATCACGCCGCTTTGTCCTGCTCAGTAAGCCAGGAATTTGAAATATATATTAAAAAATTTAGTGACCTAGAAGAAATTCCAAATAAATTAGTCATCAGCGAAAATGATAGGATTTGTGAGGATCATTTCTTACAACACACCACAAGAGACAATCAAGGTCGGTTTTGTGTAAAACTGCCACTAAAAGATACGCCTGATTGCCTTGGTGATTCTTACAGACTAGCCAGAAAGCGATTTAGTTACCTAGAAAAAAGATTTAAACGAAATCCTTCCTTAAAATTACAATACACAGACTTTATAAGAGAATACGCAGAGCTAGGTCATCTGTCTAAATCGAATAATAACATAATACCATCTTATCACTTGTGTCATCATGCAGTGCTAAAACAAGAAAGCGAATCAACCAAATTGCGTGTAGTTTTTGACGGCTCAGCTCCGACCACCTCGGGGTACTCTCTAAATGACTTACTATTAGTAGGCCCAAACGTACAAAACTCGCTTTTCTCCATATTAGTTCGAGCGCGACTACATAAATATTTGCTAACCGGAGACGTCGAAAAAATGTACCGACAGGTGTTGGTCTCCGAAGATGATCGTAGTTTGCAGCTTATTTTGTGGAGAGAGGACGAGTCAAGGCCTGTGGAGGTACTGAGCTTAAACACTCTCACTTATGGCACTGCAAGTGCTAGCTATTTAAGCACGCGCTGTTTAGTGCAGTTGGGCAAGGAACATAATGACCCCATCATAAAGGAAATCATTGAAAATGACTTCTACGTGGATGATTTAATTACGGGGGCTTCGGACGAAGCTACCCTAGTGTATATACAAAAGGAAGTATCGCAAGCTCTATTGTCGGGTTGTTTTAATCTGCGTAAATTCAAAAGTAATCATCCTACAATTTTCAAAGATATTGGCATAAATAATCAAGACGATTTAATTATTAGTGAATCAACTAGTACGCTCGGTCTTGGATGGACTCCATCTAGCGATACATTTCATTTTCCAGTTAAACTTGATACAAAAAATGACACACCTGTTACTAAAAGGGTCATAATGTCAAGGTCGTTCAAACTGTTTGATCCACTGGGGCTATTGAGTCCAGTAATTGTGCTACCTAAAATCATATTGCAAAGGCTCTGGCAGCAAAAGGCAGACTGGGATCAGCCAGTAACTGAAGATATAAAAAATGACTGGTTAAAATTCAGTGACAGTTTAGATTCGCTTCCTGAGTTACACATTCCAAGGTTGGTGCTGGGCAACGATCCTTACGAATTCGAACTACATTCGTTTAGTGACGCTTCTCAATCAGCATATGGCGCATGCATTTATTTAGTATCCCGCAGTGCTACTGCTGATGTCACAGTCAGGCTGTTGTGCGCTAAGTCAAAGGTAGCGCCAGCAAAGCCTACCACAATACCACGCCTGGAACTATGCGCGGCTTTGCTGGCTGCCAAGCTATGTAAGGTAGTCAAGGAGTCTATAAGACACCAACCGAAGCGTTGCGTGCATTGGTCCGACTCAAGTGTTGTATTGAGTTGGATCAATACCGATCTATCTAAACTAAAAATGTTCGTAGCTAATCGAACTAGTGAAATAAAGGAACTCACCTGTACTGCATCCTGGAAATACGTTCCGACTGCATTGAACCCTGCAGATTTAATATCCAGAGGTGTAGACGCGAAGAAAATTCTTTCTATGGACTTGTGGTGGTCAGGACCTGATTTTTTAAGTAAAAATAGTGACGAGTGGCCGGCACCCTTAATAGTGCACAATGATGAAGAATGTTTGCACGAGGTAAGGGTTAATACTGTAGTGGTCTCGGAACCTTTAATAAATTTTGAGAATTACTCTTCATTTAACAAACTTCGTAGGATGTTTGCATTTGCACGTCGATTTATACATAATGTTAGGAATCCCGAAAGTAAGCGTGTGGGTTCCTTTTCAGTTGAGGAACTTCAGGAGTCGTTCCACTCGCTGTGTGCTATGGCACAAGGTCAATCTTTTCCTCTTGAGCTCGAAATGCTTACCAAGGGCAAGCCTTTAAATAATAACAGTAAGGTGCTAGCTCTTTCACCTTTCTTAGACGAAAACAATTTAATTCGAGTGGGCGGTCGATTGGACGCCTCAGATTGTAGTTATGAGAAAAAGCATCCTATCTTGCTTCATGCTTCTCATCATTTTACCAAACTTTACTTTTTAAGAGAACACTTAATTAATTTTCATAGTGGCCCACAGTTATTACTGGCACAAGTACGGCAAACGGTATGGCCTGTCAATGGACGAATTCTCGCTCGACGCACCGTTTCAAAATGCGTGCTGTGTCGACGCTATAGGGGGAGAACGTTGCAACCTAAAATGGGCATTCTGCCTCCGCAACGTGTTACTACTGATTTCCCATTTTTATCCGTTGGAGTGGACTATGCTGGCCCGTTCTTAATAATGAATAGAAAAGGCCGCGGGGCTCGTCAGATTAAATGTTATCTTTGCCTTTTTGTGTGCTTGCGCTATAAATGCGTACACCTTGAGGCAGTTAGTGATTTGACAGGTGATGCCTTCATTATGACCTTGCGCAGATTTATATCGCGCCGCGGTAAACCAACCGAAATTATCAGTGACAACGGACGTAATTTTGTAGCTGCTTCCAAGGAAATAGGAACTTTCATTGAGCAAAATAAAGAAGCGGTAACCGAATTCGCTAGTGAACAGGGCATCAAATACCTTTTTATACCGGCTCGCGCTCCTCATTTCGGGGGAATATGGGAGGCTGGAATTAAGTCAGCAAAACATCACTTACGTCGTGTTCTAGGAAATTGTAACGTAACTTTTGAAGAAATATCGACTCTTTTCTCACAAATAGAGGCGATTCTAAATAGTCGGCCCTTATGCCCTTTATTCTCTTCTCCGGACGACTTTCTTCCACTAACTCCTGGACACTTTTTGATTGGAAGACCCATGACATCACTCCCGTCTTCTGACCTGCATGATCGCAACGAGAGTCAACTTACCCGTTATGAGCGACTGGAACGAGTTCGCCAGCACTTCTGGCAACGATGGCAGCACGAATATTTGTCAGAACTTCAGCAAAGGACGAAATGGCGCACCAATAAGTCAAACCTGCGTGTGGGAGATATGGTGCTGCTTGTGGAAGACAACACACCACCATTGTCATGGCGTTTGGGTCGTGTTCTTCGACTCATTAAAGGACCAGACGGCATAGCGAGAGTAGCAGATATCAACACCACGAAGGGGACAGCTCGTAGAACACTTACCCGTCTCTGCCCTCTTCCAACTGCAGAGGAGCTACAGAGTTGAATGCTTTCAACGGCCGGGAAGATGTTCAGGCCCATAGCGCCTGAGTGTTTTTATGCAGCAAGCTTATTTATGTGTAGTGGATTGCTATGTCATTTGTGTAGGCGCAAGGACATTATTTTTTTTATACTTATCGGCGGTAGATCTTTTTGTTAAAAATTTACTTCAGCACTGTAAGACTGTTCCTGCTAATTACATCGTTTTTCCTGATAATTCCTGGATTTTATTTGCCACCATTGTGTATCTAAATACACAGTGGTAATGTACTAAAACAAATTAAAAATAGCTATGACAGACAAGAGCTGACAGCTGCTAAAAAAGACATTAAAAAAGTTTGGAGCACAGTTAAAAATATATGTAATATAAAATGTGTAAAAAATTCCAATGAGCAACTTCTTAACATTCGATCAAATAATTTAGAATCTCTTAATGAGGTTAATACCTACTTTAGCTCCCTGGGAGAGAACCTTGCAAACAGTTTACTTGAAAAAAGCGGTAAAACAGAACTTGACTTGGCAAGTAACCTTTCAACCCACCAAGTAGCATCATCTTTTTTCCTTAGCCCAACAGATGAAATTGAAATTATTAAGCTGATTGGGTCTCTTAAATCCAGCAATGCTATGGGACATGACTTTTTAAGCAATAATATCCTTAAAAAGACCAAATTTGCAATAGCGAGTCCAGTAGCATATATTTGTAATTTGAGCATGTCGTCTGGTGTTTTTCCCTCAGAATTAAAAATGGCAAATGTGATTCCAATATTCAAGGCTGGCCTATCTAATGAACCTGCCAACTACAGGCCAATCTCGCTGCTGAGTACACTTTCAAAAATCATTGAGAAAGTAGTGAACTGTAGACTCCTCAAGTATCTCGAGTCAAGAGGGTTACTGGCTGAGAACCAGTATGGTTTCCGCTCGGCGAAATCCACTGAAGATGCTGTTAACGATCTCATTAACTTTACTATAAGCAAAATCAATAATAACCAAAAGTGTATCGGTGTCTTCTTGGATTTCGCAAAGGCGTTCGATACTGTTTCTCGTCCGATTCTTCTGAAGAAACTTGAAATTCTTGGCATAAGGGGTATTGCTTTGGATTGGTTTCGATCGTACCTCTCTGATCGTAAGCAGAGAGTAACTATTCGAGATATCCATAGTGAATATGCAGTTATTAAGTTTGGGGTGCCCCAGGGAAGCGTCCTGGGTCCTACGCTTTTCCTGACCTATATAAATGATTTATGCTCCATGAAAATTAGCAACGCAAATATGTACACCTTTGCCGATGATACTGCAATCATCTTCCATGCAAACTCTTGGAGCCAGGTTAGTGCTATTGCTCAAGAAGGATTAAATAAAATTAGTAATTGGCTCCATGGAAACCTGCTTAATGCAAATATCAGTAAAACAAAATTCGTTACCTTTGGTATCTCAAATAGAACAGCTCCGATAGATGCACCTAAGCTTAAACTACACACTTGTTTTAAAGAATTGTACTCGTGCTGTCAGTGCGAATACCTTGATCAGGTCACTTCTATCAAGTATTTGGGTATTGTCGTAGACCAAAGATTGACATGGTCCGAACAAGTAGACGCAGTATCCAAACGGTTGAAGAAACTAAAGTATATCTTTAAAAAATTAAGTTATATTGCTGACAAGCCCCTAATTGAAATGATCTATCAAAGCTTATGCCAATCAGTTTTAAATTATTGCATTACTGTATGGGGGGGTGCATGTAAAACACATTTGCTTAAGCTTGAGCGAGTACAGAGAGGCATATTGAAGATAGCGTTTCAACTCCCTATTAGACACCCGACTGACAAGCTGTATTCGGAGTGCAAATTCCTCTCGGTCCGTCAACTTTACATAGCTGCAACATTGGAACTCTTCCATAGAAAATCCAAACAACTAGCTCGTACATTTCACAGATCACTCAAATGGGATCACCCTCGAGCCCGAACTGTTTTCGCACGTAGATGCAGTCACTACATGGGACCTTATCTTTACACCAAAATATATAAAACAAATAAAAACATTGTCAATCTAAATCGCTATGAATTCAGAGTATCTGTTAACAAATGGTTAAAAAGTAAATGCTATCACGAAACTGAAAGCCTCCTGAAGGAAGTGCAATAATACTAGGAATATCATTGTTTTATTTTATTTCTTTGTATTTTTTTTTATGTATACCTATTAAATATTAAAAACACACACACACACACACACACACACACACACCACAATCAATAACTAACACATACAGATAAGCATGCCTAAACTACTACACTTTCAAAAGGGAAGTCTGGTCTTCACGACACAGGGTATCCTAGTGTGAAGTCCAGCAGATACTGCATAATTTTGATTTAAGTGCGCCTATTTTTACATTGTGGTTTGTATTTAATTACAAAGTGTACTTTGCTCAATGTATCTTCCTACACATGCTTTTGTAATAAGATAACTTACATTTCTGTAATTTTGCATGCAAATGTGTAATTTATAACTGATGTTCTTTTACTTTTGGAAATAAACCATTTTCATTTTCATTTTCATTTTCATTTTCATTTTCAATGAAATAATATTTTCGTTCAAAATAAATATCAAATATAACATTGTTTAACATCAACAGTTTTTTTTCACAGACCCATTACACACTGGGACTGTTAACAGCGATGCAGTCGCGATGCAGCATCGATGCAGTCGCAAAACGTCAACGTTTACACACTTGCGCTACTTTTAGCATCGACACAGTCCCGATGCTAACGCGCTAGCATCGATGCAGTCTCGATGTAGAAGCTGTCCATTGACAAACTATGTACAGTATATTGGCATCGATGCTAACCAACGTTAATATCGATGCAGCAGCCAATACAGATACATTTGACAAGATCTAGATTCTGTATCGATACTAACGCGCGTTAGCATCGCGACTGTATCAATACTAAAAGTAGCGCATGGTTTAAAGGTAAAAATTTTGCGACTGCATCACTAAAAATAATTTAAAAAAAAAGGAAAAAACTGACTTCAAAACCAAATTGTGCTAAAAAGTCTAAAATAAACTCTTGACCCTATAAAGGCAAGAAATCCATTTTAGGCGAACAATTACTTTTTGAAGTCGGTGTCACCACAGTGACCATCTCAAGCATCAACTATCAGAGCACCGACTTAGGGTTATTTAGTGTAATGTAGTCTCCACCTTACTAATATACGTAATAAATAAAATAAGGTTTTTAATTTTATAACACTATTTTTTAAAGTCTTTTATTGAATGTTTCATGCTGTACCTATCTACTCGTATATCTATTTAGTTCCCAGTGCAAAAGATTACAACACCTCTAAATTTCAGCGGATATTGTGTTCACAACGTCTCAAAAAGGAAAGCGGTTGATCAGAGTACGTGATTTCACCTACAGGCTGGCTTCGGGCCGAGGGCCAAGGATTCGTTGGAAGTGTTCCACACACGACGGCCACCATGGGTGCAAAGCTTATATCGTCACTTACAACGATGAAATCATTACCATTCATGATAGTCACAACCACGCTGCCTCAAAGAAGACGCATTTTAAGTTAAGTCAAAGTTGAAGCTATTATGACGTAATCTATACAAATAGGTTTATCAAAATCAACTGCATTCCTTCTATTGGCTTATAATGATCGTAATCCCAAAAAATCATTTTCCCATACTAGTGTACCAATCAACTGACGCTAGTGTCCCATACAAAAAGTTGATAGATTTTTAGCAACAGAATCAGCACCGAGAAGGAATGCACTTAATTTTGTTGAACCCTGTATATTTTCTCTGGTAAAATTAGTGTAGGTTCAGAAGTAGTTCTAATTGTTTATAAAGTAATTAAGTTCGAATATATTTTCATGCATTTATCTCATTATATTCTGCGTACAAGTAGAATAATAATTATAATAAAACTCTTTATTGAACAACACAAAGTAAATTATTCTTGAGAATAAACAGCATAAACTAAAATCGCAAACGCTGTTTTTATATCTATTCTATAGTACTTGTATCGTATCCATTAGCGCGAGTCTATGTGTGCGTTGTTGCTCGTGCGCAATTGAATTGAATTCATTTTATTTGCATAAAACATGGTAAAAATACATACACATACATATTGTGGTGTTTATAAATACACTAAAGTTCAGCATGTTTTGTCTGGGTAAGACGTGCAAATTTGTCATTTTGTTGGGCATGCTAGATTATAAGTCGAAAATATGTAGTAACTTCTGTTATGTGTTTTAGCACTTAAACACTAACCCTTATAAAATTCCGCTATTTGTATGAGCGCAATTCCTTTTTTTTAATAAAGTTTAGTTTTACAAAACGAAGACTTTTATATTTTCTGTAATAATCGCTAATTTTTATATTTTCGACGACTTTTATATTTTCTGTAATAATCGCTAATTTTACTGTGACGCCTTTTCAGTGTATAATACTAAGAAAAAACCAGCCAAGCGCGAGTCGGACACGCGCACTGAGGGTTCCGTGCCAACTTTAACTGAATTAGGGTATCCACTAACTTCCACTTTGTAAAATACCACAATATTATGTTGACAGAAAATATAACTTTGTTTTTCATAGTGTTTGTATGAGGAACAAAGTTATGTTTGCGGTTGTTGAAAATGTGCTATATCTCAAAAACTTCTCGTTCGATCCCGTCCAAACCAATTTTGAAAGTATTTGTTCGGATCTTCATTATACATTTTTTTCAAATTTACACTCGCTTAGTTTAAAAGTTAGATGGGGGGACGCCCATTTTACCACTTTGGAAGCGTCTATCTATCAAAAGTTACACTTTAAAAGAAAATGGTTTTTGGAACCTCTATGTCATTAAAAGACCTATTCATAGACGCACACGCATAGATACAAGATACATCTTCCAACCAAATTTCAACATTGTGATGTAAACATCTTTTGCCACTTTATTCTGTAACTATAAATAGTTACAGAATAACATACAGCAGTGACATACGGACGGACAGACGGACAGACAGACTTGGCGAAACTATAAGGGTTCCGATTTTTGTCATTCGGCTACGGAACCCTAAAAAACACGCTTCCATAACCATCGAAATAGGTCTTTGAAATGGTAAAAGGTTTAAAAAATGTAAGTATATTTGAACATATATACACACATATATTAATTATACGGTTTTACACATGTATTTTTTATTGTTTACCAAGCTATACTAAGGGAAGAAAATCCATGACCATGACACTTGTGATAGTGCTGACAATCTGTCAATCGAAACTATTAAGTAGCAATCTCATAAAAAACACTTTTAAATGTTAGTGTATTCGATTAACACTTTAACTGCCTTTAAAAATTATGAAGAATAACCCAAAAAACGCACCAATTTTTACGCGTAATTTAATTAAAAATCGATAAAAATATTTAAGCTATTTAAAAAAAACTGCACACTCGGGCCCGAGTAGTCTGAACACAGCATGCTCAAACACTTGGGTCTGAGTGATATGTGTAAAATGATGTTAGAAAAAGACGTCGCCGTAAACACTCGGTGGTTGTCACTCCGAGTGGGTGGCACCGCTGGTATAGTTCTCGTGCACTCGGGCCGGAGTGTTCGGCACTAAACGGTTAACTACTCAACAATTCTGGTATTTTCTAATTCATTTAATAATTATTAAAGTCATCGACTTAGCATGTAGTGTTACAGAAACCATTGTATAGTGTCCAATATAAAATATAATTAATAATAACAGTTGATTTTCAAATCAAATTCACAACATCTCAAACGGAGAAGCGGAATATCAAAATGGGTGGTTTCACGTTCAGAATCTCTTCGTACAGAGGTCCGGGGGTTCGTTGGACGTGCTCTACGCACCAGCTTCACGGGAGCCGGGCGCGCATCAACACAACCTACGATCAAATTATTAGTCTCTACACAGAACACAACCATTTTCCTTCAAAAAGGCTATTTTAAATTTGTTTTTATTTTAAAAGAAACCGATTTGTTTTTATTTTATTGATTAAAATCTAGTTAAAAATATTCTGCTTTTGCTTTGCGAACTTGTCAGCCACACTTACATCTACATATAAAGAGGCATATTCGTGGTAATTATTTGGTTGTTTTATTCTACAATCATATTTTTATTAGTACCAACATTTGCAAAGAGTTGAGCACCACTTAAAATTATTTGTGTTTTTTAATATTTAGTTTATATCATTGAAATACCCGTCGCTATTAAAACCTCCATAAAAGCTTGTGAAACAGATTTAATGCAAATGATAGCTGATGATAAATACTCATTTATTGTGAAACTAGCGCTTCTCCGCGGCTTCACACGCGTATGATAGCCATAGCCTTTATGCTATTGGTTTATGTTTTATGAAAATCCATCCAGTCGTTTTTCCGTGTAGCATTAACAAAACATATATCTAAACATTCATACTCACATACTTTCGCAATTATAATATAAGTAGGAAGAAGGATAAAGCATTTTGACGTAAAGGAAGTAACTGTGAATGAAACATTCACTTTCAGTTACAGACGAGTATCTAACATCTTAATGGGGCAATAGAATCATTAGGATCAACAGTTTCACGTACAGATTATTAGTATGTTATGATGCCCGTCCACTGGGTGTGCTCTACTCACCACAAACGAGGTTGCCGTGCTTTAGTCACTACTTACAATGAGGAAAGTCTAATACAACACACTCACACAGTTCGAGGAAACAAACAATTTTAATACAGAGTATAAAGAAAATAAGGCGTTTTTGACGAACTCCACGAAATCTGATTTAGTGAAAAAACACAATTGTTTTGTGAATCCGTGCTGAACAGTTACAAATTGTGATGATGAAATTAAACATTTTACGTTACATAGTAAATTTTTTATGCAATAAAGATATGTTATTAAGACTTGGTGATGTCTGATAAATCTTTTTTCTACTTCGATAGAGTAAATTTATCCAGCAAAACCCAGTTGCGTAATTGATAAAGACCTTAACCAAGTGTAAGAATGTGTATTTCGATGGCCATTTTAACATCCACAATTATAAATATCTTATCACTGGTAACGACATTTTACCATTAGTAAACTCAAGAAACTTGATTTTGCGGCAAGGAAAAATTTGTCGCTGACCCAATCAGGTGCCATTTTGCTACCTTCTCGTTATTCAGATCCTTCTTATAGTTTTTTAACAATAATTGTTTTCTTCCAGATTTTGCGAATGCTAAATACATCTTATCAAGAATGGGCACGCGACAGCTTGTCGTGAAGCGACAAATGTGGAGAGGTAGAAGAAGGTTAAAGAAAGAGGTAGAAGAGGGAATAGAATTTATATTACAACAAAAAGAATACAGTACCGAAAAATGAGATGAGGTGATGTCTGTATGAATGTAAGTAAAGTGCAGTGGGCGTGAGTAAGTATCTTCAAATCTTCAATAAGTATTGTCCTGGAGGCAGCAAAGGGCGGCGTCGGAGTGCAGAGCCGACACTGCGGAGGTAGCAGCGACGCCGATGTGCAGCGGTGACAGGTGCTGTGAAGAGCAGTGACGCCGATGTGCAGCGGTGACAGGCGCCGTGAAGAGCAGTGACGCCGATGTGCAGCGGTGACAGGCGCCGTGAAGAGCAGAGACGCCGATGTGCAGTAATGAGGGTAACGGGCACTATATAGAAAATGTTAGGATCAGTTGGAGTGCCAGAAGTACTTGGTCTCGGATCCTCTTCCGAGAAGGAGACAGGTCCCTCCCCTAGAGCGAGGAGGTGTTACTGCAGTCAATGTGCTTGGATACTCCTCCGGTGTCCGGTCTCTCCCCTAGCGTGAGGAGGTGTTTCAGTAGTCACCGGCGGTTCTTCAAGACTTCTTGAGGGAAGATGTAGAGTATTTATTTATTGGAGTGTAATAGAACTGTTCGAGCTTAGAACTCGGAATCGAATGAAATGAATAAAAAAAATTAATGCTTATATAGGGGGCCGGGGCCGTTCAAATTTAGATCGAGGTAGGTTCAAAAATAGAACATGAATACTGGTGGTTTACAGAGGATTAAACCCGAAAAAGTAATAAACTTTGATAGAAGTTGTCAGACTTTGAAAGATATTGTCATAACAACGATGTCAATAAAGATAAAAATACTGTCAAAAAGTAAGCAAATAACGAAAATACAGGAAAACGAATCATCACCCAATGCAAATTAAAGGAAAATTGCAAACAAAGGTAAAACACAGCTATTTTTACAGTATTATGTAAAGAAAAGTAGAATAACAGAGCTTTGAAAGTTTGACATTTTTAGATTCACAATAAATATTGTTCAAAAAGGATTAGAAAACATCAATAATCCAAAAATACAGAGTAATAGTAATAAGAAGAGTAGAAAGGCAGGTAATGCCTATAGTTTAATGTCTACAGTACGATTTTTTAGGGAGAAAATACGAACTGCGTTATGGTAGATAGAATCTATGATTAACTCTTATGTTCGTGTTTACAGCAAACGAACCAGCAAAAAGGAAATGAAAGCATGGAAAAACAAAGATAATGTGATGAGAATGTTAATGTGGATCCGATGAATACTAAAAATATTAAGGTACTCAATTTATTACACGTTATAGATGTACAACGGTACATTTCCCCCACGAAATGTACCGTTGTACATCTATAACGTGTAATAAATTGAGTACCTTAATATTTTTAGTATTCATCGGATCCACATTAACATTCTCATCACATTATCTTTGTTTTTCCATGCTTTCATTTCCTTTTTGCTGGTTCGTTTGCTGTAAACACGAACATAAGAGTTAATCATAGATTCTATCTACCATAACGCAGTTCGTATTTTCTCCCTAAAAAATCGTACTGTAGACATTAAACTATAGGCATTACCTGCCTTTCTACTCTTCTTATTACTATTACTCTGTATTTTTGGATTATTGATGTTTTCTAATCCTTTTTGAACAATATTTATTGTGAATCTAAAAATGTCAAACTTTCAAAGCTCTGTTATTCTACTTTTCTTTACATAATACTGTAAAAATAGCTGTGTTTTACCTTTGTTTGCAATTTTCCTTTAATTTGCATTGGGTGATGATTCGTTTTCCTGTATTTTCGTTATTTGCTTACTTTTTGACAGTATTTTTATCTTTATTGACATCGTTGTTATGACAATATCTTTCAAAGTCTGACAACTTCTATCAAAGTTTATTACTTTTTCGGGTTTAATCCTCTGTAAACCACCAGTATTCATGTTCTATTTTTGAACCTACCTCGATCTAAATTTGAACGGCCCCACGTTGGGCGCCAATTTGTCGTGAAGCGACAAATGTGGAGAGGTAGAAGAAGGTTAAAGAAAGAGGTAGAAGAGGGAATAGAATTTATATTACAACAAAAAGAATACAGTACCGAAAAATGAGATGAGGTGATGTCTGTATGAATGTAAGTAAAGTGCAGTGGGCGTGAGTAAGTATCTTCAAATCTTCAATAAGTATTGTCCTGGAGGCAGCAAAGGGCGGCGTCGGAGTGCAGAGCCGACACTGCGGAGGTAGCAGCGACGCCGATGTGCAGCGGTGACAGGTGCTGTGAAGAGCAGTGACGCCGATGTGCAGCGGTGACAGGCGCCGTGAAGAGCAGTGACGCCGATGTGCAGCGGTGACAGGCGCCGTGAAGAGCAGAGACGCCGATGTGCAGTAATGAGGGTAACGGGCACTATATAGAAAATGTTAGGATCAGTTGGAGTGCCAGAAGTACTTGGTCTCGGATCCTCTTCCGAGAAGGAGACAGGTCCCTCCCCTAGAGCGAGGAGGTGTTACTGCAGTCAATGTGCTTGGATACTCCTCCGGTGTCCGGTCTCTCCCCTAGCGTGAGGAGGTGTTTCAGTAGTCACCGGCGGTTCTTCAAGACTTCTTGAGGGAAGATGTAGAGTATTTATTTATTGGAGTGTAATAGAACTGTTCGAGCTTAGAACTCGGAATCGAATGAAATGAATAAAAAAAATTAATGCTTATATAGGGGGCCGGGGCCGTTCAAATTTAGATCGAGGTAGGTTCAAAAATAGAACATGAATACTGGTGGTTTACAGAGGATTAAACCCGAAAAAGTAATAAACTTTGATAGAAGTTGTCAGACTTTGAAAGATATTGTCATAACAACGATGTCAATAAAGATAAAAATACTGTCAAAAAGTAAGCAAATAACGAAAATACAGGAAAACGAATCATCACCCAATGCAAATTAAAGGAAAATTGCAAACAAAGGTAAAACACAGCTATTTTTACAGTATTATGTAAAGAAAAGTAGAATAACAGAGCTTTGAAAGTTTGACATTTTTAGATTCACAATAAATATTGTTCAAAAAGGATTAGAAAACATCAATAATCCAAAAATACAGAGTAATAGTAATAAGAAGAGTAGAAAGGCAGGTAATGCCTATAGTTTAATGTCTACAGTACGATTTTTTAGGGAGAAAATACGAACTGCGTTATGGTAGATAGAATCTATGATTAACTCTTATGTTCGTGTTTACAGCAAACGAACCAGCAAAAAGGAAATGAAAGCATGGAAAAACAAAGATAATGTGATGAGAATGTTAATGTGGATCCGATGAATACTAAAAATATTAAGGTACTCAATTTATTACACGTTATAGATGTACAACGGTACAAGCTATTATATAATAATAAAAAGTATCGCTTCTGCTCTACGTGGGGGCAAAAGTCACGATGGCGATGCACAACGCCCTCCTGTCCTGCTGTCATTCGCACTATAAATGACTTCATAGTGTCAGTAAATGAAAACCACAACCACACTCAGTAAAAATTACTGATGAAATAATAAGCTCGGATGCAATTTTAAAAAAAAAAGAAAACCACAATCTGAGTAAATCTGGTAAAATATAAGTCTCAATCTGGGGCGCAACCCATTCACATTTGTATTTGAAATCACGAATTGATGAGGAAGGAAGAAACGAATTCAAAAGGAATACACTAACTACCATAATTTTACTATTTGTTTTTCATATTTTATTCCCTGCAAATAAGCTATTGGTTCAATTTGATTTAAAACAATCATTGTTTTTATAAGTTAGATTAGACACTCTCCAGAATGCTAACTATAGTATTTTTCAACCGTAAATTTTATGTATTTATATGCGATAACAAAAAGATATTAAACTGCTTATATGTACTATGCCACTTGTTATATCTATAAACTAGCAAGCTTAAATGTTTATTTCAGATTATTCAAGAGCGCAGTACATTTTGTCCCTCCGTGGGAGGCGTATGCTACTATACAACGGTCAAAAATTTCGTTTCTCTGTACGTAGTCAGACCAAGGAACGTTGGAGATGCTGCAAACACTTTTGTCGAGCAGTCATACATACTAAGAATGATAAGATTGTGGTGATAAATGACAAACATACACCCTTGTCATAAAAATAAGGAATTATTTGACGACACGTTTGGCGCTTCTGACTATTACGCCGGCGCCCTCGCTAGTTCAAATCCGCTTGTTACAAATGTTAGTGTAATGAGCATTTTAACCTAAGTCATGGATGTTTATATGTATTTAAGTATTTATGGGACACGCCCCCGACATATTCGTTGTTTGGTATATTAAACACAGGGTAGAAAATTCCTTTCTCTGAAACCATAGTTGGTGTGTTGTCTGGCGCATATTATTATTTTAATTGTATATGTAATATTGTGAATGATTGATTGATGTTTTTTCATTAAAGTTCGGTTTATTTGTTAATTTATTTATTTGTGAATCCTCGATTGATACAGCTGCACCGTTACAAGTTGTTTCAATTTAATGTTTTTTTAGATGTCAATACTGATATTAAGAAATGGCGTCGAAGCTTAAGTCACCGACGGGAGCAAAAGCGGTTGGCAGAAAGAAGACGGAGGGAGAGGATTAAGAAAGATCCTGAATTATACCTACTGGCAAAAGAAAAAAACAGACAAAGATACCACAAAAGAAAAGCCGAGGGAAAAATTATTCCGTTGTGTGAAATGAGCAGTCAAGAAAGAGAGTTGGTGAGGGAGCAGAATCGCTTGAAAAGCAGAATATTTAGGAAAAGAAAGAAGTATGTTATCGATCGTCAATCTCCAGTCATCTCTGAAGATCCACCTTCAACATCACCGCCTCCCGCAGTGCAAGAAGGATCTGAATAAATAATAATTGTATCCTAAGTTTAAACTAGCTTCCCATTATATCCTAACTAAAAATCATTAAAAAAATTTAGAACGTGAATGGTTGTAATTGAAAATTGATGCTCTAAGAAAGTATATCTAGTAAATATCCGGGATTCCTAGACGTAAATTGATTTAATGAATACACTACTAATTAAGTTATGTAATTGAAACTGCATTAATTAAAATTGCAAACTTACCTTCCGAATCATTAAAAGTAGTTGCTACATTATTTGACACTATTTTTAATGCAATTTACCACACCGCAACGAGGAAAGCCAAATCTGGAGTTTCAAGGGTATAAATACTTTTTGAAGTTTAAAAAATAACAAATCACGTTGGAATTGGTCTACTCATGAACCACAGGGATGTAATATTAGAATCTTTACTGTTGAAGACGTGATTGTCGACATCAAAGGCCAACATATACATCCTCCTTCATCACGTTCTATAAAGAAAGTATAGGCATTAATGTAGATATGCATTTTGGCGACGTAATTACTTTTTTAAATGCAGATTAGGTTCCGGTTGAAAAGCTTCCCTGAAAAAACCCCTGATGTGGGGCTCTATTTATAATTACACGCGTCAACATTTCAACAGCCATATTCACGCAAATGATGCAAAATTGGACACCTGTTGTCACTTATTGCTGGTGCTAGCATGTATGCTATTGGGAAAAACTAAACCGTATGTTATGCCACTAGCGATGCTATTTTGCTTAAGTAAATTAAAATAAAACATAAAATGTCTAACTTTATTTCTCTTTGGCCTGCTGCAGAATCAAAAGAGACAGATTGTCCCAATACTTGATGGATATTTGTGATATATAAGCACTTACTATGAATTTGTACATGATTTTTAAAGTATACTGACCGTTTTCGTGAAAAAGGGTGTGAAAGGGATACCTGCTTACAATGGAAGAAAAACATAAAAACAGCAAACACGTTCCAAATGAAAAATACTAGGAAAACTAAATAAGCCTATAGTAATAATTATGTTGTAAGCCTAAATATTTCAAACCAACGACTCTCTCCGTCAGTTTAATGGTATGTCAGGGTATTAAACCCCTTCTTTACGGTCATAGCAGACATATCAAAATGAAAAGAAAGCCGAGCAGTTCAGTATTCTTCATACAAATGATTTATCACCTTGTGATAGCTGATCAAAAAATCGATAATGGATAACGGTTATTTCTAGGTAAAATAGAGTACGTCGAAAAGAGCCAAACGCCAAGAGTGTGATTAAAAGCAGGGTCTACACATACTACCACCAAGCGACTTAGAGGCAGAAGGAGCGATGACTATGTTGCTCTCATTATGAGGCGCTGTCAAACGAAAATCTACACCATCGAGGACACAGTTGTTTTGATCAGTGGATAACATTATCAAACTTTGCGCATTTAATATAATAAATAGCAATAGGTTAAATCTAAACGAAGGTAACCCTAATTAAAAAAATATACTAGTTGCCATTTTAAATGCTGTTATTTGTTTGAAAATTTGTGCATGAAGACTTTAAAATTATAATAAATCCTGACATACACTAACGCAATTCACCATACTTTTAACTCTAAAAGTGGTATTACTCGTACCAAATTTGTTTTGTAATAAGTCATCCACATACGAGTTCGTTTTACTTTAACCATTACTGACATTTGTGTGCTATTACAGTTACGCTTTTGAGCATTTAGTTGGTTTATTACCGACTTAAAAAAAAGAAGGTAATCAATTCAATGTGTATGTATGTGATATCGTTAGAATTTGATATTATTTGAGTCATTATCATCATCATCATTGTCAGCCAAAGGATGTCCACTGCTCAACATAGGCCTCCCCACGGTTATACACAGCGACCGATTGTGAGCGGTCTGCATCCTGTGCGATCCATCGTCTAAGGGTCATCTGTCCATCTTGTCGATGGTCGTCCTACGCTGCGCTTTCGATCAAAGGGTCTCTAATCTAGAACTTTTCTGGCTGGCAGTTTTTAAGTATGTTGATTTATTAAGGCTTCCAAAAACGTGTGCATAACTTCTTAAGTGTAAATATGTTTGTCCAAGGATTTCTCGAAGACGAGACGTCATAGCAAGATGATTATTTTTAGTTCGATTAGGTATATTTCAACTTAAGGAGAAGAGTGTTTACTTTAATTCTTAAGTTTTTAAATTATTTTTAATTTAATTTAACAATTAATCACGGCCACTACAGTACTATTTTGTTTTCAGTTGAGTTCGTCACATCAAGAAGAGGCAACCGGATGATTAAATATCAAGGATACACTTTCTACCTGCAAACGACAAGCAGGCACGGGAAGTGTAGGTGGAGCTGTTCGGCCAACCATTACTGCAAAGCCAAGATCCATACTATAGAAGACCGCATCGTCGCTGTGAACGGCCACCATGATCACACCCGGGTCGACTCCAGCACTCACAGTCTAAAGCAATCTTTTCAATCCTGATAAGGTTTCGCCCCGATAAGTTAAATCGTCTTTTTATCTGCTGCTTCATTATTTTATAAATATACATATATTTGAAAAATACTTTTTTTAGATTATTTAATAAATACACAAAACCACGAATTCAGCGTTTTTCAAGCGTTGCCCGTTGGATTAAAACTATCACTAAAGTGATCTCCCTTTTCTTATTATGTGACTTGGTTTTTTACAGTATTTTATAAAGTAAAAAGGTAGAGAATGCGGTTGTTAAAAATGTGATATATCTCAAAAACTACTAGTTCGATCTCGTTCATACCAATTTCCTTTGAAAGTATTTATTAAGATCTACATTGCGTATTTTTTCAAAATGTTTACTAGATTAGTTCAAAAGTAAGAGGTTGGACGACCATTTTACCACTTTGGAAGCGTCTACCTCTCAAACGTTAGACCTTTAGAAAAATGATTTTGAGACCTCAATGTCATTTTAAAAGACCTATCCATAGATATCCCACACGCATGGGTTTGACAAAAACAAATTTTTAGGTTTTAGTTTCATGTATGGGAGCCTCCCTTAAAGATAATTATTTATTTAATGAGAATCGTGAAGCGGTTAGCAGGATACATCCACTCACCAAGCTTCAGCTGTATAATGCAAATAATTACTGAATAAACTGGCTGTGACATACGAACGGACAGTCGGACTTGACGAAACTATAAGGTTTTCATGTCTTTCGGCTACGGAACTAGTCTAGGCTAGACTGGGTTGCTCTTGTCTAGACTAGATTGAATCGCTCTGTCTTGTCTGTCTCTTGTTTTTTACGTCGCACAAGAATTTATACTTTGCATGTTCTAGAAAAACACAACGAAATTTAATGTTTTACATAATTTTATTAACTTGTTTATTTTTTTCAATTTGTTTCCCAGAATGCGAATACATATTATCTAAGCGAGGCAAGCCCATGCTTCGCATGGCTGGATACACATACTACAGGCAATCGGTTTATAAGAACTCGAAGATACGATGGTTGTGTACCATCCACTCTAAGGGGTGCACCGCCTCATTGATCACATGCAAAGATAAGCTATTGTCAGTGAGGAACCACCACAACCATTTGCCAATACAATAGAATAACCTGGATAAATTGTGGAAGTTTATAAGAAATTACTTCATATCAGATTGACTAACTAACTTCCTGTTATTGTAAGACGCTATTATAACCGTGTACTCATAATTTTACAAATTAAATAATAACACACAATCACATAAAAGTAGTTTATAAGGTAAGTTATATTAACATTTACCTAATACAAATTGACACTTTGTATTTTATGTTGCACTACCGGACCCTACGAACTTTGTCTCGCCCTCGGCCCCGTTCCGCCCCGGTCCCTATCTGAAAGTAGGTAGGTCTTAAATTTCATAATTTTCCACGCAGTTTATTGATTTTTTTTCATGATATCCTTCTTCTAACAGTAAAAAAAAAACATATTTTTGAAAGAATAAGTGAAATCAGTCCAGCCGATCACGCATAATGCCATGACTAAGGGAAGTATGTTTTTTTTTAAATACAGGGTTCTGCTTTGGTCAGTGACATCCAACTCGGGGATGATAATATAAGTTATGCTTATTTAAATAAAGGTACAGTTAGCCTGTAACGTCCCACTGCGGGGCAAAAGCCTTACTTCAACTATGAGGTAGTTTGAGGCATACTCTACCACACGGGCTCAGTGCGGGTTGGTGGAGGGGTGTTTACAAGGCAAGCGACTAACCCTGCTGTCAGACGTTATCAACGTTATCAAACCGCCCATAAGGCCTCTGACTAGGCTTTACGACTAATATTTACCGATATTAGCTCGCGCGTAACTCGCGGGTATCTACGAAATACTACGCCATAGCGTACGAAGAGGCAACCTGGCGTTGGTAGTTTTGCCTCGCTCGTTAGTATCACAATAATTAATTTATTTTGTGGTTTTCTTTTCCATTAAAATAGATATATATAGATTGTTGGTTGATCGTATGCCATCACCATCATTACTAGCCGCAAAACGTCCACTACTGGGCGAATGTGGTTTTTGGGAATATAAATGTTCTGTATAAATTAAAATGTTATCTTAATAAACATTGATTTCTCTTGTAATATTGTGTTTTAGTTAGTTTTTAAAAAATACTTTGAATTACAATTTATTATAGTTACTCGCTTGGAAAGTTTTGTCTCGACTAACTTGTCATATTTTATCTGCAGTGCCAAAATTCAAACCAACAGGCAAAGGCGGTAAACTCCTGGTGCTAAATGGATTTCGGTACGGCAAATATGCGCAATACGGCGTCAAAACCACCTGGTACTGCACTCGACGACGCAAGAAGTGCCCCGCTGCAGTTTACACGGTACACGACATGGTTGTCAAACGAAAAGAGAGTCATAATCACCCTCCCAATGATATGTAATATTATTAAAAGCTAATAGGAACTTGTAAAGTAATTGATGACGTACAGATTTTAGATTCTTCAGATTTTAGGAATATGTAGGCGATTCGAGAAGAGTCTGAAGTGGTACCGGAGATATTATGCTTCAAACGTGGAGTAAAAATGCCTTGAAAGTTTTTTCTTTTATAATTAAGGGGTCTCGTGCCTCATTAATTTAATTTCTTTTTTACTCTTTTAAATTATTTTAAAGCTATGTGCGCCTTCTTAATCCATGTCGACTACCTTTTACTCTTGGTATTTTAAACCTGATATTATAATACATTTTTGTTTCACTTTCAGCCAGCTGGCCAATGATAAAAACGTCGAACAAAGGAAACCCAATAATCGTTCTCGACGGATACCGATACTCTAAACACACAGTTTCAGGTTTGAAGACGAGATGGTACTGCTCTTTGCATCACAAGAAATGCTCAGCAGTTCTCTACACTATTGGTGACGAAATCATCAAACATAATAGAAATCACAATCATCCTAGAATAGATTATTGATATTGTTGAAGCTGGGTGTGGTGACGTTGGTAAATGAAAAGTCTTGGGTCTTCATGATAAATACTTTACTTGGTGCACCAATACATAATAATGACAATGGATGTGTGGTCGGGAAGCGCGGCTGGTGACGACTGCCTGATTTACATCGCGAGCCCCGAAACTGTACCCCTATCACGAATAATTTGCGTCAAAGTATTCGTATAGTAACGTAATCATTTGTATGAGAATCTGAAAGCGCCTCTATCGGACGTAAAACTAACTAAATTTGGCAGCTCAAATGTCTGACATTTATTGTGCGTAAGCATTTTCCATAGTGTTAAACTGGATTTGCGAGCACGAACGTTTTTTTGACGTATAGTATCGTGAGTTGCAACAAGATTACTCGAGATTCAGAGTGGTAACAATGAGCGAAGAGTAACTAGGTAAGTCTATAACTTTTAGCGATAAGAGCGCCTAAATTGATTTTTTTCGAAAATCATCACACCTACGGCTGCATTTGAAGACGGATTCAAGCTCCTGGAATGGGAAAGATTCGGCATCAACGTCAATAGCAAATACAACTCTCACCTCCGGTTTACTGGTTGTATATTCGTGCAGGAAAAGATGCTGGAAGATTTTGGAATTACGGTCGAAAGCCTAGACCGAGCCTTACAAGCAACAAAGTGGGTCTAAGAAAGAGGTCTATCAACGAAACCAACGCGGATGGCTAGGCAGAGTTCAGGAAAAGAGTCTTCTCATTAATCTCAGTTTGAAGACGAAAGTCGTGTGTGTGTACTAGTGAGAACTTACGGATCCCACACATAGTTTCTTACTATATGTGCTCATAATCTCACATTTAACAACAGACAGGGCTTTTGGCGAGAAATAAAGAATACGTTTGTTGTCATATTTATAATTCTAAAATTAAAACATTGCAGTAAAATATGAAATTTATTACAATTTTTTTTATCTTAGGCTCTTTATTTTTATCTTGAAAATAAATCAGGAACAGGGTTCATCTTTTCTCTGATTATGACATATGGGAGTAACGAAGACCGCTGGGACTGCTAGACTCACTTTATTTCTTCTAGATGGGTAGGCGTATTCCCATACATTGTTTTTTGGTCTTTCTTCATTCTGAAAAATTATATATGTATATTTTTTATGTTGACGTTAATGCTCTTCATTCCATTTGTTCGAAACAGCGTTCTTTTGCAAAGCTGAGGGCTTGGATAAATCACAATTTCTTTAGAAATAAAATCTAGCAAGAATTTATCTCGCTATTAAAGCCAATGAATAAAAGCATTTTAATCACATATCCTTGGATTATTTTTACGAACTTACTTTTTCAAAAACTCTAATATTGTTACGTTCTGCTGCAAACGACTTGTCCTCGTTATTTTAAATATTTTTTATCATTTTTATCTAAATTTTTTGTAAAAGTTTTGAATTTGTCACAATATGATGGCATAACGTCAATCTGTCAATTGACAGTATAGTAATCAGTTCAAAAATCTAAGGAATACAGAAAAACATATCATATAATATTAGCATATATCTTTATTAGACCAAAATTTTACATTTACTAATCCTGCCAAACATTTTGATCGTAATTTTGTTCCGTCATTGATTTTTCTTAGATTTTACTGGAATATTATGATATATTTCAATATTTTTTATTTAAAAAAACCCTTAACTTGTTTCTGGACGGGTCATTCAACGGCCATATTTACGTTAGTATGACGTCAGCTCCGTCAATGCTATCGAGCTTACTACACGACATGAGAGTGCTTCGTGATGCCGACTAACGTTGTACTGCGTAAACTCGCTTCGCTTACGTGACGAATACGTCGAAAGTTCGTGATCAGGGTACTGCTCACGATGCAAAACTGTGCGTGGAGCCGCTACGTCATACCCCCCCCCCCCCCATTTTAAAAAGAAAATCTAAATTTGGGTACGGTTATGAAAATAATCAATCACAATAAGTACAAAACTAAATTGCTAATTAAAGTTACACAAAACAAATCAGTCACACGTTCTCATAACGAAAAAGCTTACGATGCAAGAAGCGTTCCGAGTAATTACAAGTATCGCGTTACCGACATCGTTGGATGGCTCGACTTGCAACAAAGTAATTTACACATAATCATGGCCTACTTATTGCAATACAAATGTAACATTAATTAAATGATCACTTAGCATTGCTTTCTTAAAGATTAACAAATAGACATTACTAAAAAATTCATCGGAAGGAATTTGCGTGTAACACTTTGTTACAGAAAATTGCCTCAACAAGAAAAAAATATATATATTTCATTACGTACATCATCATCACTAAATTACACAAAGTCACTACAAAATTGAAATACCAGCCTTATTTATTACATACTAAGGTAACATTTAACAAATGAGTCATCTTAGCCTCCGTTAAAAAATTAGCTCTACTGCTCAACAAATAACATTACATCCGCACTCCATGACGATACATAGGAAACACTAATCACTGCTCCAGCCGTTGCGTCTGCGGCGAGCCTTAAATAGCCTGGTTCCTGCTGCGGTACATACTTGAACTGCTCTGATCCAGCCCCGTTCCATGGTCGTGGTCCCTGATGCCCAAACGATCTGCATGGTGAAATGGCGAGCGAAAGTATTCTTCTATATCTTGCATTTCATGAGCTTTTCGTGATATATCTCGTTCGTCTGTCTACGTGGCAAATTTATTTCACTCTTTGTAGACGTTGGAAAGTATTTTTCTCTCACAGATTTATTCGTACTACGAGGTAAGCTCTAACACGCTGCTGGTATGTTCCGTCCATTTTCTAGAGACACATCTACGAATAGGTATTACCAGTTCCGTGAAGGTTATCTTGCAGTTTTTGTCACGCCGGTGAAAATTTGCACGATACCGGCTGTGGGTTGCTCAACCTGTTCCACGTCATTGCACTGCTGCATGATGCTCGGGAAATAGCCACATGTGCCACGTTGTAGCTGCGTAACTGTTCCCACGAGGTACGACTTCGACTTCATAAGACGGGTATCTGCGTTGTCTTGATGGTGATGATTACTAACACGATGTTGGAATTTTGAGGTGCCGCGCTTCGACTTCGCCGAAATTGAGTCGCCCCCTTTTTTCACACGCACGCACGAAACTAAAAGGTTCTCGAACGTCGACATTCCGATGGATCATGTTACAAAGCGTCGGTTTCCGTCACGTTGTATTCTTCAAATCTTGATTTGTCGGGGGTCACCAGTGTTGAGGCTGTATGGACGGGGTGCGAGTGCGGTGGTGGTAAAATGTGAAGTCTGAGGCCTTTATAATAAATCGTTTACTTGGTGCACCAATACATAATAATGGCAATTTGCGCTACCACCCCCAACGATAACTGGCCCTGGTAACTTATAACGCGTGCACACTAAGGACAGACGAGAAGTTGCTCGAGCTGGAGGAATAATTGAGCAGGTTACTGGGACATAGTGGGTTTATCAGAAGTCCGCAGAGAGGGCGAGGACACGATAACTCTGAAGTCCAGCAACCTGCTCTTCTACCGGGAGGGTGACCAAAAGTCCGAAGGTGGTGTTGGGTTTCTTGTCCACAGGTCCCTCGTAAGCAACATCGTAACCATCGAGAGTGTGTCGAACAGGGTGATATACCTTATACTCAGAATAACCGAAAGGTATTCGCTGAAGGTCATACAGGTATATGCACCAACCTCGAACCATCCGGATAAAGAGGTGGAGGAAATGTATGAGGACGTAAGTAGAGCCATACACACTTCCAAAACCTATTTTACTGTTGTTATGGGGGACTTCAACGCAAAACTCGGCAAGCGAGGCGAGGGTGACTTGAAAGTGGGACCTTTTGGATAAGGTCAAAGGAACGCCATGGGAAATAGGCTGGCCGACTTTTTGGAGAAGGACGAACTCTTTGCGATGAACTCTTTCTTCCAGAAGCCGCCTCAAAGGAAATGGACCTGGTTGAGTCCGGGTGGCAAGGCGAGAAATGAGATAGACTTCATCATGACCACAAAGCGACGGTTATTCAATGATGTCTCCGTGATCAACAGGGTAAAAACAGGCAGTGATCACCGTATGGTTCGAGGCACATTGAATATAAATGTCAAATTGGAAAGGTCCCGCTTGATGAAGTCCACGCTCCGACCTACTCGTGCCCATATCCAAAATCCCGAGAGCTTTTAACTCGAGTTGTCAAACCGCTTTGATTGCCTAGAGAATTGCGTATCAGTGGGCGAAATAAACAATGGGTTTGTGGAAACTGTCCAAACGGTCGGATCTAAGTTTTTTTGACCTGGTCGTAAAAATAGACTTCAAAAACTCTCGGTCCACACTCTCGACCTTATGGCAGAATGTCGATCTATGGCACTGCAGACCTCCGTTAATGCTCAAACCTACAGGCAGCTTGATAGACGAATATTGAAGTCTCTGCGACATGACATTCGTTCGTTTAACACGAATAGTGTTAAAGAAACAATAGAGCGGAACCAAGGCTCCAAAGTGTTTGCAAGGGACATGTCTATTGGTCAAAGCCTGTTGACGGAGCTTAAGACGGAGGACGGTAGTGTAGCGTCGACGAAAGCAGAGGTTTTGAGGGATATTGAGAAGTTTTATGAGCAGTTGTACACCTCAGTTGCCGAACCCGTTAACAGCTCGGTCAGAGACCCAAGAGCTGCTCTGACCCGACACTACACCGAAGACATCCCGTATATCAGCCTCTACGAGATTAAGATGACCCTGAAACAGCTTAAAAACAATAAGAAATCTGGCGAGGACGGAATCACAGCAGAGCTTCTGAAAGCGGGTGGAACACCGGTACTTAAAGTCCTTCAGAGACTCTTTAATTCCGTTCTGCTAGAGGGCATCACGCCTGAGGCATGGAACAGGAGTGTGGTGGTGTTGTTCTTCAAAAAAGGAGACAAAACCTTATTGAAGAACTATAGACCCATCTCACTCCTCAGCCATGTCTCAAGGGTCATCACAAATCGTCTCGCACGTAGGTTTGATGACTTCCAGCCTCCCGAACAAGCCGGATTTCGAAAAGGCTACAGTACCATAGACCACATTCATACGCTAATGCAAATTATACAGAAGTCCGAGGAGTATAATATGCCTCTATAATTAGCTTTCGTGGACTATGAGAAGGACTTTGATTCGATCGAAACTTGGGCGGTGCTTCGGTCTCTTCAGCGGTGTCACATAGACTAATAGGTATATAAGGTTACCTCGTTTTAAGTGATAATATTTTAACAGAGCATCAAACAATAACATAGAAAGAGGACCCAATATTTTTTTTTAAAAACTGGCCCGTTTACGTTTTTATTTTTCCTAACAAAAAATTTTTTTTTTTTTAAGAACACCCTGTTCCGCGACATCGCCTCTCGTCTCTTACATAAGTACTAGATAGAGCGAAAACTAGACAGATTTATGGGCCTGAGCGTGACGGAAGATGGACTAGCTAAGCGAGAACGAGACAGAGGCGTGGGCGTGAGCGTGACAGAAGATGCCTATCTCATGGTACTCGGGCGGTAGGGGGGCGCCCCTGTGTGCCTATTTATTTGGTCCTACATAATAATAATAATAATAAAGGTAACTACCTACTGCATTCGATTACCTATTATTACAAAACACTAATATGAAAAAAACATTATCAACGTGTATCAGTACCTAATTAATCAAACAGACAGATCAGTTAGATAAACGCTAAACAAATAAAACAGCTGGTAATGAAAACAAAGACAAAAACTTTAGGAAGGTAGGTATGTGTCCATTTATCTGAGGCCTAAAACAGCTGGGTAAGTATGATTATCTGAAACAGAAACTCAACTTAGGTAGGTATGTGTTCATTAATCGTAGGCCTAAAACACTAACAGCTGGGTATGTATGATAAATTGAGGCAGAAACTCAACATAGGTACCTATGTTTTTATCGCAGGCTTAAAACATGAACCGCTGGGCAGGTATGATAAACTAAAACTACCTAATTGTGTTGTGTTCCTTCTGTTTATTTAATAATAATAAGGAGACAAAGCTTATGTGAAAGTAATCTTTAAAAAGAATACCTATTAAAATTTATTACTAACTTTTAACAGATGTTGTAGGTAATCATAAACTGAAACTACCTAATTGTGTTGTGTTACCTCTGTTTATTTAATAATAATAAGACAAGTCTTATGTGAAAGTAAACTTTAAAAATAATACCTATTAAAATTTCCAATCTTACCAAATCTAACTTTAACAGATGTTGTAGTTACCTACCTATCTAATGAGTACCTATTGATTCCTTTTGATTCAGTAGATGGATATGCACTAAAAATTGCGTGAGTAAATTTAACACACTTTTGTTTTAAATTTCGTTTATTAGGTACCGTAAATAAACATAACACATAAAACGCGAACACATCTTTGAAAATTACGATCATTTTTAATATTTTTCTTTTAATTATCGCACTTGTTCAGTTTTTGTACAGATATGTGGATACAAGTCTTATTTCACAATAAAATAAATTAAAACTAGGATTTCTGCATTGGTTTACAAACACATTTTTTAATCAGCAGTGATAAGTTAACGTTTGAAAACAATGACGTCAGAGATTTACAGAAAAACAGGTTACTACAAATTGAGGCGATGTCTCCTAACCTTATTATGCAAACTGAAGCAATCACTAGACAATCTAGCTATCACGGGCACTGTTTTTTTTTTCACTAGCCATCACGGCATTCACTGTTCATTCACACACGTATGCACTGAACTGAACCTTTGCTGGAATTGGTGGCGGATAACTGCAGCATTGTGTTGTGCATGCACGTTATCCCTGCAACGTGCAATTGCGCAGTTGTCAACGGGAGGACTCGAGCTCGAG
The DNA here is from genome assembly GCA_963924145.1 of Pyrausta purpuralis. Lineage (NCBI taxonomy): Eukaryota > Metazoa > Arthropoda > Insecta > Lepidoptera > Crambidae > Pyrausta > Pyrausta purpuralis. The sequence goes on from OZ001643.1 coordinate 26,034,805, forward strand.
CTGCTCGATCTTCGTCCCATAGTCCGCACCAGCAGCAAAACTTGGACCGTCAAGTGATAAAGGCGTAATCCCCGCCAACAGCAAATCTTGGACCCTCAAATGATAAAGGTGGAGGGCTTCGTTGTGCAGAAACCGCCATAGCAAGCGTCTGCGGTGTTTGGCAGTAGGTGCCGTACCAGGTCCAGGCGCGGTGGGAAATGCTGATGCCGGGAGATGCTGGTCACCCAGCCCAGGCTTCGGAAAACACACCGCAGGTCCGCGTCGCGCGCGCACACGACATAATAATAATAATAATAATAAAGCTTTATTAAATTCCATGCATAATACATACTTAAGTGTAAAAATATAATGAATTAATACTAGTTAATGCAAGGACCCCGTTCGGGTAAAAGCCTCCCCCAAGGAATGCCATCTTTCTTTGTCGTTAGCTCTGTCTAACCAACTCTTGCCCGCGCACGCCACAATTTCATCTGCCCATCTGGCCCTTGGTCGACCTCTTGATCTGGTGCCTTTTGGCCCTGACCACTTTACTGACCGCAGAGTCCATCTATCGTCCTTGTAACGAGCCACGTGACCCGCCCACTTCCATTTAGCCTTCATTGCAAAAGTTAAGGCATCGCATACTTTTGTCTTCTTTCGAATCTCAACGTTCTTTACCCTATCTTTCAGTTTTATACCTAGGCAACTCCTTTCCATTCTTCTCTGGGTAGTCTGAATGAGGTTTCTGGTTTTGAGATCGAAGGTCCAAGATTGGCATCCGTAGGTGAGGCACGGTAAAAGACCTGTATCCATGACAATTTTCTTGGTCGGTAGCGGAAGTTGTGATTTTAGTATTTCCTTATGGTGCCAAAACTTGTTCCAGGTAATCGCCACTCTTCGGTTAAGTTCTTCGGTGTTTCTTTCCTTACTAAAGGAGATTTGTTTTCCTAAGTATATGTAGTGGTTGACAAACTCGAGAGGTGTGTTGTTTATTGAGATAGGCGTTGCACTGCGATTAGACATTATTTTAGTTTTTTCCAGGTTCATTTCCAATCCAGCTTCTATACTAGCTTGGTTTAGTTGATTTACCATTATGCTTAATTGGTGTGGGGTTTCCGAAAATAAAATTATGTCATCGGCAAATCTGAGATGACTTAAAAATTTCCCATTTATATTGATACCTTTATCGGACCATGGCAGCTCTTTCATTACGTGCTGTAAGACAGCTATAAATAATTTTGGTGAGATCGGGTCTCCTTGCCGGACACCTCTCTTTATATTGAAAACTTCGCCTACTCTTTCCAGTTTGACTTTACTTGTGCTGTTAGAGTAAATATTTTGTAGGATATTAATATACTTTTCGTTTGTGTTTAGTGCTTTCAGTGATTCCCAGATGCTCTCGTGTGAAATTGAATTGAACATACAAACGCGAACACACGACATACAAACGCGAATTTTTTTGGCAGACTGACTGACTTGCGTGATCGCGTCGCGCGCACGGCTTCCGGTGGGGCGGGGGAGCGGCCGCGAGCGCGACACGTGTAGGCAGGCCGGCAACACGGCGGCGATGGGCGGCGCGTATGACAATACCTACAAAGACTGAGAGCTCCGCTTAGCAACACGCGGCACGGGGTGTTTTATTTTACTCTTCTTTCTACATGTTTAAAGGCGATTTTCTCGAAAACTAGCGTATAAAAAAAATATTTTTCGTACAAAATATGTTTCATTTATTTTTCTGAATCTGTATTTAAAATATTATCACTTAAAACGAGGTAGCCTTATATAAAGGTGTTAAAGTGTCTATATAGTAACGCCACCATGTCGGTCCGAGTACAGGAACAGAATACGAGGGCGATTCCATTGCGAAGAGGTGTAAGACAGGGCGATGTTATATCTCCGAAACTGTTTACAGCGGCATTGGGAGACGCCTTCAAGCCCCTGGAATGGGAAGGATTCGGCAGCTCCGTCAATGGCGAATAAATAACACACCTTCGTTTTGCCGATGATATAGTCGTTGTGGCAAAGATGCTGGATGATCTTGGCGCTATGCTCGAAGACCTCGACCGAGTATCCCGACAAGTGGGTCTTAAAATGAACATGGAAAAGACGAAAATTATGTCAAGTTCCCTTGTTGTACCCACTCCAGTATCTGTTGGGAACTCAACTCTCAAAGTTGTCGACAAGTACGTCTACCTGGGACAAGTGATCCAATTGGGTAGGTCCAACTTCGAGAAAGAGGTCAATCGACGAATCCAACTCGGCAGGACAGCATTCGGGAAATTACGCAAAAGTGTCTTCTCATCTCATTTACCTCAGTGTCTTAAGACGAAAGTCTTCAACCAGTGTGTGTTACCAGTGATGACATATGGATCCGAAACATGGTCTCTAACTATGGGCCATATAAAGAAGCTCAAAGTCACACAACGAGCGATGGAGAGGGCTATGCTGGGTGTTTCTCTACGGGATCGAATCAGAAATGAGGAGATACGTAGAAGAACTAAGGTAACGGACATAGCCTTGAGTATCAGTAAGCTTAAGTGGCAATGGGCAGGGCACATAGCGCAAAGAACTGATGGCCGTTGGGGCAGGAAAGTTCTAGATTGGAGACCCTTCGACCAAAGACGCAGCGTGGGACGTCTACCAACAAGATGGACAGACGACCTTATAAAGATTGCAGGATCAAACTGGATGCAGACCGCTAGTGGGAAGATCAGATAGCGGTGCGAATTTTATAGGAAGAATAAATGTAGATCTTTACTTTTCACCATCGAGAATAAGATAATTATTCGAAGAAGCCATCATAACCACCCGTAGAATAAAAAAACCGCTAGAACCAGCATTGTGGTTTGCGCTCCTCTGCCACGACAAAGGTTGAAACAGATCTAACCACCCGTAAAAGGAACAGCACTGTATCAACTTGAGGCGTTCGGTATGAAACTCCATACTGCAACGCCTATCAAATTCGTAGCGTATCCACCTAGGATCGAGATCAACTTGGGACCCACTTTCGACCGCCGCTGGCGCATGCGTTGTCACGCGGTTACGGCTAGACGTCCGATGTTCGTTGAATTTACCGTCCAACCTGTCAGACATGCTGTCATTCACAAGAAGCACTGTCATAAGTGGTAGCAAACGCGATCCGTAGCGAGGTGTTTGTATAAGAATCGAATAAACGCTTTCTTTTTAGTCCGAAAAATATTAATCATCTTTACAATATTACTACCTTCACATTTAATATAAAATTGCTTATAATATTGCATGTTCTATGTCTCTGTTAGTGATCTGTATGCGTGCAAATTGTAAATAAATCAATATTGGTATATTTTTCATGTGTGATAATTCAGTAATTAGTTGGGTATTATCACGATAAGCACAGATTCGAAGAAAAAACGTACTTAGTTATATGTACTTGTATTTTCGCGGTTCGCCCCAAGCTTCGAGGCTTCACGCGCGTAAGTGTCGGATTACAAACTCTTCGTGCTTTTCTGATTTTTGAGCTATATTATCGTAAAATTTTACCGAATAATTTCAAGATTTTTGTGTAAAGGAGTGTCAACCATGCATCTAAACATCCATCCTCACAAACTTTCGCACTTTAACATAAGTAAGAATATCCATAGAACATCTTGTCGTAAAAGAGAACATTTCAATAGTCAATAAGAGTTACAATATAAAACTAGAGCCATTAGAATACACGTTTTGTATTCATAATGATCGCATGTTAGTAATCAGTTTTGTTTACAGAAGTATTGTTCGGCCGCAACATCCAAGGTAACGCAGTCATTGTCATCGACGGCTACCGATACTACAAACATAGGGAGAGCGGGTTGAAAACCAGATGGCGTTGCGCGTTTTATAACAAGAAATGTACATCTGCACTCTTCACGATTGAGAATAGGATAATCTGTAGAAAAGGTCAGCATAATCACGCTTAAATCGACCGTAGTTATTTGATTTCACAAAAAAAATGCATTAATAGTTATGCTATGTGATTACAATTTCTTTTTAATACTTTTATAGACAAAAATTCAATACCTACATGTACGTTGTTTTATTAAATAAAGAACATCCGTTCATCCGTCCGTCTCTTAGTAACGAGTACTAACGATCAGCTTTGTTCCTTTCGTAATGAATAGCATTCTCTTTTTATTGTTTATAGTAACTTCAATCAATGTAACGAAACGACACACTAATTGAAATTACTTTACATAATAGTACACAAAAACTGCTGTGATGTCATGGTAGCAATCACGTTCTAAACTTCTAAACATACTAAAATACACATTTATTAGAACAAAGGCAATAACAGTAAGATATGCATAAAAATATCCCAACGCTACTATTTTCTTACACAAAAACGTTTCCTTTTGGAAAGAAGGCGAGAATGGATTTGATAGGTATACTTAAATTTGTACTAGAAACGACCCTGTAACTTGAAAAAACTGATTTAATTTACATTTATTTATTTCTGCAGTTATCCTTCCAGATGATCCCTTGATAACCGTGCGTGGTTCCAAAATGGTGCGACTTTGCTGGTGGTAGACGGATTTCAATACGCCAAACACACATCCAACAAAGGGAACAAAGTCAGATGGAGATGCAGATTACGTAATGCCGGCTGCAGAGCTGCAGTCTACACCGTCGGGGACTCTGTTATTGCTAAGAAATTCGGACATTGTCATTCCGTTTTGGATTATACCTAAAAGTGGTCTTTAAAGCAACAAACGGAACACGAATGACGTTAAAATGGTATTATTCGCACATGGCTCTCCATTTGCCACTTACTCGATTAACTTATTTTATATATTTAATTACGTTATTCTTCAAAAAATAACGTATGAAAGTTTTGATTAGGGACTACTGAACATACGTTACTCTGATCGCAAAATTTGAACCTAAATTGTGTAATGGAAATTTAAAAAAATATATATTGTACCTTCACGTGCACCTCTCAAAAATGATACTGTTTTGGTTAGAATAATATGATCGTCGCAATAATTTGAATTAAATTTCGATTAAGAACCCAACTTTGTTAAAAAAGACACGCTTACGTTTAATTTAACTTTTATTTAATGAATCGACCGAATCTTGGTATCTAGCAGTTTTATTTCTTCATAAAAGTATATCATGATAAGTATCAATACATGTATTTAAACCGCAGCCTAGCTTCTTGAATTGAATTTTACAATTTATTACTTACTCCACAAATTTTCTAGGAACCTCCGCAGTCATATACACGGGCAGCCGTGGAGGAACCGTGCTGGTCTTCGAAGGTTTTCACTTTAATAAGCATAGAATATATCTTAATGGAGACAAGATAAGATGGCGATGCCGCTTGCACAAAAACGGCTGTAGGGCCGTAATGTACACATATGGAAAACAAGTCATAGGCCCCAAATTCAAACACAATCATCCACCCATTGATGTCAAAAATCATTAATTCATCTATACTAATACTAATACTAATCTATACTAATATTATAAAGCTGAAGAGTTTGTTTGTTTGTTTGTTTGTTTGTTTGTTTGAACGCGCTAATCTCAAAAACTACTGGCCCGATTTGAAAAATTATTTTTACGTTGGATAGTCCATTTATCGAGGAAGGCTTTAAGCTATATAACATAAAGATACGACTCATAAGACCACAGCAGAAATGAAAAATGTTGCGAAAACGGGAGAAAGATATTCCTTTTGAGAGCTTCCGCTGCATACGCTGCGGAAACCGCTTAAGTTACACAAAAACCATGTATGACAGGATTGTTCAGCATTAAGAGTTCTATATTAAAGTCCGCGACAGCATATGTCTATCTTTTATGATGGTTGACTTACTACAACCTTTTTTATGTTAATAAATTTGTAAAAAAATAATGCATTATTTTTAAAGGTGTATTATACACACAGGTATTTATTCTTATCAAAATAAATACATTCATCGTCACGAGCATTTCATTTGGAACCAAGTTGCCCTTTATATCATTTGATTTCAATAAATATCTTAGGAGCTATCACAGTTTTAACATAACTCCGCACCAAAATAATGTTCGCAGCTTAAGTACAACGTGCGCTTGCGCTAATATATTATAAAGCTGAAGAGTTTGTTTGTTTGAACGCGCTTATCTCAGGAACTGCTGGACAGATTTGAAAAAATATGTGTTGGATAGCTTATTTATCGAGAAAGGCTTTAGGATATAAAACATGACGCTGCGACGGGAGGGGAGGGAGCAAACTCAAAACGCGCGGACGAAGTCGCGGGGGACCGCTAGTAAAAGTATAATTGAACGATAATGTTTTAATTATTATAATGTACGGGAACTGGTTCCAATTGAAACTTGGCAAAGACAACTACAACAAAAATCATGAAAATACAACCCATCATTAGCTAAATTAAACTAAGTAGTGCGAAAGATGCCGTAACCATATTTGATTGTTAATGACTGTGTATTTTTAAATATAAATAGTTAATATATTCAACCAATTTAATAGCATAAATGGATAATTACAATATTTTACTGACATAAATGTGGTTTTATTACTCTTTTTAATGACAGCTATTCGTCATTTCAACGTCCACCAATATTTTGGGACGCTGTCGTCGCGCACGGTCAAAATAGATCAGGTAATTAACACATTTCAAATATCAAAATTTATAAACTCTGTGTTACCAGTCTAAACATTACTAAATGTAGGGATGCAAAGCGGCCCTCTATACTTGCAACAATGAGATCTCCTGCGGCAATGAAGAGCATAACCATGACCCCGTTTTCATTTGAACGTTTAGTTTATACCTAATTGAAATTAATGTCTGATTTCTTTGGTTGTAAAAGGACTACAATAACTAATAAAGTACTTTGGAAATCAAGTTCAGTCATATTTAAAACATTGTAATCCTTCAGACGGTGAAATAGTCACTGACTTTGGCTACGTTCACACAAAGCAAATGTTATATGATTGTATATAGAAATATTAAAAACTTTCAATTATTTTTTTACAATCAACAAATGGTCTTCTTTGTTATTTAAAAGCTCCACAAAATAGTATAGTATTTTTTCATGTTTATAACACAAAGCTATTCTTTGATAATGAGTTGCATGTTTTTATTATAATTTAATTGTAATATCCATAATTTTCTGTTTTTTTGACGACTCGTGTAAATGCCGTGGCTAACCATCTTCATGGTTTTAATTTAGTTTTAGAGGTTTTTTCGAGCAGTCAGGTCGTGGAATCGTGATGATCCTGGATGCCAATAGGTTCGTCAAGCACAAGGACAATGGCCCAAAAACTAGATGGCGCTGTGTGCTACACAAGCTAGGCTGCCGTGCAGCTGTCCACATCGCAGAGAAGGACACTATACTTATATATAATAATGAGCACAACCATTAAAACTATCCTAATAGCGGATATTGGAAGAGTTTATTTGTTTGAATATTCGATATTTTCAGTTCATTTTAAAATATCATTTGAATAATTATTATCTGAGAAGTACTTAATCAAGACAGTTAAATTATTAGAGCTCAATGTGTGGTTTAGAATCTAGTTTCGTTTATCTACGTACGATGATTATGTAGTTAGTAGCAAATGCTACGAGAAAACTAATAAATAGATCGTAGCGGTAGGTTCGTAGCAAACGCTACGAGCTACGAAAACTACATAAATAGCATAAAAAAGTGGTGCTATAAATAAACTTGACTAGCTCACTGGCGTGTGCCTTGTGTCTATATTCTTTGAATTGAAACTAAACGTTTTTGTTTTTGATTGTTTCAGGTACTAATACCAAGTGTTTTTTTTAAGAAAGCTTGGCTTGAGATTGAGTTGTGAGAATGAAGCAACCAGAATACGTAAAGTGTGTCAGTCTCGGATTCAGAGTCTACCGAATTTTGAGAAAATGAATAGTCACGACTAAAAAATAAGATTACATTTCTGTTTTTATAGTGTTTGTTACTATACAAACTTAATAATATAAATTGCACTTGTAAAAAGCAACTTTGGTTCTGTGACAGACGAGGAATTGAACCCCGTGTCTTACGCAATCCGGGCGTATGCCTAAACCACTCGGCCATCATCACATTAGCAAGCCTGTTGAATTTTGCAAGCGCTTACTTTAACGCGTAGGCTGCGTGACGTCATCAAAATTGCGAGATTGCTCTCACAATATCCGAAGGAAATATTTTTACAAATATTTAACAATCGGTTAAGATGAACGAAGCCAATTTATAATTACATTTTTGTTTTTATAGTGTTTTGTCACTATACAAACTTAATAATATAAATTGCACTTGTAAAAAAGCAACTTTAGCTCTGTGACAGACGAGGAATCGAACCCCGTGTCTTACGCAATCCGTGCGTACCCCACACGCATAGGTTTGGCTAAAAAAAATTTTTTGGTTTTAGTTTCATGTATGGGAGCCCCCCCTAAAATGACATCATTTTTTATTATTTGTATAAGAATCGGTAAGCGGTTAACAGGATACATCTTCCTACCAAATTTCAACAGTGTAATGCTTATAGTTACAGAATAAAATGGCTGTGACATACGGACGGCAGTCAGACAGACACATAGATAGACAGACAGACAGACAGACTTGACGAAACTATAAGGATTCCGTTTTTTGCCATTCGGCTACGGAACCCTAAAAACTATTAGTACAACTGTAACTCCTCTCATAGAGGTCGGACAAGCGCATAGAACGTGCGATGCGTACGATATACGATGTAGGTTCGGACTACGTAGGGGAGTGAATGGCATAGTGGGAGAGGGGGGTAAAGCGAAAAATTTGATTTTACCAGCAATCTTTCACCCAACGGCACCCGCACCTCGCGCAAGCCTAGCGCACGTCCGACCAAGGTCATTGACCAAAATCAGTCCGGTTAGCGCCACCGAGCGGGCTACCCGGCTGCGCGATATGTATCGAGTGAGTTTTTTACGAAATTCAAGGATTTTGGAGGCTGAATATTTATGTGAAAAGTGAGTAGTGATTTATTATTTTAATCTAACATCTGTTTATTCTACTACACTCAGACATTTAGTAGATTGAACAAATTTAAATATTTGTTTAGTAATGAATTGAAAACTATATTAGTATCATAATGGCAAAGTGGAAAGAATTACAAGGGGGCAAAGTGGAATGATTTCCACTTTGCCTGACAGTTGATTTTATACGTTATATTAAAGCGACATCAACTTTTATTTACAGATGGTTCATAAATACAAAATAAAAACAAACCAAGGCCCTTGGACGGAAGATCAAATGAGGAGAGCGAGCGAGCGAGTTGGGTATTCAAAAAATATGGTATCCCAATTGGAACTCTCCATCGCTCATGAATTTTGTGGTGAAAATGAAGGCGGTCGTTTCTTTTGTGTTAAATATAGGAACTAACGCATTTTGTATGTGAATTTTAAATATGTGCCTTTCACTTTACCTACTCCTAATGATGAAAAGTGGAAAGTCTGTGATTTAAAAATTAAAAATAAATTAGTTGATTATCATACTTAATTTTATCGATCTTATTAGCATGAAACTCAAGTTGATGGGAAATACGCCAAATAAATGCCTTTTTCGCTTTGCCCAATGTGCAATTCCACTTTATTCTTGTGATAAGGGCAAAGCGGAGTATTACTACTTCTAAAAAAAGTTAATTTATTACCAAAATGGTTAAAAATTCGTTGAAAATATTTAATCCAATTTGTAATACAATAATTTCAAAACCATTACGATATAAATTTGTTCAGAACTACTCTAGTCCTTTTTATTTTTTCGATTGAAGTTAAGCATTCCACTATGCCCCCCTTTCCCCTACGATTGAGGTCAGTGCCGCCTAACTACGTTCAAACGACAATCTTCTGCATAAAACTGGGCGTTGATTTAAACAAAAGACGACGCAAAGTGCAAGCGATCTTGACTTATGAGGTAGTTAGGCGGCGGTTACTTCGTAAGTACGGACAACAGCATGTCAAGGTAAGCACTGCGCTGTCTTATGCAATTATATTAAGGTCATATTTTTTAACCAATGTAGTGCCGACTGTATTTATACACCAACTATAAAATATATTGTTTGTATGAAATAGTCAAAAGTGTTATTTAACGCTTTGGGTGGCTATATGTCATCATGTGTACTGTAAATGTCATGTCATATGAAATGAAATAAAGCGATTTCAACAGCGATATAGTTCTGGAAAAAATTGAATTTTGCTATTAATCTGTTTATTGCTTATTTGTATTCTACGTCGTATTTTTTTAAAAACATTCAGCAGCAAATGTAGCAATCATGTTTTATTTCAGAGAATGCATGCAAAATGATTCAAACACAAAGAGGAACGACACTGGTCATGTTGCAAGATTACACGTTCCACCGAATCAAGGGTACGATATGGGTCTGTTCTAGCCGAAAGGCTGGGTGTAAAGCAAAAATTCGACTGGACCATGATAACTCCCTTTATATTTGCAGTCTACTCCACAACCACGCTCCGCCTCGGTACCATGTCAATGAGTATGGGCAATATGTAAAACTGCTTTCCAAGCAAAAAAATCAATCAGGATCTCAATGTTAATTCTGTAACAGTAAATAGTAATTGTAACAGCTCAGTTCCGATGAAATTAGGTACTTACCCTTAAATATACCACCGGCATGTATTTTTTTTTTTAAATTGCTTGCACCTCGCGTCGTCTTTTGTTTAAAGGGACAATAATTTTTGTCTCGCATTGACAAGCGTTTTTTGATTTAGCGCGAGGTAGCGGTGGCCGCGATAGTTTATAAAAAAATCTCTCAACATTCAAATGTGTCAATATTTCTATTTATTACCTAACCAAGACTTGAATGTTTATACCCACACGTGCAAAATCAGAACGGGTCGCAAGATAAATAAAAAAAGGATTCATTTTTACTCGTATCATTATGAGCTTTTAATAACTGACACCGATTACTACTACTCTCCCATCGATTTCGAGGATGTCAGTCCCTTTCAAGAGCGATTGGCTAAGTGCTAAGTAGATATTATACATTTGTAGTTATTATATTATATGTGATTAGGAATCGTGTGAATTTGAAATTTAAAATTTTATTCATTTTTCATATTGTTCTAAACTTTCATTTGCACAACATTACAATAGTTAGATATGAGATTTCTTCTATGTACCTTATTATTTATAAGGTTGATCACGGATTACCTTCCTCTGTTATTCCATGGTAACTCCGTGATTACGAAGCTTTAACGGCGCTGCACACTATCACAGTAGAATCAAAAAATCTATAGATTCTACTATTTATGTTTGTGTCAAGTGGAACCGAATTATATAGAAGTTACATAGCTGATTTAAGTTAAGATTTAGATGCATTTAAGGATACATGATCCATTCCCACATTCGCTTTAAATTCGAATCGATGAAGGGTAAGATTCCCCACAATATGTGTTTTAGTAACTAAGTAAGCATTTCATGGATCTTAAGTTGTTGTCAAATTAGATTTTCCGTTTGTAATATTATTTGACCAGTATAGATTGTTTTTTTTTAATGTACTTATCTATTGTAGTATTGCATTGATCTATGTTCTTATGTATTGTAACGTAACATTTTATTAAATAAATTATTTTTGTGTCATTACTTATTTTTTGTTAAAGAGGCTGTAACGTTGTATATTTTTGTCTAACTTCGCGTGAAACGAAAAGCTAAATGGATGTAGGACTCCAGTCCATATTTTGGCATAGATATAATGGATGCTGACACTGACATTTGTCAAGTGTGACAGCTGCTGTTTTTTCCGGTTCCGCCACTGTTGGTCGTGCGTCGGAGTGGAACGTGTGTTAATATGTAAAAATTTTGTTAACGGGGCACGTCCCATTTATTTTGTAGTTTGATAGTTATTCCTGGTAAGTATCTGCAGAAAGGTTTGCGTTGATTTTTGTTTGTTGCGAGACATTTCTTAGAGTCTGAGCACATGGTTCTTTTTATCGTTTCAGACGCCGCCAACATGTCAATTTGGATGAATTAATTTCGAAAATGATTTGATATAAATGACTGGAAAATGGTAAGTATTTTGGGAAACTCCTTTGGAAATCCTTGTAAAGAAAATGTAGCCTACCTACATCTGGGCATATTGTATTGAGAGTTGTAATTTTTATCATTTCAGGTCTCAAATAGAAAAATTAGCATAAATGTTTAGTAATTAATTCAGAAATTATATGACGAGCCAGCTGTTGCAGGTATTAAATTGGTTTATTAAAGCTTTCATGAAAAATGTGGTTAACTAGAACTTTCTTTTATTTCTAGGTTTCGCTTTTGATATGTGTCTGTAAGTTGAACAGTCACAATTTGGTGATCATGTTGTAACCTCAGGTAAATATTTATTGTGAAAAGTTAGTGTTTTTTTTTACTTTTACTTTGGTTTGTGCGTTGAACTAACATTTTGTAAATTCTTTTGAGAGACCTTACTTAGACCTCATTTGGATTATTTTGAAGACAGATTTTTCCTGATGGATTGATTTGCTTCTTGTCTGCTGTTTTGAGGATGGATCGGTATCGGTAAAATTCTGGGGCAACAAAGATTTGAAATGGTAACCTCCGTTGAAATCCAAGGTTGGTTTTCCTTGTATTTACTTTAACTTTAGTGAAAAATGGGATAATTTATCTATTAATTTAAGCATAACTTAGGAATCCCTTTGAGGATACATTTTGGAATTAATTAGGAAATTAAAAACTTAAATTGGTGGTTTATCTTTATTTAATTAGAAGTTTGTGAACATAAAGATTTGTAATAGTATAGATATAGATAACTAAATTAGAACCCAACCTAGTCTCTACTGAATTCTGAGCTATTAAGTTTTGTAGGTATTTGATTTTTTTTAAGGTGTTAAAAGGTAATTGTGAAATAGCAAATTTGAATAAACTTTTGTTGCCAAATGCTATACCCGGATTTCTTTATTTCATTCGAAACCTTTTAAACACCCTTTGTCCACACTAGCCGAGAGTGACTGTGACAAGGCAACCCTAATTTAAAGGGAAGGTACAATCCTTTTCGACTTCGACTCGAAGCAAAAATTTTACTGCACCATGATAACTCCCTATATATTTGCAATCTATTTCACAACCATGTTTCGCCTTAGTATGGACATCATGCAAAGCTACTTTACAGTAATAAAATAGAAGCTGGATTTTTTGTCACCAAACATGAAGACACGTCTTATTGTTAGCACTCCAGACCACAAAGGCAGCGGTTGCGGATTGAAAACCAGCAAGGGGCAAATATGTGATGAGCACAAACATTTCTACAAAGTCATGAATGTTCATGTGAACATATTTAAGTATTCCTAAATATGTACAAGATTAGAGATGGTAGGCGTTACTGGATGAAATAAACTTTTAAAAAAAGTAAAAACCGACTTCAAAACCAAAATGCACTTAAAAGTCTTAAATAAACTCTTGCTCTTGCTGTAATAGTTGATGCTTGATGGTCAAAGTGATGGCACCGACTCCAAAAAGAAATTGTTTGCCTAAAACGGATTCCTTTCCTTTCAATGGAAGAGTTTATTTAAAACTTTTTAGTGCATTTTGGTTTTGAAGTCGGTTTTTACTTTTTTTTAAAGTTTATTTTATTTCTTCATTTTTAGTGATTACATAAGAGGGGGGAGGGGGAGTTGCACCTTTTTAGGGTTCCGTAGCCGAATGGCAAAAAACGGAACCCTTATAGTTTCGTCAAGTCTGTCTGTCTGTCTGTCTGTCTGTCTGTCCGTCCGTATGTCACACCCATTTTATTCCGTAACTATAAGCATTACACAATTGAAATTTGGTAGGAAGATGTATCTTGTTAACCGCTTACCGATTCTCATAAAAAATAAAAAAATAATGACAGTTAAGGGGGGGCTCTAATACATGAAACTAAAACCAAAATTATTTTTTTTTGTCAAACCTATACGTGTGGGGTGTCTATAGATAGGTCTTTTAAAATGACATAGAGGTTCCTAAAACCATTTTCTTTTAAAAACAAACGTTTCATAGCTCGACGCTTCCAAAGTGGTAAAATGGGCGTCCCCCCCCCATCTAATTTCTAAACCAAGCAAGTGTTAATTTTGAAAAAAATATATGATGTAGATCTTTATAAATACTTTCAACGAAAATTGGTTCGGACGGGATCGAACCAGTAGTTTTTGAGATATAGCACATTTTCAACAACCGCAAACATAACTTTGTTCTTCATACAAACACTATGAAAAACAAAGTTATGTTTGTAGTCAACAAAATATTGTGGTATTTTACTAAGTAGAAGTAAATGGATTCCCTAATTCACGGCACGGAACCCTCAGTGCGCGAGTCCGACTCGCACTTGGCCGGTTTTTCTTTTTTTGATTCTCGTCTCAAAATTTGTCCAATATAAAATAATCATTATTTTCTTCTGAACTTAGTGGGTTAGGCAATTGTGACCCAATAATGTCATTTGAAATCGTTATTTAACACAAGTGTGAAGTGGCACCCAGTTAGTAGAAACCTTAATCTGTTTCAATATCAAATAATGTAAATTGTGCTTCACGTTGTTTATTCTTCTATAAACCTAAAATTAGATTACAACAACTTTTTAAAATATAAAAAAAAAACAACTTGGAAATAACGGTATTCTACTCTAAACTCCATAACTTAAAAAAAAATAGGTATCTTCTCTATGATCTATGATTTCAAAAATAATTCAGTGATCTCAGAAAGCTTTTAAAGTAATTTATTGTATTTTAACTATCACAAGAAAACCTCACAGAACTGGAAGTTAAAATTATAAAATCAAGCAGAGGAATGCAGTTGGTGCTTATCAACAACTACACGTACTACCAAATGTTAGCCAGTACTCCAGTAGTAAGACTTGGACTTTCTCAAGCCAGACAGGAAGAGTCGGGTTGCAAAGCAAAAGTCAGATTGGAGGAGAATAAAACAATAACGCCTTTGAACCTTTTCCATAAGGACTATTATTTGAGCATTGTTTTTTGATGGTCATACGTTTGTAGTTCCAAACATATGCAATGTTTAATTTCAGAATAAATTTTGTATGTTTTATCATATATCTTTCTATATGAATTCACTCTAAAATGTGTTATAATATTTATAGTTTTGTAGAAAAAAAATATTTTACCATCGGAAACGGGAGTATAACTGCTGTTCTTCGTGCGTCACACCGAGTTAGGGCACCGATTTATGACACATAAATGATCATAACTTTAAAAAGGTTCAACCTATCGACACAAACCATAGGTCCGCAGAAACTTCAGTCGTGTTAAAACACCAAAAGAAGACAAATAAATATCTAACAACTATGATATAGCTGATGCAGCTCCTTGATTTTAATTTTTTTTCTTCAGACGCTAGTTCATGTAACCATTCATGGGTGATGTTTTAAGATAATAAGTCAGCGTAAGGAATAAATGTCTACCATTGGAACATGAAATTCATAGTCAAAATTCACTTGAGTTAATAAGATTACATAAGCGTTAGTTTCTTAATTTAATAATTATGAAAATGTATGATTTTCGTCACTTGCGTGGCACAATTTTTGTGGTCAATTGCCCACGAAAGTTACAAATCATACCACGAAAGGTTACCAAAGTGTACTGATCTCACTAGAATTTATATTTTTTGGTTTGTCAATACAGGTAAAATAACCGCCTTAACGTTTTTAACTTGATTTATTCTATAAAGATAGTTTCCAGAGGCACAGATATGATTTATAGAAATAATGTTGCTTTCTATAAAAATTTATAGGGACGTCACATACCTTGATTGTCATTCGGCTTTAAATGACCGGTCAGGTCATTTAAAGCCAAATGACAATAGAGGTATCAAGCGTCACGCAATTGACGTTTTCATAAGAAACCACAAATTTCGCAGGGTCGGACTGACAGCACGGTAGCTCTATTGGTAAGAGCGTTTGGCCCGGTCTGCCAAAAGGTGGCTGGTTCAAGTCCTGCCCGTGCGCAAATTTTTGGTTTCTTATTTCATCTTTATGAATATAAAATATGACACCGTGAGCGTTAAAAACATTCACTGTTACAAACAAAGCATTAGATAGCGAAGCGACATCAAATTCCAAGTTGAATTTATTCTGTAAAGAATAACTGCTTGGGCCATCTGTTTCATGAACAGACGGCTAGATGGCGCTAAGCGTCACGCAATTGACGTTTTCATAAGAAACCACAAATTTCATTGTTACAAACAAAGCATTAGATAGCGAAGCGACATCAAATTCCAAGTTGAATTAATTCTGTAATGAATAACTGCTTGGGCCATCTGTTTCATGAACAGACGGCTAGATGGCTCTAAGCGTCACGCAATTGACGTTTTCATAAGAAACCACAAATTTCGCAGGGTGGGACTGACAGCACGGTAGCTCAATTGGTAAGAGCGTTTGGCCCGGTCTGCCTAAAGGTTGCTGATTCATGTCCTGCCCGTGCGCAAATTTTTGGTTTCTTATTTCATCTTTATGAATATAAAATATGACACTGTGAGTGTTAAAAACATTCTAAAGCATAATGAACCGATAATAACATGCAATATCAAATGATTTTTAGCAGCAAGTATAATAAATGCAGGATTAAATTATGTATATAGAGCAATATAAGGTAATATTTCAAGATATTGACACTGTTAGTACCGAATTATCTGTCTAAAAAGATGCTGCGTAACTTTCGTGTCACGGTGAGTAACTTTCGTGGCTGACGAAATTTCAAGATTAATTATCTACATCAATATCGGACCGATTTGTATGATCTTAACGGATTATTTCTTTTGAATAATATAAGTATAAAATTTCGCCACGAAGGTGGCGAGAAGAACATTTTCCGAAGAAATGCCCATAAACACCCGCCTCCCGTGTACAGCGTCACTTGAGACGGAATCGTAATAAAATCGATGAGTAATGATAGTTACTTCATACCAGATCACTGGCATTAGACACCAACTTTTACCAAGGAAGGACTTCAAACAAGCTTTAAAAATAGTCATGCATTGACAGCGCATCTGGGAATGGATCTACTTAAAGAAGCGTTTCTTATACCCAATAGCATCCCCAAATGTGTAGTCAAATAAAATATGACTAACCTAATAGTTAAGGTTATGCTACTTGTATTACCTAGCTGCGGGATGTTTGCTGTGTAGCTCGCCTTTTTTTAATTTAACTGATTTATTAATTGTCTATTTCTCTATCTATAAGAACGTAATAAGGTCTATATTTCCAGTATATAGGATAGAAATCTTAAATCAAGCTGCTTGTAATTATGTCAAAATTTACGAACCTATTCGTTAGTGTTAACATAATATCAGAGCTGGAATTGCGTAATGCAATCGTATTCATTTGACAGTTCATAACGTTCGGTTTGATCTGTCAAACCCTTTGTTCTTTACCGTTTGACAGATCATACCGTACGTTTTGAACTGTCAAATGAATACGATTGCTTTACACAATCGCACCCCTGTACTGATTACACTCTTTTTTTTTCAGGGATTCCATATAAAATGGTTGAAACATTGAAGGGTCGTCATCTGATAATGATAAACGACTATATATACTATAAAATATCAAATGCAAGAGTATGGACGTGTTCAAGTAGAACTTCGTTTCGATGTAAAGCTAGGGTCAGATTGAGTGCAGAAAGAAAGATCATATCGTCCAATCTGACCCATACACATCCTTTGGACATTTCCACACATCGCCATTTAGTCCCAAAGTAAGCTACTCAAAGCTTGTGTTATGGGTGCCAGACAACGGATATAATACTTAATTACTTTTTGTTTGTAAATACATACATGATATACATAGAAGAAAACACCCAGACCAATACAAACAGACATGTTCATGCACACAAATGTTTGTATTATGCGGGGATCGAACCCGCACCCACTGCGTAGTAGGCGATTTCTTGACCACTACACCAGACGGGTCGTCAACATCCTCCGGCAAAATATCATATCACGAAAGAAGGGAAATATCTAAATCTTTGAATTGGTGGCAGTCGTTAATAACAATGACAGAGTCTACCCAACGAAAACGTGGCATAAAGATTGTTGAATGTTGGATAATGGCAACGTTTTACGACCTCAAAAGCACGTCATAAAAGTCGCAAAAATTTTATATTCTAGACTTTACTACATTTACTGTAACAATTTACTTGAATATTTTTAGTAATTAAGTTTTAGCCACATACAAGTATATAAATGATCGTTTATTTATGAGTGCACAACTTATTTCTTACAAATTTTGTTAGTTTTGAACAAAGATGCGATTGTCTAAATCAATCGTATCCATTTGACAGTTCAAAACGTACGTTATGATCTATCAAACAGGAAAGAACAAAGCGTTTGACACATCATACCGGGGGTTTTGATCTGACAAATGAATACGTTTGTACAACTGTCAAAAATGTTCTGTCTCAAACATCACGCCGCGACTTATCGAATCTTAGAGTAGCGCAGGGAGTAAAGGTTGACATTTTGCAACTGCTTCGATGTTGCATTCACTGCAGTCGCGTCATTGACAAATTATGTACTGTATATTGGCGACTGCGTCGAAACTAACGCGCGTTAGTATCGATGCAGTCGCGCTTCTCTATCGATACTAACGTGCGACAGCATTGATGCCAAATTAAATCAGTTCATTGCGTGAGTCACAATGCTGTCTGTATCGATTGAAAACTTTGACAGCTTATTTTGATAGTATTATATCTTGACTTTTATAGTTCTAACAATGGCGAAAAGGTAGAAGGCATCAGCGTACATAGAATATTTGTCTCTATTTGTTCTAAATTATAAACGTCAGTAGCTATACCGAGGTACAATGAACACTAAATTTACTAGAATAATAACCGGACGAGTGCGAGACGGAATAGCGCATTGCGGATTTCCTGCCTACTTTAATTGAATATAGGGGATCCCCTTGAAATGTGTTTTTTTATTTTTTTTGTTGACGTAACTATTAAGGGTTCCATTGTTTTACTATTTGGCTACGGAACCCTAAAAAGCTTTCTTTTTGACACTGTTTATTACGGTGCTTTGGATTAAAACGATATCGTTCTAGTGCCGGACGTAGTCCCTGGAACTATTTAGGCCCAGAACTACACATGTCTAGTAGTAGATATTTTGATATAACTTTGATTATTGATATGACTCTTTAATTTGAAATATTGTTATTTGTTTTGTAATAATGGTGTCCACTTGAATAATGCGCGTCGCAAGCTCGACGCATATGACTCGCGCAAATTTAAAGTTTATATTTGCTTTAGAGATTTTATTTATAATGTGTAAATTTAATTGGAAGGAAATTAAAAAAGATATGCTATATTACAGTTTTCACTAAAAAACTAATTTAAGGTCTCTGGGCTGAACTGCGAACGGACGGACAGATGGACATGGCGAAGCAATAAGGGACTTGTTGGACTAAGGAGGAGTGTGACAGTAGAGCATTACCCAGCTGTAGGATGTATGCATAAATCTTTATTTATTAATTTAAATGTTTAATTATAATTTCAATTTACCCCTGCCTTTCAAAACATTATTGCACCAAAAATACTTTTAGGTGCATATGAGATAGAAAACTTTAATACCATACTATCTTTACTGGTTTACAAAAAATCATTTTTTTTTCAGGTATTCTATATAAAATGGTGGAAACCTCAAAGGGCAATCATCTGATAATGATAAACGACTATACATACTATAAAGTATATGGACAAGTGTGGGTGTGTTCCAGCAGAACTACATTTCGATGTAAAGCTAAGGTCAAATTGAGTGCAGATCGTACTATCATATCGTCCAGTTTGACCCACACACATCCTGCAGCAAAACATCATATCACGAAAGATGGGAAATATGTCAAGCTGTGAATAAAAGTTGTGCTAACAATGAATGACATAAAATCTAACCAACGAGAGCATGATCCTTAAAAAGATTTAAAATAAATTAATAACTTTACTGTCTAACAAACAGAATTAAATGTCACTCTCATATCATCGAAGTCAGGCTTAAACCGAATGACATCAACATATTATTATTATTATTAGCTTTATTTACGTTGCAAATAGTTTTGAACTACGATTTACCGTAAGATACTGGCGAAAAACTCGTATTGTTGGGTTTTCTAGGGACTTTTAGTGTATATATTCTCTCAACACCCCGAACGATTTGTTTGACAATATCGCTAGATTATGGATAAGGATATCTCCATAGATATCCTATGTTGAATTTGGTTTAGTTTTTTAATATTGCTTAAAGCCTATGCTTTAATGACCAAAAAACTTAAAATAACGTATTCATCTTATATTTAGGAGAAACCTTGGATTTATTCGTCCATGGGAGAAACACATTCTTTTGGAGTCTGTGCATGATGTGTATAGTCTGTTTGTAAACTTGACATCATGTTCCAAATCCAAAAGAATGTGTTTCTCCAAAATAGAAGGCGAATACGGTATTTCAAGCATTTTAGTCATTTATTTCAATTTATTATTATTTTTTGTTGCATATTTGAAAAACACTGAACAACTTAATGCGTGACAAATAAAATTATTGCCTTCAAAAACTGACCAACAAGCTAACGTACTCTAACAGTCTACGCACACAAAAACTACTGGACCGATTTTGATGAAATTAACATTTTATCACTGTAAAATACAAACATTCAATTATAGAAATATACATATATACATACACTTACGAATAGATACATACATTTAGTGCTATGTACTTAGGCAGTACTTATATAAATAGTTAACTATAAGTTCACGTAATTGGATATAAATGTCTTTATAATAGACAGATAATTATGTTTAACATATAAGGTTCCGTGTTCACTTATTTTAATCTATTCTCTATACCAGTGTTCCAGTGTTCCGCTAATTGTGTGTCACTAGTTATTGTGTCTCGAAAAAAAAAGGTTATCTTAGAACTTAATAAATAACATTATAACCTTTTTTTTGTGAAGGTAAGAAAATAACATAGAAAATGATTTTTCATTTGTGGTGTATTTTTAAACGTGTTCCTTTTCCTAGATGTACCATAAACCCAAAAAGTTTGCGAAACACTGCTCAAAGCTCAAAGCAGGTATGGAAGTACTTGCTTTTTAAATTGCGCATTGTAAGTTTCATGTTATGCTTCGTTCTCGTTTTGCAAACTAGTGCATAAGTGTATCATTAAGAAATTAATAAAAATAAGATTTCTTTCTGTTAGTATTGTACAAATAAATATGTTTTTGAAAAAGAGCTTGACAGTTTTTGCAACGGAGCTTAAAAAAGAACTACCTACCTGAAATAATTCCCGACCTCAAGCATTAATCAACGGAACTTTATTGTCTTTTGCAGAATTGGATTTCAAAATAATAAATTCATCGAGAGGAGGTTTCCTATTGATGATAGATAGTTTTACATTCTACAAACAAGGGTCTAGAGGTAAGATGTATATATGCACGAATAAGTATACACATGAATGCCTTGCCAAAGTGAGTTTGGAAAGCCCTACCAAAGTCGTTGCAATCAATCTTGAGCACAACCATAGTCCACCTGTCTACCACGTCACTAAAGAGGGGAGATATGTAAGAATGAGCTAAATGAGATGCCACTGGGCACAGCTTACAGCGAAGCTACGAGCGTTGCCGTGCGTGCTGTTCACGCTTAAATGTAGAACAACGGAGTTGCGACGCATCGCAATCAAAGCGTCGCGACGCTCCGACATCGCGCGACGCGACGCCTCAACGCATCGCAAATGTTCGTGTGGTATTGCATTTACTTGTTTTGAGTGCCGGTTCCAACAAATAGACCGCAGCCGAAGCTGTATCAGAAGTTAAGATATAGTATTAGAATAATTATAATCTAAGTAAGGTAAATATCAAGAGACTAATGAAACATCTAATATCTTAATCTGTAAATTAGTTTGTTTAATATATGTATTTAATTATTATTATGCAATACTTTATGATGTTATTTTATAAGTCTAAGAGCCCGTGGAAAGTCGACCTTTACCGATCTGATAACGCGATTAGACATATTTCTGATCAAATATATTTCTATAAATTATAGCCTTTGACTACTTACCAATCAATAAGTGATCATTGTTTTTTTTTTAAATTTAGTCAAATTATTTTTATTACTCTTATTATTACCGAATAAGTTTTATCTCATTGATAGTTATTGACGATAATTATTGTAAGTTAATTGAAAACCCAACTAGCACACAAGCGCTATAAGAAGCTCTACAGTGGCCGTTAAGAGGTTGTCGATTACGGCATAAGCTTTATAGATAAGCGCTACAGCAGCCGTATAAACTGCTATAGCGCCACTCTAACCCCAAAATAGGCACTTTTTATAACGGTATAAGCTCTACAATCGCGCTATAGTAGCGAAATAAGAGTTAGAACCGCCGTATAACGACGCTACAAGAGTGGTAATGTACGTTAATGTTTGTACAATGACGCTACAAGAGTGGTTGTGTACGCTAATGGATATACAATGACGCTTAAAAAGGTGTAGCGAACGCTGGAAGAGTAAAATTATGTTTTGTAGCGCTATTCTGCAGCTCTTGTCGTATTTGATCGCGATTGTGTGACTAAAAACTAAATACATATGGAAAAATAATAGTTGTGATTTTAAATCTGTGCAATGGAAACAAAGTGTTGTCTGTCAGAAGTTTTTCAAATACATAAACTCAAAAGGTAAGTTTGAATATATTATTACTGTGCCATATTTATTGCGAGTATCAGTTTACTGTGAATATATACATGTATTTTCGCTTAGATTTTAACGCGCCCACCAGATAATACATTTTTAGTGTTATAATACTTTTAAAATATTGGTGACATAGTTTTTTTATTTTATTAAAACCACTTATTAAGACTTCCCAATAGATGTTTAAGTCATTTATGAATAAATAATATCGAAACTAAACCATAGTGTAGTTGTAATAACTCGATATCAATGTGGGCGTTGTTATTGTTATTGTTGAAAATAGTTGTCATATTATTAGGTATAACTCAAAATGGACGACAACGTTTACGTTTTTCAAAGCATTTGAAACCGCTCCTGTCCCACTTAAAGCGCTACAGCAACGCTATAAACGTATTACTCGTCGTCTTAAGTAATTAAAACCACTACTATAACGCGCTTAGAGCTACGAAAGAGTTCATTTTCTCAAATATAGCGCCTTTAGCGCTACTACAGAGTAACTTTAACTCTACTGTAGGTAATGACGCTACAAGAGTGGTGATAAACACTATAATAGACCTTAAGAATCTATAGAGACTCCCTTTTCCACTCAAAGTTATTAAGTATCATCCTATAGCGCCTTTCAAACACTCATACCTTCCAAAAAATCATTTATAGCTCTACTAGTGGTTAAGGAGTGTTCACAACGCTACTATACCTCCATCACCTGTAGAATGACGGAACAAGATACCATTGTAACTGCTTTAGTGTAAATGATTACGATTGAATGGCCACTGTATCGCCTACCTGTATAGTGGCATTAGAATACGTTGCTATACAGGCTGAGGAGTTGGTTTAAGCTTTTCAACGGCCATTGTATCGCTAAGAAGCTCTATAATGGCGGTGAAAGCTGCTTGTGTGCTAGTTGGGAAAATACTCTATCGTCAGGTAATTTTTATAAATGTATGAAATATTTTTATTGTACTGAATGTTTTAAACAAAGCACATGTTACTCTATAGTGAATATAACTCAAATTTGTCAATGACAATTTATGACAAATAATGAAGACATGGTAAAGGTTGCCTGGAAGAGATCGCTTATAGCGATAAGATCGCCTAAGTTGTACATTTTCTCGAAACGAATTTATCATGAACCTATGTGATGTGCAATTAAGAGTTATATTATCGTATAGTCTTATACCTTATACTTAAACAATTGCTGAGCAGCATAGTAAAACTTAATACAGACCACTGTATCTGTATCATCGAGTTACCAGATCGATAAAGGTCAATCTACTATGGTTTCCTCTAATATAACGTGTTGTACCAATAAAATATTTTAATAAATGATCATTCATTAACATTTATAAATGACTTTTACCATGATAGCTAATAATAAAACTCACACTACTTTTATTTTAATTTTTAAAATAGTAATCAGTAAATATTTTACAAACATGTAACATATAAATTCTTCCTGTATTTGCTTATGATATTAAAATCAGGAGTATTAAATACATATACCTACGAAAACTTCAAAGCAGTATGTATTTTCTGAAACACTATGATCATAAATAAATGTTTTTACTCGTAAAGGGGCTTGATGGCCCAAGAACCCGATGGCTGGTTTGCCGTTCCACAAATTTTGAGGCTTTAAATGTGGTTGTATAATTTCATATTCCTTAGGCATGTAGACTTTTATGAGTAAGGACAGATGATTCTATAGGTACCATGAACAGTAAAAAATCCGGTTGCCGTCAGCGTCTACTGGACTTCTTATCTTCTTATTATATTAAAATAACTTCATTTGCTTTTGACTAAAAGTAACAAATCTAACCTTAGTGATGAGTTAATTGCCAAAATTAAAATATTTACCTGCAATTTAAGATATTGTTTATAGTTATTTAAAAAAAATTACAAGCATAGTCTACATATTCAGGAACAATACACTTTTTACAGAATGATAATAACTTATTCCTGCAAGAAATTATAACTGAGTATAATCTGACACCGCGCGACTGTCGCGCGATAACGCATGCGCACGCGGTCCGACACTGATGCTTCGTTTTATCGCGCGATAGTTTTGCTGTGGCCTCGGAGGACTATCCAATATTTTTTATATGATTTGTAAATTACTTACTGATTTCTTTATTAAAGTACTACTTAAAACCGCTATAAAATAACATCCATATCAATATTGTTTCAGAATCACAACCACTTTTGAAAAAAATACCGTTGACACCTGCTGAAAAACAGCGCCGGTATAGAGAAAAACTTAAAAAGGACCCGAAGAAGTATGCCAAATATAAAAAGAAGAATTTAGACAGTTATTACGCTAAAAGAAGACGGTTAGTAAAAGATATGACGCCGGAGGAGCATCAAGCAGCTAAAAATAAATGGAAAAGCATAAAAAAGAAATCTTGTCGTGAGAATATTAATAAACCAACATAGGACGATATTGGAAGCAATCAGAATCGCTTTGAAAGAGGAAATCGATACAGATAGTAATTGACTAAATAAAGGTTATTAATGTGCTCTCCGATCATGGTGGCCTATCTCACCTGAGATGAACTACGTGTATCTGCACGGGACATTCGAGTACTATACATTTTATCTAGTGCTGTTTTAAGTTCTCTCTGAACCTTAACTCTAATAGTTAGGAAAAATAATATTAGGACTCAGTCACATTTAACAAAAGTACATGGACCCTTACGAGATAAAAATGTAACGATTGCGTATCTTGTTAGGGATAAAAGGTAGGAGAAGTTTTAAATGATAAACTTGTAACCTAAAAGCATCGTATTTGTTTATAAGACACGATACAAAAAGGAAACGAGCTCAAAACGTAGCTGTTACTGAATGAAGATTATGGATAAATAAACGTAATTTCAGATACTGCCGAAAATATGGAACTCTATTTTTGAATCATTCAAATGTTTCTCGTCTGGTAGTTAAAAAAATAAGTAATCTTTTTTATCACTCCCTATGGCTGTAAACTGATTTTCAATCGGGTTATATTGACGCAAATGATTCAAAGGTAAGGCCCCTGGGACCTCTTGTTTAAGCCTTATTACTATACCATGCATAATACTTTAATTTAATTACTTTATTCATGCCTACTGAACTCTTGTTGAACTTATTATAAGTTTCAATATTTACGCTGTCATATTAAGAGTAATTCATTAATTAATTTACCTATGACGACCTCAGTGGTGTAGTGGCTAAGCACGCTGGTTTCAAGGCGTCGCCGCTCCGAGGTCCCGGGTTCGATTCCCGGTCGCGTCAATATAGAAATCCAAATTTTACACCACACCCACTACCACCGTTGTGTTTGATTTCCATAACACAAGTGCATTAGCTACTTACGTTGGGATTAGGGCGCGTATTGCGATGCAGTTTTGACTTTTGGATAGGTAAGCGGCTCAGCTTTACTGTAAAATAAGCAATTCCAATTGCGATGTCGCATAATATTAATAACATAATTGTAACTACACAACATAAATATTAATTTACATTTAACTTATTACACCAACTCTCTGTTTACATTCTATACACAACCTTTTGATTTCGGCATATTTTTTGGATTTTCCGTATTTTTTCCTTGTAGCGTTGCTTTTTGGCAGGCGTTATCAGATTTTTAATCTCCAGCGGCGGTTGCAATTTTGAAATAATACGAATACATATTTTTACGACCTCCGTAGTGTAGTGGTTAGGCACGCTGGGCGTCAAGGCGTTGCCGCTCCGAGTTCCCGTGTCCGATTCCCAGTCGGGTCAATGAAGCAACCAGAAATGTCTGCATTGACTCGGGTCTGGGTGTTGTTGTACCACCGTTGTGTCTGATTTCCATAACACAAGTGCATTGGCTACTTACTTTGGGATCAGAGCAATGTATGTGATTGGTGTCCAATTTATTTATTTATTATTTATTAATTTACTTTGTTTTGTGAGTCTCAATAAAATTCGCTTTACGGTGAACAACATGAGAAAAACAGTTCGCATTGTTCGTTTTTGCCATAAGTTGTTGAACATTATCATCGCAGAAAAGCTGTAATCTTACCTACCTCGATAATTATAGTATAAAAAAATGTTTTATTTTTTCAAGTTATCGGTGCAGTCATAAAAGTTTTTGTTAATTCACTTTTAAATATGTATATCCAATATCATTATAAGTAACCCTGACACATTGTATAATATCGTTTTAAACTTTCAGAGTCACTATAATAATTATATGAACGTGACTTTATTTACGTACCAAATGAATACTTTTAAAGTTTTATTGTGTACCCATAAAAAAAATTAAGTACACTTTCACTGGTTTCATTAAAACATTTATTTTGGTTTGAAGATTTTTCATTTCACCTTGCACTCTTATTGCCACCGCCTCTAAGTAGCCACTGCTCTGCAAAGTAAGCCTGCCATCAGATCAGATCATTTCACCTTGCATTCTTATTGCCACCGCCTCTAAGTAGCCACTGCTCTGCAAGGTAAGCCTGCCATCAGATCAGATCCGTTCTAATCTATCCCTTCTTATGTATTTCAGCAATCAAGTACTCTATGATCGACACGGGCCGCGGTGGAAAACTGGTCATGATAGGAGGATACACCTTCTCAAAAATGAACAAATGCAAGGTCTGGACCTGCTCTATCAGGTACAAGCAAAAATGCCAAGCCAAAATCAAGCTTGACGATGACATGATCTTTATGTACTCTCTGGAACACAACCATCCACCACCAAGTTTTCGTATAAAGAAAGATGGGACTTATATGAAGATAAGGGATTAGAACTTACCACTGGCACAAAAGATTTCCGATATGACGCTAATGTTACAAATATTTATCATGTTTTCATCAAAGCTGTACTGGCTCTATTTTTGAATCACTCGCGTCAATATTTCGAATAATTTTCATTTGAAAGTCAACAAAAATAAAGAAGAAGGCTCACATCCCATTAAAAATTTCCCCACGTCGTACAGAAATGAAACGTATCTTTAAAAAAAAATGTAATAATATGACATACTCAATACCACCACTTTTACGGTCTGACAAATAAAAAAATGCTGCAAAGATTCGTCCAGGGGCTCCAGCTACTATGAAAAGTCGTTCGTTGAATTGAGCCAATTTTGATAATTACTTATATTGGTTAAAGAAATATACTTCACAGCATAAAAAAATACAGTTCATTTAAAATTATCTATGAGTAACGAAAATATTATAAACATTACATCTTCATTAAGGCGCGTGAAAGACTAATAGCGATACGCGCCTTGCGCTACGGCGCGTGGCGGCGGAGTGGCTGTCGTAAGCAAAATAATAATGTTTCAATCGCTCTGATATATATTTTATTTTATTTTATAAATAAACCTTACAACAAAGTCCTGATTTTATTACATTGGCACCTTGGCACATTAGCTTCTCGTTTTCGAGAAATCCATGGACAAATATACAAACATACATGCACTTCCGTAATTTTGCACTCGTATTTAGAAGCCTTAATAGATCATCATACTCAAATATTATCTCCTTTTTTTTGAAGTCAGTAAAAAGTACGTGTACAATCAATTTTTGAGGTTAAGTTATGAATGAAATAAAACATATTATAGTAAGTAAAATTAAAATGTAACATTGGTATCAATAAAATAATTACTTACCTTCAAACTGAGCCTTTTACTTAAACAATACATAGTTTCTCTTCTTAGACCTCTGGTTGATTGGTAGATAACTTTTGGTATTAAGTCCGCCATGTTTTCGCACCTACAGGTTGTTTGTGCTTAAAGTTTTAAATAAATTTAAAAATAGATTTTAATATAGACAGTAGGTACGCGTATTATTTCTTTTAATTATTAGATTTTTGTTCAGTAATTCGAATATTTTTATTTTTCAGCCATTAAATATTCTGTCATCGCTTCCGGCAAAGGTGGGTACTTAGTAATGATTAATGGATATACCTTTTCAAGAATTAACAAAATAAACAAAAAGTGGTTTTGTTCGATCAAATACATGTACAAATGTCAAGCCAGTATTAAACTGGACGATACTTCAGGAGAGGCTATACCAAACAGTCTTACACACAATCACCCACCTCCGCAGTATCATATTACAAAAGATGGAAAATACGTCAAAGTTAAATCGCGGTTCTAAATAAATTTTATATAAAACTACAAAAACTTATTCCTAGATAATTAAAATTTAACCTAATAGTGTACACCTAATCAGACATAATATTAGACTAAAGGCATACGCTGCTGAAAAACAGCATCGTGGTATTGTGTGGTCAGGGTCTCAGCTGGCAATCGCTCACATGCGAAACAAAATCTTACGTCATGTCACTTCAAAAAAAAAACGACCCGAGGTGGAAGCATTATGCTCTTATGGTGGTTAGGCGGTGGAGACTTTCTTTATACACACGCTCCGCTGCTACGACTTATACGAAGCGGGCGCTTTTACGACAGAATTTTATTATTTCTATGGACGTGTTTTTTTATACTTATTCACCTACTAAATAAATGTTTCTACTTCCATCTTTTCCTATTATTATATATGCATTTAACATTCACATGTTAACCCTGTCAATTTGAATAATAAATGTTCTAAGAATAATACTTGTTTTTATTTTTTATTCAATCACTCGTATCTAATTCATATCTACATAACCGTCTCACTATAATAGTTGTTACAAGACACAAATTTAACCCTTTGTTGTGCTACAGTGAATTCCTGCTCATATCGGAATCATCGACAACGAAGAAGTAGATAAGTTAGCGAAAGAAGCCACTACTGATGGAATTTTAGTAAGATCTTTACCGTTCTTTTCGGATCTTTTGTACAATGTGAAAGAAAAATGTAGGCATATGTGGAAGGAATCATTTGATGAAAGATGTCTTACTAAAGGCATATGGTATAAAACCATCCAGCCCGATATTTCACGTTCCTCGTGGATATATGGTGCTGATATGAGTAGGATCGACATTGTAACCGCTTTGAGGCTTCGATCGGAACGCATACCATTAAATTGTTTTGCCTTTTTAATGACAAAAGTTGAGTCCCCCAACTGTAGCGAGTGCAATCTCTTGGAAGATGTAGTGCATATTATAATGGAATGTGTCCGTAACGAAGAGGAAAGAGCTGCTGTATATAATAAATATAACATGAATGTGTTAAATATAGGCTTTTGTAACAGTGTTCTGGCTTTGCCATTGTCAGAGGAAGCCAGAGCACTGTACAAAATGGTTTTGAAAGGAATTAAGCGTAGATAGATAGATACATATATACTTATATAATTTTGTAGTAACAATGAGGGTGGCATTATAATGTTTTATGAAAACCTTCTATAAATATTTTATAGAATTAAAAAAAAAACTTTAACAGCCGATCACGTACTGAGAACAGGTAAGTTTTACGACAAATCGTAATAGTCGGCTGTTAAAGGGTTAATATAAGCTGTGCTTTGCACTACAAAATAAATAAAGTAGTAATGATTTTTCATCTGAATCTTAAAATCACATGTTTCTTGGCAAACAAGTATTTCCCGTCTACCTGGGACAAGTAATCCAGTTGGGTAGGTCCAACTTGGAGAAAGAGGTCAATCGACGAATCCAACTCGACTGGGCAGCGATCGGGAATTTGAGCAAGAGTGTCTTCTCATGTCGTCTACCTCAGTGTCTGAAGACGAAAGTCTTCAAACAGTGTGTGTTACCAGTGATGACATACAGATCCGAAACATGGTCTCTTACTATGGGCCTTATAATGAAGCTCAAAATCACACAACGAGCGATGGAAAGGGCTATGCTGGGTGTGTCTCTACGGGATCGAATCAGAAATGAGGGGATAAGTAGAAGAACTAAGGTAACGCACATAGCCTTGAGAATCAGTAAGCTCAAGTGGCAATGGGCAGGGCACATAGCGCGAAGAACTGATGGCCGTTGGGGCAGGAAAGTGGAGACCCTTCGACCAGAGATGCAGCGTGGGAGGTCCACCAGCAAGATGGACAGACGACCTTGAAAAGATCGCAGGATCAAACTGAATGCTCACCGCTAGTAATCGGTCGCTGTGGAAAGCTGTGAGGAAGGCCTATGTTTAGCAGTAGACGTCCTTTGGCTGATAATGATGATGATAATGGAATATTTCCCGTGTTGTCGGACAGTTACTAACCATTTTCTTTTTTTTAGGACTATCATTCGAATAAAGATGAATAAAGATGAACGGGAAGCAGCTGATGACGGTAAACGGGTATACGTATTCAAAAAAGCATCATTCTTATGTATGGGTTTGTTCGAAGGCAGCAAGACGCCAGTGCCAGGCGAAGATAAGGATAATCGATAACGTTCTAGTGGATCATCACCTGGAACACAACCACCCACCAGTGGAACTCAGTACCACGTGTGCAAAGACGGGTAGTACATTAAAATATAAGCTTAGAGTAGATTGAACAAAAAACAAAGATAGGATACGAATGATAAAGCTAATCTTGAGTTCTATTTTCGAATCGAGAATCAATTTAAAGTTGATGGAAATCACGCTCAATATAGTCACAAGAAGTTGCAAAATTCGTTTCGAACATTAATCAAAGAAAACCATTCGCTATAAAGACGAGCGGGATTTAAAAATAAGGCCACAGACTCAAAGTTTCCAAAATATGTGTCTAGGATAAGAGAACAATTATTTAACTTCTATGTGCATTGTATATACGTATATAATAGAGAGTTTTTAATAATTAAATAGAGATAACTAGTTGATATACAATTTTAAATGATTTTACTGATTATTATGTTTTTATTGATGTATGATAGTTCTCAACAAGCAAAATCAATGGTTCAAAAATTAAACCTAGTCGTAAGTGTCTGCGCATAACAATTTTCGTGTACTCGATGTGCGATGTCTCGCGCCTAACCATCTCAGGAGCCATAATCAATGGCACCTCGCTTCGTCTATTGTTTCAAAAGACACCCGTTCTACACGGTATCCGGTTAAGCACGATGGACCTCAAGCGTGCATTGTAATGTAACGGCCACACTATTTAAACGTTTACCGAATTGATATTGGAGTTTAATTACTGTCCAAATTATCGCGTAACTTCTAGAGATTATCAAGATATGGCAATTAAACATTTGCCTACTGTCATAAATGTAATACTGATTGGAATTGTAAAATATGACTCTCGATCGGTGAATTATTGTTTGCCGTAGTATGACAGTAGCATAGCGGGACTGTGGTATGTGGAGAAATAAGCCTGCACCTAATCATGTTATTGTTTATTTAAATAAATTATGATTGTATATTGTACATATTTAAATAAATTATTGTAATATTGTATAGAGGCGGCCGTAGACCTAAATCTTCGACCTCTCCGACTTCAATTGATTCGTTCATTAAAATAAAGAAATAATAATTAAAATAAAAAGGTAACTTATTCCTACTCGTGCGTGGTAAAAAAACACTTTTCGTATTAATTTTGTTTGTTGCATACCGATTCTGATAGCTATCTATATATGTGTATATATTTATATTACAATGGTATGGTTGCTTGTATGATAAATAAGATGGTACAACAACCCTAAAATTTTTGGAAAGCTATACCGGTAACATGATATTTGTTTTTAAGTCATTAGTTATTTATTTCGAAACAACTTAGTAACAAGATTAATAAATTTCAGGCATCAAATTTGATGTGGTAAAAAATCCAAAGACCGGTGGCGTACTAACATTGATACACGGGTACACATTCTCAAAATTTGGCAGTACAACATATGTATGGAAGTGTTCCCAAATCACAAAGGGTTGTAAAGCCAAGGTGACTATTCGAAATGACAGGATCATTCGACACAATCTGGAACACAATCATCCGCCTCCTAATTTTCACATTACCAGTGACGGAAGTTTCATCAAGCTTTGATCTAAGAAAGTTTTCACAAAATGAGCATTGCTTTGTATAGTGACGGTTGTAGACCAATATGTTCATATCCTCCTCTACTAGATAATTTGCTTTATTAAAATGTAATAGATTTAGTTATAGATAGCATAAACCATTGCGTCTCCTATAAGAATATTGCCATTAATAAAAAATCTTAATTCCTTTTCGTGTGTTGCAAAAAAGGACCCAAAAAGTAAAGCATTAAAACCTTATTAGTGTGATATTGGATTAAGAATACACTGGTTGTTTTATCGTCAAGGTTTGTTTCTTTCATACGATTTTTTTAGCTATTTAAAACACCTGAAAGGAGAAAAGAAAACCGGCCAAGTGCGAGTCGGACTCGCGCACTGAGGGTTCCGTGCCAACTTTAAATCAATTAGGGAATCCACTTACTTTTACTTAATAAAATACCACAATATTTTGTTGACTACAAATATAACTTTGTTTTTCATAGTGTTTGTATAAAAAACAAAGTTATGTTTGCGGTTGTTTAAAACATGCTATATCTCAAAAACTACTCGTTCGATCTTGTCCAAACTAATTTTAGTTGAAAGTGTTTGTGACGATCTATATTCTATATATTTTTAATAATTTACAAACCGTAAATTTTGAAAAATATACCGTCACACCCCACACGCATAGGTTTGACAAAAAACATTTTTTTGGTTATAGTTTCATGTATGGGAGCCCCCCTTAAATGACGTTATTTTTTATTTTTTGTATGAGAAGCGGTAAGCGGTTAATAGGATACATCTTCCTACCAAATTTCAATACTGTAATTCTTATAGTTACAAAATAAAATGGCTGTGACATACGGACGGACAGACAGACAGACAGACAGATAGACAGACTTGACGAAACTATAAGGGTTCCGTTTTTTGCCATTCGGCTACGGAACCCTAAAAATAAGATGGTATAACCAATCACAAAATACAGAATTATGATAAAAAAGGATTATTATTACAATTTTCATTTTGCAGGAATCCAATTTGATAAAGTTTAAAATCCAAAAATCGGTGGGGTACTGGCGTTGATAAACGGACACACATTCTCAAAAACTAACAGTACATCATATGTATGGAAGTGTTCCAAGATTAACAAGAATTGTAAAGCCAAGGCGACCATCAAACATGACATAATTATTCAACACAATCTTGAACACAATCATCCTCCTCCTAGGTTTCACATAACCAGCGATGGAAGTTACATCAAGATTTGATTTTATGATGGCATTGACATAAATAAAACACTTAATTCTTACTCGTGGGTTGCATAGAACACAAATTCCATGTCCTTTCTCATTTAAATAAATAAAAACCTTGTAGGCTTAAGAAAAATAAACTGGATTTCCTTTTTTACTTTTATTTCAAATTACTACCTTTGACAGCTATTTTGGTCAATTTTTATATTTAAATAAATAAAGATACGACTGGCCTTCAATATATGTTTAAGAAGCAACCACTCATTAGTGATTTCTATTTTTAGGTATCCAGTTTGAAATAGTGAAAAATCCAAAGACCGGCGGTGTGCTAGCGTTGATAAACAGGTACACATTCTCAAGAACCAACAGTCGATATTATGTTTGGAGATGTTCCCAAATTAGCAAGGGTTGTAAATCCAGGGTGACAATTAAAAATGACAGGATTATTCGATACAAACTTGAGCACAATCATTCTCCCCCTAACTTCCACATTACCAGCGATGGAAATTACTTAAAGATTTATTGTTTTGGAGGCTGTTGTTGTGAATTTAAAAAAATGATTATGTTGTTTAAAAATGTTGTCATTTCTTAAATAATATTAGATAAGAACATTACTTAAATATCCATTCAACTTTATAAGCCGTAAGAGGAAATCCGGCTGTACTGGCACTCTTTGGTTTAAATAAAATGCAATCGAATGATTAGCTACTAACGCCATTTACTTTTACCCTGTAATTATTCAAATAAAAATTGAATCGGATATCTACCTAACAGCGTCATCTATTAAAATAAAAATCTATAAATAGTATTTGTTAAAATATTAAAATCCCACCGGATTTCCACCTAACAGCGCCACCTATAAATAACTTTACTGTAAAATAATAAATTCTAACGGATATCCACACAGTAGTGCCACATATCTGTAAATCTTAAATAAAAAATAGTGTCTATTTAACGGATATCCGCCATAAAATAGTTATAGAGTAATTTAAATTGAATAGGGAAATAAATATAAAACGGATATCTGACTAATAATGCCATCTGTAAAACTTATTTTAGACTTTATAAGCACATGCAAGCAATTACATTATATACTTCGTAGTATCGAAAGTGTAGTGATTATAAATAAATACTGTGAGATTAAATATAACTGTTGATTGAAATAAACATTGAAGTGTGAAAAGGAGTTTTATTTTTAAACGACTTCAAAAAAGGGGGAGGTTATCAATTCGACTGAGAAAGTACCTTAAACAACTCTTTTTAAGTAGTTCCAACAAGATTGCCTCTAAGCATGCCATGATCAAGATGCAGGGTCTTGAAAAAATGTAGTTCAATACGAATTTTAATACTTGGAATTTCATTGTGTTCATCTACCTATTTTTTTTTTTAATTCTATAAATCCCAACGACATTATGTGGGCCGCTTTCAATAAACAATATTATTAGATAAAAATTGATTGATGATCTTTCATAGATAAAAATTGATTGGCGAATTGTGTCTGAAATCTCGATGCCTTACTGTTTAATACATTTTATTTAAACGTACTAACATAAGTTGAGGTAAAGCATTTGCCCAGCTGTAGGACATTACAGATTTGTTAAAAAAAAAAACAATTTAGGCAGTAAAATTTCCAACTAGTTGAGTTGCCAAATTCGCATTGCGATGCAAATTAAACGTCAACAAGAATCACGCTAAGTATAGACGGGAGTAGTTAGCCAGTTGAATAGCCGTTTGGATTATTCAACTGGCTTTCATTAGAGAACAGACCACTATTCAAAGAAAAACACAGCCCTACTGATGCGAATGAAAAGTAGGTAGGCTACCTCTTTCGTTCTCTCCGATTTAAGAACAAAAATTTTAAAAACATACTTAATTAAATAAATATTTTCATTCTCAGTTGTTCAGTTCTTCACAACAAATACGTTTTACACTGAAGTGCAGGCAACATACCTAAGTGACGAAATAACATAACAACAAAACTGCCAACGGTCGCCGGTCAAAGTGCAACGGATAACTACTTAAACCAGGGGAGTACTGTTTCTAATTAATTTTCAAAGCTATTTGGCGTATTTTAAACGTTAATTCATACTTGAACTGCAATTAAAGTTAGCAAATTGTATCAATATTTGACACTTTGAGGTTATATTTTTTACGCAAGTCATCTGACCAACCTGGGGTCGAGTGAGTGCTGTCTGCTGTTGCTTACTGCTGTAAATACAACATCATAAACTGCACAAGCCTCACTACGGTGAGATACGTCAAACCTCATAACACTTCGGTTCTGTTGTGCCTCTCTTTACTTGACGTATATGTGGAAGTAAAGTTGATGATAACAACCTTATGCCGCATACAAATTACTCGTATACACTGATCAGGCATACTCTTCACTAACTACACCCACATACATTGCAGTAGTAAGCATAAAAGCATAACAGTGATAGTCTTGACCTAGGTGGTTAGTTGGCTATGTGTTTTCTTTCCTAACATTTTTTTTATTTATTTATTGGTAAACATAATTATGATATTTAAACCCAATAAAACTTATTAAATAGCTTGAAACTATATAAAAATACAAATATTTCTTTAACTTGAAGATTTAATATAATAATTCCCATTGTTGTAACTTATGTAACTTATTTACATACATGTATGTTTAATTAAATGTTTTTAACTTAAATAGCTCAGTACTGACCTTAACATCATAACATCTGTTGTACACGCTGTTTATAAAAATTCCAGGTGACCCTCAACCTATCAATCAATAAAAATGACCACCCGGACTGGAGCCATAACCCGCAAAATGACTGCCCGAGAAACTGAACTAAAACTCAGAAGGGCACTCGATGAATTAAAGGAGTCAAGGAGTTCCTGTGATGAATTGCTCAGAGAAAGAGATGAGTATGAGGAGGTAATAAAGACCAACATGGAACACACCTCTCAACTCAGAAAAGAAATGGCTGAACTGCATGTCCGCCTGCTGGAGATCACCGAGCATCGAGACCAGCTTCTCAACACAGTCAGCACGTTCAACCAGTGCAGCAGCATTTTTGAGCAGACACTTATGCGCAATAATGACCTGGAAAGTGAGCTACGGGATGCCAACAGAACTATACTGCACTTGGAAGAAGAGAAGAAAGATCAAGCTCATATCCAAACCTTGAATCTGTATGAGGAGCTGATTGGGACCCCCGGTGGTCGGTCTGTGGTCACCAATCCAGACTTAAATTGTAGTTTACACGAAACTCTAAACCAAACTGCTAAAATTAAATTGTCAGGTAGAAATAGGGTTAAAAAGTATATAAAACTTAGTAAATTTATTAAGAAAACTAAAATTCTTGTCAAGAAAAATAAGCGTTTTTTCAAAAATATTCAACTTAGAAAGGAAAAGTTAGATTTATTGGATAGTCTGGAAATATATCAAAATAAGTTGCATGAAACTAGGTCACAATGTGAACAAACTGTTGAGCGATTGCAGACTGACATCTCCAGGTTGCAGGAGTCATTGCATTCCATGACAATTAAATATAACTCTTCCCAGGAACAAATAACAGAACATATCCTGGCTGCAAATAAACTTCTAAAATTAAACACACCTAACAATTTTAATTCACTCCCAAACATGAATCTAAACTCCATCCAAGATCATGATAAGCAGGGGGATGACAGTTTACAGTTGCAATCACAATCACAATATCTTAATAATAATTGTTAATCAAAAAAAAATCAATAATGAATGTAGCAATGTTATTGTTTTTTCAGACAGATTAGGAGTTGGTTATGGTTCCTTATTGAATAAAAACCTTAAATGTAATATTGTAAACAATTGTATGCCTGATGCATCACTAGATCAAATAGTTATTAATATTCAAAATAGTAATCTAAATTCAAGTTCAATACTTGTGTTAATGTTAGGAAATAGTCAAAATTTAAGTAAAAAAAATCTGTTAAAATATTATTCAATATTGTTAAATTTAAATGTACATAAAATAATAATTTGTGCCATACCATTCTCAAAAAATCATACGGCACAGGAAAATAACTGTATTCATGTATTGAATACTTTATTATTTAATTTAATCCAACGTCATAGTGACAAATTTGTGTTTTTTGACACAAATAAATTTACTAACAACTCATTTTTGCTGACTGGCGGCTCTATACACCTGCCATATAGAATCAAAAAACTAATTGCTAATTTGTTAGCATATAACATTAATTGCATAATTAACAAAACCATATCACATGGTTATCAACTTGTAAGTAATAATAGTAATGTTGATGTTATCAACCAGACAACCTCTGAGGCTTTAAACTAAGAGGGCAGACAAAAGCCATGTCTAGTTTTAATGTTATTCACCAAAATATACAAGGCCTGGCTGACAAAGAGCCTGAACTATCATTAGTTCTACACGATTTAAGTGTTCATGTAATGTGTGTAACTGAACATTGGTATAGAAAATGTGAAATAATGATTAGTATTGAAAACTATACAGTCGGTAGTTCGTTTTCAAGAGAGACCACAACTAGAGGGGGGTCACTCATACTTATAAATAATGAAGTAAATTATAAAGATCGCAGGGATATTGTGTCACTCTCTTTAGAACGTACTATCGAATTAGCGTGTACTGAGCTCGAATATTATATTATTTTATCTGTGTATAGCCCCCCCGACGCTACTTACCAACTTTTTGAACCAATTATGGAATCAGCGCTAGAAAAGGTTTCAAAATCTAATAAGAAAATAATAGTATGTGGCGATTATAACTTTGATATTTTAAAAGAATGGAATACCGCCATTCGATTTCTTAACCTTTTCAAATCTTTTAATTTAAAGAATCTCTTTTGTGAACCTACAAGGGTAACTCCTACCACGGCCACTTGCTTAGATAATATTTTTTGTGACAAAAACGCAAGTGTCATTGATAAAGGTATTTTAATTGGCCTCAGTTCTGATCATTGAGGTCAAAAGGTTTTATTTGAACACAATCATACCGCAAGTTTACCTGTGGAAACTATGTATAGGCCTGTCACAGAAAATAGGTTAGATAGATTTAGGGATACAATTAAGGATACACTATATTCAGTGAAACAAAATACTAATGATAGTGTAGATAAACAATATGATGACCTCTTTAACTTAATTAAAAACGATTTTAATGAAATTTTTCCCATAAAAAAGACTAAATCAAATAAGGTCAAATGTCAATTTAATAATTGGGCCACGCCAGGAATTCATAAAAGTAGGATTAAATTATATGAATTATATAGTCTACGAGAAAACTCTCAAGACCAAAACTTTATTGAATACGTTAGAAATTATTCAAAAATATTTAAAAAAGTTTGTGCTATAGCAAAATCCCATCATCTTCGTAGAATAGTCTCTAGCTCCAAAAATAAAGCAAAAGCTACATGGAGCATCATAAATAAAGAAACTTGTAAAAATAAATTGAGAGATGGTAAATTTGCATTAAAAATAAATGATAAAACAATA
Source organism: Pyrausta purpuralis (assembly GCA_963924145.1). Classification (NCBI taxonomy): domain Eukaryota; kingdom Metazoa; phylum Arthropoda; class Insecta; order Lepidoptera; family Crambidae; genus Pyrausta; species Pyrausta purpuralis. The sequence goes on from OZ001643.1 coordinate 26,074,026, forward strand.
AATTTAAATTTAGAGGTTGCAACTGCTTTTGAATCGTATTTTTCACATATTGCACCAACAACAACGAAAGAACTTGCTTCTTCTTCAGTAATAGCCGAATCTATTCTAAAAGTAAATGTCAGTGAATGTAATTCTCAACTGCACTTTAGGCATGTAGGACCTGAAGTAATAATAAAAACATTTTTAGAGTTGAATATGAAAAAAACGGAGGATCTGTGGGGACTATCTGTGCATATTATTAAGTCAATTATTAACATAATAGCCCCTCAACTAGCATTAATTTTTAACAAGTGTTTTGATGAAGGCCAGTTTCCTTGTTTAATGAAGATTAGTAAAATAATACCGCTTTTCAAAGCGGGTGACAAAAGTGACCCCTCAAACTTCCGGCCAATATCGATTCTGCCAGTCTTGAGTAAAATATATGAAAAGATTATATTCAATCAAATTTTAGCACACTTTTCATCGAACAAGTTATTACATAACAAACAATTCGGTTTTACTAAAGGAAGAAGCACCACGGATGCAGGAGTTGCTCTTTTAACATATGTATTTGATGCCTATGATAATAGGCATGATGCTTTAGGGATTTTCTGTGATCTATCGAAAGCGTTTGATTGTGTGGATCATGAAACATTACTTAAAAAAATATGTCACTATGGGGCATCATTGAACTCATCAAACTTAATTAATTCATATCTCTCAGGTAGAATGCAAAAAGTATGTATAAACGGAACTGAGTCTTCTGGAGCACCTCTAACAATGGGTGTGCCCCAGGGATCTATATTAGGACCTCTTTTATTTTTAATATATATAAATGACCTCCCGCATTTTGTAGGGAATCTTTGTGATATAGTATTGTTTGCTGATGATACTTCACTTATATTTAAAATTCCAAGAGGTGAAGGAAATTTTGACGATGTAAATAATACTCTCTCACAAGTATTACATTGGTTCACTATTAACAATCTCCTTCTTAATGGAAGTAAAACTAAATGTGTAAAGTTTACGATGCCTAATGTCCGACAGGCATCAACTCAGGTTAAGATAAAAGACAAACCGCTTGATACTATTGATTCCACAACATTCTTGGGAATCACATTAGACTCCAAACTACAATGGGGTCCTCATATAGAGGCCTTGTCAGGGAAACTAAGCTCAGCTGCTTTTGCTGTAAGGAAGATTAGACGTTTGACTGATGTAGAAACAGCTAGGTCAGTTTATTTTAGTTATTTCCATAGCTTGATGTCCTACGGTATTTTACTGTGGGGCGCGGCTACTGATGTAGAAACAATCTTTGTGTTACAAAAAAGAGCCGTGCGAGCTATTTATAATCATAAACCTCAAGATTCCTTACGAGAGGTGTTTAAAGAAATTAGAATATTAACTCTAGCCTCACAGTATATTTACGAAAATTTAATGTATGTAAGGAAAAATTTACATTTATTCACGAAAAATAGTGACATACACAAACATAATACTAGGAATAAGGATAAGCTTGCTATTCCACAATTTAGGCTTCGAAAGGTTGGTAATTCTTTCATGGGGAAAGGTATAAAATTTTCATTAAACTACCAGAACACATTGTAAACTTACCGGTTAATAAATTTAAAAACTGTTATTAAAGAAACCCTTATGACGAAAGGGTATTATAAAGTAGATGATTATTTAAATGATAATAATGTATGGACTTGCATGATCACTACAAACATTGTAAACCTTTTGAAAAGAGGCATTGACAATAGTGACTGAGTTTCTTGCGCAGCTTCTTCTCAGCACTAGCCCACAATTGTCCCGAAGCTGTGGTAGGGTTTATATTGGGACGTGTAAAAGTGCCCCCAGTGGGCCTATTTGCATAAATAAATGACTTTTATGACTTTTAATGATTTTAAAATAGGACATCATATACAGTGTTTTTGTAGACTGCGCCCCCGGCCTAAAAATAATAATAATAATACTTTTATTTAACTTAAATAAAAGAAACTTCAATTAATATGAATTGTGTTTTAAAGAAAACCTCTTTACATGCTTCGAATAAAATGTTAAACAGTGGTGTGACTTTTCAGGATTTAAATTTAAAATAATAAACTCGCAGAAAGGAGGACACCTGATCATGATAAACAACTGCACATTTTCTAAGGCGAGCACGTATTCAAAAACCTGGATTTGTTCCTGCAGGACTGCTTACAAATGCCCAGCCAAGATTAAGATGCAGGGTCTTGAGCAAGTCATCGAGGCACAAATCGAGCATAACCACCCGCCACCGCAGTACCACATTACTAAACAAGGATATTATGTGAAGATTAAATAATATTGTTACATTAAGATGTTTTGAGAGTCAAATAATCAGTTTTGGTCTACTTAGATATTTAGATGATGCAAATGTTATTTTTGTTCTACTACGAACATCAGTGTGCATGGACAAACCTTTAATACGAATAAGTTTTAAAATATTTTTAGGGAAAAATTTATGTATTCTTTTGTAATAGTAAATAAAATATAAAATAAATAGGACTTAATTATTTATACAAGTATCGGCCTGTTTAGTATAACATGCAGCTAACAGTCTTACAGTGAATGAGAAATCCATACTCATGAAATCAGCTTAGGTATTGTCGTTCATAAATACCTATCAATGCTTATACCATCCGTTATATACGAAATTGTCTCACAATATAGCAACATGATTCTTCTTGCTTTTAGAAGTCGAATTTAGGATAGCAAATTTGCGGATAAAAGGAGGAAAGCTGGTTATGATAAACGGAGACGTTTTACAGCACAGGCAGGGTCTCTAAATGCTGACTTTGCTCCAGTATGAATGTCTTGAAGTGCCCAGCTAAAATAAAAATCCACGGTCTTGAGAACTTCACCGGGGCTCTAATGAAGCATAATCATCCGTCTCTTACCTACTAAATCACTCGATGATAGGACAAAATACTCCCTAAATCTTCATAAATAATAACGTCACAAGTTTTATAAGGCAGCGAAAATGAACTAAGAGTCAGCGAGAACAACACTCAATATAGACGCAAGTAGATATAAAGTACCTTTATTCAAATCACTACAGTGTCGGTTTAAGACTTTGTAATTCGCAATGGGAAATCTAACATTAATTAAAGAAAATCACACCCCATATTTCCGAGAGTGATAACTCGGATCCAAGAAACTCAACAGCACGGTAGCGCGATTGGTAAGTGTAACCGGTCGGTACGCCAGAGGATCTAGATTCAAATATTAGCCGTACGCGCAAAATTATTATAATTTATAAATTACAGGTGCCGTGTAGATTTTAACCTTTTAACGAACATAAATTTAATAGAATCACAAGGTCTATTGACCCTTGTGATTCAAAAATAAGCGCCCAGATTCAACTTTTACACCACAACGTTTGAAAGTTAGCATACCCTATGTACACACCTTATGGAACTGTATCTGACGTTCCCACCGCATACACTTTTATTATTATTTATTGTTAGTAGTCTTGTACCACACATTATTCTTATTATATTATATTCGTTTTTATTGAAGAACTGTAATTGTATTACAAAAATTTAAAATAATACATATCTTCATTCGCTTGAGCATAGTTGAAAATCAACTGATCAAATAAATGATTTTAGTTTAGGTGTTCATCTTCCTTAAATATTATAAATACCGATTATGTGTGCCTTCTTCAGATTACGTATTAGTATAAGAAGAAAAATAACACTAAGTGTCAAAAATATTCAAACTAATAAATAAGGGTATTAAAAAAGTACTTAAGTTTATTTTATTCTAATTAACTGACTATTTGTGTTCCTAATGAAATGTTTTTGCTCAATACTGTTTCTTTACAGGATATGAATTTAAAATAATAAACTCATAGACGGGAGGACTCCGATGATCCGGTATCATGATAAACGGCTACATATTTTCTAGAGCAAGTACGAATTCAAAAATCTGAATTTGTTGCTGCAAGAGAGCCTTCAAATGCTCAGCCAAGATTAAGATGCAAGGTCTCGAGACGGTTGTCGAGGCGCAAATCGAGCATAACCATGCGCCACCAAAATTAAATTATTGTGGTACTAATGTAGTCCAGCTTTTAATAAAAATAAAAAAATATCACCAAATAGCTTAAGCTTTATATTTTGATTTTTATACTCTCATGAACATCCTTAAAAGTTGTACTTTTTATTGATTTAATTAAAGAATGAGAAAATGTAATCAAATTACATATTAAATCATACTTTTATTACGGAATCGATTTTACAGTTTCAATCAAACTGAAATATTATAAATTAATATTCGCATGCATGCATGTTAATTTAATAGTACTACAAACTAGTGTAGTATCAATGATAACACGTCGTGTCATTTTTATCTCATAAACACGTGTCTATTTTCAGGTGTCCAATATGAGTTCATATATCCAAATACTAAAAGGGGGACACGTTTGATGATGATTGAAAAGTATACCTATTCGAGAAAGGATAAATACATCTGGGTGTGCTCCAGTAGACTGACGAATAGATGCAACGCCAGAGTCAAATTAGATGCCGCGGGTCACTTCCATCCCATGGATCTTATCCACAATCATGATCCACCGCGCTTTTGTAGAACGAGTGACGGGACATATGTTAAGGTTTAATCATGTTTTTTTTTTTCAAAAATATAGTATAAGCCTTCGCTTGGTACTTATATTTATAAATTTAAGTAAAAGTCAAATTAATCTATAGGTCTCTAGAAAAAAATGACAGCCTTGCTCAACCAAAGTTAGGATAAGTTCAACCGAACTTTAGTTAAGTGAATTTTAAGTTAAAGTTTAAGTTTTGATTGATTACAAAACAAACGACACTTAAAATAAGGAATATTTAGTTACTAACTGAAAACCAACTGAACTAAAACGAAACTGAATATTGTATGAACTCTTTCCGGGGCGGTATCCCAGACACAATAGAACTTTTATTGTTTTTCGGCTATAGCCGTTCACCGCGCCGGAAAATGTTAATATTTAATTGCATTTAATTTCACCAGTATGTTAAGCATTCGAAAATTTAAGTTTCGAATATTGAAATCAGAAAATATATATGAATTGTAATTACCATAGATATAGAGAGATAGATATATGTGTACCCGTGTAATCATAGATATAAGATTTCCCAACATACTCGCAACTTTACCACTACCGTTTTAATGCAACTTTACTATTTTCGTGCTATACCGTATCTTTTAAAGGAGTTAATATTTCATTATTGCTTATAAAAACTATGTAATAGCATTAAGATTATATGTAAACAAATCTTTTGTTAGCAAATAATGTTTTCAACACACTTGCTCAAAACGACGTTTTTATTCCACCGATTTTTGGCTCATAATCATAGATATTAAACACGCGTGCTTTTTCATTATATTATTGCACTAGTGCTTTTAGTTTATAAACCCACCCAATTTAAATTTGTACCCTAGTACCAAGTCGTAAGTAATTACTTACCACTGCTATCACTTTTCTTTTTGAACACCCACTTATTTTTAACCACTGTACCTTCACTTGGCCTGTCAACCAACTCCCAAGTGTCATTATCTGCAAAGGATTTAAGTTCATCCTGCATAGCACTGTACCACTGCACTTTTTCGGGACCAGTAAGAGCGTCCTGTAGGGAAATCTGTTCACTGGATAAGTCCTCAACACACATGTTGGCGAAACCAAACCTATCGGGTGCACGACGAATACGTTTGCCTTGTTGGATATCACTGTTTTGAGACAAAATATCCATATCATCTGCTATCAAGAAATCATCAGCACTGTCATCAGCAACTTGATCGTTTGACAAATCACTGGCAGGATAATATGTTGGGTCATCCTCATTGGTTGTGTGCTCATTTTCTTCTATGCTTGTCTCGGTTTCTTCTCCTACTGCTTCTTCTTTTTCTGGCTCCCTCTTTTCAACCACAACTTCTATTGCGTCATTTTTGGGACTCTCCATTATGACAACATCTCTAGCCACAGTTATTTTCTTGGTTACTGGGTTGTACAGTCGATAGCCTTTGATGTTTTCAGAATAGCCAACAAGTTGTAACATATCTGATTTCTTATCCCACTTGTGGCGTTTTTCTTTAGGAATGTGGGTCATAACTGGACTTCCAAAGACTCTTATGTGATCGAGATTAGGCTTTTGGTCTGTCCACATCTCAAATGGAGTTATGTTGTCTTTCAAACCTGCCGCTGGAGATCTATTTTTGAGATAGACTGCTGTGTTTACAGCTTCAGCCCATAATCTTTTGTCAAGTTGGGCATCAAACAGAAGGCAGCGTGACTTTTCTACGATTGATCTGTTAAATCTTTCACTCAAGCCATTCTGTTCCGGTGTATAGGGCACCGTCTTCTCATGAATAATACCATTTTTCTTCAGGTAATTCTCCATTTCTGCCGAGCAGAATTCACCTCCATTGTCTGATCTCAATCTTTTTACTTTTTCTGATTTCTGGTTCTCGACTAGTTCTTTAAATTCTCGGAAATACTTAAAGGTTTCATTCTTTTTCTTCAGAAAATAAACGAAACACATCCGGCTGTAGTCGTCAACAAATAAGAGATAGTATCTAGCTAAACCAAGTGATTTCTGTTCCATTGGTCCACATAGGTCTGTGTGAACTAATTCTAGAACTCTGCTGCTCTTACTCGAACTGAGGTGAAAAGGCAGCCTAGTTTGCTTTCCTTCGCAACAAACTATACAACTTGATTTGCTTATATCACATTTGTCTTGGTAAGTGACACCTTCAACTGTACCATTTCTCATTTTTTCAAGGTCACTTAGGTTGATATGACCTAATCGTCTGTGCCATGTTGCACAGGAGGTCTTCACTGTTGCAGCCAAGGCCTGCTCCGGATTTTCAATATTTAGTCTGTAAACGTCGTTTTCTAAACTGGCTTCTCCTATACAGTCATTCTGAGCATTGTAAATGTAACATCCATTCTTGTTGAAGGATATTCTGTTCCCATTTGCAATCATTCTGCTCACTGATAGTAGATTTGTAGTGAGTGTGGGGATGCATAAAACATTCTTTACTTCCACCTCATGCTTCGACGTACCGACCCGCATAGTAAGGTTCAGGTCTCCGGAACACAATACAGGCACTTTAGTCTGATACGCGTCGTGATATAAGCAAATCAAGTTGTATAGTTTGTTGCGAAGGAAAGCAAACTAGGCTGCCTTTTCACCTCAGTTCGAGTAAGAGCAGCAGAGTTCTAGAATTAGTTCACACAGACCTATGTGGACCAATGGAACAGAAATCACTTGGTTTAGCTAGATACTATCTCTTATTTGTTGACGACTACAGCCGGATGTGTTTCGTTTATTTTCTGAAGAAAAAGAATGAAACCTTTAAGTATTTCCGAGAATTTAAAGAACTAGTCGAGAACCAGAAATCAGAAAAAGTAAAAAGATTGAGATCAGACAATGGAGGTGAATTCTGCTCGGCAGAAATGGAGAATTACCTGAAGAAAAATGGTATTATTCATGAGAAGACGGTGCCCTATACACCGGAACAGAATGGCTTGAGTGAAAGATTTAACAGATCAATCGTAGAAAAGTCACGCTGCCTTCTGTTTGATGCCCAACTTGACAAAAGATTATGGGCTGAAGCTGTAAACACAGCAGTCTATCTCAAAAATAGATCTCCAGCGGCAGGTTTGAAAGACAACATAACTCCATTTGAGATGTGGACAGACCAAAAGCCTAATCTCGATCACATAAGAGTCTTTGGAAGTCCAGTTATGACCCACATTCCTAAAGAAAAACGCCACAAGTGGGATAAGAAATCAGATATGTTACAACTTGTTGGCTATTCTGAAAACATCAAAGGCTATCGACTGTACAACCCAGTAACCAAGAAAATAACTGTGGCTAGAGATGTTGTCATAATGGAGAGTCCCAAAAATGACGCAATAGAAGTTGTGGTTGAAAAGAGGGAGCCAGAAAAAGAAGAAGCAGTAGGAGAAGAAACCGAGACAAGCATAGAAGAAAATGAGCACACAACCAATGAGGATGACCCAACATATTATCCTGCCAGTGATTTGTCAAACGATCAAGTTGCTGATGACAGTGCTGATGATTTCTTGATAGCAGATGATATGGATATTTTGTCTCAAAACAGTGATATCCAACAAGGCAAACGTATTCGTCGTGCACCCGATAGGTTTGGTTTCGCCAACATGTGTGTTGAGGACTTATCCAGTGAACAGATTTCCCTACAGGACGCTCTTACTGGTCCCGAAAAAGTGCAGTGGTACAGTGCTATGCAGGATGAACTTAAATCCTTTGCAGATAATGACACTTGGGAGTTGGTTGACAGGCCAAGTGAAGGTACAGTGGTTAAAAATAAGTGGGTGTTCAAAAAGAAAAGTGATAGCAGTGGTAAGGTGTGATACCGAGCCAGACTCGTCGCAAAGGGCTTCACACAGGTTAGAGGAATTGACTATCATGAAACTTTTTCACCTGTTTTGCGTTACTCCACTTTGAGACTACTTTTTGCCTTAGGTGTTCATTACAATCTAAAAGTGAACCACTTGGATGTACCAACTGCTTTCCTTAATGGTGATATTGATGAATGTGTTTTTATGGAAATTCCTGAAAATTCAAATTTTAATAATTGCAGTAACAAAGTGTTAAAGTTACAAAAGGCCATCTATGGATTGAAACAATCTGCAAGAGCATGGTACATAAAAGTGGAAAGCAGTTTGATAAACTTGGGTTTTAATAAGTCTAAATATGAACCTTGTTTATTTTATAAATATCAAGACAGTGTAAAAGTTTATGTAGCATTGTTTGTTGATGATTTTTTTGTTTTTTACAACTGTGAAAATACCTACAGAGTTTTGAAAAATGCTTTAATATCAGATTTCAAAATTAAAGACTTAGGTCAAATAAAAAACTGTCTTGGGATGAATGTAAATGTTAACGAAGATTGTATAACATTAGATCAAGAGCATTTTGTTGATAATATCCTAAAGAAATTTAACATGATTGATTGTAATACTTCAGATACTCCAATGGAAGTGAATTTGAAATTAGAAAAGGATTTGAATTGTGATAAAGAAACTTACCCATACCAACAGCTGATTGGATGGCTCATGTATCTTTCAGTACTAACCAGGCCAGACATCTCATACAGTGTCAGTTTTTTGAGTCAGTATAATACATGTTATAATGAAACACATTGGAAACATTTAAAAAGATTGTTAAGATATTTACAAAAAACTAAAAATTTTGGTTTAATTTTCAAGAAAAATAATGAAGCAGTACATGGTTTTGTAGATGCTGACTGGGCATCTTGTAATATTGATAGACGATCATACACAGGGTATTGTTTTGTTTTGTCAGGCTGTGTTATAAGTTATGAGTCTCGAAAGCAAAGAACTGTTGCTCTATCAAGCACAGAAGCAGAATACATGGCGCTTTCTGAAGCATGCAAAGAGGCTATCTATCTAAAAAATTTGATGACTGAACTTAATGTTTTTAATACAAATTTGCCATTGAAATTGTTTAGTGACAGTCAAAGCTCTTTAAAATTAGCTAACAATCCTTTGTTTCACAAACGTACAAAACATATTGATGTGCGTCATCATTTTACTAGAGAATGTGTTGTAAACAAAAATATTGAGATAAATTATTTGTCAACTGCTTCCATGCCAGCAGATATTTTCACAAAAAGCCTTTGTGCAAATAAACATTATAAATTCATAGACATGATGGGCATAGGGGCAGTAAATTAAAACAAAAATGTTGTGTTACTAATTATTCTTTAATGTTATAATTAAAATAAAAAGTCAGGTGTCAAATAATAATTTTATGCATGACTTGTTATGGGATATTTTGTTAAGAGAGGGTGTTAAAATTATTAACCCTTGGATAGCCAGAGCGCCCGATGGTGGGCGCTGAGCATGAGTTTCGCGATTTTACCAAGCGCCCACCTGTGGGCGCTTTTTAATTACTTTTTTGCAAAAAAAAATTGGGTGTTTAAATGCTTATTCCTTGGGCATGTTGACCTTTATGAGTAAAAAAACAGATGTTTCTACACCATAGACCGCAAACAGATCCGGTTGCTGTCAGTTATTGATTAAAATTCGATTTTTTTTTCTCGCAATTTTTTTCGTATATGTCGTCACCCTACCACGAATTTTTTTGGTTCTATTTTTTCATTTTTGAATACATTTTTTTTTATTACAAGCATAGGTTATTTATTCAGTAACAATAAGCTTTTTACAGAATGATAATAGCTTGTTTCAATAAGATTTTATAACTGTTTACGTAACGTGTAACCTGACACCGCGCGAATTGCGAACGCGCACGCAGTCCACCGCGGAAACGCGACCGCCACCGCAATTGCGCCTTAGGAGGTTAATAAGTTATAACAAAATATCAGCTTTTATTACTACTAGCGCCATCTAGTTTAAAGTTATGTAAACTGTATCGTGTTTATTGATGAAAATAAAAATCTGTCAGTCTGTTGCAAACCACGAACGCGTTTTATTTATTAGGACGGACACATAACAACATCCGCGTATTCCTTCTCACGATTTTGTAACCTACCTACATTAATCGTCATAAAATTCCCATTCGCAACAATCCACTCTATGGGTTTCCTACCTACCCTCAGAAAGTGCGATAAGGGGAACAGGAAATTCGAAGGCTTTGCTTTTAATGTCTAAGTCAAGCTTTTTTTACAGGCCTAAGTTTTCATTATACATACATACAGACACCGAAAAACAAAAAGCCGTTACTGATGCTGCTTAACTACACGTTTCCAGAAGATATTGGAACTGCAGCAAAAAATTGTCAGTTAAGTGTCCGGCCAAATTAACATTTAACTATGAGGGGCAGCTGGTTAAATACAACCTCAATCATAATCATGATCCTCCGCAGTATGTTAGAACTCAAGACGGAAAGTATGTTAGAATTTAAGAATATGTATAATTAGACATTAGTAGACAAGACGGACGGACAGTCGACATTGTAAAGATCGCAGCGTCACACTGGATGCAGACTGCTTGAACTGCAGGCAACTTAGGCGTGGCCTATGTTTAGCATGGACGTGCTATAGCTGATAAATAAATAATAATATATATTAATAATAAGTGCTAACATTATTATGTTATCATTTTACCGTATGAAGTTTACTAAAATAGCTTTATGTCATTACTGACACTAGATGGGAATAGCTTAATAGACATAGACATAGAAAAGTAAATAATTTTAATAAATTACAGTAAGACTCTATTTTAGTGCGCGTTCCCACTAAGTCTTATCGAGACTGCAAATCATATCGTTTACAACATCATGGCTTCGTGTTCACATCTTACCGACACCATCGTCGTACACTTTTTTTTGTGACGCCAAAATTTTCTTTTCATTTAATGGAAACCGATAGAGACGAAAGTATTCAACCGAAAATAAGCCGTTACAACACAGTGGGAACGCGTCTTTACAAGCACTGTAATATTTGAATAATTCTCATTTCATTTTAAGATTAATTATTTTTTAATATACGAAGTTCAATCATGTATTTGTCGTTTTAAATTCGTATGAATAGTTAACGCTAACCTAACATTGCATTAGAAACGCTTTCTTATTTGAGAGTGTTTCCCACTTTTTCAATATATTGTTCTTTAATGAGTACCTATCTAAAATGATTTGCCTTGTGTATTGTGTGCGGTGCAAACATGTACAAGCGCATTCGAATTGAATACTTATTGTTATGCATAAATGCGAAAGGTCTACAGAGTAGACCATTCCGCAGGGATACCACTTCATACTGTAATAATTTGTTTTCAGTGTCATACGGCAAGACGAAGCGAGGGGCGCGCTTCATATTGGTCAACGTATTCAAATTCACCAAGCACAGAACCACGGGTGTAAAAACAAGATGGTGGTGCGCGACACATCGGCAAAGAGGCTGCAGTGCAAGCTTCTTCACGGTAGAAGGCAATGTCTACAGAATCTGCAATGAACATAACCATGTTTAGAATATGATATGGTTGACAAATGGTCACGTTTTGTGCTTTTTCTTGTCACTTGTATGACGAAAAAAATATGTTGTGACTTGTGATACAGATTAGGGTGATGATAGTCTGTGAGTAAAAGATTAACCGTGGTTTGCCAATTCCCTATTAAAAGGTACATTTATATTAAGTTTTTTTTGTCTTTTACATGTATTGACTTTGTTTGTTTTGACTTCGTGGACTTCGTTAAGTTCGTATAGCATCATGGTTTATTTATATATTTTCTTGTTTAAAAGTTGTGGTTGGTACAATGTGGTTTGTTCTTTACAGGTACTCAGTGACAGCACGGCCTCTGATGAACCGCATTCAAACAGTTATTGAGTTCAATTGCTCTAACTATGATCACTTAAATATTTAACCGCAGTACGAATAGCCGCATGCGTCACGTGAGTTTTCACGGAAAATCGGGCTATTTCATTCAGGACAGGTTCAGGGCATTCAGGGCTTTTATAACTATTTGCTTCAACCAGGAATATCAAATAGTTCTCTTATGATGCCAATCTCAGTGACGCAATTAATGGAATGCAGCAGAACTACTAAATATAATATGTTTTATATAAAATTCACTTAAAAAAGCAAATATGTTAGACGAGGAATCAAACAGTTTCGGGGTATATGGGTTTGTTAACTATAGTGACCTCGGACATTTGAGCGGTTAAAAAAAGGTGTTTTAAAACGTTTAAAATACATCTTTATATTGACAAGTATATTGATGGCGAGAAAAGGGGTCGCTGGCTGGTTTGGGAGAAGCTTTTGCTAAGAAATGGGATAGTAGTATGTTTTTTAAAATATTAATAAATCATTTATTTAAGATCAATATAGATAGTTGTGAGTAACATTTGACTTATTATTATTGTTAGTAAGACGATACAACAAAACGTTAAAAAAAAAACTATACCTAGCCATCAAGAAAAATAAAATGGTTTTCTTTGAAGCAATCAAAACAGATTGCTTTTCACATTGAGCACAATAAGTAAATACTTTTTGTGTTTTTGCAGCAGCTACTTAAATATTCCCTGAAAGCCTTAATTTTTCGTAGCACCTATAACAGCGTCTTCTGTTTGTATTTGAGAGATACTTTCGATTTAAAAGGTACTAGCGGTTCCCCGGGACTTCGTCCGCGCGTTGCGAATTTTCTCCCTCCCGTCTCAGCGTACACATATTTCAAAAAGCCCAAGTGCTTAAACTCGGGTCACTCTCTATATTCTGCCCTAAGCTTGACGATAACCTCATATTTTCACCCTTTCCAGAGGCCATATTCACTACATCATCTCGAGGAGCCAGAACCCTATACATCTCTGGCTTCAGGTTTCTCAGGCATCGTCAGAATGCTGGCCGGACTCGTTGGTACTGCGGCACTCACCACCACTTAGGCTGCAAGGCTGTGGTCTTCACCGAGGGAGGTGACCAGGTGGTTAAATGCCGTAACAATCATTGTCACCCGCCGCAACGAAACCATTTCCCGATGCGGGGTCATTACCCTTATAATATGCATGAAACTCGTTTGTATAATCTATACTAATATTGTAAAGCTGTAGAGTTTGTATATTTGGTGGCTAAGCCGCGCTGAACAAGTAACTTTTAATAATTTTTCGCTTTACTTGCTCAGAATCGTTCTATTATCCGTCACGTAATGCTGAGTTGTCAACTGCTTCTGTGGCGCAGCGGTAGGAGGGTCGCACTTTAAAGCGACGGCTGCCCCAGAGGTCCCGGGTTCGATACCCGGGTCGGGCCAAAAATATATACCTGAGTTTTTCTGTTCAGAAATTCTTAGGGTAGCCTGGAGTTTGAAAGTTGGCGATGTTTCTCCCCCGTGCTTCGGAAAAACACGTAAAGCTGTTGGTCCTGCGCCTGAACTCTCTCCGGTCGTGTCAGATTGCTGTCCCATCGGGCTATGAGAGTGAAAGGAATAGAGAGCGCACCTGTGTTTGCGCACACACTTGTTTGTGCACTGTAATATGTCCCGCGCAGTCGGTTAGTCGTTGTGACTGGCCACCGTAGTCGAAATCGGCTAGGGGCACTACTAATGTTGAGTTGTTGGACACATCACCGGTCACGGGCCGACATATTGCATAAAAATCCATCGCGGCCCATGACATGTAATGAGATTGAATTTGGAAGAAGATCTCGTATTATGAACACGGCAGTGTGCGCGAGGTCGCACCAAAGAGTTCATTATTCGAAAATTGAGGTGGCCACGCCCTGCCTCTAAGTGAAAAAAAAGAGATAATACTTAGTGATTTGGCTGTATGACACGGGACACCACTTATTTAGAATTTCATTTCTATTTATTTCGTGAACATTTTTTAAAAAATGACATTATTTTGATAATACTTATGTAACAGGTTAATTTATTATTTTATCTCATTATTAAAATGAATGTGTTGTCCTTGTAAATGTTATTAATTATGGTAAAGAAAATAATTTTTCAGTAAAAAATGTTGGGTGGCATCTCTAAGTTTTATCACTGAGCAAGTAATCACTACGTTTGGAAAAATGGTGGGTGGGCAGCTTTTTTCAGATCAAAATACTTACTTAACTGAATCGTATTTATTTATGAATGACAACTTGTGATTGTTCAGGTGAAAATTAGTAGGTATGAATTTAGTAGATAATCTTATAAATTTCCTCTCAAAGAGAAGCGAAAAGCAGAGTATTCAGCACGAGAATTAAGTTGTTTTGTCTTGGGTCAGCTTAAATTCCTTGCTACACTCAGGATTTTCTATTCCTTCCCTCGCAAACGCTCGGGAGTAAAATAAGAATCTCCCTCGCTTCGCTCGGGAGTCAAAATTATAATCCTTTCGTTTCACTCGTGACTCAAGATGGCACCCGTGCCTTAAGATATTACTGTATTTCCGTAGTGAATAATCTACTAGTACCTAAGCTATTCTTTAACACCAAGTTTTTTCAGTGGTTTGTAATCGATAAGGATTATAATGTAGGATTAAATAACATATAGTAGTTATTGCACACCATTATACAGGTTAATGCTTATTTGCTAAACAAATATGTAAAGACCACCCCCCGCGACTTCGTCCGCTCATTTTGTCCTTGATCCCTCCCCTCCCTTCGCAGCGTAAAATTTTATAGCCCAAAAGCCTTCCTCGATAAATAATCTATCCAACACAAATAATGTTTTAAATCGGCCCAGTAGTTCCTGAGATAAGCGCGATCAAAGAAACAATTAATCAAACTGTTCAGCTTTATATTATTAAGTATAAAATGCTTCGAAATGTAGGTGTAAGTGTGGTGATGGTGTACTCATATTATCATGTACTTTACAAAAGGCCAAGCCTTAAATATCAACTAATCAATAAAATTAAATAAAAAAGATTTGATAAGGGACCCTCTTGAGATTATTTGATCACCTCATATAACCCCACCTAATAAAAGTTTTTCAGGATTCATTGATTATAATTTTACTGTTTCCTGAATTGTTGACGTGTGAGTGCGTACCTTCCTTTATTCATAGTTCTATGTATAAGGACCTCATTGCCTTAGAATGACGCAACGACGGTTAGGCTGCAATCCCTACATTTCAATACTACTACAGTATTAATTGCTTCGGTACGTAGCCGGCGACTTCGCCATTTCGTCTCGGTGAAGTACGGCACTCATAAGGCAAATCGTACTAATCGAGTTCATTTTAGATGCTGAATTCATGAGGTCTGTACGAGGCGCCCAAGCCATCCACATATCCGGCTACAGGTTCCTCCGCCACCGCTACCGCAACGGCAAGACGCGGTGGTACTGCGTTAACCACAGGAAGGCGGGCTGCAAGGCTGTCGTCTTTACAGTAGATAATAAGATCATCAGAAGTTACAATATACACACACATCACCCCGTTGAGACTACAAATGTTACCGTGTATAGTGCTTTATAGGAGAAACAGAAGAATAGTTAAAACACTGTTGATTAGATGCTAAAGAGTTTATTTCTAATTCTAATCTGGTTCAAAGCTTGGTATCAAAACTAATTCTGATGTAGAGAGTGATAAGATAACTCTTTAATTCGCATAGATTAATTAGTATTGAAAATCAACCAGTTTTTTTTTTTATTCAAAATGGGTTTGCTCTTGACTCTAGCCTACACCTAATTGGGCTTAGACAGAGTCGACGATGGAGCGAGTTCACCCAGAAGAAGCCTGTTCACTCTGTTTTTAAAAGTTTTTGGGTTATATTCTCTTGGAAACACCGATGCAGGCAAAAAGTTCCACTCTTTGGCTGTGCGCATTATAAAAGATGATGCGAAGCGCTTAGTTCGCAACAGTGGAATATCTACACGGTATGGGTGATAAAAACCAAAAATAAATATAACCCTATGTTAATATTCTTATAAAGAGTTACAGTTATTTTCGTATATATTATCTTAAACACCTAGTGCCTAAAATAAAAACCATGTACTGAAAAGGCGAGGTATAAATAGTTTATTATTGGATGATCAAACGAACTTACCTTAAGTGAAGTTCGATCCAAATTGTCCTGACTTCGACGAAGAGATTTAATTAAATAAATATCCTTTAAAATATCCTTTTGACATTCCCACACATCGCCATCTAGTCCCAAAGTAAGCTACTCAAAGCTTGTGTTATGGGTGCCAGACAACGGATATAATACTTAAATACTTTTTTTTTGTAAATACATATATGATATACTTAGAAAACACCCAGACCAATACAAACAGGCATGTTCATGCACACAAATGTTTGTATTGTGCGGGGATCGAACCCGCACCTGCTGCGTAGTAGGCGACTTCTCGACCACTACACCAGACGGGTCGTCTGACCCGTCAACGTCCCGACTGACAATTGACCATGTAGTATGCCCTGCTACGCGTCTATTCACTCGCACACAGGTTTAGCGCAAGAAAGAGAAAGTAGAAAACCTCACTCCCTCCCACGCCTCACAGCACTGCCAGCCGCCTGTCGCTCATTCATTTCAGAGCAAGGAGACAGATGTATGAGATGTACAACATTGATTATACCTATGGTATGGGTGACGATTATTTTTGCATAAAAAACGTACACGGGAGTTGGGAAGGGTGGGACCTTAAATCTCTTCGTCGAAGGCAGGACAATTTGGATCGAACTTCACTTAAGGTAAGTTCGTTTGATCATCCAATTGTCCTGCCTTCGACTCTGAGATTTAATTGACCATGTAGATGTTCGGAGTAAAATCAATGTTGTTACAACAGAATAAGTTGACATCTCTGTTAGTGTTTGATCATTAGAACGATCATATTAAATAACAATTTATTGTTCACGTCACCATCTTTGACATTTAGATGTGTTACTATTACTAAAAAAGAATGGATGTATGATAACTATGATAAGTTATAACTTTCTACTATAAACAAATATTTTTACTAGGAAGAAAGAAGATATTTGTGAGTTTTTTTTTAATGATTAACTAAAAATATATAATTTATTTATTTTAGTAATCTGAAACTGAAATAGTTTTATTTCTTATTTTTATTGTGGCGTGTTATATAAATAACAAACAATACGTAATACGTATTGTTGAGCTGAGACGGTTTGCGAATTTTATAGTTTTACACACTGAATTTGGCACGTAAAACAAATGATAATTTTATAACGAGGAAAGCTACATACAGAAAACACTTTTTAGTAAGCGCATTATCTTTGGTAAGTTAACGGGCTGGAAGGTAAGTCTGACAAATCGTTATCTTGTCTTGCAATTTTTTAACATATTTTATAATTATAGATTTGAAATACATACATGATATTCTATTGCTTTTTAGTATGGGATATTTAGGTATTAATGTGACTGTTTTAAAGATATACGTCCGAATACCAAACATATAAATAATATTTTATACATTTAAATTTCGAATACCTGAGAAAACATTTGGTTATAAAAAGTGTTAGATGATTGATATAAAAGCAATTGATTAATTTATTTATTTTAAGGAATGAAATTCTCTTAAGATCATGAAATATTCACAGGTGTCTATCAATGCTATATGATTATTTGCTGAGTTACCAAAATAATACGAAAATTCAATGGCTTTGAAGTATTATCGTTATCAGAAATTTTAAGGCATGGGTAAGTAGGTAAGTTATGATTTTTTATTTATTTATGTATAATTAAAAAATCAATAAGTATTTTGGTAACTGAAAAGTAACTATATCAATCAATATACAATATACAATCTTCTTCAGAAATGAAGAAGATTAAAGATCGGCTTCTGAGAGCTTTGTGACTTTGTAAGGGCGAACGACCGCAAACAATTTCTCCGACAGAAGTTTTGGTACTACCCGGCCCCGGCCAAATACGTTTATCTAATATTCGACTAATCGACCAGGAATGTTCGCCGAGTATTCGATAGTCGGCACATGGTGAGATTTCTCGTTGTAAATTTACTCTTAATTTTATTGCCTGGATAACTTTTAAGGATTATAGTAAATATCAATACTATCTTTAGAGTTAGTTACTATTAGTTTTTTATTTATTTAATTATTTATATATATATTTAAGTGTGACAAATATTGACTTGTTTCAATATTATGAGCAGTGTCAAAAAAAATCTGATTATGATTCAGAATTAGGGTACCTATTTGGACAAAAAATCTAAAAATAAACTGATATCGTATACCTTTGTCATATCGAGATCCCAAGGTAGACTGGTTTCATTGATATTTAAAAACATTCGTATATATGGTTCATAAAAAACAAGAATTATTTGGTTTACAATAATTAATTGACTCAAATTTTAATGAATTGTCGTATCACATGACGTCCTCTGGCGTAAGAGTGAAGGGAAAGTCCTTAAAAAAAACATTTTGAAAATGATTTTTTTTTTCAACTAGGAGGCGGGCCGGACTATTGCCACTAGACCTGTTTTGTTATTAATTTTAATTCTACAATTGTTCCACCATACCTTAGTAACTGGTGAATATTAAGATGAAATGTCCTTTGAAAATTTATTAAACACAGTTTATAGAATTCTTTAAACATCAAACGATAAAGTTCATATTATAAGAATCTATTTTATTACTAATTGGAGCAACGTTTCCAAAGAATCGTTCCTTAGTAATTTAGTGGCTTTCTGGGGAAGATTGTTGTGGAGTGGATGAATGTAATTGGTTGGAAAAAACTGATGATTAGAGAATATATTTACTTGATGTAGTTTATTCTTAAATCACAGAATAAATAGTAGGAAAATTAACATGGTTCATATTTCCAATAACTCGAATTAGATAATTGTACTGCAATTTGGGTCTAATGCAGCTTTGCATTTAGGATACGCCAGTTGTTTATTTTATTTTAATATATAATAATTGCCTTTTGTTAAAAAAAAACGATAGTAGTATTTGTGTAATAATGAACATGTCTTGTATTTATCACACCTTAAACGTCCCTACGTTTTACGTGTGACATGTGGCACATGGCAAATAAAAATAACCGAAGAATATTAAATAAAATAATATTATACTTGAGAAAATTAAATTGTACCCATTCATATGCTTTGTTATTGCATATCCATAAAAAACAAAAAAGGCATTATTTTCGTAAAATGGACTTGTTTCAATTTTGTAGCTACCTATTCTTACGGTATATTTAACAATGTGTTGATTAGTTCTGGTTAGTGTTATCTGCGGATACTTCATACAATATGACATTTTATTTGAATTATTCTTCGGTGGTGATCGTGGTAGCATATGTTAAAAAACAAGCTCATAGAAACAAAAGTTAATTAATTTAAGGTGACCAAAGGTTTCCACAATCTTTGCTGGTCGGTTGCTGACTTTTCCAAAGATAAAGGACACAGTTTTCTCGACTCGAGATTAAGTACCGAACTTTGCGACGATTATATGAATGCATTCATAAAAAAGCGTATCACTGTCACAGCATATTTTTCTAAAAATTAAACTCCAAAACAATGGAATACCGCGGACACCTTAATAAATCTAATATGACGGTAGTACTATATTGATTACGGAATTTGATAAGATACATTTCAAAACAATCACGGTTTCGAGCTAGTTGTTATTGCGTCGGTAAATAAAATCTTAGCTTTACCGATATATTTACTGAGAAATTGCTCCAGAATGCTTTTAACACTCACAGTGTTATACCTTATATCCATAAAGATGAAATAAGAAACCAAAAATTTGCGCACGGGCGGGACTTGAACCAGCAACCTTTTGGCAAACCGGGCCAAACGCTCTTACCAATTGAGCCACCGTGCTGCTAGTCCGACCCTGTAAAATTTGTGGTCTCTTATGGAAACGTCAATTGCGCGACGCTCAGCGCCATCCAGCCGTCTGTTTATGAAACAGATGGCCCAAGCAGTTATTCTTTACAGAATAAATTCAACTTGGAAATTGATGTCGCTTCGCTATCCAATGCTCCAGAATGATTTTAACACTCACAGTGTCATACCTTATATCCATAAAGATGAAATAAGAAACCAAAAATTTGCGCACGGGCGGGACTTGAACCAGCAACCTTTTGGCAAACCGGGCCAAACGCTCTTACCAAGTGAGCCACCGTGCTGCTAGTCCGACCCTGTGAAATTTGTGGTCTCTTATGGAAACGTCAATTGTCAATAAGAGACCACAAATTTCACAGGGTCGGACTAGCAGCACGGTGGCTCAATTGGTAAGAGCGTTTGGCCCGGTTTGCCAAAAGGTTGCTGGTTCAAGTCCCGCCCGTGCGCAAATTTTTGGTTTCTTGTTTCATCTTTATGGATACTGAGAAATTGATTAAATCTTAGTTAGATTTCAAAACTTAATATGTCAAATTTTCTACCATTCAGAATTATACATATGCCAGGTATTGAGCAAAGCTCATTCTCATTTTTATCATAGCTGTTAAAATTGAAAGCAAAAAATGGGGTTTTTAAACGGACCGGTTTTTATATGGACCCAACCATATTTTGGTACGTACTGGGCAAGCTTACAGCTTGCTTGCTTGCTATTTATAATCAAAGAGCCAACCATAAGCTAAATAGGTAAAAGCAGAAAGCAGAAATGTATGTAGAAACTTGCTTTCTAAAAAAGTAAATTGTTATCTTTTTAAAAAAGCTATAAAAAATCGATATTTTAAGTAGTATTATTAAGCAATGTTGTGTTTACCATAGCATTGTCTAATTAGACAATTTTATAGCCATTGGCAAGAAATAAGTACAAAAGAGTTGTAATCAATGGCGGATATAGCTATAACATACATAACTACATGAGCTATGGAGGGATGCCATGCTACCGATTTTAGAGCTTTGGGAAAAAAATTGAAGCGTGTACTGCAGGTTGCAGAATACGTGTATTTATGATTAAGGTCTAGGCAGTAAAAGTGTTTTGAAATCTCTATTTGACTTTTCCGAGCAAAAATGTACAAAATAAATAAAAAATTATTCGATTTGAAATAAATCTGCCACCACTATTTTTCGGTACTTACGAAAAGGTGCTTTGTATTATTTTATTGCTATTTTTGTTTGTTAGTGTGATGGCTTACATTATGCTCCATTTTAATAATTATCAAAAGATTGGCTGAGACAAGTGTTCGGTCGTGGTTTCGCCACGAGTGGAATACGGTAGCCCGTAATAAGTACATATGTACGTACGGCTTTAAGGAGATATAATAAAGCTTTCATAAAAACACATAGCTTTTTGGTCGGATTCTGATTCCAAGTGCGAAACGTTGAAAAAACGCTGGAATTGTGACGGTAGGTCACCGTTACGAAGTAATTCGCGGCGCATCAGGGGCCGTCGCGTTCGCAAGGTAGAACATACAGGCGCAGGCGCCTGTTGGGCCGGATGAGTGCGGGCGAGAGCCGCTGCTTCATACTTAGAGGCCATGATGGCGCATCGTCAGCGCTGCTTAGTATGTGGAATTATGTATGAATGTCTTTGGCTGTAATTTATTATTAGCATTAAAGCCCAATTGACTGTAAATTCACCCAACTTGTTCCTCTTTTTTCGCAATGAAAATGAGGGTAGGATATTGGAAGCAACGCATACCAAAAGTCTCAGCTGAGATCAAAAATGATCTAGATAATTAGGACTGGCTGACATCACGTGTCAGCTCGGCCGGTATTTGCTACAGATCAATATCGCGTATTGATTCGGAGCGGAAAATGCGGACTGGCTAGCATCGCGTGCTAGCTCGGCCGCGAAGCGTAAAGCATGCATGGTGCAGCCACGCTGGGTAGTGCGTTTTACTTCACATTCACTTTATGAATAAATACGTATCACTATAAGGTAAGTTTCGTTTAGCACGAAATAAAAACATAACGGTTATATACTGTGGTTACTGCGTGCGTTGTAACGGCGCGCGCGCACGGACACGAATGAGCGACAGGCGGCTGGCAGTGCTGTGAGGCGTGGGAGGGAGTGAGGTTTTCTACTTTCTCTTTCTTGCGCTAAACCTGTGTGCGAGTGAATAGACGCGTAGCAGGGCATACTACATGGCCAATTAAATCTCAGAGTCGAAGGCAGGACAATTACTAATTAACTTAATTTTTCAGTGACAAATACATAAAAAATATTATTTTTTTTAACAGCCTGTTTCACAATGTCCTAATAAATTCTTGTTAGCGTTATCTACCCATTATGTACTACATTCGAAATGACGTTTAATGGAATTCTCGGTGCTGATTTGTCGATGGCAAAACTGGGCCCTTAGTATCTAATATTGTAATATTGTACTGACTGATGTAATTTTTATATCATAAAACTCATCTGCGTCAAATGCCATGCAGCCCACTTTTATGAGAAGCACTTATAGCAAAATTTTAAAACACTTATAGTCCCTATGTTTGGCTGACCAAGTTATAGAGGCATGACCCTGAAAGCTCAAGGTGGAGTGTTTTATTTTTCTGCCCCAAACAATGTTTTTTTTCTTAGAAATTAGTTCACCAGGCAGAGCGAAGTTAGCAACAAGAAGACTAGTGGGTAGTTCGGTGCGGCACCGATGCTAACGCGTGTCTGCATCGATGCTAAATTAAATCTGTTCATTGCGTGAGTCGCGATGCTGAGCCCGTTTTCAAACGCGCGACTGCATCGATGCTAAAAGTCGCAGTGTGTAAGCTAAGGGTTGGTTCATGTTTTCTAGTTTGAAAGATCTTTTTGATGACGAGAGTCTTATAACCAGTTTTTGAAGTACTAAGTCTTCATTTGTGTGTGGTTTTTGTAAGTCACAATTTGATTTGGGTATACCGTAAATGCCAACAAATTTTTAGTTAGAATAAGTGTATATGGACCGGGATACAGCTATTATAAGTAATAAATACGTGCACTAAACTAATGGAATATTTAATTTGACTACATCTTATGTATTTATCAATCACAGAATTAAACATTCGTATGAAAATCAAGCAAGAGTAACCAATATTATCTTTTGTCGTCGTTCGTCGTACATACCTCCAATGCACTTCCTTCTTATAAGAGCGTGGACTTTATAGTTATAGTGATGATGAAGATGATAGGGCTTTTTATTATTATGTCTAAAGTTTAAAACTGTCAGGGTCATTAACATTTGCTAAGGCTTGATACCGAGAGTTTATGATATAACGTGAAATTTTTCTAAATGTATGTAACTAAAGTTACTATTACACATCACAGATAAACCCGGCACACAGCAGACCCTATCAAGCAATTTGCATATAGAAAATTTAGTTGGCACAGATCTAAGATATTTTTTCGCAAACCCGAATCACGGACATTGGCCCGAAATGATACCGGCAACTACAGGTTCGAAGAAAAAACGCAGCTATATCAAATGCAAAGTGTGCTCAAAGAAGGGGATAAGAAAAGAGACTTACATAAGGTGTAAAGGGTGTACAGATAAGAAACCAGCTCTTTGCCCCCTCTGTTTCGAGGAGTGGCACACCACAATATTATAATATAATATATACCTGCTGAGCAATTTAAAAAAAAATAGGGTGAACTAGCATTTCCGGGAAATGGAGAAATTTGCATAATGCTATTTTGTATGTATAAAATAGTCGTATTGATATCTAGATTGTGAAAATTATGAATATCGACTCCGTGGCTCCGCCTTTGTATGTGGTGTGGTGAATAACGCAATTGTTATCCTTTGTTTATTATATTGTATACTATAGGATATGTTGTATGATAAGTTACATAAATACTTACTCAATATTGGCTGTTGTGGTACCACCGTTGTGTCTTTTCATATATATGCCATGTATATTTACATCACACAAGTGCATTAGCTACTTACTTTGGGATCAGAGCTATGTATGTGATTTGTGTCCAATATTTATTTAAAGTTTATGCATAATACAAAAATATGTAAAATATAAACTTTTCTTTTACTAGAACCCCATTATTGCATTGCACGCTGACTGTCTAATAAGAGTATATGTCCTTAACGTTGCTTTGCAAACTTTTATTGAGTTATACAAAATGTAGCGTGCGCCTAACGTATGTGTGAATAATACCTATTACTACGCACACTCACTTCTTCCTTTAGTAGGTATATAAGGTATTGCCTCCTAATAAATATGCTTTTGATCGCAGTCAGTCTTATCATTTATACCGCTCCCAACGCCCATCACTGCATGGCGACCCTGCCAGTGCTGCCTGTTGGCAGTACTGAGCAGCTGGTTTGGGATATTTTTTGTGGATTTTTGTAAGAACATTGGACAATTTAAATAAGAGAAAGACTTTAAAATAAATAAGTTCAAAGTGAATAATAGACTAAAATGTGAAATGACAATAAAATAATCTTCAATAAAAATATGTTATATGTGTCAAAATCAAAATTATTGTGAACAAGACAAGACAAAATGGAGCAGAAATAGTAAGGATGAAGAACTAAGTGTGCTAGGCGCCGGGAGATGATGGAGTCAGATGTGGTAACAACAGTGTGCTGGGCGCCGAGAGATGTTGAAGTCCGATGAGGTTAACAACAATATGCAGGGTGCCGGGAGTAGTTCGAGTCGGAAGAGGTCGCAGCCGGGAGAACCTAAAATATGTCTAGTCCCCGTGCCAAAAGTTTTTAGTCCCCTTGAACAACGCCCCCATGCCCCCAGAAGAAAAGTCCTCTTGTCCTCTTGAAATCCAATAAAACTAAACAACATTTGAAGAAGAAAAAGAAATAAGAAGCAAGAAACACATCTTAAGGTAACATAAATATTAATAGTTAAATTTAACTTATTTCCGAAATTTTTAAATACACTTTGTGTTAATTAACTTGTTTAAATATTTTTGTGAAACCTTATTAAACTTTGGAATAATTTCGATTTATTTAGATAGAAATATTGGTAGAATTTGTATTAGCACCTACATGTAATGTTTGTAACGAAAAACAATTAATGCGTCATGAAAAGCACAAAAGATGTTTATGATTTTTTTACAAAAATAGATTGAAGATTTCTTATTATGATATTTTTATTGAAGATTAGCAATAAATAACATGTTCATTTAATATGCTCTTTGCGAGTACTTAAATATAAGGTATATTAGTAACGGTTGTTGACGACAAACTTTTTTATTTTTATAATAAAATAATCATTTTATTTTGTCAGCATAATAAAACACTATGAAAAAACACTAATTTACTGTACGCGAAATCAAAGGTACATATTATTAAAAACTTTATTAGGTTAATTTAGGATGAACCTACTCGTAGTAAAAGAGTTATATTAATCAAATTATTTTTTTAACAGAAATTAATGCAGTTTGATAATTTTGGTGTGTAACTTAACATTATTTCGCCTGTGATGTTTTTTTTACACCCTCATTTTATCATTATTATGGATTTTACTGTGAAAATGATTTGAGTACATTAATTTATTCAAGTTGCATTTAAATGTTTTATACTCTAAAATTAGATCAATATTAACTACACATTCATTATCGTGCGCGATGACTACAAGTTTTTGAAGATCAGCAAAACGTGAGTTACAAGCTCCTCGTGATTTAGCTACTCACCTTACATTGATTAGGAATGACTTGAATCTATTTTTAGCAGCAAATTATAACAAAGTTATCTATTTTATTTAATTGACATATTATCTAGTTTAGGTATATATTTTTTTCAGGTTATTCCATAAAATTTAAAAGTCAATCATTTTCACATGATTAATTTACTGACGGAAAAAAACCTCTTTTAAAGAAAGATATTTACTTTTATCAATTCGGCTAATTTTCATAAAATACTTTCACTAATTTAAACAAGGTTTATTGCTACATATTTTCAAATGTCTAATTATTTTGGCACATATGAAATTATTATAATTAAGTTAATATAACGCAGTGACATAGTAGGTATATAAAATTACGGGTTCGATTCCTGCTTCACAATACAGCACTATTCTTTAAAGATCTGCATAAGCTAACATTTTTAACCATATTAAAGCACTTAAAAGGTTGCAATATACCTAAACACATTTTATTTTTATTGGCATAAAGTAATAATCAAATTTGTTTTTAGTACATGATTTACCTATTTGAGTTAACGAATTCTAGTAACATTTTAGCCAAAATTGTATTTAACATTTAATCAAAACTTATAACAGGTATACTAATGTCATAATCTACATTAAGTTTCGATTTTATAAAACCTAATTATTTTCGTTTATCTAAAAAAGAAACATGTAATTTTACATCGATTTTTTAAAGGTTTTTTTTTAGTACTACTAAAATGTTTTTATTCAAATCAGATATATTTTATAGGCTACCATAATTTGATTTTATTTTTAAAAAGTAAGTGTAACAAGTTTATACCATGTTAACCATTTTAAAATCCTTGCAGCTTAGTCGTTCTTACGTTTCATATATATTTTTTTTCGGAAACACACGGTGTTAACGTAAATAATTTGGTATACTTTTTTTAGTAAAAAGTAATAAAATATTCGCGCAAAAGATTTTGCAAACCTAACAGGTAATTAATTATCATTAATTAATTAGTTGTCATTATTTAAAATTAACTTAATTTATTAGAACTGATTCCTTCATTTTTAAAGTCGGTTAATTACATTGCTATTATCATCATAATGTAGGACAGAACGCGAAACATGACTATCACACGTGTTGAAGCGTCATCAGTTCATCACTCTACATTTTCTAGCTAATTGACGCAATACTTAGCCGCGGCAGGTGAGGATCATGTTACATTTCTTACAAACAATCATTGGATTTCATATGCAATAAGATTCAACGTCATATTAGGATCTGTTAGGACCACCTAGAGAGCATCGCTAAATTTAGTTTTATATGTACCAACACTTTCATTTGGGTTATTGATTGGTTTTGGTTATTTAACTTATACTTAAATGAACTAAGTATACGATTAGATTATATATAAGATTTGCTTATTTACGGTTTATTTTATGATAAGAAATATTTAGCAAAGTTGTGGGTAACATATCACTTGGCTAGGTAAGTAATCGACTAAATAGATGATCATTAGTCCTTTTTGGTCAGTACAAGATAGAATAAATAGTTTATTGTAAATTTAAATGAATGTCGTTATTGTATACGTTTACGTAAAGTGTATTTATTTTGTTTTGTTTTATTACGCTATGACAAACTTATAATGTACAGTCAACGAAGTAAATACTTTTAACAGTTTAATAAACTTGCTTGACAGATTTTCAGAATTTTGTACAGGAAATATTTTTATGTTATTTTTAATGAAAAGTTAATTATTATTACACGGATTTGTAGTTGAATATTTTATATTAAATATCATATGGATATAAACGGATGAGATAATGTGACATTGAAATAAAGTAATAGCTACGAGCTAGTGAGAAATAAAAAGGAAAGTAAAATTGATTATATAAGAATTTTAAATATTCGTGAGTATTGCAAATTGTAAGGTTTGGAATGAAAATGTTAGTGATATTAAAATGATGAAGGTTTTGTAAAAGGTTTGTTGTTTTAAGATAGGCTTTGGTTTGGAATGGACATAGATAACCTAAATAATAGTATGGTATTGTTATGCTGAAGTAAGTTAAAGATAGGCATGCATTCTTGCATAGGATCATTTTTAACGATTTGGACTGATCACCCAATAGTTGTAATGTATTCTATTGTATTGAAAGCAAAGGGTTGTTTAATTGTTAAGTTATTGTTGGATGTAGAACGATTAATGAGATATATTATTTAAAAAATAATGAAGCTATTGTAAACATGGTACTAAAATTAGGGAAATCATCCTTCATTCGATCATGGTGTATACAAGTTATCTCTGTGATAAAAGTTGGAGACATTAATTAAGTCTTAAAATTGTCCCTTAAGTAAAATGTTATTGAACAAGTCAATAAAAGGTACAATAATGGTACAAGGTACAATACAGGGTGTCAGCTCCTTTATTTGATCATAGTGTAGACGAGTTTCTCTCTGTGAAAATATTTGGAGATCGATGAATCTTAAAACATGCCCCTAGTATAAAGCTATGCATAGCAATTATATAAATGTATAATAAATAAATGTACCAATAAAAAAAATATTATTATAAAGTGCGCGAACACGTTATAAAAGTACCATGAATAATAAATAAATAAGTCGACTATAAATAAATATAAACATAAATATTTGTAATGACTTTGTGTATTGATCTAGATCTACTGATATTCAGACAAGACTGTGGAATGGCCACCACATGAGATAGGTAATGTTATAGGTACTCTTATATGACACTACATGGATTTTACACAAGTATGTAAGTAAAACACGTACGATATTCTCGGAAGTGACTTTTTGTTTGGAAATACAAATACTATTGATTGACAAGTTTTAACGAAAATTTATACAGTTCTTTTTTTCTTAATAAGTAATTATAATTATTCAGTCGTCGTCAACAACACGTTTAGTTTATAAGAAAATATTGTATTTTAGATAATAATAACACTAATCATTTTATTACATTCGTATATTGGTCTGGCTACTTGACACCACCCAAAACTTTCTTGAATATTTTTTGATACATAAAAACATGATGAAATTGACTTTAACGTATTATATGGCATTTGTTTAGGATTCTAATGGTAATCTGCTATTTCAGCTATTGGTATCAAGTACTTACTCAAATTGTAACTATTGCTTTTTTTGAAATGTATACAATAACTTACACATTACTTATGTTTTCCTTATATGTATTCAGACTTTATAGATGTTTTTGATAATAACTTTAAAAAATGGAATGATAATGGAAAATCATACGTTATTTTAGAACATTTTCTCGAAAAGTTTTGTATTCTTTTATTAAGTTGTATAGTTTTTTTTCCCAATTTAAATTAAAATACCAATTGATAATTATTAGGTATATTCTCCAAATTAAACTTAAACTAGAATGTCAAATATAATAATGAAATTATGTTGTTTTTTTTTTAATTAGGAATCTTTTTTAAACAGTAGTTTTATACAAACTTTTTTTTATGTAAACAAAAAAAAGTTTTTAAAAAAAACGGGGAGGTGTAGTGTGCGCCTAACGTATGTGTGAATAATACCTATTACTACGCACACTCACTTCTTCCTTTAGTAGGTATATAAGGTATTGCCTCCTAATAAATATGCTTTTGATCGCAGTCAGTCTTATCATTTATACGGCTCCCAACGCCCATCACTGCAAAAATTACATCAATGATGCGAAGATGATGTGATGTTCAAGTCTTGCCGTAAGATCATAGGACTATCGTTAATATACTATCTCTTACAGACGATGCGACTTTCTGCAAGACCTCCCGCGGCGCTCGAATGCTACTCTTTAATGGTTACAAGTTCCTTAAACAGATGTGCAAGAAAGATATTACAAGATGGTGGTGTGGAACACTAAGAGGCTGTAAAGCAGTCGTTTATACAGATCAAGAAGGCTATATCGTCAAGTACAATAATAAACATTGCCACCCACCACCGCCAAGCATAAAATGTGATAAAATAATTAAGCGAACTGTCCGACCAATTTGTTTTGTAGACTCTTAACCTTTAATACGATTGAATGTATTATTGGTCAATTGTTACACTCTGTAGTAAATGTAAATAAAGCTAGCCTTAGGTATGTTTTAGGTATATATCAATTCATTTTTCTATCTAGCCTGATCTATCTCATATATATATATCCTGATATATCACATCAGATTCAGATTCAGATTCAGATTTATTGCATGTCACAAGTTGGGTATGATGTTACATGGTATAAAATGTACAAGTGACGCCCTGCAAGGGCACAGCAAACATAAGCGGCAACTATTGTCCATTTACTTATTATAAATTACAAAATAAAATTAATTTTAAAATAGGTGTGTTAGCAATTACAATTTATTACATCTTCTTCTTCTTCCTAGCAACTGTCCTGTATGGAGACGGGGTCTGCTTTCCGACTATTCTTCCTCCACTTTGCCCTATCCTGGACGTCACTTTCGGTTAAGTCGCAGCTTTCTAGGTCTTTCTTAATGAGACTCAACCACCGCAGTTTAGGCCTTCCTTTTCGCCTTTGACCCGGCAGTTTTTGGTTGAGTACTACATTGCCGATGTAATCAGGTGGTCTCCTTTTTACGTGTCCAAACCATCGCAGCACTATTACAATTTATTACATGATTAAATTAAATATTGAAAAAGATTAGTTGTTCCATAATTATATTAAATAAAATCCATTTAATTACATTATATTATTCAGTACGATAAGTCCAAGCTTAAAATATTTTGATAAGTATTTTGTTACTCGATAAATTTGTCGTCAACGAATTCTGAAATATTATAGTAACATTTATTTATTAAATCAAGTATTATCAATCAATATCAAGTATTATCAAGTATTACATCAAGTATGTCAATTGTATAAATTTCTGTAAAATAAAGTTTCATATTCTTATATTATCAGAACACAACATACTTAATGTATACACTATTTTAATTACTTTTAAAATTATATTAGTGAATAAATAATTAACTACTTGATTTGAAGATCTAACAGTATTCAACGATGAATTACCTACGCAAGTTGTAAGTTTTGTGTTAATCTTATTTTAAAATTAATCATTTCGTTAAAGAGGAATATCAAGATTGTTTACAATATTCGAGTTGTTAACAAAAACAGACTTTACTTTGTCTTTATTTTCAGGTCCTGTATTTTGTAAATCTTCTCGAGGAGCCCTTATGATCAGCCTAGCAGGGTTCAAGTATCTGAAGCACAGAGTATCAAAAGACGGTATCAAGACAAGATGGTGGTGCGGTACTCACAATCACAAATCATGTCGAGCCGTCATTTATAATATAAGCGATAAAATCTGCAACGTCAAGAATTGACACAATCATCTACCCCCTGAAAAATTTTAAGTGACTTTTAAGCCGTCCCCGTCTTTTGTTTGTATGAAATATCTATTTTGATTTGTTGGTTTCATTTGTAGACATGTAGAAATCGTTAAAAAATATAAAATACCGATGAGTACTATGCTTTGAAAGCAAGTATTTCATGCAACACTGACTGAGCCTACGTATATCAAATCGTCGGATTTTGAATAAAATAAATCAAACTGACAAACAACAGAGATGAGTTTTAATTGTTAAAGTGCAGCTAAAAAATATAATTAAATATATGGCTTATAGCTTATATGATTTGATTCATAACTAGAGGGGTAATCGTAAGTAAAGAATCGTCTTCTTAATACTTTTAAGCATTATTATCTTGACATTTAAAAGGCGTCAAGCCTCAGCTTTACTTTTAAGAACGCTTGTTTCTTGCAGTTATGAATCTGTGAAGTACTGGTATAAGTAAAGTTTGTTTGTGATCGTACTTTTGAACATAATTTCAGATTATTCTATTGACTCAAAAATAACTCTTTAATCGTGTGGTCTGTTTGTTGCATAAAATAACTTAAAATCAATCCTTTTTTTTAATTAGATAGCTGAACGTTTCGCCATGATTGCACCTGGTGTTAAGTGAAAATGCAGCCTTAGATGGACCATGTAGCAGGTACTGTGTCCATTTTCCTTTTATATCACGACTAGCAATCCCCTGCGACTGCGTCCGCGCGCTTCAAGTTTCCTCCCTTCCGTCGCAGTATTATGTTTTATAGCCTAAAGCCTTCCCCGATAAACAAGCTATCTAACAAATTTTTTAATTGTTCCAGTAGTTAATAAGATCACTGTGTTCAAACAATCAAACTCTTCAGATTTATAATATTATAATAGTATAAATGTTCTCTATGAAAGTACTTGACAGCTGAATGAAAAAAATAACGTTGAACGCAATCATTCCCTTGATAAACAACATCATCAACTTTTATCCGATTTCCCATATAAGAGCGTAGCCAAAACTAATCCCCGCTTACAGATACTAAGCTTCTTCTTCTCTTAGATTGGCCAACGTTCTTCACGTCGAAGATCGGTGCGCGGCTGATGCAGCTCCGCGGGCACCACTACACCAGGCGGTCGGTCAGTTCCTCCAAGGTCAGGTGGCTGTGCACGGAGAGCCGCGCCCGGGACTGCCGCGCCGTACTCGTCACCATCGGCCGCACTATCATCGACCGCCACAACAAGCACAACCATCCGCCCAAATAACATCAGACCACCCTTTAAGGGTTATTGACTGATGGGCTGCTAGTCACTTAAGACTTTGGCAGCTGACGTAAAGAATTCCATTTTCAATCACTTAAGCGATGGGACTCAATTGCTTTGCTTTCTTAAGAAGGCAATGGGTATATCATTAACCAGTCAGCATTTTATCATTAGTGAGCGAATGAGCTAGCTACCGTCTGAGGTATGTGAGCAGGGCGACGGGAGAGACACACGTCAGTCTGTACAAGAAACCGTCACCTACGTGTGCATTTTATTATTCGCGCCCACAATCTCTCGCCACTTAAATACCTCAGATGACTAAAGCTAATTCGCGCTTACTATAAAATAGATCCGTCATCTACACTATAAATCACCTCTACATCTTTAAACTATTATTAATCTGACGAGTTTGTTTGTTTGTATGAACGCGCTAATCTCAGGAACTACTACGCCAATTTAAAAAAATATTTTTGTGTTGGATAGCTTATTAATTGAGGAAAGCTCTAGGCTATAGAATATCACGCTACAATGGGAAGATGGGACGGAGGGAGCAAAGTCAAAACGCGCGGACGAAGTCGCGGGGAATCGCTAGTTATACTATGAAATTAAAAAAATGTTTGTTAGTTTGAACGCGCTAATCTCCGGAACTACTAAAACGATTTAAAAAAATAATTTATTATTGGATAGTTTATTTATCGCGAAGAAGGTTTCAGGCTATAAAATATCACACTACGAAGGGACAGAAGGGAGAAAACTCAAAACGCGCGGGTGAACCGACGACACCGCTAGTTATATATAAATAAGAAATAAACATTATATTTACCTGATCATTTCAGCCCTATTTTTGAATCACTGGCGTCAATATGGCGTGTGATGTCCGGTTTTCGAATTAAAACCAGTTTTATTCCAAACAGGAGTGATTAAAATGAATTTAACGTAAATTTGTGAGTATTTTCTTATTTATTGGTTTTCGTTGATTTTTAGTTCGAAAACATTTTCTATTAACTTCTATATTTTCCACGTTACAAATATCAGCAGGTGTCATTTTACTTTTGTCATTAAGGGGCTCGGTCTTGACATGTGATTTTTGGCTTTCAGTGTCAAATACAGGGTTTTCATTGCAATAGATTTTAAGATTAATATTTTTATTTCCTTCATAGTTGGCTAAATATTTGATAACTTTTTGAAAATTATTCAAGAACTCCAGTTCCTGCCGGCATTTGCTGTTTAAATTCTTGTTCAAGATAGCGTTACGCTTTGACTTTATATTTTCATGCTTAAAACAAGGGTTTATTACGAAGAAAACTAGATGTCCTAGGTACATTGGAATATTTAGTGGGAATTTTGAACGAAAATCACTCGCCATATCCGAGCGAATGATTCAAAAATAGGGGCCCTGACCTCCAGTGCTAGCCCACTACTCATGCAATATTGAGAGAAAAAAATTATTTAAGTTCTTAAGGTTGGTCGATGTACCGATATAATTATTTGAAATAATGTAAACAAAAAGAAATAGATTTATTAATGTAGATATTCAAACCTTATAAAATGTTAAGACGTTCCATCAAATGATTAAAGGATTTGTGATCGATATTTAAACGAATTAATGTGATATTGATTGTAGATAGCAGCCTCAGATCTAAGTATTGCATCTATCAAAGATAATGTTTTTTTTTTTCATTTGTAAATTGTAGTAACTATTTGTTGACGACCCGTCTGGTGTAGTGGTCGAGAAATCGCCTACTACGCAGCGGGTTGCGGGTTCGATCCCCGCACAATACAAACATTTGTGTGCATGAACATGTCTGTTTGTATTGGTCTGGGTGTTTTCTATGTATATTATGTATGTATTTACAAACAAAAAGAATTTAAGTATTATATCCGTTGTCTAGCACCCATAACACAAGCTTTGAGTAGCTTACATTGGGACTAGATGGCGATGTGTGGGAATGTCATAAGGGTATTTATTTATTTATTTATGGTTTGTAGTTATCTAACTGACCATTAAAGTGCTCACTCTCTTGATATGTATTCAATTTAGATTATCTTTCTTATATGCGCCTTTTTGGGTGTATATTACAACTATGATATTGTTATGTAGCTATTGTTGTTTACAATTTACGTTCTGACTTCTTTTATTTAATCAACAATATGGAGACTTTTATTTATTGTTGTTTGTAGAGTACCAAGAAATATTGTAAGTGTCCTGTGTGAAACTTTTGTAGTCGATAGCATGAGGTCATATTTGCGACCACGGGCAAGTAAAACGGTGCTTCTACTTAATGCAGGTTAATGTACTTTGCCTATAAATGCAAAACATATTATTTGTTCCAAGCGTTAAAGTTTTGTAGTAAAATGCAAAAAAAACTGGAACCCTTATAGATTCGTCATTTTCACACACCATCTATCCACATATGCGCCGCAAATATTGCAAGGAGTAACAAACGGCGTCCATGACGCACTGTTGTGGCAAAATCAGTATTACGGTATCCACAGCACAGGGAGGAACGGCCAGATTCGCTGGAGATGCTGCAAGCATTCCAGGGGCTGCAAAGCGGTCGTGATCACCAGACAGGGTCATATAGTGAGAGTGAAGTTGGAACACAATCACAAGTAACAGCCTCGACATAGTCAAATATATCAGTTAAATATACTCTCTGGAGCTGGAACGTACGATTCCAACAAGCTCCAGATTATAAAAAAAAAATATTTAAAAAAAAAATTGATATATTATACACTTAATTACAGATATATTGTTTGTGACTTAATGAAGTATCTTATACATCAGCAGTTACCACTTTTTCAGTATGCGATTTTGTGTAATTTCAGATGTTAAGTTCACTGACATAACGTGGCCTGGTATCTGTTATTTTATTTAACAATAAAAAATATTCAAGTTAAAAGTCTTCAGTAGGTATAGTACGTATGATGCGATTAACTTAAGATTTTGCTACAGATGAACGTTTCTACGGACGAAAACAAAAACTGACAAGAGCAGAAAGACTGGAAAGAAAGAGGACTGCAGAAAAGAACCGATTTGAGCGCATGCGTCAAGATCCAGAATGGATCAAAGCTTACAGGCAGAGAGAAAGAGTGAAATATGAAAAGCGAAAGGCACGAGGACATTATGACATCAGCAATTTACCAAAAGCGGAACAGATTAGACGAAGGCAAAGACATAACGAAGTGGCAAAAAGACACTATCATAGAAAAAAGCTGGAGAAACTTTTACAGGACGAAGAACGCATTCTCGGCGATACTACCTAATATTATTACCTAAGTTCTCTATCTTATATTTTCTGCTTTATCTTCTCCATATACATAAAAATAACTTCATTTTCATGCCGTGTTAGTTACACCACATACAGCTCGATAATATTGGACTGATAATCATGATTTACATTGTGTAAAATTTGAACGCCTTTTAAGGGGGTTACTTGTGTTAAAAAGTGTTATCATATGATATAGGGGGGAAGGGGGTTGAAGGAAGTTCGTCGGGAGCGTTTGATGAGAGGCGACCACCAACGCGCGCGCTACTCATTTTTGATTGACAAAAGTGCAGGCGCTGGCTGCCTGGAATGTAAAAATATCTAAACAACCAATATTTATTATTAAATTATTAAATATTGACAACAGTTTGCATACATGTTTCATCAACAATTAGGACGAATAGTAGCGCGCGTCTCAGTGGATGGCACTATCTAAAAGGTGTTACAAGAAGGGTGTACCAGCGAGTGTCTGCTAGTGGAGGACACCGGGATCTATCGATTTGATGGTCAGAAATTCAATAGATTAACTCTAGAACTATTGAATTTCTATCATTCTATAATATCATATCGAAAACCCTTGGAGCTCTCTGCCACCAGACACTCGCGCTGTTACACCCTCCTTGGTATGGGACATCATTATAGTTAAACTTATCCGATGAATGCCTAATGTCATTTTGAAATAAGTGAACTTATAGTCCTTTTTGGATTATGGCAATAGTTCCTCGCAAAGGCTTGTTTGATTGTTTGTCTGAATCACAACACAACCATTCGATCCACAAAATTAACTTGAGACACAAGTAAGTAAGACATACGCGACACAGCCACCTCACTCGAGCTGTTTCGAGCGGCCGGTATGTTGTACCTAGGGTTACATTGCATAAACGCTTACCATATTTTATTCAACGCACTGCCGCCCGAAATAGCTAAACTGTCAAGCAAAAAAGAATTTAGCACTAAGCTAAAATGGCACTACATGAGCTTGTTGTAGCATACATTTTAATATGTTTGTTGCAATATGCTGATGTACTTTGTTTTTTTATATATAATGTTGATTGATTAGTTTAAGTTACATATATACTCGTACACTAAGCGAGATTCGCACTCGCAGTCAACCACGAAAGTGGTTTGCGAGGCAATTAAGTTAAATTGATATTGTTAAATTTAAATTAAAGAATAAATAAATAATTCATATTTTTTAGTTCATTTGCTTCCAGATTATCAACTAAAATGAAGATGATAACAAGACATTATCTAGTAGTAAAGATGAAAAAAATCATAACCTTAAACGGCCAACATTGTAAAGTAGAAAGATGCTACAATTGCTCAAAAGGTCGTTTAAGAATAAGGTATCGAAATTGTAGAAAAAAATCCACAAATCTCAATTCAAGATATAGGAAAAGGTGATACAGGTCATCATTCAAGTAAATTATGAGGCTTTCTTTCACTAGGGACAAAAAAAGATTTTTTTTTCTTTTCGATGTAAAAAATAAACTCGAAGTAATCTTTGCTTTTTTTCTGGGTAGGTGTATTGTGCGACATCTTATCCGATGAATGCCAAGTTATGAGAGTAAAAGCTACTTACATGATTGTAGCATAGTTATCCGTCAATCAACCTATTATGGTTTTAAGAAACAACTTAGTAAAAATTAATTCAAGCGACTATCCAACTAGACCAGCCATTAATTTGTTAAATACTCTCCATTGCTTTTAGAATTTGAGATTGGATTTGCGGCGTTATTGCCAAATAGTAACGATCTACAAGCAGACATTGAGGATGTTGAAGAAGACGACAGAATTAAACGACCAACTCGGATAAGAGCAATAGACAGATATGACGGTGTCAATCACTTTCCAGGTCATTATGCAGCCCGAGGTAGATGTTCCCATTGCTCTAAAGGGAAAACGTTCATTAAGTGTATAAAGTGCAAAGCTAGACTCTGTTTTCGAAAGAAAGAAATTGTTTCTTTTACTTTCATCGCTATAGTGAATAGAAAATAGTAATAAGTAATTGGAGTACCTTAAACGTTACACGAAACACGTTTTTTTTATTTTAAATTATGATATTCCTCACATTCGATAGTTATATTGCTCAGTCTATTAATATTTATGGTGCACTATAAGTATATAGTATATATACTTTTATTATTTTTCAGGGAACGTCTACCCTACACGACTTCGGAATAATACTTGTCACATTACACTGAATGGATATAAATATGGTTTGCACGTTGTGACGGGCGAAGGCAAAGAACGATGGCGATGCGTCAAGCAGAGGAAGAAATGCAAAGCTAGCATATTTACGATTGGAGACTACATCTGCAAAATTAAAGAGGAACATAACCATCCGCCAGAAACTGAATAACTTCAACGTAATGTACTTCAACGGCTGCGGCTTCAAACAAATGAGGTTCTTTGTTCGACCTGTATATGTGTATTTGTCCGAAATTATCTCGCATTTGTCTGAACAATTTTATAGCGATGCTTGAGAAAAGTGAAAAAATATCTATAATATCTACAGGAAAAAATATCTATAGTCCGTTATTCTAAATTTCATTGAAGGTTCGGCTTCCTTGATATTGTTTGTATGTAGTATAAGGGGAAATATTTATGTTATACTAGCTGATGCCCGCGACATCGTACGCGTGGTGTTTTTTTTTTTGTTTTATTTAATTAAACTTAAACACCTATCATCTTAAAGAAATTAGCAGATAGGTTCACATGTTCAGATCACCTATGTGGAAGTGTTTTGGGCAGAAGGTGACAATTACCAGAGCAAACTTTTTTTTATAGAGAATGTTCGCAATGTAAACACTTCGTTGATTGACTGTTTCATGAAAATGCAAATAAAATTAAATTATTGATTGATTAGTTTTATTAATTTTATATAATTCATAATTTATTTTAATCCGTTATTAAATTGAATTCTAAATTCTTAAAAAAATACTAACATCGATTGTAAGTCATGTTTTACTAACATTTATATGGATCTACTTGTACTTGTGGGTCTCTGGCCGAGCTATCAACGGGTTTGGCTACTGAGGTGTACAACTGCCCATAGAACCTTTCGATCTCCCTCAAAACCTCTGCTTTCGTCGACGCTACACTGCCGTCCTCCATCTTAAGCTTCGTCAACAGGCTCTGCCAAATAGACATGTCCCTTGCAAACACTTTGGAGCCTTGGTTCCGTTCTATGTCGTGTCGCAGGGACTTCCATATTTGTCTATTGAGCTGCCTGTAGTTTTCAGCATTAACGGAGGTCTGCAGTGCCATAGATCGACGTTTTGCCATAAGATCGAGAGTGTGGACCGACAGTTTTTGAGGTCTATTTTTACAGCCAGGCCTAAAATACTTAGACCCCACCGTTTGAACAGTTTCCACAAACCCGTTGTTAATTTCGTCCACTGTAACGCAATTTTTTAGGCAATCAAAGCGGTTTGACAACTCGAGTTGAAAGCTCTCGGGATTTTGGATATGAGCACGAGTCGGTCGGAGCGTGGACTTCATCAGGCGGGATCTTTCCAATTTGACATTTATATTCAATGTGCCTCGAACCATTTGGTGATCGCTTCCGGTTTTCACCCTGTTGATCACGGACAGACCCACGAGCTATCCTGACCCGTCACTACACCGAAGACATCCCGGACATCAGCCTCTACGAGATTAGGATGGCCCTTAAACAGCTCAAAAACAACAAGGCACCTGGCGAGGACGGAATCACAGCAGAGCGTCTGAAGGCGGGTGGAACACCGGTACTTAAAGTCCTTCAGAGACTGTTTAATTCCGTGCTGCTAGAGGGCATCACGCCTGAGGCATGGAACAGGAGTGTGGTGGTGTTGTTCTTCAAAACAGGAGACAAAACCTTATTGAAGAACTACAGACCCATCTCACTCCTGAGCAATGTCTACAAGCTGTTTTCAAGGGTCATTACGAACCGTCTCGCACATAGGTTTGATGACTTCCAGCCTCCCGAACAAGCCGGTTTCCGAAAAGGCTATAGTACCATAGACCACATTCATACGCTTAGGCAAATTATACAGAAGTCCGAGGAGTATAATATGCCTCTATGCTTAGCGTTTGTGGACTATGAGAAGGCCTTTGATTCGATCGAAATTTGGGCGGTGCTTTAGTCTCTGCAGCGGTGCCACATAGACTATAGGTATATAGAGGTGTTAAGGTGCCTTTACAATAACGCCACCATGTCGGTCCGAGTACAGGAGCAGAACACGAAGGCGATTTCATTGCGGAGAGGTGTGAGATAGGGAGATGTCATATCTCCGAAACTGTTCACAGCGGCATTGGAAGACGACTTCAAACTTCTGGAATGGGAAGGAATCGGCATCAATGTTAATGGCGAATACATCACATACCTCCGATTTGCCGATGATATAGTTGTTGTGGCAAAGACGCTGGACGATCTTGGCACTATGCTCGAAGACCTTGACCGAGTATCCCAACAAGTGGGTCTTAAAATGAACATGGAAAAGACGAAAATTATGTCGAACTCCCTTGTCGTACCCACCCGTTGGGAACTCAACTCTCGAAGTTGTTGACGAGTACGTCTACCTTGGACCAGTGATCCAATTAGGTAGGTCCAACTTTGAGAAAGAGGTCAATCGACGAATCCAACTCGGCTGGGCAGCGTTCAGGAAACTGCGCAAGTGCGTCTTCTCATCTCATCTACCTCAGTGTCTGAAGACGAAAGTCTTCAACCAGTGTGTGTTACCAGTGATGACATACGGATCCGAAACATGGTCTCTTACTATGAGCCTTATAATGAAGCTCGAAATCACACAACGAGCGATGGAAAGGGCTATGCTGGGTGTTTCTCTACGGGATCGAATCAGAAATGAGGAGATACGTAGAAGAACTAAGGTAACGGACATAGCCTTGAGAATCAGTAAGCTCAAGTGGCAATGGGCAGGGCACATAGCGCGAAGAACTGATGGCCGTTGGGGCAGGAAAGTTCTAGATTGGAGACCCTTCGACCAGAGACGCAGCGTGGGACGTCCACCAACAAGATGGACAGACGACCTTATAAAGATCGCAGGATCAAACTGGATGCAGACCGCTAGTGATCGGTCGCTGTGGAAATCCGTGTGGGAGTCCTATGTTCAGCAGTGGACGTTCTTTGGCTGATAATGATGATGATGATGATGACTTGTACTTGTCTGAAATAAAAGATAAATCTTTAAAGATAACATTCGCTGTAAACTGATTTATAACATAGTCATACAGTTCAGTTGTTACGTACACCATCTCCAAAGGAACTTACGTCAAGTTGTAGGTTTACTTGTAATTTTTGATAAAAAATGCTTTTGAAATAAAGACATACGAATGTACAATATTTCTATTTTGTAATCATTTATGGTATCTCAATCTTATATATATAAATATTGGACACCCATCACATACATTGCTCTGATCCCAAAGTATGTAGCTAATGCAATTGTGTTATGGAAATCAGACACAACGGTGGTACCACAACACCCAGACCCGAGACAATATAGATAATTTTGATTTCTATATTGACCCGACCGGGAATCGAACCCGGAACCTCGGAGTGGCGACCGCCTTGAAATCAGCGTGCTTAGCGCCGTGGTGTAGTGACACCACGGAGGTCGTTACTTTAATTTTTGATAAAAAATGCTTTTGAAATAAAGATATACGAATGTACATCTTTGTGACATTTACATGAAAGTGGTTTTTGGTGGGATCTTATACCTTTATGTGAGTCGTTATGTACAAATTTTAAAACCATTGGACTCAACAGAATATTATATTAATACCTTACTTTATACGATTATTTTTATTTTGTTTGGAAAAGTAACGATTTATATGTACTTACCATCACCATCTGCATCGTCAGACAGAGGACGGTCCACTGCAGAACTAAGCCTCCCCCACGATTTTGTACAGCAACCGATCACAAGCGATCTGCATCCAGTTTTATGCTGCGATTTTTACAAGGTCGTCTGTTTATCTTGCCCCTGGACGTCCTACGCTGCGTCTTTGGTTTAAGGGTGTCCAATCCAGAACCTTTTTGCCCCAACGGCGATCAGTTTTTCGCGCTATGTATCCTGCCCATTGCCAGTAATGCCGCAAACTGGACGGCCGCGGGTGCGGGCGCGGGGGCGACCGCGGTGCTCGCGCGAATTGATAATTTTATGCTTAAGTTTGTATTAACCGTTCTGGAGGACCGCGGCGGGAAATAGCGTAGCCGCCCGCGCCGCAGTCGCCTCCGCGCCCCATCCCGCGGTCGTCAAGTTTGCGGCCTTAAGCTTACTGATTCTCAGGGCTATGTCCGTTACCTTAGTTCTTTTATGAATCTACTCATTTGTGATTCGATCTCATAAACACTTATGGATAATTAAAGTACTTTGCACTTATAGTTATTAACTAAGTAACATAAATAAATTGATATTTATGACTGATTGACTGATGTCAGTGTCATACTTAATAATTGTTTTGAATTTCGAATTTACTGCCGCTTGTTAAAGTTTGAACGTATGTACTTGTACGTAACTCCTATTTCTGACGGTGATACGTAACATCAAATATTTGAAAAAATTCGTCTCTGATATCGTAGACCGATTAGCCCAGCGGTTTAGATCGTCGAGAACGGAACCCGGATCAAACCTAGGCATAGGCTATCTTTTTAACTGACTTCAAAAAAGCAGGAGATTCTTCTGTATGTTTTTTTGATTATCAATTCGTCTGTATGTTTTTTTTTGTGGCTGTGTTACCTCATATCACAGGCTTTTGTAGACCGATTTAAAAAAAAAAGCCTAACTAGCGGTTATAATTTCTAGTTGGTCTCATAGTTGCCAAGTCAGTATCTGATGATCGGATCTTTTTGCAATCGAGAAAAACCACCAAACTTTAAAAGCACGTATAGTGTTTCTCCTGTAATCACAAAAAAATGAGAAAAACTTTAAATAAAAACAAAAAGTCGGTGCTCATGCTTAAGATGGTCGAAGTGATGGCACCAATGATATTGTATTTAGAAGTAGATGACGCCTCGTGATCTAAAAGAGTACACAAATATGGCACCGTCTGATTAATGGACGTCAATAGATTGACATCTATCACATCAGACATCAGTTTCGGAACAGAGTCTTAATAGAGTAGCTTTCTTAATATATTTTTTAAAGTATGTAGGTACATTACAATAGACTCGTTGGCCTAATTTTAAAATTGAGTTTACACTTTAGCTCGGTAGTATATTAATCAACAAAAACATTTTATTTTCGAACTATTTAACATTTAAAATATCAAATAATTATCTAATAAATGCAATTTACATGTATCATAAAGGGATCGAGGACCCAGATCCTTGATGTTAGTTTTTGTTGTTGTTGGTGTTTTGGTCTTATTGTTTTATACGGATGTTTTTATGAAATGAAAGTCAAATTGTTATTTCGAGAGAGCGATCCGATATGCATACCGACGAGGTCAGGGAGACAATTTCTTATGATATAAGACGGATATACGTACTCGCAGATTAACTATTGTGCGTACTGGGTGTGCTCATCTAGATGAAGCAGTCCCGTAGTGATCGACGCGCGTGCGCCTCTACGCCGACGGGCGGGGGCGTATGCCGCATGAGACGCGAAGTATGTCAAGGATTAGTCGTAAATCATCAAAAAAAAAACGAGGATTTTCTTGTAAACTATTGTTGTTTACCAGAAGTTTTTAAATATTTTTTATCAAACATGTTTCGGCAATTTACCATTTTTTTTTTTAATGTGAAAACTATTATTAATATTAATAATTATTTTGAGAAATAAGGAAAAACTATACAACTGTATATTAAACAAAATATGCATTACAGATGTGCAGTTCATCCCCACGGAAAGGGGGAAATACATATTGGTGCTAAAAGGATATACGTACTCGCAAGTCGGCGGGCGCTTCTTCTACTGCTCATCGAAGCATACAGGGTGCCGGGCGCGCTTTCGCATGATGTCCGGCAAGCTGGTGCCTTCGGGGGCCGAGCACAACCACGCTTCCCCCTCCCACGTGCGCTGCAGCAACGGCGCCCTCGTTCAGCTCCTCCCCTCCCGCGGCCTCCCCGTCCCAATACCTCCTATAACCTCCCCCAGAGCAGCTATCCTCGCCCTCCAAGCCCTCAGCCTCCCCCGACTTCTACCCAAAACTGATCTCTGGATGCAATCGCCTAATCCTGATGATAGAAAAGATCTGTAGATATTACCAATTTTAATTTT
The DNA here is from genome assembly GCA_963924145.1 of Pyrausta purpuralis. Taxonomy (NCBI): domain Eukaryota; kingdom Metazoa; phylum Arthropoda; class Insecta; order Lepidoptera; family Crambidae; genus Pyrausta; species Pyrausta purpuralis. The sequence continues at coordinate 26,118,042 of OZ001643.1, forward strand.
ATTTAATTGACAGCATTGCACCTAGTGTTTGTTTGACCTAGACTTTTATTATTTTTTTACTTACATGATAAATAATCTCTGCTAGTGAACGGAGATTTCGGGCTTTTTACACAGATCATGAATTTTAAAAATGTAATAATAACTTATAAGTGTACAGATTTAAGATTTTTTTAATGTTGTCAATTAAATACGAGTACCTTCTCATCAATGTTTTCGGTAATGAAGTGGAGTACTCGTATTTATCGTTTACTAGCGGTCCCCCGCGACATCGTCCGCGCGTTTTGAGTTTTCTCCCTCCCCTCCCGTCGCAGCGTGATGTTTTATACCCTTAAGCCTTTCTCGTAAATAAGCTATCCAAAACAGAAATATTTTTTCAAATCGGTCCAGCAGTTCCTGAGATAAGCGCGTTCAGACAAACAAACTCTTCACCTTTATAATATTATTAGCGCAAGCGCACGTCGTACTTAAGCTGCGAACATTATTTTGGTGCGGAGTTATGTTAAAACCGTGATAGCTCCTAAGATATTTATTGAATTTAAATGATATAAATGGCAACTTTGTTCTAAATGAAATGCTCGTGATGATAAATGTATTTATTTTGATAAGAATAAATACCTGTGTGTATAATACACCTCTAAAAAAATGCATTATTTTAAAAAAAAAAATATTAACATAAAAAAGGTTGTAGTAAGTCAACCATAAAAGATAGACACATGCTGTCGCGGACTTTATTATAGAACTCTTAATGCTGAACAATCCTGTCATACATGATTTTTGTGTAACTTAAGCGGTTTTCGCAGCGTACGCAGCGGAAGCTCTCAAAAGGAATATCTTTCTCCCGTTTTCGCAACATTTTTCATTGCAGCTGTGGTCTTACGAGTATGAGTCGAATGTTTATGTTATATAGCCTAAAGCCTTCCTCGATAAATGGACTATCCAACGTAAAAATATTTTTTTTCAAATCGAGCCAGTAGTTTCTGAGATAAGCGCGTTCAAACAAACAAACAAACAAACTATTCAGCTTTATTATAATAAATAAATATATATAGTATAGTATATAATAGTATATATATAGTATAGATAACTATCAGTTAGTATAAAGGCTGTTAGAATTGTAGCTTACTTGTTCATCTCTAAATGTATATTTCGATAATGACTAAGCTTAAGGTTTTGGAAGCTTTGCTTGATCGTATTGCGTAGAAATATCACCATTGATATTTCTACGGATATTATTACGTACGTAATTTGGTGATCTTTGTTGTAGTTTATGAGTCTTATTATACTTTTAATGTTAAAATAGCAACTTAAAAATTCAATGAAGAGTTGTGATTGGATTGCGTTTTTTTATAAAACTACAGTTTTATTGTATATTGCTACTCTCTCATTGAATGAGCATGTACTTTTTTAATGAATTTTAATCATTACCCATCATTGAGACATACTTTACATGGTATCATCACTTTAAACGATAACCTAGAACAACATTAATCGACCCGTACAAGAAATGTTTTAGTCCGTTGTCTCTAGCAAAGAAAAATAATGTGACTACTCTATTTTACTCAAAGATTTGGATGATCATAGAAAACTATTCGTTTAAAAGATAAATATAAGACTACAAAGAAGGCTTTGTGGTGATGCAGTGGGCCTTCACCTACGATGATAAGTTAATTCGCTCTAAGAAGTGATAATAATGATCGTAAATAAGATCGCAATGCATTCAACGTAGATCAGCGTCAAAGGTTTTTGTTACTTTAGACCTGAGGTTTAGTTCATTGGAAAAAGGTAAAGAAGGGTCGATGAACTGAGCTAAAAGTATGTGTTAAGAGTCTGTTAATATTATGAAGGTAAGATGCTGCAATTAAATAAAATCTTTCTACGTTTATGCCGATTTAAGTAATGTTAACATTGCTTTTTTGGTCTTTCGGAATTCACTTGAATTGTTAAGTTTTAGTGTTAGGTCCATGTGACCCGTCCATGTTTTCCCGACGACTAAGGGATCAGAAGCAGTCAAGTTCCAGGGGCAGCTCTACCACAAGAACTATGAGGGCAAAGACGGCAGCATATCGTGGCAGTGCGCGAGGAGGCACTGCCACGATATGATGCATCCTTATTATATTATAAAGTATGTCTTATTACACATACACCTTTTAGGGATGTGCTTAAACTTTTACAAATACGTGTAGTAATAGTTACCTCACCTATATATTTTAGAGTCCGTCAGTTACCATTTCGGGAAAAGCGAATTCCGAACCAACTTTGTTGAATCCAATTATTTCAAAAAATATCTTTGTTTTTGAAAATGTGCTACAACTAAAAAGAACTACCGGTTAAATCTCGTTAAAATCAATTTTTATTCAAAATATTTGTATAAATCTACGTCATAAATGTTTTACAAAATTTACACTTGATTACATGCATAGGCTTAGCAAAAAAATATTTTTTTATTTTATTTCCATGTATGGGAAGTCACCCATAAATATAATTATATTATACCTATTATATATATTTTTTGTATGCATATTGAGTTAGAGCACGGTTTTTAATTTATCATTTATTTAATTAAAAAGAAACTTTGGTGTGCTCTTATACATGGCTAAGTCAATAAGTCCTTGCGTTGCGTCCGCGTCGTTATTTACCAACATATTTTTGTTTACGCAGCCGGGCCGACAGGTAGCTAAAGCATGCTTTTATATTAAAAAAAATATCAAAAATAATGTGACCATTTTAGCCAAAGCGCGACTACTTACGAGACGACACGCTTCGGGAACCCCATCATCGCGTGGGGCAACTCTCGGGTCGTAAAGAAGCTGACGCAAAGGGTCAAGACCTGGCGGGAGTGCACTGCGCGCAAGTCCAGCGGCAGCAAGTGCATCGCTGTAACAGCCAACGACCGCTTGGTCAAGCTCAATGGCTGGCATAATCATTAGAACTGAGGTGCTAAATAAACCGCTTCGTTTCGTGGAGCTTACTGGTTTGTGAAGAAACTAACGCGAAGGATCCCAGACTGTCAAGCTCAATCGATGGCACAGTCAGTAGGAGACACATACTTAAGAATTTTCTACCTTACTACGTAGAGCAACTACCAGTTCATGAAGCTGACGTGAGGAGTCAAAATCTGGTGAGCGAGTGTGTACTGCGCGTGTTAACAATAATAACTATACTATTTGAAATCATCCGTTCCTAGAATTGGTTTTGGAGTTCTTATCTTATCTTATCAATTAAAAATATAATAGGTTACGCAATAAACTTGCATAACGAAAATATCTGAATGAGACAAAAAATTGTGGTTTCCTAAAACATAGGCAATGTTACCAAGCATAGTTGCCGGTGAAATTCTTTTAAATAAAAGAAATTTACTCAACTTGTGTTTCATACATTAGACTCATCTAAGGCACATTTATAAAACTGAATTCAATCAATTCAATTCAAGTTGAAAGGATATGACAAGGACGTTGTTAATTTATAGCAAAACAGTCATAGTGATCTATGACACAAAGAAAACGATAATGAAAAACAGTAGTTATTTATTTTGAGGTCATTTTTATGAAATTAACAAAATACTTTTATTATAAAAAGCAAAAACAAGCGATACTCTTTTTTTTGAAGGCAGCAGGGACAGCACTAAATGTTTTTTATTTACTTTTAGAGCCGAAGTTTAGTCTGTCTCAACGAGGGAACTTAGTAGTACAGATCGGTGAGTGGAGATACAACAAGCATACATGCTGGGGGTCCAAGGTTCGATGGACATGCATTAAGAAGTATTCGGGATGCACCGCCTCCATTACTACTGTTGACATCGTCATCGTCAAGACGCTAGGGAAGCATAACCATTGAATGGAATTTACCACTAATTAGCCCGACAGAAGATGATATGAATGATAATGACATGAGAGACTAGACGTTGATCCTCGATTGATTATTTTCTCTTGTTTAGTTCCTTATTTTCATTATTTCTTTTGTGATCTTTGCTCTATGGACACTTAGGCTACTATTTCATTAGAAAAAAAATATGCATATAAAATGCGGGATACCACTCGGACTTCTAAGAAGAATGACTGGCGATCTACATAGCTAGCTTACACATTGGCATTATACAAGGTGTAATGAAAGTAAACCTAAAGATTTTTTGCCCTTGCTTGCTGATAAATTGTGAAAATTAGCATCGAAGTTAGTAAGAGTGTAGAGTAGGGATTAAGTAAACTATGAACATTAAACAGGATTTGACACTTTCTGCATAATTATAACATAAACTCTGGCGTTGCTGGAAGTTTTATTACGTGGCTAATAAGTAATACCTACATTATAAGTAAGAGGTGTGTGTTATTAAAAAATATACATGATTAGTTTGTAGGGCTAGTAATTAAAATACCAAATTTGTCTTCCATTTCTTCAGTACATACCACACACGTATAGTTCTAGGGGCTCTATCTTTGTACTCACTAAAGACATGTCCTGACATTGGTAAAAAGTCCTAACACAAAAAGCGTCGTTATACCGTCCCAAGTTATTTAAAAAAAGAGCGTCCTGTAAGTATACATAATGTAAATAAAACTATCATTGTTGCTGCGTATCTTGATCACAAATAAAACCACAACTGAAGTAGAACTCAATTTATTGCAAACTCACAGAGATATAAGTAAGACTGAAAAATCCACTATTTACCGCGATTCAACACGCTACAGCACCATCTAGTTTAATTACATGTGACTAATTATACTACGAATATGGCTTGAAATTATAGGTTACTTATTTATCGTGTTTGTAAACGAACATAATGTTTTATATTATGACCTGGACTTAATGCAGAGAACATTTTCTATAAGTAAACATTAGATAAATATCAAGTAAACATTAAACCATTTTTAGCATACCTATTTCATACTAAACATTCTGCCCACCAAAAGGACACCGTCCTTTTCCTATCATACAAATGAAGTAAAAAACTTACAGCATAAACAAACAATAGCAACCTGCCCACCATAAAGATACAAATTAACAACTTTATTCAAATATTGGTATCAAATCTATTTTAATTTCTTAATTTTATGGAGTGCAAGCCGCAAAACTTAATATCTTATATAATAAAAACATAACTAATACATGGTAGTAAACAAAAATAACTAACAACCTATACTACTATATAAAACATATTTTTAAATATTTCAACTTTAAACAGCCTTTGGCAAAACACATAGTTTATTACAAGGTCGTTTGAAAACACCATTTTTAGTTTTAATTGTTACAACTCTTGTCAGGTTATCTTTACCTGGATGTTTTTCAATATTTTTTCCTAACAACCACTTAGCCGGCGGAATGTTATGATCTATGACTATAACTACATCATCTACATCGGGCTCAGTCTTTTTTGTAAACCATTTATACCTATTATTTAGAGTCACTAAATATTCATTAGACCATTTTCGCCAGAAATCGTTAACCATTTTTTGAGTAAACTTCCATCTTTGAAGGCTAGTCAACGAAGATTTCGAATAGTCTAAATCTGGTATGATAACTAACGGTTCCCCTATTAAAAAATGACCCGGTGTCAATGGCATTGGATCATCCGGATTATCGCTTAAAAAAGAAATTGGGCGAGAGTTTAAGCAGGCCTCCACTTGCGTCAAGACCGTCGATAACTCTTCAAAGGTAAGTGTTGCATCTCCAATTACTCTTTTTAGGTGTTTCTTCGTAGATCGAACACCGGCCTCCCATATGCCTCCAAAATTTGGCGCATGTGGTGGTACAAAATGCCACGTCGTACCTTCGTTGGTAAGTAAATTGGAGATTTCGTTCGTCAGCTGAGATTGGGCTTGGTTAAACATCTCTTTTAGTTCCTTATCGGCGCCGACGAAATTCGTTCCATTGTCGCTATATAAATCTTGGCAGCGGCCCCTTCTAGACACAAACCTCTTAAACGCAGCAATAAAACCCTTTGCCGTTAAGTCTGACACGGCCTCCAGGTGGATCGCTCGTGTAGACATACAAATAAAAAGGCATATGTAGCCCTTATAAGACTTTGATCCTCTGCCCGGAGAAAATCTTATATTAATGTGGCCAGTAAAATCAACGCCTGATGACTTGAATGGCTTATCAGGTGTCAACCTCACTTTAGGGAGCTCGCCCATGAATTGGTTGTTGTTTTGGCGTGAGTATCGAGTGCAAGTTACACAATCTCTATAACACTTCTTGGCTTTTTCTCTCGCTCGAATAATCCAATATTTGCTTCTGATGTAATTAAGCATTAACTGCGGTCCTCCGTGGAGCGTCTTATGGTGAGCATCCATAACTATCAATTTAGTGAGATGAGACTCACTAGGCATAATTATTAGGTGCTTCTTATCGAATTCCGCAGTTGCCTGGTTGATGCGACCACCTACTCTTAACAATCCGTTTTCATCTAGAAATGGACTAAGAGAATGAAGCTTGCTCTTTTTTGTAACACAACCGGCTTTAGACTTAATTTGGACAATGTCAGCTTCGAAGTAAAAATTTTGGTTTGCCTTTATACAACTATTTAAAGTGTCGTTCATCTCTTCGACCGTGATATTTTTATTTATCTTCCCTGTAGACTTATGTTCTTTATACTTCAAAACTTTTCTGCAGTAAGACAAAACTCTCAACATTCTCGAAAGATTGGAAAATCTTGTCCAAATGAAGTCCTCTGTCGATTGAACTAAGGTTGTATGGCTTTTGATAGGCCTTTCTTCTTGGTTGGTACAAAATTCCAGTTCAGTAGAATAAACATGATTATCTATCAGACTTTTGGGACCATGCCACCACAGATGGTGTTCAATTATTTCCTCAACCGTCGTGCCTCTAGACGCACAATCAGCCGGGTTTTGATCTGTTGGCACATGGTTCCATTGGTCACTATCGAGAATATTCCGAATCTCAGAGACTCGGTTGCTAACAAACGTGTTCCAACGGCTCGGTTCACCTCGGAGCCAAGCTAGCACAACCGTTGAATCCGACCAGGCGAACAATTTGTCTTTGGGAATATTTAAAATTTGGGCCACCTCGAACACTAACTTTGTACCAAGGAGTGCGGCACACAACTCCAGTCTCGGTATGGATATTTCTTTCTCAATAGGTGCTACCTTCGTCTTAGCCGTCACTATGTTCACATAAATATTCCCATCGTTACCTTTGGTCTTTATGTAAAAGACTGCTGCATAAGCTGCTTGAGAAGCATCGACAAAAACATGTAGTTCTACGGGATTACCTTTATTCAAATTCAGCCAACGGGGTATGCTAACCCTTTCCACATTGTTTAAATCATCTTTAAAATTATGCCATTCATTCATCAACTCCGCTGGTAAATTTTGGTCCCAATCTAAACCGGATTTCCACAGTTTTTGTATGTAAACCTTTGCAGTAATTAAAACAGGTGCGATCCAACCTATAGGATCATAAAGTCTCGCAATATTTGACAACACCTTACGTTTAGTCATCGGCTCCTCACAGTCTGGTAAGTTGTATTTGTAGTGAAAATTGTCATCATTTTTATTCCAGGCAATACCTAAAACCTTGATTGTGTCGTTGATTTTGAATGTGTGTGACTCGTTTGAACTCTGTTTGTCCTTCTGAATGTAATTCAGTAATACTTGACTGTTACTACACCACTTTTGGAGTTCAAAACAACCGTCTTTCATCAGTTTATTCATTTCATTGTAAATATTTATGGCATCTACTTCCGTGTCACATCCTGTCAGCAAATCATCCATGTAGTAATCTTCTAGTGTTATTTTTGCAGCTACCGGGTACTTCGCTTGTTCGTCCTTTGCTAGCTGTTGGAGGGACTTCACTGCCAGGTATGGTGCACAAGCGGTGCCAAAGGTAAGTGTTAATAGCCGGTAATGTGCGATCGGTTCCTTGGGGTCCGAACGCCACAATATCCTCTGAAAATCTGCATCATCATCACAAACTAAGACCTGCCTGTACATCTGAACTATGTCTGCCACAATACAAAATGGATGTGTTCTCCACCTCATCAGTATGTGACGCAAATCTTGTTGCAGTTTTGGTCCGACCATTAACGAGTCATTCAAAGATACGTGGTTTACCCCTTTGCAGGACGCGTCGTATACGACCCTTATGGAAGTGCTTGGGCCACTTCCGGTTAATTGTGTATGTGTGGAGTTAAAGTGAGCAAGTCCAAATCACTATTAAGATTGTTTATTTTACACAACACAGAACATGAAGAAGGAGTACATAAAGAGACGAATTTACACAGTAGAAGTCGCAATACAATAGCACAAAACACGAGAAGATGAACGCGCACAATTTAACGTTAAGTTTCTAATTACGTGACCGAGCGCGTAGGCATCGGCGGCGCGGCGAGGGGCACGGGTTATGCGTCAGACGATGTTCTCTCGACTGGCGAGCATTCGCAGTGCGCGGGAGTCGAACGAACTTTCGAGCGGTGCGCGGTGCGCGCGCGTAGTTATAGCGCATCAGTATACAACGCTCGCCGCATACTACGAGTATCGTGCGGGTTTGCTCGTGTAATTAATTTTATTAATGTTTTGGTGTTTGTATGTTGATAATGTTGTGCTAGTGTGATGAATGAATGTATTGTGTGTAATATTGAAATGTACTTTATTTTATATTATAAATAAATATTTTAGTGTAAGTGTTTAGTGTTATATTATGTAAATAGATATGTTTAATATTGTAAATATGTTAAAATGAATTTTATGATTATAAATATTTTTTGTAACTTATGTGGTTCCCACATCACTCCCCTCCAGAGACCTGGTTAAGGGCGATAAAAGTCAGGAAAGTGAACTTTCCTTCCAGACCTAGTGGTTTTTGTCGCTGGAGAGTTGTGATTGTGGGGTTGTGTGAGTGAATCGTGTGAAGATGATTGATTAGGTGATGGAGCGTCTTGTAATGATACATGTGTGTCGTCGGACAGTAAGTAGGCTGGCTTAAGGCGGTCTATGCTTACTGTCACGTCTTTATTTTTGACGCTAATTTTAAAGTACTTAGCACCTCTTTTTAGGACTTCGTGTGGGCCTGTATAGGCCGGTTGGAGTGAGCCACGGAGCGCGTCTTCCCTTAAAAATACGTGGCTGCAAGTGGCGAGTTCCTTAAATACGAATATTTTATTTTTCGTGTGGTGCTGAGTTGGGACTGGGCGTATGTTCTCGGCAAACGATTTCATACGGGCTGAAAAATCGGTGATGTCGGTGGTGTAACCGTTTACGTCGTGGCCGAAAAATTCGCCGGGTAAGCGGAGCGGCTCACCGAACATTAGTTCAGCTGATGAGGACTGGAGGTCTTCTTTGAAAGCACTCCTAATGCCGAGGAGAACAAGAGGTAGGTTCTCAACCCAGTTGGAGTTGGCGTGGCAGGTGATTGCTGCTTTCAATTGCCTGTGAAAGCGTTCCACCAAGCCGTTACATTGTGGGTGATATGCGGTGGTCCGGCGGTGGTCAAATCCTATGGACTTGGACAACTGCTGGAAAAGTGCCGATTGAAATTGTGCACCACGGTCAGTAACGACGTTGGTTGGACAGCCATATCGAGACACCCAACAGGAGACAAACGCTTTGGCTACAGTTTCGGCGGTGATATCGGTAAGTGGCACAGCTTCCGGCCATCGCGTGAAGCGATCGACGGCTGTAAGGCAGTACCGATAATCACCAGCAGGGGGCAATGGGCCGATCAGGTCTATATGGACATGTTTGAAACGCGCAGAAGGTAAGTCCAGCGTGCCTAAAGGTGATGAGACGTGTCTACTTACCTTTGAACGTTGACAGTTCAAAGATGCCTTAGCCCACTCACGGCAGTTCTTGCGCATTAACGGCCAGACAAAGCGTTGGGCAACGAGTTTGGCAGAAGCGTTGGGTCCTGGGTGGCTCAATGAATGGAGACAATTGAATACCTGCTGACGCAGTTGCTGTGGGACGAAAGGTCTGGGCGCCGTTGTACTGACGTCGCAGTACAGTTCCGTACGGCTACCAGGCACGCTCGTCTTTATCAGACGAAGTGATGTTTCGCCTTCCAGGTGAGCTGCAAGCTCTGGGTCTGTGGTTTGGAGCTTGGCCATTTCCTCAAGATCGACGGGTATCTGCAGTTCATCGATGCGTGAAAGAGTATCGGCAACAACGTTGTTAGCGCCAGATATGTGCTGAATGTCGGTGGTGAACTGCGAGATAAAGTCGAGGTGTCTATACTGACGTGGAGAACAATTACTTTTACGCTCGTGGAATGCGAAGCATAGTGGCTTGTGGTCAGTATAGATCGTGAAATGGGTCGCTTCTAGCATGTGGCGAAAGTACTTGACGCTTTCGTAGATCGCAAGGAGCTCACGGTCGTATGGTGAGTACTTAGTTTGTGACGGGCTCAACTTACGTGAGAAGAATGCTAGAGGTTCCCAAGCTCCTTCCTTACGCTGCTGCAGGACTCCACCTATCGCCGTATCGGAGGCGTCAGTGACTAGTCCTAACTTAGCTTGCGTATCAGGGTGAGCCAACAGAGCTGCGTTGCAAAGGCTCTTCTTGCAATCTTCAAAGGCTTGAAGTGCGTTCTCCTCTATGGTGACTGGGTGTGAACCTTTAACAGAGCCGGTTAGTAAGGCATTCAGAGGCGTTTGGGTTTGAGCGGTATTTTTCAAGAATCGCCTATAAAAATTCACCATTCCCAAAAATCGACGGAGTTCTCTGACGGTCTTTGGGACTGGGAATTCAGCGATGGCTTGAATTCTGCCATCAACTGGTCTGGTACCCTTTCCAGAGATTTGGTAGCCCAGGAACGTAACTTCAGAAGCACCGAAAACGCATTTGGCAGTGTTGATGAGGACGCCGTAGTCTCTCATGCGTGTGAAGAGCTGGTGAAGGTGTTCATCGTGCTCCTGGGGCGATCTGCTGAATACTAAAAAGTCATCCAAATATGGGTAACAGAAGTCGAGTCCGCGGGTCAATTCGTCAACAAACCTCTGAAAAGTTTGACCTGCATTACGTAAACCAAACGGCATCAAAGGGAACTCATACAAACCGAAGGGTGTAGTGAGTGCGGTCTTCGGTATGCCGTCCTTGAAGACCGGGATCTGGTTGTACGCTTTGACTAAATCTATGGTGGAGAAGATCGTACAACCAGTCAGACTGTGTGAGAAGTCGTGAATATGTTTGATTGGGTACTTGTCAGGTATAGTCCGAGCGTTAAGTAACCTATAATCTCCACATGGACGCCAACCATTGTCCTTTTTGGACGCAAGGTGAAGCGGCGACGCCCATGGGCTATCTGAGGGACGGATAGTCCCGTTGGCTAACATAGCGTCGAACTCTTGCTTGGCAATTTTGAGTTTGTCTGGGGCTAGACGTCGAGGTGAACATGAGACAGGTGGGCCTGTTGTGGTGCGAATGTGGTGTGTAGTGTTATGCCGAACGATACCCGGAGTACCAGCTGGGCGTGTTAGTTCCGGATATTCAGACAAAATCTTGTGATATCTACTATTACCACCAGTCGAGATTTTCACACTAGAAACAAAACAATCAGGCTTAAATAAAGATGTCACCATGCTCACATTGGTAAGACTATCGATCAGCTTCTGTTGTCTGACATCAACTATGAGGCGATAAAATGATAGAAAATCTACACCGATAATAGCTTTGGTCACATCAGCAATAACAAAGCGCCATGGAAAATTACGACGTAGGCCAAGATTTAGATTAAGCTGAATGTAACCGTATGTGTCGATAGTCGAACCATTGGCAGCACTTAAATGGTAATTAGTTTTACATCGGCGCTCACGGAGTGCAGAAACGGGGTAAACACAAATATCACTGCCAGTGTCTATTAAAAATTGGGTCTTCGTGGTGCGGTCCGTGATGAAGAGGCGACCTGGTGAGCTGTGGCAGTCGTTCGTCGCCATTACCGACTGCCCGGAGTGTTTCCCGTCGCCTTGTAGTCGCAGGGCTTGACGCATTTGCGGGCTTGGTCACCGTGCTTGTAATGGTACCAGCAGACCGGGTGACGTCTATAATTAGAGTGCGACCGTTGTGATGGGGAACGGTCGCGCTGGTTAGATTCACGTCGTTCTCGAGATCGTGGGCGGCGGTTGACTTGGGTGGACAAGGCGCTTACTTGTCTGGTCAACTCTGCCACCTGACGTGTGAGCTCGTCGATTGGTGAGGAATTCGCGGCTGCAACTTGCTGGGTTGGTGATGCGATGTCGTTGACACGGTCGGCTAGTTCTGCTAGGGCATCTAAGCTCAACGACGGTTGGCAGGCGATAATAGGTTGCATACCAGTGGGTAGACGGCTCATCCAAATCGTCTTCAAAAAATTGGTCGGTATACCAGGTCCGGCGAGGTGTTGTAGGTGACGGAGAAACTGTGACGGTTTTCGGTCACCGAGCTGCTCGTGCATCAACAGTTGTTTGACCTTGTTCTCCCGTGACACCGATAATCGTTTGATGAGTTCAGATTTCAGTTTCTCATAATCGGCTGGACCGGTAAGGATGTCCTCAACCTCTGCTGCGTATTGCCTGTCGAGTGTGGCCAATATGTGGTAAAATTTGGTCGCATCGTCAGTAATCCGCATTATCGCAAACTGACCTTCTACTTGCGCGAACCATATCGCCGGCTTCTCTGGCCAAAATGGCGGTATGCGAATTTGCACGGGCGGCGGCGGTGGCTCGGTTGCGGCGGCGATTTCAGGTCGACGTCGTGGCAACGTATTCACGTTCTCCTCCTCGCAATCTTCGTAATCTGTCCTTGGCATTATGTGATGTCTCTTGTGTGTTCTTGCGGAGGGTCACCAGTATGGAAGTGCTTGGGCCACTTCCGGTTAATTGTGTATGTGTGGAGTTAAAGTGAGCAAGTCCAAATCACTATTAAGATTGTTTATTTTACACAACACAGAACATGAAGAAGGAGTACATAAAGAGACGAATTTACACAGTAGAAGTCGCAATACAATAGCACAAAACACGAGAAGATGAACGCGCACAATTTAACGTTAAGTTTCTAATTACGTGACCGAGCGCGTAGGCATCGGCGGCGCGGCGAGGGGCACGGGTTATGCGTCAGACGATGTTCTCTCGACTGGCGAGCATTCGCAGTGCGCGGGAGTCGAACGAACTTCCGAGCGGTGCGCGGTGCGCGCGCGTAGTTATAGCGCATCAGTATACAACGCTCGCCGCATACTACGAGTATCGTGCGGGTTTGCTCGTGTAATTAATTTTATTAATGTTTTGGTGTTTGTATGTTGATAATGTTGTGCTAGTGTGATGAATGAATGTATTGTGTGTAATATTGAAATGTACTTTATTTTATATTATAAATAAATATTTTAGTGTAAGTGTTTAGTGTTATATTATGTAAATAGATATGTTTAATATTGTAAATATGTTAAAATGAATTTTATGATTATAAATATTTTTTGTAACTTATGTGGTTCCCACACCCTGACCTTCGTTGTCTCCCTATCTTCGCGCACCACGGCGTGGTGTGGGAGGTATACGGCGTAAGGGTATCCTATTTCAAATGGATCTTGAATCTGCTCCATGTGTTTTTGTTTTAGATAGTCATCCAAAACTTTAGCGTACTCCACATGTAATACTGTTTGTTTACTTAGTTTCTTCTCTAACAGTTTGAATCTTCTCATTGCTATTTCTTTAGACCTCCCATAAATACATTTTGGATCTGACTCTCTAAACGGTAAGCGAACTACGTATCTCCCTTCACCATTTCTAGTAGTGGTTTTCTCATAAATTTCTTCACACCTTTTCTCTTCCTTGGTAAGTGCCTTTTTTATAAGATCTGGTTCCCTTTCAATTTCCCAAAACTGCTTTAAAATATCATCTTCTTTTATTCGCAGGTGGAGAGTCTTTATTTCAGGATTTGGTTCATCTGGTAGGACTCACTCTGCCGGAAAGAACCCAGCCAAGCTGTGTGTTTTGCGCAACTGGTCCGCCGGGCGACGGATGCTTCAGAAGGCCGCTCAATATCACTTGACTAAATGCTTCTACGCCTAAAAGTATATTAATCTTACCAGGTAAGCCATAATCAGGATCTGCCAAAGGAAGATTTTTAAGATCTGGCCAATCAAAAATGGAAGTTTTGCTTGATGGAAGAAATGAAGTTAATGACGATAAAACATACGCATCAACTGAAATAGAAAAGTCAGAATTATGTAGTGATTCTAATTCGAAATTTACAATGTTTCTAGTCTTAAGTTTACCGTCACCTACACCGGTCACTAAGCCATCGACTGGAAAACGTTTAAGGCCTAAAGATTGGACCGTACTCTCACTAACAAACGAGGCTTCCGAGCCTTGGTCAATCAAAAGTCGCACCATTTGCGAGTGGCCATTTGATTTGACCTTGGCTAGGGCCGTGGCTAATAAAACTTTACCTTGCTTATCTTCTTTTACAAAATGTGCTACGACCTTCTTTTCGTAACATGGTGGTGACTGTTGAACATTGTTCGATGGCTGCTCACCGCTCGCACTCGAAGTTGGTGCCATCACGGGCACTTGGTGCTCACCCCTCTCGAGGTGCAGTAGGCTGTGGTGCCGTCGACCACATCGGCGACAGCACGTGGACTGGTGGCAGCTCTTCACGTTGTGGGTGGACGAAAAGCAATTGAAGCAGAGTCTCTTTGATTGTATAGACTCTAATCTCTCTTCAGGAGACTTGCTCGCAAACTGCTTGCATTGATATAACAAATGTTGGTTAGAACAAAATACGCAGACTTTATTGTTCTCTTTTTTCTCTTCTTGTACAGTTGAGTGAAATGTCTTTTGATTGGTGACTTGCTTGGTATTTGGATTGTTGTTGCTTACTGGCTTCGAATTTGGTTTAGTTCCGCTTATCATCTCTAAGGTTCTGAATCTCGTTTCCAAAAATTGAACTAGTTGATCCCACGTTGGAAAATCATCAGAGGTAGTACGACTTATCTCAGTCTCCCACAATCGTCGAGTTTCATAATCTAGCTTTGAAACAATCAAGTAATTGATGATAACATCCCATGATGTGATGTCAACGCCTATGTTCTTCAGCGATTTGAGACAAGCTGACGTGGTGTCAAGCAGCTGTTTAATTGCCAACGCAGACTCATTACTAATGGGTTTTTGAGAAAATAATCGTTTCAGAATCTCATTCGAGTTATACCGCTTATTATTGTATCGACGTGTTAGTTTCTCCCATGCTTCGTTGTAATTTGTCTCAGTAGTAGAAAGGCTTCTTAATAGATTTTCAGGTTCACCTTTCAGACTACTTTTAAGGTAATGAAGCTTCTGTACTGCACTTAAGTTCGCGTTGTTATGTATAAGAGAGATAAACATATCTTGGAAACTTTGCCACTCTTCGTAGGCACCCGAAAACAATGGTAATTGAATTTGAGGCAGCTTTACTTCAACATTCATTTGGATATTTCGATTTTCAGCATTACTCGAACTTGTTTGTATAGGGCTAACAGCACTGCTTAACTGATTTATGCCTATTTTCATTTTAATCTTACAGTCCGTGTAAATGTTTTCGACGGAATCGTACGTATCTTCCGAAAAATAGGGCATAGCAGCACGGGCTTCTTTATTCACAGACCCTATTATTATAAAATGATTGCTAGAAAACTGTCTCCATAGTGTTTCTAAATTCTCCAATCTTGTTTGAATGTATACCAAATTGAATCTATCTTTCGGTGTCTTTTTATAATTTTCAAACGTCTTTCTTATTTGTTCTTGTAATTCGGTTTGTTGCAGTAATAACGGCTCCATGGTGACAGAGAATGAATTCAATTCACGGCGGATAACTCACTAAATTATGTTTGAATGGGAATTTTTCTAAGTCCAGTATTATTTCAATCTCAAAAAAAAAAACAAGTCCCGACGTTTGCTCAACACGCTAAGTCCAAAGTCCATACAAATTCGAACCGAAATTTTTCTAAGTTATTTTACGGCACGCAAATCGTCTGTGTTTTTTGCACGCAAATCGTCTGAGTGTTTGACACTCCGTAAATATTCCAAGTCCGGCACGATACTTTGACACTTCACTGAATGTTCCACTTTGCACTAAGTCACTGTACTCACGATTTTACCAAGTCCATTTCCTTATTTCCCGGGTTTCGGCACCATATGTTGCTGCGTATCTTGATCACAAATAAAACCACAACTGAAGTAGAACTCAATTTATTGCAAACTCACAGAGATATAAGTAAGACTGAAAAATCCACTATTTACCGCGATTCAACACGCTACAGCACCATCTAGTTTAATTACATGTGACTAATTATACTACGAATATGGCTTGAAATTATAGGTTACTTATTTATCGTGTTTGTAAACGAACATAATGTTTTATATTATGACCTGGACTTAATGCAGAGAACATTTTCTATAAGTAAACATTAGATAAATATCAAGTAAACATTAAACCATTTTTAGCATACCTATTTCATACTAAACAATCATTC
This sequence comes from Pyrausta purpuralis, assembly GCA_963924145.1. Classification (NCBI taxonomy): domain Eukaryota; kingdom Metazoa; phylum Arthropoda; class Insecta; order Lepidoptera; family Crambidae; genus Pyrausta; species Pyrausta purpuralis. Next base: position 26,134,464 of record OZ001643.1, read on the forward strand.
CATCTTTAGAAGTTCTAAGGATAGACGTTTAAAAGTTTTTGGATTAAATTATTACGACCGTAATAAAAATAATTCGGAATAAAGTGCTAATCTCCGCCTGTCTTTTCTTTAAATACTTTCTCTTAGAAACATCATCATTATGTTTCCAGCTACATTATTAGTATCCTCATACAAATCCTCCTCAAGCAAAAATACAAAATACTGACTTGTTACTCGTTTTCAGATCTGAACCCAGTATTCGCTCAGTCGCAGCGAGGGAATACAGTGATCATGATCGGACAGTACCGTTTCAACCGCGTGAAAAATTATGGCAGCCGAACGCGCTGGGTGTGCGTGAAGGCTAAGGCGGGCTGCCGCGCGTCTCTGCACACCATGGACAACGCCATCGTGCGCGTGTGGGGCTTCCACGACCCCATGGCGCACACCAGCGCCAACCGCTTCTGAATCAGCACGTTACAACAAAAAGGCTATTGATTTTAATAGTTGCCAACTGTAGTGAGTGACCGACACTACCTACCTACATTATATGTTTTGTATGAAGACAGCATCTTAGCGTTTTAGGTTTCCAGCAGTAAATGTAGAGGATTGATTATCATTTTATCTCTTTTCCATTTTTTGTACGAAGCAAGCTGAATCATAATTAAAATTCTATCAGACATACTCATCTCAGTACAGTACGTAGGTATATTTATAACAATGACGGTTTTACAATTATCAACTAATGATAAGAACACCTTGTTTAGGTAAAGTCTGCTGCAAGTTATAAGAATTGCAATAACATTCAAGTTAGATTAGCTTTAGTTATATGGCGACGACGCAATATAGACACAACTAAAATTAACTTAATTATCTGGGGGCACGGCAGTGCCCCCACCAAGTCGAGCAAAAAAGCGTCACGGCCGTACCATCCTTTTCTCGAAGCAATTCAGACCATTTTCGACCCCCTATAACTTCGTTGTGGATATAACTAGAAGACTGATATTTTCAGTAACCATGCAGCATTGTAAAGACACGGTATATTTCAAATTTCATTCAATTTGAACCAGTATTTTAAGAATTATAACGGGTCAAATTTCTTAATTTTGTCACTCACTGACTCACCGATCATCAAAATGCTAAGGCACTTCTAGCAGACCTAGAAGCTTCAAATTTGAAATATAAGTAGTGTTTGGTGTATGAATCAAGGAAAAACTAAAAAATCTAGAAAAGACCGCAAAGAAAATTAAGCCCATACAGCCAAGTCTTCAGTTAAATTTTTCAATATTGGCTTTATTCGTAACGATGTTTTACGGCAGTTATTATTATTGCATGCGAAGCCGCGGGTTTAAGCTAGTCCCATATAAATATAGGCGCATGGTAGTGCTCCTGCCAAATCGAGCAAAAAATGGGTATTCCCGTCATGAAAACACGTGTAAATTAAAATATTTAATGCAAAAAACGTACCTACGTGCGTATTCGTACTTATTACGAGTGCGTAAGGTTGTAAATTAATTATTATACCACGCGCTGCGATGCTAGCGAGTGAGCGCGGGCCGTTACTTACTACGCGCTGCCCGGTGCTAGCGCGAGGGTGCGGGCCGGGCGGGGACAGTGGCGGGGCGCGCGAAAAGGTGAATGTCGCCGAGCGAGCTGTCGCGGTGCTAGCGCGAGGCGAAAAGTTCATAAGTCAGAGAGAGGGCTTTAATAAAATTCGTTTCTGGTAGATATACATATATAAAATAAGTAGAAGGTACCGAAAAGGAAAAAAGTAGATCTGTCTACAAAATACAAAAAGAAATGAGATCCCATCAAAAACAATACTTGTCAAAAAAAACAAGTCTCGCAACTCAGTTGTTCTGCGGTAAAAAGTTGTGAGATCCATGTAATACCAAGTCGGTTATTAATTTATTCAGTCTCTACTTAAGCGACTTTCTGTCTTAATACGTCCAGTCTCTAAGACCACGATCGTGGTCCATAACAATTGAAAATCAATTGTGTCTGGAATCTCCGTACTCGAAGCATTAAGTTGTTACGTAATAATTAACAGCATCTTATAATGACGCATATCGATATTAAAATTCTTTAATGTTTTATGTAAATATATTGAGACTTGGCCATCGCCTGAAAACACGTGTAAATTCAATCGCCTGAAAACACATGTAAATTGAATTATTTAGTGCGATGGCCAAGTCTCAATATATTTACATAAAACATTAAAGAATTTTAATATTGATATGCGTCATTATAAGATGCTGTTAATTATTACGTAACAACTTAATGCTTCGAGTACGGAGATTCCAGACACAATTGATTTTCAATTGTTATTGACCACGATCGTGGTCTTAGAGACTGGACGTATTAAGACAGAAAGTCGCTTAAGTAGAGACTGAATAAATTAATAACCGACTTGGTATTACATGGATCTCACAACTTTTTACCGCAGAACAACTGAGTTGCGAGACTTGGTTTTTTTGACAAGTATTGTTTTTGATGGGATTATACTTAACACCACCTCACAAATTAAGTAAACGGCCGACAATTGATTTCTATGATTAAATGAAGAAATTTTGTTGTAATCACTATTTGTGATCGTATCATGTTACTAATGAGATGTTGATTTGTTAATTAGCACTTATGTATATTATTTCTATAGGTACGTTAAAGGAGTTAGTTTATTGAAGTTGCTACTAGGAACATATCTAGTTGAATAATGTAGTTCAGTAATTTGAATTGAAGGAAAATGAACTGCACCAAAAAAATTAAATAAACATTAGGAAAAATAGATCAAAATATAGGTGTAGTTTGTAGGAAAAAAACCTTCTCATCTCCTCTATGTACCTAGTTATGAAATCATGTCAATCACGGTGTTTTTATTAATATCCTTGGCTTCTGCAAAAATAATTATGAATCAATAATACTGGAGGCTTAGACTTTGGATTCAGGCAGTTGTAATAATAAACTCGGGTAATAGCATTGTTGAATGAAAAAAATATGATAAGTTAAACTCGTACTTGTAACGGTTTTAGGGCGGATAGCCAATAAGCGTTACAATTAGGGATAATTGAATCGTAGTTATGATTTTTATATCAATTTGAAGCAATATGGACTTACAAAGAAGTTTTGGTGATGGATAAAATAATCGAATGCTTTTATTCATTATTGAATCATGCCTCGATGTTTATCTTGACTCGATATTTTTCTATTTAATTAAATATAGGTAAACTTGTATTTTTACTCAGTTGTTTCATTTCACATGTAAAGATAGCATGTCATTCGGTCAAGCAAGGCATAAAGATAAATGGGAATATTCAATCGCGGAGGTCACTAACACACAACCTTAAAATAAACGCATGAATTTTCTCCGTTCCATTGCCAATAAAATTAAATAGAGTACCAAAATCACTGGTATCTGTCAGTTTTTAAACGCTCGCGGATATTAAAAATGACGAAGTCAATAGATATGTTTAAAGCCGAGCCATTATTATGTAATGCCACAAAGTTTAATCGACAGGACACGCATTATACGTAATGCCGAGATATTGGAAAAAAAAGTTATATTTCGTAACATGGGGTCGCTTTTGGGCATAAAAGTAAAATTGCGTCTAGTAGTTAATTTTTGTGAAAATTTTGCTTGAAAACAATGGAATACTACGTCTGTGATCGATGTTACAGGGGATAAAAATAACTTTAAACACGTATTGTATGGTGGACTAGGAAAATTGATTGATCAGCAAACAGGAACGACCAGAATTCAATGGACAAATGAAAAAAAAATGAGGCTATCCGGCACCTCAAAAACGCTAAGGTGTCCATGGATTCTGGGACCCGGAGGACACTTGCAACATACTATTGGGCCAAACAAATACGATGTAATGAGTGCATAACAAAAAATATAGGCTGATTTTTTTGTGATTTAAGAATTATCATTAAAATGCAAAAGGTTTTGCTATCCTGAATTAAAAAAAAATATCAAACTTACTTCCATTAATTTAATTTAATTTAATTTCATAAATATATATTTTTAGGTTTCCGTAGCCGAATGGCAAAAAACGGAAACCTTATAGTTTCGTTAAGTCGGTCTGTCTGTCCGTCCGTATATCACAGGCACTTTATTCTGTAACTATAAGCATCACACTGTTGGAATTTGGTAGGAAGATATATCCTGTTAACCACTTTAGAATTCTTATACAAAAAATAAAAAATAATGATATTTAAGGCCCCCCCCCCCTTACATCCCATACATGAAACTTAAACCCAATTTTTTTTTAGTCAAACCTATGCGTGTTTTATGGATAGGTCTCTCAAAATGACATAGAGGTTCCTGAAACCATTTTCTTTTAAAGTCGTCTCATAGTTAGACGCTTCCAAAGTATGTAGTAAAATGAGCGTCCCCCCCCCCCCCCCCTCTATCTAACTTATAAACTAAGTGAGTATAAATTTTGCAAATAATATACAGGGTGTCCCAGAAATAGTGAATCAAACTGCTATGGGAGGCAGCTTGACTAATGTCCTATCCATTAAAATATTTAAAAAAAACGCACATGAACTTCAAAAAAAAAGAATATCCAAAAAAAACGGGAAAATCATATTTTTTTTCTAAGTTTCCAGCTCTTATTATCGCGTTTTGGGATAATTTGTATTTTTTTTCTGCCAATATTAATTGTCAGCGGTTGCTTCGACTGATTGTTAACATTTTACAAAAAAAAAAACACTCCAGGAGTGCCGGCAGAAGTGAAAACTTGAATATCAACGTTGTGCATTTTTGATTTAGCGGAATAGTTATTATCAATATAAAAGTACTATCATTTTTGTGATACAATACAATAATAATAATAATAATAATAATAAAATAATAATAATAATAATATATTTTTATAGAATACAATATTTATTTATTGCGCTATCGTACACAAACATTACAATTTATATTATATTAAATTACATTAAAAAGTTTATCTCTCAGAAAAATCAACTTACATCCATAATTTCGCCAACCGTCTTACGGTTTTTCGATCAGCCCACGTGTCCTGACGCGAGTTTCACATTTTTCCCCCATCCCACAAAAGTGCTCAACGCCGCTAAAGAAGTTTTCACTTCAAAAATGAATTTCCCGTTTTTTTTTTGATGGTCATGTGCGTTTTATTTTTTTTCATATTTTTTATTGATTGGACAATAGTCAAGCTTCCTCCCATAGCAGTTTGATTCAATATTTCTGGGTCACCCTGTATACTGTAGATCTTAACAAATACATTCAACGAAAAATGGTTTGGACGTTAACTTTGGCACGTAACCCTCAATGCGCGAGTCCGACTCGCACTTGGCCGGTTTATTTTAAATTTCTACTTATAACTTTGAAAAGTATTATTTGTCCTACCAAACTATGTTCTATCATGGTCACCCTAAATCGACATCAACTAACAAACCGTCGTCAAAATTATTTTAATTGAACAGTTAGCAATTTGACATCATCATCTTGCATATCCATGAGCGTTAATAAACTGACGACGCCGTAGGTAAACGGCGGAATTTTACGTTTTGACTGCGACATATCCTCGGCCAAAAAATGCTTGACAGCGACTGACAGCGTCACATTGTCCTTTTTATGATTATACTACGTACCCCAGATAATATTATAATACTACTAGTACTAGAACGTACATACTGCCACAGAAACACATAGGTACATATAGAATTATACTATGAAGTCTTAGGTAAAACTCTCATGTTCAATTGTTTTCTTTTGTTTTTATTTCTAAATTTTGTTAAATATTTTCAATTATATAGCGTATTACCTTCATAATTTATCTAAGGGAAGAGCGGTTTCACCTAACACAGGCATACACTTTATATGCCTAAAGGGTGGCTCAATAATCGTACACCTGGTGCAACAATGACATATCTAACAGTTGAGGTTTTTTTCAGGAGATCGATTTAAAAGTTTTAGGTTTTATTATATGAAATGTAGATGTATTCCTTTGATGCACCGATCAAAAATCTATTCCTTATAACCTATAATTTACAGTTAGGGAAACTTCAAAAATAAAAAAAGTATATAATAGGCATTTTTTATTTATTTTTCATATGAATACCCACATTAATGGCATTGTTGCACGTAAAGTTAAAATAAATATTGACCTTAATGTGCAATAACGCCGAAGGTATATCTGTCACCAAATAAATCGATTATAGATCCCTGACTGCTCCTCATTTTATTTGTTATTTTGCCACCAATTCAGAAGTTATATTAAATTTCGTTCGGTTATTAAAATAAAAGTAGGTAATCGTTGCGAATTTAATACATCATTTGCAATTTGAAAAAAAAAACAAGAGTCCTGAAAAGTATTAAATACCTTTCAACTAAAATCATGGAAATAAAGGCTTTAGTGCGAAATAAATGTTTTTGTATGTACTATAATAAGTTTTTTCTGAATAGTATTTAAATATTTTTCATGACAAATCTATAAGTATTTTGTCTTATTTATTATTTATTATTATACATACAAACACATTTATTTATCACTAGAGCCAATATCTTCATTATTTTAGTTGATTTATTATGGAATTGATATAATATTGCTAGGTGACAAATCCACTATTTGCAGCAAATCCTATTATTTAAGAAACACAAAACTACTTACATTGGCGATACCTACCCGTTTTAAAATAACTCCGCACCAAGTACAACACTCGCTTGCGCTGATCGCTATGGAATAATGTGTTTTACGTTGAAATATTTAACGGGAAATACTAAAATTATGCGGGTGACGCCGCGAGGACTGCTAGTTCGCGGACCAAGTGGAACGAAAAAATGAGCGGTCGTGAACTCTGACGATCGCGGTCAATCGTGGTCGTCGCGGTCATTAAGCGGTACGCACCCTTTATTTTGTTTGTCATAATATGCAATGTCAAATTGCTTGGTTGTTATTTTTAGGTTAGGTACCTAATTTGTGTTATTTTTTTTAAGAAATTTTAGTTGTGCAGTGGAAATAAAATGGAAAAGGAAATAATACAAAGATAAGACATAACAGCGAAATTTAGCTAGAGGAAGATAAGGCTAGTTCAACTATTTTCGCTTCACGAGTGTTTGTTTATGTTGTTATCACCATTTTCGTCGTTGAACCAAAGCCATTCTTTCTTAAAGAATTTAATGTATGTGATGGATAAGATGAATTTGGTGAGTGAGCTTGTATCCTTAATCTAAAATAAAAACACGGATGCCAATAGAAACTCAGAAAATCTAGCAGCTTGGGCAAATTTGTTTACCAGGTACCTACTTTTCATCATTTTATTGTAATTACTTAAAACGGTTCTTCAACTAGGGTCAGAGTGAATCCTTAGTTTAGCATTGTACAAAAATTACTCAATTGCAACTTTTGGGTTCCATCGTTTAAGTAATACAATCCCTAAATATGCAATAATTATGCATACATTTGTGTATTCCTCAGATTTACTCAGGAGGCATTTGTTGAATATCCTTTTTTATTTATTTAAAAACTGTGTTAAATTTAGTTTCAGTAATTCTGCCTTGCTGGCATGCACATTGCACAATCAAAATAAAAACTGAGAAAAGGAAGGAACTACTGACTGGTGGTGGTCCACTTTGACCTACAAAACCCTGGGAATACAAATGGCATTTGCGCATAGCTCCCGAACAAATTTGAATCTGACTTAAATGAATTTGACTGTAATACTTTATACCAGGTTGGTGCACTCTTATTACATTTATATATTTATAATTTATGTACCTAAATATGGTTCCACGAACTGTAGACTTTGCTACAACAAATCAACAAACTCCGTCTTTCAGATCAAAGCTAAAAAGCAGCGTGCTAAATTAAAAACAGGGTGCTAATGTAAATGAGATTAAATAAGCAGTTTGACAGGCCCAAAATTGTTTTTTCTTGAAATACACATTATCACTTGCCTTTAGGTATACTTTGTTTGCTTGCTGATCAATTTTGGCATTATAGGAAAGCCATTAAAAATAAATTTTAACGCCTCAACACCCAAGCATTTGCCTGCAACAGCATAACAATAGAATTTCAATTGTGTCTTGTTTGCATACACTTGAGGGATTAATTATGAGATAAATAAAAAGGATAGTTTGATGTAGTCAAGTTTCAGTAAAGTATTAGACAACATTCATGTATAATTTTGTGTTCCAGGCTCCCCTTTTCAGTGCAAAAATAACAATTTATAATTTTTCAGGACTTAATTGCTTCACATGATCATGGCCTAATACTCAACATACTAGATGAAATACTAGATACCGATTGTAAGTATAGGGATTGTTGTAAGAAACAACTCAGAATACCAATTTATTATCTTTTGCATAATTGTAAATTTTTTTTAGGCCACAAAGAGACAAGTGTTATCTTCACTCAAGAACCACTTGTAGTTTGAGTGAAATAACCTCGATGGTTATTACTACTATGTACAGAGATGCTATGCCAAGCAAAAAGTGTGCGCAATTTGATGACAAGATTTTGATGTGAACTGTCAACAGGCTGATGTATTCTTTAAAATTTGAATATTGAATATGAAACTGCAGAAGTGATACAGGCTTTTGTGCCTATTATACCTGACCATTGAATGGATATTATTTTATTTATTTAAATGTATAATAGTTACTAACATAGATTAATATTTATTTATAAACGCTAAAGCAATAAAGTTTTATAAATGCAAGAACCATATTGGAAACTGAAAAGTTTGTTTGTTTGAACAAAAAGTGTTGAATTGGTTTTATTATTTTTTAATTCATCTTTTTCTTTATTTAGGATACTTCAGGCTATACTTAAGTAAGTGTGCGAAGGTGTTCAATGAGCTCATCCCTCCAGCCCTTTTCCATCGTACGTCTAGGCGTACTGCGGGATACCATCCTTACCTTGTCGATGTGCCGCTGTTTCGAACTAAGCGCTTCTCATCAACATTTATAATGCGCACGGTAAAGGAGTGAAACTCGCTGCCCGCGTCGGTGTTTCCTAGGGATTACAATCCGAATCTATAAAAAGTTCGAGTGAACAGGCTTCTTCTGGGCGAGCTCGTCTCATCTTTGACTTCGCCTTAGTCGCACCAGGCTTGGTCTGGAGTCAAAAGCGAACCCATACACTATAAAACATTTTTTTAGAAATAACAACACAACATCGCATTTCCTTATCTCATTTATGACCTACTTTTCCATTCTGTGCGATTCAATTTTTATAATTTTTGATTTTCGTATAAAATGGCGGCAATTTCATACAAAACATTTAAAACTTTTGAAAAAATAATTAAGTAGGTTACAGTCATAATTTTATTTATTTACCGCGGAAAAGTAACGCCGGTATCTTTTTATTTCTTGTGGGTTTTATTGTTACATATATTAAAACCCAAGACGGCATTTTGACGAATTAATTGACCAAATGTCAAATTGCATAACGCTACGAGCGGGAGTCAGTGACTGGGATGCCGCGCATGCGTTGATGTCCGGGACCATCAGTTCATTTTGCACGAGGTTCCTTCGGGATGTCATTTCTATACGTAATAGTATTTTTAAATAGAAATAACAAAGTCAATGAAGAGTTGTTAAATTATTATAGATGCAAATAAAATTATAACAAGCTTATTATTTTTTTCAAGTTGTATCAACTGGTTAGTCACTTATTAAAAAAACCTTTCTCTTGTTTTTTTTCAAACAGTATTATTTATGGAAAAATGTATTTAATACTATAACTATTTATCTTTAATTCAGGTATCAACAGCAGAGAGTATCGCCACTATGGGAATGGAATGTATAAAACAACTTTATAAAGTCCAAATGGCAAAAGAAAAGTCAAAAACCCAAAACTTGGGCTAAAAGCAGTTGATATAAAGCAGGGGTGAGCAGACTTTCACTAATGGCGATCTATATCAATAAATTGAGACGACAAGCGATCGACTTGCAATAAGACAATATTTTTTTTATGTTAAATCGTTTATTGTACCGCCGCGCCGCCGCCGCCGCGCCGTTCAACGAGCCGACACCGGCACACGTGCACAGTACAGCCGCAAATAAATCTGGTGCATTCTTATTTCATATCGACATTTTCGCAGTGAAAGGTTGTTTGTTGACAAGTATTTTCTTAAAGTTACGCGCGTGTAAAATAAAATGTTTTTTATGAACGCACTTTAAATACTGGTATTTTGACTGGTGAAAAGACCACTGTTATTGGAATTAGCCCAACACGTCAGTACATTTTTAGGAATGCGTGCGATCGACCATAGATTCCCTTGCGATCGACCGGTCGATCGCGATCGACCGTTTGCCCACCCCTGATATAAAGGGTAAAATAAAACAATTTGTTTATTTTTGTAAGTGTAATAATAATATAAATAAATACTGATGCTAAAGAAGATAGCTTTTTACTTATTCATCTAAAATGCCAATCCATAAATTCATAGAAGACGTTACTGCTTGATCCTCTTCCTCTGACCTCCTTTTATTAAAATAGTGTTACATATATGTATTTCTATTTCACTTCACTCAAAATGCCCCTTCCTATAAAATTAATATTTTTTTACCTAAAGGTTGTCTGGAAGTGATCGCTTAAGCGATAAGACAACCTAAATTGCACATTTGCTTTAAACGAATTTGTAATCTAATATATGTTATGTGCAATAAAGAGTTATCTTTATCTTATCTTGTTCACTTGTGGTTCAGCAACAACATCCAGCCTCGCAATAATTCGATGTCTTAATTAAAAAAAAATGGTTCTAATTGCCTGAAATAATGAACCACTATTACTAAATGTACACTGTCAAACCATTAGTTAAAGATTAATCCGCTTTTTCCACACCTCAAAGCAATTCAACACAGTTGCGAGTGGCAATCTGGGATTGATCACGTTTGTTTATATTTTTATTTACATTTCAGGTAAGTTGTGACTCCAGCGTAAAAATAAGAGACATTATTGCGTGGTGGTGAGGTAGCATTCATGGTTAGAGACTTTTTATGAGTCTACCTACTCTAAAATAACGTTTTGAGCGAGGCGAGTTCAGAGGGAGACTTGGGGGATTCTGGGCATCTAAAATTGAATTAGATGAAATAGAAAAAGAAGAATGTAGGTACCTAATAGTATTTATCAGACTTGTATATTCATCGCTGGGGTAATATACTTTTCTATTTTATACCTACCTAATTTTTACATGGGTTCGTCAGGAGATACACCCCAAGGCATAGGGAAAACCTCTTAATTCCCTCATTATGCCCTTTGCTGTTCTGACAGGGACTATTATCAATGTTTTAGGTTGAAGCAGATCTAACTACCCGCAATGGTAAGAGCTGCGTACTTACCAAATTGAGGTGAGTTGAACCGGATAGTGAACAATGTCTCGCCTCGGACTTTTCAACAACATACTTATAGAGTTTATCTTCTAGTTTCAATAAACAAGTTACCAAAAGAAATAATAAAAAATTGCACTCCGGGAGTGCCGGCAGAAGTGAAAACTTGAATATAATATAAATTGTAATGTTTGTGTACGATAGCGCAATAAATAAATATTGTATTCTATAAAAATATTATATTATTATTATTATTATTGTATTCGTGATAGAATATAAAAAATATTATATTATTATTATTATTATTGTATTCGTGATAGAATAAAATAATAATAATAATAATATAATATTTTTTATAGAATACAATATTTATTTATTGCGCTATCGTACACAAACATTACAATTTATATTATATTAAATTACATTAAAAAGTTTATCTCAGAAAAATCAACTTACATCCATAATTGCGCAAACCATCTTACGGTTTTTCGATCAGCCCATGTGTCCTGACGCGAGTTTCACATTTTTCCCCCATCCCACAAAAGTGCTCAACGCCGCTAAAGAAGTTTTCACTTCAATAATAATAATAATAATAATATAATATTTTTATAGAATACAATATTTATTTATTACGCTATCGTACACAAACATTACAATTTATATTATATTAAATTACATTAAAAAGTTTATCTCTCAGAAAAATCAACTTACATCCATAATTTCGCCAACCGTCTTACGGTTTTTCGATCAGCCCACGTGTCCTGACGCGAGTTTCACATTTTTCCCCCATCCCACAAAAGTGCTCAACGCCGCTAAAGAAGTTTTCACTTCAAAAACTGGTCATTGTTGCCAAGTTGGGATCTGGTAATGGGATCTTAGTGTAATCGAGTAAACCCTACAATTTTGAAGGCACGTATATTGTATTTGTACTAGTATCTTCATAATGGCATGTCTTTTTGTCTGATAGTCACCATTTTGTAAAGCTGAGCTGATAGTGGAACTCCTTAACGCATAAGAGTTCAGTGATTATGACGCTAGAAATTAGTCCTAGTTAGGTACCTACTTTATTGAAGAACATAGTCAAAAGTTGCAACCCTCCCATTTTTTTCTTGAAGTCTAATTTTTGGGATTAATAAATTGGGCATCCACTCTCTCTTAATAACTTTTACACTAAGCAAATGAAATAAATAAACGATGTAGGTCGTTACGAATTCTTTCATCGACAAGGGGTTTGTACAAATCTAATTAAAAGTTTCTAAGTTACTGCACACATTCATGCAGTCCTTCATACAAATTGTATGAAAAACAAGGTTATTTTTGTTGTCAGCAAAAAGTGGTATTTTGGCTAAATGAAAGTGGAAGTAAGTGAACCACTACATTAGTCGTTGGCATGAAACCCTCAATACGCGAGTCCGACTCGCACTCGGCCGGTGTTTAATTTTTTTGTATCAGAATTTCGAAAAACCTTCTAAGGCACTTGGCCGGTGTTTTTATGTAATATAAATTAAGAATGCGCTATTGAACACATCAAAGCTTTTTAGCGTTATTGGAAGTTTATGAATAACTAGCGGTCGCCCACGTTAATATCACATTTCCCGTAAAATATTTCAACGCAAAACACATTTTTTCATTAGAGAGAGTAAGAGGTCTGAAACTTTACCGAGCATTATTTTGATGCGGAGTTATTAAAATGATGTAAGTGCCATTTTTAGAGTTCCGTAGCCGAATGGCAAAAATCGGAACCCTTATACTTTTGTCAAGTCTGTCTGTCTGTCCGTCCGTATGTCACAGTCACTTTATTCTACCTATCTATGGATAGGTCTTTCAATAGGACATTGAGGTTCCTAAAACCATTTTCTTTTAATGTCTACCGTTTGATAGATAGAGGCTTCCAAAGTGGTCAAATGGGCGTCTCCCCCCCCCCCCCCCCTCTAACTTCTAAACTAAGCAAGTGTAAATTTTGATAAAATATATATAATATAGATCTTCACAAATACTTTCAACGAAAATTGGTTTGAACGAGATCCAACGAGTAGTTTTGAGATATAGCACACTTTCAACAACCGCAAGCATAACTTTGTTTTTCATACAAACATTATGAAAAATAAAGTTATATTTGCTTTCAACAAAATATTGGGGTATTTTAGCTAAAAGGAAGTAAGCGGATTCCCTAATTCAAGTAAAGTTGGCGCGGAACCTTCAATGCGCGAGTCCAACTCGCACTTGAGGGTTTTTTTCTTCAATGAATTGGTCGTGATGATGAATATGTTTATTTTGATAGACAATACATACACGTCCCCATCAAACACATTTGAAAATACATAATTTTGTATCAAATTTATGAACATATGAAAAAAGTTTGTGGTGAGTAGGTAAATCATATCAGATAGATATATGCTGTCGCGACTATATTGTTGAACTTTTACTGAACCCGTTTTTGCACCATTTTTCATCGTTGCTCTGCTTTTTAAGTAGGATCGTAATGTTATATAGCTTAAAGCCTTCCTTGATAAATAAGCTATCCAACACAAAACAATTTCAAAAGGGTCCAGTAGTTTTTGAGATGCTTATCTCGCGTTCAAACAAACTAGCAAACAAAGAAACTCATCAGCTTTTTAATATTAGTATAGACTAGCAGTTTCCCGCGGCTTCACCCGCGTAAATGTCGTGTCTCATAAAATATGGCTGTAAATTAAAGCCCAGTGTTATTCCAATGTATAAATTATACTTATTTTTGTTAAGTTTGATCAAAATCCATTCAGTAGTTTTAGCGTGAAGGAGTTACAAACACACATCCATCCTCACAAACTTTCGCATGTATAAGTAGGTGTTGGATAGTAGAATGTTTTTTGGGATTCTTACTAAAACAATGTAACAACATATTTTAACTTTTTATGAATAAGACTGTAAATGAGCACATTATTATTATTTTTATTCGGTAGTCGTGGAGAAGGGACACCTAATGATGATATCAACACAGTGTTATTGTATTCTCTTAAGGTCTGGGCACACGGCTGGCGTGGCGGGACGGCGACGTGACGGCGACGCGACGCCGACGGGTTGGACGAGTTGTATAATATAGAAATATGTGAGAAAGGACAGATAGCGCCGCCACGCTCGGCGGGGCGGTAACTAGCGAGTCACGTCGGCGTCGCGCCGAGCGCGAATATAAAACAAAGCGCGGCGGGACGGGCCACCGTCACGCCGAGCGTGGCGTGAGCGGAACGGCGAGCATTGTGTTATACGATGTTCGTATTTAGCTAGTCACACAGATGACGGAGCGTGGACGTGTCGCGCTCGGCGGGACGGAGTTTTGTTATTTAATACAACTTTTAGTACAAAAAAAGGATATTGCAGCAATTGAACGTCTGATAGAATGAGTCAGAGGTTACACATTGTTGTACGACCGTAGCCATACTTATTCTAAAGCGCTAGGTATTGATACATTATTGATTATTTCTTCGATTATTATTTAAAAATGTGAAATCACGTCACACCGCGGGCGGGACGGCCGGCGCGACGCCAGCGGGACGGTCACGCCGGCAGTGTGACTGCCTCATAGCGCCGTTCCGCCGGCGTCATGTCGCCGTCCCGCCACGCCGGCTGTGTGCCCAGACCTTTATGGTGTAACCACACCGCCCGGCGGCATATGTCAAAAAATTTTAAGATACTATGGAAAAAGCCGCTACGGCATGGGTAGCGAAGTGGTTTCATTACACATATTATGTGTCTTTACGTTTACTTTAGCATTGACATGAAAAGTCTATTGACATGATAGGAGCCAATGTTAAGTTAGCTTTGCGCGTTGCGTTGCGCGAAGCGGGCCGTCAGAAACACAAACAAACGGTGAAGTTTGTAGCGTTCAAGTAGGACCGTTTTCGCAAGCGTTTATTCGAGTAGTAGCGTTGCATGTCGCGATTTTCGCCGCGTGGGACGCGGAAAATAGACAATACTTGAGTGTAATGTAATGAATATGATGGTACCTATACGGTTAACGTCTTGTTTGTTGTTCAATAAATGTTTGGATTGATGAATGCTGATTTTTAGGTCCAATATTTGGTGTGACACGTAACGGGAATCCTGTGATCCAGATGGGCCCATACAGGTTTAACCGGATGAACCGCTGCAAAGGGCCTAAAGTGAGGTGGACGTGCATCAAGACACCAGGCGGCTGCCGCGCTGCACTTACCACCTTTGACAACATCATCATCAAAACTCAAAATGAGCACAATCATTAATAAAGATAAGAAAGGTAGAGGACACCTTATAATGATGTCAGCAGAGTGTTTGTATCATACAGATGATATAGGTACACTTACTTTCATACAGATGAAACGACTCTATGTTCAAAATATGCGCATGTCTGTTATAAATGTGAAACTAAAGTCATGATGTGTTTCTATTATATTTATGGCTTTGTGTCAATTAAAAATATATCTTGAAGTACTTACTAGCTAAGTTTTTCTTTTTCAAGACTTTCATAGTAAGGATGATAAACATCATTGTTTTAGGTCCTGTATTTGGTGTGACGTGTCATGGGAACCCTTTTATGCAGTTGGGTCCATACAGATTTAATCGGCTGAGTCGCTACAAGGGGCCCAAAGTGCGGTGGATATGTAATAGGAAGACGAGTGGTTGCCGAGTTGCATTCACCACTGCGGACAAAGTCATTAGGTATCAAAACTAAAAATGAACATAACCATTGAAAGGACTAAAAGCGCAGCGTAGGACGTCCACCGATAAGATGGACAGATGACCTAGTAAAGGTCGCAGGACCTTACTGGATGCAGACCTCTCACAACCGGTCGCTGTGGAAAACTGTGGAGGAGGCTTATGTTCAGATGTGGACGTCCTTTGGCTGACAAGGAAGATAATGATAATGATTGAGATGGACACGTGTCTAATGATCACGTTATAGAGGAACGGAAATAGTAAACGGATGTGAATTTTGATTTATTATGTAAATTTCGTTGAAACGTATAGGTAAGTAGATATTATTGCTATCTTTTTTTTTTTTTTTTCCATTTATTACAAATAAAAGAACTTATAAACATGCAGGTATACTTAGCATAAAACCACTAAGGTTTGTTACTTACTAATTTTACAGTATACGTCGACCAACTTATAAACAAACAACTTAAAGTATAATGTAGCTTAGTTAGAAAATATTTCGTACTTAATTATCTATATTATTTCAGACATACATGATAGAATTAGACAAATACGTGCTGGTTTATTACAATCTAATATGAAACCTCTAAAAGCGAATTAAGGAAATGTGTTTTGAGCTTGTGTTTAATGTTTTTACGTGTCAAATTATTCCTTAAATCCGTAGGCAGTTTATTTATCAGTCGCGGAACAATATATTCAGATGTTCGTCTACCATATTCATTGCTCACGCGCTCAAGCGAGTTGCAACTCAGCTGACGTCGAGCTACCGATCGGGTGTATACAGGTTGTGCGGTTTGTGGTTGTTGTTGAATGGTTATGAAGAAAAGCTTTTTTAACAAAATTAATGTAACTTGACTATGTACGGGCAATACTTTACAATAACTAAATAGGCCGAAATAATCGTCGCCATACTGATATCTAATTTTTTTAGGTACTATATTCTTTAAAATTCTAATCTGAAGGTCATATATTTTATTTAAATATGTATTATACGTACGCCCGTAGCTGCATAAACCATATTGAATGTGTGATTCAGCTAGTGAATTATATAGCATTAACTTAACTTTAAAAGGAATTCTGTTTTTAAGTATTATGACATTTGCCAAAAAATGTCTTAATTTATTACAAACATGTTCTACGTGGTTAAACCAATTGAATTTACTATCAATTTGAAGACCTAAATATGTTTGACAATCTACTATATCTATAGGATCACAGCTGCACCGATTTGGAATAGACAAGTGTAGACATTTATGATCATGGGCTATAATACCCTTCAAGGGGACGCTTGTGATGTAAGGTGATTTAATCGGCAGTAATTTTGTTTTAGATGCATTGACAACCAATCCTACGTCGTGACACCACTTGAGGAGATTATTAAAATCTGATTGTAGCATGTCACAAGCTACATTTGGGTCTTTATTAGCAGCTACCAGACAGGTGTCATCAGCAAATTGGTAGCATGTACTATGTTGGATGTACTTATTCATATCGTTGACATACGATAGAAAATGGAGAGGTCCTAACACCGATCCTTGAGCTGTGCCTTCCGTACTATCTATAGGTTCACTAAAAACACCATTTACCTTTACTTGAAACCTCCTATTTTCTAGGTAGCTGCAACACCACTTAATAAGCGGTCCACGTATACCACAGTTGCTTAATTTGGTTATTAGTTGCTTATGATCCAGAGTATCAAAAGCACGTGAAAAGTCTATAAACAAAACACAAACATGCAGTTTCCTATTTAGGTGCGTATTAACTTCATCGGTAAATTTAAGTAGTAAGTCTGACGTGCTTTTACCCGTTTGAAACCCATATTGATTTGGATATAGAACATCATTTGAGCGATAAAATTGGTGTATTTGTTCACAAATATACTTTTCGACAATCTTGTCAATAGACGAAAGCAGTGTAATTGGACGATAGTTTGAATAGTCGTCTCGCTTCCCTTTTTTATGTAAAGGCCTAACACATCCCAGCTTTAAATCGTCAGGGTAGATTCCCTCTTTTACGCTATAGTTAATCAGATCTGCAATAGCCCCCGATACATTTCCTCCTATACTCCTTATGTCAGACACTCTTATATTATCCGACCCCGGTGCTTTCCTCGGATTCAAATTTTTAATGATTTTAAGGACTTCATTTCCCGTAGCTTTTTTAAAGTAAATACTACAATTAGTGGAACTGGACTGATTTGTGTTTAGTAACTTTGTGCTGCATTTAGGAATGATATCTTTAACAGCTTTATCAAATCCTGTAGCAAAACTGTCAACAATACATTTTTTTGTTAAACCATGTTTTTCAAAGGCTTTCTGAACCGCAGCATCAATTGTCAAGGTCATTCTACCGAGCATGTTATTAATTATCTGGTACATTTTTTTGTTATATGTATAGTTTGCCTTTATTTCTTTAATGTAGTAATTGTTACGCCTTAGTTCTAGAAGTTTATGAATTTTATTACGTGTTCTATTATATTCCAATCGTAGTTTTAAATTATCAGGATTTTTTCGCCACAATTTAAACAAATTATTCCTTTTATCGCATAATTTAGTTACATTGCTATCAACCCAAGGGGCCCTATAATTAACTTTACATTTTTTAAAATTCTTTACATTCGTTCTGGTTGCTGCCGCAGTCGCATTTTGAAAGGACAGTTTAATAAAGTTAAAAACATCAATTGGTGAGGTCATATTACTTGTTTGGAACCATTTCACTTTATTTAACTCATCTCGAAGAATGTCGTAATCGATAATTTGCCTTGGTACACCCTGTATGCTGCCTGGTAAGCGGATTGTATCGTCGATGCAAGCGAGAACGATAGCTCGGTGGTCGGCCAGTGCGATATCTAATACAGCCGTGTACGGACGTGATGTGGGAAATCGAGTGAAAAAGTGATCAATGCACGATTTAGTTATTTTTTTTAGTTTCATCTCAAGCCTAGTATACTCTGATATACCGCACATCAGTCCGTGCTCGCTGAGTCTTTCTAGATATGAGTGCCTAAGTGAATCTATGCGTTTCAGGTCGATATTTGTGTCACCTACGAGTAACATGTTTTGTTTTGAGCTGTACTTAGCCACGTATTTGTCTAACTCCTTAACAAAAACAGGTTTGCTATTACGAGGAGGACGATACACAGCACAGATAACTACCTCCTGATCTGCGTGGGTTTTTAGTATTCCTGTTACATTTTCAAATGACCAGGTGGAATGGCAAATTGGAGTGAATTTTAAATGTGATCTTATATAAACAATAATGCCACCACCTTTTCTGTCAGAGCGTAATTGTGAATACATGATATACCCAGTTAAATTATACAGTTGTATATTATTTGAGGATATGGCTGCTTCGGTTATAACAATAACATCTATTGGTAACGTGCAGTTATGGATAATTTGTTGCAATTTAGGGAAGTTTTTAATCATTGATCTAATATTTATGTGCATACATGAAAAACTGAGAAAACTATTTATAGGCAATTTATGAATAAAATCGTTTATAGAAGTACAGTCATTTAATTCAGTTATATTACTATCCATTAAGTTTAATAAGTTTTTAAACAGGTAGGTAAATAAATAAAAAATAAAGAAAGGAAAGAATGTATTGGAAGCTTATTACTTAGTTAAATGGTTGGTAGACTGGGTCGGGATGTTATTTAGATCTTTAATTGATCGAATATAAAATATTTTACTAGTCTCCGTTTCCCTAGCACATACCTTCCCATCCTTGCACCATACGAATTTAAATGATTTGCTTAACTGAGCTTTAGTAGTATATAATAACGTTTTTAAATATTTAGTCAGTGCTTCTCTTAGGTAAACACGGTGTTCGACTTTTTCAGCAGGAACGTTATCTTCGTAGCTACTTCTTCAAAACTTTCATGCATGATGATTATTAAAAAACAAGGTGTGGCGATTAACTTATTAACCCTCTTAGGTCTAATATTTAGTGTGACCCGTCATGGGAACCCTGTTCTCCAATTGTGTTCATACAGGTATAATCGTGCCTAAAGCGCGGTGGACATGTACTAGAACGAGCGGTTGCTGCCGTGTGTCTCTCTCTACATTGCACGACGTCATCTTCAAAACTCACAATGAGCGGAATCATTAAATACTATACGCCCCTTACACACTGCAACTTTTAGCATCGCGACTCGCGAAAAAAGTCGCAGTGTGTAAAGGGGTTTAGTGGGAGCCATTCTTGTTTATATTTATACGGGCTTGAGTTGCACTCACCGCTGCTGAGAACATCGTCAACAAAACTCGAAATGAATACTACAAACATTGAAAAGGTGAAGTTTAGATGGACGTTTAAAGATGACGTAATATTGATGTAGAAACAAAACTATGAAATAGATGTGAATTTTGTTTATAATGTTAATAGAATCCTTTGGAAATTATTAGTAAGTACTTATTTTTACTAATATGCTACTTCTTCTTCTCTGAAACTTTAATGTAAGAGCATAATGATTTATTAATATGTCAATAAACACAGTTTGGTGGTTAACTTATTAATCCATGCTTTTAGGTCCAACATTTGGTTTGAATCGTAAGGGAAACCCAGTGATCCAGGTGGGCACCTACCGGTTTTACCGGGGGAACCGCAACAAGGGATCTCGGGTGCGGTGGACCTGCATGAAGACGGCGGGGGGCTGCCGCGCCTCGCTCACCACCTTGGATGACGTAATCGTCAAAACTCACAATGAGCATAATCATTAAATACTTACCTAGGTCTAGGTCGACACATAAGGATGACGTCACTGAGGTTTCTTGGTGACGTATTCATTAAGTATGTGTGTGTAAGAACGGTTCTTATTGTATTAGATTTTACATTTTTCACGCGGCATAAGTCGAATGTCGTAAATGTTTGAGGTGTTGTTACATTTTTTTTCCTGCTAGGACATGTTCGTTACTTTGACACACAGGTCCTTGGTTTGACAAGTCTAGACGAGGGAAGCCTGTCATCTTGGTGGGAAACAATAAGTTCTGGCTAGGCAGATACTCAAGGTTTCAGGGGAAGCGATGGTACTGATGGCAAATCCGCATTGAACACCAATAATTATGTCAAAGTCGACACTCAGGGAGAGCGCAACCATCAGTGTGAAAGATGTTATCTGTTTAAACACTTTATATCATACGTTATCATATTTCACTTAGAATTATGTAGTAGATGTTTATCTCTGTTAACAAATTTGTATAATTTAACGTACGTACGTAGTAAGTTCATACATTTCTAACATTTATATTTTTAATATTTTCGTGTGTAGTGGGAACAAACAATGATAATAAGTGCCTTATCTGTATAGAAAATGCTGTGAATGACGTGTTACTTTAAAGTTCATTGAAAGGTCATTTGATATTAAATATAAAACAGTTTAAAGCGAATAAGATTTATTAGTATTAAGCTTACTTTTTTTGGTTAATTTTATTACTAAAAGAAGACCTTAATTTTGTGTATTCTTAAAAAGAGTTTATTTTTTGGGTAAGAGGTTCCTGGACCCTCGTTTAATATTAACTGACACTTCAGTTAGTTAAAAAGATGTTAGGAATAAACTATAGGTACTATTAATTATTGACAAAATTGTTTAATACCTGCGGCTAAGGCTAAAATAAGGCTGCTAAAGTTAATATATTTTTAAGTATAAGTGACTATTTTAGTCATAGAAGTCAATGACTACAGTAATGGATTTCTCATAATTAGATTTAAGTACAAACCTACTTGTCGTCAGGGTATTAAAATAATAAAAAAGGAGAGGCCTATAACATGATACAGATGAATATTTTTATACGTTTATAAGCATGCCACGCAATTTCAATATACTAGAATTAAAATGAAACCAAAAAGAAGTACGAGCACTTAGAAGTATTTAGTTTTTGTTAAAGATAATATATTTTTTATGTTCTTGTTATAATCATGTAATAAATATGATACTTATTTCGGCGAGTTTTCATTTTTCATACAGTGTGTGTAATAATGAAACTTTAAGGGCAATATGTATTTACAATTATACTAATTATAGGTACAATATACTGAGTCATTTTAGTAAAAGGGTCTTTTAATCGTTAATAACTCGAAGTAATAAACCCAAAGTAGTGATTGACAAATCAATTTGTTAAGTAACTTTATTACTATAAGGTTTTTTTATGTATGTCTACTATTTTAAAATTAAATGCCCTAATGTGCAAAAGACTGTAAAAGAAACTTTGTCCTTTCGGTAAATAAAAACTGAAGCCAACCAAACCAAAAACGACCCCTAAACGACGTTAGACCCGTGAATTTCCCGTGGAAGATAATTTTCGTGTAAATACAAAAAAAACTCACATTCATATGATGGGGCTTAAGAATTGATTTGGGGTATATTACTCGATAAAATTCATTGTAGATATTGTCCTTAAAGTTTTATTATTTCACGCCTGGACACACTATAAGAGTCCCTTAGTATCAACTGTGGTATTATGGGGCTCTTAGTATTATAATTGATGTTTGAATCCGAATATCCTTACCTGTATTTCATATTGTTATTTTAAAGAAGCGCCACTCGGTAGGAGGATAATGTGCGTAGTAAAGTTAGCCTGTAATGTCCCACTGCTGGGCGAAGGCATAATCTCAACTATGAGGTAGCTTTAGCCATACTATACCACGCGGGCTCAGTGTGGTTTGGTGGAGGGGTGTTTGCAACCTTAGGCCGCAAACTGGACGGCCGCGGGTGCGGGCGCGGAGGCGACCGCGGAGCTCGCGCGATTTGATATTTATGCTTAAGTTTGTATTAATCGTTCTGGAGGGCCGCGGCGCGGTCGACGAGAAATTGCCTTGCCGCTCGCACCGCAGTCGCCCCCGCGCCCGTCCAGTTTGCGGCCTTACTGTTAGATGTTATCAATCAAGCCGCCTAAAAGGCTTCTGAACACACTTAACCACTAATAAAAGCCTATACCTGTTGCTTAAAAGCGTTTGTGAGGGTTACAATTGAAGTTACTGGTAAAAAGCTAGAGGTGGTGCCCTCTGGTTTATGGCAGTTAGCTGGATCCAACGGCGTAACGTGCCTTTATAAGCACGGCGATGCTCGTGATATTCGTCACTTACATGGTCACCCATCCAAACACGACCGCGCCGTTGGTTGCATAACTTCGGTATCACTACCACCACTGCGCTACGAGCTCCTTACGAGCAATGTGCGTCGGCAACTACAGATTCAGCCGGCGCATTGCGAGAGACCAAGGCAAGATGGCTGTGTGCCAGCATATCGTCTAGTTGCAGTGCCATCCTCATCACACATCACATCACATCACATCAAAATGAAGGCATCGTCATCAGGACTTTAAACTGCCACAATCACACAAAATTATCGGCTAAGATACAAATAATAATTTAGGGGTTATTATTCTTTTATTTTGTTACAAAGTACCTACTACTTATCTTTAAGAAAACGTAAGTATTATTTGTATACAATAGCAAGTACTGCTTACTGATACCGTAGATTGGCTTTTTAGGGTTCCGTAGCCAAATGGCAAAAAACGGAACCCTTATAGTTTCGTCAAGTCTCTCTGTCTGTCTGTCCGTCCGTATGTCACAGCCACTTTATTCTGTAACTATAAGCATCACACTTGCAATTTGGTAGAAAGATGAATCCTGTTAACCGCTTTACGATTCTTATACAAAAAATCAATAAATATATGACATTTAAGGGGGGGGGGGGGGGTAGCGGAGCTCCCATACATAAAACAAGAACCGAAAAAAATATTTGTCAAACCTATACGTAAAATGACATACCTAAAGGTTCCTAAAACCATTTTCTTATAAAAAGTAACGTTTCATAGCTAGACACTTCCAAAGTGATAAAATGGGCGTCCCCCCCCCCCCATGTTACTTCTAAGCTAAGTGAGTATAAGTTTTGAAAAATAATATAACGCAGATCTTAACAAATACTTTCAACGAAAATTGGTTTGGACGAAATCGAACTAGTAGTTTTTGAAATATAGCACATTTTCAACAACCGCAAACACAACTACTTTGTTCGTCATACAAACACTAGTTCTTTAGTAAAATACAACAAAATATTGTGGTATTTTACTAAAAGGAAGACAGTGGATTGCCTTATTCAATCAAAGTGGGCACGGAACCCTCAGTGCGCGAGTCCGAATCGCACTTGGCCCGTTTTTTTAAAAGTACTTAGCTTCACTTTTAGATTCAAGAGACTCCGACTTCTTGTATTATATCTGTCTATGAATTTATAATTTTCTTTAGTGGCTTACTTCAAGACCACTCTGACACTGTGGGAACCCAGAAACTCATCGTCAAGACTCTGAACACATAACCATTGAATTGCGATGTGAATTTTCGCGGACGAAAACGTTTGACGAGATTTCACTCCAAATATTTTTCTCAAATCTGAAAGATTTGTGTTTTTTATTAATTCTATTACGGCAACTTTATCTTAAGTACAAATTCTCGTATAGTACTAGTTTTCTTTTTCCTACTCGAACATCAATTGTTGCAATTAGAGTGTGTTTTTTTTTTAATTAATACTAACAAATAAGACAAATATTGTTGCCAGGGGAGAGAGGAGAGGGGGGTGAGAGGTGATGATCATAGGCAAAAACTAGTTCTACCGCTGGTGCTATAGCAGAGACCGCGGATGCCGCGCCACCGTCACCACTTACACCAATGACGTCGTCAAGTTAAAGAACATACATAACCAGTAAGAAAGATAAGAGATTTGCTAATTCAGTTTTTATATCTCTACTAGCGGACCCGACAGACGTTGTCCTGTCTACACGTCTTTAATTTGAAAATTGATCCCCTTGAACACACACAAAAAATTTCATCAAAATCGGTCCAGTCGTTTGAGAGAAGTTCAGTGACATACACACTCACAGAAGAATTATATAAAAATAAATAAAAAATCTATATTGTCTCGGGTCTGGGTGTTGTGGTACCACCGTTGTGTCTGATTTTTCATAACACAAGTGCATGAGCTACTTACTTTAGGATCAGATCAATGTATGAGATTGGTGTCCAATATTTTTGATTGAATGCAGAAAGACTCCTTATTGTATTAATTATGTAGTAGAATTAAATCAAAGAACTTGGCTGTAAGCTATAAGATGACAGATCTGTAAAATTGAACTATTTATGCTTAAGCCATTTACTCAGATAGGCGCAGTCTATGAGAAAAAGTCTACTTTGTGGATGATTAATAAAGTTCAATTTGTAGGTATGATTAATTTTCACCAGAATGACGAGTAGGATGATGAACGTCATTACATAAACTTGCGTAGCTGCAGTTTTATTTGAAAAGTTCCCTATGCATGAATGATTAAGTTTAAAAATAGCGTTTTGAAGCTATCTACTTACATGGTGAGTTTCTCGTTGTATTCAATATATATTTAACCGACTTCAAAAAAGGAGGAAGCTATCAATTCGACTGTATGTTTTTTTTTGTTTCTATGTTACCTCATATCTCAGTCGTTTGTCGACCGATTCGAAAAAAAATTTCGCTTACCTAGAGGGTATACCTTCTAGTTGGTCTCATTGTTGCCAATTTGGGATCTGATGATGGGATCTTGGTGTAATCGAGGGAAACCTTCAAATTTTGAAGGCACGTATAGTATGTTTTTACTAAAATCTTAATGTTGACGTGTTGTTACGTCTGATAGTTAACATCTTGTGGGGCTGATTTGATGGTGGAACTTCTTAACGCTTAGGAGTTCAGTAATTATAATGACAGAACTTATGATAGGTAGTTTGTAGCTTCATAAAGAACAGAGTCATAATGTGCAACTCCCTCCCCCCCTCTTCTGTTTCAGAAAAAACCGACCTCAAAACCAAAATGCACTAAAAACTCTTAAATAATCTCTTGACCATTGAAAGGAAAGAAATCCATTGTTTTCTTAAAATGTCGGTGATCAATACAATTTTCTTAATTACAAATACCTTCCCTTTACAAATAGGTACTTTATTCGATTTTTTTCAAAGAATTTTCTAATTAATTATATTATGTTAACGTCTTGTTTCTTTTTCAGAATCGTCAGACGATCATCAGCTAGAGGCGGTTTTCACAAAATCTCGTTTCGGTAAGCCGGCGATCCAGATGGGGCGATACCGGTTCAACAAGTGGTCGGGCAGCAAAGGACGGC
Source organism: Pyrausta purpuralis (assembly GCA_963924145.1). Lineage (NCBI taxonomy): Eukaryota > Metazoa > Arthropoda > Insecta > Lepidoptera > Crambidae > Pyrausta > Pyrausta purpuralis. The sequence continues at coordinate 26,160,552 of OZ001643.1, forward strand.
GCGCGCGCTGGGTCTGTGCCAAGACCTGCTACGGATGCCGCGCCAAGATCATCACCATGGATGACATTATCATCTCCGCGATATGTGTGCACAACCATTGAGTTGTATACTTTACTTACCGCTCTGATTGCATTATAAGACGCTGAACGTGTAAACGTACCATGTCAAAGATGTCCTTAAATTAATTTTGAAACGTTCTATGATGACTGATATTAGAATCAATTTTGAAAATTGTTTTTTATCTCCCTTAAATTCCCCACGTTTTTCTTAGTTGACGTTGTATTATGGCGGGATTAGGCATTATGTTAAATTTTATTTTGGTATGATTGTGGGGGTTCCACACTTTTAGGGATGATATGATAAGAGGGTTTAAGGAATGATAAATCAAACCGCTCTGATAGAGTGCTGCTAATACACTGATTTAATTGATCATGTTAAAAGTATAAAATTGATGCATTGACAAAATAAGCTCGCGGCGGTGTCATAATATAAAGGCGCCGCTACACTGTTAATGATAGTGGAAAGCGATAACATATTTAAGTACATAAATGTACGATAGCTCGTACATCTTGGCCAACTACACAAGAAAAAGAACAGAAGAAGATAAGATTTAAAATAAACAATGTTAAGAAATGTAAGGAAGCTAATTCATGATTTAAAAAAAGTCAATGTCTTAATTATAACTCCTGATCGATTACTACGGTATCACTTGGCACAATAAACCGCACTGGTCGGGCTACCATTGGTGAGGTACCCTTGTCTACACTTAACACACTTTGCGTGCGCGTTATATTCGCCACTTCACTATCACTTCCACTAGCATTTGTTCCGCGCGGGCGGGCGGGGCCTCCCGCCTGCTCTCCCTGCTGTTGCTGCGGCTCGTCGCGGTCCTCAGGAGTCCGCTGCTCTGAGCGCCTGCTCCTTATCTTTGCATATGCAAAAATGCTGCCGGCGACAAGTATGATGAAGATGATGACGTAACAAATAGTATAGTGGTGTACGTCATGTACAGTTAACTGTCCTGACTGTGATTTCTTCAAAGTTTCCAATCCAGTCTTGATCTGATTATATTGATGATTATTATTTTCAAACGTCGGATAGTCGAACTATATTTCTGTAACGTTTATCTCTTCATTGATATAGATTTTGTTGAGAAAGTTATTATGAGCATAAATTGAGAACGAATCACCCCTCAGAGTGCAACCTTGGCCAATATTTATGATCCCGTTTTCATAGAGTTTAGTTACTGTCATTCCTGAAGCTGTGCATATTATACGAACTGTACATTCGTTGCAACAAGAAAACAACCACGAATTCTGGTGGTGTAATTTGACCCACTGGTTACGGCATGTAGTAAGCGATGATATACAGGGTGATTCACTTTTTATATCATCAATCATATTTATTTTGCAGAAATATTGTTTTAGGGCAAGATCATAGACGGGTTTGTCGAAAGAGCAAAGGAGTTTTTCCGTCGAAACTATAACGCATGATCTGAGATCATTGTCTGACAATAACATGACCACATCCTTTCTCATATTGTAGGCTATGTAGGGTAATTTTGATGTTATTTGAATTGATAAATTCGCCGACCTTTTATGTGGAATGCTGATTATTCTATTAACTTGATAGATGTCACTGCTCACTAAGGGAATCTTGATTTCTATAATTAAATAATTGTTGACAACCCTGCCGTATACACTCAGTAATTTGTAGATATCTTTTATTGAATTTATTCCGACCGGCAGACTTAAATCAGACTGTATATAGCGTGATATTAAATTGATTTGTTCATTCAATTGCTCAGGTGTTATCAAATGCGTATCGATGTGCCCATGACTGATGTCGGTGACTGTATCCAATAAGCTTTGCTGAATTCTCCTTAAATTGGATAGAATGATACTAGCCGTTAAAGCCGACGATGTGATATAGTTAGCATTTTTATTAACGAGTGTTACTTGACCCAACTCCGCTGTGATGTTATTTAGACGCTGCTTGATAAAACTAAATTGCTTGTTCATATTATTTTCGTTACGTTTGAGCACATTGTACTCTGCCTCCAGAACTATCGTTTGATTGCGGATTAAGTTTTTTAAGTGATTTTCATTTTGTGTGATTTTTATGATGTCCTTTTCATAACTTTCAGCAAATCTTTGATCCAAAACGCCAAATAAAGAGTTCGCTAAATAACCCACGCCGTCGATAAGCCCCCTTTTTTGCCTAATTTGCGACTTATGCTGCAGTAATGTGTTGTAGTGTTCTATTTCTCGTATTTCATTTTTCAATTGATAAATAATGCTCTTATACTGAGGGTCGGAACCGGCTACTTCTTCGAGATGATTGATGAAATGATCCATGTTATCTAACCCCTGCCAGTAGGTAGACATATTGTAAAAAACAATGAGTTTCCATTCATCTCTGATATGCTGGAGATTGGTAATTTTATCAAAATATAAACTCTGACTGTCATTTTGCAGATAAGTTACATTAAACACTGATGAGGTCGATGAAATTTGCTGCTGTAAACTTGATGAAAATAACGAAAGTAGTGTCAAAAGAATTGCATACGCAGATATAATGTTTTTTTGGGCACGAGTGCGCCTAGATGACGGTAAGGCGTCATTCGCTGATAATCTGCTGATTAGGTTTTCATGCTTGTCAGTGTTAGAAGCCTCAGGCTGCATATTTGATTCCTCTTGATTATGTACCGGAAGTAGGCACAATTTAGTTATAGGGCGCTTGATAATGCCACATTTTGTCTTCAACGTGACGACGCGTACGTGTCCATCCTTACCTGGATGAGTATCGATCACGCGCTCCAGACCCCATCTGCTTGCTGGAAGGTTTTCATCCTTTATTAGTACGACGTCATTGATTTTGATGTCTGCTTTAACACTTAACCATTTGCTACGCGTCTGAAGAGTTTGTAAATACTCCTGCGACCATTTCTTCCAAAAGCCTCTAGACATAGATTGAACCAGTTGCCATCTCATTGGAAGGGTGATATTGCATGATTCTGGTTCCGCACTTGATAATAACGGACCGCCAATCAAAAAGTGACCGGGGGTTAATACCTCGAGGTCTTCAATATTTTCGGTTAAGGTGTATAGTGGTCGTGAATTGAGGCAAGCCTCGATCTGTGCCAGAAGAGTTGTAAATTCTTCAAACGTTAATTTGTGTGCGCCGATAACACGACGCAGATGATATTTCATGCTTCGGACTGCAGATTCCCACAATCCTCCGGCGCTGGGCCACCCTGGCGCGTTAAAATGCCAGTTCGTTCCAACCTCATTAATAACATTTATGAAATCCGTGTTGATACTCTGAATTATTTGTTGATATTCTTTCTTGAGGTGTTTGGCGGCTCCAACAAAGTTAGTACCATTATCGCTGTACATCTCCTTTGGTGTTCCACGCCTGGCGCACATTCGTCTGAATGCGGCAAGAAATGATGCTGTGCTGAGATCGGATACCAACTCTAGATGTATGGCCTTGGTGGTCAGACACACAAAAACAGCTATGTATCCTTTAGTTGTCCTGATTCCGCGGCCTTTGTTCGCCTTAAGTTCCACATGCCCTGTGAAATCCACTCCACAGTGAGTGAAAGGTCGCGATGGCGTGACTCTAGGTGCTGGCAGGTCAGCCATGATCTGATCAAGTTTTTGATGACTAAATCGACGACAAGTCACACATCTCCTTAGTTGCTTTTTCACGGTGCGCATGCCACTAAGGATCCAATACTTATCTCTGATGTAGGATAGTGACAGTCTAGGACCCCCGTGAAATGTGGCAGCGTGAGCCTGATTGATAATTAACTCCGTTAGGCGGCCTTGATTTGATATGATAATCGGATTTTTCCCTGAAACATTTGAGTTTGATAGTCGCCCGCCGACTCGCAGTAGTCCATCTTTGTCCAATTGTGGATTTAAAGTTGATAATCTGCTATTAATATGAACTTTTCCTGATAATTTTAAATTATTTATGTCATCCTTGAAATCATTTGCCTGTGTGTATCTAATGATTGTGTGAAGTGCATTGTTTAGTTCCGATGACGACAGTACAGTTGTCGTTTCAGCATTATGCCGACCCCGGGCGCGCGAAATGAAACGCGATATCCATGCGATAACTTTTGCCGCTCTTGTAATTGAATTATGTTTGTATAATAATTCTGATATGATTGAAGTGTCGTGCGCTACGTCTTGGTCTAATAAGGCTGTGCACACACTGGGCTTTTTCGCTTCCAGGGTTGGTTGTTGATATTTAACATATGGTGCATCTGTATGTTTGAATGTGATCAACCACTCAGGGCCTTCCCACCAAATCGAATGATTTAATAGCTGATTGCTTGATAAGCCGCGTGTAGCACAGTCAGCTGCGTTATCTTCTGACCGTACATGACGCCATAGTGACGGTGGTAACACATTGATTATTTGTTGGACGCGGTTAGCAACAAATTGATGCCACCTTGAAATGTCCCCTTGAATCCACCCAAGGACGACCATTGAATCTGACCATGCATGTAATTTGATATCAGTTCGTGTAAGACATTCCAAAACCTTTTTCATTAATGTGGCCAGTAACACTCCGCTAGATAACTCAAGTCTCGGCAGTGTAATTTTTTTGTTCAACGGAGCCAACTTCGTTTTGGCGGCAACGAGCCTCGATGTGCGCTCACCCTTATCGTTGATAGTAACGATGTATACAGAGCAAGCGTATGTTTTTTCCGTAGCATCACAGAAACCGTGCAATTCATATATATTATCTGTATTGCCGAAGTGCCGTGGTACACTGATTTTGTCTATGCTTTGCAGGTCAGATCTTAACTTATGCCATTCATCTTGGATTTCGATAGGCAGCTCCTCATCCCATGATATCCCGGTGGCCCACGCCTTTTGGAATAATAACTTTGATCTGATTGTTAAAGGCGATAGCCAGCCAATGGGGTCAAAAACCTTTGAAATTTGAGAGAGCAACTGTCGTTTTGTTTTAGTGTTGTCGTCTTCGCAATTTAGATATATGTTTTTAAATGTAAAGGTTTCCGTTATTGAGTTCCAACGCAAACCTAATGCTTTGGTGGTTTCAGTGTCCTTGAAATCGATTGCTGATGCACTGATCTGATCTGCCGAGAGTCCTTCTAACAGTTGTTGATGATTGCTAGACCACTTACGCAAGTTAAAGCCTGCTCCTTTTAAGATATCGATCAGTTGATTTTGAACCTGTTTCGTCAGTTCAAGCGAATTACTCCCGTAGAAAAGATCATCCATATAAAAATTGTTATTTAGGACATCTGGAGTAAGCGGATATTTTTCGCTATCGTCGATAGCAAGCTGGCGGAGAGTACGCATTGCTAAAAAGGGCGCAGCTTTCTCTCCAAACGAAATCGTTGTTAGCTGATATTCTTGTAGGACTTCATCTTGATGTGCTCTCCAGACAATCCTCTGTAATTGCTGATCTGATTCTCTTACAAAAATCATGCGAAACATTTTTTCAATGTCAGCATTTAAAACGTATTTATATTGCCTCCAGCTTAAAATAAGTGTTAATAGATCCTGCTGAAGATTAGGGCCCCGCTCCATTAAATCATTTAGGCTGTAATTTGATGATGTTTTTGAAGACGCATTAAATACGACTCTTAATTTTGTAGACTCCGAATCTAATTTCCAAACTCCGTGATGAGGAAAGTAGCAGGATGGTCCAGGGCGAGTATCGATCTTGCGCATGTGTCCTAATTGCTCGTACTCGGCCATAAAGTCGCGATAGGGTTTGGCCATAGTTTCATTCTTGCTGAATTTTTGTTCAAGTTGCCGAAACTGCGCAACCGATTTTGATTTTGACAGCCCTAGGTTTTCCTCAAAGCCGAGCTTCATAGGTATGGCTACTTCATACTTTCCACATTCCAATCTTTTTGTGGTTTGCTTGAAAAGATCTTCGCAATACTGCTCTTCCTTGCTAAGAGTAGAAATGTCAGATGCAGTGACGTCCTCCATCTCCCAGTACTTAGAAATGTCACTTAAATTGTTGATAACAACGTGACAATTGAATGATTTCTTCACGTTGCCCGACAGAATCCACCCTAACTTAGTTTGCTGTGCTATGGGGGACTCCTGTACACCTTTGATAAGACCACTCATGATTATATCTGAATAGACATTAGCATCCAGGAGTAGGTCTATGGGGCGTGAGATGTTATACTCCGGGTCTGCTAGATTGATGTTCTCAATGTGTGGCCATGATTGCTTTTTGAAGGAACAGCAAGGTAGATTATTAATAACCTTCGTGATTATCAATGCTTGTGTAGTAAAGTCGTAATTTTTGTAGATGGATTGGCACTCTAACGTTACAATGCCTTTGCTTTGTTTGCAACCGTTACCTATTCCTGATATAGATGCTGAATATTGGTGGCGCTTAAGACCCAGCATCTGCGCAGCGCTTTCTGATATCAAAGAAATTTGTGACCCTTGATCTAGGAGAGCGCGCAACGTGATAAAGTTACCTTCTGCTGATTTGATATTTAGTAATAGTGTAGTGAGTAGAATTTCCTCGTCATTGCTTGCGACATAATTCACATTGTGTGGCTTACGTTCGACGGGTGATTTCGTTGCATTCGTTGAATTATGAGACACTGGCGGCGCTGATTGAAGTGGCGGCATGCTTATATTCGTCGAATCGGAAACCGATGCGCGTGCATATGCATCATGTAGCAATGTATTGTGCTCACCGTTGCAGTCCTTGCACCTTTTCGAAGAAAAACATTTGTTGTTGTAATGATGATACAAGCAATTTTGACAAAGTCGCAACCTTGATACGGTTTTTTGCTTTAAGTCCGCCGTCATGCCTAAAAATTTCTTGCATCTGAATAAATCATGATCTTGAGTACATAAAGGACATTTATTATTCGTAGTCGTCGCAATTGCTTGATATGGTGTCCTTTGCTGATATTTGCCTTGATAGTAATTGGTATGGGGTTTGAAGAAACTCTGCTTGGCTTGATTATAGGCAGGTTTTGGTTGATACGATGCTGATGATTCACGCTTTTGAGTTATGGGCTCTAGAGCTGTAAATTTGTTTTCAAGGAATTCCATAAATTCATCTAAGGCTGGTAATTCCCGGGGGTTCTTGCGCGACTCTTTATAATCACAGTAAGTCTCATGATCTAGCTTTTTTGATAAAATATGAACGAGCAGCGGGTCCCAAGTGTTAGTATCCACGCCTAGATTGTGGATAGCGTGTAGGGTTTCCATGCTAGTATCATAAAGTCTTTTGATTTCGAATGATGTCTGCTTTTGAATGTTCGGCTGATTAAGAAAGGTCTCTACTTGTTTTGTAAATAGAACCTGAGGGTTATTGTATCTATGTGTTAGGATGTCCCAGGCGGTGTCGTAATTTTCGGCTGATATATTTAAATGCTGTATAAGACGCTCAGCTTCGCCCTTGATTTTTCCCTTAAGGTGCTGCATTTTTTGGGCTTTACTGAGCGAATTGTTATTGTGTATTGTCTCAGTAAAAAGGTCGAAAAATGTAGGCCAGGATGTGTATTTGCCGGTAAAAACGGGAATCTCAATTTGGGGTGTCACTTGATGAACGTGAGCTGAAGAAGCGATTTTTTGATTGATAGCCCTTTTTAAGCGCTTGTAAGAAATCTCGTAAGTGCTAAACTGATCTTCGTAATTGAGGTCACCACCTTGCAATATATTGTCGATTTTTAAATGTAAATAATCAATGGCATTCCAGCGATTTTGTAAATTGCGCAGTTCGTCTTCTAACTCCCACTTTTCTGTTAAATCTTCAATTCTTATGCTGCTCATTAGTCGACGTAATGCTCTGAAGTTCGTTCTTTGCTCTGCTAGATACTCATCTATTTGACCACTTGGATCTGTGCCCGTAGTTGCCTTATTTTTCTGATTTTGTTCGGTTTGTGGTGGTGTATAAGATGCTATCATGTTTTGAGTAACACGATAAATCTTAAGTGCTGACTGAAAAATATCTTGTGTAAAATATGGTTCATCACTCCCTATTTCTTGATACTCCGCGAGGGCTGCATTATTATGCTCAAACTCAGACCAAATGTTGCTTAATCGGTCTAATCTCTCTTTGATATACTCCGGTGTTTTACGACTATCCGAATCCTTTTTAAAGTTGATTTGTATTTGCTTAAGATTTTCATAAAGTGCTGCTTGACGTGCAATAAGTTCCTCCATTTTAAAATGATTTAAAGTTGATAGAAATAAAAGGAACGATCTTACTTGTTTTCGATGATAGTTGCACACAGTCAGGACCAGTTACCCTTCGCTGCTACGCTGCGAGCTTGCCAACCCGCAGAGTGATGATGAAGACACGCCGTTGATGATAATGGAACGATGATAGTCCACGTGGCAGTCAGAACTAGCCACTATCGCACAAATTTTCACTGATCACTGTCACAATTGTTTTTATGTTGAGTTAATTGAAAAGTAAAAAACGTTCGATGATATTTGATACAGGAACTTCGCGACGCGATAGATTTCGCAAAATTATGATACGCGAGGTCCCGCTGTGAACCAAACCGCACGCTAGGTTCACTGCTCGAAGGACCAAAAAAAATGTGGGGGTTCCACACTTTTAGGGATGATATGATAAGAGGGTTTAAGGAATGATAAATCAAACCGCTCTGATAGAGTGCTGCTAATACACTGATTTAATTGATCATGTTAAAAGTATAAAATTGATGCATTGACAAAATAAGCTCGCGGCGGTGTCATAATATAAAGGCGCCGCTACACTGTTAATGATAGTGGAAAGCGATAACATATTTAAGTACATAAATGTACGATAGCTCGTACAATGATGCTATTGATTGCTTAGGTCGTTATTGTTTGTAAAGATGGAGAAGGCGGAATAAATTTATAGTGTATGAATACTTTCTAACTTTTTTATTTTTAACGTATTTGAGATGTATGCAGAGGTTGTCTTGCTTTGAAATAAATATATATATTTCAATTTGTAGTATTTACTGATAATGAAGTTACCCCCGTTGTTGCAACAGTTGATCATCATAATCGATTTTCAATTTACTAGAAAAAGTAATGGACTGTACATATTACAAATACAATATTTAAAACCTTTGGATCAAACCATCAACTGCATCTCAAGACATATTAAAGACATTTTGATACATGTATTCAAGATAATTAGTAATAATAGCGTTATATCATTTAAATATATGACAAGTGGGGGTAATAATCGCAATGTCTACCCGCAGTAGCCCCGTCATTCAGATAGGTCAGTATTGATTCAACCGGTGGAGCGGCAGCAAACGATCCACGGCTCGTTGGATGTGCAACAAAGTCCACAGTAGCTGCAAAGCGAAGATAATGACTGTAAATGAAATCATTGTCCAGTATTTTGACGACCTCAAACAATGATTGTGTACTTGGTGTGAGGTAGTTGTTATCGTTCAGATTTCTAAAATTGTAAGCAGTAGGTGACATCTCATTTTTATTTTCCTGTCCATCCCCAGTTTCTCTAAATATCCTTGAGTATGCATGGGGTTTGTGCATTTATGTTACGATGTAGTTTTTTCAGGATACAATCGTAGATGCTTTTAGAGACGTTACACACAACTTTTTTGTTTTCGACGTCTCGGAATGGGAAGCGTGTGATAGTGAACGGCATTTGACAGTCACCGATATAAAAAAAAAAACCGACTGACTGATGACTGAAGAGATCTGCTGAATGTTGTTTACACATTCCAGATCCGATTTTTGCTGTGTCCAGATACGGGAAACCAGTGATCCAGTACGGTCGGTACCGGTACAACAGAAAGGCCAGCCCTAAAGGCCCGCGCGCGCGGTGGCTCTGCGTGAAGAAGCGCTCCACCCAGTGCCGAGCCAAGATCATCACTATCAACGACGTCATCGTCTACCATGATAATGAGCATAACCACATGTGATCTCACCACAATCAGGCTGTGCTATTACGTAATTTATCCAATGGATTCCATGTGAATAAGGATAATTTATGAAATATGTTTCTAAGTCCCTTAATACATGTAAACCAAAAGATTATCAGAATCATGACTAATGACCAATATTTTTTGTATAACTTATCTCAGAAAGCATGTCTTGCATGTAGCATGACGTAGTGCATGTGCAATACGCTATTGTCTCTCTCTTTTTAACTTTTGTTTAAAAATGAAAATGTCGTTTCAATCAAGTATTTCACGTTTCTTAAATCGTGTTATTTGATTAAATTAACGCAATATATTTGTTTTAACAATAATTTTCTCAAAGTATTTTTACAAACTTAAGACGAAAAGAAGGCAAGTATGCGCGCTAGAGCCGCCCGAAGTTAGTTAGTTTGGCTGGGGTGTTTTCCGCACTTAGCCTCATGATTGGGCCATTGTACGTATGTCCCTCCTTTTTATTCTAACCAACCCAGGCTTTCCCAGAAGGCTAGCAACCTGTTCAGATTACAAAAGGCCTCCGGGAAAGTAGCTGGGGATTTGAGAATATTTGCCCGTTGTTCTGCCACACTTGTGCACTCCATGAGCACATGATGTGGTGTTTCTTCTGCCTCCATGCACCCTCTGCATAGGGGGCTGTCTGTGATACCTATTGTGAAAAGGTGTTTGTTTAAGAGACTATGACCAGTTATGGTGCCTATGGCTAAGCGTAGTTTGTCTCTTGGTAATCGGATGAGGTTGCGGGCAAGCCTTTTCGATGCTACCGGAACAGCCTTCTTAGTTTGCCTGCAACCATCGCCATTTCTCCATTCATCTTGGTGTGCTGCTTCAGTTTCTTCACGTAGCCAAGTTCTTATTTGGGCCAGCGGTAGGGGCAGCAAAGGTTGCGGTCCATATACTGTCGTTGCTGATCCCCTCTTGGCTAGTTCGTCAGCTGCGTCGTTACCTAGTGAGTTACTGTGTCCTTTGATCCATTGCAGAGTTACCTCATTTGTGTTTGCTATGGATTGTAGTGCCTTATGACACTCCAAAATAAGGACAGATGTTATGCTGTTGTTTTTTAGGGCTTGGAGCACCGATGCGCTGTCCGAGACGATTTTAATGTGTCTTTGACGTCTCTGGCTGCAACTGCCTGTGCTGCCCTAGTGATGCTGATACATTCTGCTTGGAAGATAGTGCTCAGCTTGTCTAAAGTTGTTGATATTTTAATGTTAAAGTCATTTGAGAACACACCAGCTCCTGTACCCTTTGAGGTTTTGGAGCCGTCTGTGTATATACGAACCTCTTTTGTGCCTGAGCTGTCGCTAGGCTCTTCGATGATTTGGATGTTGTATTTTCTATCAAATATATGTCGGCATGGTATTCTGTCATGGGTGCATCTAAAAGTGGTCTTTCTTTCAGAGGCCCATCTAGGATTTTTGAATGTGTGGTCATTATGTTTTGTTTCCATAGTCCGTTTGCCCTAAGTCGTAGAGCAGCTGCTTTTGCTTCTTCCTGAATTACTAGATGCAGCGGTTTTAGATTCAGGAGAAACTCTAGTGCGGCTGATGGAGTGGTTTTCATGCAACCTGTAGCTGCGATGCTTGCCAAACGTTGTAGGCTTTGAAGTTTTGATTTGATTGTGGACAGTTGCGTTCTGGGCCACCATACAACTGATCCATAGGTAAGAGAAGGCCTAATAACCGATGTGTATAGCCATAATGTGATCTTTGGATTTAGACCCCATCTCTTGCCGACTAGTCGCTTGCATTGATAAAAGGCTATACAGGCCTTCTGCATTTTATCATCGATATGGCTACTCCAGTTCAGTTTGCTGTCTAGGGTGATGCCCAGATATTTCACTTGTGAGGAGAGAGCCAATTCGGTGTTAAACAGTATTGGTAGCTTTAGTTCAGGTAATTTCCTTTTGTTGGTGAAAAGGATTAGTTCTGTCTTTTTGGGGTTTACTGACAACTCGTGCTCGTTACACCATTTTTCCACTATCTGAAGAGCGGAACGCATTATCCCACATAGGAGGTTTTCCGCGTTTCCGTTTATCAGTATAGCTAAGTCATCTGCGTAACCAATAGTAGTGTATCCTCTTTCATTTAGCCTACTCAGGAGGCTGTCTACTACTATGTTCCACAGAAGTGGAGAGAGGATGCCGCCTTGTGGGCATCCCCTGACTACTGTTGCACGTGTGGTGGTTTGTGTGGTTATTTGGACTGCCCTTTTACTGACCAGCTCGTTTATCCATTTTGTTATTACTGGTTCTACCCTTAGTTTCCTTAGGGCTAGGTTAATGCTGTTGTGCATAGTTTTGTCAAAAGCCCCTTCTATGTCTATGAACGCGGCGAGTGTTGATGATTTGTTGTTAATTGCCGATTCTATTTTGTGCACAACAGTATGTAGTGCTGATTCTGTTGATCTGCCTTTCCTGTATGCATGCTGTTGTGGGTGAAGTGTTTTGTTTCTTAAAAACTCATCTCTTAGGTATCTGTCTATTAGTCTTTCTAATGTTTTTAGGAGAAAAGAAGTCAGGCTGATCGGCCTGAATGATTTGGCTAACGTATAGTCTCCCTTTCCGGGCTTAGGTAGGAAGACTATCTTTGCTTCTCTCCATTGCTTTGGTATGTATTTGAACGCTATACATGCTCTGTATATTGGTAATAGGTGGGTGGTGATTTCTTGAGAGTTCCATTGTAGCAGGGCTGGGAAAATTCCATCTAAGCCCGCTGATTTGAATGGTTGGAAGCTTTTTAGAGCCCATCTGATTTTGTCCGTTGTCACGATTTTGGTTGCAACTTCCCATTCCTGTGATGTCGGTGTCACCCGGATTTCATCTGGCCATTCTGGATCTGGCGTGATTTGACAGCCTGGGAAGTGGGTTTCTAGTAAAACCTTGCAGGTTTCTTGGTCTGAGTTTGTGAACGTACCGTCATCTTTTTTAAGAGAACCTAGGAGGTTGAGATCCCCTTTAGACAGTATTTTCTTTACTATCGCGGCTTGGTTTGTTGAGTCTATACTACTACAGAAGTTGTGCCAGGCTTCTGTTCTACGGAACCTGATACGTTTCTTGTAGTGTTTGTTTTTGTGCTGTTTTGTATTTCGCCCAGTCCTCGTCGGTGCGGGTGTTTTTTGCTCGGTTAAACAGTGTCCTGAGAGCCTTCCTTAGCCTTTCAAGTTCTGGTCCCCACCATTGAGTGTTGCCCGAGTTTTTCGGTGTAGCGGTGGGGCAGGTTTGTTCATAACTGTTAAGGAGGGTGGCTGTCAGGGATTGCACGGTATGTTCTATGTTATTGGTGTTAAGGGTTACATCGACTGTTTCAGAATCGTTTAGTGTTTTTGTTAGTATGTTGCAATATTGTATTGTATTGTGTAGAGCCGCCCGAAGCGAACTGATCAAAGCGCACGCGTCTGTTTTACAGACATCTATTTGGTATTTTTAAATTCACGATATAGTTTATTGGAGGTAATTTATTAAAATATATTAATGCATAATTTATTCAAGGAAAACAATAGAATACCATCAATAAAATATGAAATTGTTACAGAAGTATTTGATTCAATGTGTCGCACTATCTCTAAAAGTTTGTGTTTCTTGAATTATCATTATTTTCTTGCCCTCCCCTTACTTTAACTGTATGTATAGTACCTATGGATCCTGTGATCCACATCGGGTATTACCGCATCAACATGTGGAGTGGCAGCCAGGGTTCACGAGTCAGGTAGATTTGTGTGAAGGTTCACTCCGGCTGCCGCGCCACGCTGGTCACCTACGATAACATCATCGTCAAACTAAAGCCGCACAATCACTGAGATGGTTGACTGGGAGATAATTCTATTAGCATTAAGACTACCTTTTGTACACTTTTATTTGTGCAATAAAGTTTCAAATAAATAAATGGATGAATGGATCCAACCTCTGAAGGTGTTTGGGTGTCCCGTGATCCATATATGACAGACTGGCTTAATCAACGTGTAGAGCAACAGCCAGGGTTCACCAGTTTTGGGGATCTGTGCCAAAAAGGTAAATATGGACTACACCGCTACCCTGGTCACCTGCGACAAAGTTATAGTCAAAATATGACAAATTGTAAAACAAAAGACGAGCCTTAATTCAAGAGGGTGATTAAGAGTTGAGCCTGAATACAGGAAAAATAATTAAAAAAAAACTTTTTTTATATTTTCCTGTATTCCAAAATTGATTGTAAGTATTTTCACTATAAATAGAGACTGCAGGGCCATGAATACAGTAATATTATTTAACTTATAAGTAATGGCAAACTTTGTCATTCGTTGCAGAGCTCCATCATGGCAAAGCCATATTTGAGCGTATTAAAAATTGGGAACCGCGTTTTGCACCACGACGGTTACCGTTACCGCAAGCACGAGACGAACAATAACGACTGCGTCCGGTGGGCCTGCGCAGCCAAACACCGGCATGGGTGCAAAGCCAGCATCACCACGTTCAACGATATCATTATCACCGTCAGGGCACAACATAACCACAAACCAACGACATGTTTATTCGTAAACGTTTTAAGAAAGCCATATTGTTTTTTTTTAATCAGCCCTTACAGAAATAAAGCAATAAATAATTTACGAATAAAACGTACTAATAAAAAAAACTAATGTAAAGAAGGATTGCTTTACATGCTGAAAATACACTGATTTTAAAGTTCATTTTGTTTTCCTCTGAATAAACTCAATGATAATCATGAATTACGATAAACGGATAGATTTAAGTGATCATTAATTCAGAGTTGGTACCTACTGTTAGACGGATAATCGATAATGGCATTACTATGGTAGACAACACTAGCACTCATGGACAGCAATGTCAAATACAATTTATCTAACAGTTCTAGTGTTAGATAGATTGTATTTGACATTAGATTGTGTGTTGTGGAATTGTTCTGCGTAATTTTACTTACTGCATCAAATAATGTTTAATTATAACTTATGTCAAGGAATTAGAATATTAATCAATACACCGAGTTATCTTTTTCACTACGAACCAAATTAAAGACTCTCAACAATTTTCTGGTTTTTGAGTATAAAGGCCTATCAAATTAGAAAAAAGTTCCCTTTTATAGCAGACCAAACGCCTTTTTTGAGTTGTCAATTCTGCAAGCCTGTCATACAAATAGAAGGGAGCACGTCACTACCGTTTGTGACAACATCGTCAACGCTTCAGTCTTCTTCTATTAGTACAGCGACTTCTAAGAATAAAAGGCTGCATTATTTTATGCATATGTTATGGACCAAGTGATAAATTGAGCAGTATACATAATGCCCGGTCATTATGAAAAATACCCAATATGAGAGTGCAATTTGATAATAATTATTCAAATAATCAAATTGATCGGGCAGTATACATATCACCCATCGCCTTTTGGGCAGAGTAATACAAACATATTTTATTACTATTTTTTTGTTGTTATTGTTTTTTAACTTAAAATAAACTTAATATTGAACCACTTGAATAATCAGATTCATTACACGGATTTTTTACGAAGGACTTCTACATTAAAAATCCACTACTTTTAGCATTTTAAACTTAAGGAAAGTCATATTAAAATTATAACATAAAATATAATTAAATTTAGAACAAAACTCTCACAACATATCTTTGTTTAATAGAAATGACTTATTATTATAATACGTACTTATCTCCCCGCCCTAGCACCGCGTTAAATATAGCTTTATTATCAAATTGTCCAACTATCCTGTAGCAATATAATAATGACCGTGCAATGTGATAAATAATGAAGTTAAGATAGTTATTAATCAATTAGCCCGATAAAGCTGGACATCTATACTAATATTATAAAGCTGAAGAGTTTGTTTGTTTGTTTGTTTGAACGCGCTTATCTCAGAAACTACTGGCCCGATTTGAAAAATTATTTTTACGTTGGATAGTCCATTTATCGAGGAAGGCTTTAGGCTATATAACATAAAGATACGACTCATAATACCACAGCAGCAATGAAAAATGTTGCGAAAACGGGAGAAAGATATTCCTTTTGAGAGCTTCCGCAGCGTACACTGCGAAAACCGCTTAAGTTACACAAAAATCATGTATGACAGGATTGTTCAACATTAAGAGTCTGCGACAGCATATGTCTATCTTTTATGGTTGACTTACTACAACCCATTTTATGTTAATGATTTTGTTAAAAAAAATAATGCATTATTTTTAGAGGTGTATTATACACACAGGTATTTATTCTTATCAAAATAAATACATTCATCATCACGAGCATTTCATTTAGAACAAAGTTGCCCTTTATATCATTTAAATTCAATAAATATCTTAGGAGCTATCACAGTTTTAACATAACTCCGCACCAAAATAATGTTCGCAGCTAAAGTACGACGTGCGCTTGCGCTAATATCTATACTAATATTATAAAGCTGAAGAGTTTGTTTGTTTGTTTGTTTGAACGCGCTAATCTCAAAAACTACTGGCCCGGTTTGAAAAAATTATTTTTACGTTGGATAGTCTATTTATCGAGGAAGGCTTTAGGCTATATAACATAAAGATACGACTCATAAGACCACAGCAGAAATGAAAAATGTTGCGAAAATGGGAGAAAGATATTCCTTTTGAGAGCTTCCGCTGCATACGCTGCGGAAACCGCTTCAGTTACACAAAAATCATGTATGACAGGATTGTTCAGCATTAACAGTTCTATGATAAAGTCTGCGACAGCATATGTCTATCTTTTATGGTTGACTTACTACAACCTTTTTTATGTTAATAAATTAGTAAAAAAATAATGCATTATTTTTAGAGGTGTATTATACACACAGGTATTTATTCTTATCAAAATAAATACATTCATCATCACGAGCATTTCATTTAGTACCAAGTTGCGCTTTACATCATTTGATTTCAATAAATATCTTAGGAGCTATCACAGTTTTAACATAACTCCGCACCAAAATAATGTTCGCAGCTTAAGTACAACGTGCGCTTGCGCTAATATAATATAAAGCTGAAGAAATTGTTTGTTTGAACGCGCTTATCTCAGGAACTGCTGGACTGATTTGAAAAAATATTTCTGTGTTGGATAGCTTATTTATCGAGAAAGGTTTTAGGGTATAAAATATCACGCTGCGACGGGAGGGAAGGGGGCAAACTCAAAACGCGCGGACGAAGTCGCGGGGGACCGCTAGTTATTCATAATGCTCGTGCATTATAAATAATGCCCGCATTAATCACCTGGTCCATAACACATATACTCATAGTTAGTTTGTCTTTCCATTTTTGGCTTGAAGTAGTTTGACTAATGAGTAGCATTTGCATTAAATTTAAGTTTTTGTCTGGTAATTATTTTTTTATGTAAATAAATTAATAAAATACTAAGTCACACGTTAAACCTAAACTTTATTTTTTAATTACAGAACCGTTATTCACAACATCACGATTCGGCTATCCAGTCCTACTAATAGGGGGACACAGGTACAACCGCCACAGCAACTATAAGGGTCCTAGGGCTAGATGGGTGTGCACGAAGATCTCCGTCGGCTGTAAATCCCACGTTGTTACTGTTTTTGACAAGATCGTCAGCGCTCATTACAAACATTCTCATGATTAGACAAAGTATATTATTTAAGTTATTTTTGGTATTTTTTTTTTTTTATTTTATTATTTGAACATATTTTGTAACATTATATTTATGTAAATTTGTGAAATCAGGATCTGTAATGTCTGAATACAAACAATTGTGATCAAATGTGTGTGAATTTGGACTTACATGTTCGGGCTTCCTACATTATGGAAGTGTATCCGGGTGCAAAGCTTACATTACGACGATTTTTGGAAAAGGCTTTAGCTATTAAGTAATTACCACTCAGGTATAAGTTTTCAGTTAGGTGACCTCAGCACTATTTTAATGTTAAGTAATAACTTTATTATAAGCAGTGTTATTCATCAATTTGAATTTAAAAATGTAATTTGGTTAAAATGATGGATATAAATAGAATAAATTTATTTAAACTTTGTCTAGTGAATCAAGTTTAATATTTCCCTATCTTTATCGCAAAAATGGGTAGGTAGGTAGGTAGGTATTATATGATATTATGTCGCTTTTTTGTGATCACTGACATATCATTAGCGTTCACTTTTTGTATTAATGTACGTAACTCTTATTACAGAACATGATTTTGAATTTACAAAGACTCAATTTGGGAACCCACTGCTGCGGTACGGCAAATACAAATTCTGTCGGATACAGAAGAACGCGACTGGCGCTAAAATCAGATGGCAGTGCAATAAGGTCACCAGCAAACGGCGTCGAGCTAGAATCACCACTTTTAGCGAAAGCATTTTGAAGGCTATCAATTACCATAACCATGACCCGTAAGAAGTAATTCAAACAAACGGCAATCAATTTTCGTAATAATGACTAAATTATTCTTTACTCTATGTTTTTTTAGATAGGTAGGTATCAGCTGATGTTTTTGCTGTATAGTTTGTCTTCTGTATATTTAATAATAATAATAAATACTTAATCTTTTTTAAAAACCATATGCAACGAATAATCGCAGAAAACATCTTTAATATAACGTAGGATTACAATTCAGACTGTATTATTTTTATAATATAAGTATATTGTACCCGTATTGATTAGGTATGTGAAGAATGTATATGTACACACCCTTCCATTATATTTTTGGCCTAACTATTTTACTGCAGTTTTAAATATAACCATTTAATTATATTTTCAACTTCACGTACGAGTATATTTTAACATTAAATGAATGTAGGTATATAGTAATCAATACTTATAAATATTTCACACATTAAAATTATCGTGTTTAGTTGATTTCGGACTGAATCTGTATTAGTAGGTAGTATTGAGACTATATAGAACCATGTCACATTAGCCCAGTAGTTAGTTAACACTACCTACCACCCACTATGAATTTAAAATCACTCACCGCTTAATTAATGCATAAATTCATCAGTAGTCCACTCATCAAGCTATCCACAGTTGAATTCCAGAGCAGTCTGGACATCGGTATGTTTTAATATATTTATCACGTGTGGTGTCGGGGCAACCTGATGCTTCGGATCGGCAACTACAAAATCTCTTTTTGCTCGGGTTCAGCATGAACAAGAGCATAAAAGAGCTAGATTACAGTTGCACAGTCTGTATTGTTTATGAATGGGTTAAATGTATAGTACGAGTTTTCACGTCCAGAGAACCCAATGCAAATTATCGGGAATTAGAACTTTGTCTTATTAAATATCACGGTAAAAGCCGAAAAGAAGCGGTGGCGGTACACCAGATGACACTCTCGTGCAACGCTTTACTTAAATAATAGAAAATGAAGTAATTATAAGTAATAATGTACATCATCGTTGAGGTTAACTACATAAAGTATATGTTAAAAGTTTATTGAGTTTCCTATCTGCATACATCCTATCCACGCTTATTATTATTTTTGTACCTACCACAGTATCAGTGGTCGTCCTGGTAGATATGTCTCGCTCTACTGTCTCCTCTATAAGTAAAGTAAAGCGTTGTTCTCCTACAGGGAAAGTAGAGTTCATGACATCGCGCCAAGGGAATCCAATGATGCGCTTCGGCAAATATCACTTCAGCGTTTTGAAAGCCACAGCGAATGCTGTGAAGCAGCGGTGGCGCTGCGTGAAGCGGTACCGCGGCTGTCGCGCCTCCCTCCACATGGTAGAACAAGAAGTAATAAAGATTAAAGGTGTACATAACCACTGAAGTTTCATAAATACGTATTAACATTATTACGAGTTTTTATCACTTTCCAAAATTATTATATATAACATGTTATTAAAATATATAGCATGTTTCTTAGAGCAAAATTGTATATCTTTAACCAACAACGTCTGTCTCCTAAAAACATGGGTCGAATAACGACAAAAAATCACTTCCCATACTAAATCGATCTCGTTACCCGTCAGATTTCTATCGAGAGCCGTGTTTTTTAATTATCATTCGACCCATGTTTCTAGGAGGATTAGTAAAATTACTTATTTGAAATAGCGTCCTTCATTTATCAGGTATTTAGGTTTGAAACACCTTGTATTATTAAGTTTGTCTCGATCATAACTAAAAAGCATTATCGTTAGTTAACCTGACTGTCTACCAGACACAGGGGAGAAGCTGATCTTCATAGCATTGCAACGTGGCGGCTCCAGTATTCGTGTGAATCAGCATCAGTTCAGGCTGGAGATCAAGAGCCAGTGGGCCCAGGAACCGTGGTAATGCACCAAGTCAGTTCACGGGTGTCAAGCTTATGTTGTTACTATCTAACTATCTATAATATTATCATCGTTAGGACTTACAACGAACATGTCCGTTATGACCACGAAATTTCCACAACTTTACACTAAAAGGTTTCCTCTTCAACATTTTCTCCACTGGTATAAAATGTGTATGCCGCGAAAGCGGCTTATTTTATGCTTTAGAATGTTTTTAACACTCACAGTGTCATATTTTATATTCATAAAGATGAAATAAGAAACCAAAAATTTGCGCAAACCGGGCCAAAAGGTTGCTGGTTCAAGTCCCGCCCGTGCGCAAATTTTTGGTTTCTTATTTCATCTTTACGGCTTATTTTACTTTAGTTCAATATTAAAAAGATGAAAGATTTTTAGTTTTTTCTATTGAATCTAAAATACAGAAATCATTAAAACAAAATCTGTTACTGGTATACCTAATATTGCCTACAATTCTACATTTTTACTATGTAATCGGAACCAGTGAGAGTCGCTTGTCGTGGAAAATAATAATGTGCGTGCGATGGAATAGGAGTGCCCACCAGTTAATTTTATGCGTGTTCAAAATTTTAGTTCAAAATTATACTAATCTTTCATACTTGCTTAAATTGTATCCATTTATTTGCCATTTTACAAAAATACTCACTTTATTAGTCTAAGATCCCGATATAAAACGACCTTCACCGAGATGCTTATTTAATGAAACGTATTTTATATATGATTTAATATGTCATTAAATATAATCCATATGGGTTGATCCACAGAGTATGTTTAATTAATAATTAAAAAAACATATTTTTTAAACATGTCACCGGTATGATTATTAGATAAATTCTATACCAATCGAAAGTATGAAGCCCATAGAATATGCAAACGTTAGGTTGCCTATTTTTTTCCGGTCACAACTATCGGGTTGCCTGGTATAAACAGGTAAATCTGTACTAGCGTTTTGCAACGGTCTGTTTATTAAATGAAATTTAAATAAAATTAAAGATTATTTTATGCTGAACACGGTGGTATAGGGTTGCCTGCGAAAAATCAGTCCAGAATTGCGGTTGACGAATTAAAAAAAGTCAAATATTGCTCCGAGTGAATGTGTGCGACTGAGAGGTCCCAACCCATCAACCCATGCGATAGAAGAGGACACAGCATAGCAGCTGTTTAAAGTCCCCCCACTTAAAGAAAGAGAGTGCGCATGCTATTTGGGCTTGGAAAAGAAAAGGATAGCGATAGACTCGTATATACTATGCATATTTTTGGATTAGTTTATTATTTAAATACAAATTACAATTGACGTTATTTTAACTTTAAGTCCGTTCGAATCTTCATCAGAAAAATTAGGCCCTTCGATAAGATTTCGTATAAAATCAATTAATTGCTTAGGAATGTCAAATTCTCCACGAATGACATCATCAGCAGTTATGTTGCGAGAAAGCGGATGAGCATCTATATTTTTAATGCAGTTTCTCAAATAATATGCTACATTTTCAAACTCATAATCATTTATTGTCTCTAAAAGTTTGAAATTGTTTGCCATTACAGAGACGTCCATGTCTGTTTTATACACATTTTTTTTGTTACGTATTCCTATTGACCCTTCAATCGTTATACGATCATCGAATTCTTCATTATTTTCTTTGCAATGTTTCACATCGGTAATCTTGAATATCATGGAAATCAATTTCATGATTTCCAACCTCTAACAATAAAGCTTTGTGTCTTAAAAGTAATTGAGCCAAGTGCATAACCTTGTTGTTTTCAATTATTTCTGTTTCAATGAAATTCGATATGGATTGAAAGGCCAACTGATGTAACTGTCTATATTTACTTATATATTTACTATTATTTACTTTACTTATTACTTATACTTTACTTATATTTATTATCTGTAGTGGTACTTTGTCATCATTAGGAACAGTAAGATTGACCAGCTTCTTACTTTCCTTCCTTTTTACTTTTTGGACATTTCCACACATCACCATCTAGCCCCAAAGTAAGCTACTCAAAGCTTGTGTTATGGGTGCCAGACAACGGATATAATACTTAAATACTTTTTTTTATATATAAATACATACATGATATACATAGAAAACACCCAGACCAATACAAACAGACATGTTCATGCACACAAATGTTTGTATTGTGCAGGGATCGAACCCGCACCCGCTGCGTAGTAGGCGATTTCTCGACCACTACACCAGACGGGTCGTCCCACATCTCTTTCGGTTGTGGTCACAAAAAAGGCAAATAATTTTGCTTGATGTCGATGCTGTTGATGTTGACTGCTCCTAAAAGAATTAAATCATTATTTGAGTAAAAATCGATGAAAATAAATATAATTGAAAATAAAAGTTCAATTTATAGATTTTCATATATATTTTATTAAAGCTGGAATTTTTTTTATTACCTTGTCAAAGTCCCCAGAAGTTTGGGACAGGTCTTTAACATTACTCGTTTCATCTTCAGCAACTGTAGCACAGGAATCGACACTACGGTTCAGCTGTTTTGGTTCTTCTTCAGTAGAAGATAATACATTGGTATGCTCCTAAAAAAAAATGCGATTAAATGAAAATGATTGATATATAAATTTGAAAAACTTCTAGGTATTGATAGTTGATTGAAAACATCCTCATTAATTGTTACAAAAAAAGGAAATCAGATCATTTTCTTGTTTAATTTATAAATTACCGTTTTTAAGTAAATTACAAAAAAAAGTGTGTCGAAAATTAACAAAACCATAGATGTATTAGCTAAGATAATTTTAAAGATTCAATTATTATGTACTTACTGTATATTCAGCACTAAAATTAAGAAATTATTCGTTATATTTTTTATTCAAAACGGTCACTTTTTTGTAGCACGTGGTATGATAACCTACAAATTGAAGAGACGCTCTGGGTAGCTCAACAAAATTGTATTTAAAGTTTTTTTTTTTAATAAAAAGCTAACATTAATACACAGTTTTTAAAAGTTTCATCATTAAAATAAATTATTTCATCATCCGATCCTCACAAAAAAACACTCGTTTGCCATTTTTTTTCAATTATATTTATAGCGACACTACTCCAAAATAATGCACATATATACGAGTCTATCACTATCCTTTTCTTTTTCAAGCCCATATAGCATGCGCACTCTTTTTCTTTAAGTGGGGGGACTTTAAACAGCTGCTATGCTATGTCCTCTTCTATCGCATGGGTTGGTGGGTTGGGACCTCTCAGTCGCACACATTCACTCGGAGCAATATTTTCCTTTTTAAAATTCGACAACCGCAATTCTGGACTGATTTTTCGCAGGCAACCCTATACCACCGTGTTCAGCATAAAATAATCTTTAATTTCATTTAAATTTCATTTAATAAACAGACCGTTGCAAAACGCTTGTACAGATTTACCTGTTTATACCTGGCAACCCGATAGTTGTGACCGGAAAATAATAGGCAACCTAACGTTTACATATTCTATGGGCTTCATACTTTCGATTGGTATAGAATTTATCTAATAATCATACCGGTGAAATTTTTTTTAAATTTTTTTTTTTTAAATTATTAATTAAACATACTCTGGACTGAAATTTGCTAGGCAACCCATATGGATTATATTTATTGACATATTAAATCAAATATAAAATACGTTTCATTGAATAAGCATCTCGGTGAAGGTCGTTATATATCGGGATCTTATACTATAAAGAAGCTCTATAATAAAGGTACTTATTTATGTATTTCTTTATGATCACGACCACCTTATACTCTAACCATCTCCTCCACAGAAGAGGTGGTGTTCATAACCTCCCGCCGGGGCAATTCCATGATCCGTCTGGGTGACTATCACTTCCGGCTGAAGAACAAGAGCCTCGGCCCGAAGCGGCGGTGGACCTGCACCAAGTGGGACGAAGGCTGTCGCGCGCTCATCATCACTATAGATGGAGTCACCGTTAAATGCAACAACGTGCACAATCATCTGTGAAATCGTTAGTATAGTCGGCGAATATTCAACTGAGTTCTGCCAGTGTCATATTTTTCTCGCTTACACTTACAGAAAAAGTTGCATATTTCCGTCTCTGTATTTTGTAATTGTTCTTTGATCTTTACTGTCACGTGTTTATTTTTTTGTATTTCGAACAAAACACACACACACACACACATGCATAGTACAACGGACGGACAGACAAATGTTATCGTGTGTATTGGTGTGGATTATAGTAAATAACATATAAATTGGGAATTGCTGTAAGCTTTACATAAATAATATAATTAAGAGGTGTTGGAGTAAATTCTTTATAGAGATTCTGCTCTTTTACTTTCTCTATCTCATAAAGAGGTCGAATGAAGACTCCATTGAGTCAACTTTTTGAGTTTTCTACAAAAAAACGTTCACTCAATGTAAACGTAAATACATAGGAAAATACAAAAAAAGACGTGTGGCACTTGGAGACTGCCGCGGTACAGCTATAGCATAGCATTTTTAATTAACTTATGCAATTATAATTATTTATTTATTTTATTTATACAACCAATGCCACCTAAAGGCGGGTTTCTGAACTAAAGAAACAAGCGTGATATTTCAAAAAGTCATTAAAAGTCCTGCTATTCATCGACAGATGGAAAAACTAAAAAGTATCACCGCTGTGCCGGTCGGAGTGGGGGTTTTTAGATTATTTTCATTACGGAATTTCTTGTTTCGGTCTCGACGCTCAAGGCCCGCGATAGAAGCTATGCAAAAGCTTAAAACTTATATGTAGACAAATCTTCTTAATCAACACTCTATGTGCCGATATTATTTTCAGAGCCGGTCTTCGTCAAATCGAGCCGAGGAAACTTAATGATAAAAATGGATGGAAACAATTTCTATTTGCACAAACACTCGACAAGGATAGAAGATGGAAAGAAGAAACAGAAATGGTTATGCACCAAGACACATATTCGTTGCAAAGCGTATGTTGTCACTTTGGATGATGAAGTCATTAGAGAAAAAGAACATAACCATTAGTGTTTTTTATAATATATGTATATGTGTGATATATGTATTCGAAACAAAGAATTTAATGGGAAAATAAAACAGTGCAGTAAATATTTGTTTTATTCAACAAATCCTGTGATTCGGTTTATCCTAATTTCTTTAAATAAAAAGCTCTATATCCAGATTTATTGTACATCATTCTCAAATATTAACAAATCAAGAAGATAACAGTTTTATAGCTTTTTTTGATTTACTGTACGAAATAAATAAATAATAATAAATATTTGACAACATTACATACATTGCTCCGATCCCAAGCTAAGTAGCTAAAGCACTTGTGCTATGGAAATCGGAAACAACGAAAATATCGTTTTCTACATTGACCCGACCGGGAATCGAACCCGGAACCTCACGAGATGGCGACGAAGAAATCAGCGATTAAATAATTATATCCTATTCCAGATGTTCAATATGCCAAGTTTGTGACATCACGAAAAGGCTACCCTATGGTGGAGTATGAAGGCAACCGGTACTTTTTGCGGAAAACCAAGCTGAACAACATGATGAATGAGAGGAGATGGCGCTGCAACCACTGGGCCAGGGGCTGTCGGTCCATGATGGTCACCTACAGAGACCGCATACTGATGGTTCGGAGTGACCACATGCACTGGTGAAGTTTGCCATAGATACAAAGACAAAATCACGTAGCTGTCCAAGATTTAACATCTAACCTTATTTAAACTAATCATGAAACACATTTTCAAAACACTTGTTGTTTGATAATTATATCCGTTATATCTTTAATCCGCGTACATATACATTAGTATCTTAAGCTAATAGGCATAACACGTGCTTTTTGTGGCACATTATCGTGAAATTTTACATAAAGTGGTCTGCCTTGGTCGACTAAAATATTTTTTTCTTTAATCATTTATGTTGGCATTTTTTGTCATAAAAAATTTTTTATCAAACAACAATAGGTGCCAAAGTTATCACTATTTAACTATTAAAACTATAATATGTTTGTATATATAAATATGAGTGCTATTTTAATGTTCTATTTCACAGTAATGTTCGCGAGATCGAAATTCGGGAACCCAATTATAGTGAATGGTAACCACAGATACGGCCTTAAAAATGAGCGTGGAAACGTTAAGAAGAAACGCTGGCGCTGCAATAAATTTAGTTATGGCTGTCGGTCCTCAATGATCCGATTGAAAATCAGATCGTCTTCCACAACAATAAACATATTCATTATTAGATGTGTGGCCAACTCTTTGCATTTTTTTTAAATTTTATGTAACTTGTTAATGTTATATATCTCTTGGCTAGGTGTTGATACTACGGTACCTGTGTGAAAGGTTTTTAGCTACCTATAGTTTATTACGTCGTATTTCTTACCTTTTCATATTTCATTTGTTTTATTTATACCGTCTATTCACGTCGTCGCTTTAAAAGTTATTGCCAATCCATTGTTTTTTGGTTTGATTGAATTGTGTTAAGTTTAGTGCTTGCAAAGCACTGAAAAATTCAACAGGCTTGCGAAAACGTAGCGTATAGAGGTATAGACTACGCCCGGAAAGCTTAAGACACAGGGTTTGATTCCTTGTCTGACACGGTTGAATGCACAAGCTTAAACAAACTTGTGAAATAGATGATTTGTTGATTGCAGAAGTACAATTCATTGCATCGTGTTATGGCAACCGCATGCTGTACGTGGACGGCTACAAGTTCAAACGGCACAAGCACAGCAGCCGCGGCGGCCTGGACAGGTGGGTGTGCGCCAAAGCCAGCTCCTCCTGGTGGCTTTGATTGATTTGATTTTTTTTGGTGCAAGGCCGCTATCAAAACTGTCAACGACGAGATTGTGTATTGCAACAACGTCCACAATCATTAACATATATTCACCTAGAGTTTTAGACTTTTGATATTTATGAGTATGATTTTTATTTCTGCATTTAATTGACTTAAACTTCTTTGTAGCAACTTGTTGTGTGCCAAATAAAAATAATGATAATTTAATTATCTTTCATTGGTACCTATTAAATAGGACATAATAATACACTTCAATATTTTTCGTTTTCTTATGAATTTGACAGTGCATAATTAGTTATAGAATATAAAATGCAGCAGCACAATTATTTTTGCTCATGAGGTTTGGTTTCATCTTAAGTTGAAAACTTGTAACCACTGCATGCGCGAGAATAAAGAGCCTGTCTTATTGATTCGTTTATTTCAGAAGTCCAATTTATTGCATCATGTTATGGCAACCGCATGCTGTACGTGGACGGCTTCAAGTTCAGTCACCACAAGCACACCAGCCGCCGCGGTCTGGACAGGTGGGTGTGCGCCAAAACTAGCTCAAGCCGGTGCAAAGCAGTCATCAAAACCGTCAACGACAAGATTGTGTATTGCAACAACCAACACAATCATTATAAATAATACAATTCATAAATATGCACCCGTCGATTTACCATAATCGTATTTGTAATTGGTTGTTTGCCTAATAAAATGATTTACATTTTTATAATTATTTTCATTGAAACTCATTGAATATTTTAAATTTCATTTTCTATTACTTTTCTTTATTTAATGCAAGCCTAGGTGTCTGCATGCTCTATAGACTCTCTCTTATGGACGGCTACAAGTTCACTCTCCACAAACACACCAGCCGCGGATTTAAATCCAGATGGATGTGCTTATCCACGGTAAAGTGCAAAGCCTCTATCACGACAGTGCTAAATGTACACAACAACTGAAAGTTGAATCATATCCGATAAAAGAAACTTGTATGAGTTACACATCATTCTCAATATCCCTATTCAACAAATCGATTTACTATGTAAGATACTTTCATTAAACGATATTTTCTTTTTTTTAATTTGAATAAGACATAAGTTTTGATATATAAAACGAAGTAGCTCGTTTATTTTGCTTATTACCTTAGGTTTTGTTTTATCTAAAGTTCCAAACACTGCAAGTTTGAAGTTACAGTTTGTTTTTTATTACGGATACGATCCAAAATAAAACAACTAACCGCCAACCATAATTGTTGCAAACACAGCATGTACGCGAATAAGAAGCCTATCAAATAGATGTTTTGTTTTTGTAATTAATTTCATTACACCAAATCGGGGCAACGTATGCTCTGCCTGGATGGACACAAGCTTAGTCTTCACAAGCCTTCAGTCGCGTACACTTGCACGTGTGCGCGACTGAAGGCTTGTGTGTGGGTGCGCGTCAAAAATAGTCCCACCCATGGCAGCGCCGTTCTCAAAACCGTCAAACCGTTCTCAAAACAAAAAGATGTAATTTTGTTTTGCAATAATGAACACAATCAATAACGTAAATAATATAAAAAAACTTTATTTTACTATTGTGACTGTGATAAATAAGTGTTTTCACGTTGATTTTATTACGCTGCGTGCGAAGTTTACAAACGTAATGTTTTATGTTAATGTTGGCATCTTATTTATAAATATTGATTCATTTAGTTACCATTTTATATAACGTTTCTATTATAACGAACTGTAATTTAGTATTTGGGAATAAAAATAGATTATTTTCTTATGACTGATTGAAGTTTGTTTTGTTTCACTCACACGTACCTACAATATGTCTACCTGAATTTATGTGTAGTTAGTACAGGTACGTAATATCCTCAGTCATGTAAAGTAGATTATTTAAATGAGGTAATTAATTTAAGAAGATGTATTTAATTGATTCATTATTTGCAGTGCCAAAGTATACGAAGTCCCGGTGGGGAAAACCGGTGATCCAAATCGGGGAGAACAGGTTCTCCCGGCACACTTCATCCAAGGGGTCGAAGTCCAACGTGAGATGGAACTGCACTAGATGGAGCTCCGGCTGCAGAGCTTTCCTTGTCACGGATAATGACAGGATCGTCAGTATCGGAAACCAGCACAAACATGACAAGTAGAGAGTGCTTCTTGTTGTTGTTGGTTTTGTCGTGAGAAGAAACTGTATTTTTAACTACAACTGCGTAGTTTTTCTCGTCCATGTTCACGACAGGATTGTCTGAATCGGAAATATAAAAAAAAGTTTATTTTTCCCTTTTTGGTTTTATCGTGAGGAGTAACTGTAGCTGAAGCTTCAGCTCTAAAACTTTCCTAGACTCCGGGATTGACGATCGTCAGTTGGGAATCAACACATATATTGATGCCGATCATACGATGTACTATAAATTTATGTTTTGTAGGTACAGTCGCCTTCAGATATATCGGATCAGACAAAGTGACAACTTCTGAACAGTTCAAAATGTAAATAAGTTCCATACACTGCAAGTTACCATTAATATCAAAACATTCATTACTTCATTAATATCTGAACACTCATCACGTCAAATGTATCTACGCAGTCGGTTTTAAATATCTGAGCAATCGAGGAAAATTGCAGAAGGAAGTGGAAATCAAGTATAGGAACTCTTTTCATAGATTATATTATAGTAAGATGACGCTGGCAGTTTGTAACGCTTTGTAGTTTTTTTAGTATTGTCATCACTGTCATGAAAGTGTCATGCAATAAATCAATTCAGGCAAGTAAGTGTTCAGATATTATTGGTCAGTTGTGTGTATAGAGGTTATTGACTAACATCTGCTCAGACATTAATAATAAATAAATAAATAAATATCCTTTGGACATTCCCACACATCGCCATCTAGCCCCAAAGTAAGCTACTCAAAGCTTGTGTTATGGGTGCCAGACAACGGATATAATACTTAAATACTTTTTTTTTGTAAATACGTACATGATATACATAGAAAACACCCAGACCAATACAAACAGACATGTTCATGCACACAAATGTTTGTATTGTGCGGGGATCGAACCCGCACCCGCTGCGTAGTAGGCGATTTCTCGACCACTACACCAGACGGGTCGTCAAAATTCAAGTCAATTAATGAAGTAATGAATGTTCTAATATTAATGGTAACTTATAGTGTATGGAACTTATTGACATTTTAAACTGTTCCGAAGTATTTGGTCACTTTGTCTGCTCCAACATATTTGACGGCGACTGTACCTCATGTTTTTGTGTAGAATCATGTTTTTGACTCGAATCCTAGTTGTTTGGCGATTCATATATGAATATTTATGGTTCATGCCTTAAACTTAATTTTAGATAAGAATACCCAGTCGCAGCTTAACAGGCCTTGAATTCGTTGTTGAGTTAAACACAAATAAGTACAATGGTCCGATCGTGAGGCTAAGTGCGGAAAAAACCACAGCCAAACTAACTATACACAAATCATTTTGTAGCTAGGTGGTTGTCTTTCAAATCAATAAGTATAGGTATATTTTTTTCTTTAAATTCGTCTTATCTAAATCAATATTTTTTTACCTTGTTATTGTATCAAGTTCCTTAAAACCGGCTAAGTGCGAGTCGGACTCGCGCACTGAGGGTTCCGTGCCAAATTTAACTGAATTAGGGAATCCACTTACTTCTACTTAGTAAAATACCTCAATATTTTATTGACTGCAAATATAACTTTGGTTTTCATAGTGTTTGTATGAAGTACAAAGTTATGTTTGCGGTTGTAGAAAATGTGTTATATTTTAAAAACTACGCGTTCGGTCCCATCTGAACCAATTTTCGTTGAAAGTATTTGTTAAGATCTACATTAAATTTTTTTTCAAAATTTACACTTGCTTGGTTTAAAAGTTAGATGGAGGGGGACGCCCATTTAACCACTTTGGAAGCGTCTAGCTAAGAAACGTTAGATTTTAAAAGAAAATGGTTTTAGAAACCTCTACGTCATTTTAGTAGACCTATCCATAGACACCCCACACGCATAGGTTTGACAAAAAAATTTTTTTTTGGTTTTAGTTTCATGTATGGGAGCCCCCCCTTAACTGTCATTATTTTTTATTTTTTGTATGAGAATCGGTAAGCGGTTAACAAGATACATCTTCTTACTAAATTTCAATTGTGTAATGCTTATTGTTACAGAATAAAATGGCTGTGACATACGGACGGACAGACAGACAGACTTGACGAAACTATAATGGTTCCGTTTTTTGCCATTCGGCTACGGAACCCTAAAAATAGTGTGTGCTAATGTAAGCGTATAATTGCTAAAATACCTACTAATACCTTTTAAAATGTTTTTAACCGACTTCAAAAAAGGAGGAGGTTATCAATTCGACTGTATGTTTTTTTTTTATCATCATTATTTTTTTTTGTATGTATGTTACCTCATATCTCAGTCGTTTGTCTACCGAATCGAAAAATTTTTTCACCTACTTAGAGGGTATACCTTCTAGTTGGTCCCATTTTTCCATTTTGGGATCTGATGATGGGATCTTGGTGTATTTGAGGGAAACCCTCAAATTTTAAAGGCATGTATAGTGTTTCTTTACTAGAATCTTAATGTTGACGTGTTGTTACGTCTGATAGTCAACATTTTGTGGGGCTGAGCTGATGGTGGAACTCCTTAACGCCTAGGAGTTCAGTAATTATAATGACACAACTTATGATAGGTAATTTGTAGCTTCGTAAAAAATAGAATCATAAGGTGCAACTCCCCCCCCCCCTCTTATGTAATCACTAAAAATAAAGAAATAAAATAAACTTTAAAAAAAAGTAAAAACCGACTTCAAAACCAAAATGCACTAAAAAGTCTTAAATAAACTCTTCACCATTGAAAGGAAAGGAATCCGTTTTAAGCAAACAATTTCTTTTTGGAGTCGGTGCCATCACTTTGACCATCAAGCATCAACTATCACAGCACCGACTCCAAAAAGAAATTGTTTGCTTAAAACGGATTCCTTTCCTTTCAATGGTGAAGAGTTTATTTAAGACTTTTTAGTGCATTTTGGTTTTGAAGTCGGTTTTTACTTTTTTTTAAAGTTTATTTTAGTCACTAAAAATCAATCGTGGCAGGTAATGAATGGTACAAACTTTCGCGAAAGTTTATTAATGGGAATGTGCATGCATGGTAGTACGTAAACCTTATTCATATTATGTCATGATGCCGCAGCTAGTCTTAAAATTAAGAATTAAATTATAAAGTCATTTCAGTTTTCGTCTCTTAATTTGTATGTGCCCAGCCATATCTATAAGAAATAATCATTAAAATGTACGTAACCTACCGTGCAGTTCAAAATATTTTTGCATTGTTTCATTTCATTTATTTATTTATACTATATTGCATGGCCAAAAATTTGTACAATAGGTGGACTTAACGCCATATGGCGTTCTCTACTAGTCGTACATTTGGGCTAAGCAGAAATGATTGTGGGTGGTGCGACAAATACAAAGAAAATCAGTTACTTTTACAAAAAAGGTACATTAAACAAAGCTTTTATCTACTTATAGCGTTCCATTAATTCTTAACTGATTTGAACTACTGGCGATATTCCTATTTGTTGGGACCTTATTAATTTCATAAATCAAAAACTTATTATTTCTTAATTTTTAGGTCCAATATACTCGTTCAACAAACGCGGGCATCCGTACGTCCAAATCAGTATATACCGCTTCTACCGTGACAAGGGATACCTGGGGCCGGGAGTTTCGTGGACCTGCGCTCAAAAATTCCGTCTTGGATGTAGAGCCACCATCACCACTATCAAGGACGAAATAGTGGAGACTACGAATGAACATAATCATTAGCTAGAATTTAACTTTTTTATTGATTATTTTTGAGGCTTAAACGCCATTTCGGGTAATAATTATAATTAAATAACGTTGCTTTATTAAATTTTATGAGGCTAACCTTGGAAAATATTTTGAATTATGTTCTTGGCAATATTGCCATGGGCTGCATGGGTATTAATATTAAGACTACTTAATCATACTGTATGCCAAAAAAATATGTTTACAATACTTTATTAAATAGGTACTTCAAAGATTTTGCCAAAAGTTTTTTTAAATAATATATCTACCTACCCAGGTAGATTAATTTATCAAAAACATAGAAAATAATATGTTTTGACTAACTATTAATAGAAACACATGTAAAACAGATAAATAGTCAGCTCTTTGATAAAACTAAATGTCATATTAACTAGGGTATGTCTTTAATGGAACAGTAGGATAATTTGGGTTGTGTTCAACAAAATCCATTGGCAAAGTTTTTTTGCTTTTAGACCTAATTGCCATAACAGGTAATTGCTATTATAAGTACTTATACGGTGTATTAATTAGTTGATTTAATTCACGGCTAATGAATCAAAATCTTATCATGACACTTCTTTGGTTAAGCTTAGTGTTAATCTTATCTTAACTTTAACGGTATCGTTATAATATTATGATTGCCGTCCTTGGTATTGCCAGTGAGAATTAATTAAAGTCTTTTTTCGTACTTAATAAAGCGTTACTATTTTTATACGTACTATTTGTGTTTAAATGAGGTTTTTTTTTTCAACTCCCACTTAAACATCAACCAATAAAATGGTAATGCTATGACCATTAGCAAGTACGTTATAAAACTCACAATAAAAAATAAACTCTTTAATGGATATTAAGTCAATTCATATTATTCACTGAAGGTAATGTTTCGACAGCATCAGTTTTTTTAATATCCATGGTTACATTGGAAACAGATCAAATTATTTGATGCCTCGATTTACATACGAGTACTCATTTAAGAAACAAGTTGACTGTTAGGTTAGCTGTGGTATCATTCATTTTCATTTTTCTGCAGAGCCAATTTTCACAACATCCAGCAAAGGGGATCCGATCATACAAATCGGCGTGAACCGGATTTACCGGCACAGCCGCAGCAAAGCAGCTGCAGCTAAGGTGTACTGGTATTGCAGTAAATGGAGCCCAAGCAGCTGCAGGGCTACCATTACTACCTCTTATGATGAAATCATTAAGGCTTCAAACGAGCATAATCATTGGGTGTAATAGCTCGCAATCTGTTCCGTAGCACATTTAGGGATTGCAGCTGTACGTGTATGCTCTATGCGAGGTTACGTGCAGTAAATGAACTATTCAAGTGTTCATTAAGGCTCAAAACACTGTTTTGCTTCAATTATACGACTAGTGATTCTATTTTAACAGGATATGATTTCATGAATCTAATAAATAAGCGAAATAAACGTATATATATTTATAAAGCATCTTATTTGTGTGTCATTCCACCATTGTTTCAATAAGTGCTCTAAAGCAAACTTACTTTGGGACATTGGCCATTTTAATTACTTTTTTTTGTAACTTTGCTGCACAGTGAGTTTTCCGTTTGGCGGAATTAAATGCCTTGTAGCATGTCAGCCTCTTAGTAATAGAGAGAGAGAGAGAGAGAGAGAGATTATTAGCTTATGAATAGCTATCCAGAAGTACCTGCCTAATTATTCATAAAATAAGGTATCTTTAAAAAAAAACACAAAATTGCACTCCGGGAGTGCCGGCAGAAGTGAAAACTTGAATATCAACGTTGTGCATTTTTAATTTTTTGGAATAGTTAGGGAATAATTTTGAATGAATTGCTCTTATTATCAATATAAAAGTACTATCATTTTTGTGGTAGAATACAATAATAACAATAATAATATAATATTTTTAAAGAATACAATATTTATTTATTGCGCTATCGTACACAAACATTACAATTTATATTATATTAAATTACATTAAAAAGTTTATCTCTCAGAAAAATCAACTTACATCCATAATTTCGCCAACGTCTCACGGTTTTTCGATCAGCCCACGTGTCCTGACGCGAGTTTCACATTTTTCCCCCATCCCACAAAAGTGCTCAACGCCGCTAAAGAAGTTTTCACGTCAAAAACAGCGTCTGTCCATTCGTTTCGGTAGCAGAAAATCTTGGACATGGCAAACTAACTATAACAGCACAATCATTAAATGAGACATTAGTTTTAAGAAAAGAAAGGGTTCTAAAAATATTCAGTCAATATTCAGTTTATCTATTGTCATTTAAAGTGATTTTAGTCTTATGTTGTAACTGGTATTTTTGATGGTTTTTATTATTTTTTTCTTTTCGTTTCTTTTTTAATAAATGGGAGTTTTTAATTATGGGAGGTCTGGGGGAATATAATAAGTTAATAATAAAAAAATAATTCATTCATTTTCGCACTTTTATTTTCGTTTTACTTCAGATGGCGTGATCTACACAACGTCCATATTCGGGAAACCGGTGATCCAGATCGGGCGCTACCGATACAGCCGAAGAAGCGACTGCAGAGGTCCGAAGGCACAGTGGGCGTGCAGCCAGTGGAGCCGCGGCTGCCGCGCGTCTATCACCACCATCTGTGATGAAATCATCAAAAGCTCCAACACCCACAGCCACTAATGTTGATAGATCTTACACAAAACGGCTGTAGTTAGCGATGTGACTACAGCCACCGACAACAGGGCGCGTATTGCGAAGCAGTTTTGATAGAGAAGCGGCTCAGCTTTACCGTCTAATTAGCAATTCGTATTGCGTTTTCGCATGATATTTATAATATTATTATTTTAAAAAAAATGAAAATTTAACGGCTAGAGTTGGATCGCAATACGCCCCCACATACCTAGAGAAATACCATCACCCAGTAAGTAAAAAAAAATGAAGAAAAGATGATTGCACTGTGAGTTCTACAAATGGCGAATTTAGTGTCTTACGGCTTCAACCAAAATGCAGAAAGTTGAATCAGTGGTGGAACATTTGCAATAACATGTACTATAGTTTTGTCTCATCATGCCTGTAATGTACTAAACCAACGGTAGTGTTTACAAGAGGGCTGCTGGAAATGTTCTAAAAATCGTAATTTATAGCGTATCTACGCTACAGTACCGTAAGCTGTGTCGGAAGTCTCAACATAGTTTCCTGTAAATCCACCAGGTGGCGCTCGAAAAATGCTGAAACAAAATTAGTGTTTTCGTGTATTTATTGATTGAGAAGAATTTTCGAATGAAGCTTAAAAATTACAAATATTTTTTAAGATTTATTAAACATACAAGCTACATAAGTTAAAATGATATTTGATGAATGTGAAAATCATAAAATTGAAATTGTCGACGCGAAATGTCAAAAATTTTGCATCAGACTTCGCCCGCTGGTCATTGGTCTGCGGAGATTGGAAAATATCGAAGAAGATAGATATGACTACCACTATTATAGATACTTTTTTATTACTTTCCAAAGCAAAAAATATGATTCAATATAACTAAACACAAGTATATGATATTTTTAGTATGAATGTTTTTTATTTTTATTTTAATCTTTTTATCGTAGTTCTTTTACTGCGGTCTACGTCATACAGATAGTAAAATACTGTTTTCCCTTCCATTATTTCAGCTATTCACTCTTACAGAATCACACATGTACTTCGGTTCAAAAATCTAAAATATGATCTCTTTCTTCGATACGAATCGTCATCTCCCTTCGATGTGCTCGCTGTAATACTTTTTAAAATATTTGTTAAAATGTCAAGATTATGTTTTCAATTATTATGTTTTGATAGAGTTCGGTATAATAGGCACACAAATAGTCATATATTTTAAGAAGTATTTATAAAACTGGCAAGACATGAAGACTTTTCTTTCCAGATCCGGACCGGTAGAAAAAGGTGCTGTTAATGAAATCGGTGTAGCGGTCATGAAACTAGTGGCATAAAAAACTAGTTGCATACTAGTATAGAACCCAATTTCAAGTCAGGTCACACAGTTATGAAGTGAAAAATGGTACAAGTTAAGGCTTTGAGCCTTAACTTATACACAAAAAGAATATTGTTGACTTCATGTTGCGATCGTTATTTTAACTAAGAAATCGCACACCATATTGAGTTTTGCTCTCGTGTTACTGTTTGCCGATCATAGTCACCTTATGCAATGGGTAACAAAATATTTTATTTTTAGAACTAAAATTCACACTGTCTCGTTTCGGAAGGCCAGTGTTGGAGTGGGGCCTGCAACGGTTCAACCACTACTCGACGCGTGCGCACGGCCTGCGTGTGTGGCGATGCGTCAAGTGGGCCAGCACCAACTGCCGGTCTTCTATTACTACGACACAAGATAGAACAATCCTTAAAGTGTCCAAATTTCACAACCACTAGGATCTTAGCAGCTCATCGTTTTATTTTAAGAATGAAAATTATACCCTTTGCGTGAATTAGTGTAATAAAGGGTCTTAATGTTTCGCATGAGGAATAATGAATGCCACTCTAGATAATATTATTTTGTTTATCAACACAAATAAACATGTACACGTCAAAAAAGTTCAAAGTGACCGCTTACTTTTTTGATGTGAGTCTGTTCAATATTATTAGTTTTTGAATGCTGTTATTATATTATTATTTAAAAAATGATTAGTTAATACTTTAGTACAGTTTTAAAATTATTAATAAGTCTTTATAAGAGGGCTCACATTTTATTCTTAACTCGTAATATAACGTTATAAATACCATGCAATTATTTATTGACCCTTAATATTGATGGTTTTTCATCCAAGTATCAATTGAGGATAAACTTAACAATAAAAACAATGTAAAGATATCAGAAGTCGATGAAAACAGCACGAGTCAAACAGACTTATTTCTTAAACTATAATGAAAAGTTGGTTTTGATTGGTTTATTTTAGTCATATTTTTGCAACATAATTCATGTTCCAATGGTGTAGAACCGGTGCTTATATTTTAAATTTGGCCGTGTTAGTAATCTCCATAGGTACAAAATCGTTGCTTACAATTGAAAACTGCTCAAGTCTCCAGCCTAGGCTTTATGAGACCTCAGAGATAGGCTTTCAAAATTCTTGTTATGGAATCAAAAACCTTATCATTATACTTCTTGTAGTTTTGTCATTGTAATCAGCGGGCTAGCGAAGTTGTCTTACTTACTGGTGTTGTTAATGTTTCATGTATGTACTACGACACCTTATTTGAGGCTCAGGTCAGTAACTGCACACTGCACAACCACTTAATTAGCGTCTTATATGTGATTTTTGTTTTTAATAAATACAAATAATAAAACTATTAAAAGTGCTGCAAGAAGATTAAGCTCTTTCTATTGAATCATCTTCTTTCATATCCTCCGGATTATCTCTTCCGAGAAAGTAGGTAGAATGGTCAAGGTTTTTACGAGCTATATATTCTATGGAAAGCAACAAATATCATTTATATCGTTGATAAATAGAAAACTAAATCATGTGCGTATGCCATATTTTAGTTTTATTTATTTTTGTCACAAATACATATAAGGACCAGACTGATATTTGTTAATATGCGTACTGTAACCTATGTACCCAATAATAAGTAGTTATGTAATTTGGTCGTATCTTAATCTTCTTCTGAATTTTCCAGAAGCAATTTTCTACAAGACGAGGTTCGGTTGTACAGCGCTTTTGATCGGACAACATCGCTTCTGAAAAAAACTATAAAGTTAATAAGAAAATACCCTGGAGGTGCAATAAAAAGAAAACGGGTTGTAAAGCCAGTGTCACCTCGTATGATGGACGCATCATAAATACTACACCCCATAATCACAGCTAGAATGAAGACCACTCTTCAATGAAGTAAGGACGTAAGATGATATTGATTAAATATTAATTTGTATAAGCAACTGTGGAATACTCGTGGTTGGTGTAATAAAAGTCGAGAAGATTAAGTTAAGTTCTTTTTTACAAACGTAAAATCAAAAGAAATGTACATTATAAAATACAAATACAATTTTATAAATTAGAATCAGAATAACTAAGTAGTAAAAAAGCCAAGATTTACGTTAAACAGTAAATTATAGTAGGGTTTAATTGCACTTTAGTAAACGTAATTAGTATTTATTATGTCGCTATCTGCATTTTCCAGAAGCAATCTTATTAGAAAAAAATATTTAAGACTTTTAGTGTATTTTGGTTTGAAGCAAGTATTTTTAAAGTTATTGAAAATTGATGGCCAGTCGCATGGCCTCGCTCTCTCCTTATGGTTAGTCATGATGCGCGCGAGGATGGACCTTCGTATCCGACGCGTCCAACCCAAGTCATTTTGTAACAATTGATGATGTAATATTCAACGTGCTTATCTTTTTGAGTAAAACAATATCTTTCAGAAGCAGTCTTCATCCGGAACCGCTTTGGCAATATAGCTCTTGTGGTGGATTCGCATCGATATAGCAAGGTTTATGATCTTAATGGCAAGATGTCTTGGAGGTGTGTCAAGAGGAACGGAGGCTGTAAGGCGCACTGTTACACCATCGATGGCGTGCTCGTGCATTCCACTCCACATAATCATGACTAAGGGAAAAACCTTATATCCTACAATATTTATCTTATTTGTCTAACAAAACCCTTTTCGCGGCAGTTTTTGATAGTGCAATACAATCCCTTTTTTACATCTACTTTTAGTGAGGATAATACATCGAATGCCTAATCATTACATTATTAAAAGTTGATATATAATTCCTTGTAGTTAAAATATTTTATGTCACATAAATCGCAACTAAAATCTATTATTTGATTTAGTAAATGATTTTTATTTATTATTATGTATACACGACTTTTGAATTTTGACAACATTAACAGCTAATTAACGCGATGCTAACGCGCGTTAGTATCGATACAGTCGCGATGCCGAAGCTGGAAATTGACAAATTATAAAGTGAATTAGCATCGATACTAAATTAAATCTGTTCATTGCGTGAGTCGCGATGCTGAAGCGCGTTTTCAAAATGCGCGACTGCATCGCTGCTAAAAGTCGCAGTCAGGGGTCTCAGAATGCGAAGCTAGTCCTCCTAATAGGATAGTACAAATACTACAAAACAACCGCAGTACCGGACAGAAGGCGATGTGGTTTTGCAGCAAAATAACTAGGAGCCAGTGCCGAGCGTCCGTCATTGTGTGCGGTGATACCATCTCGTGCATCAGGAATTTACATTCTCATGACGATCTGACTTACAGATCAGAACAACTCCGCGACTGCGTACTAGTATGAAGGTATAAATTTATTGATAGCTTTAAAAAATTTCTTTTAGTAAATATCTGTATTTTTGGTGAATTAAAATGAGGTATAGTGTAATTAAATATAAAATACCTAATTAAAAAAGTGGTTTACAAATAAATATATGTGAACGAAGTCCATAACATATTATTATTTTATTTTACAAAATGTTTTCAAATAAAGAAGTGATAACGTATGCTTTCAGAATAGTGCCTTTCGCAAACAAAAACTGGCAAGCAATGGCTTGTATTGCCAACCACAATTAATGAATTGTGGTGGGCAATTACAAGTTCTATAAGAACAACAGAAGTAGTGGTCCAAAATCATCCTGGTTCTGCTCTAGGAAGTCCCAGAATCCACCCTGCAGAGCTTCCCTTATGACAGTTGACGGTGTAATAGTTCAATTCAACGGTGAACATAATCACTAACCAAATATGTAACTTAAATTATTGAGAGTATCTTCTTTTTGTCTGCATCATCTCCGCTGGTGAAGATATAATGTTAATATCAGGTTGTATTGAAAATTATTGTAATCTCTTGTCGTCTTTAGTTTTAATGCAACTTGTATCTACACAATAATTGTCAAATACAAATACAATCTGAAACAAAAGCAGGACACTTAAGTCCGTTTTTGTTTACTTGTTGTATAGGTATTGTATACTTTTAGAATGATATCAATAAATAAAAAAACTATTAATTAGTTTTTAAAAAAAAAACTGTGTTCAGCTATTGATAACTTAGGTTGTGAGTTTTGGTTTTATTTTATTTTATACTAAATTATTTTGTTAAAAAGCACTGTAAAATTTTTTTTACAATACTTGTCAAGCAAAGTAATATGGCTTAGTCATTATCTTTTAGAGTCTACATTCTGCACATCATTATACGGAAAGACTATTCTTAAGTTCGGAATGAATTTTTACCGAGAGGCGTATCACTATAGCGATGGAAAAAGGATAAAATGGGAATGCAAGAAAGGATCCTGTCCCGCCAGAGTTGTATCGCGAGATGGCGTCGTTATCAGCATTATTGGTAAACACAACCATTGAGGACACTTTAAGAATCAGTCACTCCAGGGAAATGAAAGTTGAGAACTTTGAAAATATACGATTAATAGAATGTTAGTAAAAAATCATTATCATTAGTGGTAACCTTGAAAACAAATCAAGTGTAAGAAATAAGTTGTTTTTGAGTTAATTAATTTAACGTATCATTTTAGTTTGTAAATCGTCAGATTAATAGCTACATATTCATTGAAATTTTATTTTCGAATATCAAACCATTTTGTATGAGTTGATGACAAGTAGCGTCAAAACATGGCGTACGAGATTTCGTGATGTCAGTTCCATCCCAAGTTCACGACTACTCGGTTTGGGAAGCCAGCCACCCAGCTGGACAAATATCGCTTCAACAGGAATAACAGGAGCACAGGACCCAAGGTCCTGTGGGTCTGCTGCCGCGTCAGCTCCGGGTGCCGCGCTACTATCACCACGTATCAGGTCATGATCATTAAGGCGAAGACTGAGCATAATTATTGATGGAAAATAACTATCAAAAATTAAAGTGCGCTTTAACATTTTTAGAATACAGTGACAATATCGCATTTCCAAATGCAAACAAAACTTAGGCTTACCTATTGGTTTTGATATTTATTGAAGTAACTGCTGCTGGACAGAGGGCTTTATCCTTTCAACTACACAAGTGATAAGGACAAAAACTACGACAAATGATTGTTTTTTTGTGTTGTTAATAAAGGTGTCAGTTCCTTACAACAAAACGCAATGCTTGATTTTATAGTTTAATAAAATATGGGTTTCATCATTTTCAAGTTGTTAGTGCACGGCCTAGGCAGTAATAGTGCAGTGGATTGTACTCATAGTTATTGCTCTATGGCAAATGTGTAGCTTTGTACAGATTTCCTTTACTTACCAGTAAAATTGATTTTGTTGCGTTTGGAAAAAACATTTGCACCAATTCACTTCCACACAGGTAAGAAGCATAGTGTAACCATCTCATAAAAGTACCTCCATCAATAATTTATTATCTAGGCATTAATTTTTACACTATTTGTTCGTTGTTTCAGGCTACGTACCTATTTTCAAAAAATCCCGATTTGGTAACCCAGTGATCGTGATTAGGAAGTACAGGTATAATCAATTTCACCACCATCGGAAAAGCGGCCCCAAAGCTACGTGGACTTGTGTGAAGGCCCCTAGGCTGAGCTGCAGGGCTACTCTGACCATTATTGACAATGTCATCATTAGAGCTTGTAACCGGCACAATCACGAGTAAAATATTTATTGTTTTAGCACGTTAGCAAGGCAAAAGAAACTTTGTTTTGTTACTATATTTTACAATCCTAATGTAAGGTATATTTTTAAATTGATTATTTCAATATAATTCAAAACCTGCGCTACCACAAAGACGAAGCTGTTCGTAACTGAGCAGAGATTGTGTTGAAATGGACGTTGCTCAAAAGATGACAAACAAAACATTTCATGTGTTTGAGCTATAGCATTGAAAATTCTGCATGAGCAGCAATCGTTATTATTTCGACAATTGTTGATTGGCACCTGCTGAAAAAAATTGGTGGCTGCTACTACTAGTTAGGCGTTTGATGATTATCGGCACTTTTTTGTTTCTAGTTAATAATAATAATTGAATCGGCCGTGATGTTCCGTAGGAGAGAAACATAATACTGAAAATACTTAATTGCCTATACCTTTACAGATAAAATCTTTAATATTTAGCCGTAGTACAATTTAGGCGGTCTTATTGCTTGAAGCAATTTATTACAGACAACCTTTAGACAGAAAAACTTGAAGCAAGAAGAGGCATAGCGATGAATTAGAAGTTGTCCGATTGATTCGAATTTGGTAGTGTTACTCAATAATTTCAAAATAACTTTAGAGGTTACCAAGACTTTAAATATGACCTTTGTAGGGACTTTTTAATTTTGGTCATGTAGGTAAGCTAGTAAGCAAGATAATAACTAAGTTTACCCGTTTTAATATGAAGAGACTTTATAACTTTTTTGGATTCAGAACTGATTACAGAGGAACAATTACTTAAGTATCTAGAATTATTACTTTTGATAGCATTAATTTTACTCAATCAAAAGTAATTGCTTTTGCTTGACTATAAATACGAGTGTCAGTATACACATGATATTAGTTTTTTTTTTCAGTGTTTTTCTTCGGTTGGTCATAGTGTCAATTTATTTTTATTTTTAGAGCAAGCTGTGTTTACTACTTCTCGATATGGTAAGCCCGTGATTGAGATTGGGCCGTATAGGTACAACCAGTACCACCACCATAAAAATACGGGTCCTAAGGCTATGTGGACATGCGTAAAGGCCAGGCGTGGGTGCAGGGCCACGTTAACCACGATTGATAACGTTATCATCAGGATTAACAACAAGCATATTCATTAATGAGTCAAATTTCTTGATTTTGCATATAAATAACTAGCGGTCCCCCGCGACTTCGTCCGCGCGTTTTGAGTTTGCTCCATCCCCTCCCGTCGCAGCGTGATGTTTTATATCCTAAAGCCTTTCTCAATAAATAAGCTATCTAACACAGAAATATTTTTTCAAATCGGTTCAGCAGTTCCTGAGATAAGCGCGTTCAAACCAACAAACTCTTCAGCTTTATAATATAATTAGCGCAAGCGCACGTTGTACTTAACCTGCGAACATTATTTTGGTGCGGAGTTATGTTAAAACTGTGATAGCTCCTAAGATATTTATTGAAATCAAATGATATAAAGGGCAACTTGGTTCTAAATGAAATGCTCGTGATGATGAATGTATTTATTTTGATAAGAATAAATACCTGTGTGTATAATACACCTCTAAAATGATGCATTATTTTTTTACAAATTTATTAACATAAAAAAGGTTGTAGTAAGTCAACCATAAATGATAGACATATGCTGTCGCGGACTTTATGATAGAACTTTTAATGCTGAACAATCTTGTGATACATGATTTTTGTGTAACTTTAGCGGTTTCAGCAGCGTACGCAGCGGAAGCTCTCAAAAGGAATATCTTTCTCCCGTTTTCGCAACA
The DNA here is from genome assembly GCA_963924145.1 of Pyrausta purpuralis. Classification (NCBI taxonomy): domain Eukaryota; kingdom Metazoa; phylum Arthropoda; class Insecta; order Lepidoptera; family Crambidae; genus Pyrausta; species Pyrausta purpuralis. The sequence continues at coordinate 26,204,663 of OZ001643.1, forward strand.
TTTTTCATTGCTGCTGTGGTTTTGTGAGTCGTATCTTTATGTTATATAGCTTAAAGCCTTCCTCGATAAATGGACTATCCAACATAAAAATATTTTTTCAAATCGGGCCAGTAGTTTCTGAGATTAGCGCGTTCAAACAAACAAACAAACAAACAAACTCTTCAGCTTTATAATATTAGTATAGATATAAGTTAATTATTTATCTCTCTAATTGTTTTTATATTGTACATATATGATTTGTGAAGGTACATGATCATCATTGGACATAATTAATAATTTATAGTTGTTATTTAAAATATATGATAAATTAATACAATTATATATTTGTTAATTATTACTATTTTACTTTGTGTAAGTAATATACAAACGACCTTATCAAAATATTTTGAAGCATGTTACGATCGCAGGCCTCGTTTCATTCCGTAATTAGTACACACATTGTTAAAATATTTATAACGTTGTTATTTTATGTCTATGATCTTATTCCAGAATTCAAAGCGACATTCACTACCTCTCGGTGGGGTAAGCCTGTGATCCAGATCGGGAAGCACCGATTCAACAAATACCATCGATGTAATGGCCCAAAGGCTCGCTGGCAGTGTGTCAAATCCCGCAATTTGAACTGCAAAGCTACGTTGATCACATTTGATAACGTCATCGTCGAGTACAAAAACAATCACTGCCACGAATGATCAATATTTTTAGAATGCCTTAATTGTGTATCGCAACATAATAATGAGTTCTTGTATTATTTATTATAATATGTGGTGCGCAATAAAGTGTATTTCCGAATAAATAGATACATAGGTATCTATTTATTCGGAAATTTCGTCGGAATTACGAATTTATGTTCTTATAAACTGACATCATGTAATATGCCAATAAAATGTTTTATTAAGCAAATAGTAGTAGTACTAGTAGGTCGTTTAATTTTTACGTATTTTACAGGACTTCTAGGCTTTGTTTCCTTGTATGTACACGTTCAAGGCAATGTCATAAAATTTACAAGAAAAAAAATCTCGCTCATGTTTTTTACATACAGTTGTTGTTTTCCCGCAAAGCAAGATGGAAGTGCGTGAAATCGTCCACTAGCAGCTGTAGGGCAACTTCGACTACAGTCGACGACGTCATCGTGGGCTATAGCAAACTGTCATAGCCATGAATGATTTAAGGCTCTCTCAAATGCACTTATTAAACTGTGCCAGGAAATTGTCTAGACTAGGGCCAAATTGCTTTTTACAAGTGCTAAGTTTGTTAACAACTAAACTAGTTTTTTTTATAACTATGAATTATTTTGGTGATTATTAGCGCCACTGCATTTGCTTATAAGTTTAAATGTGTGTCGGAAGAAAAAGCGTTTTTTTTTCTTTAAATATTTTTTGAAGTAAGAAATCGCATTTTGTTGCTTGTAACATATTAAAGACGGTTTTATTTATGAAGATATCTATATTTACTATTTTTAGTGAAGTGGCGACGAAATAGTATTTCTTTTTCAGGATATCTATCTTATTCTTATTAAAAGAGTAGAGTCGATTTCACTTATAAATGTAGGGATACAATTATGAAAAAAAAAACTACTGCGTGCTTAGTTATAGCTTCATTATCCTAAAAGTACAATTCGATTATGAATGAGTATTTTTTTTCCTTATTTTGGGCATTTTGAAATTTTTTTCTTATTTCGAGGCTCACATACCAAAAAAGCTATTTTCTTGCTTTTCTAGTTTAGTTTCAGAGTTGTTACAGTTGTAGTTTATTATTCTTTCAGAAGCGCAGTTCACCACTTCTAGATTCGGTAAACCGGTGATCCAGATCGGCAGGCACCGATTCAACAAGTACCATCGGTGCAAGGGCCCAAAAGCAAAATGGAAGTGCGTGAAATCGACCAATCGCTGTAAAGCTGTTCTGACCACAGTTGATGACGTCATCGTGGACTATAGCAACTGCTATAACCATTAATAGTTTTGAACATTTTGATATCTCACATATTATTAAAATACAAAGCTGAAAAAATGTATAATAAAACATATGTTTGAGTGTGACCACACTATAAAAAACAAAAATATTAAAAACCAACCAAGTGCGAGTCGGACTCGCACACTGAGAGTTCCGTGCCAACTTTAACTGAATTAGAGATCCACTTAGCCAAAATCCCACAATATTTTGTTGACAGCAAATATAACTTCTTTTTCATAGTATTTGTGTGAATAGCAAAATTATGTTTGCGGTTACTGAAAATGTGCTCTATCTCAAATAACTACCATTTCGATCTCGTTGAAACCAATTTTCGTTGAAAGTCTTTGTAAAGATCTACATCACGTATTTTTTTCAAAATGTATACTCGCTTAGTTTAAGAGTTAGAAGGGGGGACGCCCGTTTTACTACTTTAGAAGCGTCTATCTGTCAAACGTTAGACTTTTAGAGAAAATGGTTTGAGAAACCTCGATGTCATTTTAAGACCTAACCAACACGCATTAACCGCTTTACGATTCTCAATCCAAATAGAGAGCTCCCATACCATGATGTAGACTTTTACAAACACTTTCAACGAAAATTAGTTTCAACGAGATCGAACTAGTAGTTTTTGAGATAAAGCACATTTTCAATAACCGCAAACATAACTTTGTTATATATACAAATACTATGAAAAACAAATTTATGTTTGCTGTCAACAAAATATTGTAGTATTTTGGCTAAGTGGAAGTAAGTGGATCTTTAATTTAGCTAAAGTTAGCACGGAACGCTATAAGGGCCAAATGCGAGTCCGAATCACTCTTGGACGATTTTTAATATTTTTGAAGTGTATAATTGCATTACGAAATAAAAACGGAAAAGTATGCATTTCGTTTTTAATTAAGGTACGATCTTATGTTTTTGTTTCAGTGGAGTAGCGATTATATAATACTTTTCAAACATACCTTCTTGTGAATTTGAATGCGGCTGTTGCCATTTTTGTGGGTGTTTTTTTTCCAGGGCCTATTTCACAACCTCGCGTTTTAGAAAACCAGCTATTGTGATTGGAAAGCATGGTTTCAACAAATACTGTCGAAGTAAAGACCCTAAAGCGACGTGGGTATGCGTCAAGGTATCGGCCGGCTGCAGGGTGACTCTCACCACTTTCGAAGATATAATTATTAAGGTCAATGACAATCATAATCATGACTAAGTATTTATGAGCTATACAAAACGTCATAAAACGTGTCTTTTATATGGTGTGTTAAATATTGTACATTATACGTGCCTTTTATTTTGCCTGTCTCAATATTTCAAATAAGTTATATATAAAGTAGAATAAGTTCAGAAAGTCGAAAACAATAAAAAATATATTGTTCTCATATGTTATGATACTTCACTTTCAAAATCAATATCCTTAGTTTATCCTGTAAAATAAGATGATAAATATAAGCTTTAAAAATACACATCTTGAACTTGTTCATCACAAAGATACCTATTTCAAAGAACCCAACATATATAATAGGACAAAAACATATTTACAAAGCATGGTGGTAGTTTGCAATAAACTAAATTATCTTTGGAAACAATACATTGTTTAAAAAGTTACAAATATTTGTCTATAAAAGTTAGTAAAACCGGAATTCGAGCTAAAATGGGCACTTCAACCTCAGTTTTTCTATGTATCTGCTATAATACTTGTCCTCAGAGCCAATCTTTAGTCATCATCACGGTTCGGGGAACCAGTTATCGTGATCGGGAGATATCGCTTCAACAAGTACTGTCGGAGCAAAGGGTAACATGGGTCTGCTCAAAGGTGCCCCTGTGCAAGGCTGCTCTTACCACTGTTGATTATTTCATAATCAAATCAAATAACATACATAATCGTTAGTAGTATTTCGTAATTTTTAAAATAAGTTAATTTATCATAAAAGATGTTCTTTATTTTCATTACACTTTATTTAATTTCAAGAACTAGTTTACCTACCACATTCATGATTTCATTCCATGTTAGCACTAGAGAATAACAATATTTTCCGACTTTTGATAAATGTATTGTTAGGCTAAAATTCAACAGAAGTCGAGAGCATCAATAAAATTGTTTCAGAAACGGATAAATGAAGTCGCGGGAAACTGCTATTTAAGTAAATCTCTCGATGTTAGAACAAAAATGACGTCTGTATTCTACAAAAACGAAAAAAAAATGATAATAAGTACAACTAACATGTATTTTGTAATATTGATGAAAATGTTTTGTCAATCAAAAAAAAGTGTAATACGTACAACATACATATATTTTGTAACATCAACGAATACGCTGAAGTGCGTATGCATTAGAGCAGCCTCAGGCCGAGAAGCCTCGATTTTAAACAAACCGAGGCTGCTTACTCTGAGGCGTAGGCTCGAGGCACGTCGATAGATGGCAGCATCTCCACATGTGCGGCCTCAGGTCGAGCGGCTGCCTCACCCCGACTGCCTCAATTGGATACGCTGGGTACGTACAGACACCCTGTATCGAACTACCGCGTGTAAGATATGTGAATCTTTTGCGGGTTATTCAAAAGGGTAAACATGAACGAGGTATCTTATCCAGCAATCACTTCGTTGGTCGAGGCCGTTCTAGGTTTTTAACTTGCGTGTGATGCAGAAAAACGCTCACTATCTATACTAATATTATAAAGCTGAAGAGTTTGTTTGTTTGTTTGTTTGTTTGAACGCGCTAATCTCAAAAACTACTGGCCCGATTTGATTTTTTTTTTTGCGTTGGATATTCCATTTATCGAGGAAGGCTTTAGGCTATATAACATAAAGATACGACTCATAAGACCACAGCAGCAATGAAAAATGTTGCGAAAACGGGAGAAAGATATTCCTTTTGAGAGCTTCCGCTGCGTACGCTGCGAAAACCGCTTAAGTTACACAAAAAATATGTATGACAGGATTGTTCAGCATTAAGAGTTCTATAATAAAGTCCGCGACAGCATATGTCTATCTTTTATGGTTGACTTACTACAACCTTTTTTAAGTTAATAAATTTGCAAAAAAATAATGCATTATTTTTAGAGGTGTATTATACACACAGGTATTTATTCTTATCAAAATAAATACATTCAACATCACGAGCATTCTATTTAGAACCAAGTTGCCCTTTATATCATTTGATTTCAATAAATATCTTAGGAGCTATCACAGTTTTAACATAACTCCGCACCAAAATAATGTTCGCAGCTTAAGTACAACGTGCGCTTGCGCTAATATATTATAAAGATGTAGAGTTTGTTTGTTTGAGCGCGCTTATCTCAGGAACTGCTGGACCGATTTGAAAAAAATATTTCTGTGTTGGATAGCTTATTTATCGAGAAAGGCTTTAGGATATAAAACATGACGCTGCGACGGGACGGGGGGCGGGGGGGGGGGGGGGGGGGGGCAAACTCAAAACGCGCGGACGAAGTCGCGGGGGACCGCTAGTAAATAAATATTAACAGTGCAATGTGTCATTGTGCTTGGACATATGTTTTGAGCGGTACCACGCTGATGGATAATTATGTTTCATTATAATGATGTTTTATGCTGGTTGATTCAAATTAAAATATTCATTTGAATAACATTTTTATTGAAACACCTGATATAATACGTGTTCTTAAAATGCCAAATAATAGTTCTGCACTTCCATTTTACTAAGTGCTGTATTTTTTTGTATTGATTTGTAGTTAAATCAGAATCGAACTCTAGAAAGTGTTTTTATTCTTTTCAGTATTTTTTTGTTAAGTTAGAAAAAGTCAAACATATGCGTTGTGTTAAGTTAGAAGCCAAACAGAACTTTTTTAATGCCGATTTCTTTTCTACCGAATAAATCTTATCTTTTATCATTTTATCATAAGACACATATCCCATACCCCACGTTAACTCAGTATATGACATATATCATTGCGTAGAGATATTGGCTCCAAATGGGAACCAAAATATTTAAAAATATTGAATTATACATAAAATGTTTCAGCTTTTTTCACTACGTCACAACGCGGAAATCCGGTGTTAGTGTTGGGAAAGTACCGGTACTGCCGGCACAAGAGCGCGACGGGTCCGAGGATGACGTGGATATGCACAAAATACCCAAAATGTAAGGCCACCCTGTACACGTACGAAAACGACATTATAAGAGCGAAAAACACACATGTACACGAATGAAAATTATGTTTAACTCATATTACTTAAAGATTGTAATACGAGTCACATGAAAACCTTATTTACTGTCAGCGCCTGTGTAATCAGAAAAAATATTTAAGTAATACCACAAGATATTTATTCTAGTAGCTTATGGTGGGTATATTCTGTACATGAACGAACCCATTATAATGTGTTTAACCTTGCCACCTAGTTAGACTAAAGCGGGCAATAAATATTTGACACCCAAGTTTCAATTCCGTGTCTACATTGAGCACCTTATAGTTACTGTCTATATTTTATGCTAATAGTATTGGTGCAATTAAGCAAGCACTCAATGTTTCTTTTTAAGCATTTTTGAAAGCGTTTCTGACTACCACGGTATACAGGTCATTACTAATCAATAGGTAAGTACTTACAATTTTACATTTTTATGCGAAAAGTACTTAATAATATTATGAATTTGAATCACGGTTGATGTCAAACTGCTTCTGTATTCCATTATTATTCACAAAGTGTAAATAAATAAATACTTGTAACTTATATTGTATAGGACTATGTGTCGCAAATAAAGATACTCATATACATAAACTATTTCTTTTCACTGAAATTTATTTCCAAGAATTAGAGTGTATTGCTGTGAATATGTTTCTGATTCAAGTAGATAGAGATGTGTTTTTTGTTCCCTTTTGGTTTCGTAACCCCAACTTTCTTTGCCTATAGTTAATTTCGTCCGATTGTAAAAATATCGTAGTTAGTCGTCAAACATTAACATTATTTTTCAATCCTACCTAGCTAATTATTTCTTTTGATAGCCCAGTTGCTGAGTTCGCCATTTCGAAGTTTTGAAAGCGCATGCTCATTCTGGACCAGAATCGCTACAACAACTACAGTAAAGTGCCTACTGCCTGAAGAAAGTCTTGGCTATGCTCTAGATACCCAAGATGTAAGGCAAACGTGACCACTTTCGACGACGTCATCATCAAAACTAACGTAAAACATTCACATACCTATTAGAAGCCGTTGTGTCTTAAACCCGCGAATGGTTGCCGTAAATTGGCTGAAATTTAAAGGAGAACCTTAGACGATTTTCAAGTGAGTCCTATCAGTGTCTCAAAGTCAATATCTACCTATTCAAAAACGAAACTTATTATTGAGTTTCATGAATTTTAATCCAGTCTCATTTCAGTTCATGTATTTTCATCCAGTTTCATGATTTTCTTTAAACATTTTCAGTGCCAACGTTTACAACTTCGCGGTACGGCAAGCCTGTTATAATCATTGACAGCCATCGCTTCAACCGCCACAGCAGCAGTAGAGATCTCAAAGGAATCTGGATATGTGCCAGATCCCCCCGCTGCAAGGCAAAAGTAATCACAATCAATAACGTTATAGCCAGCCGCAAAAATATTCACTCGCACCCTTAAAAAGATGCTACACAGCTCGCTTCCTGACCCTGGAAAATTGTAATCTACAGCACCCTGCCCGATCCTTCACGGCCGCACTTATAGTATTTGGGCACATTATTTAACACAATGTTAATAAATTACCCTTTTGACAATAAAATTTGTCAACCAACCATGCTTATGATTTTCAATGTGTCCGGCATGTACCAAGTTTTATTTTGCGCTAGTAAAAACATGAAATATCTATAGGTAAAGTTTTTTTGTAGTTTTTTGATGCGGTTATATGTTGTAGTATATGATCGGTAGTATATGTCTAACTACGTGGGATAATCCACAATAACCATTTTTTATTTTTTACTTTTTACCAGAAATAATGACTTATTTACGCACCGATTTTAAGTAATACAGCATTATTCCTAATCCAACTAAGTACCTTAAATATATTATACATTTAATATAGAGCAAGATATAAGTGTTTCAACTGAGCGCCAACTCGGTGTGACGCGTAAAGAAAAGCAGTTTTCAGATGGTCAAATATTTTTTTTGCTGTTCGGGTCGCTGGTGCATACATAAATTACTTTTATGACGGTTCTAACTAATATTTGTTCCATTTAATATTTCTATCCCTGTGTGTTTATCTCATCTCCTACTCTTATTCTTTTCATTGCCACGAGCTCGGCAGGGGTTCCCTCTATCTGGCAGAATCTTTTTGTTCCGAAAGTCACTTGGCATAACACACTTGGCATAATTTTCTTAAGTCGAATATTATTCAGGCAGAATTTTCTGTTAGCATAATTATTGTTTGGTCGAATATTTATATGCCCGAATTTACAATGGCATACTTTTAGGACAGCAGAAATTTATAAGGCATAATTACCTTTGGCATAATTTGACTAGGCATGCTATGAAGAAAGCAGAATTTCCTTTAGAATAATTTCACTACGCATATTGCTATTTTTTTTAAATAGTATTTTACCCTAAGATTGAATTAAAAAGTCATTAAGTTGTGGTACAAAAGTTAGTGACAGAAACGAATCGGTGCAAAACCGACTCCACGCAGTCTTGTATGCCCTTCTCCTAGAGTGTAATTCAAAATCGCGTAGGCGCGGAGGGGCGAGGCAGCCCGCGAGCAGAGGAACAGGTGGTTTAAAAGCTCGCCGCCGCGGCTGAGGCTGGCCGGCAAAGCCGGCCAGCAAGCCGAAGCTGCGGTGGTGAGCGAAAACCATCTGCGACGATAAGCTCGCGTGGGACTGCCGGAGCCCCGCAGCGCCGGAGCCGTGACAGAAACCATGCATGCTGATGCTTGCATGCTGCATGCAAGCTGTTGCTTGCTTGCATGCTGCATGCTTGCTTGCATGCTTCATGCTTGCTTGCTTGCTTGCTTGCTTGCTGCATGCTTACTTGCTTGCTGCATGCTTTGCTTGCTTGCTTGCATGCTGAATGCTTGCTAGCATGCTGCATGTTTGATTTGCCATGCATGTTGTATGTTAGTATTGCTGAGGTAGAACTACTTGGGATACACAGAGAAATTAAGGTTTATAGGAGAATATTAAATATGAAAATTATGCCAAAAGACGATTCGGACTGTGAATTCTCTGCGATAGGATGATTCTGCCTATTAATGACTATATATACGAATGGTATGCCACAAGACGATTCTATCTGTGAACTTTCTGCGTTAGGATGTTTCTGCTTTAAGACTATTATGGATATTAAATTTCTGCCTAAAGATGATTCTAGCTTTCACGATTATGCGTTTTAAACGTCTGATAAATGAGTGAATGCTAATTGATGTTTTGCGAAAGGAAGTTTATGGTATTTGATGATATGCCAAATAAAATTATGACAATAAAAATTATGCGAAACAAGGTAGACCCGCTCGGCAGGTCTTTGCAAACCTCTTCTAGGAGACTCGTAAATAATTTTGGGAATAAAGGGTCACCCTGCTTAACGCCCTTCTGAATTTGGAATACTGATCCAGACGTGTGCAAAGTGGCCGTCCTACTCGTTTGGTAAATTTTGCTACATATATAGGTATTTTAAATTCTGAAATTTTTTCGCTTATCTGATTTATGGTATGCAAGTGGTCTGTGGTAGAGAAATTACGTCTAAAGGATCGAATAGAGGCATTCTCCGATTTGCTGACGACATTGTGCTGTTTGCGACCACTTCTGCAGAACTACAGGTGATGTTTAAAGACCTACGCAGGACGAGCCCCAAGGTAGGACTAACAATGAATAGGTCAAAAACAAAGATCACGACCAACAGTGCCACTCAAAGCATAGTGGTTGGGGATCGGGAGACAAGAGAGACGTATAGCATACGTCGATGAATACATCTACTTGGGCCAGATAGTCTCCTTCGACAACAGAAAAGACAAGGAAATCTGCCGTTGCGTCGAAAATGCTTGGAAGCTGGCAGAGGCTACTGGTCCATGAAAGCTTACATAAAAAAGGACCTTTATTTGTGCTTGGAACGTAAGCTTCTTGACGTTTGAATCTTACCGATCCTGAGCTACGGTGCGCAAACTTGATCGCTGCCAAAAAGTCAGAAGTCCAAACTTGGGGTTTGCCAAGGAGCTATGGAATGCAGCTTTTTGGGGATAAAAAGAATAGATCGGATCCACAACACCACGAGCCATTCAACGACCGGCATAGTGGACGTTGGTAAAAAGACAGCAAAACTGAAATGGCGCAAGATCGTTACCCACTGGCTGACTACTAAATAACGTCGTCCGAGAGGCCACGACCTTAAAAGCGATTGCGAGACAATTTAGACCAATATCGCGAAGACTGGCAAACTCTTACCGTCATCGGGGACACGTGGAATAGTTTGGAGGAGGCCTTTGCCCAGCAGTGGGACACTATCGCCTAGGAAAAAAAACTATGTATGTAAATTTCTACACACTGATATTTCATAGTTCCATCATTTACAACCTCAGGCCTGTGTAGCTCCTCGGCAATTATTACTTCAATGGCCTAGGGGCGTCTGGATGTGTGTTAAGCATCCTGATTACATGGCAAGATTGACGACATATACCAATAAAATTATCAACATGGAAAAAACACATTGTATACTTTTGATTTTGTAATACTTTAAGAATTGTTTATTAAAAAATAAATAAATAAACTTTCTTTTTTTAAAAAAAGTGCCTTATCACAAAATAATAATGTAGACTATGTTACTTATAATATAATAAGTCACTTGTCTAATTTTTCTCGTAATACTCCTAAATCGATAATCTCACTCTTTACTCTTTGCTAATAAGCCTTATCGCATTTCAACAATTTCAACAAGAACTCAATCGTCCTAATCCGGAAAGGGCACGGAGAAAGAAGATTCCGGGTGAAAATTGGTTTTTGGGTATTTTAGTTTTTTTGGGTTTTTTAAATTTTTGTCACAAAATCTTTAGATCAGCATAGAATAAATCTCAGAAGCAACACTGCAGGTCTGTTTTGAAGTGCACAGATATTACGCAAAATAATGTCTGTTAAAGGTTCTTAAAGGCTCAACACCCATTGTAACTTGCTATAAGAGACGATTTTTTTCTGTAATCAAAAGACAATCCACGCAAGTATTGGTAAAAAAGGCAATGAACGGTGGTAGTATCGTGTTGCCAATAACAAGAAGAACTCTTGACCATATGTATATGTAAATCACCAATTTAGAAGATGGAGTCATAGCTCTACCAATGGTTCTCTTTCTCTGCTACAGATTGCCGAATAACATCAAATCAACAGTTCTATCATAGTTGGAACCTGATGTCTAAAACAACAAAGAATGTTCAAAATACTATTTACGACGCTAATTACTCTTCCAATGACCAAAACATAAATTATGAGTCCTCTTCACCACGTCGCGTTTCGGCAAGCCCGTCATAGTGGTCGGGAGGTACCGGTACAACATCCACTACAACAACGGCCCTAGAAACACTTGAATCTGCGCCAAGTATAAAGCCAGCATTTGCACAATCGAGAACATGATAACGAAGATTTTAAAATTGCATATGCATTATTGAGGGTTAGAATTTCAATTAGTTGGGTTAGAATTAATTTTAAACGAATAAATATGAGGTGGTCGTAGCGCAGTGGTGGCAGCTGGTCGATGTCGAAGTTAACCTACGGCGCGGTTGTGTTTAGATGGGTGACTATTCCGACGATATTAGTGTCATACAAGCATCTTCGTGCTTCGGAATAGACTTTGAGCAGATAATCCTGACTGATAAGGTTAATTTATGTCGCAAAACTAGTCAGAGGTCCTATGAGCGGTATGATAAAATCTGTCAGCAAGATTCTCCGCTTCGCTTACCTTGCAAACATCCCTTTAGAAGTTTGCACAGAATCCGCGTGGTGGATCACGCATGACTCATACTACTTTATACTTGAGGTTGGCCTTGTTGGGAAAAGGCCAACCTCAAGTACAAGTACAAAATACATGCTATTCACCTCTTACTCACTTTATTTACTTCATAATATGATATATGTTTGAAAGGGGCAAGCTCGATGACAAAGTAATAGACAATAGACGCTAAAATGGGCGTCCTCGTCCTCCCCCCCCCCCCCCCCGTCTCACTTCTCAATTAAGAGAGTGTAAATTTTGAAAAAATATTGTTAAAATAATATTGATAAAGGCAAATGTTTTAAAAAACGGCCAAGTGCGAGTCGGATTCTCGCATTGAGGCACTTAGTTCCGTGCCAACTCTTACTAAATTAGGGTCCACTTACTTCCCCTTATCCAAAATACCCCAATATTTTGTTGACAACAAAAATAAAACTTGTTTTTTATAGTATATGTACGAAGGACAAAGTTTTATGTGCTGTTGTTGAAAGTGTGTTATATCTCAAAAACGAATGGTTCAATCTTGTTCAAACCAGCGATCTACATCGTGTTATTATATATTGTATACAAAGGACCATTTTACCAATTTGGAAGGGTGTATCTTACAAATTTGACTTTGAGATAAAATGGTTTTTAGAATCCTCCATATTATTGTAAACGGCTTATCAATAGACACCCAACACGCATAGGTTTCAGCGAAAAAATGTTTGTTCTGGTTGCTTGCTTTCCTTTTCCCCTTTTTCCTTCTACTATTAGGTACTTATAAGATATTCTCTAAGAACCTGCCATGTCGTATCAGCAGGGCGATTCAGAACTTTCGATAAGCCAGGCTTGGGTTTCGGCTATAAATAACGTAGAATATTTTCATATTCCAACGCAGCAAGATAAACGGTTTTTCAATTTAAAATATACTTTTAGGTCAAGGTCCGATTCTGCTGCAAACGAGGAAGGGAAAACCGTTGCTTCAGATTAATGAGCACAGATACAATTGCAAGAGGATCATGGGCCCGAAAACCTACTGGATGTGCAATCAGGCCAGTAAGGGGTGCAAAGTATCCATCGTGACCCTTCATGACGTTATCGTCAAAACTAATAATGAGCACAATCATACGTAACGTAATATACCTGTATATTTAGTGCTAGTGTTATAGATGTTCTTCTGTTTTAGGGTTGTGTGTTTTTAATCGTAATAACTCCTTCAGAGTACTTTGTTCAACGATGCCCACCCAATGTCTAAATAAACAATAGTATGATTTATCATTATTTAGTAAAAACGAACGCGAGAAGGCGAGCTTTTACTCGAAATTATTACTTTGTAGGATTCTATTTTGGCCCATTAAAAACTTTTTTTTAGGAAATAATGACTAAACATGAGACGCGTGGTTTTCAAATATATATTTTTATGTCTGTAAACGAAAAATAAGATAGGAATTTATGAAACGGAGCGTTGTTTAGATAAATAGTGTTTAAAGCATTTGGTAAGATAAAAAATACACTGATTTGTTCTATCACAATGTTATTATAAAAAGCATAATTTAATATAAAAGTGAGTGTGATTCGTATGTACTCATAGTGTAGATAGTATAGTTACATGACATTTTAAGCATAGAAAATCTAGTCAATAAATATTATTCTGAAATCAGGAATAAATGTTTTTTTAATGAATTTATACAAGAGATATTTATCTTAGCTGTTTAAATTAATCATAGCAACACTTTGAAATTAAACTCAATTTTTATTTGCTTGTAAAATTTTGTAAGTGATCTTTTAATAAATAAAAAAAAGAAGAAACATACATTTTATTTATACGTTTTATTTTTCAGGGTATCATTTTTTTGCAACGAAACGCGGAAAACCGTTGATACAAATAGGTGTTTATAGATATAATTTAATTACAACAAAATGAAAAGGAGATATTGGAGGTGCAAAAAAGCCCGCTCGTGTAAATCGTCTATAGTGACGTACGAAGACGTCATTGTGAGCGCGAAAAACGAGCATAACCATTAAAGTATTCAAATAAAATAAAATAAATTCTTGCACGAATTTTTGTTGCGTTTGAAGTAACTTATGTAAAGATGCATTTTTTTCTTTGTCTTCGCATTAGGTCTCAAGTCATAATATAGTGTCTGATATCTTTCATTGCTTATTATTAGCACTAGCCAATTGTAACAAGGCAATATGGTCTATTTGTGTGACGTGTATATGTGTATTGTTGCCTGTAGGTTTATTTGAGCAAAGATTAATTTTACTTAATTCCGTCATATATAGGATCTAACAAAACTAATGATCGACCGCCAACGGGGGGTATCTATACATCATATTGATCACGCTCACCAAATTTGAGAAAAAAATTCAGGCTAGTTTCAGAGATAATCAACAAAACATTAGCACATTAAAATGTGTAAAAACACACCATTTACAGCTGTTTACTATACTACGATGTCAAATGCGGTCGCACACCAACAAAGCTAGCCGACATGACGGTGCGCCGCACCGCGGCAGACGTAAACAAAGGAGCGGCATCCTTTGTGTCGGGGCGGCATTCTTCTTTCGGCGTCTGCGGCGCGTGTTTGTATTGATTTTTATTTCGTCAGTCGCGAACTCACTTCGCCAAGGAAAGGACGTCGACTGAACTAGATTATTACTTTCTGCAACCCGAAGTGAAGTCAAGTACGAGTCACTTCCGAGAGGCCTGGTGGGTGTTCCTCTACACCACGTACATTTTCGGCGCGAAATGTTAACTCAGCGAAATGGATCCCCCTGCCAAATGTGGTGTGATTGGCCTCCGTGTCTTCTTTCTTCGGGCTCAGCCGTCGGTGGATCGGGCGCAGTGGGCCCGGTGCCCTGGCGCCCCTGACCGGCGCGGCGCCCGACCGATCACTACTCCATGCCTACGTACCGGACGTGAAGGACACGACAGTGTTTATTACCTACGAAATGTTGTTGTTACGTGCGTGATTGATAAGAAATGTACCTACCAATTTACGTAAAAGTAATAAAAAAAACATTCTAAATCGTGTAATAAGTGAGACGTGATGATGTGCATTGAAGCTTTTAGACATTTTGTGTTAGACAACGTTAGAATACCTACAGTAAGTCCTTATAACAACAAAATTCCTGTGAATAGGTTACTTTTTTATGAAAGAGCTATCACGCCATGTCAGTAACTTTTGTTTCAGAGGGCTAACATAAGTGTTTGTTTATTAACTACGAGTATTTTAATTTAAATTACGAGTTATAAACCTGAAAAATTGTGATAGGTATGCGTTTCAAAATAAATTGTTGCATCAAAGTCGTATTTTCTTTATGCTTATCTACTTCCAAAGCCTGCTTATACCAAAGGAGACTTTAACTTATTGTCTCCTTTGAGGTTTAGGTAGGAGAAAAGACACAATGTTTTTACATAATAAAATCTGTTACTCTTTAGGTAGGTACACACTACCACGCCTTTGTTTTACAAATTTGCCCTGCTGGTTATTCATTTTGGTTAGGCAACGTTTATTATCATCTTTGATAAGGTTGTGTCTGTTATTATTTTGGTAGTAGAAGTAAAAAGGAATGACTACAACTTTAAAGTAGGTAAGTATGCAAATCTGCCATTAACTGCGTAAACCCCCAGGTTATTCATTTAATTTACACAGCTTATTTAAAAGTTTCTTTTAATCATCATAAGGTTATGATAGACTAGACAAAATTAGGTAACTACTAGACTAGCTGGTGCGCGTGTCCAATGAGTAGGTAAAGTCTGTTTTACATAAACAATCTTAACATTTCGTTTTTGTGAAATGATCAATTTTAAAATAAAATAAAGATATAACTCTCTACTCACGTAGGTAATTTATCCTTGAATACTAAGATCTTTTTAAATCAAATAATTACTTTAATTTTATTGCTGATAAAAAGATTTAAAAGTTATAAAAAGATTGTTTACATTATTGGACTATCAAAGATAAACAGACTTTAGACGAGTCTGGGGGCCTACTTTGTAAGACGTTGCATGTAAATATCGGCTATAGCCATCTTGCTTGCTCCCATGTTATCCTGGCATGGGTGACTGAGACGACTAGAGTAGAAAGCATGAATATTCGACGTACAGAGCAGGTACCTTCGGTTCGTATTGTGTGTGCATGACACAGATAAAAGTACAGCAGGTTTCCTTATTTAATTGAATTATTATGTTAGAAAACATAACTTTGAAAAATCACTATAAAACATCTGTCAATATTTTGTCATCGTATTCAGTATGATTTATAGATACCCCCCGTTGGCGATCGATCACTAGTTTTGTTAGACCCTGTATAGACATACTTTATTCATAAAACAGTTTTACTTAACTTACCAACGAGATTCTTATCTCTGTAATATATAAATATCTTTTTATACCAAAATTTAGATTAAATGTGGTTTTGGAAACAATTTTGCATTGAAATGTGATCAACACTTTGCCATGGGTTGAATTAATAGGTCTTTTGATAAAGGTAGTTTATTAATATATAAAATATTCCGTTTATGGAAATTTATAATCTTTATTTTGATAGGTACAATGAAAGCCAAAAAAATTTTTAAACGATCTTCTGTTTACTATTTGACGTATTTGTTCAAAATCAGCTAAAAGTTCGGAATCACCTTAATGAAGAAATTAATAATCCCTATTTTCATCTTGCAGGGAAGCTTATAAAACTTAGCTCCGGAACACGAGTGTTGCTTGGGAGGGTTATACTTACAACCGGAGGCGAGCGACGCACAACTGAAGATGGCGGTGGTACTGTGCGCATTACCACAATGGCTGCAGGGTCAGCCTCATCACAAATCGAGAACTTATTGTCTTAGAAAAAAGCGGGGAACACACTCACCCTCCCCTAAGTATTACCAAAGCAAGGGGGTCCATTATAAGGTCTAGGTTTACGTCACTACCACCATTTTCAGACCTTGTTCGCAGTTTATTTAGGGTGGGGTCTCCTTTTACTTGTATATTTGCAATAGAGAGATCTGCTCTAGTTTAGCGTACAAGGGAAATAATACCTTTTTTTTTTGACATTCATAAACTGAATAAAATATAGTGACTTTGACTACATAGGTCAACGCACTATACTGTTATAGATAAGTGAGTTTTACCAATTATAATTTCACTTAAATGATAATATTAATAACCGATGAGACGCTAAAAAAATAGTTAAGCAAATACCACCTCACTTTGACGTGAGGTGGTATTTACTTGACTATTTTCTGTGGGAGTGAGTTTTAACTTTGACTTAGTTTGTTTTTGATGGCGTCAGCGTTCATACATGCCTCAATGCCTCAGTGCGCCTTTAATAACTGCAGAAACAACTTACTAAATAAAATTGTGGATGGATGTCAATCCATTGACATCCATTAATCAGACGGTGCCATATTTGGAAACGATAAGTCATAGTGAAATTATACTGTCTTAGTCCAGTCAGGTAGATTCTGACTTATCTTTCAAAATTGGGCTAGTAAGTTTTGTGATAAAGGTAACAACAATTGTTTTATTAAACCGACTTCAGCGAGCGAAATCTGAAGCATAATTTTTGATATTTTACGTCGAAAATTTCAATTTTATGATTTTCTGATTCATCAAATATCATTTTAACTTACGTAGCAACATCTTTACTAAATCTTAAGAAATATTTGTAGTTTTTTAAACTTCATTCAAAAATTCTTCTCAATCAATAAACACACGAAAACAGCAATTTTGTCTCAGCATTTTTCGAGCGCCACCTATGGTGGTTTTACACGGAACTATGTCGAGACTTCCGACACAGGATACTCAAAAGCTTAAAATGAATACTGGCGAAATCAAATAAAATGAGTTTTGTATTCAAAACATGTAATATTTTTAACTTAAATTTAATAGAAGTGTTATACACGTTATATGTATTTTTTTTTAATTTATATTTCGCTTGTAAGAAGTGATGATTTTAAATTTAACATAAGGACACTATAATCCTTTTTTTGTAACCTTTAACATCCCAAACAAAACTATGTTGACCACTATTGTTAGTAATTTAGTACCTTGAAAAATCGTAAAAATAAGAACAAGGTTTTGAGATAAAGATTAATTTAACGCAAGGACCATAATAAAAATGACGTACACAAGGTGTCAGCCTACTCTAGCAGAGCTTTTACCCAATAACTCTGTGCAAGGCTAGCTGCTAAAATAACAAAACTTGACCAAAATTGGAAAAGAAAAAAAGAAGACCATCAATCGCAAGGGAATTCTAAAAGAAATCGTCATAAAGCATGCAAAGGAAACAGAATAAGCAGAGAGTAGCCACAATATATGAGTCCAAATGATGTGACGGATGTCCCGGACTCTGTACACAATGCTTTTGCGAAGCGCAATCACATTAAGTTAATTACCGATCAGTTTGGATGAATGTCACTTAAACATAGTTTAATTTGTTCTGAAGATAATTTATGTAATGTTTTTATTTATTTATATCAACTAACTTTCATTTATATAAAATAACATTCTAAAACTATTAGTATACACAATTGAAACTTAGTAGGTAGATGTAACCTGTTAACTGCTTTACGAATGTCAACGTTTGAGAGATAGACGCTTCTTAAGTGGTAAAATGGGCGTCCTCCCCCCTCCCCATCTACCTTTTAAACTAAACGAATGTTAATTTTGAAAAAAATAAATGATGTAGATCATGACAAAGACTTTCAAGGAAAATTGGTTTGTACGAGATCAAACTAGTAGTTTTTTATGATAGAGCACATTTTCAATAACCACTATGACTTTTAGCAGCGATAGCGATGCATTCGCAAAATGTCAAGCTTTAAACACGGCGCTGCTTTTAGCATCGATACAGTCGCGATGCTAAAGCATCGAGAGCATCGATGCTAAATTAAATCTGTTCATTGCGTGAGTCGCAATGCTGAAGCGCGTTTTCAAAACGCGCACCTTCATCGATGCTAAAAGTCGCAGTGTGAAAGGGGTCTTACAGTATGATGTTTTCAATTTGTTTTCATTCGTCAGGATCATTCAGTTTGTAAAAGTTTTTATAGAGTCGTTCAGATAATCTTGTTTTTGTTATATAGAATAATAAATCTGACAACCTTTTAATATCCTCAGTCATCAAGTCAAGTAAATTTTTATTTCACTTTAATTGCTACATTTGGAAACCATGTCACATCATTAATTTTCAGTGGGTGAAATAATAATGTTAAAGAAAAGTATGAACACCCTGCTATTGGGTGGTTACACATACAATCGGATGACGAGGTCGGTCGCCGGTCTCCGTTGGCGGTGTACTATGTATGAAAAGGGGTGTCCTGCTTCAGTTTGTACCAACGAATATCTAGTTCCATTGAAGTTTAGGAAAATCCACACCCATGACGAGCCGATGCTCACGAATGTAAACAAACTTTAATCTCTTATGACTTTGTTGTACCTAAAACCGTTTTTTTTTTGTCAAACCTATGTGTGTCTGTGGAAAGGTCTTCTAAAATGACATAGAGATTCCTAAAACCATTTTATTTTAAAGTCTAACATTTCATAGCTAGACGCTTCCAAAGTTTTTAAATGGTTTTAAATTTTACTTCTAAACTAAGCGAGTGTACATTTTGGGAAAAAATCCTAATGTAGATCTCAACAAATACTTTCAACGGGAATTGGTTTAGACGGGATCAAAGTGAAACGTGATTTTGGTGAAATTAATTGATCTCATGTGTTATTTATTATTGAACTACATTATTAACTGAACAAATAGGTACTTATAAATATTACCCAGTTTTTTTTATTAAATCACTGAGTTACAAACTGTTTCGTTCACGTCCCTGATTTCTTCCCCACTTTTCAGAATTAGCGCGTTCAAGCAGGTCTAAAGATATATTTTCGGGTCCCTTCAGCATATTTTTACTAATCAAGTCAATTAATTTATAGATTCGGTCTACATAACAACTAGCCGTGGCAATGACACTCTTGTGATAGGTAAACATAGATACACGAAAGAATATTGCGTTAAGCAAGGAGATAGATTGAAGACAATATGGCAGTGTAATAAGAAGAATTTTGGCTGCAAAGCTTATGTGTTTACTAAAGACGACGCCCTGCTCCAATCTGGCGGCATCCATAATCATGTCATTGAGTAAACTTATAAAAACTGTTTTTATTCAAATTGGTTATTCGACATATTTCGTTTTAGGTACTGTATCAGATAATAAAAATATTTGTGAATGGTTTTGGATGTGTACCATCTTAGTAGTAGAATTAGTAAACTTTACAGTAATCAAAGTTGACCATTGGATGTGCACTCAATGTGTCCCTGGCTAAATTAAAAGCCGTATCATCCGAAATTTTAGTGTGACTTAATTTAATTGTATGAATATTTTCTTTTTGTTCTTTCATTTGTTTAGTAGTGTTATAAATAATATGATATTGCTCATAACAAATAATATAAGTCTAGTTTTTACTAGGCACCGCCATAGTAAACAAAGCACGTGGTGTGCTACTGTAAATGAAAATACAATACGTTCCTAAATATTGTTAGTCATAAGATGGCATTATTGTAATTATCATTGGTGTACTATAAATTGGAATTTCATTACATACTTTTTTAACCGACTTCAAAAAAGGAGGAGGTTATCAATTCGATAGTATGTTTTTTTTTATCATTATTTTTTTTTTGTATGTATGTTACCTCATATCTCAGTCGTTGTCGACCGAATCGAAAAAAATTTTCACCTACTTAGAGGGTATACCTTCTAGTTGGTCCCATTTTTTCCATTTTGGGATCTGATGATGGGATCTTGGTGTATTCGAGGGTAACCCTCAAATTTTAAAGGCACGTATAGTGTTTCTTTACTAGAATCTTAATGTTGACGTGTTGTTACGTCTGATAGTCAACATTTTGTGGGGCTGAGCTGATGGTGGAACTCCTTAACGCCTAGGAGTTCAGTAATTATAATGACGAAACTTATGATAGGTAATTTGTAGCTTCGTAAAAAATAGAATCATAAGGTGCAACTCCCCCCCCACCCTCTTATGTAATCACTAAAAATAAAGAAATAAAATAAACTTTAAAAAAAAGTAAAAACCGACTTCAAAACCAAAATGCACTAAAAAGTCTTAAATAAACTCTTCACCATTGAAAGGAAAGGAATCCGTTTTAGGCAAACAATTTTTTTTTGGAGTCGGTGCCATCAATTTGACCATCAAGCATCAACTATCACAGCACCGACTCCAAAAAGAAATTCTTTGCCTAAAACGGATTCCTTTCCTTTCAATGGTGAAGAGTTTATTTAAGACTTTTTAGTGTATTTTGGTTTTGAAGTCTGTTTTTACCTTTTTTTTAAAGTTTTTTTTTTTTTAGAACCGGTCTTCATGAAATCCAGTCGCGGCAGTGATATTCTTGGGATCGGTAAGCATAAATACACGAAAGATTATTGCATCAAGCAAGGAAAGCTTATGTGTTTACTTTAGACGACGTTCTGCTCAAATACGGCAGCAGTCATAATCATGTTACAGAATAAAGGAAATGGCTAAAAATATCCTATGAAGTCTACACCGGGTATCAGTGCAAATATGGAGTCGTACAAAGCACGGACAAAACCTTCAAGAGGCCAGATTTGACACGCACGCACCCGCCCGTCACTCGCAATCATCTAGTTATTTTGAAGATTTTACAATTGTAATCTAAAAGTTTTTTTTAGTAACAACTCATTAAATGATAGCTTTGTTCTAGTAGTACTTATTGCGCTTCTTTGTAGGATAGTTAGACACGAGTTCTTTTGGAATTCGTCCGGTATGAAAATTAAACAAAGAAAAGTTAAAACGGCTAAGTTTTCTAGTGCTGTATAAATTATCATAAATATAATCGATTTTTATTTTAAATTTCTCTGCTTTTCAGTGGAATGGGCATTCAACACCAGCGGCAAAGAGGTTCTCATAGTCAACAAGTATTCGTTCTACTGTCAAAGGAAGTTCTCAAAGTCATCGGTTTGGGCGTGTACCTTCGGCGCTCCGTGCAAAGCCAAGGTCATACTTGGCTTGGACAAGACCTTTAAGAGGTCGGATTTGACTCACACGCACCCACCTAAGAAATATGTCATTCGCAATTCTATTTATATTAGGGTGTAGATTATAAAACTCTACTGTTAAAAAGTAGATACCTATGAAATAGATATTTATAGGTTTCTGTGCATACTTTCAAATTTATATGTAGTTATTATGATTGCCTTATCAATGTCACGAGGTGTAAGGCGTGTCAGCAGCCAATCATCACATCAATGCATCTTCGGTTTGCCCGTGACAAATCGTTAAAAAACTTTATATATTTCAAAGTTAGGTTCCTGGATTTATCTCTATTTGAAATAGTTTTGCATTCGTAATAAGCTTTATCCAGTGTTCCGTTTTCACATTCTGCGGGCCTAAGATCGCGCGCCTATTTATCATTTATCGCGGCAATCGATAAATTTCAAACGTCTTTTTTAAGTACAAGTAATATTGTTGTATTCATTTTTTGACGTGACAACGTCTTATAAATTGGTTTGCCGGGTGACACTTCAAGAAACTGCGTTACGCTCCGCTCACGTTATGCGCTCACAATGAGGGCGAGTGAGAGGCACGCGTCCCTTCCACTCGGGCATGGTTAGCCCGCCTAAGAGCGAGAGAGAAAGACATAAAAAGTGAAAGGCACGCGTCCTTTCCACTCGAGCACAGTTAGCAGGTAAATATAATTCATTGTATAAATAAATGTTTTAAATTGTTACTATTATTTCATCCTTCTTCCTACTATACGAATGAATATTCACATTAAAATTATTTTACCACTCAAAGTCGTTGTCACGTAAAACTTTCGCCCGTATACCGACTTTACAGGCAACCAATTTTAAAAGCAATAAAGATTGATTTACAAGTGGAAAATATGAGGTAAAACAGTTTGTGTAGGAAATAAAATTATTTTATCGACGCGATAAAAGACATCAAGGCGTACATGAAGAATTCAATTATTAACACTGCATTTTACTTACTGCTTTAGTTCAAGTGAATGTGTGAAGTCAATAATTATTGTTATGTTCTAAATTCGATAGGAAAAAAAGTGCTTCTGACGTTTTTCTGATTAGACAGACTGTGCGAAAGTGCAACACAATAATTTAATTTAATAAAAGTAAAAACCGAATTCAAAACTAAAATGCACTTAAAAGTCTTAATTAAACTCTTGACCATTGAAAAGAAAGGAATCCATTAGTCTTAAATAAACTCTTAACCATTGAAAGGAAAGGAATCCATTTTGGGCAAACAATTTCTTTTTGGAGTCGGTGCTCTGACAGTTGATTCTTGATGGTCAAAGTGATGACACCGACTCCAAAAAAAAATTGTTTTTACTTTTATTAAAGTTAATTATATTTCTTAATTTTGAGAGATTACAGGAGAGGAGGCAGAGCTCAGCCCCACAAGATGTAGACTATCAGACGTAACAACACGTAAATATTAAGATTCTAGTAAAAAAAAAAACACTACGCGTACCTTTAAAATTTGAGGATTTCCCTCGATCACACCAAGATCCCATCATCAGATCCCAAATTAGCAACAATGGGACAAACTAGAAGGTGTACCCTCTAGGTGGGCGAAAAATTTTTGCGAATCGGTCGACCAATGACTGAGATAAAAAACATAAAAAAAGTAACATAGATAAAAATAACAGTCGAATTGATAACCTCCTCCTTTTTTAAATTCGGTTAAAAATATGTATGCTGTTATTTAATTCCAAATGAAATAAGTTTTAATTCACAAAGGTATTAAGAAGTATTATAAAAAGCCTTATAACCTTATAAAATAAGTTTATTCAGCTTAGTGGTGAGCGTGGTGGGCCTGTGCAGTGGCCTTCCATATCTGTGTGAGAACATTGCTCAGCTCTTCACGCTTCCTCTTGGCACGGATGTGTGTGCCCAAACGCCTTTTCAGGAACTTCAAAGCGCGCTTGTCTGTCTAATATTACAAGATCCTTTAATAAATTATTTCAAATATTCCAAAGAGTAAAATAATTCGCCAGACCAGTGCTTAAGTTAAATGGCAGAAATGTAGCTATTTTGGAAAATGCAAAGCCACATTTAACACGACCCCTTGGGGTGAGGTGTTGAAGGATATCAACTATCACGAGCTCCAGCCACAGCAAATAATTGATCAAAACGGGGAAATGCACCGGATATAATAAACATAGACATTACACACATGAGTAATATCTCAATTTCCACCAGTGTCTATCCTAAGGTATTGAAAAGAGCAATTGTAAGTCCCTTTTTAAGCAAGGTGATAAAAACGAAGTGGCTAATTATAGACCGATATCGATCTTGCCGGTTTCTTCGAAGGTCTTGGAAAAGATAATAAACAATGCCCTACCCAATTCCTGGATAAATACAACTTAATAGCTCATAACCAATATGGTTTTAGATCCGGAATGTCCAGTGAAGACGCAGTCGCTTGTTTAACAACTGAAGTAGTATATCTACTACTTCAGTTTGTGCTTTGGTCTTTCTCTTGATGTTTCCAAGGCCTTCGATACGGTATCGATTCCCATATTGTTCAATAAGCTAAAGTTTCGTGGCATTCGTGGTCGTGAGCTAAACATTTTTCAAAGTTTCCTCCTGTACAGGGAGTAGTGCGTTAAGATAGGCCTATACATCAGTGACCTACAGCCCATTGACTAGTAGCATCAATATGCTACCTTGTGGGACGCCGCCGGGCTCAAGATCATGACTTGAAAAAAATTTCGATACTCCGCCAACTTGATGCTTAGAGTGTAAGACCCTAACAGTCCGACAACTATACACATATTTTATTCGCCGTATTCTATGAAGACACGTTTCTCTTCCTCTTACTGGTAGGCTCCTTAATCGGCGTCGGGTCTTAACACACGTATTTCCTATAATGAAACGCCAAACAGCCTTAGCCAAATGTCAATACACAGCCCTCTCAGCAAAATTATATAATAAGATACACAACTTTTAGATATATATATTACTGAATAAGCATTGAAATTGAGCTATTTTAAAATTCAATTAACATTTTACAACAGGCAAGGAATATGAATGAAAATTTTCTTCTAACTCTTATTCAATAATTGCGAAAAGCTATAAAAAGTCTGTAGCAGCTCTGGCAAGCCCATGTTGATCGTCAACGACTACCCCTTCTACTGCCAGCATCAGATTTTCAAGACTTATAACTGGTGTTGTACTAAGAATTTGAGTGCTAAGCTCGTATCGTCACCAGCAAGGGCAACGCTATCATTCGTATTTCCCTCGATCATAGCCACTTTCCTGCGAAGTATGTCATAACATATGGCGTTTATTATAAGTTTTAACTTTGCTGCGGCAGACTTTAGGTTAATTATTTTAATGAAGGGTTCTTGTTCTAAGTGTACGAGAGAAAGTGTTATATCGATAGTATTGCGCTTTTGAATGACTCGTGTCAATCAAAGCAAAGCACACTCCACGTTGACGTGAGTGTTTAGAAAATAGAGCCCCAGGACAGAACGTTCCATGCTTTAGACATTCTACAATATTTCTATTTCCTTTTGTCTAAGGATCAAGTTTGATGCATCCAATAAGGTTATGTATATTGACAATGTTTTTATTGAATAATTTGTATTACGAATATAAATATGTTTAATATACTTTAATATGCCAGAACGTATTATTGTGACTTGAGAGGTGAATAAATTTGCTTTAGTTTTACACCGCAATTAATCAACAATAAAATTTATCAAAACTAAAATCGATATTTGGTTACATCGCTTATAACTTGAGAACGGATGGACCTCTTTTCATGATTTTTGTTTTGTTGAGTTTGTCTTGGCCCTGAAAAGTATTATCTTTTTAGCCATAGAATCTGACCGACGGTGAGATGAAGTCCGCTGGGACCTGCATAATCGATAGTAGAGGTTAAATGTTGTTACCAGCGGTCAAATATTCAGGATTGTGCATGCTTTGAAGTAAAAATTACTTTACCAATGGTCAATAAAATAGGCAATCTGTCATTTGGCAAACGTGGTACTTCTTCAAAACATGCACATTCGTTAATGTTCAACCGCTGGTAACGACATTTAACCATTACTATCGGCCACGCAACCGAGCTTTTGTGGTTTCTTTTCGGTTTTCTGATCCAAAATTTGATACTGCCTATTAAATAAAAAACAGTAGTTACTTATTGATAATGATGAAATAATAAGAAACCAAAAATCTGCGCACGGGCGGGACTTGAACCAGCAACCTTTTGGCTGACCGGGCCAAACGCTCTTACCAATTGAGCTACCATTTTGTCAGTCCGACCCTGCGAAATTTGTGTTTGGCCGGTCAGCCAAAAGGTTGCTGGTTCAAGTCCCGCCCGTGCGCAGATTTTTGGTTTCTTATTTCATCATTATCAATATAAAATATGACACTGTGTTAAAAACATTATAAAGCAGTAGTTACTTAACATTTTTTTCCGACTTCAAAAAAAAGGTAATCAATAATCGACCCGTAATTATGTCATATGGTTATTCTGATTTTTTATTAAGAAAGTATAAAGCAATCTATTTACCTACACGCACCGTTTAATATCAGAAACATTTTTTTTGAAGTGGTTTGTGGTAGAGTGTCGCTTGTGTTTAATAAAAGTGAAAGAACCATTTCTGACTTAGTAATAGCTTAACAGCTTCAAACTTACCAGCGGCCAAAAGTCAGTGGTAATAATATGTGGGGTTCCGTTAGAGGCAAACAGGCAAGAAACCCTACGTTAGTCAGTAGGTAACCGAACGCGCGCGTTGAGAGATCGCTTTTAATTCGATACTATTACGATAATTAAAATGTGTTTTTTTATATGCAGTCTTGCCTCAAAATCCAGAATAGAATCACTAAATCAAATCGTATAGATACATAAAAAAAAATATGTCATTAATTATGCATTTGATGTAATTAGTGTTTGTGATCATAGTAATCAATAGAGTTCCGATGTATTTTGTTGTGAAGTGTGGTTGGTGGTTGGCGTTACAAAACCGCTAATGCTAGCATCCACAGAACAGCTGATGTCTGCAACCGGTAAGTGCTAGAGATGTAAGTTGGTTCGCTACTTAGCTGAAATTAGTTTACCACAAACGGTCATTCCGTTATTCTCGGTTATGAGCGAATAGTCCCTTGCAGATACGCTCCCCACTTGCGTCTGCGCAAGCGACGCGTTTTTCGACCTCGTCATTGCGCTGTGTACCTTATCTCTGTTATATAAGACTTGAATAAGAATGTTTTAAGTTGATGGTATACAAAAACGCCCCTCGCTTTATCGGCAGGTGTGCGGCAATTCGTAGCTAGGGAGGCCAATAATATAGGTACTCGTACATGTGTAAAACTTAGTTTTTTCCAGATAACCTGTGTTTATATTAATTTTGACAGTTTATTCTATACTCATACTAGCGGTCCCCCGCGACTTCGTCCGCGCGTTTTGAGTTTGCTCCCTCCCCTCCCGTCGCAGCGTGATGTTTTGTATCCTCAAATCGGTCCAGCAGTTCCTGAGATAAGCGCTTTCAAACAAACAAACTCTTCAGCTTTATAATATATTAGCGCAAGCGCACGTTGTACTTAAGCTGCGAACATTATTTGGTGCGGAGTTATGTTTAAACTGTGATAGCTCCTAAGATATTTATTGAAATCAAATAATATAAAAGGCAACTTAGTTCTAAATGAAATGCTCGTGATGATGAATTTATTGTTTTTGATAAGAATAAATATCTGTGAGTATAATACACCTCTAAAAATAATGCATATTTTTTTTAACAAATTTATTGACATATAAAAGGTTGTAGTAAGTCAACCATAAAAGATAGACATATGCTGTCGCGGACTTTATTATAGAACTCTTAATGCTGAACAATCCTGTCATACATGATTTTTGTGTAACATAAGCGGTTTCCGCAGCGTACGCAGCGGAAGCTCTCAAAAGGAATATCTTTCTCCCGTTTTCGCAACATTTTTCATTGCTGCTGTGGTCTTATGAGTCATATCTTTATGTTTTATAGCCTAAAGCCTTCCTCGATAAATGGACTATCCAACGTAAAAATAATTTTTCAAATCGGGCCAGTAGTTTCTGAGATTAGCGCGTTCAAACAAACAAACAAACAAACAAACAAACTCTTCAGCTTTATAATATTAGTATAGATTTGTTTCTTACTAAGAGGTTATATTCGGGTGTACCTTATAAAAGAAGACAAACCGCGTTCTATTCATAATG
This sequence comes from Pyrausta purpuralis, assembly GCA_963924145.1. Lineage (NCBI taxonomy): Eukaryota > Metazoa > Arthropoda > Insecta > Lepidoptera > Crambidae > Pyrausta > Pyrausta purpuralis. The sequence goes on from OZ001643.1 coordinate 26,232,749, forward strand.
AAGTTACTAAAAAAAACTTGAGACGCATTTTACACTGTTTGGAGAAAGACGGTGTAATATACATAATTAATTTTATTTTTAGAACTGAAAAACGTCAACAACTCTTACAGATGATGTACAGAGAGATAATCCCGAAAAAAATAACTGCAAGTGGTGCCGGTCTTGTAAAAAACTCGTGTAATGATAAATGATTGAACATAAATTGAACCAGACAACAAATATTTGATATCATAAGTACAACATACGTTAATTGAACATTTAACCGCCTCGGTGGCGCAGCGGTAACAGGGTTGCACCTTAAAGCAACGGCTGCGCTACATGTCCCGGGTTCGATCCCCGGGTCGTCAGGCCAAAAGATACACTTGGGTTTTTCTGTTCAAAAATTCTTAGGGTAGCCCAGAGTTCGGAAATTGGCGTTGTTTTACCCCCGTGCGTCGGAAAAGTACATAAAGTCGTTTTGGTCATGCGCGCCTGATCTTTCACCGGTGGTGTCAGATTGCTGTCCCACGGAGCTATGAGAGTGAAAGGAATAAAGAGTGCACCTGTGTTTGCGCACACTTGTGCACTATAATATGTCCCGCGTAGTCGGTTAGTCGTTGTGACTGGCCACCGTAGTCGAAATCGGCTAGAGGGACTTTATTCGTTTTACATTATTACGTTTATAGCAATATGAAAATTCCTGAATAGTTTTTTTCTTAACAAGAGGTTATATTCGGGTGTACCTGATTAAAGAAGGCAAACCGCGTTCTATTTATAATGAAGCTACTAAAAAAATATGCTTGAGATGCATTTTACACTGTTTGGAGAAAGACGGTGTAATAAACATAGTTATTTTATTTTTACAACTGAAAAACTTCAACAACTTTTACAGATTATACCTTCTACTGCATTGGTAGAGGAACGAGAAGAGGCATTACAAGAGACCACACTTACATTCACTTACATGACTACACTTTACAACAAAACTAGGCGGTGGCTGCACATTATGATGCCATTTGAAGTTGCTAACAGGGTTTCTGAAATTAAGTGCATTTTACCTGAGACTCATTGAAACAATGTAGTTTCACCTGAAAATCCCGCCGACATCATTTCTATAGGAATCGAACCACAAAAAATAGAGAACCTTTTACTTTGGTGGAATGGCCCATAGTGGTTAAAATATGAAAAGTTGCCGGTCACAAAAACAGTACCTGATATTTGTATAGAAATAAGGAAAAGTTTTAGTGCAAGTGTTCATAAAAAGGAACAAAATGATATCTGGGAGAGATTATCAGACTTTAGTCGTATGAGAGTTTTATCATACTGCTACAGACTTTTCCACTAGGTACGTGTTGTCAAAAATAAAATTGACGATTGAAGAAATTAATCAAACCTCTGTGAGATTATTAAAATAATACAGACAGACGCATTTGACTAAGAAATACAAACACTTAAAGACGGCTTTTTGACTCTGACAGCATTGATTTATCATTGCTCCCTGGTAACGTATTTCCACTCACTGTGGCCAAGACACTTTCAGCCATCACCCTTGATCAGTCTGGTGAGTCTGCGGGACTGGCAGTGAGAAATCTAACCCTTCACCTTTTTCCTCGCCACCTTCCGTCTGCCACCTTAGGTCTCATGGTGCAGACTTCCTGTACTTATCTATATATTTATTTATTACACATTTATACTGTAGGGCCGCACTGTAAGGCCAAATTCACATTGGACAAAGACAACTTGTTCACTCTAAGCCTGCTGCAACACTCACATAATGCACGCCGCTTTGCAATATGTGATAGAGTTGGATGGATGGATCGTTAGGAAATAATAATAGTTTAATAATCAATTTAAATATAAGCCTTTCAAAACGTTTATCCTTCTAATTAAAAAAAAAACACCTGCCTTTGTATTGTTTTAAGACTATAGTAACATTATGATAAATAACGAAACTCATAAATACTGTGAATGATTTAATCAATTAATGTCTATAAAGCTAAACTCGCGATTATAAAAACCTCCGTCATCACAAAAACTAAAATAAGAGTTGCGTTTCACCCATCAAACTGTGAGTTTATGTGCTTAAGGGCCCCTCCTGAAGCTCAGAATCAATGGAGTTCTGAGTCCTTGAAGGGCTTTATATCATTTACGCTCTTAACTGAAGCAGCAAATTAGTAGCAAAAAGTGAATGAAATTTTATTATTATGTTTTAATAGAATGAATGTGCAAACTGTCAGGTAAAGAGATGGTATAAGTTGATGAGTATTATTTGTACCTTCACAAAAATAATTAAAACTAGTATTATTTGGTATTATATTAGAATTAACTTGAAGCGCTTGAATGTATAACGAACAAAAATACTTTACTGTTTATTTGTGTACGTACATTTAAATGTGCTTGTGTTGGTTACTGCGTATTGGTGTTGTTACGTCCAGGCCTATTTCACAATCAACAAGTAAGTACTAAAATCGAACCTCATTTCGTATGAAGTATTTATCAGATATCACTAACCATAACTTATTTTGAATTTTTGTGATACAGCACCTTACTAAATTATAATTTTTAATTTAGTTTGTATAGTTTGCAGGCAATAAATTTGTAGGATGATCTGGTCAAAGCTCTTTCACAATTAAGTGTTTATAATTCTTAATAAGGTTCTTCGTTTCGTTTTAGATTTGCATATCTGATAAAAGTGAAAAATACTGTTTTTTTATTAGTGTTCATTTAGGATAGGTGATTCAGTTCCATTGAATAATATTACCATTCTCAAATATTTTATTGATAGCAGAATACATAGTTGCAACACCAAAAAATTCGGGTTTCAATATTTACTTACAAGTTGTTATTGAAATAGTATTGTTTTTTTTTTAAGTAAATATTTATAGGTCGGTTCTAACGTATAAAACTTTTTCAGTGATTTTGCTAGCGAAATCACGTTACACTGGCAATCATCTTGTTATGTACAAGGATTATACCTCTTACTGCAAAAAACAGTGTAAGAAAACGAAGCACTTCCATTGTATTGTTCTGGGTGTTTTGTATGTATATCATGTATATATTTACAAAAAAAGGATTTAAGTATTATATCCGTTGTCTGGCACCCATAACACAAGCTTTTTAGCTTACTTTGGTGCTAGATGGCGATGTGTGGGAATGTCCAAAGGATATTTATTTATTTTATTTATTGGTACTGTTCCACACACAACTGTAGGGGATGCAACGCTAAATTAAAGCTAGATGAGAATTTCTTTATCATTGACCTGGAGAATAAACATACCCACCCACCAGCTAAGTACTTGATTCATGAAGGACAATATGTGAAAATATAGTATTTAATCTGTTGTTTTATTCAATAATATTTTATGAAAAGGATTCTTTCCTTGAAAATATCTAATAAGAAAATATGTATCCAAGTTATTTTGTGTCTCGGACAACTTTTTCATAAACTGGAATCGCCCTTGTCCCAAAAAAATATACCAAGCTTGAAGAACTTATTAAAACATTGTGAAACAGACCGTAAATGAATTACACTGGCATTTAAGTACTATTACAAAACAATTAGCCTTTTCAGTATCACAGTGCTATGATATTAACCGAACAATTTTAAAACAAAGTTTTAACGACAGCGTTAAAAAATTGAGGTTTACCATTTTAATATGATGATTTTAGTCTTAGTTTAAAACTGTTTAATTTTTATTGTAATAAAGTGGTATCGTAACTGATATAATTTCCATGATTTGCTCAGCCCATCCGTGTTTGTGTATTGTGAATATATCATATAATTTATTTAGTTATGTGTGTTTAAATGGTTTTAATAAAATGTACTTTCTTACCAATACGTCGCGATGTTAACCTATGCGTGTGGGGTGTCTATGGAAAGGTCTCTTAAAATGACATAGAGGTTCCTAAAACCAATTTCTTTTCAAATGTAACGTTTAAGAGAAATACGCTTCTAAAGTGTAAAATGCCCCCCCCCCCCCCCTCTTCTAATTTCTAAAGTAATCGAATGTAAATTTTAAATAACTTAAAAAATATATTTAACGAAAATTGGTTTGGACGGAATCGAACAAGAAGTTTTTGAGATATAGCAAATTTTTAACAACCGCAAACATTACTTTGCTATTCATACAAACACTATGAAAAACGAAGTTATTTTTGCTGTCAATAAAATATTGTGGTATTTTAGCTAAGTAGAAGTAAGTGGATTCCCTTATTCAGTTAAAGTTGGTTCGGAACCCTCTTTGCGCGAGTCCGACTCGCACTTGGCCGGTTTTTCGTTTTTCAAGTTTTTATTTCGATTACTTTAAGATAAGTGGTATGCTAGCAAAACTGATATATCAGATGTCGTGGTCATCACTGACATTAACGCCACCACCTATAAGAAAACAAAAAACCGGCCAAGTGCGAGTCGGACTCGGGCACTGAGGGTTCCGTGCCAACTTTAACTGAATTAGGGAATCCACTTACTTCTACTTAGTAAAATACCACAATATTTTGTAGACTGCAAATATAACTTTGTTTTTCATAGTGTATGAAGTACAAAGTTATGTTTGCGGTTGTTGAAAATGTGTTATATCTCAAAATCTACTCGTTCGATCTTGTCCGAACCAATTTTCTTTAAAAGTATTTGTTAAGATCTACATTATTTTTTTTTCAAAATTTACACTTGCTTGGTTTAGAAGTGAGATGGGGGGGGGGGGGGACGCCCATTTTACCACTTTGGAAGCGGCTAGCTATGAAACGTTAGACTTTAAAAGAAAATGGTTTTAGGAACCTCTATGTCATTTTAGAAGACCTATCCATAGACACAACACACGCATAGGTTTGACTAAAAAAAATATTTTGGTTTTAGTTTCATGTATGGGAGCCCCCCTTAACTGTCAATATTTTTTATTTTTTGTATGAAAATCGGTAAGCGGTTAACAAGACACATCTTCCTACCAAATTTCAATTGTGTAATGCTTAAAGTTACATATTAAAATGGCTGTGAAAGACAGACAGACAGACAGACAGACTTGACGAAACTATAAGGGTTCTGTTTTTTGCCATTCGGCTGCGGAACCCATAAAAGAACAAGATTTGGCCTTTCGTGGAACTGAACTTTTTTTTCAATGCTTATTGCTTCAAAATACACTCGTTGTTGGATGCGCAGTGTCAACAAGACGCCGCCTAGGACAAGTTAAAAATGAGCAAAAATGCAACGTCAAGTAAAACTGCATTATTGTCTGCTTTAAGCAATATCACAAGCCTCTTCAGAATTGACTGAGAAAGACTTTATTATTGCAAGTCTATAAATAAAGTTCTAACTTCGATCTTGGTGTTTCTGAATTTATCACAAGTATTTATTTATTAAATAACTAAAAGTATTATTCAAGCTTCTGTGCTCTGACAGAAAACTGTTATAGTTTTTATTTATTTAAACTTTATTGCACTGTAAATTATACAATTAGCGGTCTTAATCCTTAATGGCATTCTCTACAAGTCAACCACCTGGTAATGCAGTTTAATCAGTGGCGGAATATTAATTAAGTTATAAGAGTTGTACAAAAAAAAAAGCAAAATGCACGACTATAAACATACATACTTATAATTTACAAATATATAATAGGATACATAAACAAAATACTAATGAACATTGTAAATTGTTTAACTAGCAACAACATAGTTGTGACTAGTTAAACAATTTGGTAAGATGTGTTATAGCGGGTAAATTTTATTGTGCAAGAATTCACACACGGACAATTCACAGAACATAATTTTCAAAACATATACTTTTTCAGATTACCTAGCGATTGTAATTGAAAACCCCAGAAAAAGGAGAACTTGGGATCAGGACAAAATGGTAGAAGCGATAAAAGCGCTTCGAGAAAAGAAGATGGGCCTGAAGCGAGCGGTGAAATTGTATTCTGTTCCAAAATCGACGCTTAGGAGGTTTGTACACAGCAACATGACTCCTGAAGAAGCCGTCGAAAAATGTTTGTTTCGAAAGGTGACAAACAAGAAAAAATGTGAAACGGACACAGATCCAGTATATTTAACACCAGAGCTTTGGAATGAGGACACTGACTCCAAGTAAGAGATTAAGGGCCGTTTCACCATGGACAAAAAAGCTGCACCAACCAACGAACGATTCAAATATGGAACATCATTTCATATGAAAAATTAGACAGATAATCCTGACCAGAACTTATTAGGACATTGTGAAACAGTCCGTAAATGAATTTTACTGGCACTTCAGTACCATTAGAATTTCTTGACTACTACAAGTTTTAAGTTCAATACACAAATATTCTTGTTGATTATATTTTGTAAGAAATTGCCAGTTAATGAAGGTTGGTGTTATCATTCAGGGAAAAAAAAATATCGTTATTATAAGTAGTGGTAACCGATTTGTTGGCACTAGGCTTAACTAGGCTTTTTTGATTAAAACTATTTCTTAGTATTAAGTATGTTTATGACGTAGTTTGTTATGAAGTAGCTATTTTTATTTTCAAATAGTACTAATTCTGTTTCTTTATGTATTTTGATTGTTTGATATGTTTATAAATAAATGAAGTAGGTGATAGGTGTATGGGAATGAAGTAAGAAGAACAAATATTTTTTCAGTTTTAGAGTCAGGTCAGGATTTTTTTGTAAGTAATTCATAGTTCTTAAGCTATAGATAATGTTACCATATAATTTCTTGAAATAAAATGATTCAATATTTTTAACTAAGATGATATTTTAAAATAACCTACCCACAAAAGTAAGTACAACAAAGATGTATGGTTGTTGTTTCCGATACTGGCAAAGATTTAAAGAAAACAATGTATTGTATCCACGATATTTCAAGCGCTATATTAATTTTCCTTCTTGATTCATGGAATTACTAATGGGTGTTCATTTTTAGCTTACAAACTTGTGAAGCTGAACACTGGTGGACACTTGCTGCAGATTGGAAACTACTCGTATTCCACTAACTTTTGGAATAGCAGCATCACTCGATGTACCTGGTACTGTTCAAAGCGAGTCAGTAAGAGATGCCCGGCGCGAGTGAGGATGATCAAAGGACAAGTAGAAGTCGTGGTGGCTGAACATACCCATAACTGAGCTGCTCCCATTGACTGTACGATGACAAGATATACTGCACCTTCTGTCTAGTCCTACATGCCCTGATTTGGCGACCCGTCTGGTGTAGTGGTCGAGAAATCGTCTACTACGCAGCAGGTGCGGGTTCGATCCCCGCACAATACAAACATTTGTGTGCATGAACATGTCTGTTTGTATTAGTCTTGGTGTTTTGTATGTATATCATGTATGTATTTACAAACAAAAAAGAATTTAAGTATTATATCCATTGTCTGACACCCATAACACAACCTTTGAGTAGCTTTCTTTGGGACTAGATGACGATGTGTGGGAATATCCAAAGGAAAGGATATTTTATTTATTTCTCCTTTTAGGAGGATTTTATATATGGAAATTACTGGGCACAACACATCTGAGTCGCGTTTTCGATAAAACATTATAAAACGGCCAAAAAAGGTATCGTTTTCATATCAGGCGTTTTGTATTGTATTAAACGAATATTCCTTATATTACTTTAATAAAATCAACTATAAGCCTGTTAGTCAATAGATGTATTTGATTTTATTATATTAAGGTTATTAATTTTATTAGTAATAAATCTTAACAAACAAATTTAACCATGTTAACTTACTAGAACCGGTTGATATATATTTACTCTCGTAGAAGCAGTATTGTACTTTATCTATACGTATCATTGAGTTTTATCGGGATGTATCATTGTAATGACGCAAAATAAAAACTAAAGCTAATGAAAGTTGTCGAAATATACAAGCTTACAAAGTATCGTCTACATATTTTTGGTAGGGCTCATCAACCTTAATTGTCTACAAATAATATACTCAGGAATGTGATAATTTCAAAGAGTCAACAAATTCATAAAAAATATGTTTCTAGATAGTGAATTCCTTACTTTGCATAGTAGACGATATATGCTGAAGATTGGGTCGAACACTTTCTCAACAAACTTTCGTGATATGGGTAAGTTATCGAAGCTCTGGTACAGTCAACATCAAAAGTCGATGATCGAAATCAGACATTCAATACTAATGAACGAAGTCGGTGTCAGAAGAATGTGACGTATCAGTGATTCAAAAGAATGTTATTGTAAATCACACTAAACATTAACTACTAGTACAGCTGCCATATACATATTAGTGATCAGTTTAGACTCCAAAGTCTTAAACTTAATTCGCGTCAGAACTAAGAAGTGTTTTCTTTTTTCAAATCTAGTGAACACCATAAATCAAAAATTAAATAATCATGATGCAAATAATTCATCCAAACTCATATAAATATTCCAGTCATCATCATCATCATTCTCAGCCAAAGGACGTCCACTGCTGAACATAGGCCTCCCCCACGGCTTTCCACAGCGACCGATCACTAGCGGTCTGCATCCAGTTTGATCCTGCGATCTTTTTAAGGTCGTCTGTCTATCTTGTTGGTGGACGTCCTACGCTGCGTCTTTGGTCGAAGGGTCTCCAATATAGAACTTTCCTGCCCCAACGGCCATCAGTTCTTCGCGCTATGTGCCCTGCCCATTGCCACATGAGCTTACTGATTCTGATACCTTAGTTCTTCTACGTCCTCATTTCTGATTCGATCACGTAGAGAAACACACAAAATAGCCCTCTCCATCGCTCGTTATGTGATTTTGAGCTTCTTTATGAGTCCCATAGTTAGAGACCATGTTTCGGATCCGTATGTCATCACCGGTAACACACACTGGTTAAAGACTTTCGTCTTAGACACTGAGGTAGATGAGATGAGAATACACTCTTGCGTAATTTCCCGAACGCTGCCCATACGAGTTGGATTCGTCGATTGACCTCTTTATTAATTTATTAAGTTTTTCGAAAAAAAACGGATGAATTGATATTTGCCGAATTTTGTCCCATTGAACCCCGGAGGAAGCATATATTCATAAAAAAACATATAATTGAAAAACTTGTGCTTACGTCAAATGTTTAAAAGTAGATTATGCAATACAGAATAAAAATTCCATAAATATTGTAATCTTTGTATTTTGTGAACTAGTGTCAATGTTCAAAACTAGCTGATGCGATTCAAAACCATAACTCAATGAATATATGTATTATATTTGTAAATTACAGCTATTGAGTGAAAACATCATAAAAAATATATGTTTTTTTTAAAATTTCATTATATCCAATTTTATTTAAATGTATAAATAATTAAAAACTTCATTACAGTGATCAATAATAAAAAAAACGATAGGCTAAGACGGCTTCAATACCTATATATTGAAACCTGAAGGTAGATACATACATAAAATATTTATCTAACTTCAGGTTTCAATATATTGTTTGATGTTTTCACGCAATAGCTGTAATTTACAAATATAATACATTCATTGAGTTATGGCTTTGTATCCCATCAGCTAGTTTTGAACATTGACACAAGTTCACAAAATACAAAGATTACAATATTTATCGAAATATGATTCTGTATTGCATAATCTACTTTTAAACATTTGACATAATTACAAGTTTTTCAATCATATGATTTTTTATGAATAAATGCTTCCTCCGGGGTTCAATGGGACGAAATTCGTCAAATATCAATTCATCCGTTTTTTTATCGAAAAACTTAATAAATTATAGTACCGGAATATTTATATAATGAGTTTGGGTGAATTATTTGCATCATGATTATTTAATTTTTGATTTAAGGTGTTCACTAGTTTTGAAAAAAGAAAACACTTCTTAGTTCTGACGCGAATAAGGTTTATGAATTTTGGAGTCTAAACTGATCACAAATATATGGCAGGCGTAATAGTAGTTAATGTTTAGTGTGATTTACAATTACATTCTTTTTAATCACTGATACGTCACATTCTTCTGACACCAACTTCGTTCATTAGTATTGATGTCTGATTTTGATCATCGACTTTTGCTGTTGACTGTACTATTCCAAGCGATAAGCGATTTAGTGAGAGAGATGAATGGTGAAAGTAAAATCTTTTGGGAACGAAATAAAATTAATTACTGGCGAACACAACCACAAATGATTGTTTGCACAATTATAACTCATGTACAGAGTAAAAATAAATAATCTTAAAGCCTTTCTACTCGAAAATAAAACCGTTTCCTTGAGGCAAAGATGCTGGCTGGAATACTGCGTTGGATAACTTTTCGCTGTTTCGTAGGCCTTAGTTTAATTAGGAGTGTGTAATCATATTATATTCCTTTTTGAACGATCGTTCTTTATCTGCCGAGATTATATTTTTCTTCTTAAATATTAAATTACGTCAAACTCAAACAAAAATAACTTATTTATAAACTTAGCCTTGTTTTAGGTAGTTAGATAATATTGAGAAAGAAAAAAGGAATTCTTAGTACGCAGCTTAAGAAAATGTGTTTTGAACTAAATGCTACGGGATTGTGTAAATTGTATCATCATCATCATCATTATCAGCCAAAGGACGTCCACTGCTGAACATAGGCCTCCCCCACGGATTTCCACAGCGACCGATCACTAGCGATCTGCAGTCCAGTTTGATCCTGCGATCTTTATAAGGTCGTCTGTCCATCTTGTTGGTGGACGTCCCACGCTGTATAGCGTAAACAAATTTGTTTCCATTTTTTAATTGCAAAATTCGTTACAACTAAGAAAGTGAACTGTACTTGTGTATGGTGAGCTGAAGCTTGTGTATGGTGAGAATATCACTTGCGGCACCAGTAAGTGCCCATATTCGAGACCTGACGCCGCATGTCGATGGCACTGCTCGAAGATGAAGACTCAAAGATTATCTGTGGTGATTCGAACTACGAATCAGGTAGTCGCCGCTGTAAGCGGGGAGCACAGCGTCACCTATCTCAATCGCTCTACCAATTGAGCTACCGTCTGTCGGACCCTGCGAAAGTTGTGGTCTCTTACGGATTTGTCATTATGCGTGACGTTTAGCTCCATTTACCCGTCTGTTTATGCAACAGACAGCACTGTAGCTCAACTGGTAGAGCGTTTGGCCCGGTTAGCCAGAAAGTGGTGGTTCAAGTCCCGCCCGTGCGCAAAGTTTTGTGCGCAAAATATAAAAAAAAATCATTCACAGAAATTTAATAAGAAATGTTTAATTTGCACATTGAATTATCCGAAATTAGGTTAATTTGGAAAATAAAGCTTTTTGTTCGTGTAACTTCTTTTACATGTTTATGATGATAGCTTTATAAAACATTATTTCTCAATAAAAAAGCTCATAAGCATATCGTAGTTGCAAAATCTCGACTAACTATCTTTGAGGTCGCCTTTCTCTTTCTTCATTTTTACACACCCACGGAATTTTTAGACAAATACATAGTAAAAATAAAATATTCTCGACTACGCCGGCGTGTGTTATACGAACATCAGTGAAGCTTATCTCAATAAACTTGACCGTATCCTCAACAATGGTCTTCGCTTTATCTTCGGTCTCCGTAAGTACGACCACATTTGTGCTTACCAGTTTAAGCTTAAATGGCTTTCCATCCGACATCGCAGAGAAATAAGAATCCTGTGCACTCTCTTCAACATACTTCGTAACCCTCACTCACCGACCTATTTGGCACAGCGCTTCAACTATCTAGCTTCCACCACTTCGCGCAATCTTTGCTCTTCCCATTATCTCACTCTTCCCACTATCACACACCTCTATTCAAGACCGGCTTTATGTCAGACTCTTTCACCATCTCAGCGATTCGACTTCGGAATTCTCTCCCCAATCAGAATGTCCCACAACAAATTCACTTTAAAAAATCTCTCCGCGCCCTCCATCTTCACCTTGGCACTCTTTAGAATGAAAAACCATTTTCTTTTTTTGTGTTTTTAGATGTCATCAATATCATCAATTTTATCATTCATAATTTTGTATTTATTAAATAACATATACTTAATTCTATGTATGTTTATTAGTCTTGCTTATGTATCCTATTATTAATTTGTGTATTAATAGTATGTATTGAATTAAATTGTTATAATAATTTTTTGTACCACACTTCTCACTTATTATTAATATTCCGCCTCTGATTAAACTCTCTGCATTACCAGGTGGTTGACTGGTAGAGAATGCCATTAGGCATCAAGTCCGCCAATTGTACAACTTACAGTGAAATAAAGTTTATATAATAATAAATATTGATTTGTTTAATACATCGATTTAGCCAGCATCTTTCCGATGCTTAGTTTAAAACAGAGCCGTTTGCATCATTTAGATCGTTGTATATTGCTATAACATTAATTCAATTTTTAAGTTTCAGAATTCTTACCGAATAGCAGAGAGAAGATACTTCAGTAAGTATTGCGAACACAACTACTGGTGCAGTAACAGATACATACGACCAGACGCGGTATACCGCTGGTACTGCTCGAAGAGCAAAAGAAAGCAGTGGTTATGCGACGGTTCGAACCTTGGATGACGTTGTCATCTCTGTGATCGTAGAGCACAACAAACAAAAAATACCGCAGAATACGGGGGCGAAGTACCGGAGTTCCGAACCCTAAAACAGTATATAAACGATATGTAAATGTTTCTGGTAGTATCGATACGGTGTTTATGTTGCCATTAAGTAATTCAGTTTATGTAACATGTGTGTTTGTCACCAATTAGTTTGAATATAGTAATACCAAAATCCTGGAGTGATTACAAACAACCTGAAAATAAATGCATATGCGGTATTTAAGAGTCATACTAGAGGTCCCGTGTTGAATACCAAATTTCAATGTAATTCCGTCTTCAAATACTCGGAAACAGCTCGGAGTCTAGAAGTTAGTGGTAATGACATCCTCGTGCCTCGAAAATCACGTACGCATTTATCCTTAATATTTTTCTTCATTTTATTTCTATTTTCAGTTGCAGAATTCATACCAACCGAGAAAGGGAACTATGTACTTAAATTCGGCGAATACACTTACTGGTGCAACAAGAAATACTGGAAACCTGACTCGGCATGTCGATGGTACTGCTCGAAGAGGTCAAGAAAGAAGTGTTATGTGGCGGTTCAAACCCTGAATGACGTGGTCATCACTATGATTGGTGAACACAACCATTAATAAAAATAAATATTTAACCAAACATCTTCAAACTCAGGGTTTAAAAGACTTCTTCAGCTGCGGTCGTTGTCACCGTCAACTCTGTCTTTGACAAGCTAGTCCTAGCATAGAGTATATCATACTATTTCATTTATGTTTATATAAAAAATCTATGCATGGTCTTCACAAAGATTTCGAGACATATTTCTTTATGTTTGTTAGGAAAATGACAGGCTAGTATCCTTCAGTATCTCATGGAATCATGGAGTCCCATAAAGGATATTATAATCATAGTCTTTATCATTGTCAGCTAAAACACGCCCACTGCTGAACATTGGTCTCCCCCAAGGCTTTCCACAGCGACCGATCACTAGCGGTCTGCATCCAGTTTTATCCTGCGATCTTTACAAGGTCATCTTGTCGCTGGAAGTCCTACACTGCGTCTTTGGTCAAAGAATCTCAAAGGATATTTTAATTTTTAAAGGAAAGTTATTTGGTAGAGTCGCTATGATGTTTTTACACTATTAAAAATGTATGTCACAAGTATGACACCTCATTTTGAATTATTCTAAAATCCATGACCTGTCCCGCACGTCAAATTTATCACTTTTCCCCGCTCACCCACTCTTCGCATCTCACGCATTCTTCTTAACTGCGCCATAATGATGCCCAGATCCAACCTTACGATAACCAGGTTGTACAAATAATTTCAATTAAAAGTAAACTTACTATTCAAATTTAGTATACTGTAATATTTGATTGATTTGAATTTCATTGCGCTGATAGTTTTACAATTGGCGGGCCTAATGGATTCAGACATTCTCTGCCCGTCAACCGCTTTGGAATGCAGAGAATTTAATCAATTGCGAAACTTAAATTTAAATAAAATTAGTTTTAAATAGTTTCTACTCTATTGTCAGAATTCACAAAAAAATGGGTGCTCTTTGCTTTGATGCGAAGGCTATTCTTGCCAGCACACAAGATGCCGACATTTAGAGTTCCAAAAGGCGTTTACTGAACTGCAAGGCTTCTATCAAAACCGAAGAAGAGAACATTTTAATTAATTATGAGCAAAACCATGGTCGTGTCATATACAACATTATTTTCGATTTCAAATGTGTTAATATTTATAAATGTTAAAAACACTACTGATTATACCAACATCACATAACGAATATGCGTCGAATAAATACTATACGCCTAATTTTAAAACTTTAATTAGTCAGCAATCATTTTTGTAAAAGTCATTTTAAAATCGGTCGTTTTATACTTATGTAATCTGATAATATTAGTCTTATCTGACGTTGGAAAAATCGGCCCAGAGAAGTGTTAATTAATTCTTCCAAACTCTAGTTTTAATTTATAAAATCTTTTATATAAATTGTTTAAACTATCAATACAGTTTCTAGTTAGTAGCTATATTTTGCTCGCAAATTGTTCTTTAAATATAAATATTACCTTGGAATCCTCAAGAAGAAGTTGACTTTAATACGTGCCACAGAGATCCAATAAAATTTTGAACTTTTATATTACAGAATCCCAGATTGTAGCGCAGGTAAATGGTGCAACATTACTTCACTATAGAGGATTCACCTTTTGGAAGGGGTATGCGCCGATGAAGAGAAGCGTCTTGGTATGGTACTGCTCCAAGAAAACCAGCATGAAGTGCAGGGCATCTGTGAGAACAAATTACAATGGACAAGTCGTTGAGATTGTTGGCGAACACAACCACGAAGCTCGTCGTTTATATACATAATTTCTGTGTGACGCAGAGACTAAATTTAAAAGAAACTGAAATCATAGCTTACTTTGCATCATTATTAGTAGTATTAAAAATACTTTAGTTACGGCTTATATTTATTTTAAAAATGCTACCATAAATATTATTAGTTTCTGAAGAGCGTCCTAGCACAGGTAATCATTAATGCCTAATAAAAGAGTAACATAAATTTGTAACCTTTAAAAATTTATTTGTTTGTGTTAACCAAATTTAATATTTGAGACGATATGTCATTTATATTTGTTAGTAAGAGCAAGGTAAAACGTATGTAAGGATGTATAATCATATTTTTTTCTATTTGGGTTGGGTTGGTAGTTATATTTTAGATAACTTATTAAAATTAAGCAGTAGGTAAGTAAACATTGTTTGTACTGCTTGCACCAGGGCCCCATGTACCTTATGTGTACACTCAGTACCAATAATAATATTAAATGGCTCTAGGTATTATTAATTTATCATTGCGTTGTTCGTTTCAAATTACGAAACTCTACAGAGTAAGACCCTTAAAGCGTCTTCATGGAACTGAAAACAACATGGATACACGCCTTTTAGACAGAATTAAGACTTTGGCATACAGAAGACTTGGTTAGAGTAGGTATTTTAGATAAAGGTGTAAAGTATATCAAAACTGTTAATTACACCATTGTATGGCATTGTTTGGGATAGTTGAGTCTAAGTGAAATCAATAACTGGTCTGTTTGACGGAGGCTGATGAAATGATAGTGTTTGTCTAATTGTATGTTTTTCCAACCTTAATAATAAAATACGTTGAAGAAATTGATAAAAAATAACGTTAGTGCTTGGGTCTCAACCAACCAACTCCGCATTGGAGGATTAACGTTCTGGAGTGCTCCAGAAATAAACAACACGAGAAGATGGTAATATTCCAAGAAATCCATATGAAAATATACGGCTACCATCAAGACCCGTGAAGGGATGATTGTATCTATGCATGGCAAGCATTATCATTAATCTAATATAGCTATTAAACCAGAGATGTTGACGATTTACGGTCGGTTTTACAAAGTTCTGTTAAGTTCTGGTTACTATTATCTGTTCAATACTTCATACAAAATGACGATACATTTATGAATATTTCGTTGGTTTATGCTTGTTGGTGGATGATAAAACAGGCACTTTGTCTTGTTTTTACTTTTGGGTAAACTGGTAAGTGGATTTTGTCTTATGTGGAAACTCAGGACCCATTAAAAATTTATACCATAGTACAGGCGTCGATGGTCAACCGTATCTGACGATTGTGTTGGTAAAACTTTATTATTAAATATTTTTAAATGATTATTATTTTTAACCCATCGATACTTACAAAAAAATACCTATAAACATATTGTTACTACACCTTTGTTATAGTTAGGGAGGCGAGGTAGCTAAATGGCGTTATTCAACGGCGCCGTCGAGACCTATCAAAATCGAAAGATAAAATAATTTCGAAAATAAAAGCTCGTATGGTAAAAACCATTTTAGCGGTGGGTTTGTCGTGTACGGTATTTCAAAAATGTAAAAAAAAAAACAGTTACTTGGGCATTCTTGAGCGCATCAGGTATTCATACTACGTATGCCCCAAGTGCCTCTGATAACAACGGTATACTAATCTGCCGGTTTGCGTGGTGGGGGTAGGCATATAAAGTAGTCAAAAATGCAAAAAAAAAATACTCGAGCGCGTCAGATTTTCGGAAGGGGTGTTAAGTAAGCGCCAAGGAAGCTCCTTTTAAAAAAAACTGACGATTTCGGCGTGACCATAAGTTACGATGAATATTTGAAAATGCAAAAAAAAAAGTTTTTTGAAATACTCGAGCGCGTCAGATTTTCCTAGGGGAGGTTTATCTCGGTATCCTGAAAGCATATTTTCTTAATCTGACAAAAATGTTGGTGGGTTCTCTTAATCTGACCGGAAAGGTTTTTTGGTTTCTATTTTTTCCTTTCTTCTTTCTTTTTAATAATTCTTCACTTCATTTTGCTTACGGTACGTCCGAAAAACAATTTGAGGATCAACAGGCTGTTAAATAATATACATACATGAAACTGTACATGTTAATAATACTTTTGTATACAGATACGCGTAACTTTTTCCGAGTCCACGAAAATTGTCGAGAAGCTTTAAAAAAAATATATTTTTGAGATAAAAGTAACATAATTTATTCATCGTTATTTCATATCATTTTTTTAACACCCTCAGTTTTCAAGATATACTCAAAAAAAAGGGAGATTGACTTTTTATGATGCTTCAAGTCAAAAAGTTTTAACTTTGGACAAAAATGTAAAGAGACCTTTTTTGTGTAAAATAAATTACCTTCTTGTTTATTTATACTTTTTTTTTTGTAAAATGTATCGTTCGCGACTTATATGCCGCACCGCAACGCGTTTTTCGGAAGACGAAATGGCTCCCCCACACTCCCGGTCATGCGGTAACCGGCAGATTTTGTATTTTTAGTATGTTTTAGATTATATTCTTCAAAATAAAAATAAAAAAAAATCACGCTGGAGTATGCCGAATTAACGTTTTTTTTTACAAGTTCGCTACCCTATAACTCGGCGGCGTCAAGGACTTATCGTCAGATAAGTTAAATTTAGTCTTAAAACACTAAAATCAACCCCCAATATCTTAATCTAACGCGCTCGAGTAGTTCAGACTATCGATTTTTTTTTACTAATCTGATCGTCTATCCTAGGCGCGCGTCACTACATATAGAGCTAAATACTTTACAAGGTTGTTCTATTAGGTCCAAGGTATCTCTCATATCTTAAACTGCCACGCTCGAGTATTACCGAAAATTCCCCTATTCGCCTCCCTAACTATTATTTGTACAGGGCGATTTCGCATGGTGTTGCTAAAGTTTTAAGATATGAATACGACCATTTAAGAACATTAACCCTGTATATTAAAAAACATGTGTTTCTATATTGATATTCTTGATGTTGTCTTTCAGAAGCATTAAGTTAATGACAATATATTTCTTTCAGATAACAAAACTCTCAGCTGCACTTCATACTGACAGAGAAAGGCGAAAAATCGAATGATCCTCTACGAAGGTCACACGTACCCCTGAAACAACAGGCTGGCCCCTCTCGCCGCTGTCAAGAGGTGGTATTGCTCGAAGAGAATAAGGGGAAAATGCTTTGCCTCCTTGAAGACCTGTCAAGACATGCTAGTAGGCGCCTACGGGAAACACAACCACAGCAGTTAACAAATGCAAAATATATAAAAATAAAATAAAAATAAATATCCTTTGGACATTCCCACACATCGCCATCTAGTCCCAAAGTAAGCTACTCAAAGCTTGTGTTATGGGTGCCAGACAACGGATATAATACTTAAATACTTTTTGTTTGTAAATACATACATAATATACATAGAAAACACCCAGACCAATACAAACAGACTTGTTCATGCACACAAATGTTTGTATTGTGCGGGGATCGAACCCGCACCTGCTGCGTAGTAGGCGATTTCTTGACCACTACACCAGACGGGTCGTCATATAACAAAACAGTAAGTTAAGAAACGACTTTCTACACCACTTATAATTTCGAGAACTGGTGGACCGGTTTTCGTGTGTTTTACTTTGTACCGGGGAGGGACGGGGCCGGAGCGAAACGAAGTTAACCGGGACCACTATACTTAGTAAATAAGAAATTGTGTCCGTCTGTTATTTCTTTTATTTGTTAGACATTTATTTAGGTGTAGATATAATAATATGGATTTTATAAAAAATTGAAAATACATGTTTGCGTTAGTTTTTTTATTGATAGTTAGAATAAATATGCTTTACATTATTTCATATTATATTTTTACTTTATCGATACTTGGGCTCACTTGTGCATGTTAGGACGTTTTTGTGTTTGTTAACATCAATGAAACTGACAGAAACAGTACCGTAACCATGAGTTGCTGTCGAAAAGTCATAATCGTTTACTGTACCTAGTCGCTATCGATTAATCACACATCGAGTAGATTTCATAATGGTCAAACCATGAGTCGCGTTGACTCGTTAGCGACAACTCTATAGTAAAAGTCAATACAAATGTACTATCGTAAATACGCAATCATAAATAACTACACACTTTTAAGTCTGTTTCTTTCTAGCACACTTAAAAGACAGAGGTAGTAAACAGAAAATGTCTATGTAACCCTGCCAATTGTAAGCGTCACGGAGCAGCGGTGTAGGTTTAGTTTTACGTGTGTTGGTTAACTTAAAATTTTCTCGTCATTAACTGTGTTTTCCGAAAATCTTATCGGAATATCTTGTATTGTGATTATATTTTTGCTTTTTTGGTTATGTCTTTGCCTCGAATTACAGGATTAATATAAAATATCAGGGCAGGACGAAGTTGGAATATATACATTTTGCTGCCGTCAGAAGCTTTATTTTTGAATCACTCGCATGCATATGGCATGTGATTTTCTTTCAAAATCAAACTGAAAATCAACGAAAACCGAACAAAATATATACCTTATTTACGTTACGTCACTCACAAAATAGAGAAATCATTATTAAATCACTCCCGTGTGGAAATAAACAGTTTTTCATTTGAAAATTGGACTTAGCCAACTAATATCACACGCCATTTTGACGCGAGTGATTCAAAAATAGGCCCCCAGTACATTATAAATTAAACAATAATTCACGCTTCATTCACGAGAAAATTTACTACAGTTAAAACGGTTTTTCTCGATGGCATCTGTCACATTTGTCATTCACTGTACCCATTTGCTGTGGCAACTGAGAAAATGGTTGGTCGTTAACGAAAGCATTTCGATAGGTTTTTTACCAAGTGGACCCATACTGACGATTTAAGTTCTGCAAGTGACCGCTAAAAGCGCTGTGCAATTTTCCATACTCTTTTTTTATATCATCGCTAGCGAGTTCAACCGTAAACTCATGGTAACGGTACAAAACATGATTAAAACTGCGTACTTTTATCCTGACTTGTGCATGGGGCCAACGACTTACATTAAAGTAATAGTGTTAATCTGCAATAAATCATTTGTACAAACTCAAGTTTCTTATTCTTATCTAAATCATAATATTGTCAGTATCACACAACACAACACAACCTGCCAGATTACCTCAGGTATCATCAAAAACCTTTGCTTTTTAGGACACTATGCTTAAGATAGTTCTAGTGTGCCAAATGATGCAAAATAAAATAAAAATGTTTTTACGATTTTTTTTAGCGCTGGCAATTCTACTAACATCGAAAGGCAAAGAACAAATGTTTTATAAGAATAAAAAGTTTTACAAGCAAATCGAAGGCGTCGATAAGATAAGGTGGCGTTGCACTAAGAGGGGCTGCAGGGCGTTCTACTGTGTCGTCTCTGGAGTCATCACTCGGAGGCAAGAGGTCCACAATCACTATGACGAATGAGATGCCTAAAAAGTGTCTAGGATTCGTTAATGATATATAATAAATACGTACGTACCGCGAAAGTGTGTGCTGCGTAGGTTTAATTTTTAAATTGTTTTTTTTTTTAACATAGTGAAATGTTATGCTACAAAGTGGACTGTTAAATTTTGAAGGAGTAAATATTATGCCACTTTTGAAATTTTGACTTTGCCTTCCCGCCATTGGTTTATGGTACTGGTGTATTCATGAAAACCTTATATGTTACGAATGGCTGCGAAGTCTTGAAATGACATTTGGTATACCTATTGGTATTATTAAACCAAATGCGCCAGAAGGAGGGTTATGTTTTTCGAGCGGATGTATGTATGTATGTCCATTTCTTTGCCATGCCCTACAGCCCAAACGGAAGAACGGGTTTTAACATAGAGTACCTGCGCAGTGTAGAGAACAGTCACATTACGCATATTATAATAAATTTGTTTTTCAGGATCCGTTCAAATCGTCATGTCCAAGAAAGGCAATCCTCTTTTATGCGTGGACGGCTACACGTATTTCAAGAAAACGAAGAAAAGTAATACGAGCAAGACGTCTTGGGCATGTTCCACTCATGTGCCTCGGGGGTGCAAGGCGCTGATACACACCACGGAGACAGAGATTATAAGAACCAATACTGTTCATAATCACTGAGGCAAAACGGTTAATGTTGCCTGTAGCTTAAATAAACATTTTGATAGATTCCCAGTCTAAATATGTAATTCGTTAAATAAATAGTTCCTTTGGAATTAGGACATGTCCTTATTCCAAAGGAAGTGTATCAGTATAATATTGTGATGTCAAACTGTGATGCTTACAAAAAATATAATATTTGGCAAACTTTTGAAAATATATAATGCAAAACGAATTACATATTTAGACTGGGAATCTATCAAAATGTTTATTTAGGGTCTTAATGTACTGATAAGTTGATAAAGAAGAGTTCACTTGCTAAATTTATAAGGACCATAATGGTTTAGAATGATTTTAACACTCTCAGTGTCATATTTCTTATTTCATCTTTATTGATAAGGGTCAGTAATATGGTTACCTCATCAGCATTCATCATTTGCTATTTAGTCAGCAAAATAATAAAGTATGTTCGTACGTTGAATCAATTGACCTACCTCAATTTTTAATTTTGCTGAATTATGAAAGTTTTAACTCTATATTATACTCGTATTTTGTATTGTTTTACAGTTTTATGATAATCAAATGTTTTACATTTTTTTTTAGTTTGTATCCTCTATATTTGTACGATATTGGTATTTAACAAACGCCAAGTTAAGAAAGAAAATATTGTTTACTCTAGAATAATGTGAAAACGAGTACACGATTATAATAAATTGTTAAAGAAATATGGGAAAAAATAGTTCAATATTTTTTTAATGAAGTTTGAAAATGATTTAATTCGTGATAATGCATGTTTTGTATTTTTTGCTTAATAAACCTTTTAAAATTATGGACCTATCTCATTTATTCATTTCATTCAAGGCAGAATATAAAGTTTATTGAATTAAAAGTAAGATATCCTGTAATATTTCTTAAAGTGGTTCAACTTTATAAAATATATATAGTTTTGATTAAAATAACTAATGTTTTTGCTATGGAACTAAATTCTAAGGTTTTATTTTTCAGGACAAGTTCAAATGACAACTTCGATGCAAGGCAAGCCGCTGCTCTACTTGGATGGGTTTACCTTCTACCGGAAGTCCACGGCTCATACGTCCCAGAAAACAAGATGGGTATGCTCCACACACCATCCTAAGGGATGCTGGGCTGTCATCTACACGTATGAAGATAAAATTATAAAGCAACACAATGTTCATTCGCATTGAAACCTGCGACTTACGTCTCTTCAAATTTTTTGTGTTTTATTCGTTTCAACTATATAGCGAATTAATACAAGTTTTAGATTTCATAATGCATGTAATGTTTTTTTTTGCTAAATAAAATTATGGACCTATCTCATTTATTCATTTCACACAAGGCTGAATATAAAGTTTAATTGAATTAAAACTTAAATATCCTCATATATTTTATAAAGTGGTTACATCCTGCTATGATGTAGTTCACAAGGATGAATAACAAAATGTCGGAATCTGTCTCCCTTGTTAACTGCCTCGATACTGGTCAGTGCACTGACCTGAAGTGATTTAGTTCTCTTAACTGTTAATATATTAGAGGCACACTATAATCGAAATTTAAAAAAAAGGTATGAGAAAAATAAAACATTACTTGCTTTAAATATCCGACAACCAAACCTACCATTTCTTTCATATAAGTTCAGGCATGATGTTGAATGTTCTCTTAAAAGTACTGAAAAGTTCTCTGTACTGATATAAATGCGGAGGCTCGCGACATGCCGTCGTCGCATTAACGGCAGGCAATTTCGAACAAAGGCGCAAAACAGAAAATACAATTTACAGTCGAGTCTCTGTTAAGTATAATACGCTTTTGTGCATTATATTAATAAATGCATAATTCGTTATTTATTTACCTACCAACTCATCGGTGTCAATATCGACGATTATTAATTACAAATTTCGGTATCGATATCTTATCGACTAAATAATGTATCGTTACATCCCTAATTAAAATCACATACTTTGTTTTTTATGAAGACAGCCAAACATTAAGGCCTGATCCACCTATGAAGAACTTATTTATTTATTTTTATTTATTTAAACTTGATTGCACTGTTAATGGTACAATTGGCGGACTTAATGCCTTATGGCATTCTCTACCAGTCAACCGCTTGGGAAATGCAGAGAGTTAAATCAGTGGCGGAATATTTAAAAGTACTGAGAGGGACAAAAATTTAAAATGCATTAATATAAACATACATACAAAAATTACATAGATAAACAAAACTATTTGTGAATATATAAGCATTGGATTAATAAACTTACATAGAATACATATATTTAATAAGAATAAACTACAGATAGGAAAGTGAAGATATTGATGACATCTATTAAAATATTACCGACAGCAGTGAACGAAATAGTGGTTAATTCTGAAGTGAGCCAAGGTTAAGATAGTGGGTGCGGAGAGACTTCTTAAAAGAAAGTTTGTTTGAGGACATTCTGATTTCCATGGGAAGAGAATTCCAAAGGCGAATCGCAGAGATGGTGAAAGAGTCCGACATAAAGCCGGATTTGTAAAGAGGAGTGTGAAGAGTAAGAAAATGGGAAGAGCGCAGGTTGCGAGAAGTTGTAGAAGTCAGATAGTTGAACCGCTGTGTCATATAGGTCGGAGAGTGAGGGTTACGAAGTATGTTGAAGAGTGTACACAGGATTCTTGTTTCTCTGCGATGAACGGAACGGTACGGAACGGTAGGCAGAGATGTGGTCATATTTACGGAGACCGAAGATGAAACGAATACCGTAGTTGAGGAGTCGATCAAGTTTATTAAAAAAAGTTTCACTGATATTCGTACAACACACGTCGGCGTAGTCGAGAAGAGGCAGGACGAGAGATTGGACAGGAAGAGTTTTCGTGTGAAGAGGGAGAAAGTTTTTAAATTTATAGAGTGCCCGTAAAGTGGCAGTTACCTTCCTGCTGACCTCGGCAATGTGTTTAGACCAGCTGAGGGTGCTGTCTATATACAGCCCCAGGTTCTTAACACTCTCACTGTATGGTATCAGGGCATTAT
This sequence comes from Pyrausta purpuralis, assembly GCA_963924145.1. Taxonomy (NCBI): domain Eukaryota; kingdom Metazoa; phylum Arthropoda; class Insecta; order Lepidoptera; family Crambidae; genus Pyrausta; species Pyrausta purpuralis. The sequence goes on from OZ001643.1 coordinate 26,256,655, forward strand.
TAAATATGATTGGAGCAGTGGAGTCTACGATGATCTTGGCCAGTTGTCGAGAACTGCCAACAATGATAGCCTGACATTTGGACGGGTTTACTGATATACCGAATTTTTCGGACCAATCGGCGATACAGGCGAGGTCACGATTAAGGGCCGATATGGCCGAGTCTATATCGGAAACCTCTGCCTGAGCGTACAGTAAGAACTTGTGACAGAGCACCATTTATAACGCCAAATAAATATTGTTTATATCATCTGCAAATATTTCATAAACATCATCGTCAAAATATGGAAGGTTACTTTTGTATGACAAAAACGATAGCGGCTCAAATATTGATCCATGATTATAAACAGGTTAATGGATGGTTGCTGTTACTTATTTCAGCAGAAAACTTTATTCAATATGTAAAATTCTAAAACATGTTTTTGTTTTAGAAATACGTGAATTTATGGTTTCAAGAAGGGGGAAGCCGTCGTGACTGTTAAGTTAATGTTAAGTTAGCCTGTAAAGTCCCAGTACTGGGAAAATGCCTTACCACACCTATGAGGTAGTTCGAGCGATAGTCCACCACGCGAGCTCAGTGCGGATTGGTGGATGGGTGTTTTTAAGGCAAGCGACTAACCCTGCTATCAGATCTTATCTAGCCGCCTCTAAGGCCTCCGACTAGGCTTTACGACTAATATAAACCGATATTAGGAGGTACCAACGGCCTAACGTGCCTTTCGAAGCACGGAGACACTCGTGAACTTGTAGCAATGGTAGCAGCGCTTTGTTAGTGATACCGAAGTGAAGCAACCTACAGCGCGGTCGTGTTTGTATGGGTGATCATTCCGACTATATAAGTGCATCGCGACTGTATTGCTGCTAAAAGACGCAGTGTGCATGGGGTCTGACAAGTGTGCACGGTACCTACTGAGTCCTGCTTGTCAGTATCGTAAAAAAAGTAAAGATATCTTGATATAACATGTGTCTATTTACTAACTCAAAGGGCATTTTTGACTTGACAAAGAAATAACTTTTGAAAAATGACATTACCTAAGCATACCTACCTTATTTTTCATTTGCTACATTTCTACACCTTTCTCGACTTTTAATTTTTAACGTTTGGAATCAGATGAAACGTTCCATTCATATTTAGAAATAAAAAACCTTAAAAATTTGATTCAATTTATAATTAATATTCTATATTTATAACGCATCTAGAGAAATCACTGTTCTCTTTCTTAGTGTAAAGGACAATGGCTGCCATGCTACCGACATGTACTGTACTAAATAATACTTATTTAATTAGTTATGTTAATATGTTATTTCGGTAAATAAAATGTGTTCTCCCAAGAAACAATTTAACGTCGTATAAAGGTTAAGTAAACGTTATCTGAATACCATACATCGCTATAATAAAGTCATACTAACGTTATAATAACGTTTACTAAACGCGAAAATGGCCCCAGTTATACGACCTAAATGGTCGTATAATGGTCATACAGAAAGCTCGAGCCAACTTCGTTAACGTCATTCAACAGTCGTACAAATGTTATGTGATAACCACTTTCGTCGCGCAGTAGTCGGTTCGAAGATTTAATTTAGTGTAAAATAAATACTACAAGGAAATACAATAAATACTACAAGGAAATACGAGTGTTATTTAATTTTCATATCTTGCTTACTTTATCTGTCTCTCTTGCTATTTAGTTTGACTGGGAACTAAAGTTTTATGATAATATACCTATGTGAATACTATTCAGATTTTCATGCCCCCTCGTAATTTTGTGCTAAAATCATTATATTTTCATTAACAAAAATAGTTTTTTTTTTTCTAAAAATGTCCGACATGTATAATATGTTGCTTTTGTCGCTCACTTACCTCTGTACGACCTGATGATGATGATCATGGTCGCCATGACAGCTAGCTATTAGAGTAACTTCCGTAAATATGGCCGTCTAATCATTATAAAGTCAAAACATGACTTAAATGCGACTGCAAGTTTGATTAAAGTCAGGACAGGGCTTTAAACGGACATCATGTAATATAAAGGTTATATTTGAGTCGTCAATAAACAACCCAGTCATTTAAGAGTATTTAATTGACCGCTGTAAAACAAGGTACTGATTGTTATATAAACGGCACTATGAAAACGTCTATATAACATCCACGTTGTATAAATGTCGTATAAAGGTTTTCCAAAAACATAATTTGGTGTTTTTAAAACGTTTATTGGACTATAACGTTAGTATGACTATTGCGTTGTCGTACAAACGTTTTAGCTAAGACTGTCATATAACGTCGTATCGTTTAGTCTCCCCAACGTTGCTAATACCAGTTTACTATGACATATTCGTCGCACGACTAATTAGTTGCATTAAAGACATCTATAGGACCTGGTAGTCATCTCATTACCATTGTAAGACGGCTATCCAACTTTAGGTTGTACAAGTCAAGACTTATAAGACGTATTTGTTTGTTGGGCTATTTGTGCAGATGTGTATACCGTGAGGCTATCGGGGAATGACAAGAAAACAATGATATTGAATGGATTATCTTATCAAGAAACAATCAAGTAGATCTAACATTGAACGCTGGGCCTGTTCCACTCATCATCATAGAGGGTGTAAATCTGCCTTGAAAATCTTTGGAGGCGAAATCCTTAGCAAGAATACTAAGCACTTCCATCAAAATATTAAATAAAACTTAATAATAAATAACATCAAAATCACGTATGCACAGAATTTCACTCTATTTAGTGTAAAAATAAAATAAATCGTGCACATAACATATCTAGTGATCGGTCGCTGTGGAAAGCCATGGGGGAGCCTATGTTCAGCAGTGGACGTCCTTTGGCTGATAATGATGATGATGACATAACATATGCTCAAATTATTTTATTATTAATTTTAGAAATTTTATTTAAACACTAAGCTACATGTCGAAATAATTATCTAATAAAAGTTAGGTACTTAAATTAAGTTAGGTACTTTGGCTCCAAGAAATCTAACGCGGATTTGGACCAACTAGCATCTTGCACCCGGACAACAGTTTGTCGTCTGATAGTTCAGGCGCTATGACAACTTCTGACGTCAGCGACGGTTAGCCGCGACGACGACGACGTTTCGTCAACGGCACGCCGACGCCGATAGTGTCAATGTGGTGTCTATATTTTTTGGTCAATGGCAACTACCACATCCCTTTATATAGCCTGAGTATGGACCAGTCTCTCATAGTTGTGGTAGGGCCTTCGCCCAGGAGTTAGATGTTTCAGGCTAACTTTACTTTTTACAAGCGAGATAGGCATGATACTGACTGGATTCAGTTAAAAACATACAAATATCAGTAGCTGACAACAACTTAAAAGGAATATAATCGAACAAAATGTATATCACTCATTTTCAGCGCCGCATTTCGTGACATCCCAAAAAGGCAATCCAATCATAATTTTGAGAGGGTACAAATATTTCAAAAAATATGAGTCGAATGAAAGAGGGACGTGGAGATGTTCTACTCACCATAACAAAAAGTGCCCGGCAAGTATAACTATTGTGAACGGCACCATCACCGAAGTAATTGAAAACCATGTACACGGACCGAATGTTGTTTGATTTTAATGTAAGCCTTTTATTAATCAGTTTGTAATAATAAAAAAACAAGAATAGCTTTCATTGTTAATTCGGATATAAGCCGAAATTCTATACTTATACATTTATTTTCTAAGCGGCCTAGTTCATTTTAGGTTTTATGGAAAATCTTACATGGCGCGGGTGAAAGTGCAGGAGGCTGCTAGTTGAACCCCCTCATGCAATCACTAAAAATAATCCAATTAAATAAAATTAAAAAAAGGTAAAAACCGACTTCAAAATCAAAATGCACTTATACCTTACCTTACCTTTTGAAGGAAAGGAATTCATTTTAGGCGAATAGTTTTTTTTTTGGAGGCGGTGCCATCACTTTGACCATCTCAAGCATCAAGTGTCGGAGCACCGTCTTTAAAAGAAATTGTTCGCCTAAAATAGATTCCTTTCCTTTAAAAGGTCAAGAGATTATTTAAGACTTTTTGGGTCATTTTGGGTTTTGAATTCGATTTTCACTTTTTTTTAAATATTTTTTTTCTAATAAAAACTTCTAATTGAAACTTGATACTTTTGTTTTCATTGATGCAACTGCTTATATATTTGCCAAATATTAGTAACATAAATACCTCAGTATCTTTAATGGGTCACATTTTTTCAGTGCAGTTCCTGAAGTCACGCCGCGGCAACCCTATGCTCCAAGTAGGAGAATACACATTTTGTATTCAGCGAATGAGACACGGAACAATTCAGTGGATTTGCTCTACTCACAATAACAAGAAATGTCGTGCCCTTGTACACACGTATGGGAAAGACCTCACCAAAATACACAAGCATTAATCACAACATAAAGAAATCAAAATATTTGTCTAGCTAGACTAAAACACACAGCAAAAATTTTAGTCGCAGATTCTACAGTCCTAAGCTCAGTCAAATTAGTCCTTAGCTCTAAAATTCTTAAACTCAGAGATATAGTAATCTAAAGTTAAAATCCCTAACCAAAGTACATTAATAGTCGGTAACTCTTTGTAGTAAAAGACAATGTCCATTTCTAAGACAAGACACATTTTTTTGCAATACATTGCTGGTTCGATTCATTTTGTTAAAAAATAATACATTTGTTATTCAATATAAATTAAAACCATTATGAAACTCATATGACCACTAGGAAAAACATGGACGGACCAAGTACTGGTAAAATAAAGGGCCATATTTGAAATTAGTGCTTCTATAACAGGCCATATTATATGACATGCCTAAATACCATGGTCTTTTTTATTATCATCATAGGCATAGTCATTCTTATCAGTCAAGGGATCTCCACTGCTGACCATACGCGGTAAGTCATTAAAACGTACTCGTACAACATCAGGTTAATTAAGCAAATATTAATTTAGTCAGGTTCAAAAGCACACAAGTTTAAGAATGGTTTCTATAAGATAACAGTATTTTGTACTTGATTGTAAATGCTTTATTTTTTTAAGAGTCATTTTTGCCTGTTACTTTCCACCAAAATAAAGCGTGTTTATCTCATATCATTTTCAGTTAAGTTCGTGAAATCACAACGCGGGAAAACCATGATCCAGATAGGGCGGTACACGTACTGCTCGCAGCAGGTGTCGGGGGCGAGGACTCGGTGGTCGTGCTCGACGCACAACCACAAGCAATGTCGCGCTGCTGTACATACTTATGAAAATGAAATCATCAAACTTAATGATAACCACAATCATTGAATATTTACATCACTATAAATTACATATTTTGCAAGACCGTGTTGGATAAGTGAAATTATAAAATATGTCATACCTGTTCATGTTGTATTTTTATTACTCATTGGTTGGTTAGTTTATTCATAGTACTTTTTAATATACAGGTTGTTGTTTTGGTCAGCGACCTAACTCAGGGACAATGGTATGAGTTTAGAGAGAGCTTATTAAAAAAAAAGTTTTTTCAAAGAATTATCTTTTCACGACATGTCTTAAAATTTTCACAACGAATTCAATCCAACAACAGGTGACACTAGCGCCCTCGCGTAACTAGTAAGCTACGAAGAGCCGACCGTGCGTTAGTAGTTTTTCGAATCACTCGCTCGTATCGCAATAATAAATTGGTTTTGTTTGTACAATCATTCCTGAGTGTGGGGTCGCTGATCAAACATCCGTATACGTAATTCTTGAGAAAAAAATATAAGTCATAGAAATTTAAGTATATCTTTATTATACTGGCGTTTTTAAGGTATATCTTTTGGATCAATAGTTAATTTTTATTTTCTATCACTGGTCTGGTTTGCTTAACAATGGGCACATACACTGTTTCAGGTAAGTTCGTAATATCACGTCGCGGGAGGACTATGATCTAAATAGGAGAGTACTCATACTGATACCAAATAGTTAATGGGGCAAAATCTCGGTGAAGGTGCTCCACTCACCACCTTTATACGCACGTATAAAATCAAAATTATTAATAAAATTTATTACACACATAATCATAAGAAGCTCTTTGCTATGATAGTAACAGGTTGATTAAACTGAAATAAAAGATTTCCGAAAGATTTTTTTGTAAAATAAATACGGTAACTAAACTGTTTATGTATTATTTACGAGCATAATAAGTATTCTCTAATCTCTGCTAATGTTCATTGCCTTACCTTGGTATTTTTTGCTTCTTCAATATTTTTTGTATCTATTGGTAGCGAAAGTATACCGATTTATTTTAACGTTTAAATCCCTTTATTTAGTAAGTTCTTGAAGTCTCGCCGCGGCAAGACCATGATCCAGATTGGTCAGTACACGTTTAGATCCCAGTCGGTTACAGGAGCGAGGACTCGGTGGGTTTGCTCCACTCACAATAGTTGTCGAGCGGCGGTTCTCACGTATGACAACGAGGTTATTAAATTAAATGACAAACACAATCACCAGAAAGTCGATGATACAAAGTAATAGTAGATTAAATCGAAATAAAAAGATTAAGCATTTTTCAATTAAACTAAAAATATTTTCTGTAGAGTGAATGTAATATTACAAGTATAATAAAAGCTTTTTCTAATCTCTGCTGAAATTTATTGACTTACCTGTTTTACCATACTCCATACCATACCTTTTTTACATAACCATTGACTCGTACTTTTACTTCTACAATTATATCTGACGCTTGTAGTTTCGAAAGTATAATGAATTATTTTATTTAAACCTCTACATTTCAGTGAAGTTCGTGACGTCTCGCCGCGGGAAGACCATGATCCAGATAGGCCAGTACACGTATAGCTCCCAATTGGTGTCGGGAGCGAAGACTCGTTGGGTGTGCTCCACTCATAGCAACAAACATTGCCGCGCGGTCGTGCATACATATGACAACGAGATTAGTAAACTTAATGATAATCACAATCATTGACTAATTTATACAACACAAAAGATTGATTTTTAACCGAAATAATTAGATACTAAACTGTAAAATGAATATGTGTTCAACAGTGTGTATAAATAATTTCTTAGTATTTTCTAATAGTTGCTGGTACTCTGCATCCCCCGAGTGGTGAACTGGTAGAAAATGGCATCAGACATTAAGCCCGCCAATTGTACAACTTACAGTGCAATAAAGTTTAAATAAATGAAAAATACCTTTTTTGTCCCTGCACGAAACTCCCTCTTCCTACGAATAGTCTATTCCTTTACCCAAAGGTTTTCTGGAAGAGAACGCTTTTAGCGGTAAAACCGCTTTAGTCGTACATTGAGCCTGAATCCCTAGAGGACGCGTCCCCAGGTGGCGGATAGGGGGTACTCACCGGTAGCTTCTTCGTTTCGCCAGCGGGTACACGCGAAAATTTTGAGGTGAAGGTTGGAGTCTATCAGGGATCAGCTCTGAGCCCCTCATTTTTAACATTGTCATGAACTTCTTCACAAGGGACCTCCAGAAACCAGCCCCATGGACACTCTTGTACGCAGACGACGTGGTCCTTGTTGAGGAATCATTGCCCGAAATCCAAGACAATCTCAACAGGTGGCTTAGGGCATTGCCCTTTCTTTGATGTCAGCAGCAATGCCCAGGCAGTACCTACCATCGAAGGAACCCCTCTGAATCAAGTACAGGAATTTAAGTACGACGGATCTATAGTCAACATCAGAGCGGACATGGAAGGAATTTTGGCAAACAGAATCGGGACTGGCTGGCTTAAGTGGAGACAGCTTTCTGGGGTCCTCTGTGATGCAAACATGCCTATTTAAAACCAAAGGCTACGTGTGCAAACAAGCTGTCAGACCGGCTATGCTCTATGGATCCGAGTGCTGGGGGATGAGGAATAGCGAAGAACGAAAAATTCATATCGCGGAAATGAAAATGCTACGATAGGCAGGCGGCGTTACAAGACTCGATGAAGTCCCGAACAGGTACATCCGTAGAGCTTTCAAAGTAGCCGAAGTTCATGAAAAAATGCGGGAAAGCCGGTTGCGCTGGTTCGGGCATGTAATGCGCAGGGCCAAAGAAAACATGACCCGGCAAGTTTTGGCCATAGAGGAGGGCAAGAGCGGCAGAGGATGTCCCACCGACTACCTGGGCGCGAACCGTCCAAAAGGATATGTTGACGTGGAATTTGACGCCAGAAATGACACAAAATCGCCAAGAGTGGCGTAAAAGTATCAGGAAGGCTGACCCTAAATAGGGAAAGAGCCAGGGGATTGATTGATGTTGTGCAATGAAGAGTTATACTATTATTATTCAATATTTATTCAACTTTACTTTGTATTTTCAGTTTCTTTATTTATCTCTGTTGATAAAGGCATATTTTAATTAAGTTCATACCTCTACATTATAGTGAAGTTGATGAAGTCTCGGCACGGGAAGACCATGATCCAGATCGGCCAGTTCACGTATACTGCCAAAGCGGCGTCGGGAGCAAGGACTCGTTGGGTGTGCTCCACCCATAACTGCAAGCATCGTCGCGCGGTCGTACATACATATGACAACGACATATTGAATCTTTTTAGCGTTCCAAAGCCGAAAAACAGAACCCTTATAGTTTCGTCAAGTCTGTCTGTATGTCCGTCCGTATATCACAGCCACTTTATACTGTTACTATAAGCACACTGTTGAAATTTGGTAGGAAGATGTATGAAGTGATGTGGTTATAATAATGTAAACACTATGAAAAACGAAGTTGTATTTTCAGTCAACAAAATATTGTTGTATTTTAGCTATGTGGATTCCCTAATTCAGTTAAAATTGGTACGGAACCCGCAGTGCGCGAGTCCGACTCGCACTTAGCGTTTTTTCGTCAAGCGTGTGGGGTGTTTATGGATAGGTCTTTTAATATGACATAGAGGTTCCTTAAATTATTTTCTTTTAAAGTCTAACGTTTCATAGCTAGACGCTTCCAAAGTGGTAAAATGGGCGTCCCCCCCCCCCCATCTAACTTCTAAACCAAGCAAGTGTAAATTTTGAAAAAATATGCGATGTAGATCTTAACAAATACTTTCAACGAAAATTAGTTCGGACGGGATCGAACTAGTACATTTTGAGATATAGTACATTTTCAACAACTGCAAACATAACTTTGTACTTCATACAAACACTATGAAAAACAAAGTTATATTTGCAGTCAACAAAATATTGTGGTATTTTACGTACAGTAGAAGTAATTGGATTCCCTGATTCAGTTAAAGTTGGCACGGAACCCTCAGTGCGCGAGTTCGACTCGCACTTGGCCGGTTTTTTATAAACACAATCATTAACTGATGATACAAAGTAACAAGTCAATTGACATAAAATAATTAGACACTCAAAAGTATATTTCGAAGTAAAATAAATGTTTGCCACCTTTTGAATAAATTATTTCTTATGATATAGGTTTTTTACTTATATCTGCTGATAGACATTGACTTACCTCTGCATTTTTAGTTTCTTCAATAATCTTTGCTGCCATTATTCATGAAATTAAACCGAATTATATCAATTACGTTCAAACCTCAACATTTCAGTAAAGTTCGTGAAGTCTCAACGAGGGAAGACTATGATCCACATAGGCCAGTACACGTACAGCTCCCAAAATGTGTCGGGAGCAAAGACTCGCTGGGGTTGCTCCACGCACAACAGCAAACAGTGTCGTGCACATGTATACACCTATGAGAATGAGGTCATAAAAATAAATGTTAAACACAACCATTAATTACATAATATTGAAGTGCGCATCTTCGAAGGAGTCACTTCAAACTAGTAAATAAAGTACACATCAAATCATTTTACTTTCTGAAGTATGTATGTGAAACCACATCCGCAACCGATGTATCTACGTGACGTTGGTGCTTGTATGCGCAACTTAGGCAACAAATCAACAAATCGTAAAATATGTGATGTTAGATTAAAATGTCCTGTTTTAAAATAAGATAGATAGATAGATATTAGGTAGTAGTATCTATTCGGTAAGTAGTAATTTTGCAAGAAAGGTTTTAACGGTCCCAAGGAAAAATGGGGTTGTTCGTCCCACAACAACAGAGGTTGCTGTGATTGTACGTGCGATATAAAATGAGATCGAAAAATCAAATATTTTTTGAAACATCTGCGGTTAATTTAGTTCTTTTTTTATTTGGTTCGAAAATAATAATAATATGATGATGCTAAAAATTTGCATTTTTATTTTTTTTTCACTTATAAAGCGTCAAGAAACACTAGATGACGTACGTATATAAAAAAATGCTTCATGATATCACTGATTACAAATGAATGCAATTTGAAAATAATTTCCTTATATTTATTTGTTAGAGTATAATTTTTCCCATCGGTAATATTAAAACAAAGAAATTATTGCAAAAATGTAAACAGACCCTTACTATGAATCATTATTTTGAAGTTTATGTAATTTTTCAGTGGAATTTGAAATCGGCCTGATTGCTCATTCAATTTTTAATGCGCCTAACATGGAACAAACAAGGTTCATTCCGTCCAGAAGAGGCAAGATGCTGTTAGAAGTCGGAGGGTTCACATTCTGTACTCAAGCGAAGACGGGGTTGAAAACAAGATGGGTGTGCTCTACACATAACCATAGGAAGTGTAGAGCTGTCGTTCATACAATTAATGGAGAAATCATTAAGATAAAGAATGAGCATAACCATATCCGATATTTTACTTAAAAAATAATAAATTATATTTTACTCTCATCATTTCTTAGAGAAGCATCCTACTTTCTTGGGAGCGCTTAAAATCTATGATACTCACATATTGATTACACATTTATATAATGTATTTGGACCATTCTGGTTTGAATTGATGAATCAGTACTGTACTTCAGCATCTTGTTAAAATTTCTATGACATTACGAGTCAATTTTTAAATTATTCTTACAATATTGCTATTATGTTAGTTTTTTTTGTTATTTTACGCCGCCTCAGCTGTTTCTGCGTCACCCAGTGGTTGACTGGTAGATAATGCTTTAAAGCTTTAAGTCCGCCATTTCTATTTCATTTTGTTTGTGCAATAAAATATATATATATAAATTAATTGCAATAAAATTGAGTGAAAGCGATTGGTAGGAACGCGAGACTGCAAAGATACCATTATAAACTTATTTAAGACGTTATTACAAGGCCTGCTAAGTACATTATGGCTGCCTGACTATGTGCTCAAAAACATATAATAGTATTCAAGATGACATCAAAAACCTTAAAATTATACAATTGAAATCAGAACTATATAGGTGGCTTATCGATGACTTGATGACAGACTTATAACATGAAAGACTTTATTGATTAATGCTAATACAATTAATTTAATCTGAAATGTTTCAATTCATTCAATATGATGTCAATATGTTTATTGTTATATGTAATTTGTACCTAATTAATATCATGTTATATTTTTTATACCAACATATAAATTTTGCATGCTGTTTGTAATAGGAAAAGATGTGCACAAATTTACCAGTATGTACAATCTTTAAAAACCATGTTTTTGAGCAAACAAATATTCTGATTCTGATTCTGATAACATCAGTTATTTTTAGTTTCAATTCAAGTAAGTAAAATCTCTTTTGGTGTCAAATATTACAACGGTATGACAATGCAAAATTAAATCTCATCTGTGCAATAGGTACAAAATTAGTATCATCAGAAAGAGGCAATCGATTAAAAAAACATGAGAAGCACACATTTTTTTAAGACTACAAGTTTAAAAAAATAGTAGATGGGTTTTCCCTACTGCTTTAAAGGCGAATATTTCGCCCTACTGTTATAAAAGGTAGAGAACTATGCACAAAGTTAAAAAACTCATCATATTTATAATTAATACCATATTTTGATATCTGACAAGATACTTACTCTATTAAAATATTTTGCAACTACTTTTGGCACTGGCCCATAGCATAATAGTTATGATACCTACCAAGTTATATATAAGTTATAAAATGAGACAACTGTATACTTCATGATATCCCATTAGCGCTATCGGTCTAATATGTCGTACGAAACGATGTTCCATATTTTAATTAATCTTCATTAAACGGTTATTTGTCGATAGTAAAACAGGCCTTTAATCAATGCAAGACCAGTTATATTGTTCTTAAGCATCTGTATCATACAGTTTTTGAAATCACAAAATTATTTTAATGTGTCATATTTACCAAATATCTGTCTTTCAAAAAATGAAATTCCTAATTTGATTTTTCATTACAGGTACTGTACAATTCGTACTGTCACAAAAAGGGAAACAACTGCTGCAGTACGAAGGTTACACATATTGCTTGAAAGCATCGAGCGCCAATGGGAAATGCCGGTGGTCTTGTTCCACTCATTGTGCTCGTGGATGTAATGCCATCATACATACATTTAAGGAATATATTGTAAGTGTAAAAAATAAACATAAGCATTAAAGATATATCTGACGTCAAGGTCCGTCGCTTGACTTATAAAACACCCCGACGTCAATCCACACTGAGCCCGTATGGTGGCGTGGTGGCGTAATTGCTTATACTATCTCGTACTTGCGATAAAAAGGATATTGCAAATTACATTTTCGTAAGGCTGTGTGTTTTCATTTCCAAATAGAGTCATGTCAGTTTTTAAACCGTATTAAGTTGTCATCAAAGTCAATTAAGCTTTGTAATCAACTTTTTTGATTCACAAGATATATACTAAATAGTCTTATAATTGTAGTTTTGGAAGCTGTAGAATTGGATGAGTATTTTCTAAAAGCAAGCATATAAGTAGATATATTGAAGGAACTGCGAATGAAAATTTTATATTAGTGCATTATTAGTATGTCTGCATTTTTAAATGATTTAATTAATTAATTTCGTGCGAGTTAATATTTTTTAAAGTCCTATTTTAATTCTTAAACGATTCTCAGTTAAACAAATAATGCATCATAGCATCCTTGCCGCAAGGATTGCCGCAATGGTTTCGTTTTTGAATAGGTAGATATTTAGTTATTTTTTTATGTTGCATGTCATAGTTTTATTTTTTTCTTGTTTGTTATTAATAAAAAAATATGTAATGTATGTTATTGATTTTATAACAAGAAGTACCCTAACCACAAGTTCCACCATCCACAAGTAAGCACTAACCAATGAATTTTAAAAAACACCCATACATAACAATGAATTATAAAAAACACCCATACATAAATGTTGTTCATAAATATTATAAAATAATATTTGTTTTTCAGTGCCAGGAAAAGTGGCAATATTCTAGTGCATTTAAACGGATACACGTTCAGTTTGAGAACTTCCACTCGTCTCAAAAAGAGATGAGTGTGTAGCACTCATTTATTGGAGGCTGTAAAGCGTCGGTACGAGTACACCTGTGGATAAGGCAATAATTGTGAAGATCTGAAACGAACATCACCATTAAAACTTATACATCAATTTATTATTCATGTTTTAAAGGTGTGCCACATGGCGTCAGTTCAACCTTTTGTGCTAATCATGGTTTTGTAAGAAATAAATAAACTCTTTGTTCTTAAAATACAAGAAAATAACAATTATCTGCAAAAAAATTGGTGTCAAAAACTAAATGTTGTGCCGTTGTCTTCGAAAATCGAAACATTATGTTGTGATATTATAATGTTTATCATTGATTTTGTCCAATTGACATTAAATTCGTTCGAAGGGTACACGTACAGAAGGACGTACAATCAATAAGGCGCCAAAGTTCTATGGGTGTGCTCTTTAAATAATTGCCCCGGACGCATCTGGACATGGGGTAATTAACAAAAATTTACACTCGCTTAGTTTAGAAGTTAGATGGGGGGGGGGGACGCCCATTTTACCACTTTGGAAGCGTATAGCTATGAAACGTTAGACTTTAAAAGAAAATGGTTTTAGGAACCTCTATGTCATTTTTAAAGACCTATCTATAGGCACCCCAAACACATAGGTTTGACTTAAAAAAAAATCGGTTTTAGTTTCCAGTATGGAAGACCCCCTTAAATATAATTATTTTTTATTTTCTGTATAAGAATCATGAAGCGGTTAACAGGATACATCTCCCTACCAAATTTCAACAGTGTGATGCTTATAGTTACAGAAAAAATTGGCTGTGACATACGGACGGACAGACAGACAGACAGACAGACAGACAGGCTTGACGAAACTATAAGGGTTCCGTTCTTTGCGATTCGGCTACGGAACACTAAAAATTAAGACCGACTTCAAAACCAAAATGTAATTAGTAGTCTCGAATAAACTCTTGACCGCGAACACGTACTGTTTGGAGTCGGTGCTCTGATAGTTGATGCTTGAGATGGTCAAAGATATTGTACAGACTACAAAATCAATTGTTCACCTATAATGGATACCTTTTCCTCAAGGTCAAGAGTTTATTTGAGACTGTTTAGTGCATTTTATTTTGGTTTTGAAATCGGTTTCAACTACCTATTTTAAGTTGTGGACATTTCTGCAGAAGGGCACTTTTTTTCTCAATTCGGTAGTTGATTTTTAATTTGGATTTTGTAGTAGTTTAAATAATAAAAAATGAAGTTTACTCCATCCTCAAACATAAAATATCGATTTGCCTAAATTTTGTTGATTGATCTATGAGAAAAGTTAGGCACCGAATTGAGAAAGTACCGAATTGAGAAAATGAATCACTGAATTAAGAATAGATGCAACATTATCTAATGTATTATATTGTATTGCATTCTATTGAGTATATATAATGTATTTGAATGATCAAAATAAAAAAATACCTAAAGCGTTATGTTAACTGACTGCTGGTCTATCGGTTTAATGGTTAATGTACCTATCTATGTCAATAATTCTTTGTAATGTTAATAATAATAAAAAACTGATCAACATGTTTATTTTTCGATATAACTAATAATAAGTCTTGTTTTTAAAACTCAAACAATTTAAACATTACAATTTTTAAAGAGGATAACACAATACTATTTATTATCGATATATTTATATCTTCATTGTCTTTTTATCTTTATTGTCTTTATTGTATATATTTATATCTTATTCTTATCCTTATACTTTATTGCTTTACTTAATTGAAGCGCTAAAGGTATCATTCTGCTAACTGAACGAAAGTTCAAATTCACCACATGATAGTAGCTAGTTACGTATCGGGAGCCGTGTGGGGAGTTTTTAAAAAAGAACTAAATTAATTCAAATTAAAATCGAGTAATGTCTGCACCGATTCGAAGATGATTTATTACTGGCTAACTTATTCTATATACAGGCACGGGCCGTTGAGGCTGAAACGGCTAAGGCGATAATAAAATACATGAGCTTGCCCTTAAATATGCTGAGGCAACCCTAATCTAAGACAGAAGGGAGAGGAGGTTCCATAACTCCTCCCTCCCTAAGAGTGAAATTATCGGAACGATCATTTTCAATAACTTTCCGATCATTTCGCACAATTTTTAATAATCTATTATGCAACACATATAAAGGGAATACAATTAAACATATTATAACTAAACATAATATGTCAAAATAACCTAAATTAACACTGAAGTTAATGTCTTTTTTATCACTCAAAACACTTTCCACTCCCGCACTGTGCTTTAGAGCATATGACATATATTTTATTTTATCCAGGTTCACTCCAACCATGTTTAGTGCGTGTGTGCTTGATAGATTCGTATGACCGTGCATCACAGGTAAGTTTATGATCGGGATCGGTTTCGCGGTATCTAGCGACTCGTAGTATATGGTGATTGATATTTTGAGTCCAAGGACTTCTAGGTTGCAGGGTTCATCAATAGTAACGAGGTAAGTCCCAAAAATAGGCTGCTTACTGTTCTGGTCGTGGTTATCACACAGACTAGTTATCGTTGTTGGTCTTCGACTACACAAGATCCAATTGTTAGTATTAACCCTCTGGATTCTTACTTCTGTATTGTCAAACTCCATAAGCTGTTCCGCCCAGGTAGGTTCATGGTAGACAGCTTGGTTGTCTGTCGTACATAAGAAGTGGTTGCCAGCAGCGAGCGCGCGGCATGGCTTAGAAATTGGTAAGTAATTAGACTTTCTCGCCAATAGGTAAAGAAATTCAGGAAAGATTGATGTTGTGATGTTTTGTGACTCGTGGAATATTGGTAAGGAATAAATCTTATAATAACTATAAGTATGATTATCAGTTAATGGTATCTCCATTATACATGTTATCTTGTCTTTCTTAACGTATGATTTGACATAAATTGTTTCCTTTAAAAAAATCTTCTAATTTAATACCTCGTTAGGTAAATACATAAGACTTGAAAATTGAGCTATCGATTTTAAATGATTTAGTAATTCTTTCGAATTAACTATGGATTGATGTAAAACTAAAAATTTATTTAAGGCTAGAGCTGTTTCAATCTCACTTAATTATGAATTTAGACACACAGGGAAAACGCGGATACTCCTTGAAAAATCCTATCCGGCTGCGCCAGTTACGTATCGGGAGCCGGGTGGGGTTAATTAAATACTAAATTAATTAAAATTAAAATGCGAGTAATGTCTGCACCGATTCAAAGATGATTTATTACTGGCTAACTAATTCTAAATTTAGGCATGGGCCGTTGAGGCTGAAACGGCTAAGTCTATAATAAAATACATGAGCTTGCCCTTAAATATGCTGAGGCAACCCTAATCTAAGACAGAAGGGCGAGGGGGTTCCATAAATAGCTACTTGGTGCAGCATGTTTGTTAGTAAATTATGTCTTCATAATATTTTGTTACATTCTTAATTGCCTATTTTATAATAATTTAATATTTAAATACAATTAATCACATAAAATAGGAAATTGAATATGTTAGGTACGTTCGTAATATGTTATTGTTGAATTGTTAATTTGTCAATTTTAAGACACTTGTTAGAATTTTAGTACTAACTTACTGATACAGTGATGACATACGGATCCGAAACGTGATCTCTAACTATGAGCCTCATAAAGAAGTTCAAAACTACACAACGAGCGATGGAGCGGGCTATGCTCGGTGTTTCTCTACGAGATCGAATCAGAAACGAGGAGATACGTAGAAGAACCAAGGTAACGGACATAGCCTTGAGAATCAGTAAGCTTAAGTGGCAGTGGGCCGGGCACATAGCGCGAAGAACTGATGGCTGTTGGGGCAGGAAATTTCTAGATTGGAGACCCTTCGACCAAAGACGCAGCGTAGGACGTCCACCAACAAGATGGACAGACGACCTTAAAAAGATCGCAGGATCAAACTGGATGCAGACCGCTAGTGATCGGTCGCTGTAGAAAGCCGTGGGGGAGGCTTATGTTCAGCAGTGGACGTCCTTTGGCTGATAATGATGAACTTACTGATAATTTATAGGGAGATCTGTAATAGGACATACCCAATGTATTAAAACATGAGTTATAGCAATGAATGTGCTGTTGATTTTCTCGATAAACAACAATAATCAACAACAACAATTAGCTTAATTAATAATATAAAAGTAAAACCTCAATTCGGTGTAAGTTTTCTCAATTCGGTGCACCATTTTCCACGGAATTAGGATCCATACAGTTCGGTAAAAAAATACGATGGGTGTGCTCCAAACAGAAAATTTGCAACGCACGCCTGTTCACGTTTGATGACAACGATGCCGTCATTGCTAAAGGCAATCACATATGTCCAAAAAGAAATTATGAATTTGTTTAGTGTTTCTATTATTTCTTGTATTCAGCAAATAAATCTTATCTATTCATGAATGCCTTGATTTTCTGTCTGTATGAGAGGTAGATAAGCAAAGATGAAAAAAAAACTGTATTTTTTTGTAAACAGGGTTCTTTCACTCACTCTACTGAATTATACCTACCTCCTTTCTACCTTAATACAAAGTAAGAAGGAGTTACATTGTATTAAGGTACAGGGGGAAAATTTTCGAGCAATTGGTCTACAAAAAAAGTTCACCGATCGAATTTTCTTTCGAAAAAAGTTCGATCGCCGCGAGAATTGGCCAGCAGGTGTAACATAAAATACATCAAATCATGGGTAAACCAAAAAGCAGTAATGTAAAAGTTACTTAGATTTTGTATTTTTATTTTTTTCAGTTGAGTTCATAACTTCAAAAAAGGGAAAGACGTTAATTATGTTCGAAGGCTACACGTACAGAAGGGCGTATCAGCAAAGTGGTTGTAAAACTCGATGGGTGTGCTCCAAACTGAAGAATTGCCCCGGACGCATCTACACGCATGATGAAAACGACGTCATCATTGTACAAGGAATACACACTCACTAACTCATTTTCTTGTTAAATGCAACACTATGGATGCCTACGAAAATATTGATTTCCTGTTTGTTTTTTCTGAATCTCTTATAATTAATTATGATATTCACCGAATTCAACAAGAAGGAACTATGTTTTTTTGTGGAAGTTATTGTGTAACTTAGGGTAATCTTTTCTTTTTTGTCTGTATTTAAATTATAATTGAATTAATTTCATATTGTGTGTACATTTACAATTTTATGTTTTTTTGGCTGAAGGATTACTTACCTAATTCTACTAATAAACGTCTTAAAGAATCATATAAATTTAATTCAGTATCATGTCAAATACTTTCGAAGTATTAAGTCAGCTTCTTGTTATTTTCATTATTGCGATAAAAATTGAAATCTGTTTTTTCTTTAACCTAAGTTGCCAGTGTTAACTCACTTTTATTAATGTACAAAGTTACAATTTATCATAACAATACCATAATGTATACAGTATTGGCCTGTAATAGATAGTAAAATTAAATCGATGTTTCTACAGAGTAAACAAAGTTATCTAAAGTTGCTCATAGTGCTCAAAACTGTTTTAACTCAGAGATATATTAATCCAAAGTTTCAACTTGATTTAGTAAATGACTATGTTAAGCTCTATGACTGGACACATTTGCTTGCCATAGATTGCTGGTTCGATTTATTTTATTAGATAATAAAAAAGTATTTTTCATTATATCAATTTAACGCTATTTATGATTACTTAGGTACCGGTTACATAAAAGCCATATATTTATTATTTTGTGATCTTTACATCATCAGCACGGGGCAAGTCATTGATTGAATACTAAGATTATAGATACGTGCATCGTCTGGTTTTATCCAAGAGCATACGATGGGCCTGCTCTTCCAACAAATGGTGAACGACGAGTGTGCATACTAGGGATTTCAAACTAGTCAAGACAGCTGGCGAACACACCTCGAGTTGTTCTAAATATAAATTCCAAGATTGTACAGTAACAAAAGTCTTTCGTGCACATCATGACCAGGGTCACTAAGGAAATCTATTTACAATTGAAAATTGTTTTTATTGGTTTCAGTGATGTTGATAAAAACTGCAAAGGGTAAAACGAATATAAAAGTAGGAAAATGTACCTTTTATTTGAGGCTAGAAAACTGTGGAAAAAAGCGAACAAGCCGAGGTGGTGTTGTACTCAAAACAAGTACTGTAAGGCGTGCCTTCATGTGGTGGATAATAAAATTGTTGCAATATTTGATAAACATGGCCATGGCAAGAAATGATTAAATGTACCTATGTTGTCTTTTGCACAAAGCATCAAAGGATCTGATTTGCCATGGTTATTATTCAATGGCAAAACAGATGCTTTTGTACTGATGACACTTACCATCGAAATTTCAAATATGGAAAGTCATTTCATTTAAAGTATTTATAACGCTAACTTATCGTTATCATTTAAAAACTTATAAGGAAATTATGAATCAGTTCACACAAAGATGCTGCACATAATACTCGGGCGGTAGTCTGTCGATATTAAGTAACGACAGTCGCTTACAAAGAGGCGGCTTGTCGTTGACCTAAAGCCGAATGCGGTCAAATTGTCATTGTAATGCCGTCAATATCACGTCGACGTATCATCGACACGGTAACCGACAGTTTACAGCAGTTCGCTTAAAATCCCAAGTCGCAGTACGTAACTGCGACTTTTAGCAGCAATGCAGTCGCGATGCAATCACAAAATATCAATATTTACACACTGCGCTATTTTTAGCATCGATGCTAGTCGCAATGTAGAAGCTGGAAATTAATAAATTATTAACTGTAGTTTGGCGACTACGTATTATCGAAATTAACGTGCATTAGCGTCGATGCTAATGCGCGACTGCATCGATACTAAATTAAATCTATTAATCGCGTGAGTCGCGATGCTGCAGCGCGTTTTCAAAACGCTCGACTGCGTCGATGCTCAAAGTTGCAGTGTGTATACATCCGTCATGTGAATCTAAATTCGAATAAAATCGTTATATGTATTTCTATTACAATCGTCTAGCAGTGAGATTATGCAATTCAACGCGAAAGTTTAAAAGCTTATTCCAGCAGTTTTGTTGCTGTTGTAGATATGTGTATTCAAGTGCTGCTCGTATACACCAGCAGCTCTTTAATGGACCAATTTATAATTTCTTCGTTTCAATTTATTACACGACGAAGTTATGAAATATTTTAATGTTCACTTTTAAAACCCTATCAATTGTGTGTATATGTTACCATATTGTCTTTTACTTCCTATTATGTGTTCAGTTACTAAAAAACATTGTTTTTTTTTACTAAAGGGTAACTTTAACACAAAAACACTTCAATTATAATTATTTTCAGTATTCAACGTCAAGTTCTCGGAGTCTATGAAAGGCGATAGCAACGTGGTTGTTAATGGCTACCTACCAGTTTTACAATATGAAGGACTTCAGGCGCCCGTCAGGGAGTGGATGGGCGCGGTGGGTGTGTGCTAAGTCCGACAAGGGGATAAAGGCGAAGTTAAAAACCATCATGGACATCGCTGTCTCGGTATATGACGTACACAATCACCAACCATGATGGGTGACTATCAGTCTCGTTCACTTTACCTTCACAGTGACTGCTTACAAGCGGTTTGCATCCAGCGTTTGCATTCTGCACGCTTCATAAAAGAGAGCAAAATTTATCTAAGCAAATCTTGCCCTTAAAGTGTACATGTATGTTTAAAGTTTAAAGTAATTATGTACTGCGATCAGGCCAATAAAAACAAAGAGTTACAGCCGCTTGGTATAGGAATCAGGAGGTACCTTTATTTCCAAAGGTTATTTTTGCATCTTTAATTAATTCGTGTTAAAAAATCTTATGCGATAGTTTTCGTTACAACCATTGTAATTAGCGATTTTCAATGCACTAATATATTTTCTATTTCGCCTTTAAAAATGTTTTTTCTCCATTGACCTATCCCAAATATATTATAATTAGATTTTTGAACAATATAACTCATTTAAGTGCGCCTGTGTTTTCAGTTGCCATGTACATAATGTCAAAGAGAGGCAAAAGGAACCTGTACTTGAACGGTTACAAGTACTATCACAAAATCGACTCAAGATTCTCACGAACCTGTCCCAGAATGACATGGGCCTGCTTCCGGATCTATGCTGGATGTAGAGCAAAAGTCGTCACCATCGGTGATACTATAGTTTCAGTAACAGAAACGCACAATCATTTACCTTGAACATTAATGTAACTTGTTTTTTTTCCTGATCTGTACATTTTGGTACTCAAATAAAAATTACAATTCAAGAACTAATGAATTTGTAAACAATATGTATATACACCATATTACAAAGAAGATAATATACCAGGTTTAAACCAAGCAATAAGGATATCTGACCAAATTAAAACGTATTTTCCATAGTTGAAATTCCGTTATTCAGCTGTTATTTTAAATTGGACGGATAATATTTTATTACTGTTCTAAACTTGGTACCTACTATGTTTTTAAACATGTTTTTGTAATTATTTTCTTTTAAATGTCTAATCACTTCTTGTTGCGCTATACATAACTTTTTTCCGCTAGATAAAATATTTACCTAATTAATAAATACTATTACGAAACTTAATGTAACTACATTTATTTAATTACAATACATTTTAGTCCGTCCGACGACGACGTTGTTCGTCATTTGCCAGTAGCTGTGCCTGGTACAGTTATTACTATTTTCAGATGATCCTGCGATGTTCATTTTGTCAAGACGTGGGAAACAAAACTTGGTTTACAAAGGGCACAGATCTTATAGGAAGATTGACTCAAGACCGAGGAAAAAGGAGAAAAGGGCCAAATGGGTGTGCTCTCGACACAGCAGTAGCAACTGCCACGCTAAAGTGTTTACTCTAGATGATGTTATCGTTGCACTGCAGGAAGACCATAATCATACTTGATACATTTTTAACATTATGTTGTACACTTGGCGGACTTAATGCCTAACGGAATTATTTAATATTTTTTTCTTTTCTTTCGACATATTGGCATGATAAACTAAAATGTTGTAAATAGATATTTTGTTTTATTTTATGGAATACCTTCGTTTACTGAAATAACTCTTGCAACGTATTAAACTACATATCTGCTACATATTAAGTTAGTCTTATAAACTTTTTGTAAGATCACTAATCCGTGAGATTTTCCTCAGCATTCTTTGTTATGTCTCAAAGAGGGAACAATCTAATATGCCTTGAAGGGTATACTTACTACCACAAACGTGAAAATGAGCGAGACAAAACGCATAATAAAAAGAGATGGGTGTGTTCCACTCACTTCTGCCGTGGTTGCCGCGCTGTTCTATACACCATTGATGACGTCATCGTCACTGCCAAGAAGGATCATAACCATGAACCGACGAATAACCAAAGAAAACCCATTATGTAACAATTTACATTTATTTTGTTTAAAATCATGTTTGTTAAAATGTTTGTATTTGAGTGAAATATATGCTATACCGGCCGAAATACATGGGTGGAAAGATAAACTGACTACCGTGGGTGACATGATCGTGTCATACGTCTTACACAACCACTCAAGGTCTCGAAGGTTTGGTGGAAAGAAGTGGCCACGGAATAACGAAGATTTTAATCCAACATAATATTGTAAGCATATTATCCAGCATTTTTTCTTTCTGTCTTTTTTTAAAAATATATTTCATTTACTTTTTTATCCTGTATTTCATTTATTTCCTTTTGATTCAAGAGCAGAATTTAAATATTTTACCTAAAGATTGTTTTATCTATTTCATTTTATTTAAAATATTCGTCTCCTGCTCTTTTATTTCCAATTATCTTCTTGTTAGCATACAAAAAGGCAAAAACAGAATCACCCAAACAATTTAAATTCTTTATCACTTACTAACAAAAGTCTGGTGTTTATTTGATTATGAAATACCATTAAGTATCAATCTATGGTAGTTAAATCTTATTCAAAGAATAGTAATGACGGTCAGATGTGTTTACCCTTTTTTGTTCCAGGACCTCTAGATTACTTAATCGAAAAAACATCGAGAAAAAAGGATATCCTCGTGATAGGTGACAAAATGACCCCTTTATTTGAAACACTCGCTTGATATGATATGTGATTTTCGTTCGAATACTAATTAAAAATGAATTGAAATAACTTTAAATAAAGACGTTAAGTACTCACGAAGTTCAGTTATTTTTTAAAAATCACTGCCGTGTGGAATTATATGATTGTCATTGGAAAATCAGCCATCAATCAATTAACATCACACGAAATTATGACGCGAGTGATTCAAAAATAGGGGCCCTAGTTCTCCATAACCGATAACTACCTTAGTGGAGGAATGCGATGGAGATGTTGTCGTCGCAGCAACGGGTGTCTCGCTGCTGTAACCACTTTTGAGGAAACAATTATAAGATTTAATAATAGTCACAATCATCCACCTAAAGGTATTAAACTTAACAAGGGAAATTAAACAATGACATTACCTTCTGAGAAAAGACCGTAACTTGAGATATATCGGAGAATATTACCTAATATATTTTTTTTACCTGTGTTTAAATTTTCTAATAAATTGTATTCATTATGGATTTTTTTTCTATCAAATAACCATCACTGTCGGTTATGGCTAAATAACTTTACGTATCTTTAAATAATCCGCATGTCATTGGACTCTATTTTTTCCAAAGCATGAAATTGCAGGTTTTAATCTCATACTCAAACTTAAGCGTTTATTTGCCAAGAACGTAGTAAATAAAGATAACATTTAAGAGTTAGAAGCATAGCAATTATTCAGTTATTACAAACAAAATACAATTAATTAGATCTCTTTAGTAAGTTTATCTTTTTGGTAGGGCACATCTGACCATGTTTTTTTTTTAATTTCAGGTATCCGTTACGCTTTCACAGTGTCCCTCCGCGGCTGCCGCATCATCGTCGTCGAAGGCTACCGATTCGCCATCAAAAACAAGAGCAAGGCTCGCGTGCCCACTAACAAAATTCAATGGCGGTGCTCCACTCACGGCAAGCACGGGTGCAAGGCGGTCCTCTTCACTTCCAGAGACGAGATCATCTACTTGGAGAATATACACACTTACCCACCGCTTACCGACAGGAAAGCGAGGAACAAGTTCTTTTTCCCGATTACCAGCGTCAAAAAGTATTATGGGGTCTAGAGCGGATGTAGCAATAGCTACCTTATGATCAGCCCGTTTATTTGCAATTTATTTTTTATTATTATTTGTGATATCTGTTTTGATAGTATTTGTTATGCAGTTTTTTTATTGTATATGCAACGTGAGTTCTAGTTAGTTAATCTCTAATAACCTTCTTATTGTCTGTTGTTTGTTATATGACGTTAAATAGCTGTCATAAATGCGTCAATTGTAAACGTATTAAGAAATAGACTGGGCAGCAGTAACGCTAGTGAATTACTGTTTAGTATATTAAAAATATATTTAAGAACGCAGAAAGACTTTCTAAAATATTAAACGGAAAAACCACCATGAGTTGATCGAGGTTATATTAGTCTAATTAACTAAGGAACATTGTATACGAATTGGAAACATCATTACAATCTAGTTAAATTTAAAGTTTTAAGATGGGTTTAATCATCGTCACTAAAAGCCATAAAGATATTGAAAATAACTATGACTGATGATGAAGAAAAGGTACGTAGAGTTGCGAATTTAAGCCTTTAAAGGTAGAGATAGATTTCCTCAGCAGGGATTTATGGTGCTAAATTGGAAAGAATGATTGAGGAAAAAAAATGGTTTCATAACTTTTATAAAGTGGATCCTGTTAGTTGTTATTAAAATGATGATAGAAGCAAATATTTGCATTGGCAAAATGTGGCAGTTATAAGCTTATAAAACAATTAGATCAAGGCGACCTAATACTTTATACTTTTTTGTTTTATTTTATTTGATTTAAAAAAAATACTTCAAATCCACCTTACACACTTATGAATCTGATATTTCATTACGATTATATCTTAGTAGGACAATACGTAATTAGGATTTGTGTACCTTAGTCATAATATATACACATACACACACACACACACACACACGCACGCACACACACACACACACACACACACACACACACACACACACACACACACACACACACACACACACACACACACACACACATTGATATATATATATATAAGTTTAATATCTAGTTGGTATGCTAAGCTGTAAAATATTTTTCATCTAATGTTTTATATAGATCTCTAGAACTGCTTCTTTACGAAAAATCCGCGCTCTTTGGCGGTTTGCTGTAGTGGGAGGCTGATGACCTGTAACACAGGTAATTATTACCTAGCATAGGCATCAGTCTCACACAAACACTATAAATTGTTAGAAATTAATGCTGTGTCCACATGTGTTTGTTTGTGTTGAGAAATAAACTTGATTTGATTGATTGATTTGAATATTAGATTAGTAAATGTATTAATCACTTATTTAAACAATTAACTATTTTGGTGTCTATTTAACCGATTTAACTAAATATATACATATTAGTTTATATAAACATATCCATAAAAAATAATAGTTTACTGATCATAAGACCGCAAGTTCAATTTTTTTTAATTTAACTTGACCATCATTTTTCAACAATATTGAAACACTTGCCTTCTTCACACCATAGCTTAACCACGAGTATTTGATTTACCTTTTACGCGTTACATTTCACTACAATTCATTAGACGAAATAAGACATAATTACATACCTACTTTATAGATTACATAGTTAGCCGCACGGCAAAGCACGTTAAGCCCTGCCCTGGCCCATTGGTCCTGCGCCTGATCTCTCTCCGGTCGTGTCAAATTGCTGTCCCATCGGGCTATTAGAGTAGAAGGAATAGAGAGTGCACCGTGTTTGCGCACACACTGGTGCACTATAATATGTCCCGCGCAGTCGGTTAGTTGTTGTGACAGGCCACCGTAGTCAAAATCGGCTAGGGGGACTATTAATGGTGATTATAATGATTCCAGTAGTAGATACGAGTTAATAGAATAATAAAAAATATTTTTTCTGTATATAAATAGGAACTAGACATAAAATCATTAATACATAGGTATGTACTACAGTAATGTGTAATACCACACAATAATATAATGAGATTCTGAGTAATAAAGGTGTAATTTTCAAAGCTCTCTAAATGAACCAAAAAGTAGATTGATACACTTTTCCACTCTTCATGTCAAATATTATTGGACTTTTATTTACCGAATGCTATCAAAGTTTTTGCAAGAAGAGACCGGAAGTATAGATGTGGGATTCTATTTTTTCTACTAGATTTAATTTTTTTACTTATAAGTACCTTCCTTAAATCAAATGACTTCTAGTTATTTTAAAATCATATTAACTTTCTTTTGCATTATAAAGTCAGATATAGTATTCTTTTTTTCTTTTTTTATTTATTTACCAGAAAAAATACCAAATTAAAAATTTAACAAATAGCTTTAAATACCACTTAGGTTTGAACTAAAGCTAAGAAGTTTGCACAATACAAATAAGTTCTAATTATACAGGGTGACTTTTTTAACAGTACCGAAATTTTGTGTAAAGACTCTACTGATGAATATGAACAACTTTTACTATAGGTACAATAGTGAAATCGAGAAAAAAAAATCAGCTGTTCCATACAAAGGTTCGATTGGCGCGCGGTCAAAATGTATTTAACCATAGTTTGATCAGTTTTGCCATGATGGGATTTAATTTTGATGTTTATGATGATGCTTATGCTGTTTATGATAATTTACTGATGCTTACATATTGATGTTTTTACATAGTATGTTTTAAGTTCGTAAGTTGTATTTGTTATTATTTGTATTTTATGGTTTTTTATATAAATAGCAAATTGCACTTGTAAAAAGCAACTTTGGCTGTTGTGACAGACGAGGAATCGAACCCCGTGTCTTACGCAATCCGGGCGTATGCCTACACCACTCGGCCACCGTCACATTAGCAAGCCTGTTGAATTTTGCAAGCGCTTTCTTTAACGCGTAGGCTGCGTGGCGTCATCAATGTTGCGAGATTGCTCTCACAATTGTTAAATATTTGTAAAAATATTTCCTTCGGATATTGTGAGAATTAATTCTAAAAGATTTTTTTTATTGCGATGATTGATTGATAATATGATTTTAATAACAAAAAAAGTTCAAATGAACGCGTTTTCAGCTATCAGTTTTTATGTGAAATAGAGGATTAACATCTATTTCGTATGGGTTCTGAAGTACTGCACTTCAGTGCTACTGCTAGTGTGTAATGGCTCTAATAGTAACCAGACGTGACCTTACGTGGTTTGTCAAAATACCGTCAGATTATTTTGTAACATTGACCTCCATACTCACTGGTAATAGTTGAGCGTTGTCACACATGAAATGTACACCTAGTTGTTAAAAAACTGTATTTATTTAAATTAATTATCTATAGTAATTAATTCATCTTATCATAACTTTTTTGCAGATCTGGTGTTGGTATTCGGGAGCAATGAAGCGGGGCGAAGAACGCTAACAGTGGATAACTACGTGTTTTCAGTACATGTAATGACACCCATGAAAAATAATGAGGTGAAGATTCGATGGCGATGCAGGGGCCACTACAAGGGATGTAGAGCTACAGTGACCACCGTAGATGACACCATTATCTCTTGTAATTTGGAGCATGAGCAGTGTAAAAGCCTGTAAATATGTTAATTTTTATCCATTTCGTTCATAAAATACGTATAAAGGAATAATTTTGTATTTTTACATCTTGATCCTACCCAACTGTGCGACCATATCTATAGTTTATCATTTCCTCATCCGGCAAACTTACCGCCTAGTCTTGACCCACCAGTAGGTTCCTGTATTATAATAGTTACAAAAAATACATAATTTATTACAGAGGAGCCTGAGTTCATAGTAAGCCACCGAGGGGTAAGACTTCTCAAACTAAACAGATTCTTCTTCTCCAAGCATTTGACTAGGAAGGTTACTGAAAATATCTTTAAGACTGCTATTCACATCGATCATTTGGATGCAAGGCTGTTGCATACACAATTGATGACCTCATTGTGTCCTGCAAACCAGATCATAATCATGACAAAGAATGATCTGGAACGAAATATCTAAATAAACATGTGTTTTGATATTATTTCCTACTGTTACCATTATAATGTACCAAAATAAAGTGTTTTGAAATGAAAAACAAAATACTTGTAGGCACTGAGCCAGGATGCGAGTGATTAATACCATTATCTGGGTTTCGCGAGTTCACTGTATAATAACCGTAGATGTGGGTAGGCGAGGGACGTGGGTTAGCGGGCGAGGAAAATCAAATGCGCTTTCTCAATTGATGACGAATTACTTTACTGTTTCCACGAAATGTAATTACAATTTGATACGCGATATTTTTACTAATAGAAAATCAACGACACTCCGCCGAACACGTGACGTACGAGCGCGATGCAGTATGATGTAACCGAGGTGGTGGCTGCCGCTCGACTGTCCGCGCGCACCAGCGCCCGGCGTTGCGTCAGAGCGGGGCAAAACCAGCTCGCCTCCCGCTCTCGAATAATCGATGCGCCGTCATACTATTAATTATCTCCAAACATTGTAGGACTTAACATCCAACGCGGCAACGCAGCTAGCATCATAGCCTCCTTGCCGCAAGGAAATTGTTTGGTTTTTGAAAAGGTAGATTTTATGTTGCAGGTCTTAGTTTTAATATTTGTCTTGTTTGTTATTAATAAAGCCCCATCAGCACTTCGATGATAAGGAAAGAGATAATTCACTACACAAAAGTAAAAGAAAACATTTTTCTGAATAAAATTTACAAGTAT
This sequence comes from Pyrausta purpuralis, assembly GCA_963924145.1. Taxonomy (NCBI): domain Eukaryota; kingdom Metazoa; phylum Arthropoda; class Insecta; order Lepidoptera; family Crambidae; genus Pyrausta; species Pyrausta purpuralis. Next base: position 26,285,718 of record OZ001643.1, read on the forward strand.
CTTTGTTTCATTTATTTTGAAGCGTAACCACACGCCTAGGAATAAAAAAGACGCAACGGATAAAGATGAACACCAGTTTTTTTGCTAGTTTAGTAGCTAAGTATTCAGAATACAAACAAAATGGATATTAATCTTAGCATGAGTTGGTTTGGATTAGTTTAGATAGTATGTAGAAATAACATGCTTTGACGGAAATGTGTTACAATTTTGTTAGGTAAATATATACTTTTATTATAAAACTGAAGAGTTTGTTTGTTTGAACGCGTTACTATCCGAAACTACTGAACCGGATTGTTTTTTTTTGTGTTGGATAGCCTATTTATTTAGGCTTTAGGATATAAAACGTCACGCTATAAAAAACACCGAAAGGGCCAAAAACGCGCGGTTGCAGTTGCAGGGGATCGCTATACTAATTGTACCAAAGGTAGCCTGTGTTGTTTTTGTGCAAGCGTTTTTTTTTTTTTAACACCTAACTTCAGCTTCTATGTACGTAAAGTTAACGCCATTTAGCAGAATGGCGGAGTTTCTCAGAAGAAATGAGGTTAGCAAAAGTATCCTATACATATAACTATGAGCGCTGCGCAGAGCGCAAATACAGCCTACGTGTTACCATTTTTACATTTATCTTATTGACCTTCCAGTTATGTTTAAGGTTTGAAATAAACGTAAATGAAATGGAGGAAAATTGCCTTTTACTAACCTGGTGTGAAAAAGTATACTAGCTATAAACTGAAAATATATTTTACTGGCGAACAACTCTGTCAATGTGTTAAAATTCTAACTTTTGTGTGTTTGCAGGTAGGTTTATTTATCACATCGAAGAGAGGAAGACGTTTGTTCAAGCACAACGGCCACAGCTTCTATGAACAAAGAGTTAACTATAAGACAGTAGGCTCTTGGCGTTGTGCCTCATATGATATGCATAGATGTAAGGCACAGATCAAGATGTTAAATGATGTCATAATTCATATCCAAGGCACAAGCCCGGTCAGCAACGAAAAAACTAAAAAACTCTGTGCCTAACCATACTAATATTATTAATGCGAAAGTAACTCTGTCTATCTGTCTGTCTGCTATTCCATCACGCCTCAACTTACCACGCTTATCACGCTTAAACATACGTACAAAAAGTACAGGTCAGTTTTTTTTTCATACTACTATCCAAAAAAAAAGTACCTAATGCGGACGAAGTCGCGAGTTAAAGCTTGTACCGTACCCTTAGCTGGATTGGTATTAAGTATGCAGAAAGATAAATAAAAAGATCAATATTAAGTAAAGTTACAAAATTTATTTACTATAGAAAGCAAAGAGGAGCAGGTCGCGGGTTCTGTCTTTCGCAAGCAAGAGTTACAGGCCGTTAATCCAAACCGCACTATCCTTTTGCACCGGCGTAACAAGGTCCAGCAACGGCGGCAGCAGTCAGATGCAGTGGTTGTAGTGGGCGAAGATTTGCACACGGAGACCGGGTAGGTAGGTTGCCCAGGTAGCTCCTTCAGGTAGTGCCCAGAGGTATGGTTTATATAATATCGAATCACGACACGTAGGCGTCCGTGACCTACTTTTTTGTGACGGAGCGATACGTCCTTGCGCTGAGGTAGCTTCGCTCGGACTGCCGGCTGGATATGAGAGACGTAATGTTATAGGTAGCAGCTGCCTGCGCGCATCGTAACGGTTCCTTCGTTCAATTTTAACGGTCATTGTTTATGCGCGTAGTACTTTAAACTATGGTTTTCTTTATTTTTAAAATAATATTATTAGTAGACTGTAATTATTTCTTATTATAGGTTAAGGTTTTTTTCAAATATAAAACAATTATAATTAATACAAGTTATAAGTAGATATAGGAAGTCGTAACGTTCCGTTACATACCCCCCTTTTTAGGTTAGGATTTTCCTAAGGAAAATCCGCTTACTGAGTAGCCTATACAATTAAGTTAATTTGAAATCCTTAACGTGCCATGTTCCTAAGTTATTTCCTACCATATCTTCAAGTTCATAGACGAGCTTTGATTTTTTTGCGACAACACGGCATTTCAAGAACTTAGGTGCTAATTTTTTTGTGAATTTATTATCTTTGTCACTCTGATAAAATGTCCTCTTCCAGACAATATCGCCGACGTTAAATTCAACATTTTTACGTCTTAAATTATAGTTTGTGCTGTTTCGGGAATGTGCTATAATGAATGACAGCTGAACTTTATCAAAAATTTTGTGGAGAGCACCGAGATTTTATGCATACGCATCACGAGGTGCAAAAGTGATATGGCTTTCTAGGTCAGAGTCTAAGTAATGTGAACCACAGCTTACAAGTTCACGGCCAAATACTAAAAATGAAGGTGAGTATCCGGTAGCCTCATTGACAGCGCAGTTTAGTGCAAATTGTACTTTTGGTATCAATGTATCCCAGACCCTATGATCACCATCAATAAAGGATGAAACTGATGTTATAATGGTTCTATTGTATCGCTCTACCGTGTTTATTTGCGGTGTATAGTATGGTGTATAGTAAATATTAGGAATATTGTAAGTTTTAAATAGTTTTTTTTAAAGTAGCACTCACAAACTGCTTTCCGTTATTCATAATAAGGGTACTAGGAATGCCGTGGATTAGAAATACGTTATCGTCCAGTATTTTTGCTATAATTTCAGATGTGCCACGCCGTATGGGAAACAACATGCAGTATTTGGAAAAGCAACAAGTTATGACAAGAAGGAAGGTATTTTGTTTCCGTGACACTGGTAGAGGACCCACTAGATCTATACTAAGCATTTGAAATGGACGAGAGCAATCTTTGGGTCTGCCCATAACCCCCAGCGTGGAGTGGTTTGGATGTTTGTGTGAGAGACAAACATGGCAGCCAGATATGAATTTAGCCACATCTTTGAGCATATTTGGCCAGAAGTATTTCAAATTTAAACGTTTGTGCGTTTTAAATATACCGAAGTGGCCTGCAGTTGGTTCTGAGTGATTTTTATCTATGATACTGTCTCTATACTCCAATGGAATGACCTCTTTCCATTCGAATTCGCGAGTGAAAGGGTTGATTGATTTCATGTAGCGAAATAATTTTCCGTTCTCGACGCGGTAATTAACAAATGAAGTTGGAGATTTTTGGCACCCGTCAAATATATTTAAGAACCAAGGGTGCTTTGTTTTTGGGACAGTGATAAGGTCAATAACAGAAATTAGAACAGCGCGGGAAAGACTGTCGGGGACTACATTTTCGGAGCCTTTGCGGTGTTTTACTTCAAAGTTATAAGCCGACAACCGTACTCCCCATCTCGCTAGTCTACCAGTTGGGTTATTTAGGTTAAGGAACCATTTAAGTGAGGAATGATCCGTGAACACAGTGAACTTTAGCCCGTTTTCTAAGTAGCAACGCCAATGTTCGATTGCAGTGAGTACGGCTAAGGCTTCGCGTTCGGTGGCGCTATAATTTCGTTCAGACTTAGAAAGAGATTTACTCATATACGCTATAACTCTTTCTTTCCCGTCCAAATTTTGAGTGAGAACTGCTCCGATGCCATAGTCACTCGCATCGGTATAGACTTCGAAAGGTTTTGTATAATCTGGACATGAGAGAATTGGTGCAGAAGTAAGGCATTTTTTTAGTTTATTGAAGGCAAGGTCAGCTTCGTCGGACCAAACAAAGGGGGGGGGGGGGGGGGCATTTTTATTAAGAGAACTAGCCAAAGTACTAAAATTTTCGATAAATCTTCGGAACCACGCAGCTGAGCCCAGAAATCTCCGAACCTCTGTGCGATTTTTGGGTGTGGATAATTGGCTATTGATTCCACCTTCTCAGGGTCGGCATGAAGCCCTTCCGAATCAACGATATAACCCAAGTATTTAAGTTGGTTACGAAAAAACTGACTTTTTTTTAAGTTTATAGTAAGGTTAGCGAATTTTAGTTTTTGGAGTACTTTACTGAGTAACTGTATATGCTGTTCAAAATTATTTGACACCACTATGATATCGTCAACAAAAACGAATACTTTATGCTCGAATTCAGGTCCGTAGAACAGAGCATCCACTAACAGTTGTTGTGTGGCGGGAGCATTGGTAAGTCCGAACACCATTGACTTAAATTGGAAGGTGCCGCGTGAAGGCATGGAGAAGGCTGTCTTCTGGCGGTCCTCTTCACGTATCAAAATTTGCCAGAAACTTTTTGAAAGGTCTAGACTAGAAAGATACCGAGCATCACGAAGGTTGTCTAGTATATCAGCGATATAAGGGAGGTTGTAAGCGTCTTTTTTTGTAACAGCGTTTAGCTTACGACTGTCTAGACAGAAACGTAATTCGCCATTTCTTTTTAGGGGTTAAGAGAACAAGGGACGACCAAGGACTTTCACAAGGCTCAACGACGTCCTCACGAAGCATGTCATCCAATTGTTCGACCAAAATACGTTGCTTTTCTGGGGACATTCTATAGTAACGTTGACGAATGGGGGCAGCATCCCCAGTGTCAATTGCGTGGGTTATTAGAGACGTTCGACCGAGACCACGTTCTTCATATGAAATGTCACGGAACTGTGATATTATTTGGTCGGCTGTCATTTTTTGGTCAGGAGTCAGGTGGTTATATGAGTGTAGCTGGTTCAGATTCACTACTATCAATTGCAGAAATAGTTTGTGAATCTCTGTAGTAGACGATATGGTCAATATGTTTAGGGAAAAGTCCAAAAGTTCTCCAAAAATCCATTCCTAAAATGAGATTATGCTTTATACTAGGAACAATGTACATTTTCAAGCTGTGTGTTTGGCCATAAAAGCTTACAGGGAGGTAGACGAATCCTAGAGAATCCAACCTATCACCACCAGCTGTCACGAATTTAGCGGTGTCAGATTGATGCATTTCAAAATCTGATTTTAGAATTGATTCATGACAATGATTACCAAGTATAGTAGTGGAGGACCCAGTGTCTAGTAGACCGGTGAGATTATTATTGTTGATGGTGACTGATACATAGGGTCGAGATACATCAATATTAGAATTTTCTATATTGCGGATTGAAGAAACAGCGCTATATGTGAAGAATGAGGCGATGAAGTTAAGCTATTTCTGCCATTCGGTTGAATCAAAGTTTATGTGTTTATGACGATGACTAATAACGGTGTTTTTCCAATCCAAACCTACTAGTTTTTTTGACTCTCAGGAACTGGATTGCAATCAGGGCAATCAGGGAAGCGAAAGTCTTTCTTACCACATTTAAAACAGACTATAATCCTTTCTTCCTTACAATTACGAAGGCTATGAGTGTCTGTTCGGCTACGAGGGCAATATTCAGATTTAGAAGTATTCGAAGCTATAGCATTAACTTCAGTGTTACCATTATTTCTGTTAGTATTGATGTAAGTGTTTTTTTGATGAAAGCCATAATATTTGTTGTTGTTTTTGTTATTAGTAGTGGTAGGGACTGAACTGGATTTGTAGGAAAACTCCGGAGCAAGTGTATTACTAGACACTCTGGGAGGTTCGTGGAATGATGAAAATCTTGATTGAATATTTTCAAAATTCCTGCACACAGATACAAGTGAGTCTATGTCTTTTAATTCGTGAGAAGCCACTAGTGTATTAGCATAACAGGGGCGGATGTTATGGAGAAGAATCTCTAATTTTTCTCCTTCCGAAAAAGGTTTGTTAAGGCGAGAAAACAAACCGTGCATAATTGAGGTATAGATCACTATGTCTTCATCTTCTCCTTGATTGCGGGATCTTATTTCAGCAGCGAGACGATAATCATAATCGCTGCTACTAAAGTCATTCCTAAGTAGTACGCATAGTTCTTGCCAAGTAGCGGCACGATTTTTATGGTAGTGGTACCAGTGCAGAGCGTCGTCCGTAAAAATATCAAAAGCAAGTGAAAGGATTTTGTCGGAAGAAATACCGCGAGATAATACAAATTCCTCCACTTTCTGAATAAAGGCGTGCACACAAGTTTTGCCCGAGTATTTAAGTTTTCCTATTTCAGCGCTTAGGTTACGCTCACAGGACACGGATATGGTAGGGGCTTCTGTAGCAGTGTATGTAGATGGAACAGGGACTGACACGGATAACTGACTTTTTAAGTTAGAAAGTTCCTTAAATTGAGAGTGAAAGCTCGACGCGCATATTTTATAGACATCGGCAGCTGCTTCCGGTACATTATTGATCCTATTATTACGATGGTACAAGTGATTGAGTAGGGTTTCTGTTCTCAAAAATAGGTTTTTATCAAATTTTGTTTTCAAAGCGATAATATTATTTTGTGATTTCAAAAGAGATTCTTTGACACATTTAAGATCAACTTCTGGTTCTAAATGTGATTCTAAAATATCGTCTGAAGTAAATAAATCTAATTTTACCATTTGCTTACGCAGTTCCGCTATAGTTTCGCCAGTACCGCCGCGTAATTCTACTTCATATTGTAATTCTGGTTTTTGGAGTGAAAAACTTTGATAGGATACGACATGATTGGTTAAGATTGATGAGTTTTGCGAGGTTATAATAAGCACAAGTAACAATAAAGTTGAAGCAGCAACAATGTGTGGTAAAAATACTGTTAGTATTCACAATGTAGAATTTTTATTGTAGATTAAATTGGCTCAATAATGCGATAGATGTAATTAGTATACTAAGATATTATACAATAAAACCGTTCACTTTACAATGTTTATTTTATTTCTAACCACACAGTGATGGTAAAATTAGTAAAAACCAGCCTTAAAAATAAATTTAGCAAAGCCAGCACCGAAAAAAATCATTTAATGCTATAAAATACAACCAGTAATACCTCGCGAAATTTAGCCCCACGTTGGGCGCCAATGTACCTTACCCTTAGCTGGATTGGTAGTAAGTATGCAGAAAGATAAATAAAAAGATCAATATTAAGTAAAGTTACAAAATTTATTTACTATAGAAAGCAAAGAGGAGCAGGTCGCGGGTTCTGTCTTTCGCAAGCAAGAGTTACAGGCCGTTAATCCAAACCGCACTATCCTTTTGCACCGGCGTAACAAGGTCCAGCAACGGCGGCAGCAGTCAGATGCAGTGGTTGTAGTGGGCGAAGATTTGCACACGGAGACCGGGTAAGTAGGTTGCCCAGGTAGCTCCTTCAGGTAGTGCCCAGAGGTATGGTTTATATAATATCGAATCACGACACATAGGCGTCCGTGACCTACTTTTCTGTGACGGAGCGATACGTCCTTGCGCTGAGGTAGCTTCGCTCGGACTGCCGGCTGGATATGAGAGACGTAATGTTATAGGTAGCAGCTGCCTGCGCGCATCGTAACGGTTCCTTCGTTCAATTTTAACGGTCATTGTTTATGCGCGTAGTACTTTAAACTATGGTTTTCTTTATTTTTAAAATAATATTATTAGTAGACTGTAATTATTTCTTATTATAGGTTAAGTTTTTTTTTAAATATAAAACAATTATAATTAATACAAGTTATAAGTAGATAAAGGAAGTCGTAACGTTCCGTTACAAGCTAGTATTTAAAAAAAACTAAAAGTATTGTGTCACCAGGACGTCACCTACTAGACGATGGTCTCTTGTAGGCATGAGGAAGGCCTTTAGACATAAATAATTATATCCAAAATAGAGGCCCTAGTCGGTAATGTAAACACAAAATAACTAGGTGTCCTGCAAGCAAGCATTTCTTGATGCGTTAAGATGTTACAATTATTTTTAATAACGCACTGTGTGGTCAATGAGAATAAACAGATTGCGTTTGAATAAATTGATGGTCGCTCAGCACCATTCCTAGAGCACTATTAGCACTAGCTTGTGCCGGCGCTGCCAAAGGTTTGGAGTGAGTAACGTCTTGGACGTTACGCACCCTTACAATGACAATAATATAAAACTTGGGTACACTGGTAATGTCAAGTCATATCGATTACCCGAACTATGGACTTTGGACAAGCGGCTATACAAAGTACAACAACAAGTGTGATATAAGTACTTTAATCTCAGAAATAAACGTTAAAAGAAAAAAGCATTTTGATTCTGCCTTGGTTTATATCTGGTGTAAAAATTACTTCAGTAAATGAATAGTGGCAGTAGATAGTGGTAGAACACAATGATGCAATTTTTAATTTATATTTTGGATCTTTGCAGGTGTCTTTAGATTTGTAATGTCGCAGAAAGGAAGACGTTTGGTGAAATTCAACAGTTACACCTACTACGAAGAAAGGATCACGACTAAAGGAGTAGGGGTTTGGTGCTGCTCCACGCACGTCCCCCGAGGCTGTAATGCGCAGCTCAAGATGCTGCATGATGACATAATCAGCGTCCGGGAAACTCACAACCACGACCCACCTGGTGCTGAACATCTATATGTCTTGCTTGTAGATCCAAAAAGTGCGTGAATCATCGAAAATTGCAGTAGTAGCTCTAAGCAGTTTTATTCTTTGTTTTAAAACCAAAATATTTGATTTAATTATTATATTATTTTAGTTTATATTTATGATTTTGTACTTCAATAACATTAGTGTTTACAAGGTTTTGCCATATTAGTGGTTCTATCCTCTTTGCATATAACAGTTTTGCCGTATTGTGACGTGCCGTGGTTATTTTTTTAAAGGTTGTTTTATTCCAGCCGTTTTCAATTTAGAGTTATAATATATTTATTTATTTTATATATTCTTTATTGCACAAACAAAATGAAGTCCAATTGGCGGACCTAATGCTTTAAAGCATTCTCTACCAGTCAACCATTGGGTGAGGCAGAAACAGTTGAGGCGGCGTAAAATAACAAAAAAACATAATGAATGAACTACATATACTTACATAAATACTTTTTAAATAAACCTATATAAATGCAATAAAAGTTTTAAATTATATAATTTTGTAATCTAATTTTTGGATAAAAATGCTGGCCAGAATTTAGAAAAAAGTTCTTGGATCACAAAAATTACAATTAGTATTACATTATTGTACTTGATAATACATTTATTTTTCGCAAAACGCATTTCACGCCCATTCACTCTGATAACGCTTCAATACTTCATCTAGGTTAATAAAATGCTAATGAAGTCAGCAGATCAGACTCAGAATTATAATTTTCAACTTATTATTGTTAGAATTGACCTTCTTGGTAGTGTCGTCTGCTTTTTTCTTGTATAAAATAAAATTAAAAAGAAACTAAACCTGGCGTAAAAATAACTTACCTAGCGACCCTAAGTAAATGAAAGGACATACCCCAGTGATGCAATTCTAAATTCTATGTTTTGGGTCTGTGCAGGGTTATTCAGAAAGTCGCGAAAAGGAAGACGTTTGCTAAAACTCAACAGTTACAGCTACTATGAAGATAGAGTCTCGACTAAAGGAGTCGGGTGTTGGCGCTGCTCCACACACCACAAACGAGGTTGTAAAGCGCAGCTCAAGATGCTAGATGACGTCATAATTTACGCCCAGGAAACTCACAATCATAACCCCTCTGGTCAGCAATGGGACCACTAAATTACTATATATCTTGTAGTTACAAGAATTGAGAATAACGCTATGTGACTTATAGGACGTCAATGAGAATGAAAACGAGCAAATTGCCGTCAAAAGAGCACTGTTTCCTTATTTGTTTAGTTATGGCTGCCAATCCAGCATCCATTTTGTAAAGTACTACCTATTCTGCGCGAGGGCGATCGCGAGCGCTATCATCTGGCTGGACACTGTCAACAAGTATTCATAAGCACTGTCAAGTACTTAGTGAGTAAGACCAAGGAACTTTGGAGATGCTGCAAACACTTTTGTCGAGCAGACATACATACTAAGAATGATATGATTGTGATGATAAATGACTAACATACACACTTGTCATAAATAATAAGGAATTATTTGACGATACGTTTAGCGCTCCTGACAATTACGCCGGCGATCTCGCGAGTTCAAATCCCGCAAGGGACAAATGTTAGTGTAATGAGCATTTTAACCTAAATCATGGGTGTTTATATGTATTTATGGGACATTCCTCCTACATATTCGTTGTTTGGTATATTAAACACAAGGAAGAATATTCCTATCTTCGAAACCACAACAGTTGCTGTGTTGTCTGGCGCATAAATAATAATATTGAAATTGTATATGTTATACATTATATAATCGTTTTAAAAATTGCTTGTTGGATGTTGTTTCATTAAAGTTCTCTCAATTTATTAATTTATTTGTGAATCCTTGATTGATACAGCTGCATCCTTTCAACTTGTTTCAATTTAATATTATTTAAGATGTTAATACTGAGATTAAGAAATGGCAGCGAAGCTTAAGTGACCGACGGGAGCAAAAGCGGTTGGCAGAAAGAAGACGGAGGGAGAGGATTAAGAAAGATCCTGAATTATACCTGCTAGCAAAAGAAAAAGACAGACAACCCAAGTAGCACAGAACTGCTGTATATTAGCTGAACTACTGTCCACAATATTTTCCTTAGCTGTACAAGCCTTCTGAATAAGAGAGTTAGAGGGGCTGTAAGTGATTATTTAACTCTAATTTGGGCACAAATTAATCAGCTATTAGCTGAACAACTGTCACATAAGCATTATAACAACATAATTTGAGCATTATTACAGGTAACTGTCACCCTAAGAGCTGAACATTGACTGAATAATAGAGTAAAATGTTACCAATTAAACAGCACACTGGCCCATTATAGAGTTTATAGTAGCCAAGCGTTACCAAAGTACACTCTAGCAGGATCTTTTAACGCTTCTACGAAGTTGAATATTCTTAAGTGGCAAATTTTTGAATTAATATAATACTAATTCTTTAGCCTTCAACTTTTATATTTTATTATTGACGTTTAGTTTGTTCGTCTTCAATTGATGACAGTTTACTGCGGTAAATTGATTATTTCGTAAACTTCGTATTGATTTTCCTTAATGTTACTTGAAATTCGAATGGGAAAGAAAGTTTATTGTCAAATACTATATAAATATAGGCGAAAATTATCACGCGCTATCAAATAATTTCTGTTTTCTAGTAAATAATTATGTAAAATGGGCAATAAAAAAAATGGATTTTGTCATTTTAGTTTTATAAAGCTTTTTATCTACTCATATACAATATTACTACTTCGTAGTCATACTTTTATGCTATTGTTGTTAACTTAACAAAGATTGGTGATGTGAATATAGGTAACTTATTCAATAGATCCATAAAAAAATGGCGGCCAGCAATGTGAATTGTATTAATCACAATAAAATGCAATGGGGTTTCTAAGTGTTCAATTTTGGACCGTAAGTCAGCTTTGAGCTGACAAAAGTAGTTCTTGTGATAAACTAATCGGCCACAGGTTCATATAAAGCATAATAAGGGTAAACATGTGCGCTAATACCACATACTGCAGTCTCTTAAACAATTTAGGGGTCCCCGAATTTCTTACAATTCAACTATATACTGAAATAATAAATCTAAAACTATATGCTGAAATAATAAATCTTCCAAAACGTCTTTTAACTTCATGAGCAGGTTTATTGCTGTTGCTAGGACAAGTACTCAGCTCTAAGCGAGAGTACGGGTTACATTGGTCTAATTTATAGCAGTGTACTCTAATTTTACATTATATCAATACACTCATTGTGATTATGTGAGCTGAATAAATGCTAATATACGATTGCTGATGAACAGTATTAAAGATTAACTATGTACAACAAGAAGCAGTATATTATCATTAATTAAAGTCACTAAATAACTATTTGCATTTTAGTGATTCACATGTTCTTCCTTTAAATGCCAAAGTTTTAAGGTTGTACTTGTAGCCTTCTTTTCAGTAAATAGCTTAGTTATAGACCAAAGAAATGCTTATTAGCAGCATTTACCTCTTTAAAAGGATGAGTTACCCATATGAACGCTTATGACATTACTGTGTTCTCACCGTGACACATAATAGCGCAATTATACAGTTGAGAGAGTAATTTTCTGCAATGGCTGTTAGAGTGTACTCTTATAAGTGTTCAAAAATGCTCGAATTGCCGATGTGGCCTGTTGTGTCATCCTATAATGCAGTTCTGTGCTTATTGGGAAAGATACCAAAAAAGAAAAGCCGAGGGAAAAAATATTCCATTGTGTGAAATGAGCAGTCAAGAAAGAGAGTTGGTAAGGGAGTAGAATCGCTTGAAAAGCAGAATGTTTAGGAAAAGAAAGAAGTATGTTCCCGATCGTCAATCTTCAGTCATCTCTGAAGATCCACTTTCAACATCACCACCCCCCGCAGTGCAAGAAGGATCTGAATAAATAATAATTGTATCCTAAGTTCAAACTAGATTCTAATTCTAGCATACCTAGCTAATAAAACACAAAAGAAACTTGAACGTCAATTGTAGCGACCAAAAATTTATGCTCTAAGATAGTAATTCTGTAAATATCCAGGATTCCTCGTTGTAAATGGTTTTGATAAACAAACTATAAATACGTAACGTAAATAAAACCTTAACTGTGTTAATTACAATTTCAAACATACCTTGTGAATAATTAAAAGTACATTATTTGACACATTTGTTTTATTTTTAGTTTAATTTACCACATCGCAACGTGGAAGACCAAATCTGAAGTTTCAAGGGTATACAAACTTTTGATATAAAAAAAATAACAAATCACGTTGGTATTGTTTTGCTCATGAACCATAGGGATGTAATATTAGAATCTTTACTGTGGACGAGGTGATTGTCGACATCCAGGGCCAACATTTACATCCTCCTTCATCACGTTCTTTTAACAAAGTATTAATGAAGATACACATTTTTGTCACGTACCTACTTTTTTTAAATGCACGGTAGGTACCGATTGAAAAGCTTCCCGAAAAAGCCCTGATGTGGGGCTCTATTTTTAATTACTCGCGTCCACATTTCAATAGATTTTTATTTGAAAAGTTTTCATAAATCACATGCCATATTCACGCAAATTATTACAAAAATAGGACCCCTTTTGTCACCTATTGCCGATGCTAGCATGTCTATAAGAACAAAACTAAGCCCTATGCTATGCCACTAGTGATGCTAAATTTTATGTAAGTAAATTAATATAGAACATAAAATGTCTATTTATTTCTGCAGAATTCAAAGGGAGATTATCCCAATACATTCGTGATATATAAGCACTTACTTTGAATTTGTGCATGATTTATAAAGTATACTGATCTTTTTTGTAAAAAAGGGTGAGAAAGGAATACCAACAACAACCACGTTTCAAATGAAAAATACTAGGAAAATTAAATCCGAAAGCTTACATTAAAAGGCAGACAGCCCATGGTAATAATTATGTCGTAAGCCCAAATATTTCAAACCAACGTCTCTCTCAGTCAGTTCAAATGGTATGTCATGGTATAAATCCCTATTTTAGGGTCGTAGCAGACATATGAAAATGAAAAAAAAAACGAGCAGTTCAGTATTCTGCATACAAATGCTTTATCATCTTGTGACAGCTGATCAAAAAATCTATGATGGATAACGGTTATTTCGAGGTAAAATAGAGAACAACAAAAAGAGCCAAACGCCTGATAAAAGCGGGGTCTACACATACTACCACCAAGCGCCTTATGGGCAGGAGAAGGGATGTTGTTTTGATCAGTGGAGAACATAATCATACTCCGAGCGCCAATTACAAGCGCCAATTACTATAATTTAAAACTTTTGCCCATTTATTATAGTTCAATAGCTCTAGGTTGAAATCAAACCGAAGGTTACCCGAATTGAAAAAATATACTACTATTTTTAATGCTGTTATTTGTTTTTAGTTTGTGCATGAAGAGTTTAAGATTATAAGAAACCCTGACATAAGCAAACGCAATTCACCTTACTATTAACTCTAAAAGTGGAAATAACATTTTTTTTTAAACTATTACGTCATCCACCTATGACTTCGTTTTACTTAATTAATTTTATTGACATTTGTGTATCATTATTGTTACGCTTTAGGAACATTTAATTGGTTTATTACCGACTTCATAAAAAGGAGGTAATCAATTCAATGTGTATGTATGTGATAACGTTGAATTTGATATTATTTGTGTCATTATCATCATCATCATCATCATTGTCAGCCAAAGGATGTCCACTGCTCAACATTCTCTCTTATTGCTCAGGCCTTCCCACGGTTTTCCACAGCGACCGATTGTGAGCGGTCTGCATCCAGTGCGGTCCATCGTCTAAGGGTCGTCTGTTTATCTTGTCGATGGACGTCCTACGCTACGCTTTCAGTAAAAGGGTCTCTAATCTAGAACTTTTCTGGCAGGCAGTTTTTAAGTATGTTGATTTTTTATGGCTTCCAAAACTGTGTGCATAACTTCTTAAGTGTAAATATGTTTGTCCAAGGATTTCTCGAAGACGAGATGTCATAGCAAGATGATTATTTTTAGTTCGATTAGGTATATTTTAACTAAGGGAGAAGAGTGTTTATTTTAATTGTTATGTTTTTAAATTATTTTTAATTTGATCACTGACACTACAGTACTATTTTGTTTTCAGTTGAGTTCGTCACATCAAGAAGAGGTAACCGGATGATTAAATACCAAGGATACACTTTCTACCTGCAAACTACAAGCAGGCACGGGAAATTTAGGTGGAGCTGTTCGGCCAACCATTACTGCAAAGCCAAGATCCATACTATAGAAGACCGCATCGTCGCTGTGAATGGCCACCATGATCACACTCGGGTCGACTCCAGAACCCTCAGTCTGAAGCAATCTTTTCAATCTTGATGAGGTTTCGCCCCGATAAGTTTAATCGTCTAAATATCTGCTGCTTCATTATTTTATAAAAATACATATATCTGAATAATACTTTTTTTTAAATGATTTAAAAAATACACTAAACCAAAAATTCAGCGTTTTTCAAGAGTTGCCCGGCATTCGACACAACAGGGCAGCCACGGACTAAAACTATGACTAAAGTGATCTCCTTTTTCTTATTATATGACTTAGTTTTTCATAGTATTTGTATGAAGTAAAAAATCATACTTTTCGGTTGTTAAAAATACCGATATATCTCAAAAACTACTAGTTCGATTTCGTTCATACCAATTTTCTTTGAAAGTATTTGTTAAGATCTACATTGCGTATTTTTTCAAAATTTTTACTAACTTAGTTCAAAATTAAGAGGAAGTGAAACTAACGTTTGACTAATGTCAATGTATGTAAAGTCTAACGACTTTTTGAAAAATGTTTTAGAAACCTCTATGTCATTTTAAAAGACCTATTCATAGATATCCCACACGTATACCCATACGTATACCATACGTATACCCATTGACAAAAACATTTTTTTTTTGGTTTTAGTTTCATTTACGAGTATGGGAGCCCCCTTTAAAAATATTTTTTGTAATGAGAATCATAAAGCAGTTAGCAGGATACATCTACTCACCAAGTTTCAACTGTGTAATAGTAAAAAAATCTGAATAAACTGGCTGTGACATACAGACGGACAGACTGACTAGACAAAACTATAAGGGCTCCGTTTTTTTGTCATTCGGCTACGGAACTCTTAATAGAGCTAGACTAGATTGGATTGCTCTTGTCTAGATAAGATTGGATCGCTCTGTCTTGTCTGTCTCTTAATTCTTACGTCGCACAAGATTTTTACATTGCATGTTCTAGAAAAGTACAACGAAATTTAATGTTCGACATAATTTTATTAACTTGTTGTTTTTTTTCAATTTGCTTCCCAGAATGCGAATACATATTATCTAAGCGAGGAAAGCCCATGCTTCGCATGGCTGGATACACATACTACAGGCAATCGGTTTATAAGAACTCGAAGATACGATGGTTGTGTACCATCCACTCTAAGGGGTGTACCGCCTCATTGATCACATGCAAAGATAAGCTATTGTCAGTGAGGAACCACCACAACCACTTGCCAATACAATAGAATAACCTGGATAAATTGTGGAAGTTTATAAGAAATTACTTCTTATCAGATTGACTAACTAACTTCCTTTGATGTTATTGTAAGACGCTATTATAACCGTGTACTCATAATTATATAAATTAAATAATAACATATAATCACATAAAAGTATTTTATTAGGTAAGTTAAATTAACATTTACCGAATACAAATTGCCACTTTGTATTTTATTTTGCACTAGCGGACCCAACGAACTTTGTTTCTCCCTCGGCCCCGTTCCGCCCCAGTCCCGATCAGAAAGTAGGTAGGTCTTAAATTACATAATTTTATTGATTTTTTATTTCATAATATCCTTCTTCTGATAATAAAAAAACACATTTATGAAAGAATAAGTGAAACCAGTCCAGCCGATCACGCGTAATGCCATTACAAAGGAAATATGTTTTAAAAAAAATACAGGATGCTGCTTTGGTCAGTGATATCCACTCGGGGATGATAATTTAAGTTATGCTTATTTAAAAAAAAAGTTACCCTGTAACGTCCCACTGCGGGGCAAAGGCCTTACCTCAACTATGAGGTAGTTTGGGCTATACTCCACCACGCGGACTCAGTGCGGATTGGGGGGATGGGGGGGTGTTTACTAAGGCAAGCGATTAACCCTGCTGTCAGATGTTATCAAACCGCCAATAAGGCCTCTGACTAGGCTTAACGACTAATATCAAATGATGATTGAATGATGAACGTACCTTTTGCAGCACGGAGATGCTCGTAATATACGTCACTTATATGGTCGGAACGGTCACCCATTCAAACACGACCTCACTGGTAGATTACTTCTACAGTCAGTTTCTCTACAGTCTTACTATTCCTCATATTCACTGTAATCAATATCCTTTGGACAAATAATCTTTGGACATTCCCATACATCGCCATCTAGTCCCAAAGTAAGCTACTCAAAGCACGTACGTAGTAGGCGATTTCTCAACCACTACTCCAGACGGGTCGTCAAAAGGTCGTCTGTATAAAGTTATTTTTGTCCTTTTTGCAGCTCATGTACCACCACTTCCACAGCTGGAGATGCTGGTCTCCATTCTGCAAGACAAGCCTTGGTTGGCAACAGGCAGTGCTAGGACGATGTCACAAAAGGACCGCTTTCGAAAGGCTTGGGTTGAAACAGCTTGTGTTCTTAACGCCTTACCAGTAAGTGCACTAAAACACCCGACCAATGGCGAAAGTTATAGTAAAAATAATACATTTTGCTCAAAATATACCTATAGGTATTATAACCCGCTTAAGACTTCATATTCCCCTTTCTTTTAAAAAAAAACGATCATAAGGTTACGATTTTCTCCCTTTATAGTTTCGTTTTTCTAACTGAGTAAAAGTATCCTTGGAAACTTCAATTAGAGCAAAAATATCAAAGCTTAGTATTTGCAAAAACAATAAGGGCCATCGTCAAATAAGTTAACAGTTTTAGTAAAGTTTCTCGTTCGTCCGATGCCAGTGTTGACATGTCTTATTCGCTACGTAAATTTAAGTCCTCAATCATTGAAACATTTACCGTTGAGAGGTTGTAAATTGTTTAATAATGTCAGCCGTTTTGTCTATCTGTAAAATATTTTTTAGCTATATAACTGTTTTCAGCAATATTTTTGTCAATGTCGTGTCAGCCTATAAGTAAGGCAACACTGTAAAATTGTGCTTTAATCTTAAGTATGGAATTGTGTAAATAAAAATAAATAAATAAATAAACAAGTGAATACTCTATAGAAATATTGTTAGGCTAAGGAGATCGTTCGTTTGAACGTGCTTATCTTAGGAACTATTAGACCGATTTGAAAAAATATTTTTGGGTTGGATAACCGACGAACTTTGGCTTTCAAACATCATGCTGCGACGAGAGGGAAGGGAGCAAACTCAAAACGCGCGGTAGAAGTCGCGGGGGACCGCTAGTTCAAATGTCAGTACACAAGTCGATTTGTATGAATTGGTAATTTGTGACCGCTAACTCTAATGGTAACTTAGACCCCTTACACTTTGCGACTTTAAGAACCGATGCAGTCGCGCGCTTTGAAAACGCCCTTCAGTATCGCGACTCACGCAATGAACAGATTTAATTTAGCAACGATGCTAACGCGCGTAAGCATTGCGTGTGTCTCGCTGCTAAAAGTCGCAGTGTGTAAGGGGTCATATTCAAATACTGTGAACCATAACTTACCCATTGTGAATTGAAAATACCACACACCAAGATGAAAATACTCGTACCACAACACACACAGCCAGTCATGATTTACCTTTATTAGCTATGAATGGTATGTAAGTTATTCAAAACTACTTAACAAATATATAGCAAAGTCACAAAACGCAATGGTAACAAAATAACAATAATATTGTTTTCTTCTTGGTTATGACTGTCTCTTTTTTCAGTACTGGCAAGACAAGAAAGCAAGTTTAAGGAGAAATTATATTCAAATTGCAGAACTAGGATCTCCTTCCGATGACGAGGATGCTCAATTAAGTGAATTAGAAATGAAAATACTCAACATAATGGATTCCTGAAGATCATTGGTACCTACTTGGGAGTTAAACCTGTACAAAATATTAAAAATTTAATACGATAGTAAATGAACGCTATTAAAATAATAAGAGTGTTTTTCTATACTCTGTATTTTTGCCAATCCTGATTCAATTATATAATAGTATTAAAATTTTTATTTAGGCATTTCTTTATTTTTTCTTGTGTGCAAGTACCTTAAGTTTAATTGATTCTCAGTTGCACGGCGATAATGTATGCTAGAAATTAGTAATTATGAAGCTAGTGTTACTATAATAAATTGTTATATCTCCGTCAAAGTTGTTTTTACTGGATTCCAGACATCAGAAATTTACAAATATAAATTTATTTATTTTATATATTCACAAACAAAATGAAGTACAAATGGCGGACTTAATGCTTTAAAGCATTCTCTACCAGTCAACCATTGGGTGAGACAGAAACAGTTGAGGCGGCGTAAAATAACAAAAAAAACTATCAAAATGAATGAACTACATATACTTACATAGATACTTTTTAAATAAACCTACATAAACATACATAAATACAATAAAATCCATAGTTCACGCTGAACAGATATCATGTTATTTATTCTCATTGAGAAAAAGATTTTGTATAGACTTTTTGTACACATATTTCAATGTTGATGTCTTGATCGTATCTGGGAGGGAGTTCCAAAGTCTGATGGCGCTGAGGGTAAAAGAGTTGGAGACATAAGCAGTCTTATGCAAAGGTGTGTACAGCTGCAGGGCATTGCTAGTACGTAGGGTCCGGGAACTGATGTCACTCATAAATTTAAAATTACATTTAAGATAATTGGGGGAATACTAAACAGAGTGCAGAGGATTCGAAGATTTCTACGCTGTCGAATATTGAGCCAATTTAATTTAGACCGGTATGGAGATATATGGTCGTACTTCCGTACACCAAAAATGAAGCGTAAACCAAAGATAAATCCGATTGCCTAAAGTTTTAACTTCTTGGACATCCGATTTGGATTAAATTTAATACAGATTAGTTTTGATCCTGAAAAAAGATATAATATAATTGTTTGAAACCTAGAAATCATCTTTTGAAAAGGTTAAAAAATAGGGTGGAAGTTTGTATAGGAAATCCACTATGTTGTGATATGTATTACTTATACGTGCACCTCATTTACCGGAGTCTACCTATTCAACAACGAAAACATTTCCTTGAGGCAAGGAGGCTATGATGCTGGCTGCGTTGCCGCGATGAATGCATGTCTTAGTTTTATTTTTTCTTGTTTGTTATTAATAAAGTTAGTTATTTACCGGTACATTTGGTCATAAATATATTTATCTTTGCAGATGTGTTTTTCGCCCTCTCAACCAAACAGAAACCAATGCTTGTGGTTGATGGACACCGATACTACAGGCACAAAGAGTTTGCAGGGAAAACCCGATGGCATTGCACACATTATAGGCAAAAATGTAGATCTGTAATTCACACTGTTTGTGATGTAATTATATATCGAAACGACCAGCACAATCATTCATAAAAAACAAGTCCTTGATTACATAAATAAATTTATGTCAGAAAAATATTTGATTCATGGGAATGTTAAGATTTTTTTTTCTTTTGCCTTTTACGGGTTTTGGACCGAGTCCTAATGGAATCGGCCAAAAATGTTTAGTTGATAACCATACAAAAATATAATACAGGTAACTAAAATTGGTCCACATTTCAAAGAAGAATAAAGAGACTTTCCTAAACTTGTTTTTACATATTTTTATTTCATTTCCTAGTATTTCGGGTTCTCACGCTATCTTACTTGTGATGGAAGCAATCCCGTTCTTACAGTTGCTCTTCCAGGTGATCCTTTCATAGATCTTCATCAAAGGATCGGGATTCCGCTGACCGTATCCATTCTTGCGTTCTCAGGGTGAATTCGCAAATGTAACTATATATCGGTGATAATGATGTTCTTAGGTTGTGTATGTAAAACGATTTGAGCAACTTGGACTGAACCACAGTTTTCAATTGATCCTAATCCTAAATCACCCCAGAATCTACCCACAACTCCCATTTTGATCTGCCGTAGGCTAGACCGGCTTTTTACCTAATATTTGTCAATTGTTTATTTAATTCCTCATTTTGTAAAATTGTAATTTAGATTTAAATTAATTGATTTAATAAATCTGATATTCAAAAGAGTTTTTTTTATTATTTAACAGTGGTTACTTAGTTTAATTTTTGTTTATAACAACAAAGTTATGTTTGCGTTTTTGTTTGTAAATACGTACATGATATTCCTAATTAAACTATTTATAATAACAGGAGGATGACCAGTACGCATGCGTTCGCCCGGAGGCAATTTGATACCTGTCAGCGACGGATCCCGATACCACAAACAAATGCAGAGCGGAGTTAAAAAAACCGGCCAATTGCGAGTCGGACTCGCGCACTGAGGGTTCCGTGCCAACTTCAAATAAATTAGGGAATCCGCTTCCACTTAGCTAAAATACCACAATATTATGTTGATAGCAAATATGACTTTGTTTTTAGTAGTGTTTGTATGAAAAACAAAGTTATGTTTGCGGTTGTTGAAAATGTGCTATATCTCCAAAACTACTGGTTCGATCCCGTCCAAATCAATTTTCGTTGAAAGTATTTGATGATCTTTTCATTTTTTCAAAATTCACACTCGCTTAGTTTATAATTCTATCAAAGATTAGACTTTCAAAGATAATGGTTTTAGGAGCCTCAATGTCATTTTAAAATTCCTATCCATAGACAACCCACATGCAAACCAAACCTATTGATTTAAAAAAAACTGTTTTAGTTTCATGGAGCCCTCCACTGGGAGCCCCTTAAATATCTTTTTTTTGTATAGTAATAGTAAAGCGGTTAAGAAGATACATCTTCCTACCAAATTTCAACTAAGTGATGCTTATAGTTGCAAAATAAAGTAGCTGTGACATACGGACAGACAGACAGACAGACAGACAGACAGATTTGACAAAACTATGAGGGCTCCGTTTTTTGCCATTCGGCTACCGAACCCTAATAAGATGGGTGTGCTCACTATTTAATCAGAAATGCAGACCTGTGCTTTACACGAATATGAATAAGATGATGAGTTGTAGAGGCAATCATAACCATCAATCTAAGTCAAGGATGTGAACTAGAATAAACAGTTTCGAACAGATTTAACCGCGTAAATTTAAAAAATATAAAATAGCATAGATTTCTAAAACGTCAACGATTTAATCCTTACCTATCCTAAATATTAAATATATATTATAAATGTGAAACCCTGTCTGTCTGTCGCGCTTTCACGGTAAAACTACTGAACCGATTTTAATGAACCTTGGCACTAACAGACTAGAGCCTGAGAAAGGACAAAGGCTAGGCATAGGCATAATTTTTAATGCGACATTAGGGTTGTAAGAGGTTGAAAAGGGGGATAAAAGGTTGTATGGAAGTACTGTTATTTTCAAAGCTTTTACTTGTAACTTATTTGGAAGCCTGTTGATTAGATATAAGTACTCTTACATTAAATATTTCAAATTCTACCCTGTCATTTTTTCACGCGGATGAAGTAGCGGGTACAGCTAGTTTATAAATAAGTAGGATTTTACATTTCCAATATTATATTAGTCTAATGAACGATTGTATTTTTCGAAATTAATAGCTGTATTAGTGTAAAACTTTATTAATCTACATTCAGTGGTTTTAGTGTCAACAAGAAGTTTTCATAAGCATTTGCATGTATAATATTAGTAGGATTTAGCCTTGTAGATTTTTTTCTCTTTACGTAAAATATGAACCTTAAATAGTTGTACCCTTTTTAGCAAAATTCAGTTGTCTGACGAAAATTAAAACAATGAAAACAATAAATCTATCCAAAATAAATTCTATCAAAAGGTGTTTCTACGTGCATTGTGGTTAAAATGTATTGATATACCTGAACACTCGATAATTAGTTGTTAATTATATTACAGATGCACTTTTCGCCCTCTCGAACAAAGGCAAAGCAGTCATTGTCTTTGACGGATACCGATTCTACAAACACAAAGTGACCGGGGGAAGATCAGGTGGCGGTGCGCACTTTATAGGAGGAATAAATGTAGATCTATACTTTTCACCATTGAGAATAAGATAATCATTCGAAGAGGCCATCATAACCACCCGTAGAATTAAAAAAAAGAACCCGCCGGAACCAGCGTTCTGGTTTGCGCTCCTCTGCCATGACGAAGGTTGAAACAGATCTAACCACTCGTAAAAGGAACAGCACTGTATCAACTCGAGGCGTTTAGTATGAAATTCCATACTGCAACGCCTATCAATTCGTAGCGTAACCACCTAGGTTCGAGATTAACTTGGGACCCACTTACGACCGCTGCTGGCGCATGCGTTGTTACGCGGTTGCGGCTACACGTCCGATGTTCGTTGAATTTATCGTCCACCCTGTCTAACGTGCTGTCATTCACAAGAAGCACTGTCATAAGTGGTAGCAAACGCGATTCGTAGCGAGGTGTTTGTATAAATATCGAATAAACGCTTTCTTTTTACTATTTTTAGAAAGATCAGTGCGAAAAATACTAATCAACTTGGTCTTAATCTTTACACTATACTACTATTACATTAAACATAAAATGACTTATAATATTGTTTGCTCTATGTCTCTGTAAGTGATCTGTATGCGTGAAAATTGAAAGGAAATGAATATTTGTATATTTTTTATGTGTAATAATTTAGCAATTAGTCGGGTATTATCACTTGTATTTTCGCGGTTCGCCCCAAGCTCCGAGGCTTCACCCGCGTAAGTGTCGTATCTCAAATAACATTGTTATGAATATAATTCATCTCTCTCTTCGTGCTCTTCTGATGTTTGAGCCATAATGTCGTTAAGTTTCACCTTATAATGTCAAGGTGTTGTGTAAAGGAGTGCTAACCATGCATCTATACATCCATCCTTACAAACTTTCGCACTTATAACATAAGTAGGAATATCCACGTGACATCTTGACGTAAAAGAGAAAATTTCAATAGTCAATAAGAGTTGCAATATAAAACTAGAGCCATTAGAATACACGTTTTGTTTTCATAATTATCGTATGTTAGTAAATAGTTTTATTTACAGAAGTATTGTTCGGCCGCAATATACAAGGTAACGCAGTCATTGTCATCGACGGCTACCGATACTACAAATATAGGGAGAGCGGGTTGAAAACCAGATGGCGTTGTGCGTTTTATAACAATAAATGTACATCTGCACTCTTCACGATTGAGAATAAGATAATCTGTAGAAAAGTTCAGCATAACCACGCTTAATTTGACCTTAGTAATCTGATTTAACAAAAATGGGCTAAAATTTATGCAATGTGATTACAATTTCTCTTAATTCTTTTTTAAAGGCATCAAAACCAATACCTACAAGTACGTTGTTTTATTGAATGAATAACATCATACTAATAATAATAAGCATTGTTCCTTTCGTACCATTAACGCTTATAGCATTCTCTTTTTGACCGACTTCAAAAAAAGAGTTTTAACAATCAACAATGGTCGTCTTATTTATAATTAAGCCCCGAAAAACAGTAAACATAAGTATTTTTTCTATTCATAACCTTACTACTATACCTATATATATAAGCTTATAACTATTCTTCTCAACAACCAGCCACAAACGTTTGTATTATAGTTAATTTGTAATATCCGTATTTTCTGTTTTCTGGTGACTCATGTATATGGAACAAAAATCTTCATTTTTAATATAGTTTCAGAGGTCTTTTTCGAGCAGTCAGGCCGTGGAATCGTGATGGTCCTGGATGGGTATAGGTTTGTCAAGCACAAGGACAATGGCCCTAAAACTAGATGGCGCTGCGTGCTCCACAAGCTTGGCTGCCGAGCAGCTGTCCACATCGCAGAGAAGGACACTATACTTAAATATAATAATGAGCACAACCATTAAAACTTTCCTTATATTATAAAGCTGAAGACTTTGTTTGTTTGAATATTTGATATTTTTTGTTTATTATAAAATATAACTGAAATAATTATTACCTTGTAAGTAATGAATCAATACGATTAAATTAATCGATCTCAAAGTGTGGTTTAAAATCTAGTTGCATTTCTCTACGTACGGTGGCTATGTAGTAGGCTTTAAGTAAATTCTACGAGAAAACTAAATAAATAGCACATGGTAATGCTTTATGAACTTGACTGGCTCGCTGGCGTGTGTGCCTTGTGTCTATATTCTTTGAATTTTAACTAAACGTTTTTTTTGTTTGCGTCAAGTTTAGTACTAATATTAAGTATTATTTTTCTACTTGGTTTTTATTTAAGCTTGTATTTGATACTCGGTTTTTATTTAAGATCAGTCAAAATGAAGCGCACCGAATACGTTAAGTGTGTCAAACTTGGATTCAGTGTACTTTTTTTTAATAATTTTGTTATTAACTAGCGGTCCCCCGCGACTTCGTCCGCGCGTTTTGAGTTTGCTCCCTCCCCTCCCGTCGCAGCGTCATGTTTTCTATCCTAAAGCCTTTCTCAATAAATAAGCTATCCAAGACAGAAATATTTTTTCAAATCGGTCCAGTAGTTTCTGAGATAAGCGCGTTCAAACAAACAAACTCTTCAGCTTTATAATATACTAGCTGTGCCCGCGACTTCGTCCGCGTGGAATAGTGACTTTGGGTAGATTTTTTGATTATATAGGCTTATTATTTTACAAATAAGACATACCGCGAATATGTTGCAGTAATATTCTCAAATAATAGCATTCAGTTTGAGACGGATGGACGTTGTAGACGTGGCAGACTGCCGAGAAAGCTGAGTACTTTTTGTAGGCTTTCTACTTATTAATTCAGTAGGTACTTTTTTATTAAAAATTATAATTTAGTAGGTAATTTAAAAATGGTGAGAAAATAAACAAAACTTAATAATTTTGTCATAAAAAATGTCTAAAACGTCAGAGCTTTGTAGAGATACAACAAAACAATACCCAATTATAATGAAATCAAATTTTGCATCAACATTGGTAAATATAAATTAAGTCAACCAACCTATTAATCACTTTACAGAGAATAAGAAGAACAATATCAAATCAAATTACCTACTGCAAAATCAAATTATAAATGCACATTTAGATTTAATACCTACCTCCTACCTACCTTAAATGGTACTTATTACTGAGTCAAGTTTTTTTTTTATTACGTGCTGAGATGAGCTATCGCAGTTACTTATACCTGCATAAATCAGAAGAAAGAATAACAAATGTAATTACCTGCTAAATCTATTAAACTTAATAATTAATAGATGCATTCAAAATTAAAAACTACTCAGTGGCGAAAAGAAAACTTTAACCTGCATAAATCTGAAGAAAGAATTTAAACCAAAATTATTACTGAATCTGCCTTATAGAAAGTATCTGCAATCAAAATAATGAGCTCAAGTCCTTTAATACTCAGTAGAAAATGGAAAACTATGTATTACGCGCTGAAATCACTTGAAGTATCGCAAAAAAAGCAGTTGCGCGGGTCAACCGTTCCGTAGGGAGCCGACTAAATTAATCTAATAGGTATGTATAAGGAAAAGATTTCAACGCAACCATACTTAGCGCAAGCTCGCAATGTAAGTACTTAAGCTGCGAGTATTATTTTAATGTGGAGTTATTTCAAAACTGTGATAGCTTCTAAGATATTTATTGAAATCAAATGATGTGAACTTTGTTCAAAATGAAATGCTCGTGATGATGAATGTATTTATTTTGATAAAAATCAATACCTGTTTGTATAAAACACCTTCAAAAATAATGTTCGAATAAAAATAGTGAAATATTTTAACGCAAAACATACGCAGTTTTATTGTAACTAAGAAGCCAGCAACCATAGCAATTAGCGCAAGCGCACGTTGTACTTATGTTGCAAACATTATTTTGGTGCGGAGTTATGTTAAAACTGTGATAGCTCCTAAGGTATTTATTGAAATCAAATGATATACAGGGCAACTTTGTTCTAAATAAAATGCTCGTGATGATGAATCTATTTATTTTGATAAGAATTATTACCTGTGTGTATAATACACCTCTTAAAATGATGCATTATTTTTTTACAAATTTATTAACATGAAAAAGGTTGTAGTAAGTCAACCATAAAAGATAGACATATGCTGTCGCGGACTTTATTATAGAACTCTTAATGCTGAACAATCCTGTCATACATGATTTTTGTGTAACTTAAGCGGTTTCCGCAGCGTATGCAGCGGAAGCTCTCAAAAAGAATATCTTTCTCCCGTTTTCGCAACATTTTTCATTTCTGCTGTGGTCTTATGAGTCGTAGCTTTATGTTATATAGCCTAAGCCTTCCTCGATAAATGGACTACCCAACGCAAAAAAAAAATTTCAAATCGGGCCAGTAGTTTTTGAGATTAGCGCGTTCAAACAAACAAACAAACAAACTCTTCAGCTTTATAATATTAGTACGAGGGTCAAACTGAAAGTTCTTAGAACTGGCCACTTATAAAGAATATAATAAAAAAAATATTCTAAAATTTGAAAATAGAACTCTTTGCCAATATTACTGAGTATATATTTCATTCATTTGTCATTTGTTTTACGATTTGGCGGCAAATTGAAAATTGTCTGTGTCACGTCAACATGAATTTAACACGAGAAAATTTTCGTGCAATGATTTTTTATGACTTTCGATGTCATTTAAGTCAACAAGAAAGTTATGATAGACTACGATTGGCCTTTCACGATGAAGCCCCATCTCGTGCAACTGTTTACAACTGGTTTAATGAGTTTAAACGTGGTCGCACTAATCTCACTGATGATGTACGTGAGGGACGGCCTTCTACGGCGACGACTGAAAATAACATCTGTGTTGTGCGGCGTATGATAGAGACTGACAAAAGAGTGACCTATCAGCAGATTCGGACAAGCTTAGGCATCGGTATGAGTCAAGTGCACAAAATCCTCCACGAACATTTAGCGGTCAGGAAGCTTTGCGCCCGGTGGATACCTCATAATTTGACTAAGGCTCAAAAACTCTATCGTGTGGATTGGTGCCGTAAAATGATTGAAAGATTTAACGGAGGTGACTCAAATGCTGTGTTCGACATACTAACAGGTGACGAAAGCTGGATTTACTGTTATGATCCTGAAACCAAAAGACAATCTGCTCAGTGGGTGTTTCCTTTCGAGGAGTTGCCAACTAAAGTGAAGAGAGATCGAAGTGCGGGAAAAAAAATGGTGGCCTCGTTCTTTGGAAGGATAGGTCATTTCGCAACAATTGTGTTAGAGACTACACACACACTACACACACACTACACACACACTATCCACGTTCAGTGCGGAGGTAGGTCTAAAGTGCCTCATAAGTTATAGTTGTATGGTATGGGGCGTAGGTGCCGCGCGTCTTGTTTTAGTGATACGCATTTTTTTTAAAATATTTATTTGTACTTGTTTGTGGTGCTCAATTAGAACTCATTATGGAACGTTTAAGCAAAGAACGGTGCAGCAAGGACTTCATTTCATCTAATACAGATTTCTCCAATTTGTTTTTTCTCTGAATCGGAAGAAACAAAACAATTTAAATACATGAACAGTCCCAAAAAGAGAGACCGGTAAAAAATGTTCTGCTTGATTACACCTAACCTAACGCGCGTGTTTTCTTCCAGATTTTTGTAGCCGCAAATTTACAGATCATGCACCTCAAAAAGGCATTCAAAGAAAACGCTGCGTTGGTTGCTACAATATACTAAGGCTTACATTTAGTGCAATTCAGGCTGCAAAAAAGACTAAAAAAAATATTACTTTTTGTGACTGGTGTAACAAAGCCTTCTGTTTGCCCTGCTTTAATGAAAAACATTTTAATTTATAATTTATTCTTATTTTATGGAAAATATTATGATATCGTAAATGCATTTTTTCTTCATACTCGTCACTCTCACTCTCACTCACTCTTGTATTTTTTTAATACGAATACGTCATAAAAGCGGGCGAAGCCAGATTTAACTTAAGTAAATATTTATGTTTATATCCGTAAAATATGAAAGATCTTTTATCATTGTTGGAATGTACACAAGGAGTTTGTTTAACATATCAAGAGGTCATAAAGACGACGTATCCATAAGAGACCACAAATTTCGCAAGGTAGGACTGACAGCACGATAGCTCAATTGGTAGAGCGTTTGGCCCGGTCAGCCAAGAGGTTGCTGGTTCAAGTCCCGCCCATGCGCAAATTTTTGGTTTCTTATTTCATCTTTATGAGTATAAAATATGACGCTGTGAGTGTTAAAAACATTCTAAACCATATCAAGAGGTCGAAAAGATCTCATACGCAACGAAACGAGGTAAAATATTGCCTTAAAAAGACCTCATCCGCACTGTTATGTTAACCGCTAGAGGTGCTTGTGTAGCGCGAGCTCTCCGAAATGTCAAATGTCACTGTTTGCGAGTTATTTACAGGGCTTTATTTCTTTTTTAGATAAATGTTGCGAATATTTTGCAAAAAGATCAATTGTAAAAAATATCTATCAATCAATCAATGACACTTATTGAAAACAAGACTTAAATCAATGTTTTTGGTTTCTGCCCACTATACCGTATCATACCATGATCAAAAAAGTGTTATGCAAAAAAATATTTCTATTGAAAACGATGACACTGTTCCCTCTAACTTTTACAGCCTCTTATAGCCATAATCATAATCATAATCATAATCATTTATTCCTCGCCATTCCTTATTAGTACTTTGTACATTAAGTTAAATTAGTTAATAATAAATTTAACATTTATACAATTAATTGAAAATCATCATACAAACATAAAATACACATAAAAAGTTAAAACAGATTCTAAATATAAATTAAATTGACCAAATACGCATTTCAATAATTATCAATTAATTAATTAACATTTCTCAAATATAATAATAGAATAATAATTAATGAATTAAAACAAAATAATAATGAATCAGTATAACAAAAATATTCAAAGAAATAAAGTAATGACAATGATATTTAAAAAATAAAGTAATGAGCAAAAGTAATTATATGGCTGGCTGTCACCTGAACTAGGAGGGATCCTGTATCTCAGGATGACAGCCCTCCACCCCTTATCCGTACTATACTTAAATGGTCAAAATGTCATACCTATATTATGACAATTTTACAAAATAACAGAATTACAAATGGACGTGCCTATTGATTAGTTGAGTTGGTCATTGAGGAAGAGTAAGAAATTTTGTGTAAGTTTGTGTAAGTGTGCGTGTGTGTGCGTGTATCTGTGTGTTGTGTGTGTGTATGTGTGTGTGTGCATGGTGAATTTTATCTCTACCGCAATGGTGAAAGAAGTAGTTCAGTAGCCAGGTCTGAGAGCCCACTTAACTGAGATTTTAGAGTAGTTTTAAGCGTTCCTCTATTCATGTTAAGTATCTGGTAAAGGTCGTTAAAGTGTCTGTACAAGAAAGGGCCAGAGAAGATTACTTGTCGACGTGCAAAAGCTGTGTTCATCTTGGGGACAGGAGTCAGAGAGACAGGTCGTTTTTTGTTGCAATCAATCAGTTTCGGGTCTATGTTTTTATGATAGCGGAGTATAGAGCTAAAAATAAACAACTGTCTTACCGTAAGTAGACCTGTTTCTCTATATAGTGCCTCAGTTGGGTACTGCCTAGGTTTATGTAGCATGACTTTAATAACAGCCCTTTGTGCTCTCTCTAGCTCCATAAAGTGTGTAGCTGCAGCACCTCCCCATACAGGTATGCAATATGTTACTAGAGATTGACAAAGCGCTTGGTAATTTTTTTTCAGGAGAGTCATATCTGCAGCATCTCTTAAGTTTCTGAAGACAGGTAAGTTTTCTTATCCGTTTGCTTAGGCTGGAGATATGGGGTTGCCAGTTTAGGTTTTTATCAATTATAACTCCCAAGTACTTATGTGACTCTGTTTCCAAGATAGATGGACACTTGCAGGTAGGGCGCAGATCATTAGCAAAACAAGAGTCAGAGTGGGCCTTAATACAGAAGCCTGACGGCGGTTTGGTGACGCTAGTTATTCTGAAGCAGATGTATTTTGTTTTGTTTACATTAATTGTCAGCAAATTGTTGTCGAGCCACTTTTTAACCTTGGCCAGGCCTCTCTCGGCAAACTCTTGAACTTCAGTCCAGGTCTTACCACTGAAAATTAGGGCAGTGTCGTCTGCAAAAGCTAGTGTCGTTCCGTTGTTAGTATCCAGTTTGCAAAGGTCATTAACGTAAGCTAAAAATAGAGTAGGTCCGAGTGTACTACCTTGAGGAATTCCGAAAGTAATGGGTGAGCTAGAGCTGTACGTGTTGGACACTTTGACAAACAAACTGACTTCTATTTCCGAGATAGTCTTTGAACCAATCCAGCGCGTTACCCCGAATGCCCATGTTTTCGAGTTTTCTAAGTAGTATGGGAATGGAAACTGTGTCGAACGCTTTCTTCAGGTCAAGAAAGATAGCCACACATCTCCCACCAACATCTAGAGTTTCAGAAACCTTTTGGGTCAGAAAAGCAATCGCTTCCTCTATGTTTCTACCTTGACGGAATCCAAATTGGTTCCCTGCCAAGAGGAGCTTACTTTCTAAGTAGTTAGTGAGGCGTATATTAACTACCTTCTCAATGATTTTACTAATATTACTTAAAAGTGAGATAGGCCGGTAGTTTGAAACTTCTTCCCTTGATCCACCCTTGCAGACGGGGATAACGACTGCTTTTTTAAATAGTGCAGGGAATATGCCAGTTGCCATACTTAAGTTACAAAGGTGGGCTATCACTGAGCACATAATAGAGTGCGATTTACGCAGGACTATTGAAGGGATGAGGTCAATACCTGGTGCACTATTTGACTTGAGGTTTCGTATAATCTTGTCTACCTCATATGAGTCGGTTGGGGTTAAAAACATTGAGTGGGCACAATTAGACGCAGTAATTCTCTTAACCAGTTCGCCTTCGCAAGTGCCCTGTTTCTTAAGTATATCTGTGGCAAGTTCTAAGCCGATACCTGTGAAAAACCTGTTAACGGTGTTGAGAGATTCTTGTTTTGTTGTTGATATTGTTAGCAGAGCAGTTGCCTGGCCATTTTTTTTATTGATGTTGCACAGTTCTTTCACTGTATAGCCATCTCCTCTTGATGGCCACTGCTTTTCTTATATGCCAAAGTACGCCTGCCATCATATAAAATCCATTCTAATCTAACCCTTGCATTTCAGCAATCAAGTACTCTATGGTCGACACGGGCCGCGGTGGAAAACTGGTCATGATAGGAGGATACACCTTCTCAAAAATGAACAAATGCAAGGTCTGGACCTGCTCTAACAGGTATAAGCAAAAATGCCAAGCTAAAATCAAGCTTGACGATGACATGATCTTTGTGTACTGTCTGGACCACAACCATCCACCGCCAAGTTTTCGTATGAAGAAAGACGGGACTTATATGAAGATAAGGGATTAAGGAACTTACCACTAGAATAAGTAATTCCCGATACGACGCGAATGTCACAAATATGTATCATGTTTCCATCAAAACTGCTCTAGCACTATTTTTGAATATTTCCCCACGTCGTAGAGAAGTACATTATGAAACGTATCTTTCAAAAAATCTAAAAAGTAATAAAAAATATGGCATTCTCAATACCACCACTTTTACGGTCTGACAAACAAAAAAAAGGCTGTAAACATTCGTCCAGGGGCTTCAGCTTCTATGAAAAGTCGTTCGTTGAATTGAGCCAAATTTAATAATTACTTATTTTGGTTGAAGAAATATACTTCGCAGCATGAAAACATACGTTCATTTTGAAATTATCCTAAAGTAACAAATAATCATCTCGAGTCTCATTTTCGAGAAATCCGTGGACAAATATACAAACATACATGCACTTTCGTTATTTTGCACTCGTGTTTAGAAGCCTTAATAGATCATCATACTCAAATATTATCAAATTTTAACAATATCACATACATACATACACATACATTTAATTTATTACCGCCTTTTTTTGAAGTCAGTAAAAAGTACGGGTAGAAACAATTTTTGGGGTTAAGTTATTAATGAAATAAAATATAGTATAGTTAGTAAAATTAAAGTGTAGCATAGGTATCAATAAAATAAATACTTACCGTCAAACTCAGACTTTTAAACAATACAAACTTTGTCTTCTTAGACCTCTGGTTGATTGGTAGATAACTTGGAATTAAGTCCGCCATTTGTTTGTACCTACAGGTTGTTTGTGTTTGAAGTTTCAAATCATTTAAAATATATATTTTGATATAACCAGTAACGGTAGGTACGCGTAGTATTTCTCTTAGGTATCAGGTTTTTGTTCAGTAACTCGAATATTTTTATTTTTCAGCCATTAAACACTCTCACATCGCTTCCGGAAAAGGCGGGTATTTAGTAATGATTAATGGATACACCTTTTCAAGAATTAACAAAATAAACAAAAAGTGGTTTTGTTCGAACAAATACATGTACAAATGTCAAGCCAGTATTAAACTGGACGATACTTCAGGAGAGGTTATACCATACAGTCTTACACACAATCACCCACCTCCGCAGTATCATATTACAAAAGATGGAAAATACGTCAAAGTTAAATCGCGGTTCTAAATAATTTTTTTATGTAACTACAAAAACCTTTCCAAGATAATTAAAATCCAACCTAATAGTGAACACATTATCAGACATAATATAATACTCAAGGCATACGCTGCTGAAAAACAGCGTCGTGGTATAGTGTGGTCAGGGTCTCAGCCGGCAATCGCTCACACGCGAAATAAAATCTTACGTCATGTCACTTCAAACAAAAAACGACCCGAGGTGGAAGCATTATGCTCTTATGGTGGTTAGGCGGTGGAGATTTTCTTTGTACACACGCTCCGCTGCTACGACTTATACGAAGCGGGTGCTGTTACGACAAAGTAGAATATTATTATTTCTATGGACGTGTTTGTTTATACTTATTCAACTACGAAATAAATTTTTTTACTTCCATCTTTCCCTATTATTACATATGCATTTAACATTCACATGTTAACCCTGTTGATTTGAATAATAAATGTTCTAAGAATATTGCTTGTTTTTATTTTTTATTGACTCAATTGCAAGATTCGTATCCGTCATGGGACAGTTACTAACCATTTTCTTTTTTCAGGTGTATCATTCGAATTCATAAAGATGAACGGGAAGCAGCTGATGATGATAAACGAGTATACGTTTTCCAAAAATCATCATTCAAATGTATGGGTTTGTTCGAAAGCAGCAAGACGCCAGTGCCAGGCGAAGATAAGGATACTCGATAACGTTCTAGTGGATCACCACCTGGAACACAACCACCAACCAGATCAGTACCACGTGAGCACAGACGGGCAGTACATTAAAAAATAAGTTTAGTGTAGATAGAACAAAATAAAAAGATAGGATACGAATGATACGAGCTAATTTTGAGCTCTATTTTCGAATCTAGAATCAAATAAAATTTATTGAAAATTACGCTCAATATAGTCATAGTCACATAGAATGTGCATTCCTTTGCAACCTAAAAGTATGAATATTCTTGCTACATTAGGTGACGGATAACTAGTTGATATACCTACAATATAAAAAGACTTTCCTGATTATTATGTTTTTATTGATGTATGATAGTTTTCATCACAAAATAATCAATCGTTCAAAAATTAAACCTAGTCGTAAGTGTCTCCGCATAACACTTTTCGTGTACTCGATGTGGGATGTCTCGCGCCTAACCATCTCAGGAGCCATAATCAATGACACCTCGCTTCGTCTATTGTTTCAAGTCACACCCGTTTTACACGGTATCCGGTTAGGCACGATGGACCTCGAGCGTGCATTGTAATGTAACGGCTACACTATTTAAACGTTTACCGCATTGATATTGGAGTTTAATTACTGTCCAATAAACTGTAAAATATGTGTATCCATCGGTGAATTACTGTTTGCCGTAGTATGACAGTAGCAATGCGGGACTGTGGTATGTGGAGAAATAAGCCTGTACCTAATTATGTTACTGTATATTTAAATAAATTGTAATTATATATTGTATATTTAAATAAATTATTGTAATATTGTAAAGAGACGGCCGTTGACCTATATCTTCGACTTCTACGACTTTAATGGATTCGTTCATTAAAATAAAGAAATAATAATATAAATAATAGAAAAAGGTACCTTATTCCTTCTCGTGCGTTGTAAAAAAATACTGTTCGTATTGTTTTTGTTTGTTGCATACCGATTCTGATAGCTATCTATATATGTGTATATATTTATATTACAATGGTATGGTTGCTTGTATGATAAATAAGATGGTACAACAACCCTAAAATTTTTGGAAAGCTATACCGGTAACATGATATTTGTTTTTAAGTCATTAGTTATTTATTTCGAAACAACTTATTAACAAGATTAATAAATTTCAGGTATCAAATTTGATGTGGTAAAAAATCCAAAGACCGGTGGCGTACTAACATTGATACACGGGTACACATTCTCAAAATTTGGCAGTACAACATATGTATGGAAGTGTTCCCAAATCACAAAGGGTTGTAAAGCCAAGGTGACTATTCGAAATGACAGGATCTTTCGACACAATCTGGAACACAATCATCCGCCTCCTAATTTTCACATTACCAGTGACGGAAGTTTCATCAAGCTTTGATCTAAGAAAGTTTTCACAAAATGAGCATTGCTTTGTATAGTGACGGTTGTAGACCAATATGTTCATATCCTCCTCTACTAGATAATTTGCTTTATTAAAATGTAATAGATTTAGTTATAGATAGCATAAACCATTGCGTCTCCTATAAGAATATTGCCATTAATAAAAAATCTTAATTCCTTTTCGTGTGTTGCAAAAAAGGACCTAAAAAGTAAAGCATTAAAACCTTATTAGTGTGATATTGGATTAAGAATACACTGGTTGTTTTATCGTCAAGGTTTGTTTCTTTCATACGATTTTTTTAGCTATTTAAAACACCTGAAAGGAGAAAAAAAAACCGGCCAAGTGCGAGTCGGACTCGCGCACTGAGGGTTCCGTGCCAACTTTAAATCAATTAGGGAATCCACTTACTTTTACTTAATAAAATACCACAATATTTTGTTGACTACAAATATAACTTTGTTTTACATAGTGTTTGTATAAAAAACAAAGTTATGTTTGCGGTTGTTGAAAACATGCTATATCTCAAAAACTACTCGTTCGATCTTGTCCAAACTAATTTTAGTTGAAAGTGTTGGTGACGATCTATATTCTATATATTTTTAAAAATTTACAAACCGTAAATTTTGAAAAATATACCGTCACACCCCACACGCATAGGTTTGACAAAAAAATTTTTTTTGGTTATAGTTTCATGTATGGGATTTCCCTTAAATGACGTTATTTTTTATTTTTTTTATGAGAATCGGTAAGCGGTTAATAGGATACATCTTCCTACCAAATTTCAATACTGTAATTCTTATAGTTACAAAATAAAATGGCTGTGACATACGGACGGACAGACAGACAGACAGACAGACAGACAGACAGATAGACAGACTTGACGAAACTATAAGGGTTCCGTTTTTTGCCATTCGGCTACGGAACCCTAAAAATAAGATGGTAAAACCAATCACAAAATACAGAATTATGATAAAAAAGGATTATTATTACGATTTTCATTTTGCAGGAATACAATTTGATAAAGTTAAAAATCCAAAAATCGGTGGGGTACTGGCGTTGATAAACGGACACACATTCTCAAAAACTAACAGTACATCATATGTATGGAAGTGTTCCAAGATTAACAAGAATTGTAAAGCCAAGGCGACCATCAAACATGACATAATTATTCAACACAATCTTGAACACAATCATCCTCCTCCTAGGTTTCACATAACCAGCGATGGAAGTTACATCAAGATTTGATTTTATGATGGCATTGACATAAATAAAACACTTAATTCTTACTCGTGGGTTGCATAGAACACAAATTACATGTCCTTTCTCATTTAAATAAATAAAAACCTCGTAGGCTTAAGAAAAATAAACTGGATTTACTTTTTTACTTTTATTTCAAATTACTACCTTTGACAGCTATTTTGGTCAATTTTTATATTTAAATAAATAAAGATACGACTGGCCTTCAATATATGTTTAAGAAGCAACCACTCATTAGTGATTTCTATTTTTAGGTAACCAGTTTGAAATAGTGAAAAATCCAAAGACCGGCGGTGTGCTAGCGTTGATAAACAGGTACACATTCTCAAGAACCAACAGTCGATATTATGTTTGGAGATGTTCCCAAATTAGCAAGGGTTGTAAATCCAGGGTGACACTTAAAAATGACAGGATTATTCGATACAACCTTGAGCACAATCATTCTCCCCCGAACTTCCACATTACCAGCGATGGAAATTACTTAAAGATTTAATGTTTTAGAGGCTGTTGTTCTTATTTAAAATAAAATATGATAATGTTTGTTAAAAATGTTGTTATTTCTCAAAAATATTAGATAAGAACATAACATAATATTAAATATCCATTCATTTTTATAAGCCGTAAGAGGAAATCCGGTTGTACTGGCACTCTTTGGTATAAATTAAATGCAATCGAATGATCAGCTACTAACGCCATCTATTTTTACCCTGTAATTATTTAAATAAAAATTGAACCGGTTATCTACCTAACAGCGTCATCTCGTCAAAATAAAAATCTATAAATAGTATTTGTTAAAATATTAAAATCCAACCGGATTTCCACCTAACAGCGCCACCTATAAATAACTTTACTGTAAAATAATAAATTCTAACGGATATCCACACAGTAGTGCCACATATCTGTAAATCGTAAATAAAATAGTGTCACTTTAGCGGATATCCGCCATAAAATAGTTATAGTGTAATTTAAATTGAATAGGTAAATAAATATAAAACGGATATCTGACTACTAACGCCATCTGTAAAACTTAATTTTAGACTATATCAGCACATGCAAGCAATTACATTATATACTTCGTAGTATCGAAAGTGTAGTGATTATAAATAAATACTGTGAGATTAAATTTAACTGGTGATTGAAATAAACATTTAAGTGTGAAAAGGAGTTTTATTTTTAAACGACTTCAAAAAAGGGGGAGGTTATCAATTCGACTGAGAAAGTACCTTAAACAACTCTTTTTAGGTAGCTCCAACAAGATTGCCTCTAAGCATGCGATGATCAAGATAACAGGGTCTTGAGAAATGTAGTTAAATACGAATTTTAATACTTGGAATTACATTGTGTACCTACCTTTTTTTATTCTATAAATCCCAACGACATTCTATTTAAAAAAAACAATTTAGCCAGTAAAATTTCCAACTAGTTGAGTTGCCAAATTCGCATTGTGATGCAAATTAAACGTCAACAAGAATCACGCTAAGTATAGACGGGAGTAGTTAGGGAGTTGAATAGCCGTTTGGAATATTCAATTGGCTTTCATTCGAGAACAGACCACTATTCAAAGAAAATCACAGCGCCCTACTGACGCGAATGATTTTAAAATAGGACATCAATGCTTTTAGAATGTTTTTAACACTCACAGTGTCATATTTTATATTCATAAAGATGAAATAAGAAACCAAAAATTTTGCGCATGGGCGGGACTTGAACCAGCAACCTTTTGACAAACCGGGCCAAACGCTCTTACCAATTGAGCTACCGTGCTGTTAGTCCGACCCTGCGAAATTTGTGGTTTCTTATGAAAACGTCAATTGCGTGACGCTTAGCGCCATCTAGCCATCTGTTTATGAAACAGATGGCCCAAGCAGTTATTCTTTACAGAATAAATTCAACTTGGAAATTGATGTCGCTTCGCTATCTAATGCTTTTAGAATGTTTTTAACACTCACAGTGTCATATTTTATATTCATAAAGATGAAATAAGAAACCAAAAATTTTGCGCATGGGCGGGACTTGAACCAGCAACCTTTTGACAAACCGGGCCAAACGCTCTTACCAATTGAGCTACCGTGCTGTTAGTCCGACCCTGCGAAATTTGTGGTTTCTTATGAAAACGTCAATTGCGTGACGCTTAGCGCCATCTAGCCATCTGTTTATGAAACAGATGACCCAAGCAGTTATTCTTTACAGAATAAATTCAACTTGGAAATTGATGTCGCTTCGCTATCTAATGCTTTTAGAATGTTTTTAACACTCACAGTGTCATATTTTATATTCATAAAGATGAAATAAGAAACCAAAAATTTTGTGAGTGTTAAAAACATTCTAAAAGCATTAGATAGCGAAGCGACATCAATTTCCAAGTTGAATTTATTCTGTAAAGAATAACTGCTTGGGCCATCTGTTTCATAAACAGATGGCTAGATGGCGCTAAGCGTCACGCAATTGACGTTTTCATAAGAAACCACAAATTTCGCAGGGTCGGACTAACAGCACGGTAGCTCAATTGGTAAGAGCGTTTGGCCCGGTTTGTCAAAAGGTTGCTGGTTCAAGTCCCGCCCATGCGCAAAATTTTTGGTTTCTTATTTCATCTTTATGAATATAAAATATGACACTGTGAGTGTTAAAAACATTCTAAAAGCATTAGATAGCGAAGCGACATCAATTTCCAAGTTGAATTTATTCTGTAAAGAATAACTGCTTGGGCCATCTGTTTCATAAACAGATGGCTAGATGGCGCTAAGCGTCACGCAATTGACGTTTTCATAAGAAACCACAAATTTCGCAGGGTCGGACTAACAGCACGGTAGCTCAATTGGTAAGAGCGTTTGGCCCGGTTTGTCAAAAGGTTGCTGGTTCAAGTCCCGCCCATGCGCAAAATTTTTGGTTTCTTATTTCATCTTTATGAATATAAAATATGACACTGTGAGTGTTAAAAACATTCTAAAAGCATTAGATAGCGAAGCGACATCAATTTCCAAGTTGAATTTATTCTGTAAAGAATAACTGCTTGGGCCATCTGTTTCATAAACAGATGGCTAGATGGCGCTAAGCGTCACGCAATTGACGTTTTCATAAGAAACCACAAATTTCGCAGGGTCGGACTAACAGCACGGTAGCTCAATTGGTAAGAGCGTTTGGCCCGGTTTGTCAAAAGGTTGCTGGTTCAAGTCCCGCCCATGCGCAAAATTTTTGGTTTCTTATTTCATCTTTATGAATATAGGACATCAAGTTATACAGGGAGTTTTTGTGGTCAGCGCCCCCGACTTACAAAAACATCAATTAATCCCTCAAGCGTATGTGAACGAGACACAATGCAAATTCTGTTGTTATGCGGTTGCCTGCAACCGCTCGGGTGTTGAAGCATTAATATGAATTGTGTTTTAAAGAAAACCTCTTTACATGCTCCGAATAGAATGTTAAACAGTGCTGTGACTTTTCAGGATTTAAATTTAAAATAATAAACTCCCAGAAAGGAGGACACCTGATAATGATAAACAACTACACATTTTCTAAGGCGAGCACGTATTCAAAAACCTGGATTTGTTCCTGCAAGACTGCTTACAAATACCCACCCAAGATTAAGATGCAGGGTCAATATTATTAGATAAAAATTGATTGGCGATTTGTGTCTGGAATCTCGATGCCTGACTGTTAAATACATTTTATTTAAACGTACTAACATAAGATGAGGTAAGGCATGTGCGCAGCTGTAGGACATTACAATTTTTTTTAAAAAAAACAATTTAGGCAGTAACATTTCCAACTAGTTGAGTTGCCAAATTCGCATTGCGGTGCAAATTAAACGTTAACAAGAATCACGCTAAGTATAGACGGGAGTTGTTAGCCAGTTGAATAGCCGTTTGGATTATTCAACTGGCATTCATTTGAGGACAGACCACTATTCAAAGAAAATCACAGCCCTACTGACGCGAATGATTTTAAAATAGGACATCAAGTTATACAGGGAGTTTTTGTGGTCAGCGCCCCCGACTTAAAAAATAATAATTATACTTTTATTTAATTTAAATAAAAGAAACATCTATCAATATGAATTGTGTTCTAAAGAAAACCTCTTTACATATTCTGAATAAAATGTTAAACAGTGGTGTGACTTTTCAGGATTTAAATTTAAAATAATAAACTCGCAGAAAGGAGGACACCTGATCAAGATAAACAACTACACATTTTCTAAGTCGAGCACGTATTCAAAAACCTGGATTTATTCCTGCAGGACTGCTTACAAATGCCCAGCCAAGATTAAGATGCAGGGTCTTGAGCAGGTCATCGAGGCACAAATCGAGCATAACCACCCGCCACCGCAGTACCACATTACTAAACAAGGATATTATGTGAAGATTAAATCATATTGTTACATTAAGATGTTTTGTGAGTCGAAGAATCGGTTAATTTATTCTACTTAGGTATTTAGATGATACAAGTGTTTTTTTTTTGTTCTACACTACAAATATCAGTGTGCATGGACAAACCTTTAATACGAGTAAGTTTTAAAATATTTTTTTAGGAAAACTTTATGTACCCTTTTGTAATAGTAAATAAAATATAAAATAAATAGAACTTAATTTTTTATACAAGTATCAGCCTGTTTAGTATAACATCCAGCTTACAGTCTTACAGTGAATGAGAAATCCATACTCATGAAATCAGCTTGGGTATTGTCGTTCATAAATCCATAACAATGCTTATACAGGGTGTCTGGTGGCAGATTTAGGTTTTCAAAATGAAATAACAAAAGAACTTTTATATGTATAGTTTTAATATAAGTGTTAAAATACAGAGTAATAATGCGGATTTTAATTTTTTAAAGATGATGTCATCCAAATGTCTTCCATCTTGTTGCACACACTGTTCAAAACGGAGCCTCGTATTCCGCGCCACACGCTGCAATAAACTCGGTTCAATTGCGCCGATTTCTCGCCGAATGTTTTCTTTTAAGTCCACAACAGTTCGCGGGTTGTTGGTGTAGACTTTCGCTTTGAGGTAGCCCCAGAAAAAAAATCCATTGGGGTTAGGTCTGGGGACCTTGGTGGCCACGGGATGTCCCCAAAGCGACTAATCAGTTTTTGAGGGAAAATTTTGCGCAGCAAATCCATCGAAGCTCTGGCCGTGTGTGCTTCGCACCATCCTATTGAAACCACGTGTGTGATGAGAACGATGGATGAGCTCGCAGGTTCGGCAAAAAGAAATTCGTAATCATGTGTCGATAATTCTCACCATTGATATTCGTCGCGTGGCCCCGTGCATTTTCAAAAAAAAAGGCCCAATTATCCCACTCGCAGATAAAGCGCACCAAACAGTTACCCTTGGGCAATGTAATGAATTTTGGTGTTTCAATCGAGGATTGCGAGTTCTTGGAGCCCAGTAGCGGCAGTTTTGCTTGTTAACGTGTCCGTTTAGATGAAAATGAGCCTCGTCACTCCAAAAAATTGAATTCGCAGTGCGAAAATGCTCCAACACGGTTTCACAAAAAAAATTGCGTGACACAAAGTCATTTTCTTTTAATTCTTGAATGATTTGAATTTTAAAAGGATAGAACTTCATATCCTTTTTCAAAATTTCATGAACAATCGCTCTTGGAAGTCCCAGTGAAGCTGCCCTTTTCCGTATTGAAAGTCGTGCATTTTCACGTAAACTCCGTTCCACCAGTGCGGGGTCCTTGACGATCGACTAGGCCCTGGCCGTGGTGTGTTCATAGCCGAAGCATTTGCGCGGAACCTCTCCACCCACGAACGAATTAAATTCACACTCGGTCCATCGGTTATCCGTCGAATATTGAATTGAGAACAAAACTGTCGGCGAGTGAGTACGAAAGAATCGTGGCTCTTGAAAAACGCTTCGATAGCGAACGCACGATGCTCACCCGACCACTGCGACATTGTGACTGAGAAATCCGCACGATCAGTGGTTCTAATGACACCGCCCTCCCCCCGCACCGTTTATTACTTTTCGAAATATTCGATTTTTAAAATATAAATCTGCCGCCAGACACCCTGTACCATCCGATATATACTAAATCGTCTCACAGTATAGTAACATGATTCTTCTTGCTTTAAGAAGTCGAATTTAGGATAGCAAATTCGCGGATAAAAGGAGGAAATCTGGTTATGATAAACGGCGACATTTTACAGAACAGACAAGGTCTCTAAAAGCTGGCTTTGCTCCAGTAAGAATGTCATGAAGTGCCCAGCTGAAATAAAAATGCACGGTCTTGAGAAGGTCACCGGGGCTCAGCTGGAGCATAATCATCCGTCTCCTACTTACTAAATCACTCAAGAAGGACGATATGTCAAAATAGTTCCTAAACCTTCATAAATAATAACATCACATGCATTAAAAGGCAGCGAAAATGAACTAAGAGTCAGCGAGAAGAACACTCAATATAGGCGCAAGTGGTTATAAGTTACTTTTATTCAAATCACTAGAGTATGGATTTAAACTTCCTAATTCACAATGGAACATTAAACATTAATTAAAGAAAATCACACCCCATATTATCGCGAGTGATACATCGGATCCAAGAAACTCGACGGCAAGGTAGCGCGATTGGTAAGTGTTGTAACCGGTCGATTTGCCAGAGGATTTAGGTTCAAATCCTACCGTACGCACAAAATTATTATAATTTTTAAATTACAGGTGCCGTGTGGATTTTAATCTTTTAATGAACATGATTTTTTTAGAATCACACGGTCTATTGACCCTCGTGATTCAAAAGTAGATAGGCCCAGATTGAAATTCTACACTACAACGTTTGAAAATTAGAATGCCCAGTGAACACACCTTATTGACCTGCAACTGACATATCCACCGCATTCACTTTTTTATTTATTTATTGTTAGTAGTCTTACGCCACACATTATTCTTATATTATGATTTATATATTGTATTACAAATATTGAAAATAATACATTTCCTCATTCGTTCAAGCATAGTAGAAAACCAATTGATCAAGAAATGAATTTAGTTAAGGTGTTAATTATTCTGAAATATTATAAATAACGATTATGTGCACTTCAGATTAGGTATAAGTATAAGAAGAAAAATAACACTGAGTGTCAAAAATATTCAAACTAATAAATAAAAAGTGCATTAAACAAGTACCTAAGTTTATTTTATTCTAGATTGTAATCATTCTCCGATAGGTAGTGGTTTGGTCAGGTGTAGGTAAACTAAATTAACTGACTATTTGTGTTCCTAATGAAACGTTGTTGCTCAATTCTGTTACTTTTCAGGATATGAATTTAAAATCATAAACTCACAGACAGGAGGACACAGGATCATGATAAACGGCTACATATTTTCTAGGGCAAGCACGTATTCAAAAATTTGGATTTGTTACTGCAAGAGAGCCTATAAATGCCCAGCCAAGATTAAGATGCAGGGTCTCGATAAGGTTGTCGAGGCGCAAATCGAGCATAACCATGCGCCACCAAAATTCTGCATTACAAAAGATGGAAAATACATTATACTCAGGTCGCGTTAGAAGTTTGCGGACATACGTCACTAACGTATTCTACGGCAAATTTTATTGGTAAACTACTAGGCAAGGGAAGGTCGCATTCCTCATCCCTCTGAGACATTTAAAAAATTTACTTTTTAAATCTTTCAGTGCTCATTATAACTCGTTTTATTTTCTGTATCTGAAGCTCACGCACACAAATTACACCTCATTTTAAAGCTGATAAAATTTGCTATCTTTTGATGGCAAAATAAACTAGACATACTTAAAAACAACAAAAATAAAACGTTGATTTGATAGAAAGTTTTGTTTTTATATCGGAGGTCCAATCCAAAATGCAGTGTGTTTGTGTTTTAGTAAATATAGAAAATGACGCGATAATCTTTATGATGATTAACATAA
Organism: Pyrausta purpuralis; assembly: GCA_963924145.1. NCBI lineage: Eukaryota > Metazoa > Arthropoda > Insecta > Lepidoptera > Crambidae > Pyrausta > Pyrausta purpuralis. Next base: position 26,329,888 of record OZ001643.1, read on the forward strand.
AAGTAGTCCAATTGCTACAGTTACATAGTTATGCACTTAAACGCTTTAAAGCTGTGCACTCGAGGGATACTGCATAACTTGTTGGAAAAACAGATACCACTGCGCGTCGTTTAGTGAAAAAATTGTTGTAGAAAAAAAACATTATGTTATTATTGTAAGGACATATACCCTATAGAAAAATGAGTTAATCATACGTTTTCTATAAGGTCTCTTTATATCAAAGTCCGTCAACTTTTAGTGCAACTTGTAGTAAAATAAATTTAAGTAAGACAGATGATCTTGAGAGTAAATAATCAGAAGACATCTACCACATAGTCCAGTAAATTTTATCGGCGAGATGTATGATCTCCTTGATTGATATTTCATTACCCATTTGGTTGTAATAAATCATTCCGTTTAAAAATGTTTGCATTTTTGACAAGCAAAAAAAACTGTCTGTATAGCATACCTTCCTGCAGAACAGTCCTTCGTGAATGCCTTATTAATTATCATTTCGTGTGGTAATTCAACTGTGAATTTATTCTTTTTACCTAAAAAATCAAGTAATCTAATCATGCAAAAATCAAAATCCATAAAAATCTTGAACCTGGAAAATCAAAAACCTAGTTTTTGGTCGACAAAGAAAATTCGATCTGTAAACTTTTTTTGTATACGAACTGCACGGGAGAGAGTTTAAGGGGCAATAGTCGTACAATACATATACGAAAATAGTTCACCGATCGAAATTTCTTTGTCGAAGCAAATATATTTTTTGTTTCTCAGGGTCAAGATTTCTACGTATTTAAATTTTGTTCGTGTAGATATTTTACATGATTTTTTAGGCAAAACAGTTAAACCCACAATCGAATTAGCACACGAAAAAAGTTCGATTGCCGCGAGAACCAGCCTCCTGTCGCTTGGTCGTTCTTATATCCAAGTAAAAGAGGACACCTCATGGCCACGTATCCTCGTTTGCTTTCATTCATTATTTACCTATGTAAATTAATGATTTATTGCCTACTTATGAATCCCTGACTAACTATCATGCCCAGCCAAAAAAGCTTTGTATCCGAGCATGCATTGGGTATCCGAGTATAGCATGAAGTGCTATTTTTTCCTTTAATCATATCACTGCTTTTCTTTTACAGGTGTGCAATACAAGTTCATATATCCAAATCCCCAAAAGAAGACGCGTTTGATGTTGATTGAAAATTATACTTATTCCAAAGTGGGTAAGAGTTCAAATATCTGGCTGTGTTCCGGAAGGGTCACGTACAGTTGTAAAGCTAAAGTCAGTCTGGATAGTGCTGGCAAGTTCTACCCAGTGAATCTCAAACATAACCATGCTCCACCACGGTATCATGTCACACGTGACGGGAAATATGTTAGAGTTTAGCTGCTATTCCTCTTGAGTGCGACACAAAAATATAAAAATCAGGATGTATTTGTCACCGTTAAATTTTAAACAAGATTATAATCGCTCTCGCCAGATTGTACACTGTCGAAAAATTGTAAACCGTATATTATTTAGACTTTAAGTTATTTAAATTCAAGTTAAAGCTATGATAAGTGTGGTCTAATGTAGTGTAACTTTTAATAGTCTAACAGGACCTTTTTAATCCAAGTGCGAGTCGGACTCGCACACTGAGGGTTCCGTGCCAACTTCAACTGAATAAGAAATCCACTTACTTCCACTTAGCCAAAATACCACAATATTTTGTTGACAGCAAATATAACTTTGTTTTGAAAAACTATGAATAGTACTAATATAATTTTGAATAGTATTTTATGAATACCAAAGTTATGTTTGCGGTTAATGAAAATATGCTCTATCTCAAAAACTACAAGTTTAATCCCATTCAAACCAATTTTAGTTGTAAGTTTTTGACAAGATATACATCACGTATTTTATTCAAAATTTACACTCTCTTAGTTTTAAAGTTAGATTGGGGGGGGGGGGGCACCCATTTTACCACTTTGGAAGCGTGTATCTCTCAAATGTTAGACTTTTAGAGAAAATGGTTTTAGAAACCTCGATGTCATATGAAACTTGTCTATAGACACCATACCATAGACGCATAGGTTTGACAAAAAAAAAGTTTTATTTTCATGCATGGTATTTAAACTACCTTAAATATTATTACTTTTTTATTTTTGTATTAGAATCGTACAGCGGTTAAGATACATCTACCTACTAAGTTTCAATTGTGTAATACTAATAGTTTCCGAATAAAGTGACTGTGACATTTGGACGGACGGACCGACAGACAGACGAAACTAAGGGTTCTGTTTTTTGCCATTTGGCTACGGAACCCTAAAATGAGGTGTTCGTGGCGCAGTGAAAGCAGCACTCTGGCAGTAATACTGAAATTAGGTAACCTATGGCGCGGTCGTGTTTAGATGGGTGACACCATTAGTTGTGGAGCATAGCTATAGACCACTACAGTATATTATGACTAAAAGTGGAGAGTACATAAAAGTATAAGACTAGTTTCTAATCATAGTATTTGAATTCGTCTTGAAATTAACTACATTAAGTATAGGTGCTGCAAAGTAATGACCAAAATCGAATGATGTCACCATAGTGTAGTCAAATTAAGTATCAAAATGGGGTCGTGCTTGCAAAAGGTCAGATCATTCTGATTTTTTTTTTGTTGTTTAGACCTATACCAACATAAAATTACCAGATACCGCAACTTCCTAAGTGCTGTGCGAGCGGAGTTGTGCCCAAAAAAATGAAAAATTTTCGATCTTTTTTCAGTTTGTGCTCAATATTTTAGTGAAAAATGATTCTGATAGATTTAATAACTATAAATACTCTAAAAAAGACTTAAAATAAAGCAAGCTCTATACAGCCGTTAGTTCTCAAGAAACAGTTCTTCGAAAATAGGCTTATTTTTAACAAGTGGTGATTTTTTCGTAATGTTCACTTGTTTTGTGACATGTTCCCTAGAATACGCATCCCATGTAATATTCTAAAGATAAAGTTGTAGTTAATTTAACTATCTTTTATTTAAGATCAAGTCACAATATTTATTCTAGCTAAATATCCCAAACTTATTAATTGATCAATGTGTGTTTAATTGGAATGCATTCTAGCTTATGATATGGCAGTGTCTGGCCGAAGGAAAACTATTACAACTTAAGTCTTCTTTAAAGTATTTATAGTAGTTTTACCTGAAACCTTTTTACTGAAAAAAAAACCCCACGTTTTTTACTCTGAATTGAATTATTCTCCTAATAACTTAAATTTTGATTGATTGTTCGATCTTCTACTACGGTAATATTAACTCTTTATAATTAAAAATTATTTTCTACTGTTTAGTTCGGTTAGCTATAAAAGCGTGGTTTTTTAGTTGTTGTAATGCATATCTAAAATATAATACTAGTACTGCCATCTATGTAGTCTAATGTCAAAGTTTACTTTGAGAAATAAATTAGTCGTTGAGCTATCTTCTTACGTGACGTTGTATTATTTTAGGTTATGGGCCGTACGTTCATAATTTTGAAATATTTAACCAGTTTTTGCAGTATTCGCAAGTGTTAAAAGACTATTTCAAAACCGTTATTGAAGATTAATAGACTGTGTCGTGGAAGGATTGTTATATTTAGAGGTTATAGAAACATCGAAGTTGGAAATTCAAAATGTCAACGAACTACCTCATCAACGTTCCCAAGCTAACCGGACGTGATAATTCAGCGAATGGTGTTTTGCGGCGGAGAATTTTCTAATTCTTGAAAGCATGAAGCATTGTGTTAAGCCAGATTCAGAAAAAGAAATTAAATCTACCGATGATGAAAAAACCAAGGCTAAATTGATAATGACAATCGACCCGTCCTTATATGTACACGTAAAGAATGTTAAATCTTCAAAAGAATTATGGGATAAGCTGAAACAATTATGTGATGACAACGGGTTTTCACGCAAAATAAGCCTCCTACGGAATTTGATTTCGATTTGTCGAGAGAATTGCAGTTCAATGACGTCGTATGTAACGCAGATTATTGATACAGCACAGAAACTCAGTGGAACAGGATTCGAAATTAATGACCAGTGGACAGGATCATTGCTATTAGCGGGATTGCCTGATCGTTTCTCCCCTATGATCATGGCAATCGAGCACTCAGCCATACCTATTACATCCGATTTCATCAAAACCAAATTGTTGGACATGGATTTAGCAAGTCATGATGAGAGTGAAGTTAGCGGAGCTTTTGCGGTTCGGTCGAAGTACAAAAGAAAACAAAATAACTTGTCTATGGCCGGAAAACATGAAGTTGGCAACACAAGCTTGTCAAAGTCAAACGTCAAGCAGATTAAGTGCTACCAATGTAAACAAATCGGCCACTACAAGAATCAATGAACAAATACCGAAAAAACAAACGAAAACATGTCATCTAATCAGAAGAATAAGGAAAGAATGCAGTCAAATGCTTTTAGCGCAGTTTTCCTAAGCGGAACATTCAATAAAAATGAATGGTACATCGACTCGGGTGCGAGTGTACACCTAAGAGCAAACGAAAGTTGGGTTATCAATGCAAAGTATGAACAAAACAGAGAAATTGTTGTTGCTAACAGTGATGTGGTATCAGTATTGTGTTCTGGCGATGTAGAAATTACTACTACAACTGACAAACATGAATGGGACATTGTAGTGAAAGACGTGTTTTGTGTACCAAGCCTGACCACAAATTTGCTGTCTGTCAGCCAATTGATTATGAAGGGAAACAGTGTTTCTTTCAAGGAAAATGGTTGTTCAGTTTATAATAAGAAGAATGAGCTAGTTCTTACAGCTGTATTGGTCAATGGACTTTACAAAGTGAATCTGCTCAAACAAGAATATTTAGCAGCATCACTTGTGTCAGGAATAACTTGGCGTCGCAGATTAGGACACATAAATAAAGATTATTTAAATAAGATGAAGAATGGTGTGCTCGGCATGTCACTTGATGAGAAAGTTAATATTAGCAAATCCTCATGTACCACATGTTGCGAAGCAAAACAATGCAGACTACCATTTAAAAGCACTGGCCAACGAAGTTGTAATCTACTAGATATTGTGCACACAGACACACAGGACAGTGCACACGGACCTATGGAGACAACTTCTATAGGGGGGTCCAAATAGTTCTTGTTGTTTGTGGATGATCATAGCCGGATGACATTCATTTATTTCTTAAAACACTAAAATGAGGCTTTGAAGTATTTCAAAATTTTTAAAGCTCAGGTAGAAAATCAAACGAACCGAACAATCAAAGTATTAAGAAGTGATAATGGGCTGGAATATTGCAACAAAGAATTTCATGATTACGTGGACGGTGCTGGTGTTATTCATCAGAAAACCAATCCATACACTCCGGAACAAAACGGATTATGTGAAAGGTTTAACCGCACCATTGTAGAAAAGGCAAGATGTCTTATTTTTGATGCCAATCTAGGTAAAGAATTCTGGGGTGAAGCCACCAATACGGCAGTATACCTGCAGAATCGAATTGTAGCAGCAGCATTAGATAACAAAACTCCATACGAGCTGTGGACTGGCTCCAAACCCGACATTAGCCATATAAGAATCTTCGGTAGCACTGTGATGGTTCATGTAGCAAAAGAAAAGAGAAAGAAGTGGGCCAAGAAGGCGACCAAAAATATTCTCATAGGATATCCAAATAACATAAAAGGATATAGGGTGTACAATCCTGAAACAAGGACTGTAACAACAAGTAGGGACGTGATCATCATCGAGGAGGAATCAAAATTTGAACAACTCATTGAAGTTCAAGGTCAGAATATTGATTCAGTGGGGGATAGTATGAAACATGATGATACACAGCAACAACAAATTGAACCACTGTCAAATCAAAGTGACGAAAGTTATAGAGCGAGTTTTCAAAATGATGACGAGACATATGTCCCCAGTGACTATGAAGACGCAAACTGCACCATCAATGATGGAGAGAAAGAGAGTCCGCAGTGCCGACCTAAACGAATAAGGAAAGCTCCAGAAAGATATGGGCTATTAAACCTGTGTGTCAACAGTGACACATATGATGATGCGGCTGGTTTGTTTCTGCGTGACGCCTTAAATGGACCAGAGAAGGAGCAGTGGGAGTCGGCTGTCAAAGAAGAGTTGCAATGTTTTGAAGAAAATGATGCGTGGGTTGTGTGATGCACCAAAAAGTGGTAGAGTAGTACAGTGCAAGTGGGTGCTACGAAAAAAGTATGACTGTGAAAATAAAGTTCGTTTTCGTGCTCGTTTAGTGGCAAAAGGATTTTCACAAGTTGAAGGTATAGACTTTACAGAAACATTCTCACCAGTAGTTAGACACTCTACTTTAAGGTTATTTTTTGCATTGACAGTAAAACTGGGTTTGACTACAACACATTTCGATGTAACTACTGCTTTCTTAAATGGAACTCTACAAGAAACAATTTATATACAGATACCAGAAGGTTTTTCTGAAAATATACATAGTGGTCAAGTACTTAAATTAAATAAAAACCGGCCAAGTGCGAGTCGGACTCGCGCACTGAGGGTTCCGTGCCAACGTTAATTGAATTAGGCAATCCACTTACTTCCACTTAGTAAAATACCACAATATTTTGTTGACAGCAAATATAACTTTGTTTTTCATAGTGTTAGTGTAGCGTATTAAAAACTTCTCGTCCGATCCCGTTCGAACTAATTTTCGTTGAAAGTATTTGCTATAATCTACATTATATATTTTTTTCAAAATTTACACTCGCTTAGTTTAGAAGTTAGATGGGGGGGGGACGCCCATTTTTCCACTTTGGAAGCGTCTAGCTAAGAAACGTTAGACTTTAAAAGAAAACGGTTTTAGGAACCTCTATTTCATTTTTGAAGACCTATCCATAGACACTCCACACGCATAGGTTTGACAAAAAAAATTTTTTTCGGTTTTAGTGTCATGTATGGGAGCCCCCCCTTAAATATCATTATTTTTTATTTTTGTATGAAAATCGTAAAGCGGTTAACAGGATACATCTCCCTACTAAATTTCAATAGTGTGATGCTTATAGTTTCAGAATAAATTGGGTGTGACATACGGACGGACAGACAGACAGACAGACAGACAGACAGACAGACAGACAGACAGACAGACAGACAGACAGACAGACAGACAGACAGACAGACAGACAGACAGACAGACAGACAGACAGACAGACAGACAGACAGACAAACTTGACGAAACTATAAGGGTTCCGTTTTTTGCCATTCGGCTACGGAACCCTAAAAAGGCTATCTATGGTCTCAAACAGTCTTTCAGAGCATGGAATAAAAGAGTAGATGAATGTTTGTTAAACATGGGTTATAGTAGATCAAAAATAGAACCATGTATGTACACAAAAAATCAAAAAAAATTAAAAACTATTGTTACATTGTTTGTTGACTATTTCTTTATTTTTTCTAATAATAGTAGTGAAACTGAATATTTGAAGCGTGTACTGGCTAGTCAGTTCAAAATTAGGGATCTAGGAGAAATAAGGAAATGTCTATGTGTAAACGTAAATGTTGATAAATATGAACAGTCAATAGCATTGAATCAGAAAGATTGTATAGATCAGCTACTGCATAGATTTAATATGAGTCAGTTTAAACCTGTCAAGACCCCAATGGAAACTAAGTTGAATTTATCTCAACATGATCAAAGTGTATTAAATTTTCCATATCAACAAATAATTGGATCTCTCATGTACTAAGCAGTTTTAACCAGACCGGATATTGCATATCCTGTCGGGTATTTAAGTCAATTTAACAATTGTTATTCTAATGAACACTGTGCATATGTCAAACGGTTACTGAGATATTTAAAATGTACCAAAGATTTTGGTTTAAAATATTCTGCAGAGGGAAGTTCATTAATAGAAGGGTTTGTTGATGCAGATTGGGGTGGAAACATAATTGATAGGAAGTCATATACTGGAATTTGTTTCACTTTATCTGGTTGTGTGATATCTTGGGAAACAAAAAAACAAAAAACTGTTGCTTTGTCCAGCAGTGAAGCTGAATATATGGCAATTACTGAAGCTTGCAAAGAAGCAGTTTATTTACGGAATTTACAGTATGAAATAACACAGAAAATGTACACTATCGACCTTTTTAACGACAATCAGAGTGCACAGAAGTTAACAGTAAATCCAGTCTTTCACAAAAGAACAAAACACATTGACATCAAATATCATTTTTGTAGAGAGTGTGTAGCAAATAATATTGTGAATGTTTTGTATTTGCCAACGGCTAAGTCTAAGTTAAGCTTTTTTTACAGGCCTAAGTTTTCATTATACATACATACAGTCACCGAAAAACAAAAAGCCGTTACATAACTACACGTTTGCCCAAACTAGATACGACAGACGATATTGGAACTGCAGCAAAAAAATCTCAGTTAAGTGTCCAGCCAAATGAACATTTAACTACGAGGGACAGCTGGTTAAATACAACCTCATTCATAATCATGATCCTCCGCAGTATTTTAGAACTCAAGACGGAAAGTATGTTAGAATTTAAAAATATAATTAGACATTAGTGGTTGTCTAAAAGGCAGTCCACCGACAAGACGGACGGACAGTCGACTTTGTAAAGATCGCAGCATCACACTGGATTCATCCCACAGTTAAAACAATCCAGATTCTGGATTGTTTTAACTGTAAGCAACTTGGGTGAGGCCTATGTTTGGACGCTGGACGGCAGTGGACGTCCTATAGCTGATTATAATAGCCAAAATAATAATTTGAATAGGTACTTATACTATTATGTTATCATTTCCCATAAGTAGTAAACTAAAAGAGCTTTTAGTCATTACTAACACAGGATGGATATAGTTTAATATTAATTGACATAGACAAATAAATATGTATTCAAAATAAATTATATTATAACTCTATTTTGAGGCGCGTTCCCACTAATTCTTATCGTGACGAACGGCAATTTATCATATCGTTTACAATGTCATAACTGCGTGTTCACACCTAATTGACATTGCTTACTGTAGTACTAACACATTTTTTCATATATTTAATGGAAACCGATAGATACGATTGTATACAACCAAAAATTATCTGTCACAACATAGTGGGAGCACGTCTACTTATTTCATATCCATAAAGATAAAATAAGAAACCAAAAAATCGCGCACGGGCGGGGCTTAAACCAGCAACCTTTTGACAGACCGGGCCAAACGCTCTTACCAATTGAGCTACCGTGCTGTCAGTCCGACCCTGCGAAATTTGTGGTCTCTTATGAAAACGTCAATTGCGTGACGCTTAGCACCATCTAGACGTCTGTTTATGAAACAGATGGCAAGCATTACTTATTTCATTTGAATATTAATGATCTAGTAATGTACGAAGTTTAATCATGTAGTTGTTATTTTAAATTTAGTGAGCTAACCCAACTGCATTGGTGAGAAACACTTTTCACACGTTTTTAACACCTTAATCTTAAGTAAGTACCTGTCAACAATGATTTGCTTTGTTTATTGTGTGCAGTGCGAATACGTACAAGCACATTCGAATCGAATACGTATTAATACTCATTAACTTTTCAATATCCAAGCAGTTGCAGGGAATTCTATATATATTGTTATATGGAATAATATATCTATTGTTTCTCGTTCACATACGCTTGAGGGGTTAATGAAAAAGTTCTGCAGAGTAGACTAACCCGGAGGGATACCATTTCTTGCCTGAGGTTGTAATTATTTGTTTTCAGTGTCATACGGCAAGACAAAGCGAGGAGCGCATGTCATATTGGTGAACGGATACAATCCAATAAGATGGTGGTGCGAGACACATCGGCAAAGAGGCTGTAGTGCAAGCCTCTTTACGGTGGAAGGCAATGTCTACAGAATCTGCAAAGAACACAACCATGTTTAAGATTATGATATGCTTGACAAACGGTCAAGACATTTTTTTACTTTTTATTTATTTTTCTGCTCACTTGTTTCATGAAAAAATATGTTGTGATACAGATTACGGTGATATTGGTCTGTAAGTAAAGCATTGGCTGTGTTTTATCTATTGATCGCAATATGATATCTAAAGTGTAAATTACGGAATTTGTCTTCTAAATACAAAGCATTACTCATAACTAATCAAAAGTAAAAATACTCTGCTAATATTTTTGTTTGCTTATATTAAAACGTATGAAAAGGTAGGTTCATATTTCGTTTTTTTTCTCTTATTGGTGTATTGACTTTGTTATGTTTTGACTTATAAGTCGTGAAAGATATGATCAAGTTCGTATGGCACCATGGTTATTTATATATTTTTTCAATAAAAAGTTATGGTTGGTACAATGTGGTTTTCTTCTTTACAGGTACTTATCGTGACAGCGCGACATTTGATGAACTACATACAAAAAAATATTGAGTTAAACCACTAGACACACCCCCTGTGAGATGTTACTTTTCGATTGGTTTAGTTATTTTCTCTTAAATCTTTGATTACAGTGCAATGGCCGCATGCGTTCCGTAACTTTTCACGGAAACAGCAGAAAATCGCATTCAGGGCGGGTGACCGACTTTTATAACTATTTACATATTTGTATCAGACAGGAATATTAAATAGTTATCTTATGATGCCAAACTTCTAGTTAAATTAGTCAGTCAATTGGACTCCAAAGCAGTGCATGAAACGCCGGCATCCAGTGAAATGGCTAGGTCGAAATAATTCGAAACTTTACGTATAACAACTTGGCATATTGAAAGTTAGTCCCTTCAAGATTCAACCAATTGATTCAATTATTGTTCTGTATATCCACCATAGTGCCACCAAAACTAATATGGCGTGAATACCGCCAATTTACCGGCTAAAAAGTTAGCTTATTTATTGAAAAAGGCCAGACTATAAGACATCACGCTGTAATGGGAGAGGAGGAGAAGGAGAAAACTCTTAACAGGCATACGAATTTACGGTAGCGGTCTCCTGTGAATTCTAGTACCTTTTAAAACCACAATATCTTTCAAAGACACACTCAACTTAATTACAAACCTTACAACTTTTTTTTGTTTCAGCACTACTATGTGGCAATTTATTTACTATGCATACGCTTCAAAAAGGAAAACAAAGAAGACGCTGTCTTGGGTGTTACGAAAAATTATGGCTTTCAGTGAATAGTTTATTACGTTCAATGTGAAAAAATCTTCTTTTTTGACTGCTTCAAAGAAAAACATTTCATTTATTCCTAATAAATTAATATAGTATTTTTATTTATGTATTATTTTAAAGTTACCCTTTTCATTTTTCTCATTGCTGAGCTAAAATCTCTCCCAAACCTGCCAATTAATCCCCTTATCTTGCTAACAAAAAATAGTAACATCTGAAATGTTTCCACTACTAGAAAAGAGATACGAGTTAAAAAAACCGGCCAAGTGCGAGTCAGACTCGCGCACTGAGGGTTCCGTGCCAACGTTAACTGAATTAGGCAATCCACTTACTTCCACTTAGTAAAATACCACAATAATTTGTTGACAGCAAATATAACTTTGTTTTTCATAGTGTTTGTATGAAGAACAAAGTTATGTTTGCAGTTGTTGGAAATGTGCTATATCTCAAAAACTCCTCGTTCAATTCCATCCGAACCAATTTTCGTTGAAAGTATTTGTTATTGATCTACTTTTTTTTTTCAAAATTTACACTCGCTTAGTTTAGAAGTTAGATGGGGGGACGCCCATTTTTCCACTTTGGAAGCGTCTAGCTAAAAAACGTTAGATCTTAAAAGAAAACGGTTCTAGAAACCTCTATGTCATTTTAAAAGACCTATCCATAGACACCCCACACGTATAGGTTTAACTAAAAAATTTTTTTTCGGTTTTAGTTTCATGTATGGAAGCCCATCCTTAAATATCATTATTTTTATAAGGATCGTAAAGCGGTTACGGGATACATCTCCCTACCAAATTTCAACAGTGTAATGCTCATAGTTACAGAATAAATTGGCTGTGACATACGGACGGACAGACAGACAGACAGACAGACTTGACTAAACTATAAGGGTTCCGTTTTTTGCCATTCGGCTACGGAACCCTAAAAATTGAGTATTTCAAACCACGGATTGTATGAGAATTGGGGTCCTTAGGGAATTAATTATGGCTATTAGTAAACTTGAGACCCTTCGACTGAAAGCGCAGCGTCGGATGTCCATCGACAAGATGGACGGACGACCTCGTAAAGATCGCAGGATCACACTGGATGCAGATCAGTCACTGTGGGAAACCGTGGGGGAGGCTTATGTTCAGCAGTGGACGTCCTTTGGCTGATGATGATTATTAGTAAACTTGCTTACATAAACACTATAAAGATGTATTTTTTGACCGTTTAAAAACACCTTATTTGAAATACGCAATCATACCTTAAAGTTTTTTTTAGGTTTTTTTTTTAAAGATGTTCTATTATTTAGTAAGTTTTTAGATTCATAAAAATCCTCTTTATCATTATTTTAGATGCAGTCTTCACGACGACGTCTCGTGGGGCGCGCATCATATACATTGCTGGGTACAAGTTCTTCCGCCATCGTCAGAGTAGGATGAAGACGAGGTGGTTCTGCGGAACCCACCACCACTTGGGCTGCAAGGCTGTGGTCTTCACGATAGAACCTGACATCATCGTCAAATACCGCAACGTTCACAACCACCCGCCGAAGGATTATTTGAGTCCAAACTAGTTAAACTTTACGGGCAGTGTTGACTTCTAATTTGGTGACGAGTTGTAATGCAATTAAGAGTATTGAATCTTGTCATTGAAGTATGCTAAAGATAGGCCTGGAAGTAAAAAAAATACGAGCCTATTTTGAGAAAAAAACATTCAAGTCATGGTTGTAGCAATGCTATGATAAAACGACACTGCAGTACGTACGGTCGGAATCTCTGCGGCCTTACTACTTTTTAACAAAAATCGCTGGCACATAGGGCACAAAAGTAGGCATCACTTCAAACAAAAGATGAAGCAAACTATTTGAGATCTTAAAGTAAGTAATTAGAGCCCTGACACCTCGACTAAACCTCCGTAAAAGGTTATTAGATCTTGGAAGAGTAGAAGGTGACCAACACCTTCCGAAAGTTTTTTTTTTACATTGTTGAAAGTAATGACCAAGAAAAGTGTTTTGAAGAACACAATGTTTTTAACCTCTTACGCTGCCTTTATGGAATCTTGCTCGTTATACAGACTCTTTTAATAAACAAAATGTCTGTTTCGTTTTCGACGGCATTGATTTATGGTGTATCGGTAATAAAAATAATGTTTAAAGGTTTAAAAAATACTTAACATACGAGAAAGTGTATTTAGACTTGAATATACTATAGGCTAATAATTAATTTTAAAAATACTGACCATGTACGGACAACAGCACGTAAAGGTAAACACTTTGGTATCTTGTTCACTTGTAATAAGGGCTTGTTTGCAACAAAAGTGGGTAACCTGATGTGCTGGCCACTGTACATAGTACATAATAATACATTTTTATTTCCAAAAGCCAAAGTACTTATTCTCGGTTTCACTCTGTATGTTCTGCCCTAAGCTTGATGATAACCTCATTTTTTAACCTTTTCAGAGGCTGTATTCACCACATCATCTCGAGGAGCCAGAACCCTATACATCTCTGGCTTCAGGTTTCTCAGGCATCGTCAGAATGCTGGCCGGACTCGTTGGTACTGCGGCACTCACCACCACTTAGGCTGCAAGGCTGTGGTTTTCACCGAGGGAGGTGACCAGGTGGTTAAATGCCGTAACAATCATTGTCACCCGCCACAACGAAACCATTTCCCGATGCGGGGTCATTACCCTTATAATATGCATGAAACTCGTTTGTATAATCTATACTAATATTGTAAAGCTAGTAGAGTTTGTATATTTGGTGACTAAGCCGCGCTGAACAAGTGACTTTTAATAATTTTTTGCTTTACTTGCTCAGAATCGTTCCATTATCCGTCACGTAATGTTGAGTTGTTGGACACATCACCGGTCATGGGCCGACATATTGCATGAAAATCCATCGCGGCCCATGAAGTGTAATGAGATTGAATTTGAAAGAAGATCTCGTATTATGAACACGGCAGTGTGCGCGAGGTCGCACCAAAGAGTTCATAATTCGAAAATTGAGATGGCCACGCCCTGCCTCTAAGTGAAAAAAAAAGAGATAATACTTAGTGATTTGGCTGTGTGACACGGGACACCATTTGTTTAGAATTTCATTCCCATTTATTTCGAGTTTTTTTTTAAACAGTACTTACATAACATACTAATGTAACAGGTTAATTTATTATTTTATCTCAGTATCAAAATGAATGTGTTGTCCTTGTAAATGTTATTAATTATGGTAAGGAAAAGAATTGTTCAGTAAAAAATGTTGGGTGGCATCTCTATCTTTGCTAACTAATCACTGAGCAAGTAATCACTACGTTTAAAATGGTGGGCGGGCAGTTTCTTTCAGATCAAAATACTTACTTAACTGAATCGTATTTATTTATGAGTGGCAACTTGTGATTGTTCAGGTGAAAATTAGTAGGTATGAATTTAGTAGATAATCTTATAAATTGCCTCTCAAAGAAAAGCGAAAAGCAGAGTATTCAACACGAGAACAAAGTTGTCTTCGTCTTGGGTCAGCTTAAATTCCTTGCTACACTCAGGATTTTCTATTCCCTCCCTCGCAAACGCTCGGGAGTAAAACTAGTATCTCCCTCGCTTCGCTCTCCCGAGCGAAAATTATAATCCTTTCGATTCACTCGTGACTCAAGATGGCACCCGTGCCTTAAGATATTACTGTATTTCCGTAGTGAATAATCTACTAGTATCTAAGCTATTCTTTTACACCAAGTTTTTTCAGTGGTTTGTGGTCAATAAGGATTATAATGTGAGATTACATAACATATAGTAGTTTTTGCACACCATTATACAGGTTAATGCTTATTTGCTAAACAAATATGTTATAACAACCCCCCACGACTTCGTCCGCTCGTTTTGTGCTTGATCCCTCCCCTCCCTTCGCAGCGTAAAGTTTTATAGCCCAAAAGCCTTCCTCGATAAATAAGCTATCGAACACAAATAATGTTCTAAATCTCCCCAGTAGTTCCTGAGTTAAGCGCGATCAAACAAACAATTAAACAAACTGTTCAGCTTTATATTATTAAGTATAAAATGCTTCGAAATGTAGGTGTAAGTGTGGTGATGGTGTACTCGTATTATCATGTCCTTTACAAAAGGCCAAGCCCTAAATATCAACTAATCAATAAAATTAAATGAAAAATATTTGATAAGGGATGCCCTCTTGAGATTATTTGATCACCTCATATAACCCCACTTAATAAAAGTTTTTCAGGATTCATTGAGCATAATTTTACTGTTTTCTGAATCGTTGACGTGTGAGTGCGTACCTTCCTTTATTCATAGTTCTATGTATAAGGACCTCACTGCCTTAGAAATGACGCAACTTTAGGGCCGTACTTTAAGGCCGCATAACTAACTCACTTGGCGACGTAACCGTCGCAAACCCTACATTTCAATACTAGTATTAGTTCCTTCGGTACGTAGCCGGCGACTTCTCCATTTTGTCTCGGTGAAGTACGGTACTCATAAGGCGATTCGTACTAATCGAGTGTCCTTTCAGATGCTGAATTCATGAGGTCCATATCCGGCTACAGGTTCCTCCGCCACCGCTACCGCAACGGCAGGACGCGGTGGTACTGCGGTACCCACAGGAAGGCGGGCTGCAAGGCTGTCGTCTTTACAGTTGATAATAACATCATCAGAAGTTACAATATACACACACATCACCCCGTTGAGACTACAAGGGTTACCGTGTATAGTACTTTATAGGAGAAACAGAAGAATAGTTAAAACACTGTTGATTAGATGCTAAAGAGATTATTTCTAATTCTAATCTGGTTCAAAGCTAGGTATCAAAACTAATTCTGATGTAGAGAGTGATAAGATAACTCTTTAATTCACATAGATGAATTAGTATTGAAAATCAACCACATAAATACCAAAAAATAAATATAACCCTATCTTAATATTCCTATCAAGAGTTACAGTTATTTTTGTGTATATTTTCTTAAACACCTAGTGCCTAAAATAAAAACCATGTACTGAAATGGCGAGGTATAAAAAGTTTATTATTACTAATTAAATTACTTAATTTTTCAGTGAAATACATAAAAACTATTAAAAAAAATTAACAGCCTGTTGCACAATGTCCTAATAAATTCTTGTTACCGTTATCTACCAATTATGTACTACATTCGAAATGACGTTTAATGGAATTATCGGTGCTGATTTGTCGATGGCGAAACTGCGCCCTTAGTATCTAATATTGTACTGACTGATGTTATTTTTTATATCATAAAACTCATCTGCGTCAAATGCCATGCAGGCCACTTTTAAGAAAAGCACTTATAGCTAAATTTTAAAACTCTTATAGTCCCTATGTTTGGCTGACAAAGTTATAGAGGCATGACCCTGAAAGCTCAAGGTGGACTGTTTTATTTTTCTGCCCCAAACAATGACTTTTTTTTATCTTAGAAATTAGTTCACCAGGCAGAGCGAAATAAGCAACAAGAAGACTAGTGGGTAGTTCGGTGCGGCACCGATGCTAACGCGTGTCTGCATCGATGCTTAATTAAATCTGTTCATTGCGTGAGTCGCGACGCTGAGCCCGTTTTCAAACGCGCGACTGCATCGATGCTAAATGTCGCAGTGTGTAAGCTAAGGCTTGGTTCATGTTTTCTAGTTTGAAAGATCTTTTTGATGACGAGAGTCTTATAACCAGTTTTTGAAGTACTAAGTCTTCATTTGTGTGTGGTTTTTGTAAGTCACAATTTGATTTGGATATACCGTAAATGCCAACAAATTTTTAGTTAGAATAAGTGTATATGGACCGGGATACAGCTATTATAAGTAATAAATACGTGCACTAAACTAATGGAATATTTAATTTTACTACATCTTATGTATTTATCAATCACAGAATTAAATATTCGTATGAAAATCAAGCAAGAGTAACCAATATTATCTTTTGTCGTCGTTCGTCGTACATACCTCAAATGCACTTCCTTCTTATAAGAGCGTGGACTTTATAGTTAGAGTGATGATGAAGATGATAAGGCTTTTTATTATTATGTCTAAAGTTTAAAACTGTCATGGTCATTAACATTTGCTACGGGCTTGATACCGAGAGTTTATGATATAACGTGAAAATTTTCTAAATGTATGTAACTAAAGTTACTATTACACATTACAGATAAACCCGGCACACAGCAGACCCTATCAAGCGATTTGCATATAGAAAATTTAGTTGGCACAGATCTAAGATTTTTTTTCGCAAACCCGAATCACGGACATTGGCCCGAAATGATACCGGCAACTACAGGTTCGAAGAAAAAACGCAGCTATATTAAATGCAAAGTGTGCTCAAAGAAGGGGATAAGAAAAGAGACTTACATAAGGTGTAAAGGGTGTACAGATAAGAAACCAGCTCTTTGCCCCCTCTGTTTCGAGGAGTGGCACACCACAATATTATAATATAATATATACCTGCTGAGTAATTTGAAAAAAAAAATTGGGGTGAACTAGCATATCCGGGAAAGTGAGAAAATTGCATAAAACTATTTTGTATGTATACAATAGTCGAATTGATATCTAGATTGTGAAAATTATGAATATCGACTCCGTGGCTCCGCCTTTGTATGTGGTGTGATGAATAACGCAGTTGTTATCCTTTGTTTATCATATTGTATACTATAGTATATGTTGTATGATAAGTTAAGTAAATACTAACTCAATATTGGGTGTTACCACACCACCGTTGTGTCTTTCCATATATATGCCATGCATATTTCCATAACACAAGTGCATTAGCTACTTACTTTGGGATCAGAGCTATGTATGTGATTGGTGTCCAATATTTATTTATAGCTTATGCATAATTTAAAAAATATGTAAAATATAAACTTTTCTTTTACTAGAACTCCATTATCACTTTGCACGCTGACTGTCTAATATATGTCCTTATCTTTGCTTTGCAAACTTTAATTGAGTTATATTTTGAATTTTTTATGAGTCTCCTCGTGACCACGACGGTTGCAACACCGTCGAAACGTCGAGGGTGTAAGTAGTAACAATACTACTACATTATATACGTCGCGTTTAGACCCGCAGTTATAAGTTTTAATTGAGTTATACAAAATTACATCAATGGTGCGAAGATGATGTGATGTTCAAGTCTTGCCGTAGGATCATGGTAGAAAACTGACGACTATCAAACACTCACGTAATATACTATCTCTTACAGACAATGCGACTTTCTGCAAGACCTCCCGCGGCGCTCGAATGCTACTCTTTAATGGTTACAAGTTCCTTAAACAGATGCGCAAGAATGACATTACAAGATGGTGGTGTGGAACACTAAGAGGCTGTAAAGCAGTCGTTTATACAGATCTAGAGGGCTATATCGTCAAGTACAATAATATACATTGCCACCCACCACCGTCAAGCATAAAATGTGATAAAATAACTAAGCGAACTGTCAGACCAATTTGTTTAGTAGACTCTTAACCTTTAATACGATTGATTGGATTATTGGTAAATTGTCACGCTCTGTAGTAAATGTAAATAAAGCTAGCCTTAGGTATGTTTAAGGTGTATATCGAAACGTTTTTCTATCTAGCCTGATCCATCTCATGTACGTACATCAAGTATGTCAATTGTATAAATTTCTGTAATATAAAGTGTCATATTCTTATATTATCAGAACACAACATACTTAGTGTATACAATATTTTAATTACTTTTAAAATAATATAAGTTAATAAATAATTAACTACTTGATTTAAAAATATAACAGTATTCAACGATGAATTACCTACGTAAGTTGTAAGTTTTGTGTTAATCTTATTCGGGGGCGAAACAAAGTTCGCTGGGTCCGCTATCTAATATATAAAATTCTCGTGTCACAGTTTTCGTTGCCACACTCCTCCGAAACGGCGTGACCGATTTTGATGAATTTTTTTGTGCTTATCCGGTATCTATGAGAATCGGCCAACATCTATTTTTCATCCCCCTAAATGTTAGGGGAAGTCCACCTCTAAATTTTGATTTTTTATTTTTAGACAAAATTTTTAATTTCAATTTTTTTATGATACAACATACAAAAATACATATAACCCTAAATTTTTACTTTTTTATCACCAACCCTCATTTTTTTATAGCCATTTAAGTAATTTAAAGGCGAAACAAAATTCGCTGGGCATGCTTAACTTTTAAAATTACGGGACTCGGCAGGACGGGGCCGGGGCGGGACGGGGCTGGGGGCGAAACAAAGGTCGCTGGGTCCGCTAATTTATACTATAAGCGATAAAATCTGCAATGTCAAGAATTCACACAATCATCTACCAGGTGGCTGTGCACGGAGAGCCGCGCCCGGGACTGCCACGCCGTGCTCGTCACCATCGGCCGCACCATCATCGACCGCCACAACAAGCACAACCATCCGCCCAAATAACACGAGACCGCCCTAGTCACTTAAGACTTTGGCAGCTGACGATTTTTTCTAAGTTTAATGATTAATTAGAATAATCCAAAGAATTTCTATTTTTCAATTACTTAAGCGATGGGACTCAATTGCTTTACTTTCTCAAGAAGGCAATGGGTAGCTCATTAACCAGTCAGCATTTTATCATTAGTAAGCGAATGAGCTAACTACCGCTTGAGGTGTGTAACCAGGGAGACGGGATAGACACATGTCAGTCTGTACAAGAAAGCGCCCACAATCTCTCGCCACTCAAGTACATAAGATGACATCTATATATCTATACTTTTATATTATAAAGCTGATGAGTTTGTTTGTTTGTTGGAACTACTAGACTGATTTAAAAAATATTTTTGTGTCGGATGGCTTATTTATTGAGGAAAGATTTAGTGAATAAAACATCACGCTGCAATGGGAAGGGAGGAAGCAAACTCAACCGCGCGTACGAAGTCGCGGGGGACCGCTAGTTAACAATGAAGCAAAAAAAAATGTTAGTTTGAACGGGCTCATCTCCGGAAATGCTGGACCGATTTGAAAAAATATTTTTAGTGCATGATAGTTTATTTATCGAAGATTGCTCCAGGCTAATAAAATATGACAATATAAAGGAACAGAAGGGAGAAAACTCAAAACGCGCGGATGAAGTCGCGAGGCACCGCTTGTTATACATAATTAAAAAACAAACTTATGTACCTGATCATTTCAGACCTGAAGCCCTATTTTTTAATCACTGGCGTCAATATGGCGTGAGATGTCATTGATTTACGTCCGATTTTCGAATCAAAAACAGTTTAATTCCAAACAGGAGTGATTAATAAATATGACGTAAATTTGTGAGTATTTACTTATTTATTTATTTTGCTTGGTTTTCGTTGAATTATAGTTCGCTTTAGAACGAAAATTACTTGCAATATCCAAGATAGTGATTCAAAATTTAATCCTGACTTCCAGAAACTCCAGTGCTAACGAACTACTCATGCGATATTGACAGAGAAAATGTATTTAAGGTCGGTTAGTGTACCGATGTAATTATTTGAAATAATGTTAACAAGAAAAAATAGCTTGAAATGTAGATATTCAAATATTATAAAATGTTAAGACGGTTCATTAACTCATTTCCTTAAAGAATTTGTGATCGATATAAGAACGAATTATTGTGATAATAATTGTAGAAAGCAGCCTCGGATCTTAGTATCACATCTATCAAAGATATTTTTTATTTTCAGTTGTAAATTGTAGCTAACTTTATGTTTGTAGTTTTCTTACTGAATATTAAAGTGCTCTCTCTTAATATGTATTCAATTTAAATCATCTTTCTTATAGATATAATGTTCAGCCATTTCCCTTTTTGTGTCTGTTTCTTTCATAATGTTATGTAGCTGTTGTTGATTAGATTTTACGTTATATCTTCATGATGGAGACTTTAACTTCTTGTTATTTGTAAGAATCAAGAAATATTGTAAGTGTCCTGTGTGCCCCCTGTGAAAATTTTGTGGTCATATTTGCGACCACGAGCAAGTAAAACGGTGCTTTTACTTAATGCAAGTTTATGTACTTTGCCTATAAATGCAAATATATATACACATATATATATACCCTTATAGTTTTGTAATTTTCACACACCATATATACACAGATGCGCCGCAAATATTGAAACGAGTAAGAAACGGCGTCCATGACGCACTGTTGTGGCAAAATCAGTATTACGGTATCCACAGCACAGGGAGGAACGGCCAGATCCGCTGGAGATGCTGCAAGCATTCCAGGGGCTGCAAAGCGGTCGTGATCACCAGAGACGGTCATATAGTGAGAGTGACGTTGGAACACAATCACAATTAACAGCTTTGACATAGTCAAATATACTCTCTGGAGCTTGATGGAACGTACGATTCCAACAAGCTCCAGATTATGAAAAAAAAAATGTATTTTTATACATTTTGTTTACTTTTTAAATAAGTAGGTATATTATATACTTAATTACAGATATATTGTTTGTGACTTAATAAAGTATCTTATACATTAACAGTTACCACTTTATCAGTATGCGATTTTGTGTAATTACAGACGTTAAGTCCACTAACAAAACGTAGCTGGTATCTGTTATTTTATTTAACAATAAAAATATCTAAGAGTTTAATCTTAAGTAGGTATAGTTCATATGGTCCGATTACCTTAAGATTTTGCTACAGATGAAGGTTTCCACGGACGAAAAAAAAACTGACAAGAGCAGAAAGACTGGAAAGAAAGAGTATTGCAGAAAAGAACCGATTTGAGCGCATGCGTCAAGATCCAGAATGGCTCAAAGCTTACAGGCAGAGAGAGAGAGTGAAATATGAAAAGCGAAAGGCACGAGGACATTATGACATCAGCAATTTACCAAAAGCGGAACAGATTAGACGAAGGCAAAGACATAACGAAGTGGCAAAAAAACACTATCATAGGAAAAAGCTGAAAAAACTTTTACAGGAGGAAGAATGCATTCTTGGCGATACTACCTAATCTTATTACCTAACTTCTCTATCTTTTATTTTTTCTGCTTTATTTTTTCCATATAAATAAAAATGACTTTATTTTCATACTGTGTTAGTTAGACCACATACAGTTCGATAACGATCGATTATCATAATCATTCTCAGCCAAAGGTCGTCCACTGCTGTACATAGGCCTCCCCCACGGCTTTCCACAGCGACCGATCACTAGAGGTCTGCATCCAGTTTGATCCTGCGATCTTTTAAAGTCGTCTGTCCATCTTGTTTGTGGACGTCCTACGCTGCGTCTTTGGTCCAAGGGTCTCCAATCTAGAACTTACGCAGCCCCAACGCCGCCGCCGTTTTTTGGCCGTTGGGGCAAGATAATCATGATTTACATTATGTTAAATTTGTCCGCCTTCATAGGGGGCTACTTTTGGTAAAAAGTGTTATCTTATGATATAATAGGGAAATGGAAAAAAAATTCAAGGAAGTTCGTCGGGAGCGTTTGATGAGAGCCGACCACCAACGCGCGCGCTACTCATGCATGATTGACAAAAGCGCGGGCACTGGCTGCCTGGAATGTAAAAATATCTAATTTACCAATATTTATTATTAAATTATAGTATCATATACGATTAGGACAAATGATAGCGCGCGTCTCTGTGGATGGCACTATCTACAAGGTGTTGCAAGAAGGGTGTACCAGCGAGTGTCTGCTGGTGGAGGACACCGGGATCTATCGATGTGACCCCCTATGTATTTCAATTGATTAACTCTAAAACTATATTGAATTTCTATCATTCTATATGATATGACTATCACGCTGGTACACCCTCCTTGGTATGAGACATCTGTATAGTTTAAGCCTAATGACATTTTGAAAAATTAATCTTTTAGTCCTATTTGTATTATGGCAATAGTTCCTCGCAAAGGCTTGTTTGATTGTTTATTTGAATCACAATATAACCATTCGATCCACAAAATTATCTTGAGACACAAGGAAGTGAGACATATTTTTAGTTCATTTCATGTCTAACTTAGGCATTAACGAGTAGGTAAAGATGAAAATTTTAAAAATCCGACTCTCAAACGGCCAACATTGTTAAGTAAGAAGGTGCTACGATATTCCAATATGTCTATGTCTAAAATGTTGAAACAGTTTCTTTGACTTTTATCGGCTTAAAACATAAAATAATAATTGTTAATTTTTGTCATGTTTTTATTATAACAATACTACGTCGCAAAGGCTTGTTTGGTCGGAAAACTGAAATCCAGTACTAGTCTTCGACCCACAAATCTCAATTTAAGATATACGAAAAGTTGATACACGTCATTATTCGAGTAAATTATGAGGTTGTCTTTCACTAGGGACAAAAAATGATTCTCTTTTATTTTCAATGAAAAAAGTAAAATTCGAAGTAAACTTTGCTTTTTTTTCTAGGGTAGGTATATTGTGCGACGTCCTATCTGACGAATGCCAAGTTATGAGAGTAAAAATTCACTTACATGATTGTAGCATATAGTTGTAATAGGTTGATTGACGGATAGCTATCCGTCAATCAACCTATTTTGGTTTTAAGAAACAACGTATGATATACATAGAAAATTAATTCAAGTGACCATCTAACTAGACCAGCCATTAATTTATTAAATATTCTCCATTTCTTTTAGAATTCGAGATTGGATTTGCGGCGTTATTGCCGAATAGTAACGATCTACAAGCAGACATTGCGGACATTGAAGAAGACGACAGAATTAAACGACCAACTCGGATAAGACCAATAGACAGATATGACGGTATCAATCACTTTCCAGGTCATTATGTAGCTCGAGGTAGATGTTCCTATTGCTCTAAAGGGAAAACGTTCATTAAGTGTATAAAGTGCAAAGATAGACTCTGTTTTACGAAAGAAAGGAATTGTTTCTTTTACTTTCATCGCTATAGTGAATAGAAAATAAATTATAAGAAATTATAGTACTAGGTACAATAAAAGGGTATAAATATGGTATACACCTTGTGTCAGGCGGCAAAGCACGATGGCGATACGTCAAACAGTGGAAGAAGTGTACCGCTGTCATATTTACGATTGGAGACTATATCTGCAAAATTAAAGAGGATCGTAACCATCCGCCAGAAGACGAATAAAATATATCCTTTTAACAGACTCAATAATCCGAGCGTGAGTCGGACTTGCGCACTCAGGGTCCCGTACCAACTTTTACTAAATTAGGGGTCCATTTACTTGCCAAAATAATAATAATAATATATAGATATACATAGATTACAAATTGAATCAATTCACGAATAATAGGTAGAGTACGAGTCAAACCAAAACGCGCGACTGAAATCGCGGGCGGCCATTAATTAGTACTCAATAAAAATAATACATGTCAAGTCTAAATATATTAAATTGTATCATTAAATATTCATTTATTCTTTATGTGTTTTATTAAACAATTATTTCTTTGATAACTTATCAAATCGTAAAACGGTCACGGATACACCTCCTACCAAGTTTCAACTGTGTAATGCTAGAAGTATCAGAATAAAGTGGCAGTGACATAAGGACAGTATTCACAATTTCGTTGTTTGTAAGTAATAAGGAAATCTTAGTGGTCTGTCTGTTGTATTTATATAAGTTTTTTTTTACATATTTCTAAATGTATGCCTGTTTTTTTTTCTTTTTCTTTGTGTCCGAGCGTTTGTTTGTTTGTGTGTGTGTGTGTGTGTTTGTGATGTACCTGATCAATAAAAGTTTTTCTTACTTCTTACTTCTTTTTTATTCTTACTTCGTATATTTTACGTAGTCAAAATAATAAATTAATAGGGTATTTTTTATTGCAAATACCTGAAAGCATACTATTCTAAGAGCTTGTCATTGTTTCAGACGAACCGATTATGATCCCAACCAAGAAGGGCAGGAATCTGCTGATGGTGGACGAGTATACGTACTCGCAGATCAACGACAGCCCTCGATATAAGTGCTCCTCCGCGGGGCAGGGCTGCCACGCGAAGTTGCGGTACGAAGGAGGCAAGGTGGTGCGTACCGACCCCAACCACAACCACCCTCCTCCAAGGTACATCATCTCCAAAGGGACCTACGTCAAGTTGTAGGTTTGCCTGTTTGTATTTTTGGTAATAAAAAAAGCACTCCGGGAGTGCCGGCAGAAGTGAAAACTTGAATATCAACGTTGTGCATTTTTGATTTTTTGGAATAGATTTTTTTTAGAATACAATATTTATTTATTGCGCTATCGTACACAAACATTACAATTTATATTATATTAAATTACATTAAAAAGTTTATCTCTCAGAAAAATCAACTAACATCCATAATTTCGCCAACCGTCTTACGGTTTTTCGATCAGGTCACGTGTCCTGACGCGAGTTTCACATTTTTCCCCCATCCCACAAAAGTGCTCAACGCCGCTAAAGAAGTTTTTACTTCAAAAAAATGCATTTGAAATAAAGTCATACGAAATTTCTTGTAATCATTAAGTTATCTCAATCCTACAACATCCAAAAAAAAGAATTTTGATAGTTTACAGGTACGTTCAATCAAACTCGAATTAAATCTGACAACCAATATCCCACCAAAAACATTTTCAGATAAAATGTCGCCAAAAGTCAAGAACGTATTGCTTTCAGTGTCAAAAAGATATGAGATCTCATAATAATAATAGTCCCCGTAGCCTTTTGACTACAGTGGTCAGTCACAACAACTAACCGACTGCGCGGGACATATTATATAGTTCACAAGTGTGTGCGTAAACACAAGTGCAGTCTCTATTCCCTTCACTCTCATAGCTCTATGAGACAGCAATCTGACATGACCGGAGAGTGATCAGGCGCAGGACCAACGGCTTAACGTGCTTGCCGAGGCACGTAGGTGAAACACCGCCAACTTTCAAACTCCGGGCTACCCCGAAATTTTCTGAACAGAAAAACCTAGGTACATATTATTATAGTTTTGTTTACCAGGAGATTTTAAATATTTTATAATAAACAATCTCCGGAAATTCATCAAATATTTTTGTTTTTAATGTGAAAACCTTTTGTGGGTGTAGGTAATTATTTTGAGAAATAAGGAAAAACTATACAACTGCTTATTAAACAAAATATGCATTACAGATGTGCAGTTCATCCCCACTGAACGGGGGAAATATATATTGGTGCTAAAAGGATGTACGTATTCACAAGTCGGCGGGCGATTTTTCTACTGCTCCTCAAAGCATACAGGATGCCGGGAGCGCGTGCGCATGATGTCCGGCAAGCTAGTACCTTCGGGGGACGAGCACAACCACGTTCCCCCCTCCCACGCGCAATGCGGCAACGGCGCCTTCGTTCAGCTCCGCCCCTCCCGCGGCCTCCCCGTCCCAATACCTCCTATAACCTCCCCCAGAGCAGCTATCCTCGCCCTCCAAGCCCACAACCTCCCCCGATTTCTACCCAAAACTGACCTCCGGATGCGATCTCCTAATCCTGATGATAGAAAAGATGTGTAGATATTAGCAATTTTAATTAAATTTAATTGACAGCATTGCACCTAGCGTTTGTTTGACACTACGAATTTTATTATGTTTTTACTCACATGATAAATAATCTCTGCTAGTGAACGGAGATTTCGTACTTTTTACACACACGTACACAGATCATGTGTTTGACAATGTAAGAACAACTTACTTATGTACAGATTTAAGTTTTTTTTAAGGTTGTCAATTAAATAATCATCATATGTTTTTGGTAATGAAGTGGAATACTCGTATTTAGCGTTGATAGTTAGTATTAAGGCTGTTAGTATTGTAGCTTACTTGTTGATCTCTAAATGTTTATTTCGAATTATGGAAGTCATTAGACTAAGCTAAAGGTTTTGGAATCTTTGCTTATGGTGATATTTCTACGCAATACCTACTCGGACGTAATTTGGCGATATTTGTTACAGTTTATGAGCCTTTTCATACCTTTAATGTTAAGAATAGTAACTTATTAATTCAATGAAGAGTTGTGATTGGATTAAGTTTTTATATAAAACGATAGTTTTATTGTACATTGCTACTACCTCATTAAATGATAATGTGCTTTTTTAATGAATTTTAATATTTTCCCATCATTTAGCAAACTTAAAATGGTATCATCACTTTGATCGATTGCCTAGAACAGCATTTATCGACCCATACAAAAAATGTTTTAGTCCGTTGTCTCTACCAAAGAAAAATAATGTGACTACTCTATTGTACTCAGAGATTTGCATGATCTGAGTATGATCATAGGAAACGATTCGTATAAAATATAATATAAGACTAGAAAGAAGGCTTTGTGGTGATACAGTGGGTCTTCACCTACGATGATAAGTTGATTCGCTCTTAAAAGTAATAATAATGATCGTAAATAAGATCAAAATGCATTCAACGTAGATCAGCGCAAAGGTTTTCGTTACTTAAGATCTGAAGTGTAGTTCATTGGAAATAGGTGAAGAAGGATCAATGAACTGAGCTGGGAGTATGTGTTAAGAGTCTGTTAATATTATGAAGGTAAGATGCAATTAAATGAAATCTCTCTACATTTATGTCGATTTAAGTATGTAATCATTGCTTTTCGGCCTTTTGGAATTCACTTTAATTATGTTTCAGTATTAGTCCCATGTGAATTTTTACCGATGACCACGGGAGCAGTAGCTGTGAAGTTCCAGGGCCAGCTCCAGCATAAGAACTACGAGGGCAAAGACGGCATCATATCGTGGCAAAGCGCGAGGAGGTCCTGCAAGTGCAGGATCAGAACAGAAGCTTCCCTAGTTCTGTCAATGTCTGGCCATCGTGAGCATGATTGAAACAGATCTTGAGTATTATTTAAGGTTACCTCGTTTTAAGTGATAATATTTTAACAGAGCATCAAACAATAACATAGAAAGAGGACCCAATAATTATTTTTTTTGAAAACTGGCCCGTTTACCTTTTTATTTTTCCTAACAAAAAAATATTATTTTTTAAGAGCACCCTGTTCCGCGACATCGCCTTTCGTCTCTTACATAAGTACTACACTGAGCAAAAACTAGACAGACGTATGGGCCTGAGCGTGACGGAAGATGGACTAGCTAAGCGAGAACGAGACAGACGCGTGGGCGTGAGCGTGACAGAAGATGCCTATTTCATTCATGCGGCGTGCCGATGCGCGGTACTCGGGCGGTAGGGGGCGCCGCTGCGCGCCTATTTATTTGGTCCTACGTAATGATAATAATAAAGGTAACTACCTACTGCATTAGATTACCTTTTATTACGAAACACTAATATGAAAAAACATTATCAACGTGTTTTAGTACGTAATAAATCAAACAGACAGATCAGTTAGATAAACGCTAAACAAACAAAACAGCTGGGTCTGAAAACAAAGAAAACTTAGGAAGGTATGTGTCCATTTACCTGAGGCCTAAAACAGCTAGGTAGGTATGATTATCTGAAACAGAAACTCAACTTTGGTAGGTATGTGTTCATTAATCGTAGGCCTAAAACACTAACAGCTGGGTATGTATGATAAACTAAGACAGAAACTCAACTTAGGTTCCTATGTGTTTAGTTTAGCCTCATAAACAGCTGGGCAGGTATGATAAACTAAAACTACCTAATTGTGCTGTGTTCTTTCTGTTTATTTAATAATAATAAGGAGACAAAGCTTATGTAAAAGTAAACTTTAAAAAGAATACCAATTAAAATTTATTACTAACTTTAACAGATGTTGTAGGTAATGATAAACTGAAACTACCTAATTGTGTTGTTTTACCTCTGTTTATTTAATAATAATAAGACAAATCTTATGTGAAAGTAAACTTTAAAAAGAATACCTATTAACCAATCTTACCAAATCTAACTTTAATAAATGTTGTAGTTACCTACCTACCTAATGAGTACCTATTGATTCCTTTTGATTCAGTAGATGGATATGCACTAAAAATTGCGTGGGTAAATTTAACACAGTTTTACACCGTAAATAAACATAACACATAAAACGCGAACACATCTTTGAAAATTACGTACATTTTTATTATTTTTTACTTTTAATTATCGCACTTGCTCAGTTTTTGTACAGATATGAGGATACAAGTCTTATCTATTCTAATATTATAAAGCTGAAGAGTTTGTTTGTTTGTTTGTTTGTTTATTTGAACGCGCTAATCTCAGGAACTGCTGGACCGATTTGAAAAAATATTTCTGTGTTGGATAGCTTATTTATCGAGAAAGGCTTTAGGATATAAAACATCACGCTGCGACGGGAGGGGAGGGAGCAAACTCAAAACGAAGTCGCGGGGGACCGCTAGTTTCACAATAAATTAAAACTAGGATTTCTGCATTGGTTTACAAATACATTTATTTTATCAGCAGCGATAAGTTACCTGACATTTGAAAACAATGACGTCAGAGATTTACAATAAAACAGGTTACTATTTTTACGGTAACATCTTATTACTACTTATTACTTACAATTGCCAATTGAGGCGATGCCTCCTACCTTATTATGCAAACTGAAGCGAGCACTAGACAATCTAGCTATCACGAGCACTGTTTTATTTTTCTCACTGGCCATCACGGCATTCACTGTTCATTCACACACGTATGCACTGAACCTTTGCTGGAATTGGTGGCGAATAACTGCAGCATTGTGTCGTGCATGCACGTTATCCCTGCAACGTGCAATTGCGCAGTAGTTAACGGGAGGACTCGAGCTCGAGCTGCTCGATCTTCGTCGCATAGTCCGCACCAGCAGCAAAACTTGAACCCTCAAGTGATAAAGGCGTAACCCCGCCAACAGCAAATCTTGGACCCTCAAGTGATAAAGGTGGAGGGCTTCGTTGTGCAGAAACCGCCATAGCAAGAGCCTGCGGTGTTTGGCAGTAGGTGCCGTACCAGGTCAAGGAGCGGCGGGAAACTATGTGATGCTGGTCATCCGGCCCAGGCTCCGGAAAACGCACCGCAGGTCCGCGACGCGCGCGCACACGACACACAAACGCGAATTTTTTTGGCAGACTGACTCACGTCGCGCGGCTATCCGGTGGGGCGGGAAGCGGCCGCGAGCGCGACACGTGTAGGCAGGCAGGCAACATGGCGGCGATGGGCGGCGCGTATGACAATACCTACAAAGACCGAGAGCTCCGCTCAGCAACACGCGGCACGGGGTGTTTTATTTTACTCTATTTTCTACATGTTTAGAGGCGATTTTCACGAAAACTAGCGTATAAAAAAAAAAATTTTTGTACAAAATATGTTTCATTTATTTTTCTGAATCTGCCTTTAAAATATTATCACTTAAAACGAGGTAGCCTTATTTACTTTCATAACATTCATAAATGTATAGTTTTCTCTCTCTGATACCCTTTTTAACCTTAGTTGTCTGATCCCGCACTATCTGATGTTTTTGACAAAACTATGGATACTTAAAAGGCACTATAAAACGATATCTTTGTGGATCAGTTTGGTTGTCACTAGTAAAGAAATGAATAAATGTTTCATATACCATGATAACTTAGACTAGTTATTAATCTCTTTCATACTTTGAAACATGCATCTTTTTATTTAATCCCTAAGTTTGTAGGCAAATTTTAGTTCATAAATAAATATTTATAGCCATTGATAATCCTTATTACACATACGCGTTTTAAAGGTGTGCTTAATACTTTTAACAAACACGCGTAGAACGTTCCCATTTCGGGAAGAGCAAATTCCGTACCAACTTTGTTGAATCTAATTATTTCAAAAAATATCTTTGTTTTTGAAAATGTGCAACATCTCAAAAACTAAACAACCAGTTCAATCTCGTTGAAACCAATTTTCATATTTGTATAAATCTACATCATATATATTTTACAAAATTTACACTTGATTACACGCTTTAGCAAAAAAAAAAATTGCTTAAGCCCCCCATAAATAATACTATTTTATTTTTTTGTATGTATATTGAGTTACAGCACAGTTTCTGATATAATAATTTATTTAATCAAAGAGAAACATTCGTGTGCTCTTGTACATGGCCATTAGAAAAGTTAATAAGTCCGCGTACCTATTTCCCAACATTTTTTTGTTTACGCAGCCGGGCTCACAGGTCGCTAAAGCAATAAAGCATTTTCGGGTCACAGCAGCCAAAGCGCAATCACCTACGAGACGACACGCTTCGGGAACCCCATCATCGCGTGAGGCAACTATCAGTTCGTGAAGAAGCTGACGCGAAGGGTCTAGACCTGGTGGGAGTGCACCGCGCGCAAGTCCAGCGGCTGCAAGTGCATCGCTGTCACTGTCAACGATCGCTTAGTCAAGCTCAATGGCTGGCATAATCATTAAGAGTGAGATACTAAAGAAACTGTATCGTTTCGTGGGGCCTACTGGTTTGTGAGGAACGCGAACGGTCAAGACTGTCAAGCTCACAGAAGAAACCTCCACCTTACTACGTAGAGCAACTACCAGTTCATGAATCTGACGCGAAGAGACATAATCTGGGGAGCGAGTGTGTACTGCGCGTAGAACCAAAAAAATGCAATTAAAATGACTTTCAGCATCAATGCAGCCACGCGTTTCCAGAACGCGCGGCAAAAACGTAATAAATGTGTTTACTAAACATAATAAACGTAATAAGCAGATTTAATTTGGCATCGATGCCGTTGCGCGTTAGTATTGATGCAGTCGCCAATAAACAATTCTTAATTTCTCAATGTCCAGCTTCTGCATCGATGCTAAAAGTCGCAGTGTGCAGATTGTCTAAAACCGCGATCTCTGTTTACCGGACTGACATGCTGCCACTGATTAATCATTAGACTGTTGATTGACCTACCCACCCATACAAAATACTTTACTACTATCTGTCACATGTTTTTTCAAAGCTGCAGCAGCAGCAAAAAATGAAAAACCAATGGGTACACAAATAGGTTTTTCATTTTTCTAGAAAAACTGCATCAATTAAAACGAAAAATGAGCTTTATTAAATAAGGAAACAATAATATAATACACAATAAAATGCGAAATATATTTTAAAAACATAGTCGTTATACATTCCTTAGTTATTAAAAAAAGCGCCATGTATAAAATGTAAACAAAACTATCATTTCTTCTGCTAGTAATTCTGTAAAAAGACGTTTAAGTTGTTTATCAAATTATTATGACCATAATATAACTTTTTTAATTCGGAATAAGCGCTAATCACCGCCTGTCTTTTTCTAAATACTGTCACTTATCTTTGAACCATCATCATCATGTTTCCAGCTACATGATTCGTGTGAGGCTCATGCACGGATACCGAATTGCAATTCGTTTTCAGATCTGAACCCAGTATTCGCTCAGTCGCAGCGAGGGAACCCAGTGATCATGATTGGACAGTACCGTTTTAACCGCGTGAAAAATTATGGCAGCCGAACGCGCTGGGTGTGCGTGAAGGCTAAGGCGGGCTGCCGCGCGTCTCTGCACACCATGGACAACGCCATCGTGCGCGTGTGGGGCTTCCACGACCCCATGGCGCACACCAGCGCCAACCGCTTCTGAATCATCACGTTACAACAAAAAGGCTATTGATTCTTATAGTTGCCAACTGTAGTACGTAACCGACACTACCTACCCACATTATATATGTTTTTTTATGAAAACAGCATCTTAGCGTTTTAGCGTTTTTACGAAGCAACCTGAATCATAATTAAAATTCTATCAGTCATTCATATCTTAATACAGTACGTAGGTATATAACAGTGATGGTTTTACAATTATCAACTAATGATAAGAACACCCTGTATAGGTAAAGTCTGCTGCAGGTAGTGATGGTATTCTACCCGGTATTTACCCAAAATGGGTAAAAACGAGGGAAAATACCCTAAATAGAAATTTTGTCACAAACTCAATAATTTTCAGACTACACGTGAATCAAACACGTTATGCAATTGTATTAAGGCCGAACTCAAAACAAAACTGAATCGAATAGATTCTGCTTGTGAAATATAAAATATTTAGCCGATATTTTTTTAAACTCTATGTGATAAGTCCTTAAAAAATCAGTTTTCAATACTATGAATGTTGCTTTAGCCGGTTACGTTAACAAATATGTACCCGTTTTGACGATTACTGGCGTTTCGTATTAAATTTGACATAACCGTCATTAATGGCATTGTGCTTAATTTTGAGGTTATTTTTTCCGCCTTTTTTGGTTTGTTTTTATCATGTCTGGTATACATTGATAAGTTGAACAAGAGCAAAACGACCCGTAAATTAATTTGGAACGGAAAACATGCGTTAAAATAAAAGAAAATTTGGAGTTGTCAAATCTGTTTCTGGAGAGCCATGTCAGCGTGATGGCTGCCGCAATTGCTAACACCGCAAAACAAGCGGTTACGAGTAAAAATGTCGAAGCAGTGTTTTTACAAACACCTCACTCGCCCGACTGTAACTTTTAGGGATCAAAAGGGATTGGAGAAGAGACCCTATGATTGTTTTTTTATTCTCTGATATAAAAACCTTGTTGCAAATAAAAAAAACCTCATCAAATAAAGAAGTCATTGCGGACATAAAACAATATATTTGAAGGAACAATTGTTTAGAAACGTTAATACTCCTTAATAATGACTACGTTTAAAAGTAAATAAAAATGAATTGGAAAAAATGCATTTTAATTCTGAACTACTTACTGATCGACCCACGTCGAATTGACCGTAACTTGATTATCATCTGTTCCTCTTGTGAATTTTTGAGTGGTTTGTGATTTAATTGTGATACCTTTTAGACTGAAGACAATTACTGCTGTTACGCGCACGGGCCTTTATATTGACAAACAATCATTATGTAATGGGTATTTTTATTTGTTACAGTTGAATTAAGTGAACATGTTCGAAACTAACTATATAAACCGGATTTTGGTCTGTCATTACCGCACATTAACAAATAATCAATTTTACCCATGATTTGGGTATTTACCTTGGTAAAAACCCTATATTTAACCTTTTACAATGGGTATTTTCCCGTCGCCCATCTCTAGCTGCAGGTTATAAGAATTGCAATAACTTTCAAGCAAGATTAGCTTTAGTTATATGGCGACGACGCAATATAGACATAGCTAAAATATACTTAATTATTATACTTAACACCACCTCGCAAATAAAGTAAAAGCTTGACAATTGATTTCCATTATTAAATAAAAATATTGTTGTAATCTCTATTTGTGATCGTTTCAT
Organism: Pyrausta purpuralis; assembly: GCA_963924145.1. Lineage (NCBI taxonomy): Eukaryota > Metazoa > Arthropoda > Insecta > Lepidoptera > Crambidae > Pyrausta > Pyrausta purpuralis. The sequence goes on from OZ001643.1 coordinate 26,364,061, forward strand.
GTTACTAATGGGATGTTGATTTGTTAATTAGCACTTAAGTTTTTTATTATTATAAGTTAAAAGAGTTAATTTATTCAAGTTTCTACTAGGAATATATGTCTAGTTGAATAATGTAGTTCAGTAATTTGAAATCAAAAACAATAAACTGCAACAAAACATTAAAAAATATATTAGAAAAAGTAAATAGAACAAAATATGTAGTTGGTAGAAAGGAAACCTTCTAATCTCCTCTATGTACCTACTTATAAAATCATGTCGATCACGGTTTTTTCATTAATCTAAAAAATAATCGTGAATCAATAATACTGGAGGCTTTGACTTTGGATTCAGGAAGTTGTAATAATAAACTCGCGTTAAGTACATTGTAGGTAAATGAAAAATAATGATAAGTTGAAAACTCGTACTTGTAAGGGATTTAGGGCGGATATTACAATATAGTGATAAATCAATCGTAGTTATAAATTTCTTTATCAATTTGAAGCTATATGCACTTACAAAGTTACTAACTTAATAATTATTAGGTACTAAAGTTTTGGTGGTGGATAAAAAAAAATATTATATTGCGCTTAGTCAGTATTTAATTATAACTCGATGTTTATCTTGACTCGATATTTTTCTACTTAATTAAAGATAAACTTGTATTTTTATTCAGTTTTTTCATTTCACATAATCTATAGATTGCATGTCATTCAGTCGTTTTAAAATTAAATGGGAATATTCGATCGTTGAGGTCACTAACACACAAACCTTAAAACCAACGCATGACTGAATCTACACACATCAAAAGACTCTAGACAAGGGATCAAGCATTTTTATGCGGATTTCTTGAGATTGAGATGTGGCTTTGTAATAAATTTATGATTTTATAAATTTATATGGATCCTTTTTGGTGCATTTCATAATTTGAAACAGGAACTGTCAATCAAATTCGAGTAAAAGATGAAAATCAGCTGTCAATATTTTCCCTATAAAAACATACAACGCATTGAAGACATTATTAGTGCTACTGTTTCCCTACTACTGATTAAAATCAACGTTATTATGAAGCAGCGACGTCATTTAAGCAGGGAAGAAACGCTCAGAGCCGTGGGAATGATAGAAGCTGGTTCCCAGCAACGCACTGTGGCTTTAGCTCTGAATACAAGTCAGAGTGTTATCAGTCGACTTTGGACACGTTACCGAAGCACTGGTACCGTGGTTGAGCGCCATGGCGGACGGTATCGCTGCACCACACGGAGACAAGACCGATACATTCAAATCACAGCTCGAAGAGCTCCAACAATAACCGCCATGATGTTAGCCGTGAGGCTTCATCACTCTTCAGGGAACTTAATTAGCGACCAAACAGTCAGAAACCGCTTGCATAAAGTGAACCTTCATTCCCGTAGACCGATACGGGTACCACCTATAGCAATGCACAATCGTAGGATTCGATATCAATGGGCTCTTGAACACAGAAATTGGGCAGAAGAACAATGGCGTTTCGTGTGCTTTTCTGATGAGTATCGTTTTGGTATGAGAACGGATACAAGACGTATACGACACTGGAGAACCCCTGGACGCCAACAGCGATTAAAATCCTCCCAGGAAGTCCATCCTTATAGTGGTGGAACCATCATGGTATGGGCGGGTATTTGGATCGGCGGAAGAACTGATTTGATTCGGATCAGAGGCAACCTCAACGCTCAAATTTATGCTGAGACGATTGTATCAGACGTCATCGTTCCTCTACAAGTGCAAATCGGTCCCTTATTTCAGTTAATGCATGATAATGCACGACCGCACACCGCAAGAGTTGTAAGACAGACTCTCGCCGCAGCTAACATCAATGTCCTGCCCTGGCCTGCTCAGTCGCCAGACTTGAACCTGATTGAGCATGCATGGGATATGCTACAGAGAAGAGCTCTGCCGAATATGGAGGGTATCCAGTCGCAAGAACACCTTTTTTTGTTGTTGCAACGAACATGGGCGGCCATTCCACAGCGTGATTTGGATGAACTCATTTTGAGTATGCCAAACCGATGTTCTTGTGTTGTTAATGTTCGCGGTAGAAACACGGATTATTAATTGTTTAAGTTATCCAATAAAATTTTAAAGAAAACTGTTATTTCAGTCTTTTTTTCGAACTTTAATGTTAGTGGTTCAAATGTTAAAAATCCCTTTATAAGGAAAATGGCAAATTTCTTTATTAATGCAAAGGTGACTTGGTTTATCGTAGACAAACGAAAACACTTTATTTGATGAATCCTTAAAGAAAATTTTGATTAATATCAATCAGGAGAAAAGTTATTGCAAAAATATATGTTGATCCCTAGACACTTTTGATGTGTGTATTTAATTTAGTTGGCAACGGAACGGATCTTCTCCGTTCCCCTCAACTAAATTAAATAGAGTACCAAAATCACTGGTATCTGTCTGTTTATAAACGCTCGCGGATACCTATGCAAAATGACGAAATCAATATATATTTAAAGCCGAGCCATTATATGTAATGCCAGAAAGTTTGATCGACAATTGACACACATTATACATAATGCCGAAAAATTGTAAAAAAAACTGTTATTTTTCGTACCACGGGTGTCGCTTTTGAGCATAAAAGAAAAATTGCGTCTTGTAGTGAATTTGTGTGCGAAAAATTTGCTTGAAAACAATGGAATTACTACGTCTGAGATCGATGTTACGGGTGATAAAAATAACTATAAGCACGTTTTGTATGGTGAACTACGAAAATTGATTGATCAGCAAACATGAACGACCAGAAATCAATGGACTAATGAAAAAAAAATGAGGCTATTCGGCACCTCAAAAAAGCTAAAATTCCTCATTTTATACTGGGAACCGGAGGACACTTGCAGCATACTATTGGGCCAAACAAATACGATGTAATGAGTGCATAACACACAAATATAGGCTGATTTCTGTGTGATTTAAAAATTATCATTAAAAATGTGTCGTTTCTGTTACGTGCAAAAGTTTTTATTATTCTAAATTTAAAAAAATACATCAAACGTAATTTCATAAATTTATTCTCATTTAATTTCATAAATATATATATTTTTAGGGTTCCGTAGCCGAACGGCAAAAAACAGAACCCTTATAGTTTCGTCAAGTATGTCTGTCTGTCTGTCTGTCCGTCCGCATGTCACAGCCACTTTATTCTGTAACTTTATAGTTGCATCACACTGTTGGAATTTGGAAGGAAGAATGTACCTATCCTGTTAACCGCTTTACGATTCTTATACAAATAATAAACTAAAACCGACTTTTTTTAGTCAAACCTATGCGTGTGGGGTGTTTATGGATAGGTCTCTCAAAATGACATAGAGGTTCCTTAAACCATTTTCTTTTAAAGTCTAACGTCTCATATCTAGACGCTTCCAAAGTGGTAAAATGCCCCTAAAATAAGTGAGTATAAATTTTGCAAATAATATATAATATACATCTTAACAGATACTTTCAACGAAAATTGGTTTGGACGGGATCGAACGAGAAGTGTTTGAGATATAGCACATTTTCAACAACCGCATACATGACTTTGTTCGTCATACAAACACAATGAAAAATAAAGTTATATTTGCTGTCAACAAAATATTGTGGTATTTTACTAAGTGGATTCCCAATTCAGTTAACTTTGGCACGGCACTCTCAATGCGCGAGTCCGACTCGCACTTGGCCAGTTTATTTTAAAGGACATGTTTACGTTTGTATGGGAAAATGCCAACACCTTGTACATGTCATTAAAAAATGGCTTATGTAAAGCTTAATCGTTTTGAGAATAATTTTTGTTCGTAAAATATTTAACTTTTAGGTAATATGTACTAATAAAATAAAACCCAGCATTATTTCATGAAGTCTAATAAATCTGTCAAGTATGTGACAGCCAATCAGCTGTTTATAAAGATTAAAAAAGTTTTTTTTTATGGATTTAAGCGGTTTGCGGCAGGCCAGTGTCGTGTAAAATTTGGGAAACGGAAAAGGAAAAAACGGAATATTGGAATACGGAGCATTATGAAAGGACCAGGAGAGTAGGAGTAGATATATAAATAATATCATGGATACATATTTTTTTTTAAAGCTTGATATTGTTTAAAGTAATGAAGGATACAAGTGATTTATAAATTACTGGATCATTAGAATACAACAAGCACATTATATTGGTGGGTAGAGGAATTTTACAAGATAAAAGGTCATGGAGGAAGGGAGCATGGTCATAAAGCGTACATGCAAAGAAAATGTGATCTAAATTGCCATCATCCTCTCGACACTCGCTTATTCGACAATATTTCTTATTTCAAAAATAACTGGAAAAAAAATTAAAAGATTGAAAGCGGAAAGCAAAATGACATTTGACAATGACAGATTTACTTTTTTTGCACGTTATGACGCGATTTTGGCGTAAGAATAGACAGATAGAGCTGCCAGTATTTTAAAAGTTTATAACTTTAGTATTTAAATTACCTAAATATTGTGAATTTAATAAAGATTCCATATAGTCTGTCTAATTACCTGTATTTTTTGCTATATTCACAGATACTGTACATGGTCTTGACATTTTTATAAACATCTCCTTTCTACTTATAACTTGAAAAGTATTATTTGTCCTACCAAACTATGTTCTATCGTGGTCACCCTACTTCGACATCAACTAACAAACCGTCGTCGAAATTAATTTGATTGACCAGTTAGCACTTTGAAATCATCATTTTGCATATACGCGAGCGTTTATAAACTGACGACGCCATGTGTAAACGGCGGAATTTAACGTTTTAACTGCGACATATCTACGGCCAAAAATGCTTGACAGCGACTGACAGCGTCACATTGACCTTTGTATGATTATACGTATATACTTCCACAGACACAATAGGTATATATAAAATTATACTATGAAGTCTTAGGTAAAACTCTCATGTTCAATTGTTTTTTTTTAATGTTAAATATTTTTAATAATATAGCGTACCTTCATTATTTATCTAAGGGAAGAGCGGTTTCACCTTACACAGGCATACACTTTATATGCCTAAAGGGTGACTCAATTGTCAAAAATTGTGCAGTGCAAATTGAAATTAAAATATTGTATTGTACCTACGCAAAAGTCATGTATGACGGGGTTGTTTCCCTTTAAAGGATCGAATAAAGTCCGAGACAGTACATGTCTATCTTATATGGTTAACTCACCACATTTTTTTTCGTATTCATAGATTTGATAAAAAAAATGATTTATAACCTTAATCATAGCTTTATTTTCAGAATGGTAGATCTGTCACCAAATAAATCGATTATAGATCTCTGACTGCTCCTCATTTTATTTTTTATTTTGTCACCAAATCAGAAGTTACATTAAATTTCGTTCAGTTATTAAAATAAAAGTCATCGCTGCCACAATTTAATACATCATTTGCAATATAATGTTTTAAACTTTCATGGTCACTCACATTAGAATAGTTAGATACGGGATTGCTACCATGTACCTTATTATTTATGAGATTATTTACCTTATTATTTGTTAGAGATTCCCGCCACTTTCCCGCCATTGAAATTCTGCACGAAACTACTGTGGAGATGAGTGAGGTGATGGTCAGTTTTGACGTAGAATCGCTGTTCACAAATGTGCCAGTAGCGGAGTGTATGGAAGTGGTGAAGGTGAAGTTGCAAGAACATGACATCCCAATGGAATACGCAGCACTTTTACATCATTGCCTATCAAATAACTTCTTTGTTTACCGGGGTCAATACTACCTTCAAATAGATGGAGTTGCCATGGGCAGTCCCGTAGCTCCAGTGGTCGCGAATATATGGATGGAGTTTTTTGAAGAAAAAGCCCTTGCCACGACTACTACGGAGATAAAACTATGGAAGAGGTATGTAGATGACGTATATTGTATATTAAGGGGTAACAGACAAGATGTGGAGGCTCAATTGGCGTATTTAAATGGCATTCACCCTAAAATGAACTTTACCTTCGAGGTGGAAGAGGACAGAAGTCTAGCGTTTCTAGACGTAAAGATCCGTGTACGAAGTGATGGATCACTCAGTCACTCTGTGTATAGAAAATCTACTCACACTGATCGCTATCTAAACGCAACCTAACATCACCATCCTAGACATCTTGATTCGGTGGTGACTTCGCTGACGAACCGTGCTTATGATTTGTGCGATAGCGAAAATCTAAGCCAAGAATTAGAACATGTTCAGCGGGTCCTGCAGCGTAATGGATATAAAGGACAACTTCCACCTAGACACAAAGTAAGACACAGGAAAGATAGGGTAGATAGACAACCAGTATTTTTGCCATACATAAGAGGAGTGACAGATAAGGTCGCTAACATTCTAAATAAATATTAATTAAATACTGTCTTCACTCCATTCAGAAAAGTGGCACAATGTTTACGATCTCCCAAAGACAGTTTCCCACTACAAAGACCTGGTGTCTACAAAATTGACTGCAGTTGCGGAAGCTCATATATTGGTCAAACTAAACGTTCCGTAGCGTGCCGAATGAGTGAACATATAAAAGCAGTCAAAAACAATGACAGACATAAATCTGCTATAGCGGAACATTTATTAGAATCCGGGCCGAATCACTGGATTGAGTTCCACAACCCTCAGATCATCTCGACAGAACGCCACTACATACCAAGATTGGTTAGGGAAGCGATTGAAATAACTAAATACAAAAATTTCAATCGCGAGGACGGGTTTACATTGTCAAGTGTCTGGAATCCAGTGGTTCGTATGTGTAAAAACCGTGTAAATAAACATAGTGCTGTTTCGCGAACAGATACTGTCAGTGTTGTGTGTCGAGAAAAGATGCGAGAAAATAGTGAGTTTGTGGACAATGGTACCGGCGGCGAGCGGAATAAACGACTTCGAAGGAGGGTAGACCGATATGTCTGCCAATAACAACCCACCCGCAAATTCTCTTCAGTAACTCCGTGATCATGGCGCTTGCAATCATTTGCAATTTAAAAAAAACAAGAGTCCTGAATAGTATTAAATACCTTTCAAATAAAATCATGGAGATATAGGCTTTAGTGTGAAATAAATGTTTTTGTATGTATTATAATAGGTTTTTCCTGAATAGTATTAAATACTTTTCAGGAAAAACCTATTATTACACATACAAAAACATTTATTTGTCACTAGAGCTACTATCTCCATTATTTAAGTTGATTTATTATGGAATTGATATTATATTGTTTGGTGACAAATCCACTATTTGCAGCAAATCCTATTATTTAAGAAACACAAAAATACTTATATTGGCGATACCCGTTTTAAAATAACTCCGCACCAACTACAACACTCGCTTGCGCTGATCGCTATGGTATAGCGTGTTTTACGTTGAAATATTTTACGGGAAATACAAAATTTATGCGGGTGACGCCGCGAGGACTGCTAGTTCGCGGACCAAGTGGAACGAAAAAATGGGCGCTCGTGAACGCTGACGATCGCGGTCAATCGCGGTCGTCACGGTCGTCAAGTGGTACGCACCCTTTATTTATTTGTTTGGCAATGTCAAATTGCTTGTTTGTTGTTTTGAGGTTAGGTAATTTGTGTTATTTTTGTGAAGAAATTTTAATTGTGCAGTGGAAATAAAATGGAAAAGGAAATATTACAAAGATGAGACATAACAGCGAAATTTAGCTAGAGGAAGATAAGGCTAGTTCAACTATTTTCGCTTCACGAGTGTTTGTTTATGTTGTTATCACCATTTTCGTTGTTTAACCAAAGCCATTTATTCTTGTAGAATGTAATGTAGGTATGTGATGGATAAGATGAATTTGGATGAATTTGGTGAGTGAGCTTGTATCCTTAGTCAAAAATAAAAACACGGATGCCAATAGAAACTGAAAATCTGGCAGCTTGGGCAAATTTGCTTACCAGGTACCTACTTTTCATCATTTTATTGTAATAACGTAAAACGGTTCTTCAACTAGGGTCAGGTCATCCTTAGTTTGGCATTGTACAAAAATTACTCAATTGCAACTTTAGGTTCCGTCGTTTAAGTAATACAATCCCTAAATATGCAATAATTATGCATACATTTTTGTATTCCTCAGATTTACCTTGCCGGCATGCGCTCCCTTGCACAATCGAAATAAAAACTGAGAAAAGGAAGGAACTACTGACTGGTGGCGGTCCACCATCACCGACAAAACCCTGGGAATACAAATTGCATATGCGCATGGCTCCCTAACAAATTTGAATCTGACTTAGATGAATTTGACTGTAATACTTTATACCAGGTTGGTGCACACTTTTTACATTTATATATTTATTTATAAATTTATAATATATGTACCTAAATATGGTTCCACAAACTGTAGACCTTGCTACAACAAATCAACAAACTCCGTCTTTCAGATCAAAGCTAAAAAGTAGCAAAATTAAAAACAAGGCGCTAATGTAAATGAGATTAAATAAGCAGTTTGACAGGTCCAAAACTGGTCTTTCTTGAAATACACATTATCACTTGCCTTTAGGTATCCTTTGTTTGCTTGCTGATCAATTTTGGCAATGTAGGAAAGCCATTAGAAATAAATTTTAATGCCTCAACACCCGAGCGGTTGCCTGCAACAGCATTACAATAGAATTTCAAGTGTCTTGTTAACATACACTTGAGGGTGTAATGATGAGATAAAAAGGATAGTTTGATGTAGTCAAGTTTCAATAAAGTATTAGACAAAATTCATGTATAATTTTGTGTTCCAGGCTCCCCTTTTCAGTGCACAAATAACAGTTTCTAATTTTTCAGGACTTAATTGCTTCACATGGTCATGGCCTAATACTCAACATACTAGATGAGATACTAGATACCAATTTGTAAGTATTGGCATTGTTGTAAGAAACAACTCAGAATACCAATTTATTATCTTTTTCATAATTGTAAAAAAAATTTAGGCCACAAAGAGACAAGTGTAATCTTCGTTCAAAACCCACTTGTAGTTTGAGTGAAATAACCATTGAGGTATTACTACTACATACAGAGATGCTATGCCAAGCAAAAAGTGTGCACAATTTGATGACAAGATTTTGACTTGAACTGTCAACAGACTGATGAATTCTTGTCTGCGTTTCCACCAGGTGAGCAGCTCCAGATTCAATTAAATGTATATTTATCATTTAGTTAAAGGTTTAAAACATTTGTAAAAACAAGGTTTTCTTTTTGTAATGCGATTGAATGAAAGATATTTAGTTAAACGTGTGCTCACTCAGTCCTCATAAGCGGTCAGCCATATCTTCATACTGAAATAAGTTTGTCGAGTCATTCAGTGTTCTTTTTTTTGTTACAGCTCTATTTGATTGTAGCCTGTAATTTCAGATCGTCAAGTTTCGTATTAAAACATTTACTATTAATTTATTGTGCTCACTCCATCCACACGCTATTGTATCTCTATGAACTAACTATAGATTTGCATTCCATCATTTATATTGTATGAATTGGCTAGGAATAGGACTATTCAGCATAAAAACAAACCACTTTTACTGTGCGTTTATGTGTAAAACGGATGCCTGGTGCTCACTCCGTCCGCCATCGCTAAATACTTAAATCTTTTGTGCTAAGTTAACTTAAAAGAATGAGTGAACATATGATTTTTTTTGTACAAAAACATTATAAAATATTCGGAAGTACCCAGTTTGATATTTCTTTTTACTTTTAGAGTTAAACAAAGTTTCATATTTTGTATGAAGGACATGAAATAGGGTGTCTACACGTGATAAAATAGCAGGACTTGGCTGACTTAACTTCGTGTTCACGCTAGCTGCGTGTCAACCTCGCTTACTTGCCTGAAGGAAAAGCTTTTGTTCTTTATAGGTACTTTGTTTGGGTTTAGTTTAAATTTTGAGGTTTTGTGTACTAAATGTAAAATGAATATATCAGACCAGTCACATTTGTCAGAAACCATACATGACCGGTCAAATACGGTCAATATCAATCAATTTGACCGTATGTGATGAACCGTAAATATAATTTCCTGACTCAGTTTTTGCAAGAAAAACACATTTTGTGTCGTTGTGTGAATGAGTTTTGATTACTTATTATGACTTTTTATTGTTTTTTGTAAATATGGTTGAAATCAGATGTAAAGAACGGTGTTTCACAGACCTGCGCGAAAGTCACGTGACTTACCGAATGAGTTTTAACTGACAAGTGATTTTCGGTCAATGTGCGTGATTCTTATCGGTTATGGCCAAACAAACGAAGGAAGATTCGCCGTTAGATTTTAAGGTATGTTGGAGATCCTTTTTTTAATCCCTCAAGCGTATGTGAACGAGACACAATAGAAGTTCTATTGTTATGCGGTCTCATGCGACCACTCGGGTGTTGAAGGATTAAAATGGAATTACAAAATAAATGTTAATTTCTTGCGAGACTTTGTGAAATAAGGAGAATAACCATGTGGGGAACATATGTCCTTAGCCCGTTGGAGCTAAGTGTTTTGTAGGAACTATACTTCTTTTGCCTGTTTATGTCAACATTAAATAACTTTCTTTTTAATACTAGGTATTTTTCCTGACATTTCTATGTATTGCATACTTATAACACTTTGGCAAAATAACATCCTTATATATATAACGCAATTTAAATTAATTTACAAGAATTATATGTAGCGACAAAAAAGGAAATCCTTACCTAGGCTACCTAGGATTATTTCCCACATTTATTTTTCAGGGTAATTAGTATTTTTTCTGGACTCTGTTGATGAGGAATGAAACAAGGCATTATCCAAAACAAAAATCCATGTGCAACTCTTAATTTCTTCCAGCAGTTTTCGCGGCCTAGAGGCCGAGTCTCGTGGCAATCGAACTTTTTTCGTGTGGTACTTCGATTGCGAGCTTAACTTATTTACATGAAAATCAAATCAAGAAGACAGGTAAAAAACTATCGCACGACCAAAAACTAAAAATATAGAAATCGTGACTCTGACAAATTTAAAAATATTTTTTTCTTTGACAAAGCAAATTCGATGGGTGAACTTTTTCGGGTTCCCTCTATCTGGCAGAATCTTTTTGTTCCGAAAGTCACTTGGCATAATTTTCTTTAGTCGAATATTATTCAGGCAGAATTTTCTGTTAGCATAATTATTGGTTGGTCGAATATTTATATGCCCGAATTTACAATGGCATACTTTTAAGATAGCAGAAATTTATAAGGCATAATTACCTTTGGAAAAATTTTACTTTGCATACTTTCGCTAAGCATAATGTTTATTTGGCATAATTTGACTAGGCATACTATGAAGAAAGCAGAATTTCCTTTAGAATAATTTCACTACGCATATTGCTATTTCTTTTAAATAGTATTTTACCCTAAAATTGAATAAAAAAGTCATTAAGTTGTGGTACAAAGTTAGTGACAGAAACGAATCGGTGCAAAACCGACTCCACGCAGTCTTGTTTGCCCCACCCCTAGAGTGTAATTCAAAATCGCGTAGGTGCGGAGGGGCGAGGCAGCCCGCGAGCTGAGGGGCAGGTGGTTTGAAAGCTTGCCGCCGCGGCTGAGGCTGGCCGGCGAAGCCGGCCAGCAAGCCGAAGCTGCGGTGGTGAGCGAAAACCATCTGCGACGATAAGCTCGCGTGGGACTGTCGGAGCCCCGCAGCGCCGGAGCCGTGACAAAAACCATGCATGTTGCATGCTTGCATGCTGCATGCAAGCTGTTGCTTGCTTGCATGCTGCATGCTTGCTTGCATGCTTTATGCTTGCTTGCTTGCTTGCTGCATGCTTGCTGCATGCTTTGCTTGCTTGCTTGCATGCTGAATGCTTGCTTGCATGCTGCATGTTTGATTTGCCATGCATGTTGTATGTTAGTATTGCTGAGATAGAACTACTTGGGATACACAGAGAAATTAAGGTTTATAGGAGAATATTAAATATGAAAAATATGCCAAAAGACGATTCGGACTGTGAATTTTGTGCGATAGGATGATTCTGCCTATTAATGACTATATATACGAATTGTATGCCACAAGATGATTCTATCTGTGAACTTTCTGCGTTAGGATGTTTCTGCTTTAACCTTTGAGAACCGGAGACCTACCGCCGGCCGTAATTACCCACGGACGGAGACACTTGACACGGGCCATTAATTTTTTGCCGCGCTCGGCGCTTATCGCTTTGTTATTGTTCGTGAGGCCAGATGTTTACACTTACGACGGTTCGGGTTATATTTCTGAGAAGCTATTGAAACAAAGTAACTACTTAAGCTGAGCCAAGAGATTTGTGATGTTTACATTATTTGTTATCGGCCAACAAAACTGCCATTGTTTCGCTGACGCACCAGAAATGCGTCCGATTAAAATAAAATGCTTGTTATAAGGATTTGAGACAAGTGACAGTTTGATACTATGCACATTTTTATTCTACAGTATTTTACCTCTCTAATAACATACAATATAGGCACAGTCCCATGGTAATAATATAATCTTTAGGCCTATGAACTAGGGCCATTTCTACATACATAATTTGGCTCGCGCAGAAAACGGCGCGCTTTTGAAAAAATAAATGTGATAAGATTATTAAATTTAGCCACATTATGTTTATTACATAAAGTAGGTAACTTATTTAAGAATATAAGGTTTTTTTTCTGTTTCATTTTGATAATTGATATAGGTTTTAGAAAGCAATAAACGGAAAAGGTCCCAATGTTGCGAGTCGAAATTTTATAGTTTCACTTCCGTGTTAGTATTCATTATTTACGATTCTAAATATACATCAATATAGTCCATTAAATTACCTTTTTAATAATATATAACACAATAGGGCTTGTTATACAAAAATACATCCTAAAATATGCAGAAAGTTGATAAATAATCGCGTGATTTTCCGCGCTGAGCGGATGTCCGACGGTAGCGGACGACTGTACAATCGGGGTCATGCGCGGTCAAGGCGAGCCCGAGTGAATACTGGGTGACTCAATTTATCTATATGCGTTGAGTTGTACAATGCCGCGCAAGCGTGCCAAAAATGTGCCGTGTAAAATCAACTGTATGTAGTCGCAATAAGGGCGTTGAGATAGTTCTTTAAAGTTTTGATCGAAATAACAACATAGTATTATTGAAATTGTAAACAATGTACTTATTTACATTCAATGATAAATTATCTGTGTAATGATGAGCGTTTTTAACAGTCTTTTATTGCTGTTTACTCGGAAAAAGTGACACAAAATAATCGTTCGCGCGCTAACTATCAACGTCAATTTCACTTCGGTAAATCGGTAATAAATATTGAATAGCCACTTATAAAAGTGGTAAAGTGTATGTAAAATGGATACGTATGAGACATATCTATGTCATAATGTGAAATTTCAATAGTTTCATTGTTTCAATGCACAATAACCACAAAAACAATGGTTTTGTTCGCGCGCCTACTTGAACATTATTTCAATTTACAGGCTAAATTACACTAAAATACGATTCTTTACACTTAGAATAACTAAAAAACTGAAAACAATATAATATAATGACATGAAACTTACATTCTTTCGCTTTTCACACACTAAAACTCACTTTTTCACGCAAAAATGATGAGCACGTATCCGCCATATTTCATCACAGATAAGATCAAATTTCACCAAGGCATTTCTTTTTTTTCTTCTTTAAAAGTATATTTGTTTATGGTATGAATGAACGGGGAATTTATCGTACAATGAACTAAAAAAGTCTCAGGCTAATCTGACCCGTATTACTTTAATAATCAGAGTTAATATCGACCGCGGGAAAAATGGCATTCTGGAATGCCCGCCGTCCTCAACGGTGCAAAAAAAATGTCATTCTGGAATGCCATGCCGTCCTTAAGCGGTTAAGACTATTATGGATATTAAATTTCTGCCTAAAGATGATTCTAGCTTACACGCTTATGCGTTTTGAACGTCTGATAAATGAGTGAATGCTAATTGATGTTCTGCGAAAGGAAGTTTATGCTATTTGATGATATGCTAAATAAAATTATGACAATAAAAATTATGCGAAACAAGGTAGACCCAACTTTTTCGTATACGAATTACGCAAAAATTGGTTAAGGATTAAACCGTCTCATTTTTCAGTCTTACTTTATGTCCTCCTATTATTGTCACGTGGAGACACTCTATTATATGTCATTTAAACCAAAAATTTAGTTTTGTATATCTATAAAAATAAAAAGTAATATTAAACTGTGTACCGCCGAATATTTTATAGTATTTTTGCACAAAAAAAACATATGTTCACTCTTTCATTTAAGTAAACTTAGCACAAAAGATTTAAGTATTTAGCGATGGTGGACGGAGTGAGCACCAGGCATCCGTTTTACTCATGAACGCACAGTAAAAGTGGTTTGTTTTTATGCTGAATAGTCCTATTCCTAGCCAATTCATACAATGTAAGCGATGGAATGCGAATCTATAGTTGGTTCATAGAGATACAATAGCGTGTGGATGGAGTGAGCACAATAAATAAATAGTAAATGTTTTAATACGAAACTTGAAGATCTGAAATTACAGGCTACAATTAAATATACTTGTAACAAAAAAAAGAACACTGAATGACTCGACCAACTTATTTCAGTATGAAGATATGGCTGACCGCTTGTGAGGACTGAGTGAGCACACGTTTAAATAAACATCTTTCATTCAATCGCATTACAAAAAGAAAACCTTGTTTCTACAATTGTTTTAAACCTTTAACTAAATGATAAATATACATTTAATTGAATCTGGAGCTGCTCACCTGGTGGAAACACAGACTGAATTCTTTGGAATTTGATTGTTAAATATGAAACTGCAGAAGTGACAGGCTATTGTGCCTATTATACCTGACTATTGAATGGATATTATTTTATTTAAATGTATAATAGTTACTAACATGGATTAATATTTATTTATAAACGTTAAAGCAATAAAGTTTTATAAATACAAGAACCATATTGGAAACTGAATAGTTTGTTTGTTTGGAAAAAAAGTGTTTAATTGGTTTTATTATTTTCATCTTTTTCTTTATTTAGGCTATACTTCAGGCTATACTTTGGGTAAGTGTGCGAAGATGTTCCATGACCTCCAGTCCCTTTTTCCATCGTACGTCTAGGCGTACTGCGGGATACCATCCTTACCTTTTCGATGTGCCGCTGTTTCGAACTAAGCGCTTCTCATAATGCGCACGGTAAAGGAGTGGAACTCGCTGCCCGCGTCGGTGTTTCCTACGGATTACAATCCGAATCTATTCAAAGTTCGAGTGAACATGCTTCTTCTGGGCGAGCTCGTTTCATCTTCGACTTCGTCTTAGTCGCACTAGGCTTGGTCTGGAGTCAAGAGCGAACCCATACTATTAAAAAAAAAACACAAAATTCCTCGGGAAAAACTACCGATGTTAAAACATTTTTTTAGAAATAACACATCGCATTTCCTTACCTTATTTATTACCTACAGAATTATAAACTACACCTACAGAATTTCCATTTTGTGATAGTCAATTTTTAAATTTTTTAATTTTCGTATAAAATGGCGACGATTTCATTCAAAACATTTAAAACTTTTGAATTAATACTTAAGTTGGTTACAGTTAACATTTTATTTATTTACCGCTGAAAAGTAACGCCGGTATCTTTTTATTTCTTGTGGGTTTTATTGTTGCATGTTTTAAAAACGCAAGACGGCATTTTGACGAATTAAATAACCAAATGTCACATTGCATATCGCTACGAGCGGGAGTGAGTGACTGGTATGCCGCGCATGCGTTGATGTCCGGGACCATCAGTTCATTTCGCACGAGGTTCCTTCGGGATGTCATTTCCATACGTAATAGTATAGTTCAATAGAAATAACAAAGTCAATAAAGAGTTGTTAAATTATTATACATGCAAATTAAATTATAACAAGCTTAATTTAACTTAAGTTGTATTAACTGGTTAGTCACTTATTAAAAAACCTTTCTCTTGGAAGAAATACAAAAATACACAAAATCCATCATCATCATCATCATCATAATCAGCCAAAGGACGTCCACTGCTGAACATAGGCCTCCCCCACGGCTTTCCACAGCGACCGATCACTAGCGGTCTGCATCCAGTTTGATCCTGCGATCTTTTTAAGGTCGTCTGTCCATCTTGTTGGTGGACGTCCTACGCTGCGTCTTTGGTCGAAGGATCTCCAATCTAGAACTTTCCTGCCCCAACGGCCATCAGTTCTTCGCGCTATGTGCCCTGCCCACTGCCACTTAAGCTTACTGATTCTCAAGGCTATGTCCGTTACCTTGGTTCTTCTACGTATCTCTTCGTTTCTGATTCGATCTCGTAGAGAAACACCGAGCATAGCCCGCTCCATCGCTCGTTGTGTAATTTTGAGCTTCATTATAAGGCCCATAGTAAGAGACCACGTTTCGGATCCGTATGTCATCACTGGTAACACACACTGATTGAAGACTTTCGTCTTCAGACACTGAGGTAATTGAGACGAGAAGACGCTCTTGCGCAGTTTCCCGAACGCTGCCCAGCCGAGTTGGATTCGTCGATTGACCTCTTTCTCGAAGTTGGACCTACCCAATTGGATCACTTGTCCCAGGTAGACGTACTCGTCGACAACTTCGAGAGTTGAGTTCCCAATGGATACTGGAGTGGGTACAACAAGGGAACTCGACATAATTTTCGTCTTCTCCATGTTCATTTTAAGACCCACTTGTTGGGATACTCGGTCGAGGTCTTCGAGCATAGTGCCTAGATCATCCAGCGTCTTTGCCACAACGACTATATCATCGGCAAACCGAAGGTGTGTTATGTATTCGCCATTGACGGAGATGCCGAATCCTTCCCATTCCAGGAGCTTGAAGGCGTCTTCCAATGCCGCTGTAAACAGTTTCGGAGATATAACATCGCCCTGTCTTACACCTCTTCGCAATGGAATCGCCCTCGTATTCTGTTCCTGTACTCGGACCGACATGGTGGCGTTGTTATATAGACACTTTAACACCTCTATATACCTATAGTCTATGTGACACCGCTGAAGAGACCGAAGCACCGCCCAAGTTTCGATCGAATCAAAGGCCTTCTCATAGTCCACAAAAGCTAAACATAGAGGCATATTATACTCCTCGGACTTCTGTATAATTTGCCTTAGCGTATGAATGTGGTCTATGGTACTGTAGCCTTTTCGGAATCCGGCTTGTTCGGGAGGCTGGAAGTCATCAAACCTACGTGCGAGACGATTCGTGATGACCCTTGAGAACAGCTTGTTATAAAATCAAAATCCATGGTAATTCCATAATACTGAGGTCTTTATTCAACTAACTTGATTGAAAAAAAAATAGTATTATTTATGGAAAAATATATTTAATACTTAAAATATTTATTTTAAATTCAGGTATCAACAGCAGAGAGTATCGCCACTATGGGAAAGGAATGTTGAAAACAACTTTATGAAGTCCAAATGGCAAAAGAAAAGACAAAAGCCCAAAACTTGGGCTTAAAACAGTTGATTAAGGTTAAAATAAAACAATTTGTTTATTTTTGTAAGTGTAATAGTAATATAAATAAATATTAATGATAAAAAATATAGCTTTTTACTTATTCATCTAAAATGCCTATCAATAAATTCTTATAAGATGTTACTGCTTGATCCTCTTCCTCTGACCTCGTTTTCATTAAAATTATATTATATTTCTATTTCACTTCACTCAAAATGCCCCTTCCTATAAAACTAATATTTATTTACCCAAAGGTTGTCTGGAAGTGATCGCTTAAGCGATAAGACCACCTAAATTACACATTTGCTTTAAACGAATATGTGTTATGTGCAATTAAGAGTTATCTGTATCTTATCTTGTTCACTTGTGGTTCAGCAACAGCATCCAGCCTCGCAATAAATTTGATGTCTTAATCTAAAAAAAATAGTTTATAATTGCCTTAACCCTTTCCGGGGCGGTATCCCAGACACAATATATTTTTTATTGTTTGACGGCTATAGCCGTTCACCGCGTTGGAGAGGCTTAAACAATGAACCACTATTACTAAATGTACACTGTCAAACCATTTCTTGAAGATTGATCCGCTGTTTCCACACCTCTAAGCAATTCAACACAGTTGCGAGTGGCAATCTGGGCTTGATTATATTTATATTTTTATTTTCATTTCAGGTAAGTTGTGACTCCAGGTTAAGAATAAGAGACATTGTTGCATGGTGGTGAGGTAGCAATCATGGTTACAGAATTTTAATGAGTCTACTCTTTAAGAACGTTTTTTGAGCGAGGCGAGTTCAGAGGAAAACTTGGGGGATTCTGGGTATCTAAAATTGAATTACATAATGTAGGTACCTAATTGTATTTATCTGACTTGTACATTCATCGCTTTTGGGATATCCTTTTCGATTTTATACCTACCTAATTTTTACATGGGTGCGTCAGGCGATACACCCCAAGGCATAGGGAAAACCTCTTAATTCGGAAATTTCTCTCATTATGCCCTTTTGCTGTTCTGACAGGGACTACGAGGGTTAAACTGAAAGTTCTTAGAAAATCAAAAACTGATTACATTAGCCAGTTATTAGTTTTATTATATCTTTTCAAAATATTGTCCATTGACGTCAATACACCGCTGCATGCGATGGAACCACTGGGAAAAGCACTTTGCCCACTCGTCCTTAGGGGTCTCTTCAATGGCATCGCGATACGCAGCCACCGCTTCTTCAGCATTCATAAACCGCTTTCCTTTAAGTTTTTCTTTAATTTTTGGAAATAAATAAAAATCACAAGGCGCGAGGTCGGGGCTATACGGCAGGTGACCCAGTAATTCAACGTTTGATGTCGCCAAATAGTCGATCGTTCGCTTGGCGGTGTGCGACGAGGCGTTGTCGTGGTGAAGGAGGATCCTACTGCGAGGTCGTTTCTCTCGAACTTTTTCCAAGACAAGTGGCAAACAATTGGTAGTGTACCATTCTGCAGAAACTGTTTTTTGATCCTCTAACACAATTGTTGCGAAATGACCTATCCTTCCAAAGAACGAGGCCACCATTTTTTTTCCCGCACTTCGATCTCTCTTCACTTTAGTTGGCAACTCCTCGAAAGGAAACACCCACTGAGCAGATTGTCTTTTGGTTTCAGGATCATAATAGTAAATCCAGCTTTCGTCACCTGTTAGTATGTCGAACACAGCATTTGAGTCACCTCCGTTAAATCTTTCAATCATTTTACGGCACCAATCCACACGATGGAGTTTTTGAGCCTTAGTCAAATTATGAGGTATCCACCGGGCGCAAAGCTTCCTGACCGCTAAATGTTCGTGGAGGATTTTGTGCACTTCACTCATACCGATGCCTAAGCTTGTCCGAATCTGCTGATAGGTCACTCTTTTGTCAGTCTCTATCATACGCCGCACAACACAGATGTTATTTTCAGTCGTCGCCGTAGAAGGCCGTCCCTCACGTACATCATCAGTGAGATTAGTGCGACCACGTTTAAACTCATTAAACCAGTTGTAAACAGTCGCACGAGATGGGGCTTCATCGTGAAAGGCCAATCGTAGTCTATCATAACTTTCTTGTTGACTTAAATGACATCGAAAGTCATAAAAAATCATTGCACGAAAATTTTCTCGTGTTAAATTCATGTTGACGTGACACAGACAATTTTCAATTTGCCGCCAAATCGTCAAACAAATGACAAATGAATGAAATATATACCCAGTAATATTGGCAAATAGTTCTATTTTCAAATTTTAGAATATTATTTTTATTATATTGTTTATAAGTGGCCAGTTCTAAGAACTTTCAGTTTGACCCTCGTACTATCAAGGTTTTAGGTTGAAGCAGATCTAACCACCCGCAACGGTAACAGCTGCGTACTTACCAAATTGACGTGAGGTGTACCGGATAGCGAACAACGCCTCGCCTCGGACTTTTCACCAACATACTTATAGAGTTTATCTTCTAGTTTCAATAAACAAGTTAGGTACCAAAAAAAAGTAGGTCTGATTGTTGCCAAGTTAGGATCTTAGTGTAGGTAATCGAGAAAACCCTAAAATTTTGAAGGCACGTATATTTTATTTGTACAAGTATCTTCATAATGGCATGTATTTTTGTCTGATAGTCACCATTTTTTTAAGCTGAGCTGATAGTGGAACTCCTTAACGCTTAAGAGTTCAGTGATTATGACGTCTTAGTTAGGTACCTACTTTATTGAAGAACATAGTCAAAAGGTGCAACCCTCCCATTTTTTTCTTGAAGTCTAATTTTTGGGATTGGTAAATTGGGCATCCACTCTCTCTAAATAACTTTTACACTAAGCAAGTGAAATAAATAAACGATGTAGGTCGTTACAAATTCTTTCAAAGTTTCTGAGTTACTGCACACATTTTCAACAACCACCAATATAACTTTGTCCTTCATACAAATAGTATGAATAACAAAGTTTTGTTTGATGTCAGGAAAATGTGGTATTTTGGGTAAATGGAAGTGGAAGTAAGTGAACCACTACAGTAGTCGTTGGCATGAAACCTTCAATACGCGAGTCCGACTCGCACTCGGCCGGTGTTTATATTTTTTGTCTCAGAATTTCCAAAAATCTATGGCATCTTATTCATGTTAAATACAGATACGGAACCCTTTGTGTACGAGTCCGAATAGCACTTGGCCGGTTTTTTTTGTTGTAATATACCTAAGTTACGAATGCGCTATTGAACACATCAAAGCTTTTCAGCGTTATTGGACTTATATATATAACTAGCGGTCCCCCGCGGCGTCGCCCGCGTTGCTTACAGATTTCCCGTAAAATATTTAAACGCAAAACACATACCTATAAATATCATTAGAAGTAAGAGGTCTGAAACCTTACCACCATCATTATCAGCCAAAGGACGTCCACTGCTGAACATAGGCCTCCCCCACGGCTTTCCACAGCGACCGATTACTAGCGGTCTGCATCCAGTTTGATCCTGCAATCTTTATAAGGTCGTCTGTCCATCTTGTTGGTGGACGTCCTACGCTGCGTCTCTGGTCGAAGGGTCTCCAATCTAGAACTTTCCTGCCCCAACGGCCATCAGTTCTTCGCGCTATGTGCCCTGCCCATTGCCACTTGAGCTTACTGATTCTCAAGGCTATTACATGTCCGTTACTTTAGTTCTTCTACGTATCTCCTCATTTCTGATTCGATCACGTAGAGAAACACCCAGCATAGCCCTCTCCATCGCTCGTTGTGTGACTTTGAGCTTCCTTATAAGGCCCATAGTTAGAGACCATGTTTCGGATCCGTATGTCATCACTGGTAACACACACTGGTTGAAGACTTTCGTCTTCAAATACTGAGGTAAATGAGATGAGAAAACACTCTTGCGTAATTTCCCGAACGCTGCCCAGCCGAGTTGGATTCGTCGATTGACCTCTTTCTCGAAGTTGGACCTACCCAACTGGATCACTTGTCCCAGGTAGACGTACTCGTCGACAACTTCGAGAATTGAGTTCCCAATGGATACTGGAGTGGGTACAACAAGGGAACTCGACATAAGTTTCGTTTTCTCCATGTTCATTTTAAGAGTTGTTGGGAGATTCGGTCAAGGTCTTCGAGCATAGTGCCAAGATCGTCCAGCGTCTTTGCCACAACGACTATATCATCGGCAAATCGGAGGTGTGTGATGTATTCGCCATTGACATTGATGCCGATTCCTTCCCATTCCAGAAGTTTGAAGGCGTCTTCCAATGCCGCTGTGAACAGTTTCGGAGATATAACATCTCCCTGTCTCACACCTCTCCGCAGTGGAATCGCCCTCGTATTCTGCTCCTGTACTCGGACCGAAATGGTGGCGTTATTGTAAAGACACTTTAGCACCTCTATATACCTATAGTCTATGTGGCACCGCTGCAGAGACTGAAGCACCGCCCAAGTTTCGATCGAATCAAAGGCCTTCTCATAGTCCACAAACGCTAAGCATAGAGGCATATTATACTCCTCGGACTTCTGTATAATTTGCCTAAGCGTATGGATGTGGTCTATGGTACTAAAGCCTTTTCGGAAACCGGCTTGTTCGGGAGGCTGGAAGTCATCAAACCTACGTGCGAGACGATTCGTGATGACCCTTGAAAACAGCTTGTAGACATGGCTCAGGAGTGAGATGGGTCTGTAGTTCTTCAATAAGGTTTTGTCTCCTTTTTTAGGGTTCCGTAGCCGAATGGCATAAAACGGAACCCTTATAGTTTCATCAAGTCTGTCTGTCTGTCTGTCTGTCTGTCTGTCTGTCTGTCTGTCCGTCCGTATGTCACACCCATTTTATTCTGTAACTATTAGCATTACACAATTGAAATTTGGTAGGAAGATGTATCTTGTTCACCGCTTACCGAATCTCATAAAAAAGTAAAAAAATAATGACAGTTAAGGGGGGGCTCTCATACATGAAACTAAAACCAAAAAAATTTTTTTTGTCAAACCTATACGTGTGGGGTGTCTATAGATAGGTCTTTTAAAATGACATAGAGGTTCCTAAAACCATTTTCTTTTAAAGTCAAACGTTTCATAGCTAGACGCTTCCAAAGTGGTAAAATGGGCGTCCCCCCCCCCATCTAATTTCTAAACCAAGCAAGTGTTAATTTTGAAAAAAATACATGATGTTTATCTTAATAAATACTTTCAACGAAAATTGGTTCGGACGGGATCGAACGAGTAGTTTTTGAGATATAGCACATTTTCAACAACCGCAAACATAACTTTGTACTTCATACAAACACTATGAAAAACAAAGTTATATTTGTAGTCAACAAAATATTGTGGTATTTTACTAAGTAGAAGTAAGTGGATTCCCTAATTCAGTTAAAGTTGTCACGGAACCCTCAGTGCGCGAGTCCGACTCGCACTTGGCCGGTTTTTGTAGAACAACACCACCACACTCCTGTTCCACGCCTCGGGCGTGATGCCCTCCAGCAGGACGGAATTAAAAAGTCTCTGAAGGACTTTAAGTACTGGTGTTCCACCCGCATTCAGAAACTCTGCTGTGATTCCGTCCTCGCCAGGTGCCTTGTTGTTTTTGAGCTGTTTAAGGGCCATCCTAATCTCGTAAAGGCTGATGTCCGGGATGTCTTCGGTGTAGTGTCGGGTCAGGATAGCTCGTGGGTCTCTGACCGAGCTATCAACGGGTTTGGCAACTGAGGTGTACAACTGCCCATAGAACCTTTCGATCTCCCTCAAAACCTCTGCTTTCGTCGACGCTACACTGCCGTCCTCCGTCTTAAGCTTCGTCAACAGGCTTTGCCCAATAGACATGTTCCTTGCAAACACTTTGGAGCCTTGGTTCCGCTCTATCGTTTCTTTAACACTGTTAGTGTTAAAGCAACGGATGTCGTGTCGCAGGGACTTCCATATTTGTCTATTGAGCTGCCGGTAGTTTTCAGCATTAACGGAGGTCTGCAGTGCCATAGATCGACGTTTTGCCATGAGGTCGAGAGTGTGGACCGACAGTTTTTGAGGTCTATCTTTACGGCCAGGCCTAAAAAACTTAGACCCCACCGTTTGGACAGTTTCCACAAACCAGTTGTTTATTTCGTCCACTGTAACACAATTGTCTAGGCAATCAAAGCGGTTTGACAACTCGAGTTGAAAGCTCTCGAGATTTTGGATATGAGCACGAGTCGGTCGGAGCGTGGACTTCATCAGGCGGGATCTTTCCAATACGACATTTATATTCAATGTGCCTCGAACCATTCGGTGATCGCTACCGGTTTTCACCCTGTTGATCACGGAGACATCATTGAATAACCTTGGAAGTCATAATGAAGTCAATCTCGTTTCTCGTGAAGCCATCGGGACTCAACCAGGTCCACTTCCTTTGAGGCGGCTCTTGGAAGAAAGAGTTCATCGCAAAGAGTCCTTCCTTCTCCAGAAAGTCGGCCAGCCTCTGTCCCCTGGCATTTCTTTGCCCGTATCCAAAGGGTCCCACTTTCAACTCATTCTCGCCTCGCTTGCCCAGTTTTGCGTTGAAGTCCCCCATTACAACAGTAAAATAGGTTTTGGAAGTATGCATGGCTCTACTTACGTCCTCATACATTTCCTCCACCTCTTCATCCGGGTGGTCGGTGCATATACCTGTATGACCTTCAGCGAATACCTCTTAGATATTCTGAGTATAAGGTATATCACCCTGCTCGACACACTCTCGATGGTCTCGATATTGTTGACGAGGGACTTGTGAACGAGAAACCCGACACCGCCTTGGGACTTTTGGTCACCCTCCCGGTAGAAGAGCAGGTTGCCGGACTGCAGAGTTATCGTGTCCTCGCCCTCTCTACGGACTTCTGATAAACCCATTATGTCCCAGTGTAACCTGCTCATTTCTTCCTCCAGCTCGAGCAACTTCTCGTCTGTCCTTAGTGTGCACGCGTTATAAGTTACCAGGGCCAGTTGTCGTCGGGGGTGGCAGCGCGACCGCCTCCGGGGATTCTTAGCACCCCCTGCCCCGCCGTTACCGTGACCGCTACCAAAGTCAGGAATAGCGGGGCTGCCGGAGACTGGGGGCCTGGTTTTCTGGTGTACTATCATCACGTGAGGGGATTTTGCCGATAGTCGCCACGCTTGGCAGGCGGGTTGGCGAGCGCAGAGACGCAGCCCCTTGCAGCTGTGACGCTGCTGCCCGTCACAGTCCAACATTTAGCTGCGCCTTATATTGGATGGTTATACCGCCATCGGTCGGTCGTTACCACCAAGTGCGTGTTATTTCTTAAGTTGCGAGCATTATTTGGATGCGGAGTTATTTTAAAACTGATATTTTCTAAGATATTAATTGAAATCAAATGTTGTAAGTGCCATTTTTAGAGTTCCGTAGCCGAATGGCAAAAAACGGAATCTTTATACCTAGTTTAGTTAAGTCTGTCGGTCTGTCTGTCCGTCCGTACCTATGTCACAGCCACTTTATTCTGTAACTATAAGCATCACACTGTTGAAATTTGGTGTAAAGATGTATCCTGATAACACAGCTTTACGATTCTTATACAAAAAAATAAAAATATATTTAAGAGGGGGATATTATTTTACATGAAACTAAAACCGGTTTTTTTTGTCGAACCTATGCGTGTCTATGGATAGGTCTTTCAAAAGGACATATAGGTTCCTAAAACCATTTTCTTTTAAAGTCTACCGTTTGATAGTGTGAGCGGCATTGGCAAATAATACAATTCGATTACGTTTAGAACTATATTGCTTAAATTTTGATACACGAGCACTCCAACTACGCCGAGCTCGAACTCCAGCTCCGCCATCTTGGCCGCTTCCTTAGTGTTGTCCATCGTCCGACGCTAGGGCGGTGCGCCTTGTCGATATTCACGCTACGAGGGTCAAACTGAAAGTTCTTAGAACTGGCCACTTATAAACAATATAATAAAAAAAATATTCTAAAATTTGAAAATAGAACTCTTTGCCAATATTACTGAGTAAATATTTCATTCATTTGTCATTTGTTTTACGATTTGGCGGCAAATTGAAAATTGACTGTGTCACGTCAACATGAATTTAACACGAGAAAATTTTCGTGCAATGATTTTTTATGACTTTCGATGTCATTTAAGTCAACAAGAAAGTTATGATAGACTACGATTGGCCTTTCACGATGAAGCCCCATCTCGTGCGACTGTTTACAACTGGTTTAATGAGTTTAAACGTGGTCGCACTAATCTCACTGATGATGTACGTGAGGGACGGCCTTCTACGGCGACGACTGAAAATAACATCTGTGTTGTGCGGCGTATGATAGAGACTGACAAAAGAGTGACCTATCAGCAGATTCGGACAAGCTTAGGCATCGGTATGAGTGAAGTGCACAAAATCCTCCACGAACATTTAGCGGTCAGGAAGCTTTGCGCCCGGTGGATACCTCATAATTTGACTAAGGCTCAAAAACTCCATCGTGTGGATTGGTGCCGTAAAATGATTGAAAGATTTAACGGAGGTGACTCAAATGCTGTGTTCGACATACTAACAGGTGACGAAAGCTGGATTTACTGTTATGATCCTGAAACCAAAAGACAATCTGCTCAGTGGGTGTTTCCTTTCGAGGAGTTGCCAACTAAAGTGAAGAGAGATCGAAGTGCGGGAAAAAAATGGTGGCCTCGTTCTTTGGAAGGATAGGTCATTTCGCCACAATTGTGTTAGAGGATCAAAAAACAGTTTCTGCAGAATGGTACACTACCAATTGTTTGCCACTTGTCTTGGAAAAAGTTCGAGAGAAACGACCTCGCAGTAGGATCCTCCTTCACCACGACAACGCCTCGTCGCACACCGCCAAGCGAACGATCGACTATTTGGCGACATCAAACGTTGAATTACTGGGTCACCCGCCGTATAGCCCCGACCTCGCGCCTTGTGATTTTTATTTATTTCCAAAAATTAAAGAAAAACTTAAAGGAAAGCGGTTTATGAATGCTGAAGAAGCGGTGGCTGCGTATCGCGATGCCATTGAAGAGACCCCTAAGGACGAGTGGGCAAAGTGCTTTTCCCAGTGGTTCCATCGCATGCAGCGGTGTATTGACGTCAATGGACAATATTTTGAAAAGATATAATAAAACTAATAACTGGCTAATGTAATCAGTTTTTGATTTTCTAAGAACTTTCAGTTTGACCCTCGTAACAATAGATAGACGCTTCCAAAGTGGTAAAATGCCCCCCCCCCCCTCTAACTTGTAAACTAAGCATGTGTAAATTTTAAAAATACATATAAAATACAGATCTTCACAAATAGTTTCAACGAAAATATGTTTTGAACGAGATCCAACTAGTAGTTTTGAGATATACCTAGCACACTTTTAACAACCGCAAGCATAACTTTTTTTTTCATACAAAAACTATGAAAAACAAAGTTATATTTGCTGTCAACAAAATATTGTGGTATTTTAGCTAAGTGGAAGTAAGCGGATTCCTTAATGCAAGTAAAGTTGGCACGGAACCCTCAATGCGCGAGTCCAACTCGCACTTGAGCGTTTTTTTTTTAAATGAATTGGTCGTGATGATAAATATGTTTATTTTGATAAAAATACCTACCCTTCCGCTTCAAACACAATTTGAAAATAGTAAATTTTTTAAAATCAAATTTATGAACATATAAAAAAGTTTGTAGTGAGTAAATCATATCAGATAGATATAGGTAGGTATGCTGTCGCGACTATATTGTTGAACTTTTACTGAACCCGTTTTTGCACCATTTTTCATCATTGCTCTGCTTTTAAGTAGGTAGTACCTACCGTAGTGTTTTATAGCTTAAAACCTTCCTCGATAAATAAGCTATGCAACACCAAACAATTTCAAACCGGTCCAGTAGTTCTAGAGATTAGCGCGTTCAAACAAACAAACAAACTCTTCAGCTTTATCACTCGTCACAATATAGCTTGGAGTGCGGCGTCAGACAAGGTGGTCTCAGCTCTCCACGTCTTTTTAATTTGTACGTGAATGGTCTGATTGATGAGCTTAGTCGAGCCGGTGTCGGATGTTCGATCGATGGTAAGATTGTAAACAACATTAGTTACGCGGACGACATGGTTCTGCTGAGCCCATCAGTCAGAGCTCTCAATAGCCTGGTTGGAATATGTGAGAGGTATTCAATTCAATTCAATTCAATTCAAGTTATTTATTTCAGAATAAAATCCATATAGTGTTAGTAAAATATTGGTCTTATTCTATTGTTAGTAATTGTGATTTTTTTTTAACATATTACGAAAATTATAATATTTAAATGGCTTTTGGTAGGACTACCACACTAGATGTTGTGATAGCGGGTGGCAGGGGAATGAAGCTGCAGCCATCGGCGCAGCAGAGGGGAGTCCCACCGGTCAGCCAGCGCGTTTAGGATGCCGTTGGAGCTGCATCGCACGCGTGCCGATAGCGAGGCGCACCGTTTTCTAATGATCGTATAGAAACAATCGACGTGCGCCTCGGCAAACATGGATGACGCACTACAATGACGTGGCAGGCCGAACAGCATCCTAAACGCGTTGTTGTATTGAACGCGTAGTGCACTATACGTCCGCTGCGTAAAGTCCGCCCACAGACTGCACGTGTAGAACGATTGACAGTAGGCTTTGAAAAGCGTCAGCTTGACTTGTTTACTACAACGTGCAAATCTGCGAGCCAACATGTTACAGCGAACACACAACGCCCTACGCTCCCTTTCCAAATCCACAGAGTCCGAGAGGTTATGAGTGACCCAGTGGCCCAGATACTTAAATTGTTCAACTCTCTTCAGTCTGGTGCCACCGAGAGAAATAGAGGGCACACTCCTCTGGTTTCCGGCCGCCCCAGCCCGAAAAACCATGAACTCGCTTTTAAGCGAGTTGTATCTGAGCCCGTGTGTCAGTGCATAATCTTCACACATTCGAAGTAGTTTTCTCAATGCTCCGATCGATGGGCTCAGCAGCACCATGTCATCGGCGTAACTAATGTTATTAATACACACCCCACCTACGTGACAGCCTACATAGGTGCTGCTGAGCTCCTCGATCAGTCCGTTGATGTATAGGTTGAAAAGCTTGGGTGATGTCAATCCCCCCTGTCTCACCCCGCATTGCAACCCATACTCTTCAGACCGCGACCCAGCCCATTTTACAAAATTTTTCTGATTGTCATACCAATATTTAAATATAGATATAACCTCAGGAGGCAGGCTAGTTTCACAATCTAGTTTCTTCCACAGTAAACTGTATGATACTAGGTCAAATGCCTTTGACAAGTCCAAAAAACAAGCATAGACCATTGCGTTGTCCCATGGACTAAAGTACAATACAACTAAGTGTGAGATCCTTGTTTTCAAGTCAGGTAAAAAGAGTCCTTATTTCGTACCTCCTGTAAGAATAGGAGATGTTCCGCTTAGGAGAGTCACAAAGTTTAAGTACTTGGGCCATTGGGTGACGGAGGACCTTACTGATGACGAGGATATGGAACGGGAGCGTAGAGCCTTGTCGGTTAGATGTAATATGGTTATAAGAAGGTTTGCTGGGTGTTCGAAAGACGTAAAGCTAACGCTATTTAAAACTTATTGTCAAACTCTCTACACCAGCAGCCTGTGGACTAACTACACTAAAAAAGCTTTTAATGCTCTACGCATTCAATACAATGGAAGTTTCAGAATGCTGATGGGGCTACCGAGGTTCTGTAGATTGTCGAACAAGGTAAGCAACGCATCAGGAATGTTTGCGAGGCGAAAGTTGATTGTTTTTACACAATAATGCGAAAGAGAGTGGCCTCACTGATGCGACGTCTACGGGTGAGCCCTATCAGTCTTCTGAATACATTATTGGAAAAACTGGATTGTCCTATAATTAAGCATTGGAACCGAGTGCACATGTTTACCAATGTTAGTGACACAAATTATAGATTCAATAATAAATATGAATGTAATTAATGAAAATAATTGTAATTGTATATTGTAATCCGACTTATCACATAAAACTACTAACTTAGTATAAGATACTACTAACGATAATGGATTGTATTATCTGACTTAATAAATTAAATTATATTATTATATAGACTAGCAGTTTCCCGCGGCTTCACCCGCGTAAATGTCGTGTCTTTTAAAATATGGCTGTAAATTATAGCCCAAGTGGTATTCCAATATACTTATAAATTATATTTTTGTTAAGTTTGATCAAAATCCATTCAGTAGTTTTAGCGTGAAGGAGTTACAAACATACATCCATCCTAACAAACTTTCGCATGTAAAAGTAGGTGTTGGATAGTAGAATGTTTTTTCGGATTCTTACTAAAACAATCTAACAAAATATTTTAACTTTTTATGAATAAGACTGTAAATGAGCACATTATTATTATTTTTATTCCGTAGTCGTGGAGAAGGGACACCTAATGATGACATCAACACAGTGTTTTTGTATTCTCTTATGGTGTCACCACTCCGCCCGGCGGCATATGTCAAAAAATTGTAAGATACTATGGAAAAAGCCGCTACGGCATGGGTAGCGAAGAGGTTTCATTACACATATTATGTGTCTTTACGTTTACTATATTAGCATTGACATGAAAAGTCTATTGACATGATAGGAGCCAATGTTAAGTTAGCTTTGCGTGTTGCGTTGCGCGAAGCGGACCGTCAGAAACACAAACATAGGTGAAGTTTGTAGCGTTCAAGTAGGACCGTTTTCGCAAGCGTTTATTCGAGTAGTAGCGTTGCATGTCGCGATTTTCGCCGCGTGGGACGCGGCAAATGGACAATACTTCAGTGTAATGTAATGAATATGATGGTACCTTTAAGGTTAACGTCTTGTTTGTTGTTCAATAAGTGTTTGGATTGATGAATGCTGATTTTTAGGTCCAATATTTGGTGTGACACGTAACGGGAATCCTGTGATCCAGATGGGCCCATACAGGTTTAACCGGATGAACCGCTGCAAAGGGCCTAAAGTGAGGTGGACGTGCATCAAGACACCAGGCGGCTGCCGCGCTGCACTTACCACCTTTGACAACATCATCATCAAAACTCAAAATGAGCACAATCATTAATAAAGATAAGAAAGGTAGAGGACACCTTATAATGATGTCAGCAGAGTGTTTGTTTCATACAGATGATATAGGTACACTTACTTTCATACAGATGAAAGGACTTCATGTTCACAATATGCGCATGTCTGTTACAAATATGAAACTAAAATCATGATGCGTTTCTATTTTATTTATGGCTTTGTATCAATTAAAAATATATCGTGAAGTTACTAACTAGCTAAGTTTTTCTTTTTCAAGACTTTCATAGTTAGGATGATAAACATCATTGTTTTAGGTCCTGTATTTGGTGTGACGTGTCATGGGAACCCTTTTATACAGTTGGGTCCATACAGATTTAATCGTCTGAGTCGCTACAAGGGGCCCAAAGTGCGGTGGATATGTAATAGGAAGACGAGTGGTTGCCGAGTTGCATTCACCACTGCGGACAAAGTCATTATCAAAACTAAAAATGAACATAACCATTGAAGGGACTAAAAGCGCAGCGTAGGACGTCCACCGATAAGATGGACAGATGACCTAGTAAAGATCGCAGGACCTTACTGGATGCAGACCTCTCACAACCGGTCGCTGTGGAAAACTGTGGAGGAGGCTTATGTTCAGATGTGGACGTCCTTTGGCTGACAAGGAAGATGATGATAATGATTGAGATGGACACGTGTCTAATGATCACGTTATAGAGGAACGGAAATAGTAAACGGATGTGAATTTTGATTTATTATGTAAATTTCGTTGAAACGTATAGGTAAGTAAATAGATATTATTGCTATCTTCGTAGCTACTTCTTCAAAACTTTCATGCATGATGATTATTAAAAAACAAGGTGTGGCGATTAACTTATTAACCCTCTTAGGTCTAATATTTAGTGTGACCCGTCATGGGAACCCTGTTCTCCAATTGGGTTCATACAGGTATAATCGTGCCTAAAGTGCGGTGGACATGTACTAGAACGAGCGGTGGCTGCCGTGTGTCGCTCTCTACATTGGACGACGTCATCTTTAAAACTCACAATGAGCGGAATCATTAAATACTATACGCCCGTTACACACTGCAACTTTTAGCATCGCGAGCGACTCGCGCAAAAAGTCGCAGTGTGTAAAGGGGTTTAGTGGGAGCCATTCTTGTTTATATTTATACGGGCTTGAATTGCACTCACCGCTGCTGAGAACATCGTCAACAAAACTCGAAATGAATACTACAAACATTGAAAAGGTGAAGTTTAGATGGACGCTTAAAGATGACGTAATATTGATGTAGAAACAAAACTATGAAATAGATGTGAATTTTGTTTATAATGTAAATAGAATCCTTTGGAAATTATTAGTATTATTACTAACATGCTACTACTTCGTCTCTGAAACTTTAATGTAAGAGCATAATGATTTATTAATATGTCAATAAACACAGTTTGGCGGTTAACTTATTAATCCATGCTTTTAGGTCCAACATTTGGTTTGACTCGTAAGGGAAACCCAGTGATCCAGGTGGGCACCTACCGGTTTTACCGGGGGAACCGCAACAAGGGATCTCGGGTGCGGTAGACCTGCATGAAGACGGCGGGGGGCTGCCGCGCCTCGCTCACCACCTTGGATGACGTAATCGTCAAAACTCACAATGAGCATAATCATTAAATACTTACCTAGGTCTAGGTCGACACATAAGGATGACGTCACTGAGGTTTCTTGGTGACGTATACATTAAGTATGTGTGTGTCAGAAGGGTTGTTCTTGTATTAGATTTTACATTTTTCACGCGACATAAGTCGAATGTCGTAAATGTTTGAGGTGTTGTTACATTTCTTTTCCTGCTAGGACATGTTCGTTACTTTGACACACAGGTCCTTGGTTTAACAAGTCTAGACGAGGGAAGCCTGTCATCTTGGTGGGAAACAATAAGTTCTGGCTAGGCAGATACTCAAGGTTTCAGGGGAAGCGATGGTACTGATGGCAAATCCGCATTGATCACCAATAATTTTGTCAAAGTCGACACTCAGGGAGAGCGCAACCATCAGTGTGAAATATGTTATCTGCTTAAACACTTTTTATCATACATTATCATATTTCACTTAAAATTATGTAGTAGATGTTTATCTCTGTTAACAAATTTGTATAATTTAACGTACGTACGTAGTGAGTTCATACATTTCTAACATTTATATTTTTAACATTTTCGTGTGTAGTGGGAACAAACTATGTTAATAAGTGCCTTATCTGTATAGAAAATGCTGTGAATGACGTGTTACTTTGAAGTTCATTGAAAGGTCATTTGATATGAAATATAAAACAGTTTAAAGCGAATACGATTTATTAGTATTAAGCTTACTTTTTTTGGTTAATTTTATTAATAAAAGAAGACCTCAATTTTGTTTATTCTTTAAAAGAGTTTATTTTTTGGGTAAGAGGTTCCTGGACCCTCGTTTAATATTAACTGACATTCAGTTAGTTCAAAAGATGTTAGGAATAAACTATAGGTACTATTAATTATTGTCAAAATTGTTCAATAGCTGCGGCTAAGGCTAAAATAAGGCTGCTGAAGTTAATATATTTTTAAGTATAAGTGACTATTTTAGTCATAGAAGTCAATGACTACAGTAATGGATTTCTCATTATTAGATTTAAGTACAAACCTACTTGTCGTCAGGGTATTAAACATAATAAAAAAGGAGAGGCCTATAACATGATACAGATGAATATTTTTATACGTTTATAAGCATGCCACGCAATTTAAATATACTAGAATTAAATCAAACCAAAAAGAAGTACGAGCACTTACAAGTATTTAGTTTTTGTTAAAGATGATATATTTTTTATGTTCTTGTTATAATCATGTAATAAATATGATACTTATTTCGGCGAGTTTTCATTTTTTATACAGTGTGTGTAATAATATAACTTTAAGGGCAATATGTATTTACAATTATACTAATTATAGGTACATATACTGAGTCATTTTACGCAAATATTAGTAAAAGGGTATTTTAATCGTTAATAACTCGAAGTAATAAACCCAAAGTAGTGATTGACAAATCAATTTGTTAAGTAGGTAACTTTAATACTATTAGGTTTTTTATGTATGTCTACTTTTTTAAAATTAAATGCCCTAATGTGCAAAAGACTGTAAAAAAAACTTTGTTCTTTCGGTAAATAAAAATTGAAGCCAACTAAACCAAAAACGACCCCTAAACGACGTTAGACCCGTGAATTTCCCGTCTAAGATAATTTTCGTGTAAATAAAAACAAAAAACACTTTCATATGATGGGGTTTAATAATTGACTCCCTTTGGGGTATTTTACTCGATAAAATTCACTGTAGATATTGCCCTTAAAGTTTTATTATTTCACGCCTGGACACACTATAAATTTTCCCTGTCCCTTAGTATCAACTGTGGTATTATGGGACTCTTAGTATTATAATTGATGTTTGAATCCGAATATCCTTACCCGTATTTCATATTGTTATTTTAAAGAGGCGCCACTAGGCGCGTAGTAAAGTTAGCCTGTAATGTCCCACTGCTGGGCGAAGGCATAATCTCAACTATGAGGTAGCTTTAGCCATACTATACCACGCGGGCTCAGTGTGGTTTGGTGGAGGGGTGTTTGCAACCTTAGGCCGCATACTGGACGGCCGCGGGTGCGGGCGCGGAGGCGACATTTGATATTTATGCTTAAGTTTGTATTAACCGTTCTGGAGGGCCGCGGCGCGGGCGACGAGGAATTGCCTTGCCGCTCGCACCGCAGTAGCCCCCGCGCCCGCACCCGCGGCCGTCCAGTTTGCGGCCTTACTGTTAGATGTTATCAATCAAGCCGCCTAAAAGGCTTCTGAACAGACTTAACCACTAATAAAAGCCTATACCTGTTGCTTAAAAGCTTGTGAGGGTTACAATTGAAGTTGCTGGTAAAAAGCTAGAGGTGGTGCCCTCTGGTTTATGGCAGTTAGCTGGATCCAACGGCGTAACGTGCCGTGCTCCGAAAGCACGGCGATGCTCGTGATATTCGTCACTTACATGGTTCACCATCCTAACACGACCGCGCCGTTGGTTGCATAACTTCGGTATCACTACCACCACTGCGCTACGAGCTCCTTACGAGCATTGTGCGTCGGCAACTACAGATTCAGCCGGCGCTAGCGTTGGGTTTGTGAACGGTAATTTACTCAATTTCGAGTAAATTACCAAAAACATGTAATTTACTCGGTAAAATTACCGATGACTGGGAAAATATTCAAATGATTTTAATTAACAAAACTTAATGTATAAATATACTTAAATCCTTTACCAAATTACCATGAATAACATTTCAGTCATTTTTACTGACTTAGCATGATGATACTTCTTTACATGCCAATACGAACACGAACGTTTGAGCTAGATTCACATCACACAAAAATATATTTATTAGGTTTATTTTTGTTTTGCACTTTGTAATTTATGAGTGATATTGTGTTTGTAATATAAACATATTAATGTTTATTTAAAAAAAGGAGGTTATCAATTCGACCTATAAGGTATGTGATATTGTTAGAATTTTATATTGTTCAAGTGGATTAATCTATTAAGGCTTCCAAAGTTCCAAACACGTGTTCAAAATTTCGTAAGTGTATGTGTGTTTGATGTTTTTTTCACCACGGATTTCTTGAAAACGAGAAGTCATAGCGAGATGATTATTTTTTGTTCAATCAGATATATTGCTACATAGGGGACCTACAGTGTAAGTTCCATCAAAACCAGTAGTTTTCGTTTTATAGGTTATTAATTTAATAACTGAAAATCACGAAAAAGGGTACAATTTTTGAAAAAAAAATGCCTCCTTATCATACTGACCTAAAAGCTAAGCTTATCATTCACCTCACCATCGTCTGCGTCGCCGGTTCCTTTTCACTTTCTTACTCAAGATATTCAAGTATTTAAACAAACTAACTAGTTGCAGAGCGCAAGCCACAACTAATTCAACCTTCAATCAGAATCAGAAGCGAGGAGATACGTAGAAGAACTAAGGTAACGGACATTCCCTTCGAATCAGTAAGCTCTAGTGGCAGTGGGCACTTTGGCAGGGCACATAGCAGGGCACATAGCAGGGAACTGATGGCCGCTGGGGCAGAAAAGTTCTAGATTGGATACCCTTCGACCAAAAGCGCAGCGTGGGATGCCCACCGACAAGATGGAC
Source organism: Pyrausta purpuralis (assembly GCA_963924145.1). Taxonomy (NCBI): domain Eukaryota; kingdom Metazoa; phylum Arthropoda; class Insecta; order Lepidoptera; family Crambidae; genus Pyrausta; species Pyrausta purpuralis. The sequence continues at coordinate 26,399,657 of OZ001643.1, forward strand.
AGACGACCTTGTTAAGATCGCAGGATCAAACTGGATGCAGACCGCTCACAACCGGTCGCTGTGAAAAGCAGTGGGGGTGGCATATGTTCAGCAGTGGACGTCTTTTGGCTGATAATGATGATGATGATGTGTGAACATCAATGTGAACAGCAAGCTCGCGTCAGCTCTCGTGCACGAATATTTCTTCGAACGTTTCGTCAATAACCAGACGAGAAGCGAGCGCGAATGTTAAATGCCATTTAATAATTTACGCAACGCGCACGAATATTCGTTATCTGTTTTATATGGTGACCCTAGTAACGTAAAAAATAATCAATTTTTGAAGTATTTGCTACCATCAACACCGCCAACAACCGTTTGGATTAAAACTTTAATCATGCACAAATTATAAAATAAATAAATATAGCAACTGAATATTTTACGGTCTATTTGGTAAATTACGAGTATTTTACCATTTTTACCATAAATTACCGTATTTTTCATTACTTACCATTTTGTTTTTTTACCTGCCCAACTCTAGCCGGCGCATTGCGAGAGGACCAAGTCAAGATGGCTGTGTGCCAGCATATCGTCTAGTTGCAGTGCCATCCTCATCACTAATGAAGGCATCGTCATCAGGACTTTAAACTGCCACAATCACACAAAATTATCGGCTAAGATACAAATAATAATTTAGGGGTTATTATTATTTTATTTTGTTGACAAAATACCTACCTACTACTTATCTTTAAGAAAACGTAAGAATTATTTGTATACAATAGCAAGTACTGCTTACTGATACCGTAGACTGGCTTTTTAGGGTTCCGTAGCCAAATGGCAAAAAACGGAACCCTTATAGTTTCGTCAAGTCTCTCTGTCTGTTTGTCCGTCCGTATGTCACAGCCACTTTATTCTGTAACTATAGATAAGCATTACACTACAAGCACACTGTTGAAATTTGGTAGAAAGATGAATCCTGTTAACCGCTTTACGATTCTTATACACAAAATCAATAAAAATATTATATTTAGCGGGGCTCCCATACATAAAACTAGAACCGAAAAAAAAAATTGTCAAACCTATACGTACAATGACATAAAGGTTCCTAAAACCATTTTCTGATAAAGTGTAACGTTTCATAGCTAGACGCTTCCAAAGTGATAAAATGGGCGTCCCCCCATGTTACTTCTAAGATAAGAGTGTAAATTTTGAAAAAAATTATATCGTAGATCTTAACAAATACTTTCAACGAAAATTGGATTGCACGAAATCGAACTAGTAGTTTTTGAAATATAGCACATTTTCAACAACCCCAAACATAACTTTGTTCGTCATACAAATCTAAACTATAATATTATAAAGCTCAAGAGTTTGTTTGTTTGTTTGTTTGTTTGTTTGTTTGTTTGTTTGAACGCGCTAATCTCAAAAACTACTGGCCCGATTTGAATTTTTTTTTTTACGTTGGATAGTCCATTTATCGAGGAAGGCTTTAGGCTATATAACATAAAGATACGACTCATAAGACCACAGCAGCAATGAAAAATGTTGCGAAAACGGGAGAAAGATATTCCTTTTGAGAGCTTCCGCTGCATACGCTGCGAAAACCGCTTAAGTTACACAAAAATTATGTATGACAGGATTGTTCAACATTAACAGTTCTATAATAAAGTCCGCGACAGCATATGTCTATCTTTTATGGTTGACTTACTACAACCTTTTTTATGTTCATAAATTTGTAAAAAAATAATGCATTATTTTTAGAGGTGTATTAAACACACAGGTATTTATTCTTATATCAAAATAAATAGATTCATCATCACGAGCATTTCATGTAGAACAAAGTTGCCCTTTTTATCATTTGATTTCAATAAATATCTTAGCAGCTTTCACAGTTTTAACATAACTCCGCACCAAAATAATGTTCGCAGCTTAAGTACAACGTGCGCTTGCGCTAATATATTATAAATCTGAAGAATTTGTTTGTTTGAACGCGCTTATCTCAGGAACTGCTGGACCGATTTGAAAAAATATTTCTGTGTTGGATAGCTTATTTATCGAGAAAGGCTTTAGGATATAAAACATGACGCTGTGACGGGAGGGAAGGGAGCAAACTCAAAACGCGCGGACGAAGTCGCGGGGGACCGCTAGTATTATATAAAACAAAGTTATATTTGCAGTCAACAAAATATTGTGGTATTTTACTAAGAGGAAGACAGTGGATTGCCTTATTCAATCAAAGTGGGCACGGAACCCTCAGTGCGCGAGTCCGAATCGCACTTGGTCCGTTTTTTAAAAGTACTTAGCTTCACTTTTAGATTCAAGGGACTCCGACTTCTTGTATTATATCTGTCTATGAATTTATATTTTGTTTTCTTTAGTGGCTTACTTCAAGACCACTCCATGTGGGAACCCAGGCCTTTTGCATGGGTGACTACCGGTACAAGAAGCATAACAACAGCTTAGATCTTTGGGGCTGGGCCTGCGTCAAGGTAAAGTTCGTCTGCACCATCACCATTGACAAACTCATCGTCAAGACTCTGAACACATAACCATTGAATTGCGATGTGAATTTTCGCGGACGAAAACGTTTGACGAGATTTCACTCCAAATATTTTTCTCAAATCTGAAAGATTTGTGTTTTTTATTAATTCTATTACGGCAACTTTATCTTAAGTACAAATTCTCGTATAGTACAAGTTTTCTTTTTCCTACTCGAACATCAATTGTTGCAATTAGTGTGTTTTATTTTTTTAAATTAATACTAACAAATAAGACAAATATTGTTGCCAGGGGAGAGAGGAGAGGTGAGAGGGGGGTAAGAGGTGATGATCATAGGCAAAAACTAGTTCTACCGCTGGTGCTATAGCAGAGACCGCGGATGCCGCGCCACCGTCACCACTTACACCAATGACGTCGTCAAGTTAAAGAACATACATAACCAGTAAGAAAGATAAGAGATTTGCTAATTCAGTTTTTATATCTCTACTAGCGGACCCGACAGACGTTGTCCTGTCTACACGTCTTTAATTTGAAAATTGATCCCCTTGAACACACACAAAAAATTTCATCAAAATCGGTCCAGTCGTTTGAGAGAAGTTCAGTGACATACACACTCACAGAAGAATTATATAAAAATAAATAAAAAATCTATATTGTCTCGGGTCTGGGTGTTGTGGTACCACCGTTGTGTCTGATTTTTCATAACACAAGTGCATGAGCTACTTACTTTAGGATCAGATCAATGTATGAGATTGGTGTCCAATATTTTTGATTGAATGCAGAAAGACTCCTTATTGTATTAATTATGTAGTAGTTTTTTTTTTTTTTTTTTTTTATTGGACACCAATCACATATATTGCTCTGATCCCAAAGTAAGTAGCCAATGCACTTGTGTTATAGAAATCAGACACAACGGTGGTACCACAACACCCAGACCCGAGACGATATAGAAAAGATCGTTTTCTACATTGACCCGACCGGGAATCGAACCCGGAACCTCACGAGATGGCGACGCTTGAAACCAGCGTGCTAGCCACTCGACCACGGAGGTCGTCAAAGAACTTGGCTGTAAGCTATAAGATGACAGATCTGTAAAATTGAACTATTTATGCTTAAGCCATTTACTCAGATAGGCGCAGTCTATGAGAAAAAGTCTACTTTGTGGATGATTAATAAAGTTCAATTTGTAGGTATGATTAATTTTCACCAGAATGACGAGTAGGATGATGAACGTCATTACATAAACTTGCGTAGCTGCAGTTTTATTTGAAAAGTTCCCTATGCATGAATGATTAAGTTTAAATAGCGTTTTGAAGCTATCTACTTACATGGTGAGTTTCTCGTTGTATTCAATATATATTTAACCGACTTCAAAAAAGGAGGAAGCTATCAATTCGACTGTATGTTTTTTTTTGTTTCTATGTTACCTCATATCTCAGTCGTTTGTCGACCGATTCGAAAAAAAATTTGCTTACCTAGAGGGTATACCTTCTAGTTGGTCTCATTGTTGCCAATTTGGGATCTGATGATGGGATCTTGGTGTAATCGAGGGAAACCTTCAAATTTTGAAGGCACGTATAGTATGTTTTTACTAAAATCTTAATGTTGACGTGTTGTTACGTCTGATAGTTAACATCTTGTTGGGCTGATTTGATGGTGGAACTTCTTAACGCTTAGGAGTTCAGTAATTATAATGACAGAACTTAGGTAGTTTGTAGCTTCATAAAGAACAGAGTCATAATGTGCAACTCCCCCCCCCCCTCTTCTGTTTCAGAAAAAACCGACCTCAAAACCAAAATGCACTAAAAACTCTTAAATAATCTCTTGACCATTGAAAGGAAAGAAATCCATTGTTTTCTTAAAATGTCGGAGATCAATACAATTTTCTTAATTACAAATACCTTCCCTTTACAAATAGGTACTTTATTCGATTTTTTTCAAAGAATTTTCTAATTAATTATATTATGTTGACGTCTTGTTTCTTTTTCAGAATCGTCAGACGATCATCAGCTAGAGGCGGTTTTCACAAAATCTCGTTTCGGTAAGCCGGCGATCCAGATGGGGCGATACCGGTTCAATAAGTGGTCGGGCAGTAAAGGACGGCGCGCGCGCTGGGTCTGTGCCAAGACCTGCTACGGATGCCGCGCCAAGATCATCACCATGGATGACATTATCATCTCCGCGATATGTGTGCACAACCATTGAGTTGTATACTTTACTTACCGCTCTGATTGCATTATAAGACGCTGAACGTGTAAACGTACCATGTCAAAGATATCCTTAAATTAATTTTGAAACGTTTTATGATGACTGATATTAGAATTAATTTTAAAATATTTTTTTTATCTCCCTTAAATTCCCCACGTTTTTGTTAGTCGACGTTGTATTATGGCGGGATTAGGCATTATGTTAAATTTTATTTTGGTGTGATGCTATTGATTGCTTAGGTCGTTATTGTTTGTAAAGATGGAGAAGGCGGAATAAATTTATAGTGTATGAATACTGTCTTACTTTTTTATTTTTAACGTATTTGAGATGTATGCAGAGGTTGTCTTGCTTTAAAATAATTATATATATTTCAATTTGTAGTATTTACTGATAATGAAGTTACCCCCGTTGTTGCAACAGTTAATCATCATAATCGATTTTCAATTTACTAGAAAAAGTAATCGACTGTACATATTATAAATAAAATATTTAAAACCTTTGGATCAAACCATCAACTGCATCTCAAGACATTTTGATACATGTGTTCAAGATAATTAGTAATAATAGCGTTATATCATTAAAATATATGATAAGTGTGTATCTTAAACTTTCAGTGGCAATAATCGCAATGTCTACCCGCAGTAACCCCGTCATTCAGATAGGTCAGTATTGATTCAACCGGTGGAGCGGCAGCAAACGATCCACAACTCGTTGGATGTGCAACAAAGTCCACAGTAGCTGCAAAGCGAAGATAATGACTGTAAATGAAATCATTGTCCAGTATTTTGACGACCTCAAACACTGATTGTGTACTTGGTGTGAGGTAGTTGTTATCGTTCAGATTTTTAAAATTGTAAGCAGTAGGTGACATCTCATTTTTATTTTCCTGTCCATCCCCAGCTTCTCTAAATATCCTTGAGTATGCATGGGGTTTGTGCATTTATGTTACGATGTAGTTTTTTCAGGATACAATCGTAGATGCTTTTAGAGACGTTGCACACAACTTTTTTGTTTTTGACGTCTCGGAATGGGAAGCGTGTGATAGTAAACGGCATTCGACAGTCACCGATATAACAAAAAAAAAACCGACTGACTGATGACTGAAGAGATCTGCTGAATGTTGTTTACACATTCCAGATCCGATTTTTGCTGTGTCCAGATACGGGAAACCAGTGATCCAGTACGGTCGGTACCGGTACAACAGAAAGGCCAGCCCTAAAGGCCCGCGCGCGCGGTGGCTCTGCGTGAAGGAGCGCTCCAACCAGTGCCGAGCCAAGATCATCACTATCAACGACGTCATCGTCTACCATGATAATGAGCATAACCACATGTGATCTCACCACAATCAGGCTGTGCTATTATGTAATTTATCCAATGGATTCCATGTGAATAAGGATAATTTATGAAATATGTTTCAAAGTCCCTTAATACATGTAAACCAAAAGATTATCAGAATCATGACTAATGAACCATATTTTTTATATAACTTATCTCAGAAAGCATGTCTTGCATGTAGCATGACATAGTGCATGTGCAATACGCTAATGTCTCTCTCTCTCTTTAACTTTTGTTTAAAAATGAAAATGTCGTTTCAATCAAGTATTTCACGTTTCTTAAATCGTGTTATTTGATTAAATTAACGCAATATATTTGTTTTAACAATAATTTTCTTAAAGTATTTTTACAAACTTAAGACGAAAAGAAGGCAAGTATGCGCGCTAGAGCCGCCCGAAGCGAACTGATCAAAGCGCACGCGTCTGTCTTAGAGACATCTATTTGGTATTTTTATATTCATGATATAGTTTATTGCAGGTAATTTATTAAAATATATAAATGCATAATTTATTCAAGGAAAACAATAGAATACCATCAATAAAATATGAAATTGTAACAGAAGTATTTGATTCACTATCTCTAAAAGTTTGTGTTTCTTGAATTATCATTATTTTCTTGCCCTCCCCTTACTTTAACTGTATGTATAGTACCTATGGATCCTGTGATCCACATCGGGTACGAGGGTCAAACTGAAAGTTCTTAGAACTGGCCACTTATAAACAATATAATAAAAAAAATATTCTAAAATTTGAAAATAGAACTCTTTGCCAATATTACTGAGTATATATTTCATTCATTTGTCATTTGTTTTACGATTTGGCGGCAAATTGAAAATTGTCTGTGTCACGTCAACATGAATTTAACACGAGAAAATTTTCGTGCAATGATTTTTTATGACTTTCGATGTCATTTAAGTCAACAAGAAAGTTATGATAGACTACGATTGGCCTTTCACGATGAAGCCCCATCTCGTGCGACTGTTTACAACTGGTTTAATGAGTTTAAACGTGGTCGCACTAATCTCACTGATGATGTACGTGAGGGACGGCCTTCTACGGCGACGACTGAAAATAACATCTGTGTTGTGCGGCGTATGATAGAGACTGACAAAAGAGTGACCTATCAGCAGATTCGGACAAGCTTAGGCATCGGTATGAGTCAAGTGCACAAAATCCTCCACGAACATTTAGCGGTCAGGAAGCTTTGCGCCCGGTGGATACCTCATAATTTGACTAAGGCTCAAAAACTCCATCGTGTGGATTGGTGCCGTAAAATGATTGAAAGATTTAACGGAGGTGACTCAAATGCTGTGTTCGACATACTAACAGGTGACGAAAGCTGGATTTACTGTTATGATCCTGAAACCAAAAGACAATCTGCTCAGTGGGTGTTTCCTTTCGAGGAGTTGCCAACTAAAGTGAAGAGAGATCGAAGTGCGGGAAAAAAAATGGTGGCCTCGTTCTTTGGAAGGATAAGTCATTTCGCAACAATTGTGTTAGAGGATCAAAAAACAGTTTCTGCAGAATGGTACACTACCAATTGTTTGCCACTTGTCTTGGAAAAAGTTCGAGAGAAACGACCTCGCAGTAGGATCCTCCTTCACCACGACAACGCCTCGTCGCACACCGCCAAGCGAACGATCGATTATTTGGCGACATCAAACGTTGCATTACTGGGTCACCCGCCGTATAGCCCCGACCTCGCGCCTTGTGATTTTTATTTATTTCCAAAAATTAAAGAAAAACTTAAAGGAAAGCGGTTTATGAATGCTGAAGAAGCGGTGGCTGCGTATCGCGATGCCATTGAAGAGACCCCTAAGGACGAGTGGGCAAAGTGCTTTTCCCAGTAGTTCCATCGCATGCAGCGGTGTATTGACGTCAATGGACAATATTTTGAAAAGATATAATAAAACTAATAACTGGCTAATGTAATCAGTTTTTGATTTTCTAAGAACTTTCAGTTTGACCCTCGTATTACCGCATCAACATGTGGAGTGGCAGCCAGGGTTCACGAGTCAGATGGATTTGTTTGAAGGTTCACTCCGGCTGCCGCGCCACGCTGGTCACCTACGATAACGTCATCGTCAAACAGAAGCCGCACAATCACTGAGATGGTTGACTGGAAGATAATTCTATTAGCATTAAGACTACCTTTTGTACACTTTTATTTGTGCAATAAAGTTTCAAATAAATAAATGGATGAATGGATCCAACCTCTGAAGGTGTTTGGGTGTCCCGTGATCCATATATGACAGACTGGCTTAATCAACGTGTAGAGCAACAGCCAGGGTTCACCAGTTCACCAAAAAGGTAAATATGGACTACCCCGCTACCCTGGTCACCTCCGACAAAGTTATAGTCAAAATATGACAAATTGTAAAACAAAGGACGAGCCTTAATTCAAGAGGGTGATTAAGAGTTGAGCCTGAATACAGAAAAAATAATTTAAAAAAAACTTTTTTTTATATTTTCCTGTATTCCAAAATTGATTGACAGTCAATCCCTTGAATTTTCCTTGTCCTTTTTTACCCCCTGTATAAATTATACTATTTTAAAGCCTACATGCCGATTTACACGGATTCATGAAATTAAATTACTTCTCATTTACGTGTGACATTAGGCTAATTGAGAAGTTTAATTAATGAATTAATTGACTTTAAACTTTATTTTTCTCCAGTTGTTTTCTTCCTTACCTGCTCCCTTTACATTATACTATGCAAAGCATCACATACTGTTGTAGGTTTAGCTTTACCCATGTATTTTCACTTTAAATAGAGGCTGCAGGGCCATGAATACAGTAAAATTATTGACCTTATAAGTAATGGCAAACTTGTCATTTGTTGCAGAACTCCATCATGGCAAAGCCATATTTGAGCGTATTAAAAATTGGGAACCGCGTTTTGCACCACGACGGTCACCGTTACCGCAAGCACGAGACGAACAAGAACGACTGCGTCCGGTGGGCCTGCGCAGCCAAACACCGGCATGGGTGCAAAGCCAGCATCACCACGTTTAACGATATCATTATCACCGTCAGGGCACAACATAACCACGAACCACCGACTTAAGTATTCGTAAACGTTTTAAGTAAGCCATATTGTTTTTTTTTAATCAGCCCTTACTGAAATAAAGCAATAAATAATTTACTAATAAAACGTACTAATAAAAAAAACTAATGTAAAGAAGGATTGCTTTATATGCTGAAAATACACTGATTTTAAGTTCATTTTGTTTTCCTCTGAATAAACTCAATGATAATCATGATTTACGATAAACGGATAGATTTAAGTGATCATTAATTCAGAGTTGGTACCTTCTGTTAGACGGATAATCGATAATGGCATTATTAAGGTAGACAACACTAGCACTCATGGACAGCAATGTCAAATACAATTTATCTAACAGCTCTAGTGTTAGATAGATTGTATTTGACATTAGATTGTTTGTTGTGGAATTGTTCTGCGTAATTTTACTTACTGCATCAAATATTGTTTAATTATAACTTATGTTAAACAATTAGAATATTCATCAATACACCGAGTTATCTTTTTCACTACAAACCAAATTAAAGACTCAACAAGTTTCTGGTTTTTTAGTATTAAGGCCTCTCAAATTGGAGAAAAGTTCGCTTTTATAGCAGACCAAACGCCTTTTTTGACTTGTCAATTCTGCAAGCCTGTCATACAAATAGAAGGGAGCACGTCACTACCGTTTGTGACAACATCGTCAACGCTTCAGTCTTCTTCTATTAGTACAGTGACTTCTAAGAATAAAAGGCTGCATTATTTTATGCATATGTTATGGACCAAGTGATAAATTGAGCAGTATACATAATGCCCGGTCATTATGAAAAATACCCAATATGAGAGTGCAATTTGATAATAATTATTCAAAAAATCATCGCCATCGCCTTTTGGGCAGAGTAATACAAACATATTTTATTACTATTTTTTTGTTGTTATTGTTTTTTAACTTAAAATAAACATAATATTGAACCACTTGAATAATCAGATTCATTATACGGATTTTTTACGAAGGACTTCTACATTAAAAATCCACTACTTTTAGCATTTTAAACTTAAGGAAAGTCATATTAAATGACTTATTATTATAATGCGTACATATCTCCCCGCCCTAGCACCGCGTTAAATATAGCTTTATTATCAAATTGTCCAACTATCCTGTAGCAATATAATAATGACCGTGCAATGTGATAAATAATGAAGTTAAGATAGTTATTAATCAATTAGCCCGATAAAGCTAGACATCTATACTAATATTATAAAGCTGAAGAGTTTGTTTGTTTGTTTGTTTAAACGCGCTTATCTCAGAAACTACGGGCCCGATTTGAAAAATTATTTTTACGTTGGATAGTCCATTTATCGAGGAAGGCTTTAGGCTATATAACGTAAGATACAACTCATAATACCACAGCAGCAATGAAAAATGTTGCGAAAACGGGAGAAAGATATTCCTTTTGAGAGCTTCCGCTGCGTACGCTGCGAAAACCGCTTAAGTTACACAAAAATCATGTATGACAGGATTGGTCAACATTAAGAGTCCGCGACAGCATATGTCTATCTTTTATGGTTGACTTACTACAACCCATTTTATGTTAATGAATTTGTTAAAAAAATAATGCATTATTTTTAGAGGTGTATTATACACACAGGTATTTATTCTTATCAAAATAAATACATTCATCATCACGAGCATTTCATTTAGAACAAAGTTGCCCTTTATATCATTTAAATTCAATAAATATCTTAGGAGCTATCACAGTTTTAACATAACTCCCCACCAAAATAATGTTCGCAGCTAAAGTACGACGTGCGCTTGCGCTAATATGATATTATAAAGCTGAAGAGTTTGTTTGTTTGAACGCGCTTCTCTCAGGAACTGCTGGACCGATTTGAAAAAATATTTATGTTTTGGATAGCTTATTTATCGAGAAAGGTTTTAGGGTATAAAATATCACGCTGCGACGGGAGGGGAGGGGGCAAACTCAAAACGCGCGGACGAAGTCGCGGGGGACCGCTAGTTATTCATAATGCTCGTGCATTATAAATAATGCCCGCATTAATCACCTGGTCCATAACACATATACTCATAGTTAGTTTGTCTTTCAATTTTTGGCTTGAAGTAGTTTGACTAATGAGTAGCATTTGCGTTAAATTTAAGTTTTTGTCTGGTTTTTTTTTATGTAAATAAATTAATAAAATACTAAGTCACACGTTAAACCTAAACTTTATTTTTTAATTACAGAACCGTTATTCACAACTTCACGATTCGGCTATCCAGTCCTACTAATAGGGGGACACAGGTACAACCGCCACAGCAACTATAAGGGTCCTAGGGCTAGATGGGTGTGCACGAAGATCTCCGTCGGCTGTAAATCCCATTTTGTTACTGTTTTTGACAAGATCGTCAGCGCTCATTACAAACATTCTCATGATTAGACAAAGTATATTAATTAAGTTATTTTTGGTATTTTTTTTATTTTATTTTATTATTTGAACATATTTTGTAACATTATATTTATGTAAATTTGTGAAATCAGGATCTGTAATGTCTGAATACAAACAATTGTGATCAAATGTGTGTGAATTTGGACTTACATGTTCGGGCTTCCTACATTATGGAAGTGTACCAATCTCTTCAGACAGAGCACTTCGTATCATTATGATATAAGTTTACGTACAGGTAAGTTTGTACTAATCATAATCGCCCCTGTATTTTGAATACGAACTAATAACTCTGAAGCCGACGTTATAAACTCTAAAATTAACTACTAGTACCACAATAGCGACCCAAATCTCACTACATCACGATTTGGCAAGCCTGTCTTACAAACAGGGAGTCACAGGTACAACCGAAACAGTCGGTACAAAGAACCCAAAGTAAGATGGGTCTGTACCAAGATATCTTCCGGGTGCAAAGCTTACATTACGACGATTTTTGGAAAAAGCTTTAGCTATTAAGTAATTACCACTCAGGTATAAGTTTTCAGTTAGGTGACCTCAGCTCTATTTTAATGTTAAGTAATAACTTTATTATAAGCAGTGTTATTCATCAATTTGAATTAAAAAATGTAATTTGGTTAAAATGATGGATATAAATAGAATAAATTTATTTAAACTTTGTCTGGTGAATCAAGTTTAATATTTCCCTATCTTTATCGCAAAAATGGGTAGGTAGGTAGGTAGGTATTATATGATATTATGTCGCTTTTTTGTGACCACTGACATATCATTAGCGTACACTTTTTGTATTAATGTACGTAACTCTTATTACAGAACATGATTTTGAATTTACAAAGACTCAATTTGGGAACCCACTGCTGCGGTACGGCAAATACAAATTCTGTCGGATACAGAAGAACGCGACTGGCGCTAAAATCAGATGGCAGTGCAAAAAGGTCACCAGCAAACAGTGTCGAGCTAGAATCACCACTTTTGGCGATATTATTTTGAAGGCTACCAATTATCATAACCATGACCCGTAAGAAGTAATTCAAACAAACGGCAATCAATTTTCGTAATTATGAGTAAATTATTCTTTACTCTATGTATTTTTCAGTTATAGGTAGGTGTGTCAGCTGATGTATTTGCTGTATAATTTGTCTTCTGTATAATTAATAATAATACTGAATATTATTTTTTGCAAACCATATACAACGAATAATTACAGAAAACATCTTAAATGTAACGAAGGATTATTAACGTAGGATATATTATAATAATAATACAGTCTGAATTGTATTAGCTATTACTATTGTACCCGTATTGATTACGTAAAAAAAATATATGTTTAGTGTTCACCCACTCATTTCCATTATACTTTTGGCCTAACTATTTTACTGCAGTTTTAAATATAACTATTTAATTATATTTTAAACTTCACGTATGAATATATTTCAACATTAAATTAATGTAGGTATATAGTAATCAATACTCATAAATATTTAACACATTAAAATTACTCGTATTTAGTTGCATTTGCACTGATTCTGTATTAGTAGGTAGTATTTACATTATAGAACCATGTCACATTAGTCCAGAAGTTAGTTAAAACAGTTAAAACACACATAAAATCATCAGTAGTCCACTCATCAAGCTATCCGCAGTCGAATTCCAGAGCAGTTCGGGTATCAGTATGATTTTATATATTTATCCCGTCGTGTCGGGGCAACCTGATGCTTCAGCGGGTTCAGCATGGACAAAAGCAGAAAGAGAGCTAGATTACAGTACAGCTTCACAGTCTGTATTGTTTCTGAATGGGTTAAATGTATAGTACGAGTATTCACGCCCAGGGAACCCAGTGCAAGTCATTTGGAATTAGAACTTAAGCTTATTGAAAATCACGGTAAAAGCCGAAAAGAAGCGGTGGCGTTGCACCAAATGACACTTCCGCGCAACGAACGAAAACGAAGTAATGAGTACATCACTGCTGAAGTTAGATACATAAAGTACATGTAAAAAGTATTATGAGTTTCATACTATCTTCATACATCCTATCCACACTTATTATTAGTTTTGTCTTACCATTGGTTATCCTGGTAGATATGTTCTTTTTTTGTAAAGTAAAACGTTGTGCTTCTACAGGAGAAGTAGAGTTCATGACTTCGTGCCAAGGGAATCCAATGATGCGCTACGGCAAATATCACTTAAGTCTTCTGAAAGCCACAGCGAACGCCGTGAAGCAGCGGTGGCGCTGCGTGAGGTGGTACCGCGGCTGTCGCGCTTCCCTCCACATGGTAGAACTAGAAGTAATAAAGTTTAAAGGTGTACATAACCACTAAAGTTTCATAAATTCATATTACCATTATTACGAGTTTTTATTTCTTGCTAATTATGATAACCACGAAATGAAGCAATAAAACAGTAAAATCAAAGTAGCGTTTCTTTAATACCGGTTATGTTGCATAAGTTTAGTCCTTATGATGAGATATTGATTAGAGCAAAAAAATAAGGGGTACATTTTCAGTTTTTGAGTCAGTTCCATGAAATCCAAGCATGTAAATTAAAAACATTATAATGATAATAATTTCATTTAAAAAATTACAGCATGTTTTCATGTTCATCTTCATCCAACACCGTCTGAATCGTAAAACTTTGTACTTCCACAGCACTAGTGGAATATGTGACTTCGCGCAGAGGAAATCCGATGATTCGCTTCGAAAACCACAACTTTAGTTTATCAAAAAACACAATGAAGTTTCCGAAAATGCGGTGGCTTTGTACCAAGTGGTGTACCGACTGCCGCGCCTTCATCGTCACCATAGAACACGAAGTGATAAAATCTAGAAATTTACATAACCATTAAGTTTCATGCACAATAATATGAGTTCCTTGTGTTATCTTACTTGCATAGAAATGCAATTAATTTCTTATTATTCAGCCAGTTTCGATTGGAAGTTAAGTCTACCAAATTAAGATAATCGTAAATTTTAGGCCATTAATTCTTTAAATTTTTTTCCAACAGAAATGTTATTTTATTTTGTACTTGTAGACATCTGAATTGTTATTAAAATTATGAATGAAATTCTATCTCAATTCCCGCAAGTATTTTTTGGGTCCTGGCTTCAATACCGTACGGTCGAAAGTAGGGTTGTCGCGCGTGCGCCACGATCTCCGTTGCTTCTAAAGTGCTAGATGATTCGCTTTGAGAACAACAACTTCAGGGCTTGAGTTGGTTTTGGTTATGATTCGGTATGAAATAAAAAGTGAAATATTGTTTTGTTCAGAGATAGCTGAATTTATAACCGTATTGGTGACTACAGCTTTTATTATTAAATGCAACCAGAAGCAAAATCATTAAGAGTCTTTGCAGACGCTTACCAGACACTTGCCTTCTGACCCAGAAAATTGGAACAAAAAATTACGGGTGTGTGGAACGTTTCCCGGGAATTTATATATTTTGATGTGCTCTTTATGAATTCCAAGTTTGCCGCCTCGTGTCTCAGCCGCTCGGGTTGCCATCGTAAAAAATGGCGTCCTATAGTACCTATCAGACGATATCTATTTTTCGGGTCATTTTACTATAAAAAAATTTGCTACTAAATTAAAGAAGAGAAAAAAATCCTACAATTAATGGTCAGCAACATTTTTCATAAAATTAATTGTGTCGGTGTACAAGCTCCGCAGAGTGTCAAGTAGGTAACTTGCGTTTTTGCCGAATCCCATTTTGGCGCCGTGTTCCTTTATTTCTCGTGATTGGTAAAAATTGAGTTCTGAAAATGAATTTCCCATTCTTGTATTATACGAAAACGATACCAAACATCGCATATATGGGCTGCTAGACATAGGAGCCCTGTGAGGTAGATGCGAACTATTCCCTCCTCTTCCTCCTTACCAGAGCATTAATTTTATATTTAAAAAAATGAGCAAAGGTATCGGTTTAGGGATGTTTAAACACTTCACAGAGGTTCAAATGTTAGACTATCACTCACACAATATATTTGTTGTTGCAATAAACCCACAATTTATAACCTCTAGCCGGGGGAACCCCATGATACGATTTGATGACTACAACTTCAGTGTGCATTGCCGCATAGGGCCTAAGGTTCTCTGGATATGCACCAAAACTTACTGTGGCTGTCGCGTGTTCATCGTTACGATAGAGGAAGACATCATTAAATGCAACAATGACCATAATTATTGAGGTATACTTACCGGACCACTGCATCCTAAGCCACGTACACAAGTCTCTGCCTATACATTAGTAATCCTGTTTATATGTCGTTTTATTTTTCAACACGTAAGTACTTGCCAATATAGTATTTTTGGTAACTGCAAATACCCTTATGTGTTATTTAATTTTACACGCTTGTCTTATGCTAAATGATAATTATGTTATACAAGGTGTTTTAAATCAACCCGTAAATAATGAAGGGAGCTAATCAGAATCAGTAACTTAATAACATTCTCCTAAAAACATGGGTCGAATAACGACAAAAAATCACTTCTTATACTAAATCGATCTCGTTATTTGTCGGATTTCTATCGAGAGCCGTGTTTTTTTATTATTATTCGGCCCATGTTTCTAGGACGACTAGTAAAATTACTTATTCGAAATAGCGTCCTTGATTTATCAAGTATTCAGATTTGAAACACCTTGTATTATTAAGTTTGTCTCGATCATAACTAAAAAGCATTATCGTTAGTTAACCTGATTGTCTACCAGACACAGGGGAGAAGCTGATCTTCATAGCATTGCAACGTGGCGGCTCCAGTATTCGTGTGAATCAGCATCAGTTCAGGCTGGAGAGCAAGAGCCACGGGCCCAGGAACCGTGGTAATGCACCAAGTTAGTTCACGGGTGTCAAGCTTATGTTATTACTATCTAACTATCTATAATATTATCATCGTTAGGACTTACAACGAACATGTCCGTTATGACCACGAAATTTCTACAACTTTATACTAAAAGGTTTCCTCTTAAATATTTTTTCACTGGAATAAAATGTGCATGTCGCAAAAACGGCTTATTTTACTTTAGTTTAATATTAAAAAGATAAAAGATTTTTCGTTTTGTCTATTGAAACTGTATTAAAAATCTGTTACCGGTATACCTAATATTGCTTACAATTCTACATTATTACTATGTAATCGGAACCAGTTAGAGACACTTATTTTATGCAAGTGTTCAAAATTTTAGTTCAATTATACGAATCTTTCATACTACTGCACTTGCTTAAATTGTATCCATTTATTTGCCATTTTACAAAAATACTCACTTTAAAGAAGCTCTATAATAAAGGACTTATTTATGTATTTCTTTATGATCATGACCACCTTATACTCTAACCATCTCCTCCACAGGTGAGATGGTGTACATAACCTCCCGCCGCGGCAATGCCATGATTCGTCTGGGTGACTATCACTTCCGACTGATGAACAAAACCCTCGGGACGAAGGCTGTCGCTCGCTCATCATCACTATAGATGGAGTCACCGTTGAATGCAACAACGTGCACAATCATCTGTGAATTCGTTATTATTATTATTATATTCAACTGAGTTCTGCCAGTGTCATATCTTTCTCGCTTACACTTATAGAAAAAGTTGCATATTTCCGTCTCTGTATTTTGTAATTGTTATTTGATCTTTACTGTCATGTGTTTATTTATTTGGCTTATCATTTTATCGATACCTCTGGGCTCAAAGGTCGTAAAGGACATTTTGGCCAAAATGAGTTATATACACAGTTTTTCTCAGAATTAAATTCTCTATCGATCAGTGTATTCCATTTAGCGAAATTCGCATTTTTTTGTCCTTTACGACCTATGAAATTATTCATATTTGACAGGATTTACTCATAAACTGTGGGAGTAAAAGACATGTAACTATCTACACATGTTGACTATAGTGGTAAAGACCAATTGAATTATTTTTTTTAGGTTGTAAAGGTAATTGTGGTCAGCACTCGTCCTTTACGCCCCTACAATGTTATATAAAATAAGATCGCTGTCCTTTACGCCTCTAAAATATTATATAAAATAAAATTACTCTCCTTTACCCATTAGTAAAAAGTCTAAGTTTCTAAAGCCCAAAGGGTGTAACGGTGATACTTGATGAAGAAGTTAGTTTTCATACAGTTTTAGTACCTACTTAAAAGTTCTATTGTTAGATTTATTTAAAGAAAATATTAATAGTCTTTACAACTGGCATACATCTTTGTTTCCACTTGACCTTTAATTAACTTAACTCGGTTGGAAAGTTCATTAAATGATATTTCGTAGCAGTAGTCTTATACCACTTCGTTGAAAAATGTTCCATGTTAATAAATACCTTTCGCCTTTGATGGTTTTTTACCTTCACAAATAAAGCTAAATTGACCATTCAGACAAGAATATTTAGAAGATAACATTTATCCTTTAATTTCAATTCTACTTTCTATTTTGTAAATATCACACATTTTAGTTACTTTGACATGAAAATCCTTTTCCATTGAAAACTTAATGCATTTAAATTAAACAAGATATCACAATGAAGATCTTACTAAATAAATAATGATTACAACAATAGCTGTTTTATTAAATAATAAATACTTGATTTACACACACACCCACATACACACGCAAATACACAGACATCTATAAGATATTTTTTTAAACTTTCGCGTTACATTATAACTTAAAACTTATAACTGCGAGTCTTTACGCGACGCATATTATGTAGTAGTATTGTTACTACTTACACCCTCGACGTTTCAACGGTGTTGCAACCGTCGTGGTCACGAGGAGACTGGTGCTCGGCGTCTTCGTCTGCATCGGGCGGCTTCTTCTCCTACCCTCCAACTATCCGATATTTGTTGTGCACGTGAACTAGAGTCAGTAGGTTCAGTTCGACACACAACACTTACAGTATCAGGGTTAATGTTTATTGATAGAGGCGACACACACGGTTTGCACTTATTAATCACTGGATTCCAGGCCGATGATAATTTTAACCCGTCTTCCCGATTGAAATTATTATAATACTTGATTTCAATCGCTTCACGTTTTACCCTAATATGGTAATGGCTATCCGTGGAAAAGATTTTCGGGTCATGTAACTCCATCCGGTGCTAAGTCCCCATATTGAGCAGATGTTCTGCCACCGCGGATTTATTAGTCTGCCGATTTTTCACTGCAGACATTCTTATGTCTATATATACTCCGTTACGTAAAATATCACAAATATCACGATCGCCTAAGGACGTATTGCCTTTTCAAACTCTGGGAGCTTACAAAATAGACTGCAGCTGTGGTACATTGTTCGTACATTGGCCAGACAAAACGGACTATAGACGAAAGAGTCAAGGAACACATCGCTGCAGTGAAAAATTGGCAGACCAATAAATCCGCGGTGGCAGAACATCTGCTTAATATTGGGACTAATCACTGGATGGAGTTACATAACCCGAAAATCCTTTCCACGGATCGCCATTACCATACTAGGGT
The DNA here is from genome assembly GCA_963924145.1 of Pyrausta purpuralis. Taxonomy (NCBI): domain Eukaryota; kingdom Metazoa; phylum Arthropoda; class Insecta; order Lepidoptera; family Crambidae; genus Pyrausta; species Pyrausta purpuralis. The sequence continues at coordinate 26,418,622 of OZ001643.1, forward strand.
TAATACGTGAAGCGATTGAAATCAAAAAGTATAATAATTTCAATCGGGAAGACGGGTTTAAATTGTCATCGACCTGAAATCCAGTGATTAATAAGTGCAAACCGTGTGTGTCGCCTCTATCAAAACACATTAACCCTGATACTGTGAGTGTTGTGTGTCGCACTGAACCTACTGACTCTAGTTCACGTGCACAACAAATATCGGATAGTTGGAGGGTAGGAGAAGAAGCCGCCCGATGCAGACGAAGACGCCGAGCACCAGTCTCCTCGTGACCACGACGGTTGCAACACCGTTGAAACGTCGAGGGTGTAAGTAGTAACAATAATACTACATAATATGCGTCGCGTATAGACCCGCAGTTATAAGTTTTAAGTTACAGACATCTATAGTACATAATAATGACTATTCATTACTGCCAACTAGTTCAACTATAAACGTTCCATGTAAATTTGCACCTGTTTGTTATGTAGGTATATTTTTTTACCTGTAATTTCTTGGAAATAAAGTCTTAACACATTAATTTATAAAATATTATACAGATGTCACTAGTAAATCTGAATAATCCACAAAAAAAACAAAATTAATTAACTTTTCCATGTTATATTTATACTTTACTACCTAAAATAATATAAATTTTGTCCTTTAATGCCCTAATTTAATACAGATATGTAGGTGAAAATAGACTTACACCTCAAGTTAAAAAAAAACACGAAAATTCAAAGGGTGTAAAGGACATTTTATGTTAATTTCGAGGGCGTAAAGGAAATTTATCTCCTTAACTATAGCAGCAGTCCAATTGCGGTACAAACTTTCGGAAAATACATGAAATTTTAAGAACTTTGTTCCTAGGTATCGAAATCATAGCTCAAGAAACAAAAAAGTTATACTCGAAAGAAGTTTAAAAAAATGGTTTTTTGCTTCTCCTGAAAAGTAGCGTTTTGTCTTTTACGACCTTTGAGCCCAGAGGTATCGTTATTTCGAACAAAACACACACACACACACACACACACACACACACACACACACACACACACACACACACATATATGCACAGTACAACGGACGGATAGACAAATGGTATCATGTGTAATGGTGTGGATTATAGTAAATAAAATATAAATCGGGAATTGCTGTAAGCTTCACATATAAGTCTAAATATTATAATTAAGAGTTGTTGAAGTTATTTTTTTATATACCCTATTCACCAGGCAAAGTCTATAAATGTAAACAAACATGGCGGCTTGAATACCATAGACAAACTTTAGTGCTGAGAAAAAGTAGGGGAATTTAGCCAATTGAACTGGTACAATATACAATCGATTGCTATTAATGAAAAATAAATAAAAGTGAAATGATTTAACTTTGCGAATATTTAATATCGGTCTTATTAAGTGTAAACGAAACATAGGAAATTGAGAAGTGATTTATTATAATTTAAATATTCTTAAGTCATGAATACTTTTAGGTTAAATGTTCGTGAATATAATATCTTACGTTTAGAAACAAAATTCACATCCAAACAAAAAAAAGGAGATCGGTCTCACATAATTACGATATTGTATATAAATTTAATCAAACGTTTGTATGGGTGATGACTGATTGATAGCATTAAGTAATTTTAAAAGGTTAAACACGAATTACTAATCCTTCATTTAAAAAAATGCGTATTATTTACATGAAATTGATGATTTCTATAACACCATGTTTGAGCAATTCAATGAATTAACAAAAACGTTAGACAATATGAAAATTAAAAACCAAAAGGTGTTATTTAACTTTGTTTAGTGAGATTTTTTGAAGTAAGAATACTTTGCTGAAACGGCATCCAAATCGGTGCATCAAAATGCTAGATAATCGCGGTAAATACCGCATCGAAATCGGTTCATCCAAATGCTAGATAATCGCGGAAATATACATACCTTAATTTTAAGTCGGATGAATGTATTTAGTAATATTTAATTAACTCTAATTAGTAAGTGGAAAAAATAATTTCAGTTCATTATAATAAAATAAAATAAACTCAGACAACCCATATGATTTTTATTTCAAATGTCAAAATTCTAATAGAAAGAAATTTATTTATAAATAATTTAAGATTAAATGGGGTGTTATAGTTTATTTGACACTTCTGATCATTTCTTGCTCTGCGGACGACGCTCTGTCGAGATAGGATTCGGTAGGTAGTTATATCACCAGCATAGTTATTTTACCATAAGCTTACGGCAGTTTTACTCGCTAGCGACGATGTAACATTTTGTATCGAAAATTTTAGTTTAGTAAGTGACCGCTAGGGGTGCTGTGCAATTTTCCATAGACTTTTACGTTGTCAACTAAATCTTAATCATACAATTTTCAGGTTTAGCGCACACAACGTTACGCGTTGTACATCCAATTAAAATAAATATTTTGTAAACAACAATTTACTTACAATGATTAACAACAAACCATTTCATGAACAGTAAAACAACAAAATTTTGATATCAATCCTTTCTAAAAACTCGCAAGTTTAGTAATATTGACCCTAATATTACTAAACGTACGAGTATACTTGCGACTTTCGAATAACCAATCGAATCAATCAATTGAACGAAATTGGTGTCCCAACACTAAATTAAAAAATATGAAATTTTTCGTCATCTTCTTGTCTTTGTCAAAATGGTGGTATTTTTCCTGTGAATCACGATTTTTACTTTAAATAAGTGAGTTTGAATGCAATAATCACATTTATATTTTTACGGCATAATTGGTTTAGTTGTTTGTGAGATCTGTGAAGAAATTTAATTGTGTATGTGCCGAGAATTTTCTGATAATAAGGTTAATAGGTTAGTCAATGGTTTGTTTACATTTATGGACTTTCCCTTGTGAATAGGGTATAAAGATTCTGCTCTTTTACTTTCTTTATCTTAAAGAGGTCGAGTTCAGTGAGTGAACTTTTTGAGTGTTCTACTATTTTACAGAATTATTCATCAGGTTGGTGACGTAAATACATAGGAAAATACAAAAAAAAGACGTGCGGCACTTGGAGACTGCCGCGGTACACCTATTGCATAGCATTTTTTATTAACTTATTTATTTATTTTATTTAAACAACCAATGCCACCTAAGGGCGGGGTGCTGAACTAAAGAGACAAGCGTGATATTTAAAAAGTCATTAAAAGTTCTGCTATTCATCGATACATGGAAAAACTATAAAGTATCAACATTGTGCCGGTCGGAGTGGGGGGTGTAAGATTATATTCGTTACGGAATTTCTTGATTCAGTCTCCACGCTCAAGGCCCGCGATAGAAGCTATGCAATAGCTTAAAACTTATTTGTAGACAAATCTTAATGAAGACTCTTTGTGCCGTTATTATTTTCAGAACCGGTCTTCGTCAAATCCAGCCGAGGAAATTTAATGATAATAATGGATGGAAACAACTTCTATTTGCACAAACACTCGACAAGAATAGAAGATGGAAAGAAGAAACAGAAATGGTTTGCACCAAGACACATATTCGTTGCAAAGCGTATGTTGTCACTTTGGATGATGACGTCATCAGAGAAGAAGAACATAACCATTAGTGTTTTATATAATATTGAGAATGTTCCGGAACATGGTATATGTATTTGAAACAAAGAAATTAATGCAAAATAAAACAGTGCAGTAAATATTTGTTTTACTCAACAAATCCTGTGATTCGGTTCATCCTAATTTCTGGAGATAAAAAAACCCTTGTATACTGATGATATTTTTACTGATAATTTTTGGAAGGGAAGAAGTACATAGGTAAATGAATTGACTTTTGATATTTATAGACAGCGATTTATTGTACATCATTCTCAAAACAATAAGATATCAGTTTTATAGCTTTTTTTGCATTACTATTGGTTCTTCTGGAATTAAAGTTCTGTCCTTGAGAATAAACTTTTATTGTATGTATTAATCGAAGTAAGTTGAAAGAAGAGAATTCACGAAATCTGTAGATCCGTTTCCATAGCAACTGAAGTATCTGATGCGCAGCCGCGGCGACGCCAGCGCCAGCGGTATAATCGGGAACAACAAATAACTGCGTTGTGACCATTCTCCCCCCCCTTGAAAGAACTTCTTTCAAAGAGCTCTTGGGATTATCTAATCAGAGGTGGCAGCTGGTCATCTTTGACCACCACGATATCGTCGATGTTGATGGGATGTCCTTTCATACACGTCTTCCCTCGATGTTGTAAGTTCGACAGTACTTCTTGAGTCGCATCTCTTTCAAAATTGTAACCGCAGCCTTATTATTATATTATTGGTATTCCGGTAGTTAGGTTGGGACTATGCAACGCCGTTAATGGGCGCCCAATAAGAAGTGTTCAGGGGGTGAGAGGTGCTAAATCGGACAAATCAGGTAACAGGCATGAGATGGGTCGCGAAATTAAAATAATTTGAATTTGGGCGAATAATGTAGACAACTCTGCAAACGTTAGGTTGGTGTGGCCAATAATACGTTTTAAATGGAAATTTGTCGCTTTGACGTTCGACTCCCAAATCCCGCCGAAGTTGGGGCGAATAATATATAGGGAGGACTAAATGTAAAGCTAATTTCCTTAAAGAGACGCAAACGCGATAGATTGATCACACTTGTTAATTAATCTGGTTATTTCGTTACTTGCTCCTACAAAGCTTTAGCCATTAACACACTAAATAACACGAGGTTTGCCACTACGAGCAATAAATCTTCGCAAGCATAAGTATTAAAAATTAAGAACGAACTAATAAAATCACATTTTCGAATGATGGCGCTAGACCCGTGGTAATAGAGGAGCAATGAAATGCATTTTGGGTTTACGATTTCTTAATCAATGTATGTCATTATCATTAAAGGAAGGATTTAAATAAAAAGATAGATTTAACTTAAGATATTAATTGTTGAAGATGAATACCTATGTCTATGAGGAACAAATCTAGTTAAAATTCTTTCATCGAACAAGTAATGATGGCGGTAAGTACAAGTATGCTTTCTATGTATTTATTCTATTTTTTACAGTCTTTATATGAAATGATGATATAAAGACTTTATTACTTTATAACATTGAAATTATTCGAACAGTCAATTGTTTCATGACGTTAAATTAAAAAAGGCATATATTTGTTTTAGGTAAATACGACATGAAGGGATTGAAAAGAGGTCAAAACTCTTCAGACTAAGCCAAAAAAGGAGTCCCGTGCCACCAGAGGAAAGTATGACAAAGCTGCTGTGGCGTGACACAACGAGAATGTTGCCTTGCTGAAATGACATCGGTAAGCGTCTGACACATAATTTCACGTATCAGTTATTAGAAGATTTTTCGGAATTATGTTAAGAAATGTTTGAAGCGTTTCAGGTTAGGTTTTAGGTTGACTCAGACAGGTTCAGAGATGCCAACACAACAGTCGAATCTAACGAAGAACATATTATTTAGAAATGCAATACGATTTTGTCTAACTCTACTTATTTAAAATACAGTTTTGCACTTGACAATGATATTTGCATTAAACTATATGTATCACATAAGAAAAGTAACACAATAAACCTTTAGACACAAATGTAAAGCAATGGACCCTAAGATGGTTCAATTGGGCAAATAAAATAATATTATACAACGAAGTATCTGAATGAGACTAATTACAAAAATGATGACACTCAAAAGTTTTATATTTGTTGTAAAATGAAATAAGTAAACTGAAACACTAAGGGGACCAAATCGAGCCCTAAACATTAAGTATTGTTATGACGTTAACTACGACCCTTAGTTGACTGGTTGCAGTTTATTCATAGTTGGACGATTATGATGTGGTATAAAATACCTAGAAGACGGACGAGACACTTCAGATACGTGCCTTAATCGTTCGTATTGTTTGGAGATGTCAGAACAACCTTGTTCCATTTTATCTCTAGCAAGACCTTTATCTGGGACGTTAAAATGTCTATGAGCAACAGGATAGGAATGACGCAGTGATGACTTAGGTTTTTCATGAAGCGGTGGTGTAGGACAAAACCTCACATTTGCCAGACGCTTTTGTTTTATTAAGTTGCATCCGATTTTAGGACTAGAAGAAACTCTGCTTTCTATAGGACCAGCAACAAACCAGCCAAATCGAGACGCTTGCAATGTTGGTTGATTATGATTCAACTTTATTTGATTGGGTAACACAATGTCCCAAAAAACGTCCGCTCCTAATAGGATATGAATCTCTGACGGTTTGAAGAATGTAGAATCCGCAAGCTCAATGGTAGACGGAAAATTAAGTTTCGACACATCGACAGGGACATTTGGCAAGTTACTGGTAACTTGAGGAACTACCGAGCAACTGACATTTATTGAAAAGTCATTAATACGAGACTTGACAAGAAGATCACAAGTTTTCACTATGTTTGTGACAGTATTATTGACGCCTATGACTGCGATAGGATTGACTCGAGAAGCCTTTATGTTCAATTTCTTTCGCATTGCATCGCAATTTCTCTTACAGTCTAACGTTTGAGATATAGACGCTTCCAAAGTGGAAAAATGAGAGACCCCCCCCCTCTCTAACTTATGAACGAAGAAAGGGTCAAGTTTGAAAAAATGCACAATGGAGTACTTTACAAAAACATTCAACGAAAATTGGCTCGAACGAGATCTAACTAGTGGTTTTTGAGATATAGCACATTTTCAACAACCGCAAATATAACTTTGTTATTTATACAAACAACGAAAATAAAGTTATTTTTGTTGTCAACAAAATATTGTGGTATTTTAACTTAGTGGAATCCTAATTTAGTTAAAGTTGGCACGGAACTGAATGACATGAATACTATGTATGACGGAGAACGGCACTGCAATGGGTGGGACTATTCGGACTATTAGGACACAAGCCTTCAGTCGCGCACACGTGCAAGTTTACACGACTGAAGGCTTGTGAAGACTCAGCTTGTGGCCATCCAGGCAAAGCATGCGTTGCCCCGATTTGGTGAAATGAAATTAACTACAAAAACAAAACATCTATTTGATAGGCTTCTTATTCTGATACATGCTGCGTTTGCAACAATTTTGATTGGTGGTAAGTTGTTTTTTTTGGATCGTATCCGTAATAAAAAAACAAACTTCAAATTAGAAATGAAATTAATATTTTATTTTCCTTTGAAAAAGGGTACATTTTTGAAGGTGTTTGTTTACTACATTAATTACATTACAATTAAATTAATACCATTTTAATAAAAAAGTCTATTTAAAATTATATTTAAAGTACCTAACCTACGCCATTTTTAGAAATTCATCCACCTTATAAAAGAATTGTTCTTGTAGCCAATTGAAAAGAACACATTTAAATCTATTTAAGGGCAAGTCTTTTATGTTCTGGGATATTTTGTTATATATAAGCGTGCACATACAGTAACAATTGTTTTCAAATCTTGCACTTTTTGGTATGGCATCTGCAACAAGTCTATTGCCGTTCCTGGTGTTTCGCAAAAAAACCTCTTTTGCTTGCTGGAAATACTACATATTTGGTTTGACAAACTTGAAAATTTCAAAAATGTACAGACTTCGAAGGGTTAGGATATTTAGCGACAGGAATTACGGACGGCATGGTTCGTCAGGCACAGTGCCAAATATCGCCCATATAATGAGTGCATAGCGCAAGACGGATTCTACATAAGCAAAGTATGCAGTAAGTGCGGTATTTTTAGTAGCAACTTTACCTAATTTATATAGAGCGTATGAGAATCTATTATTTTTTTTGCAGACATTAGTTTTTCGTCTATCCATACCCCAAGGAATTTTCATTTTTGTACCTTTAAGTTTATGTCCATCATATTTAATATTCAGTGATTAATATAATATAGGTATTATTAAAAATTGTGAAATAAGTTTTGTCAAGATTTATTTTTCTATTCTGCCAGCAATATCTAAGGTTTAGAATGTTTTTAACACTCATAGTGTCATATTTTATATTCATAAATATGAAAAAAGAAACCAAAAATTTGCGCACGGGCGGGACTTGAACCAGCAACCTTTTGGCCCGGTCAGCCAAAAGGTTGCTGGTTCAAGTCCCGTCCGTGCGCAAATTTTTGGTTTCTTATTTCGTATTTATGAATATCTAAGGTTTTAGAAAAAATAGTTAATTAAATTTATTAATAAGATTACTAAATTATTTAAATAAATTTGATTTATTGGCACCTAACCAGTTTGGCTTCAGACAAGGAAAATCGACAGAAGATGCAATACTTGACTTAAGCACTTTTGTAACAGAACAACTAGACCAGAGTAAGAAGTGTTTGTCGGTTTTCCTTGATCTGAAGAAAGCATTCGATACCGTCTCTATCCCTATCCTCTTACACAAGCTTGAAACAAATTGGAATAAGAGGAACTCCACTTGCTCTCTTTAAAAACTACCTATCGGAGAGGAAACAAAAAGTCAAGCTACCTGGATTCACTAGTGCAGACGTGGAGCTGTCATCATACGGCGTACCACAGGGTAGCGCTTTAGGGCCAACCTTGTTTTTGATTTATATTAATGACCTATGCAAAATTGCAACACATGTTATTTGTTTTAGCATAAACAACAAATCACAGCCAGTGTCTGAACTAAAAATACACGAGTGTGCTGAAGAAATTGGCAAAAGATCGTGTAACTGTCCATCGATTGGTAAAGTGCCGCACATTAAATATTTGGGCGTTATCGTAGATCAGAGGTTGTCAGGTTCCCTCACCTGGAACATGTTATCGGTTGGATTCGAAAATTAATTTGGATCTTTAAAACACTCAGACATGTAATACCTGATTATGTTAATAAGTGCGACTCTCCAAGACATCTCCTTAACCAAATATATATTTCGCTTGTACAATCTATTGTTACGTATTGCATCCCGGCCTGGGGTGGAGCTACAAAGACTCAGTTCCTGCAATTGGAAAGAGCTCAACGAACCCTTATTAAAGTAATGTACTTTAAGAAAAGTCGGTTTTCTACAGGCGAACTCTATCGTATAATTGCTCTACTCACTGTTAGATTATTATGTTTGACATTTAAAAAAAAATGTTTGATAAAAATATGTTTGATATTGAAAATAAAATGTTTATGTTTATTAAAAATGTTTATGTTTATGAGTAAATTATTACTTTCCAGCCATGCAATTATTGTTTTTACAGTATTATTTATGCCTTCAATGTGATCTTCAAGTGTCTGTTTGCTATCTGTTTTGACTGTCACTGATATATCGTCCGCGAATAAAATACATTTGTGTTTCCTTGCAATGTTTGGAACTAGAGATAAATCAAAATCTAAGGTAATAAGCAAAAATAAACGAGCTACTGCGTTTTATATATCAAAACTTATGTCTTATTAAGATAAAAGCAAGAAAATATCATTTAATGAATGTATTTTACATAGTATATCGATTTGTTGAACAGGAATATGGAGTATGATGTGTAACACTCATACTAGTTTTTTTATAGGATATGATAAAACTTTCAGTGGTTGTATACATTTAGCACTGCCGTGATAGAAGCTTTGCACTTTTCCGTGAATGAGCACATCCATTTGTCTTTTAATCCGCGGCTGGTGTGTTTGTGGAGAGAAAACTTGCAGCCGTTCACGTAGAGCATGCACACACCATGTGCAATTTTAAATGTAATTCAATGAAAATAATTAAAAATATGTTAATCATTTTATAAGGCAAACAACCAATTACAAATACGATTATGGTAAATCAACGGATGCATATTTATTAATTGTCTTATTTATAATGATTGTGTTGGTTGTTGCAATACACAATCTTGTCTTTGACGGTTTTTATGACGGCCTTGCACCGGCTGGAGCTAGTTTTGGCGCACACCCACCTGTCCAGGCCGCGGCGGCTGGTGTGCTTGTGGTGGCTGAACTTGTAGCCGTCCACGTACAACATGCGGTTGCCGTAACATGATACAATGAATTGGACTTCTGAAACAAACGAATCAATAAGATATACTCTTTATTTTCATGCATGCAGTGGTTACAAGTTTTGAACTAAAGATAAAACCAAACCTCATGAGCAATAATAAATGAGCTGCTGCATTTTATATTCTATAACTAATTATGCACTGTCAAATTCATAAGAAAACGAAAAATATTAAAGTGTATTATTATGTGCTATTTAATAGGTGCCAATGAAAGATAATTGAAACATCCTTATTTTTATTTGGCACACAACAAGTTGCTACAAAGAAGTTTAAGTCAATTAAATGCAGAAATAAAAATCATTTTCATAAATTCAACAGTCTAAAACTCTAGGTGAATATATGTTAATGATTGTGGACGTTGTTGCAATACACAATCTCGTCGTTGACAGTTTTGATGGCGGCCTTGCACCAGGAGGAGCTGGCTTTGGCGCACACCCACCTGTCCAGGCCGCGGCGGCTGCTGTGCTTGTGCCGTTTGAACTTGTAGCCGTCGACGTACAGCATGCGGTTGCCATAACACGATGCAATGAATTGTACTTCTGCAATCAACAAGTTATCTATTACACAAGTATGTTTAAGTTTCGGCATGCAACCGTGTTAGACAAGGAATCAAACCCTGTCGGTGTTGTGATAGGAAAATAAAATATTAATTTCATTTCTAATTTGAAGTTTGTTTTTTTATTACGGATACGATCCAAAAAAAACAACTTACCACCAATCAAAATTGTTGCAAACGCAGCATGTATCAGAATAAGAAGCCTATCAAATAGATGTTTTGTTTTTGTAGTTAATTTCATTTCACCAAATCGGGGCAACGCATGCTTTGCCTGGATGGCCACAAGCTGAGTCTTCACAAGCCTTCAGTCGTGTAAACTTGCACGTGTGCGCGACTGAAGGCTTGTGTCCTAATAGTCCGAATAGTCCCACCCATTGCAGTGCCGTTCTCCGTCATACATAGTATTCATGTCATTCAGTTCCGTGCCAACTTTAACTAAATTAGGATTCCACTAAGTTAAAATACCACAATATTTTGTTGACAACAAAAATAACTTTATTTTCGTTGTTTGTATAAATGACAAAGTTATATTTGCGGTTGTTGAAAATGTGCTATATCTCAAAAACCACTAGTTAGATCTCGTTCGAGCCAATTTTCGTTGAATGTTTTTGTAAAGTACTCCATTGTGCATTTTTTCAAACTTGACCCTTTCTTCGTTCATAAGTTAGAGAGGGGGGGGTCTCTCATTTTTCCACTTTGGAAGCGTCTATATCTCAAACGTTAGACTGTATGAGAAATTGAGAAAATGGTTTTAAGAACCTCAATGTCATTGTAAAAGACCTATCCATAGTTTTGACAAAAAAAAGCTCCCGCTGAAACTTCAAGCAATAAAATTATATTGTTCATGACCATTATTAACATGTACTCTATCACGCAATTGACGTTTTCATAAGAAACCACAAATTTCGCAGGGTCGGACTGACTTGCCAATTTGGTTTGGCCCGGTCTGCCAAAAGGTTGCTGGTTCAAGTTCCGCCCGTGCGCAAATTTTTGGTTCCTTATTTCATCTTTATAAATGTACTCTATGCAAATTACTAATGCATTTTCAATTCATCATTGTAATTTCAGTTTTGCACTCTAGGTAAATGTTTCGACACCATCCGTTTTTTCAATATCCATGGTTACATTGGAAACAGATACATACCTACGTACATACGAGTATTCATTTAAAAAAGGTTGACTGTTAGGTTAGCTGTGTTATCATTCATTTTCATTTTTGTACGGAGCTAATTCTCACAAGATTCACAAAGGCAATCCGATCATACAAATCGGTGGGTACCGGTTTTACCGACACAGCCGCAGCAAAGAAGCTGCAGCTAAGGTTTACTGGCCTTGCAGTAAATGAAGCCCAAGCTGCAGGGCTAGCATTGCTACCTATTATAATAAAATCATTAAGGCTTCATTCGAGCATAACCTTTAGATATAAACAAAAAAAAAAAGTTTTAAACAAAGATTGCCGTCTCAGCGGAGCTTGTAATCTGACCCGTAGCACAGATTGGGATTTCGTCTGTACGTGTGTGCTCTATGAGGGTATACGTGCAGTACATTAACTATTCAAGTGTTTATAAAGGCTCAAAAACACCGTTATGCTTCAATCATACGATATGTAATTGTATTTTAACAGGATATGATTTGATGAATACAATAAATAATATACGTATATATAGGTATATGTGTATTTATGAAGCATCTATTTTAAGTGTCATTCCACCACTGTTTCAATAAGTGCACTAAGGCAAACTTACTTTGGGACATGCATCTATTTTAAGTGTCATTCCACCACTGTTTTAATAAGTGCACTAAGGCAAACTTACTTTGGGACATTTATTACCATTTTAATTAATTAAAAAAATATATTTATTTTAAAACTTTATTGCACAGTGTTTTTGGCGGAGTTAATGCCTTGTAGCATGTCAGCCGCTTAGGCATAGAGAGAGTTTTATTAACTCAATTTATTTATGAATAGCTATCCAGAAGTAACTACCTAATTATTCATAAATTAGGCCTCTATAAGAAAATGTCAGCGTTCGTCCATGCGTTTCGGTAGCAGAAAATCTTGGACGTGGCAAACTAAATATAACAGCACAACCATTCAATGAGACATTTGTTTTAAGAAAAGAAAGTGTTCCTAAAAATGTTCAGTCAATATTCAGTTGATCTATTGTCATGTAAAGTGATTTTAGTTTTATGTTGTTACTGGTATTTTAATGGTTTTTATTATTTTTCAGTTTTCGTTCCTTTTTTATAAATGGGAGTATTTAATTATGGGAGGTATGGGGGAGTATAATAAGTTAATAATAATAAAAAAATATTAATACATTTTCGCACTTTTATTTTCGTTTTACTTCAGATGGCGTAATCTACACAACGTCCATATTTGGGAAACCGGTGATCCAGATCGGGCGCTACCGATACAGCCGAAGAAGCGACTGCAGAGGTCCGAAGGCACAGTAGGTGTGCAGCCAGTGGAGCCGCGGCTGCCGCGCGTCTATCACCACCATCTGTGATGAAATCATCAAGAGCTCCAACACCCACAGCCACTAATGTGGATTGATCTTACACACGAACGGCTGTGGTTAGCGATGTGACTACAGCCACCGTTATCAGGACATATTATCACACTGTAAAAAAAAACGAAAATAATAATATTTAGTTTTGATTGCACTGTGAGTTGTACAATCGGCAAACTTAGTGTTTAGGGCTCCTACCATAATGCTGTACATTTGCAATATCTACTCATATTATAGTTTAAAGTTTTGTCTCGTCATGTCTTTAATGTACTACGGGTAGTGGTCACAAGAAGGCTGCTGCAATGCAATGTTCTGAAAATCGACATTTAGCGTATCAACACTACAGTACTGTAAGCTGGTCATTGGTCTGCGGAGATTGGAGAATATCGAAGAACATAGATAATAATATCTATGTTCTTCGATATTCTCCAATTTCCGTGGTAATAATACCACAATACATTTACAAGACTCAAATCTAATAACGTTGATTTAAGTTTAGTTTGTTTACATTTCTGATAATTACTTTATTACCTTTTAAAGCAAAAAATATGATAACTTATAACTAAACACCAGTTTATGATATTTTCAGTATGAATGTTTTATAGTTTTTATTTCAATCGTGTTATCGTAGTTATTTTACTGCGCTCTACTTCATACAGGTAGTAAAAGACTGTTTTCTTTTTCATAACTTTAGCCATTCACACTCACAGAAGCAAAGTGTACTTCGGTTCTAATATCTAAAATATGATCTCTTTCTGTAAAGAGTTGGACACAACAATACGAATCGTCATCTCAGTTCAAAGTGCTCACTCTAATACTTTTAGAATTATTTGTCGAATGTTAAGATTATATTTTCAATTATTATGTTCGGTATAATAGGACACACAAAGAGTCATATACTTATTTTAAGAAGTATTTATAAAACTGCCAAAACATGAAGACTAAATTTTCTTTACAAATCCGGACCGGTAGAAAAAGGTGCTGTGAAAGAAATCTAGTGGCATACTAGTATAGAACCCAATTTCAAGTTAGGCCACACAGTTTTAAAGTGAAAAATGGCATAAGAAAAGGCTTATATTAAAAAAAATATTATTTACTTCGTGTTGCAATCTTTAGTTTAACTAAGTAACCGCACACCATAATTGAGTTGCTAGTTTTTGCCCTCGTGTTTCTGTTTGCCGACCTTGTGCAGTGGGTAACAAATAAAAATATTTTCAGAACTAAAATTCACACTATCTCGTTTCGGAAGGCCAGTGATGGAGTGGGACCTGCAACGGTTCAACCACTACTCGACGCGTGCGCACGGCCTGCGTGTGTGGCGATGCGTCAAGTGGGCCAGCACCAACTGCCGGTCTTCTATTACTACGACACAAGATAGCAAAATCCTAAAAGTGTCCAAATTTCACAACCACTAGGGTCTTAGCAGCTCATAGTTTTTTAAGAATTAAACTTATACCTTTACACGAATTAGTGTAAAGGGTCTTGATGTTTCGCATTAGGAGTAGTAAGTGCCACTCTAGATAATATCATTTTACCCATCATTCCAAAAAAACACACACGTCAAAAAAAAGTGATCGCTAACTTTTTTGATGTCTGTACTTAATCTAGTCAATATTATTATTGAATGCTGTTATTATGATACTCTTTTAAAATCGATAAGTTAATACTTTAATACAGTTTTACCAGGTACCTAATAAGTCTATATAAGAGGGCTCACGTTTTATTCTTAACTCATAATATAACATTGTAAATGCCATGCAATTGACCCTTAATATTGAACTATTGAAGTTTTCATCCAAGTAGCAATTAAAAATAAATTTAATTATGACATACACTGTAAATATATCAGCAGTCGATGAAAACAGTGTCAAACAGACTTATTTTTCAAACTATCAATTATATTTTTAACTTTTAATTATATTTTTCAACTGATTTTATCCATATTTACGTATTTCATTTTCCAATGGTGTAGAACCGGTTATATTTTTTTAGTTTGGCTGTGTAAGTAATTTCCATAGGTACAAATAAATCGTTGCTTATAATTGAACAATGCTTAAGTCTCCAGCCTAGGCTTTACGAGACCTCTGAGATAGGCTTTTCAAAATTCTCGATATGGAATCGAAAACTTTATCATTATATTTCTTGTAGTTTTGTCATTGTTATCAGCGGGCTAGCGAAGCTGTCTTACTTGCTGGTGTTGTTAATATTTCATGTATGTCCTACGACACCATGTTTGAGGCTCAGATTAGTAACTGCACACTGCACAACCTCTTACTTAGCGTCTTCTATGTGATTTTTGTTTTTAATAAATACAAATAATTAAACTATTAAAATTGCTGCAAGAAGATTAAGCTCTTTCTATTGAATCATCTTCTTTCAGATCCTCCGGATCATCTCTTCCGAGAAAGTAGGTAGGATGGTCAAGGTTTTTTACGAGCTATCTATTCTATGGAAAGCAACAAATATAACTGTTGATAAATAGAAAACAAAATCAAGTGCGTAAACCATATTTTAGTTTTATTTGTTTTTGTCACAAATACATATAAGGACCAGACTGATATTTGTTAATAAGTGTACTGTAACCTATGTACCCAATAATAAGTAGTTATGTAATTTGGTCGTATCTTAATATTCTTCTGAATATTCCAGAAGCAATTTTCTACAAGACGAGGTTCGGTAGTACAGCGCTTTTGATCGGACAACATCGCTTCTGCAAAAACTATGAAGTTAATAAAAAAATATCCTGGAGGTGCAATAAAAAGAAAACGGGTTTTAAAGCCAGTGTCACCTCGTATGATGGACGCATCATAAATACTACACCTCATAATCACAGCTCGAATGAGGACCACTCTTCAGTGAAGTAAGGACGTAAGATGACATTGTTTAAATATTAATTTGTATAAGCAACTGTGGAACGCTAAATACTCGTGGTTGGTGTAATAAAAGTCGTGAAGATTAAGTTAAGTTCTTTTTTACAAACGTAAAATCAAAAGAAATGTACATTATAAAATACAAATATAATTGTATAAATTAGAATAAGAATAACTAAGTAGCAAAAAAGCCAAGATTTAGGTTAAACATTAAATTATAGTAGGGTTTAATTGCACTTTAGTAAACTAATTAGTATTTATTATGTCGCTATCTGCATTTTCCAGAAGCAATCTTATTAGAAAAAAATATTTAAGACTTTTAGTGTATTTTGGTTTGAAGTAAGTTTTTTTTAAAGTTATTGAAAATTGACGGCCAGTCGCATGGCCTCGCTCTCACCTTATGGTTAGTCATGATGCGCGCGAGGATGGATCTTCGTGTCTAACGCGTCCAACCCAAGTCATTTTGTAACAATATGATGATGCAATATTCAACGTGCTTATCTTTTTGAGTAAAACAATATCTTTCAGAAGCAGTCTTCATCCGGAACCGCTTTGGCAATATAGCTCTTGTGGTGGATTCGCATCGATATAGCAAGGTTTATGATCTTAATGGCAAGATGTCTTGGAGGTGTGTCAAGAGGAACGGAGGCTGTAAGGCGCACTATTACACCATCGATGGCGTGCTCGTGCATTCCACTCCACATAATCATGACTAAGGGAAAAACTTCATATCCTACATTTTTTGTCTTATTTGTCTAACAAAACCCCTTTCGCGGCTGAAAGTGAAATACAATTCCTTTTTTACATCCACTTTTAATGAGGATAATACATCGAATGCCTTAATCATTACATTATTAAAAGTTGATATATAATTCCTTTTAGTAAAAATATTTTGTGTCACATAAATCGCAACTAAAATCTGTTATTTGATTTAGTAAATGATTTTTATTTATTATTATGTACACACGACTTTTTGATTTTGACAACATTAACAGCTAATTAACGCGATGCAAACGCGCGTTAGTATCGATACAGTCGCGATGCCGAAGCTGGAAATTGTCAAATTATAAACTGAATTAGCATCGATACTAAATTAAATCTGTTCATTGCGTGAGTCGCGATGCTGAAGCGCGTTATCAAAATGCGCGACTGCATCGCTGCTAAAAGTCGCAGTCAGGGGTCTCAGAATGCGAAGCTAGTCCTCCTAATAGGATAGTACAAATACTACAAAACAACTGCAGTACCGGACAGAAGGCGATGTGGTTTTGCAGCAAAACAACTAGGAGCCAGTGCCGAGCGTCCGTCATTGTGTGCGGTGATACCATCTTGTGCATCAGGAATTTACATTCTCATGACGATCTGACTTACAGATCAGGACAACTCCGCGACTGCGTACTAGTAAGAAGGTATAAATTTATTGATAGCTTTAAAATTTTTCTTTTAGTAAATATCTGTATTTTTGGTGAATTAAAATGAGGTATAGTGTAAATAAATATAAAATACCTAATTAAAAAAGTGGTTTACAAATAAATATATGGGAACGAAGTCCGTACCTAACATATTATTATTTTATTTTACAAAATGTTTTCAAATAAAGAAGTGATTACGTATGCTTTCAGAATACTTCCTATCGCAAACAAAAACTGGCAAGCCATTAATTGTGGTGGGCAATTACAAGTTCTATAAGAACAACAGAAGTAGTGGTCCTAAATCATCCTGGTTCTGCTCCAGGAAGTCCCAGAATCCACCCTGCAGAGCTTCCCTTATGGCAGTTGACGGTGTAATACTTCACTTCAACGGTGAACATAATCACTAACCAAATATGTAACTAAAATTATTGAGAGTATCTACTTTTTTTTCTGCATCATCTCCGCTGGTGAATATATAATGTTAATATGAGGTTGTATTGAAAATTATTGTAATCTCTTGTCGTCTTTAGTTTTAATGCAACTTGTATCAACACAATAATAGTCAAATATAAACACAATGTGAAACAAAATCAGGACACCTTTCCGTCCGTTTTTATTTGCTTGCTGAAAGTTGTATTCTTTTAGAATAATATCAGTGAATAAAAAAAACCTACTTTTTAGTTTTAAAAATATCTGTGTTCAGCGATTTATAACTTAAGTTGTGAGTTTTGGTTTATGGATAAATTATTTCGTTTAAAAGGACTGTAAAGATTTTTTACAATATTTGTCAAGCAACGTAATATGGCTTAGTCATTATCTTTTAGAGTCTACATTCTGCACATCATTATACGGAAAGACTATTTTTAAGTTTGGAAAGAATTTTTACCGAGAGGCGTATCACTATAGCGATGGAAAAAGGATAAAATGGGAATGCAAGAAAGGATCCTGTCCCGCCAGAGTTGTATCGCGAGATGGCGTCGTCATCAGCATTATTGGTAAACACAACCATTGAGGATTCACAAATCAATTGTAAGAAATAAGTTGTTTTTGAGTTAATTGATTTATTGTAAAATTTTTAGTTTGTAAATCGCCAGATATGCTTGAAATTTTAATTTCGAATGTAAACCATTTGTATTACTTGATGACTAGTAGCGTCAAAACATGCCGTACGATATTTCTTCATGATGTCAGTTCTGTACGCTAGTAATTGTAGTTCAATGACTTGAATGAGCAATTAACGTAATATTACTTGTCAATATTAATGGACAGAAATCTTGAAGGTAAAACAAAAATTTTGGCCACTTCACAACGTCATTTGTAATGAGTTCCAGCGCCCAAGTTCACGACCACTCGGTTTGGAAAGCCAGCCATCCAACGGGGCAAGTATCGCTTCAACAGGAATAACAAGAGCACAGGACCCAAGGTCCTGTGAGTCTGCTGCCGTGTCAGCTCTGGGTGCTGCGCCACCATCACCACGTATCAAGACAAGATCAGATCATTAAGGAGAACACGGAGCTTAATCACTGATGGAAAATAACTATCAAAAATTAAAGTGTTCTTTTACATTTTTGGTGACAATATCGCATTTCCAAATGCAAACTAAACTAGCCTTACCTATTGGTATCGATATATATTGAAGTTACTGCTGCTGGACAGAGGGCTTTATCCTATTAACTGTGTAGATAATAGGATAATAATAGGTAATGTTCAGGACAAAAACTACGTCAAATAAGTATTTTTTGTTGTTGTTAATAGCGGTGCCAGTTCCTAACAACACAACGCAATGCTTGATAACTGATAACTGTTTCTGTGTTATTTTTTCGATTTTGTTAACTTATAAATTTACAGGAAATTTTATTCAGAAAAGATCGTCGTGTTCATGTATTCGTTTAGTCCTTACTCTAATGTAAACATCGAAATCCATAAGATAAGAAGATCTACGTAATATAGAATATGAACAAAGCCTCGTGCTTATTATTATACATATATTGTTATTATAAGTACGAGCGTATATTCAAACAAGAAACAAATAAATAGTTGAATAATTAGTATGAAAAATGCTCTTAAAAGTCTTAAATAAACTTTTTACCCTTGAAAGAAAAGGAAACCGTTTTAGGCGGACAATTTCTTTTTGTTGGCGACGAATGCATCGACGACTTCCGTAGTGTAGTGGCTAAGCACGTTGGTTTCAAGGCGTCGCCGCTTCGAAGTCTCGGGTTCGATTCCCGGTCAGGTCAATATAGAAATTAAAATTTTCTATATTGTCTCGGGTCTGGGTGTTGTGGTACCACCGTTGTGTCTGATTTCCATAACATAAGTGCATTAGCTACTTACTTTGGGATCAGAGCAATGTATGTGATTGGTGTCCAACACAAAAAAAGATGAAGAGACTTTATCACTTTTTGATTTAGAATTGATCATAGAGGAACAATTACTGAAGTATCCAGAATTACTTTTGACAGCATTCATTTTACTTAAGCAAAAGTAATTGCTTTTGCTTTACTAAAAATACGGGTGTCACTATACCTACATGATATTAGTTATAAACTTTTGCAGTGTTTTTCTTCGGTTGGTCATAGTGTCCATTTATTTTTATTTTTCAGAGCAAGCTGTGTTTAGTACTTCTCGATATGGTAAGCCCGTGATTGAGATTGGGCCGTATAGGTACAACCAGTACCGCCACCATAAAAATACGGGTCCTAAGGCCACGTGGACATGCGTAAAGGCCAGGCGTGGGTGCAGGGCCACGTTAACCACGATCGATAACGTTATCATTAAGGTTAACAACAAGCATATTCATTAATGAGTCAAATTTCTTGATTTTGCAAATAATTAATGTTAGTTAATTATGTATCTAACTATCTGATTTTGTATTGTACATATATGATTTTTGAAGGTACATGATCAACATGGGACATAATTGGTGATTTGTAGTTGTTTTTTAAAATACATAATAAATTAATACAATTTATAGATTTTTAATTAATATTATTTTACTTGGTGTAAGTAATTTACAAACGTCTTTATCTAAATATTTTGAAGCATGTTACGATTGCAAGCTGGTTTCATTCCATAATTAGTACACACATTGCCAAAATATTCATAACGTGGTGATTTTGTATTTTTGATCGTCTTCCAGAATTCAAAGCGATATTCACTACCTCTCGGTGCGGTAAGCCTGTGATCCAGATCGGGCAGCACCGATTTAACAAATACCATCGATGTAATGGCCCAAAGGCTCGCTGGCAGTGTGTCAAATCCCGCAATTTGAACTTCAAAGCTACGTTGATCACATTTGATAACGTCATCGTCGAGTACAAAAACAATCACTGCCACGATTGATCAATACCTTTAGGCATCCCAAAGTCAGTCCTCAGTTGTGTATCGCAACATAATAATGAGTTCTTGTTTTATTTACAATTATACGTGGTGCGCAAAAAGTGTACGTATCTATTTGGAAATTCCGTCGGAATCACGAATATATATTCTGATAAACTCACGGCATGGTAATAAAATGTTTTATAAGGCAACTAGTAGTAGTACTAGTAGGTCGTTTAATTTTTACCTATAATATAGATCTTTTAGGTTTTGATTCCTTGTATGTACACTTTTAAGGCAAAGTCATAATATTTACAAAAAAACTCGCTCGCTCGCTCATGTAATTTACGTACAGGTGTTGGTTTTAATTCTTTCAGAAGCACAGTTCACCACTTCTAGATTCGGTAAACCGGTGATCATGATCGGCAGGCACCGATTCAACAAGTACCATCGGTGCAAGGGCCCAAAAGTAAAATGGAAGTGTGTGAAATCGACCAATCGCTGTAAAGCTGCTCTGACCACTGTTGATGACGTCATCGTGGACTATAGCAACTGCCATAACCATTAATGAAGGTTTTGAACATTTTGAAATCTCACATATTATTAACGACACGTGTAAAATATGTGACCAAACACTATCTCTAATACCTTTTTATCATTTTGGTGGCGTGAATGATTTTAGTAAACAGGCTAGAGTGAACAGGCTTCTTCTAGGTGAGCTAGCTCCATCGTAGTCTCTGACTATGCCACGTTTGGTCTAATCCGGTGACAAGAGCGAACCCATTTAAAATAAAATAAAAAAGGAAAAAAATATTTTTACATTTTTGATAATTCATAAATGTGTAAGCATTTAAGCATTGTAATATTTTGTAACTCCTTTTTAGGTTCTGTAGCCGAAAATAACGGAACCCTTATAGTTTCGGCAAGTCTGTCTGGCTATTTATCTTTCTGTCTGTCTGTGTTTGTATATATAACTTTGTTCTTTATACAAACACTAATATAAACATAATTAAGTGGAAGTAAGTGGATTCCCTAATTCAGTTAAAATTGACACGAAACCCTTATTAAAAAAATAAATAAATAAAATAAAATAAAATGAATTTTATTTCAGGTACTTAGTGCCCCATATCGAATACAAAATTTAAATTTAAAATTAAATTAAATTTACTGAAATAAATTTAGAAAATACATTGAAATTAAAATTAAAATTACAAATTATAACATAATAAATAGTTATATTTCATCAATAATGAAATATAATTATATAACATACATTTTGGTAATGTCATAATAAAATCGGTAACAATGTCAAACATACTTCATATTATTATGAATAATTTGTCAAACATATAAACTATTTGAAATACAGCCTGTATTATGGGATTTTTACAAAGCTGCAACCTTTTATGAAACGATAATCTCAGTCGCTTTAGGACCGTATTATAATAAACAACAACAACGTCATCAACACAATATTCTGCAAACATGCCAGATGCGCTACACCGCCAGGGCAGCCGCAGCATTGCACGGAAGGCATTATTATATTGAACACGAAGTATATTGTTCGTACTTTGTTTGTAGCTGGACCACAGCTGAGCGGTGTAGAACGCCTGACAATGCGCTTTAAAGAGCGTCACCTTTACCTCGTTCGAGCTATCCGCGAATCTTCGCGCCAACATATTACCCTTCATGGCCACCATTCGCTTTTGTCGCTCGAGATCATCATCGTCATCGAGATTATCAGTCAAATGGTGACCTAGGTACTTAAACTTGGTAACAAGTTGAAGCGGTGAGTTACAAAGTGTTATGGGAGGAACCTTGATGGGTTTATTATTGTGTTTAAAAATCATTAACTCGGACTTTTTTACATTGTAAACAAGACAGTGTTGAGCGGCATATTTTTCGCGAGTCCGACTCGCACTTGGCCGTTTTTCATATTTTTGAAGTGTATAATTGCATTATACTGCCTGTTACGAAATAAAGACGGAAAAGTATACATTTTGTTATTAGTCTAGATACGATCTTAGTTTTTTTATTTCTGTGTAGTAGCTATTATATGGTATTTTTAAACATACTTTTTTGTGGTTTGGAATGCGAGTGTTGCCAGTTTTATGTGTGCTTTATTATTCTGCTCTATAAGTTTTCTTCAGGGCCTATTTTCACAACCTCGCATTTTAGAATACCAGTTATTGTGATAGAAAAGCATCGTTTCAACAAATACTGTTGAAGTAAAGCCCTAAAGCGACGTGGGTGTGCGTCAAGGTAGCGGGCGGCTGCAGGGCGACTACTTTCACTACTTTCGAGGATGTAATTGTTAAGGTCAATGACAATCATAATCATGACTAAGTATTTATGAGCCGTAAAAAACTTCATTTAACGTGTGTTTTGTATATGGTGTGTCAAATAAGGAGGATGACGTGGATATGCACGAAATACCCAAAATGTAAGGCCACCCTGTACGCGTACGAAAACGACAATAAGAGCGAAAAACGCACATGTACACGATTGAATATTACGTAAAACTCAGTTTAATTACAGAGTATATAAGTCACATGAACCTTATAAACTGTCGGCGCCTGTTTAATAAGAAATACTTACTTAAGTAACAATAATTCTGTAAATAAACAAACACATTATAATGAGTTTAACCTGCGATCTAGGTAAATTAAAGCGGAAAATAAATATTTGACACCAATGTTTCTTTTTCTTGTCTACTTTTGAGTACCTGATAGTTACCGTCCATATTTTTTGCTAATAGTGTTCGTGCAATTAACTTCAAGCAAACACTAAATGTTTTTTCAACATTTTTGTTCCCTGGAAGCGATTCTGACTTTACCGTTAAGCTCAAACTTTATTTAACTGATTACTAATGCAAAAAAATACTTTAAAAAAAATCTGTTGTAAGTATGTGGTATTTAATTTTTAAGCATTATTCGCTACTTCACAACGTGGAAAACTACTGTTGGAGGTGGGACAGTATCGGTACTATCGGTTAAAATAAGGGAAACCCTTCAGCATGGCCAACCACAATTTTTATTGATGAAGTGTCATTGATGGATGTGTGGGTTAATCGTTGATATTATTTTTTCAGTGCCAACTTTTAGCAAATCCGTAAATGGGTTCCCGGTTCTAATGTTGGGGCACTATCGGTACAACATCAAGCGCACTGCGGGCCCCAGAGCCGCGTGGGTCTGTGCCAAGTACCCAAAATGCAGAACTGGTCTTATCACTATCAACGGAGTAATAGCCAAAATCAATGGGGTACATACTCACTACTAATCAATAATTTCAATTTTAATGTTCTATCTCAAAAGTACCTATTCATATTATGAATTTTAAATATGGTTGATGTAAGACTAATGCAGTATTTAATGGTCACAAAGTGTAAATAAAAAATGAAATACCTTTAATTTTTATTATGTACTTTGTGTTGCAAATAAAGGAACTGATATTATATCAATATCAGTTCCTTTATTTGCAATATGGAATAACCGATAGTTTGAGAATTGTAATCATACTGCTTCTTGTCCTTCTTCTTCCTTCCCTATTGCCATCCTCGGTCGGGTCTCCTCACACATCTGCGCCAGGATATACTATCTCGGGTTGTCTTCTCGGGTATTTGGGCTTCCTCGAGGTCTCTCTTGATCTTAGACCACTAGGTGAGAGGTGGGCGGCCTATGTCTTTCTTTTGTTCAGGCAGGTTCAAATCGATATGATCATACTGCAAACTGTATACATGCATAACATAATTATAATTGATTTATTAGACAGTGTAATGCATCCTTCATATTGCAACATGTGAATTTAATCATAAATTAATGACCTTATTCCAAACGATTTCTTTTTCTATTTAGTTTTCCGTACACAACTTTTATTCAATTGTACTTTTAAGTGCGCTTGTGATCTTGGAATAGTAAGTTGTAGTCTTGAAATGTATCAGCTAGAAAAAAACATACATTGCTTACTTCATTGCATGTCTAAACTAAAAATGTTTACGTTTGCTAATTACTGGTAGCTGAATTTCTTGCCATTTGCCAAAAAAATCTCAAACAAAATTACTCGTAAGAAAAAAAAACTGATAATGTTCCTAGCTAGCCTGCCTGACAAAGCTCTGATTGATTTTTTCTTCTATTTATTTAATTGACTTTCTCTTCCAGAGGTCGTGTTCACTACTTCCGCGGTTCGGCAAGCCTGTCATCATTGTGGGCCACTATAGGTTTAATCGAGATTATCACTATAAAGGAAAGCCAGATGGGTGTGCGCTAAGTATCCAAGGTGTAAAACTACATTAACAACTGTAGATGACGTGATATTCAAAGTGAATTTGGAGCACACACACTAATGTTCCTGAAATATTATTATCACAAGTATTCGGCAAGACGGGTCTTTACCTTGAATAAAACTTATATGTGAACCGCGAAACTGAGACGTTTCTGACGTTACTTTTGTCGTCCTCTCCCCCCAAACTATGTTCTTCATATTGTTATTATGAATAAAATGTATTTCTTTTAGGTGAAATAAAGATCGTTTTATACATAAGGATGATACGGAGTTCATTAATTACGAGGGAAATGAAAACTAAGGCTACAAAAGTGACGTCAAGAATGTCTCGCTTTGCGGTCGACCTACAGAAGTAATTTTATTTTTCATTGTTATCATTACCCACTACTCGACGTTTCGGCTAAATTGCACCGGCAGTGAGCACGAGCCAACCCAATTTGCAATGCAAAGGGCAAGTTAAAAAAAAATCATTTTTTAGTCTCAGATTATCTCTAGATAAAGTATCAGTTTAAATTGATTTAGGAACTACACCAACTAACCGGAGATGGCATAATCTCAACCCTACTTCACAAATCAAAGCGTTTTAGATGTGTTGCCGATATCCAAAATGCCAGGCCCCTGTGTTGACAATCGATATTAGTACTAATCGTCATAGGTACAGGGACAGGTACATTGAAGTTTGCTTTGCGTCCCTAATAAACGAAAATATACTAAAAATAAAATTTTCTAGGCTACCTACTTACGAAGTAAACACAAACAGATTTTAATTTACGAAATATTTGAATAACACGTAGTTTTTGAGGATTGTCCAATGCGTTAAGAGAATAAAAAACATTGAAAAAGTTCAATAAAAAGCAATTTAAAAAAAATGCTACGACGTTAATAATGAAGTAAAATATTATTTCTCTAATCTCCCGACCAAAATGTATAAGCGTACGTAAGTACTTTTTCTCCAGAGGTGCTCTTCACCACGTCGCGTTTCGGCAAGCCCGCCATAATGGTCGGGAGGTACCGGTACAACAATAGAAGAAAATAAAAAAACTAAAACAAAAAACTAAAACATCCACTACAACAACGGCCACAGAAACACCTGGATCTGCGCCAAGTACCCCAAGTGTAAAGCCAGCATTTGCACTATCGAGAACATGATTACGAAGATTTTGAAAATGCATACCCATTATTAAGGGGTAGGAGTTTAATAAGTTTGTAATTAATTTTAGATTTTAAAATTTAGATTTAATTAATTTTTAACATATACATATGAGGTGCTGGTAGCGCAGTAGTGGCAGGTCTTTGGTCGAAACAGAAGATAACCTACGGTGTGGTCATGTTTGGATGGCACGTTAAGCTATTTGTTACAGCTAATGTCGGGTGATATTAGTAGTTAAGTAAGGGGCTGCGCGGATAGATAAAATCATACAGCAAGGTTGTTCGCTTGCCTTGCAGACGTCTCTTATTATTGTATCCTGATAAAATGCCAAGACCTGGTCTTGTGCCTAAAATATTTTCTCTGTTTTAAGTTCAAAGAATTGTTCATTGTGGCAGATGCAACTTTAAATATTTTGCTATTCATTGTTTTTTTATTATTATTTACAGTCAATTTAATTTGTAAACTAATTAATATATTTTTCTTAAAGTATTATTATATTTTTAGACATCGGGCACTTTTGCTATTTTTTATTTTATCTTCATCATTATCACATTCGAAATTCGAAATTTTAACCTTTATTTTACTGTGTGTTAAATAAAAGTCATTATCGTGGAAAGGTACTTCTGAATAAAGGCTATAAATTATCCCAAGGTTTTCCACGGCAAGTGGTTGGAAGCGTTTTTTTTAACCATAGTGATCCTGCAATATTTACAGATCAATTAATATTCGTTTTGTATTTGATTGATAGTTGCTTATTCCTAACATAAATATATTTTATATTTCGAGATGTTTGTGTTCACTACTTCGCGACTTGGGACCCAGTAATTCAAATAGGAATTCTTTGCTATGATCGCTACCACCGGATTAAGGCACCTAGGTGTTTCTGGTTGTGTGCAAGATATCCTAGGTGTAAGGTGTCTATTAAAGCTTATAATGTAAAAATTGTAAAAACAAGATATGATCACACCCACGATTGATAAAGGCAAATGTTTAAAAATATATAATGTTTTCTATTCTTCATCTCTAACTTGAGATGCGCTCTCGGTAGTGCAGTAATAGCTATTCTTTTTTGTTTCTTGCATTCCTCTTGACCTTCTTTTACGACGTGACTTTGACTTTCTTGGTTGAAATAACTTCTTTGATGCCTCTCTATTGCCTCTTTTCCTTCTACTGTTCCTTACAAGATAATATCCAAGAACCTGTCATGTCGTATCAGGAGTCCTGTCATATTGCCCATTCTATTATTTTTAGGCTTGTGTTTTCAATTATTGGCCCGATAATAAATAATTCAAAGAGATTTTCATATTCATAGTTTTTCAATATAAAATATACTTTCAGGTCAAGGTCTGATTCTGCTGCAAACGAGGAAGGGAAAACCGTTGCTTCAGATTAACAAGCACAGATACAATTGCAAGAGGATCACGGGTCCAAAAACCTACTGGGCGTGCAATCAGGCCCATAAGGCTTGCAAGGTATCCATCGTGACCCTTCATGACGTCATCGTCAAAACTAATAATGAGCACAATCATGCGTAATTATTAAACTTATATTATTAGGTATTTTTAGTTTTATACCATGCTGTTATGTGATTATGGCATATATTATAGCAGTTTTATGTGATTTGCTATTTTCGAATTAGGCTTGAAAGGGTTGTGTGAATTGAATCTTGATTAGTCCTTCAGATCCCCTTTTTTTTAAAACGATCTCAAATGTTTAAATAACAGTGCAAACGATGAGACCTTATATCACAGAGTGCGAATGTAATAATAATAATAATAGTCCCCCTAGCCGATTTCGACTACGGTGGCCAGTCATAACGACTAACCGACTGCGCGGGACATATTAAAAGTCATTTATTTATGCAAATAGGCTCTCTGGGGGCACTTTTACACGTCACAATATAAACCCTACCACAGCTTCGGGACAATTGTGTCAATGCCTCTTTTCAAAATATTTACAATGTTTGTAGTGATCATGCAAGTCCATACATTATTATCTTTTAAATAATCATCTACTCTATAATACCCTTTCGTCATAAGGGTTTCTTTAATAACAGTTTTAAATTTATTAACCGGTAAGTTTACAATGTGTTCTGGTAGTTTATTGAATTTTTTTATAACTTTGCCCATGAAAGAATTACCAACCTTTCGAAACCTAAATTGTGGAAAAGCAAGCTTATCCTAATTCCTAGTATTGTATTTGTGTATGTCATTATTTTTCGTGACTGAAAGTATTTTTTTCCGTACATACATTAAATTTTCGTAAATATATTGAGAGGCTAGAGTTAATATTCTAATTTCTTTAAACACCTCTCGTAAGGAATCTTGAGGTTTAAGAATATAAATAGCTCGCACGGCTCTTTTTTGTAACACAAAAATTGTTTCTACATAAGCAGCCGCGCCCCACAGTAAAATGCCGTAGGACATCAAGCTAAGGAAATAACTAAAATAAACTAACCTAGCTGTTTCTACATCAGTCAAACGTCTAATCTTCCTTACAGCAAAAGCAGCTGAGCTTAGTTTCCTTGACAAGGCCTCTATATGAGGACCCCATTGTAGTTTGGAGTCTAAAGTGGTTCCCAAGAATATAGTGGAGTCAATAGTATCAAGCGGTTTGTCTTTTATCTTAACCTGAGTTGTTGCCTGCCGGACATTAGGCATCGTAAACTTTACACATTTAGTTTTACTTTCATTAAGATGGAGATTGTTAACAGTAAACCAATGTAATACGTGTGAAAGAGTATTATTTACATCGTCAGAATTTCCTTTACCTCTTGGAATTTTAAATATAAGTGAAGTATCATCTGCAAACAATACTATAACACAAAGATTCCCTACAAAAAGCGGGGGTCATTTATATATATTAAAAATAAAAGAAGTCCTAATATGGGGCACACCCATTGTTAGAGGTGCTCCAGAAGACTCAGTTCCGTATACCTGAGAGATATGAATTAATTAAGTTTAACGAATTCAATGATGCCCCGTAGTGACATATCTTTTTAAGTAATGTTTCATGATCCACACAATCAAACGTTTTCGATAGACCACAGAAAATGCCTAAAGCATCATGCCTATTATCATAGATATCAAATACATGTATTAAAAGAGCAACTCCTGCATCCGTGGCGCTTCTTCTTTTAGTAAAACCGAATTGTTTGTTATGTAATAACTTGTTGGATGAAAAGTGTGCTAAAATTTGATTGAATATAATCTTTTCATATATTTTACTCAAGACTGGCAGAATCAATATTGGCCGGAAGTGTGAGGGGTCACTTTGGTCACCCGCTTTAAAAAGCGGTATTATTTAACTAATCTTCATTAAACAAGTAAACTGGCCGTCATCAATACACTTGTTAAAAGTTAATGCTAGTTGAGGGGCTATTATGTTAATAATTGACTTAATAATATGCACAGATAGTCCCCACAGATCCTCCGTTTTTTTCAACTCTAGCAATGTTATTATCATTATTTCAGGACCTACATGCCTAAAGTGCAGTTGAAAATTACATTTACTGACATAAAGTTTTAGAACAGATTTGGCTATTACTGAAGAAGAAGCAAGTTCTTTCGTTGTTGTTGGTGCAATATGTGAAAAAAAAAACGACACAAAAGCAGTTGCAACTTCTAAATTTTAATTTATTGTTTTATTATTGATTTTTAATTCAAATTTACCATCTCTCAATTTGTTTTCAAGTTTCTTTATTCATGATGCTCCATGTAGCTTTTGCTTTATTTTTGAAGCTAGAGACTATTCTACGAAGGTGATGGGATTTTGCTATAGCACAAACTTTTTTAAATATTTTTGAATAATTTCTAACGTATCGAATAAAGTTTTGGTCTTGAGTTTTCTCGTAGACTATATAATTCATATAATTCAATCCTACTTTAATAAATTCCTGGCGTGGCCCAATTATTAAATTGACATTGGATCTTATTTGATTTAGTCTTTTTTATGGGAAATATTTCATTAAATTCGTTTTTAATTAAGTTAAAAAGGTCGTCATATTGTTTATCTACACTATCACTAGTATTTTGTTTCACTGAATATAGTGTATCGTTAATTGTATTCCTTAATCTATCTAACCTATTATCTGTGACAGGCCTATACATAGTTTCCACAGGTAAACTTGCGGTATGATTGTGTTCAAATAAAACCTTTTGACCTCTATGATCAGAACTGAGGCCAATTAAAATACTTTTATGAATGACACTTGCGTTTGTGACACAAAAAATATTATCTAAGTGGCCGTGGTGGGGGTTACCCTTGTAGGTTCACAAAAGAGATTTTTTAAATTTAAAGATATGAAAAGATTAAGAAATCTAATGGCGTTATTCCATTCCCTTAAAACATCAAAGTTAAAATCTTCACATAATATTATTTTCTTATTAGATTTTGAAACCTTTTCTAGCGCTGATTCCATAATTGGTTCAAAAAGTTGGTAAGTAGTGTCGGGGGTCTATACACAGATAAAATAATATAATATTCGAGCTCAGTACATGCTAATTCGAAAGTACGTTCTAAAGAGAGTGACACAATGTCCCTGCGATCTTTACAATTTAATTCATTATTTATAAGTATGAGTTGCCCCCCTCTAGTTGTGGTTTCTCTTGAAAACGAACTATCGACTGTATAGTTTTCAAATCTAATCATTATTTCACATTTTATTTACCAGTGCTTACCTTAATCTTGTAGAAGTAATGATAGTTCAAGCTCTTTGACAACCAGGCCTTGTATATTTTGGTAAACAACATTAAAACTAGACCTGGCCTTTGTCTGCCCTCTTAGTTTCAAGCCTCAGAGGTTGTCTGGTTGATAACATCAACATTACTATTATTACTTACAAGTTGATAACCATGTGATATGGATTTGTTATTATAGTGCACAAGTGTGTGCGCAAACAGAGGTGCACTCTCTATTCCTTTCACTCTCATAGCCCGATGGTACAGCGATCTGCGAATGTAATTAAGACAGCGAACTATACTACGTCTCCTCTACTTGCTTGCTTACGAAAGGCTTTTACAGCACATTTCAACTTAATTTTTGATGGAGAGTGGTAAATGATGTGTGTGTGTATGTGTCCGTAAACAAAGAATATACGAAATGGAACTTCTTATGTATATGATTTTTCATACTTTCTATTTGGTGAGTTTTGTGCGCTTAGAGTATTATATTTTTTTATTAAATTTTACGTGTTTGTAAGCCGTAAAGCAATTAAAGTTCTAATGAGTCTGGGATACTTTCCTGAAAGTTTTAATAGTGTAGGATTACCTTTTTTATAGAATTTAAATTTATAGAACGGCCCACCGGTATCCACTTAAGTCTCGAATATCAAAATGTATATCACCTTATAAGCTATGCGTATTTTTGGCTAAATATAAACTAATAAATGGATATTAAAGAAAACTTGCGCATTTCAGATGTTATTAATTAAATGAGGTAAAAATGATTGCAATCAAAAATATACATGACATATATTGTGCAGTCAGAGAATCACGCTCGTACATTATTTTTCACTCAATTTATTTATCTTATCGTATATTAACTAATATTTTATAAATCCATTCAAGTGTTTAATAAAATGTATTTTTTTCAATTACTGTGACACTGTCTATGGCCCATGCCTGCTGGTCCGTACAGCGAAACTCATACAGCGAGTACAAAATGCCTGCATTCGATTCTGCGACCACTTCCCTCCCCGGACCCACGTTACTCCATACATTAGCGCTGCAAACTTACTGCGGATAGAAGCTCGCAGAAAATTTCATCTTGCAACCCTACTGTTCGAAGTCATTAGGATACATCGACCACGGTACTTACACAAGGACTTGGTATGGGCACGAGGTGGGAATGTACGTGGGGGAAAGGAGTGCACGAACGTCTTCCCGAGACATCGTACAGTCGCATTCCGGGGTTCCTTTAAATTCGCCGCTACTCGATGCTGGAACACTCTGGCCCCGCCGTTGCGCGCCCTAAAGACAAAACAAACATTCAAAAAGAACCTGAAGAACACCTTTTGAAAATCAAATTTGATGACGAAAAGCACAGGTACACTTACGAACAAAGAATGCGCGTCATGCCAGGTGACAACGATTACGGGGAAAAGTCATCTGCATAGGCAGCTCTCTTCACACAATGGACCCATCCTCGCACACGAGTGTTGCTTTTCAGCGTTGCCGTCGACATATTGTCCATGTTGCGTTGCGGTCGATATTTTTCTCTGTATTGTCGCTGAGCGAACAGAACTTTCTTATGTTATTTTCTTATGTTTTATGTTATTCTTTTTTTTAGTTTTATCTATACTCACAAGGCATCCTTTGAAACTCAGTGTCGCGGCATACGGCCACGACTAATGCTGAGAGGGTGCCTTTTCGTCTCATACTCGATGTTAATGTTTAATAAGTGTGTGTGTTTGTCTGCTTACTGTATATGTGTTTACGAGTGTGTGAGTCGAATAAATGTATTTTCTTTCTTTCTTTTCTTTATTTTGTCTTTTTAAGTAACTTGCTTTTAGGTCGACAATTTTTTTCTTCAATAAATCTTTTAAAATTATGCAACTTTTGTAATCATCCCATGATTTTTCATCGAGAAACTTTTTCAAATAAGGTCTCATGAACTTCTCAAGCTGTAATATAGTGGCTGAAAGTCTTTCATTGCTTATTATCAGCACTAGCCAATTTTACAAGACAATAGTTGCTAGTTGAGTGAGACGTGTAAAAGTGTAAGTGCAGCTTATTAATAGCTGCATTCAAAAAGAACCTGTGGTAATTTTGGGCTGCGTCCTCCTTATAAGTACCTGACTTTTCAGGGGCTATCACCATCAATGCATTTTTTTAACATGAAGCATCTTTTTCAGTATTATCAAAAAGGCAACAAGGTTTTGATAGTCAACGGGCAAAGGTTCAAGAGGACGTCCGTTTACGGATGCAAGTCTTGGTGGTGTTGCATCAAGAGGACATCCAAGGCTTGCACGGCCAGCCTCAGGCTGATTAATGACCAACTAGACGTGCTCAACCTTTTGCATAATCACAACTAAATAAAACTTGGATATGTTCCAAGTGGCTGAAGGTGCTTGTAATTTACAGCTTTTATTTTTATATCTTTTATTATATTGTTTTGATCAACTTGCTATTTAGAGTAAGAGGTCAGTTCCAGAAAATTTTGATGTGGTCTGTCATACTTATTATATTAGCCGGGGACATAAATATAAATGTAATGGAAGACAGTGATAATAAATACTGTGACACTTCACAACGTGTATTTTTTTACTTTTGTGTGCACTAAAAAGTCATAAATAAACTCTTCATAAGTAATAAAGTCATAATTTAAAAAATCTTGTTAACTTATTAATTAAATTGAAATTTTAGATGCGCCGTTCATCACAGTGAATACCCGTGGAAAAGAGATTCTAATGACGGGATCTCACAAATTTTACAAAGAACGAGTAAAAAATGAAAAATGTGAATAGCGTTGCTTTAAAAAGAGTAGGATGCGTTGCAGAGC
Source organism: Pyrausta purpuralis (assembly GCA_963924145.1). Taxonomy (NCBI): domain Eukaryota; kingdom Metazoa; phylum Arthropoda; class Insecta; order Lepidoptera; family Crambidae; genus Pyrausta; species Pyrausta purpuralis. Next base: position 26,452,135 of record OZ001643.1, read on the forward strand.
AAACGTCATTACTATAGATGGAGTCATAGTAAGGTCCACCTTACAACATAACCATGATTGAAGATATTTTTACGAAATTTCGAAGCGTTTGTCATATAAATATGCAGGGTATTGTTGTGGTCAGCGACGAGCGACTCAGGGGTGGTTGTACAAACGATACTGATGCCGGACATACATTTATAGAAATATAAAAAAATACACAAATTCAATTTATTATTGCAATACTGGCGAGCGACTCAAAACTACCATTACATCAAAAAATCTAAAAATTTAAATCTATTTTTATTAGCCAATATTCCAATCTTTATGACGAACCGAATAGGGGAACAGAGTGATCGTGTTTGGGAGGAATACGATCTGCAAGCGACAAGCTAGAAATGCCAAGTGCGAGTGGCAATGCGGTAAGACGAACTACACCAAGTGCAAAGCAAGCATCGTTACTGTGGATGAGGTAAAAGTCAAATATTACTTGAACATAACCACGATAGGAAAATACCAAAATAGAAAAAAATCTAGTTTTATCTGTTGATTAAGTACAACTAGCGATGCGTTATACCAAAAAAAAAAACTGATATTTTATAATTTACTTGTAAGGCACATCTCTACGTACCTGTGTGGCAACTGTGTTACCAAAGCTTATGTAAAATAATACTTCTAATTGTTTTCAAATTATGAGCGTCGAGGGACATTTTCAAGTTGCTTGCACATACGTATTGCTATCGACTAAAAGTAATGTGGATGTAAAATTTATAATACTGCTCCATAAATTTCACGAATGATTAGGGCTTAAAGATGGAATGTTGTCTACAGGTCACAATTATTTCAATTGAGTAACATAAATAAACACTAATATTTACATTGTACTAACCTAAGAATCACAATCCTAGCATCCTTCAGGAAAGGTAGTTTTAACTAATTACAATGCTAAACTTGATTTCCTCATGTGCGATGTTATTCAATTGATGTGCAATAATAAAACAATATACCAAAACTTGTTTGTACGTTTGCTTATTAATTTTATCATATTTTTAGGCATCAGCATCGAGATCACCTGACATTAACGTCAAAATATCAGCCTCAGCTGGTATTTCAGATCTCCATCAGCAACAACCCTGCTTCATTCTCTCTCTTCAACAAGATTACCAATAAACCAGATAACGTCTTCCAGGGTCAGTTTTATTTATTATAAATAATTTATTACTAATTGGTAATTCTACTTTTTGTTTTTTTGTTTTATAGCGGAGTTCGTCACCAAGTGTAACGACTCTACAGTACTGAAATTTGGCGGTAGGACATTTAACAAGAAGGAGGAGAGAAATGGGATGATAGTGTGGAGGTGCAACAAGCGGAGCGCTAAGTGTAACGTCAAAGTCAGGACCGTCGATGACGAGATACACAAACTTGCAGGAGAACATACACATCCTTAGGCGGAATGACGTTTTTTAATACAGGGTGAATTTTTTATCAGTACCGAATTTTTGTGTAAACACTCCACTGATGAATATAAACAACTTTTACTATGGGGGATATAGTGAAATCGAGAAAAAAAATCAGCTGTTCCATACAAAAGTTCAATTGGCGCGCGGTCAAAATGTAATTTCGGTACTGATAAAAAGTCAACCTGTATATTAGTACAGGTCATTTATATTTTTAAGGCGGATCCCGTGATTTGTGAATTGTTATTGAATGAATAAATAAAATAAATAAAATAAAAAGTTTATTGGTACAAATTAATACATCTGGTATCTTAAACTAGGTACAAGGTATTGGCGACATACTAATTAGATACGGTTGAACGTTAACGGCTGTACTAGTTTTGTTTTAAAACTGTATTCAAATTCAAATTCAAATTCAAATTTATTTCAAAAACACATTTACATATTATTTCACAAACAATCTTGCGTTAACAACCGCAGTAGTCAAAAGACTGTGTCGCAGTTATTAGCGCCCACCTCTAGAATTCTACAAACAAACAAAAAATTACACAAATTTTCTATTTGAATTTTAATAACAATGCTATTATTATTATATAATTGAAGTTTGATAGTGTGAATATGTATACTGGAGTGTATATATGTGCGAACATACGCGTTTGTGTGTGTGTGTGTGTGTGTGTGTGTGTGTGTGTGTGTGTGTGTGTGTGTGTGTGTGTGTGTGTGTGCGTGTGTGTGTATGTGTGGTGTGTGTGTGTGTGTGTGTGTGATGCGTGTGTGCATGTGTGCGTGTGTGCTTTATTGAAAAATATTATACTATAAGCGCATACCTAAACCTACTTTCTTGTACAGATCAACAGACCTTTACTTGATGTACACTCAATAATTGAATTCACATGTGTTTTCAGGCGATTGAATTTACACGTGTTTTCAGGCGATGACCAAGTCTCAATATATTTATATAAAACATTAAAGAATTTTAATATTGATATGCGTCACTATAAGATGCTGTTAATTATTACGTAACAACTTAATGCTTCGAGTACGGAGATTCCAGACACAATTGATTTTCAATTGTTATGGACCACGATCGTGGTCTTAGAGACTGGACGTATTAAGACAGAAAGTCGCTTCAGTAGAGACTGAATAAATTAATAACCGACTTGGTATTACATGGATCTTACAACTTTTTACCGCAGAACAACTGAGTTGCGAGACTTGGTTTTTTTGACAAGTATTGTTTTTGATGGGATCTCATTTCTTTTTGTATTTTGTAGACAGTTCTACTTTTTTCCTTACTGAATCCATTGCGACTACCTACAAGTTAGATTGCAAAGTTATTTTTATGCAGAAATACGAATAGGTAATAAGAAATTTATAAATACTTAGGTACTTAAAGTATCAATATTTAATTAAAATTATTTATCCGAACAACGTCCAAATTGTAAGCAATGGTAAGCAAATAATATCAGTAGACCAATGAGAGTAGCCTTTAGTCGTCAAACTAATATAGCAATCGAAATTATCATTGAAAATCGCAAAGTTATAGGTAAGAATTCTGGGCACATCCGAACAGCATTGGGTCGCTCGCGCGTATGAGCGCGGCTGCTGCTCGCTCGGCGACATTCACCTTTCCGCGCGCCCCGCCACTGTCTCCGCCCCGCGCCCTCACGCTAGCACCGCGCAGCGCGTGGTATAATAATTAATTTACAACCTTACTTACTCGTAATAAGTACGAATACGCATGTAGGTACGTTTTTTGCATTAAATAATTTAATTTACACGTGTTTTCATGACGGAAATACCCATTTTTTGCTCGATTTGGCAGGGGCACTACTATGCGCCTATATTTATATGGGACTAGCTTAAACCCGCGGCTTCGCACGCAATAATAATAACTGCCGTAAAACATCGTTACGAATAAAGCCAATATTGAAAAATTTAACTGAAGACTTGGCTGTATGGGCTTAATTTTCTTTGCGGCCTTTTTTAATTTTTTTAGTTTTTCCTTGATTCATACACCAACTTATATTCCAAACTTATATTCCACCACTACTTATATTCCAAATTTGAAGCTTCTAGGTCTGCTAGAAGTGCCTTTGCATTTTGATGATCGGTGAGTCAGTGAGTGACAAAATTTAGAAATTTGACCCGTTATAATTCCTAAAATACTGGTTCAAATTGAATGAAAATTGAAATATACCGTGTCTTTACAATGCCTGCATGGTTCCTGAAATTTCAGTCTTCTAGTTTTATCCACAACGAAGTTACAGGGGGTCGAAAATGGTCTGAATTGCTTCGAGAAAAGGATGGTACGGCCGTGACGCTTTTTTGCTCGACTTGGTGGGGGCACTGCCGTGCCCCCAGATGCGGAACAAAATTAGGTTAAGTAAAAGGCTATGATTGTTGTCATCTGTAGGTATGATAGATATTTATTTTTACCTTTGGTTCCTAGACAGACGAGTTAGCTAAAATGTCATGTAACATTTTAAGTTAAGGTTGAATTTCAGCTTTTTGTATAGTTTCAGGTTCTTTCGATGATTTTTTGGTTATTATATAGACGATTTAAAAAATAATCTTAACAACTGGTTTACTTGAAATATATAAAAAATACTATTTATATATTATAAAATAACAAAACAATTGTTTAGTTTCTATAAGTTTTAGGTTTACCGGATAAACTTATGGTTTAATTCAGTTTTTTTGATGTAACACTCTCTAACTTATATCTTTGCTTTGATTTTATTTGGTTTTAAAATTCTATATGAGTAAAGTGAATTTGGTATTGGGTATTCAAACTTAATTATTAAAATCACGTATTTGAGCAATATTATAGATTTCCAAGTTACTATCTCTAATAGTTTTATTTACGCCAGATTGTGACTTTTGCAGATAGTAAATTATATATATAAATTATAGCGGAATATGTTACCAAAAACAATGGCTTAAAGGTCCTGAAAAAAGACGAGCAGACTTTCAACAAGCAAGAAAAGACAATCGGAATGATAACTTGGAGATGTAACAAGCAGTGGCTAAATATTGAAATATTAAGGAGAAGATATACATCCTTGGAGCGAATTATGACTGGTTTTTTATTATATATTTTATTGGTTAATACCGCAGCCATAAACGAGACACTTAAATATCTACCTGTACTATGTAGGAACTATTTAAAGAATATTAAGGCTCACACAAGGCTCCAAGTTTGAAGAAGTTTAGGCTAACCTCACTGTAGCTCTCAATAATCTGAGTAGCTACTACGAGGCAAACTTACTGAAGCCAAACCCGAGTAAAACGGAGTCTTGCGCATTCCACCTGCGCAACGGAGAAGCGAGACGTCAACTCAATATTGTGTGGCAAGGGGTACCAATCTCGCACAACAACTACCCGAGATATCTTGGCGTTTCGCTAGACAGATCTCTTACTTATAAGAAGACCTGCGATAACGCCAAGAAGAAAGTGCACTCGCAGAAAATCTTACTGCGTCGCCTAACTACCACTAAATGGGGAGCTACGCCGCACGTGCTGCGTACGACAGAGCTAGCGCTCGCCTTCTCAGCTGGCGAGTACGAATCCCCTGTTTGGAGCCGCTCCGTTCATGCCAAGTCAGTGGATGTAGCCCTGAATGACACCCGTCGGGTCATTACTGGTTGTCTTACTGAAACCTACCCCAGTGTCAAAGCTATATCCACTGGCTGGTATAGCACCTCCGAAAGTCCGCAGGGCTGTAATGAACTCTTCTGAAAGGGCAAACGCAAATCACGACTCACGGCACCCTATGCACGGCTACGTCTCAGTGCCGCAAAGGCTAAAAAGTCGTCACAGTTTTATTAAGTGTGTCGCCCCACTTTCTACCGAACCCGCACAGGCCAGACGTGATCTTTGGCGCATAAAAGCTTCTCTGCCTACTCCCTTTGTCCCACTTGTCGAGAATCTCCCTCCTGGACATGATCTACCATGGCCGTTCTGGAAGTCCTCAAACAGGCTTCGGACTCAGGTTGGCCGAAGTAAGGAGAACATGGCCAGGTGGGGATTTTCGGCAAGCTCCGATGTGGACTGTGTTTGCGGTGCAGTGCAAACATTGGCACACTTAACATCGTGCCCGGCGTGCCCCAACACCTGCACGCCAGTGGATTTAATGAACTGCAGTCGATCCGCAATACAAGTGGCTGAATTCTGGGCTGCAACGATTTAATTCCTAGGGTTCCATCGACACGCTAAGAAGAAGAAGAAGAAGATTTTAAAACTGTGATAGCATCTGAATCATGTAATGTACAATTTCGATTCAGTTTAATTTTGTTTAAAATGAAATGGCCATGATGATTAATATGTTTATTTTGATAAAAAAAAAATACCGTTGAAAATAGAACACATTTTTTTATCGAATTTAGGAACACAAAAAAGTTTAAAGTGATTTAACCATATCAGATAGACATACTCGTATGCTGTCGCGGAATTTATCGTAGATCTTTTAAAGGGATACAATCCCGTCATACATGAACAATTTACGCTGCGTACGCAAAGGAAGCTCTCAACAGGAATATTTTCCCCCCGTTTTGTGCCATATTGTTCTTTGTTGCTCTGCTTTTAAAAGACCTATCGTAATATTTAAAGCTTAAAGACTTTCTCAAAAAAGAAGCTATCCAATACAAATATATATTTTTTAAATCGGTTCAGTAGTTCTTGAGATCAGGGCGTTCAAACAAACAACAAAAAATCTTGCAGATTAATAATATTATTATGGATTAAAAGCTAGAAGCGTAGCTCTCTAAGACATCTCGTACCAACGTGCATAAAACAGAATCTCAAACCTACATTGCACTTAACACCTGCCTGTTGTTAAAAAAAGTTTTTTTTTTCATACATTTTCATTTTCTTTTTTCGAACCTTGCTATTATTGTGCAAAATTCACACTCAACATTATGACGTTGTTTTACTTAACTAGGCCTTGATGTAAAATACATGTGAGTTTTCATTTGATAAAATACTAAGTATTTACGGACAGTAAAACATGCTACTATACAAAAATAACACATTCTGAGTACAATTTTCTTATGGGTATTTTACTAAGGAAAAACTCGGATGCAAAGCAGCAGTGCGAACTGACATGGAACAAAACTTTATTGGTATTAAGGGATACCATACGCATGATCCACCGAAATATGCTGTTCGTAGCGGAAAGTCCATCAAATTGGTTTGAAATCAGATATTTTTTATAAGTTCAAAATTACTTCTAAATCAGCTTGGTGCAGAATAAACAATTTTGTTGCATCACACACTTCAAACGTCACACAAGCACATTGCTCGTCATAGCACATGTTCTATGTCGATCTTGAATTCTTGGTCCTTTAAATAAAGTTATGAACTTGGATTTATATGTACTCAGCCTCTATGATTTGCAATATAAAGTTATCTATCTACCTTTTGATTGTTTAGGTAAGGTTATAGGTTATGTTTGGTAAGGTAGGGTAAGTTCAAATATATTTTTTGAGATATATCAATACGAGGGTCAAACTGAAAGTTCTTAGAAAATCAAAAACTGATTACATTAGCCAGTTATTAGTTTTATTATATCTTTTCAAAATATTGTCCATTGACGTCAATACACCGCTGCATGCGATGGAACCACTGGGAAAAGCACTTTGCCTACTCGTCCTTAGGGGTCTCTTCAATGGCATCGCGATACGCAGCCACCGCTTCTTCAGCATTCATAAACCGCTTTCCTTTAAGTTTTTCTTTAATTTTTGGAAATAAATAAAAATCACAAGGCGCGAGATCGGGGCTATACGGCGGGTGACCCAGTAATTCAACGTTTGATGTCGCCAAATAGTCGATCGTTCGCTTGGCGGTGTGCGACGAGGCGTTGTCGTGGTGAAGGAGGATCCTACTGCGAGGTCGTTTCTCTCGAACTTTTTCCAAGACAAGTGGCAAACAATTGGTAGTGTACCATTCTGCAGAAACTGTTTTTTGATCCTCTAACACAATTGTTGCGAAATGACCTATCCTTCCAAAGAACGAGGCCACCATTTTTTTTCCCGCACTTCGATCTCTCTTCACTTTAGTTGGCAACTCCTCGAAAGGAAACACCCACTGAGCAGATTGTCTTTTGGTTTCAGGATCATAACAGTAAATCCAGCTTTCGTCACCTGTTAGTATGTCGAACACAGCATTTGAGTCACCTCCGTTAAATCTTTCAATCATTTTACGGCACCAATCCACACGATGGAGTTTTTGAGCCTTAGTCAAATTATGAGGTATCCACCGGGCGCAAAGCTTCCTGACCGCTAAATGTTCGTGGAGGATTTTGTGCACTTGACTCATACCGATGCCTAAGCTTGTCCGAATCTGCTGATAGGTCACTCTTTTGTCAGTCTCTATCATACGCCGCACAACACAGATGTTATTTTCAGTCGTCGCCGTAGAAGGCCGTCCCTCACGTACATCATCAGTGAGATTAGTGCGACCACGTTTAAACTCATTAAACCAGTTGTAAACAGTCGCACGAGATGGGGCTTCATCGTGAAAGGCCAATCGTAGTCTATCATAACTTTCTTGTTGACTTAAATGACATCGAAAGTCATAAAAAATCATTGCACGAAAATTTTCTCGTGTTAAATTCATGTTGACGTGACACAGACAATTTTCAATTTGCCGCCAAATCGTAAAACAAATGACAAATGAATGAAATATATACTCAGTAATATTGGCAAAGAGTTCTATTTTCAAATTTTAGAATTTTTTTTTTATTATATTGTTTATAAGTGGCCAGTTCTAAGAACTTTCAGTTTGACCCTCGTATGAAAACCTAGTAACGACACGTTTGGAGCTTAGAGCTCCCTGACTACTGTACCAGCGATCGCGGGTTTGAATCTCGCAAGGGGCAAATGTTTGTGTGATGAACATGAACATTTGTACCTTTGTCATGGATGTTATATGTATTCAAGTATTTTTGACGACCCGTCTGGTGTAGTGGTCGAGAAATCGCCTACTACGCAGCGGGTTGCGGGTTCGATCCCCGCACAATACAAACATTTGTGTACATGAACATGTCTGTTTGTATTGGTCTGGGTGTTTTCTATGTAGTTAAATCTCGAGGAGGCGACCGAAGGTTTTTAAAAATAACAAAATGAGAGTGTTTTCAGCTCGATGCTTTAATACAGACTGACTTAATTCTATTACATAGGTCCTAAAGCTACGTTCCTTATCGCTACAACGGATGCGCGGCGCCAGCTCTAGACTAAACAATAAAAAGCTGCGTTAGCGTCGCCCGCCCGTGAGTTCTAGTACTTAACACGAAGTCAGCATTATAGAGCCGGGGACTGGCTGCATAACTCTTCCCCCCTCAGATTCGAAATTATCTGAGGAATTTCTATTACTCTGATTATTTCGATATAATATTTTAAAAAGATTATATTTGTACATTACATAAAGGCAAATTACTAAAACTAGGATAAAATATAACACTATGGTAGCGACGCTTACACTTTTCACATTAATGACTTTTTCGTATTTCACTTCACTTTCACTAATTTTCAATAGGTTGTTCAGATGTTGAAGATTTGTCAAATCGCTGGTGTCTAAATTTATAGGTTCCCGTTGTACGTCTTGTTGCCCCGTAGGTGTTATTTCCGGTAAATTAATTATCGGTAACTTCAGAGAGTTCGTAGAGCTTGCAGTAAGGTGATGCGATTTTAGGGTAATTTCGCCTATTTTCACATCACATTGATCGTCAAGAGTAAGGAGGTAAGTGCCTTTTAAATTTTCTTTCGTTATTTCGTCATTACATATTTTTGTTAATATATTTCCAGCTTTGCTGTAAAGAATCCATCGTTGTTTTCCAACTGACTCTATTTTTACTGTGTTAATTTCCACTATTATAGGATTACAGGAACTGGTGTTGCGGGAAAACTTCATTAACGCAGTTATACAGTTGTCCACTAAAGGTATCTGTGACTAGTCTTCATAACATAAGTACGCCGCCTCGTGGAGTTCGTGGCAAGGCTGGGAGAGCGAGACCATGTCGGAACCCTTTACCAGGAGATAAGGATATTTGGGAATCACTATTTTAGTTCGGTTAAGGGAATCTGTTATGGGTATAGGAATTGCTTTATAATATATGTATATGTCATTTTTGATAATGGGTATATCTAAAATGAATGTTATTTGACTTCCTGACGAATAGGCTTTTAATTCTATACAATGTTCTATTTTAACCAAATTATCATAATTTACTGGATACACAAGCTTATTTTTCTATTTCCTTTAACAGTTTTATTAGCTCATCGGGGTTTACAAGTGAATGGTGTAACGTTTTTAATTGACTAAATGTAATACATGTTTCGATTTCGTCTAAAAGAGTATACAATAACTGAAAATTATGTAAAAATAGATTGTAAATGTTAATAAAATTCTGAATTGTTAAATTAGCTTTTGTCTGGTTAATTAGTTTCCTTAATTCCCATAATTCTTTATCAATGTGTACAAAATTATTATGGGTAGTGTTAGTTATTTTAACCAGATTATTTGATATTTCAGATAAAAGTGTCACCTTTTTCATTAATGTGTCTTGGCGTGTTTTTAGAGAGGAAATTAACTTTTCATACCTGATAGCGTCTTCATAGTCCAGGTTTCCGGTAATTATTTTAATTATAGATCCAAGAGTATTTAGAACCCCACGTTTAACTCTTATGGATGGTACTAATTGTTTTAATTTTTCAATTGTAGAGTTCATGACGTAGTCAGTTTGCGCTTTTACATTAAGTAATTGAAAGTTCGGGATCTTATTATTTAAATATATTTTTATATGTTGATTTAAATTTGCATATCGATTTATATTAAATTCTAATTCCTCTTGTATAGTGCTTACATTTAAAACCTTAATAATAGTCCATTTATCGTAACTTAAACTAGCTTGGCCTTGTCTCATCAGCAGTACTCCAGGATTTTTGTCAATCCTTTGAAGTTGAAGGGCCTGGGTCCTGCTGACCGTCAGCACCGCGAGGGCGAGGTACCTGTGAAGGTCGTTTAATGTCCTTAATAGGCACTTTAGTTTCGCGGTTTTTTAACGTAACAGGACATGTGTTTTTATCTATTTCACCTGAAACTTGCGCTTTTTGGAAGCGCGGCTTATCCTTGCTTCTTCTTGTGTTTACGCCTTTTACAAATATCGTATCTCCTTCTTGTAAATCAAACGACGTCTCACCACCACGTTTTTCTACAACCTTTTCCTTATCATTTATTAATTTGTCTGTTAGGAATTTATAAAGGTATTTTGTGCGCTTTACATGGTCACTAATTAACTGTTGGGTATAGTTTTTATTAAACTCTACATTAAAAGTACTGTTCGAATCCGTATGTCCAAAGACAGCTTCAAATGGTGTAAGGCCGGTTGCGGAATGGATCCTTTGATTGTAAGACATTACCGCATACGTCATTACATCAGCAGCGTCTGTTATTTTGCTGAGTTGAGTGAAAACGCTCTATTAAACCCATAGAGTTTGGGTTGTGCGGGGTACCGATGTGAAGGTCTATTTTATAAAAATTTAAAGTTTCTTTGAGTAAATTGTTATTAAATTCGGTACCGGGGTCGGCACTGATTCTATTTGGCACGCCATAAAATGAAAAGAATTTAATTAGTGCGCGGACTACTTCAGGTGTAGAGCGATTAGATATCTCAATTGCTGGTCCTAACTTACTGAATGAATCAATGATAGTAAGGAAATATTTTCCTTCTACAGAAAATAAGTCCATGAAAATTTCGGCAAAAGGTCTAGTTTGTGTTTGTGTCAACTGTAATTTCGGTTTAAGGGGTTTCCGGTCATACTTTTGTGTTTTACAGGTTTCACAGGAATTGATAACAGAGGCGACAGTTAAATCCATGTTATTCCAAAAATAAGTTCGTTTTAGCTTTAAAATGGTTTCCTTAATACCGCGGTGGGAAGTCGGACCGTTATATAGAGTATAATTTCGCGTTGTTCATTCTCATCTTCAACAAACACAACTCGTTTGGTGCACTCATAGCATTGAACTGTATCCTTTTTAAATAACTTGATTACAGCATCTGTAAACTGATTGCGGTGTGTCTGGTCTTCAAAATAGAAGAAATATTTGGTTTTAGGTTTTATATACTCCAAAAGAAAACTTTTTACTAATTCCGGGTTATCTACAGGTAAGTGGACTTCTAAGACCTTTTGTTTATCGCGACTTAAGTTTTTTACAGTTAGTTCATTTCTGAACCAGGTAAATACGAGAATTTGGTTTGGTTTTGTATCTACGGCTTCATCTAGGATTGGTATACCGCTTGTCTCAATATCTTCGGCTGAATGTGCCGTTTCGGGTAATGAAGGGGCAGTGATTGTACTTGATGAGGGAGAACGAACTGGGTAAGTTGATTCAAGATCTAATGGTGCCGGAACATCTGAGGCTTCAGATGAATCTGATATTACTATTGGTCTGTGGGAACTTTCGGTCTCGCCGACATTTCCCTGCATAGAAATATCATCATTTTCATTGGTAAGTACATTCAATTTTATGCGTGAAAGGGCATCCGCGTTGCTGTTTTGTTTACCCCTTTTTCGAATAATCTTAACTTCCATCTAGTGAGTTTACTTCCGGGTTCTTTGAGAGAGTTTAGCCACGCCAAAGGGCGGTGGTCAGTAAAAATCGTAAATTTGCGCCCATACAGATATGGACGAAAATGTTTCACGGCCCACACAATAGCTAACAACTCTTTTTCAGTTGTACTGTATCGTGTTTCCGCATCGTTTAAAGTACGACTTGCATATGCTATGGGCTTATCGTTGCCTACTATTCCTTGAGAAAGCACAGCTCCTAAGGCGTAGTTAGAGGCGTCTGTTGTGAGTACGAACGGCTTGGAAAAGTCGGGAAATTGGAGTATTGGAGCGTTCACAAGAAGCTCCTTGCATTTTTCAAACGCTTCAATATAAGCGGGTGTAATTTCTACTTTGTTTTTCTTTTTTAGACAGTTTGTAAGCGGTTGAGTAATCTTGGAAAAATCCCTAATAAATTTCCTATAGTAACCAATCAATCCGAGAAAACTTTTAATTTCCGTAGGCGTTCGGGGTAGTGGGAAATCTAAAACGGCCTTAACTTTGTCATCATTTGGTTCTAACCCATTTTTCGTAATTTTGTGTCCAAGGTAGAGCACTTCCTTGCGGAGAAACTCACACTTGTCCAAGGTTACCTTAAAGTTGGTTTGTCTAAGTCGTTCAAAAACTTTCCTCAGTTTATCTACGTGTTCCTGTAAGCTATTTCAGTAAATTGTTATGTCATCGAGGTAAACGAGGCAATGGATTCCCTGCAGGCCTCTGAGCACATTATCCATTGCCCGTTGAAAAGTTGCCGGGGCGGTTTTCAGCCCAAACGGCATGCGGGTAAATTCAAAGTGTCCTGATGGGGTAGAGAACGCTGTTTTGGTTCTATCCTGCTCTTCCACCTCTATTTGGTGGTACCCACTTGCAAGGTCTAGTGTACTAAAGTAAGTAGACTTTCCCAATTTATCAAAAAGATCATTGATACGAGGGTCAAACTGAAAGTTCTTAGAAAATCAAAAACTGATTACATTAGCCAGTTATTAGTTTTATTATATCTTTTCAAAATATTGTCCATTGACGTCAATACACCGCTGCATGCGATGGAACCACTGGGAAAAGCACTTTGCCCACTCGTCCTTAGTGGTCTCTTCAATGGCATCGCGATACGCAGCCACCGCTTCTTCAGCATTCATAAACCGCTTTCCTTTAAGTTTTTCTTTAATTTTTGGAAATAAATAAAAATCACAAGGCGCGAGGTCGGGGCTATACGGCGGGTGACCCAGTAATTCAACGTTTGATGTCGCCAAAAAGTCGATCGTTCGCTTGGCGGTGTGCGACGAGGCGTTGTCGTGGTGAAGGAGGATCCTACTGCGAGGTCGTTTCTCTCGAACTTTTTCCAAGACAAGTGGCAAACAATTGGTAGTGTACCATTCTGCAGAAACTGTTTTTTGATCCTCTAACACAATTGTTGCGAAATGACCTATCCTTCCAAAGAACGAGGCCACCATTTTTTTTCCCGCACTTCGATCTCTCTTCACTTTAGTTGGCAACTCCTCGAAAGGAAACACCCACTGAGCAGATTGTCTTTTGGTTTCAAGATCATAACAGTAAATCCAGCTTTCGTCACCTGTTAGTATGTCGAACACAGCATTTGAGTCACCTCCGTTAAATCTTTCAATCATTTTACGGCACCAATCCACACGATGGAGTTTTTGAGCCTTAGTCAAATTATGAGGTATCCACCGGGCGCAAAGCTTCCTGACCGCTAAATGTTCGTGGAGGATTTTGTGCACTTGACTCATACCGATGCCTAAGCTTGTCCGAATCTGCTGATAGGTCACTCTTTTGTCAGTCTCTATCATACGCCGCACAACACAGATGTTATTTTCAGTCGTCGCCGTAGAAGGCCGTCCCTCACGTACATCATCAGTGAGATTAGTGCGACCACGTTTAAACTCATTAAACCAGTTGTAAACAGTCGCACGAGATGGGGCTTCATCGTGAAAGGCCAATCGTAGTCTATCATAACTTTCTTGTTGACTTAAATGACATCGAAAGTCATAAAAAATCATTGCACGAAAATTTTCCCGTGTTAAATTCATGTTGACGTGACACAGACAATTTTCAATTTGCCACCAAATCGTAAAACAAATGACAAATGAATGAAATATATACTCAGTAATATTGGCAAAGAGTTCTATTTTCAAATTTTAGAATATATTTTTTTTTATATTGTTTATAAGTGGCCAGTTCTAAGAACTTTCAGTTTGACCCTCGTATTTGGCAAGGGGTACTTATCGTCAGTTGTTATTTCGTTAAGACGTCTGTAATCTATTACCATGCGATATTTGGGCTCGCCTGACGCGTCTAATTTTTTAGGAACGAGATGCACAGGGGCACTCCATGGTGAGAATGACTCTTGTATCACGTTATCTTTTAAAAGTTTTTCAGTTTGTCTGTTTACTTCCTCGTTTTGTGATGGTGGAAGTCGATATGGTCTTATGAAAATTGGATCTTCGTTTGTGGTTCGTATCTGATGTTTTACCTGATTACTGAAAGTCAGGGGCAGTTTATCGCAGTAGAATATATCCCTATATTCAAAGCACAGCTTTTGTATTGCTTCGCGTTCTTCGAAATTTGTATGATCCAAGCGTAATTTACATAAATTTTCTTTTAACAATTCATCGATTTCGTATTGATTAAGTTGATCGCTATTGGTAAAATTGATTTCGCATCTATTATTATTAAATTTCGTTGTGGTGAATGGTCCGGTGAAAGTTATAGTCATACTGTTTTGTGAGGCGTTCTGAATAACGGTTGTTGCAAAAGAATCTATACATGTAACTATAGCACTGGGTATACGTACGCCGTTTCCGAAATCTTGAAAATCAATAATCGCTTCACCATTACTCAAATCCGTGGGTATTTTAACACGCGTTTCAGTGCGAGGTTCTAATGTAACTTCCAACGCGGGGCTGTAAACTATTGGTGTTTCCGTATTTCTTGTTCGTAAAATTTGATTTTTCATGTCAATTGTAGCATCTAACATTTTCAGTAAATCGGAGCCAATTAACCCATCATATCGCCCGTCAACGTTATAGACGTAAAATTTGTGTTTGCTTATACTTTTAAATGTTTTTGGCAGGGGTATGTAAATGACTTCGTCGTGTGTACTGCGCGCGTGCGTACTGATAACCTCAAATGGTTCGTAATGTTTAAAACTGGAAAAGAACTGATTAGCTTTGATAGGACTAATAAAACTTCTAGTACTTCCGGTATCGATCATTAGACGTGCATTCATTTCAGGTAAAAATATGTGAGGCAGTTTATTTACACCGTTATAATTTAGTTGTATCATTTCTGATGGTTTGTGTCCGAGGCTAGTGTGTGAAAATTTACGCTTTCTTGGGAATTTTTAGTTTCACAAACTGCGGGTTCCGCATTTTCTGCATAAAAATTTTCATAGTTATTTTCATCGGAAAAATAGACGTTCGGTTCGTAATAATTTGCATAGTCCGGTAAGTATTCCTGACCTTGGGGTCCTGGGTAATACGGGTCATTTTCCTCATATGAGTAAAATAAATCGTTGCTCTCGGCATCGGGTACGTGTGTAATCATGTTTTGATTTGCAGGGCGAGCAGTGCGCATAGAAACGTCACTGTCCTGGAAATTTGGTGGATTATGTTGTGGTCGGCCATGAGGTGGTAGCCCAAATTTAAATTGCTGATTTTGTGGTGGCATACCAAACTTGAATTGCGGATTTGGTCTAAAATGTGAATTATTAAATTGGGGTTGAGGTCTGAACTGACCTTGTTGAGGTATACCAAATTTGAAATTATTCTGATGATGATTCGCATTTGGTGCAAAACCTCTTTGATTAGGTAAACCGAATTTGAAGTTTCCGGGAGGCTGTGAGAATCCCTGATTTGGTATTCCGAATTTAAATCCGGGTCTGAAATTATTCTGCGTCTGAAACGGGTTTGCTGGTCTAAAATGTTGGTTACCAGGAATGCCAAAATTATTTGGGGAAAAATTAGGCCTAAGTACTGGTTGAGTTCTAAATCCTTCGTTATTTCCAAAATGCTGGAATGGTTTTACGGAATTTGATTTATTTTTATTTTTCGCGTTATATTGCGTTTGAAAATTAACCTCCTCCATGACGACGCTAAGAGCATTTTCCAAAGTTGTGCAATTTTTCAATCTTACTATTCTTATCAAGTCCTCTGGTAAGTTATATAAAAACACATTAAGACACATATTATTGTAAATGATTGTTTTTGCAGCTTTTATATCCGCATCGGTGAGTAAGTTAACCTTAGAGCAGAGAGCGCTACGCATTTGCTGTATTCTTACACAAAACTGTAAATAAGTTTCGCCCGATTTAATTTTTAGATTTTCTAACTCAATTGCCACGCACTCCTCTGATCTAGGGTCTCCAAAATGCTGTATAAAAAGGGTCTTTAATTGTCCCCATGTAGTTATGTCATCGCGCTCGCTAAGTAGAGCCGCTGCTCTACCGCTCAGTCTGCTACTAACACAATGAAAAAGATACGTTGTCTGTACTGCATTATTTGCTCCATTAAAATTTCTTATAATATATTCACACTTTTTAAGAATAAATTCAATATACTTTGATCGCCGTCAAATTTTGGGATCAATTCTATAAAATCTCTAGGTATTATTTGAATGGTTTCATTTGCTTGTGCCATTTTTATTTATTTAATTATATTTAAACTTAAAACTTATATAAAAACAACTTAATTAATTCTTATATCTAAATCTACCAATTTTTGTGCAGGAGTCAAATAACTTTCAACGATTTTAGTTTAAAAGTCACGAAATAAAATAAAGTACTACGTTAACAACCACGGGAAATAGTCAGGAAAAGTCAGGAAAGGTAAAAAGGTTCACTTACAGTCCGCTCAATCCCATGCCTTCTCGTAGAGCTGCTATCGTAGACAGGAACTTTCGGCGCCCACAGTTAACTTATTTATTTGGTTCGAGGACCCGTCTGGTGTAGTGGTCGAGAAATCGCCTACTACGCAGCGGGTGCGGGTTCGATCCCCGCACAATACAAACATTTGTGTGCATGAACATGTCTGTTTGTATTGGTCTGGGTGTTTTCTATGTATATCATGTATGTATTTACAAAAAAAAGTATTTAAGTATTATATCCGTTGTCTGGCACCCATAACACAAGCTTTGAGTAGCTTACTTTGGGGCTAGATGGCGATGTGTGGAAATGTCCAAAGGATATTGCCTTTACGCGCGTTAGAACGTGCAACTGTACCACTCGCGATTGTCCAGAATAGTCACAATTCGAAATTTGCCGAATTTAGGTGACGTTTTCACAGTTTTTCCGCGATTTTGGCGTTTATTCTGCGAATTTCCAAGACGTTTTCACACGATAGGTATCGATTTAGGTAAACTTTTCGCGAATCGCGTCTGGTAACAGCCGGCAATCCTACCGGCTGCGCCAGTTAAATCTCGAGGAGGCGACCGAAGGTTTTTAAAAATAACAAAATGAGAGTGTTTTCAGCTCGATGCTTTAATACAGACTGACTTAATTCTATTACATAGGTCCTAAAGCTACGTTCCTTATCGCTACAACGGATGCGCGGCGCCAGCCTGTTGATTCACAAAGTCAACCTCGACACTGATCCATATATGGACCTTCGCCTGGGTCAAGAAATTGGTATTCACAAACTCTCATCGAATCTAGCGCCGATCGCCTCAAACGGCGTGAGTTGAAACTAATCCTGGGCGAATCATTTGACACGTTTCTATGGACTTTGACGCGTTTGGCAGATGAAAAATTATAGCATCGCCAAAGCTGTAGCCTCGACTCAGTCGATGTCACAGTAAATAAATGATAAGTAGTATTTAGAAGGAAGAAAAATAATGTTGTAAAACTAACTTTTAACTTTTAACATCCTTTTTGGGTCCTTGAAGGTAATGAAGATGAGAGACCGCATTAATGAGGGTTTTTCTTATGAAAAATATCCATCAACTTGCTAACAGAACTAACTCCAAAAGTATCAGACACAAAAAAGTCATATGTTTTTTATGCTATCGAATCAAAATCAATGCGGTATCCACTAGTATTTTAATAAAATGAAGAAGAAGAATTTTTTAATTTCTTATTTCCTCTTGTATTCTTGAGTGTCAAATATTCATAATACCATAGGCATTACTACTTTATGATATCATAGGTATTTAAATTTTAAAAAATATATGTAATGAGACCGCTCAAAAACTCAAAACATTGCACTGTATCTACTGACTTTAAAGTGCACTGTGAATACGGACATCGCCTATTCACAACATCGTCTGACATATATCCGGGAAAAGTTATGTCAAGATTATCAAGACGTCAATACGTAATTGCATAAAACATTATATTTTTTGCAATAAAACAAAAAGATATTTCATCAAATTTGGCCATCACACACCAAAAAATAAAGCTATTGAAGAATCCGATTAAGCTTGTGGTACTCTGTGTCGTTAAGACTCCTGGAGCCGCAACAGTAATATAAGCTGGATGCTGGATCTTGGAGCATAATTTTGCGAGATAAACATTTTCTGCCTGAGCGAGTATCAAGTTCACGTCGGAGCAATATCTTGGACCTTTTTTTAACGGAAAATCCTCGTGGTGCGGATTCTCAAAGAGAATGAAAATACGTTCATCCAACTTTAAAACTACAGTCCTACTCTAACCAAAGGTACTAAATAGAAAGGCTAGCTAGCCTAAAACAATGCTTTGGCTAAGCACGCGATACGTGTAATTAATCAATTTTATAAAATTCCGGAGGCATACGAAATATAACCTATATTTTATCGTTTGCTGTTGTTTCAGATTCTATGTAGGTATAGTGTATTTTTATGAGATGACATCAGACATGTTGAAATTTATGAAAAGCTATATTTTTATCTAAGCATCACTGAGACGGAGTAGAGTACAATACAGCACAGTGCTTAATATTGTTTCGTTTGTACACTATATGCAGATGTCACATTCTTACTTTGTTATTTCGGTTATCCACTTCCAAGATGAACTTGATTATTTGTGCCAATGTAAAGAGCAAAAGAGCTAGAGGGAAAATCTCATTTAAATGATTGAACTACGTAGAGCAGCTCCTATAGGTTTGAGGAAGAGATCCAGTATTGCTACTGACCCCAAGAAAAAGAGAGAATGTAAAACACTAGTGTGTAATGCTTAGGTTTATTGCTAAAAAACTTAAGTCAAGCCTAATAAAATAAAGTCATTTATTCAAATGCATTTTTAATACATACACTTAGAGGTATGATGGATGGATGATTCACTCTACTAAACGTGCCAGATGCTGTGTTTTTGTTTTGCACTGTTGACCTGGTATATGCTCGTTCCTTTTATTCAAGATTTCATCAAAAATACTTATTTGCTAAACTAAACCATAATACCGTTACATAATATAAATGGCAAGTTTATGGAATTGTTCCTTGCCTAGACCGTTTTCTGGTTAAAACCCAGGGCTCGCGTGCCTACGAGTAGCACAACATGCTCCTAAAACCAGCCCTCAGTGTCTTGACGATCGCGACGCAGCAACATTTACTTGATTGGTAACATCAAATATATTATTTTCAGGCATTTGCTGGCTAGAGTTGAAGAAATAATGATGAATATAGAGCTGAAAAATTATTTAAAAAGCTTGAAAATAGCTTAAGACATACATTTATTTGACATCTCACGAATGTATTTTAGCTCAGGCGATGTTCTGAATCGGTCGAAATACGTCATGGTTGTAGATACAGAAAGTATTTTAATGTTTAAGACCGTAAAGTTTATTTTTGCTTAACCATAGCCGTCACATCAATAAAGGCAGATAGTTAGGGCGAGGGTGAGAGCGAAATCTAATTAAAAACTTAACCATAAAGCAAAAGACATAGACATTTGTCCAAATCCACATCGCCCGGCGGCATTACCGGCGTCCAAACGTCAAAAATGTCAGATACCATAGTATCGTTATTTTTAATAAAAAAAGCCGCTGCAGCCCTAGATTATTATATTTTTCTCAGTATGAGCAGCAGAGCCGTCAACACAATACCACCGGGTGGTGTGGACACAATAAATATGCACAAATGATTTTTCCCTTTTTACGGTTTCCAGGTCTAAAGCCATGCAGCCAACATAAAACATAAAACTTGCCTAGTTTATTTCAAGGCTTTAATTGAGTTTGCTGTTCATACAATTTAGTTTGATATAACAGTCCTCATCGCAGCTCCGTCTATTTTTCTAAACAGTATTTAGCACATAATTTCAAATATTGTTTAATCCAAGACATAATACAATGTTTTAGTATTTGTAGTAAGGCTGAAGGTTTGACTTGGCGATGAAAGACACCAATAGTGTATTTTTTAATAAGATATTGTTATTAGAACGCGTTTTTTAAATTCAGATCAAAACCTTATTTTTCAATTAAAATATTTAATTTTTATCTCTCTGTTTTTGTTTTTTGGTTCAATTACACCTTTCATTTGATCTCGCCTCGCCCTTGCTTGCTATCTCGCCTTTGTTGATGTCACGGTTATGCAAAAACTTACTTTACGACTTCACGTTTAAAATACTTTTTGCATCTATAACCGTGACGCACTTCGCCCGATTCATGACATCGCTTGAGATGAAATACATCCTTGAGATTTTGACATAAAAATGGCATATCAGTAGCAGTATTTGCAAGCAAATAAATCGATTTACAGTCATTTCATAACTATTTTTTAAACTCTGACCAGCACAAACCTAGAAATAATGTCCTTGAAGATGCCAATCAAGCAAATTTATGATGCTCCGTCGTCAAGACGCTTAGAGAGTAGTTGCTGTTAATCATCTTGGGTTGCTGCGTTCTAGAGCATAGTGTGTTTGATACGTGAGCAATGGATTTTATCAGAAATCTTTCTGAGCGAGGAATGTCTGTACCTCTTGTGCAGGAAGAACAAACACCTAATATATCGAAAAACAAAAGGAGTCTCATTTTTCTATGTTACGTCCGTTGAACTATTCAAAACGACATTAAACAGTTAAAAATTTTCAGAGGTAGATACTCATTGTGAGAGTAGCTCCTTGATATGAGGAAGTGATCTGTATTGCTGCTAATGACTGCAAATAAGGGGTAATACCTAACAAACCGGGTAGGTCAAGCATGAGTAACCATGATTATAATGACAAAGGATCAGCCACATAAAAAGAAAGATAGCGTGAGTGCTTAGGCATATAAAAGCTTTTATGAATAAAAACATTTATCAATGTTAATGATTGTATTTATTCCTTATACATTTTAAAAACTTTAGTTCAGTGAAGATTGTCATTGATGTTGTGCTGAAATGTAGTAAGTGTCTGCTCCCTTGCTGCTAAAGGCAAATTCATGTTATTTCTTTAACTTGTGTTCATTACCTTTTGAGAATGTATTTTTCGAATGTTAATATCAAATCTCTTGAATCTTCTGTAATGTAAATAAGGAAACTTTCTTTAATCTTGAAAGAAAATACAAACATAAATACGTACATAGGTAGGTTGCTACCTACCTAATAGTATCTCTGGGCGGCTTACTATACTGCCGTCAATAGCATAGTTACAGTAAGTCGGATTTTTGGCAAAACTGAGTTAGATATATAGCCGTGATCACCATAACGAGATCTACATTTCCATCTAACCCATACGTTTGTATCGTTTTTTATTCGAAATTTAACAATTAACATTTTGCAGTAAGTCGAGCATTATTGTAACGTCACCAAGCATGATTACAGTTGGTACACTTACTGCAAAAGTTTTTATTCAGAGCCTCTCTGCAAAACTACAGTATGACATCTATACCATTAATATGTTACGTCATTTACTGTTCTAAAAATTGGATATATGCTAAGCAAATAAACACTAAGAAGATATACTGTTTTGTTCCTTAGCACTTTCTCAATATTGACTAAATTAGTAGTCTACTCTTAAAAACGGTATGTTGCGATACTGTTATTATGTTTAGTAGATATCATAAACTTTACCTACAGGTTACATAAAATACAGACAGTACGATGCGATACAACATGTATGCTTAGGAACGATCCAATTGTAGGATGCAGATTATACTTACCACAAATACAGTTTCATGCGATATTGTGTTTATTATATGTAAAACGTAATCAGGTCTAATTTAGGATTACTTAATATAATGAGAGCATGTAGCTATCTTGTGTTAATGTTAAGACACCAATTGTAGCGATAACGGACGGTGTACTAACCATAGGAACAGTAAATTAGCTCTACTGTGATCATACTATGGAAGTCCATACATACTAAATGGTCTTACAACTTATTCTAAGAATTAGAAGTCGGTTTTACTGTATGTATGATTAGCTGCGGTAAACTGCTACGTCATAAATACAGTGCAGTATAGTTGTTTCACTGTAAATATAGTAAGTCATTGTAACTTACCTGACATTCAATTTATCCTATAATACAAGCAGTAACTTGATCGGAGAAAAAATAATTTCAATGTTTCGTCCTCAAATACCTACGATTTGCGGCGATGTAAGTGGCGCAGGGGTGCGCGGGTATGTGCGGGGGACGTTCAGTATCGCGACGCGATGCAGGGGCACTGTGAAGGTGGCGACAGTCTGTCGCTGCTTTCTTAGCGCTCGGCCGCGTCGTTTATTACCGCGTTGGCGCGCAAACGGTAAGTAAGATAATTGTACTTTTATTTGTGTACTGAGAATGCCTCTTATTGCCACAGAAATAAGCCATTAACAAATAAAATGTTTAGAATATAACTATAAAGTAAGGAAAAATGCCTATACACGGAGGTAATCAAAATGAAGTCGTATCACAGAGGTATTTTTATTTTCGTATTTTATTCTTATTTGGATCTATGATATAAAGTTGCAAATGTCACATATTTAGATGAAGACAAAGTTTAAAAGTAATAAAATTCCATTTAGAAATACATACTTAAACTTACTAAAATCGTGTGTTAGGGCCGTTTTGGTTTTACCTTACTTTATTTGCTTAACAAATCAATTATAGGGGTCGAATCGCAATAGTGTCTCTCTTAAGCGCCATCGGTTGTGGGTTCAATCCACACCCAGGAAAAGCATTTATGTGATGAACATTTTGGTTTGTTCTGTGTCTGGAAGTAAATATGAATATTTTAATAAGAATAAATTTGTGTTTCCTCCGTTGATTTTGAAATCCGTAACAAGTTCTAAAGCTACTTATCTCGAAGTCAGATCAGATGTTGTGGGAATTTATTGTTTTTGTTATTTATTTTGTTTCAGCGTAATAATGAGTTCTTGGCGGCGAGACCGTATAATGTCTCAAGTGCGGCATTTGGTGGAAAATTTTCAGGATCCTGAAACTCGAGTAGTCAAACCGCTTCGATTGCCTAAAGAATTGCGTATCAGTGGACGAAATAAACAACGGGTTTGTGGAAACTGTCCAAACGGTGGGGTCTAAGTTTTTTAGGCCTGGCCGTAAAGATAGACCTCAAAAACTGTCGGTCCACACTCTCGACCTTATGGCAAAACGTCGATCTATGGCACTGCAGACCTCCGTTAATGCTGAAAACTACAGGCAGCTCAATAGACAAATATGGAAGTCTCTGCGACACGACATCCGTTGCTTTAACACTAATAGTGTTAAAGAAACGATAGAGCGTAACCAAGGCTCCAAAGTGTTTGCAGGGAACATGTCTATTGGGCAAAGCCTTTTGACAAAGCTTAAAACGGAGGACGGCAGTGTAGCGTCGACGAAAGCTGAGGTTTTGAGAGAGATCGAAAGGTTCTATGGACAGTTGTACACCTCAGTTGCCAAACCCGTTGATAGCTCGGCCAGAGACCCATGAGCTATCCTGACCCGACACTACACCGAAGACATCCCGGACATCAGCCTCTACGAGATTAGGATAGCCCTTAAACAGCTCAAAAACAGCAAGGCACCCGGCGAGGATGAAATCACAGCAGAGCTTCTGAAAGCGGGTGGAACACCGGTACTTAAAGTCCTGCAGAGACTTTTTAATTCCATGCTGCTGGAGGGCATCACGCCCGAGGCGTGGAACAGGAGTATGGTGATGTTGTTCTTTAAAAAAGGAGACAAAACCTTATAGAAGAACTATAGACCAATCTCACTCCTGAGCCATGTCTACAAGCTGTTTTCAAGGGTCATCACGAATCGTCTCGCACGTAGGTTTGATGACTTCTAGCCTCCCGAACAAGCCGGTTTCCGAAAAGGCTATAGTACCATAGACCACATCCGTACGCTTAGGCAAATTATACAGAAGTCAGAGGAGTGTAATATGCCTCTATGTTTAGCGTTTGCGGACTATGAGAAGGCCTTTGATTCGATCGAAACTTGGGCGGGCTTCAGTCTCTGCAGCGGTGCCACATAGACTATAGGTATATAGAGGTTTTAAAGAGTCTTTACAACAACGCCACCGTGTCGGTCCGAGTACAGGAGCAGAACACGAGGGCGATTTCACTGCGGAGAGGTGTGAGACAGGGAGATGTTATATCTCCGTAACTGTTCACAGCGGCATTGGAAGACACCTTCAAGCTTTTGGAATAGGAAGGAATCGGCATCATTGTTAATGGCGAATATTTCACACACCTCCGATTTGCCGATGATATAGTCGTTGTGGCAAAGGCGCTGGACGATCTTGGCACTATGCTCGAAGACCTTGACCGAGTCTCCCAACAAGTGGGTCTTAAAATGAACATGGAGAAGACGAAAATTATGTCGAGTTCCCTTGTTGTACCCACTCCAGTATCCATTGGGAACTCAATTCTCGAAGTTGTCGACGAGTACGTCTACCTGGGACAAGTGATCCAATTGGGTAGGTCCAACTTCGAGAAAGAGGTCAATCGACGAATCCAACTCGGCTGGGCAGCGTTCGGGAAATTACGCAAGAGTGTCTTCTCATCTCATTTACCTCAGTGTCTTAAGACGAAAGTCTTCAACCAGTGTGTGTTACCAGTGATGACATACGGATCCGAAACATGGTCTCTAACTATGGGCCTTATAAAGAAGCTCAAAGTCACACAACGAGCGATGGAGAGGGCTATGCTGGGTGTTTCTCTACGGGATCGAATCAGAAATGATGAGATACGTAGAAGAACTAAGGTAACGGACATAGCCTTGAGAATCAGTAAGCTTAAGTGGCAATGGGCAGGGCACATAGCGCGAAGAACTGAGGCATTGGGGCAGGAAAGTTCTAGATTGGAGACCCTTCGACCAAAGACGCAGCGTGGGACGTCCACCAACAAGATGGACAGACGACCTTATAAAGATGCAGGATCAAACTGGATGCAGACCGCTAGTAATCGGTCGCTGTGGAAAACCGTGGGGGAGGCCTATGTTCAGCAGTAGACGTCCTTTTGCTGATAATGATGATGATGATGATGATGACGATTAGTTCTTAACTTTGTGTTTTCGTAAAAGAAAGATTGGGTACTATTTGTTTCAATGAATATTATAATTTTGTTTGAATGTTAAATAATAATGTTGTATTTTTTTAAAAATCGTTATAACTTCTGTTATTTACGACTTAAGTATCTATAAAAACGTAAGTGTTTTTCGATATAGGTACTAACAAGTGTTGATTATATTCTAAAACAATTACTACTGAGAAGACTGAATAATACATATTAAGTTAACTTGATTTTAGTGGTTAATGAAGGAAACAGAGTTCTTGGTAGTGCCAATTTATAACTGTTGCTATTTATGACTTAAGTATTCATAAGATCCGTGTAAACGTTGTTTGAATAGAAGTTTTAAGAAGTGTTGATTTGATACCGCAGAAATAATATTTAGTTTGTTCAAAATGTGTAGCTAAGTTCTTAAGATTATTAAGTTCGATTTACATTATCGTCTGTGATTCTTAAATATTATATTAAGTTAAGTAAATCTAAGAAACCTTATTTCTTGGTTATGCCAATTTTTAACTAGAAAGGCTGATTTTATTGAGTAAAATGTTAGTAATTAGGATGGTGACAATTTTGATTAAATGTGATCATCATTGTGATTTTCAAATACATAGTAAAACCTAGCTTCTTTTGTTTTATTTTCAACACCAGCGTAATAAAATAAAACTTATAAACGCTTACATTTACATGGTTACTAAGCATAAATACAGTAAAAAACAAACTTACTGTGTTTATGCTTAGAGTTCCCATTAGAGAGTTTTTAAGAGATACTTAGATTAACAAAACTAGTGAACTTATTCTGAGTTTCAATTGCCCGGTACTTGTTTGTAAATCAGTAATACACAGGTGCTAAGGTCCTCTTTCATTTAAAGCTACAATCATCATGATCCGATAACTAACAAAGGATTTATGGAAGATTTTCGTACCAAAACTTTTGGCGCGTTTTTCTCAAAACCGTCGAGAGCGTACTTACTGTAACTATGCTATTGACGGCAGTATAGGTAAAGACATATTAAACATGCACGTCTATCACAATGAATATAACATTTCCATTGGTGACTATTAAGGCATGCAACATGTACATAACTATTGTTTTGGTTGGTGGCGATCGAACATAAGTTCACCAGCGTGGGCTCACTGAAAAAAGATTACCTACTTACATGATCAGTGGGTCACTGTTCTGTCAAATTACATTTATTTGTTTTTTATATATGATGACAAGCTTCTTGACAAACCATGGCATGACACAAAACTTGTGTCAAACGTATTTTCTTTTTTAACGGTTTTTGTCTCTGGTAGTGTATCCTCTCCGCCTGGCGGCAAAAGATCTTGACGTAGGCCTGCGGCGAAGCCGCTGCTAGTCGGGGTGTGGATACACCATTAAAATGTATGTGGGCAAATAGGTAAATTTAAATTAAACTAGGTTCTATACATTGTGTTGTTGATTTATTAGAGTTTAAAATAAATTAAACTAAATAATTCTGGTATTTTTTTGTTTCAGTTTTAGAGTTCAGATCAGAACATTAAACCTTATTTTACATTATTTTACTTTCCATTTCAAGTTAATGCTCTATGGTTAGACAAAACTTCGCATCCTTACTTATAGTATGTTCGTTTGTTTGTTGTAAATAATAAAGACAATTGTGTTTTTACGCAATAAGTATACAGCTGATGATGACTTTCTACCTATTAAGAAACATTAACTTGTGAAATTATGCATCCGCGAGTGCTGAAACATTGATAACAGTAATAGCGTCCTTGAAAGTCATCAGCGGGTAAAAACGCGTGACATTGCTAGTTGTAATTTCATGCAGCGACGATGTTGTGAATACCACGCATCACTGGAGCGGTGTCCATCGCGGATGTCAAAATGTAGGCGACCTATTCGTGAGCAGTCCGCGGCGACCTTTCACGGCCATGTGGCCGTGAGTTTACAAGCTTGAATTACCCCCCAGCTCTAGACTAAACAATAAAAAGCTGCGTTAGCGTCGCCCGCCCGTGAGTTCTAGTACTTAACACGAAGTCAGCATTATAGAGCCGGGGACTGGCTGCATAACTATGTATATCATTCATGTATTTACAAACAAAAAATATTTAAGTATTATATCCGTTGTCTGGCACCCATAACACAAGTTTTGAGTAGCTTACTTAGATGGCCACGTGTGGGAATGTCCAAAGGATATTTATTATTTATTATTACCTCAACACCCGAGCGGTCGCATGCGACCGCATAACAATAGAATACCTATTGTGTCTCGTTCACATACGCTTGAGGGATTAAGGGAGATGCCCACGTCATAATCATTGTCTAGTACTTCGTTACACAAGGAAGAGAATTACTTACCCCGAAACCAGACAATACGGTGTGTTTTCAAAAACAAAGTTACTTCTTATGGTAAAGATTTTAAATAAAGTCCATTGTTATAACTCAGCAATTTTTACAGACATAGTCTCGGCGATACTACGCGCTCGCTTCGCTAAAGAATCGAAGAATATCTACATCGGTGGGCACAAATACTTCAGGCACTCTCGCTCCTTGATCGGGGATCGCATCAGGTGGACTTGCTCCAAGAAACACAAACACAAATGTAAGGCGTCCGCCGTTACTATAGACGGCGTCGTTGTGTCTACGATGGCGCTGCACTCTCATATTATGTAAAAGTATAACCTGCGAGATTTTTTTTTGCCTGAAGTTAAATGAAGTGTAAATTGTTTTATTTATAATTTATTGCACAATGAAAATTTGTACAAACGATGGACTTAACGTCATATGGTATTCTCTTGTTTGGTTGATTACTCTTGCCTTAAATATTTTTATTTTGGAGTCGTTAGTTTAAATGTTTTATGTTCCCTCAGTTCATACATGTTGGGTAAGTTGGTATAGTTCCATGCATTTTTGGGAAGCAAGTATTCTTCGCTTTATGTGTAGATTAGTTTTGATGAACAAATATAGTATATTCATGCGTTATATCTGAAAGGATTTTGGAAAAAAAAAAGTTTTTTTGCTAGCGGACCCAGCGAACTTTGCTTCGCCCCTAGCACCGTCTTGCCCAGCCTCGTAATTTTAAAAGTTAAGTAAAACACTGTAATTGATCAGTTATTGAGCGGGATAAAAAATGATCAAATTACTAAAATGGCTAAAAAAATAGGGGTTGGTGAAAAAGAAGTAAAAAATTAGGGTTGTATGTATTTTTTAATGCAACATGAAAAAAAGTTCAAGTTGCACTCGCGCACAGAGGGTTCCGTGCCAACTTTAACTAAATTAGGGTTCCACTAACTTCAAATCAGCCAAAATACCACAGGTTTTTGTTGACAGCAAAAAAAAAACATTGTTTTTCATGGTATTTGTATGAAGGATAAAGCTATATTTGCGGTTGTGAAAAATGTACAAAATCTCAAAAACTGCTATTTTGATCTCATTCAAACCAATTTTGATTGACATTATTTGTAAAGCACTACATCGTACATTTTTTTCCAAATTGACATTAGCTTCGTTCAGAAGTAAGAGGGGGCACGCCCATTTTACCACTTTGGATGCGTCTACCACCCAAATGTTAGACTTAAAAATAATGGTTCTAGAAACCTCTATCATTTTATGAGACCTAGGTCCATAGACACCCTACATGCATAGGTTTGAGCCTAATTTTTTTTTGTTCCATGTATGCTCAATTGCCATTATTTTTATTTTTGTATGGGAATCATATAGCAGATAACAAGATGAACCTACTAACCAAGTTTTATTTGTGTAATGCTAATTAATTCAGAATAAAGTAGCTATGACATACGGATGGACAGACAGACAGACAGACTTGACGAAACTATAATGGTTACGTTTTTAATTCGGCTACGGATCCCTACAAATTAACTTGTTTAAAATTGTTGAATGAACGTAAATGTTCCGATTTGGTTTACGTATTTTTTGGTACCGATTTACAGGTATAATTTTTAAACCTTGCTTAGTTAATAGGTTTTAGTTGTTGAAATTGTTTATTTTTACATTGTGACGGTAGTTTAACTCAAGAATAATATATTTTTATACTGTTAACCTTAATAATAATGTTTATTTATAATGGTTATGACATTCCACAATTAAGATTTTTTGGCACGATTAAGTTT
Source organism: Pyrausta purpuralis (assembly GCA_963924145.1). Lineage (NCBI taxonomy): Eukaryota > Metazoa > Arthropoda > Insecta > Lepidoptera > Crambidae > Pyrausta > Pyrausta purpuralis. The sequence continues at coordinate 26,481,677 of OZ001643.1, forward strand.
TTTTTAGTAATGTTATTAAATGGAATAACGAAATAGGAAGAACACGTTGCTATAAGTCGATAAAATTAAATACATTAGTTAAAATAAAAAAAAATGGATTCGCTCGTTGTTAGCCTGAAATATTCTCTATACATTTTGTAACTTGTTGTTGTTTACAAAAATAGTGGATTCTTATCTCTATAATAAATTTATATCTTTTATATAATCAATATTAAGGTAAATTAATGTGGTTTTGAAAGTAACTTGGAATGAAATGTGATAAAATTTTTAAAATGTATTTAATTAACAACTATTACTTCTTACAAATTAAATTTTGTTATAGTAGATAAAATTATATTGAGATCTTTAATATAACATTTCTTTCAAAAAAAAATTGAATCTTTACAATGATAGGAACGATAAAAGCTAAAACATAATAAATTTTGTTAAAGCGACTCTTTTTTCTTTTGTCTTCAAACACACTTTCGTAAGTCCCTGGCGTATTTGTTCAAAATTAATCAAAGGTTCGGACATAATTAAACCCAAACTATTATCATTTTGTAGGGAAGCTGATAACACTTAGTACCGGAACACGAGCGTTGTCTTGGTAAAATTATACTTTGTATTACATTTTATTTTTAATATAGTAAATAACCGAGGAGAGCGAAGCACAACTAGAGATGGCGGTGGTACTGTGCGTATTACGACGAGGTCTGTCGGGTCAGAGTCATCACAAATGAAGAGCTGATTTTCTGTAAAATAAGCGGAGATAACACTCAACCTCCCCCCAAGTATCAACAAAGTGGAGGGGTACATTATAAGGTCTTTGTACATCTGCGATAGAGAGCTGTGTTCTGGTTGAGCGTACAAAGGCAAGAATATTTATTTTGTGATATTCATAAAGTGTAAAAAAAATCGTAAATGTATAGGTATTTTGATTTGTGAGTTTTTCCAAGTATTTCTCAAAAATGAAAAGTCATAGTAAAATTATTATGTTTGAGTTCAGTCAAGTAGATTCTTTCTTACTCTTCATCAACGTTTCATCAAAATCGGCTTAGTAGGTTTGAGATATGGGTAATAGCAAAAATGATTTTTATTTTATAAAACAAAACGAGTAACGAACTTACCTTCTTTCATGGAAATTTTGAATCTTTACTTTCAAAGATACCATAAGGGCTAAGAAAGAATAAATTTTGTTGAAACGATTATATGTTTCCTTTATAGTTCCTGGTATAATTGTTCAAAATTAATCAAAGGTTCGGCCATACATAAAGAATTTAATCAACTCTATCTTTATCTCGCAGGAAAACTGATAACACTTAGCACCGGAACACGAGTGTTGGCTTGGGAAGGTTTCACTTACAACCGGAGGCAAGCGACGCACCACCAAAGATGGCGGTGGTACTGTGCGCATTACCACAAAGGCTGCAAGGTCAGCCTCATCACAAATCGAGAGCTGAATGTCTTAGTAAAAAGTGGGAAGCACACTCACCCTCCACCCAATTATTACCAAAGTAGAGGGGTATATTATAAGGTCTAGGTTTATGTCATTATCATAATTTCCAGCCCTTGTGGCAGTTTGTCTAGGGTCGGGTCTCCTTATGCAATTGCGACAGAGAGCTGTGTTCTGAGTGTGCGTACAAGGGCAAATAAGTTAATCTTGTGACATTTTAAAACAGAATAAAATATATAGTCACTTTGACTGCATATGTCATCACCCTACAAAGGTAACCTCTAGTCCAATAGATAAAAATCTATTATCATTCTACAGCGTTTTTATCTGTCTTTGAGCGCTTTCACACTTAGAGCGCTTTTACATTTAGGTAGGCGAGTTTAGCTGATGATAATTTCATACAAAAATGACAGCGGTAAAAGCGGCTTCTCACTTATGCGACTTTAGCAGCGGACGGTGGTACGATACATACTCACCTCACAGACTTCGTGCGGATTGGTGAAGAATAGTTTTGTCATTGTATATAAATTAAAAATCAAAATCAAAATAACTGTATGAAAAAAACAATTTTTATGTGTCAATATCATATCACATGTGTTATTTTCTACTCAAAACGAAATTCAGTTTTATAGAAAACATTAGATAAGTAGTTTATTTATATAATTGATTTGTTTGCTTTTGCAAAGCTCATTAGTTAAGGACTAAGTTTAGGAACATTTGGTCTGTTTAAGCCATATCTTACAGTATGTCGTTTTCAATTTGTTTTCAAGTGAATGAGTCACATATTTAAGGATCATAAAGGTTGTAAAAGTTTTATGGATTTATTCAGATATCAGGTTTCTTTACAAGAAATACCAAGCACAATAGTCCACTAAAGTTGTACAAGTATAAATATACATTAGAAAATATGTTTTCTCAATCAAAATATTATGCTTCGGTTACGCTTACTAAGATAGTTTAACTTCACATAATGTGACAAGCTTTGAATATCCTCTGTTATCAAGTCAAGTAAAATTACTTTAATTTCTCTTTAATTGCTACTTTTAAAAACCATGTCATATCTCAACTAATCGTCTTATTAATTTTCAGTGGGCGAAATAATAATGTTGAAGAAAAGTATGAACACCCTGCTATTGGGTGGTTACACATACAATCGGATGACAAGGTCGGTCGCCGGTCTCCGCTGGCGGTGTACTATGTATGAAAAGGGGTGCTCTGCTTCAGTGTGTACCAACGAATATCTAGTTCCATTGAAGTTTACGAAAATCCACACCCATGACAAGCCTATGCTCACGAATGAGTCACTTATGAAAAATGCTGCGTGGAATGTTTAATTTAGTATTCATCGTCATAAGTACCAGCCAAAAGACGTTCTCTGGTGAACATAGGCTTCCCCACAGTTCTTCAAGTAGTCTACATTCAGTGCGCATCCAAAATTCGTAATATTGCCTAATTTATTTATTTTATTTATTTAAAACACTTCATGCACAAACAAAAGGTACATATGGCGGACTTAATGCTTAAAGCATTCTCTACCAGTCAACCATAGGTCTATACAGAGAAATTGCTGGCGGCGCGAAGAAAGTGATAGAAGAGCAAAAGTGAGAGCTTTATTAAACCTACAATATTTAAGCAAAAAATAAACATACATACTACTTATTACATAAATACCGTATACATTAATACATAATTATGGAATAATAAACATACACATAGTACATACACATAATAATAATACTAATGGTACACATGTGAGAAAAAAAAAAGAGGTCAGTGAGACAAGTTCGATATCTCTTCCTTGTAAAGTGCTCGGAGGGCCATCTTGAAAGAGAATTTGGAGGAGGATGTTTGTACTGTCTTTGGGAGGCCATTCCAAAGTCGAATGGCTGTGAGGGTAAATGAATTGGACATGAAGCCAGAAGAGTGACGCGGAGTGAACAGTTGAAGAGAGCTACTTGAGCGAAGGGACCGGTCATGAGAAGTATGGAGATACGAGAATTTGTCTTTAAGGTACGACGGAGAATTGGGATTGAAAAGAATGGAGTACAGCATGCAAAGTGTTCGAAGGTGTCTACGCTGTCGGATGGGAAGCCAGCCAAGCTGGGTGCGAAATTGGGAGATGTGATCATATTTGCGAAGACCAAACACAAATCTGATGCAGTTGTTAAGGAGCCGGTCCATCTTATTAAGGAAGTCCTGAGAGATGTTAGTACAGCAGATATCACCGTAGTCAATTATAGGTAGTACCAGAGACTGTACGAGAAGGGTCTTCGTACCAGAAGGGAGAAAATGTTTGAAGCGGTACAGTGCTCGTAAGGCGCCGGTAACCCTCCTGCTGACTTCCTTAATGTGTTGAGTCCAACTCAATGTGCAGTCCATGTAGAGTCCTAAGTTTTTGACGTAAGACGAGTACACTACGACCTCACCATCGAAGACTATGGGAGGTAAGGTGTTCTGGTCGATTTTGTGTAGTTGCCCCGGGCTGCCTATGATAATAGCTTGGCATTTGCTGGGATTTACTTTGACACCAAACCTATTGGTCCAGCTGCTGATTTCACTAAGATCCTCATTGAGCTGGTGGATGGCGCCGTTGATCGAAGAAGGATCCGCTTGGGAGTATAGTTGGAGGTCATCAGCGTAGAGATGGAAAGAAGAAGTAAGAAGGGGAGTTAAAAGATTAATAAATACAGAAAACAGGATTGGAGATAGTATGCCTCCCTGCGGCACGCCAACCGACAAGTCAGTCCAGTTCGAAAAGGATTGACCGCGGCGAACCGCTTGCTGGCGACCGCGAAGGTATGAAGAAAACCATTCCACAGCGGAGGATGAGACTTGCAGGTGAGATAGGATAGCGAGGAGAATATCATGGTCGACTGTGTTGAAGGCATTGGAGAAGTCAATCAAGACAAGGATAGTCAAACGCGACTCCTCCATGCCCGCCCTCACGTCATGATTTTAAGGAGAGCCGTCGTCGTACTGTGTCCAGGTCGAAATCCGGATTGAAAATCACTCAGCAGATTATTGGCGAGAACAAACTTGGAAAATTGTTGGTGAGCCACTGCTTCCACAAGTTTCGAAAGAAAGGGAAGGATTGAAATTGGTCGGAACTGACTGACAGAATTGGGATTAGGAACTTTAGGTAAGGGAATTATATGCGCGCGACGCCAGATAGAGGGAAAGCAACTATTGTTAAAAGAAGAGTTAATTATGTGCGTAAGAACAGGAAGAATTTCATCTAATATGTAAATTAGCATAGTTCTACTGACGTCGTCACAACCGACAGCCTTGGATTTAATAGAAAGGAAAATTTTGCGAGTCTCATCAACGCTTACTGGGGAGAAAGAGAAAGAACAAGATAGTTGGAGGTTAGGAAGACACTCGATAGCCGAAATAGTGGAGAGTTTTACAGCATTATCCAGAAGGGAAGCAGAAGAGAAATGAGTGTTGAGATCATTAAGTGAAAAGCTAGAAGGGTGATCGTTAGGAGGTGATCTGCCAAGACCGAGGGATTTCAAAAACTTCCAAATATTAGGCCCTGAAGCGTTCGCGATGTTCTGGTGAATATGACGGCGCTTGGCGGCTCTCACCAAGTTATTGCAACTATTCCTAGCCCGCTTAAATGCGTCCCACTTTTCTATGCAACGATTTTTTTTAAAGCGACGAAAAGCGTTGTCCCGCTTTGTCATCGCCTCACGAACCTGGTATGTAATCCATGGAGCCGGTGGACGCTTAATTCGCACAGTTCGGTTGGGTGCATGTGTGTCAAACAGTTTCAGGACGAATTCATTAAGTGTGCCAACTTTTTTATCTACAGTGTCCGCGAGAAACACTAGAGACCAGTCTAGCGCCAAAAAGTCAAGTTTGAGTTGGTTTTGGTCAAGTCTAGCGAAACTACGCAATCGTACAGTCTCCGGTCTACGTTTGGGGGGGCGGAGATTATAGCAGAGGTAGATCAGGTCATGATGAGAAAAACCAGGAGCGAGCAACTGGCCATGCTTAGCACAAAGCTCTGGGCAGGAGATAATGATGTGATCTATCCAGGTGTCATCTGTGTAAAGATTGTGGTGTGTAGGTTGCAGCGGTAATATATGGAGCTTTACAGAATCCGTTATCGTAGTGAGTTGCGATGAACGGTTGTCTTGCTTTAAGAGGTCAGTGTTAAAGTCCCCCAAGACTATTATATGCGAGTACTCAGAGCAGATCGTCTCAAGAATGGACTCCAATTTATGAAAGTAATTAACTGTGGGTGGAGCATAGACAACCCCAAGAACAGCCTTAGTTCCTTTCACTGATACCTCTAGAAATATACATTCAAGGGAGTGTGAATATTCACCAGGAGAAGTGTAAATAATCCTATAAGGAATATCACTACGAAGATATATTGCTACACCGCCACCTTTCTTACCGAGTCTGTCATTTCGAATCAAGATGAAACCAGGGAGAGAATACGAGGTCGAACTAAGATTAGGCTTAAGAAAGCTTTCTGAAATTAAAATTGCATGAACTGCGTCAGACGAAAAGGTGTTGAGAAGTTCAGAATGGTGTAGTGGGACACTTTGAGCATTTAAATGACAGACTTTAAAGAGATTATCGTAATTTTCTAATTCAGAGCAGATATTATGATGGAGAGAAGCAGAGCTGTTTAGTGAATGAAAAGAAGACGACATGTCACATACAGAGTGAAATAACTCATCGTCACTAGACATTGTGTTGTGTACCAAAATTAAATATAAGAAATTAATAGATATAATAATAAATATATTTTGCAAATATTTATGCGTATTTCCTTGCAAGACCTGCCGGTTGACTGTTTACAACTTTGCAGCGACATAGCAATTCAGATAACACATTGGGGAAAAATACCGTTACTAATAACGTTATTATAAAAATAAAATGTAGAAAGGCTCCATAGTCACAGATAACTTTGCACTATAAAAAAAAACCAATCAACTGTCACTGTCAAAAATCGTGACATTACTTCACTTCATCAAATCAAAACAAAGTAACAAAATTAAATTGGGGATAAAACCTAATAAATATGGACGATTAACGAATAATTATTAAAATATAATAAATAATAATTTATTAAGGAAACAGTGTTAACTAATATAGTACAATTTTTAAATATTATTGTAGAGTAAAATTGATTGTTTGGTTGTTAAATGAAACGTTATTTTGGTAAAATAAATTGATCTCATGTATTATTTATTATTGAACCACATTATTAATGAAACAAATGGGTACTTATAAATATTACCAAGTTTTTTTTATTGAATTAGAGAAATACAAACTGTTTCGACGATATCCCCTGATTTCTTCTGCACGTTTTTAGAATTAGCGCGTTCAAACAGGTCTTTAGATATATTTCCGGGTATCTCCAGCATAGTTTTACTAATTAAGTACTTATTAATTTCCAGAATCGGTCTACATAACAACTAGCCGTGGCAATGACACTCTCGTAATAGGTAAACATAGATACACGAAAGAATATTGCGTTAAGCAAGGAGATAGCTTGAAGACAAGATGGCAGTGCACCAGGAAGAATTTTGGCTGCAAAGCTTATGTGTTTACTAAAGACGACGCCCTGCTCCAATCTGGCGGCAACCATAATCATGGTATTGAATAAACTTATGAAAACTGTTTTTCAAAATGGTTATTTGACATATTTCGTCTTAGGTACTGTATTAGATAATTAATATATTTGTGTATGGTTTTGGATGTGTACCATCTAAGTAGTAGAATTAGTAAACTCTCCCATAGTTGACCATGTGCACTCTATGTCCCTGGCTAAATTAATTGCCGTATCATCCGAAATTCTAGTGTGATGTTATTAATTTGTATTTTTTTCATTTGTTTATTGGTGTTATAAATAACATGATATTGGTCATAACAAATAATATAAGTCTAGTTTTTACTAGGCACCGCCATAGTAAACAAAGCACGTGGTGTGCTACTGTAAATGAAAATACAATTCGTTCTTAAAATATTGTTGTTGTATTTATCATTGGTGTACTGTAAATTGGAATTTTATTACGTACTTTTTTTTAGAACCGGTCTTCATGAAAACCAGTCGCGGCAGTCATATTCTTGTGATCGGTAAGCATAAATACACGAAAGATTATTGCGTCAAGCAAGGAGACTACTTGAAGAAACGATGGCGGTGTACCAAGAAGAACTATGGCTGCAAAGCTTATGTGTTTACTTTAGACGACGTTCTGCTCAAATATGGCAGCAGCCATAATCATGTTACAGAATAAAGAAAATCGCTAAAAATATCCTATGAAATGGACACCGGGTGTCGGTGCAAATATAGAGTCGTACAAAGCACGGACAAAACCTTCAAGGGGCCAGATTTAACACGCATGCACCCGCCCATCACTCGCAATTATCAAGTAATTTTGAAGATTTTAAAATTGTATTCTAAAAGTAAATAAATAATAATAATTTAATAACATTTTTTTTAGTCATAACTCATTAAATGATAGCTTTGTTCTGGAAGTACTTAAATATTGTGCTTCTTTGTAGGATAGTAAGACACGAGCTCTTTTGGCATTCGCCCCGTATTAAAATTATACGAAGAAAAGTTAAAACGGCTAAATTTTGTGCTATATAAATTATCATAAATATAATCGATTTTAAATTTAAATTTCTCTGCTTTCTAGTGGAATAGGCATTCAACACCAGCGGCAAAGAGATACTTATAGTCAACAGGTACTCGTTCTACTGTAAAAGGATGTTCTCAAAGTCATCAGTTTGGGCGTGTACCATCGGCGCTCCGTGCAAAGCCAAGGTCATACTTGACTTGGACAAGACCTTTAAGAGGTCGGATTTGACTCACACGCACCCACCCAAGAAATAGGTATAGATTTTAAATCTATACTGTTAAAAAGTAGTTTTGAAATAGATATTTTATACGTAGGTATCTGTACGTACTTTCTAATTTGCATGTAGTTATTATGATTGCCTTCAATCAATCAATACTATGAGCTGTGAGGCGTGTCAGCAGCCACTCATCACATCAATGCATCGACGGTTTGCCCTTGACAAACCGTTAAAAACGTTATATTTATTTAAGAAAGTGCTACACAAAATATTTATGCTGTTATCTACGTATAAAATCTTCCTCCTAATACAAGATTAATTTCAAATGAAATAAGTTTTAATTCACAAAGGTATTTCAGTTTATTCATTATTTTTAATATTGCAAGATCCGTTTATAAATTATCGCAAATATTCCAAACAGTAAAATATTTCCGCCAGACCAGCGTTAGAAGTAAAATGGCAAGAATAAAACAATTTGGAAAATGCAAAGCCAGATTCAATACGACCCTTTGTGGTGAGGTGTTGAAGGTCATCAATTATCACGAGCTCCAGCCAGCGCAAATAATTGTTGAAAACGGGGAAATGCATCGGATATGATAAACATAGAGATTACACATTTGTGTAATATATATTGAGAGATTACACAAATGTGTAATCTCTCAATTTCCACCGGTGTAGGAAGGTTTCCTAGGTTTAGAAAAGAGCAATTATATACAACTTAATAACCAATATGGTTTTAGATCCGGGATATCCACTAAATACGCAGTCGCTTGTTTAACAACTGAAGTAATAAAAAGGGTTGACGCTAAAAAGCAATGCTTTGGTCCTTTTCTTGATCTTTTCAAGGCCTTCGATACGGTATCGATCCTTATTGATCAATAAGCTGAAGTGTCGTGGCATTCGTGATCGTAAGTTAATCATTTTTCAAAGTTACCACCTGCACAGGGAGCAGTGCGTTAAGATAGGCCCATACATCAGTAAACTATAGCCCATTGACTACAGCATCCCACAAGGTAGCAAATTGGGATCGACCCTTTTCCAGTTATACGTCAACGATATGTGTAACCTCAAAATGCCTAACAGTAGTATATTTGCTTACGCAAATGACACTGCACTTCTAGTGTATAGCGATGATTGGAGAATTTCTAAGCAACAAACTCGTACACAAAGCATATACACAACTCACAAAAACCTCACATTTATACACATTTTGTTATTAAACTTCTAACTTATAAATTTCTCAATCCATGTACTTAAATTATCGCATATCTATCTATATTGTAATTTTATTATATTTTTTGTAACTAAGTCCTCAATAGTGTCGAGGAATCACTGACCTTGAAAATACAGTTTTTACTAGTTTCAATGTCAGGGACTCACTCTTTCGATTCAACATTTACGTACTAAGTATGAAATACTACACAAGCAACTGTAAACATTATTGGAATATGAATAAAGGTACTATTCTAAAAAAAATTCTTTTGCAGCGAAGCATATTCTTTATCAATGTTTCCTTATGTAATCATATGGATACATGTATTATAGAGTCTAAAAAAGCTTTTTAATTTATCTCTACATATTTTTCTATATATATTTTTAATATTCTCCAAAGCTATAATAAAGGTTGATGTGGATGTGTGGCAATATTGTTGGATAGTAAAACTCTAATAACCCTTTTAGTCAACTACGTCTGGAAAAAATCGGGGAAGCAGCTGGCCATCGTGAACGGCTACACGTTCTACTGCGGAGTCAAGGGCGCCAAGAATAACATTTGGAGGTGCAACAAATGGGGAGCTTGCCGGGCGCGCCTGATCATGACAGTGAATGGAGACGTGTTGAATGCACGCCTGGAACATTCGCACAATCCTCCATCGTTTGTCATTAGAAATGGCATTTATTACAAAATCTAGATAGTAGTACAAAGTCGCAAAAATGGTAGTGGACGACTACCTATTTTAAAGGATGGAAACTGACCTAGACGCCACGTCGACGTCTCCAGCTACGTATCCAAGCAGTTAATCATGAATTGTATAACCAACCCGTCGCCAAGTCAGTACCTAAGTTAGCATACCACAATTCAATTATCTGCTTGGATACGTAGCCGGTGACGTCGCTTTGGCGTCTCGGTGAATTATGGCCCTTATGTGGGAAATCGCTGTATGGATAACATACTAGCTTGTTAGACCTCACAATTTTTCGATGTCAATCGTGAGAAAAAGTGTATAGTATATTACAAACTTTTTATTTCACACACATAACAATAAAGGTAATTAACAATACTGTAACTAATAAATAAATTCTTTATTTGCACTAATACAGATTTTTTACATGAAAAGTATGTAACCCTGGCTGCCAAACTAGTGTAAACTGTATTATGGAAGCCAGTGTCTTCCCAAAAGGCTTAACAATTTAATTAGTACAATATAAGAAACAAAATTACATCTACACGTTTAGTAACAGACTAAGATATACAATAACATAGCAGTGACAAAATGATAAAGTGTGTGTGTGTGTGTGTGTGTGTGTGCGTGTGCGTGTGTGTATGCGTGCGCGTGTGCGAGTGTGTGTTTATGTGTATGCGCGTGTGCATGAGTGTGTGTATTTGTGGTTGCAGTTAGCAGATCGGCTTTAGATACGATTCAATTGTTTCGCTACTAATGGATAGCAGGAATGTATATAGTATATGTTTGATTTCATAATTAGTGCATTTTAACAATCCCTGTTCATTGTTTATTCGCGTGTAAAGCTTTGGTGCAAGATAGTTATAAAATTTTTGTGAGAAGGGACTGGAGATTTGTGGCTGCGGACAACGAAAACGTCTCTTGTTGTTCTGTGGCAAAGTTGGGATTGTATGCCTGTGATACCTTCGAAGGCATTGAAAGACAAAAAGCTTACGAACCGAAAGGACCTTAGCCATATCATAAACTAATACCGTAGGATGCAATATAGGAAGAAACAGCATGACCTTAATCACCGCCCTTTGAGCTCGCTTCAAATGGAGAAGGTACGTTATGGCCGCACCGCCCCAAACACAGATACAATAGGCAAGAAGTGATTCGCATAGAGACCTATATGTTTGAATCAGAAGGTTTTTGTCGGCTACTAGGCGCAAGTTTTTAAAAGCATATAGCAACTTTCGAACTCTATTATATAAGTTATCCGTTTGAAATGAATTGTGTTTTATGATTTTCTTGACGATATTATCTAACAGATAATACTCCACCCTAACTGACTATTTTATTTAATTACTGAATAAACATTGAAAATAAGCTATTTTAAAATTCAACATTTTACAACAGGCAAAGAATATGAATGAAACTTCTTTTCTAACTCTGATATTCAATAATTGCAACAAGCTATAAAAAGGTTACGTTTTCGGCCCATAATTATATAATATTTTTTTTGTCAGTAATGTAGGTCTGTAGCAGCTCTGGCAAGCCCATGCTGATCGTCAACGACTACCCCTTCTACAGCCAGCATCAGCTCTTCAAGGCTAATAACTGGTGTTGTACCAAGAACTACAAGTGCAAAGCTTGGATCGTCACCAGTAATCAACACCATCATTCGTGCTTCCCTCGATCATAGCCACTTTTTTTGCGAAGTATATCATAAGAAATGGTGTTTATTATAAGTTATAACTTTGCTGCAGGAAACTTTTTGTTAATTGCTATAATTAAAGGCTTCTTGTTCGAAGTGTAAGATAGCAAGTGTTATTTTGAAAGTATTGCGCTTTTGAATGACATGTGTTAATCAAAGAAAAGCGCACGCCATGTTAACGCGAGTGTTTAAAAAATAGAGCCCCAGTACAGAACATTCATGTCTTAAGCATTCTACAATAGGTACTTCTATTTCCTTTTGTGTAAGGATCAAGTTTGATGCATTCAAAAGGGTAATGTATATTGACAATGTTTTTAATGAATAATTTGTATAAGAATTTAAATAGGTACCTACAATATACTTAAATATGCCAAATCTTAGTTTTTGTGACTTGAAAAAGCTGAATAAATTTGCTTTAATGTGATACCATTATTCATCAGACAATAATAATCATCAAAACTTAAATCGTTATTTGGTTACACCGCTTATAACTTGAGAATGGGTGGACCGTTTTTCATGATTTTTATTTCGTTGAGTTTGTCTTGTCCCTGAAAACGATTATCTTTTTAGCCATAGAATGTGACCGAAGGTGAGATGAAGTCCGCTGGGAGCGCTAGTCTGCCATAATTGATCGTAGAGGTTAAGTGTCGTTTCCAGCGGTTAAATATTTAGGATTGTGCATGTTAAGAAGAAAAAAAATCCTTTACCAATGGTCAATAAAATAGCCAAATTTAGATTTGTGCAAACGTGGTATTTCTGTAAAATACGCACAATCGTAAGTATTCAACTGCTAGTACTGCTGGACATTCAACTATTATTATTGACCACGCAACCGGGCTATAGTGGTTTCTTTTCTGTTTTCTGATTCGAATTTTGTTACTGCCTTTTAAATACAAAAAATAAAAACAGTACTCGTACTTAACAATATTTTGTTTAAAGTCTATTTTTACCGACTTAAAAAAAAGCTATCAATAATCGATCTGTAATTATGTGATATGATTATTCTGAGTTTTAATTTAGTAACTACTGAGTCAGTAATGGTTATTTTACTTTTATGAAATCCACGCAGCACTCTACAAGCCACGAATCACTGCTAAAAATTTTGTTTTTGATATTAAACGGCGCGTGTAGGCAAATAGATTGCTTAATACTTTATCAACAGCTTCAAACTTACCATCGGCCATAAGTCAGTGGTAATAATAAAGAGGTTCCGTTAGAGGCGAACAGGTAAGGAACCCTACGGAAGTCAGTAGGTACCCGAACGCGCGCGTTGAGAGATCTCTTCTTAAATATTAAATTTACATTAATTCGATACTATAACTGTCTTGTGTAATTAAAATATGTTTATTATTTAAATGCAGTCTTGCCTCAAAATCCTCATACTTAAAAATGTAATATCATGAAGTGCATTTGATGTGCATTAGTAGTTGTGAGCATGGTAATCAATAGAAGTTCCGATGTATTTGGTGCTTTGATGTGAAGTGTGGTTGGTGGTTGGTGATACAGAACTTATACAAAACACTGCTAATGTTAGCAACACATCTCATCATCACAGAACATCTGATATCTGCGACCAGTAAGTGCTAGAGATGTAAGTTATTTCACTGCTAAGTTGAAAATAGTTTACCACAAAAGGTCATTCCGCTATTTTTGGTTAAGAGCGAATCGTCCCTTGCAGGTATGCTCCCCACTTACGTCTGCGCAAGCGACGTGTTTTTGACCTTGTTATTGCGCTGTGTACCTTATTCCTGTCATATAAGACTTATATTAGAATGTTTTAAGTTGATAGTGTACAAAAACGCCCATAGTTTTTATCGGCAGGTGTGTGACAATCCGTAGCTAGGGAGGCCGATAGAGGTACTTACTCGTTCATGTCTAATATCAAGTTTTTTTGCAGATTTCCTGTGTTTTTATTAAATCTGATAGTTAATTTATCTTTATAATGCCTTATTTGTACACTTTTTTCATCTCGTATTCCAGGTTCTGAAACTATGTTTTATCTACGGAAGTATTCTGATTTTTGCATCTTAATATTTTGTTATTCTTTGTATTATACAAGGTAACTCAGACACCAGACAGTGGTGTAACAGATCTTTCTGCATGACCAAAAGGTAGACTGGGAGATAATGCTTTTAGCATTAATTCCACCTTTTGTTCACTGTCATTGGTGCATTAAAGTTTTTAAATAAATTAATTAATTCGCATATTTATTCTTATAATGCATTGCTGTAGTTTGTGAATATTTGCCTGTATTTTATCAATATCACCATCGTTACATTCAGTTTTTTACTTGTTCTAGTTGTGAAAGGCCAAAATTAAGATCTGATCAGTTTCATTTTTATTTTATATATCTTCCTTAAACATCAGCTGTTTCACTTACTAAACCACAGATAATTTCACACAGTTATTATTTCCAGTGAAGTTCGATCCAGACAGTGGTGTAACAGATCTTTCTGCATGACCAAAAGGTAGACTGGGAGATAATGCTTTTAGCATTAATTCCACCTTTTGTTCACTGTCATTGGTGCATTAAAGTTTTTAAATAAATTAATTAATTCGCATATTTATTCTTATAATGCATTGCTGTAGTTTGTGAATATTTGCCTGTATTTTATCAATATCACCATCGTTACATTCAGTTTTTTACTTGTTCTAGTTGTGAAAGGCCAAAATTAAGATCTGATCAGTTTCATTTTTATTTTATATATCTTCCTTAAACATCAGCTGTTTCACTTACTAAACCACAGATAATTTCACACAGTTATTATTTCCAGTGAAGTTCGATAGGAACAAACGGGGAAAGTTGATGGTCATCGCTGACGGTTACACCTTATACCGTCTCCGGGAACAGGCGGCCTCGGATTACTTTGTCTGCACCAGCGGGACCAGTTGCCATGCCCGGCTGAGTACGTCCGTCAAGTCGGGGGAAGTGGTCAGGGCCATGCTGAACCATAACCATAAGCGGCCAGTGTTCTTTGTCAAAGATGGTGTATGCTTTAAATGAATTAGAAAATAATTCAGTAGTTGCCACATAAACTGTACAGATTTTGTACCAGACTGATGCCTGAGCTTGCCAAAGTTTTTTTATAATGACTCAATCTATGTGTTACAGTTAAAAAGCTTTCTGTTTGCATGTTTATTTTAAGAACCACCATATGCATTTAAATTTAATTTAAGCTTGTATAATATTTATTTTTAAACACTTATTTAGAATTATAAAACGCAAATGTATAATACTTATAAGTACGGCCAATTATCGGGTTTCATGTAAGAAATTATAAAAACACAAATGTAGCATATTTACCATTGATTTCAAAAGATAAAAACTGCTTCTTACAATGATTTTTGATTAAATTTCGTCATGAACGAAATAACCTAATCATCAGTATTAATATTCACTTTTTACCTTGTTCTAGCTATGAACGGAACGGAGGAATTTTAGATCCCATTAATTTTAGTTGTAATTTCTATATTTTTTTTAAACATGAGTATAGGCTGCTTCACCTTATCAATTTAAAGCACAGGTAAACATACACAGTTTTTTTCTTTTCAGTGGAGTTCGTTAGGAACGAACGGGGAGAGGTATTGATCATCGCTGACGGTTACACCTTCTACCGTCTCCGAGAGCAGACGGTCACAGATTATTTCATCTGCACCAGTGGAACCAGTTGTCATGCCCGGCTGAGCACAAGCAAGGCGGGAGAAGTGGTCAGGGCCTTGCTGAACCATAACCATGCGCGGCCAAGGTTCGTTATCAAAGACGGAGTCTGCATCAGATGAATGCTGCAACGCAAAAAAAAAGTAGTTGTCATCTGAAAAATCCCTTCTTCTGCCCGTGCCTTGCAAAGTTAGTTTTTACTTATGACGCAAAATCATGTTTACAATTAAAAAACTTTCCGTATGCATTTTTTTATTTCAATAAAAAATAAACAACCACCATATGCATGTTTGTTAAACTACAGATTATAATGTCTTGAAAACTATTTATTGATACGCGCCCTTACTAAGTATACATAGGTGCGTGGGTTTTATTTATTAAAGCATGTGTATTATTTACTGAACTTCAGAAATTAAGAGTAATTTGTTTTAGTGACATGGGCTGTGCACCGGAACGGCAAACAGGCGATCATTGTCAACGGTTTCACGTACTATTGCAACAAAAATGGGTTTAGAAATGACATTTATAGGTGCACCAACGGCTCCAACTGCAAAGCTCGCTTCGTCATGTCCAAGGAAGACTATGCGATCGTCAAAGGAAACCTGTTCCATAACCATAAACCACCTAGGTTCGTAATTAAAGATGGATTTTACATCAAAGTTTGAAACCATATAATCATAATTATAGCTGAATGAATCGTTGAGTTGATATCTATTCGTGTCAGGAACCTTTAATAAAACTGTTTTGTCTGTCTAAAACAGCTATAAATAATATAAATACCATTATTGTCACTTCACTCAATTTCTATTTTTGTGAGTATAATATATGTAATTGTATAGAACATCGGAGCGGTGACTAATTAATAGTATATGTATTTGTTTCAGATAATGTATTTCACAGACATGTAGAATGTATGATTGGGATGTATGATTAGGATCATGACAAAATTTAGCAATGTATACATCAGTTTTTGGGTAATTTGTGATTCAAAAATCTCTGTAACTTGTTTTTAAGAACGTTTGTTATTTATTAGGTAATCAATATTGAGGACTTTTTTGTAATTAATTTATGAACACATTTTTTTTCAATTATCATTTATTTGCAAATACAATATATACCTATATAACCTACGCAATAAGATTAAAAGATTGTTGTTGAACTTATGCTTGTCATTAGAAGTTTAATAGAGTTCTGTCAATAAAAATGTTTTGTGCAGAAAATTCTTTAAATTATCTAAAGGTGCGCTTACACGGGCAACTAAAATTGCTCAATTCCAGTCAATACTCGTCAACTATGACGTCATGACTACATCAAGCAATTTACGGCAACGGCAACAAGCATCAATTATGCGCAATACAATATTGAGCGCTATGGCGCAACTTCATCGACTAGGCAATACTGTCCTACACGAGCATTTCAGTGGCGCAACTTCAACAAGGCAATACTGTCCTACACGAGCATGTCAGTATTCGCTCGCTATGGACGATATTGTTTTTGCTGCGGCGGCTTGTAGCGGTTTTTTATTATTCATCAAAAACAAAAAAGAAAGAAAAGGAATAGGCGTATCTGGGTGCGATCGTTTTTGGCAAAAATGCCGCAATTTTCATTTTGTAAAGAATTACTAGATGATATATTATTCAAAAACTTTACTAGAATGAACTTTACTTCACTTTACGCTATCCTACTTCCACCCGACCTCTCGCTCTCCCCGCGGAAGCAAACGGCAAGCCGCAAAACATACAAGTGCGAACGAGATGCATACAAAAATTGCCTAGAATTTCCAAGCCCATTGGATATTCGTCATTTCGTATCTGCGACATTGAGCGATATGAAATATCTGGAGCAATTAGAAACAATATTGCCGAAATAATTGCCGGAATTTATTTATTTTGCTCCACATTGCTCCATATTGCTCCACTAATTGCTCCAGATCGGTCTATTCGTGTCGCCGAGCAATTATTGCCCTCGTGTAAGCGCACCTTTAAACGTGAACAGAGAGATAATCCCGAAAAAAATAACTGCAAGTGGTGCCGGTCTTGTAAAAAACCTCGTATATCGTCAGGCCAAAAGATACACTTGAGTTTTTCTGTTCAAAAATTCTTAGGGTATCCCAGAGTTCGGAAATTGGCGTTGTTTTACCCCCGTGCCTCGGAAAAGTACATAAAGCCGTTTTGGTCATGCGCGCCTGATCTTTCACCGGTGGTGTCAGATTGCTGTCCCACGGAGCTATGAGAGTGAAAGGAATAAAGAGTGCACCTGTGTTTGCGCACACTTGTGCACTTTAATATGACCCGCGTGTCGGTTAGTCGTTGTGACTGGCCACCGTAGTCGAAATCGGCTAGAGGGACTATTATTCGTTTTACATTATTACGTTTATTGAAATATGAAAATTCCTGAATAGTTTGTTTCTTACCAAGAGGTTATATTCGGGTGTACCTGATTAAAGAAGGCAAACCGCGTTCTATTTATAATGAAGCTACTAAAAAAATATGCTTGAGATGCATTTTACACTGTTTGGAGAAAGACGGTGTAATAAACATAATTATTTTATTTTTAGAACTGAAAAACGTCAACAACTCTTACAGATTATACCTTCTAGTGCATTAGTTGAGGAACGAGAAGAAGCATTACAAGAGACCACACTTACATTCACTTACATGACTACACTTTACAACAAAACTAGGCGGCGGCTGCACATTATGATGCCATATGAAATAGCTAACAGGGTTTCTGAAATTAAGTGCATTTTACCTGAGACTCATTGAAACAATGTAGTTTCACCTGAAAATCCCGCCGACATCATTTCTATAGGAATCGAACCACAAAAAATAGAGAACCTTTTACTCTGGTGGAATGGCCCACAGTGGTTAAAATATGAAAAGTTGCCGGTCACAAAAACAGTACCTGATATTTGTATGAAAATAAGGAAAAGTTTTAGTGCAAGTGTTCATAAAAAGGAACAAAATGATATCTGGGAGAGATTTTCAGACTTTAGTCGTATGAGAGTTTTATCATACTGCTACAGACTTTTCCACTAGGTACGTGTTGTCAAAAATAAAATTGACGATTGAAGAAATTAATCAAACCTCTGTGAGATTATTAAAATAATACAGACAGACGCATTTGACTCAGAAATACAAACACTTAAAGACGGCTTTTTGATAATTAATGGAATCAGGCGTTACTTTGCGGAAATCCATTATTAAGTTGAAATTTATAAAATTATTTTGCTTTAAATTTCCGCGAAGCTACGCCGGCGCAGGCAACTAACTACACGAACCGTCACCGCGTTTAGTATTAGTTCAGGCAAATGCAGGATGCACCACCCGCCCGCCCTCAATACGCATGCGGCACAGCTGATGCAATTAATAGTACCCAACACCAACGTGCAAAAAACCTCGACGCGTTTCGCCACTACACGTGGCATCCTCAGGAGATGTTGTCGCCTCGGCGGAGCACGGACGACTGAACTGTGTCGACTGGCGAACAGGCCTTTTATACTTTCCGTCCACTAATGAGGTGACGTAATCGTTGTCACGGAAATTTGAAAATAATAAATAAATAATAATAAATAAATATTTATTTCTTCACAAAAAGTTTTACATAATTTGTACAGTTAGGTTATATGAATGGTGATACAGATAAACTTTTGTGAAGACTGGTGCTTGATATGGATTAAGACAATCTGTAATACAAGACACCAGGTCTCCACCTCCTAAATTCAAAAGATCCTTTATAATATAACAGTAGTAACTGTTTATGTATTGTATCTAAACTAGTATAAGTACAGTAAAGTCTTTTAAGAGAATATAGAAATAACGATAAGTATTTGAGGTATAGGCATATACATGAACAAAAAAAACAATTCAATTTACATGTAATTTAGGCAAACTTATCCTAATACTAAGACATTGTACATTCACTGGGGGTAAGCGTGTGTGTCAGAAAGTGTAGCAAGCTAAATTTTGCAGTTATGTATGTTACTTGTATGGTACAAACGACGAATCATTTCAAAGTAACTGAATTGTAGGGAATTCACTTTGTTTATATTGACATTTAAATCCTCAGTATTTTAATATAAGTTCGCAAACGTATTGATAGTGTACAAAAATAAAATAAAAAAAAGAAAACGCGACAAGAGAATCAGAACAGGTAGGTATGTAACTAAGCATCAAGATGTTTAGCGTCCAATCTACGTTATAAATGCAAACAAATTACTCGCGCGCGGCACGGGAGGTAGGTAGGCAAGTACGACCGGCCGTGGGTGTTCGATCCTGCCTGTGAGACTAGCTCGCTCGGCGAGTGGGGTACGCCACAATTGCATTACGATCAGTGCTTTCAGTCTGAGGAGGACATTCGAACATATATAGGTATAAGATTATAAATATATTGAAATAACTAAATGTACCATAAAAACAATTTAAAAAAGGTGTTTTTTTTTTTTTAGTTTTTTGAAAAATAATAATAATATATATGCGTATTTTGTTTTTTGTTTTAGCTCAATGGCGTTGTAAAACGAAGAATATCGGTTTCGTTAAGTCCTAAAAGATAATTATGTAGTACACGTTTCAACTGGTTATTAGTATATTGTTTAAGATTTTTTTTTTTCAGTAGCATATTGTATACTCTAGGTGCTAGGAAATTATAGGATTTCTGTGCAAAACGAGTCCTTAGTAAGGGCACTTGATATCGTGTAATTCTTTGCACAGGAACTGGGATATAAGGTGCTGATTTACTATGAAATCTACGTCCGATCTGGTAAATGAACAACTTTTGAACACTAAGCAACTTAGTTTTTTCATAAAGTAAAACGGTGGAGTGACGGATAGGCAAAGACATGAGAACTTTTAAGACTGCTCTTTGAGCTCTTTCTAATTGCTGCAGATTTACCTGTGCAGCTCCGCCCCAGACGCATATGCAGTAACTTAGTAAGGACACACCGAGTGCTTTATAAACTCTTATTAGAAGTGGAAGATTGGCTACTGTCCGTAGGTTTTTGAAAACATATATTAATTTCCTGACGCGACTCGACGTGAGGGATAAGTGAGATTCCCAATTTAAATTTTCATCAATCATGATACCCAAATATTTGATAATGTTTGTGCGACGCAGAACAGGACAGTTACATTTTATCGGGATGATATTGTTAAGGTTACATGGATTGGTATGTATTGTTAAGGAGTAATCTTCTTTTGGTTTTCCGTAATTTGTTATACTAAAACAGATAAATTTTGTTTTATCTGTGTTAAGGGATAGTAAGCTATGTTCTAGCCAGGAAGTCACTTTAGAAATGCCTTTTTCTGCAGACTGGCGGACATCGTCCCATGTGGATCCCCGAAAAATCAAAACTGTATCATCCGCAAACATCAGGATTTCCCCATCTTGTAGTTGCATATTGCATAGATCATTAATATATAGCAGAAACAAAGTTGGGCCTAGGATACTACCTTGTGGTACACCAAAAGTACACGTGGCGGTACCACTCAAATGTCCATCTACTCTGACTACTTGGCTTCGATTTTGGAGGTAGTTTGAGAACCAATCAAGTGCGACCCCTCTAATTCCCATATTCTCCAATCGCGATAATAATATAGGAATAGAAACTGTATCGAACGCTTTTTGCAGATCCAGGAAGATACCAAGACACTTTCTCTTCTCGTCCAACGATTCGTATATTCCTGATGTAAATTTCAGCACCGCATCTTCCGTAGATGTATTAGACCTAAATCCAAATTGGTTTTGTGCAAGAAGCTTCTTTGAATCTAGGTAACTAGTTAATCGCTTTGCTACTAACTTTTCAATTATTTTTGACAAGGAGGTCAATAATGAAATGGGCCTATAATTGGAAGGGTTGGTGGTGTCGCCTGATTTATGGATGGGACAAACAATAGCTCTTTTACAGATGTCCGGAAAAACGCCTGTGGTAAAACTGGTGTTACATAGATGTGCGATAGGTCCGCTAAGTTGCTTACTCATTTTTTTATAAAGTTCGTTAGAAATACCATCTATCCCCGGCGCACAATTTGTTTTTAAGTTACTAATCACTGTTTCAACCTCAAAATTATCTGTTAAATAAAGGGACATAGACTCTGGTAGTCGATTATTAGTTTTAGATTTTCGCGCTAATTCAGATTCATTTAAATTTAATTTATCCATTGTTACGTCTGCTAAATTTTTGCCAATTGATGTGAAATATGCATTAACTTTATTAAGAGATTCGATGGGGTTATTTTTTACTTCGAGAAGGTCAGTAACTGATTGATTTTTAATAGTCAGGTTCCCAACTTCTCTAATGATTTTCCAGGTTTCTTTGATATTATTCGTATTTTTGGCCAGTTGTGTCTGGTAATATTGTTGTTTAAGGGTCTTTACAATTTTAGAACACCAATTTCTATAAGTAATGTAAATGGATTTCAGGTTTTCACTGTAGCATTTTTTAAGCGATTTGTGAATTTTGTTTCTTTTGGACAGTGACCTGACTACGCCTGGAGTAATCCAAGGTTTTAGAGGTTTTCTTTTAAAAGTTATTTTTATTGAAGTTTAAAAATTATTTAAGGAGTGTTGCAATTTATCTATTAGAAAATTAGCACACCAATTCGTATCATTACTGCGATAGAACACGTCCCAAGGTGTTTCCTCCAAGTACGATTTGATGGCATTATAGTTAACTTTGACTCTCGTGTTAGGAATATAAGCTTTATGACAATTTTCAATGTTATTAGAGAAAAATAATATAGGCGAGTGATCTGTGATATTAGTGTCCTCAAAAACAACAGTTTCCCAATTGAATATACATCTACCCATAAAATGATCGAGACATGTTTGTGACATGGGTCTAGTGACTACTGAGATTCCTTTAATTAATCCATGCGATGCCAATAAATCCAGGTAGTCGGACGTGGCGTTGTCGTATGGAGAAAGTGTATCAATATTAATATCGCCAGTTAGAATGATTGATTTGGTCTTTATCGAGCTTATTAACTTGTCCAGAGAGTCTAGAAAACCTGCCACATTTTTAAAACTAGGTGGGCGGTAAATACAGATTATTGTTATTTTATCATTTACGTTTATGATTAGACAGTTACAATCAGCCATATCATTAGGTTCATATACTCGGTATTTAAGGTTTTCTGATATGTATACTACAACACCATCATTTTGGTTGTGATTAATTTTTGTGTGGAATGTGTTGTAATTAGTAATAGTAGGGAGTAAAGATTCTGAAGTTGTTCTGCATTCACTAAAAACAAGGATATCAATTTTTATGTTTATATGCGATAAGAATACTAAAAAACTGTCCAAATTTTTGTTGATGCTACGTATATTATGGCTTAGAATACTTAGGGTCCTGGCATAGGGTTTTTTTTGTAGTGTGAGAATTTGTGCACAGTATAAAGGTTCGAAGCGAAGAGTGAAATGAAACTATTGAATGCTGAATAAATACTGACTTTATTAATAGTAAAACATCCTAATATATATGATTACAACATCTCATCACCATCCTACACAAAAAAATAAAATAAACTAAGATTATTTTATTTTCATCAATAATCAAAACATTTAACCCATTTTATGTTATCATTATAATAGATACGTGTAAATACAAACAGTACTAGAATAGCTTATCTTAAATATTTCCCCTTATAAAACTAAGATTACATGATGCCATTTTATAATGACGACATAGTACGTATAATATAATTAGTCATGCGTAAACAATTTCAGTGTAATTTTATTTTAACAACATGTTACTAAATACTTTGCTATTAAGAAACATACAATTTTGTTCTATTCTTATGAACTAAATATGGCTTGTTATCTTTAATTATTTCAACATTAGGTGAACAATCTTTAATTACTTTAAATGGACCTGAAAATATGCTCTGAAGCTTATTACCGGTTTCATTTTTTAACAATATTAAATCATTGGGTCTATATGATACTGGGTTCATGTTACGATCATATTTCACCTTTCTATTTACCTTACTAGTAATTAAATTATTTCTTGCCTCATTTTGCGACGTTTGCAGTCTATACTTTAACTCTAGCGGATAGCTATCGACATTATATAGAGGTTCTATTTTTCCTGATATTAAATTAGATGGTAAAGTGCATTTTTTACCAAAGACTAACTCAAACGGGGTGTACCTAGTCTCTGTGTGTACTGATGTGTTATACGAGAAACACCAATACGGAAGCCAGGTACTCCACGCGTCGGGGTGGTTATCTGTATGGATGCGTAAATAATTACCCAACTGCTTATGTGAATTTTCCAAGGCACCGATACTCTGGTGGTGGTACGCTGTTGACTGTAATTGATTAATATGTAAAAGTTTACATACCTCTTTAACTGTAGAAGATAGAAACTCGGTTCCCCTGTCAGTCGCTATTTCTTTTGGTATACCATACCTAAGGATGAAATTATTCACAAAACTCTTAGCTACTTCTATCGAATTCTTCGAGTTCAAAGGATAAGCCTCTACATATTTGCTAAGTTCGCATTGAATGGTTAAAATATACGTGTAGTTATTATAATCTCTATCTAAAGGACCTACGACATCTAGAAATATTTTCTCAAACGCTGTATTTGCCGTAGTTGTAATACTCATAGGCTCTTTAGTGTAATGCGATGAGTGTTTTTGTTTTTGACATTTATCGCATTTTTTAACGAAGTTAGTAACGTCTACCTCTAAACCTGACCAAAAGTAATATTTTTTAATGTTATTTATCATACGTCTGATGCCCGCGTGGCCACTCGTGGGCAAAAGATGAAAATCGTTTAAAATAACTTTTTGGTCATCTTTATTTTCTATTCTCTTAACATCTTCTAAAATACATATTCTTGGTCCGGACCACATTTTATTACCATGTACCTCTTTTATTAACTTCTTAACAAAAATGTTATTACTCTCATTTTTGATAAAATATATTTCTTTTATATCTACCTTATTACA
Organism: Pyrausta purpuralis; assembly: GCA_963924145.1. Taxonomy (NCBI): domain Eukaryota; kingdom Metazoa; phylum Arthropoda; class Insecta; order Lepidoptera; family Crambidae; genus Pyrausta; species Pyrausta purpuralis. The sequence goes on from OZ001643.1 coordinate 26,506,140, forward strand.
CAAAATACTTAGCTCTCTCGCAAATTCGCCTGGCGATAGTTGCGATCGAGAAGCTGGATTTATAAAAATAGTATTAACTGAAGGTACAAAACATAAACATTTGCTCTCGGTTCTAATTTCATTCTTGTGACGATATCGATTTAATTCATTAGCGCTAATGAAACGTAATTCCGTGAAAAAGTTCGGTTTACTATATATTTCCACAACTTTTGGGTGATCAAGCCAATCGTTATTGGTAATAATAGTATCCCGAGCCTGCCTAGCTTTTTGACCTCGAGTCATAACATTAATACAACACTGACTCATCTCTTTTAACTCGTCCGATGTCATAAACATACGTGAAAGAGTATCCGCGGCTGAGTTATTTTTACCTTTGATATATTCTAATTCAAAGTCATACTTTTCGATAATCAATCGAAACTTTAACAACCTACTTGATGGGTCTTTCATACCAAATAGAAATATAAGCGGCTTATGGTCGGTTTGAATTTTAAATCTTCGACCATATAGATAAGGCCGAAAATGTTTAACGGCCCAAACAATCGCAAGTAATTCCTTTTCAATGGTGGGGTACATTTTCTCCGCTTTATTCAAACTACGACTAGCGTAAGCTACAGGTCTACCATCACTATTGCACAGAACTGCCCCGACACCGTAACCGGATGCATCGGTTTGCAAAACAAATTGGTTATTTTGCGAAAAATCAGGATACTGTAATACAGGATGCGAAATAACATTCTGTTTTAATAATTCAAATGATTTTTGACATTCCTCGTCCCAATCAAAAGTTACATTTTTCCTGCATAAATAATTAAGTGGATATGCTTTTGAGGCAAAATTCGGAATGAACTTACGATAGTAATTTACAAATGCTACGAACCGCTTGACCTCATCCGTTTTTGTAGGAACCGGGTAATTTTTGACAACGTCTATTTTATTTGGATCAGGAATTATGCCTTCTGAGGAAACCACATGACCTAAATAGAGTATTTCTTTTTGCAAAAAATTACACTTAAGTGGATTAAGTTTCAATTTAACTTTTCGTAATCTTTCAAAAATATCCTGAAGGTTCCTTATATGACTCGATAAATCCCTACAACAACAGATCAAATCATCTTGATATACTAGACATTTCTCATATGTTAATCCTGTCATTGCCATAGTCATCATGCGGGAAAATGAACTTGGGCTAGTTTTAAGTCCCATGGGCATTCTTGTCATCTGATATTGACCGGAACAAAACGCTGTATACTTGCGACTGCTTGGATCCAAATTAACATTATAATAACCTTGATGTAAGTCTAAATGTGAAAAATACATGCAGCCAGATAAAGAGTCCAATATTTCTGTTATATTCGGCAAAGGAAACTTGTCATCATGTATCACATTATTAAGCTTCCGATAATCTATAACCAAACGCCATTTCTTAATTCCACTACTGTCTTGTTTTTTAGGTACTAATAAGATGGGACTGGACCATTCACTTTGACATGGTTCTGCAATTCCCTCTGATACTAAGTTATCAATTTGGCTTTTAATTTCGTTTTTCAAAGCATGTGGTAATCTGTATGGTTTAGAATAAATTGTCTGAGTGTTTGGTTTTAATTCAATTTTATGAGTGTATATATCAGTAGTAGATAATTTATCACCCTCTAAGTAAAAAATGTCAGAGTATTTAGCACACAACTTTTCTATATTGATTTTTTCTTCCTTGTTTAAATTGGATAAATTCAAATGAGAAAATAACTGCTTGACTCGCGATGCATTAGTCACATTTTTATCAAAAACACATATGTTATAGTCTTTAGAGCTTTCTATATCAAGATTGATTTTTGAAAGAGTTACATCTTTTGTCGTAGTATTCAAAATTTTTACGGGTATTTGACCATTCCGTGGCGTAACTAATGTACTAGCGACAAAAATCCCTTCATGTATTTCTTTCGAACATACGACACAATCCTCCGTTGAACTAATATTGACATAATGTATCGATTCCGATCTCGCGGGTATCGATATTAGACAATCTCCCGAATTAACTAATTTTAAAATTGTCTCGGTTGAGCCATGTCGCAGTGACAAAGTCTCGTTCTCAAAATCAATGACCGATCTATGTTTGCCTAAAAAGTCTTGCCCGATAATTCCATGAGCCTTACAAGGCAATGTATCAAAAACATAGAACTTGTGATCGATGATTCGATCCGATAGTGATAATTGTAAATAAACGTATCCGATAGCCTGGACTTTGCCTCCTATTCCATTTATAACAATGTTGTCTCTATGTAGTGGTACGCCGAAATCGAGAACATGTCTATATTTTATGGCTGAAATGGAAGCACCTGTGTCTAAAAGGAAACTCAAAGCATAATTGTTTTTAAAATAAAATTCTATAAAAAAACTGGAGTCACATGCTAAAATATAATTATTGGTCTCGAAAAAACTCATTTTCCAACTCTTGGTTTTGACTTGATGTACTGGCCTGTGCCTGATTTTCCTGTGAATCATTAGTTAACGTTCGAATCTGGCCTCTAAATTGTCTGCTTCCCCTATAATAATTATTATTGAAATTATTACCTCGGTCTTGACTTCTACCTCGGTTTGGCTGGTACTGAGACCCCCTATGCTGCCCTTGTGGCTGCTGGGTCCACTGCCTATCGCCCCTGAATGGTTGTGAACCACGACCGGAACCGCGGCCCCGGGCGCGGCCACGGCCACGTCCACGGTGATAGCCGTTGCCTGCTCCATAACCTCTGTTGCTGTAAACCTGCTTTTGGTTGAAATTATGATTATAACTTACTGACATAATTTCTGGAGACGACGTTGACGCGATGTCCTCGTCGATCGCAGCTTGCACTGCGTCTTTTAGTGAACTGAAATTTCGAGCTGATATAATAGTGCTGATCCTACGATTTCGTAATCCATCACTAAATTGTCTAATTGCTTGGCGTTCATTGACTGTTTTCAAAACATTATACTTTTCCGTGCTCCCTTCGGATTGTGAAATCGTAAGGTCAACAAACATTTCGGTAAGCTTTTTACCGAAATCATCAATCGACATATTATTTTGTTTCATGTTAAGTAATTGCTTCTGCAAACTACTCGCTGATTTTTGTGGTAATAACATAAGTTTCATATCTTTTAAAAGTTCTGATATATTTGCATACGTATCACGTAACTTTAACTTTGCACCTTGTGAAATTCTGTTTTTTAAAACAAAATTAATCAACTTCTTCTTCGATTAATCGTCAATTATAGAGCTGTAATAGTCAATTCCATCAATTAATTGTCGCAAGGCAGATAAATCTTCCGTCATAACCGGCAACAAGCTCAAAGCAACTTTCAAATCAAATGTCTCCATATTTGTAAAATTTAAAGTCTCGCTTTGCTGACACAACTTACAAATTTCTGTATATAATAAATTAAACTTATCACAATATTTATTAATTAAAGTATCCTCTTCTTTATTTATTGTCTCAACCCTACTAATATTTTCCAAATATTTATTATATTGCTCAACAATTGAGTTTGCTTCACTGAGCTTTTTATTTAAAATGTCGCCCTTTCTCCTAAATGGACCGATTTTAATCAAATATGTTCTTATAGCTAATAAATCTCCATATAAAACCTTTAAAGATTCTGCCATAAACACAGTCAACAAAATACAATAAAAAACAACAATATGTCATACCTGATGATACGTCTCCAGTAGTGATTATTCTTTATATATTTTATAAAACTTACTGTCCATAATTATTTTTTAGGTACCGTTCTCGATTACTTTTCCGCTTGACACATTACATTTCTCTAGTAACACGTAATTAAAAGAACGAACACTGAATTGTCTGGCATCTAACACTATTCACTCACACTTTACTTTCGTCAACCTGGGGATGCTCTGGGTGTATGTATCTGCGTCGGAAAAATGAACCTCTGCTACTGTTGTGCTGGAACTCCTCACGAATCCATCGCACGTGACATTTTCGGTAAATCCGAAATATCATGTAAAGGACGATGAGTGCCACACATAGCACTATAAGAAGCATCAAGATGTTGCTGGTAGTTAGATGGTTTTGGAGCTGATGAATATCCGCATTATTCGAGCCGCCAGCTGCATTTTGCGCAATAATAACTTCTTCTTTAGACTGCGTTTTCCCCATTTTTCTTCTTTCGTAGTACACAAGTGATATCACGAACAATCCGAGTATGTCTGTACTCCATCTTTATTAAGTTTTGATGCCGATGATTACGCCTGTTAGTCCATATTTGGCACGCCGGTGTTAGTTGCACTCGCGCAAGACGATACGCTTTGGCAGGGTCGCCATATAAAGGTTCGAAGCGAAGAGTGAAATGAAACTATTGAATGCTGAATAAATACTGACTTTATTAATAGTAAAACATCCTAATATATATGATTACAACATCTCAACAGCTAGCAGGGTTTTGTGTTTGCGTACATTGTATGACATCTGCTTTATCGACAATATCATTTATTATTTTATTTGACGAACCCATTAGCTTGCTATAGGTTTGTAATAAGGATCACAAAGAAGGAAACAGAAATCAACGAATTGATTTGCAAAGCATACATTAATACTGAGGAATAATGAGAAATCGCGGGGGATTATTTGCAAAGCTAAAATATCTTTGGTATGTAAATTACGAGTGTGTGTGTTTACGAGAATTTGAAAAAGATGTGATGTGTAAGAAACACAGTGTGATGAATTTTGGAGTGGTATCTGAGCGGTTGTAAAAATCTTACCTCCCTTAAAAATGTCTAATGAAATATGAACACGTGTTAGATGTTTAGTTGCAGGCCAATGCATATTGTTATATCTTAGTCATTTGTTCCTTAGAAGTTTTAATTGATCTTCACTTTTCACCAAGATATATGGTTCGCCTTGTTTTTTTCGTAGGTATACCAATCCGTTGGAGGTCCAGCAAAAGTCATATCCCATGGTTTTTTGAAAATCACGAGCGAGAAAATGCAGACGTGAGGCCTGTGGTGTGAGGTGCTCTGATATATATAAATTGGATTTAGTACCTTCTAGCCCCAAATGCGACGAGTTCAGCTGTTCGGTTCGATATCGGATTGAGTTCAATTTATGGTGTTTAGCTGCAGTCAAGAAATTACCTCTTACTAGTGTCGAGGAGAATTCAGCAATTAATGTTGTTGTTCCTTGGTCTGGTTTGGCTGACGAAAATGAAGTTAATCCGTTGGTAGTTGACGGTTATTATTAATAGATTGTTGATTTGAAAATATATTTAGAAGTGGAGAGGCGGTATAACTGACCTGTTCGTTCAACAATGTAAGCGTATTATCTTTATTATGTTTTATTATTTCTAATTGTTCCAAAACGGATAGTTTCAAGCCTTTTTCACAAGTATGAAGGACAGAAAATGTATGATTATCAGGAATACTATGTCCTGAATCTAAAAGATGTTTGGCGAAATGAGACCTCTCAGGATGGTTGTTTCGGTAAGCGGAAATATGTTCTTTATAACGTGTGTTGAAGCTACGGCCGGTCTGACCTACATAAATGGCGTTACATACACTACAGTTAAGCCTATAAACACCAGATTTTTGGTGTTTATCAAGCTTATCTTTTCCGTTACAAACTAATCTTAAAGAATTATTAGTTTTAAAAGCTACGCGGATATTTTGACGTTTTAATGTTTTAGAAATACGCTCCGACACCTCTCCTAAGTAAATCAAACTAGAATTATACCTGTCTACCCTTTCTTCAGGAACAGAGTATAATAAACTAGTTATGATTTTGTTAGTCTTGTTTTTTATTAAGTTGTCAATAATGCATCTCTTGTATCCGTTTGATATGGCGATATGATACAAAATATTAAGTTCTTTATGGTAATTGTCTTTACTAAGTGGTACAGTGAAGAGACGATGAATATATGAATTGAACGCGGCCATCTTATGTTGCCACGGATGACAAGATGATGCATGAATGACAGTGTCAGTATGTGTTGGTTTTCGATATATTTGAAATTCATGTTTACCCTGCACCCTTGTTATAGTTAAATCTAAAAAGTTAATACTATCGTTTTGTTCTATTTCTAATTTAAATTTAATTTTAGGATGAATGTTGTTAATTTTAGAAAGAAAAATATCTAACTGTCTATTAGTTCCGGTCCAACAAATCAAAATATCGTCAACGTATCTATAATAATAAAGTATTTTTCTTTCTTGAATTAAGTATTTATTTTCAAAATAATCCATAAAAATATCTGCCATTAATGGACTTAAAGGAGAACCCATTGCTAAGCCCTCCTTTTGTCTGTAATATAGATTGTTGAACCGGAAATAATTTTGTTTCATGCATAATAATGTTAATGATATGAGATCTTCTATCTCCCCCGGATGCAATCGCTGTTTTTCTAAGTGATTCTTTAAAATATTAAGGCATTCTTGATAAGGTACGTTGGTAAATAAACTTTCTACGTCTAATGATATCAACTTTGCATTCCGAGGGAGAGAGACAGATTGTATTTTCTTAATTAAATCTAAGCTATTTATTAAAGAATATTTTGGTTTGAATGACGATTTCTCCCTCAATATTGTATTTAGTTGTTTAGCTAATTTATATGCCGGTGCGCCGATGTATGAAACTACAGGACGCATCGGCATATTTTCTTTGTGAATTTTTGGTAACCCGTATAAACATGGACTACGTGGATTCATTTCTAATAATTTGTTATTATGTTTATACGGGCCATCCCGAAACAAAAATTGAGTTGAATTAATTGCTTCCTTTATATCGGACGCGAATGTTTTGGTGGGGTCTGATTGTAATAGTAAGAAATCGTCACTCTGAATTATATCTTCTACTTTATGAATATAATTGTTACGTTCCATAACCACCACCGTGTTACCCTTATCAGCTTTGGACACAATCAAATCGTTTTCAGTAATTTTAACAGACAGTGATTTATAAATATGAAAATCCTGATTAGGTGACCTACGATTTGATTGTCTCAAAGCCGTTCTAATCTGATCAGCTGTTACATTAGTGGCTAAGGATTTAACATGCTGTTCTTGTTTACTACATACAACAGCAATTTCCACGTCAACCGCCAATCTTTCTAAAGTTTTTTTTGATTAATTGACGGTCTTAAATTATATTTTAAACCTTTACTTAATAATGAAACTTCGTCACTGGACAATTCAACATTAGATAAATTTTTAACGCGAGGGTAGAATGTATGTGATTGCGGCTGTTCGTGGAAACCCCGCTGCATGTTATCAAGAGACTCGCGCTTCAACACACGTATTTTTCTACATTGAATTATGTATTTTTTGTGTGCTTCTTGTGAAGCAAGAAGCCTAGCTTTATGATCTAATAAATCGAATTCAACGTTATGTAAACAATATGATAATTGGGAATGAAGAATTTTGAGGTGTAGTTTTAAATTATCTCTAACCGAAAACCAATGCCGAGACTCCTCATTAAGCCAAAACAGTTGTGCTTTTTTAATAGCTATATTTGCTTGTCGACTATTCGTGTTGGAACGTATATTTATATAATTTGGAATGACATGTTCACGCTTACATTGTTGGTTGAACCAGACATTTTGAACAGCTAAACGATGAAGTTTCGTTAGCTTGATGTATAGACGTGCCTGTACAGCTACGCTTGCTGATTTTAGATAATTAATGGAATCAGGCGTTACTTTGCGAAAATCCATTATTAAGTTGAAATTTATAAAATTATTTTGCTTTAAATTTCCGCGAAGCTACGCCGGCGCAGGCAACTAACTACACGAACCGTCACCGCGTTTAGTATTAGTTCAGGCAAATGCAGGATGCACCACCCGCCCGCCCTCAATACGCATGCGGCACAGCTGATGCAATTAATAGTACCCAACACCAACGTGCAAAAAACCTCGACGCGTTTCGCCACTACACGTGGCATCCTCACCTCACCTCATTACGTCACCTCATTAGTGGACGGAAAATATAAAAGGCCTGTTCGCCAGTCGACACAGTTCAGTCGTCCGTGCTCCGCCGAGGCGACAACATCTCCTGAGGATGCCACGTGTAGTGGCGAAACGCGTCGAGGTTTTTTGCACGTTGGTGTTGGGTACTATTAATTGCATCAGCTGTGCCGCATGCGTATTGAGGGCGGGCGGGTGGTGCATCCTGCATTTGCCTGAACTAATACTAAACGCGGTGACGGTTCGTGTAGTTAGTTGCCTGCGCCGGCGTAGCTTCGCGGAAATTTAAAGCAAAATAATTTTATAAATTTCAACTTAATAATGGATTTCCGCAAAGTAACGCCTGATTCCATTAATTATCTAAAATCAGCAAGCGTAGCTGTACAGGCACGTCTATACATCAAGCTAACGAAACTTCATCGTTTAGCTGTTCAAAATGTCTGGTTCAACCAACAATGTAAGCGTGAACATGTCATTCCAAATTATATAAATATACGTTCCAACACGAATAGTCGACAAGCAAATATAGCTATTAAAAAAGCACAACTGTTTTGGCTTAATGAGGAGTCTCGGCATTGGTTTTCGGTTAGAGATAATTTAAAACTACACCTCAAAATTCTTCATTCCCAATTATCATATTGTTTACATAACGTTGAATTCGATTTATTAGATCATAAAGCTAGGCTTCTTGCTTCACAAGAAGCACACAAAAAATACATAATTCAATGTAGAAAAATACGTGTGTTGAAGCGCGAGTCTCTTGATAACATGCAGCGGGGTTTCCACGAACAGCCGCAATCACATACATTCTACCCTCGCGTTAAAAATTTATCTAATGTTGAATTGTCCAGTGACGAAGTTTCATTATTAAGTAAAGGTTTAAAATATAATTTAAGACCGTCAATTAATCAAAAAAAACTTTAGAAAGATTGGCGGTTGACGTGGAAATTGCTGTTGTATGTAGTAAACAAGAACAGCATGTTAAATCCTTAGCCACTAATGTAACAGCTGATCAGATTAGAACGGCTTTGAGACAATCAAATCGTAGGTCACCTAATCAGGATTTTCATATTTATAAATCACTGTCTATTAAAATTACTGAAAACGATTTGATTGTGTCCAAAGCTGATAAGGGTAACACGGTGGTGGTTATGGAACGTAACAATTATATTCATAAAGTAGAAGATATAATTCAGAGTGACGATTTCTTACTATTACAATCAGACCCCACCAAAACATTCGCGTCCGATATAAAGGAAGCAATTAATTCAACTCAATTTTTGTTTCGGGATGGCCCGTATAAACATAATAACAAATTATTAGAAATGAATCCACGTAGTCCATGTTTATACGGGTTACCAAAAATTCACAAAGAAAATATGCCGATGCGTCCTGTAGTTTCATACATCGGCGCACCGGCATATAAATTAGCTAAACAACTAAATACAATATTGAGGGAGAAATCGTCATTCAAACCAAAATATTCTTTAATAAATAGCTTAGATTTAATTAAGAAAATACAATCTGTCTCTCTCCCTCGGAATGCAAAGTTGATATCATTAGACGTAGAAAGTTTATTTACCAACGTACCTTATCAAGAATGCCTTAATATTTTAAAGAATCACTTAGAAAAACAGCGATTGCATCCGGGGGAGATAGAAGATCTCATATCATTAACATTATTATGCATGAAACAAAATTATTTCCGGTTCAACAATCTATATTACAGACAAAAGGAGGGCTTAGCAATGGGTTCTCCTTTAAGTCCATTAATGGCAGATATTTTTATGGATTATTTTGAAAATAAATACTTAATTCAAGAAAGAAAAATACTTTATTATTATAGATACGTTGACGATATTTTGATTTGTTGGACCGGAACTAATAGACAGTTAGATATTTTTCTTTCTAAAATTAACAACATTCATCCTAAAATTAAATTTAAATTAGAAATAGAACAAAACGATAGTATTAACTTTTTAGATTTAACTATAACAAGGGTGCAGGGTAAACATGAATTTCAAATATATCGAAAACCAACACATACTGACACTGTCATTCATGCATCATCTTGTCATCCGTGGCAACATAAGATGGCCGCGTTCAATTCATATATTCATCGTCTCTTCACTGTACCACTTAGTAAAGACAATTACCATAAAGAACTTAATATTTTGTATCATATCGCCATATCAAACGGATACAAGAGATGCATTATTGACAACTTAATAAAAAACAAGACTAACAAAATCATAACTAGTTTATTATACTCTGTTCCTGAAGAAAGGGTAGACAGGTATAATTCTAGTTTGATTTACTTAGGAGAGGTGTCGGAGCGTATTTCTAAAACATTAAAACGTCAAAATATCCGCGTAGCTTTTAAAACTAATAATTCTTTAAGATTAGTTTGTAACGGAAAAGATAAGCTTGATAAACACCAAAAATCTGGTGTTTATAGGCTTAACTGTAGTGTATGTAACGCCATTTATGTAGGTCAGACCGGCCGTAGCTTCAACACACGTTATAAAGAACATATTTCCGCTTACCGAAACAACCATCCTGAGAGGTCTCATTTCGCCAAACATCTTTTAGATTCAGGACATAGTATTCCTGATAATCATACATTTTCTGTCCTTCATACTTGTGAAAAAGGCTTGAAACTATCCGTTATGGAACAATTAGAAATAATAAAACATAATAAAGATAATACGCTTACATTGTTGAACGAACAGGTCAGTTATACCGCCTCTCCACTTCTAAATATATTTTCAAATCAACAATCTATTAATAATAACCGTCAACTACCAACGGATTAACTTCATTTTCAAATTTCCGTGACAACGATTACGTCACCTCATTAGTGGACGGAAAGTATAAAAGGCCTGTTCGCCAGTCGACACAGTTCAGTCGTCCGTGCTCCGCCGAGGCGACAACATCTCCTGAGGATGCCACGTGTAGTGGCGAAACGCGTCGAGGTTTTTTGCACGTTGGTGTTGGGTACTATTAATTGCATCAGCTGTGCCGCATGCGTATTGAGGGCGGGCGGGTGGTGCATCCTGCATTTGCCTGAACTAATACTAAACGCGGTGACGGTTCGTGTAGTTAGTTGCCTGCGCCGGCGTAGCTTCGCGGAAATTTAAAGCAAAATAATTTTATAAATTTCAACTTAAACGGCTTTTTGACTCTGACAGCATTGATTTATCATTGCTCCCTGGTAACGTATTTCCACTCACTGTGGCCAAGACACTTTCAGCCATCACCCTTGATCAGTCTGGTGAGTCTGCGGGACTGGCAGTGAGAAATCTAACCCTTCACCTTTTTCCTCGCCACCTTCCGTCTGCCACCTTAGGTCTCATGGTGCAGACTTCCTGTACTTATCTATATATTTATTAATTACACATTTATACTGTAGGGCCGCACTGTAAGGCCAAATTCACATTGGACAAAGACAACTTGTTCACTCTAAGCCTGCTGCAACACTCACATAATGCACGCCGCTTTGCAATATGTGATAGAGTTGGATGGATGGATCGTTAGGAAATAATAATAGTTTAATAATCAATTTAAATATAAGCCTTTCAAAACGTTTATCCTTCTAATTAAAAAAAAAAACACCTGCCTTTGTATTGTTTTAAGACTATAATAACATTATGATAAATAACGAAACTCATAAATACTGTGAATGATTTAATCAATTAATGTCTATAAAGCTAAACTCGCGATTATAAAAACGTCCGTCATCACAAAAACTAAAATAAGAGTTGCGTTTTACCCATCAAACTGTGAGTTCATGTGCTTAAGGGCCCCTCCTGAAGCTCAGAATCAATGGAGTTCTGAGTCTTTGAAGGGCTTTATATCATTTACGCTCTTAACTGAAGCAGCAAATTAGTAGCAAAAGTTGAATGAAATTTACTATTATGTTTTAATGGAATGAATGTGCAAACTGTCAGGTAAAGAGATGGTATTAGTTGATGGATATTATTTGTACCTTCACAAAAATAATTAAAACTAGTATTATTTGGTATTATATTAGAATTAACTTGAAGCGATTGAATGTATAACGAACAAAAATACTTTGCTGTTTATTTGTGTACCTACATTTAAGTGTGCTTGTGTTGGTTACTGCGTATTGGTGTTGTTACGTCCAGGCCTATTCCACAATCGACAAGTAAGTACTAAAATCGAACCTCATTTCGTATGAAGTATTTATCAGATATCACTAACCATAACTTATTTTCAATTTTTGTGATACAGAACCTTACAAAATTATTATTTTTAATTTAGTTAGTATTGTTTGTAGGCAATAAATTTGTAGGATGATCTGGTCAAAGCTCTTTCACAATTAAGTGTTTATAATTCTTAATAAGGTTCTTCGTTTCGTTTTAGATTTGCATATCTGATAAAAGTGAAAAATATTGTTTTTTATTAGTGTTAATTTAGGATAGGTGATTCAATTCCATTGAATAATATTACCATTCTCAAATATTTTATTGATAGCAGAATACATAGAAGCAACACAAATAAATTTCGGGTTTCAATATTTACTTACAAATTGTTATTGAAATAGTATTGTGTTTTTTTAAGTAAATATTTATAGGTCGGTAACGTAATAACGTATAAAACTTTTTCAGTGATCCTGCTAGCGAAATCGCGTTACACTGGCAAACATCTTGTTATGTACAAGGATTACACGTATTACTGCAAAAAACAGTGCAAGAAAACGAAGTACTTCCATTGGTACTGTTCCACACACAACTGTAGGGGATGCAACGCTAAATTAAAGCTAGATGAGAATTTCGTTATCATTGACCTGGAGAATAAACATACCCACCCACCAGCTAAGTTCTTGATTCATGAAGGACAATATGTGAAAATATAGTATATCCCTCAAGCGTATGTGAACGAGACACAATGCAAATTCTATTGTTATGCGGTTGCCTGCTGATGGCGATGTGTGGGAATGTCCAAAGGATATTAATTTGTCCAAAGGATTTATTTATTCATAATTTTGTATTTATTAATTAACATATACTTAATTCTATGTATGTTTATTAGTCTTGCTTATGTATCCTATTATAAATTTGTGTATTATTAGTATGTATTGAATTAAATTGAATTGAATTTTATTTATGTTTTATGTATGTATCTTTATGTTAGTGCATTTTACTTCTTTTTTTGTACCACACTTCTCACTTATTATTAATATTCCACCTCTGATTAAACTCTCTGCATTACCAGGTGGTTGACTGGTAGAGAATGCCATTAGGCATTAAGTCCGCCAATTGTGCAACTTACAGTGAAATAAAGTTTATATAATAATAAATATTGATTTGTTTTATACATCGAATTAGCCAGCATCTTTCCGATGCTTAGTTTAAAACAGAGCCGTTTGCATCATTTAGATCGTTTTGCTATAACATTAATTCAATTTTTAAGTTTCAGAATTCTTACCGAATAGCAGAGAGAAGATACTTCAGTTAGTATTGCGAACACAACTACTGGTGCAGTAACAGATTCACACGACTAGACGCGGTATACCGCTGGTACTACTCGAAGAGCAAAAGAAAGCAGTGGTTGGCAGCAATGCGACGGTTCGAACCTTGGATGACGTTGTCATCGCTGTGATCGGGGAGCACAACAAAAAAATATACCGCAGAATACGGGGGCGAAGTACCGGAGTTCCCAACCCTAAAACAGTATATAAACGATATGTAAATGTTTCTGGTAGTATCGATACGGTGTTTATGTTGCCATTAAGTAATTCAGTTTATGTAACATGTGTGTTTGTCACCAATTAGTTTGAATATAGTAATACCAAAATCCTGGAGTGATTACAAACAACCTGAAAATAAATGCATATGCGGTATTTAAGAGTCATACTAGAGGTCCCGTGTTGAATACCAAATTTCAATGTAATTCCGTCTTCAAATACTCGGAAACAGCTCGGAGTCTAGAAGTTAATGACATTCTCGTGCCTCGAAAATCACGTACGCATTTATCTTTAATATTTTGCTTCATTTTATTTCTATTTTCAATTGCAGAATTCATACCAACCGAGAAAGGGAACTATGTACTTAAATTCGGCGAATACACTTACTGGTGCAATAAGAAATACTGGAAACCTGACTCGGCATGTCGATGGTACTGCTCGAAGAGGTCAAGAAAGAAGTGCTATGTGGCGGTTCAAACCCTGAATGACGTGGTCATCACTATGATTGGAGAACACAACCATTAATAAAAAATATTATTTAACCAAACATCTTCAAAGTCAGAGTTTAAAATACTTCAGCTGTCGTCATCGTCACCGTCGACTCTGTCTTTGAATAGCTAGTCCTAGCCTAGAGTACATTATACCATTTCATTTTTAAAAAAAACACACTTAACATGGTCTTCACAAAGTGTTCGAAACATACTTCTTTATGTTTGTTAGAAATATAAAAAGCTAGTATTCTTCAGTAGTTCATACAAAAACCAATTTGATCCTGCGATCTTTACAAGGTCGTCTGTCCATCTTGTCGTTGAACGTCCTACGCTGCGCATTTGGTCAAAGAATCTCAAAAGATATTATATTGTGGGAAAGTTAATTGGTAGAGTCGCTACGATGTTTTCACACTGTAAAAAATGACGATGCTTTAACATATCCGTTTTTTAAACACGTCAAATGTATGACACAAGTGTCACACCCCGATTTGAATTATTCTAAAATCTACGACCTGTCCCGCACGTCAAATTTATTCACTTTTTCCCGCTCACTCACCCGCGTTAACCCTTTTTACGACTGTAAACTTCATTTCATCTCATTTTTCTTGACCGCGCCTTGACGATGATTTATCCATCCTTACAATACCCAGGTTGTACAAATAATTTCAAATAATACGAGTGATTAGGATACCGTAATATTTGATTGAAATGATTCAATAGTGCATCTTAAATGAATATAAAAGTGGTTTTAAATAGTTTTTTTACTGTCAGAATTCACAGTAAAAACAGGGTGCTCTTTGCTTTGATGCGAAGGCCATTCTTACTAGACTGCACTAGCAGAACAAAGAACTAGACAGTTCAAAGAACTACAGTTCGGCATCTTGTGTGTTCCTGACGTTTTTTAAACTGCAAGGCTACTATCAAAACCGAAGAAGAGAACATCTTAATTATAAATGATTCAATGAGCACAACCATGACATGATTGGGCGCATGCGATAACTAGGATTAAAAGTCAATTATTTCCTTTCACTTAAGCCGTGTCATAAACACCGTTATTTAGTATTTCAAATGTGTTATTATTAAAAAATGTATCACCACTGTATAAAAACATTAAGGGCTGATTTTACATCGTCAGATAGAGAATATTCGTCGATTAAATACTATACGCCTAATTTGAAAACGTTACGAATTCATTTTAAAATCGGTCGTTTTATACTTATTCAAAACAGGTGAAGAAACCGGCATAAGAAATGTAAGTGATTGAAATAAAGATACTTGTGAACTCTAGTTTAAATTTATAAAATCTTTCATATAAATTGTTTAAACTATCAATACAGTTTCTATTTAGTAACTATTTACGAATATCTTCAAATGTTAATTTAACCTAGGAATCCTCAAGAAGTAATTTTAACACGCGGCAGACAGTTCCGGTATAATTTTGAACATTTATATTACAGAATCCCAGATTGTAGCGCAGGTAAATGGGGCAACATTACTACACTATAGAGGATACACCTTTTGGAAGGGGTATGCGCCGATGAAGAGAAACGTCTTGGTATGTTACTGCTCCAAGAAAACCAGCATGAAGTGCAGGGCATCTGTGAGAACAAATTACAATGGACAAGTCGTTGAGATTGTTGGCGAACACAACCACGAAGCTCGTCGTTTATATTAATAAATTATGTGTGACGCTGAGATTAAATTTAAGAATTAAATTTGAAAGCAACTAAAATCATAGCTTACTATGCGTCGTGATAAGTAATATTAAAATACTTTAGTTACGGCTAATATTTATATTAAATATATTTCCATAAATATAATTCGTTTTTCGAAGAGGCTACATTTTCTTTACAAGGATTTCCAAAGGAGTTTCTCAAAGTACTCACCATTTTCCAGTCATTTATATCAAATCATTTTCGAAAGTAATTCATCCAAATTGACATGTTGGCGGCGTCAGGAATAACTATCAAACTACAAAATAATTTGGGGCGTGCCCCATTTAAATTTTTCACTTTTATTACATTATTACCTATACCAAACGTTCCACTCCGACGCACGACCAACGTTATTTTTTAGATTATTTATTAAAATTCAATAGTAAATAAACATTGTTTGTACTAGGTACTAGACTTGCACCTCGGCCACATGTGGCCCAAGTGCAAGTCTAGTTGCTTTTCAGAACACTATGCTTAAGATAGTTCTAGTGTGACAATTGGGGCAAAATAAGTTTTTTTTTTTAAATGAACTTACGATTTTGTATTTTTTTAGCGCTGTCAATTCTACTTACATCAAAAGGCAAAGAGCAAATGTTTTACAAGAATAAAAAGTTCTACAAGCAAATCGAAGGCGTAGATAAGATTAGGTGGCGTTGCACTAAGCGGGGCTGCAGGGCGTTCTACTGTGTCGTCTCTGGAGTCATCACTCGGAGGCAAGAGGTCCACAATCACTTCGACGAATGAGATGCCAAAGAATTGTCAATAATCGGTTGATGATCGGTAGGTTTGATTTTAATTTCGTGCAGTGTAACGTCATGCCACAATGTATAATAATTACACATTTAAAATTTTGACTTGGAGTGCCCATTATTATACTAAACCTAAAAACTCTTGGCAGTCCGTGTCATAAATCACTTTTTAACAACGATGCAAACGCGCAATAAATTGCAATATTGATTGCACAAAATGCATGTAAAACCCCATTATCAAACGTATTGTTATCGATAAGCGCACGTAACAAACAACACGCACCTCGGTGTTTCTGAGACGTCACCCATAAACAGGCAAGTGCAAAGAGAAAATGATGTGCGCTGTCTCATTTGCACATTTTGTGACTCGTCCTGCCGCGAGTCTTTGGGTTTACTGCAGGGTTTAAATGTATTATTGTAAACTTTGTATGTTACTAATGGCTGCGAAGTCTCTAAATATCATTTTTTTGTATAAAAGTATCTATCTATGAATGGTTTTGGTGAGGTAATGGTTAAATGATAAAAACACATTCGTATTACCTATTATAAGTATCTGTTGGTACCTAAATGCTAGATTTATCTTTATCCATTAAATAATATCTATGACAAAGGATATGCTACTATTATTACTTTTTAATTAACTTTTTCTAATTGTTTTATAATAATAAACGTATTCAGCATTTTTAGATTTTAAATTGAAAAATCATATTCAATTCATCACCTTCTTATCATTTTATAGTTTGACAAATATCTTTTGAGGTATCATTAACAAAATTAGTTATAACTTCCATTAAATTAATGTATATATTTCCATTAAACATACGTAAATATTTAAAAAAACAAAAGTGTAAGTGTATCATAGAACTTTTCAAATGGGTAATTGTATTATGTCATGAACAAGAATAATGTTACAGTATACTCAACTGCCACCAAACGTGATTCAATTTCGGATATAACAGTACAGCTAAAAGTTCAGATCATAGAGGATCACAGCTTCAGGCAAAATGCGGTGGAGGTGGAGCTCTCACTCCAAGTTTAGATGCATAGCCATAGGCATAACCATAGTACACACCCATGACGACCGATCTTGTAAAATTTCAACAACCACACTACGAGTTAGCAATAATAATGTTGATTAAAAGTATATTGTGTTATTAAAGCTGTGGGCTAAACGCAAAATTTAGGCTTGTTCATATTATTTATTTAAAGATTGAAAAACATTCTCGTTAATTTTACAAATTTGTATTGTTCATGTTTATAATATACCGTGTAAAGTGTGCGTAAATTGAAGTATAAATATTATATGTACGTCTAAAAGTAGAGAAGTTTGAAATTGAATAATTTATTTGCTAAATTTTTATTTTTATTTTTTGCATATACCAAATTCAAAACAGGTCATTACTGGTGTTCATGTAAGTAAATGCCACAAATATTTTTACTTTTTCTATATAACATGAAACCGTTTCAGGCTTGCAAGCAACCATCACAACAAACGCCAGAGGGACCGAGGTACTGCTAGCCGACGGTTACACGTTTAGGAAGAACGGTGACGGAAGGGGCAAGATAAGATGGCGGTGCACCTCACATGCCAAATATGGATGCCGAGCAGCCATACACACGATCGATAACGAAATCGTATACTACAGAAATGAGCACACGAACTCTTATAAACAGAACTATGTTTATTTTTAATTTAATGAATATTTTTTGTTTTTATTTTGTACCTGGATATATTTTTTAGCACGCGTGGATTTTATTTACTCTGTAATTTAAAAAATAAAAATGTTGAATCAAAACATTTATAGAAGAAGTAATTTTAGTCTTGAACTATCCTGATATTTTACATTTTTTTTTCGCAAAGAACTGTTAAGCGTTTCATTCAAATTATTATGTATGATACTACATCTAATATATACTAATATTATAAAGCTGAAGAGTTTGTTTGTTTGTTTGTTTGAACGCGCTAATCTCAGAAACTACTGGGCCGATTTGAAAAAATATTTTTGTGTTGAATATCTTTTTTATTAATTAAGGTTTTGTCAGGCTGCGAGGGTAGGGGAGAAAGTAAATTCAAAACGCGTGGACGAAGTCGCAGGAGACCGCTAGTTTGAAATAAAGAGTTTATTTATTTATTTTTGATGAATGTGATTGTCTTCTAATGACAAAAACTGTATCTAAATACTTAACATTCTTCGTGTTTTTATTTCGAATTTTAAATTAATTTATGTTTGCAATTGATTTTAACATAGTTACTTAGAATAACAAACATTAAAATTTATTTCGAATTTAAAAAGTATGATGAAAAATGTAAATAATATTAGAGCAGAGACGAGTGAGCAGTGCTTCGAAAGTCGTTGAAACTGTTTGGGTGTGCTCCTAACAGTACGGGAGAGGCTGCAATACGACGATCAGATACACGGTTCAATGGTTGTGAAAATGAAAAAAAAAAATGAAAAAATCTTTATTACGTATCTTGTAAGAGGTTTACATTTACATAGTTTGAGGTCTCCTTTTAAGTATAATTACCTGTGTTAGGAGACCCCGCTCTTTCTTAAGGTAGGTACTCTTAAATATAAGATACATAATTTTACTATATACTAATTGTTTTAGCATTACACAAAACGTTAAGAGACAGATTAGTAAATTTTATAGTTTGTGTGCGAGTGTGTGTGTGTGTGTGTGTGTGTGTGTGTGTGTGTGTGTGTGTGTGTGTGTGTGTGTGTGTGTGTGTGCTTGTGTGTGCTTGTGTGTGTGTGTGTGTGTGTGTGTGTGTGTGTGTGTGTGTGAGAGCGTGTGTGCGTGTGTAAAATGTATGGAGTGCGTGTGGTTACATGTAAATATTCTCGTAGATAATGTTTTCAATATCTTTATAGGTTTTTGTCAAAAGCCAGTTTTGCAATTTATCTTTACATATGTATGTCGTATTAGAATGAAAGTTAAGGATGCTATTTATTTTATTATAAATATGAGCCGATTGAGCACTAAATTGTCTTTTGGCATATGCAGTTTTAACATATATCACCGGTGCTACTTTTACAGCCCTTCTTTTATTTTGGTGAGCGGTGTTTAGAGGAAGTTTTTTATGAATCTTTAAAATTATCTTCAAAATGTAAAGTTTCCTTACGGAAAGTAGGTCACAGAGGGAATATAGACTATCTGTAGAAAATTTGTAGGGTTTAAAATACATTACCTTAAGCAACAACCTCTGGACACGTTCCAGTTCTAAAAGTTTGGTTTTTGTAGATCCTCCCCAAATTGGGATGCAATAGCAGAGGACTGACTGAGCCAAAGATGTGTATATCTGTTTTAATAGGTCTCTGTCAGCGACGTGTCTTAAGGTTTTAAAAATCCACGTAAGCTTACGAATTCTCCCTGCAAGCAGGTCAATATGCGCATGCCAAGTCAGTCGTTGATCTACCATTACACCGAGGTATTTAATTTCGGAGACTTTTTCTATATTGTCACAAGAGCAAATTTTTTGACTCGAAACATTAATACAGGAGTGAATTTTTATTTTGTAATCAGAAGTTGGTTGAGAACTGTTGTAGTTCGTAAAACAAATATACTTTGTTTTTTTGGTATTCAAAGTCAGCAAATTGTCATCTAACCAACGTGCTATTCGAGCAAGGCCTATTTGCGCATGAGAGTAAACGTCTTTCCAGGTTGTACCCGAGAATACAACGGCTGTGTCATCTGCGTATGAAATAATTTTCCCGTTGCGTATGTCTAGGTTGCAGAGGCTATTTATGTAGATTAGGAAGAGCGTTGGTCCTAGTACACTCCCCTGGGGCACGCCGTAGGTTATATTCTTAAACTCGCTAACATAGTCACCAATTCGGACGCACTGTTCACGGTCACACAAATAGTCAGACAGCAATGCTAGTGGAGCACCCCTAATACCCGTTGATTCCAGTCTTCGTATGAGGGTGGGGACAGAAACCGTATCGAAGGCCTTTTGGAGATCTAAGAAAACTGTGATACATTTTTTGTTTGTATCTACAATTTTAGTTATGTGTGATGTCAAATCTAATATAGCATCTTCTGTGCAGACCCCCTTCCTAAACCCGTATTGTGAGTTAGATATTATTTTGAAATGGGTGAGGTAATTAATCAGTCTAATGTTAATGATTTTTTCAATAATTTTTGCCAAGACTGGGAGAACCGAGATTGGTCTGTAGTTGGAAGCCTCTTCTTTGTCTCCATTCTTATGTATAGGTGTGATAACGGCCTTTTTCAATGCTTTTGGAAAGGAACCTTTTGCCATACAAAGATTGACCAAGTGAGCAATAATGGGGGCCACCTCTTGGCCTACGAGTTTTAAAAATTTAGTCGATATGCCATCCCAGCCCGCTGCACTCTCAGACTTCAGCCCCATTAAAATTTGATAGACTTCGTATGGGTCACTCTCTAGGAGCACAATGGAAGATACCTGGTTTGAAACAGGTCCGTTGTCTGCTGGTAAATTATGTATCGAATAACGTTTTAGGATGTTATCTGCTAGGGATTTGCCAATGTTTGCAAAATATGTATTTACGTTATTGACTGACGCTTTAGGGGTTTGTTTAGAGTACAACAGTTCTGAGTTGCTTGATTTATTTAATTTGCGATGAGTAATATTATTTATAGATTCCCATAGTAGCTTAGAGTTATTTTTGTTTTTATGTAGTTGGTCCCTATCATAATTTTGTTTTATTTTTTTTATCAAAGCGTTACAGTGATTACGATAGCGTCTATAGGTTATTTTTAATATTTCATTTGTTGGGTCAGATCTTAGTTTTCGCTGCATATTGTTACGGTTTCTAATACATCGAAGAATGCCTTGTGTGATCCAGGGTTTCAGTATTCGATTTTTACATGGAATTTTGTTTGTAGTTGTATTTGCTTTTATACACTGACGTAGCTCACTAATCAGTAAATCAGTAAGAGCGTTGGGATTTGTATAAGCTAGCATACGGGAAAAATCTAAACTCTTGAATTGTTTGGTTGCTTTTACAAAATCGACAGTTGTACATATTTTTGGAGAGTATTTTATTTTGTTTTTATTTGTCAGTTTAAGAAAAATCATTTTATGGTCCGTTATGGTGGTATTCAGTATGTTTACGGAGGCAGAATTAATATTTTTGTCAAATTTCAGTATAAAATGGTCTAAGCAATTTTTATTTCTAGTAGGTAGGGTATGACCCGGTAACAAGCCGTGCGTTGTTAACATATTTAAATACGATGTTCTATTTTCACGTTCGTTTTTTTGAGCATTTTCGTCTATTATTAAGTTTATATTAATATCTCCCGTAAGAACTATATTTTTATGAGTTTTTATACAGTTTAGGTGGCTATCAAGTGAGTGTATGAATGTTTTTGCATTTGAGTTCGACGGTGAACGATAAATTCCGATAATTGTAAGATTATTTAGAGTAATCTGAAGACAAGAAGCATTTGTAAGCAAAACCTCGCTAACTTTTATTTTGTGTTTATTATTGACATAGGTGACTACACCATCACATTTATTCAAGTGTTTTGTTGTTACAAATGATGTGTAGTTGTTAAGCTGTGGGATGGGTTTTTGTGAGTCAAGTCTGCATTCTGTTAGAACAATCACATCAACTGAACAATTTAATTGGGTCAAGGTTATACATAAATCATTAAAATTACAATAAATGCTTCTTATGTTTTGTGCAACAATTGTAAAATCTGTGTTAAGTATTCTACCTACCATTATGGGAAAATTATTTATATCACATAAGGCAGAAGAGGCAATTTCAGTCCTATCTATATCTGTTACAGTATTTAAAAGACTATCCATAAAAAGAGTAACAAAACATTTCTTGGTGTATCTTACAGAACGTTATAGAATTAAAATTATGTAGAACTATTATGTGACAATATGTAAAAACTTTTGCTAGGGTAAATACGAGTAGTAGATTATGTTTATTTTTAGGTTTTGAAATAATTACGATGTGGTGATTGCTAGTGAACTTAGCAAGTCGGCTTGTGGGTATGTAAAAATATACATTATTTTCATACATATTTGATAGTATGGAATAATTTAAGAAAGTTATTTTGCAATATCTTACCTTAAACACACCGTTCGTCGAGACATTACATTTATTTGCGCAGAACAGCTTAAAAGCTTCATGTTTATAAACTGAGTTTTGAGATACAATTAACATAAAATATACAAGTAATAAGAGTGAAAGTAAAACCTGCCCGACGTACACACTGCAATATAGTCACGTTTGCTGCATGAGGTTATGTATTTGTACTTCATTTTTTAGTAGGATAACAGGCGAATCACTTGTTCTCCGCACGTAGACGCGTCCGTGCGAGGTCCAACAAAAAGCGTAGGCTTTTGTTTTTGCCAAGTCACGGGCAAGAAAGTACAGTTTGGCACCCTTAGGTGTCAGTTGTTCAGTAACGTAAATCGGAGTTTCCTCCTTTGTTTTAAAGCCTAGGTGCTTAGCTCGCAACTTTTCTTTATTTTTTATATTATATGTCTTGCACTTCTGTAGTACGGCTGTTTTCAGGAGTGTCGAACCTGTTTCAACAATAATCGGTGTGCTTTTGCTGCCTTCTCTTTTCCCTCGGATTCTGTAAATGTCACATATGTCGTGTGCATTCATGGGACATTCAATTGTCTTTGATAAGCTCAAAACAATATTTATAAGGTCTTCCTTTGTTTCTTTGGGTTCAATCTTTGGGACATTTTTAATTTCTAGGTTTCCTTTTTGATTTTCACGCCTCCCTTCCTCTAGTCTATCTTCCAATAAAGTTATGTACTCTTTATCTTTTTTATTTTCGCATTCTAGTTTGTCTATCCTTTTTCTAAGCTCATCATTTTGTTCAGCCAGAAATGATATGGAGTTTTCAATGTGTGCATTTGTCTTTTTGATGTCCTGTAGAATAGGTTGGATATTTTTAAGCTCATTTTCTTGTTTTAGCATCATAGATTGCATGGCGGCCAAAATCTCGTCTTTAAACGATTCTAAAGTCTCACTTTCTAGCGTGTCTCTGCATCTTTTTTTCCGTAAAGTAGCGTATTTTGGGGATGTGATGTCTTGCCCAGACGACAATTCGATGTTTGACTCGGAAAGGGATCTGTTCATATCTCCGTACATTCTGCGTAGTTTAATCTTGCTTAGTATTCAAGTCGACGTGTTTATAAATATGCTCGTAGCCTGTCCGTATTACTTCGTTCGTAGCAAACATTCGTAGTGGCTTCGTAGTGAATACGCTCGACCTTGAGCGTCAGCTCTGCGGTGCGTGCGCGAGGGAGTCAGAAAATTGCACCTGTCGCACTCACGGCTTGCGCCGACCGGTTCATATTCAATGTATATTCACACGATACCGAGTTTAAGTAGCAAAGAGATAATGCTAATACTTGCGTGCACTTTTATTTAACTTTAGAGAAGCAACGCGCGACACGTCCGCTCACAGATAGATCTTCGACGAAAGAGGAGGAGGTTGTTAAAGCTAGAACTGTGTATAATGAAGTGGTTCATCAGAAATCGGCTTGTGATAGTCACTAAACATAAAATACTAGCATACAAACATCCCACGGCTGGGCAAGGGATGACTAACCTCACCTCAACTAAGCAGTGCGTATCAGTAGAAGAGTTTCTATAATGCAAGCGATCGGCTTTGGTCGGCGACTATAAATAATATTATTCATTATAACCTACATAATTAATATTATTCGTTTATTTAAAAAATAATATTATGAGTTTATTTTAAAGAAATGTAAACGAGCATCCGAGAACAAAGTGTTTGGCCACAGATCCATCCTGGATTGCATCAAGTGAAATGGCGGTGAAATAGACCCGAAGAAACCTTAAGAGCGATCAAAATGTCATCTAAAGGGAATGGTACTTTTGATATATTGTTGTTGTATTTGGTGATGAAAAAAAAAGTTAATTACGTGACTTGTTTGGATCACTTTGTGCGCACTTAATGTTATCTCGTTGTAAGATGAAAGTAGTATTTCACAGAACAATAACGATGAGGCCTTCTATTGGCGTTTTTTTGTAATTTATTATAAATGGTGCTATTTAGCATTTGCCACTTGTTAGTTTCATTATGGTGTCACACCGCGCGGTGGCCTTGTGCTAATGGCCATGTAGCTCATGCCGCAGCGGCATTTTCCTTAGTATCTGACGTCTTGACGTCTTGACGTATGACTTCCGGCAATGCCTGCGCGTTGTGGATTCACCATTTTTATTATATCATTTTTATGGATGTCAATCATTTTCGGCTGCCTTTTGAATTCCTTCGGGGTTATTTCCAATAGATTGATGTCAAATGGAACGACTATATAAATTGTGTGATCCATCTGGGTATTAGTAAATGTAAATAACTTTATATCTAACTTGGAACAGCTTGGAGTATATTAACAATAACGCCTTTAATACTAGATTACTTTCCAGGATCTGTACAAATCGTCATGTCCAGGAGAGGTAAGCCTCTTCTATGCGTAGACAGCTACACGTACTTCAAGAAAACGAAGAATAATACTGGAAAGACGTCATGGGCATATTCCACTCACGTGCCCAGGGGGTGTAAAGCAGTCATACACACCACGGATACCGCGATTTTAAGAACTAATACTGTTCATAATCACTGATGCCTTTTGCTTTGCTTGACTTTGGCCGGGTCTCCACCAAAGCATAAGACAGTTAGCCGAGCACCGACGAGAAAGCGATGTGAGATTTTAATATATATACAATTAAGAACAAATAAAAAATGTGTACAGTCGCGTTAACAGTGTTTACCTTGACGTGCTGTTATCCGTACATACTAATAGCTGAACTCTATCGAAGACGCTCGCTCTATCTGTCAATCTATACAAATCACCCGTCCCTTCTTAACTAGTAATTGCCTCTCGCACTCGCTTTTAAAACTTACCGACAAAAAAAAAAGTTCTTCGCTGTTCGTCAACTCGTTTATAGTTAGTAGTAAAAAAATTGGACAGAGTTCCGATCTAAGTATCGTTTGTTTTGCTTCATACATCATAAGAATTTTGCTCATTATTGTAATTTTATATGTACCTGAATAGACCTTATGGTTAATCATCACAGTTACACATCACAATATTTATACACAACCTTTGAAATTTGGTTATTCAGGACTCTATGTACTTAGAAGTTAAAAACGGGAAATTGATTTGTTTTAATAATGATCCTCATCATGAACATCTAAAGTACCTATTTCAATATTGGATTATGTAGAATTATTGTAGTTTAAATGTTTCATATTAATAATTTGTATTGTTTTCAGTTTTATGACAACATTTTTTTTAATAACATTTTTGTTATTATTTTTGTACGTTGGTGCTTTGTCACAATTACTCTAAAATGATGTAAGACAGCTAAGATCATAATTTTCGGTTATTATAAATGTTGGGAAAATTACAATATTTGAAAGTCTCTTACTATAATCTAAAAATCTCTTACTACAATTATGATAATAAGAAGGGTACGCGACGCGAAGTTTTAAATAATTATAATGCATGTTTTGTATTTTTTTAACTAAATAAACTTTTAATATGATTGCATTTATTTATTTCACACAAGGCTGAGTTTAAAGATTAATTGTATTGTAACTTAAATATTCCATAATCATTTTTGGTTTCATGTGGTACAACGTTTTTTTTACAAACATATTTTTGTTCACAATAAGTAATGTTTTTAATATTGAATTAAATTCTAAGGTTTTATGGTTCAGGACAAGTACAATAAATGATAACTTCGATGCAAGGCAAGCCGCTGCTCTACTTGAATAGGTATTAGAAGTCCACGGCTCATATGACCCAGAAAACAAGATGGTTATGCTAATTGATTATCTAGATTTGCAGTGACCGCGGCAACAAGTTGTCAAAAAACAGATATGCGCAGCTTACGTCAAATCAGTGCTTATTTAGACGCCAACCGAGTTGAACCAAGAGAAAAATTACATAAAAATTGGTTACACTTTGCGTAATATGCGGTTCAAGGACACGAAAACCTAATACGCTTCCCAAGGTTACGTTCTTAATGGGTTTTAATATTTATATCAACGTAAAAACACAGAAAATACGAAAATCTCAAATAGGGTTCAATGTTGCCGCTAATAACACTTGGGGGAGAATTTTGATAACAATGTATTACCTAATCAAAAATACATGTAAGAAGCATCTTAAGCTTGTAAGAAACGTCTCTAAAAAAACGTAAATGGAAACAAAAGTTTTGGGCACTCGGCTTGATCCTCCATGACAATACATTATACTGTAATGTTTGACCTGATACGCTGGTGGATACATCGCCGTTTTTTAACAAAAACGATGGTTTTCTTAAATTTGGAAGCAAAACTTAATGTTTAATTAGTACCTATACCTACCTACTTTTACGGTAGTTATAATCCTTTGTAGAATTTACCTATTTAATACAGAAATAAGCATTAGTAGTTAATAATTGGGGCACCTGGATCACTCCGCGATCCAGGTGGCCCCAATTCGATATAGAATATAAAATATAAATAAATAAATAAAAATATAAATTCGAACAGTTTTTTCTACTATTCATCCAACAAAAAATAATTAGGTACTATTCAATCCTGAATGCTAAAACTCTATTAAAAATATTTTGTAAGTATGTAATTAACTACTTGAATGATTCTTTGAACGTAGATAAATTCTCAAACATTTTGTTGTTTTGATGTCGTTTAATGAGGGACTCATACCAAATATGTGGTCGGATCGGAAATAAAACACGTTACATAATTCATTCATACATTTATTTTAAAAATTTAAAACTAAATTTTCTTTTACACCACTTATTTAAATAGAATACATTTTTTAAAGCACATATCTTTTCATGATATATACAGCTTAAAATATCGAAAGAAGTTGAATATTTACATTGCAAGCGTTCTGAACTAGGACAATGTTTATCTTCTAAATTATGTACATTATAGTTATTAAACATTTCTTTTATCCACAATACTTTTTCGCAGCCTTTAGTAAAAATATATTTATTTTTCAGAAAATCACCAACTACGTTTTTATAACTAAAGTCCCCTACTTGAAAAAAGTGGAGCCTTAATTAAAGATAATACGATACTGCTTAGAGGTTGGTATTCAAAAATACGATCATTAATTTCAAATTAATTGGTGATTTTCTGAAAAATAAATATATTTTTACTAAAGGCTGCGAAAAAGTATTGTGGATAAAAGAAATGTTTAATAACTATAATGTACATAATTTAGAAGATAAACATTGTCCTAGTTCAGAACGCTTGCAATGTAAATATTCAACTTCTTTCGATATTTTAAGCTGTATATATCATGAAAAGATATGTGCTTTAAAAAATGTATTCTATTTAAATAAGTGGTGTAAAAGAAAATTTAGTTTTAAATTTTTAAAATAAATGTATGAATGAATTATGTAACGTGTTTTATTTCCGATCCGACCACATATTTGGTATGAGTCCCTCATTAAACGACATCAAAACAACAAAATGTTTGAGAATTTATCTACGTTCAAAGAATCATTCAAGTAGTTAATTACATACTTACAAAATATTTTTAATAGAGTTTTAGCATTCAGGATTGAATAGTACCTAATTATTTTTTGTTGGATGAATAGTAGAAAAAACTGTTCGAATTTATATTTTTATTTATTTATTTATATTTTATATTCTATATCGAATTGGGGCCACCTGGATCGCGGAGTGATCCAGGTGCCCCAATTATTAACTACTAGCATTAAGTTATTTATATTTAATATCATAAAAGTATTTCCGGAATTCTGAGTAACATTGTTAAATAAATGACATGAATAACGTAATTTGTATAATAAATCAATTTTGGAAGAGGATGAAAAACTTTATGTTAAAATCTGCCTCCCTTGTTAACTGCCTTGATACTGGTGCACTGACCTTAAGTGATTTAGTTCTCTTGACTGTTAATCTATTAGAGGCACACTGTAATCGAAATTAAAAAAAAAGGTATTGGGAAAATAAATCATTACTTGCTTTAAATAATCGACAACCAAACCTACCATTTCTTTCATATAAGTATAGGCATTATGTTGAATGTTCTTTTAAGAGTTTTGAAAAGTTCTTTGTACTGATACAAATGCGGATGCACGTCTAATGCACTTTTTAGTCCTACAGTGTTGTTATTTCATATTCATGCATCCTACATTTGTAAATTATTGTATTTTAGCGGCAAACTACCTCATATGTGTAATATCCTTTAACTTTTTTGTTTCAGAAACATTTGATTTCATTGTGTCTAAAAAGGGGAAGACATTGCTTAAATACGGCAAATACACGTACTTCAAGAGATCTGGGAACGCTGTAAAAACGCGATGGCTCTGCTCCACCCACCACAGCCGTGGCTGTCGTGCTGTCATCCACACTGTTGAAGACAAAGTTATTAAGATAAATGATGTGCATAACCACCAAGATTAAGAACTAGTAGAAGTATGTGTGCGCTTACACACGAGCGGCACGAGCTACAGCTTAAGCTGACGCTGACGGCACGCGGTATGCCGTCGTCGCATTAACAGCAGGCAATTTCTAACAAAGGCGCAAATAAATTAATAGAAAATACGATTTACAGTCGAGTCTCTGTTAAGTATAAGTAGCTTTTGTGCATTATATTAATAAATGCATAAATCCTTATTTATTTACCTACCAACCCATCGATGTCGATATCGACGATTAATAACTACAAATATCGGTATCGATATCTTATCGATTAAATAATGTATCGTTACATCCCTAATTAAAATCATATACTTCGTTTTTTATGAAGACAGTCAAACATTAAGGCTTGATCCACCTATGAAGAACATGAGACAGAGCACCATTTATACCGCCAAATAAATATTGTTTATATCATCTGCAAATATTTCATAAACATCATCGTCAAAATATGGAAGGTTACTTTTGTATAACAGAAACGATAGCGGCTCAAATATTGATCCTTGATTGTAAACAGGTTAATGGATGGTTGCTGTTACTTATTTCAGCAGAAAACTTTATTCAATATGTAAAATTCAAAAACATGTTATTGTTTTAGAAATACGTGAATATATGGTTTCAAGAAGGGGGAAGCCATCGTGACTGTTAAGTTAGAGTTATGTTAGCCTGTAAAGTCCCAGTACTGGGAAAATGCCTTACCACACCTATGAGGTAGTTCGAGCGATAGTCCACCACGCGGGCTCAGTTCGGATTGGTGGATGGGTGTTTTTAAGGCAAGCGACTAACCCTGCTCAAATCTTATCAAGCTGCCTCTGAGGCCTCTGACTAGGCTTTACGACTAATATAAACCGATATTAGCCGGTACCAACGGCCTAACGTACCTTTCGAAGCACGGAGACACTCGTGAACTTGTAGCAATGGTAGCAGCGCTTTGTTAGTGATACCGAAGCAAAGCAACCTACAGCGCGGTCGTGTTTGTATGGGTGATCATTCCGACTTTATAAGTACATCGCGACTGTATTGCTGCTAAAAGACGCAGTGTGCATGGGGTCTGACAAGTGTGCACGGTACCTACTGAGTCCTGGCTGTCAGTATCGTAAAAAAAGTAAAGATATAATAGTAAAGATAACATGTGTCTATTTACTAACTTAAAGGGCATTTTTGACTTGACAATAAAATAACTTTTGAATAATGACATTACCTAAGCATACCTACCTTAATTTTTTCACTTGCTTCATTTCTACACCTTTCTCGACTTTAAATTTTAACGGTTGGAACCAGATGGAACGTTCCATTCATATTAAGAAATAAAAATAACTCAAAATTTGGATCCAATTTATAATTAATCTACTATATAAAAATAAGTCGGGCTTTCCTTCCTGACGCTATAACTCCAGAACGCACGAACCGATTTCCACGGTTTTGCATTCATTGGAAAGGTCTCGGGCTCCGTGAGGTTTATGGCAATAAAAATACAAATATAAAACAAAAATAATATCTTCTTCTTTTTATCACCAAACGAAATGTTACAAAAAACGAAGCCATCTGGTGGCGAAACGGAGTTCGCGGGGTTTGCTAGTATTCTATACTTATTTATAACGCCTCTAGAGAAATCACTGTTCTCTATCTTAGTGTAAAGGACAGTGGCTTGCTATGCTACCGACATGTAATGTACTTAATAATACTTATTTAATTAGTTATGTTAATATGTTATTTCGGTAAATAAAATGTATTCTATTTGTGCAGATGTGTTTACCGTGAGGCTATCGAGGAATGGCAAGAAAATAATAATATTTAATGGATTATCTTATTTCAAGAAACAATCAAGTAGATCTAACATTGAACGCTGGGCCTGTTCCACTCATCATCATAGAAGGTATAAAGCTGCCTTGAAAATCTTTGGAGGCGAAATCCTTAGCAAGAATACTAAGCACTTCGTTATTTATATACATATTTTGTGTAATGTCAAAATTATACAAATATTATCATAGCGTCATAAACAATTAAATAGGTATCTAGTAGCAGTATGCAGTTAATTAAGTAATAGGCCAGGCCGATGAGGTTACGGCTTTCTTCTTCTTATACCCAAAAAAGCAATCCAATCATAATTTTGAGAGGGTACAAATATTTCAAAAAATATGGGTCGAATGAAAGAGAGACGTGGAGATGTTCTGCTCACCACAACAAAAAGTGCCAGGCAAGTATTACTATTGTGAACGGCACCATCGCCGAGTAATTGAAAACCATGTACACGGACCGAATGTTGTTTGATTTTAATGTAAGCCTTTTATTAACCAGTTTGTAATAATAAAAAAACAAGAACTGCTTTCATTGTTAATTCGGATAGGTATAAGTCGAAATTCTCAGTGAATAATTAAATATGTTAGATATTGATACTTATACATTTGTTTTCTAAGCGTCCTAGTTCATTTTCTCTTCAAGTGTGTGTTTACACCCAGTGCCTAACAGGGGATCCCGCTGAAAATCAGTGTCGTGGCATGCTAACCATCTGCTGTCACGATATATACTGAGCGGGGACCTTTTTGGCACACCTGGGCGCTTTGTTTTTGTTTTTTTTGTATTAATTTAATTTTAGTTGTTTTTTAGTTGTTCGTTTTTTTATTTATATAATGTAATTAATTTATATAATGTATTTTTATTTGTGTGTCAAATAAATAAAAATTCAATTCAATTCAATTCAATTCAATTTTTATTATACATTTGAGGTTTTATGGAAAACCTTACATGACGCGGGTGAAAGTGCAGGAGGCTGCTAGTTGAACTCCCCCTATGTAATCATTAAAAATAATCAGACTGAATAAATTTTATAAAAACCGACTTCAAAACCAAAATGCACTAATAAGTCTGAAATAAACTCTTAACCTTATAAAGGAAAGGAATTCATTTTAGGCGAATAATTTGTTTTTCGATGCAGTTACCATCACTTTAACCATCTCAAGCATCAAGTGTCGTTGCACCGACTCTAAAAAAAATATTTGCCTGAAATGGATTCCTTTCCTTTAAAAGGTCGAGAGATTATTCGTGACTTTTTGGTGCATTCTGGTTTTGAATTCGATTTTCACTTTTTTGTAAATATTTTGTCTAATAAAAACTTCTAATTGAAACTTGATACTTTTGTTTTCATGGATGTTACTGATTATATATTTGCCAAATATTAGGAACACAAATGCCTCAGTATCTTTAATGGGTCACATTTTTACTTATATTTATTCCATAATAACTATTTTTTTCCCGACTAACAAAAAAATATAGTTAAGTTTAAATAAAAAAACGCAAGTTAAATAATTTCTTCTGCGAGTAAAACATGATTCGTACCTAAAAGTAAATGTTTTATTTTTTATAAATTAACTTTTATACTTCAATATCTTTCTTGTTTTCCACAATAATTTTGGCTGATCCTTTTGACCAAACTGAAACGTGAGTATATCTCATATCGTTTTCAGTTAAGTTCGTGAAATCACGACGCGGGAAAACCATGATCCAGATAGGGCGGTACACGTACTGCTCGCAGCAGGTGTCGGGGGCGAGGACTCGGTGGTCGTGCTCGACGCACAACCACAAGCAATGCCGCGCTGCTGTACATACTTATGAAAATGAGATCATCAAACTTAATGATAAGCACAATCATTAGATATTTACATCACTATAAATAACATATTTTGCAAGACCGTGTTGGATAAGTGAAATTATTATCATAAAATATGTCATACCTATCCATGTTGTGTTTTTATTACGCATTGGTTTTTTAGTTTATTCATAGTACTTTAAATATACAGGATGTTGTTTTGGTCAGCGACCTAACTCAGGCACAATGGTATGAGTTTAGAGAGAGCTTACTTAAAAAATTAATTAAAAAATAAGTTTTTTCAAAGAATTATCTTTTCACAACATGTCTTAAAATTTTCACAACGAATTCAATCCAACCACAGGGGATACTAGCGCCCTCGCGTAACTAGTAAGCTACGAAGAGCCGACCGGGCGTTAGTAGTTTTTCGAATCACTCGCTTGTATCGCAATAATAAATTGGTTTTGTTTGTACAACCATTCCTGAGTGTAGGGTCGCTGATCAAAACAACACCTTTATATGTAATTCTTGAGAAAAAATATAAGTCCAGTTTAAGTAGGTTTTTATTAAACTGGCGTTTTTAAGGTCTATCTTTTGGATCAATAGTAAATTTTTATTTTCTATCACATGTCTGGTCTGCTTAACATTGGGCACATATATTGCTGTTTTATGTTAGTTCGTTATGTCATGTCGCGGGAGGACTAAAAAGGACAGTACTCATACTGCTATCAAATAGTTAATGTGGCAAAATCTCGGTGGATGTGCTCCACTCACCACAAAAAGCAGTGTCGTTCCTTTATACGCACGAATAAAATCAAAATTATTATTAAATTTTATTCCAAACATAATCATTAGAAACTCTTTGCTATGATAGTAACAGGTTGATTAAACTGAAATAAAAGATTTCCGAAAGTTTTTTTTATACAATAAATACGGTAACTAAACTGTTTATGTATTATTTACGAGCATAATAAGTATTCTCTAATCTCTGCTAATGTTCATTGCCTTACCTTGGTATTTTTTACTTCTTCAATAATTTCTGTTTCTATTCGTAGCGAAAGTATACCGATTTATTTTAACGTTAAAATCCCTTTATTCAGTTAAGTTCATGAAGTCTCGCCGCGGCAAGACCATGATCCAGATTGGTCAATACACGTATAAATCCCAGTCGGTTACAGGAGCGAGAACTCGGTGAGTTTGCTCCACTCACAATTGTCAAGCGTGGGTACACACGTATGATAACGAGGTTATTAAATTAAATGAAAAACACAATCACTAGAAAGTCGATGATGCAAAGTAATAGTAGATTGAATCGAAATAAAAAGATTCCTCAAAGTATCTTTATCTATTTTTTCAAGAAACTGCATAGTGAATGTAATATTACGAGTATAATAAAAGTATTTTCTAATCTCTGCTGATATTAATTGACTTACCTTTGTATTTTTACTTCTTCAATAATATCTGCTGCTTGTACTTGCGAAAGTATTCCGAATTATTTTCTTGTTTTGTTAGTTCGAATTTATAACTCAATAAGGTAAATGAAGTAAATATGTTGCAATTATTGACGCAGTACATTTCGGGTACATCCGCATGCTTGACTATAAACTAGAAGGCGACCAGCCCACCAAACGTCAGGATGGCTGGTCAAAAAATATTTTATTTCTAAATATTCTATGTAGCAATTATTTATTATACGTAGCAACTATAAGCAATTATGTAATTTTCGAATCAACCTTCATAGACAGACAACCAGCTGACGCACACCCAAAATCTGTAATTTTATTGAAAACTGAGGCAGTTACATTTTTACTTCTTACTGTAATTCACAGACCATCACAACCATTGTTACATCACAAAAAAACTGTGGAAAAATTTAATTTGTAGTTACAAGTCATCAAAGGGTGTCGCTTTTCGATATAAATTTTAGGACCCTTATAATTTGAAAAGAACATGGCCATTAATTAAAAAAAAAAAAAAATATATATTTTAATGCCAAGAATTTTAAATATATTGACTTCGCCTATTGCCCGTTTCCGGCTTGACGTTGATTTTTGGGACACGTTGATATTTACCAATACATTATGTATATTCTTATATCTGCATATATTCATTTGCTTACCTTCATGATTTTTATTTTTTCAATAAGCTCTTCTTATTTGAATAGCGGAAGTACAAGTACTTTTACCAATTATGTTATTGACGTTCCAACCTCTACATTTCAGTGAAGTTCGTGAAGTCTCAACGAGGGAAGACCATGATCCAGATAGGCCAGTACACGTACAGCACCCATAGGGTGTCGGGAGCAAAGACTCGCTGGTATTGCTCTACGCACAACAGCAAACAGTGTCGTGCACATGTATACACCTATGAGAATGAGGTCATAAAAATAAATGGTAAACACAATCATTAATCACATAATATTGAAATGAACATCTTCGAAAGAGTCACTTCAAACTGGTAAATAAAGTACACGTAAAATCATGAGAGTATATGTTTTAAGTCTGTATGTAACTGTGTTCAAACACTCAAAAACCGTTTCCGCAATGTATCTATGTGCCGTTGGAGTTTGTATGTGTAAATTAGGCAAAAAATTGTAATATATGTCATTTTAGATTAGGTATGTTTTAAAATAAGGTAGTAAGTAGTAGTTGGTAAGTAGTTATTTTGCAAGAAAGGCTCTAACGGTCCCGAAGAAAAATGGGTTAGTTCGTGCCACAACAACAAAGGCTGCTGTGATTGTACGTGCTATACAAAATGAGATCGAAAAATCAAACTATTTTTGAAACATCTGCGGTTACTTTTGTTTTGTTTTTTCATTTGTTTCGAAATTTCTGTGGTAAACAGATACAGTGTCTTAATTGAGATTATCTTTTTTAACTGACATCGGTTTCTAAAAATAATTAAAAAAGAATTTTTTCTTTATTTTATGCCTGTGATCAGGATTTGACGTCTTCAAAATTATTGTACTGGCCACCACACATCTTTTTTTAAGCTTTTTTTTTTGTGAGACTTTTACAGTCCTCTTTAGTTTGGTAGACCAAGTTTTTGCAATTAAAAAATGATACGCAGCTAATAATTTGCATTTTTTTTGTGTTTTATTTATAAAGCGTCAACAAACACTAAATGTCGTATCTATATTAAATATGCTTAATGATTATATTGACTTTACACATTAATGAAATTCAAATGATTTCCTTATATTTATTTGTAACAGTATAATTTTTCTCATCGGTAATCTTAAAACAAAGACATGGTTGCAAAATGTTAAAAGACCCTTACTATTAATCTTTATTTTGATGTTTATGTATTTTTCAGTGGAATTTGAAAATGGCCTGATTTGTCATTCAATTGTCAATGCGCCCAACATGGAACAAGCAAGGGTCATTCCGTCTAGAAGAGGCAAAATGCTGTTAGAAGTCGGGGGGTTCACATTCTGTACTCAAGCGAAGACAGGGTTGAAAACACGATGAGTGTGCTCTACACATAACCATAAAAAGTGTAGAGCTGTCGCTCATACAATTGATGGAGAAATCATTAAGATAAAAAATGAGCATAACCATATCTGTTTAAAATAGCAAAAAATGTGCACTGATTGATGTATGTATCATCTTTAAATACCTTGTTTTTATGCTAATAAATATTCTGATTATGATTACAACAGTATATTTTTAGTTTCACTTTAAGTAACTCTTTGGGTGTCAAATATTACATCGGTATTACAATCCAAAATAAAATGTCCTGTTTGCAAAATTTGCAAGCAACATTTAGTAGCAGAGATTATATTTCTACGATTTACGATTATGATTATACGATTGTAAAGAAATATGAGAAGCACACATTCTGTTTGAAGACTACAAGTTTAAAAAATGTTAGATGGGTTTTCCCTACTGCTTTAAAGGCATCTCTTGTGACATTTGAAGATTATTAAATACTGTTGTAAAAGCTAGAAAACTGTTCACAGAACCCATCACATTTGTAATTGTTTTATAGGTATATATCTGACAAGATACTAACCCTGTTAAAAATATTTTGTTACAACTTCTGGTAATAGCCTAATAGCATATGCATAGCTTAGTTATGATACCTACAACATTATATGTAAAATGAAGAATCAGAGTTTTTAATAAGGGTCTCATTGAGACAATTCTGAAACTATCATAAATGTAGTATAAAATATCTTTAAAGAAATAGTGTTTTTATTTAGACTTTCATTGAGATAAACAAATTACAATTACTTGAATATATATTTTTACGATTACTTACATTGTCGAATTATTGTAGGAATCGTAAACAATATAAATACAATATGCGCCAGAAAACACACCAATGAGACAACTGTCTCTGCTTCATGATGTCTAAATATCGTCTCATTAGCGCTATCTGCTTAATATTTTGTACGAAAAGATGTTCTATATTTTAATTATTCTTTATTGGTCAGTGCTAATTTGTCGAAAGTGAAACAGGCCCTTAATCGATTCAAGACCTATTATAGTGTTCTTCATATTCATAATATTATAATTCATAAATGCTTTTTTCTCTGTCTATGTAACAGTAGACAAGCAAAGAATGAAAAGAGCACATCATTTTTCTGTATTTTTTTTTTTGTATTCAGGTTTTTCTTACTCATCTCTGCTTAATTATTCCTACCTCCGATTTCCCTCTTACTTTGTATTAGGGTTTAGGTGTAGCACTTAAAAACATCGAATTATGGGTAAACCACAAAGTAGTAATCGTAAATTTAATTTGATAATGTTTTTAGCACGCTCTAATTTTTATATTTTTCAGTGGAGTTCATAATTTCGAAAAAGGGCAAGGCATTAATCGTTATGGCGTATCAGCAAAGTGGTTGCAAAATTCGATGGGTAAGCTCCAAACTGAAGAATTACCCCGGACGCATCTACACGCATGATGACAACGACGTCATCATTGTGCAAGTATAACGCACTCACTGACGTTTGGTGGAGGTCATTAAATAATACTATGGATGCCTATGAATAAATGTTTTTATCAAGCAATAACTTGATAGTCGAAAAATCACAATTTAAAAGGAGAAAAGATTTATTGATTTAATAGAATACATTTTGAATGAGTGTATTGACGTCAATTTTGTGTCAAATGAAAGCAATTTATTTGCGACATATAACTATACTACTAGTATAAAATTTCTTCTATTCAAAACTCAGTTTTTTTTATGAAAATAAATAATACCTAAAATTCTATACATTAAATATTACGTGTAGTGTGTAACGCTTACGGGTTATTGAAGTAAAATTCATCAAACAAAACATTTCGTAACATAATATTAAACACATCTACATCGTTATAAACCGACTTCAAAAAAGGAGGAGGATATCAATTCGACTGTATGTTTCTTTTGTATCTATGTTACCTCATATCTCAGTCGTCAACCGATTCGAAAAAACTTTTCGCTTACCTAGAGGGTATACCTTTTAGTTGGTCCCATTATTGCCAATTTGGGATCTGATGATGGGATCTTGGTGTAATCGAGGGAATCGTACAGTATTTTTTTACTAAAACCTTAATGTTGACGTGTTGTTACGTCTGATAGTTAACATCTTGTGGGGCTGAGCTGGTGGTGGAACTCCTTAACGCTTAGAAGTTCAGTAATTATAATGACAGAACTTATGATAGGTAGTTTGTAGCTTCTTAAAGAACAGAGTCATAAGGTGCAATTCCGCCCCCCCCCCCCCTCATGTAATCTCTAAAAATGAAGAAATGAAATTAACTTTAAAAAAAGTAAAAACCATCCATCCATCCATCCAGCCATCACTATCACAGCACCGACAACAAAAATAAATTGTTTGCCTAAAATGGATTTCTTTTCTTTCAATGGTCAAGAGATTATTTGAGACTTTTTAGTGCTTTTTGGTTTAAAGTCGGTTTTTACTTCTTTTAAAAGTCATTTTTAGGGTAGGGTGATACGTAACGTGTTTTATGGAGTATTTGTGGTGAGACGTAAAATTGTGGTGATATATATACGTGTATACGTTTTCTGTGATTTGTGTTTTAAACACGAATTATTACATTTTTAATCTTGGCTTTTGGCCGATCAAGTTCGCGCCGAAGCCTTGCGCGCGCATCGGTATCGCGGCAAGAAAAAAAAAACAACGCGCCATTTTTCGTAAATAATAATTGTCGGCTGTGACGAAGTTTGGAATAATTATAAGGTTTAATATGAATGAAAATGTCTACTTCAAGTGAAGAAAATGAAGAAAACCTATTATTAACTCCGCCGGACATACGTAACAATGCGAAAAACGCGTGCGAAAGTCTTTGCCATCAAAATCGAGTGAAATGTATTTTTACTGTTTTAATAATTAAAAACTTACTAAATGAAGAGTCTTGTTTTTTCCTCGCAAGTGTGTTGAAAAACGTCGTATGAAACACGTGTGCCTGTGACCAATATATACGCGGCTTTCTTATGGCGCACTCGCTGTCGCTCGTGCGCACACAATATCGCCTTGTATATAATGGTCAACTTAGCACACTTGTATCATAATGCACTATTAAACCATTATGTTTGTAAATAGTTTAGGTTATTATGATGTCGAAGTTAATTATTTTAATTTTCTAGTTAATATTTTTATATTATTACTAATTTTAGTATTTTTTTGTTCCTTAAACGTAAACATAAAAATATTTTTTATTTGTTATATTTATAAAATTACTGATTAGTAATCTTCTTTTGTTTTTAAAACTTAAACTACTCGACGCTTGCATTCTATCGTTCTTAAACTACGGGGCAAACTTGGTCGCTGACCAAAATCTTGGGGTCCAATCTTGGGGTTTGCCAGACGGCTATGGAACGTAGCGTTTTGGGGATCAAAAGAACAGATGGGATCCGCAACACCACAATCTGATCAAACCGGCATTATGGACGTTAGTGTTAAAACCGCAAAACTTAAAAGGGACTTGGTGGGCCACTTACTCAGAATGTCTCCTAAGAAGTGGTCCAACATCGTCAATCAATGGCTGCCTACCGATAGACGCCGTCCAAAAGGCAGACTCCGAAAGCGGTGGCGCGACGATCTTGACAAATACCACGAGGACTGACAAACCCTTCCCAAGAACAGGGACACATGGAGTAGTCTGGGAGGGGCTTTTGCCCAGCAGTGGGAAAAGGTCAACAGGCTAGGAAAAAAGGGAACAAAGAACTTTTCCATCATGACCTGAACTTTTTACAAGTATAATGGTATAAAGGTTAATAATAAAGGTTAAGATCTATAAATAAGATATCTGGTTCAGATCACTACCTTCTGGGAAGGTGTTCTATAGGCTTGTCACGTTTAAGCGTTCTAAAATTACGTTTTGATTACTCAGAAAAAAATGGTATTCAGTCGTGAGTGACAAAAATAAATTATTATAAACCTCGCAATAATAATGTTTTTATGAATACCGCTCACCGAAAATTCACGTATTGCCACATATTCTCCTTAAAAACACGTGTCGTATCGTCTTTATACTAAAAAATAACGGTCTAGAAGTTCAGATTGTTTTTTAATAGTATGTACGCAATCTTTTAAAAACTTATTTTTAATATATATTTTTTTAAAGTAGGACATCTCTTAAGTTCTATTGTGGTACTGTTGTTAACGAAAGAGTCATGGACAAACTAAGTTGTACTGCCAAATGTAAGGATTTCTTTTTGTTGTAATTGTAATTTTAATGTTGTTCGTGTAGTGTAAAGGTGATGCTGAATGGATACCTACCCAATTAAAATGATTATAATTTTAGTCACTTCTTAGTGATACTTTAACATCATATTATATTTTAAACTAAAATATGCTCTTAAGTTCTATTGTTGTGAGACTGATGACAAAGAGATCGCGCCTTGTAATAACAATTATAAACATTAAATCTTAATTTTGTAAGGAGTTATTTTTATCATAATTTGAAGAAAAAAAGTTGATTGTGTAGTAGAGTAAGAGTAATGATGATTGAACACATATATTTTTAATCTCACTTGCTGTTTCAAAATATGTATGTACAGTTGCCAGCACATCACGTTACCCATTTTTGTTACTAACTAGCCCTTATTACAACGGCATAAGACATCGCAGTGTTTACTTTGACGTGCTGTTGTCCGTATTTTAATCATGATTACATAATTCTAGGTTCTTTTGTGATTATTGGTTGAACTTATTTTAATCGTGATAACATAATTTTAAGTTCTTTTGTGATTATTGGTTGAACTTTATGTAAACGTTTGTGCTGGACTTGTGGTTTATAAATAGTGACAGTTAGTTCTAAAAGACAGACAGACTGATAAAATATTAATTAAGTTTTATCTTTTTATTAATATATTGGTTTCAGTGACGTTGATTAATACTGCGAAGGGTAAAACGAATATAAAAGTAGGTCAATATACCTATTATTTGAAGCCAGGAAACTGTGGAAAAAAAGCGAGCAAGAAGAGGTGGTGTTGTACTCAAAACAAGTACTGTAAGGCGTGCCTTCACCACAGTGGATAATAAAATTGTTGCAATTTTTGACAAACATGACCATGACAAGAAATGATTATATGTAGCGTCTGGCTATTATTTAAACCATTATGACCGAATTTTCTTTATTTCAATTTATTACACGACGACGTTGCGAAATATTTTATTGGTCACTTTTTAAACCTTTCAAAAGTTCATCGTTTGTTCAAGTTGGTGTTTATCCAACTGTGACATTATTTATTAGATAACTTTTAACCAAATCTTATCTTTGGTTGTAGTATCCTACCAACTCCGTATTCATTTTGCACTCTGATTAATACACACTTATATTTTTTTCATGAAATGTATTGATTGGTAATATGTTTACCTTTTCTATGTTGTTTATTTTCTACCAATATAATCTAACAACATGATGCAATAGAAACCATTTCAGCAACTTCATTCCATACAGACTTAATATTTTTAATAAATATGATAAATAAAATTGCGACTAACCTTAACTTAACGTTGTTAGTAGAACTTACAAACTACGTTAGTATGCGATTGATCCATTAATGAAATAAATTATTTGTTCCATGAAACAATTTTTAAAGTGCCACTAAAATATTTAAATTAATACCTATTTTCAGTATTCAAAGTCATGTCCTCGGAGTTTCAGAAAAGAAAAAGTAACGTGGTGGTAAATGGCGACAAGTTTTACAAGAAGAAGGACTCCAGGCGCCCGTCAGGAAGTGGGTGGGCGCGGTGGGTGTGTGCTAAGTCTGACAAGGCGTGCAAGGCGAAGTTACTATCATGAACATCACTGTCTCGGTATATGACGTACACAATCACCAACCATGATGGGTGACCATCATTCTCGTCCACCCAACCTTCACAGCGACTGCTTACAAGCGGTCCGCATCCAGCGTTTGCGCTCTGCACGCTTCATAAAAGAGAGCAAAATTTATCTAAGAAAATCTTGCCTTTAAAGTGTACATGTATGTTTAAAGTTTAAAGTAATTATGCACTGCGATCAGGCCAATAAAAACAAAGAGTTACAGCCGCTTGGTATAGGTATCAGGAGGTACCTTTATTTCAAAAAGGTTATTTTTGCATCTTCAATTAATTCGTGTTAAAAAATTCTTATCCGATAGTTTTCGTTACAGCAATTGTAATTAGCGATTTTCAATGCACTGATATATTTTCTATTCCGCCTTTAAAAATGTTTTCTCTCCATTGACCTATCCCAAATATATTATTATTAGGTTTTTGAACAATATAACTCATTTAAGTGCGCCTGTGTTTTCAGTTGCCATGTACATAATGTCAAGGAGAGGCAAAAGGAACCTGTACTTGAACGGTTACAAGTACTATCACAAAATCGACTCAAGATTGTCACGAACCAGTCCCAGAACGACGTGGGCCTGCTTCCGGATCTATGCTGGATGTAGAGCAAAAGTCATCACCATCGGTGATACTATAGTTTCAGTGACAGAAACGCACAATCATTTACCTTGAACATCGATGTGACTTGTTTTTTTTTCCTGATCTGTACATTTTGGTACTCATATAAAAAATACAAAACAAGAAATAATGAATTAGTAAATAATATGTATATACCCGATATTAAAAAGAAGAAAGTAGTAGTCCCCCTAGCCGATTTCGACTACGGTGGCCAGTCATAACGACTAACCGACTGCGCGGTACATATTATAGTGAACAAGTGTGTGCGCAAACACAGGTGCACTCTCTTTTCCTTTCACTTTCATAGCCTAATTGGACAGCAATCTGGCACGACCGGAGTGATACGTGCTTTACCGAGGCACGGGGGTGAAACACACTAAGAATTTCTGAACAGAAAAACTCAGGTATATATTTTTGGCCCGACCTGGGGATCGAACACGGGACCTCTGGTGCAGCCGTCGCTTTAAAGTGCGACCCTCCTACCGCTGCAAAGAAGATATACCAGGTTTAAACCAAGCAATAAGGATATCCGACCAAATTAAAACGTATTTTTCATAGTTGAAATGCCTTTATTCAGACGTTATTTAAAATTGGCCGGTTAATATTTTATTACTGTTTTAAACTT
Source organism: Pyrausta purpuralis (assembly GCA_963924145.1). NCBI lineage: Eukaryota > Metazoa > Arthropoda > Insecta > Lepidoptera > Crambidae > Pyrausta > Pyrausta purpuralis. The sequence continues at coordinate 26,549,324 of OZ001643.1, forward strand.
GGTACCTACTATGGTTTTAAACAAATTGTGATTATTATATTTCTTCTAAATGTCTAATCACTTCTTGTTGAACTTTTTTCCGCTAGATAAAATATTTACTCAATAAATAAATACTATTACGAAATTTGATGTAACTACATTTATTTAATTACCTACAATAAATTTTTATCCGGCATGCTACAACGACGACGACGACGTTGTTCGCCATTTGCCAGTAGCTGTGGCTGGTACATGTTTTACCATTTTCAGATGTTCCTGCGATTTTCATTTAGTCAATACGTGGGAAACAAAACTTGGTCTATAAAGGGCACAGATATTATAGGAAGATTGACTCAAGACCGAGGAAAAAGGAGAAAAGGGCCTGTGCTCTCGACACAGCAGTAGCAACTGCCACGCTAAAGTGTTTACTCTTGATGATGTAATCGTTGCACTGCAGGAAGACCATAATCATACTTGATATTTTTCTTATGATATATATTTAAACATGATTGCACCGTAAGTTGTACAATTGGCGGACTTTATGCCTCAAGGAATTCTCTACTATTTTTGCCTTTCGGTCGACATGTTGGCATACTAAACTAAAATGTTTTAAATATATTTTTTGTTTAATTTTATGGAGAACCTTTGTTTGCCGAAATAGCTCGTGCAACTTATTGGAATATGTATCTGCTGCATATTATGTTAGTCTTATAAACTTGTCGTAAGATCACTAATCCGTAAGAATTTCCACAGCACTCTTTATTATGTCTCAAAGAGGGAACGATCTTTTTTGTTTATTCATTAATTTAAACTTTATTGCAATGTTAATGTTACTATTGGCGGCCTTAATGCCTTATGGCATTCTCTACCAGTCAACCGCATGGGAAATGCAGAGAGATAAATCAGTGGCGGAATATTGAAAAGTACTGAGAGGGACCAAAAAATATATAATTTAAAATGCAGTAACATAAACATACATACTATAAATACTTACATAGATAAAATAAAGATATAAAAATATAAGCATGGGATTAATGAAGTACAAAGAATACATATATTAAAAAAAAAAAACAGATAGATAGGGAAGTAAATACTTAGATGACATCTATTAAGATATTACCGACAGCAGTGAAAAAAATGGTAGTTAATTCTGAAGCGAGCCAAGGTTAAGATAGTTGCGGGTGCCGAGAGACTTCTCAAAAGAAAGTTTGTTTGAGGACAATATAATATGCCTGGGGTATACTTTCTACCACAAGCCAAAGTCATCAAACAATTAATATCACATGCAATCTTGATGCGAGAGATTCAAAAAGCAGCCCTGGTTCTTCATAACCGATAACTACCTTAATGGAGGTATGCGATGCTGATGTTGACGTCGTAGCAACGGGTTTCCACTTTCGGTTGCACTTTGGTAACCACCTTCAAGGAAACAATTATAAGATTTAATAAGAGTCACAACCATCCATCTAAAGGCGCAAAACTAAACAAAAGGGGAAATAACCTATAACAAGAAGAGAATGTAACTTGAAATTTATCAAAGAATAATTACCTAATATACAATGTGTCCGGGATAGGTATAGCGATATTGGAGGTACGTATTGAAAAAAGAATTTACAAAAACTTTAATTAATGAAACAATACCGAAAACTTGAAAATAAAAATCGCTTTTCCATATTAAAACCATCGAGGTCGGTAAGATTTTACTATGGAAAAGCGATTTTTATTTTCAAGTTTTCGGTATTGTTTCATTAATAAAAGTTTTTGTAAATTCTCTTTTCAATACGTACCCCCAATATCGCTATACCTATCCCGGACACACTGTATATGTTTTATTAAATTTCTTTTGGTTTTATTTTATTTAAGTGAATTTGTTAATATTATTATTAATTACTAACATAGGCATTAAGTACATTATAACTAACCATAAATGGATCAATGATATCTGAAAATAAATAAATGAATGAATGAATGAATTCTTAACAAAATAAATTGTATTCTCTATGGATGTATGTATTTTCTATCAAACAACCATGTTATTTGCTCCACTCCAAATGATGTCAATCGCCTCTCGAAGTTCGATCCATCACTGTCGGTTGTTGCTAAGTAACTTTATGTATCTTTTTATAAACTGCATGTCATTGGACTCTATCATTTCCAAAACATTTAACTGCAGGTTTTAAACTCAGACTCAAACTCAAGCTTTTATTTTCCAAGAACACAGTAAATGTGCCTTCACATTAGAGCGACAGCAGCGCGTCTCTTTAATGTGAAGGGCTTACTGCTGTCATTTTAGTATGAAATTGACAGCAGCGCAACTGCTGCGCGACCGTTGCGCTGCTTAAGTCACCTAAGTGTGCAAGCGCTCTACATAAAGATGACATTTTAGAGTAAGAATATCAATATAACATCAATCATCAATCATATAGAATATCAATATATCAGTTTGTGATAACTGAATAAAGCATATCAATTATTCAGTTATCACAAACGAAATAAACTTATTGGATCTTTTTAGCAAGTTTACCTTTTTTGTAGGGCACATCTAACCATGTTTTTTTTTTATTTCAGGTATCCGTTACGCTTTCACAGTGTCCCTCCGCGGCTGCCGCATCATCGTCGTCGAAGGCTACCGATTCGCTATCAAAAACAAGAGCAAGGCTCGCGTGCCCACTAACAAGATTCAATGGCGGTGCTCCACTTACGGCAAGCACGGGTGCAAGGCGGTCCTCTTCACTTCCAGAGACGAGATCATCTACTTGGAGAATATACACACTCACCCACCGCTCACCGACAGGAAAGCGAGGAACAAGTTCTTTTTCCCGATTACCAGCGTCAAAAAGTATTATGGGGTTTAGAGCGGATGTTGCAATAGCTACCTTATGATCAGCCCGTTTAGTTACAATTTATTTTTTATTATTATTTGTGATATCTGTTTTGATAGTATTTGTTATGCAGTTTTTTTTATTGTATATGCAACGTAAGTTCTAGTCAGTTAATCTCTAATAACCTTCTTATTGTCTGTTGTTTGTTATATGACGTTAAATAGCTGTCATAAATGCGTCAATTGTAAACGTATAAAGAAATAGACTGGACAGCAGTAACGCTAGTGAATTACTGTTTAGTTTCTTAAAAAAATATTTAAGAACGCAGAAAGACTTTCTAAAATATTAAACGGAAAAACCACCATGAGTCGATCGAGGTTATATTAGTCTAATTAACTAAGGAACATTGTATACGAATTGGAAACATCATTACAATCTAGTTAAATTTAAAGTTTTAAGATGGGTTTAATCATCGTCACTAAAAGCCATAAAGATATTGAAAATAACTATGACTGATGATGAAAAAAGGTACGTAGAGTTGCGAATGTAAGCCTTTAAGGGTAGAGATAGATTTCCTCAGCAGGGATTTATGGTGCTAAATTGGAAAGAATGATTGAGGAAAAAAAAATGGTTTCATATCTTTTATAAAGTGGATCCTGTTAGTTGTTATGAAAATGATGATAGAAGCAAATATTTGCATTGGCAAAATGTGGCAGTTATAAGCTTATAAAACAATTAGATCAAGGCGACCTAAAACTTTATACTTTTTTGTTTTATTTTATTTGATTTATAAAAAATACTTCAAATCCACCTTACACACTTATAAATCTGATATTTCATTACGATTATGTCTTAGTAGGACCATACGTAACTAGGATTTGTGTACCTTAGTCATAATATTAGATTAGTAAATGTTTTAATCACTTATTTAAACAATTAACTATTTTGGTGTCTATTTAACCGATTTAACGAAATATATACATATTAGTTTATATAAATATATCCATAAAAAATAATAGTTTACTGATCATAAGACCGCAAGTTCCATTTTTTTTAATTTAACTTGACCATCATTTTTCAACAACATTGAAACACTTGCCTTCTTCACACCATAGCTTACCCACGAGTATTTGATTTACCTTTTACGCGTTACATTTTACTACAATTCATTAGACGAAATAAGACATAATTACATACCTACTTTATAGATTAGGTACATAGTTTGGAAGTTAGCGGTGTTTCACCCCCGTACCTCGGAAAATCACGTTAAGCCCTGCCCTGGCCCATTGGTCCTGCGCCTGATCTCTCTCCGGTCGTGTCAAATTGCTGTCCCATCGGGCTATTAAAGTAGAAGGAATAGAGAGTGCACCGTGTTTGCGCACACACTGGTGCACTATAATATGTCCCGCGCAGTCGGTTAGTTGTTGTGAGAGGCCACCGTAGTCGAAATCGGCTAGGGGGAATATTAATGGTGATTATAATGATTCCAGTAGTAGATACGAGTTAACAGAATAATAAAAAATATTTTTCTGTATATAAATAGTAACTAGACATAAAATCATTAATACATAGGTATGTACTACAGTAATGTGTAATACCACACAATAATATAATGAGATTCTGAGTAATTAAGGTGAAATTTTCAAAGCTCTCTAAATGAACCAAAAAGTAGATTGACACACTTTTCCAATCTTAATGTCGGTAACAATATAATCAATAAAATATTATTGGACTTTTATTTGCCGAATGCTATCAAAGTTTTTGAAAGAAGAGACCGAAAGTATAGATGTGGGATTCTATTTGTTCTACTAGATTTTATTTTTTTAACCTTTAAGTACCTTCCTTAAATCAAGTGACTTCTCGTTATTTTAAAATCATATTAACTTTCTTTTGCATTAAAAAGTCAGATATAGTATTCTTTTTTTTCTTTTTTTATTTATTTACCAGAAAAAATACCAAATTACAAATTTAACAAATAGCTTTAAATACCACTTAGGTTTGAACTAAAGCTAAGAAGTTTGCACAATACAATTAAGTTCTAATTATATTACTTACTTGCTATTTGGAACATATAGTTTGATCAGTTTTGCCATGATGGGATTTTAGTTTGATGTTTATGATGATGCTTATGCTGTTCATGATAATTTACTGATGCTTACATATTGATGTTTTTAGATAGTATGTTTTAAGTTAGTAAGTTGTATTTGTTATTATTTGTATATTATGTTTTTTTATATTATATACCATATTATACACATATTATGTTAAATATTTCAGGTTTGGAGTACATACAATCACAAAGAGGAACAACTCTTCTGCTGTATGCTGGATATACTTACGGGCTAAGGTCGGCCAAACGAAAACGCCATATTTGGCGGTGCTCAACACACAATTCAAAAGGATGTGCCGCTAACGTATACATTGTCGACGAGAAGGTTGTTTGGGAAAAAAACTTCCACAATCATGAGCCCCCATTACTAGAAACCTAACCTAACCTAATTTTATTTTATTTTATATTTTAAGAAAACCGACATCTTAAAAGTACATTGTTCAAAGTAGTTACTTCTCATAGAAAGTTAAGTCAATAAATTTATGTGAGCTTTGTCTTTTTTATTTTGTACATTTAACGTCATCAAAAAGGTAATCATTTAAAATATCAAACTAAATTAATTGTTTTTATAGTATTAAGCATTTGAATGTAGCATTCAAAACACCACTTTGAGATGTTTTCAGCTCTTAAAGCGAATTGAATAGTTAAAGTATCTTTAACCACCTAATAGAACTAATGGGTCAGATGTTCTTATGTTTTCTGGCTATCCTTGCAGAGATAACATCTCGTATAGGCAACCCTCTCATAGTGATTGCTGGATGCTGCTAGTGGATACAAGTACTCATGCAAGGGGACCTGAGGTGGACTTGTGTTAAGCAATCGTATTAATTTGACAGTTCAAAACGGATGGTATGATCTGTCAAACGTATTATCCTTTGCCGTTTGACAGATCATACCGAACGTTTTGAACTGTCAAATTAATACGATTGCTTTATTACACAATTTCACCTCAGAACTGTTGGTGATATCTCCAAAAAAAGCTAATAACGCTGGTGGGTGCAAAGCTGTTGTTAACAAATTTGGTGACACAATCATAAAAATCAACGCGGAACACAGCTACGGCTTGGTAAAAAAAATACAAAAAATATTTTTCCAGTTTATTTTTGATGCTTATTAATATGCCTATGTTATATTCAACTATATTCCGATACCACTACTATATTAGCTTTTAATGAATCCGCTGATGTGTCCATCTTCATCAACGTAAATAAATTCTAAAAGATTTTTTTTAGTGTGATGATTGATTGATAATATGATTTTAATAACAAAAAAAGTTCAAAGGAACGCGTTTTCAGCTCTCAGTTTTTATATGAAATAGAGGATAAACATCTATTTCGTATGGGTTCTGAAGTGCAGTGCTAGTGTGTAATGGCTCTAATAGTAACCACACGTGACCTTACGTGGTGTGTCAAAGTACCGTCAGATTTTTTTGTATCATTGACCTCCATACTCACTGGACACCTGGTAACAGTTGAGCGTTGTCACACATGAAATGTACACCTAGTTGTTACAAAACTGTATTTATTTAAATTCATTATCTATAGTAATTAATTCATCTTATAATAACTTTTTGCAGGTCTGGTGTTGGTATTCGGGAGCAATGAAGCGGGGCGAAGAACGCTAACAGTGGATAACTACGTGTTTTCAGTACATTTAATGACACCCATGAAAAATAATGAGGTGAAGATTCGATGGCGATGCAGGGGCCACTACAAGGGATGTAGAGCTACTGTGACCACCGTAGATGACACCATTATCTCTTGTAATTTGGAGCATGAGCAGTGTAAAAGCCTGTAAATATGTTAAATGTTTATTTTTATCCATTTTGTCGATAAGATACGTAAATAAAGGAATAATTTTGTATTTTTACATCTTGATCCTACCCAACTGTGCGACCTTATCTGTAGTCTTCCTCATCCGGCAAACTTACCGCCCTGTCTTGACCCCGTAGATTCCTGTATTATAATAGTTATAAAAAATACATAATTTGTTACAGAGGAGCCTGAGTTCATAGTAAACCACCGAGGGGTAAAACATCTCAAACTAAACGGATTCTTCTTCTCCAAGCATATGACTAGGAAGGTTACTGAAAATATTTTCAAGACGCGATGGTACTGCTCTTCACATCGATCATTTGGATGCAAGGCTGTTGCATACACAATTGATGACCTCATTGTGTCCTGCAAACCAGATCATAATCATGACAAAGAATGATCTGGAACGAATTATCTAACTAAACATGTGCTTTGAAATTATTTCCTACTGTTACCATTATAATGTACCAACATTAAGTGTTTTGAAATGAATAAAAAACTATTTATTATCTTCAAACATTGTGGGACTTAACATCCAACGTGGCAACGCAGCTAGCATCATAGCTTCCTTGCCGCAAGGAAACAGTTTTGTTTTTGAATAGGTAGATTTTATGTTGCAGGTCTTAGTTTTAATATTTGTATTGTTTGTTATTAATAAAGCCCCACCAGCAGTTCGATGATAAGGAAAGAGATAATTCACTACACAAAAGAAAAAGCAAATATTTTTCTGAATAAAATTTACAAGTATCTTTGTTTCATTTATTTTGAAGCCCATTAGACATAATTATATTGCTTATTTTTTCTGATAGTTATTATTTCAAGTTTTTATGGATTAACACACGTTTGTTTTACCCAAGTAAATTTAAGCTCGGTCATAAAAATATCTTAGTTAAGTCCGATTTAAGTAGTATGCATTTAGGATCTGCTTGAAAAGTGAGTAAAAAAAATACATTCTGTCCACAATACGTGAATTAAATTATTTTCTTTTCAGTTTCATACGTGCTCTCTTAGCGAGGTCGTAAATTATTGAATTATGAAGGCCATACCTTCTCAGCTTACTTTTCAAAGGGCAATGCGAAATGGTGGAGGTGTTAACTTCACAACCACTTAGGGTGCGGAATGAGGATCGTGACCGAAGATTATGAAGTTACAGAAGTATTTGGAGCTCATAACCACACGCCTAGGAATAAAAAAGACGCAACGGATAAAGATGAACACCAGTTTTTTTGCTAGTTTAGTAGCTTAGTATTCAGAATACAAACAAAATGGATATTAATCTTAGCATGAGTTGGTTTGGATTAGTTTAGATAGTATATAGAAATAACATGCTTTGACAGAAATGTCGTACAATTTTATTAGGTAAATATATACTTTTATGTTAAAACTGAAGAGTTTGTATGTTTGAACGCCTTACTATCAGAAACTACTGAACCGAATTGTTTTTTTGGTGTTGGATAGCTTATTTATTTAGGCTTTAGGATATAAAACGTCACGCTATAAAACATCACCAAAAGGGCCAAAAACGCGCGGATGCAGTTGCAGGGGACCTTTGTACTAATTGTACTAAAGATAGCCTGTGTTGTTTTTGTGCAAGCGTAATTTTTTTACACCTAACTTCAGCTTCTATGTACGTAAAGTTAACACCATTAAGCAGAATGGCGGAGTTCGTCAGAAGAAATGAGGTTAGCAAAAGTATCCTATACATATAACTATGAGCGCTGTAGAGCGAAAACACAGCCAACGTGTTGTGGTTATGTTTAAGGTTTGAAATAACCATAAATGAAATGGAAAAAAAAAACTTGCCTTTTACTAACCTGGTGTGAAAAAGTATACTAGCTATAAACTGAAAATATATTTTACTGGCGAACAACTCTGTCAATGTGTTTAAATTCTAACTTTTGTGTGTTTGCAGGCTTATTTATCACATCGAAGAGAGGAAGACGTTTGTTCAAGCACAACGGCCACAGCTTCTATGAACATAGAATTAACTATAAGAGAGTAGGCACTTGGCGTTGTGCCTCATATGATATGCATGGATGTAAGGCACAGATCAAGATGAGAAATGATGTCATAATTCATACCCAAGGCACTCACAACCACAAGCCCGGTCAGCAACGAAAAAACTAAAAAACTCTGTGCCTAACTATACTAATATTATAAATGTGAAAGTAACTATGTCTGTCTGTCTGTAATTCCATCACGCCTAAACTACTGTAACAATTTGGTATGGAGATATTTTGATACGCGAGAAAGGACATAGGCTACTTTTTACCGCTGGAATATGACGCATTCTAATGGGGAATTTTAGGTGGGCCGATCGCTTTTACGCTTAAACTACTGAACAGATTTAAATGAAATTTGGTAAGGAGATAGTTTGAGACGTAAGAAAGGACATGAGTTATTTTTGACCGCGGGGAAACAACGCATTCACCTGGGGAAAATTACTTTCCGAGGAAACTGATCGCTTTCACTACTAAATTACCAAAGATTTAAATGATATTTGGATAAAATTGGTATTACGGGAAAACAACGCATTCCCTAATTCCCTATGACAATCACACTTAGTATGGCCTCATCCCATCTCGGCACAATTCAAACATACGTACAAAAAGTTCAGGCCAGTTTTTTTTTCATACTACTATCCAAAAAAACTACCTTATGCGGACGAAGTCGCGAGTAAAAGCTAGTATTAAAAAAAAACTAAAAGTATTGTGTCACCAGGACGTCACCTACTAGATGATGGTCCCTTTTAGGCATGAGGAAGGCCTTTAGACATAAATAATTATATCCAAAATCCCCAGTCGGCAATGTAAACACTAAATAACTAGGTGTCTTGCAAGCAAGCATTTCTTGATGCGTTAAGATGTTACAATTATTAATTATCTATACTAATATTATAAAGCTGAAGAGTTTGTTTGTTTGTTTGTTTGTTTGTTTGAACGCGCTTATCTCAGAAACTACTGGCCCGATTTGAAAAAATGTTTTTACGTTAGATAGTCCATTTATCGAGGAAGGCTTTAGGCTATAAAATATAAAGATACGACTCATAAGACCACAGCAGCAATGAAAAATGTTGCGAAAACGGGAGAAAGATATTCCTTTTGAGAGCTTCCGCTGCGTACGCTGCGAAAACCGCTTAAGTTACACAAAAATCATGTTTGACAGGATTGTTCAACATTAAGAGTTCTATAATAAAGTCCGCGACAGCATATGTCTACCTTTTATGGTTGACTTACTACAACCTATTTTATGTTAATAAATTTGTAAAAATATTATGCATTATTTTTAGAGGTGTATTATATACACAGGTATTTATTCTTATCAAAATAAATACATTCATCATCACGAGCATTTCATTTAGAACAAAGTTGCCCTGTATATCATTTAAATTCAATAAATATCTAAGGAGCTATCACAGTTTTAACATAACTCCGCACCAAAATAATGTTCGCAGCTTAAGTACGACGTGCGCTTGCGCTAATAATATTATAAAGGTGAAGGGTTTGTTTGTTTGAACGCGCTTATCTCAGGAACTGCTGGACCGATTTGAAAAAATATTTCGGTTTTGGATAGCTTATTTATCGAGAAAGGCTTTAGGGTATAAAACATCACGCTGCGACGGGAGGGGAGGGAGCAAACTGAAAACGCGCGGACGAAGTCGCGGGGGACCGCTAGTAATATTATAAAGCTGAAGAGTTTGTTTGTTTGAACGCGCTTCTCCCAGGAACTGCTGGACCGATTTGAAAAAATATTTCTGTTTTGGATAGCTTATTTATCGAGGAAGGCTTTAGGGTATAAAACATCACGCTGTGACGGGAGGGGAGGGGGCAAACTCAAAACGCGCGGACGAAGTCGCGGGGGACCGCTAGTTATTTATAAACAGATTGCGTTTGAATAAATTTATGGTCGCTCAGCACCATTCCTAGAGCACTGTAAGCACTAGCTTCTGCCGGCGCTGTCGAAGGCTTAGAGTGAGTAACGTCTTAGACTTTCAGCACCCTTACAATGACAACAGGCAACTATCTAAAACTCAGGTACTAAAGTAATGTCAAGTCATATCAATTACCCGATCTATGGACTTAGAAGCGGCTATACAAAGTATGTGATATCAGCACTTTCTTCTCAGAAATAAACTATATAAAAAAAAACCTTTAGATTCTGACTTGATTTATATCAGGCGTAACAGTTACTTAAGTAAATGACAAGTGGCAGAACACAATGATGCAATTCCTTATTTATATTTTGGATCTTTGCAGGTGACTTTACATTTGCATTGTCGAAGAAAGGAAGACGTTTGGTAAAATTCAACAGTTACAGCTACTACGAAGAAAGGGTCACGACTAAAGGAGTAGGGGTTTGGCGCTGCTCCACGCACGTCCCCCGAGGCTGTAATGCGCAGCTCAAGATGCTGCATGATGTTATAATTAGCGCCCGGGAAACTCACAATCACGACCCTCCTGGTGCTGAACAACTATATGTCTTGCTTGTAGATCCAAGAAGTGCGTGAAATATCAAAAATTGCAGTAGTAGCTTTAAGCAGTTTTATTCGTATTTGTTATTTAAACCAAAATCTTTGATTTAATTTATTTCGATAATATGAGTTTCTAGTTCAATAAATATTATTATAAACAGCCATATAGCAGTTTTGGTGTATTGTGACGTGCCGTGGTTAATTGATTTTTTAAAGGTTGTTATATTCCAGCCGTTTATATATCCGCCGTCATTTTAGAGTTAGAATCAAATGTTGGGATAAAAAACCTGGCCAGAATTTAGAAAAAAGTTCTTAAATCATAAAAAATACAATTAGTATTACATTTTTGTACTTGATAATACTTTCTTTTTATTGATTTTTAGCAAAAACGCATATCACGCTCATTCACTCTGATAACGCTTCAATACTTCATCTAGGTAAATAAAATGCAAAATGAAGTCAGCAGATCAGAATCATAATTTTAATTATCAACTTATTTTTGTTTGAACTGACCTTCTTAATTTTATTATAAAAGTAATGCATGTACTGGCCACGTGGCATTGTCGTTTTGATGTTTCTTGTATTAAATTAAAAGTGAAAAAAAAAACAATGCATTTTCGACTTGGTTTATACCTGGCGTAAAAATAACTTACCTAGCAATCATAAGTAAATGAAAGGACATTTTCGACTTGGTTTATACCTGGCGTAAAAATAACTTACCTAGCAATCATAAGTAAATGAAAGGACATACCCCCGTGATGCAATTCTGAATTCTATGTTTTGGGTCTTTACAGGGTTATTCACAACGTCGCAAAAAGGAAGGCGTTTGCTAAAACTCAATAGCTACAGCTACTATGAAGATAGAGTCTCGACTAAAGGAATTGGGTCTTGGCGCTGCTCTACACACCACAACCAACGTTGTAAGGCGCAGCTTAAGATTCTAGATGACGTCATAATTTACGCCCAGGAAACTCACAACCATAACCCCCCTGGTCGGCAACGGGACCAATAAAGAACTATGTATCTTGTTGTTACAATAATTAAGAATAACGCTGTGTATCTTCTAGGACGTCAATGAAAATAAGCAAATTGCCGTCAATGGAGCACTGTTTTCTGAGTGCTCAGTTATGGTTGTCAATCTAGCATCCTCTTTGTAAAATACTTCCTTTACCTACTACCGCGAGGGCGAGCGCGAGCGCTAACTTCTGGATGTACACTGTCAACAAGTATTCATAAGCGATGTCAAGTACTAAGTGAGTAAGGTTTTCGGTTCTGCGCTGTCCATTATTATACTATTGCGAACGGACTACCGCAAGCCCAACACGGATCATTGAAATAGATTAAACCATTGACTAAAGTTAATTTGATAATGTTCCTATTGATCGGGATACTTATCTTCTCCACATCCTGGAAAGTAGAATTTACGAATGAAAATGTAAGAAAAAAAGCTTTATCCAGTCATGTATTAGTTTTATTAATTTATTACCCGTAGCTTAGTCAGTTTTATTTTTTGTGGGCTAAGTGTTTTTTTTTTAAAACCTAATATTATTTATTGCACTTGTAAAAAGAAACGGTATCAGACCAGGAATCTACTTCTGTGTCTTACGCTATCCGGGCGCATCGTGCTTATAATACCACTCGGCCGCCGACACATTGGTAAGCCTGTTAAATTTTGCAAGTGTTTTTAACGAGTAGGCTGCGGCACACAGTTGTTTAACACAGTTTGATTTTTACACGAGCTACTTATACCTAATTCCAATAGGTGTTTAAGATTCCTTACTCCAATATATTAGCCCGTAATGGAATATTATGTAGCTGTTCCATTAAGAAATTGGTTAAACATACATAGTTTACTTTTACTCTCTCTCTCTAACTCACTCTCTCTCGCTCACATATACACGCTCGCGCACACACATGCACACAATGTTTTGTTTTGGCTGTATTTTCACGATTTATGATATATCCATAAACTTAATATTCCTATCGGAATAGAAGGACAAGTAAAAGCTGTCAAACGAAACCGATTTAAGATGTCAGTAACTAACATAAGTAAGTAGTTCTTGTCTTTAAAGATCATTGCTGAATCGGCGACATGAGGTAACTATATCCTGTTTTATAAAACTAAAATAAAATAGTACTAAGCTCCATATTTTTGGTTTCCTTGGTATTTATTAAAAACTTCTTGTATTGCACCAATAATTATGATTTCTACCAAAGGAAGAAGTCTTCTGAACATCGATGGATTCCAATGGAAAGGAAAAAGACTATAAAACTGATAAAATCAGATGCCATTGTCCTACGCACCACAGAAGGCAACCGAGATGTACGGCATTTGCGCATACTTTATATTACGTGATAGTAGCTCTAACTAACAGCCACACACATGGTCTACCTACGAGTACCTACGTAATTTTTTTACCAATTTTTATTTATTTATTGATCCACCAACATTTGTATGATTCATTACATGTATTTGATTCTATAATAACAAGAAAGAATTAAAATGTACAAATAATAACAGGCAGATACAACATGCAAGTAATAAAATTAGCTTTGTGAAAATATTAATCTAACATTAAGACAGGCACTATTACAAAAATACGATAAAGTAACCAAATATTCAAATTAAACATTATAAAAAATGTTCTCGCAAAGTGCGACGGAGCTTGTTAGGTGGGTCGCAGAATATGTCTATTACTTCACCAAATTCATTGACAACTTTACTCATTCTACAAATTGGAGAATTTGAGCCAAATACTGTTCTTCGGTGTGGCCTGGTCAATGAGGTAATCTTGCGGCCAAGACGCGGATAACGAATGGAGACGGTCATTTTGAATTTACCCAACATTTCAGGACAGTCTATAGCACCACTGATAATTTTGGAGGTGAAAATTAGGTCAATAATGTCTCTGCGTTTCTCTAAAGAAATCATTTTGTAAAATGCCAAATTTTTCTCATATGATATCCGTCTCTCAAAACTTCTAAATCCACGTGTCCACGACAAATGTCCTATAAATCTCTTTTGAATCCGTTCGATTTTAAGTGAGTGTGTAGCATAATGAGGCCTCTAAACTACAGCACAGTATTCTAATATACTCCTAACCAAACTGTTAAATAAAAGAATTTTAGTGCTAGGGCTACGAAAGACTTTAATATTTCTAATGAGGAATCCCAACATTCTAGACGCGCGCTTAGTAATATTTTCAATGTGGGGTATAAATGTTAGTTTTTTATCGAAAATAACGCCGAGATCACTAATTTGATCCAACTGTTTTAAATGAGTACCGCCAATGTGATATCTATAGTCGATGGTGTTATTTTTTCTGACATATTTTACATAGAAACATTTACTACTATTTAAGTCCATCCGATTTACCTTGCACTAATCAACCAGGTTATTCAAATCTTGCTGAAGCCTAACACAGTCATTTTCCTCCACAATTGTCAAGCCTAGCTTTAAATCATCCGCATAGAAGTACGCGTGAGAATTGTTTATCAATTCTGGTATTTCATTAACGAAAATACCAAACAGAATCGGTCCAAGATTTGACCCTTGGGGTACACCGGAATTTATATTTTTTAAGCCTGACTTATATCATCCATTCACAACGACAAAAAAAGCACGATCATTTAAGTATGATTTTAGCCAACTTAAGAGACTACCGGTGATGCCATAAGCTGCCAACTTTTTTATCAGTATATCATTTGGGACCCGATCAAACGCTTTACTAAAATCCGTATAAATAACGTCGACCTGTTTTTGCGCATCAAGTGATTCCATAATTGTTTCTGAGATATTTACCAAGTTAGTGCTTGTGGGCCTAGATTTAACGAAACCATGTTGGCTGGGGGTTAAGTATAGATTTAACATGTCTCTGAATAAAAGGACAAACAATTGATTCGAACAGTTTTGCAAATACTGATAATATAGATATAGGTCTGTAATTTTTGACATAATCTTCGCCATTGGTTTTATAAACCGGGACAACTTTAGCAATTTTCCATTCGTTAGGAAATTGTCCAGTAGAAAGAGATCGATTAAATATAATTAAGAGTGGACCAACTAGTTGTACAGCGCATTTGACATACAAAATTTTTTGACATAATCTTCGCCATTGGTTTTATAAACCGGGACAACTTTAGCAATTTTCCATTCGTTAGGAAATTGTCCAGTAGAAAGAGATCGATTAAATATAATTAAGAGTGGACCAACTAGTTGTACAGCGCATTTGACATACAATTTTTTTTACCTTGTACCTAATAATGATGTCTTTTTTATCGCAATTCACTTTGACTTTGCAATATTATCTCTATCACACAATAAAAAAGTGATGTAGCTTTTTACGGTGTTTTTTTCAAATTTTTTTAAATCAAAAATTTTTTGATAGTTGATCAAACAAAAGTTATCTCTGTACATCACCGTCATCATCATCATTATAAGCCAAAGGCCGACCACTGCTGAACATAAGCCTCCTCTAGGGTTTTCTACGGCAACCGATTGTAAGCGATCTGCATCCAGTTTAATCCTGTAATCTTCACAAGGTCGTCTGTTCATCTTGTCAGTGGACGTCCTACATCTTCTTTCGATAAAAGTAAATCCAGCATATACCTAACTGTTGTTATTCTGGTTTTGGTGCCCAAATGTGTTTAAAAATCTCGAATGAATGAACTTAATGATCAATACACAGATATTATAAGTAAATTTTCAGACAATATTTTGTCAATACTGCATTTTGAAGCTTAGTAAGTCGTGTAATGTAGTTAGAGTCAAATATACCCCTTTTTAAAATACTTTCAAAGAAAGTTAGTTTGGACGGGATTGAACTAGTCGTTTTTGAGATACAGCACATTTTCAACAACCGCAAACATAACTTTGTTTTTCATACAAACACCATGAAAAACAAAGTTATTTTTGCGTCAACAAAATATTGTGGTACTTTAGCTAAGTGGAAGTTAGTGGATAAATAATTAAATTTAAGTTGGCAAGGAACCCTCAGTGCGCGAGTCCGACACGCACTTAGCTGGGTTTTTTTTACCGACCCATTGCACACTGCGACTGTTAACAGCTATACAGTCGCGATGCAGTATCGATGCAGAAGCTTGCCATGGACAAATCATGTACTGCACTCGTATATTGGCGACGCATCGATGCTATCCCGCGATAGTATAGATGCAGTCGTACATTTTGCATCGATACTAACGTGCGTTAGCATCGCGACTGTATCGATGCTGAAAGTAGCGCAGTGTGTAAAGGTTGCCATTTTGCGACCGCATCGCTGCTGCTGCAGTGTGCAAATAGTCCTAAATTGTATAAAAAATGAAATGTGTTATTTTTTTATGTCAAGCGATTAATTTAAAATTTTAGCTTAATTTGAATTCACCACTTCCCTCTCTCTCTGCTATCTCCCTCCGGCAAGGCTGAATGGATCGGCTCCACACACCACAACGATGGATACATAGCAGATATAATTACTTACAACAGTAAACTTATAAATGTAAACCCTACTTACCACCACGTCGCTTTTATAAAATAATGCATACGTTAATGTTGAAGCAGAGTGAAAGTCGTTATTATCAGTGTTTTAAATTCTCATGGTCATTAACATTAGAATAGTTACGTACGGGATGCACCCTCAAGTTTGTTCAGATACTCCATGATCATGGCGCTTACAAAAGTGCTGCAATTCATAAATTATTAATTACATAACCAATCCCGTATCTAACTATTCTAAGATGTTGTATTTCGCTGTTGAAAATTAGTAACATCGCAACATCACCAAGCATTTGAAAAGTCAACGATTACAGTAAAAATTGTGTTTGTGTGCTGTATTAGTAGAGGGTTATTAAGTGTAATAAAATCTCCACATTACGATTATACGTATTTTTTCTTTGTTAAGTTAATACAATAAGTAAGGTTTTTTTTTATGATAAACTATTTTTTTAAAGTATTTTATTGAATGTTTCATGCTGTACCTATCTATATCTAGTTAGTTTACGTAATTCAGTAAATATTCCCAGTGCAAAATATTATAACATCTCTAAATTTCAGTGGATATTGTATTCACAACGTCTCAAAAAGGAAAGCGGTTGATCAGAGTGGGTGATTTCACCTACAGGCTGGCTGACGTTGGAAGTGTTCCACACACGACGGCCACCGTGGGTGCAAAGCTTATATCGTCACTTACAACGATGAAATCATTACCATTCATGATAGTCACAACCACGCTGCCTCAAAGAAGACGCATTTTAAGTTAAGTCAAAGTTGAAGCTATTATGACGTAATCTATACAAATCGGTTTATCAAAATCAACTGCATTCCTTCTATTGGCTTATAATGATCGTCATCCCAAAAAAATCATTTTCCCATACTAGTGTACCGATCAACTGACGCTAGTGTCCCATACAAAAAGTTGATAGATTTTTAGCAACAGAATCAGCACCGAGAAGGAATGCACTTAATTTTGTTGAACCCTGTATTTTTTCTCTAGTAAAATTAGTGAAGCTTCAGAAGTAGTTCTAATTGTTTATAAAGTAATTAAGTTCGAATATATTTTCATGCATTTATCTCATTATATTCTGCGTACAAGTAGAATAATAATTATAATAAAACTCTTTATTGAACAACACAAAGTAAATTATTCTTGAGAATAAACAGCATAAACGAAAATCTAAACCAGCCATTAATTAAATCCATCGCATTGGTACCAAACTCTGTTTTTATATCTATTCTATAGTACTTGTATCGTATCCATTAGCTCGAGTCTATGTGTGCGTTGTTGCTCGTGCGCAATTGAATTGAATTGAATTCATTTTATTTGCATAAAACATGGTAAATATACATACACATACATATTGTAGTGTTTATAAATACATTACAGTTCAACATGTTTTGTCTGGGTAAGACGCCATTTTGTTGGGCATGCTAGATTATAAGTCGAAAATATGTAGTAACTTCTGTTTTGCATTTTAGCACTTAAACACTAACCCTTATAAAATTCCGCTATTTGTGCACATGAGCACAATTCCTTTTTTTAATAAAGTTTAGTTTTAGAAAACGAAGACGTTTATATTTTCTGTAATAATCGCTAATTTTACTGTGACGCCTTTTCAGTGTATAATACAAAGAAAAAACCGGCCAAGCGCGAGTCGGACTCGCGCACTGAGGCTTCCATGCCAACTTTAACTGAATTAGGGAATCCACTAACTTCCACTTAGTAAAATACCACAATATTTTGTTGATTGCAAATATAACTTTGTTTTTCATAGTGTTTGTATGAAGAACAAAGTTATGTTTGCGGTTGTTGAAATTTTGCTATATCTCAAAAACTTTTCGTTTGATCCCATCCAAACCAATTTTGAAAGTTTTTGTTAGGATCTACATTATTTTTGACGACCCGTCTGGTGTAGTGGTCGAGAAATCGCCTACTACACAGCGGGTTGCGGGTTCGATCCCCGCACAATACAAACATTTGTGTGCATGAACATATCTGTTTGTATTAGTCTGGGTGTTTTCTATGTATCTAAGTATTATATCCGTTGTCTGGCACCCATAATACAAGCTTTGAGTTGCTTACTTTGGGACTAGATTGCGATGTGTGGGAATTTCCAAAGGATATTTATTGTATTTTTTTCAAAATTTACACTAGCTTAGTTTAAAAGTTACAGGGGGGGGGGGGGACGCCCATTATACCACTTTGGAAGCGTCTATCTATCAAAAGTTACACTTTAAAAGAAAATGGTTTTTGGAACCTCTATGTCATTAAAATACCTATTCAAAGACGCACACGCATATATACAAGATACGTCTTCCAACCAAATTTCAACATTGTGATGCTTATAGTTAAAGAATAAAGTGGCAGTGACATACGTACGGACATACAGACAGACAGACTTGACGAAACTATAAGGGTTTCGATTTTTGTTATTCGGTTACGGAACCCTAAAAAACACGCTTCCATAAGTAACCATCGAAATAGGTGTTTGAAATGGTAAAAGGTTTAAAAAATGTAAGTGTATTTGAACATATACTCGTATTCACACACATATTAATTATTACGGTTTTACATATTGTTTACCAATCTGTACTAAGAGAAGAAAATCCATGACCACGACACTTGTGATAGTGCTGACAATCTGTCAATCGAAACTGTTAAGTAGTAATCTCATAAAAAACACTTTTAAATGTTAGAGTGTCTTCTATTAACACTCTGACTGCCTTTAAAAATTATGAAGAATAACCAAGAAAACGCACCAGTTTTGACGCGTAATTAAATTAAAAATCGATAAAAACATTTAAGATATTTAAAAAAAACTGCACACTCGGGCCCGAGTAGTCGGAACACAGCATGCTAATGGTCAAACACTCGGCTCTAAGTGCCATGTGTAAAATGATGTTTGAAAAATACGCCGCCGTAAACACTCGGGTCCGAGTGGGTGGCACCGCTGGAGTAGTTCTCGCGCACTCGGGCCCGAGTGTTCGGCACTAAACGGTTAAAACTACTCAACAATTCTGGTATTTTATAATCCATTTATTAATTAATAAAGTCGTCAGTCAATCATCAATTTAGCATGTAGTGTTGTAGAAACCATTGTAGAATGTCCAAAATAAAACATAATTAATAACAAAAGTTGATTTTCGATTCAAATTCACAACATCTCAAAAGGAGAAGCGGAATATCAAAATGGGTATAAAATGCTATTTTTAATTCGTAAAGATGAAAGTAGAACCCAAAATATTTAACTTTGTTAATTAAAATAACCTGCTTTTGCTTTGCGAAGTTGGCAGTCACACTTCCGTCTACATATAAAAAGGCATATTCGTGATAATTCTTTGGCTGTTTTATTCTACAGTCATATTTTTATTTCTACCAACATTTGGAAAAAGTTGAGTTCTGTTTAACACAAAATATATTTTTGTTGATTTCTCATGTTCAGTTTATTTCATTTAAATAGGTATTAAAAGCTTGTGGAACAGATTTAACGTGTCTAAATGCAAATGATAGCTGATGAAAAAATAATTATTTATTGTGAAACTAGCGTTTCTCCGCCGCTTCACCCGCGTATGATCATAGCCTTTATGCTATTGGTTTATGTTTTATTAAAATCCGTCTAGCCGTTTTTCCGTGTAGCATTTATAAAACATACATCCATACATTCATTCTCACACACTTTCGAAATTTTAATATAAGTAGGATGAAGGATTAAGCATGTTGACGTAAAGGAAGTAACTGTGAAACCTTCAATTTCAGTTACATACGGGTATCAATCATCTTAATGGGGCTAGAGAATCATTAGGATCAACGGCTTCACGTACAGATTATCAGCATGTTATGATGGCCCGTCCGCTGGGTGTGCTCTACCGACCACAATCGAGGTGGCCGTGCTTACGTCACTCCTTACAATGAGGAAAGTCTAATACAACGCATTCACACAGTTCGAGGAAACTTACAATTTTTGTACAGAATATAAAGAAGATTTTGCCGAACTCTACGAAATCTGAGTGAAAAAACACAATTGTTTTGTGAATCCGTGCCGAACCGTTACAAATCGTGATGATGAAATTAAAAACTTTTTACGTTTTATAGTATAATATTTGTGCAATAAAGATATATTATTATGACTTATTGACGTCTGATAATTTTGCTTTTACTTCGATAAAATAATTTTCTAAAGCAAAACCCGGTTCAGTGATCGATAAAGACCTTAACCAAGTGTAAGAATGTCCATTTTAATGGCCATTGTTTTTTTTAAAAAAAAAACACAATTGTATATACGAGATCTAATCTAACCATAATTTACCTTTACTAGAAAAATTGTCGCTGACCGATTCAGGTACCATTTTGCTACCTTCTCGTTATACAGATCCCTCTTATGATTTTTCAACAATTATGATTTTCTTCCAGATTTTGGGACTGCTAAATACATCAAGGATCATCAAGAATGGGCACGCGACAGCTTATATATAATAATAAAAAGTATCGCTTCTGCTCTACGTGGGGACAAAAGACACGATGGCGATGCACAACGCCCTCCTGTCCTGCTGTTATTCGCACCATAGATGACTTCATAGTGTCAGTCAATGAAAACCACAACCACACTCAATGAAAATCACCTGATGAAACAATAAGCTACAATGCCATTTTAATAAAAACAAGAAAACCACAACCTGAGTAAATCTGGTAAAAAATTAAGTCTCGATCTGGGTTGTAACCAATTCACATTAGAAGTGGAATTCACGAATTGATAAGAAAAAGAAATGAATTCAAAAGGATTACATGAACTACCACAATTTAACTATTTGTTTTTGCATATTGTATGCCCTGCAAATAAGCTTTTGGTTCAATTTGATTTAAAACAATTATAAAAAAAGGTAATTACCTTTTTTTATAAGTTAGGTTAGACACTCTCCAGAATCCTAACTAGTCTTTTTCAGTCATAAATTGTATGTACTTATATGCGATGTCAAAAAGTTATTAAACTGCTTATATGTATAAAAAGTGGCTAATAGCCACTTTATATATCGATAAACTAGCAAGCATAAATATGTATTTTAGATTATGCAAGAGCGCAGTACATTTTGTCTCTCCGAGGGAAACGTATGCTAATGTACAACGGTCAAAAATTTCGTTTTTCTGTACGTAGTCAGACCAAGGAACGGTGGAGATGCTGTAAACACTTTTGTCGAGCAGTCATAAATACTATGAATGATAAGATTGTGATGATAAATGACAAACATACACTTTTGTCATACAAAGGAATTATTTGACGACACGTTTGGCGCTCCTGACTTAATAGCTTATTTTTTTCTTTTCATTTATTACCATATAAATAGAAAACAAATGGATACCATACAAAAACGATTAAACCACTAAGGTTTGTGTAAATGCTGCTACAACTCACATCGATACTATTGATTATAAATTAATATTGCTTAACTATTTACAATAATATTATTGTTAACAGTTAACCAATATACTAACTTAAGGAAACTAAGGAACAGTTGCGATAATACAATATTCTTCTGTTCAAATACTATTCAACTAACTTAAATATTTCAATCTTTCGAAGAGGTGACTACATTCTAAGCAAAACTTGTAAATAATGTGATTTCAGTTTATATTTAATGTTCAATGGTGTGATACTATTGCGAAGGTTACTAGGTAGCTCGTTGATAAGCCGAGGAGCAAGATAGGCGGCCGTGCGCTCGCCGTAGGCATTGTTCGCGCCGATCGTGTCGAGCCGGTTCGCTGCGACCGAGCGGGTGAATACAGGGCGTACACGTTCTTTCCTTACGGCATCATCGAAGAAATATTTCTTAAGAAAGCAATTTTTAAACTGTACGTGAATAGATAAGACTTTACAGTGTTTAAATAAGCCAATACCATTATTTATGAATTGTTTTTTTTATATTGATGGAGACTTTATTTTTAATTATTCTTAGTTGAAGATTATATAAACTATTGAGGTAGGTTTTGTATGTACGGCCATAGCTGCTGAGGCCGTCTTGTATATAGGATTCCGCCAATATATACTAGCGATTACGCCGGCGCCGTCGCGAGTTCAAAACCCGCAAGGGAGGGACACCACAATAGTTGGTGTGTTGTCTGGCACATATTATTATTTTATTTGAAAGTTGGCGTTGGAGTTTGGAAGTTGGCGGTGTTTCACCCCCGTGCCTCGGAAAAGCACGTAAAGCCGTTGGTCCTGCGCCTGAACTCTCTCCGGTCGTGTCAGATTGCTGTCCCATCGGGCTATGAGAGTGAAAGGAATAGAGAGTGCACCTGTGTTTGCGCACACACTTATGGACTATAATATGTCCCGCGCAGTCGGTTAGTCGTTATGACTGGCCACCGTAGTCGAAATCGCCTAGGGGGATTATTATACTATTATTATTTTATTTGTATATGTAATATATTATATAAAATATTACGTATACAATTAAAATATCGTTGTAAAAGTTGCTTGTGGATTTTGTTTCATTAAAGTTCATTTTATTCGTTAATTTATTTATTTATTTGAGAATCCTCGGTTGATGTAGTAACAACCTTTCAAGCTGTTATATTTTTTTTAGATGTCAATACTGAGATTAAGAAATGGCGTCGAAGCTTAAGTCACCGACGGGAGCAAAAGCGGTTGGCAGAAAGAAGACGGAGGGAGAGGATTAAGAAAGATCCTGAATTATACCTACTGGCAAAAGAAAAAAACAGACAAAGATACCGCAAAAGAAAAGCCGAGGGAAAAATGATTCCGTTGTGTGAAATGAGCAGTCAAGAAAGAGAGTTGGTGAGGGAGCGGAATCGCTTGAAAAGCAGAATATTTAGGAAAAGAAAGAAGTATGTTATCGATCGTCAATCTCCAGTCATCTCTGAAGATCCACCTTCAACACCACCGCCCCCCGCAGTGCAAAAAGGATCTGAATAAATAATAATAGTATCTTAAGTTCAAAATAGCTTCCCATTAAATCGTTACTAAAAACCATAAAAAAAAACATGAACGTGAATGGTTGTGATTGAAAATTGATGCTCTAAGAAAGTATATCTAGTGAATATCCGGGATTCCTAGACGTAAATTGATTTAATAAATACACTATTAATAACGTTACGTAATTGAAACCAAAACTGCATTAATTAAAATTTCAAACTTACCTTCTGAATCATTTAAAGTAGTTGCTACATTATTTGACACTATTTTTAATGCAATTGCACTACAACGAGGAAAGCCAAATCTGGAGTTTCAAGGGTATAAATACTTTTTAAAATTTAAAAAATAACAAATCACGTTGGAATTGGTCTACTCATGAACCACAGGGATGTAATATTAGAATCTTTACTGTTGAAGACGTGATTGTCGACATCAAAGGCCAACATATACATCCTCCTTCATCACGTTCTATAAAGAAAGTATAGGCATTAATGTAGATATGCATTTTGGCGACGTAATTACTTTTTTAAATGCAGATTAGGTTCCGGTTGAAAAGCTTCCCTGAAAAAACCCCTGATGTGGGGCTCTATTTATAATTACACGCGTCAACATTTCAACAGCCATATTCACGCAAATGATGCGATATTGGACACCTGTTGTCACTTATTGCTGGTGCTAGCATGTGTGCTATTGGGAAAAAGTTAAACCGTATGTTATGTCACAAGCGATGCTATTTGCTAAAGTAAATTAAAATAAAACATAAAATGTCTACCTTTATTGCTCTTTGGCCTGCTGCAGAATCAAAGGAGACAGATTTTCCCAATACTTGATGGATATTTGTGATATATAAGCACTTACTATGAATTTGTACATGATTTTTAAAATATACTGATCGTTTTTGTGGAAAAGGGTGTGAAAGGTATACCTGTTTACAATGGCAGAAAAACAAAAAAACAGCAAACACGTTCCAAATGAAAAATACTAGAAAAATTAAATATGTCTAAGGTAATAATTATGTTGTAAGCCGAAATATTTCAAACCAACGTCTCTCTCAGTCAGTTTAATGATATATCAGGGTATTAAACCCCTTTTTAAAGATCGTAGCAGACATATTATCAAATGAAAAGAAAGCCGAGCAGTTCAGTATTCTTCATACAAATGATTTATCATCTTGTGATAGCTGATCAGAAAATCGATAATGGATAACGGTTATTTCTAGGTAAAGTAGAGTACGTCGAAAAGAGCCAAACGCCAACAGTCTGATTAAAAGCGGGGTCTACGAGGACACAGTTGTTTTGATCAGTGGAGAACATTATCATTTTTTGCGCATTTATTATAATAAATAGCACTAGGCTAAATCTAAACGAAGGTAACCCTAATTGAAAAAATAAACTAGTTGCAATTTTAAATGCTGTTATTTGTTTTAAAATTTGTGCATGAAGAGTTTAAAGTTATAATATGACATACGCTAACGCAATTCCTCATACTTTTAACTCTAAAAGTGGTATTACTCGTACCAAATTTGTTTTGTTATAAGTCACCTACGAGTTCGTTTTACTTTAACAATTACTGACATTTGTGTGCTATTACTGTTACGCTTTTAAAGCATGGTTTATTACCGACTTAAAAAAATAAGGTAATCAATTCAATGTGTATGTATGTGATATCGTTAGAATTTGATAATATTAGAGTAATCATCATCATCATCATTATTGTCAGCCAAAGAACGTCCACTGCTCAATATAGGCCTCCCCACGGTTTTCCACAGCGACCGACTGTGAGCGGTCTGCATCCAGTGTGATCCTGCGATCTTTCCAAGGTCGTCTGTCCATCTTGTCGATAGACGTCCTACGCTGCGCTTTTGGTCGAAGGGTCTCTTATCTAGAACTTTTTTGGCCGGAAATATTGAAGTATGTTGATTTATTAGGGCTCCCAAAAACGTGTGCAAAACTTCTTAAGTGTTTGTCCAAGGATTTCTCAAAGACGAGACGTCATAACAAGATGATTCTTTTTAGTTCGATCAGGTATATTTCAACTAAGGGTAAAGTGTAATGACTGACGTAACTATACGGGTTTTTTGTCATTCGGCTACGAAACCCTCAATAGAGCTCCTTGTCTAGGCTACATTGGGTCACTCTTGTCTAGACTAGATTGGATCGCTCTGTCTTTCCTGTCTCTTATTTCTTACGTCGCACAAGAATTTATACTTTGCATGTTCTAGAAAAACACAACGAAATTTAATGATTTACACAATTTTATTAACTTGTTTTTTTTTTTCTATTTGTTTCCCAGAATGCGAATACATATTATCTAAGCGAGGAAAGCCCATGCTTCGCATGGCTGGATACACATACTACAGGCAATCGGTTTATAAGAACTCGAAGATACGATGGTTGTGTACCATCCACTCTAAGGGGTGCACCGCCTCATTGATCACATGCAAAGATAAGCTATTGTCAGTGAGGAACCACCACAACCATTTGCCAATACAATAAAATAACCTGGATAAAATTGTGCAAGTTTATAAAAAAATACTTCTTATCAGATTGAAGTTAGTCAATCTGATAAGAAGTTTGATGTATGTTGGATGTGTTGGATGTATTTGATTAACTTCCTTTTATGTGTAAGACATTATTATAACCGTGTACTCCTAATTTTACAAATTAAATAATAACACATAATCGCATAAAAGTATTTTATTACGTAATTTATATTAACATTTACCGAATACAAATTGACACTGTGTATTTTATTTTGCACTAGCGGACCCAACGAACTTTGTTTCGCCCTCGGCCCGTTCCGCCCCGGTCCCGATCAGAAAGTATAGGTCTTAAATTTCATAATTTTCCGAGCGTTTTTCTTGATTTTTCATTTCATAATATCCTTCTTCTGACAATAAAAAAAAACACATATATGAAAGAATAAGTCCAGTCCAGCCGATCACGCGTAATGCAATGACTAAGGGAAATATGTTTTTTTAAAAACAGGGTGCGGTTTTGGTTCAGTGACATCCAACTCGGGGATGATAATATAAGATATGCTTATTTAAAAATATTTTTATGCGATGCGAGGCATAATTTAATGCGACATTAGGGTTGTAAGAGGTTGAAAAGGGGATGAAAGGTTGTATGGAAGTACTATCATTTGCAAAGCTAGAAGCTTGTAACTTAGTTTTAAGGCTGTTGATTAGAAATAAGTACACATACAAATACTTATGTATCTTATTTGTAAAGTGATTAGCCTAAAAATATAAAAAGTTACTATAAGTCACCATTTCACGCGGACGAAGTAGCGGGTACAGCTAGTTTATAAATATGTAGGATTTTAGTTTTTATGTCTTAGTTTTAATTTGATCTTAGTCTAATGAACAATTGTATTTTTGAAATTAATAGCTGTATTAGTGTAAAACTTTATATAAAAAGCATTTAGTGGTTTAAGTGTGAACTAGATCTGTTTTCATTAACCTTCGCATTTATAATAATAGTAGGATTAAGTCTTGTAGATTTTTTCATCTTTACGTAAAATATAAACCTCAAATGTACTTTTACGGATGGTTAGCTGTACCTAACCATTCGTAAAAGAAACAGCACCGACGACATCCTCATTGAAGTTACTTTACATCATAGTACACAAAAACTGCTGTGATTTCATGGAAGCAATCACGTATCAAACATCTAAACATACTAAAATACACATTTATTAGATCCAAGGAAATAACAGTAAAATATGCATAAAAATTCTCCCAACCTAACTATTTTCTTACACAAAAACGTTTCTTTTTGGAAAGAACGCGAAGATGGATTTGATAGCTATTCGTCGAGAACTCTGTTATTGCTAAGAAATTCGGACATTGTCATTCCGTTTTGGACTACACCTAAAAGTGGTCTTTAAAACAACAATTGTTATACGAATGACGTTAAAATGGTATTATTTGCACATGGCCGTCCATTTGCAACTTACTCGCTTAACTTATTTTATATATTTTATGACGTTATTCTCCAAAAAACCAAATCAAAACATTTGAAGGTTTTGATTTGGTACTATTGGACATGCATTACTCTCATCTCAAACCTTGCAGCAAAATTGTATTATGGAAAGCAAAAACAAATTTTATGGTACCTTCACATGCACGTCTCAATAGTGATACTGTTTTGGTTAGAATTAGGTCATTCAAAAATAAAATGTGATCATCGTAATAATTTCTTTTCAAGTTTGATTAAGAACCTAACTGTCAGAAATGGCACGCTCACATTTAATTTAACTTTTATTTAAATAAATCGACCAAATCATGGTGTCTAGTAATTTTGCAATTTAATTTCTTGTAAAAGTTATACTCATGATAAGTACATTCGTTGTTGGCTTCTTTTTGGTACCATTACATGTATTTAAACCGCAACCTAGCTCTCTCAATTGTATTTTACAATGTATTACTTACTCCACATATTTTCTAGGAACCTCCGCAGTCATATACATGGGCAGCCGTGGAGGTACCGTGCTAGCCTTCGAAGGTTTTCACTTTAATAAGCATAGAATATATCGTAATGGAGATGAGATAAGATGGCGATGCTGCTTGCACAAAAATAGCTGTAAGGCCGTAATGTACACATATGGAAAAGAAGTCATAGGCCCCAAATTTAAACACAATCAACCACCCATTGATGTCAAAAATTCCGTCACTCACTCATAAAAGTATAATTATATGATACTATTTTAATAATTACTATGTACGGGAACTGGTCCGGGAGCAATTGAAACTTGGCAAAGACGATACATTTGTTTTAAGATATTAATCAATATTAGCAGTGAGTTATTTAATAGATTAATGTTTTGAATAACTTACATAATTTAGTCATAATCAAGGTAATATTTTCGATATGAAAATAGAATCGATGTATTTGACGAGATTAAACCCCTAGAGTAACAAACTTAGTTTCTTTTTTCTACTACTTAATTCAAAATAGAGTTGTATGCTGTTTGGTGTATCTAAAGTCATCATGAAAATGCAACCCATCATTAGTTAATTAAACTAAGTAGTGCGAAAGATGCCGCAACCATCGTTGATTGTTAAAGACTGTGTATTTTTTGAATAAATAGTAAGGAGATTCAACCAATTTAATATTATAAATTAATAATTAAATATTTAATTGAAATAGCTGTGGTTTAATTACTCTTCGTAATAACAGCTTTGTCATTTCAACGTCCACCAATATTTTTGAACGCTGTCGTCGCGCACGGTCCAAATAGATCGGTTTATTTAAACATTTCAAATATCATAGTTTATAAACTTAGTGTGACCAGTCTAAACATATACTAAATGTATTTATTTATCCCAATATATTTTTCCAACCTGTAACATTCAGATCCAATGATACGCCCTGGAGATCGCGGTGGTCCGATTCTGGTTTTAGGAGACTTCGAATACATCAGGCACAGGCCGGCTGGGGACCATCGCACAAGATGGCACTGTCGGTACAGCAGACAGAAGGAATACAAAGCGGCCCTCTACACTTGCAACAACGAGATCTCCTGCGGCAATGTAGAGCATAATCATGACCCCGTTTTCAGAAGAACGTTTAGTTTATACCTAATTTAAATTAATCTCAGTAAAAGGACTACCATAACTGATAAAATTATTTGGAAATCAAGTTCATCTACTTTTAAAACATTGTGATCTTTGAGACAGTGAAATAGCCATTGACTCGTGCTACTTTCACACAAAGCAAATGTTATATGATTGTATTTAAAAATATTTAAAACTTTCAATTCTATTTTTTAACAATCAAAAAATGGTCTTATTTATTTAAAAGCCCCAAAAAATCAGTAGAAATAAGTATTTTCCTATTTATAACCTAAAACTTCTTTGTTAATTCATGGTTTGAAATTAGTTTTAGAGGTCTTCTTTGAGCAGTCAGGCCATGCAATCGCTGTGGCCGTGGAATGGTCCTGGATGGCTATAGGTTCGTGAAGCACAAGGAGAATGGCCCAAAAACTAGATGGCACTGCGTGCTCCACAAGCTTGGTTGCCGAGCAGCTGTCCACATCGCAGAAAAGGACACTATACTCAAATATAATAATGAGCACAACCATTAAAACTATCCTAATAGCGGATAGTGGAAGAGTTTATTTGTTTGAATATTGGATATTTTCAGTTCATTATAAAATATCATTTGAATAATTATTATCTTAGAAGTACTTAACCAAGACCAAATTATTCGAGCTCAATGTGTGGTTTAAAATCTAGTTGCGTTTCTCTACGTATGATGATTATGTAGTAGGTTCGTAGCAAATGCTTTGAGAAAACTAATAAATAGATCGTAGCAGTAAGCTCGTAGCAAACGCTACGAGCTACGAAGTTTTCTTTGTCTGTGTTCGGGACACACTTTCATCCCACGGCGCATGCGTTGTCACGCTAGTTGTTTAATCTTCGTCAAATATCGGTCAACGTTTAAAATACATACACAAGAGAGCAGAAAAAATAAATAACTAGAATTCGCTAAGGGACTTGTGAATGGCGCGATAAGTCATATTCCTGAAATTATATGGCCTCTGTGATACATACCGTAACGATTTATTCTCGGTTCGCGTATACTTTGGTAATGATGGTATTCACATCATACAGCCTAAATCCATACAGTTTTCTGCTAAATTTAATCACGGTACAGCTGAAAGAAGAACGTTTCCGATTGTCTTGTCTTGGGGTACAAATGTGCACAAAATGCAGGGAGCTACTGTACATCATGCTGTTATTTATCATATTGTTAGGATTTTACGGGCTAAATAACAAAAAAAAACTGCTATGCGCTCCGACCTACGCCGTAGTCAATCTTGCACTAAAATAATAAAACTACCAAAATGAAATAAATAAATACTTTTTTATTAATAACCTTTTTATCTGTTAATAAAATGAACCAAAATTTATAAATAATTTTAACCTGATAATAGAAATACCATTATAAAGGTTTTGTAGGAATAAACGTGTGTTACATTGTAATAGCAAAAGAAAACTATCGAAAATATATATGCTACATGTTATTTAATGTTCCATCACAATGTTACACGCTTTTTTTCTTTAAAACCTATATAATGCTAGTTTTCTTATCAGCTTATTTTTTTATAACGTTTTGTTAATTTTATTAACAGGTAATGAAAGCTTGTAAAAGTATTTCTTATTTTATTTTATTCAATTGCCGATTTTATCCTCTATGCCAAATTTTTTGAAGTGAAAACTTCTTTAGCGGCGTTGAGCACTTTTGTGGGATGGGGGAAAAATGTGAAACTCGCGTCAGGACACGTGGGCTGATCGAAAAACCGTAAGACGGTTGGCGAAATTATGGATGTAAGTTGATTTTTCTGAGAGATAAACTTTTTAATGTAATTTATATAATATAAATTGTAATGTTTGTGTACGATAGCGCAATAAATAAATATTTTATTCTATAAAAATATTTTATTATTATTATTATTATTGTATTCTATCACAAAAATGATAGTACTTTTATATTGATAATAACTATTCCAAAAAATCAAAAATGCACAACGTTGATATTCAAGTTTTCACTTCTGCCGGCACTCCCGGAGTGCAATTTGTGTTTTTTTTTTAACTCTTGTCGTTTTTTTTGTATAATTATTATTTTTAAAATTCATCCGTTTGTTATATTTACTAATGTTGTTTTTTACTATGTTTATTGTTTTTAAGATATTCGGTGGGAAAACCAAGGTCGTGGAAACGCACTAATAATTAAGGGTTATAAATTTACGAAACATGAAGTACGTGGAAACAGGGCAAGATGGCGCTGTGCGAATTACAGACATGGATGCAGAGCCGCTGTCTTTCTTCATAACGATCACACTATAGTCAAGTTTGTGAGGGAACACAATCATTAAAACTGAAGAATTTTTAGAAAGGACGAGAATTACTTATGAACTATAGTACGTACGTAACGTTAGTAGAGTTTAATGAATAAAGATAAATGGATAAACGTGATTTCATATATTTTCAAAAACCTGGAGCTCTTTTTTTAATCATTCGCGTCAATATTTTGAGTGTTTTTCAATTGAAAATCAATTCAAAGTCAATCACGCTAAAAAGAGACGCGGGTAATAACAAAATTAAAAGCCATATTTTTTTTTATTCCTGCTGTGCAAATTTAGACAGATTTTCATTCGTGAATTTTACATAAATCAGGGAAAATTCCATGCGTGAGCTTTCTTTGACTGTTTTTTAAACCAAATATATTCATACATATTGAATAATTGTTTTACCTACATTTTTTTTAATATTTATCACTGTTATGAATTAAAATACATGAATCAATTTTCTATGTTTTACTTTAAAACTGGAATTACTTTTTTACATTGAATAAACGATTTTATCGCTAATTCATTTTAAGTTTTTGATAAAGAATCTTACTTCATATATAGCTGTGAACCAGATATGTGTTTTAATAAAATTGCACAAAAAAAAATGCATTTTTAAAAAGGAAGTCAACAGTGACAGTGATAAAATCAAAAAAGGTAAGTGAGGTTATAGATTAAAAAAGCCACATGCGTGACTTCTTGCTTTTGCGATAGATAAAATCGTGCTCTTTTGTTCGTGCAGGGGGCAAATATGTTTACATATCTTTAACTATCGCTATTTTCAAAAAACTGCTTAAAGAACATCTACTCTCTTCAAAATAATTCTATCTACTCTTATGTCTCAGTTTATTTCCTTTCATTTCATATTGGTTTGTGTATATATTATTATGTATGATTATTACTGTGTTGGTATATATATATAAATGTGTTATATATATATTTTATAAATATGTATATTATTTATTTATCTGTTCTTATCTTTATATAATTATTTTTATTATACAGATATATTTCTATTCCACTTTTACAGCTCTTCATTTTCATTTTCTTTTCTTTTTATGCACAAAATACCCCTTCCTATAAAACTCATAATTTCTTTACCCAAAGGTTGTCTGGAAGAGATCGCTTATAGCGATAAGACCGCCTAAATTGTACATTTCCCTAAAACGAATTTGTAAATCAATTTATGTAATGTGCAATAAAGAGTTATCTATGTATCTATCTATCTACGACAGAGACAAATATATATAACAACTTTTTTCATATTCATATTTATTTATTACTATCATCATAAGAAAAATATACACATATTAGCTTAATTAATAGTATCTTAAAGCCTATTACAGGTTTGTCTAGATACTAGTGTTCTCAGTAATCGTTGAGCATCCATACTCGTATAGCAATACAAATCATTAATGAATAAAAATTAATACAAAGTACAAAATAACTATAGATTATTTTAGTCACACAGGTGTTCAACAAAACGACTGCATATCTGCGAGTATATCTGCTATTAAGTGAACGCGCACATCGATCTACTCGACGCATCGATTGCACCGGTTGCATTAAGCGACACGGTGTGCGAACTAGCTGCGTTTGCGCATAAACAACCCCATTCATGCAGATCACTCGCTTATGTGCGCATTCGCCTAGCCGCGTACAGGATGCTTCAACTTAGTACACGCTCATTCAGTAAACACTAATGTTGTTTGAAAATATGCTTTTAATATTCTTTTGATATTTTTTTTGTTAATTTTATTTTTTATTTCTGTTGGTATTTTGTTAATAAGGTCTGGTATAAGGTATTGGCTTCTCCTTTTTCCGTAGTCGTTATTAAATTTTGGAATTATAAGTTTTTTGTTTGTTATACTTCTAGTAGTGATTTCGTGTTTAATTGGTATTTTTAGACTATTTTCAAAGTATTGTTCAAGAAGTAAATTAAGTTCGACTTTTTTATGTATTGGTAAAACACCGCAATGCTTAAATAATCCCCACATGTCATCCAAATATTTACTTTTTATTTTTGTTGGAACAATCATTTTTAATAACCTGTATTGTAAATTTAAAATCTGATCTAAGTACGTTTTATACTTTCGACCGTAACTACTTAGACCATATGATAAAATACTTTCAACTAACGTCTTGTACATTGTCAGAAGGACGTCATAAGGTACTTTACTTTTAATTATATAGAATTTTGCCAGGATAGCTCTGTTTTCTCGATATGTTTGAGCCAGTTAAATCTATTATCAATCACCAATCCTAGATATGTATGTTCAGTAACTTGCTCAAGCTCCATACAGCTGCTACTGGTACATTGCAGTTTTGCATGAAGGCAGTCATGACTATGGGCGACTACTTTTACGCGTATACTACTTAAGTAGTGATTACGCGCAGAGCGTACGTGTATTAATTTCGTTTTATTGGCATTGAGAACAAGTCCCGAGTCATGTGACCATTTACATATTGCAGTGAAGTCTGCTTGAATACGTTCTTGTGGAACCAAAGGATCTTTGTCAGCTGCTACAAGACACGTGTCGTCTGCGAATTGGTAAACTGTACAGAACTTGATGACGTTATTGAGATGGTTGACGTATGTTAAGTAGTGCAAAGGGCCGAGGACCGAACCCTGCGCTGTGCCTTCGGTAACATTGACTTCCTCGCTAAGCCTATCACCTATTTTAACGTGGTAACTCCGAAGTTTGAGGTAGTCCTTGCACCAATCTAGTAATTTACCTCTTATTCCACTATCATCCAATCTTTCTATAAGCAGTTCATGCCGCAAAGTGTCGAATGCTTTCCCATAATCAATAAAAACTAAAATTACATGTTTTTTGTCATTGAGATAATTATTGACTTCATCAGTAAAGCGAGATAACAACATCGTAGTGCTTTTACTTGATTGGAATCCATATTGTTGAGAAGATAAGATAGAATTCTCAGAGAAGAATTTTTGGATTTTACTGCAAGTAAATTTTTCTATGACTTTGTCTACAACTGGTAAGATTGTAATCGGACGGTAATTGCCATAATCTTGCGTGCTACCACCCTTATGTATAGGCCGAACGATCCCTTTTTTCAAATCTTTGGGGTAGCGTCCTGTAGCTATACTCGTATTAATCAACCTTGTTATTGCACCTACAATTTTATCTGCTAGTCTTACTAGGTCAATTGCCCGAATGCCATCTACACCCGGGGCTTTATGTGGGTTGGTTTTTTTAATTACTTTAAGAATTTCCGAATCTGTAGCTTTAGGAAAGAACATTGATTTGTCTACTAATTTCGTATAATCTTGTTTATTCAATAGATTGTGAGGGCAATTTGGAATAATCGACTTAACATTATGTTGGAACTGATCAGCAAATTTGTTAGCTATATTTTTTAGACCGCCAACATCATCACCAAATGCGTTTATGATTGATTTATCAATAGATTGTGTTATTTTCCCCGTTAAATTATTTATTATTTGCCACAACTTTTTTGTATAATTTTCAAGAAGTCTATGCCAATAACATGGCTAATTAGCTATTATCTTATAGGTCTTCGAAGGTTTTCACTTTAATAAGCATAGGATATATTCTAATGGAGACACGATAAGATGGCGATGCCGCTTGCACAAAAACGGCTGTAGGGCCGTAATGTATACATATGAAAAAGAAGTCAAGGTCATTTTTTTTAACCGATATAGTGCCGACTGTATTTATGCACCGCCTATAAAATATCTTGTTTGTATTAAATAGTCAAAAGTGCTATTTAACGCTTTAGGTGGCTATAAGTAAGACGACCCGTCTGATGTAGTGGTTGAGAAATCGCCTACTATGCAGCGGGTTGCGGGTTCGATCCCAGCACAATTCAAACATTTGTGTGCATGAACTTGTCTGTTTATATTGGTCTGGGTTTTTTCTATGTATATCATGTATATATTTACAAACAAAAAGTATTAAAGTATTATATCCGTTGTCTGGCACCCATAACACAAGCTTTGAGTTGCTTACTTTGGGACTAGATGGCGATGTGTGGGAATGTCCAAAGGATATTTATTTATTATTATTTATATTTATAAGTCGTCATGTGTACTGTAAATGTCATGTCATGTGAAATTCAATAAAGCGATTTCTACAGCGTTATATTTCTGAAAAAAAAATGAATTTTGCTATTATTCTGTTTATGCTTGCTTATTTGTATTCTACATCGTATTTTTTTAAAAACATTCAGCAACGAATGTAGCAATCTTGTTTTATTTCAGAGAATGCATGCAAAATGATTCAAACACAAAGAGGAACGACACTGGTCATGTTGCAAGATTACACGTTCCACCGAATCAAGGGTACGATATGGGTCTGTTCTAGCCGAAAGGCTGGGTGTAAAGCAAAAATTCGACTGGACCATGATAACTCCCTTTATATTTGCTGTCTACTCCACAACCACGCTCCGCCTAGGTACCATGTCAATGAGTATGGGCAATATGTAAAACTGCTTTCCAAGCAAAAAAATCAATCAGGATCTCAATGTTAATTCTGTAACAGTAAATAGTAATTGTAACAGCTCAGTTCCGATGAACATAGGTACTTAATTACCCTTAAATATACCACCGGCATGCAATTATTTTTTTTTAAATTGCTTGCACCTCGCTTTGTCTTTTGTTAAAAGTGACAATAATTTTTGTCTCGCATTGACAAGCGTTTTTTGATTCAGTGCGAGGTAGCTGTGGTCGCGATAGTTTATAAAAAAAAAGCACTCCGGGAGTGCCGGCAGAAGTGAAAACTTGAATATCAACGTTGTGCATTTTTGATTTTTTGGAATAGTTATTATCAATATAAAAGTACTATCATTTTTGTGATAGAATACAATAATAATAATAATACAATAATAATAATAATAAAAATAATAATAATATATTTTTTTTATAGAATACAATATTTATTTATTGCGCAATCGTACACAAACATTACAATTTATATTATATTAAAGTACATTAAAAAGTTTATCTCTCAGAAAAATCAACTTACATCCATAATTTCGCCAACCGTCTTACGGTTTTTCGATCAGGTCACGTGTCCTGACTCGAGTTTTACATTTTTCCCCCATCCCACAAAAGTGCTCAACGCCGCTAAAGAAGTTTTCACTTCAAAAATCTCTCAACATTCAAATGTGTAAATATTTCAATTTATTACCTAACCAAGACTTGAATGTTTATACCCACACGTGCAGAATCAGGACGGGTCGAAAGATAAATAAAAACAGGATCCATTTTTACTCGTATCATTATGATATTTTCCTGATATATATAAATATTATACAGGAGCTGGACCTAAGAGGACATCTCACCCTCTACGCTGACAATGCCTGCCCTTTTTTATTTTGATTCGTCTATACAGAAAATAATTTCCCATGCACAACATGACCTAAATTTACTATTTAACTATTTTCAGTATAATTTGCTAACAATAAACACCTCTCAAACGTGTTACATCTGGTTTAGAGCAAGGAACAAGCCAATCATGCCTTACGCGCCATTAACAATAAATAATATACCCCTACCTGACCTGCGAAAAAACGTGCGAAAAATATCTCGGTTTGTATATGAACCGCCATCTATCTGGTTCTGGAACGAAATTGATAAGTCTTAGAGGATTACTTCGAAGCAGTATTCAATGCATTCCACGTAAACTAAGAATGTCAATTTATAACTCCCTAGTAAAATCGCAACTAATGTACCATAGAAATCTGGGAATGCGCATCGAAAACTAAATTGGTTCAACATGAGATTTTATAAAATAAAATTATTAAAATGCTTTATAATTATAAATTCCTAACAGAGACTAAAAAAATATATCGCAAAACAAAAATAATGAATATCAAAAAACTTTTTTTTTACAATACAATAATTATTATTTGAAAAAAGTTTGACTCAAATATTCATACCAATATTACATACATAAAACGAAAAAATGTTCACAACCACTGCACTAGGCGCGCCAGCTTCTTGGTTTTACCCAAACCAAGAACAAATTACGGTAAGACGATGATAACTTTTGCAGGAGCACTACTTTATAATAATGTACCCTCAGATATAAAAATTATCTAGTCGTTCAATGTTTTCAAGACAAAATTGTCTCGGTATCTTATTGAAGATAAATCCCTTATTTAAATATGTGAGAAACTAATTAACTTACCAACTTAAATAACCGAAGTTATTGCTTAAATAGGATAATTATTTATGCGTGTGTGTATAACGAAAAATGTGGCTTTTCTTTTACAAAATTGTGTGATTTCGACGGCGAATGCATCGAAACTTTTAACGACATTGTTGTCATGTAAGTAAATAAATAAATGATTTATTAATGAAAAAAAGGTATTTATGATAACAAAAAGTGACCTAGTTAATAAGTGTGATGATTTTTGTATTTAGATTCAATCAGCAGCCCTGTTGTAATCTTAACTCATTATAATAAGAGTTGACGTTATTTATGTAAAAACGAGTATTGTTACTTTATCGAATAACGTTATCGCTATCGCTATTTAAAAATGGCAACACTGGCTGCCCCTTCCCTTCTTATTTTCTGACTTGCGGAGTGCACTCGAAAGGCGAGCCAGTCTAGCACAGTCTAGTGCTGACCGCCGAAGCGAAAGGTTGAGGGAAGGAACCTATGTTAAATTGTAGTTATAATTATTAATGTGGCTAGAGGTAGTGATTTGTATCATAGATAAGTGTGTTGATGGAATAAAGAACTTTATAAACTCAACCGAGTTTGATTCACGACACGTCGGAAGTGGAAGAGGAAACCTTCAGCTCACAAGGGGTATGTATGTACTATTATTTTCAAATGATAAGAGCAAGTAATATTATTTAATAAAATTTTCTTGAAGATAACGCCATAAATACCACGATAGGATAGCATTGGTTGGGATAATATTCTGCTGCGGTTGAACTGTAGCAATATTATCCTGATTTAATCGTGTTAAGTTTCCAACTGATCGTTTGGTCAAGGCTACTCCTTGATAATGATCTGAGGTGATTAATACGAGTATGCTCATAAGCAAAGTTGGTAGGTAACAAATTGTCGGGCTAGCCCTAGGTTGTTCTTAATATGAACTGGGTCTATGCTAACTCGACGCAGTCGTGCTAAGCTATCATCAAATCATTTGGGCAAGGCTACCCTTTGCTAATGGTATGTGAAAGCTAAATGCGCGATTTATTAAATTGGGTCAACTACGTAGGCATGTTTAACAAAATATTATAATTTTTTTTTCTCATAATCATCGGGGTAGTGTTAGGTTGCATTGGTTGGGATAATATTTTGCTGCGGTTAAGCTGTTGCACTATTATCCTGACTAAATTGTGTTACGTTTCTAACTGGCCATTTGGTCAAGGCTACTCCTTGATAATGTTCAGTGGATACGAGACACGAGTACGTGCAACTAAATAGCTAAATATAATAAATGACCTCAGTAGTTCCTTCATCCTAATAGGAAATACGAAAAGAAATAGGTATTAAATATTACCATGTCACTGCCTATTGTAGGTAGCTATGTTTAGTTGATTGAGAATAACCGTTCAACCTGCAACTGTTCTAGGGCTAATATTTTTGTGTTCATAAATAATTATACCTACAATTGGTAAATAAAACTTTATTTCAGACTTTGCATTCATAATTTGTTAACAGACTTATAAACTATGTTAGTGAGTTCAACAACTGTGTGTTTTTAATCAATTGTGTTAAATTTCAACCAATTCAATCCAATTTAATTATAAACATTCGAATCATTTCTTATTTCAATTCAATTTCGTTTGTTATATGACTTGAATTGAGTGCCCTTTAGGGTATATAATTTGTTAATACACCCATTGATTATGTAAGTGAGTTAAATAATACTGAGTCTTTTATATTTATTAAACTGAGTTCAATTTAAACCAACTTAAGTAAATTAAATTAGAATCATTTTACTTTACTTCAATTCCATTTGATATGACTTGATATAAAGGCTTTTTAGGTAAATGACTTATTGCCAATTCAACCCAATTAAAATTCATATACATTTTTATTTTAAATTCGAATTCATTCAATATTTAACTTGAAATAAAGGCCATAGTGTCAGATTTTACAAAGTAGTTTTAGCGGCCAGGTGTGTCGCGTGGACCAAATGTGTCCTTAAGTAGCGGCCAGGTCTGTCGCATGGGCCAAGTGTGTCCTTATGTAGCGACCAGGTGTGTCGCATGGACCAAGTGTGTCCTCAAATAGCGGCCAGGTGTGTCGCATGGACCAAGTGTGTCCTCAAATAGCGGCCAGGTGTGTCGCGTGGACCAAGTGTGTCCTTAAATAGCGGCCAGGTGTGTCGCGTGGACCAAGTGTGTCCTCAAATAGCGGCCAGGTGTGTCGCGTGGACCAAGTGTGTCCTCAAATAGCGGCCAGGTGTGTCGCGTGGACCAAGTGTGTCCTTAGGTAGCGGCCAAGAGTGTCGCTTGGGCCTAGTGTGTCCATAGTTCTGTACATTTAATTATTCAAAAGCAGCAGAAGTGACCAAGTCAGTCAATCAATCAACAAAATTCATTTATTGTGTAATACATGTACATTAGTTATGTACATGTAAGTTATGTATAGAAGCTATGTATTTTCCTCGATTAGATCGGGCCATTTGTGCCATGAAAGAGCTATGTATGTTTTACAAAAGGTCAAGTCTAACTGTGAATTCTTTTACTAGAAATTTTCATTAGCAACGGTCATGTGAGCCATATAGGCGCTCTTACTTGCGTTCAGGATTATTTGCAACATTATTCCTTTACTAAAATTATGCTCTAATAAATGAATAGACTCCATAGTAATTAGATTTAAAGATATTTATTCTCATAAATACATACAGTTCATTTACAAAGATAATTATTGAAACCATAACTTAGTAAATAAATACCATATCCAAAATATGATTTTGTTGATAACAACACTAATGCTGGTATTCTTTTTCTTCTGAGGTGATGAGACTGAAGAGCACGAGACCAAACCAGGCTGGTTGGGCCTAAAAAGACGAAAGAGCTCGCGATCGAGGTTGAGGACATCGACATCTTCTAAAGGAAGTCACAAATCAAAAGTACCCTTTCGGCGTCACCAACGCTCGAAACCGTCGAGTCACCTGAAATAACCGTTTCACGCAATCCGAAGTGACTGTTTGGCTCCGATCACAAAAAGAAAAAAAGAACAACTTCTATGTTTTAATTGTAATATATTCATTCATTGAATAAGTCCTTGTACACACAATTCTGATATTTTTCGCAGAGGTTTATCTTGATTCCCATCGTTTTAGAACCATTGCAGCGTTCGTGGTCGCGGGTAGGCTAGGATGTTATTTATCCAAAAGAAAATAATATCATCACTTCTTCTTAGTAGAATGGGTTATTTTGTTGCGATTGAGTACAGAATTTTGAATATATGTACAGTCCGACAGCACATCAAATTACCCACTTTTGTTGCAAACTTAACCTTATTGCAATTGCATAAGATACCGCACGTTTTACCTTTACGTGCTGATTTCCGTAAAACTGATAATTTTGGTAAATGTATAATCGCTCCCACAGACCTAATATACTAAGTTGACTTTGCGAAAAATACCGCGCATTTATCACGATCATGAGAAAAATATACCTATTGAAACACGATGTCAGTAAATTCTTACTTGAATTAACGTTGTGACTTAATTATTTCAAAACAAAGATTTAATTATTTCATTGACGCGGTGATTTTATTGTCGGCTAACTTAAACGCCATTAAAGTCGCGTAACGCGTTATAATGCAGTTCGTTTACATTCATAGAAAATACCCTTACTTCCTCTACATAAATTGTTCTGTCGTTTTAACCATACTAGAACTATAAAGGGTAGCAGATTCCGTTGCAATTTTGATAGCGCAGTTAACCGCCAAACTTGTAAGACATAAAATTTATATAAAAAGTTTATAAATTATCATTTATTTAATGAAAGAAATACACAGAAGATAAATAATTAATTACAAACTTAACATCGCTCGCTACATGTAAGTAAAACAATTTTATAGGTAAGTTTTACCTAAAGATGAAATATCCATAAAGATGAAATAAGAAACCAAAAGTTTTACCTGTTAATAAACTGTGGAGTAATTACATTAATTTTGGGACAGATGGTCCTAAACTTATACATATTAATATTAATTTATGACTTCTATAAATATTTAGGAATCAAATAACTTACAACATATTTCTGTAATACTGCACAAACAATAAAAAAATAAATAATTGAAATTATACATCAATAACGAGCTTCGGTAGGTATACTTTACTTATTAAATAACCATCTTATAAGTATTCCTGACTAGTAGACAGTCAGTTATACATAAATTATTGTATCCTCAATGTCTACATAAATTTGTTTTAAATGACATTGTTTATCTATAAATCATTACTCCGACAATTTGTAAAAACATTTGTTTTGTAATATTATTTTTATACTTATTGTCTTTTAGCACTTTTATTATATACGTCTGTCTAGTTTTCGCTCAATCTAGTACTTACGTAAGAGACGAAAGGCATTGTCGCGGGACAGGGTGCCCTTAAAGAATAATATATTTTTTTTGTTAGGAAAAATAAAATCATATGCGGGCCAGTTTTCAAAAAAAATGAGTCCTCTTTCTATGTTATTGTTTGATGCTCTGTTAAAATATTATCACTTAAAACGAGGTGACCTTACATAATATACTAATCATTGACTTCAAAAGAAATATATTTTCATATGTGAATTTTATATTGACGCCAAACACGACGTTTGCTCTGCA
This sequence comes from Pyrausta purpuralis, assembly GCA_963924145.1. Lineage (NCBI taxonomy): Eukaryota > Metazoa > Arthropoda > Insecta > Lepidoptera > Crambidae > Pyrausta > Pyrausta purpuralis. Next base: position 26,591,596 of record OZ001643.1, read on the forward strand.
ATATGCTTGGGTTTGGAATAACTAAAGACGCGTTGTAATACATTTAAATGGGGACTAGGGACGTCTACACGCCAAAACGTAAATAGGAGACCGTGATCTCATAGGTCAATTAATAAATAATTATGCACAAAGGCTTTATTTCAAAACTGGTTTTTATTCTAGTTCCCCAATTTGATATTTTTCTGTATTCTTGGCAATATCATGCCGTTTATTATAATTTTTTACATGTAACAGCATAATATCGTTAAGTTTACTTTGCTGAGTAAATTGTATTTGTAGTAGGGCTTAATTATTAATGTCATTTGACTATTCAATCTAACCTCAATTCTATTTAAATTATTTGTATAATGATTAATAAAGTGAAGTAAGTACTTGTTCCTACTACTAAATAAAAACCACATCTTCATGTACTGTTCGTATATAATTAACAAATATGTATTAATATGGGCCCTTAAATATTGAATTTTTCTCATACGGACACACATACTATTAGGGAAAGTTAAACTACAAAGTAATATTTTATGGTAACAATAAATTGAAAGATCATAAGAGATTATATAAGTCACTCAGATAATATAATAATAATAATGATCCCTTAAATGACTGTATCTCTGTAAAAGTCTTTATAAGAGATTGAGATTCCATTCAATTGCAATAAAAAACAAACAACGAGTTATTAATAATATACATAATAGCTTAATTCTACTTGTATGACTTTAAGTGCTAAGATTCATAACTTTCATTATTGATATGTGCCACGCAAATTACGAAATTTAACTTTTAAAAAAAAGTTATCTAAGTAGCTTCAATAATTCTTGATTATGTTCTCCCCGATTAACAAGTGACGTTTATTATGGATGTTTTACTGATTTTCTTAATATCTATCTCAATACATAGGTTTATATCCTAATACATTACTTAATATGAAAAATTCAAATCATGAGACTGTGTTTTAGAAAGAAACTTTATTGTTTTCTCCTTATTATTTTATTTACTTTATACTTATTATCATTATACAAAATGTGAACTATTATCATATTGCTGAATGCACCGTTCAGTCATTCCTTTAAGTTATTCAAAAATTGAATTAGATGCTAGAAAATGACGATAATAGAAATTAAAGACTCGAAAACATATTGTAATGGAGTATAATGATGTTATTTGTAGAAACGAGGTATTAATTTGTCAACCTCCGTGGTGTAGTGGCTAGGGCACGCTTGTTTCAAGGCGTCGCCGCTCTTAGTTCCCGGGTTCGATTCCCGGTCGGGTCAATATAGATATCAAAATTTTCCATATTGTCTTAGGTCTGGGTGTTGTGGTACCAACTTTGTATCTGATTTTCATAACACTGAACAATGTATGTGATTGGTGTCCAATAATTTGTTTTTTACTGTGTATGTAGATAAGGTCTCTTTAAAGTAAGGATCTTAAAACTACAAAAAGTTACCAATAAATTTCATTCATTCATCAATTTAAAAGTCAATTAAGTTAAAGATTCTTTCCATTTTGTTATCTTAAAATCAGATGTTTTTTTTTTTTTAAATTCCTATTAAATATATAAGAACATAATAGATTGTTAATAAATAAAATGGCTTCGATAAATGACCCTTTGTCATTCATAGACAGGAGTAAAAAAAAAAACATTAGTTTCATTAATAATTACGATTGCGATCATAATTATAATAACATAACCATACTTAACCTTTTAGCCTTTAAAACGAAATAACCATGAAATTATAGGTACATAATAGGTTATGAACCCGGTAACATAAAGATATAAGATGTATAAAATGTTCGTTGCAGCAAGTCTTACAAGACACTGGATTAATACTTCACCCTTGATAAAGCATAATCAATCTAAAGATTCAATAGATCAATCGATATTGGTCAAGTAAACCAAAAAAAAAATTAAAATGATAAAAAGTACTAGAAATGTGATAATTGCTATTAATAAGAATATTTTGTAATTATGTATTACTGAGTGAGCTCAACAGTATAATTGTAGCATAACCTTTATTTCTTGTTATACTTAAATGCCGAATGTGATGATTTTATAATGTGTACTCAACAGCTTAATTTTGGCATAATCTTTATTGCTTGTAATATGATAAATGTAGTATGCTGTAGTAGTATTGATATAAATGCGCCATTGTAAATATTTTATAAAATGCACCAGGAGGTGCATTAGGTCGGATGGCCGAATGTGATGATTTTTGTATTTAGATTCAATCAGCAGCCCTGTTGTAATCTTAACTCATTATAATAAGAGTTGACGTTATTTATGTAAAAACGAGTATTGTTACTTTATCGAATAACGTTATCGCTATCGCTATTTAAAAATGGCAACACTGGCTGCCCCTTCCCTTCTTATTTTCTGACTTGCGGAGTGCACTCGAAAGGCGAGCCAGTCTAGCACAGTCTAGTGCTGACCGCCGAAGCGAAAGGTTGAGGGAAGGAACCTATGTTAAATTGTAGTTATAATTATTAATGTGGCTAGAGGTAGTGATTTGTATCATAGATAAGTGTGTTGATGGAATAAAGAACTTTATAAACTCAACCGAGTTTGATTCACGACATAAGTCTTAGTAAGAAACTTTAAACCTAAACCTATGTACAATAAAGGCGCGGGGCGTCTTATCTGGTATTCGTGGCACATGTTAGGAAATTCCTTAATTTAAATCCAAGACGAAATGATGTAATGTCTGGCACACATTTGTTCACCCAATACTACGTTCATTACATAATAGTATAGTTATTTTAAAAGCCCGTCAATATATTCCAAGCCTTATCTTGTACGATATATCTGCCAGGATGCACTTTTGTAAAGTTATAATAATAGGTCATAAGTTTTAGTTGAGTATTTGAATTATAATTAATTGTAAATAAAATCAAATCAAAAGTAGGAAAAGTCCGTGTGAAATCTAGACGGACCGCTAGATAAATAAAACCATGGATATAATTAGCATTGTTACTCGCATCATTTAGGGTTATAATATCTGACGGCACCTATCAGTAGTATTAGGTGTCATCATGAACATGACTGTCATCACCGGAATCACCAAAAGAGTAGTAAGTTCTCTCTCTTACTGATTTCAGGGATGTTAGCCTAATACAAGAGGGCTTGGCAGGCCAAAGTTACAGGAGATATTATAATTTATAGGTTTTATTTTAAGTGTTGTGGTGTCGTGTCAGTTTGAGGACAAGTTCAAACCAGTTATTTTCTTTTCAGACCTAACATTTAAAATGATCCTTTCGCAAAAGGGAAAACCGTTGATGCTGTTACAAGACTACACGTTTTACCGACTCGGGGGTACGATATGGACCTGTTCTAGCCGAACTGTAACGAAATGTAAAGCTAAAGTTCGATTGGACAAAGACAACTCGCTTTATATATGCAGCCTCCTCCACAACCACCCTCCACCTCGATACTTTGTCACTGAAAGCGGAGAATATATAAAGTTATTAAGAAGGAATACTCGAAATTAATCAGAGATTTTAAACTTAAAAGTAAAAGTTCAGGCCATAACCGAAGTTGTGAGTTGCTTATTGCTTATTTGCTTATAGGTATCTCATTCGTAAATAATTACGTTTCATAACTATGAAGGTATCATTGAGGTCTATGCCGTCTTACCATTATCACACGAAAATCGCTTGCACATTCAACATGAAGGCGAATGCTACTTAAATAAAACATTATATGACCGAGGGTGCAAACGATTTGGCTCTTGAGGTGGTAAGGCAGCGGTGACATTGAGAGTACTATAAATTTTAATAGCCATACTCTGGATTTCTGTATTTGGTATGAGTGTTGATGTGTTATTAAATGTACAAGGCAAACTGTAAGCAGATGTAATGTAGTACAGGTTACTTACTACCAGCCGCAAAAATTCAAGACAGATCTAAAAAACAGTTTGAGCTTATGACCTCCTGGGTAGAATTTGCACGCTTATCTCAATCTCCCAAATCCCATGTGAAATCGTACTAATAAAGAACTCACTTATCATGTTTTACTATTAAGACCAATGGTTGACTAGTAGAAAAAGCTTTTACCATCAAGTTCACCAAATGTTCCGTTTGTTTGTGCATCAAGTTTACATAAATAAATAAAAATATTTTTATTCTCGTTTAATACCAAAAAGAGTCCAGCAACTGTCTTCGAAAAAATTTTTTGTAAGTGTCAATGCAGGTAACTCAAACAAAAATGGTTCTGGAAACCTCAGTGTTTTTAAACAACTTAGAGTTTGCCTTTTATCTATTAACCTCTCCCTTAAATATGATTGTTATTCACTTTTTGTAAAAAGCATAGTAAAGCAGTTAACAGGATTTATCAACGTTCCAAGTTTCAGCTGTATAATGCTAATAGTTTCCCGAATCCCAAGAGAAAGGGTACCGTAAATAAGCTAAACTTTAATTCGCTCTCAGCTAAATTGTTGTTGTGATCTGTCTGTTTTTGTTTCTCGTCTCCAAATTTGTCCAATAAAAAATAATCATTATTTTCTTCTGAACTTGGTGGGACACGCAATCGTGATACAATAATGTCATTTGAAATCGTTATTTAACACAAGTGTGAAGTGGCACCCTGTTAGACGAAACCTAAATCTGTTTCAATATCAAATAATATAAATTGTGCTACACGTTTTTTATTCTACTACACTCCTAAAATTAGATTTACAACAACGTTTTAAAATTAAAAAAAATCAACTTGATAATAACGATATTCTAAGCTAACCTCGGTATCTACTCTATGATCTATGATTTAAAAAATAATTCAGTGATCTCAGAAAACTTTTAAAGTAATTTATTGTATTTTTACGATCACAAAAAAGACTCCCAGAGCTGAAAGTTAAAATTATAAAATCAAGCAGAGGAATGCAGTTGGTGCTTATCAACAACTACACGTACTACCAAATGTTAGCCAGCAGTAAGACTTGGACTTGCTCGAGCCGGACAGGAAGAGTCGGGTGCAAAGCGAAGGTCAGATTGGAGTAGAATAAAACAATAACGCTTTTGAACCTTCTCCATAAACACCCGCCTCCCGTGTACCGCGTCACTTGAGGCGGCATCGTAATAAAATCGAGGAGTATGATAATAACTTCATACCAGATCACTGGCATTAGCCACCAGCTTTTACCGGGAAAGGAATTAAAACAAGTTTTACAAATAGTCATGCATTGACAGCAAATCTGTGAATGGATCTACTTAAAGAAGCGTTTCTTGTACCCAATAGCATCCCCAAATGTGTGGTCAAATAAAATATGACTTACCTAATAGTTGAGGTTATGCTACTTGTATTACCTGGTTGCGGGATGTTGGCTGTGTAGCTCGCCTTTTTAGGGTTCCGTAGCCGAATGGCAAAAAACGGAACCCTTATAGTTTCGTCAAGTCTGTCTGTCTGTCTGTCTGTCTGTCTGTCTGTCTGTCTGTCTGTCTGTCCGTCCGTATGTCACAGCCATTTTATTCTGTAACTATAAGCATTACACTGATGAAATTTAGTAGGAAGATGTATCCTGTTAACCGCTTACCGATTCTCATACAAAAAATAAAAAATATTGACATTTAAGGGGGGCTCCCATACATAAAACTAAAACCAAAAAAAAATTTTTTAGTCAAACGTATGCGTGTGGGGTGTCTATGGATAGGTCTTTTAAAATGACATGGAGGTTTTTAAAACCATTTTCTATTAAAGTCTAACGTTTCAAAGCTAGACGCTTCCAAAGTGGTAAAATGGGCGTCCCCCCCCATCTAATTTCTAAACCAAGCAAGTGTAAATTTTGGAAAAAATATATAATGTAGATCTTTACAAATACTTTCAACGAAAATTGGTTCGAACGAGATCGAACGAGTAGTTTTTGAGATATAGCACGTTTTCAGCAACCGCAAACATAACTTTGTACTTCATACAAACACTATGAAAAACAAAGTTATATTTGCAGTCAACAAAATATTGTGGTATTTTGCTAAGTAGAAGTAAGTGGATCTTATTCAGTTAAAGTTGGCGCGGAACCCTCAGTGCGCGAGTCCGACTCGCACTTGGCCGGTTTTTTTTAATTTAACTGATTCATTAACTGTCTATTTCTCTATCTATAAGAACGTAATAAGGTCTGTATTTCCAGTATAAAGGATAGAAATCTTAAATCAAGCTGCTTGTAATGACTATACATACTATAAAATATCAAATGCAAGAGTATGGACGTGTTCAAGTAGAACTTCGTTTCGATGTTAAGCTAGGGTCAGATTGAGTGCAGAAAGAAAGATCATATCGTCTAATCTGTCCCATACACATCCTCCGGCAAAATATCATATCACGAAAGAAGGGAAATATCTAAAGCTTCGAATTGGTGGCAGTCGTCGATAACAATGACAGAGTCTACCCAACGAAAACGTGGCATAGAGATTGTTGAACGTTGGATAATGGCAACGTTTTACGACCTCAAAAGCACGTCATAAAAGTCGAAAAAATTTTATATTCTAGACTTTACTACATTTACTGAGACAATTTACTTGAATATTTTTAGTAATTAAGTTTTACCCACATAAGTATATAAATGATCGTTTATTAATGAGTGCACAAACTATTTCTTACAAAGTTTGATTGTCTAAATCAATCGTATTCATTTGACAGTTCAAAATGTTCGTTATGATCCGTCAAACAGCAAAGAACAAAGCGTTTGACACATCATACCGTACGTTTTGAACTGTCAAATGAATACGATTGTTTTACACAATTCCACCTCTGATAGGTTTGTACAACAGTCAAAAATGTTCTGTCTCAAACATCACGCCGCGACTGTATCGAATCTTAGAGTAGCGCAGGGTGTAAAGGTTGACATTTTGCAACTGCTTCGATGTTGCATTCGCTGCAGTCGCAACATTGACAAATTATGTACTGTATATTGGTGACTGCGTCGAAACTAACGCGCGTTAGTATCGATGCAGTCGCGCTTCTCTATCGATACTAGCGTGCGACAGCATCGATGCCAAATTAAATCGTTTCCTTGCGTGAGTCACAATGCTGTCTGTATCGAGTGAAAACTTTTGACAGCTTATTTTGATAGTGTTATATCTTGCCTTTAATAGTTCTAACAATGGCGAAAAAGTAGAAGGCATGAGCGTACTTAGAATAATTGTCTTTATTTGTTCTAAATTATAAACGTCAGTAGCTATACCGAGGTACAATGAATACTAAATTTACTAGAATAATAACCGGACGAGTGCGAGACGGAATAGCGCATTGCGGATTTCCTGCCTACTTTACTTGAATATAAGGGATCGCCTTGAAATGTGTTTTTTTTTTAATTTTTTGTTGACGTAACTATTAAGGGTTCCATTATTTTACTATTTGGCTACGGAACCCTTAAAAGCTTTCTTTTTGACACTGTTTATTACGGTGCTTTGGATCAAAACGATATCGTTCTAGTGCCGGACTTAGTCCCTGGAGTTATTTAGGCCCAGAACTACACATGTCTAGTAGTAGATATTTTAATATAACTTTGATTATTGATATAACTCTTTAATTTGAAAGATTGTTATTTGTTTTGTAATAATGGTGCCCACTTAAATAACGCGCGTCACAAGCTCGACGAATATTACTCGCGCAAATTTAAAGTTTATATTTGCTTTAGAGAATTTATTTATAATTACAGTTTTCACTAGAAAACTAACTTAAGGTCTCTGAGCTAAACTGCGGACGGACGGACAGATGGACAGTTGACATGGCGAAACAATTAGGGTTTCTTGTTGGACTACGGAGGAGTGTGACAGTAGAGCATTACCCAGCTATAGGATGTATGCATAAATCTTTATTTATTCATTTAACTGTTTATTCATAATTTCAATATACCTCTGCCTTTTAAAATATAATTTCACCAAAAATACTTATATGTGCATATGAGATAGAAATCTTTAACACCATACTATCTTTACTAGTTTTAAAAAAATCTTTTTTTTTTAAGGTATTCTATATAAAATGGTGGAAACCTCAAAGGGCACTCATCTGATAATGATAAACGACTATACATACTATAAAGTATATGGACAAGTATGGGTGTGTTCCAGCAGAACTACATTTCGATGTAAAGCTAAGGTCAAATTGAGTGCAGACCGTACTATCATATCGTCCAGTTTGACCCACACACATCCTGCAGCAAAACATCATATCTCGAAAGATGGGAAATATGTCAAGCTGTGAATAAAAGTTGTGCTAACAATGAATGACATAAAATCTAACCAACGAGAGCATGATCCCAAAAGATTTTAAATAAATTAATAACTTTACTGTCTAACAAACAGAATTAAATGTCACTCTCATATCGTGTCAAACTTTTACAACCGCAGCGCCACCTGCCGAGAAGTCAGGCTTTTAAACCGAATGACGTCAACATATTATTATTATTATTAGCTTTTTTTAGGTTGCAAAGAGTTTTGCACTACGATTTACCGTAAGAAACTGGCGAAAATCTCGTATTGTTGGGTTTTCTAGGGACTTTTAGTGTATATATTCTCTCAACACCCCGAACGATTTTTTTGACAATATTGCTAGATTACGCACTGCACAATACTTTTATAGAGTGGACTATAGGATATCTCCATAGATATCGTATGTTGAATTTGGTTTAGTTTTTTAATATTGTTTAAAGCCTATGCTATAAAACAATATTTATAACAATATTTAAAAAACTAAACAAAATTCAGCATGAACGTATTCATCTTATATTTAGGAGAAACACATTCTTTTGGAGTCTGTGCATGATGTGTGTAGTATGTTTGTAAACTTGATATCATGTTCCAAATCCAAAAGAATGTGTTTCTCCAAAATAGAAGACGAATACGGTATTTCAAGCTTTTTAGTCATTTATTTCAATTTATTATTATTTTTTGTTGCATATTTGAAAACACTGAACAACTTAATGCGTGACAAATAAAATTATTGCCTTTAAACACTGACCAACAAGCTAACGTACTCCAACAGTTTCCGCCCACAAAAAATACTGGACCGATTTTGATGAAATTAACATTTTATCACTGTAAAATACAAACATTCAATTATACAAATATGCATATATACATACACTTACGAATATATACATACATTTAGTGCTATGTACTCAGTCAGTTCTTATATAAATAGTTAACTATAAGTTTACGTAATTGGATAGGTATGAATGTCTTTATAATAGACAGATATGTTTAACATATAAGGTTCCGTGTTTACTTTATTTAACCTATTCTCTATACCAGTGTTCCGCTAATTGTGTGTCACTAGTAATTGTCTCGAAAAAAAAGGTTTATCTAACTTAATAAATAACATTATAACCTTTTTTTGTGAGGGTAAGAAATAACATAGAAAATGATTTTTCATTTGTGGTGTACTTTTAAACGTGTTCTTTTTCCTAGATGTACCATAAACACAAAAAGTTTGCGAAACACTGCTCAAAGCTCAAAGCAGGTATGGAAGTACTTGCTTTTTAAATTGCGCATTGTAAGTTTAATGTTATGCTTCGTTCTCGTTTTGCAAACTAGTGCATAAATGTATAATTAAGACATTAATAAAAATAAGATTTCTGTCTGTACAATACAAATAAATATGTTTTTGAAAAGGAGCTTGACAGTTTTTGCAACGGAGCTTAAAAAAGAACCTACCTACCTGAAATAATTCCCGACCTCAAGCATAAATCAACGGAACTTTATTGTCTTTTGCAGAATTGGATTGCAAAATAATAAATTCATCGAGAGGAGGTTTCCTATTGATGATAGATAGTTTTACATTCTACAAACAAGGGTCTAAAGGAAAGATGTATATATGCACGAATAAGCATACACATGCATGCCTTGCCAAAGTTAGTTTGGAAAGTCCTACCAAAGTTGTCGCAATCAATCTTGAGCACAACCATAGTCCACCTGTCTACCACGTCACTAAAGAGGGGAGATATGTAAGAATGAGCTAAATAAGATGCCACTGGGCACAGCTTACAGCGAAGCTACGAGCGTTGCCGTGCGTGCTGTTCACACTTAAATGTAGAACAACGGAGTTGCGACGCATCGCAATCAAAGCGTTGCGACGCTCCGACATCGCGCGACGCGACGCCTCAAAGCATCGCAAATGTTCGTGTGGTATTGCATTCACTTGTTTTAAGTACTGTTTACAACAAATAGACCGCAGTCGTCCCGGTATCAGAATTTAAGATATAGGTAGTATTAGTATAATTATAATCTAAGTAAGGTATAGTAAAGATCAAGAGACTAATGAAACAGCTAATATCTTGACGACCTCCGTGGTCAAGTGGCTAGCACGCTGGTTTCAAGCGTCGCCATCTCGTGAGGTTCCGGGTTCGATACCCGGTCCGGTCAATGTAGAAAACGATCTTTTCTATATTGTCTCGGGTCTGGGTTTTGTGGTACCACCGTTGTGTATGATTTCCATAACACAAACGCATTGGCTACTTACTTTGGGATCAGAGCTATGTATGTGATTGGTGTTTAATATTTTTTTTTTAAAAAAGCTAACATCTTAATCTGTAGAGTAGTTTGTATAGTATAATTAATTAGTAATATGCAAAACTTTATGATGTTATTTTGTAAGCCTAAGAGCCGGTGGAAATTCGACATTTACGGATCTGATAACTCGATCAGACATATTTTCGGTCAAATATATTTCTTTATATTATATGATAAATTGCTAATCATAGTTACCAATAATCATATTTACCAGTCAAAAATGATCATTGTTTTTTTTTAATTTGATCAAATTTGTTTTATTACTCTTGTTATTACCGAATGAGTTTTATCTCATTGATAGTTATTGACGATAATTATTGTAAGTCAATAGAAAAAAGACTCTATCGTCAGTTAATTTATATAAATGTAGGAAGTATGAAATTATAAAGACATGGTTAAGGTTGTCTGGAAGAGATCAATTATAGCGATAAAGCCGCCTAAATTGTACATTTCCTCGAAATGAATTTGAAATTAACCTATCTGGTGTGTATTAAAGATTTTTCTTATATTATGGTTTTCAACAAGTGCTGAGCAGCATGTTAAAGTTGATACAGACCACTGTATCTGTATCATCGAGTAACCAGATCGATAAAGGTCAATCTACCATGGTCTCCTCTAATATAACGTGTTGTACCAATAAAATATTTAAATAAATGATCATTCATTAACCTTTAAAGATAACTTTTACCATGAGGAACTAATAAAACTAATTGTTATTAATTTTTGAAATGATAATCAGAAAATATTTAACAAACGTGCCAACATATAAATTCTTCCTGTATTGGCTTATGATATAAAAATTAGAAATATAAATACCTACGAAACCTTCAAAGCAAAATGTTTCTTCTAAAATATTATGATCATAAATAAATGTTTCGACACGTAAAGGGGCTTGTTAGCCCAAGAACCCGATGGCTGGTTTGCCGTTCCACAAAGTCTTACAGCCTAACCACAAATAATTAAACTAGGTTTGGACAGCTGTTTAAATATGATACGGCTAGTTTAAAAACAACGTCAATCAAGTCAAATGACAATAAGGATGTCATACATTACACTTTAGCCGCATAACATTTAAACTGTAGTTCAAACCTTGTTTATTTATTTGTGGTAAGGCTGTTAAGCTTTAAATGTGGTTGTATAAGTTTAAATTTCTTAGGCATGTTGACTTTTATGAGTAAGGACAGATGTTGCCGTCAGCGTCTACTTGAATCCTTGACTTCTTAGAGAAGAAGTTATAACTGTTTGCGTGAGTATAATCTGACACACGCACACACACGCGGTACGACACTGATGCTTCGTTTTATCGTGCGATAGTAGCGCTGTGGCCTAGGAGGACTATCTAATATTTTTTTATATGATTTGTTAATTACATACTGATTTCTTTATAAAAGTACTACTTAAAACCGCTCTAAACTAATATCCATATCAATATTGTTTCAGAATCACAACCACTTTTGAAAAAAATACCGTTGACACCTGCTGAAAAACAGCGCCGGTATAGAGAAAAACTTAAAAAGGACCCGAAGAAGTATGCCGAATATAAAAAGAATAATTTAGACAGTTATTACGCTAAAAGAAGACGGTTAGTAAAAGATATGACGCCGGAGGAGCATCAAGCAGCTAAAAATAAATGGAAAAGCATAAAAAAGAAATGTCGTCGTGAGAATATTAATAAACCAGCCACCCAACATAGGACGATATTGGAAGCAATCAGAACCGCTTTGAAAGAGGAAATCGATACAGATAGTAATTGACTAAATAAAGGTTATTAATGTGCTCTCCGATCATGGTGGCCTATCTCACCTGAGATGAACTACTTGTATCTGCACGGGACATTCGAGTACTATACATTTTATCTAGTGCTGTTTTAAGTCCTCTCTGAACCTTAACTCTAATAGTTGGGAAAAATAATATTAGGACTCAGTCACATTTAACAAAAGTACATGGACCCTTACGAGATAAAAATGTAACGATTGCGTATCTGGTTAGGTCTAAAAGGTAGGAGAAGTTTTAAATGATTAACTTCTAACCTAAAAGTATCGTATTTGTTTATAAGACACGATACAAAAAGGAAACGAGCTCAAAACGTAGCTGTTACTGAATGAAGATTATGGATAAATAAACGTGATTTCAGATACTGCCTAAAATCTGAAACTCTATTTTTGAATCATTCGCGTCAGTCTTTCGATTGTTTCTCGCTCGAAAATTAATTAAAAGTCAACAAAAAGCACCCTAAATAGAGACTTTGGTAGTTAAAAAATTAAGTTATCTTTTTTATCACTCCCTATGGCTGTAAACAGATTTTCAATCGGGTCATATTGACGCTAGTGATTCAAAGGTAGGGCCCCTGGGACTTCTTGTTTATGCCTTATTACTATACCGTGCATAATACTTTGACCGATTCTTGAACTAAATTATTTTCATGCCTACTGAACGTTTGTTGAACTTATTATAAGTTTCAATATTTAATTGCAATTGCAATGCTTATTTTACAGTAAAGCTGAGCCGCTTACCTATCCAAAAGTCTAAACTGCATCGCAATATGCGCCCTGATCCCAACGTAAGTAGCTTATGTACTTGTGTTATAGAAATCAGAAAACCACAAAACCCAGACCCGAGTCAATGTAGAAATTTCTGGTTGCTTCATTGACCCGACTGAGAATCGGACCCGGGAACTCGGAGCGGCAACGCCTTGAAACCCAGCGTGCTTAACCACTACACTACGGAGGTCGTAAAAATATGTATTCGTATTGTTTCAAAATTGCAACCGCCGCTGGAGATTAAAAATCTGATAACGCCTGCCAATAAGCAACGCCGCTACAAAGAAAAAAATACGGAAGATCCAAAAAATATGCCGAATTTAAAAGATAGGATATGTAATGTAAATAGCGAGTTGGTGTAATAAGAATGCAAAGAAGCCTAAAGCAGACATAAATATCCATAAGAGTAAATAGCTCCGAGAGAATGTAAGTATATAGGTATACCCAATCTCTCCACATGGTTCAATTTTGGAAAAAAATAGATTCATTGTAAAAGTGGAAATAGAGAGTAATATTGAATAACCCAAAAAGGTAATAATAAACCCCGGTCTAATCCAAAACAGGTGCGCGGGTCATTCGTAAGTAAAATACTCCACACGAACTCGATGTTTTCTTAAAAATCTGTTTTTTATGTGTTTATGCGATTGAACACTTTAATACGTGTTCAATTTACTTTGTTTTGTGAGTCTCAATAAAATTCGCTTGACGGTGAACAACTTGAGACAAACAGTTCGCATTGTTCGTTTTTGCCATAAGTTGTTGAACATTATCACCTCAGAAAAGCTGTAATCTTACCTACCTCGATAATTTTAGTATGGAAAATGTTTTTTTTAAGTTATCGGTATTAAAAGATTTTGTGAATTCACTTTTAAATATGTATATCCAATATCATTATAACTAATCCAGACACATTGTATAATATCGTTTTAAACTTTCAGAGTCACTATAAGAATTATATCAACGTGATTTACGTACCAAATGAATACTTTTAAAGTCTTATTGTGTAGCCATAAAAATACATTTAAGTACGCTTTCACTGGTTCCTATTAAATCTTTTATTTTGGTTTGAAGATTTTTCATTTCACCTTTACAGCCTCTTATTGCCACCGCCTCTAAGTGGCCACTGCTCTGCAAAGTAAACCTGCCATCAGATAAGATCCGTTCTAATCTATCCCTTCTCATGTATTTCAGCAATCAAGTACTCTATGGTTGACACGGGCCGCGGTGGAAAACTGGTCATGATAGGAGGATACACCTTCTCGAAAATGAATAAATGCAAGGTCTGGACCTGCTCTAACAGATACAAGCAAAAATGCCAAGCTAAAATCAAGCTTGACGATGACATGATCTTCATGTACTCTCTGGACCACAACCATCCACCGCCAAGTTTTCGTATGAAGAAAGACGGGACTTATATGAAGATAAGGGATTAGAACTCACCACTAGATAAAGTGATTCCCGATACGACGCTTATGTCACATATATTTATCATGTTTTCATCAAAACTCTACTAGCTTTATTTTTAATCACTTGCGTCAATATTGTTGAGTAAATTTTGTAATGATTATTGAAAAAACACATAATCAAATATTATACTCAAAGGCATCCGCTGCTGAATAACAACGTCGTGGTATGGTGTGGTGAAGATCTCAGCCGCTGAACCATTTTCAAACGAAAATCGCTCACACGCGATACAAAAACTTACGTCACTTCCAACAAAAGACGACCGGATGTGCAAGCAATTTATGCTCTTAAGGTGGTTAGGCGGTGGAGACCTTCTTTGTACACACGCTCCGCTGCTACGACTAATAGGAAGCAGGTGTTTTTACGACAAATTAGAATTTTATTATTTGAAACAATAAGATAAATGTTTCTACCTTCATCTTTTTCTACCATTGTATGTGGATTTAATTTTCACATACTAATCCTGTTAACTTGAATTATAAATATTCTAGAATATACTTGTTTTTATTTGACTCAACTGCATGATTGGTATAAAATGCATACCGTGCGTTCGCATCTAATGCATAAGATACACGATTTTACTTTTCTATTGTATTATGATTATGAAGGCAGGATTTATTTTTGTAAAGTTACTAAACGACTTGAAAGAAATGAGTTTTCGTTCTAAACTTCTATCTATACCCATATTGTTTCAGGATCACAGTCACTTTTAAAAATAAAACCGTTGACACCAGCCGAAAGACAACGCCGGTATAGAGAAAGACTTAAAAATGACCCGAAAAAGTATGCTGAATATAAAAAGAAGCACTTAGACACTTATTACGCTAAAAAAAGACGGTTAGTAAAAGATATGACGCCGGAGGATCATCAAGCAGCTAAAAATAAATGGAATAGCGTAAATAAGCAACGTCGTCGTAGGAATATTAATAAACCAGCCACCCAGCATGGGACGGTATTGCAAGCAATTAGATCCGCTTTGAAAGAGGAAATTGATACAGATAGTAATTGACTCAATATGGTTATTAATATGCTCTCCGAACATGTTGGCCTATCTCAACTGTGATGAACCATCTGCACGGGACATACGAGTACTTGATCTAGTGCTGCTTCTAGTTCAACCAAATACCCACAGAAGACCCATCCAGATAAGCAAACGTTTATATATTAGTAAGGGTTTTAAAAAGGTAGGGGTAGTTTAATTATGAATTAATCACGTTAAAGTATTCGTCACACGATACTAACGGTAACAAGTTTGATAAGTAGTTGTTACTCGTATTTAGTTACATTTGAGTCAATATTTAGATAAACTCTCTAAATAGTATTAGGTACTCTTTAATAGTTCGAATATCAATTAAAAGTCGAAGAAAAAACGCTAAATGAGAAACGGCTAGTTACAAAATTGAGTTATCTTTTTATTAATTTCTGCCATGTGGATTTAAACAGATTTCCATTTGATAGTTCAAAAGCAGAGGACTAGGACCTCTTGCATAAGCCAGTTTACGGTCTTTTCACTTAAACATGCGAAGCCGTGGGCTGATTTCATAAAAAATACCAGGCATAGGTTTTCTTTCACTGGTTCTTGAACAAACTTATTTAATTTACACCTCCTGATCAATTGTTGAACTTATTAAACGTTTTCATATTTTTCATACATTTATTAAAATTACATGAATCAATTTCCTTTTTTTTAAATTGCTTTTAAATACATCTCCAATATCGCTGAAACTGTCTCGGGCACACGATTTATAAATACCATTTCAAACTTCCATGGTCTATAAAAGAATAAGACCAACTTGGCTTGACTTTATTTAATAACTAGGTAGATACTTTTTCAGTCCTATTGCATTCTATGGTGTGTTAAATGAAAATCAGCGTCGTGGTATGAGTTCTGCTGCTGCCACGACCAATGCTGAGCGGGTGCCTTATTCGGCCTAAGTAGACTAGTACATGTATTTTTGTTAATGTTATTCATTTTTGGGTCGAATAAATTCATTTTCTTTCTTTCTTTCTTTCTATTCCAATTGAATCTGTACGTGTTCATATTATAAATACATAATATATATACTCTTTGTGATTAATTCTCGTTTTAGTTTAAAACGCTCTTACTGATTCCTATCAAAGAGTTTGGTTCAAAGATTTTTCATTACACCTTCACATCCTTTTATTGCCACCGCCTATAAGCGGCCTCTGCTCTGCCAAGGGTAGCGTGCCATCAGATAAAATCTGTTTTAATCTATCGCTTCTTATCTATTTCAGCAATCAAATACTCCATGGTCAACACGGGCCGCGGTGGAAAACTGGTCATGATAGGAGGATACACCTTCTCTAAAATGAACAAATGCAAGGTCTGGACCTGCTCTAACAGGTACAAGCAAAAATGCCAAGCTAAAATAAAGCTTGACGATGACATGATCTTTATGTACTCTCTGGACCACAACCATCCACCGCCAAGTTTTCGAATGAAGAAAGACGGGACTTATATGAAGATAAGGGATTAGATAAAGGTACCACTAGAACAAGTGATTTTCAATACGATGCTTATGTCACATAAACATATTTATAATGTTTCCATCAGAACTGTACTAGTTCTATTTTTTAATCACTCGCGTCAATTCCGAATAATTTTCGTTCGGAAGTCAACAAACGAAAAAAAGAGGGACCACATCCCATAGAAAATTTCCCCACGTCGTACAGAAATGAAACGTATCTTTTAAAAAATCTAAAAATTTGTAAAAAATATGGCGTACTCAATATCACCACTTTTACGGTCTGACAAATAAAAAATGCTGTAAACATTCGTCCAGGGGCTCCAGCTACTGTGAAAAGTCTTTCGTTGAACTGAGCCAATTTATTTTGGTTGAAGAAATATACTTCACAGCATGAAAACACACGTTCATTTTGAAATTATCCTTAAGTAACAAAAATATTATGATCATCTTCATTAAGGCGCGCGAAAGACTAGTAGCGATACTGACGCGACGCGCCTAGCGCCACGACGCGTGGCGGCGGTGGCTGTCGAAAGCAAAATAATAATGTTGCACTCATTCTTATATACATACTTTTTTATTATTATTTATTAATATACATATAACTTTCTTTTATACAAGGGTAATAAGTGAAGCGATTGAAATCAAGAAGTATATAATTTCAATCGGGAAGACGGGTTTAAATCAAGTGATTAATATGTGCGAACCGTGTGTGTCGCCTTTATCAATAAACATTAACCCAGATACTGTGAGTGTTATGTGTCGCACTGAACCTATTGACTCTAGTTTACGTGCACGACATGTATCGGATAGTTGGAGGGTAGCAGAAGAACCGGCTGCCCGATGCAGACGAAGACGCCGAGCGCCAGTCTCCTCGTGACCACGACGGTTGCAATACCGTTGAAACGTCGAGGGTGTAAGTAGTAACAATACTCGTACTACTACATAATATGCGTCGCGTATAGACCCGCAGTTATAAGTTTTAAAATATACATTACAACGAAATCCTGATTTTGTTACTCAGGAGGGTACACATTTTCATCACTCAAAAGTTTTTTTAATCAGTTTCTTACTATAAACGGGTTTTCATACCACTCTCTGGACGAATTGCAAAGCTTTCTTTTAAGACCGAAAAAAATATGGTAATGGGAATGTCATATTTTTATTTATAAGCTTTAAAAGACAACTTAAATTATATATATTAAATGAACTGTAATATCCAAACTCTTAAAACCTAACAAAAAAAAACACCGTAAATGTTAATAATATAATATATAATAATAAAACATATGTAATTGGAGTGTGTATCCGTTTGTATGTACTCACAAATATATTTTTAGTCATGCACAAATCAATAACAATAAAATTTAACCTAAATATAACATAAGAATTAAGTATACAGTTTTAAATATTTTAAAGAAAATAATAACTTAGTACAACATGTACCTATATTGTAAATATTATTATTTTTTACTGTTCTGCGTTTATTGTTGAATTGCCGCATCCAGTATGCAAGTGCGCTCACTAGCTTCTTACATCCGTGGTTGCTTGGTGAGTTCCAACAATTTACATTTCTACCCGACACATCCTATTATATTAAATATTTTTACGTACGCTCAAGTAGATAATTACTGTAAAATCTATTACTTAGATAGACACTGTTTAAATGTAGAATAGTGTTTGTATAGTTTTTAGTATTATCTTGTTTTCTCTGTAAGTGAATATGTATTCTTTAAGAGAAATAAAGTTCTTCTTAAACCGTAAACCGTTATAAAAATTTTCAGATTATTTTTGAGATACGTTTTATCCCTGTAGGACGTGGGGCACTTTTGGACCTCCCTCTTTAGACTCGAGTTTAAAAAAAAATCTCTGACGCCTGGATTTTGACTGATTTTTATTTGTAATCATATTGAAATCAGTCATTCAAAATTATATCGGTATCCTATTGATTATTGATAAAAAGTATGTTTTAGGCAATATTCTTTCGCATCAGTCATAATAGATGTTATACGGTACTTTTACCAAAAGTAAGATATACTAACTGTTGTTAGTATTTAATGTAAAAGTTTTCGATAATCGAACCGTCAATTTGGCGTTGTGTGAGTTTTATTATAATGCATTAGAGTTTGTTTGTTTTGTACAATAATATCAGAAACTAGTGGTACGTTTTGTGTAACATAGCTTATTTATAGAGAAAGGCTTTTCCTGTTGAACTCTGTAGTTAAATCAAAACGCAAAATAAATGAAGTTAATTGTCAGATTCGTAATATCCTCGTAAAATAAGTGTTTAAAATTCAGTGTTAGGTTAGCGACCTATGACTTCAGAAAATTCCTAATATCTGGGGGCACGGCAGTGCCCCCAGATATTACCAAGTCGAGCAAAAAAGCGTCACGGCCGTACCATCCCTTTCTCGAAGCAATTCAGACCATTTTCGACCCCCTGTAACTTCGTTGTGGATAAAACTAGAAGACTGAAATTTTTAGTAACCATGCAAGCATTGTAAAGACACGGTATATTTCAAATTTCATTCAATTTGAACTAGTATTTTAAGAATTATAACGGGTCAAATTTCTTAATTTTGTCACTCACTGACTCACCGATCATCAAAATTCTAAGGCACTTCTAGCAGATATAGAAGCTTCAAATTTAGAATATAAGTAGTGTTTGGTGTATGAATCAAGGAAAAACTAAAAAATCTAGAAAAGACCGCAAAGAAAATTAAGCCCATACAGCCAAGTCTTCAGTTAAATTTTTCAATATTGGCTTTATTCGTAACGATGTTTTACGGCAGTTATTATTATTGCGTGCAAATACGCGGGTTTAAGCTAGTCCCATATAAATATAGGCGCATAGTAGTGCTCCTGCCCAATCGAGCAAAAAAAAGGTATTCCCGTCATGAAAACACGTGCAAATTAAATTATTTAATGCAAAAAACGTACCTACGTGCATATTCGTACTTATTACGAGTGCGTAAGGTTGTAAATTAATTATTATACCACGCGCTGCAATGCTAGCGAGTGAGCGCGGGCCGTTACTACGCGCTGCACGGTGCTAGCGCAAGGGCGCGGGGCGGGGACAGTGGCGGGGCGCGCGGAAAGGTGAATGTCGCCGAGCAAACAGCAGCCGCGCTCATACGCGCGAGCGACCCAATGCTGTTCGGATGTGTCCAGAATTCTTACCTATAAGTTTGCGATTTTCATTGATAATTTCGATTGAAAACGGAAGGCTACCTACAAAAATAAGAAAAGTTCATAAGTCAGAGAGAGGGCTTTAAGAAAATTCGTTGCTGGTAGATATACATATATACAATAAGTAGAAGGTACCGCAAAGGAAAAAAGTAGAACTGTCTACAAAATACAAAAAGAAATGAGATCCCATCAAAAACAATACTTGTCAAAAAACCAAGTCTCGCAACTCAGTTGTTCTGCGGTAAAAAGTTGTGAGATCCATGTAATACCAAGTCGGTTATTAATTTATTCAGTCTCTACTTAAGCGACTTTCTGTCTTAATACGTCCTGTCTCTAAGACCACGATCGTGGTCCATAACAAATGAAAATCAATTGTGTCTGGAATCTCCGTACTCGAAGCATTAAGTTGTTACGTAATAATTAACAGCATCTTATAGTGACGCATATCAATATTAAAATTCTTTAATGTTTTATATAAATATATTGAGACTTGGCCATCGCCTAAAAACACGTGTAAATTCAATCGCCTGAAAACACATGTAAATTCAAATATTTAGTGCGTAATTAACTTTTTACCGCAGAACAACTGAGTTGCGAGACTTGGTTTTTTTGACAAGTATTGTTTTTAGTGGGATATTTCTTACTAGACAGGCGAACTGCACAGTGTGCAAAGCAAAACGAAAATTGGTTTGGACAGAGTCGAACTAGTAGTTTTTGAGATATAGCACATTTTCAACAACCGCAAACATTACTTTGTTCTTCATACAAACACTGAAAAACAAAGTTACGTATGCTGTCAACAAAATATTGTGGTATTTTGGCTTGGTGGATCCCTAATTCAGTTAAAGTTGGCAACTTTAAGTTTTTACCCATATCTCTAAAACGACTTAACCGATTTTGTTGAAACTTACACTGTACCCTTAGTTCAAAACATACCTGATTGAATTAAAAAAGACTTATCTCGCTTCTCGTTTTCGATAAATCCGTGGACAAAATTAAATATACAATATATAGCACGTCCATAAATTTGCACTCGTATTTAGAAGCCTTAATAGATCATCACACTCAAATATTATCAACTTTTAACGATATCACATACATACAAATACAAACACATTTAATTAATTACCTCCTTTTTTGAAGTCAGTAAAAGTACGGGTACAAACAATTTTTGAGATTAAGTTATTAATGAAATAAAATAAAGTATAGTTAGCAAAATTACAGTGTAGCATAGGTATCAATAAAATAAATATTTACCTTTAAACTGAGCCTTTTACTTGAATAATATAGTTTCTCTTCTTAGACATCTGGTTGATTGGTAGATAACTTTTGGAATTAAGTCCGCCATGTGTTCGTACCTATAGGTTGTTTGTGCTTGAAGTTTTAAATATTTTTTTAAAATAATTTAATATAGACATTAACGGTAGGTACGCGTAGTACTTATTTCTCTTAAGTATTAGGTTTTTGTTCAGTAATTCGAATATTTTTATTTTTCAGCCATTAAATACTCTGTCATCGCTTCCGGCAAAGGCGGATATTTAGTAATGATTAATGGATATACCTTTTCAAGAATTAACAAAATAAACAAAAAGTGGTTTTGTTCGAACAAATACATGTACAAATGTCAAGCCAGTATTAAACTGGACAATACTTCAGGACAGGTTATACCATACAGTCTTACACACAATCACCCACCTCCGCAGTATCATATTACAAAAGGAGGAAAATACGTCAAATTTAAATAGCGGTTCTAAATTAATTTTATATGAAACTACAAAAACCTATTCAATCAATTAAAATCCAACCTAATAGAGAACACATTCAGACACATATACTCAAGGCATACGCTGCTGAATAACAGCGTCGTGGTATAGTGTGGTCATGGTCTCAGCCGGCAATCGCGCACACGCGAAACAAAATCTTACGTCATGTCACTTCAAACAAAAAACGACCCGAGGTGGAAGCATTATGCTCTTATGGTGGCTAGGCGGTGGAGACTTTCTTTGTACACACGCTCCGCTGCTACGACTTATACGAAGTGGGTGCTTTTACGACAAAGTAGAATATATATCCCTTGAGAATCAGTAAGCTTAAGTGGCAGTGGGCAGGGCACATAGCGCGAAGAACTGATGGCCGTTGGGGCAGGAAAGTTCTAGATTGGAGACCCTTCGACCAAAGACGCAGCGTAGGACGTCCACGAACAAGATGGACAGACGACCTTAAAAAGATCGCAGGATCAAACTGGATGCAGACTGCTAGTGATCGGTTGCTGTGGAAAGCCGTGGGGGAGGCCTATGTTCAGCAGTGGACGTCCTTTGGCTGATTATGATGATGATGATGATGATGTAGTATGACAGTAGCAATGAGGGACTGTGGTATGTGGAGAAATAAGCCTGTACCTAATTATGTTTCTGTTTATTTAAATAAATTATGATTATATATTGTATATTAAAATAAATTATTGCAATATTGTATAGAGGCGGCCGTAGACCTATATCCTCGACCTTTCCGTCTTTAATTGATTCGTTCATTAAAATGAAAAAATAATAATTTAAATAAATTGAAATAGGTACCTTATTCCTACTCGTGCGTTGTAAAAAAACACTGTTCGTATTGTTTTTGTTTGTTGCGTACCGATTCTGATAGCTATCTATATATGTGTATATATTTATATTACAATGGTATGATTGCTTGGATAATAAATAAGATGGTACAACAACCCTAAAATTTTTGGAAAGCTACCGGTAATATGATATTTGTTTTGAAGTCATTAGTTATTTATTTCGAAACAACTTATTAACGAGATTAATGTATTCCAGGTATCAAATTTGATGTGGTAAAAAATCCAAAGACCGGTGGCGTACTAACATTGATACACGGGTACACATTCTCAAAATTTGGCAGTGCATCATATGTATGGAAGTGTTCCCAAATCACAAAGGGTTGTAAAGCCAAGGTGACTATTAGAAATGACAGGATCATTCGACACAATCTTGAACACAATCATCCGCCTCCTAATTTTCACATTACCAGTGATGGAAGTTTCATCAAGCTTTGATCTAAGAAAGTTGTCACAAAGTGAGCATAGCTTTGTATAGTGACGGTTATAGACCAATATCAACGACTCCATTACTAAATAATTTGCTTTATTAAAATGTAATAGATTTAGTTATAGATAGCATAAATCATTGCGCCTCCTATGAGAACATTGACATCAATAAAAAATCTTAATTCCTTTTCCCGTGTGTTGCAAAAAAAGGACCCAAAAAGTAAAGCATTAAAACCTTATTAATGTGATATTGGATTAAGAATACACTGGTTGTTTTATCGTCAAGGTTTGTTTCTTTCGTACGATTTTTTCAGCTATTTAAAACACCTGAAAGGAGAAAAAAATAAGATGGTATAACCAATCACAAAATATAGATTTATGATAAAAAAGATTATTATTACAGTTTTTATTTCGCAGGTATCCAATTTGATAAAGTTAAAAATCCAAAAATCGGTGGGGTACTGGCGTTGATAAACGGACACACATTCTCAAAAACTAACAGTACATCATATGTATGGAAGTGTTCCAAGATTAACAAGAATTGTAAAGCCAAGGCGACCATCAAACATGACATAACTATTCAACACAATCATCCTCCTCCTAGGTTTCACATAACTAGCGATGGAAGTTACATCAAGATTTGATTTTATGAAGGCATTGACATAAATAAAACACTTAATTCCTACTCGTGAGTTGCAACACACACAAATTCCATGTCCTTTCTCATTTAAATGAATAAAAACCTTGTTGGCTTAAGCAAAATAAACTGGTTTTACTTTTTACGTTTATATCAAACTACTACTTTTGACAGCTATTTTGGTATTTTTATAGTTAAATAAACTAAGATACTACCTGCCTTCGATATAAGTTTAAGGAGCAACCACTCATTAGCGATTTCTATTTCTCAGGTATCCAGTTTGAAATAGTGAAAAATCCAAAGACCGGCGGTGTGCTAGCGTTGATAAACGGGTACACATTCTCAAGAACCAACAGTCGATATTATGTTTGGAGATGTTCCCAAATTAGCAAGGGTTGTAAATCCAGGGTGACAATTAAAAATGACAGAATTATTCGATACGACCTTGAGCACAATCATTCTCCCCCTAATTTCCACATTACCAGCGATGGAAATTACTTAAAGATTTAATGTTTTGGAGGCTGTTGTTGTGAATTTAAAAAAAATGATTGTGTTGTTTAAAAATGTAGTCATTTCTAAAATAATATTAGATAAGAACATTACTTAAATATCCATTAAATTTTATAAGCCGTAAGAGGAAATCCGGCTGTACTGGCACTCTTTGGTTTAAATTAAATGCAATCGAATGGTCAGCTACTAACGCCATCTACTTTTACCCTGTAATTATTCAAATAAAAATTGAACCGGATATCTATCTAACAGCGTCATCTATTAAAATAAAAATCTATAAAAAGTATTTGTTAAAATATTAAAATCCAACCGGATTTCCACCTAACAGCGCCACCTAAATAACTTTACTGTAAAATAATAAATTGTAACGGATATCCACACAGTAGTGCCACATATCTGTAAATCGTAAATAAAAAATAGTGTCACTTTAACGAATATCCGCCATAAAATAGTTATAGTGTAATTTAAATTGAATAGGTAAATAAATACAAAACGGATATCTGACTACTAACGCCATCTCTAAAACTTAATTTTAGACTATATAAACACATGCAAGCAATCACATTATATACTTCGTAGTATCGAAAGTGTAGTGATTATAAATAAATACTGTGAGATTAAATATAAGTGGTGATTGAAATAAATATTGTGTTCCTACCTTTTTTTATTCTATAAATCCCAACGACATTATGTGGGCCGCTTTCAATAAACAATATTATTAGATAAAAATTGATTGGCGAATTATGTCTGGAATCTCGATGGCTGACTGTTTAATACATTTTATTTAAACGTACTAACATAAGATGAGGTAAGGCATTTGCCCAGCTGTGGGACATAACAGACTATTTAAAAAAAAAACAAGTTTGCCAGTAAAATTTCCAATTAGTTGAGTTGCCAAATCGCATTGTGATGCAAATTAAACGTCAACAAGAATCACGCTAAGTATTGACGGGAGTAGTTAGGCAGTTGAATAGCCGTTTGGAATATTCAATTGGCTTTCATTCGAGAACAGACCACTATTCAAAGAAAATCACAGCGCCCTACTGACGCAAATGATTTTAAAATAGGACATCAAGTTATACAGCGGGCGAAGTCTGATGCAACATTTTTGACATTTCGCGTAGACAATTTCAATTTTATGATTTTCTAATTCATTAAATATCATTTTAACTTGTGTAGCTTGTATGTTTAATAAATCTTAAAAAAATATTTGTAATTTTTAAGCTCCATTCGAAAAAAATCCCGATCAATAAATACACGAAAACACTAATTTTGTTACGGCATTTTTCGAGCGCCACCTGGTGGTTTTACAGGGAACTATGTCGAGACTTTCGACACAGGGAGTTTTTGTGGTCAGCGCCCCCGACTTAAAAAAACATCAATTAATATGAATTGTGTTTTAAAGAAAACCTCTTTACATGCTCCGAATAGAACGTTAAACAGTGCTGTGACTTTTCAGGATTTAAATTTAAAATAATAAACTCGCAGAAAGGAGGACACGTGATCATGATAAACAACTACACATTTTCTAAGGCGAGCACGTATTCAAAAACCTGGATTTGTTCCTGCAGGACTGCTTACAAATGCCCAGCCAAGATTAAGATGCAGGGTCTTGAGCAAGTCATCGAGGCACAAATCGAGCATAACCACCCGCCACCGCAGTACCACATTACTAAACAAGGATATTATGTGAAGATTAAATAATATTGTTACATTAAGATGTTTTGAGAGTCAAATAATCAGTTTTAGTCTACTTAGATATTTAGATGATGCAAGTGTTATTTTTGTTCTACTACGAACATCAGTGTGCATGGACAAACCTTTAATACGAATAAGTTTTAAAATATTTTTAGGAAAAAAATTATGTATTCTTTTGTAATAGTAAATAAAATATAAAATAAATAGGACTTAATTATTTATACAAGTATCGGCCTGTTTAGTATAACATCCAGCTAACAGTCTTACAGTAAATGAGAAATCCATACTCATGAAATCAGCTTAGGTACCTATTGTCGTTCAAAAATCCCTATCAATGCTTATACCATCCGATATATACTAAAGCGTTCCAAGATATAGCAACATGATTCTAGGATAAAAGGAGGAAAGCCTGGTTATGATAAACGGCGACATTTTACAGCACAGGCAAGGTCTCT
Organism: Pyrausta purpuralis; assembly: GCA_963924145.1. NCBI lineage: Eukaryota > Metazoa > Arthropoda > Insecta > Lepidoptera > Crambidae > Pyrausta > Pyrausta purpuralis. The sequence continues at coordinate 26,618,118 of OZ001643.1, forward strand.
AAAAGCTGGCTTTGCTCCAGTAAGAATGTCTTGAAGTGCACAGCTAAAATAAAAATGCACGGTCTTGAGAAGGTCACCGGGGCTCAGCTGGAGCATAATCATCCGTCTCCTACATACTAAATCACTCAAGAAGGACGATATGTCAAAATAGTTCCTAAATCTTCATAAATAATAAAATCACATGCATTAAAAGGCAGCGAAAATGAACTAAGAGTCAGCGAGAAGAACACTCAATATAGACGCAAGTGGTTATAAGTAACCTTTATTCAAATCACTGGAGTATGGATTTAAACTTCCTTATTCATAATGGAACAATATTTAACATTAATTAAAGAAAACCACACCCCATATTGTCGCGAGTGATACATCGGATCCAAGAAACTCGACGGCAAGGTATCGCGATTGGTAAGTGTTGTAACCGGTCAATTTGCCAGAGGATTTAGGTTCAAATCCTACCGTACGCACAAAATTATTATAATTTTTAAATTACAGGTGCCGTGTGGATATTAATCTTTTAATGAAAATGAATTTTATAGAATCACACGGTCTATTGACCCTTGAGATTCAAAAATAGGGGCCCAGATTCAAATTCTACACTGCAACGTTTGAAAATTAGAATGCCCAGTGAACACACCTTATTGACCTGCAACTGACATATCCACCGCATTCACTTTTATTTTTATTTATTGTTAGTAGTCTTGCACCACACATTATTCTTATATTATAATATATATATTGTATTACAAATATTGAAAATAATACATATCCTCATTCGTTCAAGCATAGTAGAAAACCAATTGATCAAGAAATGAATTTAGTTAAGGTGTTAATTATTCTGAAATATTATAAATAACGATTATGTGCACTTCAGATTAGGTATAAGTATAAGAAGAAAAATAACACTGAGTGTCAAAAATATTCAAACTAATAAATAAAAAGTGCATTAAACAAGTACCTAAGTTTATTTTATTCTAGTTTGTTATCATTCTCCGATACGTAGTGGTTTGGTCAAGTGTAGGTAAACTAAATTAACTGACTATTTGTGTTCCTAATGAAATGATGTTGCTCAATTCTGTTACTTTTCAGGATATGAATTTAAAATCATAAACTCACAGACAGGAGGACGCAGGATCATGATAAACGGCTACATATTTTCTAGGGCAAGCAAATTTGGATTTGTTACTGCAAGAGAGCCAATAAATGCTCAGCCAAGATTAAGATGCAAGGTCTCGAGAAGGTTGTCGAGGCGCAAATCGAGCATAACCATGCGCCACCAAAATTCTGCATTACAAAAGATGGAAAATACATTATACTCAGGTCGCGTTAAAAGTTTGCGGACTGGACCACTCACAAAAAAATATATTTTAAAAGCACTAACTGCACTCGAAAATTTCACTCTTTGATTTGAAAGCTTGTCATATACTTTGTATGTATGGTGCCCGTTTGAAAATGGCGTGTTGCATACGTGACGAATACAGTTTGTTTTTGGATTCGATAAATCACTTACGTATTCTACGGCAAATTTTATTGGTAAACTACTAGGGAAGGGAAGGTCGCATTCCTCATCCCTCTGAGACATTTTAAAAATTTACTTTTTAAATCTTTCAGTGCTCATTCTAACTCGTTTTATTTTCTCTTTCTGAAGCTCACGCACACAAATTACACCTCATTTTAAAGCTGATAAACATACTAAAAAAAAAAAAACAAAAAAAAACGTTGATTTGTTACAAAGTTTTGTTCTAATATCGGAGGTCCAATCCAAAATACAGTGTGTTTGTGTTTTGGTAAATATAGAAAATGACGAGATTATCTTAATGACGATTTACCTAAAAGTCGATCAATTGCTGCAGTTACATAGTTATGCCCTTAAACGCTATAAAGCTGTGCACTCGAGGGATACCGCATAACGTGTCGGAAAAACAGATACCACTGCGCGTCGTTTAGTGTATCTTTAGTTGGAAAGTCCTTGAAAAATTGTTGTAGAAAAAAAACATTATGTTATTATTGTAAAGACATATACTCTATATAAAAATGAGTAAATCATACGTTTTCTATAAGGTCTCTTTATATCAAAGTCCGTCAACTTTTAGTGCAACTCGTAGTACTCGTAAAATAAATTTAAGTAAGACAGATGATCTAGAGAGTAAATAATCAGAAGACGTCTACCACATAATCCAGTAAATTTTATCGGCGAGATGTATGATCTCCTTGCGTAAAATTGATCTCTTTCATATAACATGCAGTAATTTTTGTGTAACATTTTGTGATTTTAATATATTTTGTACAAAAAAGCAGATCGGCCTATTGTACCAATGATGTTGTATTAAGAAGAAGATGACGCCTCGCAAACTAAGAGAGTACAAAAATATGGCACCGTATGATTAATTTACCGTATGTCAATGGATTGACATCCATCAAATCAGACATCAGTTTCGGAATAAATTCATAATAGACAAGTTTTCTTAATTTAATTTTTTAAAGTATGTAGGTCATTACAAGTGACTTATAGTTTGGAAGAGAATGCCACTTTTTTGTATTTTTCTGGTATGAAGAAAAAACGAAAATGGCATTGTCTCTCAAAACATGACACTTTTATAAGATTAATGTATTTTTTTAAAAAGGTCTTTTGCTCAGGTATCGTCAGTGTCAGTCTGATGTGACAAAGACAAAAAGTGGCATATAAAAAATAATAGAGTATATCTGAAAGGTCTATTGTTACGGACCTATGGCGCCATCTAGCGCCTACTTACTCATCTACTACAATAAATCAACGAGCAGCGCTACGCGACTGATGTTATCGACCGCACGATCGTTGGATGAAGTTCTCAAGATCTCCGAGTGATGGCGCTGTCAACCATTTGTATTACGATTTTACATTTTTGCTAGTCATTCTATTCGCATTGTCACTGTTAACCGAATATAACCGCTCTTAATAAACGAATTATTTCTACGTTAATAAACGACTTCATTGAAGAACTATCCTGCTGATCCTGAAGGCTAGCCAGTGGACGTAACATTGGTCCTTCGAGCCGGATTTCAAGAGAAGAAAATCAGCGACCTACCATCATCCCAAACCACGTCAGTTCGGAGCTCCACCAGTCATCAGCGTCAGCCAGGTCGTATTCCTTCCCCATCCTCTCCTACAAAATCGTTTGCGTTAATACAGTGCCTTTCCCTCGCAGATTCAAATCGCAATCCGTTCAGCTGTTGCAGTGAAAAAACCGTGAGTACTTCATATCTATTTCTATAATCCCCAAAATGTGTGATGAAAGTGGAAAATCAGTGTTAGAAGTTCCTAAATCTCCTCAAAAGAATGATCTTAGTTATCTTAAACGTTTACGCGGTACTCTAAAGGGCCGTGTTACACTTTTGCAGAAATTCGTTAGTAAATTTGAAATTGATACACTAACCCCATTGCAAATTTCCGAATTAAAAGTTCGTTTAGGAAGTGCTAAAGATACTTTTCACGAATTTTATATTGTTCAGAGTAAAATCGAGGTTTTGGTTGATGAACAAGAACTAGATAACCAATTAGAATATCGAGATTCGTTTGAAAGCTGTTATTTTACTATTGTAGCAGTAATAAGTGAATTAATTGCACTCAAACGGGAAAATAATAATTCTGAAAGTGTAGCACGCCAGGAGAAACCAAATTTAAATATAAAATTACCGGATATTAAACTACCTTCATTTGATGGTTCTTATGATCACTGGCTCGAGTTTAAAAATTCGTATTTTTCACTGATTCACAAACGAACTGATCTAGATTTTATTCAAAAATTCCACTATTTAAAATCGTCTCTAAGTGGCAGTGCGTTGCAAGTAATCAGTGCATTAGAATTCACGGGTTCAAATTACATTGACGCATGGGAGTTATTGGAGAATAGGTTCCATAATGAACGACTTTAGTGCATAATCACGTAAAAGCATTATTTAACGTTCCCTCTGTCTCTAAAGAATCACCGCAACAAATAAGAATCCTAATTGATACCATATTACGTAATTTACGCGCGCTTAAATCACAAAACGAACCGGTAGACAACTGGGATACTCATAATATTCACTTAATTATTTCAAAATTAGACGTTTCAACGGAACGGGAATGGGAAAATCACAAGGGTTCTATTGTAGGATCGAGTACAAATAGGAAAATAACACTAGACGAATTATTACAATTTTTACGTAACCGGGCGGATACTTTGGAAATGAATAACTTAAATCATCCGAAAGGCACTATTTCTGCGGGTCGAAATTCGTATGAGCCTAAACGGCAAACCACACAAACCACTCATAGTTATGTCACTACAACTAATAATAAGCCGAAACGCGTACGTAACTGTTTAAAGTGTAAAGGCAATCATGCACTTTATGCTTGCTCCGTTTTTCTTAATATGGCAGTCAAAAATAGGTCATCATTTGTAGATGAACATAAACTTTGCCGTAACTGTCTGCGTGCCGGATGCATGATGTCAAAGACTGCATGTTTGGTCCGTGCAAGCAGTGTCAGTCAAAACACAATAGCTTATTACATTTAGATTCCGTAAAATCTGACGGTGACTCACTATTAAACCGGCGAGCGGTGGTAGCACATCGACTGCGCTGCATTCATCAACCGTCGATTTCAATACGCCTAACAAAACATTACGAGTTACACAAATCGTGTTACTTTCCACCGCGTTAGTAGAAGTAGCCGACGATAATAATCATTTTCATACCGTTCGGGCACTTCTTGAAAATGGAAGTGAACATTGCATTATTACGGAAAGTTTAAGTAAACGTTTAAACGCTTCATATATACAGTCCGCTATTCGAATTTTAGGCGTGGGACAGTCAGTCTCACAAACTAACTATTTATGTAATATTCATATGCGTTCAAAGTCGAGTGATTATAATACGTGTCTCACTTGCTTAGTTTTACCGAATAATACAATGCGTGTAATCGTGATTCTATGCAAATACCAGAAAACTTATCACTCGCTGATCCCACTTTTAACGTTCCTTCAGAAGTCGAACTCTTGATAGGTGCCGATAAATTTTGGGAATTATTATACGATAACAAAATTCGATTACCTAACGGTCCGTTCTTACAAAATAGCAAGTTAGGTTGGCTTGTTTCAGGTCCGTTATATACAGATAGCCTGCGCATAAATAATCAGGTTGTTTGTAATTTTTCACAGAACTTAGATACGGAAATACGTAGGTTTTGGGAAATCGAAACCATTCCAAAGTCAAGTCGTGTTCTCACTAAAGACGAAGTCTATTGTGAGAATTTATTCGAAACTACAACAATACGTGAAAAGGATGGCCGATTTTCGGTTCGCATACCTTTTAAAGAATCTACGGATAATCTCGGCGATTCTTATACGATGGCTCAAAAAAGGTTTTTATCATTGGAGCGAAAATTAAATCGTTTACCGGAATACAAAACTATGTATTGCGACTTTATGCGTGAATATGAAAACTTGGGACACATGACGCGTATCCCAATTTATGGCACACCTAATTATTTCCTTCCTCATCACGGCGTTTACCGCGAAGGTAGTCTAACTACTAAGCTACGCGTAGTATTTGATGCAAGTGCCGTTACAACTTCAAATAAGTCACTTAATGACATTCAGCACTCTGGTCCGCCTCTTCAAAACGACACATTTTCAATATTATTAAGATTCAGGCAACATAAGCATGTAGCGTGCGCTGATGTGGAGAAAATGTTTAGGCAGGTAAATATTCAAGAAGATATGCGACAATATCAATTAATTCTTTGGCGTGAGAATCCATCTGATCCGATAAACGTTTATCGATTAAATACGGTAACATACGGTACAGCGTCCGCGCCATACCTAAGTATGCGTTGTTTACAACAACTCGCACAAGAGTGTGACGATAAGGAGGTGGCTCGTGTCATTAAAGATGATTTTTTCGTTGACGATTTGATCACAGGTCACGATGACCCACAAACATTATTATCTATATGCGAAAAGACATCAAAAGTTTTACTTAAGGGTTGTTTTCCTCTTAGGAAATGGACTTTGAGTTGTGACGTGACCCAACATATTTCAAAGGAACTCTTAATCGGTCAACTAACTCAGAATAAAACGTAAGGGTTAGGATGGCATAATTCTACGGATGAGTTATACTTCGCGACTAAGATTGACACGATTAATATTTTACTAACTAAACGCGGCATGTTAGCCATCATCGCTCAAATTTACGATCCGTTAGGCTTGTTGGCTCCTGCTGTTATTATTGCTAAAATAATGTTACAAAAATTATGGCTACTAAAATTAGATTGGGACGAGTCCGTGCCTAATGACGTTACCTGAACTTGGTTAAACTTTATAGATGCACTGCAGTGTCTTTGTGAACTACGCATTCCACGATTCGTAAGGAGTGTTCACACTGAACGCACCGAACTGCACATTTTCACGGACGCATCTCAAGAAGCTTACGGAGCTTGTGCTTATGTACGGACATCTAACGGTTCAGACGTTGTTGTTAAATTACTTTGTGCAAAAACGAAGGTCGCGCCTTTAAAGGTTATTAGTATACCCAGACTTGAGCTATGTGGTGCATTAATAAGCGCAAAGTTATACGAAAAAATTCTAGAATCACTCTCGTTACAGTTTGATAAAGTTGTTTTTTGGACAGATTCCACCATTGTGTTAGGTTGGCTTAAAATGTCTCCTCATTTACTTAAAACATTTGTCCAAAATCGAGTCACTGAAATAAATGAGTTGACTAGTAATACGCAGTGGCTTCATGTAAATGGCCAAGAGAACCCGGCAGATCTAGTGTCACGGGGTCTTAACTTAAATTTATTAAAAGATTCGAAGTTATGGTGGAGTGGTCCCGAATTTTTAAGTACAAAAGATTATTTTGATTCGAATATGTCAGATTATACGAGAAAATTAATAAACGAGACTGATTTACCTGAACTAAACTCAAAAAGGGTAACTTTAGTTTCTAGCTCATTGCCAGACCTAATAGACTTCGACCGATTTTCTTCGATCCCTAAATTGAATCGAACCATTGCGTATGTACTCCGCTTTATAAAGAATACGCGCTTACAGGCAAGCGAGCGACGCGATAGAAAAACAGGTTCCTTATCTGTCGAAGAACTCGAACATTCACAACGCGTCGTTAGTAAATTCGCACAGATGCAGTCGTTTCCTTGTATTTATGAGTGTTTACTTAATAAAGTGCCTCTAGAACAGTGCAATAAAAACAAAAAAGAGACTAATCGTGTGTTGGGACTCAATGTGTTCCTAGATGAATATGGATTGATAAGAATCGGCGGCAGGTTAGGTAATTCCTTGAGTTTTGATTTTAATAAGAAACACCCGGTTCTGTTGTGTAGTAGTCATCGGTACACTGTGTTGCTTTTTAGGTACGAACACATAAGCTTAATGCACGGAAGCCCACTTCTTCTAATATCTCACATGCGTGAGTCTTGGTGGCCACTGAAGGCAAGGGACTTAGCAAGGAAAATCGTTAAGGAATGCGTTATCTGCACGAGGATGAAAGGTAAAACTTTAACACCTATTATGGGAAATTTACCTAGCGCCCGTGTAGACCCTGGATATCCGTTTTGCCGAAGTGGAGTAGATTATGCCGGGCCAGTGATGATTTTAAACAGAAAAGGAAGGGGGTCTAGACTCATTAAAGGTTACATTTGTTTGTTCATTTGCTTTGTAACCCGTGCTATACATTTAGAGCTTGTTAGTAGTCTTTCCACTAAGGATTACATAATGGCTTTCAAACGTTTTATATCTCGACGCGGAAAACCCGCTGAAATGTTTTCCGACAATGGGAAAAATTTTGTAGGTGCAGAAAAGGAGCTAAACTTAATAATTAACGATAACTATGAACAAATTTCTGATTTTTCCACTCAAAATGGTATACGATTTCATAGAATTCCCATTTATGCAAGTAATTTTGGTGGATTGTGGGAATCAGGTGTGAAGTCTTGTAAATTTCACTTGAAACGTGTTGGTGGAAACGCCAATTTGACCTACGAGGAGTTGAGTACGGTGTTGACACAAATCGAGGCCGTCCTGAACTCCCGTCCCATTTCCCCTCTGTCCTCAGATCCAAACGACCTTTTGCCATTGACACCGGCACATTTCCTCATCGGACGACCGCTGACCTCAACAGCATCACCTGATGTCACGAACGAGAGGACTGGCAACCTGACACGTTATCGTCGAGTCGAACAAATACGGCAGCATTTCTGGCAGCGCTGGGCAAAAGAATACATTTCTGAGCTACAGTTGAGGACGAAGTGGAAGAAACATGCGGAGGACATCAAGCTTCACAGTCTTGTCCTCATCAAAGAAGATAACCTTCCACCTCTAAAATGGAAATTGGGCAGAGTTGTACGTCTGTACACAGGAAGAGACGGCGTATCCCGTGTAGCTGACATACGCACAGCGAACGGGGTAGTTCAACGAGCCTGTTGCAAGATATGTCCATTACCTGTGGACTCCATGGATGCTGAGAACTGATCCTGGTCCTCTACTCATTTTGGAAGTGATCTTTCTAAGGCCGGGGGCATGTTGCGGACCTATGGCGCCATCTAGCGCCTACTTACTCATCTACTACAATAAATCAACGAGCAGCGCTACGCAACTGATGTTATCGACCGCACGATCGTTGGATGAAGTTCTCAAGATCTCCGAGTGATGACGCTGTCAACCATTTGTATTACATCATCATCATCATCATTATCAGCCAAAGGACGTCCACTGCTGAACATAGGCCTCCCCCAATTCAATTTGTAATTCTCAATTTGTATTACGATTTTACATTTTTGCTAGTCATTCTATTCGCATTGTCACTGTTAACCGAATATAACCGCTCTTAATAAACGAGTTATTTCTACGTTAATAAACGACTTCATTGAAGAACTATCCTGCTGATCCTGAAGGCTAGCCAGTGGACGTAACATCTATATAAGATTAAAATCTTTTTGTCAAGTAAATATTAAATCATTCGTTGCTTATTATTTAGTTGCCCATATACGTTTTTTTGTTCTAAACAGCCAATAAAAAATAAGACAAACCTTCAATATGCTTAAGATAAGTTCTATTATTGAGGAAACATGTGTACACTTTTTTCTTAAAATAAATAAGTTAATAATTAACATAACTCAATATTCATTCCCTACAAGCATCTACAGCTTGTCGAATAATATCAGTGACTAAAATTAATTACCCATTTGGTTGTAATAAATCATTTCGTTTAAAAATGATTGCATTTTTGACAAGCAAAAAAAACTGTTTGTATAGCATACCTTCCTGCAGAACAGTCCTTCGGGAATGCCTTATTAATTATCACTTCGTGTGGTAATTCAATTGCGGATTTATTCTTTTTACCTAAAAAATCAAGTAATCTAATCATGCAAATATCAAAATCCATAAAAATCTTGAACCTGGAAAATCAAAAACCTAGCTTTTGTTCGGCAAAGAAAATTCGATCTGTACACTTTTTTCGTATACGAACTGCACGAGGGAGAGAATTTAAGGGGCAATAGTCGTACAATACATATACGAAAATTGTTCACCGATCGAAATTTCTTTGTCGAAGCAAATATAATTTTTGTTTCTCAGGGTTAAGATTTCTACGTATTTAAATTTTGTTCGTGTAGATATTTTACATGATTTTTTAGGCAAAACAGATAAACCCACAATCGAATTAGCACACGAAAAAAGTTTGATTGCCGCGAGAACCGGCCTCCTGTCGCTTGGTCGTTCTTATTTTTTTTTGACTGCAACTACCGTTCAGTGTACTTATACCAAAACATCCCTGGGTAAAACGATATGATTCTTCATTTTTTTTACAGAAGTCAAATTTAAAATAATAAATCCAAGTAAAAGAGGACACCTCACGGCCACGTATCCTCGTTTGCTTTCATTCATTATTTACCTATGTAAATTAATGATTTATTGCCTACTTATGAATCTCTGACTAACTATCATGCCCAGCCAAAAAAGCTTTGTATCCGAGCATGCATTGGGTATCCGAGTATTGCATGAAGTGCTATTTTTTCCTTTAATCATATCACTGCTTTTCTTTTACAGGTGTGCAATACAAGTTCATATATCCCAATCCCCAAAAGGAGACGCGTTTGATGTTGATTGAAAACTATACTTATTCCAAAGTGGGTAAAGGTAAAAATATCTGGCTGTGTTCCGGAAGGGTCAAGTACAGTTGTAAAGCTAAGGTCAGTCTGGATAGTGCTGGCAACTTCTACCCAGTGAATCTCGAACATAACCATGCTCCACCACGGTATCATGTCACACATGACGGGAAATATGTTAAAGTTTAGCTGCCAAATCTCTTGAGGTCGACACTATAATATGAAGTGTTGTATGTACTAATATTTATGTAAAAGTCATATTACTATATAATTTTCTACGAAACAAAAATAAGTTCAACCGAACTTTAGTTAAGTGAGATTGTTTTGATTGATTACAAAACCAAACGACAATTATAATAAGGAATATTTAGTTACTAACTGAAAACCAACTGAGCTAAACTGAAACTGAATAAAAATTTCACCAGATTGTTAAGCATTCGAAAATTGTATTTTATTGTACCATAGATATATAGAGATAGATATACCCGTATAACCATAGATATAAGATTTCTCAATACATACTCGCACATTTATCACTACTGTTTTACCATTTTCGTAATAATGCAACCTTACTATTTTTGTAATTATTGTTGATAATTACTATTAGGATAATATGTAAACAACTCTTTTGTTAGCAAAAAAATGTTAAAATATTATTTTCAACACACTTGCTCAAAACGACGTTTTTATTCCACCGATTTTTGGCTCATAATCCTAGATATTAAACACGTGTGCTTTTTCAGTATATTATTGCACTAGTGCCTTTAGTTTACTAACCCGACCAATTTAAATTTGTACCTTTATACCAAGTAGTAAGAAAGAAGAAGAAGCGATATAATTTATTAGGGTTATAACTTTTATTTTAGCAACAAACAGTATTTATGTGAAAAATAACAGTATGTACATATTCATTTCAATAAATGGTAAATCCAGCTTTATTACTAAAAATAACTCAATTTCATTCAAAATCTTCTGTAATTTGTGTTTTAAACACGAATTATTACATTTTTAATCTTGGCGGCTGGCCGATCTTGTTCGTGCCATAGCCTTGCGCGCGCATCGGTATCGCGGCAAGAAAAAAAACAACGCGCCATTTTTCGTAAATAATTGTCGGCTGTGACGAAGTTTGGATTCATTGTGAAGTTTGATATTAACGAAAATGTCTACTTTAAGTGAAAAAAATGAAGAAAACCTATTATTACCTCCGCCGGACACAAAAAAATAAAAAATATCTAAATTCTTAACATTTAGAAACAAAAGATAATCAACAATCATAAAAAACGAAAGATACCTATTCTATTCAGTTCTTTTTTTTTACTGAAATACCTCAACTTAAACAACGATTTTAATTAAATTAAAAGTAGTTAAAAATAATTTGCTATTCGTGCGACTAAAAACAAAAGATAATCAACAATCATCAACAACAAAAGATACCTATTCTATTAAGTACTTCTTCAACACACTTGCTCAAAATGACGTTCTTATTCCACCGATTTTTGGCACATAATCATAGATATTAAACACGCGTGCTTTTTCTGTATATTATTGCACTAGTGCCTTTTGTTTATTAACCCGACCAATTTACATTTGTACCCTAGTACCAAGTAGTAAGTAAGAAGATGAAGCGATATAATTTGGTCGGGTTATAACTTACACAACAAACAGTATTTATGCGAAAAATAACAGTATGTACATATTTATTTCATTAAATGGTAAATCCAGCTTTATTACTTAAAAATAACTCAAATTCATTTAAAATTTTCTGTGATTTGTTATTTAAATAACGAATTATTACATTTTTAATCTTGGCTGTTGGCCGATCTAGTTCGCGCATTGACTTTGCGCGCGCATCAGTTTCGCGGCAAGAAAAAAAAAAAAAACAACGCGCCATTTTTCGTAAATAGTTGGCGGCTGTGGTGTGACGAAGTTTGTATTAATGGCAAGTGTGTTGAAAAACGTGGTATGAAACACGTGTGCCTGTGACCATAATATACGCGGCTTTCTTATGGCGCACTCGCTTTCGTTCGTGCGCACACAATATCGCCTTGTATATAATGGTCAACTTAGCACACTTGTATCATAATGTACTATTTTTGAACTTACTTATCTCAACTTTAATCACGATTTTGAAAATAATTTCCCTAATATTAAATTGATCTAACTGTAAATTTTAATCAAGATCTTAATAGAAAATTACAATCCATAAATTATGATTTTATTTAATCTAATCTTATCTCACCTTATAATTACTATAAGTGCGATTTAAAAATTAACCTTAGAATAGAATATAATTTATATTTTAAAACTACTATCATACAATTATTTATCGTAACTTACTTATAATTACTGATACGTTGTCGCGCTGAAAAGCACGTTTTTATTACCTAAGTATTGCTATTTTCCTCGCTGGAGAGCTCCGATATATTAAACGCGTCCGATCCCTGCTAAATTCAAAGTGCTGTAGGGAAAACCGCGGCCGCGGCCTCAGACGCGCTATTTATAGGCACGCTCTTGCCGCACCGGGCGGCCGGCCGGTACCGCCGCAAACGCTACGTCCCGCAATTTTTAAATCTGTAATATCTTCGAAAATATTCACTTAAATCATGCGGTGTAAGGGCCATATAGATCTATATTAAATGAACAATGTATTCAAGGTATTTAATTGGTTAAGGATTAATGCTGTATTGGTTAAAATTTGCTTCGAAAATTAGCCATTATTTGTCGTAAAAAGTAAATGACAAAAAAAAGTTAAAAAAAGTTGTGGGTTATCCATAAGAGATAGACATATACCATCACGGATTTTTCTGTAGACCTTTTCAATGTGTACAATACTTAATACATTATTTTGATAAAACTCGTAGGGTTCAGCCTGCGTTTGCAATGTAAGCGGAAAAAATGTAATTTATACGACATCACATTAGAAACCTCAAAATAACAGTACTTCTCCACTATTTAATGGATGTTATTATACATATAAACCTTCCTCTTGAATCACTCTATATATTAAAAAAACCGCATCAAAATCTGTTGCGTAGTTTCAAAGATTTAAGCATACAAAGGGACATAGGGACAGCGAAAGCGACTTTGTTTTATACTATGTAGTGATGATATACCCCTGCCTTGTAAAACATTATTGCACCAAAAATACTTTTAGGTGCATATGAGATAGAAAACTTTAATACCATACTATCTTTACTGGTTTACAAAAAAACATTTTTTTAGGTATTCTATATAAAATGGGGGAAACCTCAAAGGGCACTCATCTGATAATGATAAACGACTAAACATACTATAAAGTATATGGACAAGTGTGGGTGTGTTCCAGCAGAACTACATTTCGATGTAAAGCTATGGTCAAATTGAGTGCAGATCGTACTATCATATCGTCCAGTTTGACCCACACACATCTTGCAGCAAAACATCATATCACCACAGATGTAAAATATGTCAAGCTGGGAATAAAAGTTGTGCTAACAATGAATGACATAAAATCTAACCAACGAGAGCATGATCCTAAAAGATTACAATAAATTAATAATTACTGTCTAACAAACAGAATTAAATGTCACTCTCATATCGTGTCAAACTTTTACAACCGCAGCGCCACCTGCCGAGAAGTCAGGCTTAAACCGAATGACGTCAACATATTACTATTATTACGTTGCAAATAGTTTTGCACTACGATTTATCGTAAGATACTGGCGAAAAACTCGTATTGTTAGGTTTTTTAGGGACTTTTAGTGTATATATTCTCTAAACACCCCGAACGATTTTTTGACAATATCGCTAGATTACGCACTGCACAATACTTTTATAGAGTGGACTATAGGATATCTCCATAGACATCCTATGTTGAATTTGGTTTAGTTTTTAAATATTATTTAAAGTCTTTGCTTTAAACAATATTAAAAAACTAAACCAAATTCAGCATAATGACCAAAAAAACTTAAAATAACGTATTCATCTTATATTTAGGAGAAACACATTCTTTTGGAGTCTGTGCATGATGTGTGTAGTCTGTTTGTAAACTTGACATTATATTTCAAATCCAAAAGAATGTGTTTCTCCAAAATAGAAGACGAATACGGTATTTCAAGCATTTTAGTCATTTATTTCAATTTATTGTTATTTTTTGTTGCATATTTGAAAAACACTGAACAACTTAATGCGTGACAAATAAAATTATTGCCTTCAAAAACTGACCAACAAGCTAACGTACTCTAACAGTCTACGCACACAAAAACTGCTGGACCGATTTTGATGAAATTAACAATATATCACTGTAAAATACAAACATTCAATTATACAAATATGCATATATACATACACTTACGAATAGATACATAAATTTAGTGCTATGTACTTAGGCAGTCCTTATATAAATAGTTAACTATAAGTTCACGTAATTGGATATAAATGTCTTTATAATAGACAGATAATTATGTTTAACATATAAGGTTCCGTGTTCACTTTTTTTAATCTATTCTCTATACCAGTGGTCCAGTGTTCCGCTAATTGTGTGTCACTAGTTATTGTCTCGAAAAAAAAAGGGTTATTTTACAACTTAATAAATAACATTATAGCCTTTTTTTGTGAGGGTAAGAAAATAACATGGAAAATAATTTTTCATTTGTGGTGTACTTTTAAACGTGTTCTTTTTCCTAGATGTACCTACCATAAACACAAAAAAAATGCGAAACACTGCTCAAAGCTCGAAGCAGGTATGGAAGTACTTGCTTTTTAAATTGCGCATTGTAAGTTTAATGTTATGCTTCGTTCTCGTTTTGCAAACTAGTGCATAAGTGTATAATTAAGACATTAATAAAAATAAGATTTCTGTCTGTACAATACAAATAAATATGTTTTTGAAAAGGAGCTTGACAGTTTTTTAGCAACGGAGCTTAAAAAAGAACTACCTACCTGAAATAATTCCCGACCTCAAGCATAAATCAACGGAATTTTGTTGTCTTTTGCAGAATTGGATTTCAAAATAATAAATTCATCGAGAGGAGGTTTCCTATTGATGATAGATAGTTTTACATTCTACAAACAAGGGTCTAAAGGAAAGATGTATATATGCACGAATAAGCATACACATGCATGCCTTGCCAAAGTGAGTTTGGAAAGTCCTACCAAAGTCGTTGCAATCAATCTTGAGCACAACCATAGTCCACCTGTCTACCACGTCACTAAAGAGGGGAGATATGTACACTGGGCACAGCTTACAGCGAAGCTACGAGCGTTGTCGTGCGTGCTGTTCACACTTAAATGTAGAACAACGGAGTTGCGACGCATCGCAATCAAAGCGTCGCGACGCTCCGACATCGCGCGACGCGACGCCTCAAAGCATCGCAAATGTTCGTGTGGTATTGCATTTACTTGTTTTGAGTTCCGGTTCCAACAAATAGACCGCAGCGGTCGCTGTATCAGAAGTTAAGATATAGTATTAGAATTATTATAATCTAAGTAAGGTAAATATCAAGAGACTAATGAAACATCTAATATCTTAATCTGTAAAGTAGTTTGTTTAAGATATTTAATTATTATTATGCAATACTTTATGATGTTATTTTGTAAGTCTTAGAGCCCGTGGAAAGTCGACCTTTACCGATCTGATAACTCGATTAGACATATTTTTGATCAAATATATTTCTATAAATTATAGCCTATGACTACTTACCAATCAATAAGTGATCATTGTTTTTTTTAATTTAGTCAAATTATTTTTATTACTCTTATTATTACCGAATGTGTTTTATCTCATTGATAGTTATTGACGATAATTATTGTAAGTTAATTGAAAAAAGACTCTATCGTCAGGTAATTTTTATAAATGTATGAAGTATTTTTATTGTACTGAATGTTTTAAACAAAGCACATGTTACTCTATAGTAAATATAACTCAAAGTTGTCAATGACAATTTATGACAAATAATGAAGACATGGTAAAGGTTGCCTGGAAGAGATCGCTTATAGCGATTAGACCGCCTACGTTGTACATTTTCTCGAAACGAATTTATCATGAACCTATGTGATGTGCAATAAAGAGTTATATTATCTTATAGTCTTTAACAAGTGCTGAGCAGCATAGTAAAACTTAATACAGACCACTGTATCTGTATCATCGAGTTACCAGATCGATAAAGGTCAATCTACCATGGCTTCCCCTAATATAACGTGTTGTACCAATAAAATATTTTAATAAATGATCCTTCATTAACATTTATAGATGACTTCTACCATGATAACAAATAAAAATCACACTACTTTTGTTTTTAATTTTTGAAATAATAATCAGTAAATATTTTACTAACGTGTAACATATAAATTCTTCCTGTATTTGCTTATGATATTAAAATCAGGAGTATTAAATACATATACCTACGAAACCTTCAAAGCAGAATGTATCTTCTGAAACACTATGATCATAAATAAATGTTTCTACTCGTAAAGGGGCTTGATGGCCCAAGAATCCGATGGCTGGTTTGCCGTTCCACAAAGTCTTAAGCTTTAAATGGGTTTGTTTAATTTCATATTCCTTAGGCATGTTGACTTTTATGAGTAAGGACAGATGATTCTATAGGTACCATGAACAGTAAAAATCCGGTTGCCGTCAGCGTCTACTTGACTTCTTATCTTCTCATTATATTAAAACAACTTCATTTGCTTTTGACTAAAACTAACAAATCTGACCTTAGTGTTGAGTAAATGGCCAAAATTAAAATATTTACCTGCAATTTAAGATATTTTTATAGTTATTAAAAAAAATCACAAGCAAAGTCTACATTTTCAGGAACAATACACTTATTACAGAATAATAATAACTTATTCCTGCAAGAAATTATAACTGAGTATAATCTGACACCGCGCGACTGTCGCGCGATAACGCATGCGCACGCGGTCCGACACTGATGCTTCGTTTTATCGCGCTATAGTTGTTCTGTGGCCTCGGAGGACTATCCAATATTTTTTTATATGATTTGTAAATTACTTACTGATTTCTTTATTAAAGTACTACTTAAAACCGCTATAAAATAACATCCATATCAATATTGTTTCAGAATCACAACCACTTTTGATAAAAATACCGTTACCACCTGCTGAAAAACAGCGCCGATATAGAGAAAAACTTAAAAAGGACCCGAAGAAGTATGCCGAATATAAAAAGAAGAATTTAGACAGTTATTACGCTAAAAGAAGACGGTTAGTAAAAGATATGACGCCGGAGGAGCATCAAGCAGCTAAAACTAAATGGAAAAGCATAAAAAAGAAATTTCGTCGTGAGAATATTAATAAACCAGCCACCCAACATAGGACGATATTGGAAGCAATCAGAATCGCTTTGAAAGAGGAAATCAATACAGATAGTAATTGACTAAATAAAGATTATTAATGTGCTCTCCGGTCATGATGGCCTATCTCACCTGAGATGAACTACGTGTATCTGCACGGGACATTTGAGTACTATACATTTTATCTAGTGCTGTTTTAAGTTCTCTCTTAACCTTAACTCTAATAGTTAGGAAAAATAATATTAGGACTCAGTCACATTTAACCTAAAAGTACATGGACCCTTACGAGATAAAAATGTAACGATTGCGTATCTGGTTAGGGCTAAAAGGTAGGAGAAGTTTTAAATGATAAACTTCTAACCTAAAAGCATCGTATTTGTTTATAAGACACGATACAAAAAGGAAACGAGCTCAAAACGTAGCTGTTACTGAATGAAGATTATGGATAAATAAACGTAATTTCAGATACTGCCGAAAATCTGGAACTCTTTTTTTGAATCATTCGCGTTAGTATTTCGATTGTATCTCGTCTGGTAGTTAAAAAAATAAGTAATCTTTTTTATCATTCCCTATGGTTGTAAACTGATTTTCAATCGGGTCATATTGACGCGAATGATTCAAAGGTAAGGCCCCTGGGACCTCTTGTTTAAGCCTTATTACTATACCATGCATAATACTTTAATTTAATTACTTTATTCATGCCTACTGAAGTATTGTTGCACTTATTATAAGTTTATATATTTACACTGTCATATTAAGAGTAATTCAATAATTAATTTACCTATGACGACCTCGGTGGTTTAGTGGCTAAGCACGCTGGTTTCAAGGCGTCGCCGCTCCGAGGTCCCGGGTTCGATTCCCGGTTGGGTCAATATAGAAAAAGTTCATAATTTTACTTCATAAACCTGTAAATCATTTAATAACAGTGTTGGATGTAGTTTTTTAGGAGAAATAAACATTATGGTGAGTTATTAAAAAAATATGTATCATAAATGTAATATACCTACTCAAAGAAGCTACATGCAAGGTTTCAAATGGTTAGTCTAAATTATGTATTCAAATTTGTAAGTAAATTCAATAAATTAAATTAAATAAATTAATATTGAACACTGATAACCCATCGCCCTGGGGGCGTATTGCGATCCAACTTTAGCCGTTAAATTTCCAGGCAGCTCAATTCTGACTCAGTGTAATCGAATATTATCAATATAATAATAATACTGCAATGGTACGAATATTTTTATGTTGTGTAGTTACAATATTGTTATAAATATCATGCGAAATCGCAATTGGAATTGCTTATTTTACAGTAAAGCTGAGCCGCTTTCCTATCATAAGTCAAAAATGCATCGCAATACGCGCCCTGATCCCAACGTAAGTAGCTCATGCACTTGTGTTACAGAAATCAGAAACGGTGGTACCACAACACCCAGACCCGAGACAATGTGACAAAACTGGAATCGGACCCGGGACCTCGGAGCGGCAACGCCTTGAAACCCAACGTGCTTAACCACTACACCACGGAGATCGTAAAAATAGTTATTCGTAGTGTTTCAAAATTGCAACCGCCGCTGGAGATTAAAAATCTGATAACGCCTGACAAAAAGCAACGCTACAAGGAAAATAATACGGAAAATCCAAAAAATATGCCGAATTCAAAAGGTAGGATATAGAATGTAAACAGAGAGTTGGTGTAATAAGAATGTGAAGAAGCCTAAAGCAGACATAAATATCCATAAAAGTGACGAGCTCCGAGAGAATGTAAATATATACGCAATCTCGAACTCGATGTTTTCATAATAATCTGTTTTTTACGTGTATATGCGATTAAACACTTTAAAACATGTTCAATTTACTTTGTTTTGTAAGTCTCAATAAAATTTACTTTACGGTGAACAACTTTAAAAAACAGTTCGCATTGTTCGTTTTTGCCATATGTTGTTGAACATTATCACCGCAGAAAAGCTGTAATCTTACCTACCTCAATAATTATAGTATGGAAAATGTTTAATTTTTTCAAGTTACCGGTACAGTCATAACATAAAAGTTTTTTGTAAATTCACTTTTAAATATGTATATCCAATATCATTATAACTAACGCAAACACATTGTACAATATCGTTTAAAACTATCAGAGTCAATACAAGAATTATATCAACTTGACTTTATTTATTATAAATACTTTTAAAGTCTTATTGTGTAGCCTTAAAAATATATTTAAGTACGCTTTCACTGGTTCCTATTAAATCATTTATTTTGGTTTGAAGATTTTTCATTTCACCTTTACAGCCTCTTATTGCCACCGCCTCTAAGTGGCCACTGCTCTGCTGCCATCAGATATGATCCGTTCTAATCTATCCCTTCTCATGTATTTCAGCAATCAAGTACTCTATGGTTGACACGGGCCGCGGTGGAAAACTGGTCATGATAGGAGGATACACCTTCTCGAAAATGAATAAATGCAAGGTCTGGACCTGCTCTAACAGATACAAGCAAAAATGCCAAGCTAAAATCAAGCTTGACGATGACATGATCTTCATGTACTCTCTGGACCACAACCATTTACCGCCAAGTTTTCGTATGAAGAAAGATGGGACTTATATGAAGATAAGGGATTAGAACTCACCACTAGATTAAGTGATTCCCGATATGACGCTTATGTCACATATATTTATCATGTTTTCATAAAGACTACTAGTTTTTTTTTAAATCACTTGCGTCAATATTGCTGAGTAAATTTTGACTTGTTTATTGAAAATAACACATAATCAAACATACTATTATAAACAATATAACAACGTCGTGGTATGCTGTGGTCAAGATCTCAGCCGCTTAACTACTTTCAAACGAAAATCGCTCACACGCGAAACAAAAACTTACGTCACTTCCAACCATAAAATTAATAATATTCCTTTAGGAATAGAAGGACAAGTAAAAGCTGTCAAACGAAACCGATTTAAGATGTCAGTAACTAACATAAGTAAGTAACATTTGTAGCTTTAAATGAGATAACCTTTTGATCAGGTGATTTATAACAATGTTCCTAAGTTAAATATAGTAGTTTACTGCATGATAAACAGTTGACACAAAATATTGAACATGCAGCTCTAGTGTAAAACTAAATGTTATTTCAATATTCAAAATATTCGTCGATATACATTCCCTGTGTTATTCTGTCTTTATTTTTTACGTAAATTAACGTTTGTAGAATGGAATAATCAGACTGCGAACTTTAAATTTGAAGCGAATTGGTAAATATAAGTCGTATATTAAGAGGCTTCGATTTGGACTAATCTACCTGTTAAATGATTATTTGTTGGGGTTATGCCGCTGTAATGCATAACAATCAATCACCGATCAAGTCACCATGTTTCAGATGCATTATTTCTCCAAAATATACACAATTTCACTTTTTAATATAAAAAATCAAATGCCCGTAATTTTCAGCGAGCTTCTGCAGGGCGGTCAACTGTTTGACATCTGACAAAAATGGTTCTGCTACCCATCTCTTTTTATCACACAGTTTGCTGCTAGTGACATCTCGCTTTTGTCGTTCTATTCCAAAGGGATAATAATTTTATGCTTCCAACAAAAGACGACCGGCTGTGCAAGCAATTTATACTCTTATGGTGGTTAGGAGGTGTAAACCTTCTTTGTACACACGCTCTGCTGCTACGACTAATAGGAAGCGGGTGCTCTTACGAAAAAGGTGAATTTTATTATTGCAATAAATAAATAAATGTTTCAACCTTCATCTTTTTCTATCATTGTATGTGGATTTCATTTTCACATACTAACCCTGTTAACTTGAATTATAAATATTCTAAGAATATACTTGTTTTTATTTGAGTCAACTGCATGATTGGTATAAAATGCATACCGTGCGTTCGTATGCATAAGATACACGATCTTACTTTTCTATTGTATTATGATTATGAAGGCAGGACTTATTTTTGTAAAGTTACTTAACGACTTTAAAAAAATGAGTTTTCGTTCTAAACTTATAACTATACCAATATTGTTTCAGGATCACAATCGCTTTTAAAAATAAAACCGTTGACACCTGCCGAAAGACAACGCCGGTATAGAGAAAGACTTAAAAATGACCCGAAAAAGTATGCTGAATATAAAAAGAAGCATTTAGACACTTATTACGCTAAAAAAAGACGATTAGTAAAAGATATGACGCCGGAGGAGCATCAAGCAGCTAAAAATAAATGGAAAAGCGTAAATAAGCAACGTCGTCGTAAGAATATCAATAAACCAGCCACCCAGCATGGGACAGTATTGCAAGCAATTAGATCCGCTTTGAAAGAGGAAATTAATACAGATAGTAATTGACTCAATATGGTTATTAATGTGCTCTCCGAACATGTTATAACCTATGCCTATATATGACCTATCTCATCTGAGATGAACCATCTGCACGGGACATACGAGTACTTGATCTAGTGCTGCTTCAAGTTCCACCAGATACCCACAATAGACCTATCCAGATACGCTAACATTTATATATTAGTAAGGGTTTAAAAATGGTAGTTTAATTATGAATTAATAACGTTAAAGTATTCGTCACACGACATAAACGGTAAAAAATTTGATAAGTAGTTGTTACTCGTATTTAGTTACATTTGGGTCAATATTTAGAGAAACTCTCTAAATAGTATTAGGCACTCTTTAATAGTTCGAATATCAATAAAAAATGTCAAAGAAAAAACGCTAAATAGAGAAACGGCTAGTTACAAATTTGAGTTATCTTTTCATTAATTTCTGCCATGTGGATTTTAACAGATTTCCATTTGATAGTTCAAAAGCAGAGGACTAGGAACTCTTGTATAAGCCATTTCACTGCCTTTCCACTCAAACATGCGAAGCCGTGGGCTGATATTATAAAAAATACCAGGCATAAGTTTGCTTTTACTGGTTCTTGAACAAAATTATTTTATAAATTGCACTTGTTAACTTGTGGCTCTGTCACAGACAAGGAATCGAACCCCGTGTCTTACGCTATTCGGGCGTATGCCTATTCAATTCAATTCAATTCAATTCAATTCATTTTATTTATTTCAGGCAAAGCCCATATAATGTTAGTATACAATAAATTGACCTTATAATTATGGTTAGTAAACAAGGCAAGAAAATGAATAAAAAATAAAATAAACAGAGAGATGAAATTAAAAATTGGTATGGGAGACCACCCATTTTTGAATAAGTGGTAACTCCCAACGATCTATAAAGACCCTCAGAATACTGTTGGAGGTGCCACGAAGACGCGCCATGGCAGAGGCGTACCGCTTTCTCATGATAGCAGCAAAGCCATCAATTCTCGCCTCTGCAAACATGCCCGAGGCACTGTTTCTCCATGGCAACCCCAACAATACCCTAAAAGCATTATTATACTGCACGCGTAGATCGCTGAGTGCCCGCTGCGTGTATCTGACCCATAAGCTGCACGTATAAAATGACTGGCAATATGCCTTAAAAAGCGTGTGTTTCACTGGCCTAGTACAGTGAGCAAACCTACGAGCCAGCATGTTACAGCGCACAGCCAGCGACCTACGCTCCCTCTCTATATCAAGGTTGTCCATTGATTCCTCGGTAACCCAGTGGCCCAGGTATTTAAAGTTCGAAACGCGTTTTAGAATCGAGCCACATAAATAGACTGGTGGGACGTGTGTGTAAGTAAACGAACCTGCTTTGAATAGTAACCATTCGCTTTTACTGGTGTTATATCTAAGTCCATGGGCCACCGCGTAAGACTCACACACCGCTAAGAGCTTCCTCATCCCACTGACAGATGGGCTCAACAGCACCATATCATCGGCGTAACTGATGTTATTGGTACAGACACCGTCAATGTGACATCCCACCGCAGTGCTATTAAGCTCACCTATCAGCTGGTTCACATACAAGTTAAAAAGCCGGGGCGAGCTCAAACCCCCCTGTCTTACCCCGCACTCCAAACCGTATACATTAGAGAAAGCTCCCGACCACCTAACTATGTTTCTCTGGCTGCTATACCAATGTTGATATAGCT
The DNA here is from genome assembly GCA_963924145.1 of Pyrausta purpuralis. Taxonomy (NCBI): domain Eukaryota; kingdom Metazoa; phylum Arthropoda; class Insecta; order Lepidoptera; family Crambidae; genus Pyrausta; species Pyrausta purpuralis. The sequence continues at coordinate 26,641,585 of OZ001643.1, forward strand.
CTATGACTTCTACAGGCACTTTGGTCTCACATTTAAGCTTACGCCATAAGATTTGATAATTTACTAAGTCGAAGGCTTTCGATAAGTCAAGAAAACATGCAAATATTGGTGTTTTCCTATTCGTATAGTAATGAACAGTCTGCTTGAGACACAAAATAGCACTTTCTGTTGAATGGTTAGGTCTAAATCCAAACTGGTTATCATTTATATCAATGTGGCTACTCAGTATCCTATCAAGCAGACCGTCCAGTACTTTAGATACAATCGTGGCTAGAGATATTGGTCTATAGTTTGAAATATCAGAAGCGTCCCCCGTTTTGTTTTTTATAACTGGCACAACTACAGTTTTAGTAAGAGCCTCAGGTAGGTAACTGTGGCTCAGGCAAAGACTAAAAAACATAGCTAGCACACGCGGCAGGTGCACACCTGCAAACCGCAGGTGTTCGACGCTCAAGCCATCGTGGCCGGGAGACTTGCCCCTCACCATTTTCCGGATTACATTCTTCACCTGGTTGGCAGTAAAGGTGATCGGAGGAGTCCCGGCATCGAAGGCTCCAACGCCTTTCACCCTATGTGCCTCCAGTAAAGGCACATCCTGTGGCTTAACAGTAAAATGCTTCTGAAACGCATTTGCAATTTCAATCGGGTCATGCAGGCCAGCCACACTCACGGGGAGCCCGGACCTATGATTTAATTTGTTAGTGGCTTTCCAAAATTCATTAAATTGTTTTTTTGAGTGATACTGAGCTATTCTGTCCATTTTTATTTGCTGTTGATTAGCTTGGCAAAGTTTAAGTTTGTCCTTAAAAAGTTTCCTCGAATTACACATGTTATTGTACACAAATCCCGATCTAGGCTTACCAAATAATAGCCAATTCTGATAGTGCAGTCTAGCCTCCCTATGAGCATCGCGAACATGCATGTTCCAACCTGGTATATATTTTCTAGTTTTATTGTACTTCGTGTTTACAAAACATTGCTCAGCGCTTTCTTTAAGAACACAGATTATATTGTCATACATAGTGTCTAGCAAAATATAATGATCAACGTTATGGCATAGCCCTTTCCCACATCTACCAAATTCACTTGGAAAATCTAACAGACGAAGTTTACTGTTACAATAACTATGATACGAATTAATTTGTGTCTCATCTCTCTTTCCCCAAATTACTTTGCTTTCACATGAAACAGACGGCACACGTTTAAAACTTATTAATCCAATATTGCACTCTATGAGTAACGGTAAGTGGTCCGACGAATAAACGCCGTATAAGACAGAAGCCTTAACCACTAGTGGCCTGGCGGCTTTGGTCACAACACAGTGGTCTAACCACCTGAGAGCTCCGTTTGCTGAGCTCATAAAAGTGTAGGTGTCAGTAGGTAAAAGTTCCATATCAACGCATGACCATAATTGGTCAGTACAAACAGTAAGTAACTCACTGGAGAACCTGGTTCCAGGGTGTGCATTGAAGTCTCCCAGCACAAAAACACTTTCCACACCACTAGCCTCGACAATCGAGATCACTTCACTTAGGCATAAAGTATATTCCACGAGATTATCAGCACAGTCAGTAGGCATGTATACAGAGAACACTAAACACGAACTGTTGTTGTGTACTATTTTAACACAAGTCAGGCGATTACTTTGACAGCTCACAACCGACACAGCAGGGAACGTTGACTTTCGCCATAACAATGCGACGCCGCCGAAAGGTCTTCCTTTGAGGATCCCCGATGATGTGTCAACAGCTGATTTCGCAGTGTAAGCAAAGTCCTTATCAATAGTTCCAAGAAAAGGAATGTCATGTGGCAGTAGCCAAGTCTCCTGCAAGGCTATCACGTCCGAAATGCCACACAGTTTTCGCACGCAATCAGCTGATCGGACAACATTCTTACAGTTGAATGAAGAAAATACTGAATTTCTATGACTCATCTAGTGTTGGATAACATATTCATCTGGGAAACACCTTTTTTCTCTTCCCGAATTAAAGTAAATGAAACGCCTAAACCTTATTCCTTCCGGCCATAATTTGTCATCTAAAAAGACATTCATTTTATTTTTAGAGACAAATAATTTGAAAGCATTATATGGCTTTTCGGTTCTCATTGAGATTTTCTCTAACTTGACGGTTTGTTGTGTCATACTAAGAATGTAGTCCTCTATGTCCTTTTCAGTAGTTTCTTTGTTTACATTAGAAATAAACAATGGAATATTCGTTTCGGCAGCTTTAAAATTGCCAGTGTTACTACCGATTGCAGTGCCCGTTTTCCTATCAAAACGATTTCTATGTCGTTTTCGCTGTACCTGTATCCAGTCACTATCAGGTTTTTTTATAGGCCACACGCCTTGTTTTGCAGTTTGCGCCATAGTAAGCTTTTTATGCGCTGTGTCATCATGTACTGCAGTGTTTTCCAACTCAGTTGTGTTAACAGGTGTTGTAGCTGAGCCGGCTTTGTCACACGGTGCGTCATGCGCGGGGGCGCGAGCGAGAGAGCGATACCTCGGCTCACATACCTCTACACTATGCACTGAGTCGTCATGAGTCACACCATCCGACTGTAGCGGCAATAATCCAAACGGCCCGCTGTCCATCGTATACCCTCCACCTCGGGTTTTGTTAACGTTTGTGTTAAATAACGGGTTCGGCAAAGAATTTGTCACCTTTTGCATTGATATTTCAAGCTGTTTTTTCGTCACATAATTCTCTTTAATATCTGTTAATTCACTACGAACAGCTAATATGTCCTTTAGCAATTTGCACACATCTACGTGATCGAAGCTCACAGGTGGCAATTTATGTAGATTGTATGCAACAAACACAGGTAACTGATCTGGATCTGTAGATTTAAATACCGATATCATATCTTCCATGTCTTTTTCTTTTTGTTTTTCTATACCACTCGGCCACCATCACATTAACAAGCCTGTTAAATTTTGCAAGCGCTTACTTTAACGCGTAGACTGCGTGACGTCATTAATGTTGCGAGGTTGCTCTCACAATATCCGAAGAAAATATTTTTACGAATATTTAACAATCGGTTAAGATGAACGAAGCCAATTTATAATTATATTTTTGTTTTTATAGTGTTTTGTCACTATACAAACTTAATAATATAAATTGCACTTGCTAAAAGGAAATTTGGCTCTGTGACGGACGAGGAATCGAACCCCGTGTCTTACGCTACAAATAAAAGTGTTTTTGTTGCATGTTTTCGATATTGTAATAAAAGTTTTTGTAAATTTTCTTTTAAATACGTATCTCCAATATCGCTGAAACTGTCCCGGTCACACGGTTTATAAATACCATTTTAAACTGCCATGGTCTATAGAAAAATGATATCAACGTGGCTTGACTTTATTTAATAACTAGGTAGATACTTTTTCAGTCCTTATGCATTCTATGGTGTGTTAAATGAATATTCCAATCGAATCTTTACGTGTTCATCATATTAATATATAATTTATATACTCTTTGTGATTAATTCTAATGCCAATGTAAGACTGCCATCAAATAAGATCCGTTTTAATCTAACCCTTGCATTTCAGCAATCAAATACTCCATGGTCGACACAGGCCGCGGTGGAAAACTGGTCATGATAGGAGGATACACCTTCTCAAAAATGAACAAATGCAAGGTCTGGACCTCCTCTAACAGGTACAAGCAAAAATGCCAAGCTAAAATCAAGCTTGACGATGACATGATCTTCATGTACTCTCTGGACCACAACCATCCACCGCCAAGTTTTCGAATGAAGAAAGACGGGACTTATATTAAGATAAGGGATTAGATAAAGGTACCACTAGAACAAGTGATTTTCAAAACGATGCTTATGTCACATAGACATATTTATGTTTCCATCAGAACTGTACTAGTTCTATTTTTTAATCACTCGCGTCAATTCCGAATAATTTTCGTTCGGAAGTCAACAAACGTAAAAAAGAGGAAGCACATCCCATAGAAAATTTCCCCACGTCGAACAGAAATGAAACGTATCTTTTAAAAAATCTAAAAATTTGTAAAAAATATGGCGTACTCAATATCACCACTTTTACGGTCTGACAAATAAAAAATGCTGTAAACATTCGTCCAAGGGCTCCAGCTACTGTGAAAAGTCTTTCGTTGAATTGAGACAATTTATTTTGGTTGAAAAAATATACTTCACAGCATGAAAACATACGTTCATTTAGAAATTATCCTTAAGTAACAAAAAATATTATGATGTCATTAAGGCGCGTGAAAGACTAGTAGCGATACTGACGCGACGCGCCTAGCGCCACGACGCGTGGCGGCGGTGGCTGTCGAAAGCAAAATAATAATGTTGCACTCGTTCTTACATACATACTTTTTTATTATTATTTATAAATAAACATAACTTTCTTTTATACAAGGGTAAAAAGTGAAGCGATTGAAATCATGAAGTATATAATTTCAATCGGGAAGACGGGTTTAAATTGTCTGAAATCCAGTGATTTATAAGTGCGAATCGTGTGTGTCGCCTTTATCAATAAACATTAACCCGGATACTGTGAGTGTTGTGTGTCGCACTGAACCTATTGACTCTAGTTCACGTGCACGACATGTATCGGACAGTTGGAGGGTAGCAGAAGAACCGGCTGCCCGATGCAGACGAAGACGCCGAGCGCCAGTCTCCTCGTGACCACCACGGTTCCAACACCGTTGAAATGTCGAGGGTGTAAGTAGTAACAATACTCGTACTACAACATAATATGTGTCGCGTATAGACCCGCAGTTATAAGTTTTAAAATATACATTACAACGAAATCCTGATTTTGTTACTCGGGAAGGGTACACATTTTCATCACTCAAAAGTTTTTTTAATCAGTTTCTAACTATAAACGGGTTTTCATACCACTCTCTGGACGAATTGCAAAGCTTTCTTTTAAGACCGAAAAAATATGGTAATGGGTATGTCATATTTTTATTTAGAAAATCAGATTATTTTTGAGATACGTTTTACCTCTGTAGGACGTGGGGCACTTTTGGACCTCCCTCTTTAGACTCGAGTATTTTAAGAAATGCGTATTTAAAAAAAAACTCTGATGCCTGGATTTTGACTCATTTTTATTTGTTATCATATTGAAAACAGTCATTCAAAATTATATCGGTATACTATGAGTTATTGATAAAAAGTATGTTTTAGGCAATATTCTTTCGCATCAGCCTTAATAGATGTTACACGGTACTTTTACCAAAAGTAAGATACACTAACTGCTGTTAGTATTTAATGTAAAAGTTTTCGATAATCGAACCGTTAATTTGGCATTGTATGAGTTTTATTATAATGCATTATAGTTTGTTTGTTTTGTACGATAATATCAGGAACTAGTGGTACGGTTTGTGTAACATAGCTTATTTATAGAGAAAGGCTTTTCCTATTGAACTCTGTAGTTAAATCAAAACGCAATATAAATGAAGTTAATTGTCAGATGCGTAATATCCTCGTAAAATAAGTATTTAAAATTTAGTGTTAGGTACATGTACCTACGACTTCAGAAAATTCCTAATATATTTCTTACTAGACAGGCGAACTGCACAGTGTGCAAAGCAAACGAAAATTGGTTTGGACAGAGTCGAACTAGTAGTTTTTGAAATATAGCACATTTTCAACATAACTTTGTTCTTCATACAAATACTGAAAAAGAAAGTTACCGTCTAACGGGGTGAATAGGCATGCAGGGGGGAATAGGGAAAAAAACCGATTTGAAATATCGAATCTATTATCGAGTTAATGCTGGCCATCGATGTTCCGTTTATGTTTACAAATAATAGTAGTTTTTTTTTTCTCAAATGGCAAAACCTGTTAAAAAAAATAATGTCAGTAGTATGTCAAATCCTTATATTGAAAGTAATGCTTTTAACGTGATCGTTACAGTGTGTTCAAAACTTTACGAGTTTTATCATAAATAGTGAGTTTTGGTCTCTATTAGTACTAAATCAGTACTTCATAGACACAACACTTTCATTATGAAAGAACAAGGTGGACAAACAGCTTTGGCTCCAGATGTATTATTAATATAGGTAGGTATATGAGTAAAATGTTTTTAAAATTTAATGCTAATACTTACAAGAAATGTTTGTACAAGAAAATCTTTAACGTTTTAGTTAAATCCTACTTATGATTTCTGATTGAAAAGAGAACAACTTATATTAATTTGGAAGACCTATCTATATAAAATTTTATAAGAAAAATATATTTTGTTGGTAAAAAAACGTTTTTTTATAATTCAAAATAAGTACTTACTTACCTTAACTTAAGTAAACACTGACTAGGTACCTACATACCCCACCTAAAATTTGAAAAAGTTAGACTGAATTGTGACAGCCCTAACGATTTTCCCTTAAAACCCGATTATCGTCTCTATTAACCCCTTGTTGAGTTTAAATAGGGACGACCTATATTTTTATGAAATATGCTAAAGTCCTAGCTTTGCATTGTTTATTATAAATGTTGGCCTAATCTGCTAGATATAACTCAAATTTTGATACTATATTCACACATTGACATAATTCAAGGCTTATGATATTTTAGCGCAAAGTTCAATTCCGTACCCATTCACCCCGTTTGACGGTACGTATGCTGTCAACAAAATATTGTGGTATTTTGGCTTGGTGGAAGAAAGTGGATCCCTAATTCTGTTAAAGTTGTCACGGAGTCCGACTCGCATTTGGTCGTCTATTTTATATATTTTTTATTTTACAACTTTTAGTTTTTAACGGTATCTTAAAAACTAATTGACTGATGTTGATGAAACTTACTCTGTACCCTTAGTTCGAAACATACCAAAAAAACACATATCAAAAAAAGAATTATCTCGCTTCTCGTTTTCGAGAAATCCGTGTACAAAATTAAATATACAAACATACATGCACATTCGTGATTTTGCACTCGTATTTAGAAGCCTTAATAGATCATCATTCTAAAATAATATCAAATTTTAACGATATCACATACATTCATACACATTTAATTGATTACCTCCTTTTTTTGAAGTCAGTAAAAAGTACAATACAAGTAGTACAATCAATTTTTGAGGTTAAGTTATTTATAAAATAAAATATAGTAAAGTAAGTAAAATTAAAATGTAGCATAGTTATCAATAAAATAAATACTTATCTTCAAACTGAGCCTTTTATTTAAACAAATACATAGTTTCTCTTCTTAGACCTCTGGTTGATTGGTAGATAACTTTGGAATTAAGTCCGCCATATGTTCGTACCGACAGGTTGTTTGTGCTTGAAGTTTTAAATAATTTATAAAATATATTTTGATATAGCCAGTAACGGTAGTGTTGCCGATGCAACCTTTTTTGATCTTTTTTCTTTATGTTTGTTTTTAATATTCAAATAATTCTTTATATTTTTGATACTATTTTGTTTTTCTACTTAATGTGAATACATTTTCTTCAAAGACAGGAAAAACACGCATTTTTCTTTTATCAATATAAAATAGTTTTTCCGGTTCTTTATATGGTGTCAGAATAAAGTAAATAATAGGGAAAGTGATACTTCAATTTATTTCTATCATCAATAAGTGCACTTGGCCCGAATCCAATGCTCACAAGGAGCAAAGCCGCCAGAATGACGGACCAAGGAACCGATAAGGTAAGGAATTCCTCTGGTTCAATTTCAACACATACATGTTCTTCTAAGTCTACAACATTCTTAGCTCAAAAACTCGCCTTGGAGGCTGAGCATACAAATCAAATCGCCGAAATGGAGCGGGAGGCTGAGCTCAGGGAGTTCGACCGAAAGCGTACGGTGGCTGACGCAAACCTTCAGGCCCAGTTGGCCGCTTTGGAGGCGGCAGCTAGCGGCAGTTGCTGCAGCCGGTCATCCCGCCATTCACAGCGTGCAGTTGGCGTATGGTTAGATAACGTAATTTCGAATTCTCCCAACCATGAGCCTAACGTGTCCACACATTTTCAGGGCAACGATGATAATGAGAACCGGAATAACCCGAATGCCACGGCCCCACCGCAACCTTCGGTTCATTTGGAGGCCGCGGCGTCTCCGTATTATGCAGTTTTGGACGCCACGCCCCCCGGGCCGCAACCTGCGGACCACTCAATGGCAACGGCGCCGCTGCGCCCAGCGGAAATCGTGGATACTATGGGTGCTCATATCCCTGCAACGAAGCCTACACACGTACACACACGTTTAGAATCAGGCACACTTCGAAATAAATGTAACACAAATAAAAATTCTAATTTTGATCAAAACACATTACAAAATGAAATTGTCGCAGCCCGCAGCATTCCTGAGAGGAGAGAGGTGAGTGCAGCCCCTCTACCAATTTTCACCGGAGCCTTGACAGACTGGCCTTTCTTTTTCAAGTCATATGAGATGTCCAAAGGCCAATTTTCTCGCGGTCAAAATATGGCCAGGCTGTCAGGAGCCTTAAAAGGCATAGCTCGCGAGGCGGTCGCTTTTTTACTAGTATCTTCGGACGACCCCGAGCTAGTTATCTCCGCCTTGCAAGATCAGTTCGGCGTACCAGAGCTGATCGTGCTTCAGGCTATAGCTGGGGTGAGAGCCGTTCCTAAGTTGGCCAATCAGGACTCTGGACGAGAGCTCAATTCCTTTGCATGCAAAGTAGCTAATTGCGTAGGCACTATTCGTCTTTTAAACTTGCCAGAACATTTGGCTAATCCAGAGCTCATGAATGTCCTTCTCGGAAAACTCACTCCCTTGCTGAAAGAGAAGTGGGTAGATTTTGCATTCAATAGGCAATATGAACAAAAATATAAATTAGAAATCTTTTCAGAATTTTTGCACCATCAGGCAAAAATACATTTACAATTTGGCATAAACTCAGACTTTCAAAACGTGAACACAATTACTAAAAACCGAATTGAAAAAGTTCATATTGCCAACGATAATCAACCTTCTTCCACGTCTGTATCAGCAGTCAACACTGGCAAAGTGACAAACGTCACTCCCTGCGGATACTGTCACTCGGAGACACATGTCATAGCCAAGTGCCAAAAGTTTCTCAATCTGTCCGTTTACCAGAGACTAGAATGGACCTGACAATAACGTTTGTAGAAAGTGTCTGACCAAAGGAGGCCATAAATATTCAAGTTGCAAAGAGTTTTGTAAGATTAAGGGTTGCCGACGTAAGAACCATAACTCACTTCTGCATAGGGATTCACCTGGCGAGGCAACTAGTGAGTTGGTAGGTATCTACTGCTGTAGAGGTCACTTCAAATACTCCTTTGGTCGATTCAGGTTCAGCTCCAGTGGTGGTTTCCAGTATAAGCTGTGCTGATTCTTCTCATTCGTTCCTAAAGGTAATACCCGTAACTTTGACAGGTCCCAAAGGAACAGTCGATACTTACGCATTACTCGACGAAGGTTCAACGGCAACTATTATCGACTCTTCACTCGCCACGGCCATAGGTGCAGAGGGTTTAAAGAGCCGAATTAACGTGGTTGGGGTTGGCGGTATGTCTCGTGAGTCCGAAGTAAGCTTTGTTGATGTATCTGTTAAGGGTCGACACGCTTCAGAAACATTTTACTTGAAAAACGTACGCTCAATTTCGAATTTATCGTTAACCAGTCAGACAGTTTCTTTTAAAGATATTAAATCTCTTAACCATTTGTCAGATTTGACTCATTTCTTGACATTTACCGAGGCAAAACCCATGCTACTAATAGGCGTTGATAATTGGCATGTCACTATTCCCAGTTCAATAAGAATGGGAGGTAAGAGTCAGCCAATTGCTATATTAACCCCTTTAGGCTGGACACTTTATGGGTCTTTGAAAAATAAGTCGTCACCGCACATTTTAGTCAATCACTGCTTGATAGAATCCTCTTCTACTGAAGAGTCTTTAGATTCACAGTTAAGGGAATATTTCCAGTTAGATTCGATTGGAATAACTAAGAAAACGTATCGCTCGCACCAGGAAGAACGTGCGATTACTATTTTGGAAAAAACTACACGACGTCTTCCCTCTGGTCGTTTTGAAACTGGCTTGTTATGGAAGTCAGATCAGGTAGAAGTGCCCGATAGCTATGAGTTAGCTCATTCGCGTTTTATGTCATTAGAGCGTAAAATGATGAGAGATCCAGCTTACGCTTCGGCATATCGGGAAAATATACAAACTATGATTACGAAAGGCTATGCCGAATCTTGTGCTCCAAATACTGTTGAGAAACCAACTATGCTATGGTATTTACCACACTTTGGTGTGTACCATCCACAAAAAAGAAAGTTGCGCGTTGTCCACGATGCCGCAGCGAAGTCTGGAGGTATTAGTTTGAACTCATTACTTTTACCCGGTCCGGACCTCCTACAACCATTATTAACGATACTATTAAGGTTTCGAGAAGGCCTAGTAGCTTTGAACGCAGATATTCGTGAAATGTTCCCACAAACAAAGATACGGGTAGAGGACAGGGACGCTCAGAGATTTTTATGGCGTCGAAACAAATATGAGCCGATTCAAGAATTCCGAATGTCATCAATGATATTCGGAGCCACCTCCAGTCCCTTTACTGCACAGTTTTTGAAAAATCGTAATGCTGAAGAATACTCTCAAGACTTCGAAGCTGCTGCTAGCGCCATTATAAACGATCACTATATGGACGACTATTTGGGAATTGTCGATTCTGAAGAGGAAGCCGCCCAGCTAGCCGTTGATATAGTGCAAGTTCATTCCAAAGCTTGCTTAGAGATGCGTTCTTGGACCTCGAATTGTGAGAAAGCGCTTGCGCTCCTTCCTTCAGAATTACGAAGGTTTGACCCTACCTCGTCTCACGTGCAGATACTGGGAGTGTCCTGGAATGTCACTGATGATACTCTTTTTCTTCCAAAAAAGTCTGGCCCCAGTTATTCAAAATTAACAAAACGCTCTGTGTTGTCTCAGTTAATGAGTATTTATGATCCTCTTGGATTTCTAACTCCAGTCGTAATTAAAGGTAGAATATTATTTCAAGAGACGTGGAGACTTGGAATTCAATGGGATCAGGAGCTGCCACCATCTTTTGTTTCAAAATGGACCATTTGGTTTAAAGACCTTAATGCTGCTTTAAAATTAACTATTCCTCGACACTACATTAATGGCAAAAGTGCGATTTCTCGTCAACTTCATGTCTTTGCCGACGCCAGTGAGCTCGTTAACGCGTGTGTAGCTTATTGGCGTTTCGAATGCGTCGACGGAAGCGTGTTTTTAAGTTTAATCGGAGGCAAAGCTAGGTTAGCACCCTTAAAGCCGGTGTCCATTCCGAGGCTCGAATTGCAAGGTGCGTTGATAGCAGCCCGTTTTGCAATATTTTTAAAGGATGCTCACAAGCAAAATCCTTCGAAACTTTTCCTTTGGACTGATAGTCTGACCGTCCTTAAATGGCTACGTAGTGATGCTCGCTCGTTTAAAACTTTCGTTGCACATAGAGTAGGTGAAATTTTGGAGCTTACCCATCCGGTAGATTGGCGATATACTCCATCTGCATTGAATGTCGCGGACGATGCAACACGTGTGAAAACTAAATTCCAAAATTCAAATCGTTGGTTATCTGGTCCCTCTTTTCTCGGCTTAGATGAATCGGAATGGCCCACCGAACCTTCAGTGGATCCTTTCGTAGTTTTACCACTCAATGAAGTTAAACCGCAAATGATTTCACCAGTAGATACTGTTACTTGTACTGACTTACAGCACCCTTTACCATTTCCGATTGTAGCAGACCCAAGTAGATTTAGCAATTGGTTACGGCTGCTGCGAGCCACAGCGCGTATAGCACGATGCGCAAACGCGTTTAAGCTACGCAGTAGTGTAGATTCATCTGCCAGCCGGGGTCCTAGCTATCCACCTGCTCTCGTACCATTAAACGCCGAAGACTTAGAGAAAGCTGAATGCGCATTGCTTCTTCGCTCCCAACTAAACTCCTTTGCATCGGAATATGCTAATACGCTTCGTGGAGAATCTATTTCGAAACAAAGCCGCCTGAAGCGTTATGTAATTGAACTCGATCGAGAATCTCGTCTGCTATGTCTCTCTGGAAGGATTTATGCTGCTGGTGACTCGTAAATTTCCAATAAACCGATAGTGCTTGATGGAAAAGAAAGTATAGCTCGCCTATTGATCGCTTACTATCATCAACGCGCTGCCCACGGCTTCAACGAGTTGGTAGTCAACGAACTGAAGCAGAGATTTTTTATTCTTGGACTACGACCGGCCGTTCGCTCCACCACAAGTAGGTGCCCACTATGCAAATTGAGAAAGAGTTTACCTCAAACTCCACCAATCGGAGACCTACCATTAGAACGATTAGGTCACCACACAAGGCCTTTTACATATGTTGGTCTAGATTACTTTGGCCCGATCAACGTTTCTGTTGCTCGACATACGGAAAAGCGTTACGTTGCCCTATTCACTTGTCTTACCGTTCGCGCCGTACACCTTGAAATGGTTAACGATCTATCATCTGACTGTGCAATAATGGCTCTAAGACGATTCATAGCCAGACGCGGAGTTCCAGCAACTATATTTAGCGACAACGGAACAGCATTTGTTGGAGCAAATAGATTATTGTCAGAATCTCTCTCCGAGTTTACAGCAGAACGGGGGATTCGTTGGAAATTTATAACGCCAGCGGCTCCATTCATGGGAGGAGCGTGGGAGAGATTAGTGCGCACCATCAAGACCGCGCTATCAGTCACTTTGCGTCAGCGCTGTCCTAAAGAAGAAGTTCTTTCTACGTTGCTAGCGGAAGCTGAGAGTTTAGTGAACTCGCGTCCTTTGACTCACGTCAGCGTTGACCCAGGCACTCCGGAAGCAATAACGCCATTTCATTTTCTGCTGGGTGTTTCTTCACCCTATTGCATTGTGGCCGAGGTTAGCGATGATGATTTGATTCGGAGGGTGCGCTGGAAGAAAGGCCTTCGGCTGGCTGATCATTTTTGGTCACGTTGGGTAAAGGAGTACTTACCAACCCTGGTTCCTCGCCCCAACGTAAGCCACTTGGCGCGCGCCATCAAGGAGGGAGACCTGGTGCTTGTGGCCGACGGCAACCTACCGCGGGGTGTTTGGCCAAGAGGGCGAGTTACTAAAATTTTTCCAGGAGCGGACGGTGTCATCCGCTCGGTTGAGGTCGCCACAAGCTCTGGGACCCTCAAACGTCCCGTGCGAAATTTGGCATTAATTTAAATTGTAATTTCTCAATTATTTTTTAATTTTTATATAAAGGTAATAGCTACTTTGTTCAAGCTTAATAGTAAAGCTGTTTTGTTTCATTCTTGCAGTTAACTTCAACAGTTAAGATTTCTGTTTCATTATTTTGTCAAAGTTCAATTGTTATTTATTGTTATTTGAATTTAAACGTAAAATTGTTTATCCAATTAAGATTTTAGTTATTTTGTTAATTAACGATAGTATGTGCTTCGGCATAGTATTCGTTTGTGTCTTCGACACCAGGCGCGGCTGTGTTGCCGATGCAACCTTTTTTGATCTTTTTTCTTTGTTTGTTTTTAATATTCAAATAATTCTTTATATTTTTGATACTATTTTGTTTTTCTACTTAATGTGAATACATTTTCTTCAAAGACAGGAAAAACACGCATTTTTCTTTTATCAATATAAAATAGTTTTTCCGGTTCTTTATAGGTAGGTACGCCTAGTATTTCTCTTAAGTATCAGGTTTTTGTTCAGTAACTCGAATATTTTTATTTTTCAGCCATTAAATACTCTCTCATCGCTTCCGGCAAAGGCGGGTATTTAGTAATGATTAATGGATATACCTTTTCAAGAATTAATAAAATAAACAAAAAGTGGTTTTGTTCGAACAAATACATGTACAAATGTCAAGCCAGTATTAAACTGGACGATACTTCAGGAGAGGTTATACCATACAGTCTTACACACAATCACCCACCTCCACAGTTTCATATTACAAAAGATGGAAAATACGTCAAAGTTAAATCGCGGTTCTAGATAAATTTTATATGAAACTACAAAAACCTATTCCAAGATAATTAGAATTCAACCTAATAGTGAACACATAATTAGACATAATATTAGACTCGAGGCATACGCTGCTGAAAAACAGCGTCGTGGTATAGTGTGGTCAAGGTCTCAGCCGGCAGTCGCTCACACGCGAAACAAAATCTTACGTCATGTCACTTCAAACAAAAAAACGACCCGAGGTGGAAGCATTATGCTCTTATGGTGGTTAGGTGGTCGAGACATTCTTTGTACACACGCTCCGCTGCTACGACAAAGTATAATTTTATTATTTCTAGGGACATGTTTGTTTGTCCTTATTCACCTACTGAAAGAAAAATTTACTTTCATCTTGTCCTATCATTATATTATTATATGCATTTAAAATTCACATGCTAACCCTGTTAACTTGAATTATAAATATTCATAAAGATGAAATAAGAAACCAAAAATTTGCGCACGGGCGGGACTTGAACCAGCAACCTTTTGGCCAACAGCGACATCAATTTCCAAGTTGAATTTATTCTGTAAAAAATAACTGCTTGGGCCATCTGTTTCATGAACAGACGGCTAGATGGCGCTAAGCGTCACGCAATTGACGTTTCCATAAGAGACCACAAATTTCGCAGGGTCGGACTGACAGCACGGTGGCTCAATTGGTAAGAGCGTTTGGCCCGGTTGGCCAAAAGGTTGCTGGTTCAAGTCCCGCCCGTGCGCAAATTTTTGGTTTCTTATTTCATCTTTATGAATATAAAATATGACACTGTAAGTGTTAAAAACATTCTAAAGCATTGAATTATAAATGTTCTAAGAATATTATTTGTTTTTATTTTTTATTGACTCAACTGCATGATTCGTATCTAATTCATATCTACATAATTATTTTGATTTCTACGGCTCAGGTAAACCGTCTCACTGTAATAGTTGTTACAAGACACAAATATCTGCTGAGTGTTGCCCTACAAAATAAAAATGAGTATAAATGGTTTTCACCTGAATCTTAAGATCACATATTTCTTGGCAAACAAGTATTTTCCTTGTCAGGGGACAGTTACAAACCATTTCCTTTTCCAATTCGAATTTATAAAGATGAACGGGAAGCAGCTGATAATGATAAACGGGTATACGTTTTCCAAAGAGCATCATTCAAATGTATGGGTTTGTTCGAAAGCAGCAAGACGCCAGTGCCGGGCGAAGATAAGGATAATCTATAACGTTCTAGTGGATCACCACCTGGAACACAACCACCCCTTAGATCAGTACCACGTGTGCAAAGACGGACAGTACATTAAAATATAAGCTAAGTGTAGAAAAAACAAAATACAAAGATAGGATACGAATGATACGAGCTAATCTTGAGCTCCATTTTCGAATCGAGAATCAATTAAAAGTAAATGGAAATCCCGCTCAATATAGTCACAAGAACTTGCAAAATTCGTTTCAAACATTAATCGATCGAATTTCGTAAAATAAGGCCACAGGCTCAAAGTTTCCAAAATATGTGTCTAGGATAAGAGAACAATTATTAAACTTCTATGTGCATTCCTTTGCAACCTCAAAGTATGAATATTCTTGCTAGGTAGGTGAAGAATAACTAGTTGATAAACAATGTAAAATGACTTAACTGATTATTATGTTTTTATGTTTTTATTGATGTATGATAGTTTTCATCACAACAAAATCAATTGTTCAAAAATTAAACCTAGTCGTAAGTGTCTGCGCATAACAATTTTCGTGTACTCGATGTGCGATGTCTCCCGCCTAACCATCTCAAGAGCCATAATCAATGGCACCTCGCTTCGTCTATTGTTTCAAAAGACACCCGTTCTACACGGTATCCGGTTAGGCACGATGGACCTCGAGCGTGCATTGTAATGTAACGGCCACACTATTTAAACGCTTACCGCATTGATATTGGAGTTTAATTACTGTCCAAATTATCGCGTGACTACTAGAGATTATCAAGATATGGCAATAAAACATTTACCTACTGTCATAAATGTAATATTACTTGGAATTGTAAAATATGTCTCTTAATCGGTGAATTATTGTTTGCCGTAGTATGACAGTAGCATAGCGGGACTGTGGTATGTGAAGAAATAAGCCTGTACCTTATTATGTTACTGTGTATGTAAATAAATTGTGATTATATATTGTATATTTAAATAAATTATTGTACTATTGTATAGAGGCGGCCGTAGACCTATATCTTCGACTTCTCCGACTAATTGATTCGTTCATTAAAATGAAGAAATATTAATTTAAATAAATAGAAATAGGTACCTAATTCCTACTCGTGCGTTGTAAAAAACACTGTTCGTATTGTTTTTGTTTGTTGCGTACCGATTCTGATACCTATCTATATATGTGTATATATTTATATTATAATGATATGGTTGCTTGGATGATAAATAAGATGGTGCAACAACCCTGCAATTTTTGGAAAGCTATACCGGTTATATGATATTTGTTTTTAAGTCATTAGTTATTTATTTCGAAACAACTTGTTAACGAGATTAATATATTTCAGGTATCAAATTTGATGTGGTAAAAAATCCAAAGACCGGTGGCGTACTAACATTGATACACGGGTACACATTCTCAAAATTTGGCAGTACAACATATGTATGGAAGTGTTCCCAAATCACAAAGGGTTGTAAAGCCAAGGTGACTATTAGGAATGACAGGATTATTCGACACAATCTTGAACACAATCATCCGCCTCCTAATTTTCACATTACCAGTGATGGAAGTTACATCAAGCTTTGGTCTAAGAAAGTTGTCACAAAGTGAGCATTGCTTTGTAAAGTGACGATTGTAGACCAATATCGACGACTCCTCTACTAAATATTTTGCTTTATTAAAATGTAATAGATTTAGTAATAGATAGTATAAATCATTGCGTCTCCTATAAGAACATCGACATCAATATACAATCTTAATTCCTTTTCGTGTGTTGCAAAAAAAGGGCCCAAAAAGTCAAGCATTAAAACCTTATTAATGTGATATTGGATTAAAAATACACTGGTTGTTTTATCGTCAAGCTTTGTTTCTTTCGTACCTTTTTTATAGCTACCTATTTAAAACACGTGCGGGCGAAGTCTGAAGCATCATTTTTGACATTTCCCGTCGACAATTTCAATTTTATGATTTTCTAATTCATCAAATATCATTTTAACTTACGTAGTTACATTTTTAATAAATCTTAAGAAATATTTGTAGTTTTTGAAGCATCATTGAAAAATTCTTCTCACTCAATAAATACACAAAAACACCAATTTTGTCTCAGCATTTTTCGAGCGCCACCTGGTGGTTTTACACGGAACTATGTCGAGACTTCCGACACTGAAAGGAGAAGAAAATAAGATGGTATAACCAATCACAAAATAAAGATTTAAGATAAAAAATATATTATTAAAATTTATATTTTGCAGGTATCCAATTTGATAAAGTTAAAAATCCAAAAACCGGTGGGGTACTGGCGTTGATAAACGGATACACAGTCTCAAAAACTAACAGTACATCATATGTATGGAAGTGTTCCAAAATTAACAAGAATTGTAAAGCCAAGGTGACAATCAAACATGACATGATTATTCGACACAATCTTAAACACAATCATCCTCCTCCTAGGTTTCACATAACCAGCGATGGAAGTTACATCAAGATTTGATTTTATGATGGTATTTACATAAATAAAACACTTAATTCGTACTCGTGAGTTGCAACGAACACAATTCCTCGTCCTTTTTCATTTAAATAAATAAAAACCTTGTAGGCTTAAGAAAAATAGTCTGGTATTTTTTTTACGTTTATTTCAAACTACTACTTTTGACAGCTATTTTGGTCAATTTTTATACCTATAGTTAAAAAAACTAAGATACAACCTGCCTTCAATATAAGTTTAAGGAGCAACCACTCATTAGCGATTTCTATTTCTCAGGTATCCAGTTTGAAATAGTGAAAAATCCAAAGACCGGCGGTGTGCTCGCGTTGATAAACGGGTACACATTCTCAAGAACCAACAGTCGATATTATGTTTGGAGATGTTCCCAAATTAGCAAGGGTTGTAAATCCAGGGTGACAATTAAAAATGACAGGATTATTCGATACAACCTTGAGCACAATCATTCTCCCCCTAACTTCCACATTACCAGCGATGGAAATTACTTAAAGATTTAATGTTGTGGGGCTGTTGTTGTGATTTAAAAAAATATATGATTATGTTGTTCAAAAATGTTGTAATTTCTAAAATATTATTAGATAAGAACATTACATAATATTAAATATCCATTCATTTTTATAAGCCGTAACAGGAAATCCGGTTGTACTGGCACTCTTTTGTTTAAATTAAATGCAATCGAATGATCAGCCTCTAACGCCATCTATTTTTACCCTGTAATTATTCAAATAAAAATTGAACCGGATATCTACCTAACAGCGTCATCTATTAAAATAAAAATCTATAAATAGTATTCGTTAAAATATTAAAATCCAACCGGAAGGGCGATTCAGAACGTTCGATAAGCCATTCGGTTTGGGTTTCGGCTAGATTTTCTATTCATTTTTAAATTATTGTCACATTTTGATCGGATGTCGATATGTCAGTTCGGTTACAAATATAATAAAAGATCATAATAAAATAGTTTCATCGGATAAATAAACGTAGTTATAATTCAATTAATATGTAAAAGTTATCGAATCGTAACCCAATCCGTAACCGAATGGTTCTGAATCGGGGGGCAGATTTCCACCTAACAGCGCCACCTATAAATAACTTTACTGTAAAATTATAAATTCTAACAGATATCCACACAATAGTGCCATCTGTAAATCTTATTTATTAAAATAGTGGCACTTTAACGGATATCCGCCTTAAAATAGTTACAGTGTAATTTAACATGCTTAAATAAATATAAAACGGATATTTGACTGCTAAAGCCATCTGAAAAACTTAATTTTAGACTATATAAGCACATGTAAGCCAAAAGTATGACAGTTTATTGTAAGGATTGGAGTGATATACTTCGTTAGTAGTATCGAAAGTGTAGTGATCATGATTAAATACTGTGAAATCTATACTAATATTATAAAGCTGAAGAGTTTGTTTGTTTGTTTGAACCTGCTAATCTCAGAAACTACTGGCCCGATTTGAAAAAATATTCTTACGTTGGATAGTCCATTTATCGAGGAAGGCTTTAGGCTATATAACATAAAGATACGACAAATAAGACCACAGCAGTAATGAAAAATGTTGCGAAAACGGGAGAAAGATATTCCTTTTGAGAGCTTCCGCTGCGTACGCTGCGGAAACCGCTTAAGTTACACAAAAATTATGTATGACAGAATTGTTCAGCATCAAGAGTTCTATAATAAAGTCCGCGATAGCATATGTCTATCTTTTATGCTTGACTTACTAAAACCTTTTTTATGTTAATATTTTTTTTAAAAAATAATGCATTATTTTTAGAGGTGTATTATACACACACACAGGTATTTATTCTTATCAAAATAAATAGATTCATCATCACGAGCATTTCATTTAGAACAAAGTTGCCCTTTATATCATTTGATTTCAATAAATATCTTAGGACCTATCACAGTTTTAATATAACTCCGCACCAAAATAATGTTCGCAGCTTAAGTACAACGTGCGCTTGCGCTAATTGCTACGGTTGCTGGCTTCTTAGTTTCAATAAAACTGCGTATGTTTTGCGTTAAAATATTTTACTATTTTTATTCGAACATTCATCATCACGAGCATTTCATTTTGAACAAAGTGTGATGATTTTTGTACTTAGATTCAATCAGTAGCCCTTTTGTAATTTTAACTCCTCATAATAACAGTTAACGTTATTTATATTTCTATAAAATCGAGTATTGTTACTTTATCGAATAACGTTATCGCTATTTAAAAATGGCAACAGTGGCTGCCCCTTCCCTTCTTATTTTCTGACTTGCGGAGTGCACTCGAAAGGCGAGGCAGTCTAGTGCTGACCGCCGAAGCGAAAGGTTGAGGGAAGGAACCTATGTTAAAATGTAGTTATAATTATTAATGTGGCTAGAGATAGTGATTTGTATCAAAGATTAGTGTGTTGATCGAATAAATAACTTTATAAACTCAACCGAGTTTGATTCACGACACGTCGGAGGTGGAAGAGGAAACCTTCAGCTCACAAAGGTTACGTACGTACTATTATTATTTTTATACTATACGAGTATTAGAATATTTTATTATACTTTATTTGTCAATCGCTTATGAATTAGTTTTCGTAAAGTAACAAGCTTTTGCTTAGAATTGATCAGTTTGTTGGGATAGTATTATGCTTTGGTAAGTAGACTGTAGCGATACTATCCTGATAAAATTGTGTTAAGTTTCTAACTGACCATTTGGTCAAGGCTACTCCTTGATAATGTTCAGTGGATTCGAGACACGAGTACGTGCAACTAAATAGCTAAATATAATAAATGAGCTCAGTAGTTCCTCCATCCTAATAGGAAATACGAAAAGAAATAGGTATTAAATATTATCATGTCAATGCCTATTGTAGGTAGCTATGTTTAGTTGATTGAGAATAACCGTTCAATCTGCAACTGTTCTAGGGGTAATATTTTTGTGTTCATAAATAATTATACAGTAAAAAAAAAAATCTTTTTTTCAGACTTTGCATTCATAATTTGTTAACAGACTTATAAACTATGTTAGTGAGTTCAACAGTTGTGTGTTTTAATCAATTGTGTTAAATTTCAACCAATTCAATCCAATTTAATTATGAATATTCGAATCATTTCTTATTTCAATTCAATTTCGTTTGTTATATGACTTGAATTGAGTGCCCTTTAGGGTATTTAATTTTTAAATACACCCATTGATTATGTAAGTGAGTTAAACAATACTAAGTTTTTTTATTTATTAACCTGAGTTCAATTTAATCCAACTCAAGTAAATTAAATTAGAATAATTTTTCTTTCACTTCAATTCCATTTTATATGACTTGATATAAAGGCATTTTAAGGTAAATGCCTTATTGCCAATAACCCAATTTAAATTATATACATTTATATTTTAAATTAATATACATTCGAACTCATTCAATATATAACTTGAAATGAAGGCCATAGTGTCAGATTTTACAAAGTAGTTTTAGCGGCCAGGTGTGTCGCGTGGGCCAAGTGCGTCCTTAAGTAGCGGCCAGGTGTGTCGCAAGGGCCAAGTGTGTCCTTATGTAGCGACCAGGTGTGTCGCGTGGACCAAGTGTGTCCTTAAGTAGCGGCCAGGTGTGTCGCATGGACCAAGTGTGTCCTCAAATAGCGGCCAGGTGTGTCGTGTGGACCAAGTGTGTCCTCAAATAGCGGCCAGGTGTGTCGCGTGGACCAAGTGTGTCCTCAAATAGCGGCCAGGTGTGTCGCGTGGACCAAGTGTGTCCATAGTTCTGTACATTTTTTTTTATTCAAAAGCAGTAGTAGTGGCCAAGTCAGTCAATCAATCAATCAATTAAATTCATGTATTGTGGAATACATGAACACAGTTATGTATACTAGCTATGTATTTTTCTCGATTAGATCGGGCCATTTGTGCCATGAAGAAGCTATGTATGTTTTACAAAAGGTCAAGTCTAATTGTGAATTCTTTTACTAGAAATTTTCTTTAGCAACGGTCATGTGAGCTATATAGGCGCACTTACTTGCGTTCAGGATTATTTGCAACATTATTCCTTTACTAAAATTATGCTCTAATAAATGAAGATAATGGCTCCATAGTAATTAGATTTAAAGACATTTATTCTCATAAATACATACAGTTAATTTACAAAGATAATTCATAACTTAGTAAATAATTACCATATCCAAAATATGATTTTGTTGATAACAACACTAATGCTGGTATTCTTTTTCTTCCGAGGTGATGAGACTGAAGAGCACGAGACCAAACCAGGCTGGTTGGGACGAAAGAGCTCGCGATTGAGGTTGAGGACATCGACATCTTCGAAAGGAAGTCACAAATCAAAAAGTACCATTTTGGCGTCACCAACGCTCGAAGCCGTAGTCACCTAAAATTACCGTTTCACACAATCCGAAGTGACTGTTTGGCTCCGATCACAAAGAGGAAAAAAGAACAACTACTATGTTTTAACTGTAGTATATTCATTCACTGGATTAGCCCTTGTACACACAATTCTGATATTTTTCGCGGAGGTTTATCTTGATTCCCATCGTTTTAAAACCATTGCAGCGTTCGTGGTCGCGAGTAGGCTAGGATGTTATTTATCATGTACAAAAGAAAAAAATATCATCACTTCTTCTTAGTAGAATGGGTAATTTTGTTACGATTGAGTTCAGAATTTTGAATATATGTACAGTCGACAGCACATCAAATTACCCACTTTTGTTGCAAACTTAACCTAAAATACCGCAGTTTTTACCTTGACGTGCTGTTTTCCGTACAACTGATAATTTTGGTAAATGTATTAACATCAGAACCCCTTTTCACCGTCTTGTATTAGATCACTGTCAATGCTTTAATTAAAAATAAATTAGTGTAATATTAATTTTGTGATCGCTCCCAGACCTAATATTATACTAAGTTGACTTTGCGAAAAATACCGCGCATTTACCACGATTATGAGGAAAATACACCTATTAGCACACGATGTCAGTAAATTCTTACTTGAATTAACGTCGTGACTTAATTATTTCAAAACAAATATTTAATTAATTCATTGACGCGGTAATTTTAATGTCGGGTTACTTAAACGCCATTAAAGTCGCGTAAGGCGTTACAATGCAGTTCGTTTATATAACATTCATAGAAAATACCCCTACTTCCTCTATATAAATTGTTCTGTCGTTTTAACCATACTAGAACTATAAAGAGTAACAGATTCCGTTGCAATTTTGATAGCGCAGTTAACCGCCAAACTTGTAAGACATAAAATGTATATAAAAAGTTTATCAATTATCATTTACTAGCGGTCCCCCGCGACTTCGTCCGCGCGTTTTGAGTTTGCTCCCTCCCCTACCGTCGCAGCGTCATGTTTTATATTCTAAAGCCTTTCTCGATAAATAAGCTATCCAACACAGAAATATTTTTTCAAATTGGTCCAGCAGTTCCTGAGATAAGCGCGTTCAAACAAACAAATTCTTCAGATTTATAATATATAGCGGTCCCCCGCGACTTCGTCCGCGCGTTTTGAGTTTGCTCCCTCCCCTCCCGTCGCAGCGTCATGTTTTATATCCTAAAGCCTTTCTCGATAAATAAGCTATCCAACACAGAAATATTTTTTCAAATCGGTCCAGTAGTTTCTGAGATAAGCACGTTCAAACAAACAAACTCTTCAGCTTTATAATATATAAGCGCAAGCGCACGTTGTACTTAAGCTGCGAACATTATTTTGGTGCGGAGTTATGTTAAAACTGTGATAGCTCCTA
Organism: Pyrausta purpuralis; assembly: GCA_963924145.1. Classification (NCBI taxonomy): domain Eukaryota; kingdom Metazoa; phylum Arthropoda; class Insecta; order Lepidoptera; family Crambidae; genus Pyrausta; species Pyrausta purpuralis. The sequence goes on from OZ001643.1 coordinate 26,664,977, forward strand.
AGATATTTATTGAAATCAAATGATGTAAAGGGCAACTTGGTTCTAAATGAAATGCTCGTGATGATGAATGTATTTATTTTGGTAAGAATAAATACCTGTGTGTATAATACACCTCTAAAAATAATGCATCATTTTTTTACAAATTTATTAACATAAAAAAGGTTGTAGTAAGTCAACCATAAAAGATAGACATATGCTGTCGCGGACTTTATTATAGAACTTTTTATGCTGAACAATCCTGCCATACATGATTTTTGTGTAACTTAAGCGGTTTCCGCAGCGTATGCAGCGGAAGCTCTCAAAAGGAATATCTTTCTCCCGTTTTCGCAACATTTTTCATTTCTGCTGTGGTCTTATGAGTTGTATCTTTATGTTATATAGCCTAAAGCCTTCCTCGATAAATGGACTATCCAACGTAAAAAAAATTTTTCAAATCGGGCCAGTAGTTTCTGAGATTAGCGCGTTCAAACAAACAAACAAACAAACAAACAAACAAACAAACAAACTCTTCAGCTTTATAATATTAGTATAGATTTGATGAAAGAAATAGACAGTAGATAAATACCTAATTAATTACAAACTTAACATCATTCGCTACATGTGCACACCCGGTAGGGTACAGCAAAGTAAAACAATTTAATAGGTGAGTTTTACCTGTTAATAAATTGTGGAGTAATTATATTAATTTTGGAACAGATGGTCCTATACTTATACATACTAATATTAATGAATGACTACTACAAACATTTAGGAATCAAATAACTTACTACATAATATTTCTGTAATACTGCACAAACAAAAAAAAAAATGAAATTATACATCAACAACGAGCTTAGGTAGCTATACTTTACTTTTACTTATTAAATAACCTTCTTATAAGTATTCTTGACTAGTAGACAGTCAGTTAAATTAATGTATCCTCAATGTCTATATAAATTTGTTTTAAATGACATTGTTTATCTATAAATCATTACTCCGACAATTTGTAAAAACATTTGTTTCGTAATATTATTTTTATACTTATTGTCTTTTAGCACTTTTATTATATACGCTTGTCTAGTTTTCGCTCAATTTAGTACTTATGTAAGAGACGAAAGGAATTGTTGCGGGACAGGGTGCCCTTAAAGAATATTTTTTTTTGTTAGGACAAATAATCGTATGCGGGCCAGTTTTCAAAAAAAAGGGTCTTCTTTCTATGTTATTGTTTGATGCTCTGTTAAAATATTATCACTTAAAACGAGGTGACCTTACATAATGTACTAAGCATTGACATGAAAAGAAATGTATTTTCATTTATGAATATTATATTGACGCCAAACACGACGTTTGCTCTGCAATATGCTTGGGTTTGGAATAACTAAAGACGCATCGCAATACATTTAAATGGGGACTAGGGACGTCTACACGCCAAAACGTCAGCGTAAATAGGAGACCGTGATCTCATAGGTCAATTAATAAATAATTATGCACAAAGGCTTTATTTCAAAACTAGTTTTTACTCTAGTTCCCCACTTTGATATTTTTCTGTATTCTTGGCAATATCATGCAGTTTATTCATTTTTACATGTAACAGCATAATCTCGTTGAGTTTACTTTGCTGAGTAAATTGTATTCGTTGTAGGGTTTAATTATTAATGTCATTTGACTATTAAATCTAATCTCAATTCTATTTAAATTATTTGTATAATGATTAATAAAGTGGTACTTGTTTCTGCTACTAAATTAAGACCACACCTTCATGTACTGTTCGTTAATAATTAACAAATATGTTTAATATGGGCCCTGAAATATTGATTTTTTTCTCATCCGAACACACATAATATTAGGGAAAGTTAAACTACAAAGTAATATTTTATGTAACCAATAAATTGTAAGATCATAAGAGATTCTATAAGTCACTCAGATAAGATAATAATAATAATGATCCCTTAAATGTCTGTATCTCCGTAAACAGTATTTATAAGGCATTGAGAACAGACATTAAGGCAGCCATTCAATTCCAATAAGAAAACCAAAACCCAACGATTTAATATAATATACATAATAGCTTAATTCTACTCTTATGAATTTAAGTGCTAAAATTCATGACTTTCATTGATATGCGCCACGCAAATTACGAAATTTAACTTTTTTTTTAAAGTTATCTAAGTAGCTTCAATAATTCTTGATTATGTTCTCCACGATTAATAAGTGACATTTATTTTGGATGCTTTAGTGACTTTCTTAATATTTATCTCAATACATAGGTTTATATCCTAATACATTACTCAATATGAAAAATTCAAATCATGAGACTGTGTTTCAGAAAGAAACTTTATTGTTTTCTACTTATTATTTTATTTACTTTATACTTATTATCATTATACAAATTGTGAACTATTATCATATTGCTGAATGCACCGTTCAGTCATTCCTTTAAGTTATTCAAAAATTGAATTAGATGCTAGAAAATGACGATAATAGAAATTAAAGACTCGAAAACATATTGTAATGGAGTATGCTGTTATTTGTAGAAACGAGGTATTAATTTGACAACCTCCGTGGTGTAGTGGCTAGGCACGCTTGTTTCAAGGCGTCGCCGCTCTTAGTTCTCGGGTTCGATTCCCGGTCGGGTCAATATAGATATCAAAATTTTCTATATTGTCTTAGGTCTGGGTGTTGTGGTACCAACTTTGTGTCTGATTTTCATAACACTGAACAATGTATGTGATTGGTGTCCAATAATTTGTTTTTTACTGTGTATATAGATAAGGTCTCTTTAAAGTTAGGATCTTAAAACTACAAAAAGTTACCAATAAATTTCATTCATTCATCAATTTAAAAGTCAATTAAGTTAAAGATTCTTTCCATTTTGTTATCTTAAAATCAGATGTTTTTTTTTAAATTCCTATTAAATATATAAGAACATAATAGATTGTTAATAAATAAAATGGCTTCGATAAATGACCCTTTGTCATTCATAGACAGGAGTAAAAAAAAACATTAGTTTCATTAATAATTACGATTGCGATCATAATTATAATAACATAACCATACTTAACCTTTTAACCTTTAAAACGAAATAACCATGAAATTATAGGTACATAATAGGTTATGAACCCGGTAACATAAAAGATATAAGATGTATAAAATGTTCGTTGCCGCAAGTCTTACAAGACACTGGATTAATACTTCACCCTTGATAAAGCATAATCAATTTAGATTCAATAGATCAATCGATATTGGTCAAGTAAACCAAAAAAAATTTTTTAATGATAACAAGTACTAGAAATGTGATAATTGCTATTAATAAGAATATTTTGTAATTATGTATTACTGAGTGAGCTCAACAGTATAATTGTAGCATAACCTTTATTTCTTGTTAGACTTAGAGGCCGAATGTGATGATTTTATAATGTGTACTCAACAGCTTAATTTTGGCATAATCTTTATTGCTTGTAATATGATAAATGTAGTATGCTGTAGTAGTATTGATATAAATGCGCCATTGTAAATATTTTATAAAATGCACCGGGAGGTGCATTAGGTCGGATGGCCGAATGTGATGATTTTTGTATTTAGATTCAATCAGTAGCCCTGTTGTAATCTTAACTCATTATAATAAGAGTTGACGTTATTTATGTAAAAACGAGTATTGTTACTTTATCGAATAACGTTATCGCTATCGCTATTTAAAAATGGCAACACTGGCTGCCCCTTCCCTTCTTATTTTCTGACTTGCGGAGTGCACTCGAAAGGCGAGCCAGTCTAGTGCTGACCGCCGAAGCGAAAGGTTGAGGGAAGGAACCTATGTTAAATTGTAGTTATAATTATAAATGTGGCTAGAGGTAGTGATTTGTATCATAGATAAGTGTGTTGATGGAATAAAGAACTTTATAAACTCAACCGAGTTTGATTCACGACACTTGTTATCATGTCTTTTAATCCGAAGCGTGCTACTCGGAAACTTAGTCATTCTAAATCTAAATCGAAAAATACTTCTGAAACATACACTATTCAAGACTTACCGTCATTACGTCGAAAGCGTACTATAGCTTTGAACCGTATGTTAAAGGCATTAGAGGTCGGTATTGTTGCTGAATCGGACGTTAATCAATGCGATCTTTTCTTTTCATATTGTGATCAATTATCAAACATTAGGTCTGATTTCGAACTTGCACACTTCTCAATACTTGAATTACTGGATTCATCTAATTCAGTCAGTGATGAGGAAAATTGTGTTGATGATGATATTCGTACTCGTTTTGATGACACATATTTTCGTGTTATGTCAATATCGAGATTTTTACAAAAGGCGGAATCAGAAGTCACTAGGAATCATAGAGCTGAGTCTACACCATTAAAGTCTCACATCAAGTTACATAAAATTTCGTTACCTACATTTTCAGGTAATGTAAAACAATGGCCCGAATTTATTGATTCCTTTAATTCACTGATCCATAACTGTCATTCTCTTACCGATGTGGAGAAATTTCAATATCTGGTGTCGACACTTAGCGGTGACCCGCTATCGCTTATACGGAAATATCCCGTAACAGGTGATTACTACTCCGATGCGCACGCGGCCTTAGTTGCGCGTTATCAACATAAGCGTGAATTATCTTTTACTTGTTGGAAAGATATTTTAAACGTTTCTTTCAAACTCAACAACGCGACCGAGTTTCGTCGATCGTTAGATTGTATTGACGAAAACTTGAGCATTTTACGTAAACAAGACCTTCCGGTGCACAACTGGGATTTTATTCTAGTGTATCATATTTTATCTAAATTGGACTCGAAGATACGTCGTGAATTCGAAGAGAAGTATATCAACACTGAGATTCCGGACTATTCTCAGCTAAAGGACTTTTTACATTCTAAATGTGAATCGCTGTCACGCGATAATCATTTTTCTGAGGGTTATAAAGGAAATCCTACGACTAAGGAATCAAACGGTCGAGCTTTCGTTTCAAACGCGAAACCTACTTTCAATAGTTTTTCTAAAGGTTCCAAGGTCACCCACACATTGTTGGCAGGTAATAAAATTCAAGGACAAGCCTTAGATAAAGTTACTAAACCAATTCTGGTATGTTCTTTATGTTCAGCTAATCATTCAATAACACGTTGTGAAATATTTCTCGCTAAATCCGTAGACGATCGTATGTCTTATACAACAGAGGCCCAATTGTGCTTCAACTGTCTGAAATCATCTCATCACCTGAAGGATTGTAAATCGATATTTCGTTGTTTGAAATGTAAACATAAACATCACACGTTACTTCATAGGGATCGTGATAACAAAAAACCTAATGATGATGATAACTCCAAAGAGTCTAAATCCGTTTCCCTATTTGTTAAGGAAAATACTAAGTGTTCAACAAATTTTGTTAATACGACTGTATTGTTAGCTACGGCTATCATTCAAATACAGGACTCGGACGGTAGGTATCATTCTTTTCGCGCATTATTCGACACCGGAAGTCAAAATAATTTTATAACGCGACACGCAGTTCAGCGTCTAAATCTTCAACCAATCTCATGCGAATCGAATATCAATGGTTTGGGAGGTGTTGCTACTGACGTTGTCGGCTTAATTCGTTGTTCAGTCGGTTCAAACAATAATTCGTTGTTCGATTTAGACATGCACGTTATATCAAATATCTGTGGTGAGCAACCCATAGCTAAACTTAGTTCGTCGGGTTGGACTCACATTAACTCGTTACCGTTAGCTGATCCAGGTTTTGACATCCCTGGTCCTATCGATGTTTTGCTTGGTGCAGATGTTTTCGCCGAGTCACTTCTTGGTCAGCGCTTGAAAGGCAATGCAAATCAGCCACTTGCAATTAATTCGGTATTCGGTTGGCTTTTATTAGGTAGAACGCCACTTGCATCCTCATCGTTGGTACAAGTCTCTTCAAAATCCGACATCGAGTTGGCAACGGCCATACAACGGTTTTGGGAGGTGGATAGTGTTCCTCAGGCGTCACCTCTAACACCCGAGGAGATCTTGTGCGAGCAAGCTTATACAACTGACCACTATCGTGATTCAAGTGGTAGGTACGGAGTGCGTCTTCCTTTTAAAGACACTGTGGAACCAGTCTTTGAAGGTTCTCGTGATATTGCCTTGAGACGTTTCCATGCGATCGAACGTCGCTTATCTCGTGATCCTCTTGTACATCAGCAATACTGTGAATTTATGGATGACTATGAAAAATCCGGCCACATGTCTTTAGTGAATCCGGCGGAGTTGAACCAAGGCAAATTCTACATTCCGCATCATTGCGTCACTAAACCAGATAGTACCACAACAAAATTACGCGTCGTCTTTGATGCATCGGCAAAGGATGCTAAGGGCATTTCGTTAAATGACACGTTGTTGACGGGACCTAAACTTCAATCTAACATCGTTGGGATTCTGCTCCACTATCGAATACATTCAGTTGTCTTTATGGCTGACATACGTCAGATGTATAGACAAATTCTTGTCTCTGATGAACATCGAGATTATCAGAGAATCTTCTGGAGATCAGGCCCTGATCGGGTGTTAAAGGAATATAGACTTAATACGGTAACTTATGGGGTTTCATCCGCTCCGTTTCTTGCTTGTAGGACAATCAAGCAGCTAGTAGAGGACGAAGGTAGTAACTTTCCTCTGGCTAAGAAAATGTTATCGACCGATATTTACGTAGATGATATTGTTACTGGTTGTGAAAATCTGACCGCCGCGTTGGAATCTAAATCACAAATCGTTAAATTATTCCAACTAGGTCATTTCGTATTAAGAAAATGGGCTAGTAATTCACCAAGTTTGTTATCAGATCTTTCCCAGGCAGAATGTCTTCTGGATTCTAAATCGTTTTCTGATGAACAATATCCTACTCTTAAGGTACTTGGACTCAAGTGGAATCCAGTATCAGATTCGTTTTTATTCGATGTGACTCCTTCTGATCGACCATGTACTAAGCGTGTTATCCTTAGTGAGATTGCTAAGATATTTGATCCTTTGGGGTTTCTATCACCGCTTACTATTCAAGTCAAATGTTTACTGCAGAGACTTTGGCTTCTCGGAATTTCTTGGGATGAGACGCCGCCCCATGACATAATTAACGTCTGGAAATCTTTCTGTGATCAGCTGCCTATTATTGGTTCGCTGAGTATTCCACGTCGTCTCACTCTCGATAATGTAATTTCATACGAGCTTCATGGCTTTTGTGATAGTTCCGAACTCGCGTACGGAGCTGTTATTTATTTTAGGGTCTTGTGTGCTGACGGATCTATTCATACTCGGCTGTTATGCGCCAAGGCACGCGTTGCTCCATTGAAACGTCTTTCTTTACCTCGTTTGGAGCTCTGTGGTGCTGTTATGCTCGCAGACCTCACAAAATTCGTACTGGATGCGTATCAGTCCAAAATACCTATCGATTGTATTTATCTTTGGACTGACTCGACTGTTGTCCTTTCCTGGCTTCGGTCGCACTCGTCTCGGTGGACTACATTCGTCGCAAATAGAGTTAGCCACATTCAGGATGTTATCTCTGCGAATTCATGGCATCATGTCGCCTCAGGTGATAATCCTGCGGATGTATGTTCTCGTGGTCAACTTCCTCACGATCTTCTTAATAATTCGTTGTGGTGGTCAGGTCCATCCTGGCTGTCACAAACTTTTGATTGTTGGCCGAAAAATTCTCAAAGGTTTCTTACCAATGATGAAGAGCAAATTGTGCGTACTGAGGAACGACACTCAGTTACTTTGATTACCGATCAAGATAACAATGGACAGCAAGATACGATATTCGATGTTTTATTAAAACGCTTTTCTTCCTTGGATAAAATAACTCGTATCGTTTCTTATATTCGAAGATTTATACATAACATTCGTTCTAAAAGTACAGACGAGCGCCATAGCGGTTCCATTCTTACTGACGATGAAACCCATCAATCGTTATTATTAATCGTAAAATCTGTGCAAAAATCATCGTTTCAAAGTGAAATTCAACGTGTTAAATCGAACCAATCGTTACCTAAACCGTTTCAAAAATTGAATCCTTTTATTGACAAAGCGGGTATTCTCAGGGTGGGCGGTAGGATATCTCGCGCTGGTTTAGAATATGATCAAAAACATCCCGCGCTCTTACCTTGTGATCATCCCTTTACAAATAAACTTATTGAATCCACTCATCGTAAGTACTGTCATACAGGGCAAAATACTACTCATTATTTAGTCATGCAACGGTTTTGGGTTTTATCTGCTAAACGAGCTATTCGTCGTTGTCTTTCAAGATGTATCGGATGCTACAGAACTAATCCTAAGCCATTGGAACCGTTCATGAGCGACCTTCCTTCTTATCGTGTTAACCAAGTTAAACCATTTTCGGTCATAGGTGTTGATTTCGGTGGACCGTTCCGCATTAAAATCGGGAACCATCGCGGTGCGAGGATGGACAAAGCTTACCTCTGCTTATTCATCTGTTTAGCTACTAAGGCGGTCCATCTTGAGGTGGTATCATCTCTTTCTACTGATGGGTTTATAGCTGCATTACGTCGCTTTGTAGGTCGTCGTGGACGTTGTAGTATAATTCATGCCGACTGCGGCACGAACTTCGTAGGTGCTAGCAATATTTTATCGTTAATAGAAGAAGCGTCGCAGGCCGAACAGATTAAATTCATTTTTAACCCTCCTTCTTCGCCTCACTTTGGGGGAGTATGGGAAATCCAAATAAAGGCTGCAAAAACGCACCTTTATCGTATTGTTGGCAATCAAGTTTTAACATTTGAGGAGCTTAGCACTCTTTTCATTCAAATTGAGGCCGTTTTAAATTCGCGACCCTTGTGTGCTTTGAGTGCTGATCCGAATGATTTAAACGTCTTGACCCCTGGTCACTTTCTGACTTTGGAACCACTTACAAGCGTTCCCGATGAGGATTATTCTTCAGTTAAATTGTATCGACTTAACCGATGGCAATTAATTCAATCCTTTGTTCAAAACTTTTGGATACGTTGGAAAAATGAATATTTAACTTCTCTTTCTCAACGCATGAAATGGACGAAGGCGTCTAAACCGTTATCCGTCAATTCAATCGTAATCATCAAAGATGATAATCGCGTACCTTTGCAATGGTTTTTAGGAAGAGTATATAAATTACATCCGGGTCCCGACGGAACCGTTCGGGTGGCAACTATCAAAACCAAAGGTGGTTTTATCAAACGCCCTCTTGTAAAACTGTGTCCTCTTCCTATAGAAACGTAACTCGTATTAAATAATTCGTTATTTTCCTCGATTTTGACTAGGTACTGAAACTTAGTAATTAATTTTATTCGTTCTAAAACTAAGTAACTTCATCTAAGTTTTTTTGTGTTAGTCGTTTTTAAACAGTAGGTATTTTATCGTTTACTTTCTTTATTCTCTTTTTCATTATCTGGAAAATACCAGCTGTATTTTGGTGGGCGGTATGTAAAGTAAACGTTCCTAATTTGAAATGTGCCGCCAACAGGCTGGTGGCGGACGATTCATTCATTCGCTCAACCAATAACAAAGGCCCAATCTTAGGGCATATCGGCGGGAGTCGATTTTTGATTGGCCACCACGAGAGTGTGATGTCCGTCTCCGCCGCGAGCTGCTACCAAAACTCGTCAGCTGCAAATCCATTAATATTTTGAAAATCAGACATTATTTATGTGAACTACAAGTGTAAGTGTGTGCGCGGTGTTTGTGCCCTATAGTGAGCATAAGAATTTCAATTCATCCATATTGACATCGGTGCCACGACTATCGCGTGGCCACCCGATCTTCACGCCTTCACCAGCTACAAACAAGCATCATCAGCCATCCTGTTCCACTCGTACGTGGAAAAGCCTCCTCCCACTGGTAAGTGCTTTGTTATTCGGTGGTGGCGAGTGAACCGCGAATCGTTCTTAATTGTTGGCAGAGTCCATCAAAGGCTCTGACCCAGAGTGTCACAATCAGCCCGTTCCGGCAAGGCAATTGTGCACACGTCTACAGCATCGGTGCTCCAGGCCCTACAAAATAATAGTATAACATCCGTCCTTATTTTGGAGTGCCATAAAGCACTCCAATACATAGCAAGCACAAATAAGGTTACCTTGCAATGGATCAAAGGACATAGCAACTCCTTAGGTAACGACGCAGCTGACGAACTAGCCAAGCGAGGCTCAGCAACAACAGTATATGGAACGGAACCTTTACTGCCCATACCGCAGGCACAAATAAGAATTTGTCTACGTGCAGAAACCGAAGCAGCAGAGTCACATCAAGCAGAGTGGAGAAACGGTGAAGGTTGCAGGCAAACAAAGAACGCAGTCCCGGTAGCTTCGAAAAAGTTCGCCCGCAACCTCAGACAAACTACGCACAGTTATAGGCACTATAACTGGCCACACTCTTTTAAACAAGCACCTATTCACAATAGGTGTCACAGACAGCCCCCTATGCAGAGGGTGCATGGAGGCAGAAGAAACACCACGCCATGTGCTAATGGAGTGCACAGGAGTGATGCAACAACGGGCAAATATTCTCAAATCCCCAGCCACTTTCCCGGACCCTATTAGCAATCTAGGCAGATTGCTGGCCTTCTGGGAAAGTTTGGGGTGGTTAGAATACAAAGGAGGGACATACGCACAATGGCCCGATCGTGTAACTAAGTGCGGACAAAACCCCGGCCAAACTAACTAACAACCATTGAATTGTTTACTTATCTTACCGTTCTGATTGCATTATATGACGCTGAACGTGTCAACGTACCATGTCAAACAAGCCCTTAAATTCAATGTTAAACGTTCTATGATCACTTATAGTAAAATCAATTTTGGAATATTTTATATTTCCCTTTATTTCCCCACGTTTTTGTTAGTTGACGTTGGATTATGACGGGTTGAGCGTTAAGTTACATTTTATTTTGGTGTGATGCTATTGATTGCTTAGCTCGTTATTTTTTGTAAAGACGGAGGAGGCGAAATGAATTTATAGTGTATGAATTGTTTCTTACCTTAAATTTTTATTTTAACGTATTTGAGATATATGCAGAGGTAGTCTTACATTGAAATAAATTTATATTTTTTAATTGTAGTATTTACTAATTATAAATTTACCCCACTTATTGCAGCAGTTTATTATCATAACTCATTTGAAGTAAAAATCGATTATAAATTTTCTAGAAAAAGTATTCGATTGCACATATTATTAATGAAATATTTCAAACATTTGGATCAAACTTTCAACTGCATCTCCAGGTATAACATGTAATTTTGATACAAGATAATCAGTAACAATAGCGTTACAACATTATAAGATGTGATAAGTGTGGATTTGGAACTTTCAGGGGCAATATTCGCAATGTCTACCCGCGGTAACCCCGTTATCCAGATAGGTCAGTATCGGTTCAACCGGTGGAGCGGCAGCAAAGGGTCCAGGGTTCGTTGGATCTGCAACAAAGTCCACAGTGGCTGCAAAGCGAAGATAATGACTGTAGATGGGATCATTGTCCAATATTTTGACGACCACAACCACTGATTGTGTACTCGGTGTCAGGTAGTTGTAATCGTTCAGATTTCTAAAATTGTAAGCAGTGGGTGACATGTCGTTTCATTTTCCTGTCCATCCCCAGCTTCTCTAAATATCCTTGTCGATGCATGGAGTTAATATATCTCTACTACTACTTCGTTCAATTATGTACATTTAAGTTACGATGTAGTTTTTTCAGGATACAATTGTAGATGCTTTTAGAGACGTTACACACAACTTTTGGTTTTCGACGTCTCGAAATAAGAAGGCTGCGATAGTGATCGGCATTTGGCAGTCACCGATGCAACAAACAAAAAAAACAAAGGTACCCGCGCGCTGACTGTGTGTCAAGGAACCCTCGCATCGCTGTCAGTCAGAATGGCTAATTATTTAGTGATGGTGATTTTCTTTTATACACATTAGTGTTTTACCGACTGAATGATGACTGAACAGATGTATCATTTGCTGAATGATGTTTACACATTCCAGATTCGATTTTTGCTGTGTCCAGATACGGGAAGCTAGTAATCCAGTAAGGCCGGTACAGGTACAACAGGAAGGACAGCCCTAAAGGCCCGCGCAAACGTGAAGCTTTGCGTGAAGGAGCGCTCCACACAGTACCAGGCTAAAATCATCACTATCGACGACGTCATCGTCTCCCATGATAATAAGCGTAACCATATGTGATCTCATTACACTCAGGCTGTGTGCTATGAGATAATTTATCCATTGGATTCCATGTGAATAAGGATAATTTATGAAATATGTTTCAAAGTCCCTTAATACATGTATACCAAAAGATTATTAGAATCATGAGTAATGAGCAATATATTTTGTATAACGTATCTCAGAAAGCATGTCTTGCATGTAGCATGACGTAGTGCATGTGCAATACGATTTGTCTCTCTCTTTTTAACTTTTGTTTAAAAATGAAAACGTCGTTTCAATCAAGTATTTCACGTTTCTTGAATCGTCTAATTTTTCTTTCATTCTTTACTATTGTATATATTTTTTAATAATAAATAAATATCCTTTGGGCATTTCCACACATCGCCATCTAGTCCCAAAGTAAGCTACTCAAAGCTCGTGTTATGGGAGCCAGATAATGGATATAATACTTAAATACTTTTTGTTTGTAAATACATACATGATATGCATAGAAAACACCCAGAACAAACAGACATGTTCATGCACACAAATGTTTGTATTGTGAGGGGATCGAACCCGCAAGCCGCTGCGTAGTAGGCGATTTCTTGACCACTACACCAGATGGGTCGTCGCATTAATTTGATTAAATTAATGCAATATATTTGTTTTAACATTAATTTTCTCAAAGTATTTTTGCAAACTTAAGACGACTGAAAAATAAAGAAGGCAAGTATGCGCGCTAGAGCCGCCCGAAGCGAACCGATCAAAGCGCGCGCGTCTGTCTTAGAGACATGTATTAGGTATTTCTAAATTCATGTATAGTTTATTGGAGGTAATTTATTTAAAGATATTAAGGCATAGTTGATTCATGGAAAACAATAGAATACCATCAATAAAATATAAAATTGTAACAGAAGTATTTGATTCAATGTGTCTACTATCTCTAAAAGTTTGCGTTTCTTGAATAATCATCATTTTCTTGCCCTACCCTTAGTTCATCTGTATGTATATGTGTAGTACCTATGGTTTCTATAATGTTTGTTTTTTTAGAGCCGGTTTTTGGAACCTCCCGGTCTGGGCGTCCTGTGATCCACATGGGGCATTACCGCTTCAACATGTGGAGTGGCAGCCAGGGTCCACGAGCCAGGTGGATTTGTGTGAAGGTTCACTCCGGCTGCCGCGCCACGCTGGTCACCTACGATAACGTCATCGTCAAACAGAAGCCGCACAACCACTGAGATGGTTGACTGGGAGAGAATGCTATTAACATTAAGTCTACCTTTTGCACACTCTTATTTGTGCAATAAATGTGCAAATAATGGATGGACGGATCCAACCTCTAAAGGTGTTCAGGCGTCACGTGATCTATAATATGCCAGACTCACTTGATCAACTTGTAGAGCAGCAGCCAGAGTTCACTAGTTTTGGGGACCTGTGCTAAAAAGGTAAATTTTAACTGCCCCACCAACCTGCGGGCGTAGTCTGATGCAACATTTTTGACATTTCGCGTAGACAATTTAATTTTTTTGATCTTCTAATTCATTAAATATATTTTTTTGATTTTCTAATTCATTAAATATCATTTTAACGTATGTATCTTGTATGTTTAATAAATCTTAAAAAAATATTTGTTATTTTTAAGCTTCATTTGAAAATTCTTCTCGATCAGTAAATTCACGAAAAAACTAATTTTGTTACGGCATTTTTGAGCGCCACCTGGTGGTTTTACAGGGAACTATGTCGAGACTTCCGACACTGGTCACCTGCGATATAGTTAAAGTCAAACAATGACAAATTGTAAAACAAAGGAAGAGCCAAAAATAATGGGGTGGTTAAGAGTCGAGTCTTGAATACAGGAAAAATAATAATAAAAAACTTTTTAATATTTTCCTTTATTACAAACTCGACTGACAACCACCCCCTTGAATTTGCCTTGTACTTTCTTACCCCCTGTATAAATTACACTATATTTTAAAGCTTACATTTACGCATATTTAAACGGATTCATGAAATTAAATTACTTTACATTTGCGTGTGAAATGAGGCAAATTGAGGAGTTTAAGTATTGAATTTTTTGACTGTGTCTGATCTCTTTTTACGAGTAAAGGATAATTTGAATGCTAAACATTTTCCCCCGTCGTTTCTTCTTTACCTGCTCCCTTTACATTATACTATGCAAATCATCACATACCGTTGCAGTTAAAGCTTTACCCATGCAGGTGTTTTGGAGGCTGCAGGGCCATGTTTACGGTAAAATTAGTTAACTTATCAGCAATCGCAAACTTTGTCATTTGTTGCAGAGCTCCATCATGGCAAAACCAAATTTGAGCGTATTAAAACTGGGAACCGCGTTTTGCACCACGACGGTCACCGTTACTGCAAGCACGAGACGCACAAGAACGACTGCGTCCGGTGGGCCTGCGCAGCCAAACACCGGCTTAGGTGCAAAGCCAGCATCACCACGTTCAACGATATCATTATCAGTGTCAGGGGACATCATAACCACAAACCACCGACATGAGTACCTACGTATATTCGTAAACGTTTCTAAGCCATAATTTACTTTTTTGACTATTAAAAAATCAGCCCTTATATGAAATAGAACAATAAATAATTTGCAAATAAAACGTACTAATAAAAAAAAACTGACGTAAAGAAGGATTGCTTTATTATTATTTTGACTAAGTAGGTACAGTCACTCACACGAAAAGAACATATTTTTAAATGCAAACATTTTTGTCGACGCTATAAAAATAAGATCAACTAGGGTAAAATATATTGTGTTATCTATTAAAATGCATAATTTAACTGTTTTTGTATTGGCATCTTCTGATTCATAATAACCTTATACGAGTCTAAGGTAACATATTTGTTATAATGTATATTTAACATTACAGAGCCCTATTTTACAACTTCACGATTCGGCAAGCGTGTTCTGCAAATGGGGAAACACAGGTACAACCAACAAAGCCGGTACCAGAACAGCCTCAAATCCAGATGGGTCTGTACTAAGATCGCTTCAGGGTGTAAAGCTCATGTTGTCACTATTATGGACCAGGTTGTCACTGCCAATTTTAATCATTCTCACGATTAAAAATAATTCAATAATCTTTGCGTAGGACGTCAGATTTATTTTTAACTATTAATGTAATGTTTTCAGAGAGTGTGTTATGAATATGATATTATTTTAACCAAAAAAGTTCTTGTTTTTGTACCTGACTTTATGCCTACGAGAACATATTTTATGAGCGGTGATTACGGATAGCTGCGTACCTAGTGTTAAATGATTTCATCAGATTATAACAGTAATTTATTTAAGATATGTGTACGATTCATTGTAATATTAGTAGATTTAGGCTTCACGTCACAAAGATATTTAAATATTATTTATCATTCAAATACTATGTAAAGGTATGTTTTCTACATAATACAGTGATACATCGAAATTTTATTAAGTTTGTCTATAAGTCTTGTTTTTAGGATTCAGACTTTTCGAAAAATAAATAAAATACTAAGTCACACGTTAAACCTAAACGTTATATTGTATGTAAGCCTGTCCTACAAATAGGGAGGCACAGGTACAACCGATGCAGCGGGTACAAAGAGCCCAAAGCCAGGTGGGTCTGCACGAATATCGCCACCGGGCGCAGGACCGTAGAGCGCACGTCACCACCGTTTGTGACAACATCGTCCACGCTTCAGTCTTCTTCTATTAGTACAGTGACTTCTAAGAATAAAAGGCTGCATTATTTTATGCATATACTCATAGTAAGTTTGTCTTTCAATTTTTGGCTTGAAGTAGTTTGACTTATGAGTAGCATGCGCGTTTAATTTAAGTTTTTGTCAGTTATTTTTTTTAATGTAAATATGTTGAGCGGTGCCTTGATGCTGCCACCCAACAGACTTGAGGGATCTTGCTAAATGATAAATCCTTGACGATCTATATATTGTTTATTTCTTGCTATACGAGTTCACACTTGAGTCAACTTGTTATGACTAAATTATAATTCATAAAGATGAAATAAGAAACCAAAAATTTGCGCACGGGCGGGACTTGAACCAGCAACCTTTTGGCAAACCGGGCCAAACGCTCTTACCAATTGAGCTACCGTGCTGTTAGTCCGACCCTGCGAAATTTGTGGTTTCTTATGAAAACGTCAATTGCGTGACGCTTAGCGCCATCTAGCCGTCTGTTTATGAAACAGATGGCCCAAGCAGTCATTCTTTACAGAATAAATTCAACTTGGAAATTGATGTCGCTTCGCTATCTAATGCTTTAGAATGTTTTTAACACTCACAGTGTCATATTTTATATTCATAAAGATGAAATAAGAAACCAAAATTTTGCGCACGGGCGGGACTTGAACCAGCAACCTTTTGGCAAACCGGGCCAAACGCTCTTACCAATTGAGCTACCGTGCTGTTAGTCCGACCCTGCGAAATTTGTGGTTTCTTATGAAAACGTCAATTGCGTGACGCTTAGCGCCATCTAGCCGTCTGTTTATGAAACAGATGGCCCAAGCAGTCATTCTTTACAGAATAAATTCAACTTGGAAATTGATGTCGCTTCGCTATCTAATGCTTTAGAATGTTTTTAACACTCACAGTGTCATATTTTATATTCATAAAGATGAAATAAGAAACCAAAAATTTGCGCACGGGCGGGACTTGAACCAGCAACCTTTTGGCAAACCGGGCCAAACGCTCTTACCAATTGAGCTACCGTGCTGTTAGTCCGACCCTGCGAAATTTGTGGTTTCTTATGAAAACGTCAATTGCGTGACGCTTAGCGCCATCTAGCCGTCTGTTTATGAAACAGATGGCCCAAGCAGTCATTCTTTACAGAATAAATTCAACTTGGAAATTGATGTCGCTTCGCTATCTAATGCTTTAGAATGTAAAGAATGACTGCTTGGGCCATCTGTTTCATAAACAGACGGCTAGATGGCGCTAAGCGTCACGCAATTGACGTTTTCATAAGAAACCACAAATTTCGCAGGGTCGGACTAACAGCACGGTAGCTCAATTGGTAAGAGCGTTTGGCCCGGTTTGCCAAAAGGTTGCTGGTTCAAGTCCCGCCCGTGCGCAAATTTTT
The DNA here is from genome assembly GCA_963924145.1 of Pyrausta purpuralis. Taxonomy (NCBI): domain Eukaryota; kingdom Metazoa; phylum Arthropoda; class Insecta; order Lepidoptera; family Crambidae; genus Pyrausta; species Pyrausta purpuralis. The sequence goes on from OZ001643.1 coordinate 26,682,214, forward strand.
GGTTTCTTATTTCATCTTTATGAATATAAAATATGACACTGTGAGTGTTAAAAACATTCTAAAGCATTAGATAGCGAAGCGACATCAATTTCCAAGTTGAATTTATTCTGTAAAGAATGACTGCTTGGGCCATCTGTTTCATAAACAGACGGCTAGATGGCGCTAAGCGTCACGCAATTGACGTTTTCATAAGAAACCACAAATTTCGCAGGGTCGGACTAACAGCACGGTAGCTCAATTGGTAAGAGCGTTTGGCCCGGTTTGCCAAAAGGTTGCTGGTTCAAGTCCCGCCCGTGCGCAAAATTTTGGTTTCTTATTTCATCTTTATGAATATAAAATATGACACTGTGAGTGTCAAAAACATTCTAAAGCATTAAATTATAATTACTTAAAAATGTCTAACGAAAGTAAAAGTGCTGACGCGGTGACATACATTGTTCGGTGCAAACCGTACAAAATAAATTAATAAAATACTAAGTCACACGTTAAACCTTAACGTTATTTTTTAATTACAGAACCGTTATTCACAACTTCACGATTCGGCTATCCAGTCCTACAAATAGGAAGACACAGGTACAACCGCCACAGCAACTATAAGGGTCCTAGGGCTAGATGGGTGTGCACAAAGATCTCTGTCGGCTGTAAATCCCATGTTGTTACTGTTTTTGACAAGATCGTCAGCGCTTATTACAAACATTCTCACGATTAGGCAAAGTATATTATTAAGTTATTTTTAGTATTTTGTTATTTTATTTGGATGATCAAACGAACTTACCATAAGTGAAGTTCGATCCAAATTGTCCTGACTTCGACGAAGAGATTTAATTGACCATGTAGTATGCCCTGCTACGCGTCTATTCACTCGCACACAGGTTTAGCGCAAGAAAGAGAAAGTAGAAAACCTCACTCCCTCCAACGCCTCACAGCACTGCCAGCCGCCTGTCGCTCATTCATTTCAGAGCAAGGAGACTGATGTATGAGATGTACAACATTGATTATACCTATGGTATGGGTGACGATTATTTTTGCATAAAAAACGTACACGGGAATTGGGAAGGGTGGGACCTTAAATCTCTTCGTCGAAGTCAGGAGAATTTGGATCGAACTTCACTTAAGGTAAGTTCGTTTGATCATCCAATTGTCCTGCCTTCGACTCTGAGATTTAATTGACCATGTAGATGTTCGGAGTAAAATCAATGTTGTTACAACAGAATAAGTTGACATCTCTGTTAGTGTTTGATCATTAGAACGATCATATTAAATAACAATTTATTGTTCACGTCACCATCTTTGACATTTAGATGTATTACTATTACTAAAAAAGAATGGATGTATGATAACTATGATAAGTTATAACTTTCTACTATAAACAAATATTTTTACTAGGAAGAAAGAAGATAATTGTGAGTTTTTTTTAATGACCGCTTAAGGACGGCATGGCATTCCAGAGTGACATTTTTTTTGCACCGTTGAGGACGGCGGGCATTCCAGAATGCCATTTTTCCCGCGGTCGATATTAACTCTGATTGTTAAAGTAATACGGGTTAGATTAGCCTGAGACTTTTTTAGTTCATTGTACGATAAATTCCCCGTTCATTCATACCATAAACAAATATACTTTTAAAGAAGAAAAAAAAGAAATGCCTTGGTGAAATTTGATCTTATCTGTGATGAAATATGGCGGATACGTGCTCATCATTTTTGCGTGAAAAAGTGAGTTTTAGTGTGTGTAAAGCGAAAGAATGTAAGTTTCATGTCATTATATTATATTGTTTTCAGTTTTTTAGTTATTCTAAGTGTAAAGAATCGTATTTTAGTGTAATTTAGCCTGTAAATTGAAATAATGTTCAAGTAGGCGCGCGAACAAAACCATTGTTTTTGTGGTTATTGTGCATTGAAACAATGAAACTATTGAAATTTCACATTATGACATAGATATGTCTCATACGTATCCATTTTACATACACTTTACCACTTTTATAAGTGGCTATTCAATATTTATTACCGATTTACCGAAGTGAAATTGACGTTGATAGTTAGCGCGCGAACGATTATTTTGTGTCACTTTTTCCGAGTAAACAGCAATAAAAGACTGTTAAAAACGCTCATCATTACACAGATAATTTATCATTGAATGTAAATAAGTACATTGTTTACAATTTCAATAATACTATGTTGTTATTTCGATCAAAACTTTAAAGAACTATCTCAACGCCCTTATTGCGACTACATACAGTTGATTTTACACGGCACATTTTTGGCACGCTTGCGCGGCATTGTACAACTGCCGTGTCGTCAATCACCCAGTATTCACTCGTGCTCGCCTTGACCGCGCATGACCCCGATTGTACAGTCGTCCGCTACCGTCGGACATCCGCTCAGCGCGGTAAATCACTCGATTATTTATCAACTTTCTGCATATTTTAGGATGTATTTTTGTATAACAAGCCCTATTGTGTTATATATTATTAAAAAGGTAATTTAATGGACTATATTGATGTATATTTAGAATCGTAAATAATGAATACTAACACGGAAGTGAAACTATAAAATTTCGACTCGCAACATTGGGACCTTTTCCGTTTATTGCTTTCTAAAACCTATATCAATTATTAAAATGAAACAGAAAAAAAACCTTATATTCTTAAATAAGTTACCTACTTTACGTAATAAACATAATGTGGCTAAATTTAATAATCTTATCACATTTATTTTTTCAAAAGCGCGCCGTTTTCTGCGCGAGCCAAATTATGTATGTAGAAATGGCCCTAGTTCATAGGCCTAAAGATTATATTATTATCATGGGACTGTGCCTATATTGTATGTTATTAGAGAGGTAAAATACTGTAGAATATAAATGTGCATAGTATCAAACTGTCACTTGTCTCAAATCCTTATAACAAGCATTTTATTTTAAACGGACGCATTTCTGGTGCGTCAGCGAAACAATGGCAGTTTTGTTGGCCGATAACAAATAATGTAAACATCACAAATCTCTTGGCTCAGCTTAAGTAGTTACTTTGTTTCAATAGCTTCTCAGAAATATAACCCGAACCGTCGTAAGTGTAAACATCTGGCCTCACGAACAATAACAAAGCGATAAGCGCCGAGCACAGCAAAAAATTAATGGCCCGTGTCAAGTGTCTCCGTCCGTGGGTAATTACGGCGCGCGGTAGGTCTCCGGTTCTCAAAGGTTAACTAAAAATATATAATTTATTTATTTTAGTAATCTTAAACTGAAATAGTTTTATTTCTTATTTTTATTGTGGCGTGTTATATAAATAACAAACAATACGGAATACGTATTGTTGAGCTGAGACAGTTTGCGAATTTTATAGTTTTACACACTGAATTTGGCACGTAAAACAAATGATAATTTTATTACGAGGAAAGCTACATACAGAAAACACTTTTTAGTAAGCGCATTATCTTTGGTAAGTTAACGGGCTGGAAGGTAAGTCTGACAAATCGTTATCTTGTCTTGCAATTTTTTAACATATTTTATAATTATAGATTTGAAATACATACATGATATTCTATTGCTTTTTAGTATGGGATATTTAGGTATTAATGTGACTGTTTTAAAGATATACGTCCGAATACCAAACATATAAATAATATTTTATACATTGAAATTTCGAATACCTGAGAAAACATTTGGTTATAAAAAGTGTTAGATGATTGATATAAAAGCAATTGATTAATTTATTTATTTTAAGGAATAAAATTCTCTTAAGATCATGAAATATTCACAGGTGTCTATCAATGCTATATGATTATTTGCTGAGTTACCAAAATAATACGAAAATTCAATGGCTTTGAAGTTTTATCGTTATCAGAAATTTTAAGGCATGGGTAAGTAGGTAAGTTTCATTTTTTATTTATTTATGTATAATTAAAAATTCAATAAGTATTTTGGTAACTGAAAAGTAACTATATCAATCAATATACAATATACAATCTTCTTCAGAAATGAAGAAGATTAAAAATCGGCTTCTGAGAGCTTTGTGACTTTATAAGGGCGAACGACCGCAAACAATTTCTCCGACAGAAGTTTTGGTACTACCCGGCCCCGGCCAAATACGTTTATCTAATATTCGACTAATCGACCAGGAATGTTCGCCGAGTATTCGATAGTCGGCACATGGTGAGATTTCTCGTTGTAAATTTACTCTTAATTTTATTGCCTGGATAACTTTTAAGGATTATAGTAAATATCAATACTATCTTTCGAGTTAGTTACTATGAGTTTTTTATTTATTTAATTATTTATATATATATTTAAGTTTGACAAATATTGACTTGTTTCAATATTATGAGCAGTGTCAAAAAAAAAATCTGATTATGATTCAGAATTAGGGTACCTATTTGGACAAAAAATCTAAAAATAAACTGATATCGTATACCTTTGTCATATCGAGATCCCAAGGTAGACTGGTTTCATACATATTTAAAAACATTCTTATATATGGTTCATAAAAAACAAGAATTATTTGGTTTACAATAATTAATTGACTCAAATTTTAATGAATTGTCGTATCACATGACGTCCTCTGGCGTAAGAGTGAAGGGAAAGTCCTTTAAAAAAACATTTTGAAAATGATTTTTTTTTTCAACTAGGAGGCGGGCCGGACTATTGCCACTAGACCTGTTTTGTTATTAATTTTAATTCTACAATTGTTTCACCATACCTTAGTAACTGGTAAATATTAAGATGAAATGTCCTTTGAAAATTTATTAAACACAGTTTATCGAATTCTTTAAACATCAAACGATAAAGTTCATATTATAAGAATCTATTTTATTACTAATTGGAGCAACGTTTCCAAAGAATCGTTCCTTAGTAACTTAGTGGCTTTCTGGGGAAGATTGTTGTGGAGTGGATGAATGTAATTGGGTGGAAAAAACTGATGATTAGAGAATATATTTACTTGATGTAGTTTATTCTTAAATCACAGAATAAATAGTAGGAAAATTAACATGGTTCATATTTCCAATAACTCGAATTAGATAATTGTACTGCAATTTGGGTCTAATGCAGCATTGCATTTAGGATACGCCAGTTTTTTATTTTATTTTAATATTATATAATAATTGTCTTTTGTTAAAAAAAAATCGATAGTAGTATTTGTGTAATAATGAACATGTCTTGTATTTATCATACCTTAAACGTCCCTACGTTTTACGTGTGACATGTGGCACATGGCAAATAAAAATAACCGAAGAATATTAAATAAAATAATATTATACTTGAGAAAATTAAATTGTACCAATTCATATGCTTTGTTATTGCATATCCATAAAAAACAAAAAAGGCATTATTTTCGTAAAATGGACTTGTTTCAATTTTGTAGCTACCTATTCTTACGGTATATTTAACAATGTGTTGATTAGTTCTGGTTAGTGCTATCTGCGGATACTTCATACAATATGACATTTTATTTGAATTATTCTTCGGTGGTGATCGTGGTAGCATATGTTAAAAAACAAGCTCATAGAGACAAAAGTTAATTAATTTAAGGTGACCAAAGGTTTCCACAATCTTTGCTGGTCGGTGGCTGACTTTTCCAAAGATAAAGGACACAGTTTTCTCGACTCGAGATTAAGTACCGAACTTTGCGACGATTATATGAATGCATTCATAAAAAAACGTATCACTGTCACAGCATATTTTTCTAAAAATTAAACTCCAAAACAATGGAATACCGCGGACACCTTAATAAATCTAATATGACGGTAGTACTATATTGATTACGGAATTTGATAAGATACATTTCAAAACAATCACGGTTTCGAGCTAGTTGTTATTGCGTCGGTAAATAAAATCTTAGTTTTACCGATTTATTTACTGAGAAATTGATTAAATCTTAGTTGGATTTCAAAACTTAATATGTCAAATTTTCTACCATTCAGAATTATACATATGCCAGGTATTGAGCAAAGCTCATTCTCATTTTTATCATAGCTGTTAAAATTGAAAGCAAAAAATGGGGTTTTTAAACGGACCGGTTTTTATATGGACCCAACCATATTTTGGTACGTACTGGGCAAGCTTACAGCTTGCTTGCTTGCTATTTATAATCAAAGAGCCAACCACAAGCTAAATAGGTAAAAGCAGAAAGCAGAAATGTATGTAGAAACTTGCTTTCTAAAAAAGTAAATTGTTATCTTTTTAAAAAATCTATATTTTAAGTAGTATTATTAAGCAATGTTGTGTTTACCATAGCATTGTCTAATTAGACAATTTTATAGCCATTGGCAAGAAATAAGTACAAAAGAGTTGTAATCAATGGCGGATATAGCTATAACATACATAACTACATGAGCTATCGAGGGATGCCATGCTACCGATTTTAGAGCTTTGGGAAAAAAATTGAAGCGTGTACTGCAGGTTGCAGAATACGTGTATTTATGATTAAGGTCTAGGCAGTAAAAGTGTTTTGAAATCTCTATTTGACTTTTCCGAGCAAAAATGTACAAAATAAATAAAAATTTATTCGATTTGAAATAAATCTGCCACCACTATTTTTCGGTACTTACGAAAAGGTGCTTTGTATTATGTTATTGCTATTTTTGTTTGTTAGTGTGATGGCTTACATTATGCTCCATTTTAATAATTATCAAAAGATTGGCTGAGACAAGTGTTCGGTCGTGGTTTCGCCACGAGTAAAATACGGTAGCCCGTAATAAGTACATATGTACGTACGGCTTTAAGGTGATATAATAAAGCTTTCATAAAAACACATACCTTTTTTGGTCGGATTCTGATTCCAAGTGCGAAACGTTGAAAAAACGCTGGAATTGTGACGGTAGGTCACCGTTACGAAGTTATTCGCGGCGCATCAGGGGCCGTCGCGTTCGCACAGGTAGAACATACAGGCGCAGGCGCCTGTTGGGCCGGATGAGTGCGGGCGAGAGCCGCTGCTTCATACTTAGAGGCCATGATGGCGCATCGTCAGCGCTGCTTAGTATGTGGAATTATGTATGAATGTCTTTGGCTGTAATTTATTATTAGCATTAAAGCCCAATTGACTGTAAATTCACCCAACTTGTTCCTCTTTTTTCGCAATGAAAATGAGGGTAGGATATTGGAAGCAACGCATACCAAAAGTCTCAGCTGAGATCAAAAATGATCTAGATAATTAGGACTGGCTGACATCGCGTGTCAGCTCGGCCGGTATTTGCTACAGATCAATATCGCGTATTGATTCGGAGCGGAAAATGCGGACTGGCTAGCATCGCATGCTAGCTCGGCCGCGAAGCGTAAAGCATGCATGGTGCAGCCACGCTGGGTAGTGCGTTTTACTTCACATTCACTTAATGAATAAATACGTATCACTATAAGGTAAGTTTCGTTTAGCACGAAATAAAAACTTAACGGTTATATACTGTGGTTACTGCGTGCGTTGTAACGGCGCGCGCGCACGGACACGAATGAGCGACAGGCGGCTGGCAGTGCTGTGAGGCGTGGGAGGGAGTGAGGTTTTCTACTTTCTCTTTCTTGCGCTAAACCTGTGTGCGAGTGAATAGACGCGTAGCAGGGCATACTACATGGTCAATTAAATCTCAGAGTCGAAGGCAGGACAATTTATTATTAGACCATATTTTGTAACATTATATGTATGTAAATTTGTGAAATCAGGATCTGTGATGTCTGAACAAACGAATGTGTTCAAATGTGTGTGAATTTTGACTTACATGTTCGGGCTTCCTACATTATGGAAGTATACCAATCTCTTCAGACAGAGCACTTCGTATCATTATGACATAAGTTTGAGTACAGAGAATTTAATAAAAATTTATTAAATTCTTTAGTTTATAAGTATTTTGTTTTGAAGTTTTTAAAATGATGTAGAAACTTCATTTTTATCTTGAAATGAAGGCCTCTTGTTACATAAAATAAATCCATCAGGTCTACTGCTGAGCTACGAATTAGTCCATAATTAACCAAACAATTAGAAAAGTCTATATTCTTGCACGAATGCCATAATAAAGAAATTATTTTTAATTGGGTAGTTTCATATTTAAATAAGTGCCTAAGGCTTTACTCTATCTTTAGAGTTTTGATGAGTGTAGGTTAGCTTTGTGTATTTTTTACGTGGACACGTTTTGGTTTAGGTCTTAAAATGGTATGGTCTAAAAAGTTAACATTGTTTTCTTTAGACATGGCCGACTTTATAACCTCGCGATACGAGAACCCCATGATACGCGTTGGCGACAACAACTTTAGTTTGCATCGGCGCTCAGGGCCCAAGGTGCGCTGGTCGTGCACCAGAAGTTACCAGGGCTGTCGCGCATACATCTCTTTAATAGAGAGAAATATTATAAAATACGACAAGGAGCATAATCATTTAGACACTAATTGGCCGCTAACAGGCCACCTGCCCACTATGCACCGCTGTGCCATGGGCAAGTCAGTTGCTATTCTCGTGGCTTGATTCCCCGGGTCATCACTCACAAATCAATCTTCAGTTTGTTTAGTGGTATGCCTAATTACTATAATAAAAACACAAATAAATGAGTTTTTACTTTAAGGCATTATTTTATAACCAAAAACTAAATGAACCAGGTATTATTTTAACACTTCGCGGAGCTTTAAATATTAGTAAAACTCTTTTTTTTTGTTGCAGTTAACGCAGAGTTCATAACTTCTAAACGGGGAAACCCCATGATATGCATTGGTGGCTACAACTTTGGTAAGCATTGTCACGTAGGACCCAAGGTTCGCTGGAAATGCACCAGAAGTTCCCGTGGCTGTCGCGCATACATCGTTACGTTAGAGGAAGACATCATTAAATACATCGATGATCATAATCACTAAGGTATACACACATATCGATCCACCGCATCCTAAGCCTATGCAGTTTTCACTTTGCACAGACATTGGCTAGCCTTTAAATATATATTTCTGTGCACAATTTAAAAAAAATATTTTTCACATTTTGTCTATTGGAATAAAATGTTCATGGCGCGAATGCTAATTTTACTTTAGTTCAACATTTAAAATAAGTTAGGTTTTCTATTTGTTTTCTGTTTGATTGACTCCAAAATTATAGGACTAATTTTTTTTTTTTACCGAAACCTATTTTCTACAATACTACACCATTTCATCGTGTTATAGGAACATGTGGCGCCACTATCGGGGAAAAGAAAAATAATTTGCGGCAAAATAGAAGTACCTACTATTTATTTATTTTATTTAAAAACGTTTTTGCACATGTCGCACATGTGCATGTACAAAAGGAGAACGAACTAAGTATGCAAAGATTCCACAACGCTGCACGTACTTATATTCTGAACTTTATCTTTTTATTTGCCATTTTACAAAAATACTAACGTTAAATAAGCTCCTTAATATACTTATTTATGTATTTCTTTATGATCACGACCACCTTATACTCTAACTATCTCCTCCACAGAAGAGGTGGTGTTCATAACCTCCCGCCGGGGCAATTCCATGATCCGTCTGGGCGACTATCACTTCCGGCTGAAGAACAAGAGCCTCGGCCCGAAGCGGCGGTGGACCTGCACCAAGTGGGACGAGGGCTGTCGCGCGCTCATCATCACTATAGATGGAGTTACCGTTAAATGCAACAACGTGCACAATCATCTGTGAAATTGATAGCAATATTTATATAACAGTAATAAATAAAAAGTAACATATGCATGATAAATCTTAAACACAGACTAAGTGGGAGTCGGAATCACGCACGAAAGTTTCCGAAACATTTACTAGGAAAACAATAATAATTGCTATTAGCAAAAAATCGCGTTTGTTGTATGCGAATGGGTGCCCCCTTAAATATTTATATTATTTTGTTTTTCGTATTTGTTGTTCTAGCGGAAAAATAATTTTATACTCTTCTCTTTTTAGGGTTCCGTAGCCGAATGGCAAAAAACGGAACCCTTATAGTTTCGTCAAGTCTGTCTGTCTGTTTGTCCGTCTGTCTGTCTGTCTGTCCGTCCGTATGTCACAGTCGTTTTATTCTGTAACTATAAGCATCACACTGTAGGAAGATGTATCCTGTGTCGGAAGTCTCGACATAGTTCCCTGTAAAACCACCAGGTGGCGCTCGAAAAATGCTGAAACAAAATTAGTGTTTTCGTGTATTTATTCATTAAGAAGAATTTTCGAATGAAGCTTAAAAGTAACAAATGTTTTTTTAAGATTTATTAAATGTACAAGCTACATAAGTTTAAACGATATTTGATGAATGAGAAAATCATAAAATTGAAATTGTCGACGCGAAATGTCAAAAATTTTGCATCAGACTTCGTCCGCTGTTAACCGCTTTACGATTCTTATAAAAAAAAAATGACACTTAAGGCTAACTCATAATAACAATACATGAAACTTAAATTAAAAATATATATATATTAGTCAAACCTATACGTTTCTTTGGATAGGACTTTTTGAATTGGAATAAAGGTTTCTAAAACCATTTTCTCTAAAAGTCAAACGTTTGCGAGATATACGCTTCCAAAGTGGTAAAATGGGCGTCCCCCTCTTTAACTTCTAAACTAAGCGAGTGTAAATTTAAAAAAAAAATGTAGATCCTAACTAATGATTTCATCGAAAATTGGTTTGGATGGGATCGAACTAGTAGTTTTTGATATATAGCACATTTTCAACAACCGCAAACATGACTTTGTTTTTCATACAAACACTATGAAAAACAAAGTTATATTTGCTGCCAGTAAGTTAGTGGATCCCTAATTCAGTTAAAGTTGGCACGGAATTCTTAGTGGGCGAGACCGACTCGCACTTACCCGGTTTTTTGCTTTTTTAACTTTACTAGCGGACCCAGCAAACTTTGGTTCGCGCCCAGCAACTTTTGTAAGAATATAGCTCCAAAAATGAATATCTCACCTGTTATGACGTCAACAAAGAGAACTTTTGGTGGAATTTTGGAGGAGTTGTCGGGTCACTGTTCTATCCTAAACTAACCTGGATGTAATAAAAAAAAAGGGAGTAATGACGCTCCACAGCCGCTGCCGCGGCACGTTCGCTTCGCTCGATCGTCTTCGCGCGTCGTCGGGTCACTGTTCTAAACTAACCTAACATAAATGACACCAACAAAGGGGCGTTCAGGAGCTCGGCGGTGCTCCTTTTTTGAGATTAAATGCAAAATATAAAAACTTGTTTTTACTCAAGTTGCCTATTTGCAGTCTTTAAAGGTTGCAATGTTAAAGTCTTATAATTAGCCAATTTATTCTGAAACGATTAGCATTACACAGATGGGACTTGGAAGATGTATTCCGATAACCACCTTATAATTTCTATACAAAAAATAATGTTATTTTAGGTGGCTCCCATACATGGAACTAAATTAAAATTTCTTTTTGGTCCAACCATACCATACAAGTACATACCTACCAGCAGGCGATGAACCACGTTTTTTTGTTATATCCCCAAGGGTCATCGACTAAGCTTTCTCAGAGTGTTCTATGACGAACACGAGCACGTCGGGGCCGAGAAAACATTAGAACTTATTTTGAGTCACTTCTGGTTCCCGGACCTCAGACAATTCGTCAGTAGATATTTAGACCACTGTTTAGTTTGCATTTCTCACGTCTCACATTTCTAGCGTCCTTTTGTCAAATTCGTTTTCATCTCCCCCCCAATCATTGTACTACGTATCATCCTTATATGTATTAAACGAACCTTATTTTACTTAAAAGGAGAACATTTAATTAATAATAATAATATTAATGCTGGTTAGTAGTAATATGCTCGTAGCGCAGTGGTAGCAGCGCTTTGGTAGTGATACCGAAGTTAAGCAACCTACGGCGCGGTCGTGTTTGGATGGGTGACCATTCTGGCCCTAATAAGTGACGTATATTACGAGCACCTCTGTGCTTCGGAAGGCACGTTAAGCCGCACAGGCTAACTTTACTTAATAATATGAATAACACAAATGAGGAGGGGAAGATGTCAAAAGTGACATCTGAAAAGTCCTGTTTCACCGTTTTACCTATATGTGTAGTACTTAAAACTGGAGAACGGGTGGTTTTTCTTGATTCTAACTTTGTTAAATTTGTCTTGGCCTTTATATTATTACCTATCTCCTTATTTGCTTAAATAATTACCGGATACTTAATAAATATGTTTTTTTGAAATGTTTTTATATTGAAATGAAAAAGTCGTATTTATTACCTACTACCCGGCAAAGCAACCCTATGATACAAGTCAGAGCCTACCAATTCAGCTTGAACAAGAGTAAGAGTCGAGGCCCGAAGCAGCGGTGGATTTGCACCAAGTGGACTTATGGCTGCCGTGGCTACGTCATCACCCTCGATGGCACCGTGGTCAGATGGAACAATGAACATAGTTTTCATTAATACACACATGCACACACCAACACACACACACGCAAGCGAGCACACATACACACACGCGGACAGACAGACACACACACTTAATACAATGGTGTATTGGTGTGGATTATGGTTTATATAAGATAAATCGGTCATTGCTGTAAGCTTTACATGTTACTCTAAATATTATCAATAAGAGCTGTTGAAGTAAATTATTAAAGCAATTCTGCTCTTTTACTTTCTCTTTCTCTTAAAGAGGTCGAAAAAAGTCGCCACTGATTGAACCGTTTGAGTGTTTTACCATTCATTCAGCATTTTGCATCGGGTGGATGACGTAATAAATTACAAAAAACTTATTTGTAGACAAATCTTCTTAATCAAGACTATGTACCGTTATTATTTTCAGAGCCGGTCTTCGTCAAATCGAGCCGAGGAAACTTAATGATAAGAATGGATGGAAACAACTTCTATTTGCACAAACACTCGACAAGGTTAGAAGATGGAAAGAAGAAACAGAAATGGTTATGCACCAAGACACATATTCGTTGCAAAGCGTATGTTGTCACTTTGGATGATGAAGTCATCAGAGAAAAAGAACATAACCATTAGTGTTTTATATAATATGGAGAATGCTCCGAAACATGGTGATAAATGTATTCGAAACAAAGAAATTAACGGAAAAATAAAACAGTACAGTAAATATTTGTTTCAGTCAACAAATCCTGTGATTCGGTTGATCCTAATTTCTTAAGAAAAAAGCTCTATATCCTGATGATACTGATAGACAGCGATTTATTGTACATCATTCTCAAATAATAACATATCAATCAGATAGCAGTTTAATAGATTTTTTGCATTGCTATAAGAAATCAGCGATTAAATAATTATATCCTATTCCAGATGTTCAATATGCCAAGTTTGTGACATCACGAAAAGGCTACCCCATGGTGGAGTATGAAGGCAACCGGTACTTCTTGCGGAGAACTAAGCTGAACAACATGATGAATGAGAGAAGATAGCGCTGCAACCACTGGGCCAGGGGCTGTCGGTCCATGATGGTCACCTACAGAGACCGCATACTAATGGTCCGGAGTGACCACACGCACTGCTAAAGATGGCCACACATAGAAGTAAAAGCAAAACCACGTCGCTGCTCAAAATTTGTCCAAAACAAATTATTACGCATTAGCTCTTGCAACTATTATATATCTCCCATCGTATATATCATCGTATATACATATATTATTAAAAGACAATAGGGATAGGCACCGACTTTTTGTGCACATTTTTGTGAATTCGTAATTAATGTAGTCCGTCTTGGACGAATAAAATTTTGTTTTGTTTTAAAATTTTAGGACGAATTAAACTGCTTTGGGATTAAACGATTCCATCAAACAACGATATATTAGACTGTTAAAACTGGAATATTTGTTTGTTACATAATATTAATTAAATGAGTGTTTTCTTAATGGCGTTGCATCAAGTTTAAAAATGGCTGTCGGTCCTCAATAATCACTGTTGAAAATCAGATCGTCTTCCACAACAATAACCATACGCATAATTAGGTTACTGATATTTTATAATCTTTTTTTTTTGTTTATATTATATAGTTTTTCACGTATGTATATAGTTTTTTCACGTCATGTATATAGTTTTTTCACTATACAAACTTAATACCTATCACTAATTCGTTAAAGAAAGCACTTGCTGAATTCAACAGGTTTGCCAAATCGTGTCAGTGGCCAAGGGGTGTATGTATGCGCCTGGATAGCGTCAGGTCAGAAACAGGGATCGTTCAATTCCTTGTCTGACATAGTTGCTTTTTTATAGGTGCAATTTATTAAAAGGCATTATCAAGAATTAATTTTATTGTGGAAAATACCCTATATTGGGGGTCAACTCCGAAACCCCACCATAAGGCAGTGATTTTTGTTTTTATTTTTACAACATTTACCTTACTCGTTAAATTTACGGCGCCGTAGCGGTTGGAGTCTCACGTCGTGGTAGGGGCTCGTTTTTGTGGTTTTTTTATTTTATAAAAAAGGTTTAATTTACAAATTTATTGCGCATTCGGGCAATACTTTCTAAAATATCACTAAAACGTGACCTATGACACACCTGTTTTTTTTTTAATTAGCTAAAAGTATTTGTGTCACTTAATAAATTAATGTAGCTACCACTGCTTTCAGTCTATCATTTCAAAAGTTATTAACGATTAAAATTACCCCTTCACTCATATTTACGTAAAGTGGGGTTTTAGAGTTGGGATATTTTCCTCGATCAAAATCACTACAGATATTGCCTTTAAAGTTTTATTAGTACCTGCCTAGACATATTTTATATCATTTTTAGCTCAAGAAAAGTAGGGATTTTTGGCGGCAAAATATGTGCATCAATAAAAACTTTGTTTATTACTGCATCTTGGCACTACTGAGTCCTACCAAAGTTTAGACGTCCTTGCTTCTCCTAGGGGATATGGGCATGGACCCCATTGTAAATAAGGCATCTTTCACATACTAGGCAAGTGTAGTATCATATTGTTTGTAATTTTCTGCGCTTTATAGAATGAGGCCGTTAGTATATTTATAGATTCGATTTTGTGAGATATAAAGGGTTTTGATGAATAAGCGAAGGATGTACAAAACATGAACGTTTATTGAACTTGGCAGGCAAGTAGGGTATCAGTTTTAGGGTTCCGGAGCCGAATGGCAAAACAAGGAACCCTTATAGTTCCGTCAAGTCTGTGTGTCTGTGTGTCTGTGTGTCTGTTTGTCTGTCTGTCTGTCCGTCCGTATGTCACAGCAACTTTACAAAAATAAAAAATAATGATATTTAAGGGGGGCTCCTATACATGAAACGAAAAAAAAATACAAACCTATGCGTGTGGGGTGTCTATGGATAGGTCTTTTAAATTTACTCATTCGATAAGTCGCAGAAAATTACATTGAATATGATACCACACATGCCTAGTATGTGAAATAAGTATTATTTACTTACATACCCATATCTCCTGGGAGGAGCAAAGACGCCTGAATTTCGGTAGGACTCGGCAGATCCTTATTCCTAGTGCCAAGACGAAGTTATAAACAAAGGTTTAATTGATTTACAGATTTTGTTGCCAATATTTGGACTTATTTTATCTGAGCTATATGTACCTACTTTATTTTTTGTTGTATTGTTAAAACTTATTTAAAAAAAAATATGCTTTAATTTTATATACCGATTTTATATATTTGCGATATTATTCAAACTATTTATTCTTTGTCTTCATGATCTATTATATAAAACGATTAACGAGATTCTGAGTTGCCAAAGTTTGTTATATCTCAACTGGGTAACAGTATGATCAGCTTGGCGGTACAGGTTCAACCTTCACAAATTACTTTATAGCCGTAGCAACTGGGACAGTGTACGCCCGGCACCGGTCCACCCGGTGCAAGGTCAAAATAAAAACCGTCCACGACGTGATCGTGGTTTGCAACAACGTACACAATCAGTAACCCAAGCAAGAACGGAGTAAGCCATTTATAAATGTTTCTAGTGGGACAACTGCCTTACTCTTAGCATTGGAAAATAAAAGCTTTGCTATGCTATTTTCCAAAGGCTTTTTTCATTTTCTAATTGTGATTAATTACAGATCTTGTTTTCATCACGGATATGATGCTGTTCAATAAATTCTAAATATCTCGACGATTGCACAAAATTATTTAATTTTACATAGTTCTAAAGATACTATAGCATGCACGAGCATAAACAAACTTGTGTAAAAAGATTATTTGTTAATTTCAGAAATACAATTTATTACATCATGTCAAGGTAACCGCATGCTGTACGTCGACGGCTACAAGTTCAGCCACCACAAGCACTCCAGCCGCCCTGGCATGGACAGGTAGGTGTGCGCCAGGAACAGCGCCACCCGGTGCAAGGCCAGCGTCAGAACTGTTCACGACATGATGGTGTATTGCAACAACGTACACAATCACTAAACTGCCCCCCCCCCTCTCCCCCTTAAGATAAGATAAGATTAGTATCAATTTATGGGCACAACTCACTTTACATAGAAAGTAGACAACAACAACAACAAAAAAGCATTTCTATTTATTTTAATTCATATTTCATTTTACCTACGGATCAATTTTTATGCAGTATATTTCTTGTCTTTCTTATCTGTTGTTTAACTTTTTTCAAGAACTAGCGTTTGAAAACGTAAAGTGTTAACTACAAAAAATGATTAAATTATTGTGCTCAATCGGCGCTTTATATATTATCAATTAAAACGTGGTGACCTTATATACACAGGTATTTGTATTAGTATTTGTTATCATTATTCTGCCGAGTTCAGACACCAGTTTTACGGCAGGGCTATCGTGGACATCGTCTGATTACTTATTTATATTATTTTTTTCTTTTTATCACTTAAGGCACATTCACTAAAACTAATGCCCACGAAGATGAATGTACGAAAACGTTAGAACTAAAAGTTGACAACTTGCGTTCATAAGCTACGGTTAAAGTTAAGATTTAAGTAAGGTTATAAGTTAAGATTAGGCTTTCAGGTTTAATTAAAATTTATTTTAGATTATTCTTTTGTACATGGGGACTAGTGCAGCATTAGTCCTAATAAGTTCTAGTCAGTGTTATTCGTCCAATATCTCATAATAATGATATCTTAGAATAGACTCAGCTGTGTGTTTTTTGCGCTTTGTTATGCGCTTTCTTCGGGAACAAAAATAAAAATAAATAAATGTACACGAACTTGTGTTAAAATCAGTAAATGATAACAAAGAAGGTTTAGCGCAGCAGACAATGTATTGCAGGTTTTGATTTTTTAATTATTGAAAGAAACAATCTATTTTTTGAGCATTTATTATTTAACTTAATTGCCATCTACAATCCTAAAGAGCTTTGTAAATAGGCGTTCCGTTGACTTTAGAATTGGTTCAAATACAATTCATTACATTAAGACATGACATGACACCACAAGTACAGCAGCCGTCCGTGGACAGGTCGGTGTGCGCTAGAACTGGCTCCACCAGGTGCTAGGCAAGTCTCAGATCCATCCTCGACGTGATCGTATATTGTTACAACGCACACGATCATGCACCTTCGGAATCTCCTACATTAAATATACATAGATTTTTTACTATCGATTCTGGCGTTCTGTATCTCAACTTTGTTTAACAGCATAAATGTTTACTGTATCAAAGACTTCAAACACCTACAGATAATTACGGTTATGCATTTCAAGAGAATCAGAATCCCTCTGATACCTTATAATTACTCTCCCTAAGAGTAAAAAAAACTTTCGAAAGCACAATTTTTTTTTCTTCAAAGTGGATGAAGCAAAATGTCATACAGAATGACAGACTTTGGTATGTGGCAAATAAAAAAAAATTCAAAATTATCTTTCATTTACGTTGGGTTAATAAATAGTGTAACTGAACCGTAAAATATTACATGCAGTAGCACGTTTGTTTTGGCTCATTAAATTTATTTTTTTATTTTTTTAATAAAATTGCAACTAATGCATGCGCGAGCATAAAGAGGCTTAATTATAGACGTTTGTATATTTCAGGAGTGCAATTCATTGCATCATGTTATGGCAACCGCATGCTGTACGTGGACGGCTACAAGTTCAAACGCCACAAGCACAGCATCCGCCGCGGCCTGGACAGGTGGGTGTGCGCCAAAGCCAGCTCCTCCTGGTGGTGCAAGGCCGCCATCAAAACTGTCAACGACGAGATTGTGTATTGCAATAACGTACACAATCATTAACATTCGATTCACCTAGAGTTTTAGACCGTTGATATTAATAAGTATGATATTCATTTTTGTATTTAATTGACTTAATCCCCTTATAGCAACTTGTTGCGTGCCAAATAAAAATTATGATGTTTCAGTTATCTTTCCTTTGTATCAATTGAATAGCACATAATAAGAAACTTTTATCTTTTTCGTTTTCTTATGAATTTGACAGTGCATAATTAGTAATGGAATATAAAATGCAGCAGTTCACTTATTTTTGCTCATGAGGTTTGGTTTTATCTTCAGTTGAAAACTTGTAACCACTGCATGCGCGAGAATAAAGAGCCTATCTAATTGATTTGTTTATTTCAGAAGTGCAATTCATTGTATCACGTTATGGCAACCGCATGCTGTTCGTGGACGGCTACAAGTTCAAACGGCACAAACACACCAGCCGCCGCGTCCTGGACAGGTGGGTGTGCAACAAAACTAGCTCCAGCCGGTGCAAGGCCGTCATCAAAACCGTCAACGACAAGATTGTGTATTGCAACAACCAACACAATCATTATAAATAATACAATTAATTTAAATATGCACTCGTCGATTTACCAGAATCGTATTTGTAATTAGTTGTTTGCGTAATAAAATGATTAACATTTTTATATTTTTTCATTGAATTTTATTTAAAATTGCACATAGTGTCTGCATGCTCTACGTAAACGGCTGCAAGTTCACACTCCACAAACACACCAGCCGCGGATTTAAAACCAGATGGATGTGCTCATTCACGGAAAAGTGCAAACCCTCTATCACGACAGTGCTTAATGTACACAACCACTGAAAGTTTCTCAATATTCCTGTTCAACAAATCGATTTACTAAGTAAGATACTTTCATTAAACGATATTTGAATTGAATAAGACATGAGTTTTGATATTTAAAACGCAGTAGTTCGTTTACGTTTCTTTCTTTTGCTTATTACCTTAGGTTTTGTTTTATCTCTCGTTCCAAACATTGTAAGTTTGAAGTTGGAGTTTGTTTTTTATTACAGAAATGACTAAAAAAACAACCAAAATTGTTGCAATCACAGCATATACCAGAATAAGAAGCCTATCAAATAGATGTTTTTTTTTGGTTGATTTCATTACACCAAATCAGGGCAACGCATGCTCTGCCATCCAGGCAGCTTAGTCTTCACAAGCCTTCAGTCGTGTACACTTGCACGTGTGCGCGACTGAAGGCTTGTGTCCTCCGAATAGTCCCTCCCATTGCCGTTCTCCGTCATACATAGTATTCATGTCATTTAGTTCCGTGCCAACTTTAACTAAATTAGGGTTCCACTTACTTCCACTTAGCTATAATGCCACAATATTTTGTTGACAACAAAAATAACTTTGTTTTTCGTAGTATTTGTATGAAGGACAAAAAGGACAAAGTTATATTTGCGGTTGTTGAAAATGTGCTATATGTCAAAAACCACTAGTTAGATCTCGTTCAAACCAATTTTCGTTAAAAGTTTTTGTAAATTACTCCATTGTGCATTTTTTCAAACTTGACCCTTTCTTCGTCGTTCTTATGAACGATCATAAGTTAGAGAGGGGGGGGGGTCTCTCATTTTTCCACTTTGGAAGCGTCTATATCTCAAACGTTAGACTGTTAGAGAAATTGAAAAAGGGTTTTAAGAACCTCAATGTCATTTTAAAAGACCTATCCATAGACTACCTACACGCATAGTTTTGACAAAAAAAAAACATCTTCCGCTGAAACTTCAAGCAATAAAATTATATTGCTCATGACCATTATTAACATGTACTCTATGCAAATTACTAATGCATTTTCAATTCATCATTGTAATTTCAGTTTTGCACTCTAGGTAAATGTTTCGACACCATCCGTTTTTCCAATACCCATGGTTACATTGGAAATAGATACATACGTACATACATATGAGTATTCATTTTAAAAAAAAAGGTTGACTGTTAGGTTAGCTGTGTTATCATTAATTTTCATTTTTCTACGGTGCCAATTCTCACAAGATTCATAAAGGCAATCCGATCATACAAATCGGTGGGTACCGGTTTTACCGACACAGCCGCAGCAAAGAAGCTGCAGGTAAGGTGTACCGCCTTGCAGTAAATGAAGCCCAAGCGGCTGCTATTATATTAAAATCATTAAGGCTTCATTCGAGCATAACCTTTAGATATAAACAAAAAAAAACGTTTTAAACAAAGATTGCCATCTCAGCGGAGCTTGTAATCTGATCCGTAGCACAGATTGGGATTTCGTCTGTAGTACGTGTGTGCTCTATGGGGGTATACGTGCAGTAAATGAACTATTCAAGTGTTTATTAAGGCTCAGAAACACCGTTATGATTCAATCATACGATAAGTAATTGTATTTTAACAGGATATGATGTGATGAATACAATAAATAATCTTAATATACGTATATATAGGTATATGTGTATTTATGAAGCATCTTTTTTAAGTGTCATTCTACCACTGTTTCAATAAGTGCACTAAGGCAAACTTACTTTGGGACATTTATCACCATTTTAATTAATTAAAAAAAAAATATTTTAAAACTTTATTGCACAGTGAGTTGTGTTTTTGGCGGAATTAATGCCTTGTAGCATGTCAGCCGCTTAGGCATAGAGAGAGTTTTAATAACTCAATTTATTTAGGAATAGCTATCAAGAAGAAGAAACCTAATAATTCATAAATTAGGTCTCTATAAGAAAATGTCAGCGTCCGTCCATGCGTTTCGGTAGTAGAAAATCTTGGACGTGGCAAACTAACTATCACAGCACAACCATTCAATGAGACATTCGTTTTAAGAAAAGAAAGTGTTCCTAAAAATGTTCAGTCAATATTCAGTTGATCTATTGTCATTTGAAGTGATTTTAGTCTTATGTTGTAACTGGTATTTTAATGGTTTATAAATGGGAGTATTTAATTATGGAAGTATGGGGGAGTATAATAAGTTAATAATAAAAAAAAAAATATTAATACATTTTCGCACTTTTATTTTCGTTTTACTTCAGATGGCGTGATCTACACAACGTCCATATTCGGGAAACCGGTGATCCAGATCGGGCGCTACAGATACAGCCGAAGAAGCGACTGCAGAGGTCCGAAGACACAGTGGGTGTGCAGCCAGTGGAGCTGCGGCTGCCGCGCGTCTATTACCACCATCTGTGATGAAATCATCAAAAGCTCCAACACCCACAGCCACTAATGTTTACACAAAACGGCTGTAGTTAGCGATGTGACTACAGCCACCGACAACAGGGCGCGTATTGCGAAGCAGTTTTGATAGGTAAGCGGCTCAGCTTTACTGTCTAATTAGCA
The DNA here is from genome assembly GCA_963924145.1 of Pyrausta purpuralis. Lineage (NCBI taxonomy): Eukaryota > Metazoa > Arthropoda > Insecta > Lepidoptera > Crambidae > Pyrausta > Pyrausta purpuralis. The sequence continues at coordinate 26,703,626 of OZ001643.1, forward strand.
ATTCGTATTACGTTTTCGCATGATATTTATAATATTATTATTTAAAAAAATGAAAATTTAACGGCTACAGTTGGATCGCAATACGCCCCCACATACCTAGAGAAATACCATCACCCAGTAAGTAAAAAAAAAAAGATGATTGCACTGTGAGTTCTACAAATGGCGAATTTAGTGTCTTACGGCTTCAACCAAAATGCAGAAAGTTGAATCAGTGGTGGAACATTTGCAATAACATGTAGGTACTATAGTTTTGTCTCATCATGCCTGTAATGTACTAAACCAACGGTAGTGTTTACAAGAGGGCTGCTGAAAATGTTCTAAAAATCGTAATTTACAGTGTATCTGTACCGTAAGCTGGTCATTGGTCTGCGGAGATTGGAAAATATCGAAGAAGATAGATATTACTACCACTATTATAGATATTTTTTATTACTTTCCAAAGCAAAAAATATGATTCATTATAACTAAACACAAGTATATGATATTTTTAGTATGAATGTTTTTTATTTTTATTTTAAACTTTTTATCGTAGTTCTTTTACTGCGGTCTACGTCATACAGATAGTAAAATACTGTTTTCCCTTCCATTATTTCAGCTATTCACACTTACAGAAGCACACATGTACTTCGGTTCAAAAATCTAAAATATGATCTCATTCTTCAATACGAATCGTCATCTCCCTTCGATGTGCTCGCTGTAATACTTTTTAAAATATTTGTTAAAATGTCAAGATTATGTTGTCAATTATTATGTTTTGATAGAGTTCGGTATAATAGGCACACAAAGAGTCATATATTTTAAGAAGTATTTATGAAACTGGCAAGACATGAAGACTTTTCTTTACAGATCCGGACCGGTAGAAAAAGGTGCTGTTAAAGAAATCGGTGTAGCGGTCATGAAACTAGTGGCATAAAAAACTAGTTGCATACTAGTACAGAACCCAATTTCAAGTCAGGCCACACAGTTATGAAGTGAAAACTGGTACAAGTTAAGGCTCAAAGTAAAAAGAATATTGTTGACTTCATGTTGCGATCGTTATTTTAACTAAGAAATTGCACACCATATTCAGTAGTCAGTTTTTTCTCTCGTGTTACTGTTTGCCGATCATAGTCACCTTATGCAATGGGTAACAAAACATTTTATTTTTAGAACTAAAATTCACACTATCTCGTTTCGGAAGGCCAGTGTTGGAGTGGGGCCTGCAACGGTTCAACCACTACTCGACGCGTGCGCACGGCCTGCGTGTGTGGCGATGCGTCAAGTGGGCCAGCACCAACTGCAGGTCTTCTATTACTACGACACATGATAGCAAAATCCTTAAAGTGTCCAAATTTCACAACCACTAGGATCTTAGCAGCTCATCATTTAAAAAAAAAACGTGAATAACCCTTTACGTGAATTAGTGTAATAAAGGGTCTTAATGTTTCGCATGAGGAATAATGAATGCCACTCTAGATAATATTATTTTATTTATCAACACAAATAAACATATACACGTCAAAAAAAGTTCAAAATGACCGCTTACTTTTTTGATGTGAATGTGAGTACTTAATCTATTCAATATTATTAGTTTTTGAATGCTGTTATAATATTATTATTTAAAAATGATTAGTTAATACTTTAGTTCAGTTTTAAAACTAGTAATAAGTCTTTATAAGAGGGTTCACATTTTATTCTTAACTCGTAATAAAACGTTATAAATACCATGCAATTGACCCTTAATATTGAAACTATTGGGTTTTTCATCCAAGTATCAATTGAAGATAAACTTAACAATAAAAACAATGTAAAGATATCAGAAGTCGATGAAAACAGCACGTGTCAAACAGATTTATTTTTCAAACTATAATGAAAAGTTGTTTTTGATTGGTTTATTTTATTCATATTTTCGCAACATAATTCATGTTCCAATGGTGTAGAACCGGTGCTAATTTGGCCGTGTAAGTAATCTCCGTGGGCACAAAATAAATCGTTGCTTACAATTAAACACTGCTCAAGTCTCCAGCCTAGGCTTTATGAGACCTCAGAGATAGGCTTTTAAAATTCTTGTTATGGAATCGAAAACCTTATCATTATACTTCTTGTAGTTTTGTCATTGTAATCAGCGGGCTAGCGAAGTTGTCTTACTTACTGGTGTTGTTAATGTTTCATGTATGTACTACGACACCATGTTTGAGGCTCAGATCAGTAACTGCACACTGCACAACCACTTACTTAGCGTCTTCTATGTGATTTTTGTTTTTAATAAATACAAATAATTAAACTATTAAAAGTGCTGCAAGAAGATTAAGCTCTTTCTATTGAATCATCTTCTTTCAGATCCTCCGGATCATCTCTTCCGAGAAAGTAGGTAGGATGGTCAAGATTTTTACGAGCTATCTATTAGGTGTCTGTACTGTATTATTGATACAGTCACGATGCCGAAGCTGGAAATTGACAAATTATAAACTGAATGAGCATCGATACTAAATTAAATCTGTTCATTGCGTGAGTCGCGATGCTGAAGCGCGTTTTCAAAATGCGCGACTGCATCGCTGCTAAAAGTCGCAGTCAGGGGTCTCAGAATGCGAAGCTAGTCCTCCTAGTAGGATAGTACAAATACTACAAAACAACCGCAGTACCGGACAGAAGGCGACGTGGTTTTGCAGCAAAATAACTAGGAGCCAGTGCAGTGGCGGGCGTCCGTCAATGTGTGCGGTGATACCATCTTGTGCATCAGAAATTTACATTCTCATGACGATCTGACTTTCAGATCAGAACAACTCCGCGACTGCGTACTAGTATGTATGAAGGTATAAATTTATTGATAGCTTTGAAATTTTTTTTTAGTAAATATCTGTATTTTTGGTGAATTAAAATGAGGTATAGTGTAAATAAATATAAAATACCTTATTAAAAATGTGGTTTACAAATAAAAATAGGTGAATGAAGTCCGTAACATATTATTATTTTATTTTACAAAATGTTTTCAAATAAAGAAGTGATTACGTATGCTTTCAGAATACTTTCTTTCGCAAACAAAAACTGGCAAGCCATTAATTGTGGTGGGCAATTACAAGTACTATAAGAACAACAGAAGTAGTGGTCCCAAATCATCCTGGTTCTGCTCCAGGAAGTCCCAGAATCCACCCTGCAGAGCTTCCCTTATGGCAGTTGACGGTGTAATACTTCACTTCAACGGTGAACATAATCACTAACCAAATATGTAACTAAAATTATTGAGAGTATCTACTTTTTTTTTCTGCATCATCTCCGCTGGTGAATATATAATGTTAATATGAGGTTGTATTGAAAATTATTGTAATCTCTTGTCGTCTTTAGTTTTAATGCAACTTGTATCAACACAATAATAGTCAAATATAAACACAATGTGAAACAAAATCAGGACACCTTTCCGTCCGTTTTTATTTGCTTGCTGAAAGTTGTATTCTTTTAGAATAATATCAGTGAATAAAAAAACCTACTTTTTAGTTTTAAAAATATCTGTGTTCAGCGATTTATAACTTAAGTTGTGAGTTTTGGTTTATGGATAAATTATTTCGTTTAAAAGGACTGTAAAGATTTTTTACAATATTTGTCAAGCAAAGTAATGGATGTAGGAGTATGGCTTAGTCATTATCTTTTAGAGTCTACATTCTGCACATCATTATACGGAAAGACTATTCTTAAGTTCGGAAAGAATTTTTACCGAGAGGCGTATCACTATAGCAATGGAAAAAGGATAAAATGGGAATGCAAGAAAGGATCCTGTCCCGCCAGAGTTGTATCGCGAGATGGCGTCGTTATCAGCATTATTGGTAAACACAACCATTGAGGATTCACAAGTCAATTGTAAGAAATAAGTTGTTTTTGAGTTAATTAATTTATTGTAAAATGTTTAGTTTGTAAATCGCCAGATATGCTTGAAATTTTAATTTCGAATGTAAACCATTTTGTATGAGTTGATGACTAGTAGCGTCAAAACATGCCGTACGATATTTCTTCATGATGTCAGTTCTGTACGCTAGTAATTGTAGTTCAATGACTTGAATGAGCAATTAACGTAATATGACTTGTCAATATTAATGGTCAGAAATCTTGAAGGTAAAACAAAAATTTTGGCCAGTTCACAACGTCATTTGTAATGAGTTCCAGCGCCCAAGTTCACGACCACTCGGTTTTGAAAGCCAGCCATCCAACAGGGCAAGTATCGCTTCAACAGGACAGGAATAACAAGAGCACAGGACCCAAGGTCCTGTGAGTCTGCTGCCGCGTCAGCTCCGGGTGCCGCGCCACCATCACCACGAATCAAGACATGATCATTAAAGAGAACACTGAGCATAATCACTGATTGAAAATAACTATCAAAAATTAAAGTGCTCTCTTACTTTTTTAAGAGACAATATCGCATTGCCAAATGCAAACTAAACTAGCCTTACCTATTGGTATCGATATATATTGAAGTTACTGCTGCTGGACAGAGGGCTTTATACTATTAACTGTGTAGTTAATAGGATAATAATTGGTAATGTTGAGGACAAAAACTACGTCTATTAAGTATTTTTTGTTGTTGTTCTTAATAGCGGTGTCAGTTCCTTACAACACAACGCAATGCTTAAAAACTTGGTTCTGTGTTATTTTTTCGATTTTGTTAACTTATACATTTACAGGAAAATTTATTTAGAAAAGATCGTTGTGTTCATATATTCTTTTAGTCCTAACTCTAATGTAAAAATCAAATTCCATAAGATAAAAAAATCTACTTAATATAGAATATGAACAACGCCTCCTACTTATTATAATACATATATTGTTATTATAAGTACGAGCGTATATTCAAACAAGAAACAAAAACATAATTGAATAATTAGTATGAAAAATTCACTTAAAAGTCTTAAATAAACTTTTGACCCTTGAAATAAAAGGAAACCATTGTTGGCGACGAATGCATCAACGACCTCCGTAGTGTATTATTCTCCTCCATATAAGCTTTTTCAATGTTTTTCTTCGGTTGGTCATAGTGTCCATTTATTTTTATTATTCAGAGCAAGCTGTGTTTAATACTTCTCGATATGGTAAGCCCGTGATTGAGATTGGGCCGTATAGGTACAACCAGTACCACCACCATAAAAAGACGGGTCCAAAGGCCACGTGGACATGTGTAAAGGCCAGGTGTGGGTGCAGGGCCACGATAACCACGATCGATAACGTTATCATCAGTGTTAAAAACAAGCATATTCAATAATGAGTCAAATTTCTTGATTTTGCATATAATTATTGTAAGTTAATTATGTATCTCGGTTTCTGTTTTTATATTGTACATATATGATTGGTGAAAGTACACGATCATCATTGGAAATAATTGCTGATTTATAGCTGTTATTTAAAAAACATGATAAATTACTACAATTTATATATTTTATAATTAATATTATTTAACTAGGTGTAAGTAATTTACAAACGGCCATATCAAAATATTTTGAAGCATATTACGAGCGCAAGTCTAGTCTGATTCCGTAATAAGCACACATTGTCAAAATATTCATTACGTTGTTTTTTTATATAGACATAAATCGTCTTCCAGAATTCAAAGCAACATTCACTACCTCTCGGTGGGGTAAGCCTGTGATCCAGATCGGGAAGCACCGATTCAACAAATACCATCGATGTAATGGCCCAAAGGCTCGCTGGCAGTGTGTCAAATCCCGCAATTTGAACTGCAAAGCTACGTTGATCACATTCGATAACGTCATCGTCGAGTACAAAAACAATCACTGCCACGATTGATAAATATTTTTAAATGCCTATATTGTGTATCGCAACATAATAATGAGTTCTTTGGTGCGCAAAAAAGTGTATGTATATATGTGGAAATTCCGTCGGAATCACGAATATATATTCTGATAAACTCACGGCATGGTAATAAAATGTTTTATTAAGGAACTAGTAGTAGTACTAGTAGGTCGTTTACTTTTTACCTATTAAACAGGTCTTTTAGGTTTTGATTCCTTGTATGTACACTTTTAAGGCAATGTCATAATTTTTACAAAAGAACTCGCTCGCTCGCTCATGTAATTTACGTACAGATGTTGGTTTTAATTCTTTCAGAAGCACAGATCACCACTTCTAGATTCGGTAAACCGGTGATCCAGATCGGTGCAAGGGCCCAAAAGTAAAATGGAAGTGTGTGAAATCGACTAATCGCTGTAAAGCTGCTCTGACCACAGTTGATGACGACATCGTGGACTATAGCAACTGCCATAACCATTAATGAAGGTTTTGAACATTTTGAAATCTCACATATTATTAATGACACGTGTAAAATATGTGACCAAACACTATAAAAACGAAACAAAATTATCTCTTATAACTTTTTATCATTTTGGTGGCGTGAATGATTTTAGTTAACAGGCCAGAGAGAACAGGCTTCTTCTGGGTAAGCTAGCTCCATCGTAGTCTCTGACCAAGCCACGTTTGGTCTAATTCGGTGACAAGAGCGAACCTATTTAAAATAAAATAAAAAAGGAACATTTTATTTTTATAATTCATAAATGTGTAAGCATTCAAGCATTGTAATATTTTTTAACTCCTTTTTAGGTTCCGTAGCCGAAAGGCAAATAACGGAACCTTTATAGTTTCGGTTAGTCTGTCTGTTTATCTGTCTGTCTGTCCGTATGTCTGTCTGTCTGTCTGTCCGTCCGTATGTCACAGCCACTTTATTCTGTAACTATAAGCAATTATGTTGAAATTTAGTAGGAAGTAGTATCCTATGAACCGCTTTACGATTCTTATACAGAAAATAAAAAAATAATGACATCTAAGGGGAACTCCCATAGATAAAACTACAATCGATTTTTTTATCCAACTTATGCGTGTCTCTATGTATAATAGGTCGTTCAAAATGCCATAGAGGGTTCTTAAACCATTTTCTTTTAAAGTCTAACGTTTGATAGATTGATAGATAGATGCTTTCAAAGTGGTAAAATCCCTCCCCCCTATAACTTCTAAACTAAACGAGTGCAAATTTAAAAAAATATATAATGTAAATCGTAACAACGAAAATTAGTTTGAACGGGATCAAGCTGGTAGTTTTATAGATATAGCACTTTTTCCACAACCGCAAACATAACTTTGTTCTTTATCCAAACACTATGAAAAAAATAGTTGTATGTGCTGTTAACAAAATATTGTGGTATTTTAGTTAAGTGGAAGTATGTGGATTCCCTAATTCAGTTAAAATTGACACGAAACCCTCAGTGCGCGAGTTCGACTTGCACTATGCCGGTTTTAATATTTTTGAAGTGTATAATTGCATTACGCTATATTGCATTATATTCTAAAGATAGGATATACTATCCCGGGTTGTCTTCTCGGGTATTTGGGCTTCCTCGAGGTCTCTCTTGATCTTAGACCACCAGGTGAGAGGTGGGCGGCCTATGTCTTTCTTTTGTTCAGGCAGGTTCAAATCGATTTGATCATACTGTAAAATGTATATATGCATAATTATAATGATTTATGAGACAGTGTAATGCATCCTTCATATTGCTCATATATGAATATATAAGGTTACCTCGTTTTAAGTGATAATATTTTAACAGAGCATCAAACAATAACATAGAAAGAGGACCCAATAATTTTTTTTTTGAAAACTGGCCCGTTTACGTTTTTATTTTTCCTAACAAAAAAAATATTATTTTTTAAGAGCACCCTGTTCCGCGACATCGCCTTTCGTCTCTTACATAAGTACTACATTGAGCGAAAACTAGACAAACGTATGGGCCTGAGTGTGACGGAAGATGGACTAGCTAAGCGAGAACGAGACAGACGCGTGGGCGTGAGCATGACAGAAGATGCCTATCTCATTCATGCGGCGTGCCGATGCGCGGTACTCGGGCGGTAGGGGTAGGGGGCGCCGCTGCGCGCCTATTTATTTGGCCCTACATCATAATAATAATAAAGGTAACTACCTACTGCATTCGATTACCTGTTATTACGAAACTCTAATATGAAAAAAACATTATCAACGTGTATCAGTACCTATTAAATTAAAACGGATAGATCAGTTAGATAAACGCTAAACAAACAAAACAGCTGGGTACCTATGAAAACAAAGACAAAAACTTAAGAAGGTATGTGCCCATTTATCTGAGGTCTAAAACAGCTGGGTAGGTATGATTCTCTGAAACAGAAACTCAACTTAGGTAGGTATGTGTTCATTAATCGTAGGCCTAAAACCCTAACAGCTGGGTATGTATGATAAACTAAGACAGAAACTGAACTTAGGTACCTATGTGTTTATCGCAGGCTTAAAACATGAATAGCTGGGCAGGTATGATAAACTAAAACTACCTAATTGTGTTGTGTTCCTTCTGTTTATTTAATAATAATAAGGGGACAAAGCTTATGTGAAAGTAAACTTCCTAATTGAGTTGTATTACCTCTGTTTATTTAATAATAATAAGACAAATCTTATGTGAAAGTAAACTTTAAAAAGAATACCTATTCAAATTTTCAATCTTACTAAATTTAACTTAGACAGATGTTGTAGTTACCTACCTACCTACCTAATGAGTACCTCTTGATTCCTTTTGATTCAGTAGATGGATATGCACTTAAAATTGCGTGAGTAAATTTAACACAGTTTTGTTTAAATTTCGTTTATTAGGTACCGTAAATTAACATAACACATAAAACGCGAACACATCTTTGAAAAATACGTACATTTTTATTATTTTTTACTTTTAATTATCACACTTGCTCAGTTTTTGTACAGATATGTGGATACAAGTCTTATTTCACAATAAAATAAATTAAAACTAGGATTTCTGCATTGGTTTACAAATACGTTTTCTTTATTAGCAGCGATAAGTTAACATTTGAAAACAATGACGTCAAAGATTTGCAGTAAAACAAGTTACTATTTTTACGGTAATATCTTATTTTACAATTGCCAATTGAGGCGATACCTCCTAACCTTATTATTATGCAAACTGGGCCTCTATTTTTGAATCACTCGCTTGAATATGGCGTGTGAGTTTTGTTGGAAAACAAATTAAAAATCAATAAAAATCACGCAAAATTTTGGCGTTGGTACCCACAAAATTCATTAATGATTTTTGCAAATCACTTCCACGTGAGATAAAACTAATTTTCATAGGAAAATCGGACATTAAGCAATGAATATCACACGCCATCTTGACGCGAGTGATTCAAAAATAAGGGCCCTGAAGCGAGCACGAGACAATCTAGCTATCACGATCACGAGCACTGCTTTTTTTTTCACTAGCCATCACGGCATTCACTGTTCATTCACACACGTATGCACTGAACCTTTGCTGGAATTGGTGGCGAATAACTGCAGCATTGTGTTGTGCATGCACGTTATCCCTGCAACGTGCAATTGCGCAGTAGTCAACGGGAGGACTCGAGCTCGAGCTGCTCGATCTTCGTCGCATAGTCCGCATCAGCAGCAAAACTTGGACCGTCAAGTGATAAAGGCGTAATCCCCGCCAACAGCAAATCTTGGACCCTCAAATGATAAAGGTGGAGGGCTTCGTTGTGCAGAAACCGCCATAGCAAGCGCCTGCGGTGTTTGGCTTTAGGTGCTGTACCAGATCAAGGCGCGGCGGGAAACTATGTCACCCAGCCCAGGCTCCGGAAAACGCACCGCCGCGGGTCCGCGACGCGCGCGCACACACCATACAAACGCGAATTTTTTTGGCAGACTGACTTGACTCGCGTCGCGCGGCTTTCCGGTGGGGCGGGGAGTGGCCGCGAGCGCGACACGTGTAGGCAGGCAGGCAACATTGCGGCGACACGGCGATGGGCGGCGCGTATGACAATACCTACAAAAACCGAGAGCTCCGCTCAGCAACACGCGGCACGGGGTGTTTTATTTTACTCTTTTTTCTACATGTTTAGAGGCAATTTTCTCGAAAACTAGCGTATGAAAAAAATTTTTTTTCGTACAAAATATGTTTCATTTATTTTTCTGAATCTGCCTTTAAAATATTATCACTTAAAACGAGGTAGCCTTATATATGCTTATTCAACGTATGAATATAATAATAACATTAACATTTCAAAACGACTTCATTATAACAATTAAAATTTCCGTCATTAACTTTTATTCAATTGTACTCCCTTGGATAGCCAGAGCGCCCGATGGTGGGCGCTGAGCATGAGTTTCGCAATTTTACCAAGCGCCCACCTGTGGGCGCTTTTTAATTACTTTTTTGCAAAAAAAAAAAATGGGTGTATAAATGCTTATTCCTTGGGCATGTTGACCTTTATGAGTAAAAAACAGATGTTTCTACACCATAGACCGCAAACACATCCGGTTGCTGTCAGTTATTGATTAAAATTCGATTTTTTTTTCTCGCATTTTTTTTCGTATAAATCGTCACCCTACCACGAATTTGTTTGATTCTATTTTTTCATTTTTGAATACATTTTTTTTAATTATAAGCATAGGTTATTAATTCAGTAACAATAAGCTTTTTACAGAATGATAATAGCTTGTTTCAATAAGATTTTATAACTGTTTACGTAACGTGTATCCTGTCACCGCGCGAATTGCGTACGCGCACGCAGTCCACCGCGGAAACGCGACCGCCACCGCAATTGCGGCTTAGGAGGTTTCAAGTGCGCTTGTGATCTTGGAATAGTAAGTTGTAGTCTTTAATTGTAGCCTTGAAATGTGTTTCGTTTAATGTCAGCTAGAAGAAAAACATATTTTATGTTGCTGACTTCATTGTATGTAACTTGTCTTAGCTAATAATCTTTATGTTTGCTAATTACTGGTAGCTGAAGTTCAAGCTAAAAACACTGATAAAAATAAGTAAAAGAAAAAACTGATAAATGTACCTAGCCTGCCTGATTAAGATCTGATTGTATTTTTCTTCTATTTATTTAATCGACATTCTTTTCCAGAGCCCTTGTTCACTACTTCGTGGTTTGGCAAGCCTGTCATCATTATGGGTCACTACAGGTTTAATCGAGATTATCACTATAAAGGAAATAGAGCCAGATGGGTGTGCGCTAAGTACCCAAGGTGTAAAACTACATTAACAACTGTAGATGACGTGATAATCAAAGTTAACTTGGAGCACACACACTAATGTTCCTGAAATATTATAATCATAAGTATTTATCGTATATAAAACTTATAGGTAAATCGCGCAACTAAGACGTTTCTGACTTTACTTTTGTCCTCGTCGTCCTCTCCCCCCAATTTATTTACTACATATTATTATTATAAATTAAAATGTTCTTCTTTTGGGTGATAGAATGATCGTTTTAAACATAAGCTTGATAGGGAAGGCTACAAATTGACGTCAAAAATGTGTCGCTTTGCGGTCGACCTGTAGAAGTATTATTATGTTTCATTGCATATCATTACCCCATGCTCGACGTTTCAGCCATATTGCTCTGGCCGTGAGCACGAGCCAACCCAATTTGCATTGCAAAGAGCAAGTTTAAATCTTAAATTTTATAGTCAATTCAATCATCACTATCAAACCAATAACGTCCACTGCTGAACACAGGCCTCCTCGATAGTTTTCCACAGCGATCACAAGCAGCCTGCATCCGGTTTGTTCCTGTGATCTTAAGGTGGATTTATATTTGTCTGACGTGTCGTGTCGTGATGCATTAGAACGCAATTGGTTCCATACATTTAGTATCGTAACGTTTATATTAGTGTGATGTGACGTGTCGTGATGGGATCTGAACGTTTCCATACTAAATGTATGAAACCGATTGCGTCCTGATGCGTCACGACTCGACACGTCAGACAAATACAAATCCACCTTTAACAAGGTCGTCTGTCCACGTCTTGGTTGAAGGGTCTCCAATCTAGAACTTTTCTGTACATTATTATAACAATGTCAATATATTGTTATAATTAATAAAATATTCAAGAGATATTGTAAATACAACAACTGACCATGAAGTCTCAGTTAAAATAAATTTAGGTATAGTTATACCAACTTACCATCGGGGACTGCCATGGAACTGATGTTGGGAAAACGTAACATTTTTATTTCACTTTCGTTTACCAGAGCCTGAATTCAGTAGTTCGAAGTATGGTCATCCTGTAATGATCTGTGGGTCTCACCGCTATAATCTCTACCATACTTCACAAACCAAAGACCCTTTACACACTGCGACCATTAGCATCGATACAGTCGCCATACTAGCGCGCATTAGCATTTGATGTAGTCGCGATGCAGAAGCTGGAATTTGACAAATTATGTACTGAATTTTGGCGACTGCATCGATAATAATTTAAATCTGTCCATTGCGTGAGTCACGATGCTGAAGCGCGTTTTCAAAACGCGCAACTGCATCGATGCTAACGGTTGATTATCAGGTAATTAAAATCTATTTTAAACTATAGGTACTCATATAAAACATGCAAAAATGTGTATAGAAATGTATGTATTGTATTTTAATTTATGTTTATATTATAAATTATCAGGCATTTGAGGACTATTACACCTAGTGGTAAGTAATTATAAAATTGAGGGTGTTTTTTTTAAATAATAAAGTGAGACATTTAGCTACGATTGCACCTGATGTACAGTCTAAGATGGACTATGTCAGCCTAGTAACAGCCTAACCACTTTTTTTAGAAACGTTCACCTTGTAGTTGACCGAGGACACTGCTGCCGGTAGCGAATTCTACTCTCTAGCGGAACGCAAAAAGAAAGAGGGACTGAAATCTTTAGTTGCGTATTGTTGGGATCTCTACGATATAGGGTTTAAGCTGTGCCCGCATCTTGTTTTGCGAAGATGAAAATGATGATGTCTAACCAGTAACAGCCTATTCATTCTTCTCTTGAATATTCTCCAATCAGAGTGTTTCGGGAACTCTTCAGCTGGTAGCTCATTACATTCCTTAGCCGTCCCCATCAGCAATGTTAATAGTTTTTTTTTTGTGAACTGGCTTAATTATGACGTGCAATTCCTTCGCACACTACCCGAAATGCAATCAGTGCAAATGCAGTCCTTTATGAATGACCGAACTTGGGCTTAGTACAGTTGTAGAAGCTGCACAGGGGTACTCGAAATACCGCTTAACCTTCGAGAGAACACCAAATTTTTTGTTACCGTTTGTGCTATGAATTCAATGTACAGTCCGAAGTTAATACTTACATATCAATACCTCTCACGCTGAAACCGCTGAGCCGACTTACTATAGACATTTTGTACTTGTGTTTTTTTAGTGCCAACGTTTACAACTTCGCGGTACGGCAAACCTGTTATGATAATTGACAACCATCGCTACAACCGCCACAGCAACAGTAAAGGTTTCAAAGGAATCTGGAAGTGTATCAAATCCCCCCGCTGCAAGGCAAAAGTAATCACAATCGATAACGTTCTAGCTGGGAGAAAAAATACACACTCACATTCTTAAGAAGGAGCTACACAGCTTGCTTTCTATGTTCTCCCGAGATAATCAAAATCTGCAGCATCTACGTCATTTAACGTAATTTTGGCCAGTAAATTACTTTTTTCGTGAATAAATTGTGTTAACTTACCATTATGTATTAAAATATATTTTTTGCCAATTTGGACTTAGTGTTTTGTCGAGATTGTTTTGAAAAAAAAGTTTGCTGCTAGTAGGTAACGGGTGGTGGGGAAACTAAGACGGCTCCCTTTTGCTTGTTATATTGCTATCCTAGGAAATTATACTATCATGACAATAGGGTCCTAGTTTTTATCACTGCTTCTTTACATTACTAGCCCACAATGTTCACTAGCCCTAAGCCGTTACATGGTAATATTCATTTTTGGATGAGTATAAGTGCTCCCAGCTTGCATAAATAAATTACTTTTATAACAGTTCTAATTAAGATATGTGTGTACGTGTACGTTAAGGAAAAGCTACACGGTTTGCTTTCTGCCTGGGAAAATTAAAATCTACAGCAGCCTGCCAGATCCTTAACGGCCACACTTATAGTATTAAGCCACATATTTTAATGCTATGTTAAAAAGTAAGGTACTGTTTTGTCAATAAATTTTGTCTACTAACCATAACGGCTTATAATTGTCAATGAATGGGCAAAATATTATTTAGCGTAATGTGGACAGGTCATATAAGTAGAGTTTTTTTTTTAAGAAGATGTGCGTCTATTTGTAAATTGCCCAAAGCTCATCTTTGGGCAATTTTCAATGGCTGATCGTAATCCTACAGACAAATAATGAAATAATTAAAATCGAAATACACATTGCCAATCCTAAAAATAAGTTTATTTGATAATAGCAAAAAAATTGGATTCATAAAATTATATTTTATACCAATAAAATGCCTTATCACAATATAAGTCATATGTAACGAATAACATAATTATTCTTTTATTTTTCTCGTAATACCCTTGAACGACGATCTCACTCTTCTCTCTTTGCCTAGCCTTATCCTATTTCAATTGATGTCGGTTCTTTTCGTCGTTCTTTCTTCGCCATATAATTATGTCCTGTGTCGACGAGTGACTTGACTTAGACATTGACTTGAGCTTTCATTATAATTTTGAATGTTGGAGTCATAAATCGATATATTTTTTTGATAAATGCGATAGGAAATGTAATGATGTCAGTACCTACTTATCTAATTGCACAGATGAGTAGAAGTGCTAATACTGTTCTGTGTAAAAATGAAAGTTGTAGCTCTAAGGATACAAATATCTACATAATAATGACCTTATGGCCTTTGTAATGACTACTTTTTCTTTTTGAAGTGAAAACTTCTTAGGCGGCGTTGAGCACTTTTGTGGGAAGGGGGAAAAATGTGAAACTCGCGTCAGGACACGTGGGCTGATCGAAAAACCGTAAGACGGTTGGCGAAATTATGGATGTAAGTTGATTTTTCTGAGAGATAAACTTTTTAATGTAATTTAATATAATATAAATTGTAATGTTTGTGTACGATAGTGCAATAAATAAATATTGTATTCTATAAAAATATATTATTATTATTATTATTATTGTATAAAAAAAAAAGATAGTACTTTTATATTGATAATAAGAGCAATTCATTCAAAATTATTCCCTAACTATTCCAAAAAATCAAAAATGCACAACGTTGATATTCAAGTTTTCACTTCTGCCGGCACTCCCGGAGTGCAATTTTTGTTTTTTTTTTATTATTTTTAAGGCCTAAACTTATTATTTTTTTGTCTTTTTATTCTTATGTTTGATACACATAAATAATAATAATAATAATAATAATAATCGTTTATTTCAGGCAACAGATAATGAAATACAGGCCCATAAAATAAATACCTTACAGACTAACATACATAATCAAAATAAAATATCATAATTAAATTTATACGCTCTTTGTGTTGTTCGTGGTGTCGCGTAGACTTCCGCGAAATCGCCGGAATACAACACCCTTCGGCCAAAAATCTTCCTTCATGAAGGTAGTCAAAGTTTCAGTTGGAATTCTAATCACAAAGGAATTAAAATTCACATTTCGACTAGACTCCAACTTGACGACCCGCAGAGTATAGTTGGTCTTCTTATACACGTATTCCATGACCTCCTCCGCCTTGGTGGTGTAATGCAGGCGGGAAACATACAACTGTGTCGTTGGAATCGCAGGACGCAACAGCATGTTCGGTCCGGTCAGTGCGGTACCGCATTGATTGCGGCTGACGGGCTTCTTCTTCTTGGGCTCCACTTTCATGAAGCCATCTCTATCAGGCTCCCCTTTACGAGACGCTTTCGGCGCGGCAATGCGCTTCTCCGTCTTTGGTTGAATCAAAGGCTTCTTGTTTTGCCGCTTATTTTGTACGGGAGGTTGACTAGCGGCGGCAGATGCATACGCACGAGAAGGTGACGTAGGCTTAGGCAGCGTCATTCGCATATTGATGGAATGCGAGTCGGGTGACGTAACGCTTGCGCCGGCGACGGCAATGACCGGCGGTGAGTCCAGTTTTGCTGACTCGGCGCTTGACGGCGATAAAGTAAATTTGCCACTACTCGCGTTTACGGGCGCCTCTTGTGACCTACATACCGATTTAGTATGGCGTAACTCAACTATCTCGGTACGCATTTCCCTAATAGTGTTTTCTGAGGCTTCCAACTTAAACTTTACCTCGGCCAGACTTGCCTTCAGGGTGTTGATATCCTTCAGCAGTCTAGTGACGTCGACGTGGTCGAACGTGACGGGCGGCAGCTTACGTAGCTCCTTCGCCACAAATGATGGCACGTCATCGGGATCCGTTTCCTTCAGCACCTTGATAATATCCTGGAGGCTTCTCTCTCCCTTATCATCCCTCCTGCGAGACGGCATCCGGTCAGTTATGCCGATGGACTCGTACAACTGCACCTTGCCTCTGCGTATCTCGTCTTCAGTAAAGTTGGACGTGCAGATCTGCATGACGCTGATCTCATCCATGACGTCCAGTTGATGTTGCAGGAACGCCAGGAGCTCGTTGGCAATGAGTTTCTCCGAACCCATTGCTACAATCGACAACGGCGGCGAGTGGCCACCGCGTTTTCGTGAATCACTTATAATAATTCATGCGCACAGTAGAGCACGTCCGTAGTCGAGCGTGCATCGCACTGCAATGCATAAAATGAATATTTAATCTGACTAGTATTTGCAGGGCCAGAATATACCACTTCACGGTACGGAAAGCCTGTGATGATTTTTGGCGGGTACCGGTATAACCTCTACATTCGCAGCAAGTGGCCGAGAGGACTGTGGACATGCGTCAGATGCCCAGGATGTAAGGCCAGACTGCACACTTTAGAGAACGACATTATCAAACGCAATGAATCACATAACCACTAATGTTAATGCTAAATTTTGCGAGACTATATTTCTAAGGCAAGTAAATTAACGTTTTGACAGATTACTTACTTACCAACCAAGTCCTAACCTAAGTCAAGTCAGGGCTGCGCGGATAGATAAAACATACACCAAGGTTGTTCTTTGTCTTATCAAGGTGTCTTTGTCTGTGTCTTTGTTGCCTTGTAGATACCTCTCATTATTGTATCCAGATAGAATGACAAGACTGGTCTATTGCCTCAAAATATTTTCTGTTTTAAGTTTAAAGATTATGGCTGATGCAATTGAAAATAGTTTGATATTCATTGTTTTTTTTTTAAGTCAATTTTATTTGTAAACTAATAAAGTTATTTTTCTTCAAGTAATACAATATTTTAATCGCTTGCACACAACCAGATACACCGGAGTAAGAGATCTAAGGGTATCTTGTTGTGTGCAAGATATCATAAGTATAAAAACATAGTCAATAGTCTAAAAGAATTCATTAAATAATTAACAAACAACAATTGCGATCAAGGAGTAAACCGTTAGTTTCTTGAGCCTAGCAGAAACCACTACGTCAGACACTGTTAAAAAAAGGCCTCTATCACCACTTATAATAATGAAATTGTTAAAACAAGATGTAATCACACCCAAGATTGATTAAGGCAAATTATTAAAAAACGAATATATATATTATTCTTCTTCTTTAACTTGTGCTGTGCTCTCGCTAGTTGAGTAATCACCATTCTTTTCTTTTTCTTGAATTTGTCTTGACCCCTTTTACGACGAGGCTTTGGCTTTCTTGGTCGAAATACTTTTGCAATGCCTTCTTCTTCCCCCTTTTCCTTCTACATTTCCTTACAAGATAATATCCCCGAACCCGTCATGTCGTAGCAGGTGTCTCATCATATTATCCCGTCTATTTACTATTAGTTTTAGTATTGTGTTTTCTACTATTGACTTAATAATAAATAATGTCTATTTTCATATCCAAACGAAGCAAGAAAAACGGTTTTTTAATATAAAATATACTTTCAGGTCAAGGTCCGATTCTGCTGCAATCAAGGAAGGGAAAACCGTTGCTTCAAATTAACGAGCACAGATACAATTGCAAGAGGAACACGGGCCCAAGAACCTACTGGACATGCAATCAGGCCCATAAGGGGTGCAAGGTGTCCATCGTGACCCTTCATGACGTCATCGTCAAAACTAATAATGAACATAATCATGCATAATTAATAAACTTATAGGTATTGTTAGTTTTATCCGATGCTGTCATGCTGTTAGGCTTGAAAGGGTTGTGAGATTTGTATGTTGATTATTCCTTCAGATCGCTTTTTTATGTAACGACCTCCAATGTCTAAGTAACAGTGCAAATAATGAGATCTCATATCACTGAGTGCGAATGTAAGCAAGACAGCGACCTATACTACGTCTTCTCTCATTGCTTGCTTACAAAAGGCTTTTACAGCACATTTTAACTTAATTTTTGATGGAGAATGGTTAATAATGGTTCAAGCTTTTCTTATGAATATGATTTTTAGTACTTTCTATTTCGTAAGTTTTATGCGATCCGAGTACAGTTTTATTATTTACTATAGAATTGTGTGTGTTTGTATGCAGGTAAAGTGTAGATATAAGTTTAATGAAATGATATTTTAAAATAATAAAATCTAATAAAATAAAAATAAAATTAGATTCATACATACAAAAGTGATATCTATCTTTGCTGGTTAAATTAGGCATCAACAACACGTTAAATGACACATAATTTCACTAAAACTAGTTACTTGTATTAATTTGAATAGTTTCCTTGTTATGTCACTAAATTGATTAAGAGTGTACGATTATCTTGTTTCCAGAATTTAAATTGATACAAAGGCCCACTGGTATCCACCCAAGTCTCGAGATGGCGGATTCGGATTTAACCTCAAACAAGGCGGCGTCAACAAGTATTGGCAAGTGTAATATTCTTACAGAAGGTAAGAAAATCGTATTGGTAAGGAAGAATTACAATCATTCGTAAACAAAATGCACTCTTGTTAAAATGTATATAAATAAAATGAGCTGTGCATATTGTAGGCTTAATAGATATACAATAACAAATAGATATAAAAAATATATGTGAATTTCAGACATAATCATTATATTAAATTAAACGTAAATCGGTTTATCCATTTATACGTTACCATAAACACCACAGGCATACATGGTAAACTTGTAACACTTCTCTATTTGTACGTCTGATGTTAAAAAGATTAAATGTGGGATATAAAATACATCTGTATATGCATTGTGCACGTAAGATAAAAATGTCTGTAATGTAAATGACATAGATTGTACAGTCAGAGAATCAGGCTCGTAGAAAATATTTCCCATATTTTATTTATCTTATTGTATACTAAGCAACATATTATATATTCATAATAGTGTTTATAACATAAGTTTTATGTCTTTTTATTTACTAACTTATGTCGATTTTACCAACGTCAGATAAGGAACATTTGTTATATTTTTTGTCGAGAAACTTTTCCACATTAGGTCTTTAGAACTTTTCAAATCGTAGTACAGTGGCTACGATTTGAAAAGTTTTCATTTCATAAAGATGAAATAAGAAACCAAAAATTTGCGCACGGGCGGGACTTGAACCAGCAACCCTTTGGTAGACCGGGCCAAACGCTCTTACCAATTGAGCTACCGTGCTGTCAGTCCGACCCTGCGAAATTTGTGGTCTCTTATGAAAACGTTAATTGCGTGACGCTTAGCGCCATCTAGCCGTCTGTTTATGAAACAGATGACCCAAGCAGTTATTCTTTACAGAACAAATTCAACTTGGAAATTGATGTCGCTTCGCTATCTAATGCTTTAGAATGTTTTTTACACTCATAGTGTCATATTTTATATTCATAAAGATGAAATAAGAAACCAAAAATTTGCGCACGGGTGGGACTTGAACCAGCAACCCTTTGGCAGACCGGGCCAAACGCCTTTACCAATTGAGCTACCGTGCTGTCAGTCCGACCCTGCGAAATTTGTGGTCTCTTATGAAAACGTCAATTGTGTGACGCTTAACGCCATCTAGCCGTCTGTTTATGAAACAGATGGCCCAAGCAGTTATTCTTTACAGAATAAATTCAACTTGAAAATTGATGTCGCTTCGTTATCTAATGCTTTTGAATGTTTTCTGCTAAGTGTCACGCAATTGACGTTTTCATAAGAGACCACAAATTTCACAGGGTCGGACTGACAGCACAGTAGCTCAATTGGTAAGAGCGTTTGGCCCGGTCTGCCAAAGGGTTGCTGGTTCAAGTCCCGCCCGTGCGCAAATTTTTGGTTTCTTATTTCATCTTTATGAATATAAAATATGACACTGTGAGTGTTAAAAACATTCTAAAACATTACAATTTTCTTGGACTAACAGTGACGAATTTCAACCATCATCCCAGATTATTAGTATTATCCCAGAATTAAAAAAAAAACATGCGTAGCGTTATACTTACCATGCGTACATTTATAATGTTTCAAAACAATTCATTTCAGGTGCTGTGGTAGAGTTCAGAGGCAAAAATTTGTGGTATGAAGGCTACAAGTTCCGTAGGAACAAAACGTCAGGAAAGAAGACTTGGTGGATCTGCATCAAGAGATACGCCGGATGTAAAGCCTCCTTGGTCACATGTGCAAACGAAGTAATCAAAATTACAAATATGACCCACTCGCACGTCGCACCCCATAATCCGTGGTACCTATAGTGGCTAAGCATGAAAGGTTTTCAGACGTCTCGCTGCGCTGAGGAACCGAGTTCGAATCCTGGTTTGGTCAATCTCTATAGTAATAAGAACCATACTTTTTTATAATTGTCTTGGGTCTTGGTGTTGTGGTGCCACTGTCCTTTCTGATACCAATAAACAAGTGCTTCTTGAAAAAAAAAGGTATTTGTAAAGCCAATTACTTTATTAGATTTATTCGCCAGAGGGGGAAACGTATAAAAGTACGTAATGCATTTTATAATAATCTAAAAGGTTTGTAAATTTGAATGTGCCAATATCACTGAACTAGTGGTCTGATTTTAAATTTAGCTTTGTGTTTGATAGCTTATTTATTGAGGCAGGTAGAGTATCATACTTAAGAATTAAAAAAAAAGCCATTAAAATAAGATTGTCCTGAGTGAATGGAAGTGTACCAGTGTAACATAAAATTAATTTGTAACGAGAACTTCGTTTTTATTTATAGAAAAGCCGCGAAAGCGACGCGGTGCTCCTAGACGTCGGACTAGAGAAAAAAAGACTAAAAAAAACTACACGAGGAATTATTATTAGACCTAGTTGTTTAAGGCCGCTATCATACATTTCCTGTTGTTGCGCCATTTTCCAAGTCGTATGTTTGCAAAGAGATTTAAAAAAATACTTTCTTGTCATTTGTTACTATTTAGTTTAATCTTCTTTCATCTAGCTGCATTCACGAAACTTAAACTAAGAGCTAGTGGTGGTGACGGAATTTCAGCGCAGTTAATAAAGTGCTTAGGACTATTAGGCACTAAATTAATACACGCAATATGCCTTAAAGTCTGTAGGACTGGACAATGGCCAGAGGACTGGACTGAATCCATCATAATACCCTTACACGAGAAAGGATCTACCCAAAAATGTGAGAACTATCATATCATATCCCTGATATCTTACGCGGGTAAAGTACTTCTACACATAATCAATAGGAGATTACAGAACTTTATCCGCAGCCAGATAGCTAAGAAACAGGCTAGTTTCGTTAAAGGTAGAGAGATGGGCATTCCTGAACATCTAATGTCTCTTGTCCAAAATCTATATATGGATGGATAATCGACGATACGATTAGACGATGCACCATCTGTCTGAACCATTGAAAATGGAACGCGGATTTCGGCAAAGTTGAATTCTCTCCCCACAACTTTTCAACCTTGTAGGAGAGCATATCATGAGTCGAGTGCTAGAGGATTGGGGAGGAGGAATTCGGATTGGCGGTCACCTTATCCATAACTTACGTTCCGCCGATGATACCACACTGATAGGTGGTTGCGAAGGTGAACTCGCCGAACTGCTACGAAAACTTGAAAGCGCAAGTATGGAGTACGGACTGCGGATTAATCGGAGCAAGACCAAACTGATGTTCGTTGACAGAGTGGAAGCCTTGCAAAGATCTTTCGAGATGCGAGACTTAGACACGGTGCAACAGTTTGTGTTTCTGGGGTCCCTTGTTCGAAATGATAGAGATTGCGAAAAAGGACGTCGCTCGACTAGCTCAGATAGCAAAGTCAGCAGTTAAACGTTTGGAGAACATCTGGAAAAACCGTAACATCTATCGCAGCACGAAAATTAAACTTATGTGTACTTTGTTTTTTCCATCTTCCTTTATGCATCGGAAACATGGACAATTCCACTTCACCTATCTCAGTGCCACGCACTCGCGTCCGCTGCGCTCTTCTAATAAACTTTCTCTCGCTACTCCTTCTCACCGCACAGGTTTCTATTCAAACCCTTTTATTGTCCAGGCCATTTGACTCTGGAATGCCCGAATGTATAACGGAAGCATCAACAAAGCGTAACCCATAAACTCCTAAAACATTGTTATAGTATATAGGTAAACAGTTGGAAATTTGTATCAATTCGTAATACGAATCTTCGATTCAGTCATTTAGCAAGATTCTAACAGAACTTTAGTCAGTGAATGACAACTGAATCAAATGTTTTAATAAAAAAATCGCTTCTTAAATAGTACATTTATTTTCATTTAAAATCACAAGTCATTTGCTACTCCGGCCATCAGTGGTTTTAATGGAAACCCTTAAATTAATGTAAAATTGTGTCGAGGTGATAATTTTATCGGGCATAGCCATCCATGTCGCGTTTGTCCACGTCGTGACTAGAGAATCTAACTAAGTTCAAGTTACTAACACCATTTCTTCCTTTTTTTCAGATCTGAAGCCTATTTTCACCAAATCTGTATTCGGAAAGCCAGTGATAGAGTTTAGAGGGCACAGATACAACAAGAGGACAGATCGCAACGGCCATCGGATCACCTGGCGATGTGTCAAGAGGAGGACCTGCAAAGCGCAGCTGGTCACCGTCAAGGAAAATATCGTCGAAATCAGAAACGGTCACGACCACGATTAATGACACATTGTGTTTATTATCATACCACCGTAGCACATTTTAGCTAGACGCTCGCTCGATGAAGGCAAAAAAGCACAAAAGAATTTAATGTTCAAATTTATAAACCGTGTAGCTACAAAAAACGATTTATTTTTATTTACTATTTCAAGGCATAAACGACTTTTAAACGACATATTTATTATAATTATGAGAAATAAACAAAATAATATTTTGTTTGTCCTGAATTGATCGGACAGGACATTGTACTCTTTGTGTTATTCCTAGTAAAGTATACGTTGAATATTAAAAGTTCAAATTACTAAAACTATTCCATAATTTTATAGAGTTGAAGCCAATTTTTACCCAGTCTGTTTTTGGGAAGCTTGTGATAGAGCTCGGAGGGCACAGATACAATAAGAGGACGGACCGTAACGGTCACCGCATTACCTGGAGGTGTGTGAAGAGGAGGAGGTGGTCCTGTAACGCTCAGCTGGTCACCGTCCATGATGACGTCGTCGAAATCAGAAACTGTCATAATCACCAATGAACAAGAATTTAGTGTTTATTATTTAGGTTATTTGTGAGATAGACCGACTTTGAGAGAGAGCTCGTTTAAGCACAAAAAGGGCCTGGGTAAGCCAGGAGGTCCTATGGAACCAAAGGCCGCAAGCTTTGTCTATTCATGACTGGGGATGTTTTTTTTAAATGCAGTCAGCTTTTCACAAAATAAATCAAACCTAAGTCTTAATAATGCTGACTGGCAACGAACGAACCGTAGCTGTTTTGTAAACTACTATTGTTTTAGTTGGGGTCTAAGTATGTCACCTCATCTAGTTATTCTTCTGATAGCTGATAGTCGTTACTGTCATGACTGATGAAACGTCCATGACTGATGACTGTTCGGATTATCAATTTGATAGTTTACTTGTAGTCATCGCTATTCATAGAGTTAGCTTTGATTGGATATTTTTTGTATTTATTATGACAGTTGTAAAAAAAATTAAGTATTGAATGAAGCCATTAAAAAAAAATGAATATGAATATTTTAAATAAAAGATTTCGTTTAATTTTTTTTATTTTAATGTACATTTAAATTATATAATTAAATTTTATGCCTCAAAAATGTTGCAATTGAGTTTGTTACAGTATGTATATGTATCTTAAGCCAAAGAATGTTTTCGGAACGAAAAATATTGCAGTAATTAATTATTAGCTACCGTGCTGTTAGTCCGACCCTGCGAAGATAAAGAATAACTGCTTGGGCCATCTGTTTCATAGACAGACGGCTAGATGGCGCTAAGCGTCACGCAATTGACGTTTTCGTAAGAAACCACAAATTTCGCAGGGTCGGACTAACAGCACGGTAGCTCAATTGGTAAGAGCGTTTGGCCCGGTTTGCCAAAAGGTTGCTGGTTCAAGTCCCGCCCGTGCGCAAATTTTTGGTTTCTTATTTCATCTTTATGAATATAAAATATGACACTGTGAGTGTTAAAAACATTCTAAAGCACGAGTGCGTTATTTTAAGATTTTTAAAGCGTTTTTTTTCATGATTTTCGGTTATTACATACATAACAAAAATTAATTTTATTAAATTTAGTGTACCCTTAGTAGAACTAAACTTGATTAGACTAAAAATCATCTCTCAATGACTACTCGTTTTCGAGAAATTTTTAGACAAACATACAAATATACAAACGTACGTACTTTTAAGAAACTTTGCAAACGTGTTAGGAAGCCGGTAGTACGTAGGTACTTACTTAAAACGCATAAACGCATATATCGACGCATGTATTCATAAATTTTAATGGTAATGCCATTTTGCCATTACTTTGATCATCTCAAGCATAAAATATCAGAGCCCCGACTCCAAAAAGAAATTGTTCGCCTAAAATGGATTCCTTTCCTTTCAAGGGTCAAGAGTTTGAGACTTTAGTGCATTTTGGTCTTGAAAACGGTTTTTACTCGATGAAAGTCATCTGCCATTTAAATTTTTATAACTTAATAAATGTCAAAAGCACACTGTATATAAACAAATTATTAAACTGTCTTTTCAGTTCAACGTGAACTTAAAAAGTAATAAAGTATTTTTCACCTATTTTTTAAGGGTCCGTAGCCGAATGCCAAAAAACATAACCCTTACAGTTTCATCAAGTCTGTCTGTCTGTTTATCTGTCCGTCCGTATGTCACAGCCACTTTATAAGTATAACACAGTTGAAACTCAATAGGTAGATGTTATGTTATGTTATATAGGATATCCCTATCAGTAATGATTGTTCTCGTAATTGTTACTTGTTTTAATGTTGTATTTTTATGTATTGTGTTCATATATTATATTGTTCTTGATTCTGTCGATATTTTCATTTTGTAAGTACCGATCAACTTTAATTAAAATAAATACTCATCTGATCTCTAAGATCTGCCCTCCGAATCACATTTCAGCAATCTTCGGACATACCACGAACGGTAATCGTTGTCTGAATATTGGCTGCTCTCGGTACACCATCCATCAGAGTGAGGGCTTGAAGTACAGATGGAGATGCATCAGAAAGACCATGGGCTGCACAGCCTTTGTCACCACTATCGACATCAACAAAGCGAGGAGCGTTCACAACCATTGAGGCGGAATTTACCTTCGATAGCATAACGTTACAAAGAAAGATGGAAAGAAATCAATTCTAAAAAAAGCGTATACAGGGTGTGGCCTGTAATAAGTTTTATTCAATGTAGCCTTTTTGACTAACCAGTTATTAATGCTAAATAAAGAAAAAAATCTTTAATTTTCTATCAAAATAAATCGAACCAGCAATGTATTGCAAGCAAATGTTGCAGTCATAGAACTCGTGGTAGTCATTATCATTGACTAGAACGAGTTAGCAATTTTGATATAAAATCATTAGGGATAATAAATTTGGATTACTATATCACTGAGTATAGTGCACTATGACCAAGTTAAGGTTACTATGTATACTCAGTAGAATCATTATTTTTTTTTGGATTACAGGCTACGCGCTGTATATTTGTGCCGTTCCTTTTATGTGTTGAATGAGTTCTATCATCTCACGTACATGCTTTTTTATGCTACATTTCCATTATGAGAAAACAAGATTATTCTATAGAATGATTTTGTAAAAATGATCGATAAATATCCTAACCTTTGTGCTTCGGAAGGAATCCTGAGCCTGGGCGGCAATTGGGTGCTGTTATAGTTGATACTTGATGGTCAAAGTGATGGCACCGACTCCAAAAAGAAATTGTTTGCCTAAAATCCTTCCTTTCCTTTCAATAGTCAAGAGTTTATTTAAGACTTTTTAGTGCATTTTGGTTTTGAAGTCGGATTTTACTTTTTTTAAAGTTAATTTTATTTCTTCATTTTTAGAGATTACAGGAGAATGGGGGGGGGGGGGCACCTTATGACTCTGTTTTTTAAGAAGCTACAAACTACCTATTATAAGTTCTTTCTTTATAATTAATGAACTCCTAAGCGTTAAGGAGTTCAACCATCAGCTCAGGCCCACAAGATGTTGACTATTAGACGTAAGAAACACTATACGTGCCTTTAAAATTTAAGGGTTTCCTCGATTACACCAAGATCCCATCATCAGATCCCAAATTGAAAAAAATGGGACCAACTAGAAAGTATACCTTTTAAGTAAGCGAAATTTTTTTTCGAATCGGTCCACAAACGACTGAGATATGAGGTAACAAACATACAAAAAAAAACATATTTTTGAACAACAAATTGATAACCTCCTCCTTTTTTGAAGTCGGTTAAAAAGGGAGTTGACATGTATGTATATAAGTAACCATGTGTGTGTATTATTAACCATGGGAAATTAGCATTCTCCTGTTGGTTGAGATAGGCCGCTTTAACCATATTTTCGTGAAAAAGTGATTTACTTATATTATAATTTGTAAAAACAACTTACTTCAATAATATTTATATAAACTGTGTTGTTATTTTGATAATTTAAAAACTTGTTTTTATATTTGGTCGAGTGCATCACCGCCTTACCACATTGAAACAAAAATCTATAGCATAAATTACAATAAAATCTCTGTAAGAAAACGATATCGCGAGGTGGTTTGAAGTGGTTTTGTTAAGAGACAAAAACTAGGAAGGCGCCGGTGTCCTCTATTTATAGTTCTGAACAAGCTTCATTTTACCCTGTTTCCTGCTGTAGCCGCATTATATAACAATAAAAATGTAATTCCAGAGCTGCATTACAAAATAATCAAACCGACTCACAAGCGTGGCAGGCAAATCATGTTGTTGGGTCCCCATACATATACACAAGAACGGCTGAAAGGGCCAAAAGCGGAGTGGCGTTGTAAGAAAAGATCCGTTAATGGGTGTCGAGCTAACGTCTGCACTATTGAAGGTGTGATCGTCAGGAGCAATCACGAGCACAATCATAGTCCGTAGATTACATAATTCGGTGTTTTTCATAATACCTTGTGTCGAAAGACCCACGTCCATAACACTTAATACCGTAAAGGCAAATTCACGATAGCTGTTAAAAGCGTAGTTCTTGATGTCTATGGCTGAAAGTTTATAATATCGCAAGTTCATAATATTGAACGTGTTCATAAAATTGATGATGTAGAAAGTTCTTGGTACCGACTGTATAAAATATCAAAAAAAAAAAAAAAACACTGCTGACCATTTTTTAAATATATGATGATTTGGTTGATATATGAAGCCATTGCTTCCATTGGCTCTAACCTCATTATTATCCTACTTAAATTTTCGGTGTTTCAAGGTTCGGTAGGTATTTATTTTGAACAATAGGTATTTTGAACTTTCGATGTTTTAAAACTTCAGGAATTTGACGTTTCAGTTTCATGATTTTCAATGTTTCGTTCGTAGCATAGGTATTATGAACTTCTACATTTTATCTCACTTTCAGAGTTCGACCATTTTAACAATTTAATAGGTCAAAGTTAGATTGAGTTATTGTTAGATAGTATTAGAAATAACAATATTAATAGAAGTGATACTGCATGATAAAAATATAAATCAATCGTTTTCACAAAAAACTAAAAGTAAGCTTCTTTCAAATTATAACTACAAACAAACAGTTTTCGCTCTTAGGGTGGTAATGCATCGTTGCGTCGACAGTTCTTCGATAAAAATTAAAATATTGACAATTTGTTAGAATTTTGGAGTATAATATGCCTCTATGCTTAGCGTTTGTGGACTATGAGAAGGCCTTTGATTCGATCGAAACTTGGGCGGTGCTTCAGTCTCTGCAGCGGTGCCACATAGACTATAGGTATATAGAGGTGTTAAGGTGCCTTTACAATAACGCCACCATGTCGGTCCGAGTACAGGAGCAGAACACGAAGGCGATTCCATTGCGGAGAGGTGTGAGACAGGGAGATGTCATATCTCCGAAACTGTTCACAGCGGCATTGGAAGACGCCTTCAAACTTCTGAAATGGGAAGGAATCGGCATCAATGTTAATGGCGAATACATCTCACACCTCCGATTTGCCGATGATATAGTTGTTGTGGCAAAGACGCTGGACGATCTTGGCACTATGCTCGAAGACCTTAACCGAACATCCCAACAAGTGGGTCTTAAAATGAACATGGAAAAGACGAAAATTATGTCGAACTCCCTTGTCGTACCCACTCCAGTATCCGTTGGGAACTCAACTCTCGAAGTTGTCGACGAGTACGTCTACCTGGGACAAGTGATCCAATTGGGTAGGTCCAACTTCGAGAAAGAGGTCAATCGACGAATCCAACTCGGCTGGGCAGCGTTCGGGAAATTGCGCAAGAGTGTCTTCTCATCTCATCTACCTCAGTGTCTGAAGACGAAAGTCTTCAACCAGTGTGTGTTACCAGTGATGACATACGGATCCGAAACATGGTCTCTTACTATGGGCCTTATAATGAAGCTCAAAATCACACAACGAGCGATGGAAAGGGCTATGCTGGGTGATTCCCTACGGGATCGAATCAGAAATGAGGAGATACGTAGAAGAACTAAGGTAACGGACATAGCCTTGAGAATCAGTAAGCTCAAGTGGCAATGGGCAGGGCACATAGCGCGAAGAACTGATGGCCGTTGGGGCAGGAAAGTTCTAGATTGGAGACCCTTCGACCAGAGACGCAGCGTGGGACGTCCACCAACAAGATGGACAGACGACCTTATAAAGATCGCAGGATCAAACTGGATGCAGACCGCTAGTGCTCGGTCGCTGTGGAAATCCGTGGGGGAGGCCTATGTTCAGCAGTGGACGTCCTTTGGCTGATAATGATGATAATGATGTTAGAATTTTGAATTTTCGAAATATACGCACAAATGATTGAATAAATAATTCAAAGTAAGTTTCGTTTCATTAATTCCACGACGAAAGAATAAATAAAAATTAAGAAAGGCCTCAAGCAAGATTCTCTAGCTAGGTTCTCAAAAGAAACCATTGTCGGCTGAATCATCGCTAATTACACCGCTGGTATCATTATCATATTTGTATTTTGTATCAGATCAGCAGTTTTATATCACACCTACCAAGCGTGGCGGTCAACTCATGGTAATTGGTGCCTATTCATATTTACTTGAAAGAGTGCGGGGAATAAAATCGGAGTGGCGTTGCAATAAGAGAAAAGCAAATGGATGCAGGGCGCATGTCATTACTTTTGACGGCAGGATCGTTATGAGCAATCATGAACACAATCACCCCTGAAAAAATCAACTTGAAAAAAAAAGTACCTAGGTTATCAATTTGACCTGTATGTAGTTCGCATGTTTATATGTTTGTCGTGATTATCTGAATCAATTTAACAATATTTATAAATTTTTACACATAATATTTGGACAAAGGTGTTTTTATTTTTTTAGATAAGTTGGTTAGATCCATAAACTTTTTCATTCATATTTGGGTGTGTTTTTATTAATAAATTCATTTTCGGTCACCTAATAATTGTCCCAAAGTTCAAAGTAGATCTTGTTACTGTTACTGTCACTCACATTGAATCACTTAAAAAAATAAATGTTAATCTTCCCCTTATCTGTAGCTTTACAAATTTGAGTCCTAACCTAACCTCATTTGAATTTTTAGAGGGGATTTTAGGTATATGCAATAAAACTTTACAGTTGTGCTACAACGAAAATGTAAGGCAGGCATTATTTTTTCATAAAATGAAGGAACTGATCAATTAATTGGGAGACAGATCTAACATAATAAGTTGCCAGATCTATTATATTGATTATAAATCGAAATAAACTAAACTTATACATTGTTGATTGATTTAAGGGCACAGATCATTTATATTCAGGTCAAATTATTTTTTAAGATAACATTACACATTAATTTGATGATTTATACTTTGGTATAGTTTTCATTAATGTGGTGATAAATATATTTTTCGCAGATTCGTGGCATATAAAAATTATATTTCCCTTATTATTTATCTTTTATTACTTACACTTGGTGGGTATTTTGACTGACTTTCAATTGTTACATTGATTATGTATTGAAATTGTAGATGTGGCGTCGTTCGTCACTATGAGTTTACGAGTAAATGGATCTCACAAATTTCACAAAGAACTAGTGAAAAAAAAAGTCGTAAGATTGTGTTCACAGATAAAAAATCAAGTTGTTTTTTACACGATAGTGCACGTATGGTGTTTTGTTGCGAATTTATTTCGCCTAGAAAGAGTGTCCAGAGTAAAATCAGAGTGTCGTTGCAAAAAAAGAAGATCGACTGGGTACAGGCCAATGTCGCTTCTGTCGATGATCTAATTGTTAGGAGCAATCATAACTGAAGAACAAACACTTGAGGAATTTTTTTTTGCAATCTGCAAAAAATCGGGCATTTTACTATTTATGAAAAAAAGTTATTTAGAGTACAAACAGGAAGTACACTTTAGTTTTAAAAGAAACATGTATGTAGAGGTTTAAGCATGGTGTTTCTTCTACTGTCACTTGGTAGATAGACTTTTTTTGGTAACTGATTTATTGTATTGGAATATTAGATGCGCCGTTCATACCAGTAAATTGCCGTGAAAAAGAGATTCTTATCATTGGATCTCACAAATTTCACAAATAACTAAAAAAATCATAATAAATGGCGGTGCTATAAAATAAGTAGTATGCGTTGAAGAGCAAACGTCATCACTATTGATAGAGTTTTATAGTAAGGTCCATGTTTCAACTCAACCATGATTGAAGATATTTTAACGAAATTTTGCTTTTGTCACATAATTTATATGTGGATGTAATATTGTGAAAACCGCGAGATTTGAATGTAACAGTTTTTAAAACGTTAGATAACATACTTCATACATTTGTAGATTAACTGAATGATACACAAATTGAATGTATTGGTATTTTTTATTTGTCAGGTATTATATATAATGACGTATGTATTTTTTAAAAACACATTTGTATTTTTTCCCTCTTTTAATGTACAAGAGTATTCATTATTTACTTTCTGTCCAACTTGCACATCGACTACACTGCACTGTATATAGAACTTGTAATGGTTAAAAATATACATAGTATATCGAAAGTTTTAAAATTATAAACTCCTTTTTTTATAGCCAATAATCTTATCTTTATGACAAACCGAAGAGTGAACAGAGTGATCGTGTATAGGAGGAATACGTTCTGCAAGAAACGAGCTAGAAATGCCAAGTGCGAGTCGCGCTGCGGCAAGACGAACTACACCAAGTGCAAAGCAAGCATCATCACTGTGAATGATATTATAGTCAAATGTAACTTGAAACATAACCACGATAGAAAAAAAAAAACAAAATAAACCTTTTTTAATATTTGTTATTTAAATTAGGCAAATTTATAAATTTATAAACAGATTGTCAAAGTATTTCTGTCCTAGTATTATAATTACAAATTGATATTTAGGTAAATAAGTGAAGATACTAATTTAGGAATGAGTTCAAATCAAGATAACTGACGTTGTAATTATTCCTTTTAATCTTGATTTAGTACAAGCAGCGATACGTCATTCCTAATAAGCTGATATTTTTATAGTTTACTCGTAAGGCGACCTCGTAAGGTTCGACGACCCGTCTGGTGTAGTGGTCGAGAAATCGCCTACTACGCAGCGGGTGCGGGTTCGATCCCCGCGCAATACAAACATTTGTGTGCATGAACATGTCTGTTTGTATTGGTCTGGGTGTTTTCTATGTATATCATGTATGTATTTACAAAAAAAAAAAAGTATTTAAGTATTATATCCGTTGTCTGGCACCCATAACACAAGCTTTGAGTAGCTTACTTTGGGGCTAGATGGCGATGTGTGGGAATGTCCAAAGGATATTTATTTATTTATAGGGACCCAGCAGTTGTACTACATCAGTAATTGTAATCTAAGCTAGACACTTACTTTGGCTTAGCAGCTTCCGATCTAGGCATGAAAATTATACATAAAGTTTTTAAAAAAAAAAAAAAAAAAAAAAAAAAAAAAAAAAAAAAAAAAAGGCACATCTCTGCGTACCTGTCAGGCAACTGTGTTACCAATGCTTATGTAAAATAATACTATTTATTGATTTTAAATTGTAGGCATCTTATTTTCACGTTACTTGCACACGTTTTGCTATCGATTAAGAACAATGTGGATATAAGATATATAATACTTCTCTATAAATTACTCGAATGATTAGGACTTGAAGATGACGTATTGTCTGGAAGTCACAATTATTTTAATTGAGTAACATAAGTAACACTCCTTTTTACTTCGTACTAACCTAACTATCACGATCCTAGCATCTTCCAAGTTTCCACTTCTTTGCGTGTTCTCTATATCGCCTACTCTGACCGTGTTAGAAGTCTTAGGGTGAGTAGAGAGCAAACTTAAAACAATGCACCGAAAATGACACGAATAATAAACTTTATTCTGATTTTTTATTAGAGAGACCAAAATGACAACTTTAATCACACTTTTTCTTTTTTAACGGTGCAAGTTTAGTGCAAAAGTGTTGTAACAATTCGATTGTGAGCGATTAATCGGATTTGTGATATGAGTTTTTGTTATTTGATTTAACTTTATGATAAGTAATAAATGTATAACGTCGCATTTATATACAGGGTGTTGATTTCAATCCGAGCGGTATTTATAAAAACAACGTATGATCACATATAGAACAGGTATGTGGAACCAAATATTACAAAATAATTAAACTGAAATTTTAAGCGATTATTTTTTATGAAACCCTTACTGCGTTGTGGCGTCAGACACTGCATTATGTTTACACTGTAATCGTAGCGGGCGTGAATCGCGTAGCACGCGACAAGTAGGTACTAACTACCGGTCAGTGCTGATTTCTCTTTATCTGCCGGGTACGTTATGCCCGAGTGTGTATGTTGCTATTTTTACCGACTTTTAGAATAAGCGATTTCACGTGTTTGGATTAGTTGATTCCAAATTTCCCTTCCTACTTTAATCGGGCTTAGGACCGACAAACATACCTAAAACTCATCTGTAACAAATCAAATTACCTAATCTTGATAAAACTCATTGAAATTGGGCAATCCATCAGAAATTCTGAAACTTTAATCCAAAATACTTAAATTTGAATCAATTAATGGCGCACTGGGTATCGATCGCACTGTTTTTCATTAATTTGAGCAATCAATCGATAATCTATCGAACCTCAAACTCTAAATTACTACTACATCTGTACTGTACTGTAACTTAAACACGATTTGAGCCTTCAGGTGGAAATTGAACCTGTAACTTTTTGTATCTTGACGTAGTCTTGGCTAATCTTTTGAAAAACAAAAGAAGTTTTAATTGTTTATGAATTTTTTAGTTATTATTACTTAATGAGCAAAAGTCATGTAGGTAGGTATATCATTTTAACTAACTTCGGGAGTTCAAACGGAAATCGAACCCTGAGCTTTTGTCTAGATTTATGCTAAACCTTTTCAAAATAAAAAAGTACCAAGATTATTAAATGACGCGAGTCTAAAGTATTTTTGGCGTAGTTAAAAATTTGGAATCAACTTATTTACATCGACTAATCTTTACATCTAGTTTTTTGTACATTTTTATTTACACTAACCTCAATAAATGATCGAAGTGTCCACCAGACTGAGCAATACACAGTCTGGCACGGCGTCTGGTCTTCCCTTTTAAACTGTTCAGCACAAAACGATTTTGTCGAACTAACTCGAATGCACTGACTATTCTCTGTCTTAGGTCATTAACGTTTGTTGATTCTTCGGTATACACAATACGTTCACCAAACATCCTTATAGCTGCACTCAAACTATTGTCAGTTATTGCATACAATCGCACCATTTCAACGAGTTCACCGTTAGAATAATTTTGTGTCATTTTCGCAAAACACGGACAAGTTGCCTATGCGATGTTTTTAGCACAACTGAGGTATGAGCGACGGGCGAGAACGAGATAGCGCGGGCTGTGCGATAAAAAGAGATAGCCGCTACTTCACCGCACGGCGCTATGGCGGGCGGCGGAAAGCCTGAGCGGCGCTCACGCGCCAAACACAAAGGATTGCGGTGCCTTTGTGCTTTGTAGGTATCGTTCGTTCGCACGCAAGCCGGCGCGGTGTGGTGTCGGGGGCCTACTCTAATAATCGCTAGGGTCTACTTTGAAAACCGTCATTACTTAATAAAAATAAAAATATTTTTTCGAACTAATTTTTTTTTGTGATTCATGATCAGAACAAGGTACATAATCACCTCTGAAAATTCCGCTCGTATTGAAATCAACACCCTGTATAGACAAACTGAATTCATAAAAAAGTTTTACTTACGGGATTCTTATCTCTGTAATATATAAATATCTTTTAATACCAAAATTTAGGGCAAATGTGGTTTTGGAAACAATATTGATTTAAAATGTGATCAACACTTTACAATGGATTGAATTAATAGGTCTTTTGATAAAGTTATTAAATCTTCAATATAATATTCCTTTTATGGAAATATTTAATATGTTTTTTGATAGGTACGATGAAAGCCAATTTTTTTTTAAACGACCTTCTGTTGTTTACTATCTGAGGTATTTGTTCAAAATCAACTAAAGGTTCGGAATTACCTAAATGAAGAAATTAATTAACCCGATTTTCATCTGGCAGGGAAGCTGATAAAACTTAGCACCGGAACACGAGTGTATACTTGGGAGGGTTATACTTACAACCGGAGGCGAGCGACGCACCAGCAAAGATGGCGGAGGTACTGTGCGCATTACCACAACGGCTGCAGGGTCAGCCTCATCACAAATCGAGAGCTGTATGTCTAACAAAAAAGCGGGGACCACACTCTCTCTCCCCCCAAGTATTACCAAAGCAAAGGGGTCCATTACAAGGTCTAGATTTATGTCATTACCATCATTTCCATACCTTGTTCGCAGTTTATCCAGGGTCGGGTCTCCTTATACACTTGCGATAGAGAGATCTGCTCTGTTTGAGCATACAAGGGAAATAATACCTACCTATTTATTTTGTGCTATCAATAAACTGAATAAATTATAGGTCAACTCACTGTACCGATATAGGTAACCTTTAGCTTTATCGATTATCATTCCAGAGCTAGGTTTTTAATCTGTCTTTTGTGGCATTACGACTCTTGGGCACTTATTTTATTAACCGCATCAATAATCTGAGTGATTTGTGTTGAAAAATGAAATATACTTACTAATTTAAGCTAACTTTTTATAACTCGTATTGAAGGATCAATGCATGTATTAAATGATATAGTTAGAATCGAATAATACTAAAGCATCTATTAAGGCTAAGCACGTGTGCAAAGGTCGTAAGTGTAAACGTATATTCGTTTATTATGTTAATCCACGTATTTCTCGGAAACTATAAGTCATAGTGAAATTATTCTGTCTTAGTTCAGTCTGGTAGATTCTGACTTATTTTTTAAAATCGGCCCAGTGGGTTTTGTGATATGGGTAACAACAAAAATCCTTTTTTTTATTAAACCGCCTTCAGAATATTCAAAAGCTTGAAATTAAGATAGTAAAGGTATATAAAGAAATTGACATGACTGGTGAATATTTAGAAAATTGACTTTTGTATTCGTAACGTGAATTATTTCCTCCTATCAAATCCAATTAAAATGTATAATTTATTTATTTTATTTATTTAAAAGACTTCATTCACAAACAAAAGGTACATATGGCGGACTTAATGCTAAAAGCATTATCTACCAGTCAACCATAGGTCTATACAGAGAAGATGCTGGCGGCGCGAAGGAAGTGATAGAAGGGCAAAAGTGAGAGCTTGACTACTATTCGGAAGGGTTAAACTTAAAACTATAATAGGTATTCAAAATCAAACATAAACATACATACTACTTATTACATAAATACCTTATACATCAATTCATAATTATGGAATAATAAACATACAAATAGTACATACACATAATAATAATACTAATGGTACACATGTGAGAGAGAAAAAAGAAGAGGTCAGTGAGGCACTATAATATATATAACGTGTATTTTTAAACTTTTATTTCATTTGTAAGTAGTTATGATTCTAAATATACTATTAGGACTCAGTTACACATATTTTTGTATATTTCAACATCCCAAACAAAACTATGCTAACCACTATTGTGAGTAATTTAGTACCTTGAAAAATCGTAAAAATAAGAACAAGGTTTTGAGATTAAGATTAATTTAACGCAAGAACCATAATAAAAATGACATACACAAGGTGTCAGCCTACTCTAGCAGTGTCGGAAGTCTCGACATAGTTCCGTGTAACAGCCACCAGGTGGCGCTCGAAAAAAGCTGAGACAAAATTGGTGTTTTCGTGTATTTATTGATTGAGAAGAATTTTTGAATGATGCTTAAAAAACTACAATTTTTTTAAAAGATTTATTAAAGATATAGCTACGTAGGTTAAAATAATATTTTATGAATTAGAAAATCACAAAATTGAAATTGTCGACGCGAAATGTCAAAAATGATGCATCAGACTACGCCTGCAGAGCTTTTACCCAATAACTCTGTGCAAGGCTAGCTGCTAAAATAACAAAACTTGACTAAAATTGGAAAAGAAAAAAGAAGGCTATCGCAGGGGAATTCTAAAAGAAATCGTCAGTAAAGCATGCAAAGGCAATAGTATAAGCAGAGAGTAGCCACAATATATGAGTCCAAAGGATGTGACGGATGTCCCGGATTCTGTACACAATGCTTTTGTGAAGCGCAATCACATTAAGTTAGTTACCGATCAGTTTGGAAGAATGTCACTTAAACATGGTTTAATTTGTTCTGAAGATAATTTATGTAATGTTTTTATTTATTTATATAAACTAACTTTCATTTATATAAAATAACATTCTGAAACTAATAGTATACACAATTGAAACTTAGTAGGTAGATGTATCCTGTTAACTGCTTTACGAATGTCAAAAATGATAATGATATTTAAGTAACCGTACATGAAACTTAAACCTAAGCTTTTAACCTATGCTTGTTCGGTGTCTATGGATAGTTCTTTCAAAATGCTATTGAGGTTCCTAAAACCATTTTCTCTTGGTTTGAACGAGATTAATTATTTTCAATGACCACTATGACTTTTAGCAGCGATAGCGATGCATTCGCGAAATGTCAAGCTTTAAACACGGCGCTGCTTTTAGCATCGATACAGTCGCGATGCAAAAGCTGTACATTGTCACAAAATAATAACTAGTAACTAGCATTGTCAAATTATATACTCAATTTTGGCGCGCGTTTACTAACGCGCGTTAGCATCGATGCTAAATCAAATCTGTTCATTGCGTGAGTCGCGATGCTGAAGCGCGTTTCGAAAACGCGCTACTGCATCGATGCTAAAAGTCGCAGTGTGTAAGGGGTCTTACAGTATGATGTTTTCAATTTGTTTTCATTCGTCAGGATCATTTAGTTTGTAAAAGTTTTTATAGAGTCGTTCAGATAATTTTGTTTTTGTTATATAGAATAATAAATCTGACAACCTTTTAATATTCTCAGTCATCAAGACAAGTAAATTTTTATTTCACTTTAATTGCTACATTTGGAAACCATGTCACATCATAACTAACCATCTTATTAATTTTCAGTGGGTGAAATAATAATGTTAAAGAAAAGTATGAACACCCTGCTATTGGGTGGTTACACATACAATCGGATGACGAGGTCGGTCGCTGGTCTCCGCTGGCGGTGTACGATGTATGAAAAGGGGTGCCCTGCTTCAGTTTGTACCAACGAATATCTAGTTCCATTGAAGTTTAGGAAAATCCACAGCCATGACGAGCCGATGCTCACGAATGTAAACAAACTTTAACCTTTTATGACTTTGTTGTACCTAAAACCGGATATTTTTTTGTCAAACCTATGCGTGTCTGTGGATAGGTCTTCTAAAATGACATAGTGATTCCTAAAACCATTTTATTTTAAAGTCTAATATTTCATAGCTAGACGCTTCCAAAGTGTTAAAATGGCTAATCCTTCTTACTTCTAAACAAGGCGAATGTAAATTTTGAAAAAAAAATCTAATGTAGATCTCAACAAATCCTTTCAACGGGAATTGGTTTGGACGGGACACAAGAAGTTTTTGAGATAAAGCACATTTTCAACAACCGCAAACATAACTTTGTTCTTCATACAAACACTATGAAAATCAAAGTTTTATTTGTGTGGTATTTTACTGAGTGGAAGTAAGTGGATTCCCTAATTCAGTTAAAGTTGGCACGGAACCCTCAGAGCGCGAGTCCAACTCGCACTTAGCCGGTTTTTTAGATATTATTGTAGAGTAAAATTGATTGTTTAGTTGTTAAGTGAAACGTAATTTTGGTGAAATTAATTGATCTCATGTGTTATTTATTATTGAACTACATTATTAACTAAACAAATAGGTACTTATATATATTACCCAGTTTTCTTTTATTGAATCACAGAGATACAAACTGTTTCGTTGTCATCCCCTGATTTCTTCCGCACGTTTTAAGAATAAGCGCGTTCAAACAGGTCTAAAGATATATTTTCGGGTACCTTCAGCATATTTTTCCTAATCAAGTCAATTAATTTATAGATTCGGTCTACATAAAAACTAGCCGTGGCAATGACATTCTTGTGATAGGTAAACATAGATACACGAAAGAATATTGCGTTAAGCAAGGAGATAGCTTGAACACAAGATGGCAGTGTACCAAGTAGAATTTTGGCTGCAAAGCTTATGTGTTCACTAAGGACGACGCTCTGCTCCAATCTGGCGGCATCCATAATCATCTTATTGAATAAACTTATGAAAAACTTTTTTATCCAAATCTTAGGTACTGTATCAGATAATTAAAATATGTATTGATGGTTTTGGATGTGTACCATCTAAGTAGTAGAATTGGTAAACTCTACAATAATCAAAGTTGACCATGGGATGTGCACTCTATGTCCCTGGCTAAATTAAAAGCCGTATCATCCGAAATTCTAGTGTGATTTTATTAAATTGTATTAACATTGTTTTTTTTTGTTTTTTAATTGTTTACTGGTGTTATAAATAATATGATATGAGTCATAACAAATAATATAAGTCCAGTTTTTATAGGCACAGCCACCATAATAAACAAAGCACACGGTGTGCTACTCTAAATGAAAATACAATTAGTTCTTAAATATTTGTGTAATTATCATTTTTCTTAATTGTTGTTGTAATTATCATTGGTGTACTATAAATTGGAATTTCATTACGTACTTTTTTTCAGAACCGGTCTTCCTGAAAACCAGTCGCGGCAGTCATATTCTTGTGATCGGCAAGCATAAATACACGAAAGATTATTGCGTCAAGCAAGGAGACTACTTGAAGACACGATGGCGGTGTACCAAGAGGAACTTTGGCTGCAAAGCTTATGTGTTTACTTTAGACGACGTTCTGCTCAAATATGGCAACAGCCATAATCATGTTACAGAATAAAGGAAATCGCTAAAAATATCCTATGAAGTGTACACCGGATGTCAGTGCAAATATAGAGTCGTACAAAACACGGACAAAACCTTCAAGAGGCCAAATTTGACACGCACGCATCCGCCCGTCACTCGCAATTATCAAGTAATTTTAAAGATTTTACAATTCTAATCTAAAAGTAAATAAATAATATTATTTTACTAAGATTTTTTTAGTAACAACTCATTGAATGATAGCTTTGTCCTGGTAGTACTTAAATATTGTGCTTTTTTGTAGGATAGTAAGACACGAGTTCTTTTGGCATTCGCCCCGTATGAAAATTATACGAAAAAAAGTTAAAACGGCTAAGTTTTCTAGTGCTATATAAATTTTCATAAATATAATCCATTTGAAATTTAAATTTCTCTGCTTTTCAGTGGAATGGGCATTTAACACCAGCGGCAAAGACATACTTATAGTCAACAGGTACTCGTTCTACTGTAAAAGGATGTTCTCAAAGTCATCAGTTTGGGCGTGTAGCATCGGCGCTCCGTGCAAAGCCAAGGTCATACTTGGCTTGAACAAGACCTTTAAGAGGTCGGATTTGACTCACACGCACCCACCCAAGAAATATGTCATTCGCAATTCCATTTATATTAAGGTGTACATTTTAAAACTCTTCTGTTAAAAAGTAGATATAGAATAGATATTTTATAGGTATCTGTATATACTTTCTAATTTGTATGTAGTAATTATGATTGCCTTATCAATACGACGAGGTGTTAGGCGTGACAGCAGCCAATCATCACATCAATGCATCTTCGGTTTGCCCTTAACAAACCGTTTAAAAACGTTATAATTTTTTAAAAGTTAGATTACTGGATTTATCTCTATTTAAAATATCGTAATAAGCTTTCTCCGGTGTTTCGTTTTCCCATTCTGGTCTATGAAGGGGGAACAAGGAAATGCATCGTATATGATAAACATAGAGATAACACACTTGTGTCATCTCTCAAATTTCACCGGAGTCTTTCCTAAGGTATTGCAAAGAGCTATTGTAAGTCCCATTTTCATGCAAGGTGGTAAAAATGAAGTAACTAAATTTAGACCGATATCGGTCTTGTCGATTCTATCGAAAGTCATGGAAAGGGTTGAAGCAAAAAAGAAATTCTTCGGTCTATTTACTTGATCTTATAAGGCCTTCGATACAGTATCGATCCCCATATTGATCAATAAGCTAAAGTGTCAGTCATGACATCGTGAGCTAAACATTTTTCTAAGTTCTAAGATATATAGAATATATCTTAGAACTTCTAAAATAAATTATTTCATTCAAACGCACTCGTACATGTGCTTGAGAATACAGTTTTTACTAGTTTCAATGTCAGAGACTCACTCTTTCCGATTCAACATTTGTTACTATTACCTTCTAAGTATGTAATACTAAACAAGCAACTGTAAACATTATTGGGTAAAAAAAAAAATATTTTTGCAGCGAAGCATATTTTTTATCAATGTTTCCCTATGTAATATAAATAAAAATATGTAATAAATGTAACATATTTGTCTATACATATTTTTGATATTCTCCAAACCTAAAATAAAGATACGTGTTAATGTGGTTGTGTGGCAATATTGTTAGATAGTAAAACTCTAATAACCCTTTTAGTCAACTACGTCTGGAACAAATCGGGGAAGCAGCTGGCCATCGTGAACGGCTACATGTTCTACTGCGGAGTCAAGGGCGCCAAGAATAACATTTGGAGGTGCGACAAATGGGGAGCTTACCGGGCGCGCCTGATCATGACAGTGAATGGAGACGTGTTGAATGCACGCCTGGAACATTCGCACAATCCTCCACCGTATGTCATTAGAAATGGCATTTATTACAAAATCTAGATAGTAGTACAAAGTCGCAAAAATGGTAGTGGACAGTCGTCCATTACCATTTTTGCGACAGGTCAGTTTCCATCCTTTAAAATAGGTAGTCACCTATTTTAAAGGATGGAAACTGACCTAGACGCCACGTCGACGTCTCCAGCTACGTATCCAAGCAGTTAATCATGAATTGTATAACCAACCCGTCGCCAATTCAGTACCTAAGTTAGCATACCACAATTCAATTATCTGCTTGGATACGTAGCCGGTGACGTCGCTTTGGCGTCTCGGTGAAGTATGGCCCTTGTGTGGTCAATCGCTGTATGATATCTACTAACTTGTTAGACCAAACATTTTTTTCGATGTAAATCTCGAGAAAAAGTGTTTAGTATATAATAAGTTATCCGATTGAAATTAATTATGTTTTATGATTTTCTTGACGATATTATCTAACAGATAATACTCCACCCTAACTGACTATTTTATTTAATTACTGAATAAATATTGAAAATAAGCTATTTTAAAATTCAACATTTTACAACAGGCAAGGAATATGAGTGAAACTTCTTTTCTAACTCTGATATTCAATAATTGCGAGAAGCTTTAAAAAGGTTACGTTTTCGGCCCATAAATTATATAATATTTTTTGTCAGTAATGCAGGTCTGTCCGCTCCGGCGGCCAATGCTGATCGTCAACGACTACCCCTTCTACTGCCAGCATCAGCTCTCCAAGACTAATAACTGGTGTTGTACCAAGAACTAGAAGTGCAAAGCTCGGATCGTCACAAGTCAGCAGTAATCAACACCATCATTGGAAAAAAAATTGGCTATGATCGAGGGAAGCACCCTCGAATATAGCCATCATTTTTTCCATCATAAGAAATGGCGTTTATTATAAGTTATAACTTTGCTGCAGGAAACTTTTTGTTAATTATTATAATTAAAGGCTTGTTCGAAGTGTTAGATAGAAAAAGTTATTTTGAAAGTATTGCGCTTTTAAATGACATGTGTCAATCAAAGAAAAGCGCACGCCACGTTGACGCGAGTGTTTAAAAAATAGAGCCCCAGTACAGAACATTAATGTCTTAGGCATTCTACAGTAGGTACTTCTATTTCCTTTTGTGTAAGAATCAAGTTTGATGCATCCAATAGGGTAATGTATATTGACAATGTTTTTAATGAATAATTTGTATAAGAATTTAAATAGGTACCTACAGTATACTTAAATATGCAGAATCCTATTTTTGTGGCTTGAAAGCTGAATAAATTTGCTTTAATTTGATACCATAATTAATCAGACAATAAAAATTATCAACACTTAAATCGTTATTTGGTTACACCGCTTATAACTTGAAAATGAATGGACCGATTTTAATGATTTTTATTTAGTTGAGTTTGTCTTGGCCCTGACAAGGATTATCTTTTAAGCCATAAAATGTGACCGAAGGTGAGATGAAGTACGCTGGGAGCGCTAGTCTGACATAATTGATAGTAAAAGGTTAAATATCGTTTCAAGCTGTAAATATTTAGGATTGTTCATGTAAAAAAAAAACTTTACCAATGGTCAATTAAATAGCCAATTTTAGATTTGGCAAACGTGGTATTTCTTCAAAATGTAATTATGTCATATGGTTATTCTGAGTTTTAATTTAGTAATTACTAAGTCAGTAATGGTTATTTTACTTTTATTAAATACACGCAGCACTCTACAAGTCACAAACCACTGCTAAAAGTAAGCAAATAGGATGCTTAATACTTATAAGATTAAACGA
Source organism: Pyrausta purpuralis (assembly GCA_963924145.1). Lineage (NCBI taxonomy): Eukaryota > Metazoa > Arthropoda > Insecta > Lepidoptera > Crambidae > Pyrausta > Pyrausta purpuralis. The sequence goes on from OZ001643.1 coordinate 26,747,020, forward strand.
ACTTACCTTAAGTGAAGTTCTATCTTAATTATACGTAGCACTTTGTCCAAGATGATTTTAACTTGTAGTAACGCTGAGTGTCCAGCGCCGTCACTAAATTTCAAAGCATTATAGAAGAAAAAAAAAACATGACATCTCACGACTGACAGTTGTCTTTTACGTCATATCGTTTGAAGTTGATATTAAGTACTTTATTTTATGAACAACCTATTAAAAGGGATAATTTTTAGGAATTATGGGGTGGGTATTTTTGGGAGTATCATCTTGGACAAAGTGCTACGTATAATTAAGATAGAACTTCACTTAAGGTAAGTTCGTTTAATCTTATAATTATACTTCGCCACTTTGTCCAAGATGATTTTAACTTGTAGATGTTTGAAGTCAGGTTGTGAATAAATAAATGTATAATTTCGGTAGATAACATACGGATTTATTATCATTAATTATGAAATTAACAGATAAAATACCAATCACAAGAGTACCTATTACTAACAATTGTGTTAACCGAATAGGTCATTATTTTTTATAAAATAAAACAATTAATCAACAAAAAATAAATTTGCATTCATTATTAAATAACAAATAAAAATAATCAATGATTGAGCTGACCACATATAACTTCACTAAAACTACTAGGACTTTTTGCAATTGGGCGATTATAATGTCTAGCAAAGGTTAATGAATGATTTGACCATCCCGCAGTTTTATGAATTTGGTCAATACTTAACCCCGATTTGAAAGCTGCAGAGGTAGAGGCATGCCTAGTGCTATGTGCTGAAAAAATGCTTGTGTCTATGCCAGCATCTTTTAGTATAAGTTTTATCCAACGACTTAGGGTCTGTGTGGAAGCAGGTTTATGTGGTTTTTTAAAGGATAATAATAATCTATCTTTATTCCCTCTGATGGGTTCGGTGATTTTTATGTAATTTTTTAAATTGGTCACCGGGCAAATTTCAAGTTTGCTTTGGTATGTTTTCAAATAAAGAGTTGGTTGGGGGCTTCCCTTTCTTGAAGTTTTAATTAGATTGGGTATAAATATTTGAACAGAATTACTATTAAAGACTATATTATTCAATTTTATCAATGATAAGGTTTGTACTCTCTGACCAGTAGCCAGTGCTAGTAATGTTACTAGTTTTTTAGTTAAAATTTCTAGGGATGTATTTTCCAAAGGAACAGTAGCTAGATGTCTTAGTACAACTCCCGGATCCCAAGTTATATTATATTTTGGGGTTGGTGGTTTTGAACGAAAGACCCCTTTCATAAACCTTTTTATCCTGTCATCCACACCCACTCTTGGACCTATTATTAGCGAAAGTGCTGACCTAGTTGTATTTAATGACCCATATGACAGTCCATTCTCAAAGCATTCACTTAGGAATTTTAGTATGTATGGAACTGAGGCTTGATAAGTATCTATGTCCTGTTTTTTGCAAAAACTCCACCATAATTTAAGGGATGAGTTATATTGTTTCATAGAATTATTAGATAGAGAATTCAACATAAGGTTGAGAGCGGAAACTGGGGTTCCTCGTCTTAGGTAGGCTTCCCGGACAGCAGCCCTGCAGCCAGGGTAAGTTGGTGGTGGAGAGGGTGGGTCTTCCTGAAAGGTGATGACAGTATGTCTTTGTTAGGACCAAAAATTAAAAGGTTACTAATGATTAGCGTTTTTAGCAAGGGGAACCATGGCTGAGATGGCCAGTAGGGAAACACCAATATTCCAGTGGCCTTATCAGTTTGAATTTTATTTATGCATTTTAACACTAGAGAGAAAGGAGGAAAGGCATAAAAGAAAAAATCTTTCCAATTTAAAGTAAAAGCATCAATTGCAAAAGCCTCCGGATCACATTTCCAAGAAACAAATCTACTACATTTATTATTAATCCTTGAGGCAAATAAATCAATATCTGGAGTGCCCAATGTCCTTGTGATTTTTAAATATATTTTGTTGTTGAGTTCCCATTCTATATTTACTCTCCTAGATTCTTTATCTGCCTCAAAGTTATCTTTGGTATTAATATATGAGGCAAATACCCAAATATTTTTGCTTTCACACCACTGCCATATCTCCCTAGTTATGCTATTCAAGTGTGGATATTGAACACCCCCCATTTTGTTAATATATGCTACTGCTGTGGTGTTGTCTACTCTCAATAGAATTTCACAATTACTCATGTTTTTTGCAAAACACTTAAGACCTAAAAATGCAGCTTTTAGTTCCAGAAGATTAATATGATGTCTTGTTTCTGTGTGTGACCATGAGCCTGAGGCTCTTTCATCATTGCAGACTGCACCCCAGCCAGTAAGAGAGGCATCAGTATGTATTTCTAAATTAAATACATGTAACTTGATAGGATTGTGATTTTGTATATTTTTATACCACCAATCTAAATCAGAGTGAACAGAATTTGTAAAAACCATAATTGCATTATAGTTGTCTTGTGATTTAAGCAAAGCTAAATACTTGTGTCTTTCTAGAATTTTGGTATATACCATGCCATATGGAACTGCTGGGCAAAGTGAATTAAGAGAGCCCAGTAGTTGAGAGAACTCTCGTATGCTGCAATTTGATCTTTGTTTAAATGATTGGATTTTTGCTTTTATGGCAAATTGTTTTAATGGTGGAACTGATATTGACATGTTCGATGAATCTAATATAAATCCTAGATATTGGCAAGTTTTGCTCGGGTTGAGACTACATTTATCAAAGTTAATAACAAATCCTAAATCCTGTAACAGTGTGTATGCCTGTTCCACACTAGCTTTGCAAATAACTTCAGACTGTGCATAATAGAGACTGTCATCTAAGTAAGAGGTAAGGATTATATTTTTCTGGCTACGAAGATAAGTACTGACTGGTTTCATGAGTTTTGTGAAAACAAAAGGTGCAGAGCAAAGACCGTAAGGTAATGCATTAAATTGGTATAATTGACCATTGAAATTAAATCTGAGGTACTTCTTCGAGTGTTCCGACACAGGAACAGAAAAGTACGCTTCTTTCAGGTCAATTTTTGCCATAAAACTGTCTTTGGAAATCAATTTGCATGCTGTTCTTATATCTTCCAATTTAAAATGCTCTGTTTGAACAAACTGATTCAATCTTTTTAAATTAAGGATAAATCTATAGGAGCCATTTTGTTTTGGTGTAAGAAAAATTGGTGATGTAAACTGGTCTGAACGGTAAGAGCAGGCTGAAATTGCCCCTAAGGTGATTAACTTTTGTATTTCAATAGATATTAGCTCAGATTCAGATTTTGACCACAGCTGAGTAGCGGCCTGGAATGGTGGGGGTGGCTCAGTGAATGGGATTTCATACCCTTGTATCCAATTCAAAATCACTGGGTCATTTGTTATTTCTAACCAGTTATTTACAAATATTTTAAGTCTACCGGCATGTACCTGTTGTGTGTTCAGCGGCGATAGCTGGGTCTGGGTTGGCGTCTGTGATCCCTCTGAATCTGGTGAGACCGCGCGTGATTGTACTGCCTCCTCGGAGGTTGATAGTGCCCGCCGCGGCCCCGACCTCGCTGATGCCTTTGCTGTGGCGGGCTCCTCCAGTTTCCCTGTTTCTTGGGTGCAGTAATTTGTTGTGGTTTTTGAGCGGCTTTAGTTGTATTACTGTCACTCTTAATTTGTGAACTTGTTTTTTGAATAGCTTGTGCAGCTTTAATCTTTTCAGCACAATTCTTCCCAAAAAGGAACTCATCAGGATTTTCATTTCTTAAGGCATCTTTCACCGTTTGGTTTGCCCCTGCTAGTGCGAAGAACTTTCGGGAAGAAGAATCTTGAAAGTGAATTTCAGCGGCAAGTTTGGCAGCATCATTAACCTGTTCTATAAGGACTTTTGAATTGATATCGCCTTTTAAGAGGCTAGACAAGGCCTTGCCTAGACAGGCCATTATGTGGCCAACTGTGTTCTGTCGGGCCATAATTCTCTTGTCCCTCTTAATTGTTAATTCTGGTAGAGAGGAAAGTATTTCTGGATTAATAGCTGGAGCTATTGCCCTGGGAAAATTTTCAGGTGTTGGGTATTTTTTAATTATTAGATCTTTAGCCTCCTTTCCTAGGCCACTTGTCATTAGTTTTGTCCATCTAGCAGCCAGCTCAGATTTAATTGGAGACCCCACTTGGTATTTCTCTTCTCCTTCCTGGCCAAGCGCAAGGAGAAATTCTTCAGGAATTGTGTCTTCATCTGGAAAAATTCATGGTGTCGATTAGCTTTCCTGGATTGTAATTAACCTTAGTTTATTGAATAGGATAATATAATGCCTGTCTATCCGCTTAGTGATAGCGCTAAGGCTTGAGGAGCAAGGTCTGTCCGCACAGTGACAGCGCTAGCTTGCTTAAAAAATATTACTGCAAGGTCTGTCCGCACAGTGACAGCGCTAGCTTGCTTCAAAAATATTACTGCCAGGTCTATCCGCTTAGTGATAACACTAATTTGCCCATGGGATAATATTTGCAAGGTCTATCCGCTACGTGATAGCACTTACTTGCTAGAGATCTGGTCTTATGTTTACCAACCCAAGCGTTTAAAGTCAAAAGGTTTTGAGGAAAAAAAAAAAAAACTGCACATACCCAGTTGTAAATCATTATCCTCAATTATTTGAGATGGGCCCTGCTGCTGTGTATCTTGTTCCTGTATTGACACCAGCTCTGCCTCTTGATTCTGGGAAGGGGATTCTTCAGTCTCTAAGTCTAAGCTCTGTTTCTTTTTTAGTCTTTTTTCTAGTTTTCTGATCTTCTTTCTAATATATTCTTCATCTTCTTCTGCATTTTTTCTTTTTCCCATGTTTCTTTAGGTTTTCTTCTTGTTTTAAGATGGAAATAATAACAGCTTCGAACAAGACGCAAAAAGAAATGGCCGTTTTTTCCGAAATTCCGACTAAAGCAAGTTTGAAACTTAACAACAAAAACACTTTATCCAACAAAAAGAAAATAATTTTTCGAATTCCATAGACGGATGTGGAAATAGAGCAAGCGATGTATCGAATTTTACCGATAATTCGAGAGTATCAGGTGAACGAATGATAGACAACCGGAAATTGTTTATTTGTGTTGGCAAAAACACGAAACATCAACAATGAGGTTATAATATAACTTCTTAATTTTTTCCCTTTCCCAGTGCTTTTCCCACCGATTTATGTAAATTGTGTTTAAAAGTATTGTTTACTTACCAATATTCCTTTTTTGGTTCCTAAAAAGAGTGTAAAGATACCACAAACCTTTGTTCACTTTTATCACTGATATTAATGTATTTTCCACAAAAAAATACGATAGCACAACCTTATTTCTGTATAAACTCTACCGTTGTATGTGTTGCTTGACATAATTGAGTTAAAATAGAGGTAAACAAATTACTTTTAATAATTAATATCGCGAGATGAATTGACCGGCGCTTACACTAAAAACGTAATGACGTAAAAGACAACTGTCAGTCGTGAGATGTCATGTTTTTTTTTTCTTCTATAATGCTTTGAAATTTAGTGACGGCGCTGGACACTCAGCGTTACTACAAGTTAAAATCATCTTGGACAAAGTGGCGAAGTATAATTTATCAACAGCTTCAAACTTACCAGCGGCCATAAGTCAGCGGTAATAATAAAGAGGTGCCGTTAGAGGCGAACAGGTAAGGAACCCTACGGAAGTCAGTAGGTCAGTAACCCGGACGCGCGCGTTGAGAGATCTCTTCTTTAATATGAAATTTACGTTAATTCGATACTATAGCTGTCTTGTGTAATTAAAATATGTTTATTATTTAAATGCAGTCTTACCTCAAAATCCAGAATATAATCACTTTATTCAAATCTTATGTGATACTTAAAAATATATATCATGAAGTGCATTTGATGTGCATTGGTAGTTGTGATCATGGTAATCAATAAAAGTGCCGATGTATTTTGTGCTTTGTTGTGAAGTGTGGTTGGTGGTTGGTGATACAGCACTTATACATATAAAACACTGCTAATGCTAGCAACACATCTACAGATCAGCTGATATCTGCGACCAGTAAGTGCTAGAGATGTAAGTTATTTCACTTTTAAGTTGAAAACAGTTTACCACAAAAAGTCATACCGCTATTTTTGGTCATGAGCAAATCGTCCCTTGTAGGTATGCTCCCCACTTGCGTCTGCCGCGTTTTCGACCTTGGCATTGCGCTGTGTACCTTGACTTTGTTATAGAAGACATAAATTAGAATGTTTGAAGTTGATAGTGTACAAAAACGCCCCTCGATTTTATCGAGCAGGTGTGCGGCAATCTGTAACAATGGATACCAATATACTCGTATATGTCTAATATTTAGTTTTTTTGGAGATTACTGTGTTTTTAAATAACTTAGATATATTATTCTATTTTTATTATGCTTTATTTGTATTTTTTATTCTGTATTCCAGGGTATATAACTATGTTTTCTGAACGGAAGCATTCTGATTTTTGCATCTTTATATTTTGTTATTGTATGTTATATAGGGTAACTCAGACACCAGACACTGGTGTGACAGGTCTTTCTGCATGACCTAAAGGTACGACTGGGAGATAATGCTTTTAGCATTAAGTCCACCTTTTGTTCACTGTCATTGGTGCATTAAAGTTTTTAAATAAATTAATTAATTCGCATATTTATTCTTATAATGCATTGCTGTAGTTTGTGAATATTTGCCTTTATTTTATCAATACCACCATCATTACATTCAGTTTTTAGGGTTCCGTAGCCGGATGGCAAAAACGGAACCCTTATAGTTTCTTCAAGTCTGTCTGTCTGTCTGTCCGTCCGTATGTCACAGCCATTTTATCCTGTAACTATAAGAATTACACTGTTGAAATTTGGTAGGAAGATGTATCCTGTTAACCGCTTACCGATTCTCATACAAAAAATAAAGAATAATGTAATTTAAATAAATCTTCTTCTAATCTTAAATAAATCATTTAAGAGGGGGCTCCCATACATAAAACTAAAACCAAAAAAACATTTTTTGTCAAACCTATGCGTGTGGGGTGGGGTGTCTATGGATAGGTATTTTAAAATGATATTGAGGTTCCTAAAACCATTTTCTTTTAAAATCTAACGTTTCATAGCTATCCGATTCCGAAGTGGTAAAATGGGCGTCCCCCCCCCATCGAACTTCTAAACCAAGAGAGTGTAAATTTTGAAAAAAAAATTTAGATCGTAACATCAAAGAAAATTGGTTTGGACGAGATCGAAAGAGTAGTTTTTGAGATATAGCATGTTTTCAACAACCGCAAACATAACTTTGTACTTCATACAAACACTATGAAAAACAAAGTTATATTTGCAGTCAACATATTGTGGTATTTTACTAAGTAGAAGTAGGTGGATTCCCTAATTCAGATAAAATTAGCACGGAACCCTCAATGCGCGAGTCCGACTAGCACTTGGCCAGTTTTTTACTAGTTGTGAAACGCCAAAATTAAGATCTGATCAGATTCATTTTTATTTTATATATCTTCCTTAAACATCAGATGTTTCACTTACTAAACCACAGATAAATTCACACAGTTATTATTTCCAGTGAAGTTCGTAAGGAACAAACAGGGAAAGTTGATGGTCATCGCTGACGGTTACACCTTATACCGTCTCCGGGAACAGGCGGCCTCGGATTATTTCGTCTGCACCAGCGGGACCAGTTGCCATTCCCGGCTGAGTACGTCCAAGTCGGGGGAAGGGGTCAGGGCCATGCTGAACCATAACCATAAGCGGCCAGTGTTCTTTGTTAAAGATGGTGTGTGCTTCAAATGGATTAGAAAATAATTCAGTAGTTGCCACATAAAAACTGTACATATTTTGCACTCGACTGCTGTATGAGCTTGACAAAGTTTTTTTTTTTTATAATGATTCAAACCTATGTGTTACAGTTAAAAAACTTTCCGTTTGCATAATTATTATATTAGCTCTTATATAAAGAACCGTCGCAAGTATGTTTCACTTGAAAGTGATTATGTGTTTGCGCCGTTTGGCGTTGAAACGTTTGGGCCGTGGGGACTCTCTGCTAAATTGCTGTTTAGAATAATTGCGCCAAAATTAAATTCTTTAACAGCCAATAATAAAGCTGGCTGGTTCCTAGCTCAAAGGATCAGCATAGCTATCCAACGCGGCAACGCAGCCAGCATCATAGCATCCTTGCCGCAAGGAAATGGTTTCGTTTTTGAATAGGTAGATATAAAGTTATTTTTTATGTTGCATGGCTTAGTTTTTTTTTCTTGTTTGTTATTAATAAAGCTGCCATACACGTTGTACCTCGGAAAAAAATAAGCTTGTATCAGCTTTATCTTTTTAATACATATTTATAATTAGAAAAAGCAAATGTATAATACTTATAAGTACGGCCAATTATCGGGTTTCATGTAAGAGATTATAAAAACACAAATGTAGTTACACAGATTAAAAAAACACATTTACTATTGATTTCAAAAGATAAAAACTGCTTCTTAGAATAAATTCTGATTATCTTTCGTCATGTACGAAATAACCTAACCATCAGTTTAATATTCACTTTTACCTTGTTCTAGCTATGAACGGAACGGAGAAATTTCTGTCCCGTTAATTTAGTTGTATTTTCTAGTTTTTATTTTTTTAAATGAGCATAGGCTGTAGTAGTAGTAGTACATAGAAATAACACAAAAAAAAATTTGTGTTTCAATATTTACTTGCAAATTGCTGTTAAAATAGTGTTCAGAGTTCTTTTCATTAAATATTTATAGATTTATAGTATTTTAATTTTTTAGTGATCCGTCGGAAGTCTCGACATAGTTCCGTGTAAAACCACCAAATGGCGCTCAAAAAATTCAGAGACAAAATTGGTGTTTTCGTGTATTTATGATTGAGAAGAATTTTTGAATGATGCTTAAAAAACTACAAATATTTTTTTAAGATTTATTAAAGATATAGCTACGTAAGTTAAAATGATATTTTATGAATTAGAAAATCATAAAATTGAAATTGTCGACGCGAAATGTCAAAAATGATGCATCAGACTACGCCCGCTGCTAGCGAAATCGCGTTACACTGGCAAACATCTTGTTATGTACAACGATTCGATTACACATATTACTGCAAAAAACAGTGCAAGAAAACGAAGTACTTCCATTGGTACTGTTCCACACACAACTGTAGGGGATGCAACGCTAAATTAAAGCTAGATGAGAATTTCGTTATCATTGTCCTGGAGAATAAACATACCCACCCACCAGTTAAGTACCTGATTCATGAAGGAGAATATGTGAAAATATAGTATTTAGTCTGTTGTTTTATTCAATAATATTTTATTCAATAATCTAATAAGAAAATATATTTCCAAAAAGATGAAAATAAGAAACCAAAAATTTGCGCACGGGCGGGACTTGAACCAGCAACCTTTTGGCATACCGATTGAGCTACCGTGCTGTCAGTCCGACCCGGCGAAATTTGTGGTTTCTTATGAAAACGTCAATTGCGTGACGCTTAGCGCCATCTAGCCGTCTGTTTATGAAACAGATGGCCCAAGCAGTTATTCTTTACAGAATAAATTCAACTTGGAAATTGATGTCGCTTCGCTATCTAATGCTTTAGAATGTTTTTAACACTCACAGTGTCATATTTTATATTCATAAAGATGAAAATAAGAAACTAAAAATTTGCGCACGGGCGGGACTTGAACCAGCAACGTATGCCAAAAGGTTGCTGGTTCAAGTCCCGCCCGTGCGCAAATTTTTGGTTTCTTATTTTCATCTTTATGAATATAAAATATGACACTGTGAGTGTTAAAAACAGTCTAAAGCATATATTTCCAAGTTATCTTGTTTCTCGGGCAACGTTTTTATAAACTCTAATCCGTCTTGTTCCAAAAAAATATTACCAAGCTTATCACAGTACAGTTAAATATAACCGAACAATTTAAAAACATTTTTTTAACAACAGAATTTAAAAATGTAGGATTAGCATTCTAATAGTTCGGATTATTTAAGTCTTAGTTTAAACCAGTCTTTTTTTTGAAATTAAGGGGTATCGTATCTGATATGATTCCCACAATGATATTGTATTGATTTCCATGTATCGCTCAGCCAAGCCGTGTATTGTGAATATATACTACTCAAAACAAAATAAGGGCCACGAGGTATTTTGTCTGTACCATAAAAATAATAAAACCAATATATATATTTTTGTCTCCATTACGAAAACTAATGTTGTTTTTACCTTGTAGACCAATAAATTTATTCCAATAATAATGATTAAAAAGTTTATTTGCTGTTGAAAGAAAAAACACATTTAGGGTAAAAATAAAAATAATGTAAAGTTACTGAAAAAAAAAGAAAATACTCCATGCTCATCTTTTAGTAACGGGTATGCCCCCCTCGTTTCGCTACGCACTCCTGAAGCCTGGAGTGCATGCTCTCAATCAAATGCCTGACATTTTCCATTGGAATCTCTTCCCAGGCCCTTTTAACAGCGTTGATGAGTTGCTGTTGGTTGTGGATTTCCTGATCACCGTCTCTAACTCTTCGTTTCAACTGATCCCACATGTGCTCTATTGGATTTAAGTCCGGACTGTTCGCCGGCCACGGCAAGACTTGAATTTTAGAGGCTTCCAGTACAAACCGAGTCGCTTGAGCCGTGTGTGCACGAGCATTGACTTGCATCAAGATGAATCCAGGACCCGCTCGCTGGGTAAATGAGATGACATGTGGTCTGACAACTTCCTCAATATACCGCTGAGCAGTAACAGTACCCTCATTTAAAAAAGCGAGCTCAGTTTTGCCGTGTAAGCTTATCCCACCCCAAATCATTATATTTGGACCACCAAAACGATCGACTTCATGGATGCAGGTTTCTGAAAATCTCTCGCCGCGTCTTCTCCATACTCTAATACGCCGATCATCGTTAAAAAAAAATAACTTTGCATTCGTCTGTTAAGAGCACCATACCCAAATTTATGTCCCAGTCCAAATGTTGACGGGAAAATCTTAAACGATTTGCACGATGATTTCTGGTTAATGGAACACGGACAAATCGCCTTCTTGATGCCTGCTGGTCTTCATGCAATCGATTACGAATAGTTTGGTCACTGACACGAGTACCCGTTGTGAGCCGTAAAAGATTTTGCAGCTTGCGGGGGCCGTCGTTGTGCGATCTCGGCGCGAACTTAATCGAATGTAACGATCCTCTTGAGCTGTTGTAATGCGAACTCTGCCCAAACCAGGACTTCTTCTAATACTGCTGGTCTCTTAGAAACGATTCCATAGATTTTGAATAGCTCTTCGAGAAAATCCCAATTGCAAACCCACAGATCACTGCGAATGACCTTCTTCAATCATTGTAAGGCTCTGGTTGCCGTCAGCGAGTCCATATTACGCCTGCGTGCTTGTGGCATATTGCAAAAGATGTTTCTGACTCGAGATATCAATGAGCTCTGTTAATTTCCAATAAACTTCGAAGCTAAGGAAAGCAAAAAGTCAGAGAAAATGAAATCAAAATTTTCAAAAAGAATTTTAAATCAAATTCTATTTAAAACTGTTGCCAGCATTAGATGAATACTACAATATTAAAAAGTTTAGGTATCAAAGAGTTTGTTTACTTAATATTTTACTACTTTTAATATGTAAATGTTTAATAATTTACACCAAAATGAAAAAATACCTCGTGGCCCTCATTTTGTTTTGACAAGTATGTAATATATAGATAATTTAAGTATTTTTTTAGTTATGTGCTCTTAGGTATTTAAATGGTTTTAATCAAATGTATTTTCTTACCAATACGTCACGATGTTTTACAAAAAAATAACCTTTTCAGTAAAGGTTTAAGAGAATAGGTTAGTTTTCCAAGATTCCAAGAAGACAAGAAGACCAAGAAGATTATCCACGAGATATATTTTTACATTGATTTTATTAAAAATACTTACATATTATTTTTCTTTTTACAAGTTTCAATTTTATTTTAGTTACTTTAAGATGACTTTTATGCTAACCCCAATCGACATATCATTTTGTCGCGGTCATTACCGACAATAATCCGATAGCCAAAATGACTGACAAGAACACCATACGGCCATTTGTGGAAGTGAACCATTTTACAATGGTTTGGTAACCATTCACTGGTTCAAAACGTTCTCATTGTTGGATTTGCAGTATTAACGAGACCCCGTCTAGGACGAGTTATAAATGCTGCTTTTAGCAATACTACAAGCCTCTTAAGAATGGACAGACACAGACTTTAATATTGCATCTCTATAAATAAAGTTTTGTACTAACACAGAACTGTTAGAGTTTCACTAGTAAATATTTTGTTATAAACGGGCAAATTTACCGGTTTCACACATGGACAATTTACATTGCAGATTCAACAAATCATTTTTTTTTTCCAGATTACTTGGCGATCGTTATGGAAAACCCCAGAAAAAGACGGACTTGGGATCAGAACAAAATGATTGAAGCGATAAAAGCGCTGCGAGAAAAGAAGATGGGCCTGAAACGAGCGGTGAAATTGTACTCTGTTCCAAAATCGACGCTAAGGAGATTTGTGCACAGCGACTTGACTCCTGAAGAAGCCGTCGAAAAATGTTTGTCCCGAAAGCTTACAACGAAGCTTACTTATGAAATGGAAACAAATCAAGTATATTTAACACCAGAGCCTTGGAATGAGGACTCTGACTCCGAGTGAAAGATTAAGGGCCTTTTGCACCATTGACAAATTAGCACTAACCAACGAACTATCAAATATGGAACATCATTTTGTACATAGAATTGGACGGATAACGCCGATGCTTATAAGCATATAGTGAAACATGCCTTTAAAGAAATTAACGTAGTGTCAAGAATTAACTTAATTTAATTTTATCATTTATTTTTGACAGCATAGGTCCATATAATAGATACCTTAAAGACTACCATATTAAAAAATATAAATAATTTAAAGTAATTAAAATATCATTATGCCTTTCAATACTTAAAGTATTCTACCACAAGTTTTTAATTTAATAAACAATATATTTCTGTTGTTAAATCTACTCGTTCCTTGAGGAATTAGTACTTAACACTGGTATGTTATATTTAAATTTATCATTCTAGCATTATCATTTTAGGAAAAAACAATAAATATATTAAAGGTCATGGTGAGCGATTTGTTGACACTGGATTGGTTGACTGAAACTATTTTAGTTTTTTATATCTATTTTGTAAAACGTAGTTATGTTATGAAGATCTTTAATTTAAAAAAAAAAAGTATTCAATTAGTAGGTTTTATAAGTATTTGAAATGTTATCAATACAATATAGTAAGCATGTATGGTCTGCTAGCCGCACACCTTTCTTGCCATGCTGAAGGTGGTAAATCCAAACTCCGTGTTGAGCACACGAGATTATTTGTCACACAAATAATAAATGCTATGAGCCGCGGCCACTTTTCCTGGTACAAAATGCGAACTAAATGATGTATGTAAAAGTAAATATTAAAGTATCGCGCACAAAGTAACTTTATTGTTGATAAATATACATAGATACTCTGAACAAATCATTAGAATATAAAGCGATTAAGAAAAAAATATATAAATGAAGTTTGCAGGGATCGATTTTTATTAATAAAATGTTTTTAAGTGTAAAAATAATATAAAAACATTGATTTTGCTAAAATATATTATTTTTTAATAAAATTACCACGATATTTTAAAATACATCGAAATCTTTTAGAAATGACATTATGAAAAAAGTCGTGTAATACTGTATTTCAGATATCATACTTGTTTTTTCTTGTACGTGACACTTTACTACAATTTTATTTCTATTTTCAGTTGCAGAATTTATACCAACTGAGAAAGGGAACTATATACTTAAATTCGGCGAAAACACTTACTGGTGCAATAAAAAATACTGGAAACCTGACTCGGCTTGTCGATGGTATTGCTCGAAGACGAAGAGTAAGAAATGCTCTGTGGTGATTCGAACCCTGAACCAAGAAGTCATCGCTGTAAATGGCGAACACAACCATTAATCCGTCATCAGGTCCCAATGTCACCACATGGCGGTAATAGCTCACAATTGATTGACTATTGTGTCCCGATACAATTGACTGTTGTGAATTAAGTAAGCAGAGATGCATTGTATGACTTTTAACTAAGATATTTTACCATTATATGCGTGATATCAAACCTCTTCGAATGTCCTGTTATTATTGAGGTGCTGCATTTTTAATTGAAAGATTTTTGTCATAGTATTGTGGTGTTTTGCAGTACATGTTTTACGGACCGCGGGACGAAACGCTCAAGTACTGCTACAGAAGGGGGATATTTGTTGTCATTATCTTGGAGCTATATGTTTTAATATAGATAATTTATTTCTTATTTCTAGTTGCGGAATTGTATAAAATAAACATTCACTGAAATTCAATATAAAAATTGAATTGACATATTGAATTATCCAAAATTAGGTTCGTTTGGAAAATAAAGCTAGTTGTTCGTTTATCTTGTTTTACATGTATATGATGGTAGATTTATGAAACCTCATTGCTCAATAAAAAAGCTCATGAGGATAACGTAGCTGCAAAATCTCGATTAACAATATTTAAGGTATATAAATACCGCAGAATATGGGGGTGAAGTACCAGAGTACCGATCCTTAACACAGTGTATTAACGATATGAAAATGTTTCTGGTAGTACCAATACGATTTTTATGTTGGCAATAAGAAATGTCAATTTTATATAACATGTATGTTTGTCGCCAATTAGTTTGAATAAACTAACACCAAATTTCTGGAGTGATAACAAATAACTTGATAATTAATTCATATGCGGTATTTAAGAGGCATGCTAGAGGTCTCGTGTCGAATACCGAATTTCTGGGTATTTCTGTCTTCAAATAATCAGAAATAGCTCGGTGTCTGAAAGTTGATGGTGATGACATCCTCGTGCCTTGAAAATCACGTACGCATTTATCCTTAATATTTTGTTTAATTTTCTTCTATTTTCAGTTGCAGAATTCATACCAACTGAGAAAGGGAACTATGTACTTAAATTCGGCGAATACACTTACTGGTGCAATAAGAAATACTGGAAACCTGACTCGGCTTGTCGATGGTATTGCTCGAAGAGGTCAAGAAAGAAGTGCTATGTGGCGGTTCAAACCTTGAATGACGCGGTCATCACTATGATTGGAGAACACAACCATTAATAAAAATAAATATTTAACCAAACATCTTAAAAGTCAGTGTTTAAAAGACTTCTTTAGCTGTGGTCGTCGTCAGCGTCGACTCTGTCTTGGACAAGCTAATCCTAGCTTAGAATCAAAAGCCAATCATTTAATTTATATATAAAAACCGGCCAAGTGCGAGTCGTACTCGCGCACTGGCGCATCTTTCCCTTTTCTCCGCTCAGCCACCCGCGTTCACCCTTTTTAGGACAATACAGTTCATTTCCGTACTCTTTGTAACCGCGCCGTGACGGTGACAGATCTATTCTAACTATAAACAGATCATCAAAATCATTTCAAATAATACAAGTAATTAGTACACAGTAGTATTTGATTGATTTAAATTTTATTGCGCTGATAGTTGTGCAAAGCCTTAAGACATTATCTGCCTGTCATCCGCTTGGGGATGCAGAGAGACTCATTAATTGTGGAACTTAATTTAAAATAAAAGTGGTTTTAAATAGTGTCTACTCTATTGTCAGAATTTTCAAAAAAACATAGTGCTGTTTGCTGTGATGCGGATGCCATTCTTACCAGACTTCACACAAAATGCCGACAACTGTAATTCCAAAAGACATTTTCTGAACTTCAAGGCTACTATCAAAACCGTAGAAGAGAACATCTTAATTATAAATGATGAGCACAACCACCATGACATGATTGTGCGCATGCGTTTACTAGGATTAAAAGTCAATTATTTCCTTTCACTTTGGTCGTGTCATATACACCGTTATTTACTATTTCAAATGTGTTATTAATTATAAATGTATCATCACTGAATAATAACTAAATAAAAACATTAAGGGCTGATTTTACCAACGCCAGATAGAGAACATTCGTCGATTAAATACTATACGCCTAATTTGAAAACGTAACCTATTAGTCAGCAATAATTTCTGTAGAAGTCATCTTAAAATCGGACGTTTTATACTTATTCAATCTGATAAGTCTTATCTGAAGATGAAAAAACCAGCCCTAAAAATGTAAGAAATAAAGATTCTTGCAAACTCTGGTTTTAGATTATAAAATCTTTCATATAAATTGTTCAAAAGAACAAAACCGTTTTTTAAGTCCGTCGCATATTGTAAACAATCTTGACACTCCTATTTACTGAAATAATTCATTTTCCACCTACATAGCTAAGTTATGGTTTTGCACTGAAATTTTTTTATATCAAATAGTAAATTTGTTTTATTTCCTGTCATTATTTTAAAAGTGATACAAAAATTGTTGACATTATTTGACTGGCAAAAAAAACGGACTGTAGTTAGTAACTATTTACGAATATCTTCAAATATTAATTTTACCTAGGAATCCCCAAGAAGTAGTCGATTTCAACACGCGGCAGACAGTTCCGGTATAATTTTGAACGTTTATATTACAGAATCCCAGATTGTAGCGCAGGTGAATGGTGCAACATTACTTCACTATAGAGGATTCACCTTTTGGAAGGGGTATGCGCCGATGAAGAGAAGCGTCTTGGTATGGTACTGCTCCAAGAAAACCAGCATGAAGTGCAGGGCATCTGTGAGAACAAATTACAATGGACAAGTCGTTGAGATTGTTGGCGAACACAACCACGAAGCTCGTCGTTTATATACATAATTTCTGTATGACGCAGAGATCAAATTTAAAAGAAACTGAAATCATAGCATACTATGCATCATTATTAGTAGTATTAAAAATACTTTAGTTACGGCTAGTATTTATTTTAAAAATGCTACCATAAGTATTATGAGTTTTGGAAGAGCGTCTTTGCACAGGTAATCTTTAATGCCTCATAGAAGACTAAAATAAATTTGTAACCTTTAAAAATGTATGTGTTTGTGTCAACAAAATTTTATTTTTGAGACGATATGTCATTTACATTTGTTCGTAAGAGCAAGGAAAAACGTATTACTGTGTTAGGATGTATAATTATTATTTGTTCTATTTGTTTGTTGGATTGGTGGTTATTTTTTAGATGATTTATTAAAATTAAACAGTACATAAACATTGTTTGTACTCATCGAAATAAAACAACTTTTTTACGGATTAACTTTTCGCGAGTTTATTAATTTTATCCCGACGTTTCGAACACTTAACAGCGTTCGTGGTCACGGGTAGACTAAGATGTAATTAATTATTAACAGAGTTTTGAAAAATATACACTACCGTCACACAATAATATTAATTAACGTTCCTATCCACGCAGAAAGAGCTAACTGTGTCTTGTGATCTTGCAGTGAGTAGTCTAGCTTGGGTCCTAGTTAGAACTGGATCCCATGCAGGTGGAATTTTTCAACCATCTTCTCTGTTAAAATTTGGATGTTTTCTTATTTCTAAAGCTTCGCGTAGTATACGTGGAATGAACCGACGTTCTTTTGACAGTACTTTGGGTTAGTCAAAACGTATGAAGTGGTTGGGTTTGTCTAAGGCATGTTCACACACTGCAGATTTTAAGTTTCGTCTATGTTTAACGTCAGCTATATGTTCTTTTATCCGCGTTTATACTTCGTTTGGTTTGCATAGACTGGAATGTGACTGTGGCCTTTCCTACATTGGACAAGATGTTGACGATTTACGGTCGGTTTTACAAAGTCCTAATAAGTTCTGGTTACCGTTATCTGTTCAATTACGGTATATTTTTGAAGCATCAACCAACGAAATATCGTGGGTTTAACTTGTAGGTAAACTGGTGAGTGGATTTTGTCTTATATGGAAACTCAGGACGCATTAAAAATTTCTACCATAGCATACAGGCGTCGATGGTCAACCATATCTGACGATTGTGTCGGTAAAACTTTATTATTCCATATTGTTAAATGATTATTATTTTAAACTCATCGATACTTACAAAAACATACCTATAAACATATTGTTACTACACCTTTGTTATGTATACAGGGCGATTTCACATGGTGTTGCTAAAATTTTAAGAAATACGACCATTTAAGTACATTAACCCTGTATATTAAAAAAACATGTGTTTCTATATTGATATTCTAGATGTTGTTTTTCGGAAGCATAATGTTAATGAAAACATTTCTTTTAGTTAAAAAAGACTCGCGGCTGCACTTCATACTGACAGAGAAAGGCAATCGGATGATCCTCTACGAAGGCCACACGTACACCTGCAACAACAGGCTGGCCCCTCTCGCCGCTGTCAAGAGGTGGTACTGCTCGAAGAGAATAAGGAGAAAATGCTCTGCCTCCTTGAAGACCTGTGAAGACATGCTAGTAGGCGCCTACGGGAAACACAACCACAACAGTTAACAAAATATGCAAAATCTATATTCAAGAAACGACTTTCTACACCACTAATAATTTCGAGAGGTGGTAGACTGGTTTTCATGTTTTTTTTCATTGTTGGCCGTATAATACCGCATAATGAATGGAAGTGTAAACACATACCTTGATTTGCTCCATATGTTTTTAATTATAAACAAACTAATTAATCACTAAACACAATTCAAATTAACACAAGGTGACAAAAAAACAAGTGATTTAGTGAAATTTACAAACAAAACACTACGAGTTTTTCATATCACGTACGCGACCGTTACGACGCCCACAAAGCCATAATTCAAAATGCCAGGCGGAAAATATGGAAACTGCAGCGGATGTATGCAGGCTTTACCGGATCGGTGCTTCCTGACCTGCAGCTCGTGCAGGTTGCACTACGATTTGGAGTGCGCGGGAGTATCCGAACAGCGCTTCTTCAACACTTTAACCGGTGAGCACAGGGCAGCGTGGAGGTGCGTGACGTGTACCAGCAAGCAGCCAAAAACTGATAATACGAATACGCCGGTGCGGGCTGCGGAGGGCGGAGTGACCATGCGCCGGGGTGCATCCAGGCCGGTAGATCAGGACGTGTCTTCTTTCGACGACACGGCGCTCAACATGTCTGTCGAATTGACAGATTTTCAGTTGTTCGTTTTGGAGTTCCGCCAGTTTCGAGAGGAGATGCGGGCCGAGATGAAATCGACCCAGGCCAGGCTCGACGCTCTTAACGATGGCATGCTGGAGCTCTCCGGTCGAGTGTCTCGTTGCGAGGAACGGTTAGGCGACGTCGAGGGGCGCGCGCGGGCGCTCGAGATAGCCGCCAGCACTGCCAGCGTCGCTGTCGGGGCGCGCATCGACGCCGTAGAGTACAGGTTGGACGCCGCAGATCAACGGCGAGCAGCGACCGAGCCGGGGGCCGAGGCGGGTGTCGTCGCGGAGCTGGAGCGGACCGTCGCGGAGCTCAAGCTCGAGCTCAACGACCGGGAGCAGGAGGCGCTGCTGTCTGACCTCGAGATCGGCCAGCTCCCGGAGCAGAAGGGCGAGAGCGTCATGCACGCCGTGCTGGTGCTGGCCGGGCGCCTGGGCGTGCCGCTGGAGGAGCGCGACGTGGTGTTCGCAGAGCGCGTGGGCGCGCCCCCGGCGGAGGCCGGCGGGGGGCGCGCACGCCGCGTCGTGGTGCGCCTGGCGCGCCGCCAGCTGCGCGACGAGCTGCTGCGCGCCGCGCGCGTGCGCCGGGGCCTGGTGGCCGAGGGCGGCGGCCGGGTGTTCGTCAACGAGCGCCTGACGCGCTCCAACCGCCAGCTTTTTCACCGGGTGCGCGAGGAGTGCCGCCGGTTGCAGTGGCGTTATTCTTGGACCAGACGGGGACACATCTATGCTCGCAGGTCTGATGGAGCGCCGGTATGTCATTTTCGAGGGATGGGTGACATCGAAAGAGTGTTCTCTCCCTCTTCTACTGCCTGCCAACCCGGATCCTAAAACAAATTGTAGTTTTAATAATGCTGTGTTGGATTTTAAAAGTTTTTTTCATATTCACTTGTGCATAATGTTTAATGATTTACCTGTGCTCTTGTACAACAGTTTAACTGTATTACTATTGATTTTTTCACTGTCATGCTGTTCACTTGTCAATGATGTAATTCTGTGTCACTGCATCTGTATGATCCGTTCTGACCCCGCCAAGCTGAAACAAGGTATATTTTATCATAATATTTTCCAATTCTATATTATTAACAATTATTATTTCGATTTAATGCTACTAATTATTTATATTTTATTAGACACAATTTATATTTTTATATTTGACATAATTAAACATATCAATTCAATTTACTCACACAGTTGTTTAATTGCACACATTGACATTAATATTCACAAGATAACAATTTTTACAACAAAGAAAACTACAATCATACCATCTGCACACTGGGTTTTAATAAACTTACTTCTGTCCCAGGCCTTGGGCTGAAAAATTTGATAGTTGGTTTATTTAATGCCGGGTCTTTAGGCACTAAACACGAGGAGTTTATAGTGGCGATGGGGGAGGAGAATCCGGACATCATGGCCATAAACGAAACATGGATGGAAAGTGAGAATGACTGCAGGGCACCCAGATTGCCAGGCTACCAGCTGAGACATGTGCCAAGGCAGAACTGCATTTCAAAAGATTGTGGTGGAGGGGTGGGGTTTTATATTCGTCGAGGTCTTAATGCTAGGCTGCGCCAGCATCCTAATCCTGAGTCTGCCATACAGCAGATGTGGCTATCAGTGCGCCTGATGAATCATGAAATCATTGTTGGAACAGCTTACAGACCCCCGTGGCAAAGCGTGGACCTATTTCTTGACGGTGTTACTGAATCTGTAGCCGCCTTCTCGGGAGTAGACGGCATAGTGCTGGTGGGAGATTTTAACATGGACCAGCTGGACGTAGGCAGTAATAAGCACAGGCTTTTAAATCAATTTACACAATGCCTAAACCTAAAGCAGCTAATTACAGAGCCTACACACTTTACTAGCCACAGCAGCACCTTAATAGATGTGGTTTGTACTGATATACCAGCAGTGCAAGTGAAGGTAAGATATTCACCTGATTTAGGAGCACATGCGATGCTTTTGGCAGAGCTGAAACTAAAAAAGGAAAAGGCCAGCCCCTGCTGGGTATCATATAGGCCACTGAAGAGCATACTGCCCGAGAGACTGGTTGCAGACCTTGATGTTATCCAGTGGGAGGGTCTCAATAGCATTGAGGATGTGAACTGCCTAACAAAAGCTTTTACTCTCTGTGTTCGTGGCCTCATGGACCTGCATGCACCACTGAAGACAAAAAAATTCAAGCATCCACCTCACCCATGGATAACAGATACTATTAAAGAAATGATGAGGCTCAGGGATAAGTATCATAAACAATATAGACTGCAGGGGACTCCATTGCTCAGAGACAGCTACAGGGAAATGAAGCAAGTTGTGATAAGAGCAATCGAACATGAAAAGTCCTGCTTCTTTACCTATAATATCTATAATAAACTCAGTGATCCAAAAAGGTTATGGAAAAACCTTAAGGACTCGGTACTTCCAAACAAAAAATCCAACACTGAACTACCGATAATATTCAATGACCCTGATACAATCAATTCATTCTTCCTTAATGTTCCCAGTGCTAGTGAGGTCACCATCTCACAGCTGACTTATTTTGAGTACCATAGAATTAATGGCTCTGCTACCTTCTCTTTGCAAACGGTGGGGCAGGAAACAGTTATGAAGACAATAAAAGGACTGAAATCAAATGCTCTGGGGAGTGACGGAGTATCGTTGGATATGTTGCTGCTGACCCTCCCTCACTCACTGGCTACAATCACAGCCATAGTCAATCGCTCTATAATGGAGAGTCAATTCCCCGATGAATGGAAAGTGGCCATTGTCAAGCCTCTGCCTAAGTCCGGCCACCCAACATCCCTGCAGGAGCTTCGGCCAATAAGTCTTCTGCCATGTGCCTCTAAAGTGCTGGAGAGAATAGTATGCGACCAGCTGACCAGCTACCTAGAGAAAAATAATTTGCTTCCATCTCTGCAGTCAGGCTTTCGCAAGGGATTTGGGACGGCCACGGCCCTGGCAGATGTTGTGGACGGCCTTCTGACAGCCCAAGACCAGGGACTGGTGACAATCCTGCTATTTCTTGATTTTTCACGGGCGTTTGACTCCATAAGCATACCCCTGCTCCTATCTAAGCTGAGGTACTTTGGCTTGGACACTAGCACAGTAAAATGGTTCCACAGTTACTTGACTGATAGACGACAATATGTGGAGCTGAAAGGACCTGACGGCACTATACTGCAATCTAAACAGAGAACTGTTAACAGAGGAGTGCCACAAGGATCAATTCTGGGGCCTATCCTGTACATTATCTACAGCGCAGACATCACAAAATGTATCAGATATTGCAGGTACCACATGTACGCTGATGACATACAACTGTACTTGCCATTTGTCTCTGCAGAATGTGAAGACGCTGTTACCAGGATCAATGATGAGCTGCAGCGAATAGTGAACTGGTGCTCTGCAAACTCACTTACATTAAACGAAAGGAAGACAAAGGTTATGGTTGTTGGAACGGCTAAGAATTTGGCTAAACTTGATAATGCTGCAATTCAAATAACAATAAACGCTGAACCAATTGAAAGAGTGGACAGGGCAAGGAACCTGGGCTTGATTTTTGACAGCAACCTCAGATTCGAGAGCCATGTTGCAGAATGTGTAAAGAATTGTTTCTACAGACTGAGGCTGCTGTATAAAATCAGACCTTATTTATGTGTAAAACTGAGAATAGCATTGTGCGAATCGCTGATTCTTTCGAAACTCAATTACTGCGACACAGTATATGGTCCATGCTTACTCGCAAGGTCTGCAAAGCTCATCCAGCGGGTGCAAAATGCATGTGCAAGGTTTTGCTTTCACATTCCACCACGGACTCATGTGACGCCATATCTTAATGCAGCAAATATATTAAAAATGGAAGCACGCCGAAAACTACACCTAGCAACTTTGCTATTTGGAGTAATAAAAACCCATAAACCTGCATATTTGGAGGAAAAGCTGCTTTGGGCATGGGGTGGGAACGGGCGGGGGAGAAGAGCGTGCACGCCTGTATTTCTGACTCCCCGACATCGCACAGTGACCTTCCGGGGATCTTTCCGATTCGCCGCCACGCGGTGCTGGAACTCCTTGCCCCCTCCAGTGCGCGCCCTGAAAGGGAAAAAAACCTTTCAGTTACAATGTAAAAAAGCCTTTCTCTCAAGCCAACAAGAAGAGGCAAAAAATCATGTGATTTCAGTTCCATCAACTTACCAACGTAGTATGCGCGTCGTACGTGGGGGCACGGCAAGATCCACGCACCAAACAGGAGGCTAGATCGCTTTCTGTTTCCTCGTTCAGCCGTGCTTCTAATTTAAACCCGGCTACAAACTGAAATTAATTTTGAATCTGGGGTGTGGTTTTTAACAAAGCGAAACGTGGCGAATTTCTTTTACTTTTTTTTGGTTAGGTGTGGGTTACAGAGCGGGTCTACTTATTTGACAGATGACAGATTCTAGGGTGGGAACGCACGCCCGCGCGACCGGTACGAGACCGGTGAGATGAGGGCGCTGCAAGCGCAGCTAGTACCTAAGAAGAATCTGATAATTTGAATGTAAAATGAATAATTTATTTATCTTATTTAATTATAATTAATGTAATCTTATTTCTTTTTGTGTTTTGTTCTTGTTTTTTTTTCTTTTTCTTTTCAAGTGTGTGTTTACACCCAGCGCCTAACAGGGGTTCCCGCTGAAAATCAGTGTCGTGGCATGCTAACCATCTGCTGTCACGATATATACTGAGCGGGGACCTTTTTGGCACACCTGGGCGCTTTGTTTTTTTTTTTTGTATTAATTTAATTTTAGTTGTTTTTAATTATATAATGTAATTTATTTATGTTTTTAATTTATATAATGTAATTAATTTATATAATGTAATTTTATTTGTGTGTCAAATAAATAAAAATTCATTCATTCATTCATTCATAATGACCGTGAACTAGGGCCGGGGCGGGACGAGGCCGGAGCGAAACAATGTTAACCGGGACCACTATACTTAGTAAATAAGAAATTACGTCTGTCTGTTCTTTTTTATTTGTAAGACATTTATTTAGATTAAGATATAAAAATACGGTTCATCTATGGGTTTAATGGTACATAGACAAAAAATAATCATGTTTGCGTAAGTTTTACTTAAACAAATCTCAGGTGATTAGAATAAATATGCTTTACATTAATTCATATTATGTTTTTACTTTATCGATACTTAGGCTCACTTGCGCATGTTAGAACCTTTTTGTCTTTGTCAACATCAATGAAACTGACAGAAACAGTACCGTAACCATGAGTTGCTGTCGACTAGTTCACTATAGTCGCTAGCGAGTAATCACGCATTTCATAATAGTCGTACCATCACTCGCGATGACTTGTTAGCGACAACTCGATAGTTAAAGACGATACAAATGTACTATCGTAAATACGCAATCAAAGATAACTACACACCTATATGGCTGTTTCTTTTTAGCACACTAAAAAGACAGAGGTAGGTAACAGAAAATGTCTCGGTAAAACCTGCCAATTGTAAGCGTCAAAGAGCAGCGGTGTAGGTTTAAGTTTTACGTGTGTTGGTTTATTTTGCCTTTCTCGTTATTAACTTGAAAAAACTTATGTACTTAAAAAAACAATGACTATTTTTTTCGAAAAAAAGTGGTTGCAAGCGCTTTCAGGCACAGTGATGACATAGATGATGAACAAGATCGCAAATTGTATCTTGTATTGTTCGTGATAATATTTATTAAAGATAAAAATTAAAACTAAGACATGCTACATAAAAAAAATAACTTAAAATATACCTACTCAAAAACGAAACCATTTTCTTGCGACAAGAAAAGGGGCACCCAAAAGGCAAAGAGATTCAGAATTAAGAATTGTAATGTTGGGAGCAAGGGAATTAAATTTATCAATGATATCCTGACGGTAACCAGACGAAACGTGATCATTAATATAAGTTCACATTTTGAATGGTTCAGAACTAAGCTTTATTTCTTAAATCCTTCTATAACCAGGACAAGTTCTTAGAAAACAACATCTGCTTTGCCTCCAAAGGAGCCGTCTTCCAGATACCAGGTATTGAATTTAGAATATAAGGATGAAATGACATGATGAATGCCTAAACTAAAAAGGGCTGGACCTAAAGGGTCGCCTTGCTGTACACCAACTGCAGAAACAATCGAATGTTCATTGTAAAGCAATTTTGATTGATTATTGTAACACTGAAAAACAAAGGGATAAATCTGTGGAGTGTGAGTCTGAACTTCATTCAGCATGGCAGACCTGTCAAGAGAATTGAAAGCATTCTTCACATCGACTTTAAAAAAAACTTCAGATTCGTCACAGGAGAGGAAATTGCGAGCGGAATGAACCACGGCCTTTCAACATCCCTTACTGCCGAAACCAAGTTGTATGGGTTGAAAAAACTCTTTCAAAGGAGAAAAAAGATCACGACAGGCTAGTTTGGCTGCAAGACGGCGAAACCTTGAGCCAATAGCAATAGGGCGAATGCCACCATCTTTTTTCGAAAGGCACAATGTCTAGCACCAAATAAAAACGGGAGAAAACTTTCAGAATCCCTGCCAGATAAGAGAAGGTTGCACAGTTTCGTAATGCTGGAAAGCAAAATTCAACCGGCGTCAGCAGCGGAAGCACTCACCAAGTCCTTAAGGTGTTGGGGAGTGATACCGTCGATGCCGCCAGCAGAACCAGCCGGAAAAGACATGATGGCATCAAACGTGTCGCCGTCATCAAGTATCTTTATGGGTTGGAAATTTTGAGGAGGAGGAATAGGTAAAGATGGAGAATTTGGACGTGAAGGATGCTTACTACGAAGGCTCTCGAGAGTTTCCTGATTAGGGTGAGCGAGTGTGTCATCGGAGAACAAGACTTGGGCTGCGTTTTTTAGGTCACCGTCCATAACCTTGTTCTCAACGGTACGATAAACGTTAAAGTTGGAAGATAGCTTACCAGACGAACTGCACGGAAAGGATGGATTGTGGGAATTTGAAGCATTATCTAAAAGCGCCCGAGTTAAAGTTTTAGACTGAGAGTTTACATGAAAAACCGAGTATGAAAATGTAAAAAGATTGTGCCAGGCAGTTTCAGTATTATCGAAACATTTTTCAATACAAGAAAAAAGGCATTTAGCTAAAGCTATTCTCGCCTCCTAGGTATTCTTTTAACTAGCGGAGTAGATTGGTGGAGGTTTGTGATAATAGATTCAAAAGATAGAGAAGAAGATAAAGGATTTGAAGTAGAGGGTAGATGGAGAGGCGGGTAAATTGGTGCTTTTATGACTGCGGGCAATATGAATATTAAGGCCCCTCTTACCTTTTAAAGCCCTATTGGAATTACAAATTGAGCAGTGAAAGAACTGCGGCTGCCCGGCTGTGAGTGGGTGCCCACAGATGGTGATAATATACTCATAGACCTTAACACTTAACACCGAGAGAAATTTTCAAAAACCTGCCACAACACAAAATTTAAACTTATGACACAAAATTAAATACGAAAACATAAAATGAAAATAAAACTTAGGAAATAAACATGGATGACGGACGCTGACAGCAGGGGATGCGCAGGTCTGGTTGCCTTAGCAACCGGAGTGAGTCCCTGCCTGCCAAGTGTCAACACCAGCTGGACGACGCATAGGAGTAGTGGGGCTCCGCAACGTGTTGTGATCAGATTTTTGCTTTGTTGGATATGTATTTGCCACGAATTACAGAATTACTATAAAACATTAGGGCAGCACGGGGTCGGAAGATATTGATTTTGCTAAGTCCGCCAGTACATTATAAATTAATCAATAATTCACGCTTCGTTATGCTAATGAGTAACTCTACTACAGTTGAAACGGTTTTTCTCGATGGCATTTGTCACATTTGTCATTCACTGTACCCATTTGCTGTGGCTGAAAAAAACCGTTAGTCGTTTACGAAAACATTTCGATAGATTTTTTACGAAGTGGACCCATACTGACGATTTTAGTTCCGCAAGTGACCGCTAAAGCGCTGTGCAATTTTCCATACACTTTTTTTACATCGTCACTAGTGAGTTTTTAAAAGTAAACTCATAGTAACGGTACATAAATTACGATTAAAACTGCTACTACTTTAATCCTGACATGTGCTATGGGGCCTACGGCCTATGTTAAAGTAATAGTGTTAATCTACAATAAATCATTTGTTTCTTATTCATCATAATATTCTTAGTATCTACACAACCTTTACAGATTACCTCAGGTATCATAAAAAGCCTTCGCTTTTTAGAACACTACGCTTAAAATAGTTCTAGTGTGCCAATTGGTGCATAATAAGTAAAAAAAATATATTTTTAATGTACACTTACGATTTTGTATTTCTTTAGCGCTGGCAATTCTACTAACATCGAAAGGCAAAGAGCAAATGTTTTACAAGAATAAAAAGTTTTACAAGCAAATCGAAGGCGTCGATAAGATAAGGTGGCGATGCACTAAGAGGGGCTGCAGGGCGTTCTACTGTGTCGTCTCTGGAGTCATCACTAGGAGGCAAGAGGTCCACAATCACTACGACGAATGAGGTGCTTAAGAAGTGTCTAGGATGAGTAAATGATCTATTACAAATACGTACGTACCGCGCGAATGTGTGTGCTGCGTAGGTTTAATTTTTAATTTGGATTTTTATGTAGTGTAATATGTAATCCTACAATGTGGACTGTCAAATTCCAAAGGAGTAATAATATTATGACACTTTGTAAATATTATGAAATTTCGACTTTGCGTGCCCGCCATTGGTTCATGGTATTGTTTTTTTTATATCTATTGGTTTGGTATGTCTATTGGTATTTATAACCCGACTGCGCCAGAAGGAGGGTTATGTTTTTCGAGCGTATGTATGTATGTCCATTTCATTGGCACGCCCTACAGCCCAAACGGATGAACGGATTTTAATATATGAGGAGTCATTTAATTTGCAATAATACAAGAAGTGGCATAAGCTTTATAAAGTTTGAAAATAATGAGTAATAATGAAGAAAATGGGGGAGGAGGATTGTATTTTTTTATGTCATAGCAATATAAGTATCAAATGAAAGCTAGCATCTTGAACATTACAAAAATAAATACTCATATGAGATATTATGTTTATATATTTAAAAATTAAATGTCAAACTCGATACACATCGTCGACCACGAGTTAGTCGTAAATCAGAAATAATAATAAATAAGTTAATCGCAAATATCTTATAAAATAATAAACCCCAATTTTACTTATTATGAGCATTACATTTAAGAACTTTGAAGCAGTTACTTAGCTTAAACTCGACTCTTTGAGAAACTAAAAGTCTTCAAAAAATATTATT
This sequence comes from Pyrausta purpuralis, assembly GCA_963924145.1. Lineage (NCBI taxonomy): Eukaryota > Metazoa > Arthropoda > Insecta > Lepidoptera > Crambidae > Pyrausta > Pyrausta purpuralis. The sequence continues at coordinate 26,775,412 of OZ001643.1, forward strand.
AATAAAACTAAAAAAAAAAACGATTCCTTACAAAATGCTCGAAGGTGCTGCAGGTTGCAAACGTAGTTTTGGTAGATGTTCATGTATTGTTTGTCCCCGCCTGCAGCACCTCAAAGTAATTTTGCCTTGTTTTTCCCTTTTCAGTGCATTGTTGTAACAGTTGAAAAAAAGTGTTTATAGACGTAAGAAAATGTTCTGGTAATCAGAGCGTAAGAAGATTAAAAACTCATTTGTATTTTTATAGTACAATATGATACAAGTGTGCTAAGTTGACTATTATATACAAGGCAACATTGTGTGATCCAAGAAAGCCGCGTATATTATGGTTACAGGCACACGTGTTTCAGACGACGTTTTTCAACACACTTGCGAGGAAAAAACAACAAGGCTCTTAATTTAGTAAGTTTCAAATTATTGAAACAGTTACTATTAGTACAATTTTTCACATAAATACTGTTTGTTGCTAAAATTAAAGCTGTTATAACCCGACTAAATTATATCGCTTCTTCTTTTAACTTAAGACTTGGTACTAGGGTACAAATGTTAATTGGTCGGGTTCAAAAACTAAAGGCACTCGCACATTTCAATAATGTACTGAAAAAGCACGCGTGTTTGATATCTAGGATTATGAGCTAAAAATTGGTGGAATTAAAACGTGATTTTGAGCAAGTGTGTTGAAAAAAGTTATTTGTCTGTACCTTCATGCTTGATTGATCTTTGTCCATTAAATAAAAACTATAGAAAAAAATACGGTTTTACTTACCTAATTGTTTTATGATTTAGAACGTTGTATTAGGCGTTTTATGAATTCAAATTCAGAATACAAATTAAATTTTTCCTCTTCTTCTGTTTTTTTTCGTTAGGCTAATACTTATCATTTCCAGTAGATCCGAGGAAACCTGTAGAGCGATCAAAATAACTTCTGTAGGAAAGGATAGTTTTAGAAATATTGTTAGTTGCCTCCTAGCAAGTGACATTTTTTGTTCATTATGTGCACTGTCTGGACATTTTTGTAAGCATTTAATGTTATCTCATTTGGAGATGTAAGTAGACATGTTTCACAGAGCAATAAACACCTTCTGTTAAGGTCATTTTTGTTATTACTTATGTGGATATGTGCCACTTGTCAGTTTCGTTATTATATCAATCAATCATGTTTTTTTCCTGTTGTCATCATGATAGTTAATATTTCTAGACCACGAAGAAATATACGTGACTATAGTATTCTTATGCCTCTTAAATTCCTTGGTGGTAATACCTAAGTAGATGGTGACTCTCTTGCCATTTATAATGGATTGATGTCAAATACTACGAGCATATGTAAATGTGATCCAACTGGTTAAACGTATATTTCTTTAAGGAACAATTAAACAGAGTACCGGCGCAGTGTAGAGAACAGTCAAATTACGCCTATTATAATAGATTTGTTTTTCAGGATCCGTTCAAATCGTCATGTCCAAGAAAGGCAAGCCTCTTTTATGCGTGGACGGCTACACGTATTTCAAGAAAACGAAGAAAAGTAATACGAGCAAGACGTCGTGGGCATGTTCCACTCATGTGCCTCGGGGGTGCAAGGCGGTGATACACACCACGGAGACAGAGATTATAAGAACTAATACTGTTCATAATCACTGAGGCAAAACGGTTAATGATGCCTTTAATAAACATTTTGATAGAGTCCCAGTCTAAAAAAGTAATTCGTTTAGATTCATATTTTTTTAGAAGTTTGCCAATTATTATATTTTTTATGTATTTATTTATATAAAGCTATTGCATAGCTTTTATCGCGGGCCTTGAGCGTTGAGACCGAATCCAGAAATTCCGTAACGAAAATAACCTAACACTCCGACCTGCACAGCGATGATACTTTTTAGTTTTTCCATCTATCGATGAATAGCAGAACTTTTAATGACTTTTTGAAATATCACGCTTGTCTCTTTAGTTTAGTAACCCACCTTTAGGTTGTATCGGTTGTATTAATAAAATAAATAAATAATTATAATTTTGCATAAGTTGATAAAAAATGCTATGCAATAGCTTTACCGCGGCAGTCTCCGAGTGCCACACGTCTTCTTTTTTTCTATTGTATGTTTGACATCACAATACTAATATACTTCCTTTGGAATTAGGACATTCAGGGTTTTAATGTACTGATAAATTGACAAAGAGAAGTTAACTTCCTATATTGATAAGGGTCAGTAATATGGTTACCTCATTAGCATTCATCATTTACTATTTAGTCAGCATCCCTGCAAAATAGAAAATTATGCTCTTACGTTTAATTAATTGATCTACCTCAATTTTTAATATTGCTGAATTATTTTTGTTTTAATTCACTATCATTCTCGTATTTTGTATTGTTTTACAGTTTTATGATATGCAAATGCTTCTCAATTTCTTTTAGTTCTTTTGTATCGTCTATTTTTGAACGTTGTTGTAGTTTAACAAACGCCAAGGTAAGAAAAAAAAATATTGTTTACTCTAGAATACTGTTAAAACAAGTACACGATCATAATAATTTGTTTTAGAAATGTTGGGAAAAGTACAATTTTCAATATTTTTCATGAAGTTTTGAAATTATTTAATTAGTAATAGATTTAAAAACGAATCTATTACTAATTAAATTATTTCAAAACTTCATGAAAAATATTGAAAATTGTACATTGTGAATATTAATTTGTAGTTTTAAATTTAATCACGCATGTTTTGTATTTTTTTCTAAATAAACTTTTTAAAATTTTGGGCCTATCTCATTTATTCATTTCACACAAGGCTGAATATAAAGTTTAATTGAATTAAAACTTAAATATCCTGTAATTTATTTTTAAGTGGTTTAACTTTTTAAAATATATATAGTTTTGATTAAAATAACTAATGTTTTTTTTATATGTAACTCAAAAAAAAATTCAAAATTCAAAATTACTTTATTTTGCACAAAGGCTATTGCTAGCACCTACACGTCCCAACATTGGCCCTACCACAGCTTCGGAACAATTGTGGGCTAGTAACTAAATTCTAAGGTTTTTTTTTCAGGACAAGTTCGAATGACAACTTCGATGCAAGGCAAGCCGCTGCTTTACTTGAATGGGTTCGCCTTCTACCGGAAGTCTACGGCTCATATGTCCCAGAAAACAAGATGAACACACCATCCTAAGGGATGCCGAGCTGTCATCTACGCGTATGCAGATAAAGTTAAAAAGAAACACAATATTCATTCGCATTGAAACCTGTTAATTACGCCTCTTCAAATTGTATGTGTTTTATTTGTTTGACTGATAGTTAAAGCGCTCTTCCTATGATATAGTCCACGAAGATAAAAATAAAATATTGAAATCTGCCTCCCTTGTTAACTAAACTTGAAAACTTAAATAATTTAGCTCTCTTAACTGCTTTTCTATAAGAAGCACCTTTCAATCGACATTTGAAAAAAGAGTGTAAGTTTAGGCAAGATGTTAAATGCTCTCTGAAGAGTTCTCAGTACTAGGTAATACAAATGCGGATGCATACTTAATGCATTTGTTAGTCGTATAGTGTTGTTATTTCATAAACTATTAATAGTATTTTTTTCGTGTTGTGTAACTTCATAAAAACTCTGAAACCATATTTTCGAATCACTCGCGTGAAAATGGCGTGTGATTTCCTTTCATTATTATTCAATTTTCGATTGAAAAATAGTTGTTCTCACGGCAATGATGCACAAAATATAACTTTTTTTTTAAAATACTTTTGTCTGTATTAAGCGTAAAATAGTTTACTTTTTATTGATTCTACTAATTGAACTTAAATTAATCGGAATATTGAGGCGAGTGATAAAAAATTGGGCTCGATTGCAGTAAAATGTTAATGCAGCCGCCGAAGTAAAGGCTTGCCATAGTCGAGGAGTTTAAGATCCATTACACATTGCGACTTTTAGCATCGATCCAGTCGCGCGATAGCATAAATGCAGAAGCGTGACTGCATCGATACTAACGCGAGTTAGTATCGTTGCAATCGCGAATATACAGTACATATTTTGTCTATATCCAGCTTCTGCATCGCGACTCCATCGATGCTAACTCGCGTTAGCATCGCGACTAAACAGTCGCGATGCTAACGCGAGTCAGTTTAACTATGCTTAGGTTTAGTTTAACTATGCTTAAAATAGCGCAAATGTATAAAAAAAATCATTTTGCGACTGCATCAATGCTGCATCGCGACTGTGTTGCTGCTAAAAGTCGCAGTGTGCAAAGGGTTTGATAAGTGTGCACGGGACTACGTCCAGCCTCTCAGTGTCGTAAAAAAATAAAGATTTCATCATATATCATGTGTCTATTCATTAACTAAAAGGGCGTTTACAAATATTTACAACGTCTCTAAAGAAATCACTGTTCTCTATTTTAGTGTAGGGGACAATGTCTCGCTATGCTACCGACATGTACTGTACTTAATAATACTTATTAAATTAGTTATGTAAATTTGTTATTTCGGTAAATAAAATGTATTTACTATTATTATATTTGTGCAGATGTGTATACCGTGAGACTATCGAGGAATGGTAAGAAAATAATAATATTGAATGGATTATCTTATTTCAAGAAACAATCTAGTAGATCTAACATTGAGCGCTGGGCCTGTTCCCCTCATCATAATAGAGGGTGTAAAGCTGCCTTAAAATCTTTGGAGGCGAAATCCTCAGCAAGAATACTAAGCACTTCCATCAAAATATTGAATAAAACGTAATTAAATAAATAGGTTCATCAAAATCACGTATGCGCATAATTTCCCTTTATTTTGTGTAAAAATACAATAACTTATAACGAATTAATTTATTATTAATTGTAGTAATTTTATTAATTCCCTAAGCTTGTAAGCTACATTTTGAAATACTAATCCTGAATACAGTCTACTATGCTTGTTATTTTTCATGTTCCTCTTTCATAAAATGATTTAAGTGTGTAGGTTAGTGTCACTGAAATAACGTTTATTTTTTGATGATTATAATTTTCTATATTTTCTTGAGAATTCCGCTTTGTTGGCCAGTTATGAGTTTTTGAAATAATAGAGTGTTATCTGTTTAACAAATTATTCTACAAGACTGTCGAAAAATGGAAAGCTTTTGATCATTTACGACGGTTTCTCATACTTTATGAAAAAAAAAACAGTGAAAGAGAAACTTGGGCCTGCTCATCGCGTCACACCAAAAGATATAAAGCGAGATTGAAAATAGTTGAAGGAGTTATCTTACAGAGCGATCTCGAACATAATCATGAACCTACTCGTCAGGATAAGAACAACTAATATTAGCAACACGGCTGCTTTAGTTAACTCTAATCTTTTTAAATAAGCCAAAATGACAGCTAAGATCGAACTTTCTTTTTTCATGACTACCGAACCAAAAACCAAAACCGGAGTGGTATGTTTTAATGTTGCAAACGTAGAGCAGTAGTATTTTAACGATCAATAGTACGAATTGATTCTGTGATATGAGTTTTTAGTAATGAGATTTTACTCCTTAGGATAGATGTTTAATAAAAGTAAAACATTATTACTTAGAACTGTAAATGGACGTACAACATAATGCAGATCTGATAATAAACAAAAAATCTAAGCATTTTCCCTTGAAATAGCAAGTCTTGCAAGATTATACTTGAATAAATTGTAAGAAAAAGTTATGATAATTGAGGAAAAGTCTTGTTTTTTTTTTCATCTTTGCTTTAGTATTTTTTCTATCTTGAAAAAAAATGGTTTTAGTGATGTTCGTAAAATCTTGCAGAGGGAAGACTATGCTTCAGATTGGACAGTACAAATATTACTCACAAGGGCGAAGGGCTGAGGACTCGATGGATGTGTACCTATTTCAGCCTTAAGCAATCTCGCGTAAATATGTGTATAATATTATCATATATCTAATTATCAGACAATTATTAGGAAGTCACGAATACACCAGGACAGGTTAATTATACCGAAGCGAAGTAACAATTTGGTAGGGTAAGTTCACAAGCACTTATGAATAAACACACCTCCAAGTGAAAGTTTATTTTAATTAATGAAAAATTAAACGTTTATTATATTTACCAAAAAAAATACATTACACTAAACTTGTATATCTTATATTATTTTAGTTAAGTTCGTGAAATCTCAACGCGGGAGAACCATGATCCGGATAGACCAGCGCACGTACCGCTCCCAACTGGTGAAGGGGGCGAGAACCCGCTGGGTATGCTCCACTCACAACAACAAGCAATACCGCGCTGTTGTACATACTTTGGGAATGTAATAATAAAACTTAATGATACACGCAATCATTAAAAACGCACTCGTACAACATCAGATTAATTAAGCAAATATTAATTTTGTCAGGTTTAAATAAAAGCACACAAATTCAAGAATGAAGTACAAAATACTGTAATCTTATAGAAAACTATCATTAACAATCAAGTACAAAATACTGTTATCTTATAGAAAACTATAAGATAACAGTATTTTGTACTTGATTGTAAATGCTTTATTTTTTTAGGAGTCCTTGTGATACCTAAATATTTTTATTTTAATATTTTTGGCTGATACTTTCCACCAAAATAAAAAGCGTTTATCTCATATAATTTTCAGTGCAGTTCGTGAAATCAAAACGCGGAAAAACCATGCTCCAGGTAGGACGTTACACGTACTGTTCGCAACAGGTGTCGGGGGCGAAGACTCGGTGGTCGTGCTCGACTCACAATAACAGGCAATGCCGTGCTGCTGTACATACTTATGAAAATGAGATCATCAAACTTAATGATAAGCACAATCATTAGATATTGAAATCACTATAAATAACTATAATGAAATTATAACAATGAGACTTTTTCGATACTTTTATTCTTCGAACAGGGTACAACTTTAGATACAACCTCTTCAACTTGATGCCGCAAACCAACTGATCTGCCGGACTCCGCGCTCTCCTCGAATACAAAACTCCCCTCCAAAATATATCGGTGTTGCCAGCAAATAAATTTAAATGTAACTGTTATAAATACCAGTTCGAATAAATGATAGCAGCTATTTATTTGAAAATTACGACATTCGGCCGTCCTACATCGAGCAGCCTCCTGGCGCTCGAATGGCTTGCAGTTCAGTTGGGTTTAAACGAGTACACAAATAACCAAACATTACCTTATGATTTTGAATAGTAAAAATAGCATCTGAGTGCAATCTAAAGTTTTCAAACGGAATTTAAATAATTTAACATGTGCATGAATAATTATTAATGCCAAGAAAATTATAGTGCAATAAACAAAACATGAAATTTTCATTTTACACTCATAATAATGAAAGTTTGGTTGCAAAATGCTAAGAAAGTATATATAAAATTTGTTTCAGATAATTAATAATTTCCTTGAGTCATTACGACATTCGCGCAGTAATAGCAAATATTCTACAATATATTAAAACATTTTGTATATACCAGACCGTCTAGTACTAAAGTTAAATCTAATTACAAATATATCTTATTGTTGATCTACTTAACCATTCGAAACAGCATATAAATAATTTGAATACAATTTTGGTAAGATTTATCAAGATTAAGTAATGATTAAAACTGTAAATAAATATTAATTTAGTTTTCTTTGGGTTTTATTTTATTTTATATAAAATAAAGCAAATATTTTAAACATTGTACAACATTAAACATGGCAGATAAAAATTTGGGCCAGCAAACATTGTTAAATATTGTTCTTACAGCGTCGCCAACGCCATCACTAGATGGCGATAATTTATGATAGATACCATTCATGGATATGGTGATAAAATGCTATGAATTCGTAAAATTATAAAAAAAATTCCCATTGATTTGATTATACAGCAACAATGTCTACAGTGAGTAATTATAAGCTGTAGAACTAATATTTTTAAAAATATTTTAAAATCTTGCAGATTTTGTGTACTACTTCGACTCAAGCTTATAACCGACTCAGTGTTTTTATTTAAGGTTGTCAATTGATCTAATCATTCATCAAAAGCGACGTTTCAACTATAGTAAGTTTACTTTTGCGTACTCTGAATATTCATAAAAAAAAAACTTTCAAAATTCTTTAAAACGTTCTCAACAAACGTAACTTGTAACTTTATAAGCGGCTGCTTAATACCCGACTTGTAGATTCACTACATTAATACTGTTTATTTTTACTCATTAACTAACGGTTACTAAGTTTAAAGTGCAATTTGTTAATTAAGTTATAGTTTATGTAACTTAAATGCACATTATAAAGAATTAAATTGAATAAAATACCCTTTAGAATGTTTTGAGAGTTTAAGTCGTAATGTTATTCGTCTGTAAATAGTGATCTTTACTAACCTTCAAACATGGGTAATAAAGTTTTGCAATGTAACCTAAATATTTTATGTATAAAAAGTGCAGTGTATTGCATTTACATTATCAAGGTGTAATGTACCAAACATTTGCCAGACAGCTTAAAAACTAAATCCTAATCGCTTTATCTGTTAAAAGAAGCATGATACAACATTTCCTAAAAGATCTTGATATTTAATAGTGTATAAATTATTTCAAATCCAATAAATCCAATCCAATCCAATAAAGTTTATAACACTTATTATTTATAAAATTATAATAAAAAAACAATTACAGTTACTAACAGTTACGTAATGCATTTCTCAAATGCGAACGGAGAACCAGCTAGGACGAAACTTTTATCAAACCCACCCGCAACATTATCGATACTTAATGTATGACTCGATTCTTGTTAAAGTTTAGCCGAAAGTAAAAATAAAAATAATTCATTCTGTGCTGTTAACTAGCATATTATATTTTAACACATTTTTGCTAGTAAATGATTTAAATTTAATCAAGTAGGCAGAAAACATTTATTCATTAATAGAATATTAATTTTATATTAATTTTGAACAAGAAAATTTCAATTATGAATTCGAAGCTATGAGTAAATATTTTTCTCAAGGGTTTTTAAGAAGTAAAACAAAAGCAATTATGAAAAAATTAGCACAAGGGCATAAGGTAATATTTATGAAAAATTGCATATTTTATTTAACTTTTACATATAAAAATATCTTTCATTTATGGTAGGTAATTAATATAGCACTCAAAATTTCATCACCATTATAACTTTGCCTAGCATCAAGATTATTATCTGGCTATGTTAGCTACTTGTAAGTTTACCATTGACTTATATCACTGTATCAAAAAGCTATGTCATTTAGAGAATAACCGCGTGGCAAACTCAGTTCATACTAGAGTACAAACGGACATATAATCAGCCACAGTTGCCTCCGTCAAAGAAATAGCACAATTAACCATCATCTGACAAGGAACCTGTCAATTTGCACACTTAGCTACAAAATCAGTCCATATAAAAGTAATAAACTTAACAATTCCTCGACGAAAAAAACAACCACTTGGCATATTTAGTTACAAAACCAATCCATATAAAAGTTGTCAGTGACTATCAGTCTGACAGTGACACTTAATCACTCTAAAGCAAATAATTCTTATTAGGGTCATAGCCCACTTAACTATTTCTCGGCATGGAAAAAAATGAAGTAGCGTACTTAGCTACAAAATTAATTCATATCGAAGTACATCTTAATCAGTCTGACATTGACACACTTATCAGTATGTAGGCAAATTATTCTCGTTAGGGGTAAAACTATCCAGTGAGGAAGAAAAGAACCAGTTGGGATACTTAGTGACAAAATCAATTCATATGAAAGTAGAAACTGACAATTTATCAGTCTAGGGCAAACTATTCTTGTCAGGGTCATAGCACACTTAACTATTCCCCGACAAATAAAAGAACCAGGTAGCATACGTAGCTACAAAATCAATTCATATTAAAGTACAAACTGACAAATTTAATCAGTCTTAGGCAAATTATTATCGTTAGGGTCATAGCACACTTAACTATTCCCTAACAAAGAAAACAATAAAGTAGCATAATTAGCTACGAAAGCAATTCAAATTAAAGTACAAACTGACACACTTAATCAGTCTAAAGCAAATTATTCTCGTCAGGGTCATAGCACACTTAACTACTCCCAGAGAAAGAAAGCAACCAGGTATCATAATTAGCTACGAAATCATTTTATATTAAAGTACAAACTGACATACTTAATCAGTCTAAGGCAAATTATTCTCGTTAGGGTCATAGCACACTTAACTATTCCCAGACAAAGAAAGCAACCAGGTATCACACTTAGCTACGAAAGCAATTCATATTAAAGCACAAACTGACACAGAATCAGTCTAAGGCAAATTATTCTCGTCAGGGTCATAGCGCACTTAACTATTCCCTAACAAAGGAAAGCAACCAGGTATCACACTTAGCTACGAAAGCAATTCAAATTAAAGTACAAACTGACACACTTAATCAGTCTAAGGCAAATTATTCTCGTCAGGGTCATAGCACACTTAACTACTCCCAGACAAAGAAAGCAACCAGGTATCACACTTAGTCGAAAAGCAATTCATATTAAAGCACAAACTGACACACATAATCAGTCTAAGGCAAATTATTCTCGTCAGGGTCATAGCGCACTTAACTATTCCCAGACAAAATACATTATTAAAATACAAATGCACTCCGTATCGTGCCTGTGCCGTCGGAGAGTAGCCCCAGCGATGCACAAAACACAACGTCGCACATGGGGACTAAAATAATTCGAATGCAAAGCGCTTCGTATCATGCCAATGCAGTCTGAGATTTGTTCAGACTATGCACAGAACACAACGTCACGCACAAGCATCGAAAGTCACACTTGAATTAAATTTATACGTCCCACTCATATTTAAATACAAGTGCACTCCGTATCGTGCCTGTGCTGTCGGAAAGTAGCTCCGGCCATGCACAAAACACAACGGTGCACACGAGGATTCAAATAATTCTAATACAAATGCGTTTCGTATCATGCCCATGTGGCTATGCACAGAACACAACGTCACGCATAAGCATTTGAATGTCACACTTGAATTAAGTTATGCTGCCTTGCCTTAGTCACGATTTGACTTTAATGCCAATAGATTCAACTTATTTAAATACAAGTACACTCCGTATCATGTCTATGCTGTCAGAAGCTCCAGCTATGCACAAAACACAACGTCGTACACGAGGATTCAAATAATTCGAATGCAAATGCTGTCGGAGAGTCGCCCCGACCATGCACGGAACACAATGTCACGTATAAGCATTCGAATTCCACACTTAAATTAGGCTTACACGTCCTAATCTTAGCTACGCTTTGTCTTTTGACCAGGTTAAAACCTCATTTAACTATTTGTTTTAAAATATGCAACCGTATTTCTTAGGTTTTAGAAATAAATTTATCAATTTTTAAATATTGCTTTCAACTACACGTGCCCTCATATTGTGCCAGTTTCATCGGAGAGTAGCCCCAACCTCAAACAGAGCACACTACGGCACACGTGGATTCAAAAGCTTTGAGTTTAAGTAGCACGACCGGAGGGTAGCCCCGACCACGTGCTACAAAAATCGTATTATTTAAAAATAAATTTCACTTGCTAATAAATAAATTTCACTTGCTAATAGTTAACTTTATCACTTCATATTCTCACTAACTTGGTTATAATTCAAGCATACACTATTTCACGTACCTTGTTCTTTGTGGGCTGCAGGTTCTTGCGCACTTCGGATATATAATGAAATTATAACAATGAGACTTTTTCGATACTTTTATTCTTCGAACAGGGTACAACTTTAGATACAACCTCTTCAACTTGATGCCGCAAACCAACTGAACTGCCGGACTCCGCGCTCTCCCCGAATACAAAACTCCCCTCCAAAATATATCGGTGTTGCCAGCAAATAAATTTAAATGTAACTGTTATAAATACCAGTTCGAATAAATGATAGCAGCTATTTATTTGAAAATTACGACATAACATACTCGTATTATGTCAGGCGGAGTGCAAGACCGTGTTTAATAATAAGTGAAATTAAATCTCATACCTGTCTATGTATGTTGTATTTTTATTATCCATTGGTCGTTTGGTTTATTTATATGTAGTACTTTGAATATACATAATGTTGTTTTGGTCACAAAATGTCTTTAATTTTGACAACGAATTCGCGTAACTAGTACCTAAGCTACAAATAGACGACAAGCGTTAGTAGTTTTTCGACTCATTCGATAGTATCGCAATAATAAATAGGTTTTATTTATACAATCATCCCTGAGCCAGAGGTCACTGACCGAAACAACACCTGTATATGTAATTCATGAGAAAACAATACAAGTAATAGAAACTTAAGCGGTGCTTTATTTTTCTGGTGCTTATTAGGTCCATCTCTTGGATCAATAGTCGCTTTTGTATTTTCTATCGCTGGTCTGGTTTGCTTAAAATTGGGCACATATATGGCTGTTTTAGGTATGTTCGTAATGTCACATCGCGCCATGTTTCAAATAGGACAGTGTACATACTGCTCCCAAATAGTCAAAGGGGCGAAACACGGTGGCAGTGTCGTTCATTTAAACGTACGTATGAAAACAAAATTATTCAATTTAATTACACACAATATCATTAGAAGTTCATTGCTACATAGTAACAGGTTGATTAAACTGAAATAGAGACACTAACCAAAGTGTAAATGTATTATTTAAGAGCAAAAAAAAAAGTATTTTCTAGTCTCTGCAGATATTCATTGACTTACCATTTTTACTATACTCCATACCACACCTTTTACTCGTTGTCTTACTTCTTCAATAATATCTGCTGCTTGTAGTTGCGAAAGTGTATCGAATTATTTTATTTACGTTTAAACCTTTACATTTCAGTGAAGTTCGTGAAGTCTCGCCGCGGGAAGACCATGATCCAGATAGGCCAGTACACGTATAGCTCCCAATTGGTGTCGGGAGCGAAGACTCGTTGGGTGTGCTCCACGCATATCAACAAACCAATGTTTGTTGATATGCGCGGCAATCCGCGCGGTCGTGCATACATATGACAACGAGATTATTAAATTTAATGACAATCACAATCATTGACTCGTTGATACATCACAATAGATTGATTTTTGACAGAAATAATTAGGTACTCAGATGTAAAATTAATATGTGTTAAACTATGTGAATAAATAATTTCTTAGTTTTTTCTTAATGTGCTGATATAAGTCTCTTCATTCCCCATGCTGACTGGTAGAGAATGGAATAAGGCAATAAGTCCGCTAATTGTACAACTTAGAGTGCAATAAAGTTTAAATAATTAAAAAAATACCTTTTTGTCACTGCACGAAACTCCTACGAATAGTCTATTCCTTTACCCAAAGGTTGTCTGGATGAGAACGCATTTAGCGATACGACCACTTTAGTTGTATATTTAATTAAAGCTTATAAACTATAATTTACTTTATCTTGTGCAATAAATAGTTATATTATTATTATATAATATTTAATCTACTTTACTTTGTATTTTCAGTTTCTTTAATTATCTCTGTTGATATAGGCATATTATTTTAATTACGGTCATACCTTTACATTGTAGTGAAGTTGAGGAAGTCTCGGCACGGGAAGACCATGATCCAGATAGGCCAGTTCACGTATACTGCCAAAGCGGCGTCGGGAGCAAGGACTCGTTGGTAGCATCATCGCGGACATATATATATATTACAACGACATAATGAAACTTTTAAGGGTTCCGAATCCGAAAAACGGAACCCTTATAATTTCGTATTTCACAGCCACTTTATTCTGTTACTATAAGCATCAAATTTGGTAGGAAGATGTATGATATGATGTGTGTATAATGATGTAAACACTATGATAAACAAAGTTATATTTTCAGTCAACAAAATATTGTTGTACATATTTTAGCTAAGTAGAAGTATGTGGATTCCCTAATTCAGTTAAAATTTGCACGCAACTCGCAGTGCGCGAGTCCGACTCGCACTTAGCCGGTTTTTGATAAACACAATCATTAACTGTTGATGTAAAGTAACAGGTCAATTGACATAAAATAATTAGACACACACAAAGAATATTTCGAAGTAAAATAAAATGTTTCCCACCTTTTGACTAAATTATTTCTAATAATATTTACTAATATCTGCTGATAGAAATTGACTTGCATCTTTAGCTGCTTCAATAATCTCTGCTGCCATTATTCACGAAATTAAACCGAATTATATCCATTACGTTCAAACCTCTACATTTCAGTGAAGTTCGTGTTGTCTCAACGAGGGAAGACCATGATCCAGATAGGCCAGTACACATACAGCTCCCAATTGGTGTCAGGAGCGAAGACTCGCTGGTTTTGCTCTACGCACAAAAGCAAACAGTGTCGTGCACATGTATACACGTATGAGAACGAGGTCATAAAAATAAATGGTAAACACAATCATTAACCACATAATATTGAAGTGAGCATCTTCAAAGGAGTCCCTTCAAACTAGTTAACAAAGTATTCATAATAACATAAAAGTACCTACTGTATTAAGTCTATGTGTGACTGTGTGTGTTTAAACCAATGATATTGTATTTAGAAGTAGATGACGCCTCGCGAGCTAAAAGAGTACACAAATATGGCACTGTCTGTTTAATGCATATCAATGGATTGACATCTATCACATCAGACATCAGTTTCAGAACAGAGTCTTAATAGAGTAGCTTTCTTAATATATTTTTCAAAGTATGTAGGTACATTACGTAGATCGTTGGCCTAATTTTAAATTGAGTTCACACTTTAGCTCGGTAGTATATTATTCAACAAAAACATTTTATTTTCAAACAATTTAACATTTAAAATATTGAATAATTATGTAATAAATGCAATTTGAATGATTCACGTGAATGCTTAAAATGTCATGGCGCCAATATCAGAGTCACGTTCACTGCTAGGCATTCACGATCACGTGACCACACGTATATTTTTTTACAAATTAAATTAATGAAAATATTTACAGTCCTTATTCAAATAAATAAAGAGATATTTATGAATACACCATAGTCATCTGGCATCATGTAAACAGGATGATTCCTTCAAATAACATGCTAATAGTTAGCGTACATATTTTTTCTACAATCGTGAAGATCATCCCTCACTGATGTGTTTATCAACAGTCTTTTGTTAACGCGAGCGCCGGTGACCTTTTGATCCGTGAGCGTCTACGCTGTTACTTTAATGAAATTGAAGGTGTACTTTATAATTATATAACAAAGACATATTCACATACATGCCCATATACATAAATGTGTTAGGGTCGTGCGGGCGGGATTCGAACCCGCGACTGCTTATCTTTGTAGTCCGGAACGTAAACCACCACACTATGGACGGTCGTTAAAATATTATTAAAAGAATATACGAGTAGTACCAAACTACTGCATCTATGGCACTGCCTTAGAATATCGACCCTATTGGTCCGTGGGTTGGCTAAGAAACAAAACTCACTAATTTTATTGAAAATACTTCAATCATGAATGAGAGGCATCATTAAATACAATTTACTTAACGGAAATATGATATTTGGATTGTTTATTTTTATTTAGTTACTTGTTTCTGCAGTTTTAAAGGCGCACTGAGGCATTAAGACAATGATGCCATCAAAACAGACTAAGTCAATGTTAAGACCTCACTTTGACGTGAGGTGGTGTTTGTTTGACTATATTTTAGCCTCTCACCGGTGATCTACTTCTTAATACAATATCATTGGTTCAAACACTCAAAAACCGCATTCGCAACCAATGTATCTACATGCCGTTGGTGTTTGTGTGTGCAAATTAGGCAACAAATCGTAAAATATGTCATGTTAATTAGGCCTGTTTTAAAATAGTTTTTAAAATTTTGAAAATACAAGTATAAGTTGGTAGTAGTTGGTAAGTAGTAATTTTGCAAGAAAGGATGTCCCAAAGAAAAATGGGTTTGTTCGTCTCACAAGAACGGAGGTTGCTGTGATTGTACATGCGATACAAAATGAGATCGAAAAATCAAACTATATTTGAAACAACTGTGGTTACTTTTGTTTTGTTTTTTGTTTGTTTCTAAATTTCTGTGGTTTACAGATACAGTAACATACATTGTGATCATCTTTTTTTTAACTGACATTGATTACTAAAAATAATTAAAAAAATATTTTTCTTTATTTTATACCTGTGATCAGGATTTGATGACTTCAAAATTATTATAATGGCACACGTTGGTTTTTCAAGTTGTAATATTTTTTGTAAGACTTTTACAGACCTCTATAGTTGGTAGCCCAAGTTTATGCTCGTAAATAATAAATAATGATACGCTGCTAGTAATTTGCATTTTCATTTGTGTTTAACTGATAACGTCAATAAACGCTAGAAGACGTACCTATAAAAATGCTTCATGATTTTATTGATTCTTCAAATCAGTGTAATTTAAATGATTTCCTTATATTTATTTGTAACAGTATAATTTTTTCGCATCGGTAATCTTAAATTAAATAAATGGTTGCAAAAATGCATAAAATTATTATCCCTTGGGAAAGAACGACAAAAGCAAGTGTGATAAAAACTGACGCATGGTGCCATGTAGCAGAACCGGTTTTGGCAGCTGTCAGTCAGTTTGGATGCCCATGAAGGCTCGCTGAAAATATCTTTTTTTAAGTGGAATTGTGTATATTTTGAATAAATAATTTCCTGAAACATAGTGACTTGATCGAAGATTGATAGTTATTCATTACAGCGATAGACCCCAACAAATAATCATTCAACAGGTAAATTAGTCCAAATCGAAGCCTGTTAATATACGATTTATATTTATCAATGCCCTTCAAATTTAAAGTACGGACGTAATTTACGTAAAAAGTAGTCAAAATTACACAAGTAATGCATATCTACGAATATTTTGTATAAAGAAATAATATTCAGTTTTAGACAAGAGCTGCTGTTCGATATTTTGTGTCGACTGTTTATCATGCGGTAATCACCTAAACGAAAGGTAATCTTATTTTAAGCTTCAATTGTCCTTCTCTTCCGATAGGAATATTTAATTTATGAAAAAATGTTAAAAGACCCTAACTTTGAATCTTTATTTTTTTGTTTATGTTATTTTGCAGAAGAATTTGAAAACGGCCTGATTGGCCATTCAATTTCCAATGCGCCCAATATGGAACAGGCAAGGTTTATTCCGTTTAAAAGAGGCAAGATGCTGTTAGAAGTCGGAGGGTTCACATTTTGTACTCAAGCGAAGACAGGATTGAAAACAAGATGGGTGTGCTCTACACATAACCATAAAAAGTGCCGAGCTGTCGTTCATACAATTAATGGAGAAATCATTAAGATAAAGAATGAGCATAACCATACCTAATATTTTACATAAAAAATATGAATTATATTTTTCTAAGCATCGTGCTTTCTTGGGAGCATACACATCTTTAGATTATAAATGATCTGTTTGTACCATTCTGGTTTGAATTGATGAATAAGTTACTGTATTTAAGGACCTCGTTAATTTTTTTCTTTCTATATAAAGAGACAATTTTCAAATTATACTTACACAATTGCAACAAAATTATTAAAAGTTCATTATTACGGCTTATTCCATAATACTTACATGAATACGAAATTGTTTGTGAAAGCGATTGGTAGGAACGCGAGACTGTAAAGTGACCATGATAAACTTGTGTTAGACGTTATCCCAAGGTCTGCTAAATACAATAAGAGCTGCCTGACTATATGCTTAAAAACATGTAATAGAATTTAAGATGACATCAAAAACCATAAAATTATACAATTCAAATCAGAACTATATAGGTGGCTTATTGATGACTTGATGACGATGATTGATGACTGACTTATAACATAAAAGACTTTATTGATGAATGCTAATACAATACAATTTAATCTGAAATGTTTCAATTTATTAAATATAATTTTAATATGTATATTGTTTGATGTAATTTGTACCTTATTAATATCATGTTATATTTTTATTATGCCAATGTATGAATTTTGCACGCTGTTTATAACAGCAAAACATGTGCACAAATTTACCAGTATGTACAATCTTTAAATACCATGTTTTAAGCAAATAAATGTTCTGATTCTGATTCTGATAACATCAGTTATTTTTTTAGTTTCACTTCAAGTAAGTAAAATCTCTTTTGGTGTCAAATATTACAACGGTATGACAATGCAAAATAAAATCTCATGTGTGCAATAGGTACAAAATTAGTATCATCAGAAAGAGACAAACGATTAAAAACACATTAGAAGCACACATTTTCTTTGAAGGCTACAAGTTTAAAAAATAGTAGATGGGTTTTCCTTACTGCTTTAAAGGTGATGATCTCGCCTTACTGTTATAAAAGCTAGAGAACTATGCACAAAGTTTAAAAACTCATCATATTTATAATAATACCATACTTTGATATCTGACAAGGTATATCCCTCAAGCGTATGTGAACGAGACAATAGATATTCTATTGTTATGCGGTCTCATGCGACCGCTCGGGTGTCGAAGCATACGGTTATTTGTCGATAGTGAAACAGGCCTTTAATCAATGCAAGAGCAGTTAGTGTCCTAATATGAATTCAGTTTCTAAAATCACATATTTACCAAAAAAACTGTCTTTAAAAAAATGAAATTTATAATTTGATTTTCATAACAGGGTTTGTACAATTCGTACTGTCACAAAAAGGGAAACAACTGCTGCAGTACGAAGGTTACACATATTGCTTGAAAGCATCGAGCGCCAATGGGAAATGCCGGTGTCTTGTTCCACTCATTGTGCTCGTGGATGTAATGCCATCATACATACATTTAAGAAGTATATTGTAAGTGTAAAAAATAAACATAATCATTAAAGATATATCTGACATCAAGGCCCGTCGCTTGCCTTATAAAACGTCCCGACGTCAATCCACACTGAGCCCGTATGGCGTCGTGGTGGCGTGATTGCTCATACATACTATCTAGTACTTGCGATAAAAAAGATATGGCAAATAACATTTTTGTAAGGCTGTGTGTTTTCGTTTCCAAATGGAGTCATGTCAGTTTTTTTAATTGTCATCAAAGTCAATTAAGCTTTGTAAACAACTTTTTTGATTCACAAGATATATACTAAATAGTCTTTATAATTGTAGTTTTGGGAGATGTAGAATTGGATGAGTATTTTCTAAGAGCAAGCACGTAAGTAGATATATTGAAGGAACTGCGAATGAAAAATTTATATTAGTGCATTATTAGTATGTCTGCATTATTAAATGATTAAATAAATTAATTTCATGTGAGATAACATTTTTCAAAATCCTGTTTTAATTCTTAAACGATTCTCAGTTACATAAACATATAATGCATCATAGCATCCTTGCCGCAAGGAAATGGTTTCGTTTTTGAATAGGTATATATTAAGTTATTTTTTTTATGTTGCATGTCTTAGTTTTATTTTTTTCTTGTTTGTTATGAATAAAAAATATATATAATGTATGTAATTGATCATATAACAAGAAGTACTCTAAGGACCAGTTCCACCATTTACACAAATACACGTTCAGTCAGAAAACTTCCACTCGTCTTAAAAAGAGATGAGTGTGTAGCACTCATGTATCGGAGGTTGTAAAGCGTCGGTACGAGTACACCTGTGGATAAGGCAATAATTGTGAAGATCTGTAACGAACATCACCATTAAAACATTAATTTATTATTCATGTTTTAAAGGTGTGCCACATGGCGTCAGCTTTTTGTGCTAATCATGGTTTTGTAATAAATAAGTAAACTCTGTGTTCTTAAAACACAAGAAAATATCAATTTTCTGCAAAAATGTTTGGTTTCGCAAACTAAATGTTGCTAAGATATCGTTGTCTGTTGTGCCGTTTACAGTCGAATTTGTAACCTCCTCCTTTTTTAAATCGGTTAAAAGGTTTTCTAGCAGTCGCCAACATACACATTAAAACTCCAAAAAATGTATCATCTTTACATCATCAGCACGGGGCAATCCATTGATTGAATACAAAGATTATAGATACGTGCATCATCTGGTTTTATCCAAGAGCATACAATGGGTCTGCCCTTCCAACAAATGGTGTACGACGAATGTGCATACTAGGGATTTCAAACTAGTCAAGACAGCTAACGAACACACCTCGATTTGTTCTAAATATAAATTCCAAACGACATTGTTCCGAGTCCATACATCGTTCGCCTAAGAACCAACAGTGATGAAAAGTACCTTTCTCGGTTTGAAATGACATGTATTTGTATGTAAGAACAATAATTTTTGACGGACACTTCATACGTACATCATTATAGCTTCATCATAGTGAATTTTAGGTTATGTTTTATTATTATGAAACATTATTTTCATTTCATCATAACAGCTATCTTATCGTCATACTAAGTACTGGCAGCTTGTTTTGCCTACTTCTTTCTTTCACAAACATGATGTTTAATATTACCGTAATATCATAGTAGGTACCTACCTACATAAACAATTGGGCGCCTTTCTTTCTCCTAAGTTCCCGCGCTTTTGTTTCTGACTTTGAAATGGTTGGGTCACTCCTGTCATCTGCCCTTTTTTTTCGAGGAACAAAGGTGATTTAGCCTATGACAGCACAATTATATTGTTTTTTTGTAAATAAAAAACGTTGAATTTACAGTATTGTATCCTTGCCTATTTACTAACTAAAGTAAGTGAGTGAAGACCGTATTGTGGTATTGGCCAAATCACAAAAGCCCATACAGAACACAATAGTATAAAAAAATATTATGTAAGGAGTTCAAAATCAAGAAAGTCCTTTTAAAATTGATTTTACAAAACAAAAGTGTCCGTTACAATCAAATGAATGTTTATTAATGCAAAAAAGAAGACATGAATTTTGGTAATTGACAAATTTGTGTTGATTCTTAGGCGAGTTTTATCAATATCCTTTGTACAGTTACAAAAGTCTTTCGTGCACATCATAAACAGGGTCACTAAGGAAATCTATTTACAATTGAAAATTGTTTTTATTGGTTTCAGTGACGTTAATAAAGACTGCAAAGGGTTAAATGAATATAAAAGGAGGAAAATATACCTATTATTTGAAGCCAGGAAACTATGGAAAAAAACAAACAAGCAGAGGTGGTGTTGTACTCAAAACAAGTACTGTAAGGCGTGCCTTCATGTGGTGGATAATAAAATTGTTGCAATATTCGATAAACATGACCATGACAAGAAAGGTAGCTATGTTGTTTTTGCACACAGCATCAGAGGATCTGATTTGCCATAGTTATTATTCAATGGCAAAACAGATCGTTTCGCACTTATGGCAATTACCATTAAGTAATTCAAATATGGAAAGTCATTTCATTTAAAGTATTTGACAAATAACGCTAACTTAAAGTTAACATTTAAAAACTTATTAGGAAATTATGAATCAGTTCACACAAAGATGCTGCACATAATACTCGGGCGGTAGTCTGTCGATATAAAGTAACAGCAGTCGCTTACAAAGAGGCAGCTTGTCGTCGACCTAAAGCCGAATGCGGTCGAATTGTCGTTGTAATGCCGGCAATATCACGTCAGCAGTGAGATTATGCAATTCAGCGCGAAAGTTTAAAAGCTTATTCCAGCAGTTTTGTTGCTGTTGTAATCAAGTGCTGCTCATATACACAAGTGCTGCTCATATACGCAGCTCTTTGATGGACCAGTTTATGATTTGGTTTTAAAACTAATTTTCTTCTTTTCAATTTATCACACGATTAAGTTATGAGATACTTTAATGTTCAATTTAAAAACTCTATCAATTGTGTTCATTTAACTGTCGCATATTTATAACATTATCTCCAACCAACTCTTATCTTTTGTTGCAGTATCCCAACTACTTGTTATTCAATTCTCTGAATTCTTATTCTGAAATACTTAATACTTCTTCTGAAATTTTGATACATATTACCTATGGGCAGCGTTCGGGAAATTACGCAAGAGTGTCTTCTCATCTCATCTACCTCAGTATCTAAAGACGAAAGTCTTCAACCAGTGTGTGTTACCAGTGATCCGAAACATGATCTCTTACTATGGGCCTCATAAAGAAGCTCAAAATCACACAAAGAGCGATGGAGAGGGCTATGCTAGGTGTGTCTCTACGTGATCGAATCAGAAATGAGGAGTTATGTAGAAGAACAAAGGTAACGGACATAGCTTTTAGAATCAGTAAGCTCAAGTGGCAATGGGCTGGGCACATAGTGTGAATAACTGATGGCCGTTGGGGCAGGAAAGTTCTGGATTAGAGACCCTTCGACCAAAGACGCAGTATAGGACGTCCACCAACAAGATGGACAGACGACCTTAAATAGATCGCAGGATCAAACTGGATGCAGACCGCTAGTGATCGGTCGCTGTGGAAAGCCGTGGGGGAGGCCTATGTTCAGCAGTGGACGTCCTTTGGCTGAGAATGACAATGATGATGATGATGATATTACCTATATGTCACCATATTATCTTTTACTTTCTGTTATGTGTTCAGTTCCAGAAAAAATTTTTTTTTTTACTACAGGGTAACTTTAACACAAAAACACCTAAATTTATAATTATTTTCAGTTTTCAACGTCAAGTTCTCGGAATCTCCGAAAGGCGATAGAAACGTGGTTGTAATTGGCAACAAGTTTTACAATAAGAAGGACTCCAGGCGCCCGTCAGGGAGTGAGTGGGCGCGGTGGGTGGGTGCTAAGTCCGCCAAGGGGTGCAAGGTGGGTGCTAACCATCATGGACATCGCTGTCTCGGTATATGATGTACACAATCATCAACCATGATGGGTGACCATCATTCTCGTTCACCCAACCTTTACAGCAACTGCTTACAAGCGGTTTGCATCCAGCGTTTGCATTCTGCATGCTTCATAAAAGAGAGCAAAATTTATCTGAGCAATGTTATGTTTAAAGATTTACGTTATTATGTACTGCGATCAGGCCAATAAAAACCAAGAGGTACCTTTATTTCTAAAGATTATTTCTGCATCTTTAATTATTTTTCATATTATATTAAATTAATATAATGATAATTCTATAGTTTTCGTTGCAGCAATTGTAAATAGCGATTTTCAATGAACTGAAAAAAATTTTCTTCCGCCTTTAAAAATGTTTTTTCTTTAATGACCTATCCCAAATATATTATTATTAGATCTTTGAACAATATAACTCATTTAAGTGTGCTTGTGTTTTCAGTTGCCATGTACATAACTTCAAAGAGAGGCAAAAGGAACCTGTACTTGAACGGTTACAAGTACTATCACAAAATCGACTCAAGATCCTCACGAACCTGTCCCAGAATGACATGGGCCTGCTTCCGGATCTATACTGGATGTAGAGCAAAAGTCGTCACCATCGGTGATACTATAGTTTCAGTAACAGAAACGCACAATCATTTACCTTGAACATGGCCTTGTTTTTTTTCCTGATCTGTACATACTCATATAAAAATTACAATATAAGAAATAATAAATTGGTAAATAATAGGTATAAACCCCTTATTA
Source organism: Pyrausta purpuralis (assembly GCA_963924145.1). Lineage (NCBI taxonomy): Eukaryota > Metazoa > Arthropoda > Insecta > Lepidoptera > Crambidae > Pyrausta > Pyrausta purpuralis. Next base: position 26,798,831 of record OZ001643.1, read on the forward strand.
CAAACAAGATATGCCAGATTTAAACCAAGCAATAAGGATATCCCACCAAATTTAAAGGTATTTGCCGTAGTTAAAATGCCGTTATTAAGACATTATTTTTAATTGGTCAATAATATTTTAGTTCTGTTCCAAACTTGGTACTTACTCTGTTTTCAAAAATGATAAGATGAATCGCTCTTCAAGCAAATTGTGATGATTATATTTCTTCTAAATGTCTAATCACTTTTTGTTGAACTTTTTCCGCTAAATAAAATATTTACTTAATTAATAAATTCTATTACTGAACTTAATGAAACTAATGTTCATTTTGTCAAAACGTGGGAAACAAAAATTGGTTTATAAAGGGCACAGATATTATAGGAAGATTGACTCAAGACCGAGGAAAAAGGGGAAAAGGGCCAAATGGGTGTGCTCTCGACACAGCAGTAGCAACTGCCACGCTAAAGTGTTTACTCTAGATGATGTTATCGTTGCACTGCAAGAAGACCATAATCATATTTGATATTTTTTAACATAATTGTACCGTATGTTGTACACTTTGCGGACTTAATGCATCACGGAATTCTCTACATTTTTTTTCTTTTTGGTCGATATTGGCATGCTAAATTAAAATGTTTTAAATAGATATCTTTTTTAATTTTATGGACTACCTTCGTTTACTAAAATAGCTTTTGCAACTTATTGAACTACATTTCTGCTTCATTTAAAGTTAGTCTTATAAGCTTCTCGTAAGATCACTAATTCGTGAGAATTTTCTCTATACTTACTACCACAAGCGTGAAAATGAGCGAGACAAAACGCAAAATAAAAAGAGATGGGTATTTTCCACTCACTTCTGCCGTGGTTGCCGCGCTGTTCTATACACCATTGATGACGTCATCATCGGTGCCAAGAAGGACCATAACCATGAACCGACGAATAACCAAAGAATACCCATTATGTAACAATTTAAAATATATTATGTTTTCTTTAATCATGTTTGTTAAAATGTTTGTATATGAGTGAAATATACGCTATTCCGACCGGAAAATATATATTTTATCGATTTTACACCACACCAACGTCACACATTTTAACACCACTGAAGTTAAGTCTTGTGTAGCATAAATTGGTGATGGCATTGCTTTAAATTCAGGATAATATACATTATACTCAAATCATAATCAGAAACGCATCCGAATCTTTATAAAAATACAGATTTGAATCCAATCTTCGAAACATCTGTTCAAGGTAACCCAATAATTATTTTAGACGGTTTCTGATGTCGTTTGAAGAGGGATTATCGGAGAGGGTGTATTCTACTATGAAACTTGGGTTTAATGAAAAATTCACTACCGTGGGTGACATGATCGTATGGGTCTTACGACCGTGTGCACAACCACCCAAGGTCTCGGAGGTTAGGTGGAAAGAAGTGACCACAATGTAACAAAAAAATTAATCCAACATGAAATTGTAAGCATGTTTTCTTTCTTTAAAAAAAACCGGCCAAGTGCAAGTCGGACTCGCGCACTGAGGGTTCCGTGCCAACTTTAACTGAATTAGGGAATCCATTTACTTCTACTTAGTAAAATACCACAATATTTTGTTGACTACAAATATAACTTTGTTTTTCATAGTGTTTGTATGAAGTACAAAGTTATGTTTGCGGTTGTTGAAAATGTGCTATATCTCAAAAACTACTTGTTCGATCCCCTCCGAACTAATTTTCGTTGAAAGTATTTATTAAGATCTACATCATATATTTTTTTTTTAAATTTACACTTGCTTGGTTTAGAAATTAGATGGGGGGGGGACACCCATTTTACCACTTTGGAAGCGTCTAGCTATGAAACGAAGAAAATGGTTTAAAAGAAAATGGTTTTAGAAACCTCTATGTTATTTTAAAAGACCTATCCATAAACACCCCACACGCATGGGTTTGACAAAATATTTTTTTTTTGGTTTTAGTTTCATGTATGAGAGCCCCCCTTAACTGTCATTATTTTTTATTTTTGTATGAGAATCGGTAAGCGGTTAACAACATACATCTTCCTACCAAATTTCAATTGTGTAATGCTTATAGTTACAGAATAAAATGGGTGTGACATACGGACGGACAGACAGACAGACAGACAGACTTGACGAAACTATAAGGGTTCCGTTTTTTGCCATTCGGCTACGGAACCCTAAAAAAGATTTGATTGAAGAATAAAATTGAAATATTTTACTCAAATATTGTTTCATCTATTTTATTTTATTTATTAAAAATGGTCTCCTGCTCTTTTATTTCCAATAATGTTCTTGTTATAATACTAAAAGGCAAAAACAGAATTACACGTTTAACGCCAGCACAATTTAAATAATTTATCATTTACTAACACAAGTCTGGCGTTTATTTGATTATTAAACACCTTTAGGTATCAATATGACGTAGTTAAGTCTTCGTTAAAGAAAAGTATTAACAATCAGGTGTGTTCAACCTTTTCTGATCCAGGACCTCCAGATTACGTTATCGAAAACACATCGAAAGAAAAGGATATCCTGGTGATAGATGGCTACAGGTTCTCCATAACCGATAACTACCTTAATGGAGGAATGCGTTGGAGATGTTGTCGTCGCAGCAACGGGTGTCTTGCCGTTGTAACCACTTTCGAAGGAACAATTATAAGATTTAATAATAGTCACAATCATCCGCCTAAAAGTTGTAAAACTAAACAAAAGACAACATAAACAGAAGAATTACCTTCTGAGAGGATCATTTGTAACTTGAAATCTATCAAAGAATATAACCTAATATAACTTTTATGGTTAGAATGAAGAATGTAGGCATGGTAGCTCAATTGGAAAAGCGTTTGGACCGGTTGCTAGTTCGAGTTACGCCCGTGCGCAATTTTTGGTTTCTTATTTCATCTTTATTAATATGTTTTTTATCATTTTTGATTTGCTTTTGTAATAAATTTTATTTTATACGGATGTATTTGCTTACTATCAAACAACCATGATATATTTTGATCCACGCCAAATGACTTTTAACGTCTTTCAAATTTTATTCTACCAATTAATTAATTTCAATTTAAATTTGCTATGGCTAATTAACTTTTAAGAATCTACATGCCAATAAACTCTTCCATTTCCAAAGCATGTTATTGCAGGTTTTAGTTTTTTTTTTCAGGCCACATCGGACCGTGTTTTTTGTTTCAGGTATCCGTTACGCCTTTACAGTGTCCCTCCGCGGCTGCCGCATCATCGTCGTCGAAGGCTACCGATTCGCCATAAAAAACAAGAGCAAGGCTCGCGTGCCGACCAACAAGATTCAATGGCGGTGCTCCACTCACGGCATGCACGGGTGCACTGATATCTGTTTTGAAAGTATTAAATATGCAGTTATGTATTAATTTATTAAATTTTAAGTGAAATGTAAATTCTAGTCTTTTGAAATGTTATTCATACCTTCATATAGTCTATTTTTGGTATGAGAAAACGTTTAGATGTCATAAATTCTTCAATATTGTAAACGGACGAGTATGGTGAAATAAATTAGGCAACAGTAAAACTAATGCCAGCTAAGTATTTAAAATTAGGTTTAAGAACGCGGAAAGACATGGAGCTTTAAAACATTTTATGAAAAACCACCGTGAGTCTTTCGAGGTTTAATTCATATTAAAGAAACATTGTATACGAGTACGAATCGGACACATCATTAAAATCTAGTCAATATTTAAATATGCGGATGGGTTTAATCAGTGCCACTAAGAACCACATAGATATTGAAGATAACTATAACTATGACTGATTATGAAATAAAAGGTACGAAGAAATGTGAATAAAAGCCTTAAAACGTTGAGATAGGTTTTCTTAGCTGGGACATTTGCTGCTAAATTGGAAAGAATGCTGGCTTAATAAATTTGTAAGGTTACACAACTGTCTTAAAAGACCTCCTGTTAGTTTGTATGAAAATGATGATAGAAGCGAATGTTTGCGTTGGCAAAATAAGGCAGTAATAGGCTCATAAAAACAATTGAAATTATGAAACCTTACACTTTTCATTATGTTGGTGCGTTTTATTGGATTTTAAAAAAATCGACAATCTACCTTACTCATTTATTTAGCTGACATTTTATAACGAGTAGGTCTGAGTAGGATCATATCTTTTTAAGATTTGTACCTAAGATATAATTTAGGATTAGTAATAAACTTATTTAAATAATTTTCTAATTTTAGTGTCTATTTAACCAATTTCGAAACTAAAAATCTCGTACATAACAAGGAATAAGTTCATATAAACCATAACTCTTCCTATTTTTTTTAATTTAACTTACCGATTTGAAACAGTTGCCTACTTCATGTCATAGTTTAGCCATGAGTATTTGATTTAAATGTGCGACACTAATAAACGTTCTAAAGGTACACATATTTTTATTAAATAAAGTACTAAAGTACATTCGTCTAATCCAGTTTTCAAAACATCTTTTCCAGTCCGCCGCAGACATCTCGTTCACAGCTTGCTCGAACGACCAGCGCATCTTACAGCGACGAAAATTATATCCCTTTGAGCTGTTTTTTTGTAAATAAAAAGAATTTACATGGTGCTAGATCAGGGCTGTAAGGAGGGTAACCCAGGAGTTTGACTGGCGTGCTGTCTAGCAAGTCCCTCGTTTTGAGCGCTGTGTGGGCCGGCGCATTGTCGTGGTAGAGTAGTAGTCTGCGGAGCGCAGTGTATGGTTGCTTGTTGTTCACAACTGACAAAATTTCTTCTATTATTTAAAGTTGGAATTTAGTATTATTTTATATTTGGCGGTGCTCAACTCACAATTCAAAAGGATGTGCCACTTACGTATACACTGTCAACGAGAAGGTTGTCAGGCAAAAGAACTTCCACAATCATGAGCCCCCATTACTAGACACTGATTAAATGGTTCACATAGTACCCATGTCATGTTCAGAATTTAAAAACGCGAGCATATTGTCAGATATTTGTCAAATAAGTACAATACGCCTTATTTGAAAACGTCACCTATTTGGCAGCAATCATTTATGTAAATGTCATTTTAAAATTTGTCGTTTTATACTTAGTCAGTCAGATAAGTCTTAACTGAGGTTGGTAAAATAAAACCTTGAAAATAAATAAAAAAATGCGGCTTTGTCTTTTTCTTGTTTTGTGCAGACATGTTCTCGAAAAAAGGCATTGGATAAAAAATTCTAACAAAATATATATTTCCATAGTATGTAACTACAGGGCTTAGCACTCGTAAGTGTTATCTTGGACCACCTTGGATGAACTAGATGGGTAAGATGATCTTATGTTTTTTGACTATCCTTGCAGTGACGACTCACTTCATAACATCTCGTACAGGCAACCCGCTCATAGTAATTGCCGGATATAAGTACTCTAACAAGGGGACCGGAACTATTAGTGCTGTTTTCAAAAGGTGGCACTGTTAAACACATAACGCTAGAGGGTGTAGAGCTGTTCTTAACACATTTAGTGAATACAACCATGAACCCTACGGCTTCATAAAAAACAACATTCATTTACAAAATAAATATTTCTGCTGTTTACTGATGATAATTCATCTGTATGTGTGTTATATTTTTTTGTATTGCGACCACAAATTTTTGATGCCTCTGCTATTATGTCCATTTTTATCAACGTAAACTGTTAATAATGCTGTGATTGATTTTTACCTGATTGAATTTCATTTATTGTAATGGTGCTATGAAAAGAGTCAAAAAAACTTCTTTTTTCTATTTTGTATTAATGCTAAAGTCCAGTGTCGTATCGTTCAAATAGTACCCAGATGTTACGTCCACTGGCTAGCCTTCAGGATCAGCAGGATAGTTCTTCAATGAAGTCGTTTATTAACGTAGAAATAATTCGTTTATTAAGAGCGGTTATATTCGGTTAACAGTGACAATGCGAATAGAATGACTAGCAAAAATGTAAAATCGTAATACAAATGGTTGACAGCGCCATCACTCGGAGATCTTGAGAACTTCATCCAACGATCGTGCGGTCGATAACATCAGTCGCGTAGCGCTGCTCGTTGATTGATTGTAGTAGATGAGTAAGTAGGCGCTAGATGGCGCCATAGGTCCGTAACACCAGACTATACCTTACGTGGGTTGTCAAAATACCGCCAGACTAATTTTTGGACCACCATACTCACTGGACACATGATAAGAGTCAACTGTGCGTTGTCATACATGCAATGTATACCTAGATGTTACAAAACTTTATTTAGTGTTTACTTAACAAGCGTGTACTGAACTGAAGCATCCTGTACACAGCTGGGCAAATGCACACATAAGCGATTGATCTGCATGAGTGGGGTTGTTTACGCGCATACGCAGTTAGTACGCACACCATCATACAATCGCATAATGCAACTGAGAGCAACTAGTATTAGACAAACCTGTAATAGGCTTTGAGATACTATTAATTAAGCAAATATGTGTATATTTTTGTAATGATGATAGGAATAAATATATAAATAATTTAAATTCATTGTCTATGGTGTTTTGTTCATCTTATTATAATTTTCATGCAGGTTTGGTGTTGGTATTCGGGAGCAATGTAGCGGGGCGAAGAACGCTAACAGTCGATAACTACGTATTTTCAGTACATGTTATGACACCCATGGAAAATAATGAGGTGAAGATTCGTTGGCGATGCAGGGGTCATTACAAGGGTGTAGAGCTACAGTGACCACCGTGGACGACACTATAATATCTTATAATTTGGAACATAATCAGTGTAAACGCCTGTAAAAAAAATGTTCAAACTAAAATATTGTGTTAATTATTTTTTATCCAATTGTGTCGATAAAGTACATTTAATTGAATAAGTTTGTATTTATATATCTTGATCCTACCCAAATGTGCTACCTTATTTGTAGTGTTTCATTTCCTCACCCGGCAAACTTACCGTCCCGTCTTGACCCCGTGGTTTCCTGTATTATAATTGTTACAGAAAACAATACAATTTATTACATAGGGGCCTGAGTTCGTTGTAAACCACCGAGGGATAAAACTTCTCAAACTTAACGGATTCTTCTACTCCAAGCATTTGACTAGGAATGTTACTGAAAAAATCTTCAAGACCCGATGGTACTGCTATCCACATCGATCACACGGATGCAAGGCTGTTGTATACACAATTGATGACCTCATTGTGTCCTGCAAACCAGACCATAATCATGACAAAGAATGATCTGAAACGAAATAACTAACTTATCACTTGTGCTTTGAAATTATTTCTTAGTGCGCCTTCACATTAGAGCGTCAGCAGCACAGCAGCAGCGGATGCCTTTACATTAGCAGCGCGACGGTCGCGCGACTGGGTCGGCCCCACTGCATCCATACCCCATTTCAGTGCTATTACGGGGATAGTATTACCACTGCAATGGGTAATGGGTATAATGGGACGGACCCGCGCGACTTACGCGACGCTGTAGCGCTGCTGCTGCGCTGCCGTATATAGTATGAAATCATCGGCAGCACGACAGTCGCGCGTAAGTCGCGCTGCTGCCGCGCTGCTTAAGTCGCCTAAATGTGAACGTGCTCTTACTGTGACCATAATAATGTACCAAAATCAAGTGTTTTGAAATTGAAAAAAAAAATACTATCAATTATTTCTTTTTATTGTAGAACTTAATAAGGGTGTTCTAAAAAGCATAAAAATGGTTAAGACATTGAAATAAATTTGAATACAGATCTCATGTGCAAAGTATCTTCAAAAGGAAGACGGCAAATCATTTACGAAAATTATAAATACTTAATACGAATACGGAGTGTAGAACAAAGCGTGGGCTATTGGTACTGCTCCTCCCATTACTCCAAAGATTGCAAAGCTGGTTTAAAAACTTTAGGAGGCACTGTCCTAACAACATAAGATAAAAATGATCATGAGCTTTCAATGAAGTGGCGAAATTACATATTGATACAAAATACCTTAAACAAATAACCGACGCATAGATAACACGGCCAAATTCTGATGATGATATATTTTTTTGTTTTAAAATCGTTTTTGCTAGGAATCTTAGTTGTGAAAAAGATATTTATGTTTTTGATATACTAATTATAACAATTTATTTAAAAAATGACCGGTGGTGGCTTTTCTCCAACATGAGATTTGAGTATTTTAAAGTAAGTTTTTGGGAATTTTATATACATTTCGACAAACCAGAAATAACAAAAGAGTTTAAATTTTAGTTATGTTGTTATTGTTGTTTTTTCTGCCTGGTGGGCTGGCCACTGAGCAATCAAAAAACACGAATTTTATCTCAGCGTTTACCGAGCGCCATTCGGTGTCTGGATAAAAGTGGTCAAACTTTCCACCACTGGTAAAGTAGTAATTATTTGTGACAGTACGCAAATCGTTAAATGTAAATCTTTGCTTGCAGGCTCATTTGCAATGTCACAGAAAGGAAAGCGTTTGTTAAAACTGAACGGCTACAGCTACTATGAAGACAGAGTCTCAACAAGAGGAATCGGCACGTGGCACTGTTCCACGCATAAGATGCGAGGATGTAAGGCTCAGATGAAGATGTTAGATGATGTCATAATTCAAACCGAAAAAGCCGTTCACAACTACGACCCACCCGGACAGTGATATTAAACTAAGGAACTCGGACATTGGACAGGGACCCTATTTTTGAATCTCTCGCTTGAATATATAAGGATCAATCATTTTAAGTGTTATTTTAACTGTGTCTTTGTAAACATCATATCAACACGATACTCTCATTATTTTTTGGAAAATCGAGATTTTGTTTTTAACCGACTTCAAAAAAGGAGGAGGTTATCAATTCGACTGCATGTTTTTTTTGTATGTATGTTACCTCATATCTCAGTCGTTTGTCGACCAAATCGAAATTTTGTTTCGCCTACTTAGAGGGTGTACCTTCTAGTTGGTCCCATTTTTTCCATTTTGGGATCTGATGGAATCTTGGTGTAATCGAGGGAAACCCTCAAATTTTAAAGGCACTTATAGTATTTCTTTACTAGAAATTTAATGTTGACGTCTTGTTACGTCTGATAGTCAACATCTTGTGGGGCTGAGCTGATGGTGGAACTTCTTAACGCTTAAGAGTTCAGTAATTATAATGACGGAACTTATGATATGTAATTTGTAGCTTCTTAAAAAATAAAATCATAAGGTGAAACTCCCCCCCCCCCCCCTCTTTTATGTAATCACTTAAAATGAAGAAATAAAATAAACTTTAGAAAAAAAGTAAAAACTGACTTCAAAACCAAAATGCACTTAAAAGTCTTAAATAAAATCTTCACCATGGAAAGAAAAGGAATCCGTTTTAGGCAATCTTGGAGTCGGTGCCATCACTTTGACTATGAAGCATCAACTATCACAGCACCGACTCCAAAAAGAAATTGTTTGCCTAAAACGGATTCCTTTTCTTTCAATGGTGAAGAGTTTATTTAAGATTTTTTAGTGCATTTTGTTTTTTTTTTTTTAAATTATCTTGTAGATTGTAGATTCTCCTGTAGATTTTAAAAGTTATCGACTTCATTGGCATCGCCTTTCTCAATTCAATGCCTACTCCCTATTTTGCTCTAATCTAAACCTTAATTTATAAAAAATAAAAATCTGAAAAAATAAACACCTTCATCTCAAATCATTCATTTCATTTCATTTCATTTCATTCATTTCATTTCATTTCGAAGTGTTTTTTACAAAAATGATTCTTTTATTGAGCTGTATCGGTCCTTTAAATATTATCACTTAAAACGAGGTGACCTTATTTTGTGTGATTTTTGTTCGAAAATGAATTAAATATCAATAAAAATCACGCGCAATATAGACGTTAGAACTAACAAAATTCAGTTATGTTTTTAAATAAGTCCCGTGTGAAATTATACTCATATTCCTTGAAAAATCGGACATTTATTAATTAATATCACACGCCATCATGACACGAGTGATTAAAAAATAGGGGCCCAGGTAACTACAGTATTGCCGGGTTATCGTAAGAATGGACCTCAGCTGTGTGATATGAAATACTTACGTTTATTTTTGAACTGCCCCCAGAGTAATTTACCTTCTACCTTACCTAGTAACTAGGTTTATAAGTACGTACATCTATTACAATTGTCACCTATACCTTACGCAAGAATAAATAAGCTATATTGCATGATATACAGTATTGACACAAAACTGACGAACGTGGGTGGTGGGTGAGTGGGAAAGTGGGTTCATTCTTATGGTACTAGAATATAAATGTAGTGTCGCTAATCGCTGAAGGTTAAGCTCTCGTTTATTGGAAGATGTATTACTTGTTTTAATAAGTTGCCTCAAAATATAATTGAATTACCTGTATATAAATACAAATCTATTGTTAAACAATGTTTAATGACTAAAGGATATCCTACTACTATTATAAAGGCGAAAGTTTGTAAGTATGGATGTATGGATGTATGGATGTTTGTTACTCTTTCACGTAAAAACTACTGAATGGATTTGAATGAAACTTTACCACAATATAGCTTATACATCAGAATAACATATAGGTTACAATTTTTGAGGTTTTTAATGTGAGGTCGTAAAAAAACATGAGGTTTCTAATGTGAGGACGTAAAAAAACACATTTTTTGCGCTTACATTGCAAACGCGGACTGAATCCTACAAGATAGATCAAAACAATGTACTACAGTATTGTACAACTTAAAAAGGTCTCCAAAAAAATCCGTGATGGTATATGTTTATCTCTTAGGAATAACCCACAATAACAATTTTTTATCCTTTACTTTGTACGAGAAATAATGGCTTATTTACGAAGCGATTTTAAGCAATACAGTATTAACCCTTATCCAATTAAGTATCTTAAATACATTGTGCATTTAATAAAGATCAATATGGCTTTTTACAGCATGTAAATTAAATAAATATTTTCGAAGATATCACAGATTTAAAATGCAGAGTCATAGCAATTTCGGCGACAAATACCGTTTCGGTGATATACCGGCAGCGGTGCCAGGCGAACGGGGCGTGGGGGGAGCGGGGTAGGTGCGGTGGGGAAGAAGTGGCTCATCGCTGAGTGCGCGACCCGAACGCGGCTGGACGCGTAAACGTCGCTGACGGTTGTGTCCGTTTTGCGAATTTTCAAGGTACTAGCGATTTAATAAAACCTATGGTCGCCTACTTTAAGTAATATAGGCCTAAGGTTAGTTATTGCCAGGTTTCTTTTTGGTTAGGAGTTACACGTACAAAAACATACTTCATTTTTACGAATTACTTCATTGATAATTCAATTACTATATAGATAGGTTACTTACAGTTAATTATAACAAATTATATAAATAGGTTAATTATAAAGAATTACTTCATTGATAATTCAATTACTATATAGATAGGTTAATTAAATAGGCAAGGATTGCATTAAAGTACAATCATAACAATAACTACCGTACTGTATTTTTTGGAAGTATTAACACGTACTTAAGAATTATGCCGCGAAAGCGTAAGTCTTATCTTTCCCAAAGCTCTAATAAAGCTCGAACTATGAAAGTAGCTAGACTTAACGAGACGTTTCCACAAGCCGAACTGCGAAGGCTTAAACAAGCAGAGCGTGAGGCAGCTCAAAGAGCTGCTGAGACACCAGGGTGCCATCACACAAGTTGGAATTAAAGGTTGGTGTACCCGTTTTGTTAATGCGTAACCTGGATGCGCCAAGATTATGCAACGGTACTCGGTTGCGAGTTACCGAATTAGGAAGGCATATAGTGAAGGCTACAATTTTAACTGGAGAAGCCAAGGGAGACAATGTTCTTATACCGCGCATCCCAATCATACCCAACAACTTGCCATTCAATTTTAAACGCCTGCAGTTCCCATTAAAAGTCGCATTTTCAATGACGATCAACAAATCGCAGGGTCAAACCTTGAAGGTAGCAGGCCTACATTTGGGCATGCCATGTTTTTCTCACGGTCAGCTCTATGTGGCTTGCTCACGTGTTTCCAAAGCGAAGAATCTGCATATTTATGCTGAAGGAAAAAGATCGTAAAATGTAGTTTATAGGAGCATACTGCAGTAGCTACCTATAGACCTATGATTAGGGCTCTGCAGTGCTTAGTTACCGTATTTCTTACTTATTACTAGACTAGACGGGACGAACCTGAAGTCCACGCGAACGAAGTCGCGGGCAAAAGCTAGTTATAGAATAAATGATTATATAAACGATAAAAATGTATGGTCTAGCTTGTAAGAACATTTAAATTGTAATATTTTTAAAAGGGGCATTGACAATAGTGACTGAGTTTGTTGCGCAGCTTCTTCTCAGCACTAGCCTACAATTGTACCGAAGCTATGGTAGGGCCTGAGTTGGGACGTGTATAAGTGCTAGCAATAGCTTATGTACAAAAAAAACTAATTTTGAATTTTTTGCTATATCGGCACTCACACTCGTAATAAATAGATTCGAAGACTGTAGCCCGAACACGAATTACCATATTTTTTTATCGTACATGTCATATTTTATGTTATATTTGTTAAAAAAAAGACTCATAATTTTCTCTTCATTAATTTGATACCAAACTTTTTTCCAAGGTAAGTACCGCAATATATTGTTGTAGCATTCGCTATGTTGCATTTTTAGGAAAAAGTAGCGTTTGTTACCTTGGCTCCTATAGTTAAGTCATTCGCGTCAAGATAGTGTGTGATATTCATTGATTAATATTCGATTTTCCAATAAAAATTAGTATAATTCCACGCGGGAGTGATTGAAAAAAGAGAACTGAATTTTGTGAGTATTAACGTCTATATTTCGCGTGATGTTCATTCGTTTTCAAATTTACACGTTTCCATATTCAAGTGATTCAATAATAGGGCCCCTGGACTTAAATAATTGTTATGACTTTAATGGTTTTTTGATTCCCCGGCTGTAACCTGTTAGTGAAATAGATAACATATAAAATAAATAAGTAAAATCGATTGATAAGTCTCTGGCTCATTAGTTTAGCTGCAAATGTAACCCACTTAAACACGCATACATAACTAGCATCGTAAAAGAGATTTGATAGAGAATCGATTAAGATCGACGCTTCTCCAGTTGACCCTGAAGTGCCTCGACCATCCACTGGAGCACCCCGACCAGAACACGATGGATTGTTCTTCTTCTTTGAAAGGAAGTATGACATACAATCACTTACCTATTTTCGAAGAACTGAAGGTACCTCAATTCTGTCGTTTGAAGGGCTCCAAATCACGAACAAAAACGACTTTTATGTTTTTTAAGTAATTATTTATTAGTGACTATCTATATTATCTATTTTGTTTCTTTTAAATTAGTCCCTCTTGAATATACCACACTTGTGCTAATATTGTTTTTAATCCTCAAAGTACTTTTTCTTTTTAACCCCGTTTAGCTCATTCTTTGATGCCGTCTTCATCTCTTCAATCGTGGCTAACAGTCATCCTTTCATGTGCCTGTGCAGGTTTAAGAACGACTGAAAGTCTCAGAAGGTCAAAAACAGGGCGCGTATTGCGATCCGATCGGATCGGATAACGAACATCTCGTCTGAGATCGTGTTTTCTACAACTTTTGACATTCCTTCTTGACAGTCCGTTTGACAGGGTGGACGATCGTCAACCAGCAGGCGGCGCGCCGTAAGCGCGTTACAACGCATGCGCCGCAAGTCGAGAGTGGGTCCGAGTTGGTCTCGATTCGAAGTGGTGACGTTACGAAGTTGATAGATGTGCGTCGAAGTATGGAGTTTCATACAAAGAATACTGAACTAGTTGATACGGTGCTGTTACCGTAACGGGTTGATTAGTGGGCTTCGACCTTGGACGAATAAACCACTGGACGCGCAATGACGGGCAATTTCGCTTGTGCCCCCTTAGCAACGAAGCAGGCTTTTTGGCCTACCTTACAGGTGACGTCTTATCATTACGGTGAAAGAGCTCAGTGAGAAACATTGTCGGAAAAAATGGGTATAATTAATAAGGAACGATATTTTTGTGAAAAATATTTTTTAGACAAGACAAAAAAAAATTTATCCGTAAGTAACTTTTTATCCTATAAAAATCTGTTATTTTTTCTTAAAAACGGTGAATTGCATTTTCCAAAAGAAAAGTTACATTGCCATTTAAAAGAGTAGTGGTCAGTAACTACAAAATCAACAAGATAAGGATCGACATACGTTCATCATTCGTTCCCTTGTCAATTTAGTTATAATTGTGCCTGATAATTGTCGATAAATCATATCGATAAACAAAGTATTATTGCATTTTTAATATAAATACTTTTAAAATAAAATAATAAATCTGTAAAATGTTTCACTCGAGAGTAGATTAAGGTAATCTTAAAAATACTACAGTCTGCTTTGAAATTTTAAACTTCATATTATATGACAATACATCCTTCTAAAATAATTTTAAATTTCCTGTAGATTCATCAAGGAAAATAAAGTGGGTCGAAGCCGAAATGTGGTATCCATTTTACACCAGCGTGATTTAATACCAAAGCAAAAAATGTACTACTTATTTATCCCAATGGAGGAATTTAACGGTGCTAGGGAATGTTTACTTACGGGCAGTTTCACAATGTCTTAGAAGTTAGTGTTACTTGGTAGACCGTTCATATAAAACGACGTTCTATGTTTAAATTGTTCATTGAACATGCTCGTAATGTAATTTATTGTTTTGGTGATAAAAAAATCGTATCATTTTACAAAAGAGTCGTCATTCATTCGTTTCACACATATCGATAAAAAATATCGACATTTTCATGCACTAAATGTCAATAATTGACACGACAAGCTCCCCTCGCCCCGCATAAATTAGTTGATGATGTTTTTATACATTTGCTCTTGCGTTTCACATTCAGTGGTTAATTTATCCAAGGCCTCGACCTTACAACGGAAATGCGATACCTGAAATTCTTTAAATTCGGTAGCCTCTAAAATATTCGAAAGGATGCCTGGTACGTTAAGGAGTGGACTACATAATGAAATTGAAAATCTGAAGTATGCGGCGACTAAGTATAATTTTTAATAACGCTGTGTGTCGTCAATAATAATTATCAGATTGCATTTGAACCATTTGACCATCGCTCAGCACCATTTATATATGTATAGATCACTATTAGCACTAGCTTCTGATTTGACACTTTAACATTTGTCGGCGCTGCTATGAAGAGACAAACTTTTTGATACCGAATTCAATTTTACAGAAAACTATTCTATGAATGTTAGTATCTATTTTCCTTTATTTATCCTTGTTTTTTGTTAAATGTTAATAATGGCCGTTTCATAACATCGAATAACATTTCACAAAAAAAAATGTTTCGTAATTGTTTTGTTAAGCAGAATAACGATATATCAAACTAATGTTTTAAAGAATAATTAAGTCATCTATAAAACCATTCCTGAAAACATGTTGCAATGTGTAACGGTTCCCATAGCATTTTTTCCTCAAATAACTAAATCAATAATCAAGTAAGCAGGCATGCATGCATGAAAACAAGAAGGCGTGCAGCAGGTACGCATGCATTCATGGATGCAGGTAAGCACATGCATGCAAACAAGCAGCATGGCTTTTGAATCATACTCTACTTAGTATCAGGCAGACTAGTACCAAGGCGAGGAGATCACGGCGAGTTGGGATTAACGCAGTTGATTTATTATATAAGTTGTACAGTCGCCGTCAGATATATTGGAGCAGACAAAGTGACCAAATACTTCTGAACAGTTGAAAATGTCAATAAGTTCCATACACTAAAAGTTACCATTAATATCAGAACATTCATTACTTCATTGATATCTGAGCAGAAGCTAGTCAATAACTACTATACACACAACTAACCAATAATATCTGAACACTCATAAGGTCAAGTGTATCTACGCAGTCGGTCTTAAATATCTGAGCAATCAAGGAAAATTGCAGAAGGAAATGCTTCCGACTTAACTTTAAGTACTATTTAAAATAGGAACTCTTCATAGTTTGTACTATAGTAGGATGACGCTGGCAGTTTGTAACGCTTTGTAGTTTTCAGTATTGTCATCACTGTCATGAAAGTGTCATGCAATAAATAAATTAAGGCAAAAGAGTGTTCAGATATTATTGGTTAGTTTTGTGTATAGAAGTTACTGACTAACATCTGCTCAGATATTAATGAAGTAATGAATGTTCTGATATTAATGGTAACTTGTAGTGTATTGAACTTATTGACATTTCAGACTGTTCAGAAGAATTTGGTCACTTTGTCTGCTCCAATATATCTGACGGCGACTGTACTTTAAATATTTAAAGTATGCAATATGTTGTAAATCGTTCAGAAACATGTGCAAATTGTTTTTTGGTTGTCCACCTGTTTAACAATTGTAACCGGTGACATGAGGGCTGATTCTAAAATAAGTTGTATATCGTTTAGAAACATCTGCGAATATTTTTATGAGGAATGAAAGTCATTGGGTCAATCAAGCTTAGAATGAGTACCGTCATTGACTCTACGCACCCTTACAATTACAATATCTATAGGTAACTATCTAAAACTTGGGTACCTACGTAATGTTAAGTCTTATCAATTACCCGAAGTATGGACTTTGGATAAGCGGCTATACTATAAGTATGGGATACTAGATCGCTTTGAAGGCACTGTCACCTTAGAAAGAGCATTATCATTCAAAATATATGAAATAAATCCTGAGAAGAATAAACTGCATTTTGGTTTTGACTTGCTTTATACCTGGTGTAAGAAACACCTTGCGGATATAAGTAGATGACTAGTGACAGACCACAATGTTGTAATTCTTAATACTGTATTTTTGGATCTTTGCACGGGTCTTTAGATACACAACGTCAAGGAAAGGAAGACGTTTGGTATAACTGAACAGTTACAGCTACTGCGAAGAAAGGTTCACGACGAAAGGGATAGGGGTTTGGCGCTGCTCCATGCACGTCTCCCGAGGTTGTAATGCGCAGCTCAAGATCCTGCATGATGTCATAATTAACGCCCGGGAAATTTATAACCATGGCCCCTTGCTGAACAACTATATGTCTTGCTTGTAGATCCAAAAAGTGCTTGAAACGTCTGCAACTGCTTAGTGTTAAGTTTTACCCAAAATATTTGATTTAATTTAACTTGCTTATATTAGGTTGTAGTTCAATAACATGAGAGTTGACGTAAATCATCAATTTCTTTCAAATGATATTATAGTTTCGCCATTTCCGTCTGTCCGACTGTGCGCAGTTCAGTGCAAAGACTTTAGGTAGAAAACTGTTATTTAGCATGGGTATGTATTCGGATCTCCAAATGTGTTAGAATAAAATTCAAAAAAATAATTGTGGGGTGCATTAATACAAGTAACATATGGGATGTTTTTTTTCCCTTACCAAACCCGTCGTGTTAGGTATCGTTGAATAGTTCTCTAAATGATTATGAGTTTTCAAACATCAATTTCCGATAAAATGGCCTATTTTCGTAACATTCGTTTTTAAAGGGAAAATTTTTGTTAGAGTCCAATTGCCCCCACCCTTCCCAACAAAACGGTAGGAGGTAGATACATGAAAAATTTCACAGCACTAGCATATATGAATAATTTAGAATCAAAACTATCACGGCAATGATAGATAAACAAATAGGTAACGGAGTTGTAGTCCATAAACTAAAATCAAAATAATTTTCATGTAAATATCGCTTAATTTTTTTTAACTCCTAAACGAGTTAGAATATGAAACTGTTGTCAAATATTGATTTTGACTGTTTCTTCCAAAGTTGTGAGTCAGTGCCATCATAAAATAAAACCGGTTTTGTCTCATAATTTCGCATATTTTTTTATTTTAAGGCAATCTTAAACATGTTTTACAAGACATTATTAGGGAAATAAGTGCTTACAGTAGTATGAAACCCTTCCTGTCCGACTGGCACTTATCCGGCTTTAAAAGTAGGTATTTTAATCTAATTTGCGGTTGTAAATGCTAGCCACAATTGATAGAAATGTTTTTAAACCACAAGAATACTAACAATACTAGCGATCCCACGCGACTTCGTCACCGCGTTTTAAGCTTGCTCCCTCCTCTTTAGCATATCCTTAAGCCTTCCTCGATAAATAAGCTATCCAACACAAAAATATTTTTTTAAACCGATCCAGTAGTTCTTGAGATTAGCACGTTCAAACAAACAAATTATCTCTTCAGCTTTATAATATTACGTAGTATAAGTAACATTTACATTATTTGTAATGATAATTTTATTTTAACAAGAACTTGTATCTCGCTTATGCAGTCTGTTAAAACTGAGAACTGTATTTTAAAAATTATAAAATGTTAAAAGGTTGAAATTGCCCTTTTTACCCATATTTTAAAAGTAGTGAATGTACTGGTATTGGTGTTTTTTCGGAAACATTTTTTTTGTTCCTTTATCGGTATAAACCCTTTTAAAAAAGTATGTCCTTACGTGTCTTACTACAAGTATTTTGAATAACGCTCAGTGTGTCGTCAATGAGAATCAGCACACAAGCGGCTATACTATAAGTATGTGTTTCTAATTTGCTGTATAGTGACTTCCAGTCTTCAGAAACAGCATAATCATTAAAAACATTTATTTTGAATGATGATGCTCTTTCTTTCTAAAAAAAAAATGCATTTTAACTTGGTTTATAACTGGCGTAAAGCGGTTAAAAGTACCTATATGTATGAAAAGAGACACCACAGTAATGCAGTATTAAATTCTTCATGTTGGGTCTTTTCAGGGCTATTCACTATGTCAAATAAAGGAAGACGTTTGCTAAAATTCAACAGTTACAGATACTATGAAATAGGGTTTCGGTTAAAGCAGTCGGGTCTTGGCGCTGCTCCACACACCACAGCCGAGGTTGTAAGGCGCAGCTCAAGATGCTAGATGACGTCATAATTCACGCCCGGGAAGCTTACAACCATGACCTTCCTGGTTGGCAATGGCAACACTAGATAATTTTATTGGGTCTTGAACTCTTGACTTTAGAAGCATTGAGAAAAATGCCGTGTACTATGACGCCTACTAGGACCTCATTGAGAATGAACAAATTGCTGTCAGTGGAGCACTGTTTGCCGTGTGCTCATCTACGGCTGTCAATCAAATAAAGCTCTACTAAACGAGTGTTAATTCTGCTTGGACACTCAATAAATATTCATAAGTGCTTAGTGAATAACGTTTTCAGCTTTGATCTGTACATTACTACTAAAACTATAGCGAACTGATTACTGCGAGAGCAAGATGGATAACTTACGACTAAGGCCCGATTTAAGCCAACGTTAGACAAGAAATATTCGTTGATATATAACAAAACGCCTTATTTGAAAACGTCACGTTTTTGTCAGCAAGCATTTATATAAATGTCATTCAAAAATTGATCATTCTATACTTATTCAGTCGGATAAGTCTTACCTGATGTTGGTGAACTCGGCCCTTAATGATTCCTAGAGCACTATTAGCAGTAGGTTCTGCCGGCGCTGCCAAAGGCTTAGAGTGAGTAACGTCTTAGACTTTCAGCACCCTTACAATGACAACAAGAAACTATCTAAAACTCAGGCACTGAAGTAATATCAAGTCATATCAATTACCCGAACTATGGACTTAGGACAAGCGGCTATACAAAGTATGTGATATCAGCACTGTCTTCTCAGAAATAAACGTTAAAATAAAAAATAAAACATTTTGATTCTGACTTGATTTATATCAGGCGTAACAGTTACTTAAGTAAATGACTAGTGGCAGAACACAATGATGTAATTCTTAATTTATATTTTGGATCTTTGCAGGTGTCTTTAGATTTGTAATGTCGCAGAAAGGAAGACGTTTGG
Source organism: Pyrausta purpuralis (assembly GCA_963924145.1). NCBI lineage: Eukaryota > Metazoa > Arthropoda > Insecta > Lepidoptera > Crambidae > Pyrausta > Pyrausta purpuralis. The sequence continues at coordinate 26,818,606 of OZ001643.1, forward strand.
TGAAATTCAACAGTTACACCTACTACGAAGAAAGAGTCACGACTAAAGGAGTAGGGGTTTGGCGCTGCTCCACGCACGTCCCCCGAGGCTGTAATGCGCAGCTCAAGATGCTGCATGATGACATAATCAGCGTCCGAGAAACTCACAACCACGACCCTCCTGGTGCTGAACACCTATATGTCTTGCTTGTAGATCCAAAAAGTGCGTAAAACATCGAAAATTGCAGTAGTAGCTTTAAGCAGTTTTATTCTTTGTTTTTAAACCAAAATCCTTTATTTAATTATTTTAGTTCATATGATTTTGTACTTCAATAAGATTAGTGTTTACAAGGTTTTGCCATATTAGTGGTTCTATCCTCTTTGCATATAACAGTTTTGACGTATTGTGACGTGCCGTGGTTAATTTTTTTAAAGGTTGTTATATTCCAGCCGTTTTCATTTTAGAGTTATAATAAAATTTTTGGATAAAAATGCTGGCCAGAATTTAGAAAAAAGTTCTTCAATCACAAAAATTACTATTAGTATTACATTTTTGTACTTTATAATACATTTATTTTTATTGATTTTAGCAAAAACGCATATCACGCTCATTCACTCTGATAACGCTTCAATACTTCATCTAGGTAAATAAAATGCAAATGAAGTCAGCAAACCAGAATCAGAATTTTAATTTTCACCTGATTATTGTAAGAATTGACCTTCTTAACTTTATTATAAAAGTAATGCATGTACTGGCCACATGGTATTCTCGTCTGGTTTTTTCTTGTACAAAATAAAATTAAAAATAAAACAATGCATTTTCGTCTTGGTTTATACCTACCTGGCGTAAAAATTACTTACCTAGCGACCCTAAGTAAATGAAAGAACATACCCCAGTGATGCAACTCTAAATTCTATGTTTTTGGTCTTTGCAGGGTTATTCACAACGTCACAAAAAGGAAGACGTTTGCTAAAACTCAACAGTTACAGCTACTATGAAGATAGAGTCTCTACTAAAGGAGTTGGGTCTTGGCGCTGCTCTACTCACCTCGCTCGCGGTTGTAAGGCGAAGCTTAAGATGCTAGATGACGTCATAATTCACGCCCAGGAAACTCACAATCATAACCCCCCTGGTCGGCAATGGGACCACTAAAGAAATATATATATTGTAGTTACAGGAATTGGGAATAATTCTGTGTGATTTATAGGACATCAATCAGAATGAGAACGAGCAAACTCCCGTCAATAAAGCACTGTTTACTTATTTGTTTAGAGTTATGGCTGTCAATCTAACATCTATTTTGTAAATTAATACCTACTATGCGCGAGGGCGAGCGCGAGCGCTTTCATCTGGCTGTACACTGTCAACAAGCATTCATAAGCGCTGTCAATTACTTAGTGAGTAAGGTTTTCGGTTCTGCGCTGTATATTATTATACTATAGCGAACGGACTTCCGCAAGCCCAACACGGATCATTGAAATAGATTAAACCATTGATTAAAGTTAATTTGATAATGTTACTATTGATTGGGATACTTATCTTCTCCACGTCTTGGAAAGTAGAATTTACGAATGAAAATGTAAAAAAAAGGCTTTATCCACTCGTGTATTTAAGAAGCTCTAGGCTATTTCATGTAAGTAAGAAGGAATTTAGCTAATTTTGTTGAACCCGGTATATTTTCTTTGGTAATATTAGTGTAGCTTTTAAAGTGGTTCCAACTGTTTATAAAGTAACTAGCGGTCCCCCGCGACTTCGTCCGCGCGTTTTGAGTTTGCTCCCTCCCCTCCCGTCGCAGCGTCATGTTTTATATCATAAAGCCTTTCTCGATAAATAAGCTATCCAACACAGAAATATTTTTTAAATCGGTTTAGCAGTTCCTGAGATAAGCGCTTTCAAACAAACAAAGAAACTCTTCAGCTTTATAATATATTAGCGCAAGCGCACGTTGTACTTAAGCTGCGAACATTATTTTGGTGCGGAGTTATGTTAAAACTGTGATAACTCCTAAGATATTTATTGAAATCAAATGATATAAAGGGCAACTTGGTTCTAAATGAAATGCTCGTGATGATGACTGTATTTATTTTGATAAGAATAAATACGTGTGTGTATAATACACCTCTAAAAATAATGCATTATTTTTTACAAATTTATTAACATAAAAAAGGTTGTAGTAAGTCAAGCATAAAAGATATACATATGCTATCGTGGACTTTATTATAGAACTCTTAATGCTAAACAATCCTGTCATACATGATTTTTGTGTAACTCAAGCGGTTTCCGCAGCGTATGCAGCGGAAGCTCTCAAAAGGAATATCTTTCTCCCGTTTTCGCAACATTTTTCATTTCTGCTGTTATCTTATGAGTCGTATCTTTATGTTATATAGCCTAAAGCCTTCCTCGATAAATGGACTATCCAACGCAAAAAAATTTTTTCAAATCGGGCCAGTAGTTTTTGAGATTAGCGCGTTCAAACAAACAAACAAACAAACTCTTCAGCTTTATAATATTAGTATAGATTAAGTTCGAATATATTTTTATGCATTTATATCATCATATTCTGCGTACAAGTAGAATAATAATAACAATATAACTCTTTATAGCTCGAAACAAAGTGAATAACAGTTGATAAGCTTAAAGTAAATGCACGACTTAGGCGGTCTTATCGCTAAATGCGATCTCTTTTAACCTAAAATCTTTATGTAAGGATACAAAAAAAGTTTTTACTAGTATTATCTATAAACCATTTTAGGCGCGTTAGGATTCTCAATTTTGGCTTATTTATTCTTGAGAATAAAAAGCATTAACGGAAATATAAACCAGCCATCAATAAAATCGCATTAGTGCTAAACGCTCTTTTGTACATCTTTGTAATAGTACTTGTATCGTATCCATTAGCGCGAGTTTATGTGTGCGTTGTTGCTCGAGCGCAATCAGTATGTGTATATGTGTATTGTGGATTAACTTCTCTGTTATGGCACTAAAACACCAACCCTTATGAATTCTGCTATTGTTATGAGCATTATTCCTTTTTTTAATAAAGTTTATTTTAAGATACCGAAAACGTTTATAATTTACTGTAATAATCGCTAATGTTATTGTTACGCCTTTTCAGTGTATAATACTAAGAAAAAAACAAGCTTCCACCAGTAACTACTGAAATAGGTCTTTGAAGTGGTAAATGGTTTAAAAAGTTTAAGTGTATTTGATTATACATACATAATTATATTAATTATAACTGTTTCAATTAAATTTTTATTTATTATTTACCAATCTATACTAAGGGAAGAAAATTCATAACCATGACATTTGTAATAATGCTGACAATCTGTTAATCGAAACTATTAAGTAGCAATCTCATAAAAAACCTACTTTTTCATTTAAGAGTGTTTTCACTGTTATTAACACTTTGATTGTCGAATTGATGAAGAGTAACCCAGGAAAGCACACAATTATTTAAGCGTAGTTTTATTAAAAATCGACACAAATGTTTGAGCTATTGAAAACAAAAACATACACACTTGGGCTAAGTGCTCGACACTAAACGGGTTAACTAATTAACAATTCTGGTATTTTATAACTTATTTATTAATGAATAAAGTCATTCGATTTAGCATATAGTGTTACAGAAACCATTGTATAGTGTCCAATATACAATGAAATATCCACATAATTAATAATTACAGTTGATTTCAAATTATTAACATCTCAAAAGAGGAAGCGAATGATCAAAATGGGTGGTTTCTTGTACATAATCTCTTCGTACAGAGGTCCGAGAGTTCGTTGGACGTGCTCTACGCATCATCGTCACTGATGCGGGCGCGCATCAACACTATCTACGATCAAATTGTTTGTCTCTACACAGAACACAAACATTTCCCTTCAAAAAGGCTATTTTCAATTCATAAAGATGAAATAAGAAACCAGAATATTTAAATTTTGTTAGTTAAAATGAAGTTAAAAATATTCCGCTTTTGCTTTGCGAACTTGGCAGTCACAATTACGTCTACACATCAATATGAATATTCGTGATAATTCTTTGGCTGTTTGGCTATTCTACAAACATATTTTTAATAGTGCCAACATTTTGTAAAGAGTTGAGCTCCTTTCACCACTTAATATTTTTTGTTGATTTTCTCATGTTTGGTTTATTTCATTAAAATACCCGTAGTAATAAAAAGGTCCATAAAAGCTAGTCAAATAGATTTCACGTGTCTAAATGATAGCAGATGTAAAATAATCATTTATTGTAAAGCTAGAGCGCTTATCCGCGGCTTCACTCGCGTATTATCATAGCCTTTGTGCTGTTCCGATGTGTGAGCTATATTATTGTGACGTTTTATCAAAACCCATCTAGTCGTTTTTCCGTGTAGCATTAACAAAACATACATCTCTACATTCATCCTCACATACTTTTGCAATTATACTATAAGTAGGAAGAAGGAGTAAAAATTTTGACGTAAAGAAGTAACTGTGAAACCTTCAATTTCAGTTACATACTGGTATCAATCATCTTAATGGGGCTAGAGAATCATTAGGATCAACGGCTTCACGTACAGATTATCAGCATGTTATGATGGCCCGCCCGCTGAGTGTGCTCTACCGACCACAATCGAGGTGGCCGTGATTACGTCACTACTTACAATGAGGAAAGTCTAATACAAAGCACTTACACAGTTCGAGGAAACATACAATTTTTGTACAAGAAATTATTTTTGTAATGAAGATTTTGCCGAAATCCTCGTAATCTGACTCAGTGAAAAAACACAATCGTTTTGTGAATCCGTGCCGAACCGTTACAAATTGTGATGTTAAAGTTAATTATTTTACGTTTTATAGTATAATATTTGTGCAATAAAGATATATTATTAAGACTTAGTGATGTCTGATAATTTTTCTTTTACTTCGGTAGAGTAAATTTCTGAAGCAAGACCCGGATCAGTGATCGATAACGACCTTAACCAAGTGTAAGAATGCCCATTTTAAGGGCTATTTATTAAGGACTTTTTTAAACACACAATTGTATGTACGAGATCTAATCTAACCATAATTTAACTCAAGAAACTTGATTTTGCGGCACCAAGAAAAAAATGTCGCTGACCGAATCAGGTACCATTTTGCTACCTTCTTGTTATTCAGATCCCTCTTATGATTTTTTCACACTAATTATTTTCTTCCAGATTTTGGAAATGCTTAATACATCTTATCAAGAATGGGCACGCGACAGCTTTTATATAATAATAAAAAGTATCGCTTCTGCTCTACGTGGGGACAAAAGACACGATGGCGGCGCACAACCTCCTGTACTGCTGTCATTCACACCATAGATGACTTCATAGTATCAGTCAATGAAAACCACTACCACACGCAATGAAAACAACTGATGAAACAATAAGCTTGGATGTCATTAAAAAAAACCACAACTTGAGTAAATCTAGTAAAAAATAAGTCTCGATCTTGGACGCAACCCATTCACATTAGTAGTTGAATTCACGAATTGATCAGGAAAAGAAACGAATGCAAAAGGAATACACTAACTATCAAAATTTTACAATTGGTTTTTGCATATTGCATTCCCTGCAAATAAGCGTTTGGTCCAATCTGATTTAAAACAATTGAAATTGAAATTGAAATTGAAATAACTTTATTCGACACAAAGTACTAACAAAAAAGAAAAATAAACAAAAAACAAACAATCCAAATGAATATTATAATACTTGTGTCGAAAAGGTCCCCGCTCAGTATGATTCGTGACAGCGCGAGGCATGTCACGATACTGGTATTCTGCGGGAACCCTTTCGATCAAGTATAAACACATAAATTGATTAATGAGAAAAAAAAAAAACATTAAGAATAAAAAAGACAAAAAATAGTAACTATATAACAATCATAAATATCAAAAATTAACAATAACATAATAATAATAATAATAAAAATACATAACTACGAACTATATGGATTATTTGATTCATAAATCGCAATGCAGAGGCACTGCCGCTGCATTACGATTCATGAATCAGACATCAGACGAACCGTGCCACAGCGCTGCCAGCCTATCGACAGAGAGAAAAAAAAAACTAACAAAAAAAAAAAACCTATTGTCTCTGGCTTACACCTGCCCTGACGAGCGCCGGTCGGCCATATTCCTTTGTGATTTTTTGACAATGAGTGATCGCAACTCGGGATATTACGTTATCGTTGGTTGGTCATTCGGGATTGGCAATTTTGAAAAATCAAAACTGATGAAACCAAAAAACCACGCCCCGCCTTCCGATTATCCACGTGGACAAAAAAAAAATATGTTGAAAGTTGAAAGATAGGCGGGGCGTAGTGTTCCAGTATAGGGTGTGAAACTCGCCGCGTGCTTATTGTGCTTAATGTATCCATTTAAGCCGCACGTTTTTTCTTGGAGGTTGTCCCCCTAGACATGACGTGCAGGACCCTGAGGTCAGTAAAGGCGTGTTCAGCTGCTTCTTTTTGTTTTTGCAAGAGATGATTTTTGCAGTGTTTTTTAAATGTGGTTTTGACTTTTAGGGCGCGCAAAGGTGGGGGCAATGAATTCCAGCACTTCGTGGCAGAGAATCTGAACGAGCCACGGAATGCCACTGTCCGATGCCGTGGAGTGAGAAACACGCACGCAGCCGCCCTTCTCTCCCGACCCATCCCACCACGTGCCCATTCCAATTTCTCCCTCAGGTATGCTGGTTTTTCATATGTATAACGCCGAATAATAAAGTCGCTAGGTGCAGTCGTCTACGTGCTTCCATCTTTAATAAATTTGCTGCGTTTAGGTAAGGAGTTACGTGAGTGCGCGGTGGTATGTGGAAGCAGAAGCGGGCACAGGCGTTTTGCACCCGCTGTATGAGTTTGGCTGATCGTGCCAGCAGGCAAGGGCCGTATACTGTATCACAGTTATTGAGTTTTGACAGAATCAGTGCCTCGCAAAGCGCAACCCTCAATGCTTCACTCAGGTAAGGTCTGATTCTGTACAACAGCCTTAGTCTGTAGAAACAATTTCTAACACATTCCACTATGTGACTTTCAAATCTGAGGCTGCTGTCAAAGACCAACCCCAGACTCCGTGCCTTTTCTACCCTTTCTATAGTTTCATTACCTATATTTATATTGATTGTTACATTGTCGAGCTTTGCCACATTTATGGGGGTACCGATCACCATGTACTTTGTCTTCCTGGCATTGAGTGTTAGGGAGTGTGATTTACACCAGTCAGCTATCCTGCTCAATTCGCTATTTATCTTTGAAACTGCCTGGTCACATTCAGTGGGGACAAACGACAAAGACAGTTGCAGATCATCAGCGTACAGGTGGTAGTGGCAGTGATCAATGCATGTTGTGATGTCTGCACTGTACAGAATAAACAGGATTGGGCCCAGAATAGACCCCTGGGGGACGCCTCTGCTCACAGCTTCAGGTCTGGACTGCATCTTTCTGCCATCCTCCAGTTTCAGCTCAACATATTGTGTCCTCTGAGAGAGATAGCTGTAAAACCATCTTACTGTGTTATTTTCAAGTCCATAATAGCTCAGCTTAGATAAGAGTAGTGGAACACTTATTGAGTCAAATGCACGGGAGAAGTCAAGGAGAAGGAGAAATGAGAGACAGCCCTGGTCCTGAGCAGACAGCAGGTTGTCCACCACCTCCGCCAAGGCAGTAGCCGTACCATGCCCTCTGCGAAATCCTGATTGTAGGTTTGGAAGAATGTTGTTGCCTTCCAAGTACTCAGTGAGTTGATCACAGACTATTCTTTCCAGCACTTTAGACAGACAAGGAAGGAGGCTGATAGGGCGAAGTTCTTGTATAGTTGTCGGCTGATTGGTTTTTGGTAGTGGTCTAACAACCGCCGTCTTCCAGTCCTCAGGGAATGTGCTCTCCCATATTGAGCGGTTAACTAACTCGGTTATTGCATCCAATGAGTGAGGGAGGGTCAACAGCAGCATCTCCAAAGAGATCCCGTCACTCCCCTGCGCATTCGACCTGAGGCGTTTGATGGTCTTCAGTACCACCTCTTTACTCACTGTTTGCAGTGAAAAAGAGGCAGCATCATTGTACCGATGATGCTCAAGGTATGTCAGTTGGGAAATTGTTGTCAAATTCTTCCCAGGTACATTTAAAAAATGAGAGTTGATCAGATCAGGGTTATTGAAAATCAGTGGCAGGTGGTTAACAGCTTTTTTATTTGGTAGTACTGAACTTTTAAGGTTTTTCCACAGAGTTTTCGGGTCACTTATTTTACTATTAATATTTTTAGTGAAGAAACAGTTCTTTTCCCTCTTAATGGCCTCAATTACAATGCGCTTCATCTCCTTATAGTTGTTTTTATTAGATTCTGAGCCATCCCGCTTATATTTCCTGTGGTAGTCATCTCTGATACGAATCATTGCCTTAATAGTGTCTGTTATCCAAGGATGAGGAGGGTGTTTGAATTTGAGGGTTTTCATTGGAGCATGCAAGTCCATTAAGCCACGTACACAGAAGGTGAAAGCTCTGTTCAATTGGTTGACATCTGGCGCATTATAAAAGTTCTCCCAGTGTATGGAGTCCAGGTCAACTTTAAGTTGGTCTGGTAAAATAGCATTTAGCTGTCTATATGTTATATAATGTGGTCGTGGCTTTTCCCTCCTCATTATCAGTTCTGCCGAAAGCATGGCATGCGCCCCCATGTCAGGTGAATACTTTACTTTTGCCTCTATCAGCGGTATATCAGTGCATATTACATCAATGAGGGTACTGCTGTGACTAGTAAAGTGGGTTGGATCTGTGATGATTTGTTTGAGATTAAGGCTTTCAGTAAATTGATTGAATAGCTTGCATTTACTGCTCTGTCCTTCCAGTAAGTCAATGTTGAAATCCCCCAGTAATATAATACCATCTTTACTAGCCAAGGCAGCAACAGACTCCGTGATTGCATCAAGGAACAGGTCGGTACTTTGCCATGGAGGTCTGTAAGCGGTACCAATTACAATGTCCTTATCAAGTATGCGCACTGACAACCACATTTGCTGCACTGAGGGCTCTGAAGTTGGGTGCTGGCACGGTCTAGCATTGAGGCCACTACGAATGTAAAACCCTACACCGCCACCACAGTCTTTCCGAATGCAGCTCGGTCTTGGTATATGCTTCAAATAATATCCTGGCAACCTAGGAGCCTTGCAATCATCCTGATCTTCAAGCCAAGTCTCATTTATAGCCAAAATATCAAAACCCATATCCTCCACAGCCACCGTCAGTTCGTCCTGTCCTGTACCAAGAATAGAATAGAATAGAATAGAATATTGATTTATTTGCATTGAAACATGGTAAGAATTACATTGTCAGGTCTTAATATTAAAATTGAACAATCATGCTTCATCGATGTAACGATAGGCAAACATTTCATCGTCATGCAATTTATCTATTGATATAATTTTAATAGAAATACAATTTCATAAGTTAATAATATTAGTAATAATATAGTAATGTCATTAAATTACAGATGTCAAATTGAGAATAAGTAGATAACATGAAAGGAATTAGGTAATTAAAATTCGTTTGAATTGACCATCACGACAAAATTTTGTGAACTCTTCAGTGTCATAAAAGCAGTTCTCAACCAACACTCTAAAAATAATTCTTTTAAAAATATTAAGTGGCAAATTTTGAATATGGTTCGGTAGCAAATTAAATAAACGAACGCACATACTGTGGCTGTTTCTGGCAAGACTTACCGTACCTGCTACAGGAACAGATAACTTCCACGGATATCTCCTAGAACTACCACGACTACATTCGTTTTGTGCTTTTGTGAACAGATGGGCATTTTTTTTCGTGAATAACAAAATTTCAAAGATGTACAAGGATGGCAATGCTAGAATCCTTAATTTTTTAAAGAGAGGTCTACACGATTCCATCAGTCCGACACCACAAATAGATCTAATACACCTCTTCTGCAAAATAAAGACACGCGAAAGGCATGTTGAGTTTCCCCATAGAATTAGCCCATACCTTAAAATGGAGCCAACATAGCCATGGTATGCCATCAAAGCTGTTTGGAGATTAGATAATCTTGTCAGATGATAGAGCGCGTACACAAATCTATGTATCCTCTGACAGACAGCATCAACATGGCCCGACCAAGTGAGCTCAGAATCAATAACGACACCTAGAAAAGTGGCTGATGTGGTCATGGCAATTTGATCTTCGCAATGCTTAACCGTTAAGTTTGGAGGTTTCCCATTTCTGTTGTAGAATTGTATGTATTTTGTTTTATTAGAATTAATTTTCAAATCATTTTCTTTAAGCCAATTTGTAATATTTTCAATTTCATTATTTATTTCATTATTATAGTCAATTCTAGGTTTTTTGTGTATTGTCAAAGAAATATCATCGGCAAAAAGCGTGACTGGATATTGCGTACATTTTGGGAGGTCATTTATATAAACAATGAAGAGTAGTGGTCCCAATATACTACCTTGCGGGACACCTAAGTTATTTTGTTTATTTTGTGATTTGCATGTTACACTAAGTGACTCATCATCCAGCATCGGCATTTCCACAAATTGTGTTCTATTGGTGAGATAGCTTTTAACCCAATTATAAGCTGGACCACGCACACCATAACGTTCTAGTTTGGCCAAAAGTGTTTTATGGTTGACTAAGTCAAAAGCCTTACTCATGTCAAAGAAAACAGCAGAAACGGGAACTCTCTGGCCCATGTAAGTTGATATTTTATTTATAAGAGAGTAGCAGGCCAGCGCCGTTGATCTTCCCTTGCGAAATCCAAACTGTTCCTCCGTGATTATAGAGTGCTTAGAAAAAAAAGATAATAATCTGACTTGCATGACCTTTTCAAGGATCTTTGATAGAACAGGAATTAGGGCTATCGGCCTATAGTTTGTTATAATATGCTTATCGCCGCGTTTAAATAGAGGTTTGATAATAGATATTTTAAGACTGCTAGGGAATTTGCCCTCTTCAAAGAAGCGGTTTGCAAAATGTGTAAGTAAATGTGCTAGTTCCCCAGCACAAGCTTTTACAATATTGGTATTTATTTCGTCGTAACCTGTTGAACTAGTATTGTTTAAAGATTTTATGATTTTTGCTATTTCATTTTCGTCAGTAGGGCTTAAAAAAATGGATGCGTAATTATTGTCAATGAATTTTAGTTTACTTGAGTAATTTCCTTGGTCATTACTGGATACGTTAATTGATTCTATAAAGTGGTTATTGAATAAATTTGCTATTTCTGTGGGGTTATCTATTATTTCATTATTTATTTTTAGATATTCAATATTATGTTTGTCATTTAGATTGTCTTTGTTTTTTATTATGTTCCATGTAGCCTTGCACTTATTTCTCGCTGTATTAATATATTTTTCGTTTATAAGTTTTTGGGATAATTGTATACAATTTCTAAGCAACTTAGAATACTTGTGATATTTATTTTTAGTAATAGAATTTCTCTTTTTATAGTAAGATAAGCGTAACATTCGTTTAGTTTTGCATGATTTCCTGAGACCCTTTGTTAGCCATTTTGATTTTAAGTTAGTTTTATTAAAGCATTTCACTTTATATTTTGGAAAACACAGATTGTACAAGAGGATCAGTTCATTATGAAACAGTGTGAAATCAACATCTGCATCTTTAAAGTTAAACAGATTTTCCCATGGGTATTTCGTCAAAAAATATTTAAATTTGTTTATATTGTCAATATTATAATCACGTCTCATTTCAAACCAATATTCAAGCGGTATTTTACGCATTTCCACTGGCACAGTCAATAATTGAGCGGTTTCGTGGTCAGATAAGCCCACTGCTTTGGTAGAGCCGATGGCTTCCTTAATATTGCTTGCAAAATGATCTATACAAGATTTCTGTCGTGTAGGTGTTTTTATATGCAAGAGACCCGGCATTGAATAATCCAACTAACAAGTTCTTTAACCCAAGGCCTGTACATGAGGTAAGCGGCTTGTCATCCTGTGCTTCCAGTACCTTTCCAAACGGAACCTATGCAGGGCACTCATAAATGGAATTATATAGATGTAACTACTAAAAAGGTAGACGTCCAGGTATATTGCAAGTATATTGATCCTAATTAGATTCAGAATAATTTGACTGTAAACATTGCAACAATAAGGAATTGTATTGAATGATATGGTAAATGTATTGATTAGATTATAAGTATGAATAAGATAATAATTGTTGTTGATTTGTTTCAGACTATTTGAGGCAGTGGCACGGAACGAATGAGCAGAGCTATACATAGCAAGCCAGGGGATCATGCTGTTTAATACAAATTTATCAGTAGATTGACAAGGCATTACTAAAGGTAAGCTAAAAGTTTCGTGGCTGTAATAGCATTTTTTATGAATTGTGTTTTGTTCAAAAATAATTGTGTTCCTTTTATTTCGCAGGGTTCGGTCTGAAGGGTCAGATCGCAGGGGGAGCGAGCACTCTCTCCAGGTCTGCCACTGACCGGAGTTGATATACCTGGCTTCCGGCGGCCCTGCGCACGTAGATACGGCCCTGCTTCGTCTACGAATACCGCCACTGCAGCCGGCGACACTCCTCGCGCACCCGGTGAAAAAGCTGGCGGTTTGGGCGCGTCAGGCGCTCGTTGACGAACACCCGGCCCCCGCCCTCCGATGCCACGGTGCGGCGCACGCGCGCGGCGCGCAGCAGCTCGTCGCGCAGCTGGCGGCGCGCCAGGCGCACCACGACGCGGCGCGCGCGAGCCCCGCCGGCCTCCGCCGGGGGCGCGCCCACGCGCTCAGCGAACACCACGTCGCGCTCCTCCAGCGGCACGCCCAGGCGCCCGGCCAGCACCAGCACGGCGTGCATGACGCTCTCCCCCTTCTGCTCCGGGAGCTGGCCGATCTCGAGGTCAGACAGCAGCGCCTCCTGTTCCCGGTCGTTCAGCTCCAGCTTGAGCTCCGCGACGGTCCGCTCCAGCTCCGCGACGACGCCCGCCTCGGCTCCCGGCTCGGTCGCTACTCGCCGTTGATCTGCGGCGTCCAACCTGTACTCTACGGCGTCAATGCGCGCCCCGACGGCGACGCTGGCGGTGCTGGCGGCTATCTCGAGCGCTCGCACGCGCCCCTCAACGTCGCCTAACCGTTCCTCGCAGCGAGACACTCGACCGGAGAGCTCCAGCATGCCATTGTTAAGAGCGTCGAGCCTGACCTGGGTCGATTTCATCTCGGCCCGCATCTCCTCTCGAAACTGGCGGAATTCCAAAACGAACAACTGAAAATCTGTCAATTCGACAGACATGTTGAGCGCCGTGTCGTCGAAAGAAGACACGTCCTGATCTACCGGCCTGGATGCACCCCGCCGCATGGTCACTCCGCCCTCCGCAGCCCGCACCGGCGTGTTCGTATTATCAGTTTTTGGCTGCTTGCTGGTACACGTCACGCACCTCCACGCTGCCCTGTGCTCACCGGTTAAAGTGTTGAAGAAACGCTGTTTGGATACTCCCGCGCACTCCAAATCGTAGTGCAACCTGCACGAGCTGCAGGTCAGGAAGCATCGATCCGGTAAAGCCTGCATACATCCACTGCAGTTTCCATATTTTCCGCCTGGCATTTTGAATTATGGCTTTGTGGACGTCGTAACGGTCGCGAACGTGATATGAAAAACTCGTAGTGTTTTGTTTGTAAATTTCACTGAATCACTTGTTTTTTGTCACCTTGTGTTATTTTGAATTGTGTTTAGTGATTTATTACTTTGTTTATAATTAAAATCATATGGAGCAAATCAAGGTATGTGTTTACACTTCACCCTCTTTTTTTTTTTTTTTTTTTTTTTTTACAATCATTACGTTTTTTTATAAGTTAGATTAGATACTCTCCAGAGGTAGAATTGGTCTGCGTTTCCACCAAGTGAGCAGCTCCAGATTCAATTAAATGTATATTTATCATTTAGTTACAGGTTTAAAACAAAAATACAAGGTTTTCTTTTTGTAATGCGATTGAATGAAAGATATTTAGTTAAATGTGTGCTCACTTAGTCCTTACAAGCGGTCAGCCGTATCTTCATACTGAAATGAGTTGGTCGAGTAATGACTCGACCAACACTGACAACCAAAAGAACACTGAATGCAGTGTTCTTTTTTTGTTACAGCTCTATTTAATTAGAGCCTGTAATTTCAGATCGTCAATTTTCGTATTAAAACATTTACTATTAATTTATTGTGCTCACTCCATCCACACGCTATTGTATCTCTATGAACCAACTATAGATTTGCATTCCATCGTTTACATTGTATGAATTGGCTAGAAATAGGACTATTCAGCATAAAAACAAACCACTTTTACTGTGCGTTCATGAGTAAAACGGATGCTTGGTGCTCACTCCGTCCACCATCGCTAAACACTTAAATATTTTTTGCTAAGTTAAAAGAAAGAGTGAACATATGATTTTTTTGTGCAAAAATACTTTAAAATATTCTGCGGTACACAGTTCAATATTACTTTTTACTTTTATAGATATACAAAACTAAATTTTTGGTTTAAATGACATAAAATAGGGCGTCTCCACGTGACAATAATAAGAGGACATAAAATAAGACTGAAAAATGAGACGGTTTAATACTTAACCAATTTTCGCGCAATTCGTATACGAAAAAGTTCACCGATCAAATTTTCTTTGTCAAAGAAAAAATATTTTTAAATTTGTCAGAGTCACGATTTTTATATAATTAGTTTTTGGTCGTGCCATATTTTTTTACATGTATCTTCATTATTGATTTGATTTTTAGGCAAAATAAGTTAAACTCGCAATCGAGGTACCACACGAAAAAAGTTCGATTGCCACGAGACTCGGTCTACAGGCCGCGCAAAACTGATGAAGGAAATTAAAAGTTGAATATAGATTTTTGGTTTTGGATAATGCCTTGTTTCATTCCTCATCAACAGAGTCCAGAAAAAATACTAATAACCCTAAAAAATTAATGTGGGAAATAGTCCCTGTGCCTGGGTAAGGATTTCTTTTTTTTTGTTGCTACATATAATTCTTGTAAATTAATTTAAATTACGATACATATATAAGGAGGTTTTTTTGCTGAAGTGTTATAAGTATGCAATACATAGAAATGTCAGGAGAAACACCTAGTATTTAAAAGAAAGTTATTTAATGTTGACATGAACAGGCATAAGTCGTATAGTTCCCACAAAACGCTTAGCTCCAACGGGCTAAGGTCATATGTTCCCTACATGTTTATTTTCCTTATTTCACAAAGTCCCGCAAGAAATTAACATTTATTTTGTAATTCCAATTAAAAAATCAGAATCTCCAACATACCTAAAAATCGAACGGCGTATCTTCCTTCGTTTAGCCATAACCGCTAAGAATCACGCACATGGACCGAAAATCACTTGTCAGTTAAAACTCAGATGGCAGTCAGTGTCACACACGGTCTAATTCTTAACTTATTTTCTGTTCTAGTTATTTCCTAATGTCCGTATTTTACCATTCGGCTTTAGAGCTAGTGTTGAAAATGACTATTAAATAGTCAAAA
The DNA here is from genome assembly GCA_963924145.1 of Pyrausta purpuralis. Taxonomy (NCBI): domain Eukaryota; kingdom Metazoa; phylum Arthropoda; class Insecta; order Lepidoptera; family Crambidae; genus Pyrausta; species Pyrausta purpuralis. Next base: position 26,834,099 of record OZ001643.1, read on the forward strand.
ACGGTCATTAACTGTCAAAAATGGTAATTCATATTGATTCAGTAATATTTTATTACTTTTTCGGTTGTGCGTAAGCGATTGGTCGAATTCGGTAGGTCACGTGACTTTCGCGCAGGTCCGTGAAACACCGTTCTTTACATCTGATTTCAACCATATTTACAAAAAACAGTAAAAAGTCATAATAAGTAATCAAAACTCATTCACACAACGACACAAAATGTGTTTTTCTTCGGAAAACTGAGTCAGGAAATTATATTTACGGTTCATCACATACGGTCAAATTGATTGATATTGACCGTATTTGACCAGTCATGTATGGTTTCTGACAAATGTGACCGGTCAGATATATTCATTTTACATTTAGTACACAAAACCTCAAAATTTAAACTAAACCCAAACCCCAGACCAAACAAAGTACCTATTAAGAACAGAACCTTTTCCTTCAGGCAAGTAAGCGAGGATGACCCGCAGCTAGCGTGAACACGTAAAGTTAAGTCAGCCAAGTCCTGCTATTTTATCACGTGTAGACACCCTATTCCATGTCCTTCACACAAAATATGAAATTTTGTTTTACTCTAAAAGTAAAAATAAATATCAATGTGGGTACTTCCGAATATTTTATAGTATTTTTGTACGCAAAAAACATATGTTCACTCATTCTTTTAACTTAACTTAGCACAAAAGATTTAAGTATTTAGCGATGGCGGACGGAGTGAGCACCAAGCATGCGTTTTACTCATGAACGCACAGTAAAAGTGGTTTGTTTTTATGCTGAATAGTCCTATTTCTAGCCAATTCATACAATGTAAACGATGGAATGCGAATCTATAGTTGGTTCATAGAGATACAATAGCGTGTGGATGGAGTGAGCACAATAAATTAATAGTAAATGTTTTAATACGAAACTTGATGATCTGAAATTACAGGCTCCAATTAAATAGAGGTGTAACAAAAAAAAGAACACTGAATGACTCGACCAACTTATTTCAGTATGAAGATATAGAATATATAGCTGACCGCTTGTGTGGACTGAGTCAGCACACGTTTAACTAAATATCTTTCATTCAATCGCATTACAAAAAGAAAACCATGTTTTTACAATTGTTTTAAACCTTTAACTAAATGATAAATATACATTTAATTAAATCTGGAGCTGCTTACCTGGTGGAAACGCAGACGTAGAATTGTGTAAAGCAAACGTATTCATTTGACAGTTCATAACGTACGGTATGATCTGTCAAACCTCAGAATCCTAATTAGTCTTATTCAACCATAAATTTTATGTACTTCTATGTGATGTCAAAAAGTTATGAAACTACTTATATGTATTATGCCACTTGTTTTATCAATAAACTAGCAAGCTTTAATATGTATTTCAGATTATCCAAGAGCGCAGTACATTTTGTCTCTCCGAGGGAAACGTATGCTACTATACAACGGTCAAAAATTTCGTTTCTCTGTACGTAGTCAGACCAAGGAACGGTGGAGATGCTGCAAACACTTTTGTCGAGCAGTCATACATACTGTAAATGATAAGATTGTGATGATAAATGACAAACATACACACTTGTCATAAAAATAAATAAATTATTTGACGACACGTTTGGCGCTCCTGACTATTACACCGGCGCCGTCGCAAGTTTAAATCCCGCAAGGGATATGTCAGTGTGATGAGCACGAACATTATAGGAGACGCCTCCGACATAATCGTTGTTTGGTATTTTAAACATAAGGAAGAAAATTCATTACTTTGAAACAACCACAGTTGGTGTGTTGTCTGGCGCGTATTTTTATTTGAATTGTATATTTAATATAATATATTATAATCGTTGAAAAAGTTGCTTATTGGATGATGTTTCATTAAAGTTCAGTTTATTTGTTAATTAATTTATTGATTTGAGAATCGTCGATTGACACAGCTGCAGCCATTCAAGCTGTTTTAATTTAATGTTGTTTTTTTAGATGTCAAAAGTGAGACTAAGAAATGGCGTCAAAGCTTAAGTCACCGACGGGAGCAAAAGCGGTTGGCAGAAAGTAGACGGAGGGAGAGGATTAAGAAAGATCTTGAATTATATCTACTAGCAAAAGAAAAAAACAGACAAAGATACCAAAAAAGAAAAGCCGAGGGAAAAATTATTCCGTTGCGTGAAATGAGCAGTCAAGAAAGAGAGCTAGTGAGGGAGCAGAATCGCATGAAAAGCAGAATATTTAGGAAAAAAAAGAAGTATGTTATCCATCGTCAGTCTCCAGTCACCTCCAAAGATCCACTTTCAACATCACCGCCCCCTTAGTACACAAAGGATTTATATAAAAAATAATTTTATCTAAGTTCAAACTAGCTTCTCATTCTAGCCTTAGTAAAATGAAACAAAAAAATTGAACGTGAATTGTTGTGCTCAAAAATTGATGCTCTAAAAAAGTATATCTAGTAATATCCAGGACTCCTATAAGTAAATTGGTTTAATTAAAACACTTTTAATGACGTAACCTTGTTAAAACCTAAATTGCATTAACTAAAATTTCAAACTCACCTTATGAATCATTTGAAGTAGTTAGCTACATTATTTGTCACTTTTTTTGTTTTTGGGAATTTACCACATCGCAACGAGAAAGGTGAAATCTGAAGTTTCAAGAGTATACGTACTATACTTTATCATCTTGTGATAGCTGATTAATAAATTGATGATGCATAACGGATACATAATGACTTGTGGGCAGAAGAAGCGATGGCTATGTTACTCTCATATTATGATATAATCATCATCTCTTGCCCTGTTCCCAGTTTATCTGGGGTCGGCGCAGTATGTTTTCGTCTTCTAAACTATTCTATCACCTGTCACTGGATCATCCACACCGTTCACACTCATGTCTTGTTTCACACAATCCATCCATCTCTTTTTAGGTCGGCTTCTTCCCTTCCATCCATTAACATTCATACTCATCACTCTTTTTAGTTACATGACTTTCTTCCTTTCTCATAACATGACCATACCAAGACAGACGATGTCCCACCATCTTCTCGGTTATCGGTGCCACTTTCAAATTTCCTCGTATATATTCATTTCTTATCTTGTCCATTCTTGTCACCCCACACATCCATCTTAACATTCTAATCTCCGCTACATGCATTTGCTTTTCATCAGTCTTGTTAGTAGCCCAGCATTCCGATCCGTACATTAAGGCAGGTCGAATAACGGTTTTGTAAATTTTGCCCTTTAACCTTAAGGGCATCCGTGGATCGCATATTGTTGCGGTGACCTGCCTCCATTTCATCCAGCCTGCGTTGATTCAGTGCCTGACGTCACAATCGATATTTCCGTCGTTCTGTACAAGAGACCCGAGGTACCGAAAATCGGAACAAACTGGTAAGGACATTCCATCAAGTTTTATAGGAAAAGAACTGCAGAGACCGCCAAAATCACAGAACAGATACTCTGTTTTGGTTCTGCTGACTGTAAGGCCAACGTTTTCCAGTCTTTGTCGCCATTCCTCCAGTCTGTCCTGAACCTCCTAAGCCTTTTAAGCAACAAGTAAAATGTCGTCAGCGAATAGCATGCACCAAGGGGCCTCTTTCTGTATATCCGATGTCAGAGCATCCATAACTATAAGAAAAAGGTAAGGACTAAGTGCTGAACCTTGGTGCAACCCACAGCGACATTGAAGCTCGTGGTTATCCCGGCTGCGGATTGTACGTGAGTACTGCATCTTCCGTACATGGTTTTTATCAGCTGCAGGTATTTACCAGGTACATCTTTCATCTTAAGGGCCCACCACAGAACCTTACGTGGTATTCGGTCGTATGCCTTTTCGAGGTCAACGAACACCATGTGAAGGTTTTTATGTGCACTTCTGTATTTTTCACACATTTGGCGAATAGAAAAGATAGCGTCCGTCGTACCTCTACTAACTAGGCATAAAATCAAACTGGTTCTGTGAAATTTCACACTCTTCTCGCAACCTTTTCTCAATGATCTTCTCCCAAACCTTCATGCTGAGTGACATTAACTTTATTCTCCGATAATTATTGCACTCTTGCACGTCCCCCTTTTAATATAAAAATAAAATATCGGTACCAACAGACTGTTGCACCAATCATCTGGTATCGTCTCTTCGTGCAACAACTTATTGAAAAATAAAGTCAACCACTTCCTTCCCTCTGCTCCTACTAACTTCCAGACCTCGACTGGTATATCATCAGGTCCCATGGCTTTTCCTCTTTTGATACTTTTAACTGCCCATTCCACTACCTCTTCATTTATCTCCCTTACTAATCCTACGTTAATAGGGGCATTCTCTTGTTCATGACACATGATGACATGCACATCATATAAAATATGGGCATTGACTGAACTTATGTCCAAAATTCTATAAAAAAATGTCATGGGCCAAAGTCTCCAGTGGCGGCTGCTACTGTGAATTACGCACTTCTTATCAATTTCGTCAACACCGCCTTTTGAAGAATTATAAAATTGTATTATTTCTGACTTATCTGACTCAATATCCATACCCTCACTATGATACATTGAGGAAGCTAATAAGACAGCATTGTTTTTCTTAGGTACGTGAGAAATAAACGTTATGTCCTTCGTAAAACCATACAATGTTGAACCCTCTTTTCTAGTTTCAGAAGGTAAAAATTCTGGAGGAACTTCCCTTATATATTTCCATCCATACTTAAAATTAGTTATTAGATTTCTGTAAAATAATATTTTATGTAAACTGTAGCACAAACAAAAAAATGACGTAACTACCGACGTTGGGCCTGAGAGGCCGAGTCGGTAATTCAAATAACTTACCAACATCACGCTTTCCGGCACTACTGCTACACTCAACGGCGTCGGCGCTACTAAACCCGCAGCTACTAAGGAGCGGAGAACTCCCCCGCGCGGGGTGGACTTAGAAAGTTCGTAACCCGTTGCGACCTTACAGGCCCCACGTCGGTAGTTAAAGGTTAAAATAAACTAACTTAGCTGTTTCTATATCAGTCAAACGTCTAAGCGCCTTGAGCGGGCTGCAACCAGTGTGTTTCTGCTATCTTTACATGGTCGTCTGACCATCTTGTTGGTGGACGTCTTACGCTGTGCATTTGGTCAAAGGGTATCTTATCTAGAATTATGATCAACGGCAATATTTAGGTATGTCGATCTATTGAACCTTCCAAAAACGTTTGCAAAATTTCGTAAGTGTAAATATATTTTTCTTAGGATTTCTCGAAAACAAGACATCATAGCGAGATGATTCTTTTTTAGTGCAATAAGGTATACTTAAACTACGGGTAACGTGTCAGTTACACCAAAATCAGTTTAGTAGTCTTTGAGATAGTGGTAACGACTAAAAATCATGAAATAAAAAATAATTATAAAATTGATATTTTTTAAGGGCTTATGTTTCAAAATTGATTTCTTATTTAATTTAACATTAGCTTTACAATTAATCACAGACACTACAAAACTTTTTTTTTTTCAGTTGAGTTCGTCACATCAAGAAGAGGCAACCGGATGATTAAATATCAAGGATATACTTTTTACCTGCAAACGATGAGCAGGCACGGGAAATTTAGGTGGAGCTGTTCGGCCAACCATTACTGCAAAGCCAAGATCCATACTATAGAAGACCGCATCGTCGCTGTGAATGGCCACCATGATCACACTCGGGTCGACTCCAGCACCCACAGTTTGAAGCAATCTTTTCAATCTTATGACGTTTCACCCCGATAAGTATAATCATCTTATTATCTGCTGCTTCATTATTTTAAAAAAAATACATTTATGTGAATAATATTTTTTTTTTAATTATTTAATAAATACACTAAGCCACGAATTCAGCGTTTTTCAAGCGTTTCCCGGCGTTCGGCACAACAGGGCATGGACTAAAACTATGACTAAAGTGATCTCCATTTTTTATTATATGGCTTGGTTTTTCTTAGTATTTTTATAAGGTAAAAAGTTAGAGTTTGCGGTGTTTAACCCATTTGCTGCCACACTTGAGACACAATAGAAATTTAATTGTTATAATGCACCAGTGCGTGCTGTGGCATGGAATCAGTTAAAAATGTGTTATATCTCAAAAACTACTAGTTCAATCTTGGTCATACCAATTTTCTTTGAAAGTATTTGTTAAGATCTACATTGCGTATTTTTTAAAATGTTTACTAGCTTAGTTCAAAAGTAAGAGGTAGGGGGAGGGGGTATCCTACACACATGGTTTGACATTTTTTTTTGTTTTAGTTCATGTATGGGAGCCTCCCTTAAAGATAATTATTTGTCATTTTTTAATAAGAATCGTGAAGTGGTTAGCAGGATACATCCACTCACCAAACTTCAACTGTGTAATTACTGAATAAACTGGAAACTAGAACTGGAAACTGTACGGGTTTTTTGTCATTCGGCTACGGAACCCTAAATAGAGCTCCTTGTCTAGGCTTAATTAGGTCGCTCTTGTCTAGACTAGATTGGATCGCTCTGTTTTATCTGCCTCTTATTTCATACGTCGCACAATAATTTATAATTTGCATGTTCTAGAAAAACACAACGAAATTTAATGATTTACATAATTTTATTAAATCGTTTATTTTTTTCAATTTGTTTTCCAGAATGCGAGTACATATTATCTAAGCGAGGGAAGCCCATGCTCCGCATGGCTGGATACACATACTACAGGCAATCGATTTATAAGAACTCGAAGATACGATGGTTGTGTACCATCCATTCTAAGGGATGTACCGCCTCATTGATCACATGCAAAGATAAGCTATTGTCGGTGAGGAACCACCACAACCATTTGCCAATACAATAGAATGACCTGCATAAAATTGTGCAAGTTTATAAGAAATTACTTCTTATCAGATTGAAGTTAGTCAATCTGATAAGAAGTTTGATTTTTGTTGGATGTGTTTGATTAACTTCCTTTGATGTTATTGTAAGACATTATTATAACCGTGTACTCATAATTTTACAAATTAAATAATGACACATAATCACATAGAAGAATTTTATTAGATAAGTTATATTAACATTTATCGAATACAAATTGACACTTTGTATTTTATTTTGCACTTGTGGACCCAACGAAAGTAGTTGGGTCTTAAATTACATAATTTTTCGCGCAATTTTATTGATCTTTTATTTCATTATATGCTTTTTCTGACAATAAAAAATCATATTTATGAAATAATAAGTGAAATCAGTCCAGCCAATCACGCATAATGCCATGACTAAGGGAAGTATGTTTTTTTTTTATATATACAAGGTGCTGCTTTGTCAGTTACATCCAACTCGGGGATCATAATATAAGTTATGCATATTTAAAAAAAAAGTAAAGTTAGCTTGTAATGCCCCACTGCGGGGCAAAAGCCTATGAGGTAGTTTGAGGCATACTCCACCACGCGGGCTCAGTGCGGGTTGGTAGAGGGGTGTTTGCAAGGCAAGCGACTAACCCTGCTGTCAGATGTTATCAAAACGGCCATAAAGCCTCTGACTAGGCATAACGACTAATATTAAACGATATTAGCCGGTACTAACGGCTTAACGTGCTTTCTACAGCACGGAGATGCTCGTGATATACGTCACTTATATGGTCGGAATGGTCACCTATCCAAACACGACCGCGCCGTAGGTTGCTTAACTTCGGTATCACTACCAAAGCGCTGCAACCACTGCGCTAATTAAATATTATATATAAGTTTAATACGAGAAAAACTCTTCACAACATTCTAAAAAAAAACGTGAAAAAAAATCGAATGGGGAAACTCGCACCCTCGCGCTGAGCTCGCGGATATCTACAAAATACTACGCCGTAGCGAACGAAGTGGCAACCTGGCGTTGGTAGTTTTGCCTCGCTCATTAGTATCACAATAATTAATTTATTTTGTGGGTTTTTTTTTCATTAAAATAGATATGTATAGATTGCTGGTTAATGGTATGCCATCACCATCATTACTAGCCGCAAAACGTCCACTACTGGGCGAACGTAGTCTTGTGAATATAAATGTTCTGTATAAATTAAAATTTTATCTTAATAAACATTGTTTTCTCTTGTAATATTGTGTTTTAGTTAGTTTTCAAAAACACACTTTGAATTATTATTATAGTTACTCGCTTGGAAAGTTTTGTCTCGACTAACTTGTCATATTTTCTCTGCAGTGCCAACATTCAAACCAACAGGCAAAGGCGGTAAACTCCTGGTGCTAAATGGATTTCGGTACGGTAAACATGCGCAATACGGCGTCAAAACCACCTGGTACTGCACTCGACGACGCAAGAAGTGCCCCGCTGCAGTTTACACGGTACACGACATGGTCATCAAACGAAAAGAGAGTCATAATCACCCTTCTAATGATAAGTAATATTATTAAAAGCTAATTGGAACTTGTGAAGTAATAGATGACGTACACTGCTTTAGATTTTAGGAATATGTAGGCGATCCGAGAAGAGTCTTAAGTGGTACGGGAAGTAAAATTCCCTGAAAGTTTTTTTCTTGTATAATTTAGGGGTTTCTTGCATCATTATTTAACCTCTATTTTACACTATTAAAATATTTTAAAGCTTAGTGCGCCTTCTCTATCCCTGTCAACTAGAAAGCTAGCTTTTAATCTAAAAGCCTGATATTTCAATATTTTTTGTTTCACTTTCAGCCAGCTGGCCAATAATAAAAATGACGAATAAAAGAAATACAATAATCGTTTTCAACGGATACCGATACTCACACACACAGTTTCCGGTTTAAAGACGAGGTGGTACTGCTCTTTGCATCACAAGAAATGCTCGGCAGTTCTTTACACTATTGGTAACGAAATCATCAAACATAATAAAAATCTGAACTGATTATTGAAGTATTTTTTATAATTGATTTTAATGATTCGAGTATGTTTTCTTCTTATTTCTGAGCGTATTATGAAACCTTAACAGTACCTTTTTACATATAAATAAAATTATTATAACACATAGCCACTGCAAAGCTCCACAGGCTTTTAGAAAATTAAGTGCATGTGCGTGTGTCCTAGTAGTAATTCTTGTTTTGGAAAAATAAATCTGCTGGAATATGAGTTCATGAAGTTTTGAAATTCAATGTCCTTCCTTTTTTTATTTACTTCACTTGTTTTTTCGGTCAGCAAATGTAGCTTATCGCATTTACGTAGAAAGATAAACAAGGTTTTTGTAAGCTCTCAAATATCAAAATGTTACCTAATAACACTCATCTACTTATATACGGACGGCAGCTTGTCGTCGACATAAGCTCCAGCAGCCGCCAATAAACGCTAGCCGTCGCGCCATCGTCACTCAGCATTATCAAAGCCGTGCATGTGTCAATAATGTGTCTGGGTGCTGTGGTAACAACGTTCTTTCTAATTTTTCTCCCACGAATGCATTAGCTAGTTACTTTGGGATCAGAGCTATGTATGTGATTGATTGTGATTTTAGTTGTGTATATATAATACTATAAGTCATTCGTTTTATTGTTGATTCTAGTAATTTAAAAGTCGGAGTTCATAGCCTCGCGAAAAGGGAGTCGAATGTTGGTCTTCAACGGTTACCGATATTACCACGATTACGTCAACTTTTACTCAGAAGATACTCTATATCTATACTAGATAGGTAGGTACAGATAAAGCTCCTAGTAATAATACACATTCAGAAAGCACTTTATGCGATGTAACCTCTACTTATACCGACATTGATTCTGATTTAGGCCCGATTCCGTGATCGAAAGTTTGAAAGTAATGGTTAAATGTCGTTAGGAACCAGCGATTGAATCTGTACGATTGTTTGTATTTTGAAGAAAAATACTTGAACTAAATGTCTGAGTGTCTATTTTAACGACTATTGGTTAAGATATTTTTTCTTTCAAACAAACAAACGTTACTATTAAACCGCTTCTGGCAACGACATTTAATCATTACGACGAAACTGGGCCTTGTCGAGGGGCAAGCAAGCAGTTATTATGTTCATGCTAAGAGGTAAATAGCTAATATTAATACAGCGAACAAACACGAAACCATTGGTTTTCCAAGTCATCAATTTAAAGAAGATGCATATGTTTGAGAAAAAAGGTGTAAAAAGAAGACGATGCGTTAGTTGCTACGCAAAGAAACGAGAAACAATTAGTAGGTTTCAATTAGCGGTGATGCAGCTAAAAAGTTACGATGCGACGTCAGTTATGTAGAAAGATTAACAAACTAGTTCTGTTTAAATTAAACTAATATTTGCAGTTGAAACACTAACAAAGGACCAGCTTGAGAGGCTGGTGGACATTTTGCAATCCAACTCTTGGATGGCAAAGGGCATGGCAAGTTTGGCCTATGGAACTACGGAAACGGTTTCGACAGGCTTGGATCGAGGTAGTTCTTGAACTTAACGCCCTTAAAGTGGGTTCGAGGTGCACAAAGTCACCCGACCAATGTCGAAAGGTACTATATAAAAAATAGTATATATTTAACAAAAACTGCCATTAAGAATCACAAAAATTGTCTATTATCTCTTACTTTTGCATTCTTCATGACTGATAGTAGTCATAATATTTCAGTATTGGCGAGCCAAGAAATGGAGCACAAAGAGAAAGTACATTCAAATTACAGTCGAAGGTCCTCCTGCCAGTGACGAGGATGCTCAGGAACTAAGTGCAGTAGAATTGAAGATACTCAACATGATGAATACTTATATTTTATATTATTGACCTGAAAAAAAAACGGGAAAACTCCGAATTTTAATGATAAGTATATGGTATTTTCTGACCTTGTCAGATGACATTATCCCAATGATCGGGGTAATTTTTATGCCAGTGCGTCTAATCTATAAATAAATATAATGTCTGGCGCATGGTGCATAATTTTCTTTATCATTTCAAATTATGTAAATTTATAATAAATCTTTAATTATCATACATATATTTAAGGACGGAGATGTTTACCGTTGTTCTGTACTTTTACCAAACCTGATTAAAATATGTAAAAAAGAATTCACCAAATTATTTTTGAGCTATTTTATTTTTTTGCACAACTACAAGTTCTCAGTTCTTTTTCTCTGTATTTTTTTTTAAATAATGGCAATAAAAATTTATTATTCTCATTCTTTTTGCAGCTCGTGGACCATCGCTCCCACAACTGGAAAGGCTGGTCTACATTCTGCAAGACAAGCCTTGGTTGGCCTTAGGCAGGGCTAGGACGATTGCTGTAAGGACCCGCTGTCTTGAGGGTTGGGTCAAAATTTCAGATGAACTTAACTCCCTAAAAGATGGGCGTAGCTGCATGAAGACACCCGGCCAATGGCGAAAGGTACGTAACGTATTATGGAAATCCCACAACACACACATAGGTAACTAATATAATATAATAATTGCCTTGTTTTGTATATGTAGGGTCAGCTAGTTATTGAAAAATATAAATAAATATTGAACACCAATCATATACATTGCTCTGATCCGAAAGTAAGTAGCCAAGCTACTTGTGTTATGAAAATTCGTACCGTTACCATGAGTTTACAACGGTTTTACTAGCTAGCGACGACGCTAAAATAGTCTATGGAAAATTGAACAGTGCCTCTAGCGGACACTGGCAGAACTAAAATTTTCCATACAAAAAATTTCGTCGTCGCATGCGAGTAAACTCATGGTAACGGTCCAGACACAACGGTGGTACCACAACAACCAGACTCGAGACAATATAGAAAATTATGATTTCTACATTCACCCGGCTGGGAATCGAACCAAAAATACTGAATAAAAGTTTCTTTCCGTTTGCCAAAGACTGTATCCTTTTTTCAGTACTGGAACGACAAGAAAGTATATACAAAGAAAAAGTATATTGAAATCGCAGCCCAAGGATCACTTCCTGATGACGAGGATGCTCAGGAATTAAGTGAATTAGAATTGAAGATACTCAACATGATGGATTCCTAAAGAACATTGACACTTTGGAATTAAAGAAACCTGTTCAAAAAATACCATAACAATTGAGTACGATAGTTATAAAACTCTGTAGTGTTAAAAAATCTGATTCAATTACATAAAATTTTTCATTGCATTTTTCATTTCATTGAGCCATTTACTTATTTTTCTAGTGTGCAAGTAAGTGCCTTTAGTTCAATAGTTTCTCCATATTGTTATTATTTGTGATGAAGGCAAAAAAAACGACTTGTTCTTTTTGCAGCTCATTCACCATCACTCCCGCAGCTGGAGAGGCTGAACTCCATTCTGCAAGACAAGCCATGGCTGGCAACAGGCATAACTAGGACGATGCCACTAAAGGACAATTTTCAAAAGGCTTGGGTCGAAATAGCTTGTAAACTTAACGCCATACCATGGGGCGTAAGTGCAGTAAGACACCCGACCAATGGCGAAAGGTATAGTTAAAAAAAAAACTTAAAAAAACGACTTCGTAACTTAATGCACTAAAAGTCATAAATAAACTCTTACCTCTTTAAAGGAAAGGAATCTATTTTAGGCCAACAAATTGTTTTTGAAGTCGGTGTTCTAATAGTTGATGCTTGAGATGTGGTGAGGGCACCGACTCCAAAAAGAAATTGATAGCCTAAAATGGATTCCTTTACTTTAAAGAGGTAAGTTTTTTTGTAACTCCTTTTGTTCTTTCAGAAGCTACAAATTACCTGTCATAATAGAATAGTTAGATACGGGATTGCTACCATGTACCTTATTATTTTCAGTAACTCCGTGATCATGGCGCTTGCAACAGTGCCGAAATATCGGAAACTCATAAATAATAAGGTACATGGTAGCAATCCCGTATCTAACTATTCTAATGTGAGTGACCATGAAAGTTTAAAACATTATATTACCTGTCATAAGTTCTTTTATTATAATCACTGAGCTCCTTAGCGTTAAGAACTCCTTCTATTAGCTCAGGTCCACACAATGTTGACTACCAGACGCAACAACACGTCAACAATAAGACTCTACTACAAAATCTTTTAAATTTTGAGGGTTTCCCTCGATTGCACCAAGATTCTATAATCAGATCCCGACTTGGCAACCATGGGACCAACTAGAAGATATAACCTCTAGCAAATGACTGTGATATGAAGTAACACAGCCACAAAAAAAAAACATACAGTCAAGTCAAAAAAAAATCATATAGCTCGAAATGTCTCTAAACATTATAATCCGCTCAAGACTTCACATTCCGCTTTGTTTTTCAGAAAAACCAACATAAGGTGACGATTTTCCCCCTCTTCAGTTTTTTTTTAACTTAGCACAAGTATACTTGGAAATTTCAATTGATTTTGTCGAAATCTGGGGCAGCGCCACTAAAACCAGGTTAGCTGATCTCCAAATAATTCAAAATAAAATTATAAAGACACTTTCGTTACCACTATTTGACACCAACTTCCAAAAATTTATAGCGAAACCAAATTGATGAACATAAAGCAATTATTTACACTTTAAGGTATTTACAGTTTGAATTCTGATCAGAAAAATACTCCTTAATTAACTTCACTACTATGAACTTACCAAATAAGTCTTCGGTCGTTAATTATTTTTTACAATATACTTACATGAGTGCTGAAAAAATATGCCTATGTTTAATTAAAATATTTATAATTATTTTTTTTATTACTATTGACTTATTCTCTTTCTGCTGTTCATCGTTTACCTCAGTTAAGATTTTGCAGTTAAAATGATAAAAACTATTAGTACAACTGTAACTCCTCTCATAGAGGTCGGGCAAGCGCAAAGAACGTGCGATGCGTACGATATTCGATATAGGTTCGGACTACGTACGATCGAGGTCAGTGCCGCCTAACCACGTCCAAACGATAATCGCCTGCACAAAACTGGACGTTGATTTAAACAAAAGTCGACGCAAAGTGCAAGCGATCTTGACTTTTGAGGTAGTTAGGCGGCGGTTACTTCGTAAGTACGGAAAACAGCATGTCAAGGTAAGCACTGCGCTATCTTGTGCAATTATATTAAAGTCGAATTTTTAACATTGTTTTAACCCATGTAGTGCCTACTGTATTTATGCACCGACTCTTAAATATATTGTTTCTATTAAATAGTCAAAAGTGCTATTTAACGCTTTGATAAATAGCAATTTCAGTAACTGTAAGCCATCATGTGTACTGTAAATGTTATGTCATGTGAAATGAAATAAAGCGATTCCAACAGCGTTTTTTTTTTAAAAATATTAGAATTTTTTTCCTACATCGTATATGTTTATAAATATTCAGCAGCAAATGTAGCGGTCTTGTTTCATTTCAGAAAATGCATGCAAAATTATTCAAACACAAAGAGGAACGACACTGGTCATGTTGCAAGATTACACGTTCCACCAAATCAAGGGTACGATATGAGTCTGTTCTAGCCGAAAGGCTGGATGTTAAGCAAAAATTCGACTGGACCATGATAACTCCCTTTGTATTTGCAGTCTACTCCACAACCACGCTCCGCCTAGGTACCATGTCAATGAGTATGGGCAATATGTAAAGCTGCTTTCCAAGCAAAAAATCAATCAGGATTACAATGTTAATTCTGTAGGTAACAGTAAATGGTAATTGTAACAACTCAGATCTGATGAACATAGGTAGGTACTTACTTACCCTTAAATACACCACCAGCATGCCAATTAGCTTTAAAATCGCTTGCACCTCGCGTCTTCTTTTGATGAAGTGACAATATTTTTTGTCTCGTATTGACAAGTGTTTTTTTTTTTTATTCAGCGCGAGGTGGCGGTGGCCGCGATAGTTCATGAAAAAAATCTTTCAACGTTCAAATGTGTGAATATTCCAATTTATTACCTTACCAAGACTTCAATCTTTTACCCACACATGCAAAATCAGGATAGGCCGCTAAATAAATAAAATCACAAACCACTTTTAACTTAACCTTAGAGCGCCTTAACCTTAGAGCGTCAGCAGCGCGACAGCAGCGCGGCAGCAGCGAATGCCTTTACATTAGCAGCGCGACCGTCGCGCGACTTGGTCGGTCCCACTACACTCATTACCCATTTCAGTGCTAATACGGGGATAGTATTACCACTGCAATGGGTAATGGGTATAGTGGGTCGGACTCGCGCGACTTACGCGCCGCTGCGGCGCTGCTGCGGCGCTGCCATGTTTAGTATGAAATCATCGGCAGCGCGACTGTCGCGCGTAAGTCGCGCTGCTGCCGCGCTGCCAAAGTCGCCTAAATATGAAAACGCTCTAAGTGCGCTGTTACATTAGAGCGACAGCAGCGCGACTTTAATGTGAAGGGCTTACTGCTGTCATTTTATGTATGAAATTGACAGCAGTTGCGCGTTGCGCTGCTAAAAATGCCTTAGTGTGAAAGCGCTCTAACTCATATCATTAAGAGCTTTTAATAACTGACACCGATTACTACTACTGTCGCACTGATTTCGGGAATGTCAGCCCCTTTCAAGACTGATTGGCTAAGAGCTAAGTAGATATTATACATGTGTAGTTATTATATTATATGTGATTTGGAATCGTGTAAATTTGAAATTTAAAGTTTTATTTATATTGTTTTAAACTTTCACTTGCACAACATTAGAATAGTTACATATGAACTTGCTTCTATGTACCTTATTATTGATAAGGTTGATCACGGAGTACCTTCCTCTGTTATTCCTTGGTAACTCCGTGATTACGGAGCTTTAACGGCGCTGCACACTATCATAGTAGTATCAAAAAAATCTTGAGATTCTACTATTTACTCGTATGTTTGTGTCAAGCGGAACCGAATTATATAGAAGTTAAATAGCAGATTTAAGTCAAGATTTAGACGCATTTAAGGATACATGATCCTCTCCCACATTCGATTTAAATTTGAATCGATGGAGGGTAAAATTCCTCACAATATGTATTTTAGTAACTAAGTAAGCATTTCATGGATGCTAAGTTGTTGTCAAATTAGATTTTCCGTTTGTAATATTATTTGACCAGTATAGGTTGTTTTTTAATTTACTATTAATTGTAGTATTGCATTGATTTATGTACTTATCTATTGTTACGAACCTTTTTTATTAAATAAATTATTTTTGAAAGAGGCAACCCTAATTTAAAGGAAAGGTAAAATCCTTCTCGACTTCGACTCGAAGCAAAAAATCGACTGGACGAAGATAACTCCCTTTGTATTTGCAATCTATTCCAAAACCATGCTCCGCCTTGGTACCACGTCAATGAGTATGGGCATTATGCAAAGCTTCTTTATAGTAAAAAAATAAAATCTGTTTTTGTTGTCACTAAACATAAAGACAAGTCTTGTTGTTATCGCTCTAGACTACAAAACCAGCGGTTGCGGATTGAAATCCAGCAAGGGGCAAATATGTGATGAGCACAAACATTTCTACCGAAGTCATGAATGTTTATGTGTACATATTTAAGTATTCCTAAATATGTACAAGATTGGAGATGATAGGCGTTACTGGAAAAGCAGTGCAGATGTTCGCGTCTTACTTAGAAAACAGGTCACAAGTTGTCAAAATAGACCAATATCAGAGCGACCATATGCGTATATTGTATGGTATTCCACATGGTTCTATTTTGGGCCCACAGATTTTTCCGATATATTAATAAAATACAGGAGCTGGACCTAAGAGGACGTCCCACCCTCTACGCTGGCGATTCCAGCCTTTTTTATTTTGATTCGTCTATATACAGAAAATAATCTCCCATGCACAACATGACCTAAATTTACTTTTTAACTGTTTTTAGTGTAATTTGCTGACAATAAATACCTCGAAAACGTGTTACATCTTTTTAGAGCAAGGAATATGCCAATCTTGCCTTACGCGCTATTAACAAAAAATAATATACCCCTACAAGAAAAAACCT
Source organism: Pyrausta purpuralis (assembly GCA_963924145.1). Classification (NCBI taxonomy): domain Eukaryota; kingdom Metazoa; phylum Arthropoda; class Insecta; order Lepidoptera; family Crambidae; genus Pyrausta; species Pyrausta purpuralis. The sequence continues at coordinate 26,850,883 of OZ001643.1, forward strand.
GCGAAAAATATCTCGGTTTGTATATATACCGCCATCTATCTGGCTGTGGATCGAAATTGATAAGTCTTCGTGGTTTACTTCGAAATAGTATGAATTCAATGCATTGCACGTAAACTAAGAATGACAATTTATAACTCCCTAGTAAAATCGCAACTAATGTACCTTGTAGAAATCTGGGAATGCGCATCGAAAACTAGATTGGCTCAACTTCAGATTTTACACAATAAAATTATTTAAATGCTTTAAAATTATAAATTCCTAACAGGCACTAAAAATATACATCGCAAAACAAAAATTATGAATATCAAAAAACTTTTTTTTTACTCGAAAAAATAATTTTTATTCGAAAAAAGGTTTGACTCAAATATTCATTGCAATTTTCCAATAATGATAACATTCATAAAACAAAAAATGTTCACAACCACTGCACTAGGAGCGCCAGCTTCTTGGTTTTACCCAAACCACGAACAACGGTAAGACGATGATAACTTTTGCAGGAGCACAACTTTATAATAATGTACCCTTAGATATGAAAATTATCTAGTCGTTCAAGTTAAAGGCTCACTTTGTTAAGGAACTGATGACGTCGTAGATTTTCACGACATTCGTCACAAACCTCATTGGTTTATTGAATGTTATTGATGTAAATTAGTGTCATTATTTTTTTATTTGATAAATAAAAAAATAAAATAAAAAGTTTTCAAGACAAAATTGTCTCGATATCTTATTGAAGATTAATCGCTTATTTAAATATGTGAGAAACTAATTAACTTACCAACTTAAATAACCGAAGTTATTGCGTAAAAAGGAAAATTATTTATTGTGTATGAGTGTATGCGTGTGTGTATAACGAAAAATGTGGCTTTTCTTTTACAAAATTGTGTGATTTCGACAGCGAATGCATCGAAACTTTTAACGACATTGTTGTCATGTAAGTAAATAAATAAATGATTTATTAATGAAAAAAATGTATTTATGATAACAAAAAGTGACCTAGTTAATAAGTCTTAGTGAGAATAAAGATCTTTAAACCTAAACCTATGTACAATAAAGGCGCGGGGCGCCTTATCTGGTATTCGTGGCACATGTTAGGAAATTCCTTAATTTAAATCCAAGACGAAATGATGTAATGTCTGGCACACATTTGTTCACGCAATACTACGTTCATTACATAATAGTATAGTTATTTTAAAAGCCCGTCAATATATTCCAAGCCTTATCATGTACGATATATCTGCCAGGATGCACTTTTGTTAAGTTATATAATAGGTCATAAGTTTTAGTTGAGTACTTGAATTATAATTAATTGTAAATAAAATCAAACCTAAAGTAGGGAAAGTCCGTGTGAAGTCTAGACGGACCGCTAGATAAATAAAACCATGGATATAATAAGCATTGTTACTCGTATCATTAAGCCCTTTAAGGGTATAATATCTGACGGCACCTATCAGTAGTATTAGGTGTCATGATGAACATGACTGTCATCACCGGAATCACCGAAAGAGTAGTAAGTTCTCTCTCTTACTGATTTCAGGGATGTTAGCCTAATGCAAGAGGGTTTGGCTGGCCAATGTTACAGGAGATATTATAATTTATAAGTTTTATTTTAAGTGTTGTGGTATCGTGTGAGTTTGAGGACAAGTTCAAACCAGTTATTTATCTTTTCAGACCTAACATTTAAAATGATCCTTTCGCAAAAGGGAAAACCGTTGATGCTGTTACAAGAATACACGTTTTACCGACTCGGGGGTACTATATGGACCTGTTCCAGCCGAACTGTTACGAAATGTAAAGCTAAAGTTCGATTGGACAAAGACAACTCGCTATATATATGCAGCCTCCACCACAACCACCCTCCACCTCAATACTTTGTCACTGAAAGTGGAGAATACATAAAGTTATTAACAAGGAATACTCGTAATTAATCAGATATTTTAAACTTAATAGTAAAAGTTCAGGCCACAACCCAAGTTGTGAGCTGCTTAACTTATTTGCTTATAGGTATCTTATCCGTTTAAATAATTACGTTTCATAACTATGAAGGTATCATTGAGGTCTATGCCGTCTTACCATTATCAAACGAAAATCGCTTGCACATTCAATATGAAGGCGGATGCTACTTAAATAAAATATTATATGACCGAGGGTGCAAGCGATTTGGCTCTTGAGGTGGTAAGGCAGCGGCGACATTGAGAGTACTATACATTTAAATAGCCATACTCTGGAACACTGTATTTGGTATCATTGTTGATGTATCATTAAATGTGTCAGGTAAACTGTAAGCAGATGTAATGTAGTATAGGTTATTTACTACCGGCCGCAAAATATTCAAGACAGATCTAAAAAAACAGTTTGAGCTTATGACCTTCTGGGTAGAATTTGCACGCTTATCTCAATCTCCTAAATCCCATGTGAAATCGTTAATAGAGAACTTACTTATCATGTTTAACTATTAATACCTATGGTTGACTAGTAGATAAAGTTCTTAACATTAAGTTCGCCAAATGTACCGTTTGTTTGTGCATAAAGTTTACATAAATAAATAAAAATCTTTGTTTTTTCGTTCAATACCAAAAAGAGTTCAGCCACTGTCTTCGAAAAAAAAATTGTAAGTGTCAATGCAGGTAACTGAAACAAAAATGGTTCTTGAAACCTCAATGTTTTTTTAAACAACTTAGAGTTTGCCTTTTGCCTATTAACCAATCCCTAAAATATAATTGTTTTTCACTTTTTGTTAAAGGCATAGCAAAGCAGTTAACAGGATTTATCAACGTACCAAGTTTCAGCTGTGTAATGCTAATAGTTTCCCGAACCCCAAGTGTTTTTTGCCATTTGACCAAAGAACTCTGAAAAACCCTTTTTTTCTTTTCAGATATTAAATAGAAAAAAATGCATTTGGACAGAGGGAAACTATTATTGATGTTAATCAATTTTATATTCTACCACTCAAAAGGCACGATTTCGACTTGCTCGAGTAAAGTTAAGAACAGAAAAAGTGATCACAGAAAGCTTTTAAAGTCATTTATTATATTATTACTATCACAAAAAAACTCCCAGAACTGAAAGTTATTATTAAAACAAGCAGAGGAATGCAGTTGATGCTTATCAACAACTACACGTACTACCAAATGTTAGCCAGTAGTAAGACTTGGACTTTCTCGAGCCGGACAAGAAGAGTCAGGTGCAAAGCAAAGGTCAGATTGGAGGAGAAAAAAACAATAACACCTGTGAATCTTCTCCATAAGCACCAGCCTCGTCACTTGAGACGGCATCGTAATAACGACGAGGAGTATGATAGTTACTTCACACCAGATCAATGGCATTAGCCACCAACATTTACCAGGGAAGAAATTTAAACAAGTTTTAAAAATAGTCATGCATTGACAGCAAATCTGGGAATGGATATACTTAAAGAAGCGTTTCTTAAACCCAATAGCATCCCCAAATGTGTGGTCATATAAAATAAAACTGTCTTATTCTTTTGTTTAAATGCTAAAAATAGTCTCAGCGAAATAGATTTCGGGTAACGTCAAAAAAAAAAACATCATGTTTAAATTTCTTTTTACTTTTAGCGTAATTTTTACGGTGTTATAAATAAACAATTTAATCTAGGTCCATCTTATTAAATTATGACTAACCTAACAGTTGAAGTTATGTGACTTGTATAACCTAGGTGCGGGATTTTTGCTGTGTAGCTCGCCTTTTTTTAATTTAACTGATTTATTAATTGTCTATTTTTCTATCTATAAGAACATAATAAGGTCTGTATTTCCAGTATATAGGATAGAAATCTTAAATCAAGCTGCTTGTAATTATGTCAAAATTAACGAACCTTTTCGTTAGTGTTAACATAATATCTGTACTGATTACATACATAAAGTTTTTTTTTTCAGGGAATCCATATAAAATGGTTGAAACATTGCAGGGTCGTCATCTGATAATGATAAACGACTATACATACTATAAAATATCAAATGCAAGAGTATGGACGTGTTCAAGTAGAACTTCGTTTCGATGCAAAGCTAAGGTCAGATTAAGTGCAGAAAGAAAGATCATATCGTCCTCCGGCAAAATATCATATCACGAAAGAAGAGAAATATCTAAAGCTTTGAATTGGTGGCAGTCGTCGATAACAATGACAGAGTCTACCCAACGAAAGCGTGGCATAGAGATTGTTGAACGTTGGATAATGGCAACGTTTTACGACCTCAAAAACACGTCATAAAAGTCGCAAAAATGTTATATTTAGACTTTACTACATTTACTGTGACAATTTACTTGAATATTTTTAGTGAATAAGTTTTACCCACATAAGTATATAAATGATCGTTTATTTATGAGTGCACAACTTATTTCTTACAAACTTGGTTAGTTTTGAAAAAAGATGCGATTGTCTAAATCAATCGTATCCATTTGACAGTTCGAAACGTACGTTATGATCTGTCAAACAGCAAAGAACAAAGCGTTTGACACATCATACCGTACGTTTTGAACTGTCAAAAGAGTACGATTGTTTTACACAATTCCACCTCTGATAAGTTTGTACAACTGTGAAAAATGTTCTGTCTCAAACATCACGCCGCGACTGTATCGAATCTTAGAGTAATGCAGGGTGTAAAGTTTGACATTTTGCTACTGCTTCGATGTTGCATTCACTGCAGTCGCGACATTGACAAATAATGTACTGTATATTGGCGACTGCGTCGAAACTAACGCGCGTTAGTATCGATGCAGTCGCGCTTCTCTATCGATACTAACGTGCGACAGCATCGATGCCAAATTAAATCGGTTCATTGCGTGAGTCACAATGCTGTCTGTATCGAGTGAAAACTTTTGACAGCTTATTTTGATAGTATTATATCTTGACTTTTATAGATCTAACAATGGCGAAAAAGTAGAAAGCATGAGCATACATAGAATAATTTTCTTTATTTGTTCTAAATTATAAACGTCAGTAGCTATACCGAGGTACAGTGAATACTAAATTTACTAGAATAATAACCGGACGAGTGCGAGACGGAATAGCGCATTGCGGATTTCCTGCCTACTTTAATTGAATATAGGGGATCCCCTTGAAATGTGTTTTTTTATTTTTTTTTGTTGACGTAACTATTAAGGGTTCCATTGTTTTACTATTTGGCTACGGAACCCTAAAAAGCTTTCTTTTTGACACTGTTTATTACGGTGCTTTGGATTAAAACGATATCGTTCTAGTGCCGGACGTAGTCCCTGGAACTATTGAGGCACAGAACTACTCATGTCTAGTAGTAGATATTTTGATATAACTTTGATTATTGATAAAACTCTTTAATTTGAAAGATTTTTATTTGTTTTGTAATAATGGTGCCCACTTGTATAACGCGCGTCGCAAGCTCGACGCATATTACTCGCGCAAATTTAAAGTTTATATTTGCTTTAGAGATTTTATTTATAATTTGTAAATTTAATTGTAAGGAAATTAAAAAAGATATGCTATATTACAGTTTTCACTAGAAAACTAACTTAAGGTCTCTGAGCTGAACTGCGAACGGACGGACAGATGGACATGGCGAAACAATAAGGGACTTGTTGGACTAAGGAGGAGTGTGACAGTAGAGCATTACCCAGCTGTAGGATGTATGCATAAATCTTTATTTATTGATTTAAATGTTTAATTATAATTTCAATATACCCCTGCCTTTCAAAACATTATTGCACCAAAAATACTTTTAGGTGCATATGAGATAGAAAACTTTAATACCATACTACCTTTACTGGTTTACAAAAAATCATTTTTTTCAGGTATTCTATATAAAATGGTGGAAACCACAAAGGGCACTCATCTGATAATGATAAACGACTATACATACTATAAAGTATATGGACAAGTGTGGGTGTGTTCCAGCAGAACTACATTTCGATGTAAAGCTAAGGTCAAATTGAGTGCAGATCGTACTATCATATCGTCCAGTTTGACCCACACTCATCCTGCAGCAAAACATCATATCACGAAAGATGGGAAATATGCTTGGACGAATAAACCACTGGACGCGCAATGACGGGCAATTTTGCTTGTGCCCCCTTAGCCACGAAGCGGGCTTTTTGGCCTCACTTACAGGTGACGTCTTGTCAGTACGGTGATAGAGCTCAGTGAGAAACATTGACGGAAAAAATGGATAAATGTGGCTTATTTTTGTGTAAAAATTAAAGCGGCAAGACAACAAATATTTATTTTAATCCGTAAGTAACGTTTTATCCCAAAAAAGCTGTTATTTTTCATGAAAATACTAAAATGTGTTTTCCAAGAGAAAAGTAACATTGCCATTTAAAAAAGTGGTGGTCAGTTACTACAAAATCAACAAGATAACGTATACTTTATACGGTAGGATTATCATTTGTTTATCATTCGTTCTCTTGTCAGTTTAATTTTAATTGTGTTTGACAATTGTCGATAAATCATATCGATAAACATTTATTAATTTTTTGATATAAATTCTTTTAGAATAAAATGATTAATCTGTAAAATGTTTCACTAGAAAGTAGATTAAGGTAATCTTAAAAATACAACAGTTTGGTTTAAAATTTTAAACTTCATATTTGACAATACATCTTTATTTATTGGTAGTTAATAATAGATAAGCATGTATCTTATAAGTTGATAATTTGATTGTTTCATTTCAAATCTTGATGTAATATTGATATGAAAGAGCGGGGCTACCTGCCACAAGTGTTATATAAATACTTACTAGGTAGTCTCAATTACAATCATTGTTATAGTTTTAAGCTTGAAATGAAATAAAATCTTTATCTTATCTTATCTTATCTTTATAATATTATTTCATATTTTCTGTAGATCCATTTAGGAAAATAAAGTGGGTAGAAGCAGTCCAAGGAGAGGCAAAATGGATCCCCACAAAACATCACCGAATATGTGGCATCCAATTTACGCCAAGCGTGATTGAATGCCAACGCAAAAAATCTACTGCTTAGTTATCCCATAAGAGGATTTTAATCGAGCAAGGCTATATTGTGTACTAACGGGCTGTTTCAAAATGTCTTAGGAAGTTCACACTAACTAAGTGATACTTACCAGATCGTTCATATAAAACAACTTTCTATGTTTCAATTGTTTATTTGATGGTTTGTGCATTACATGCATATAATGTAATTTATTGTTTTGGTGATAAAATTAAATATAATTTTACAAAAGATTCGTTCATTCATTCGTTCCACACATATCGATAACAAAAATATCGACACTTCCATGCACTAAATGTCAAAAATTGACACGACAAGCTCCCCCCGCCCCGCAGAAATTGGCTAATGATGTTTTCATACATTCGCTCTTGCGTTTCATATCCAGTGGTTAATTCATCCAAGGAAATATGTCAAGCTGTGAATAAAAGTTGTGCTAACAATGAATGACATAAAATCTAACCAACGAGAGCATGATCCTAAAAGATTACAATAAATTAATAATTACTGTCTAACAAACAAAATTAAATGTCACTTTCATATCGTGTCAAACTTTTACAACCACAGCGCCACCTGCCGAGAAGTCAGGCTTAAATCCGAATGACGTCAACATATTATTATTAGCTTTGTTTACGCTGCAAATAGTTTTGCACTACGATTTACTGTAAGATACGGGCGAAAAACTCGTATTGTTAGGTTTTCTAGGGACTTTTAGTGTATATATTCTCTCAACACCCCGAACGATTTCTTTGACAATATCGCTAGATTACGCACTGCACAATACTTTTATGGAGTGGACTATAGGATATCTCCATAGATATCCTATGTTGAATTTGGTTTAGTTTTTTAACGTTAAAAAGCCTTTGCTTTAAACAATATTAAAAAACTAAACCAAATTCAGCATAATGACCAAAAAAACTTAAAATAACGTATTCATCTTATATTTAGGAGAAACACATTCTTTTGGAGTCTGTGCATGATGTGTTTAGTCTGTTTGTAAACTTGACATCATGCTCCAAATCCAAAATAATGTGTTTCTCCAAAATAGAAGACGAATACGGTATTTCAAGCTTTTGAGTCATTTATTTCAATTTATTATTATTTTTTGTTGCATATTTGAAAAACACTGAACAACTTAATGCGTGACAAATAAAATTATTGCCTTCAAAAACTGACCAACAAGCTAACGTACTCTAACAGTCTACGCACACAAAAACTACTGGACCGATTTTGATGAAATTAACATTTTATCACTGTAAAATACAAACATTCAATTATACAAATATGCATATATACATACACTTACAAATAGATACATAAATTTAGTGCTATGTACTTAGGCAGTCCTTATATAAATAGTTAACTATAAGTTCACGTGAGGGTAAGAAAATAACATGGAAAATGATTTTTCATTTGTGGTATACTTTTAAACGTGTTCTTTTTCCTAGATGTACTAACCATAAACACAAAAAAAATGCGAAACACTGCTCAAAGCTCAAAGCAGATATGGAATTACTTGCTTTTTAAATTGCGCATTGTAAGTTTAATGTTATGCTTCGTTCTCGTTTTGCAAACTACTGCATAAGTGCATAATTAAGAAATTAATAAAAATAAGATTTCTGTCTGTACAATACAAATAAATATGTTTTTAAAAAGGAGCTTGACAGTTTTTGCAACGGAGCTTAAAAAAGAACTACCTACCTCAAATAATTCTCGACCTCAAGCATTAATCAACGGAACTTTATTGTCTTTTGCAGAATTGGATTTCAAAATAATAAATTCATCGAGAGGAGGTTTCCTATTGATGATAGATAGTTTTACATTCTACAAACAAGGGTCTAAAGGAAAGATGTATATATGCACGAATAAGCATACACATGCATGCCTTGCCAAAGTGAGTTTGGAAAGTCCTACCAAAGTCGTTGCAATCAATCTTGAGCACAACCATAGTCCACCTGTCTACCACGTCACTAAAGAGGGGAGATATGTAAGAATGAGCTAAATGAGATGCCACTGGGCACAGCTTACAGCGAAGCTACGAGCGTTGCCGTGCGTGCTGTTCACACTTAAATGTAGAACAACGGAGTTGCGACGCATCGCAATCAAAGCGTCGCGACGCTCCGACATCGCGCGACGCGACGCCTCAAAGCATCGCAAATGTTCGTGTGGTATTGCATTTACTTGTTTTGAGTGCCGGTTCCAACAAATAGACCGCAGCCGTCGCTGTATCAGAAGTTAAGAACTAGTATTAGAATAATTATAATCTAAGTAAGGTAAATATCAAGAGACTAATGAAACATCTTATATCTTAATCTGTAAAGTAGTTTGTTTAATATAATTAATTATTATTATGCAATACTTTATGATGTTATTTTGTAAGTCTAAGAGCCCGTGGAAAGTCGACCTTTACCGATCTGATAACTCGATTAGACATATTTTTGATCAAATATATTTCTATAAATTATAGCCTATGACTACTTACCAATCAATAAGTGATCATTGTTTTTTTAATTTAGTCAAATTATTTTTATTACTCTTATTATTATTACCGAATGAGTTTTATCTCATTGATAGTTATTGACGATAATTATTGTAAGTTAATTGAAAAAAGACTCTATCGTCAGGTAATTTTTATAAATGTATGAAGTATTTTTATTGTACTGAATGTCTTAAACAAAGCACATGTTACTCTATAGTGAATATAACTCAAAGTTGTCAATGACAATTTATGACAAATAATAAAGACATGGTAAAGGTTGCCTGGAAGAGATCGTTTATAGCGATAAGATCGCCTAAGTTGTACATTTTCTCGAAACGAATTTATCATGAACCTATGTGATGTGCAATAAAGAGTTATATTATCTTATAGTCTTTAACAAGTGCTGAGCAGCATAGTAAAACTTAATACAGACCATTGTATCTGTATCATCTAGTTACCAGATCGATAAAGGTCAATCTACCATGGTTTTCCCTAATATAACGTATTGTACCAATAATATATTTTAATAAATGATCATTCATTAACATTTATAGATGACTTCTACCATGATAGCTAATAAAACTCACACTACTTTTGTTTTTAATTTTTGAAATAATAATCAGTAAATTAGTAAATATTTTCCTTACGTGTAACAAATAAATTCTTCCTGTATTTGCTTATGATATTAAAATCAGGAATATTAAATACATATACCTACGAAATCTTCAAAGCAGAATTTATCTTTTGAAACACTATGATCATAAATAAATGTTTCTACTCGTAAAGGGGCTTAATGGCCCAAGAACCCGATGGCTGGTTTGCCGTTCCACAAAGTTTAAGGCTTTAAGTGTGGTTGTATAATTTCATATTCCTTACGCATGTTGACTTTTATGAGTAAGGACAGATGATTCTGTAGGTACCATGAACCGTAAAAAATCCGGTTGCCGTCAGCGTCTACTTGACTTCTTATCTTCTTATTATATTAAAACAACTTCATTTGCTTTTGACTAAAACTAACAAATCTGACCTTAGTGATGAGTTAATGGCCAAAATTAAAATATTTACCTGCAATTTAACATATTTTTTTATAGTTATTTAAAAAAATCACAATCATAGTCTACATATTCAGGAACAATACACTTATTACAGAATGATAATAACTTATTCCTGCAAGAAATTATAACTGAGTATAATCTGACACCGCGCGACTGTCGCGCGATAACGCATGCGCACGCGGTCCGACACTGATGCTTCGTTTTATCGCGCTATAGTTGTGCTGTGGCCTCGGAGGACTATCCAATATTTTTTATATGATTTGTAAATTACTTACTGATTTCTTTATTAAAGTACTACTTAAAACCGCTATAAAATAACATCCATATCAATATTGTTTCAGATTCATAACCACTTTTGAAAAAAATACCGTTGACACCTGCTGAAAAACAGCGCCGGTATAGAGAAAAACTTAAAAAGGACCCGAAGAAGTATGCCGAATATAAAAAGAAGAATTTAGACAGTTATTACGCTAAAAGAAGACGGTTAGTAAAAGATATGACGCCGGAGGAGCATCAAGCAGCTAAAAATAAATGGAAAAGCATAAAAAAGAAATGTCGTCGTGAGAATATTAATAAACCAGCCACCCAACATAGGACGATATTGGAAGCAATCAGAATCACTTCGAAAGAGGAAATCGATACAGATAGTAATTGACTAAAAAAGATTATTAATGTGCTCTCCGATCATGGTGGCCTATCTCACCTGACATGAATTACGTGTATCTGCACGGGACATTCGAGTACTATACATTTTATCTAGTGCTGTTTTAAGTTCTCTCTGAATCTTAACTCTAAAAGTTATGAAAAATAATATTAGGACTCAGTCACATTTAACAAAAGTACATGGACTCTTACGAGATAAAAATGTAACGATTGCGTATCTGGTTAGGGCTAAAAGGTAGGAGAAGTTTTAAATGATAAACTTCTAACCTAAAAGTATCGTATTTGTTTATAAGACACGATACAAAAAGGAAACGAGCTCAAAACGTAGCTGTTACTGAATGAAGATTATGGATAAAAATAAACGTAATTTCAGATACTACCGAAAATCTGGAACTCTATTTTTGAATCATTCGCGTTAGTATTTCGATTGTTTCTCGTCTGGTAGTTAAAAAAATAAGTCATCTTTTTTATCACTCCCTATGGTTGTAAACTGATTTTCAATCGGGTCATATTGACGCGAATGATTCAAAGGTAAGGCCCCTGGGACCTCTTGTTTAAGCCTTATTACTATACCATGCATAATACTTTAATTTAATTACTTTATTCATGCCTACTGAAGTATTGTTGAACTTATTATAAGTTTATATATTTACACTGTCATATTAAGAGTAATTCAATAATTAATTTACCTATGACGACCTCGGTGGTTTAGTGGCTAAGCACGCTGGTTTCAAGGCGTCGCCGCTCCGAGGTCCCGGGTTCGATTCCCAGTCGGGTCAATATAGAAATCCAAATTTTCTATAGTGTCTGTTGTGTGTGCACTACCCAGTGGTACCACAACGGTGGTACCACAACACCCACTACCACCGTTGTGTCTGATTTCCATAACACAAGTGCATTAGCTACTTACGTTGGGATCAGGGCGCGTATTGCGATGCAGTTTTGACTTTTGGATAGGTAAGCGGCTCAGCTTCACTGTAAAATAAGCAATTCCAATTGTGATTTCGCATAATATTAATAACATAATTATAACTACACAACATAAATATTAATTTACATTTAACTTATTACACCAACTCTCTGTTTACATTCTATATCGAACCTTTTGATTTCGGCATATTTTTTGAATGTTTCCGTAGTGTAGTGGTTAGGCACGCAGGGCTTCAAGGCGTTGCCGCTCCAAGTTCCCGTGTCCGATTCCCAGTCGGGTCAATGAAGTAACCAGAAATGTCGACATTGACTCGGGTCTGGGTGTTGTTGTACCACTGTTGTGTCTGATTTCCATAACACAAGTGCATTGGCTACTTACTTTGGGATCAGAGCAATGTATGTGATTGGTGTCCTATTTATTTATTTATTATTATTTATTAATTTACTTTGTTTTGTGAGTCTCAATAAAATTCGCTTTACGGTTAAAAACTTGAGAAAAACAGTTCGCATTGTTCGTTTTTGCCATAAATTGTTGAACATTATCACCGCAGAAAAGCTGTAACCTTACCTACCTCGATAATTATAGTATAAAAAATGTTTTATTTTTTCAAGTTATCGGTACAGTCATAAAAGTTTTTGTAAATTCACTTTTATCAATTGATTCGATATTTGGAAATATCACATCTCTTAATCCTATGGCACTAACCCAAGTGTCAAGAGAAAAAAAAGTAAAAACCGACTTCAAAACCAAAATGCACTAAAAAGTCTTAAATAAACTCTTCACCATTGAAAGGAAAGAAATCCGTTTTAGGCAAACAATTTCTTTTTGGAGTCGAAGCTGTGATAGTTGATGCTTGATGGTCAAAGTGATGGCACCGACTCCAAAAAGAAATTGTTTGCCTAAAACGGATTTCTTTCCTTTCAATGGTGAAGAGTTTATTTAAGACTTTTTAGTGCATTTTGGTTTTGAAGTCGGTTTTTACCTTTTTTTAAAGTTTATTTTATTTATTTATTTTTAGTGATTACATAAGAGGGGGGGGGGAATTGAACCTTATGATTATATTTTTTAAGAAGCTACAAATAACCTATCATAAGTTCCGTCATTATAATAACTGAACTCCTAAGCGTTAAGGAGTTCCACCATCAGCTCAGCCCCACAAGATGTTGACTATCAGACGTAACAACACGTCAACATTAAGATTTTAGTAAAGAAACACTATACGTGCCTTTTAAATTTGAGGGTTTCCCTCGATTACACCAAGATCCCATCATCAGATCCCAAAATGGAAATAATGGGACTAACTAGAAGGTACACCCTCTAAGTAGGCGAAAAAAATTTTCGATTCGGTTGACAAACCACTGAGATATGAGGTAACATACATACAAAAAAAAACATACAGTCGAATTGATAACCTCCTCCTTTTTTGAAGTCGGTTAAAAATACATCAAGGAGACTAGACGAATGAATGCAGGCGTCTTTTAATAAATTATGTGTAGTTACTAAAATAGGAAGCTTTCTTGCTGTCCAATAAGACCGATGACTTAAATTACAAATATTTTCAAACAAAGTCAAAGTTTTATTGTCATTAAATGATCTGAGCTGGAATTGTGTAAAGCAATCGTATTTATTTGACAGTTTATAACGTAGGGTTTGATCTGTTAAACCCTTTGTTCTTTGCCGTTTGACAGATCATACCGTACGTTTTGAATTGTCAAATGAATACGATTGTTTTACACAATCGCACCCCTGGACTAATCTAATTCACTTTTAAATATGTATATCCAATATCATTATAACTAACCCTGACACATTGTATAATATCGTTTTAAACTTTCAGAGTCACTATAAGAATTATATCAACGTGACTTTATTTACGTACCAAATGAATACTTTTAAAGTCTTATTGTGTACCCATAAAAAAATTAAGTAGATACACTTTCACTGGTTTCATTAAAACATTTATTTTGGTTTGAAGATTTTTCATTTTACCTTGCACTCTTAGTGCCACCGCCTCTAAGTGGCCACTGCTCTGCAAAGTAAGCCTGCCATCAGATCAGATCCGTTCTAATCTATCCCTTCTTATGTATTTCAGCAATCAAGTACTCTATGATCGACACGGGCCGCGGTGGAAAGCTGGTCATGATAGGAGGATACACCTTCTGAAAAATGAACAAATGCAAGGTCTGGACCTGCTCTAACAGGTACAAGCAAAAATGCCAAGCTAAAATCAAGCTTGTCGATGACATGATTTTCATGTACTCTCTGGACCACAACCATCCACCGCCAAGTTTTCGTATAAAGAAAGATGGGACTTATATGAAGATAAGGGATAAGAACTTACCACTGGAACAAATGATTTCCAATATGACGCTAATGTTACAAATATTTATCATGTTTTCATCAAAACTGTACTGGCTCTACTTTTGAATCACTCGCGTCAATATTTCGAATAATTTTCGTTTGAAAGTCAACAAAAATAAAGAAGAAGGCTCACATCCCATTAAAAATTTCCCCACGTCGTACAGAAATGAAACGTATCTTTAAAATGTAATAATATGACATACTCAATACCACCACTTTTACGGTCTGACAAATAAAAAAATGCTGCAAACATTCGTCCAGGGGCTCCAGCTACTATGAAAAGTCGTTCGTTGAATTGAGCCAATTTTGATAATTACTTATATTGGTTAAAGAAATATACTTCACAGCATGAAAAAATACAGTTCATTTAAAATTATCTATGAGTAACGAAAATATTATAAACATTACATCTTCATTAAGGCGCGTGAAAGACTAATAGCGATACGCGCATTGCGCTACGGCGCGTGGCGGCGGAGTGGCTGTCGTAAGCAAAATAATAATGTTTCAATCGCTCTGATATATATTTTATTTTATTTTATAAATAAACCTTACAACAAAGTCCTGATTTTATTACATTGGCACCTTGGCACATTCTCTTCTCGTTTTCGAGAAATCCGTGGACAAATATACAAACATACATGCACTTCCGTAATTTTGCACTCGTATTTAGAAGCCTTAATAGATCATCATACTCAAATATTATCTCCTTTTTTTTGAAGTCAGTAAAAAGTACGTGTACAATCAATTTTTGAGGTTAAGTTATGAATGAAATAAAACATAGTATAGTAAGTAAAATTAAAGTGTAACATTGGTATCAATAAAATAATTACTTACCTTCAAACTGAGCCTTTTACTTAAACAATACATAGTTTCTCTTCTTAGACCTCTGGTTGATTGGTAGATAACTTTTGGTATTATGTCCGCCATGATGTGTTCGTACCTACAGGTTGTTTGTGCTTAAAGTTATAAATAAATTTAAAAATAGATTTTAATATAGACAGTAGGTACGCGTATTATTTCTTTTAATTATTAGATTTTTGTTCAGTAATTCGAATATTTTTATTTTTCAGCCATTAAATATTCTGTCATCGCTTCCGGCAAAGGTGGGTACTTAGTAATGATTAATGGATATACCTTTTCAAGAATTAACAAAATAAACAAAAAGTGGTTTTGTTCGAACAAATACATGTACAAATGTCAAGCCAGTATTAAACTGGACGATACTTCAGGAGAGGCTATACCATGCAGTCTTACACACAATCACCCACCTCCGCAGTATCATATTACAAAAGATGGAAAATACGTCAAAGTTAAATCGCGGTTCTAAATAAATTTTATATGAAACTACAAAAACCTATTCCTAGATAATTAAAATTTAACCTAATAGTGTACACCTAATCAGACATAATATTAGACTCAAGGCATACGCTGCTGAAAAACAGCGTCGTGGTATAGTGTGGTCAGGGTCTCAGCCGGCAATCGCTCACATGCGAAACAAAATCTTACGTCATGTCACTTCAAACAAAAAACGACCCGAGGTGGAAGCATTATGCTCTTATGGTGGTTAGGCGGAGGAGACTTTCTTTATACACACGCTCCGCTGCTACGACTTATACGAAGCGGGTGCCTTTACGACAAAGTAGAATTTTAGTATTTCTATGGACGTGTTTATTTATACTTATTCACCTACGAAATAAATGTTTCTACTTCCATCTTTTCCTATTATGATATATGCATTTAACATTCACATGTTAACCCTGTCAATTTGAATAATAAATGTTCTAAGAATAATACTTGTTTTTATTTTTTATTCCATCACTCGTATCTAATTCATATCTACATAAATCAATAATTGATAGATTTATTTTGATAAATCATATCACCATGGAATTATTTTGATTTAACGGCTCAGTTAAACCGTCTCACGATAATAGTTGTTACAAGACACAAATTTAACCCTTTGTTGTGCTACAGTGGATTCCTGCTCATATCGGAATCATCGACAACGAAGAAGTAGATAAGTTAGCGAAAGAAGCCACTACTGATGGAATTTTAGTAAGATCTTTACCGTTCTTTTCGGATCTTTTGTACAATGTGAAAGAAAAATGTAGGCATATGTGGAAGGAATCCTTCCACATATCCATCATTTGATGAAAGATGTCTTACTAAAGGCATATGGTATAAAACCATCCAGCCCGATATTTCACGTTCCTCGTGGATATATGGTACTGATATGAGTAGGATCGACATTGTAACCGCTTTGAGGCTTCGATCGGAACACATACCATTAAATTGTTTTGCCTTTTTAATGAAAAAAGTTGAGTCCCCCAACTGTAGCAAGTGCAATCTCTTGGAAGATGTAGTGCATATTATAATGGAATGTGTCCGTAACGAAGAGGAAAGAGCTGCTGTATATAATAAATATAACATGAATGTGTTAAATATAGGCTTTTGTAACAGTGTTCTGGCTTTGCCATTGTCAGAGGAAGCCAGAGCACTGTACAAAATGGTTTTGAAAGGAATTAAGCGTAGATAGATAGATACATAACATATATGCTTATATAATTTTGTAGTAACAATGAGGGTGGCATTATAATGTTTTATGAAAACCTTCTATAAATATTTAATAGAATTAAAAAAAAAACTTTAACAGCCGATCACGTACTGAGAACAGGTAAGTTTTACGACAAATCGTAATAGTCGGCTGTTAAAGGGTTAATATAAGCTGTGCTTTGCACTACAAAATAAATAAAGTAGTAATGATTTTTCATCTGAATCTTAAACTCACATGTTTCTTGGCAAACAAGTATTTCCCGTCTACCTGGGACAAGTAATCCAGTTGGGTAGGTCCAACTTGGAGAAAGAGGTCAATCGACGAATCCAACTCGACTGGGCAGCGATCGGGAATTTGAGCAAGAGTGTCTTCTCATGTCGTCTTCCTCAGTGTCTGAAGACGAAAGTCTTCAAACAGTGTGTGTTACCAGTAATGACATACAGATCCGAAACATGGTCTCTTACTATGGGCCTTATAATGAAGCTCAAAAAATCACACAACGAGCGATGGAAAGGGCTATGCTGGGTGTGTCTCTACGGGATCGAATCAGAAATGAGGAGATACGTAGAAGAACTAAGGTAACGCACATAGCCTTGAGAATCAGTAAGCTCAAGTGGCAATGGGCAGGGCACATAGCGCGAAGAACTGATGGCCGTTGGGGCAGGAAAGTTCTAGATTGGAGACCCTTCGACCAGAGATGCAGCGTGGGAGGTCCACCAACAAGATGGACAGACGACCTTGAAAAGATCGCAGGATCAAACTGAATGCACACCGCTAGTAATCGGTCGCTGTGGAAAGCTGTGAAGAAGGCCTATGTTTAGCAGTAGACGTCCTTTGGCTGATAATGATGATGATAATGGAGTATTTCCCGTGTTGTCGGACAGTTACTAACCATTTTCTTTTTTCAGGACTATCATTCGAATAAAGATGAATAAAGATGAACGGGAAGCAGCTAATGACGGTAAACGGGTATACGTATTCAAAAAAGCATCATTCTAATGTATGGGTTTGTTCGAAGGCAGCAAGACGCCAGTGCCAGGCGAAGATAAGGATACTCGATAACGTTCTAGTGGATCATCACCTGGAACACAACCACCCACCAGTGGAACTCAGTACCACGTGTGCAAAGACGGGTAGTACATTAAAATATAAGCTTAGAGTAGATTGAACAAAAAACAAAGATAGGATACGAATGATAAAGCTAATCTTGAGCTCTATTTTCGAATCGAGAATCAATTAAAAGTTGATGGAAATCACGCTCAATATAGTCACAAGAAGTTGCAAAATTCGTTTCGAACATTAATCAAAGAAAACCATTCGCTATAAGGACAAGCGGGATTTAAAAATAAGGCCACAGACTCAAAGTTTCCAAAATATGTGTCTAGGATAAGAGAACAATTATTAAACTTCTATAGTGCATTGTATATACGTATATAATAGAGAGAATAATTAAATAGAGATAACTAGTTGATATACAATTTTAAATGACTTTACTGATTATTATGTTTTTATTGATGTATGATAGTTTTCATCACAACAAAATTAATCGTTCAAAAATTAAACCTGGTCGTAAGTGTCTGCGCATAACACTTTTCGTGTACTCGATGTGCGATGTCTCGCGCCTAACTATCTCAGTAGCCATAACCAATGTCACCTCGCTTCGTTTATTGTTTCAAGTGACACCCGATTTACACGGTACCCGGTTAGGCACGATGGGCCTCGAGCGTGCATTATAATGTAACGGCCACACTATTTAAACGTTTACTGCATTGATATTGGAGTTTAATTACTGTCTTAATTATCGCGTGACTACTAGAGATTATCAAGATATTTTATTTTAGCAATTAAAAATTTGCCTACTGTCATAAATGTAATAATGAATTGTAAAATATGTCTCTCCATCGGAGCATTATTGCTTGCCGTAGTATGACAGTAGCAATGCGGGACTTTGGTTTGTAGAGAAATAAGCCTGTACCTAATTATGTTACTCTTTATTTAAATAAATTATGATTTTATATTGTATATTTAAAATAATTATTGTAATATTGCATAGAGGCGGCCGTAGACCTATATCTTCGACCTCTCCGACTTTAATTGATTCGTTCATTAAAATGAAAAAATATTAATTTAAATAAATAGAAATAGGAACCTAATTCCTACTCGTGCGTTGTAAAAAACCACTGTTCGTATTGTTTCTGATAGCTATCTATATATGTGTATATATTTATATTACAATGTTATGGTTGCTTAGATGATAAATAAGATGGTACAACAACCCTAAAAATTTTGGAAAGCTACCGGTAATATGATATTTGTTTTTAAGATAGTAAGTCATTAGTTATTTATTTCGAAACAACTTATTAACGAGATAAATATTTTTCAGGTATCAAATTTGATGTGGTAAAAAATCCAAAGACCGGTGGCGTACTAACCTTGATATACGGGTACACATTCTCAAAATTCGGCAGTACAACATATGTATGGAAGTGTTCCCAAATCACAAAGGGTTGTAAGGCCAAGGTGACTATTAGAAATGACAGGATTATTCGACACAATCTTGAACACAATCATCCGCCTCCTAATTTTCACATTACCAGTGATGGAAGTTACATCAAGCTTTGGTCTAAGAAAGTTGTCACAAAGTGAGCATTGCTTTGTATAGTGACGATTGTAGACCAATATCGACGACTCCTCTACTAAATAATTTGCTTTATTAAAATGTAATAGATTTAGTTATAGATAGCATAAATCATTGCGTCTCCTATGAGAACATTGACATCAATAAAAAATCTTTATTCCTTTTCGTGTGTTGCAAAAAAAGGACTCAAAAAGTAAAGGATTAAAACCTCATCAATGTGATATTGGATTAGGAATACATTCGTTATTTTATCGTCAAGCTTTGTTTCTTTCGTACTGTTTTTATAGCTATTTAATTTAAAACACCTGAGAGGAGTAAAAAATAATATGGTAAAACTAATCACAAAATATAGATTTAAGATAAATAAAAATATTATTATTATATTTTTATGTCGCAGATATCCAATTTAATAAAGTTAAAAATCCAAAAACCGGTGGGGTACTGGCGTTGATAAACGGATACACAGTCTCAAAAACTAACAGTACATCATATGTATGGAAGTGTTCCAAAATTAACAAGAATTGTAAAGCCAAGGTGACAATCAAACATGACATGATTATTCGACACAATCTTGAACACAATCATCCTCCTCGTAGGTTTCACATAACCAGCGATGGAAGTTACATCAAAATTTGATTTAATGAAGGCATTGACATAAATAAAACACTTAATTCGTACTCGTGAGTTGCAACGGACACAAATTCCATGTCTTTTTTCATTTAAATGAATAAAAACCTTTTTGACTTAAGAAAAATAAACTGGTTTTACTTTTTACGTTTATTTCAAACTACTACTTTTGACAGCTATTTTGGTCAATTTTTATAGTTGAATAAACTAAGTTACTACCTGCCTTCAATATAAGTTTAAGGAGCAACCACTCATTAGCGATTTATATTTCTCAGGTATCCAGTATGAAATAGTGAAAAATCCAAAGACCGGTGGTGTGCTAGCGTTGATAAACAGGTACACATTCTCAAGAACCAACAGTCGATATTCTGTTTGGAGATGTTCCCAAATTAGCAAGGGTTGTAAATTTAGGGTGACAATTAAAAATGACAGGATTATTCGATACAACCTTGAGCACAATCATTCTCCCCCTAATTTTCACATTACCAGCGATGGAAATTACTTAAAGATTTAATGTTTTGAAGGCTGTTGTTGTGAATATCCATTCATTTGTATAAGCCGTAAGAGGAAATCCGGCTGTACTGGCACTCTTTGGTTTAAATTGAATGCAATCGAATGATCAGCTACTAACGCCATCTACTTTTACCCTGTAATTATTTAAAAAAAATTGAACCGGATATCTACCTAACAGCGTCATCTATTAAAATAAAAATCTATAAATAGTATTAGTTAAAATATTAAAATCCAACCGGATTTTCACCTAACAACGCCACCTATAAATAACTTTACTGTAAAATAATAAATTCTAACGGATATCCACACAGTCTGTAAATCGTAAATAAAAAATAGTGTCACTTTAACGGATATCCACCATAAAATAGTTATAGTGTAATTTAAATTGAATAGGTAAATAAATATAAAACGGATATCTGACTACTAACGCCATCTGTAAAACTTAATTTTAGACTATATAAGCACATGCAAGCAATTACATTATATACTTCGTAGTATCGAAAGTGTAGTGATTATTAATAAATACTGTGAGATTAAATATAACTGGTGATTGAAATAAACATTGTGTTCCTACCTTTTTTTATTCTATAAATCCCAACGACATTATGTGGGCCGCTTTCAATAAACAATATTATTAGATAAAAATTGATTGGCGAATTATGTCTGGAATCTCGATGGCTGACTGTTTAATACATTTTATTTAAACGTACTAACATAAGATGAGGTAAGGCATTTGCCCAGCTGTGGGACATAACAGACTATTTAAAAAAATACAATTTAGCCAGTAAAATTTCCAACTAGTTGAGTTGCCAAATTCGCATTGTGATGCAAATTAAACGTCAACAAGAATCACGCTAAGTATAGACGGGAGTAGTTAGGCAGTTGAATATCCGTTTGGAATATTCAATTGGCTTTCATTCGAGAACAGACCACTATTCAAAGAAAATCACAGCGCCCTACTGACGCGAATGATTTTAAAATAGGACATCAAGTTATACAGGGAGTTTTTGTGGTCAGCGCCACCGACTTATAAAAAAATAATTATACTTTTATTTAATTTTAATAAAAGAAACATCTATTAATATGAATTGTGTTTTAAAGACAACCTCTTTAACTTCTACGAATAAAATGTTAAGCAGTGCTGTGACTTTTCAGGATTTTAATTTAAAATAATAAACTCGCAGAAAGGAGGACACCTGATCATGATAAACAACTACACATTTTCTAAGGCGAGCACGTATTAAAAAACCTGGATTTGTTCCTGCAAGACTGCTTACAAATGCCCAGCCAAGATTAAGATGCAGGGTCTTGAGCAAGTCATCGAGGCACAAATCGAGCATAACCACCCGCCACCGCAGTACTACATTACTAAACAAGGAAATTATGTAAAGATTACATTAAGATGTTTTGTGAGTCAAAGAATCAGTTATATTCTACTTAGGTATTAAGATGATGCAAGTGTTTTTTTTTGTTTTACTACAAATATCAGTGTGCATGGACAAACCTTTAATACGAGTAAGTTTTAAAATATTTTTTTAGGAAAACTTTATGTATCCTTTTGTAATAGTAAATAAAATATAAAATAAATAGGACTTAATTATTTGTACAAGTATCGGCCTGTTTAGTCCAGCATCCAGCTAACAGTCTTACAGTGAATGAGAAATCCATACTCATGAAATCAGCTTAGGTATTGTCGTTCATAAATCCCGTTCAATGCTTATACCATCCGATATATACTAAAGCGTTCCAAGGTATAGCAACATGATTCTTCTTGCTTTTAGAAGTAGAATTTAGGATAGTAAATTCGCGGATAAAATGAGGAAACCTGGTTATGATAAACGGCGACATTTTACAGCACAGACAAGGTCTCTAAAAGCCTGCTTTGCTCCAGTAAGAATGTCTTGAAGTGCCCAGCTAAAATAAAAATGCACGGTCTTGAGAAGTTCACCGGGGTTCTGCTGGAGCATAATCATCCGTCTCCTACTTACTAAATTACTCAAGAAGGACGATATGTCAAAATAGTTCCTAAATCTTCGTAAATAATAACATTACACGCATTAAAAGGCAGCGAAAATGAACTAAGAGTCAGCGAGAAGAACACTCAATATAGACGCAAGTGGTTATAAGTTACCTTTATTCAAATCACTAGAGTATGGATTTAAACTTCCTAATTCACAATGGAACATTTAACACTAATGAAAGAAAATCACACCCCATATTGTCGCGAGTGATACATCGGATCCAAGAAACTCGACGGCAAGGTAGCGCGGTTGGTAAGTGTTGTAACCGGTCTATTTGCCAGAGGATTTAGGTTCAAATCCTACCTTACGCACAAAATTATTATCATTTTAAAATTTTAGGTGCCGTGCGGATTTTAACCTTTTAATAAACATGAATTTTATAGATAGACCCTCGTGATTCAAAAATAGGGCCCCAGATTCAAATTCTACACTACAACGTTTGAAAATTAGAATGCCCAGTGAACACACCTTATTGACCTGCAACTAACATATCCACCGCATTCACTTTTATGTATATACTAGTAAGTAGTCTAACACCACACATTATTCTATTATAATATATATATTGTATTACAAATATTGAAAATAATACATATCCTCATTCGCTCAAGCATAGTAGAAAATCAATTAATCAAGAAATGAATTTAGTTAAGGTGTTAATTATTCTGAAATATTATAAATAACGATTATGTGTACTTCAGATTAGGTATAAGTATAAGAAGAAAAATAACACTGAGTGTTAAAAAGTATTCAAACTAATAAATAAAAAGTTCATTAAACAAGTACCTAAGTTTATTTTATTCTAGTTTGTTATGATTCTCCGATAGGTAGTGGTTTGGTTAAGTGTAGGTTAACTAAATAAACTGACTATTTGTGTTCCTAATGAAATGTTGTTGCTCAATTCTTTTACTTTTCAGGATATGAATTGAAAATCATAAACTCACAGACAGGAGGACACCGGATCATGATAAACGGCTACATATTTTCTAGGGCAAGCACGTATTCAAAAATTTGGATTTGTTACTGCAAGAGAGCCTATAAATGCTCAGCCAAGATTAAGATGCAAGGTCTCGAGAAGGTTGTCGAGGCGCAAATCGAGCATAACCATGCGCCACCAAAATTCTGCATTACAAAAGATGGAAAATACATTATACTCAGGTCGCGTTAAAAGTTTGCGGA
This sequence comes from Pyrausta purpuralis, assembly GCA_963924145.1. Classification (NCBI taxonomy): domain Eukaryota; kingdom Metazoa; phylum Arthropoda; class Insecta; order Lepidoptera; family Crambidae; genus Pyrausta; species Pyrausta purpuralis. The sequence continues at coordinate 26,874,858 of OZ001643.1, forward strand.
CTGGACCACTCACAAAAAAATATATTTAAAGAGCACTAACTGCACTCGAAATTTTCACTCTTTGATTTGAAAGCTTGTCATATACTTTGTATTTATGGTGCCCGTTTGAAAATCGCGTGTTGCATACGTGACGAATATTACTCGCGAAGATTTCCGCTTCAAAATTTTGTACGGTTTTCACCAAAGCTTCAGCAACATTGAGAGTATCCAGAGACTTCAACTATTATAAACAGTTTGTTTTTGGATTCGATAAATCACTTACGTATTCTACGGCAAATTTTATTGGTAAACTACTAGGCAAGGGAAGGTCGCATTCCTCATCCCTCTGAGACGTTTTAAAAATTTACTTTTTAAAACTTTCAGTACTCATTCTAACTCGTTTTATTTTCTCTTTCTGAAGCTCACGCACACAAATTACACCTCATTTTAAAGCCGATATACATACTACAAAAAAACATAAAGAAAACGTTGATTTGTTACAAAGTTTTGTTCTTATATCGGAGTTCCAATCCAAAATACAGTGTGTTTGTGTTTTGGTAAATATAGAAAATGACGCGATTATCTTAATGACGATTTACATAAAAGTAGTCCAATTGCTGCAGTTACATAGTTATGCACTTAAAGGTTTTAAAGCTGTGCATTCGAGGGATACTGCATAACTTGTCGGAAAAACAGATACCACTGCGCGTCGTTTATTGTATCTTAAGTTGGAAAGTCCTTGAAAAATTGTTGTAGAAAAAAAACATTATGTAATTATTATAAGGACATATACCCTATAGAAAAATGAGTAAATCATACGTTTTCTATAAGGTCTCTTTATATCAAAGTCCGTCAACTTTTAGTGCAACTCGTAGTAAAATAAATTTGAGTAAGACAGATGATCTTGAGAGTAAATAATCAGAAGACGTCTACCACATAGTCCAGTAAATTATATAGGCGAGATGTATGATCTCCTTGCGTAAAATTGATCTCTTTCATATAACATGCAGTAATTTTTGTGTAACATTTTGTGATTTTAACATATTTTGTACAAAAAAGCAGATCGGCCTATTGGACCAATGATATTGTATTAAGAAGAAGATGACGCCTCGCGAACTAAAAGAGTACACAAATATGGCACCGTATGATTAATGGATGTCAATGGATTGACATCCATCAAGTCAGACATCAGTTTTGGAACAGATTCATAATAGAGAAGTTTTCTTAATATATTTTTTAAAGTATGTAGGTCATTACAAGTGACTTATAGTTTGGAAGAGAATGCCACTTTTTTGTATTTTTCTGGTATGAAGAAAAAACGAAAATGGCATTGTCTCTCAAACCATGACACTATTGTAAGATTAATGTATTTTTTATTTTTTCTATCGTCAGTGTCAGTCTGGTGTGACAAAGACAAAAAGTGGCATATAAAAAATAATACAGTATATCTGAAAGGTCTATATAAGATTAAAATCTTTTTGTCAAGTAAATATTAAATCATTCGTCGCTTATTATTTAGTTGCCCATATACGTTTTTTTGTTCTAAACTGCCAATAAAAAATAAGACAAACCTTCAATATGCTTAAGATAATTTCTATTATTTAGGAAACATGCGTACACTTTTTTCTTAAAATAAATAAGTTAATAATTAACATAACTCCATATTCATTCTCTACAAGCATCTACAGCTTGTCGAATAATATCAATGACTAAAATTAATTACCCATTTGGTTGTAATAAATCATTTCGTTTAAAAATGTTTGCATTTTTGACAAGCAAAAAAAACTGTCTGTATAGCATACCTTCCTGCAAAACAGTCCTTCGGGAATGCCTTATTAATTATCATTTCGTGTGGTAATTCAATTGCGAATTTATTCTTTTTACCTAAAAAATCAAGTAATCCTAACATGCAAAAATGAAAATCCATAAAATCTCGAACCTGGAAAATCAAAAAACTTGTTTTTGTTCGGCAAAGAAAATTCGATCTGTAAACTTTTTTCGTATACGAACTGCACGAGAGAGAGTTTAAGGGGCAATTGTCGTACAATACAAATATAGTTCACCAATCGAAATTTCTTTGTCGAAGCAAATATAATTTTTGTTTCTCAGGGTCAAGATTTCTACGTATTAAAATTTTGTTCGTGTAGTAGATATTTTACATGATTTTTTGAGCAAAACGGTTAAACCCGCAATCGAATTAGCACACAAAAAAAGTTCGATTACCGCGAGAAACGGCCTCCTGTCGCTTGTTCGTTCTTAAATTTTTTTGACTGCAACTACCGTTCAGTGTACTTATACCAAAACATCCCTGGGTAAAACGATATGATTCTTCATTTTTTCACAGAAGTCAAATTTAAAATAATAAATCCAAGTAAAAGAGGACACCTCATGGCCTCGTATCCTCCTTTGCTTTCATTCATTATTTACCTATGTAAATGAATGATTTATTGCCTTCTTATGAATCCCTGACTAACTATCATGCCCAGCCAAAAAAGCTTTGTATCCGAGCATGCATTGGGTATCCGAGTATAGCATGAAGTGCTATTTTTTCCTTTAATCATATCACTGTTTTTCTTTTACAGGTGTGCAATACAAGTTCGTACATCTAAATCCCCAAAAAAAGACACGTTTGATGTTGATTGAAAATTATACTTATTTCAAAGTGGGTAAGGGTTCAAATATCTGGCTGTGTTCCGGAAGGGTCACGTACAGTTGCAAAGCTAAAGTCACTCTGGATAGTGCTGGCAATTTCTACCCAGTGAATCTCAAACATAACCATGCTCCACCACGGTATCATGTCACACGTGACGGGAGATATGTTGAGGGCGACACAAAAATATAAAAATCAGGATGTATTTGTCACCGTTAAATTTTAAACAAGATTAATCGCTCTCGCGAGATTGTACACTGTCGAAAAATTGTGAACCGTACATTTTTTAAACTTTAAGTTATTTAAATTCAAGTTAAAGTTATAATAAGTGTGGTCTAATGTAGTGTAACTTTTAATAGTCTAACAAGACCTTTTTAATCCAAGTGCGAGTTGAACTCTCACACTAAGGGTTCCGTGCCAACTTTAACTGAATAAGAAATCCACTTACTTCCTCTTAGCCAAAATAACACAATATTTTGTTGACAGCAAATATAACTTTTTTTTTAAAAACTATGAATAGTATTGTATGAATACCAAAGTTATATTTGCGGTTAATCCCTCAAGCGTATGTGAACGAGACACAATGCGAATTCTATTGTTATGCGGTTGCCTGCAACCGCTCGGGTGTTGAATCATTAATGAAAATGTGCTCTATCTCAAAAACAACAAGTTTGATCCCGTTCAAACCAATTTTCGTTGTAAGTCTTTGACAAGATGTACATCATGTATTTTATTCAAAATTTACACTCGCTTAGTTTAAAAGTTAGATTGGGGGGGAAGGGACGCCCATTTTAGCACTTTGGAAGCGTGTTTCTCTCAAATGTTACACTTTTAGAGAAAATGGTTTTAGAAACCTCGATGTCATTTCAAATAGAATTTTCAATATACATCATTTCAATAAAGACACCATAGACATACAACCATAGGTTTGTCAAAAAAATATTTTTAAGTTTTATTTTCACGTATGGTATTTAAACTACCTTAAATATTATTACTTTTTTTATTTTTTGTATTAGAATCGTAAAGCGGTTAAGATACATCTACCTGCTAAGTTTCAACTGTGTAATACTCATAGTTTCCGAATAAAGTGACTGTGACATTCGGACGGACGAACAGACAGACAGACGAAACTAAGGGTTCTGTTTTTTGCCATTTGGCTACGGAACCCTAAAATGAGGTGTTCGTGGTGCAGTGAAAGCAGCACTCTGGCAGTAATACTGAAATTAAGTAACCCATGGCGCGGTCGTGTTTAGATGGGTGACTCTATTAGTTGTGGAGCATAGCTATAGACCACTACAGTATATTATGACTAAAAGTGGAGATTACATAAAAGTATAAGACTAGTTTCTAATCATTGTATTTGAATTCGTCTTGAAATTAACTACATTAAGTATAAGTGCTGCAAAGTAATGACCAAAATCGAGTGATGTCACCATAGTGTAGTCAAATTAAGTATGAAAATGGGGTCGTGATTGCAAAACGTCAGATCATTCTGATTTTTTGTATGTTGTTTAGACCTATACCAAGACCAACATCAAATTACCAGATACCGCAACATCCTACTCGTTAGTGCTGTGCGAGCGGAGTTGTGCCCAAAAACTGAAAAATTTTCGCTCTTTTTTCAGTTTGTGCTCAATATTTTAGTGAAAAATGATTCTGATAGATTAAATCACTATAAATACTATAAAAAAGACTTAAAATAAAGCAAGCTCTATACAGCCGTAGTTTTCGAGAAACAGTTCTTCAAAAATAGGCTTATTTTTAACAAGTGGTAATTTTTCGTAATGTTCACATGTTTTGTGGCATGTTCCCTAGAATACGCATCCCATGTAATATTCTAAAGATAAAGTTGTATTTAACTATTTTTTATTTAAGATCAAGTCACAATATTTATTCTAGCTAAAACTCCCAAACTTATTAATTGATCAATGTGTGTTTAATTGGAATGCATTCTGGCTTATGATATGGCGGTGTCTGGCCGAAGGAAGACTATTACAACTTAAGTCTTCTTTAAAGTATTTATAGTAATTTTACCGGTAAGAACCTTTGCGCACTAAAATATTGAGCACAAACTGAAAAAAGATCGAAATTTTCATGGCAATTCGCGCTGGCAAGCGCTATAGACCTTAACAATAATAAATGGAAAAAAAAAACAGAATGATCTGACCTTTTGAAAGCACGAATGTAAAATTTGACTGCACTACCAGTAGACTTTTTGAAATGTTTCAATGGATACCTTATATTTTAAAAAGCTGAAGTTATTAGTATAAAACTATTTTTAGCGTAAAACAGCAAAAAATACTTACTAAAACTTGGAATTTTGCCATCTTTTTCAATTTTATGTCAGACTTCCGCAAATATCGATGCTAGAAGTCTGTAAATATACATCTCCACTTTAAAAATGAAACATTTATTGAAGATTTTTAACAACACCCATCCCCTTAGATATAACATTTTCCTATACTTTGTGATGCAACGAAATTATATTCGTATGCGTTTAAGAACCAACAAGGAATCTTCCTTCTGGCTGTGTTCTGGAAAAAAATAACAATTACACTTGTTATTTTATAGCTCCTCGACTCCTGTCGTTACGGAGCATAACCATAAACCACTAAAGTATTTCATCACTCCTAGTAGAGAAAACGTTAAAAGTCTAAAACTTGTTTGTAACTTAAATCCGATGAACAGATGTTTTTGACTACGTCCGTCTAATATGAGACGTGTCGGTATAAAATTGTTTATTTGAGGCTAAGATGACTTTTTACTTCAACGGTACCTAAAAGTAACAATTTCAGAAGTCATGAAACATTTTTCTTAAAAGATCAATACTTAGGTGTTAGAATAGTCTCTTGGCGTAGTAGAAGTCAAGATGCATTTCCTGTATATGGGTGAGTATTATTTTGGCTCGTACCTACTAGTTATATATCCTTTATTAAATAATGTAAGTTTGACTACATTTTAAGGGTATCAGGCTTGATCGAGCAATCTTACATGTTTACTTTATCGGAATTGTATTCATACAAGTTTCATGAAAAAATTGTACCTATGCTATTTGAAACTATTTCTAATAAGTACGTTTAGTGTTATTAAAATAAATCTTTTAAATTAAGTAAAATAAAGTTTTATATTTCACACCAATTTCCTCTATATTGGGATGACTGTTTCAATAAAAACATTCTTAAAGGTGGGTTCCCTCTATCTGGCAGAATCTTTTTGTTCCGAAAGTCACTTGGCATAACACACTTGGCATAATTTTCTTTAGTCGAATATTATTCAGGCAGAATTTTCTGTTAGCATAATTATTGTTTGGTCGAATATTTATATGCCCGAATTTACAATGGCATACTTTTGAGATAGCAGAAATTTATAAGGCATAATTACCTTTGGCAAAATTTTACTTTGCATACTTTCGCTAAGCATAATGTTTATTTGGCATAATTTGACTAGGCATACTATGAAGAAAGCAGAATTTCCTTTAGAATAATTTCACTACGCATATTGCTATTTCTTTTAAATAGTATTTTACCCTAAGATTGAATTAAAAAGTCATTAAGTTGTGGTACAAAAGTTAGTGACAGAAACGAATCGGTGCAAAACCGACTCCACGCAGTCTTGTTTGCCCCACCCCTAGAGTGTAATTCAAAATCGCGTAGCCGCGGAGGGGCGAGGCAGTCCCAGCTCCAAGCTCGCGTGGGACTGCCGGAGCCCCGCAGCGCCGGAGCCGTGACAGAAACCATGCATGTTGCATGCTTGCATACTACATGCAAGCTGTTGCTTGCTTGCATGCTGCATGCTGCATGCTTGCTTGCATGATTCATGCTTGCTTGCTTGCTTGATGCATGCTTGCTTGCTTGCTGCATGCTTTGCTTGCTTGCTTGCATGCTGAATGCTTGCTTGCATGCTGCATGTTTGATTTGCCATGCATGTTGTATGTTAGTATTGCTGAGATAGAACTACTTGGGATACAGAGAGAAATTAAGGTTTATAGGAGAATATTAAATATGAAAAATATGCCAAAAGACGATTCGGACTGTGAATTTTCTGCGATAGGATGATTCTGCCTATTGATGACTATATATACGAATTTTATGCCACAAGACGATTCTATCTGTAAACTTTCTGCGTTAGGATGATTCTGCTTTAAGACTATTATGGATATTCAATTTCTGCCTAAAGATGATTCCAGCTTACACGATTATGTGTTTTGAACGTCTGATGAATGAGTGAATGCTAATTGGTGTTCTGCGAAAGGAAGTTTATGCTATTTGATGATATTATGCCAAATAAAATTATGACAATAAAAATTATGCGAAACAAGGTAGACCCCTTAAAGGTTTGATGGTGCTTCCGTCGTTATCACTTGCAGTCTTAACGCTGACTCTGTATGGTAATACATGTAATATTTGTATGTGGTGAGCTATTTTACTCGTACATAATAAGAGTGCACAATACGTGACTGTGAGAATAAAACTGTAGAAATTTATTATGGTTTTCTAAGAAAATTGATTACTTGTTTCAAATTGCCGTCTTATTATTGATAAAACAAATATTTTATCTAAGAATAAAGAGACACGTAGAGTGGTGACAGCATAAAAACATAATTTATTACACAACAAAAACTTTGCTATGGATACAGAAACATGTGTCAAAAGGTTATCAAAAAAATCAGAGGTTTATATCATAAAATAGTCTTCAACAGTTATTTCAACGTTAAATATTCTTTCCGTGCCCGTATTCCGGAGAACGAACCGCGGTACACTTTATCTAGTTCTTGACGGCTTTCGGTTCGTTAAGCACTTCCAAACTACGTTTAAGACGAGATGGCAGTGCTCCTCATACAACAGCGGATGTAAAGCTTTCATCTACACCGCCGAAGTGACAGATGGCATTGAGGTCATTAATGGAAACAATGTCCATAACCACCCACAGCCCGAGATTAAGGAGTTATACTAAAGACCGGTATGATCCTGTGATTTTCACAAGGTCGTTTGTCCATCCGGCTAGTAGGTAGATGCCCTACGCTGCGCTTTTGGTCAGAGTCTCCTATCTAGAACTTTTATGCCAAACGGCCATAAGTTATTCGTGCTTTGGCCTATGAAATGCGGACAAAAGCTTAGGGCTCATGCCTAGAGCGTAAGTAATAATTAATGTCACAAGTGTTCCTAAAGTCACCATTGATGCTTATTATTATAATAAAAAGTAAGCATAATTAAAAATCCTTATAAGGCAATAACTTAAACAAAGAAAATTACATACTTACATATTAAAATTATTTAAAGTTAATTAATTTTCTGAAGGCTGGTTTTTGACAATAGAAAAATCATTTTTTTATTTACTACCTATTGTAAGGAATTTAATGAATAGATGCTTATTCATGTTAAGAATTTCTAGGTTTTTTCATTTTAGTAAATTGTAATAAATAAAATTTATTCAGTTTTATGCTTTTTTAATTGTACTTATTCAAAGAAATAAATGGATGGAATTGTAAGAAAATTTTATTTTGATGTTACGTTATGTAATTATCAAATATATTTAATTAATGATCCTATTTAAATGAAGTTAATAAAACTTTTCAAAATATATATCAGCAAATAAAAAATTCAGACAGCGCCATATTTTGATATGTCTGCGTAATATCGAATGTAGGCATCGATTTATTTTGTTGTTACACTACAAAATGTAAAATTTTCTAACTCCATGTTCATTCTAGGACCAGAATACATAAGGACATCCCGCGGGGCAACAGTTCTAATGCTGAATGGACACAAGTTGCTGCGCCATCTTAAAAGTGGAGTCAACATTCGGTGGTACTACGCCACGCACCACCACAAGGGGTGTCAAGCTGTGGTCTACACTATGCACGATGGGACTACGCTTAAGAGCTACAACGTACATCTTCATAAAGATAGTTTTGTAAATATTAGCCTTTATAGGCAGAGATGACCAGAAGCTCAATTTTTTAAATACATACGTCAATATTCTGAGTGATATTTGTTCGAATATCAACTAAAAGTCTTCGATTAACCGCTCTAAATATTAACGCCAGTAGTTAAACAGTTGAGTTTTTTTTTTATACAAGTATAAATTTTCACCTAATTTTGTTCGAATATTGAAAAAACACACGTATGCCATATTAAAAATAGGGCTCCGGAGTTCAAAAGTTATTTCACACTACTAGCTATCATGATGATAATACTTGTAATATCTTAACTAACATCCGTAATATACTACTTATCCGGAATATCTTACTTACTTACGTGTGTATTTTTTCTACAAGTAAATTTTAGGTTTTAAAGGGCACGTCGTATCCTCATATCTGGGTACAAGTTCCTGGAACATTTACACCTGGGCCAGAAGACAAGATGGCGATGCGGCAGTCACCGCAGATTCAGGTGCCGAGCGGTTCTCTTCACGGTGTTAAATAATATCATAAAATTTAGCACCCAACATAACCACCCACCTCTGCTACCACAATGAAATAACTATTTTTAAAACAGTAAGTAGGTATTAATTAAGCTTTATAGAATTATGTAAAGGTATATAAGGATAGTACTATTATGGTGTAAAAACGCTTCGATCAGAAAATTAGTGTAAGCATAATGGTCTAGAATGTTTTTAATACTCACAGTGCCATATTTTATATTCATATAGATGAAATAAGAAACCAAAAATTTGCGCACGGGCGGGACTTGAACCAGCACTTTCTGGCTAACCGGGCCAAACTCTCTTCCAATTGAGCTACCGTGCTGACTGTCGGATCCTGCGAAATTTATGGTCTCTTACGGATACGTCATTATGCGTGATGTTTAGCGCCATCTACCCGTCTGTTTATGCAACGAAAACGTCTGTAAATTCAACTTAGAAATTTCGCAGGGTCCGACAGTCAGCACGGTACCTCAATTGGTAGAGCGTTTGGCCTGGTTAGCCAGAAAGTCAAGTCCCGCCCGTGCGCAAATTTTTGGTTTCTTATTTCATCTTTATAAATTAGTATAAGGATCACAGTACAGCACAGAGGGTAGTCTTCTAATATAAATTTTAATCTTAAAAGAAGACTTACCGACCCATGTTGTATTAACCTTACAATTACAATAAAGAGTATGATTATGAGAAAGATGTTATGATTTCCCGTACAAAGTTTTAGTTTCGCTATTTTTTTGTAATATTTCAGGGTTCATTTTATTAAAATTAAATAAACAATTTTAGCGTCGAATTGAAAACCTTTAATTCGTCCTTTAAGAGAACAATTTTACTCATAGTATTAGGTCTGCGTGGCTTTTATCTTGTCATTATAATATGTAGTCAGTAAAAACTCTTATCAACATGGTGCTAGAATTAGGAAATGCAAAAGCAATTCAAAGAAATGCTCATAAAATATTACTTTATTAAATATAATAGCAGCAGATACAATTTTTTTACTACTTCCAGATCTAAACTACCATTTCATCAGGTCAAGCAGACACAAAAAGCCGTCGCTGCTGCTTCAGAAATATATTTTTTCCCAAACCACCAAAGATGGGCGGTATTGGAATTGCAGTAAAAAACTGTCAGTGAAATGTCCAGCAAAACTCATTTTTACATCCGGAGGGACGTTGGTGAAATGCAATCTCGAGCATAATCATGACCCGCCTAGTTATGTGAGAGCTGTGGACGGACGGTATATCAAGATTTAGAATTATATTAAGTATAATTATTTATTATAAATATATTATATTTATGATAGATTTAAGATTAAGCTTATTTTCAAATAAATGGTGCGATAGATTATGATTAGGAGGAGCAAAATTATTATATTCAAGTTTCTCAAAGAAATAACAATATGAATGGTAAATACGTACTTTATTTTCTTCAATATTAAATAATTTACTATCAAGATATACACATTTATTGTTTTCATAGTTGTCACTGTGAATTGCACCTGTACGATTGGATAAAAACTTGTATAGCGTAAGACACAGGTTCAAGTCCTACGGGCTATAATTTAGAACCAAAGTGACTTATAGTTGTACAACAAAAGTGTTTGTTACAACCAGCGTAAACAACTTTTATTTTAAAACACAAATGCAAACAGCTGTATTGTGTTGTTACGGTATTTACTGTTATAACACACCTAGTTATCCTCTGTAGTTTACTGAATATTTTCTCCAAAGTGCATTTGTATATATTTTTGGCAGTTCATTTATTTTTATTTATTTTTCATGACTAAGTTAAGCTTTTTTACAGGCCTAAGTTTTCATTATACATACATACAGTCACCGAAAAACAAAAAGCCGTTACTGATGCTTCAGAACTACACGTTTGCTCAAACTACATGCGACAGAAGATATTGGAACTACAGCAAAAAATTCTCAGTGAAGTGTCCGGCCAAATTAACATTTAACTACGAGGGACAGCTGGTTAAATACAACCTCAATCATAATCATGATCCTCCGCAGTATGTAAGAACTCAAGACGGAAAGTATGTTAGAATTTAAAAATATAATTAGACATTAGTGTTTGTCTAAAAGGCAGTCCACCGATAAGACGGACGGTCAGCTGACCTTGTAAAGATCGCAGCATCACACTGGATGCAGACTGCTTTAACTGTGGGCAACTTGGGTGAGGCCTATGTTTAGCAGTGGACGTCCTATAGCTGATAATAATACTTATACTATTATGTTATCATTTTCCCGTAAGTAGTTAACAGAAGAGCTTTTAGTCATTATTAACACTGGATGGACATAGTTTAATAGGAATTGACATAGACAAATAAATAAGTATTCAAAATAAATTATATTATAACTCTATTATGAGGCGCGTTCCCACTAATTCTTATCGTGACGGACGGCAATTTATCATATCGTTTACAATGTCGTGACTGCGTGTTCACATCTAACTGACATTGCTTACTGTCGTACTAACACATTTTTTCATATATTTAATGGAAAACGATAGATACGATTGTATACAACCAAAAATTATCCGTCACAACATAGTGGGAGCACGTCTACTTATTTCATTTTAAAATAAATGATCTTATAATGTACGAAATTTAATCGTGTAGTTGTAGTTTTAAATTCAGTGAGCTAACCCAACTGCATTGGTGAGAAACACTTTTTACACGTTCTCAACACCTTAATCTTAAATAAGTACCTGACAACAATCAAAATCAAAATCAAAATCAAAAAAATATTTATTCAATTTAGGACACAATATGCCACTTATGAACGTCAAGTGTACAGTGAAAAATAAAATAAAAATAATTGTGCCCTGAAGGGGCCGAATCATGTCTCCTTATCTTTTGGGCCCTACCAGCGCTTCGAGACAGAACACAGACAATTAGGCAAGTGCTGAGAAGAAACGCCGGAACAAACTCAGTCACCACTAGCTGCCGTAAAATCAAAATCATCAAAGGTAAGTACATCAGTCGGTGCAGGCTGGACAGACCACACATTCGTGTCGTTCAGATAGTCTTGAACCTTATAATAGCCTTTAGACATAAGCGTGTTTTTAACGTGTTTCTTAAATTTATCAACCGGCAATTCGACAAGATTGTGTGGTATATTATTAAAGAATTTTATACAATTTCCCATGAACGAATTACCAGTTTTAACTAATCTGAAGTTAGGAACGACAAGCTTGTGTTTATTTCTTGTGTTATATGAGTGAATGTCGCTCTTCTTCATGAAATAATCTAAATTTTTACGGACGTACATTATATTGTCAAAAATGTATTGAGAAGCCACAGTTAATATGTTGATTTTCTTAAAGACCTCTCTCAGGGAGTCACGAGGACTAAGTTTATAAATAGCACGAATGGCTCTTTTCTGCAAAATAAATATGGTATCAATGTCTGCAGCAGAACCCCACAAGAGAAGACCGTAAGACATAATACTGTGGAAGTAACTAAAATACACAAGCCTCGCCGTTTCAACATCAGTCAGATACCTTATTTTTCTAACTGCAAAGGCAGCCGAGCTTAGCCTCCTAGCTAGGGCTTCAATATGAGGTCCCCACTGTAATTTTGAGTCAAGTGTAATGCCCAGAAATACAGTGGAGTTTATTAAAACTAGATTATTACCATTTAGTACAATATTTGGTGTAAGTTGCTTTACATTAGGCAAAGTAAATTTTACACATTTAGTTTTACTAGCATTCAGCAACAAGTTATTGGTGGTGAACCAATTCAATACTTTGGAGAGAGTATTGTTTACTTCGTCAAAATTTTCTTCATGTCTTTTCATTTTAAAAATCAAAGAAGTATCATCAGCAAACAGAACTATCTCACAAAGATTTGTGGAATAAAATGGCAGGTCGTTTACATATATCAGGAAAAGTAAAGGCCCCAATATTGAGCCCTGGGAGACCCCCATTTGAAGAGGGGCTCCGGAAGAGTAGGTACCATTTATGTTAACTGATTGTATTCTACCTGATAAGTACGAACTTAACAACTTAGATGAGTTTTCCGAGACACCATAGTGTTCTAACTTAATGAGCAGTGTCTGATGGTCTACACAATCAAACGCCTTTGATAAATCACAGAATACACCTACTGCATCATGTTTGTCTTCATAAGCATCAAGAATGTGTCTGATGAGTGCTACTCCGGCATCAGTTGTATTTCTACCTTTAGAGAACCCAAACTGTTTTTCGTGTAGTAAATTATTAAGTTTAAAATGGGAAAGCAATTGATTATAAATGAGTTTTTCAAAAATTTTACTTATTGTGGGTAATATTGAAATAGGCCTAAAATTGCTGGGGTCACTTTTGTCCCCCGATTTAAATAAAGGGACAACCTTACTATGTTTCAATAAATTTGGAAACTGATTTTGGTCAATACATTCATTAAAGATATAAGATAAGTAAGGAGCTATTAGAGGTATAATGGGTTTTATTGTGTCTATTGATATACCCGATTTATCCTCTGTTTTCTTTTGTTTTAATTCTTTAAATGTTTTTATGATGTCTAAAGGACTAATATTTCTGAATTTAAATGAGGATTCGCACCTATGAACACTCGACACAAGTAATGATTTCGCGTGACTTGAGCAAGAACTCAACTGTTTAGTCGTCTCTATAGGAATGTTACAGAAGTAATCCTCAAAAGCGTTTGCTACCTCGTCATCAGATTTAATAAGCTTGTTGTTTATTTCTAGACTAAATTTGTTATCATGAGATTTCGTTTTACATGTTTCTTTATTTATAATATTCCATGTTTCTTTGATTTTATTACTAGATTTTTTAATTTTATCGCGTATGTAATTCGACTTAGCTACATAGCAAACTCTTTTGAAAATTTTTGAGTACCTCTTAACGTACTCATGAAACGATAGATCCTTTCTATATGCTTTTTTGTTATACAATTCAAACATTTTTTTCCTACTTGTATAAACTCCTCGTGTAGCCCAGTCACTGAATTTCGGTTGACAGTTATTGATAACTATTTTCTTTTGAGGGAAAGTAATATCAAATTGTTTTTTAACTACCTGAAATAATTGTTCATACAAGTCACTAGCATTTTTTTTATCAAAAGGTATAGACGGTATTTTATCACTTACAAGGTTTTTAAATTTGTCCTTACGAGATGCAGTGACCGGCCTGCATTTGATTTCTAGACGGGGTGGAATAAAACGGTTCTGTAGTGTAACTATCTGACCGCAATGATCCGATTTTACAAAATTAATAATAGATTGTTTGATGATTTTACAGTTGCAGAGAATATTATCTAAGCAAGTAGCTGTTGTAGGAGTTACTCTAGTGGGCTCAGCGAAAACCGGAGTGAGGTCAAATGATTTGAAAATGCTCAAAAACCGAACGCGATTTTCCTCCGTAATATCTATAATGTCCACATTGAAATCTCCACATACAACTACTTTCTTTGTAGTTTTACATATTTTGTTTAACACATTTTCCATTACAGATTCAAATAATTTAAAGTTTCCACTTGGGGGTCTATAAACACAGACAATAATGTAGTCGTCCAGCTCCGCACACGATATCTCAATTGTTCGCTCAATAGTGAGAGACACTATGTCTTTTCGCTCTTTACATTTTAGTTTATTATTAATTAATATAAGTGTCCCGCCGCGAATGGCAGTCTCCCTAGTGAACGAACTAATAAGATAATAATTATCTATCGATAACATCAATTCATGCTGCTTGAGCCAGTGCTCAGTTATGCAGAGAACATGAATATTCATTTTATTTAAAAACAATTCAATTTCCAAATCTTTTCCAGAAAAGCCTTGAATATTTTGATGTACTATATTTAATTGATTTGATTCTACAATTTCTGATAAGCAAGAGTTATCCTCTATTGCCTGATCTACTAATTTAAATGATTGTTTGTTATTGGAACTGATTCCAATGGTTGAATATTGATTTCAATAATCTGCTCAATAAAAGCAGATTTGGTAGCCAAGTTCTTGGCTGAATAGTCAAAATAATATGATAGCGACATTGCTATCTGTCGTTTGAAATAATTATTAACATAATAATTATCTCGCGTCAAATACACTTTGTTTTTAAAATAATTATTCATGTCAAGTAGGTGGAATTTATTCACCTCATATAATGTCAATTTATGCAGTTGCAAATTAATTTTATATCTTAAATCATTTTCTTCGTCTGGCAATCCACTACTGTAAGGTAATGTAAACAATATTGTTTTATTCACATTTAATTTTCTTAAACGGTCAAAGTATGTATTTAGGTTTTTCTTGTTCATATTACCTCTGTTTCCTATGAAAATAATTAAATCTGAATTTTCTTGAAACTCATAAGAAAGCACTTTCTGAACTATTTCTGAATATGATGCCCCTGGCATGCAATGGTTGATCACATTTTGTCCCATGTATTTTGATAATAAGTGACCCATGTTTTTCCCAATCTGATCACTAAACAAAACTATATTTTTAACAGACTTGCTCAGCGATCCACTGGGTTGAGAACAGGAAGGGTTCACATTACACTTAGTTCTAGTAATCTTATTGGTGAGTTGTGATGACTCATTTCCAGAGATATCAATGGAGTTTTTTGAAATCACATGTGAAGAGTTACATTCACAGGAAGCTATTATATTTGTCAAAGCCTGGATATGTTCACCACACTCCTTTTTTGTACAATTATAAGTTTCAGTCATTATTTTTAATGACTGCTTAAGTTCCCTAATTTGACATTCTAAACTCATAACATCTTTCTCATATTTACCTACATTTTGTTCTAAAATTAAAGAATACATATCCAGTTCATCTCCAAGTTGTCTCCGCTCATTGATGTATTTTACTTTAGTGTGTAAGGATTTTTGTTTTTTGATTAATTTATTAGTTTTTTTTATGAAACGGTTTATTCTAACATATTTCTTAAACTTATTTTTGCTGCACTTAGTAATACCTTTAGAAGATGTGTCATGAGTTAAATCTATTGTCAAAATTGGTTGATTACTAGGTGCAGCTGTCATCAGGCTGGGCGCACTACCAACCAACTTATTAAATAGAAGGGTGGTTTGGCTGTTTATTTGGTCCTGTTTCTCCGTCTCCAGCTGGTTGATATAATCATGGGCATCACCAAGATCTTGTTCAAGAACAGAAATGCGTTTCAGGTTCTGTTCATACTCCTCACAGCACTCACCGAACCCTTCTATCACCAATTTCAATTGGTCCCGTTCTTTAACTACCAAGTTATAGTTGGTGTGCAGCTCAGCCATCTCTTTTCTTAGTTTAGCGTTCCTATCAAACTCACCTAGCATTTCCCTTTCATTGTCATCTCTTTCCCTATACAGTTTTTCGATCGACTCCTTGGCCGCCTGTAGTTCGCTCAAAGCCATCCTGAGCTTGGACTCCTCCTGGCGAGCGCAGGCCTTGCGAGTAAGCATATTTACGTCAAAATACAAAGGATCAAAACAAAAACGTAAACCAAAGTGCCGCTCGACCAACTCGAGGCTATTTATAGAATGTAAACAAAGTTATAACCTCAACGCGATAGAAACACAAAACCGTAGCTCAGTTAATTGTTAGATATTCATAAAAATAAGATTATAAACGCGTGATATATTGAATACACACGGTTATAATGCTAGATCGGATGAAATAAAAGCGATGACAACGATTAACAATTTGAATTTTTGCTAAGTCATTGACCGGTTATCACTAGCGTAGCACTTAGCACTAAATACGTATTTAAAACACTGATTATCACAAACTCACAAACGCACACAGAATACGATTATCAAACGTTTTTCTTACGTTTTTGACCTATTAAACACTTAGAAACTAATTAAATTAAAATTATTTTATGGGACAAAAGCCGATCAGGTGTTAGCGGTAATGTTGCCAGACGAAAAAAAAATGATTTGCTTTGTTTATTGTGTGCAGTGCGAATATGTACAAGCACATACGAATCGAATACGTATTAATACGCATTAACTTTTCAATATCTAAGCAGTTGCAGGAAATCCCATATCTATTGTTATATGGAATAATATATCTATTGTTTCTCGTTCACATACGCTTGAGGGGTTAATGCAAAAGTTCTGCAGAGTAGAACTTTTACTTAACCCGGAGGGATACCATTTCTTGCCTGAGGTTGTAATTATTTGTTTTCAGTGTCATACGGCAAGACGAAGCGAGGAGCGCATGTCATATTGGTGAACGGATACAATCCAACAAGATGGTGGTGCGAGACACATCGGCAAAGAGGCTGTAGTGCAAGCCTCTTTACGGTGGTAGGCAATGTCTACAGAATCTGCAAACAACACAACCATGTTTAAGATTATGATATACTTGACAAACGGTCAAGACATTTTTTTATTTTTTATTTATTTTTCTGCTCACTTGTTTCATGAAAAAATATGTTGTGATACAGATTACGGTGATATTGGTCTGTAAGTAAAGCATTGGCTGTGTTTTATCTATTGATCGCAATATGATATCTAAAGTGTAAATTACGGAATTTGTCTTCTAAATACAAATCATTACTCATAAGTAATCAAAAGTAAAAATACTCTGCTAATATTTTTGTTTGCTTATATTAAAACGTATGAAAAGGTAGATTCATATTTCGTTTTTTTTCTCTTATTGGTGTATTGACTTTGTTATGTTTTGACTTATAAGTCGTGAAAGATATGATCAAGTTCGTATGGCACCATGGTTATTTATAATTTTCTCAATAAAAAGTTATAGTTGGTACAATGTGGTTTTCTTCTTTACAGGTACTTCGTGACAGCGCGACATTTGATGAACTACATACAAAAAAATATTGAGTTTAACCACTAGATACACCCCCTGTGAGATGTTACTTTTCAATTGGTTTAGTTATTTTCTCTTAAATCTTTGATTACAGTACAATGGCCGCATGCGTTCCGTAACTTTTCACGGAAACAGCAGAAAATCGCATTCAGGGCGGGTGACCGACTTTTATAAGTATTTACATATTTGTATCAGACAGGAATATTAAATAGTTATCTTATGATGCCAAACTTCTAGTTAAATTAAGTAGTCAGTCAATTGGACGCCAAAGCAGTGCATGAAACGCCGGCATCCAGTGAAATGGCTAGGTCGAAATAATTCGAAACTTTACGTTTAACAACTTGGCATATTGAAAGTTAGTCCCTTCAAGATTCAACCAATTGATTCAATTATTGTTCTGTATATCCACCACAGTGCCACCAAAACTAATATGGCGTGAATACCGCCAATTTACCGGCTAAAAAGTTAGCTTATTTATTGAAGAAGGCCAGACTATAAAACATCACGCTGTAATGGGAGAGGAGGAGAAGGAGAAAACTCTTAACAGGCATACGAATTTACGGTAGCGGTCTCCCGTGAATTCTAGTACCTTTTAAAACCACAATATCTTTCAAAGACACACTCAACTTAATTACAAACCTTACAACTTTTTTTTTGTTTCAGCACTACTATGTGGCAATTTATTTACTATGCAAACGCTTCAAAAAGGAAAACAAAGAAGACGCTGTCTTGGGTGTTACGAAAAATTATGGCTTTCAGTGAATAGTTTATTACGTTCAATGTGAAAAAATATTCTTTTTTGACTGCTTCAAAGAAAAACATTTCATTTATTCCTAATTACTTAATATAGTATTTTTATTTATGTATTATTTTAAAGTTACCCTTTTTCATTTTTCTCATTGCTAAGCAAAAATCTCTCCTAAACCTGCCAATTAATCCCCTTATCTTGCTAACAAAAAATAGTAACATCTGAAATGTTTCCACTACTAGAAAAGAGATACGAGTTAAAAAAAAACCGGCCAAGTGCGAGTCGGACTCGCGCACTGAGGGTTCCGTGCCAAAGTTACCTGAATTAGGCAATCCACTTACTTCCACTTAATAAAATACCACAATAATTTGTTGACAGCAAATATAACTTTGTTTTTCATAGTGTTTGTATGAAGAACATTTGATTGTGTAGACCATCAGACACTGCTCATTAAATTAGAACACTATGGTGTCTCGGAAAACTCATCTAAGTTGTTAAGTTCGTACTTATCAGGTAGAATACAATCAGTTAACATAAATGGTACCTACTCTTCCGGAGCCCCTCTTCAAATGGGGGTCCCCCAGGGCTCAATATTGGGGCCTTTACTTTTCCTGATATATGTAAACGACCTGCCATTTTATTCCACAAATCTTTGTGAGATAGTTCTGTTTGCTGATGATACTTCTTTGATTTTTAAAATGAAAAGACATGAAGAAAATTCTGACGAAGTAAACAATACTCTCTCCAAAGTATTGAATTGGTTCACCACCAATAACTTGTTGCTGAATGCTAGTAAAACTAAATGTGTAAAATTCACTTTGCCTAATGTAAAGCAACTTACACCAAATATTGTACTAAATGGTAATAATCTAGTTTTAATAGACTCCACTGTATTTCTGGGCATTACACTTGACTCAAAATTACAGTGGGGACCTCATATTGAAGCCCTAGCTAGGAGGCTAAGCTCAGCTGCCTTTGCAGTTAGAAAAATAAGGTATCTGACTGATGTTGAAACGGCGAGGCTTGTGTATTTTAGTTACTTCCACAGTATTATGTCTTACGGTCTTCTCTTGTGGGGTTCTGCTGCAGACATTGATACCATATTTATTTTGCAGAAATGAGCCATTCGTGCTATTTATAAACTTAGTCCTCGTGACTCCCTGAGAGAGGTCTTTAAGAAAATCAACATATTAACTGTGGCTTCTCAATACATTTTTGACAATATAATGTACGTCCGTAAAAATTTAGATTATTTCATGAAGAAGAGCGACATTCACTCATATAACACAAAAAATAAACACAAGCTTGTCGTTCCTAACTTCAGATTAGTTAAAACTAGTAATTCGTTCATGGGAAATTGTATAAAATTCTTTAATAATATACCACACAATCTTGTCGAATTGCCGGTTGATAAATTTAAGAAACACGTTAAAAACACGCTTATGTCTATAGGCTATTATAAGGTTCAAGACTATCTGAACGACACGAATGTGTGGTCTGTCCAGCCTGCACCGACTGATGTACTTACCTTTGATGATTTTGATTTTACGGCAGCTAGTGGTGACTGAGTTTGTTCCGGCGTTTCTTCTCAGCACTTGCCTAATTGTCTGTGTTCTGTCTCGAAGCGCTGGTAGGGCCCAAAAGATAAGGAGACATGATTCGGCCCCTTCAGGGCACAATTATTTTTATTTTATTTTTCACTGTACATTTGACGTTCATAAGTGGCATATTGTGTCCTAAATTGAATAAAATTTTTTTTTTTTTGTTGAACAAAGATATGTTTGCGGTTGTTGAAAATGTGCTATATCTCAAAAACTCCTCGTTCAATTCCATCCGAACCAATTTTCGTTGAAAGTATTATTTTGTTATGATCTACATTAAATATTTTTTTTCAAAATTTACACTCGCTTAGTTTAGAAGTTAGATGGGGGGGACGCCCATTTTTCCACTTTGGAAGCGTCTAGCTAAGAAACGTTAGATTTTAAAAGAAAACGATTGTAGAAACCTCTATGTCATTTTAAAAGACCTATCCATAGACACACCACACGCATAGGTTTAACAAAAAAATTTTTTTTCGGTTATAGTTTCATGTATAGTCATCAGCCCATCCTTAAATATCATTATTTTATAAGGATCGTAAAGCGGTTACGGGATACATCTCCCTACCAAATTTCAACAGTGTGATGCTCATAGTTACAGAATAAATTGGCTGTGATATACGGACGGACAGACAGGCTGACAGACTTGACTAAACTATAAGGGTTCCGTTTTTTGCCATTCGGCTACGGAACCCTAAAAATTGAGTATTTCAAACCACGGATTGTATGAGAATTGGGGTCCTTAGGGAATTAATTATGGCTATTAGTAAACTTGAGACCCTTCGACTGAAAGCGCAGCGTCGGACGTCCATCGACAAGATGGACAGACGACCTGGTAAAGATCGCAGGATCACACTGGATGCAGATCAGTCACTGTGGGAAACCGTGGCGGAGGCTTATGTTCAGCAGTGGACGTCCTTTGGCTGATGATGATTATTAGTAAACTTGCTTACATAAACACGATAAAGATGTATTTTTTGACCGTTTAAAAACACCTTATTTGAAATACGCAATCATACCTTAAAGTTTTTTTTGGTTTGTTTTTTTAAAGATGTTCTATTATTTAGTAAGTTTTTAGATTCATAAAAATCCTCTTTATCATTATTTAAGATGCAGTCTTCACGACGACGTCTCGTGGGGCGCGCATCATATACATTGCTGGGTACAAGTTCTTCCGCCATCGTCAGAGTAGGATGAAGACGAGGTGGTTCTGCGGAACCCACCACCACTTGGGCTGCAAGGCTGTGGTCTTCACGATAGAACCTGACATCATCGTCAAATACCGCAACGTTCACAACCATCCGCCGAAGGATTATTTGAGTCCAAACTAGTTAAACTTTACGGGCAGTGTTGACTTCTAATTTGGTGACGAGTTGTAATGCAATTAAGAGTATTGAATCTTGTCATTGAAGTATGCTAAAGATCGGTCTGGAAGTAAAAAAAAGTTTTTTTTACATTGTTTAAAGTAGTGACCAAGAAAAGTGTTTTGAAAAACGCAATGTATTTAACCTCTTACGCTGCCTTTATGGAATCTTGCTCGTTATACAGACTCTTTTAATAAACAAAATGACTGTTTCGTTTTCGACGGCATTGATTTATGGAGTATCGGTAATAAAAATAATGTTTATAGGTTTAAAAAAAACTTAACATAAGAGAAAGTGTATTTAGACTTGAATATACTATAGGCTAATAATTAATTTTAAAAATACTGACCATGTACGGACAACAGCACGTAAAGGTAAACACTGTGGTATCTTGTTCACTTGTAATAAGGGCTAGTTTGCAACAAAAGTGGGTAACCTGATGTGCTGGCCACTGTACATAGTACATAATAATACATTTTTATTTCCAAAAGCCAAAGTACTTATTCTCGGTTTCACTCTGTTCGCCTTTGTTCACGCCTTTTCAGAGGCTGTATTCACCACATCATCTCGAGGAGCCAGAACCCTATACATCTCTGGCTTCAGGTTTCTCAGGCATCTCCAGAATGCTGGACGGACTCGTTGGTACTGCGGCACTCACCACCACTAAGGCTGCAAGGCTGTGGTCTTCACCGAGGGAGGTGACCAGGTGGTTAAATGCCGTAACAATCATTGTCACCCGCCACAACGAAACCATTTCCCGATGCGGGGTCATTACCCTTATAATATGCATGAAACTCGTTTGTATAATCTATACTAATATTGTAAAGCTGTAGAGTTTGTATATTTGGTGACTAAGCCGCGCTGAACAAGTAACTTTTAATAATTTTTCGCTTTACTTGCTCAGAATCGTTCCATTATCCGTCACGTAATGTTGAGTTGTTGGACACATCACCGGTCATGGGCCGACATATTGCATGAAAATCCATCGCGGCCCATGAAGTGTAATGAGATTGAATTTGGAAGAAGATCTCTTATTATGAACACGGCAGTGTGCGCGAGGTCGCACCAAATAGTTCGTAATTCGGAAATTGAGATGGCCACGCCCTGCCTCTAAGTAAAAAAAGAGATAATACTTAGTGATTTGGCTGTGACACGGGACACCATTTGTTAAGAATTTCATTCCCATTTATTTCGTGAACAATTTTTAAAAAATGTCATTGTTTTGATAATACTAATGTAACAGGTTAATTTATTATTTTATCTCATTATATAAATGAATGTGTTGTCCTTGTAAATGTTATTAATTATGGTAAGGAAAAGAATTTTTCAGTAAAAATGTTGGGTGTCATCTCTATGTTTGCTAACTAATTACTAAGCAAGTAATCACTACGTTTGGAAAAATGGTGGGTGGGCAGTTTCTTTCAGATCAAAATACTTACTTAACTGAATCGTATTTATTTATGAATGGCAACTTGTGATTGGTCAGGTGAAAATTAGTAGGTATGAATTTGGTAGATAATCTTATAAATTGCCTCTCAAAGAAAAGCGAAAAGCAGAGTATTCAGCACGAGAATACGAGTAAAGTTGTCTTCGTCTTGGGTCAGCTTAAATTCCTTGCTACACTCAGGATTTTTTATTCCCTCCCTCGCAAACGCTCGGGAGTAAAACTAGTATCTCCCTCGCTTCGCTCGGGAGTCAAAATTATAATCCTTTTGATTCACTCGTGACTGAAGATGGCACCCGTGCCTTAAGATATTACTGTATTTCCGTAGTGAATAATCTACTAGTATCTAAGCTATTCTTTTACACCAAGTTTTTTCAGTGGTTTGTGGTCAATAAGGATTATAATGTAGGATTACATAACATATAGTAGTTATTGCACACCATTATACAGGTTAGTGCTTACCTATTTGCTAAACAAATATGTTATGACAACCCCCCGCGACTTCGTCCGCTCGTTTTGTGCTTGATCCCCTCGCAGCTTCGCAGCGTTAAGTTTTATAGCCCAAAAGCCTTCCTCGATAAATAAGCTATCGAACACAAATAATGTTTTAAATCGGCTTAGTAGTTCCTGAGATAAGAGCGATCAAACAAACAATTTAACAAACTGTTAAGATTTATATTATTAAGTATAAAATGCTTCGAAATGTAGGTGTAAGTGTGGTGATGGTGTACCCATATTATCATGTCCTTTACAAAAGGCCAAGCCTTAAATATCAACTAATCAATAAAATTAAATAAAAAAAGATTTGATGAAGGATACCCTTTTGAGAGTATTTGATCACCTCATATAACCCCACTTAATAAAAGTTTTTCAGGATTCATTGATCATAATTTTACTGTTTTCTGAATCGTTGACGTGTGAGTGCGTACCTTCCTTTATTCATAGTTCTATGTATAAGGACCTATCAATACTAGTATAAGTTGCTTCGGTACGTAGCCGGCGACTTCGCAATTTCGTCTCGATGAAGTACGGTACTCATAAGGCGATTCGTACTAATCGAGTATCCTTTCAGATGCTGAATTTATGAGGTCTGTACGAGGCGCGCAAGCCATCCACATATCCGGCTACAGGTTCCTCCGCCACCGCTACCGCAACGGCAAGACTCGGTGGTACTGCGGTACCCACAGGAAGGCGGGCTGCAAGGCTGTCGTCTTTACAGTTGATAATAAGATCATCAGAAGTTACAATATACACACACATCACCTCGTTGAGACTACAAGGGTAACCGTGTATAGTTCTTTATAGGAGAAACAGAAGAATAGTTAAAACACTGTTGATTAGATGCTAAAGAGATTATTTCTAATTCTAATCTGGCTCAAAGGTTGGTATCAAAACTAATTCTGATGTAGAGAGTGATAAGATAACTCTTTAATTCACATATATTAATTAGTATTGAAAATCGACCAGATAAAAACCAAAAATAAATATAACGCTATGTTAATGTTTTCTTATAAAGAGTTACAGTTATTTTCGTGTATATTTTCTCAAACACCTAGTGCCTAAAATAAAAACCATGTACTGAAATGGCGAGGTATAAATAGTTTATTATTACTAATTAACTTAATTTTTCAGTGACAAATACATAAAAACTATTAAAAAAAAATAACAGCCTATTTCACAATGTCCTAATAAATTCTTGTTTGCGTTATCTACCCATTCTGTAGGTACTTCATTCCAAATGACGTTTAATGGAATTATCGGTGCTGATTTGTCGGTGGCGAAACTGGGTCTTTAGTATCTAATATTGTAATATTGTACTGACTGACGTAATTTTTATATCATAGAACTCATCTGCGTCAAATGCCATGCAGCCCACTTTTATGAAAAGCACTTATAGCAAAATTTTAAAACACTTATAGTCCCTATGTTTGGCTGACCAAATTATAGAGGCATGACCCTGAAAGATTAAAGTAGAGTGTTTTATTTTTCTGCCCCAAACAATGTTTTTTTGAAGTGAAAACTTCTTTAGCGGCGTTGAGCACTTTTGTGGGATGGGGGAAAAATGTGAAACTCGCGTCAGGACACGTGGGCTGATTGAAAAACCGTAAGACGGTTGGCGAAATTATGGATGTAAGTTGATTTTTCTGAGAGATAAACTTTTTAATGTAATTTAATATAATATAAATTGTAATGTTTGTGTACGATAGCGCAATAAATAAATATTGTATTCTATAAAAATATTATATTATTATTATTATTATTGTATTATTATTATTATTATTATTATTCCCGTTACCTCGGCTTAGCCGGCTTACAACAGACATTCACGGGACCTAGCCAAGTGAATGCCGTAACACTATTGTTGAGTGTGGGTGATTTGCATCAAATGATTATTTATTTCCGTGGATGGGTTCAAGAATCTGCGTACTATTGCACAAGTATCCAGAATTACTGATTTTTGCAGACTAATGTAGAGGGATTTCCGGAGTTTGAGTGTATTTAATGACGTTCCAAGTGTATTGGGGATTATTCCTGTTGATGAAATTATTATTGGTAAAATTTTTACAGTATCCTGGTGCCACATCTCTTTAATCTCATCTGCTAAAGGTATGTATTTTTGTATTTTTGTATGTATTTTTTTTTTTTATTATTATTATTATTATTATTATTATTATTATTATTATTATTATTGTATTCTATCACAAAAATGATAGTACTTTTATATTGATAATAAGAGCAATTCATTCAAAATTATTCCCTAACTATTTCAAAAAAATCAAAAATGCACAACGTTGATATTCAAGTTTTCACTTCTGCCGGTACTCCCGGAGTGGAATTTTTTTTTCTTAGAAATTAGTTCACCAGGCAGAGCGAAGTTAGCAACAAGAAGACTAGTGGGTAGTGCGTTGCGGCACCGATGCTAACGCGTGTCTGCATCAATGATAAATTAAATCTGTTCATTGCGTAACTCGCGATGCTGAGCCCGTTTTCAATACGCGCGACTGCATCGATGCTAAAAGTCGCAGTGTGTAAGCTAGGGGTTGGTTCACGTTTTCTAGTTTGAAAGATCTTTTTGATGACGAGATTCTTATAACTAGTTTTTGAAGTACTAAGTCTCCATTTGTGTGTGGTTTTTGTAAGACACAATTTTATTTTTCTGCCCCAAACAATGAAATTTTTAATATTTTTTTTCTTAGAAATGAGTTCACTAGGCAGAGCGAAGTTAGCAACAAGAGGACTAGTGGGTAGTGCGGTGGGCAGTCGCGCTTCTGCATCGATGCTAACGCGTGACTGCATCGATGCTAAATGAAATCTTTTCATTGCGTGAGTCGCGATGCTGAGTCCGTTTTAGTCCGTAAACTAGGGGTTGGTACATGTTTTCTAGTTTGAAAGATCTTTTTAATGACGAGATTCTTATAACCAGTTTTTGAAGTACTAAGTCTTCATTTGTGTGTGGTTTTTGTAAGTCACAATTTGATTTCGATATACCGTAAATGCCAACAATTTTTTAGTTAGAATAAGTGTATTAGACCGGGATACAGCTATTATAAGTAATCAATTCGTGTACTAAACTAATGGAATAATTAATTTTACTACATTTTAAGTATTTTTCAATCACAGAATTAAATATTCGTATGAAAATCAAGCAAGAGTTACCAATATTATCTTTTGTCGTCGTTCGTCGTACATTCCTCCAATGCACTTCCTTATTATAAGAGCGTGGACTTTATAGTTAGAGTGATGATGAAGATGATAAGGCTTTTTATTATTATATCTAAAGTTTAAAACTGTCATGGTCATTAACATTTGCTACGGGCTTGATACAGAGAGTTTATGATATTACGTGAAAATTTTCTAGATGTATGAAACTAAAGTTAATATTACACATTACAGATAAACCCGGCACACAGCAGACCCTATCAAGCGATTTGCATATAGAAAATTTAGTTGGCACAGATCTAAGATTTTTTTTCGCAAACCTGAATCACGGACATTGGCCCGAAATGATACCGGCAACTACAGGTTCGAAGAAAAAACGCAGCTATATCAAATGCAAAGTGTGCTCAAAGAAGGGGATAAGAAAAGAGACTTACATAAGGTGTAAAGGGTGTACAGATAAGAAACCAGCTCTTTGCCCCCTCTGTTTCGAGGAGTGGCACACTACAATATTATAATATAATATATACCTGCTGAGCAATTTGAAAAAAAATTGGGGTGAACTAGCATATCCGGGAAAGGGAGAAATTTGCATAATACTATACTCTATGTATAAAATAGTCGTATTGATATCTAGATTGTGAAAATTATGAATATCGACTCCGTGGCTCCGCCTTTGTATGTGGTGTGGTGAATAACGCAGTTGTTATCCTTTGTTTATTATATTGTATACTATAGGATATGTTGTATGATAAGTTACATAAATATTAACTCAATATTGGGTGTTGTGGTACCACCGTTGTGTCTTTCCATATATATGCCATGTATATTTACATAACACAAGTGCATGAGCTACTTACTTTGGGATCAGAGCTATGTATGTGATTTGTGTCCAATATTTATTTATAGTTTATGCATAATACAAAAATATGTAAAATATAAATTTTTCTTTTACTAGAACCCCATTATCGCATTGCACGCTGACTGTCTAATAAGAGTATATGTCCTTAACGTTGCTTTGCAAACTTTTATTGAGTTTTACAAAATTACATCAATGGTGCGAAGATGATGTGATGTTCAAGTCTTGCCGTAGGATCATAGGACTATCAAACACTCATGTTAATATACTATCTCTTACAGACGATGCGACTTTCTGCAAGACCTCCCGCGGAGCTCGAATGCTACTCTTTAATGGTTACAAGTTCCTTAAACAGATGTGCAAGAAAGATATTACAAGATGGTGGTGTGGAACACTAAGAGGCTGTAAAGCAGTCGTTTATACAGATCAAAAAGGCTATATCGTCAAGTACAATAATAAACATTGCCACCCACCACCGCCAAGCATAAAATGTGATAAAATAATTAAGCGAACTGTCCGACCAATTTGTTTTGTAGACTCTTAACCTTTAATACGATTGAATGGATTATTGGTAAATTGTTACACTCTGTAGTAAATGTAAATAAAGCTAGCCTTAGGTATGTTTTAGGTATATATCAATACATTTTTCTATCTAGCCTGATCTATCTCATGTACGTACATCAAGTATGTCAATTGTATAAACTTCTGTAAAATAAAGTTTCATATTCTTATATTATCAGAACACAACATACTTAATGTATACACTATTTTAATTACTTTTAAAATTATATTAGTGAATAAATAATTAACTACTTGATTTAAAGATCTAACAGTATTCAACGATGAATTACCTACGCAAGTTGTAAGCTTTGTGTTAATCTTATTTTAAAATTAATCATTTCGTTAAAGAGGAATATCAAGATTGTTTACAATATTCGAGTTGTTAACAAAAACAGACTTTACTTTGTCTTTATTTTCAGGTCCTCTATTTTGTAAATCTTCTCGAGGAGGTCTTATGATCAGCCTAGCAGGGTTCAAGTATCTGAAGCACAACGTATCAAAAGACGGTATCAAGACAAGATGGTGGTGCGGTACTCACAATCACAGATCATGTCGAGCCGTCATTTATAATATAAGCGATAAAATCTGCTACGTCAAGAATTCACACAATCATCTACCCGAGCCGTCCCCGTATTTTGTTTGTATGAAACATCTATTTTGATTTGTTAGTTTCATTTATAGACATGTAGAAATCGTCAAAAATATAAAATACCGATGAGTAATATACTTTGAAAGCAAGTATTTCATTGCAACACTGACTGTATATCAAATCGACGGATTTTGAATAAAATAAATCAAACTGAAAAACAACACAGCTGAGTTTTAATTGTTAAAGTGCAGCTAAAAAATATAATTAAATATATGGCTTATAGCTTATATGATTTGATTCATATCTAGAGGGGTAATCTTAAGTAAAGAATCGTCTTCTTAATACTTTTAAGCATTATTATCTTGACATTTAAAAGGCGTCAAGCCTAAGCTTTACTTTTAAGAACGCTTGTTTCTTGCAGTTATGAATCTGTGAAGTACTGGTATAAGTAAAGTTTGTTTGTGATCGTACTTTTGAACATAATTTTGGATTATTCTATTGACTCAAAAATAACTCTTTAATCGTGTGGTCTGTTTGTTTTAATTTGTTGAATAAAATAACTTAAAATCTATCCTTTTTTTTAATAAGATAGCTGGACGTTTCGCCACGATTGCACCTGATGTTAAGTGAAAATGCAGCCTTAGATGGACCACGTAGCAGGTACTGTGTCCATTTTCCTTTTTATATCACGACTAGCGATCCCCTGCGACTGCGTCCGCGCGCTTTAAGTTTTCTCCCTTCCGTCGCAGTATTATGTTTTATAGCCTGAAGCCTTCCCCGATAAACAAGCTATCTAACATATTTTTTTTAATCGTTCCAGTAGTTAATAAGACCACTGTGTTCAAACAAACAAACTCTTCAGATTTATAATATTATAGATGTTCTCTATGAAAGTACTTAACAGCTGAATGAAGAAATAACGTTGAACGCAATCATTCCCTTGATAAACAACATCAACAACTTTTATCCGATTTCCCATATAAGAGCGTAGCCAAAACTAATCCCCGCTGACAGATACTATGTGACTTCTTCTCTTAGATCGGCCAACGTTCTTCACGTCGAAGATCGGTGCGCGGCTGATGCAGCTCCGCGGGCACCACTACACCAGGCGGTCGGTCTGCTCCTCTAAGGTCAGGTGGCTGTGCACGGAGAGCCGCGCCCGGGACTGCCGCGCCGTACTCGTCACCGTCGGCCGCACCATTATCGACCGCCTCAACAAGCACAACCATCCGCCCAAATAACATCAGACCACCCTTTAAGGGTTATTGACTGATGGGCTGCTAGTCACTTAAGACTTTGGCAGCTGACGTAAAGAATTTCATTTTCAATCACTTAAGCGATGGGACTCAATTGCTTTGCTTTCTTAAGAAGGCAATGGGTATATCATTAACCAGTCAGCATTTTATCATTAGTGAGCGAATGAGCTAGCTACCGTCTGAGGTATGTGAGCAGGGAGACGGGAGAGACTCACGTCAGTCTGTACAAGAAACCGTCACCTACGTGTGCATTTTATTATTTGCGCCCACAATCTCTCGCCACTTAAATACCTCAGATGACGAAGAAGTTTATTCGCGCTCACTATAAAAAAGAACCGTCATCTACACTATAAATCATCTCTACATCTTTAATACTATTACTAAGCTGACGAGTTTGTTTGTTTGTATGAACGCGCTAATCTCAGGAACTTCTACACCAATTTAATAAAATATTTTTGTGTTGGATAGCTTATTTATTGAAGAAAGCTCTAGGCTATAGAATATCACGCTGCAATGGGAAGATGGGACGGAGGGAGCAAAGTCAAAACGCGCGGACGAAGTCGCGAGAAACCGCTAGTTATACTATGAAACTAAAAAAAAATGTTTGTTAGTTTGAACGCGCTAATCTCCGGAACTACTAAAACGATTTAAAAAAAATATTGGATAGTTTATTTATCTCGAAGAAGGTTTCAGGGTATAAAATATCACACTACGAAGGGACAGAAGGGAGAAAACTCAAAACGCACGGGCGGACCGACGACACCGCTAGTTATATGTAAATAAGAAATAAACATAATATGTACCTGATCATTGCAGACCTGGAGCCCTATTTTTGAATCACTGGCGTCAATATTGCGTGTGATGTTCGATTTTCGAATTAAAACCAGTTTTATTCCAAACAGGAGTGATTAAAATGAATATAACGTAAATTTGTGAGTATTGTCTTATTCATTAGTTTTCGTTGATTTTTAGTTCGAATACATTTTCTATTAACTTCTATATTTTCCACGTTACAAATATCAGCAGGTGTCATTATACTTTTGTCATTAAGGGTCTCGGTCTCAAGTTTAATATTTTTATTTCCTTCATAGTTGGCTAAATATTTGATAACTTTTTGAAAATTATTCAAGAACTCCAGTTCCTGCCGGCATTTGCTGTTTAAATTCTTATTCTAGATAGCGTTACGCTTTGACTTTATTTTTTCATGCTTAAAACAAGGGTTTAAGTGACGCTTATGACGAAGAAAACTAGAAGTCCTAGATACATTGGAATATTTAGTAGGAATTTCGAACGAAAATCACTCGCCATATCCGAGCGAATAATTCAAAAATAGGGGCTCTGACCTCCAGTGCTAGCACTACTCATGCAATATTGAGAGAAAAAAAATATTTAAGTTATTAATGAAGAAGTTTGTCGATGTACCGATATAATTATTTGAAATAATGTAAACAAGAAGAAATAGGTTAATTAATGTAGATATTCAAACCTTATAAAATGTTAAGACGTTCCATCAAATGATTAAAGGATTTGTGATCGATATTTAAACGAATTATTGTGATATTGATTGAAGATAGCAGCCTCAGATCTTAGTATTGCATCCATCAAAGATAATGTTTTCTTTTCAGTTGTAAATTGTAGTAACTTTTTGTTGACGACCCGTCTGGTGTAGTGGTCGAGAAATCGCCTACTACGCAGCGGGTTGCGGGTTCGATCCCCGCACAATACAAACATTTGTGTGCATGAACATGTCTGTTTGTATTGGTCTGGGTGTTTTCTATGTATATTATGTATGTATTTACAAACAAAAAGTATTTAAGTATTATATCCGTTGTCTAGCACCCATAACACAAGCTTTGAGTAGCTTACATTGGGACTAGATGGCGATGTGTGGGAATGTCCAAAGGATATTTATTTATTGTTTGTAGTTTTCTAACTGAATATTAAAGTGCTCACTCTCTTGATATGTATTCAATTTAGATTATCTTTCTTATAGGTATATATTTCAGCCATGCGCCTTTTTGGGTGTATATTGCAACTATGATATTGTTATGTAGCTATTGTTGTTTACAATTTACGTTCTGACTTTCTTTATTTAATAAACAATATGGAGACTTTAATTTATTGTTATTTGTAGAGTACCAAGAAATATTGTAAGTGTCCTGTGTGAAACTTTTGTAGTCGATAGCATGTGTTCATATTTGCGACCACGGGCAAGTAAAACGGTGCTTCTACTTAATGCAGGTTAATGTACTTTGCCTATAAATGCAAAACATATTATTGTTCCAAGCGTTAAAGTTTTGTAGTCAAATTCAAAAAAAAACTGGAACCCTTATAGATTCTTCATTTTCACACACCATCTATCCACAGATGAGCCGCAAATATTGAAAGGAGTAAGAAACGGCGTCCATGACGCACTGTTGTGGCAAAATCAGTATTACGGTGTCCACAGCACAGGGAGGAATGGCCAGATTCGCTGGAGATGCTGCAAGCATTCCAGGGGCTGCAAAGCGGTCGTGATCACCAGACACGGTCATATAGTGAGAGTGACATTGGAACTCAATCACAAGTAACAGCCTCGACATAGTCAAATATATCAGTCATATATACTCTCTGGAGCTGGAACGTACGATTCCAACAAGCTCCAGATTATGAAAAAAATAAAATATGTTTATTATTATTATTATTAAAGTAGGTATATTATACACTTAATTACAGATATATTGTTTGTGACTTAATAAAGTATTTTATACATTAGCAGTTACCACTTTTTTAGTATGCGATTTTGTGTATTTTCAGATGTTAAGTCCACTGACAAAACTCGGCCTGGTATCTGTTATTTTATTTAACAATAAAAAATATCCAAGTTAAAAGTATTTAGTAGGTAGGTATAGTACGTATGGTGCGATTAACTTAAGATTTTGCTACAGATGAACGTTATCTCGGACGAAAAAAAAAACTGACAACAGCAGAAAGACTGGAAAAAAAGAGGATTGCAGAAAAGAACCGATTTGAGCGCATGCGTCAAGATCCAGAATGGCTCAAAGCTTACAGGCAGAGAGAAAGAATGAAATATGAAAAGCGAAAGGCACGAGGACATTATGACATCAGAAATTTACCAGAAGCGGAACAGATTAGACGAAGGCAGAGACATAACGAAGTGGCAAAAAGACACTATCATAGAAAAAAGCTGGACAAACTTTTACAGGACGAAGAACGCATTCTCGGCGACACTACCTAATAATATTACCTAAGTTCTCTATCTTATATTTTCTGCTTTATCTTCTCCATATACATAAAAATAACTTCATTTTCATGCCGTGTTAGTGACACCACATACAGCTCGATAATATTGGACTGATAATCATGATTTACATTGTGTAAAATTTGTACGCCTTTAAAGGGGGTTACTTGTGTTAAAAAGTGTTATCATATGATATAGGGGGGAAGGGGGTTGAAGGAAGTTTGTCGGGAGCGTTTGATGAGAGGCGACCAACGCGCGTGCTACTCATTCTTGATTGACAAAAGTGCGGGCGCTGGCTGCCTGTAAAAATATCTAAACAACCAATATTTATTATTAAATTATTAAATATTGACAACAGTTTGCATACATGTTTCATAAACAATTAGGACGAATAGTAGCGCGCGTATCAGTGGATGGCACTATCTACATGGTGTTACAAGAAGGGTGTACCAGCGAGTGTCTGCTAGTGGAGGACACCGGGATCTATCGATGTGATGGTCAGAAATTCAATAGATTAACTCTAGAACTATTGAATTTCTATCATTCTATAATATCATATCGAAAACCCTTGGAGCCCTCTGCCACCAGACACTCGCGCTGGTACACCCTCCTTGGTATGGGACATCTGTATAGTTGAACTTATCCGATGAATGCCTAATGTCATTTTGAAAAAAGTGAACTTATAGTCCTTTTTGGATTATGGCAATAGTTCCTCGCAAAGGCTTGTTTGATTGTTTGTGTGAATTACAACACAACCATTCGATCCACAAAATTAACTTGAGACATAAGTAAGTGAGACATATGCGACACAGCTACCTCACTCGAGCTGTTTCAAGCGGCCGGTATGTTGGACCTAGGGTTCTAAACTACCACGGAGATCGTACATTGCATAAACGCTTTTCATATTTAGTTATAGCACTGCCGCCCGAAATATCTAAACTGTCAAGCAAAAAAGAATTTAGCACTAAGCTAAAATGGCACTACATGAGCTTGTTGTAGCATACATTTTATTATTTTTGTTGCAATATGCTGATGTACTTTGTTTTTTTTTTATATATAATGTTGATTGTTTAGTTTAGGTTTAAAGAAATTTATTCCCATAAGAAATTTTACATTTCACTTAAAATGAGATATAACTTAAATATTATATTATACATTTCACGCATCGGTACTTGCTGCTATATGTAACCGTAGGTTATTTTTAAAAGTATTTAAACTTTCGCATTCTTTTAGGTCATTTGGCAAACTGTTAAATAACCTTGCTCCCTCAAACAGTATTGACTTTTTGCCATAGTTGGTCCTCGGTGTTATTGTGTTGAGTTTATATCTATTTCTAAGGTTATGTTTACTACTCTTAATATTAAGTTCTATGTTAGTTTTAATAGTGTTTGTTAATGCCTTTTTTATAAAGATGCATGTGTTATATTTGTATTGTTGTGATAGATTGAACAATC
Organism: Pyrausta purpuralis; assembly: GCA_963924145.1. Taxonomy (NCBI): domain Eukaryota; kingdom Metazoa; phylum Arthropoda; class Insecta; order Lepidoptera; family Crambidae; genus Pyrausta; species Pyrausta purpuralis. The sequence continues at coordinate 26,909,479 of OZ001643.1, forward strand.
CTGTTTTTATATAAAGTTCTTTACTTGGTGTGCGGAAAGGATAATGAAATAATACCTTGATAATTTTGTTTTGACTTCGCTGTAGTGGGTGGAGGTTGGTTGATGCTGCAGATCCCCAAATTTCGATGAGATAGTCCAAATGTGATTTTACCAGACTATTATAGATTGTGTATTTAATCTGTTTCGGTATACAGTGTGTAATTTTCCGGAGTATTCCTAGCAGAGGTGTTGTTATAAATACTAGTTCGAATAAATGATAGCAGCTATTTATTTGAAAATTACGACATTCGGCCGTCCTACATCGAGCAGCCTCCTGGCGCTCGAATGGCTTGCAGTTCAGTTGGGTTGAAACGAGTACACAAATAACCAAACATTACCTTATGATTTTTAATAGTAAAAATAGCATCTAAGTGCAATCTAAAGTTTTCAAACGGAATTTAAATAATTTAACATGTGCATGAATAATTATTAATGCCAAGAAAATTATAGTGTAATAAATAAAACATGAAATTTTCATTTTACACTCATAATAATGAAAATTTGTTTGCAAAATGCTAAGAAAGTATATATAAAATTTGTTTCAGATAATTAATAATTTCCTTGAGTCATTACGACATTCGCGCAGTAATAGCAAATATTCTACATAATATTTCAACATTCTGTATATACCAGACCGTCTAGTACTAAAGTTAAATCTAAATACAAATATATCTTCTTGTTGATCTACTTAACGATTCGAAACAGCAGATAAATAATTTGAATACAATTTTGGTAAGATTTATAAAGATTAAGTAGTAATTAAAACTGTAAATCAATATTAATTTAGTTTTCTTTGGGCCTTATTTTATTTTATATAAAATAAAGCAAATAATTCAAACATTGCACAACATTAAACATGGCAGATAAAATATTTGTGCCAGCAAACATTGTTAAATATTGTTCTTACAGCGCGTCGCCAACGCAATCACTAGATGGCGATAATTTATGATAGATACCATTCATGGATATGGTGAAAAATGCTATGAATTCGTAAAATTATAAAAAAAAATGCCCATTGATTTGATTACACAGCAACAATGTCTACATTGAGTAATTATAAGCTGTAGAACTAATATTTTTTTTTAAAATGTTTTAAAATCTTACAGTTTTTATGTACTACTTCGACTCAAGCTTATAACCGTCTCAGTGTTTTTATTTAAAGTTGTCAATTGATCTTATCATTCATCAAAAGCGGCGATTTCAACTATAGTAAGTTTACTTTTGCGTACTCTGAATATTCATAAAAAAATTAAATAACTTTCAAAATCCTTTAAAATGTTCTCAACAAACGTAACTTGTAACTTTATAAGCGGCTGCTTAATACCAGACTTGTAGATTCACTACACTAAAACTGTTTAGTTTTACTCATTAACTAGCGGTAACTAAGTTTAAAGTGCCATTTGTTAATTAAGTTATAGTTTATGTAACGCTAAGTGCACATTATGAAGAATTAAATTGAATAAAATACGCTTTAGAATGCTTTAGAATGTTTTTAACACTCACAGTGTAATATTTTATATTCATAAAGATGAAATAAGAAACCAAAAACTTGCGCACGGGCGGGACTTGAACCAGCAACCTTTTGGCAAACCGGGCCAAACGCTCTTACCAATTGAGCTACCGTGCTGTTAGTCCGACCCTGCGAAATTTGTGGTCTCTTATGAAAACGTCAATTGCGTGACGCTTAGCGCCATCTAGCCGTCTGTTTATGAAACAGATGGCCCAAGCAGTTATTCTTTACAGAATAAATTCAACTTGGAAATTGATGTCGCTTCGCTATCTAATGCTTTAGAATGTTTTTAACACTCACAGTGTAATATTTTATATTCATAAAGATGAAATAAGAAACCAAAAACTTGCGCACGGGCGGGACTTGAACCAGCAACCTTTTGGCAAACCGGGCCAAACGCTCTTACCAATTGAGCTACCGTGCTGTTAGTCCGACCCTGCGAAATTTGTGGTCTCTTATGAAAACGTCAATTGCGTGACGCTTAGCGCCATCTAGCCGTCTGTTTATGAAACAGATGGCCCAAGCAGTTATTCTTTACAGAATAAATTCAACTTGGAAATTGATGTCGCTTCGCTATCTAATGCTTTAGAATGTTTTTAACACTCACAGTGTAATATTTTATATTCATAAAGATGAAATAAGAAACCAAAAACTTGCGCACGGGCGGGACTTGAACCAGCAACCTTTTGGCAAACCGGGCCAAACGCTCTTACCAATTGAGCTACCGTGCTGTTAGTCCGACCCTGCGAAATTTGTGGTCTCTTATGAAAACGTCAATTGCGTGACGCTTAGCGCCATCTAGCCGTCTGTTTATGAAACAGATGGCCCAAGCAGTTATTCTTTACAGAATAAATTCAACTTGGAAATTGATGTCGCTTCGCTATCTAATGCTTTAGAATGTTTTTAACACTCACAGTGTAATATTTTATATTCATAAAGATGAAATAAGAAACCAAAAACTTGCGCACGGGCGGGACTTGAACCAGCAACCTTTTGGCAAACCGGGCCAAACGCTCTTACCAATTGAGCTACCGTGCTGTTAGTCCGACCCTGCGAAATTTGTGGTCTCTTATGAAAACGTCAATTGCGTGACGCTTAGCGCCATCTAGCCGTCTGTTTATGAAACAGATGGCCCAAGCAGTTATTCTTTACAGAATAAATTCAACTTGGAAATTGATGTCGCTTCGCTATCTAATGCTTTAGAATGTTTTTAACACTCACAGTGTAATATTTTATATTCATAAAGATGAAATAAGAAACCAAAAACTTGCGCACGGGCGGGACTTGAACCAGCAACCTTTTGGCAAACCGGGCCAAACGCTCTTACCAATTGAGCTACCGTGCTGTTAGTCCGACCCTGCGAAATTTGTGGTCTCTTATGAAAACGTCAATTGCGTGACGCTTAGCGCCATCTAGCCGTCTGTTTATGAAACAGATGGCCCAAGCAGTTATTCTTTACAGAATAAATTCAACTTGGAAATTGATGTCGCTTCGCTATCTAATGCTTTAGAATGTTTTTAACACTCACAGTGTAATATTTTATATTCATAAAGATGAAATAAGAAACCAAAAACTTGCGCACGGGCGGGACTTGAACCAGCAACCTTTTGGCAAACCGGGCCAAACGCTCTTACCAATTGAGCTACCGTGCTGTTAGTCCGACCCTGCGAAATTTGTGGTCTCTTATGAAAACGTCAATTGCGTGACGCTTAGCGCCATCTAGCCGTCTGTTTATGAAACAGATGGCCCAAGCAGTTATTCTTTACAGAATAAATTCAACTTGGAAATTGATGTCGCTTCGCTATCTAATGCTTTAAAATGTTTTTAACACTCACAGTGTAATATTTTATATTCATAAAGATGAAATAAGAAACCAAAAAATATTCTGTAAAGAATAACTGCTTGGGCCATCTGTTTCATAAACAGACGGCTAGATGGCGCTAAGCGTCACGCAATTGACGTTTTCATAAGAGACCACAAATTTCGCAGGGTCGGACTAACAGCACGGTAGCTCAATTGGTAAGAGCGTTTGGCCCGGTTTGCCAAAAGGTTGCTGGTTCAAGTCCCGCCCGTGCGCAAGTTTTTGGTTTCTTATTTCATCTTTATGAATATAAAATATTACACTGTGAGTGTTAAAAACATTCTAAAGCATTAGATAGCGAAGCGACATCAATTTCCAAGTTGAATTTATTCTGTAAAGAATAACTGCTTGGGCCATCTGTTTCATAAACAGACGGCTAGATGGCGCTAAGCGTCACGCAATTGACGTTTTCATAAGAGACCACAAATTTCGCAGGGTCGGACTAACAGCACGGTAGCTCAATTGGTAAGAGCGTTTGGCCCGGTTTGCCAAAAGGTTGCTGGTTCAAGTCCCGCCCGTGCGCAAGTTTTTGGTTTCTTATTTCATCTTTACGCTTTAGAATGTTTTGAGAGTTTTAGTCGTAATGTTATTGGTCTGTAAATAGTGATCTTACATTTACTAACCTTCAAACATAGGTAATAAAATTTTGTAATGTAACCTAAATATTTTGTTTATAAAAAGTGCAGTGTATTGCATTTACATTATCAAGGTGTAATGTACCAAACATTTGCCAGACAGCTTAAAAACTAAATCATATTCACTTTATCTGTTAAAAGAAGCATGATATATTGGTATGGCCACCAGACTAACCAGGTCAAATGGTTAGATCAGCTTTCTGATGTGTATGGGTTGGAGTGTGGGGTAAGGCAGGGCGGCTTGACTTCCCCTACACTTTTTAACCTGTATATAAATGAGCTGATTGTTGGGCTCAGCAGCGCCGATATCGGCTGTTTCATCGATGGTCACTGTTTAAACAGTATCAGTTACGCTGATGATATGGTGCTGCTGAGTCCATTAGTTGCTGCCCTCAGAAGGCTGATCGCGATATGTGAGGAGTACGCGAAATCACACGGCCTCTTGTACAATGTGGCAAAAAGCGAGCTGATGGTTTTTAAAGCCGTGGCTCGTAAGGCGCCTGTACATGTACCGCCTGTCAAACTTAATGGGACAGAGCTTGTAAAAGTGTCGTCCTTCAAGTATCTCGGTCATGTGGTTACTGATGACTTGAAGGATGACAAAGACATTGAAAGGGAAAGGAGAGCGTTGGCAGTCCGCTGCAATATGTTGGCTCGCAGATTTGCACGTTGCAGTCCTGAAGTCAAAATAACTTTATTTAAGGCTTACTGCCAAACACTTTACACGTGCAGTCTGTGGGTCAGCTGTACGCGGGGAGCTCTCAATGCTCTCCGAGTACAATATAATAATGGTTTTAGGATGTTGTTGGGGCTTCCGCGATACTGCAGCGCGTCGGGGATGTTCGCGCTGTCACACACGGATGGTTTTCACACCGTGATGCGTAAGCGAATCGCATCCCTTCTGCGTGTGGTGCGGGGGAGCTCCAACACCATTCTTAAAACAATAAGTGCCAAGTCTGACTGTCCGATACTTCGGCACTTGGTATACACACACACACATGTAGCCGGGGTGTCGCGTAGTCCAGGCAAATATTTAAGTTAAGTTTTAAGAAAACTATTGTACTAACATAGCTTTAAGTTTCTTTCTGTTTTTGTTACTAACAATATATGGACAAATAGTCTGAAATAAACCAATTTTAATTTTAATTTAATTTTTTTAATAACATTTTCGAAAAGATCTTTATATTTAATAGTGTATAAATTATATCAAATCCAATAAATCATCAAATTAGATTTAAAGTTTATTACACTTATTATTTTTAAAATTATAATAAAAAACAATTACAGTTACTTACAGTTACCTAATGCGTTTCTCAAATGCGAACGGAGAACCGGCTAGAACGAAACTTTTATCAAACCCACCCGCAACATTATTGATACTTAATGAATGACTCGATTCTTGTTAAAGTTTAGCCAAAAGTAAAAATAAAAATAATTCGTGTAACATGTCAATGCACCTGTTTGCAATTCCTAATACCATTTGTGTTTTGTATATCTCTGGTCAAGTGAATTGTATTCTTTGGGAGCAATAAATAATTAAGGTTTATCAAGCAAAAAGCTGTGGCGTACTTTTACTTAATTTAAAAAAGAAATCACAATCATACCCTTTTTGTGAACCAAAAATTCAGCGAAAACAACCCATACGATAGGGAATGAGGTTGTGCGCACAAGAAATTGCAAGTTAAGATGAATACACACAAAATAAGCATTCTTTTCCCAAATTTATTGACCTTATTCTGAATCAAGTTATAGTTTTTTAGTATGATGGTGAAATTATATTAAATGGTTTTAGTGTTACTAATTTAATCCACTGAGACCTAGGTAAGATACGGTACTTGTTTTCATAGTATGAAAACAAAGATAGTCTTGTAACAGAAATACTATGATATCATTATAAAACTCATCGAAAGAAAAATATACAATGACATAAGTTGTAAGAATTAAAAATGAAAGCTTGCTTTTATGTATTATTTTTGTTGTTCTGAATGTAATCATATAATGCAGTATTTGATGAAAATATGTCAAATATCGTGTTCTGGTAACTATAACAGTAAAATAGAGCCTAAGGCAGAATATATAATAGGTACTTGCTTTACGATTTACTTGAATTAAATTTCAAATAATATTTCGTCTAAAATTTTAAAAGCTTAGGCAAACAGCCTATTCGTAAGAATGTCTTTGGAAAAATTAAACTACAGCTATACTAGCTGCTTAATATTGCTCTTTGGGATAATTTTATTGATTATTTCATGAGGAAATGATTTTTTTTAATGAATCATCAGAATGTTTTATAGGCTTACTACACTTAAAACAATTGTTACAAAGAGGAAACCCTCAAGAGGGTAGGTCATTACAAAAGTGTATTATAACGCAGAAAATTATTTCAAAGCTAATAAAATGTACCGACTTAAATTGAATACCTACTACAACATAGTCAACTCCTTGAAAAGAGGCATTGAAAACAGTGACAGTTTCTTGTGCTGCTCAGCATTAGGTACCCCCAAAATTGCCCCAAAGCTGTATTAGGGTATAATTTGGAGGTCCAGTCAGCTACACGTAGCGTTGGGTTTGTGACCGGTAATTTACTCAATTTCGAGTAAATTACCAAAAACATGTAATTTACTCGGTAAAATTACCGATGACTGGGAAAATATTCAAATGATTTTAATTAACAAAACTTAATGTATAAATATACTTAAATCCTTTACCAAATTACCATGAATAACATTTCACTCATTTTTACTGTCTTAGCATGATGATACTTCTTTACATGCCAATGCGAACACGAACTTTTGAGCTGGATTCACATCACACAAAAATATATTTATTAGGTTTATTTTTGTTTTGTACTTTGTAATTTATGAGTGATATTGTGTTTGTAATATAAACATATTAATGTTTATTTTAAAAAAGGAGGTTATCAATTCGACCTATAAGGTATGTGATATTGTTAGAATTTTATATTGTTCGAGTGGGGTAATCTATTAAGGCTTCCAAAGTTCCAAACACGTGTTCAAAATTTCGTAAGTGTATGTGTGTTTTGATGTTTTTTTCACCACGGATTTCTTGAAAACGAGAAGTCATAGCGAGATAATTATTTTTTGTTCAATTAGATATATTGCTACTTAGGGTACCTACAGTGTAAGTTTCATCAAAACCAGTAGTTTTCGTGATATGTGTTATTAATTTAATAACTGAAAATCACGAAAAAGGGTACAATTTTTGATAAAAATGCCCCCTTATCATACTGACCTAAAAGCTAAGCTTATCATTCACCACACCATCGTCTGCGACGCCGATTCCTTTTCACTTTCTTACTCAAGATATTCAAGTATTTAAACAAACTAACGAGTTGCAGAGCGCAAGCCACAACTAATTCAACCTTCGGCATCTTCATGTACAACAAATGCTATGATTAATCTCGCGCATGTGTGAATCACGAAGCGTCTAGCACGTAGGTTTGATGACTTCCAGCCTCCCGAACAAGCCGAATTCTGAAAAGGCTACAGTATTATAGACCACATCTATTAAGGCAAATTATACAGAAGTCCGAGAAGTACGAGTATAATATGCCTCTATGTTTAGCGTTTGTGGACTATGAGAAGGCTTTTGATTCGATCAAAACTTGGGCGGTGCTTAGGCCTCTTCAGTGGTGTCACATAGACGATAGGTGTTAAAGTGTCTGTATAACAACGCCACCATGGTCGGTCCGAGTACAGGAACAAAATACGAGGGCGATTCCATTGCGGAGAGGTGTAAGACAGGGAGACGTTATATCTTCGAAACTGTTTACAACGGCATTGGAAGACGCCTTTAAGCTCCTGGAATGAGAAGGATTCGGCACCTGCGTCAATAGCGATCATACATAACACGCCTCCGGTTTGCCGTCGTTGTGGCAAAGACGCTGAATGATCTTGGCACTAAGCTCGACCAAGTATTCCAACTGGTGTGTCTTTGAAAAAAACATGGAAAAGACGAAAATTACGTCAAGTTCCCGTGTTATACCTACTCCAGTATCCGTTGGAAACTCAACTCATGAAGTTGTCGACGAGTACGTCTACCTTAGATGAAAGATCTAATTAGATAGGTCAAACTTTGAGGAAGAGGTCAATTGACGAATCCAACTCGGCTAGGCAGCGTTCGGGAAACTGCATAAGAGCGTCCTCTCGTGTCAATTACCTCAGTGTCTGAAGACGAAAGTTTTCAACCAGTGTATGTCACCAGTGAAGACATACGGATCCGTTACGTGGTCTCTAACTATGGGCCTCATAAAGAAGCTTAAAATCACACAACGAGCAATGGAGTGGGCTATGCTCGGTGATCGAATCAGAAGCGAGGAGATACGTAGAAGAACTAAGGTAACGGACATATCGCTACGAATCAGTAAGCTCTAGTGGCAGGGCACTTTGGCAGGGCACATAGCAGGGAACTGATGGCGGCTGGGGAAGAAAAGTTCTAGATTGGAAACCCTTCGACCAAAAGCGCAGCGTGGAATGTCCACCGACAAGATGGACAGGCGACCTTGTAATGATCGCAGGATCAAACTGGATGCAGACCGCTCACAACCGGTCGTTGTGTAAAGCCGTGGGGGTGGCATATGTTCAGCAGTGGACGACTTTTGGCTGATAATGATGATGATGATGTGTGAACATCAATGTGAACAGCAAGCTCGCGTCAGCTCTCGTGCACGAATCTTTCCTCGAACGTTTCGTCAATAACCAGACGAGAAGCGAGCGCGAATGTTAAATGGCATTTAATAATTTACGCAACGCGCACGAATATTTGTTTTCTGTTTTATATGGTGACCCAATTAACGTAAAAAATAATCAATTTTTGAAGTGTTTTCTACCATCAACACCGCCAACAACCGTTTGGATTAAAGCTTTAATCATGCACAAATTATAAAATAAATAAATATAGCAACTGAGTATTTTACGGTCTATTTGGTAAATTACGAGTATTTTACCATTTTTACCATAAATTACCGTATTTTTCATTACTTACCATTTTGGTTTTTTACCTGCCCAACTCTAGCTACACGTCTTCCTTCTCGGCTCTGCCTCTCAGTGAAATCCTCCATCGTTCACCGTGGGGTCTTTGCTTCTTTCGAGCTCATGCGCGACATCGCGTGTGATGCAGACTCATCAGATTGCATGAAACAAAATAATTTGGATTCATCAGATGCCTTTATTGTATAATCATCATAAGATTAACTGATAAGATTGGCTGAGAATTGTCTTCATAACTTAGTAGAAATTAATAATGATACACTTATAATTTATAATAATAAAATTTGAAAAACTTTGTCATGTATTGATAAATTAGATTTCGCTATGGGATAAAATATTGTATGACATTTAAATAAAGTTTTCACGCCTTGCATTGCTTTTTGTAAAAACCTGTGAACCTGTGCTTTTAACTAGCATTTTATATTTTAACAAATTTTTGCTAGTAAATGATTTGAATTTAATCAAGTAGGCAGAAACATTTATTCATTAATAGAATATTAATTTTGAACCAGAAAATTTCAGTTATGAATTCGAAGCTACGAGTAAATATTTTTCTCAAGGGTTTGTAAGAAGGAAAATAAAAGCAATTATGAAAAAATTAGCACAATGGCATAAGGTAATATTTATGAAAAATTGCATATTTTATTTAACTTTTACATATAAAAATATCTTTCATTTATGGTAGGTAATTAATATAGCACTCAAAATTTCATCACCATTATAACTTTGCCTAGCATCAAGATTATTATATGGCTATGTTAGCCATTTGTAAGTTTACCATTGGCTTAAATCACTGTATCAAAAAGCTATGTCATTAAGAGAATAACCGCGTGGCAAACTCAGTTCATACTAGAGTACAAACGGACATATAATCAGCCACAGTTGCCTCCGTCAGAGAAATATCACATAATATATTATCTGACAAGGAACCTGTCAATTTGCACACTTAGCTACAAAATGAGTCCATATAAAAGTAATAAACTTAACAATTCCCCGACGAAAAAAAAACAACCACTTGGCATATTTAGATACAAAACCAATCCATATAAAAGTTGTCAGTGACTGTCAGTCTGACAGTGACACTTAATCACTCTAAAGCAAATAATTCCTATTAGGGTCATAGCCCACTTAACTATTTCTCGGCATGGAAAAAAATGAAGTAGCGTACTTAGCTATAAAATTAATTTATATTGAAGTACATCTTAATCAGTCTGACATTGACACACTTATCAGTATGAAGGCAAATTATTCTCGAAAGGGATAAAACTATCCAGTGAGGAAGAAAATAACCAGTTGGGATACGTAGTGACGAAATCAATTCATATGAAAGTAGAAACTGACAATTTATCAGTCTAGGGCAAACTATTCTTGTCAGGGTCATAGCACACTTAACTATTCCCCGACAAATAAAACAACCAGGTAGCATACTTAGCTACAAAATCAATTCATATTAAAGTACAAACTGACAAACTTAAGCAGTCTTAGGCAAATTATTATCGTCACGGTCATAGCACACTTAACTATTCCCAGACAACGAAAACAACCAGGTATCATACATAGCTATGAAAGCAATCATATTAAAGTACAAACTGACACACATAATCAGTCTAAGGCAAATTACTCTCGTCAGGGTCATAGCGCACTTAACTATTCCCTAACAACGAAAACAATCAAGTAGCGTAATTAGCTACGAAATCATTTTATATTAAAGTGCAAACTGACACATTTAATCAGTCTAAGGCAAATTATTCTCGTCAGGGTCATAGCACACTTAACTATTCCCAGACAAAGAAGCAACCAGGTATCACACTTAGCTACGAAAGCAACTCATATTAAAGTACAAACTGACACACATAATCAGTCTAAGGCAAATTAGTCTCGTCAGGGTCATAGCGCACTTAACTATGCCCTAACAAAGAAAACAATAAAGTAGCATAATTAGCTACGAAATCATTTTATATTAAAGTACAAACTGACACACTTAATCAGTCTAAGGCAAATTATTCTCGTCAGGGTCATAGCACACTTAACTATACCCAGACAAAGAAAGCAACCAGGTATCACACTTAGCTACGAAAGCAACTCATATTAAAGTTTAAACTGACACACACAATCATTCTAAGGCAAATTATTCTCGTCAGGGTCATAGCGCACTTAACTATTCCCAGACAAAATACATTATTAAAATACAAATGCACTCCGTATCGTGCCTGTTCGTCGGAGAGTAGCCCCAGCGATGCACAAAACACAACGTCGCACACAGGGACTAAAATAATTCGAATGCAAAGCGCTTCGTATCATGCCAATGCAGTCTGAGATTTGGGTTGGAGTGTAGGAAAGGGTGCGCAGGACTTAGAAAAATTTCATCGAAATTTTCGACCTTATATAACACCCCTTTTTTTCAGTGTCACTGGATGGGGGGTTCCAAGGGATGCAACTTTTGTTCAGGTGACTTAGCTATAAAGTCAATACCCGCGAAGTTAGAGGGCGTTTTTCGAAGTACATTTCTAAGGCAGTTATGACTTAGAAAAAATTCATCGAAATTTTCAGCCTTGTGTAACACCTCTTTTTTTCAGTATCACTGGTTAGGGGGGTCCAAGGGATGCAACTTTTGTTAAGGTGACCAAGCCATAAAGTCAGAAAACACTTCGCTTGGCAGGAAACTAGCTGGATGCCAAACAGCAAGGATAGGTTAGTTTAAAACAGCGACCTGATAACGAACGGCATTGGCTTGAACTGAAAATCGCCAGAACTCACCGCTTGGCAAGAAACTAACTGTATGCCAAAGAACAAGGTTAGGTTAGGTTAGAACAGCGACCCGACAACGCGCGAAGGCGAGCGAGCGAAGCGAGCGTGCCGCGGCAGCGGCCGCCGAGCGCTAGAATCACCGTTTGGCAGGAAACTAACTCGATGCCAAACAGCCGATTTTGCGAGGGGTGGTGATGTTATATTAACCCCCCTTTTTGCAAACGGGGTTGGATAAAGGAGAGGAAGCGTAACAACGTTTGTATGGGACACTTTTTCATTAACTCCCTCCTTCACCCCCAATCGGACCCAGTGTATGAAAGGGTGCGCAGGACATAGCCGATTTTGCGAGGGGTGGTGATGTCATATGAACCACCCTTTTTCCTCACGGGCTTGGATAAAGGAGAAGAAGCGTAACAACGTTTGTATGGGACACTTTTTCATTAACTCCCTCCTTCACCCCCAATCGGACCCAGTGTATGAAAGGGTGCGCAGGACAGCCGATTTTGCGAGGGGTGCTGATGTCATATTAACCCCCCTTTTTTCAAACGGGGTTGGATAAAGGAGAGAAAGCGTAACAACGTTTGTATGGGACACTTTTTCATGAACTCCCTCCTTCACCCCCAATCGGACCCAGTGTATGAAAGGGTGCGCAGGACATAGCCGATTTTGCGAGGGGTGGTGATGTCATATGAACCACCCTTTTTCCTCACGGGCTTGGATAAAGGAGAAGAAGCGTAACAACGTTTGTATGGGACACTTTTTCATTAACTCCCTCCTTCACCCCCAATCGGACCCAGTGTATGAAAGGGTGCGCAGGACATAGCCGATTTTGCGAGGGGTGGTGATGTCATATTAAACCCCCTTTTTTCTCACGGGGTTGGATAAAGGAGTGAAAGCTTAACAACGTTTGTATGGGACACTTTTTCATTAACTCCCTCCTTCACCCCCCAATCATTCCCAGTGTACGAAAAACTGCTGGGGGGGGGGGGGGGGAGAGAGGTCAAAAGTTATCCATGGTCAAGCTCATTCAAGGTCAAAGTCATCAAATCGAAGTCGTCCAAGGTCGAGGTCATCCAAGGGCAAGGTCATCCAAGGGCATGGTCATCTCATTGATGTTTGGGGGGGGGGAAGTGTAGTTTGGAGGGGGGGAGGTGTAGTGTTGGGGAGAGGGGAGGGGAGGTCAATCAAAGTCAAGGTCATCCAAGGTCAAGGTCATCCCATTGGACTCCCCCCTTTTAGGTCCCCCCCCCCTTCAACCCCCACTTCCCCCGGGTCCCGAAGGTGTGATTAGGCGATTTTTTTTTCTCATTTTTAGTGTGCGCACCCTTTGCGACACTCTGACCGAGATTTGTTCAGACTATGCACAGAACACAACGTCACGCACAAGCATCGAAAGTCACACTTGAATTAAATTTATACGTCCCACTCATATTTAAATACAAGTGCACTCTGTATCATGCCTGTGCTGTCGGAAAGTAGCTCCAGCCATGCACAAAACACAACGGTGCACACGAGGATTCAAATAATTCTAATACAAATGCGTTTCGTATCATGCCCATGTGGCTATGCACAGAACACAACGTCACGCATAAGCATTTCAATGTCACACTTGAATTAAGTTATGCTGCCTTAGTCACGATTTGACTTTAATGCCAATAGATTCAACTTATTTAAATACAAGTATACTCCGTATCATGTCTGTGCTGTCAGAAAGTAGCTCCAGCTATACACAAAACACAACGTCGTTCAGGAGGATTCAAATAATTCGAATGCAAATGCGCATCGCATTATGCTTAATGCAGTCGGAGAGTCGCCCCGACCATGCACAGAACACAATGTCACGTATAAGCATTCGAATTCCACACTTAAATTAAGCTTACACATCCTAATCTTAGCTACGCTTTGTCTTTTGACCAGGTTAAAACCTCATTTAACTATTTGTTTTAAAATATGCGACAGTTTTTCTTAGGTTTTAATAATAATTTTATCAATTTTTAAATATTTCTTTCAACTACACGTGCCCTCATATTGTGCCAGTTTCATCGGAGAGTAGCCCCAACCTCAAACAGAGCACACTACGGCACACGTGGATTCAAAAGCTTTGAATATAAGTAGCACGACCGGAGGGTAGCCCCGACCACGTGCTACAAAAATCGTATTATTTAAAAATAAATTTCACTTGCTAATAGTTAACTTTATCACTTCATATTCTCACTAACTTGGTCATAATTCAAGCATACACTATTTCACGTACCTTGTTCTTTGTGGGCTGCAGATTCTTGCTCACTTCGGATATGTAATGAAATTATAACACTGAGACTTTTTCAATACTTATATTCTTCGAACAGGGTACAACTTTAGATACAACCTCTTCAACTTGATGCCGCAAACCAACTGCACTGCCGGACTCCGCGCTCTCCCCGAATACAAAACTCCCCTCCAAAATATATTGGTGTTGCCAGCAAATAAATTTAAATGTAACTGTTATAAATACTAGTTCGAATAAATGATAGCAGCTATTTATTTGAAAATTACGACACGAGTATCCAACTAGACCAGCCATTAATTTATTAAATACTCTCCATTGCTTTTAGAATTCGAGATTGGATTTGCGGCGTTATTGCCAAATAGTAACGATCCATAAGCAGACATTGAGGATGTTGAAGAAGACGACAGAATTAAACGACCAACTCGGATAAGAGCAATAGACAGATATGACGGTATCAATCACTTTCCAGGTCATTACGCAGCCCGAGGTAGATGTTCCTATTGCTCTAAAGGGAAAACGTTCATTAAATGTATAAAGTGCAAAGCTAGACTCTGTTTTACGAAAGAAAGAAATTGTTTCTTTTACTTTCATCGCTTTAGTGAATAGAAAATAGTAATAAGTAATTGGAGTACCTTAAACGTTACACGAAACACGTTTTTTTTATTTAAAATTATGATATTCCTCACATTTGATAGTTATATTGCTCAGTCTATTAATATTTATGGTGCACTATAAGTATATAGTATACATACTGTTATTATTTCCAGGGAACGTCTACCCTATACGACTTCGGAATAATACTTGTCACATTACACTGAATGGATATAAATATGGTTTGCACGTTGTGACGGGCGAAGGCAAAGAACGATGGCGATGCGTCAAGCAGAGGAAGAAGTGCAAAGCTATCATATTTACGATTGGAGATTACATCTGCAAAATTAAAGAGGAACATAACCATCCGCCAGAAACTGAATAAATGTACTTCAACGGCTGCGGCTTCATACAAATGAGGTTCTTTGTTCGACCAGGAGGCCGATTCTCGCATGATCGAAAAAAGTTCACACACGTAAAAAAGTTCACCAGTCGAATTTTTATTGAAGGAAACACGGCTTGTGTATTCTCAGACCTTCACAGTCGAACTAATTCGATTGAACGTCACACGAACATTTCGATTGCTGGAGACCAATAGATTTCGAAATTCGTCGAGACACAAAACAGGCGTCGGTTCAAACAAAAGTCGACACAAGGTGCAAGCGATTTCGGCTTTTAAGGTGGTTAGGTAGCGGTGACCTCGCTAGGACTTAATGATATGTTAGGAGCTATCCAACCCTGGATGCTATCTAGAGACAAAGTACTTGACAATTCGAATCTACGAGCCCGACTCGATTAGGTTTTGATGTCTTATTACGGAGACCTTTGGTCACCTTCAGCTTTATTCTCAGACCCTGGTTTTATATTTTGACTCTGTTTCAAGCTCATGATCATGGATTGCCCCTATGTATTGAAAACAATCCTGAATTCAAATTTTCTAATGTCAATGACTAGAAAGATTAAACAGTATAAATAAATAAATTTCATACAAATAAAAAATACCAATTTAGCATGTGGTTTTATTTGCTTCATACATCAGTCAAAACACAAAACATTTAAGTAGCAATAATGTTATTGTTAAAAAAACTATTTTTCAACACACTTGCTCAAAATGACGTTTTTATTCCACCGATTTTTGGCACATAATCATAGATATTAAACACGCGTGCTTTTTCTGTACATTATTGCAATAGTGCCTTTTGTTTATTAACCCAATTAATTTACATTTGTACCCTAGTAACAAGTAGTAAGTACGAAGATGAAGCGATATAATTTAGTCGGGTTATAACTTTTATTTTAGGAACAAAATGTATATATATTCGAAAAATTACAGTATGTATATATTTATTTAAATAAATGGTAAATACAGCTTTATTACTAAAAATAACTCAAATTCATTTAAAATTTTCTGTAATTTGTGTTTTAAACACGAATTGTTACATTTTTAATCTTGGCTGTTGGCCGATCTAGTTCGCGCCTTAGCCTTGCACGCGCATCTGTTTCGCGGCAAGAAAAAAAGCAACGCGCCATTTTTCCACAGATTAGTAAGTGCATTTTTCGTAAATAATTGTTGGCTGTAGTGTGATGAAGTTTTGATTAATGGCAAGTGTGTTGAAAAACGTCGTATGAAACACGTGTGCCGTGACCTATTTATATACGCGGCTTTCTTATGGCGCACTCGCTTTCGCTCGTGCGCACACAATATCGCCTTGTATATGATGGTCAACTTAGCACACTTGTATCATAGTGTACTATTATGCCATTGGTCATATTAATCAGGAAAGTTTACATCCTTTAATCCAATGCACTACATTTCTAACTTATCATTTATTTTGTTGTGAAATGAATGCGGTTGTGTTCCAAAGAGTATTTAAAATCCCTTCATTTGGCGCTCCTTCTTTTTTGATTATTATAATTTGTTCTACTGCTCGCTTCTGTAAAAACAATAACTAACATAAATATCACAGAAAGTTACCTACTACACACAAAATAAAAACAAAACTTGAACACCATCATTTTTTTAGCTCAGTTTCTGGGATAATAATGATTATTGTAGATACTTGAGGTGGAATCCATATACTATGTTTGAACACATTCAAGCACTCATAGAACAGATTGCTAATGTACTAGGTATTTGTTTATAATATGGTAACTATAGGCAATACTATAACATGCATAGATTTAGGTTATGAATGGAAAATCTGATGGTTTGATTTATAAATTATGACAATAAAACTATCATTGTGTCTAGTTAATTAGGTACTTACCTAGATACCAGAGAATTAAGGTATTCAAGTATTCCCATGTATTTTAAGAAGGTGCACTAATATCTGTGATGTTTATTATCCAAATCTATTACTACTAAAGAATTAAAGTATCTTTCTTGTAGTTAAAAATAAAATAAAGCATATTAAACAAACAGCGTCATACCAACCTTAGAAAATACATAGGTATCTAGTTTTTTGTTTGTATTTATCGTCGTAATTCTTACTTATTTTTATTTTAGGCAAAAGTTGAGAAAACAAATTCATAACAGTCACTGAAAAATCGATATTTACAACAATTTTGACACACACACACACACACATTGTCATTTATGGCCATAGAGTAAGGTAATATGGCGCCTCGCTGCGTTTCATTTCATGCTATGCATGAATAATGATTTTTTAATAATTGAACTACCGTTATTATATTTTTTAACAATATGTATAGTTTTGTAAATATGTACATCAAATTAAATTAAATATACTTTATTTCGGCGTTTTTAAAAACGCCCGTTCGATCTCTGCAATGGAACGTTGTAATGAAATGCGAACGTGAAATATTCTATCGGTGCATGAGAATAGCAGTTTTATGTATCACTCGAACTTTAACAATAGAATTGTGAACTTCGTATACGAATTACCACACGGAAAAAGTACTACTTCACGAGAATTGGCCCCTATGTGTATTTGTCCGAAATTATCTCGCTTATAGCGATGCTTGAGAAAAGTGAAAAAATATCGATACCTTCAGGTTCATTTGTCGTATAAACCAAAACCCTACTTTTCAGGAGAGCCAAAAAACTTTTTTTGTTTTAAATAAAAAAATCATAACTTTTTTATTTGAGAACTTATAAGAAAAATGTCCAAGAGAAAACATTCCCAAAATTTTTGCGATGAAAAAGTCTAAATATTCAAAACTTGCCCATCTTCATTAGTATTAAAGTTAGCTTGGAGTTACGTCTTTAAAATAGGCACTTGGTGGTTTATACGACCCATTATATTGAACTTGAAAATAAGTCTTTACGTCGTATTTGAATTTTTAGTAAACATGAGACTGATATTGATGGCTTAAAAACCATTAGATGTAGTTTTTTTGGTTTATATAACCATTGATATAGTGTTTTATTCAAATGTATTATTAAAACTATGTATGTAAATAATGTATTATTTACTATTTCCATGCTTTTGTTGTTTTGAGAATGTGCACAAAGATATTTAACAGTGTTAAAACTATATTGGTAGAGGTAGATATAATAAATTTGGTTGCATACGAAAAATAACATTTTTTTTTTTTTTCACAATAAGGGCAAAAAAAATAAGATTATAATAATTCTAAACAGAAATAATCACCATAAATTTTGAACAAAAAAATATAATAACAGCAAAACAGTAAGATAGCTTTCCTGGTTCTCTGCTGACGCATATTGATTTCGATTAATTATGATGAATCTTGAATAAAGAGAAAAGCAGCGGTATGCTCAGGAGAAGAATTTGCAAAATTCTATCTAATATCTTTACAAGAAATCCAACTTTAAATTACAGCTAAAAGTAACAACTACTGGCAACAATTAGTAATAAGAGCATCTCAAAAGGGTATAAAATAGCCTTCTTGAGCACACTGTGGCTTGTTTTGCAACAAACAATGATTGCCGGCTATCTTTCGACGTTTGAAGTGTGCATGTATTCGCATGCGGCGGCGCAAACCAATGGAATGGCCTTACACGCTCGAATTTATTATTATACCAATCGCAGACTAATAATTTTACTTACTGCTAATCGCGGGCAGCGCTTGAAAGCGCTATGAATGTGGTTTATACGTCAATGCATGAGATTAACAAAAATAATTTACCATATTGAATACGTGAACTTACGACGTCAGATCCAACTAATCTGGACATTAAACGCCGTATGTCTGTAAGCGTAAAAACCATTTTCAATTACTAGAGAGTTTTACACCTTGGCTTAAATAAAATATGGTTGTTAGATCTTAGCAAAAATACCAAAAACAACCATTTGGCTTTTACATTGTTTTTATGGTATTTGTTTATCTTTCAGGCTATAGTTTTTTGGGGCGTATAAACACTTTTTAGCGAATTTCAATATTTCAAATATACAGATCGATAGAGAAAAAAATCTGAATAAAATGGTATATATATCTCAATTTGGCCAAAATGGTTTATACGACAATTGAACCTGAAGGTATCGATATCTATAATATCTACACGAAAAATATCTATAGTCCGTAATTCTAAATTTCATTGAAGGTTCGGCTTCCTTGATATTGTTTGTATGTAGTATAAGGGGAAATATTTATGTTATACTAGCTGATGCCCGCGACTTCGTACGCGTGGTGTTTTTTTATTTCTTTAATTAAACTTAAACACCTATCATCTTAAAGACATTAGCAGATAGGTTCACATGTTCACATCACCTATGTGGAAGTGTTTTGGGCAGAAGGTGACAATTACCAGAGCAAACTCCTTTTTATAGAGAATGTTCGCAATGTAGACATTTCATTGATTGACTGTTTCATGAAAATGCAAATAATTTAATTAGATTGATTAGTTTTATTAATTTTATATAATTCATAATTTATTTTAATCCGTTATTTAATTTAATTCTAAATTCTTAAAAAATACTAACATAGTTTGTAAGTCATTCTTTACTGACATTTTATATGGACCTCACTTGTACTTGTCTGTAATAAAAGATGAATTATTGTTTTTTTTTTTTAAATCTTAAAAGATAACATTCGCTATACCGTACCTAATATCCATCACCATCATCATTATCAGCCAAAGGACGGCCCATTGCTGCTGAACATAGGCCTCCCTCACGGTTTTGCATAGCAACCGATAACAAGCGGTCTGCATCCAGTTTTATGCTGCGATTTTTACCAGGTCGTCTATCCATCTTGTCGTTGGACGTCCTACGCTGCGTCTTTGGTTTAAGTGTGTCCAATCCAGAACCTTTCTGCCCCAACGGCGATCAGTTCTTCGCGCTATTTGCCCTGCCCATTGCCACTTAGGCTGACTGATTCTTAGGGCTATGTCCGTTACCTTAGTTCTTTTTCAACACACTTGCTCAAAACGACGTTTTTATTCCACCATTTTTTGACTCATAATCCTAGATATTAAACACGCGTGCTTTTTCAGTATATTATTGAATGAGTGCCTTTAGTTAAATAAATCGACCAATTTAAATTTCTACCCTAGTTCTAAATTGTAAGTAAGAAGAAGAAGAAGCGATATAATTTAGTCGGGTTATAACTTTTATTTTAGCAACAAACAGTATTTATGCGAAAAATAACAGTATCTACATATTTATTTCAATAAATGGTAAATCCAGCTTTATTACTAAAAAATAACTCTTCATTTGAAATTTTCTGTAATTTGTGTTTTACACGTCGAAACACTTAAAGACAAGGTGAGCTCTTGAGCTTCGCTTGGCTCGGTTTTAAGCGGGGCCTACGACCAAGGACCCAGATCCTGGATGTTGTTGTTTTGTTGTTAGTGTTTTGGACAATAAGTCCAGTTTTATTATGCATGTTTTTTTATGAAATTAAAGTCAAATTGTAATTTTCTAGAGAGCCATCCGATATTTATACCGACGATGTCAGGGAGACAATTCCTCACGATATAAGACGGGTGTTCATACTCGCAGATTAACTATTGTGCGTACTGGGTGTGCTCATCTAGATGAAGCAGGCCCGTAGTGATCGGCGCGCGTGCGCCTCAACGCCGACGGCGGCGGCGTCTGCCGCGTGCGACGCGAATAACGTCAAGTATTAGATGGAAGTCATCAAAAAAAGAAAGAGGTTTTTCTTGGAAAACAGTGTTATTTAACAGGAGATTTCAAATATTTTATAATTAACAATCTCCGGAACTTCATCAAATATTTTTGTTTTTAATGTGAAAACCTTTTGTGGGTTTATTTTTATAAAATTTGTAATTATTTTCAGAAATAAGGAAAAACTACACAACTGTTTATTAAACAACATATGCATTACAGGTGTGCAGTTCATCCCCACTGGAAGGGGGAAATACATATTAGTGCTAAAAGGATATACGTACTCGCAAGTCAGCGGGCGCTTCTTCTACTGCTCATCGAAGCATACAGAGTGCCGGGCGTGCGCGCGCGTGTGATGTCCGGCAAGCTGGTGTCTTCGGGCGACGAGCACAACCACGCTCCCCCCTCCCACGCGCGCTGCGGCAACGGCGCCTTCGTTCAGCTGGGCCCCTCCCGCGGCCTCTCCGTCCCAATACCCCCTATAACCTCACCCAGAGCAGCTATCCTCGCCCTTCAAGCCCTCAAACTCCCCCGACTTCTACCAAAAACTGATCTCTGGATGCGATCTCCCAATCCTGATGATAGAAAAGATCTGTGGATATTAGCAATTTTAAATATTATTTTTATTTGACAGCATTGCACCTAGTGTTTGTTTGACACTACGACTTTTATTATGTTTTTACTGGGTCTACCTTGTTTCGCATAATTTTTATTGTCATAATTTTATTTGGCATATCATCAAATAGCATAAACTTCCTTTCGCAGAACATCAATTAGCATTTACTCATTTATCAGACGTTCAAAACGCATAATCGTGTAAGCTAGAATCATTTTTAGGCAGAAATTGAATATCTTTAATAGTCTTAAAGCAGAATCATCCTAACGCAGAAAGTTCACAGATAGAATCGTCTTGTGGCATACAATTCGTATATATAGTCATTAATAGGCGGAATCATCCCATCGCAGAAAATTCACAGTCCGAATCGTCTTTTGGCATATTTTTCATATTTAATATTCTCCTATAAACCTTAATTTCTCTCTGTATCCCAAGTAGTTCTATCTCAGCAATACTAACATACAACATGCATGGCAAATCAAACATGCAGCATGCAAGCAAGCATTCAGCATGCAAGCGAAGCGAATCGCCGTGGTCCTTCGCCGTGGTACTAGTCTGCCTGATACTAGAGTGTAATTCAAAAGCCGGAGGCGCGGAGGGAGAGCAGCCCTCGCCCGCTGTAGCAAATCACAGGCTCCCGTGCGAGCTGGAGCGGCTGAGGCTGGTCGCCGCAGGCGACCAGCAAACCGAAGCTGCGGAGGCGAGCGTGGGTGCCTGAGGTTCGCTACGCTAGGGCGAAAGGGCTGCCTTCCCGCAGCGCCGGAGAAGAGCAAAACCTATGCATGCTGCTACATGCATGCCTGTTTGATTGCTTGCATGCTGCATGCCTGCTTCCTACATGCATGCATGCCTGCTTGCTTGATTGCTTGCATGCTGCATGCTGCATGCCTGCTTGATTGCTTGCATGCTGCATGCCTGCTTGTTACATGCATGCCTGTTTGATTGCTTGCATGCTGCATGCTGCATGCCTACCGCAAAGATAATCTTACTTTCGGGATTTTAAACTTCGGTATACTAACTGTAGGTATATTAATCTTCGGGATTTTAAACATTCGGGATATGAATCTTCGATATTTCAATCTTTCGGGATTTCGAACTTTCGGGATTTTGAACTTTCGGTTATTTGAAATTCGGCATATTGAGCTTCGGTATATCGGGTATAGGTATTTCATTCGTTCGGTATTTTGATTTTCGACGTTTCAAGCGTAGGTATTTCATTTGT
Source organism: Pyrausta purpuralis (assembly GCA_963924145.1). Taxonomy (NCBI): domain Eukaryota; kingdom Metazoa; phylum Arthropoda; class Insecta; order Lepidoptera; family Crambidae; genus Pyrausta; species Pyrausta purpuralis. Next base: position 26,932,032 of record OZ001643.1, read on the forward strand.
AGGTATTATGAACTTTCGGTATTATAATACGTACCCGCTACTAAAAGACAACACCTAGAATATCAATACAGATACTTTTTTTAATAGGGTTAATGTTCTTAAATGCTCGTATTCACAAAACTTTAGCAACACCATGCAAAATCACCCTGTGTACTTAGCACAGGTATAATAACAATATGTTTATAGGTATGTTTTTGTAAGTATCGTTGAGTTTAAAGTAATTAATAAAAATATATATTTTATAATAAAGTTTTACCGGCACAATTATCAGATACGGATCATCGACGCCTGTACTATAGGAGAAAATTTTAATGGGTCCTGAGTTTATAGATAGATATATTAGACTAAGTTAACTTACCAGTTTACCCACAAGTAAAAAGAAGACGAATGGCTGTTTTATTATCGACAAATTAGCAGTAGCCAACGAAATTTTAAAATATATATATAGAGTATTGAACAGATAATGGTAACCAGAACTTATTAGGACTAGTGATGATTACGAAGAGTACAAATCGTCACCATCCAGGTTTAATAGCTGTATTAGATAAATGATAATGCTCTCCATGCATAGATACGATCGTCTCTTCACGGGTCTTGAGGGTAGCCGTACATTTTATTCTGGATTTCTTGAAACAGTACCATCTTCTCTAATTGTTGATTTCTGGAGCACTCCAGAATGTAAATCCTCCAATCCGGAGTTGGTAACTACATTTATCTTTTTGTACTATTTAAAATCTGAAACCCAAGCACTAACGTTATTTTTTATCAATTTCTACAACGTATTTTTGTATTAAGGTTGGAAAAACATGCAATTAGACAAACACTATTATTACATCAGCCTCCGTCAAACAGACCAGTTATTGATTTCACTTAGACTCAACTAACCCAAACAATACCATACCATGGTGTATATTCATCCTACAAAATACCTACTCAAACCGAGTCTCGTGTTTGACAAATTCTTAATTCTGTCTAAAGGGTGTGTATCCATGTTGGCTTCATTTTCATGAAGACGCTTTAAGGGTCTGACTCAGTAGAGTTTCGTTATTTGAAACGAACAACGCAATGATAATTTGATAATACCTAGAATCATTTCATATTATTATTGGTACTGAGTGTATGTACATGTGGCCGAGGTGCATGTCTAGTACCTAGTACAAACAATGTTTATTTACTGTTCAATTTTAATAAATAATTTAAAAAATTACTACCAACCAAACCCAATTACAAAATATTATTATTATACATAATAGTATAGTAATTTGTTTTTCCTTGCTTTTACTAACAAACATAAATGACATATCGTCTCAAAAATAAATTTTCTTGGCACAAACAAATACATTTTTAATGGTTACAAATTTTAAAGATTGCCTGTGCTAGGACGCTCTTCGAAAAACGAATTATACTTATGGAAATATTTAAAAAATAATATTAGCCGTAACTTTAGTATTTTAATATTACTAATTATGACGCATAGTAAGCTATGATTTCAGTTTCTTTTAAATATAATTCTTAAATTTAATCTCAGCGTCACGCAGAAATTATTTATATAAACGACGAGCTTCGTGTTTGTGTTCGCCAACAATCTCAACGACTTGTCCATTGTGATTTGTTCTCACAGATGCCCTGCACTTCATTCTGGTTTTCTTTGAGCAGTACCATACCAAGAAGTTTCTCTTCATCGACGCATACCCCTTCCAAAAGGTAAATCCTCTATAGTGTAGTAATGTTGCACCATTGATCTGCGCTACAATCTGGGATTCTGTAATATAAAATTTTAAAATTATACCGGAACTGTCTGCCGCGTGTTAAAATCGGCTACTTCTTGGGGATTCCTAGGTAAAATTAATATTTGAAGATATTCATAATTAGTTACTAACTTCAGTCCGGTTTTTTTGCCAGTCGAATAATGTAAACAATCTTTGTATAAATTTTAAAATAATGACAGGAAATAAAAAGATTTGAGTGCAAAACTATGACCTAGCTATGTAGTTTGTGAATTTTTAAAGGTTTAACTTATCTTAAAATGAATTATTTTGGTAAATTGGAGTGTCCAGATTGTTTACAATATTCGACAAGCAAAGAGAAACGGACTTAAGAAACGTTTTTTTTCTTTTAAACAATTTATAAAGAAAAATTTTATAAATTAAAACTAGAGTTAGTCTTACGTATTACAATACCGATTTTTAAAATATCGAATTTCATAAGCCCTACGAACGGAAGGCCGAATTTTAGAATGCCGAATGTTTATATGATCGAAAGTTCTAAATACCGAAAGTTTGAAATCCCGCAAATTCAAAATACCGAATCTTATAAGACCTATGATTGGAATGCCGAATACTAAAATGCCGAATTTTAAAATACCGACTGTTTATATGACCGAAAGTTCAATATACCGACTGTTTATATGACCGAAAGTTTAATATACCGAATAGTTTAAAACCCGAAGATAAAAAATACCGAATTTCACAAGACGTATGAACGAAACGCCAAACAAATTGTATACCATTGAGATTGAGGTTCATTAAGAAAAACAAATTTTGATTGACCCCGAATCGCCGTGGTCCTTTGCCGTGATACTAGTCTGCCTGATACTAGAGTGTAATTCAAAAGCCGGAGGCGCGGAGGGAGAGCAGCCCTCGCCCGCTGTAGCAAATCTCAGGCTCCTGTGCGAGCTGGAGCGGCTGAGGCTGGTCGCCGAAGGCGACCAGCAAGCCGAAGCTGCGCAGGCGAGCGTGGGTGCCTGAGATTCGCTACGCTAGGGCGAAAGGGTTGCACTTCCCGCAGCGCTGGAGAAGAGCAAAACCTATGCATGCTGCTACATGCATGCCTGTTTGATTGTTTGCATGCTGCATGCCTGCTTGCTACATGCATGCATGCCTGCTTGCTTGATTGCTTGCATGCTGCACGCTGCTTGCATGCCTGTTTGATTGCTTGCATGCTGCATGCCTACTGAAAAGTTAATCTTACTTTCGGGATTATGAACTTCGGTATACTAACTGTAGGAATATTAATCTTCGGGATTTTAAACATTCGGGATTTCGAACTTTCGGGATTTTGAACTTTCGGTTATTTGAAATTCGGCATATTGAGCTTCAGTATATCGGGTATAGGTACTTCATTCTTTCGGTATTTTGATTTTCGACGTTTCATGCGTAGTTATTTCATTTGTAGGTATTATAAACTTTCGGTATTATAATACGTACCCCATCATCAATGTTTTCGGTAATGAATCGGACTTCTCGTATTTATCGGTGGGATATGTAAAATGATAAGGCGTGTTGACTGTATCGAAGCTCCTTTATTACTCTTTTCTCATCGTTTGACAAAAGGTATTTATACGACTAAACAATGCCACCACATCACCGGGGCTAATTAAGAAAAAAAAATACAATTATTTTAATTTTTTTTTGGTTATGTATCCATATGTTACATTTTACATTCAAGTAACATAACTTATGTAAAATACTTATAAGCTAACACATACACACACACAGACAAACATTGTTTTTATTATCTAACATAATTCTAATTAACAAAGGGTTTAGTCCTATTTTTATGGACTGTATCGTATTTTCCATTTAACAATTCAATTTTGACATTAGAACCTTACTGCCTTACCACAAATAATTAAACTAGGTTTGGACAACTATTTAAATATGATACGGCTAGTTTAAAAACAACGTCAATCAAGTCAAACGACATAAGGGTGACATACATTACACTTTAGCCGCATAACATTTAAACAGTAGTTCAAACCTTGTTTATTTATTTGTGGTAAGGCCGTTAGTCTTCTACTACTTTATAAGGACCTAAATAAAGCTTATCTAATTTCTTAGCAGTTTCATTCTTTAACAAGATTAAATCATTTTGCTTATAAGATATTGGGTTAATATTTTGATCATAGTTGAGTTTCGTATTTATCTTACTATCTAACAAATGTTTTTTCGCGTCTTTATGCGCTAATTGTAATCTATACTTTAATTCTAACGCATAGTTGTCTGGACAATATAAAGGATCAACAGTTTCTTTCAAATTGCTAGGCAAATTGCACTGTTTCCCAAAAACAAGTTCGTACGGGGAATATGTGGTTGAACTATGAACCGTCGTGTTGTAAGCGAAACACCAAAATTGTAACCATTGACTCCAAGTTTCTGAGTGTCCGTCACATTGAATTCGTAAGAAATCGGCGAGATGCTTGTGCATATTCTCTAAGGCGCCAATAGATTGATGGTGATATGCCGTTGAATGAAGTTTCGTAATATTTAATAACTTACATACATCTTCCATTACTTTTGATGTAAACTCCGTTCCTCTGTCCGTAGCGATGACCTTGGGTACACCATACCTTAAAATAAATTGAATGAAAGCTCGTGCTACACTCACCGTGTCCTTGTGACGTAACGGATACGCCTCTATGAACTTGCTCAGCTCACATTGCAGTGTAAGGATGTAGGAATACCCTTCTACATCGGTTTCTACAGGACCTATAATATATATAAAGGCATTAGAAAAGTCTATTAGAACAAGAAGTGTGACTTTAAAGGAATCCATCCTGTCTCGTATATTACATGCTTTGTATGAAGACAGCATCTCCGCGTTTGAGGTTTCCAGCAGTAATTGTGAAGGTTTGATTATCATGTTATCTCTTATCATATTTTTTTGTACGAAGCAACCTGAATCTTAATGAGGGTTGTCAAAAATGACGTCCACCAGGTGGCAGCACTTAGGCGTCAGGTCCAACGACCTGTCAAAATACATACCTAATATGTTGTGTTTTCTGATATTTATTGTTATTTATTTATTCATACAATAGTAGCAAAAAGAGTACTGTTTTCTAAAATGCCGCAGTGTTGTACAGTGCCCTATGTGTGCAACAGGAGGACATATGTTCCGTATACCTGATAAAAGCCGATTGAAACAGTGGCTTGTAGCTATTCACAGTGATAAATTTACTCCTACTTTCTACTATCCCTATGCAAATACGATTATTATTGGTAATAACATAATATACATACTGAATTTTAAAAAAGTAACTACAATTTTTATCAGTTCAGTCTTATTACAAGTCATAGCTACTATAATGAATAATAATATGCATCTGGAATAGGCTTACAGATGTTTTATTAAGTACAAGTTGATGATGTAAAGGAAAAGGCAGGTAGTCATGGTCATGTATCACATATTGCATGGTAGCCTGTCCCAAATTCCACACAATCCTATTCTTCATAGTATTATTATAGTATTTCCTATTATTCATATTTAATTTTCTTTAGTGCCAGTTTCTTTGGCGCCTCTGTTTTTTAGATCATTATTTATTTCGGCAACCTTTTTCTGTCTGTAAACGATTATAAAAGCACATTGAATTCACAAATACGTAGAATTTACCGAAATTCGGTAGAAATTAATACTATGTGCAAGTTGTTTGGACCTGACGCTTACGTGGCGCCACGTGGTGGCAGAAAAAATATCAACAACCCTCATTAAAATTCTATCACACATATTCATCTCAGTACAGTACGTAGGTATATAACAGTGAGGGTTTAACAATTATCTGCTGCAGATTATAAGAATTGCAATAATATTCAAGTAAGCTTTAATTATATGGCGATAACGCAATATAGACATAACTACAATGAACTTTATTATTATACTTAATACCACCTCGCAAATTAAGTAAAAGGCAGACACTGGATTTCTAAGAATAAATAAAAAAATATTGTTGTAATCACTATTTGTGATCGTTTCATGATACTAGCCCTTTCAGACCGGCGCCGAAACTAGACGGATTTTCACAAAAAAAATCAGGTAAAACATCAGCCTAGATTCAAATCTGAGGTCAGTATTCCATTTTCCCGGCGCCATCTTGGAAAATTTTTGCCCACACAATCATATTCACAGGGCCCCTTGCCAGCAAACACACAGTCATGAAGTCGCGCAATTGTATCTAGCCGGGCTCTAAGCCCTCTAAGCATATGAAATGAAACAAAATTGTAGTTTTAGGGTAAACTAACTGTTTATTACAATTATAGCAAAATCTTTCTAAACATGCACAATCGAGAAACAATATATTTGTTAATATATTTAACTTTAGGTTACAATTTTAAGTCTTTTGCAACAGTCTTAAATGTATCAATCAGCCTTTGTTGTGTCTTAAAATTAAGATCAATTAAAATCCGCTGTTATGGACATCATAAAAACAATTCCTGTCCTTTGTAAGGCAAAGATAAACATCACATTTTGAGCAACGACAGCGTGATCCAATGGTGCATCTTGGAACACTGCAGTCCTCCAAGATGCACCAGTTGCAACGTCCTCTTGTTCCTCTTCGTCGCTGCCCTCATTCCCAGACCCATTCAACAACAGCTCAGTGTCGGCTTCCACCGAAAACCGTATCGGGATTGATGTTTCTGTAAAAAAAACACAGAAAAAATATTAAGTTTCAATAATGTCTAGATAGCTTATGGGACGGCTCCCCACAACTTCGTTGACTCGTCTAAGTACCAACAAAAACCATTACTTGAAAGAAAATAGCACAAAACGATAGATAAACTATTATAATGTTACTACATGCACAAGACAGTACTTAATTTAGGTAAATATTTGTAAAATTGTACTTACATTCGCCAAGAGTGGAAGCAGAAAAATTGGGTCGACTCGACGAGTCACAACCTGTCGCCACACTGACTGGCGCGAAAAATTCAAACGCGGTGCAAACCTTACTTAGATTCCGCACAAGGGTGTGGCGCTGGGCCCGTTCATTTTGGACAAACAGTTTTCACTTAAAATTGAATCTAGTGAAACACACAATTGTATGGCAGAGTTCTGAAAGGGCTAGTGAGATGTTGATTTGTTATTTAGCACTTAGGTTTTTTATAAGGTAAAAGAGGTAATTTTACTCAGTTGCTAGGTACTAGGAATATATCTATCTAGTTGAATAATGTAGTTTAGTAATTTGAAATCACGAACAATAAACTACAAGAAAATATATAAAAAGTATTAGGAAAAGTACTACCGTACCTACTTGTTTAGTAATTAGTGACAAATCAATCATAGGTAATTATTTATGAATGTTTATCGATTTGAAGCAATATGCACTTACAAGAGTTACTTACTTAATATATATTACTAAAGTTTTGGTGATGGATAAAATAATCAAATGCTTTTATTCAGTATTTAATCATGACTCGATGTTTATCTTGACTCAATATTTTTTTACCTTATTATAGATAAACTTGTATTTTTACTCAGTTGTTTCATTTCACATCCATAGATACCATTTCATTTGGTCAAGCAAGGAGTTTCAAAGTTAAATGGGAATGACACTAACACAAACCTACAAACAAACGTATGACTCTTCTCCGTTCCGTTGCCAACAAACAAGCAGCAGCCAAACAAGCAGTATAATTCCGCCGTTTATTTAAGGCGTCGTCAGTTTATAAACGCTCGCGGATATGCAAAATGACGAAGTCAGAATGTTTAAAGCTTAGCTATTATATGTAATGCAACAAAATTTGATCGAAATTTGACACGCATTAAACATAATGCCGAAAAATTGTAAAAAACAATTATTTATCGTACCACGGGTGTCGCTTTTGAGCATAAAAGAAAAATTGCGTCTAGTAATGAATTTGTGTGCGAAAAATTTGCTTGAAAACAATGGATTGTCTGTGATCGATGTAACGGGTGATAAAAGTTACCTTAAATACGTATTGTATGGTGAAGTACGAAAATTGATTGATCAGCAAACAGGAACGACTAGAAATCAATGGACAAATAAAAAAATAGGTTATCCGGCTCCTCAAAAACCCTAAGGTGTCCATAGATTCTGGGATCCGGAGGACACTTGCAGTGCAGCATACTATTGGGTCAAAAGATACGATGTAATGAGTTAATGAGTGCATAACAAACAAATATACCTAGGCTGATTTCTTTGTGATTTAAAAAATATCATTAAAATGTGTCGTTTCTGCCAAGTGCAAAAGTTTTTTCTATTCCGAATTAAAAAAATATATATCTTACTTTGAAAAAAAAATTATCTCATTTAATTTCATAAACTTATATTTTTAGGGTTCGGTAGCCGAATGGCAAAAAACGAAACCCTTATAGTTTCGTCAAGTCTGTCTGTCTGTCTGTCCGTCAGTACGTCACAGCCACTTTATTCTGTAACTATAAGCATCACACTGTGCGATCTAATCGTCTCATAGCTAGACGCTTTCAAAGTGGTAAAATGCTCCCCCCCCCATCTAATTTCTAAACTAAGTGAGTATTAATTTTGCAAATAATATGTAATGCAGATCTTAACAAATACTTTCAACGAAAATTAGTTTGGACGGAATCGAACGAGAAGTTTGTGAGTTATAGCACATTTTCAACGACCGCAAACATAACTTTGTTCTTCATACTCACACTATGAAAAACAAAGTTATATTTGCTGTTTACAAAATATTGTGGTATTTTACTAAAGGGAAGTAAGTGGATTCCCTAATTCAGTTAACTTTGGTACGGAACCCTCAATGCGCGAAACTGACCCGCACTTGGCCGGTTTATTTTGGATTTCTACTTATAATTTTGAAAAGTATTATTTCTCCTACAAACGAGCGCCCGGAATCGACCACCTCACAGCTGATATATGCCTTCAGGTAGCACAATGGTTCCCTACAGAAACTCTTGGTCTTTTTAACTGCTGCCTACGGCTGATCTGTTTCTCAAAAGTATGGAATGTAGCTACGGCCAAAATAATTCCAAAACCAGGTAAAGATGACTTCACAACTCTGTCTAGTTACCGACCCATCGGGCTTCTAAACGTCTTTGGAAAGCTCTTAGAGCGTCTCATTGCTAACCGTCTCACTTACCATCTTAACATCACCAATTTTAATTCACAAAAACAATACGGTTTTAAGAGTCAGACCTCTACTACAAAAGCCATCAATAATGCTTTGCAAGAAATAAACAACGCGAAATCAAAGGGAGAACAAGTGATCGCCGTTTCTCTTGACATAAAAGCCGCATTTGAAAGCGCATGGTGGCCTGCTATATTCAGTAGACTTAGAGATTCACGCTGCCCTTCGAATATATACAAATTACTTTTAAACTATGTGGAGGACCGAGAGGTTAAAATTAACTTTGCAGACTGCCAACTTAGTAAGACAATGACACGTGGATGTGTTCGTGTTCAAGGTTCCGTTCTAGGGCCGATGCTGTGGAATCTTATTTAAGATCAACTCCTTAATACGCACATGCCGGACGGATGCAGTTTACAAGCTTACGCAGACGATGTGCTTCTAATAGCTCATGACCACGACATTTCACATTTAGAGCAGTCAATTAACTCCGCATTAGCTGTAATAGTTCAGTGGGGAATTGGCGTAAAACTAGAATTGAAAACTGGTTATTATTAGTAAAAGAAAGGATAGAGCGAAATCATTGAATATATTATAAATTGCTAAGCTAAGGCACAGACATCTTGTTAACGGTAAACTCACATCATACTAGTACAGTCAAAGACAAGATATAATCATAGATAATTCCCTAAGAAGATACAAAGAAGATGCAATACTTTTCCATAGATAGGTACTTCTAACACTCCCTCTCAATTACAAGTTTAATAAACTTTTAATTGCAAGTTAAATAATCATAAACAACATTAACTTAAATAAACAAACTTCAATGTAACTATCATAAGAAATCCTAGAAAAATAAGTTTAATGACAATTTCATTCAATGACAACTTATGTCTCAATGACATATAAACAAACTTACAATACAATAGGTACATTTTACAAAACAAGTAATTTATCTCGGAAATAATTAAATTTAACACTATTCAGAGCTTTAGTTAAAATATCAGAAATATTTTCATTCGTTGCTACGTATTTTAAAAGAATAATCTCCTTGGATAAAACGTCTTTTACAAAATGAAATTTTATATCAATGTGCTTCGTATATCGCGTATTTTCACTGTTCATTATCATTTTAATTGCACTTTGATTGTCCACATATAGAACTGCTTCACTCTTTTCTTGAAAATCGGTTGCCAATCCTTTGACAAATAGTAGCTCACTCACAGTTGTAGCGGCTGCAACATACTCGGCCTCAGCGGTAGATAAAGCAACTGACTGCTGCTTCTTCGATGACCATGAAATGAGATTTCCCTGGTGATAAATAGTCATGCCACTGACACTCTTCCTGTCAGATTTATCACCGGCCCAGTCTGCATCTGAAAAAGCTGAAATAGAAACTATTTTAATATCTTCTTTCTTCGAGTAAATAAGTTCTTTATCTTTAGTACCCTTCAGGTAACGTAATATTCTTTTAGCTGCAGTCCACAAGCTTTTATTTGGCTTGTCCAAATATCGACTTAGAAAAGATGTTGCAAATGTAATGTCTGGTCTCGTCATTGTTGACAGGTAATTCAAACTTCCTATAAGCTCTCTGTATGGAACATTACTAATCAATTCTTCATTTTCAGGTAATTGGAAGTTGTGCTCCATAGGCGTTTTCATCTCTTTGCAGTCTTCCATATTATACTTCTTTAATAAATTACTTATAAATGTCTTCTGTGATAAATGAAAAGTTTTATTTTTTACATTTACGTCAATTCCTAAATATTTGCTTATATCGCCCAAAACTTTAGCATTAAATTCTTCTTGTAGTTGTTTAATAACTTCTTTGACTTGGTTTTCCATTCCCATAAGTAAAATATCATCGACAAATACTATCAACCAAACATATTTTCCAATATATAAGCAAATGTCATTCTTTGACCTGGATAAGTTAATTTTATTGCAAAATTCGTCAAATCTTTTGTTCCAACACTTAGGCGATTCTTTCAATCCATATAAAGCTTTTCGTAGTTTTAGTACTACCGAGCTTCCGTTGTTGCTTTGTGTTTCTACTCCCTCTGGCACTTTAATGTAAACGTTACTTTCTAAATTGCCGTTTAAGAAAGCTGTAGGAATGTCTAATTGTTTTATCTTCCAGTCATTATTCAGTGCAACTGATAAACCCATGCGAATGGTTGTCATTTTTGCCACAGGAGAATATACTAGATCTGAGTTTTTATCAATTTCTTGCTGAAAACCACGTGCGACAAGTCTTGCCTTTTTAGTTCCATCTGACTTTGTTCTGAATATCCATCTTGTGTCTATAGCTTTTTCTCCCTTTGGTAATTCTGTTTCGGTCCATGTCTTTAAGTTTTCTAATGACTTTATTTCCTTTTGTATAGCAGTTACCCACTCGCTATGTTGTATAGCCTCTTGATAGGTTGCTGGATCTTCACTAGACAGTAAACAATAGGCTTCATCAACAGTCACATCGCAATAATCATCAAATCTTGCAGGTTTTCTCACTTCTCTACCACTTCTAGTAGTAAAACGTTCTCTTTCTTGTTCATTGTTACTTTCAGACTGTTCTTCCTGTTCAATATCTCCTACATCAATGTCACTGTGACTTTCATTTATTGTTATTTTTCTATCATTTCTATTCTCTTCCTCGTTGTTGTTGTCTTGATATTTGTAATCAGATTCGTCAAAACGGACATCTCTTGATACTAAAATTTTGTCTGTTACCGGATTCCATAAAATATAACCGTTTGGCGCATATCCAACCAATCTTGCTGTTATAGCTCTATTGTCGAATTTTCCTTGTTTTGGCATTATGTGTACCCATGCTTTCGATCCAAATACCTTTATTTTATCCATGTGCAACTCTCTGTTTCTAATCTTAGCTGGAACTTGATTGTATATAGCTGAGCATGGTGACCTATTTATTAAAAAAGTCGAAGTCACTACAGCGTATCCCCATAAATACCTTGGTAGGTTTGACTCATCCAACATGGTTCTTGCCTTGTCATAAATTGTTCTATTCATCCTCTCTGCTTTACCATTTTGTTGTGGGCTATATGGCTGAGTGTATTCGATCTTAATTCCTTTTTCATTACAAAATAATTTTAAATTTGTTGCTGTAAACTCCCCACCATTATCACACCTTATTCTCTTTACTTTTATTCCTTCTTGTGTTTCCATTTCTTTAATAAATTCTATTAGATTTTCTGTAGCTTCGCTTTTGTTTTTCAATAGATAAGTTTGCGTAAAATGAGAAAAATCATCAACGATAACTTGAAAATATCTTTGTCCCTCTTTTGTTGGCACCCTCGCTGGTCCAGAAATATCAGTGTGAATTAATTCACCTATTTGGCTTGACCTTGGTCTATCTAACAATCTAAATGGCAGCCTTGTTGATTTATTTTTCATGCATACATCACACGTCCTCCTGCTATAGGGTAATCTTAATATTGCGAGGTTTTTTCTACACATATGTCCCATTCTTTTGTGCCATAAGTTTTCATCCTTTTCTTGAGTCAAGTCTGCACATTCATTATTGTCCAATTGTAGTGAAAATGTATATAATAGTCCTTTCTTTTCTCCCATATAAACTTTACCGTTATCTGCTATAATCAGTACTTTGTCCTTCTTGAATATTACTTTCTTTTTATTTTCAATGAGTTTTCCAACTGATAAAAGATTATGTGTAATGCCAGGAACTAATATGACTTCCAATCTTAATGACTGTTTTTTGTAATAAACATCTAGGTATCCTTTCTTAGTAGCCATCAGTGTGCCACCGTTCGCCGTTCTTATGTTAATTTTGTTTTCCAATTCTTGGATGTTCAGCAAACAATCCTCATAACATTCTTTTACAAAATGTTGAGTAGCACCTGAGTCTACAATAAATAAAATTCTGTTTTCATCATTATCTTCGTTCATTATTGCGGCAGTACTTGCTGTAAACATATACTTGCTATTACTAGGAGCAGGTTGATTAGATGACGCTGCTGATTGTGCCGAATTAAAATTTTGGCGTCCTCCTCTATAATAACCTCTGCTTCTGCCTCTGCTCCTGCCTCCTCTGCTTCTGCATTCGAAAGATTTGTGGCCTTTTTTATGGCATCTGTAGCAAATGAGAAAAGATGACTGTGGTTCCACATCATTATTTTGCCTTTTTATTTCCTGATCAAGTAATCTGGATTTAACGAAATCTAATTTTATTTCTTGATTGACTGTCTCCAGAGCGGTTATCAAGTGATTATACTCATCTCCCAAACCAGTCAGTAGGTAGCTAATCTTTTCACTTTCAGCTATTTTTTCACCTCCGACTTCTAGCTCTCGTATCAGGGTATCATACCTTACAAAGTAATCCTGTAATCCTTCTGCGGGCAATGGCTTCATATTTAATAGTTTTCTTCGAATATTTATTTTTGATATTACCGTATTTCGTTGAAAAGTTTTTCCCAGAACGTCTAGCATTTCTTTTGCTCTTTTGCATTCTTTTATCAAATTCAAATGCTGATCTGTCACGCTTTGTATAATAATGGATTTCGCTTTTGCATCTAATTTTATTTTTGTCTCATTGTAATCCTCTCCTTCTAATACCGATTCTAATCCTTTTTCCTCCAATAATGCCTTTATTCTGAATAACCAATTATCGAATTGACCCGGAGATAGTTGGGGAAATTGGGTCGCCATTTTTTTATTTTCTCCAAGGAAAATTTTTATTTTCCGTGTGCCATAAAACTTTCCCTAACATCTAACTATCGGGCACTCTGGGCCCATAACCTATTGAAAACTGGTTATTATTAGTAAAAGAAAGGATAGAGCGAAATCATTGAATATATTATAAATTGCTAAGCTAAGGCACAGACATCTTGTTAACGGTAAACTCACATCATACTAGTACAGTCAAAGACAAGATATAATCATAGATAATTCCCTAAGAAGATACAAAGAAGATGCAATACTTTTCCATAGATAGGTACTTCTAACACAAAAAACGCAAATCATCGCATTTTTCGTCAATCATCAACGCCTGCAGTATGTAAACCAAATAAAGTACCTCGGCCTCATAATAGATCACAAAGTCAAATTTATCCCGCATGTCAATTATATAACAGAAAAGGTTAAAAAAGTATTGGTAAAGCTGTCCATTTTCATTCGTCCTACATGGGGCATCCAAGCTGAAAATGTAAAAATCATCTACTCTCAAGTTATAGAACCCATAATTACGTATGGTGCAGCCGTGTGGTCTGGCGCTCTAAAATATAAATGCGTCACAAAAAATCTTCTTCAAGTTTAGCGGATGTTTGCAATTAAAATGATACAAGGGTTTTGTACCGTAAGTACAGTTGCATCAATCACGCTGGCTCAACTCACGCCCCTTCCTGCAAGAGTGACTGCAATAGCTGAAGTCGAACTGACTAAGCTTCAGGGTACTTCGTCATTTCTTGCAGCAAATGTTCCTGTCGAACGACTTTGCTTACCACCGGAACTGCTACATCCATCAGCAAGAAAAGGCATTGAGTTCAAAGAAGTCTCCTCTCCCTTAGACTTAACTTCGATGAACAAAAGTAAGTGGAAAATCTTCACCGATGGAAGCAAACATAACGGTAAAGTTGGCGCTGCATTTGTAGTTTACCAACCTAATACAACAAGAGATCACGGTAAAACTCAAGCTCCATGACAATTGCTCTGTGTTCCAAGCAGAAATGTTTGCCATAGAACAGGCTTGCAAACACGTGCTCGAACGCCAGTATCCCAACACCATAATCTTTCAGACAGTAAGTCCGGTCTTACGGAGCTCACGAATGCAAATAGCCACAACTGTTTTGCCGTACGCATACACCGTCATCTACTTGCAGCTCGAACAGAGGGACTTAGCGTTGAATTCGCGTGGATAAAAGCCCATATTGGATTGATTGGTAACGAAAATGCCGATGCTGCAGCCAAAGCTGCAGCTACTCTTTCAAAGCTTCCAGACTACACTGCTACACCAATAAGCTTCATTAAACTTAAAAATAATGGGAAAACCTTGGAGGCGGCTAAGGCACTGTACGAAGAACCCAACGCATGTGTATATACCAAGACATTGTTTCCCACTTACGACGTCCTCAAAAACTATCTCTCCAAAGTCAGACCAACTTTCGCAATAACTCAATACCTCACGAACCACGCTTACCACCGCGAATATCTTAAACGTTTCCATATTGTCACTACAGATACATGTTCTTGCGATGATAACACTATACAAACTTGGAACCATCTTATAGAACACTGCCCCAGATTCGAATCCAAACGCATGAACCATATTATAGCTGCCCGATGTCTTAATTTAAATCCATTCCGTATCCCTGAAATTATAACTAAAGAAACTACTCCAAATACTTTTCATTCTCTGTTAAAAAACATAGTCAATAGTCTAAAAGAATTCAATAAATAACCAACCACATACTAATCACACTCCCTATACCAAATAACAGTTGCGTTAAAGGAGTAAACCGTTAGCTCCTTGAGCCCAGCAGAAAACACTACGTCAGACACTATACTGTCACCAATTAAGAAGTTATATATTTAATTTCGTTCAGATATTAAAATAAATAAAAGCAATCGTTGCCAATTGAATACAACATTATGCAATTTGAAAATAAAACAAGAGTCCTGAAAAGTATTAAAATTAAATACCTTTCAACTAAAATCATGGAAATATAGGCTTTTGTGCCAAATAAATGTTTTTTGTAGGTATTATAATATGTTTTTCTGAATACTTTTCAGGACAAACCTATTATTAAAATACACAAAAAAAAATATTTGTTCCTAGAGCCTAAATATATTTGTATCTCCATTATTTTAGTTGATTTATTGTGGAATTGGAATTATAATGCTTGGTGACTACATTTTGGTGACAAATCCACTATTTGCGGCAAATCCTATTATTTTAAGAAACACAAAATTACTTATATTGGCGATAGCCGTTTTAAAATAACTCCTCACCAAGAACAACACTCGCTTGCGCTGATCGCTATGGTATGGCGGGTTTTAGGTTGAAATATTTTACGGGAAATACTAAATTTATGCGGGTGATGCCGCGGGGACTGCTAGTCTATAATAATGACCACCACAATGGTGATACGCTCGACTGCGCCGTTCTCGGACCAAGTGGAACGAAAAAATGGTCGCTTGTGAACGCTGACGATCGCGGTCGTCAAGTGGTACGCAACCTTTATTTATTTGTATATGCAATGTCAAATTGCTAGTTTGTTGTTTTGAGGTTAGGTAATTTGTGTTATTTTTGTGAAGAAATTTTAATTGTGCAGTGGAAATAAAATGGAAAAGGAAATAATACAAAGATGAGACATACATAACAGCGAAATTTAGCTAGAAGAAGAAAAGGCTAGTTCAATATTTTCGCTTCACGAGTGTTTGTTTATGTTGTTATCACCATTATCGTTGTTGAACTAAAGCCATTTATTCTTGTAGAATGTAATGTATGTGATGGATAAGATGAATTTGGTGAGTGAGCTTGTATCCTTAATCGAAAATAAAACCACGGATGCCAATAGATAGGTACCTACTCAGAAAATCAGGCAACTTGGGCAAATTTGCTTACCAGGTACCTACTTTTCATCATTTTATAGTAATAACGTAAAAAGATTCTTCAATTAGGGACAGAGTGTATCCTTAGTTTAGCAGTGTACAAAAATTAATCAATTGCCACTTTTGGGTTCAGTCGTTCAAGTAATACAATCCCTGACTGAATATGCAATAATTATACATACATTTGTGTATTCCTCAGATTTACTCAGGAGGCACAAGTTGAATATAGTGTTTATTTAATAAAAACTATGTTAAATTTAGTTCCTGTAATTCTGCCTTGCCGGTATGCACTCCCTTGCACAATCGAAATAAAAACTGAGAGAAGAGAAAAGAAGGAACTACTGACTGATGGCGGTCCACCTTCACCTACAAAACCCTGGGAATACAAATGGCATATAGCATGGCTCCCTAACAAATTTGAAACTGACTTAAATGAATTTGACTGTTATACTTTATTCTAGGTTGGTGCACACTTTTTGCATTTATATATTTATAATTTATGTACCTAAATATGGTTCCATGAACTGTAGACCTTGCAACAACAAATCAACAAACTTCATTTTTCAGATCAAAGCTAAAAATAGGGTGCTAATATGAATGAGATTAAATAAGCAGTTTGACAGGCCCAAAATTAAAGTATCCTTTGTTTGCTTGCAATTGCAATGTAGGAAAGCCATTAAAAATAAATTTTAATGCCTTAACACCTGAGCGGTTGCCTGCAACATAACAACAATAGGATTTCAATTGTGTCTTGTTCACATACGCTTGAGTACTACTATGTACAGAGATGCTATGCTAAGCAAAAAGTGTGCGCAATATGATGACAAGATTTTGACGTGAACAGTCAACAGACTGATGTATTGAGTAGTCTTTGAAATTTGAATGTTGAATATGAAGTTGCAGAAGTGACACAGGCTTTTGTGCCTATTATACCTGACTATTGAATGGATAATATTTTATTTAAGTGTTTAATAATTACTAACAGGGATTAATGTTTATTTATAAACGCTAAAGAAATAAAGTTTATAAATAGAAGAACCTTATTGGAAACTGAAAAGTTTGTTTGTTTGAACAAAAAGTGTTTCATTAGTTTTATTATTTTTCAATTCATCTTTATTTTTATATAGGCTATACTTCAGGCTATACTTTGGTAAAAAAAACACACAAAATTTCTTGGGAAAAACTACCGATGTTAAAACATTTTTTTTTAAATAACACAACATCACATTTCCTTACCTCATTTATTACATACTTTTCCATTCTGTGCGAGTCAATTTTTATAATTTTTAATTTTCGTATAAAATGGCGGAAATTTCATACAAAACATTTAAAACTTTTGAAAAAATACTTAAGTTGGTTACAGTTAACATTTTATTTATTTACTGCTGAAAAGTAACGCCGGTATATTTTTATTTCTTGTGGGTTTTATTGTTGCATGTTTTAAAAACACAAGACGGCATTTTGACGTATTAATTGACCAAATGTCACATTGCATATCGCTACGAGGGGGAGTGAGTGACTGGGATGCCGCGCATGCGGTGATGGTGCCGGGACCATCAGTTCATTTCGCACGAGGTTCCTCCAGGATGTCATTTCCATACGTAATAGTATATTTCAATGGAAATAACAAAGTCAATGAAGAGTTGTTAAATTAACATAGATGCAAATAAAATTATGACAAGCTTAATTATTTTTTTCAAGTTATATTAACTGGTTAGTCACTTATTAAAAAACCTTTCTCTTGGAAGAAATACAAAAATAGACAAAATCCAAGGTAATTCTATAATACTGAGGTTCTTTATTCAACTAACTTGATTTAAAAAAAAAATTATTTTAAATTCAGGTATCAACAGCAGAGAGTATCGCCACTATGGGAATGGAATGTAGAAAACAACTTTTTGAAGTCCAAATGGCAAAAGAAAAGACAAAAGCCCAAAACTTGGGCTTAAAACAGTTGTTATTAAGGTTAAAATAAAACAATTTGTTTATTTTTGTAAATGTAATAGTAATATAAATAAATATTGATGATAAAGAAGATAGCTTTTTACTTATTCATCAAAAATGCCTATCAATTAATTCTTATAAGATGTTACTGCTTGATCCTCTTCCTCTGACCTCGTTTTCATTAAAATTACATTATATTTCTATTTCACATCACTCAAAATTCCCCTTCCTATAAAACTAATATTTTTTTACCCAAAGGTTGTCTGGAAGTGATCGCTTAAGACCACCTAACTAAATTATACATTTGCTTTAAACGAATTTGTAAACTAATATATTTTAAGTGCAATAAAGAGTTATCTTTATCTTATCTTGTTCACTGGTGGTTCAGCAACAGTATCCAGCCTCGCAATAAATTCGAAGTCTTAATCTAAAAAAATAGGTTACAATCGCCTTAAATAATGAACCACTATTACTAAATGTACACTGTCAAACCATTTCGTAAAGTTTGATCCGCTTTTTCCACACCTCAAAGCAATTGAACACAGTTGCGGATGGCAATCTGGGCTTGATTATACTTATTTCTATTTTTATTTACATTTCAGGTAAGTTGTGACTCCAGGGTAAAAATAAGAGACATTGTTGCATGGTGGTGAGGTAGCACTCATGGTTACAGAATTTCAATGAGTCTACTCAATAAGATCGTTTTGAGCAAAGCGAGTTCAGAAGGAGACCTGGGGGATTCTGGGTACCTAAAATTGAATTACATAATGTAGGTACCTAATAGTATGTATCTGACTTGTACATTCATCGCTCTTGTGATAATATCCTTTTCGATTTTATACCTTTCTAATTTTTACATGGATTCGTCAGGAGATACACCCCAAGGCATAGGGAAAACCTCATATTTCGGAAAATTCCCTCATTAAGCCCTTTGCTGTTCTGACAGGGACTAATATCAAGGTTTTAGGTTGAAGCAGATCTAACTTCCCGCAACGGTAACAGCTGCGTACTTACCAAATTGAGGTGAGGTGAACTGGATAGTGAACAACGCCTCGCCCTGGACTTTTTACCAACATACTTATTGAATTTATCTTCTAGTTTCAATATACAAGTTACCAAAAAAAAGTAGGTCTGATTGTTGCCAAGTTAGGATCTTAGTGTAGGTAATCGAGAAAACCCTAAAATTTTGAAGGCACGTATATTTTATTTGTACTAGTATGTTCATAATGGCATGTCTTTTTGTCTGATAATCACTATTTTAAAGCTGAGCTGATAGTGGAACTCCTTAACGCTTAAGAGTTCAGTGACTTTAGAAATTAGTTTTAGTTAGATACCTACTTTATTGAAGAACATAGTCAAAAGTTGCAACCCTCCCATTTCTTACTTGAAGCCTAATTTTTGGGATTGGTAAATTGGGCATCCACTCTCTGTTAATAACTTTTACACTAATAAATGAAATAAATAAACGATGTAGGTCGTTACGAATTCTTTCATCGACAAGGGGTTTGTACAAAATCTAATTGAATGTTTCTGAGTTACCTACTGCACACATTTTCAACAACCACCAATATAACTTTGTCCTTTATACAAATAGTATGTGGGGAAAATGTGGTATTTTGGGTAAATGGAAGTGGAAATAAGTGAACCACTACAGTAGTCGTTGCATGAAACCTTCAATACGCGAGTCCAACTCGCACTCGGCTGGTGTTTATATTTTTTGTCTCAGAATTTCGAAAAACCTAAGGCATCTTATTCATGTTAGATAAAGATACGGAACTTTTTGTGTACGAGTCCGAATAGCACTTGGTCGGTTTTTGTTCGTTATATAAGTTACGAATGCGCTATTGAACATCAAAGCTTATTAGCGTTATTGGACGTATATGAATAACTAGCGGTCACCCGCGCGGCGTCGCCCGCGTTATTCAGATTTCCCGTAAAATATTTAAACGCAAAACACATACCTATTATCATTAGAAGTAAAAGATCTGAAACCTGACCACCAAGTGCGTGTTATTTCTTAAGCTGCGAGCATTATTTTGATACAAATTTAAAACTGATATTTTCTAAGATATTTTTTGAAATCAAATGATGTAAGTGCCATTTTTAAGAGTTCCGTAGCCGAATGGCAAAAAACGGAACCCTTATAGTTTCGTCAAGTCTGTCTGTCTATCCGTCCGTATGCCACAGCCACTTTATTCTGTAACTATAAGCACCACATTGTTGAAACTTGGTGGGAAAATGTATCCTGATAACCGCTTTACGATTCCTATACAAAAAATATATTTACGAGGGGCATACATGAAACCAAAATCGTTTTTTTTTTGTCGAACCTATGCGTGTCTATGGATAGGTCTTTCAAAAGGAAATAGAGGTTCCTAAAACCAATTTTCTTTTAAAGTCTACCGTTTGATAGATAGACGCTTCCAAAGTGGTAAAATGTTCGTCCCCCCCTCTAACTTCTAAACTAAGCAAGTTTAAATTTTAAAAAAAATATGTAAATAGATCTTCACAAGTACTTTCAACGAAAATTGGTTTGGACGAGATCCAACTAGTAGTTTGAGATATTCAACAACCGCAAGCATAATTTGTTGTCCATACAAACACTATGAAAAACAAAGTTATATTTGCTGTCAACAAAATATTGTGGTATTTTACATTTGAAAATAGTACATAATTTTGTATTAAATTTATGAACATACTAGCGGTCCCCCGCGACTTCGTCCTCGCGTTTTGAGTTTGCTCCCTCCCCTCCCGTCGCAGCGTCATGTTTTATATCCTAAAGCCTTTCTCGATAAATAAGCTATCCAACACAGAAATATTTTTTCAAATCGGTCCAGCAGTTCCTGAGATAAGCGCATTCAAACAAACAAACTCTTCAGCTTTATAATATATTAGCGCAAGCGCACGTTGTACTTAAGCTGCGAACATTATTTTGGTGCGGAGTTATGTTAAAACTATGATAGCTCCTAAGCTATTTATTGGAATCATATGATATAAAGGGCAACTTGGTTCTAAATGAAATGCTCGTGATGATGAATGTATTTATTTTGATAAGAATAAATACCTGTGTGTATAATACACCTCTTAAAATAATGCATTATTTTTTTACAAATTTATGAACATAAAAAAGGTTGTAGTAAGTCAACCATAAAAGATAGACATATGCTGTCGCGGACTTTATTATAGAACTCTTAATGCTGAACAATCCTGTCATACATGATTTTTGTGTAACTTAAGCGGTTTCCGCAGCGTATGCAGCGGAAGCTCTCAAAAGGAATATCTTTCTCCCGTTTTCGCAACATTTTTCATTTCTGCTGTGGTCTTATGAGTCGTATCTTTATGTTATATAGCCTAAAGCCTTCCTCAATAAATGAACTATCCAACGTAAAAAAAATTTTTCAAATCGGGCCAGTAGTTTTTGAGATTAGCGCGTTCAAACAAACTAACAAACAAACAAACAAACAAAACAAACTCTTCAGCTTTATAATATTAGTATAGATAAAAGAAAGTTTGTAGTGAGCAAATCATATCAGATATGTTAGATGCTTATATTCTGTCGCGACTTATTGTTGAACTTTCACTGAACCCGTTTTTGCACCATTTTTCATCGTTGCTCTGCTTTTTTTAAGTAGTATCGTAATGTTTTATAGCTAAAGGCCTTCCTCGATAAATAAGCTATCCAACACCAAACAATTTCAAACCGGTCCAGTAGTTTTTGAGATTAGCGCGTTCAAACAAACTAACAAACAAAGAAACTCTTCAGCTTTATAATATTAGTATAGACTAGCAGTTTCCCGCGGCTTCACCCGCGTAAATGTCGTGTCTCATAAAACATGGCTGTAAATTATAGCCCAAGTGCTATTCTAATGGTACTATGGTAGGTACTTACTTACTACTTATAAATTATATTTTTGTTTGTTTAGTAATTTTAGCGTGAAGGAGTTACAAACGGTACTTTAACTTTTTAATAATAAGACTGTAAATAAGCACATTATTTTTTTATTTATTCAGTAGTCTTGGAGAAGAGTGACACTTAATGATGTTCATGGCATCAGCAGAGTGTTTTTGTATTCTCTTATGGTGTAACCACACCGCCCGGCGGCATATGTTAAATAATTGTAAGATACTATGGAAAAAGCCGCTACGGCATCAGCGGGAACCGCAGCGAAGTGGTTCCATTACACATATTATGTGTATTTACGTTTACTTTAGCATTGATATGAAAAGTCTATCGACATGTTGATAGGAGCCAATGTTAGGTTAGCTTCGCGCGTCGCGTTGCGCGAAGCGGGCCGCCAGAAACACAAACATACAATGAAGTTTGTAGCGTTCAAGTAGGACCGTTATCACAGGCGTTTATTCGAGTAGTAGCGTTGCATGTCGCGATTGTCGCCGCGTCGGACGCGGCTAATGGACAATACCTGAGTGTAATGTAATGAATATGATGGTACCTATAAGGTTAACGTCTTGTTTGTTGTTCAATAAATGTTTGGATTGATGAATGCTGATTTTTTGGTCCAATATTTGGTGTGACACGTAATGGGAACCCTGTGATCCAGATGGGCCCTTACAGGTTTAACCGGATGAGCCTCTGCAAAGGGCCTAAAGTGAGGTGGACGTGCATCAAGACACCAGGCGGCTGCCGCGCTGCACTTACCACCATTGACAACATCATCATCAAAACTCAAAATGAGCACAATCATTAACACTTTAGAGGACGTAATCCAGACACAATAAAAATTTTATTTTTTTGGGATGCTTTACATTGGAATCTATTTGTCGTATATAAGTAATATTACTTATTCTATATACAAAGAATGGTTCAATTCTACTAATAGAACTATTTTTAGAAACTACTTGAATGTTTAAAGGTATAAGTTACTCTATTTCAAGTAACGTATAGCAACTAATTTTTTTCTTCTATTGTTTTTACCGAAAGGCAATAGTAGTACCCTTTGTTGCGATCAAATGAGTTGTTAAATTATCTAAATTATTTCCAACTTAAATCCTACATGTGTATTCACAAAGAGAAACAACATTACATCGGTAATTGAATTTATAATAATCGACCTTTACCACATCACTAGTATTTTGACATAAAAGAACGAACGTATCTGAATGATGATTGGAGGTTTCACCGCTAGAAGCTCTGTGATTGGTAGTTGGTTTCAAGTACTAATTACACCAATCACAGAGCTCCTAGCGGAAATTGTGATTGGTTTGTGATATTGGTGCGTTAATTCATTGATTGGTACTTTTATCACTGCAGCAACAGTGCGGTAACTCCCACCGGCCACAGAGGTTCCCATACAAACGAACGATCAAAACCACTCTAACCTTATTCATTTTTTCTATGGCAGGATCTTATTGGATGCAGATCACTCACAACCGGTCGCTGTGGAAAGCCGTGGGGGAGGCTTATGCTCAGCTGTGGACGTCCTTTGGCTGACAATGAAGATGATGATAATGATTGAGATGGACACGTGTCTAATGATGACGTTATAGAGGAACGGAACTAGTGAACGGATGTGAATTTAGGTTTATTATGTAAAATAAAATTCGTTGAAAAGTATACGAAGATATTATTGCTATCGTCATAGCTACTTCTTCTTAAAAATTTCATGCATGATGATTATCAAAAAACAAAGTGTGGCGATTAACTTATTAACCCATGCTCTTAGGTCTAATATTTAGTGTAACCCGTCATGAAAACCCTGTTCTCCAATTGGGTTCATACAGGTATAATCGTGCCTAAAGTGCGGTGGACATGTACTAGAACGAGGAGTTGCTGCCGTGTCTCGCTCTCTATAGGACGACGTCATTATCAAAACTCACACTGAGGATAATCATTAAATACTATAGACTCCTTACACACTGCGACTCTTAGCATATATGCAGTCGCGCGTTTTGAAAACGCGCTTCAGCATCGCGACTCGCGCAAAAAGTCGCAGTGTGTAAAGGGTTTTAATTGACACTTAATGATGACGTCATTGAGAACCGTTTTTGTATTATATTT
Organism: Pyrausta purpuralis; assembly: GCA_963924145.1. Classification (NCBI taxonomy): domain Eukaryota; kingdom Metazoa; phylum Arthropoda; class Insecta; order Lepidoptera; family Crambidae; genus Pyrausta; species Pyrausta purpuralis. Next base: position 26,956,419 of record OZ001643.1, read on the forward strand.
ATGCGGGCTTGAGTTGCACTCACCACCGCTGAGAACATCGACATCGAAACTAGAAATGAATACTTACTACAAACATTAAAAAGGTGAAGTTTAGATAGACGCTTAAATTTGTACCCGTAATATTGATGTAGAAACAAAACTATAAAATTGATGGGAATTTTGTTCATAATGTAGGAAATACTAAATAAACTAAATAGAATCCTTTGGAAATTATTAGTATTATTACTAACATGCTACTACTTCTTCTCTGAAACTTTAATGTAAGAGCATAATGATTTATTAGATAATATGTCAATAAACACAGTTTGGCGATTAACTTATTAATCCATGCTTTTAGGTCCAATATTTGGTTTGACTCGTAAGGGGAACCCAGTGATCCAGGTGGGCACCTACCGGTTTTACCGGGTGAACCGCAACAAGGGATCTCGGGTGCGGTGGACCTGCATGAAGACGGCGGGGGGCTGCCGCGCCTCACTCACCAGCTTGGATGACGTAATCGTCAAAACTCACAATGAGCATAATCATTAAATACTTAGGTCGACACTTAAGGATGAGTGTCACTGGGGTTTCTTGGTGACGTATACATTAGCTAGGTATGTGTGTCTAAGAACGTTTGTTCTAGTATTAAATTTTACATCTTTCGCGCTCGCGTTCTTTTAGTCCCATTATACGGGCTTGAGTGAATAGGTGAGCAGGCTTGAGGTTATCAGCTAAACTCTATCATAAAAGTAGAACAGCTTAACGGACTCTCTTAGCTGAACGCTAAGAGAGCTGACAGCTCTTAGCGTCAACATACATCTGAATAATTTATAAAGAGAATTGCCTTCAATGTTCAATGTCATTAGAAAGATTCAGAAATCGATTAAAAATATTGATTGATTAAATAATTATTCATAACTCCACATTCTGTAACGTGTAATGTTAAATGCGCAAAACCTCAGACACCTCAAATGATTTTAAATTCAATTGACCTAATTTTGAAAGAAAAAAATATTTTTAAAGTTTTATGGAGAGTTTTAGTTTTACTGGCAATTATGATCATTTCTTGCTCTGAAGACGACGCTATGTGAAGAGAGGAGTCGGTAGGTACACCTATATTGCTGGGTCGCTGCACCGCGCTGACATTATCATTACTATTTAGACTCTTTACACACTGTGCGACTTTTGGTAGCGATGTAGTCGCGTTGCTAACGCGCGTTAGTATCAATACAGTCGCGATGCAGAAGCTGAAAATTGACATTTGTACTGAATTTCTGCGACTGCATCGATAATAACGCTCGTTAGCATCGATGCAGTCACGCTTCTGCATCGATGCTAACGCGCGACTGCATTGCGTGCATGACTGCAGTGCTGCATGCTAAATTAAATATGTTCATGTCGTGAGTTGCGATGCTGAAGCGCATTTTCAAAACGCAAAACTGCATCGATGCTAAAAGTCAGTTTCTAAGGGGTCTTACACTCATAAAAAACAACTATTGTGGTATTTTGGAGGGTTTGCGGAGTATATCGTAATGGCTTGTCTTGTTAGGAGATATACAGGGATTTTTTTATTAAATATATTTTGAAAAATGCGACCTATATTAAAAACCGGCTAGGTGCGAGTCGGACTCGCGTACTAAGGGTTCCGTGCCACTTTTACTGAATTATGGAATCCACTTAGCTAAAATACCACAATATTTTGTTGACAGCAAATTTAACTTAATAATAAAAAAAAAGTTATGCTTGCGGTTTTTGAAAATGTGTTATATCTCAAAATCTACTAAGTTCGATCCTGTCCCAACCAATTTTCGTTGAAAGTATTTGGTTAGAAGTTGGAGGTGGACGCTCATTTTACCACTTTAGAAGCGTCTATCTATCAAACGTTAGACTTTAAAAGATAATGGTCTTAGGAACCTCTATGTTATTTTAAAATACCTGTCCATAGACACCCCATACGCATAGGTTTGACAAAAAAACGTTTTTAGTTTCATATATAGAAGCTTCCCCTTAAATATCATTTTTTAATTTTTTTATATAAGAATCTTAAAGCGGTTAACAGGACACATCTTTCTACCAAATTCCAACGGTATGATGCTTACAGTTAAATAAAGTGGCTGTGACATACGGATAGACGGACCTACGGACAGACTACGGCTGCGGAACCCTAAAAAAGTAATTAATTTAATTGATTCTGCACGTTATTCCAATCAAACTATTTTCAGGTTTTGCGCATTAAATGTTACACGCTGTATAACACCACCACTTAGGTTGGTTTTTTTTCTTCATTTTCTTACGTTAATATTTGTGTTTGTATTCATACTTTTAAACATCTTATTTGTTTGTCTTCTAATTATGATGGTGCGAGTAAGGGTTCGTTGGGCAAGATTTAAGATTAGGTATCGGAGTGTGTGTTTTTATTTTATTATGTGAATATGGTGCCTACCACACACCCAGTTTTAAGAACCATTCCGAAGATATAAGTGTTAATATTATGTTAGGTAGGCTTTTGATGGCTCTTACAAGTATGATATTCAAATATACATTTATTTAATGTTACACATTAAGTATTAATTATTTGTGTTTTAAAGTATAAAATAGCGGTATAAACTGAACTGAAGCCTTTAAGCCTATACATTATACAAATGCACGTGTGAATGTGCACCTGTATATTGACTAGAGTTGGGCATATCAGATGAATTTGGTGTGGTTCTAAAATTACTGGATTAAAATTACTGGTTTACATAAGTAATCACAGACATTTCTTAAATCTCATTCACTTTAATTAGCTGCGCGTGTAACGCAGCTAAAGCGGGCGGCGCGTGCGCTGGCGTGCAGCAGGCTCGGCTACCGCGCCGCCTTCGTCACGCTCGATGACGATCGTCAAGACCACCAACCAGCACGAGCACGATCGACCTGCCAATAAGAACAAGGATGATAAGAGGGAGAGAGACATCGCAGAGCGTCAATAAAATTAAACTTACCAACTATCTGTCCTCATCTATACTAATATTATAAAGCTGAAGAGTTTGTTTGTTTGTGTGTTTGTTGTTGTTGAACGCGCTAATCTCAGAAACTACTGGCCCGATTTGAAAAATTATTTTTATGTTAGATAGTCCATTTATCGAGGAAGGCTTTAAGCTATATAACATAAAGATACGACTCACAAGACCACAGCAGCAATGAAAAATGTTGCGAAAACGGGAGAAAGATTCCTTTTGAGAGCTTCCGCTGCGTACGCTGCGGAAACCGCTTAAGTTACACAAAAATCATGTATGACAAGATTGTTTAGCATTAAGAGTTCTATAATAAAGTCCGCGACAGCATAAGTCTATCTTTTATGGTTGACTTACTACAACCTTTTTATATGTTAATAAATTTGTAAAAAAATAATGCATCATTTTTAGAGGTGTATTATTCACACAGGTATTTGTTCTTATCAAAATAAATACATTCATTATTACGAGCATTTCATTAAGAACAAAGTTGCCCTTTATATCATTTGATTCCAATAAATATCATAAGGGCTATCACAGTTTTAATATAACTCCGCACCAAAATAATGTTCGCAGCTTAAGTACGTGCGCTTGCGCTAATCTATACTAATATTATAAAGCTGAAGAGTTTGTTTGTTTGTTTGTTTGAACGCGCTAATCTCAGAAACTACTGGCCCGATTTGAAAAATTATTTTTATGTTGGATAGTCCATTTATCGAGGAAGGCTTTAAGCTATATAACATAAAGATACGACTTACAAGACCACAGCAGCAATGAAAAATGTTGCGAAAACGGGAGAAAGATATTCCTTTTGAGAGCTTCCGCTGCATACGCTGCGGAAACCGCTTAAGTTACACAAAAATTATGTATGACAAGATTGTTCAGCATTAAGAGTTCTATAATAAAGTCCGCGACAGCATATGTCTATCTTTTATGGTTGACTTACTACAACCTTTTTTTATGTTAATAAATTGGTAAAAAAATAATGCATCATTCTTAGAGGTGTATTATACACACAGGTATTTATTCTTATCAAAATAAATACATTCATCATCACGACCATTTCGTTTAGAACAAAGTTGCCCTTTATATCATTTGATTCCAATAAATATCTTAGGAGCTATCACAGTTTTAACGTAACTCCGCACCAAAATAATGTTCGCAGCTTAAGTACAACATGCGCTTGCGCTAATTATATTATAAAGCTGAAGAGTTTGTTGGTTTGAACGCGCTTATCTCAGGAACTGTTGAAACGATTTGAAAAATATTTCTGTGTTAGATAACTTATTTATTGAGAAAGGCTTTAGGATATAAAACATCACGCTGCGACGGGAGGGGCGGGAGCAAACTCAAAACGCGCGGACGAAGTCGCGGGGGACCGCTAGTATCATTATAAGATGTGATAAGTGTGGATTTGGAACTTTCAGGGGCAATATTCGCAATGTCTACCCGCGGTAACCCCGTCATCCAGATAGGTCAGTATCGGTTCAACCGGTGGAGCGGCAGCAAAGGGTCCAGGGTTCGTTGGATCTGCAACAAAGTCCACAGTGGCTGCAAAGCGAAGATAATGACTGTTGATGGGATCATTGTCCAATATTTTGACGACCACAACCACTGATTGTGTACATGGTGTCAGGTAGTTGTAATCGTTCAGATTTTTGAAAATTTTAGCAGTGGGTGACATTTCGTATTTTTTTTTCTGTCCATCTCCAGTTTCTCTAAATAACCTTGAGGATGCATGGCGTTAATATATCTCCGCTTCGTTTAAATCTGTACATATATATTACGATGTAGTTTTTTCAGGACAATGTTAAATGCTCTTAGAGACGTTACACACAACTTTTTGTCTTCGACGTCTCGGAATGGGAAGCCTGTGATAGTGATTCGGCAGTCACGGATACCTACAACAACAAAAAAAAACAGGTCTCCGCGCGCGCTGGCCGTGTGTCACACCCTCGCATCGCTGTCAGTCAGGATGGCTAATTATTTCATGATTTTGGATGTTTAAAAATCAAATAAAAGATTTGACTATTTGTTAATTACTTTGATGTGTGCGGAATCATTCAAAATCAATTTGTACTAATAAAGTATCATACATTAAAAATATGGCTAAATTGATTTTTCTTTTATAGACATTAGTGTCTTAACCGACTGACTGATTACTGAAGAGATCTATCATCTGCTGAATGTTGTTTACACATTCCAGATCCGATTTTTGCTGTGTCCAGATACGGGAAACCAGTGATCCAGTACGGCCGGTACCGGTACAACAGAAAGGACAGCCCTAAAGGCCCGCGCGCGCGGTGGCTCTGCGTGAAGGAGCGCTCCAACCAGTGCCGGGCCAAGATCATCACTATCAACGACGTCATCGTCTCCCATGATACTGAGCATAACCATATGTGATCTCACCACACTCAGGCTGTCATCATCATCATCATAATCAGCCAAAGGACGGCCACTGCTGAACATAGGCCTCCCCCACGGCTTTCCACAGCGACCGATTACTAGCGGTCTGCATCCAGTTTGATCCTGCGATCTTTTTAAGGTCGTCTGTCCATCTTGTTGGTGGACGTCCTACGCTGCGTCTTTGGTCGAAGGGTCTCCAATCTAGAACTTTCCTGCCCTAACGGCCATCAGTTCTTCGCGCTATGTGCCCTGCCCACTGCCAACTGCTTAAGCTAAGCTTAAGCTTACTGATTCTCAAGGCTATGTCCGTTACCTTGGTTCTTCTACGTATCTCTGCGTTTCTGATTTGATCTCGTACAGGAACACCGAGCATAGCCCGCTCCATCGCTCGTTGTGTAATTTTGAGCTTCTTTATGAGGCCCATAGTTAGAGACCACGTTTCGGATCCGTATGTCATCACTGGTAACACACACTGGTTGAAGACTTTCGTCTTCAGACACTGAGGTAGTTGAGACGAGAAGACGCTCTTGCGCAGTTTTCCGAACGCTGCCCAGCCGAGTTGGATTCGTCGATTGACCTCTTTCTCAAAGTTGGACCTACCCAATTGGATCACTTGTGCCAGGTAGACGTACTCGTCGACAACTTCGAGAGTTGAGTTCCCAATGGATACTGGAGTGGGTACAATAAGGGAACTCGACATAATTTTCGTCCTCTACATGTTCATTTTAAGACCCACTTGTTGGGATACTCGGTCGAGGTCTTCGAGCATAGTGCCAAGATCGTCCAGCGTCTTTGCCACAACGACTATGTCATCGGCAAACCGAAGGTGTGTTTTGTATTCGCCAGTGACGGAGATGCCGAATCCTTCCCATTCCAGGAGCTTGAAGGCGTCTTCCAATGCCGCTGTAAACAGTTTTGGAGATTGTAATGTATGAATGAATGAAGGTGAAACGTTCACAATATTTATTTGTATTTTTGTAGGGTAAGTTCTTCTCAAATAAACGTTGTAACGATCGGACGCGTTTCTTCTGCTCCCTAATACTAATTAGTGTACTGTGCCGTATTACATATTTTACATTGGCGACGAGAATAAACAGAACAATACGCGTGCTTATTAAAACCAAAGAAATAATTATAGTGAAATTCCGGCAAATAGGACAATGTCAGTGGGAAAGATTCAACCGTTTGACCTCGGCAAGGACAATTGGACTTTGTACATCGAACGCTTGGAGCAATATTTTGTAGTGAACGATGTAAAAGTGGATAAAAAAGTGCCTACGTTAATCACGTTAATCGGTAGTGACACGTACGAGTTAATGGTTAATTTGTGTACGCCGGAAAAACCTGCCAAAAAGTCGTTTGATGATTTAGTGAAATTGATATCCGACTACCTTCAACCGAAACCGAGTATACTTGCAGAACGGTTCAAATTTAGACGCTGTGTACAAAAGAGCGGTGAAAGCTTATCGGACTATGTTGCAGAATTAAAGAAAATGTCAATTAACTGTGGTTTTAAAGGTGAAACACTTAAAGGAAACTTAAGAGACCAATTCGTGTGTGGTTTAGGGAGCGATGGCATTAGGCAGAGGTTATTTGCGGAAGAAGATCTGACGTTCGATGCAGCGTATAAATTAGCCACGACGATGGAAGCGGCCGAGTTGGATGCGTCACTGGTGGAAGACTGGAACAGACACGGAGGTACCTCGAATGCGAGTGTACACAAGACCATGGCGTCAAAGTGGGACCGAGTTAGCAATTCACGACAGGCGGGAGCAGCTTCAAGCAGCGAGCGGGGCCGGCCGAGCGCAGGGGCAGGCGGCAGTCGCGGCGCACAGGGCTCGAGGCCCGCGAGGCAGGCGCACGCGCCGGTATTCGGGAGCGTGGGTGGCAAAGACGGATCGAATAGCGGGCGTTATTTTGGAAACAGGCAGTCGATGGAAAGAACTGCTTGTTGTGTGTGTGGTGGAAACCATAGTGGGGCTAATTGCAAATATAAATGTTACGTTTGTCGAGTTTGCAACCGAGAAGGTCATTTGAAGAAAATGTGCCCACAGTTACGAAATATCAAATCCACAAACATGCATGTTTTGGACGAGGGGACCTCGCAGGTGAATCACGAACTAGACGAAAGAGATAACGATAGTGACGAGGTAAATAACTTTTCATTAGAATGTCACCAATTTGCACATTTCAAACCGTACAGCATAGAAGTTAGTGTAGATGGTAAAAATATTGTAATGGAGATTGATACAGGTAGTGCCATATCGTGCATCAGTTTAGAATGCTACAACCAACACTTTTCAAATAATGTATTAATGAATAGTGACTTAGTTTTACGTTATTATACGGGGGAAACAGTGAAACCATCTGGAAAAATTAGACCGTTAGTAAGATTTAAAGATAAATGTAAGAAGTTAGATTTATATATTATTGAGCATGGGAAAACGAGCCTGTTGGGCAGACAATGGTTATCTGAGTTGCAAATTAATCTGCCGGTTTCATTGAACAAAATAAATGCAGATGGGTCATTCAATTTAGATGAATTCAGTTCCAGATACTGTGAGGTGTTCGAAGATGGATTGGGGCGTTTCACCGGCGGGACGGTGGGGTTCCGGCTGCGGGAGGACGCACGACCGATGTTCCTGCGCGCGCGGCCGCTGGCGTACGCATTGCGCGAGCCGGTGGAGCGTGCGCTGGACGACCTGGTGAGGGAAGGAGTGATCTCGCCGGTGACCAGTTCAGATTGGGCTACGCCTATAGTACCGGTCATGAAAAAAGATGGCACCATTCGGGTATGTGGAGATTTCAAAGTAACGTTGAACAAATATTTGGAGGTAGATCGTTTTCCGTTACCGAGAGTGGAGGATTTGTTAGCCAAATTACACGGGGGAGCTAAGTTTACAAAGCTAGACCTTAGTCAAGCCTACGCTCAATTCGAATTAGACGAATCCAAGAAGTATACGGTAATTAATACACATAAAGGATTATTTAGATTTAACAGATTGATATATGGTTTGGCTTCCAGCCCAGGCATATTTCAAAGGAAGTTAGAGGAACTTTTTGCAGACATGCCGCGGGTAGGTATATTTTTAGATGATTTGATTATCACAGGTACTGATGACGTAACCCATTTATCTACACTACATGAAGTATTTCAAAGATTAAGTAAATATGGATTAAAAATTAAAAAAAACAAATGTTCATTTTTTGCGGACTCTGTTACATATTTAGGTTTTGTGATCAGCAAGCACGGCGTACATACATGCCCAGATAAAATAGCAGCTATTAAAAAAGTCCAGGCACCTAAGAATATTACCGAACTACGTTCATTTTTGGGTCTGGTTATGTACTATGCTAGGTTTGTTCCGAATATTAGTAATATCTTGGCACCTTTGTATAACCTATTGAGGAAAGATGTAAAATATGACTGGTGTGCTAAGTGTGAGGAAGCATTTCATACAGTTAGAGACATGTTGATATCGAGCGAAATTTTAGCGCACTACTCGCCAGATTTACCGTTAGTTTTAACTACAGATGCGAGCGGAGTAGGCGTGGGCGCCGTGATCTCGCACCTGACGTCCGACGGCGAGCGGCCGGTCGCGTACGCGTCACGAGTACTTAATACAGCCGAAAAAGCCTATTCACAAATTGAGCGGGAGGCATTGGCAATAATATTTGGTGTAAGGAAATTCCACCAGTATTTGTATGGGCGTAGGTTCATTCTGAAAACTGATCATAAACCATTAGTGTCTATTTTTGGCGATAAATCGGGAATACCGGTTATGGCAGCTAGCAGGTTACAAAGATGGGCGGTTATTTTATCAGGTTATACGTACGATATTGAGTATGTACCTAGCAGTAAAAATGCAGCAGACGCATTATCAAGATTACCCGTAAACGCACAAAAACGAGAATCAAACGACATAACGTATCTCAATTTCGTTCAAAATTTTATACCAATTACTAGAAAAACAGTATTAGATAGCATGGATAAAGATGAAATTTTAAAAAAGGTTTTTTTGTATATTCAAACAGGTTGGCCTAGCAAATGCGACGACGACTTTTTAAAGCCGTATTGGGTTAGACGTAATGAACTTTATGTAGATATGGGCTGTATTATTTGGGGTTACAGGTTGGTAATACCTAGTAAATTAAAAGATTTATTGCTGAAAGAATTGCACGTAGGACATTTAGGTATTGTTAAAATGAAAAGCATAGCTCGCAGTTTGTTGTGGTGGCCAGGCATAGACGGCGACATCGAGCGCACCTGCCAACAATGCACCGCCTGCACAGCTGAGAACCCCGCCCCTCCGCGCGCACCTCCGCGCCCCTGGCCCTACATTACGGAACCGTGGACTCGGCTGCATGTTGACTTCTTAGGCCCGTTCAATGGAAAGACTTTTTTAGTACTCATAGATTCTACCACGAAATGGTTAGAAGTATTTCATATGCAAAGGACCACAGCCAGAGCAGTGATTGAGGTATTGCGGGAGACTTTCGCTAGGTTTGGCTTGCCTAAAGAGATAGTGTCTGACAATGGACCCCCATTTTCCAGTAACGAATACAATAATTTTATGATTAGTAACGGTGTCAAAGTAACATTAACAGCAGTATACCATCCTAGTTCTAATGGAGCCGCAGAAGGGGCAGTTAAACTTTGTAAACGTGCTATTAAAAAATCTTTACAGGAGGGTTGCGATCTAAATGCGGCCTTGCAAGCATATTTAATGGCATATAGAAACGTAGAACATAGTACAACGGGTGTCTCACCAGCAATGCTGTTACAGCGCCGAAATCTTAGATCACGGTTAGACTTATTACGGGGAAATCGTATGATTGAGGACAAAGTTAGTATAGCTCAGGATAAACAGGTAAGTTATGCAGGAGGAGTAGAGAGAGAATTGAGCGAAGGCGAAACAGTATGGGCACGTAATTTCACGGGAGAAAAAAAATGGGTAGAGGGTCAAGTTAGCCAAAAACTAGGATCACGAAATTATGTAGTAGAAAGAAGTAATGAACCAACTATTACTAGGCATATTGATCAAATTAGAAGGCGCTGGGTTGATCTAGATTTACCGTCCTCCACTCCGGATACGGTGTCGCATACCTCACGAGTCACTCCACCTGCCATCCCAACCGGGGGTCCCTCGCACCCGGTAACTGATAGTTCAGCGCTTCGAACGTTGCCGAGCGCCACCGTCCCGCCGCCGCCGAGATACTCCAGACGGGAGCGGAAACCGGTTGATCGATTTGTGTGCTCATAGAATTACTTACCTACGGATAATTAATTACTGTGTCCTAAAATTTATTATTATGTTAAGCTCATATATGCAGTGTTAAGTAACTCTGCCTAAAATGTAAATTACATTATAACGTTAAGTCTTAGTTATTAAGGTAAACAATTATGTTACCTAGGTAGTACCTAAAATTAAGGGTGAGGGTGTAATCTATGAATGAATGAAGGTGAAACGTTCACAATATTTATTTGTATTTTTGTAGGGTAAGTTCTTCTCAAATAAACGTTGTAACGATCGGACGCGTTTCTTCTGCTTCCTAATACTAATTAGTGTACTGTGCCGTATTACATATTTTACAGAGATATAACATCGCCCTGTCTTACACCTCTTCGCAATGGAATCGCCCTCGTATTCGGTTCCTGTACTCGGACCGACATGGTGGCGTTGTTATATAGACACTTTTACACGTCTATATACCTATAGTCTATGTGACACCGCTGAAGAGACCGAAGCACCGCCCAAGTTTCGATGGAATCAAAGGCCTTCTCATAGTCCACAAAAGCTAAACATAGAGGCATATTATACTCCTCGGACTTCTGTATAATTTGCCTTAGCGTATGAATGTGGTCTATGGTACTGTAGCCTTTTCGGAATCCGGCTTGTTCGGGAGGCTGGAAGTCATAGAACCTACGTGCGAGACGATTCGTGATGACCCTTGAGAACAGCTTGTAGACATGGCTCAGGAGTGAGATGGATCTATAGTTCTTCAATAAGGTTTTGTCTCCTTTTTTGAAGAACAACACCACCACACTCCTGTTCCATGCCTCAGGCGTGATGCCCTCTAGCAGAACGGAATTAAAGAGTCTCTGAAGGACTTTAAGTACCGGTGTTCCACCTGCTTTCAGGAGCTCTGCTGTGATTCCGTCCTCGCCAGGTGCCTTATTGTTTTTAAGCTGTTTCAGGGCCATCCTAATCTCGTAGAGGCTAATGTCCGGGATGTCTTCAGTGTAGTGTCGGCTCAGGATAGCTCGTGGGTCTCCGGCCGAGCTATCATCGGGTTTGGCTACTGAGGTGTACAACTACCCATAGAACCTTTCGATCTCCCTCAAAACCTCTGCTTTCGTCGACGCTACACTGCCGTCCTCCGTCTTAAGCTGTGTCAACAGGCTTTGCCCAATAGACATGTCCCTTGCAAACACTTTGGAGCCTTGGTTCCGCTCTATTGTTTCTTTAACACTATTCGTGTTAAAGGCTTAACGACTAATATCAACCGATACTAGCGGGGACACACGTCTTAACGTGCCTCCAAGTTTGAAGTCTCTACAATCAGCGGTCTAGACTGTGCTGAGATCCGCCAGTCAGTCACGCGAGGACCAAGCATTTTATAAACATAGAGGTGACTGTTTTTATTTTGTAATTATATAAATACATAAAAAAGTGTTTGTTTTTGATTATAAGTCAAATTCTTTGTATAAATAAACCCATTTGAACATTCAACATTAATATCTTAACGATTCTTATTACGATCACGGCTCAAGATTTTTTTGTCGATCTCGCCCAGCTTATGTTATGTCCGTGTGTCTACACATGCACACATGAACAATAACGGTGTTTTTACCTATTCTCGCGCGTAATAATTTTGTGGACTGGCTCTTAACACGACTGAAAAATAAAGAAGGCAAGCATACGCGCTAAAGCCGCCCAAAGCGTACCGATCAAAGCGCGCGCGTCTGTCTTAACGACATCTATCAGGTATTTTGGTCTTCGTGTCATACTTTATTGTAGGTAATTTATTAAAGTATATTAAGGCATAATTTATTCATGGAAAACAATAGAATACCATCAATAAAATGTAAAATTGTATTAGAAGTAGGTATTTGATTCAATTCAAAAAACTATTTATTAAACCCACACTTATTTATTAATTAAAACCCAATAATAAACTGACATTAATTTGTCAAAATAAGAAGTGACGCGCGCGACGGTCCAATCCCAACTAAACTTGTTAATACAATCTGATCGTTAACGAAAACTAGGGCTTCGATTGCATTGACGTCAATGCGATTGAAGTCTCGTGTCATCATTTTTATTTTTAATATCTGGCCATGTGATTTCCAATATAACAGTACCTATGGTGTCTATAATGTTTGTTTTTGTAGAGCCGGTTTTCGGAACCTCCCGGTCTGGGCGTCCTGTGATCCACATGGGGCATTACCGCTTCAACATGTGGAGTGGCAGCCAGGGTCCACGAGCCAGGTGGATTTGTGTGAAGGTTCACTCCGGCTGCCGTGCCACGCTGGTCACCTACGATAACGTCATCGTCAAACAGAAGCCGCACAACCACTGAGATGGTTGACTAGGAGAGAATGCTATTAGCATTAAGTTTACCTTTTGCACACTTTTATTTGTATAATAAAGTTTTAAATAAATAAATGGATAGACGGATCCAACCTCTAAGGGTGTTCGGGCGTCACGTGGTCACAAAGAAAAAAAAATGCAAATAATATTTATTTCTTTTACAGTATGTACGTTTTATACATCAATATAAAACAATTTAAAATAAAAAAAAGCTTATTCAAAGTGGTCTCCATTGGCTGCAATACAGTCCTTTTAACGTCGAGGCCAGTTATCAATAGAGGCACACACTCTTTCCGTGGGAAAATTCTTCACTGCCAATCGTATAGATTGTTTTAGGGACTCCAAATTATCATGGCGTTTAGAGCAAGCCGTACTCTCTAAAACTGACAATAAATCATAATCCAGCGGATTAAGATCGGGACTAGACGACGGCCAGTCTTCAGCTCTGATGAAGTACGAAACGTTCGCTTCTACACTCTGCTAACTAATCGGGAAGCTTCCTTAGAGGTTTGAGCATAAATACGGTCATTTTGTTTGTTAAAATGTTGCTCAATTGTAAAGATTTTCTCATCCGTAAACAAAAAAATTCTGTGACCTTTAAGTACCGCTTTAGTAGTTTTTTCAATTTTACCATCCTATTCTTTTTTTAAATTATTAGTTAAAAATGATCAGTGCGTCTCTTATGGGCTGCAAGTCCTAAGTCATCTTTTAAAATACGCGACATGGTTCTGGGTGCTATCTTCATCTCCAAAGATAAAATCTTTTGCTTTCGGACAGGATTTCTGCGAATTCTTTCCCTTACTGCTTTAACCACCTTTTTCGTACGAACACTACGTGGACGGCCAGATCTTTTTCTGTCACAAACAGAGGAGGTCTCATTGTACTTATTAATAGCCCGGTACACAAACATTTGACAAATACCAAGCGTATGGAGAGTTTTAAAAATTGCATTTGGCTCCATACCAACTTTGTGTAATGCAATCACAGCGATTCGGTTCTCTTTATCACCCCACTCCATTTTAATATCGCAAAATATTATAAAATGTATTGGCGCCAAAATTAGAAAATACAATGAGCAATCGTATAAAAATGACAGATTCTAAATTCAAATGTATCTTTCTTATTTTTTATTGTAACAGTATTTATGGCCAAACTATGTATATGCCAGTCTCACTTGATCAACTTGTAGAGCAGCAGCCAGATTTCACTAGTTTTGGGGATCTGTGCTAAAAAGGTAAATTTTAACTGCCCCACCACCCTCGTCACCTGCGATATAGTTATAGTCAAACAATGACAAATTGTAAAACAAAGGACGAGCCAAATTCAATGGGGTGGTTAAGAGTTGAGTCTTGAATATAGGAAAAATAATAATAAAAATCTTTTTTTATATTTTCCTTTATTACAAACTCGATTGAAAACCACCCCTTTGAATTTGCTTTGTACTGTTTAACCCTCTGTATAAATTATAATAATACGCCAATTTACACGGATTCATGAAATTAAATTACTTATCATTTACGTGTGACATGAGGCAAATTGAGGAGTTAAATTATTGAATTTATTGACTGTGTCTGATCTCTTTTTACGAGTAAAGGATAATTTGAATGCTCAACATTTTCCCCCGTCGTTTCTTCTTTACCTGCTCCCTTTACATTATACTATGCAAATCATCACATACCGTTGCAGTTAAAGCTTTACCCATGTAGGTGTTTTGGAGGCTGCAGGGCCATGTACACAGTAAAATTAGTTAACTTATAAGCAATCGCAAACTTTGTCATTTGTTGCAGAGCTCCATCATGGCAAAACCAAATTTGAGCGTATTAAAACTGGGAACCGCGTTTTGCACCACGACGGTCACCGTTACTGCAAGCACGAGACGCACAAGAACGACTGCGTCCGGTGGGCCTGCGCAGCCAAACACCGGCTTAGGTGCAAAGCCAGCGTTACCACGTTCAACGATATCATTATCAGTGTCAGGGGACAACATAACCACAAACCACCGACATGAGTACCTAGGTATATTCGTAAACGTTTCTAAGCCATAATTTACTTTTTTGACTATTAAAAAATCAGCCCTTACTGAAATAGAACAATAAATAATTTGCAAATAAAACGTACTAATAAAAAAAAACTGACGTAAAGAAGGATTGCTTTATTATTATTTTGACTAAGTACAGTCACCCACACGAAAAGAACATATTTTTAAATGTATACATTTTCGTCGACGCTATAAAAATAAGATCTACTAGGGTAAAACATATTGTATATCTAATGCTTTAGAATGTTTTTAACACTCACAGTGTCATATTTTCACAAATTTCGCAGGATCGGACTGACAGCACGGTAGCTCAATTGGTAAGAGCGTTTGGCCCGGTCTGCCAAAAGGTTGCTGGTTCAAGTCCCGCCCGTGCGCAAATTTTTGGTCTCTTATTTCATCTTTATGAATATAAAATATGACACTGTGAGTGTTAAAAACATTCTAAAGCATTAGATAGCGAAAGCGACATCAATTTCCAAGTTGAATTTATTCTGTAAAGAATAACTTCTTGGGCCATCTGTTTCATAAACAGACGGCTAAGGCCCGAGTGCACCAACAGATGGTTACATTTTAAACAGTCGGTTATGTCTTAAACGACTGTTTAAAAATATTTTGCTGTTCACCACTCACTAACCAATGATTAGGTGCTATAATCAAGTGTTTAACTTAAACGAGGTAGCCATCTTGGTTTAAACATCGGTTAGCGTGTTAACATTGACATTTCTATTGTTTTGTGTGATCCTCTTTCTTTGTGCCTGCTTGTGACTGTGATTGAAGTGAACCTGTTTGTTTGTAAAAATGGAAGATGCCATGAATTACATTTTTGAAGAAGATAATGTTTTAGAAAATTATGAACAGCTTGAAAATGTTTTACGTGCACCACGCCTACTTCAAATACGGCGCAATTACTATGAGGAATATGATGAGAAAGCATTCCAAACAAGATTTCGTTTGTCAAAAAAGAGTGCCATCGAGGTTCTTGAAATAGTTGAAAGTAATTTGGAATACCTACCCGAGCGACAGGTAAAACTTAATTTTCCATGCCCTTTTTTTACATCAACATAATCGTTCCTGTTGTTATTTGCTCTAATTTTACGAATATGTAACGAAGGTAAATCTTTTTTCAGGAACAACTCTTTGTCGCCTATAAATCAGCTGCTACTTACTTTGCGGTACTATGCGACAGGAAGTCAGCAATTAACAATTGGAGACTTTTCTGGTGTAAGTAGATCTACTGCAAATAGGACGATACATCGAGTGACTGCAGCAATTGCTTCACTTCACAAGAAGTTCATACGATTTCCTGATACTCCAGACGAAATTCGATACACTCAATTGGATTTTTACAATATTGCCAAGTTCCCTAAAGTAATAGGGTCACTGGATTGCACGCACATTAAAATTATTTCCCCTGGAGGCAACCATGCAGAGACCTTTAGGAATCGTAAAGGGTACATGTCAATTAATGTACAGGCAGTATGTAATGCCAGGCTTCTATTCACCGACCTCGTAGCTAGATGGCCAGGCAGTACCCATGATGAACGGATTTTCAGTGCATCAAGAAGAAATGCACTGTTTGAATTAGGAACATACAATGACTCTGTTCTTGTCGCAGACAGTGGTTACATGAACAGAAGTTACATTATGATGCCTCTTGCTACAGTTCAGGCTCATGAGGAATCTTTATACAATGAGTCCCAAATAAGAACAAGGAATCCGATAGAACGGTTATTTGGAATATGGAAGAGACGGTTTCCAGTTCTAGCATTGGGCATGAATGTTAATTTAAAAAACAGTCTTCCCATAATTGTTGCCACTGGTGTATTACACAACATATTGCAATTAAAGGGAGAGGAATTACCTCTTGATGACCCTGAATTGCAACTGCCTGCACCATGGGAGACTATCTTAGAGCAAGGCAGCATAAGGCAACGATATACTGGTGAAGATCAAGGCCAGACATTAGATATTAACCCAACAAGAAGACAGTTAATTAACAATTATTTTAGTTCACTATGAAGTAATAAGAACATGACTGAACATTTAAACAACTTTCTTTTTATAAATAAAATGATTATACCAGATAAGAACCTAGTTTTTCTGTTTATTCACTTATTAAATGTAACTTACATAAGTAAATAAATTAATTGCTACAGGTGCTAAATAAATAAAATGAAATATAAATATGTTAAAATATTTATTATATACACATTTATCTTAAACTAGGTATCATTTTCTAATTTACTTGTTTTAATTTTTTCCTGCTTTAATTGCTCTTCCAATATCAGCAATCGCTTTTCTGATTCATTTTGAGCATTACTAATCAGTGTTTTAACGAGATTGATCTTTTCTCGTATTAACTGATCTCCCAAATTTTCTTTTTCTGGTCTGCGTCTTCGTAGCCAAGCATTATCTTTATTCTTCAAACACTCTGATACTGGTCTCTTTAAAGAATTAGGGGTCCACCCTTCCCATTTTAAAGTATCATCCTGCAACAAGATGTGTATTTGTAGTTATTATATACAATACATTGTAAATTAACAACAGTAGTTACTAATAAAGAAATTATGATTAATGAACATAGATCAATCATGTGTAAAACATTCCTAAAATGCTCACATCACACTTTTTCTTTGAACTTGAAGCCTGAGGTTTCACATAATCATGCTGAATACTCTTTTCTGGCTCACAATTTGGCTCCTCCTCCATTGCCTCAAAAGTATTTCCAATGTCAAACTGAAACAATTTTATTAATTGGAGACAAGTCACAACCAAGTCAAATAGTAAAAAAATATTATGAATCATAGGCTCATAAATCAGGCACATAGATTTGAAATATTCTAAAACATTCTTTAAAAAAATACAATAAATTTGATGTACGTTGTACAAGTTTATCTAGTTTATCTACTGGGCCTGGCATGAAAATCAAACGCTTTGTATCTGTGCACTTTAGAAATTCGTTTGAAGCCTGCCTGAGGTAGGTCACTCACTATGTTTATTGATAAATTATTAAAATAGAAAACATACCTCTAATTGAATCTCAACATTATCAGACATTGACGATTCTGGTACATTGTTTTCTTTATTCTGAAAGAAAAGATGGTATTTTTAGGGTTTTTCAAGTTTTGTTTATCACAATGAACACTTTAAGAAACCTCACAAAACATTTCAGCACTTACATTGGAATCAAGAGCATCACTATCATATGGATTTTCCAACCCTTCCAAAGCAGGTCCCAAAATTGCGCCTATGATGCTTTCAGCCCCAGTATTGGGAGGAGGTGGAGGTGGTCTGCCGCCACCTAAAAATAACATTTATGATATAGGTGATCTATGCATAATATCTTAGTTTCGATGTTAGATAAAAAATAACCAAACAATGCTCACCAGTCATGAAATGCTCCCGTCTTCGGCTGGCTGACTGTTTTTTGGATTGTCTCTTAATGTTTTCCCAGCATGTTTTTAAACTGTCGGCATTACGGTAGCAGTGACTGCTAATAGAATTAATTCTTCACAAAGATATTGCCAAGCCAACCCTTTGCTTTTTCAGCAATAGTGGTAGCGTCCGTTCTTTTATTTTCTACTAGTGATTGATGCTTCACTACCAATTCCGTTATTAATGCCTTTTCATTATTTGTGAAATTTTCAGTACGTTTGCGCTTATTCTCCATAGCGATAACAAAACCGAACAAAATAGCCAAAAAACAACAAAAGCGCGCAATTTTGGTAGACGCGAAGAGTCGTTTGACAGTTCACTTAAACCTAAAATGGTACTAAATAAAGGTGGTAGGTACATTACGGAACAACTCATGCAATGAAAGAGCATTTCTTTTTGCAGTATAGTAATATAATACGACCATTACGAATGCCATTCCTGTTAAAGTAAATCTAAGTGAATATCTGTCATTTACACTACGTAGGATTATATCATTCGGTCATTCTTGACAGCTTCGTTCAAAAACGCTCGGTTTGTTAACCGACGTTTGTAAACAGGTTCTGAACACCAAAAAAACGCTGAGTGGTTAAACAGCTGTTAAATGTTAACGGCGCGGTTAAATAATCAATGGTTAAAGTATAGTTGGTGAACTCGGGTCTTAATGGCGCTAAGCGTCACGCAATTGACGTTTTTATAAGAAACCACAAATTTCGCAGGATCGGACTGACAGCACGGTAGCTCAATTGGTAAGAGCGTTTGGCCCGGTCTGCCAAAAGGTTGCTGGTTCAAGTCCCGCCCGTGCGCAAATTTTTGGTTTCTTATTTCATCTTTATGAATATTGTATATCTATTAAAATGCATAATTTAACTGTTTTTGTATTGGATCTCATCTTCTGATTCATCATAACCTTATTCGAGTGTATGGTAACATATTTGTTATAATGTTTATTTAACATTACAGAGCCCTATTTTACAACTTCACGGTTCGGCAAGCGTGTTCTGCAAATGGGGAAACACAGGTACAACCAACACAGCCGGTACCAGAACAGCCCCAAATCCAGATGGGTCTGTACAAAGATCGCTTCAGGGTGTAAAGCTCATGTTGTCACTATTATGGACCAGATTGTCGCTGCCAATTTTAATCATTCTCACGATTAAAAATAATTCAATAATCTTTGCGTAGGACGTCAGATTTATTTTTAACTATTAATGTAATGTTTTCAGAGAATGTGTTATGAATATGATATTATTTTAACCAAAAAAGTTCTTGTTTTTGTACCTGACTTTATGCCTACGAGAACATATTTTATGAGCGGTGATTACGGATAGCTGGGTACCTAGTGTTAAATGATTTCATCAGATTATAACAGTAATTTATTTAAGATATGTGTTCTTTGTATTTATTGTAATAAGTAGATTTAGGCTTCACGTCACAAAGATATTTCGTTCAAATACTATGTAGAGGTATGTTTTTTACATAATACAGTGATACATCGAAATTTTATTAAGTTTGTCTATAAGTCTTGTTTTTGGGATTCAAACTTATCGAAAAATAAATAAAATACTAAGTCACACGTTAAACCTAAACGTTATTTTGTATGTAAGCCTGTCCTACAAATACGGAGGCACAGGTACAACCGATACAGCGGCAACAAAGAGCCCAAAGCCAGGTGGGTCTGCACGAATATCGCCACCCGGTGTAGAGCGCACGTCACCACCGTTTGTGACAACATCGTCAACGCTTCAGTCTTCTTCTATTAGTACAGTGACTTCTAAGAATAAAAGGATGCATTATTTTTTGCATATACCTACTCATAGTTAGTTTGTCTTTAAATTTTTGGCTAGAAGTAGTTTGACTAATGAGTAGCATTCACGTTTAATTTAAGTTTTTGTCTGTTAATTATTTTTTTATGTAAATACATTAATAAAATACTAAGTCACAGGTTAAACCTAAACGTTAGTTTTTAATTACAGAACCGTTATTCACAACTTCACGATTCGGCTATCCAGTCCTACAAATAGGAAGACACAGGTACAACCGCCACAGTAACTATAAGGATCCTAGGGCTAGATGGGTGTGCACAAAGATCTCCGTCGGCTGTAAATCCCATGTTGTTACTGTTTTTGACAAGATCGTCAGCGCTTATTACGAACATTCTCACGATTAGACAAAGTATATTGATTACATTATTTTTAGTATTTTATTTTATTATCAGATTACATTTTTCATCATCATCATCATTATCAGCCAAAGGACGTCCACTGCTGAACATAGGCCTCCCCCACGGATTTCCACAGCGACCGATCACTAGCGGTCTTCATCCAGTTTGATCCTGCGATCTTTATAAGGTCGTCTGTCCATCTTGTTGGTGGACGTCCCACGCTGCGTCTCTGGTCGAAGGGTCTCCAATCTAGAACTTTCCTGCCCCAACGGCCATCAGTTCTTCGCGCTATGTGCCCTGCCCATTGCCACTTGAGCTTACTGATTCTCAAGGCTATGTCCGTTACCCTAGTTCTTCTACGTATCTCCTCATTTCTGATTCGATCCCGTAGAGAAACACCCAGCATAGCCCTTTCCATCGCTCGTTGTGTGATTTTGAGCTTCATTATAAGGCCCATAGTAAGAGACCATGTTTCGGATCCGTATGTCATCACTGGTAACACACACTGGTTGAAGACTTTCGTCTTCAGACACTGAGGTAGATGAGATGAGAAGACACTCTTGCGCAATTTCCCGAACGCTGCCCAGCCGAGTTGGATTCGTCGATTGACCTCTTTTTCGAAGTTGGACCTACCCAATTGGATCACTTGTCCCAGGTAGACGTACTCGTCGACAACTTCGAGAGTTGAGTTCCCAACGGATACTGGAGTGGGTACGACAAGGGAGTTCGACATAATTTTCGTCTTTTCCATGTTCATTTTAAGACCCACTTGTTGGGATACTCGGTCAAGGTCTTCTAGCATAGTGCCAAGATCGTCCAGCGTCTTTGCCACAACAACTATATCATCGGCAAATCGGAGGTGTGTGATGTATTCGCCATTAACATTGATGCCGATTCCTTCCCATTCCAGAAGTTTGAAGGCGTCTTCCAATGCCGCTGTGAACAGTTTCGGAGATATGACATCTCCCTGTCTCATACCTCTCCGCAATGGAATCGCCTTCGTGTTCTGCTCCTGTACTCGGACCGACATGGTGGCGTTATTGTAAAGGCACCTTAACACCTCTATATACCTATAGTCTATGTGGCACCGCTGCAGAGACTGAAGCACCGCCCAAGTTTCGATCGAATCAAAGGCCTTCTCATAGTCCACAAACGCTAAGCATAGAGGCATATTATACTCCTCAGACTTCTGTATAATTTGCCTAAGCGTATGAATGTGGTCTATGGTACTATAGCCTTTTCGGAAACCGGCTTGTTCGGGAGGCTGGAAGTCATCAAACCTACGTGCGAGACGATTTGTGATGACCCTTGAAAACAGCTTGTAGACATGGCTCAGGAGTGAGATGGGTCTGTAGTTCTTCAATAAGGTTTTGTCTCCTTTTTTGAAGAACAACACCACCACACTCCTGTTCCATGCCTCAGGCGTGATGCCCTCTAGCAGCACGGAATTAAAGAGTCTCTGAAGGACTTTAAGTACCGGTGTTCCACCCGCCTTCAGAAGCTCTGCTGTGATTCCGTCCTCGCCAGGTGCCTTGTTGTTTTTGAGCTGTTTAAGGGCCATCCCAATCTCGTAGAGGCTGATGTCCGGGATGTCTTCGGTGTAGTGACGGGTCAGGATAGCTCGTGGGTCTCTGGCCGAGCTATCAACGGGTTTGGCTACTGAGGTGTACAACTGCCCATAGAACCTTTCGATCTCCCTCAAAACCTCTGCTTTCGTCGACGCTACACTGCCGTCCTCCGTCTTAAGCTTCGTCAACAGGCAATTTTGTAACATTATATTTATGTAAATTTGTGAAATCAGGATCTGTAATGTCTGAACAAACGAATGTGTTCAAATGTGTGTGAATTTTGACTTACATGTTCGGGCTTCCTACATTATGGAAGTATACCAATCTCTTTAGACAGAGCATTTCGTATCATTATGATATAAGTTTAAGTACAGAGAAGTTTGTTTTAATTATAATCGCCCCTGTATTTTGAATACGAACTAATAACTCTGAAGCCGACGTTATAAACTCTAAAATTAATTACGAGTACCACATTACAGACCCAAATCTCACGTCACGATTTGGCAAGCCTGTCTTACAAACAGGGAGACACAGGTTCAACCAAAACAGTCGGTACAAAGAACCCAAAGTAAGATGGGTCTGTACCAAGATATCTTCCGGGTGCAAAGCTTACATTACGACGACTTTTGGAAAAAGCTTTAGCTATTAAGTAATTACCACTCAGGTATAAGTTTTCGCTTAGGTGACCTCAGCTGTAATTTAGTTAAAATGATGGATATAAATAGAATTAATTTATTTAAACTTCGTCGGTGAATCAAGTTTAATATTTCCCTATCTTTATCGCAAAAAAGGGTAGGTATGTAGGTATTATATGATATTATGTCGCTTTTTTGTGATCACTGACATATCATTAGCGTACACTTTTTGTATTAATGTTCGTAACTCTTATTACAGAACATGATTTTGAATTTACAAAGACTCAATTTGGGAACCCACTGCTGCGGTACGGCAAATACAAATTCTGTCGGATACAAAAGAACGCGACTGGCGCTAAAATCAGATGGCAGTGCAATAAGGTCACCAGCAAACAGTGTCGAGCTAGAATCACCACTTTTGGCGATAGAATTTTGAAGGCTACCAGTTACCATAACCATGACCCGTAAAAAGTAATTCAAACAAACAACAATCAATTTTCTTAATAATGACTAAATTTTTCTTTACTCTATGTATTTTTCAATTATAGGTAGGTATCAGCTGATGTATTTGCTGTATAGTTTGTTTTCTGTATATTTAAAAATAATAATAAATACTTAATCTTTTTGCCAACCATATGCAACGAATAATTACAGAAAACAGCTTAACTATATCGTAGGATTACAATTCAGACTGTATTTTTTTATTTATTTTTTTAATCTTTATTTAAGGAGCTTGATCACATTGTGATTATGTCGCTCAATCAAGTTTTCTTAAAACTAAATCACATTAAACTATTATCTATTATCAAGACATATTTTAACTACTTTGAGCAGATGAGAGGCTGAATCTGATGTAGGTGAAACCAGAACCACGTTGCAATAGCCGACATCTCTTAACAAGTTACCAAAATATATTTTCCTTGCATCTGCGTTTCGAGCACAATCAACAATGACATGGTACATATCTTCCACAACTCCACACATCTGGCAGTTTGGAGATGGTACTTTTTTCATCAAATACGCGAATTTGTTAAGGGGTATGTGACCAGAACGAAGTCTCAAAGCCAGGACTATATCCGTTCTACTCAGGGAGCAATCAATCCATGGGGATAATAAAGGGTGGGGTTGTATAGTCCTGTACCATATGCCTTTTTCTCTCGACCTCTTATCAAAATACTCTTTCCATAATTCCTAGCATCTCCCTCTAACGGCAGGAATAAGTTCCGAGTAATACGGTTTGATGGATAAGGACAGGCCGTCCGAGCAAGCTTGCTTTGCCAGTGCGTCTACTTTTTCATTACCCGTGAGTCCGATATGGGACGGGATCCACTGTAGCTTAACTAGTTTGTTGTTAGTTAAAAGATGACGAATAGTTTCCAGTAATCATCATAAGCGATCGGTAGACTTCGAAATGTCGAGGTACTTCGAGCCAGATGCTGCAGCAAACTCTTGGGATCGGTTAAAATGACATATTTGTCATATTCTAATGTAGCAACATATGATAATGCTTCTGCAATGGCTATAAGTTCTGCATGCATGATAGAAATATGTTTTGAACCATCGGTATATACTGGCCAAAAGTCTGTGTAATTTTCATTAAGATATAATTTATATTGTACTCGTAGTGATTACGTGAAGAATGTATATGTTTAGTGTTCACTCACTCACTTCCATTATATTTTTGGCCTAACTATTTTAGTGCAGTTTTAAATATAACTATTCAATTATATTTTCAACTTCATGTACGAGTATATTTCAACATTAAATGAATGTAGGTATATAGTAATCAATACTAATAAATATTTAACATATTAAAATTACTCGTATTTAATTGGATTATTAAATCTGTATTATTATGTAGTATTCAGGCTATAAAGAACCATGTCACATTAGTCCAGTAGTTAGTTAAAATACTACCTACCACCCGATAAGAATTTAAAATCCCTCACCACTTAATTAATGCATAAATCCATCAGAAGTCCACTTATCAAGCTATCCACAGTTGAATTCTAGAGCAGTCCGGATATCGGTATGTTTTTATATTTTTATTTATCGTGATAAATATATAAAAAACATACCACTTGTGGTGTCGGGACAACCTGATGCTTCGGATCGGCAACTACAAACTCCCTTTCTGCTCGGGTTCAGCATGAACAAGAGCATAAAAGAGCTAGATTTCAGTACAGTTGCACAGTCTGTATTGTTTATGAATGTGTTAAATGTATAGTACGAGTTTTCACGTCCAGAGAACCCAATGCAAATAATTGGGAATTAGAACTTTGTCTTATTGAATATCACGGTAAAAGCCGAAAAGAAGCGGTGGCGGTGCACCAGATGACACTCTCGTGCATCGCTTTACTTAAATGATAGAAAATGAAGTAATTATAAGTAATAATGTACATCATCGTTGAGGTTAACCACATAAAGTATATGTTAAAAGTTTATTGAGTTTCCTATCTTCATACATCCTATCCACGCTTAATATTATTTTTGTACCTACCACAGACCTTCCGATGATGCGCTACGGCAAATATCACTTCAGCCTTCTGAAAGCCACAGCGAACGCCGTGAAGCAGCGGTGGCGCTGCGTGAGGTGGTACCGCGGCTGTCGCGCTTCCCTCCACATGGTAGAACTAGAAGTAATAAAGTTTAAAGGTGTACATAACCACTGAATTTTCATAAATACGTATTAACATTATTACGAGTTTTTATTACTTGCCAAATGTGGTATCCACGAAATCAAGCAACAAAACAGTAAAATCGTAGTTACGTTTCATAAATACCTTAGTACAAGATATGTGGCGTAAGTTTGGTTCTTTTCAGAGACTATTGATTGGAGCCGTAAAAATATTCTGAACATTTTTTAGTTTTTGAGTCAGTTCTATTTCCACCAAGCCAAGCATATAAATCAAAAGCACATTGTGCTAATTATCTTCATTTAAAAAATATATAGCATGTTTCTTAGAGCAAAATTGTATATCTTTAATCTACAACGTCTGTCTCCTAAAAACATCGACTCATGTTTTAACAACGACAAAAAAACTCACTTCCCATACTAAATCGATCTCGTTACCCGTCAGATTTCTATCGAGAGCCGTGTTTTTTAATTATCATTCGACCCATATTTCTAGGAGGACTAGTAAAATTACTTATTTGAAATAGCGTCCTTCATTTATCAGGTATTTAGGTTTGAAACACCTTGTATTATTAAGTTTGTCTCGATCATAACTAAAAAGCATTATCGTTAGTTAACCTGTCTACCAGACACAGGGGAGAAGCTGATCTTCATAGCATTGCAACGTGGCGGGTCCAGTATTCGTGTGAATCAGCATCAGTTCAGGCTGGAGATCAAGAGCCACGGGCCCAGGATCCGTGGTAATGCACCAAGTCAGTTCACGGGTGTCAAGCTTATGTTGTTACTATCTAACTATCTATAATATTATCATCGTTAGGACTTACAACGAACATGTCCGTTATGACCACGAAATTTCCACAACTTTACACTAAAAGGTTTCCTCTTCAACATTTTGTCCACTGGAATAACATGTGTATCTCGCGAAAGCGGCTTATTTTACTTTAGTTCAATATTAAAAAGATGAAAGATTTTTAGTTTTTTCTATTGAATCTAAAATACAGAAATCATTAAAACAAAATCTGTTACTGGTATACCTAATATTGCCTACAATTCTACATTTTTACTATGTCAAAACTATGAAAATAATAATGTGCGATGGGATAGGAGTGCCCACCAATTGATTTTATGCAAGTGTTCAAAATTTTAGTTCAAAATTATACTAATCTTTCATACTACTGCACTTGCTTAAATTGTATCCATTTATTTGCCATTTTACAAAAATACTCACTTTAAAGAAGCTCTATAATAAAGGTACTTATTTATGTATTTCTTTATGATCACGACCACCTTATACTCTAACCATCTCCTCCTCAGGAGAGGTGGTGTTCATAACCTCTCGCCGGGGCAATTCCATGATCCGTCTGGGTGACTATCACTTCCGGCTGAAGAACAAGAGCCTCGGCCCGAAGCGGCGGTGGACCTGCACCAAGTGGGACGAAGGCTGTCGCGCGCTCATCATCACTATAGATGGAGTCACCGTTGAATGCAACAACGTGCACACTCATCTGTGAAATTGATAGCAATATTTATATAACAGTAATATATAAAAAGTAACATAAGCATGATAAATCATAAACACAGACCAAGTGGGAGTCGGATTCACGCACGAAAGTTTCCGAAACATTTACTAGGAAAACAATAATAATTGCTATTAGCAAAAAATCGCGTTTGTTGTATGCGAATGGGTGCCCCCTTAAATATTTATATTATTTTGTTTTTCGTATTTGTTGTTGTAGCGGAAAAATAATTTTATACTCTTCTCTTTTTAGGGTTCCGTAGCCGAATGGCAAAAAACGGAACCCTTATAGTTTCGTCAAGTCTGTCTGTCTATTTGTCCGTCTGTCTGTCTGTCTGTCCGTCCGTATGTCACAGTCATTTTATTCTGTAACTATAAGCATCACACTGTAGGAAGATGTATCCTGTGTCGGAAGTCTCGACATAGTTCCCTGTAAAACCACCAGGTGGCGCTCGAAAAATGCTGAAACAAAATTAGTGTTTTCGTGTATTTATTGATTAAGAAGAATTTTCGAATGAAGCTTTAAAATAACAAATTTTTTTAAAGATTTATTAAATATACAAGCTACATAAGTTTAAACGATATTTGATGAATGAGAAAATCATAAAAATGAAATTGTCGACGCGAAATGTCAAAAATTTTGCATCAGACTTCGTCCGCTGTTAACCGCTTTACGATTCTTATAAAAAAAAAATGACACTTAAGGCTGACTTATAATGACAATACATGAAACTTGAATATATATATATATATATATATATATATATATATATATATATATATATATAAATTCAAGTTTCATGTATTGTCATTATAAGTCAGCCTTAAGTGTCATTTTTTTTTTATAAGAATATAATAAATATAATATAATATATATATATATATACATTATATTATATATATATATATATATTAGTCATACCTATACGTTTCTTTGGATAGGTCTTTTAAATTGGAATAAAGGTTTCTAAAACCATTTTCTCTAAAAGTCAAACGTTTGCGAGATATACGCTTCCAAAGTGGTAAAATGGGCGTCCCCCTCTTTAACTTCTAAACTAAGCGAGTATAAATTAAAAAAAAATGTAGATCCTAACTAATGATTTCAACGAAAACTGGTTTGGATGGGATCGAACTAGTAGTTTTTGGATATAGCACATTTTCAACAACCGCAAACATGACTTTGTTTTTCATACAAACACTATGAAAAACGAAGTTATATTTGCTGCCAGTAAGTTAGTGGATCCCTAATTCAGTTAAAGTTGGCACGGAATTCTTAGTGGGCGAGACCGACTCGCACTTACCCGGGTTTTTGCCTTTTTAACTTTACTAGCGGACCCAGCAAACTTTGGTTCGCGCCCAGCAACTTTTGTAAGAATATAGCTCCAAAAATGAATATCTCACCCGTTATGACGTCAACAAAGAGAACTTTTGGTGGAATTTTGGAGGAGTTGTCGGGTCACTGTTCTATCCTAAACTAACCTGGATGTAATAAAAAAAAGGGAGTAATGACGCTCGACAGCCGCTGCCGCGGCACGTTCACTTCGCTCGATCGTCTTCGCGCGTTGTCGGGTCACTGTTCTAAACATAAAATTATTATCCCTTTGGAATAGAACGACAAAAGCGAGATGTCACTAGCAGTAAACTGTGTGATAAAAAGAGATGGGTAGCAGAACCATTTTTGTCAGATGTCAAACAGTTGACCGCCCTGCAGAAGCTCGCTGAAAATTACGTGCATTTGATTTTTTATATTTAAAAGTGAAATTGTGTATATTTTGGAGAAATAATGTGTCTGAAACATGGTGACTTGATCGGTGATTGATTGTTATGCATTACAGACGCATAACCCCAAGAAATAATCATTTAACAGGTAGATTAGTCCAAATCGAAGCCTCTTAATACACGACTTATATTTACCAATGCGCTTTAAATTTAAAGTACGCAGTTTGATTATTCTATTCTACAAACGTTAATTTACGTAAAAAATAAAGACAGAATAACACAGGGAGTGTATATCGACGAATATTTTGTATAATGAAATAACATTTAGTTTTACACTAGAGCTGCATGTTCAATATTTTGTGTCGACTGTTTATCATGCAGTAAACTACTATATTTAACTTAGGAACATTGTTATAAATCACCTGATCGAAAGGTTATCTCATTTAAAGCTACAAATGTTACTTACTAATGTTAGTTACTGACATCTTAAATCGGTTTCGTTTGACAGCTATTACTTGTCAAATTCGTTTTCATTTCCCCCCCAATCATTGTACTACGTATCATTTTTATATGTATTAAACGAACCTTATTTTACTTAAAAGGAGAACATTTAATTCACAATAATAATATTAATGCTGGTTAGTAGTAATATGCTCGTAGCGCAGTGGTAGCAGCGCTTTGGTAGTAATACCGAAGTTAAGCAACCTACTTCGCGGTCGTGTTCGGATGGGTGACCATTCTGGCTCTAATAAGTGACGTATATTACGAGCACCTCTGTGCTTCGGAAGGCACGTTAAGCCGCACAGGCTAACTTTACTTAATAATATGAATAACACAAATGGGGAGGAGAAGATGACAAAAGTGACATCTGAAAAGTCCTGTTTCACCGTTTTACTTATATGTGCAGTACTTAAAACTGGAGAACGGGTAGTTTTTCTTGATTCTAACTTTGTTAAATTTGTCTTGGCCTTTATATTATTACCTATCTCCTTATTTGCTTAAATAATTACCGGATACTTAATAAATATGTTTTTTTGAAATGTTTTTATATTCAAATGAAAAAGTCGTATTTATTACCTACTACCCGGCAAAGCAACCCTATGATACAAGTCAGAGCCTACCAATTCAGCTTGAACAAGAGTAAGAGTCGAGGCCCGAAGCAGCGGTGGATTTGCACCAAGTGGACTTATGGCTGCCGTGGCTACGTCATCACCCTCGATGGCACCGTGGTCAGATGGAACAATGAACATAGTTTTCATTTATAAACACATGCACACACCAACACACACACGCAAGCGAGCACACATACACACATGCGGACAGACAGACACACACACTTAATACAAATGGTACCATGTGTATTGGTGTGGATTATGGTTTATATAAGATAAATCGGTCATTGCTGTAAGCTTTACATGTTACTCTAAATACTATCAATAAGAGCTGTTGAAGTAAATTATTTAAAGCAATTCTGCTGTTTTACTTTCTCATTCTCTTAAAGAGGTAGAAAAAAGTCGCCACTGATTGAACCGTTTGAGTGTTTTACCATTCATTCAGCATTTTTCATCGGGTGGATGACGTAATAAATTACAAAAAACTTATTTGTAGACAAATCTTCTTAATCAAGACTATGTACCGTTATTATTTTCAGAGCCGGTCTTCGTCAAATCGAGCCGAGGAAACTTAATGATAAGAATGGATGGAAACAACTTCTATTTGCACAAACACTCGACAAGGATAGAAGATGGAAAGAAGAAACAGAAATGGTTATGCACCAAGACACATATTCGTTGCAAAGCGTATGTTGTCACTTTGGATGATGAAGTCATCAGAGAAAAAGAACATAACCATTAGTGTTTTATATAATATGGAGAATGCTCCGAAACATCATGATATATGTATTCGAAACAAAGAAATTAACGGAAAAATAAAACAGTACAGTAAATATTTGTTTTAGTCAACAAATCCTGTGATTTGGTTCATCCTAATTTCTTAAGAAAAAAAGCTCTATATCCTGATGATACTGATAGACAGCGATTTATTGTACATCATTCTCAAATAATAACATATCAATCAGATAGCAGTTTAATAGATTTTTTGCATTGCTATAAGAAATCAGCGATTAAATAATTATATCCTATTCCAGATGTTCAATATGCCAAGTTTGTGACATCACGACAAGGCTACCCCATGGTGGAGTATGAAGGCAACCGGTACTTCTTGCGGAGAACTAAGCTGAACAACATGATGAATGAGAGAAGATGGCGCTGCAACCACTGGGCCAGGGGCTGTCGGTCCATGATGGTCACCTACAGAGACCGCATACTAATGGTCCGGAGTGACCACACGCACTGGTAAAGATGGCCACATATAGAAGTAAAAGCAAAACCACGTCGCTGCTCAAAATTTGTCCAAAACAAATTATTACGCATTAGCTCTTGCAACCAATTATATATCTCCAATCGTATATATCATCGTATAAACATATATTATTAAAAGAGAATAGGGGTAGGCACCGACTTTTTGTGCACATTTTTGTGAATTCGTAATTAATGTAGTCCGTCTTGGACGAATAAAATTTTGTTTTGTTTTATAATTTTAGGACGAATTAAACTGCTTTGGGATTTTTCGAAAACGATTCCATCAAACAACGATATATTAGACTGTTAAAACTGAAATATTTGGTTGTTACATAATATTAATTAAATGAGTGTTTTCTTAAATGAAATGTTATTACTTCACAGTTATGTTCGCGAGATCGAAATTCGGAAACCCAATAATAGTGCATGGTAACTACAGATACGCCCTTAAAAACGAGCGTGGAAATGTTAAGAAAAAACGCTGGCGTTGCATCAAGTTTAAAAATGGCTGTCGGTCCTCAATAATCACTGTAGAAAATCAGATCGTCTTCCACAACAATAACCATACGCATAATTAGGTTACTGATATTTTGTAATCTTTTTTTTTTGTTTTTATAGTTTTTTCACTATACAAACTTAATACCTATCACTAATTCGTTAAAGAAAGCACTTGCTGAATTCAACAGGTTTGCCAAAACGTGTCAGTGGCCAAGCGGTATATGCATGCGCCTGGATAGCGTCAGGTCAGAAACAGGGATCGTTCAGTTCCTTGTCTGACATAGTTGCTTTTTTATAGGTGCAATTTATCAAAAGGCATTATCAAGAATTAATTTCATTGTGGAAAATACCCTATATTGGGGGTCAACTCCGAAACCCCACCATAAGGCAGTGATTTTTGTTTTTATTTTTACAACATTTACCTTACTCGTTAAATTTACGGCGCCGTAGCGGTTGGAGTCTCACGTCGTGGTAGGGGCTCGTTTTTGTGTTTTTATTTAAAAGTTTTATTTACAAATTTATTGCGCATTCGGGCAATACTTTCTAAAATATCACTAAAACGTAACCATTGACACACCTGTTTTTTTTTAAGTAGCTAAAAGTATTTGTGTCACTTAATAAATTAATGTAGCTACCACTGCTTTCAGTCTATCATTTCAAAAGTTATTAACGATTAAAATTAATCCTTTACTCATATTTACGTAAAGTGGGGTTTTAGAGTTGGGATATTTTACTCGATCAAAATCACTAAAGATATTGCCTTTAAAGTTTTATTAGTACCTACCTAGACACACTTTATATCATTTTTTGCTCAAGAAAAGTAGGGATTTTTGGCGGCAAAATATGTGCATCAATAAAAAATTTGTTTATAACTGCATCTTGGCACTACCAAAGTTTAGACGTCCTTGCTTCTCCTAGGGGATATGGGCATGGACCCCATTGTAAATAAGGCATCTTTCACAAACTGGGCAAGTGTGGTATCATATTGTTTGTAATTTTCTGCGCTTTATCGAATGAGGCCGTTAGTATATTTATAGGATCGATTATGTGAGATATAAAGGGTTTTGATGAATAAGCGAAGGATGTACAAAACATGAACGTTTATTGAACTTGGCAGACAAGTGGAGTATCAGTTTTAAGGTTCCGTAGCCGAATGGCAAAACAAGGAACCCTTATAGTTCCGTCAAGTCTGTGTGTCTGTGTGTCTGTTTGTCTGTCTGTCTGTCCGTCCGTATGTCACAGCCACTTTACAAAAAATAATGATATTTAAAGGGGGCTCCTATACATGAAACGAAAAAAAAATTACAAACCTATGCGTGTGGGGTGTCTATGGATAGGTCTTTTAAATTTACTCATTCGATAAGTCGCATAAAATTACATTGAATATGATACCACACTTGCCTAGTATGTGAAATAAGTATTATTTACTTACATACCCATATCTCCTGGGAGGAGCAAGGACGCCTAAATTTTGGTAGGACTCGGCAGAACCTTATTCCTAGTGCCAAGACAAAGTTATAAACAAAAGTTTCATTGTTCAGATTTTGCCGCCAAACAGTTTTATCTGAGCTTTATGTACTTTATGTTATGTTGTATTGTTAAAACTTATTTTAATAAAAGAAATGCTTTAATTTTATAAACATATTTTTTATATTTGCGATATTAATCAAACTATTTCGTATTCGTCTTCACGATCTACTACAAAAATCGATTTACGAGATTATGAGGTGCAAAAGGTGTTCTTGATATCTCAACTGGGTAACAGTATGATCAGCTTGGCGGTACAGGTTCAACCTTCAAAAACTACTCTATAGACGTAGCAACTGGGACAGTGTACGCCCGGCACCGGTCCACCCGGTGTAATGTCAAAATAAAAACCGTCCACGACGAGATCGTGGTTTGCAACAACGTACACAATCAGTAATCCAAGCAAGCACGGAGTAAGTCATTTATAAATGTTTCTAGTGAGACAACTGCCTAACTTATAACATTGGAAAATAAAAGCTTTGCATCGCTATTTTCCAAAGGTTTTTTTTCATTTTCCAATTTTATTAATTACAGATCTTGTTTTCATCACGAATATGACGCTGTTCAACAAGTTCTAATATCTCAATGATTGCAGCAAATTATTTAATTTTACATAGTTCTAAAGATACTTTAGCACGCACGAGCATAAACAAACTTGTGTAAAAAGATGATTTGTTGATTTCAGAAGTACAATTTATTACATCATGTCAAGGCAACCGTATGTTGTACGGCTACAAGTTCAGCCACCACAAGCACTCCAGCCGCCGCGACCTGGACAGGTGGGTGTGCGCCAGGAACAGCGCCACCCGGTGCAAGGCCGTCATCAAAACTGTCTATGACATGATGGTGTATTGCAACAACGTACACAATCATTAACCTGCCCCTCTCCCTCTCCTCCTTAAAATAAGAAAAGATTAGTATAAAGTTATGGGCACAACTCACTTTTCATAGGAAGTAGACAACAACAACAAAAAAACATCAATTTATTTTCTACCTATTGATTTTAACCTCTAAAATTCACAACATCTGTAGATTTTAGCCAGGTTTCGTTAAGGATCAAAATATCTATATTTAAGGAACTAAGTAACTGAGAGATAAATGGAGTCTTAGGCTTAAGACTCTGGATATTGTGCTGTACGAAGGTCAAACTGAAAGTTCTTAGAAAATCAAAAACTGATTACATTAGCCAGTTATTAGTTTTATTATATCTTTTCAAAATATTGTCCATTGACGTCAATACACCGCTGCATGCGATGGGACCACTGGGAAAAGCACTTTGCCCACTCGTCCTTAGGGGTCTCTTCAATGGCATCGCGATACGCAGCCACCGCTTCTTCAGCATTCATAAACCGCTTTCCTTTAAGTTTTTCTTTAATTTTTGGAAATAAATAAAAATCACAAGGCGCGAGGTCGGGGCTATACGGCGGGTGACCCAGTAATTCAACGTTTGATGTCGCCAAATAGTCGATCGTTCGCTTGGCGGTGTGCGACGAGGCGTTGTCGTGGTGAAGGAGGATCCTACTGCGAGGTCGTTTCTCTCGAACTTTTTCCAAGACAAGTGGCAAACAATTGGTAGTGTACCATTCTGCAGAAACTGTTTTTTGATCCTCTAACACAATTGTTGCGAAATGACCTATCCTTCCAAAGAACGAGGCCACCATTTTTTTTCCCGCACTTCGATCTCTCTTCACTTTAGTTGGCAACTCCTCGAAAGGAAACACCCACTGAGCAGATTGTCTTTTGGTTTCAGGATCATAACAGTAAATCCAGCTTTCGTCACCTGTTAGTATGTCGAACACAGCATTTGAGTCACCTCCGTTAAATCTTTCAATCATTTTACGGCACCAATCCACACGATGGAGTTTTTGAGCCTTAGTCAAATTATGAGGTATCCACCGGGCGCAAAGCTTCCTGACCGCTAAATGTTCGTGGAGGATTTTGTGCACTTGACTCATACCGATGCCTAAGCTTGTCCGAATCTGCTGATAGGTCACTCTTTTGTCAGTCTCTATCATACGCCGCACAACACAGATGTTATTTTCAGTCGTCGCCGTAGAAGGCCGTCCCTCATGTACATCATCAGTGAGATTAGTGCGACCACGTTTAAACTCATTAAACCAAATGTAAACAGTCGCACGAGATGGGGCTTCATCGTGAAAGGCCAATCGTAGTCTATCATAACTTTCTTGTTGACTTAAATGACATCGAAAGTCATAAAAAATCATTGCACGAAAATTTTCTCGTGTTAAATTCATGTTGACGTGACACAGACAATTTTCAATTTGCCGCCAAATCGTAAAACAAATGACAAATGAATGAAATATATACTCAGTAATATTGGCAAAGAGTTCTATTTTCAAATTTTAGAATATTTTTCTTATTATATTGTTTATAAGTGGCCAGTTCTAAGAACTTTCAGTTTGACCCTCGTACAATTACTAATTCACTTTCCATTTTCACACGCTTTTTTAATTCAATTTTTTCCTACGGTTAATTTATGTGCAGAATATATTTCTTAAATAGTGTTAATTTATTTAATAAATAATGTTAAGTATAGATAACTCGTTTGCTCATAGATTTTTGATTGAGTGAAGTTTGATAGAAACAGGACACAATCATATTTTTTTGAAAAATCGTCTAATTTAAAAGTTACTTAAGTACTTCGGCTCGCCCAATGCAATGCTCAAAACATCTTGTCTCTTATATTACCCTCAATAAATAATCAAAATATGCAAAACATATCTACCATAATCTCTAATTTTCACAAAAACTAGTCTATAAAAACCCAGTGTTTCATTTATTGTGCTGAATCGGCTCTTTAAATATTATCATATAAAACGAGGTGACCTTATATATTTCTTATCATTAAACTGCCGAACTGTGCATCAGTTTTTCAGCATGGCTCTTGTGCACATCATCTCATTAGTTATCTTCTTTTCTTTTTAGGGTAGTAGCCGTAGCCGAATGGCAAAAAACGGAACCCTT
The DNA here is from genome assembly GCA_963924145.1 of Pyrausta purpuralis. Lineage (NCBI taxonomy): Eukaryota > Metazoa > Arthropoda > Insecta > Lepidoptera > Crambidae > Pyrausta > Pyrausta purpuralis. The sequence continues at coordinate 26,992,469 of OZ001643.1, forward strand.
ATAGTTTCGTCAAGTCTGTCTGTCTGTCTGTATGTCCGTCCGTATGTCACAGTCGTTTTATTCTGTAACTATAAGTATCACTCTTTTGAAATTTAGTAGAAAGATGTATCCTATTAACCGCTTTACGATTCTCATACAAAAAATAAAAAATAATGTCATTTAAGGCGGGGCTCTCATACATGAAACAAAACAAACCAAAAAAAATTTAGTCAAACCTATGTGTGTCTCTGTCTATGGATAGGTCTTTTGAAATGACATCGAGGTTCCTAAAACCATTTCCTTTAAAAGTCGAATGTTTCATAGCTAGACGCTTCCCAAGTGGTAAAATGGGCGTCCCCCCCTTGGTTAGGACGGGATCAAACTAGAAGTTTTTGAGATATAGCACATTTTCAAGAACCGCAAACATAACTTTGTACTTCATACAAACACTATGAAAAACAAAGTTATAATTGCTGTCAACAAATTATTGTGGTATTTTACTAAGTGGAAGTAAGTGAATTCCCTAATATCAGCTAAAGTTGACACGGAACCTTCAGTGCGCGAGTCCGACTCGCACTTGGCCGGTTTTTTTTTTCTTATTTCACTAAGTTAAGACACATTCACTAATAATAATATTAATGAATTTTTATTTCAGACTTACGTCCATATTTAGGTCTTATATTCTAGTGTTAGTATTAACAGAAATAATAATAAGGCATCAAAACAAAAACATCCGTCGACTGCGACACTGAATCCAAATTAGGTTGCAGTGTCGCAGCTGTCACATGCAAATGTACCCATCGCTTGAGCTTACAAACACTAATACCCACGAAGATGAATGCACGAAAACGTCACAAATAAAAGTTGACAACTTACGTTCATGAGCTACGGTTAGGTTATAATTTAAGATTAGGCTTACAGGTTAAATTATAATTATTGTAGATTTATCTTATTTATATAGGTACTAATGCAGCACTAGTCTTAATAAGTTCTAGTCAGCGACATCCGTCCAATACCTCATAATAATAATATCTAAGACTAAACTCTGAGCTGTGCGTGACTGTAACCGCTTTGTTATGTACAAAACGTCGGGATCAAAAATAAAAATAAATAAAATTACACAAACTAACCTGCAAAGTATGTTTTAATTTAAATACTTTTAAATCGTTTTATAAAGTGGTAAATGAAGATTTAGTTTGATGAGTATAGCAGATTTTTAATGCACTTCTATGTGGGGCTCGGGTTTGGATACTTAGAAAATACACGGGTTGGATATAACTTCTGGATTTATTTACCTTCTACAGTAATAACCACGTCTTTACGTCTTGCTTTCATCTTCAGATCCCCACACTCCTCTCATGTCAATCATAACGTCATCTTCTACATTCTACATTGTTATGCATTTCAATAGAAAGAGATTCCCTCTGATAGCCACCTTATAATTACTCTCCATAAGAGAAAAACTTAGGAAAGCACAAATCTCTCTACCTTGAAGTGGATAAAGCATCAAAAAGTCACTGGTAATTTTGGTTAGTATGATTTTCAATTTTGCATTAAATTGACTTAATCCCATTTGGAGGTAGTTTGTTACGTGCCAAATAAAATTAAGATGTTTAAATTATCTTTCATTTACCTTTGCATCAATTAAATAGATCATAATAACAAACTTTATTTTTTTCTTGTTTTTGTCTGAATTTTGCAGTGCATAATTTAATAAAACACATTAGCTACTTTATTTTTGTCATTAATTAGGTTTTTTCTTTAGTTCTAAACTTACAACCACTGCATGCGTGAGAATAACGAGCATAACTTATATAATATGTTTGCGCGTCCCTCCCTGAATACAAAGCCAGCTTTAGAACGATCGACGACTTCATCGTATATTGTTGCAATGACAACAATTGTCCTTAGTACATACTTACTTATAATGTATTTTATCTATTAATTCTACTCATCATCCTTTTTATCATTAAATCACATTTTTTATTGGGCGTTCTGTAGCTATTTATTGAAGTTTTTTATAAGTTATTTAACAGTGGACATATACCCTTTACACACTGCGACTTTTAGCAGCGATGCAGTCGCAAAATGTCAACCTTTACACACTGTGGTACTTTTAGCATCAATGCAATCGCGATGCTCACGCTGCTGAATGCTGAAGCGCGTTTTCAAAACGCGCGACTGCATCGATGCTAAAAGTCTCAGTGTGTAAGGGGTCTTACTCAATAGGGCTTCTATTCCAGAATCTTTAAACCGGATGAGAACATGTGAAACCCAACTAATAATAGAGACAAAAGTCTCTTGATTTTACGGATGTACTTGAGATTGCCGTTTTACCGATTAAATTTTTATTGGTTATGATCTTTTACATTTCATGGTGAAATGATCAAACTTAAATATTATTGCAGACCTTCCAGATTTTGAGTTCTAGGCGTCGAGTTACCTCAACGACATCATCGTGTGCGAGGGCAACCAATTCTGCTTGAAGGGCGGGCACTATACGATGACCAAAAGGAAGCGTTGGCGCTGCAACAAATTGTACATAGGCCGTCGCGCCTTCATCATCACCGAGGACGACCGGATTCTTTCCTACTACGGTGTGCATAAGCATTCCTCCACAAAACATGTCATTAAACCAAACCAACCAAATCAAACCAAAGTTTAAAAAAAATCGACATTCCGACGATAAATGACATGCCCAAAATGCTTGAGAACTTTTTGTGTAGTATGAATAAATTATGGTAAGTATTGGTAATTATTCTGCAATTTTATTTTTAACTGCTCATCTGACTGAAAATAATAAAATATGAAACACATTTGAACTATAATAACTAAAATATTAAACACTGAAAAAATGAAACACACTTACCTAGAAAGTAACTGATACGTACTAAAAAGCCTTCAATTTGAACCTATTCATTCTCTATCATATCCTTCCATACAATACTTTCAGACGCCATTAAATCATCCACGTATTTACACAATCATACCTAGTTTCTTAGTCCATCTGTCATAGACCGGCCTCTTCGCCTCCAACCATCGACATTCATACTCATGGTTCTTTTGTCACTGTACCATTGCAAGTAGGTAATAGTCGCTATAGGAAGCCGATGGGAAAATTTTTGTTCAGAAGTGGACGTCCTACGACTAAAAAAGAACGAAGCTGGGGTAAATACATTTTGTATTTTTCCGAATAATTCATTTTTACAAACGCCATATAATAGACAAAAACTGCATACTATGTACGAGTAAGTATGCATTGTATGTCTATTTCTAACGTATTGATTCAGTTAGCGCGTCAAGTAGCACGTAGCTAGCTTAGGTAGCAGGTCAAAAATACTTTTAATAGATTTAAGACAATGTAGATGTAGTACTTTTTGTTTAAAAATATATATATATTTTTAAGTTATATCATAATAGACAGGTTAATATATATATTTTTTTATTAAATAAATGTATCGTTGACAATGTTGTTACTAATGTTTTGACTCATTTTAGAATGTTTGTAATATTTCATGCATGTATTTTATTTTGCGTCTCATATTAACTAATTTTGGTGTAATTTTCGGCAGTGAGTAAAAATAAACATAAATTGCTTCGAGATATAAGGCTTATCTGTAGTAGTGCCTTTTATTTCATGATCTTGAATATTATTGGTAGTACAATTATGTATTGTATAAGACAATATCATCAAATATGTGCGGTGTGCATTAAAGTGTGTATATCCACCTATTTAAAATAACAAAGATTTTGTTTCTTCATTCAGCCCTGAAGCCGACTTTCGTAAGGTCTCGAAGAGGAAAAGTTAACATAGCGATTGGGAAATATCGCTTCTACTTAAATCGGTCGAACAGAAGCCAGACCTTCTGGTTGTGTGTGCACTGGGCTCACAAGTGCCGAGCCACCTTGGTCACGGAGAATAACGCCGTCGTCAGGATAATGAACCATCACAATCATTAGTAGCTGAAAAAAACAGAGTAATTATAATTACCTATGGTTGACCGGTAAAGAATGCTTGACGTGCTGTCTGTACAAGAGGCAAGTTCAGAACGTTAGTGTGTGTGTGTGTGTGTGTGTGTGTGTGTGTGTGTGTGTGTGTGTGTGTGTGTGTGTGTGTATGTGTGTATGTGTGTGTGTGTGTGTGTGTGTGTTGACTTATTTATTAAATTTATTATTTAATAAAGTTAAGTTTGTAAATTTCAGAATAAATAAATCGCAGTACCAATGAAGTACCTCATCATCATAATCCTTAAAGTATCATAGTTATTATTTTTCACACAATTTACCTTAACTTAAGTCGTTTGCACCTTGCATCTATCTAGCTAGGTTTTATATTCACAACATGTGATCATACTGACGATTATAGATTACATATTTTTTTTAACAAATGTTTTTTTGTTATTTGCTAAACACTACCTAAAAAAATGACATGTCTATTTGAGTACCAGTAAACCCAAATACTACGCGATCCTTGGTCCCTGAAAAAATACTCCTATCATACCGAGAATATTAATATTTATTCACCCGAAGAATGCTATTTTGACGTTTTCTTCTTCTTTCTTGGTTGTGTTTTGTAAAAAAATACAGGCAAATTCAGGAAGTTTAAATATAATACTTTAAATATTTATTTGTTTTTCAGTGCCCAAGTACATATCATCCAGATTCGGGAAGCCTATCATCCAGATCGGCAAGTATCGCTTCTCACGGCACACGAACAACAAGGGGGACAACGTGCGCTGGTGCTGCACCCAGTAGAGCCTCGGCTGCAGAGCCTCCATCAAGACGTATAACGATGAGATTATCCACTGCAAGAACGCACATAACCACTGACCAGACGGGAAGATGAAAATCACGGAAGTAACACTATGCTTGATATGAAGGCAGGGCAAACTTTTTTCAAATAAAACGTTTTTTTAGGGTTTCGTAGCCGAATGGCAAATCACGGAACCCTTATAGTTTCGTCAAGTTTGTCTGTCTGTCTGTCCGTTCAAAAAAAAAGTTTATTTTGTACATAGGCCATTGCTAGCACTTCTATAGTTCGTATGTCACAGCCACTTTATTCTGTAACTATAAGCACTATACTGTTGAAATCAGGTAGAAAGATGTTTCCTGTTAACCACTCTACAATTTATATACAAAAAATAAACAAAATGATATTTAAGGGGGGCGCCCATACATGAAACTAAAACAAAAAAAAACAAACCTATGCGTGTGGGGTGTCTATGTATAGGTCTTTTAAAATGACATCGAGGTTTCTAAAACCATTTTCACTTAAAGTCTAACGTTTTCGAGATAAACGCTCGCGATAGATTTTGAAAAAAATATATAATATACTAAACATGGGATCGTTATTTATGCCCGACTATCCAATCTAGTTAGAGTTACTTTAGAATTTAGACAGTTTGAGTTTTTTTAACCAATTTTCGTTGAAAGAATTTGTTAAGATTAACATTATATATATTTTTTTATAAATTTATACTCATTTAGTTTAGAAGTTAGATGTGGAGGGGGGGGGGGGGGGAAGCCCAATTTACCACTTTGGAAGAGTCTATCTCCCCACGCATCGGTTTGACAATATATTTTTTTCTGTTTTAGTTTCATGTATGGGGGCAAATATCATTATCTTTTTGTATAAGAATCGTAAAGCGGTTAACAGGATACATTTTCCTTCCAAATTTCAACAGTGTGATGCTAATAGTTACAGAATAAAGTGGCTGTGACATACGGACGGACAGACAGACAGACAGACAGACTTGACGAAGCTATAACGGTTCCGTTTTTTGGCATTCGGCTACGGAGCCCTAAAAATGGTATAATATAACACAGATTTGTTATTTTATTTGTGATTCTTATGAAAATTTTATACAGGTTGTAAAAAACTACGAGCCACGTTCAAGGGGGTGGTTGTCAATCGAGTTTGGAATACAGGAAAAATATTTAAAAAAAAGATATTTTTTCTTTATTCTAGACTAGACTCTTAACCACCCCTTTAAATTTGGCTCGTGCTTACCTGTTTAAGAAAGGAAAAGAGTATTTAAGTTAAAATGTCCACGGATCCCTATAATTCTATGCGGTGTGTAATAAAATACGATCCAAATTGAAGGGGGTGGTTTTGAGCGTCTAGAATACACGAAAAAAAAAATCGTGTTTTATAATATATAATTGTTAATTTTCTTAAAAAAATATTTTTTTATTTTCCTTTATTTTATTCTCAATTGTCAACCACCCCCTTGAATTTGGTTCGTACTTTGTTTACACCCTACATGTTGATATATGAGTATATTTTTCTTTAATTTTGCGGCTTATTAAGTCTTTTGGATTTCTGGATTATGATAAAGTAAAAAACGATATACTTCTGTATGTACTCTTGAAGAAGCTAGCTATTAACTTTAGCGAGATAGTTTATTTAAAATGCTCCTCGGTTGATAATGTATACCTAATTGGTTCTTTCGTGAATGGATTGTAATGTTGATGACCTCCGTGGTCGAGTGGCTAGCACGCTGCTTTCAAGCGTCGCTATCTCGTGAGGTTCCGGGTTCGATTCCCGGTCGGGTCAATGTAGAAAACGATCTTTTCTATATTGTCTCGGGTCTGGGTGTTGTGGTACCACCGTTGTGTCTGATTTCCATAACACAAGTGCATTGGCTACTTACTTTGGGATCAGAGCAATGTATGTGATTTCCAATATTTAAATTGTGTGACCCTTACATGTAAATAAACAAGTCGTCCCACAAGAAAACAACACAAATATTAAAAACAAATATTTTACTTTATTTACTATTGTAATTGTGATAATTAAGTGTTTTCACGTTGATTTTATTACGCTGTGTGCGAGGTTTACAGACGTAATGTTTTATGTTAATGTTGGCATCTATTTTTATAATGATGTTTCATTTAGTTACCATTTTATTCAACGTTTTTATTATAACAAACTTTTTTTTAGTATTAGGGTATAAAAATAGATTGAGTTTTTGTGACTGATTGAAGTTTGTTTTGATTGACACGTACCTACAATATGTCTACCTGAATGTATGTGTAGTTAGTACAGTAACTTAAAATCCTCAGTCATATAGGCATAATTGCTTTTGCAGATTTTTCAACTAAAGTACATTATTTAAATGAGGTACTTAATTTTAGAAGAGGTGTTTAATTGACTCATTTTTTGCAGTGCCAAAGTATACTAAGTCTCGGTGGGGAAAACCAGTGATTCAAATCGGGGAGTACAGGTTCTCCCGGCACACTTCATCCAAAGGGTCGAAATCCAACGTGAGATGGAACTGCATTAGATGGAGCTCCGGCTGCAGAGCTTTCCTCATCACTGATAATGACAGGATCGTCAGTATCGGAAACCAGCACAAACATGACAAGTAGAGAGTGTTTATTCTTTTTCTTGGTTCTGTCGTGAGGAGAAACTGTATTTAGAACTTTAACTACATAGTTTTTCTCGAGTGTGTACGACAGGATCGTTAGGGTCGGAAATCAAAAATACAGTTTCTCTTTTTCAGGGTTCCGTAGCCGAATGGCAAAAACGGAACCCTTATAGTTTCGTCAAGTCTGTCTGTGTCTTTGTCTGTCCGTCCGTATGTCACAGCCAATTTATTCTGAAACTATTAGTATTAAACAGTTGAAACTTAGTTGTTAGATGTATCCTGTTAACCGCCTTACGATTCTCATCCAAAAGAATATATTTAATCCCATACATGTAACTAAAACCTAATAAAAAAACTTCAAACTTGTGCGTGTAGATGATCGATGGATAGGTCTTTTAAAATGACGAGGTTCCTAATGAAACCAATTTTCTCTAAAAGTCTAACGTTAGATGCTTTCAAAGTGGTAAAATGGGCGCCCCCCCATCCAACTTTAAAACTAAGCGAGTGTAAATTATGAAAAAAATACATGATTTAGATCTTGACGAAGACTTTTAACGAACGTTTGGTCGAACGAATCATTGTTTGAACGAAATTGAACTATTCGTTTTTAAGATAGAGCACATTTTGAATATCGCAAACATAACTTTGATATTTATACAAATACTATGAAAAACAAAGTTATAATGACGACCCGTCTGGTGTAGTGGTCGAGAAATCGCCTACTACGCAGCGGGTGCGGGTTCGATCCCCGCACAATACAAACATTTGTGTGCATGAACATGTCTGTTTGTATTGGTCTGGGTGTTTTCTATGTATATCATGTATGTATTTACAAAAAAAAAGTATTTAAGTATTATATCCGTTGTCTGGCACCCATAACACAAGCTTTGAGTAGCTTACTTTGGGGCTAGATGGCGATGTGTGGGAATGTCCAAAGGATATTTGCTGTCAACAATATATTGTGGTATTTTGGCTAAGTGGAAGTAAGTGGATCTCTAATTCAGATAAAGTTGACACGGAACCCTTAGTGTGCGAGTCCGACTCGCACTTGGCTGGTTTTGGTTATATCGTGAGGAGTAACTGTAGCTGAAGCTTCAGCTGTCGAACTTTCCTAGACTTCGAGAGTGACGATCGTCAGTTAGGAACCAACACAAAAGTAGATGCCGCTCATTTGATATAGGTACTTTACGTTTTTGTGTAGAATAATGTGTTTGACCCGAATCGTATCATGCTGTTCGGCGATTCATACAAAAATATTGATGGTTCATACCATTAACTTAAGTTTAGACATGGAAACCCAGTCGCAGCTTATCAGGTCTTAAATTTCTTGTTGAGTTATAAACAAAACATTTCTTAGCTGGGTGGTTGTCTTTCAGATCAATAAGTATAAGTATTAGTTTTATTTCTAGAAATCTGTCTTATTTTAATCAATGTTTTTTTACCGTCATGTTGTTTTAAGTTCCTAAATAAATTGTGATAAAAAAAATGTAATAAATGGTACAACCTTTCGCGAAAGTGTATTAATGTGATTGTGCATGCATGGTAGTTCGTACGTACTTAATTCCTATAATACCCTGATGTCGCTGCTAGTCTTAAAATTCAGAATTAAATTATAATGTAATTTCAATTTTTGTCTCTTAACTTGTATAGTATGTACCCAGCCCTAACTAGTGTAGGTATAAGAAATAATCATTAAAATATACGCCTACTGTGCAGTTTTTTTTGTGTTTCATTTTATTTATTTATTTATTTATTTATACTTTATTGCATGGCCAAAACTTTATACAATAGGTGGACTTGACGTCATATGGCATTTCCTACCAGTCATACCTTTGGGCTAAGCAGAAATGATGGTGGGCGGTGCGACAAATAAAAGGAAAATGAGTTAGTATTACAAAAAATATATAAAATAAATAAAAAAGGTACATTCAACAAAGGTTTTATCTATTTAAAGCGTTCCATTCATTTCTAACATATTACTGTTATTGGGGCTAATTCATTTCAAAAACTTATTATTTCTTATATTTCAGGTCCAATATACTCGTTCAACAAACGCGGGCATCCGTACGTCCAGATCAGTATATACCGCTTCTACCGTGACAAGGGATACCTGGGGCCGGGAGTTTCGTGGACCTGCGCTCAAAAATTCCGTCTTGGATGTAGAGCCACCATCACCACTATCAAGGACGAAATAGTGGAGACTACGAATGAACATAATCATTAGCTAGAATTTAACTTTTTTATTGATTATTTTTGAGGCTCAAACGCCATTTCGGGTAATAATTATAATTAAATAACGTTGCTTTATTAAATTTTATGAGGCTAACCTTGGAAAATATTTTGAATTATATTCTTGGCAATATTGCCATGGGCTGCATGGGTATTAATATTAAGACTACTTAATCATACTGTATGCCAAAAAAATATGTTTACAATACTTTATTACGTAGGTACTTCAAAGATTTTGCCAAAAGTTTTTTTAAATAATATATCTACCTACCCAGGTAGATTAATTTATCAAAAACATAGAAAATAATATGTTTTGACTAACTGTTAATAGAAACACATGTAAAACAGATAAATAGCTCTTTGATAAAACTAAATATCATATTAACTAGGGTATGTCTTTAATGGAACAGTAGGATAATTTGGGTTGTGTTCAACAAAATCCATTGGCAAAGTTTTTTTGCTTTTAGACCTAATTGCCATAACAGGTAATTGCTATTATAAGTACTTATACGGTGTATTAATTAGTTGATTTAATTCACGGCTAATGAATCAAAATCTTATCATGACACTTCTTTGGTTAAGCTTAGTGTTAATCTTATCATAACTTTAACGGTATTGTTATAATGTTATGATTGCCGTCCTTGGTGTTGCCAGTGAGAATTAATTAAAGTCTATTTTCGTACTTAATAAAGCGTAACTATTTTTATACGTACTATTTGTGTTTAAATGAGTTTTTTTTTCAACTCCCACTTAAACATCAACCAATAAAATGGCAATGCTATGACCATTAGCAAGTACGTTATAAAAGTCACAATAAAAAATAAACTCTTTAATGGATATTAAGTCAATTCATATTATTCACTGTAGGTAATGTTTCGACAACATCAGTTTTTTTAATAACCATGGTTACATTGGAAACAGATCAAATTATTTGATGCCTCGATTTATATACGAGTAATCATTTAAGAAACAAGTTGACTGTTAGGTTAGCTGTGGTATCATTCATTTTCATTTTTCTACAGAGCCAATTTTCACAACATCCAGCAAAGGGGATCCGATCATACAAATCGGCGTGAACCGGATTTACCGGCACAGCCGCAGCAAAGCAGCTGCAGCTAAGGTGTACTGGTATTGCAGTAAGTGGAGCCCAAGCAGCTGCAGGGCTACCATTACTACCTATTATAATGAAATCATTAAGGCTTCAAACGAGCATAATCATTAGGTGTAATAGCTCGCAATCTGTTCCGTAACACATTTAGGGATTGCAGCTGTACGTGTATGCTCTATGCGAGTTAACGTGCAGTAAATGAACTATTCAAGTGTTCATTAAGGCTCAAAACACCGTTTTGCTTCAATTATACGACTAGTGATTGTATTTTAACAGGATATGATTTTATGAATCTAATAAATAAGCGAAATATACGTATATATATTTATAAAGCATCTTATTTGTGTGTCATTCCACCATTGTTTCAATAAGTGCTCTAAAGCAAATTTACTTTGGGACATTGGCCATTTTAATCACTTTATTTTTTTTTGTAACTTTGCTGCACAGTGAGTTTTCCTTTTGACGGAATAAATGCCATGTAGCATGTCAGCCGCTTAGTAATAGAAAGAGAGAGAGAGAGATTATTAGCTTAATGAATTGATTTATGAATAGCTATCCAGAAGTACCTGCCTAATTATTCATAAAATAAGCTATCTTTAAAAAAAACAGCGTCTGTCCATTCGTTACGGTAGGAAAAAATCTTGGACATGACAAACTAACTATAACAGCACAACCATTAAATGAGACATTAGTTTTAAGAAAAGAAAGTGTTCTAAAAATATTCAGTCAATATTCAGTTGATCTATTGTCATTTAAAGTGATTTTAGTCTTATGTTGTAACTGGTATTTTTGATGGTTTTTATTATTTTTTACTTTTCGTTCCTTTTTGATAAATGGGAGTTTTTAATTATGGGAGGTCTGGGGGAATATAATAAGTTAATAATAAAAAAATAATTCATTCATTTTCGCACTTTTATTTTTGTTTTACTTCAGGAGGCGTAATCTACACAACGTCCGTATTTGGGTAACCGGTGATCCATATCGGGCGCTACCGATACAGCCGAAGAAGCGACTGCAGAGGTCCGAAGGCACAGTGGGTGTGCAGCCAGTGGAGCCGCGGCTGCCGGGCGTCTATCACCACCATCTGTGATGAAATCATCAAGAGCTCCAACACCCACAGTCACTAACGTTGATAGATTTTACACACAGACGGCAGTAGTTAGCGATGTGAATACAGCCACCGATAACAGGGCGCGTATTGCGATGCAGCTTTGATAGCTAAGTGGCACAGTTTTACTGTCAAATTAGCTATTCGCACCTATTGCGATTTCGCATGATATTTATAATATTATTATTTTAAAAAAAATGAAAATTTAACGGCTTAAGTTGGATCGCAATACGCCCCCACATACCTAGAGAAATACCATCACCCAGTAAGTAAAAAAAATGAAAAAAAAAATTTGATTGCACTGTGAGTTCTACAAATGGCGAATTTTGTGTCTTACGGCTTCAACCAAAATGCAGAAAGTTGAATCAGTGGTGGAACATTTGCAATAACATGTACTATAGTTTTGTCTCATCATGCCTGTAATGTACAAAACCAACGGTAGTGTTCACAAGAGGGCTGCTGAAAATGTTCTAAAAATTTTAATTTATAGCGTATCTACGCTACAGTACCGTTGGTCATTGGTCTGCGGAGATCGGAAAATATCGAAGAAGATAGATATTACTACCACTATTATAGATATTTTTTATTACTTTCCAAAGTAAAAACTATGATTCATTATAATTAAACACAAGTATATGATATCTTTAATATGAATGTTTTTTTATTTTTATTAAAATCTTTTTATCGTAGTTCTTTTACTGCGGTCTACGTCATACAGCTAGTAAAATACTGTTTTTCCTTCCACTATTTCAGCTATTCACACTTACAGAAGCACACATGTACTTCGGTTCAAAAATCTAAAATATGATCTCATTCTTCAATACGAATCGTCATCTCCCTTCGATGTGCTCGCTGTAATACTTTTTAAAATATTTGTTAAAATGTCAAGATTATGTTTTCAATCATTATGTTTTGATAGAGTTCGGTATAATAGGCACACAAAAAGTCATATATCTTAAGAAGTATTTATAAAACTGTCAAACGGCATTTGAAGACTTTTCTTTACAGATCCGGACCGGTAGAAAAAAGGTGCTGTTAAAGAAATCGGTGTAGCGGTCATGAAACTAGTGGCATAAAAAACTAGTTGCATACTAGTATAGAACCCAATTTGAAGACAGGCCACACAGTTATGAAGTGAAAAATGGTACAAGTTAAGGCTCAAAGTAAAAAAAATATTGTTGACTTCATGTTGCGATCGTTATTTTAACTAAGAAATCGCACACCATATTGAGTAGTTAGTTTTTGCTCTCGTGTTACTGTTTGCCGATCATATTCACCTTATGCAATGGGTAACAAATTATTTTATTTTTAGAACTAAAATTCACACTATCTCGTTTCGGAAGGCCAGTGTTGGAGTGGGGCCTGCAACGGTTCAACCACTACTCGACGCGTGCGCACGGCCTGCGTGTGTGGCGATGCGTCAAGTGGGCCAGCACCAACTGCCGGTCTTCTATTACTACGACACAAGATAGCAAAATCCTTAAAGTTTCCAAATTTCACAAACACTAGGATCTTAACAGCTCATCGTTTTTTTTTTAAGAATTAAACTTATACCTTTTGCGTGAATTAGTGTAATAAAGGGTCTTAATGTTTCGCATGAGGAATAATGAATGTCACTCTAGATAATATTATTTTATTTATCAACACAAATAAACATATACACGTCAAAAAAAGTTCAAAGTGACCGCTTACTTTTTTCATGTGAGTACTTAATCTATTCAATATTATTAGTTTTTGAATGCTGTTATTATATTATTATTTAAAAAATGATTAGTAAATACTTTAGTACAGTTTTAAAACTAGTAATAAGTCTTTATAAGAGGGCTCACATTTTATACTTAACTCGTAATATTACGTTATAAATAACATGCAATTGACCCTTAATATTGATACTATTGGGTTTTTCATCCAAGTATCAATTGAAGATAAACTTAACAATAAAAACAATGTAAAGATATCAGAAGTCGATGAAAACAGCACGTGTCAAACAGACTTATTTTTCAAACTATAATGAAAAGTTTGTTTTGATTGGTTTATTTTATTCATATTTTTGTAACGTAATTCATGTTCTTATGGTGTAGAACCGGTGCTTATATTTTAAATTTGGCCGTGTTAGTAATCTCCGTAGGTACAAAATAAATCCTTGCTTACAATTAAAAACTGCTCAAGTCTCCAGCCTATGCTTTATGAGACCTCAGAGATAGACTTTCAAAATTCTTGTATGGAATCGAAAACCTTATCATTATACTTCTTGTAGTTTTGTCATTGTAATCAGCGGGCTAGCGAAGTTGTCTTACTTGCTGGTGTTGTTAATGTTTCATGTATGTACTACGACTCCATGTTTGAGGCTCAGATCAGTAACTGCACACTGCACAACCACTTACTTAGCGTCTTCTGTGTGATTTTTGTTTTTAATAAATACAAATAATTAAACTATTATAAGTGCTGCAAGAAGATTAAGCTCTTTCTATTGAATCATCTTCTTTCAGATCCTCCGGATCATCTCCTCCGAGAAAGTAGGTAGGATGGTCAAGGTTTTTACGAGCTATCTATTCTATGGAAAACAACAAATATAACTGTTAATAAATAGAAAACTAAATCAAGTGCGTATACCATATTTTAGTTTTATTTCTTTTTGTCACATTGATACTTGTCACACTGATATTTGTTAATATGCGCACTGTAACCTATGTACCCAATAATAAGTAGTTATGTAATTTGGTCGTATCTCAATCTTCTTCTGAATTTTCCAGCAGCAATTTTCTACAAGACGAGGTTCGGTAGTACAGCGCTTTTAATCGGACAACATCGTTTCTGCAAAAACTATGAAGTTAACAAGAAAATATCCTGGAGGTGCAATAAAAAGAAAACGGGTTGTAAAGCCAGTGTCACCTCGTATGATGGACGCATCATAAATACTACACCCCATAATCACAGCTAGAATGAGGACTACTCTTCAAAGAAGTAAGGACGTAAGATGATATTGATTAAATATTACTTTGTACAAGCAACTGTGGAACGCTAAATACTCGTGGTTGGTGTAATAAAAGTCGTGAAGATTAAGTTAAGTTCTTTTTTACTAACGTAAAATCAAAAGAAATGTACATTATAAAATACAAATATAATTGTATAAATTAGAATAAGAATAACTAAGTAGCAAATTAGCCAAAATTTAGGTTAAACAGTAAATTATAGTAGGGTTTAATTGCACTTTAGTAATTGTTAATTAGTATTTATTATATCGCTATCTGCATTTCCCAGAAGCAATCTTATTAGAAAAAAATATTTAAGACTTTTAGTGCATTTTGGTTTGAAGTAAGTTTTTTTAAGTTATTGAAAATTGACGACCAGTCGCATGGCCTCGCTCTCACCTTATGGTTAGTCATGATGCGCGCGAGGATGGACCTTCGTGTCTGACGTGTCCAACCCAAGGTATTTTGTAACAATATGATGATGCAATATTCAACGTGCTTATCTTTTTGAGTAAAACAATATTTTTCAGAAGCAGTCTTATTCTGGAACCGCTTTGGCAATATAGCTCTTGTGGTGGATTCGCATCGATATAGCAAGGTTTATGACCTTAATGGCAAGATGTCTTGGAGGTGTGTAAAGAGGAACGGAGGCTGTAAGGCGCACTGTTACACCATCGATGGCGTGCTCGTGCATTCCACTCCACATAATCATGACTAAGGGAAAAACTTCATATCCTAAATTTTTTGTCTTATTTGTCTAACAAAATCCCTTTCGCGGCTGAAAGTAAAATACAATTCTTTTTTTACATCCACTTATAGTGAGGATAATACATCGAATGCCTAAATAATTACTTAACCATACATAAGTACATATTTAAAAGTTGATATATAATTCCTTTTAGTTAAAATATCTTGTGTCACATAAATCGCAACTATAATCTCTTATGTGATTAAGTGAATGATTTTTATTTATTACTAGCGGTCCCCCGCGACTTCGTCCGCGCGTTTTGAGTTTGCTCCCTCCCCTCCCGTCGCAGCGTCATGTTTTATATCGTAAAGCCTTTCTCGATAAATAAGCTATCCAACACAGAAATATTTTTTCAAATCGGTCCAGCAGTTCCTGAGATAAGCGCGTTCAAACAAATAAATTCTTCATCTTTATAATATATTAGCGCAAGCGCACGTTGTAATTAAGCTGCGAACATTATTTTGGTGCGAAGTTATGTTAAAACTGTGATAGCTCCTAAGATATTAATTGAAATCAAATGATATAAAGGGCAACTTGGTTCTAAATGAAATGCTCGTGATGATGAATGTATTTATTTTGATAAGAATTAATACCTGTGTGTATAATACAACTCTAAAAATAATGCATTATTTTTTTATAAATTTATTAACATAAAAAAGGTTGTAGTAAGTCAACCATAAAAGATAGACATATGCTGTCGCGGACTTTATTATAGAACTTTTAATGTTGAACAATTCTGTCATACATGATTTTTGTGTGACTTAAGCGGTTTCCGCAGCGTATGCAGCGGAAGCTCTTAAAAGGAATATCTTTCTCCCGTTTTCGCAACATTTTTCATTTCTGCTGTGGTCTTATGAGTCGTATCTTTATGTTATATAGCCTAAAGCCTTCCTCGATAAATGGACTATCCAACGTAAAAAGAATTTTTCAAATCGGGCCAGTAGTTTTTGAGATTAGCGCGTTCAAAAAAAAAAACAAACAAACAAACAAACAAACAAACAAACTCTTCAGCTTTACAATATTAGTATAGATTATGTATACACGACTTTTTAATTTTGATGACATTAACAGCCAATTAACGCGATGCTAACGCTCGTTAGTATCGATACAGTCGCTATGCCGAAGCTGGATATTGCCAAATTATAAACTGATTTTTG
This sequence comes from Pyrausta purpuralis, assembly GCA_963924145.1. NCBI lineage: Eukaryota > Metazoa > Arthropoda > Insecta > Lepidoptera > Crambidae > Pyrausta > Pyrausta purpuralis. The sequence continues at coordinate 27,009,140 of OZ001643.1, forward strand.
GCGATACTAATGCGCGTTAGCATCGATACTAAATTAAATCTGTTCATTGCGTAAGTCGCGATGCTAAAGCGCGTTTTCAAATACGCGACTGCATCGCTGCTTAAAGTCGCAGTGTGTCAGGGGTCTCAGAATGGGAGCCAGTCCTCCTAGTTGGATAGTACAAATACTACAAAACAACCGCAGTACCAGACAGAAGGCGACGTGGTTTTGCAGCAAAATAACTAGGAGCCAGTGCCGGGCGTCCGTCAATGTGTGCGTTAATACCATCTTGTGCATCAGAAATGTACATTCTCATGACGATCTGACTTTCAGATCAGAACAACTCCGCGACTGCGTACTAGTATGAAGGTATAAATTTGTTGATAGCTTTGAAAATTTTTTTTTTAGTAAATATCTGTATTTTTGGTGAATTAAAATGAGGTATAGTGTTAATAAATATAAAATACCTAATTAAAAAGTGGTTTACCAATAAATATATGTGAATAAAGTCCTTAACATATTATTATTTTATTTTACAAAATGTTTTCAAATAAAGAAGTGATTACGTATGCTTTCAGAATACTTTCTTTCGCGAACAAAAACTGGCAAGCTAATGCTTGTGGTGAGTAATTACAAGTACTATAAGAACAACAGAAGTACTGGTCCCAAATCAACCTGGTTCTGCTCCAGGAAGTCCCATAATCCACCCTGCAGAGCCTCCCTTGTGGCAGTTGATGGTGTAATTTTTATTTATTTATTTATTTATTTAAAAACTTTATTGCACAAATAAAAGTGTACAAAAGGTGGACTTAATGCTAATAGCATTCTCTCCCAGTCATACCTTCAGATCATGCAGAGAGATTGTTATGGGTGCAGGAGAATATTGTAAATAGATATTAAAATTGCAACAAATACTATTGTGTAATATTATAATATTATATACATACCATAATATACATAAACTAAATATACAGTATAAAAGAGTTTAGATATATAACTACCAAATGCATACATAACTAAAAATATACATACATACATATTTTACATATTTCGCAATCATTGAAACAGAAACCTTCGCAGTTTGTTTTTGAAACACAGTTTCGTCTCTGACTTCCTGATCTCAAGAGGGAGCGTATTCCACAGCCGCGTAGCCGTCACTGTAAACGACTTGGATTGATAGGAGGAGCGATGAGCCGGTATGCCTAGCCGGAGATCTTCGGAAGAACGAAGAGCACGATCATGTGATTGACATAAAAAGGAGAACATATCCTTAAGATAAGAAGGTGATGAGGGGTTATTGAGAATACCGTACAGAACACAGAGAATTCGAGAGTTTCTACGTTGTCGAATGGGAAGCCAATTAAGTTGTGCTCTGTAGCGGGAAATATGGTCATATTTTCGGAGGCCAAAGATAAATCTAATACAGCTGTTAAGAAGACGTTCAAGTTTGTCAGTGAGTGCCTCAGTGAGGTTAGTACAGCAAGAGTCCGCGTAATCAATGATAGGGATAATGAGAGTTTGCATGAGAAGAAGTTTTGTCTTGAACGGAAGAAAAAATTTTAATCGATAGAGAGACCTCAAACACGTGATGACCTTACGACTGACCTCAGCCACGTGAACAGTCCAGCTCAACGTAGAGTCTAACATCAGGCCCAAATTCTTCACACTGGTACAGTAAGGTATAGCAGTACCATCATACATAACCGGCTCCAACTCTGCCATACCTAGCTTAGAGATGAGTCCAGGACTCCCTACTATAATCGCTTGGCACTTGGTGGGGTTGACAGAAACTCCGAAGTCACGAGACCAGGACGAGATATGGCTTAAACTGTCGTTGATCAGATCGATCGCTGCAGACATTTCTGAGACATCGGATTGTACGTACAGTTGTAGGTCGTCTGCATACAGATGATATGAGCAGCGAAGATTAACAGTGATGAGGTTTATAAAAACCGAAAAAAGGAGGGGAGAGAGGATACCACCCTGCGGTACACCAGAAGTCAAGCTGAGCCAGTCAGAAATGCCGTTTGGAGTCTTAACAGCTTGCTTGCGGTCCCGCAGGTATGATGAAAACCAGTCCAAAGCTAGTGAAGAGACATTTAGTTTGGATAAAATGGCCAGTAGAAGATCATAGTCAACAGTATTGAATGCATTGGAGAAATCGATTAATACGAGAAGTGTGACTTTAGAAGCGTCCATACCTTCCCTTATATCCTCTGTGACCTTGATTAGAGCAGTGGTAGTACTGTGTGCAGGACGAAAACCAGACTGAAAGGGGTTCAATAAATTGTTGACGGTAAGGTGAGAAGACAGTTGTTTCAGCACACAGGATTCAATAATTTTAGAGAGATAAGGCAAGATCGATATTGGTCTATACTGACTGGGTGAAGAGGGATTGCTTACCTTGGGAAGTGGACAAACAAGGGCCTTACGCCAAACGTCAGGATACTCGCCGGCTTCCAATGACCAGTTAATGATGTGGGTGATGACAGGTGAGATGATATTAATCAATGGCACCACCATGAGGCGGCTGATACCATCCACTCCGGTAGCTTTAGATGTGATGGAGGTTATGGCTTTGGAGATATCAGCCTCGGAAACAGGAGTAAACGAAAAAGGGGCAATATTTAGAGTAGGGAGAGATGCTATGTAAGACAAAGTGTGGGCTTTAGTGTGGGAGTCAAGAATTGGAATATTTGTGAAGTGCCGGTTGATTACATTGAGATCGTAAGGAATATGGGTATTGGCAGATTTAGACCTGCCAACCCCGAGGGAGTTGAGAAATTTCCAAATATAAGGAGTAGAAGACTTATGGATCTCTGAATGTATGTGGCGACGTTTCGCTGCACGTATCATCTGGTTGCATCGGTTACGTACGGATTTGTACTTCGTCCAGTTCTCCTTGGACCTATTCTTTTTAAAAATACAAAAGGCTTTGTTACGCTTAGTCATAGCTGTCTGGATCTCCTTGGTAAGCCACGGTGCTGGTGGTCGCCTTAAGCGGACTGTATGCAAAGGTGCGTGTTTATCAAAAAGATCAAGTAAGAGAACAGAAAATACATCCACTTTAAGGTCAACCGAAGCTGCAGCCACCACAGGGTTCCAGTCAATAGCAGATGCATCTTCCAGCAAGTTATCTATATTTATACGAGCATAACTTCTGACTTGAACGGTCTGCGGCTTGTTTTTAGGTGGTCGTATTCTGTAAGACAAATACAAGCAGTCGTGTCTTGAAAACCCAGGAGCCAACAATTGACCATGATCGAGCACAGACTGTTCGGATGAGGTCAGCACGTGATCAAGCCAAGTGTCACGAGTTTCAATATTATGATGTGTGGGTAAAAACGGGAGATGGGAAAGACCTGTAGACCTAAGCAGGTTAAGAAACTTATTGGATCGAGTAGGATCTCCGGTAGGCTCAGTGTTGAAATCACCCATTATAATAATGTGTGAGTAGTCAGTGCATAGCGGCTCAAGGGCAAGTTCGAGCTGATCAAAGTAATCTACACCAGGTGGGCTATACACAACCCCGACAACAGCTTTAGTTCCACCCAGGCAAATCTCGATGAACAGGAACTCTGCAGTAGCAGAATATTCAGCAGGGGATGACGAGATAATTTTGAAAGAAATGTCAGATCGTAAGTAAATAGCAACTCCGCCGCTTCCCTTACCCAGCCGATCGTTGCGAATAAGTACAAAACCAGGCAAGCTGTACGCAACTGAGGGAAGGTTTGGTTTGAGCCACGATTCCGAGACAAGAATCGCATGGATGGCGTCGGACGAAAAACTGTCAAGGAGCTCACTGTGGTGCTTGGGTATACTCTGAGCATTAATATGACAAACATTCAGAGACCTTTTATTGTCACGAAAACAGTTGTGAAGCTGAGTTCCCAGCGTTTCCAACTCAGAAGCCGCTGAATCAAACGAGTCATCTTCACAAGATCGAAAAGATAGAGAATTAACTGACAAATCAAAAGATTTCTGTGAGGACATAATTGCGAAAATTAAATATTATAATAAATACTAATAATAAAAATAATAATTATAAGATATGAATAATATAAGATATGTAATAGTTCACTTTAATGGCGAACATAATCACTAACCGAATATGTAACCAAATATATCGAGTGTACCTACTAAACCATCGTATATTAATTAGGTGTTATTTTTTCTGCATCGTCTCCGCTACAAAATGTCTTCAAAATATATAATGTTAATATTAATTTGTATGGAAATAATTGTTATCTCTTGTCGTCATTAGTTTTAATGCAACTTGTATCATCAACACAATGATATAAAAAAAAAATAGTCAAATACAAACTCAATCTGAAACAAAAGCAGGACACTTAAGTCCGTTTTTATTTGCTAGTTGAATTTTGTATACTTTTAGAATAATGTGTGAAAGAAGTGAAAAAATTAACTATTAATTAGTTTTAAAAAAAACTGTGTTCAGCGATTTATAACTTAGGTTGTGAGTTCTGGTTTTATTTTATTTCATAATATTTATTTGTATATAAAAGGACTGTAAAGTTTTTTTACCATATTTGTCAAACAAAGTAATATGGCTTAGTCATTATGTTTTAGAGTCTACATTCTGCACATCAATATATGGACAGACTATTCTTAAGTTCGGAACGAATTTTTACCGAGAGGCGTATCACTGTAGCGATGGAAAAAGGATAAAATGGGAATGCAAGAAAGGATCCTGTCCCGCCAGAGTTGTATCGCGAGATGGCGTCGTTATCAGCATTATTGGTAAACACAACCATTGAGGACACTGTTAGAGGCAGTCACTTCAGGAAAATGAAAGTTGAGAACTTGAAAATATACGATTAATAGAATGTTAGTAAAAAAAAAACCGGCCAAGTGCGAGTCGGACTCGCGCACCGACGGTTCCGTACAAAACTGCAAGCTTTACAAAGTTCGTTCAGTACGACAATCGGTATCATTGGTTGTACTTTTGCGTTGACTTAGTTTTTTTTTTTTCACGGGTTAAAGGCAATTAGATCTTAGTATTTGATATGAATTTCAACTTGATAGCTCTACGCGTTCATGAGGAAAAAAGTAATAAGTTTATATTTATTAAAAAATATATATTTTGTAATGTAACTAAAAATTTAAGGTTTTCGGAATTTTTCCTTTATGTGTGCTATAAAACGTTGCTTCATGCCAAATTTCAAGATTCTAGGTCGACTGGAAGTACCCTTTAGGTTTTGATTCCCTTGCGAGTACTTGCGAGTTTCAAAATATGCAGCTTAAATTGCTGTTTCTTTTGATTGCGTTGACATAGAAGTTTGATTTTGTTACAGTTTAAAGGTATTATAGACCTGAGTATTTGGTATGAATTTTAATTTAATACCTCTACGCGTTTATGAGGAAATGGGTAGTAAGTTTAAAATTATTAAAAAAATATATATTATGTGATGTAACTAAAAATTTATGGTTTTCGCAATTTTTCCTTTATCTATGCTATAAGACGTTGCTTCGTACCAAATTTCAAGATTCTGAGTTCACGGGAAGCACCCTATAGGTTTTGATTCCCTTGCAAGTGTCGAAAATTAGCGGCATAAACGGCTGTATCTTTTGATTGCGTTGGCTTAGAAGTTTGATTTTTTCACAGCTTCAAGAGACAGTAGACTTGAGTAATTGATATAAATTTCAGCTTCATACCTCTACGCGTTCCTGAGAAAATGGGGCTTGACAGACGGACGGACAGACGGACAACAAAGTGATCCTATAAGGGTTCCGTTTTTTCCTTTTGAGGTACGGAACCCTAAAAACTTTAGTTGTAACCTTAATAACAAATCAAGTTTAAGAAATAAGTTTTTTTTTTGTGTTTATTAATTTATTGTGTCAATTTTGGTTTGTAAATCGCCAGATATTATTAAAAGCTACATTATTCCTTGAAATTTTATTTTCGAATATATAACCACTTTGTATGAGTTGATGAAAAGTAACGTCAATTCACGGCGCACGAGATTTCTTCATGATGTCAGTTCCATACGCTAGTAATTGTAGTTCAATGACAACAATTAACGTAATATGACGCCAATATTAACGAACAGAAATCTTAAAGGTAAAACAAATATTTTAGCCAGTTCACAACGTCATTTGTAATCAGTTCCAGCGCCCAAGTTCACGACCACTCGGTTTGGAAAGCCAGCCATCCAACAGGGCAAATATCACTTCAACAGGAATAACAGGAGCACAGGACCCAAGGTCCTGTGAGTCTGCTGCCGTGTCAGCTCTGGGTGCTGCGCCACCATCACCACGTATCAAGACATGATCATTAAGGAGAACACTGAGCATAATCACTGATTGAAAATAACTATCAAAAATTAAAGTGCTCTTTTACATTTTTGGTGACAATATCGCAGTTCCAAATGCAAACTAAACTAGCCCTCCCTATTGGTATCGATATATATTGAAGTTACTGCTGCTGGACAGAGGGCTTTATCCTATTAACTGTGTAGTTAATCCCTCAAGCGTATGTGAACGAGACACAATGCAAATTCTATTGTTATGCGGTTGCCTGCAACCGCTCGGGTGTTGAAGCATTAATAGGATAATAATAGGTAATGTTGAGGACAAAAACTACGTCAAATAAGTAGTATTTTTTTGTTGTTGTTAATAGCGGTGTCAGTTCCTTACAACACAACGCAATGTTTGAAAGCTTGGTTATGTGTAATTTTTTCGATTTTGTTAACTTATACATTTACAGGAAATTTTATTTAGAAAAGATCGTCGTGTTTATGTATTCGTTTAGTCCTAACTCTAATGTTAACATCAAATTCCATAATATAAAAAAACTACTTAATATAGAATATGAACAACGCCTCCTACTTATTATAATACATATATTGTTATTATAAATACGAGCGTATATTTAAACAAGAAACAAAAACATAATTGAATAATTAGTATGAAAAACGCACTTAAGTCTTAAATAAACTCTTGACCCTTGAAAGGAAAGGAAACCATTTTAGGCAAACAATTTCTTTTTGTTGGCGACGAATCATCAACAACCTCCGTAGTGTAGTGGCTAAGCACGCTGGTTTCAAGGCGTCGCCGCTTCTAGGTCTCGGGTTCGATTCCCAGTCGGGTCAATAAAGAAATTAAAATTTTCTATATTGTCTCGGGTCTGGGTGTTGTGGTACCACCGTTGTGTCTGATTTCCATAACACAAGTGCATTAGCTACTTACTTTGGGATCAGAGCAATGTATGTGATTGGTGTCCAACATAAAAAAATAATATGAAGGGGCTTTATCACTTTTTGATTTAGAATTGATCATAGAGGAACAATTACTTAAGAATCCAGAATTACTTTTGACAGCATTCATTTTACTCAAGCAAAATTAATTGCTTTTGCTTGACTATAAATACGGGTGTCAATATACTGATATGATATTAGATATAAGCTTTTTCAGTGATTTTCTTCGGTTGGTCATAGTGTCCATTTATTTTTATTATTCAGAGCAAGCTGTGTTTACTACTTCTCGATATGGTTAGCCCGTGATTGAGATTGGGCCGTATAGGTACAACCAGTACCACCACCATAAAAAGACGGGTCCTAAGGCTACGTGGACATGTGTAAAGGCCAGGCGTGGGTGCAGGGCCACGTTAACCACGATCGATAATGTTATCATCAGGGTTAACAACAAGCATATTTATTAATGAGTCAAATTTATTTATTTTGCAAATAATTAATGTTAGTTAATTATGTATCTCGCTATTTGATTTTGTATTGTACATATATGATTTGTGAAGGTACATGATCAACATTGGACATAATTTGTGATTTGTAGTTGTTATTTAAAATACATGATAAATTAATACAATTTATATATTTTTTAATTAATATTATTTTACTTGGTATAAGTAATTTACAAACGTCTTTATCAAAATATTTTGAAGAATGTTACGATCGCAAGACTCGTTTCATTCCGTAATTAGTATACACATTGTCAAAATATTCATAATGTTGTGATTTTATATTCATGATCGTCTTCCAGAATTCAAAGCGACAAAAAAATAATGAGTAAGCCTGTGATCGAGATCGGTAAGCACCGATTTAACAAATACCATCGTTGTAATGGCCCAAAGACTCGCTGGCAGTGTGTCAAATCCCGCAATTTGAACTGCAAAGCTACGTTGATCACATTTGATAACGTCATCGTCGAGTACAAAAACAATCACTGCCACGATAGATGAATACCTTTAGGATGCCTCAGTTGTGTATCGCAACATAATAATGAGTTCTTGTTTTATTTACAATTATACGTGGTGCGCAAAAAAGTATACGTATCTATTTGGAAATTGCGTCGGAATCACGAATATATATTCTGATAAACTCACGGCATGGTAATAAAATGTTTTATTAAGCAACTAGTAGTAGTACTAGTAGGTCGTTTAATTTTTACCTATTAATGCTTCAACACCCGAGCGGTTGCAGGCAACCGCATAACAATAGAATTTGCATTGTGTCTCGTTCACATACGCTTGAGGGATTAAACAGGTCTTTTAGGTTTTGATTCCTTGTATGTACACTTTTAAGGCAATGTCATAATATTTACAAAAAAACTCGCTCGCTCGCTCATGTAATTTACGTACAGGTGTTGGTTTTAATTCTTTCAAAAGCACAGTTCACCACTTCTAGATTCGGTAAACCGGTGATCCAGATCGGCAGGCACCGATTCAACAAGTACCATCGGTGCAAGGGGCCAAAAGCAAAATGGAAGTGTGTAAAATCGACTAATCGCTGTAAAGCTGTTCTGACCACAGTTGATGACGTCATGGTGGACTATAGCAACTTTCATAACCATTAATGGTTTTGAACATTTTGAAATCTCACATATTATTATAGGCACATGTAAAATACAAAGCTGAACAGATGTATTTTAGGAATAAAACATAGGTTCTACCTAAGTTTGTATGTGACTCAACACTATAAAACAATACAAAATTATTTCTTATACTTTTTATCATTTTGGTGGCTTGAATGATTTTAGTAAACAGACCAGAGTGAACAAGCTTCTTCTGGGTGAGCTTGCTCCATCGTAGTCTCTGACTATGCCACGTCTGGTCTAGTCTGGTGACAAGAACGAACCCATTTGAAATAAAATAAGGTAAAAACACATTTTGTTTAGTTTTTTCTTATAATTCATAAATGTGTCAGCATTCAAGCATTGTAATATTTGTTAACTCTTTTGAATATTTTTGAAGTGCATTATTGTGTTGCTTAATAAAAAGGGAAAAAAATAGATACGATCTTATTTTTTTATTTCAGTGGAGTAGCAATTATATGATACTTTTCAAACAAATATTTTTGTGGATTTGAATGCGGATGTTGCCAGTTTTGTGGGTGCTTAATTATAATTCATGATTTCACAACCTCGCGTTTTAGAAAACCAGTTATTGTGATTGGAAAGCATCGTTTCAACAAATATTGTCGAAGTAAAGGCCCTAAAGCAACGTGGGTGTGCGTCAAGGTAGCGGGCGTTTTCAGGGCAACTCCTACCACTATTGAGGATATAACTCTTAACGTCAATGACAATCATAATCATGACTAAGTATTTATGAGCCGCTTGAAATTGAGGTAATGTTTATGTGTTCTGTGGTGTTTTAAGTATAGTACATGTATTTTACCTGTCTAAATGTGTCAAACAAAGTTCAGAAAGGTAATGGCAATTTAAATAAGTGTGTTATACTCCACTTTAAAATCACTGCACTTAGTTTATACTGTAAAATATGACGACCGTTGCAACGTGTAATATTAAATGCACAAAACCTCTGACACCCCAAATGGTTTTTAATTCGGTTGACCGAATTCTAAAAAAAAAACTGTTATTAAAAAATATTTTTTTTGGTGTTTTTGGTTTAACTGGCACTTCTGGACATTTCTTGCTTTGTGGATGAGACGCTTTGTTGAAAAAGGAATCAATAGGTAGTCACTAGGCAGATGAACCGCGCTGACATTATTATTATTACTATTTTTGATCATACATAACTAACCATTCTTGATAACGTATTTTGGCGGTTTTCTGCATGTGATGGCTTGTCTTATTAATAAATAGACAGGGCAAGATTTTAATAAAGATTTATTGAAAGATGTGACCCATATTAAAAAGTGGTTCAATTGATTCTGCTCGTTATTCCAAACAAATCATTTTCAGGTTTTGCGCATTAGCAAATCCAGACATGCGCAAGACGGCCTAATGAACATATTTATAAATTTACAAAGTAGGTAAGTACCTAATGTTATAAAAAATATTTGAAAATTAATAATCAGTGCATGTTTACAATGCTGAGTGGAAGAAGTGGAGACCACAAAAAATTTGCAGAAACGGACAAACAAAGTCGCAGGGAACTTCTAGTTTGTGATTCTCTCGATGTTAAAGAATAAGCAAAGACTCCCGTCACAACTGTGGTCTGTTTATTCTTGCTTATCCTCTATTTTTCCCACAAATCCCGTCTTTACCACATCGCGTTTTGGGAAACCAGTTCTTGTCATTGGGAAACATCGTTTTAACAAATACTGTCGAAGAAAAGTCCCGAAAGTAAAGTGGGTCTACTTAAAGATCCCAGCGTGCAAAGCTACCCCCACCACTTTTGATAACATCATCTTCAAATCGACTAACACACATTCCCACTGAATGAAAGATTTGTATGTATAATAATTCTCGAATCATCAAATATTTTTAAGGTAATATTTTTTGTTAATATAATATGTAGATTTTTTGATTTGAAATTACATACTTAATTTGTTTGATTTAAATGAATCTCTGCACCAAAATTATGCTTACAGTTCAAGTACGATGCGCGATCGCGTTATTCGCTATATATTTACCTCTCTCCTATATGCCTCTGCGATGTACCTACTTACTAAGAGTGAAATACGCGTTTTGCGTTGAAACAGTTTACAGGAAATCCGAAATTTATGCGGGCATCAACGCTCCCCGCGTATCGCTAGTATCATATAATCCACAGTAAATTTTAACTTCTACTAATTTTATTATTACAAAGAGATTTTGGCTCCCAATTGAAACCCAAATATTAAATAGTATTGTACTTATAACTAAAATGTTTTAGGTTTTTTCACTACGTCACAACGTGGTAATCCGGTGTTAGTGTTGGGAAAGTACCGGTACTGCCGGCACAAGAGCGCGACGGGTCCGAGGGTGACGTGGATATGCACGAAATACCCAAAATGTAAGGCCACCCTGTACACGTACGAAAACGACATTATAAGGACAAAAAACGCACATGTACACGATTAAAAATTATGTAAAACTTCTTAAACTTACAGAGTAATTATTCACATGAACTTTACTAACCGTCAGCGCCTGTATAATCAGAAATACTTATTTAAGTTATACCACGAGGTTATTTTTCTTGTAATTTATGTAGCGTATATTCTGTAAATGAGCGATTTCATTATAATGAGATTAACCTCGCCATCTATATAAGCTAAAGCGGGAAATAAATATTTGACGCCAATATTTCTTTTTCTTGTCTACTTTTGAGTACCTAATAGATACCTTATTTATTTTTTGCTAATAACTCTATAAGCAAAAATATAGACGGTTGCACTGAACCTCAAGAAAACACTCAATGTTTCTTTTCAAGCATTTTTCTTCCCTGAAAGCGTTATATAACTTGCTACCGGGTGCCAATAGCATATACATATAGGGTAATCATGACACGATAGGGTGGGAGATGATAGAGTAAAACTAATGCAGTATTTAATGGTCACAAAGTGTAATTAAAAAATGAAATACCTTTAATTTTTATTGTGTAGTACTTTTTGTCGCAAATAAAGGAACTGATATTATATGAAAAAGAAACCATTGGTGATACTTTTATGGAATAACCGAACGTTTGAGAATTGTTATCATACTGCTTCTTGTCCTTCTTCTTCCTTTCCTATTCCCATCCTCTGGGTCGGGTCTCCTCACACATCTGCGCAGTATTTGGGCTTCTTCGAGGTTTGATCTAAGACCAACAGGTGAGAGGTGGGCGGCCTATAACGATTTGATCATACTGTAAACAGTATACATGTATAATTATAATTAATTTATTGGACAGTGTAATGCATCCTTCATATTGCAACATGTTTATGTAACAATAACATTAATTGACTTTATTCATAACGATTCAATTTTATCTTTTTAGTTTTCCGTACACAACTTTTATTTAGTTGTACTTTTAAGTGCGCTTGTGATCATGGAATTGTAAGTTGTAGTCTTGAAATGTATTGTTTAATGTCGGCTAGAAAAAAACATATATTGCTAACTTCATTGCATGTAACTTGTCTGAGCTAAAACTCTTAACGTTTGATAATTACTGGTAGCTGCAGTTCTAGCCAGAGACACTGACAGAATTAAGAAAAACAAAACGATAAATGTGACTAACTAGCCTGCCTGACAAAGCTCTAATTGTTTTTTTCTTCTATTTATATAACTGACTTTCTCTTTCAGAGCCCGTGTTCACTACTTCACGGTTCGGCAAGCCTGTCATAATTATTGGCCACTATAGGTTTAATCGAGATTATCACTATAAAGGAAATAGAGCCAGATGGGTGTGCGCTAAGTACCCAATGTGTAAAACTACATTAACAACTGTAGATGACGTGATAATCAAAGTGAACTTGGAGCACACACACTAATGTTCCTGAAATAATATAATCATAAGTATTAGACAAAACGGGACTTAAACGTGAATAAAACTCATAGGTAAACCGCGAATCTACTTTACATTACGTTACGTTTAACGTTACTTTTGTCGTCCTCTCCCCGATTTATGTAATTCATATTATTATTATGAATTAAATGTTCTCCATTTAGGTGAAAGTAATCTTTTTCATTTCTTCTGTTCGGAAAATTGAACTTTCATGTGAAGATATACGGGTGGAAAATAGCTTTTCCATCTCTAGGGTGGAAAGTTATTTAGTTTTAATTGCTACGATGAGACACGGAGTTAAAGATAATTGAGAGAAAAAAAAAAGCTTTCCATATTTTAAAGATTAGCTTAACATTAAAAGCGTGTTTATTATTGTCACATATTTAAAAAAATATGCAGTAAGTCTAATTTTTAACAATTTAAAAACTACTAATATAATATTCGGTTGCCCGCCATACACAGTGACACTTTTTTTTTCATTTTAAATTGTGACGTTAGGTTAGTCTTTGATAATATATTTTTTTAGTTTGGTCGATTACCGCACAGATTATTAAGCACGCGGGGGCGGGCACCTAGCCGCGATTTTGTTGTTCATTAATCTTCTTACTCACTCCCATCTTTAGCTGTCACTCATAGCGCTAACTCATGAGGCAAAATGGAACCTGGAATTCGACATAATCTGTGGTAGTTCTGATGACAAGGTAAAGGTTGATCGATATTTTTAAAATTTATTTGAAATATTTGATAACGTACACGTTTTATGTACTGTTGTCTTCTGTGCCGTTACTGTCCTTCTAATCGTGTGTTTTATGTATAACGCTAGTAAACAAACTGATATGTGATGTAAAAACTTGAGATTTCATCTCTCGCCAAACAACATAATATCTCACTATCGCATCACAATCACTAGCTAAATTTATTTATTTTTCCTCACAGTCGAAATGAAAAATAGTATGTTTAACTCGGGTGAACACTCACTCCGTTCGAGCGCTAAAAAAACTTCTCGAGTGAAATGGGTCACTTTCTCCTCTTGTGTAACAATCTACTATTTATACATTAGGATGATACGGAGAACATTAATTAGGAGGTAAATAAAAACAAAGGCTACAAAACAGACGTCATGTATGTCTCGCTATGCGGTCGACCTTTAGAAGTAATTTTATTTTTCATTCACATCAAAACGTTTTAGAGGTGTTGTAGATATCCGAAATGCCAGGCCCCTGTGTTGACAATCGATAATAGTACTAATCGTCGTTGCTACAATCTACCTGAGATTGAATTTACCTTTACTTCGAGTCTAATAATAAAAATAATAAACGAAAATATACTAAAAATATAATCTTCTAAGCTACCTTCTTACGAAATAAACACATACAGATTTTAATTTACGAAATATTCGAATAACACGTAGTTATAGAGGCATGACCAATGCTTTAAGAGAATAATAAACATTGAAGAAGTTCATTAAAAAGCAAAATTATTATTTCGTAATCGAAAAACCATATAAATTAAATTTCTGAAATCCCCCGACTAAAATATTTATCTACCTTCTTATTTATTATTAAAAACCCAAGTAATTCCGTCGGGGCTGCCACTATCTGCCATATTATAACCATTTTTTTTTTCAAGTATAATTGTAGTCGTATTTTAGACATTTTAATGAATTGTTTTTTCGATTACGAACTTTATTATTAACGTCGTGGGTATTTTAATTTTTTTAACTTTGTTTTTTTTGTGAATAAATTTGTTAACCTACCATTATTTAATAAAATATTATTTTTGCCAATTTGGACTAAGTGATTTGGCGAGATTGTTTTGTAAAAAAGGTGTGCTGCTAGTAGGTAAAGCGTGGTGGGGAAACTTAAATTACTGCCTATAGTCTGTTGTACTGCTATCTTCGGGAATCGTACTACTATGACAATAGTTACCGAGTTTCTACCGCTGCTTCTTCACATCACTAGCCCACAATGTTCACTTACCCAAAGCAAGGGTAAGATATTAAGGTTAAAACGAGTATAAGTGCTCCCAGTTTGTTTTAATAGATTACTTTTATGACAATTCTAATTAAGATTTGTGTGCATGTTGCCATTTCTATGTATATCTGTGTGCGTACGAGTAGATTTATACGTAATTAAATATTACAGCGCCAATATTTACAACCTCACGGTATGGCAGGCCTGTGATGATCATCGACAGCTATCGCTACAACCACCACTGCAACAGTAGAGGTCTCAAAGGCATATGGATGTGTGTCAAATACCCTAGCTGCAAGGCAAAAGTAATCACAATAAATAACGTTATAGCTGGGAGCAAAAATACACACTCACACCCTTAACACTTTTCGAGGCAGTGAACGGCTATAGCCGTAAAATAATACAAGTTCTTTTGTGTCTGGGATACCGCCTCGTAAAGTGTTAAGGAAAAGCTACACAGCTTGCTTTCTGCCCCGGGAAAGTTAAAATCTACAGCAGCCTGTCAGATCCTTAACGGCCACACTTAAAGTATTACGCCACACGCTATGTTAAAAAGTAAGATACTTTTGCCATATATGAATAGGCAAATTATAATTTTGCGTAAATGTGGACAGGTCATAATAAGTAGAGTTTTTTTAAAATAAGATGCGCGTTTGATGGGCTTTGAGAAATTTACAATGGCTGATCGTAATCCTAAAGACAAATAATGAAATAATTAAAATCGAAAACCACATTGTCATTCCTAAATTCATAAAAAAAGTTTATTTGGTAATAGCAAAAGAAATTGGTTTCATAAAATTATATGTTATTTTATACCAATAAAATGACTGAATAAGTCATATGTAACGAATAAAATAATTATTCTTTTATTTTTCTCGTAATACTCTCGAACGACAATCTCACTCTTCTCTCTTTGCCTAGCCTTATCCTATTCCAATTGGTGTCGGTTCTTTTCGTTGTTCTTTCTTTGCCGTATAATTATATCCTGTGTCAACGAGTCATTGACTTGAGCCTTCATTATAATTTTGAATGTTGGAGTCATAAATCGATATTTTTTTTTTTTATAAATGCGATAAGAAATGTAATGATGTCAGTACTTATCTAATTGCACAGATGATACAGAGAGGAGTGCTAATACTTTTCTGTTTTAAAATGAAAGTTGTAGCTCTGAGGATACAAATATCTACATAATGACCTTATGGCCTTTGTAGTTTACTTTGTAATGACTATTTTTTTCTTTTTGATTATTTTAAGGCCTAAACTTATTTTCTTTTTGTCTTTTCATGCTAATGCTGATAAACATAAAATGAATATTTAATCTGAGTAGTATTTGCAGGGCCAGAATATACCACTTCACGGTACGGAAAGCCTGTGATGATTCTTAGTGGGTACCGGTATAACCTGTACATTCGCAGCAAATGGCCGAAAGGACTGTGGACATGCGTCAGATACCCAGGGTTAGAGAACGACATTATCAAACGCAATGAATCACATAACCACTAATGTTAATGGTAAATTTTGCGAGACTATATTTCTAAGGCAAGTTATTTAACGTCTTAACACATATGACATATTACTTACCTACCAACCTTGCTTAAATTGAATATTATGAACTTATTATTTATTTACCCCATGGTTGTCTGAAAGACATCGCTTATAAATAGCGATTAGACTGCCTTAATTGTACTCGTACATTTCCCTCAAGTCAATTTGAAACTGACCTAAGTATGTAAAGAAAAGTTACGATATTCTATTAATTTGATTTGTAATTCACTTATTGGTGTCATCATGGTGCCATCTAACTCAGGTATATGCATCCAGCAAAAACCCTACAGTGAGCATTGTGTATATTATTTGTTATTTTCTGTTCATGCTTGCAGTTACCCTAACTAGACTCTAAAAGCCTTTTCAGTAATTTTATGAGTACTTTTTCTCCAGAGGTGCTCTTCACCACGTCGCGTTTCGGCAAGCCCGCCATAGTGGCCGAGAGGTACCGGTACAACATCCTCTACAACAACGGCCCCAGAAACACTGGATCTGCGCCAAGTACCCCAAGTGTAAAGCTAGCATTTGCACTAATGAGAACATGATTACGAAGATTTTGAAGGGTATTACTAAAGGGTAGAACTTTAATAAGTTTTAAATTAATTTTAGACTTAAAACTTTAGATTTAATCAGTTTTTAACATATACATAGCTCGTAGCGCAGTAGCGCTTTGGTCGTGACCGAAGTTAAACTACGGTGCGTTCATGTTTGGATGGGTGACCATTCCGACTATACATAGAAGGGACGTCTATCACAAGCATCTCCGTGCTTAGGAAGGCACGTTAAGCTATTTGTTATAGCTAATGTTCGCTTGCCTTGCAGACGTCTCTTATTATTGTATCCTGATAAAATGCCATGACCTGGTCTTGTGCCTAAAATATTTTCTCTGTTTTAAGTGCAAAGAATCGTTCATTGTGGCAGATGCAACTTTAAATATTTTGCTATTCATTGTTTTTTTTTATTATTTACAGTCCATTTAATTTGTAAACTAATTAATATATTTTTCTTAAAGTATTATTATATGTATTTTTAGACATCGGGCACTTTTACTATTTTTTATTTTATCTTCATTATTATCACATTCGAAATTCCAAATTTTACCCTTTATTTTACTATGTGTTAAATAGAAGTCATTATCGTGGAAAGGTACGTAGCTACTTCTGAATAAAGGCTATAAATTATCCCAAGGTTTTCCACGGCAAGTGGTCGGAAGCGTTTTTTTTAACCATAGTGATCCTGCAATACTTACAGATCAATTAATATTCGTTTTGTATTTGATTGATAGTTGCTTATTCCTAACATAAATATATTTTATATTTAGAGATGTTTGTGTTCACTACTTCGCGACTTGGGACCCAGTAATTCAAATAGGAATCCTTTGCTATAATCGCTACCACCGGATTAAGAGACCTAGGTGTATCTGGTTGTGTGCAAGATATCCTAGGTGTAAGGTGTTTATCAAAGCTTATAATGTAAAAATTGTAAAAACAAGATATGATCACACCCACGATTGATAAAGGCAAATATTTAAAAATATATAATATTTTCTATTCTTCATCTCTAACTTGAGATGCGCTCTCGGTAGTGCAGTAATAGCTATTCCTTTTTGTTTCTTGCATTCCTCTTGACCTCCTTTTACGACGTGATTTTGACTTTCTTGGATGAAATAACTTCTTTGATGCCTCTCTATTGCCTCTTTTCCTTCTACTGTTCCTTACAAGATAATATCTAAGAACCTGTCATGTCGTATCAGGAGTCCTGTCATATTGCCCATTTTATTATTTTTAGGCTTGTGTTTTCAATTATTGGCCCGATAAATAAATAATTCAAAGAGATTTTCATATTCATAGTTTTTCAATATAAAATATACTTTCAGGTCAAGGTCTGATTCTGCTGCAAACGAGGAAGGGAAAACCGTTGCTTCAAATTAACAAGCACAGATACAATTGCAAGAGGATCACGGGTCCAAGAACCTACTGGGCGTGCAATCAGGCCCATAAGGCTTGCAAGGTATCCATCGTGACCCTTCATGACGTCATCGTCAAAACTAGTAATGAGCACAATCATGCGTAATTATTAAACTTATATTATTAGGTATTTTTAGTTTTATACCATGCTGTTATGTGATTATGGCATATATTATAGCAGTTTTATGTGATTTGCTATTTTCGAATTAGGCTTGAAAGGGTTAGGGTGTGAATTGAATCTTGATTAGTCCTTCAGATCCCCTTTTTTTAAAACGATCTCCAATGTTTAAATAACAGTGCAAACGATGATACCTTATATCACAGAGTGCGAATGTAATAATAATAATAATAGTCCCCCTAGCCGATTTCGACTACGGTGGCAAGTCATAACGACTAACCGACTGCGCGAGACATATTAAAAGTCATAAAAGTCATTTATTTATGCAAATAGGCTCTCTGGGGGCACTTTTACACGTCCCAATATAAACCCTACCACAGCTTCGGGACAATTGTGTCAATGCCTCTTTTCAAAAGGTTTACAATGTTTGTAGTGATCATGCAAGTCCATACATTATTATCTTGTAAATAATCAACTTACAATACTTTATAATACCCTTTCGTCATAAGGGTTTCTTTAATAACAGTTTTAAATTTATTAACCGGTAAGTTTACAATGTGTTCTGGTAGTTTATTGAAAAATTTTATAACTTTCCCCATGAAAAAATTACCAACCTTTCGAAGCCTTAATTGTGGAAACGCAAGCTTATCCTTATTCCTAGGAAATATAGAAATTAATATTTCCTCTGATGAAGTTATCGAAGAAAGTTGTTGTATTTGTTTTCTTAAGTCTATAACCGTGTTTGTTGGTTCCTCAAGTCTAATCTTTATTTCATAAATAAGTTCAGCTTTGTTAAGATAATCAAACTTAATTGAACGAGACATTGTAAAGTTAAAAAGTTACGAATAATTCAATAAAGTTCAAAATAAAATTGAGTACCTTAATTCCTCTTCAAATAGTGATTAAAGTGAATTAGTGAAGATATATGTTGAAAAAGAAAATCGGAGAGTAAAAATAAATAGGTAGAGAGTTTAAGAAAAATAAGAGTTCTCGGTTAATTAAGTTAATTAGAGAACAGTTATTTAAATCAAAGTTAAGTTAAAAGAACAAAGTTAACTTAAGACCAATTAAGGTAGATTTAGTTAAGTTAATAATCTCCGAGTTTCAAGGGGTTAAGTTCTGAGATGATAGTTAAGGTGTTAAGATTTAGGATGATATGAGATGGTAGTGAAGGGGTTAAGATATGAAGATAGTGAAGGAGTTAATAATATGTTATCCAAAAGAGATAGCCAAAGAGGGTGATAAGGTAAAGAGGGTGAAAAGGTAAAGAACACTAGTAAAAGTGTTGTTTTTGAATTTAGAAAAAGATAGAAGATGAAAAGAATGAGATGTAAGAAAAGAAAGAAAGAGGGAAGACTGAAGACTAAAAGTTGGGCGCCAATTTGTCGTGAAGCGACAAATGTAAAGAAGTAGAAGGTAAAAGAAAGAGGTAAAAGAGGGAATAGAATTTATATTAAAACAAAAAAAAATACAGTACCGAAAAATGAGATGAGTTGATGTATGTATGAATGTAAGTAAAGTGCAGTGGGCGTGAGTTAGTGTCTTCAGATCTTCTATAAGTATTGTCCTGGAGGCAGCAAAGGGCGGCGTCGGAGTGCAGGGCCGACACAGCGGAGGTAGCAGCGACGCCGATGAGCAGCGGTGACAGGCGCCGTGAAGAAGTATAGCAGCGACGCCGATGTGCAGCGGTGACAGGCGCCGTGAAGAAGTAACTCACAGCAGTGATGAGGGTAACGGGAACTATGTAGAAAATGTTATGATCAGTTGGAGTGCCAGAAGTACTTGGTCTCGGGTCCTCTTCCGAGAAGGAGACAGGTCCCTCCCCTAGAGCGAGGAGGTGTTACTGCAGTCAATGGACTCGGATACTCCTCCGGAAATGTGTCCGGTCCCTCCCCTAGCGTGAGGAGGTGTTTCAGTAGTCACCGGCGGTTCTTCAAGACTTCTTGAGGGAAAATGTAGAGTGTTAAAACTTGAAGTATATTTGATGAATAATAGAACTGTTCGAGCTTAGAACTCGGAACCGAATGAATTGAATGAAAAAAGTAAAGGCTTATATAGGGGCCTGGGCCGTTCAAATTTAGATCGAAGTAGGTTTAAAAATAGAACATGAATACTGGTGGTTTACAGAGGATTAAACCCGAAAAAGTAACAAACTTTGATAGAAGTTGTCAGACTTTGAAAGATATTGTCATAACAACCATGTCAATAAAAATATAAAAATTTTCAAAAATCAAGCAATTTACATAAATAATCTGGAAAACGAATCATCACCCAATGCAAATTAAAGGAAAATTGCAAACAAAGGTAAAACACGGCTATTTTTACAGTATTATGTACAGAAAAGTAGAATAACAGAGCTTTGAAAGTTTGACGTTTTTAGATTCACAATAAATATTGTTCAAAAAGGATTAGAAAACAACAATAATCCAAAAATACAGAGTAATAGTATAAGAAGAGTAGAAAGGCAGGTAATGCCTATAGTTTAATGTCTACAGTACGAATTTTAGGGAGAAAATACGAACTGCGTTATGGTAGATAGAATCTATGATTAACTCTATGTTCGTGTTTACAGCAAATGAACCAGCAATCTTTGGATGGAAAAAGGAAATGAAAGCATGGAAAAACAAAGATAATGAGATGAAAATGTTAATGTGAGTCCGATGAATACTAAATATATTAAGGTACTCAATTTATTACACGTAATACATGTACATCGGTACAGATTATATTTGTGTATGTCATTATTTTTCGTGAATGAATGTATTTTTTCCGTACATACATTAAATTTTCGTAAATATATTGAGAGGCTAGAGTAAATATTCTAATTTCTTGAAACACCTCTCGTAAAGAATCTTGAGGTTAAAGAATATAAATAGCTCGCACGGCTCTTTTTTGTAACACAAAAATTGTTTCTACATAAGCAGCCGCGCCCCACAGTAAAATGCCGTAGGACATCAAGCTATGGAAATAACTAAAATAAACTAACCTAGCTGTTTCTTCCTTAGTCAAACGTCTAATCTTCCTTACAGCAAAAGCAGCTGAGCTTAGTTTCCCTGACAAGGCCTCTATATGAGGACCCCATTGTAGTTTGGAGTCTAAAGTGATTCCCAAGAATGTAGTGGAGTCAATAGTATCAAGCGGCTTGTCTTTTATCTTAACCTGAGTTGTTGCCTGCCGGACATTAGGCATCGTAAACTTTACACATTTAGTTTTACTTTCATTAAGAAGGAGATTGTTAACAGTAAACCAATGTAATACGTGTGAAAGAGTATTATTTACATCGTCAAAATTTCCTTCACCTCTTGGAATTTTAAATATAAGTGAAGTATCATCTGCAAACAATACTATAACACAAAGATTCCCTACAAAAAGCGGGAGGTCATTTATATATATTAAAAATAAAAGAGGTCCTAATATGGGGCACACCCATTGTTAGAGGTGCTCCAGAAGACTCAGTTCCGTATACCTGAGAGATATGAATTAATTAAGTTTAACGAATTCAATGATGCCCCATAGTGACATATCTTTTTAAATAATGTTTCATGATCCACACAATCAAACGTTTTCGATAGATCACAGAAAATGCCTAAAGCATCATGCCTATTATCATAAATATCAAATACATGTATTAAAAGAGCAACTCCTGCATCCGTGGCGCTTCTTCTTTTAGTAAAACCGAATTGTTTGTTATGTAATAACTTGTTGGATGAAAAGTGTGCTAAAATTTGATTGAATATAATCTTTTCATATATTTTACTCAAGACTGGCAGAATCAATGTTGGCCGGAAGTGTGAGGGGTCACTTTGGTCACCCGCTTTAAAAAGCGGTATTATTTAACTAATCTTCATTAAACAAGTAAACTGGCCGTCATCAATACACTTGTTAAAAGGTAATGCTAGTTGAGGGGCTATTATGTTAATAATTGACTTAATAATATGCGCAGATAGTCCCCACAGATCCTCCGTTTTTTTCAACTCTAGCAATGTTTTTATTATTATTTCAGGACCTACATGCCTAAAGTGCAGTTGAAAATTACATTTACTGACATAAAGTTTTAGAATAGATTTGGCTATTACTGAAGAAGAAGCAAGTTCTTTCGTTGTTGTTGGTGCAATATGTGAAAAAAAAACGACACAAAAGCAGTTGCAACTTCTAAATTTTAATTTATTGTTTTATTATTGATTTTTAATTCAAATTTACCATCTCTCAATTTGTTTTCAAGTTTCTTAATTTATGATGCTCCATGTAGCTTTTGCTTTATTTTTGAAGCTAGAGACTATTCTACGAAGGTGATGGGATTTTGCTATAACACAAACTTTTTTAAATATTTTTGAATAATTTCTAACGTATTGAATAAAGTTTTGGTCTTGAGCTTTCTCGTAGACTATATAATTCATATAATTCAATCCTACTTTAATGAATTCCTGGCGTGGCCCAATTATTAAATTGACATTGGATCTTATTTGATTTAGTCTTTTTTATGGGAAATATTTCATTAAATTCGTTTTTAATTAAGTTAAAAAGGTCGTCATATTGTTTATCTACACTATCACTAGTATTTTGTTTCACTGAATATAGTGTATCGTTAGTTGTATTCCTTAATCTATCTAACCTATTATCTGTAACAGGCCTATACATAGTTTCCACAGGTAAACTTGCGGTATGATTGTGTTCAAATAAAACCTTTTGACCTCTATGATCAGAACTGAGGCCAATTAAAATACTTTTATGAATGACACTTGCGTTTGTGTCACAAAAAATATTATATAAGTGGCCGTGGTGGGGGTTACCCTTGTAGGTTCACAAAAGAGATTTTTTAAATTTAAAGATATGAAAAGATTAAGAAATCTAATGGCGTTATTCCATTCCCTTAAAACATCAAAGTTAAAATCTTCACATAATATTATTTTCTTATTAGATTTTGAAACCTTTTCTAGCGCTGATTCCATAATTGGTTCAAAAAGTTGGTAAGTAGCGTCGGGGAGCTATACACAGATAAAATAATATAATATTCGAGCTCAGTACATGCTAATTCGAAAGTACGTTCTAAAGAGAGTGACACAATGTCCCTGCGATCTTTACAATTTAATTCATTATTTATAAGTATGAGTTGCCCCCCTCTAGTTGTGGTTTCTCTTGAAAACGAACTATCTACTGTATAGTTTTCAAATCTAATCATTATTTCACATTTTATTTACCAGTGCTTACCTTAATCTTGTAGAAGTAATGATAGTTCAAGCTCTTTGACAGCCAGGCCTTGTATATTTTGGTAAACAACATTAAAACTAGACCTGGAGCTCTATTTTTGAATCACTCGCTTCAAGATGGCGAGTGATTTTCGTTCGAAGATGAATTAAAAGTCATAGAAAAAAACTCGTAGACGAACGAAAATCACTCGCCATTTCGAAGCGAGTGATTCAAAAATAGGGCCCCTGGCCTTTGTCTGCCCTCTTAGTTTCAAGCCTCAGAGGTTGTCTGGTTGATAACATCAACATTACTATTATTACTTACAAGTTGATAACCATGTGATATGGATTTGTTATTATAGTGCACAAGTGTGTGCGCAAACAGAGGTGCACTCTCTATTCCTTTCACTCTCATAGCCCGATGGTACAGCGATCTGCGAATGTAATTAAGACAGCGAACTATACTACGTCTCCTCTACTTGCTTGCTTACGAAAGGCTTTTACAGCACATTTCAACTTAATTTTTGATGGAGAGTGGTAAATGCTGTGTGTGTGTATGTGTCCGTAAACAAAGAATATACGAAATGGAACTTCTTATGTATATGATTTTTCATACTTTCTATTTGGTGAGTTTTGTGCGCTTAGAGTATTATAATTTTTTATTAAATTTTACGTGTTTGTAAGCCGTAAAGCAATTAAAGTTCTAATGAGTCTGGGATACTTTCCTGAAAGTTTTAATAGTGTAGGATTACCTTTTTTATAGAATTTAAATTAATAGAACGGCCCACCGGTATCCACTTAAGTCTCGAATATCAAAATGTATATCACCTTATAAGCTATGCGTATTTTTGGCTAATTATAAACTAATAAATGGATATTAAAGAAAACTTGCGCATTTCAGATGTTATTAATTAAATGAGGTAAAAATGATTGCAATCAAAAATATACATGACATATATTGTGCAGTCAGAGAATCACGCTCGTACATTATTTTTAACTCAATTTATTTATCTTATCGTATATTAACTAATATTTTATAAATCCATTCAAGTGTTTAATAAAATGTATTTTTTTCAATTACTGTGACACTGTCTATGGCCCATGCCTGCTGGTCCGTACAGCGAAACTCATACAGCGAGTACAAAATGCCTGCATTAGATTCTGCGACCACATCCCTCCCCGGACCCACGTTACTCCATACATTAGCGCTGCAAACTTACTGCGGATAGAAGCTCGCAGAAAATTTCATCTTGCAACCCTACTGTTCGAAGTCATTAGGATACATCGACCACGGTACTTACACAAGGACTTGGTATGGGACGAGGTGGGAATGTACGTGGGGGAAAGGAGTGCACGAACGTCTTCCCGAGACATCGTACAGTCGCATTCCGGGGTTCCTTTAAATTCGCCGCTACTCGATGCTGGAACACTCTGGCCCCGCCGTTGCGCGCCCTAAAGACAAAACAAACATTCAAAAAGAACCTGAAGAACACCTTTTGAAAATCAAATTTGATGACAAAAAGCACAGATACACTTACGAACAAAGAATGCGCGTCATGTCAGGTGACAACGATTACGGGGAAAAGTCATCTGCATAGGCAGCCCTCTTCACACAATGGACCCATCCTCGCACACGAGTGTTGCTTTTCAGCGTTGCTGTCGGCATATTGTCCATGTTACGTTGCGGTCGCTATTTTTCTCTGTATTGTCGCTGAGCGAACAGAACTTTCTTATGTTATTTTCTTATGTTTTATGTTATTCTTTTTTTTAGTTTTATCTATACTCACAAGCCATCCTTTGAAACTCAGTGTCGCGGCATACGGCCACGACTAATGCTGAGAGGGTGCCTTTTCGTCTCATACTCGATGTTAATGTTTAATAAGTGTGTGTGTTTGTCTGTTTACTGTATATGTGTTTAAGAGTGTGTAAGTCGAATAAATGTATTTTCTTTCTTTCTTTTCTTTATTTTGTCTTTTTAAGTAACTTGCTTTTAGGTTGAAAATTTTTTCTTCAGTAAATCTTTTAAAATTATGCAACTTTTGTAATCATCCCATGATTTTTCATCGAGAAACTTTTTCAAGTAAGGTCTCATGAACTTTTCAAGCTGTAATATAGTGGCTGAAAGTCTTTCATTGCTTATTATCAGCACTAGCCAATTTTACAAGACAATAGTTGCTAGTAGAGTGAGACGTGTAAATGTGTAAGTGTAGCCTATTAATAGCTGCATTTAAAAAGAACCTGTGGTCATTTTGGGCTGCGTCCTCCTTATAAGTACCTGACTTTTCAGGGGCTATCACCATCAATGCATTTTTTTTAACATGAAGCATCTTTTTCAGTATTATTTTGCACATCCCAAAAAGGCAACAAGGTTTTGATAGTCAACGGGCAAAGGTTCAAGAAGACGTCCGTTTAC
Organism: Pyrausta purpuralis; assembly: GCA_963924145.1. Taxonomy (NCBI): domain Eukaryota; kingdom Metazoa; phylum Arthropoda; class Insecta; order Lepidoptera; family Crambidae; genus Pyrausta; species Pyrausta purpuralis. The sequence continues at coordinate 27,035,003 of OZ001643.1, forward strand.
GGATGCAAGTCTTGGTGGTGTTGCATCAAGAGGACATCCAAGGCTTGCACGGCCAGCCTCAGGCTGATTAATGACCAACTAGACATGCTCAACCTTTTGCATAATCACAACTAAATAAAACTTGGAAATGTTCCAAGTGGCTGAAGGTGCTTGTAATTTACAGCTTTTATTTTTATATCTTTTATTATATTGTTTTGATCAACTTGCTATTTAGAGTAAGAGGTCAGTTCCAGAAAATTTTGATGTGGTCTTATTATATTAGCCGGGGACATAAATATAAATGTAATGGAAGACAGTGATAATAAATACTGTGACACTTCACAACGTGTATTTTTTTACTTTTGTGTGCACTAAAAAGTCATAAATAAACTCTTCATAAGTAATAAAGTCATAATTTAAAAAATCTTGTTAACTTATTAATTAAATTGAAATTTTAGGTGCGCCGTTCATCACAGTGAATACCTGTGGAAAAGAGATTCTAATGACTGGATCTCACAAATTTTACAAAGAACGAGTAAAAAATGAAAAATGTTAATAGCGGTGCTTTAAAAGGAGTAGGATGCGTTGCAGAGCAAACGTCATTACTATAGATGGAGTCATAGTAAGGTCCACTTTACAACATAACCATGATTGAAGATATTTTTACGAAATTTCGAAGCGTTTGTCATATAAATATGCAGGGTATTGTTGTGGTCAACGACGAGCGACTCAGGGGTGGTTGTACAAACGATACTGATGCCGGACATACATTTATAAAAATATAAAAAAATACACAAATTCTGAAATGATGATGATGACACAAATTCAATTTATTATTGCAATACTGGCGAGCGACTCAAAACTACCATTACATCAAGAAATCTAAAAATTTAAATCTATTTTTACTAGCCAATATTCCAATCTTTATGGCGACCCGAATAGTGGAACAGAGTGATCGTGTTTGGGAGGAATACGATCTGCAAGCGACAAGCTAGAAATGCCAATTGCGATTGGCAATGCGGTAAGACGAACTACACCAAGTGCAAAGCAAGCATCGTTACTGTGGATGAGGTAAAAGTCAAATATTACTTGAACATAACCACGATAGGAAAATACCAAAATAGAAAAATTTCTAGTTTTATCTGATGATTAAGTACAACTAGCGATGCGTTATACCAAAAAAAACTGATATTTTATAATTTACTTGTAAGGCACATCTATACGTACCTGTGAGGCAACTGTGTTACCAAAGCTTATGTAAAATAATACTTTTAATTGTTTTCAAATTATGAGCGTCGAGGGACATTTTCAAGTTGCTTGCACATACGTATTGCTATCGACTAAAAGTAATGTGGATGTAAAATTTATAATACTGCTCCATAAATTTCACGAATGATTAGGGCTTGAAGATGGAATGTTGTCTACAGGTCACAATTATTTCAATTGAGTAACATAAATAAACACTTATATTTACATTGTACTAACCTAAAAATCACAATCCTAGCCTAATCCTTTAGGAAAGTTAGTTTTAACTAATTACAATGCTAAACTTGATTTCCTCATGTGCGATGTTATTCAATTGATGTGCAATAATAAAACAATATACCAAAACTTATTTGTACGTTTGCTTATTAATTTTATCATATTTTTAGGCATCAGCATCGAGATCATCTGACATTGACGTCAAAATATCAGCCTCATCTGGTATTTCAGATCTCCATCAGCAACAACCCTGCTTCATTCTCTCTCTTCAACAAGATTACCAATATACCTGATAACGTCTTCTAGGGTCAGTTTTATATAATATGAATAATTAATTACTAATTGGTAATAATCAGTTTTTTTTGTTTTGTTTTATAGAGGAGTTCGTCACCAAGTGTAACGGCTCTACAGTACTGAAATTTGCCGGTAGGACATTTAACAAGAAGGAGGAGAGAAATGGGATGATAGTGTGGAGGTGCAACAAGCGGAGCGCGAAGTGTAACGTCGAAGTCTGGACCGTCGATGACGAGATACACAAAATTGCAGGAGAACATACACATCCTTAAGCGGAATGACGTTTTTTTATACAGGGTGAATTTTTTAATCAGTACCGAAATTTTGTGTAAACACTCCACTGATGAATATAAACAACTTTTACTATGGGGAAAATAGTATAATCGAGAAAAAAAATCAGCTGTTCCATACAAAAGTTCAATTGGCGTGCGGTCAAAATGTAATTTCGGTACTGATAAAAAGTCACTCTGTATATTAGTACAGGTCATTTATATTTTTAAGGCGGATCCCGTGATTTGTGAATTGTTATTGAATGACGTTTGTCGCAACGCATAAATCACAATGCGGAACAAAATATGGTTAAGTAATAGGCTATGATTGTTGTCATCTGTAGGTATGATAGATATTGATAAATATTTATTTTTTACCTTTGGTTCCTAGACAGACGAGTTAGCTAAAATGTCATGTAACATTTTAAGTTAAGGTTGAATTTCAGCTTTTTGTATAGTTTCAGGTTCTTTCGATGATTTTTTGGTTATTATATAGACGATTTAAAAAATAATCTTAACAACTGGTTTACTTGAAATATATAAAAAATACTATTTATATATTACAAAATAACAAAACAATTGTTTAGTTTTTATAAGTTTTAGGTTGAATTCTATATGAGTAAAGTGAATTTGGTATTGGGTATTCAAACTTAATAATTAAAATCACGTATTTGAGCAATATTATAGATTTCCAAGTTACTATCTCTAATAGTTTTATTTACGCCAGATTGTGACTTTTGCAGATAGTAAATTATATATATAAATTATAGCGGAGTATGTTACCAAAAACAATGGCTTAAAGGTCCTGAAAAAAGACGAGCAGACTTTCAACAAGCAAGAAAAGACAATCGGAATGATAACTTGGAGATGTAACAAGCAGTGGCTAAATATTGAAATATTAAGGAGAAGATACACATCCTTGGAGCGAATTATGACTGGTTTTTTATTATATATTTTATTGGTTAATACCGCAGCCATAAACGAGACACTTAAATATCTACCTGTACTATGTAGGAACTATTTAAAGAATATTAAGGCTCACACAAGGCTCCAAGTTTGAAGAAGTTGAGGTTAACCTCACTGTAGCTCTCAATAATCTGAGTAGCTACTACGAGGCAAACTTTCTGAAGCCAAACCCGAGTAAAACGGAGTCTTGCGCATTCCACCTGCGCAACGGAGAAGCGAGACATGAACTCAATATTGTGTGGAAAGGGGTACCAATCTCGCACAACAACTACCCGAGATATCTTGGCGTTTCGCTAGACAGATCTCTTACTTATAAGAAGACCTGCGATAACACCAAGAAGAAAGTGCACTCGTAGAACATCTTACTGCGTCGCCTAACTACCACTAAATGGGGAGCTACGCCGCACGTGTTGCGTACGACAGAGCTAGCGCTCGCCTTCTCAGCTGGCGAGTTCGAATCTCCTGTTTGGAGCCGCTCCGTTCATGCCAAGTCAGTGGATGTAGCCCTGAATGACACCCGTCGGGTCATTACTGGTTGTCTGAAACCTACCCCAGTGTCAATGCTATATCCACTGGCTGGTATAGCACCTCCAAAAGTCCGCAGGGCTGTAATGAGCTCTTATGAAAGGGCAAACGCAAATCACGACTCACGGCACCCTATGCACGGCTACGTCTCAGTGCCGCAAAGGCTAAAAAGTCGTCACAGTTTTATTAAGTGTGTCGCCCCACTTTCTACCGAACCCGCACAGGCCAGACGTGATCTTTGGCGCGTAAAAGCTTCTCTGCCTACTCCCTTTGTCCCACTTGTCGAGAATCTCCCTCCTGGACATGATTTACCATGGCCGATCTGGAAGTCCTCAAACAGGCTTCGGACTCAGGTTGGCCGAAGTAAGGAGAACATGGCCAGGTGGGGATTTTCGGCAAGCTCCGATGTGGACTGTGTTTGCGGTGCAGTGCAAACAATGGCACACTTAACATCGTGCCCGGCGTGCCCCAACACCTGCACGCCAGTGGATTTAATGAACTGCAGTCGATCCGCAATACAAGTGGCTGAATTCTGGGCTGCAACGATTTAATTCCTAGGGTTCCATCGACACGCTAAGAAGAAGAAGAAGAAGATTTTAAAACTGTGATAGCATCTGAATCATGTAATGTACAATTTCAATTAAGTTTAATTTTGTTTAAAATGAAATGGCCATGATGATTAATATGTTTATTTTGATAAAAATAAAAATACCGTTGAAAATAGAACACATTTTTTTATCGAATTTAGGAACACAGAAAAGTTTGAAGTGATTTAACCATATCAGATAGACATACTCGTATGCTGTCGCGGAATTTATCGTAGATCTTTTAAAGGGATACAATCCCGTCATACATGAACAATTTACGCTGCGTACGCAAAGAAAGCTCTCAACAGGAATATTTTCTCCCCGTTTTGTGCCATATTGTTTTTTGTTGCTCTGCTTTTAAAAGACCTATCCTAATATTTATAGCTTAAAGACTTTCTCAATAAAGAAGCTATCCAATACAAACATATATTTTTTAAATCGGTTCAGTAGTTCTTGAGATCAGGGCGTTCAAACAAACAACAAAAAATCTTGCAGATTAATAATATTATTATGGATTAAAAGATAGAAGCGTAGCTCTCTAAGACATCTCGTACCAACGTGCATAAAACAGAATCTCAAACCTACACTGTACTTAACACCTGCCTGTTGTAAAAAAAAAGTGTTTTTTGTTCATACATTTTCATTTTCTTTTTTCGAACCTTGCAATTATTGGGCAAAATTCACACTCAACATTATGACGTTGTTTTACTTAACTAGGCCTTGATGTAAAATACATGTGAGTTTTCATTTGATAAAATACTAAGTATTTACGGACAGTAAAACATGCTACTATACAAAAATAACACATTCTGAGTACAATTTTCTTATGGGTATTTTACTAAGGAAAAACTCGGATGCAAAGCAGCAGTGCGAACTGACATGGAACAAAACTTTATTGGTATTAAGGGATACCATACGCATGATCCTCCGAAATATGCTGTTCGTAGCGGAAAGTCCATCAAATTGGTTTTAAATCAGATGTCTTTTATAAGTTCAAAATTACTTCTACTCGTAAATCAGCTTGGTGCAGAATAAACAATTTTGTTGCTTCACACACTTCAAACGTCACACAAGCACATTGCTCGTCATAGCACATGTTCTATGTCGATCTTGAATTCTTGGTCCTTTAAATAAAGTTATGAACTTGGATTTATATGTACTCAGCCTCTATGATTTGCAATATAAAGTTATCTATCTACCTTTTCATTGTTTAGGTAAGGTTATAGGTTATGTTTGGTAAGGTAGGGTAAGTTCAAATATGTTTTTTGAGATATATCAATATGAAAACACGTATCACATATGACACGTTTGGAGCTAAGAGCTCCCTGACTACTGGACCAGCGATCGCGGGTTTGAATCTCGCAAGGGGCAAATGTTTGTGTGATGAACATGAACATTTGTACCTTTGTCATGGATGTTATATATATTCAAGTATTTTTGACGACCCGTCTGGTGTAGTGGTCGAGAAATCGCCTACTACGTAGCGGGTTGCGGGTTCGATCCCCGCACAATACAAACATTTGTGTACATGAACATGTCTGTTTGTATTGGTCTGGGTGTTTTCTATGTATATCATTAATGTATTTACAAACAAAAAGTATTTAAGTATTATATCCGTTGTCCGGCACCCATAACACAAGTTTTGAGTAGCTTACTTTGGGACTAGATGGCCACGTGTGGGAATGTCCAAAGGATATTTATTATTTATTATTTAAGGGAGATGCCCACGTCATAATCATTGTCTAGTACTTCGTAACACAAGAAAGAGAATTCCTTACCCCGAAACCAGACAATTCGGTGTGTTTTCAAAAACAAAGTAACTTCTTATGGTAAAGATTTTAAATAAAGTCCATTGTTATAACTCAGCAATTTTTACAGACATAGTCTCGGCGATACTACGCGCTCGCTTCGCTAAAGAATCGAAGAATATCTACATCGGTGGGCACAAATACTTCAGGCACTCTCGCTCCTTGATCAGGGATCGCATCAGGTGGACTTGCTCCAAGAAACACAAACACAAATGTAAGGCGTCCGCCGTTACTATAGACGGCGTGTTGTGTCTTCGATGGGGCTGCACTCTCATATGTAAAAGCATAACAACCTGCGAGATATTTTTTTGCCCGAAGTTAAATGCAGTGTAAATTGTTTTATTTATAATTTATTACACAATGAAAATCGCCATATGGTATCCTTTTGTTTGGTTGATAACTCTTGCCTAAAATATTTTTATTTTGGAGTCGTTAGTTTAAATGTTTTATGTTCCCTCAGTTCATACATTTTGGGTGAGTTGGTATAGTTCAATGCATTTTTGGGAAGCAAGTATTCTTTGCTTTATGTGTAGATTAGTTTTGATGAACAAATAAAGTATATTCATGCGTTATATCTGAATGGATATTGGAAAAAAAATGTTTAAATTTTTGCTAGCGGACCCAGCGAACTTTGCTTCGCCCCTAGCACCGTCTTGCCCAGCCTCGTAATTTTAAAAGTTAAGTAAAACACTATAATTGATCAGTTATTGAGCGGGATAAAAAATGATCAAATTACTAAAATGGCTAAAAAAAATAGGGGTTGGTGAAAAAAAAAAAAAAAAGGGTTGTATGTTGTTTCGTACCGAAATAGATTTAGTTCAATTTCGTTATTCAGTACAATATAACTTGGACGGAACGAATTAGTTTACCTTTGTATATGCGTGGGTTTTTTCAACTAGCAACATTACCGTTCAATCCAAGTGGTCGTGCTGGCAAGTGCATCACCTCAACGGTGTAAAAAAAAAAAACAGTTGAAATATGGTTGACTTTTGAACGAGGTACCGTGCGAATCAGCGGCAACCTTTCCTCCGTGTTGTGGATTATTTCTGTGATGTGATACAAGCAAATCAGTACAACAACAGAAGAAGCAACGAGCAACCAGCTAAGCCTGTGGATTGGAGTTGCGAGGAGTTGTGAACAGCACCTATACGCCGGGCCCGGCAAGCACGCGGCCGCCACCCAGGAACGAAGGTATGTTCTAGTCTAGAAACTCACGCAATCCAACATAATTTTTTTTGATCCTTCTCATCGGATCGTTGTTCCTTCCAAGTTGTATTGTATTTTTGTTGTTTTTTAGCGTACTTACGTACCACGTTTTCATACTCGTGTGACCATCTTTGTAACGCAAAATGGCGCCGACAAAAGGTGATGAAACATCGGAGGAAATATCTTTGGATTCAAATAGTTCGTACATTCAAGATGTTTTTGAGCGAGACATTATCCTAGATGATTTAAAGAGAACCCTACAGTTCGCAACTACCGATACACAAAAGTTTATTTCGCGAACTAAAGATTTATTAGCTCAGCAAAGAAAGTTTAGCAAATTACAAACGAAGATCGAAAAAACTCTTATCAAGTCTAAATCATTTAACAAAGATGAACAAATCAAAATTAGGAACGACTTTGATGATGCGTATTATGCTATTGTTACACAAGTAGACAAACTTAAACAATTTGAGGAGCGAGGCAGGCGAATGAGTCGTTTCCTTGCTCATAATTCTGAGTTTTCTAATAGTAATGCAAAATTACCAGTGCTACCTTTGCCCAGTTTCGCTGGCAAAAGTTCCGACTGGGCTTCCTATTTTGATTTATTCACTTCTCTCGTTCACCACAATACTGCCTACACGGATGCGGAAAAGTTTAGATATTTACTTCTTACATTAAAAGATGAGCCCTTTAATTTAATTAAATCCATTCCAATCACTGATGATAATTATTCAGTAGCAATCGAAATCTTGACTTCGCGTTACCAGAATAAAAGATTAATTGCTTCACATCATCTTGATAAAATCATTAACCTCAAAACTTGTAGTGAGAAATCAATTTATGATCTGCGTAATCTGCTTAACACTTTTCAAGAAAACATTAAACCACTCGAAGTAATGAAGTTCCCTACTCGAGAATGGACTTTTATATTGTTACATATTCTCTTAAGCAAAATACCAGCGTCCGTGCGTAAACAATTCGAGTTATCATTAAAATCACCATCGGACATTCCCGAATTAGACATTTTCATTGCATTCCTTGAGCGTGAACTAGTGGCTAACGAGATTTGTTATAATTCTTGCGGTCAGTTAAATAAAACTTCACTCACTAAGGTCAATCCGGCCAATCACAATCAGAAGTTATCAACTGTGCGTTGCCTCATTGATTCAGGCAGCCAGGCTACATTTATTTCGGAGACTTGTGCGCAGCGATTAGGAATTTCACGCAAGCGCATAAACATACCGCCGGTGTTCGGGATAAATGATAGCAAACCGGTTTATCCTAAACGTTTAGTTTCGTGTTTTATTTCACCGAGAAATCAATTGCAACCTTCTATACAAATTGATGCATTGATATTGCCTAAATTGATTGCAACACAGATGCCCACTTGTAAGTTACCATATACAGGGTGGTCACATATAAAAAACATTAATTTAGCGGATCCTAATTTTCATACTCCTCAACCAGTAGAAATACTCTTAGGCGCTGACATTCTTCCTCACATTTTATTGCATAACACGATTACAGGTTTACCAGGTTCGCCGATAGCTATGAATAGTATCTTTGGTTATTTATTGTTGGGTAAACTTGATTTTAATTCTTCTAGTGAGGTTTCACTCCCGATCCAGGTGTGTCACAGCTCCGTTCACGACGACTTTGACCTCCAGCGCTTCTGGGAGCTCGAAACAATTTCAGAACAAAGGTCTCTCACTCCTGATGAGCTTTTGTGTGAAGCTATCTATGAATACACGCATACGCGTAACGAGTGTGGGCGATATGTGGTCGCCCTTCCTTTCAAACCCGATGCACCGCCCCTCGGCGAGTCTAGGGAGATTGCTGTGTCTAGATTTCGTAAATTAGAGTACAAGCTTGAGCGTAATTCGCAGCTCAAAAACGATTATCACGCATGCCTCCAAGAGTACTTAGAGCTTGGTCACATGGAGCCCGTCGATAGTCAAGCAGTTGCAGAAGGTACTTATTACATTCCGCACCACGCCGTGGTCAAAGAATCTAGTGAAACGACTAAAACAAGAGTAGTCTATGACGCCGGGTCTAAGACTACCAGTGGTCGCTCTCTCAATGATAATTTATTAGTTGGTCCAAAACTTCATTTAGACATTGTTGACGTGTTACTAAAGTTTCGTATTCATTCAGTCGCTTTTACAGCTGACATTAAACAGATGTATCGTAACATTTTAATTCGCGAGTCCGATAGGGATTTTCAGCGTATCGTATGGCGCACTTCACCCGAAGCTCCCCTACGTGATTATCGGCTGTGTACCGTTACGTTTGGAGTCAGTTCTTCTCCCTATCTAGCGCTTCGCACCATACAGCAGCTAGCTCGTGACGAGGCCTCACGCTTCCCGCGCGCGTCGCAAGTCCTCATGAACGACGTGTTTGTTGATGACGTCATAGTAGGTGAATGTGATGAATCACGGGCGCTCGCCTTACAGCGTGAGTTAATCGCCATATGCCAATCAGCTGGCTTCGAACTACACAAGTGGCATAGTAACTCCGCTGCGTTACTTCACGCTTCTCAGCCAACAGTTTCTCATGGTGAGCGGCGCGAACAGGTTCCGTTCGCTAAAATGGAAAATGACTCATCAACAAAGGTTTTAGGTCTACAGTGGGACCCAAATTTTGATACTTTCGGTTTTAGTGTCAAGGTTTCCTCTGAAAAATGTACAAAGAGGTACATTCTTTCGGAAATCGCTCGTATTTATGACCCCTTAGGGCTTTTATCTCCAGTGACCTTGTTTGCGAAACATTTAATTCAATTGTTGTGGATTTCAAATGTGGATTGGGATGAGACCCCACCACAAGATATAATTGATTCGTGGTCGAATTTTATTTCTCAACTTCCATTGCTTTCTGACGTTAGTTTTCCACGTCATATATTTTCTCAGAATTGTAGTGTACAGCTTCACGGCTTTTCCGACGCATCTGAAAAAGCATACGCAGCATGTATCTTCCTTCGGGTTCAAGGTGAGGATGGAAGTGTGCATGCGTCCTTAGTTTTAGCGAAAACTCGTGTTGCACTTACGCGTCGTATATCTGTTCCCCGCCTTGAGTTGATGGGAGCAGTTTTGTTATCACAATTAATTCAAAAGGTTAGGAAAATTTATGGTGACCGTATAAACGAGGACCAAACATTCGTTTCCAACCGTATTACGGAAATAACAAGTTCAGTCCCTGCGCGTCGCTGGCGGCATGTGCCCTCCGCCGACAACCCTGCGGACGCTGCCTCGCGCGGCATGTTGCCCGCTGCATTTTTATGTCATGATATGTGGTTTCGCGGTCCTCGCTGGTTAAACCAGGAGGAGAGTTGTTGGCCTGTTCCAAAGCCTGTTCTTCCTACCGATGAGGAAAAGCGTAATATCGTGTCTTGTTCGGTTTCGTCCGCTCCTGTCGAGGACGTCGAAATCATTTCGCGTTTCTCTTCACTCGGTAAACTCGTTCGCGTTACGGCTTTGATATTTCGTTTTTATAACAAATGTAAAAAGGTCAACTCTTCATGTACTCAACACGTTACTGTTCCAGAATATGATTTCGCGTTAAACCGGCTTCTTCGAGTCGTTCAACATTCTGTGTTCTATGAAGATATTTTAAAAATAAATAATGGAAAATCACCTTCAAACCAATTAAAGCGTCTTATCCCGTTTGTCGATTCAAATCAACTTTTGCGCGTTGGAGGTCGAATCCATAAATCGCTTTTATCTTTTGAATCGAAGCATCAATTGATTTTACCCAAAAAACATCCATTGACAAATTTAATTATTGACGATGCTCACTTGGTTTTATTGCATGGTGGTGCGCAATGCACACAATACACACTTTTACAAAAGTATTGGATTTTATCTAGTCGTGACATTATCCGTCAACGCGTATATCGGTGTGTTAGGTGTTTTCGTGCGCGGCCTACGCATACGCAGCCGTCGATGGGTGCGCTGCCCGCAGCACGCTTGCGACCAGCAAGACCGTTTGTCAAAACTACGGTAGATTTCGCGGGTCCTTTTTACGTTCGGGCTAATAAAGTTCGAAATGCAAAGATAGTAAAATGCTATGTATCAGTTTTCGTTTGTTTAAGTGTAAAAGCAATTCATCTGGAAATTGTTTCCGAGCTTTCCACAGAAGCATTTATAGCTACGCTTAGACGCTTTACTTCGCGACGCGGATTGTGTACCGACATTTACTCCGACTGTGGAAAGAATTTCGTGGGATGCGATAGGTATCTCAAGGAATTATATGTTTTTTTGCGAAATGACGCAGTACAGACTACGCTCAATTCTAAGGTATTAGGCCAAGGCATCACTTGGCATTTCCAACCCCCCCATGCCAGCCATTTTGGTGGATTGCATGAAGCGGGAGTTAAGAGTTTTAAACAACATCTTCATCGTGTAATAGGCACGCGAACTTTAACTTATGACGAGATGCATACACTCTTATGTCAGATTGAGGCAATTCTAAATTCACGCCCTCTCTGTCTTTTAAGTACTGATTCAAAGGATCCACTTCCTTTAACTCCATCACATTTTCTCATAGGTGAACCTTTAAATTCACTTCCTGACGTTTCATTAATGGATGAGAATCCCAGCCTTCTGTCGCGATGGCGCCTAATTCAGCAGTCCACTCAGCATTTCTGGAAACGATGGAGTCTAGAATACTTACATCATATTCAACAAGCTACAAAGTGGTTAAGCGATCGAGGCTCCCCGATCCGTGAGGGCATGATTGTGGTGTTGTGTGATGATAATGTTCCTCCCTTGCAGTGGAGACTTGCCCGTGTGCACGCTCTACACCCAGGTCTTGATGGGATCTGTCGTGTGGTTACCGTACAAATCGGACGGTCGTTCCTAAAACGCCCGGTCGTAAAGATTTGCCCTCTTCCCCTAGAGTAGAGAGTTACTAAGTAGGCTAGAATAGTTTTAGTGTATTTTAGTTTTCACTCTATAACTTGGTTAACTTAATTTAGTTATTTAATAAACATTTTATATTAATTTTCTTTGTTAAAAGATACTCGGTACTTTTAAGGTGAGCGGTATGTTTCGTACCGAAATAGATTTAGTTCAATTTCGTTATTCAGTACAATATAACTTGGACGGAACGAATTAGTTTACCTTTGTATATGCGTGGGTTTTTTCAACTAGCAACATTACCGTTCAATCCAAGTGGTCGTGCTGGCAAGTGCATCACCTCAACGGTGTAAAAAAAAAAAAACAGTTGAAATATGGTTGACTTCTGAACGAGGTACCGTGCGAATCAGCGGCAACCTTTCCTCCGTGTTGTGGATTATTTCTGTGATGTGATACAAGCAAATCAGTACAACAACAGAAGAAGCAACGAGCAACCAGCTAAGCCTGTGGATTGGAGTTGCGAGGAGTTGTGAACAGCACCTATACGCCGGGCCCGGCAAGCACGCGGCCGCCACCCAGGAACGAAGGTATGTTCTAGTCTAGAAACTCACGCAATCCAACATATGTATTTTTTAATGCAACATTTAAGGGTGAACAACCCTTATCACTTACGGTTATGAAAAATAGATAGTAGCCGATTATCAGACATACTGAATACGCATATAAAAATTGGTAAGAATCGGTAAAGCCGTTTCGGAGGAGTACGGGAACGAACATTGTGACACGAGGATTTTACAAATAAGATTAGGGTTTATTTATCTTTATCTTTGAGATTGATCAGGTTGGTAAAAAGGCTTTGAAAAAAAGTTCAAGTTGCACTCGCGCACTGAGGGTTCCGTGCCAACTTTAACTAAATTAGGGTTCCACTAACTTCAAATTAGCCAAAATACCACAGGTTTTTGTTGACAACAAAAAAAACATTGTTTTTCATGGTATTTGTATGAAGGATTAAGCTATATTTGCGGTTGTGAAAAATGTACAACATCTCAAAAACTGCTATTTTGATCTCATTCAAACCAATTTTGATTGAAATTATTTGTAAAGCACTACATCGTACATTTTTTTCCAAATTGACATTAGCTTCGTTTAAGTAAGAGGGCGCACGCCCATTTTACCACTTTGGATGCGTCTACCACCCTAATGTTAGACTTAAAAATAATGGTTCTAGAAACCTCTATCATTTTATGAGACCTAGGTCTATAGACACCCTACATGCCTATTTTTTTATCCATGTATGCTCAATAGTCATTATTTTTTATTTTTGTTTGGGAGTCATATAGCAGATAACAAGATGCACCTACTAACCAAGTTTTATTTGTGTAATGCTAATTGTTTCAGAATAAAGTAGCTATGACATACGGATGGACAGACAGACAGATAGACTTGATGAAACTATTAAGGTTACGTTTCTAATTCGGCTACGGAACCCTAAAAAATACCTTGTTTAAAATTGTTGAATGAACGTAAATGATTCGATTTGTTTTACGTTTTTTTTGCTACCGATTTACAAGTATACTTTTTAAACCTTGCTTAGTTGATAGGTTTTAGTTGATGAAATTGTTTGTTTCTACATTGTAACGGTAGTTTAATTCAAGAATAATATATTTTTATACTGTTAACCTTAATAATAATATTTATTTCTAATGGTTATGACATTCCACAATTACGATTTTTTGTCACGAATAAGTTTGTTTTAGTAATATTATTAAATGGAATAACGAAATAGGAAGAACACGTTCCTGCAAGTCGCTAAAATTGAATATACATTAGTTAAAATAAAAAAAATGGATTCGCTCGTTGTTAGCCCGAAATATTCTGTATATATTTTGTAACTTGTTGTTGTTTACAAAAATAGTGAAGGAATTCTTATCTCTATAATAAATTTATACCTTTTATATAATCAATATTAAGGTAAATTAATGTGGTGGTGGAAAAAACTTGAAATGAAATGTGATCAAAATTTTAAAATGTATTTAATTAACAACTATTACTTCTCATAAATTAAATTTTGTTGTAGTAGCTTAAATTATATTGAGATCTTTTATATAATATTCCTTTTAAAGAAACTTTGAATCTTTACATTGAAGGGTACGATAAAAGCCAAAATATAATAAATTTTGTTTAAGCGACTATTTTTTCTTTTGTCTTACAAACATACTTTCTTAAGTCCCTGGCGTATTTATTTAAAATTAATCAAAGGTTTGGGCATAAATAAACCCGAACTACTATCATTTTTATCAAATTGTCACATTTTGGTTGTCTTTGGCAATATATTTTTTTGTTTGGTCGATTATTGCACAGATTATTAAGCAGGCGGAGGCGACTTGCCGCAATTTTGTTGTTCATTAATCTTCTTACCTACTCCCACCTTTAGCTGTCACTCATAGAGCTATTTCATGAGGCATAATTGAACCTGGAATTTGACATAACCTGTGGTAGTTTTGGTGACAAGGTTAAGGCTGCGTTTTCGACTATTATTTTTGTCTGTGAGAAAAAATCGTTCGATATTTTTAACATTGATTTGAAATATTTGATATCGTTCGCGTTTTATGTCTCATGTATCTGTTGGGAACTCAACTCTCGAAGTTGTCGACGAGTACGTCTACCTGGGACAAGTGATCCAATTGGATAGGTCCAACTTTGAGAAAGAGGTCAATCGACGAATCCAATTCGGCTGGGCAGCGTTTGGGAAACTGCGCAAGAGCGTTTTCTTATCTCAATTTCCTCAGTGTCTGAAGACGAAAGTCTTCAACCAGTGTGGGTAACACACAACTGATGGCCGTTGGTGCAGGAAAGTTCTAGATTGGAGACCCTTCGACCAAAGACACAGCATAGGACGTCCACCAACAAGATGGACAGACGACCTTAAAAAGATCGCAGGATCAAACTGGATGCAAACTGCTGGTGATCGGTCGATGTGGAAAGCCGTGGGGGAGGCCTATGTTCAGCAGTGGACGTCTTTTGGCTGATAATGATGATGATGATGTCGCGTTTTATGTACTCTGTTGTCTTCCGTGCCGTTACTGTTTTTCTAATCGTGTATTTTATGTATAACGACAGTAAACAAAGTGTTATGTGCTGTAAAAACTTGAGGTTTTATCTCTCGCCAAACAACATAATATCTCATCACAATCAGACAGCAAAATTTCTTTATTTTTCCTCACAGTCGTAATGAAAAATAGTGTGTTTAACTCGGGTGAAAGCACCCATTTCACTCTCGAATTATGAGCGCTCTCACGCCGTTCGAGCGCCAAAAACATCTCGAGTGAAATGGGTCACTTTCTCTCCTTGTATAACAATCTACTATTGTATTACAATTTATTTGTAATATAGTAAATAACCGAAGAAGAGCGAAGCACAACTAGAGATGGCAGTGGTACTGTGCGCATTACGACGAGGTCTGTCGGGTCAGCGTCATCACAAATGAAGAGCTGATTTTCTGTAAAATAAGCGGAGATAACACTCAACCTCCCCCCAAGTATCACCAAAGTGGAGGGGTACATTATAAGGTCTTTGTACATCTGCGATAGAGAGCTGTGTTCTGGTTGAGTGTACAAAGGCAAGAATATTAATTTTGTGATATTCATAAAGTGTAAAAAAAATCTTAAATGTATTGGTATTTTTATTTGTAAGCTTTTTCAAGTATTTCTCGAAAATTAAAAGTCGTAGTAAAAATATTATGTTTGAGTTCAGTCAGGTAGATTCTTACTTACTCTTCATCAACGTTTCATCAAAATCGGCTTAGTAGGTTTGAGATATGGGTAATAGCAAAAATGATTTTTATTTTATGAAACAAAAAGAGTAACGCACTAACCATCTTTCATGGAAATTTTGAATTTTTACATTCAAAGGTACCTATAAGGGCTAAGAAAAAATAAATTTTGTTGAAACGATTATCTGTTTCCTTTGTAGTATCTGGTATAATTGTTAAAAATTAATCAAAGGTTCGGCCATACATAAAGATTTATATCAACCATATTTTTATCTCGCAGGGAAACTGATAACACTTAGCACCGGAACACGAGTGTTGGCTTGGGAAGGTTTCACTTACAACCGGAGGCAAGCGACGCACCACCAAAGATGGCGGTGGTACTGTGCACATTACCACAAAGGCTGCAAGGTCAGCCTCATCACAAATCGAGAGCTGAATGTCTTAGTAAAAAGTGGGGAACACACTCACCCTCCACCCAATTATTACCAAAGTAGAGGGGTATATTATAAGGTCTAGGTTTATGTCATTATCATAATTTCCAGCCCTTGTGGCAGTTTTTTAGGGTAGGGTCTCCTTATGCAGTTGCGACAGAGAGCAGTGTTCTGTGTGTGCGTACAAGGGCAAATAAATTAATCTTGTGACATTTTAAAACTGAATAAAATATATAGTGACGTTGACTGCATATGTCATCTCACTATATTTAAGATAATAGATTTTTATCTAGTCCAATAGATAAAAATCTATTATCATTCCACAGCTGTTTTTATCTGTCTTTGAGCGCTTTTACACTAAGAGCGCTTTTACATTTAGGTAGGCGAATTTAGTTGATGATAATTTTATACAAAAATTACAGTGGTAAAAGCGCTTTCACACTTATGCGACTTTAACAGCGGACGGTGATACGATAGATACTCATCTCACAGACTTCGTGCGGATTGGTTAAGAATAGTTATGTCATTGTATTTAAATTAAAAATCAAAATCAAAATAACTGTATGAAAATTGACATAAGAAAAAAACAATTTTCATATGTCAATATCATATCACATGTGTTATTTTCTACTCAAAACGAAATTCAGTTTTATTGAAAACTTTAGATAACTAGTATATTTATATAATTGATTTGTTTGCTTTTGTAAAGCTCATTAGTTAAGGACCAAGTTTAGGAACATTTTGTCTATTTAAGCCATATCTTCAATGATATTGTATTTAGAAGTAGATGACGCCTCGCGAACTAAAAGAGTACACAAATATGGCACCGTCCGATTAATGGATGTCAATGGATTGACATCTATTACATCAGACATCAGTTTCGGAACAGAGTCTTAATAGAGTAGCTTTCTTAATATATTTTTTTAACGTATGTAGGTACATTACAATAGACTCGTTGGCCTTATTTTAAAATTGAGTTCACACTTTAGCTCGGTAGTATATTAATCAACAAAAACATTTTATTAATAATTATCTAATAAATTCAATTTAAATGCATCACGTGAAACGCCATGATCGCCATATCAGAGGTGGAATTGTGTAAAGCATTTGACAGTTCATAACGTGCAATATGATCTGTTAAACGACAAAGAACAAAGCGTTTGACAGATCATATTGAACGTTATGAACTGTCAAATGAATACGATTGCTTTACACAATTCCACCCCAGAGTCACGTTTGCTGCTAGGCATTCACAATCACGTGACCACATGTATATTTTTTACAAAATTAATTAATTAAAATATGTACAGTCCTTATTTTAATAAATAAAGAAATATTTATGAATACACCATAGTCATCTGGCATCATGTAAACAGGATGATTCCTTCAAATAACACGCTAATAGTGAGCGTATATTTTTTTTTCTACAATCGTGAGGATCATCCCTCACAGATGTGTTCCTCTCCTTTTGTCTTTTCTTATACTTTTGTTAATGCGAGTGCCGGTGACCTTTTGATCCGTGAGCGATACTTAAGAAAAGAAGTTGTAATTTATAGTTATATAACATACATTTCCATTGACATATTTGTTAGGGTCGTGCGGGAGGGATTCGAACCCGCGACTGCTTATCTTTGTAGTCCGGAACGTAAACCACCACACTGTGACGGTCGTTAAATTATTATTAAAAAATATAGTACCAAACTACTCCTTGTATTGCACTGTCTTAGAATATCGACCATGCTAGTCCGTGGGCTGGCTAAGAAACAAAACTCACTAATTTTATTGAAAATACTTCAATCATGAATAATAGGCATCATTAAATACTATTTACTTAACGATTTTTTATTTATTTAGTAATTTGCTTCTGCAGTTTTAAAGGCGCACTGAGGCATTAAGACACTGACGCCATCAAAAACAGACTAAATCAAAATTATGACCCCAATTTGAAGTGAGGTGTTGTTTAGCTGAGCCATCTTTTAGCCTCTCACTGGTGATCTAGTTCTTAATACAATATCATTGCATATCTTACAGTATGATATTTCCAATTTGTTTTCAAGAGAATGAGTCACATATTTAAGGATCATAAAGGTTGTAAAAGTTTTATAGATTTATTCAGATATCAGGTTTCTTCACAAGAAATACCAAGTACAATAGTCCAATAAAGTTGTACAAGTATAAATCTACATTAAAAAATATGTTTTCTTAATGAAAATATTATGCTTTGGATATGCTTACTAACAAAGTTTAACTTCACATAATGTGACAAGCTTTAATCTCCTCTGTCATCAAGTCAAGTAAAATTGCTTTAATTTCTCTTTAATTGCTACTTTTAAAAACCATGTCATATCTCAACTAATCGTCTTATTAATTTTCAGTGGGCGAAATAATAATGTTGAAGAAAAGTATGAACACCCTGCTATTGGGTGGTTACACATACAATCGGATGACGAGGTCGGTCGCCGGTCTCCGCTGGCGGTGTACTATGTATGAAAAGGGGTGCTCTGCTTCAGTGTGTACCAACGAATATCTAGTTCCATTGAAGTTTAGGAAAATCCACACCCATGACAAGCCGATGCTCACGAATGTAAACAAACTTTAACCTTTTATGACTTTGTTGTACCTAAAACCGCGTATTTTTTTGTCAAAACCATGCGTGTCTGTGGATAGGTCTTTTAAAATGACATAGTGATTCCTAAAACCATTTCATTTTAAAGTCTAATATTCATAGCTAGACGCTTCCAAAGTGTTAAAATAGTCCCTCCCCCCATCTAACTTCTAAACTAAGCGAATGTAAATTTTGAAAAAAAATCTAATGTAGATATTAACAAATACTTTCCACGGGAATTGGTTTGGACGGGATCAAACAAGAAGTTTTTGAATTAAAGCACATTTCCAACAACCGCAAACATAACTTTGTTCTTCATACAAACACTATGAAAACAAAGTTTTATTTGTGTGGTATTTTACTAAGTGGAAGTAAGTGGATTCCCAAATTCAGTTAAAGTTGGCACGGAACCCTCAGAGTGCGAGTCCGACTCGCACTTGGCCGGTTTTTTAGATATTATTGTAGAGTAAAATTGATTGTTTAGTTGTTGAGTGAAACGTGATTTTGGTGAAATTAATTGATCTCATGTGTTATTTATTATTGAACTACATTATTAACTAAACAAATAGGTACTTATAAATATTACCCAGTTTTTTTTATTGAATCAGAGAGATACAAACTGTTTCGTTTTCATCCTCTGATTTCTTCCGCACGTTTTCAGAATTAGCGCGTTCAAACAGGTCTAAAGATATATTTTCGGGTACCTTCAGCATATTTTTACTAATCAAGTCAATTAATTTATAGATTCGGTCTACATAACAAATAGCCGTGGCAATGACACTCTTGTGATAGGTAAACATAGATAGACAAAAGAATATTGCGTTAAGCAAGGAAATAGCTTGAACACAAGATGGCAGTGTACCAAGGAGAATTTTGGCTGCAAAGCTTATGTGTTCACTAAGGACGACGCTCTTCTCCAATCTGGCGGCATCCATGATCATGTAAACTTATAAAAAGCTGGTATTCGAATTGGTTATTCGAATAAAAACATCTTATAGCAGCTATATTTCGTCTTAAGTACTGTATCAGATAATTAAAATATTTATGAAAGGTTTTGGATGTGTACCATCTAAGTAGTAGAATTGGTAAACTCTACAATAATCAAAGTTGACCATGGGATAAATATAAATATAAATATAAATATCCTTTGGACATTCCCACACATCGCCATCTAGTCCCAAAGTAAGCTACTCAAAGCTTGGGTGCCAGACAACGGATATAATACTTAAATACTTCTTGTTTGTAAATACATACATGATATACTTACATAGAAAACACCCAGACCAATACAAACAGACATGTTCATGCACACAAATGTTTGTATTGTGCGGGGATCGAACCCGCAACCCGCTGCGTAGTAGGCGATTTCTCGACCGCTACACCAGACGGGTCGTCAGTGACAGTCAGTCAGGATGTGCACTCAATGTCCCTGGCTAAATTAAAAGCCGTATCATCCGAAATTCTAGTGTGATTTAATTCAATTGTATTTTTTTTTTGTTTTTTCAATTGTTTTTTGGTGTAATAAATAAAATGATATTGGACATAACAAATAATATAAGTCTAGTTTTACTAGGCACCGCCACCATAGTAAACAAAGCACATGGTGTGCTACTCTAAATGAAAATACAATTAGTTCTTAAATATTGTTAGTCATAAAAGTTCTTAAATATTGTTGTTGTAATTATAATTGATGTACTATAAATTGGAATTTCATTACGTACTTTTTTGTAGAACCGGTCTTCATGAAAACCAGTCGCGGCAGTGATATTCTTGTGATCGGTAAGCATAGATACACGAAAGATTATTGCGTCAAGCAAGGATACTACTTAAAGACACGATGGCGGTGTACCAAGAAAAACTTTGGCTGCAAAGCTTATGTGTTTACTTTAGACGACGTTCTGCTCAAATATGGCAGCAGCCATAATCATGTTACAGAATAAAGGAAATCGCTAAAAATATCCTATGAAGTATACACCGGGTGTCGTGCAAATATAGAGTCGTACAAAGCACGGACAAAACCTTCAAGGGGCAAGATTTGACTCGCACGCACCCGCCCGTCACTCATTTTATCAAGTAATTGTGTAGATTTTAATATTGTAATCTAAAAGTAAATAAATAATATTATTTTAGAAAGATTTTTTTTAGTAACAACTCATTGAATGATGGCTTTTTTCTGGTAGTACTTAAATATTGTGCTTCTTTGTAGGATAGTAAAACATGAGTTCTTTTAACATTCGCCCCATATGAAAATTATACGAAGAAAAGTTAAAACGGCTAAGTTTTCTAGTGCTATATAAATTATCATAAATATAATCCATTTAAAATTTAAATTTATCTGCTTTTCAGTGGAATGGGCATTCAACACCAGCGGCAAAGAGATACTTATAGTCAACAGGTACTCGTTCTACTGTAAAAGGATGTTCTCAAAGTCATCAGTTTGGGCGTGTACCATCGGCGCTCCGTGCAAAGCCAAGTTCATACTTGGCTTGGACAAGACCTTTAAGAGGTCGGATTTGACTCACACGCACCCACCCAAGAAATATGTCATTCGCAATTCCATTTATGTTAAGGTGTAGATTTTAAATCTCTACTGTTAAAAAGTAGTTTTGGAATAGATATTTTATAGGTATCTGTACATACTTTCTAATTTGCATGTAGTTATTATGATTGCCTTCAATCAATCAATACTACGAGGTGTGAGGCGTGTCAGCAGCCACTCATCACATCAATGCATCTTCGGTTTGCCCTTGACAAACCGTTAAAAACGTTATATTTATTTAAAAGTTAGGTAACTGGATTTATCTTTATTTAAAATAGTTTCACAATCGTAATAAGCTTTATCCGGTGTCCCGTTCTCCCATTCTGGTCTATGGAGAATACAATTATAAACATTGCATTTTACTTGCCGCTTTTATTTAAGTGACTGACACAATAATAATTATTGTTCTGTTCTGAATCCGATAGGAAAAGAAGTGCTTCAGACGTTGTTCTGATTATCCAGACTAGCGAAAGTGCTACACAAAATATTTATGCTGTTATCTACGTATAAAATCTTTCTCCTAATACAAGATTAATTTCAAATGAAATAAGTTTCAAATTCACAAAGGTATTTCAGTTTATTCATTATTTTTAATATTACAAGATCCGTTTATAAATTATCGCAAATATTCCAGGCAGTAAAATATTTCCGCCAGACCAACGTTAGAAGTAAAATGGCAAGAATAAAACTATTTGGAAAATACAAAGCCAGATTCAATACAACCCCTTGGGGTGAGGTGTTGAAGGTCATCAATTATCACGAGCTCCAGCCTGCGCAAATAATTGTTGAAAACGGGGAAATGCATCGGATATGATAAACATAGAGATTACACAAATGTGTAATCTCTCAATTCCCACCGGTGTAGGAACGTTTCCTAGGTTTAAAAAAGAGCAATTATATACAACTTAATAACCAATATGGTTTTAGATCCGGGATATCCACTGAATACGCAGTCGCTTGTTTAACAACTGAAGTAGTCGATAGGGTTGACGATAAAAGAAATGCTTTGGGCTTTTTTTTGATCCTTCAAAGGCCTTCGATACGGTATCGATCGCTTATTGATCAATAAGCTAAGGTGTCATGGCATTCGTGATCGTTAGTTAAACATTTTTCAAAGTTACCACCTGCACAGGGAGCAGTGCGTTAAGATAGGCCCATACATCAGTAAACTATAGCCCATTGACTACGGCATCCCACAAGGTAGCAAATTGGGATATACTCTTTTCCAGTTATACGTCAACGATATGTGTAACCTCAAAATGCCTAACAGTAGTATATTTGCTTACGCAAATAACACTGCACTTCTAGTGTATGACGATGATTGCAGAATTTCTAAGCAACAAACTTATAAACAAAGCATACACACAACTCACAAAAACCTCACATTTATACAATTATGTTATTAACCTTCTAACTCATAAATGTCATAATTCATGTACTCAAATTATCGCATATCTATCTATATTGTAATTGTATTATATTTTTCGTAACTAAGTCTTCAATAGTGTCGAGGAATCACTGACCCTGAAAATACAGTTTTTACTAGTTTCAATGTCAGGGACTCACTCTTTCGATTCAACATATTACCTACTAAGTATGTAATACTAAACAAGCAACTGTAAACATTATTGGAATATGAATAAAGGTACTATTTAAAAAAAAAAATTTTGCAGCGAAGCATATTCTTTATCAGTGTTTCCTTATGTAATCCTTTATATCCTTTATAAATATCCTTTAATTTTAATTTTCCTTTGTAATCATAATATGGATACATGTATTATAGAGTCTTAAAATACTTTTTAATTTATCACTACATATTTTTTTAAACATATTTTTAATATTCTCCAAACCTATAATAAAGGTCGATGTGGATGTGTGGCAATATTGTTGGATAGTAAAACTCGAATAACCCTTTTAGTGAACTACGTCTGGAACAAATCGGGGAAGCAGCTGGCCATCGTGAACGGCTACACGTTCTACTGCGGAGTCAAGGGCGCCAAGAATAACATTTTGAGGTGCAACAAATAAGGAGCTTGCCGGGTGCGCCTGATCATGACAGTGAATGGAGACGTGTTGAATGCACGCCTGGAACATTCGCACAATCCTCCACTGTTTGTCATTAGAAATGGCATTTATTACAAAATCTAGATAGTAGTACAAAGTCGCAAAAATGGTAGTGGACGACTACCTATTTTAAAGGATGAAAACTGACCTAGACGCCACGTCGACGTCTCCAGCTACGTATCCAAGCAGTTAATCATGAATTGTATAACCAACCCGTCGCCAAGTCAGTACCTAAGTTAGCATACCACAATTCAATTATCTGCTTGGATACGTAGCCGGTGACGTCGCTTAGCGTCACGGTGAAGTATGTCCCTTATGTGGGAAATCGCTGTATGGATAAAATACTAGCTTGTTAGACCTCAAATTTTAACGATGTCAATCGTGAGAAAAAGTGCATAGTATATTAAATAAGTTATCCGTTTGAAATTAATTGTGTTTTATGATTTTCTTGACGATATTATCTAACAGACAATACTCCACCCTAACTGACTATTTTATTTAATTACTGAATAAACATTGAAAATAAGCTATTTTAAAATTCAACATTTTACAACAGGCAAAGAATATGAATGAAACTTCTTTTCTAACTCTGATATTCAATAATTGCAAGAAGCTATAAAAAGGTTACGTTTTCGGCCCATAATTATATAATATTTTTTTGTCAGTAATGTAGCCCTTCTACAGCCAGCATCAGCCCTTCAAGGCTAATAACTGGTGTTGTACCAAGAACTAGAAGTGCAAAGCTTGGATCGTCACCAGTAATCAACACCATCATTCGTGCTTCCATCGATCATAGCCACTTTTTTTGCGAAGTATATCATAAGAAATGGCGTTAATTATAAGTTATAACTTTGCTGCAGGAAACTTTTTGTTAATTGTTATAATTAAAGGCTTCTTGTTCGAAGTGTAAGATAGCAAGTGTTATTTTGAAAGTATTGCGCTTTTGAATGACATGTGTCAATCAAAGAAAAGCGCACGCCATGTTAACGCGAGTGTTAAAAAAATAAATCCCCAGTACAGAACATTCATGTCTTAAGCATTCTACAATAGGTACTTCTATTTCCTTTTGTGTAAGGATCAAGTTTGATGCATTCAAAAGGGTAATGTATATTGACAATGTTTTTAATGAATAATTTGTATAAGAATTTAAATAGGTACCTACAATATACTTAAATATGCCAAATCTTAGTTTTTGCGACTTGAAAGCTGAATAAATTTGCTTTAATTTGATACCATTATTCATCAGACAATAAAAAACATCAAAATTTAAATCGTTACTTGGTTATTATGTCATATGGTTATTCTGAGTTTTAATCTAGTAACTACTAAGTCAGTAATGGTTATTTTACTTTTATGAAATCCACGCAGCACTCTACAAGCCACAAACCACTGCTAAAAAAAATGTGTTTGATATTAAACGGCGCGTGTAGGCAAAAAGATTGCTTAATACTTTATCAACAGCTTCAAACTTACCAGCGGCCATAAGTCAGTGGTAATAATGAAGAGGTTCCGTTAGAGGCGAACAGGTAAGGAACCCTACGGAAGTCAGTAGGTACCCGAACGCACGCGTTGAGAGATCTCTTCTTTATTATTAAATTTACGTTAATTCAATACTATAGCTGTCTTGTGTTATTAAAATGTGTTTATTATTTAAATGCAGTCTTGCCTTAAAATTCGCATACTTAAAAATGTAATATCATGAATTGCATTTGATGTGCATTAGTAGTTGTGATCATGGTAATCAATAAAAGTTCCGATGTATTTTGTGCTTTGTTGTGAAATGTGGTTGGTGGTTGGTGGTTGGTGATACAGAACTTATACAAAACACTGCTAATGCTAGCAACAAATCTACAGAGCAGCAGATATCTGCGACCAGTAAGTGCTAGAGATGTAAGTTATTTCACTGTTAAGTCCAAAATAGTTTACCGCAAAAGGTCATTCCGCTATTTTTGGTTATAAGCGAATCGTCCCTTGCAGGTACGCTCCCCGCTTACGTCTGCGCAAGCGACGTGTTTTCGACCTTATCATTGCGCTGTGTACCTTATTCCTTACTTAAATTAGAATGTTTTAAGTTGATCATGTACAAAAACAGCCCTCGTTTTTATCGGCAGGTGTGTGACAATCCGTAGCTAGGGAGGCCGAAAGAGGTACTTACTCGTTCATGTCTAATATCAAGTTTTTTGCAGATTTCCTGTGTTTTTTTAAATCTGAAAGTTAATTTATTCTTTACAATGCCTTATTTGTACACTTTTTTCATTTCGTATTCCAGGTTCTATAATTTTGTTTTATCTACGGAAGTATTCTGATTTTTGCATCTTAATATTTTTGTTATTCTATGTATTATGCCAGGTAACTCAGACACCAGACAGTGGTGTGACAGATCTTTCTGCATGACCTAAACCTTTTCAAATGGAAAGAGATGTATCTAAGGAGCCGACTATCTGCGCCCTCCTCGATTATTTGGAGAAAAGAGCGCTGGCGCTAGAAAATGCTGATCCTGGCTTCCACGGGCAGCATCGCCAGCAAGGGAATGCAGTTCGTGGGCTAGTAGCAAACACCGCTGCGCAGGAACCTACATGTTTATACTGTAAGTCCAACCACAAACTTCATTTATGTAAAAATTTTAAGATGTTGCATGCAAATAAAAGAGTTCAATTTGCTAAAAACAATGGCCTGTGCAATGTTTGTTTACGGGTTCACACTGGAAAATGTAAATATCATTTCCGGTGTGCAGAGTGTAAAGAGGCCCACAATACTCTGCTGCATTGCAGCACACAGCCTACTGTTTCTGACAAGACTCAAACTGCATCAGCGTCTACTGCTTCTTTAGCAGCAAGTTGTAATGTAAATGATGTCCTGTTGCCTACAGCCAAAGTAAAACTTTATGCTCGTGATGGTTCTGAATTATATTTAAGAGCCCTGCTTGACAGTGGGTCACAGCTGTCATTTGTCTCTCAAAAGGCAGTACAGTTGCTTAATTTAGAACCCACCAATAGTAATGTCAATGTAGTAGGCATAACTTCCACACAAACAAGGTTAAAGCATTGCTTACCTTTAGTAATCAACTCAATAACTTGCCCTTTTAAAATTACAGTCACATGTCAAGTTGTTGATCAAATCACATGTAACTTACCTCAGCATAAGTTCAATTTAACTGACATATTCATACCGAAGAATATTAAATTGTCCGATGACCAATTTAATATACCAGCTGAGATTGACTTACTAATGGGTGCGGACATATTTTTTCAGGTGCTGATACCTACAGAGCTGCCAATGCTGCTTGATAGCCGGCAGTCTGCATCAGAGGCCAGTACTCCGCAGCCACAGATAATCAATACTTATTTTGGATACATCATAGGAGGTACCTTACCCCATATTTCTAAGGTATGCAACAAAGTTACTCTAAAATGTACTACATGTGAATCGGACATCAATGAAACCCTAAGTAAGTTTTGGAAAACTGAAAGTATCCCTCAGACTTATAATGAAAGCTCAACAGAGCACGAGCTCTGCGAGTCTATTTTTAATAATACTGTTCATTTGAAGGAAAATTGTTTTGAGGTGTCTTTACCTTTAAAATTACCACTTCATGAAGTCAATGATACCCTTGGGGATTCCTTTAAATCTGCATTAATGAGATTTCTAAATTTGGAGAAAAAACTGCATAGGGATCCATTTCTTTTTGCCGAGTATAAAAAAAATATTCATGAATATATTAATTTACATCATGGCCAGTATGTAGATATTGAGCTGTATCAGTTAAACAAAAATGCAGTGTATTTTTTGCCTCATCATGCTGTTCTAAAGCCTGAAAGTAAAACTACTAAATTGCGTACAGTTTTTGACGGTTCTATGAAGACTAGTAAAAAGGTTTCTTTAAATGATTTGCTTTTAAATGGGCCCACTGTACAAAGAGATTTGTTTGAAATATTGCTACTTTATCGCTTTGGTGACTATACCTTTACTTCAGATATTAAACAAATGTTTCGGAATATACGCGTTACTCCTGAACATGCCTCCCTACAAAACATACTGTGGAGGGACAGCCCTGATGAGCCTATTAAATGTATAAGACTTGACACAGTAACTTATGGTTTGATAAGTTCAAACTATCTTGCTACTCGTTGTCTAAAAGAATTAGCGCTGCTTCATAAAGATACATATCCTCTGGCTTCTTTTATTTTGGAAAACTGCACATATGTCGATGACATCTTGTATGCAAATAATAATCTAGATACTATCCTAGAAGCAAAGTCACAGCTTCGACAGCTCCTAAGTCTGGGTAGTTTTCATACACATAAATGGTCATCTAATAATAGTAAGATATTGGCTGACATTCCTTCAACTAAACAGCACTTTGATGATATAGAACTTAAAAAAGATGATTGTTTATTAAAAGCCTTAGGCTTACAATTGATAGTTAAAGATGATAAGTTCAAAATGGCCTGTCCAGAACCATTTAATAATGATAATTTTACTAAAAGGGACATACTTTCATATATTGGAAAAATGTATGATCCTCTGGGATTTGTTTCACCTATTATCATGCAAGCAAAGGCTATAATGCAAAGGTTATGGCTGGCTAAAACCGGTTGGGACATGGCTCCTGATCAAGATATAAAAATTGCATGGTGTGAATTTTCTGCTGCTTTAGCTATGATGAAGCCAATTCTTATTGACAGAAATATACATCTTGGCAAAATGGATACAGTTGAGTTGATAGGATTCTCAGATGCGTCCAGTTCTACGGCATATGGGTGCTGCGTCTACTTGCGAGTTACAGATATTAATGGTAATGTAAGAATGCACCTGCTTTGTTCAAAATCGCGCATTAACCCTCTTCAAGATAAAAACAAGACTGTGCCGCGTCTAGAGCTTAATGCAGCCTTGCTTCTCTCTATCCTTTTGTCAAAGGTTTATTGCACACTTAAATTAATACTGAATATAAGCAATGTTTATTGTTTTACTGACTCAAAAATTGTACTCGCATGGTTACATACAGAACCCATAAAACTTAACGCATACGTCGCAAACAGAGTGAAGGCAATCGCTAAAAATATGCCTGAATGTCATTGGCTTTATATAAGTACGGAAAACAATCCTGCGGACTATGTAAGTAGGGGCGTTTCACCTAGTGAGCTTCAAGCTTGTTGCATGTGGTGGAATGGACCTGAAATATTGCACAATAGTAAGTACAATTTTGATTCTGAAACAGATATACCTGCCAATTTGCCTGAGACTAAGTCCGGGTCAGCATACTCTACCAGCCAAATCTCCACACACGTTGGTGATATATTTAATCAATTGCGTAATTATTCTAGCATCCAAAAAATGGTACGTACACTGGCTTATGTATTGCAATTTATAAATAATGTAAAAGGTGCTAAAATATCCCACAATTATTTGTCGTCCTCAGAACTAAATGATGCTTTATTGTTACTAATAAAAAATGAACAAGAGCTGTATTTTAAGAAAGAAATTACATGTTTAAAAAATAATAAACCTGTCGAAGGTCCTTTGCAAAATCTATGCCCCTTTCTAGATTGTAATGGTATGTTGCGTGTTGGTGGAAGGCTACACCACTCAAACATCCCATATTCACATAAGCATCAGATTATTTTACCAAGAAATTGTCACATTACTGATTGCATTATACGGTGTGAACACATAAAACTGTTGCATGCAGGACCTAAGTTGTTATTGTGTAATCTTAATCAAAAATTTTGGATAGTTAATGGCCTAATGTATGTAAAGAAAATAGTCAAAGATTGTGTTTTATGTTTCAGACACAAGGCAAGAGCCTCAAAACAGCTGATGGGTTCCTTGCCAACTGGCCGAGTGACTGCAATGACTCGCCCCTTTGAAAAGGTTGGTGTAGATTTCGCTGGGCCAATTAATGTAAAACTCTCCCGCGTGAGACGCTCCTTAGTAGGAAAAGGCTATATCTGCGTATTTATTTGCTTTGCAACAAAGGCAGTTCATCTTGAGCTTGCATCAGATCTTACCACAGATACATTTCTCGCGTGCCTGAAACGATTTATCTCTAGAAGAGGTTTGCCCAGAGAAATCTACTCCGACAATGCTAGCACTTTTAAAGGCGCACGGAACCAGTTAGCTGAGCTCTATTTATTGCACTCCTCCAGCAGTCATCAAACTTCTGTTTGTCAATTTGCTGCCGATCGAGGCATTGCTTTCCATTACGCCCCCGCGTATTCGCCAACCTTTGCAGGACTGGCGGAGAGTGCAATAAAAAGCGCTAAATACCATTTTAAAAGAGTTTTAGAAAAACATTTGTTAACTTATGAACAAATTAATACCATATTAATTGAAATTGAATGTATATTGAACTCTAGGCCACTTATTCCGTTGTCAGCAGATGTAAATGATTTCAGCTTTCAGATTTCAGATTTCTACCTGACACCTGCTCATTTTATAATAGGAAATTCATTAACTATGTACCCAGAAAACGATGTAACTAATATTCCTTCAAATAGGCTTAAATTTTGGCAACTATGTAATCAAATAAAACAATCTTTTTGGAGAATGTGGTACAAGCAATATCTTAATACCTTGCAGAACAGACCTAAGTGGTTAGATGTCTCACCCAATGTAAAGGTAGGCTCGATTGTAATTCTAAACGAAGACAATGTACCTACAATGTCTTGGCCTATGGCCAGAGTAACTAAAATTTATCCTGGTCATGATGGTCATGTAAGAGCGGTAGAAGTAATAAACTCGAATAGAAAATGCCATGTTCGTTCTGTTCGTAAAATTTGTGTCCTACCTATAGATGATAACAATTAATTTAATAAATATTAGATATAGAAAACATTTCTGTCTCTTAAATCTAAACATAATTGTACCTGCATTATGGTTTACTTAGAACATTATATTGTTTCAACTTTAACATGTATGATAAAAAATCTGTAATGAATATGTAACTGATGCTTATAGTATTTAATCGCTGAAATTTAATTGCTTTCATACTCTTACAATAACCAAATGTTATAGTTGTCACTCGTGTTTGTATATCATACCTAGGAACCAATGTTGTTTGATGTTTAATTATAACAAGTAATTAGCTCTCTGATATAAGCTTGAATACCTTTCCTAGTGGAGGCGGAGCATGTTGGGTTCCCAACACTAGTAACATATTCATTCACTCAGATCAGGTGGCCATCTTGAGTTTAGTTACCTTTTTTAACTCCTTTACGAACGGTCGTGAGCTTCACCGTGCTCTGCCTCAATATTAGACTGTTAATTCCTAGTGTTTGTGTGCCATATTATGCAGAAGTTATAATATAAAGTGATTGTGGAACCAGGCCTTATTATTTCAACATCAACAACTACAGTCCGCTACCCTTCAGCAATATCACAAGCCTCCTCAGAATTGACTGAGAAAGACTTTATTATTGCAAGTCTATAAATAAAGTTCTAACTTCGATCTTGCTGTTTCTGAATTTATCTGTACTGTAAGTATTATTCAAGCTTCTGTGCTCTGACAGAAAACTGTTATAGTTTTTTTTTATTTAAACTTTATTGCACTGTAAGTTGTACAATTGGCGGACTTAATCCGTAATGGCATTCTCTACCAGTCAACCACCTGGTAATGCAGTTTAATCAGTGGCGGAATATTAATAAAGTGATAAGAGTGATACAAAAAAAAGAAGTAAAATGCACTAACCTTTATCCACCGAAGTGGTATTTTTGTCACACTAGTACCGACGTGGGGCCTGAGAGGCCGCGAAGACGATATCGAGTTTTGGCATTTTTTTTATTATTATTATATAAAAAACACTTGATATTGTAAATTTAGGATCTCTTAATAAAATAAAGGATAAAAAATTTAATCAACTTTATTAAACTTTGACATTATTTGCCTTTATATCTTTGGCTCTATTTTTTAGCTAAAAAACGACTACTGTACGAAAAACAAGTCTTAAAACAAATATAGCTTCTTAGGAACAACAAAAAAGACTTTTTCTTATACATTATTGTTATATCTATTAGAAAACAATCGAACAATATTCTAAATATATCAAATAAAAAAAATGACCAACCACAAATTCACTCGCAATCAGGACAGTTGTTTAGCGTAGGTACTGTAAGCAAACATGTTTTCTCCAAGAATAACACTGATATGTAGATTTTATATTTAGATTAGGTGGACAAGATGCACATATTTTTCTTGTTTTTCTGCGTTGGCTTGGACTTGAACTGCATCTGGCATGTCAGGACCGAGTATTTTGGCCAAACTCATACGTAGTTCTCGAGGCAAACGTAAGTTGAACACTCTTCTCTTCATATCATCTATTACTAATTGTCGGGCTTGTTGTTTTTCAAACACGCCACGATCAATCTTTGATTTGAATGCACATCATATAAAATATGAGCATTGACTGAACTTAGGTTCAAAATTATATAAAAAAGTGTCATGGGCCAACGTCTCGAGCGGCGGCTGTTATTGTAAATAACGCACTTATCAATTTCGTCAACGCCGCCTTTTGTAGTATTATATAATTTTATTATTTCTGACTTCCCTAACTCAATATCCATACCCTCAATATGATGCATTGAGGAAGCTAATAAGCCAGCTTTGTTTTTCTTAGGTACGTGAGAAATTAGCGGTATGTCCTTTGTAAAACCATACAATGTTGAACCCTCTTGTCTAGTTTCAGATGATAAAAATTCTGGGGGAACTTCCCTGTTATATTCCCATCCATACTTCAAATTAGTGATTAGATTTATGTAAAATAATACTTAAAGTAAACCGTAGCACAAAAAATAAAGTCACGTAACTACCGACGTTGGGCCTGAGAGGCCAAGTCGGAAATTCAAATGGTCATAACTTACCAATATCACGCTTTCCGGCACTACTACTACATTCAACGGCGTCAGTGCAACTAAACTCGCAGCTACTAAGGAACGGAGAACTCCCCCGCGCGGGGAAGGGGTTGATTTAGAAAATTCGTAACCCGTCGCGGCCTCACAGGCCCCACGTCGGTAGTTAAAGGCTAATATAAATACATACTAATATTTCACAAATATATAATACTAGCGGTCCCCCGCGATTTCGTTCGCGCGTTTTGAGTTTGCTCCCTCCCCTCCCGTCTCAGCGTGATGTTTTATATCCTAAAGCCTTTCTCAATAAATAAGCTATCTAACACAGAAATATTTTTTCAAATCGGTCCAGCAGTTCCTGAGATAAGCGCGTTCAACTTCAAACCAACAAACTCTTCAGCTTTATAATATAATTAGCGCAAGCGCACGTTGTACTTAAGCTGCGAACATTATTTTGGTGCAGAGTTATGTTAAAACTGTGATAGCTCCTAAGATATTTATTGGAATCAAATGATATACAGGGCAACTTTGTTCTAAATGAAATGCTCGTGATGATGAATGTATTTATTTTGATAACAATAAATACCTGTGTGTATAATATACCTCTAAAAATGATGCATTATTTTTTTACAAATTTACTAACATAAAAAAGGTTGTAGTAAGTCAACCATAAAAGATAGACTTATACTGTCGCGGACTTTATTATAGAACTTTTAATGCTGAACAATCCTGTCATACATGATTTTTGTGTAACTTAAGCGGTTTCCGCAGCGTACGCAGCGGAAGCTTTCAAAAGGAATATCTTTCTCCCGTTTTCGCAACATTTTTCATTGCCGCTGTGGTCTTGTGAGTCGTATCTTTATGTTATATAGCTTAAAGCCTTCCTCGATAAATGGACTATCCAACATAAAAAGAATTTTTCAAATCGGGCCAGTAGTTTCTGAGATTAGCGCGTTCAAACAAACAAACAAACTCTTCAGCTTTATAATATTAGTATAGATGATGCATAAACAAAATACTAATAAACATTGTAAACTAAACATTGTTAACTAGTAACAACATAGTTGTAACTAGTTAAACAATTTGGTAAGATGTTTTATAGCGGGTAAATTTTATTGGGCAAGAATTCATACACGGACAATTCACAGAACATAATTTTCAAAACATATACTTTTTCAGATTACCTAGCGATTGTAATTGAAAACCCCAGAAAAAGGAGAACTTGGGATCAGGACAAAATGGTAGAAGCGATAAAAGCGCTTCGAGAAAAGAAGATGGGCCTGAAGCGAGCGGTGAAATTGTATTCTGTTCCAAAATCGACGCTTAGGAGGTTTGTACACAGCAACATGACTCCTGAAGAAACCGTCGAAAAATGTTTGTTTCGAAAGGTGACAAACAAGAAAAAATGTGAAACGGACACAGATCCAGTATATTTAACACCAGAGCTTTGGAATGAGGACACTGACTCCAAGTAAGAGATTAAGGGCCGTTTCACCATGGACAAATAAGCTGCACCGACCAACGAACGATTCAAATATGGAACATCATTTCATATGAAAAATTAGACAGATAATCCTGACCAGAACTTATTAGGACATTGTGAAACAGTCCGAAAATGAATTTTACTGGCACTTCAGTACCATTAGAATTTCTTGACTACTACAAGTTTTAAGTTCAATACACAAATATTATTGTTGATTATATTTTGTAAGACATTGCCAGTTAATGAAGGTTGGTGTTATCATTCAGGGAAAAAATAATAATCGTTATTATAAGTAGTGGTAACCGATTTGTTGGCACTAGGCTTTGTTGATTAAAACTATTTCTTAGTATTAAGTATGTTGATGACGTAGTTTGTTATGAAGTAGCTATTTTTATTTTCAAATAGTATTAATTCTGTTCCTTTATGTATTTTGATTGTTTGATATGTTTATAAATAAATGAAGTAGGTAATAGGTGTATGGGAATGAAGTAAGAAGAACAAATAATTTTTCAGTTTTAGAGTCAGGTCAGGTTAGGTTAGGTAATTTTTGTAAGTAATTAATAGTTCTTAAGCTATAGATAATGTTACCATATAATTTCTTGAAATAAAATGATTGAATATTTTTAACTAAGATGATATTTTAAAATAACCTACCCACAAAAGTAAGTACAACAAAGTTGTATGGTTGTTGATTCCGATACTGTCAAAGATTTAAAGAAAACAATGCATAGCATCCACGGTATTTCAAGCGCTTTATTAATTTTCCTTCTTGATTCATGGAATTACTAATGGGTGTACATTTTTAGCTTACAATCTTGTGAAGCTGAACACTGGTGGACACTTGCTGCAGATTGGAAACTATTCCACTAACTTTTGGAATAGCAGCATCACTCGATGTACCTGGTACTGTTCAAAGCGAGTCAGTAAGAGATGCCCGGCGCGAGTAAGGATGATCAAAGGACAAGTAGAAGTCGTGGTGGCTGAACATACCCATAACTGAGCTGCTCCCATTGACTGTACGATGATAAGACATACCTACTGCACCTTCTGTCTAGTCCTACATGCCCTGATTTGGCGACCCGTCTGGTGTATTGGTCGAGAAATCGTCTACTACGCAGCAGGTGCGGGTTCGATCCCCGCACAATAAAAACATTTGTGTGCATGAACATGTCTGTTTGTATCAGTCTTGGTGTTTTCTATGTATATCATGTATGTATTTACAAACAAAAAAAAAAATAAGTATTATATCCGTTGTCTGACACCCATAACACAAGCTTCGAGTACCTTTCTTTGGGACTAGATGACGATGTGTGGAAATGTCCAAAGGAAAGGATATTTTATTTATTTCTCCTTTTAGGAGGATTTTATATATGGAAATTACTGGGCACAACACATCTGAGTCGCGTTTTCGATAAAACATTATAAAACGGCCGAAAAAGGTGTCGTTTTCAAATCAGGCGTTTTGTATTGTATTTAACGAATATTACTTTAGTAAAATCAACTATAAGCCTGTTAGTCAATAGATGTATTTGATTTTATTAGATAAAGGTTTTTAATTTTATTAGTTATTACTATATATACTTACTTTAACCGGTTGATATATATTTTCTCTCGTAGAGGCAGTATTGTACTTTATCTATACGTATCATTGAGTTTTATCGGGATGTATCATTGTAATGACACAAAGTAAATACTAAAGCTAATAAAAGTTGCCGAAATATACAAGCTTACAAAGTATCGTCTACATATTTTTGGTAAGGCTCACCAACCTTATTTGTCTACAAATAGTTATACTCAGGAATGTGATAATTTCAAAGAGTCAACAAATTCATAAAAAATATGTTTCTAGATAGTGAATTCCTTACTTTGCATAGTGGACGATATATGCTGAAGATTGGGTCGAACACTTTCTCAAAAAATTGTCGTGATATGGGTAAGTTATCGAAGCTCTGGTACTATTCCAAGCGATAAGCGATTTAGTGAGAGAGATGAATGGTGAAAGTAAAATCTTTTAGGAACGAAATAAAATTAATTACTGGCGAACACAACCACAAATGATTGGTTGCACAATTCAAACTCATGTACATAGTAAAAATAAATAATCTTAAAA
The DNA here is from genome assembly GCA_963924145.1 of Pyrausta purpuralis. Taxonomy (NCBI): domain Eukaryota; kingdom Metazoa; phylum Arthropoda; class Insecta; order Lepidoptera; family Crambidae; genus Pyrausta; species Pyrausta purpuralis. The sequence goes on from OZ001643.1 coordinate 27,070,820, forward strand.
CCTTTCTACTCGAAAATAAAACCGTTTCCTTGAGGCAAAGATGCTGGCTGGAATACTGCGTTGGATAACTTTTCGCTGTTTCGTAGGCCTTAGTTTAATTAGGAGTGTGTAATCATATTATATACCTTTTTGAACGATCGTTCTTTATCTGCCGAGATTATATTTTTCTTCTTAAATATTTAATAATGTCAAAGTCAAACAAAAATAGCTTATTTATAAACTAGCCTTGTTTTAGGTAGTTAGATAATATTGAGAAAGAAAAAAGGAATTCTTAGTACGCAGCTTATGAAAATGTGTTTTGAACTAAATGCTACGAGATTGTGTAAATTGTATAGCGTTAACAAATTTGTTTCCATTTTTTAATTGCAAAATTCGTTACAACTACGTACTTGTGTATGGTGAGCTGAAGCTTGTGTATGGTGAGAATATCACTTGCGGCACCAGTAAGTGCCCATATTCGAGACCTGACGCCGCATGTCGATTGTACTGCTCGAAAATGAAGAGTCGGACTCTGCGAAAGTTGTGGTCTCTTACGGATCTGTCATTATGCGTGACGTTTAGCGCCATTTACCCGTCTGTTTATGCAACAGACAGCACTGTAGCTCAATTGGTAGAGCGTTTGGCCCGGTTAGGCAGAAAGTTCTGGTTTAAGTCCCGCCCTTGGGCAAATTTTGTTTTCTTATTTCATCTTTATGAATATAAACTATGACACTGTGAGTGTTAAAAACACAAAGCCATTAGATAGCGAAGCATCAGCAATTTCCAAGTTGAATTTATTCTGTAAAGAATAACTACTTGGCCCACTGTTGCATTAGCAGACGGGTAGATGGCACTTAACGTCACGCATAATGACGTGTCCGTAAGAGACCACAAATTTTGCAGGGTCCGACAGACAGCACGGTAGCTCAATTGGTAGAGCGTTTGGCCCGGTTGGCCAGAAAGTGGTGGTTCAAGTCCCGCCCGTGCGCTAAGTTTTAGTTTCTTATTTCATCTTTATGAATATAAAAAAATCATTAACAAAAATTTAATAAAAAATGTTTAATTTGCACATTGAATTATCCGAAATTAGGTAAATTTGGAAAATAAAGCTTTTTGTTCGTGTAACTTCATTTACAAGTTTATGATGATAGCTTTATAAAACATTATTTCTCAATAATAAAGCTCATAAGCATATCGTAGTTGCAAAATCTCGACTATCTTTGAGGTCGCCTTTCTTTTTCTTCATTTTCACACACCCACGGAATCTATACATAGTAAAAATAAAATCTTCTCGACTACGCCGGCGTGTGTTATATGAACATCAGTGAAGCTTATCTCAATAAACTTGACCGTCTCCTCAATAATGTTCTTCGCTTTATCTTCGGTCTCCGTAAGTACGACCACATTTGTGCTTACCGGTTCAAGCTTAAATGGCTTTCCATCCGACATCGCAGAGAAATAAGAATCCTGTGCACTCTCTTGAACATACTTCGTAACCCTCACTCTCCGACCTATTTGACACAGCGCTTCAACTATCTGGCTTCCACCACTTCGCGCAATCTTCGCTCTTCCCATAATCTCACTCTCACACACCTCTATTCAAGACCGGCTTTATGTCGGAATCTTTCACCATCTCAGCGATTCGACTTTGGAATTATCTCCCCAATGATATCAGAATGTCCCACAACAAATTCACTTTTAAAAAGTCTCTCCGCGCCCTCTATCTTCGCCTTGGCACTCTTCAGAATGAAAAACCATTTTCTTTTATTTGTTTTTTAGATTTCATCAATATCATCAATTTTATCATTCATAATTTTGTATTTATTGAGTAACATATACTTAATTCTATGTATGTTTATTAGTCTTGCTTATGTATCCTATCATAAATTTGTGTATTATTAGTATGTATTGAATTAAATTGAATTGAATTTTATTTGTTTTATGTATGTATCTTTATGTTAGTGCATTTTACTTCTTTTTTTGTGCCACACTTCTCACATATTATTAATATTCCGCCACTGATTAAACTCTCTGCATTACCAGGTGGTTGACTGGTAGAGAATGCCATTAGGCATTAAGTCCGCCAATTGTACAACTTAAAGTGCAATAAAGTTTAAATAATATAAATATTGATTTATTTTATACATCGAATTAGCCAGCATCTTTCCGATGCTTAGTTTAAAACAGTGCCGTTTGCATCATTTTAGATCGTTGTATATTGCTATAACGTTAATTCAATTTTTAAGTTTCAGAATTCTTATTGAATAGCAGAGGGAAGATACTTCAGTAAGTACTGCGAACATAACTACTGGTGCAGTAACAGATACACACGACCAGACGCGGTATACCGCTGGTACTGCTCAAAGAGAAAACGAAAGCAGTGGTTATGCGACGGTTCGAACCTTGGATGACGTTGTCATCGCTGTGATCGGGGAGCGCAACAAAAAAATATACCGCAGAATACGGGGGTGAAATACCGGAGTTCCAATCCCTAAAACAGTATAAGCGATATGTAAATGTTTCTGGTAGTATCGATACGGTGTTTATGTTGCCATTAAGTAATTCAGTTTATATAACATGTGTGTTTGTCACCAATTAGTTTGATCCTGTAGTGATTACAAACAACCTGAAAATAAATGCATATGCGGTATTTAAGAGTCATACTAGAGGTCCCGTGTTGAATACCAAATTTCAGTGTATTTCCGTCTTCAAATACTCGGAAACAGCTCGGAGTCTAGAAGTTAGTGGTAATGACATCCTCGTGCCTCGAAAATCACGTACGCATTTATCCTTAATATTTTGCTTCATTTTATTTCTATTTTCAGTTGCAGAATTCATACCAACCGAGAAAGGGAACTATGTACTTAAATTCGGCGAATACACTTACTGGTGCAATAAGAAATACTGGAAACCTGACTCGGCATGTCGATGGTACTGCTCGAAGAGGTCAAGAAAGAAGTGCTATGTGGCGGTTCAAACCCTGAATGACGTGGTCATCACTATGATTGGAGAACACAACCATTAATAAAAATAAATATTTAACCAAACATCTTCAAACTCAGGGTTTAAAAGACTTCTTCAACTGCGGTCGTCGTCACCGTCGACTCTGTCTTTGACAAGCTAGTCCTAGCACAGAGTATATCATACTATTTCATTTATATTTATATGTTATATATTTCCGTTGTATATTTCCGAAAATCTTATCGGAATATCTTGTGTTGTAATAATATTTTTGTTTTGTTGGTTATGTTTTTGTCTCGAATTACAGGATTAATATAAAATATCAGGGCAGGACGAAGTCGGAATATATACATTTTGCTGCCTCCCGACGAGCTTTATTTTTGAATCACTCGCTTGCATATAGCATGTGATTTTCTTTCAAAATCAAACTGAAAATCAACGAAAACAGAACAAAATATATACCTTATTTACGTTACGTCACTCACAAAATTGAGACATCATTATTAAATCACTCCCGAGTGGAAATAAACAGTTTTTCATTCGAAAATTGGACTTATCCAACAAATATCACACGCCATTTTGACGCGAGTGATTCAAAAATAGGCCCCCAGTACATTATAAATTAAACAATAATTCACGCTTCATTTCGCTAGTGAGAAAATTTACTACAGTTAAAACGGTTTTTCTCGATGGCATCTGTCACATTTGTCATTCACTGTACCCATTTGCTGTAGCAATTGTGAAAAGAGTTAGTCGTTAACGAAAGCATTTCGATAGGTTTTTTACCAAGTGGACCCATACTGACGATTTAAGTTCTGCAAGTGACCGCTAAAAGCGCTGTGCAATTTTCCATACTCTTTTTTTATATCATCGCTAGCGAGTTCAACCGTAAACTCATGGTAACGGTACAAAACATGATTAAAACTGCGTACTTTTATCCTGACTTGTGCATGGGGCCAACGACTTACATTAAAGTAATAGTGTTAATCTGCAATAAATCATTTGTACAAACTCAAGTTTCTTATTCTTATCTAAATCATAATATTGTCAGTATTACACAACACAACACAACCTGCCAGATTACCTCAGATATCATCAAAAACCTTTGCTTTTTAGGACACTATGCTTAAGATACTTCTAGTGTGCCAAATGATGCAAAATAAAATAAAAATGTTTTTACGTTTTTTTTAGCGCTAGCAATTCTACTAACATCGAAAGGCAAAGAACAAATGTTTTACAAGAATAAAAAGTTTTACAAGCAAATCGAAGGCGTCGATAAGATAAGGTAGCGTTGCACTAAGAGGGGCTGCAGGACGTTCTACTGTGTCGTCTCTGGAGTCATCACTCGGAGGCAAGAGGTCCACAATCACTACGACGAATGAGATGCCTAAGAAGTGTCTAGGATTCGTTAATGATATATAATAAATACGTACGTACCGCGCGAATGTGTGTGCTGCGTAGGTTTAATTTTTAATTTGATTTTGTTTACATAGTGAAATGTTATGCTACAATGTGTACTGTTATATTTCGAAGGAGTAAATATTATGACACTTTTGAAATTTTGACTTTGCCTTCCCGCCATTGGTTTATGGTACTGGTGTATTAATGAAAACCTTACACGAGGGCAATAATTGCTCGGCGACACGAATGGACCGATCTGGAGCAATTAATGGAGCAATATGGAGCAATGTGGAGGAAAATAAATAAATTGCTTCAATTATTTCGGCAATATTGCTTCTAATTGCTCCAGATATTTCATATCGCTCAATGTCGCAGATACGAATTGACGAATATCCAATGGGCTTGGAAATTTTAGGCAATTTTTGTATGCATCTCGTTCGCACTTGTATGTTTTACGGCTTGCCGTCTTGCTTCCGCGGGGAGAGCGAGAGGTCGGGTGGAAGTAGGATAGTGTAAAGTAAAGTTAATTCTAGTAAAGTTTTTGAATAATATATCTATTATCTAATTCCTTACACTATGAAAATTGCGGCCTATTTGCCAAAAACTATCGCACCCAGATACGCCTATTCCTTTTCTTTCTTTTTTGTTTTTGATGAATAATAAAAAAGGCGCTACAAGCCGCCGCAGCAAAAACAATATCGTCCATAGCGAGCGAATACTGAAATGCTCGTGTAGGACAGTATTGCCTTGATGAAGTTGCGGCACTGAAATGTTCGTGTAGGACAGTATTGCCTAGTCGATGAAGTTGCGCCATAGCGCTCAATATTGTATTGCGCAGAATTGATGCTTGTTGCCGTTGCCGTAAATTGCTTGATGTAGTCATGACGTCATAGTTGACGAGTATTGACTGGAATTGAGCAATTTTAGTTGCCCGTGTAAGCGCACCTTTATATGTTACGAATGGCTGCGGAGTCTTGAAATGGTATTTGGTATACCTATTGGTATTATTAAACCAAATGCGCCAGAAGGAGGGTTATGTTTTTCGAGCGTATGTATGTATGTATGTCCATTTCTTTGGCATGCCCTACAGCCCAAACGGAAGAACGGATTTTAACATGTGAGGTGTAATTGTCCTGCCTTCGACTCTGAGATTTAATTGACCATGTAGTATGCCCTACTACGCGTCCATTCACTCGCACACAGGTTTAGCGCAAGAAAGAGAAGGTAAATGACCTCACTCCCTCCCACGCCTCACAGCACTGCCAGCCGCCTGTCGCTCATTCGTGTCCGTGCGCGCGCGCCGTTCCAACGCACGCAGTAACCACAGTATATAACCGTTAAGTTTTTATTTCGTGCTAAACGAAATTTATCTTATAGTGACATGTTAGTTCAAAAATGTTTTGTTATTAATTTAACAAGTGAATGTGAAGTAAAACGCACTACCCAGCGTGGCTGCACCATGCATGCTTTACGCTTCGCGGCCGAGCTAGCACGCGATGCTAGCCAGTCCGCATTTTCCGCTCCGAATCAATACGCGATATTGATCTGTAGCAAATACTGGCAGAGCTGACACGTGAGGTTAGCCAGTCCTAATTATCTTGATTATTCTAGATCTTATCTGAGGCTTTTGGTATGCGTTGCTTCCAATATCCTACCCTCATTTTCATTGCGAAAAAAGGGAAACAAGTTAGCTGAAGTTACAGCAAATTGTTCTTTGATGCTATAATAATAAATTACAGCCAAAGACATTCATGATTAATATTAAGCAGCGCTGACGATGCGCCACTATGGCCTCTGAGTATGAATCAGCGGCCCTCGCCCGCACTCATCCGGCCATACCTGTGATGTGTGTGGCCCATGACGCGCCGCGAATTGCTTCGCAACGGTGATCTACCGTCACAATTCCAGCGTGTTTTAAACGTCTCGCACTCGGAATCAGAATCCGACCAAAAAAGGTATGTGTTCTTATGAATGCTTTGTTATATCACCTTAAGGCCGTACGTACATGTACTTATTACGGGCTACCGTATTCCACTCGTGGCAAAACCACGACCGAACACTTGTCTCAGCCAATATTTAGGCAAATATTAAAATGGAGCATAATGTGAGCTATCACACGTACAAACCAAAATAGCAATAAAATGGTTTACCAAGTAATAATAGTGGCAGAAGATTTATTTCAAATCGAATAAATTAATATTTATTTTGTAAATTTTTACTCAGAATAGTAAACATGAGAGACTCAAAAACACTTTAACAACTTAGACCTTAATCATAAATACACGTACTCTGCAACCTGCAGTACTCGTTCCTAATATGTTTTCCACAAAGCTCTAAAAACGGTAGCATAGCATCCCACCATAGCTCACATAGTTATGGGTGGTTTGGGTCCTTATCCATTGATCATAACTCTTTTGTACTTATTTCTTGCCAATGGCTATAAAATTGTCTAACTACACAATGCTATGGTAAACATAAATTGCTTAATAATACTACTTAAAATATTGAATTTAATAGATTTTGTAAAAAGAAAACAATGTACTTTTTAAGAAAGCAAGATTTTTCTACATACAATTCTGCTTTCTGCTCATACCTATAGCTATTTAGCTTGTGGTTGGCTCTTTGATTATAACTAGCAAGCAAGCAAGCTGTAAGCTTGCCCAGGACGTACCAAAATATGGTTGGGTCCATATAAAAACCAGTCCGTTTAAAAACTCCATTAAACGCTTTTAATTTTAACAGCTATAATAAAAATGAGAATGAGCTTTGCTAAATACCTGGCAAATGTATGATTCTGAATGGGAGGAAATTTGCCGTATTTATTTTATATCCAACTAAGATTAAATCAACTTCTCAGTAAATAATTCGGTAAAGCTTAGATTTTATTTACTGAAGCAATAACAACTACCTGGAAAGCGTATTTTTTTTAAATATGCCAATGAGACATCATATCAAACCCCGAAATCAATATAGTACTACCGTCATATAAGATTTATTAGGGTGCGCTGTATTCCATTGTTTTAGAGGTTATTTCGTTTTTCGAAAAATATGCTGTGAAAGTGATATGCTTTTTTATGAATACGTTCATTTAACCGTCGCAAAGTTCGGTACTTAATCTCGAGTCGAGAAAACTTAATAAAAGTCTGTGTCCTTTATCTTTGGAAAAGCCAGCCAACGCCCAGTAAAAATTGTGACAACCTTTGGTCACCTGGAATTGACCTTTGTTTCTATGACCTTGTTTCAAGCACCACCTAAGAATAATTCAAATCAAACGTTCTATTGTATTGAAGTATGCGGCAGATAGCATAAACCAAAACTTATCGACACATTGTTAGATATACCATAAGAGTAGGTAGCTATTAAATTGAAACAAGCTCATTTTATGAAGATAATGCCTTTTTTGCTTTTTATGGAAATGCATAAGCAAAGCATATAAATTGACACAATTTTATTTTCTCAAGTATTATTACAATATTTCATATAATTCGGTTATTTTTATTTGCCATTTACACACACACCTACGTTTGACGTGAAATAAATACAAGCCATATTCATTATTACAAAAATATCACTATCAATATTTTTTTAACAAAAGGTTAGGAAATTATTATTTATATATATATATATTTAAAAAAAAAACTGACGTATCCTGAATGCAATGCAGCATTAGAATCAAATTGCACTATAATAATCTAATTCGAGTTATTGGAAATATGAACCATGTTTATTTTCCTACTATTTATTCTGTGATTTAAGAATAAAGTACATCAAGTAAAAATTCTGTAATCATCAGTTTTTTGTAATCGATTACATCCACCCACTCCCCAACAATCTTCCCCAGAAAGCCACTAAGTTATTAAGGAACTGTTCCTTGAAAACGTTGCTCTAATAAGCAATAAAATAGGTACTTATTATATGCATTTTATTGTTTGATGTTTATAGTATTCGATATACTGTGTTTAATAATTTTTCAAAGGACATTTTGTCTTGATATTCACCAGTTACTTACATACGGTGGAACAATTGAAAATTAAAAATTAATAATAAAATAAGTCGGGTGGTATGGTTGAGAAAAAGTATTTTATTTTGAAAATGATTTTTTTTTAATGGACTTTTCCTTAATTCTTACGCCAGAGGACGTCATGTGATTCGACTATTTATTAAAATTTGAATCAATTAATTATTTCAAACCAAATTATCTATGTTTTTATTAACCATATGTAAAGATGTTTTTAAATATGTATAAAACCAGTTTACCCTTGGGATCTCGATATGACATAGGTACTTTTAATACGATATCCGTATATTTTTGGATTTCGTGTCATTTTGTACCCTTATTCTAAGTCATCATCAGTTTTTTTTTTGACACAGCTCATAATATTGAAACAAGTCTCATCTGTAGCCAAATATGTTACAAATATTTGACAAACTTAAAAATATATATAAAGTTAAATAAATAAAAAACTCATAGCAACCAACCTGAAACATAGGATTGATATTTATTGTAATCCTCAAAAGTAATCCAGACATTTACCCAGGCAATAAAATTATGATTAAATTTATCATATACATCATATATATAAATCTGAACATGTGCCGACTATCGAATACTCGGCGAACATTCCTGGTCGATTAGTCGAATATTAGGCAAACGTATTTGGTCGGGGCCGGGTGGTACCAAAACTTATATCGGAGAAATCGTTTGCGGTCGTTTGCCCTTATAAAGCTCCCAGAAGCCGATTTTAAATCTTATTTAAAAAAAAAACTAATATACTTAATGAAATATAATTAATACATAAAAAAATCATTACCTACCTACCTATGCCTTAAACTTTCTGATAACGATAATATTTCAAAGCCATTGAATTATTGTATTCTTTTTCTTACACAGCAAATAATCATATATCATTGATAGACACCCGTGAATATAATCATGATCTTAAAATAATTACATTCCTAAGAATGAATCTTTTAATCAATTACTTTTATACAAATCATAAACACATTTTTTAACCAAATTAAGTATATAAATTTTCTCAGGTATTCGAAATTTTAATTTATAAAATATTATTTATGTGTTTGGTATTCGATCGAATATTTTTCAAACAGTCGCATTAATACCTACATATCCCATACTGAAAAGCAATAGAATAGCATGTACATACGTATTTCAAAACTATAATTATAAAATATGCTAAATACTGCAAGAATAAGATAACGATTTTTCATACGACATTACCTTCACGCCCTTTATCTTACCAAAGATAAGGCGCTAACTAAAAAGTGTTTTCTGTATGTGGCTTTCCTCGTAATAAAATTATCATTTGTTTTACGTGCCAAATTCAGTGTGTAAAACTATATTATTCGCAAACCGTCTCAGCCCAACAATACGTCTTCGATATTGTTTGCAATTTTTATAACATGCCACAATTAAACAGAAATGCTTTATTTCACCTTAAAATTACTAAAATAAATAAATTATCAATTTTTAGTTAATCATTAATAAAAAATACTAACAAATATCTTCTTTCTTTCTAATAAAGATATTTTTATTAGTAGAAAGTTATAACTTATCATAGTTATCATACAACTAATGTTTTTTAGTAATAGTGATACATGTATATGTCAAAGATAGCGACATGAACAATGAATTGTTGTTTAATATGATCGTTTTAATGATCAATCACTACTAACATCAGAGATTTCAACTTATTCTATTGTAACAACATTGATTTTACTCCAAACATCTACATGGTCAATTAAATCTCAGAGTCGAAGGCAGGACAATTGGATGATCAAACGAACTTACCTTAAGTGAAGTTCGATCCAAATTGTCCTGACTTCGACGAAGAGATTTAAGGTCCCACCCTTCCCAATTCCCGTGTACGTTTTTTATGCAAAAATAATCGTCACCCTTACAATAAGTATAATCAATGTTGTACATCTCATACATCGGTCTCCTTGCTCTGAAATGAATGAGCGACAGGCGGCTGGCAGTGCTGTGAGGCGTGGGAGGGAGTGAGGTCATTTACCTTCTCTTTCTTGCGCTAAACCTGTGTGCGAGTGAATGGACGCGTAGTAGGGCATACTACATGGTCAATTAAATCTCTTCGTCGAAGTCAGGACAATTTGGATCGAACTTCACTTAAGGTAAGTTCGTTTGATCATCCAATTAAATTTGTAATAATACAAGGAGTGCCATAGGCTATATAAAATTGAAAAGGATGCTAGAACTGTTTATAATAAAGTGGTTCAACATAAAACGGCTTGTGATGCCAGAGTCACAACACATAAAATACTAGCATACAAACATCCCACGGCTGGGCAAGGGATGTTTAACCTCACCTCAACTAAGCAGTGTGTATCAGTAGAAGAGTTTCTATAATGCAAGCGACCGACCTTGCTTGGAGACTCGAAAATCTGCATAAATAATATTATTTGTTTATTTTGAAGTAATGTAAACGAGCAACCAAGAACAATATGTTATCCACTGATCCATCCTTGACTGCATCAAGTAAAATGGCGGCGAAATAGACCCTAGGAAACCTGTAGAGCGATCAAAATAACTTCTGAAGGGAAGGATACTTTTAGAAATATTGTTAGTTGCCACCTAACAAGTGATATTTTTTGTTAATTATGTGCACTGTCTCGATCATTTTGTACGCATTTAATGTTATCTTGTTTGAAGATGTAAGTAGATATGTTTCACAGAATAATAAACACCTTCTGTTAAGGTCATATTTGTTATTACTTATGTGGATATGTGCTACTTGTCAGGCTGGTTATTAAATCTATAACATTTATTTTTTTCTGTTGTCATCATGATAGTCAATAGACCACGAAGAAATATACATGACTATAATCTTATTTTTTTTGTGCACTATGAATACGTTTGCGAACTTATATTAAAATACTGAGGATTTAAATGTCAATATAGACAAAGTGAATTCTATACAATTCTGTTACTTAAAAAATATAATAACTTATACAATTTAGCTCGCTACACTGACTGACACACACGCTTACCCCCAGCGAATGTACAATGTCTTAGTATTATGATAAGTTTGCCTAAATTACATGTAAATTGATTTTTTTTTTGTTTATGTACCTGCCTATACTTATCATTGTTTCTATATTCTCTTAAATGATTTTACTGTACATGCTAGTTTCGATACAATACATAAAAATGTACTACTGTTATATTATAAAGGATCTTTTGAATTTAGGAGCTGGAGACCTGGTGTCTTTTATTACAGATTGTCTCAATCCATAGCAAGCACCAGTCTTCACAAAAGTTTATCTGTAACACCATTCATATAACCTAAGTGTACAAATTATGTAAAACTTTTTGTAAAGAAATAAATTTTTATTTATTTATTATGCCTCTAAAATTCCTTGGTTGTAATACTTAAGTAGATGGTGACTATCTTGCCATTTTTAATGGATCGACGTCAAATGCTACGAGCATATAAATGTGATACAACTGGTTAAACGTTTTTTTTTAAGATCAGTTAAACAGAGTACCTGAGTAGTGTAGAGATCAGTCACATTACGCATATTATAATAAATTTGTTCAGGATTCAGATTCAGGATCCGTTCAAATCGTCATGTCCAAGAAAGGCAATCCTCTTTTATGCGTGGACGGCTACACGTATTTCAAGAAAACGAAGACAAGTAATACGAGCAAGACGTCGTGGGCATGTTCCACTCATGTGCCTCGGGGGTGCAAGGCGCTGATACACACCACGGAGACAGAGATTATAAGAACCAATACTGTTCATAATCACTGAGGCAAAACGGTTAATGCTGCCTGTAGCTTTAATAAACATTTTGATAGATTCCCAGTCTTAATATGTAATTCGTTTTGCATCATATATTTTCAAAAGTTTGCCAATTATTATATTATTTGTAAGCATCACAGTTTGACATCACAATATTATACTGATACACTTCCTTTGGTATTAGGACATTTAGGGTCTTAATGTACTGATAAGTTGATAAAGAAGAGTTAACTTGCTAAATTTATAAGGGCCATAATGGTTTAGAATGATTTTACCACTCTCAGTGTCATATTTCTTATTTCACCTTTATTGATAAGGGCCAGTAATATGGTTACCTCATCAGCATTCATAATTTGCTATTTAGTCAGCATTCCTGGAAAATAAAAAAGTATGTTCTCACGTTGATTCAACTGACCTACCTCAATTTTTAATTTTGCTGAATTATTAAAGTTTTAACTCTATATTATACTCGTATTTTGTATTGTTTTACAGTTTTATGATAATCAAATGTTTTTCAATTTCTTTTAGTTTGTATCCTTTATGTTTGTACGATATTGGTATTTAGGTAACAAACGCCAAGTTAAGGAAGTAAATATTGTTTACTCTAGAATAATGTGAAAACGAGTACACGATCATAATAAATTGTTAAAGAAATATGGTAAAAAATAGTTCAATATTTTTTAATGAAAGTTTGGAATGATAGTTTTGTTTAAAATAACTTATGTTTTTGCTATGGAACTAAATTCTAAGGTTTTATTTTTCAGGACAAGTTCAAATGACAACTTCGATGCAAGGCAAGCCGCTGCTCTACTTGGATGGGTTTACCTTCTACCGGAAATCCACGGCTCATATGTCCCAGAAAACAAGATGGGTATGCTCCACACACCATCCTAAGGGATGCCGGGCTGTCATCTACACGTATGAAGATAAAATTATAAAGCAACACAATGTTCATTCGCATTGAAACCTGTGACTTACATCTCTTCAAATTTTATTTGTTTTATTCGTTTCAACTATATAGCGAATTAATACGAGATTTGTATTTAAGTTTTAGATTTCATTACATATGCATGTTATGTATTTTTTGCTAAATAAAATTATGGACCTATCTCATTTATTCATTTCACACAAGGCTGAATATAAAGTTTAATTGAATTAAAACTTATATATCCTGTTTATATTTTTTAAAGTGGTTACATCCTGCTATGATGTAGTTCACAAGGATGAAAAACAAAATGTCGGAATCTGTCTCCCTTGTTAACTGCCTCGATACTGGTCAGTGCACTGACCTGCCCCCCGATTCAGAACCATTCGGTTACGGATTGGGTTACGATTCGATAACTTTTACATATTAATTGAATTATAGCTACGTGGATTTATCCGATGAAACTATTTTATTATGATCTTTAATTATATTTGTAACCGAACTGACATATCGACATCCGATCAAAATGCGACATTAATTTAAAAATGAATAGAAAATCTAGCCGAAACCCAAGCCGAATGGCTTATCGAACGTTCTGAATCGCCCTTCTGAAGTGATTTAGTTCTCTTAACTGTTAATCTATTAGAGGCACACTGTAATCGAAATTTGAAAAAAAGGTATGAGAAAAATAAAACATTACTTGCTTTAAATATCCGACAACCAAACCTACCATTTCTTTCATATAAGTTCAGGCATGATGTTGAATGTTCTCTTAAGAGTACTGAAAAGTTCTCTGTACTGATTCAAATGCGGAGGCACGCGACATGCCGTCATAGCATTAACGGCAGGCAAATTCTAACAAAGGCGCAAATAAATTAACAGAAAATACAATTTACAGTCGAGTCTCTGTTAAGTATAAGAAGCTTTTGTGCATTATATTAATAAATGCATAATTCGTTATTTATTTACCTACCAACCCATCGATGTCGATATCGACGATTATTAACTACAAATTTGGGTATCGATATCTTATCGATTAAATAATGTTTCGTTACATCCCTAATTAAAATCACATACTTCGTTTTTTATGAAGACAGCCAAACATTAAGGCTTGATCCACCTAAGAAGAACTTGTGACAGAGCACCATTTATACCACCAAATAAATATTGTTTATATCATCTGCAAATATTTCATAAACATCATCGTCAAAATATGGAAGGTTACTTTTGTATAACAGAAACGATAGCGGCTCAAATATTGATCCTTGATTGTAAACAGGTTAATGGATGGTTGCTGTTACTTATTTCAGCAGAAAACTTTATTCAATATGTAAAATTCTAATAGTTCGAGCGATAGTCCACCACGCGGGCTCAGTGCGGATTGGTGGATGGGTGTTTTTAAAGGCAAGCGACTAACCCTGCTATCACATCTTATCTAGCCGCCTCTAAGGCCTCTGACTAAGCTTTACGACTAATATAAACCGATATTAGCCGGTACCAACGGCCTAACGTACCTTTCGAAGCCCGGAGACACTCGTGAACTTGTAGCAATGGTAGCAGCGCTTTGTTGGTGATACCGAAGTGAAGCAACCTACAGCGCGGTCGTGTTTGTATGGGTGATCATTCCGACTATATTTTAAGTGCATCGCGACTGTATTGCTGCTAAAAATGACATTTCCTAAGCATACTTACCTTATTTTTTTCACTTGCTTCATTTCTACATCTTTCTCGACTTTTAATTTTTAACGTTTGGAATCAGATGAAACGTTCCATTCATATTTAGAAATAATAAAAAAACTTTAGATTTTGATCCAATTAATAATTAATATACTATATTTATAACGCCTCTAGAGAAATCACTGTTGTCTGTCTTAGTGTAAAGGACAGTGGCTTGCCATGCTACCGACATGTACTGTACTTAATAATACTTATTTAATTAGTTATGTTAATATGTTATTTCGGTAAATAAAATGTATTCTATTTGTGCAGATGTATATACCGTGAGGCTATCGAGAAATGGCAAGAAAATAATAATATTGAATGGATTATCTTATTTCAAGAAACAATCAAGTAGATCTAACATTGAACGCTGGGCCTGTTCCACTCATCACAATAGAGGGTGTAAAGCTGCCTTGAAAATCTTTGGAGGCGAAATCCTTAGCAAGAATATTAAGCACTTCCATCAAAATATTAAATAAAACTTAATAATAAATAACATCAAAATCACGTATGCACAGAATTTCACTCTATTTAGTGTAAAAATCTCTATTTAGTGAAAAATTAGCATAAATGTTTAGTAATTAATTCAGAAATTATATGGCGAGCCAGCTTTTGCAGGTATTAAATTGGTTTATTATAGATTTCATAAATAGGGTGATGAAAAGTATAACCACCCTCACTTAGAAAAAAAAAATTGGTTGTTAACTAGAACTTTCTTTTATTTCTAGGTTTCGCTTTTGATATGTGTCTGTAAGTTGAACAGTCACAATTTGGTGATCATGTTGTAACCTCAGGTAAATATTTATTATGAAAAGTTAGTGTTTTTTAACTTTTACTTTGGTTTGTGCGTTGAACTAACCTTTTGTAAATTCTTTTCAGTGACCTTACTTAGACCTTACTAAGACCTTACTTAGACCTCATTTGGATTAATTTTTGAAGTCAGAACTTCCTTATGGATTGATTTGCTTCTTGTCTGCTGTTTTGAGGATGGATCGGTATCGGTGAAATTTTGGGGTAATGTTGCAGAATTGCTTGTAGTTTGATGCAACAAAGATTTGAAATAGTAACCTCCGTTGAAATCCAAGGTTGGTTTTTCTTGTATTTACTTAAATTTAGTGAAAAGTGGGATAATTTAGCTATTAATTTAGGCATAATTTAGGAATCCCTTTGAGGATAAATTTTGGAATTTATTTAGGTAATTAAACACTTAAATTGGTGGTTTATCTTTATTTAATTAGAAATTCGTGAACATTAAGATTTGTAATAGTATAGATATTGATAACTAAATTAGAACCTAACCTAGTCTCTACTGTATTCTGAGCTATTAAGCTTTGAATTTGATTTGTTTAAAGGTGTTAAAAGGTAGATGTGTAATAGCAAATTTGAATAAACTTTTGTTGCCAAATGCTATACCCGGATTTCTTTATTTCATTCGAATATTAGTACCTTTTAAACACCCTTTGTCCACACTAGCCGGGAGTGACTGCGACAGGTAAAAGTATACCGTTCTTTATATACATATTTTGTGTAATGTGAAAATTATACAAATATTATCATAGCGTCATAAACAATTAAATAGCTATCTAGTAGCAGTTTGCAGTTAATTAACTAATAGGCCAGGCCGATGAGGTAACGGATTTTTTCTTATAATGGACAATACCGACAAATGTCCATTTAGCGCACTGCTTTATCGGTAAGTGCAGTGTGTATAAGAAAAGGCGTTTCAAGTTAAGGCGCTACCCGGATTTTTACCGCGCACACTAGCGCCACTTTACTAGAAAAATCATAACTCGTTAAATAAAAGACCAATCAAAAATCTGGTAGATACGATTGTAGCTCTGATTATGTGGTTTAGACACAATGTTTAAGTTCAATAAAACACAGTTATCTGCAGTTACAGTTAGCAAAAATGCTAAAAGTGGCCATATTTAGCAGTTTTTCTAACTCTAACTACAGTTAACTACTTTAGAAACAATTTAAACGTACTAAATAAACTACAGAACCTGTACTACAATCGTATCTACCAGATTTTTGATTGGTCTTTTATTTAACGAGTTATGTTTTTTTTACTAAAGTGGCGCTAGTAAGTGCGCTAAAAATCCGGGTAGCCCCTTAAGTACTTTGGCTCCAAGAAATCTAACCCGGATTTGGACCAACTAGCATCTTGCACCCGGACAACAGTTTGTCGTCTGATAGTTCAGGCGCTATGACAACTTCTGACGTCAGCGACGGTTAGCTGCGACGACGACGACGTTTCGTCAACGGCACGCCGACGCCGATAGTGTCAATGTGGTGTCTATATTTTTTGGTCAATGGCAACTACCACAGCCCTTTATATAGCCTGAGTATGGACCAGTCTCTCATAGTTGTGGTTGGGCCTTTGCCCAGGAGTTAGATGTTTCAGGCTAACTTTACTTTTTACAAGCGAGATAGGCATGATACTGACTGGATTCAGTTAAAAACATACAAATATCTGTAGCTGACAACAACTTAAAAGGAATATAATCTAACAAAATGTATATCACTCATTTTCAGCGCCGCATTTCGTGACATCCCAAAAAGGCAATCCAATCATAATTTTGAGAGGGTACAAATATTTCAAAAAGTACGGGTCGAATGAAAGAGAGACGTGGAGATGTTCTACTCACCACAACAAAAAGTGCCCGGCAAGTATTACTATTGTGAACGGCACCATCGCCGAAGTAATTGAAAACCATGTACACGGACCGAATGTTGTTTGATTTTAATGTAAGCCTTTTATTAATCAGTTTGTAATAATAAAAAAAACAAGAATAGCTTTCATTGTTAATTCGGATATAAGCCGAAATCCTATACTTATACATTTATTTTCTAACCGGCCTAGTTCATTTTTAACATACATTTTAGGTTTTATGGATAATCTTACATGACGCGGGTGAAAGTGCAGGAGGCTGCTAGTTGAACCCCCTCATGTAATCACTAAAAATAATCCGATTAAATAAAATTAAAAAAAGGTGAAAACCGACTTCAAAATCAAAATGCACTAAAACCTTACCTTACCTTTTAAAGGAAAGGAATTCATTTTAGGCGAACAGTTTTTTTTTTGGAGGCGGTGCCATCACTTTGACCATCTTAAGCATCAAGTGTTGGAGCACCGTCTCTAAAAGAAATTGTTCGCCTAAAATGGATTCCTTTCCTTTAAAAGGTCAAGAGATTATTCGAAACTTTTTAATGCATTTTGGGTTTTGAATTCGATTTTCACTTTTTTTTAAATATTTTTTCTAATAAAAACTTCTAATTGAAACTTGATACTTTTGTTTTTATTGATGCAACTGCTTATATATTTGCCAAATATTAGTAACACAAATGCCTTGGTATCTTTAATGGGTCACATTTTTTCAGTGAAATTCCTGAAGTCACGCCGCGGCAACCCCATGCTCCAAGTAGGAGAATACACATTTTGTATTAAGCGAATGAGACACGGAACCACTCAGTGGATTTGCTCTACTCACAATAACAGGAAATGTCGTGCCCTTATACACACGCATGGGAAAGACCTCACCAAAATACACAACCTACACAATCATTAAACACAACATAAAGAAATCAAAATAATTGTCTAGCTAGACTAAATCGCACAGCACAAATTTTAGTCACCGATTCTATAGTTTACGTTGATATATTCCTTCCAGTCCTAAGTTCAGTCAGACCAGACCTAAGCTCTAAAATTCTTTAACTCAGAGATGTAGTAATCCAAAGTTAAAATCCCCAACCAACGTTCATTAACAAATTACAAATTGGTAACTCTTTGTAGTAAAATACAATGTCAATTTCTAAGACTAGACACATTTTTTTGCAATACATTGCTGGTTCGATTCATTTTGTTAGAAAATAACAATACATATTTTGATATTCAATATAAATTAAAACAAATTATGTCACTCATATAAAAAAACATGGACGGACTGAGTACTGGTAAATTAAGGGGCCATATTAGATATTAGTGATTTTATTGCAGGCCATATTAGTATATGACATGCCTAAATACCATGGTCTTTTTTATTATCATCATAGGCATAGTCATTCTTATCAGTAGGTTAAGGGATCTCCACTGCTGACAATACGCGGTGCTCTGCATTTGTGCGCACGTTTGACAGCATGGTCGGTAAACACAATGACACGCACAATCACTTATAAAACTAACTAACGAAATATACAAGAAAGCCCATCTAATATTTGTAACATTACTTCAGTATAAAATCACATTTTAGAAAGTGTAATACATGTCGTGCCTGAATGAAAATTTTGTTTTCATTATTTTAAATAAATTTTATTATTTAGGTAATAATGATTGATATAGTATATTTTCAATCCATAACACTTGAAAAAAAAGTTTCAGTAATGTTCGTAAAATCTTGCGGAGGGAAGACCATGCTTTAGAATGGACAGTACAAAATATTACTCACAAGGGTGATGGGCTGAGGACTTGATGTATGTGTACGTCTCCCAGCTCTAAGCAATGTCGCGTTTAAATGTACATAATATCATCAAACAAAATAACAGACAATCATTAGGAACTCACCCATACAACAGAACAGGTTAATTATACCGAAGCGAAGTAACAATTTGGTAGTGCGAGTTCACAGTCACTGATGAATAAATGCACCTTCAAGTGAAAGTTTCTTTTGATTAATGTAAAATTTAAACATTTTTTATAATTTTTCAAAATAACGTTACATTAAACTTATATATCTCATATATTTTTAGTAAAGTTCGTGAAATCTCAACGCGGGTGAACCATGATCCCGATGCAGCGATGGTGCGAACCCGCTGGTTATGCTCCACTCACAACATCAAGCAATGCCGCGCTGGTGTACATACTTATGAGAATGTAATAATAAAACTTAATGATGCACACAATCATTAAAAATGCACTCGTACAGTATCAGATTAATTAAGCAAATATTAATTTTGACAGGTTTAAATTAAACCACACAAGTTTAAGAATGTTTTCTATAAGATAACAGTTTTTTTGTACTTGATTGTAAATGCTTTATTTTTTTAAGAGTCATTGTGATACCCAAATATTTTTATTCCAATATTTTTGGCTGATACTTTCCACCAAAATAAAGCGCGTTTTCCTCATGTAATTTTCAGTGCAGTTCGTGAAATCAAAACGCGGGAAAACCATGCTCCAGATAGGACGTTACACGTACTGTTCGCAACAGGTGTCGGGGGCGAGGACTCGGTGGTCGTGCTCGACTCACAATAACAGGCAATGCCGCGCTGCTGTACATACTTATGAAAATGAGATCTTCAAACTTAATGATAAACACAACCATTAGATATTTACATCACTAAACACAAAGACAACCGTAATAAAACCAACAAGTGACCGTGGTTAATAATAGTAAAATAATATCTCATACCTGACCATGTTGTATTTGTTTTGGTCAGCGACCCCTAACTCGGGGCAATAGTATGAGTAATACTTTTTAAAAAATATTCCTTTCACAAAATGTCTTTAATTTTCACAACGCATTCACGTAACTAGTAAACTACGAAAGCCGACCGGGCGTTAGTAGTTTTTCGACTCACTCAATAGTATCGCAAAAATTAATAGATTTTGCTTGTACAATCATGTCTGAGTCAGGGGTCGCTGACCAAAACAACACTTGTCAATGAAATCTTAAGAAAACAATACAAGTAATAGTAACTTAAGCGGTGCTTATTTTTCTGGTGCTTATAAGGTCCATCTCTTGGATCAATAGTCGATTTTATATTTTCTATCGCTGGTTTGGTCTGCTTGAACATGGGCACATGTTGCTGTTTCGGGTATGTTCGTAATGTCACGTCGCGGGAGGACAATGATCCAAATAGGACACTACACATACTGCTTCCAAATAGCCAATGGGGCGAATACACGGTGGATGTGTTCCACTCATCACGAAAAGAAGTGTCTTTCATTTTTACGCGAGTGTGAAAATAAAATTATTCAATTTAATTACACACATAATCATTAGAAGTTCATTGCTACTAGTAACAGATTTATTTAACTAAAATAAAGACGCTAACTAAAGTGTAAATATATTATTTCAGAGCATAATAAATGTATTTTCTAGTCTATATTCATTGACTGACCATTTTTACCATACTCCATACCATACCTTTTTAACTTTACCATTGACTCGTAGTCTTACTTCTTCAATAATATCTGCTGCTTGTAGTTGCGAAAGTATACTGAATTATTTTATTTACGTTTAAACCTGTACATTTCCGTGAAGTTCGTGACGTCTCGCCGCGGGAAGACCATGATCCAGATAGGCAAGTTCACGTTTAGCTCCCAATTGGTGTCAGGAGCGAAGACTCGTTGGGTGTGCTCCTCTCATAGCCACAAACATTGCCGCGCGGTTGTGCATACATATGACAATGAGATTATTAAACTTAATGACAATCACAATCATTGATTCGTTAAATTAACACAATAGATTGATTTTTCACCGAAGTAATTAGATACTTAAATGTTTAATGAATATGTGTTCAACTATGTGAATAAATAATTTTCTAATATGTGCTGATATAAGTGTCTGCATTCCCCAAGCGGTTGACTGGTAGAGAATGGCATAAGACATTAAGTCCGCCAATTGTACTTATTGTACAATTGTACAATTGTAACTTACAGTGCAATAAAGTTTAAATGAATAAAAAAATCTTTTTTTGTCTCTGCACGAAACTCCTCTTTCCTACAAATAGTCTATTCCTTTACCCAAAGGTTGTCTGGAAGAAAACGCTTTAGCGATAAGGTCACTTTAGTTGTACATTTAATATAAGCTTATCCACTTTTATTTACTTTATGTTGTGCAATAAAGAGTTGTATTATAATTATTTAATATTTTATCTACTTAACTGTGTATTTTCAGTTTCTTTTATCTCTGCTTGCTGATATTGGCATATTTTAATTACGTTCATACCTCTACATTGTAGTGAAGTTGATGAAATATCGGCACGGGAAGACCATGATCCAGATAGGCCAGTTCACGTATACTGCCAAAGCGGCGTCGGGAGCAAGGGCTCGTTGGGTGTGCTACACCCATAACTGCAAACATTGTCGCGCGGTCGTACATACATATGACAACGACATAATATATTTTTTTTAAGTTTCGAAGCCAAATGGCGAAAAACGGAACCCTTATAGTTTTGAAACTGCGTGATGAAAATGCGTGTGGGGTTTCATGGTTAGGTCTTTTAAAATGACTTAGAGGTTCTTAAAAACTTTTTCTTCTAAAGTCTAACGTTTGATAGATAGACGCTTCTAAAGTGGTAAAATGGGCGTCCCGTCCCCCTCTAACTTTCTTTACTAAGCGAGTGTACATTTTAAAAAAAAAAGAAGATCTTAACAAAAACTTTTAATGAAAATTGATTTGGATGGGATCGAACTAGTAGTCTTTGAGATATAGCTCATTTTCAACAACCGCAAACTTAACTTTGTTGTTCATACAAACACTATAAGTAATAAAATTATATTTGCTGTCAACATAATATTGTGGTATTTTAGCTAAGTGGAATAAGTGGATACCCTAATTCAATTAAAATTGGCACGGAACCCTCAGTGCGCGAATCCGACTCGCACTAAGCCGGTTTTTGAAAACAGAATCATTAACTGTTGATACAAAGTAACAGGTCAATTGACATAAAATAATTAGACACTCAAAAGTATATTTCGAAGTAAAATAAAATGTTTGCCACCTTTTGAATAAATTATTTCTTATGATATAGGTTTTTACTTATATCTGCTGATAGACATTGACTTACCTCTGCATTTTTAGTTTCTTCAATAAACTCTGCTGCGATTAATCACGAAATCAAACCGAATTATATTAATTACGTTCAAACCTCTACATTTCAGTTAAGTTTGTGAAGTCTCAACGAGAGAAGACCATGATCCAGAGAGGCCAGTACACGTACAGCTCCCATAGGGTGTCGGGAGCAAAGACTCGCTGGTATTGCTCTACGCACAACAGCTAACAGTGTCGTGCGCATGTATACACCTATGAGAATGAGGTCATAAAAATAAATGGTAAACACAATCATTAATCACTTTATTGAAGTGAACATCTTCGAAGGAGTCACTTTAAACTAGTAAACAAAGTATCCATAATAACATGAAGGTACCTAGTGTTTGAAGTCTGTGTGACTCTGTGTATGCTCAAACACTCAAAAACCGCATCCGCAACCGATGTATCTATGTTCCTTTGGTGTTTGTGTGTGCAACTTTGGCAACAAATCGTAAAATATGTCATGTTAGATTAGGCCCGTTTTAAAATAAGGTAGTAAGTATTAGTTGGTAAGTAGTAATTTTACAAGAAAGGCTCTAACGGTCCCAAAAAAATGTGTTTGTTCGTCCCACAACAACAGAGGGTGCTGTGATTGTACGTGCGATACATAATCAGATCGAAAAATCAAACATTTTTTGAAACATCTGCAGTAATTTTTTTGTTTATTTGTTTCCAAATTTCTGTGGTAAACAGTTCTTATTTTATGCTTGTGATCAGGTTTCGACGACTTCAAAATTATTATAATGGCACACCTTGGTTTATATAGCTGTTTTTTATTTTATTTGTATGACTTTTACAGTCCTCTATAGTTGGTAGCCCAAAATTAGTAATGAATTTTAATAGGTACTCTTTTTAAAGTTTACTTTCACACAAGCGTTGTCTTCTTATTATTATTAAATAATCAGAAGTAACACAACACAATTAGGTAGTTTCAGTTTATCATACGTGCCCAGCTGTTAATGTTTTAAGCCTGCGATAAACACATACCTAAGTTGAGTTTCTGTATTAGTTTATCATACATACCCATCTGTTAGTGTTTCAGGCGTACGATTAATGAACACGTACCTAAGTTGAGTTTCTGTTTCAGATAATCATACCTACCCAGCTGTTTTAGGCCTCCGATAAATGGACACATACCTTCCTAAGTTTCTGTCTTGTTTTCATACCCAGCTGTTTTGTTTGTTTAGCGTTTATCTAACTGATCTGTTTGAGGAACAATTATTAGGTACTAATACACGTTGATAAAGGTTTTTTCATATAAGTACTCCCGCCCGAGTACCGCGCATCGGCATGAATGAGATATACCCTATTCACCGGGCCAAGTCTATAAATGGAAACAAACATGGCGGCTTGAATACCATAGACAAACTTTAGTGCAGAGAAAAAGTAGAGGAATTTAGTTAATTGAACTGATACAATATAATATCGATTGCTATTTATGAAAAATAAAGAAAAGTGAAGTGATTTAACTTTGCAAATATTTAATATCTGTCTTATTACGAGTAAACGAAACATATGAAATTGAGAAAAGATTTTATTACAATATAAAAATACTTTAGTCATGAAAACTTTAAGGTCAAATGTCCGTGAATATGATATCTTACGATTAGAAACAAAATCCACATCCAATCAAAAAAAAAAAAGAGGAACAGTCACATACAATTACGAAATTGTATATAGAAATTGCCTATAAATTTAATCAAACGTTTGTATGGGTGATGACTGATATTATTAAGTAATTTTAAAAGGTTAAGCACAAATTATTAATCCTTCATTTAAAAAAAATGCGTATTATTTAAATGAGCTTGAACAATTCAATTAATTAACAAAAACGTTCGACAATATGACAAAAACCTAAAAGTGTTATTTAAGTTTATTCAGTGAGGTTTTTTGAAGTAAGAATACTTTGCTCAAACAGCATCCAAATCGGTGCATCAGAATGCTAGATTATCTCGGAAAAACCGCAACAAAATCGGTTCATCCAAATGCTAGATAATCGTGGGAAAACCGCATCAATATCGGTTCATCCAAATGCTAGATAATTGGGGAAATATACCTCATATTGAGTCGGATAAATGTATTTAATGATATTTAAATAACTCTAATTAGTAATTGGAAAAATTAATTCAATTCATTCTAATTTTTAAAAAAACTCAGTCAACCCATATGATTTTTATTTCAAATGACAAAACTCTAATAGAAATAAATATATTTATAAAAAAATTAAGATTTAATAGATTTACTGATACTTCTGATCATTTTTTGCTCTGCGGACGACGCTCTGTCGAGATAGGATTCGGTAGGTAGTTATATCACCAACATAGTTATATTACCATGAGCCTACGGCGGACTTACTCGCTAGCGACAATGAAACTTTTTGTATCGAAAATTTTAGTTCTGTAAGTGACCGCTAGGGATGCTGTGCAATTTTCCATAGACTTTTATGTCGTAAACTAAATCTAAATCACACAAGTTTCAGGTTTTGCGCACACAACGTTACGTTACAAATATAATAATATTGTTTTGTTAACAATTTACTTACAATTATTAACAACAAACCATTTCATGAACAGTAATATTTAATGAAACAACAAAATTTTAATATTATTATTTTCCAGAAACTCGCACGTTTAGTAATATAGACCCTAATATTACTATACATGCAAGTTTCGAATAACCAATTGAATCGATCAATTGAACGAAATTGGTGTCCCATCACTAAATTAAAAAATATGAAGTTTTTCGACATCTTCTTGTCTTTGTCAAAATAGTGGTATTTTTCGTATGAATTACGATTTTTTATTTTAAATAAGTGTGTTTGAATACAATAATCATAATAATATTGTTACGGCATAATTAATAAAGGTGTTTGTGAGATATGTGAAGAAATTTACTTGTGTATGTGCCGAGAATTTTCTGATAATAAGGTTAATAGGTTAGCCAATGGGTTGTTTACATTTATGGACTTTGCCTGGTGAATAGGGTATAGGCATCTTCCGTCACGCTCAGGCCCATACGTCGTAGTACTTATGTAAGAGAAGAAAGACGATTTCGCGGGACAGGGTGCTCTTAAAAATATTATTTTTTTGTTAGGTACAATAAAAACGTAAACGGGCAAGTTTTCGACAAAAATAATTATTGGGTCCTCTTTCTATGTTATTGTTTGATGCTCTGTTAAAATATTATCACTTAAAACGAGGTGACCTTATATATAAAAAATGCTTCATGATTTCATTGACTTTAGAAATTAATGCCTTTTAAATGATTTCCTTATATTTATTTGTTACAATATATTTTTCCCACCGGTAATCTAAAAACAAAGAAATGGTTGCAAAAATGTTAAAAACATCTTACTTTGAATCTTTATTTTGATGTTTATGAAATTTTTTAGGGGAATGTGAAAACGGCCTGATTAGTCATTCAATTTTTAATGCGCCAAACATGGAAAAAACAAGGTTCATTACGTCTAGAAGAGGCAAGATGCCGTTAGAAGTCGGACGGTTTACATTCAGTACTCAAGCGAAGACAGGGTTGAAAACACGATGGGTGTGCTCTACACATAACCATAAGAAGTGTAGAGCTGTCGTTCATACAAGTAATGGAGAAATCATTAAGATAAAAAATAAGCATAACCATATCTGTTTGTTGTTAACGACAGCCACAAGACCAAAAGAAGTTTCATATGATTTCATTAAGCTTTGATATTGTCGTTTATTTACTAATTTTCTACTAGATTTAAAGAAAGAGAAAAATGTATAAGTAAGAACGAATACGAAAATTGTTAAGAAAAATTAAATAGGATAGCAACATATGTAAGAAAGAAATGAACATAGTAGTGCCGTGTGCAAACTTCGTGCTCAATAATTAGAGATAATAATGGATCGCTTTAGTCGCTAATTGAACGCAGAAAATCATACAAGAATAGAGCCGAATTTGTATGCAGTACGTTCATTCCTTCCTACGGTTTAATAGTGAATACAGCTACTAGTGAAAAGTGAAGTACCAAAAATTACCAGTGAATTGTGAAAATAGTAAAAGTATTAATAAATTAATGTGTGTCAGTATAAGTGCAGTGTTTTACTGGGGAACAGTCAGTGCCTAGTGATAAATTTAAATTACAGTCCACTCGCTCTCTGGGCTTGACGACTGTACTCTCTCCATAGTGTAACACCAACAGTTTGTAATAGCAGAACATGCGCACTAATTTACCAGTATGTACCATGCTTTAGAATGTTTTTAACACTCACAGTGTCATATTTTATATTCATAAGGATGAAATAAGAAACCAAAAATTTGCGCACGGGCGGGACTTGAACCAGCAACCTTTTGGCAAACCGGGCCAAACGCTCTTACCAATTGAGCTACCGTGCTGTTAGTCTGACCCTGCGAAATTTGTGGTTTCTTATGAAAACGTCAATTGCGTGACGCTTAGCGCCATCTAGCCGTCTGTTCATGAAACAGATGGCCCAAGCAGTTATTCTTTACAGAATAAATTCAACTTGGAAATTGATGTCGCTTCGCTATCTAATGCTTTAGAATGTTTTTAACACTCACAGTGTCATATTTTATATTCATAAAGATGAAATAAGAAACCAAAAATTTGCGCACGGGCGGGACTTGAACCAGCAACCTTTTGGCAAACCGGGCCAAACGCTCTTACCAATTGAGCTACCGTGCTGTGAGTCTGACCCTGCGAAATTTGTGGTTTCTTATGAAAACGTCAATTGCGTCACGCAATTGACGTTTTCATAATTCGTAGCATGTTTAAAAATTTATAACGGAAAGTTTTCGTTTCAGCAATTGTAAATAGCGATTTTTAATTCACTGAAATATTTTTTCTTTCGTCTTAGAACATGTTTTTTTTCTTCAATGACCTATCCTTAATATATTCTTATTTGATGTTTGAACAATATAACTCATTTAAGTGTGTCTTTCGCTTGTGTTTTCAGTTGCCATGTACATAACGTCAAAGAGAGGCAAAAGGAACCTGTACTTTATGGACATCGCTGTCTCTGTATATGACGTACACAATCACCAACCATGATGGGTGACCATCATTCTCGTCCACCCAACCTTCACAGCGACTGCTCACAAGCGGTTTGTATCCAGCGTTAGCATTGCGCACGCTTCATAAAAGAGAGCAAAAATTATCTAAGCAATGCTATGTTTAAAGATTTACATTATTATGTACTGCGATCAGGCCAATAAAAAGAAACAGTTACATCCGCTTGGTATAGATACCAGGAGGTACCTTTATTTTTTCCAAAGATTGTTTATGCATTTTTAATTTATTCGTGTTAAAAAAAAATTATCCTATAGTTTTCGTTACAGCAATTGTAAATAGCGATTTTCTATGAACAGAAATATTTTTGCTTCCGCCTTTAAAAATGTTTTCTCTCCAATGACCTATACGAAATATATTATTATTAGATTTTTGAACAATATAACTTATTTAAGTGTGCCTGTATTTTCAGTTGCCATGTACATAATGTCAAAGAGAGGCAAAAGGAACCTGTACTTGAATGGTTACAAGTACTATCACAAAATCGACTCAAGATTCTCACGAACCTGTCCCAGAATGACGTGGGCCTGCTTCCGGATCTATGCTGGATGTAGAGCAAAAGTCGTCACCATCGGTGATACTATAGTTTCAGTAACAGAAACGCACAATCATTTACCTTGAACATTGATGTGACTTGTTTTTTTTCCTGATCTGTACATTTTGGTACTCATATAAAAATTACAATTCGAGAACTAATGAATTTGTAAACAATATGTATATACACCATATTACAAAGAAGATAATATACCAGGTTTAAACCAAGCAATAAGGATATCTGACCAAATTAAAACGTATTTTCCATAGTTGAAATTCCGTTATTCAGCCGTTATTTTAAATTGGCTGGATAATATTTTATTACTGTTCTAAACTTGGTACCTACTATGTTTTTAAACAAGTTTTGGTAATTATTTTCTTTTAAATGTCTAATCACTTCTTGTTGCGCTATACATAACTTTTTCCCGCTAGATAAAATATTTACATTAATAAATACTATTACGAAACTTAATGTGACTACATTTATTTAATTACAATACATTTTAGTCGGACATACTACAACGACGAAAACAACGTTGTTCGTCATTTGCCAGTAGCTGTGGCTGGTACAGTTATTACTATTTTCAGATGCTCCTGCGATGTTCATTTTGTCAAGACGTGGGAAACAAAACTTGGTTTACAAAGGGCACATATATTATAGGAAGATTGACTCAAGACCGAGGAAAAAGGAGAAAAGGACCAAATGGGTGTGCTCTCGACACAGCAGTAGCAACTGCCACGCTAAAGTGTTTACTCTAGATGATGTTATCGTTGCACTGCAGGAAGACTATAATCATACTTGATACATTTTTAACATTATGTTGTACACTTGGCGGACTTAATGTCTAACGGCATTATTTAATATTTTTTTCTTTTCTTTCGACATATTGGCATGATAAACTAAAACGTTTTGAATAGATATTTTGTTTTATTTTATGGAAAACCTTCCTTTACTGAAATAGCTCTTGCAACGTATTGAACTACATATCTGCTGCATATTAAGTTAGTCTTATAAACTTTTCGTAAGATCACTAATCCGTGAGATTTTCCTCAGCATTCTTTGTTATTTCTCCAAGAGGGAACAATCTAATATGCCTTGAAGGGTATACTTACTACCACAAACGTGACAATGAGCGAAACAAAACGCATAATAAAAAGAGATGGGTGTGTTCCACTCACTTCTGCCGTGGTTGCCGCGCTGTTCTATACACCATTGATGACGTCATCGTCACTGCCAAGAAGGATCATAACCATGAACCGACGAATAACCAAAGAAAACCCATTATGTAACAATTTACATTTATTTTGTTTAAAATCATGTATGTTAAAATGTTTGAATTTGAGTAAAATATATGCTATTCCGGCCGAAAAACATGTGTGGAAAGATAAACTTACTACCGTGGGTGACATGATCGTGTCATACGTCTTACACAACCACTAAAGGTATCGAAGGTTTGGTGGAAAGAAGTGGCCACGGAATAACGAAGATTTTAATCCAACATAACATTGTAAGCATATTATCCAGCATTTTTCTTTCTGTCTTTTTTTAAATACATTTTTTTTTAATTCTGTGTTTCATTTATTTCCTTTTGATTCAAGAGTATAATTCAAATATTTTACTTAAATATTGTTTTATCTATTTCATTTTATTTAAAATATTCGTCTCCTGCTCTTTTATTGCCAATTATCCTCTTGTTAGCATACAAAAAGGCAAAAACAGAATCACCCAAACAATTTAAATTCTTTATCACTTACTCACAAAAGTCTGGTGTTTATTTGATTATGAAATACCATTAAGTATCAATCTGTGGTAGTTAAATCTTATTCAAAGAATAGGAATGACGGTCAGATGTGTTTAACTTTTTCTGTTCCAGGACCTCTAGATTACTTTATCGAATAAAACATCGAGAAAAAAGGATGTCCTCGTGATAGGTGACAACAGGAGCCCTTTATTTGAAACACTCGCTTGATATGACATGTGATTTTCGTTCGAATACTAATTAAAAATCAATTGAAATAACTTTAAATAAAGACGTTAGGTACTCACGAAGTTCAGTTATTTTTTTTAAAAATCACTGCCGTGTGGAATTATATTATTGTCATTGGAAAATCAGCCATCCATCAATTAACATCACACGAAATTATGACGCGAGTGATTCAAAAATAGGGGCCCTATTTCTCCATAACCGATAACTACCTTAGTGGAGGAATGCGATGGAGATGTTGTCGTCGCAGCAATGGGTGTCTCGCTGCTGTAACCACTTTCGAGGAAACAATTATAAGATTTAATAATCGTCACAATCATCCACCTAAAGGCATTAGACTTAACAAGGGAAAATAAACAATGACATTACCTTCTGAGAAAAGACCGTAACTTGAGATATATCGGAGAGTATTACCTAATACATATATATATTTTTTTACCTGTGTTTAAATTTTCTAATAAATTGTATACATTATGGATTTTTTTCTATCAAATAACCATGTTATTTGCTCTTCTCCAAATGACGTCAAATGTCTATCAAAGTCCATTCCATCACTGTCAGTTATGGCTAAATAACTTTACGTATCTTTTTATAATCCGCATGTCATTGGACTCTATTATTTCCAAAGCATGTAACTGCAGGTTTGAATCTCATACTCAAACTTAAGCGTTTATTTGCCAAGAACATAGTAAATAAAGATAACATTTAAGAGTAAGAAGCATAGCAATTATTTAGTTATTACAAACAAAATACAATTAATTAGATCTCTTTAGTAAGTTTATCTTTTTGGTAGGGCACATCTGACCATGTTTTTTTTTATTTCAGGTATCCGTTACGCTTTCACAGTGTCCCTCCGCGGCTGCCGCATCATCGTCGTCGAAGGCTACCGATTCGCTATCAAAAACAAGAGCAAGGCTCGCGTGCCCACTAACAAAATTCAATGGCGGTGCTCCACTCACGGCAAGCACGGGTGCAAGGCGGTCCTCTTCACTTCCAGAGACGAGATCATCTACTTGGAGAATATACACACTCACCCACCGCTTACCGACAGCAAAACGAGGAACAAGTTCTTTTTCCCGATTACCAGCGTCAAAAAGTATTATGGGGTCTAGAGCGGATGTTGCAATAGCTAACTTATGATCAGCCCGTTTAGTTGCAATTTATTTTTTATTATTATTTGTGATATCTGTTTTGATAGTATTTGTTATGCAGTTTTTTTTATTGTATATGCAACGTGAGTTCTAGTCAGTTAATCTCTAATAACCTTCTTATTGGCTGTTGTTTGTTATATGACGTTAAATAGCTGTCATAAATGCGTCAATTGTAAACGTATTAAGAAATAGTCTGGGCAGCAGTAACGCTAGTGAATTACTGTTTAGTATATTAAAAATATATTTAAGAACGCAGAAAGACTTTCTAAAATATTAAACGGAAAAACCACCATGAGTTGATCGAGGTTATATTAGTCTAATTAACTAAGGAACATTGTATACGAATTGGAAACATCATTACAATCTAGTTAAATTTAAAGTTTTAAGATGGGTTTAATCATCGTCACTAAAAGCCATAAAGATATTGAAAATAACTATGACTGATGATGAAAAAAAGGTACGTAGAGTTGCGAATTTAAGCCTTTAAAGGTAGAGATAGATTTCCTCAGCAGGGATTTATGGTGCTAAATTGGAAAGAATGATTGAGGAAAAAAAAAATGGTTTCATAACTTTTATAAAGTGGATCTTGTTAGTTGTTATGAAAATGATGATAGAAGCAAATATTTGCATTGGCAAAATGTGGCAGTTATAAGCTTATAAAACAATTAGATCAAGGCGACCTAATACTTTATACTTTTTTGTTTTATTTTATTTGATTTAAAAAAAATACTTCAAATCCACTTTACACACTTATGAATCTGATATTTCATTACGATTATATCTTAGTAGGACCATACGTAATTAGGATTTGTGTACCTTAGTCATAATATTAGATTAGTAAATGTATTAATCACTTATTTAAACAATTAACTATTTTGGTGTCTATTTAACCGATTTGACTAAATATATACATATTAGTTTATATAAACATATCCATAAAAAAAAATAGTTTACTGATCATAAGACCGCAAGTTCCATTTTTTTTAATTTAACTTGACCATCATTTTTCAACAATATTAAAACACTTGCCTTCTTCACACCATAGCTTAACCACGAGTATTTGATTTACCTTTTACGCGTTACATTTCACTACAATTCATTAGACGAAATAAGACATAATTACATACCTACTTTATAGATTACATAGTTTGCCGCACGGCAAAGCACGTTAAGCCCTGCCCTGGCCCATTGGTCCTGCGCCTGATCTCTCTCCGGTCGTGTCAAATTGCTGTCCCATCGGGCTATTAGAGTAGAAGGAATAGAGAGTGCACCGTGTTTGCGCACACACTGGTGCACTATAATATGTCCCGCGCAGTCGGTTAGTTGTTGTGACAGGCCACCGTAGTCAAAATCGGCTAGGGGGACTATTAATGGTGATTATAATGATTCCAGTAGTAGATACGAGTTAATAGAATAATAAAAAATATTTTTCTGTATATAAATAGTAACTAGACATAAAATCATTAAAACATAGGTATGTACTACAGTAATGTGTAATACCACACAAAAATATAATGAGATTCTGAGTAATAAAGGTGAAATTTTCAAAGCTCTCTAAATGAACCAAAAAGTAGATTGATACACTTTTCCACTCTTCATGTCGGTAACAATATAATCAATAAAATATTATTGGACTTTTATTTACCGAATGCTATCAAAGTTTTTGCAAGAAGAGACCGAAAGTATAGATGTGGGATTCTATTTTTTCTACTAGATTTTATTTTTTTAACTTATAAGTACCTTCCTTAAATCAAATGACTTCTAGTTATTTTAAAATCATATTAACTTTCTTTTGCATTATAAAGTCAGATATAGTATTCTTTTTTTTTCTTTTTTTATTTATTTACCAGAAAAAATACCAAATTACAAATTTAACAAATAGCTTTAAATACCACTTAGGTTTGAACTAAAGCTAAGAAGTTTGCACAATACAAATAAGTTCTAATTATACAGGGTGACTTTTTTATCAGTACCGAAATTTTGTGTAAAGACTCTACTGATGAATATGAACAACTTTTACTATGGGTACAATAGTGAAATCGAGAAAAAAAAATCAGCTGTTCCATACAAAGGTTCGATTGGCGCGCGGTCAAAATGTATTTAACCATAGTTTGATCAGTTTTGCCATGATGGGATTTAATTTTGATGTTTATGATGATGCTTATGCTGTTTATGATAATTTACTGATGCTTACATATTGATGTTTTTACATAGTATGTTTTAAGTTCGTAAGTTGTATTTGTTATTATTTGTATATTATGGTTTTTTATATAAATAGCAAATCGCACTTGTAAAAAGCAACTTTGGCTGTTGTGACAGACGAGGAATCGAACCCCGTGTCTTACGCAATCCGGGCGTATGCCTACACCACTCGGCCACCGTCACATTAGCAAGCCTGTTGAATTTTGCAAGCGCTTTCTTTAACGCGTAGGCTGCGTGGCGTCATCAATGTTGCGAGATTGCTCTCACAATTGTTAAATATTTGTAAAAATATTTCCTTCGGATATTGTGAGAATTAATTCTAAAAGATTTTTTTTATTGCGATGATTGATTGATAATATGATTTTAATAACAAAAAAAGTTCAAATGAACGCGTTTTCAGCTATCAGTTTTTATGTGAAATAGAGGATTAACATCTATTTCGTATGGGTTCTGAAGTGCAGTGCTAGTGTGTAATGGCTCTAATAGTAACCAGACGTGACCTTACGTGGTTTGTCAAAGTACCGTCAGATTATTTTGTAACATTGACCTCCATACTCACTGGTAATAGTTGAGCGTTGTCACACATGAAATGTACACCTAGCTGTTAAAAAACTGTATTTATTTAAATTCATTATCTATAGTAATTAATTCATCTTATCATAACTTTTTTGCAGATCTGGTGTTGGTATTCGGGAGCAATGAAGCGGGGCGAAGAACGCTAACAGTGGATAACTACGTGTTTTCAGTACATGTAATGACACCCATGAAAAATAATGAGGTGAAGATTCGATGGCGATGCAGGGGCCACTACAAGGGATGTAGAGCTACAGTGACCACCGTAGATGACACCATTATCTCTTGTAATTTGGAGCATGAGCAGTGTAAAAGCCTGTAAATATGTTTATTTTTATCCATTTTGTCTATAAAATACGTATAAAGGAATAATTTTGTATTTTTTTTTTACATCTTGATCCTACCCAACTGTGCGACCTTATCTATAGTTTATTATTTCCTCATCTGGCAAACTTACCGCCTAGTCTTGACCCACCAGTAGGTTCCTGTATTATAATAGTTACAAAAAATATATAATTTATTACAGAGGAGCCTGACTTCATAGTAAGCCACCGAGGGGTAAGACTTCTCAAACTAAACAGATTCTTCTTCTCCAAGCATTTGACTAGGAAGGTTACTGAAAATATTTTTAAGACTGCTATTGACATCGATCACACGGATGCAAGGCTGTTGCATACACAATTGATGACCTCATTGTGTCCTGCAAACCAGATCATGACAAAGAATGATCTGGAACGAAATATCTAAGTAAACATGTGCTTTGATATTATTTCCTACTGTTACCATTATAATGTACCAAAATAAAGTGTTTTGAAATGAAAAACAAAATACTATTAATTTTCTCCAAACATTGTAGGACTTAACATCCAACTCGGCAACGCAGCTAGCATCATAGCCTCCTTGCCGCAAGGAAATTGTTTGGTTTTTGAAAAGGTAGATTTTATGTTGCAGGTCTTAGTTTTAATATTTGTCTTGTTTGTTATTAATAAAGCCCCATCAGCAGTTCGATGATAAGGAAAGAGATAATTCACTACACAAAAGTAAAAAGAAACATTTTTCTGATAAAATTTACAAGTATCTTCGTTTCATTTATTTTGAAGCGTAACCACACGCCTAGGAATAAAAAAGACGCAACGGATAAAGATGAACACCAGTTTTTTTGCTAGTTTAGTAGCTAAGTATTCAGAATACAAACAAAACGGATATTAATCTTAGCATGAGTTGGTTTGGATTAGTTTAGATAGTGTATAAAAATAACATGCTTTGGCGGAAATGTGTTACAATTTTGTTAGGTAAATATTTACTTTTATTATAAAACTGAAGAGTTTGTTTGTTTGAACGCGTTACTATCAGAAACTACTGAACCGGATTGTTTTTTTTTTGTGTTGGATAGCCTATTTATTTAGGCTTTAGGATATAAAACGTCACGCTATAAAAAACACCGAAGTAGGTATATATTGGGCATTTCACTTTTCTTTTGTTTGATCATTCGCGCTCTGCGATCGCTCATTCAACAAAAGTGAAGTGATAATGCCCAATACAAACCAATATTTGACAAGATCAGCTAACTTACCTATGAATCTCGGTGCTCCAGTGTCCCACATCAATGAAATTCACATTACAGCCGCATGCTTGATTGCATCCATATTTTTGAAGTCAGATGAAAATACAAATGACATTACATACATCACGTTTTATGTTTTCGATTGTTGTAACTCGCCTGGTCGTAGGTACAATATCAATTATTCGCTCCACCTAGTCCGATTGTGAACTTCCACACTTATTACAGATAACAACGGCACCTGGTCTGCTCTATCTATCGCTCATTCAAGAAAGTAAAATGGCTTAGCTCAGTACATGAGAAAAGCATTATCAAGTTTTTAACCGACTTCAAAAAAGGAGGAGGTTATTAATTCGACTGTGTGTTTTTTTTTTTTTTTGTATGTTTGTTACCTCATATCTCAGTCGTTTGTCGACCGAATCAAAAAAATTTTTCGCCTACTTAGAGGGTGTACCTTCCCAGTTGGTCCCATTTTTTCCATTTTGGGATCTGATGATGGGATCTTGGTGTAATCGAGGGAAACCCTCAAATTTTAAAGGCACGTATAGTGTTTCTTTACTAGGATCTTAATGTTGACGTGTTGTTACGCCTGATAGTCAACATCTTGTGGGGCTGAGCTGATGGTGAACTCCTTAACGCTTAGGAGTTCAGTGATTATAATGACGGAACTTATGATAGGTAATTTGTAGCTTCTTACAAAAATAGAATCATAAGGTGCAACCGGGGGGGTTGCACTCTTATGTAATCACTAAAAATGAAGAAATAAAATAAACTTTTAAAAAAGTAAAAACCGACTTCAAAACAAAATGCACTAAAAAGTCTTAAATAAACTCTTCACCATTGAAAGGAAAGGAATCCATTTTAGGCAAACAATTTCTTTTTGGAGTCGGTGCCATCACTTTGACCATCAAGCATCAACTATCACAGCACCGACTCCAAAAAGAAATTGTTTGTCTAAAATGGATTCCTTTCCTTTCAATGGTGAAGAGTTTATTTAAGACTTTTTAGTGCATTTTGTTTTGAAGTCGGTTTTTAAATTAGAATACACGTCTATGTTTTGATTAGTTTCATAAAATCCATCCTCTAGAACAGTCGGGTAAAAAAAGTGAAATGAAATTTCTTAAGCAAAAAGAATCCCTCAAATTGGAATGTATTTGCCCTGAATCATCAAATGAGGAAAAGCGGCATGGAAAATTACTGCCCAATACTATACGTAGCATTGTTTGCGGACCATCAAACTGTGGAAAGACTAATTTAGTAATTAGCCTGTTGTTACACAAGAATGGACCACGTTTTCGAAATTTATATGTGTATTCAAAGTCTTTGTATCAACCTAAATATGTATTTTTAGAAAAAGTACTGGAGAAAGTTCCAGATACATCTTACAATAAGTATAACCATAATAGTGAAATTTTAAGCCCACATGAAGCTTTACCGAATTCAATCATAATATTTGATGACGTGTGGGAACCACAAAAATTACAAAAAATATTTATAATATGAAATAAAGTAAATTTCAATATTACACACAATACATTCATTCATCACACTAGCACAACATTATCAACATACAAACACCAAAACATTAATAAAATTAATTACACGAGCAAACCCGCACGATACTCGTAGTATGCGGCGAGCGTTGTATACTGATGCGCTATAGCTACGCGTGCGCACCGCGCACCGCTCGGAAGTTCGTTCGACTCCCGCGCACTGCGAATGCTCGCCAGTCGGGAGAACATCGTCTGACGCATAACCCGTGTCCCCGAAACAAAAATGATATGGTGTTGGAAACGATTTTTGA
Organism: Pyrausta purpuralis; assembly: GCA_963924145.1. Taxonomy (NCBI): domain Eukaryota; kingdom Metazoa; phylum Arthropoda; class Insecta; order Lepidoptera; family Crambidae; genus Pyrausta; species Pyrausta purpuralis. The sequence goes on from OZ001643.1 coordinate 27,108,272, forward strand.
ACCTATTATGAAACCACTTAAGCTATTAACCAGTAAAGCTGGTGACAAACGTCACATCAATGATAATAAAAAGCAGACTCAATTATTTAAAAAAAATAAACAGTCGGAAAGCGAGTCATCAAATACTTCCACTGAGGATTTCAATTACTTCAAAACGGTAGTTGAAGATGAAGGAAATTCAGATAACGATAGAAAAAATCAAGGTAATGATGAAGAAAATTCAGACAGTGATGTTTGTAACACACCTAACAAAACACTCACCACGTCACCCTCTGAGGATCAAGATGTTCATGAAAATTCATTTAAATCTCTTCAATCATCACCAAGCATAACCAATGATTCTTTATCATGGTCAATGTCATCTGAAGTAATGAAAGACATACCCTATGGTGTTAGACGTATAAAGGGGAAGCTTATGCTCGGCAATACTCGGATTAATGACGATGACCGAATTATAAAAATTGGGAACCGTAGCTTGAAAAAAACTCCGGGCATCAAAGAATTGTTGTATGAAAAGACACCCAAATTAGAAGTTATAACGGAAGAAGACTTGCAAAATTATAAACTTATACTTATGGATACTAATGCACACAGACGTGGTTTTGATCCATCCAAACCAATAAACAGTAATAAAGGATTTAAGTATATGCATGTGATCAAACCGTAGTTTAAGTTCTCTAGAAGTCAAGCAAGTAGTGTTGAGAGTCTCCCAAGAGGTGAAGGAATAGATGTTTTAAAAGAAGTAAAGAAAGATACCGATTTGGTTCCAAACGAGTTAGTGGAAAGATTGAAATTACTGCTTGGATCATGGGCAGCTGGTAACACTGTGAACGGTACACAATGAAATTTATGCAATAATTGAAGGACTGCATGAAGCTGGCATCATAAAAGACATTAAATATATAAAGCTACCGTCACGCGGAATGGGCAGTATCATTAAACTACGGAAGCCGACAAGACGGCAATGAACATAGATAAATTTGGTCATCATGTTCATAAACGTTTACGTCTATCTGAATTCACCAACATTCTTACTGACACGTTAGTAAGGTAGGACACTGGTGAATTTGATTTGAAATCAACAAGATTAAAGGGATTACAATTACCGGAAATGAGTGATGACGCTGTAAATAAAGAATACGTAGACAATTGTGTGAAAGATCTACAAAATGAAATGAAAACAATTCAAAGCAACATAAAAAAATTTCTTAATAATTTAGAAAAAAAAACTACAAACAATTTGAGTACATTGTATTACACAAAAAACGAAATCGATATTTTGATATCATCTAAACTCGCTAAGAATGAGTAAACAAGATATAGTGAATGAGCTTCACAAAGCAGCTAGAAGGAATTTCTGTCGTCGACATACCATCATCAAAGGAATAGATGATTTATGGCAAGCTGATCTTATGGATTTTCAAAAATTTTCATCGATTAATAAAGGACATAAGTATGTTCTAGTAGTAATTGATGCTTTCTCAAAATACGTTTGGGTCAGACCGTTGAAGACAAAATCTAAAACATGTGTTACGAACGCAATGCAAAGTATTTTGCTTGAATCAAAAAAGAAACCTAAAAATTTGCAAACAGATTCAGGTACAGAATTTTAAAATGATTCATTTAAACAGTTAATGAAAAGTTACAACATAAATCATTACTCCACATATTCTGTTAAGAAAGCATCTATTGTTGAAAGGGTTATAAGAACTTTAAAATCTCACTTTTACAAAACCTTTAGTCTGTGCGTACGACATGAGTGGTTTAAAAATAATTTGGATTACGTTGTGCATCACTATAATAATACGTTGCACCACATCACAAAGTTCAAACCAATCGATGTTAATAAATCGAATGAGGTTCTTATTAAGTCTAACATTAATAAATCCCAAATAACAAAGCTAGTACGAAATAATTTAACTTTTAAAGTTGGCGATTTTGTTCGCATAAGCAAATATAAAGGTGATTTCTATAAAGGTTATACCCCTAATTGGTCTACGGAAATATTTCACATTGTAAAAATTAATAAAACCTCTCCCCAGACGTATCAAATAGAAGACAAGCAAAATCAAATAATTCTAGGTTCTTTTTATGGATACGAGCTACAAAAAACTAATTTCCCCCACCTTTGTCTAATTGAAAAAGTTATAAAGAGAAAAAGAAACAAACTATTTGTAAAGTGGTTAGGACTGAGTGATGAAGAAAACAGTTGGATAAAAAAAAGTGATTTAGTGGCGTAGTATATAAATAGTAGATAATTGCTCTTTAGTCACACTAAATGCTTATCGATGAAGGAAGGCAGTGGTATAATTAATAGCTTAATTGACCATTTACCTTTTGAGTTACATTTGCCGGGGTATCAATTTTGCGGTCCCGGAACAAAACTTAAAAAAAGGACTCTAAGAGGTGATCAAGGGGTAAACGGTTTAGATAACGCTTGCATGTATCACGATATCGCCTACATAAATAAAGATACTGAAGCTCGACGTAAAGCTGACTTGGATCTTTTAAATATGGCTAAAAGGAGGCCGAAATCTAAAGATGCCAGCAAAGGAGAAAAAATTGCGTCGTGGATAGTAAAAAATGCTATGAAAACAAAAATCAGTTCGGGTTATGGGCTAAAGTTATTCAAGAAAGGTATAAAAAAAATAAAGTCCCGATTAAAAAAACTTAAATCAAAAGACCACAACTCTGCTATAAAGTATGCTTATGCTGCTGCAAAAAAACTGTTTAGTAACAAGAAAGGAATACGTTTGCCTCGGTGTATTCCACTTCCAAAGTGTGGAGGACTACTACCTCTTATTCCTATATTTGCGGGATTGTCTGCGTTAGGTTCATTAGCGGGTGGAGCAGCAGGTATAGCCAAGGCTGTGAATGATTCTAAAGCAGCACAGAAAAGTCTTCAGGAATCTGAAAGACACAACAGAATGATGGAAGCGGCGCTCTTGGAAAGGGGTTGTATATCAAACCTCATAAAAATGGGGCAGGTTTATATCTGAACCCGACAAAAAACTGATTAAGCGGCTACCCAGACGTGCGCTCACTAACCTAGAGATATTGAAACATGCTAGTGATATTCCTTACTTTTGCGGCGTTTACATGAGAGACACATTACCTTTGAAACCTAGAAAGATAGAGTGCGGAATATTGAATTTGGATAGTAACGTAAATCCTGGTACACATTGGGTGGCCTTTGTAAAGCAAAACAATTATATAGAGTATTATGACAGTTTTGGTAATTTAAAACCACCGCTGGAATTCATCAAATATATGCATGACTTGCCGATAAACTACAATTATATGAGACATCAAGCTTACGGAAGTACTAACTGTGGACATTTATGTGTAAAGTTTTTAAAAAAGTATTGGAAAAACATTTATATAATAGACGAAATAAATGATTGAATCAGTATAAAAATGTCTTTCACTGTGTCTATAACTGGGAGAGGAGCCTCTCTAACAGCAAACCATTCCCCAACTTTGGAACTTCACGGAGAATATGAATGCGGACTTTTGTATTTCTCAACTTTCAACTCTATTCCTAATATCGATGAATGAAACAATAAGTTTTATTATGGTGATAATGAAATTATAGAAATTCCTGAAGGATCTTATGAGTTTCAAGATATATGTGATTATTTAAAAAACAACATAAAAAACACTGTAATAAAACTCACTTGCAATAATAATACATTAAGAACCAATATATTTTGCTCTAAAGATGTTTATTTCAATAAAAGTGCATCACTGGGTAAAATTTTAGGTTTCGGAACAGAAACAATTAATGCAAATATAAGTACTGATTCTCTGTATCCTGTTAGCATTCTATCAACAACCATCGTACGACTCGAATGCGATGTGGTTAGCGGTTCATTTGTAAATGGGAAAGCCAGTCATATAATTTATGAATTTGTGCCTAATGTGCCGCCTGGCTATCGAATAATTGAGATACCTAAAAATTTAATTTATTTTCCTGTTAATCAAAGTTCTATCAGTGCTATTAATATAAGGCTATTGGACGCTGACCATAAGGAGATAAATTTACGAGGTGAAGAAGTGCAGCTGTATTTGCATTTTAGAAAAAAATGATAAATTTCAATAAAAGCCCGTTGACATCGTGTATTCAACTCAGTTCTAAAAGAACAACTCCCAAAGGCACACCGCATCAGCTTAAAAAGAAGCTTACCAAGACCAATAAAGAGTTTCTCAAGCTACTAGGTTTGATAAAATGAATATTTTAAATATATCTCAACAAGCATCATACGATAACAGCATTGAAAGTTTCGAATATCATTCGTACAAACCATACGTGACAAGTTTTAACAAGAATGATGAAATAAGAATACCCATCAATCAGCAAGACCTATACGTGCTGCCGTCACTTAGTAGTTTGTATATTGAAGGAAAAGTAAACGTATATAACAGCACAACTAAAGAAAAAGTATCAAATGTACACTTCGTTAATAATCCCGCATTATTTCTATTTCAAGATATTCGATATGAATTAAATGGAGTAGAAATTGATAAAATTAAAAATGCAGGTGTAACTATAACAATAAAATCATACTTATCGTTAAATGAGAACGAGTCAAAATATGCTCGAGTATGGGGCTGTTCTAGGGAAGGGACAAATAATATTAATGGTGGTGCATTTTCCGTATCCATTCCATTAAACAAGATATTAGGTTTTGCGGAAGATTATGAAAAAATCATTATTAACTGTAAACACGAGTAAGTGTTACTTAGAAGCAATACAAATCTTAATGCGGTCAAATTAAATTCAGGAGAAGTTGTCGATGATATTACAATAAGTAAAATTATTTGGAGAGTGCCACACATCAAAGTGTCTGATCGTGAAAGAATAAATTTACTGAAGTATTTAGAGAAAGATCGGGCTATTCCACTAGTATTTCGTAATTGGGATCTGTATGAATACCCATTACTGCCTAAAACGCGTAAGCATACTTGTTCTATTAAAACTTCGTCCCAAATTGATAAACCACGGTTTGTTGTAATAGCCCTACAAACCAACCGAAAACACAACAATCTACTATTTATGGCTGAGTTTGATCATTGTCATGTACGTGATGTTAGGGTATTTTTAAATTCAGCGTATTATCCATATGAAGGATTGAATGTCAGTTTTGCAGAAGACAAATTCACTTTATTATATGAACAATATACAAGATTTCAACAGTCGTATCACGGACGTCGGTCAGAACCGTTGATGAGCTTGAAAGAATTCAAAGACATGTCCAGATTATACAAAACCTTTCGAAGTCTATACCGATGCGAGTGACTATGGCATCGGAGCAGTTCTCACTCAAAATTTGGACGGGAAAGAAAGAGTTATAGCGTATATGAGTAAATCTCTTTCTAAGTCTGAACGAAATTATAGCGCCACCGAACGCGAAGCCTTAGCCGTACTCACTGCAATCGAACATTGGCGTTGCTACGAGGGTCAAACTGAAAGTTCTTAGAAAATCAAAAACTGATTACATTAGCCAGTTATTAGTTTTATTATATCTTTTCAAAATATTGTCCATTGACGTCAATACACCGCTGCATGCGATGGAACCACTGGGAAAAGCACTTTGCCCACTCGTCCTTAGGGGTCTCTTCAATGGCATCGCGATACGCAGCCACCGCTTCTTCAGCATTGTAGTGGGCGAAGATTTGCACACGGAGACCGGGTAAGTAGGTTGCCCAGGTAGCTCCTTCAGGTAGTGCCCAGAGGTATGGTTTATATAATATCGAATCACGACACGTAGGCGTCCGTGACCTACTTTTCTGTGACGGAGCGATACGTCCTTGCGCTGAGGTAGCTTCGCTCGGACTGCCGGCTGGATATGAGAGACGTAATGTTATAGGTAGCAGCTGCCTGCGCGCATCGTAACGGTTCCTTCGTTTAATTTTAACGGTCATTGTTTATGCGCGTAGTACTTTAAACTATGGTTTTCTTTATTTTTAAAATAATATTATTAGTAGACTGTAATTATTTCTTATTATAGGTTAAGTTTTTTTTTAAATATAATACAATTATAATTAATACAAGTTATAAGTAGATAAAGGAAGTCGTAACGTTCCGTTACAAGATAGTATTTAAAAGAAACTAAAAGTATTGTGTCACCAGAACGTCACCTACTAGACGATGGTCTCTTGTAGACATGAGGAAGGCCTTTAGACATAAATAATTATATCCAAAATAGAGGCCCTAGTCGGTAATGTAAACACAAAATAACTAGGTGTCCTGCAAGCAAGCATTTCTTGATGCGTTAAGATGTTACAATTATTTTTAATAACGCTCTGTGTGGTCAATGAGAATAAACAGATGGCGTTTGAATAAATTGATGGTCGCTCAGCACCATTCCTAGAGCACTATTAGCACTAGCTTGTGCCGTCGCTGCCAAAGGTAAATTTTTGGTTAGTTAGTAACGTCTTAGACGTTACGCACCCTTACAATGACAATAATCTAAAACTTGGGTACACTGGTAATGTCAAGTCATATCGATTACCCGAACTATGGACTTTGGACAAGCGGCTATACATAGTACAACAACAAGTGTGATATAAGTACTTTAATCTCAGAAATAAACGTTAAAAGAAAAAAGCATTTTGATTCTGCCTTGGTTTATATCTGGTGTAAAAATTACTTCAGTAAATGAATAGTGGCAGTAGATAGTGGTAGAACACAATGATGCAATTTTTAATTTATATTTTGGATCTTTGCAGGTGTCTTTAGATTTGTAATGTCGCAGAAAGGAAGACGTTTGGTGAAATTCAACAGTTACACCTACTACGAAGAAAGGATCACGACTAAAGGAGTAGGGGTTTGGCGCTGCTCCACGCACGTCCCCCGAGGCTGTAATGCGCAGCTCAAGATGCTGCATGATGACATAATCAGCGTCCGGGAAACTCACAACCATGACCCACCTGGTGCTGAACATCTATATGTCTTGCTTGTAGATCCAAAAAGTGCGTGAATCATCGAAAATTGCAGTAGTAGCTCTAAGCAGTTTTATTCTTTGTTTTAAAACCAAAATATTTGATTTAATTATTATATTATTTTAGTTTATATTTATGATTTTGTACTTCAATAACATTAGTGTTTACAAGGTTTTGCCATATTAGTGGTTCTATCCTCTTTGCATATAACAGTTTTGCGGTATTGTGACGTGCCGTGGTTATTTTTTTTAAAGGTTGTTTTATTCCAGCCGTTTTCAATTTAGAGTTATAATATATTTATTTATTTTATATATTCTTTATTGCACAAACAAAATGAAGTCCAATTGGCGGACCTAATGCTTTAAAGCATTCTCTACCAGTCAACCATTGGGTGAGGCAGAAACAGTTGAGGCGGCGTAAAATAACAAAAAAACATAATGAATGAACTACATATACTTACATAAATACTTTTTAAATAAACGTACATAAACATACATAAATGCAATAAAAGTTTTTTAATTATATAATTGTATAATCTAATTTTTGGATAAAAATGCTGGCCAGAATTTAGAAAAAAGTTCTTGAAAATTACAATTAGTATTACATTTTTGTACTTTATAATACATTTATTTTTATTCACATCTGATAACACTTCAATACTTCATCTAGGTAAATAAAATGCTAATGAAGACAGCAGATCAGAATCAGAATTATAATTTTCAACTTATTATTGTTACAATTGACCTTCTTGGTATTGTCGTCTGGTTTTTTCTTGTATAAAATAAAATTTAATAGAAACTAAACCTGGCGTAAAAACTTACCTAGCGACCCTAAGTAAATGAAAGGACATACCCCTGTGATGCAATTCTAAATTCTATGTTTTGGGTCTTTGCAGGGTTATTCAGAAAGTCGCGAAAAGGAAGACGTTTGCTAAAACTCAACAGTTACAGCTACTATGAAGATAGAGTCTCGACTAAAGGAGTCGGGTGTTGGCGCTGCTCCACACACCACAAACGAGGTTGTAAAGCGCAGCTTAAGATGCTAGATGACGTCATAATTTACTCCCAGGAAACTCACAATCATAACCCCCCTTGTCGGAAATAGGAGCAAGAAAGAACTTTGTATCTTAAGATATTTTTTTTAACTTTCGCGTTGCATTATAACTTAAAACTTATACTTATATTACAGTCTCCTCGTGACTACGACGGTTGCAACACCGTTGAAACGTCGAGGGTGTCAGTAGTGACAATACAACTACATAATATGCGTCACGTATAGACCCGCAGTTATAAGTTTAAACTATGTATCTTGTAGGTACAATAATTAAGAATAACGCTGTGTGATTTCTAGGACGTCACTGAGAAAGAGCAAATTTCCGTCAATGGAAACTGTTTCGTAATTGTTCAGCTATGGCTGTTAATTCAGCATCCATTCTGTAAAGTACTACCTACTATGCGCGAGGGTGAGCGCGAGCGCTAACCTCTGGCTGGACACTGTCAACAGTATTCATAAGCGCTGTCAAGTAGCGATTAAAGTTAGCGTATCAAATGTGACGAACTTAGTTAGTAAGGTTTTCGGTTCTGCGCTGTACATTATTATACTATAGCGTACGGATTACCGAAACATTGGAATAGATGAAACCATTTCTTAAAGTTGATTTGATAATGTTCCTATTAAGTAGAAATTACGAATGAAAATGTAAGAAAAAAAGCATTAACCACTCAATTATTAATTTTATTCGTTTATTACCCACAACTAAGACAGTTTTATTTTTGGTTGGCTAAGTGTTTTTTCTTAAAACTTAATATTATTAATTGCACTTGTAAAAAACAAAGTCCACTCTCTCTCTCTCTCTCTCTCTCTCTCGCGCTATGTCTCTTTCTCTCTCTATTCATCTTTCACTCACTCTTTCTCTCACATACACACGCGCGCGCACACACATGCACACAATGTTTTGATTTGGCTTTACGACTTATGATAGATTAGAAGTTATTTTGGGAACTATTATTGTTTAGTTCATTGTTGAATCGGCCACATGGGGTAACGATATCCTGTTTTAAAAAAATATATATAGTAGAACAGAGCTTCACATTTTTTGGTTCCCTTGTGTTTTATCAAAGACTTCTTGTACTGTAGCAATAATAATGATGACAACCAAAGGGAAGAGGATTCTGAATATCCATGAATTTCGATAGAAAGTAAAAATAATATAAAACTGATAAAATTTAATGCCTTTGTTCCACACATCCCAGTAAGCAACCGAAATGTAAGGCATTTTCCCATACTTTATATGACTTGATAGAAGCTCTTGATACTTACGTACGTAACTTACGTGGTCTACCTACGAGTACCTAATTATGACGTCATTTTTTATCGCAATTCACTCTGGTTTTGCAATATTATCTCTATCACACAATGAAATAGTGATGTGGCTTTTTTATGGTGATTTTTTTCATATTAAAATTTAATTGACAGTTGATCAAACAAAAGTTACCTCTGAAAAACATCATCATCATCATTATAAGCCAAAGGATGTCCACTGCTAACCAAAGGCCTCTCCTACGGTTTTCTACAGCGACCGATTGTGAGCGGTCTGCATCCAGTTTGATCTTGCGAAAACAAGGTCGTCTGTCCATCTTGTCGGTATACGTCCTACATCTTTATTCGATAAAAGTAAAGTCAACATATACCTAACTGTTATTATTCTGGTTTTGTTACTAAAATGTGTTTTAAATCTCGAATGAATCATCTCAATGATCAATATACAGATATAAGTAAGTTCGTTTTGTTTGTTGTTGAACAAATCAAATGTTTAGGATTATCTCTTGAACAATGTCATTTTGATTTTTCCAAGATTTCGCTGTCCGTCCCTCCTAAGGTCCATACATCCGTCCATCCTTCCGTCTGTCCGTCCGTCCGTCCATCCGTCCGTCCATCCGTCCGTTCATCCGTCCGTCCATCCATCCGTCGCACCGCAGCCTGGTGACAGCTAGACGGATGAAATTTTCACAAATTATGTACATGACTAAAAACAAAATAAAATAAGTATTAAAAGGGGAAATATATTTTGTAAAAAAAAATGAATATGTTGTATGGGAATACACCATAAGTGATTTTTTACCCTTTTTCCTCAACACCAATTTTTTACCTAGTCAATGGTACGGAACCCTTCGTGCGCGAGTCAGACTCGCACCTGACCGGTTTTTTCAATTCACCTATTCTATTCTATTGCAGTATCAATAATGATTTCATCCAGAGGGAAGAAACTCCTGAACATCGATGGATTCAGATTTTCAAAATAAAAAGAGTATAAAAGTGGGAAAGTACGCTGGCAGTGCTCCACGCACCACAGCAGATATCCGCGATGTAAGGCTTTTGCTCACATTGTCCACGACGTGGTGGTAGTTCTTGATAACACGCACATACATGAGGTACCTGCCCTAATATAATTATCGTTAAAATTGATAATTAGTTATTTATTGACTACAGATCAAGTCAAGTAAACAAAGAAGGAATCAAAGAGCTCGTTAAAGAAATAATAATTTCGTTCAGAATATATAACAGACATGACAATGTTTAACATCAAAAGTTTTTTTTTCACAGACCCGTTGCACACTGGGACTGTTAGCAGCGATGCAGTCGCGATGCAGCATCGATGCAGTCGCAAAACGTCAACGTTTACACACTTGCGCTACTTTTAGCATCGACACAGTCCCGATGCTAACGCAAGCATCGATGCAGTCTCGATGTAGAAGCTATCCATTGACAAACTATGTACTGTATATTGGAAACTGCATCGATGCTAACCAGCGTTAGTATCGATGCAGCAGCCAATACAGATACATTTGTCAAAATCCAGATTCTGTATCGATACTAACGTGCGTTAGCATCGCGACTGTATCAATACTAAATGAAGCGCATGGTTTAAAGGTAAAAATTTTGCGACTGCATCACTAAAAATAATTTAAAAAAAAGGTAAAAACTGACTTCAAAACCAAATTGTGCTAAAAAGTCTAAAATAAACTCTTGACCCTATAAAGGCAAGAAATCCATTGCGAACAATTACTTTTTGGAGTCGGTGTCACCACAGTGACCATCTCAAGCATCAACTATCAGAGCACCGACTTAGGGTTATTTAGTGTAATGTAGTCTTCACCTTACTAATATACGTAATAAATAAAATAAGGTTTTTAATTTTATAACACTATTTTTTAAAGTCTTTTATTGAATATTTCATGCTGTACCTATCTACTCGTATATCTATTTAGTTCCCAGTGCAAAAGATTACAAAACCTCTAAATTTCAGTGGATATTGTGTTCACAACGTCTCAAAAAGGAAAGCGGTTGATCAGAGTAGGTGATTTCACCTACAGGCTGGCTTCGGGCCGAGGGCCAAGGATTCGTTGGAAGTGTTCCACACACGACGGCCACCGTGGGTGCAAAGCTTATATCGTCACTTACAACGATGAAATAATTACCATTCATGATAGTCACAACCACGCTGCCTCAAAGAAGACGCATTTTAAGTTAAGTCAAAGTTGAAGCTATTATGACGTAATCTATACAAATGGGTTTATCAAAATCAACTGCATTCCTTCTATTGGCTTATAATTATCGTCATCCCAAAAAAAATCATTTTCCCATACTAGTGTACCGATCAACTGACGCTAGTGTCCCATACAAAAAGTTGATAGATTTTTAGCAACAGAATCAGCACCGAGAAGGAATGCACATAATTTTGTTGAACCCTGTATATTTTCTCTGGTAAAATTAGTGTTTCTTAAGAAGTAGTTCAAATTGTTTATAAAGTAATTAAGATCGAATATATTTTCATGCATTTATCTCATTATATTCTGCGTACAAGTAGAATAATAATTATAATAAAACTCTTTATTGAACAACACAAAGTAAATTATTCTTGAGAATAAACAGCATAAACGAAAATCTAAACCAGCCATTAATTAAATCCATCGCATTGGTCCCAAACGCTGTTTTTATATCTATTCTATAGTACTTGTATCGTATCCATTAGCGCGAGTCTATGTGTGCGTTGTTGCTCGTGCGCAATTGAATTGAATTCAATTCATTTAATTTGCATAAAACATGGTAAATATACATACACATACATATTGTGGTGTTTATAAATACATTAAAGTTCAGCATGTTTTGTCTGGGTAAGACGTCATTTTTTTGGGCATGCTAGATTATAAGTCGAAAATATGTAGTAACTTCTGTTTTGTATTTTAGCACTTAAACACTAACCCTTATAAAATTCCGCTATTTGTATGAGCACAATTCCTTTTTTTTAATAAAGTTTAGTTTTACTGATTAATGCTAATTTTACTGTGACGCCTTTTCAGTGTATAATACAAAAAAAACCGGTCAAGCGCGAGTCGGACTCGCGCACTGAGGGTTCCGTGCCAACTTTAGCTGAATTAGGGAATCCACTAAATAAAATACCACAATATTTTGTTGATAGAAAATATAACTTTGTTTTTCATAGTGTTTGTATGAAGGACAAAGTTATGTTTGCGGTGGTTGAAAATTTGCTATATCTCAAAAACTTTTCGTTTGATCCCGTCCAAACCAATTTTGAAAGTATTTGTTAGGATCTACATTATTTTATTTTTTTAAAATTAACACAAGCTTAGTTTAAAAGTTACATGGGGGGGGGGGCTTGTACAAAAAGGAGAAACGCAATGATTTAACCAATTATCGCCCTATTACACTTCTAGACAAAATCGTTGAAAAATTTGTGTGCGAACAAATTCACAGCTTCTATAAAAAACACAAAGTAATAAGTCCATACCAATACGGTTTCCAGACAGGTAAGAGTACAGCAGATCTTTTACCTAAATTTACAGATGAAGTCAATAGTCACCTGAATGAAAAAAGACATGCGCTGGCATTATTTATTAAATTCTCGCGTGCTTTTGATACCTTGGTACATGAACAAATAGTTGACAGACTACATAAATGTGGAGTACGCGGACCTACACAAAAATGGTGCCAAGATTACTTAAAAAATCGAACTTACTCTGTTAAGCTCTATAATACCTATAGCGAATCAGTATTGACAACCGAAGGTACAGCTCAGGGATCAGTACTGGGCCCTTTGCACTTTCTGACGTACGTCAATGACATGGGAAGTTGTATTGAGAACAGCACATGTTATCAATTTGCGGATTATACTTGCCTGGTCATAAGTGATAAGGATCCACAAAATGCGTGTTATCGCCTACAGGCTGATTTAGATGCTCTCTCAAGATGGTGTCATGACGCTGGTCTCGTTCTCAACGCTTGCAAAACTAAATTATTAATAATTAAATCGCCACATGTCAAGCAGTTACCGATTAGGAAACTGATTGCACACAATCACACCTGCCTACACACTAACAGCCATATTGCATGTTGCTGCTCAGATATAGAAGTTGTTGATAAACAAACATACCCAGGATCAATTATTGACACTAAATTTAATTGGGGACACCATATTGAACATGTGTGCACCAAATTAAGTCATTTTTTGGCAAACATCACTATTCTTAGAAATCACATTCCCTACAAAGTTAAATTAATGATTTATAATGCTCTAGCGGAGTCACATGTCCAGTATGGCCTCAGTAGCTACGGTCTTCTTCTTATCGTGTCGATGGTAAACCGACTTAAATTTTTTGTGCCCAGTAATGGGCGACGCGGATTGCCTTGTCGTTAGCACACATAAGGACGTCTAGCAAGCACGAATCAGGGCACGCAGGACAAGACAATAAATGGGACATGTTTTGTGGAGTAAACCCGCAAACACAGGACAGATCTGTTCCGTCGGAAAATCCCTACTTGTACATGGAGTCCTTGCATCTACCCACTTGGGTCCGGAGTCTGTTAAGGGACTTCCAGGTGGGCCATGGCAGTTTGTGTCCTGCAGGAGGAACAAAAGGAGCAGGCGGTAAGGGGCCGTTCTCCCAAAGGACACGTCTCGCAGTAGAGGGGTCGCGGTCAAGAGGAGGAACGCACTTCATGAAGCTTCTGCGGCTTTTTAGTCTTTGACTGACCGTACAGTAAGCGTGCATTGGATGAAGTGCGCTCGTCTCCTGCTTACGACGCTCCACTACACTAGCCACTCGCCTGCGAATGTCAGGAGGTGCGATACCAGCTAGTGATACAGCATTGCTACCGGGGTGGGTTTTAGGTAGCCTGTTATACTTCGGCAAGTCTCGTTTAAGGCTGTATCCACCAGCTTTGTATGAGCAGATCGACCCCAAACTGGACATGCGTATTCGCCAACGGAAAACGACAGGGCCAGAGTGGCTACGGTAGAACCTATAAATCATATCTTGACCAAATTTATAATTTGCAACTTAAAATACTCAAATGCATAGTATCTAATAAAGTCAAATTAGAATTTCAGGACAATCCATCTGGGCTTTTCAAATATTGTAACTCATTACCAGTCTATTCTCAAGTTAGCTATTCCTTACTAAAGCAACATTTCTTTGATGAATCCATTCGAATCCCTATTGTACACCCGGTATTCACTCGAGGAATTGCAAGAAACCGGCTGTTTAACCCGAGCGCAAACAATGCGTACGGCGAGCGCACGACTAGCTACCTGATTCCACGTCATATAAATAACCTGCTGATTTGGTGACTGATACTAATTCTAAGAATATCAAAGTTAAATTGAAACAATACTTTTTAAGCTTATTGTAGTTGTTTATTGTGTTTAATAACTTTTTTTTAAATTATTTTTATCCTTTTAATTTCTGATATGTTAACTCGATAGTTAAGTGTAAACTTCAGTGGTTTTTTAAAACTATCTTATTTAAGAATGTACATTATTGGAATTGATAAATAAATGAAAAAAAAACATATATTTTTATTTATTGTTTACCAATCTATACTAAGGGAAGAAAATCCGTGACCATGACACTTGTGATAGTGCTGACAATCTGTCAATCGAAACTATTAAGTAGCAATCTCATAAAAAAAACACTTTAAAATGTTAGTGTATTCTATTAACACTTTGACTGCCCTTAAAAATTATGTAGAATAACCAAAAAATGCACCAATTTTTACGCGTAATTTAACTAAAAATATTTAAGCTATTTAAAAAAAAAACTGCACTCGCAGGCCCGAGTAGTCTGAACACAGCATGCTCAAACACTCGGGTCTGAGTGCTATGTGTAAAATGATGTTAGAAAAAGACGTCGCCGTAAACACTCGGTGGTTGTCACTCCGAGTGGGTGGCACCGCTGGTATAGTTCTCGCGCACTCGGGCCCGAGTGTTCGGCACAAAACGGTTAACTACTCAACAATTCTGGTATTTTGTAATTCATTTATTTATTAATAAAGTCATCGACTTAGCATGTAGTGTTACAGAAACCATTGTATAGTGTCCAATAAAAAATATAATTAATAATAACAGTTGATTTTCAAATCAAATTCACAACAACTCAAAAGGAGAAGCGGAATATCAAAATGGGTGGTTTCACGTTCAGAATCTCTTCGTAAAGAGGTCCGAGGGTTCGTTGGACGTGCTCTACGCACCAGCTTCACGGGAGCCGGGCGCGCATCAACACAACCTACGATCAAATTGTTAGTCTCTACACAGAACACAACCATTTTCCTTTAAAAAGGCTATTTTAAATTTGTTTTTATTTGACAATAGAATCATTAGGATCAACAGTTTCACGTACAGATTATTAGTATGTTATGATGCCCGTCCACTGGGTGTGCTCTACTCACCACAAACGAGGTTGCCGTGCTTAAGTCACTACTTACAATGAGGAAAGTCTAATACAACACACTCATACAGTTCGAGGAAACAAACAATTTTAATACAGAGTATAAAGAAAATAAGGCGTTTTTGACGAACTCCACGAAATCTGATTTAGTGAAAAAACACAATTGTTTTGTGAATCCGTGCTGAACAGTTACAAATTGTGATGATGAAATTAAACATTTTACGTTATATAGTATTTTTTTAATGCAATAAAGATATGTTATTAAGACTTGGTGATATCTGATAAATCTTTTTTCTACTTCGATAGAGTAAATTTATCCAGCAAAACCCAGTTGCGTAATTGATAAAGACCTTAACCAAGTGTAAGAATGTCTATTTTGATGGCCATTGTTTTTTTTTAACATCCACAATTGTAAATATCTTATCACTGGTAACGACATTTTACCATTAGTAAACTCAAGAAACTAGATTTTGCGGCACTAAGGAAAAATTTGTCGCTGACCCAATCAGGTGCCATTTTGCTACCTTCTCGTTATTCAGATCCTTCTTATAGTTTTTTAACAATAATTGTTTTCTTCCAGATTTTGCGAATGCTAAATACATCTTATCAAGAATGGGCACGCGACAGCTATTATATAATAATAAAAGGTATCGCTTCTGCTCTACGTGGAGGCAAAAGTCACGATGGCGATGCACAACGCCCTCCTGTCCTGCTGTCATTCGCACTATAAATGACTTCATAGTGTCAGTAAATGAAAACCACAACCACACTCAGTAAAAATTACTGATGAAATAATAAGCTCGGATGCAATTTTAAAAAAAGAAGAAAACCACAATCTGAGTAAATCTGGTAAAATATAAGTCTCAATCTGGGGCGCAACCCATTCACATTTGTATTTGAAATCACGAATTGATGAGGAAGGAAGAAACGAATTCAAAAGGAATACACTAACTACCATAATTTTACTATTTGTTTTTCATATTTTATTCCCTGCAAATAAGCTATTGGTTCAATTTGATTTAAAACAATCATTGTTTTTAACCGACTTCAAAAAAGGAGGAGGTTATCAATTCGACTGTATGTTTTTTTTTTTATCATTATTTTTTTTTTGTATGTATGTTACCTCATATCTCAGTCATTTGTCGACCGAATCCGTATACCTTCTAGTTGGTCCCATTTTTTCCATTTTGGGATCTGATGATGGGATCTTGGTGTATTCGAGGGAAACCCTAAAATTTTAAAGGCACGTTTAGTGTTTCTTTACTAGAATCTTAATGTTGACGTGTTGTTACGTCTGATAGTCAACATTTTGTGGGGCTGAGCTGATGGTGGAACTCCTTAACGCCTAGGAGTTCAGTAATTATAATGACGAAACTTATGATAGGTAATTTGTAGCTTCGTAGAAAATAGAATCATAAGGTGCAACCTCCCCCCCCCCCCTCTTATGTAATCACTAAAAATAAAGAAATAAAATAAACTTTAAAAAAAGTAAAAACCGACTTCAAAACCAAAATGCACTAAAAAGTCTTAAATAAACTCTTCACCATTGAAAGGAAAGGAATCCGTTTTAGGCAAACAATTTCTTTTTGGAGTCGGTGCCATCACTTTGACCATCAAGGATCAACTATCACAGCACCGACTCCAAAAAGAAATTGTTTGCCTAAAACGGATTCCTTTCCTTTCATTGGTGAAGAGTTTATTTAAGACTTTTTAGTGCATTTTGGTTTTGAAGTCGGTTTTTACTTTTTTTTATTATAAGTTAGATTAGACACTCTCCAGAATGCTAACTAAAGTATTTTTCAACCGTAAATTTTATGTATATGTATATATACCGTAAATGTATGTATACGCATATAACGATAACAAAAAGATATTAAACTGCTTATATGTACTATGCCACTTGTTATATCTATAAACTAGCAAGCTTAAATGTTTATTTCAGATTATTCAAGAGCGCAGTACATTTTGTCCCTCCGTGGGAGGCGTATGCTACTATACAACGGTCAAAAATTTCGTTTCGTTAGACCAAGGAACGTTGGAGATGCTGCAAACACTTTTGTCGAGCAGTCATAGATACTAAGAATGATAAGATTGTGGTGATAAATGACAAACATACACCCTTGTCATAAAAATAAGGAATTATTTGACGACACGTTTGGTGCTTCTGACAATTACGCCGGAGCCCTCGCTAGTTCAAATCCGCTTGTTACAAATGTTAGTGTAATGAGCATTTTAACCTAAGTCATGGATGTTTATATGTATTTAAGAATTTATGGGACACGCCCCCGACATATTCGTTGTTTGGTATATTAAACACAGGGTAGAAAATTCCTTTCTCTGAAACCATAGTTGGTGTGTTGTCTGGCGCATATTATTATTTTAATTGTATATGTAATATTCTGAATGATTGATTGATGTTTTTTCATTAAAGTTTGGTTTATTTGTTAATTTATTTATTTGTTAATCCTCGATTGATACAGCTGCACCGTTACAAGTTGTTTCAATTTAATGTTTTTTTAGATGTCAATACTGAGATTAAGAAATGGCGTCGAAGTTTAAGTCACCGACGGGAGCAAAAGCGGTTGGCAGAAAGAAGACGGAGGGAGAGGATAAAGAAAGATCCTGAATTATACCTACTGGCAAAAGAAAAAAACAGACAAAGATACCACAAAAGAAAAGCCGAGGGAAAAATTATTCCGTTGTGTGAAATGAGCAGTCAAGAAAGAGAGTTGGTGAGGGAGCAGAATCGCTTGAAAAGCAGAATATTTAGGAAAAGAAAGAAGTATGTTATCGATCGTCAATCTCCAGTCATCTCTGAAGATCCACCTTCAACATCACCGCCTCCCGCAGTGCAAGAAGGATCTGAATAAATAATAATTGTATCCTAAGTTTAAACTATCTTCCCATTATATCCTAACTAAAAATCATTAAAAAAATTTAGAACGTGAATGGTTGTAATTGAAAATTGATGCTCTAAGAAAGTATATCTAGTAAATATCCGGGATTCCTAGACGTTAATTGATTTAATGAATACACTACTAATTAAGTTATGTAATTGAAACTGCATTAATTAAAATTGCAAACTTACCTTCCGAATCATTAAAAGTAGTTGCTACATTATTTGACACTATTTTTAATGCAATTTACCACACCGCAACGAGGAAAGCCAAATCTGGAGTTTCAAGGGTATAAATACTTTTTGAAGTTTAAAATATAACAAATCACGTTGGAATTGGTCTACTCATGAACCACAGGGATGTAATATTAGAATCTTTACTGTTGAAGACGTGATTGTCGACATCAAAGGCCAACATATATATCCTCCTTCATCACGTTCTATAAAGAAAGTATAGGCATTAATGTAGATATGCATTTTGGCGACGTAATTACTTTTTTAAATGCAGATTAGGTTCCGGTTGAAAAGCTTCCCTGAAAAAACCCCTGATGTGGGGCTCTATTTATAATTACACGCGTCAACATTTCAACAGCCATATTCACGCAAATGATGCAAAATTGGACACCTGTTGTCACTTATTGCTGGTGCTAGCATGTATGCTATTGGGAAAAAACTAAACCGTATGTTATGCCACTAGCGATGCTATTTTGCTTAAGTAAATTAAAATAAAACATAAAATGTCTAACTTTATTTCTCTTTGGCCTGCTGCAGAATCAAAAGAGACAGATTGTCCCAATACTTGATGGATATTTGTGATATATAAGCACTTACTATGAATTTGTACATGATTTTTAAAGTATACTGACCGTTTTTGTGAAAAAGGGTGTGAAAGGGATACCTGCTTACAATGGAAGAAAAACATAAAAACAGCAAACACGTTCCAAATGAAAAATACTAGGAAAACTAAATAAGCCTATGGTAATAATTATGTTGTAAGCCTAAATATTTCAAACCAACGACTCTCTCCGTCAGTTTAATGGTATGTCAGGGTATTAAACCCCTTGTTTACGGTCATAGCAGACATATCAAAATGAAAAGAAAGCCGAGCAGTTCAGTATTCTTCATACAAATGATTTATCACCTTGTGATAGCTGATCAAAAAATCGATAATGGATAACGGTTATTTCTAGGTAAAATAGAGTACGTCGAAAAGAGCCAAACGCCAAGAGTGTGATTAAAAGCGGGGTCTACACATACTACCACCAAGCGACTTAGAGGCAGAAGGAGCGATGGCTATGTTGCTCTCATTATGAGGCGCTGTCAAACGAAAATCTACACCATCGAGGACACAGTTGTTTTGATCAGTGGATAACATTATCAAACTTTGCGCATTTAATATAATAAATAGCACTAGGTTAAATCTAAACGAAGGTAACCCTAATTGAAAAAATATACTAGTTGCCATTTTAAATGCTGTTATTTGTTTGAAAATTTGTGCATGAAGACTTTAAAATTATAATAAATCCTGACATACACTAACGCAATTCACCATACTTTTAACTCTAAAAGTGGTATTACTCGTACCAAATTTGTTTTGTAATAAGTCATCCACATACGAGTTCGTTTTACTTTAACCATTACTGACATTTGTGTGCTATTACAGTTACGCTTTTGAGCATTTAGTTGGTTTATTACCGACTTAAAAAAAGAAGGTAATCAATTTAATGTGTATGTATGTGATATCGTTAGAATTTGATATTATTTGAGTCATTATCATCATCATCATCATTGTCAGCCAAAGGATGTCCACTGCTCAACATAGGCCTCCCCACGGTTATACACAGCGACCGATTGTGAGCGGTCTGCATCCTGTGCGATCCATCGTCTAAGGGTCATCTGTCCATCTTGTCGATGGTCGTCCTACGCTGCGCTTTCGATCAAAGGGTCTCTAATCTAGAACTTTTCTGGCTGGCAGTTTTTAAGTATGCTGATTTATTAAGGCTTCCAAAAACGTGTGCATAATTTCTTAAGTGTAAATATGTTTGTCCAAGGATTTCTCGAAGACGAGACGTCATAGCAAGATGATTATTTTTCGTTCGATTAGGTATATTTCAACTTAAGGAGAAGAGTGTTTACTTTAATTCTTAAGTTTTTAAATTATTTTTATTTTAATTTAACAATTAATCACGGCCACTACAGTAGTATTTTGTTTTCAGTTGAGTTCGTCACATCAAGAAGAGGCAACCGGATGATTAAATATCAAGGATACACTTTCTACCTGCAAACGACAAGCAGGCACGGGAAGTGTAGGTGGAGCTGTTCGGCCAACCATTACTGCAAAGCCAAGATCCATACTATAGAAGACCGCATCGTCGCTGTGAACGGCCACCATGATCACACCCGGGTCGACTCCAGCACCCACAGTCTAAAGCAATCTTTTCAATCCTGATAAGGTTTCGCCCCGATAAGTTAAATCGTCTTTTTATCTGCTGCTTCATTATTTTATAAATATACATATATTTGAAAAATACTTTTTTTAGATTATTTAATAAATACACAAAACCACGAATTCAGCGTTTTTCAAGCGTTGCCCGTTGGATTAAAACTATCACTAAAGTGATCTCCCTTTTCTTATTATGTGACTTGGTTTTTTACAGTATTTTATAAAGGAAAAAGGTAGAGAATGCGGTTGTTAAAAATGTGATATATCTCAAAAACTACTAGTTCGATCTCGTTCATACCAATTTCCTTTGAAAGTATTTATTAAGATCTACATTGCGTATTTTTTCAAAATGTTTACTAGATTAGTTCAAAAGTAAGAGGTTGGACGACCATTTTACCACTTTGGAAGCGTCTACCTCTCAAACGTTAGACCTTTAGAAAAATGATTTTGAGACCTCAATGTCATTTTAAAAGACCTATCCATAGATATCCCACACGCATGGGTTTGACAAAAACAAATTTTTAGGTTTTAGTTTCATGTATGGGAGCCTCCCTTAAAGATAATTATTTATTTAATGAGAATCGTGAAGCGGTTAGCAGGATACATCCACTCACCAAGCTTCAGCTGTATAATGCAAATAATTACTGAATAAACTGGCTGTGACATACGGACGGACAGTCGGACTTGACGAAACTATAAGGTTTTCATGTCTTTCGGCTACGGAACTAGTCTAGGCTAGACTGGGTTGCTCTTGTCTAGACTAGATTGAATCGCTCTGTCTTGTCTGTCTCTTGTTTTTTACGTCGCACAAGAATTTATACTTTGCATGTTCTAGAAAAACACAATGAAATGTAATGTTTTACATAATTTTATTAACTTGTTTATTTTTTTCAATTTGTTTCCCAGAATGCGAATACATATTATCTAAGCGAGGCAAGCCCATGCTTCGCATGGCTGGATACACATACTACAGGCAATCGGTTTATAAGAACTCGAAGATACGATGGTTGTGTACCATCCACTCTAAGGGGTGCACCGCCTCATTGATCACATGCAAAGATAAGCTATTGTCAGTGAGGAACCACCACAACCATTTGCCAATACAATAGAATAACCTGGATAAATTGTGGAAGTTTATAAGAAATTACTTCATATCAGATTGACTAACTAACTTCCTTTGATGTTATTGTAAGACGCTATTATAACCGTGTACTCATAATTTTACAAATTAAATAATAACACACAATCACATAAAAGTAGTTTATAAGGTAAGTTATATTAACATTTACCTAATACAAATTGACACTTTGTATTTTATGTTGCACTACCGGACCCTACGAACTTTGTCTCGCCCTCGGCCCCGTTCCGCCCCGGTCCCTATCTGAAAGTAGGTAGGTCTTAAATTTCATAATTTTCTTCTTCTGACAGTAAAAAAAAAACATATTTTTGAAAGAATAAGTGAAATCAGTCCAGCCGATCACGCATAATGCCATGACTAAGGGAAGTATGTTTTTTTTAAATACAGGGTGCTGCTTTGGTCAGTGACATCCAACTCGGGGATGATAATATAAGTTATGCTTATTTAAATAAAGGTACAGTTAGCCTGTAACGTCCCACTGCGGGGCAAAAGCCTTACTTCAACTATGAGGTAGTTTGAGGCATACTCTACCACGCGGGCTCAGTGCGGGTTGGTGGAGGGGTGTTTACAAGGCAAGCGACTAACCCTGCTGTCAGACGTTATCAACGTTATCAAACCGCCCATAAGGCCTCTGACTAGGCTTTACGACTAATATTTACCGATATTAGCTCGCGCGTAACTCGCGGGTATCTACGAAATACTACGCCATAGCGTACGAAGAGGCAACCTGGCGTTGGTAGTTTTGCCTCGCTCGTTAGTATCAAAATAATTAATTTATTTTGTGGTTTTCTTTTCCATTAAAATAGATATATATATAGATTGTTGGTTGATCGTATGCCATCACCATCATTACTAGCCGCAAAAGTCCACTACTGGGCGAATGTGGTTTTTGGGAATATAAATGTTCTGTATAAATTAAAATGTTATCTTAATAAACATTGTTTTCACTTGTAATATTGTGTTTTAGTTAGTTTTTAAAAAATACTTTGAATTACAAATTATTATAGTTACTCGCTTGGAAAGTTTTGTCTCGACTAACTTGTCATATTTTATCTGCAGTGCCAAAATTCAAACCAACAGGCAAAGGCGGTAAACTCCTGGTGCTAAATGGATTTCGGTACGGCAAATATGCGCAATACGGCGTCAAAACCACCTGGTACTGCACTCGACGACGCAAGAAGTGCCCCGCTGCAGTTTACACGGTACACGACATGGTTGTCAAACGAAAAGAGAGTCATAATCACCCTCCCAATGATATGTAATATTATTAAAAGCTAATAGGAACTTGTGAAGTAATTGATGACGTACAGATTTTAGATTCTTCAGATTTTAGGAATATGTAGGCGATTCGAGAAGAGTCTGAAGTAGTACCGGAGATATTATGCTTCAAACGTGGAGTAAAAATGCCTTGAAAGTTTTTTCTTTTATAATTAAGGGGTCTCGTGCCTCATTAATTTAATTTCTTTTTTACTCTTTTAAATTATTTTAAAGCTATGTGCGCCTTCTTAATCCATGTCGACTACCTTTTACTCTTGGTATTTTAAACCTGATATTATAATACATTTTTGTTTCACTTTCAGCCAGCTGGCCAATGATAAAAACGTCGAACAAAGGAAACCCAATAATCGTTCTCGACGGATACCGATACTCTAAACACACAGTTTCAGGTTTGAAGACGAGATGGTACTGCTCTTTGCATCACAAGAAATGCTCAGCAGTTCTCTACACTATTGGTGACGAAATCATCAAACATAATAGAAATCACAATCATCCTAGAATTGATTATTGATATTGTTGAAGCTGGGTGTGGTGACGGTGGTAAATGAAAAGTCTTGGGTCTTCATGATAAATACTTTACTTGGTGCACCAATACATAATAATGACAATGGATGTGTGGTCGGGAAGCGCGGCCGGTGACGACTGCCTGATTTACATCGCGAGCCCCGAAACTGCTCACGATGCAAAACTCTGCGTGGAGCCGCTACGTCATCCCCCCCCCCCCCCATTTTAAAAAGAAAATCTAAATTTGGGTACGGTTATGAAAATAATCAATCACAATAAGTACAAAACTAAATTGCTAATTAAAGTTACACAAAACAAATCAGTCACACGTTCTCATAACGAAAAAGCTTACGATGCAAGAAGCGTTCCGAGTAATTACAAGTATCGCGTTACCGACATCGTTGGATGGCTCGACTTGCAACAAAGTAGTTTACACATAATCGTGGCCTACTTATTGCAATACAAATGTAACATTAATTAAATGATCACTTAGCATTGCTTTCTTAAAGATTAACAAATAGACATTACTAAAAAATTCATCGGAAGGAATTTGCGTGTAACACTTTGTTACAGAAAATTGCCTCAACAAGAAAAAAATATATATATTTCATTACGTACATCATCATCACTAAATTACACAAAGTCACTACAAAATTGAAATACCAGCCTTATTTATTACATACTAAGGTAACATTTAACAAATGAGTCATCTTAGCCTCCGTTAAAAAATTAGCTCTACTGCTCAACAAATAACATTACATCCGCACTCCATGACGATACATAGGAAACACTAATCACTGCTCCAGCCGTTGCGTCTGCGGCGAGCCTTAAATAGCCTGGCGTCTGCTGCGGTACATACTTGAACTGCTCTGCTCCAGCCCCGTTCCATGGTCGTGGTCCCTGATGCCCAAACGATCTGCATGGTGAAATGGCGAGCGAAAGTATTCTTCTATATCTTGCATTTCATGAGCTTTTCGTGATATATCTCGTTCGTCTGTCTACGTGGCAAATTTATTTCACTCTTTGTAGACGTTGGAAAGTATTTTTCTCTCACAGATTTATTCGTACTACGAGGTAAGCTCTAACACGCTGCTGGTATGTTCCGTCCATTTTCTAGAGACACATCTACGAA
The DNA here is from genome assembly GCA_963924145.1 of Pyrausta purpuralis. Lineage (NCBI taxonomy): Eukaryota > Metazoa > Arthropoda > Insecta > Lepidoptera > Crambidae > Pyrausta > Pyrausta purpuralis. Next base: position 27,133,352 of record OZ001643.1, read on the forward strand.
TAGGTATTACCAGTTCCGTGAAGGTTATCTTGCAGTTTTTGTCACGCCGGTGAAAATTTGCACGATACCGGCTGTGGGTTGCTCAACCTGTTCCACGTCATTGCACTGCTGCATGATGCTCGGGAAATAGCCACATGTGCCACGTTGTAGCTACGTAACTGTTCCCACGAGGTACGACTTCGACTTCATAAGACGGGTATCTGCGTTGTCTTGATGGTGATGATTACTAACACGATGTTGGAATTTTGAGGTACCGCGCTTCGACTTCGCCGAAATTGAGTCGCCCCCTTTTTTCACACGCACGCACCAAACTAAAAGGTTCTCGAACGTCGACATTCCGATGGATCATGTTACAAAGCGTCGGTTTCCGTCACGTTGTATTCTTCAAATCTTGATTTGTCGGGGGTCACCAGTGTTGAGGCTGTGTGGACGGGGTGCAAGTGCGGTGGTGGTAAAAGGTGAAGTCTGAGGCCTTTATAATAAATCGTTTACTTGGTGCACCAATACATAATAATGGCAATTTGCGCTACCACCCCCAACGGTAACTGGCCCTGGTAACTTATAACGCGTGCACACTAAGGACAGACGAGAAGTTGCTCGAGCTGGAGGAATAATTGAGCAGGTTACTGGGACATAGTGGGTTTATCAGAAGTCCGCAGAGAGGGCGAGGACACGATAACTCTGAAGTCCGGCAACCTGCTCTTCTACCGGGAGGGTGACCAAAAGTCCGAAGGTGGTGTTGGGTTTCTTGTCCACAGGTCCCTCGTAAGCAACATCGTAACCATCGAGAGTGTGTCGAACAGGGTGATATACCTTATACTCAGAATAACCGAAAGGTATTCGCTGAAGGTCATACAGGTATATGCACCAACCTCGAACCATCCGGATAAAGAGGTGGAGGAAATGTATGAGGACGTAAGTAGAGCCATACACACTTCCAAAACCTATTTTACTGTTGTTATGGGGGACTTCAACGCAAAACTCGGCAAGCGAGGCGAGGGTGAGTTAGAGTGGGACCTTTTGGATAAGGTCAAAGTAACGCCATGGGAAATAGGCTGGCCGACTTTTTGGAGAAGGACGAACTCTTTGCCATGAACTCTTTCTTCCAGAAGCCGCCTCAAAGGAAATGGACCTGGTTGAGTCCGGGTGGCAAGGCGAGAAATGAGATAGACTTCATCATGACCACAAAGCGACGGTTATTCAATGATGTCTCCGTGATCAACAGGGTAAAAACAGGCAGTGATCACCGTATGGTTCGAGGCACATTGAATATAAATGTCAAATTGGAAAGGTCCCGCTTGATGAAGTCCACGCTCCGACCTACTCGTGCCCATATCCAAAATCCCGAGAGCTTTTAACTCGAGTTGTCAAACCGCTTTGATTGCCTAGAGAATTGCGTATCAGTGAACGAAATAAACAATGGGTTTGTGGAAACTGTCCAAACGGTCGGATCTAAGTTTTTTTGACCTGGTCGTAAAAATAGACTTCAAAAACTCTCGGTCCACACTCTCGACCTTTTGGCAGAATGTCGATCTATGGCACTGCAGACCTCCGTTAATGCTCAAACCTACAGGCAGCTTGATAGACGAATATTGAAGTCTCTGCGACATGACATTCGTTCCTTTAACACGAATAGTGTTAAAGAAACAATAGAGCGGAACCAAGGCTCCAAAGTGTTTGCAAGGGACATGTCTATTGGTCAAAGCCTGTTGACGGAGCTTAAGACGGAAGACGGTAGTGTAGCGTCGACGAAAGCAGAGGTTTTGAGGGATATTGAGAAGTTTTATGAGCAGTTGTACACCTCAGTTGCCGAACCCGTTAACAGCTCGGTCAGAGACCCAAGAGCTGCTCTGACCCGACACTACACCGAAGACATCCCGTATATCAGCCTCTACGAGATTAAGATGACCCTGAAACAGCTTAAAAACAATAAGAAATCTGGCGAGGACGGAATCACAGCAGAGCTTCTGAAAGCGGGTGGAACACCGGTACTTAAAGTCCTTCAGAGACTCTTTAATTCCGTTCTGCTAGAGGGCATCACGCCTGAGGCATGGAACAGGAGTGTGGTGGTGTTGTTTTTCAAAAAAGGAGACAAAACCTTATTGAAGAACTATAGACCCATCTCACTCCTCAGCCATGTCTCAAGGGTCATCACAAATCGTCTCGCACGTAGGTTTGATGACTTCCAGCCTCCCGAACAAGCCGGATTTCGAAAAGGCTACAGTACCATAGACCACATTCATACGCTAATGCAAATTATACAGAAGTCCGAGGAGTATAATATGCCTCTATAATTAGCTTTCTTGGACTATGAGAAGGACTTTGATTCGATCGAAACTTGGGCGGTGCTTCGGTCTCTTCAGCAGTGTCACATAGACTAATAGGTATATAAGGTTACCTCGTTTTAAGTGATAATATTTTAACAGAGCATCAAACAATAACATAGAAAGAGGACCCAATATTTTTTTTTAAAAACTGGCCCGTTTATGTTTTTATTTTTCCTAACAAAAAAATATTATTTTTTAAGAACACCCTGTTCCGCGACATCGACTCTCGTCTCTTACATAAGTACTAGATAGAGCGAAAACTAGACAGATTTATGGGCCTGAGCGTGAAGGAAGATGGACTAGCTAAGCGAGAACGAGACAGAGGCGTGGGCGTGAGCGTGACAGAAGATGCCTATCTCATGGTACTCGGGCGGTAGGGGGGCGCCCCTGTGCGCCTATTTATTTGGTCCTACATAATAATAATAATAATAAAGGTAACTACCTACTGCATTCGATTACCTATTATTACAAAACACTAATATGAAAAAAACATTATCAACGTGTATCAGTACCTAATTAATCAAACAGACAGATCAGTTAGATAAACGCTAAACAAATAAAACAGCTGGGTATGAAAACAAAGACAAAAACTTTAGGAAGGTAGGTATGTGTCCATTTATCTGAGGCCTAAAACAGCTGGGTAAGTATGATTATCTGAAACAGAAACTCAACTTAGGTAGGTATGTGTTCATTAATCGTAGGCCTAAAACACTAACAGCTGGGTATGTATGATAAATTAAGGCAGAAACTCAACATAGGTACCTATGTTTTTATCGCAGGCTTAAGACATGAACCGCTGGGCAGGTATGATAAACTAAAACTACCTAATTGTGTTGTGTTCCTTCTGTTTATTTAATAATAATAATGAGACAAAGCTTATGTGAAAGTAATCTTTAAAAAGAATACCTATTAAAATTTATTACTAACTTTTAACAGATGTTGTAGGTAATCATAAACTGAAACTACCTAATTGTGTTGTGTTACCTCTGTTTATTTAATAATAATAAGACAAGTCTTATGTGAAAGTAAACTTTAAAAATAATACCTATTAAAATTTCCAATCTTACCAAATCTAACTTTAACAGATGTTGTAGTTACCTACCTATCTAATGAGTACCTATTGATTCCTTTTGATTCAGTAGATGGATATGCACTAAAAATTGCGTGAGTAAATTTAACACACTTTTGTTTTAAATTTCGTTTATTAGGTACCGTAAATAAACATAACACATAAAACGCGAACACATCTTTGAAAATTACGATCATTTTTAATATTTTTCTTTTAATTATCGCACTTGTTCAGTTTTTGTACAGATATGTGGATACAAGTCTTATTTCACAATAAAATAAATTAAAACTAGGATTTTTGCATTGGTTTACAAACACATTTTTTAATCAGCAGTGATAAGTTAACGTTTGAAAACAATGACGTCAGAGATTTACAGTAAAACAGGTTACTACAAATTGAGGCGATGTCTCCTAACCTTATTATGCAAACTGAAGCAATCACTAGACAATCTAGCTATCACGGGCACTGTTTTTTTTTTTCACTAGCCATCACGGCATTCACTGTTCATTCACACACGTATGCACTGAACTGAACCTTTGCTGGAATTGGTGGCGGATAACTGCAGCATTGTGTTGTGCATGCACGTTATCCCTGCAACGTGCAATTGCGCAGTTGTCAACGGGAGGACTCGAGCTCGAGCTGCTCGATCTTCGTCCCATAGTCCGCACCAGCAGCAAAACTTGGACCGTCAAGTGATAAAGGCGTATTCCCCGCCAACAGCAAATCTTGGACCCTCAAATGATAAAGGTGGAGGGCTTCGTTGTGCAGAAACCGCCATAGCAAGCGTCTGCGGTGTTTGGCAGTAGGTGCCGTACCAGGTCCAGGCGCGGTGGGAAATGCTGATGCCGGGAGATGCTGGCTACGGAAAACACACCGCAGGTCCGCGTCGCGCGCGCACACGACATACAAACGCGAATTTTTTTGGCAGACTGACTGACTTGCGTGATCGCGTCGCGCGCACGGCTTCCGGTGGGGCGGGGGAGCGGCCGCGAGCGCGACACGTGTAGGCAGGCCGGAAACACGGCGGCGATGGGCGGCGCGCATGACAATACCTACAAAGACTGAGAGCTCCGCTTAGCAACACGCGGCACGGGGTGTTTTATTTTACTCTTTTTTCTACATGTTTAAAGGCGATTTTCTCGAAAACTAGCGTATAAAAAAAATATTTTTCGTACAAAATATGTTTCATTTATTTTTCTGAATCTGTATTAAAAATATTATCACTTAAAACGAGGTAGCCTTATATAGAGGTGTTAAAGTGTCTATATAGTAACGCCACCATGTCGGTCCGAGTACAGGAACAGAATACGAGGGCGATTCCATTGCGAAGAGGTGTAAGACAGGGCGATGTTATATCTCCGAAACTGTTTACAGCGGCATTGGGAGACGCCTTCAAGCCCCTGGAATGGGAAGGATTCGGCAGCTCCGTCAATGGCGAATAAATAACACACCTTCGTTTTGCCGATGATATAGTCGTTGTGGCAAAGACGCTGGATGATCTTGGCGCTATGCTCGAAGACCTCGACCGAGTATCCCGACAAGTGGGTCTTAAAATGAACATGGAAAAGACGAAAATTACGTCAAGTTCCCTTGTTGTACCCACTCCAGTATCTGTTGGGAACTCAACTCTCAAAGTTGTCGTACGTCTACCTGGGACAAGTGATCCAATTGGGTAGGTCCAACTTCGAGAAAGAGGTCAATCGACGAATCCAACTCGGCAGGACAGCATTCGGGAAATTACGCAAAAGTGTCTTCTCATCTCATTTACCTCAGTGTCTTAAGACGAAAGTCTTCAACCAGTGTGTGTTACCAGTGATGACATATGGATCCGAAACATGGTCTCTAACTATGGGCCATATAAAGAAGCTCAAAGTCACACAACCGCTCGTCGTTGGAGAGGGCTATGCTGGGTGTTTCTCTACGGGATCGAATCAGGAATGAGGAGATACGTAGAAGAACTAAGGTAACGGACATAGCCTTGAGAATCAGTAAGCTTAAGTGGCAATGGGCAGGGCACATAGCGCAAAGAACTGATGGCCGTTGGGGCAGGAAAGTTCTAGATTGGAGACCCTTCGACCAAAGACGCAGCGTGGGACGTCTACCAACAAGATGGACAGACGACCTTAAAAAGATTTCAGGATCAAACTGGATGCAGACCGCTAGTGGGAAGATCAGATGGCGGTGCGAATTTTATAGGAAGAATAAATGTAGATCTTTACTTTTCACCATCGAGAATAAGATAATTATTCGAAGAAGCCATCATAACCACCCGTAGAATAAAAAAACCGCTAGAACCAGCATTGTGGTTTGCGCTCCTCTGCCACGACAAAGGTTGAAACAGATCTAACCACCCGTAAAAGGAACAGCACTGTATCAACTTGAGGCGTTCGGTATGAAACTCCATACTGCAACGCCTATCAAATTCGTAGCGTATCCACCTAGGATCGAGATCAACTTGGGACCCACTTTCGACCGCCGCTGGCGCATGCGTTGTCACGCGGTTACGGCTAGACGTCCGATGTTCGTTGAATTTACCGTCCAACCTGTCAGACATGCTGTCATTCACAAGAAGCACTGTCATAAGTGGTAGCAAACGCGATCCGTAGCGAGGTGTTTGTATAAGAATCGAATAAACGCTTTCTTTTTAGTCCGAAAAATATTAATCATCTTTACAATATTACTACCTTCACATCTATACTAATATTATAAAGCTGAAGAGTTTGTTTGTTTGTTTGTTTGAACGCGCTAATCTCAAAAACTACTGGCCCGATTTGAATTTTTTTTTACGTTGGATAGTCCATTTATCGAGGAAGGCTTTAGGCTATATAACATAAAGATACGACTCATAAGGCCACAGCAGAAATGAAAAATGTTACGAAAACGGGAGAAAAATATTCCTTTCGAGAGCTTCCGCTGCATACGCTGCGGAAACCGCTTAAGTTACACAAAAATCATGTATGACAGGATTGTTCAGCATCAAGAGTTCTATAATAAAGCCCGCGACAGCATATGTCTATCTTATATGGTTGACTTACTACAACCTTTTTTATGTTAATAAATTTGTAAAAAAATAATGCATTATTTTTAGAGGTGTATTATACACACAGGTATTTATTCTTATGAAAATAAATACATTCATCATCACGAGCATTTCATTCAGAATCAAGTTGCCCTTTATATCATTTGATTTCAATAAATATCTTAGGAGCTATCACATTTTTAACATAACTCCGCACCAAAATAATGTTCGCAGCTTAAGTAAAACGTGCGCTTGCGCTAATCTATACTAATATTATAAAGCTGAAGAGTTTGTTTGTTTGTTTGTTTGTTTGTTTGTTTGTTTGTTTGTTTGTTTGTTTGAACGCGCTAATCTCAGAAACTACTGGCCCGATTTGAAAAATTATTTTTATGTTAGATAGTCCATTTATCGAGAAAGGCTTTAGGCTATATAACATAAAGATATGACTCACAAGACCACAGCAGCAATGAAAAATGTTGCGAAAACGGGAGAAAGATATTCCTTTTGAGAGCTTTCGCAGCGTACGCTGCGGAAACCGCTAAAGTTACACAAAAATCATGTATGACAGGATTGTTCAACATTAAGAGTTCTATAATAAAGTCTGCAACAGCATATGTCTATCTTTTATGGTTGACTCACTACAACCTTTTTTATGTTAATAAATTTGTAAAAAAATAATGCATTATTTTTAGAGGTGTATTATACACACAGGTATTTATTCCTATCAAAATAAATACATTCATCATCACGAGCATTTCATTTAGAACCAAGTTGCCCTTTATATCATTTGATTTAAATAAATATCTTAGGAGCTATCACAGTTTTAATATAATCTCCGCACCAAAATAATGTTCGCATCTTAAGTACAACGTGCGCTTGCGCTAATATATTATAAAGCTGAAGAGTTTGTTTGTTTGAACGCGCTTATCTCAGGAACTGCTGGACCGATTTGAAAAAAATATTTCTGTGTTGGATAGCTTATTTATCGAGAAAAGCTTATGGATATAAAACATGACGCTGCGACGGGAGGGGCGGGAGCAAACTCAAAACGCGCGGACGAAGTCGCGGGGGACCGCTAGTATATTATAAAGCTGAAGAGTTTGTTTGTTTGAACGCGCTTATCTCAGGAACTGCTTGACCGATTTGAAAAAATTTTTCTGTGTTGGGTAGCTTATTTATCGAGAAAGGCTTTAGGATATAAAACATGACGCTGCGACGGGAGGGGAGGGAGCAAACTCAAAACGCGCGGACGAAGTCGCGGGGGACCGCTAGTTTAATATAAAATTGATTATAATATTGCATGTTCTATGTCTCTGTAAGTGATCTGTATGCGTGCAAATTGTAAATAAATCAATATTGGTATATTTTTCATGTGTGATAATTCAGTAATTAGTTGGGTATTATCACGATAAGCACAGATTCGAAGAAAAAACGTACTTAGTTATATGTACTTGTATTTTCGCGGTTCGCCCCAAGCTTCGAGGCTTCACGCGCGTAAGTGTCGGATTACAAACTCTTCGTGCTTTTCTGATTTTTGAGCTATATTATCGTAAAATTTTACCAAATAATTTCAAGATTTTTGTGTAAAGGAGTGTCAACCATGCATCTAAACATCCATCCTCACAAACTTTCGCACTTTAACATAAGTAAGAATATCCATAGAACATCTTGTCGTAAAAGAGAACATTTCAATAGTCAATAAGAATTACAATATAAAACTAGAGCCATTAGAATACACGTTTTGTATTCATAATGATCGCATGTTAGTAATCAGTTTTGTTTACAGAAGTATTGTTCGGCGGCAACATCCAAGGTAACGCAGTCATTGTCATCGACGGCTACCGATACTACAAACATAGGGAGAGCGGGTTGAAAACCAGATGGCGTTGCGCGTTTTATAACAAGAAATGTACATCTGCACTCTTCACGATTGAGAATAGGATAATCTGTAGAGAAGGTCAGCATAATCACGCTTAAATCGACCGTAGTTATTTGATTTCACAAAAAAAATGGATTAATAGTTATGCTTTGTAATTACAATTTCTTTTTAATACTTTTATAAACAAAAATTCAATACCTACATGTACGTTGTTTTATAAAATGAAGAACATCCGTTCATCCGTCCGTCTCTTACTACAGCTTTGTTCCTTTCGTAATGAATAGCATTCTCTTTTTATTGTTTATAGTAACTTTAATCAATGTAACGAAACGACACACTAATTGAAATTACTTTACATAATAGTACACAAAAACTGCTGTGATGTCATGGTAGCAATCACGTTCTAAACTTCTAAACATACTAAAATACACATTTATTAGAACAAAGGCAATAACAGTAAGATATGCATAAAAATATCCCAACGCTACTATTTTCTTACACAAAAACGTTTCCTTTTGGAAAGAAGGCGAGAATGGATTTGATTGGTATACTTAAATTTGTACTAGAAACGACCCTGTAACTTGAAAAAACTGATTTAATTTACATTTATTTATTTCTGCAGTTATCCTTCCAGATGATCCCTTTATAACCGTGCGTGGTTCCAATGGTGCGACTTTGCTGGTGGTAGACGGATTTCAATACGCCAAACACACATCCAACAAAGGGAACAAAGTCAGATGGAGATGCAGATTACATAATGCCGGCTGCAGAGCTGCAGTCTACACCGTCGGGAACTCTGTTATTGCTAAGAAATTCGGACATTGTCATTCCGTTTTGGATTATACCTAAAAGTGGTCTTTAAAGCAACAAACGGAACACGAATGACGTTAAAATGGTATTATTCGCACATAGCTCTCCACTTGTCACTTACTCGATTAACTTATTTTATATATTTAATTACGTTATTCTCCAAAAAATAACGTATGAAAGTTTTGATTAGGGACTACTGAACATACGTTACTCTGATCGCAAAATTTGAACCTAAATTGTGTTATGGAAATTTTTAAAAAAATATATTGTACCTTCACGTGCACCTCTCGAAAATGATACTGTTTTGGTTAGAATTAAGTCATTCAAAAATAAAATATGATCGTCGCAATAATTTGAATTAAATTTTGATTAAGAACCCAACTTTGTTAAAAAAAACACGCTTACGTTTAATTTAACTTTTATTTAATAAATCGACCGAATCTTGGTATCTAGCAGTTTTATTTCTTCATAAAGTTATATTATGATAAATACCAATACATGTATTTAAACCGCAGCCTAGCTTCTTGAATTGAATTTCACAATTTATTACTTACTCCACAAATTTTCTAGGAACCTCCGCAGTCATATACACGGGCAGCCGTGGAGGAACCGTGCTGGTCTTCGAAGGTTTTCACTTTAATAAGCATAGAATATATCTTAATGGAGACAAGATAAGATGGCGATGCCGCTTGCACAAAAACGGCTGTAGGGCCGTAATGTACACATATGGAAAACAAGTCATAGGCCCCAAATTCAAACACAATCATCCACCCATTGATGTCAAAAATCATTAATTCATAAAAGTATAATTGAACGATAATGTTTTAATTATTATAATGTACGGGAACTGGTTCCAATTGAAACTTGGCAAAGACAACTACAACAAAAATCATGAAAATACAACCCATCATTAGCTAAATTAAACTAAGTAGTGCGAAAGATGCCGTAACAATATTTGATTGTTAATGACTGTGTTTAATTTTTAAATATAAATAGTTAGTATGTATATTCAACCAATTTAATAGAATAAATGGATTATTTCAATATTTCACTGACATAACTGTGGTTTTATTACTCTTCTTAATGACAGCTATTAGTCATTTCAACGTCCGCCAATATTTTGGTACGCTGTCGTCGCGCACGGTCAAAATAGAATAGTATAATTAACACATTCCAAATATCAAAATTTATAAACTTTGTGTTACCAGTCTAAACATATACTAAATGTAGGGATGCAAAGCGGCCCTCTGAACTTGCAACAACGAGATCTCCTGCTGCAATGAAGAAGATAATCATGACCTTCATTGCCGTGAAATGATATCATCCTCTTCGTCCGAGAACTCAATCGCGAGCAGATGTGTGTCTCGTTAATTTAAAAAACTATCCGTGTCTTTTAAGCGAAATCAGTGATTAAGTTCGAGTCAATAAGTGCGAGGTTTGCCTATATTATATAACATAAAATGAACTATTTAAATTAAAAGTGTATCGGCTACGGCAAGCAGCAGCGAGAGGGGGGACCGCTACTCACCCCGCAAGAACGGAACGCCTGCCATTTTTGATCTCATTCTAACAACTGTGCTACGCCGCATCGTCCATAAGCTCCGCCCCTTGCTACGCGCTACAAGACTATGGCTGTTTGCTACGCGCCTACGCACGCATTACTGGGTAAAAGATTGTTTATCTGTGACTTTTTATTCTAAAACATGAACGGAGTGAACAACCAGACGTTACGTGAGGACGATATGAGTCAAATGGAAACGTCGGTAAATGACACTACCCCACCGAATTCTGTGTTCACACGCGCAAGAAATATTACAGCGGATGACCTCAATAACTTCAAAGAGGAAATAAAACAGATGATATCATCTTTATGGAATGCTCAACAGCAAGAAATACAATCCATTCCCACCACTTTAAAGGAGATTCACCAGTGTAATCTTAACATCGAGAACTCCATTTTGCTATTAACGGCTCAAAATGAGGAATTGAGTAAACGAGTGTCTTTGTTGGAAAACAAGGCGAAGCAAGACCTTTGTCTTGCTTCGCCTATATAGTCTTTACTATATCGCATTACTTGAAGACAAAATAGAAAGCATGCAGATTGGGTCTAGAAAAACGAACTTTGAAATAAAAAATGATCCTCGGCAGCCCACTGAGACAAAGGAGGATCTGGTTGGGATGGTTTTGTGTTTGTCCTCCTCCATTGGTAGTTGTCTATGCAAAAGTGACATCAAGGACGTCTATAGGGTTCGTGGCAAAAACAAAGACTCCGTAAGCACCCCGATTGTGATCGAGACTACGTCAACCCTCCTGAAAACTGATTTTCTCAAACTATGCAAGGCTTTTAACACCAAGAAGAAAAACAAGCTGTGTGCTAAACATCTGGGACACCGAGTGTCAATGGATACTCCAGTGTTTGTGTCCAAACAACTCACAGCAAAAGCTGCACGGCTCTATTTCCTGTAAGCCTAACATGCACGCCCCTATACCGTTTATCACGTCGATAAAATAATTTTATTTCCTAAACAACATGTTTTGACACATATTTTTCACTTGTATATCAATCCTTTTTGCTTTTTAAAACAAATAAATACAACAAAATAACTAAAAACCTTTTTTAAAATGATAAAAAAGACGTTTGAAATTTATCGATAAATGACAAATAGGCGCGCATCTTAGGCCCGCTGGCGAGAGACTTAGTGAAAAGTGATAAATATAAGTTTTGTTGGACGGCATACGGGCGAGTCTATGTTATGAAGTCTGAAAATTCACAAATAATAACCGTTAAATCTGAGGCCCAGGTGCAACAATTATTTAATAGTGACTGACTAGCTTACGATATCTGTATTACTTTAAATTGTGTCACACAATGGGTCTGTTTGTTACTTTGTATTTTGCTGCTAATTACTTATTTTTATAGTAAAGTACTTGCGTTTAAGATTTCTCAATATTCAATATCACTTACCATAAGAAATATCTATACTCAATGTTATTTGGCTAAGTTTTACACTTACACTCCACATCACATCACACATAGAATTTCTAATTATCAATTTTACACAAACACATACTTACATATGCATATTTGTGATCCATGCACAAATATAATTAACCTAGGTACTAAAGATAATCATCTATATGTAATGTGTTTAACAGCGTGTTTTATTTTCTCAAACATATTGCTAATCTTATTAATTTATTTATATCCTCTCAACTTACTTTAGACTTATTTGATTTATACTACAATAAATAAATAAATATTTTCATTTTCATTTTTCTTTTTCTTTTTCATTTTCATTTTCATAAATATTTTCATTTTCATTTTTCATTTTCATAAATATTTTCATTTTCATTTTCACCCCGTTTTCAGTTGAACGTTTAGTTTATCCCTAATTGAAATTAATGTCAGATTTCTTTGGCTGCAAAAGGACTACAATAACTAATAAAGTACTTTGGAAATCAAGTTCAGTCATATTTAACACATTATAATCCTTCAGACGGTGAAATAGCCATTGACTCTTGCTAAGTTCATACAAAGCAAATGTTATACGATTGTATTTAGAAATATTAAAAACTTTCAATTATTTTTTTTACAATCAACAAATGGTCTTCTTAGTTATTTAAAAGCTCCACAAAATAGTATAGTATTTTTTCATGTTTATAACATAAAGCTATTCTTTGATAATGAGTTGCACGTTTTTATTATAATTTTATTATAATATCCGTAATTTTCTGTTTTTTGACGACTCGTGTAAATGCCACGACTAACTAACTATCTTCATGGTTTCAATTTAGTTTCAGAGGTTTTCTTCAAGCAGTCAGGTCGTAGAATCGCGATGATCCTGGATGGCAATAGGTTCGTCAAGCACAAGGAGAATTGCCCAAAAACTAGATAGCGCTGCGTGCTCCACAAGCTTGGTTGCCGAGCAGCTGTCCACATTGCAGAGAAGGACACTACACTCAAATATGATAATGAGCACAACCATTGAAACTTTCGTAATATTATAAAGCTGATGAGTTTGTTTGTTTGAATATTTCATATTTTTTGATAATTTAAATAATTATCAGTACTTAATCAAGAAAAAAAAATATTCGAGTTCAATGTGTGGTTTAAAATCTAGTTGCGTTTTTCTATGTACGAAGATGATGTAGTTAGCTCGTAGCAAATGCTACGAGAAAACTAATAAATAGATCGTAGCAGTAGGCTCGTAGCTAACGCTATGAGCTACGAGAACTACATAAATAATATACGAGTATAGTGTTGCTATGAACTTGACTGGCTCACTGGCGTGTGCCTTGTGCCTATATTCTTTGAATTAAAACTAACGTTTTTGTTTGTTTTAGGTAATAATTCCTCCCGCCCGAATCTGGTTCCTTACCAGTTGACTTTGTTGGTAATTTTATAGTAGATAAACTATGTTGGTAATTTTATCTACTTTAAAATTACCTAGTTGGTCGTTTATTTTTTGTTTCACAATAAACGTGATCACTGATAAAATATGGTTATGTTTAAATATAATGTTTATTACTATCAACAAAGTCTTAGTTTCTTTTTGTTGTTCAGTAATGACCCCAGTTGAGATATTGTAGTTAAAATGATAAAAACTATTAGCACAACTGTAACTTGTCTCATAGAGGTCGGCCAAGTGCATGGGACACGCGATGCGTTGATATACGAAGTAGGTTCAGACTACGACTCAAGGTCTCCGCCGCCTTAGCACGTCCAAACCAAAATTGCTTGCACAAAAACATGCGACACATTAAGCAAAAGACGACGTGACGTACAAGCGATTTTGGCTCTTGAGGTGGTTAGGCTCCCATGACTTCTATAGCACGTGAAGGTAAGCACTGCGGTCTAATACAATTGTAATAAGGGTCAGTTAAAAAAAAATGATTTAGTGATGATTGAACATAATGCACCAACTCGAAAGTCCTTAATTTAAATAAAATGCTCTGTTTAACGCTTTGAGCGACTAATAAATTAGACTAGTAAATTGATATGTGTGCTGTTAAATAAATAAATGAAATTAAAAAAAAAACAACTGCTTTTCTTTCTGAAAGTATTAGAATTTTGCTATTAATCTGTTGATGCTTACTTATTTGTAAATAAACTATTTTTTGTGTTCTTTATTAAATTTACTTTAAAATATTCAGCAGTAGGTAAATGGAATATTGTTTCATTTCCAGAAAATGCATACCAAATTATTGAAACAAAAAGAGGAACGAAACTGGTCATGCTGCAAGATTACACGTTCCACCGGATTAAGGGTACGATATGGGCCTGTTCTAGCCGACAGGCTGCTGGGTGTAAAGCAAAAATTCGACTGGACAAAGATAACTCCCTATATATATGCAGTCTACTCCACAACCACGCTCCGCCTAGGTACCATGTCAATGAATATGGGCAATATGTGAAGTTACTTTCGAAACAAAAAATTGAATCTGGATTTTTATAATAATTTTATAACAGTTTTAAGATCGCTTGCAACTCTTCTACTTCTTCTTTGTTTGCAAGCCATTTTATATTCAGAGTAAGGTGGCGATGGCCGCGATAGTTCATAAAAAAATCTTTCAAAATTCAAATGTGTTTATGTTCTTATTTATTTAATCATCTTAAATAATTTTACCGCCCCGTGCAAAATCTGGACAGGCCGCTAGATAAATAAAAAACATGGACAAAATTTACACTTTTACTCGTTCCATTAAAAGTTTTTTATAACTGTCACCTATTACTACTACTCTCTCACCATTTTTGAGAATGTCAGCCCTTTTCAAGAGCGATTTTATTTATTTTGTTCAAACTAGTATTGTTATAATGTTAGTGATTAGAATACTAAGATATGAGATTGTTACCTATAGCTTTATTATTTTAAGCCTCCGATATTTTGCCACCGTCGGCAGCGTCATGGTCACGGAGTAACATACTCCGTCATTCTTTAGTTACTCGGTGATGATAGCGCTTGCAACGGCGCTGAGTGCACACTATCACAGTAGAGTCAATAGATTCTATTATGTTAGCGTCAACTGAAACCAAATGAGATAGTAGACAAATTGCTGATTAAGGTCAAGATTTGGGTGCATTTAAGTATGCATGTTCCTCTTCCACACTCGCAACAGACTCAATCCTATGTAGGTGTGTGCTACTCCTTACAATTCGGTATAATTATTATTAATATTTAATTATTTAGGAATAATAAACAAAGCTTGTAATATAAAGTTCCCATAAGATCTTTATATTACATTTATTTACACTATTTACATAAGAATTAACCTACTTATTATAATACACTTACAAACTAATTACAACTACACTTACAAACTAACGAACTTACGCGTAGCCACCAAGTTGGAATTATATTATAACATTTTATCGCGCGCGCGTAGCTATCTTGGCCCGACGTAATGGAGTCGCCGCCCACGGCGGTCCAAGCTGTGCGTCACAGCGGCTGCACTATACTAGGGCCGTTCGGCGAACGATCCCGAGCGCGTGCATTCGATGAACCAGTCCGAACATAGTTACTACGCGAAGCGCACGCCGTTCGCCCGCCTTCTGTACCTATCGGCCCGAGCGTATTTTATTACCGATCTTGCGTGTTATCATTTCATCCATACACCTTCTGCATACAACTAGGGGCAAATACCTCGCCCCTAAATATGGTTGAAATTTCCCACAATATGTGTTTCAGTATCATGTAAGCATTGAATGGTTGTTTTTTTGTTGTGAAATTTGATTTTCCGCCTATAACATTAATGCAATGTATTTATCTATTGTAGTTTTACAATATATTTTTCAGGTCGTTGGTTCCTAAAGAATTAATGTAATTTTTATTTTTAATAAATACATTTTGTGTCATAAAGGGAAGGAATGTAGTAGTATATTAATGATAAGGTAGTCATAAATTCATAAGGGAAATATTGTAGTGTATGCTTTTCACTTATGGGACAGTTCTAATACAGATTTGGAAAGCAACAGTCGTGTCTCTTATTTGAATGTAAATGATACCCAAGGATATTATAACCTACCTGTACAAGCACAGGACATAACAATATATAGTTATAAATAAATTAGTAAAAACATTACAACGAGTACCGATTTTTGGTACCTAATGTCAGCACCTCTCAAAAGAAATTGATCAAATTTGACCGTGATCATCTGTTTAACCAATTTCAAACGAAAAATGTTTGCACACATGACACAAAAACGTGCGTCACAAATAAAGACGAAAAGACTAAAAACAGATCTGCACATTATGCACATTCAGCACATCAGGTGATATATTTTTGTGTAGACCCTAAACTCACGTGTTTCTCTTAAAATAGTCAAATGCGCTATTTTTACAGTGATTTTATCCACAGTATTTCTTCATAAATATTTTTTATTAATTTGTTTATGTTTATTATTAAAAAGTATAATGTTTGTGTTTCATATTTTAATTGTAAAAAAAATATTCAACTAAATATTTTCATTTCCAGAAAAACCATACAAAATTATTCAAACACTCTTTGTGTTGTGTGGAACAACATTGATTATGTTGTAAGATTACACGTTTTACCGACACGGGGGTACGATATGGACCTGCTCCAGCCGAACTGTTACTGGGTGTAAAGCAAAAATTCGACTGGACCAAGATAAGTCCCTGTATGTTTGCAGTCTACTCCAGAACTACGCTCCGCCTAGGTACCAAGTCAATGAGTATGCGCAATATGTTAAGCTGCTTTCTAGAAAAAAAATGAATCTGGATTTGAATGTTAATTATTTAACAATAAAGTTTTTTTCATAGCCCGATGTCTGATTCATAATAGTATAGTAATACAGAGTATATATAGTAGAGTGTCATAATCTTGGACGAATAAACCACTGGACGCGCACTGACGGGCAATTTCGCTTGTGCCCCCTTAGCCACGAAGCGGGCTTTTTGGCCTCACTTACAGGTGACGTCTTGTCAGTACGGTGATAGAGCTCAGTGAGAAACATCGACGGAAAAAATGGGTAAATGTGGCTTATTTTTGTGTAAAAATTATAGCGGCAAGACAAAAAATATTTATTTTCATCCGTAAGTAACGTTTTATCCCAAAAAAGCTGTTATTTTTCATGAAAATAAAGAAATGTGTTTTCCAAGAGAAAACTAACATTGCCATTTAAAAAAGTGGTGGTCAGTTACTACAAAATCAACAAGATAACGTATACTTTATACGGTAGGATTGTCGTATGTTTATCATTCGTTCTCTTGTCAGTTTAATTTTAATTGTGCTTGACAATTGTCGATAAATCATATCGATAAACATTTATTAAATCTACTGCTTAATTATCCCATAGGAGGATTTTAATGGTGCAAGGCTATATTGTGTACTAACGGGCTGTTTCAAAATGTCTTAGGAAGTTCACACTAAGTGATACTTGCCAGACCGTTCATATAAAACGACGTTCTATGTTTCAATTGTTCATTTGATGGTTTGAGCATTACATGCCCATAATGTAATTTATTGTTTTGGTGATAAAATTAAATATAATTTTACAAAAGATTCGTTCATTCATTCGTTCCACACATATCGATAAAAAATATCGACACTTCCATGCACTAACAATTATTGACACGACAAGTTCCCCCCGCCCCGCAAAAAGCAGCTAATGATGTTTTCATACATTCGCTCTTGCGATTCACATCCAGTGGTTAATTCATCCAAGGTCATAATAGGTTAAAACTAATAGATTTCCCGTCTGAGTATACAGATTGTGCTGATCATTTCTGTGTCGATCGTGACCATATGCTTATCCTTGATACACTGTATTCTGGCATTGTGACCGCTCTCCGCGAGACGGCGAAGGCCGTGGCTGGTCGAGGAGGCGCGCGGGTGGGGCGTGGTGACTCATGCAACACAGGATGGAATAAACACGTCGCAGGGGCTCACAGGGAGGCTAGGTCTAAGTACAACCAATGGGTACTGTGTGGTAGGCCTAAGAAGGGCGCTGTCGGTTAGAGCGAATATGATAGCTCGCAGGTTCGCCAGGTGCTCAAAAGAGATCAAAGCGACGCTCTTTCGGGCGTATTGCACCTTGCTCTATTCGTGCATCCTGTGGGCTAGTTATACGGCAAAAAGCTACAGCGCTCTCCGCGTCCAATTCAATAATGCGTTCAGGGCGGTGTTTTCACTCGACTATGCGCAAAAGAGCTGCATCTTTGGTGCGCAGAGTCCGGGCCAGCTCCAACACCGTCCTGGCGATGAAAGCCGCAAGACCGCATTCGTGCTATATTCGGCATTGTTGTGAAAGGCATAGCACTGTCCCGATGCCAAAAAGGATGGACTGACTGTATTTAATTTGTATTTTAGGTTAAAATGACATTTACGTAACTTTCTAAAATATAATTTCAATGTTATTTATTTATTATTTATTTAATTTTGCCAATCAATTATAGTGACATTTGTATTTAATTGAATAAACAGTGACATTCCATTCTATTTAATTTAATTGATTAATTTTAGAAAAGTGATATGTAACTTGTATGGGTGTAATTTGCCTAAAATAAATAAATGATTTGATTTCATTTGAATACTATCAAAAGCACCACAGCCCTGCCGGCTAGGTTCAAATTCGCTTGCAACTCGGGTCGACTTTTGTTAGAAGTGACATATTTTAAGCCGCTTTATAAAAAAAGAGATAGACGTTTCTTAAGCTTTTAATAAGTGAGAACCCATTACTACTCTTCTCCTACCGATTGTCGATGATGTCAGCCCTTCTCAAGAGCGATATGCCAAGTGCTCTGGAGATATTATAGTAATCATATTATATGTGACTAGGGCTCGTGTGAATTTGAGAATGAAACTCATATTTATATTATATATTTTCAGACCTTGCATTTAAAATGATTATTTCGCAAAAGGGCAAACCGTTGATGCTGTTACAAGACTACACGTTTTACCGACTCGGGGGTACTATATGGACCTGTTCCAGTCGAACTGTTACGAAATGTAAAGCTAAAGTTCGATTGGACAAAGACAACTCGCTTTATATATGCAGCCTCCTCCACAACCACCCTCCACCTCAATACTTTGTCACTGAAAGCGGAGAATATGTTAAGTTATTAACAAGGAATACTCGTAATTAATCGGATATTTTAAACTTAACAGTAAAAGTTCAGGCCATAACTCAAGTTGTGAGCTGCTTAACTTATTTGCTTTATACCTATAAATAAAATTTTAACCAGCAATAAGCAAATAAGTATATATAATAATATCTTAAATCCGTTTAAATAATTACGTTTCATAACTATGTAGGTATCATTGAGATCTATGCTGTCTTACCATTATCAAACGAAAATCGCTTGCACATTCACCATGCAGGCGGATGCTACTTAAATAAAACATAATATGACCGAGGGAGAAAGTGATTTGGCTCTTGAGGTGGTAAGGCATAACATTGAGAGTACTATAAATTTAAATAGCCATACTCTGGAACTCTGTATTTGGAATCAGTGTTGATGTATTATTAAATGTGCCAGGCAAACTGTAAGCAGATGTAATGTGGTGTAGGTCTATCGGCCGCAAAAAATTCAAGACAGATAAATAAAAAACAGTTGAGCTTATGACCTCTTGGGTAGAATTTGCACGCTTATCTTAATCTCCCAAATCCCATGTGAAATCGTACTAATAAAGAACTTACTTATTATGTTCTACTATTAAGACCTATGGTTGACTAGTAGATAAAGCTTTTACCATAAAGTTCACCAAATGTTCCGTTTGTTTGAGCATCAAAATTATATTAATAAAATCTTTTTATTTTCGTTCAATACCAAAAAGAGTCCAGCAACTGTCTTCGAAAAAAAAATTGTTAGTGTCAATGCAGGTAACTCAAACAAAAATGGTTCTGGAAACCTCAATGTTTTTAAAACAACTTAGAGTTTGCCTTTTATCTATTAACCCCTCCCTAAAGTATGATTGTTATTCACTTTTTGTAAAAAGCATAGTAAAACAGTTAACAGGATTTATCAACGTACCAAGTTTCAGCTGTATAATGCTAATAGTTTCCCGAATCCCAAGAGAAAGGGTACCGTTTTTTGCCCTTCGGCAACGGAACCCTGAAAAACCCGAGACTTGTCTCGTCCAAGCAGGACTTAAAACTTTTTCTTTTCTTTTCAGATATTGAATTGAAAATGATGCATTCGACCCGAGGGGAAGTACTATTGATGTTAAACAATTTTATATTCTGCCAGTCAACAGGCACGATTTGGACTTGCTCGAGTAGAGTTAAGAAAAAATGCACAGCTAAGGTTCGTTTGGAGAAAGACAACACACTCGTAGTGTACAGCTTGAAACAAAACCATGTTCCACCGATATACCAATTGAATTCGGAGGTCTAATATGTGAAATGCATTAATTTTCGTAGTGGGGCAAATTGAAAGAAAAAAGCTAAACTTTAATTCGCTCTCAGCTAAATTGTTGTTGTGATCTGTCTGTTTTTGTTTCTCGTCTCCAAATTTGTCCAATAAACAATAATCATTATTTTCTTCTGAACTTGGTGGGACACGCAATCGTGACCCAACAATGTCATTTGAAATCGTTATTTAACACAAGTGTGAAGTGGCACCCTGTTAGTAGAAACCTAAATCTGTTTTAATATCAAATAATATAAATTTTGCTACACGTTTTTTTATTCTACTACACACCTAAAATTAGATATACATCAACTTTTTAAAAATTAAAAAACAAATTAAAAATAACGATATTCTAACCTCCATAATTAGAAAAAATATGATTGGAATGATTTAAAATATAATTCAGTGATCTCAGAAAGTTTTTAAACTAATTTATTTTATTTTTACTATTACAAAAAGAAACTCTCAGAACAGAAAGTTAAAATTATAAAATCAAGCAGAGGAATGCAGTTGGTGCTTATCAACAACTACACGTACTACCAAATGTTAGCCAGTACTCCAGTAGTAAGACGTGGACTTTCTTGAGCCGGACAGGAAGAGTCGGATGCAAAGCGAAGGTAAGATTGGAGGAGAATAAAACAGTTACGCCTTTGAACCTTCTCCATGAACACCCGCCTCCCGTGTACGGCGTCACTTGAGACGGCATCGTAATAAAATCGTAAGTAGATCGGAGTATGATAGTTACTTCATACCAGATCACTGGCATTAGCCACCAACTTTTACCAGGGAAGGAATTAAAACAAGCTTTAAAAATAGTCATGCATTGACAGCAAATCTGGGAATGGATCTACTTAAAGAAGCGTTTCTTATACTCAATAGCATCCCCAAATGTGTGGTCAAATAAAATATGACTTACGTTATAGTTGAGGTTATGATACTTGTATTACCTGGTTGCGGGATGTTTGCTGTGTAGCTCGCCTTTTTTTAATTTAACTGATTCATTAACTGTCTCTTTCTCTATCTATAAGAACGTAATAAGGTCTGTATTTCCAGTATAAAGGATAGAAATCTTAAATCAAGCTGATTGTAATTATGTCAAAATTAACGAACCTTTTCGTTAGTGTTAACACAATATCTGTACTGAGTACATACATAAAGTTTTTTTTTCTTCAGGGATTCCATATAAAATGGTTGAAACATTGAAGGGTCGTCATCTGATAATGATAAACGACTATACATACTATAAAATATCAAATGCAAGAGTATGGACGTGTTCAAGTAGAACTTCGTTTCGATGTAAAGCTAGGGTCAGATTGAGTGCAGAAAGAAAGATCATATCGTCTAATCAGGGGTGCGATTGTGTAAAGCAATCGTATTCATTTGACAGTTCAAAACGTACGGTATGGTCTGTCAAATGGCAAAGAACAAAGGGTTTGACAGATCATATCGTACGTTATGAACTGTCAAATGAATACGATTACTTTACACAATTCCAGATCTGACCCATACACATCCTCCGGCAAAATATCATATCACGAAAGATGGGAAATATCTAAAGCTTTAGATTGGTGGCAGTCGTCGATAACAATGACAGAGTCTACCCAACGAAAACGTGGCATAGAGATTGTTGAACGTTTGATAATGGCAACGTTTTACGACCTCAAAAGCACGTCATAAAAGTCGCAATAATTTTATATTCTAGACTTTACTACATTTACTGTAACAATTTACTTGAATATTTTAGTAATTAAGTTTTAGCCACATATAAGTATATAAATGATCGTTTATTTATGAGTGCACAACTTATTTCTTACAAACTTTGTTAGTTTTGAACAAAGATGCGATTGTCTAAATCAATCGTATCCATTTGACAGTTCAAAACGTACGTTATGATCTGTCAAACAACAAAGAACAAAGCGTTTGACACATCATACCGTACGTTTTGAACTGTCAAATTAATACGATTGTTTTACACAATTCCACCTGATAAGTTTGTACAACTGTCAAAAATGTTCTGTCTCAAACATCACGCCGCGACTGTATCGAATCTAAGAGTAGCGCAGGGTGTAAAGGTTGACATTTTGCAACTGCTTCGATGTTGCATTCACTGCAGTCGCGACATTGACAAATTATGTAGGTACTGTATATTGGTGACTGCGTCGAAACTAACGCGCGTTAGTATCGATGCAGTCGCGCTTCTCTATCGATACTAACGTGTGACAGCATCGATGCCAAATTAAATCGTTTCCTTGCGTGAGTCACAATGCTGTCTGTATCGAGTGAAAACTTTTGGCAGCTTATTTTGATAGTGTTATATCTTGCCTTTGATAGTTCTAACAATGGCGAAAAAGTAGAAGGCATGAGCGTACATAGAATAATTGTCTTTATTTGTTCTAAATTATAAACGTCAGTAGCTATACCGAGGTACAATGAATACTAAATTTACTAGAATAATAACCGGACGAGTGCGAGACGGAATACCGCATTGCGGATTTCCTGCCTACTTTACTTGAATATAAGGGATCGCGTTGAAATGTGTTTTTTTTCAATTTTTTGTTGACGTAACTATTAAGGGTTCCATTATTTTACTATTTGGCTACGGAACCCTTAAAAGCTTTCTTTTTGACACTGTTTATTACGGTGCTTTGGATCAAAACGATATCGTTCTAGTGCCGGACTTAGTCCCTGGAGTTATTTAGGCCCAGAACTACACATGTCTAGTAGTAGATATTTTAATATAACTTTGATTATTGATATAACTCTTTAATTTGAAAGATTGTTATTTGTTTTGTAATAATGGTGCCCACTTAAATAACGCGCGTCACAAGCTCGACGAATATTACTCGCGCAAATTTAAAGTTTATATTTGCTTTAGAGAATTTATTTATAATTTGTATATTTAATTGGACGGAAATTAAAAAAGATATGCTATATTACAGTTTTCACTAGAAAACTAACTTAAGGTCTCTGAGCTAAACTGCGGACGGACGGACAGATGGACAGTTGACATGGCGAAACAATTAGGGTTTCTTGTTGGACTACGGAGGAGTGTGACAGTAGAGCATTACCCAGCTATAGGATGTATGCATAAATCTTTATTTATTCATTTAACTGTTTAGTCATAATTTCAATATACCTCTGCCTTTTAAAATATAATTTCACCAAAAATACTTATATGTGCATATGAGATAGAAATCTTTAACACCATACTATCTTTACTAGTTTTAAAAAAATCTTTTTTTTTTAAGGTATTCTATATAAAATGGTGGAAACCTCAAAGGGCACTCATCTGATAATGATAAACGACTATACATACTATAAAGTATATGGACAAGTATGGGTGTGTTCCAGCAGAACTACATTTCGATGTAAAGCTAAGGTCAAATTGAGTGCAGACCGTACTATCATATCGTCCAGTTTGACCCACACACATCCTGCAGCAAAACATCATATCACGAAAGATGGGAAATATGTCAAGCTGTGAATAAAAGTTGTGCTAACAATGAATGACATAAAATCTAACCAACGAGAGCATGATCCCAAAAGATTTAAAATAAATTATTAACTTTACTGTCTAACAAACAGAATTAAATGTCACTCTCATATCGTGTCAAACTTTTACAACCGCAGCGCCACCTGCCGAGAAGTCAGGCTTAAACCGAATGACGTCAACATATTATTATTATTATTAGCTTTTTTTAGGTTGCAAAGAGTTTTGCACTACGATTTACCGTAAGAAACTGGCGAAAATCTCGTATTGTTGGGTTTTCTAGGGACTTTTAGTGTATATATTCTCTCAACACCCCGAACGATTTTTTTGACAATATTGCTAAATTACGCACTGCACAATAAAATAAAATATCCTTTAAATAAATATCCTTTGGACATTCCCACACATCGCCATCTAGTCCCAAAGTAAGCTACTCAAAGCTTGTGTTATGGGTGCCAGACAACGGATATAATACTTAAATACTTTTTTTTTGTAAATGCATACATGATATACATAGAAAACACCCAGACCAATACAAACAGACATGTTCATGCACACAAATGTTTGTATTGTGCGGGGATCGAACAATACTTTTATAGAGTGGACTATAGGATATCTCCATAGATATCGTATGTTGAATTTGGTTTAGTTTTTTAATATTGTTTAAAGCCTATGCTATAAAACAATATTTATAACAATATTTAAAAAACTAAACAAAATTCAGCATGATAACCAAAAAAACTTAAAATAACGTATTCATCTTATATTTAGGAGAAACACATTCTTTTGGAGTCTGTGCATGATGTGTGTAGTATGTTTGTAAACTTGATATCATGTTCCAAATCCAAAAGAATGTGTTTCTCCAAAATAGAAGACGAATACGGTATTTCAAGCTTTTTAGTCATTTATTTCAATTTATTATTATTTTTTGTTGCATATTTGAAAACACTGAACAACTTAATGCGTGACAAATAAAATTATTGCCTTTAAACACTGACCAACAAGCTAACGTACTCCAAAAGTTTCCGCCCACAAAAAATACTGGACCGATTTTGATGAAATTAACATTTTATCACTGTAAAATACAAACATTCAATTATACAAATATGCATATATACATACACTTACGAATATATACATACATTTAGTGCTATGTACTCAGTCAGTTCTTATATAAATAGTTAACTATAAGTTTACGTAATTGGATAGGTATGAATGTCTTTATAATAGACAGATATGTTTAACATATAAGGTTCCGTGTTTACTTTATTTAACCTATTCTCTATACCAGTGTTCCGCTAATTGTGTGTCACTAGTAATTGTCTCGAAAAAAAAGGGTTATCTTACAACTTAATAAATGACATTATAACCTTTTTTTTTTGTGAGGGTAAGAAATAACATAGAAAATGATTTTTCATTTGTGGTGTACTTTTAAACGTGTTCTTTTTCCTAGATGTACCATAAACACAAAAAGTTTGCGAAACACTGCTCAAAGCTCAAAGCAGGTATGGAAGTACTTGCTTTTTAAATTGCGCATTGTAAGTTTAATGTTATGCTTCGTTCTCGTTTTGCAAACTAGTGCATAAGTGTGTAATTAAGAAATTAATTAAAATAAGATTTCTGTCTGTTTGTATTGTACAAGTAAATATGTTTTTGAAAAAGAGCTTGACAGTTTTTGCAACGGAGCTTAAAAAAGAACTACCTACCTGAAATAATTCCCGACTTCAAGCATTAATCAACGGAACTCTATTGTCTTTTGCAGAATTGGATTTCAAAATAATAAATTCATCGAGAGGAGGTTTCCTATTGATGATAGATAGTTTTACATTCTACAAACAAGGGTCTAAAGGAAAGATGTATATATGCACGAATAAGCATACACATGCATGCCTTGCCAAAGTGAGTTTGGAAAGTCCTACCAAAGTCGTTGCAATCAATCTTGAGCACAACCATAGTCCACCTGTCTACCACGTCACTAAAGAGGGGAGATATGTAAGAATGAGCTAAATGAGATGCCACTGGGCACAGCTTACAGCGAAGCTACGAGCGTTGCCGTGCGTGCTGTTCACGCTTAAATGTAGAACAACGGAGTTGCGACGCACCGCAATCAAACCGTCGCGACGCTCCGACATCGCGCGACGCGACGCCTCAAAGCATCGCAAATGTTCGTGTGGTATTGCATTTACTTGTTTTGAGTGCCGGTTCCAACAAATAGACCGCAGCCGTCGCTGTATCAGAAGTTAAGATATAGGTAGTAGTAGTTTAATTATAATCTAAGTAAGGTATAATAAAGATCAAGAGACTAATGAAACAGCTAATATTTTGACGACCTCCGTGGTCGAGTGGCTAGCACGCTGGTTTCAAGCGTCGCCATCTCGTGAGGTTCCGGGTTCGATTTCCGGTCGGGTCAATGTAGAAAACGATCTTTTCTATATTGTCTCGGGTCTGGGTGTTGTGGTACCACCGTTGTGTATGATTTCCATAACACAAATGCATTGGTTACTTACTTTGGGATCAGAGCTATGTATGTGATTGGTGTCCAATATATTTAAAAAAAAAGCTAATATCTTAGTCTGTAGAGTAGTTAGTAAAATATAATTAATTAGTAATATGCAAAACTTTATGATGTTATTTTGTAAGCCTAAGAGCCGGTGGAAAGTCGACCTTTAAGGATCTAATAACTCAATCAGACATATTTTTGATCAAATATATTTCTAAATATGTAATAAATTACTATGATTATTTACCCATTAAAAAGTGATCATTGTTTTTTTTTTAATTTGATCAAATTTGTTTTATTACTCTTTTTATTACCGAATGAGTTTTATCTCATTGATAGTTATTGACGATAATTATTGTAAGTCAATAGAAAAAAGCCTCTTTCGTCAGTTAATTTATGTAAATGTAGGAAGTATGAAATTATAAAGCCATGGTAAAGGTTGTCTGGAAGAGATCAATTATAGCGATAAGACCGCCTAAATTGTACATTTCCTCGAAATGAATTTGAAATGAACCTATCTGGTGTGTATGAAAGATTTTTCTTATATTATGGTTTTCAACAAGTGCTGAGCAGCATGTTAAAGTTGATACAGACCACTGTATCTGTATCATCGAGTTACCAGATCGATAAAGGTCAATCTACCATGTTCTCCTCTAATATAACGTGTTGTACCAATAAAATATTTAAAAAAATGATCATTCATTAACCTTTAAGGATGACTTGTACCATGAAGAACTAATAAAATTTACACTACCTAATTGTTTTTAATTTTTGAAATGATAATCAGAAAATATTTTACTAACGTGTCAACATATAAGTTCTTCCTGTATTGGCTTATGATATTAAAATAAGAAGTATTAAATACATACGAAACATTCAAAGAAAAATGTATCTTGTAAAATATTATGATCATAAATAAATGTTTCGACACGTAAAGGGGCTTGTTGGCCTAAGAACCCGATTGCTGGTTTGCCGTTCCACAAAGTCTTAAGCTTTAAATGTGGTTGTATAAGTTTAAATTCCTTAGGCATGTTGACTTTTATGAGTAAGGACAGATGATTCGATACTTTAAACAGCAAAACATCCGGTTGCCGTCAGCGCCTACTTGAATCCTTGACTTCTTAGCGAAGAAGTTATATCTGTTTGCGTGAGTGTAATCTGTACCCCAATCACGAACTTTAGACGTATTCGTCACGTTATCGTAGCGAGTTTACGCAGTACAACGTTAGTCGGCATCACGAAGCACTCTCGTGTCGTGTAGTAAGCTCGATAGCATTGACGAAGATGACGTCATACTAACGTAAATATGGCCGTTGAATGACACGTCCAGAAACAAGTTAAGCGATCTTTTATATGAATATTATCGAAATATATCATGATATTCCAGTAAAATCTAAGAAAAATCAATAACGAAACCAAATTACGATCAATATGTTTGGCAGGGTTAGCAAATGTAAAAAATTTGGTCTATTAAAATATGAAGTTATATGTTTTTCTGTAATCTTAAGATTTTTGAACTGTTTAGTAGACTGTCAATTGACAGACTGACGTTATGCCATCAAATAGTGACAAATTAAAAAGTTATACAAAAACATACAAAAGATTTAATTAAAAATTATGAAAAAATATTAAAATAACGAGGACAAGTCGTTTGCAGTACAACGTAATAATATTTGAATTTTTGAAAAGTAAGTATGTAAAAGTAATATAAGTGATTAAAGTGCTTTTATTCATTGGCTATTACAGCGAGATAAACTCTAACTAGATTTTATTTCTCAAGAAATTGTGATTTATCCAAGCCCTCAGCTCTCCAAGAGGACGCTGTTTCTAACAAATGAAATGAAAAGCATTACGTCAATATAAAATAAATATATATTATTTTTCAGAATGAAGACAGACCAAAGTACAATGTGTAGAAATACGCCTATATATGCCAGCTAGAAGAAATAAAGTGAGTCTAGCAGTTCCGGCGGTCTTCGTTACTCCAATATATATATTTAGAGCAAAGATGAACCCAACAAGATCAAAATCGATACACCTGTTACAAGTTCCCTGTTCTTGATTTCTTTTTAAGTTAAAAATGAGGTGTATAAGATAACAAATATTGTAATAAATTTCATATTTCTAATGTAATGTCATAATTTTAGAATTATAAATATGACCACTAACGTTTTCTTTATTCCACACGTTTCTTTATTTCTCGCCAAAAGCCAAAGCTCTGTTTGTTGTTATATGTGATATTTTGAGCACATATAGTAAGAAACTATGTGTCGGATCCGTACGTTCTCACTAGTACACACACACCCGTTGAAAACTTTCGTCTTCAAACACTGAGGTTAATGAGACATGGTGACGCTCTTGCGCTGTTTCCCGACCTCTGCCTAGCCGGCCGCGTTGGATTCGTTGATAGACCTCTTTCTTAGAACCACTTGTTGTGAGGCTCGGTTAAGGCTTTCGACTGTAGTTCCAAAATCTCATCTTTGCCTGCACGAATAGTATATTATCAATAAACCGGAGGTGAGAGATGTATTTGCTATTGAAGTTGATGCCGAATCTTTCTCAATCCAAGAGCTTGAATCAGTCTTCAAATGCAGCTGTGTGATAATTTTAGAAAAAAATACAATTTAGGCGGTCTTATCCGTAAAAGTTACCTAGTTTCTCTTCGCTCATTTTTGACACTCAGAATCTCAAGTAATCTTGTTGCAACCCACGATACTATACGTCAAAGAAAGAATCGTGATCCCAAATCCAGTTTAACACTATAGAAAATGTTTACGCACAGTAAATGTCAGGTATTTGATCTGCCAAATTTAGTTTGTGTTACGTCCGATAGAGGCGCTTTCAGATTCTCATACAAATGATTACGTTACTATACGAATACTTTGACGAAAATTATTCGTGATAGGGGTACTGACACCGCGCGACTGTCGCGCAATAACGCATGCGCACGCGGTCCGACACTGACGCTTCGTTTTATCGTGCGATAGTTGCGCTGTGGCCTCGGAGGACTATCCAAAACTTTTTTATATGATTTTTAAATTACTTACCGATTCTTTATTAAAGTACTATTTAAAACCGCTCTAAACTAATATTCATATCCATATTGTTTCAGAATCACGACCACTTTAAAAAAAAAACCGTTGACACCTGCTGAAAAACAGCGCAAGTATAGAGAAAAACTTAAAAAGGACCCGAAGAAGTATGCCCAATATAAAAAGAAGAATTTAGACAGTTATTACGCTAAAAGAAGACGGTTAGTAAAAGATATGACGCCGGAGGAGCATCAAGCATCTAAAAATAAATGGAAAAGCATAAAAAAGAAATCTCGTCGTGAGAATATTAATAAACCAGCCACCCAACATAGGACGATATTGGAAGCAATCAGAATCGCTTTGAAAGAGGAAATCGATACAGATAGTAATTGACTAAATAAAGATTATTAATGTGCTCTCCGATCATGGTGGCCTATCTCACCTGAGATGAACTACGTGTATCTGCACGGGACATTCGAGTACTATACATTTTATCTAGTGCTGTTTTAAGTTCTCCCTGAACCTTAACTCTAATAGTTAGGAAAAATAATATTAGGACTCAGTCACATTTAACAAAAGTACATGGACCCTTACGAGATAAAAATGTAACGATTGCGTATCTGGTTAGGGCTAAATGGTAGGAGAAGTATTAAAGGATAAACTTCTAACCTAAAAGCATCGTATTTGTTTATAAGACACGATACAAAAAGGAAACGAGCTCAAAACGTAGCTGTTACTGAATGAAGATTATGGATAAATAAACGTAATTTCAGATACTGCCGAAAATCTGGAACTCTTTTTTTGAATCATTCGCGTTAGTATTTCGATTGTATCTCGTCTGGTAGTTAAAAAAATAAGTAATCTTTTTTATCATTCCCTATGGTTGTAAACTGATTTTCAATCGGGTCATATTGACGCGAATGATTCAAAGGTAAGGCCCCTGGGACCTCTTGTTTAAGCCTTATTACTATACCATGCATAATACTTTAATTTAATTACTTTATTAATGCCTACTGAAGTATTGTTGAACTTATTATAAGTTTATATATTTACACTGTCATATTAAGAGTAATTCAATAATTAATTTACCTATGACGACCTCGGTGGTTTAGTGGCTAAGCACGCTGGTTTCAAGGCGTCGCCGCTCCGAGGTCCCGGGTTCGATTCCCGGTTGGGTCAATATAGAAAAAGTTCATAATTTTACTACATAAACCTGTAAATCATTTAATAACAGTGTTGGATGTAGTTTTTTAGGAGAAATAAACATTATGGTGAGTTATTAAAAAAAATATGTATCATAAATGTAATATACCTACTCAAAGAAGCTACATGCAAGGTTTCAAATGGTTAGTCTAAATTATGTATTCAAATTTGTAAGTAAATTCAATAAATTAAATTAAATAAATTAATATTGAACACTGATAACCCATCGCCCTGGGGGCGTATTGCGATCCAACTTTAGCCGTTAAATTTCCAGGCAGCTCAATTCTGACTCAGTGTAATCGAATATTATCAATATAATAATAATACTACAATGGTACGAATATTAATATTTATGTTGTGTAGTTACAATATTGTTATAAATATCATGCGAAATCGCAATTGGAATTGCTTATTTTACAGTAAAGCTGAGCCGCTTTCCTATCATAAGTCAAAAATGCATCGCAATACGCGCCCTGTGTCGGAAGTCTCGACATAGTTCCGTGTAAAACCACCAGGTGGCGCTCGAAAAATGCTGAGACTAAATTGGTGTTTTCGTGTATGTATTGATTGAGAAGAATTTTTGAATGATGCTTAAAAAACTACAAATATTTTTAAAGATTTATTAAAGATATAGCTACGTAAGTTAAAATGATATTTGATGAATAAGAAAATCATAAAATTGAAATTGTCGACGCGAAATGTCAAAAATGATGCATCAGACTTCGCCCGCTGATCCCAACGTAAGTAGCTCATGCACTTGTGTTACAGAAATCAGAAACGGTGGTACCACAACACCCAGACCCGAGACAATGTGACAAAACTGGAATCGGACCCGGGGCCTCGGAGCGGCAACGCCTTGAAACCCAACGTGCTTAACCACTACACCACGGAGATCGTAAAAATAGTTATTCGTAGTGTTTCAAAATTGCAACCGCCGCTGGAGATTAAAAATCTGATAACGCCTGACAAAAAGCAACGCTACAAGGAAAATAATACGGAAAATCCAAAAAATATGCCGAATTCAAAAGGTAGGATATAGAATGTAAACAGAGAGTTGGTGTAATAAGAATGTGAAGAAGCCTAAAGCAGACATAAATATCCATAAAAGTGACGAGCTCCGAGAGAATGTAAATATATACGCAATCTCGAACTCGATGTTTTCATAATAATCTGTTTTTTACGTGTATATGCGATTAAACACTTTAAAACATGTTCAATTTACTTTGTTTTGTAAGTCTCAATAAAATTTACTTTACGGTGAACAACTTTAAAAAACAGTTCGCATTGTTCGTTTTTGCCATATGTTGTTGAACATTATCACCGCAGAAAAGCTGTAATCTTACCTACCTCAATAATTATAGTATGGAAAATGTTTAATTTTTTCAAGTTACCGGTACAGTCATAACATAAAAGTTTTTTGTAAATTCACTTTTAAATATGTATATCCAATATCATTATAACTAACGCAGACACATTGTACAATATCGTTTAAAACTATCAGAGTCACTACAAGAATTATATCGACTTGACTTTATTTATTATAAATACTTTTAAAGTCTTATTGTGTAGCCTTAAAAATATATTTAAGTACGCTTTCACTGGTTCCTATTAAATCATTTATTTTGGTTTGAAGATTTTTCATTTCACCTTTACAGCCTCTTATTGCCACCGCCTCTAAGTGGCCACTGCTCTGCTGCCATCAGATATGATCTGTTCTAATCTATCCCTTCTCATGTATTTCAGCAATCAAGTACTCTATGGTTGACACGGGCCGCGGTGGAAAACTGGTCATGATAGGAGGATACACCTTCTGGAAAATGAATAAATGCAAGGGTTGGACCTGCTCTAACAGATACAAGCAAAAATGACAAGCTAAAATCAAGCTTGACGATGACATGATCTTCATGTACTCTCTGGACCACAACCATCCACCGCCAAGTTTTCGTATGAAGAAAGACGGGACTTATATGAAGATAAGGGATTAGAACTCACCACTAGATCAAGTGATTCCCGATACGAAGCTTATGATGTCACACATATTTATCATGTTTTCATAAAAACTCTACTAGCTTTATTTTTAATCACTTGCGTCAATATTGTTGAGTAAATTTTGACTTGATTATTGAAAAAACACATAATCAAATATTATACTCAAAGGCATCCGCTGCTGAATAACAACGTCGTGGTATGGTGTGGTGAAGATCTCAGCCGCTCAACCATTTTCAAACGAAAATCGCTCACACGCGAAACAAAAACTTACGTCACTTCCTACAAAAGACGACCGGATGTGCAAGCAATTTATGCTCTTAAGGTGGTTAGGCGGCGGAGACCTTCTTTGTACACACGCTCCGCTGCTACGACTAATACGAAGCAGGTGCTTTTATGACAAAGTAGAATTTTATTATTTGAAACAAAAAGATAAATGTTTCTACCTTCATTTTTTTCTACCATTGTATGTGGATTTAATTTTCACATACTAATCCTGTTAACTTGAATTATAAATATTCTAAGAATATACTTGTTTTTATTTGACTCAACTGCATGATTGGTATAAAATGCATACCGTGCGTTCGTATCTAATGCATAAGATACACGATCTTACTTTTCTATGTGTACATCCGGCCGTCTGAGCCAGGCTTCTATAGAGATCTTGCATATCTAGGCTGATAACGAATCGTTAGTGACGCTGATGTATCCAGGTTTCATCGTTTGTGACGCAATAATTTTCTTGGAAAATCAAAAAAACTAGGCTCAGACAGCCAGAATTTCGCATTTTCTGACTTTCCAGATCTCAACTATCAGAGGGTTTCAGGTCGCTGTTTCTTATAAAATGTTTTGTGACGCGTTAGTGACGGTCATCCGAAGTAGTTTCATCCATTTTAATCCAGTACTTTTTGAGAAATCGTGATAAACGTGTGGCTCAGACAGCCTGATATCCGGTCGTCTGAGCCAACTTGTTTTTCTCTATATTTCACGAAATGTTACGTTTCAGACAAATGTTTTTAGGATTTACTGATGTGACGACGTTAGTGACAGCTCTCGACCAGATTTGAACCTTCGTGACGCACGCGTTTTGGAGAAATTGAGAAAAAACTGCTGGCTCAGACAGCCGGATGCTGGCTGTCTGAGCCACCCAGTTCTACCACTTCCAGGTGTTGTACGAAGCTGAAAACTCAGCTACTCTGATGTGACGCGGCCTCTAAGTACAAAAAATCGTAAGTGACGGCTCTATATGCCACCAATCAAAAGTTATAAGCATTTCAAATGTTTTCCATACATCGATGCATTTGGGTGGCCACACTTCGCACTCTTTATGGAAACGGAAAGACAATTTAGTAGAAAAAGTAAGCTAAAGCCCCTCATATCAAAGCGGATGCTTTCTCCTGCTATTTAAATATTTAATTACGTAGTCAATAACTACGCTGATGAAGGAAAATATGTTAATTATTTATTTGAAAACAACCGCTAGTTTATCGAAGGTACTACAATATTAGAGAATTTTGGTAAGGTACATACTACTTACATATTACTCGACTCTTAACATGTGATTTTACGGCCCACTTGGGATAAGATGCAAAAAATCAATATAAATACTAACTTAATCATGCAAGTCGTTTTCTTTTTTGTTTGGATGGAAAACTTAGTAATTCATTGACTCGTCCCACCATGCCTATATAATATTTGGGACGAAATGCGGAAAATCAAAGATATATTTACAAACTGTAGCTCGTCCTGAGTAATTCTTAAACTTTCTCAACGTTTAAAAGAAGGCTTTTATTTTTATTTCTAGTTTAAAGAGATGACCTTACCAAGTTTATCAGACCATGTACACTTGTACAGGCTCATATTTTATTCACCATTTAAAAAATCAGGAATATGCTATCAAGTTAAAGAAAATATGTTAAATAAGAACATTAAAACACTTTTTAATCACTGTTAATTCGACATGCAAGATAGCGTCAGACGAAAAAGTAGACATTTACAGTGATGACAGTTGCTGAAAAAAAATCCGCACTACTGATTAGTGACTGATGTACTGACAAGAAAACCTGCACTTACCGAAGTTAATCATTAAAAAATGCATGTAAAGAAATTTATGGTGATAATATTGGGCTAGTTATACTAAAAGGGGGCACAAAGACTTATGACAACAATCAGGCATGCTTTGACGTGAGCTCCAGACTCAGACCTCAGTAAGCAGAGCAGTATTTAGTTGGACTACTTACTACTTTTACTAGGCGTAGTCAGCGTTCTCTTGAAAAAAGCTAGGCTCCAGGCGGACTAGGCATACTCAGCGCTTTGCACTTACTTTTTTACTCGGCGTTTAGATAGCTGTTTACTGATACTTCTGATATCACCCAACGTCTAAGAATTACCATGTGGAAGTCTCCTGTTATTGATATTTTACTAAATAATAAAGTTATTTTACGAATTGTTTTTGGTGTAGCATTTATACAAATGGTAGTTCATCAATTCATCCCATACATGTCAACAGCTTATTTTGGACGAGATGCAGATAATTTAATCAAATGATTTTTAACGTCATTTAATGTAATCAGAAAGTTAAAACTATCAATATGAGTATAATCAGAAAAAAAAAATATTGTTACAAAAAAGTTAACACAATTTTGTAGTATGAAAGGAAACCCTTTTAATGATTACAAAGTAAAATATAATATACATCTGATAAAACAATTTTAGTCAAATGTGAATAATACTCCTCGTAAATAGGTATACTATACTCGTCATAAAATCAATAAAGTTTACGAACTAAGTAAAAATCCACGAGCACAAAACTTACATCATTGCTTAATTAAAACAAAATAATTATTACTTGTCCTATGAACATAAACTTTAAAAGAAGATAAACGCTACAACCTGTGGTAATAAACATGACAAGTCTAAAACAAAATATATTTTTTTCATTTTATTTCATTATTTTCGTAAGTTGGTTTCTACGCACCTCTCTTACCGCCATATCCATTGTTTCTTACTTACATTTTTATTTATTATGTATACATTTTGTAACATAAATATTTAAACTTTCTTATAAAATTCAACAACAATCTTTTGGGCTATAAAAATAAATGATATTAAGTGGATGATTTCTTTCTATCCTGCATATTTTTATATATATGATCAGCCATTTGACCACTATCACAACTGGTGGTAAGTGATGATGTCGTCGAGGATTGGTCATGTCTGATCAGTAATAGCGTAATCAATCTTCTTTTAAAAATGCCCAAATTAAGGGTTTCGCATAAGGCGCGTAGCGCATTCCATTCTTTATTCCCCCGCATCAGAAATATTGTACGAACAAAGATGGACACAAAGATGGCGCGCGTCTCGTGTTCCGAAGGTGAATAAGGCTGGCTTAGTAATTTTTGTTCGTAATAATAATAAGCGGTCCCAGAGAACTGCGTTTCACCTTCTGCGCTGTTTTATGGTTATTATTTTGCACCCAAAAAAGCAGGAGACGATTTGCATAATGATTAAAATTAATTATTGCGTCTTGTCCCAAATGGGCCGTTATAATATGGGACGAGTTGAGGAATGAGTACTTAGTATGTATTTAATACCGAAAAAGTCTTATATTGTAGTAACCAGCTGGAGCTAGTGATTATTTTTAAATAAAGAGTAATTTTAAAACCTGGAATACCCCATACATAATTAACATATTTTCCTTCATCGGCGTAGTTATTGACTACGTAATTAAATATTTAAATAGCAGGAGAAAGCATCCGCTTTGATATGAGGGGCTTTAGCTTACTTTTTCTACTAAATTGTCTTTCCGTTTCCATAAACAGTGCGAATTGTGGCCACCCAAATGCATCGATGTATGCAAAACATTTGAAATGCTTATAACTTTTGATTGGCGGCATATAGAGCCGTCACTTACGATTTTTTGTACTTAGAGGCCGCGTCACATCAGAGTAGCTGAGTTTTCAGCTTCGTACAACACCTGGAAGTGGTAGAACTGGGTGGCTCAGACAGCCAGCATCCGGCTGTCTGAGCCAGCAGTTTTTTCTCAATTTCTCCAAAACGCGTGCGTCACGAAGGTTCAAATCTGGTCGAGAGCTGTCACTAACGTCGTCACATCAGTAAATCCTAAAAACATTTGTCCGAAACGTAACATTTCGTGAAATATAGAGGAAAACAAGTTGGCTCAGACGACCGGATATCAGGCTGTCTGAGCCACACGTTTATCACGATTTCTCAAAAAGTACTGCATTAAAATGGATGAAACTACTTCGGATGACCGTCACTAACGCGTCACATCACATTTTATAAGAAACAGCGACCTGAAACCCTCTGATAGTGGAGATCTGGAAAGTCAGAAAATGCGAAATTCTGGCTGTCTGAGCCTAGTTTTTTTTTGATTTTCCAAGAAAACTATTGCGTCACAAACGATGAAACCTGGATACATCAGCGTCACTAACGATTCGTTATCAGCCTAGATATGCAAGATCTCTATAGAAGCCTGGCTCAGACGGCCGGATGTACACCTTTTCTATTGTATTATGATGATGAAGGCAGGATTTATTTTTGTAAAGTTTATAAACGACTTTAAAAAAAATGAGTTTTCGTTCTAAACTTATATCTATGCCGAAAGACAACGCCGGTATAGAGAAAGACTTAAAAAGAACCCGAAAAAGTATGCTGAATATAAAAAGAAGCTTTTAGATAGTTATTACGCTAAAAGAAGACGGTTAGTAAAAGATATGACGCCGGAGGAGCATCAAGCAGCTAAAAATAAATGGAAAAGCTTAAAAAAGAAACGTCGTCGTGAGAATATCAATAAACCAGCTACCCAGCATGGGACGATATTGGAAGCAATTAGATCCGCTTTCAAAGAGGAAATTGATACAGATAGTAATTGACTCAATATAGGTTATTAATGTGCTCTCCGATCATGTTGGCCTATCTCAACTGAGATGAACCATCTGTACGGGACATACGAGTACTTGATCTAGTGCTGCTTCAAGTTCCACCAGATACCCACAGTAGACCTATCCAGATACGCTAACGCTTATATATAAGTAAGGGTTTTAAAAAGGTAGGGGTAGATTAATTATGAATTAATAACGTAAAAGTATTCGTCACACGATATAAACGGTAACGAGTTTGATAAGTAGTTGTTAAATAATTGCATTTGGGTCAATATTTAGAGAGACTCTCTTAATATTATAATTCTTTAATAATTCGAACGTCAATTAAAAGTCAAAGAAAATAAATATAGAAGTCACAAAATAGAAGTAATATTTTTATTTATCTCTGCCATGGATTTAAACAGATTTTCATACGATGGTTCAAAAGCAGAGGACTGGGACCTTTTCATATGCCAGTTTATTGCCATATCACTAAAACATGCGAAGCCGTGGGCTGATTTCATAAAAATAACCATGCATAAGTTTTCTTTGACTGGTTCTTGAGCAAAATTATTTTTTATATACCTACTGAACAACTGTTGAACTTAGTAAACGTTTCCATATTTTTCATACATTTATTAAAATTGCATGAATCATTTTTTTTTTTTACTTCTAAGTAAAACCTGAATTCCTTCATTGTTATTTAACATTGAAATAATGATTTCACTGGTGATTCATTTAAAGTTCATATCCCACATCATACATAGATAAATCAGATGATAACATTGTTGGATGTAGAGTTTTTAGAAAAATAAATTTAGTGGTGGGTTTATAAGCAATAGCACAAAAGCGATTAATTTTTAAAGAGTGTTGACGTCCAACACTGATGGGGATAAACTCAAAAGAGGTAGTTAATGTGTCCCCGAATCAAATCCAACTAGCCATCTGCTCGGGTCATTCGCAAAGTAAGGAACCAAGTGGGGAGTAAATATTCCAAACGGTCTCGAACAGAAAGAGGAAAGTAATATGATAAAAAAATATCTTTCTAACGTGAGTATTTTCTTCCAGGTTTTCCTAGCGGCAAGATCAGACAGGTCATGCGCTTCAAAACGGCACTCAAAGAAAACGCTGCGTCGGTTGCTACGATAAACTAAAGCTTTCGTTAAATGCAAATTTAATACTAAAACGTCATAAAAGCAGGGAAAGCTCGATTTAATTAAAGTAAACGTCTATGTTTATACCCAAAAATATCAAACATCTTTTATCATTGTTATCTTTTTTATATTTTTATCAATTTTTTTACCATTTTTGAACTGTACATAAGAAAATTTAGAAACATTTTTTTTTACATATTTAATGAGGCCAAAAGATCTCAGACGCACTGAAAAAAGATAAAATATTGCCTTAAAAACATCTAATCAGCACTAGCTAAAAGTCCATCAAAAATGGTGTCGCTGCAAACAATAATGATCATGTCAACTTTTTAGATTGAACAATTCACAATCAACAATGACAATGAGTAGTTAGATTGGTTCAGTTTAGTTTAGTTAATAAAATACTTTCTGTATTTGCTTACAATATAGGGATCAAAAGAAGTTTATTGTATGATGCGACATGCGAAATATGTATCCTCCTTCTATATGCTGCATGATATTACAACTTATACACTACAGAATCTGCAACGTGTAACGTTAAATGCTCAGGACCTGAAAATAGTATTTACGGTATTACTAGCAAAATTGAACCACTTTTTATTACCCATTTATAGTATTTTTTTATTCTTCTTGAAAATGTGATATAACATAATATTAAAACATAATATTATTGTGATACTATGATAGATAATTAATGAGATCCAAAGCTGCTTAGTATTTATGTATAAATTACAAATGTATGATATAAGTGATGAAAAATAATGTATCGTCTTCGGATATAAAGCGCAATGTCCAAAAAATTGCGGGTTCGCCGCCTCCGGTGTGACGTCGCGGTTCATGCTGTCACGTCACTTAGTGTTCTGGTTAATACCTTAATCATTCTTTCGATGAAATGTGTTGCCTGGTATACTGTTGGATTCAGGTCCGCCTAAATATGTTTAATTTTGTATTTTTGTGCGTTAAGTTTTAAATATAAAATGTGTCTTAAAATTTAAGTATTATAGGTTAAGTATTTTTTTCATATTAGTATAATTAAGCAGTAATTGAGTTTCTTCTTGCTTGAGTAAATAATGTTCGGTAAACGGTATATTTAAAGAAATAGTTCGTGTTATAGTTTGATTTATAATAATAATTTTAAAATATAAAAAATAAAATATATAAAAATAAAATGTAAAAAATCAATTTTGTCAATTCATGGACCCGACCATGGGATGAGATGAGCAGAAAGACGTTTTTTTGCATTCACAGACATTTTATTATAATTTGGAAATAAATTAATCAATCAAGTTTAGATCTTAACTATCTATTACAACTAAACTGAAGATTGTCGATAGTTCAACCACATAGTTTTTTTTTTTTTTTTAAAGGAGTTTTGTGTTTTGCTATACTCTCAGAGCTATTGGACTACTCTGAAAGCACAACCAATGTGCTACAGTTTGATGGTTATTGATTAATTTGTGCTTGCGGCGGATTGTTAAAATCTTTGAGGTGGTTGACTATGTATTTAAGAAAATTGTGGAATGTGTTCATAGTGGTTTCTTTTGTAATTATTTCAGTGATATCTAATGGGTTAATGTTAAGAGTGTTGCAGGCAACGGTATGGTCCAAGCGTTTTGCGGCAAATCGTGGGCAGTCTTCAATCAGGTGTTTCCAGGATTGCGTGGTGAGGTTATCGCAGGGGCATGTGTCGTCTGCGACAATATGAAATCTTTTCAGATATTCCTTATGAAAGCCGTGGTTTGTAAGATACTGCGTGATGAAGAAATTACTGGGTGAGATAGAGAGGTATTCTGTAAGTTTAGCGTATGTAGGGAAAAGAGTTTTGGTGTAGTGACATTTTTCGGGGTCCATGTATAAGGCTTCAGCTGCCTGTGATGCTTTGTTTTTATTTTTGAGCTTAATGTAGCTACTTGGGGCCGCGAGATAGTCAGGACTACGGGGAAGCTGTGCAGCTGATTTAGCCGCGGCATCCGCCTGCTCATTACCTTCATACCCAACGTGAGCTTTAACCCATGCCAGCTTGACGGTGAGTTCTTGTGATCGTGCCTGTCGTAGATGATGGTGAATCTGGACTACAAATGGGTTGTGACTGTTAGGGTTTGAGATTTCTTGTAGCCCGGACTTGCTGTCAGAAAGTATAAAACATGGTGAAATTCTTTGGGAAAGGATGTACTCACAGGCCTTTTGAAGTGCAAACAGCTCCGCCTGGAAGACGGAACAGCAATCGTGAAGTTTGAGCTTCATGGTTGCTACCCGCCCTCCCGTCGGGCTGTGGACAACATATGCTGCTCCTACCATACTGTCGTGTTTGCTCCCGTCTGTGTAGATACGCCAGGTGAAGCTGGTTTCCATCTGAGCAAGGTCTGAGGCAGAAGATATTTCTATGTGTTTAATGCCTCTCCGCTCTGACGGATGAAGTAAGCCAGATGGGTTACAAAGTTTCTCAACTTGCACATTTTCAGGTAGATAGGAGGAGACACCTGAAAGTTTTGTATTTTCAATATCGGCTACAGCTGCAACTTTGGCAGGAAGCGGCGTGAGCTGCGCCAACGTTATGGAGGCCACCGTGCTTACAGTTCGGAAGCCTTGGATAATTTTGATGGCGAAGAATCGCTGCAGCTGCAGAAGTTTCTTGTTGACGGACTTATATCTGAGGGCACACCCCCAGATACCCGCTCCATAGACTACAATAGGTTCTATGACCTGAGAATAAATAATTTTAACATTCTCTGCATGTACACCCCACGTGGGCCGAATGAATAGTGACAATTTGGCGTCAAGTTTTTTAACCTTTTCGGCTATGTAGTTGACGTGTTTTATAAAGCGAAGTCTCCAGTCAATTATAATCCCCAAATATTTAATTTCATCTACATAGTGTAATATGGTTGATCGAATTTTGATATTACATGTGGTGGAGCGATTAGTGAATGCAATTACCTGGGTCTTGGACGGTCCGAATTCTAGTTTGACTTTTTCACCCCATGCAACTATGGTTTCCAGGGCAGAATTTATGTTTTCTTCCAGTCTGTCAGTGTTTTTGTTGTGGGCCACAAGGAGGACGTCGTCCGCGTAGGCCTGGAGACTGCAACCTTCCGGCAACACTGCGAATAGAAGTTCGTCGAGGATGAGGTTCCACAGCATCGGGCCTAAAACGGAGCCTTGGATACAGCCTCTAGTCGTGAGCTTGCTGACTTTACGATCGGCAAAGTTTATACAAACTTCCCGGTCCTCCACATAGCTAAGTAGCAGTTGGTAGATATTTTCAGGGCATTGAGCGTCTCGTAGTCTTTTAAAAATTGCCGGC
The DNA here is from genome assembly GCA_963924145.1 of Pyrausta purpuralis. Taxonomy (NCBI): domain Eukaryota; kingdom Metazoa; phylum Arthropoda; class Insecta; order Lepidoptera; family Crambidae; genus Pyrausta; species Pyrausta purpuralis. The sequence goes on from OZ001643.1 coordinate 27,175,380, forward strand.
CACCAGGCGCGGTCAAACGCGGCTTTGATATCAAGGGAGACAGCAATGACTTGTTCTCCATTGGACTTAGCGGCCTTAATGACATCGAGGGCGCTGCTGATGGCCTTAACTGTAGAAGTTTGAGATTTGAAACCATACTGCTTTTGGGAGCTGGACTCAGTTGTGTTAGGGTGGTAGGTTAGGCGATTCGCAATAAGCCGTTCTAAAAGTTTTCCGTAGACATTGAGAAGCCCAATGGGTCTGAAGTTTGAGAGGTCTGTGTAGTTATTTTTGTTGGGTTTGGGGACTATTTTTGCAACTGCTATCTTCCAGATTTTGGGGAAGTATTTAAGACGTAGGCAACAATTCATGATGCCTAAGATCTCCGCGGGAAACCACTGTCCAACCTGTAAGCATATGTCGGCTGTGAGGTGATCTAGCCCAGGTGCACGTTTATGATTCATCCCTCGGAGTCCTTCTAGGATCTCCTCATAGGTAAAAGGAGGTTCAGACTGAGTGCCAATAGGCTGGTGCATTAAGGCACGAAGATTGAGTTGTTCTGGCGTAGTGTCTGGCGTGTCATCGGGATAAAATTGATTAATTAGGGCTTCAGCAGTATCCTGCGAATCTTTTGTGTAGGTACCATCAGGAAGTTTTAGAGTAGCAGGCGCCTGTGTGATGGGACGCGTCTTGATGAGCCGGTTTGTCACAGACCAGACATCTTCTTTCTTTTGGCGATTGCAGAAGTCTTTAAAGTGTTCTGTTGCAGCCGCTTTGAAGGCGTCGGAGTAAGTTCGTCTAGCCCGGTCACGGGCTGCTATTAGGTCTTCCAGTGGGTGGTTGCGGCGCACTGCTTTGCTAAGATCATGGTGTATTTTAATGCAATTTCTTTTAAGCTTTTCTAGATCTTCGTTCCACCACGGGGCTCTCCGGGGTGGAGCGGTAGACTTAGGAAGAAGATTATTGCAGGTTCTTTGGATGGCTATACTGAAATCCTCAGTATATTTATTAAGTGCGTTTGTGTCACATTCCAAGAAATTTGGCGGATCTGGTAAGTGTCGGTTCATTTCCATGATGAAAGGAGTGCGAAGTTCGTACCATTTTACGTGTGTACAATTGTATTTATATGTTGATAATTTCGTATTTCTAACGGGTCTGAATGTGCCAAGGTTTGCATTAAAGCAAATTGCACTATGGTCAGAGGAGGGGCACACGCTGGCGTCAACTACCCATCCGCTGACTGTCACGCGCCCGTTGTTGCTAGTCAGGGTGATATCAACAATGGAAGTGCGGAGAGTTCCGTTAGCAGCTGCGTGAAAGGTCGGAGTGTTGCCTATGTTGCAGGTGGACAAATTATTGAGAAGTGCAATGTCATATATTGAGCAGCCTCTGGGATTGTTTTGCTGTGATCCCCAGGAGACGTGATGTCCGTTGAGATCTCCACAGATAAGATGAGTAGACCCGTTTGTTTCACGTAGGAAAAGCTCCAGTTTTCTGAGGGTGCTTGATTCATCAAAGCGGGGTGTAATATATGGATGTGAGATATAATTTTCGACCGGATCTGTCCCTAATCTGTACAACGCACATGTTAGAGCTTGAATGTGCTGTAACACCAACGGTGGCGAACAGGTTAGTTTTTATAAGGATTGCAGATTTAACAAATTTGTTGAATGGGAATTGGTAAGTTGTATAACCTGTAAATGATTTGAAAGTACCGGTATTTGAGACATATGGTTCTGTAATGAATGCAATATCACAGTTGGAGTTGATTAAGTGACAGTTTAGTTCATGTGTAGCATTTCTGCTTCGTGCAAGGTTTACCTGAGTGCAATTAAGGGTGTCATTGTGTGTTCTGTTTGTTGTTGTAGAGGGAATGCTAGCCATAATTTGTTCTGGATTTTATTTTATCAGTCATTAATTGTACTCGAGGACATTGATGGGACGTAGCACTGTGATTAATGTTAACTTTCAAGTTACTGTTTTTGGAGTACTGTTCACAGTTGTGGCAATGTATTTTGGTTTCGTCTTTCTTGACTGGACAAGATTGGTAGGTGTGGCCCGGAGCGGCGCAATGGGAGCATATTGTGGTACTTTGGCTGCATCGTGCTTTAGTGTGCCCGAACTGTAAGCAGCTGAAGCACTGAAGTAGAGGCACGTAATTTTCGACATGCACTCTTTGGTGGTCTAGGTTGAGCTTGACCGCTTCGGTAATGACACGCCATACTGATGGGGCAGCCATAAAAACAGCGTTGTACAAGGTCTTGTTTTTGTTAGCCCTCTTGAATTTGAAAGTGAAGTCCTCTTCCTTGGCGATAGCATTACAGAGGGTTTCGTTTTGACTCTTTACGATGTCTGTCAGATCTTCGCAGGAAATTTCGTTTGGGATGCCTTTCAGGATCACCATAGGGCTAAGCAACTTGGAAGCCTCAGCTTTGACCTGGCAATCGGGGTGTTCGAGTTTTTTGAGGGCGATCTCCATGTGTTCGACTGAATCGAACTCGACACGAATTTTATTATTCGAAACGTACTTAACGCTTGCCGGTTAAAATGTGGTGTCCTTAAAGGAGACGCTGCTCCTCCAGTTTTTTAGGGTCTCGGCCGGACTAAGTACTTTCTTTTTAGACTGAACTATGATGGCTGGGCGAGTTTTAGGGGTTAACCTCATGGTGTTTTTTTCGTGTGTCCGCGACTGCGTAGCTTCGGAAAATGACCGCTGCGGGTGAGACTGCGATAAAGGTGCGGCCTTCTCCAGCTGCGGGAACCTCAATTTGCCAAACTCCTCCTGAATAGTCCGGCGAACTGCCTCAATTGTGTTGGCTGTGTCAACGGTTGACGCGTTGTTCGCGGTGGTGTTGACAGCGGTAGTGCGCGGAACTACCTCAGTATTTGACGTAAGGATCTGTCCAATAAGTTTCGTCGTTGTGAGAATTGTTTCCTTGTTAGCCTTTTTCATATTCAAGCTGTCTTTAGCGGCTTTGTCTATTGTGTTAAGTAGCTTTAGTAGCTCGCTTAGTACGGGGTTCTCCAGTAAGTCATTCCGGTTGGAGCGACCACTAATAACAGTCAGAGTGGGAGTCCCGAAGATGGGCGATTGAATATCGGAGTCGTTTTCTAATTGGTTTGTTGCTGTAGCTGCCTCGCAGCTGGGGTTGGTCGTATTTTTGTTATTTGTAAAAGCCATTATAATAAAAGTGTTTGATTTCATCTTTTGCGCTCTCCACCCTCCACGGAGCCCTCATATGGGGGGTCTAATACTTTGACCCAGAGCTACGCAAAAAATATAGTGCCAGGAGAAAAGAGAAGAACAAGTAAAGGAATAAGAGAGAAGAAGAAGGAAAGCAATAGGGCCGCAGGACGCGACGGTTTAGGGCAAGCGCAGAGAACACACCGACCAAAGGTGCTCACTGGCGAGCCCGCCGCCTGCCTGATTCCCCACCCCCGGAACTCGCCTGGCAGCCAGTCTACTGGCCACCGCAGCCGATTGATCAGGACTGGCTAGTTCCCCGACCTCCCGTTTAGACCGAATTTGAGGCCAAAGTCGCGTGTTGCCTGAACGGAGATGCGCTAAGCGTCCTTCCTCGTCCGGGCTCAACTCCCAGGATCCTCTCCTCCGGGCTACGGGTCTCTACGCACGGCACAAACACGTGGGTGGCGCTATCCAGTAATTTCGGTTCAGGCCACAGAACCCCCTTCACATCGTAAGCGGATATCCCGTCGCTCTTCGGTCGCCAGAGCCTCGTCGGTAATAGCAGGGTGCACCACGTGCAGGTGAGGTTGACTTGAGAGAGCTAGATGGAATGCGTCTCCCCTTACACCCCCAACCACATAGTAGGAAATTGATATACTTGCTTATTAGTGATCTACAACTAATGCTCTATTTTTCTTCCAGATGTTCCATATAGATTCATCAATTCATCTTAAGGCGGCAAATTGATAATGATAGACTCGTATACATATCAACAGAGGACCAAACACTTTTGGAAGTGCAGTGGCCGGTACTTACACAAATGCAATAGTGAGGTGAAATTGGAAAATAACAGGATTACTTGGTTGCACTTGGATCACAATCACGAAGCACCAAGATACATCATGACCAAGGAAGGGTGTTATGTTAAATTCGGGAAAGAAACTGAAAATTTTTGTCTGTGTCAATTTTGTTTTTGTCTCTTGTTCTTCTTTAGAATGTAAGTTCTAAGTAAAAAATATTTTAATTTCGCAGTCAAAAATTAATTTTTGGTATAATATAAGTTAAGTTTTGTTTACTTAATAACTTATGTGAGAAACATTGCATTCGTCTTTCACATTTAATCCTAAAATTACTTGAAATTAATAAACAATTCCTGCATGTGGCGGTTTATCTCACAGTGACATAAATGTGAGTAAAATCCTTGGTAAAGAATGAAATAAAATACGTGCCGTGTCGATATGTACACGAAGCTTAAGTTAAATAAAACTGATTAAACTTAACTGAGAAGTTACCTTATGTTTTAGGATATATCAAACAGTAACAACTCTTTCAGGTATTAAATCAGAAACAGGCACTGATATTATTGGAACAAGCTATCAAATACTTACATCCCAGCGGGGAAAGACGGTACTAATTCGCGACGGACATAAATATAACCAAGATAGGAAAAACAAAGATGGCGCCTGTGTATACAGGTGTTCAAAGAGAACGGTCTGCAAAGCAATACTAATGATTGATGGCAATAACTGCATCAAACGAGATGACGTGCATACTTCTGTACCTGAATTTGCATCGTATGATAAGAAGGTGGACTTTCCAAGCAAATTGATAAATAAACGATTGGTTACCTAATTGATTAAAGCAATCATGTTCTGCTGAGAAAGCTGAGAGTTCTCAAAAATTTAATAAAAAAATAGTTGCAAGTTACTATGAAACTATGCCTAACATTGTATGAAAATAAAAATAAATCAAGCCTGACATTGTATGGATAAAAAAAAACTTTCACTATAACCAATGCGATTTTACACTACACAATTTCAAACTTATGACAATGTCTTAAATAGGTGACATGCCACTAACGGAGCTCCTTTTTTTCAGATTATGAATTTAAAATAATAACGACACCTAGAGGAGGTAACCTGTAAGCCTAGCATGCACGCCTCGATACCGTTTATCGCGTCGATAAAATAATTTTATTTCCTAAACAACCTATTTTGATAAGTATTTTCCACTTGTAAATCAATCCTAATTGCTTTTAAAAACATATGAATGCAAGGAAGTAAGTAAAACCTTTTTAAATATGATAATAATGACGTTTGAAATGTATCGATTGCCGGGATAAATGATAAATAGGCGCGCATCTTAGGCCGGCTGGTCATGATGAACAACTACACGTTTTCCAAGACTGGCTCAAAAATCTGGGTTTGTTCCAACAAGTTTGCTTATAAATGTCAAGCTAGGATAAAGATGCAGGGTCATGGAGGTACAAATTGACCATAACCATCCGCCACCGTAATATTTTATTACAAACATTTTATCACAAAAATTTTGTTAATAACACATGGCAGCTCTGTCTTGCATCTGGAGATCCGCGATCTTGGCTGCCACACGACTTGATCGTCCCATTGCCTTGTTCTTAAATACTAATTTCATAATATTTAAACTCCCTATAGTAAACATTGTGTTAAAGTGATGCGCAATAAAGAGTATTCTTAATTTTTGTTTATTAATGTATATTATTTTAAAAATATATGTATTATGCGCCGGTGTCTGACACTTACTAGTGGTAATGCAGTCTAGTGCCATAAATTGTCATGCCATAAAGACGAAAACATTAGAACGGCTTTTTTATTAACGAAATACCTACATTTTCAGTTTTCCAATTCAAAAAGATAAAATTACCGATACAGAGAAGACAAGTGGTCACGAACACGACAACCGACTGCTACGCATGTCTTCCAAGGCAGGGTCTGGAAAAAAAGTCTGGGTTTGCTCTAACAAGATACCTTTCCAGCATGCCAAGATAAAGATGCAGGGTATTGAGTAATTCGGTTACATAACGTTAAAAAATAATTTTGTAACTTAAAATTTCCGTGTGAACTTACCTTCATTATCTTTAAGCGTTCTAACCTAATTGATGTAGAATAAGTAGTTATTTTATGTATCGTTTTTATTTTGAGTAGTGAACTGGGGTGGAGATTTCTTTAATCCTTTCAAGTTCCAGGCAGTATAAATCCCACTTAACTAGTTCAGTTGCCAAATTGGCTATGCGATGTAACTTAAAAAAAAGAAAAGTACTTTTATTTCTCACCCTCTCGTATGGTGCTGTCCCACGCTAATCTGCTGAGTGGATTGTTTGTTATAAAAAGTTAATGTACGGCGTGTTTTAAAATATCCTTATAAGTTCTGGTTAAATGTAGTTGTCCCATACTTCATACGAAATGACGTTCCACATTTGAGTTATTTGTTATAGTTTATGATTATGTTTCGATGCTGAAACAGGCCCTTAGTGTATTATACTTACGAACGAACTTACGAGAAGTTTAAAAAAAATGTTTTTAAATATGTAATTTTAGTTAATACATGAATCAGCTGCTCAGCACATTATCTGACACTAGCGGTACTTCACGACTTCGTCCGCGCGTTTTGAGTTTGCTACCTCCTCTGCCGTCGCAGCGTAATGGTAATGTTAGTTTAAGCCTTTCAGAATAAATAAGCTATCCCACACATTTTTTTTTAAATTGGTCCAGTAGTTACAGATATTAGCGCGTTAAAATAAAGAAACTCTTTAGCTATATAATATTAGTATAGACAATTATGTACGAGTATCTCTACTTATGTACGAAACTCGAAATCAAAAGTAAACAGTTTGCATGATGTCTAAACATTGTATTGTACCAATGTTCACCTGCAGTAGGTAGTAGTAGAGGATTGTGCTATAAAGATGTTTTACCAACGGAATACTTTATTTTTCAGACTTGGCATTTAAAATAATCAATTCTCGAAAAAAAGGAGGGAAGCTGGTCATGATAAACAACTACACATTTTACAAGAAAGGCTCAAAAGTCTGGGTTTGCTCCAACAAGTTAACTTACCAATGTCCAGCCAAGATAAAGATGCAGGGCCTTGAGAAAGTCATTGAGGCACAAATTGAGCATAACCATCCGCCACCGAGATACTACATCACTAAACGAGGAATTTATGTCAGAATGTAAAAAAGGAGCTCTATTATTGAATCACTCGCGTCAATTATCTGAGTAATTTCTTTTGAAAACGCAATAAACAACAGTCGGCGAATATCATGCTAACTCTAGAGTACGCGAGTAGTTACATAATTATTATAATTATTAGATTACTGATACTAAGTCGATTTAAAATTATTTTCAATGGAGAATCAAACAAATAAAATCACGTTTTGTTAACGCCTCAATTTGTGATTTTCGTTAATTTCGTAAAAAACCGTCTAAAGTTTGAAGTGAATGATTAAAAAACGTAGTTTAACCCTTATAATTTCGTACGTCTGTCCGCAATAAAACTTTAATTTGGCGTAGGTACGTACTTTTAGGGGTACCCCAAATCTCTAATACAAGTTACATGGGGATTATGGATTTATTGTAGTTTCGTCGAATAGGTGTTTTGAAATAAATATGATTTTGCTTACATGATTTTTCGATCAAGTTGACTGTTTCCATAACACTCCGCTACATTTAGTTTTAAAAGGCAATTTTTCGAGAAGCAAAGAAAAACTGACTATACATATAATAAATATCCTTTGGACATATAATAAATATACATATAATAAATATCCTTTGGACATTCCCACACATCGCCATCTAGCCCCAAAGTAAGCTACTCAAAGCTTGTGTTATGGGTGCCAGACAACGGATATAATACTTAAATACTTTTTTTTTTTTGTAAATACATACATGATATACATAGAAAACACCCAGACCAATACAAACAGACATGTTCATGCACATAAATGTTTGTATTGTGCGGGGATCGAACCCGCACCCGCTGCGTAGTAGGCGATTTCTCAACCACTACACCAGACGGGTCGTCAAATATATATCATAACTTCCTGCAAACAGTATTTCGGTGAATGAAAATTCCAATCTCGTTTTATAAAATAGCGCATATATATTCGTTCCTAAATTTATTTTACTACAACTACCGTCAAGTGTTCCTAAACTAAACCTTCCATGGGTAAAGCGACATGATTCTCCCGTTATTTACAGAAGTCTCATTTTAAATAAATAAACAAGTCACGAAGGATACCACATACAACCTTTGCATAAATTTATTATCTACTTATGTTAATAAATGCTTTATAACCTACTCACGAATCCCTGACTAACTTTTAAGTTCAGCATAAAACTTTGACTCCATACATTATTGGGTATCCGAATATAGTATAAAGTACTATTTTTTTTTTAATCTGTCACTGCTTTACTTTTACAGGCGCGCAATACAAGTTCATATATCCAAATCCCCAAAAGAAGACGCGTTTGATGTTGATTGAAAATTATACCTATTCCAAAGTGGGTAAGGATAAAAATATTTGGCTGTGTTCCGGAAGGGTCACGTACAGTTGTAAAGCTAAAGTCAGACTGGATAGTGCTGGCAAGTTCTACCCAGTGAATCTCGAACATAACCATGCTCCACCACGGTATCATGTCACACGTGACGGGAGATACGTTAGAGTTTAGCTGCTATTCCTCTTGAGGGCAACACAAAAATATAAATATTAGGTTGTATTTGTCACCGTTAAATTTTAAACAAGATTATAATCGCTCTCGCGAGATTGTACACTGTCAAAAAATTATGAACCGTTACATTCTTAAAACTTATACAATTCAAGTTAAAGCTATAATAAGTGTGGTCTTATGTAAAGTAAGTTTCTCTTTGCTAGTAGAATATTGTGAACGATCTTGACATTCCTTTTAAACGACAAAAAAACATTTTTAAAATAAGATAAACACATAACTTAAATCCTGCATATGCAATTAATCTTTCAACACAGATCGTTTTTAGTTAGATATTCAATTAGTTTTATTTACTGACATTATTATAAAAGAAATAAAAAGATTGTTTACAATATTGGACTAGCTAAAAAAAAACTTTATTCTAACTTTGAATTGGGATTATACTCGTTCCATTCCAATATGGCAAAAAAATATAATTTACTTTACAGACACACTTTACTTACAGATTTGCCTTTTCGTAAAAAATGATCTTTTGATTGAATGAATACAAGATTGAGAAAATACAATTGAATTATCCATTAAATTCCACTTATATTACGAAATCAATAGTTTTATTTCACAGTTTCAATTCACTTGAAATACACACATCAAAAGTGTCTAGGGATCAAGCATTTTTATGCGGATTTCTTGAGATTGAGATGTGGCTTTGTAATAAATTTATGATTTTATAAATTTATATGGATCCCATTTAGTGCATTTCATAATTTGAAACAGTAACTGTCAATCAAATTCGAGTAAAAGATGAAAATCAGCTGTCAATATTTTCCCTATAAAAACATACAACGCATTGAAGACATTATTAGTGCTACTGTTTCCCTACTACTGATTAAAACCAACGTTATTATGGAGCGGCGACGTCATTTAAGCAGGGAAGAAATGCTCAGAGCCGTGGGAATGATAGAAGCTGGTTCCCGGCAACGTACTGTGGCTTTAGCTCTGAATACAAGTCAGAGTGTTATCAGTCGACTTTGGACAAGTTACCGAAGCACTGGTACCGTGGCTGAGCGCCATGGAGGACGGTATCGCTGCACCACACGGAGACAAGACCGATACATTCAAATCACAGCTCGAAGAGCTCCAACAAAAACCGCCATGATGTTAGCCGTGAGGCTTTATCACTCTTTAGGGAACTTAATTAGCGACCAAACAGTCAGAAACCGCTTGTATGAAGTAAACCTTCATTCCCGAAGACCGCTACGGGTACCACCTATAGCAATGCACAATCGTAGGATTCGATATCAATGGGCTCTTGAACACAGAAATTGAGCAGAAGAACAATGGCGTTTCGTGTGCTTTTCTGATGAGTCTCGTTTTGGTATGAAACCGGATACAACACTGGAGAACCCTTGGACGCCAACAGCGATTAAAATCCTGCCAGGAAGTCCATTCTTATAGTGGCGGAACCATCATGGTATGAGCAGGTATTTGGATCGGCGGAAGAACTGATTTGATTCGGATCAGAGGCAACCTCAACGCTCAAATTTATGCAGAGACGATTGTATCAGACGTCATCATTCCTCTACAATTGCAAATCGGTCCCTTATTTCAGTTAATGCATGATAATTTACGACCGCACACCGCAAGAGTTGTAAGACAGACTCTCGCCGCAGCTAACATCAATGTCCTGCCCTGGCCTGCTCAGTCGCCAGACTTGAACCCGATTGAGCATGCATGGGATATGCTAGAGAGAAGAGCTCTGCCGAATATGGAGGGTATCCAGTCGCAAGAAGACCATTTTTTGTTGTTGCAACGAACATGGGCGGCCATTCCACAGCGTGATTTGGATGAACTCATTTTGAGTATGCCAAACCGATGTTCTTGTGTTGTTAGTGTTCGCGGTAGAAACACGGATTATTAATTGTTTAAGTTACCCAATAAAATTTTAAAGTAAACTGTTATTTCAGTCTTTTTTTCGAACTTTAATGTTAGTGGTTCAAATGTCAAAAATCTGTATTAGGAAAATGGAAAATTTCTTTATTAATGCAAAGGTGACTTGGTTTATCGTTACTGTAGACAAACGAAAACACTTTATTTGATGAATCCTTAAAGAAAAAATTAATTAATATCAATCAGGAGAAAAGATATTGCAAAAATATATGTTGATCCCTAGACACTTTTGATGTGTGTATTATTGATTAGTATTCATGCATGCAAGACTGGTGTTATTTAAGTAGTAATGTAAACTGTAGTGTACTTTAATGGAAACAAATCGTGTTTTTTTTTTCTCATAAACGCGCGTCTAATTTCAGGTGTCCAATATGAGTTCATAAATCCAAACACCAAAAGGGGGACACGTTTGATGATGATCGAAAACTATACCTATTCGCGAAAGGATAAATACATCTGGGTGTGCTCCAGTAGAGTGGCGAATAGATGCAACGCCAGAGTCAAATTAGATGCCGCGGGTCACTTCCATCCCATGGATCTTATACACAATCATGATCCACCACGCTTTTGCAAAATGAGTGACGGGACGTACGTTAGGATTTAACCATGTTATTTTCCAAAACTGTATTATAAGCCTTGGCTTGGTACTCATATTTTACAAATTTAAGTAAAAATCAATTAACTGGCTAATTCGAACGATCACGTTCGAACAAATTTTCAATGAAATTCTTTGTCAAGACCAAGGCATCATGTTTTTATTTCAAAATTTACACTCGCTTAGTTTAAAAGTTAGATGGGAGTGACGTCCATTTAACCACTTTGCGCGTCTATATCTCAAACGTTAGACTTTTAGAGAAAATAGTTTTAGGAACCTCGATGTCATTTTAAAAGACCTATTTATAGACCCTACACGCATAAGTTTGTCAAAAAAAACAGGTTTCAGTTTCATGTATCATGTAGCCCCCCCCCCCCTTATTTTATTTAAATACTTTTTTTATTTTATTTTAACCTACCTTCTTAGTTACAACTGTGTAATACTAATAGTTTCAGAATACAGTGGCTGTGACATACAGATGGACAGACAGACAGACAGACTTGATGAAACTATAAGGGTTCCATTTTTGCCATTCGGCTACGGAACCCTAAAAAAACGATTGATGGTCAACCAAACCTTGTTCAACCAAAGTCCAAAAAAAGTAATACAAATCGGTCGATACGAGGATACGACATGCATGCAATACACGGTTTGCATAAAAAACCGGCCAAGTGCGAGTCGGATTCGCGCACTGAGGGTTCCGAAATTTAATTGAATTAGGGAATTTACTTACTTCCACTTAGTAAAATACCACAATATTTTGTTGACTGCAAATATAACTTTGTTTTTCATAGTCATCATCATCATCATCAGCCAAAGGACGTCCACTGCTGAACATAGGCCTCCCCCACGGCTTTCCACAATGACCGATTACTAGCGGTCTGCATCCAGTTTGATCCTGCAATCTTTATAAGGTCGTCTGTCCATCTTGTTGGTGGACGTCCTACGCTGCGTCTTTGGTCGAAGGGTCTCCAATCTAGAACTTTCCTGCCCCAACGGCCATCAGTTCTACGCGCTATGTGCCCTTCCCATTGCCACTTGAGCTTACTGATTCTCAAGGCTATGTCCGTTACCTTAGTTCTTCTACGTATCTCCTCATTTCTGATTCAATCACGTAGGGAAACACCCAGCATAGCCCTCTCCATCGCTCGTTGTGTGTCTTTGAGCTTCTTTATAAGGCTCATAGTTAGAGACCATGTTTCGGATCCGTATGTCATCACTGGTAACACACACTGGTTGAAGACTTTCGTCTTTAGACACTGAGGTAAATGAAATGAGAAGACACTCTTGCGTAATTTCCCGAACGCTGCCCAGCCGAGTTGGATTCGTCGATTGACCTCTTTCTCGAAGTTGGACCTACCCAATTGGATCACTTGTCCCAGGTAGACGTACTCGTCGACAACTTCGAGAGTTGAGTTCCCAATGGATACTGGAGTGGGTACAACAAGGGAACTCGACATAATTTTCGTCTTCTCCATGTTAATTTTAAGACCCACTTGTTGGGAGACTCAGTCAAGGGCTTCGAGCATAGTGCCAAGATCGTCCAGCGTCTTTGCCTCAACGACTATATCATCGGCAATCGGAGGTGTGTGATGTATTCGCCATTGACATTGATGCCGATTCCTTCCCATTCCAGAAGTTTGAAGGCGTCTTCCAATGCCGCTGTGAACAGTTTCGGAGATATAACATCTCCCTGTCTCACACCTCTCCGCAGTGGAATCGCCCTCGAATTCCGCTCGTGTACTCGGACCGACATGGTGGCGTTATTGTAAAGGCACTTTAACACCTATATATACCTATAGTCTATGTGGCACCGCTGCAGAGACTGAAGCACTGCCCAAGTTTCGATCGAATCAAAGGCCTTCTCAGAGTCCACAAACTGTACCGTTGAACATGTTTTATGTGTAATAAATTGAGTACCTTAATACATTTAGTATTCATCGGATCCACATTTACATTTTCATCACATTATCTTTGTTTTTCCATGCTTTCATTTCCTTTTTCCATCCAAAGATTGCTGGTTCGTTTGCTGTAAACACGAACATAAGAGTTAATCATAGATTCTATCTACCATAACGCAGTTCGTATTTTCTCCCTAAAAAGTCGTACTGTAGACATTAAACTATAGGCATTACCTGCCTTTCTACTCTTCTTATTACTATTACTCTGTATTTTTGGATTATTGATGTTTGCTAATCCTTTTTGAACAATATTTATTGTGAATCTAAAAATGTCAAACTTTCAAAGCTCTGTTATTCTACTTTTCTTTACATAATACTGTAAAAATAGTTGTGTTTTACCTTTGTTTGCAATTTTCCTTTAATTTGCATTGGGTGATGATTCGTTTTCCTGTATTTTCGTAATTTGCTTGATTTTTGACAGTATTTTTATCTTTATTGACATGGTTGTTATGACAATATCTTTCAAAGTCTGACAACTTCTATCAAAGTTTATTACTTTTTCGGGTTTAATCCTCTGTAAACCACCAGTATTCATGTTCTATTTTTGAACCTACCTCGATCTAAATTTGAACGGCCCCGGCCCCCTATACAAGCCTTTATTTTTTTCATTCTATTCATTCGATTCCGAGTTCTAAGCTCGAACAGTTCTATTATACTTCAAGAAATAAACACTCTACATCTTCCCTCAAGAAGTCTTGAAGAACCGCCGGTGACTACTGAAACACCTCCTCACGCTAGGGGAGGGACCGGACACCGGAGGAGTATCCAAGCCCATTGACTGCAGTAACACCTCCTCGCTCTAGGGGAGGGACCTGTCTCCTTCTCGGAAGAGGATCCGAGACCAAGTACTTCTGGCACTCCAACTGATCATAACATTTTCTATATAGTGCCCGTTACCCTCATTACTGCACATCGGCGTCGCTGCTCTTCACGGCGCCTGTCACCGCTGCACATCGGCGTCACTGCTCTTCACGGCGCCTGTCACCACTGCACATCGGCGTCGCTGCTACCTCCGCTGTGTCGGCCCTGCACTCCGACGCCGCCCTTTGCTGCCTCCAGGACAATACTTATTGAAGATTTGAAGATACTTACTCACGCCCACTGCACTTTACTTACATTCATACAGACATCACCTCATCTCATTTTTCGGTACTGTATTCTTTTTGTTTTAATATAAATTCTATTCCCTCTTCTACCTCTTTCTTTTACCTTCTTCTACTTCTCCACATTTGTCGCTTCACGACAAATTGGCGCCCAACTTTTAGTCTTCAGTCTTCCTTCTTTCTTTCTTTTCTTACATCTCATTCTTTTCATTTTCTATCTTTTTCTAAATTCAAAAATAACACTTTATCTAGTGTTCTTTACCTTTTCACCCTCTTTACCTTATCACCCTCTTTGGCTATCTCTTTTGGATAACATATTATTAACTCCTTCACTATCTTCATATCTTAACCCCTTCACTATCATCTCATATCATCTTAAATCTGAACACCTTAACTATCATCTCAGAACTTAACCCCTTGAAACTCGGAGATAGTAAAATTTTGTTTTAGTTAACTTAACTTGAGAATTATTAACTTAACTAAATCTACCTTAATTGGTCTTAAGTTAACTTTGTTCTTTTAACTTAACTTTGGTTTAAATAACTGTTTTCTAATTAACTTAACTTGAGAATTATTTACTTAACTAAATCTACCTTAATTGGTCTTAAGTTAACTTTGTTCTTTAAACTTAACTTTGATTTAAATAATTGTTCTCTAATTAACTTAATCAACCGAGAACTCTTATTTTTCTTAAACTCTCTACCTATTTAGTTTTACTCTCCGATTTTCTTTCTCAACCTATATCTTCACTAATTCACTTTAATCACTATTTGAAGAGGAATTAAGGTACCCAATTTTATTTTGAACTTTATTGAATTATTCGTAACTTTTTAACTTCACAATGTCTCGTTTAATTAAATTTGATTATCTTAACAATGCTGAACTTATTTATGAAATAAAGATTAGACTTGTGGAACCAACAAACACGGTTATAGACTTAAGAAAACAAATACAACAACTTTCTTCGATAACTTCATCAGAGGAAATATTAATTTCTCCTCTTCCTTTTGATGAGGAACTTCCTGAAATTGAATCTACTCTTAACTACATTGAAGGAAAAATCTCTAGATTAATACAGGGTGATTCTAAATTTACTCGCTTAATTGAATCTTATCTAAATCACGTTCACTATAGATTTGAACGCATTGATATTGACCTAAGTCCTGAATTCTTAACTACTTTTAATGATCTTAAAAATAAATTTGATGTCTTAACTAATAAATTCGAGTCTTTTACCTTTCATCCAGCTGAAGATATAGTCAGAACTATTGATACCTCAGCTCCAATTACTTATAATCCTATAGATCCTCAACCCTCTCATAACTTTGTAATCCCTCAAACCTCTTTTCAACCTCTAACTTCCTCCCTTACCCAACCTACTATAAATCTTAAGATTTTCAAAGATATAAATCGTTATTCTTATAACGGTAAATCTTGCCCCAGGTCTTTTCTTCAAAAGTTAGACGAATATTGTATTTCAAGAAACATAGATAAAAATCTTCTTATTACTCAGGCATATGAAATCTTTACTGATAATGCTCTCCATTGGTTCAGATTCCAAATTAAAAGGAATCCTAATTTATCCTGGTCTGAAGCTTTCCAACTTTTAATTAAGGACTTTGGTCAGTTTGATTTTGATAATAAACTTCTTGAAGCTATTAAAGATCGGACTCAAGGTTTAAATGAACCTATAGCTATTTATATTTCTATTATGTCTGGGATGTTTTAGCGTCTTTCTGAAAAATTACCTAAATGTAAAATTGTTGACATCCTACTTAGAAACATTAGACCTTGTTACTCAGTTTTTGTGGCTCTTAAAGATTGTAACACTATTGATTCTTTATTAACTACTTGTCAGAGTTATGAAAAATTCCTTGATAGAGACCAAAACTTTAAAGAACCTTTAGAAAACTTTTTAACACCTGAATTTAATTTTAAACCTCAAACACCATCCTCCACAAAACACAATTCTTTAAAAAACCTTATCATGTTAACACCATTCAGGAAGATGTTAATACTCTTACTAAGGACATCTTTTGTGTTCGTTGTCGCAAACATGGACATAATCTTAGAACGTGTGCTCAACCTCACTTTATAATTTGTTTTAAATGCGGTTTAAAAGATTTTAAAACCCCAGATTGCCCTAAATGTAATTCTAAACCTAACACTAGCTCAAAAAACTAATAACTGACTTGAATAGCACTTCTAAATTTGACATTACTGAATGGAATAATTGGATCTTAACTCTAAAAAATTTTTTTTCTTCTTGTAAAATCTCTTCTACATTATATCCTAGTGAAATAGATTCCAAACGTCCTTTCATTAATGTGCGAATTTATAACTTAAATATTTCTGGTTTACTTGATTCTGGTAGTTCAATTACTATTTTTGGCAACAATCCTCACTTTAAAATTCTCGAACTGGGTTTTAAGCTTTTCAAGTCAGACTACATTACTATTTCAACTGCGAGTAATCAAAAAATAAAATCATTAGGTTATTTTGAATTACCAATGATTTTTAATAATCAAACACATTTAATTAAAGCTTATGCTTTCCCTGAATTATTTCCTTCTCTTATTCTTGGTATTGATTTTTGGAAGAAATTTAATTTACTTCCTTCTATACTGTCTTCGTCTGGACTTTCTGATCTCAATTGCTCATCTATTCAAGAAGCTAATAAAAAAGTACTTCCTTATGATCATCTTTCTGAAGATCAGAAGAATATCGCGGATACCATTATAGGTCGCTTTAGAGAAATTTCTTTTGAAGAAAAAGGAGTATTGGGACGAACTCATCTCATCACGCATAAGATTGATACTGGCGATTCTCTTCCGATCAAACAAAGATGTTATCGGTTATCTCCTGTAAAACAAAAGGCATTAATTGAGGAAGTGGATAAAATGCTGAAATGGGACGTCATCGAACCTGGTGAAAGTCCCTGGCTATCTCCAGTGATTATCACTCCCAAGAAGAATGGAGAATGGCGCTTCTGCATTGATAGCAGGAAACTCAACTCCGTCACTCGTCGGGATGCTTATAACCTTCCTCTTATGAGTGAGATTTTGGACAACCTCAAGAATGCCAAATACTTATCTAGTATTGACATCGCCAAAGCGTTTTGGGAAACGCCACTGAATACTGAAGACAAAGACAAGACTGCATTTTACGTTCCTGGAAGAGGCATGTACAGATTTAAAGTCATGTCCTTTGGACTAACTAATTCTCCAGCTACTCAACAAAGACTTATGGACATGTTGTTTACCCCAGAGTTTGACAGCAAGGTCTTCTGCTATCTTGATGACATCGTTGTCATAAGTGAAACCTTTGAACAACACATTGCTCTTCTATTAAAAATCCACGAAAAACTTTCTTTTGCAAACTTGACCATAAATTTTGAAAAATCACAGTTTTTTAAAAAAGAGCTCAAATACCTCGGTTACGTCGTAGACGAGTATGGTCTCCGTGCTGATCCTGACAAAATCAGGCCGATTTTGGAATATCCTACCCCATCTTCAAGAAAAGAAGTACGAAGATTCATTGGCACTTGCAGCTGGTTTCGAAGATTCATCCCAAACTTCAGCACAATTGCCGCTCCACTTAACAAGCTTACATGTACAGGGAAAAATGCTCCGAAGTTCGCTTGGAACCCTGAAGCTGAATCTGCTCTTCTAAAGCTGAAGGAAGCTCTGGTTACTACTCCGGTGCTTGCTTGTCCAGATTTTAGCCTCCCTTTCTCGGTACATTGTGATGCGTCAAATTATGGTGTGGGAGCAATGCTTACTCAAGTCCAGAATGACAGGGAAGTGGTCATTGCTTACATGAGTAAATCTCTTAATAAAAACCAGCAAAATTACTCGACCACGGAGAGAGAAACCTTGGCTGTTATTACTGCTCTGGAACATTGGCGCTGTTATCTCGATAATGGTATGCAATTTACCATTTACACTGACCACGCAGCACTAAAGTGGTTCCTGAATTTATCTAATCCATCTGTAACACTTGCTCGCTGGACTCTACGTCTATCTGCTTTCAACTTTATCCTTAAACATAAAAAAGGTGAAGATAATGTTGTTCCGGATTTGCTTTCAAGATCTAAACCTTTGGACAGTGTGGACTCTTTGTGTTCTTCCTATCTCTACTGAAGAATCATCTCCTAACCGTGATTTGGAACAGTACAACAACATTTTACTTGGCTGCAGAAATAATCCTGATTCTTTTCCTAATTATATGGAGAAAGATGACAAGCTATACCGACATATCTATTCTCCACATAATCTTAGTGAAGACTTCACTTGGAAAGAAGTTCCACTACCTCAAGACAGACAAATGCTCATCTCAACTAATCACGGCTCCGATACTGAACCTCATCTAGGGATCTTTAAAACTTATAAAAAACTCTCTTTCCGTTATTACTGGTCTGGAATGTTTAAAGACATTGCCAACTTTATTTCTAAATGTGATAAATGCCTAGCTTATAAACATCCTAACCATTCTCCATACGGACCTATGGGAAAACCCAAGATCTGTTCTAGACCCTTTCAAACTATTTCGCTTGACCTTATGGGTCCATTACCCATGACAAGAAATCGAAATCAATATATTCTAGTGATTAATTGTTGCTTTACCAAATATACTCTTATTTTTCCTCTTAAACGTGCTACCGCTTCTAATATAATTTATTTTCTCGAGAATTCCGTTTTTCTGACACATGGTGTACCTCAAACGGTTATCATGGATAACGGACCTCAATTTCAATCTCGCGAATTTAATTCATTTTTTAAGAAATACAAGGTTTCTTTTATTTCTCACTCTCCTTTTTACTGTCCTCAAGTCAATCCTACAGAAAGATATAATAGAACTATAATTACTGCGTTAGCCACCTTAGTAGGAGACGATCATAGAAAGTGGGATAATTACCTCTCTAAAATTCAACAAGCCTTAAACAGTTGCGTT
Organism: Pyrausta purpuralis; assembly: GCA_963924145.1. Classification (NCBI taxonomy): domain Eukaryota; kingdom Metazoa; phylum Arthropoda; class Insecta; order Lepidoptera; family Crambidae; genus Pyrausta; species Pyrausta purpuralis. The sequence goes on from OZ001643.1 coordinate 27,194,591, forward strand.
AGCTCTATAACTGGTTTTACGCCTAATTTCTTAGTGTTTGGCCGAGAAACCATTCCCTGCGGTTCTTTTTACACTTCATCTCGAAGTATCGAAGAAATTACCTTTCTACCTCGCGATATTTACGATGAAAATGTTGGTTTTCTCGCGTCTTATTTCGATAAAGTTCAAACTGCATTATATTTAGCTCATGCTAAAAACAGCGCGCGTTATGATTTGCGTCAAGCTTTTAAAGAATTTAATGTCGGTGATATAGTTTGGCGTAAGAATTATGTGCAAAGCAATGCAGGTTCTTACTTTAGCGCAAAACTTGCCCCTAAATTTGTAAAATGTAAAGTTTTTGAAAAAAATTCACCTTTAGTTTATATATTGGAAGATGCTAATGGTTCTAAAACCAAATGGCATATCAAGGACATTAAAATCTAATTTTCATAACTTCTATTTTTTTTCTCTAACTTTTATTTCGTAACTTCAATTACTCATCATTCATAATTCATTCATCAATCATCTTTCGTGATTATATTTATTTCGTATTTAGTTGTATTCTGGCTTTTAAGCTTATACAACGTACTTTAAATACGTTATCCTTATCCTCTAGTTTTCTTTTCTTTTAGGAGCATTTAATAGCTCTTATTAATTGTATCTTTAAATCTCTTTTCTTCTTTTCTTTCCTTAAGGAGGCTCTAAACCTCTTCTCTTTACTTAAGGGACTCTAAATCCCTTACGTTAACTCGGGAGGCTCTAAACCTCTTCTCTTTACTTAAGGGACTCTAAACCCCTTAGTACTAACTAGTACGTTCTTTTGAGCGGTTGATTACTCGTTAAATAAGCCTTAGGTCCGAGCGGTTGATTACTCGTTAAATAAGCCTTAGATTGGAGCGGTTGATTACTCCTTAAGTAGGCCTAGATCAAACTTTTTTTTTTCCATCTATGGAGCGGTTGACAACTCCTTAAATAAGCCTGTCGTTATTGAGGAATTCTTTTCTAGAGTGGCAGTCATTGAATGTGAACTCCACCCTTACGGTATGAAGATGATAGAATGCTAGAAGAAGAATAAATATTTTTATGTAAGGTTGTATATTAGGCGAAATAGATTCCTAGGTTTTCTTTAGGTCTTCTTTTAAAAAAAATTCTCTAAGTCGAAAATTTTTCTGGGGTTGTGGGGGAAATGTACCGTTGTACATGTTTTATGTGTAATAAATTGAGTACCTTAATATATTTAGTATTCATCGGATCCACATTAACATTTTCATCACATTATCTTTGTTTTTCCATGCTTTCATTTCCTTTTTCCATCCAAAGATTGCTGGTTCGTTTGCTGTAAACACGAACATAAGAGTTAATCATAGATTCTATCTACCATAACGCAGTTCGTATTTTCTCCCTAAAAAGTCGTACTGTAGACATTAAACTATAGGCATTACCTGCCTTTCTACTCTTCTTATACTATTACTCTGTATTTTTGGATTATTGATGTTTGCTAATCCTTTTTGAACAATATTTATTGTGAATCTAAAATGTCAAACTTTCAAAGCTCTGTTATTCTACTTTTCTTTACATAATACTGTAAAAATAGTTGTGTTTTACCTTTGTTTGCAATTTTCCTTTAATTTGCATTGGGTGATGATTCGTTTTCCTGTATTTTCGTAATTTGCTTGATTTTTGACAGTATTTTTATCTTTATTGACATGGTTGTTATGACAATATCTTTCAAAGTCTGACAACTTCTTTTTTTTTTTTTTATTACCATATAAATAGAAAACAAATGGATACAATACAAAAACAGCACGATTAAACCACTAAGGTTTGTGTTGATGCTGCTACAACTCACATCGATACTACTGATTATAAATTAATATTGCTCAACTATTTACAGAAATATTATTAACCAATATACTAACTAAAGGAAACTAAGGAACAGTTGCGATAATACATTATTCTTATGTTACAATACAATTCAATTTACTTAAATCTTTCGAAAAGGTGACTACATTCAAAGCAAAGCTTGTAGAAAATGAGATTTCAGTTTATATTTAATGTTCAATGGTGTGATACTATTGCGAAGGTTACTAGGTAGCTCGTTGATAAGCCGAGGAGCAAGATAGGCGGCCGTGCGCTCGCCGTAGGCATTGTTCGCGCCGATCGTGTCAAGCTGGTTCGCTGCAACCGAGCGGGTGAATACAGGGCGTACACGTTCTTTCCTTACGGAATCATCGAAGAAATATTTCTTTAGAAAGCAATTTTTAAACTGTACGTGAATAGGTAAGACTTTACAGTGTTTAAATAAGCCAATGTCATTATTTATGAATTGTTTTTTTATATTGATGGAGACTATATTTTTAATTATTTTTAGTTGAAGATTATATAAACTATTGAGGTAGGTTTTGTATGTACGGCCATAGCTGCTGAGGCCGTATTGTATATAGGATTCCGCCAAGGCGTTATATAACATCAATTTAACTGAAAATGGTAGACGTTTTTTAGAATTATAATATATGCCAAAAATTGTCTTAGTTTGTTAGCCACATGTTCAATATGAATGCTCCAATTGAATTTATCGTCAATGATTAAACCAAAATATCGAATGTGTTTAACTATTTCTATAGGTGGGCAGCAACACGAGGTGTTAGTTGTGTGAAGGCAATCGTGATCATGGGCCACTAGATGTTTAACTGGGACATGTCTCACATAAGGAGATTTAATAACCATGAGTTTTGTTTTGTCACAGTTAAATACCAGGCCAGCATCATGGCACCAGCGCAGCAATGAGTTTAAATCGGACTGTAAAAGATCACAAGCTGTTTGTGGGTCTTTGTTCGCAACAATTAAACATGTATCGTCTGCAAATTGATAACACATGCAATTATTTAGACATTTACTCATATCATTAACATATGTAACAAAATGCAATGGCCCTAGCACAGAACCCTGCGCGGTGCCCACCGTGGCATCCACAGATGAACTCAGTGAGTTTCCAACTTTAACAGAGAACTTCCGGTTATTAAGGTAATTTTCACACCATGCAAGTAATGGTCCACGAACGCCGCAATCGTTCAACTTTTTAACTATTTGTGAATGTTGTAATGTATCGAAAGCACGTGAGAAATCGATAAACAGCGCTAAAACAAAATGTTTTTTGTTCAGTTCCTCATTAACCACATCCGTGAATCTTGCCAAAAGGTCCATAGTTCCCTTACCAGCCTGAAACCCATACTGATTTTGAGAGATAACATTATGCTGCGAATAGAAGGTATGAATTTGCTCGCAAACATATTTTTCAACTATTTTATCTAGTGTCGGGAGCAATGTGATGGGTCGGTAGTTGGAGTATACGTCTCTTTTTCCTTTTTTATAAATAGGTCTGACACAACCTTCCTTTAGTTCATCAGGGTATAAACCTGTCTTAATACTACAATTGATAAGGTTGGCAATAGCTATAGATATATCAGGACCTGCTGCCTTAATATCTGATGCTTTAATACTATCTAGTCCTGGTGCCTTATTAGTATTAAGTTTTTGAATAATTTTAGTAACCTTGTCAGTTCTATCAAAGTTTATTACTTTTTCGGGTTTAATCCTCTGTAAACCACCAGTATTCATGTTCTATTTTTGAACCTACCTCGATCTAAATTTTAACGGCCCCGGCCCCCTATACAAGCCTTTATTTTTTTCATTCTATTCATTCGATTCCGAGTTCTAAGCTCGAACAGTTCTATTATACTTCAAGAAATAAACACTCTACATCTTCCCTCAAGAAGTCTTGAAGAACCGCCGGTGACTACTGAAACACCTCCTCACGCTAGGGGAGGGACCGGACACCGGAGGAGTATCCAAGCCCATTGACTGCAGTAACACCTCCTCGCTCTAGGGGAGGGACCTGTCTCCTTCTCGGAAGAGGATCCGAGACCAAGTACTTCTGGCACTCCAACTGATCATAACATTTTCTATATAGTGCCCGTTACCCTCATTACTGCACATCGGCGTCGCTGCTCTTCACGGCGCCTGTCACCGCTGCACATCGGCGTCACTGCTCTTCACAGCGCCTGTCACCGCTGCACATCGGCGTCGCTGCTACCTCCGCTGTGTCGGCCCTGCACTCCGACGCCGCCCTTTGCTGCCTCCAGGACAATACTTATTGAAGATTTGAAGATACTTACTCACGCCCACTGCACTTTACTTACATTCATACAGACATCACCTCATCTCATTTTTCGGTACTGTATTCTTTTTGTTTTAATATAAATTCTATTCCCTCTTCTTCGTCTTTCTTTTACCTTCTTCTACTTCTCCACATTTGTCGCTTCACGACAAAACGCTAAGCATAGAGGCATATTATACTCCTCTGACTTCTGTATAATTTGCCTAAGCGTATGGATGTGGTCTATGGTACTATAACCTTTTCGGAAACCGGCTTGTTCGGGAGGCTGGAAGTCATCAAACCTACGTGCGAGACGATTTGTGATGACCCTTGAAAACAGCTTGTAGACATGGCTCAGGAGTGAGATGGGTCTGTAGTTCTTCAATAAGGTTCTGTCTCCTTTTTTGTAGAACAACACAACCACACTCCTGTTCCACGCCTCGGGCGTGATGCCCTCCAGCAGCACGGAATTAAAAAGTCTCTGAAGGACTTTAAGTACCGGTGTTCCACCCGCTTTCAGAAGCTCTGCTGTGATTCCGTCCTCGCCAGGTGACTTGTTGTTTTTGAGCTGTTTAAGGGCCATCCTAATCTCGTAAAGGCTGATTTCCGGGATGTCTTCGGTATAGTGTCGGGTCAGGCTAGCTCGTGGGTCTCTGACCGAGCTATCAACGGGTTTGGCAACTGAGGTGTATAACTGCCCATAGAACCTTTCGATCTCTCTCAAAACCTCTGCTTTCGTCGACGCTACACTGCCGTTCTCTGTATTAAGCTTCGTCAACAGGCTTTGCCCAATAGACATGTTCCTTGCAAACACTTTGGAGCCTTGGTTCCGCTCTATCGTTTCTTTAACACTATTAGTGTTAAAAAAATGAATGTCGTGTCGCAGGGACTTCCATATTTGTCTATTGAGCTGCCTATAGTTTTCAGCATTAACGGAGGTCTGCAGTGCCATAGATCGACGTTTTGCCATAAGGTCGAGAGTGTGGACCGACAGTTTTTGAGGTCTATCTTTACGGCCAGGCCTTAAATACTTAGATCCCACCGTTTGAACAGTTTCCACAAACCCGTTGTTAATTTCGTCCACTGTAACGCAATTTTCCAGGCAATCAAAGCGGTTTGACCACTCAAGTTGAAAGCTCTCGGGATTTTGGTTATGAGCACGAGTCGGTCGGAGCGTGGACTTCATCAGGCGGGATCTTTCCAATTTGACATTTATATTCAATGTGCCTCGAACCATTCGGTGATCGCTACCGGTTTTCACCCTGTTGATCACGGAGATATCATTGAATAACCGTCTCTTGGAAGTCATGATGAAGTCAATCTCGTTTCTCGTAAAGCCATCGGGACTCAACCAGGTCCACTTTCTTTGAGGCGGCTTCTGGAAGAAAGAGTTCATCGCAAAGAGTCCCTCCTTCTCCAGAAAGTCGGCCAGCCTCTGTCCCCTGGCGTTCCTTTGCCCGTATCCAAAGGGTCCCACCTTCAACTCATTCTCGCCTCGCTTGCCCAGTTTTGCGTTGAAGTCCCCCATTACAACAGTAAAATAGGTTTTAGAAGTATGTATGGCTCTACTTACGTCCTCATACATTTCCTCCACCGCTTCATCCGGGTGTTTCGAGGTCGGTGCATATACCTGTATGACCTTCAGCGAATACCTCTTAGATATTCTGAGTATAAGGTATATCACCCTGCTCGACACACTCTCGATGGTCTCGATATTGTTGACGAGGTACTTGTGAACGAGAAACCCGACAACACCTTGGGACTTTTGGTCACCCTCCCGGTAGAAGAGCAGGTTGCCGGACTGCAGAGTTATCGTGTCCTCGCCCTCTCTACGGACTTCTGATAAACCCATTATGTCCCAGTGTAACCTGCTCATTTCTTCCTTCAGCTCGAGCAACTTCTCGTCTGTCCTCAGTGTGCACGCGTTATAAGTTACCAGGGCCAGTTGTTGTCGGGGGTGGCAGCGCGACCGCCTCCGGGGATTCTTAGCACCCCCTGCCCCGCCGTTACCGTGACCGCTACCAAAGTTAGGAATAGCGGGGCTGCCGGAGACAAGGGGCCTGGCTTTCTGGTGTACTATCATCACGTGAGGGGATTTTGCCAATACTCGCCACGCTTGGCAGGCGGGTTGGCGAGCGCAGAGACGCAGCCCCTTGCAGCTGTGACGCTGCTGCCCGTCACAGTCCAACATTTAGCTGCGCCTAATATTGGATGGTTATACCGCCATCGGTCGGTCGCCAGAGCCTCGTCTGTATAAACAGGACGCACCACGTGAAGGTGAGGTTGGCTTGGAGCTTTAGGTCTTGGTCAAGCTCCCTTACGTCCCGTTTTTCATAGTGTTTGTATGAAAAACAAAGTTATGTTTGCGGTTGTTAAAAATGTGACTGAATTGCGGTTGTTGAGAACGTCCAAACCAATTTTCGTTTGAAAGTATTTGTTAAAATACTTTATTTTTCAAAATTTACACTCGCTTAGTTTAGAAGTAAGATGGAGGGGGGACGCCCATTTTATCACTTTGGTAGCGTCTAGCATTGAAACGTTAGTCTTTAAAAGAAAATGGATTTAGAAACTCTATGCCATTTTAAAACACCCCACACGCATAAGTTTGACTTGTTTTTTTTTTGTTTAGGTTCATGTATGGAAGTCCCCCTCTTAAATGTCATAATTTTTGTTTGTTTATGTCGTAAAGCGGTTAACAGGATACATCTTCCTACCAAATTTCAACAGTGTGATGCTTTTAGTTACAGAATAAAGTGGCTGTGACATACGGTCGGACAGACAGACAGACAGTCAGACTTGGCGAATCTATAAGGGTTCCATTTTTTGCCATTTGGTAACGAAACCCTATAAACAATATACAGTCGTATTGATAGCCTCTTGCTTTTTTGAAGTCTGATAAAAATCAAACAAAAATTAGGGAAAAAAATACTGAGTAACTTACTGAGAACCATTGATGTTATGTAATAATATTGAATTCAATTCCACAAAATTTACATAAATTATGATTACCATAGATATAATATTATGTAATAAAAATATAAAATCGCCTTGTTTCAATGTAACCTTTACTATTTTCGTCATAAACGGTATCTGTAAAAGAAGTAAATATTATTTTATTGTTTGAAATTACTCTCTAATAGCATTATAATACCATGTTCGTACATGTTTTTGTTTGCAATGCAAACAATATTTATTATATTATTATTAATACGTACAAAAATAATTATATTTACTTAATAAATCTATATACCTACACTTTTAGTATTAAGACATAATCAATTTATTTTTCTTTCACAAGAATTGTAAAATTCTGCTATTGCTTTGTTTTTTTTAAATGTTTTAGAATTAATACCTTTACTCTGTTTTTGTGACTTGGTCATTACTTTGCAGAACTTATAATGCAGTTAATTTTAAGAGGAAAATAAACGTTTTTTAAATACAAACTTCTCTTGTACTCTTACGTAATCTCCACTTTTATTCATAATATACCGCGATTGTCTATGGCTATGCTCTGTAACTAATGGTGTAACCCGACTTGCCTCGTCCACCTTAACTTTTGCTTGACACTTGTTACTTTTCGTCGCAGGGCGCACCCAGAAAGGAGAACCTTTGTGGGTTGGTTAAAATGTGTAAGTCCTTTATCGTGATAAAAATTTGATTTCATCGTGAGAATATTTTTTCCCTTTTTGATTTTCATTGTCTGGTAAGGTATACCTGAAAAAGTCATTAATGAAATTTCTGCTGAAGGAGAACAAAAATGAGAGTCAATATAATTGTGTAGAGACTTTCACAAAAAGGACCGACTTCAAAAAGGAGGAGGTTATAAAATCGTCTATATGCTGTTTTTATTTATCTGCTGGTGTCTGGTTCTGATTAAAATAGATTGTAACGGGATTGCTACCATATACCATGTTTATGTATGTAATAAGGTTTATGGTTTATAAAATTATATTTTAACCTATAATTAATTATAGGTAATATTTCCAATATTAGTAATCAATATGTAATTTAATAAAATTAACTTTACAAAATTATATTAGTTACAAATTTTACAATACTTTATGGGCCTGTTAAAATATTTTTGAGTATTAGACCATCATATAGAACATAAACCTTATGTTGAGTATTCTTGAAATAAATATCTTATAAAGTAAGTAGGTATAAAGAATTTATTTTTACAAGTCTTCCATCTATTTGATTGATATCGTTCATATAAGTGCGTTCGCGTCATTTTCGCTTGCAAGCGCTATTAGCCATACAAATAATACCTATGTGTATGGATGGTAAACTAAAATTTACTAGAATACAAGTGCACAATACGTGACTGTGTGAATAAAACTTTAGCAAATTAGTTTTTAAAGTACCAGGGTATCTGACTTAATTGTTTTTCAGTGGTGTTTACTCACACGTCCAGGGGTGCTCGTATGATTCTTATATCCGGATACAAGTTCCTCAAACACCTGGACCTGGGCAAGAGGACAAGATGGCGGTGCGGCAGTCACCACAGATTCGGGTGCCGAGCTGTTCTTTTCACAGTGTTAAATAATATCATAAAATTTAGCAACCAACATAACCACCCACCTCTGCGTAATCCTCTTTTGTAAAGTAAAATACTAATTTACGAAACATAGTGCCTAGGTATTTATTAAGCTGTATAGAATCATTTAAAGGTATATAACAGTACTAGCGGTCCCCCGCGACTTCTTCCGCGCGTTTTGAGTTTGCTCCCTCCCCTCCCGTCGCAGCGTGAAGTTTTATATCCTCAAATCGGTCCAGCAGTTCCTGAGATAAGCGCTTTCAAACAAACAAACTCTTCAGTTTTATAATATAAGTATTAGCGCAAGCGCACGTTGTACTTAGCTGCGAACATTATTATGTGCGGAGTTATGTTGAAACTGTGATAGCTCCTAAGATATTTATTGAAATCAAATAATATAAAGGGCAACTTTGTTCTAAATGAAATGCTCGTGATGATGAATTTATTGTTTTTGATAAGAATAAATACCTGTGTGTATAATACACCTCTAAAAATAATGCATATTTTTTTTAACAAATTTATAACATATAAAAGGTTGCAGTAAGTCAACCATAAAAGATAGACATATGCTGTCGCGGACTTTATTATAGAACTCTTAATGCTAAACAATCCTGTCATACATGATTTTTGAGTAACATAAGCGGTTTCCCTAAGCTCTCAAAAGGAATATCTTTCTCCCGTTTTCGAAACATTTTTCATTGCTGCTGTGGTCTTATGAGTTGTATCTTTATGTTATATAGCCTAAAGCCTTCCTCGATAAATAGACTATCCAACGTAAAAATAATTTTTCAAATCGGGCCAGTAGTTTCTGAGATTAGCGCGTTCAAACAAACAAACAAACAAACTCTTCAGCTTTATAATATTAATATAGATTATGATATATAATAATAAATATATATATGTATATGTATTATGACACTGTGAGTGTTAGAAACAATCTACAATGGTTTAGGAAACTGATTCGTAACATACTGGTATGCTAGTTTAACGCATACTCAGTCCATCCTTTACATGGGAATAAAGGATATAAATAATTAAAACATTTCTTGTCTGCGTTTTGTTCTTTCTGTAACGCCCGCCAACATGGTCTTATCCAGACCATGTTGGCGGGCTATAAAAATATTTTACTACTTAGGTCTAAACTACCATTTCATTGGATCGAATTCAATCAATCAAGAAGCAAAAAATATTATGATTATAGTATAGCAAACGATACATTAAAGTGTGTCAAAGAAGTGACTAAATTTATTTTAACTAATTATATTTTCAGTAATTATATTTAAGCTTACTTATTTCATTTAATATAAAACTTTTATATAATGGTTTGTAATAATTGTACACAACAAGTGTAAAGTACAAACGTAGTAACAAGTAAATAAAAAACTGTTAAATGATCAGTGGCAAGAACCTCGGTAACTCGGTACAGCGACGAGCAAGTTCCTAAGAAGATTCAATTATAAATTATAATCAGCGAACAAAACTTTTATTTTAAAGAACATACAAACAACTGTTATTACATACCTAGTATTCCACTCAAGATGACTTAAGATCACCCGCAAGGTGTCCGATTTTTAGGCATTAAAATATTTTTAAATGTCACTGATTATAAATAGTAATAGTGTTTTTTTTAAGATCTTACTTAGTAACTTACTTTTTCAGGCATAAGTTTCCGTTACATACAGTCACCGAATAATAAAAAACCTTTACTGATGCTTCAGAACTACACGTTCGCCCAAACTACATCCGACAGAAGATATTGGAACTGCAGCAAAAAATTCTCAGAGAAGTGTCCGGCAAAATTAACATTTAACTACGAGGGACAGCTGGTTAAATACAACCTCAATCATAATCATGATCCTCCGCAGTATATAAGAACTCAAGACGGAAAGTATGTTAGAATTTAAAAATATTATTAGACATTATTAGTTGTCTAAAATACGTTCACCGACAAGACGGACGGCGGTCGACCTTGGTCACACTGGATGCAGACTGCTTGTACTGTGGGCAACTTAGGCGAGGCTTATGTTCAGCTGTGGTTTTGTTTTGTGTTGGTTAGTTCAGCAGTGGTTCAGCTGATAAATAAATAATAATATACATATAATAATAATAAATGCTAACACTATTATGTTATCATTTTACCGCATTAAGGTTAATAAAATAGCTGTATGTCATTACTGACACTAGATGGGAATAGTTTAATAGGCATAGACATAGAAAAGTAAATAATGTAAATAAATTACAGTAAGACTCTATTTTAGTGCGCGTTCCCACTAAGTCTTATCGAGACTGCAAATCATATCGTTTACAACGTCATGGCTTCGTGTTCACATCATACCGACACCACCGTCTTACACTTTTTTTTTGTGACGCCAGAATTTTCATTTCATTTTATGGAAACCGATAGAGACGAAAGTATTCAACGGAAAATTAGCCGTCACAACACAGTGGGAACGCGTCTTTACAAGCAATGCAATATTTGAATAATTCTCATTTCATTTTAAGATTAATTATTTTTTAATATACGAAGTTCAATCATGTATTTGTCGTTTTAAATTCGTATGAATAGTTAACGCTAACCTAACATTGCATTAGAAATGCTTTTTTATTTGAAAGTGTTTCCCACTTTTTCAATATATTGTTCTTTAATAAGTACCTATCTACAATGATTTGCCTTGTGTATTGTGTGCGGTGCAAACATGTACAAGCGCATTCGAATCGAATACTTATTGTTATGCATAAATGCGAAAGGTCTACAGAGTAGATCATCCCGCAGGGATACCACTTCATACTGTAATAATTTGTTTTAGTGTCATACGGCAAGACGAAGCAAGGGGCGCACATCATATTGGTCAACGTATTCAAATTCACCAAGCACAGAACCACGGGTGTAAAAACAAGATGGTGGTGCGCAACACATCGGCAAAGAGGATGCAGTGCAGCCTCATTACGGAAGAAGGCGATGTCTACAGAATCTGCAATGAACACAACACAACCATGTTTAATGCTTCAACACCCGAGCGGTTGCAGGCAACCGCATAACAAAAGAATTTCTATTGTGTCTCGTTCACATACGCTTGAGGGATTAAGAATATGATATGGTTGACAAATGTTCACGTTTTGTGCTTTTTCTTGTCACTTGTGAAAAAATATGTTGTGATACAGATTAGGGTGATGATAGTCTGTGAGTTAAAGATTAGGCGTGGTTTGCCAATTCCCTATTAAAAGGTACATTTATATGAAGTTTTTTTAATGTATTTTTCCTGTATTGACTTTGTTTGTTTTGACTTCGTGGAAGATATGGTTAAGTTCGTATGGCATCATGGTTTATTTATATATTTTCTTGGTTAAAAGTTGTGGTTGGTACAATGTGGTTTGTTCTTTACAGGTACTCAGTGACAGCGCGGCCTGTAATAAACCACATTCAAACAGTTATTGAGTTCAATTGGTCTAACTATGATCACTTAAATATTTAACCGCAGTACAAATAGCCGCATGCGTCACGTGAGTTTTCACGGAAACAGCAGTTAAAATCGGGCTATTGCATCCAGGGCGGGTGACCGACTTTTATAACTATTTAAATATTGGCGTCAACCAGGAATATCAAATAGTTCTCTTATGATGTCAATCTCAGTGTTGCAGTTAATGGGATGCAGCAGATCTACTAAATATAATATGTTTTATATAAAATGCACTTATAAAAGCAACTGTGTTAGAAGAGGAATCGAACCCCTGTCTTACACTATCCGGGCGTATGCCTATGCCACTCGACCACCGACACATTGGCAAGCCTGTTACATTGTGTGCTTTCTTTAACGCGTAACGCGTTTCAAAACACTATAAAAACAAAAATTAAATTATCTATAATGTTGCAAACATCTTCTTAAATCAGCCAGTCAATTGGACTCCTAGGCAGTTTATGAAACGCCGACATTCAATGAAATGGCAAGGCTAAGATAATTCCCTTTTAAAGAAAGAAATAACCAAAATTCACCCAATTGATTCAAATATAGTTCTGTTTTTCCACCACAGTGCCACCAAAACAAATATGGCGTTAATGCAGCAAATCGTGAACACTCCTATAATTATAATACATGTAATTAATTATAAGAGTGTTTACGATTAATAATATTTTTATAAGTATTTTTCGTCACTTTTATCTCCAAATCTATTATGAGCAGAACTGACACACTTTGCTGAACATCATGGGGGTCAAATCGATAGCCCTTGGTGCCCTCTATCACCAGGTAGGGTATACCCGCTGGTACACCCTTCTTGGTACGTCCTGTATAGTTAGGTACGAGAGTCAAGCGAGTATAAATTTTATTAGTAGGTAAGTAGAGTCCGTTGCTATTTTGCAGAATATTTTTTTGAATCACTCGCATCATAATGGCGTGTGATATTCATTGATTAATGTCCAATTTTCGAATGAGAAACAGTTTAATTCTACACAGGGTTGATAATAAAAAGTTTGCTTTTGAACAAAAATCACACGCCATATAAATAAATATCCTTTGGACATTCCCACACATCGCCATCTAGTCCCAAAGTAAGCTACTCAAAGCTTATGTTATGGGTGCCAGAAAACGGATATAATACTTAAATACTTTTTGTTTGTAAATACATACATGATATACATAGAAAACACACAGACCAATACAAACAGACATGTTCATGCACACAAATGTTTATATTGTGCGGGGATCGAACCCGCACCCGCTGCGTAGTAGGCGATTTCTCGACCACTACACCAGACGGGTCGTCTAAATATCCATAGCCAAGCGAGTTATTTAAAAATAGAGCTCTAGTTTATTTGCCGTTTGGCGCACGCGTTTAAGAGGTCAAGACATTTCGTTTGACCCGAAATACCTTAGAAACTTCGGTAGGAGGGGAATGCTGGTCATTAAATCTTTTGTATGAAAAATAAAAAAAACTATAGAAACCTTTCGTATGTGATAGCATGAATCGTGTAAAAATATACATATTGTGATTTGCGTTTCTTTTTTGAGTTATATCGTTTTGAACAAATTTTGGTCTGATTGCGACTTGATCCAGAAACACAAAACACTAACACATGACATGACACTAAGATATTAATTTTCAAGTAAAAAAAATAACTTATTTACTGAGGAAGGAGGAGGAGGAAGGGTGAGGGAGGGGAGAAAACTCACAACTCGCAGACGAAGTCGCGGGGAACCGCTAGTACCTTCTAAATCTAAAGTATCTCTCAAATACACACAGAAGACGCTGTTATAGGTGCTACGAGAAATTAAGGCTTTCAGTGAATAGTTAAGTAGCTGCTACAAAAACACAAAAGTATTTACTTATTGTGTTGTATAAATAGCAAATTGCACTTTTAAAAAGCAACTTTGGCTGTTGTGACAGACGAGGAATCGAACCCCGTGTCTTACGCAATCCGGGCGTATGCCTATTGCGTGAGACACGGGGTTCGATTCCTCGTCTGTCACAACAGCCAAAGTTGCTTTTTACAAGTGCAATTTGCTATTTATATTATTAACTGTAAGCCCTCATGACCTAACTCTCACCTACTACCTATGGAGAGATGGAAGTGGCTGAAAACCAGCGCTGAGTGGGATCACATCCCATATCAGCACAAGCTGAGCTACTGACCATTTGCTTTCCTTTTTTACTAAGCCTTAATTCCTCATGTTTTGTACTATTTCTTTATGAAGGCAATAAATGTTTCTATTCTATTCTATTCTATTCTAAGTTTGTTTAGTGACAAAACACTACAAAAACAAAATAATTATTATATAATTATTATTGTGTTGTGCTCAATGTGGAAAACATTCTGTTTTGATTGCTTCAAAGAAAATCATTATATTTTTCTAAATGACTAGGTACAGATTTTTTTATTGTTTTTTTTTTAACGTCGTACTAACAATAATTAGAAATAAAATGTTACTTACAACTATCTGTATTGATCTGAAATAAATGATTTATTATTATTAAAAACATCATATTATCCCATTTCAGAGCAAAAACCTCACTCAAGCCAGCCAGCGACCCCCTTTCTCGCCAAAAAGTATACTTGCTAACAAAAACAACATAAAGATGCATTTGTACCGTTTTAAAACTCATTTTTTGAAACACGCAATCATTTTCCATATTTTGTGATCGTATGATGTGTTTTCTTATATTCACGATTTTAATGAAAATTAGTTCAATACCACGCCACAGTGATTACACAAAAGATGTAATAAAGACTCGCAACTTGCATGTTTAGAGTATTTTTTGTTGTCTTTTTTCAGTGATTAGGTACCCAACAAAAATTACCCGAAATTTAACCACGAGTGTTTTGAAAAATTGATCTCTAAAACCACATAAACCTAGACTAAGACAAATACCATTTCAATAAGTTTTAAGAATCTTATAAAACCTCTTTATAATTATTTTAGATGCAATCTTCACGACGACGTCTCGCGGCGCGCGTATCATATACATTGCTGGGTACAAGTTCTTCCGCCACCGTCAGAGTAGGATGAAGACGAGGTGGTTCTGCGGGACCCACCACCACTTGGGCTGCAAGGCTGTGGTCTTCACGATAGAACCTGACATCATCGTCAATTACCGCAACGTTCACAACCATCCGCCAAAGGATTATTTGAGTAGAAACTAGTTAAACTTAACGGGCAGTGTCGACTACTAATTTGGTGACGAGTTGTAATGTAATTAAGAGTATTGAATCTTGCCATTGAAGTATGCTACAGATATGTCTGGAAGTAAAAAAATACGAGCCTATTTTGAGAAAAACATTCTAGTCCTGGTTGTTGCAATGCTATGATAAAACGACACTGCAGTACGTGCGGTCGTGATCTCTGCGGCCTAACCACTTTTTAACAAAAATCGCTGGCACACAGGGCATAGACAGAAACGGCCGTCTCTTCAAACAAAAGATGAAGTGACGTGCAAACAATTTTAGATCTTAAAGTAAGTAATTAGAGCACAGAGACCTCGACTATACCTCCGTAAAAGATTATTAGATCTTAGACACCTTTCGAATATATTTTTTTAGATTGTTAAAGTAATGACCAAGATAAGTGTTTTGAAAAACACAATGTATTTAACCTCTTATGCTACCCTTATGGAATTTCGCTCGTTATACAGACTCTTTAAATAAACAAAATGCCTGTACCGTTTTCGACGGCATTGATTTATGGTGCGTCGGCAATAAAAATAATGTTTATAGGTTTAAAAAATACCTAATATACGAGAAAGTGTAGTTGGACATGGCTATACTATAGGCTTATAATTAATTTTAAAAATACTGACCATGTATATAGTACATAATAATACATTTTTATTTCCAAAGCCAAAGTACTTAATCTAGGTTTCACTCTGTATGTTCTACCCTAAGCTTAATGATAACCTCATTTTTTTAACTTTTTCAGAGGCTGTATTCACCACATCATCTCGAGGAGCCAGAACCCTATACATCTCTGGCTTCAGGTTTCTCAGGCATCGTCAGAATGCTGGCCGGACTCGTTGGTACTGCGGCACTCACCACCACTTAGGCTGCAAGGCTGTAGTCTTCACCGAGGGAGGTGACCAGGTGGTTAAATGCCGTAACAACCATTGTCACCCGCCACAACGAAACCATTTCCCGATGCGGGGTCATTACCCTTATAATATGCATGAAACTCGTTTGTACAATCTATACTAATATTGAAAAGCTGAAGAGTTTGTTTGTTTTGTAGAACGTGCTCATCACAGAAACTACTGGCCCGATTTGTTTTTTAAGTAACTAAGTCGCGCGGGTATATTTTAATAATTTTAAGCTATTGGTTTGAACACCAAGTATTCTCAGTGGTTTCAAAAAGGATTATTATGTAAAAATATACGTATAGTTTTTGCATACCAGCGGGCGTAGTCTGATGTATCATTTTTGACATTTCACGTCGACAATTTCAATTTTATGATTTTCTAATTCATTAAATATCATTTTAACTTACGTAGCTATATCTTTAATAAATCTCAAAAAATATTTGTTGTTTTTTAAGCATGATTCAAAAATTCTTCTCAATCAATAAATACACGAAAACACCAATTTTGTCTCAACATTTTTCGAGCGCCACCTGGTGGTTTTACACGGAACTATGTCGAGACTTCCGACACAGGTTATACTTTTGATCTGTTTGAATAATGTTTAATTAATAATAGTGAATTAGGTTATCCTTTAGCTTTGCATACAAAGTGTGTTTACAGTTTTATTTTTTTATAAACTAATTTATCATTAAGTTTTAAATGCTGTAATGAAATGGCGAGTAATAAATGATTATGATTGATTATGATACAGAACCACGCAGTTAATACGTTGCTGCCAAACAAATATGTAAGAATTGCTTAAAAATGTGGGTTTAAGGTGATGGTGTGTTATTATGTTCTTTACAAAAGGCCAGGTCAGGCTTTAATATCAGTTAGGAAGCTTATTCGAATAAAATATTTATTATTATTTGTACTTAAAAGCTTACTCATAGCAATCGCTTAAATTAAACATCTATTGCACTTAGGTGCATAGTTTGATAAGGGATACTCTCTTAAGGTTATTCGATCACCTAATATCTACAAGTATTAAACGTTTTATAATATTCTGCAATAAACTTAGTTGATTAGTAAAAAAGTTCATGATTCATTGATTCATTTTTCTGAATCGTTGACGTGTGAGTGCTTACCTTCCTTAATTCATAGTTCAATTACGACCCCACTGCCTTAGATATGGCGCAACCTTAGGGCTGAACCTAAATCACTTGGCGACGGCTGCCATACCATTTCAGTAATCTTGTAGCTTTTTAAAAAAAATATATTTATTCAATAAAATAACAGGTTAGCAGCATATAAAATCTGCCAAACTGCGCACGCAGTTTGTCGGCAGGTGTTTTCGTTTCTTAAATATACAAGTTCCTTAAATATATATAGACTATTAATAAAAATATTTTACATTAAATTTAGCTGTGGGACTACTTCTTCATTGATACATAGCTCTTACAAATTTAGGATATAATAAGATTAAAATGTCAATAGAATACCTGGAAGATGGCTTTAACCAGAAGCTATTATCAAGACATTGTAATACAGACCGAACACACTTTATATTATACATTACACATATTTTATTATAGATTTTATAAGGTTGATTACGGACATAGTGACAAGTAATGTTTTTTGAGCCTCTTTTTAAACTGTTTTTTGATGTTGCTTTCTTTATTATTTCGTATGGTAGGTCATTACTAAGTGCAGGTACCAACCACCTCCTTTCTCTTTTACTTTTTTTAAAATCATTTGTGTTATATTGTTCTACTAGTATTAATAGCTTAACTTTTTTGTCTACAGAAAGAATTTTACATATACTTAAAAGTTTTTCGTTATCTTTATTAAAATAAAATTAACAATTAACATTGTTATTAACTAAAGCTTTCATTAATCTTATTTGAAGTTGCTTTATTTTATTAAAATATACCGGAAATGTAAGTCCATACGCACCCAAACCATACGTTATCTTTGCATCAGCCAGAGCGAAATATAACATGTACATATTTTTTTTACTTATGAAAAACATAAGACTATACATTTTTCCAAGAACAGAACGAAGCTTGTTGCACATATTATCCACATGAAGGTTCCATTTGAAGTTGCAGTCAATTGTTACACCTAAGTACTTATACGACGTTAACTGATCAATCATCTTACATTTACAATTTTCCTCGTTACCATGCAGACAATAATACGAGTGCCCTATGATATTGACTTTTATCGATTTTCCTTGTGTATGATACGGAGAGTGAATACCATGCATTTAATTTTATCAACATTAATTATAATCCCGTTTTCGTGCACCTGGTAACGATATTAAAATTCCTTTGGAGTTGATCTTTTATTTGTTCCTGGGCCTTTCCACTGTACATAATGCATGTGTCGTCCGCATATATGCATTACATTTTTCTAAGACATTAGTCATGCTGTTCACATGCATTACGAGGGTCAAACTGAAAGTTCTTAGAACTGGCCACTTATAAACAATATAATAAAAAAAATATTCTAAAATTTGAAAATAGAACTCTTTGCCAATATTACTGAGTATATATTTCATTCATTTGTCATTTGTTTTACGATTTGGCGGCAAATTGAAAATTGTCTGTGTCACGTCAACATGAATTTAACACGAGAAAATTTTCGTGCAATGATTTTTTATGACTTTCGATGTCATTTAAGTCAACAAGAAAGTTATGATAGACTACGATTGGCCTTTCACGATAAAGCCCCATCTCGTGCGACTGTTTACAACTGGTTTAATGAGTTTAAACGTGGTCGCACTAATCTCACTGATGATGTACGTGAGGGACGGCCTTCTACGGCGACGACTGAAAATAACATCTGTGTTGTGCGGCGTATGATAGAGACTGACAAAAGAGTGACCTATCAGCAGATTTAAACAAGCTTAGGCATCGGTATGAGTCAAGTGCACAAAATCCTCCACGAACATTTAGCGGTCAGGAAGCTTTGCGCCCGGTGGATACCTCATAATTTGACTAAGGCTCAAAAACTCCATCGTGTGGATTGGTGCCGTAAAATGATTGAAAGATTTAACGGAGGTGACTCAAATGCTGTGTTCGACATACTAACAGGTGACGAAAGCTGGATTTACTGTTATGATCCTGAAACCAAAAGACAATCTGCTCAGTGGGTGTTTCCTTTCGAGGAGTTGCCAACTAAAGTGAAGAGAGATCGAAGTGCGGGAAAAAAAATGGTGGCCTCGTTCTTTGGAAGGATAGGTCATTTCGCAACAATTGTGTTAGAGGATCAAAAAACAGTTTCTACAGAATGGTACACTACCAATTGTTTGCCACTTGTCTTGGAAAAAGTTCGAGAGAAACGACCTCGCAGTAGGATCCTCCTTCACCACGACAACGCCTCGTCGCACACCGCCAAGCGAACGATCGACTATTTGGCGACATCAAACGTTGAATTACTGGGTCACCCGCCGTATAGCCCCGACCTCGCGCCTTGTGATTTTTATTTAATTCCAAAAATTAAAGAAAAACTTAAAGGAAAGCGGTTTATGAATGCTGAAGAAGCGGTGGCTGCGTATCGCGATGCCATTGAAGATACCCCTAAGGACGAGTGGGCAAAGTGCTTTTCTCAGTGGTTCCATCGCATGCAGCGGTATTGACGTCAATGGACAATATTTTGAAAAGATATAATAAAACTAATAACTGGCTAATGTAATCAGTTTTTGATTTTCTAAGAACTTTCAGTTTGACCCTCGTATGTACCCGACCGGGCCGAACACAGAACCAGTTGGCACGCCATATTGTACGTCACCCTTCTCACTTTCGGTTCCGCACATGGATACCTTCAATGTCCTTCCCTTTAGGTATTGGCAAAATCACGATTTAACAGGGCCTCTAATGCCACATTCATCCATAGCCCTTATGAGTCCATCATGATCCGAAGTATCGAACGCCTTTTTAAAATTAATAAACATTAACATAACAATACTTTGTTCATTCAGGCATCCATTTACGTCATTTGTAAATTTTGCTAAGGCAGTGGCTGTACTTCGACCACGCCGGAATCCTTGTTGTGCATCTGATAGCGGATTATTTAGCTCCAAAAATTCAGTGATTTGGCAACAATAACTTTTTCTAAAATTTTGTTAACTACGTTTAAAATTGCTATCGGTCTATAATTAGTACATTGAGCATGCGATCCTTGTTTATAGATAGTTCTTATAATAGCTACTTTAAGTTCCTCGAGATACATACACTTTTTAATGCACTGGTTTACAAACAACGCCAAAACAGGACTTATTTGCTTTTTAATAGATTTTAGATCTCCCACACGAATTCAATCTGAACCGGACGATTTATTGCTTAGGAAATTATCAATACTTTTAGATATCTGCAATTCAGTAACTGGTTTGTATCTGAAACTCACAGGACTAGGTTTTACATATGTATCTCTGCCTACAAAAATGCTTTGACATTTATGTTTGTTATTATCAATTTTTGAGGTAAATGTTTTACTAAACCTATTACATACAGCTTTCCTGGCACAGTCTTTTTACATATTTTTTTTAATGATACTATCTACCGAAATTTTTTGCTTCGGTACGTAGCCCACGACGCGACGTCGCCATTTCGTCTTGGTGAGGTACGGTACTTATAAGGCGATTCGTACTCATCGAGTCTACTTTCAGATGCTGAATTCATGAAATCTGTCCGAGACGCCCAAGCCATCCACAGATCCGGCTACAGGTTCCTTCGCCACCGCTATCGCAACGGCAAGACGCGCTGGTACTGCGGTACCCACAGGAAGGCGGGCTGCAAGGCTGTCGTCTTTACCGTGGACAATAAGATCATCAGATGTCATAATATACACACACACTGCCGCACATAGGAGAAATAGAAGAATGTTTAAAATACAGTTAATAAGATGCTAAAGAGATTCAATAGTATTCTAGTTTAGCTTAAAGGTTGGTATCAATATTTATTTTGATAAAAAAAAACTCTTTTATTCACATAGATTAATTTGAACTGAAAATCAACTAGATAAAAACCAAAAATAAATATTACGCTAATGTTAATATTCTAATAAAGAGTTGCAATTATTTTCGTGTATATTTTCCTAAACACCTAGTGCCTATAAGTCAAACCATGTACCGAAATGGCGAGGTATAAATACTTTATTATAACATAATTGACTTAATTTTAGTGTGACAAATACACAAACTACTAAGTTTTTTTTAAAAGCCTGTGTCACAATAGTTAGCGTTATTGGCCCATTATGTACTACATTCGACATGATGTTCAATGGAATTATCGATGCTGATTTGTCGATGGTAAAACAGGGCCCTTAGTAGGTATCTCATATTGTGCTGATTTACGTAATTTTTATGTCACAAAACTCATCTGCCTCAAAAGCCACGGAGCCAAATTTTATGAAAAGCACTTTAAAATTTTAAAAGATTTATAGTCCTTATATTTGGCTGACCAAGTGATAGAGGCATGACTCTGAAAAATCAAGGTGCAGTGTTTTTTTTTTTGGATTAAATGGATATTATTTTATTTAAATGTTGAATAGTTACTAGCATGGATTATGGAGTTTCTCTACGAGATCGAATCAGAAACGAGGGGATACGTAGAAGAACTAAGGTAACGAACATAGCCTTGAGAATCAGTAAGCTTAAGTGGCAGTGGGCAGGGCGCATACCGCGAAGAACTGATGGCCGTTGGGGCAGGAAAGTTCTTGATTGGAGACCCTTCGACCAAAGACGCAGCGTAGGACGTCCACCGACAAGATGGACAGACGACCTTAATAAGATCGAGGGGTCAAACTGGATGCAGACCGCTAGTGATCGGTCGCTGTGAAAAGCCGTGGGGGAGGCCTACGTTCAGCAGTGGACGTCCTTTGGCTGATAATGATGATGGTGATGATGAACATGGATTAACATTTATTTATAAGCGCTAAAGAAATATAGTTCGGGTAATCAAATAACCGTATTGGAAACTGAAAAGTTTGTTTGTTTGAACAAAAAGAGTCTGAAAATATTGCCAATTTTTATTGCCAACAAGTCACGTTTTATAAAAATCTATACACCCTTTTTAAAAATGAGTGTTTCTTTTTTAAATAAATGTAATAATTGAAGAAATTTGTTACTTAAGCGAGGTAGTCTTAAGATTATAAAACATTCCGCTACAGCCGCTGGTGGTTAATTTCGCGGGGGATCGTTAAATTATCATTTAACGAAGTGTTAAGTTAGTTGTATTGTTTTTTAATTCATCTTTTTCTGTATGTAAATTTTTCACACAAAATTACTCAATGAAAACTATCGATGTAAAAACATTTTATTAGAAATGGCAAAACATCGCATTCCAACGTTTACGTCAATTTATTACCAACTTTTCCATTCTGTGCGAGTCACTTTTTTATAATTTTCGTTTAAAACGGCGGCAATTTCATGTAAAACACTTAAAACTTTTGAAAAAATAATTAAATACGTTAACATTTTATTTACTTACCGCTAAAAAGTAACACCGGTATCTTTTTATATCTAGTGGGTTTTATTGTTGCGTGTTTTTAAAACGCAGGACAGCATTTTGGACGTAATTCGTCCATTGACCAAATGTCACCTTGCATATCGCTGCGAGCGGGAGTGAGTGATTGTGATGCCGCGCATTCGTTGATGTCCTGAGTCCTGGACCATCAATTCATTCGGCACGACGTTCCTTCGGGATTTCCTTTCCATACGTAGTTATATTTATTATAGTTCAATGAGTTTGAAAGATTCTTTGATGACGAGTTTCTTATAACCAGTTTTTGAAGTACTTAGCCTCCAGTTGTGTGTGGTTTATATAAGTCACAATTTGACTTGGATCTACTGTAAATGCCAACAAATTTTTAGTGAGAATAAGTGTTCATGAACCGAGATACAGCTATTATAAGTAATAAAAACGTGCACTAAACTAATGGAATATTTTATTTTGCTACATTTCAAGTATTTATCAATCACTTAATTATCACTCTTAAATGTTCGTATGAAAATAAAGAGTAACCAATAAAATCTTTTGTCGTTGTTCGTCGTACATACCTCCAATGCACTTCCTTCTTATAAGAGCGTGGACTTTATAGTTAGAGTGATGATGAAGATGATAAGGTTTTTTTATTATTTTATCTAAATTTAACGTTAGTTTCTCAGGCTTGATACGGTGAGTTTATGATATTTTGTGAAAATGATCTAAATGTATGTTACAAAAGTTAATATAACACATTACAGATAAACCTGGTACACAGAACACCCTATCAAGCAATTTGCATATAGAAAATTTAGTTGGCACAGATTTAAGATATTTTTTCGCAAACCCGAATCACGGACATTGGCCCGAAATGATTCCGGCGACTACAGGTTCGAAGAAAAAACGCAGCTATGTCAAATGCAAAGTGTGCTCAAAGAAGGGGATAAGAAAAGAGACTTACATAAGGTGTAAAGGGTGCACAGATAAGAAACCAGCTCTTTGCCCCCTCTGTTTCGAGGAGTGGCACACCACAATATTATAATATAATACCTATTATATACCTGCTGAGCAATTTAAAAAAAATTAGCATATCCAAAAAAGGGAGAAAATTGCATAATACTATTTTGTATTTATACAATAGTCGAATTGATATCTAGATTGTGAAAATTATGAATGTCGACTCCGTGGCTCCGCCTTTGTATGTGGTGTGGTGAATAACGCAGATGTTATCCTTTGTTTATTATTGGATATGTTGTATGATAAGTTACATAAATACTAACTCAATATTGGGTGTTGTGGTACCACCGTTGTGTCTTTCCATATATATGCCATGTATATTTCCATAACACAAGTGCATTAGCTACTTACTTTGGGATCAGAGCTATGTATGTGATTTGTGTCCAATATTTATTTATAGTTTATGCATAATACAAAAATATGTAAAATATAAACTTTTCTTTTACTAGAACCCCATTATCGCATTGCAAGCTGACTGTCTAATAAGAGTATATGTCCTTAACGTTGCTTTGCAAACTTTAATTGAGTTATACAAAATAACATAAATGGTGCGAAGATGATGTGATGTTCAAGTCTTGCCGTAGGATTATAGGACTATCAAACACTCACGTTAATATACTATCTCTTACAGACGATGCGACTTTCTGCAAGACCTCCCGCGGCGCTCGAATGCTACTCTTTAATGGTTACAAGTTCCTTAAACAGATGTGCAAGAAAGATATTACAAGATGGTGGTGTGGAACACTAAGAGGCTGTAAAGCAGTCGTTTATACAGATCAAGAAGGCTATTTCGTCAAGTACAATAATAAACATTGCCACCCACCACCGCCAAGCATAAAATGTGATAAAATAATTAAGCGAACTGTCCGACCAATTTGTTTTGTAGACTCTTAACCTTTAATACGATAGAATGGATTATTGGTAAATTGTTACACTCTGTAGTAAATGTAAATAAAGCTAGCCTTAGGTATGTTTAAGGTGTATATCAATACGTTTTTCTATCTAGCCTGATCTATCTCATGTACGTACATCAAGTATGTCAATTGTATAAATTTCTGTAAAATAAAGTTTCATATTCTTATATTATCAGAACACAACATTCTTAATGTATACCCTATTTTAATTACTTTTAAAATTATATTAGTGAATAAATAATTAACTACTTGATTTAAAGATCTAACAGTATTCAACGATGAATTACCTACGCAAGTTGTAAGTTTTGTGTTAATCTTATTTTAAAATTAATCATTTCGTTAAAGAGGAATATCAAGATTGTTTACAATATTCGACTTGTTAAGAAAAACAGACTTTACTTTGTCTTTATTTCCAGGTCCTCTATTTTGTAAATCTTCTCGAGGAGCTCTTATGATCAGCCTAGCAGGGTTCAAGTATCTGAAGCACAACGTATCAAAAGACGGTATCAAGACAAGATGGTGGTGCGGTACTCACAATCACAGATCATGTCGAGCCGTCATATTTTATACTATAAGCGATAAAATCTGCTACGTCAAGAATTCACACAATCATCTACCCCCTGAAAAATTTTAAGTGACTTTTAAGCCGTCTTCGTCTTTTGTTTGTATGAAACATCTATTTTGATTTGTTGGTTTCATATGTAGACATGTAGAAATCGTCAAAAATATAAAATACCGATGAGTAATATGCTTTGAAAGCAAGTATTTCATGCAACACTGACTGAGCCTACGTATATCAAATCATCGGATTTTGAATAAAATAAATCAAACTGAAAAACAACACAGCTGAGTTTTAATTGTTAAAGTGCAGCTAAAAAATATAATTAAATATATGGCTTATAGCTTATATGATTTGATTCATATTGTGATGATTTTTGTATTTAGATTCAATCAGTAGCCCTGTTGTAATCTTAACTCATTATAATAACAGTTGACGTTATTTATGTAAAAACGAGTATTGTTACTTTATCGAATAACGTTATCGCTATCGCTATTTAAAAATGGCAACACTGGCTGCCCCTTCCCTTCTTATTTTCTGACTTGCGGAGTGCACTCGAAAGGCGAGCCAGTCTAGTGCTGACCGCCGAAGCGAAAGGTTGAGGGAAGGAACCTATGTTAAATTGTAGTTATAATTATTAATGTGGCTAGAGGTAGTGATTTGTATTATAGATAAGTGTGTTGATCGAATAAAGAACTTTATAAACTCAACCGAGTTTGATTCACGACACGTCGGAAGTGGAAGAGGAAACCTTCAGCTCACAAAGGGTATGTATGTACTATTATTTTCAAATGATAAGAGCAAGTAATATTATTTAATAAAATTTTCTTGAAGATAACGCCATAAATACCACGATAGGATAGCATTGGTTGGGATAATATTCTGCTGCGGTTGAACTGTAGCAATATTATCCTGATTTAATCGTGTTAACTTTTGTGACCGCGTGTGGAGTGCTTGAATAATAAACACGTAGTATAAATCTCCGGGTTCTTCTCCAATAGTTTTATTCCAACAAAATATCACAAAGGTAGGGCACAAAGTGAAAGTAAGTACAAACAGAGGCTATATTCTGGCATGCAGCTCGCTTTTATACAAATCAAAACCCTGAACAACGGTAGGAAAACAGTGGGGACGACATCCGTTTCCATATATGAACATTTACTATAATATTTATTTGTAGGGATAAACAATCTGCTAATTAAATATATAAATTCATTAATTATTTAGTTATTCATCGTAATGAATTTAGTAAGCCTTTTAGATTATTATTTTAAAAGTTACAATATTTAAAATAAATCTAACCTCCACCAACCAATCAGAGTCAACTTCCTTTTGGCGGCAAAATGAACATTTGTTATACGGCAAACATAAAAATCTAATAAGTGTCCCAATAATCTTTAAATAATCAATTTACAATTAATAAAATATTATTATAATAATAAAATAATCTAAAGATTAATCCAAAATATTCTTATATCATAGCCGAGTTACATTCAACATGGTGGACACTTCCGGCATTTCCATAACAAACGTTAAATAGGTTTGACACCTAGATAGGTGTATAAATTATGATGTATTGAACATAATATGACGAAGATAATGTGTAATTTAGTGAATACAGTGGGGTTACATAAGTCACACACAGTGAGTATGTGGTTTAGTGCATAAGTCTACTATAACAGAACTAAGTAAATATGTGCGGCAGGCTAGGATCGGGAATCATCGTGTAACACTCGGCCATCCTGCAACCACCGTGTCCCACGGTGCTCTGGTGGTGTTTTGGAAGTCTGCGTTGTTGGTGTGCTGAAAATGAGAAAGAGCAGAATCAACTAGTATACTGGAAACTTGCAAGAAATTTGTTTTCATGGACACGGTAATAATTTGTTCTTGTAAGTCACTAAGTTAGGAAATTTCAGCATATTGTGTAAATAATTATAGAGGGGTATTAGCCGATACAAGTTACATAGACATAGCGTAAGTCACACAGACAAATACTTCACGTAGATTAACAACAATAATTTAAAACAATTAACAGACAATAATTTATATTGCTCACACAGCATTGCTCTACATAGTTTACACATTACTTCACGTTGGCCACACAGACACTGCTTCTCACACAGACAATTTATGTAGCTCACATAGCATTGCTCTACGTAGTTCACACAGTACTTCAAGTAGGCCACACAGATACTGCTACTCACACAGACAATTTACGTAGCTCACACAGCATTGCTCTACGTAGTTCACACAGTACTTCACGTAGGCCACAATCAATCAATCAATCAATAAAATCAATCAAAATCTTTATTTGCATTAAAACATGATACTGCTACTGACACAGACAATTTACGTAGCTCACACAGCATTGCTCTACGTAGTTCACACAGTACTTCACGTAGGCCACACAGATACTGCTACTCACACAGACAATTTACGTAGCTCACCCAGCATTGCTCTACGTAGTTCACACAGTACTTCACGTAGGCCACAATCAATCAATCAATTAAAATCTTTATTTGCATTAAAACATGATACTGCTACTCACAGACAATTTACGTAGCTCACACAGCATTTCTCTACGTAGTTCACACAGTACTTCACGTAGACCACACAGATACTGCTTCTCACACAGACTTAATTTATGTAGGTCACATTTCACATCAGCATTGCCTTACGTCATTCACACATACATTACTTTACGTAGCTGCATAGGTCACATAGACTGCTGTTCACACAGACAATCATTATCCGTATGTGACACAGAAATCAGTTTTTTTAGATCACACATAGTTTACGTAGGTAACATAGCCAACGATTTATTTCGGAATATTTGAAATACTGTAGCTAATACTAATATACTCGGATAAATTAAACAACTATTACTACTGCTCCGATATGAATGTTTATACCCTAATATCAATATTCATTTGTTTAAGGTTGGAGAAAGAAAAACTTCTCAACGGTGGAAAAAAAGAAACCCAAACCGTCGATTCCTCATTAAACATCTATTTATTTATTGCATAATGTAGTTTATTTTTCATACTGCAATAAAAATATATTGTATGCTTGGTTTTACTTACAGTTAAATCAAATCTGTCTGTAAACGGTACTCATAAAATATACAGTACACATTGTTATTGTTTCACCCAGAACGAAGTTATTAGGTTTAACAATTCATCACTAACTACCCCCTTTTTCACGCACTAACAAAAGTATAATCACTGTTCGAAATAATGACCATACGAAGTTGCTAAATTAACTTTCGTCTAGATCGATTAGATTATCTCTGTCTACCTCCCCGTCACTAAGCTTTCACCAAAATAATTTGGTTATTGGTTGCCCACATATCAGCGCAATCGTAATGTATGCGTGATTTTGAAACAATCACTCGAGAAAATGTTGTCTATGTGTAAAACTATGTGTGATCCACCTAGCGACTGCGTGTAAGCATCTCGAAAGCTCCGCATTGCACTGGTCGATGGAAAATTTTAGTATATAATAGTCTAAATACGTCACTTAGGAGTAAACATAATGCGACTCACCTTGAGGTGGCTGGAGCAGCTGATGGTTGAACTGGACGCTGCGAACCATCAAGCGATGCATACGTGGTCGCTGGAGCGCTGCGCTGGTTGGTGTCACGTCGTTGAGTACGGCAGACTCGCATCTCGTGGCTGACCCGTCGACAGATGTAGCACCGCCTCACTCCTGGTTGCTGCAGTATCGTTGCCGGAGGTCTTGATGCACTGGTTCTTTCTTCAGAGTTTCCTCTTCTCCAAGTTGATTTTCACAATGCCGTCGTGGCTTCTACTTGTAGTTTTCGAGCAACGATAAATAGGAAAGTTCACGCAGCTGGTTGATTTTGAGCAATCAATTTGTGATGTTACACGTACTTTCTTCTCGATCAAATTTGGGGATGTCTTCCGCGTAAGCACGTGTCACTCGACGATGCCTTTCTCTCATGTCTTCAAAATCTTAGCAGTCTTCTTGGTCCTTGAATCTTCCTTGGTCAGAGCCGGCAGCGTAAGGCCCGTGATTTTCGCACATCCCACTTCTGAGGTGTGACCGCGTGTGGAGTGCTTGAATAATAAACACGTAGTATAAATCTCCGGGTTCTTCTCCAATAGTTTTATTCCAACAAAATATCACAAAGGTAGGGCACAAAGTGAAAGTAAGTACAAACAGAGGCTATATTCTGGCATGCAGCTCGCTTTTATACAAATCAAAACCCTGAACAACGGTAGGAAAACAGTGGGGACGACATCCGTTTCCATATATGAACATTTACTATAATATTTATTTGTAGGGATAAACAATCTGCTAATAAAATATATAAATTCATTAATTATTTAGTTATTCATCGTAATGAATTTAGTAAGCCTTTTAGATTATTATTTTAAAAGTTACAATATTTAAAATAAATCTAACCTCCACCAACCAATCAGAGTCAACTTCCTTTTGGCGGCAAAATGAACATTTGTTATACGGCAAACATAAAAATCTAATAAGTGTCCCAATAATCTTTAAATAATCAATTTACAATTAATAAAATATTATTATAATAATAAAATAATCTAAAGATTAATCCAAAATATTCTTATATCATAGCCGAGTTACATTCAACATGGTGGACACTTCCGGCATTTCCATAACAAACGTTAAATAGGTTTGACACCTAGATAGGTGTATAAATTATGATGTATTGAACATAATATGACGAAGGTAATGTGTAATTTAGTGAATACAGTGGGGTTACATAAGTCACACACAGTGAGTATGTGGTTTAGTGCATAAGTCTACTATAACAGAACTAAGTAAATATGTGCGGCAGGCTAGGATCGGGAATCATCGTGTAACACTTTCCAACTGATCGTTTGGTCAAGGCTACTCCTTGATAATGATCTGAGGTGATTAATACGAGTATGCTCATAAGCAAAGTAGGTAGGTAACAAATTGTCGGGCTAGCCCTAGGTTGTTCTTAATATGAACTGGGTCTATGCTAACTCGACGCAGTCGTGCTAAGCTATCATCAAATCATTTGGGCAAGGCTACCCTTTGCTAATGGTATGTGAAAGCTAAATGCGCGATTTATTAAATTGGGTCAACTACGTAGACATGTTTAACAAAATATTATATATTTTTTTCTCATAATTATCGGGGTAGTGTTAGGTTGCATTGGTTGGGATAATATTTTGCTGCGGTTAAGCTGTTGCACTATTATCCTGACTAAATTGTGTTACGTTTCTAACTGGCCATTTGGTCAAAGCTACTCCTTGATAATGTTCAGTGGATACGAGACACGAGTACGTGCAACTAAATAGCTAAATATAATAAATGACCTCAGTAGTTCCTTCATCCTAATAGGAAATACGAAAAGGAATAGGTATTAAATATTATCATGTCACTGCCTATTGTAGGTAGCTATGTTTAGTTGATTGAGAATAACCGTTCAACCTGCAACTGTTCTAGGGCTAATATTTTTGTGTTCATAAATAATTATACCTACAATAATTAAATAAAACTTTATTTCAGACTTTGCATTCATAATTTGTTAAGAGACTTATAAACTATGTTAGTGAGTTCAACAATTGTGTGTTTTTAATCAATTGTGTTAAATTTCAACCAATTCAATCCAATTTAATTATGAACATTCGAATCATTTCTTATTTCAATTCAATTTCGTTTGTTATATGACTTGAATTGAGTGCCCTTTAGGGTATATAATTTGTACACCCATTGATTATGTAAGTGAGTTAAATAATACTGAGTTTTTTATATTTATTAAACTGAGTTCAATTTAAACCAACTCAAGTAAATTAAATTAGAATCATTTTACTTTTACTTCAATTCCATTTGATATGACTTGATATAAAGGCTTTTTAGGTAAATGACTTATTGCCAATTCAACCCAATTAAAATTCATATACATTTTTATTTTAAATTCGAATTCATTCAATATATAACTTGAAATAAAGGCCATAGTGTCAGATTTTACAAAGTAGTTTTAGCGGCCAGGTGTGTCGCGTGGACCAAATGTGTCCTTAAGTAGCGGCCAGGTCTGTCGCATGGGCCAAGTGTGTCCTTATGTAGCGACCAGGTGTGTCGCATGGACCAAGTGTGTCCTCAAATAGCGGCCAGGTGTGTCGCGTGGACCAAGTGTGTCCTTAAATAGCGGCCAGGTGTGTCGCGTGGACCAAGTGTGTCCTCAAATAGCGGCCAGGTGTGTCGCGTGGACCAAGTGTGTCCTCAAATAGCGGCCAGGTGTGTCGCGTGGACCAAGTGTGTCCTTAGGTAGCGGCCAAGAGTGTCGCTTGGGCCTAGTGTGTCCATAGTTCTGTACATTTAATTATTCAAAAGCAGCAGAAGTGACCAAGTCAGTCAATCAATCAAAAAAAATAATTTATTATGTAATACATGTACATTAGTTATGTACATGTAAGTTATGTATAGTAGCTATGTATTTTCCTCGATTAGATCGGGCCATTTGTGCCATGAAAGAGCTATGTATGTTTTACAAAAGGTCAAGTCTAACTGTGAATTCTTTTACTAGAAATTTTCATTAGCAACGGTCATGTGAGCCATATAGGCGCTCTTACTTGCGTTCAGGATTATTTGCAACATTATTCCTTTACTAAAATTATGCTCTAATAAATGAATAGACTCCATAGTAATTAGATTTAAAGATATTTATTCTCATAAATACATACAGTTCATTTACAAAGATAATTATTGAAACCATAACTTAGTAAATAAATACCATATCCAAAATATGATTTTGTTGATAACAACACTAATGCTGGTATTCTTTTTCTTCCGAGGTGATGAGACTGAAGAGCACGAGACCAAACTAGGCTGGTTGGGCCTAAAAAGACGAAAGAGCTCGCGATCGAGGTTGAGGACATCGACTTCTTCTAAAGGAAGTCAAAATCAAAAAGTACCCTTTCGGCGTCACCAACGCTCGAAACCGTCGAGTCACCTGAAATTAGCGTTTCACACAATCCGAAGTGACTGTTTGGCTCCGATCACAAAAAGAAAAAAAGAACAACTACTATGTTTTAATTGTAATATATTCATTCATTGAATAAGTCCTTGTACACACAATTCTGATATTTTTCGCAGAGGTTTATCTTGATTCCCGTCGTTTTAAAACCATTGCAGCGTTCGTGGTCGCGGGTAGGCTAGGATATTATTTATCCAAAAGAAAATAATATCATCACTTCTTCTTAGTAGAATGGGTTATTTTGTTGCGATTGAGTACAGAATTTTGAATATATGTACAGTCCGACAGCACATCAAATTACCCACTTTTGTTGCAAACTTAACCTTATTGCAATTGCATAAGATACCGCACGTTTTACCTTTACGTGCTGTTTTCCGTAAAACTGATAATTTTGGTAAATGTATAATCGCTCTAACAGACCTAATATACTAAGTTGACTTTGCGAAAAATACCGCGCATTTATCACGATCATGAGAAAAATATACCTATTGAAACACGATGTCAGTAAATTCTTACTTGAATTAACGTTGTGACTTAATTATTTCAAAACAAAGATTTAATTAATTCATTGACGCGGTGATTTTATTGTCGGCTAACTTAAACGCCATTATAGTCGCGTAACGCGTTATAATGCAGTTCGTTTACATTCATAGAAAATACCCTTACTTCCTCTACATAAATTGTTCTGTCGTTTTAACCATACTAGAAGTATAAAGGGTAGCAGATTCCGTTGCAATTTTGATAGCGCAGTTAACCGCCAAACTTGTAAGACATAAAATGTATATAAAAAGTTTATAAATTATCATTTATTTAATAAAAGAAATACACAGAAGATAAATAATTAATTACAAACTTAACATCGCTCGCTACATGTAAGTAAAACAATTTTATAGGTAAGTTTTACCTGTTAATAAACTGTGGAGTAATTACATTAATTTTGGGACAGATGGTCCTAAACTTATACATATTAATATTAATTTATGACTTCTATAAATATTTAGGAATCAAATAACTTACTACATATTTCTGTAATATTGCACAAATAATAAAAAAATAAATAATTGAAATTATACATCAATAACGAGCTTCGGTAGGTATACTTTACTTATTAAATAACCTTCTTATAAGTATTCCTGACTAGTAGACAGTCAGTTATACATAAATTAATGTATCCTCAATGTCTACATAAATTTGTTTTAAATGACATCGTTTATCTATAAATCATTACTCCGACAATTTGTAAAAACATTTGTTTTGTAATATTATTTTTATACTTATTGTCTTTTAGCACTTTTATTATATACGTCTGTCTAGTTTTCGCTCAATCTAGTACTTACGTAAGAGACGAAAGGCATTGTCGCGGGACAGGGTGCCCTTAAAGAATAATATATTTTTTTGTTAGGAAAAATAAAATCATATGCGGGCCAGTTTTCAAAAAAAATGAGTCCTCTTTCTATGATATTGTTTGATGCTCTGTTAAAATATTATCACTTAAAACGAGGTGACCTTACATAATATACTAATCATTGACTTCAAAAGAAATATATTTTCATATATGAGTTTTATATTGACGCCACACACGACGTTTGCTCTGCAATATGCTTGGGTTTGGAATAACTAAAGACGCGTTGTAATACATTTAAATGGGGACTAGGGACGTCTATACGCCAAAACGTAAATAGGAGACCGTGATCTCATAGGTCAATTAATAAATAATTATGCACAAAGGCTTCATTTCAAAACTGGTTTTTATTCTAGTTCCCCACTTTGATATTTTTCTGTATTCTTGGCAATATCATGCCGTTTATTATTATTTTTTACATGTGACAGCATAATATCGTTGAGTTTACTTTGCTGAGTAAATTGTATTTGTAGTAGGGCTTAATTATTAATGTCATTTGACTATTAAATATAACCTCAATTCTATTTAAATTATTTGTATAATGATTAATAAAGTGAAGTAAGTACTTGTTCCTACTACTAAATAAAAACCACATCTTCATGTACTGTTCGTATATAATTAACAAATATGTATTAATATGGGCCCTAAAATATTGAATTTTTCTCATACGAACACACATAATATTAGGGAAAGTTAAACTACAAAGTAATATTTTATGGTAACAATAAATTGAAAGATCATAAGAGATTATATAAGTCACTCAGATAATATAATAATAATAATGATCCCTTAAATGACTGTATCTCTGTAAACAGTCTTTATAAGAGATTGAGATTCCATTCAATTGCAATAAAAAACAAACAACGAGTTATTAATAATATACATAATAGCTTAATTCTACTTGTATGACTTTAAGTGCTAAGATTCATAACTTTCATTATTGATATGTGCCACGCAAAAGTTATCTAAGTAGCTTCAATAATTCTTGATTATGTTCTCCCCGATTAACAAGTGACGTTTATTATGGATGCTTTACTGATTTTCTTAATATCTATCTCAATACATAGGTTTATATCCTAATACATTACTTAATATGAAAAATTCAAATCATGAGACTGTGTTTCAGAAAGAAACTTTATTGTTTTCTCCTTATTATTTTATTTACTTTATACATATTATCATTATACAAATTGTGAACTATTATCATATTGCTGAATGCACCGTTCAGTCATTCCTTTAAGTCATTCAAAAATTGAATTAGATGCTAGAAAATGACGATAATAGAAATTAAAGACTCGAAAACATATTGTAATGGAGTATAATGATGTTATTTGTAGAAACGAGGTATTAATTTGACAACCTCCGTGGTGTAGTGGCTAGGCACGCTTGTTTCAAGGCGTCGCCGCTCTTAGTTCCCGGGTTCGATTCCCGGTCGGGTCAATATAGATATCAAAATTTTCTATATTGTCTTGGGTCTGGGTGTTGTGGTACCAACTTTGTGTCTGATTTTCATAACACTGAACGATGTATGTGATTGGTGTCCAATAATTTGTTTTTTACTTACTTGACTGATATATTACTTTCTAAATCAACTGTTGTTTATGTAGATAAGGTCTCTTTAAAGTTAGGATCTTAAAACTACAAAAAGTTACCAATAAATTTCATTCATTCATCAATTTAAAAGTCAATTAAGTTAAAGATTCTTTCCATTTTGTTATCTTAAAATCAGATGTTTTTTTTTAAATTCCTATTAAATATATAAGAACATAATAGATTGTTAATAAATAAAATGGCTTTGATAAATGACCCTTTGTCATTCATAGACAGGAGTAAAAAAAAAAACATTAGTTTCATTAATAATTACGATTGCGATCATAATTATAATAACATTACCATACTTAACCTTTTAGCCTTTAAAACGAAATAACCATGAAATTATAGGTACATAATAGGTTATGAACCCGGTAACATAAAAGATATAAGATGTATAAAATGTTCGTTGCCGCAAGTCTTACAAGACACTGGATTAATACTTCACCCTTGATAAAGCATAATCAATCTAAAGATTCAATAGATCAATCGATATTGGTCAAGAAAACCAAAAAAAATTTAAAATGATAAAAAGTACTAGAATAGTGATAATTGCTATTAATACCTCAACACCCGAGCGGTCGCATGCGACCGCATAACAATAGAATACCTATTGTGTCTCGTTCACATACGCTTGAGGGATTAATAAGAATATTTTGTAATTATGTATTACTGAGTGAGCTCAACAGTATAATTGTAGCATAACCTTTATTTCTTGTTAGACTTAAATGCCGAATGTGATGATTTTATAATGTGTACTCAACAGCTTAATTTTGGCATAATCTTTATTGCTTGTAATATGATAAATGTAGTATGCTGTAGTAGTATTGATATAAATGCGCCATTGTAAATATTTTATAAAATGCACCAGGAGGTGCATTAGGTCGGATGGCCGAATGTGATGATTTTTGTATTTAGATTCAATCAGTAGCCCTGTTGTAATCTTAACTCATTATAATAACAGTTGACGTTATTTATGTAAAAACGAGTATTGTTACTTTATCGAATAACGTTATCGCTATCGCTATTTAAAAATGGCAACACTGGCTGCCCCTTCCCTTCTTATTTTCTGACTTGCGGAGTGCACTCGAAAGGCGAGCCAGTCTAGTGCTGACCGCCGAAGCGAAAGGTTGAGGGAAGGAACCTACGTTAAATTGTAGTTATAATTATTAATGTGGCTAGAGGTAGTGATTTGTATTATAGATAAGTGTGTTGATCGAATAAAGAACTTTATAAACTCAACCGAGTTTGATTCACGACAATATCTAGAGGGGTAATCGTTAGTAAAGAATAGTCTTCTTAATACTTTTAAGCATTATTATCTTGACATTTAAAAGGCGTCAAGCCTAAGCTTTACTTTTAAGAACGCTTGTTTCTTGCAGTTATGAATCTGTGAAGTACTGGTATAAGTAATGTTTGTTTGTGATCGTACTTTTGAACATAATTTCGGATTATTCTATTGACTCAAAAATAACTCTTTAATCGTGTGGTCTGTTTGTTTTAATTTGTTGAATAAAATAACTTAAAATCTATCCTTTTTTTTAATTGGATAGCTGGACGTTTCGCCACGATTGCACCTGATGTTAAGTGAAAATGCAGCCTTAGATGGACCACGTAGCAGGTACTGTGTCCATTTTCCTTTTATATCACGACTAGCGATCCACTGCGACTGCGTCCGCGCGCTTTAAGTTTTCTCCCTTCCGTCGCAGTATTATGTTTTATAGCCTAAAGCCTTCCCCGATTAACTTAATTTTAACCGTTCCAGTAGTTAATAAAATCACTGTCACTCTTCAGATTTATAATATTAAAATAGTATAGATGTTCTCTATGAAAGTACATAACAGCTAAATGAAGAAATAACATTGAACGTAATCATTCCCTTGATAAACACCGTCATCAACTTTTATCCGATTTCCCATATAAGAGCGTAGCCAAAACTAATCCCCGCTTACAGATACTAAGCTTCTTCTTCTCTTAGATCGGCCAACGTTCTTCACGTCGAAGGTCGGTGCGCGGCTGATGCAGCTCCGCGGGCACCACTACACCAGGCGGTCGGTCTGCTCCTCCAAGGTCAGGTGGCTGTGCACGGAGAGCCGCGCCCGGGACTGCCGCGCCGTGCTCGTCACCATCGGCCGCACCATCATCGACCGCCACAACAAGCACAACCATCCGCCCAAATAACATCAGACCACCCTTTAAGGGTTCTTGACTGATGGGCTGCTAGTCACTTAAGACTTTGGCAGCTGACGTAAAGAATTTCTATTTTCAATCACTTAAGCGATGGGACTCAAATGCTTTGCTTTCTTAAGAAGGCAGTGGGCATCTCATTAATCAGTCAGCATTTTATCATTAGTGAGCGAATGAGCTAGCTACTGCCTGAGGTATGTGAGCAGGGAGACGGGAGAGAGACACGTCAGTCTGTACAAGAAACCGTCACCTACGTGTGCGATGTATTATTCGCGCCCACAATCTCTCGCCACTCAAATACCTCAGATGACTAAAGGCTCACAAAAAATAGAACCGTCATCTACCTATATACTGTAAATCATCTATACTAATATTATGAAGCTGAAGAGTTTGTTTGTTTGTTTGAACTACTAGACCGATTTGAAAAATTTTTTTTGTGCTGGATGGCTTTTTTATTGAAGAAAGGTTTAGGGAATAAAACATCATGCTGCAATGGGAAGGGAGTGAGCCAACACAAAACTAAACGAACTTTTTTGACGAAGTCGCGCGGGGGACCGCAAGTTGTGCTTTGAAACTAAAAAGTTACTTACTTATCTCCGGAACTGCTGGACCGATTTGAAAGAATATTTTAGTGTTGGAGGTTGGAGTTTATTTATTGAGGATGGTTTCAGGTCATTAAATATCACACTACGAAGGAACAGAAGGGAGAAAACTCAAAACGCGCGGACGAAGTCGCGGGGCACCAATAGTTATACATAAATAAGAAAGAAACTTATGTACCTGATCACTTCAGACCTGAAGCCCTATTTTTGAATCACTGGCGTCAATATGGCGTGTGATGTCATTGATTTACGACCGATTTTCGAATCAAAACAGTTTAATTCCAAACAGGAATGATTAAAATAAATATGACGTAAATTTATGAGTATTGGTTTTCGTTAAATTTTAGTTCGCTTTCGATCACTTGCCATATCCAAGCTAGTGATTCAAAAATAGGGGCTCTGACCTCTAGAAACTCCAGTGCTAGCCCACTACTCATGCAATATTGACAGAAAAAATATATTTAAGGTCAGTTGGTGTATCGATATAATTATTTGCAATAATGTAAACAAGAAGAATTAGGTTTAAATGTAGATATTCAAACCTTATAAAATGTTAAGACGGTTCATTAACTGTTTTCCTTAAAGAATTTGTGATCGATATTAAAACGAATTATTGTGATATTAATTGTAGATAGCAGCCTCGGATCTTAGTACTACAGCTATCAAAGATTTTTTATTTTAGGTTGTAAATTGTAGCTAACATTTTGTTTGTAGTTTTGTAACTCCATATTAAAGTGCTCACTCTCTTGATATGTATTCAATTTAGATTATCTTTCTTATGGGTATAATGTTCAGCCATGTGCCTTTTTATGTGTATATATTGCAACTATGATATTGTTACGTAGCTATTGTTGTTTACATTTTACGTTCTTTCTTCTTTTATTTAATAAACAATATGGGGACTTTTATTTCTTGTTATTTGTAAAGTACCAAGAAATATTGTAATTGTCATGTGTGCCCTCTGTGAATCTTTTGTAGTCGATAGCATGTGGTCATATTTGCGACCACGAGCAAGTTAAACGGTGCTTCTACTTAATGAAGGTTTATGTACTTTGCCTATAAATGCAAAATGCATTATAGTTTCTGCCTATATGTGTACTTTTCGCGGAATATTTTAAGAATTAGGGTTTTTTAGTCAAATGCAAAATAACGAAACCCTTAAAGTTTTGTCATTTTCACACACCAGCTATCCACAGATGCGCCGCAAATATTGAAAGGAGTGAGAAACGGCGTCCATGACGCACTGTTGTGGCAAAATCAGTATTACGGTATCCACAGCACAGGGAGGAACGGCCAGATTCGCTGGAGATGCTGCAAGCATTCCAGAGGCTGCAAAGCGGTCGTGATCACCAGAGACGGTCATATAGTGAGAGTGACGTTGGAACACAATCACAAGTAACATCTTCGACATAGTCAAATATATCACTCTCTAGTTGAAAAAAATACTTGACTGGTTTAATTGAACGTACGATTCCAACAAGCTCAAGATTATGAACAAAAAAAAATATGTTTTATAAAAGGGTATTTTTTTATAAATTTTGTTTACTTTTTAAAAAAGGTATGTTATATAAAAATATATTGTTTGTGACTTAATAAAGTATCTTATACATTAGCAGTTACCACTTTTCCAGTATGCGATTTTGCGTAATTTCAGGCGTTAAGTCCACTGACAAAACGTGGCCTGGTATCTGTAATTTTTTTTAACTATAAAAATATCCAGTTAATAGTCTTAAGTAGGTACATTACGAATGGTCTGATTTACTTAAGATTTTGCTACAGATGAACGTTTCCACGGACGAAAAAAAACTGACAAGAGCAGAAAGACTGGAAAGAAAGAGAATTGCAGAAAAGAACCGATTTGAGCGCATGCGTCAAGATCCAGAATGGCTCAAAGCTTACAGGCAGAGAGAAAGAGTGAAATATGAAAAGCGAAAGGCACGAGGACATTATGACATCAGCAATTTACCAAAAGCGGAACAGATTAGACGAAGGCAAGACAAGACATAACGAAGTGGCAAAAAAACACTATCATAGAAAAAAAGCTGGAAAAACTTTTACAGGACGAAGAATGCATTCTTGGCGATACTATCTAATCTTATTACCTAACTGCTCTATCTTTTATTTCTTCTGCTTTATTTTTCCATATAAATAAAAATGACTTTATCTTCATTCTGTGTTAGTAACACCACATACAGCTCGATAACAGATGGACTGATGATCATCATCATCATTATTCTCAGCCAAAGGACGTCCACTGCTGAACATAGGCCTCCCCTACGGCTTTCCACAGCGACCGATCACTAGCGGTCTGCATCCAGTTTGATCCTGCGATCTTTTTAAGGTCGTCTGTCCATCTTGTTATTGGTTGGACTATTATTATTATTATTGTAACAATACTACCTCGCAAAGGCTTTTTTGGTCGAAACACTGAAATCCATTACTAGTCTTCGACCAACAAATATCAATTTAAGATATAGGAAAAGGTGATACAGGTCATCATTCAAGAAAATTATAAGGCTTTCTTTCATTGGTTTTTTTTTTGTTATTCTCGACGTAGAAAGTAAAACTTGAAGTAAACTTTGTTTTCTTCCTAGGGTATTATGTGACCTCTGATTCGATGAATGCCAAGTTATGAGAGTAAAAAGTTACTTACATTACATGATTGCAGCATACGAGTAGCTATCCGTCAATCAACCTATTTATGATTTTAAGAAACAACGTATGATATACAAAGAAAATTAATACAAGTAACCATCTAACTAGACCAGCCAATAATTTAAATACTCTCTATTACTTTCAGAATTTGAGATTGGATTAGCGGCGTTATTGCCAAATGGTAACGATCTACAAGCAGACATTGAGGATGTTGAAGAAGACGACAGAATCAAACGACCAATTCGGATAAGACCAATAGACAGATATGACGGTATCAATCACTTTCCAGGTCATTATTCAGCCCGAGGTAGATGTTCCCATTGCTCTAAAGGGAAAACGTTTATTAAGTGTATTAAGTGCAAAGCTAGACTCTGCTTTACGAAAGAAAGGAATTGTTTCTTTTACTTTCATCGCTATCTATAGTAAATAGAATATTAATAATAAGAATTTGGAGTACCTCATATACCTTACACGAAACACGTTTATTATTTTTTTCAAGACACTCCTTACATTTGTTATTTATATTGCTCACTGTATTGATATTTATGTTTCGATTTGTTACACATTTACAGGCAACGTCTACCCTATAGAAATATGGAAAAATAGTAAACACATTACAGTGAATGGATTCAAATATGGTATGCATCTTGTGTCGGGTGGCAAAGCTCGATGGCGATGCGTCAAACAGTGGAAGAAGTGTACAGCTGCCATATTTACGATTGGAAACTTCATCTGTAAAATTAAAGAGGACCATAACCATTGTAACGTTGTATATTTTTATATAAGTTCGCGTGAAACGAAAAGCTGAATGGATGTAGGACTCCAGTCCATATTTTGGCATAGATATGATGACACTGACATTTGTCAAGTGTGACAGCTGCTTTTTTTCCAGTTCCGCACTGTTGGTCGTGCGTCGGAGTGGAACGTGTGTGGAAAATGAAAAATTAGATATTTGAATATGGGGCACGCCCCAAATTATTTTGTAGTTTGATAGTTATTCCTGGTAAGTATCTGCAGAAAGGTTTGCGTTGATTTTTGTTTGTTGCGAGACATTTCTTAGAGTCTGAGCACATGGTTCTTTTTATCGTTTCAGACGCCGCCAACATGTCAATTTGGATGAATTAATTTCGAAAATGATTTGATATAAATGACTGGAAAAATGGTAAGTATGTTGAGAAACTCCTTTGGAAATCCTTGTAAAGAAAATGTAGCCTACCTACATCTGGGCATATTGTATTGAGAGTTGTAATTTTTATCATTTCAGGTCTCAAATAGAATAATTAGCATAAATGTTTAGTAATCAATTCAGAAATTATATGGCGAGCCAGCTTTTGCAGGTATTAAATTGGTTTATTATAGATTTCATAAATAGGGTGATGAAAAGTATAACCACCCTCACTTAGAAAAAAAATTGGTTGTTAACTAGAACTTTCTTTTATTTCTAGGTTTCGCTTTTGATATGTGTCTGTAAGTTGAACAGTCACAATTTGGTGATCATGTTGTAACCTCAGGTAAATATTTATCATGAAAAGTTAGTGTTTTTTAACTTTTACTTTGGTTTGTGCGTTGAACTAACCTTTTGTAAATTCTTTTCAGTGACCTTACTTAGACCTTACTAAGACCTTACTTAGACCTTACTAAGACCTTACTTAGACCTTACTAAGACCTTACTTAGACCTTACTAAGACCTCATTTGGATTAATTTTTGAAGTCAGAACTTCCTTATGGATTGATTTGCTTCTTGTCTGCTGTTTTGAGGATGGATCGGTATCGGTGAAATTTTGGGGTAATGTTGCAGAATTGTTTGTAGTTTGATGCAACAAAGATTTGAAATAGTAACCTCCGTTGAAATCAAAGGTTGGTTTTCCTTGTATTACTTTGACTTTAGTGAAAAGTGGGATAATTTAGCTATTAATTTAGGCATAATTTAGGAATCCCTTTGAGGATAAATTTTGGAATTTATTTAGGTAATTAAACACTTAAATTGGTGGTTTTTTCGTTTCTGCTGTGGTCTTATTTTAGTTATTTTCTTTATGGTGCTGTTGGATCTTCGGTTTTTATGGGCTCCTGGGTGTTTCCTACAGACTGCAATCCCCACTCTTGTGGAGGCAGCTCATTCCCAAGCCACTGTTGCTGTTGCACTGCTTAACGAGGGCGGACCCCTTCCCATGCTACGTGTGAACCTTCATCGAAAAAATCCGAACAACGGATAATGTTGGGACATTGATGTCATATGAGAGGCACTAGAGGAAAAAAAATAATAAGTTCAAGTATCGTATCTACCCTTATAAAAATTCAATTCCTCCTAATCGCCTCCATGGTGGAATTTGGTATTTTTATCAATGATAGACCTAATTATGAGCAATCTATCTGTACCGCATAAGTTTCACTATTGAGTTTTTTGGAAGAAAAAAATAAAAAGATCAAGTTCAGTGACTCAAACTACCCTAATATAATATTTTGACAATCGATTTCTTCTAAAGGCTTCCATGGAGGAATGTGTTTTTTTTACCAATTATAGACCTAATTAAGAACAATCTATCAGTACCAATCACAAGTTGCACTTTTGAGCTTTTTGGAAGAAAAAAAATAAAAAGGTCAAGTTGCGTAACTACCCTAATATAATATTTTGACAATCAATTCCTCCTAAAGGCTTCCATGGAGGAATGTGTTTATTTACCAATGATAGACCAAATTAAGAGCAATCTATCAGTATCGGTCACAAGTTGCACTTTTGAGCTTTTTGGAAGAAAAAAATTAAAAAGGTCAAGTTGCGTAACTACCCTAATATAATATTTTGACAATCAATTCCTCCTAAAGGCTTCCATGGAGGAATGTGTTTTTTTTACCAATGACAGACCAAATTAAGAGCAATCTATCAGTACCGGTCGCAAGTTGCACTTTTGAGCTTTTGGAAGAAAAAAAATATAAAGTTCAAGTATGGTAACTACCCTAATAAAATTCAATTCCCCGTAAACGCCTCCGTGGTGGAATCTGGTATTTTTATCAATGATAGACCTAATTATAAGCAATCTATCTGTACCGGTCAAAAGTTGCACTTTTGAGTTTTTTGGAAGAAAAAAATAAAAAGATCAAATTCAGTAACTTAAACTACCCTAATATAATATTTTGACAATCAATTCCTCCTAAAGGCTTCCATGGAGGAATGTGTTTATTTTGCCAATTATAGACCTAATTAAGAGCAATCTATCAGTACCGGTCACAAGTTGCACATTTGAGTTTTTTGGAAGAAAGAAATATTTTTTGATCGATTGATGTGATAAACATGGGTATGTAGTAGGAGAAAATTGTTTGAGCCAAAACCTTTTTTTACTGCGTGTAACTCAGAAACGGTAGGATATAGGAAAAAAATATTTAGGTACAACTTGTAGATAATTTTATGGTCTTTCAACTTTTCCTTGAAAGTTTTTCTCAAACATGTACCGTTTTTGAGATTTAAGCGAAAAATTAAAAAAATGACCCTTTCCCCCCCTCCCCCCACTCCGGGGCTCCTCCTAGTGTCCCGGGGTTTTAGTATGTTTATTACCTAGGGACTCTTG
Organism: Pyrausta purpuralis; assembly: GCA_963924145.1. Classification (NCBI taxonomy): domain Eukaryota; kingdom Metazoa; phylum Arthropoda; class Insecta; order Lepidoptera; family Crambidae; genus Pyrausta; species Pyrausta purpuralis. The sequence continues at coordinate 27,238,779 of OZ001643.1, forward strand.
ACATTTTTCCGAAGAAACATCTTACGTTACTAACTCACGCACTCTAGAACTTTTTATTCAATGGACTATATCGTTTACAATGTTGTGGCTGCGTGTGATCACACCTAACCGACACCACAAACTGTCTGTAGCCGATAGATACAAAAGTATTCAACCGAAAATTATCCGTAACAACATAGTGGGAACGCGTCTCTACAAGAATTGCAATATTTAAATATTACTCATTTAATTATAAAATTAATGATTTAATAATATACGAAATTCAATAATGTAGTTGTAGTTTTAAATCCAGTAAGCTTAACCAACATCGCATTAGTGAGAAACGCTTTCTAATTCGAAATTGTTCTCACTTTTTGTTCTTAAATAAGTACCCATCTATAATGATATGGTTTGTTTATTGTGTGCGGTGCGAACAAGAACAAGCACAGTCAAATCGAATACGTATTAATACGCATAAATGCAAAAGTTCTACAGAGTAGACCTACCTGGAGGGATACCATTTCATGCCTGAGGCTGTAATGATTTGTTTTCAGTGTCATCCGGCAAGACGAAGCGAGGGGCGCGCGTCATATTGGTACGCATACAAATTCACCAAGCACAGAACCACGGATGTAAAAAGAAGATGGTGGTGCGCGACACATCGGCAAAGAGGCTGCAGTACAAGTCTCTTCACGGTAGAAGGCAATGTCTACAGAATCTGCAATGAACACGACCCTGTTTAAAATTCTGATGCTTGACAAACGGTCAAGATTTGTGATTTCTCTGTTTACTTGTGTGATGAAAAATATGCTGTGATGCAGATTAGGGTGATGATAGTCTGTGTGTAAAGCATTGGCCGTGTTGATCGCAATATCACACCTAGAGAGGTAATTACGGAGTTGCTCTTCTAAGTACTTAACATAACTCATATGTCATCAAAAGTAAAAATACTCTGCTCATTTTTTTAGACACTGTGAGTGTTAAAAACATTCTAAAGCATTAGATAGCGAAGCGACATCAATTTCCAAGTTGAATTTATTCTGTAAAGAATAACTGCTTGGGCCATCTGTTTCATAAACAGACGGCTAGATGGCGCTAAGCGTCACGCAATTGACGTTTTCATAAGAGACCACAAATTTCGCAGGGTCGGACTAACAGCACGGTAGCTCAATTGGTAAGAGCGTTTGGCCCGGTTTGCCAAAAGGTTGCTGGTTCAAGTCCCGCCCGTGCGCAAATTTTTGGTTTCTTATTTCATCTTTATGAACTATTCACATATTTGCATCAGCAAAGAATATAGAATAGTTCTGTTATGGTGCCAATCTCAACAACGCAATTAAAAAAAAAATAGGGTGCAGCAGAACTACTGAATATATGTATAATGTCGCAAACGTCTAGTTAAAGCAGCCAGTCAATTGGACGCCTAAGCAGTTCATGAAACGCCGGCATCCAATGAAATGGCTAGGCAGAAATAATTTGACACTTAACTTTTAATTTAACAACTTGGTGTATCGAAAGTTAGCCTTTTAGAGATGACCCTTCAAGATTCAACCCACTGATTCAATTATAGTTCTGTATTTCCCCACCATACAGTACCACCAAAACAATTAATCCCTCAAGCGTATGTGAACGAGACACAATACAAATTATATTGTTATGCGGTCTCATGCGACCACTCGGGTGTTGAAGTATGCCGCATCAGCAGCGCATATGCCCAGAGGAGGGGAGGGATAAAACTCGCAACATGCGGACGAAGTCGCGGGAGACTGCTAGTATCTTTTAAAACTACAATATCGTTCAAAGACACCCTGAGCTGAATTAAAAACCTTACACCTTTTTTGTTTCAGCACTAATATGCGGCAATTAATTTGCTAAGCATATGCTTCAGAAAGGAAAACACAGAAGACGCTGTCTTGGGTGCATTTCATTTATTCTTTATGTCTAGATATAGTATTTTTTAAAATTATTGTCAAATGCTACTTATAATTTATTATATATATATATATATATATATATATATATATGGATCTTTTTGTCTATTGGTCTGAAATGAATGATTAATTATTATTACATATTAAAATCATCCTACGATCCCATTTCTGAGCAAAAGCCTCTCCTAAATCAGCCAGCGACTCCTCCGCTAACAATAAAAATGCAATACTCGTATCTGAAAATCTTCACTGCTAGAGAAGAAACACGAGTAAGAACATTTCAGTATTTCAAACCACGGATCGTATGACAATTAAGGTACTTAGGGAATTAATTATGGCTATTAGTAAACTTGCCAATATTCACACCATAATGGTGCTGTTTAACCATTTAAACGTAATCATATCACAAAGTATCCATATTTTGTAATTATATGGTATGTTTTTAGTAATGTTCGATTATTAAGAAAATAAGTTCAATATCACACCACAATGATTTAACAAAGTGCTACTCACATGTTTAAAGTGTTTTTTTTTTTACCTTTTTTAAATTATTAGGTACTAAATAAAAAATACACCAAATTTATGCGAGTATTTCAAACATAGATCTCCAAAAGTAAGGCAAACACCACTTCAATGTACATATTTTGAATCGTAAAAAATCTCTTTATCATTATTTTAGATGCAATCTTCACGACGACGTCTGTAGTAAGGATTCACGGGTTCTGGCTCACTCAGACCGGTCCCTTACGAGTTCTAGCTCACCACGGGTCCTGGCTCACTTGCCAGACGGGGTTTTTGAGCACTGGACTGGTTTTGCGGCTAAAAAAAAAAAGGTTTGGTGTCAAAATAGGGGTTTTCAGCCATGCCCGATCGTCCTGTGCGGTCCAATTTTGCATATTTGCACTCGTTGGCATTTAAGCTGTTGGATCAGAAAACCTCCAATACCCCTCATTAAGGTAGTCCTAATGATCACCTCGACATCTCATTGTTTTGTTGCACAACGATAGGAATCACAATCCTCCTAATTGCTATTAATTTATTAATCAGATAATGTCGTTTTTGTTGTGCGTCATCCTTTGACATTAATTTCACTTACTTACTTTCACAATAATTTCAACATTAAAATATTGGTGTAGGTGCTTTTTTCATTTAGGACACTTTCAGTTATTTTTTATTGTCACAAGACCCTTATAATAATGAAAAATAACTGAAAGTGAATTCCTATAAGATGGCACTGTGAGTGTTTAAACATACTAAACTTTTGAAAGTGAATTGTTTGTAAATTATAGTTTGTAACCTTAAATCCAATCATTTGTGACATACAATAACTTTACTTTCTTTAATACATATTTAAAACATTTCATATAGGAATCATCGATCACATCGATACCACCAAGTCCACTCCGAGTATGTATCATCAACATTCTTTAAATTAATTACTTCAATTAGTTTCTCCATAATTGCATTTTAATTTGCATTCAACTTTACCAATTAACTATGTTGCAATCAATGATAGTTTGTGTTCATTAGGATACTCATTATTATGAGATTCAAGTTTCTAGTTAAGTAACATCATTAAAATAATGTACCTTCGAAATCACTATATAAATCTAGTCATAATGCGATATATTACCAGATACCATTTACATTCTACATTGGTGATATTAAAATTGATAATCATGTCTAATTCTGAAAACGAAACAAATGTTATGTTTGAGGGAGATTCAGACCTCGAAAAAGAAATGTTTGAGCTATGCGAGATAGCAGAGTGTTTATTCTCCAAGGAAAAGGAGTTTTCCGAGGAGGAGGAATTTTCCGAATTAATTGATTCAAACGAAACTACAATGAAACCCGAGACAAAGTAAGTAATTATATTTTTTATTCAACATTTCTTATGAAAAAAAGTTGTTAACATTAGATTTTTTAATTTTTTTTTTTTTTTCAGCTTGCAAGTTGGAGCTGGTTTAAAACGTGTAGCTGATGATGGAGAACATCAAACTACCGGGAAAAGAAGACGTACGAGCAGCGAACCGTCTACATCGAAGGATGTCGTTTGGAAACAATCTATTGAAGATGAAATACTAGAATGCGAGGTATGCAAAGTACCAGTCAAAAAAAGGTACTTAGCAAATCACTATCGGAGTAACGTTCATAAGAATAATTCATTACGTCTTCATCACAGTTTGTCAAATGTAACATTAATAGAGTCTGCATTTGGAAAACGTGTGCATACGTATCGAATTGTACCTCTCTCCGATAATGATGAGCTATTAGAATACAATTTATTTTTTTCTTCTATTAAAGATACTCTTCAGACTTTGTTGAATGAATGTATCTCGGATTTAAAAACATTCAAAGTTAATTTTATAATTCATGTAAATTTCATACAGCAATGTAAAGAAATTATTAATACATTTGATTTTCAAACTCCAAACTATATATTTGTCGCAGATTCAATCGGATTTGGATCCGCAGGTTCGTCGTTGGTGTCCGCCATGTTGTCCTCTATCAATCAGTGCGCACGTCCGGCGCAGGCGCTGTCTCGAGAGCAAGAGAGCTACTCGATCAAACGCACTACTGACAGATACAAGTTTGACGTTTACGTTGACATTGACAATGACAGCGTCACTGTACGCCACAGATTATACTCTCGTGGTGTTGCCACTTAAATAAATTAATAAATGTACCGTCTACACTACAATCTCCGACACGGCCATTCTGCTAATCGACGCGCTCTCGCGTTGCTTCACCAATGACACTTACTAGCCGACCCTGCAGCAAGCATCGACAGCCAAGAAGGCAAAGTGTAAAACACATCACAAAACATATAAGCTTTGAGCATCATAACAATGCTACCAACATCAACTTAATTACACCGCAAAGCGTAAATGCTTTCAGCATCAACTGAATAACACCGCAAAGCGTAAAAGCTTTCAGCATCAACTGAATAAAACCGCAAAGCGTAAAAGCTTTCAGCATCAACTTAATAACACCGCAAAGCGTAAAAGCTTTCAGCATCAACTGAATAAAACCGCAAAGCGTAAAAGCTTTCAGCATCAACTTAATAACACCGCAAAGCGTAAAAGCTTTCAGCATCAACTGAATAAAACCGCAAAGCGTAAAAGCTTTCAGCATCAACTTAATAACACCGCAAAGCGTAAAAGCTTTCAGCATCAACTGAATAAAACCGCAAAGCGTAAAAGCTTTCAGCAGTTCAACAGGATAAAGCGATAAGACTTTAAATCCGTCCTTTTAGCAAAGCGTAACAGCTTTCAGCGGTCAATAAAACAGTTCATTAATCATCAAAACCAAACCATGTATTTCAACCAAGATACAATTCACAAACTAAAATAAGATCGACCAAGTTCATCTCTATTATGAAAATAATAATCAGAAAATGACAAATAACTCATGATTAAACCGTTATGTCACAACTTGTGCCCTGCTTATTTACAACCAATCAAAAAAATGTTAACAAAATTAAAACAAAAACTAGAATTGATTATCTTTTTCTGCCTCTACAGGATCCAGACATTCAGACAATTCTGGTAAACTTGCCGGGTATTTACGCAATCGCTCGTGACAAACATACTGACTACGTCCCCCAAGTATTGGCTCAACCACATACCGTTCATTCTGGCAAACTTTTGTGATTTTACATGGACCATTAAACTTTTCACTCAGTTTATTAATTATGCGAGGATTTCTTCGAACTAAAACTAAATCACCTATTGCAAAAGGACGAATTGCCGCTTTATTAGCGTCATAACGTAACTTTTCTTTTATAGCTAGCTCGTCCATCCTGCCTTTTGCTACCCTCCTTATTTCCGCTAAACCGTGATCATTTTGTACATCGAGACCTGCCGTGAGGTAATTAAGCTTGGGTGGACTCTTGTTAAAACCGATTAGTAGCTGTAGTGGGCTCATTCCCGTACTCTTAGATACTGTGCAGTTGAGAACAAGTTGAACTTCGCCTAATACCGATTTCCAGGATTTCTTTTCGTGATTCTCCGCGATCGTGAAGCAGTTAGTTAACACAGACATTATTCGTTCAACTTGTCCATTGGCTCGGGAGATGCCGCTGGCGACCTCATGAAATTCAATAGACCATTCCCTACAAAGATTTTGAAATTCCTGTCCCGTAAAAGAAGTGCCTTGATCGGATATAATTCGCTTTGGTGTTCCAAATGTGTAAACAAAGTTTTGGAGAGCTTCACAGGCAGATCGCGAAGTTAAATCTTTAACAGCGAATAAGTAACAAAATTTTGTGAAAGCATCGACTATAACAATAACGTACTCCTTAGAAACTCTCCCGCCGGTCAGTTTTCCACTCGTGTCAATGTGGATTGTGTGGAATGGCTCTGCAATTTTATCTATGGGATGTAAGGCCGATTGTCTTTTGCCCGAAGGGTTCTTATTAATTTTACATGGAAGGCAATGGTCGACGTATGTCCTTACAGACGAAGTCATATTGGGAAACCAAAAATGCTCCCTTATCTTAGTCAGGGTTTTATCCCAGCCGAGGTGTTTTAATTCATCATGAAATCTCTGAATAATTTGCCAACGAAAATTTTTGGGCACAATAACTCTACTAAGTGTTTTTCCGCCTACTTGAAAATTCCGATAAAGCAAGTCGTCTTTAATGGTGTAAGATGATCTAAGATTCGGATCTATAGTGTCATTTTCGATGGATTCTACAATACGCTTGATATCAGAATCCAACTTTTGTTCAGCCTGCAGCCATTCATCATTCAGCCGTAAAACGTTTACCTCCTTGCAACAAATCGGGTTGCGACTAAGGTAGTCTACATGTGGAATACGTTCGCCCTTCCGATATTCTATTTCAAAGTCGAAGGTTTGCATGTACGCCCACCACCTATGCACGCGAGGTAAAAGTTCACGCTTATGGCGTGATGCTTTTAGGGCATTACAGTCTGTAACAACCTTAAATTCTCTGCCAAGCAAGTAGTGCCGAAAATGTTTGAGCGCTTTGAACACTGCAAGAGTTTCCAACTCATAGCTATGGTATCTGCTTTCCGCATCGGTCGTTCTCTGGCTAAAATAACCTACAACTTTTAACTGGTTTTCGTCTTTTTGGAATAAAATCGCCCCATAACCAATGGAACTCGCATCGGTGTGGAGTTCAATTGGTTTACTGGGGTCAAAAATCGTCAATACGGGCGTGGAAGTCAGATACCCTATTACAGTAGCATGGGCTGCTGTATGCTCAGCAGTCCAATGCCATTTGGCGTCCTTTTTCGTAAGAGCGTACAAGGGGGCCATAACCGATGAAAAGTTAGGCACGAACTTTCTGAAGTATCCAGCGAGACCGTTAAATTGCCGCAGCTCTTTTACGCAAGTTGGTAAAGGGGCGTTGGCCAAAGCTTTGACTTTTTCAGGATTTGGTTTGACACTGTTCCCGCCAACAACGTAGCCCAAGTATTCGACTGAAGACTTCAGAAAGGCGCACTTTTTCCAATTTAAAGTAAAACCTGCCTCTGTTAACGCTGATAACACTTGTTCGAGATTTTGAAACGCTTCTTCCTTTGTTTTCGAAAAAACAAGGACATCGTCCATGTAGACCAGCGCTATGTTGTCTTTTAGCCCTTTAAGTGCTTTATTTATTGCCCTTTGGTAGACGGAAGGAGCGTTACAAAGTCCGAACGGCATTTTTAAATATTCCCATACGCCATCCGGGGTAATAAATGCTGTTTTTTCAATGTCGCTCTGAGATGCCATTAAAATCTGGTAAAAACCAGAAGCCATGTCTAAGGTGGAAAAATAACATGCTTGCCCGAGGGCGTCAATTTGTTCCGATATTAGGGGTAATGGGTAACTATCACGCACTGTGTTCGTATTCAGTTCCCTATAGTCAACGCAGAGCCGGTAGGAACCGTCCTTTTTCTTTACCAACAACGCAGGGCTTGAGAAAGGCGAAGAACTCTCACGCACTATGCCCTTACTCTCTAGATCGGCTATTATTTCACGCATTATAGTTCTTTCGGATGGAGCTAACCGATATGGATGTCGTTGTACAATTTTATCGGGATTTTTAAGTTTAATTTGCATTACACCAGTACTTACTACAGATTTACAGTTTCCGCTAGCAAAATTGTTTTTATGTTTGTCCAATATAGATCGCAACCTATCAATATCACATTGTTCAACCAAATCTGTGTTTATGTTATCAAATTCTGCGTCGTTTTTTTGAGTTTTACACGCATTGACACTGACGTCTCGTTCAATCCTAGCACCGTTACTATTGAGGGTAAAAACCAAACCAGGAGTCTTAAATATCTCCCTGCCTAAGATGACATCGTGCGGTAACAAATGCGAGTCAACAATCACAAACGTTACTTCAGCGTGGAGCCCGTCAAATTCAACAACTGTGGTCATTTTTCGGAACGAGAAACATGGTACAGAGCCAATACCTGTGAGGCGAGTGAACGAAATCTCCTTTTTATCCGGTAAATTATCAGCAATTTCCTTTTTTATTAGTGAGCATTCTGAACCACTGTCAATCAAAGCTTGTAGGTTAAATCCACCTACCCGCATTTCAATCAAGGAATCATTGGATGATGAACAAACGTTAACTGATTTCGTTGGTAACTTGGGATCTTTAAATTCTTTTTGTTTTTCATCACGTTGCTTTGTAAAACAAGTAGATTCAGAATGCCCAGGTTTGTGACAGTATGAACATTGCAATAGTTTGACATTAGATTTCTCGACAGGAGGCCTAGGTTGGGTGTTAGTTTCGCTTTTACTGTTATTATTATGCATCAACAAGCAGTGACGTTTCAAATGACCTAACTTGTTACAATAGTGACAGCGCCGATCATTAAATTTTTCATTATTTTTAGGCCTTTTACTAAAAAAAGATTCAGGTTCACTTCGCGTCTTATCAAAAGGACGTTTGAGACTTTTAATATTAGGATACGTACTCAAATGTCTATCAAGTGCCACAAAATTGGCCGGAGTATTTTTAAGTAGCTCAGAACGTACCTGGTTGTCCGCTATACCGGAAATCACCACCTCGATTTTGTTGGTTTCTCCCCAGCCGGTCTCCAGTCGGTCTATGAGCGCCAACTTGTTCGTTGAATACTCGATGTAGGTTACTGCCTGGTCACTCTTGTACTCCACCATGTCACGGAACAAGTCGTGAAATCTCTTCGTAGCCGCAAACCGTTGAGTGAGTCGCTCCTTAAGTTCTTCCCAGGTCTTGCATAAAGGATACGAACGCGCCGCCCACTTCTTTGCACGTCCTTGTAAGTGAGTAAACACAGCATTTCTGGTTTCGTAATCGGTCCATGAGTTGTTTTTCCTATGGTTTTCTACCTCCTCACACCACTGAGCCGCGGTAAATTGGCAGTCATCTGGATCAAACGGCGGTAAGTAGATTTCACTCGCTTTTAATTTTCTTGGTTCGATGGTGCCCGTAGATGGAGTTTGGTTAGAACTTTGGAAGCCCGCGATCATATTTTGAAAAAATGTCGCCCAAGTTTCGGGGGTAGGTGCACAATTCAACATCGTCGAACTCTCCGTTGTATTTTCATATCCTGCCGTGAAATATCCTTGGTTTCCAGTAGCTGGCATCGCGGTGGACTCGTGGGATGGATGTGGAAGTGATCCCACCGCTGCTGTCGCAGATTCAATCGGATTTGGATCCGCAGGTTCGTCGTTGGTGTCCGCCATGTTGTCCTCTATCAATCAGTGCGCACGTCCGGCGCAGGCGCTGTCTCGAGAGCAAGAGAGCTACTCGATCAAACGCACTACTGACAGATACAAGTTTGACGTTTACGTTGACATTGACAATGACAGCGTCACTGTACGTCACAGATTATACTCTCGTGGTGTTGCCACTTAAATAAATTAATAAATGTACCGTCTACACTACAATCTCCGACATATTAAACATATCAGAAAACTTATCTGCATTTCTCGACGCTCTACATGATACACTTTCAAACAAAATAAGTGATTTTGAAAAAAAAGACAGTGGTTGGTCTGTTCGACACATACTGAGCATTGATATGAACGTAAATAAATTTAATCCACTTCGTGGTTCTTCTTATATTGACTTGCCTCATGATATAAGAAATAAAAAGGCAGTAATAAATGTTAAAAATGCTGATGTACAATGTTTAAAGTGGGCCTTACTCTCAGCATTGTACCCAGCCAATAAAAATTCATACCGTGTGACTTCATATTCCAAATATGAACAGAAATTAAATTTTACAGGTGTTGCTTTCCCAGTAAAGTTAAGTGACATTCATAAAATCGAAAAATTAAATAATTTAAGTATAAACGTATATGGTTTGGAAAACAATGCTGTGAGTAAGACCAATTCAGTGATTGGTCCATTATATTTTACTAAGTCTCCAAAACCCACTCATATAAATTTGCTGTACATAACGAACGGTAGTAATGGGCATTATTGTTATATTAAAAACTTATCTCGTTTAGTCAGTAGTCAGATTACATCTAAAAAAGGTGGTATTTATATTTGTGATGGTTGTCTTATTTATTTCAACAGCCAGGAAGCTCTTAACAGACACAAAGATAACGACTGTGCTCATATCCGAACTGATCTTCCTAATGCTAATGTGAGTAGGAAAAATTGGTTCGGTGTAAATGTACCGAGCGATAAACTAAATTTTGAAAATTTTGAAAGAAAACTGCGAGTGCCATTTGTAATTTATGCTGATTTTGAGTCATTTCTCAATCCTATTGATTCGTGTGCCAATGTACCATCCAAATCGTTCACTACTAATGTGAATAGACATGATGTCTACAGTTTTGGATATTATGTTAAATGCTCTTACGATGATAAACTTTCAAAATATGTAACATATACAGGTCCAAATTGTGCTCATGTTTTTTTAACAAAATTACATGAAGACATAAAAATTATCACCAAAGCTAACACTTTCCCAAAACATCCACTTCCTTTATCCGAAGTGGATAAAATCAAATTACAAGAAACCTCTATATGTTACATATGCGAGAAAAAACTAAATGCTGAACAATATATTGACCATGATTGGCTTGAGTGCTTTTAGAGGTGTATGTCATGAGGTGTGTAGTAAAAAATTCAACAAAATACGATTCATACCTGTAATATTGCACAACCTCAGTAATTATGATGCGCATTTTATTGTGCATGCCTTAAACTTTGCGGATGGTGAGGTGCAAATTATCCCCCAAAACAAAGAGAAATACATTTCATTTTCAAAAGTTTTAAATATTAACGGTAACCCAGTAAATTTGAGGTTTATAGACTCTTTAAAATTTTTATCCAGTAGTTTAGAATCATTAGCTAACAATCTAAATGAAGATCAGTTCCGAGAAATGATAAAAGAGTACCCCGACGATACTGACTTTAAACTCTTAAAGCGAAAAGGTGTATATCCATATGAACACATGTCTTCTTTTAAATCATTAGAATTACCATCTTTACCATCGATTGAATGTTTCACCAGTATTTTAACTGGACATAGTATTTCTGATACTGATTATAAGCATGCTCAAGAAGTATGGTCACATTTTCTCTGTCAAACTATGGCTGACTACTCTGATCTCTATCTCAAAACTGATGTTCTACTTCTATGTGACATTTTTGAAAATTTTAGAAATGTTTGCATTAAAACTAATGATTTAGATCCTGCTCATTACTATACTGCTCCAGGGTTAAGTTGGGATGCTATGTTAAAACACACTCAGATTGAATTAGAGTTATTAACAGATTTTGATAAAATTGCTTTTATCAAGTCAGGTATTAGGGGAGGAATATCACAGTGCAGCAATCGTTATGCAAAAGCAAATAATCCTTATATGGCTACCTTTGACAAAAACGATCCTATATCGTATTTGATTTACCTTGATGCAAATAATTTATATGGGTGGGCTATGTCTCAATATTTACCTTTGTCAAATTTTGAATGGGAAGATCCTGATGTAAATTATAAAGTACCAATCACTTCAGATGTTGGTTATATTTTAGAAGTGGATATAGAATACCCCAATTGTTTACATGATGATCATTCAAACTTTCCATTGTGTCCACAAAATATTTGTGTTGGTAATTCTAAAGAACCCAAGCTAGTCACAAACTTATATCATAAGAAAAAATATGTTATACATTATAGAAATCTATTACAGTGTCAAAAATTCGGTTTGCATGTTCAAAAAGTTCATAGAGTATTAAAATTTAAACAAAGTCCTTGGTTGAAGAAATATATTGAGTTAAATACAGAACTACGAACATTAGCAAAATCTGACTTTGAAAAAGATTTCTATAAACTTATGAATAATTCTATATTTGGAAAGACTATGGAAAACATAGAAAAACGGGTTAACGTTAAATTATTGACACATTGGGAAAATCATGGAAAAACCCAAGGTGTAGAAAGTCTCATTGCTCGTCCAGAGTTCCATAGCCTTTCAATTTTTTCAGAAAATTTGGTAGCAGTTCAACTTCGCAAAACTAAATTATTTTATAATAAACCAATATATTTGGGTTTTAGCATATTAGACATATCGAAAACTTTAATGTATGATTTTCACTATCAGTATATGAAAAACAAATTTTCCAATTTGAAATTGATGTATACCGATACCGACAGTCTGGTGTACCAAGTGTTTTGTAAAGATTTTTATAAAGAAATTAAGGAAGATTTAAATTTATATTTTGATACTTCTGATTATCAGCCTAATAATCAGTACAATTATCCACAAGTAAATAAAAAGAAGCTAGGATGTTTTAAAGATGAAAATAATGGGAAACTTTTAACAGAATTTGTTGGACTGCGATCAAAAATGTACGCGATGAAAGTGGAAAATCACACCATAACCAAAGCTAAAGGTGTGAACAAAACTGTAACAAAGAAATTAAGTGTCAATAACTATAAGTCCTGTTTATTTAATAAAACAATTCATTACGCAGAAATGCGTAGATTTAGGTGCATTAAACATATTATATTTACACAAAAGATAAACAAAATATGTTTGTCATATAATGACACAAAACGATATATTTTACCTAACTCTACAAATACACTAGCTTGGGGACACTACAAAATAAACACTATTTAGATATTAACTTCATTTATTTTCTGTTATATTTAAGCGCTTTGTTATTTTAAGTTTTATTGTAATTACTTATAATTTTTATTAACCTTGTTTTTTATATACTTAAGTGTATTTTTTAATTATAATGTTCATTTTGTATTTTGTTTTTCACTTAAATAGACGTGTTGAAAGGCTCATTGAATATGTTTCATTTTGAACACCCTTTCACTGCCATAGTAGCTGGTCCTAGTGGTTGTGGAAAATCAAATTTTGTGTGTAATTTCTTGAAAAATATAAAACATGTCTGCAATCAAGAATTTAAAACCATATTATGGTGCTATGATCAGATGCAACCGCTATACAATTTTAGTAAAGTTAACTACTATCAAGGAATTCCTGACTTGAGTATGTTTGATGGGAAAAATCCTCAACTTATTATTATAGATGACCTCATGAGGGAGTCCGACGGGCGCATAGTTGATATATTTACTAAAGGAAGTCATCATCGAAACCTAAGTGTATTTTACATAACACAAAATTTATTCCATCAAGGGAAAGGACAGCGAGATATATCACTAAATTCAAGTTACATTGTTTACTTTAAAAATCCTCGAGATAAAACTCAAATACGTTTTCTTGCTCGTCAGTTGATACCTGAAAACCCTAAATATGTTGAAGATGCGTATAGAGATGCTACCAGTAAGCCCCATGGATACCTAATGATAGATTTAAGACAAAATACTGATGATATTTATCGTTTTAAAACCAACTTATTTCCTGACGACTACACAATTTGTTACATTCCTAAAAAGGGGTATAAATATGATAGTTTTAGTCATAAACCTACCATTATTGAACAATGAAATATCGAGTAAAGACACATGAACAATTTTTGAAGGCATTGCATTTTTTAAAACCAAAATTTAGAACTGTTTTATTGAAAGCTTGTTATGAAGAGGAAATCAATTGTATTTGTGAGTGTATTTTTAATGTTTTAAAGGGGAAAATACCGCTGTCGACAGAACATAAGAATAAATTAAATAAGCACAAAAACATTTTAAGAAGACTCATCTCCAAGGGTAAAAATAAACTCAGAAAAAATATCATAATACAAAAAGGTGGAGCGTTTTTACCCATAATCTTAAGTTCAGTGTTGGGTGCACTGTTGAACTCTGTGATCTAGTAATCATTCAACAATGGATAATGCAAAGAAAATGATATTGATTGAACCTGAAGTAATCGAAAAACTTAAAAAAGATAATATGAATACATCCGTAAACAATCTGTCTCAACTTGATGAAGAAATGAATAAAGTTTTGAGAACTAAATTAGAAGATAGAGAAAAGTGGTCGCTTTATTTACAAACTCTCCAAAGATATTTATATTTTATTGGTAAGGATCGCAAACCAATTGAAATCCCCATAATTAACTTTGGTGATTCAGAGAAAAATATAAAAGAAAACGTAAAGTCAGAAAAATCCGAAGACATCAAAGAAGAGTCTCTTAGAACACATGGCAAAATCACTGGTGAGAATATATATGAAAAAAATAACGATATTTATATTAAATCTCAATTGCTTCAGCTCATACCAAAGACATATAAAATTAAAGGTGAACTTCTTATTGATGTTCTTTTGAAAAATAAAGACAAGGTTCGTTGGAACACTAACGGTACAGTTTTTATTAACAACCAAGAAGTTTATAAAAGCAATATCGTCGACTTAATTAACGATGTTGTAAGACCGTTAAAAAATAGTTCTCCGGAAGGTTGGGTAGAATTCACAACTGCTTTAAAGGATTTACAAGTACCATTGAGCTACATAGGTAATCCAAAACGAGTAACATATATTAAGTCGATCTCAAAAACTCCAGATTTTGGGAAGAGGTTTGAACCAGCAACGGAATCTTACAGCACCCCTGATTATTCCACACCTCAAACAATTCAAAAGGGAAAAGACGAAAAAGTCAAAAGAAAACTTGATTGGGAGAAATGGACCCCTTATTAGAAATACACAATATTTATTATGATGTTGCTAATCCTGCTGGTTATAGTAGTTTAAAGAAATTATCGGCAGCAATGAAAAATAAAATGACTTATAAAGAAACTAAAGAATGGTTGGAATCACAAGATACATATACCCTACACAAACCGGTTCAACGTAGATTTCCTAGGAATAAATATGTTTTGTCAAATATGAACGACCTTTGGCAAGCTGATTTAAGTGATATGCGGACTTATAGTGAATATAATGATGGAAATAAATATATCTTATGTGTGATGTCTTTAGCAAATATGCATACGCTAGACCTATGAAAAAAAAGAATTCTGTAACTATTAAGAAGTGTTTTACTAGCATATTTTCAGAAGCTAATGTAACCCCTAGACATTTACAATCTGACAAAGGTACTGAATTTGTATCAAAAGATGTACAACAGTTTTTGAAAAGTTATAACATCAACTATTATACCACTAGTAATCCTGACATCAAGGCTAGTATTGTTGAAAGATTTCAGAGAACGCTAAAGATGAAAATGTGGCGGTATTTCACTCATAACAATACTTATAGATATATAGATATTTTACAAGATTTGCTTTACTCATACAACCGTAGTTTTCACAGAAGTATTAAAATGTGTCCGTGTGATGTCCGTGTGTGTCAAAATAATATCATGACAGTTTGGTCTAACTTATATGATAAATCAAAACAAGGATCAAATAGTTTAAGAAAACCCAAATATGAAATTGGTGACCATGTAAGGATAACAAAATATAAACACATATTCCAAAAAGGATATGAGACAAACTGGAGTGATGAAATCTTTGTGATCACTTCAATCATAGCCAGACGACCTTGTTTAGTGTATACTTTAAAAGATTTGAAAGATGAACCTATCACTGGAACATTTTATGAAAAAGAACTACAAAAAGTCACTTATGATCCTAATACAAAATATAAAATAGATAAAATTATTCGCACTCGTTATTCGGGTCTCAGAAAGGAGTTGCTCGTGAAGTGGAAAGGTTATCCAAATAAGTTTAACAGTTGGATATTGGCATCTAATTTAGAGTCATGAATAACGAAGACTTTTATTTAACACTACCAAGCAATAGTTCTTTTTTATACTTTCCTGACAATAAGACGACACATTATTCAACAAAGTTACCAAAATCAATAAAGTTGGAAGGAGAATGGTCGGTAGCTA
The DNA here is from genome assembly GCA_963924145.1 of Pyrausta purpuralis. Classification (NCBI taxonomy): domain Eukaryota; kingdom Metazoa; phylum Arthropoda; class Insecta; order Lepidoptera; family Crambidae; genus Pyrausta; species Pyrausta purpuralis. The sequence goes on from OZ001643.1 coordinate 27,254,957, forward strand.
TTGTAGAATTTCAGTATCCTTGTACCATGTTTACAGTTCAAAGTAATCAAAATATCATGTACATAACGAAAAAAATGAGTGTTCCTAATGAAGCAGAACCATCTATTGTTACATACAAGGACCATATACCAGCGTCTAGTTATGAGAATATTGATGACGTTTTAGTAGCTCTAAATTCCAGAGAAACATTTAAACTACGTCATGATAAAATTTCCAAGTACGTTACTTTAACTGGAAATATTGATGATATCATTTCTCTAAAATTTTCTCCAATATTGAGCCTACAACTTGGTTTTGATCCAGATACTGACGTTGCGTACAAAACCACGGGGAAATTCCCAGCAAATCTATATTTAGGATTACCATCTCAATTATTTATTTATTGTGATATAATAGAACCTCAAATAGTTGGAGATGTAATGTCTCCGTTATTAAGAATCATATCATTAGACCCCGTTAAATACGTATATGGATCAAATAAAATGCACATATTTTCACCACCGCATTATATTCCTGTAATGCGCAGAGAGTTCGATACAGTTGAAATAGATATAAGATCAAACACAGGAGAAAACATACCATTTGAGTTTGGGACGAGTTGTGTAAAGTTGCATTTCAAACGTATCCATTATCAATAAAATGTACTCCAAACATAATAATATTTGTCCATATCAACATTACTATACTCATCAAGCTGGAACTGGAATAGGTGTGATATATAAAGGTGTACCACATCAACGTGGTCATGGTATTGGAAGTTTTTTGGGAGGGTTATTTAGATCAGTTTTACCTCTATTATCAAGTGGTGCAAGAGTAATTGGTAAAGAAGCCTTAAATGCCGGTGTAGGACTTTTATCTGATATGGTTCATGCAAAAGACTTACAAGAATCTGTGAAAGATCGTATTAAAGGAGCTACTTTAAACCTAAAAAGAAAAGCTGATGATAAAATAGATAGAGTGATGACAGGATCTGGTAATAAAAACAAAAGACGACGTACTCAACGCCTCATTCAATCAGAGGAACTGAAAGGAAGAACAATCAAAAGAGCTACGAATAGAAGGAACACTCAATTAAATTACGACGACATATTTTCTTAAAAAATCTATTTAAATATGTCGTTTTTACATAATAATTCTTGTGAGTGTGTCAAATCCGAACTGGACTTGGATTTGCTTTACCGTCAACTCAAACAAGTATAGAAAATGGACAATGGATACACTATAAACCTATTTCATCACTCAGTGATGATGGACCACTAGAATTTCAAATCCCAGGTTCCGGTGATGACTATGTTGATTTATCACATACATTAATCCACATTAAGGCTAAAATATTAAATCAAGATTTACCACCACTGGCTGAGACAACTACTGTAGCACCCGTCAACTACTGGCTTCATTCTCTCTTTAGTCAATTAGATGTATATTTAAATCAAAAACTTGTATCTCCTCCTAATAATACATACGGATACCGTGCTTATATAGAAACTCTACTAAATTATCATCCTCATGCAAAACAGTCGCATTTAACTTGTGGGATGTGGTATGAAGATACTGCTGGGAAAATGAATAATGCCGATGAATCAAACAAGGGTTTTACAGAGAGACTAAAGTATGTCAAGGAAAGCAAAGAGGTGGAAATGATGGGGCATCTGCATGGTGATATATTTAATCAAGAAAAATTTTTGATTAATGGAGTTGAAATGTGTGTAAAACTAGTAAGATCTCGAGATTCTTTTAATTTAATGGCTCCGACAAATGATATCAAAGTAAAAGTATCCATCACTGATGCCACTCTTATGATTCGTAAAGCTCGTATCAATCCAAGTGTACTCCTTGCTCATCAAAAAGTTTTAGCATCTACAACTGCAAAGTATCCAATTACACGAGCTGAAGTTAAAGTTTTAACAATTCCATCTGGTATTCAGGGTAAAACACTTGACAATGTTTTTCTTGGGCAGATACCAAAACGATGTATTGTTGGGTTTGTTAACAATACAGCTTTTAATGGTAGCTTTAATAAAAATCCTTACGATTTTGATAATTTTGGAGTGAATACATTTAGTTTGTACATTGATGGCATGCGAATACCTTCAAAGGCGTTATAACCATCATTTAGTAATGGTTTACATACTGCTGCTTACCATACACTTTTCTCAGGTACTGGTATTCATTTTATGAATGAAGGTAATGGTATAAGTAAGGACAGATACCCAAAAGGTTACTGTTTATTGGCTTTTGATCTTACACCGGATCTATCCGCAAATTCATCAACGCATTGGAATTTAATCAAACATGGGAGTCTTAGAATAGAAGTAAGGTTTGAAAATGCTCTGACACAAACAATCAATTGCATTGTGTATGCTGAATTTGATAATATAATAATAGACAAGAATAGAAATATAAGTGTAGATTTTAGCAGTTAAATTTGTGTATAAAATTAACATTATCCTTTAATTTCATTTATATGTTTGTTAACTTCTGAGTTAAGCAGACACCGGTAACCATTATGAATACTCTAGAAATAAGTAAATATTTAACAATAATACACTCTACTTTAAGTACCAATGTTTTTCCTGCTAACCGATTACCGGTCTATATGACACCTCCTGTTTACTTGATCAGTAATTTAGATCCTGATACAAAGCCGGGCACTCATTGGATAGCAATTTATATAAGTTCTAAAGGTGTTGGAGAATACTTTGATACTTTTGGTCGAAAACCTGACACTTATCATTTATCTTTTTTGAAACGGAACACTAGTAAGTGGATTTATAACAATAAAGTTATTCAGAATACTTTTTCATCTATATGTGGCGAGTATTGCCTTGTGTATTTGTATCTTAAGCGTAGAGGTATATCTCTATATGACATTGTTGAAATGTTTAATGACGATACTATCAGTAATGACGCATTGTTACAAGATATGTTTAAGTCTTTTTTATTGGTATAATATTGTGTACCTATGATTTTAAGTGTTTGTATGTACCTATGTTTTTATTCTAATATAATAAATAAATAAGTGAAAATTAACAAATGTTTTTAATTCAAATAAAACAAATAAATTATAGCGAAGTAAAACATTTATTTCTTTGATTTAAAAGTAAACTTTTTTACATTCGGGGAACTGGAAATTTCCTTGGTAATATTGTATATCAGCTGTCGCGTCTTCCGATGGTGGTTGGATTTTGTGTTGTTGTAATACCTAATACGTATTTCACTATGTTTCCAGTGCTCATTTTCCGGTATATTCTTTAGTTTTTTTGAATCATAAATTTCCAATTTTATAAGATGTGTGGCTTGTGCTCCATCATCTACGTTGGTGGATACGTAGGTAACTCCATCTGAGGTTGCTCTAGCCACTGTTGAGGCCCGAAGTTTTCCTTTTTTCTTTTTTGGTTCCTCGAAAAATTCATCCAATGCCAAGGAGTCCACTTTTGCTGAATATTTCGAAATGGTTGTTGATGATTCATCGTCTGACACCGGGTAGTAATAGTGTTTGTATGTATTTTCTTCATAATTTATAGCGTCGGAACCACATGTAAGCTATAACAATTTAAACAAAGATAAGTTAGTACATAAAAAAAAAAGATTCTGAGGGGAAGTAAATGTGTAAAATGAAATACTTACATCCATCTCGGATTCCATTGGCAGAAGGTTTCCTTGAACTTTATAGATAAAATGGTAGGTAGTATTTTTTGAAGAGCTAAAGAGCAACTGTGTAAGAAAAGATAAAGTCACAGACCTTTTATACTACTAAAACTAATGCATTCATACGAATAAACTGGTTAAAATATTAAGAAACTAGAAACCTTAATTAATGAGATAATGAATGCAATATTTGAAAATAATTATAAAACAATTACCAATTGTGAAATAAATTGCAGAAATGCATTAAACAGTGTTGTCAATCCAGATTCCTTGATGGGATTCACGGGTTCTGGCTCACTTGTCCAACCGGTTTGACAGGTGGTGCGCCGAGCGAACGAAGCGAGCGTAGTGAGCGTGCCGCGGTAGCGGCCGGCGAGCACCACCTGTCAAACCGGTTGGACAAGTGAGCCAGAACCCGTGAATCCTTACTACTGACGTCTCGCGGCGCGCGCATCATATACATTGCTGGGTACAAGTTCTTCCGCCACCGTCAGAGTAGGATGAAGACGAGGTGGTTCTGCGGGACCCACCACCACTTGGGCTGCAAGGCTGTGGTCTTCACGATAGAACCTGATATCGTCATCAAATACAGCAACGTTCACAACCATCCGCCGAAGGATTATTTGAATGCAAACTAGTTAAACTTAACGAGCAGCGACGGCTTTTTAAATTTGGTGTCGAATAATATAAACCAATTTAGAGAATTGAGAACTCTCGTCGTGTGTATCATCGAAGTTTACTTGATGTCTCAAAGTCAAAAACAGACGATTTTGTGAAAAACATGAGTGTTGCAATGCTATGATATTACATTACTGCACTAGTACGACGGGGTTTTAAAAACTTATCAACGAAAATCGCTTGTAAATACGACGTATAAATGGTTGTACTATAAACAGAAGATGACGCGTGATGCAAGTGAATTTAAATCTTAAGGACCGCGACCATACTGGAGGTATGGTCGCAGTCCCTGACGCGGTTCTTGGCTAACCGAGTCAAACGCTCCCGAGCAAAACAAAAAATTTTGAAAATACCCACGACGATTAAAATGAAGTTCGTGATCGAAAAAACAATGAAATAAAATTTTCTCAAATCCCCCGACTAAAATGCGTAAGCGTATTAAACTATGTATTTATCTATCTATTTATTAATTATTACAAAACCAAGTTATTCCGTCGGAGCTTTCCGAATTTTCAATTTTGCTTTTTATTTATGACTAGCGGTCCCCCGCGACTTCGTCCGCGCGTTTTGAGTTTGCTCCCTCCCCTCCCGTCGCAGCGTCATGTTTTATATCCTAAAGCCTTTCCCGATAAATAAGCTATCCAACACAGAAATATTTTTTCAAATCGGTCCAGCAGTTTCTGAGGTAAGCGCGTTCAAACAAACAAACTCTTCAGATTTATAATATATTAGCGCAAGCGCACGTTGTACTTAAGCTGCGAACATTATTTTGGTGCGGAGTTATGTTAAAACTGTGATAGCTCCTAAGATATTTATTGAAATCAAATTATATAAAGGGCAACTTTGTTCTAAATGAAATGCTCGTGATGACGAATGTATTTATTTTGATAAGAATAAATACCTGTGTGTATAATACACCTCTAAAAATAATGCATTATTTTTTTTTTACAAATTTATTAACATAAAAAAGGTTGTAGTAAGTCAACCATAAAAGATAGACATATGCTGTCGCGGATTTTATTATAGAACTCTTAATGCTGAACAATCCTGTCATACATGATTTTTGTGTAACTTAAGCGGTTTCCGCAGCGTATGCAGCGGAAGCTCTCAAAAGGAATATCTTTCTCCCGTTTTCGCATCATTTTTCATGTCTACTGTGGTCTTATGAGTCATATCTTTATGTTATATAGCCTAAAGCCTTCCTCGATAAATGGACTATCCAACGTTAAAATAATTTTTCAAATCGGGCCAGTAGTTTTTGAGATTAGTGCGTTCAAACAAACAAACAAACTCTTCAGCTTTATAATATTATAGTATAGATGTAGATCATGAACAGAAAAGACATAAACCTTCGAGTATAACTATATACTCTCAGGTTTATGCCTTTATGTGAGTAACAAAAGATAACAATATACTCTATACGAGTAAGTGTAGTTGGGCACGGCTTTACTCTAAGTAAGCTAATAATTATTTTTAAGGATACCGTGTATAAAGTAAATAATAATAAAATGGAATTTTCATTAGCCTCTTTCTGGCAAGAGTTTGGAGACTGGTACTAATCAGATATGCACCACCCTAGACCTCGCTTAGCCAAGAATAAAAAATAAGAAAGGCATTTTTTTATTTAGTGTCACTCCTTATATTAATGACAATGACGCCCTCTAAACTTGACGATAATCGCATTTTTATCTTTCCAGAGGCCATATTCACCACATCATCTCGAGGAGCCAGAACCCTATACATATCTGGCTTCAGGTTTCTCAGGCATCGTCAGAATGCTGGCCGGACTCGTTGGTACTGCGGCACTCACCACCACTTAGGCTGCAAGGCTGTGGTCTTCACCGAGCGAGGTGACCAGGTGGTTAAATGTCGTAACAATCATTGTCACCCGCCGCAACGAAACCATTTCCCGATACGGGGTCATTACCCTTATAATATGCATGCAACTCGTTTGTACAATCTATACTAATATTGTAAAGCTGAATTTTTTTTTGTTTTGTTGAACTTGCTATCTTAGAAACTACTGGCCCGATTTGTTTTTTAGCGACTAAGTCGCGCAGAACAAGTATTGCTTAATAATTTTAAGCTATTGGTTTGGACACCAATTTTTCTCATTGGTTTCAATAAGGTTTATAATGTAAATTATACGTTTAGTTATTGCACACCATTATACTTGTGATCTGTTTGAATAATGTTAAATAATGAATCAGGATTTATCTTAGCTTTAATTACTAAATTTTTGTTCAATTTACAATTTTTATAAACAAATTTATCTTTTAGTTTTAATTGCTGTAATATAATAGCGAGGAAAAAATGATTATGATTATGATACAGGACCACTTAGTTAGTGCGTTGTTACCAAACAAATATGTAAGAATTGCTCAGATATGTAGATTTAAGTGTGGTGATGGTGTGTCATTATGTCCTTTACAAAAGGCCAGGTCAGACTTCAATATCAGTTAGAAAAAAAAATATTTATATTTATTTGTACTTAAAAGCTTACACAAAGTAATCGCTGAAATTAAACATCTGTTACACCTAGGTGCTTGATTTAATAAGGGATACTCTCTTAAGGTTATTTGATCATCCAATAATAAAGTTCATGATTCATTGATGATAATTTTAATATTTTAATACTGTTTTCTGAATCTTCGACGTATGAGTGCTTACCTTCCTTTATTCATACTTCAAATAGGACCCCACTGCCTTAGATAAGGCGCAACCTTAGGCTGTACCTAATTCACTTGGTCACGGCAGCGGCTGGCATACCCACATTTCAATACTCGTGTTAGCTGCTTCGGTACATAGCCGGCGACGTCGCCATTTCGTCTAGGTGAGGTAGGGCACTTATAAGGCGATTCGTACTTATTGAGTTTACTTTCAGATGCTGAATTCATGAAGTCTGTCCGAGGCGCCCAAGCCATCCACATATCCGGCTACAGGTTCCTCCGCCACCGCTACCGCAACGGCAAGACGCGGTGGTACTGCGGTACCCACAGGAAGGCGGGCTGCAAGGCTGTCGTCTTTACAGTGGACAATAAGATCATCAGATGTCATAATATACACACACACCACCCCGTTGAGACTACAAGGGTTACCGTGTATAGTACTTTATAGGAGAAATAGAAGAATGGTTAATACACAGTTAATAAGATGCTAAAGAGATTCAATGTTATTCTAATTTAGCTTCAAGGTTGGTATCAATAATTATACTGTGGTGGAATTGTGTAAAGCAATCGTATTCATTTGACAATACAAAACGTACGGTATGATCTGTCAAACGCTTTGTTCTTTGCCGTTTGACAGATCATACCGTACGTTTTGAACTGTCAAATGAATACTATTGCTTTACACAATTACACCTCTGATATAAAATAAGATGACTCTTTAATTCACATAGAGTAATATGTACTGGAAATCAACCAAATAAAAACCAAAAATAAAAATTACGCTTTGTTCATATTCTAATAAGAGTTGCACTTATTTCCTTAAACACCTGGGGCCTATAAGTCAGACCATGCACTGAAATGGCTAGATATAAATTGTTTATTATTACTCAATTGACTTTATTTTTCTGTGACAAATACACAAACTATTAGGTTTCTTTGACGAACTGTTTCACAATGACCTAATAAATTCTAGTTAGCGTCATCTGCCCATTGTGTACTTTATTCGAAATGACGTTCAATGGAATTATCGGTGCTGATTAATCGATGGTGAAACAGGGCCCTTAGTATCTCATATTATGCTGATTAACGTAATTTTTATATAGTAAATTCATCTGCGTCAAAAGCCATGCAGCGCCTTTTTATGAAAAGCATTTTAAAATCTTAAAAGACTTTTAGTCCCAATGTTTGGCTGACTAAGTGACAGAGGCATGACCCTGAAAACTCAAGGTGCAGTGGTTTATTTTTCGACCCTAAACTATTAAATTTTTATTGCATTTTTTTTTTAGTCATAAGTTTCACAGGCAGTGCGGAGTTAAAGACAAGAGAACTGGATAATAGTGCGGTACTACTAGGAGCTGTTTGGATGTGGTCTACATTGTCGACGATATTTTAGTTACATTCAAGAACGACCACAACCTTCTCCCTCCAGCATTACTTTAGTCCTCTATTTGTGTAGGTACCCATCCAAACCTAAACCAGCTTTTAAAATAGAGACTTTGATAATAGTATTGAGTATTTTGATAGAACTATTCGCTGCTTTGTCCACCTCCACTACACCCACAATGTCTGAAAGCAGTGGTAGTGTTGTCTAAATGCCCCCTTTTAAATCGAAAAACAGATGTTGGTGTGGTCGCACTCGCAGTTCTAGATTTGTGCAAAAACGAACACTTCTTACTTTCGCTATCACTTTAGTAAAATAAACTTCTGCGTAACTTTTTCATGTCAAAGCTGAACTGATTTTACCGCCGTTTTGAAAAAAATACAACATATTTTGATGGGTGGTATCTTTTGCGAGTAGATTTTAATCTATTTACTTTAGTTAGATGCTTCTTAGATATAGTCAATGGCAATCCTGCAATAAAATTTTAATTAACAACGTCATAATGTGATATTTCACACGTTATATTGATCACGTTCACTCCCCACCGTTATAAGTCTTTACGCCATTCTAAAGATTATGAAATTAAAAATAAATTGTAGTTTCGGCTCCCTTAGACCCTTTACACACTGCGACTTTTAGCATCGATGTTAAATTAAAGCTGTTCATTGCGTGAGTCGCGATGCTGAGGTACTTATTCAAAACGCGCGACTACATGGATGCTAATAGTCGCAGTGTGTAAGCGGTTGATTCATGTTTTCTAGTTTGAAAGCTCTTTTTGATGACGAGCTTCTTATAACCAGTTTTTGAAGTACTAAGCCTCCAGTTGTATGTGGTTTTTCATCCAAGTCACGATTTGATTTGTATCTACCGTAAATGCCAACTATGCCAATTTATAGTAATAATAATTGTTCATGGACCGAGATACAGCTATTATAAATAATAAATACATGCACAAAAATAATTGATTATTTAATTTTACCCCATTTTAAGTATTCTCAATCACAGAATTATCATTCTTAAAAAATCAAGAGTTACCAATAAAATCTTTTGTCGTAGTTCGTCGTACATACCTCCAATTCTTATAACATTATAGTTAAAGTGGTGATGAAGATAAGAAGGCTTTTTTATTATTATATCTAAAGTTTAAAACTGTCATGGTCATTTGCTAAAACATTTCGTGAAAATGATCTAAATGAAATATTAACTAGATAATGTAACTTAAGTTAGTATTACACATTACAGATAAACCCGGTACTCAGAAGACCCTATCAAGCAATTTGCATATAAAAAATTTAGTTGGCACAGATCTAAGATATTTTTTCGCAAACCCGAATCACGGACATTGGCCCGAAATGATACCGACAACTATAAGTTCGAAGAAAACACGCAGTTATATCAAATGCAGAGTGTGCTCTAAGAAGGGGATAAGAAAAGAGACTTACATAAGGTGTAAAGGGTGTACAGATAAGAAACCAGCTCTTTGCCCTCTCTGTTTCGAGGAGTGGCACACCACAATATTATAATATAATATAGATAGGTATTCCTGCTGAGCAATTTGAAAAAAAAAATAGTTGGTGAACTAGCAAATTCGGGAAAGGGAGAAAATAACATAATACTATTTTTACAACAGTCAAATAGATGTCTAGATTATGAAAATTAGGAATATCGACTCCGTGCCTCCTAATTTGTATTTGGTGTGGTAAATAACGCAATTGTTATCCTTTGTTAATTATATTGTGTACTATAGGATATTTTCTTTGTTAAGTTACATAAATACTAACTCAATATTAACTTTTCTTTTACTAAAACTCCGTTATCGCATTACACGTTGACTGCCTAATATATGTCCCTAACGTTTCCTATTAGGTTTGCAAACTTAAATCAAGTTATACAAAATTAAATCAATGGTGCCACAATGATGTTGCCGTAGTATCATAGTAGAAAACTGACGACTGTCAAACACTCACGTTAATATATTATCTCTTACAGACGATGCGATTTTCTGCAAGATCTCCCGGGGCACACGAATACTACTATTAGTAAAGAGTTACGCTATGTAGTAATGCCCAATAAAGCTATCCTTGGGTATGTTTTAGGTGTATATCAATACGTTTTCTATCTAGCCAGATCTATGTCAAGTACGTACATCAAGTACGTCAATTGTGTAAATTTAAATGCAAAAGTTTCATTACTTTTTTAAATATCATACTTACATTATTTTATTTCCAGGTCCTATATTCTGTAAATCTTTTTGAGAAGCGCTTATGATCAGCCTCGGAGGGTTCAAGTATCTGAAGCACAGCGTAAAAGATGGTATCAAGACAAGATGGTGGTGTGGTACTCATAATCACAGATCATGTCGAGCCGTAATTTATTCTATAGGCGATAAAATCTGAAACGTCCAGAATTTACACAATCATCTACCCCTTGAAAAATTTTTGTGACTTGCCGCCGACTCCGTCTTTAATTTTTATGAAAGATCTATTTTGATACGTTCGCACCATTCGTAAACATGTAGTTATCGTCAAAAAAAATATTAAAGCGATAATACCGATGAGTAAAATGCTTTGAAACATTTCATGATAACATTTAGTATACAAACATACATAAGTTAAGTTTGTTTGTGTTAATTTCAGATAATTATCTAGTGACTCAAAAAGACCTCGTGTGGTCTGTTTGTTTTAATCAATTAAATAAATAGCTTACAATCTATCCGACATTTTTTTTTCGGGCACCACTACACCAGGCGGTCAGTCTGCTCCTCCAAGGTCAGGTGGCTGTGCACGGAGAGCCGCGCCCGGGACTGCCGCGCCGTGCTCGTCACCATCGGCCGCACCATCATCGACCGCCACAACAAGCACAACCATCCGCCCAAATAACATCAGACCACCCTTTAAGGGTTATTGACTGATGGGCTGCTAGTCACTTAAGACTTTGGCAGCTGACGTAAAGAATTTCATTTTCAATCACTTAAGCGATGGGACTCAATTTCTTTGCTTTCTTAAGAAGGCAATGGGTATATCATTCACCAGTCAGCATTTTATCATTAGTGAGCGAATGAGCTAGCTACCGTCTGAGGTATGTCACCTACGTGTGCATTTTATTATTCGCGCCCACAATCTCTCGCCACTCAAATACCTCAGATGACTAAAGTTTATTCACGCTCACTATAAAATAGATCCGTCATCTACACTATAAATCATCTCTACAACTTTATTACTATTATTAAGCTGACGAGTTTGTTTGTTTGTATGAACGCGCTAATCTCAGGAGCTACCAAACCAATTTAAAAAATATTTTTGTGTTGGATAGCTTATTTATTGAGGAAAGCTCTAGGCTATAGAATATCACGCTGCAATCGGAAGATGGGACGGAGGGAGCAAAGTCAAAACGCGCGGACGAAGTCGCGAGAAACCGCTAGTTATACTATGAAACTAAAAAAATCGTTTGTTAGTTTGAACGCGCTAATCTCCGGAACTACTAAAACGATTTAAAAAAATAATTTATTATTGGATAGTTTATTTATCTCGAAGAAGGTTTCAGGCTATAAAATATCACACTACGAAGGGACAGAAGGGAGAAAACTCAAAACGCACGGGCGGACCGACGACACCGCTAGTTGTATATAAATAAGAAATAAACATAATATGTACCTGATCATTTCAGACCTGGAGCCCTATTTTTGAATCACTGGCGTCAATATTGCGTGTGATGTCCGATTTTCGAATTAAAACCAGTTTTATTCCAAACAGGAGTGATTAAAATGAATATAACGTAAATTTGTGAGTATTGTCTTATTCATTGGTTTTCGTTGATTTTTAGTTCGAATACATTTTCTATTAACTTCTATATTTTCCACGTTACATATATCAGCAGGTGTCATTATACTTTTGTCATTAAGGGTCTCGGTCTCAAGTTTAATATTTTTATTTCCTTCATAGTTGGCTAAATATTTGATAACTTTTTGAAAGTTGTTCAAGAACTCCAGTTCCTGCCGGCATTTGCTGTTTAAATTCTTGTTCTAGATAGCGTTACGCTTTGACTTTATATTTTCATGCTTAAAACAAGGGTTCATGTGACGCTTATGACGAAGAAAACTAGAAGTCCTAGATACATTGGAATATTTAGTAGGAATTTCGAACGAAAATCACTCGCCATATCCGAGCGAATGATTCAAAAATAGGGGCCCTGACCTCCAGTGCTAGCCCGCTACTCATGCAATATTGAGAGAAAAAAATTATTTAAGTTCTTAAGGTTGGTCGATGTACCGATATAATTATTGGAAATAATGTAAACAAGAAGAAATAGGTTAATTAATGTAGATATTCAAACCTTATAAAATGTTAAGACGTTACATCAAATGATTAAAGGATTTGTGATCGATATTTAAACGAATTATTGTGATATTGATTGTAAATAGCAGCCTCAGATCTTAGTATTGCATCTATCAAAGATAATGTTTTCTTTTCAGTTGTAAATTGTAGTAACTTTTTGTTGACGACCCGTCTGGTGTAGTGGTCGAGAAATCGCCTACTACGCAGCGGGTTGCGGTTTCGATCCCCGCACAATACAAACATTTGTGTGCATGAACATGTTTGTTTGTATTGGTCTGGGTGTTTTCTATGTATATTATGTATGTATTTACAAACAAAAAGTATTTAAGTATTATATCCGTTGTCTAGCACCCATAACACAAGCTTTGAGTAGCTTACATTGGGACTAGATGGCGATGTGTGGGAATGTCCAAAGGATATTTATTTATTGTTTGTAGTTTTCTAACTGAATATTAAAGTGCTCACTCTCTTGATATGTATTCAATTTAGATTATCTTTCTTATAGGTATAATGTTCAGCCATGCGCCTTTTTGGGTGTATATTGCAACTATGATATTGTTATGTAGCTATTGTTGTTTACAATTTACGTTCTGACTTCTTTTATTTAATAAACAATATGGAGACTTTAATTTATTGTTATTTGTAGAGTACCAAGAAATATTGTAAGTGTCCTGTGTGAAACTTTTGTAGTCGATAGCATGTGGTCATATTTGCGACCACGGGCAAGTAAAACGGTGCTTCTACTTAATGCAGGTTCATGTACTTTGCCTATAAATGCAAAACATATTATTGTTCCAAGCGTTAAAGTTTTGTAGTCAAATTCAAAAAAAACTGGAACCCTTATAGATTCGTCTATCCACAGATGGGCCGCAAATATTGAAAGGAGTAAGAAACGGCGTCCATGACGCACTGTTGTGGCAAAATCAGTATTACGGTGTCCACAGCACAGGGAGAAACGGCCAGATTCGCTGGAGATGCTGCGAGCATTCCAGGGGCTGCAAAGCGGTCGTGATCACCAGACACGGTCATATAGTGAGAGTGACGTTGGAACACAATCACAAGTAACAGCCTCGACATAGTCAAATATATCAGTCATATATACTCTCTGGAGCTGGAACGTACGATTCCAACAAGCTCCATATTATGAAAAAATTAAAATATGTTTATTATTATTATTAAAGTAGGTATATTATACACTTAATTACAGATATATTGTTTGTGACTTAATAAAGTATCTTATACATTAGCAGTTACCACTTTTTGAGTATGCGATTTTGTGTATTTTCAGATGTCAAGTCCAATGGCAAAACTCGACCTGGTATCTGTTATTTTATTTAACAATAAAAAATATCCAAGTTAAAAGTATTTAGTAGGTATAGTACGTATGGTGCGATTAACTTAAGATTTTGCTACAGATGAACGTTTTCACGGACGAAAAAAAAAACTGACAAGAGCAGAAAGACTGGAAAAAAAGAGGATTGCAGAAAAGAACCGATTTGAGCGCATGCGTCAAGATCCAGAATGGCTCAAAGCTTACAGGCAGAGAGAAAGAGTGAAATATGAAAAGCGAAAGGCACGAGGACATTATGACATCAGAAATTTACCAGAAGCGGAACAGATTAGACGAAGGCAGAGACATAACGAAGTGGCAAAAAGACACTATCATAGAAAAAAGCTGGACAAACTTTTACAGGACGAAGAACGCATTCTCGGCGACTCTACCTAATATTATTACCTAAGTTCTCTATCTTATATTTTCTGCTTTATCTTCTCCATATACATAAAAATAACTTTATTTTCATGCCGTGTTAGTGACACCACATACAGCTCGATAATATTGGACTGATAATCATGATTTACATTGTGTAAAATTTGTACGCCTTTAAAGGGGGTTACTTGTGTTAAAAAGTGTTATCATATGATATAGGGGAGAAGGGGGTTGAAGGAAGTTTGTCGGTAGCGTTTGATGAGAGGCGACCACCAACGCGCGTGCTACTCATTCTTGATTGACAAAAGTGCGGGCGCTGGCTGCCTGGAATGTAAAAATATCTAAACAACCAATATTTATTATTAAATTATTAAATATTGACAACAGTTTGCATACATGTTTCATAAACAATTAGGACGAATAGTAGCGCGCGTATCAGTGGATGGCACTATCTACAAGGTGTTACAAGAAGGGTGTACCAGCGAGTGTCTGCTAGTGGAGGACACCGGGATCTATCGATGTGATGGTCAGAAATTTAATAGATTAACTCTAGAACTATTGAATTTCTATCATTCTATAATACAATTATAATTATAATTATTATTTATAATTCTATGACACCTGACACCTGCCAAAGATAAGTATTTGTCGTATAGATTTTTTCATTTAAAAAATATTTACCCTCTTTTTTCCTCTTCCCGAGGCCTCTCCATAATTTCCTTATTGTGTTTAGAGGCAGTGAGTTTGTGGGTAGGCCTCCAGAAGACCTCTCTATATTATATTAAATTCTTGCATTTTTATGTTTCAGTTGACACTTGGCGTTGGCAGGGACTCACTCCGGTTGCTAAGGCAACCAGACTTGCGCATCCCCTGCTGTCAGCGTCCGTCATTCTAGTTTATTTACATATAGTTTTATTTTAATTTTATGTTTTTATATTTGATATTGTGTCATAAGTTTTAATTTAGTGTTTTGGCAGGTTTTTCCAAATTTCTTTTTGTGATAAGTGTTAAGGCTTATGAGCACATTATCTCCATCGGTGGGCACCCACTCACAGCCGCAGTTCTTTCAGTGCTCAATTTGTAATACCAACAGGGCTTTTAAAGGTAAGAGGGGCCTTAATATTCATATTGCCCGTAGTCATAATAGCACCAATTTACCCGCATCTCTCCCTCTACCCTCTACTTCAAATCCTATATCTTCTTCTCCATCTTTTGAAGCTATTATCACAAATCTCCACCAAACTACTCCGCTGGTTAAAAGAATCCCTAGGGGAGCGAGAATAGCTTTAGCTAAATGCCTCTCGTCTTGTATTGAAAAATGTTTCGATAATACTGAAACTGCCTGGCAAAATCTTTTTACGTTTTCATACTCGTTTTTTCATGTAAAGTCTCAGTCTAAAACTTTAACTCGGGCGCTTTTAGATAATGCTTCGAAATCCCACAATCCATCCCTTCCGTTCAGTTCGTCTGGTACGCTATCTTCCAAATTTAACGTTTATCGTACCGTTGAGAACAAGGTTATGGACGGCGACCTGAAAAACGCAGCCCGAATCTTGTTCTCCGATGACACTCTCGCTCCCCCTAATCAGGAAACTCTCGAGAGCCTTCGTAGTAAGCATCCTTCACGTCCAGATTCTCCATCTTTAGCTCTTCCTCCTCTTCAAAATTTCCAACCCTTACAGATACTTGTTGACGGCGACACGTTTGCTGCCATCATGTCTTTTCCGGCTGGTTCTGCTGGCGGTATCGACGGCATCACTCCCCAACACCTTAAGGATTTGGTGAGTGCTTCCGCTGCTGACGCCGGTAGAATTTTGCTTTCCAATATTACAAAACTGTGCAACCTTCTCTTATCTGGCAGGGTTTCTGAAAGTTTTCTCCCGTTTTTATTTGGTGCTAGACTTTGTGCCTTTCGAAAAAAAGATGGTGGCATTCGCCCTATTACTATTGGCTCAACGTTTCGTCGTCTTGCAGCCAAATTAGCCTGTCGTGATATTTTTTCTCCTTTGAAAGAGTATTTTCAACCCATCCAACTCGGTTTCGGCAGTAAGGGCGGTTGCGAGGCTGTAGTTCATTCAGCTCGCAATTTCCTCTCCTGTGACGAACCTGAAGTTTTTTTGAAAGTTGATGTGAAGAATGCTTTCAATTCTCTTGACAGGTCTGCCTTTCTGAATGAAGTTCAGACTCACACTCCTCAGATTTATCCCTTTGTTTTTCAGTGTTACAATAATCAATCAAAATTGCTTTACAATGAACATTCAATTGTTTCTGCAGTCGGTGTTCAGCAAGGCGACCCTTTAGGTCCAGCCCTTTTTAGTTTAGGCATCCATCCTGTCATTTCATCCTTAAATTCTAAATTCAATGCCTGGTATCTGGATGACGGCTCCTTTGGAGGCAAAGCAGATGTTGTTTTCCAAGATCTTGTCCTGATTATAGAGGGATTTAAGAAATTTGGCTTAGAACTAAACCTTTCAAAATGTGAACTCTTTATTAATGACCACGTTTCGCCTGGTTCCCGTCAGGATATCATTAATAAATTTAATTCCCTTGCTCCTAACTTAAAAATTGTTAATTCTGAATCGCTTTGCCTTTTAGGTGCCCCTCTTCTTGATCCCAGCATCGAACCTTTTCTTGATAAAAAGTTGAATGATTTCACCCTATCAGCCCCCAGATTAGAACACCTAAATTCACACATTGCTTTTACTATACTGAAATCGTGTCTTTTTGTGCCTAAATTTACATATTTCCTACGTGCTAGTCCTATCTGGAAAAATTATAATTATTTAAAACTATTTGACACTACTCTTAAAAATAGTTTGGAAAAAAAAAAAAATTTACATTTTGATAACAATTCTTGGACTCAGGCTTCGCTTCCTATTCGTTTTGGTGGGATCGGAATTCACCAAATTTCTAGTATAGCAGTAGTAGTAGGGAATTGGGTTCTCTGGCTCACGGTCGTTCAACCTAATCGGAGTTTTAGTTTTCAGTCTACAGTGAATTGTTCAACTTAGGGCGCGCTTGAGAGGCGCCTAGCGGCGCCTCTTATGCGCGCTATGAGTTGAACAATTCACCTAGACTGAAAACTAAAACTCCGATTAGGTTGAACGACCGCGATCCAGAGAACCCAATTCCCTACTATCACACTTACATCTAGTAAAATAGCTGACTGTCTTCTATTAAGATCGTTTTTCGCTTTCGGTAATAGTGAAACTCTAAAGACAATAAGCTAACCTGTGATCTGATTTATCCAGATTAATGGGGGAGCTAAGAAATTATATTTCATACTACATAACCATATTATTTAAAATTTAAATGGTAAATCTTAGTTATTGAAACGTTGCTGGTACCTAACCCACTATTATGATAGTTCCCAGTTTTCAATTTAAGTTAAAGTAAAACTTAAAGACAATTAAGTTAACCAAAACGAAAAAGCCTTGATAGTTTATGATATCAGTAAAGATCATTGAAATTATAAGGAAGTAGTTTTGGTGGGGATCAAAAAAAAATAACAAATAAAACAAATTGCTTCAAAAAATTTTATTTTCTTCACACCACTTGTTTAACAAAAACACATTTTTTAATGCACACGTCTTAGTGTGATATATACAACTAAATACATCGTTTGATTCCTTATATTTATCATACAAATTAACTAAACTAGGACAGAACTTATCTTCTAAATTATGAATATCTTTATTTTCTGTTATATCTTTTAACCAATTAACTTTTTCTCCTCCCTTGGTAAAAATGGTTTTGTTTGACAACAGTTCTATGATCAGGTCTTTATGATGAGAGTATGGCAAATAACCCTCTTTCCAGTAAACTGCTCTATTTCTCTCAATCCAACTAACCTGTCTTCTCTCTGTTTTGGTTAGGTTGTAATAAGGAAATGGGGGTTTAATAAGAAAAACATGTACTTTTTGTTTGTTTAAAATTGCTATTTCCTTAAGAATAAATTTATTATCATCTGTTTTAAAACCCTGCACATCTACTAAAACTTTCATGATAGTTTTCGAACGACTTTACTCAAAGGCTTGTATTCAAACAGACGATCGTTAATAATTAAACAGTATGCTGTTGTATCATCCGGTAAATAGTCCAAGCATTCAATTTCTATTCGCACATCTACAGGTCCAGTTTTCAAAGTTTCGTTTTGTCTTGAGCAATCAATAATAAACAATGGAGCTTTGCTTTTAAAATTATTTAGATCAAGTAATGGGTCTGGTGGAATGTTGTAATACGAATGACGGAATTTAGTGTACATTTCATATAATATACTATATTTATTTTCATCAAACTTCAGATTCATAGATTCGTAGGGATAATATTGTGAATTCAAAAATAACGTTACGTTTGTTAACTTACAATGATCAAACTCTGAACAATCCAATGTCCTACTATTCTTTCTTTTTGATTGTAAACCTAAAATTACGTAACGAGGTTTTTCTATTTGTGAAGCAGTTTTTACCGACCATGAATGCTTTACTGTTTTAGGCAATACAGGGTATTCATATAAATCCCAGTTTCTAAATGCAATTTGGATAGGCTTATCTTTTTCAAGAAGTTTAAGCAATTTCAGTTTCTCATAATCCGAAACTTTAATATGTGGAACTCGCCACTGTACTTTTTGAATATTTATTTTAATATAATTGACATCATCTGGTAAAATGACACTATTCAAAATGCTATGACCTCTGTTTAAAATAAGTTCATGCTTGCAGTTAATCACATTTTTTTTATAATCTTCTGCGAATCCTAATATTTTATCAAGGGGTATAACTACACTGAAATTATTATTATTTATTAAAGCCCCATTTAAACTCCACCCCCATGTAGCTGCAACTTTGCTCACCCCTTCATTCATTGATATATACGATTTCATACAAGTAGTTATGCCAGCATTTTTGATACGATCTAGTTCAATACCATTCATTTCATATCGAATATCTTGGAATAGAAATAAAAATGGGTTATTACTCAGTTTGAGCGCTTTTTTAATATTTTTACCATCTTTATCATAGGGTTGTATTGATCCTTCAATGTAAATCGCACTCGCTGATGGTAATATGTATATATCCTGCTGATGAATTGGTATTCTTATTTCATCATTTTCATTAAAATTATTATTGTAAGGGTTGTAAGTATGAATTTCATAGCTTTCGATTGAGTTGTCGTATTGAGGATAATCACTAATTCCTAGAATATTCATGTTTTAAATCCTAAAGCTTGAAGAAACTTTTTATTTACTTTCGTTATTTTTTTAACAGGCTTAACACGTGTGGACACTTTAACACTACGACAAGAATTGATACGTTTGATGTTCGTATTCTGAGCTTTATAAAATACTATCATATCGCTTTACGTAAATGAAGACGCAATTGAATACTTTCTCCTTGGAAATCAATGTAGTTTCCGTATTCGTCTAGAATCTTTACACTGAGAGATGATATACAGTATTTGTTTACGGGAAGGTATATAATATTTTTCGGTATTTCAATATATCGATGACCAGGCGATACGTTCGGCACAAATTCATGTATGATATGCGAAGGTGATCCGTTATTATATGATCCTTGCACTAAATCACATTCAATCCTTATCATGGACAGAGGCAGAATGTTTACTGGGCTTACAGATTCATACCATTTATTTGCTTCTAACTTTACGTTCTGAAAGCCTAGTAACTCTCCAATGCTATTTTTAACAGTGAAATCCACTTTTTTAGAACAATAAAAATAACTCTTTAATGTATTATTATTAGGTTTAATCTTGATTTCACAATCGGTGATGTTTGTTTCAAGATATTCAGCAACATCGTAAAGATCATAAGTCCCAACAGGTATTTGTATCTGTTTATTATTATCACCATATGTAAATATATTGTTAAGAGCAGTTACATTTGGTATGGAATTTAAAGCAGAAAAATATAATAATCCACATTCACATTTTTCCCATAAAGTTAAGGGTGGTTGAAATTGTGATTCTAAGTAAGATTTGTTTCCGGTAATAGTTAAAGTGATAGACATGATTGAGTACTAATTCATTTAAGAACTTTCTCGACTATTTATCTAGTATTTTTGACCAAAAGTTTCTAAGAAATAGCAGACATAAATGCCCACAGTTAAACGGATGATTTTTTTGTACATTTTCGGTATTGTATTTTAAAAATCTAGAGCCAACATAAGAAATGAATTCTTTTGGAGGCTTCAAATTACCATAGCTGTCAAAATATATTACATTTTTATAATATTTTATGTAGGCTACCCAGTGAGAACCCGGTTTTTTTGAACTATCGAGGTTGATAATACCACATTCTTTTGGATACGGATACTTTGGCAATTCATCACGCATATAAACACCTCGAAAGAATGGAATATCTTTACCATATTTAATTATATCGATATTGCTCAAAGCTCGATTGGGTAGCCGATGCCTTAGTTTTTTTTATTACAAATAAAAATTCCTAGTCCATCATGATGAGGTCTAACTTCTAAGCCTTTCCCTATACACAAAGTTTCCATCTTTTCATTGTGTCGTTTTAATTCAGCTAAGCGTTTTTTAGCAGCTTTAAATGCATTGATAGCTTTAGTGATTGCCGCTGCTCCACCAGCTAAGCTTCCAGCAGCAGACAAACCAGCAAATATAGGTATGAGAGGAAGAACTCCACCAGTTTTTGGCACAGGTATCATACGTGGGAGTTTTACAGTATAATCTTTCATAGACTCCTTAGCTGCTGCAATAGCTAGATCAATAGCCATCTTTTTACACTTAGGCTTTAGTTTTTGTAAATGTTTTTTTGCGTGAGACACAATTTTTTTTAAATGTTTCTTGACACTACCTTCACTTTTTAAGGTTTTCTTATTTTTTCTCAAACCATAGCCTGTAGCAATTTTAGCTAGCATAGCTTTATTTACTAAATGTGCTGCTAACTTTTCTCCTACACCAGCATTTACATCTTGAGCACGTTTTCTTGCCATTTTCATTAATATCATATCAGCTATGTGACGATCTCTTGATGAAGACGATTTGTAATAAGCTATATCGTGTTCTTTACAGTACTCGTCTAATAAATTAATACCCCTTCCTCGTTGAAGTTTTACTAGTTTAGTTCCAGGACCGCAATAGTTATATCCAGGTATGTGAAGTTCGAACGGTAAATTATTTATAAACCAATTAAGGAGACTGCTGTCTACCATAACTCGTATAGGACTAATTTAATGGTAAAGCGTTACTGTATTAATATACTATTGAACGATATTTGACTTATTAATCCAACAATTTTCATTTGAAGACAATCCCAACCATTTCACTAGCACCTTATTTCCCTTTGTTCTTAGTACTTTTTCTATTAAGTATATATTAGGATGCTTTGTTTTTAATAATTCTTGCTCATAAAATGCTCCTAAAATAGCTCTCTTTCCAGAATCCTCAATAATATATGTTGGTGGGACCGTTTTTTGTACTTTGATAATCTTGAATATTTCTGCTGACCAGTTAGGTGTGTAACCTTTTTCAAATACTCCTTTGTGTTTGCTAATTCGCACAAAGTCCCCAACACTGAACTTAAACTTCTTTACTATTCTATTTGATAGTTTAGCATATCTATCATGCAATATCTGAACATTATTTTGATTTACATTTACAGGTTTAAGGCCAATAGTTCTATGATAAGTATGGTTATATTCATAAATGACGTCATTTAAAGTACCATCAATCCATTTATAATTACCTTTTAAATTAAATAATTTATACATTTTTGTTTTCAATGTTCTAATAAGTCTTTCTGCAATGGAAGCCTTTTTAACGGAATACGTTGAATAATGTCGGATTCCATTATTTAAAAAAATGTTTTTTAGTTCACTGTTATAAAACTCTGTTCCAAAGTCAGTTTGCAAGTTTTTCGGGACACGTCCACTAGTGAATAAATCAGTGAAAGCCTTAGATATATCATGTTTTGTTTTCCGCTTTAATGGATAGGCCCATGCATATTTTGAAAAAGTGTCAATAACAATCAAAACATATTTATAACCCTTATTTTCCTTAGAGACCGCTTGCATATCGATTAGATCAGCTTGCCACAAATCATCAATACCTTTCATAATAACACTCCGACGAGGAAAATTAACCCTCACATTTTTATGTATTTCGTTAACCACATCAGATTTACTCATTTTTTGAATTTATTTGCAATTTTTTCAATATTATTTAATTTAAAAGTCACCTCACTCAACTTATGATCGGTTGCCTGAATGAGTTTTAAACAGTTTTCTATGGATTTATATAACAACTCTTTTTCGGTTGTATATTTTATGTCCATCTTTTTATGGTTATCTTCTATAGTTTTATCAACATACTCCTTGTTTACGCTATCTGTGAGGTAAACTGGTGATTTTACATTACGTATTACTTTATTTTGAGCATCCAAAATGTTGTTATTCAGACGTTTCAAAGCACAATCAGCTAAAATAAAATCATTTTTATTTCTATTATATTTGAAAGCATGATGACCAAATTTATCGACGTTCATATTGAATGCTTGTATGATATATTCTATTCGCTTTATAAACTTGTCCCCCAGTTTTATTCCCTAATAATACCACATTCTTTTAATTCTTCGATAATGGACAAAATTTCATTATCATTATTAGTATTTCCAGCTTCTTTTGAGGCAATCAATAATTTTAATCTTTCAATCAACTCATTAGGATCATCCCAGTATACTAAATCAGTATCACATCTATACGTTTTAAATTTAGGCAAATTCCCACCATGCTTTTCAGAAATATTATTACTAAATAACGGTTTGATTATTTCTCGATATTTAGCACTTTTACCTCCTTTGATTTGTCCATCAGGATTGTAACCTCTTCTATGAGCGTTGGTAATGGAAAGCATATTTTTATATATAAATTTATCATTTTCAGAAACCAGACTTAAATCAGGTTTCTTAGATAGAATCAATTCTTTTATTCCTGGTGTTATTTCATACCGTTCAGTGCCGATATTTATGAAATATTTGGTGCCAGAACCCAGCATATTATCCATTTTAGAAAAAAACACTTTTGAGTTACCCATAAAGAAATTTCTATGAAGACTATGTATTCCACAAGGAATGTTAATATTTTCATAAATATCTAGCAGATCATCTTTCACCAACGACTTTATTAAATTACTTTGATCCTCATCACCATCATCGTAATGATCATGTAACTCAGAGCTTTTAAATGAAACGTTCGTACTTTCGCTTTCACCATCATCCGGTTCTTCATTAATTGTCGTACTATTAGAGTTGCAACCTTTGAACTCTTTGCTAGGTGTACTTAGGCTGAGTAGTGAATTAGAGTTTGACAATTTTTTTAATTGAAATAGTTTATTATTATTATATTTACAACTATTTTCAACCAAGGTGTTAATAGGAGTGGTGATAGGGTTCAACAACTTTTGCATAGTTAAGCCAGTTTGATCCTCTTCATCTTTCATTTGTTTTATTTTAGCTTGAATAGATTTAACTGATTTAATTAACTGCTGCTTAACATTTCCTTCCATGATAACCATACACCCATCAATTGTAATGGAAACAAATACACTACTATTTTTTACAATATCATCTGGTTTTTATAAGTGATGGATCGTTTTTCTTTAGGTTAAAAAATGAAAGCTCGGTACTGTTTAGAAAATTATGAATTCATCGAATTTTTTTCTATACCTTCCTGATGTAAGAGGTCTATCTTTATCAATAATGAGAAAATTGTAATGATCTCTCCAAATTTCTGAGCATATATGTTTAAAACAAAGCCATGTCATGTCAGTGTTAACATGCTCATGGTAAACATGTCTAAGATTAATGTCGTCTTGTTTAAAGATTATTAAGAAGTTAGCGTTATCACGAACCAATTGTTTTGGTATTTTTGAGTATGTTTGTGACAGATAAAAGCAGTCAATATTGTTGTGTCTACCCATGGTAAAGTAATCACGAATTATTGACTGTCGATCGCACACAACACCATCGAATATAATAATAGAATTAGGTAGAGATTTTTTAGGAATGATAACTTCATCATGCTCGTGAAATCTAAAAAACTTTACCCCGTCTACTCTGTTTAACACATTTTGTAAAAAGCAGTATTTAGGTTGAAAAGCTGTTTTAGAATATAAATACACATTACGAAACTTTAAACCATTTTCATGTAATAACAAACTTATCATAACGTTTGTTTTTCCACAATTCGAAGGGCCGCAAATTATACACCGTATGGTATTAGGTAAAAGCGTGCTGTGTCTCGCATTCTGCGTTCTGGTGTCAACGTGCAAATCATTAACCTCTAATGAAAGAGTTTGTTTAACGAGCTTCATTATGGATATGAGGACTGAAAGTGTGTGTAGCTCTTTAAATATGATTCAGAATGTATTAAATCAAAAAAAAATAATATTTTTCCATAATTCCACTTTTTTAAGTAGGTAATTATTAGTTCTTTGTTTAAGTGTGGAAAAAAATAAAAGTCATGAACTAGTGTAATAATTATATTTTTACTTATTAGACTATATAATTATGAAGACATTTTGAAGAATTACATTTGCTCTTAATAGACTAACATAACATTATAATAATTATACTAACGTAATAAAATATTAACAATATTAAGTATTACTCATTTGGTAAATTGATTAATAAACTGTAAGCTTAAACATTTACATTTAAAATAAAGTATCACAATGCCCCCATGGCAATGTTTCTATTTGATTGGACATAATTTGTCGTTTATCATCCTGTCTATTTAACACAAGTTTGTTGATTTTTTGTGAATATAAAACATGTTTAAGAGATCTTATTAAATGCATGCTGCATCTTACGTTAGTATTTTTATTTAATGTGTTTTCATAATGACTCATATTCAATTTTTTAGTAACAGACTTTGATACACCTTTTGCTTTTTTAATTACGGTTTTTGTACTTTCAATACAATAGAGTTTCGCTCGCAAGCCAATAAATTCCTTAATAATATCACCCCCCATCTCATCTTTAAAGAGACCTGGTATTTTAGCATTCATAGCAGGCATACCATAAACATTGTTCTTTTCAAAATTACTTGTATCATAATAAGCAATATTTTTTTTCATTTCACTATAAAAATCAATACTATTTAATAAATAAAGTAAACTGTCAGTGTCAGTGTAACATAACTTAACTTTATCGCTATACTCCTTTTTAATGAAATTATAATGGAAATTATACATATGTTGTTTTGCATACTCTAGAACTGAAAACCCAATGTATATTGGTCTATCTAAAATAATCTTTTCTAATTTTAATTGAATAGCAACAAAATTGTCTGAAAATATGGCTATACTTTTTAAGTTGGGTCTTGATATCAGTTTTTCTGCCCCAATTTCTTTATTTGTTTTATTATTTGTGTCTCTCCATTTTGAAACCAACTTAACATCTACCTGTTTTCTTCGGTTTTCAATGGTTTTCCCAAAAATAGCATTATTTAAAAGTTTAAAAAAGTCTTTTTCAAACGTGGACGTTGAATTTTGACGCAATGTTGTATTTAAATCTATGTATTTAGCTAAAAAATTTTGCTGTCGAAAACTTATCACTCGATGAATTTTATTCAGTACTAAACCACTTTTCATGCATTCTTTTAAATAAACATAATGGGTAACATAGTAAAATTTGTTATATAAATTTGCTATGAGTTTTTTTGTTTTGCCACCAGGCGGAATATGTTTTTCTGGTGCGAATGGTAAATCACTATGACTTGAATGCAAATTATCTGGATAAATCAGATCCACTTCTAAAATGTACCCAAATTCAGAGTCATCGGGTATACTTAATATGTTTAAATCTTTAATTTCATCTTCAGATAAAAATCTAAAGTCGGACATAGGCATTTTCTGCATCATAGCATACCCGTACAGATTATTACAGTCCAAGTAAATAAGATAGCTTGATGCTAGTGATTCGTCATAGTTGGGCATGTATTTATTGTTTGCCTTAGCATGTCTGAGCGAACACTGTGCTAAACCCCCGCGTATTCCGTTTTCTATCATTTCATACATTTCTTTATCATCTAGCAAGTCTAATTTAACACCTGTATATAAAAGCATAGCGTCCCAACTTAAACCTGGAGAACTAACATAATAAGCGGGGTCGAGTTTGTAATATTTAAGACTACTATTTCTAAACTTTTCGAAAATATCACATAAAAGCAATACATCACATTTCAAATATAAGTCAGTATATTCTCCGAGAGATTTAATGTTAAAGACTCTCCAAATTGCATGCGCTCGAGAATAGTCGTCTTCACTAATATGCTCACTAGTTAAACTATTGTAAAAGTGTTCTTTTTTTGGTAAACTTTTTTCATCAAATCGTTTACATGAATTCATATAATCATATGGGTATACACCTTTTTGACGAAGTAATCTAAACTCCTCCTTAGAATGAATTACTGTCTGTAAGTGTCTCAAATCGGTGTCTGCTAAGTTCTGACTTAAAATATCTAAACTGGAACTAAGAAACTGAAACGAGTCTAAAAACTTTATTTGCATTGCAGATCGAAAATTTGGGTTTTTTAAATATTTTGTGAAGGATATGTATTTTTCTTTAGTCTTAGGGATCACTTTGATTTCACCATCATATTTAGCTAATTCTTTGATGAATAAATGAGCATCATAGTTTGCTAAATTGTGAAAAACTATCGGAACAAAAGGACATACTCTATATAATAAGTTACATTTGGTATGAGCGGCACCTCTATATACACCAGTTATATGGTCATGATCAGCAACTTTATCTGTAACGATTAGAGGCAGTTTACAAATATGACAAATACTTGCAATACGATGTTTATCTTTTTGTGATTGTGTCAATGGTAGCATAGGTTTTTTATTTTTCAGTATGGTTTCAATATAACTTACATCCTCGATAAGACGTTTTATAAATACTTCAACACAATCTGATCCTCTATAAAGAACAAGTTTATTAAGGCTTTCATCATGCGAACAGCAAATGTAATATGCAAAACATGAAGGTTGATGTAATTTAATAGTTTCAGTATAGCAACTGTTATTTTCATGACTGTTTAAAAGTAAACTTTCAAAATCGGCATAAATAACAAAATTATTTTTTTGTTGCCTTTCATAGTTTTTAAATTCTAATTTACTATGTTTACTTGGTAAAACTGTTAAAACTTTTGAACAAGAATGAGAGTTATATTTTTCTTGTGTTACAAAAAACTGAAGACAGCTTTCACACAAGTATGTTTTACCATGATGTTTACTTAATTGACGGCCAGTTAGTTTAGCTAAGTCTTTTATTAAACAGTAATGACCTCTTGATTTCTGTTCAAAATACAATAGGTTAACGTGATTTTCTTTTCTTTGCTTCGTCATGTATAACGGACCTGTTATATGATTATTTTTATCTAATCCATAAATGCTTACACTAATAGAAGGATTACTTTTTTCAAATAATCGAATATCTGTGTATGATGGTGGGAAGTTCATTCCTTTAATATTTAAAACTGAAGAGTAAAATGGATAAGAACTCGTTCTGTTAACGTTTTTTTTACATGGAAATAAAGCAGCCACAATACTCCATGCAAAACAATGATTATCATAATTTTTCACATTTAGACAAGTTTTAGTACTGCTTATTTGTTTTGGTAGTTCTAAATAGCTACCACCCCATAGAGGAGAATATTTATTAATGTTTATTTCTAAATGACTGACAGAACTAAAACACCAACCTGACTCACAATGCTGGAATTCGCTTAGTTTATTAATCAATTTATTCTGAGTTTTTAAATACAGTTCAGATAAATATGTGTTTTTAAATACAGTCTCATACTTAACATTAAATGATTTCAAATGACTTTCATCCGAGCTAGGTAGTTTAAAATAAGCAAACAATTCAAAATTAAGTTTTATGGAACCATGTTTGATCAAATGCATTTCTATTAATTTTTGCACATCATCTGTTATTTCGTTTAAAAATTCATCAGGAGTTGAGCAAACAGTATCATTAGGGTTCACTCTATAAGTAACTATTCTCTCTCGAAAAGCTGTAGCTATAATATTAACATTATCAAAACTAGTTTTCAATAAGCAATTCTTTTTATGTAAATTAGTTCTTAAATGAAATCTATATGAGCTTTCTAGTATTTCAATATTGCATTCAGCACAAAACTTAATTTTATTTGTATTCGACTTTTCATTCAAGGCTTTTTTGGTGAGGTATTTTTCTGAAAGAATAGAAATATGAAACGTTAATTATATTTAATTAATTATATTCAGTACAATAGTAAAACTTATGATTTAAACTTACATGATCACTATCATTAGAATTGATTGTTACAGTATTGCTACGAATTTAACTCGAAAATAATAAGTAATAACATGATAACAATCCTGTAACAATCAATTATTAAATTAATAAAACTAATCTTAAGTACAACAGATGAATAGTCAAAATATTAATAAATGTATTAATATCATTCATTCACAATATATTATATCTATGATCTAGGTCATAATAATATAACTAATATTTTTAACAAGTAAAGTTATTTTACAGGATCGGTAAAAAAATATAAAAAATATACTGAATCTGATAACTTATGTATGTTAGTTAACAGAATCAGGAAAAAAAACTGAACATTCATTTTTACTGATTCGGTGAACTAACATAAGTGATCGGACAATCTTTGAAGTTCTTTTTAACTTCTTTTAGGAATTTTACTAAATACCGGTATGCAGGATTATCATCGTTAATTTTAGTTTTTAGAGTAACAACAGCATGCCTCCACCTGTTCATGGGTGAAATGTTTTCAATTTCACCACACATATAAAGTTTTAGGTCTACGAAACGTAGGCCTGTTACATCTGCATGGAACTGTTTCGAAATACCGTTTGATCCGCGACGACATAAATATGAAATAAGTTCATCTTTTTTACCG
Organism: Pyrausta purpuralis; assembly: GCA_963924145.1. Classification (NCBI taxonomy): domain Eukaryota; kingdom Metazoa; phylum Arthropoda; class Insecta; order Lepidoptera; family Crambidae; genus Pyrausta; species Pyrausta purpuralis. The sequence goes on from OZ001643.1 coordinate 27,284,338, forward strand.
GCTTTTTTATCTTCATCCGCATCCGAATCTGTGCCCATAATATCTCTCGCAGTGACTCTAGCAGAAGGCCCCGCAATCGGCTGTGCAACTCGCTCATCAGTCTTCACTCTATGCTTCTGACTCTTCTTCGACTTTTCATCATGTTTGGCTCTGAAATTATAAATGTTCTTAGTTAGAGTTTACTCTTATTTATTTTTAAACTAACATTGAATTCTGCATTTGAGATAAATTATTATATTATTGAGTAAATAATACCAATAATACCCAGTATGTAATGAAAAAGTCTAGGTCAGTATTAAAAATAAAAAACTAAAGCTTATTAATAATTAATCATAACTAATAAGTATTGCATGACATTATTCAAAATTGAAAATAAGTATGAAAAGTTGAATTGTACCTTTTATGAGTAGAATGCGAGTGAGCGGTCTTCCTCTTCCTCTCGGGCGCGGGCGCAGGCGCAGGCGGTGCGGGCTGCGGCGCCGGCGGCGCGCGCTCGGGGGACGACTCGCGACTGCTCGACGAGCTGCTATCGCTCGAGGAGCTGCTATCACTCATGTGCACGTCTTGTTTGCTTGACCTAAACAAATAAATAATGTTTTAAAGTACTTTATCAATGTAATCATCTATAGAGACAATCGTGTAAAAACTGAATCGTTTGAATATTACATTATTAATTCACTTTCACTAAAAACACTCGTTTTTTAAAACTGATATTAGTTGATAACTCACTCACTTGAATAAACACTTTAATGACCGTACGCAAAAAATGCAGGAAATGATGGGCAGATACTAATTAGGGTCTATAAATAGATTCAGGTTGTGCACTGGTAGTGGTTTGTTGTAAGACGTACGGAACTTACTCGGTATGGTATAGGTGAGAGTGTGTGCGCAACTTCACAGCGCGTGATGCATGTCAGCAGATTTTCCATATTAGAAAGACAATCGATATCTTTACTATACTAATATTGTCACAAAGCTTTCCCTGTACATTTATTATCGTATTTTAAAAGAACATGTGATGTTTATTTGAACACATACAAAGAAGTTTGTCGAAGAGTTCGTTACATATTTACATACCTACAGTAACACTTTTATAAACATGTATATTATGATTTAGAAGCAATGTTAATGGAAAATAACACTTCATTAATATTTTTTTAGTCTCAAACCATTAACGAGTTTACTCGGACGCAAGTATCTGTCTGTAAGCTTAAATCAAACTCAAAACGATAATGTCGGTAAGTTCAGTGCAATTTATATATAAGAAATCTGTAAAAACTAGATTATTATAAATCATTTTTATGTAAACACATTTCATCTTCTTCAGGATTCGGAGTCTCTGTTCAATTTCGTGCGACCTAACCATGTACAAGAAAGTTATGGTAAACAGGCTGCTGAAGGATCAAGTGCATCAAGAAATCGCACTAAAGAAAATGAAACATATTCCTTTATCAAAATTCCTGCCGTAGGGCGAAAAGTTATCAAATTAGAAATCTATGATGCCGATCTGTTCAAAAGTGATGGACCAGTCTGTAAATGTAATGCTGAAATATGTTGCCAGCATATCGTTCAAAATATGTTTAAGGATGAAATATACAAAGCTGTCCGCGAAATAATTGATAAAATAAGTGAGCAAATGTGTAATGAAAGTAGCAAGTATTTTTAATGTATTACAACATCTGTAAATATTTGATCAATAAATGATTAATATTATATTGACTGTTTTATTTATTTATTTATTAGCACCACACCTTATCACTTTATATCTAATTTTTTTAACTTCGTATTCATCCGCTTATTACTTTTATGACTTATCCATGCAAGAATACAGAAGTTCATTAATATAAATAAATGTAAATGAATACTACAGATTTTTTAAACTGCTGTCTTCAAAAGAAGTTCTAGTTTTCAGACTCGAAGAATGGAGCTGCTCATAGGCTTACTTAATTGTCTTACACTATTAGTAGGTACACCAACACATTCCCTTGCAGCAACAATGCGGGTGAACTGTTATGTCTCGCTCTAACATAGTGAGATGTGATAGTTGCATCCTTGTTGTTATCATTCAACCGCATCGCTGCTTGCATGCAAATCCCTAAGTGTATTTACAATGTTTAAGTTTCAATATTAAATCTTAGTGAAAGGTAGCAATTATTGTGATGATAGATAGGTACCTAGTACTAGCATAAACTATCTATTTATCTAGTCGTAAGTGTGACAGTAGGGAATTGGGTTCTCTGGATCGCGGTCGTTCAACCTAATCGGAGTTTTAGTTTTCAGTCTAGGTGAATTGTTCAACTCATAGCGCGCATAAGAGGCGCCGCTAGGCGCCTCTCAAGCGCGCCCTAAGTTGAACAATTCACTGTAGACTGAAAACTAAAACTCCGATTAGGTTGAACGACCGTGAGCCAGAGAACCCAATTCCCTACTACTTATAGCCCTCCCCGCTTTTCTCTCCTCTATGCATAGCACTTCCGTTTTAGCCGGAAAAATCTTTGAGCATCCTCGCCAGCTTTCTGAGGTGAGAGAGGCGGAGGAGTTTTGGCAAGGTCTTTGTCCTAGAGAAGACATTCCAAAGGAACGTCACCAACAAAAACTTTGGGATGTCCCTCTTGCGAGAGAGACCTTCAATTCTTTACTTCAAAATTCCGTCAGTGACAGTAGTCGAGCAAGGCTCTTGGCGGTTTCCTGCAAAGATTCTGGTCACTGGCTTCATGCTTTACCGTCAAAAAATTTAGGCACTCTTTTCGATAGTGAGTCTTTCCGGGTGTGTGTGGGTCTCCGCCTTGGCACCCCTATATGTGAAATTTTTATATGTCCCTGTGGCAAGGAGGTTGATAAATTTGGTCTCCACTGCCTTTGTTGCCAGCAAAGCGCTGGGCGTCTCGCCCGTCACGCTACCCTTAATGACGCCATCAGAAGAGCTCTTGCGACCATTAATGTTCCTTCCACGTTGGAACCACGTGGTTTGGTCCGTGACGATGGCAAGAGACCCGATGGCCTCACGCTTATTCCCTGGGAACGGGGTCGGGCCTTAGTTTGGGATGCAACTTGTGTCGATACTTTGGCCCCATCCCATCTCAGAGAATCAGCCCTTAAAGCTGGAGCAGCAGCGGAGTTGGCTGAAAACGCCAAGCGTCGCAAGTACGTCTCACTTGCAAGTGATTATGTGTTTGCGCCGTTTGGTGTTGAAACATTTGGGCCGTGGGGACCCTCTGCTAAATTGCTGTTTGGTAAAATTGCGCCAAAATTAAATTCTGTCACAGCCAATAATAAAGCTGGCTGGTTCCTAGCTCAAAGGATTAGCATAGCTATTCAACGCGGCAACGCAGCCAGCATCATAGCCTCCTTGCCTCAAGGAAATGGTTTCGTTTTTGAATAGGTAGACTTTAAGTTTTTTTTTTTTATGTAGCATGTCTTAGTTTTATTTCTTCTTGTTTGTTATTAATAAAGTTCTATAATATCATATCGAAAACCCTTGGAGCCCTCTGCCACCAGACACTCGCGCTGGTACACCCTCCTTGGTATGAGACATCTGTATAGTTAAACTTATCCGATGAATGCCTAATGTCATTTTGAAAAAAGTGAACTTATAGTCCTTTTTGGATTATGGCAATAGTTCCTCGCAAAGGCTTGTTTGATTGTTTGTCTGAATCACAACACAACCATTCGATCCACAAAATCAACTTGAGACACAAGTAAGTGAGACATATGCGACACAGCCACCTCACTCGAGCTGTTTCAAGCGGCCGGTATGTTGGACCTAGGGTTCTAAACTACCACGGAGATCGTACATTGCATAAACGCTTTTCATATTTAGTCAACGCACTGCCGCCCGAAATATCTAAACTGTCAAGCAAAAAAGAATTTAGCACTAAGCTAAAATGGCACTACATAAGCTTGTTGTAGCATACATTTTAATATGTTTGTTGCAATATGCTGATGTACTTTGTTTTTTTTATATATAATGTTGATTGTTTAGTTTAAGTGACATAGGTATATACTCGTACACTAAGCGAGATTCGCACTCGCAGTCAACCACGAAAGTGGTTTGCGAGGCAATTAAGTTAAATTGATATTGTTAGATTTAAATTAAAGAATAAATAAATAATATTTATTAGTTCATTTGCTTCCAGATTATCAACTTAAATGAAGATGATAACAAGGCATTATCGAGTAGTAAAGATGAAAAAAATTATAACCCGACTCTTAAACGGCCAACATTGTAAAGTAGAAAGATGCTACAATTGCTCAAAAGGTCGTTTAAGAATTAGGTATTGAAATTGTAGAAAAAAATCCACAAATCTCAATTCAAGATATAGGAAAAGGTGATACAAATCATCATTCAAGTAAATTATGAGGCTTTCTTTCACTAGGGACAATAAATGATTCTTTTTTATTTTCGATGTAAAAAGTAAAACTCAAAGTAAACTTTGCTTTTTTTCTGGGTAGGTATATTGTGCGACATCTTATCCGAAGAATGCCAAGTTATAAGAGTAAAAAGTTACTTACATGTTCGTCGCATTGCTATCCGTCAATCAACCTATTATGGTTTTAAGAAACAACGTAGTATATATAGGTATATAGAAAATTAATTCAAGCGACTATCCAACTAGACCAGCCATTAATTTATTAAATACTCTCCATTGCTTTTAGAATTCGAGATTGGATTTGCGGCATTATTGCCAAATAGTAACGATCTACAAGCAGATATTGAGGATGTTGAAGAAGACGACAGAATTAAACGACCAACTCGGATAAGAGCAATAGACAGATATGACGGTATCAATCACTTTCCAGGTCATTACGCAGCCCGAGGTAGATGTTCCCATTGCTCTAAAGGGAAAACGTTCATTAAGTGTATAAAGTGCAAAGCTAGACTCTGTTTTACGAAAGAAAGAAATTGTTTCTTTTACTTTCATCGCTATAGTGAATAGAAAATAGTAATAAGTAATTGGAGTACCTTAAACGTTACACGAAACACGTTTTTTTTATTTTAAATTATGATATTCCTCACATTCGATAGTTATATTGCTCAGTCTATTAATATTTATGGTGCACTATAAGTATATAGTATATATACTTTTATTATTTTTCAGGGAACGTCTACCCTACACGACTTCGGAATAATACTTGTCACATTACACTGAATGGATATAAATATGGTTTGCACGTTGTGACGGGCGAAGGCAAAGAACGATGGCGATGCGTCAAGCAGAGGAAGAAATGCAAAGCTAGCATATTTACGATTGGAGACTACATCTGCAAAATTAAAGAGGAACATAACCATCCGCCAGAAACTGAATAAATGTACTTCAACGGCTGCGGCTTCAAACAAAAGAGGTTCTTTGTTCGACCTGTATATGTGTATTTGTCCGAAATTATCTCGCATTTGTCTGAACAATTTTATAGCGATGCTTGAGAAAAGTGAAAAAATATCTATAATATCTACAGGAAAAAAAATCTATAGTCCGTTATTCTAAATTTCATTGAAGGTTCGGCTTCCTTGATATTGTTTGTATGTAGTATAAGGGGAAATATTTATGTTATACTAGCTGATGCCCGCGACATCGTACGCGTGTTGTTTTTTTTTTGTTTTATTTAATAAAACTTAAACACCTATCATCTTAAAGAAATTAGCAGATAGGTTCACATGTTCAGATCACCTATGTGGAAGTGTTTTGGGCAGAAGGTGACAATTACCAGAGCAAACTTTTTTTTATAGAGAATGTTCGCAATGTAAACACTTCGTTGATTGACTGTTTCATGATAATGCAAATAAAATTAAATTATTGATTGATTAGTTTTATTAATTTTATATAATTCATAATTTATTTTAATCCGTTATTAAATTGAATTCTAAATTCTTAAAAAAATACTAACATCGATTGTAAGTCATGTTTTACTAACATTTATATGGATCTACTTGTACTTGTGGGTCTCTGGCCGAGCTATCAACGGGTTTGGCTACTGAGGTGTACAACTGCCCATAGAACCTTTCGATCTCCCTCAAAACCTCTGCTTTCGTCGACGCTACACTGCCGTCCTCCATCTTAAGCTTCGTCAACAGGCTCTGCCCAATAGACATGTCCCTTGCAAACACTTTGGAGCCTTGGTTCCGTTCTATCGTTTCTTTAACACTATTAGTGTTAAAGCAACGAATGTCGTGTCGCAGGGACTTCCATATTTGTCTATTGAGCTGCCTGTAGTTTTCAGCATTAACGGAGGTCTGCAGTGCCATAGATCGACGTTTTGCCATAAGGTCGAGAGTGTGGACCGACAGTTTTTGAGGTCTATTTTTACGGCCAGGCCTAAAATACTTAGACCCCACCGTTTGAACAGTTTCCACAAACCCGTTGTTAATTTCGTCCACTGTAACGCAATTTTTTAGGCAATCAAAGCGGTTTGACAACTCGAGTTGAAAGCTCTCGGGATTTTGGATATGAGCACGAGTCGGTCGGAGCGTGGACTTCATCAGGCGGGATCTTTCCAATTTGACATTTATATTCAATGTGCCTCGAACCATTTGGTGATCGCTTCCGGTTTTCACCCTGTTGATCACGGACAGACCCACGAGCTATCCTGACCCGTCACTACACCGAAGACATCCCGGACATCAGCCTCTACGAGAATAGGATGGCCCTTAAACAGCTCAAAAACAACAAGGCACCTGGCGAGGACGGAATCACAGCAGAGCGTCTGAAGGCGGGTGGAACACCGGTACTTAAAGTCCTTCAGAGACTGTTTAATTCCGTGCTGCTAGAGGGCATCACGCCTGAGGCATGGAACAGGAGTGTGGTGGTGTTGTTCTTCAAAAAAGGAGACAAAACCTTATTGAAGAACTACAGACCCATCTCACTCCTGAGCAATGTCTACAAGCTGTTTTCAAGGGTCATTACGAACCGTCTCGCACATAGGTTTGATGACTTCCAGCCTCCCGAACAAGCCGGTTTCCGAAAAGGCTATAGTACCATAGACCACATTCATACGCTTAGGCAAATTATACAGAAGTCCGAGGAGTATAATATGCCTCTATGCTTAGCGTTTGTGGACTATGAGAAGGCCTTTGATTCGATCGAAATTTGGGCGGTGCTTTAGTCTCTGCAGCGGTGCCACATAGACTATAGGTATATAGAGGTGTTAAGGTGCCTTTACAATAACGCCACCATGTCGGTCCGAGTACAGGAGCAGAACACGAAGGCGATTTCATTGCGGAGAGGTGTGAGATAGGGAGATGTCATATCTCCGAAACTGTTCACAGCGGCATTGGAAGACGCCTTCAAACTTCTGGAATGGGAAGGAATCGGCATCAATGTTAATGGCGAATACATCACATACCTCCGATTTGCCGATGATATAGTTGTTGTGGCAAAGACGCTGGACGATCTTGGCACTATGCTCGAAGACCTTGACCGAGTATCCCAACAAGTGGGTCTTAAAATGAACATGGAAAAGACGAAAATTATGTCGAACTCCCTTGTCGTACCCACTCCAGTATCCGTTGGGAACTCAACTCTCGAAGTTGTCGACGAGTACGTCTACCTTGGACCAGTGATCCAATTAGGTAGGTCCAACTTTGAGAAAGAGGTCAATCGACGAATCCAACTCGGCTGGGCAGCGTTCAGGAAACTGCGCAAGTGCGTCTTCTCATCTCATCTACCTCAGTGTCTGAAGACGAAAGTCTTCAACCAGTGTGTGTTACCAGTGATGACATACGGATCCGAAACATGGTCTCTTACTATGAGCCTTATAATGAAGCTCAAAATCACACAACGAGCGATGGAAAGGGCTATGCTGGGTGTTTCTCTACGGGATCGAATCAGAAATGAGGAGATACGTAGAAGAACTAAGGTAACGGACATAGCCTTGAGAATCAGTAAGCTCAAGTGGCAATGGGCAGGGCACATAGCGCGAAGAACTGATGGCCGTTTGGGCAGGAAAGTTCTAGATTGGAGACCCTTCGACCAGAGACGCAGCGTGGGACGTCCACCAACAAGATGGACAGACGACCTTATAAAGATCGCAGGATCAAACTGGATGCAGACCGCTAGTGATCGGTCGCTGTGGAAATCCGTGGGGGAGTCCTATGTTCAGCAGTGGACGTTCTTTGGCTGATAATGATGATGATGATGATGACTTGTACTTGTCTGAAATAAAAGATAAATCTTTAAAGATAACATTCGCTGTAAACTGATTTATAACATAGTCATACAGTTCAGTTGTTACGTACACCATCTCCAAAGGAACTTACGTCAAGTTGTAGGTTTACTTGTAATTTTTGATAAAAAAATGCTTTTGAAATAAAGACATACGAATGTACAATATTTCTATTTTGTAATCATTTATGGTATCTCAATCTTAAAAATATAAATATTGGACACCCATCACATACATTGCTCTGATCCCAAAGTATGTAGCTAATGCAATTGTGTTATGGAAATCAGACACAACGGTGGTACCACAACACCCAGACCCGAGACAATATAGATAATTTTGATTTCTATATTGACCCGACCGGGAATCGAACCCGGAACCTCGGAGTGGCGACCGCCTTGAAATCAGCGTGCTTAGCGCCGTGGTGTAGTGACACCACGGAGGTCGTTACTTTAATTTTTGATAAAAAATGCTTTTGAAATAAAGATATACGAATGTACATCTTTGTGACATTTACATGAAAGTGGTTTTTGGTGGGATCTTATACCTTTATGTGAGTCGTTATGTACAAATTTTAAAACCATTGGACTCAACAGAATATTATATTAATACCTTACTTTATACGATTATTTTTATTTTGTTTGGAAAAGTAACGATTTATATGTACTTACCATCACCATCTGCATCGTCAGACAGAGGACGGTCCACTGCAGAACTAAGCCTCCCCCACGATTTTGTACAGCAACCGATCACAAGCGATCTGCATCCAGTTTTATGCTGCGATTTTTACAAGGTCGTCTGTTTATCTTGCCCCTGGACGTCCTACGCTGCGTCTTTGGTTTAAGGGTGTCCAATCCAGAACCTTTTTGCCCCAACGGCGATCAGTTTTTCGCGCTATGTATCCTGCCCATTGCCAGTAATGCCGCAAACTGGACGGCCGCGGGTGCGGGCGCGGGGGCGACCGCGGTGCTCGCGCGAATTGATAATTTTATGCTTAAGTTTGTATTAACCGTTCTGGAGGACCGCGGCGGGAAATAGCGTAGCCGCCCGCGCCGCAGTCGCCTCCGCGCCCCATCCCGCGGTCGTCAAGTTTGCGGCCTTAAGCTTACTGATTCTCAGGGGCTATGTCCGTTACCTTAGTTCTTTTATGAATCTACTCATTTGTGATTCGATCTCATAAACAATTATGGATAATTAAAGTACTTTGCACTTATAGTTATTAACTAAGTAACATAAATAAATTGATATTTATGACTGATTGACTGATGTCAGTGTCATACTTAATAATTGTTTTGAATTTCGAATTTACTGCCGCTTGTTAAAGTTTGAACGTATGTACTTGTACGTAACTCCTATTTCTGACGGTGATACGTAACATCAAATATTTGAAAAAATTCGTCTCTGATATCGTAGACCGATTAGCCCAGCGGTTTAGATCGTCGAGAACGGAACCCGGATCAAACCTAGGCATAGGCTATCTTTTTAACTGACTTCAAAAAAGCAGGAGATTCTTCTGTATGTTTTTTTTGATTATCAATTCGTCTGTATGTTTTTTTTTGTGGCTGTGTTACCTCATATCACAGGCTTTTGTAGACCGATTTAAAAAAAAAAGCCTAACTAGCGGTTATAATTTCTAGTTGGTCTCATATTTGCCAAGTCAGTATCTGATGATGGGATCTTTTTGCAATCGAGAAAAACCACCAAACTTTAAAAGCACGTATAGTGTTTCTCCTGTAATCACAAAAAAATGAGAAAAACTTTAAATAAAAACAAAAAGTCGGTGCTCATGCTTAAGATGGTCGAAGTGATGGCACCAATGATATTGTATTTAGAAGTAGATGACGCCTCGTGATCTAAAAGAGTACACAAATATGGCACCGTCTGATTAAAGGACGTCAATAGATTGACATCTATCACATCAGACATCAGATTCGGAACAGAGTCTTAATAGAGTAGCTTTCTTAATATATTTTTTAAAGTATGTAGGTACATTACAATAGACTCGTTGGCCTAATTTTAAAATTGAGTTTACACTTTAGCTCGGTAGTATATTAATCAACAAAAACATTTTATTTTCGAACTATTTAACATTTAAAATATCAAATAATTATCTAATAAATGCAATTTACATGTATCATAAAGGGATCGAGGACCCAGATCCTTGATGTTAGTTTTTGTTGTTGTTGGTGTTTTGGTCTTATTGTTTTATACGGATGTTTTTATGAAATGAAAGTCAAATTGTTATTTCGAGAGAGCGATCCGATATGCATACCGACGAGGTCAGGGAGACAATTTCTTATGATATAAGACGGATATACGTACTCGCAGATTAACTATTGTGCGTACTGGGTGTGCTCATCTAGATGAAGCAGTCCCGTAGTGATCGACGCGCGTGCGCCTCTACGCCGACGGGCGGGGGCGTATGCCGCATGAGACGCGAAGTATGTCAAGGATTAGTCGTAAATCATCAAAAAAAAACGAGGATTTTCTTGTAAACTATTGTTGTTTACCAGAAGTTTTTAAATATTGTTTATCAAACATGTTTCGGCAATTTACCAATTTTTTTTTAATGTGAAAACTATTATTAATATTAATAATTATTTTGAGAAATAAGGAAAAACTATACAACTGTATATTAAACAAAATATGCATTACAGATGTGCAGTTCATCCCCACGGAAAGGGGGAAATACATATTGGTGCTAAAAGGATATACGTACTCGCAAGTCGGCGGGCGCTTCTTCTACTGCTCATCGAAGCATACAGGGTGCCGGGCGCGCTTTCGCATGATGTCCGGCAAGCTGGTGCCTTCGGGGGCCGAGCACAACCACGCTTCCCCCTCCCACGCGCGCTGCAGCAACGGCGCCCTCGTTCAGCTCCTCCCCTCCCGCGGCCTCCCCGTCCCAATACCTCCTATAACTTCCCCCAGAGCAGCTATCCTCGCCCTCCAAGCCCTCAGCCTCCCCCGACTTCTACCCAAAACTGATATCTGGATGCAATCGCCTAATCCTGATGATAGAAAAGATCTGTAGATATTACCAATTTTAATTTTATTTAATTGACAGCATTGCACCTAGTGTTTGTTTGACCTAGACTTTTATTATTTTTTTACTTACATGATAAATAATCTCTGCTAGTGAACGGAGATTTCAGGCTTTTTTCACAGATCATGAATTTTAAAAATGTAATAATAACTTATAAGTGTACAGATTTAAGATTTTTTTAATGTTGTCAATTAAATACGAGTACCTTCTCATCAATGTTTTCGGTAATGAAGTGGAGTACTCGTATTTATCGTTTACAAGCGGTCCCCCGCGACATCGTCCGCGCGTTTTGAGTTTTCTCCCTCCCCTCCCGTCGCAGCGTGATGTTTTATACCCTTAAGCCTTTCTCGTAAATAAGCTATCCAAAACAGAAATATTTTTTCAAATCGGTCCAGCAGTTCCTGAGATAAGCGCGTTCAGACAAACAAACTCTTCACCTTTATAATATTATTAGCGCAAGCGCAAGTCGTACTTAAGCTGCGAACATTATTTTGGTGCGGAGTTATGTTAAAACCGTGATAGCTCCTAAGATATTTATTGAATTTAAATGATATAAATGGCAACTTTGTTCTAAATGAAATGCTCGTGATGATAAATGTATTTATTTTGATAAGAATAAATACCTGTGTGTATAATACACCTCTAAAAAAATGCATTATTTTTTAAAAAAAATATTAACATAAAAAAGGTTGTAGTAAGTCAACCATAAAAGATAGACATATGCTGTCGCGGACTTTATTATAGAACTCTTAATGCTGAACAATCCTGTCATACATGATTTTTGTGTAACTTAAGCGGTTTTCGCAGCGTACGCAGCGGAAGCTCTCAAAAGGAATATCTTTCTCCCGTTTTCGCAACATTTTTCATTGCAGCTGTGGTCTTACGAGTATGAGTCGAATGTTTATGTTATATAGCCTAAAGCCTTCCTCGATAAATGGACTATCCAACGTAAAAATATTTTTTTCAAATCGAGCCAGTAGTTTCTGAGATAAGCGCGTTCAAACAAACAAACAAACAAACTATTCAGCTTTATTATCTATACTAATATTATAAAGCTGAAGAGTTTGTTTGTTTGTTTGTTTGTTTGTTTGTTTGAACGCGCTAATCTCAAAAACTACTGGCCCGATTTGAAAAATTTTTTTTACGTTGGATAGTCCATTTATCGAGGAAGGCTTTAGGCTATATAACATAAACATTCGACTCATACTCGTAAGACCACAGCTGCAATGAAAAATGTTGCGAAAACGGGAGAAAGATATTCCTTTTGAGAGCTTCCGCTGCGTACGCTGCGAAAACCGCTTAAGTTACACAAAAATCATGTATGACAGGATTGTTCAGCATTAAGAGTTCTATAATAAAGTCCGCGACAGCATATGTCTATCTTTTATGGTTGACTTACTACAACCTTTTTTATGTTAATAAATTTGTAAAAAAATAATGCATTATTTTTAGAGGTGTATTATACACACAGGTATTAATTCTTATCAAAATAAATACATTCATCATCACGTGCATTTCATTTAGAACCAAGTTGCCCTTTATATCATTTGATTTCAATAAATATCTTAGGAGCTATCACAGTTTTAACATAACTCCGCACCAAAATAATGTTCGCAGCTTAAGTACAACGTGCGCTTGCGCTAAGTATATTATAAAGCTGAGTTTGTTGGTTTGAACGCGCTTATCTCAGGAACTGCTGGACCGATTTGAAAAAATATTTCTGTGTTGGATAGCTTATTTATCGAGAAAGGCTTTAGGATATAAAACATGACGCTGCGACGGGAGGGGAGGGAGCAAACTCAAAACGCGCGGACGAAGTCGCGGGGGACCGCTAGTAATAAATAAATATATATAGTATAGTATATAATAGTATATATATAGTATAGATAACTATCAGTTAGTATAAAGGCTGTTAGAATTGTAGCTTACTTGTTCATCTCTAAATGTATATTTCGATAATGACTAAGCTTAAGGTTTTGGAAGCTTTGCTTGATCGTATTGCGTAGAAATATCACCATTGATATTTCTACGGATATTATTACGTACGTAATTTGGTGATCTTTATTGTAGTTTATGAGCCTTATTATACTTTTAATGTTAAAATAGCAACTTAAAAATTCAATGAAGAGTTGTGATTGGATTGCGTTTTTTTATAAAACTACAGTTTTATTGTATAATGCTACTCTCTCATTGAATGAGCATGTACTTTTTTAATGAATTTTAATCATTACCCATCATTGAGACATACTTTACATGGCATCATCACTTTAAACGATAACCTAGAACAACATTAATCGACCCGTACAAGAAATGTTTTAGTCCGTTGTCTCTAGCAAAGAAAAATAATGTGACTACTCTATTTTACTCAAAGATTTGGATGATCATAGAAAACTATTCGTTTAAAAGATAAATATAAGACTACAAAGAAGGCTTTGTGGTGATGCAGTGGGCCTTCACCTACGATGATAAGTTAATTCGCTCTAAGAAGTAATAATAATGATCGTAAATAAGATCGCAATGCATTCAACGTAGATCAGCGTCAAAGGTTTTTGTTACTTTAGACCTGAGGTTTAGTTCATTGGAAAAAGGTAAAGAAGGGTCGATGAACTGAGCTAAAAGTATGTGTTAAGAGTCTGTTAATATTATGAAGGTAAGATGCTGCAATTAAATAAAATCTTTCTACGTTTATGCCGATTTAAGTAATGTTAACATTGCTTTTTGGTCTTTCGGAATTCACTTGAATTGTTAAGTTTTAGTGTTAGGTCCATGTGACCCGTCCATGTTTTCCCGACGACTAAGGGATCAGAAGCAGTCAAGTTCCAGGGGCAGCTCTACCACAAGAACTATGAGGGCAAAGACGGCAGCATATCGTGGCAGTGCGCCTCCTCGCGCACTGCCACGATATGATGCATCCTTATTATATTATAAAGTATGTCTTATTACACATACACCTTTTAGGGATGTGCTTAAACTTTTACAAATACGTGTAGTAATAGTTACCTCACCTATATATTTTAGAGTCCGTCAGTTACCATTTCGGGAAAAGCGAATTCCGAACCAACTTTGATGAATCCAATTATTTCAAAAAATATCTTTGTTTTTGAAAATGTGCTACAACTAAAAAGAACTACCGGTTAAATCTCGTTAAAATCAATTTTTATTCAAAATATTTGTATAAATCTACGTCATAAATGTTTTACAAAATTTACACTTGATTACATGCATAGGCTTAGCAAAAAAATATTTTTTTATTTTATTTCCATGTATGGGAAGTCACCCATAAATATAATTATATTATACCTATTATATATATTTTTTGTATGCATATTGAGTTAGAGCACGGTTTTTAATTTATCATTTATTTAATTAAAAAGAAACTTTGGTGTGCTCTTATACATGGCTAAGTCAATAAGTCCTTGCGTTGCGTCCGCGTCGTTATTTACCAACATATTTTTGTTTACGCAGCCGGGCCGACAGGTAGCTAAAGCATGTTTTTATATTAAAAAAAATATCAAAAATAATGTGACCATTTTAGCCAAAGCGCGACTACTTACGAGACGACACGCTTCGGGAACCCCATCATCGCGTGGGGCAACTCTCGGGTCGTGAAGAAGCTGACGCAAAGGGTCAAGACCTGGCGGGAGTGCACTGCGCGCAAGTCCAGCGGCAGCAAGTGCATCGCTGTAACAGCCAACGACCGCTTGGTCAAGCTCAATGGCTGGCATTATCATTAGAACTGAGGTGCTAAATAAACCGCTTCGTTTCGTGGAGCTTACTGGTTTGTGAAGAAACTAACGCGAAGGATCCCAGACTGTCAAGCTCAATCGATGGCACAGTCAGTAGGAGACACATACTTAAGAATTTTCTACCTTACTACGTAGAGCAACTACCAGTTCATGAAGCTGACGTGAGGAGTCAAAATCTGGTGAGCGAGTGTGTACTGCGCGTGTTAACAATAATAACTATACTATTTGAAATCATCCGTTCCTAGAATTGGTTTTGGAGTTCTTATCTTATCTTATCAATTAAAAATATAATAGGTTACGCAATAAACTTGCATAACGAAAATATCTGAATGAGACAAAAAATTGTGGTTTCCTAAAACATAGGCAATGTTACCAAGCATAGTTGCCGGTGAAATTCTTTTAAATAAAAGAAATTTACTCAACTTGTGTTTCATACATTAGACTAATCTAAGGCACTTTTATAAAACTGAATTCAATCAATTCAATTCAAGTTGAAAGGATATGACAAGGACGTTGTTAATTTATAGCAAAACAGTCATAGTGATCTATGACACAAAGAAAACGATAATGAAAAACAGTAGTTTTTTTATTTTGAGGTCATTTTTATGAAATTAACAAAATACTTTTATTATAAAAAGCAAAAACAAGCGATACTCTTTTTTTTGAAGGCAGCAGAGACAGCACTAAATGTTTTTTATTTACTTTTAGAGCCGAAGTTTAGTCTGTCTCAACGAGGGAACTTAGTAGTACAGATCGGTGAGTGGAGATACAACAAGCATACATGCTGGGGGTCCAAGGTTCGATGGACGTGCATTAAGAAGTATTCGGGATGCACCGCCTCCATTACTACTGTTGACATCGTCATCGTCAAGACGCTAGGGAAGCATAACCATTGAATGGAATTTACCACTAATTAGCCCGACAGAAGATGATATGAATGATAATGACATGAGAGACTAGACGTTGATCCTCGATTGATTATTTTCTCTTGTTTAGTTCCTTATTTTCATTATTTCTTTTGTGATCTTTGCTCTATGGACACTTAGGCTACTATTTCATTAGAAAAAAAATATGCATATAAAATGCGGGATACCACTCGGACTTCTAAAAAGAATGACTGGCGATCTACATAGCTAGCTTACACATTGGCATTATACAAGGTGTAATGAAAGTAAACCTAAAGATTTTTTGCCCTTGCTTGCTGATAAATTGTGAAAATTAGCATCGAAGTTAGTAAGAGTGTAGAGTAGGGATTAAGTAAACTATGAACATTAAACAGGATTTGACACTTTCTGCATAATTATAACATTAACATAAACTCTGGCGTTGCTGGAAGTTTTATTACGTGGCTAATAAGTAATACCTACATTATAAGTAAGAGGTGTGTGTTATTAAAAAATATACATGATTTGTTTGTAGGGCTAGTAATTAAAATACCAAATTTGTCTTCCATTTCTTCAGTACATACCACACACGTATAGTTCTAGGGGCTCTATCTTTGTACTCACTAAAGACATGTCCTGATATTGGTAAAAAGTCCTAACACAAAAAGCGTCGTTATACCGTCCCAAGTTATTTAAAAAAAGAGCGTCCTGTAAGTATACATAATGTAAATAAAACTATCATTCCATCTGTAGAAGTTCTAAGGATAGACGTTTAAAAGTTTTTGGATTAAATTATTACGACCGTAATAAAAATAATTCGGAATAAAGTGCTAATCTCCGCCTGTCTTTTCTTTAAATACTTTCTCTTAGAAACATCATCATTATGTTTCCAGCTACATTATTAGTATCCTCATACAAATCCTCCTCAAGCAAAAATACAAAATACTGACTTGTTACTCGTTTTCAGATCTGAACCCAGTATTCGCTCAGTCGCAGCGAGGGAATACAGTGATCATGATCGGACAGTACCGTTTCAACCGCGTGAAAAATTATGGCAGCCGAACGCGCTGGGTGTGCGTGAAGGCTAAGGCGGGCTGCCGCGCGTCTCTGCACACCATGGACAACGCCATCGTGCGCGTGTGGGGCTTCCACGACCCCATGGCGCACACCAGCGCCAACCGCTTCTGAATCAGCACGTTACAACAAAAAGGCTATTGATTTTAATAGTTGCCAACTGTAGTGAGTGACCGACACTACCTACCTACATTATATGTTTTGTATGAAGACAGCATAAATAAATAAATAAATAAATATATTGTTTGGACATTCCCACACATCGCCATCTAGCCCCAAAGTAAGCTACTCAAAGCTTGTGTTATGGGTGCCAGACAACGGATATAATACTTAAATACTTTTTGTTTGTAAATACATACATGATATACATAGAAAACACCCAGACCAATACAAACAGACATGTTCATGCACACAAATGTTTGTATTGTGCGGGGATCGAACCCGCACCCGCTGCGTAGTAGGCGATTTCTCGACCATTACACCAGACGGGTCGTCAAGCGTCTTAGCGTTTTAGGTTTCCAGCAGTAAATGTAGAGGATTGATTATCATTTTATCTCTTTTCCATTTTTTGTACGAAGCAAGCTGAATCATAATTAAAATTCTATCAGACATACTCATCTCAGTACAGTACGTAGGTATATTTATAACAATGACGGTTTTACAATTATCAACTAATGTTAAGAACACCTTGTTTAGGTAAAGTCTGCTGCAAGTTATAAGAATTGCAATAACATTCAAGTTAGACTAGCTTTAGTTATATGGCGACGACGCAATATAGACACAACTAAAATTAACTTAACTATCTGGGGGCACGGCAGTGCCCCCACCAAGTCGAGCAAAAAAGCGTCACGGCCGTACCATCCTTTTCTCGAAGCAATTCAGACCATTTTCGACCCCCTATAACTTCGTTGTGGATAAAACTAGAAGACTGATATTTTCAGTAACCATGCAGCATTGTAAAGACACGGTATATTTCAAATTGCATTCAATTTGAACCAGTATTTTAAGAATTATAACGGGTCAAATTTCTTAATTTTGTCACTCACTGACTCACCGATCATCAAAATGCTAAGGCACTTCTAGCAGACCTAGAAGCTTCAAATTTGAAATATAAGTAGTGTTTGGTGTATGAATCAAGGAAAAACTAAAAAAACTAGAAAAGACCGCAAAGAAAATTAAGCCCATACAGCCAAGTCTTCAGTTAAATTTTTCAATATTGGCTTTATTCGTAACGATATTTTACGGCAGTTATTATTATTGCATGCGAAGCCGCGGGTTTAAGCTAGTCCCATATAAATATAGGCGCATGGTAGTGCTCCTGCCAAATCGAGCAAAAAATGGGTATTCCCGTCATGAAAACACGTGTAAATTAAAATATTTAATGCAAAAAACGTACCTACGTGCGTATTCGTACTTATTACGAGTGCGTAAGGTTGTAAATTAATTATTATACCACGCGCTGCGATGCTAGCGAGTGAGCGCGGGCCGTTACTTACTACGCGCTGCCCGGTGCTAGCGCGAGGGTGCGGGCCGGGCGGGGACAGTGGCGGGGCGCGCGAAAAGGTGAATGTCGCCGAGCGAGCTGTCGCGGTGCTAGCGCGAGGCGAAAAGTTCATAAGTCAGAGAGAGGGCTTTAATAAAATTCGTTTCTGGTAGATATACATATATAAAATAAGTAGAAGGTACCGAAAAGGAAAAAACTAGAACTGTCTACAAAATACAAAAAGAAATGAGATCCCATCAAAAACAATACTTGTCAAAAAAACCAAGTCTCGCAACTCAGTTGTTCTGCGGTAAAAAGTTGTGAGATCCATGTAATACCAAGTCGGTTATTAATTTATTCAGTCTCTACTTAAGCGACTTTCTGTCTTAATACGTCCAGTCTCTAAGACCACGATCGTGGTCCATAACAATTGAAAATCAATTGTGTCTGGAATCTCCGTACTCGAAGCATTAAGTTGTTACGTAATAATTAACAGCATCTTATAATGACGCATATCAATATTAAAATTCTTTAATGTTTTATGTAAATATATTGAGACTTGGCCATCGCCTGAAAACACGTGTGAATTCAATCGCCTGAAAACACATGTAAATTCAATTATTTAGTGCGATGGCTACGTATAGCCCAAAACGAGATAACCACTTTTTGCACATTGCGCCTTGCGAACAACATGGGTCTACCTAAATTGGACGGAAAGCGCAGTAGTACGTAACTCATCGATCGGCAACCAGAATTATAGACCCCCGGACTTGCAGGCGTTATCTACCTTACAATATCGAATACAATTACATACAAAACACTTACCTGTGCGGACATCTACTGTTCCTGTTACACATCGGCCCTGGATAATCTGACATCTCGCTCGCCGCGCGACTACTCTTACATATCTCTGAGCGCCTGGTACCTCGGGTCGCTTACTTTAAACTATATCGAACGCTTCCATGAAAAACATGCCTCTTAAGCGCACACCACCGCCGTCGCCATGCGCCAGCGCCACTCAATCGAGTGACGTTAGCACTATACCTACCACAGCAAGTACCTCACAAAATGTATTAACAAGGCACACAGAGTCTACAAGGGCTTCAATTCAATTCAGTAGTGATTGTGTCTCGGAGGCTCATAACATAACAGAGTCGACATTGCGCAGCAACAAAAGGAAAGGTGACGGCGACGATCAGAGCGATATGCGTTCTTTTATGGCCGAAATGAGAATGTATTTAACGAATTTTTCTGCTAGCCAGGATAAAAAACTAGCAGCATTACAAGAATCTATTACAGAGATTAAATCCCAAAACGTTGAAATATTTAATTCAATTGATTTCATATCTCAAAAGTACGATGAGTTATCAAGAAAAGTTCAACAGTTAGAAGAAGAAAAGAAGGAAAAAGATACCCACATAGCCGCATTAGAAGAAAGAATAGATTATTTGGATAAAAAGTCTCGAGCAACGCATTTAGAAGTGAGAAACATTCCCAAACAACCAATTGAATCAAAGGAAACCCTAATGTCAATCTTCAAAAAACTTGGAAGTGCTGTCAATGTCCCTATTGATGACAGATCAATTAAAGATATCTACCGTATCAATTCTAAATCAGACAACAAGCCAGTGATAGTCGAACTGGAGAACGTTGCTACCAAAAACAGTCTGATTGCTTCTGTAAAGAATTTCAACAAATTAGAGGGTGCAGAGAAATTAAACACACAACACTTGCACCTACACGGTCCAGCTAAACAGATTTTCGTCAGTGAATCACTAACGCCTACATTGAAAAGGCTCTTTTACTTGGCACGTCAATTCGCTAAACTAAATGATTTCAAATTCTGCTGGTCATCAAATGGCAACGTCTTCCTACGTAAAAATGAAGGATCTCCTCACATAAGAGTAAATTCAGCATTCGACCTCGAGAAGCTGCAAGTTACAAGATGACTAGATATTTTATGCAAAATATGGTTTAAACTTTACCTCTCCATGTATTGTAATCTTAGATTTTCCTTTCCAGTGTCGAACATGTTTTTGTTAATCTATATGTTCATTGTATCATATTCTATATCTTGTGCTACACTCACATCAAAACTTTCTCAAAACTTTGTTACACTCTACACTTTACACTCATCTACACATACCCCACCTCTTTCATTCAGTGTGCTAAATTATAAAATACACCTACCTTCTGTACGCTTGCCAACTTATCTTGACCTTATTACTAATTGTAATAAATATGGGTGACGCAAATTTTATAGATAATTTCGAACCAGCTAGTAGTGTTATCTGCGATGCTGGGGAGATTCAAAAACTACTTCCAAATGATAATCACTTAATTGTATTACACCAGAATATACGAAGTGTCCATTGTAATCTAAACCAAATTGATATTCTTAAAACTATGCTAGGTATTGATATAGATGTCATTGTGCTCTCAGAATGCTGGCTTAAAAATAACCCTACCCCTCCATCTTTTCCTAATTACAATTGTTATTCTACAATTAATTGTATTACACAAAATGAGGGAGTGGCAATATATGTAAAGGACTCAATATCAGCTGAATCTGTTGAACCACCTTTTCCTGATGGTAACTGTCTAATAGTTAATCTACCAAATGACACTAGTGTTATCGGAATATACCGCCCTCCAGCTTACAAAAATGTTACTAATTTTATAAATTCACTTAATAATGTTCTTGACTCTATCAAAAATTGTAAAAATGCTTTTATAACTGGAGATATTAATATAAATTTACTGGACAATACATCACAAACTAAAGAATATCAAAACATGTTAGCATATCACGGATTTCTCCCAGGTCACACATTTCCAACGCGTGAACAAAACTGCCTTGATCATATATTTGTAAAATCTGACCGTCCTACCTTCACAGCTCTAACTCGATCTACTATAACGGACCACTATTCTACTATTTTTAGTGTAAGTAAATTGAAACCTGGACCTCCCAAATCTGTAACGCATAAAACAATTGACTACAAGGGTGTCTCAGCCGACATAAATGCTGCTAACTTTAACGACATTTTAGAATGTATGGATGTTAACATAGCTACGGAATTACTGATCTCTAAAATCAAAAATATCATCAATAATAATACAAAAGAAAAAAGAATTTCCAATAGGAAAAGAATAACACAACCGTGGATCACGCAAGGACTACTGAGGTGCATAAGAAATCGTGATAGACTCCATGCTAAAACGAGAAAATTTCCAGATGACCTAATATTGATAAAAATCTATAAACGCTATAGAAACTTCTGTAACGATATCATAAAAAGGGAAGAAAATCGATTCTACGAAGAACAATTATCAAAAGTAAAAAATAACACAAAAAAAACTTGGAATACAATAAAATATATAGCTAAGATAGATACTAATAAACACGATGACCTAAATAAACTCCTTAAAATAAAACAACAGCCAAGAGATTCTATAAATGAAATAAACAATTACTTTGCATCCATAGGAAAAAACCTAGCAGAAAATATACTTCAAAACTCAACAAATGCAAATGCCGACGTTGGACATACAAGAAGAGTGGTAAACTCATTTGTATTACTAAGCACTAACTTTAATGAGGTCTATAATACTATCATGAATTTAAATAACAGTCAAGCTTCTGGAGTAGATCAAATTCCAACCCAAATCTTAAAATCTAGCATTAACGTTTTTGTACCTCTCATAACACACATTTGTAATCTTATCTTCAGTGAAGGAATATTTCCAAACTGCTTAAAAGTGGCCATTATAAAACCGATATACAAGGCTGGGAACAGGGACAGTGTCAGTAATTACAGACCTATCTCAATTTTACCATCATTATCAAAGGTCTTCGAAAGATTGATGAATAAAAGATTGATGGACTATCTGCAAAAATACAAAATTTTATCAGACAATCAATTTGGTTTCATACCTGGCAGATCAACTGAACAAGCAGTCAACAACTTAGTCTCACATATTGTGGAAAAACTAGAAAAAAAGGATAAATGTCTTGCTATATTCTTAGATTTGGCAAAAGCTTTTGACACTGTCTCTGTTCCCCTGCTAATAAATAAAATGGAAAATATTGGTATACGAGGAACCGCTTTGAAACTCTTTCGCAGTTACCTAACTGACAGACAACAACTTGTGAGAATTGGCAATATTGACAGTGACCTCCATCCAGTAACGTACGGTGTGCCACAAGGTAGTATTTTAGGACCCAGTCTATTTTTGATATATATGAATGACCTTTGCGAAATTCGATTAAACGGTGGTAAACTCGTTGCTTTTGCCGATGATACAGCACTAGTCTTCCACGGTTCCTCATGGGAACAACTTAACCAGATTGTCGATGAGGGATTTCGTAATGTAATAAAATGGCTCCAACAAAATCTTCTAACACTTAACGCAAGTAAAACAAAATATATAACATTTTCAAAACTAGGACGATTTCAGCCTCAAAATCTCATGATAAAAGCCCACAGATGCCTATCTCTAGCCCATCTCGCCCATTGTGATTGTGTGACGCTGGAACGCTTGACAGTAATAAAATATCTTGGTGTTTACATAGACTCGACTCTGTCTTGGAAATACCACATTGAAACCCTCACTAAACGAGTTCGTAAATTAATGTATATTTTTAAAAGACTTAGAAATGCCAGTAATTCTAAACTCCTTAAAATGGTATACTTTGCTCTATGTCAATCTGTACTTACTTATTGTATAACATCATGGGGAGGAGCATGTAAAAACTACTTGATTCATGTCGAAAGAGCGCAAAGAGCACTTCTTAAAATAATTTTGTTTAAGCATTATCGTTACTCCACGAATCAACTCTACTCTGATGCGGGTGTTCTCTCAGTAAGAAAGCTGTACATATTGCAAACAGTGCTATACAGCCACTCTCTAACCACTTTTGATCCTAAAATGGTAAAAAATATTAGAAGGTCCGATAAAGTCTTTAGAAACATACCTTATAACTCACCTTTTGCAAAACGTCACTTAATCTATTTAGGACCTCAATTGTATAATAAAATTAATAGAGCAATCATATACCCTATGACACGTAAAAAATGCATATAATATATACCCTATGACACGTAAAAAATGCAAGCGCATAGTAACAGATTTTCTACTAAATAAAACCTATATTGAATGCGAGCTTATGCTGAAATCGGTGATATAGTTGTTCTTTTCGCACACACTTAAGCACACATATCAACATACACTCTCTCTCTCACACACGCAGAACACACACACACACACACACACACACACACACACACACACACACACACACACACACACACACACACACACACACACACATACACGCACCTGACACACCACACGCACAGTTCAGCACAAGAATAGATTTATTGACATGAATGGAGCTGTATTTAGCAAACTCAATTCCAATGTTGTTAGTAATTCTTGTCTGCTTTGAAAGTTGTAAGTACAAATAGCCCATGTCCGTAGATGGGGGGGCCGGAAGACTGTAATACAGGTTATCCTAGTACAGGTTCCGTTCCCTCACTATTTATGGCACGATTATATATTATGCATGCTTTAATACTATAATAGTATTTAAGACATTGATAATATTTTTTTTTTATTATTATCTTATTTATGTATGTGCTATAGTGATGGATAAATAAATGAGTTTGATTGATTGATTGATTGAATCCAAAAAAAAACGGGAAAATCATATTTTTTTTCTAAGTTTCCAGCTCTTATTATCGCGTTTTGGGATAATTTGTATTTTTTATCTGCCAATATTAATTGTTAGCGGTTGCTTCGACTGATTGTTAACATTTTACAAAAAAAAAAACACTCCGGGAGTGCCGGCAGAAGTGAAAACTTGAATATCAACGTTGTGCATTTTTGATTTAGCGGAATAGTTATTATCAATATAAAAGTACTATCATTTTTGTGATAGAATACAATAATAATAATAATAATAATAATAATAATAATTATAATAATAATAATAATATATTTTTATAGAATACAATATTTATTTATTGCGCTATCGTACACAAACATTACAATTTATATTATATTAAATTACATTAAAAAGTTTGTCTCTCAGAAAAATCAACTTACATCCATAATTTCGCCAACCGTCTTACGGTTTTTCGATCAGCCCACGTGTCCTGACGCGAGTTTCACATTTTTCCCCCATCCCACAAAAGTGCTCAACGCCGCTAAAGAAGTTTTCACTTCAAAAATGAATTTCCCGTTTTTTTTTTTGATGGTCATGTGCGTTTTTTTTTTTTTTCATATTTTTTATTGATTGGACAATAGTCAAGCTGCCTCCCATAGCAGTTTGATTCAATATTTCTGGGTCACCCTGTATACTGTAGATCTTAACAAATAGATTCAACGAAAATTGGTTTGGACGTTAACTTTGGCACGTAACCCTCAATGCGCGAGTCCGACTCGCACTTGGCCGGTTTATTTTAAATTTCTACTTATAACTTTGAAAAGTATTTTTTGTCCTACCAAACTATGTTCTATCATGGTCACCCTAAATCGACATCAACTAACAAACCGTCGTCAAAATTATTTTAATTGAACAGTTAGCAATTTGACATCATCATCTTGCATATCCATGAGCGTTAATAAACTGACGACGCCGTAGGTAAACGGCGGAATTTTACGTTTTGACTGCGACATATCCTCGGCCAAAAAATGCTTGACAGCGACTGACAGCGTCACATTGTCCTTTTTATGATTATACTACGTACCCCAGATAATATTATAATACTACTAGTACTAGAACGTACATACTGCCACAGAAACACATAGGTACATATAGAATTATACTATGAAGTCTTAGGTAAAACTCTTATGTTCAATTGTTTTCTTTTGTTTTTATTTCTAAATTTTGTTAAATATTTTCAATTATATAGCGTATTACCTTCATAATTTATCTAAGGGAAGAGCAGTTTCACCTAACACAGGCATACACTTTATATGCCTAAAGGGTGGCTCAATAATCGTACACCTTGTGCAACAATGACATATCTAACAGTTGAGGTTTTTTTCAGGAGATCGATTTAAAAGTTTTAGGTTTTATTATATGAAATGTAGATGTATTCCTTTGATACATCGATCAAAAATCTATTCCTTATAACCTATAATTTACAGTTAGGGAAACTTCAAAAATAAAAAAAGTATATAATAGGCATTTTTTATTTATTTTTCATATGAATACCCACATTAATGGCATTGTTGCACGTAAAGTTAAAATAAATATTGACCTTAATGTGCAATAACGCCGAAGGTATATCTGTCACCAAATAAATCGATTATAGATCCCTGACTGCTCCTCATTTTATTTGTTATTTTGCCACCAATTCAGAAGTTATATTAAATTTCGTTCGGTTATTAAAATAAAAGTAGGTAATCGTTGCGAATTTAATACATTATTTGCAATTTGAAAAAAAAAAAAAAGTGTCCTGAAAAGTATTAAATACCTTTCAACTAAAATCATGGAAATAAAGGCTTTAGTGCGAAATAAATGTTTTTGTATGTACTATAATAAGTTTTTCCTGAATAGTATTTAAATATTTTTCATGACAAATCTATTAGTATTTTGTCTTATTTATTATTTATTATTATACATACAAACACATTTATTTATCACTAGAGCCAATATCTCCATTATTTTAGTTGATTTATTATGGAATTGATATAATATTGCTAGGTGACAAATCCACTATTTGCAGCAAATCCTATTATTTAAGAAACACAAAACTACTTATATTGGCGATACCTACTCGTTTTAAAATAACTCCGCACCAAGTACAACACTCGCTTGCGCTGATCGCTATGGAATAATGTGTTTTACGTTGAAATATTTAACGGGAAATACTAAAATTATGCGGGTGACGCCGCGAGGACTGCTAGTTCGCGGACCAAGTGGAACGAAAAAATGAGCGGTCGTGAACTCTGACGATAGCGGTCAATCGTGGTCGTCGCGGTCGTTTAGCGGTACGCACCCTTTATTTTGTTTGTCATAATATGCAATGTCAAATTGCTTGGTTGTTATTTTTAGGTTAGGTACCTAATTTGTGTTATTTTTTTTAAGAAATTTTAGTTGTGCAGTGGAAATAAAATGGAAAAGGAAATAATACAAAGATAAGACATAACCCTAAAGATAACGTTGTTCAGGGCTTACTGTACATCTTTTTACACGTGCAGCCTCTGGGCTAGATATACTCAAAAGGCTTATGGCGCTCTCCGTGTCCAGTATAATAACGCTTTTAGGGTGCTGTTGCGGCTGCCCCGCTTCTGTAGTGCATCGGGGATGTTCGCTGAAGCAGGCGTAGATTGCTTCTACGCAACAATGCGCAAGCGGTGCGCGTCCCTGGTGCGCAGGGTGCGGGGGAGTGGTAACAGTATCCTGAACATGATTGCCAGCAGACTAGACTGCCTTTACGTCGGTCGATCACGTACCATTTCGGGGGGAGTGGTGCAGAACTGGCCGCTTTAAATTAATTTTATTTCTGTTGATAAGTAATTTAATTTATGTATTTTATTGTATTCAACTAACATAGTTTATAAGTTATACTAACAAAAATGAGTCATTGTTACTTGCAATAAATAAATTTCATTCATTCATAACAGCGAAATTTAGCTAGAGGAAGATAAGGCTAGTTCAACTATTTTCGCTTCACGAGTGTTTGTTTATGTTGTTATCACCATTTTCGTCGTTGAACCAAAGCCGTTCTTTCTTATAGAATTTAATGTATGTGATGGATAAGATGAATTTGGTGAGTGAGCTTGTATCCTTAATCTAAAATAAAAACACGGATGCCAATAGAAACTCAGAAAATCTAGCAGCTTGGGCAAATTTGTTTACCAGGTACCTACTTTTCATCATTTTATTGTAATTACTTAAAACGGTTCTTCAACTAGGGTCAGAGTGAATCCTTAGTTTAGCATTGTACAAAAATTACTCAATTGCAACTTTTGGGTTCCATCGTTTAAGTAATACAATCCCTAAATTTGCAATAATTATGCATACATTTGTGTATTCCTCAGATTTACTCAGGAGGCATTTATTGAATATCCTTTTTTATTTATTTAAAAACTGTGTTAAATTTAGTTTCAGTAATTCTGCCTTGCTGGCATGCGCTCCATTGCACAATCAAAATAAAAACTGAGAAAAGGAAGGAACTACTGACTGGTGGTGGTCCACCTTGACCTACAAAACCCTGGGAATACAAATGGCATTTGCGCATAGCATGACTGTAATACTTTATACTAGGTTGGTGCACACTTATTACATTTATATATTTATAATTTATGTACCTAAATATGGTTCCACGAACTGTAGACTTTGCTACAACAAATCAACAAACTCCGTCTTTCAGATCAAAGCTAAAAAGCAGCAAAATTAAAAACAGGGTGCTAATGTAAATGAGATTAAATAAGCAGTTTGACAGGCCCAAAATTGTTTTTTCTTGAAATACACATTATCACTTGCCTTTAGGTATACTTTGTTTGCTTGCTGATCAATTTTGGCATTATAGGAAAGCCATTAAAAATAAATTTTAACGCCTCAACACCCAAGCGGTTGCCTGCAACAGCATAACAATAGAATTTCAATTGTGTCTTGTTTGCATACACTTGAGGGATTAATTATGAGATAAATAAAAAGGATAGTTTGATGTAGTCAAGTTTCAGTAAAGTATTAGACAACATTCATGTATAATTTTGTGTTCCAGGCTCCCCTTTTCAGTGCAAAAATAACAATTTATAATTTTTCAGGACTTAATTGCTTCACATGATCATGGCCTAATACTCAACATACTAGATGAAATACTAGATACCGATTGTAAGTATAGGGATTGTTGTAAGAAACAACTCAGAATACCATTTATTTTTTTTTTGCATAATTGTAAATTTTTTTTAGGCCACTAAGAGACAAGTGTTATCTTCACACAAGAACCACTTGTAGTTTGAGTGAAATAACCTCGATGGTTATTACTACTATGTACAGAGATGCTATGCCAAGCAAAAAGTGTGCGCAATTTGATGACAAGATTTTGATGTGAACTGTCAACAGGCTGATGTATTCTTTAAAATTTGAATATTGAATATGAAACTGCAGAAGTGATACAGGCTTTTGTGCCTATTATACCTGACCATTGAATGGATATTATTTTATTTATTTAAATGTATAATAGTTACTAACATAGATTAATATTTATTTATAAACGCTAAAGCAATAAAGTTTTATAAATGCAAGAACCATATTGGAAACTGTAAAGTTTGTTTGTTTGAACAAAAAGTGTTTAATTGGTTTTATTATTTTTTAATTCATCTTTTTCTTTATTTAGGATACTTCAGGCTATACTTAAGTGAGTGTGCGAAGGTGTTCAATGAGCTCATCCCTCCAGCCCTTTTCCATCGTACGTCTAGGCGTACTGCGGGATACCATCCTTACCTTGTCGATGTGCCGCTGTTTCGAACTAAGCGCTTCTCATCAACATTTATAATGCGCACGGTAAAGGAGTGAAACTCGCTGCCCGCGTCGGTGTTTCCTAGGGATTACAATCCGAATCTATTAAAAGTTCGAGTGAACAGGCTTCTTCTGGGCGAGCTCGTCTCATCTTTGACTTCGCCTTAGTCGCACCAGGCTTGGTCTGGAGTCAAAATCGAACCCATACACTATAAAACATTTTTTTAGAAATAACAACACAACATCGCATTTCCTTATCTCATTTATGACCTACTTTTCCATTCTGTGCGAGTCAATTTTTATAATTTTTGATTTTCGTATAAAATGGCGGCAATTTCATACAAAACATTTAAAACTTTTGAAAAAATAATTAAGTAGGTTACAGTCATAATTTTATTTATTTACCGCGGAAAAGTAACGCCGGTATCTTTTTATTTCTTGTGGGTTTCATTGTTACATATGACGGCGCGTTCCTATGGATCCTAAAATATTTTGTTATTTCTATCTTGTTTCGTTATGATTTAAGCATTTAAAAGTGATTGTTTTGATCTTGATTACTTTAGCATGTTTTTCGTAATTTTATTAAAAATCAAATTAATTCGATTTCTTAGTAACACATAAAATATGTGACAGTGCGTCCTTATTAATTATGAAATAATTTGTTATTTCTATTTTGTTCCATTACGATTTTAGTGTTAAAAAGTAACTGTTCCGGTTTTACTGACTGTACCATGATTATCGTATTTTATCAAATTTAAATCACTTAGATTTTTTAGTAACATGTTACACACAGAGATAATTCTGTCTTATTTTAAAGAATCCAACAAAATTACCATTGTAATTTTATGTGTCAGAATTTGGAAATAAGTCACTTATGTAAGGACAAATGTTTAGTCCGCGTTATCGTATTTTATCAAATTTAAATCACATAGATTTTTTAGCAACATGTTACATACGCAGATAATTTTGTCTTATTATTAAGAATCCAATAAAATTATCATTATTATTTTATGTAATAGAATTTGGATAAAAGTAATTTTTCTAAGGAAGGATTGTTTAGTCCGCGTGGGCTTGCGAGTTGCGTCAGCGTCACGAGCGTAGTGGGGGTAGTGGGGGAATGTCGTTATAAGGTATTGCCGAGGCTCAGACGAGCAGTTTTTACTCAGAGCGTTGCACTGGACGCATACTCGCAATTCCGCGTACTCCTTGGAAAATTATAGTGTTACTCTGTCGAATCAAGTAAAGAGTTTGAAAGTGTTTCCGTGTGTCATTTAATTGCTGCTTCCCGCCCATGGATCCGTGTGGACGTAGCCTACAGCTCGGAAATCCTACATCAGGAGTGGAGATGAACCAGGAAGCCGAAAATTCGACCGCACCTCAAAGCAGCCCTATACTACGTACTGAACGAGATCAATGGAAGAGTTTGCTGGAATTACAACATCGAAACTTCATGGAGTTGATGAAAACAGTACTGGAGCCGCAGAAAAAGGAGCGACATTTCGTGCTACCCGAGTTCAACCCTGATGATCCAGATGCAGATGCACAGGCATGGTGCAATACCGTGGACATCTGTATGAAAGAAAACTTCTCAAGCGGAAGTCAGCTGGTAATTATCCTCAGCCGTGCTTTAAAGGGATCAGCAGCCACATGGCTAGCACACAATACTCATGCTGAAGTTACGTGGTCGGAGCTGAAACCTTTGTTCTTATCTCGTTTCCATACAACTGAAACACCAGCTGCCACATTTTTCAATATTTTGTCAAGCAATCCAAAAGAAGGTGAAAACATGTCGGCATTTGTATCTCGTATCCTGAATACATTAACAACTAGTTGGCAAAATATGACTACCGAGCAAGTTGCGATGAGCGTCGCCCTTGCACATGTAGCACGATTGGATAGTCAAATTCAAAGAATTGCTTTTACAACTGAAATCAAAACGAGAGTTCAATTGCAACGCGAACTTATGCCATTCGTGTACAAAAAGAGAAATTTACCATCTTCTGAAAAGGTAAATCAAGCTTCTGACGCCAAGAAACCACGGCTGGAGTATCCAAGGCGGTGTTATAGCTGTGGAAAAATTGGTCACATAGCATCGGAGTGTCGTGGTAAAGATAGATCCACCAGCAATCATGTAAATAGTTCACAACCTACGTCTTCGAACAACCCTCAACAACGGAAGGAGCCAAGGGCCATCACCTGTTTTCGCTGCGGCGAGTCTGGACATCTGGCCCCACACTGCACCCAGAAGAAGAAGCCCGAAAACAATGAAGAATCCCTACCTGAGCGAAGAGTGAATATCTGCGCCATCAAACCTGCATCGGACTGCCTTTACAACCTGGGTGAGAAGTTTTCATTTTGTTTTGATTCTGGTTCCGAATGCTCTTTGATAAAAGAATCCGTAGCCCAACGATTTCCGGGTAAGAGGGTCTACCAACCAGTCACACTTTTAGGCATAGGTCAGTCAAGTCTTCATTGTAGTACCCAGATCTCTGCAATAGTTACACTACAGAATTATTCTGTTGAATTATTATTTCATGTAATTCCAGATACTTCATTAGGCACTGATATTTTACTAGGCCGCGACTTAATAAGCTTAGGTTTTTCTGTCGAAATTTCAGAAAATCATATCAAAATTAATAAAACTCGCGTCGTTGCTCAATGCGAATTCGGTGAACAAGTAAAAAAATTCAATAATATCGATACTGACATTCCTTTAAACTCATTGGACACATTAAAACAACTACTTGAACAATACTCTGATTTCTTTGCCGATGGCCTACCTACAGGCAAAGTGACCTCTGGTCAAATCGAAATAAAGCTTGTAGATTCTAATCGTACAGTGCAACGACGTCCTTACCGCATGAGCCCTAACGAACGGGAGATAGTACGTGACAAAATTAAAGAATTACTTACCGCAGGTATCATTCGCGAAAGTTGTTCCCCTTTTGCTAGCCCAATATTACTTGTCAAAAAGAAAGACGGTTCCGATCGCTTATGTGTAGACTATCGCGAATTAAATAGCAATACTGTTCCTGATAGATACCCGTTACCTTTGATTGGTGATCAAATACAGCGTTTAGTGGGTGCTGAATTCTTTACTTCTCTAGATATGGCTAATGGATATCATCAGATTCCCGTACATCCAAACTCGATTGAAAAAACCGCGTTTGTTACACCAGACGGACAATTTGAATATGTTAAAATGCCGTTTGGTCTTAGAAACGCACCATCTGTTTACCAGCGAGCCATTAACAAAGCTCTTGGTAATTTATCTGAAACTTTTGCGATCTGTTACATGGATGATATCATTATTCCGTCGAGAACTATCGAAGAAGGTATCCATCGGCTTAAACTAGTACTCGATGCCTTGACTAAATCTGGTTTTTCTCTAAACTTACAGAAATGTGCTTTTCTTAAAACTGAAATCGAATATCTTGGGTACCGGGTATCATCAGGACAAATAAAACCCAACGCGCGTAAAGTTAATGCCTTGATTCATTTATCACCTCCACAAACTGTCACCCAATTAAGACAATTTATTGGCCTAGCATCATATTTTCGCCAGTTCATTCAAGGATTTTCCAAATTGACCGCACCACTTTACAGACTTACATCTGGAAAGGGCAACTTAACCGTAAATTGGACCCCTGAATTCGAAGCAATACGCAGTAAAATAATTTCCATCCTAACCAATAAACCCGTACTAACTATCTTTGATCCTCAATGTCCCATTGAACTTCACACTGACGCCAGCTCTGAAGGTTATGGTGCCATTTTAATGCATAAAAAAGATGGCAAGCCTCACGTCATTGAATATTTTAGCAGACGAACAACCGCATGCGAATCTAAATACCACTCTTATGAACTCGAGACCCTTGCTATAGTTAATGCTATAAAACACTTCAAACATTATTTGCAAGGTCAAAAGTTTGTCATAGTAACTGACTGTAACGCGGTAAAAGCATCCAAGTCGAAAACAGACCTGACTCCTCGAGTTCATAGGTGGTGGTGTTTCCTACAAAGTTTCGACTTTGACATCGAATACAGACCCGGAAAACGTATGGAACATGTTGACTTTCTATCTCGTAATCCTCTCCCTCAACCTCCCGTAACAAAAGTGACTCAAAAGCAGGTTAACCTCACTGAAATAAGTGACAACTGGTTTCTGGCAGAACAGCAAAAAGATCCGGAAATAGCATCAATAATATCTAGCTTGCAAAACAATAGCCTTGAACCTGATATTGCCCTTACTTACGAAATCCGTCGTGGTATTTTGCACAGAAAAATTGAGAGAAATAATCGAAGTATTTGGTTACCTATTGTTCCTAGATCGTTTCAATGGGCTGTCATAAATCACGTCCATGAAAGCATTATGCATTTAGGATGGGAGAAGACTTTAGAAAAAGTTTATTGTCATTACTGGTTCCCACATATGAATAAATACGTTCGTAAATTTGTTGAAAATTGCATCACCTGTAGATTGTCAAAATCTCACTCTGGTAAGGTTCAAGCTGAATTGCATCCCATCCCTAAAGTCGCGACTCCTTGGCATACTATTCACATAGATGCCACTGGGAAACTTAGTGGCAAAAATGATACTAAAGAATACATATTCGTGATGATTGATGCGTTCACTAAGTTCACGATTCTGCATCACACACTTAACATTGATACCACCAACGCTATTCAAGCCCTAAAATACATAGTGTCTTTGTTTGGTGCCCCTTCTCGTGTTATAGCTGATCAGGGTAGATGTTTTGCTAGCAGAGAGTTTAAAAACTTTTGCGAATCCCATGGTATTACCCTTCATCTTATAGCCACGGGAACAAGTCGAGCTAACGGTCAAGTTGAGCGCGTAATGAGCACGTTGAAAAATATGCTCACCGCTGTTGAAGTTGGAAACAATAAATCCTGGCAAGACGCGTTGCCTGACGTACAAATAGCTTTAAATAGTACAATTAACCGCGTAACAAAGTCCAGCCCTTTAGAGTTATTAATTGGTAGGGTAGCAAGACCTTTAGATCTACTGACCTTAGATGAAGACCCAAATGATAGTGATATCAATTTAACTGAAATTCGAGAGCGTGCAGCACATGCCATTCAAAACAGCGCCATAGGTGAAAAACAGCGATTTGACCAAACCAAAGCAAAAATAAAACATTTTAAAGTAGGTGATTTTGTTCTTTTAGAAAACCATGAACGGAATCAAACCAAATTGGAACCAAAATTTAAAGGCCCATTTAAGGTAGTTCAGTTGCTTGATGGTGATAGATATTTGCTTAAGGCTTTGAATTCTAATCGAACATATAAGTATGCACACGACCGAGTCCGTGCTATGCCAGATTGTTATGTTCCATTGGAATTGAATGCCAATTTAGAAGTAAATGGAAATGCCGTTGACGGCGAAAGTAAGTAATTAATTTTAAAAATAACTAGTCATTTAGTGTGTAGAGTAAGTAGTCTGTGTGACAAAGTCTGTGTGACAAAAGTCTGTGTGACAAAGTCTGTGTGACAAATTCTGTGTGGCAAAGTCTGTGTGACAGAGTCTGTGTGACAGAGTCTGTGTGACAAAGTCTGTGTGACAAACAATTCGTAATAAGAATAGCCTTAAACTCATCAGAATGGCCGAACTTGTTTATGTGATGTGTAAAGCCATAGTTTTCTCTTTTACAGATCCAGAAGCCAAGGAGACACACGAGGACGTGTGAAGACGCAGGACGGCCGTGACGGCGCGTTCCTATGGATCCTAAAATATTTTGTTATTTCTATCTTGTTTTGTTATGATTTAAGCATTTAAAAGTGATTGTTTTGATCTTGATTACTTTAGCATGTTTTTCGTAATTTTATTAAAAATCAAATTAATTCGATTTCTTAGTAACACATAAAATATGTGACAGTGCGTCCTTATTAATTATGAAATAATTTGTTATTTCTATTTTGTTCCATTACGATTTTAGTGTTAAAAAGTAACTGTTCCGGTTTTACTGACTGTACCATGATTATCGTATTTTATCAAATTTAAATCACTTAGATTTTTTAGTAACATGTTACACACAGAGATAATTCTGTCTTATTTTAAAGAATCCAACAAAATTACCATTGTAATTTTATGTGTCAGAATTTGGAAATAAGTCACTTATGTAAGGACAAATGTTTAGTCCGCGTTATCGTATTTTATCAAATTTAAATCACATAGATTTTTTAGCAACATGTTACATACGCAGATAATTTTGTCTTATTATTAAGAATCCAATAAAATTATCATTATTATTTTATGTAATAGAATTTGGATAAAAGTAATTTTTCTAAGGAAGGATTGTTTAGTCCGCGTGGGCTTGCGAGTTGCGTCAGCGTCACGAGCGTAGTGGGGGTAGTGGGGGAATGTCGTTATAAGGTATTGCCGAGGCTCAGACGAGCAGTTTTTACTCAGAGCGTTGCACTGGACGCATACTCGCAATTCCGCGTACTCCTTGGAAAATTATAGTGTTACTCTGTCGAATCAAGTAAAGAGTTTGAAAGTGTTTCCGTGTGTCATTTAATTGCTGCTTCCCGCCCATGGATCCGTGTGGACGTAGCCTACAGCTCGGAAATCCTACACATATATTAAAACCCAAGACGGCATTTTGACGAATTAATTGACCAAATGTCACA
Organism: Pyrausta purpuralis; assembly: GCA_963924145.1. Classification (NCBI taxonomy): domain Eukaryota; kingdom Metazoa; phylum Arthropoda; class Insecta; order Lepidoptera; family Crambidae; genus Pyrausta; species Pyrausta purpuralis. Next base: position 27,319,853 of record OZ001643.1, read on the forward strand.
TTGCATAACGCTACGAGCGGGAGTCAGTGACTGGGATGCCGCGCATGCGTTGATGTCCGGGACCATCAGTTCATTTTGCACGAGGTTCCTTCGGGATGTCATTTCTATACGTAATAGTATTTTTCAATAGAAATAACAAAGTCAATGAAGAGTTGTTAAATTATTATAGATGCAAATAAAATTATAACAAGCTTATTATTTTTTTCAAGTTGTATCAACTGGTTAGTCACTTATTAAAAAAACCTTTCTCTTGTTTTATTTTTCAAACAGTATTATTTATGGAAAAATATATTTAATACTTTAACTATTTATCTTTAATTCAGGTATCAACAGCAGAGAGTATCGCTACTATGAAAATGGAATGTAGAAAACAACTTTATAAAGTCCAAATGGCAAAAGAAAAGACAAAAACCCAAAACTTGGGCTAAAAGCAGTTGATATGAAGGGTAAAATAAAACAATTTGTTTATTTTTGTAAGTGTAATAATAATATAAATAAATACTGTTGCTAAAGAAGATAGCTTTTTACTTATTCATCTAAAATGCCTATCCATAAATTCTTATAAGACGTTACTGCTTGATCCTCTTCCTCTGACCTCGTTTCATTAAAATATTGTTACATATTTATATATATATATATATATATATATTTCTATTTCACTTCACTCAAAATGACCCTTCCTATAAAACGTAATATTTTTTTAACCTAAAGTTTGTCTGGAAGTGATCGCTTAAGCGATAAGACAACCTAAATTGCACATTTGCTTTAAACGTATTTGTAAACTAATATATATGCAATAAAGAGTTATCTTATCTTGTTCACTTGTGGTTCAGCAATAGCATCCAGCCTCGCAATAATTCGATGTCTTAATCTAAAAAAAATGGTTCTGATTGCCTGAAATAATGAACCACTATTACTAATGTACACTGTCAAACCATTAGTTAAAGATTGATCCGCTGTTTCCACACCTCAAAGCAATTCAACACAGTTGCGAGTGGCAATCTGGGATTGATCACGTTTATTTATGTTTTCATTTACATTTCAGGTAAGTTGTGACTCCAGAGTAAAAATAAGAGACATTATTGCATGGTGGTGAGGTAGCATTCATGGTTACAGACTTTTTATGAGTCTACTCTAAAAGAACGTTTTGAGCGAGGCGAGTTCAGAGGGAGACTTGGGGAATTCTGGGTATCTAAAATTGAATTAGATGAAATAGAAATAGAAGAATGTAGGAACCTAATAGTATTTATCGGACTTGTATATTCATCGCTGGGGTAATATACTTTTCTATTTTATACCTACCTAATTTTTAACATGGGTGCGTCAGGAGATACACCCCAAGGCATAGGGAAAACCTCTTAATTCCCTCATTATGCCCTTTGCTGTTCTGACAGGGACTATTATCAATGTTTTAGGTTGAAGCAGATCTAACCACCCGCAATGGTAACAGCTGCGTACTTACCAAATTGAGGTGAGGTGAACCGGATAGCGAACAACGCCTCGCCCCGGACTTTTCACCAACATATAGAGTTTATCTTCTAGTTTCAATAAACAAGTTACCAAAAAAAAACTGGTCATTGTTGCCAAGTTGGGATCTGTTAATGGGATCTTAGTGTAATCGAGTAAACCCTACAATTTTGAAGGCACGTATATTGTATTTGTACTAGTATCTTCATAATGGCATGTCTTTTTGTCTGATAGTCACCATTTTGTAAAGCTTAGCTGATAGTGGAACTCCTTAACGCTTCAGAAGAGTTCAGTGATTATGACGCTAGAAATTAGTCTTAGTTAGGTACCTACCTACTTTATTGAAGAACATAGTCAAAAGATGCAACCCCCACACTCCTCCCATTTTTTTCTTAAAGCCTAATTGTGGGAGATAGGAAAAATGGGCATTCGCTCTCTCTTAACTTTTACACTAAGCAAGTGAGATAAATAAACGATGTAGGTCGTTACAAATTCTTTCATCGAAAAAGGGTTTGTACAAGATCTAATTGAAGTTTCTGAGTTACTACACACATTTTCAACAACCACCAATATAACTTTGTCCTTCATACAAATAGTATGAAAAGCAAAGTTATTTTTGTTGGCAGGAAAATCTGGTATTTTGGCTAAATGGAAGTGGAAGTAAGTGAACCACTACAGTAGTAGTCGTTGGCATGAAACCCTCAATACGCGAGTCCGACTTGCGCTCGACCGGTGTTTATATTTTTTGTCTCAGAATTTCGAAAAACCTTCTATGGCATCTTATTCATGTTAGATACAGATACGGAACCCCCTTGTGTACGAGTCCGAATAACACTTGGCCGGTTTTTTTCTGTAATATAAATTACGAATGCGCTTTTGAACACATCAAAGCTATTATCGTTATTGGACGTATATGAATAACTAGCGGTCCCCCGCGGCGTCGCCCGCGTAAATTTCAGATTTCCCGTAAAACATTTAAACGCAAAACATATATTTTCATTAAAAGTAAGAGGTCTGGAACCTTACCACCAAGTGCGTGTTATTTCTTAAGCTGCGAGCATTATTTTGATGCGGAGTTATTTTAAAACTGATATTTTCTAAGATATTTATTGAAATCAAATGATGTTAGTGCCAATGCCATGCAAAAAACGGAACCTTTATAGTTTAGTCAAGTCTGTCTGACTGTCTGTCCGTCCGTATGTCACAGTCACTTTATTAGCATCACACTGTTGAAATTTGGTAGGAAGATGTATCCTGATAGCCGCTTTACGATTCTTATACAAAAAAAAATAGGGGCTCCCATACATGAAACTAAAACCGTTTTTTTTGCCGAACCTATGCGTGTGGTTGTCTATGGATAGGTCTTTCAAAATGACATAGAGGTTCCTAAAACCATTTTCTTTTATAGTCTAACGTTTGATAGTAGACAATAATTTCAACAAAAATTGGTTTAAACGAAATCCAACTAGTAGTTTTGAGATATAGCACATTTTCAACAACCGCAAGCAAAACTTTGTTCTTCATACAAACACTATGAAAAACAAAGTTATATTTGCTATCAACAAATATTGTGGTATTTTAGCTAAGTGGAAATAAGTGGATTCCCTAATTCAGTTAAAGTTGGCACGGAACCCTCGATGCGCGATTCACACTCGCACTTGAGCGTTTTTTTTTTAGTGAATTGCTCGTAATGATTATATAATTATAAACAAATAATTATAAATAAATATCCTTTTATAATAAAAATAAATAAAAAATATCCTTTTGGACATTCCCACACATCGCCATCTAGTCCCAAAGTAAGCTACTCAAAGCTTGTGTTATGGGTGCCAGACAACGGATATACTAATACTTAAATACTTTTTGTTTGTAAATACATACATGATATACATAGAAAACACCCAGACCAATACAAACAGGCATGTTCATGCACACAAATGTTTGTATTGTGCGGGGATCAAACCCGCACCCGCTGCGTAGTAGGCGATTTCTCGACCACTACACCAGACGGGTCGTCACGGGTGTGTTTATTTTGATAAAAAATACCTACCCGTCCGCATCAAACACATTTGAAAATAGTACCTACATAATTTTGTATCAAATTTATGAACATAAAAAAAATGTAGTGAGTAAATCAAATCAGATAGATAATGCTGTCACGACTATATTGTTGAACTTTTACTGAACTCGTTTTTGCATCATTTTTCATCGTTGCTCTGCTTTTTAAGTAGTATCGTTATGTTTTGTAGCTTAAACCCTTCTTCGATAAATAAGCTTTCCCCCACCAAACAATTTCAAACCGGTTCAGTAGTTTTTGTGATTAGCGCGTTCAAACGAACTAACAAACAAAGAAACTTTATCATATTAGTACAGACTAACAGTTTCCAGCGGCTTCACCCGCGTAAATGTCGTGTCTCATAAAATATCGCTGTAAATTATAGCCCAAGTGCGCTGTAGTATTCCATTGTATAAATTATATTTTTGTTAAGTTTGATCAAAATCGATTTAGTAGTTTTAGCGTGAAGGGGTTACAAACATACATCCAGCCCCACAAACTTTGGTGTTGGATAGTAGGTTTTTTTTGGGATTCTGACTAAAACAATCTTAACAAAACTTTTTCCTTTTTATGAATAAGATTGTAAATGAGCACATTATTATTATTATTTTTTCAGTAGTCGTGGAAAAGGGTGACAGACACCTAATGATGGTGTAACCACAGCGCCCGGCGGCTTAGCCGGCGGCATATGTCAATTAATTGTAAGATACTAGATATAGTAAAAGCCGCTGCGGAATCAGCGGCAGCCGCAGCGAAGTGGTTCCATTACACAATATTATGTGTATTTACGTTTGCTTTAGCTTTGACATGAAAAGTCAAAGCTGTATAACCGTGACCCGTCGACATTGGGTTCATACAGCTATAATCGTGCCCTAAGTGCGGTGGACATGTAATAGAACGAGGGGCGGCTGCAGTGTCTCGCTCTCTACATTAGACGAAATCATCATCAAAACTCACAATGAGCGTAATAATTAAATACTATAGACCACTTACACACTGCGACTTTTAGTATCGATGCAGTCGCGCGTTTTGAAAACGCCCTTCAGCATCGCGACTCGCGCAAAAAGTCGCAGTGTGTAAAGGGTTTTAGTGAGAACCGTTCTTGTATTATACTAGCGGACCCGACAGACGTTGTCCTGTCTACACGTCTTTAATTTGAAAATTTTAAAAAAAATGTGAATCTAAACCAATCCCAGATCCCCTTGAAGACACACAAAAAATTTCATCAAAATCGGTCCAGTCGTTTGAAAGAAGTTCAGTGACATACACACTCACAGAAGAATTATATATATGAAGATATCACTCACCGCCGCTGAGAATATTATCAACAAAACTCGAAATGAATACTACAAACATTGAAAAGGTGAAGTTTAGATCAACGCTTATAGATGACGTAATATTGATGTAGAAACAAAACTATAAAATTGACGTGAATTTTGTTCATAATGTAAATAGAATCCTTTGGGAATTGTTAGTATTATTACTAACTACATACTACTAGGTACTTCTTTTCTGAAACTTTAATGCATGAGCATAATGATTTATTAATATGACTATAAACACAGCTTGGCGATTAACTTATTAATCCATGCTTTAAGGTCCAATATTTGGTTTGACTCGTAAGGGGAACCCAGTGATCCAGGTGGGTACCTACCGGTTTTACCGGGTGAACCGCAACAAGGGATCTCGGGTGCGGTGGACCTGCATGAAGACGGCGGGGGGCTGTCGCGCCTCGCTCACCACCTTGGATGACGTAATCGTCAAAACTCACAATGAGCATAATTATTAAATACTTAGGTCGACACTTAAGGATGACTGTCACTGAGGTTTCTTGGTGACGTATACATTAGGTATGTGTGTCTAAGAACGTTTGTTCTTCTATTAAATTTTACATCTTTCGCGCTCGCGTTCTTTTAGTCCCATTATACGGGCTTGAGTGAATAGGTGAGCAGGCTTGAGGTTATCAGCTAAGCTCTATCATAAAAGTAGAACAGCTTAACGTTTAGCTAAGAGAGCTGACAGCTCTTAGCGTCAACATACAGCTGAATAATTTATAAGGAGAATTGCCTTCAGTGCTCAATGTCAGTTGAGAGATTCAGAAATCGATTAAATAGTTCACATTCTGTAACGTGTAATGTTAAATGCGCAAAACCTCAGACACCTCAAATGATTTTTAATTCAATTGACCTAATTTTAAAGGTTTTTTTTTAAAAGTTTAATGGAAAGTTTTAGTTTTACTGGCAATTGTGATCATTTCTTGCTCTGCAGACGACGCTCTGGGGAGAGAGGAGTCGGTAGGTACCTATATCGCTGGGTCGCTACACTGTGCTGACATTATTATTACTATTTAGAAGCTTTACATACTGCGACATTTAGCAGCGATGCAGTCACGATGCTAACGCGCGTAAGCATCGATGCAGACGCATAATGTCAACCTTTACACTGCGTTACTTTTAGCATCGATACAGTCGCGATGCAGAAGCTGAAAATCGACAAATTATGTACTGAATTTCTGCAACTGCATCGATAATAACGCTCGTTAGCATCGATGCAGTCGCGCTTCTGCATCAATGCTAACGCGCGACTGCATTGATGCCATAAGTCACAGTGTCTAAGGGGGTCTTACATTCATAAAAACTACCATTGTTTGTGTAAGTAGGTATTTTGGAGGGTTTGCGCACGTAAATCGTAATGGCTATCTTATTAGGAAATAGACGGGAAAAGATATTTTGAAAAATGTTACCTATATTAAAACCGGCCAAGTGCGAGCCGGACTCGCGCACTGAGAGTTCCGTGCCAACTTTTACGTGCCACTTAGCTAAAATACCACAATATTTTGCGGTTGTAGAAAATGTGCTATATCTCAAGAACTACTAGTTCGATCCCTTCCAAACTAATTTTCGTTAAAAGTATTTGTTAAGATCTACATTACATATTTTTTTATTCAATCAATATTTAGTACTAGTACTAGTACGAGTAATACGGACATCCTGATTCAATATAGAAAGTATTAGTTATACTGTTATTGGATAGAAGCGACCACTATTTATGTTAAGAATGTAATTCTGTTTTATTTTTAACATTCCTTTGTGGTTATGCATATTTTTATGCTGTTCATCATATTAATGCTTGACAATGTGTCGGACAATAACGAAATTTCAGTTTGTTGTTCTGTCTTTCGAATGTTTGAGTAGTGTCATGCTCAAATCAAATACCTTGGTTATTTTATTATGCCTGCTTACGTAGTTAGTCCTAGAGTTAGAGTATTGTAGGTACTCGTTGTATCGTATTGATGATAGAGTAGGTAACACTATAAAGTTGCAAATAGTATTGTTATCAGCGGTATTTTTAAACGACTCTACTATTTACTTACTAATTTCGTTCACGGAATGATTGAAATGACTTTGTAAGTGATTTAAATAGAATTGGGATTTAGATTTAAAGTCGAATGTCACAATGTTTGAGGCGTTGTTTCATTTCTTTTACTGCTAGGACATATACGTTACTTTGTACGAGGGAAGCCTGTCAGCTTGGTGGGAAACAATAAGTTCTGGTTAGGCAGTTACTCGAGGCTTCAGGGGAAGAGATGGTACTGTAGTGTCCGGGGATGCAAAGCCACATTGATCACCAATAATGATGTCATAGTCGACACTCAGGGGGAGCACAACCATACAGTGTGAAAGATGTTATCTGTTTAAACACTTTTATATCATACATTATCATATTTCTCTTAAAATTATGTACAAAACCTTCGGGAAAACAAACATACATTGTTTGTAGATGTTTATCTCTGTTAACATATTTGCATAATTTAACGCACGTTCGTAGTAAGTGCCATTTTTGTGTGTAGTGGGCACAGACTAGATTAATTAGTGCCTTATCTGTACCTATATGTACCTATAGAAATGCTGTGAATGACGTGTTACTTTGAAGTTTATTGATACTATATTTTTTTAATATTTAATATAAAACAGTTATAACAGTTTTAAGCGAATAAGATTTAATAATATTAAGTTTACTTTTTTTGGTTAATTGTATTAATAAAAGAAGACCTTAGTTTGGTTTATTATTAAAAGAGTTTATTTTTTGGTTTAGAGGATCCTGGACCCTACCCTGGAGCTTAAGATTAACTAACACTTCAATTAGTAAAAAGATGTTAGGAATAAATTATACAATTAACTATCGACAAAATTATTGTCTAACACCTGCGGCTAAGGCTAAGATAAGGCTGCTGAAGTCATTTTTAAAAAAAAGTTTAAGTGACCATTTTAGTCATAGAAGTCAATGCCTAGAGTAATGGATTTCGCATAATTAGATTTAAGTACAAACCTACTTGTCGTCAGGGTATTAAAAATAATAAAAGAGACCTTATACAGATAAATATTTTTGTACGTTTTTATTTTATTTATTCGAAATGGGTTTGCTCTTGACTCCAGCCTACACCTAATTGGGCTTAGACAGAGTCTACGATGGAACGAGCTCACCCAGAAGAAGCCTGTTCACTCTGTTTTTGAAAGTTTTCGGGGTATATTCCCTTGGAAAACACTGATGCAGGCAAAGAGTTCCACTCTTTGGCTGTGCGCATTAAAATGGATGTTGCGAAGCGCTTACTTCACAACAGTGGAATATCTACACGGTATGGGTGGTAGCCCGCGGTGCGTCTAGACGTGCGGTGGTAAAAAGGGGATGGTGGAATGAGCTCATGAAGTTCCTGTGCACACTCCCTAAAATAGAGCCTGTAAAAGACCGATAGACAGGCAACTTTGCGTCGATGAGTCAGGCTATGGAGTTTGGCGCATATATTGTTATCACCAATCAGCCTTCTAGCTCTGCTTTCCACCGTTTCAAGTGCAGCAAGTTGGTACTTAGCTTATCCATCCCAGAGATGGCAGCAATACTTTCAGTTGAGGATGCCCAGTTTTTTTGCCGCAGTCTGAGCTTTGCGTTCGATGCTGGCTCCAAAGTTGAGACTAGCGGTCAGCTCCATGCCCAGAAGCTCTAGGTGGTTGCCGACTACAACAGACGCATCACGGAATGTTGGAGACTGGAGAAATGGTGTCTTCTTGGTGGTGAACAAGCACGCTTGTGTGTTTTGCGCATTAAAATTCACGAGATTCTCGTCGCCCCATCGGGAGACACGGTTTAAGGTCAGGACAGATTTGTCCGTTCTACCATGGCTTCTCTCAACAAACGTATTTCATCCCCACTGGTCCCGGCGCCCGTCAAGTATCTCTCTGAAACCGTGCTGTCATCTGCGTACCCAACGATACCAGGCTGAAACAGGTCGTTCAAGAAAAGAGTTGCAGAGAGAACCGACCCCTGAGGAACTCCGGCGTTTATAGCCCATAGGTCAGAAGAGTAGCCATCAACGACAACCCTAATCGATCTCTCTCTCAGGAAGTCGGATACCCAACTATAGAAGTCAGTGGGGATGCCAAGAGCAGGAAGTTTATTGAGCAAACATGCGTGCCAAACCCTGTCAAAGGCCTTCGATATATCAAGGGGTACAGCCAATGCTTCCTCATGATTTTCAATGGCTTCGCCCCAACGGTGCGTGTCGTACACAAGAAGATTACCAGTGGACCGTCCTCGGCGAAAACCATATTGACGGTCACTTAAGATGTCGTTGTCTTCGAGGTAGGTCAGCAGCTTACTGTTTAGGACCCTCTCCATAACCTTAGACAGAATGGAGGTAATGGCGATAGGTCGATAGTTGGCAGGGTCAGCACGGTCACCTTTTTTGGGTATTGGCTGTACATTTGCGAGCTTCCAGGCCCTCGGAAATTGTTTTGTTTGCAAGCTTTCAGGCCCTCGGAAATTGTTTATAATCATGCCACGCAATTTAGATATGCTAGAATTAAAACAAACCAAAAAGAAGTATTAAGTTTTTGTTAAAGGTAATACATTTTTTATGTTCTTGTAATAATCTTGTAATAAATATGATACTTATTTTATTTCGGCGAGTTTTCATTGTAAATACAGTGTGCGTAGTAATTAAACTTTAAGGGCAATATATACAATGAATTTCATCGACCCCCCACCCCATACGGTGGTAAATCCCAAAACCTCTTCATATGACAGCGATTTATGTTTTTATTTTCACAAAAAATACCTTACACGTGAAATTTACGGTGGTTTGAGTGTCACGTCGTGTAGGGGCTTGTTTTTGGTGTTATTTTAAAGAAAAATATGTGATGTAACTAGTTATACAATATACTGAGGCCATTTCTCGTAAATATGAGTAAAGGGGTCTTTTAATCGTTAATAACTCGAAGAAATAAACCCAAAGCAGTGATTGTCACATCGATTTGTTAAGTAACTTTAATACTATTAAATGACGTTAGACCCAAACCGCCGTATATTTCCCGAGTAAGGTAATTTTCGAGAATATAAAAATAAAAATCACTTTCATATAGTGGTGTTTTAGGATTGACCCTCTTTGGAGTATTTTCCTCGATAAAAATCATTGTAGATATTGCCCTTAAAGTTTTATTATTTCACGCCTGGACACACTTTATAAGAGCCCCAGGAGTATCAACTGTGATACGAGTATTATGGGACTCTTAGTATTATAATTGATGTTTAAATCAGAATATCCTTTTATTATTATTTTTATAAAGAAGCGCCACTCGGTAGGAGGATAATCTGCGTAGTAAAGTTAGCCTGTAATGTCCCACTGCTGGGCAAAGGCCTTACCTCAACTTTGACGTAGTTTAAGCCATACTATACTACGCGGGCTCAGTGCGGATTGGTGGAGGGGTGTTTGCAACCTTGCTGTCAAATCTTATCAATCAAGCTGCCTAAAAGACTTCTGAACAGACTTAACCACTAATAATAACCTATATTAGCTGGAACTAACGGCGTAACGTGCCTTTCGAAGCACGGAGATGCTCGTGATATTCGTCACTGCCGATGCCGCTGGTTGCATAACTTCGGTATCACTATCACCACTGCGCTACGAGCTGCTTACGAGCAATGTGCGAAAGCAACTACAAGTTCAGCCGGCGCATTGCGAGAGGAACAAGGAAAGATGGCTCATCATCATCATCATCATTATCAGCCAAAGGACGTCCACTGCTGAACATAGGCCTCCCCCACGGCTTTCCACAGCGACCGATCACTAGCGGTCTGCATCCAGTTTGATCCTGCGATCTTTATAAGGTCGTCTGTCCATCTTGTTGGTGGACGTCCCACGCTGTGTCTCTGGTCGAAGGGTCTCCAATCTAGAACTTTCCTGCCCCAACGGCCATCAGTTCTTCGCGCTATGTGCCCTGCCCATTGCCACTTGAGCTTACTGATTCTCAAGGCTATGTCCGTTACCTTAGTTCTTCTACGTATCTCCTCATTTCTGATTCGATCCCGTAGGGAAACACCCAGCATAGCCCTTTCCATCGCTCGTTGTGTGATTTGGAGTTCCATTATAAGGCCCATTGTAAGAGACCATGTTTCGGATCCGTATGTCATCACTGGTAACACACACTGGTTGAAGACTTTCGTCTTCAGACACTGAGATAGATGAGATGAGAAGACACTCTTGCGTAATTTCCCGAACGCTGCCCAGCCGAGTTGGATTCGTCGATTGACCTCTTTCTCGAAGTTGGACCTACCCAATTGGATCACTTGTCCCAGGTAGACGTACTCGTTGACAACTTCGAGAGTTGAGTTCCCAATGGATACTGGAGTGAGTACAACAAGGGAACTCGACATAATTTTCGTCTTCCCCATGTTCATTTTAAGACCCACTTGTTGGGAGACTCGGTCAAGGTCTTCGAGCATAGTGCCAAGATCGTCCAGTGTCTTTGCCACAACGACTATATCATCGGCAAATCGGAGGTGTGTGATGTAATCGCCATTAATATTGATGCCGATTCCTTCCCATTCCAGAAGCTTGAAAGCGTCTTCCAATGCCGCAGTGAACAGTTTCGGAGATATCACATCTCCCTGTCTCACACCTCTCCGCAGTGGAATCGCCCTCGTGTTCTGCTTCTGTACTCGGACCGACATGGTGGCGTTATTGTAAAGGCACCTTAACACCTCTATATACCTATAGTCTATGTGGCACCGCTGCAGAGGCTGAAGCACCGCCCAAGTTTCGATCGAATCAAAGGCCTTCTCATAGTCCACAAACGCTAAACATACAGGCATATTATACACCTCTAACTTTTGTATAATTTGCCTAAGCGTATGGATGTGGTCTATGGTACTATAGCCTTTTCGGAAACCGGCTTGTTCGGGAGGCTGGAAGTCATCAAACCTACGTGCGAGACGATTCGTGATGACCCTTGAAAACAGCTTGTAGACATGGCTCAGGAGTGAGATGGGTCTATTGTTCTTTAATAAGGTTTTGTCTCCTTTTTTGAAGAACAACACCACCACACTCCTGTTCCACGCCTCGGGCGTGATGCCCTCCAGCAACACGGAATTAAAGAGTCTCTGAAGGACTTTAGGTACCGGTGTTCCACCCGCCTTCAGAAGCTCTGCTGTGATTCCGTCCTCGCCAGGTGCCTTGTTGTTTTTGAGCAGCTGTTTAAGGGCCATCCTAATCTCGTAGAGGCTGATGTCCGGGATGTCTTCGGTGTAGTGTCGGGTCAGGATAGCTCGTGGGTCTCTAGCCGAGCTATCTACGGGTTTGGCTACTGAGGTGTACAACTGCCCATAGAACCTTTCGATCTCCCTCAAAACCTCTGCTTTCGTCGACGCTACACTGCCGTCCTCCGTCTTAAGCTTTGTCAATGTGATCACGGAGACATAATTGAATAACCGTCTCTTGGAGGTCATGATGAAGTCAATCTCGTTTCTCGTGAAGCCATCGGGACTCAACCAGGTCCACTTCCTTTGAGGCGGCTTCTGGAAGAAAGAGTTCATCGCAAAGAGTCCCTCCTTCTCCAGAAAGTCGGCCAGCCTCTGTCCCCTGGCGTTCCTTTGCCCGTATCCAAAAGGTCCCACCTTCAACTCATTCTCGCCTCGCTTGCCCAGTTTCGCGTTGAAGTCCCCCATTACAACAGTAAAATAGGTTTTGGAAGTATGTATGGCTCTACTTACGTCCTCATACATTTCCTCCACCTTTTCATCCGGGTGTTTCGAGGTCGGTGCATATACCTGTATGCCCTTCAGCGAATACCTCTTGGATATTCTGAGTATAAGGTATATTACCCGATGTAGGTACAACTGGTCAAGCCTAAAATATGTGTCGATTCGTCAAGCGCGTTTTTTCCTCTAATTTTATTGTACATTCGTCAAGTAATAAAATCTTACCTAACCTAACCTACTAACAATATCTTATTACTTGACGAATGTACAATAAAATTAAAGCTAAAAATGCGCTTGACGAATCGACACATATTTTTGGCTTGACCAGTTGTACCTTGTTGTTGTTGTTGTAGTTGTGACACACTCTCGATTGTCTCGATATTGTTGACGAGGGACTTGTCAACGAGGAACCCGACACCACCTTGTGACTTTCGTTGGTTGCCTTCCCGGTAGTAGAACAGGTTTCCGGACTGCAGAGTTATCGTGTCCTCGCCCTCTCTACGGACTTCTGATAAACCCATTTTGACGACCCGTCTGGTGTAGTGGTCGAGAAATCGCCTACTACGCAGCGGGTGCGGGTTCGATCCCCGCACAATACAAACATTTGTGTGCATGAACATGTCTGTTTGTATTGGTCTGGGTGGTTTCTATGTATATCATGTATGTATTTACAAAAAAAAAAGTATTTAAGTATTATATCCGTTGTCTGGCACCCATAACACAAGCTTTGAGTAGCTTACTTTGGGGCTAGATGGCGATGTGTGGGAATGTCCAAAGGATATTTATTTATTTATTTATGTCCTAGTGTGACCTGCTCATTTCTTCCTCCAGCTCGAGCAACTTCTTATCTGTCCTCAGTGTACACGTGTTGTACGTTACCAGGGCCAGTTGTCGTCGGGGGTGGCAGCGCGATCGCCTCCGGGGATTCTTAGCACCCCCTGCCCCGCCGTTACCGTGACCGCTACCAAAGTCAGGAATAGCGGGGCTGCCGAAGACTGGGGACCTGGTTTTATTGTGTACTACCATATGAAGGGATATTGCCAATACTCGCCACGCTAGGCAGGCGGGTTGGCGAGCGCAGAGACGCAGCCCCTTGCAGCTGTGACGCTGCTGCCCGTCACAGTCCAACATTTAGCTGCGCCTTACATTGGATGGTTATACCGCCATCGGTCGGTCGCCAGAGCCTCGTCTGTATAAACAGGACGCACCACGTGAAGGTGAGGTTGGCTTGGAGCTTATTGGTTTTGGTCAAGCTCCCTTACGTCCCCAGTAAGGAAAGATGGCCCTTTGGTAAGGAAAGATGGATGTGTGCCTGCATATCGTCTAGTTGTAGTGCCATCCTCATCACTTATGAAGGCATCGTCATCAGGACTTTAAACTGACACAATCACACAAAATTATCGGCTAAGATACAAATAATGATATAGGGGTTAGGTATTATTTTTTTGACAAAGTACCTAGTACCTATCTTTAAGAAAACGTAAGAATTCTTTGTTTACAATAGCAAGTACTGCATACTGATACCGTAGAACGGTTTTTTTTAAGTACTTAGCTTCACTTTTAGATTCATAGGACTCCGACTTCTTGTATTATCTCTGTCTATGAATTTATAATTTGTTTTCTTCAGTTACTGAAGAAGTACTTCGAGACCACTTCATGTGGGGACCCAGGCCTTTTGCATGGGTGACTACCGGTTCAAGCAGCATAACAACAGCTTAAGTCTTTGGGGCTGGGCCTGCGTCAAGGCCAAGTTCGGCTGCACCATCACCATTGACAAACTCATCGACGCAGGAGGTGAAATGAATTTATAGTGTATGAATAGTTTCTTACTTTAAATTTTTCTTTTTAACGTATTTGAGATGTATGCAGAGGTAGTCTTACATTGAAATAAATTTATTTTTTTAAATTGTAGTATTAACTAATTATAAATTTACCCAACTTGTTGCAGCAGTTTATCATCATAACTTATTTGAAGTGAAAATCGATTTTCAATTTACTAGAAAAAGTATTCGAGTGTACCTACATATTATTAATAAAATATTTAAAACATTTGGATCAAACTATCAACTGCATCTCCAGGTATATTAAAGACATGTTGATACATGTAATTTTGATACAAGATAATCAGTAAGTATAGCGTTACATCATTACAAAATGTAACAAGTGTGTATCTGGAACTTTCAGGGGCAATATTCGCATTGTCTACCCGCGGTAACCCCGTCATCCAGATAGGTCGGTATCGGTTCAACCGGTGCAGCGGCAGCAAAGGGTCCAGGGCTCGTTGGATCTGCAACAAAGTCCACAGTGGCTGCAAAGCGAAGATAATGACTGATGATGGGATCATTGTCCAGTATTTTGACCACCACAACCACTGATTGTGTACTTGGTGTCAGGTAGTTGTAATCTTTCAGATTTCTTAAATTGTAAACATTTTTTTCCGGTCGATCTCCAGCTTCTCTAAGTACCCTTGAGGATGCATGGGGTTAATATAATTATCTCCCCTTCGTTCAATTCTGTACATTTATGTTACGATGTAGTTTTTTCAGAACAATGGTAAATGCTCTTAGGGACGTTACACACATCTTTATTTTTTCGACGTCTCGGAATAAGAAGCCTGTGATAGTGATCGTCATTCGGCAGTCACGGATACAACAAAAGAAACACAGGTCCCCGCGCGCGCTGGTTGTGTGTCAAGGAACCCTAGCATCGCTGTCAGTCAGAATGGCTAATTATTTAATGGTTTTGGATGTTTAGAAATCAAACAAAAGATTTGACTATTTGTTTATTAGTTTGATTTGTTCAGAATCATTCAAAATCATTTTGAACTAACAGTGTCATGTTTTATATTCATTAAGATGAAATAAGAAACCAAAAATTTGCGCACTTGGTGGGACTTGAACCAGCACTTTCTGGCTAACCGGGCCAAACGCTCTTCTTTTATTTAACATGACACTGTGAGTGTTAAAAATTGGCCAAGTGCGAGTCGGACTCGCGCACTGAGGGTTCCATGCCAACTTTAACTGAATTAATGAATCCACTTACTTCTACTTAGGGCCGATTTTTCAATGGTCAGATAAAACTTAACAGACTAATAAATCATAAAGCGACAGATTTAAAAAAATGACAGCTACGTGTGATTGCTGTCAATTAGGACACGTTTTCAAATTAACCATATTGTATTTTTTTCGACGAATATTTCTTATCTGACTATTGAAAAATCAGCCCTTAGTAAAATACCACAATATTTTGTTGACAGCAAATATTTAAACTTTGTTTTTCATAGTTATTGTTTGAAGTACAAAGTTATGCTTGCGGTTGTTGAAAATATGCTTTATCTCAAAAACTTCTGTTTCGATCCCGTCCGCACCAATTTTCGTTGAAAGTATTTGTTAAGATCTACATTATAGTTTTTTTTCAATTGGACACTCGCTTAGTTTAGAAGTTAAATGGGAGGGGGAGGGGGGGGGGCACGCTTATTTTACCATTTTAGAAGCCTCTAGCTATGAAACGTTAGACTTTAAAAGAAAATGGTTTTAGGAACGTCTATGTCATTTTAAAAGGCCTATCCATAGACACCCTACACGCATAGGTTTGACTAAAAAGATTTTAGCCTTTATAGCCCCTCTCAAATTTCATTATTTATTATTTTTTGTATTAGAAACGTAAACTTCTTATCAAATTTCAACAGTGAGATGCTTATAGTTACAGAATAAAATGGCTGTGACATACGTACGGACAGACAGACTTGACGAAACTATAAGGGTTCCGTTTTTTGTCATTCGGCTACGAAACCCTAAAAAACATTCCGCCAGAAGTGAGCCGATCATAGCGCTCGCGTCTGTCTTAGCGACATCTATCAGGTATTTTGAACTTCGTGTTATACTTTATTGGAGGTTATTTATTAAACAATATTAAGGCATAATTTATTCAAGGAAAACAATAGAATACCGTCAATAAAATTGAAAATTGTAATAGAAGTATTTCATTCAATGTGTCGAACTATCTCCAAAAGTTTGTGTTTCTTAAATTATTATCATTTTCTTGCCCTACCCTTAGCTCATCTGTGCCTATGTATATGTGTAGTACCTATGGTTTCTATAATGTTTGTTTTTTTAGAGCCGGTTTTTGGAACCTCCCGGTCTGGGCGTCCTGTGATCCACATGGGACATTACCGCTTCAACATGTGGAGTGGCAGCCAGGGTTCACGAGTCAGGTGGATTTGTGTGAAGGTTCACTCCGGCTGCCGCGCCACGCTGGTCACCTACGATAACGTCATCGTCAAACAGAAGCCGCACAACCACTGAGATGGTTGACTGGGAGAGAATGCTATTAGCATTAAGTCTACCTTTTGCACACTTTTATTTGTGCAATAAATGTGCAAATAAATAAATGGATGGATGGATCCAACCTCTAAAGGTGTTCGGCGTCACGTGATCTATAATATGCCAGACTCACTTGGTCAACTTGTAGAGCAGCAGCCAGAGTTCACTAGTTTTTGGGGACCTGTGCTAAAAAGGTAAATTTTAACTGCCCCACCAACGTGGTCACCTGCGATATAGTTATAGTCAAACAATGACAAATTGTAAAACAAAGGACGAGCCAAATTCAATGGGGTGGTTAAGAGTCGAGTCTTGAATACAGGAAAAATAATAATAAAAAACTTTTTTATATTTTCCTTTATTACAAACTCCATTGACAACCACCCCCTTGAATTTGCCTTGTACTTTTTTACCCCCGGTATAAATTACACTATATTTTAAAGCCTACATTTATGCCTATGTACACGGATTCATGAAATTAAATTACTTTTCATTTACGTTTGACAAGAGGCAAATTGAGGAGTTTAATTATTGAATTTATTGACTGTGTCTGATCTCTTTTTACGACTAAAGGATAATTTGAATGTTCAACATTTTCCCCCGTCGTTTCTTCTTGACCTGCTCCCTTTACATTATACTATGCAAATCATCACATACCGTTGTACCGTCACCACAACAATAAATAATTTGCAAATAAAACGAACTAATAAAAAAACTGACGTAAAAAAGGATTGCTTTATTATTATTTTGAATAAGTACAGTCACTCACACGAAAAGAACATATTTTTAAATGTATACATTTTTGTCGACGCTGTAAAAATAAGATCAACTAGGGTAAAACATATTGTGTTATCTATTAAAATGCAAAATTTATCTGTTTTAAGGTAACTTATTTGTTATTAATATTTACTTAACATTACAGAGCCGTATTTTACAACTTCACGATTAAGATCACGATAAGTAAGCGTGTTCTATATATGGGGAAACACAGGTTCAACCAACACAGCCGGTACCAGAAGAGCCCCAAATGCAGATGGGTCTGTACCAAGATCGCTTCAATATGTAAAGCTGATGTTGTCAGTATTATAGACCAGATTGTCACTGCCAATTTAAATCATTCTCACGATTAAAAATATTTTGAAACTCAATAATCTTGTCGTAGGACGTCAGATGTATATTTAACTATTCATGTAATGATCTCAGAGAGTGTGTTATGAATATGTAATTCTTTTAACAAATAAAGTTCTTGTTTTTTTGTACCTTACTTCATGTCTACATTAAACATATTTTATGAGCGATAATTACGGATACCTTAGGTGCTGTTAAATTATTTCATCAGATTAGAATAGTAATTTATTTTAGTTATGCGTAAGATTTATTGTATTAAATAGATTTAAGGTTGACATCACAAAAATATTTTGTCAAACGCTATGTTAAGTTATGTATGTAAGGTAGACATCATAGTGACATACATCGAAATTTAATTGTTAGTCTATATATCTTGTTTGTGAGGTTAAGACTTATCTAAAAATAAATAAAATTCTGAGTCACAAGTTAAACCTAAACATTATTTTTATTATTATTATTATTATTAAACGGTTTTATTTAGCTCACCCCGTTTGTTTTATTTATTATTCATGGGTCAAATTTAGTAATTCAAATTTCACCCTCTTCCTGTCAACCGATTAATCTGAAATTTTGTATACACTTTGAATTTTGGTGACAATACAATTATGTTTATTCATTATCAATATAAATTCAAGATGGCCGCCGCTACAAAATGGCGGATAATTTATGTTTTATTAATCCCATTAATATGGGTATCAAATGAAAGGGCCCAACAAGCAGAATACAATATACTATAAAAAATTGAAATCCAAGATGGCAGCTGCTACAAAATGGCGGATAACGTAGGTTTTATCAATCCTATCAATATGAGTATCAAATGAAAAGGCTCAACAAGCAGAATACAATATACTATAAAAAAATGAAATACAAGATGGCGGCCGCTACAAAATAGCGGATAACGTAGGTTCTATCGATCCCATCAATATGGGTATCAAATAAAAGTGCTCAACCAGTATAATACAATGTACTATATAAAATTAAAATACAAGATGGCGGCCTCTACAAAATGGCGGATAACTTAGGTTTTATCAATCCCATCAACATGGGTATCAAATAAAAGGTCTCAACAAGTAGAATACAATTTACTATGCAAAATTGAAATCTAAGATGGCCGCCGCTACCAAATGGCTGATAACTATTTTTTATCAATCCCACTAATATGGGTATCAAATAAAAGGGCTTGACAAGAAAAATACAGTGCACTATACAACCTCAATATTTAAGATGGGTGCAGCCACCAAATGGCGTATAATAATAAGATTTAAATTTAGAAATTGAATCTGTAATTTAGGTATCTGATTAATCCAGCCTGAATCCACCACCCAAGTCAAGATTTTGTATCGTGTTGAGGACTGTGTGGCGTTAGGGTGGCTAAAAATGATACGTCGTTAGCGGTACACCACCCAAGTTAAGGTGAAGGGTTAAAACGCGCTGAGAACTGTATGGCATTAGGGTGGATAAAAATGATATGTCGTTAGCGTTTTCCCCTCAAGACTCAGGCGCATCTTGTTGTACATAGCCTTGCCCCTTTTTTGGACCTCTGGGGGGGTCGACCGTTTAAATGTCCATTACTCGTGGGAACAAAATGGTAAAAAAAATATAAAAAATACAAACACAAATAAAACAGAAACTGCAACACAACGTAAACGAAGGCTTTAAAAAGAGACCAAATTAATAGGTGCTACGCAAAGGATGCGGTTAAAGTCTGCTCACTAACAGGAGTTGCACCTAGATTAATAAATGGAGCTACGATACACAGTACTTTAAAATTGCCTGTACAGAAAGACGGTCGCATAACAGGTATGTCACCACTGTCCGGAAACTATTTGCGAATAATGAGGCATCAATGGCATCAGACAGAATTTTTGATTGTCGACGAGATTTCCATGGTGACTTATCAAATGTTATGCATGATGGACGCTCGATTAAGGCAAATTAAGAACTGTGAAAATGAGTTTTTTTGAGGAGTAAACGTATTACTTTTCGGTGATCTTTTATAACTGCCTCCTATAAAACGATCAGGAACACCTGTTTTCAAACAGCCAGAACCTCTACAACCAGCTACACATCTCGGGCGTTTATTCACGCTGTGTGAATTAACTGAAAATATGCGTCAGCAAGGTGACCAGACTTTTATTGATATTTTGAAGTCGGTGAGCTAACAACCCAACATTTTAGTATTTTAATGGGAAGACTTCTTCAAGACACGAGTGATGAGTTTGCAATAAACAAAGCGTTAAGGGTATACCCCACAAATCAACAAGTTAACGACCACAACTCTGCTGTATTGAATTTGTACAGAAATAATGGTGCTCGCATTTACAAAATAAAAGCGCAGGATCAGCTTGTACACGCCACACGAAATGCAGACAATGTGGATATAGCTACTATAATACCAGCTGATATCAACAAAACTGGGGGTTTACCAGCGGAACTGCAAATATTTGTGGGGGCAAAAGTCATGCTACGGTCCAATATTGACGTTTCAAAGGGACTAGTAAATGGCGCTATAGGCTACCTCAACAAAATCGTTTGGCCTCAATTTCGTCGAACTCAGATGTATGCAACAGATGTACCTTCCGTCCGAATTGATTTCGCAAGAGACGGAGTACGTCTTATACACCCGAAAGCCATACAGTTTCCAGCTAAGTACAATTACGGGACGGCTGAAAGAAGAATGTTGCCTTTAATACTATTATGGGCTTCTACAATACATAAAATGCAGGGCAGCACTGTGGATCACGCAGTCGTATACTTAGCTGCGAAACTGTTTGAAGAAGGTCAAGCCTACGTGGCTCTTAGTAGAGTAAGATCTTTGCAGGGACTACGTATAGAGGAGTTGGACTGCAATAAACTAACGGGCAAGAAACCTTGCAATAATGAAGCACTAAATGAATTAAACAGAATGCGAAATAAAAACTAGAAAATAAAAAAAGGTAAAAAAACTTCGTAAGTTAACATTACAAAACAAACATTTTAATCAACGATTGTAGACAATTGACGTGCCCCACGGTTTTATTTTAGTCTAGTCTATGCATATGTTTATAATTCCCACGACTGTATCTATTTTATTATTTTTTGGTTTTTAGTACATTTATCTTAAACATTGCAATGTATGTTTAACATAAAACCGTTTAACTTAAAAAGTTTTTTTACCTTTTTTTATTTCGTTTATTTATCCTGAAGCACATAGTAATTTTATATTAAATACCTACTTAACTATCTTCTTCTTACAGAGCCATATTTTACCACTTCACGGTTCGGCAAGCCTGTCCTACAAATAGGGAAGCACAGGTACAACCGCCACAGCCAGTACAAGGGCCCTAAGGCTAGATGGGTGTGCACGAAGGTCTCCGTCGGTTGTAAATCCTACGTTGTTACTGTTTGTGACAAGATCGTCAGCGCTCATAACAAACATTCTCATGATTAGACACATTATACAAACTAAGAATATTTATTAGGTTATTATTATTTTTAAGACCATATTTTGGTAACAAATTATTTATATGTGAATTTGTAAAACTCAGGATCTGTAATGTCTGAATACAAAATAATGTGTACAAATGTGTATGCATTTTGATTAACATGTTTGGCCTACCTACGTTATAGAAGTATACCAATCTCACTAGAAAAGCACTTCGTATAATTATGATCAAAGTTTACGTACATGTAAGTTTATTTTGTTATAATTACCCCTGTATTTTGAATACAAAAAAAGTCGGTTGAAAATATAAAATTATAGTATTACATATCCATATTAAAGTACATCACGGTACTGAAAGCCTGTCGTACGAATGGAGAGTCACAGGTTCAACGGACATAGTCGGTACAAAGGCCAAAGTTAGATTGGTCTGTACCATATCTTCCGAGTGTAAAGCTAACATTACGTCAACTTTCGAATAAGTCATCGTAGCAATATTTAGTCATAACAACTCCTATGTATAAGTTTTATATTATTTGAGAAAATACTAAATATGATTCTAGATTGTAAGTGAAAACAGTATTATTATGAGTGTCATTCATTAATTTGTATTTAAAAATGTAATTTGGTTATAATGATGAATATCAATAGAATATATTTATTTCAACGGTGTCTGGTGAATTAAGTGAAATGTATTATCATAATCGCAGTTATATTAAATGGAATATTTTTATTTTTTTGTAATAAAGATTATAACTTGTGTTTGTAACAGAACATGATTTTGAATTTACAAAGACTCAATTTGGGAACCCACTGCTTCGGTACGGCAAATACAAATTCTGTCGGATACAGAAGAACGCAACTGGCGCTAAAATCAGATGGCAGTGCAATAAGGTCACCAGCAAACGGTGTCGAGCTGGAATCACCACTTTTGGCGATAGTATTATATTATCTGGGGTATTTTGAAGGCTGTCAACTACCATAACCACGACCCGTAAGAAATGATTCAAACAGGCGGCAAATATTTTTCTTTATAATTAGTAAATTATGCTTTTTTCTATAAATTTTTGTAGTTATAGGTACCAGCTGATGTAATTTCTGTACAATTTGTCTTCTTTACATCTGTATTGTACCTGTATTGATTACGTTAAGATTTATGTTTTTATTGTTAACTTACTCAGATCAATTATATTTTTGGCTCTACTATTTTACTGATATAATACATGCTTAAAATTATATATAAATTAAATTGTAAGAGTATATTTCGACATGAAATTAATGTGGGTATGTAGTAAGCAATACTTATACATATACAATACGTTAAAATTACTCGTTTACCTACTACTCGTATGAAGTCGAAATCGTATTGATGATTTATTAATATTCAAGTGATAAAGATTAAATTAAACAATTCATGATTTAATTATTATGATGTATTCAGACAATATAGAACCTTGTCAAATTAGTCCAGTAGTAAGTTAAAACACTAGCTACCGCCCGATAATATTTTAAAATCACTCACCACCTAATTAATGCATCAATTCATCAGTAGTCCACTCATCAATCTATCCATAGCCGGATATCAGTATGTTTATTTATATATTTATCACGTCATGTCGGGGCAACTTGATGCTTCGGATCGGCAATTACGAGTATACTCTCTTTCTGCTCGGGTTCAGCATGGACAAGAGCAGAAAGGGAGCTAGATTTTAATACAGTCGCACAGTTTATATTGTTTATGAATGGGTTACATGTATAGTACGAGTATTCATGCCTAGGAAACCCAATACAAATCATCAGGAAACACAACTTTTGCTTATTGAGAATCACGGTTTAAGCCGAAAAAGCGGTAGCGTTGCACCAAATGGCACTCGTTCAATGATAGAAAACGAAGTTATGATAAGTTAAAATGTTCATCACCGCTGAAGTTAACTTACATAAATTACATGTATTATGAGTTTCATAATATCTTCACACATCCTATCCACGCTTATTATTATTATTCGGCTTACCACAAAAATCAGTGGTGGTCCTGGTAGATAGGTATGTCCTCTTTTTGTAAAGTAAAACGTTGTACTTCTACAGGGTATGTAGAGTTCATGACGTTATGCCAAGGGAATCCAATGATGCGCTACGGAAAATATCACTTCAGTCTTCTGAAAGCCACAGCGAACGCCGTGAAGCAGCGGTGGCGCTGCGTGAGGTGGTACCGCGGCTGTCGCGCTTCCCTCCACATGGTAGAACAAGAAGTAAAAAAGTTTAAAGGTGTACATAACCACTGAAGTTTCATAAATACATATTAGCATTATTACGAGTTTTTTTTTCTTGCCAGATGTAGTTACATTGAAATCAAGCAATAAAACAATAAAATCGGAGTAACGTTTCATAAATACTTTATTAAAAGGTATGCCTGTGGCATAAGTTTGGTCCTCTTGAGAGGCTATTGATTGGAGCCGCAAAAATAATCTGTTCATTTTTTAATTTTTGAGTTGGTTCTATTTCCACAAAGCCAAGCATATAAATCAAAAACATATTATGCTAATCATCTTTATTTAAAAATATACAGCATGTTTCTTAGAGAAAAATTGTATATCTTTAACCAACAACGTCTGAATCGTAAAACTTTGTACTTCCACAGCACTAGTGGAATATGTGACTTCGCGCAGAGGAAATCCGATGATTCGCTTCGAAAACCACAACTTTAGTTTATCAAAAAACACAATGAAGTTTCCAAAAATGCGGTGGCGTTGTACCAAGTGGTGTGCCGGCTGCCGCGCCTTCATCATCACCATAGAACACGAAGTGATAAAATCTAGAAATCTACATAACCATTAAGTTTCATGTACAATAATAAAAATAGTTTCTTGTGTTATCTTACTTGCATTCTGTGATGTTTTGGCAAGAAATAAAATTACTTTCTTACTATTCAGTCAGTTTCGATTGGAAGTTAAGTGTACCAAATTTAGATAGATGTAAATTTTAGCCCATAAGTTTTTTTCCAACAACATCGTTATTTTATTTTATACTTTTAATTATCTTAATTGTAATTAAAATTATGAATAACATTCTATCTTAGTTTTCGCCGGTATTTTTTGTGTCCTTACCTCAATATGTACCGTACGAATGTAGGTCGAAAGTAGGGTTTTCACGCACGCGCCACTGTCTCCGCTCGTACTGAATTTATTTATGAATTCCAAGTTTGCCGCCTCGTGTCTCAGCTGCTCGGGTCGCCATCATAAAAAAAAGCGTCCTATAGTACTTACCCGACGATATCTCTTTTTTGTTTCATTTTACTATAAAAATATCTGCTACTAAATTAAGGAAGAGACAAATTCCTACAATTAATTGTCAGCAACAGTTTTCATAAAATTAATTGTTACGGTGTACAAGCTCCGCAAAGTGTAAGTAACATTTTGGCGCCGTATTCCTTTATTGCTTCAAAATAGGTGAAAATTTATAGGTGTTCTAAAAATAAATTTCTAATTCTTGTATTATAAAAAAAAACTATAACGATTTTCAAACAATAATTCAGTTTGCAAAGTGAGATGCTGAATTACTGTAATGATAACACAAATAAAATATTATTTTAAATAAATAATATTTATATATTTATAAATATATTATTTTAAGGCATTAATTTTATATTTAAAACAATGAGCAAAGGTATTAAAAACTTCACAGAGGTTATAATGTTAGATTATGACTGGAAAAATAAGTATTTGTTGTTGCAGTAAACCCGCAATTCATAACCTCTAGCCGGGGGAACCCCATGATACGATTTGGTGACTACAACTTCAGTGTGCATCGCCGCATAGGGCCTAAGGTTCGCTGGATATGCACCAAAACTTACTGTGGCTGTCGCGAGTCCATCATTACGATAGAAGAAGACTTCATTAAATGCAACAATTGTAATGACACGTTTTTCTTGTCTCTAACAGTTGCAGTGTAATTGGTACTACTCCTAAACACACAGGAAGGCCTTTTAACCAGAAAACGAGAAATAATCATAATCATTGAGGTATACTTACCGGACCACCGCATCCTAAGCAACACACACAAGTTACCACTGTGCCTAGACATTGGTAAGCCTGTTTATATGCCGGTGATCATTTTTAATATTGATAATTGATATAAAGTACTTCTTTTTTTATAGCACGTAAGTATTTGTCAATGTAGTATTTTTTGGCAACTTAAATATCCTCACGTGTTGTTTAATTTTACAAGCTTGTCATATGCAAAATGATAATTTTGTTATTCAAGGTGTTTCAAAACAACCCGTAAAGAATGAAGGGAGCTACTCAGAATCAGTAACTTAACAACTTTCTCCTAGAAACATGGGTCGAATAACTCCAATAAAATTTACTTCGCATACTAAATCAATCACGTTACCCGTCTGATTTCTATGGAGAGACGATTTTTTAATATGTCTCTAGGAGGAAAGTTGTTAAGTTACTGATTTTAAATAATGATCTTTATGCGGTTGGTTTGAAACACGATTTATTATTAATTTTGTCTCGACCACTACTAACCAGAATTATCGTTAGCTAACCTGTCTATTTTACAAAGGGTAGAAGCTAATCTTCATAGCATCGCAACTTGGCGGCTCCAGTACTGGTAGTCTGATGCAACATTTTTGACATTTCGCGTAGACAATTTCAATTTTATGATTTTCTAATTCATTAAATATCATTTTAACTTATGTACCTTGTGTGTTTAATAAATCTTAAAAAACATTTGTTATTTTTAAGCTTCATTCGAAAATTCTTCTCGATCAATAAATACACGAAAACACTAATTTTGTTACGGTATTTTTCGAGCGCCACCTGGTGGTTTTACAGGGAACTATGTCGAGACTTCCGACACAGGATTCGTGTGGGCCAGCATCGGTTCAGGCTGAAGAACAAGAGCCACGGGCCCAGAAACCGTGGTAATGTACCAAGTCAATCCACGGGTGTCAAGTTTATGTCGACATGACTATGATATCATCGTTATGCCACAGTTATTATGAAATGTCCACAACTTTACACTAAATGTTTTATTCTGAAACATTTTGCCCACTGGAATAAAATGTGCATGTCACGAAAGCGGCTGATTTTACTATAGTTCAACAAAAGAAGAAATATTTTTCGTATTTTTTTTCGATTGAATCTAACTGGTAACACAGAAATCATTCAATTAAAATCTGTTACTAGTATACCTAATATTACCTACAATTCTTCAGTATTACTATATAATCGGAACCAATTAGAGTCGCTTGTCGTGGAACAGAATAATATGCGATGAAATAACAGTGCCCACCCATTTATTTTATGCAAGTGTTAAAAATTTTAGATTTTTACTAGCGGTCCCAGCGAACTTTGTGTCGCCCTCAGCCCCGTCCCGCCCCGGCCCCGTCCCGCTGAGTCCCGTAATTTTAAAAGTTAAGCATTCCCAGCGAATTTTGTTTCGCCCTTAAATTACTAAAATGGCTATTAAAACATAAGGGTTGATCGTAGAAGGGTGAAAATTGAGGATTGTATGTACTTTTGTATGTTGTATCATAAAAAAAATAGAAAATTAAAATTTTTGTCTAAAAAATAAAAAATAAAATTTAGGGGGATAAAAAATAGATGTTGGCCGATTCTCATAGATACCGGATAAGCACAAAAAATTTCATCAAAATTGGTCAAGCCGTTTCGGAGGAGTATGGCAACGAAAACTGTGACACGAGAATTTTATATATTTATATTAGAAAATACTAATAATTCATACTACTGCACTTGTTTAAATTGTATCCATTTATTTGCCATTTTACAAAAATACTCACTTTAAAGAAGCTCTATAATAAAGGTACTTATTTATGTATTTCTTTATGATCACGACCACCTTATACTCTAACCATCTCCTCCACAGGAGAGGTGGTGTTCATAACCTCCCGCCGGGGCAATGCCATGATCCGTCTGGGTGACTATCACTTCCGGCTGAAGAACAAGAGCCTCGGCCCGAAGCGGCGGTGGACCTGCACTAAGTGGGACGAAGGCTGTCGCGCGCTCATCATCACTATAGATGGAGTCACCGTTGAATGCAACAACGTGCACAATCATCTGTGAAATCGTTAGTATAGTCGGCGAATATTCAACTGAGTTCTGCCAGTGTCATATTTTTCTCGCTTACACTTACAGAAAAAGTTGCATATTTCCGTCTCTGTATTTTGTAATTGTTATTTGATTTTTACTGTCACGTGTTTATTTTTTTGTATTTCGAACAAAACACACACACACACACACATGCATAGTACAACGGACGGACAGACAAATGTTATCGTGTGTATTGGTGTGGATTATAGTAAATAACATATAAATTGGGAATTGCTGTAAGCTTTACATAAATAATATAATTAAGAGGTGTTGGAGTAAATTCTTTATAGAGATTCTGCTCTTTTACTTTCTCTATCTCATAAAGAGGTCGAATGAAGACTCCATTGAGTCAACTTTTTGAGTTTTCTACAAAAAAAGTTCACTCAATGTAAACGTAAATACATAGGAAAATACAAAAAAAGACGTGTGGCACTTGGAGACTGCCGCGGTACAGCTATAGCATAGCATTTTTAATTAACTTATGCAATTATAATTATTTTATTTATACAACCAATGCCACCTAAAGGCGGGTTTCTGAACTAAAGAGACAAGCGTGATATTTCAAAAAGTCATTAAAAGTCCTGCTATTCATCGACAGATGGAAAAACTAAAAAGTATCACCGCTGTGCCGGTCGGAGTGGGGGTTTTTAGATTATTTTCATTACGGAATTTCTTGTTTCGGTCTCGACGCTCAAGGCCCGCGATAGAAGCTATGCAAAAGCTTAAAACTTATATGTAGACAAATCTTCTTAATCAACACTCTATGTGCCGATATTATTTTCAGAGCCGGTCTTCGTCAAATCGAGCCGAGGAAACTTAATGATAAAAATGGATGGAAACAATTTCTATTTGCACAAACACTCGACAAGGATAGAAGATGGAAAGAAGAAACAGAAATGGTTATGCACCAAGACACATATTCGTTGCAAAGCGTATGTTGTCACTTTGGATGATGAAGTCATTAGAAAAAAAGAACATAACCATTAGTGTTTTTTATAATATATGTATATGTGTGATATATGTATTCGAAACAAAGAATTTAATGGGAAAATAAAACAGTGCAGTAAATATTTGTTTTATTCAACAAATCCTGTGATTCGGTTTATCCTAATTTCTTGAAATAAAAAGCTCTATATCCAGATTTATTGTACATCATTCTCAAATATTAACAAATCAAGAAGATAACAGTTTTATAGCTTTTTTTGATTTACTGTACACACGGCAGCACGTCAGACTACTACTCTTTGACCTTGAGCGCTTTGAAAGTTGAACGGAGAGAATCGTGCGAAAGAGACAAATATCCTATTTCAGTCCTACTTCAAATGAGTTGTGCAGTCGTGCTGTATGCATTGCGCCGTGGGCTCGCTTCTCATGTGATTTTGGCGGGAAGGATGGTGTGATTTATTGAAATGCAAACAAGCGGTTGCGTATTTCTTTACTTTTCGTTTTTTTATGATATAGAGCAGTTTTGCAGATTATATACTTATTACTTTTAGTGCCTGTATGACCGGTTCCTGTTAAAGTTCCATATAGCTATCTGGAACCCGTGAAACAAGCCCTTAGAATACTTTTTGAGTTTTATCTCATTTAAACTCTTTACGCTCTCGTTACACTTTCAAAGAATGCTTTGGCCCCCCTTTTATTAATTACTATTAGTTACGTCGCCCGTTTTTAAAACAAATATTTATAAAAGTATCGTGAGAAGTAAAATAGCGCTTATGCACTCAAAATGCACATCATTTTTTAACTGTCTTTTGATATATTGTTTGAACCACGGGGTCTCATTCGGTACATAAGTTACATAGCCTTTAAAATTTCTCAATAGATGGCGACACGTGTATAGCTAGCGCAATTACTGTCTATTAGATAGACTAAAATCCTAAGATACGTGAAGATAATACCCGAAAAATATGTTAATAAACATTTTCAGTTGTTTAAAAGAGAAAAAAACTGAATACCATTGTTTTTTTCCATAATTGGCAAAAATAGTGTAAAAAGCATAAAAGCATGCTTTTACTACCCTCTAACCCTCTGTCGGCATACGACAAAACTATGTGGCATGGTGGAAAGTTGACAACAAACTAGTATAGATGGCGCATTACTATGAATGCGTTTCATTTGACCAGTGATGCCAGACGGTAATTTCAAGTAGACTTGTGTAGCTCGCGAGAGAAAGATCAGAAACCTCTCTCACCCAAACGGCTCATATATCCGTAGCTCACTTGTGTTTCAAATAAATCTCTATATCCGAGAGATAAAGTTGAATTTTCAGATATACTAACTGAGTCGAAGCCGGTGATAAAGAAAGACGGCTTCATTTCATTTCTAGAGCGAAAGAAAGAGAAGGGAAGATACGTTCGCAGTGTGCGTAGGTATTATGACCGAAACGTGGCTCGGTAAAACGGTAGAATCTGTATGTTCTCGTAGTGTTAACAAAATAAAGTTCAATTTGCATTGCGTGCGGTTCTATAAATATTGGCTGGTTGAATGTTTGTTGACGTTTTTTTAGTTTCTTTTGTGATTAGAGCCGGAGCACTTCGGCTGTCGGAATAATAGCAAGTTTTTGGACTACTGAATGCGACAACTTGATTTTATTAGTAAACAAACATTGAGTTAGTTACTTTTCAGGTGTTTTAAATTCAAAAACTGTCATTAACATTTTTTATCTAGGTTGACAGTCCTAAGCCTGCTTAGTATGAAGGAAAATCAAATGGTTATTATTTTCTTTATCTATACTATAACATTATAAAGCTGAAGAGTTTGTTTGTTTGTTTGTTTGTTTGAACGCGCTAATCTCAAAAACTACTGGCCCGATTTGAAAAATTATTTTTACGTTGGATAGTCCATTTATCGAGGAAGGCTTTAGGCTATATAACATAAATATACGACTCATAAGACCACAGCAGAAATGAAAAATGTTGCGAAAACGGGAGAAAGATATTCCTTTTGAGAGCTTCCGCTGCATACGCTGCGGAAACCGCTTAAGTTACACAAAAATCGTGTATGACAGGATTGTTCAACATTAAGTGTTCTATAATAAAGTCCGCAACAGCATATGTCTATCTTTTATGGTTGACTTACTACAACCTTTTTTATGTTAATAAATTTGTAAAAAAATAATGCATTATTTTTAGAGGTGTATTATAGACACAGGTATTTATTCTTATCAAAATAAATACATTCATCATCACGAGCATTTCATTTAGAACCAAGTTGCCCTTTATATCATTTGATTTCAATAAATATCTTAGGAGCTATCACAGTTTTAACATAACTCCGCACCAAAATAATGTTCGCAGCTTAAGTTCAACGTGCGCTTGCGCTAATATATTATAAAGCTGAAGAGTTTATTTGTTTGAACGCGCTTACCTATCTCAGGAACTGCTGGACCAATTTGAAAAATATTTCTGTGTTGGATAGCTTATTTATCGAGAAAGGCTTTAGGATATAAAACATGACGCTGCGGCGGGAGGGGAAGGAGCAAACTCAAAACGCGCGGACGAAGTCGCGGGGGACCGCTAGTAAAGTAATATAAATAATTAACGTACGTAATAAGTATAAAACGTACAAAAAACTGTGAGCTTCTTATTAGTAGTTATGTATTGTATGACAACAAACAATAGCATATCCTTATTAAAGGGTTTTTGTTTATATATAGAATCATTCGCATCATCGTAAGTAGCTCTTTACTCATTCGGCTCTCTCTGATATAACGGCTCATTTTGATCTCTCGATATAAAGTTACGTAAAGATCGTTCGCTTCATCACCGAGTTAGTGAGATAAGGATATAATGACGACCCGTCTGGTGTAGTGGTCGAGAAATCGCCTACGACGCAGCGGGTGCGGGTTCGATCCCCGCACAATACAAACATTTGTGTGTATTATTATAGTGTTAGTTATTAATTAGTGTTTATCGGTTCAGTAGTTTCTGCGATTAGCGCGTTCAAACAAACTAGATTTCAGCTTTATAATATTAGTTATAGTAGTACAAATAAATAGAAAACTCATTGTATGGCCAGAATTAAATTCTAACTCCTTAACGATAGAGACTAAACACGATGTTAGGAGATTTTGTCACATTATTAGGTACACATATTGATAAGCAACCAACGCTAAGAGCGTGTGCAAAATTTTGGTTGTTCGAGTAGGTTCTTGCCGTTTAAGGACTTTGAATAATTCAAAAATATCTCTTGTCTGCATTGCTCATATTATTTGATAAGTATTAATTACTCAAAAAATGATTTTCTGGATATAAAATCTGATTTTGTTTTATTTATGACCAGTTTTTGGCCGTGCTGACTTGCAACCGAATTTTGTACTATAACTATTTTTTACCTAAATAAATGTATCCTAACAATGGAGACTTTAAACTATAATCAAAAAACGAACAGACTGCGCGGGACATATTATAGTGCACAAGTGTGTGCGCAAACCTGTGGACCTCTGGTGCAGCCGTCACTTTAAAGTGCGACCTTCTAACCGCTGCGCTACCGAGGCAGTTTAAACGATTAGACCATGAACGAATGATGACAAACCTCAATATAATTAAAATCGACTTTGGAATTTATTTTAATATTTATATTTAGCTTTTTTTACTACGCACACCTAATAAAGTGCAATAGGCTGGGTTAAATCTTGCACCTGACAAATAATGTGTTTTCTTAAAATTTTAAATAAGTGGATATGTGTATTTGTAAAAAAAACTTGGCAAGAAAAATTAGGTTGCCTCTCAACCACTCAACAACAAAAATTAGATTCGCATTGGGGAAAAATCAACATGTATCTTGACGGTGGCTGAATTATCACACACACTGATTGATATCCGATGAATTAGTCAATGTATTAAAAATGCTGGATAATCTTGATATTGTGCTGTTAACGTTGACCGAGCCTCTCACCTCAACAGATATTGAAATGTACAGGGACAAGAAGAAAATATTGTCGAACACTCATATAATACTTACTCCAGTATCTATTGGAAAATGAACTCTTGAATTGCGTATTAAGCGGTAATTATTTGGATTTTTAATCCTCAACGTGAAATAGGAACTTCAAACGGATGCAACACATGATTTCCAACTATGGGCTTCATAAAAGAGCTAAGTTTTCTTCGATCTCGAAATGAAGAGATGCGTAAAGCAAAAGTATGTAACTAACATAACCCTACGAAACAGTGAGCTGAAGTGGCAATAGGCAAGGCCCATAGCGCAAATGATGATGGCCGTTGGGGCAGGAAAAATCTACATTGGAGCATCAAAAGTCAAGTGAAGATGTCTACAAGCATACGACTTTGTATAGATTAAAGGATCACCATACATGAATACCACCGTTTAAAGGTTTCATGGAGGGGGTTTATGTACAGTGTCCATCCTGGGGCTATTAAAAATGATGATAATACTCAAAACCGCGTGCTTGTGAGTTACTAGTTTGCGCAAGCGGTGCAAATCCCTGGTGCGCAGGGTGAGGGCCAGTCGCAATTGAGTACCTACTGTAGGCATTCGCACAGCGATTTGACTGAAGTTACCAGAACCATTGTGATATGATTCATGCGCAGTCAATATACTATTTTTTTTTGAAGTTATAATATTTAATATTTATTAAATTTTATTGTAATTTTATTTAATAATGATGCTTTTGATGATTGAATTAATTTCAAAATTTATTTAAATCTTTTTTAACAGCTAACATAGTTATTCAACCCACAATCGAAATATTTTCATTCATTGGCTCCTAGGCCAGGGACCTCAAAATATTAAAATACTTAACTATAATTAGAAAATGATAACAATTCCATTGCAGTTGTTAGCCACCCCAACAATTCTGTTTTGTATGAATTATCAAACAAAATGAAGTAGTATATTATTCATTTAATTTCTGTTAACATGCAGTAAAGTTACAAATAAAACCATTGATGTGTGTGATGACATTCAGTGATCAACACCATTTTCCGAAAATTCAAAAACGATATCTTAAACGGCTAACGGCCGGTTGCTAATAAATATCCTTTGGACATTCTCACACATCACCATCTAGTCCCAAAGTAAGCTACTCAAAGCTTGTGTTATGGGTGCCAGACAACGGATGTAATACTTAAATACTTTTTTGTTTGTAAATACATACATGATATACATAGAAAACACCCGTAACATTATGCGGGGATCGAACCCGCAACCCGCTGCGTAGTAGGCGATTTCTCGACCACGGTTGCTAAGTAATTAATTATTTTTAATTACTATTATTATTACTATTTATAATATCAATCACAAATAATAGTATTTCGTTGGTTAAACCTAAACATTAGAGAATTGTTGCCAGGTGGCCATGAACTGCCGGATGCCAGAAAATGTACGAGTTACCCTATTTTTGTTTGTTTTGTCGCAAACATAATTTTGTAAATGCGACTTGTAAAGGCAACTGTGGTAGGCAAGGAAAAGAGGTTATCCCGATTTTCCACACTTGTGTGAAAAAATTGACGTCTATTCATCCCATAATTTTTGCAGTGTGTTCAAACTCGACGATGTTAATTATTTTACTTTTTTACTTAAAGCCGATTTTACCAACGTCAAATAAGAAATATTCGTCTAATATGGTAAAAAACGCCTAATTTGAAAACGCCACATATTTGGCAGCAGTCATAAAATTAATCTACCCTGAGACAGCTTGGTGTGAAAAAAATTACAAGTTAATGTTCCACTTTTCCAGAATGTTTTTCTTTTATTTGATAAAACGTTTATTTATGTAAAGGTAAGTGATTTTGTTAAATCACGGCATGCTTTTCACAATTATAAGTTTTTTTTTTTGATTCTGAAGTGACTATAATTCTTACTCATTGCTTTGATCATGGTCACTCTATAGGTATTTTGCGCGGGTGTCAAGATTCAACGGAATTCTATACGGTTTTTAAATTTTATTAGATAAAGACGCATAACTGGTTTCAATTAATAATTAATAGTATACTAACTTGCGCTTATGCGTTAAATTGTAGACTAACAAAATGCATCGTAGCAGTAATATCTTACGATTTAAGCATAGAATAGATTAACGTCTATTGTTTTTAGTGTTTTTTTTCTTCATTTTTATGTTTTTGTAATACAAATCATCATATCATAATATAATCATAAATCTTAATGCACATGAAAAGGAAGAACGAAAAAAACACTAAAAATTCTGTAACTCAACTACGATCAATATCGTTGGAGGAGGAAAGTGAAGCAATGTTAAGACAAGTTATATATCAAGGTCAGGCTGGGTACGCACAGTGTCATTAATTGTATTGTATCATTGTATTTTGTAGTAATCGATAAATTTGTAGAGCCAGTAAGTTAAAGTACTAAAAATGAAAATAAGTATTGAATTGATTGCAAACTCAATTATCTTAAAAATAACTAAACGTCCTGATAAAACGTACTGAAAACTGCATCGAAACTCGCGGACAAATACCTACCTAGTATAGCAGAGAATCTCCTTTTTTGAACTCGGTTGAAAACTCAATGAAATAAGTTGTGTGCTTAAACATAATACCGGAATAACCCATCCATTAACCACAATGTGTGATTTCTTAATCGAGTATTTTAGCTTATAAATAGACAATTGATTCCGAGAAACTTAGTGTCCAGCAGACGCTACGAGTGGGCATAGGTCGTACTTGCTAATTCAAGTACCAGGTCTTAAAAGTGCTGCGCAAGCGTATCGCCTCGCTGATGATCCGTGCGCGCGGGAGCCCTAACACCATCCTGAATGTCCTCAGTCAGAAGCCAGACTGCCCTCTTCTGCAGCACTGGACGAAAGTACATACAAGTGTGCCTGGTGCTCCAGAGAGTGGCCGATATTTAAATTAAATAATAATAATTATAATAGAACAATGAATAACTTTATTAATTATAATTTATTTTATTTTGTAATTGACATATTTTTAGTATTTGTATTTGATTCGACTAATTTTAATTTTAATTTAATTGCAATTTACTATAATTATTTCTAAATTTAAAATTATTTTGTGTTTTGATATAATTTTATACTTTATGGACATCGTCTGAAATAAATGGATTTTATTTTATTTATTTATTTTTATTTTAAAAGTACGTCCATAAATCAGCACCAGGGCTCAAAACCAGGTATCAAAGTAAACATACCGGTTCGCCGGCCACTACCCCTTTTCGGCCACTTCGCACATTATTTTGAATAATAAACAGTGTATAGGCAGCTTCTTTCCAATTTCACGTCATTCGACTCGGACGACGTTTACGGTTCATAATCCAACGGCTTAACCTGGAAATTTGCAATCTGAGCCCTCACGCGCCATTTCAAAATTTGGTGTCTGAAGGCGTGGCAAATTTAGCCAAAAAAATAGCAGGTGGGTTGATTTTCAAAGGTGAGTTTTTGAGTGTTACGATTGTACGAACACATAAACCAATTCATTCACCTATGTGAATATATCATAACATAAACCAATTCATTCACCTATGTGAATGACTTGGTTTATGTGTATGAAGCATGTGTTAATTCAATATTAAAGTGCCCAAACTGACCAAACTTTTCATAATATGTAGTATTTTTGATGGTCGGACAATAAGTTATCGTTTAGTTTAAAAATCCTCTTTCCGACCGGGTGGTCGGGAAACCAGTTTACTTACGTCATTTTTCTTTGCTAATATTGCGG
This sequence comes from Pyrausta purpuralis, assembly GCA_963924145.1. Lineage (NCBI taxonomy): Eukaryota > Metazoa > Arthropoda > Insecta > Lepidoptera > Crambidae > Pyrausta > Pyrausta purpuralis. Next base: position 27,356,050 of record OZ001643.1, read on the forward strand.
AAACCTTATATTTACAAACAGAGATCCTATTATAATAGTAAACAGCTTTAATTTTGTAAAGAGAAAACTAGATTCCGGCCGCCCGTTTATCTGATAGTTCCAAAGATATGACCTTTAAAAATACCAAAAGTGTGACGGCCGATAGCTAGTCTTCACAAAACCTATTTCCGGCCGTATTTATTAAAAGGCGTGACATTTTTTTTATTACATTGACAGAAAATCAAACAATACCTTCTATAGAATTTTCGAATAATGGAACGGGAACTGCAAGTTTTAGATCCAGACCCACTAGCCACTGTTAGAGTTTTCTTCTGTTTTTTTCTTATTTATTATTTGTTTTACTTTCATTCTATTATGAGCCCTATGTGCTATTGAATAACACGAATTTTCCTACCGTGCATTAGGTGGCCGATAACCAGTGCATTGGTGGACGATAACTGAGTAAAAAGGCCGATAACCGGTATATTTGCTATATTTACAAATAGTTTTTTTTTTTTAAATCATGTATCACTACTACGTCTATTAACGTTAGGTCTTATGAAACTAGACTATTAGGTAGGTCCAAATGTTTTATTTTTTTAAAGTCTTGACGTTCAGCATTATGACAGAAATCAACTCTGAAGTCAACAAGTCGCTTAAACGGCCGATAACCGGTATGTTTACCCTACTTAGATTTTGTTCGTGTGATAGTTTTTTTACGTGTAGATATTTTACTAGATTTTTTCGGTAAATAAACACACGAAAAAAGTTCGATTGTATACTTTTCGTTTGAGCCTTTGAGTTTCTTATCGGCGCCCAGGAGCCCTATTTTTGAATCACTCGCTTCGAAATGGCGAGTGATTTTCGTACGACAACGAGTTTTTTCTATGGATTTTCGTTCGGAAGTTCGAAGATGAATTATCTTCGAACGAAAATCACTCGCTATCTTGAAGCGAGTAATTCCAAAATAGAGCTCCTGTGCCTCTATTTTTGAATCTCTCGCTTGGATATGGCGTGTGATTTGCGTTCGAAAACGAACAAATAATCAACGAAAATACCGTGAATAAGGACGTGAGTAGGTACTCACAAAATTTAGATATATTTATTCAAATCCCTTCTGAATGGATTTCAACTGATTTTCATTCCAAAATTGGAGTATAATCAGTGAATGTCATACGCCATCTTGTCGCGAGTATTTCAAAAATAGGGCCTCCGGCTCTATAGTGCCTACTAAAATAAGTTGAAAGTATTTAATAGAAAATGCATCCATATTTCGATACGCATAAGGCGCAAAATCGCATTAGCAAGAAAAATACTTGAGTATTTTTGACCTCTTTTTATGAGCGCAAGGTTTAATTTCACTAAAACCCCAGATAATATAATACTACTAGTACTAAAACGGCCTTCTTATTATTTAGTATTTCGGGGAAGCCGGTACCGCTTGCAGCTAATTAAAATACTTTCATGCTCTTGATAAACTATATTCGTAGTATGAAGGTAATGTAACATTCTTTAGACATTAAGGATTATTGATACGACCGAAATTACAGCATGTCAAAGATACGGGATCTTTTACGAGCGCGTATTTTTGATTCTGGCTTAACTGCTGGCAAATAAATTCAAAAAGTTACTACTAGGTACAAACGTATTAGTACAGACGACCCGTCTGGTGTAGTGGTTGAGAAATCGCCTACTACGCAGCGGGTGCGGGTTCGATCCCCGCACAATACAAACATTTGTGTGCATGAACATGTCTGTTTGTATTGGTCTGGGTGTTTTCTATGTATATCATGTATGTATTTACAAAAAAAAAAAGTATTTAAGTATTATATCCGTTGTCTGGCACCCATAACACAAGCTTTGAGTAGCTTACTTTGGGACTAGATGGCGATGTGTGGGAATGTCCAAAGGATATTTATTTATTATTTATTTATTTATTGATATAAATGAATATATATCTATGTACAAATGCTTAACGCCAGATATGCTTATTAATTATGGCAGTATGGCTCAGAGCTTATCCCATTCCTTGCAGAATCAGAAAGAATCGAAAATCCAGGTAGGTAGGTACCTACTCTTCATTCTTCATCTATCTCTCTTTTACCTAAGATACATAATTCACACATCAAAAAAGATTGCGATCACTTTGAAAAATCTAAATCTTTCTTGTTGGGGTTAATGATTTATTACATATTATTATTACACAGGACTTTTATACAGACAGGGTCTAACAAAACCAATGATCGACCGCCAAAGTGCGGTATATATACATCATACAGATTACGCTCACCAAATTTGAGAAAAAAAAATCAGACTAGTTTCAGAGATCAAAAAAGTAGCACTTTTAAATGTGTAAAAAAACACACTATTTGCACCTGTTTACTATACAACACTGTCAAATGCGCACGCACACCAACAAAGCCAGCCGTCATAATATGACATATTATGTCGGTTCGCCGCGCCGCGGCAGACGCAAACAAAGGAGCGGTATCCTTTGTGTCTGGGCGGGTGGCGGCGTTCTTCTTTCGCCGTCCACACGCGCGCGTGTGATTTTTATTGCATCCATCAGTCGCAAAATCATTTTGCCACGTAAAGGACGTCGACTGAATTTGATATTCACTTATTGCAAGTAGTCAAGAACGGCCTGAACAGTAAACAACAACAGTCTTCCTGAAGCGGCTAGACGGGTGGACTTGAGAGGTCTGGCGGGTGTTCCTCTACAGCACGGACATCTTGGCCTCCGTGTATTCTTCCTTCGGGTTCGGCCGTCGTGGTTCAGGGTGTGCCCGGTGCCCTGGCTGGCGCGGCGCCCCACCTATCACCTCTTCATGCCTTACCTATCTACCTACGTGAAGAACATGACATTGTTTATACCTACGTACGTGAAGGACATGGCATTGTTTATGAAGAGATGACTGTGATTTTGTTAAGTGCGTGATTACGTAGAATTGTACCAGTTTTACGCAGAAGTTATAAAAACATTCTAAATCGTGTAACAAGTGATACGTGGTGATATGTATCGAAACCTTAGACATTTAGTGTTATATTACCTACCGTTAATCACTAACTAACATTCCCGTAAATAGGGAACTTTTTATGAATTAGCTAAGACGCCGTGGAATAATTTTTGTTTTAGAGGGCTAAAATAATTGTTTATTAATAACAACATTATCCACGAGTATTTTACGTTTCAAAATAAATTGTTGCATCAATGTCGTATTTTCTTTATGCTTATCTATATCCTTAGCCTGCTTATACCAAAGGAATCATTTGCTTATGTCTCTTTTGAGGTTTAGGTAGGTAGGAGACTTAATTTTTTGCATAATAGAATCAGTTAACTGTTTAGGTAGGTAAACACTACAACGCCTTTGTCTTACAATTTCTTGCCTGGCTGATTATTTATTTTGGTTAGGCAACGTTAATTAACATTATTGATAAGGTTGTGTCTGTTATTATTTTAGTAGTAGGAGTAAAAAGGAAAGACTGCAACTATAAAGTAAGTATGCAAATCTGCCACTAACTCCGTAAACCCCCAGATTATTAATTTAATTTACACAGCTTGTTTGAAAGTTTCTTTCATTCATAAGTGTCTAATGAGTAGGTAGACAAAACTGGGGGCCTACTCTGTAAAACGTTGCACGTTATTTCGGCTAAAGCCATCTTGCTTGCTCCCATGTTATCCTGGTACGGGTGACTGAGATGACTAGAGTAGAAAGCATGAACATTTGACTTACAGAGCAGATACCTTTGGTTCGTATGTGTGTATAGGTATATAGGTAGAAGTATAGCAGGTTTCCTTATATAGAAGTGAATTAGTATGTTAGGAACCATAACTTTGAAAAAACTCTATAAAACTAGTTTTGTTAGACTCTGTATTATAAGAAAACAAACAACAAATAGGGTTTCTGCTTCAACGCCCAAGCGGTCGCATGAGACCGCATAACAATGGAATTTCTATTGTGTATCGTTCAAATACGCTTGAGGGATAAATACAATAACATCTTTAAAAAAATAAATTACCTTATGCGAGTGATCACATTTTTTTTTATTTGTGTAGGTACCTACCCAAATCTGGATGCAATCGTATCGACAGCCGAAGCTGAAATCTACTGGTCGCAAACGAAAATAAATTTAGCGCCATCTATTGATGAAGTTAATACGTGGACTGCAGTGAGTTTAGCGCCATCTATTGAGGAAGTAAAAACGTGGACTGTATTGCGAGCAACCGATGTGCTTTTATATCGGCAAGTCCAGTCTACTCCAGTAGCTCCATCTAGTCCGTATTGTAGTCTTCCCAATCGCCCGTTACTATCACCCGTTTCGGCGGAACCGTTTTCTTGTATGAGATGAGGTATCTGTACTAGTAGTATTATATTATCTGGGGTTTGAACCGTTTAGCCTTAGGCAAAGCATTTCAAGCATAATGTAGATAATACCCGCTTGATATGCGAAGTGTGGGTTCAGTTCCAGTCTTGGACAGAAACATTTTATTCCAAGCGTGTGCAATAAGTGCAATGAACTAATGAATGACTGACTTATTATTTGTTCTGCATTAGCGGCAGGTTTACCTACCACAAACCATTACAAAATAGTGAAGCTGAAGGGCAAATCACAACTGATAATCTTCACTGATCAGATTGACGAGTTCAGAAGGCACTTAGCCTATCAGTTCGCGGTCATGCAACCATGAGGTTAGTCTAGTAGTATTATATTATCTGGGGTCATAAGTGAGGCTAAGAGCGCACATTTGGCGAGACGCGACAAAGAGAACGAAAAGATAACAATTGAAACTAAACCCTAACTTAATTTCATACAGTTGAAATAGCAAACGGCTCGCTCGCAAGGACATCCCGATGCCACAAGAGCCGCCGCGCGACTCTCACGACTACTCCTACTAGCTTCAACCGTATATCATTACTTTAAGGTTTACTTTAAATTGTTATCTTCTCATTTTTTTCGCCGCGCCTCGCCAGCTGCGCGCAAAGCCAAGTTAACTTGTTTGCGACTGCTTCACGTTCGCATGACCCGTGCCGAAAACTAGTGAGCCAAGGGTTAGGGGATATTATAAAGAAAAGAAGATATTAGATAGTATCGAAGGCCACAGAACGAACGATCGATGGGGTGACGATTTGACGAGTTTTGAAACGCAAAAGGAGAATCCGAGGCATGATAATGGCTCATAAAAAAGTTACTTTTATAATTCTGATATAACAAAGTATAAACAAACAACAAACGATAAAGTATTATAATCCTAGTCTGAGAATTGAGTCAAATTGAGCTCACGGCATCCAAATTTGGTGAGTCCGAGCTAATATTGATTATTTCGGATATTTAATATCTATATCGGATAGCTAATATTGATTATTTGGGATATTATAAAGAAAAGAAGATATTAGATAGTATCGAAGGCCACAGAACGAACGATCGATGGGGTGACGATTTGACGAGTTTTGAAACGCAAAAAGAGAATCCGAGGCATGATAATGGCTCATAAAAAAGTTACTTTTATAATTCTGATATAAATAATGTTGGATTATGCAAAGTCTACTTACTCATACATGATATTTTTTAATCTATAGTAAGACTCGCACTTGACGGTTTAGATATAATCTGTTGGTTGGTTGTTATGTTTCTGTGTAAGGAAGATGTGATTTGAGAATAAAAAGAAAGTTAATCAAGAGAACCTGTTTAATTGAAGATGTGCGTCCCAAACAAATAAAAAACTATTCAACAGTGGTAGCAGAGCGTAGTTGGCGTCGTAGTTGGCGTCGTGGTTCGCATCGTGGTTGGCGTGGCTTGAGTCAAAAATACATTGTGAGATTGTTGCGGAAAATGGCGGATCTACGTTTTCACAATATAAAGCCTTTTCGTGGTGAAGATTTCTCAACGTGGAAGTTCCGAATATCGTCGATACTGAGAGAACATGAATGTTTAGATGCCATCAATAAGGCGGGATATGCTAGTGTACCAGAAAACAAAAAATTAGAAGCGAAGGCACAAAGCATCATCATAAGCGCAATAGCTGATAGCCATTTGGAGTATGTTCGAGATGAGGCCTCTGCCTATAATATGATGCACAGGTTAGAAGATATTTTTATGAAGAAATCAACAAGGAGTAAACTTTTTTTGAGGAGACAGTTGACAGATCTAAAGTATGACGAAAGTGAACCGTTAATGGAACATTTTCAAGAAATAGATAGAATTATTAACCAGTTGAAAGATGCAGGAAGTTGTTTATCAGAGGAGGAGAAAGTAAATGTCATCTTATTATCTATGCCAGAAAACTATGAAGTAATAGTAACTACATTAGAAACGATGCCTAACCTGACCGTGGATTTAGTGAAGGACAGACTGCTAGGAGAAGAGGAAAAGAGGAAAAAGAATAGAAAGGAGGAAAGAAGTTACCCCAATGCATTTATATCATGCTATTCATGCGGCAAGCCGGGCCATAAAAAATATGAGTGTAGGCAAAGAGGAAGAGAAAGCTACGCTGGACGAGGACAAACATCAAGAATTGGAGGAAATAATACAGGACATAGAGAACAATATAATACAGGACAGGGACAGTACAGGCATGGACAAGAACAAGGATTTTCAGGACAGGTGCGGAACCGAGGACGTGGACGAAGTCAGCAGATATTCAGGAGTAGAGGCGGACGACCAAGAGGAGCCCAAACATATAACATTGAAGGTAATGATGTGGCTTTTTTATGTGGTGCAGACACACAAAGCAACACGGAGAGAACTGATCATCAGTGGGCGAAATTCGTATTGGACTCAGGATGCTCTGACCATATGGTAAATCATTTAGAATATTTTTCTGAATATGTGCAATTAAAGGAACCTAAAACAATAAATACGGCTAAAGTGGGTGCAACAGTAACTGCTACTGGAATTGGGAATATAGAATTTGATTGTTTTATTGGTAGGAGACCTGTAAGATGTTTAATTAAAAATGTTTTTTATGTTCCTGATTTAAAAAAGGATTTATTATCAATTTCTAAAATGGAGATGAATGGGTTGAAAGTTAGCTTTTGGAAAGGAAAAGTAAGAGTTTTTAAACATGAAGTATTAGTAATGATTGGAGATAGACATGGTACTTTGTATAAAATTAATGGTAAAATTATTCATAAAAATAATATTAATGATTGTAACTGTTTATTGACAAATGATGAAAGCATTCTATGGCACCGACGATTTGGACATTTAGGTATGACTAATTTGAAGGTTTTGACTAAGAATGACATGGTGACTGGATTGACAGACTTAAAAGATTTGACATTTGAGAATGCATTGTGTGAAACATGTGTGTTGGGAAAAATGACAAGACAACCATTTAATAAAACAGGACATAGAGCTAAAAGACCATTAGAACTGGTACACACTGATGTGTGTGGCCCCATCACCCCAGTAAGTAGAGAGGGTTACAGATACTTCATTACTTTTATAGATGATTACACTCATGTTGTCATAGTCTATTTAATGAAACAGAAAAATGAAGCATTTGATAAATTTAAAGAATATTATTATTATGCGACAAAACATTTTAACTGTGACTTATTAAAACTAAGATCGGACAATGGAAGGGAATATGTGACAAGGGAGTTCAATGACTTTTGTATTAAGAATGGGATTCAGATTCAGTACACTGTGGCTTACAATCCAGAAATGAATGGAGTTGCTGAACGTATGAACCGGACTTTGGTGGAGAAAACTAGGACACTCTTATTAGATTCGAAATTAGATAAAGAGTTTTGGGGAGATGCTGTTTTGTGTTCAGCCTATGTTACTAACAGGAGTCCTACAACAGGAAAAGACTGTACACCAAGTGAATTATGGGAAGGAAGGAAGCCTAATGTTATAAATATGAGAGTGTTTGGAAGTATTGCATACAATCACATCCCAAGACAATTGAGACAGAAGTTGGACAATACAGGCAAGAAAATGATTATGATTGGATATGCAAGAAATGGATACAGACTTTATGATGAGGAAACTAGAAGTGTGGTTATAGGAAGAAATGTTATATTTGATGAAAGAGAGAAAAGTGACTTTGAAGAAAATACTAAAAGAGTATACTTACCTGAACAAGAAGAGAGAAACCAACCGAAAATAAATGTAAAACCTGAAATAACAAAAAAGGAAAAAGAAGAGGAAGAAAAAAGGAAAGATAAGAAAAAAGAGAAAGAAAAAGAAGAAGATTTTGAATCAGCGGAAGAAGGAAAAGGGAGTGACACTGAAACGAGTAAAGAAAGTAAGGAAAAGAAGGAAAGTACAGGAAGTTTAGAAAGAGGGAGAGAAAAAAGGAAAAGAATAAAACCAAAATGGCAGGAGGATTATGAAATGGATTTATCGGACGAAGAAAATGCATTGTTTGTTTTATTATGCAACCAAGATGATGTTCCAATTACTTACCAAGACATAGAAACAAGAGAAGATAAAGAAGACTGGAAGAAGGCTGTAAAAGAAGAGCTAAACGTTCTGAAGGAAAGTGAAACTTTTGAGGAAGTACCAGTACCTGAAGATAAGAAAGTAATAGAAGGAAAGTGGATTTTTACAAAGAAGGATACCAAAGAAGGAAATATTTTTAAAGCAAGACTTGTAGTCAGAGGATTTCAACAAGAAGACAAAATTGAAGATGTATACTCACCAGTATTGAGGATGCAGACATTAAGAACACTTTTATCAGTGGCAGCATATAAGGATTATCAAATGCATCAGATGGATGTCAAAGGTGCATTTTTATACGGCAGAATAGATGAAGATGTTTACATAAAACCACCAGAAGGAATGAAGACAAAGCCCGGATATGTGTTAAAACTGAAGAAATCACTATACGGATTAAAAAAGTCTCCAAAGTATTGGTATGAGAAGTTTCATGAGACAATCACAAAATATGGTTTTAAAAGATCTAACAATGACTATTGCTTGTACACAAAGGGAAGTTTGTACTTATTATTATATGTGGACGATTTATTAATTATGGGACCAGATTCAAATAACATTGACAAAGTAAAAAGCTTTTTAAATAATAAATTCAGGATGAAGGATCTAGGGACAGACAATTTAATGTATTTGGGAATTGCTATTAACAAAACAAATGAAGGGATAACAATTGACCAATCAAAATATTTATTGAGTGTACTTAAGAAATATAACATGCAAGACTGTAAGGGATGCGACACTCCAATGGATGCTAATTTTAAATTTGACGAGACCAGACCGATAGATATGACTTATGAAAAACAATGTCGCTCTTTAATAGGATCATTGATGTACGCCACAGTAGGCTCTCGACCAGACTTAGCTGCTTCTGTATATTATCTAAGTAGGTTTCAGTCAAGACCTAATGCTGATTTATTTAAAGCACTGAAGAGACTTTTGAGATATGTAAAAAGAACAGTTAATTTGAAATTATTGTATAAAAAACATGAATGCGGTGAACCTTTAATAGGTTTTGCTGATGCAGATTTTGCTAGAGATTGTGATAGAAAGTCGACATCTGGTTATTTGTTTAAAGTTTTTGGTAATACAGTTGTATGGAAATCTAAAAAACAAAGTTCTGTTGCTTTGAGTACTACAGAAGCCGAATATGTATCTTTGTGTGAAGCTATTATGGAAGCATGTTGGATTGTAAAATTATTAAATGATCTGAATATTAATACAGAAAGTATAACAATTTTTGAAGATAATCAAAGTACTATTAAATCTATTAAGAATCCGGAACAAAAAAGATTGAAACATTTAGATGTTAAATACAACTATGTAAAGCAAAAGGTTGAAGAAAATTTTGTGAATGTTAAATACATAAATACTAAAGAGCAAATAGCTGACATTTTGACAAAGCCTTTGTGTAAGAGTTTATATAAGAATTTGATACCTCTACTAGGATTGTGTAATGAACATGTAGAGTAAGATATTTTAAGTGTAAAGATGAGTAAGTAAACTTTGAGGGAGAGTGTTGGATTATGCAAAGTCTACTTACTCATACATGATATTTTTTAATCTATAGTAAGACTCGCACTTGACGGTTTAGATATAATCTGTTGGTTGGTTGTTATGTTTCTGTGTAAGGAAGATGTGATTTGAGAATAAAAAGAAAGTTAATCAAGAGAACCTGTTTAATTGAAGATGTGCGTCCCAAACAAATAAAAAACTATTCAACAAATAACAAAGTATAAACTAGCTATTGATTAGAAAAAATAATAACATCATAATAAGTGACAAATATTTATTTATTAAATAATAACTTATAACAGCATAATAAATTATTTATACTAAGATATTTATAAAAACGGCAGTTAAAAAATGAATTACATACTCCATCATAAAATTTGCAAAATTATCGCTTAAATTTGTAACAAAATGAATACCCATAGAAACAGAAAAACAAGCTCACCTAAAGAATTACAATATTTATTTTATAATAAAAACTCTCAATGATATCTTTCTGATGATATTCATGATTGATTGATGATTATAAAAATTTTCAAAAACAATAATATCTCAAAAACTTTTTTAAAATAGATGTAATTTTAATTACAACATAACATTTTATGAAAAAAAGATAACTTTTTGATAACATTATTAACAATAAAAAAAACATATAAAACTTCTCTACGCTAGTTCATTTTGGTTATGCCATCATGAAAAAAGAGGCAAGAATATTTTTTTCACTTTTTTAAATTATTACCAACCTAAAAATAAATCTGATTAAACAATTCAAACCTAACCATCTTAGGACCAGAACTACCATTTATTTATATTTGTTTACCTTTTTGTGTGTCCAACTGGTGATTGGACAAGATTACCGAGATTTACAGACAGAAGAACGAAAATTATTATGACACTAGTAACGAGCAATATGGCTGAAATTCAATGTCAAATTCATCATGGTTTGTAGGTAATAATGAACATGTTGATGCTGATATTACTATAGATAGAGATAGATACCTACAATTAAAGCCATCTTATCGCTAGGAGCGTTCTCTTCCAAACAACATCTAGGTGGAGAAAAAAGGTCACAAATAACACAAAATTACCTACGTTAAAGTCATTATTTTTGTCAATAGGCATTTTTCCATGTTCTAACTTAATGATATCATACCACAGCTTCGGAACTTTTTTGGGCTACTACTGAAAAGATGGAGCGAAACAAACTCAGACTTTATTTATCTTGCCACTTTTTCTAGATTTACAATAAGTTTAATACAATTATGTCTTTGTGAGAGCCGAACATTAATTTGTTTGCTCACCATTAATATGAACCCAGGACTACTTTTCTCGTCGACAAATATAACAATGTTATTCTCCCAATCAAAATTATAATTTTCTAAACAAAAACTAACTCTTCCTTCTTTGTGATGAGAATATAGTTCTATTTTCTTGTCTGTCCTGCAGCACTTCTTCCCCGCTTCCTTCAGTCTCCTCCTGACTGTATTCAAGGAAATCTAAAACAAAAAAAAACAAGTGTTGGTTCCTTTTACATAGAACATGATAGTGTGAACCAACGCTATACTGCTGCAACTGTAAAAGCTTGTGTGGCCGCAGCTGTACAGGCCCTGATCACACTTTACCTTAGCAAACCAAATGAACACTATGATTTTTTTGATATTTTTGAGACTTATTTTTACTTTTATTGTTATGATAATGAATTATATTATAATATAAATTTATTTATAACAACCACTGAGATATCGGGCGGATATGGAAAATAAATAAAAACTTCATTACTATAAATTGCACTTGCACAGCCAAAGTTGCTTTTTACAAGTGCAATTTATATTATTAAGTTTGTATAGTGACAAAACATTATAAAAAAAAATATATAACTTTATTACTATTTTTTCCCAATTAAGGAGGGACCTAACTAATAAATATAACTTGTGACTCGATTAAATTAAAAGCAAAATATTTTTTTGAAATAACTCTAGCAGGGGTAGTCAATAAATTATTATAGAGTATGCATTGGGCGAAGGATTGCCTTTGCAAATTTTCCATCAATTCTTTTTTATAGTCGGTCTACTTCCTGAGAGTTTGAAACAATCAAATAAGTAAGTATTTAAGCAAACTAAATGCCAGTGTTTTAAAATATGCTATATATTTTTTCACTCTATTTCTATTGATAAATCTAGGATTGATGCAATAAACTCACATTGTAAGTAGAAGAAGTAGCTCTCGTACTGGGAAAGGGATCAGCGGAGTGTGCCGCGACTATGGCCGCGTCCTCCCCTGCCGTCGTGGCTCTCTCATAGCGCTGGCGGTGGTGGTCTTCGATGGTCCCTGACTCTTACCACCGCCGCAACCAGAAATAAACAGTTTTTCGCTAAAACAAAACGACAAACTTAGTTTATTTGCTATTTTAAAAGTTATTAGTAAAACCATCTCAAAACTAAATACAAAAATGGCATCGATGACGTTGGTCGTGAGTAAAAGTTAATAACATTTTAAAATATTGTTGATGGTTTATATATATATATCTACATTTTTCAAGAAAAAAAATGATACCTAGCTAAGTAAATGACACATCGCTCAGGTATCAAATGGCCGCGGGCGGTCGCGTAGGTAAACAAACAAGATAATAACAACAGATTGTTGCACATCCGTAAGATTCATCCATTTATTTTGTAATGTGATATTTAAATTGAATCGTTATCTGATAGTCAAACACTCGTAATAAAATCAAATAATGAATTGAGTCTTTTGTTATAATTGTTACGTTTATTTATGAAAATTTTAAAACTCAACTTTAGTTAGCTAAAAGTGCTTCGAAACAGTGAGTAAACATAAAAACAAGTAAAGTGTTTGGGAAACTGTTTGTGTGTCTATAAATTCGAATGAAATTAATCCTTCCTAAATCTTTAAAACAAATAAAAATCTCACTTTAGTAACTAAATTTAGGTTTTAATTGATGTGAGGAAAATCATAACTAAGTTAACCTGTTGTTTTTGTTTACACTTTCAAACATAACGAAAAAGTAAATAAATAAATAACTTACCGTTTCTCCAGTCTGATCACAAATGTCTTTCACACGTAACACGCAATTATTCACTCACTCTCTACTTGGGATAGCGAAGGCGCCATATTCATAAAAAAATATTTGGTAATTAAAACAACATGCAAACCATACCAGACACCAGTAATGCCGAAAACGTGACTGAGGAGCTCGGGTCCGGTGGCAGACTGGCGGCGGCGCAGGGAGGCGTGGCCAACCCCCAGTATTTTGTCTCTATTGGACGTTAGCTTTGAGTCTAATCGCACATTGGCAAATATTGATAAAATAGACAACTTCACCAATAATATCAAGGAGACTTTCTTTCTAACACTCCATACTGCGTCGTAGTTATAGATATGTATAATGGGTAGCATGACGTGCTGCCGTGTGTACGAAATAAATAAATAATAATAAATATTTGACAACATTACATACATTGCTCCGATCCCAAGCTAAGTAGCTAAAGCACTTGTGCTATGGAAATCGGAAACAACGAAAATATCGTTTTCTACATTGACCCGACCGGGAATCGAACCCGGAACCTCACGAGATGGCGACGAAGAAATCAGCGATTAAATAATTATATCCTATTCCAGATGTTCAATATGCCAAGTTTGTGACATCACGAAAAGGCTACCCTATGGTGGAGTATGAAGGCAACCGGTACTTCTTGCGGAAAACCAAGCTGAACAACATGATGAATGAGAGGAGATGGCGCTGCAACCACTGGGCCAGGGGCTGTCGGTCCATGATGGTCACCTACAGAGACCGCATACTGATGGTTCGGAGTGACCACATGCACTGGTGAAGTTTGCCATAGATACAAAGACAAAATCACGTAGCTGTCCAAGATTTAACATCTAACCTTATTTAAACTAATCATGAAACACATTTTCAAAACACTTGTTGTTTGATAATTATATCTGTTATATCTTTAATCCGCGTACATATACATTATTATCTTAAGCTAAAGGCCATAACACCTGCTTTTGTGGCACATTTTCGTGAAATTTTACATAAAGTGGACTGCCTTGGTAGACTAAAATATTTTTTTCTTTAATCATTTATGTTGGCATTTTTTGTCATTAAAAACAATTCCATCAAACAACAATAGGTTCCAAAGTTATCACTATTTGACTTTTAAAACATATTATTTGTTTGTATATATAAATATGAGTGCAATTTTAATGTTCTATTTCACAGTAATGTTCGCGAGATCGAAATTCGGGAACCCAATTATAGCGCATGGTAACCACAGATACGGCCTTAAAAATGAGCGTGGAAACGTTGAGAAGAAACGCTGGCGCTGCAATAAATTTAGTTATGGCCATCGGTCCTCAATGATCCGATTGAAAATCAGATCGTCTTCCACAACAATAAACATACTCATTATTAGATGTGTGGCCAACTCTTTGCATTTTTTTAAATTTTATCTAACTAGGTATTGTTTTTGATCGATTCTTTATGTTTAATGTTATATATCTCTTGGCTAGGTGTTGATACTACGGTACCTAAGTGAAAGGTTTTTAGCTACCTATAGTTTATTGACGTCGTATTTCTTACCTTTTCGTATTTCATTTGTTTTATTTATACCGTCTATTCACGTCGTCGCTTTAAAAGTTAATGCTAATCTATTGTTTTTTGGTTTGATTGAATTGTGTTAAGTTTAGTGCTTGCAAAGCACTGAAAAATTCAACAGGCTTGCGAAAACGTAGCCAAGTGGTATAGACTACGCCCGGAAAGCTTAACACACAGGGTTTGATTCCTTGTCTGACACGGTTGTATGCACAAGCTTAAACAAACTTGTGAAATAGATGATTTGTTGATTGCAGAAGTACAATTCATTGCATCGTGTTATGGCAACCGCATGCTGTACGTGGACGGCTACAAGTTCAAACGGCACAAGCACAGCAGCCGCCGTGGCCTGGACAGGTGGGTGTGCGCCAAAGCCAACTCCTCCTGGTGGTGCAAGGCCGCCATCAAAACTGTCAACGACGAGATTGTGTATTGCAACAACGTCCATAATCATTAACATATATTCACCTAGAGTTTTAGACTGTTGATATTTATGAGTATGATTTTTAATTCGCATTTAATTGACTTAAACTTCTTTGTAGCAACTTGTTGTGTGCCAAATAAAAATAATCATATTTCAATTATCTTTCATTGGCACCTATTGAATAGCACATAATAATACACTTTAATATTTTTCGTTTTCTTTTGAATTTGACAGTGCATAATTAGTTATAGAATATAAAATACAGCAGCTCATTTATTTTTGCTCATAAGGTTTGGTTTCATCTTTAGTTGAAAACTTGTAACCACTGCATGCGCGAGAATAAAGAGCCTGTCTTATTGGTCCGTTTATTTCAGAAGTCCAATTCATTGCATCATGTTATGGCAACCGCATGCTGTACGTGGACGGCTTCAAGTTCAGTCACCACAAGCACACCAGCCGCCGCGGCCTGGACAGGTGGGTGTGCGCCAAAACTAGCTCAAGCCGGTGCAAGGCAGTCATCAAAACCGTCAACGACAAAATTGTGTATTGCAACAACCAACACAATCATTATCAATAATACAATTCATAAATATGCACCCGTCGATTTACCATAATCGTATTTGAAATTGGTTGTTTGCCTAATAAAATGATTTACATTTTTATAATTATTTTCATTGAATCTCATTGAATATTTTAAATTTCATTTTCTATTACTTTTATTTATTTAATGCAAGCCTAGGTGTCTGCATGCTCTATAGACCCTCTTTTATGGACGGCTACAAGTTCCCTGTCCACAAACACACCAGCCGCGGATTTAAAGCCAGATGGATGTGATCATCCACGGCAAAGTGCAAAGCTTCTATCATGTCAGTGCTAAATGTACACAACCACTGAAAGTGTTATCATATTCGATAAAAAAAACTTGTATAAGTTACACATCAATCTCAATATTCCTGTTCAACAAATCGAGTTACTAAGTAAGATACTTTCATTAAACGATATTTGAATTGAATAAGACATGAGTTTTGATATTTAAAACGCAGTAGTTCGTTAACGTTTCGTTCGTTTGCTTATTACCTTAGGTTTTGTTTTATCTCTAGTTCCAAACATTGTAAGTTTGAAGTTTGAGTTAGTTTTTTATTATAGAAAAGATCCAAATGACATCCAAAATTGTTGCAATCACAGCATGTACCAGAATAAGAAGCCTATCAAATAGTTTTTTTTTTTTGTTGATTTCATTACACCAAATCAGGGCAACGCATGCTCTGCTATCCAGGCAGCTTAGTCTTCACAAGCCTTCAGTCGCGAACACTTGCACGTGTGCGCGACTTGTAGGCTTGTGTGTGGGTGGGTGCGCGTCAAAAATAGTGGCACCCATTGCAGCGCCGTTCTCAAAACCGTCAAACCGTTCTCGAAACAAAAAGATGTGATTGTTTTGCAAAAATGAACACAATCACTAACGTAATAGGTTAATCAAATAAAAGTAGAGGGAATTTGAAGGAACACAATTTATGACTTCGTAACTTTGTTTGGACTAGTAGGAAGGTCAACATATCAAAAGGCTCAACCCGCACTCCTTAAGCCGGGCGGACGGGGAGTAATTTTTATAGTTTTTCGCTTAACTATCGAGAACTATCGGAAATGATAGGTGATGAAATTTGCTAAACTTACCCAAATTTTATACCAACTCCAAAAAAACCGGGCAAGTGCGAGTCGGACTCGCACACTGAGAGGTTCCGTGCCACCCTTAAATTGAATTCGGATAGGATTGAGTTAAATTTTTTTTTGATAGAATATCTATTAAGGCTTCCAAATACGTGTGCTAAATTTCGTTAGTTATGTATGTTTGTTTATCCGCTTTGTACTTTTTGAGGTATGTGTCAAAAGAAATACTATGAAGTAAAAATATCATTAGCAAAATTTTAAATTGCTTTTAAATAACTCCATAACAAAGGCTCCAAAAGGCATAAAAGACTCCGAAATTATTTTTTGAAATAAGAAGAAGACAAAGGTGTTATTACAGCCTTTTTTTCCTTTTTTTCAAGACGAGAAGACAGTTATAAAGATTGCACATAATATTTTTTAATCCATAGTATTTCTTTTTTCCCATATCTCAAAAACTACTTAATCAATTTTGATGATACTTACACTTGCCCGTATAAAGAAAGAATAACCTCGACACAATATCTTGCTGTCAATAAATTCGTAAACAATACAATTATACAAATATTAAACATACACTTGCAAAATTTTACACATTTATTCGGACGCCTAAATAGATCACCATACTAAAATATTATCCAATTTTAACGACGTTAAAAAATACAGGGCGAATTTGAAAACGGTTTAAAACTGGACTGAGTAAAACTTGCAGCACATCTTATTAGCTTTGATTTTGTAGAAGGCCTCACCTAGCTAGGTCGCATAGTTTCCGATATAAATGAGAAAAACCTAACAATTCTCCCCCACCTTCCGGCTCAAAAGGTACAGCCTGGGACTTTTGTTATGTAAACCTCTTCACAAGTCGAAAAAATGTTACGAAGTCTAAATTTCCTCTACAATCCTTCGTTGACTGAGCTATAAGCACAAGAAGGTTCTAGTTATTTCAATTTCTATTTTCTGGATGCATTCATATATTTTGCCACGATACACTGTACAACTGGGAGAGAGCCCGCCAAAGACGAGTCCAGCGAAGCGCAAGGCAACCTGGAACAAGAAAGTGTTTCGTCGGTTTTAATGAATGCTTTTAAATTCGGTTTGATTTTTTTTTTTACTCAAAATAATTAGTCATATAGGCATAAGTGCTTTTGCAGATTTTTCAACTAAAGTAGATTTATAGTAGTAGTATTTAAATGAGGTACTTAATTGTAGAAGAGGTATTTAACTGACTCATTTGTTGCAGTGCCAAAGTATACGAAGTCCCGGTGGGGAAAACCGGTGATCCAAATCGGAAAGTACAGGTTCTCCCGGCACACTTCATCCAAGGGGTCGAAGTCCAACGTGAGATGGAACTGCACTAGATGGAGCTCCGGCTGCAGAGCTTTCCTTGTCACGGATAATGACAAGATCGTCAGTATTGGAAACCAGCACAAACATGACCAGTAGAGAGTGCTCCTTCTTGTTGTTGGTTTTGTCGTGAGAAGAAACTGTATTTAGAACTACAACTGCGTAGTTTTTCTCGTCAATGTTCACGAAAGCATCGTCAGAATCGCAAATAAAAAAAAATAGTTTTTTTTCCCTTTTTGGTTTTATCGTGAGGAGTAACTGTAGCTGAAGCTTCAGCTCTGAAACTTTCCTAGACTTCGAGAGTGACGATCGTCAATTGGGAATCAACACATAAATTGATGCCGATCATACGATATACCTCATGTTTTTGTGAAGAATCATGTGTTTGACTCGAATCCTAGCTGTTTGGCGATTCATATATGAATATTTATGGTTCATGCCTTAAACTAAATTTTTGATAATAATACCCAGTCGCAGCTTAACAGGCCTTGAATTCGTTGTTGAGTTATACACAAATCAGTACAATGGCCCGATCGTGAGGTTAAGTGCGGAAAAGACCCCAGCCAAACTAACTACCTATATACACAAATCATTTTGTAGCTAGGTGGTTGTCTTTCAAATCAATCAGTATAGGTATAATTTTTATTTTTGGAAATACGTCTTATCTTAATCATTTTTTTTTTCACCTTGTTATTGTTCCAAATTCCTTAATATGGTGTGTCCTAATGTAAGCGTAATATTGCTAGAATACCTTTTAAAATGTTTTAGTCACTAAAATCAATCGTAGCAGGTAATGAATGGTATAAACTTTCGCGAAAGTTTATTAATGTGAATGTGCATGCATGGTAGTACGTAACCTCATTCATATTATGTCATGATGCCGCAGCTAGTCTTAAAATTAAGAATTATATTATTAAGTTATTTCAGTTTTCGTCTCTTAATTTGTATGTGCCCAGCCATATCTATAAGAAATAATCATTAAAATGTACGTAACCTACCGTGCAGTTCAAATTATTTTTTGCATTGTTTCATTTCATTTATTTATTTATACTTTATTGCATGGCCAAAAATTTGTACAATAGGTGGACTTAACGCCATGTGGCGTTCTCTACTAGTCGTACCTTTGGGCTAAGCAGAAATGATTGTGGGTGGTGCGACAAATAAAAAGAAAATCAGTTACTTTTACAAAAAAATTGGTTGCCTGTAAAGTCGGTATACGGGCGAAAGTTTTACGTGACAACGACTTTTTATGTCTGTCTCTCTCGTTCTTACGCGTGCCTCTCACTCGCTCTCAGTGCTGCGCGCGCGGGCCTCTCTCTCGTTCGGTGACTCATCGTAACGTTACCGAGCGTTACACTTTTTCATAAGTGACTCCCAGCCGCAACCTAATTTAAGACGTTGTCACGTCAAAAAGGTACATTTAACAAAGGTTTTATCTACTTATAGCATCACATTCCATTCTTCTTAACTGATTTGAACTACTGGCGATATTACTATTTGTTGGGACCTAATTAATTTCATAAATCAAAAACTTGTTATTTCTTAATTTTTAGGTCCAATATACTCGTTCAACAAACGCGGGCATCCGTACGTCCAAATCAGTATATACCGCTTCTACCGTGACAAGGGATACCTGGGGCCGGGAGTTTCGTGGACCTGCGCTCAAAAATACCGTCTTGGATGTAGAGCCACCATCACCACTATCAAGGACGAAATAGTGGAGACTACGAATGAACATAATCATTAGCTGCTAGAATATAACTGTTTTTTCAACACACTTGCTCAAAATGACGTTTTTATTCCACCGATTTTTGGCACATAATCATAGATATTAAACACGCGTGCTTTTTCTGTATATTATTGCACTAGTGCCTTTTGTTTATTAACCCGACCAATTTACATTTGTACCCTAGTACCAAGTAGTAAGTAAGAAGATGAAGCGATATAATTTAGTCGGGTTATAACTTACACAACAAACAGTATTTATGAGAAAAATAACAGTATGTACATATTTATTTAAATGGTAAATCCAGCTTTATTACTAAAAATAACTCAAATTCATTTAAAATTTTCTATAATTTGTGTTTTAAATAACGAATTATTACATTTTTAATCTTGGCTGTTGGCCGATCTAGTGCACGCCATAACCTTGCGCGCGCATCAGTTTCGCGGCAAGAAAAAAAAACAACGCGCCATTTTTCGTAAATAGTTGGCGGCTGTTGTGTGACGAATTTTGGATTAATGGCAAGTGTGTTGAAAAACGTCGTATGAAACACGTGTGCCTGTGACCATTATATACGCGGCTTTCTTATGGCGCACTCGCTTTCGCTCGTGCGCACACAATATCGCCTTGTATATAATGCTCAACTTAGCACACTTGTATCATAATGTATTATTTCAACACACTTGCTCAAAATGACGTTCTTATTCCACCGATTTTTGGCCCATAATCATAGATATTAAACACGCGTGCTTTTTCTGTACATTATAGCACTAGTGCCTTTTGTTTATTAACCCGACCAATTTACATTTGTACCCTAGTATCAAGTAGTAAGTAAGAAGGTGAAGCGATATAATTTAGTCGGGTTATAACTTACACAACAAAACAGTATTTATGCTAAAAATAACAGTATGTACATATTTATTTCAATAAATGGTAAATCCAGCTTTATTACTAAAAATAACTCTAATTCATTTAAAATTTTCTGTAATTTGTGTTTTAAACACGAATTATTTCATTTTTAATCTTGGCTTTTGGCCGATCTAGTTCGCGCCTAAGTCTTGCGCGCGCATCGGTATCGCGGCAAGAAAAAAAAAAACAACGCGCCATTTTTCGTAAATAATAATTGACGACTGTGACGAAGTTTGGATTAATTACGAAGTTTAATATTAATGAAAATATCTACTTCAAGTGAAGAAAATGAAGAAAACCTATTATTAACCTCGCCGGACATACTACGTAACGAGGCGAAAAACGCGTGTGAAAGTCTTTGCCATCAAAATCGAGTGAAATGTATTTTTACTAACTGTTTTAATAATTAAAAACTTAGTAAATGAAGAGTCTTGTTTTTTACTCGCAAGTGTGTTGAAAAACGTCGTATGATACGCGTGTGCCTGTGACCATTATATACGCGGCTTTCTTATGGTGCACTCGCTTTCGCTCGTGCGCACACAATATCGCCTTGTATATAATGGTCAACTTAGCACACTTGTATCATAATGTACTATATTGATTATTTTTGAGGCTTAAATGCCATTTCGGGTAATAATTATAATTAAATAACGAAGTTTTGTTAAATTTTATGAGGCTAACCTTAGAGAATAATTTTTATTATTATATTTTCGGCAATATTGCAATGGGTTGCATGGGTATTAATATTAAGACTAAAATATATTTTTTATTAGTTTTTATTATTAGTTTTATTATTAGTCAAATTCTTTGTATAAATAAACCCTTTTGAATATTCAATATTAATAGATATTAATGTTCAATATTCGAAAGGGTTTATTTGATAAGATTATCGATTGTTATTACGATCACGGCTCAAGATTTTTTGTCCATCTCGTATAGCTTATGTTGCGTAAGTGTGACTAAGACACGCACACATAAACAATAACGGAGTTTTTACCTATTCTCGGGCGTAATAATTTTGTGGACTGGCTCTTAATCATAATCTGTGCCAAAAAGGAACAAAAATTATGTTTACAATACTTTGTTACGTACTTCAAAGATTTTTACAAAAGTATTTTTTATTATTATAAATTGTTAGGTAGAATAATTTACCATGAAAAAAGAAAATAATATGATTTTACTAACTGTAAATAGAAACACATGTAACATACACATAAAACTAAATGTCATATTAACTATTGTATGTCTGATATGGAACAGTAGGAAAATCTGGGTTAAGTGTTCAGCAAAATCCTTTGTCAAAGTGTTTTTGGCTTTTAGACTTAATTGCCATAACGGGTACTTGCTATTATAAGTACTGCGTTGTATTAATTAGTTGATTTAATTTACGGCTAATGAATCAAAACCTTATCATGACACTTCTTTGGTTAAGCTTAGTGTTAATCTAATCATAACTGTTAAGGTATCGTTATAGTATTTTGATAAGTATTTTCAGTGAGTATAAATTACGTAAAGACTATTTTCGTACTTAATAAAGCGTAACTATTTTTATAATGTTCTATTTGTGTTTAAATGAGGTATTTTTTTCAACTCCCGCTTTAACATCAACCAATATAAAATTAACTTTAAAAAAGTAAAAACCGACTTCAATACCAAAATGCACTAAAAATTCTTAAATAAACTCAAACCCAATTTTTTTTTTTGGAGTCGGTGCTGTGATAGGTGATGCTTGATGGTCAAAGTGATGGCACCGACTCCAAAAAGAAATTGTTTACCTAAAATGGGTTCCTTTTCTTTCAATAGTCGAGAGTTTATTTAAGAATTTTTAGTGCATTTTGGTATTGAAGTCGATTTTTACTTTTTTTAAAGTTAATTTTATTTCTTCATTTTTAGAGATTACAGGAGAAGGGGGGAGAAGCAAGTTGCATCTTATGACTTTGTTCTTGAAGAAGCTACAAACTACCTATTATAAGTTCTTTCATTATAATTACTGAACTCCTAAGCGTTAAGGAGTTCCACCATCAGCTCAGACCCACAATATGTTGACTACCAGACGTAACAACACGTCAACATTAAGATTCTAGTACAAAAGTACTATACGTGCCTTTAAAATTTGAGGGTTTACCTCGATTGCACCAAGATCCTGTCATCAGATCCCAAATTGGAAAAAATGGGACCAACTATAGAAGGTATACCCTCTAAGTTGGCGAAATTTTTTTTTCGAATCGGTAGACAAACGACTGAGATATGAGGCAACATAGATAAAAAGAACATACAGTCGAATAATAACCTCCTCCTTTTTTGAAGTCGGTTAAAAATGGTAATGCTATGACCA
Source organism: Pyrausta purpuralis (assembly GCA_963924145.1). NCBI lineage: Eukaryota > Metazoa > Arthropoda > Insecta > Lepidoptera > Crambidae > Pyrausta > Pyrausta purpuralis. The sequence goes on from OZ001643.1 coordinate 27,378,995, forward strand.
TTAGCAAGTGCTTTTTAAAACTAACAATTACAACGAAATGTTTTAATGGATATTAACTAAATATTTATTTAATATCGTCAATTCAGATTTTGCACTGTAGGCAATGTTTCGACAGCATCCGTTTTTCCAATATCCATGGTTACATTGGAAACAGATCAAAGTATTTGATGCCTCGATTTATGTACGAGTATACATTTAAGAAACAAGTTGACTGTTAGTTTAGCTGTGGTATCATTCATTTTCATTTTTCTACAGAGCCAATTTTCACAACATCCAGCAAAGGAAATCCGATCATACAAATCGGTGTGTACCGGTTTAACCGGTACAGCCGCAGCAAAGGGCTGCAGCTAAGGTGTTCCTACTGGCCTTGCAGTAAATGGAGCCCAAACGGCTGCAGGGCTAGCAACACTACCTATTAGAATGAAATCATTAAGGCTTCAATCGAGTATAATCTTTATTAATTAGGTATAAACCAAAAAACGAAAAAACGTTTTGAATAAAGATTGACATATCAGCGGAGCTCGTAATCTGTTCCGTAGCAGAGTTGGGGATTACGTCTGTACGTGTATGCTCTATCGGGGTTGCAGTAAATTAACTATTCAAGTGTTTATTAAGGGTCCAAAACACTGTTTTGCTTCAATTATACGACTTATGATTGTATTTTAACAGGATATGATTCGATGAATGTAATAAATAAGCGTAATATACATATATCTATACTAATAATATATATATAATATGTTAAATACTAATAATATATAATATGTTAAAGAGCGGGGTCTCCTGCCACAGGTACCACGCGTACTTACTAGGTAGGCTCCAGCCTTAGCACTGAAATTGTTTTGTAGAAAATGAAATAAACGTTTTTTATTTTTTATTTTTATTTTTATTTTATTATTTTTATCTATACTAATATTATAAAGCTGAAGAGTTTGTTTGTTTGTTAGTTTGAACGCGCTTATCTCAGAAACTACTGGCCCGATTTGAAAAAATATTTTTACGTTAGATAGTCCATTTATCGAGGAAGGCTTTAGGCTATATAACATAAAGATACGACTCATAAGACCACAGCAGCAATGAAAAATATTGCGAAAACGGGAGAAAGATATTCCTTTCGAGAGCTTCCGCTGCGTACGCTGCGGAAACCGCTTAAGTTACATAAAAATCATGTATGACAGGATTATTTAACATTAAGAGTTTTATAATAAAGTCTGCGACAGCATATGTCTATCTTTTATGGTTGACTTACTACATCCTTTTTTATGTCAATAAATTTGTAAAAAAATAATGCATTATTTTTAGAGGTGTATTATACACACAGATATATATTCTTAGCAAAATAAATATATGCATCATCACGAGCATTTCATTTAGAACAAAGTTGCCCTTTTTATCATTTGATTTCAATAAATATCTTAGGGTCTATCACAGTTTTAACATAACTCCGCACCAAAATAATGTTCGCAGCTTAATAAAGATGAAATAAGAAACCAAAAATTTGCGCACGGGCGGGACTTGAACCAGCAACCTTTTGGCAAACCGGGCCAAACGCTCTTACCAATTGAGCTACCGTGCTGTTAGTCCGACCCTGCGAAATTTGTGGTTTCTTATGAAAACGTCAATTGCGTGACGCTTAGCGCCATCTAGCCGTCTGTTTATGAAACAGATGGCCCAAGCAGTTATTCTTTACAGAATAAATTCAACTTGGAAATTGATGTCGCGTCGCTATTTAATGCTTTAGAATGTTTTTAACACTCACAGTGTCATATTTTATATTCATAAAGATGAAATAAGAATCCAAAAATTTTTCATAAACTCAAACTGTTTCATAAACAGACGGCTAGATGGCGCTAAGCGTCACGCAATTGACGTTTTCATAAGAAACCACAAATTTCGCAGGGTCGGACTAACAGCACGGTAGCTCAATTGGTAAGAGCGTTTGGCCCGGTTTGCCAAAAGGTTGCTGGTTCAAGTCCCGCCCGTGCGCAAATTTTTGGTTTCTTATTTCATCTTTATGAATATAAAATATGACACTGTGAGTGTTAAAAACATTCTAAAGCATTAAATAGCGACGCGACATCAATTTCCAAGTTGAATTTATTCTGTAAAGAATAACTGCTTGGGCCATCTGTTTCATAAACAGACGGCTAGATGGCGCTAAGCGTCACGCAATTGACGTTTTCATAAGAAACCACAAATTTCGCAGGGTCGGACTAACAGCACGGTAGCTCAATTGGTAAGAGCGTTTGGCCCGGTTTGCCAAAAGGTTGCTGGTTCAAGTCCCGCCCGTGCGCAAATTTTTGGTTTCTTATTTCATCTTTATGAATATAAAATATGACACTGTGAGTGTTAAAAACATTCTGCGCTACAACGTGCGCTTGTGCTAATTGCTATGGTTGCTGGCTTCTTAGTTACAATAAAACTGCGTATGTTTTGCGTTAACATATTTTACTATTTTTATTCGAACATTATTTTCGAAGGTGTTTTATACACACGGGTATTGATTCTTATCAAAATAAATACATTCATCATCAGGAGCATTTCTTTTTGTACAAAGTTCACATCATTTGATTTCAATAAATATATTAGAAGCTATCACAGTTTTGAAATAACTCCACATCAAAATAATACTCGCAGCTTAAGTACTTACAACGCGAGCTTGCGCTAAGTATGGTTGGTGGCTTCTCACTTACATTAAAATATGTGTTTTGCGTTGAAATATTTTCCTTATACATACCTATTGGATTAATTTTATACAAAACTACCTACCCTTAACATAATTTCATTTCAATTTATATCTTAGAAAAAAATGCAATTTTAAATTTCTTCGCAACAAAATAATGCGCGCATGGGCCATGCCGCTGATCGGCCGGCCAGTACCTCTGAAAGGCACCAAATACATTTGTCATCACGACCATTTCATGTTGAACAAACATGCCCTGTTTATCATTTGATTTTAATTAATATCTTAGAAGCTATCACAGATTGGAAATAACTCCGCAACAAAATAATACTCGTAGCTTAAGTAGGTTAAGTAGGCTGGCCTCTCACTTACATCTATACTAATACTAGCGGACCCAGCGAACTTTGCTTCGCCCCTAGCACCGTCCCGCCCCGGCCCCGTCTCGCCCAGCTTCGTAATTTTAAAAGTTAAGAAAAACACTATAATTTATCAGTTATCGAGCGGGATGAAAAATGATCAAATTACTAAAATGGCTATAAAAGGGGGTTGGTGATAAAAAAATTAAAAATTTAGGGTTGTATTTATTTTTTAATGCCACATTATAAAAAAATAAAAACAAAAAAATTCGTCCAAAAAATAAAAATAAAATAAGGGTAAACAACCCTTATTACTTAGGAATATGAAAAAAAGATAATAGCCGATCCTCAGACCTACTGAATACGCATATAAAATTTGGCAACAATCGGTGAAGCCGTTTCGGAGGAGTACGGGAACGAACATTGTGACACGAGAATTTTATATATAAGATTATAAAGCTGAAGAATTTGTTTGTTTGAAAGCGCTAATCTTGGGAACTACTGGAGCCATTTAAAAATATATATTTTTGTGTTAGATAGCTAATTTATTAAAAAAGGCTTTATCAGGCAGCGACAAGAGGGGAAAAAGCAAACTCAAAACGCGCGGATGAAGTCGCGGGGGACCGCTAATATATTTTTAAGCATCTTATTTGTGTGTCATTTTACCATTGTTTTAATGATTGCTCTAAAGCAAACTTACATTGGGACATTTATCACCATTTTAATTACTTTATTTTTTTGTAACTTTGCTGCACAGTGAGTTTTACTTTTGGCGGAATGAATGGCTTGTGGCATGTCAGCCGCTTAGGAATAGTGACAGCGAGATTATTAGCTTAATTAATTGATTTATGAATAGCTATCCAGAAGTACCTGCTTAATTATTCATAAAATAAGGTATCTTTAAAAAAAAGACAGCGTCTGTCCATTCGTTTCGGTAGCAGATAATCTTGGATGAGGCGAACTAACTACGAGTAAAACAGCACAAGTATTAAATATATGAGACTCAGGTTTTAAGAAGAGAAAGTGTTCACAAATATATTCTCTCAATATTCAGTTGATCTATTGTCATTTAAAGTGATTTCAGTCTCATGTCGTAACTGATATTTTAATGGTTTTTATTATTTTTCACTTTTCGTATCTTTTTTTTAAATAAATGAGAGTATTTAATTATGGGAGGTATGGGAGTATAATAAGTTCATAACATAAAAATAATAAATAAATGTTTGCACTTTTATTTCTGTTTAATTATTTCAGAAGGCGTAATCTACACAACGTCCATATTCGGGAAACCGGTGATCCAGATCGGGCGCTACCGATACAGCCGAAGAAGCGACTGCAGAGGTCCGAAGGCACAGTGGGTGTGCAGCCAGTGGAGCCGCGGCTGCCGCGCGTCTATCACCACCATCTGTGATGAAATCATCAAGAGCTCCAACACCCACAGCCACTAATGTTGATAGATCTTACACAAAACGGCTGTAGTTAGCGATGTGACTACAGCCACCGACAACAGGGCGCGTATTGCGAAGCAGTTTTGATAGGGAAGCGGCTCAGCTTTACCGTCTAATTAGCAATTCGTATTGCGTTTTCGCATGATATTTATGATATTATTATTTAAAAAAATGAAAATTTAACGGCTAAAGTTGGATCGCAATACGCCCCCACATACCTAGAGAAATACCATCACACAGTAAGTAAAAAAAAATGAAAAAAAAAAAATGATTGCACTGTGAGTTCTACAAATGGCGAATTTAGTGTCTTACGGTTTCAACCAAAATGCAGAAAGTTGAATCAGTGGTGGAACATTTGCAATAACATGTACTATAGTTTTGTCTCATCATGCCTGTTATGTACTAAACCAACGGTAGTGTTTACAAGAGGGCTGCTGAAAATGTTCTAAAAATCGTAATTTATAGCGTATCTACGCTACAGTACCGTAAGCTGTGTCGGAAGTCTCAACATAGTTTCCTGTAAATCCACCAGGTGGCGCTCGAAAAATGCTGAAACAAAATTAGTGTTTTCGTGTATTTATTGATTGAGAAGAATTTTCGAATGAAGCTTAAAAATTACAAATATTTTTTAAGATTTATTAAACATACAAGCTACATAAGTTAAAATGATATTTGATGAATGTGAAAATCATAAAATTGAAATTGTCGACGTGAAATGTCAAAAATGATGCATCAGACTACGCCCGCTGCGGGCGAAGTCTGATGCAAAATTTTATATATTCATAAAATATCATTTTAACTAACGTAGCTATATCTTTAGTAAATTTTAAAAAATATTTGTAGTTTTTTAAGCATCATTCAAAAATTCTTCTCAATCAATAAATACACGAAAACACCAATTTTGTCTCAGCATTTTTCGAGCGCCACCTGGTGGTTTTACACGAAACTATGTCGAGACTTCCGACACTGGTCATTGGTCTGCGGAGATTGGAAAATATCGAAGAAGATAGATATGACTACCACTATTATAGATACTTTTTTATTACTTTCCAAAGCAAAAAATATGATTCAATATAACTAAACACAAGTATATGATATTTTTAGTATGAATGTTTTTTATTTTTATTTTAATCTTTTTATCGTAGTTCTTTTACTGCGGTCTACGTCATACAGATAGTAAAATACTGTTTTCCCTTCCATTATTTCAGCTATTCACTCTTACAGAAGCACACATGTACTTCGGTTCAAAAATCTAAAATATGATCTCTTTCTTCGATACGAATCGTCATCTCCCTTCGATGTGCTCGCTGTAATACTTTTTAAAATATTTGTTAAAATGTCAAGATTATGTTTTCAATTATTATGTTTTGATAGAGTTCGGTATAATAGGCACACAAATAGTCATATATTTTAAGAAGTATTTATAAAACTGGCAAGACATGAAGACTTTTCTTTCCAGATCCGGACCGGTAGAAAAAGGTGCTGTTAATGAAATCGGTGTAGCGGTCATGAAACTAGTGGCATAAAAAACTAGTTGCATACTAGTATAGAACCCAATTTCAAGTCAGGTCACACAGTTATGAAGTGAAAAATGGTACAAGTTAAGGCTTTGAGCCTTAACTTATACACAAAAAGAATATTGTTGACTTCATGTTGCGATCGTTATTTTAACTAAGAAATCGCACACCATATTGAGTTTTGCTCTCGTGTTACTGTTTGCCGATCATAGTCACCTTATGCAATGGGTAACAAAATATTTTATTTTTAGAACTAAAATTCACACTGTCTCGTTTCGGAAGGCCAGTGTTGGAGTGGGGCCTGCAACGGTTCAACCACTACTCGACGCGTGCGCACGGCCTGCGTGTGTGGCGATGCGTCAAGTGGGCCAGCACCAACTGCCGGTCTTCTATTACTACGACACAAGATAGAAAAATCCTTAAAGTGTCCAAATTTCACAACCACTAGGATCTTAGCAGCTCATCGTTTTATTTTAAGAATTAAACTTATACCCTTTGCGTGAATTAGTGTAATAAAGGGTCTTAATGTTTCGCATGAGGAATAATGAATGCCACTCTAGATAATATTATTTTGTTTATCAACACAAATAAACATGTACACGTCAAAAAAGTTCAAAGTGACCGCTTACTTTTTTGATGTGAGTCTGTTCAATATTATTAGTTTTTGAATGCTGTTATTATATTATTATTTAAAAAATGATTAGTTAATACTTTAGTACAGTTTTAAAATTATTAATAAGTCTTTATAAGAGGGCTCACATTTTATTCTTAACTCGTAATATAACGTTATAAATACCATGCAATTATTTATTGACCCTTAATATTGATGGTTTTTCATCCAAGTATCAATTGAAGATAAACTTAACAATAAAAACAATGTAAAGATATCAGAAGTCGATGAAAACAGCACGTGTCAAACAGACTTATTTCTTAAACTATAATGAAAAGTTGGTTTTGATTGGTTTATTTTATTCATATTTTTGCAACATAATTCATGTTCCAATGGTGAAGAACCGGTGCTTATATTTTAAATTTGGCCGTGTTAGTAATCTCCGTAGGTACAAAATCGTTGCTTACAATTGAAAACTGCTCAAGTCTCCAGCCTAGGCTTTATGAGACCTCAGAGATAGGCTTTCAAAATTCTTGTTATGGAATCAAAAACCTTATCATTATACTTCTTGTAGTTTTGACATTGTAATCAGCGGGCTAGCGAAGTTGTCTTACTTACTGGTGTTGTTAATGTTTCATGTATGTACTACGACACCTTGTTTGAGGCTCAGATCAGTAACTGCACACTGCACAACCACTTAATTAGCGTCTTATATGTGATTTTTGTTTTTAATAAATACAAATAATAAAACTATTAAAAGTGCTGCAAGAAGATTAAGCTCTTTCTATTGAATCATCTTCTTTCAGATTCTCCGGATCATCACTTCCGAGAAAGTAGGTAAGATGGTCAAGGTTTTTACGAGCTATATATTCTATGGAAAGCAACAAATATCATTTATATCGTTGATAAATAGAAAACTAAATCATGTGCGTATGCCATATTTTTGTTTTATTTATTTTTGTCACAAATACATATAAGGACCAGACTGATATTTGTTAATATGCGTACTGTAACCTATGTACCCAATAATAAGTAGTTATGTAATTTGGTCGTATCTTAATCTTCTTCTGAATTTTCCAGAAGCAATTTTCTACAAGACGAGGTTCGGTAGTACAGCGCTTTTGATCGGACAACATCGCTTCTGAAAAAAACTATGAAGTTAACAAGAAAATACCCTGGAGGTGCAATAAAAAGAAAACGGGTTGTAAAGCCAGTGTCACCTCGTATGATGGACGCATCATAAATACTACACCCCATAATCACAGCTAGAATGAAGACCTCTCTTCAATGAAGTAAGGACGTAAGATGATATTGATTAAATATTAATTTGTATAAGCAACTGTGGAATACTCGTGGTTGGTGTAATAAAAGTCGAGAAGATTAAGTTAAGTTCTTTTTTACAAACGTAAAATCAAAAGAAATGTACATTATAAAATACAAATACAATTTTATAAATTAGAATCAGAATAACTAAGTAGTAAAAAAGCCAAGATTTACGTTAAACAGTAAATTATAGTAGGGTTTAATTGCACTTTAGTAAACGTTAATTAGTATTTATTATGTCGCTATCTGCATTTTCCAGAAGCAATCTTATTAGAAAAAAATATTTAAGACTTTTAGTGTATTTTGGTTTGAAGCAAGTTTTTTTAAAGTTATTGAAAATTGATGGTCAGTCGCATGGCCTCGCTCTCTCCTTATGGTTAGTCATGATGCGCGCGAGGATGGACCTTCGTATCTGACGCGTCCAACCCAAGTCATTTTGTAACAATTTATGATGTAATATTCAACGTGCTTATCTTTTTGAGTAAAACAATATCTTTCAGAAGCAGTCTTCATCCGGAACCGCTTTGGCAATATAGCTCTTGTGGTGGATTCGCATCGATATAGCAAGGTTTATGATCTTAATGGCAAGATGTCTTGGAGGTGTGTCAAGAGGAACGGAGGCTGTAAGGCGCACTGTTACACCATCGATGGCGTGCTCGTGCATTCCACTTCACATAATCATGACTAAGGGAAAAACCTTATATCCTACAATATTTATCTTATTTGTCTAACAAAACCCTTTTCGCGGCAGTTTTTGATAGTGCAATACAATCCCTTTTTTACATCTACTTTTAGTGAGGATAATACATCGAATGCCTAATCATTACATTATTAAAAGTTGATATATAATTCCTTTTAGTTAAAATATTTTATGTCACATAAATCGCAACTAATGATTTTTATTTATTATTATGTATACACGACTTTTGAATTTTGACAACATTAACAGCTAATTAACGCGATGCAAACGCGCGTTAGTATCGATACAGTCGCGATGCCGAAGCTGGAAATTGACAAATTATAAACTGAATTAGCATCGATACTAAATTAAATCTGTTCATTGCGTGAGTCGCGATGCTGAAGCGCGTTATCAAAATGCGCGACTGCATCGCTGCTAAAAGTCGCAGTCAGGGGTCTCAGAATGCGAAGCTAGTCCTCCTAATAGGATAGTACAAATACTACAAAACAACCGCAGTACCGGACAGAAGGCGATGTGGTTTTGCAGCAAAATAACTAGGAGCCAGTGCCGAGCGTCCGTCATTGTGTGCGGTGATACCATCTTGTGCATCAGGAATTTACATTCTCATGACGATCTGACTTACAGATCAGGACAACTCCGCGACTGCGTACTAGTAAGAAGGTATAAATTTATTGATAGCTTTAAAATTTTTCTTTTAGTAAATATCTGTATTTTTGGTGAATTAAAATGAGGTATAGTGTAAATAAATATAAAATACCTAATTAAAAAAGTGGTTTACAAATAAATATATGGGAACGAAGTCCGTACCTAACATATTATTATTTTATTTTACAAAATGTTTTCAAATAAAGAAGTGATTACGTATGCTTTCAGAATACTTCCTTTCGCAAACAAAAACTGGCAAGCCATTAATTGTGGTGGGCAATTACAAGTTCTATAAGAACAACAGAAGTAGTGGTCCTAAATCATCCTGGTTCTGCTCCAGGAAGTCCCAGAATCCACCCTGCAGAGCTTCCCTTATGGCAGTTGACGGTGTAATACTTCACTTCAACGGTGAACATAATCACTAACCAAATATGTAACTAAAATTATTGAGAGTATCTACTTCTTTTTCTGCATCATCTCCGCTGGTGAATATATAATGTTAATATGAGGTTGTATTGAAAATTATTGTAATCTCTTGTCGTCTTTAGTTTTAATGCAACTTGTATCAACACAATAATAGTCAAATATAAACACAATGTGAAACAAAATCAGGACACCTTTCCGTCCGTTTTTATTTGCTTGCTGAAAGTTGTATTCTTTTGGAATAATATCAGTGAATAAAAAAACCTACTTTTTAGTTTTAAAAATATCTGTGTTCAGCGATTTATAACTTAAGTTGTGAGTTTTGGTTTATGGATAAATTATTTCGTTTAAAAGGACTGTAAAGATTTTTTACAATATTTGTCAAGCAAAGTAATATGGCTTAGTCATTATCTTTTAGAGTCTACATTCTGCACATCATTATACGGAAAGACTATTCTTAAGTTCGGAAAGAATTTTTACCGAGAGGCGTATCACTATAGCGATGGAATAAGGATAAAATGGGAATGCAAGAAAGGATCCTGTCCCGCCAGAGTTGTATCGCGAGATGGCGTCATTATCAGCATTATTGGTAAACACAACCATTGAGGACACTGTTAGAGGCAGTCACTCCAGGGAAATGAATGTTGAGAACTTTGAAAATATACGATTAATAGAATGTTAGTATAAAAAACGTTAGTTGTAACCTTAATAACAAATCAAGTTTAAGAAATAAGTTGTTTTTGTGTTAATTAATTTATTGTAATATTTTTGGTTTGTAAATCGCCAATTATGATTAAAAGTTATATTATTCCTTGAAATTTTATTTTTGAATATAAACAATAACTAATAAATAATAAATATCCTTTGGACATTTCCACACATCGCCATCTAGTCCCAAAGTAAGCTCCTCAAAGCTTGTGTTATGGATGCCAGACAACGGATATAATACTTAAATACTTTTTTTTTTGTAAATACATACGTGATATACATAGAAAACACCCAGACCAATACAAACAGACATGTTCATGCACACAAATGTTTGTATTGTGCGGGGATCGAACCCGCAACCCGCTGCGTAGTAGGCGATTTCTCGACCACTACACCTGACGGGTCGTCGAATATAAAACCATTTTGTATGAGTTGATGACAAGTAGCGTCAATTCATGGCGCACGATATTTTTTCATGATGTCAGTTCTGTACGCTAGTAATTGTAGTTCAATGACTTGAATGAGCAATGAACGTAATATGACTTGTCAATATTAACGAACAGAAATCTTAAAGGTAAAACAAATATTTTAGCCAGTTCACAACGTCATTTGTAATCAGTTCCAGCGCCCAAGTTCACGACCACTCGGTTTGGAAAGCCAGCCATCCAACAGGGCAAATATCGCTTCAACAGGAATAACAGGAGCACAGGACACAAGGTCCTGTGGGTCTGCTGCTGCGTCAGCTCCGGGTGCTGCGCCACCATCACCACGTATCAAGACATGATCATTAAAGGGAACACTGAGCGTAATCACTGATTGAAAATAACTATCAAAAATTAAAGTGCTCTTTTACATTTGTGGTGACAATATCGCATTTCCAAAGCAAACTAAACTAGCCTTACCTATTGGTATCGATATATATTGAAGTTACTGCTGCTGGACAGAGGGCTTTATCCTATTAACTGTGTAGTTAATAGGATAATAATAGGTAATGTTCAGGACAAAAACTACGTCAAATAAGTATTTTTTAGTTGTTGTTTTAATAGCGGTGTCAGTTCCTTACAACACAACGCAATGCTTGATAACTTGGTTCTGTGTTATTTTTTCGATTTTGTTAACTTATACTTTTACAGGAAATTTTATTTAGAAAAGATCGTCGTGTTCGTTTAGTCCTAACTCTAATGTAAACATCAAAATCCATAAGATATAAAATCTACTTAATATAAAATACGAACAACGCCTCCTTCTTATTATAATACATATATATTGTTATTATAAGTACGAGCGTATATTCAAACAAGAAACAAATAAATAGTTGAATAATTAGTATAAAAAATGCACTTAAAAGTCTTTAATAAACTGTTGACCCTTGAAAGGAAAGGAAACCATTTTAGGCAAACAATTTCTTTTTGTCGGTGACGAATGCATCAACGACCTCCATAGTGTAGTAGCTAAGCACGCTGGTTTCAAGGCGTCGCCGCTTCGAGGTCTCGGGTTCGATTCCCGGTCGGGTCAATATAGAAATTAAAATTTTCTATATTGTCTCGGGTCTGGGTGTTGTGGCACCACCGTTGTGTCTGATTTCCATAACACAAGTGCATTAGCTACTTACTTTGGGATCAGAGCAATGTAGGTATGTGATTGGTGTCCAACATAAAAAAAAAGATTAAGGGACTTTATCACTTTTTGATTTACAATTGATCATAGAGGAACAATTACTAATTAAGTATCCAGAATTACTTTTGACAGCTTTAATTTTACTCAAACAAAATTAATTGCTTTTGCTTGACTATAAATACGGGTGTCAATATACTGATATGATATTAGATATTAGCTTTTTCAGTGTTTTTCTTCGGTTGGTCATAGTGTCCATTTATTTTTATTATTTAGAGCAAGCTGTGTTTACTACTTCTCGATATGGTAAGCCCGTGATTGAGATTGGGCCGTATAGGTACAACCAGTACCACCACCATAAAAGACGAGTCCTAAGGCTACGTGGACATGTGTAAAGGCCAGGCGTGGTTGCAGGGCCACGTTAACCACGATCGATAACGTTATCATCAGGGTAAACAAGAAGCATATTCATTAATAATTCAAATTTCTAGATTTTGCATGTAATTAATGTAAGTTAATAATGTATTTCGCTATCTGATTTTATATAATACATATATGGTTTGTGAAGGTACATGGTCATCATTGGACATAATTGCTGATTTACAGTTGTTAGGTTTCTAAATACGTGATAAATTAAGACAATTTATATATTTTATAATTAATATTATTTTAGGTGTAAGTAATATACAAACGGCTTTATCAAAATATTTTGAAGCATGTTACGAGTGTAAGCCACGTCTTATTCCGTAATTAGTACACACATTGTCAAAATATTCATAACGTTGTGATTTTATATCCATGATTGTCTTCCAGAATTCCAAGCGACATTCGCTACCTCTCGGTGGGGTAAGCCTGTGATCCAGATCGGGAAGCACCGATTCAACAAATACCATCGATGTAATGGCCCAAAGGCTCGCTGGCAGTGTGTCAAATCCCGCAATTTGAACTGCAAAGCTACGTTGATCACATTTGATAATGTCATCGTCGGTTACAAAAACAATCACTGCCACGATTGATCAGTATTTTTTGAATTCTTGTGTATCGCAACATAATAAATAGTTCTTGTTTCATTTACTTTTATATGTCTGTTGCGCAATTAAGTGTATGTATCTATTTGGAAAATCCGTCGGAATCACGAATATATATTCTGATAAACTGACGGCCTGTTATATGGTAATAAAACGTTTTATAAACGATACAAAAAAATAAATATGAAACTAAAACCTATTTTTTTTGTCTTACCTATGCGTGTATGGTGTTTATTGATAGGTCTTTTAAAATGATATCGAGGTTTCTAAGACCATTTCTCTAAAAGTCTCACGTTTAATAGATAGACGTTTCCAAAGTGGTAAAATGGACGTTCCCCCTCTCCCCATCTAATTTTTGAACTAAGCGAGTGTAAATTTAAAAATAAACATGATGTAGATCTTGACAAAAACTTTCAACGAAAATTGTTGTAACGAAAATTTGATCGAAAGAGATCGTACCAGTAGCTTTTGAGGTAGAGCACATTTTCAATAACTGCATACATAACTTTGATATTTATACAAATACTATGAAAAACAAAGTTATATTTCCTGTCAACAAAATATTGTGGTATTTTGGCTAAATGGAAGTAAGTGGATATCTTATTCAGTTAAAGTTGGCACGGAACCCTTAGTGTTCGAGTCCGACTCGCATTTGGCCGGGTTTTAAAAGTTATTCTATCGTACTTTTTACGCTTGGTTTTAACGGTTCTGGGTCTAGCTTTGTTGACCCACTCGTTGATTTGAATGTGACTGTTGCTATTTTTGTGGTTATATAATTATTACTTACAAATTTATTTTAGAGCCTACTTTCACAACCTCGCGTTTCGGGAATCCAGTTATTGTGATGGGAAAGCATCGTTTCAACAAATACTGTCGAAGTAAAGGCCCTAAAGCGACGTGGGTGTGCGTCAAGGTAGCGGGCGGCTGCAGGGCGACTCTCACCACTATTGAGGATATAATTATTAAGGTCAACGACAATCATAATCATGACTAAGTATTTATGAGCCGCTAGAAACTGAAGAATGCTCATTCGTCCTGTGGTGTTACAAATATAGTACATAATGTATGTATTTTGCCTGTCTCAATGTGTCAAGCAAAGTTTAGAAAGTACAGATAGCAATAAAAATGACTGTAAATATACTCCACTTTCCAAATCACTATGACAGTCGAGAATGTAAAAATAAGACGACAGATAGAAGCTCCAACAACATAAAACGTGAATTTGTTCAGATAAACAAAGATATTTCAAAACCAAGTCTTTTACTAAAATTCATTGATAAGGCATGTAGTGTGAAAAAAGAAATTGTAAAAAAAAATACGAATAATTCGTTCACTGCCGAGGACCATTCCAGCATTGCCGCCTACTCGGGCTTGAGTGTTTACGGCGATGTATTTTTCTGACGTAATTTTGTATGTAGCACTCAAATCTGAGTGTTTCGTCACCAGCACGCTGTGTGCCGACCATTTGGGCCTGAGTGTGTATGTTTTTTAAATAATAATACCACAAATATTTTTTAACGATTTTTTATTAAATTACGCGTAAAAATTGTGGTTTCCTAAGTTATTCTTCGTATTTTTTAAGCCATTCGAAGTGGTAATAGATGGTAAGATCGGATTACGGGCTAAAATTGGCACTTTAACTTCATTTTCTTCTAGGTATGCTTCATTAACTTGTTTGTCCTCAAAGCCAATGTTCAGTACATCACGGTTTGGTAACCAGTTATCGTGATCGGGAGATATCGCTTCAACAATTACCATTGGAGCAAAGGGCCTAAAGTAACATGGGTCTGCTCAAAGGTGGCCCTGTGCAAGGCTACTCTTACCACTGTTGATAACTTCATAATCAAATCAAATAACATACATAATCGTTAGTAGTATTTCGTTATTTTTAAAAGGAGTTAATTATCATATATAACATGTTTTTACTAAATTTTATTTCAAGAACTAGTTTACCTACCACATTCCTGATTTTATTTTATGTTAACACTAGAGAATAACAATATTTTCCAACCTGGGATAAATGTATTGTTAGGCTAAAATCCCACAGAAGTGGAGATCATTACTAAAAAAAATCAGAAAAGGATGAATGAAGTCGCGGGAAACTGCTAGTTTAGTGAATCTCTCGATGTTAGAGCACAGATATTGAAAGCCAAGACTCGAGTCAAAATTGCGGTCTGTCATTTCGCCTTATTTAATCCTATTTTCCCATAGAGCCCGTCTTAACTACGTCGCGTTTAAGGAAACCATTTCTTGTTATTGGCAAATACAGATTCAACTACCGTACCTGTGCTACTGGTGTTTAGGCCCCAAAGTGAAGTGTGCTCAAAGGTCCCAGCGTGCAAAGTCACTCGCACCATTTTTGTAAGCCAGTAGTGTGAAATTATGATTGTCGTGTTTTGCAGATACAAAAAAAGTGTGATACGTACAACATACATATATAACATTAATGAAAACCTTCAGGTGAGTATCCATTAGAGCAACAAACCGTGGCTGCTCACTTCGAAGCGTAGGCTCGACGCACGTTGAGGATCAAGGTGAGGCATGACGCCTTGATCTCTCACCTTGATAGATGAGGCATCGTGTCCTCTCGAGTGGCCTCAGGTCGAGCGAAGGCTTAACCCCGAGTCTGCCTCAGTTGGATACGCAACTTTACAGGTACCCTGTATTGAACTAACGTGTGTAGGATATGTAAATCTTTTGCGGGTTATTCAAAAGGGTAAACATGAACGAGGTAACTTATCCGAGAGTCACTTCATTGGTCAAGGCCGTTATAGGTTGTGGTACCACCGTTGTTTCCGATTTCCATAACACAAGTGCTTAAGCTACTTAGCTTGGGATCGGAGCAATGTATGTGATGTTGTCATATATTTATTTATTTATTATTTAAAAAAAGGCCCTTATAAACAAGCTCAAAATCAGACAACGAGCGATGGAGAGGGGTATGCTGGGTGTTTCTCTAAGGATTCGAATCAGAAATCAGGAGATACGTAGAAGAACTAAGGTTACGGACATAGCCTTGAGAATCAGTAAGCTTAAGTGGCAATGGGCAGGGCATAGCGCGAAGAACTGATGGCCGTTGGGGCAGGAAACTTCTAGATTCTAGAAGGGTCTCCAACCTTTCGACCAAAGACGCAGCGTAGGACTTCCACCGACAAGATGGACAGACGACCTTGTAAAGATCGCAGGATCAAACTGGATGCAGACCGCTTGCGATCGGTCGGTGTGGTAAGCCGTGTGTCCTTTGGCTGATAATGATGATGATGAAATATCCCATACCCCACGTTAATTCAGTGTATGACTGTCTTTAATGATATTTTGGCCATAGTGATTTGATGAGGTCATTAGCGCATCGTTCTAGCTGGATGGTAACCTTTTTTGTCATATACGAGTACATAAGTAATTTTGACACATTACTTAGTCAGTTAGTGTTGGGGAAGTACCGGTACTGCCGGCACAAGAGCGCGACGGGTCCGAGGCAACGACCTCTATGTTACACTAGACACGCTGTTTAGAACAAACTTTGTTCTACAGTAAGTTAAGGCCAAATGGAGCATCTGTGTTTAGTCCGTTGCCATAAACTACCATGTCAAAACGTTCCTTACGTCAAAAGACGAAATAAACAAATTACTTAAATATCTGTTATAGCGCCCGTACTTTAACTTAATTTGAAAGTAATGTTTTTGTTTGGTTGTATGTAGTAAATTAAAGTGATTCAAAGATTGTGAAGTTGACGGCATAAAAGTATTAATTTTCGTTTTCTCACAATTTTCATAGAAACCCAAAGATCAACCAAAAACAGACATGCCAAAACTCTTATAGGTAGAATATGAATTATCGATGTGTAGTACCCTTTAGAATTATAGCGCCAAGTTATACCTATGAAGTATGAGTTTTATTTCAATTGACTTTATCGTTAAAGTTCAATTTGCTTAGCAAGTCCAAAATTGTAAACAATATTTTAAAACTTAATAATAACAGTGAATAAATAAAGTAGGTAACTATCTAATAGAAAATTTATCTGTGTTAAATGATTATTGTCTATGTAAAATTTTAGTTTTGCGTTTCTTATTTTCAAATGAATAATTTTGTTAAAAAGTTATGTCAAGCAAGATTGTTTACAAAATTTGACTAGAAAATAAAAACGCACT
The DNA here is from genome assembly GCA_963924145.1 of Pyrausta purpuralis. NCBI lineage: Eukaryota > Metazoa > Arthropoda > Insecta > Lepidoptera > Crambidae > Pyrausta > Pyrausta purpuralis. The sequence continues at coordinate 27,396,198 of OZ001643.1, forward strand.
TTAAGTAAATATCTGTCTGTCTGTAGTATTGTTAGATAATTGGTACAAATTATGTTGTTTTAATATTGGTAGGCATATTATTGCACTTTTTTGTGGAAACATCACATAAACATATATTCGCCGTCGAGTGCGTACGAAGCGGACGTGTCGCTATTTTTGCAGAAATATTAAAAAGTGCCGTTAAGCTAAAATCAACTCAAGATGTATCAACTTACGACAACTTGCTGTTTGTACCGGTAAAGTGACTTGAGACACCTGGGTCCCGAGAAACCAAACGGCAGCACCCCCGCGAGTGATAAGGACGGGCTCCTATTTTTGCACCTACTCGCGCACCGGCGCTTGCGAATCTCATCGTAAGCAAAAACAACACAGATCAATATGCCGCGTCCACCCGTTACTGGAAGTGTCCTGAAAGCCGCCCGTAGTGACTCAAACTTGTCAAACAAGCAACAATCATCAGAAACATCCGATGCCACGCAGATAACTTTCCGGAACAAGCGTAAGCTAGAAAATGATAGCGACGAATTGAAGAGTGATATTGCCGAAATGAGACTACAAATGACAGAAATGCAAAAGCAAATGAGTGAAATGATGACGTATTTGGCATCAATTAACAACATGCATGTGGAAAACCTAGGTAAAATACGTGAAGATATCTCTGTCATTAAGGACCAAGTCAACAACATCCAATCGACCACAGAAACCCATTCAAAAGAACAGTCTAAAATAAAAGCTGACATTGAAAATCTACAAAAACGTAATAGCATTACTGAAAAGAAAATCGAATACTTGGAGTCAAATTTCCAAGCTGAAAACTCTGCCGCGAATAATATCAAAACACAAGAGGAATTGGTGTTTGAACTCAATGAACGCTCCTCACGGGGAAAGAACATTATAATATCAGGTTTACCAGAACCGAAAGCATCAAACGCACAAGAGAGACGTGCAGAAGACAAAGACGCAGTAAAAAACATTATTAGCCCTTTGTGTACCAACCTCCCTGAACCAGATAAAATCTTTCGACTTGGTAAATACCACTCAAACAAAACAAGACCTGTGAAGGTTTGTTTTGCATCTCAGAAACCTGCAATAGATATCCTGCGATGCAGAAAAAAAATCACACAAGAAAATATCAAAATTTATTCCGATCAAACTCCCCAGCAACAAGCTTTTATGAAACTTCTGAAAGAAGATCTTGAGAGTCGTACGGCAAGTGGAGAAACAAATATTGCGATAAAATACATTAGAGGCGTACCAAGGATAGTGGACATTACTCCAAAAAACTCGAAAACCCAAAAAACAAACCCATCTACAAAAACATAGGAACAAACCACATCACTTACCAAACTACGAGCAACTATCTAGACATAACTTCAAACAAAAAATCTATGAAGTGTCTTTACGCCAATGCCCGTAGTATTGTCAGAGAAGGTAAATTTGACGAACTTTCATGTGTCGTAGAATCATTTCAAAATACTATTCACGCCATTATTATAACTGAGACATGGATTAAGTCTCAAAATGAAGCCAAATCATTCCATCTGTCAGGATATACGCACTACTACAACTTTAGACAAGCTAAAAAAGGGGGTGGTGTATCAATTTTTATCCACAACTCACTCAAGCACGAACTCGTTGAGGAGAACTCCTGGGATGAAAACCATTACCTTTGGATTCATGTTAACAAATTCTCTTTGGACATAGGTGCTATATATAAACCGGAAAGAACGAATGATGAAGATTTCTTCGAATTCTATGCAACACAACTGGAACCAAGAAAGAGGGCAGTAATCTTCGGCGACTTCAACTTTGACCTACTTAGTTTTGCGCAAAACGTAAAAGAATACAAAGATGTGATGAAAGAACATGGTTATATGATACTTAATAAGATTGATAATCTTCATGGTACTCGTGAAACAAGCAAAAGCAATACCATTCTCGATCACGTTTGCACTAATCTAAAGCAAAATCGATTTCACATGGCGGTCGTCGAATCTAGTATGTCCGACCACAAACAAATATACTTAGAGATACAATACTGTCAGCCTAAACCTATTAAGACGATGAAATATGAAGCAATAAATTATCAAGAATTATCTAAAGCTATAAAAGAAAACACTAATAAAAATAAAAATATTAATTATGAAGAATTTGAATCGAACTTTAAATCTTGTATACAAAAAAGTAAATTAAGAAAAAGCAAAAAATGTAACCCACCGAAGCAAGGATGGATAAACAAAAACATTATTCTAAAAATTGACGAAAGAAACACACTATGGCAAAGGCACAAAAGAAACCCAAACGATGAACAGTTAAAACAAGACTTTGTTTCAAAAAGAAAAGAGGTCAGATGCTCCATACAGCGCTCAAAACGGGATTACTATTTTAAGGCATTTACAAATTGCAAACAAAAACCTGCTAAGATGTGGAGTTTAATAAATGAGCTATCATGTAATAAAGTTAAGGACATATGCACCCCTAGCAAACTTAATACAGAAACACACACAATCATGGATGCGCAAGAAATATGTGAGCACTTCAATAATTACTTTTCAACAATTGGACAAGTACTGGCTGAACAAATCTCTAATACACCGTTGTACGCTCACCAAAACACAGATGCAGCAAATTCGATTGAACCACAAGACCAGACACTAACACAACTGGAACCAACCACTTCAGATGAAATTAATAAAATCATAGATAATTTAAAATGTAACATAGCGTCGGGCATAGATGGAATAAATGTTAAAGCTGTAAAAAGTGTAAAAAGCCAGATAGCCGAGGAATTAAGTAAGTGCATTAATAATTGTCTTAAAAAAGGAAAATTTCCAGAGTCTCTCAAGTCCGCCAAAGTTTCCCCAATTTTCAAATCCGGTAGTAAAACCGATCCCGGGAATTACTGACCTATATCTGTGCTGCCAGTTATATCAAAAATCTTTGAAAAAGCTATATCTAACAGACTTGAAACATACCTTAATTTAAAATCAATTATCTACGGCAAACAATATGGTTTTAGACCAAAGTCAAATACACTTTCGGCCACCATAGACCTTATCACCAAATTAAAAATTAACATTGACCAAAAATCTGTAGCTTTAGGCATATTTATTGACCTCAAAAAGGCGTTTGATACCGTCAGTCACGAAATACTTCTTCAAAAGTTGAAGGAGATTGGTGTCACTGGTGCAGCACACAACATTTTTAAATCATACCTTTCTAGTCGCAGTCAAGTAGTCAGGATAGGCAGAAACCAAAGTAATTCAAAGACCATAACTTTCGGGGTTCCTCAAGGCTCAATTCTGGGGCCAATCCTATTCTTGATATACATTAACAACATAAAAGACATTGGTCTAAAAGGCGACATTACCCTATATGCCGATGATACAAGTTTGTTTTACTTTGGTCCCGAGATTGAGCAGCTTGTTCAGGATGCACAAAATGACCTAAATTTGCTGCATCAGTGGTTCCAATCTAACCTGTTAACCATTAACCCTTAACTACCTACCGGGAGTCTCTCAGACTCTGGCGAATTTGTTTCTTGTCTTAACTCATCGCATGCGCGTCTTTAGTCTTTAAGCGTTCATGTACCTTCCGCCCTCCACCCGCAGCATCACGTCAGCGCTCGTCGAGGTTACACTTGCGCGCGTTTGCTCTCTAGTGAGTATTTAAAAATGTTTGGAGTCTTAGAGACTCTAGGTAGGTACTTAAAGGATTTTTTTCTAATCATGTAGTTTTTATTATTTTAGTAAAAAATGAGATTAAGTGATACAATTATTGAGCGCTGGTTAGAGCAAGAACATGCTACTGAAGACGACATACAAAATGCAGAATGCAGTCATGGGGATGTGAATTTTGGTCAGAATTTCATGCTGGGCGAACAGTCCAGATCGGATTCGGAAATTGACGGTGAAGAAGTGGCGGATTAAGTGGTAGATACTACCAATTTTGTGCCCCAAAACACGTCTTTAGTTCTTTTTTCATCAGACGAAGCTGACATACCCTTGAAACAATTGCAATCTTGACCAATAAAAAGAAATTATTTTGGCAAAAACTGGTTTCGTTGGTGACTGTGTTGCGACTGGACACAGAGACATTTTCTGGTGATGCAGGAAGTAGTTCTGAACAACCAGAAAGGTTGAAAATCCGCAAATACTGCTCTCAGTGTGGTCTTAAAAATAAACGGAAAATCCAGTACTTGTGTTGCTACTGCAAAAACCCTTTTTGTCTAAAATGTTCCTATATATTATATGGGCTTTGTAGACTAAAATTGTAAAAGTTTAGGGCTTGCAATTTTGTTTATATTCTGTCATTTCAGTCATAATTTATGAAAACATTTATAAGTTGATTGTTATTTTTTTATAAATTAATGAAGAAAAGTTCCTACTTTTAGTCATTTTTTTTAAATGGAGCTCAATATCATAAAAAGTTATTTTGTTAGTTTTTTGAAGTCTCAGTGATTATGGCATTTTTAAAAATAAATATCTTATATTGTTTACGCCTTAAATACATTTTTTTGAAATAAAAACCTATAAAAATAATATTTTATATATTTAAGTACCTTACGATACCCTAGTTTTTTGTTTAGAGTCCCGAGAAGAGAGGAGTCTGAGAGACTCCAGGTAGGTATTTAACGGACTGAAACAAGGGGTAGGTAGCTAAGGGTTAATATCAATAAGACTAAATACATGATATTTAAGGCCAAAAATAAAATAATCAATGATTATGAACCCTTAAAAATAAACCATCAACCGATCTCTAGATCTAGCTGTGAAAAATATCTAGGACTTCTAATTGACGACCAACTCACATGGCGGTCACACATTGAGAAAATAAGATCACGAATATCTTCTTTGACAGGATCACTAAGAGGCTTTGCTCGTTGTGTTCCTTACAATATCCGGTACGTCATTTATAACTCTCTTGTAAAACCCCATATCGACTACCTTATTGAGATTTGGGGATCCGCTGCAGCATCTTACCTTAATAAAATCCAAAGAGCACAAAACAAACTAATAAAAGTATTGTTCCAGTACAATTATCTAGCACCAACCGACAAAGTATATAGTGAAACAAAATTACTTAACATTAATCAAACATATGTATACTTGACTTGCATCTTGATACGTAAAATATTGAAAAAAGATATACATACTCAAATAAATTTTACAAAAAGAAAACAAATACAAAAGATGAAACTTCGAAATGCAAATAATCTAGTGCTGCGAGCTCCAAGAACGATTAATTATGGCAAAAAAAACTTAATGTATGAAGGCGCAAAATTGTATAATAAACTCCCAAACGACATAAAAGACGCTCAGTCACTAAAAAGTTTTAAAAGAATACTAAAATTTCATGTGGCTAAAAATATTGCATAACTAATACAAAAACAATAAAGCAAATACATAATCATACTTAAAATTTCAATAAGGTTAGATGTACAGTTTGTTTGTGCATGAAGTTTATAATAAATAATTAATAAATAAAATTTAAAAAAAATAATAATAAATTTCATAAAAAAAAAAAAAAACAAGTATAAAATTTCTTAAATTCTTACCTTAGCACTTCCAGCCCAAGCGTGAACGTAGGACGGCTTTATATCCATTGTAGTGAGTGCAACACAAATCAAACGACTTGTTCCTCCGTCAAAACGTATTTTAGCGCGAACATGAATCTTATGGATACGGTATAAGAGCGAACTAGCTTGCAATCTACTTTCATTGACTTACTGAACATCTTTGCCCGAACGCGAATGACTATTTAGTTCGTTGATTACCCGCTTCGACGCAAATTTTTTAGTCTTATCTATTATGTTAACTTGTTTGTTATCTTAAATTGTGTATTCTCGTATAAGTGAATTATGTAAATTCTTTATGAGAATAAATGTCTTTAAACCTAACCTAAACATTCTCATTTAAAATAATAGACATATGTAATAATACTAGTACATATATCGAATCATAGGCAGAAAACTAAACACCAGCAAGGTGTCATATCTGTTCGATTACCCTTTGCTACCTTTGACAGCTCAGTGTTGTTGTTGTAATGGCTATTGTCATGTTTGGAAGAAATGGTCAAAATTATCGAAGTGATATCTTTTTGGGAATTGTTTATTTTTTAAATGGTTTGTTTTCTCTATTGCTGGAAAACGTTTTCAAATATCACGATGTTAAAATGTATGTGCTATAGTAGCTTAAGATTGATTGCCCACGATTCTTCGTTCTTCGAAACACGACAATAATCTGTATCAAACAGGAGAAATCAAAAATATTAAATATCAACACTTCATACTTCTGTCATTTTAAAAATTTGACACAAAATTTGTTCTGAACAGCGTGTCTAGTAGAATACATATAAGTCTATGGTCCGAGGATGACGTGGATATGCATTAAATACCCAAAATGTAAGGCCACCCTGTACACGTACGAAAACGACATTATAAGAGCGAAAAACGCACATGTACACGAATGAAAATTATGTTTAACCCATTTTACTTAAAGATTGTAATACTAGTCACATGAACCTTATTTACTGTCAGCGCCTGTGTAGGTAATCAAAAATCTTATTGAAGTAATACCACGAGATATTTTTTCTAGTAGCTTATGGTGCGTTTATTCTGTACATGAATGAACCCATTATAATGTGTTTAACCATGCCACCTAGTTAGACTAAAGCGGGCAATAAATATTTTACACCCAAGTTTCTTTTCCGTGTCTACTTTGAGCACCTAATAGTTACTGTCTATATTTTGTTTTGTTGTGTGTTAGTGCAATTAAGCAAGCACTCAATGTTTCTTTTTAAGCATTTTTGAAAGCGTTTCTGACTGCCACGGTATACAGGTCATTACTAATCAATACTTACAATTTTACATTTTTATGCGAAAAGTACTTAATAATATTATGAATCACAGTTGATGTGATACTACTTCTGTATTCCATTATTATTCACAAAGTGTAAAATAAATACTTTTAATTTATATTGTGTAGGGCTATGTGTCGCAAATAAAGAAACTCATACAGATAAACTATTCATTTTAACTAAAATAAATTTCCAAGAATAAGAGTGTATTGCTGTGAATATATCTGATTTAAGTAGATAGAGATGTTTTTTGTTCCCTTTTGGTTTCGTAGCCCCAACTTTCTTTGGCCATAGTTAATTACGTCCGATTGTAAAAATAGTCTGGTTAGTCGTTCAACATTAACATTATTTTTCCATCCTACCTAGCTTACTATTTCTATTTAGCTTATATTTCTTTTGATAACCCAGTTGCTGAGTTCGCCATTTCGAAGTTTGGCAAGCGCGTGCTCATTCTGGACCAGAATCGCTACAACAACTACAGTAAAGTGCCTATTGCCCGAAGAAAGACTTGGCTATGCTCTAGATACCCAAGATGTAAGGCAAACGTGACCACTTTCGACGACGTCATCATCAAAACTAACGTAAAACATTCACATACCTTTTAGAAGCCGTTGTGTCTGATACCCGCGAATGGTTGCCGTTAATTAGCTGAGAGTTAAAGGAGAACCTTAGACGATTTTTCAAGTGAGTCCTATCAGTGTCGCATCTTCGCAATAGTACTTACCGGTCAAGAGGCGTGCTGCATATTTCTATTGCATTTCTGACATTGTAGCCACAACTGTAGACTCAGCTGCTAACGCGCCGATTATTTCACACTTAATATTAGGCACCTTTAACTGTTAATCATTATCAAGGTTTCCGGTTTAGTGGATTATGGAGTGAGACTGTATACCCAAGCTTAAGTAAACTGTAATGCATCCTTTATATTGCAACATGTAAATGTAACGATTACATTTGATTTATTATAAACAAATTTATTTTATTTATTTAGTTTTCCGTACATAACTTTATTCAATCGTACTTTTCAAGTGCGCTTATGTGTGATCTTGAAATGATAAGTAGTAGAAACTATAAACCTTAATGTCATGCTAGTAATAAATGCAAATTTCATATGGCTAAGTTCCTTATGCGTAACTTGTTTTAGCTAAATATCTTTAAGTTTGCTAAATACTGGTAACTGAGGTTCTATCCAGAGACAGTGACAAAATATAATATAATATCCTATTTATTTTATTGACTATCACATCCCCCTGGAAGGGGGCGTGTTTTTTACTTCGCGATTCGGCAAACCTGTGATCATATGTGGGTCCATCGCTTTATAGCGATAAAGATTTGGCTTGTGAAGTACGGTTGAAATTATTTTCAACCGTACTTCACAAGCCAAATCGTTGTGGAGGTGTTGCCGATATCTGAAATGCCGGGCTAGGGTGATGACAATCTAAAATAACATAGACAAGACCATTGACACACATAATCATGGTTAAGTTACTAGCAATCTGAAGCTGAATTACTAACCGTTTGCTAAAATAAGTAAGTGGTTATATCTAGTTATGGGCCTACTTTGGTGTTTGTCGACTGGCTGGCTAACTAATTGGTTTTAAAATAACCGATTAATCGCCAACACCGATCATTCCTATTCTGGAATATAAAACAAAAACTTTTGTTATAAAGTCTATTGTAAAATACCTATGTTTTTATAAGAAAAAAAAAAACTAAGACATGCAACATAAAAAATAACTTAATATCTACCTATTTAAAAACGAAACTTATTATTGAGTTGTTTTTTATTGAGTTTCATGAATTTTAGTCCAAAGGCGCTTATATCAAAAATGCGAAAATTTGTATAGTGTTGTATACAAATTATATTTATTGTGATGCTAATTCCTCTTCACACTGAAACCACTAAACCGATTTTCTTTAAACATTTTCAGTGCCAACGTTTACAACTTCGCGGTACGGCAAGCCTGTTATAATCATTGACAACCATCGTTTCAACCGCCACAGCAGCAGTAGCGGTCTCAAAGGAATCTGGATATGTGCTAGATCCCCCCGCTGCAAGGCAAAAGTAATCACAATCAATAACGTTATAGCCAGCCGCAAAAATACTCACTTGCACCCTTAAAAAGATGCTACACAGCTTGCTTCCTGACCCTGGAAAATCGTAATCTACAGCAGCCTGCCCGATCCTTCACGGCCGCACTTATAGTATTTGGGCACATTATTTAACACAATGTTAATAAATTTCCCTTTTGACAATAAAATTTGTCAACCAACCATGCTTATGATTTTTAATGTGTCCGGCATTTGGTACATGTTTTATTTTGCGCTAATAAGAACATGAAATATCTATAGGTAAAGTTTTTTTGTAGTTTTTTTGATGCGGTTATATGTTGTGGTATATGATCGGTAGTATATGTCGAACTACGTGGGATAATCCACAATAACCATTTTTAAGTTTTTACTTTTTACCAGAAATAATGACTTATTTACGAACCGATTTTAAGCAATACAGTATTATTCATTATCCAATTAAGTACCTTAAATATATTATACAATTAATATGGAGCAAGATATAAGTGTTTCAAGTTGAAATTTGTAAAATTATTTTGCTTTAAATTTCCGCTAAGCGACGCCGGCGCAGGCAACTAACAACACAAACCGTCACCGCGTTTAGTATTAGTTCAGGCAAATGCAGGATGCACCACCCGCCCTCCCTCAATACGCATGCGGCACAGCTGATGCAATTATTAGTACCCAACACCAACGTGCAAAATACCTCGACGCGTTTCGCCACTACACGTGGCATCCTCATCGAGGTCGTCGAGGTATTTTGCACGTTGGTGTTGGGTACTAATAATTGCATCAGCTGTGCCGCATGCGTATTGAGGGAGGGCGGGTGGTGCATCCTGCATTTGCCTGAACTAATACTAAACGCGGTGACGGTTTGTGTTGTTAGTTGCCTGCGCCGGCGTCGCTTAGCGGAAATTTAAAGCAAAATAATTTTACAAATTTCAACTTAATAATGGATTTCCGCAAAGTAACGCCTGATTCCATTAATTATATAAGTGTTTCAACTGAGCGCCAACTCGGTGTGACGCGTGAAGAACAGCAGTTTTCAAATATTTTTTTCGCTGTTCGGGTCGCTGGTGCATACATAAATCACTTTTATGACGGTTCTAACTAATAATTGTTCCATTTTCTATTTCTATCTCTGTGTGTTTATCTTACCTCCTTCTCTAATTCTTTTCATTGCCAGCTCGGCAGGTCTTTGCAAACCTCTTCTAGGAGACTCGTAAATAATTTTGGTGATAAATGGTCACCCTGCTTAACGCCCTTCTGAATTTGGAATAATGATCCAGACGTGTGCAATTTAAGTAGGTTGGTTCTATTTCTTGGTTGTTAAGAGCATTAAAAATCGAAGAATGGGTTATGCTGGTAAATGCTTTCGAATAATCTACAAATGCTATATATATATGTTTTTTAAATTCTGAAATTTTTTCGCTTATCTGATTTATGGTATGCAGGTGGTCTGTGGTCGAGAAATTTTGTCTAAAGGATCGAATGGAGGCATCCTCCGATTTGCTGACTACATTGTGCTGTTTGCGACCACTTCTGCAGAACTACAGGAGATGCTTAAAGACCTAAGCAGGGTGAGCCTCAAGGTAGGACTAACAATGAATAGTATAAAAACAAAGATCATGACCAACAGTGTTACGCAAAGCATAGTGGTTGCGGATCGGGAGACGAGGGAGACGTATAGCATACGGCGATAAATATATCTACTTGGGCCAGATAGCCTCCTTCGACAACAAAAAAGAGAAGGAAAACGGCCGTCGCGTCGAAAACGCTTGGAAGAGCTACTGGTCCATGAAAGCTTACATAAAAAGGACCTTTCTTTGTGCTTGGTACGTAAGTTTCTTGACGTTTGCATCTTACCGATCCTGAGCTACGGTGCGCAAACTTGATCGCTGACAAAAAGTCAGAAGTCCAAACTTGGGGTTTGCCAAGGAGCTATGGAATGCAGCGTTTGAGGATAAAAACCATCCCTTCCATCATTTACAACCTCAGGCCTATGTTGCTCCTCGGCAATTATTAATTCAATGGCCTAGGGGCGTCTGGATGTGTGTTAAGCATCTTGCTTACAAGGCGAGATTGACGACATATACCAATTAAATTATTAACATGGAAAAATCACATTGTCATTTAAAAAAAATATTTTGTAATACTTTAAGAATTGTTTATTAAAAATAAATAAATAAAATTTCCTAAAAAAAATGCCTTATCACAAAATAATAATGTAGAAATATGTTACATATAATATAATAAGTCACTTGTCAATTTTTTCTAGTAATACTCCTAAATCGATAATCTCAATCTTTTCTCTTTGCTAATAAGCCTTATCGCATTTCCACAATTATTTTACGCTGTCTCTAAAATATTTAAAGAACTCAATCGTCCTAATCCGGAAAGGGCACGGAGAAAGAAGATTCCGGGTGAAAATTGGTTTTGGGGTATTTTATAATTTTTTTGGGTTTTTTAAATTTTTTGTTACAAAATCTTTCGATCAGCATAGACTAAATCACAGAAGAAACACTGCAGGTCTGTTTTGAAGTGCGCAAATATTACGCAAAATAATGTCTGTTAAAGGTTCTTAAGGGCTCACCACCCATTTTAACTTGCTATGAGAGACGTTTTTTTTTCTGTAATCAAAAGACAAACCACGCAAGTATTGCTAAAAAAGGCAGCGAACGGTTGTATCGTGTTGCCAATAACAAGAAGAATGCTTGACCATATGTGTAGGTAAATCACCAATTTAGAAGGTAGAGTCGAAGCTCTACCAATGGTTCTCTTTCTCTGCTACATATTGCCGAACAACATCAAATCAACAGTTCTATCATGGTTGGAACCAAACAATAAAGTATGTTCAAAATACTATTTACGACGCTAATTACTCTTCCAATGACCAAAACATAAATTATGAGTCCTCTTCACCACGTCGCGTTTCGGCAAGCCCGCCATAGTGGTCGGGAGGTACCGGCACAACATCCACTACAACAACGGCCCTAGAAACACTTGGATCTGCGCCAAGTACCCCAAGTGTAAAGCCAGCATTTGCACAATTGAGAACATGATAACGAAGATTTTGAAATTGCATAATTGAGGCTTAGAATTTCAATTAATTTTAGATTTAAGACTTAGGATTTGAATTAATTTAAACAAATAAATATGAGGTGGTCGTATCGCAGTGGTGGCAGCTGGTCGATCTCGAAGTTAACTTACGGCGCTTGTGTTTAGATTGGTGACTATTCCGACAATATTAGTGTCATACAAGCATCTTCGTGCTTCGGAATAGACTTTGAGCAGATAATCCTGACTAATAACGTTAATTTATGTCGCAAAACCTAGTCAGAGGTCCTATGAGCGGTATGATAAAATCTGTCAGCAAGATTCTCCGCTTCGCTTGCCTTGCAAACATCCCTTTAGCAATTTGCACAGAATCCGCGTGGTGGATCACGCATGTTTCATACTACTTTATACTTTAAGTTGGCCTTGTTTGGAAAAGGCCAACCTCAAGTACAAGTACAAGGTACATGCTATTTACCTCTTACTTACTTTATTTACTTCATAATATGATTGGAATAGGCGTCTTTGTTTGAAAGGGGCAAGCCCGATGACAAAGTATAATTAAAATTACTGTATCCAGACGGAATAATGTTTTTAGTGTCAATAGTTCGATCTACAGGATGTAACAAAAAGGCGAAATAAAATTTAAAGGACGTGTAGAGTAGTAAATGTGTAGTTCCTCTGCAAAACCAGAAACTCGTGCGAGTATAAATTACTGAGTTAATTGATGCTAAAGTTTTAACAAAAACTTATCGGTGACAACCCTAAATATCAGCTGTTAGATGTAAACAAACTCATAAATCGAGATTCAATAGGAAACAGATGTGAAACTTTCATAAAATGTGCAGTTATCCTCGCAATGATCATTGAATTAATCAAATAAACAATAAATTAGTCGTTTTAAGTGTTTCGGTTTCTCACTGTGTTGCAACGTTAAGATGTTATTACTGGTGAAGAATTGATTATTGAACTTTACCTAATAAAACAACTTTAAGACGATATTTGAGATTATGAGTTATCATGAAGCGTTTAAAGTCGTAGATGGGCTTTATTCGAAATTCTGGTGCTGCATAACTTAGTATTGATCAACATCCTTAATGATTTCATTCATTCGGTCTACCGTTACCACCACCAATATGACAAAATTACCTCGACTACTTGACCTACCGGGTGATATCGGACACTACCGCGAACTAATGGCGCATAACGCCGCAAAACGTAGAATCTGCCACTACATGGCTAGAGGCAGATACTACGTTTGTTACTTCGTCTGAATAAATCTGCTACGCTATTGTTTTGGGTTCGTTATTTTATTCGTTTAGACTTAGAAAAAATAATTAAGAAATAAAAATAATAAGTTAGAGAGACAACTAAAAAATAATAACAATTTCACAACAGCAGTAACTCGGCAAATACATTCTACCACTAGTTTTAAATCAGTGGCTCCTCTGCACTTATTTTATCACTGACCAAACAATGCAGTCCACGTGGACTGCGGCGCCTTTAAGTCAAAAGTCAAAGTGCGCCGAACCAATCAGTAATCGTTCCATAAAAATTTGCAAAGATGCGTTAGGCCAATAAAATTCTGTCGCGTGACCATCACCTACGCCTTAGCCCCGCCTCCCGGAAATATTTAAAAATATTACGGAATCCGCATATTCGAAATGAAAAAATTAAAGACATTTTCGAAATTTTTTTAGTAAAAAAAAATGTATTTGATAACTTAAGTAATTTGTTTGTTTAACTTAAAATAAGTTTTGACATTCCTACTTTCTTTAAAATAGTAGTGAATCTTTAATTTATGTTAAGGGTTTTTTTCCATTACTTACATGGAACCCTGCGAAATGTCCCTCCTTTTTTTCTACAATCTTCTAAATTTTTTTTAGTTGCTCGTATTCGTTCTCGTTGTACAGTCTTTATCCAAATTTTCCGAATTTCGATCTCCGATTTCGATCAGTATGTCTCGTGAAGAGCATTCTTCGTATTCAAATAGTGAATACTATGAAATGATATTATGCGTGGGCGCTTCTTTCGGGAGCATCAATGGTGCTCGCGAGTTGTATTGTCAGCGGTTCATCGAAGGCAGGCCCCTCGCGGAGCAGCGGCGTTTACCTTCGTACACCTGCTTCAGGAACCTGTGTCTCCGGCTGCAGAGCACTGGCTCGTTTAGACCGCCTGCAAGTGAAGGTCGTCTAAGCACTTGGGAGCGGTCAGACCTGGAGACCCAGATTTTGTCGCATTTCGAAAGTGATCCACGAACATCTGGCGTACGCTGCGGTCTGATGGATTACATCCGTACCATTTCTCTCGAGTTCAGGAGTTGACCCCAGCGGACTTCGGTCCAAGGGTCACATTTTGTGAGTGGTACCGAAGCCGGATGGAAGAAGACGCCAGTTTCGGTGAAAATGTACTGTGGACGGATGAGGCGTCATTTACCCGGGGCGGCCTTTTTACCGAGCAGCCTAAATGCTGACAGGTACTTGGAGCTATTGACCGACGACGTTGAGGATTTCTTAGAAGATTTGCTGTCAGTGTACCGGAGCATTGTTTACCAGCACGACGGTGCACCAGCGCACTCCGCGCGCCGCGTGCGGGAATATCTCGATGGACGACATGGTGCTCAGTGTTGGCAGAGGGGGTCAAGTGTAGTGGCCTGCCCGTTCGCCCGACCTTACCGCTATGGACTTTTTTTGTGGGGCTACGTGAAAAACCAAGTGTACGCAGTGGAGTGCAATAGTGCTGCCGAAATGCAAAATAGAATAAACCTAGCGTTTCAAGCCATTACGCCTCTGATGCTGCAAAACGTGAACCGCAGAGTCCCAGCTTGCATTGAGCACGGTGGCAGACATTTTGAGCCGTTTTTGTAAAATAATAATAATAATATGTAGGCTTTTTGTGTGTGTGAAAGTGATAATAAGGCAAACTTCCTAAAAGTTTGTAGTGAAGCTATGTGCACAAAGTGCTGGTAAGTAGTATGTAACACAAAACAGATCATACAACTTGATGTTTGTTTATTGCAATAAAAATATTACTAGTTAGCAAATTATGTCGTAGTTATGTTGTGTAGATTTTTACAGTGAGTACTTGTTATTAACCATCAAATAATTACCTACTTCATGCATATTAGTTTCATTGTATGAACTTCTTATCGTTAGAGAATTTTTTCCCGTTTTGATTATTAGCGTTGTGTTTGTGACTGGTTATTTGTGACCGGTTATTTGTGACCGACTTCGATGTCGAGTAAATTACTAAAACATGTATTTTATTCGGTAAAATTACCGAGGGCCGGAAAAATATTCAAAAGGTTTTTCTGGTAAAATCTGTGTATTTGCTGGGTAAAATTATGAGGTACAGCAAATAAGTGTGTTGTTCTTTGTAAATGTAAGTAAAAGTCATAGTTGGTGTTATTGTCCGAAACATTAATTACTGTTTTCTGTAAATAATTTAAAAAAATAAATGTTTCTACCTGAATATTTTTTCTTGTCTCTTAATAATTTTGCAAATAAATGCATTAATCTGATTATCTTTGTTATCATTCAGTCCCATTCCCATCAAAGCTAAGATAGGTAGGTACTTAGGTAGTTTTGGGTGGGCGGGCTGTAAGAAGGCAGCGCGTCGCGGCGCGCAGCGTCCGCGCATCAGCTGATCGTGCGGCGTGCGAGGGGGCGGTCGGGTGTCCCCGCCCGCCCCCTCACGAATGCTAACGAATGACCGCAGATTCAGGGTTGTCAACACTTTCGATTAAAAAACAATTTATTTACTTAGTATGGAAAAAAGTTGTTTATTTTTAACTAAAACTTTTACTACTTAATGTTCACATTACATACATACATACCCTTAAATATTATTTCGCCTTTTTGTTACACCCGTATGTGGCAGCTACATATTAACTTGTTCATTGTGTTTTAACCAATGATAAAATTAATTTGTATACGAATTGTATTATAATACTTCAGTTGAAGTTATATTAAATGTACATAGAACAAACAGTATTTTAATTGCAAGAAAAATGGCAAAAAACGAAACCCTTATACTTTCGTCAAGTCTGTATATCTGTCCGTCCGTATGTCACAGCCACTTTATTCTATAACTATAAGCATCACACTATTGAAATTTGGTAGAAAGATGTATCCTGTTTACCGCTTTACGAGTCTTATACATAAAATTGAAAATAATATCACATACATGGAACTGAAACCGATATTTTTTTGTGAAACATATGTGTGTGGATAGGCATTTAAAAATGAGGTTCCTAAAACACATTTTCTTTATAAGTCTAACGTTTGATAAATAGACAATAGACGCTTCGAAAGTGGTAAAATGGGCGTCCCCCCCTCTCACTTCTCAACTAAGAGAGTATACATTTTGAAAAAATATATGATGTAAGATCTTAACAAATACTTTCAACAAAAATTGGTTTGGACGGGATCGAACTAGTAGTTTTTAAGATATAGAAAATTTTCAATTTTTATGGCACATATACATACAAACACTATGAAGTTATATTTGCTGTCAACAAAATATTGTTTAAATAATATTGATAAAGGCAAATGTTTAAAAAAACAGCCAAGTGCGAGTCGGATTCTCGCATTGAAGCACTTAGTCCCTTGCCAACTCTTACTAAATTAGGGTCTACTTACTTCCACTTATCCAAAATACCCCAATATTTTGTTGACAACAAAAATAAAACTTGTTTTTTATAGTATTTGTACGAAGGACAAAGTTTTATGTGCTGTTGTTGAAATTGTGTTATATCTCAAAAACTAATGGTTTAATCTAGTTCAAACCATCGATCTACATCGTGTTATTTTTTAATTTTAACTAGCTTAGTTGAAAAGGTAAAGGCCCATTTTACCAATTAGGAAGGGTGTATCTTACAAATGTTTTACTTTGAGATAAAATGGTTTTTAGAATCCTCCCTAGTATTTTAAAAGGCCTATCAATAGACACCTAACACGCATAGGTTTTAGCGAAAAAATGTTTGATCTGGTTTTATGTATGGGAGCCCTCCTCAAAATGTCATTTTACTTATTTTTTGTATAGGAATCTAAAAGCGATTAACAGGATACACCTACCTACTAAGATTCATCTGAATAAAGTGGCTGTGACATACGGACGGACAGACAGACGGACTTGACTAATCTATAGGGATTCCGGATTTTTCCATTTGGCTACGGCACCCTTAAAATTATCATATGTTTTCCTTTTCCCCTTTTTCCTTCTACTATTACTTATAAGATATTCTCTAAGAACTTGCCATGTTGTATCAGCAGGGCGATTCAGAACTTTCGATAAGCCAGGCTTGGGTTTCGGCTATAAATAACGTAGAATATTTTCATATTCAAACACAGCAAGAAAAACGTTTTTTCAATTTAAAGTATACTTTTAGGTCAAGGTCCGATTCTGCTGCAAACGAGGAAGGGAAAACCGTTGCTTCAGATTAATGAGCACAGATACAATTGCAAGAGGATCATGGGCCCGAAAACCTACTGGATGTGCAATCAGGCCAGTAAGGGGTGCAAAGTATCCATCGTGACCCTTCATGACGTCATCGTCAAAACTAATAATGAGCACAATCATACGTAACGTAATATACCAGTATATTTAGAGCTAGTGTTATAGATGTTCTTCTGTTTTAGGGTTGTGTGTTTTTAATCGTAATAACTCCTTCAGAGTACTTTATTCAACGATGCCCACCCAATGTCTAAATAAACAATAGTATGATTTATCATTACTTAGTAAAAACGAACGCGAGAAGGCGAGCTTTTACTCGAAATTATTATTTTGTGGGATTCTATTACGGCCCATTAAAACATTTTTTTAGGAAATAATGACTAAACATGAGGTGCGAGGTTTTCAAATATATATTTTTATGTCTGTAAATGAAAAATAAGATAGGAATTTATGAAACGGAGCGTTGTTTAGATAAATAATGTTTAACAATGTTATTGCATAATTTAATATAAAAGTGAGTGTGATTCGTATGTACTTATAATGTAGATAGTATAGTTACATGACATTTTAAGCATAGAAAATCTAGTCAATAAATATTATTCTGAAATCAGGAATACATGTTTTTTTTAATGAATTTATACAACAGATATTTTATCCTAGCTGTTTAAGTTTCATAGCAACACTTTGAAATCAAACTCAATTTTCATTTGCTTGTAAAATTTTGTAAGTGATCTTTTAACTTACTTACTACTCCTTTTTATTCTTCATTGGCTCTCGGATCTGCTGGTTGCAACTGATTATGCATTTATTTTACCTATTTATGTATATATATTTTTATGTAAATGTGTTTAAATATGTATTAGTTTATGTATTTTGTATTATGGTGTGTTTTTTATGATAATTTTATGATCATTTATTGACATTTATTTTTAATATAATGTGCACTTATCATCTTCTTTTATGTTTCTTTATAAAAACCTGTCCACTTCAAATTTGTTTAAAATAATTTTATCGCCATGCCTCTTCTTTCATTCTTCATGCTTTTCCTTACCTGAAGGTTGTCTGGAAGAAATTGCTACAAGCAATAAGACCGCCTAAATTGTACTTATAGCAAATATCAAAGATACTATACTGTGTAATTATGTTTATGGTGTGCAATAAAATATTTTTTATTATTATTATTATTAAATAAAAAAAGAGAAGAAACATACATTTTATTTATACGTTTTATTTTTCAGGGTATCATTTTTTTGCAACGAAACGCGGAAAACCGTTGATCCAAATAGGAGCTTATAGATATAATTTAATTAACAACAAAATGAAAAGGAGATATTGGAGGTGCAATAAAGCCCGCTCGTGTAAATCGTCTATAGTGACGTACGAAGACGTCATTGTGAGTGCGAAAAACGAGAATAACCATTAATAGTAGTTTATGAAACTGGTACATAATGAGAGGTATTATACACGAGTGTGAGTTTAAAAAACGAGCGAAGCGAGTTTTTAAAAGTATCACACGAGTGTATAATACCTAGTTATGTGCAGTTTCATACACTACTTTATCTACTCTCATTGAACACGAACATATCAAATAAAAGATAAAGATTTCCATGCTAAAAAGTCTTGATAACATTTATCGTATAATTTTCTTGACTTTACTGGTAGTAGATTAAGACAGACTGCTGTCGCAGTCTCTAAAATTTCGGGCGGCGTCAAATTTTCTGCACTTTCACTATCAGATATTTTAATAAACACTAATAATTATCTACCGAAACACAAACGCACTATGACGCCAAAATTCCCGTTATCACCGCGCATGCGCCAAAGCGCGCGCAGCCATAGATAAAAAATTAAATAGATGTATCTATGATCTGTAATCTGTATCGTAATGAAAAAAAAATATTATAACATTATTTTGTTAGAGAAATAGTGTCATATATTTTTTTAATTTCATTTCGATATACTATTTATAAAGTACGTCTATATAAACTCGTTTTGAGTTTTGTATTTTGAATTTAACGATATGAGAGTAGATAAAGTATTCAAATAAAATAAAATAAATTCTTGCACGAATTTTTTCTTGTGTTTGAAGTAACTTATGTAAAGATACATTTTTTTTCTAGATTAGATAGCATTAGATCTCAAGTCATAATATAGTGTCTGATATCTTTTATTGCTTATTATTAGCACTAGCCAAATGTAACAAGGCAATATGGGCTAGTTGAGTGACTTGTGTATGTGTATTGCTACCTGTAGGTCTATTTGAGCAAAGATTTTTGCATAATTTTACTTAATTCCGTCTTGCAAAACTTTTAAGTCCTCCTCCTTGCATCGTGCTCGTCAATACGAAGTTACTTCTGTTGATATTCCTCCATCGGTTTTTGTCCTCGGTGTCATGAAAAGCGGCGGCGTGGAAATATAAGTCCACCGCAGCGCGAATCTGGTCGGACCAACTTATTGGGCTGACTAGAGGACGTCCGACTACGGGATGCAAGTCTTGGTGAAGCTGCATCAAGAGGACGTCAAAGCGTTGCACGGCCGGCCTTAGAGTTTCCTATGACAAACTAGACATTCTTAACGTTTTGTATAATCACAACTTAATAAAACATTTAAAAAAAATCAAGCGATAAAAGTTCCTGTTTAATTTTTGTTTTACATTTTGATTATATTGTTTTTATCAACTTGCCGGCGTTAAAAAAATGATCTCCTAGGCAAAGGGCTACATGATTTCATCATTCATGCATAAAAGTTGATTTTTGTAGCAATTCGTAAAACAAATCTTTGATTCAGTCATTGAGCAAGATTCATTCAGAACTTGAGCCTGTGAAAGACAATCGGAACAATTGTTTTAATAAAAAAGTCGCTACTTATTCATAACATTTATTTTTATCTAATATTTCAAGGCATTTGCAACTTTAGACCATCAGTGGTTTTGATGACAACCCTAAAAATAATGTAAATTTATGTCAAGGTGATAATTTTATCGGACACAGCCATCCATGTCGCGTTTGTCTACGCCGTGACTAGAGAATATAACTGAGTTCTTGGTACTAACGCCATTTCTTCTTTTTTTCAGATCTGAAGCCTATTTTCACCAAGTCTATTTTCGGAAAGCCAGTGATAGAGTTTAGAGGGCACAGATACAACAAAGGACGGATCGCAACGGCCATCGGATCACCTGGCGATGTGTCAAGAGGAGGACCTGCAAAGCGCAGCTGGTCACCGTCAAGGAAGACATCGTCGAAATAAGGAACGGCCACGATCACGATTGAAGTGATATTGTATTTATTATCATGCCTTCGTTACACATTTTCGCTAGACCATAATAAAGACAAAAAAGCGCAAAGTAATAAAATGATTCAATTAATAAAACGTATAGTTACAAAATGCTATTTAGTTTTATTTAATATTTCAAGGCATAAGCGACTTTTCAACGACAGTTTATTATTATTATGATACTTAAAAAAATGACATGAATCAATTCGGACGGGGAAGTCTACTTTTGATGTTATTCCTAGTAAAGAAGACGTAGTTTATTTAAATTCCGAATAACTTAAAACTTTTCATAATTTTGTAGCGTTGAAGCCAATTTTAACCGAGTCTGTATTTGGGAAGCCTGTGATAGACCTCGGAGGGCACAGACACAATAAGAGGACGGACCGTAACGGTCACCGCATTACCTGATGGTGTGTGAAGAGGAGGAGGTGGTCCTGTAACGCTCAGCTGGTCACCGTCCATGATGAGGTCGTCGAAATCAAAAAACTGCCCTAATCACCAATGAACAGAAATTCGGTGTTTATTATTTAGGTTATTTATTCGAGCCCTCTCTCGAATTTGGCCTATGTCACGAACATAGGCCAAATTCGAGAGAGGGCTCGACTGAGCACAAAAAGCCTACCCAGGAGGTCCTATGGAAAGAAAGGCCGCGGGCTTTTTCAAGAAAATGCAGCCAGCTTTACACAAAATAAATCAAACCTAAGTCTCAATAATGCTGATTGGCAACAAACGAACCGTTGCTGTTATTGTAAACTACCAGTGTTTTAGTTGGGGTCTAAGTATGTCACCTCTTCTCCTTATGCTTCTGATACAAAGATATTGTATTTAGAACTAGATTACCGGTGAGACGCTGAAAGATTGTCAAACAAACTGTCTGCTTTTAACGGCATCAACGTTCTTAGAGTCACAATGCCTCAGTGCGCCTTAATAAACTACAGAAATAACTTATAGAAATAAAATATTTCTAATATAATTATCATATTTTTGGTAAATAAATTTTAATTAATAATGCCATATTATTCATGATTGAAGTATTTTCAATAAAATGAGCTAGTTTTTTTTTGTTGGCCAACCTGCGCACTAAAAGTCTATTTTGTAAGACTGTACCATACATAGAGTAGTGTGCTACAACTTTTTTTAAAACAGTAACGAACATATTAGTAAATTGGTTTACGCGCCGGATTACAAAGTTAATCACGGGTTCAAATCCCTATGGCTATGTATGTTTTTATCCGTCTATTAGTTATGTACATGTAACTGTTATATTGTTTTATTGAATAAATTATATAAATTTTCTTATAACATGATGCAAAATGACTTGTAGGAGAAATAAAAGCACTTCGTAACAATTATGTTTCACCTGTTTTAATTTCATTTTAAGATTTCCGGCTAATCCATTTGTGTGTGCAGAATAGGTTTTAATTGCTGCAAAGGAGAGAAGAGAGCATTTCTTGTTTCCCAAAAAAACTCTGCTGTTTGCTTAATTCATTTCGACAAATTTGATAATTCGGAAAATTCGCAAAGACGGCTATTAATAAAACACAGCTATCCCAAAACACAACATTTAGAAAACTTACACTTATTAGTTGAATCAGATGCTTCACCACATTATAATATAACAATTTAAATTACAGATTTAAGAGTATTACAATTTAGACGTAACGAATAACTTAAAAGAACAAACAACAGCGAGTTTTGAGTATACATAAAACTGAGCCTTATGATTTGCAGTTAAAGCATGTTATTATGTTCTATCAATATTAATGATGTCATTCGGGTGCATTATACTTGTATGTATTTAATAGACTATGCCGTAATTGAGTACTTTTTTAGTTCGTGAAGCGTTATTTTATAGTTGTAAGAATAGGCTATTTAAAAGCTAAGATCAAAAATCACAATGTTAGTAGATTCTAGTGATTTATTATGTTATGCAGATACACAAAAAAAAACTAATTCATTTATTCATTTAACTAAGGACTGTAAATGTTTATTATCATTTAATTTGTACAAAATATACATGTGCTTACGTGACCGTGAATCACGTTCACTGATAGGAACCGTGACTCTCAGTGACTCTGATGTTGCTGCCATGACATTTCGAGCATTTACGAGACCCATTCAAACTACATTTTTTATCATTATAAAATATTTTTATTGTTAAATATTAAAAGAAAAGTTTATTTATTTATTATAACTCGTTTTTAAAATTAGGTCAACTAGCCTATTGTAATGTACCTACATACTTTCAAAATATATTGGGAAAGTTACTCTAACTCCACGACTCTGTTCCGAAAATGATGTCTGATGCGATGGATGTCTATCTATTGTCATTAATTAATCAGACGAATCAAATATGGCACATTTGTGTACTCTTCATAAAATTATTATCCCTTTGAAATAGAACGACAAAAGCGAGATGTCACTAGCAGCAAACTGTGTGATAAAAAGAGATGGGTAGCAGAACCATTTTTGTCAGATGTCAAACAGTTGACCGCCCTGCAGAAGCTCGCTGAAAATTACGTGCATTTTAATTTTTTATATTTAAAAGTGAAATTGTGTATATTTTGGAGAAATAATGCGTCTGAAACATGGTGACTTGATCGGTGATTGATTGTTATGCATTACAGCGGCATAACCCCAACAAATAATCATTTAACAGGTAGATTAGTCCAAATCGAAGCCTCTTAATATACGACTTATATTTACCAATGCGCTTCAAATTTAAAGTACGCAGTTTGATTATTCTATTCTACAAACGTTAATTTACGTAAAAAATAAAGACAGAATAACACAGGGAATGTATATCGACGAATATTTTGTAAATGAAATAACATTTAGTTTTACACTAGAGCTGCATGTTCAATATTTTGTGTCGACTGTTTATCATGCAGTAAACTACTATATTTAACTTAGGAACATTGGTATAAATCACCTGATCGAAAGGTTATCATTTAAAGCTACAAATGTTACTTACTTATGTTAGTTACTGACATCTTAAATCGGTTTCGTTTGACAGCTTTTACTTGTCCTTTTATTCCGATAGGAATATTAATTTTATGGTACTCTTATAGTTCGCAAGACGTCATCTACTTCTAAATACATTGTCATTGTTCTAATAGCTGATAGTCGTTACTGTCATGACTGATAGCTGTTTTGATTTTCAATTTGATAACTTACGTTGTAGTCATCGCTATTCATAGCACATAGAAGTACTATTCGTAACGTTAGCTTTGATTGGGTATTTTTTGTATTTATTGTGAAATTCGTAAAAAAAAATAGTATTGAATGTAGCTATCAGTCATATAATAAATTGAATATGATTATTTTAAATAAGAGATTTAATTTTCGTTTTTTATTACAAAATAAATTATATCATTTTATTTAATGCCTCAAAAATGTTGCTATTGAAATTCTTTGAAGTCGGTGCATGATTTCAAGTTTATCTAACCAACAGTCTACACACATCATGCACTAACTTCAAAAGATTATTCTTCTCCCAAAAAGAGGACAAAGGCGTTTTATTAAAGATTATTAGTCAGTTTTGAAGGCGTTTTTTTTATAATTCTTAGTTATTACATATATCACAAAAAAAACTGAACCGATTTCGATGATTTTCACAGTGCACCCTAAGTTGGTCTATATCTGATGGAACTAAAAAAATATCATCTCTGTTGAATTTGAAGTTTTTTTTGTGAACTTTTTTCAAACTTAATAACCTAATTCACACCATTTTTTTAGTAACTGCTAGTGTCATAATATGTAAAGTGTAATAATCAGAGCCCTATTCTAGCTGATCTACCGAGAAAACTTTTCCCCTAAACTTGTGCTTGTTTTAAGGCCTTTGAGCAAGGCATGATAATTGAATCTCAACGCGGTAAGCTGCTGCTCTTTGAGGAAACAGTAAACGCTCTAGTCGAAAATCTGACTGGATTTGCGGCACGCAGAAGCAGAACAATTGTTAGGACACTGACATCACTCCAAAATTATCGTAGGAGACCTCACTCACACCTCAATGACGCAACCGATTACGTAGCTCTGGGTACCGCTGGGGCGACGGAGTGCATGCGTTAAGCGAACCTCCGTCGTCTCACTTAAAGCGGATTGAGGGAAACCGCGGAGGTTTCAGTGGGTAAACCTAAGCGAACGAAGGGAGTCCCCCATTTCTATGTGTTGTATTCATAAATTATATTTTTTTGATTCTATCGATAACTTCATATTGTTAATACTGACTCAGCTTTAACCAAAAAAAAAACGATCTGACTTCTGAGTCACATTTCAGCAGTATTCAGATATACCACGAGCGGTAAACGTTGTCTGGACATTGGATACTCTCGGTACACCATCCATCAGAATGAGGGCTTGAAGACCAGATGGAGATGCATTAAAAAGACCATGGGCTGCACAGCGTTTGTCACGACAATTGACAACATTACCAACAAAGCGAGGAGCGTTCACAACCATTGATGCGGAGGTTGCCTTCGATAGCATAACGATATAAAGAAAATTTTTATGAAAATCAATTCTAAGGAAAGTCGTGAAAGTGAATACAGGGTGTAGCCTGTAATAAGATCTTATTATTTTAATATAGCCTTTTAACTAACCAGTTATCGTTACTAAATAATAAAAGAAAACTTTAATTTTCTAACAAAATAAGTCGCACCAGCAATCTATTTCAAGCAAATGTTGCAGTCAAAGAACTTGACATTTGCTCCTATTACAGGCTACGCGTTGTATGTTTGTGACGTTACCATTATGTGTTGAATGTGTTCTATCATCTCACGTTCATGCTTTTTATGCTACATTTACACACGGGGAAACCAAATGATTCTATGGCATGATTTTGTATAAATTATTCGATACACATCCTAACCTCTGTGCTTCGGAAGGAATTCTGAGTTTGGGCAGCAATTGGCTGGCAATTTTAACTGTGATAACCATAGATGGTAACAGGAAAAAAAGGGAGTTGATATCGATACCTCTGGGCTCAAAGGTCGTAAAAGACAAAACGCTACTTTTCAGGAGAAGCAAAAAACCATACAAAACGCTACTTTTCAGGAGAAGCAAAAAACCATTTTTTTAAACTTCTTTCGAGTATAACTTTTTTGTTTCTTGAGCTATGATTTCGATACCTAGGAACAAAGTTCCTTAAATTTCATGTATTTTCCGAAAGTTTGTACCGCAATTGGACTGCTGCTATAGTTAAGGAGATAAATTTCCTTTACGCCCTCGAAATTAACATAAAATGTCCTTTACACCCTTTGAATTTTCGTGTTTTTTTTAACTTGAGGTGTAAGTCTATTTTCACCTACATATCTGTATTAAATTAGGGCATTAAAGGACAAAATTTATATTATTTTAGGTAGTAAAGAATAAATATAACATGGAAAAGTTAATTAATTTTGTTTTTTTTTGTGGATTATTCAGATTTACTAGTGACATCTGTATAATATTTTATAAATTAATGTGTTAAGACTTTATTTCCAAGAAATTACAGGTAAAAAAATTTACCTACATAACAAACAGGTTCAAATTTACATGGAACGTTTATAGTTGAACTAGTTGGCAGTAATGAATAGTCATTATTATGTACTATAGATGTCTGTAACTTAAAACTTATAACTGCGGGTCTATACGCGACGCATATTATGTAGTATTATTGTTACTACTTACACCCTCGACGTTTCAACGGTGTTGCAACCGTCGTGGTCACGAGGAGACTGGTGCTCGGCGTCTTCGTCTGCATCGGGCGGCTGGTTCTTCTCCTACCCTCCAACTATCCGATATTTGTTGTGCACGTGAACTAGAGTCAGTAGGTTCAGTGCGACACACAACACTCACAGTATCAGGGTTAATGTTTATTGATAGAGGCGACACACACGGTTTGCACTTATTAATCACTGGATTTCAGGTCGATGACAATTTAAACCCGTCTTCCCGATTGAAATTATTATACTTTTTGATTTCAATCGCTTCACGTATTACCCTAGTATGGTAATGGCGATCCGTGGAAAGGATTTTCGGGTTATGTAACTCCATCCAGTGATTAGTCCCAATATTAAGCAGATGTTCTGCCACCGCGGATTTATTGGTCTGCCAACTTTTCACTGCAGCGATGTGTTCCTTGACTCTTTCGTCTATAGTCCGTTTTGTCTGGCCAATGTACGAACAATGTACCACAGCTGCAGTCTATTTTGTAAGCCCCCAGAGTTTGAAAAGGCAATACGTCCTTAGGCGATCGTGATATTTGTGATATTTTACGTAACGGAGTATATACAGACATAAGAATGTCTGCAGTGAAAAATCGGCAGACTAATAAATCCGCGGTGGCAGAACATCTGCTCAATATGGGGACTTAGCACCGGATGGAGTTACATGACCCGAAAATCTTTTCCACGGATAGCCATTACCATATTAGGGTAATACGTTAAGCGATTGAAATCAAGTATTATAATAATTTCAATCGGGAAGACGGGTTAAAATTATCATCGGCCTGGAATCCAGTGATTAATACGAGTAAGTGCAAACCGTGTGTGTCGCCTCTATCAATAAACATTAACCCTGATACTGTAAGTGTTGTGTGTCGAACTGAACCTACTGACTCTAGTTCACGTGCACAACAAATATCGGATAGTTGGAGGGTAGGAGAAGAACCGGCCGCCCGATGCAGACGAAGACGCCGAGCACCAGTCTCCTCGTGACCACGACGGTTGCAACACCGTTGAAACGTCGAGGGTGTAAGTAGTAACAATACTACTACATAATATGCGTCGCGTAAAGACTCGCAGTTATAAGTTTTAAGTTATAATGTAACGCGAAAGTTTAAAAAAATATCTTATAGATGTCTGTGTCTGTGTATTTGCGTGTGTATGTGGGTGTGTGTGTAAATCAAGTATTTATTATTTAATAAAACAGCTATTGTTGTAATCATTATTTATTTAGTAAGATCTTCATTGTGATATCTTGTTTAATTTAAATGCATTAAGTTTTCAATGGAAAAGGATTTTCATGTCAAAGTAACTAAAATGTGTGATATTTACAAAATAGAAAGTAGAATTGAAATTAAAGGATAAATGTTATCTTCTAAATATTCTTGTCTGAATGGTCAATTTAGTTTTATTTGTGAAGGTAAAAAACCATCAAAGGCGAAAGGTATTTATTAACATGGAACATTTTTCAACGAAGTGGTATAAGACTACTGCTACGAAATATCATTTGAACTTTCCAACCGAGGTAAGTTAATTAAAGGTCAAGTGGAAACAAAGATGTATGCCAGTTGTAAAGACTATTAATAATTTCTTTAAATAAATCTAACAATAGAACTTTTAAGTAGGTACTAAAACTGTATGAAAACTAACTTCTTCATCAAGTATCACCGTTACACCCTTTGGGCTTTAGAAACTTAGACTTTTTACTAATGGGTAAAGGAGAGTAATTTTATTTTATATAATATTTTAGGGGCGTAAAGGACAGCGATCTTATTTTATATAATATTGTAGGGGCGTAAAGGACGAGTGTTGACCACAATTACCTTTACAACCTAAAAAAAATAATTCAATTGGTCTTTACCACTATAGTCAACATGTGTAGATAGTTACATGTCTTTTACTCCCATAGTTTATGAGTAAATCCTGTCAAATATGAATAATTTCATAGGTCGTAAAGGACAAAAAAATGCGGGTTTCGCTTAATGGAATACACTGATCGATAGAGAATTTAATTCTGAGAAAAACTGTGTATATAACTCATTTTGGCCAAAATGTCCTTTACGACCTTTGATCCCAGAGGTATCGATATGTTTGTATAAAAGTAACCATGCGTGTTTATTAGTCATGGGAAGAAAGCATTCTCCTGTTTGTTGAGATAGACTGCCTTCACCACATTTTGGTGGAAGAGTGATTTATTTATAATATTTTTATAAAGACTACTTACCTCAATTATAATAATAATATAAACTGTGTGTTAGTAAAGGAATGAGCCGTAACTTTGCAAAATTTTTGATGTTATTTTGATATTTTACAAACTTTTTTCATGTTTGGTCGAATGCACCACCTTACCACATTCAAACGATACATTAAAATCATTAAAATCTCTGTAAACAAAAGATGTCGCGAGGTGGTTTGCAATGTTTTTGTTTCTTAAACTAGTAAGGTGGCGGTGTCCTCTATCTATACATTATAAATAATTTTCATTTTATTTAACCAATTCCAACTGTAGTCGCATTATATCACAATGAACATTTAATTTCAGAGCTGCAGTACAAAATAGTTCAACCGTCTCACAAGCGTGGCAGACAAATCATGTTGTTGGGTCCCCATACATATACACAAAAACGGCTGAAAGGGCCAAAAGCGGAGTGGCGTTGTAAGAAAAGATCCGTCAACGAGTGTCGGGCTAACGTCTGCACTATTGAAGGTGTGATCGTCACGAGTAATCCCGAGCATAATCATAGTCCGTAGATTACATTATTTGGTGTTATTATCCGACAGTTCATAATACGTCATGTCCAATTCATTTACCCTCACAGCCATTCGACTTTGGAATGGCCTCCCAAAGACAGTACAAACATCCTCCTCCAAATTCTCTTTCAAGATGGCCCTCCGAGCACTTTACAAGGAAGAGATTTGTTTATTTGTTTATTTAAATCAAAACACTTGCAAGTTTACAGAGCTAGTCCAACACACTTACAAGCTTAAATTACAATAATAATATAATTGTCATCGAATTCATGTCATACAATAATAATATAAATGTCAACAAATCTGGTCAATGTTATCCATACAAAGAATATTAAATAAAATGATAGAACACACAACATACAAAATATAAAGAAGCATGCAATCATCAATTCAGCTGCAGTAAAAAAATGTCAAAAATATACCGAACTTGACTAGAGATATCGAACTTGTCTCACTGACCTCCTTTTTTTCTCACATGTGTACCATTAGTATTATTATTATGTGTATGTACTACGTGTATGTTTATTATTCCATAATTATGTATTAATGTATACGGTATTTATGTAATAAGTAGTATGTATGTTTATTTTTTTGTTTAAATACCTATTGTAGGTTCAATCAAGCTCTCACTTTTGCCCTTCTATCACTTTCTTCGCGCCGCCAGCAATTTCTCTGTATTGACCTATGGTTGACTGGTAGAGAATGCTTTTAGCATTAAGTCCGCCATATGTACCTTTTGTTTGTGCATGAAGTGTTTTAAATAAATAAATAATACCTAGTGACGAAAGACCCACGTCCAAAACACTCAATACCGAATAGGCATATTCACAATAGCTGTTAAAAACATAGTTCTAGATGTCTATTACTGAAAGTTTATAATATCGAAAGTTCATAATATCGAACGTAATAATATAGAAAGTTTTAGGTAACGATTGTTTAAACGACGACGGGTTCGATTCCCGGTCGGGTCAATACAGAAATCAAAATTTTCTCTATTTTACGGCGGTACCACAACACCAAGACCCGAGGTCTTGGTGTTGTGGTACCGCCGTTGTTACTGGTTTCCATAACAAAAGTGCGTTAGCTACTTACTTTGGGATCAGAGCAATGTATGTGATAGGTGTCCAATATTATAAAAATACCAAAAATTAAAAAACACTACGGGCCATTCTTTTACAAATGATGATTTGGTTGACATATTAAGCAATGGTTCTAACCTAATTATTATCCTACTTAAATTTTTGGTGTTTCATGATTCGGTAGGTTTGTACTATCGGTATTTTGAACTTTCGATGTTTTGAAACTTTAGGATTTTGACGTTTCTGTTTCATGATTTTCAATGTTTTGTTCGTAGCATAGGTATTATGAACTAATATATTTTATCTAACTTTTAGAGTTCGACCATTCTAACAATTTAATAGGTCGAAGTTAGGTTGAGCATTTGTTTGATAGTATTAGAAAAAACAATATTATTATTAGTAATTCTGCATGCTAAAAATGTAAATCAATCGTTTTCAAGAAAAAGTAAAAAAAAGCTTCTTTTAATTTATAACTACTGTCAAATGAAAATTGCTTGCACGTAACTACAAACAAACTTTAGTTGCAAGCGGTTTTTGAAATCCCTAAGATTAGGGTGGCAATGCATCGTTACATCGACAGTTCCTTGGTAATAATGACAATATTGACTATTTTTGTTAATTTGAATTTTTGAAATATACGCATGAATGATTGATTAGATAATTTAAAGTAAGTTTCGTTTTTATTTATACCACGACTTCTCAGAAAGGCCTCATGCACGATTGTCTAGCCAGGTTCTCAAAAAAAAAACACTGTCGACTCACTCATCGCTGACTACACCGCTGGTATCATTATCACATTTGTATTTTGAATCAGATCAGCAGTTCTATTTGACACCTACCAAGCGTGGCAGCAACTCATGGTAATTGGTGCCTATTCATATTTACTTGAAAGAGTGCGGGGAATAAAATCGGAGTGGCGCTGCAATAAGAGAAACGCAAATGGATGCAGGGCGCGTGTCATTACTTTTGACGGCAGGATCGTTATAAGCAATCATGAACACAATCACCCCTGAAAAAATTATATCTATTTATCAACTTGAAAAAAAGTTCCTTGTTTATCAATTTGACCTGATTGTAGATTGCATGTTATGTTTGCCGTGATTATCTCGCGTTTGTCTTTATCAATTTACCAATATATATTTTTTATACATAATATCTGGGCAAAGGTGTCATTATTTTTTTGATAAATTGGTTAGATCAATAAACTTTCTCATTCATATTTGGGTGTGTTTTTATTAATGAATAAATGTATTCATATTCGGCAAATGTGCCGTCACCTAATAATCGTTCCTTAGTTAGTAGATCTTGCTACTGTTACTGTCAATTAAATTGAATCACTTAATAAAGTAAATCTCCCCCAAATGAATAGCTTTGTGAACATGAGTTTTAACCTTACCTAATCTCTTTTTTTAAAGGGAAATTCAGGCTAGTGCTATAAAAATAAATCGGTGCTATACAATGAAAATGTGAGCCGGGCATATTTTTTTATAAAATTAGGGACTGATCTATTTATTAGGAGACATCTAACATAAGGTGACAGCTCTATTATTTTGATTATAAAACAGAATAAATTAAACTCATATTTTGTTAATTGATTAAAAGGGACAGATCATTATTATTCAGCTAGTCAGTCAAGCTATAATTTAAGCTAACATTACAAATTAATTTGATGATTTATACTTTGGTATAGTTTTCAATAATGTGTTGACGAATATAAATTTTTCGCAGATTCGTGGAACATACAAATTATAGTTCCCTTATTATTTCTCTTTTATTACTAACACATAGTGGGTATTTTAGCTATTTTTTTTATTGTTACATTGATTATGTATTGAAACTGTAAGTTTTTAGTTTTTAAATTATAAACTCCTTTGTTAAAGCCAATATACCAATTTTTATGACGAACCAAAGAGGGAACAGAGTGATCGTGATCGGGAGGAATACGTTCTGCAAGAGACGAGCTAGAAATGCCAAGTGCGAGTGGCGCTGCGGCAAGACGAACTACACCAAGTGCAAAGCAAGCATCGTCACTGTCAACGACGTAATAGTCAAATGTAACTTGGAACATAACCACGATAGGAAAATACCAAAATAGTTTTTTTCTAGTTTTATCATTCAAATTAGGTAAATTTATAGTCAGATTGTCGAAGTGTTGCTGTCCTAGTATTTGTATAGTGATTATAAGTGTACTTACAAATTGCTATATTTTACTTGAGATAGATAAGTGAGGTTATTTCTTAAGGAGTTAGTTCAAATCAAGATAGCAGAGGTTGTATTAATTCCTATTAATCTTGATTTAATACAACCAGCGATGCGTCATACCAAAAAAAACAGATATTTTTATAATTTACTTGTAAGGCACTACGTACCTGTGAGGCAATTGTGTTACCAATGCTATGTAAAATTATACTATTTATTGTTTTCTAATTATGTGCGTCTTATTTTCAAGTTGCTTGCACTCACGTATTGCTTGCGACTAAGCATAATGTGGATGTAAAATGTATAATACTTCTTTATACATTTCTCGAATGATTAGGACTTGAAGATGGAGTTTTGTCTGCAGGTCACATGTATTTTAATTGAGTAACATAAATAAAAACCAATATTATCCTTGTACTGGACTAAGAATCACAATCCTAGCATCTTCCAAGTCTCGACTTCTGGGCTTGTTCTTTCCATCGTCTTCTCTGTCCGTGTTAGAATTCCTAGGGAGAACAGAGAGCAAACTTTAAACAAAGCACCGAAAATAACACGAAAAATAAACCCTCTGGGCTGAACTGGGTACAAAATCGCTTGCACCTCGCTTCGTCTTTTGTTTTCTGACAGCGTTTGACTATCGTATCGTGTCTATTCATAATCCATACTCACCGCTTTGATGTGATGTTCTCAGTCAAAGTAAATACATCAATAAATAAATAAACACACAAAGGTTAAAGAAAAGCGCTCAGTCCGTATCAGTTGAAAAAAAAGTCCGATATTTTCTCCTATTGCAACACTAATATCATCCATTACAGAATGCACAGCATTCAGCATCTACGGCTCACTAGTTAATATAGTTATTTTAAATATTTACTCATAAAGCATAGATTTTTTAAAATGTTTACTGAGTAATTATAAATTTAAATTTAAATAGCTTTATTTGTAACTAGCGGTCCTCCGCGGCGTTGCCCTCTGTAAAGTTCGGATTTTCAGTAAACTAATTCGACGCAAAACACATATTTTCATTGTAAGTAAGATGTCTGCAACCGCGGTTAGTGCAAGTTCGCGTTGTACTTACTTAAGCTACGAACATTATTTTGGTGCGGAGTTATTTTAAAACTGTGATAGCTTCTGAATCATGTAATGTACAGTGAAATTTGTTTAAAATGAAATGGCCATGATGAATATGTTTATTTTGATAAGAATAAAAATACCGTTGAAAATAGAACACATTTTTTTATCGAATTTAGGAACATAGAAAAGTTTATAGTGAGTAAACCATATCAGATAGACATACTCGTATGCTGTCGCGGAATTTATCGTAGATATTTTAAAGGAATACAATTCCGTCATACATAATTTTTGTGTATATTGAACGATTTACGCTGCGTACGCAAAGGTAGCTCTCAACAGGAATATTTTCCCCCCGTTTTGTGCCATATTGCTCTTTGTTGCTCTGCTTTTATAAGACCTATCGTAATATTTATAGCTTAAAGACTTTCTCAATAAATAAGCTATCCAATACAAATATATATATTTTAAAACGGTTCAGTAGTTCTTGAGATCAGCGCGTTGATTTAAAATACATGTGATTTTCCATTTGATAAAATACTAAGTATTTATGGAAAGTAATACATGCTAATATACAAAAATAACATACTCTGAGTACAATTTTCTTACTGATATTGTACTAAGGAAAACCTCGGATGCAAAGCAGCAGTGAGAACTGACATGGAAGAAAACTTTATTGGTATTAAGGGATACCATACGCATGATCCACCGAAATATGCTGTTCATAGCGGAAAGTCCATAAAATTGGATTGAAATCAGATGCTTATTATAAGTTCACAGTTAATTCTAAATAAGCTTGGTGCAAAATAAACAATTTTGTTGCTTTACACACTTCAAACGTCACACAAGCACATTGCTCGTCATAGCACATGTTCTATGTCGATCTTGAATTCTTTGTCCTTTTGTGCCGGATAACACGAGCGGGATTTGGTGCGAAGTCAGACAGTCGGTCGCCCGTTTGTGTCTTGATGTTGGACGCGTAAATGAGAAACTCCTGTGTCAGGTTTCAGAGTAACAGCCAACCCAATGTTCTAATGTGGACTGTGTTGTGTGCGGTGAGGTGGCCGTTAATTGTTCCAAGTGTTTTCTTCAGTGTTCTTTCTTGAGTGTTCTTTCTTGAACGTTCTTTCTTGAATGTTCTTACTTGAATGTTCTTTCTTGTGTGTTCTAAGGCTCTTCCTATGTTGCTCAGGTGAGATGTTTCTTCTAGCCGCCGCTGGATCGAACTCCAAAGTGTTCTTCCTAGAATGTTCTTTCTTCTGTGTTCTAGGGCTCTTCCTGTTCCTTAGGAGAGATGGTTCTTCTAGCTGCGGTTGGTGGGTGGGACTCATTTTCTACGTGTTCCTGCCCTTCTTTTATACAGTTTTGTGGCCAAATGTGTGAACAGGAAGTCAATGGGAGCGAGAGGTGAGATGGCACGCGCGTGATATTCGCGGTCAAAAGGCAATACCGTAAGGAAAGCCGCGTGCCATCTCATGATCAGAAAGAGAGAGGAGATGGCCGCTCGTGATGTTCGCGGTCAAAAGGCAATACCGTATGGAAAGCCGCGTGCCACCTCATGATTACAAAGAGAGGGGAGCTAGCTATCTGGTCTTCGACCCACCTGAGTGGGGCGGTTCGGGCTTCGGGCTATTGCCCCTTACCCGGGCGGAGCTCTTCTGCTCACCAGCAGAAGGTATATGGCCTCCTTGTTCAGGATACCCTCCCTTGGCGCAAGGCGCTGCCCTCGGCGCGGTCAGCCCACCGGGTGAGACCTCGTGGGAGGAGGCCCAGTGAGCGCCAGCGAGCGGGCTACGGCTTATATGCGGAAGCAAGGGAGGGGGGAGGACGTGTCATGTCAGAAGAGAAAGAGAGGGGAGATGGCCGCGCGAGATATTCGAGGTCAAAAGGCAATACCGTATAGAAAGCCGGTTGCCATCTCGTGATTAGAAAGAGAGGGAAATAGAGCGGGCTTATATTTTGATTTAATACCGGCAATACCGTAAAGAGAGCCGCGTCCTATTTCCCTATGATTCTTCTAGTCCTCGCTAGCCTATACGAGGGTGTGTGCCTACTAAATGTTTTTCCTATACCCCCGGCTGTTACTTTATTTATTATAACAAATATTTACAATAAGTTTTTTAAACAAAACTAATAATTACACTATTTTACAAATTAAACATCAAACAACAAATGTATACTATTTTACATATTTAGACGCCGTCCTGTACACCTTTAAATAATGTTTTGAACTTGGATTTATATGTACTCAGCCTCTATGATTTGCAATATAAAGTTATCTATCTTCCTGTTGATTTATATGTTTGGTAAGGTAAGGTAAGTTCAAATATATTTTTTGAGATTTATCAATATGAAAACCTAGTAACGACACGTTTGGAGCTTAGAGCTCCCTGACTACTGAACCAGCGATCGCGGGTTTGAATCTCGCAAGGGGCAAATGATTGTGTGATGAACATAAACATTTGTTATATTTTGACATATGTTTTCCAGGTTTAATTTTGCCTCATAAAATAGCGCTATGAGTGACAGCTAAAGGTAGGAGTGAGTAAGAAGATTAATGAACAACAAAATCGCGGCAAGTCGCCTCCGCCTGCTTAATAATCTGTGCCATAATCGACCAAACTCAAAAAATATATTGTCAAAGTCAAACAAAATGTGTCAATAATGAAAAAATAAGTGTCATTAGGTTTTGTATGTTTGCAGATTTGAAGAAATTGTTAAAAATTAGACCAATTGTAAATGTTTTTAAATCAGTGACCATAATAAACACGCTTTTAATGTTTAGCTAATCTTAAAAATATGGAAAGCGTTTTTATTTTAATAATAGAATGTGACTCAATTATCTTTAACTCCGTGTCTAAATGTAGCAATTAAAACTAAATTACTTTTACTTTTAAGCTATTTTCCACCCGCCTATCTTCACATGAAAGTTCAATTTTCCGAACAGACGAAATGAAAAACAATTTTCATATGTCAATATCATAACCCATGTGTTATTTTCTACTCAAAACAAAATTCAGTTTTATAAAAATCTTTAACTAACTAGTTTATTTATATAATTAACTAGCGGTCCCCCGCGACTTCGTCCGCGCGTTTTGAGTTTGCTCCCTCCCCTCCCGTCGCAGCGTGATGTTTTATATCCTAAAGCCTTTCTCGATAAATAAGCTATCCAACACAGAAATATTTTTTCAAATCGGTCCAGCAGTTCCTGAGATAAGCGCGTTTAAACAAACAAACTCTTCAGCTTTATAATATAACTAGCGGTCCCCCGCGACTTCGTCCGCGCGTTTTAAGTTTGCTCCCTCCCCTCCCGTCGCAGCGTGATGTTTTATATCCTAAAGCCTTTCTCGATAAATAAGCTATCCAACACAGAAATATTTTTTCAATTCGGTCCAGCAGTTCCTGCGATAAGCGCGTTCAAACAAACAAACCCTTCAGCTTTATAATATATCAGCGCAAGCGCACGTTGTACTTAAGCTGCGAACATTATTTTGGTGCGGAGTTATGTTAAAACTGTGATAGCTCCTGAGATATTTATTGGAATCAAATGATATAAAGGGCAACTTTGTTCTAAATGAAATGTTCGTGATGATGAATGTATTTATTTTGATAAGAATAAATACCTGTGTGTATAATACACCTCTAAAAATAATGCATTATTTTTTTTCAAATTTATTAACATAAAAAAGGTTGTAGTAAGTCAACCATAAAAGATAGACTTATGCTGTCGCGGACTTTATTATAGAAATTTTAATGCTAAACAATCTTGTCATACATGATTTTTGTGTAACTTAAGCAGTTTCCGCAGCGTATGCAGCGGAAGCTCTCAAAAGGAATATCTTTCTCCCGTTTTCGCAACATTTTTCATTGCTGCTGTGGTCTTGTGAGTCGTATCTTTATGTTATATAGCTTAAAGCCTTCCTCGATAAATGGACTATCTAACAAAAAAATAATTTTTCAAATCGGGCCAGTAGTTTCTGAGATTAGCGCGTTCAAACAAACAAACAAACAAACAAACAAACAAACAAACAAACAAACTCTTCAGCTTTATAATATTAGTATAGATTAGCGCAAGCGCACGTTGTACTTAAGCTGCGAACATTATTTTGGTGCGGAGTTATGTTAAAACTGTGATAGCTCCTAAGATATTTATTGGAATCAAATGATATAAATGGCAACTTTGTTCTATATGAAATGCTCGTGATGATGAATGTGTTTACTTTGATAGGAATAAATACCTGTGTGTATAATACACCTCTAAAAATTATGCATTATTTTTTTACAAATTTATTAACATAAAAAAGGTTGTAGTAAGTCAACCATAAAAGATAGACTTATGCTGTTGCAGACTTTATTATAGAACTCTTAATGTTGAACAATCCTGTCATACATGATTTTTGTGTAACTTTAGCGGTTTCCGCAGCGTACGCAGCGGAAGCTCTCAAAAGGAATATCTTTCTCCCGTTTTCGCTACATTTTTTATTGCTGCTGTGGTTTTGTGAGTCGTATCTTTATGTTATATAGCTTAAAGCCTTCCTCGATAAATGGACTATCCAACATAAAAATAATTTTTCAAATCGGGTCAGTAGTTTCTGAGATTAGCGCGTTCAAACAAACAAAAAAACAAACAAACAAACAAACTCTTCAGCTTTATAATATTAGTATAGATTTGTTTGCTTTTGTAAAGCTCATTAGTTATGGACCAAGTTTAGGACCATTTGGTACGTTTAAGCCACATCTTACAGTATAATTTGTTTCCTAGTGAATGAGTCACATATTTAAGGATCATGAAGGTTGTAAAAGTTTTATTGATTTATTCGGATATCAGGTTTCTTTACAAGAAATACCAAGTACAATAGTCCAATAAAGTTGTACAAGTATAAATCTACATTAGAAAATATGTTTTCTTAATCAAAATATTATGCTTCTGTTACGCTTACTAACATAGTTTAACTTCACATAATCTGACAAGCTTTAAATATCCTCTGTCATCAAGTCAAGTAAAATTGCTTTAATTTCTCTTTAATTGCTACTTTTAAAGACCATGTCATATCTCTCGACTAATCGTCTTATTAATTTTCAGTGGGCAAAATAATAATGTTGAAGAAAAGTATGAACACCCTGCTATTGGGTGGTTACACATACAATCAGATGACGAGGTCGGTCGCCGGTCTCCGCTGGCGGTGTACTATGTATGAAAAGGGGTGCTCTGCTTCAGTGTGTACCAACGAATATCTAGTTCCATTGAAGTTTACGAAAATCCACACCCATGACAAGCCGATGCTCACGAATGTAAACAAACTTTAATATTTTATGACTTTGTTGTACCTACTTAAGAAAAAATGTGCATGGATTATAGTAATTTAGTATTCATCATCATCAGTAGCAGCTAAAAGACGTCCTCTAGTGAGCATAGGCCTCCCCACAGTTTTTCAAGTAGTCTGCATCCAGTGCGTATCCAAAAAATTGTAATATTGCCTAATTAATATAAAAGATTAACGAATAATTATTAAAATATAATTAATATTAATATTTAAATATTTTCAGCAAACAGTGTTGACTAATATAATTCAAGATTTAGAAATTATTGTAGAGTAAAATTCATTGTTTAGTTGTTAAGTAAAACGTGATTTTGGTGAAATTAATTGATCTCATGTGTCATTTATTTTTAACTACATTATTAACTAAGTAAATAGGTTCTAATAAATATTACTCAGTTTTTTTATGGAATCAGAGAGATACAAACTGTTTTTTCGATATCCCATGATTTCTTCTGCACGTTTTTAGAATAAGCGCGTTCAAACAGGTCTTTAGATATATTTCCGGGTACCTTAAGCATATTTTTCCTAATCAAGTCAATTAATTTACAGATCCGGTCTACATAACAACTAGCCGTGGCAATGACACTCTCGTGATAGGTAAACATAGATACACGAAAGAATATTGCGTGAAGCAAGGAGATAGCTTGAAGACAAGATGGCAGTGTACCAAGAAGAATTTTGGCTGCAAAGCTTATGTGTATACTAAAGATGACGCTCTGCTCAAATCTGAGGGCATCCATAATCATGTTATTGAATAAACTTATATAAAATCTGTTTTTATTCAAATTGGTTATTCGTCATTTTTCGTCTTAGCTACTGTATCAGATAATTAAAATATTTGTGAATAGTTTTGGATGTGTACCATCTAAGTAGTTGAAATAATAAACTCTACAATAATCAAAGTTGACCATGGGATGTGCACTCTATGTCTCTGGATAAATTAAAAGCCGTATCATCCGAAATTCTAGTGTGATTTTATTAAATTGTATTGATATTGTTTTTTTTTTGTTTTTTCATTTGTTTATTGGTGTTATAAATAATATGATATTGGTCATAACAAAAAATATTATTATAAGTCTAGTTTTTACTAAGCACCGCCATAGTAAACAAAGCACGTGGTAGGATACTGTAAATAAATACAATTAGATCTTAAAAAAAAGTTTTCAAGAAATTTTTTGAGTTCTTCATACAAACTAGAAACAGCTGATCGGCACTCTAGTATGGGAAAGTGAAATCTTTTTTTGGGATTACGATGTTGGTCCCATACAAAAAGTTGTTGTATTTGAGGTTCCGAATTGGCCCCTAGAAGGAATGCAGTAAATTTTGTTAGACCCTATATAATTTATAAATATCATCGATTTTTAATTGAAATTTCTCTGCTTTTCAGTGGAATGGGCAATCAACACCAGCGGCAAAGAGGTACTCATAGTCAACAGGTACTCGTTCTACTGTCAAAAGAAGTTCTCAAAGTCATCAGTTTGGGCGTGTACCATCGGCGCTCCGTGCAAAGCCAAGGTCATACTTGGCTTGGACAAGACCTTTAAGAGGTCGGATTTGATTCACACGCACCCACCCAAGAAATATGTCATTCGCAATTCTATTTATATTAAGGTGTAGATTTTAAAACTCTTCTGTTAAAAAGTAGATATCAAATAGATATTTATAGGTTTCTGTGTATACTTTCTAATTTACATGTAGTTATTATGATTGCCTTATCAATGTCACGAGGTGTAAGACGCGTCAGCAGCCAATCATCACATCAATGCATCTTCGGTTCGCCCGTGACAAACCGTTTAAAAACTTTATATTTATTTAAAAGTTAGGTGCCTGGATTTATCTCTATTTGAAATAGTTTTGCATTCTTAATAAGCTTTATCTAGTGTTCCGTTTTCACATATATTTTTTATTCAGTTTTATATATATATGAATGAAACTTCTTTTCAAACTCTGATATTCAATAATTGCGAAAAGCTATAAAAAGTTTACGTTTACGGCTCATAGTTATATATTTTTTTGTCAGTAATGCAGTTCTGTAGCAGCTCTGGCAAGCCCATGTTGATCGTCAACGACTACCCCTTCTACTGCCAGCATCAGATCATCAAGACTAATAACTGGTGTTGTACTAAGAACTTGAGTGCAAAGCTCGTATCGTTACCAGTAAGGACAACACTGTCATTCGTGCTTCCCTCGATCAAAGCCACTTTCCTGCGAAGTATATCATAACATATGGCGTTTATTATAAGTTTTAACTTTGCTGCGGCAGACTTTTTGTTAATTATTTTAAAGAGGGGTTCTAGTTCTAAGTGTACGAGAGAAGGTGTTATATTGAAAGTATTGCGCTTTTGAATGACTCGTGTCAATTAAAGCAAAGCACACTGCATGTTGACGTGAGTGTTTAGAAAATAGAGCCCCAGGATAGAACATTCCATGTTTTAGGCATTCTAAAATACTTCTATTTCCTTTTGTGTAAGGATCGAGTTTGATGCATCCAATAAGTAATGTATACTGACAATGTTTTTATTGAATAATTTGTATAACGAATATGTATAGTATACTTTAATATGCCAGAACGTATTGTTGTGACTTGAAAGGTGAATAAATTTTCTTTAGTTTTATTCCACAAATAATCAGACAGTAAAATTCATCAAAACTAAAATGGATATTTGGTTACACCGCTTTTAACTTGAGAATGGATTGACCGGTATTCATGATTTTTACTTCGTTGATTTTGTCTTAGCCCTGAAAAAGTAAATAATCTTTTTAGCCATAGAATGTGACCGAAGGTGAGACGAATTCCGCTGGGAGCGCTAGTCTTGCATAATCGATAGTAGAGGTTAAATGTCGTTACCAGCGGTTAAATATTTAGGATTGTGCATGTTTTGAAGACAAAATTCCTTTACCAATGGTCAATAAAATTGCCAATCTGAGATTTGGCAAACGTTGTATTTCTTCAAAACACGCACAATCGTAAATATTCTACAGCTGGTAACGACATTTTGATCCATTACTATCGGCCACGCAACCGGGCTTTAGTGGTTTCTTTTCGGTTTTCTGATCCGAAATTTGATACTGCCTTTAAAAAAAAACAGTTGTTACTTAACTTATAAATTTTTTACCGACTTTTTTCCGACTTCAAAAAAAAGGTAATCAATAATCGACCTGTAATTATGTCATATGGTTATGCTGAGTTTTAATTAAGAAAATATAAAGTAATCTATTTACCTACACGCACCGTTTATCAAAAACAAAATTTTTAGAAGTGGTTTGCGGCTTGTAGATTGTCGCGT
Organism: Pyrausta purpuralis; assembly: GCA_963924145.1. Taxonomy (NCBI): domain Eukaryota; kingdom Metazoa; phylum Arthropoda; class Insecta; order Lepidoptera; family Crambidae; genus Pyrausta; species Pyrausta purpuralis. The sequence goes on from OZ001643.1 coordinate 27,438,320, forward strand.
GTGTTTAATAAAAGGAAAAGAACCATTTCTGACTTAGTAATAACTTAACAGCTTCAAACTTACCAGCGGCCGAAAGTCAGTGGTAATAATGTGTGGGGTTCCGTTAGAGGCAAACAGGTAAGGAACCCTACGGTAGTCAGTAGGTAACCGAACGCGCGCGTTGAGAGATCTCTTCATAGTTAATTCGATACTATTCCGGTACCTGTCTTATGTAATTAAAATGTGTCTTTTATTGAAATGCAGTCTTGCCTCAAAATCCAGAATAGAATCACTAAATCAAATCGTATCAGATACTTAAAAAAAATTTATCATGATGTGCATTTGATGTAATTAGTGGTTGTGATCATAGTAATCAATAGAGTTCCGATGTATTTTGTTGTGAAGTGTGGTTGGTGGTTGGCGATACAACACTGCTAATGCTAGCATCTACAGAACAGCTGATGTCTGCGACCGGTAAGTGCTAGAGATGTAAGTTGGTTTGCTGCTTAGCCGAAAATAATTTACCACAAACGGTCATTCCGTTATTTTCGGTTATGAGCGCATCGTTCCTTGCAGGTACGCTCCCCACTTGCGTCTGCGCAGCGACGCGTATTCGACCTTGTCATTGCGCTGTGTACCTTATCTCTGTTATGTAAGACTTGAATAAGAATGTTTTTAGTTGATCATGTACAAAAACGCCCCTCGCTTTTATCGGCAGGTGTGCGGCAATCCGTAGCTAGGGAGGCCAATAATATAACTACTCGTACATGTGTAATACTTAGTTTTTTGCAGATAACCTGTGTTTTTATTAATTTTGATAGTTTATTCTATATTCATTATGCCTTATTTGTAAACTTTTTTCAAGTCGTATTCCAGGTTATAAAATCATGTTATATCTACGGAAGCATTCTGATTTTTACATCGTCATATTATGTTATTGTTTTTTATTATACAGGGTGTCCTCAGACACCAGACAGTGGTGTGACAGATGACCTTTCTGACCTAAAGATTCGACTGGGAGATAATGCTTCCACCTTTTAATCACTGTCATTTGTGCGTTCAAGATTTTAAATAAATTCGTATTTATTCTTATATGACATGACATTGCTGTAGTTTTTGAACTTTTGTCTTTATTTTGTCAATATCTGCATCTGAATTGACATTCAGTTTTTTACTAGCTCTAGCTGTAAAACGCCAAAATTACGATCCATTCAGTTTCATTTTTATTTTATATACCTTCCTTGAACATCAGCTGTTTCACTTACTAATCCACAGATAAACTCACACAGTTATTATTTCCAGTGAAGTTCGTTAGGAACAAACGGGTAAAGTTGATGGTCATCGCTGACGGTTACACCTTATACCGTCTCCGGGAACAGGCGGCCTCAGATTACTTCGTCTGCACCAGAGGGACCAGTTGCCATGCCCGGCTGAGTAGGTACGTCCAAGTCGGGGGAAGTAGTCAGGGCCATGCTGAACCATAACCATAAGCGGCCAGTGTTCTTTGTCAAAGATGGTGTATGCTTTAATTAAATGAATAATAAAATAATTCAGTAGTTGCCACATAAACTGTACAGATTTTGTACCAGACTGATGCCTGAGCTTGCCAAAGTTTTTTTATAATAACTCAATCTATGTGTTACAGTTAAAAAGCTTTCTGTTTGCATGTTTATTTTAAGAACCACCATATGCATTTAAATTTAATTTAAGCTTGTATAATATTTATTTTTTAATACCTATTTAGAATTATAAAACGCAAATGTTTAATACTTATAAGTACGGCCAATTATCGGATTTCATGTAAGAAATTATAAAAACACAATTAATGTAGCACATTAACCATTGATTTCAAAAAATAAAAACTTTTTCTTACAATGAATTCTGATTATCTTTCGTCATGAACGAAATAACCTAACCATCAGTATTAATATTCACTTTTTACCTTGTTTTAGCTATGAACGGAACGGAGAAATTTTTGTTGTATTTTCTAGTTTATTTTTTAAATAAGAGTATAGGCTGTTTCACCTTACCAATTTAAAGCACAGGTAAACATACACAGTTTTTTTCTTTTTAGTGGAGTTCGTTAGGAACGAACGGGGCAAGGTATTGATCATCGCTGACGGTTACACCTTCTACCGTCTCCGAGAGCAGACGGTCACAGATTATTTCATCTGCACCAGTGGAACCAGTTGTCATGCCCGGCTGAGCACAAGCAAGGCGTGAGAAGTGGTCAGGGCCTTGCTGAACCATAACCATGCGCGGCCAAGGTTCGTTATCAAAGATGGAGTCTGCATCAGATGAATGCTGCAACACAAAAAAAAAGTAGTTGTCATCTGAAAAATCCCTTCTTCTGCCCGTGCCTTGCAAAGTTAGTTTTTACTTATGACGCAAAATCATGTTTACAATTAAAAAACTTTCCGTATACATTTTTTTATTTCAATTAAAAATATACAACCACCATATACATGTTTATTAAACTAGATTATAATGTCTTGAAAACTATTTATTGATACGCGCCCTTACTAAATATACATAGGTGCGTGGGTTTTATTTATTAAAGCATGTGTATTATTTATTGAACTTCAGAAATTAAGAGTAATTTGTTTTAGTGACATGGGCTATGCACCGGAACGGCAAACAGGCGATCATTGTCAACGGTTTCACGTACTATTGCAATAAAAATGGGTTTAGAAATGACATTTATAGGTGCACCAACGGCTCCAACTGCAAAGCTCGCTTCGTCATGTCCAAGGAAGACCATGCGATCGTCAAAGGAAACCTGTTCCATAACCATAAACCACCTAGGTTCGTAATTAAAGATGGCTTTTACATCAAAGTTTGAAACCATATAATAAGTTAATATCTATTTGTGTCAGGAACGTTCAAAAAAACTGTTTTTCCTGTCTATAAAAGCTATAAATAAAATACCCATTATTGTCACTTCACTCAATTTCTGTTTTTGTGAATATATTATAATTGTATAGTACATCTGAGCCGTGACTTTCAGATAATGTATTTAATAAGATATATTTTTAAACTTTCGCGTTGCATTATAACTTATAACTGCGGGTCTATACGCGACGTATATAATGTAGTAGTATTGTTACTACTTACAACTGTTACTAACAATACTACTACATTATAAACGTCGCGTATAGACCCGCAGTTATAAATTATAATGTATTTCATAGTTATGTAGAACCTAATCATGCCAAAGTTTAGCAATGTCTAAATCAGTTTTTAGGTAATTTGTGATTCAAAATCTCAGTCACTTGTTTTTTTAAGAACTTTTGATATTTATTAGGTAATCAATATTGAAGAGTTTTTATCATTAATTTATAAACACATTTTTTTTTCAATTATTATTTATTACCAAACATAATGTTACTTTTTTATGTTTTGAGGGTTACAACTGTAATTTTTTAATATTAAATAATAGTACGATAAAAGGTCATTTCTGAACACTTTACACAATTTATTGTATCCTGATATCAATACATTACGCAATAAGATTAAAAGATTGTTGTTGAACTTATGCTAGTCATTAGCTAGTATTTGTTTTATAGAGTGATGTCAATAAAAAATGTTTTGTGCAGAAAATTCTTTAAATTATCTTAAACGTACACAGAGAGATAACGCCAAAAAAATTATTGCAAGTGGTGCTAGTCGTGTAAAAAACTCGTAAAATGATAAATTATTGAACATTAATTGGACCCAGACAACAAATCTTTGACATCATAAACAAATCTTATACAACATACGTTCATGGAACATTTAACTGCTTCGGTGGCGCAGCGGTAAAAGGGGCGCACTTTATGCTTTAAAGTTGCTGCTGCGCTACATGTTTCGAGTTCGAACCCCCCGGGTTATCAGGCCAAAAGATATACTTGAGTTTTTCTGTTCAAAAATTCTTAAGGTAGCCTGGAGTTCGTGGAGCCCGTGCCTCGGAAAAGTACGTAAAGCCGTTGGTCCTGCGCCTGATCTCTCTCCTGATTGCTGTTCCATCGGGCTATGAGAGTGAATGGAATAAAGTGTGCACCTGTGTTTGCGCACACACTTGTGCACTATAATATGTCCCGCGCCGTTGATAAGTCGTAGTTTCAGACACCGTAGTCGAAATCGGCTAGGAGGACTATTATTATGTAGGTCATTTTCTAATCTCAGGACCATGGGGTTCTGGACCTTTGGAAACCGTACATGGGGCCAAGGCCAACACTCTGAGGCCCGTTTGACAACATTTATTTATAAGAAGTGAGACACGAGCCGGTAATTATCCCTATATGCACTATACAAGTGCACCCAAGGACAACCCTCGGCTAGTGTAGGACTATTGCAAAATATATATAGAAAATATGCTGAGTTATTGGGTTTTAGAACTAGATGGACTAGGCAAATGGTCTATGAGGGTGGAGACTGCGGATCACCTGGCTGGTTCATAGCCTCAAAAACTCAATAAAATAGCAGATGACAACACTGAGAGGGATGACTTTATACAATGATCACGCGCTCCCTGAGGGTCCGACATCACGTGCCCACTCGCCACTTACGCAGCCACATCCACCCTTCGAGCATCACGCTCTCGCGACTCTACTCTGGCCTGCCGACCAAGGCAAGCCAGAGGTGAGAGTCCTGCAGACCTCCTTGGGTTTCACTTTGGCAAGCTGAAGATGGAGGTCTTGGCCGACTCTCGGGAACACTCGGATTAACCCCGTGGTGTTCCTACTTACCACAGCTCGCCACAAAACTGCCCTGCGGGGTTTTGTTATTATTATAATTACGTAATATTTTTGGGATTGGATAAAATTTAAGTATGTGGAGTATCTATTATAGCTTCCAAGAATGTGTGTAAATTTTAAAAGTGTTTGCATGTTTTTTGTTGATGTGTTTCCACACATAAAGACGAATTTATGTTTTATTCAGAGCTTAATTTGGATTTATTTTCTATCGACTAAAGTATTAACAATCGTGTTTTGGCTTTTACAGTCTAAAGGATAATATCTTCAAATTAATGTATGTGAATTTTGGAACCACAAGTGTTCTTCTGGTGTTGTGAAACTAACACGATTGGAGTTGAAATTTGGATAAAACGGAGTAATAGCGCCTTAAAATAGTATTCAGTGTTCTTTTAAGTAAATAAATATTTAGGTCGGTTCTAACGTATAAAACTTTTTCAGTGATCCTGCTAGCGAAATCGCGTTACTCTGGCAAACATCTTGTTATGTACAACGATTACACATATTACTATAAAAAACAGTGCAAGAAAACAAAGTACTTCCATTGGTACTGTTCCACACACAACTATAGGGGATGCAACGCTAAATTAAAGCTAGATGCGAATTTCGTTATCATTGACCTGGAAAATAAACATACCCACCCACCAGCTAAGTACTTGATTCATGAAGGACAATATGAGAAAATATTCTGTTTAAAATATTCTATTCAATAATATTTAATGAAAGGGACTCTTCCATTTTAAATATCTGATAAGAAAATATGTTTTCAAGTTATCTTGTTTCTCGGGTAACGTTTTTATAAACTATAATCCCTCTTATTCCAAAAAAATATTACCAAGCTTATCACAGTACAGTTAAATATAACCGAAGAAAAAAAATCTTTTTTTTAACAGTAGAATTCAAAAATGGAGGTTTACCATTCCAATAGTTCGGATGATTTAAGTCTTAGTTTAAGCCTGTTTAAGTTTTTTGTAATTAATTTTTATATCGTATCTGATATGATTTCCACAATGATATTGTATTGATTTCCATGTATCGCTTAGCCAAGCCGTGTTTGTGTATTGTGAATATACAGGGTGAAATTTTAATCAGTGATCAAATTATAAGTGAGGACTCCACTGATGAATATGAACAACTTTTACTATGGGAGCACTAGTGAAATCAAGAAAAAAAAAATAGCTGTTCCATACATTTTGACCGCGCGCCATTTGAGCTTTTGTATGGAACAGCTGATTTTTTTTTCTCGATTTCACTATTGCTCCCATAGTAAAAGTTGTTCATATTCATCAGTGGAGTCTTCACACAAAATTTGGTCACTGATTAAAATTTCACCCTGTATAATATATAGATAATTTAAGTATTTTTAGTTATGTGCTGTTAGGTGTTAAAATGGTTTCAATCAAATGTATTTTCTTACCAATACGTCACTATATTTTACAAAACAATTAACCGTTTCAGTGTAAGATTAAGAGAATAGGTTAGTTTTCCAAGATGTCCATGAAGATTATATTTTTACATTGATTTTATTGAAAATAATTTAATGTTATTTTTCTTTTTACAAGTCTTTATTTTATTTTGGTTACTTTAAGATGACTTTTATGCTAGCCTCAATCGACATATTATTTTGTCGCGGTCATCACCGACAATAATCCGATGGCCAAAATGACTGACAAGAACAACATACGGCCATTGGTGGAAGTGAACCATTTCACAATGGTTTGGTAACCATTCACTGGTTCAAAACGTTCTCATTGTTGGTTTTGCAGTGTTAACGAGACCCCGTCTAGGACGAGTTATAAATGCTGCTTTTAGCAATACTACCAGCCTCTTCAGAATTAACTGACACAGACTTCAATATTGCATCTCTATAAATAAAGCTTTGTACTAACACAGAACTGTTAGAGTTTCACTAGTAAATATTTTGTTATAAACGGGCAAATTTACCGGTTTCACACATGGTCAATTTACATCGCAGATTCAGCAAATCAGTTTTTTTTTTTCAGATTACCTGGCGGTCGTGATGGAAAACCCCAGAAAAAGACGGACTTGGGATCAGAGCAAAATGGTTGAAGCGATAAAAGCACTGCGAGAAAAGAAGATGGGCTTGAAGCGGGCGGTGAAATTGTATTCTGTTCCAAAATCGACGCTTAGGAGATTTGTTCACAGCGACTTGACTCCTGAAGAAGCCGTCGAAAAATGTTTGTCCCGAAAGCTTACAACAAACAAAAAAATAATGGAAACGGAAACTGATCAAGTATATTTAACACCAGAGCTTTGGACTGAGGACTCCGACTCCGAATGAAAGATTAAGGGCCTGTTTCACTATTGACAAATTGGCACTAACCAACGAACTATTCAAATGTAGAACATTATTTTGTACATAGAAGTGGACAGGTAACGCCGACGCTTATTAGGATATAGTGAAACATGCCTTTAATAAAATTGACCTAGTGTCAAGAGTAAACTTAATTTAATCATTTATTTTAGACAATAAAGGCCCATAATAGATACAAATACTTACAATTACAACATTTAAATATAATATGCATTTATATATAATTAGCCACCTACCATAAGTTTTTGATTTAATAAACAATATATTCCTGTTGTTAAATCTACTTGTCTCTTGAGGAATTAGTACTTAACACTGGTACGTAATATCTAATTTACTATTTTAGCATTATCATTATAGGAAAAAACAAAAAATATATTAATGGTCATGGTGAGTGATTTGTTGACACGAGATTGGTTGACTGAACCTATTTTTAGTTTTTAATATCTATTTTGTAAAACGTAGTTATATTATGAAGATGTTTAATTTATAAAAATGTATTCAATTACTAGGTATTATTTGTATTTGAAATGTTATCAATACAATATAGTAAGCATGTATGGTCTGCTGGCCGCACTACTTTCTTGCCATGCTGAAGGTGGTAAATCCAAACTCCGTGTTGAGCACACGAGATTTTTTGTCACACAAATAATAAATGCTATGAGCCGCGGCTGCTTTGCCTGGTACAGAATGCGAACTAAATATGTATGTAAAAGTAAATAATAAAGTATCGCGCAGATAGTAACTTTATTGCTGATAAGGGGAAATATACATTGATACACTGAACAAATTATTAGAAAATTAAGCGATTGAGAAAAAACATGCGTTACAGTGGACGAAATTAACAACGGGTTTGTGGAAACTGTTCTAGTGGTGGGGTCTAAGTACATATTTTAAGTCTGGCCGTAAAAATAGACCTCAAAAACTGTCGGTCCACACTCTCGACCATAAGGCAAAACGTCGATCTATGGCACTGCAGACCTCCGTTAATGCTGAAAACTACAGGCAGCTCAATAGAAAAATATGGAAGTCCCTGCGACACGACATTCGTTGCTTTAACACTTATAGTGTTAGAGCGAAAGAGTTTGCAAGGGACATGTCTATTGGGCAAAGCCTGTTGGCGAAGCTTAAGACAGAGGACGGCAGTGTAGCGTCGACGAAAGCAGAGGTTGTGAGGAAGATCGAAAGGTTCTGTGGGCAGTTCTACGCCTCAGTAGCCAAAACCTTTGATAGCTCGGCCAAAGACCCACGAGCTATCCTGACCCGACACTACACCGAAGACATCCCGGACATCAGCCTCTACGAGATTAGAACAACAAGGCACCTGGCGAGGACGGAATCACAGCAGAGCTTCTGAAGGCGGGTGAAACACCGGTACTTAAAGTCCTTCAGAGACTTTTTAATTCCGTGTTGCTGGAGGGCATCACACCCGAGGCGTGGAACAGGAGTGTGGTGGTGTTGTTCTTCAAAAAAGGAGACAAAACCATATTGAAGAACTATAGACCCATCTCACTCCTGTGCCATGTCTACAAGCTGTTTTCAAGGGTCATCAAGAATCGTCTCGCACGTAGGTTTGATGACTTCTAGCCTCCCGACCAAGCTGGTTTCCAAAAAGGCTATAGTACCATAGACCACATTCATACGCTCAGGCAAATTATACAGAAGTCAGAGGAGTATAATATGCCTCTATGCTGAGCGTTTGTGGACTACGAAAAGGATTTTGATTCGATCGAGACTTGGGCGGTGCTTCAGTCTCTGCAGCGGTGCCAAATATACTATAGGTATATAGAGGTGTTAAAGGGCCTTTACAATAACGCCACCATGTCGGTCCGAGTACAGAAGCAGAACACGAGGGTGATTCCACTGCGGAGAGATGTGAGACAGGAAGATGTGATATCTCCGAAACTGTTCTCGGCGGCATTGGAAGACGCTTTCAAGCTTGTGGAATGGGAAGGAATCGGCATCAATATTAATGGCGAATACATCACACACCTCCGATTTGTCGATGGTATTGTCGCTGTGGCATAGACGCTGAACGATCTTGGCACTTTGCTCGAAGACCTTGACCGAGTCTCCCAACAAGTAGGTCTTAAAATAAATAAATATCAAATATAAATATCCTTTGGACATTCCCACACATCGCCATCTAGTCCCAAAGCAAGCTACGCAAAGCTTGTGTTATGGGTGCCAGAAAACGGATATAATACTTAAATGCTTTTTTGTTTGTAAATTTATACATAATATACATAAAAAAAAAACAGACCAATACAAACAGACATGGTAATGCACACAAATGTTTGTTTTGAGCGGGGATCGAACCCGCAACCCGCTGCGTAGTAGGCGATTTCTCGACCACTACACCAGACGGGTCGTCAATGAACATGGAGCAGACGAAAATTATATCAAGTTCCCTTGATGTACCCATTTCAGTTCCCATTGGGAACTCAACTATTGAAGTTGTCGACGAGTACGTCTACCTGGGACAAGTGATCCAATTGGGTAGGTCCAACATCGAGAAAGAGGTCAATCGACGAATCCAACTCGGCTGGGCAGCGTTCGGGAAATTGCGCAAGAGTGTCTGTCTGAAGACGAAAGTCTTCAACCAGTGTGTGTTACCAGTGACGACATACGGATCCGAAACATGGTCTCTTACTATGGGCCTTATGAAACTCAAAATCACACAACGAACGATGGAAAGGGCTATGCTGGGTGTTTCTCTATGAGATCGAATCAGAAATGAGGAGATACGTAGAAGAACTAACGGACATAGCGTTGAGAATCAGTAAGCTCAAGTGGCAATGGGCAGGGCACATAGCGCGAAGAACTGATGGCCGTTGAGGTAGGAAAGTTTTAGATTGGAGAACCTTCGTTCAGAGACGCAGCGTGGGACGTCCACCAACAATAGAATAGTTAGATACGGGAATGCTACTATGTGCCTTATTATTTATGGTACATGTTAGCAATCCCGTATTTAACTATTCTAATCTAAGTGACCATGAAAGTTTAAAACATTATTTTGTCCACCAACAAGATGGACAAACGACCTTATAAAGATCGCAGGATCAAACTGGATGCAGACCGCTAGTGATCGGTCGCTGTGGAAAGCCGTGGGGAAGGCTTATGTTCAGCAGTGGACGTCCTTTGGCTGACAATGATGATGGTGATGAGACAAATATATAAATGAAGTTCGCAGGGATCGTTATTAATAAATTGTTTTTAAGCGTATTAATAACATAAGTACATTGATTTTGCTAAAATATATTGTTTTTAATAAAACTACCACGATATTTTAAAATATGTACATCCAAATCTTAGATATTACATTATGAAAGAAAGTCGTGTAATACTGTATTTTAGATATCATACTTGTTTTTTCTTGTACGTGACACTACTAAAATTTTATTTCTTTTTTCAGTTGCAGAATTCATACCAACTGAGAAAGGGAACTATGTACTTAAATTCGGCGAAAACACTTACTGGTGCAATAAAAAATACTGGAAACCTGACTCGGCTTGTCGATGGTAATGCTCGAAGACGAAGAGTAAGAAATGCTCTGTGGTGGTTCGAACCCTGAACCACGAAGTCATCGCAGTAAATGGGGAACACAACCATTAATCTGTTATTAGGTCCCAACGTCACCATATCACGGTAATACCTCACAATTGATTGACTATTGTGTTCCGATACAATTGACTGTTGTAATGATAAAGATGAAATAAGAAACCAAAAATTTGTGCTCGGGCGGGACTTGAACCAGCAACCTTTTGGCTGACCGGGCCAAACGCTCTTACCAATTGAGCTACCGTGCTGTCAGTCCGACCCTGCGAAATTTGTGGTCTCTTATGAAAACGTCAATTGCGTGACGCTTGGCGTCATCTAGCCGTCTGTTTATGAAACAGATGGCCCAAGCAGTTATGCTTTACAGAATAAATTCGACTTGGAAATTGATGATGCTTCGCTATCTAATGCTTTAGAATGTTTTTAACACTCACAGTGTCATATTTTATTATTTTATATTGATAAAGATGAAATAAGAAACCAAAAATTTGCGCACGGGCGGAACTTGAACCAGCAACCTTTTGGCGGACTGGGCCAAACACTCTTACCAATTGAGCTACCGTGCTGTCAGTCCGACCCTGCGAAATTTGTGGTCTCTTATGAAATCGTCAATTGCGTGACGTAAACAGACAATCATAACATACATAAACAGACGGCTAGATGGCGCTAAGCGTCATATCAGTCATATGACTGTTGTAAATTAAATAAGTATTCCCTGCATTGTATGACTTTTAACTAAGATATTTTGATATTTTACCATTATATGTATGATATCAAACCTCTTTAAATGTCCTGTTAATATGGAGGTGCTGCATTTTAAATTTAAAGATTTTTGGTATAGTATTGGGGTGTTTTGCACTAAATGTTTTACGGACCGCGGGACGAAACGCTCAAGTACTGTTTCAGGAGGGGGATGTTTGTTGTCATTATTTTGTAGCGATATGTTTTGCTATGGGTAATTTATTTCTAACTTCTAGTTGTGGAATTGTATAAAATAATCATTCACAGATATGCAATAAAAAATTTGAATTGAAATATTGAATTATCCAAAATTTGGTTCGTTTGGGAAATAAAGCTAGTTGTTCGTTTATCTTGTTTTACATGTTATGATTATAGCTTTATTCAGCCTCATTGCTCAACAAAAAAAGCTCATAAGGTTTAAATCTCGATTAAAAATATTTAAGGTAGACCTTTCTCTTTCTTCCTTTTACCAGACCCACAAAATTCTTAGACAAATATTTACTTGTTTTAGACATCAAAATAACCAGCATCTTTCCTTATGTCGTTGTATTTTGCTTTAAAGATATTTAAATTTTTAAGTTGCAGATTTCTTACCGAATAGAAGAGGGAAAATACTCAAGTACTGCGAACACATTTAATGGTGCTATAACTGATACACACGACGCCGACTACGACGACGCGGTATACCGCTGGTACTGCTCGAAGAGAATAAGAGAGCAGTGTTATGCGACGGTTCAAAACCTGGATGACACTGTCCTCGCTGTGATCGGGGAGCACAACCATTAATACTAAATAAATACCGCAGAATACGGGGGTGAAGTACCGGAGGTCCGATCCTTAACACAGTGTATAAATGATATGAAAATATTTCTGGTAGTATCAATACGATATTAATGTTGCCATTAAGAAATGTCAGTTTCATATGACATTGTGTTTGTCGCCAATTAGTTTGATTAAAGTAACACCAAAATCATGGAGTGATTTCAAATAACCTGATAACAAATGCACATACGGTATTTAAGAGGCATGCTAGAGGTCCCGTGTCGAATACCAAATTTCTGGGTATTTCTGTTTTCAAATACTCAGAAACAGCTCGGAGTCTGGAAGTTGGTGGTGATGACATCCTCGTGCCTTGAAAATCACGTACGCATTTATCCTTAATATTTTGCTTCATTTTATTTCTATTTTCAGTTGCAGAATTCATACCAACTGAGAAAGGGAACTATGTACTTAAATTCGGCGAATACACTTACTGGTGCAATAAAAAATACTGGAAACCTGATTCGGCTTGTCGATGGTACTGCTCAAAGAGGTCAAGAAAGAAGTGCTATGTGGCGGTTCAAACCCTGAATGACGCGGTCATCACTATGATTGGAGAACACAACCATTAATAAAAAAAAAATTAACCAAACATCTTCAAAGTCAGAGTTTAAAATACTTTAGCTGTCGTCGTCGTCACCGTCGACTCTGTTTTTGATAAGCTAGTCCTAGCCTAGAGTATATCATACCATTTCAATTATACAAAAAAAAACACAACATGGTCTTCACAAAGTGTTCGAGGCATACTTATTTATGTTTGTTAGAAAAATAAAAGGCTAGTATTTTTCAGTAGTTCTTAAAAAAAAAAAGAATTTGATCCTGCGATCTTTACAAGGTCGTCTGTCCATCTTGTCGTTGAACGTCCTACGCTGCGCATTTGGTCAAAGAATCTCAAAATATATTATAATGTTTATCCTTACAATAACCAGGTTGTACAAATAATTTGAAAAAATACAAGTGATTAGGATACCGTAATATTTGATTGATTAAAATTTCATTGCGCTGATAGTTTTAAAATTGGCGGGCGTAATGCTTTCAGACATTCTCCGCCAGTCAACCGCTTTGGAATGCAGCGAATTGAATCAATAGTGTATCTTAAATGAATATAAAAGTAGTTTAAAGTAGTTTTTACTGTCAGAATTCACAATAAAGACAGGGTGCTCTTTGCTTTGATGCGAGGGGCATTCTTACCATCCTGCACTAGCAGAACAAAGAACTAGACAGTTCAAAGAACTACAGTTGTCGGCATCTTGTGTGTTTCTGACGTTTTCTAAACTGCAAGGCTACTATCAAAACCGTAGAAGAGAACATCTTAATTATAAATGATGAGCACAACCATGACATGATTGGGCGCATGCGTTTACTGGGGTTAAAAGTAAATTATTACCTTTCACTTTGGCCGTGTCATAAACACCGTTATTTAGTATTTCAAATGTGTGATTATTTATAAATGTATCACCATTGAATTAAAACATTAAGGGCTGATTTTACCATCGTCAGATAGAGAATATTCGTCGATTAAATACTATATGCTTAATTTGAAAACGTTACCTATTAGTCAGCAATCATTTTAAAATCGGTCGTTTTATACTTATTCAATCTGACAAATCTTATCTGAAGATGAAAAAACGGCCCCGACAAAAGCGAAGTGATTGAAATAAAGATACTTGCGTACTCTAGTTTTAATTTATACAATATTTCATATAAATTGTTCAAAAGAACAAACACGTTTCTTAAGTCCGTTTCTCTTTGCTTGTCGAATATTGTAAACAATCTTGACACTCCTATTTACCGAAATAATTCATTTAAAGATAAGTTAGACCTCACAAAACTCACAAACTACATAGCTATGTCATCGTTTTGCATTCAGATCTTTTTATAACAAATAGTAATTGTTTTATTTCCTGTCATTATTTTAAAAGTGATACAAAGATTGTTTACATTATTCGACTGGCAAAAAAAAACGGACTGTAGTTAGTAACAAATTACGACTATCTTCAAATATTAATTTTACCTAGGAATCCCCAAGAAGTAGTCGATTTTAACACGCGGCAAACAGTTCCGGCATAATTTTGAACTTTTATATTACAGAATCCCAGATTGTAGCGCAGATCAATGGTGCAACATTACTACACTATAGAGGATACACCGTCTGGAAGGGGTATACGCCGATGAAGAGAAACGTCTTGGTATGATACTGCTCCAAGAAAACCAGCATGAAGTGCAGGGCATCTGTGAGACATCCCACGGCTAGGCAAGGGATTGTGCAGATGACCACGTCACTCATGCCGCAGCGGCATTTTCCATAGTATGATGATGTTCTTGACATATTGCCATTGCGGCATTGCCGGAGGCTACGCAATGCCGCTGCGCGTTGTGGATACACCGTTATTATTATATCAATAAAATACATATTTTATGGATGTCTATCATTTTATGCTGCCTTTTGAATTCCTTCGGAGTTATTTCCAATGGGTTGATATCAAATGCAACTACTATATAAATTGTGTGATCCATCTGGGTATAATAAATGTAACTAACTTTATATCTAACTTGGAACAGCTTGGAGTATATTAACAATAATGCCTTTAATACTACATTATTTTCCAGGATCCGTACAAATCGTCATGTCCAGGAGAGGCAAGCCTCTTCTATGCGTAGACGGCTACACGTACTTCAAGAAAACGAAGAATAATACTGGTAAGACGTCATGGGCATGTTCCACTCACGTGCCCAGGGGATGTAAAGCAGTCATACACACCACGGATACTGAGATTTTAAGAACTAATACTGTTCATAATCACTGATGACTTTTGCTTTGCTTGACTTTGGCCGGGTCTCCACCAAAGCCTAAGGCAGTTAGCCGAGCACCAACGAGATAACGATGTAAGATTTTAACAAATATACAATTAAGAACAAATAAAAGATGTGTACAGTCACCAGCACATCAGGCTACCTACTTTTGCTGCAAACTAGCCCTTATTTCAACGGCATAAGACACCGCAGTGTTTACCTTGGCGTGCTGTTGTCCGTACATACAAATAGCGGTACTCTATCGAAGACGCTCGCTCTATCTGTCAATCTATACCCGTCAATCACCCGTCCCTTTTTAACTAGTAATTGCCCGTGGCACTCGCTTCTAAAACTTACCGACGAAAAAAAAAGCTTTTCGCTGCTCGTCAACTCGTTTATGGTTAGTAGTAAAAACAATGGATAGAGTTCCGATCTAAGTGTCGTTTGTTTTGCTTCATACATCATAAGAATTTTGCTGATTATTGTAGTTTTATATGTACCTGAATATACCTTATGGTTAATCATCACAGTTACACATCACAATACTTATACATATCCTTTGAAATTTGGTCATTCAGGCCTCTATGTACTTAGATGTTAAAAACGGAAAATTGATTTGTTTTAATTATGATCCTCATCATGAACATATTATGTACCTATTTCAATATTCGATTATGTAGAATTATTGTAGTTTAATTGTTTCATATTAATAATTTGTATTGTTTTTTAGTTTTATGACAGCATTTTTTTAAAATATCATCTTTGTTATTATTTTTGTACGTTGGTTCTTTGTCACAAATACTCAAAAATGATGTAAGACAGCTAAGATCATTATTATTGATTATTATAAATGTTGGGAAAATTACAATCTTTGAAAGGTCTTACTATAATTATGATAATAAGAAGGGTACGCGACGCGAAGTTTTATATAATTATAATGAATGTTTTGTATTTTTTTTAACTAAATAAACTTTTTAAATTATTGCATTTATTTATTTCACACAAGGCTGAGGTTAACGATTAATTGTATTGAAACTTGAATATCCCGTAATCATTTTTGGTTTCATGTGGTACAACGTTTTTTTTTACAAGCATATTTTTGTTCACAATAAGTAGTGTTTTTAATATTGAACTAAATTCTAAGGTTTTATTTTTCAGGACACGTACAAATGATAACTTCGATGCAAGGCAAGCCGCTGCTCTACTTGAATGGGTATAAGAAGTTAGGCATATATGACCCCAAAAACAAGATGGTTATGCTAATTGATTTCTAGATTTGCAGTGACCAGCATTTTTGACAACAAGTTGTCAAAAAACAGATGTCTAGAGTCATATGCGCAGCTTATGTCAAATCAGTGCTCATACAGGCGCCAACCGAGTTGAACAAAGAGGAAAATTACATAAAAATTGGTAACACTTTGCGTAATATGCGGTTCAAGGACACGCAAACCTAATACGCTTTCCAAGGTTACGTTCTAAATGGGTTTTAATATTTATATCAACGTAAAAACACAGAAAATACGAAAATCTCAAATAGGGTTCAATGTTGCCGCTAATAACATAAGATTGATTTCCCACACTTGGGGGAGAATTTTGATAACCATGTATTACCTAATCAAAAATACATGTAAGAAGCATCTTAAGCTTGTAAGAAACGTCTCTAAAAAAAAATGGAAACAAAAGTTTTTTGGGCACTCGGCTCGATCCTCCATGACAATACATTATAAGTAATGTTTGACCTGATACGCCGGTGGATACATCGCCCTTTTTTAACAAAAACGATGGTTTTCTTAAATTTGGAAGCAAAACTTAATGTTTAATTAGTACCTATACCTACCTACTTTTACGGTAGTTGTAATCCTTTGTAGAATTACTTATTTAATACAGAAATAAGCATTAAGTTATTTATATTTAATATCATAAAAGTATTTCCGGAATTCTGAGTAACATTGTTAAATAAATGACATGAATAACGTAATTTGTATAATAAATCAATTTTGGAAGAGGATGAAAAACATTATGTTAAAATCTGCCTCCCTTGTTAACTGCCTTGATACTGGTGCACTGACCTTAAATGATTTAGTTCTCTTAACTGTTAATCTATTAGAGGCACACTGTAATCAAAATTAAAAAAAAAGGTTTAAGGAAAATAAATCATTACTTGCTTTAAATATCCGACAGCCCAACCTATAATTTCTTTCTTTGTACTGATACAAATGCGGAGGCACGTCTAATGCACTTTTTAGTCCTACAGTGTTGTTATTTCATATTCATGCATCCTACATTTGTAAATTATTTTATTTTAGCGGCAAACTACCTCATATGTGTAATATCCTTTAACTTTTTTGTTTCAGAAACATTTGATTTCCTTGTGTCTAAAAAGGGGAAGACATTGCTTAAATACGGCAAATACACGTACTTCAAGAGATCTGGGAACGCTGTAAAAACGCGATGGCTCTGCTCCACCCACCACAGCCGTGGCTGTCGTGCTGTCATCCACACTGTTGAAGACAAAGTTATTAAGATAAATGATGTGCATAACCACCAAGATTAAGAACTAGTAGAAGTATGGGTGCGCTTACACACGAGCGGCACGAGCTACAGCTTTAGCTGACGTGGTCGGCAAGCGGCATGCCATCGTCGCATTAACGGCAAGCAATTGCTAACAAAGGCGAAAAAAAATTAACAGAAAATACGATTAACAGTCGATTCTCTGTTAAGTATAAGTAGCTTTTGCGCATTATATTAATAAATGCATAATTCGTTATTTATTTACCTACCAACCCATCAATGTCGATATCGACGATTATTAACTACAAATATCTGTATCGATATCTTGTCGATTAAATAATGAATCGTAACATCCCTAATTAAAATTTTATACTTCGTTTTTATGAAGACAGCCAAACGTTAAGGCTTGATTCACCTATAAAGAACTTGTGACGGAGCACCATTTATACCGCCAAATAAATATTGTTTATATCATCTGCAAATATTTCATAAACATCATCGTCAAAATATGGAAGGTTACTTTTGTATAACAGAAACGATAGCGACTCAAATATTGATCCTTGATTGTAAACAGGTTAATGGGTGGTTGCTGTTACTTATGTCGGCAGAAAACTTTATTCAATATGTAAAATTCAAAAACATGTTTTTGTTTTAGAAATACGTGAATTTATGGTTTCAAGAAGGGGGAAGCCATCGTGACTGTTAAGTTAAAGTTAAGTTAGCCTGTAAAGTCCCAGTACTGGGAAAATGCCTTACCACACCTATGAGGTAGTTAGAGCGATAGTCCACCACGCAGGCTCAGTGCGGATTGGTGGATGGGTGTTTTTAAGGCAAGCGACTAACCCTGCTATCAGATCTTATCAAGCCGCCTCTAGGGCCTCTGACTAGGCTTTACGACTAATATAAACAGGTATTAGCCGGTACCAACGGCCAAACGTACCTTTCGAAGCACGGAGACACTCGTGAACTTGTAGCAATGGTAGCAGCGCTTTGTTAGTGATACCGAAGTGAAGCAACCTTCAGCGCGGTCGTGTTTGTATGGGTGATTATTCCGATTATATAAGTGCATCGCGACTGTATTGCTGCTAAAAAACGCAGTGTGCATGGGGTCTGACAAGTGTTCACGGTACCTACTGAGTCCTGCTTATCAGTATCGTAAAAAAAGTAAAGATATCTTGATATAACATGTGTCTATTTACTGACTTAAAGGGCATTTTTGACTTGACAAAGAAATAACTTTTGAAAAATGACATTACCTAAGCATACCTACCTTATTTTTTTCACTTGCTTCATTTCTACACCTTTCTCGACTTTTAATTTTTAACGTTTGGAATTAGATGGAACGTTCCATTCATAATTAGAATAAAAAAAAAACTTAAAATTTTGATCCAATTTATAATTAATATTCTATATTTATAACGCCTCTAGAGAAATCACTGTTCTCTGTCTTAGTGTAAAGGACAGTGGCTTGCCATGCTACCGACATGTACTGTACTTAATAATACTTATTAAATTAGTTATGTCAATATGTTATTTCGGTAAATAAAATGTATTCTATTTGTGCAGATGTGTATACCGTGAGGCTATCGAGAAATGGCAAGAAAATAATAATATTGAATGGATTATCTTATTTCAAGAAACAATCAAGTAGATCTAACATTGAACGCTGGGCCTGTTCCACTCATCATCATAGAGGGTGTAAAGCTGCCTTGAAAATCTTTGGAGGCGAAATCCTTAGCAAGAATACTAAGCACTTCCATCAAAATATTAAATAAAACTTAATAATAAATAACATCAAAATCACGTATGCACAGAATTTCACTTTATTTAGTGTAAAAATAAAATAAATCGTGCACATAACATATCTAGTGATCGGTCGCTGTGGAAAGCCATGGGGGAGGCCTATGTTCAGCAGTTGACGTCCTTTGGCTGATAATGATGATGACATAACATATGCTCAAATTATTTTATTATTAATTTTAGTAATTTTATTTAAACACTAAGCGAGTACTATGCTTGCTATTTGGTTATTTTTCATGTTCCACTTTCATAAAATGTTTTAAGTAGTGTAGGTTAGTGTCACTGAGATAACATTTATTTTTTGATTTTTATTTTTTTCCATATTTTTTGTGAATTGCGCTCTGTGGCCATGTTAATATTATAAGCCTTAAGTATTAAAATATGTTTTTTTTTTTTAAATAATAGTGTTATCTGTTTAACAGATTATACTACAAGACTGTCTAAAAACGGAAGACTATTGATCATCTTCGATGGTTTTTCATACTTTATGAAAAGAAAATTCAGTGGAAGAGAAACTTGGGCCTGCTCATCGCACCACACCAAAAGCTGTAAAGCGAGATTGAAAATAGTTGAAGGAGTAATTTTACAGAGCGATCTCGTACATAATTATGAACCTACTCATCAGGATAAGAACAACTAGTATTAGCATAACGACTGCTTTAGTTAACTTTTATCTTTTTAAATATGCCAAAATGACAGCTAAGATCGAACTTTTTTTTTCACGACTACCGAACCAAAACCGGAGTGGTACCTATGTTTTTAATGTCGCAAACGTAGAGCAGTAGTATTTTAACAATTCAATAGTATGTGATAAATTTGATTCTGTGATTTAAGTTTTTAGTAATGAGATTTCACTTCTTTGGATAAATAATCTAGGAAAGTAAAACGCATTACGTACTAATAACTATAAACGTAATACCTACATAATGCAATTCTGATAAGAAACCAAAAAATCTAAGCATTTTCTCTTTAAATAGAAAAAGTCTTGTAAGATTTAGAAATACTTCGAATTGGTAAGACATTCTGTAAATAAATTATTAGAAAAAGCTATGATAATTGTTGAAAATTCTTGTCTTTTTCAGCCAGCAACTACCCGAAAGTGCTTCTGTATTCTTATGCCTTTATTTGTTGATCGAACGCCACAAAAATTCGTATATTTAGTTTATAGTTTAATAAAAATGCATATCTGTTTACAGTTCATAGTATTACGTCATTTTTAATAATGTGTACTTTTATAGCTTGAGGCAATAAAGCAGATATTTTGCTCTCATTCTCAGCAGAATAACCGCTTATTACTCATTTACTTCTATTGTAAATTTTCTATGTATGCCTTGGTATTTCTTTTTACCCTTTATTAGTGGTCCTGATGGCTTTTGTTCCACCCTCCCCTGTCTTAATTGCGGGGATAACGAATCTAATATAAAATAAAAGGCTGGTAATTCGGTAAGGTTAGTATGAGGTAAAAGTATACCGTTCTTTATATACATATTTTGTGTAATGTGAAAATTATACAAATATTATCATAGCGTCATAATCAATTAAATAGCTATCTAGTAGCAGTTTGCAGTTAATTAATTAATAGGCCAGGCCGATGAGGTAACGGCTTTTTTCTTATAATGGACAATACCGACAAATGTCCATTTAGCGCACCGCTTTATCGGTAAGTGCAATGTGTATAAGAAAAGGCGTTTCAAGTTAAGTACCTTGGCTCCAAGAAATCTAACCCGGATTTGGACCAACTAGCATCTTGCACCCGGACAACAGTTTGTCGTCTAATAGTTCAGGCGCTAGAACAACTTCTGACGTCAGCGACGGTTAGCCGCGACGACGACGACGTTTCGTCAACGGCACGCCGACGCCGATAGTGTCAATGTGGTGTCTATATTTTTTGGTCAATGGCAACTACCACAGCCCTTTATATAGCCTGAGTATGGACCAGTCTCTCATAGTTGTGGTAGGGCCTTTGCCCAGGAGTTAGATGTTTCAGGCTAACTTTACTTTTTACAAGCGAGATAGACATGATACTGACTGGATTTAGTTAAAAACATACAAATATCAGCAGCTGACAACAACTTAAAAGGAATATAATCGAACAAAACGTATATCACTCATTTTCAGCGCCGCATTTCGTGACATCCCAAAAAGGCAATCCAATCATAATTTTGAGAGGGTTCAAATATTTCAAAAAACACGGGTCGTATGAAAGAGAGACGTGGAGATGTTCTACTCACCACAACAAAAAGTGCCCGGCAAGTATTACTATTGTGAACGGCACCATCGCCGAAGTAATTGAAAACCATCTACACAGACCAAATGTTGTTTGATTTTATTGTAAGCTGAAATTTATAAAATTATTTTCGTAAAATCTTGCAGAGGGAAGACCATGCTTCAGATTGCACATTACAAATTCACAAGGATGATGGGGCTGAGTACTCGATGGATGTGTACATCTGCCAGCCTTAAGCCATGTCGCGTTAATATGTGCATAATATCATCAAACTAAATAACAGACAATCATTAGGAACTTTCCAATACAACAGGACGGGTTAATTATACCGAAGCGAAGTAACAATTTGATAGTGCAAGTTCACAAGCACTGATGAATAAACACACCTTTAAGTGAAAGTTTCTTTTAATTAATGTAAAAGTAAAACATTTATTATATTTTCCCAAATAACATTACACTCAACTTGTATATCGCATATAATTAAAGTTGAATTCGTGAAATCTCAATGCGGGAGAACCATTATCCGGATAGATCAGCACACTTACTTCTGTACAGCACCCAACTGGTGAAGGGGGCGAGAACCCGCTGGGTATGCTCCACTCACAGCGACAAGCAATGCCGCGCTGTTGTACATACTTATGGGAATGTAATAATAAAACTTAATGATACACGCAATCATTAAAAACGCACTCGTACAACATCAGATTAATTAAGCAAATATTAATTTTGTCAGGTTTAAATAAAAGCACACAAGATTAAGAATGTTTTCGATAAGATAACAATATTTTGTACTTGCTTGTAAATGCTTTTTTTTCTTAAGCTTCATTATGATGACCAAATTTAATGGTAAACACAATCCCAAAAAAAGGCGCTCATACAACAAAAAGATGATTGAACTATTTATTATTTCCTTTGAAATTGTACTCTTCCGTGGAATTAGGTTTGCTCTGAATAATACGTAATTACTCTTACAGAATTGGTCTGAAAACTTTATTGGTTTTAGTGTTATCTATAAGTTTTACTTATATTTATTCCATAATAACTGTTTGTTTCCCGACTAAAAAAATATATAATTAAGCTTAAATAAAAAAACGAAAGTTAAATAATTTCTTCTGCGAGTAAAACATGATTTGTAGGTACAAGTAAATGTTTTATTTTTTTATAAATTTACTGTTATACTTCAATATCTTTCTTGTTTTCCCCAATAATTTTGGCTGATCCTTTTGACCAAACTGAAACGTGAGTATATCTCATATCTTTTTCAGTTAAGTTCGTGAAATCAAAACGCGGGAAAACCATGATCCAGATAGGGCGGTACACGTACTGCTCGCAGCAGGTGTCGGGGGCGAGGACTCGGTGGTCGTGCTCGACGCACAACCACAAGCAATGTCGCGCTGCTGTACATACTTATGAAAATGAAATCATCAAACTTAATGATAAGCACAATCATTAGATATTCACATCACTAGAAATAACATATTTTGCAAGACCGTGTTGGATAAGTGAATTTATAAAATATGTCATACCTGTCCATGTTGTATTTTTATTACTCATTGGTTGGTTAGTTTATTCATAGTACTTTTTAATATACAGGATGTTGTTTTGGTCAGCGACCTAACTCAGGGACAATGATATGATTTTAGAGAGAGCTTATTCAAAAAATAAATTAAAATATAAGTTTTTTAAAGAATTTTCTTTTCACGACATATCTTAAAAATTTCACGACGAATTCAATCCAACTAGAGGGGACACTAGCGCCCTCGCGTAACTAGTAAGCTACGAAGAGCTGATCGGGCGTTTGTACTTTTTCAAATCACTCGCTTGTATCGCAATAATAAATTGGTTTTGTTTGTACAACCATTCCTGAGTGTGGGGTCGCTGATCAAAACAACACCTGTATATGTAATTCTTGAGAAAACAACATAAGTCATAGAATTTTAGGTGGGTCTTTATTATACTGGTGTTTTTAAGGTTTATCTTTTGGATCAACAGTTAATTTGTATTTTCTATCACTGGTCTGGTCTGCTCAACAATGGGAAAATATATTGCTGTGTCAGGTAAGTTCGTAACGTCACGTCGCGGGAGGACTATGATCTAAATAGGACATTACTCATACTGCTACCAAATAGTTAATGGGGAAATATCTCGGTGGATGTGCTCCACTCACCACAAAAAGCAGTGTCTTTCCTTTATACGCACGTATAAAATCAATTTTTTTTTTTTTTACACACAATCATTAGAAGCTCTTTGCAATGATAGTAACAGATTGATTAAACTGAAATAAAAGATTTCCAAAAGTTTATTTTATAAATTAAATACGCTATATAACTGTTCGTGTATTATTTACGAGCATAATAAGAATTCTCTAATCTCTGCTAATGTTAATTGCCTTACAGTGTTATTTTTTACTTCTTCAATACTATTCGTAGCGAAAGTATACCGATTTATTTTAACGTTAAAATCCCTTTATTCAGTTAAGTTCGTGAAGTCTCGCCGCGGCAAGATCATGATCCAGATTGGTCAGTACTAAAGTCGGGTTTACCCCTTGGCATATTGGGCGCATTGAATAAACGCCGAATAATTGCTCGTAAACGCCGAATAAATGCCTGTCGTATGGGCTAAAACTTTATTATAAGTTTTATTTGAAAATCATTTAAATAGGTAAATTACGTTATGCAGAAACTTTTTCTTCACCAAAAGATATTGGTCTAAAGCTACATATATTATAAATTATACTAAATAACGATATAATAGGTGATTGGTATGTTCATGTTAATAATTACAAGTAATAACAGTAAATATTTCGGTTCTCCTCTCCAGTCCCTCGTGAATCCCCGTAAACTTCATCTTTCGTATTTTTTTTGTATTCAGGATTTTGCGACCTGACCACTAAGGAGAAATTTTGCGGAGTCTCTTGAATGTTTTCATGTCATGTTTGTTATATCATACCTTTAGCATAAGCAGAGTCAAGAGAAGTTTAAATTATCAAATTAAAATCGTAAAGATGAAATAAGAAACCAATAATTTGCGCACGGGCTGGACTCGAACCAGCAATTTATTGACTAACCGGGCCAAACGTTATACCAATTGAGCTACCGTGCTGTCGGTCTGACCTTGCTGATTTGTGGTCTCTTATCGATACGTCATTAGCGTGAAGTTTTAGTGCCATCTACCCGTCTGTTTATGCAACAGTGAGTCAAGTAGTTATTCTTTACAGAATAAATTCAACTTGAAAGTTGATAACGCTTCGCTATTTAATGGTTTAGGATGGTTTTAACACTTAAAACCATCCTAAACCATTAAAACTTATATTTTATATTCATAAAGATGAGATGAGATATTGTGAGAGCAATCTCGCAACATTGATGACGACACGTAGACTACGCGTTAAAGTAAGCACTTGCAAAATTCAACAGGCTTGCTTATATGACGGTGGCCGTCATATAAGCATACGCCGGATAGCGTAAGACAAGGGGTTCGATTCCTTGACTGTCACACATCCAATATTCATCTTCATCCATATTTTAATATGCCTATATCAGCATCATCCATGTTTCCAGCTGCTGAAATAGGCATATTTTAATTACGTTCATACAGATCCAGATAGGCCAGTTCACGTATACGGCCAAAGCGGCGTCGGGAGCAAGGACACGTTGGGGGTGCTCCACCCGTAACTGAAACATTATCACACGGTTTTACATACATATGACATCGACATAATTAAACTTTTTAGGGTTCCGAAGCCGAATGGCAAAGAACGGAACCCTTATATTTTCGTAACTTCGTTATGAAAATGCGTGTGGGGTGTCAATGGAAAGGTCTTTTAAAATGACATAGAGGTTCTAAAAACTATTTTCTTCTGAAGGCTAACGTTTGATAGATTGACGCTTCCAAGGTAGTAAAATGGGCGTCCTCCTCCCCCCCTTATCTTCTAAACTAAGAGAGTGTGAATTAAAAAAATATATGATGAAGATCTTAACAAAAACTTTTAATGAAAATTGGTTTGGACGGGATCGAACTAGAAGTTTTTGAGATATAGCTCATTTTTCAACAACCGCAAACTTAACTTTGTTATTCATACAAACACTATGAAAAATAAAATTATATTTTCTGTCAACATAATATTGATATTTTCATACCCTAATTCAATTAAAATCGGCACGGAACCCTCAGTGCGCGAATCCGACTCGCACTTAGCCGGTTTTTGAAAACAGAATCATTTACTGTTGATATAAAGTAACAGGTCAATTGACATAAAATAATTAGACACTCAAAAGTATATTTCGAAGTAAAATTAAAAGTTTGCCACCTTTTGAATAAATTATTTCTTATGATATAGGTTTTTACTTATATCTGCTGAAAGACATTGACTTACCTCTGCATTTTTAGTTTCTTCAATAATCTTTGCTGCCATTATTCATGACATTAAACCGAATTATATTAATTACGGTTAAACCTCAACATTTCAGTAAAGTTCGTGAAGTCTCAACGAGGGAAGACTATGATCCAGATAGACCAGTACACGTACAGCTCCCAAAAAGTGTAGGGAGCAAAGACTCGCTGGGGTTGCTCCACGCACAACAGTAAACAGTGTCGTGCACATGTATACACCTATGAGAATGAGGTCATAAAAATAAATGTTAAACACAATCATTAATTACATAATATTGAAGTGCGCATCTTCGAAGGAGTCACTTCAAACTAGTAAATAAAATACATATCAAATCATTTTACTTTCTGAAGTATATATGTGAAACCACATCCGCAACCGATGTATCTACGTGACGTTGGTGTTTGTATGCGCAACTTAGGCAACAAATCAACAAATCGTAAAATATGTGATGTTAGATTAAAATGTCCTGTTTTAAAATAAGATAGTTAGTATTAGGTAGTAGCAGTAAAAATAAAGAAATAAAATAAACTTTAAAAAAAGTAAAAACCGACTTCAAATCATCACTTTGACCATCAAGCATTAACTATCACAGCACCGACCCCAAAAAGAAATTGTTTGCCTAAAACGGATTCCTTTCCTTTCAATGGTGAAGAGTTTATTTACGTCGGTTTTTACTTTTTTAAAAGTTTATTTTATTTCTTTATTTTTAGTGATTACATAAGAGAAGGGGGGGGGGGGAAGTTGCACCTTATGATTCTATTTGTTACGAAGCTACAAATTACCTATCATAAGTTTCGTCATTATAATTACTGAACTCCTAGGCGTTAAGGAGTTCCACCATCAGCTCAGCCCCACAAAATGTTGACTATCAGACGTAACAACACGTCAACATTAAGATTCTAGTAAAGAAACACTATACGTGCCTTTAAAATTTGAGGGTTTCCCTCGAATACACCAAGATCCCATCATCAGATCCCAAAATGAACTAGAAGGTATACCCTCTAAGTAGGTGAAAAAAATTTTCGATTCGGTCGACAAACGACTGAGATATGAGGTAACATACATACAAAAAAACATACAGTCGAATTGATAACCTCCTCCTTTTTTGAAGTCGGTTAAAAAATGGGGTTGTTCGTCCCACAACAACAGAGGTTGCTGTGATTGTACGTGCGATACAAAATGAGATCGAAAAATTAAATATTTTTTGAAACATCTGCGGTTAATTTAGTTCTTTTTTTATTTGGTTCGAAATTTATGTGGTAAAAAGATACAGTATCTTACATTGTGATCATTTTTTTTAACTGACATTGGTTTCTAAAAATAATTATTTAAAAAATCATCATTTTATGCCTGTGATGAGGATTTGACGATTTCAAAATTATTGTCATTGCACACCTTGGTTTTCCAAGCAGTCTTTTTTGTGAGACTACAGTCTCTATAGTTTGGTAGCCCAAGTTTTTGAAATTATGCATTTTTATTTTTGTTTCACTTATAAAGCGTCAAGAAACACTAGATGACGTACCTATATAAAAAATGCTTCATGATTTCATTGATTACAAATGAATGCAATTTAAAAATAATTTCTTTATATTTATTTGTTTCAGTATAATTTTTCCCATCGGTAATTTTAAAACAAATAAAATAATTGCAAAAATGTAAACAAACCCTTACTATGAATCATTATTTTGATGTTTATGTAATTTTTCAGTGGAATTTGAAATAGGCCTGATTGCTCATTCAATTTTTAATGCGCCTAACATGGAACAAACAAGGTTCATTCCGTCCAGAAGAGGCAAGATGCTGTTAGAAGTCGGAGGGTTCACATTCTGTACTCAAGCGAAGACAGGGTTGAAAACAAGATGGGTGTGCTCTACACATAACCGTAAGAAGTGTAGAGCTGTCGTTCATACAATTAATGGAGAAATCATTAAGATAAAGAATGAGCATAACCATATCCGATATTTTACTTAAAAAATAATAAATTATATGCTTTAGAATGTTTTTAACACTCACAGTGTCATATTATATATTCATAAAGATAAAATAAGAAACCTTCATCACTTATTTCATCTTTATGAATATAAAATATGACACTGTGAGTGTTAAAAACATTCTAAAGCATATAATTTATTATTTTTTAAGTAAAATATCGGATTAAAAACATTCTAAAGCATTAGATAGCGAAGCGACATCAATTTCCAAGTTGAATTTATTCTGTAAAGAATAACTGCTTGGGCCATCTGTTTCATAAACAGACGGCTAGATGGCGCTAAGCGTCACGCAATTGACGTTTTCATAAGAAACCACAAATTTCGCAGGGTCGGACTAACAGCACGGTACCTCAATTGGTAAGAGCGTTTGGCCCGGTTTGCCAAAAGGTTGCTGGTTCAAGTCCCGCCCGTGCGCAAATTTTTGGTTTCTTATTTCATCTTTATGAAAATAAATTATATTTTACTCTCATCATTTCTTAGAGAAGCATCAAACTATCTTGGGAGCGCTTAAAATCTATGATACTCACCTATTGATTACACATTTATGTAATCTGTTTGGACCATTCTGGTTTGAATTGATGAATAAGTACTGTACTTCAGCATCTTGTTAAAATTTCTATGACATTACGAGTCAATTTTTAAATTATTCTTACAATATTGCAATTATGCTTTAAATCTTTAAGTTCGCCATTTGAATTTCATTTTGTTTGTGCAATAATATATATATATAAATTAATTGCAATAAAATTGAGTGAAAGCGATTGGTAGGAACGTGAGACTGCAAAGATACCATTATAAACTTATGTAAGACGTTATAACAAGGCCTGCTAAATACATTATGGCTGCCTATGTGCTCAAAAACATACAATAGTATTTAAGATGGCATCAAAAACCTTAAAATTATCCAATTGAAATCAGAACTATATAGGTGGCTTATCCATGACTTGATGACAGTCTTATAACATGAAAGACTTTATTGATTAATGCTAATACAATTAATTTAATCTGAAATGTTTCAATTCATTCAATATGATGTCAATATGTTAATTGTTATATGTTATTTGTACCTAATTAATATCATGTTATATTTTTTATACCAACATATAAATTTTGCATGCTGTTTGTAATAGCAAAAGATGTGCACAAATTTACCAGTATGTACAATCTTTAAAACCATGTTTTTGAGCAAATAAATATTCTGATTCTGATTCTGATAACATCAGTTATTTTTTAGTTTCACTTCAAGTAAGTAAAATCTCTTTTGGTGTCAAATATAACAACGGTATGACAATGCAAAATAAAATCTCATGTGTGCAATAGGTACAAAATTAGTATCATTAGAAAGAGGCAAACGATTAAAAAAACATGAGAAGCACACATTTTTTTTAAGACTACAAGTTTAAAAAAATAGTAGATGGGTTTTCCCTACTGCTTTAAAGGCGAATATTTCGCCCTACTTTTATAAAAGCTAGAGAACTATGCACAAAGTTAAAAAACTCATCATATTTATAATTAATACCATATTTTGATATCTGACAAGATACTTACTCAATTAAAATATTTTGCAACTACTTTTGGCACTGGCCCATAGCATAATTATGATACCTACCAAGTAATATATAAGTTATTAAATGAGACAACTGTATACTTCATGATATCCCATTAGCGCTATCGGTCTAATATTTCGTACGAAACGTTGTTCCATATTTTAATTATTATTCATTAAACGTTTATTTGTCGATAGTAAAACAGGCCTTTAATCAATGCAAGACCAGTTATATTGTTCTTAAGTATCTGTATCATACAGTTTCTGAAATCACAAAATTATTTTAATGTGTCATATTTACTAAATATCTGTCTTTCAAAAAATGAAATTCCTAATTTGATTTTTCATTACAGGTACTGTACAATTCGTACTGTCACAAAAAGGGAAACAACTGCTGCAGTACGAATTTTACACACATTGCTTGAAAGCATCGAGCGCCAATGGGAAATGCCGGTGGTCTTGTTCCACTCATTGTGCTCGTGGATGTAATGCCATCATACATACATTAAGGAGTATGTTGTAAGTGTAAAAAATAAACATAATCATTAAAGATATATCTGACATCAAGGCTCGTCGCTTGTCTTATAAAACACCCCGACGTCAATCCACACTGAGCCCGTATGGTGGCGTGGTGGCGTAATTGCTTATACTATCTCGTACTTGCGATAAAAAGGATATTGCAAATTACATTTTCGTAAGGCTGTGTGTTTTCATTTCCAAATGGAGTCATGTCAGTGTTTAAACCGTATTAAATTGTCATCAAAGTCAATTTAGCTTTGTAAACAACTTTTTTGATTCACAAGATATATACTCAATACTCTATAAAATTGTAGTTTTGGAATTAGATGTAGAATTGGATGAGTATTATCTAAAAGCAAGCAGGTAAGTAGAGATATTGAAGGATCTGCGAATGAAAATTTTATATTAGTGCATTATTAGTAGGTATGTCTGCATTATTAAATGATTAAAATAATTAATTTCATGTGAGATAATATTTTTCAAAGTCCTGTTTTAATTCTTAAACGATTCTCAATTACATAAACATATAATGCATCATAGCATCCTTGCCGCAAGGAAATGGTTTCGTTTTTGAATAGGTATATATTAAGTTATTTTTTTTATGTTGCATGTCTTAGTTTTATTTTTTTCTTGTTTGTTATGAATAAAAAATATATATAATGTATGTAATTGAGCATAAAACAAGAAGTACTCTAAGGACCAGTTCCACCATCCACAAGTAAGCACTAACCAACGAATTATATAAAACACCCATACCTAAATAAATGTTGTTCATAAATATTATAAAATAATATTTTGTTTTCCAGTGCCAAGAAAAGTGGCAATATTCTAGTGCATTTAAACGGACTAACATGTTCAGTCAGAGAACTTCCACTCGTCTCAAAAAGAGATGAGTGTGTAGTACTCATATGTATCGGAGGCTGTAAAGCGTCGGTACAAGTACACCTGTGGATAAGGCAATAATTCAGATCTGTCGAACATAACCATTAAAACTTATACATTAATTTATTATTCATGTTTTAAAGGTGTCCCACATGGCGTCAGTTCAACCTTTTGTGCTAATCATGGTTTTGTAATAAATAAATAAACTCTGTGTTCTTAAAATACAAGAAAATAACAATTTTCTGCAAGAATGTTTGGTGTCACAAACTTAATTTTGCCAGGATATTGTTGTCTGTTGTGCCGTTGTCTTCGAAAATCGAAACATTATGTTGTGATATCTAATGTTTATCATTGATTTTGTCCAATTGACATTAATTTCGTTCGAAGCATACACGTACAAAAGGACGTACAAGCAATGAGGCGCCAAAGTTCTATGGGTGTGCTCTTTAAAGAATTGCCCCGGACGCATCTACACGCGATAACACGCACATTAAAGCAGTTTTAAGCTATTATAGTCTTTAAAAAAATACTTCTAACTTTTAGAGCCGTAGACCTCTATTTAACTGTAGGATACTATAAGGTATTGTTACTGACCGATGTGACTATTTTGTCTAATCTTAACCAGCAAATATCCTTACTACACAGTCAAAAAAGAAACACTACAGATTTTTTTTTAAACCATAAAAACACACTTTATTACTTCACAGTTTTATTCCTACACTTCCAAGGCAATAGATAAAACAAAATTTAATAATAAAAGATTGAAAAAAACACTAAATTAACCACATTACTTATATCAATAAAATTAATTACAAAAAAATAAGACCGACTTCAAAACCAAAATGTACTTAGAAGACTCGAATAAACTCTTGACCGCGAACACGTACTTTTTGGAGTCGGTGCTCTGATAGTTGATGCTTGAGATAGTCAAAGAGATTGTACAGACTACAAAATAAATTGTTCACCTAAAATGGATTCCTTTTCCTTATAAGGTCAAGAGTTTATTTGAGACCTTTAAGGGCATTTTATTTCGGTTTTGAAGTCGGTTTCAACTACCTATTTTAAGTTCTGTCATTATAATCCCTGAACCTCTAAGTGTTAAGGAGTTCCTCCATCAGCTCAGCTCTACTAATTGTTGACTATCAGATGCAACAACATGTCAACATTGGGATTCTAGTAAAAAAACAGTATATGTGCCTTTAAAATTTGAGAGATTTCGTCGATTGCACCAAGATCCATCATCAGATCCCGACTTGGCAAAAAATGGGACCAACTAGAAGGTACCTCTAGGTAGGCAAAAATAAATTTCAAATCGTACTACAACCGGCTATGATATGACTGTTACATAGTCCAAAAAAAGAGAAAAAAAACATACAGTCGAATTTGTAACCTCCTCATTTTTGAAGTCGGTTAAAAAGGTTTTCTGGCAGTCACTAACATACACATGAAAACTCCAAAAAATAAATAATCGTTTAAAACAAAAATAGCGTAAAACGTTGATAACGATGAATGTATTTTCTATATCATTATCTTTGTTCAGTACAATTTATCATTTCACAAAAAGGCAAAACAATGGTCCTGTTGGATGGTTCCACGTACCGCAAGGCGCATTTACAGTTCGGTAAAAAAATACGATGGGTGTGTTCCAAACGGAAAAATTGCAACGCACGCCTGTTCACGTTTGATGACGACGATGCCGCCATTGCTAAAGGCAATCACATAAATGTCCAAAAAGTAAGTATGAATTTGTTTAGTGTTTCTATTATTTCTTGTATTCGGCAAATAAATCTTATCTATTCATGCCTTGATTTTCTGTCTGTATGTAAGGTATATAAACAAAGATGAAAATAAAAATGCACTAAAAAGTCTTAAATAAACTCTTCACCATTGAAAGGAAAGGAATTCGTTTTAGGCAAACAATTTCTTTTTGGAGTCGGTGCTGTGATAGTTGATGCTTGATGGTCAAAGTGATGGCACCGACTTCAAAAATAAATTGTTTGCCTAAAACGGATTCCTTTACTTTCAATGGTGAAGAGTTTATTTAAGACTTTTTAGTGCATTTTGGTTTTGAAGTCGGTTTTGACTTTTGAGGTTTGAGTTTATTTTATTTCTTCATTTTTAGTGATTACATAAGAGGGGGGGGGGGCGGAGTTGCACCTTATGATTCTATTTTTTAAGAAGCTACAAATTACCTATCATATATATACATATACTACTGAACTCCTAGGCGTTAAGGAGTTCCACCATCAGCTCAGCCCCACAAGATGTAGACTATCAGACGTAACAACACGTCAACATTAAGATTCTAGAAAAGAAACACTATACGTGCCTTTAAAATTTGAGGGTTTCCTTCGATTACACCAAGATCCCATCATCAGATCTCAAAATGGAAAAAATGGGACCAACTAGAAGGTACACCCTCTAAGTAGGGGAAAAACTTTTTCGATTCGGTCGACAAACGACTGAGATATGAGGTAACATACATACAAAAAAAAATGATAAAAAAAAATTCAGTCGAATTGATAACCTCCTCCTTTTTTGAAGTCGGTTAAAAATCTGTATCCTTTTTTTGTAAACAGGGTTCTTTCACTCGCTTTACTGAATTATACCCACCTTCTTCCTACCTGAATACAAAGTAAGAAGGAGTTACTTTGTATTGAGGTACAGGGGGACAATTCTCGTGCAATTGGTCTACGAAAAAAGTTCACCGATCGAATCTTTTCTTTCTAGAAAAGTTAGATTGCCGCAAGAATTGGCCTGCAGGTGTAACATAAAATACATCAAATCATGCCATGTAAACCAAAAAGCAGTAATGTAAAAGTTACTTAGATTTTGTATATATTTATTTTTCAGTTGAGTTCATAAATTCGAAAAAGGGCAAGACGTTAATTATGTTTATAGGCTACACGTACAGAAGGGCGTATTAGCAAAGTGGTTGTAAAACTCAATGGGTGTTCTCCAAACTGAAGAATTGCCCGGGACGCATCTACACGCATGATGAAAACGACGTCATCATTGTATAAGGAATACACACTCACTAACAAATTTTTTTGTTATATGCAACACTATGGATGCCCACGAAAATATTGATTTCCGGTTTGTTTTTCTGAATCTCCTATAATAATGATATTCACCGAATTCAACAAGACGGAACTATGTTTTTTTGTGGAAGTTATTGTGTAACTGAGGGTAATCTTTTCTTTTTTGTCTGTATTTAAATTATAATTGAATTAATTTCATATTGTGTGTACATTAACGATTTTTGGCTGTTGTATTACTTATCTAGTTATACTAATAAACGTCTTAAAGAATCACTAAAATTTAATTCAGTATCATGTAAAATACTATCGAAGTATTAAGTCAGCTTCTTGTTATTTTGATTATATAAATTAAATCACTGATTTTTCTTTAACGTAAGTTGCCAGTGTTAACTCACCGTTATTAATGTACAAAATTACAATTTATCATAACAATACCAAAATGTCGAAATTGTAACTATAAAATTGGTAAAACCTCATATTATATAGTATTGTATTGGCGTGTAATAGATAGTAAAATTAAATCGATGATTCTACAGAGTATACAAAGTTACCGAAACTTGCTCATAGTGCTTAAAACTGGTTTAACTCAGAGATATAGTAATCCAGAGTTTCAACCAAGGCTTGAAAGCGGTTCAAGATTTACCGGTATTATAACGGTTAAACCGGTTTTATCGTAAAATTCCGCTCCGGAGCGGAACCAAATAAGAGCGATACAGTGAACCTCAATAAACCGGTTAATTGGTAGCCTCTCGCGACGATCGCAACGCGACTTGTTTTTAAACCGAATATTCTTCAAAAGATGTTAAACTAATTATCAGATTCAGAAACAAACGTCAGATGCGCTCTCCGCTTGCAGATCTTAACAAAATTCAGAGTGGTTGTCCTGCCTGAACGAAAAGTTGAACCGGTTAATGCAAAATACCCATATTTTTCCAAACCGGTTTAAAGGAACATAACCTTTTTTAAAAAGTTCCACCAGTATTTTCGTAAAACCGGTTCAAAAAAAATACTGGTTTTCAAGCCCTGGTTTCAACTTGATTTAGTAAATGACTATGTTAAGCTCTATGACTGGACACATTTGCTTGCCGTACATTGCTGGTTCAATTAATTTTATTAGATAGTAATAAAGTATTTTTCATTATATTAATTTAACGCTATTTATGATAACTTAGGCACTGGTTACATGAAAGGCATATATTTATTATTTTGAGATCTTTACATCATCAGCACGGGGCAAGCCCTTTTTTGAATACTAAGATTATAGTCACGTGCATCGTCTGGTTTTATCCAAGAGCATACGATGGGCCTGCTCTTCCAACAAATGGTGCACGACGAGTGTGCATACTCGTACTAGGGATTTCAAACTAGTCAAGACAGCTGGCGAACACACCGTGAGTTGTTCTAAATATAAATTCCAAATTTGTACAGTTACAAAAGTCTTTCGTGCACATCATAAACAGGGTCACTAAGGACATCTATTTACAATTGAAAATTGTTTTTATTGGTTTCAGTGACGTTGATAAAGACTGCAAAGGGTAAAAAAAATATAAAAGTAGGAAAATATACCTATTATTTGAAGCCAGGCAACTGTGGAAAAAAAGCGAACAAGCAGAGGTGGTGTTGTACTCAAAACAAGTACTGTAAGGCGTGCCTTCATGTGGTGGATAATAAAATTGTTGCAATATTCGATAAACATGATCATGGAAAGAAATGATTAAATGTACCTATGTTGTTTTTTGCACAAAGCATTAAAGGATCTGATTTGCCATGGTTATTATTCAATGGCAAAAGAGATCCTTTTCCACTTATGACACTTACCATCAAATAATTCAAATATGGAAAGTCATTTAATTTAAAGTATTTGACAAATAACGCTAACTTATCATTAATATTTAAAAACTTATAAGAAAATTATGAATCAGTTCACACAAAGATGCTGCACATAATACTCGGGCGGTAGTCTGTCGATATTAAGTAACGACAGTCGCTTACAAAGAGGCGGCTTGTCGTCGACCCGAATGCGGTCGAGTTGTCATTGTAATGCCGTCAACATCACGTCGACGTATCATCGACACGGTTACCGTTCGTTTACAGCAGTTTGCTTAAGATCCCAAGTCGCAGTACGTAACTGCGACTTTTAGCAGCAATGCAGTCACAAAATATCAATATTTACACACTGCGCTATTTTTAGCATCGATACTAGTCGCAATGTAGAAGCTGGAAATTAATAAATTATGTACTGTATTTTGGCGACTACGCGATGCTGTAGCGCGTTTTCAAATGCTCGACTGCGTCGATGCTCAAAGTCGCAGTGTGTATACATCCGTCATGTGAATCTAAATCCGAATAAAATCGTTATATGTATTTCTATTACAATCGTCTAGCAGTGAGATTATGCAATTCAACGCGAAAGTTTAAAAGCTTATTCCAGCAGTTTTGTTGCTGTTGTAGATATGTGTATTAAAGTGCTGCTCGTATACACCAGCAGCTCTTAAATGGACAAGTTTATAATCTCGTTTTTAAGATGCTGCACATAATACTCGGGCGGTAATCTGTCGATATTAAGTAACGACAGTCGCTTACAAAGAGGCGGCTTTTCGTCGACCTAATGCCGAATGCGGTCGAGTTGTCATTGTAATGCCGTCAATATCACGTCGACGTCACGGACATAAAAAAAATACGGACGTAACATTACACTCAAAAAATGTGAAGCATGCAAACTACTACAATTTCGTTTGTAGTACATGCTCTACACTCACACATACACACTAGGTCCGACAACCCGCTGCCATTTCGTCCTGAGTGACAGCGCCGATGACACGTAGTAGTGCGTTCGTTGCGTCCACAATTTATTTTGCAAAAATGCCGTCTTGTGTTGTGAAATCATGTCAAAACTACATGAGTAAACGTAAAAAGTCGCATGGAATCACCTATATAATACATAACTTATTACGATTCATTAATTTTTTTTTAATAATGTCTTTTAAACATTGACGAGCATTCTAGACGTAAAATGCAACAGTGTTGTCACTTTATTTACGGGGAAAATTCCCCAAAAATTGGGAAATCTATAAATGCACTTTTATTGAATGCAACAAACTATGTGACTCTGTATAATCATATTTCGTCAGTTTTTGGGTGCCGTTTTATAAAAAGTTAAATAAAAGATCCCATACTTCTAAATTAAATATATTTAACATCGTTTTCATAGGTTTCCTAAAGACAAGTGTACAAAAAGTTGACACAACATACAGGATTTTAGCGCGTCTTTATAACTTATAATAATAATATACGTTCGAAACATTATTATTATGTGATACGTGATTTAAACGTGTTTTCGATTTTAAGGGGTTTATTCTATAGATAGTAGTAGTCCACCTAACCGATTTCGGCTACGGTGGCCAGTCACAACGACTAACCGAATGCGCGGGACATATTATAGCGCACAAGTGTGTGCGTGCTCAAACATAGGTGCACTCTCTATTCCTTTCACTCTCATAGCCCGATGTGACAGCAATATGACACGACCGGAGAGAGTTCAGGCGCAGGACAACGACTTTACGTGCTTTTCCGAGGCAGCACGGGGTGGTGAAACACCGCCAACTTCCAAACTCCGGGCTACCCTAAGAATTTCGGAACAGAAAAACTCAGGTATATATTTTTGGCCTGACTCGGGGATCGAACCCGGGAACTCTGGCGCAGGTGTATCTTTAAAGTGCGACCCTCTTACTGCTGCGCCACCGAGGCAGTTTATAGACAGTCATAGCCTAATCACTAATAATATGATGTGTAAAAATACATTTCTTTATACGTAACATGTGTTTATTTTCTATCACAGAGGTCATAAAAATTATGTTTGATAGGTCAACATACGTTAACCGTTTATATTTCTGTTAAAAAATATATATGCCAATTACATGATTTAACTGGGGTCGATTAGTTCCACCAAACAGTAGGGAAATTGATGATTTATATAGCAATCACTCACACAGCCTAAACGGGCGGCCATTATTATGCTTCACTCATGATTAGACGAGGTTACGTCCATATTTTTTTTACGTCCGTGGTCGACGTATCATCGACACGGTTACCGTTCGTTTACAGCAGTTTGCTTAAGATCCCAAGTCGCAGTACGTAACTGCGACTTTTAACAGCAATGCAGTCGCGATGCAGTCACAAAATATCTATATTTACACACTGCGCTATTTTTAGCATCGATGCTAGTCGCAATGTAGTAGCTGGAAATTAATAAATTATGTACTGTATTTTGGCGACTATTATCGATATTAACGTGCATTAGCGTCGATGCTAATGCGCGACTACATCGATACTAAATTAAGTCTATTAATTGGGTGAGTCGCGATGCTGCAGCGCGTTTTCAAAACGCTCGACTGCGTCGATGCTCAAAGTTGCAGTGTGTATACATCCGTCATGTGAATCTAAACCCGAATATAATCGTTATATGTATTTCTATTACAATCGTCTAGCAGTGAGATTATGCAATTCAACGCGAAAGTTTAAAAGCTTATTCCAGCAGTTTTGTTGCTGTTGTATATGTGTATTTAAGTGCTGCTCGTATACACCAGCAGCTCTTTAATGGACCAGTTTATAATTTCGTTCTTAAGACCAATTTTCTTCGTTTCAATTTATTACACGACGAAGTTATGAAATATTTTAATGTTCACTTTTAAAACCCTATCTATTGTGTGTATATGTTACCATATTATCCTTTACTTCCTTAAAAAGTGTTCAGTTCCTAAAAATTTTTTTTTTACTAAAGGGTAACTTTAACACAGAAACACTTAAATTTATAATTATTTTCAGTATTCAACGTCAAGTTCTCGGCGTCTACGAAAGGCGATAGAAACGTGGTTGGTAATGGCTACCTACCAGTTTTACAATATGAAGGACTTCAGGCGCCCATCAGGGAGTGGGTGGGCGCGGTGGGTTTGTGCTAAGTCCGACAAGGGCAGAAAGGCGAAGTTAAAAAAACCATCATGGACATCGCTGTTTCGGTATATGACATACACAATCACCAACCATGATGGGTGACCATCATTCTCGTTCACTTTACCTACACAGCGACTGTTTACAAGCGGTTTGCATTCTCCACGCTTCATAAAAGAGAGCAAAATTTATCTGAGCAATGCTATGTATAAGAGTTATTATGTACTGAGATCAGGTCAATAAAAACAAACAGTTACAGCCGCTTGGTATTAGTACCAGGAGGTACCTTTATTTCCAAAGATTATTAATTTATGCATCTTTTCAATTAATTCGTGTTAAAAGTTCTTATCCTATAGTTTTCGTTACAGCAATTGTCAATAGCGATTTTTTATGAACAGAAATATTTTTTCTTCTGCCTTTAAAAATGTTTTTTCTCCAATGACCTATACCAAATATATTATTATCAGATTTTTGAACAATATAACTTATTTAAGTGTGCCTGTATTTTCAGTTGCCATGTACATAATGTCAAAGAGAGGCAAAAGGAACCTGTACTTGAATGGTTACAAGTACTATCACAAAATCGACTCAAGATTCTCACGAACCTGTCCCAGAATGACGTGGGCCTGCTTCCGGATCTATACTGGATGTAGAGCAAAAGTCGTCACCATCGGTGATACTATAGTTTCAGTAACAGAAACGCACAATCATTTACCTTGAACATTGATGTGACTTGTTTTTTTTCCTGATCTGTACATTTTGGTACTCATATAAAAATTACAATTCGAGAACTAATGAATTTGTAAACAATATGTATATACACCATATTACAAAGAAGATAATATACCAGGTTTAAACCAAGCAATAAGGATATCTGACCAAATTAAAACGTATTTTCCATAGTTGAAATTCCGTTACTCAGCCGTTATTTTAAATTGGCCGGATAATATTTTATTACTGTTCTAAACTTGGTACCTACTATGTTTTTAAACAAGTTTTGGTAATTATTTTCTTTTAAATGTCTAATCACTTCTTGTTGCGCTATACATAACTTTTTTCCGCTAGATAAAATATTTAGTTTAATTAATAAATACTATTACGAAACTTAATGTAACTACATTTATTTAATTACAATACATTTTAGTCCGACATACTACAACGACGACGACGACGTTGTTCGTCATTTACCAGTAGCTGTGGCTGGTACAGTTATTACTATTTTCAGATGATCCTGCGATGTTCATTTTGTCAAGACGTGGGAAACAAAACTTGGTTTACAAAGGGCACAGATATTATAGGAAGATTGACTCAAGACCGAGGAAAAAGAAGAAAAGGGCCAAATGGGTGTGCTCTCGACACAGCAGTAGCAACTGCCACGCTAAAGTGTTTACTCTAGATGATGTTATCGTTGCACTGCAGGAGGACCATAATCATACTTGATACATTTTTAACTTTATGTTTTACACTTGGCGGACTTAATGCCTAACGTTTTGAGTTTGCTCCCTCCCCACCCGTCGCAGCGTCATGTTTTATATCCTAAAGCCTTTCTCGATAAATAAGCTATCCAACACAGAAATATTTTTTCAAATCGGTCCAGCAGTTCCTGAGATAAGCGCGTTCAAACAAACAAACTCTTCAGCTTTATAAATTAGCGCAAGCGCACGTTGTGCTTAAGCTGCGAACATTATTTTGGTGCGGAGTTATGTTAAAACTGTGACAGCTCCTAAGATATTTATTGAAATCAAATTATATAAAGGAAAAACTTGGTTCTAAAGGAAATGCTCGTGATGATGAATGTATTTATGTTGATAAGAATAAATACCTGGGTGTATAATACACCTCTAAAAATAATGCATTATTTTTTTACAAATTTATTAACATAAAAAAGGTTGTAGTAAGTCAACCATAAAAGATAGACATATGCTGTTGCGGATTCTATTATAGAACTCTTAATGCTGAACAATCCTGTCATACATGATTTCTGTGTAACTTAAGCGGTTTCCGCAGCGTGTGCAGCGGAAGCTCTCAAAAGGATTATCTTTCTCCCGTTTTCGCAACATTTTTCATTTCTGCTGTGGTCTTATGAGTCGTATCTTTATGTTATATAGCCTAAAGCCTTCCTCGGTAAATGGACTATCCAATGTAAAAATAATTTTTCAAATCGGGCCAGTAGTTTTTGAGATTAGCGCGTTCAAACAAACAAACAAACAAACAAACTCTTCAGCTATATAATATTAAGTATAGATTTTTTTCTTTTCTTTCGACATATTGGCATGATAAACTAAAATGTTTTAAATAGATATTTTGTTTTATTTTATGGAATACCTTCGTTTACTGAAATAGCTCTTGCAACGTATTGAACTACATATCTGCTGCATATTAAGTTAGTCTTATAAACTTTTCGTAAGATCACTAATCCGTGAGATTTTCCTCAGCATTCTTTGTTATGTCTCAAAGAGAGAACAATCTAATATGCCTTGAAGGGTATACTTACTACCACAAACGTGAAAATGAGCGAGACAAAACGCATAATAAAAAGAGATGGGTGTGTTCCACACACTTCTGCCGTGGTTGCCGCGCTGTTCTATACACCATTGATGACGTCATCGTCACTGCCAAGAAGGATCATAACCATGAACCGACGAATAACCAAAGAAAACCCATTATGTAACAATTTACATTTATTTTGTTTAAAATCATGTTTGTTAGAATGTTT
This sequence comes from Pyrausta purpuralis, assembly GCA_963924145.1. Taxonomy (NCBI): domain Eukaryota; kingdom Metazoa; phylum Arthropoda; class Insecta; order Lepidoptera; family Crambidae; genus Pyrausta; species Pyrausta purpuralis. Next base: position 27,479,848 of record OZ001643.1, read on the forward strand.
GTATTTGAGTGAAGTATATGCTATACCGGCCGAAAAACATGGGTGGAAAGATAAACTGACTACCGTGGGTGACATGATCGTGTACGTCTTACACAACCACTCAAGGTCTCGAAGGTTTAGTGGAAAGAAGTGGCCACGGAATAACGAAGATTTTAATCTAACATAACATTGTAAGCATATTATCCAGCATTTTTTTTTTTTTTTAATATATTTTATTTACTTTTTTTATCCTGTATTTCATTTATTTACTTTTGATTCAAGAGCAGAATTTAAATATTTTACCTAAAGATTCTTTTATCTATTTCATTTTATTTAAAATATTCGTCTCCTGCTCTTTAATTTCCCATTATCTTCTTGTTAGCATACAAAAAGGCAAAAACAGAATCACCCAAACAATTTAAATTCTTTATCACTTACTAACAAAAGTCTGGTGTTTATTTGATTATGAAATACCATTAAGTATCAATCTATGTTAGTTAAATCTTATTCAAAGAATAGTAGTGACGGTCAGATGTGTTTAACCTTTTTTGTTCCAGGACCTCTAGATTACTTAATCGAAAAAAACATCGAGAAAAAAGGATATCCTCGTGATAGGTGACAACAGGAGCCCTTTATTTGAAACACTCGCTTGATATGGCATGTGATTTTCGTTCGAATACTAATTAAAAATCAATTGAAATAACTTTAAATAAAGACGTTAAGTACTCACGAAGTTCAGTTATATTTTAAAAATCACTGCTGTGTGGAATTATATGATTGTCATTGGAAAATCAGCCATCAATCAATTAACATCACACGAAATTATGACGCGAGTGATCCAAAAATAGGGGCCCTAGTTCTCCATAACCGATAACTACCTTAGTGGAGGAATGCGATGGAGATGTTGTCGTCGCAGCAACAGGTGTCTCGCTGCTGTAACCACTTTCGAGGAAACAATTATAAGATTTAATAATCGTCACAATCATCCACCTAAAGGCATTAAACTTAACAAGGGAAAATAAACAATGACATTACCTTCTGAGAAAAGATCGTAACTTGAGATATATCGGAGAATATTACCTAATATATATATTTTTTTACCTGTGTTTAAATTTTATAGTAAATTGTATTCATTATGGATTTTTTTTCTATCAAATAACCATGTAATTTGCTCTTTTCCAAATGACGTCAAATGTCTATCAAAGACCATTCCATCACTGTCAGTTATGGCTAAATAACTTTACGTATCTTTTTATAATCCGCATGTCATTGGACTCTATTATTTCCAAAGCATGTAACTGCAAGTTTGAATCTCATACTCAAACTTAAGCGTTTATTTGCCAAGGACATAGTAAATAAAGATAACATTTTAGAGTAAGAAGCATAGCAATTATTTAGTTATTACAAACAAAATACAATTAATTAGATCTCTTTAGTAAGTTTATCTTTTTGGCAGGGCACATCTGACCATGTTTTTTTTTATTTCAGGTATCCGTTACGCTTTCACAGTGTCCCTCCGCGGCTGCCGCATCATCGTCGTCGAAGGCTACCGATTCGCTATCAAAAACAAGAGCAAGGCTCGCGTGCCCACTAACAAAATTCAATGGCGGTGCTCCACTCACGGCAAGCACGGGTGCAAGGCGGTCCTCTTCACTTCCAGAGACGAGATCATCTACTTAGAGAATATACACACTCACCCACCGCTTACCGACAGGAAAGCGAGGAACAAGTTCTTTTTCCCGATTACCAGCGTCAAAAAGTATTATGGGGTCTAGAGCGGATGTTGCAATAGCTACCTTATGATCAGCCCGTTTAGTTGCAATTTATTTTTTATTATTATGTGTGATATCTGTTTTGATAGTATTTGTTATGCAGTTTTTTTATTGTATATGCAACGTGAGTTCTAGTCAGTTAATCTCTAATAACCTTCTTATTGTCTGTTGTTTGTTATATGACGTTAAATAGCTGTCATAAATGCGTCACTTGTAAACGTATTAAGAAATAGACTGGGCAGCAGTAACGCTAGTGAATTACTGTTTAGTTTCTTAAAAAAATATTTAAGAACGCAGAAAGACTTTCTAAAATATTAAACGGAAAACCTACCATGATTCGATCGAGGTTATATTAGTCTAATTTAATAAGGAACATTGTATACGAATTGGAATAGTAGTTTATGAAACTGGTACATAATGAGAGGTGTTATACACGAGTGTGAGTTTAAAAAACGAGCGAAGCGAGTTTTTTAAAAGTATCACACGAGTGTATAATACCTAGTTTTGTGCAGTTTCATACACTCCTTTATCTACTCTCATTGAACACGAACATATCAAATAAAAGATAAAGATTTCCATGCTAAAAAGTCTTGATAACATTTATCGTATAATTTTCTTGACTTTACTGGTAGTAGATTAAGACAGACTGCTGTCGCAGTCTCTAAAATGTCGGGCGGCGTCAAATTTTCTGCACTTTCACTATCAGACATTTTAATAAACACTACCGAAACACAAACGTACTATGACGCCAAAATTCCAAATACTATTTATAAAGTACGTCTATACGTGTGTCCCTGGATAAAGTGCAATCCTGAAAGGGGCTGAAACTAGACCATGAATCATTGACTAGAAAAATATATAAAAAAATATTGTAGGATTTATTGGTATTTTAAGATTTTCATGTTTCATTAAGGACTCTATGTACAAAAGTATTGATTTCTTCCAAAATAATGGGTCTATTTCTTTGAAATAAAAAAACAGTATGCCTTAAATACCTGGCGATGACCATGAAATAATAAAAAGTCCGCAAAAAAGTAACTATCTTGGGTAAAAAAATGTATTTTTATGAAAAAAATGATTTTTTAGACGTTTATTTTAAAAAACTTCAAATTACTAAAAAAATGTGCCCTATAACTATGTAATTTTATAGCTTACTTTTATTCTTTACCATTTTAGCTTCCAAATAAAAAAAACAATGTTCTAACTAAAAAAACACGCTATCTACGAACTTTTAAAGTGGAGCCTAATCGTGTTACCGTGCAGGTAGAGACCGTTTTTTTTTAATATTCGTGCAGTAATGTGCTTGCAAAATCGAGGAGGCATTTTGAACATTTAATGCATTAAACAAAAATGCAAAATTGTAAATTACGGATAATTTTATTAATAAAGTTGTTGTGATTAAAGTCTGACTTTTATTACCTACTAAAATGTAAATAACTCCTACCTAGCCAATTTTTGAGTTAGAACATTGGTTTTTTTTATTTGGAAGCTAAAATGGTAAAGAATAAAAGTAAGCTATTAAATTACATAGTTATAGGGCACATTTTTTTAGTAATTTGAAGTTTTTTAAAATAAACGTCTAAAAAAATCATTTTTTTCAGAAAAATACATTTTTTTACCCAAGATAGTTACTTTTTTGCGGACTATTTATTATTTCATGGTCATCGCCAGGTATTTAAGGCATACTTTTTTTTTCAAAGAAATAGACCCATTATTTTGGAAGAAATCAATACTTTTGTACATAGAGTCCTTAATGAAACATGAAAATCTTAAAATACCAATAAATCCTACAATATTTTTTTATATTTTTTAAAAATATTTTTCTAGTCAATGATTCATGGTCTAGTTTATCCCCTTTCGGGATTGCACTTTATCCAGGGACACACTGTATAAACTCGTTTTGAGTTTTGTATTTTGAATTTAACGAAATGAGAGTAGATAAACATCATTACAATCTAGTTAAATTTAAAGTTTTAAGATGGGTTCAATCATCGTCACTAAAAGCCATAAAGATATTGAAAATAACTATGACTGATGATGAAAAAAAGATACGTAGAGTTGCGAATGTAAGCCTTTAAAGGTAGAGATAGATTTCCTCTGCAGGGATTTATGGTGCTAAATTGGAAAGAATGATTGAGGAAAAAAAATGGTTTCATAACTTTTATAAAGTGGATCCTGTTAGTTGTTATGAAAATGATGATAGAAGCAAATATTTGCATTGGCAAAATGTGGCAGTCATAAGCTTATAAAACAATTAGATCAAGGCGACCTAAAACTTTATACTTTTTTGTTTTATTTTATTTGATTTAAAAAAAATACTTCAAATCCACCTTACATACTTATAAATCTGATATTTCATTACGATTATGTCTTAGTAGGACCATACGTAATTAGGATTTGTGTACCTTAGTCATAATATTAGAGTAGTAAATGTATTAATCACTTATTTATAAAAATAACTAATTTGGTGTCTATTTAACCGATTTAACTAGATATATACATATTAGTTTATATAAATATATCCATAAAAAATAATAGTTTACTGATCATAAGACCGCAAGTTTCATTTTTTTAATATAACTTGACCATTTGAAACACTTGCCTTCTGCACACCATAGCTTACCCACGAGTATTTGATTTACCTTTTACGCGTTACATTTTACTACAATTCATTAGACGAAATAAGACATAATTACATACCTACTTTATAGATTACATAGTTTGGAAGTTAGCGGTGTTTCACCCCCGTACCTCGGAAAAGCACGTTAAGCCCTGCCCTGGCCAATTGGTCCTGCGCCTGATCTCTCTCCGGTCGTGTCAAATTGCTGTCCCATCGGGCTATTAGAGTAGAAGGAATAGAGAGTGCACCGTGTTTGCGCACACACTGGTGCACTATAATATGTCCCGCGCAGTCGGTTAGTTGTTGTGACAGGCCACCGTAGTCGAAATCGGCTAGGGGGACTATTAATGGTGATTATAATGATTCCAGTAGTAGATACGAGTTAATAGAATAATAAAAAATATTTTTCTGTATATAAATAAGTAACTAGACATAAAATCATTAATACATAGGTATGTACTACAGTAATGTGTAATACCACACAATAATATAATGAGATTCTGAGTAATAAATAAAGGTGAAATTTTCAAAGCTCTCTAAATGAACCAAAAAGTAGATTGACACACTTTTCCACTCTTAATGTCGGTAACAATATTATCAATAAATTATGATTGGACTTTTATTTGCCGAATGCTATCAAAGTTTTTGCAAGAAGAGACCGAAAGTATAGATGTGGGATTCTATTTATTCTACTAGATTTTATTATTTTAACTTGTAAGTACCTTTCTTAAATCAAATGACTTCTAGCTATTTTAAAATTATTTTTACTTACTTTTGCATTAGATATATAGTCAGAGATTTAGTATTCCAAAATTGAACTTCGAATTATTTACACTCGCTATTTGGTTGATATAGTTTGATCAGTTTTGCCATGATGGGATTTAATGCTGATGTTTATGATGATGCTTATGCTGTTTATGATAATTTACTGATGCTTACATATTGATGTTTTTACATAGTATGTTTTAAGTTCGTAAGTTGTATTTGTTATTATTTGTATAGGGTTTTTAATATTATAAACCATATTATATACATATTATGTTAAATATTTCAGGTTTGGAGTACATACAATCACAAAGAGGAACAACACTTCTGCTGTATGCTGGATATACCTACGGGCTAAGGTCGGCCAAACGAAAACGCCATATTTGGCGGTGCTCAACTCACAATTCAAAAGGATGTGCCGCTTACGTATACATTGTCGACGAGAAGGTTGTTAGGCAAAAGAACTTCCACAATCATGAGCCCCCATTATTAGAAACTTATTAAATGGTTCACATATTACCTAGGTATGTCATTTCTTGGACTTTGAAAACCCAAGTGATACTGTCAGTGTTTTCTACTTTGATTAAATGAAGAAAACAAAAATTTACCTAATTTTATTTTATTTTATATTTCAAGAAAACCAACATCTTTAAAATACATTGTTCAAAGTAGTTACTTCTTATAGAAAGGTAACCCAATAAATTTATGTGAGCTTTGTCTTTTTTTTATTTTGTATATTTATCGTCATCAAAAAGGTAATCGTTTAAAATATCAAATTAAATTAATTGTTTTCATAGTAATAAGTATTTGAATTTAGGACGTAGCCGTTAAAACACCACTTTGGATGTTTTCAGCTCTTAAAGCGGATTGGATAGTTAAAGTATCCTGAACCACCTAATAGTAACTAGTGGTTCTTAGGTTTTTGGCTATAATACAATGCACTTCATAATATAAGTTTTAAATGCAATAGAGGATAAACATCTATTTCGTATGGGTTCTGAAGTGCAGTGTCAGTGTGTTATGGTTCCAATAGTTACCAGACTTTGCCTTACGTGGTATGTCAAAATTGCGTCAGAGCTTTTGTAACATTGACTTTCATACTCACAGGACATCTGGATAACAGTTGAGCGTTGTCATACATGAAATGTACACCTAGTTGTTAAAAACTGTATTTATTTAAATTCATTATTTATGGTGTTTAATTCATCTTATTACAACTTTTTTGTAGGTTTGGTGTTGGTATTCGGGAGCAATGAAGCGGGACGAAGAACGCTAACAGTGGATAACTACGTGTTTTCAGTACATGTAATGACACCCATGAAAAGTAATGAGGTGAAGATTCGATGGCGATGCAGGGGCCATTACAAGGGATGTAGAGCTACAGTGACCACCATAGATGACATCATTATCTCTTGTAATTTGAAGCATGAGCAGTTTAAAAGCCTGTAAAAATATTAAATGTTTATTTTATCCATTTGGTCGATAAAATACGTATAATTCAATAATTTGTATTTTTAAATCTTGATCCTACCCTACTATGCGACCTTATCTGTAGTTTATCATTTCCTCATGCGGCAAACTTACCGCCCCGTCTTGACCCCGTGGAATCCTGTATTATAGTAGTTGCAAAAAAGTATGTAATTTATTACAGAGATGCCTGAGTTCGTAGCATAAAATTAATATTCCTATCGGAATAGAAGGACAATAATAGCTGTCAAACGAAACCGATTTAAGATGTCAGTAACTAACATAAGTAAGTAACATTTGTAGCTTTAAATGATAACTACCTTTCGATCAGGTGATTTATAACAATGTTCCTAAGTTAAATATAGTAGTTTACTGTATGATAAACAGTCGACACAAAATATTAAACATGCAGCTCTAGTATAAAACTAAATGTTATTTCATTATACAAAATATTCGTCGATATACATTCCCTGTGTTATCCTGTCTTTATTTTTTACGTAAATTAACGTTTGTAGAATAGAATAATCAAACTGTGTACTTTAAATCTGAAGCGCATTGGTAAATATAAGTTGTATATTATGAGGCTTCGATGAAATGATTATTTGTTGGGGTTATGCCGCTGTAATGCATAACAATCAATCACCGATCAAGTCACCATATTTCAGACGCATTATTTCTCCAAAAATATACACATCTTCACTTTTAAATATAAAAAATCAAATGCACGTAATTTTCAGCGAGCTTCTGCAGGACGGTCAACTGTTTGACATCTGACAAAAATGGTTCTGCTACCCATCTCTTTTTATCACACAGTTTGCTGCTAGTGACATCTCGCTTTTGTCGTTCTATTCCAAAGGGATAATAATTTTATGGTTCGTAGTAAACCACCGAGGGGTGAAACATGTCAAACTAAATGGGTTCTTCTTCTCCAAGCATATGACTAGGAAGGTTACTGAAAACATCTTCAAGACGCGATGGTACTGCTCTTCACATCGATCATTTGGATGCAAGGCTGTTGCATACACAATTGATGACCTCATTGTGTCCTGCAAACCAGATCATAATCATGACAAAGAATGATCTGGAACGAAATATCTAACTAAACATGTGCTTTGAAATTATTTCCTACTGTTATCATTATAATGTACCAAAATAAAGTATTTTAAAATGAAAAAAAAAATACTATTAATTATCTCCAAACATTGTAGGACTTAACATCCAACGCGGCAACGCAGCTAGCATCATAGCCTCCTTGCCGCAAGGAAATTGTTTTGTTTTTGCATAGGTAGATTTCATGTTGCAGGTCTTAGTTTGAATATTTGTCTTGTTTGTTTTATTAATAAAGCCCCATCAGCAGTTTGATGATAAGGAAAGAGATAATTCACTACACAAAAGTAAAAGAAAATATTTTTCTGAATAAAATTTACAAGTATCTTTTTTTCATTTATTTTGAAGCCCTTTAGACATAATAACAATGCTTATTTTTTCTGATAGTTATTATTTCAAGTTTTTATGGACTAACACACGTTTGTATTACCCAGGTAAATTTAAGCTCGGTCATAAAAATATCTTAGTTAAGTCCGATTTAAGTAGTATTCATTTCGGTTCTACATGAAAAGTTACTAAAAAATTACATTCTATCCACGATACATGAATTAAATAATATTTTTTTCAGTTTCATACCTGCTCTCTCAGCGAGGTCGTAAATTATTGAAATATAAAGGTCATACCTTGTCAGCTTACTCTTCAAAGGGCAATGCGAAATGGTGGAGATGTTCCACTCACAGCCACTTAGGGTGCAGAATGAGGATCGTGACTGAAGATTATGAAGTTACAGAAGTATTTGGAGCTCATAACCACGCGCCTAGGAATAAAAAAGACGCAACGGATGATGTTGAACCGCCAGTTTATTTGCTAGTTTAGTAGCTTAGTATTCAGAATACAAACAATATGAATACTAATATTAGCATGACTTGGTTTGGATTAATTAAGATAGTGTATAGAAATAACATGCTTTGACGGAAATGTGTTACAATTTTATTAGGTAAATATATACTTATATTATAAAACTGAAAAGTTTGTTTGTTTGAACGCGTGAATATCAGAGACTACTGGACCGAATTGTTTTTTTGTGTTGGATGGCCTATTTATTTAGGCTTTAGGATATAAAACGTCACGCTATAAAAATCAGCGAAAGGGCCAAGAACTCAAAACGTGCGGATACATTGCGGGGGCCGCTAGTTCTTAATAAATATACTAATTGTAATAAAGATAGCTTGTGATGTTTATGTGTAAGTGTAATTTTTTTACTCCTAAATTCAGCTTCTATGTACGTAAAGTTAACACCATTAAGCAAAATTGTGGAGTTTGTCAGAATAAATGAGGTTTGCAAAAGTATCCTGGCTCAAGAGTGCTTATATAACTATGAGCGCTGCGCCAAGCGCAAACACAGCCAACGTGTTACCATTCTTACATTCATCCTGGTGACCTTCCGGTTGTTTTTAAGGGTTAAAACAAACATAAGTAAAAAGGAAAAACATGCTTTTTATTTACCTGGTGCGATAAAGTGGGAACCCATCACTTAATCGCAATTTTCTTCATCGATTTTCATTTCCCATAAAACGATTCGCAGATGTTTCAAAATAATATTCAACAAATTCTGGAATCTTGTTACATCACAATTTCATTTACTCGAATACTTATTATCTACAAACTTACTTCATCGTTACTTCTTTTCATAAATTACGTATTTTATCGAAGTAACGTTACCTTTCTATTTTGTTACCCATAATTTTATTTCCACGTAAGTTTCAATATGCAGAATTCTTGAAACATCGAATTTTACTTCACTCAAGTCCTTATTTCCAAAAGAATTTGTTACTAATCTTATATTTCATACTTTATTAATAGACAGTTTAAAGCATAACTGATATAATGTAATAAATATTGATCTAATGAATAAACTGCGTTAATCCCGACTCGCCGTGGTCTCCTCGCCGTGGTACTGGTCTGCCTGATACTAGAGTGTAATTTAAAAGCCGGAGGTTGCGTAGGCGAGCGTGGGTGACTGCGCCTTGTTACGCAAGGGCGACGAGGCTGCTATTCCCGCAGCGCCGGAGACGAGGAAATCCTAATGCATGCTGCTTGTTTGCATGCCTGCTTGCTTGCTGCATGCATGCCTGCTTGCTTGCTGCATGCATGCCTGCTTGCTTACTTGCATGCATTAATGCATGCATGTATGCCTTCTTACTTGCATGCGTATGCATGCGCATGCCGTCTTACTTGCATGCGTATGCAAAAATATATGGGAACCGTTACACATTGAATCAAGTTTTTATGAAAGGTTATATCGATAACTTAATAATTCTATGATACATTAGTTTGGTATATCGTTATTCTGCTTAACAAAACAGTTGCGAAACATTTTTTTGGTGAACTGTTATTCGATGTTATGAAAGACGATAAATAACTATTCCATTAAACAAGAAAAAAGATATTAACATTCATTGAATAGTTTTCTGTGAAATGAAATTCGATATCAAAAAATTCTGTGTTATGATAGATACCCCGATAAAGTACACTAGCTTTAAGCTAAAATATATTTTATTGGTGAAAAACTCTGTCAATGTGTTGAAATCCTAACTTTTGTGTGTTTGTAACTTTTGACGTTTGTTCAAACACAACGGCCACAGCTTCTATGAACATAGAGTTTACTTTAAAGGAGTTGGCACTTGGCGTTGTGCCTCATATGATATGCATGGATGTAAGGCACAGATCAAGGCGTTAAATGATGTCATAATTCATACCCAAGCCAATCACAGCCACAAACCCGGTCAGCAACGGAAGAACTAGAAAACTGTGCCTATATTTAAACAAAGCCTAAAAGTATTGTGTCAACAAAACTTCACCTACTAGATGGTGGTGCCGTATTAGGAATGAGGCAGGCCTGAATTAAGAAATACTTATTAACCTTGCTGTAAACGTATTAGCTCGTGACTTGAAGTGAGTTTATAGGCAAATTTGTAACTTAAACTAAGATGCAGTTAAATAACGTAAATTATTGACGTTAGTACAGTGTATAAAATTCAGTGATCTTTTTATAAATCAATCCCATGTGGAATAATACTACTTTTTATTGAAAAATCGGACATTGATTAATTAATATCACACGCCATCTTGACGTGAGTGATTCGAAAATAGGGGCCCTGGTCGGCAATGTAAACAGTAAATAACTTGGTGTCTTGCAACATATTCTTGATGCTTTAAGATGTTACAATTATTTTTAATAACGCTGTGTGGGGTCAATAAGAATAAGCAAATTGCGTTTTAATAAATTGTTGGCCGCTCAGCACCATTACTAGAGCACTATTAGCACTAGCTTCTGCCGGCGCTGCCAAAGGCTTAGAGTAAGTAGCGTCTTTGACTTTAAGCACCCTTACAATGACAATAGGCAACTACTTAAAACTTGGTTACCTACTTAAATAATGCCAAGTCATATCAATTACGCGACCTATGGACTTTGGACAAGCGCCTATACTAAGTATGTGATATAAGCTCTTTCATCTCAGAAATAAACGTTAAAAGAAAAGAAAAAACATTTTGATTCTGACTTGGTATAAATCAAGCGTAAAAGTTACTTAAGTAAATGACTAGTGGCAGAACACAATGATGCAATTCTTAATTTATATTTTGGATCTTTGCAGGTGACTTTAGATTTACAATGTCGAAGAAAGGAAGACGTTTGGTGAAATTCAACAGTTACAGCTACTACGAAGAAAGGATTACGACTAAAGGAATAGGGGTTTGGCGCTGTTCCACCCACGTGTCCCGAGGTTGTAATGCGCAGCTCAAGATGCTGCATGATGTCATAATTACCGCCCGGGACACTCACAACCACGACCCTCCTGGTGCTGAACAACTATATGTCTTGCTTGTAGATCCAAGAAGTGCGTGAAACATCCAAAAATGCAGTAGTAGCTTTAAGCAGTTTTATTCTTATTCTTTTATTGATTTTTCAAAGGTTGTTTTATTCCAGTCGTTTTCATTTTAGAGTTATAATCAAACTTTTGGAAAAAAAATCTGGCCTGAATTTAGAAAAAGTTCTTAAATCACAAAAATTACAATAAGTATTACATTTTGGTACTTGATAATACATTTCTTTTTATTCATTTTCTCAAAAACGCATATCACGCTCATTCAATCTGATAACGCTTCAATTCTTCATCTAGGTAAATAAAATGCTAAATGAAGTCAGCAGATCAGAATCAGAATTTTAATTTTCAACTTATTATTGTTGGAACTGACCATCTTAACTTTGTTATAAAAGTAATGCATGTACTGGCCACGTATAGTCTACGCCATGGTATAGTCGTCTGGATTTTTCTTGTATTAAATTAAAAGTGAAAAGAAAACAATGCATTTTCGACTTGGTTTATAGCTGGCGTAAAAATAACTTACCTAGCAACCATAAGTAAATGAAAGGACATACCCCCGTGATGCAATTCTGAATTCTATGTTTTGGGTCTTTGCAGGGTTATTCACAACGTCGCAAAAAGGAAGACGTTTGCTAAAACTCAATAGTTACAGCTACTATGAAGATAGAGTTTCGAATAAAGGAATTGGGTCTTGGCGCTGCTCCACACACCACAACCAACGTTGTAAGGCGCAGCTTAAGATTCTAGATGACGTCATAATTTACGCCCAGGAAACTCATAACCATAACCCCCCTGGTCGGCAACGGGACCAATAACGAACTATGTATCTTGTTGTTACAATAATTAAGAATAACGCTGTGTATCTTCTAGGGCGTCAATGTAAATGAGCAAACTGCCGTCAATGGAGCACTGTTTCGGAATTTCTCAGTTATGGCTGTTATTCCAGCATCCATTTTGTAAAGTTCTACCTACTATGCGCGAGGGTAAGCGCGAGCGCTAACCTCTGGCTGGACACTGTCAACGAGTATTCTTAAGCGCTGTCAAGTAGCGCTTAAAGTTAGCGTAGAATTTACGAATGAAAATTTAAGAAAAAAATCATTAACCACTCCAGTATTTATTTCATTTATTTATCACCCGCAACTTAGTCAGTTTTATTTTTTGTTGGCTTAGTTTAGCTTTCAAAAAGCACAAGAGTCAGACCAGGAATCTAGCCCTATGACGCTATCCGGGCACATCATGCCTATAATACCGCTCGGCTGCCGACACATTGGCAAGCCTGTTTAATTTTGCAGGGGCTTTCTATAACGAGTAGGCTGCGTCATACAGTTGTCTAACACAGTTGATTTTTACTAGAGCTACATATACCTAATTCTAATAGGTGCTTTAGATTCCTAACACCAATTAATTGACCCGCAATGGAATATTATGTAGCTGTTCCACTTAGAACTCGGTTATACATACAAAGCTTACTTTTACTCAATCACTCACTCTTTTTCTGTCTTTCTCTCTCTCTCTCTATTCATCTTTCACTCACTCTCTCTCACATACACGTGCACACAATGTTTTGTTTTGGCTTTATTTTCACGACTTATAATAAACTAGAAGTTATTTTGGGAAGCAGTTCTTGTCTAAATCAATATTGACTCGGCTACATGAGGTAACTATATCCTGTTTTATAAAACAAAAATAAAGTAGAACTGAGCTTTAAATTTTTTGGTTCCCTTGTTATTTATTAAAGCCTTCTTGTATTGCAGCAATATTAGAGATGTCAACCAAGGGGAGGAGGATTCTGAAGATTCATTTATTACGATAGTAGGTAAGTAATAAGAATATAAAACTGATAAAATCCGTTGCCATTGCTCCATGCATCACAGTAGGCAACCGAGATGTAAGACATTTTCCCATACTTAATAAGACGTGATAGTAGCTCTTGATAACATCCACTCACATGGTCTTCCTACGATTACCTAATTATGACGTCATTTTTTTATCGCAAAATGTTCATAATCAAAATTTACTGATAGTTGATCAAACAATAGTTATTTCTGTCCATCTTCATCATTATCAGCCAAAGGACGTCTACTGCTTAAACCTTCCCTACGGTTTTCTACAGCGACCGATTGTGGGCGGTCTGCATCCAGATTGATCCTGCGATCTTTACAAGGTCGTCTGTCCATCTTGACGGTGGACGTCTTACATCTATATTCGATAAAAGTAAAGTCAACATATACCTAACTGTTGTTATTCTGGTCTTGGTACCCAATGGAGTTTATAAATCTCGAATGAATGAACTCAATGATCAATCTATACTAATATTATAAAGCTGAAGAGTTTGTTTGTTTGTTTGTTTGTTTGTTTGAACGCGCTAATCTCAAAAACTACTGGCCCGATTTCAAAAATTTTTTTTACGTTGGATAGTCCATTTATCGAGGAAGGCTTTAGGCTATTTAACATTAACATACGACTCATAAGACCACAGCAGAAATGAAAAATGTTGCGAAAACGGGAGAAAGACATTCCTTTTGAGAGCTTCCGCTGCATACGCTGCGGAAACCGCTTAAGTTACACAAAAATCATGTATGACAGGATTGTTAAACATTAAGAGTTCTATAATAAAGTCCGCGACAGCATATGTTTATCTTTTATGGTTGACTTACTACAACCTTTTTTATGTTAATAAATTTGTAAAAAAATAATGCATTATTTTTAGAGGTGTATTATACACACAGGTATTTATTCTTATCAAAATAAATACATTCATCATCACGAGCATTTCATTTAGAACCAAAATGCCCTTTATATCATTTGATTTCAATAAATATCTTAGAAGCTATCACAGTTTTAACATAACTCCGCACCAAAACAATGTTCGCAGCTTAAGTACAACGTGCGCTTGCGCTAATCTATACTAATATTATAAAGCTGAAGAGTTTGTTTGTTTGTTTGTTTGTTTGTTTGAACGCGCTAATCTCAAAAACTACTGGCCCGATTTGAAAAATTCTTTTTACGTTGGATAGTCCATTTATCGAGGAAGGCTTTAGGCTATATAACATAAAGATACGACTCATAAGACCACAGCAGCAATGAAAAATGTTGCGAAAACGGGAGAAAGATATTCCTTTTGAGAGCTTCCGCTGCATACGCTGCGGAAACCGCTTAAGTTACACAAAAATCATGTATGACAGGATTGTTCAGCATTAAGAGTTCTATAATAAAGTCCGCGACAGCATATGTCTATCTTTTATGGTTGACTTACTACAACCTTTTTTATGTTAATAAATTTGTAAAAAAATAATGCATTATTTTTAGAGGTGTATTATACACACAGGTATTTATTCTTATCAAAATAAATAGATTAATCATCACGAGCATTTCAATAAAAACCAAGTTGCCCTTTATATCATTTAATTTCAATAAATATCTTAGGAGCTATCACAGTTTTAACATAACTCCGCACCAAAATAATGTTCGCAGCTTAAGTACAACGTGCGCTTGCGCTAATATATTATAAAGCTGAAGAGTTAGTTTGTTTGAACGCGCTTATCTCAGGAACTGCTGGACCGATTTGAAAAATATTTCTGTGTTGGATAGCTTATTTATCGAGAAAGGCTTTGGGATATAAAACATGACGCTGCGACGGGAGGGGAGGGAGCAATCTCAAAACGCGCGGACGAAGTCGCGGGGGACTGCTAGTATATTATAAAGCTGAAGAGTTTGTTTGTTTGAACGCGTTTATCTCAGGAACTACTTGACCGATTTGAAAAAATATTTCTGTGTTGGATAGCTTATTTATCGAGAAAGGCTTTAGGATATAAAACATGACGCTGCGACGGGAGGGGAGGGAGCAAACTCAAAACGCGCGGACGAAGTCGCGGGGGACCGCTAGTATATAGATATAAGTAAGGTTTCAGACAATATTTTGTCAATACTTTATTTTGAAGCGTGGTGAGTCGTGTGATATAGTAAGAGTCAAAAATACGCCTTTTTTGAAATGTTAATGAACAAAATGAATATTTAAAAAATCACGCTGCTACATTATTTTTAAACTCTCTTTAAAAATAAATCAAATGTTTTGGGTAATCTATTGAGCAATATATAATACCATTTTTATTTTTTCCAAGACTTCGCTGTCCGTCCGTCCAACTATTCGTTGCACCGCGACCTTGGAGCAGAAAGTGGTCTCAAGAACCGCCACATATAGCTAGGCGTTATTATTTACAGGGAAGAAACTCCCGAACATCGATGGATTCAGATTTTCAAAAAAAAAAGAGTGTAAAAGTTGAAAAGTACCATGGTAGTGTTCTACGCAACACAGCAGATATCCGAGATGTAAGGCTTTTGATCTTATCGTTAAAATTGATAATTAGTTATTTATTGACTCCAGATCAAGTCAAGTAAACAAAGAAGGAGTCAAAAGTAGAACGAGCTCGTTAAATAAATAATAATTTCGTTCAGAATAAATAACAGATATGACATTGTTTAACATCAACAGTTTTATTTCACAGACCCATTACACACTGGGACTGTTAAAAGCGATGCAGTCGCGATGCAGCATCGATGCAGTCGCAAAACGTCAACGTTTACACACTTGCGCTACTTTTAGCATCGACACAGTCCCGATGCTAACGCGCTAGCATCGATGCAGTCTCGATGTAGAAGCTGTCCATTGACAAACTATGTACTGTATATTGGCAACTGCATCGATGCTAACCAGCGTTAGTATCGATGCAGCAGCCAATACAGATACATTTGACAAGAACCAGATTCTGTATCGATACTAACGCGCGTTAGCATCGCGACTGTATCAATACTAAAAGTAGCGCATGGTTTAAAGGTAAAAATTTTGCGACTGCATCACTAAAAATAATTTAAAAAAAAAGGAAAAAACTGACTTCAAAACCAAATTGTGCTAAAAAGTCTAAAATAAACTCTTGACCCTATAAAGGCAAGAAATCCATTTTAGGCGAACAATTACTTTTTGAAGTCGGTGTCACCACAGTGACCATCTCAAGCATCAACTATCAGAGCACCGACTTAGGGTTATTTAGTGTAAAGTAGTCTCCACCTTACTAATATACGTAATAAATAAAATAAGGTTTTTAATTTTATAACACTATTTTTTAAAGTCTTTTATTGAATGTTTCATGCTGTACCTATCTACTCGTATATCTATTTAGCTCCCAGTGCAAAAGATTGCAAAACCTCTAAATTTCAGCGGATATTGTGTTCACAACGTCTCAAAAAG
The DNA here is from genome assembly GCA_963924145.1 of Pyrausta purpuralis. Classification (NCBI taxonomy): domain Eukaryota; kingdom Metazoa; phylum Arthropoda; class Insecta; order Lepidoptera; family Crambidae; genus Pyrausta; species Pyrausta purpuralis. Next base: position 27,496,630 of record OZ001643.1, read on the forward strand.
GAAAGCGGTTGATCAGAGTAGGTGATTTCACCTACAGGCTGGCTTCGGGCCGAGGGCCAAGGATTCGTTGGAAGTGTTCCACGCACGACGGCCACCATGGGTGCAAAGCTTATATCGTCACTTACAACGATGAAATCATTACCATTCATGATAGTCACAATCACGCTGCCTCAAAGAAGACGCATTTTAAGTTAAGTCAAAGTTGAAGCTATTATGACGTAATCTATACAAATCGGTTTATCAAAATCAACTGCATTCCTTCTATTGGCTTATAATGATCGTAATCCCAAAAAATCATTTTCCCATACTAGTGTACCGATCAACTGACGCTAGTGTCCCATACAAAAAGTTGATAGATTTTTAGCAACAGAATCAGCACCGAGAAGGAATGCACTTAATTTTGTTGAACCCTGTATATTTTCTCTGGTAAAATTAGTGTAGCTTCAGAAGTAGTTCTAATTGTTTATAAAGTAATTAAGTTCGAATAAATTTCATGCATTTATCTCATTATATTCTGCGTACAAGTAGAATAATAATTACAATAAAACTCTTTACTGAACAACACAAAGTAAATTATTCTTGAGAATAAACAGCATAAACGAAAATCGCAAACGCTGTTTTTATATCTATTCTATAGTACTTGTATCGTATCCATTAGCGCGAGTCTATGTGTGCGTTGTTGCTCGTGCGCAATTGAATTGAATTCAATTCATTTTATTTGCAAAAAACATGGTAAAAATACATACACATACATATTGTGGTGTTTATAAATACACTAAAGTTCAGCATGTTTTGTCTGTGTAAGACGTGCAAATTTGTCATTTTGTTGGGCATGCTAGATTATAAGTCGAAAATATGTAGTAACTTCTGCCGCTATTTGTATGAGCACATTCCTTTTTTTCAATAAAGTTTAGTTTTACAAACCGAAAACGTTTATATTTTCTGTAATAATCGCTAATGTTACTGTGACGCCTTTTCAGTGTATGATACTAAGAAAAAACCGGCCAAGCGCGAGTCGGACTCGTGCACTCAGGGTTCCGTGCCAACTTTAACTGAATTAGGGAATCCACTAACTAAAATATAACATTGTTTTTCATAGTGTTTTTATGAAGAACAAAGTTATGTTTGCGGTTGTTGAAAATGTGCTATATCTCAAAAACTTCTCGTTCGATCCCGTCCAAACGAATTTCGAAAGTATTTAAGCTTAGTTTAAAAGTTAGATGCTGTGGTGGCGCCCATTTTACCACTTTGGAAGCGTCAATCTATCAAACGTTACACTTCAGAAGAAAATGGTTTTAGGAATCTCTATGTCATTAAAATACCTACTCATAGACGCACACGCATAGATACAAGATACATCTTCCTACCAAATTTCAACATTGTGATGCTTATAGTTACAGAATAAAGTGGCATACGGACAGACATACAGACAGACAGACTTGACGAAACTATAAGGGTTTCGATTTTTGTTATTCGGCTACGGAACCCTAAAAAACACGCTTCCATAAGTAACCATCGAAAAAGGTCTTTGAAATGGTAAAAGGTTTAGAAAATGTAAGTGTATTTGAACATATACTCGTATACACACACATATTGATTATTAAGGTTTTACATATATTTTTATTTATTGTTTACCAATCTATACTAAGAGAAGAAAATCCATGACCATGACACTTGTGATAGTGCTGACAATCTGTCAATCGAAACTATTAAGTAGCAATCTCATAAAAAACGGACCACCGCCACCGCTAGAATAGTTCTCGCGCACTCGGGCCCGAGTGTTCGGCACTAAACGGTTAACTACTCAACAATTCTAGTATTTTATAATTTATTTATTAATTAATAAAGTCATCGATTTAGCATGTAGTGTTACAGAAACCATTGTATAGTGTGCAATGTAAAATATAATTAATAATAACAGTTGATTTTTGATTCAAATTCACAACATCTCAAAAGGACAAGCGGAATATCAAAATGGGTGGTTTCACGTTCAGAATCTCTTCGCACAGAGGTCCGAGGGTTCGTTGGACGTGCTCTACGCACCAGCTTCACGGGAGCCGGGCGCGCATCAACACAACCTACGATCAAATTGTTAGTCTCTACACAGAACACAACCATTTTTGTTTATTTGATTGATTAAAATCTAGATAAAAATATTCTGCTTTTGCTTTACAAACTTGGCAGTTACACTTCCGTATGTCTACATATAAAGAGGCGTATCCGTAATATTAATTTGGCTGTTTTATTTGACAAAAGACACGATGGCGGTGCACAACGCCCTCCAGTACTGCTGTCATTCACACCATAGATGACTTCATAGTATCAGTCAATGAAAACCACTTTCACACTCAATGAAAAAAGCTCGGATGTCATTAGAAAAAAACACAACTTGAGTACATCTAGTAAAAATTAAGTCTCGATCTTGGACGCAACCCATTCACATTAGTAGTTGAATTCACGAATTGATAAGGAAAAGAAACGAATTCAAAAGGAATACACTAACTATCAAAATTTTACAATTGGTTTTTGCATATTGTATTCCCTGCAAATAAGCGTTTGGTTCAATTTGATTTAAAACAATCATTATGTTTTTTTATAAGTTAGATTAGATACTCTCCAGAGGTAGAATTGTGTAAAGCAAACGTATTTATTTGACAGTTCATAACGTACGGTATGATCTGTTAAACCTCAGAATCCTAATTAGTCTTATCCAACCGTAAATTTTATGTACTTCTATGTGATGTCAAAAAGTTATGAAACTACTTATATGTATTATGCCACTTGTTTTATCAATAAACTAGCAAGCTTTAATATGTATTTCAGATTATCCAAGAGCGTAGTACATTTTGTCTCTCCGAGGGAAACGTATGCTACTATACAACGGTCAAAAATTTCGTTTCTCTGTACGTAGTCAGACCAAGGAACGGTGGCGATGCTGCAAACACTTTTGTCGAGCAGTCATACATACTGTAAATGATGAGATTGTGATGATAAATGACAAACATACACACTTGTCATAAAAATAAATAAATTATTTGACGACACGTTTGGCGCTCCTGACTATTACACCGGCGCCGTCGCGAGTTTAAGGTTCCCGCAAGGGATATGTCAGTGTGATGAGCACGAACATTATAGGAGACGCCTCCGACGTAATCGTTGTTTGGTATTTTAAACATAAGGAAGAAAATTCATTACTTTGAAACAACCACAGTTGGTGTGTTGTCTGGCGCATATTTTTATTTGAATTGTATATGTAATATATTATATTATAATCGTTGAAAAAGTTGCTTATTGGATAATGTTTCATTAAAGTTCAGTTTATTTGTTAATTAATTTATTGATTTGAAAATCGTCGATTGACACAGCTGCAGCCTTTCAAGCTGTTTTAATTTAATGTTGTTTTTTTAGACGTCAAAAGTGAGACTAAGAAATGGCGTCAAAGCTTAAGTCACCGACGGGAGCAAAAGCGGTTGGCAGAAAGAAGACGGAGGGAGAGGATTAAGAAAGATCCTGAACTATACCTACTAGCAAAAGAAAAAAACAAACAAAGATACCAAAAAAGAAAAGCCGAGGGAAAAAATATTCCGTTGCGTGAAATGAGCAGTCAAGAAAGAGAGCTAGTGAGGGAGCAGAATCGCTTAAAAAGCAGAATATTTAGGAAAAGAAAGAAGAAGAAAGAATGTTATCGATCGTCAGTCTCCAGTCACTTCCGAAGATCCACTTTCAACATCACCGCCCATCTTAGTGCACAAAGGATCTGAATAAAAAATAATTTTATCTTAAGTTCAAACCAGCTTCTCATTCTAGCCTAAGTAAAATAAAACAAAAAAAATGAACGTGAATTTTTGTGATCGAAAATTGATGCTTCAAGAAAGTATATCTAGTAAATATCCAGGATTCCTAGATATAAATTGGTTAAATTAATTCACTATTAATGAGATAACCTAGTAAAACATAAATTGCATTAATTAAAATTTCAAACTCACCTTCTGAATCGTTTGAAGTAGTTGCTACATTATTTGACACTTTTTTGTTTTTGGGAATTTACCACATCGCAACGAGAAAGGTGAAATCTGAAGTTTCAAGGGTAAACGTACTATACTTTATCATCTTGTGACAGCTGATTGATAAATCGATGATAATGGGCAGAAGAAGCGATGGCTATGTTGCTCTGATATTATGATATGCGCCTTTCATTAATTTCGCGCTGTCGAGCGAAAATCCACACCATCGAGGACACAGTTGTTTTGATCAGTGGAGAATATAAACATGCGCCAATTACTATGATTAAAAACTTTTGCCTATTTATTATAATTGAATAACTCTAGGTTGAAATCAAAACAATGATTACCTGAATTAAAAATATAAACAACCATTTTTAAAGCTGTCATTTGTTTTAGTTTGTGCATGAAGAGTTTAAAATTATAATAAATCCTGTTTCGCAAACGTAATTCACCTTACTATTAACTCTAGAAGTGGTAATACCATATTTGTTTTGTAACAACTCATCCACCTTTGAGTTTGTTATGTTGTTGTATACTAATTTGTTATTATCTACTAAGGCTTCCAAAAACGTGTGCAAAATTTCGTAAGTGTATGTTTGTCCTAGGATCTCTAGAAAACGAGACGTTATAGCGACGTTAAGTTCCCCTAATGCTTATAGAATAACTTGTAGCTATAAGAGCTTGATTGATATATAATGATAGTGATACTGTATGAACATGTTGATTCACATACGAAATATAAACACGGCATTTATGTGAGTAAACTATACGCGGCATTTGCTGTTTTTTCTGTTTACCGTAATTACTGCAGCTGTGTCAATTGGCACACAATTTCGGGATCCTTTTACAATCATTTTTAACTGTAAATTATAACTGTCCATTTACAATACTAATCCCTGTGATAAATGTGCAATGCCATTGTAGCCAACAGGCGGTCCTTCTGCTTTGTATAAGAAACAATCCTAACTGTCTGTATTACACAATTATTTTACTGTTTTATGGCCGGTCTTTACATTATTAAGCCAATGCCCGTCGCTTTACTATTCCTGTGAACTATCTCTATTGTCCTATAATTACTTTTTCTTACTGTTATTTCGGTCGTCGTGTTCATATGGCAGAAAAGAGAAAAAAATGGCGATTACTGAAATTTTAAGTTGAAGAAGAAAAAAAATGGCTGCAGATCAATGAAGCTTTTTTTTTCATACATCTCTCAAAACTAACTTATGTTGTTTAAGGGTGGTGAATCTTCCATCACCAATCACTTCACGAATGGCTAGTAGCGCATGCATTTTATTTACTCCAATAATTTCTAAAAAGTCAATTATCAAAGACATTTATCTTTGATTGATAGTATACCTTTTTGATATTTTAGATTTCTAAAGTGACGTAAATGAAGCATTAATAAAATAAGATAGTAAAATATCTGCATTACAACTAATAGAAAATAAAAATATGACATGACATTATTTTTGTAAACTGTAAGCTAATAACATAAAAATATAATTTAAGTTGTAATAAAGTAAATATTTGCATGCTGTTGGCAATGGCTAGATCCTACATTCATAGTAAGATCATGATAAAGTATATCTAAATGTATCAAAATGCAAATAAATATTCCATTCAATCCTACCTAATTTTGGATTGCTTGAGATTAGCATATTTTGTGACACTCTGTATACATACCATGCGAAGTGAGCGCCTCTGTCTGGAAGATGCGCTGCAGCGGCGGGAAGTACACAACCAGCATCTGCCCCACCAGGCTCAGCGTCACCGCGATCAGGAACATTCTATGAATATAAATATATCGTGATATCATTTTAAGTGATAATATTTAAACTGTGTGTTTGTAAACATCATAGAAACAGGGCACTATCGTATCGGAAAATCTAGATGTTCATTTTTGATACTTTTTTAGTTCAATCAGGTATATTTACACTACAGGTAAAGTGTTACTCACATAAAAAACGGTGTAGTAGTTGTTGAGATATTGGTAATGACTAAAAATCATGAATTAATATGATTTTTAAGGCTTATCTTTTTTAATTGCTTTCCAATTTAATTTAACATTAATTAAACAAGTAATCACGGACACTACAGAACTTATTTCTTTTTAAGTTGAGTTTGTCACATCAAGAAGAGGCAACAGGATGATTAAATATCAAGGGTATTCTTTCTACCTGCAGACGACAAGCAGGCACGGGAAATTTAGGTGGAGCTGTTCGGCCAACCATTACTGCAAAGCCAAGATCCATACTATAGAAGACCGCATCGTCGCTGTGAACGGCCACCATGATCACACCCGGGTCGACTCCAGCACCCACAGTCTGAAGCGATCTATTCAATCTTGATAAGGTTTCGCCCCGATAAGTTAAATCGTCTTTTTATCTGCTGCTTCATTATTTTATAAAAATACGTTGTATTGAATAATACTTTTTTTTAATTATTCAATAAATACCCTAAACCACGAATTCAGCGTATTTCAAGCGTTGCTCGTTGGACTCAAACTATCACTAAAGTGATCTCCCTTTTCTTATTATGTGACTTGGTTTTTCATAGAATTTTTATAAAGTAAAAAGGTAGAGTATGCGGTTGTTAAAAATGTGATATATCTCAAAAACTACTAGTTCGATCTCGTTCATACCAATTTTCTTTGAAAGTATTTATTAAGATCTACATTGCGTATTTTTTCAAAATGTTTACTAGATAAGTTTAAAAGTAAGACGGACGACCATTTTACCACTTTGGAAGCGTCTACCTCTCAAACGTTAGACTTTTAGAAAAATTGAGACCTCTATGTCATTTTAAAAGACCTATCCATAGATATCCCACACGCATGGGTTTGACAAAAACATTTTTTTAGGTTTTAGTTTCATGTATGGGAGCCTCTCTTAAAGATAATTATTTTTTTAATGAGAATCGGGAAGCGGTTAGCAGGATACATCCACTCACCAAGCTTCAACTGTGTAATGCAAATAATTACTGAATAAACTGGCTGTGACATACGGACGGACAGTCGGACTTGACGAAACTATAAGGTTTTCATGTCTTTCGGCTACGGAACTAGTCTAGGCTAGACTGGGTTGCTCTTGTCTAGACTAGATTGAATCGCTCTGTCTTGTCTGTCTCTTGTTTTTTACATCGCACAAGAATTTATACTTTGCATGTTCTAGAAAAACACAACGAAATTTAATGTTTTAAATAATTTTATTAACTTGTTTATTTTTTTCAATTTGTTTCCCAGAATGCGAATACATATTATCTAAGCGAGGAAAGCCCATGCTTCGCATGGCTGGATACACATACTACAGGCAATCGGTTTATAAGAACTCGAAGATACGATGGTTGTGTACCATCCACTCTAAGGGATGTACCGCCTCATTGATCACGTGCAAAGATAAGCTATTGTCAGTGAGGAACCACCACAACCATTTGCCAATACAATAGAATAACCTGGATAAATTGTGGAAGTTTATAAGAAATTACTTCATATCAGATTGACTAACTAACTTCCTTTGATGTTATTGTAAGACGCTATTATAACCGTGTACTCATAATTCTACAATTTAAATAATAACACACAATCACATAAAAGTATTTTATAAGGTAAGTTATATTAACATTTACCCAATACAAATTGATACTTTGTATTTTATGTTGCACTATCGGACCCTACGAACTTTGTCTCGCCCTCGGCCCCGTTCAGCCCCGGTCCCTTTCTGAAAGTAGGTAGGTCTTAAATTTCATAATTTTCCACGCAGTTTAATGATTTTTTTTCATGATATCCTTCTTCTGACTATAAAAAAAACATATTTTTGAAGGAATAAGTGAAATCAGTCCAGCCGATCACGCATAATGCCATGACTGAGGGAAGTATGTTTTTTTAAATACAGGGTGCTGCTTTGGTCAGTGACATCCAACTCGGGGATGATAATATAAGTTATGCTTATTTAAAAAAAGGTAAAGTTAGCCTGTAACGTCCCACTGCGGGGCAAAAGCCTTACTTCAACTATGAGGTAGTTTGAGGCATACTCTACCACGCGGGCTCAGTGCGGGTTGGTGGAGTAGTGTTTACAAGGCAAGCGACTAACCCTGCTGTCAGACGTTATCAACGTTATCAAACCGCCCATAAGGCCTCTGACTAGGCTTTACGACTAATATTTAACGATATTAGCTGGTACCAACGGCTTAACTCGTGATATACGTCACTTATATGGTCGGAATGGTCACCTATCCAAACACAACCGAGGCGTAGGTTGCTTAACTTCGGTATCACTACCAAAGCGCTGCTACCACTGTAACTAAATATTATATGTCAGTTTTAATACAAGAAAAACTCTTCACAACATTCTAAAAAAAACTAATGAGGAATCTCGCACCTTCGCGCGTAACTCGCGGGTATCTACGAAATACTACGCCGTAGCGTACGAAGAGGCAACCTGGCGTTGGTAGTTTTGCCTCGCTCGTTAGTATCACAATAACTAATTTATTTTGTGTTTTTTTCCATTAAAATAGATATATATAGATTGTTGGTTGATCGTATGCCATCACCATCATTACCAGCCGCAAAACGTCCACTACTGGGCGAATGTGGTCTTGTGAATATAAATGTTCTGTATAAATTAAAATGTTATCTTAATAAACATTGTTTTCTCTTGTAATATTGTGTTTTAGTTAGTTTTTAAAAAAACACTTTGAATTACAAATTATTATCGTTACTCGCTTGGAAAGTTTTGTCTCGACTAACTTGTCATATTTTCTCTGCAGTGCCAACATTCAAACCAACAGGCAAAGGCGGTAAACTTCTGGTGCTAAATGGATTTCGGTACAATAAACATGCGCAATACGGCGTCAAAACCACCTGGTACTGCACTCGACGACGCAAGAAGTGCCCCGCTGCAGTTTACACGGTACACGACATGGTTATCAAACGAAAAGAGAGTCATAATCACCCTCCCAATGACATGTAATATTATTAAAAGCTAATTGGAAATTGTGAAGTAATATATGACGTACACTGCTTCAGATTTTAGGAATATGTAGGCGATTTGAAATTTGTCATATTAATATTGTTTAATTTATGTTCTCATGTAAGTGAAATGTATTATTGTTTCTTATGAGAATAAATCATCTTTAAATCTATTCAAAAAGAGTCTTAATACCGGCGATATTATGCTTCAAATGTGGAGTAAAAATGCCCTGAAAGTTTTTTCTTTTATAATTAAGGGGTCTCGTGCCTCATTATTTTAACCTTTTTTTTACTCTTTTAAAATATTTTGAAGCTATGTGCGCTTTCTTAATCCTTGTCAACTAGAAAATCTTTTACTCTTGGTATTATAAACCTGATATTTCAATACATTTTTGTTTCACTTTCAGCCAGCCGGCTAATGATAAAAACGTCGAACAAAGGAAACCCAATAATCGTTCTCGACGGATACCGATACTCAAAACACACAGTTGCTTGTTTGAAGACGAGATGGTACTGCTCATTGCATCACAAGAAATGCTCAGCAGTAATCTATACTATTGGTAACGAAATCATCAAACATAATAAAAATTATAATCATCCTAGAATTGATTATTGAAGTATTTTTAATTATTGATTTTAATAATCCGAATATGTTTTCTTTTTATTTCTGAGTGTATTATGAAACCTTAACAGTACCTTTTTACATAAAAACAAAATTATTTGTAACACATAGCCACTGCAAGGCTGCATAGGCTTTTAAAAAATTAAGTGCATGTGCGTGTGTCTACGCAGCATTACTAATGCTTGTTTTAGAATAATAAATCTGCTGGAATATGAGTTCATGAAGTTTTCAAATTCAATGTACTTCCTTTTTTTTATTTACTTCACTTGTTTTCTGGGTAAGTAAATGTAGCCTAGCTGTGTGTAATGCATTAAGGTAGAAAGATAAACAAAGTTTTTGTATTCTCTCAAATATCAAAATGTTACATAATAACACTTAACTACTTAAATACGGACGGCAGCTTGCCGTCGACGTAAGCGCCAGAAGCCGCTAATTAACAGTAGCCGTCGACACATCATCGGACACAGCATCATCAAAGCCGTGCAGGTTTCAATAATATGTCTGGGTGTTGTGGTACCAACGTTGTTTCTGATTTTTCTAACATGAGTGCATTAGCTAGTTACTTTGGAATCAGAGCAATTTATGTGATAGATGTCAAATATTGTTTTTTTTATTTATAACACTGCAGGTCAATTGTTTTATTGTTGATTCTAGGAATTTTAAAGCCTGAGTCCATTTTTTTTTCTCGCGGAGGATATGCTTTATGCATACCGTGCCAGGTTAAGAAAGGCGAAAGGTACTATATAAATTGCATTCTTCATGAATGGCTGTCATAATTTTACATTATTGGCGAGCTAAGAAATGGGGCTCAAAGACAAAGTACATTAAAATTACAGCCCAAGGTCGTCCTGCAAGTGACGAGAATGCTCATGAACTAAGTGCAGTAGAATTGAAGATACTCAACATGATGAATACCTGTGGCACTGGGGTAGAAGATAACTGACCTAAAAAACAAACCGGGAAAACTCCGAATTTCAATTATAAATTATATACAATAAATACATGTTTTTTTCTGACCTTGTCAGATGACTTTATCCCAATAATCGGGGTTATTTTTATGCCAGTGAGTCTAATCTATAAATAAATATAATGTCTGGCGCATGGCGCATTATTATCTTTATCATTCCAAATTATTTGAATGACTAATAAATCTTTAAGTATTATAATTATTTTTAAAGACGGAGATGTTTACCGTTGTTCTGGACCTGATTAAAATATGTAAAAAAGAATTCACCAAATTATTTTTTCACAACTACAAGTTCTCAGTTCTTTTTCTCTGTATTTTTTTGTAATAAAGGCAATGAAAATTGATTGTTCTAATTCTTTTTGCAGCTCGTGGACCATCGCTCCCACAGCTGGAAAGGCTGGTCTACATTCTGCAAGACAAGCCTTGGTTGGCCTTAGGCAGGGCTAGGACGATGGCTGTAAGGACCCGCTGTCTTGAGGGTTGGATCAAAATTGCTGATGAACTTAACGCCCTACAAGATGGGCGTAGCTGCACGAAGACACCCGGCCAATGGCGAAAGGTACGTAACCTATTATGGAAATCCCACAACACACACATAGGTAACTAATATAATATAATAATTGCCTTGTTTTGTCTATGTAAGGTCAGCTAGTTATTGAAAAATACAAATAAATATTGAACACCAATCACATACATTGCTCTGATCCAAAAGTAAGTAGCCAAGCCACTTGTGTTATGAAAATTCGTACCGTTACCATGAGTTTACAACGGTTTTACTCGCTAGTGACGACGCTAAAATAGTATATGGGAAATTGAACAGTGCCTCTAGCGGACACTGGTAGAACTAAAATTTTCCATACAAAAAAATCCGTCGTCGCTAGCGAGTAAACTCATGGTAACGGTCCAGACACAACGGTGGTACCACAACAAACAGACTCTAGACAATATAGAAAATAATAATTTCTTCATTGAGCCGACTGGGAATGGAACCGAAAACACTGTATAAAAGTTACAGAATTCAGTGGTATGAACAATTTGGTTTTCTGCTTGCTAAAGACTGAATCCTTTTTTCAGTACTGGAACGACATGAAAGTATATACAAAGAAAAAGTATATTGAAATCGCAGCCCAAGGATCACTTCCTGATGACGAGGATGCTCAGGAATTAAGTGAATTAGAATTGAAGATACTCAACATGATGGATTCCTAAAGATCATTCCCACTTTGGAATTAAAGAAAGCTGTTCAAAAAAAAACAGCCAAGTGCGAGTCGGACTCGCACACTGAGGGTTCCGTGCCAACGTTAACTGAATTAGGGAATCCACTTACTTCTACTTAGTAAAATACCACAATATTTTGTTGACTGCAAATATAACTTTGTTTTTCATAGTGTTTGTATGAAGTACAATGTTATGTTTGCGGTTGTTGAAAATGTGCTATATCTCAAAAACTACTAGTTCGATCCCGTCCGAACCAATTTTCGTTGAAAGTATTTGTTAAGATCTACATTCCATATTTTTTTCAAAATTTACACTTGCTTGGTTTAGAAGTTAGATGTGGGGGACGCCCATTTTACCACTTTGGAAGCGTCTAGCTATGAAACGTTAGACTTTAAAAGAAAATGGTTTAAGGAACCTCAATGTCATTTTAAAAGACATATCCATAGACACCCCACACGCATAGGTGTGACTAAAAAAATTTTTTTGGTTTTAGTTTCATGTATGGGAGCCCCCCCTTAAATGTCGTTATTTTTTATTTTTTGTATAAGAATCGGTAAGCGGTTAACAGGATACTTCTTCCTACCAAATTTCAATTGTGTAATGCTTAAAGTTACAGAATAAAATGGCTGTGACATACGGACGGACAGACAGACAGACAGACAGGGTTCCGTTTTCTGCCATTCGGCTACGGAACCCTAAAAATGCCATAACAATTGAATACGATGGTTATAAAACATAAGTAAGATATTAAGGACCTGTACTCTGTACTGTTAAAAAATCTGATTCAATTAAATAAAATTTTTCATTGCATTTTTCATTTCATTGAGCCATTTCCTTATTCTTCTTGTGTGCAAAAAAGTGTCTCAAGTTCAATAAATTATTCGTATTATTATCATTTGTGATGAAGGCAAAAAAATATTCGACTTGTTCTTTTTGCAGCTACGATGCCACAAAATGACCACTTTCAAAAGGCTTGGGTCGAAATAGCTTGTAAACTTAACGCCATACCATGGGGCGTAAGTGCAGTAAGACACCTGACCAATGACGAAAGATATAGTAAAAAAAAAACTTAATAAAAGACTTCATAACCAAATGCAAAAAAAGTCATAAATAAACTCTTACCTCTTTAAAAAAAAGGAATCCATTTTAGGCCAACAATTTGGTTTTGGAGTCGGTGCTCTGATAGTTGATGCTTGAGATGGGGTGAGGGCACCGACTCCAAAAAGATATTGATGGCCTAAAATGGATTCCTTTCCTTTAAAGAGGTAAGAGTTTATTTTTGACTTCTTTCATTCTTTCAGAAGCTACAAATTACCTAACATAAGTTCTTTCATTATAATCACTGAGCTCCTAAGCGTTAAGGACTCCTTCTATCAGCTCAGCTTCACACAATGTTGACTACCAGACGCAACAACACCTCAACAAAAAGATTCTAGTACAAAATCTTTTAAATTTTGAGGGTTTCCCTCGATTGCACCAAGATTCTATCATCAGATCCCGACTTGGCAATCATGAGACCAACTAGAAGATATAACCTCTAACAAATGACTGTGATATGAGGTAACACATCCACAAAAAAAACATACAGTCGAGTCAAAAATATTTAATGTAGCTCAAAATGTCTGAATATTATAATCCGCTCAAGACTTCATATTAACTGAACACTGAACATAAGGTGACGGTTTTCCCCCTCTACAGTTTATTTTTTTTAACATTGCACAAGTATACTTGGAAATTTCAATTAATTTTGTGGAAATCTGGGGCAGAGCCACTAAAACCAGGTTAGCTGATCTCCAAATAATTCAAAATAAATTTATAAAGATACTTTCAGTTACCACTATTTGACACCAACTTCCAAAATTTATAGCGAAACCAAATTGATGAACATAAAGCAATTATATATTTACAACACTTGCATTCTGATCAGAAAAAAATTAAATAACTCTCTCCATATGAACTTTCCATAGCCTTCGCAAAACGTACAAAAACGCTAGTTAAGAGCTAGTTTTCTGGTTCTACCCAAAACTAGAATAAAAACTTACGGCCAGGGTCATTGTCAAATAAGGACAAACTATTGAAATATATTATTATTATTATCTATTCAAATATTATTAAGCTGAAGAGATCGTTTGTTTGTTTGATTGAACGTGCTTATCTCAGGAACTAATAGACCGATAAAAATGTTTCGAGTTGGATAGCTTAATTACTGGGGAGGTTAGTTCGAGTGAAAAAATCAATTCGTATGAATTTGTAATTTGTGGCAGATAACTCTAATGGTAACTTAGACCCCTTCCACACTGCGACTTTTAGCATCAATGCAGTCGCGCGTTTTGAAAACGCGCTTCAGCATCGTGAATCACGCAACAGAACAGATGAACAGATTTTATTAAGCATCGATGCAGACGCGCCTAAGTACCGGTGCAGTCGCCAAAATACAGTACATAATTTGTCAATTTACAGCTCCTATCGCGGCTGCGTCGATAATAGTAATAATAATTTTATAAAACTTGATAAGTGATTGGATTTAATTTAAATGAACGTAATTAAGATATTTAAGGGTACTCGTATTTACCTATACTTTGTATTTTTGCCAATCCTGATTCAATTACATAATAGTATTAAAATTTTAATTTAGCCATTTCTTTATTTTTTCTTGTGTGCAAGTGCCATACGTTTGATTGTATCTTTGTACCACGGTGATAATGTATGCTAGAAATTAGAAAATATGAAGCTGGTGAAACTATTTTACTGACCTCAAAACTTATTATATCTCCGACAGAGTTGTTTTTACTAGATTCTAGTCTTCAGAGTTCTACATACAAATCCAATTGCTTAAAGTTTTAACTTTTTGTACATCCCTACTAATACTATGAATGCGAAAGACGTGTGCCTGCCTGCATTTAACCTCTTTACTATGAAACCGCTAAACCGATTTGGATGAAGTCTAATACAGTGTAGTTTTGATCCCGGAAAAGGATACGAGTATAGTAAAATAGTTTGAAATCTAGAAAATCATCCTTTGAAAAGGTTAAAAAAGAGAGTAGAAGTTGTATCGGAAATCCGCTATGTTGTAATATGTATTATTTTTACGTACGCCGGAGTTTATCTGTACATTTGGTCACAAATATCTTTATCTTAGATGTATTTTTCGCCCTTTCGACCAAACAAAACCAATGCGTGTGGTTGATGGCCACCGATACTACAGGCACAAGAAGTTTGGAGGGAAAAACCCGATGGCATTGCACACATTACAAGCAGAAATGTAGATCAATAATGCACACTGTTTGTGATGTAACAATAAATTGAAACGACCACCACAACCATCCATAATATATAAATCCTTGAATGCATCAATAAAGTTATGTATTTTAAATAGTGTTGAAGAATGTATTACTCGACAATTAGGAATGAAAAAAATATCTAGTGCTTTTTACGGCTTTTGGACTGAGTCCATTACGGCCAAGAATGTTTAGTAGATGAATGATATTCACAATTATTATTTCATGGCATCCACCTTAGTAATAACATAACCAAGATTGGTCCGCGTTACAAAGAAAAATAAAACTTGTCTTTACATATTTTTATCTAATTTCCTGCGGTTCGCATATTATCTTACATGTGATGGTACCAATTCCGTATATTTACACTCTCCAGCTTTTATTGTCTTCTTTAGTTGTTTTTTCAGGTAAATTACTTCATAGATCTTCATAAAAGGATCGGAATTCCGGTATACCGTATCTATTCTTACGTTTGCAGGGT
Organism: Pyrausta purpuralis; assembly: GCA_963924145.1. NCBI lineage: Eukaryota > Metazoa > Arthropoda > Insecta > Lepidoptera > Crambidae > Pyrausta > Pyrausta purpuralis. Next base: position 27,512,166 of record OZ001643.1, read on the forward strand.
GAATTCGCAAATGTAACTATATTGTAACGAAAATTATATTCTAAGGTTGTGTATGTGATAAAATTTGACCGCCTTGGACTAACCTGCAGTTTTCATTTGATCCTAATTTAACTATTTATCTTTACTGGAGGATGCCCAGCATTCGTCCCTTCGCCCAGAGGCAGTATGATACCTATTTGTTATCGACGGATACCGATACTACTCGTATCAACAAATGCAGAGCGGAGTTAAAAAAGATGGGTGTGCTCACTATTTGATAAGAAATGCAAATTTGTTCATTACAAGATTAAGAAAGTCTATATAAGTAAATAAATAAATAAATATCCTTAAGACATTCCCACACATGCCATCTAGTCCCAAAGTAAGCTACTCAAAGCTTGTGTTATGGGTGCCAGACAACGGATATAATACTTAAATACTTTTTTGTTTGTAAATACATACATGATATACATAGAAAACACCCAGACCAATACAAACAGACATGTTCATGCACACAAATGTTTGTATTGTGCGGGGATCGAACCCGCACCCGCTGCGTAGTAGGCGATTTCTCGACCACTACACCAGACGGGTCGTCAAGGATTAGAACTAGAATTTATTAAATACAAGCAGTTTCGTATCTGTTGCAAAGAGGTTTACAAGTTTGATCTCCATTGCCGTTATTGCCACTAAAGCGCTGGACGTCGTGCCCATCACGCTTCCCTTAATGACGTCATCAGTAGAGCTCTTGCTACTATTAATATTCTTTCCACGTTGGAACCACGGACTTCGGTTCGTGATGTCGGCAAGAGACAAGACTTGATAACCTCACTCTCTTTCCTTGGGAACGGGATCGAAATTTTGTTTAGGATGCAACCTGTGTTAATACTTTGCCTTCTTCCATCTTAGAGAATCAGCCCTCAAAGCTGTAGCAGCGGCAAAGCAGGCTGAAAAAACCTAGCGTCACAAGTGCCGTTTGGCACTGAAACGTATGGACCGTGGAGACTTCTGTTATATGGTTATTTGAAAAAAATTCAGTTTTAGGCTAATAATAAAAATTTGCTTCCTAGCTCAAAGGATAGGCATAGTTTTCAACGTAACGTCAACGCAGCTAGAATCATTAATAGTCCCCCTAGCCGATTTCAACTACAATGCCAGTCACAAACAAATCGACTGCACGGGACATATAATAGTGCACAAGTGCGTTCGCAAACACAGTTGCACTCTCTATTCCATTCACTCTCATAGCCCGATGGGACAGAAATCTGACACGACTGGAGAGAGATCTGGCGCAGGAACTACGGCTTTACGTGAATTTACGAGGCACGGGGTTGAAACACCGCCAACTTCTAACTCCACCAACTTCTAACCCCGGGCTACCTTTTTTTTTTAACGTCAGGAAATGCAGATTACGCACCGTACCTCTCCGTCGGGGAACGGAGGGGCGTGTGTGGGACTCCCCCGGATTCGCCCCCGGGTATACCCACTAAAACCTGACGACGCTCGCCGTGTTTGTTGGCTATGACAGCAGGAGCCGCGGTGTCTTAACAGTCCCACGACCCTTGCCAGCGCAACCTCCACCCTCTATCAAGGGCGGATCTCCACGAAGTGGGGCGATCCCACTCCCGACGGCACACTGGCGCCTCAAGAGGGTCCCTTGTGATTGGACAGAGGTGTCCCCACACCGTCTGTCTAAAACCCTCCCGACGAGGCGATCCACGCCCGACGGTAACCATCCTCAGGACATCCCCTGCCTCTTCTGATAAACCAGATGGGTGCCGGGAATCCAACGACTTTTAGTGAGCCGCCGCTCGATGCGAGACAGACGTGACTCACTATGGCCACTGCCGCCCGATACGGGAACAGACGCAGCGGCACTCTCCACGGAGCATCTTGGCTTCACCTGCCGCTGGATTGCGACAGGCTACTGAGCCCCCTCGCCACGACAAGGCGTGCTCCATTGGAGGGGGACCCCGGGCTACCCTAAAAATTTATAAACAGAAAAACCCGGGTATATATTTATGACCCAACCCTGGGATCGAACCCGGGATTTCTGGCGCAGACGTCGCTTTAAAATGCGACCCTCTTACGAAAACGGTTTAATCTTTACTAATATTTAAAATTGTAGAAGTATTGATCATAAATATGGAAGTAATTCTGTCTGTCTGTTGTTTGTCGCCTGAAAAAGGAGAAAAGCTAGGCATATGCAATCTTTATAATGCGAAATTAGTGTTGTAAGGGGTATGAAAGGTTCTACAAAACGGGGATGAATCGTCATTTTCAAACTAGACGCTTGTAACCTATATTTACGGCTCTTGATATACGTACTCAAATACTAATGTATCTTATTTGTTTGATTAGCCTAAATAATTACAATATCCACCCAAAGTCACTATTCCACGCGAACAAAGTCGCGGACACGGCTAATTTATAAAAATGTACGATTTTAGTTTTATGTGTTAGTTTCAATTTTGTCTTTGTAACTTTTATTTAATAAATCGACCAAATCTTGGTGTCTAGAAATTTTATTTCTTCAAAAAGTTTTACTCATGATTCGTTGCTGGCTTCTTTTTGGTACCATTTCCTGTATTTAAACCGCTGCCTAGCTATTTCAATTGTATTTGACAATTTATGACTTACTCCACATATTTTCTAGGAACCTCCGCAGTTATATACACGGGCAGTCGTGGAGGAACCGTGCCCTCGATTACACCAAGATCCCATCATCAGATCCCAAAATGGAAAAAATGGGACCAACTAGAAGGTACACCCTCTAAGTAAGCGAAAAAAAATTTCGATTCGGTCGACAAACGACTGAGATATGCGGTAACAAACATACAAAAAAAAAACATACAGTCGAATTGATAACCTCCTCCTTTTTTGAAGTCGGTTAAAAACATTGTAATTCTTCAGACGGTGAAATAGCCATTGACTCTTGCTAAGTTCACACAAAGCAAATGTTATACGATTGTATTTAGAAATATTAAAAACTTTCTTCGAGCAGTCAGGTCGTCGTGATGATCCTGGATGGCAATAGGTTCGTCAAGCACAAGGAGAATGGCCCAAAAACTAGATAGCGCTGCGTGCTCCACAAGCTTGGTTGCCAAGCAGCTGTCCACATTGCAGAGAAGGACACTACACTCAAATATGATAATGAGCACAACCATTGAAACTTTCGTAATATTATAAAGCTGATGAGTTTATTTGTTTGAATATTTGATATTTTCTGATCATTAAAAATATACTTTTAATAATTATCAGTACTTAATCAAGGAAATTAAATTATTCGAGTTCAATGTGTGGTTTAAAATCTAGTTGCGTTTTTCTATGTACGAAGAAGATGTAGTTGTTACTATGCTACGAGAAAACTAATAAATAGATCATAGCAGTAGGCTCGTAGTAAACGCTATGAGCTACGAAAACTACGTAAATAACATACGAGTATGGTGTTGCTATGTACTACTACTACTACGTGTGCCTTGTGCCTATATTCTTTTAATCTAAACTAACGTTTTTGTTTGTTTTAGGTACTACGAGGGTCAAACTGAAAGTTCTTAGAAAATCAAAAACTGATTACATTAGCCAGTTATTAGTTTTATTATATCTTTTCAAAATATTGACCATTGACAATACACCGCTGCATGCGATGGAACCACTGGGAAAAGCACTTTGCCCACTCGTCCTTAGGGGTCTCTTCAATGGCATCGCGATACGCAGCCACCGCTTCTTCAGCATTCATAAACCGCTTTCCTTTAAGTTTTTCTTTAATTTTTGGAAATAAATAAAAATCACAAGGCGCGAGGTCGGGGCTATACGGCGGGTGACCCAGTAATTCAACGTTTGATGTCGCCAAATAGTCGATCGTTCGCTTGGCGGTGTGCGACGAGGCGTTGTCGTGGTGAAAGAGGATCCTACTGCGAGGTCGTTTCTCTCGAACTTTTTCCAAGACAAGTGGCAAACAATTGGTAGTGTACCATTCTGCAGAAACTGTTTTTTGATCCTCTAACACAATTGTTGCGAAATGACCTATCCTTCCAAAGAACGAGGCCACCATTTTTTTTCCCGCACTTCGATCTCTCTTCACTTTAGTTGGCAACTCGTCGAAAGGAAACACCCACTTCAGAAACACGTTTCAGGATCATAACAGTAAATCCAGCTTTCGTCACCTGTTAGTATGTCGAACACAGCATTTGAGTCACCTCCGTTAAATCTTTCAATCATTTTACGGCACCAATCCACACGATGGAGTTTTTGAGCCTTAGTCAAATTATGAGGTATCCACCGGGCGCAAAGCTTCCTGACCGCTAAATGTTCGTGGAGGATTTTGTGCACTTGACTCATACCGATGCCTAAGCTTGTCCGAATCTGCTGATAGGTCACTCTTTTGTCAGTCTCTATCATACGCCGCACAACACAGATGTTATTTTCAGTCGTCGCCGTAGAAGGCCGTCCCTCACGTACATCATCAGTGAGATTAGTGCGACCACGTTTAAACTCATTAAACCAGTTGTAAACAGTCGCACGAGATGGGGCTTCATCGTGAAAGGCCAATCGTAGTCTATCATAACTTTCTTGTTGACTTAAATGACATCGAAAGTCATAAAAAATCATTGCACGAAAATTTTCTCGTGTTAAATTCATGTTGACGTGACACAGACAATTTTCAATTTGCCGCCAAATCGTAAAACAAATGACAAATGAATGAAATATATACTCAGTAATATTGGCAAAGAGTTCTATTTTCATTTTTTTTTTATTTTTATTATATTGTTTATAAGTGGCCAGTTCTAAGAACTTTCAGTTTGACCCTCGTACGTAGTATCAAGTTTTTTTTTCAAAGGATGCTTGTTTTTAATACTTGGCTTTGATATAAGAGGTGTGAGAAAACGACCAGAATACGTAAAATTTGACAATCTCGGATTCAGTATCTACCAAATTTTGAGAAAGTGAATAGTCACGCAATAGTGGCAGCAATTCTACCGAATCGGGTGGTCGCTAAACATAATGATCGGCTAAATAAACTGAAGTATTCTTTGCTGCTTATCTTTCTTTTACAAACAGCCTGCTGGTTTTTATTATGATTTGTTTTTTATTAAAACATTTACCTCAGTTTTATAGAATGACATACTCAGTGAGAGGCAAATCACTGATGATGCTGAACAACTTCACGTACTACAAGAGGAAGGGGCTGACGTGGGCGTGCTCCAGCAGGACGAACACGCGCTGCCCGGCCAAGGTGCGGCTGGAGCACAACGTGCTGACGCTGTGCAGTGTGCAGCACAACCACCCGCCGCCCGCGTACAGGCTCACCGACGACGGGGAATATGTCAAGATTTAAATATAGTTTATGACATTTAAATAAGCGGGCTTCTTACACACGGGTGAAACTTAATGGCAATAGCACCTAAACGGCGTCACTAGGTTCGTCATTAAAGCATCGACGTCGTGGTCTCAGTAAGGTAGTATGATGATGCCGGAGGCGCATTGACGGCTTGTCACGTACGAATGGCAATTTCTGGCTTATTGATGGCAGACATCGAAAATCCAACATTTCAACGGTGCATCGACGTCATATAGACAGCGTGTAAGCTATCACAGAAATAGGAGTAACTTAACTTTGGTCCGTATTTTTACTATTTAGTGCGTAACTGCTCTTAGCGTAAATGAGTATATAGCCCTTTTTTAATTGAATATAGCCTTTAATTGACTTTGTTGGTAATTTTATCTACTATAATATTACTAACTAGGACGTTTATTTTTTGTTTCACAATAAACGTGATCACTGATAAAATATGGTTATGTTTAAATATAATGTTTATTACTATCAACAAAATCTTAGTTTCTTTTTGTTGTTCAGTGATGACCCCAGTTGAGATATTGTAGTTAAAATGATAAAAACTATTAGCACAACTGTAACTTGTCTCATAGAGGTCGGCCAAGTGCATAGAACACGCAATGCGTTGATATACGATGTAGGTTCAGACTACGACTCAAGGTCTCTGCCGCCTCACCACGTCCAAACCAAAATCTCTTGCACAAAAACGGCATCACTTTAAGCAAAATACGACGTGACGTACAAGCGATTTTGGCTCTTGAGGTGGTTAGGCTGCGATGATGATGTACTATAGAAGTACGGACAACAGCTGCCAGCACGTCAAGGTAAGCACTGCGGTATCTAATAATGTAACTGTAATAAGGGTTGTTAATAAATAAATTAAACACTAAATTAATAACTGTAAAAAAAAACTGATGTAGTAATAATTGTACATAATGCAACGACTCTTAATTACTTAATTAAAAAAAAAACAAATGCTCTGTTTAACGCTTTGAGCGACTTTAGTTTAATATGTGTACTGTTAAAAAAATTAAATGAAATAAATAATAACAACTGCATTTTATTTTCTGAAAATATCAGAATTTTACTATTTTTATGTTGACTTCTTTGTACATAAAATTTAATTTGTGTTCTTTATTACATTTACTTTATAATATTCAGCAGTTGGTAAATGGAATATTGCTTCATTTCCAGAAAATGCATACCAAATTATTGAAACAAAAAGAGGAACAAAACTGGTCATGCTGCAAGATTACACGTTCCACCGGATTAAGGGTACGATATGGGCTTGTTCTAGCCGACAGGCTGCTGGGTGTAAAGCAAAAATTCGACTGGACAAAGATAACTCCCTTTATATATGCAGTCTACTCCACAACCACGCTCCGCCTCGGTACCATGTCAATGAGTATGGGCAATATGTGAAGTTACTTTCGAAACAAAAAATTGAATCTGGATTTATATAATAATTTTATAACAGTTTTAAAATCGCTTGCAACTCTTCTACTTCTTCTTTGTTTGCAAGCCATTTAATTCAAATGTGTTTATGTTCTTATTTATTTAATCATCTTAAATAATTTTCCCGCCCCGTGCAAAATCTGGACAGGCCGCTAGATAAATAAAAAAAAATGGACAAAATTTACACTTTTACTCGTTACATTAAAAGTTTTTTATAACTGTCACCTATTACTACTACTCTCTCACCATTTTTGAGAATGTCAGCCCTTTTCAAGAGCGATTTTATTTATTTTGTTACACTAACATTATAACAATACTAGTGTATTGTTAAAATGTTAGTGTATTGTTATAATGTTAGTGATTAGAATACTAAGATATGAGATTGTTACCTATAGCTTTATTATTTTAAGCCTCCGATATTTTGCCACCGTCAGCAGCGCCATGGTCACGGAGTAACATACTCCGTCATTCTGTACTCGTAGTTACTCCGTGATCATAGCGCTTGCAACGGCGCTGAGTACACACTATCACAGTAGAGTCAATAGATTCTATTATGTTAGCGTCCAGTGAAACCAAATGAGATAGTAGACAAATTGCTGATTAAGGTCAGGATTTGGGTGCATTTAAGTATGCATGTTCCTCTTCCACACTCGCAACAGATTCAATCCTATGTAGGTGTGTGCTACTCCTTACAATTCGGTATAATTATTATTAATATTTATTATTTAGGAATAATAAACAATGCTTGTAATATAAAGTTCCCATAAGATCTTTATATTACATTTATTTACACCATTTACATAAGAATTAACCTACTTATTATAATACACTTACAAACTAATTACAACTACACTTACAAACTAACGAACTTACACGTAGCCACCAAGTTGAAATTATATTATAACATTTTATCGCGCGCGCGTAGCTATCTTGGCCCGACGTAATGGAGTCGCCGCCCACGGCGGTCCAAGCTGTGCGTCACAGCGGCTGCACTATACTGGGGCCGTTCGGCGAACGATCCCGAGCGCGTGCATTCGATGAACCAGTCCGAACATAGTTACTACGCGAAGCGCACGCCGTTCGCCCGCCTACTGTACCTATCGGCCCGAGCGTATTTTATTACCGATCTTGCGTGTTATCATTTCATCCATACACCTTCTGCATACAACTAGGGGCAAATACCTCGCCCCTAAATAGGGTTGAAATTTCCCACAATATGTGTTTCAGTATCATGTAAGCATTGAATGGTTGTTTTTTTGTTGTGAAATTTGATTTTCCGCCTATGACATTAATGCAATGTATTTATCTATTGTAGTTGTACAATATATTTTTCAGGTCGTTGGTTCCTAAAGAATTAATGTAATTTTTATTTTTAATAAATACATTTTGTGTCATAAAGGGAAGGAATGTAGTAGTATATTAATGATAAGGTAGTCATAAATTCAAAAGGGAAATATTGTAGTGTATGCTTTTCACTTATGGGACAGTTCTAATACAGATTTGGAAAGCAACAGTCGTGTCTCTTATTTGAATGTTAATGATACCCAAGGATATTATAACCTACATGTACAAGCACAGGACATAACAATATATAGTTATAAATAAATTAGTAAAAACATTACAACGAGTACCGATTTTTGGTATCTAATGTCAGCACCTCTCAAAAGAAATTGATCAAATTTGACCGTGATCATCTGTTTAACCAATTTCAAACGAAAAATGTTTGCACACATGACACAAAAACGTGCGTCACAAATAAAGACGAAAAGACTAAAAAAAGATCTGCACATTATGCACATTCAGCACATCAGGTGATATATTTTTGTGTAGACCCTAAACTCACGTGTTTCTCTTAAAATAGTCAAATGCGCTATTTTTACAGTGATTTTATCCACAGTATTTCTTCATAAATATTTTTTATTAATTTGTTTATATTTATTATTAAAAAGTATAATGTTTGTGTTTCATATTTTAATTGTAAAAAAAATATTCAACTAAATATTTTCATTTCCAGAAAAACCATACAAAATTATTCAAACACTCTTTGTGTTGTGTGGAACAACATTGGTTATGTTGCAAGATTATACGTTTTACCGACTGTGGGGTACGATATGGACCTGTTCCAGCCGAACTGTTACTGGGTGTGAAGCAAAAATTTGACTGGACCAAGATAACTCCCTGTATGTTTGCAGTCTACTCCACAACCATGCTCCGCCTAGGTACCATGTCAATGAGTATGGGCAATATGTAAAGCTGCTTTCTAGGAAAAAAAGAATGAATCTGGATTTGAATGTTAATTATTTAACAATAAAGTTTTTTTTAAAAGCCCGATGTCTGATTTATAGTATAGCAATACTATCAAAGGTACCACAGCCCTGCCGGCTAGGTTCAAATTCACTAGCAACTTGGGTCGACTTTTGTTAGAAGTGACATTCAATATTTTAGGCCGCTTTATAGAAAAAGACAGAGACATAATTTATTTTTTTACTCGTATCATTAAGTTCCATAAGCTTTTAATAAGTGAGAAACCATTACTACTCTTCTCCTAACGATTGTCGATGATGTCAGCACCACTCAAGAGCGATATGCCAAGTGCTCAGGAGATATTATAGTTATCATATTATATGTGACTAGGGCTCGTGTGAATTGGACAATGAAACTCATATATATTATTTATTTTCAGACCATGCATTTAAAATGATTATTTCGCAAAAGGGCAAACCGTTGATGTTGTTACAAGACTACACGTTTTACCGACTCGGGGGTACTATTTGGACCTGTTCCAGCCGAACTGTTACGAAATGTAAAGCTAAAGTTCGATTGGACAAAGACAACTCGCTTAATATATGCAGCCTCCTCCACAACCACCCTCCACCTCGATACTTTGTCACTGAAGGCGGAGAATATATAAAGTTATAAGAAATTAATAAGAGTCATTTTTAATAACACAATAGTAAAAGTTCTGCTCTAGTAATTATAAGTTGGTATCATTGAGGTTTCTGCCGCCTTACTATTAATGAAACGAAAATTGCTTGCTCACACAAAAGCGGGTGTTACTTTAAACAAAAGATGACCCAGGGTGGTTGAGACGGCGGTGACATTCAGAGTACTATGGAACTCTATATTTCTCTGTATTAAAGTTCTTCATGTATTATTCAATAAACTAAAGTTCGTTTTTATTTCCTAGTCGAATAATGTAAACAATCTTTTTATAACTTTTTAAATAGTTGCAATAATTGAATATTTGATTGATTGATTGATTGATTAAATAATATCAGTGAATAAAATTCATTTACTCTTTGATTTCAAAATATCTTATTGCTACTTGATGATTTACCTATGTATTCAGTAGTTTTTGTGTTTATCTTATTTTAAAATGAATAATTTCGGTAAAAAGGTATGTCAGGATTGTTAACAATATTGGTCAAGCAAAAAGGAACGTAAAGTCCGTTCCTTTTTACAAACTGTAGACAGCTGTAGTTTTTTTTTTCAAAGCCTTGAAGTTCCTGATAATCAGACCTTATTGCGATAGCAACAAGAATTAGAATATTATAGACCATACCTTGACTTATTAATTAAGTTTTTATGCATTGCTGTACTCGTATCAAAATGTTGTGTAGCTATAATTAAAATGTAAATATAACGTGATAGCATTTAAAATGTAACTTAGCATAAGTTTTGATTTGTGTTTTGTTTCAGACCTTAATAAATATTAAATAAATACACAAATACTTATACTATACTCATACTTAATTGTATTGTTAAGCTGTTCGTTTGAACGCGCTATCTCCAGAACAACGAAAACGATTTGAGATTTTTTTTTGAGCCAGTAGATGGTTATACAATAATACTGTTAATATCACACGATAGGCTATAAAACATCATACTAAAAATATAAGGCAAGTAATCTATTTTTAACAGACTTTAAAAAAGGAGGAGATTATCAATTCAACTATTTTTTTTGTGTGTATGTTACCCCATATCATAGAAAATCATGTAAATCATCATAGAAAACAAAAAATGTTTACCTAGATTATACCTTCTAGTTGGTTCTATTGTTGCAAAGTCGGGATCGTTATGGGATCTTAGGGCAATCAAGAGACAACGTTTAGTAGTTTCGTACTCGAATCTTAATGAAGACTTGTTGTTGCGTCTGATAGTCGACACTGATGGTGGTACTCCTAAACGCTTAGGAGTTCAGTAATTTTAATGACATACCTTATGAAAGGTATATTGTATCTTGTTTATGAACAGAGACAAACGATGCAATCACTAAATATTCGCAAATAAAATTTACTTAAAAACAGAACTAATTCAAAACCAACAAGCACAAAAAAGTAATTAATAAACTCTTCAGTCCTTAATATATGCAGAATGGACTCCATTTTAGGCGGACAATTTCTTTTTGGAGCCGATGCCATCGCTTTGGCCATTTAAAGCATCATCTATCAAGGCACCGAGTACAAAAAGAAATAATTCACCTAAAATGGAGTCCTTTCCTGTCAAACCTATGCGTGTAGACTGTCTATGGGTAGATCTTTTAAAATGAAATCGAAGTTTCTAAAACCATTTTCTCTAAAAGTCTAACGTTTGAGAGATAGACGCTTCCAAAGTGATAAAATGGGCGTCCCCCCTCTTCTAAATTTTAAACTAAGTAAGTGTAAATTTTGAAAAAATACATGATGTAGATCTTGATCTTTATCAAGATCTACATCATGTATTTTTTCAACGAAAATTGTAGTAGTAGTTTTTAAAATAGAGCATATTTTCAATAACCTGTGGATCTCTAATTCAGTAAATTGTGGCACGGGACCGCACCCTTAGTGTGCGAGTACAACTCTCAAATGGCCGTTTTTTACTTTTTTACAAGCTTTTATTTAGTTTCATCAGGCCTCCCCCTCCTCCTTCCCGGCCCCATCCTCGGCCAGGCCTGGCATGTTTTAAGAGTACCGACCATGGTAGCCTATCTCAACTAAGATGAACCATCTGCACGGGACAAACGAGTATTTTATGTGCTGTTTTAAGTTCTTTCTAAACCTTAACTCTCATAGTTCAAAAAGATAATATTTAAACACAGTCAGATTCAACAACACACACAAACACACACACACACACACACACACACACACACACACACACACACACACACACACACACACACACACACACACACACACACACACACACACACACACACACTATCCACGTTCAGTGCGGAGGTAGGTCTAAAGTGCCTCATAAGTTATAGTTGTATGGTATGGGGCGTAGGTGCCGCGCGTCTTGTTTTAGTGATACGCATTTTTTTAAAATATTTATTTGTACTTGTTTGTGGTGCTCAATTAGAACTCATTATAGAACGTTTAAGCAAAGAACGGTGCAGGAAGGACTTCATTTCATCTAATACAGATTTCTCCAATTTGTTTTTTCTCTGAATCGGAAGAAACAAAACAATTTAAATACATGAACAGTCCCAAAAAGAGAGACCGGAAAAAAATGTTCTGCTTGATTACACCTAACCTAACGCGCGTGTTTTCTTCCAGATTTTTGTAGCCGCAAATTTACAGATCATGCACCTCAAAAAGGCATTCAAAGAAAACGCTGCGTTGGTTGCTACAATATACTAAGGCTTACATTTAGTGCAATTCAGGCTGCAAAAAAGACTTTAAAAAATATTACTTTTTGTGACTGGTGTAACAAAGCCTTCTGTTTGCCCTGCTTTAATGAAAAACATTTTAATTTATAATTCATTCTTATTTTATGGAAAATATTATGATATCGTAAATACATTTTTTCTTCATACTCGTCACTGTCACTCTCACTCACTCTTGTATTTTTTTAATACGAATACGTCATAAAAGCGGGCGAAGCCAGATTTAACTTAAGTTAATATTTATGTTTATATCCGTAAAATATGAAAGATCTTTTATCATTGTTGGATTGTACACAAGGAGTTTGTTTAACATATCAAGAGGTCATAAAGACGACGTATCCATAAGAGACCACAAATTTCGCAAGGTAGGACTGACAGCACGATAGCTCAATTGGTAGAGCGTTTGGCCCGGTCAGCCAAGAGGTTGCTGGTTCAAGTCCCGCCCATGCGCAAATTTTTGGTTTCTTATTTCATCTTTATGAGTATAAAATATGACACTGTGAGTGTTAAAAACATTCTAAACCATATCAAGAGGTCGAAAAGATCTCATACGCAACGAAAAGAGGTAAAATATTGCCTTAAAAAGACCTCATCCGCACTGTTATGTTAACCGCTAGAGGTGATTGTGTAGCGCGAGCTCTCCTAAATGTCAAATGTCACTGTTTGCGAGTTATTTAGAGGGCTTTATTCCTTTTTTAGATAAATGTTGAGAATATTTTGCAAAAAGATCAATTGTAAAAAATATCTATCAATCAATCAATGACACTTATTAAAAACAAGACTTAAATCAATGTTTTTGGTTTCTGCCCACTATACCGTATCATACCATGATAAAAAAGTGCTATGCAAAAAAATATTTCTATTGAAAACGATGACACTGTTCCCTCTGACTTTCACAGCCTCTTATAGCCATCTCCTCTTGATGGCCACTGCTCTTCTTATATGCCAAAGTACGCCTGCCATCATATAAGATCCGTTCTAATCTAACCCTTGCATTTCAGCAATCAAGTACTCTATGGTCGACACGGGCCGCGGTGGAAAACTGGTCATGATAGGAGGATACACCTTCTCAAAAATGAACAAATGCAAGGTCTGGACCTGCTCTAACAGGTATAAGCAAAAATGCCAAGCTAAAATCAAGCTTGACGATGACATGATCTTCATGTACTGTCTGGATCACAACCATCCACCACCAAGTTTTCGTATGAAGAAAGACGGGACTTATATGAAGATAAGGGATTAAGGAACTTACCACTAGAATAAGTAATTCCCGATACGACGCGAATGTCACAAATATGTATCATGTTTTCATCAAAACGGCTCTAGCACTATTTTTGAATGTTTCCCCACGTCGTACAGAAGTACATTATGAAACGTATCTTTCATAAAATCTAAAAAGTAATAAAAAATATGGCATTCTCAATACCACCACTTTTACGGTCTGACAAACAAAAAAAAGGCTGTAAACATTCGTCCAGGGGCTCCAGCTTCTATGAAAAGTCGTTCGTTGAATTGAGCCAATTTTAATAATTACTTATTTTGGTTGAAGAAATATACTTCACAGCATAAAAAATTACACTCATTTTGAAATTATCCTCAAGTAACAAATAATCATCTCGCGTCTCGTTTTCGAGAAATCCGTGGACAAATATACAAACATGCATACATACACTTTCGTAATTTTCCACTCGTGTTTAGAAGCCTTAATAGATCATCATACTCAAATATTATCAAATTTTAACGATATCACATACATACATACACACACATTTAATTGATTACCTCCTTTTTTTGAAGTCAGTAAAAAGTGCGGGCAGAAACAATTTTTGAGGTTAAGTTATTAATGAAATAAAATATAGTATAGTTAGTAAAATTAAAGTGTAGCATAGGTATCAATAAAATGAATACTTACCTTCAAACTCAGCCTTTTAAACAATACATACTTTATCTTCTTAGACCTCTGGTTGATTGGTTCTTAACTTGGAATTAAGTCCGCCATTCGTTCGTACCTACAAGTTGTTTGTGTTTGAAGTTTCAAATAATTTAAAAATTTTGATATAGCCAGTAACGGTAGGTACGCGTAGTATTTCTCTTAAGTATCAGGTTTTTGTTCAGTAACTCGAATATTTTAATTTTTCAGCCATTAAATACTCTCTCATCGCTTCCGGCAAAGGCGGGTATTTAGTAATGATTATTGGTTTTGTTCGAACAAATACATGTACACACGGCAGCACGTCAGACTACTACACTTTGACCTTGAGCGCTTTGAAAGTTGAACGGAGAGAATCGTGCGAAAGAGACAAATATCCTATTTCAGTCCTACTTCAAATGAGTTCTGCAGTCGTGCTGCATGTATTGCGCCGCGGGCTCGCTTCTCATGTGATTTTGGCGGGAAGGATGGTGTGATTTATTGAAATGCAAACAAGCGGTTGCGTATTTCTTTACTTTTCGTTTTTTTATGATATAGGAGCAGTTTTTCAGATTAAATATTTATTACTTTTAGTGCATGTATAACCGGTTCCTGTTAAAGTTCCATATAGCTATCTGGAACCCGTGAAACAAGCCCTTAGAATACTTTTTGAGTTTTATCTAATTTAAACTCTTTACGCTCTCGTTACACTTTTAAAGAATGCTTTGGCCCCCCTTTTATTAATTACTATTAGTTACGTCGCCCGTTTTTAAAACAAATATTTATAAAAGTATCGTGAGAAGTAAAATAGCGCTTATGCACTCAAAATGCACATTACTTTTTTAACTGTCTTTTGATATATTGTTTGAACCGTTTAGCCTTAGGCAAAGCATTTCAAGCATAATGTGGATCATACCCGCTTGATATGCGAAGTGTGGGACGCTGTAACATTACCTTCTTTTCTGCATTAGCGACAGGTTTACCTACCACAAACCATTGCAAAATAGTGAAGCTGAAGGGCAAATCAAAACTGATAATCTTCACTGATCAGATGGACGAGTTCAGAAGGCACTTAGCCTATCAGTTCACAGTCATGCAACCATGAGGTTAGTCTAGTAGTATTATATTATCTGGGGTCTTAAGTTAGGCTAAGAGCGCACATTTGGCGAGACGCGACAAAGGGAACGAAAAGATAACAATTTAAAATAAACCCTAACTTTATTACATACAGTTGAAATAGCAAACGGCTCGCTCGCAAGGACATCCCGATGCCACAAGAGCCGCCGCGCGACTCTCACGACTACTCCTACTAGCTTCAACCGTATATCATTACTTTAAGGTTTACTTTAAATTGTTATCTTAATTTTTTCGCCGCGCCTCGCCAGCTGCGCGCTAAGCTAACTTGTTTGCGACTGCTTCACGTTCGCACGACCGTGCCGAAAACTAGTGAGCCAAGGGTTGAACCCAACAAACGATAAAGTATTAAAATCCTAGTCTGAGAATTGAGTCCAATTGAGCTCACGGCATCCAAATTTGGTGAGTCCGATCGCATGGGCTAATATTGATTATTTCGGATATTTAATATCTATATCGGATAGCTAATATTGATTATTTGGGATATTATAAAGAATATATTAGATAGTATTGAAGGCCACGGAACGAACGATCGATGGGGGTGAAGATTTGACGAGTTTTGAAACGCAATAGGAGAATCCGAGGCATGATAATGGCTCATAAAAAAGTTACTTTTAATTTTCTGATATAAATAACAAAGTATAAACTAGCAATTGATTAGAAAAAATAATAACATCATAATAAGTGAAAAATATTTATTTATTAATTAATAACTTATAACAGCATAATAAATTATTTATACTAAGATATTTATAAAAACGTCAGTTAAAAAATGAAAGAGAATTACATACTCCATCATAAAATTTGCAAAATTATCGCTTAAATTTGTAACAAAATGAATACCTATAGAAACAGAAAAACAAGCTCACCTAAAGAATTACAATATTTATTTTATAATAAAAACTCTCGATGATATCTTTATTCATGATTGATTGATAATTATAAAAAAATGCAAAAACAATAATATCTCAAAAACTTTTTTAAATAGATGTTATTTTAAACAATATAACATTTTATGAAAAAAAGATAACTTCTTGATAACATTTTTAACAATAAAAAATTTAAGAATAAAAAACATATAAAACTTCTGTTTGCTCGTTCATTATGGTTATGCCATCATGAAAAAAGAGGCAAGAATTATTTTTTGCTCAAATTATTATAACTTTGATTGGGAGTTCTAAAGTTACTTTTTTAAATTATTACCAACCTAAAAATAAATCTGATTAAACAATTCAAACCTAACCATCTTAGGGCCAGAACTGCAATTTATTTATATATTTTTACCTTTTTGTGTGTCCAACTGGTGATTGGACAAGATATTTGATTTAACTGAAGTGCTCGTATAATAATAATATTTATTACCAAGATTTACAGACAGAAGAACGAAAATTATTATGACAGTAGTAACGAGCAATATGGCTGAAATTAAATGTCAAATTCATCATGGTTTGTAGGTGATAATGATCATCTCGATGCTGATATGACTATTGACATAGATACCTACAATTAAATCCATCTTATCGCTAGGAGCGTTCTCTTCCAGACAACATCTAGGTGGAGAAAAAAGGTCACAAATAACACAAAATTACCTACGTTAAAGTCATTATTTTTGTAAATAGGCCCACATAAGGCATTTTTCCATGTTCTAACTTAAATGTTATCATACCACAGCTTCGGAACTTTTTTGGGCTACTACTGAGAAGATGGAGCGGAACGAACTCAGACTTTATTATCTATCTTGCCACTTTTTCAAGATTTACAATAAGTTTAATACAATTATGTCTTTGTGAGAGCCGAACATTAATTTGTTTGCTCACTATTAATATGAACCCAGGACTACTTTTCTCATCGACAAATATAACAATGTTATTCTCCCAATCAAAATTATAAATTTCTAAGCAAAAACTAACTCTTTCCTCTTTGTGATGAGCATTTAGTTCTATTTTCTTGTCTGGCCGGCAGCACTTCTTCCCCGCTTCCTTCAGTCTCCTCCTGACTGTATCCAAGGAAATCTAAAACAAAAAAAAAACAAGTGTTGGTTCCTTTTACATAGAACATGATAGTGTGAACCAACGCTATACTGGTGCAACTGTAAAAGCTTGTATTGCCGCAGCTGTACAGGCCCTGATCACACTTTACCTTAGCAAACCAAATGAACACTATGATTTTTTTTATATTTTTGAGGCTTATTTTTACTTTTATTGTTATGATAATGAATAATATTATAATATAAATTTATTCATAACAACCACTGAGATATCGGGTGGATATGGAAAATAAATTAAAACTTCATTACTATAAAGTGCACTTGCACAGCCAAAGTTGCTTTTTACAAGTGCAATTTATATTATTAAGTTTGTATAGTGACAAAACATTATAAAAACAAAAAAAATAATTATAACTTTATTACTCTTTTTCCCTATTAAGGAGGGACCTAACTAATAAATATAACTTGTGACTCGATTAAATTAAAAGCAAAATATTTTTTTGAAATAACTCTAGCAGGGGTAGTCAATAAATTATTATAGAGTATGCATTGGGCGAAGGATTGCCTTTGCAAATTTTCCATCAATTCTTTTTTATAGTCGGTCTACTTCCTGAGAGTTTAAAACAATCAAATGAGTATTTAAGCAAACTAAATGCCAGTGTTTTAAAATATGCTATATATTTTTTCATTCTATTTCTATAGATAAATCTAGGATTGATGCAATAAACTCACATTGTAAGTAGAAGAAGTAGCTCTCGTCCCAGTACGAGATCAGCGGATCAGCGGAGTGTGCCGCGACTATGGCCGCGTCCTCTGCCGTCGTGGCTCTCTCATAGCGCTGGCGGTGGTGGGCTTCGATGGTCCCTGACTCTTACCACCGCCGCAACCAGAAATAAACAGTTTGTTTTAACAAAACGTCAAACTTAGTTTATTTGCTATTTTAAAAGTTATTAGTAAAACCATCTCAAAACTAAAAACAAAAATGGCATCGATGACGTTGGTCGGAGTAAAAGTTAATAACATTTTAAAATATTGTTGATGGTTTATATATATATATCTACATTTTTCGAGAAAAAAAATGATACCTAGCTAAGTAAATGACACATCGCTCAGGTATTAAATGGCCGCCGGCGGTCGCGTAGGTAAACAAACAAGATAATAACAACAGATTGTTGTTAAACACATCCGTAAGATTCATCCATTTTATTTTGTAATGTGATATTTAAATTGAATCGTTATCTGACAGTCAAACACTCGTAATAAAATCAAATAATGAATTGAGTCTTTTGTTATAATTGTTACGTCTATTTATGAAAATTTTAAAACTCAACTTTAGTTAGCTAAAAGTGCTTCGAAACAGTAAGTAAACATGGAAACAAGTAAAGTGTTTTGGAAACTGTTTGTGCGTCTATAAATTCGAATGAAATTAATCCTTCCTAAATCTTTAAAACAAATGAAAATCTCACTTCAGTAACTAATTTGAGGTTTTAAATGATGTGAGGAAAATCATAGCTAAGTTAACCTGTTGTTTTTGTTTACACTTTCAATACGAAAAAGTAAATAAATAAATAACTTACCGTTTCTCCAGTCTGATCACAAATATCTTTTACACGTAACACGCAATTATTCGCTCCCTCTCTACTTGGGATAGCGAAAGCGCCATATTTTTTAAAAATATTTGGCAATTAACAACATGCAAACCATACAAGTAATGCCGAAAACGTGACTGAGGAGCTCGGGTCCGGTGGCAGACTGGCGGCGGCGCAAGGGAGGCGTGGCCAACCCCCCGTATTTTGTCTCTATTGGCCGTTAGCTTTGAGTCTAATCGCACATTGGCAAATTTTGATAAAATAGACAACTTCACCAATAATATCAAGGAGACTTTCTTTCTAACACTCTATACTGCGTCGTAGTTATAGATATGTATAATGGGTAGCATGACGTGCTGCCGTGTGTACAAATGTCAAGCCAGTCTTAAACTGGACTTCAGGAGATGTTATACCATACAGTCTTACACACAATCACCCACCTCCGCAGCATCATATTTCAAAAGATCGAAAATACGTCAAAGTTAAATCGCGGTTCTAAATAAATTTTATATGAAAATACAAAAACCTATTCCAAGATAATTAAAATTCAACCTAATGAACACATAATCAGACATAATATTAGACTCAAGGCATACGTCGCTGAAAAACAGCGTCGTGGTATAGTGTGGTCAAGGTCTCAGCCGGCAATCGCTCACACGCGAAACAAAATCTTACGTCATGTCACTTCAAACAAAAAACGACCCGAGGTGGAAGCATAATGCTCTTATGGTGGTTACACACGCTCCGCTGCTACGACTTATACGAAGCGGATGCTTTTACGACAAAGTAGAATATTATTATTTCTATGGACGTGTTTGTTTATACTTATTCACCTACGAAATAAATGTTTCTACTTCCATCTTTCCTATTATTATATATGCATTAAACATTCACATGTTAACCCTGTCAATTTGAATAATAAATGTTCTAAGAATAATACTTGTTTTTATTTTTTATTGACTCAACTGCATGATTCGTATGTAATTCATATCTACATAAATCAATAATAAATAGATTCATTTTGATAAATCATATCACCATAGAATTATTTTGATTTCTACAGCTCAGTTAAACCGTCTCACTATAATAGTTGTTACAAGACACAAATTTAACCCTTTAACAGCCGATCATGTACTGAGAACAGGTAAATTTTACGACAAATCGTAATAGTCGGCTGTTAAAGGGTTAATATAAGCTGTGCTTTGCAACTACAAAATAAATAAAGTAGTAATAATTTTTCATCTGAATCTTAAAATCACATGTTTCTTGGCAAACAAGTATTTCCCGTCTACCTGGGACAAGTGATCCAGTTGGGTAGGTCCAATTTCGAGAAAGAGGTCAATCGACGAATCCAACTCGGCTGGGCAGCGTTCGGGAATTTGCGCAAGTGTGTCTTCTCATGTCGTCTACCTCAGTGTCTGAAGACGAAAGTCTTCAAATAGTGTGTGTTACCAGTGATGACATACGGATCCGAAACATGGTCTCTTACTATGGGCCTTATAATGAAGCTCAAAATCACACAACGAGCGATAGAAAGGGCTATGCTGGATGTTTCTCTACAGGATCGAATCAGAAATGAGGAGATACGTAGAAGAACTAAGGTAACAGACATAGCCTTGAGAATCAGTAAGCTCAAGTGGCAATGGGCAGGGCACATAGCGCGAAGAACTGATGGCCGTTGGGGCAGGAAAGTTCTAGATTGGAGACATTTCGACCAGAGATTCAGCGTGGGAGGTCCACCAACAAGATGGACAGACGACCTTAAAAAGATTGCTGGATCAAACTGAATGCAGACCGCTAGTGATCAGTCGCTGTGGAAAGCCGTGGGGTAGGCCTATGTTTAGCAGTGGACGTCCTTTGGCTGATAATGATGATGATAATGAAGTATTTCCCGTGTTATGGGACAGTTACTAACCATTTTCTTTTTTCAGGACTATCATTCGAATTTAAAAAGATGAACGGGAAGCAGCTGATGACGGTAAACGGGTATACGTATTCCAAAAATCATCATTCTAATGTATGGGTTTGTTCGAAGGCAGCAAGACGCCAGTGCCAGGCGAAGATAAGGATAATCGATAACGTTCTAGTGGATCATCACCTGGAACACAACCACCCACCAGAGGAACTCAGTACTGTTATGTATGTATTTTTGAGGGTAATTCTAGGTCTTTATACCCACAAAATCAAATAACGTCTGTCATGTATTATGGCTTGTCACTTCGGAAATAAAGGCGATTGAGTGTACATCTTGTTTCATTAGCAGCAATAATATTCTACGAACCACGTATATAATAACTGGCGACAAGTCACGATACCGAATCAAAGCAAATAGTGTGTAACTCGGATCAAAGTGTTAAGCGGCATATCAGTGGGAAACGAAAATGTCACTCGGCAAAATGGAGGCGTTTGATATTCGTAACGGCTGTTGGACGACGTACATAGACAGGTTGGAACAATATTTCCTAGTAAATAATGTAGCTGAAGAAAGAAAAGTACCATTATTAATTACCTTAATGGGAACAGAATGCTATGAACTATTAGTAACCTTGTGCACACCAAATAAACCAGCCACGATGAAATATTCTGAGATTGAGTCATTGTTATCAGGACATTTACAACCTAAACCGAGTGTTTTAGCTGAACGCTATAAATTTCGACAGAGAAAGCAGTCAAGGAACGAGTCTATAGCAGATTATTTGGCGGATTTAAAGAGATTAAGTCGGTTCTGTGACTTTGGGACCTGGCTGGAAGACAGTATTCGAGACCAATTTGTGTGCGGGTTGTACAGTGATAGCATACGTCTACGTTTGTAATAAGTATATAATAAGTACCGCGTGTGCAAAGACGGGTAGTACATTAAAATATAATCTTAGAGTAGATAGAACAAAATACAAAGATAGGATACGAATGATAAAGCTAATCTTGAGTTCTATTTTCGAATCGAGAATCAATTAAAAGTTGATGGAAATCACGCTCAATATAGTCACAAGAAGTTGCAAAATTCGTTTCGAACATTAATCAAAGAAAACCATTCACTATAAAGACGAGCGGAATTTAAAAATAAGGCCACAGACTCAAAGTTTCCAAAATATGTGTCTAGGATAAGAGAACAATTATTATACTTCTATGTGCATTGTATATACATATGTAATAGAGAGTTTTAAATAATTAAATAGAGATAACTAGTTGATATGCAATTTTAAATGACTTTACTGATTATTATGTTATTATTGATGTATGATAGTTTTCATCACAACAAAATCAATCGTTCAAACATTAAACTACCCCAATCACGAACTTTTTACGTATTCGTCACGTTATCGTAGCGAGTTTACGTAGTACAACGTTAGTCGGCATCACGAAGCACTCTCGTGTCGTGCAGTAAGCTCGATAGCATTGACGAAGATGACGTCATACTAACGTAAACATGGCCGTTGAATGACACGTCCAGAAACAAGTTAAGCGAAATTTTAAGAATATTATCGAAATATATCATGATATTCCACTAAAATCTAAGAGAAATCAATAACGGAACAAAATTATGATCAATATGTTTGGCAGGGTTAGCAAATGTAAAATAGTCCATTAAAATATGAAGATATATGTTTTTCTGTAATCTTTAGATTTTTGAACTGTTTAGTAGACTGTCAATTGACAGATTGACGTTACGCCATCAAATTGTGTCAAATTTTCAAAGCTTTACAAAAGATTTAGTTAAAAAATGATTTTTGAAAAAGTAAGTACGTGTAAGTAATACAAGGATTTGTGATTAAAGTGCTTTTTTTCATTGGCTATTATAGCGAGATAAACTCTAGCTAGATCTTATTTCTCAAGAAATTGTGATATATCCAAGCCCTCAGCTCTCCAAGAGGACGCTGTTTCTAACAAATGGAATGAAAAGCATTAACGTCAATATAAAATATATACATTTTTTTTTTCAGAATGAAGACAGACCAAAATACAATGTATAGAAATACGCCTACCCAGCTAGAAGAAATAAAGTGAGTCTAGCAGTTCCAGCGGTCTTCGTTACTCCCATATGTCATATTGAGAGCAAAGATGAACCCAACAAGATCAAAATTGATACATCTGTTACAAGTGCCCTGTTCCTGATTTCTTTTAAAGTTAAAAATAAGGAGTATAAGATAAAAAATATTGTAATAAATTTCATATTTATGCTGCAATGTCTTAATTTTAGAATAATAAATATGAACACTAAAGTTTTCTTTATTCCACACGTTTCTTTATTTCTCGCCAAAAGCCAAAGCTCTGTCTGTTGTTATATATGTGAGATTATGAGCACATATAGTAAGAAATCGGATCCGTACGTTCTCACTAGTACACACACACCCGTTGAAGACTTTCGTCTTCAAACACTGAGGTTAATGAGACATGATGACGCTCTTGCGCAGTTTCCCGACCTCTGCCTAGCCGGCCGCGTTGGATTCGTTAATAGACCTCTATCTTAGAACCACTTGTTGTAAGGTTCGGTTAAGGCTTTCGACTGTAGTTCCAAAATCTCATCTTTGCCTGCACGAATAGTAAATTATCAATAAACCGGAGGTGAGAGATGTATTTGCTATTGAATTTGATGCCGAATCTTTCCCTTGCTCTAATCCGTCTTCAAATGCAGCTGTATGATAATTTTGGAAAAAAAAAACAATTTAGGCGGTCCTATCCGTAAAAGTTACCTAGTTTCTTTTCGATCATTTTTGACACAGAATCTCAAGTAATCTTGTTACTACTCACGATACTATACGTCAAAGAAAGGTTCGTGATCGCAAATCCAGTTTAACACTATAGAAAATGTTTACGCACAATAAATGTCAGGTATTTGAGCTGCCAAATTTAGTTAGTTTTACGTCCGATAGAGGACGCTTTAAGATTCTCATACAAATGATTACGTTACTATACGAATACTCTGACGCAAATTATTCGTGATAGGGGTGAGGTGGAGTTGTGTAAAGAACGAAGCGTTTGACAGATCATACCGTACGTTATGAACTGTCAAATGAATACGATTGCTTTACACAATTCCACTCCTGGTAGTAAGTGTCTGCGCATAACACTTTTCGTGTACTCGATGTGCGATGTCTCGCGCCTAACTATCTCAGTAGCCATAATCAATGGCACCTCGCTTCGTTTATTGTTTCAAGTGACACCCGATTTACACGGTACCCGGTCAGGCACGATGGACCTCGAGCGTGCATTATAATGTAACGGCCACACTATTGAAACGTTTACCGCATTGATATTGGAGTTTAATTACTGGCCAAATTATCGCGTGACTACTAGAGATTATCAAAATATTTTATTTTAGCAATTAAAAAATTGCCTACTGTCATAAATGTAATAATGAATTGTAAAATATGTCTCTCCATCGGTGAATTATTGTTTGCCGTAGTATGACAGTAGCAATGCGGGACTTTGGTATGTGGAGAAATAAGCCTGTACCTAATTATGTTACTCAATATTTTAATAAATTATGATTATATATATTATATTTAAAATAATTATTGTAATATTGCATAGAGGCGGCCGTAGACCTATATCTTCGACCTCTCCGACTTTAATTGATTTGTTCATTAAAATGAAAAAATATTAATTTAAATAAATAGAAATAGGAACCTAATTTCTACTCGTGCGTTGTAAAAAAACACTGTTTGTATTGTTTCTGATAGCTATCTATATATGTGTATATATTTATATTACAATGGTATGGTTGCTTAGATGATAAATAAGATGGTACAACAACCCTAAAAATTTTGGAAAGCTAACGGTAATATGATATTTGTTTTTAAGATATGTAGTAAGTCATTAATTATTTATTTCGAAACAACTTATTAACGAGATTAATATTTTTCAGGTATCAAATTTGATGTGGTAAAAAATCCAAAGACCGGTGGCGTACTAACATTGATATCCTTTCTTTGGACATTCCCACACATCGCCATCTAGCCCCAAAGTAAGCTACTCAAAGCTTGTGTTATGGGTGCCAGACAACGGATATAATACTTGAATACTTTTTTTTTTTTTGTAAATACATACATGATATACATAGAAAACACCCAGACCAATACAAACAGACATGTTCATGCACACAAATGTTTGTATTGTGCGGGGATCGAACCCGCGCCCGCTGCGTAGTAGGCGATTTCTCGACCACTACACCAGACGGGTCAACACATTCTCAAAATTTGGCAGTACAACATATGTATGGAAGTGTTCCCAAATCACAAAGGGTTGTAAGGCCAAGGTGACTATTAGAAATGACAGGATCATTCGACACAATCTTGAACACAATCATCCGCCTCCTAATTTTCACGTAACCAGTGATGGAAGTTACATCAAGCTTTGGTCGAAGAAAGTTGTCACAAAGTGAGCATTGCTTTGTATAGTGATGATTCTAGACCAATATCAACGACTCCTCTACTAAATATTTTGTTTAATTGAAATGTAATAGATTTAGTTATAGATAGCATAATTCATTGCGTCTCCTATGAGAATATTGACATCAATAAAAAAATCTTAATTCCTTTTCGTGTGTTGCAAAAAAAGGACCCAAAAATTAAAGCATTAAAACCTTATTAATGTGATATTGGATTAAGAATACACTAATTGTTTTATCGTCAATCTTTTTTTCTTTCGTACGATTTTTTTAAGCTATTTAAAACACCTGAAAGGAGAAAAAAATACGATGGTATAACCAATCACAAAATATAGATTTATGATAAAAAAAGATTATTATAACAATGTTTATTTCGCAGGTATCCAATTTGATAAAGTTAAAAATCCAAAAACCGGTGGGGTACTGGCGTTGATAAACGGATACACATTCTCAAAAAGTAACAGTACATCATATGTATGGAAGTGTTCCAAGATTAACAAGAATTGTAAAGCCAAGGTGACAATCAAACATGACATGATTATTCGACACAATCTTGAACACAATCATCCTCCTCCTAGGTTTCACATAACCAGCGATGGAAGTTACATCAAAATTTGATTTAATGAAGGCATTGACATAAATAAAACACTTAATTTGTACTCGTGAGTTGCAACGAACACAAATTCCATGTCTTTTCTCATTTAAATGAATAAAAACCTTGTTGACTTAAGAAAAATATACTGGTTTTACTTTTCACGTTTATTTCAAACTACTACTTTTGACAGCTATTTTGATCAATTTTTATAGTTAAATAAACTAAGATACTACCTGCCTTCAAGATAAGTTTAAGGAGCAACCACTCATTAGCGATTTCTATTTCTCAGGTATCCAGTTTGAAATAGTGAAAAATCCAAAGACCGGTGGTGTGCTAGCGTTGATAAACAGGTACACATTCTCAAGGACCAACAGTCGATATTATGTTTGGAGATGTTCCCAAATTAGCAAGGGTTGTAAATCCAGGGTGACAATTAAAAATGACAGGATTATTCGATACAACCTTGAGCACAATCATTCTCCCCCTAACTTCCACATTACCAGCGATGAAAATTACTTAAAGATTTAATGTTTAGGAGTCTGTTGTTGTAATTTAAAAAAACAAATGATTATGTTGTTTAAATATGTTGTGATTTCTAAAAGATAAATACATTACAAGTTGGCAATCAAAAATAAGACGTTATTATAGTTCAATGTGATCTTTCTCATGATCACTCCACTCCCTCCGCTGCGCTCTAATAAACTTTTTCTCGCTTCTCCTTCTCACCGCACAGGTTTTCTTTCAAACTCTTTTGTTGTCCAGGCCATTCGTCTCTGGAATACCCTTCTGGCAAAATTTTAACAGGCTCCCAGTAAATTTTCATTTAAGAGACTCGTCCGTGCACACTTTCTACATATGTATATCGGAGGCATCAACAAAGCGTAATCCATAAACTTCTAATACATCGTCATAATATATAATTACTAAAGTATTGTTAGAAGTACCTATCTTTGGAAAAGTATTGCATCTTCTTTGTATCTTCTTAGGGAATGATCTATGATTATATCTTGTCTTTGATTGTACTAGTGTGATGTGAGATTACCGTGAACAAGATGGCTGTGCCTTAGCTTAGCAATTTATAATATATTCAATGATTTCGCTCTATCCTTTCTTTTACTAATAATAACCAGTTTTCAATAGGTTATGGGCCCAGAGTGCCCGATAGTTAGATGTTAGGGAAAGTTTTATGGCACACGGAAAATAAAAATTTTCCTTGGAGAAAATAAAAAATGGCGACCCAATTTCCCCAACTATCTCCGGGTCAATTCGATAATTGGTTATTCAGAATAAAGGCATTATTGGAGGAAAAAGGATTAGCATCGGTATTAGAAGGAGAGGATTACAATGAGGCAAAAATAAAATTAGATGCGAAAGCGAAATCCATTATTATCCAAAGCGTGACAGATCAGCATTGAAATTTGATAAAAGAATGCAAAAGAGCAAAAGAAATGCTAGACGTTCTGGGAAAAACTTTTCAACGAAATACGGTAATATCAAAAATAAATATTCGAAGAAAACTATTAAATATGAAGCCATTGCCCATAGAAGGATTACAGGATTACTTTGTAAGGTTTGATACCCTGATACGAGAGCTAGAAGTCGGAGGTGAAAAGATAGCTGAAGGTAAAAAGATTAGCTACCTACTGACTGGCTTGGGACATGAGTATAATCACTTGATAACAGCTCTGGAGACAGTCAATCAAGAAATAAAATTAGATTTCGTTAAATCTAGATTACTTGATCAGGAGATAAAAAGGCAAAATAATGATGTGGAAACACAGTCATCTTTTCTCATTTGCTACAGATGCCATAAAAAAGGCCACAAATCTTTCGAATGCAGAAGCAGAGGAGGCAGGAGCAGAGGCAGAAGCGGAGGTTATTATAGAGGAGGACGCCAAAATTTTAATTCGGCACAATCAGCAGCGTCATCTAATCAACCTGCTCCTAGTAATAGCAAGTATATGTTTACAGTAAGTACTGCCGCAATAATGAACGAAGATAATGATGAAAACAGAATTTTATTTATTGTAGACTCAGGTGCTACTCAACATTTTGTAAAAGAATGTTATGAGGATTGTTTGCTGAACATCCAAGAATTGGAAAACAAAATTAACATAAGAACGGCGAACTGATGGCTGATGGAAGAGAATAAGGTGTGATAATGGTGGAGAGTTTACAGCAACAAATTTAAAATTATTTTGTGTTGAAAAAGGAATTAAGATCGAATACACTCAGCCATATAGTCCACAACAAAATGGAAAAGCAGAGAGGATGAATAGAACTATTTATGACAAGGCAAGAACCATGTTGGATGAGTCAAACCTACCAAGACATTTATGGGGATACGCTGTAGTGACTTCGACATTTTTAATAAATAGGTCACCATGCTCAGCTATATACAATCAAGTTCCAGCTAAGATTCGAAACATAGAGTTGCACATGGATAAAATAAAGGTATTTGGATCGAAAGCATGGGTACATATAATGCCAAAACAAGGAAAATTCGACAATAGAGCTATAACATCAAGATTGGTTGGATATGCGCCAAACGGTTATATTTTATGGAATCCGGTAACAGAAAAAATTTTAGTATCAAGAGATGTCCGTTTTGACGAATCTGATTACAAATATCAAGACAACAACAACGATAAAGAGAATAGAAATGATAGAAGAATAACAATAAATGAAAGTCACAGTGACATTGATGTAGGAGATATTCAACAGGAAGAACAGTCTGAAAGTAACAATGAACAAGAAAGAGAACGTGTTACTACTAGAAGTGGTAGAGAAGTGAGAAAACCTGCAAGATTTGATGATTATTGCGATGTGACTGTTGATGAAGCCTATTGTTTACTGTCTAGTGAAGATCCAGCAACCTATCAAGAGGCTATACAACATAGCGAGTGGGTAACTGCTATACAAAAGGAAATAAAGTCATTAGAAAACTTAAAGACATGGACTGAAACAGAATTACCAAAGGGAGAAAAAGCTATAGACACAAGATGGATATTCAGAACAAAGTCTGGTGGAACTAAAAAGGCAAGACTTGTCGCACGTGGTTTTCAGCAAGAAATTGATAAAAACTCAGATCTAGTATATTCTCCTGTGTCAAAAATGACAACCATTCGCATGGGTTTATCAGTTGCACTGAATAATGACTGGAAGATAAAACAATTAGACATTCTACAGCTTTCTTAAACGGCAATTTAGAAAGTAACGTTTACATTAAAGTGCCAGAGGGAGTAGAAACACAAAGCAACAACGGAAGCTCGGTAGTACTAAAACTACGAAAAGCTTTATATGGATTGAAAGAATCGCCTAAGTGTTGGAACAAAAGATTTGACGAATTTTGCAATAAAATTAACTTATCCAGGTCAAAGAATGACATTTGCTTATATATTGGAAAATATGTTTGGTTGATAGTATTTGTCGATGATATTTTACTTATGGGAATGGAAAACCAAGTCAAAGAAGTTATTAAACAACTCCAAAAAGAATTTAATGCTAAAGTTTTGGGCGATATAAGCAAATATTTAGGAATTGACGTAAATGTAAAAAATAAAACTTTTCATTTGTCACAGAAGACATTTATAAGTAATTTATTAAAGAAATATAATATGGAAGACTGCAAAGAGATGAAAACGCCTATGGAGCACAACTTCCAAGTACCTGAAAATGAAGAATTGATTAGTAATGTTCCATACAGAGAGCTTATAGGAAGTTTGGATTACCTGTCAACAATGACGAGACCAGACATTACATTTGCAACATCTTTTCTGAGTCGATATTTGGACAAGCCAACTAAAAGCTTGTGGACTGCAGCTAAAAGAATATTACGTTACCTGAAGGGCACTAAAGATAAAGAACTTATTTACTCGAAGAAAGAAGATATTAAAATAGTTTCTATTTCAGCTTTTTCAGATGCAGACTGGGCCGGTGATAAATCTGACAGGAAGAGTGTCAGTGGTATGACTATTTATCACCAGGGAAATCTCATTTCATGGTCATCGAAGAAGCAGCTGTCAGTGGCTTTATCTACCGCTGAGGCCGAGTATGTTGCAGCCACTACAACTGTGAGTGAGCTACTATTTGTCAAAGGATTGGCAACCGATTTTCAAGAAAAGAGTGAAGCAGTTCTATATGTGGACAATCAAAGTGCAATTAAAATGATAATGAACAGTGAAAATACGAGATATACGAAGCACATTGATATAAAATTTCACTTTGTAAAAGACGTCTTATCCAAGGAGATTATTCTTTTAAAATACGTAGCAACGAATGAAAATATTTCTGATATTTTAACTAAAGCTCTAAATAGTGTTAAATTAAATTATTTCCGAGATAAACTATTTGTTTTGTAAAATGTACCTATTGTATTGTAAGTTTGTTTATATTTCATTGAGACATAAGTTGTCATTGAACTTATTTTTCTAGGATTTCTTATGATAGTTACATTGAAGTTTGTTTATTTTAGTTGATGTTGTTTATGATTATTTAACTTTCAATTAAAAGTTTATTAAACTTGTAATTGAGAGGGAGTGTTAGAAGTACCTATCTATGGAAAAGTATTGCATCTTCTTTGTATCTTCTTAGGGAATGATCTATGATTATATCTTGTCTTTGATTGTACTAGTGTGATGTGAGATTACCGTGAACAAGATGTCTGTGCCTTAGCTTAGCAATTTATAATATATTCAATGATTTCGCTCTATCCTTTCTTTTACTAATAATAACCAGTTTTCAATAAGTATGTACAAGTATATGTATTTATTTTATCGCTTGCATTATTTTAATTTAATATTTTATTAGATCATATTGTATTTATTGTAAATTGTATTCATTTTGTTTTTTGTTTCATAATATATGTTTTTCATTTATTTTTTTATGTGTGAAATTTGACGATTTTTTTCTTTAGATAGTAACTCATTTTCTTTTTGTCTGTTGCACCGACTACAATCATTTTTGCTTAGCCCAAAGGTATGACTAGGTTGAGACACTGGCAGGTATTCTGTTTTTTTTTTTGAGCAATCAAGTAGGTTGCATTCTTTTTACCTACTTCATGACCGTCTAGATTGACGCGCAAGTAGGTAAAAAAAATGCAACAATTATTATCAAATGAAAACAAACTTTTTCTCATTTGGGATTAGACTTTTTCGATTTTTCCTTACTTCCTGTCCGGTTAACCTCTCTTATTTAAAAATAATTTTAGTAAAATTTTCATTACACATTTTACTTAAAGTTTTTATACAAACAGACCTAATGAGAAAAAAACCCACTGGACCCATTATCGATCTGGCCAATAGATCTTCAGAAATTGAAACTTTCCATTAGATACATTTTACATAGCATTTTATAAAATAAGAAAAAAATATGTCACTATATCCAGCATGAATCTAGCTATTAAATATTTTGAGAAAAGAAACTCAGTCGATCCATACCCTAAATTCAGGATCCACTGAAAAAAACAAACCTCATTAGATCCGACATGGATCTGGCTAATGGATCTTTTGGGATTTAAGGGTAGTGAATACCATATCTGAACAATCATAAGTAAGTTTAGAACACTGTTATGTCAAATTTTTTTTTATATAAATATGTCTGCTATACAAGTTTTTAGGCAAAAGATAATGTTGTTGTTGTTGTTTAATGTTGTCTGAATATAGATTTTTATTATCAAAAACAAATTTAATTTAATTGAATTCAACACAACTAGAGTAACATTTATTTATAATTCTTCTCAGGGCTCGAATACAACATCATCAGACTGAAATCTGGCACCCAGCTGATTATGGTGGATGGGTACACCTTCTCCAAATGGGGAAGAAGCAAGACGTACGTGTGTTCCAAGAATAGGAGAAGTGGATGCCCAGCTAAGATCAGAATGGAGCGGAACGTGGTGT
This sequence comes from Pyrausta purpuralis, assembly GCA_963924145.1. Taxonomy (NCBI): domain Eukaryota; kingdom Metazoa; phylum Arthropoda; class Insecta; order Lepidoptera; family Crambidae; genus Pyrausta; species Pyrausta purpuralis. The sequence goes on from OZ001643.1 coordinate 27,544,087, forward strand.
TTCCATGCAACAGCGAACATAACCACGAACCACCGAATTATCATATCAGCAAAGATGGGTATTATATTAAGATTTAGAATAAAGCCATTTTGAAACTTTTGCTTGAAGCAAAAGTTTCAAATAAACTATAATCAATAAAGTACATTACACAAACATGGGGCTGTTTTATCTTAGAATCAAATTACTGCCCTACCTTCCTAAGTTAAGGTGAGTCAGCTAAATATCTAGACTTTATAAAATACATAAGTAAATAATAATCTAGACTTTATCTTTCAGGAATTTATTCAGGTATGTAAATTAGACCAAAGGAGGTCACCTGATGATGATGGAAAGGTATACCTTCTCAAATGTTTCCAAATCAAAGAACTGGGTGTGTTCTGCAAAATCCGCCAGCGCGTGTGTTGTTAAGATCAAGATAGATTCAACCAGTGGCACTGCTATTCCGTACTCTATCACACACAATCATCCCGTCCCAAATTATTTTAAAGGCCGCAGATGGAACTTATGTAAAGATTTAGTACTCTAACTTAGGCAACATACAATATAAAAGCGCACAACAATTCACGTTAAGGGGCCGTTTTTTTGAATCATGTGTAGTTTGGCGATTGATTTCCTTAAATTTTCAATTATCGAATAAAAATCTGTTGAATTCAACAGTAAAGTGATAAAAATAGATAACTATTAAATAATTTGTAACTACTCGCGTCTATATTTCACTTGATTTTCTTAAGAAAATCACTCGTTAAATTGCCGCTAGTACTTCAAATACAGGTTCCTACGTACGTGGCAAAATTAAGCAAGGTATCGATAACCTAACATGTACAACAGAAGGACGAGAACTACTGACTGTTATCATTAAAACAGTGTTTTTGGTAATAAATAAATTAGAAAAAATATTGCATAAGTGGCACTATCCACCGAAAATGGTAGCTTCGACTTCTTCTGGTTAAATAGTATTTAAGTGGCTGGAAGATATTTAGTGTTACACATAGAAGCGACATGAAGAGGCCAAGGCCTAAGATTAAGTTACTACACAGTCTGATAAAAATGTCTAAAATAAACTCTTGACCATTGAAAGGTAACGAATCCATTCTAGGCAAAAAAAATATTTTTGGAGACGGGGCTGTGATAGTTGATGCTTGATGGTCAAAGTAATGGCATGGCACCAATAAAACAGAAATTGTTTGCCTAGAATGGATTCCTTACCTTTCAATGGTCAAGGGTTTATTTAAGACTTTTTAGTGCATTTTGGTTTTGAAGTTGGTTTTTACTTTTTATTTAAAGTTCATTTTATTTCTTCGTTTTTAAAGATAACAAGAGAAGGGGGGGGGGGTGGAGTTTCACCTTATGACTCTGTTTTTTAAAAAGCTACAAAGGTCTTTCATTATAATTACTGAACTCTTAAGTGTTAAGGAGTTCCACCATCGGCTCGGCCCACAAGATGTTGACTATCAGATGTAACAACACGTCAACATTATGATTCTCGTAAAGAAACATTATACGTGCCTTTAAAATTTGAGGGTTTCATTCGATTACACCAAGATCCCATCATCAGATCCCAAATTGGACAAAATGGGACCAACGAGAAGGACCTCTAAGCAGGTGAAAAAATTTTGCGAATCGGTCGACAAACGACTGAGATATGAGGTAACACAGATACAAAAAAACAGTCGAATTGATAACCTCCTCCTTTTTTGAAGTCGGATAAAAATAGCTTAATCATTCTTTTAATGGGATGTGTTGACTGGTATACTTTTGAATTTAGGTCCGGTATAGTATGTTCAATTTTAAATATTCGTGCGTGAAGTTTTAAATATAAAATGTGTCTTCAAATTTAAGTATCATAGGTAGGTAATGTATTTTTTCGAATTGGTATAATTAAGTACTCATTTAAATTTCTTCATACACGAGTAAATAATGTAGGGTAAGCCATTTATTTCAATGAACAGTTTGTTTAATGGTTTGATTTACTATAATCGTTACGTTTTTAAACTTTAATTCAATTTTGTCAATTCATGACCGACCATGGGATGGGATGAGCAGAAAGACATCGTTTTTTTTGCATTCACAAACCTTTTAATATAATTTGGTAATAAATTAATCAATCAAGTTTAGATCATAACGAGAGATGATGATTGTCGATAGTTTTTTTTTTCTATTTAAAAATTTAGGGACTTTTACAGTGTATGACAGTCCCATCGTAAACTAATCTTAATTACCACAGCATCAAAACAAAAATAAAGAAAAAAGCTACTAATAATAAAAATATACAAAGAACAAGTGACTGTCACTGGTGAATCACCGAAACCATATCGCAGACAAGTTTAGCAGCATCTGATGAGGGTTTGGCTAAAATGCTTTGAAAGACTCCTAAATCAAAAGTCTTAAGATTAAGTCCACATTAAGTCGACTCACCAATGACAGCCGCTCACTTCGGTTCTTGACACATTCCGTCAACAAGTGTTGTACATCATCTATTTTATCGTGACATGTATCACAGTTTGGAGAGTTGGATTTTTTCATTAAGTAAGCAAACTTGTTTGACGGAATGTGTCCAGACCGAAGTCTAATAAGTAATAAAACAATATATTTTCGGCTTAAACTAATATTCGAAAACCACGGTAAACGAGGAGGTTCACACGATATAGTTTTGTACCAAATGCCTTTTTCTAAAGAAATAATCTTAAAATGCTCCTCCCAGATATTAAATACTTTATTTTTAAATTTTCGTAATAATTCCGAATAAAAAGGTTTTATTTCAAACTCAGTGCAGATGGCACTGAGTTTGAAATTAAACTCAGTGCCATCTGCACTGAAATTTTAATTTCAGTGCAGACTGAAATTATTGCAAGCTTAGCTTGTCGGTCTGCCTCCTCGTTACCTTGAAGTCCTATATGCGAAGGTATCCACTGTAGGTATAACTGGTTGCCATTTTTACTGCTCTCGTGAATTAGTTCCAGAATCTTATAAGCTATCGGTCACCTCTTGTCGATAGTTGAACATCATAGTAGGAAAAATTCTCGCTTATTAGTGACATACAAGTAATGTTCTATTTTTCTTACAGATGTTCCATATTGATTTATCAATTCATCCAAAGACGGCAAATTGATAATGATAGACTCGTATACATATCAACGCAGGACCAAACATTTTTGGAAGTGCAGTGGCCGGTACTTACACAAATGAAATAGTGAGGTGAAATTGGAAAATAACAGGATTACTTGGTTGCACTTGGATCACAATCACGAAGCACCAAGATACATCATGACCAAGGAAGGGCGTTATGTTAAAGTCGGGAAACAAACTAAAAATTTTCGTTTGTGTCAATTTTGTTTTTGTCTCTAGTTCATCTTTAGAATGTAAGTTTGTTTGTGGTATAATATAAGTTAAGTTTTGTTTACTTAATAACATATGTGAGACATATTGCATTCGTCTTTCACATTTAACCCTAAAATTACTTGAAATTAATAAACAATTCCTGCATGTTGCGGATTATCTCACAGTGACATAAATGCGACTAAAGTCCTTGGTAAAGAATGGAATATAACACGTGCCGTGTCGTTATGTACACGAAGCTAAAGTTAAATAAAACAGATTAAACTTAACTGAGGATATATCTAACAGTAACAACTCTTTCAGGCATGAAATCAGAAACAGGCACTGATATTATTGGAACAAGCTATCAAATACTTACATCCCAGCGGGGAAAGACGGTACTAATTCGCGACGGACATAAATATAACCAAGATAGGAAAAACAAAGATGGCGCCTGTGTATACAGGTGTTCAAAGAGAACGGTCTGCAAAGCGATACTAATGATTGATGGCAATAACTGCATCAAACGAGATGACGTGCATACTTGTGTACCTGAATTTGCATCGTATGATTAGAAGGTGGACTTTAACAAGCAAATTGATAAATAAACGATTGGGTACCTAATTGATTAAAGCAATCAAGTTCTAATGAGAAAGCTGAGTTCTCAAAAATAAAATAAATAATTTGTTGCAAGTGACTATGAAACTATGCATAACATTGTAGGGGCCTGTTGTAGGGGCAATCCGTAGGGCACTCTGATGGGAAACATTTGTTTACACACACACACACACACACACAAACACACACACACACACACACAAACACACACACAAACATACACATACATACACACACACACACACACACACACACACACACACACACACACACACACACACACACACACACACACACAAAGAAATTTTTACATTTTACATTTTTACATTGTATAAAAATAAGTAAATGACATTGTATGGATAAAAAAATAACTTTCACTATAACTAATGCGATTTTACACTACACGATTTTTAACTTATGACAATGTCTTAAACAGGTGACATGCCACTAACGGAGCTCCTTTTTTTTCAGAATCTGAATTTAAAATAATAACGACACCTAAAGGAGGTAAACTGGTCATGATGAACAACTACACGTTTTCCAAGACTGGCTCAAACGTCTGGGTTTGTTCCAAGAAGTTTGCTTACAAATGTCCAGCCAGGATAAAGATGCAGGGTCTTGAGAAGGTCACGGAGGCACAAATTGACCATAACCATCCGCCACCGAAATATTTTATTACTATAAACGGTCACTATGTTTAAGTATGTTAATAACACATGGCAGCTCTGTCTTATTTATTTATACTTTATTGCACAACCAAAAATTTGTACAAAAGGTGGACTTAACGCCATATGGCAATCTCTACCAGTCATACCTTTGGGCTAAGCAGAAATGATTGTAGGCGGTGCGACAGGCAAAAAGAAAACTATTTAAAGAAAAACAAAAGTTAAATTTCACACATAAAAAAACACATGAAAAACACATATTATAAAACAAAAATACAAAATGAATACGATTTACAATAAATACAATATAGTCTAATAAATTATTACATATACATAACATAAGGGTTAAAATAAATACGTATACTTGTACATACTATAATAATTATATATTCTGACGATGTGATAAGAGTTTATGGATAACGCTTTGTTGCTGCTTCCGACATATCTAGAAAGTGTGCACGGACGAGTCTCTTTAATGAAAATTTACTGGTAGCCTGTTGAGTTTTTGCCGGAAGGGCATTCCAAAGACGAATGGCCTAGACAATAAAAGAGTTTGAAAGGAAACCTATCAGTCCTGCATCTGCAGATCCACGAACATGGCTGCCACACTACTTGATCTTCACATTACCTAGTTCGTTAATACTAATTGCGTAACATTTCAACTCCCTATGGTCAACATTGTTTTTAAAGTCAAGTAATGCGCAATAAAGACTATTATTATTTTGTGTTGATTAATGTATAGTATCAGACAGATTGCCCTAACAACTTAGAATGGATTAATTCATTATTACTTAAATGTAGACCTTAAATTTAAGCTTTAGGATTACACTATGTCAATTCCATATTATTATTATTATTATTAAAAACCTAAACGTTCATTTTAAAAAAGAACCATTAGTATTTTAATGTTATTATTACATTTATTTATTTTAAAAATAAATGTATTATGCGCCGGTGTCTTGACAAAAACATTTAAACGGATTTTTTCAAATTTTTCAGTATTCCAAGTCAAAAAGATAAAATTGCCGATACAGAAAAGACAACTGGTCACGATAAACGACTGCACGTCTTCCAAGACAGGCTCTGAAAAAAAATTCTTGGTTAGCTCCAACAAGATAGTATTCCAGCATGCCAAGATAAATATGCAGGGTCTTGAGGAATTCGGTTACATATCGTAAAAATAATTTGTCAACAAAAAATTCCGGGTAAACTTACCTAGATTATCTTTAAGTGTTGTAATATAATTGATGTGGGTTAAAGAGTTATTTATCGTTTTTATTTATTTATTTTTCAATTTAATCCAATTCATTTTATTTAATCATTTATTAAAGGCAACAAAGGCTCATACAATAGATATCTTAAAGACTCACATACATAAAATAATATTTAAAATCAAAACAAATGAAACACTATTTTGCGTAGGCGTGTTGCGCATCTTGGTGTCCGGTAACCGGTTTTTATTTTGAGTAGTGAACTGGGTTGGATATTGCTTTAATCCTTTCAAGTTCCAGGCAGTAAAATTTCCGCTTAACTAGTTCAGTTGCCAAATTGGCATTGCGATGCAACTAAGAAAAATAAATAGTACTTTTATATATCTCACTCGTATGGTACTGTCCCACGCTCATCTGCTGAGTGGATTGTTAGTAATGTAAATTAAATGTACGGCGTGTTTCAAAATATCCTTATAAGTTCTGGTTAAATCTAACCGTCCCATACTTCATACAAAATAACGACCTACATTTGAATTATTTGTTATAGTTCATGATTATTTTTCGATGCTGAAACAGGCTCTTAGTGTGTTATACTTACGAACGAACTTACGAGAAGTTGTAAAAAAAATTTTTAGTTATATAATTTTAGTGAATACATGAATGCTGCTTAGCACATTATCTGACACTAGCGGTCCTTTGCAACTTTGTCCGCGCGTTTTGAGTTTGCTCCCTCCTCTCCCATCGCAGCTTAATGCTAGTTTAAGCCATTCAGAATAAATAAGCTATCTAACACTTTTTTATTTAAATTGGTCCAGTATTTCCAGATGTTAGCGCGTTAAAATAAAGAAACTCTTTAGCTATATAATATTAGTATAGACAATTATGTACGAGTATCTTTACTTATGTACGAAACTCGAAATCAAAAGTAAACAGTTTGTATGATGTCTAAACATTGTATTGTACCAATGTGCACCTGCAGTAGGTAGTAGTAGAGGATTGTGCTATAAAAATGTTTTACCAATGGAATACCTTATTTTTCAGACTTGGCATTTAAAATAATAAATTCTCGAAAAAAAGGAGGGAAGCTGGTCATGATAAACAACTACACATTTTACAAGAAAGGCTCAAAAGTCTGGGTTAGCTCCAACAAGTTAACTTACCAATGTCCAGCCAAGATAAAAATGCAGGGTCTTGAGAAAGTCATTGAGGCACAAATTGAGCATAACCATCCGCCACCGAGATACTACATCACTAAACAAGGAATTTATGTCAAAATGTAAAGAAGGAGCTCCATTATTGAATCACTCGCGTCAATTATCGGACGGAGTGATTTTTTTTCGAAAACGCAAAAAAACAAAATTAGACGTATATCATGCTAAATCTAGGAGTACGCACGTAGTTACATACTTTTTATATTTTTGAGGTTACTGTCGTCGATTTAAATAATATTCATTGGAAAATCGAACACATTATTATGTTTTAAGCATTCTTTTCAAAACAACAACAAAAATATCACGCTATGTTGATGCCTCAATTTATATTACTTGTGATTTTCGTTGTTTAATTTTCGATTAGAAACCTCATAAATTCCACTCAAAAATGATAAAAAGGTACGTAGATTTAGTAAATACTCATATCAATAATTTACATGATTTTCGTTGATTTCTAATTGATTGTTAAGTCGATAAAATCAGTCGATGTTTTGAAGTGAATGATTAAAAACCTGGGCCCCAAATTCGAATCCGAAAATTCAATTTTGTGTGGTAATTCGATTGCAAATTTAACCGTAAAATCTTTTTAAAATATCAACATGTTATAAAACTATCACACAAACAAAATCTAAATACATAAAAATCGTGACCCTGAGAAACCAAAAACTATTGTTTCTTCGACAAAGAAAATTCGATCGGTGAACTATTTTCTTATACTAATTGCACGAGAATTGCCGCCCATATCTGACACATACTATTACATTCTAATTAGTCTTGTCTAACACCACATTATCTGAATGATATTTATTAACAGCATTAAAAACAGAAATTGTGTCAAAAATTTGAAAAAAATACCTAATTCGTGCAAAACTTGATTGACAAAAACAAATAATTAATAAATCAGATTAAATAGGTACCGTGTTAGTATCTTACTACCGCACCTGTAAAAGTTGTTCATATTAAATAGTAGTATAAGAATACAATTTACACAAGGAGTGTCAAAAATATTGATACAAATCTATATATAAGTACATTACATTATTACCCAAGCATTTTTTTTATTATTTCGGTTGGTAAGCATTGTTCGATAGTGGTTTTATCAAGTTTAGAAAAACTTAATTCCCTTAACAATTATAACCCCGATAAAATGCTAAAGAGTGCTGTAAATGTTCAGGATATGAATTTACAGTAATAAACTCACAGAAAGGAGGACACCTGACTATGATAAACGACTACACATTTTCAAAGGCAAGCACATATTCAAAAACCTGGGTTTGTTTCTGCAAGACTGCCTACAAATGCCACGCCAAGATTAAGATGCAAGGACTTGAGAAAGTCGTCTAGGCACAAATCGATCATACCCACCCTCCACCGAGATATTTCATTACTAAACAGGGATATTATGTTAAAATAAAATAATTTTAGTGCAATGCAGCAATGTATCAATATTTAATATTCCCTCAAGCGTATGTGAACGAGACACAATAGAAATTCTTTTGTTATGCGGTTGCCTGCAACCGCTCGGGTGTTAAAGCATTAAAATAAATCTGCTGACATTCATCAACTACAGTTTAGCTCAAGGGCCTTGTTTTTTTAACCCTTAACTACTGACGTGTTTTTTTTTTACATAGACTCTGACGTGGGGGCCTGTGCGGCCTGCTATGTTAAATGTTTATATTAGCGATGTTTGGAAATTTTAAGGTCCAATTTATATTTCATTTGCACATTTGTATATATTTTTATAAAATAAGCATTATTTCAATATTATTTTTATTGTTAAGTTACTTATATTGGACATTTAAGATAATGAGATAACTTTTTTTGGGCATAAACACTTGAGATCCGAAATCAGTCTGCATTTCGTAAAAAAAATAATTAAAACAAAAATCTTATGTGTATTATATAACTTCAATAGTGTCTCTAATAGACTTTATATAATCAACTGTAATAACTAAATCAGGAGTATAAAATTGCAAGGCACCAAATCTTACAAATTAGACGCAGTCAGAGCAATCATTTTTTGCGCATTGCAGACAAACATGTTTTTTACACATAAAACAAGTATGTGTAGATTTTCTCTGAAGCTTGACTGGACATGTATGACATATCCTCTTTATTTTGACGTCTTCTTCAACTTCTGGAGGATCAAATGTAGGCATATCAGGTCCCAATACACGGGTCAAAGTCAAGCGTAATTCTCGAGGCAGTCTTTCATTCAGGACTCTTTGTTTCATGTGTAGCAATACCAAACTACGGGCTAACAGTTTTACAAATATACCCCTTTCGGTCATTTCTTCTTTATGTATATCATACAAGATATAACTGTTGACAGAGCAGATATCTAAAATGCGGTAAAAAAGTACCATTGGCCAACGCCGTGTTCTCCGACTGAATGTAGAAATAGAACACTTTTTGTCTATTTCATCCACACCTCCTTTGGTGGTATTATAAAAGTGGATAATTTCAGGTTTTCCAGTGTTTCATCAATGGCTTCAGGATGGTGCATGGATGATAGAAGAATGACTGCTTTGTCCTTTTTTTTGGGACATGCGAAAGAAGTGTGGTTTGTCCGGCAAATCCATAAAGTGAGGTCCTTTCTTCTCTTTGTTTTGATGGAAGAAACTCTTTTGGTATCTCAGATGATGTACTTGGTTCCATTTTATAATATTCATTCAACAACTAGGAAAAAAAATAAAAAATTTGTAACCAATAATATTTTGAAATAGTCACGTTAGTACTGACGATGGGTCAGAGAGGCCCGCAAATTTTTTTGAAATGAATTTACTCACCCAATTTGTCACGCGGACACGTGAGCCGCCGTTCACGGCTTGGGCTTCACTAAACTGGAAGCTACTAGAATCTGCATATGCGTCGCGCGCGGGGGAGGGGAAAAATTCGATATATTACTGTCGCTAGGCCTGAGCGGCCCCCACGTCAGCAGTTAAAGGTTAAGTAACGTAAGGTTTTTTTGAAAAAAAAAACATGTCAAGAAGGATACCACATGACCTTTGCTTACATTTATTATTTTTAAGCCCAGCATAAAACTTAGAGACCATCATTGGCTATACCATAAAGTGCATTTTTTTGGTTTTATCTTGTCACTGCTTTTCTTTTACAGGTGTGCAATACAAGTTCATACTCGTATATCCAAATCCCCAAAAGAAGACGCGTTTGATGTTGATTGAAAATTATACCTATTCCAAAGTGGGTAAGGATAAAAATATTTGGCTGTGTTCCGGAAGGGTCACGTACAGTTGTAAAGCTAAAGTCAGACTGGATAGTGCTGGCAAATTCTACCCAGTGAATCTCGAACATAACCATGTTCCACCACGGTATCATGTCACACGTGACGGGAGATATGTTAGAGTTTAGCTGCTATTCCTCTTGAGGGCAACACAAAAATATAAAAATTAGGATGTATTTGTCACCATTAAATTTTAAACAAGGTTATAATCGCTCTCGCGAGATTGTACACTGTCAAAAAAATTTGGACCGTTACATTCTTAAAAACGTATACAATTCAAGTTAAAGCTATAATAAGTGTGGTCTGATGTAAAGTCCGTTTTTCTTTGCTAGTCAAATATTGTAAACAATCTTGACATTCCTTTTAAACGAAAAAAAACATTTTAAAAAAAACGGTGAAAGCACTCCGGGAGTGCCGGCAGAAGTGAAAACTTGAATATCAACGTTGTGCATTTTTGATTTTTTGGAATAGTTATTATCAATATAAAAGTACTATCATTTTTGTGATAGAATACAATAATAATAATAATAATAATAATAATAATCATATAATATTTTTATAGAATACAATATTTATTTATTGCGCTATCGTACACAAACATTACAATTTATATTATATTAAATTACATTAAAAAGTTTATCTATCAGAAAAATCAACTTACATCCATAATTTCACCAACCGTCTTACGGTTTTTCGATCAGGTCACGTGTCCTGACGCGAGTTTCACATTTTTCCCCCATCCCACAAAAGTGCTCAACGCCGCTAAAGAAGTTTTCACTTCAATAAGATAAACACATAACTTAAATCCTGCATATGCAATTAATCTTTCAACACAGATCTTTTTTAATTAGAAATTCAATTAGTTTTATTTACTGACATTATTATAATAGAAATGAAAAGATTGTTTACAATATTGGACTAGCTAAGAAAAACAAACTTAACTCTAACTTTTAAATGGGATTATACTCGTTGCATTCCAATATGGCAAAAAAATATCATTTACTACAGATTTACCTTTTCGTAAAAAATGATCTTTTGATTGAATGAATACAAGATTGAGAAAATACAATTGAATTATTCATTAAATTCCACTTATATCACGTAATCAATAGTTTTATTTCACAGTTTCAATTCAACTGAAATATTATTGATTAGTATTCATGCATGCAAGACTGGTGTTAGTTAAGTAGTAATGTAAACTGTAGTGTACTTCAATGGAAACAAATCGTGTATTTTTTTTCTCATAAACGCGTGTCTATTTTCAGGTGTCCAATATGAGTTCATAAATCCAAACACCAAAAGGGGGACACGTTTGATGATGATCGAAAACTATACCTATTCGCGAAAGGATAAATACATCTGGGTGTGCTCCAGTAGACTGACGAATAGATGCAACGCCAGAGTCAAATTAGATGCCGCGGGTCACTTCCATCCCATGGATCTTATACACAACCATGATCCACCACGCTTTTGCAAAATGAGTGACGGGACATACGTTAGGATTTAACCATGTTATTTTCCAAGCTGTATTATAAGCCTTAGCTTGGTACTAATATTTTACAAATTTAAGTAAAAATCAATTAACTGTCTAATTCGAACGATCACGTTCGAACAAATTTTCGTTGAGTCTTTGTCAAGGCCAAGGCATTATGTTTTTATTTCAAAATTTACACTCGCTTAGTTTTAAAGTTAGATAGGGGTGACGTCCATTTTACCACTTTGCGCGTCTATATCTCAAACGTTAGCCTTTTAGAGAAAATAGTTTTAGGAACCTCGATGTCATTTTAAAAGACCTATTTATAGACCTTACACGCATAGGTTTGTCAAAAATAACAGGTTTCAGTTTCATGTATCATGTAGCCCCCCCCCCCCCCCCCTTATTTTATTTAAATACTTTTTTATTTTATTTTAACCTACCTTCTTAGTTACAACTGTGTAATACTAATAGTTTCAGAATACAGTGGCTGTGACATACGGATGGACAGACAGACAAACAGACTTGACGAAACTATAAGGGTTCCATTTTTTTCCATTCGGCTACGGTCAACCAAACCTTGTTCAACCAAAATCCAAAAAAAATAATACAAATCGGTCGATACAAGGATACGATATGCATGCAATACACGGTTTGTATAAAAAACCGGCCAAGTGCGAGTCGGACTCGCGCACTGAGGGTTCCGAAATTTAATTGAATTAGGGAATTTACTTACTTCCACTTAGTAAAATACTACAATATTTTGTTGACTGCAAAAATAGCTTTCATAGTGTTTGTATGAACAACAAAGTTATGTTTGTGGTTGTTAAAAATGTGCTATATCTCAAAAACTTCTCGTTCGATCCCGTCCAAACCAATTTTCGTTTGAAAGTATTTGTTAAGATACTTTTTTTTCAAAATTTACACTCGCTTAGTTTAGAAGTAAGATGGAGGGGGGACGCCCATTTTATCACTTTGGTAGCGTCTAGCATTGAAACGTTAGTCTTTAAAAGAAAATGGATTAAGAAACTCTATGCCATTTTAAAAGACCTTTCTATTAACACCCCACACGCATAAGTTTGACTTTTTTTGTTTAGGTTCATGTATGGAAGTCCCCCCCTTAAATGTCATAATTTTTGTTTGTTTATGTCGTAAAGCGGTTAACAGGATACATCTTCCTACCAAATTTCAACAGTGTGATGCTTTTAGTTACAGAATAAAGTGGCTATGACATACGGACGGACAGACAGACAGACAGTCAGACTTGGCGAAACTATAAGGGTTCAATTTTTTGCCATTTGGTTACGAAACCCTATAAACAAAATACAGTCGTATTGATAGCCTCCTGCTTTTTTGAAGTCTGATAAAAATCAAACAAAAATAAGGGAAAAAAATAATGAGTAACTTACTGAGAACCATTGATGTTATATTATAACATTGAATTCCATTCCACAAAATTTACATAAATTATGATTACTATAGATATAATATTATGTATTAAAAATATGAAATCGCCTTGTTTCAATGTAACCTTTACTATTTTCGTCATAAACGGTATCTGTAAAAGAAGTGAATATTATATTATTGTTTGAAATTACTCTGTAATAGCATTAAGATACCATGTTTGTAAATGTTTTTGTTTGCAATGCAAACAATCTTTATTATATTATTATTAATACGCACATAAATCATTATATTTACTTAAAAAATCTATATACCTACACTTTAAGTATTAGGACATAATTAATTTATTTTTCTTTCACTAGAATTGTAAAATTCTGCTATTGCTTTGTTTTTTTTAAATGTTTTATTATTAATACCTTTAATCTGTTTTTGTGACTTTGTCATTACTTTGCAGAACTTATAATGCAGTTAATTTTAAGAGGAAAATAAACGTTTTTTAAATACAAACTTCTCTTGTACTCTTACGTATTCTCCACTTTTGTTCATAATATACCGCGATTGTCTATGGCTATGCTCCGTAACTAATGGTGTAACCCGACTTGCCTCGTCCACCTTAACTTTTGCTTGACACTTGTTACTTTTCGTCGCAGGGCGCACCCAGAAAGGAGAACCCATGTGGGTTGGTTAAAATGTGTAAGTCTTTATCGTGATACAAATTTGATTTGATCGTGAGAAATTTTTTTCTGGTAAGGTATACCTGAAAAAGTCATTAATGAACTTTCTGCTGAAGGAGAACAAAAAAGAGAGTCAATTTAATTGTGTAGAGACTTTCACAAAAAGGACCGACTTCAAAAAGGAGGAGGTTATAAAATATAAATCGACTATATGCTGTTTTTATTTATCTGCTGGTGTCTGGTTCTGATTAAAATAGATTGTAACGGGATTGCTACCATATACCATGTTTATCTATGTAATAAGGTTTATGGTTTTTAAAATTATATTTTAACCTATAATTAATTAAAGGTGACATTTCCAATATTAGTAATCAATATGTAATTTTATAAAATTTACTTTACAAAATTATATTAGTTACAAATTTCACAATACTTTATGGGCCTGTTAAAATATTTTTAAGTATTAGACCATCATATAGAACATAGACCTTATGTTGAGTATTCTTGGAATAAATATCTTATAAAGTAAGAAGGTATAAAAAAATATATTTTTACAATTCTTCCCTCTATTTGATTGATATCGTTCATATAAGTCTTACAGTGCGTTCGCGACATTTTTGCTTGCAAGCGCTATTAGCCATACAAATAATACCTATGTGTATGGATGGTAAACTAAAATTTACTAGAATACAAGTACACAATACGTGACTGTGTGAATAAAACTTTAGCAAATTATTATGTTCTACTACAATACCAAATACTTACTTCAAGTTGCCTTCTTAGTATTTCAAAATAAAATTATCTTTCAGTGCCCGTATTCCGGAGAACGAACCGTGGTACACTCTTCCTAGTTCTTGACGGCTTCAAGTTCGTAAAGCACTACCAAATGACGTTCAAGACGAGATGGCAGTGTTCCTCACACAACAGCGGATGTAAAGCTGTCATCTACACCGCCGAAGTGGCAGATGGCATTCAGGTCATCAATGGAAACAATGTCCATAACCATCCGCAACCTAAGATCAAAGAGTTATTCTAAAGACCAGTATCATCCTATGATCTTCAAAGGTCGTTTGTCCATCCAGCTAGTAAGTAGATGTCCTACGCTGCGCTTTTGGTTGAAGAGTCTCCTATCTAGAACTTTCTGACCCAACGGCCATGAGTTCTTCGTGCTTTGCCCTATAAACTGCGGAAATGCTCAGGGCTCATACCTAGAGCGTAACCCGTTGGTTGGTGTCACACAGGAGAATGCTATCAGGTTTTAGTGGGTAGGCTCTAAAGCCTGGAGTCCCACATAGTCTTCATTGTCCCAGCGGCCAGTGGGTATACAAAATTGCATTTATTGTCGAAAAATAAATAAATAGGCGTATGTTTAACACGGTAGCTCAATTGGTAGAGCGTTTGGTCCGGTTAGCCAGAAAGTGCTGGTTCAAGTCCCGCCCGTGCGCAAATTTTTGGTTTCTTATTTCATCTTTATAAATTAGTCATTAGTTCATCACAGTACAGCACAGAGGGTAGTCTTCTAATATAAATTTAATCTTAAAAGAAGATTAACCGACCCATGTTATATCAACCTTACAATTACAATAAAGAGTATGATTATGAGAAAGATGTTATGATTTCCCGTACAAAGTTTTACTTTCGCTATTTTTTTGTAATATCTTGTAATATTACAGGGTTCATTTTATTAAAATTAAATAAACAATTTTAGTGTCGAATTGAAAACCTTTAATTCCTTCTTTAAGAGAACAATATTACTCATAGTATACCTATTAGGTCTGCGTGGCTTTTATCTTGTCATTATAATATGAAGTCGGTAAAAACTCTTATCAACATGGTGCTAGAATTAGGAAATGCAAAAGCAATTCAAAGAAATGCTCATAAAATATTACTTTTTTAAATATAATAGCAGCAGTTACAATTTTTTTACTACTTCCAGATCTAAACTACCATTTCATCAGGTCAAGTAGACACAAAAAGCCGTCGCTGCTGCTTCAGAAATATATTTTTTCCCAAACCACCAAAGATGGGCGGTATTGGAATTGCAGCAAAAAACTGTCAGTGAAATGTCTAGCAAAACTCACTTTTACATCCGGAGGGACGTTGGTGAAATACAATCTCGAGCATAATCATGACCCGCCTAGTTATGTGAGAGCTGTGGACGGACGGTATATCAAGATTTAGAATTATATTAAGCATAATTATTTATTATAAATATATTATATTTATGATAGATTTAAGATTAAGCTTATTTTCAAATAAATGGTGCGATAGATTATGATTAGGAGGAGCAAAATTATTATATTCAAGTTTCTCAAAGAAATAACAATATGAATGGTAAATACGTACTTTATTTTCTTCAATATTAAATAATTTACTATCAAGATATACACATTTATTGTTTTCATAGTTTGTCACTGTGAATTGCACCTGTACGATTGGATAAAAACTTGTATAGCGTAAGACACAGGTTCAAGTCCTACGGGCTATAATTTAGAACCAAAGTGACTTATGGCTGTATAACAAAAGTGTTTGTTACAACCAGCGTAAACAACTTTTATTTTAAAACACAAATGCAAACAACTGTATGGTGTAGTTACGGTATTTACTGTTATAACACACCTAGTTATCCTTTGTAGTTTACTGAAGATTTTCTCCAAAGTGCATTTGTATATATTTTTGGCAGTTCATTTATTTTTATTTATTTTTCATGACTAAGTTAAGCTTTTTTTACAGGCCTAAGTTTTCATTATACATACATACAGTCACCGAAAAACAAAAAGCCGTTACTGATGCTTCATAACTATACGTTTGCTCAAACTACATGCAACAGAAGATATTGAAACTACAGCAAAAAAATCTCAGTGAAGTGTCCGGCCAAATTAACATTAAACTACGAGGGACAGCTGGTTAAATACAACCTCAATCATAATCATGATCCTCCGCAGTATGTTAAAACTCAAGACGGAAAATATGTTAGAATTTAAAAATATAATTAGACATTAGTGTTTGTCTAAAAGGCAGTCCACCGATAAGACGGACGGACAGTTGACCTTGTAAAGATCGCAGCATCACACTGGATGCAGACTGCTTTAACTGTGGGCAACTTGGGTGAGGCCTATGTTTAGCAGTGGACGTCCTATAGCTGATAATAATACTTATACTATTATGTTATCATTTTCCCGTAAGTAGTTGACAGAAGACAAATAAATAAGTATTCAAAATAAATCGACGACCCGTCTGGTGTAGTGGTCGAGAAATCGCCTACTACGCAGCGGGTGCGGGTTCGATCCCCGCACAATACAAACATTTGTGTGCATGAACATGTCTGTTTGTATTGGTCTGGGTGTTTTCTATATATATTATGAATGTATTTACAAACAAAAAGTATTTAAGTATTATATCCGTTGTCTGGCACCCATAACACAAGCTTTAAGTAGCTTACTTTGAGACTAGATGGCGATGTGTCGGATTGTCCAAAGGATATTTATATTTTTTATATTTATAAATTATATTATAACTCTATTATGAGGCGCGTTCCCACTAATTCTTATCGTGACGGACGGCAATTTATCATATCGTTTACAATGTCGTGACTGCGTGTTCACACCTAACTGACATTGCTTACTGTCGTACTAACACATTTTTTCATATATTTAATGGAAACCGATAAAAACGATTGTATACAACTTATTTCATTTTAACATAAATGATCTTATAATGTACGAAGTTTAATCATGCAGTTGTAGTTTTAAATACAGTGAGCTAACCCAACTGCATTGGTGAGAAACACTTTTCACACGTTTTCAACGCCTTAATCTTAAATAAGTACCTGTCAAAAATGATTTGCTTTGTTTATTGTGTGCAGTGCGAATAAGTACAAGCACATTCGAATCGAATACGTATTAATACGCATTAATGCAAAAGTTCTGCAGAGTAGACTAACCCGGAGGGATACTATTTCATGCCTGAGGTTGTAATTATTTGTTTTCAGTGTCATACGGCAAGACGAAGCGAGGAGCGCGCGTCATATTGGTGAACGAATACAAATTCACCAAGCACAGAACCACGGGTGTAAAAACAAGATGGTGGTGCGCGACACATCGGCAAAGAGGCTGCAGTGCAAGCTTCTTTACGGTGGAAGGCAATTTCTTCAGAATCTGCAATGAACCCAACCATGTTTTTAAGATTATGATATGCTTGACGAACGGTCAAGACTTGTGATTTTTCTGCTCACTTGTTTAATGAAAAATATGTTATGATACAGATTAGGGTGATATTGCTCTGTGAGTTAAGCATTGGCTGTGTTTTATCTATTGATCACAATATGACATCTAAAGTATAAATTACGGAATTTGTCTCTGAATACCAAACATTACTCATAAGTAATCAAAAGTAAAAATACTCTGCTAATATTTTTGTTTGCTTATATTAAAACGTATGAAAAGGTAGATTCATATTTCTCTTATTGGTGTATTGACTTTGTTATGTTTTGACTTATAAGTCGTGAAAGATATGATTAAGTTCGTATGGCACCATGGTTATTTGTATATTTTCTCAATAAAAAGTTATGGTTGGTACAATGTGGTTTTCTTCTTTACAGGTACTCTGTGACAGCGCGACATTTGATGAACCACATACAAAAAATATTGAGTTTCACCACTAGATACACCCCCTATGAGATGTTACTTTTCAATAGGTTTAGCTATGTTCTCTTAAATTTTTGATTACAGTAAAATGGACGCATACGTCCCGTGACTTTTCACGGAAACAGCAGAAAATCGCATCAGGGCGGGTGACCGACTTTTATAACTATTTACATATTTGTGTCAAACAGGAATATTAAATAGTTATCTTCCAATCTCAATGACGCTTTTAATAAAGTATTAGGATGCAGCAGAACTTCTAAACATATGTACATATAATAACGCAAACTTCTAGTTAAATTAGCCAGTCAAATGGACCAAAGCAGTTCATGAAACGCCGGCATCCAGTAAAATGGCTAGGTCGAAATAATTCGAAACTTTACTTTTTTAAAGTTAGTCCCTTCAAGATTCAACCAATTGATTCAATTATTGTTCTGTATATCCACCACAGTGCCACCAAAACTAATATGGCGTGAATACCGCCAACTTACCGGTTAAAAAGTTAGCTTATTTATTGAAAAAGGCCAGACTATAAAACATCACGCTGTAATGGGAGAGGAGGAGAAGGAGAAAACTCTCATCATGCGGACGAATTCACGGGAGACCGCTAGTACCTTTTAAAACTACAATATCTTTCAAAGACACACTCAACTTAATTACAACTTTTTTTTGTTCAGCACTACTATGTGGCAATTTATTTGCTATGCATACGCTTCAAAAAGGAAAACGAAGAAGACGCTGTCTTGGGTGTTACGAAAAATTAGGGCTTTCAGTAAATGTTTATTACGTTCAATGTGAAAAAATATTCTGTTTTGACTGCTTCAAAGAAAAATATTTAATTTATTCTTAATGACTTGATATAGTATTTTTATTTATGTATTATTTTAAAGTTACCCTTTTTCATTTTTCCCATTGCTGAGCTAAAATCTCTCCCAAACCTGCCAGTGACTCCCCTTATCTCGCTAACAAAAAATAGTAACATCTAAAATGTTTCCACTACTAGAAAAGAGATACGAGTTAAAAAAATTGAGTATTGCAAACCACGGATTGTATGAGAATTGGGTTCCTCAGGGAATTAATAATGGCTATTAGTAAACTTGAGACCCTTCGACTAAAAGCGCAGCGTCGGACGTCCATCGACAAGATGGACGGACGATCTAGTAAAGATCGCTGGATCACACTGGATGCAGATCAGTCACTGTGGAAAACCGTGGGGGAGGCTTATGTTCAGCAGTGGACGTCCTTTGGCTGATAATGATGATGATTAGTAAACTTGCTTACATAAACACGATAAAGATGTATTTTTTGACCGTTTAAAAACACCTTATTTGAAATACGCAATCATACCTTAAAGTTTTATTTGGTATGTTTTTTTAAAGATCTTCTTCTTCTTCTTCCTAGCAACTGTCCCGTATGGTGACGGGGTCTGCTTTCCGACTATTCTTCCTCCACTTTGCCCTATCCTGGACGTCACTTTCGGTTAAGTCGCAGCTTTCTAGGTCTTTCTTAATGAGACTCAACCACCGCAGTTTAGGCCTTCCTCTTCGCCTTTGACCCGGCAGTTTTTGGTTGAGTACTACATTGCAGATGTTTTTTTAAAGATGTTTTATTATAATATATTAATAAAATTTTAGATTTATAAAAATCGTCTTTATCATTATTTTAGATGCAGTCTTCACGACGACGTCTCGTGGCGCACGCATCATATACATTGCTGGGTACAAGTTCTTCCGCCATCGTCAGAGTAGGATGAAGACGAGGTGGTTCTGCGGAACCCACCACCACTTGGGCTGCAAGGCTGTGGTCTTCACGATAGAACCTGACATCATCGTCAAATACCGCAACGTTCACAACCATCCGCCGAAGGATTATTTGAGTCCAAACTAGTTAAACTTTACGGGCAGTGTCGACTTCTAATTTGGTGACGAGTTATATTGCAATTAAGAGTATTGAATCTTGTCATTGAAGTATGCTAAAGATAGGTGTGGAAGTAAAAAAAATACGAGCCTATTTTGAGAAAAAAACATTCTAGTCATGGTTGTAGCAATGCTATGATAAACGACACGACACGATGACACTGCAGTACGTACGGTCGGGATCTCTGCGGCCTTACTACTTTTTAACAAAAATCGCTGGCACACAGGGCACAAAAGTGGCCGTCATTTCAAACAAAAGATGAAGCAAACTATTTGAGATCTTAAAGTAAGTAATTAGAGCCCTGACACCTCGACTAAACCTCCGTAAAAGGTTATTAGATCTTGGAAGAGTAGAAGGTGTCCAACACCTTCCGAAAGTTTTTTTTACATTGTTTAAAGTGTTTTGAACCTTGTTTAAAGTGTTTGTTTGTTACCAAGAAAAGTGTTTTGAAGAATACAATGTATTTAACCTCTTACGCTGCCCTTATGGAATCTTGCTCGTTATACAGACTCTTTTAATAAACAAAATGTCTGTACCATTTTCGACGGCATTTATTTATGGTGTATCGGTAATAAAAATAATGTTTATAGGTTTAAAAAATACTTAACATACGAGAAAGTGTAGTTAGATTTGAATATACTATGGGCTAATAATTAATTTTAAAAATACTGACCATGTACGGACATCAGCACGTAAAGGTAAACACTGTGGTATCTTGTTCACTTGTAATAAGGGCTAGTTTGCAACAAAAGTGGGTAACCTGATGTGCTGGCCACTGTACATAGTACATAATAATACATTTTTATTTCCAAAAGCCAAAGTACTTAGTCTCGGTGTCACTCTGTATGTTCTTCCCTAAGCTTGATGATAACCTCATTTTTAACCTTTTCAGAGGCTGTATTCACCACATCATCTCGAGGAGCCAGAACCCTATACATCTCTGGCTTCAGGCTGGCTTAGGCTGCAAGGCTGTGGTTTTCACCGAGGGAGGTGACCAGGTGGTTAAATGCCGTAACAATCATTGTCACCCGCCACAACGAAACCATTTCCCGATGCGGGGTCATTACCCTTATAATATGCATGAAACTCGTTTGTATAATCTATACTAATATTGTAAGGCTGTAGAGTTTGTATATTTGGTGACTAAGCCGCGCTGAACAAGTAACTTTTAATAATTTTTCGCTTTACTTGCTCAGAATCGTTCCATTATCCGTCACGTAATGTTGAGTTGTTGGACACATCACCGGTCATGGGCCGACATATTGCATGAAAATCCATCGCGGCCCATGAAGTGTAATGAGATTGAATTTGGAAGAAGATCTCGTATTATGAACACGGCAGTGTGCGCGAGGTCGCACCAAATAGTTCATAATTCGGAAATTGAGATGGCCACGCCCTGCCTCTAAGTAAAAAAAAGAGATAATACTTAGTGATTTGGCTATGTGACACGGGACACCATTTGTTTAGAATTTCATTCCCATTTATTTCGTGAACAATTTTTAAAAAAACCGACTTCAAAACCAAAATGCACTAAAAAGTCTTAAATAAACTCTTCACCATTGAAAGGAAAGGAATCCGTTTTAGGCAAACAATTTGTTTTTGGAGTCGGTGCTGTGATAGTTGATGCTAGATGGTCAAAGTGATGGCACCGACTCCAAAAAGAAATTGTTTGCCTAAAACGGATTCCTTTCCTTTCAATGGTGAAGAGTTTATTTAAGACTTTTTAGTGCATTTTGGTTTTGAAGTCGGTTTTTACTTTTTTTTAAAGTTTATTTTATTTCTTCATTTTTAGTGATTACATAAGAGGGGGGGGGGGGGTGATGTGATTCTATTTTTTAAGAAGCTACAAATTACCTATCATAAGTTCCGTCATTATAATTACTGAACTCCTAAGCGTTAAGGAGTTCCACCATCAGCTCAGCCCCACAAGATGTTGACTGTCAGACGTAACAACACGTCAACATTAAGATTCTAGTAAAGAAACACTGTACGTGCCTTTAAAATTTGAGGGTTTCCCTCAATTCCACCAAGTTCCCATCATCAGATCCCAAAATGGAAAAAATGGGACCAACTAGAAGGTACACCCTCTAAGTAGGCGAAAAATTTTTTCGATTCGGTCGACAAACGACTGAGATATGAGGTAACATACATACAAAAAAAAAAAGATAAAAAAAAAACATACAGTCGAATTGATAACCTCCTCCTTTTTTGAAGTCGGTTAAAAATGTCATTGTTTTGATAATACTAATGTAACAGGTTAATTTATTATTTTATCTCATTATCAAAATGAATGTGTTGTCCTTGTAAATGTAATTAATTATGGTAAGAAAAAGAATTTTTCAGTAAAAATGTTGGGTGTCATCTCTATGTTTGGTAACTAAACACTGAGCAAGTTATCACTAAGTTTGGAAAAATGGTGGGTGGGCAGTTTCTTTCAGATCTAAATACTTACTTAACTGAATCGTATTTATTTATGAATGGCAACTTGTGTTTGTTCAGGTGAAAATTAGTAGGTATGAATTTAGTAGATAATCTTATAAATTGCCTCTCAAAGAAAAGCAAAAAGTAGAGTATTCAGCACGAGAATAAAGTTGTCTTCGTCTTGGGTCAGCTTAAATTCCTTGCTACACTCAGGATTTTCTATTCCCTTCCTCGCAAACGCTCGGGAGTAAAACTAGTATCTCCCTCGCTTCGCTCGGGAGTCAAAGTTATAATCCTTTCGATTCACTCGTGACTCAAGATGGCACCCGTGCCTTAAGATATTACTGTATTTCCGTTGTGAATAATCTACTAGTATCTGAGCTATTCTTTTACACCAAGTTTTTTCAGTGGTTTGTGGTCAATAAGGATTATAATGTAGGATTACATAACATATAGTAGTTATTGCACACCATTATACAGGTTAATGCTTACCTATTTGCTAAACAAATATGTTATGACAACCCCCCGCGACTTCGTCCGCTCGTTTTGTGCTTGATCCCCTCGCAGCTTCGCAGCGTAAAGTTTTATAGCCCAAAAGCCTTCCTCGATAAATAAGCTATCGAACACAAATAATGTTTTAAATCGACTTAGTAGTTCCTGGGATAAGAGCGATCAAACAAACAATTTAACAAACTGCTAAGCTTTATATTATTAAGTATAAAATGCTTCGAAATGTAGGTGTAAGTGTGGTGATGGTGTACCCGTATTATCATGTCCTTTACAAAAGGCCAAGCCTTAAATATCAACTAATCAATAAAATTAAATAAAAAAAGATTTGATAAGGAATACCCTTTTGAGAGTATTTGATCACCTCATATAACCCCACTTAATAAAAGTTTTTCAGGATTCATTGATCATAATTTTACTGTTTTCTGAATCGTTGACGTGTGAGTGCGTACCTTCCTTTATTCATAGTTCTATGTATAAGGACCTATCAATACTAGTATTAGTTGCTTCGGTACGTAGCCGGCGACTTCGCAATTTCGTCTCGGTGAAGTACGGTACTCATAAGGCGATTTGTACTAATCGAGTCTCCTTTCAGATGCTGAATTCATGAGGTCTGTACGAGGCGCGCAAGCCATCCACATATCCGGCTACAGGTTCCTCCGCCACCGCTACCGCAACGGCAAGACGCGGTGGTACTGCGGTACCCACAGGAAGGCGGGCTGCAAGGCTGTCGTCTTTACAGTTGATAATAAGATCATCAGAAGTTACAATATACACACACATCACCCCGTTGAGACTACAAGGGTTACCGTGTATAGTTCTTTATAGGAGAAACAGAAGAATAGTTAAAACACTGTTGATTAGATGCTAAAGAGATTATTTCTAATTCTAATCTGGCTCAAAGGTTGGTATCAAAACTAATTCTGATGTAGAGAGTGATAAGATTACTCTTTAATTCACATATATTAATTAGTATTGAAAATCGACCAGATAAAAACCAAAAATAAATATAACGCTATGTTAATGTTCTTATAAAGAGTTATAGTTATTTTCGTGTATATTTTCTTAAACACCTAGTGCCTAAAATAAAAACCATGTACTGAAATGGCGAGGTATAATTAGTTTATTAATACTAATTAACTTAATTTTTCAGTGACAAATACATAAAAAACTATAAAAAAAATAACAGCCTATTTCACAATAATAATAAAAATAAAAATACTTTATTGCACACCATAAACATAATTACACAGGATAGTATCTTTGATATTCGCTATAAGTACAATTTAGGCGGTTTATTGCTTGTAGCAATTTCTTCCAGACAACCTTCAGGTAAGGAAAAGCATGAAGAATGAAAGAAGAGGCATGGCGATGAAATTATTCTAAACAAATTTGAAGTGGACAGGTTTTTATAAAGAAACATAAAAGAAGATGATAAGTGCACATTATATAAAAATTAAATGTCAATAAATGATCATAAAATACACACCATAATACAAAATATATAAACTAATACATATTTAAACACATTTACATAAAAATGTATATAAATAAATAGGTAAAAATAAATGCATAATCAGTTGCAACCAGCAGATCCGAGAGCCAATGAAGAATAAAAAGGAGTAGTAAGTAAGTAAGTAGATATTGTTAAGACTATAGAAATTATAAACGAGAAAGAAAAAAGGCTTTTACTTTACGTTTAAAAGTAGGCAGCGTTTTGGACTTCCTGACTGAAAGGGGCAGAGAGTTCCATAAACGGATTGCCTGTATAGTAAAAGATTGTGAGTACGTACGAGAAGCATGAGGAGGAAAAAGGAGGCGTAGTGTTTTGGAGGACCGCATATCACGACCCTGGGGCGGCTGCATGAATTGGAAGCGCTCTTTCAAGTATGGATGAGATTTAGGGTTGAAAAGAATAGTGTAGAGAAGGGATAATACGTGTAAGTCACGACGAAGGCGAATGGGCAACCATTTCAGCTGAGCGCGGTACTCTGAGACATGATCGTATTTACGCAATCCGAATATGATGCGAATACAAAAGTTCTGAAGGCGCTCAAGCTTACTTAGGAAGATCTCGTTGAGGTCTAAATAGCAGCAATCTGCATAATCCAAAATGGGCAGGAGTAAGGCCTGAACAAGCGCAATCTTAGTGGGTATTGGGAGAAAATTACGAAGTCTATTCAATGACGCTGCAGCACCATACACTTTCCTGCTCACCTCAGCCACTTGCTTAGACCAAGTGAGTGCACTATCAATGTGGATGCCTAGGTTTCAATGTAATGGGTTTAATCCTAGGTGCACAATGTCCTAATAAATTCTTGTTTGCGTTATCTACCCATTATGTAGGTACTACATTCGAAATGACGTTTAATGGAATTATCGGTGCTGATTTGTCGGTGGCGAAACTGGGTCCTTAGTATCTAATATTGTACTGACTGACGTAATTTTTATATCATAGAACTCATCTGCGTCAAATGCCATGCAGCCCACTTTTATGAAAAGCACTTATAGCAAAATTTTAAAACACTTACAGTCCCTATGTTTGGCTGACCAAGTTATAGAGGCATGACCCTGAAAGATCAAGGTAGAGTGTTTTATTTTTCTGCCCCAAACAATGAATTTTTTTCCTCAGAAATTAGTTCACCAGGCAGAGCGAAGTTAGCAACAAGAAGACTAGTGGGTAGTGCGGTGCGGCACCGATGCTAACATGTGTCTGCATCGATGATAAATTAAATCTGTTCATTGCGTGAGTCGCGATGCTGAGCCCGTTTTCAAAACGCGCGACTGCATCGATGCTAAAAGTCGCAGTGTGTAAGCTAGGGGTTGGTTCATGTTTTCTAGTTTGAAAGATCTTTTTGATGACGAGATTCTTATAACTAGTTTTTGAAGTACGAAGTCTCCATTTGTGTGTGGTTTTTGTAAGTCACAATTTGATTTGGATATACCGTAAATGCCAACAATTTTTTAGTTAGAATAAGTGTATTGGACCGGGATACAGCTATTATAAGTAATAAATTCGTGCACTAAACTAATGGAATAAATAATTTTACTACATTTTAAGCTCTTCCTTATTATAAGAGCGTGGACTTTATAGTTAGAGTGATGATGAAGATGATAAGGCTTTTTATTATTATTATACTAAAGTTTAAAACTGTCATGGTCATTAACATTTGCTACGGGCTTGATACAGAGAGTTTATGATATTACGTGAAAATTTTCTAAATGTATGAAGCTAAAGTTAATATTACACATTACAGATAAACCCGGCACACAGCAGACCCTATCAAGCGATTTGCATATAGAAAATTTAGTTGGCACAGATCTAAGTTTTTTTTTTGCAAACCCGAATCACGGACATTGGCCCGAAATGATACCGGCAACTACAGGTTCGAAGAAAAAACGCAGCTATATCAAATGCAAAGTGTGCTCAAAGAAGGGGATAAGAAAAGAGACTTACATAAGGTGTAAAGGGTGTACAGATAAGAAACCAGCTCTTTGCCCCCTCTGTTTCGAGGAGTGGCACACCACAATATGATAATATAATATGAACTAGCATATCCGGGAAAGGGAGAAAAAAGCATAATACTATTTCGTATGTATACAATAGTCGAATTGATATCTAGATTGTGAAAATTATGAATATCGACTCCGTGGCTCCGCCGTTGTATGTAATGTGGTGAATAACGCGGTTGTTATCCTTTGTTTATTATATTGTATACTATAGGATATGTTGTATGATAAGTTAAATAAATACTTACTCAATTTTGGGTGATACCACACCACCGTTGTATCTTTAGATATATATGCCATGTATATTTCCATAACACAAGTGCATTAGCTATTTACTTTGGGATTAGAGCTATGTATGTGATTGGTGTCCAATATTTATTTATAGCTTATGCATGACGACCCGTCTGGTGTAGTGGTCGAGAAATCGCCTACTACGCAGCGGGTGCGGGTTCGATCCCCGCACAATACAAACATTTGTGTGCATGAACATGTCTGTTTGTATTGGTCTGGGTGTTTTCTATGTATATTATGTATGTATTTACAAACAAAAAGTATTTAAGTATTATATCCGTTGTCTGGCACCCATAACACAAGCTTTGAGTAGCTTACTTTGGGACTAGATGGCGATGTGTGGGAATGTCCAAAGGAAATAGCTATGCGTAAATAATTAAAAAAATATGTAAAATATAAACTTTTCTTTTACTAGAACTCCATTATCGCATTGCACGCTGACTGTCTAATATATGTCCTTAACGTTGCTTTGCAAACTTTAATTTAGTTATACAAAATTACATCAATGGTGCGAAGATGATGTGATGTTCAAGTCTTGCCGTAGGATCATAGGACTATCAAACACTCACGTTAATATACTATCTCTTACAGACAAAGCGACTTTCTGCAAGACCTCCCGTGGCGCTCGAATGCTACTCTTTAATGGTTACAAGTTCCTTAAACAGATGTGCAAGAATGACATTACAAGATGGTGGTGTGGAACACTAAGAGGCTGTAAAGCAGTCGTTTATACAGATCAAGAAGGCTATATCGTCAAGTACAATAATAAACATTGCCACCCACCACCGCCAAGCATAAAATGTGATAAAATAATTAAGCGAACTGTCCGACCAATTTGTTTCGTAGACTCTTAACCATTAATACGATTGAATGGATTATTGGTAAATTGTTACACTCTGTAGTAAATGTAAATAAAGCTAGACTTAGGTATGTTTTAGGTGTATATCAATACGTTTTTCTATCTAGCCTGATCTATCTCATGTACGTACATCAAGTGTGTCAATTGTATAAATTTCTGTAAAATAAAGTTTCATATCAGAACACAACATACTTAATGTATACAATATTTTAATTACTTTTAAAATAATATAAGTGAATAAATATTTAACTACTTGATTTAAAGATCTAACAGTATTCATCGATGAATTACCTACGCAAGTTGTAAGCTTTGTGTTAATCTTTTTTTAAAATTAATCATTTCATTAAAAAGGAATATCAAGATTGTTTACAATATTCGACTTGTTAAGAAAAACAGATTTTATATTGTCTTTATTTCCAGGTCCTGTATTTTGTAAATCTTCTCAAATAGCCCTTATGATCTTAGCAGGGTTCAAGTATCTGAAGCACACCGTATCAAGTCGTATATTATAAAGACGTTATCAAGAGAAGATGGTGGTACTCACAATCACAGATCATGTCGAGCCGTCATTTATACTATAAGAGATAAAATCTGCAACGTCAAGAATTCACATTATCATCTACCAGGCGGTCGGTCTGCTCCTCAAAGGTCAGGGTGGCTGTGCACGGAAAGCCGCGCCCGGGACTGCCGCGCCGCGGTCGTCACCATCGGCCGCACCATCATCGACCGCCACAACAAGCACAACAACCGCCCAAATAACACGAGACCGCCCTATTCACTTAAGACTTTGGCAACTGACGATTTTTTTTAAGTTAATGATTAATTAGAGTAATCCAAAGAATTTCTATTTTTCAATTACTTAAGCGATGGGACTCAATTGCTTTACTTTCTTAAGAAGGCAATGGGTAGCTCATTAACCAGGCAGCAATTTATCATTAGTGAACGAATGAGCGAGCTAGTGAGCAGGGAGACGGGAGAAACACACGCGTGTGTTTCTGTGTGTTTCGTATACGAAAAACCGGCCAAGTGCGAGTCGGTCTCGCGCACTGAGGGTTCCGTGCCAACTTTAACGGATCAACATTACGCATGTAGTGGTGTAGTGGGAATCCACTTAGTAAAATATTTTTCCACTAAGTAAAATACCACAATATTTTGTTGACAGCAAAGACAACTTTGTTTCTCATAGTGTTTGTATGAAGTACAAAGTTATGTTTGCGGTTGTTGAAAATGTGCTATATCTCAAAAACTTCTCGTTCGATCCCGTCTGAACAAATTTTCATTGAAAGTATTTGTCAGGATCTACATTACATATTTTTTTCAAAATTTACACTAGCTTAGTTTAGAAGTTAGATGGGGGGATGCCCTTTTTACCACTTTGGAAGCGTCTAGCTATGACACGTTAGACTTTAATAGATAATAATTTTAGGAACCTCTATGTCCTTTTTAAAGACCTATCTATTGATGACCCGTCTGGTGTAGTGGTCGAGAAATTGCCAACTACGCAGCGGGTTGCGGTTTCGATCCCCGCACAATACAAACATTTGTGTGTATGTACATGTCTGTTTGTATTGGTCTTGGTGTTTTCTATGTATATCATGTATGTATTTACAAACAAAAAGTATACAAGTATTATATCCGTTGTCTGGCCCCCATAACACAAGCTTTGAGTAGGTTACTTTGGGACTAGATGGCGATGTGTGGGAATGTCCAAAGGATATTTATTTGTCTATAGACACCCCACAAGCAGAGGTTTGACTAATTTTTTTTGCTTTAGTTTTATGTATTGGAGCCCCCCCTTAAATGTAATTATTTTTATTTTTTATATGATAATCGTATAGCGGTTGCCATTCGGCTACGGAACCCTAAAAACGGTCATCTACGTGTGCATTTTATTATTCGCGCCTTCAATCTCTCGCCACTTAAATACCTCAGATGACTTAAGTTTATTCGCGCTCACTATAAAAAAGATCCGTCATCTATAATATATATATCATCTCTACATTTTTAAAACTATTATTAAGCTGAAGAGTTTGTTTGTTTGTACAAATGCGCTAATCTCAGGAACTACTAGCCCAATTTAAAAAAAATATCTTTGTGTTGGATAGCTTATTTATTGAGGAAAGCTTTAGGCTATAAAATATCACGCTGCAATGGGAAGATGGGAAGCAAGTCGCGGGGAACCGCTAGTTGTACTATGAAACTAAAAAGTTTGTTTGTTAGTTTGAACGCGCTAGTCTCCGGAACTATTGAAACGATTTAAAAAAAAAATACTGGATAGTTTACTTATCAAAGAAGGTTTCAGGCTATAAAATATCGGCACTAATTTAAAGAGGCAGTTGTAAATAGCAGTTTTTGTAAGTTAAAAATTATAAATGGCACGTTAAATAACTAGTTCAGCAGTTAAAACTTAGCAGTAAAGTCAACTGAAATGAGTAATAAAAAATAATTAAATGGATCAGTGAATATGTAATTGAGCAGGAAAATAATTAAATTGGTGGTAAAAATGATTGAACGAGCAGTTACATGTGGGCAGTAATAAATAGGAATTTGTCAGTAAGAAATCTCATTCTAAGCAATTCTATAAACATATTCATTAGGTGGTAAAATAAAATAAAATAAACAGAACTTAGGTAGTAATGAAAAAAATATTACTTTTGCTTTGACTGAAGGAATTAAAAAAACAGATTGTGTAATAATAGAATTCTTATTTGTAATTCGAAACATACTTAAGTAATGACAATGACATACAGCCGGTTTCCGATTTGAGCATTTGAGTGAAAATCTGTTGAGATCTGCTCAAATAGTTGATGAGTACTTAAGTTTCCTACGTTTCATTCGTAAATTTTTGATTGTCTCAAACCTCATTCAACTGAGTTTTGTCCTTGATTATACTGCAACGTTCCGTTACGAGTAAAAACAACCGATTTTTACCGGTTTTTATTTATAAAGATATTTGGTTTCATTATAGGCATTAATAAATTCTGGATTTCATTACGTTAGTTATATATTCCTAAGAGCATCAGATTGCGAATAAGTTTTCAAGTCAAATAGGCACTATTCTATATTGTAGTTCAATTCTTAAAATTAAGTTGTGAACAACTACCGAGAACAGAATGTCTTTTGTCAATCAATCAATGTCAATGTCATACTCAAACTTGATAAAGTTTAATTTCCGGTAATGTTTGATAATTGAAAAGTTTATAAGTTGAAAAACTTCGAAATCATTCATCATCATCATTATCGGCTAAAGGACGTTCACATTACATTCACAGTTTTCCACTGAAACCGATCACAAGCGGTCTGCATCCAGTGTGAACCCGCGATCTTAACAAGGTCGTTCGCACATCTTGTCGGTGGACATCCCACGCTACGCTTTTGATCGAAAGGTCTCCACTCTAGAACTTTTCTGCCCTAACGGCCATCAGTTCTTCGCGCTATGTGCCCTGGCCACTGCCACTTGAGCTTACTGTTTCGTACCTATGGATATGTCCGTTACCTTAGTTCTTCTACGTATCTCCTCGTTTCTGATTCGATCTCGCAGAGAAACACCGCGCATAGCCCGCTCCATAGCTCATAGTGCATATAGCATAGTGTGATTTTGAACTTCTTTATGAGGTCAATAGTTAGAGAACACGTTTTGGATCCGTATAGCATCTCTGGTAACAGACACTGGTTGAAGACTTTCGTATTCAGACACTGAGGTTATTCAGACGAGAAGACGCTCTTGCGCAGTTTCCTAAACGCTGCCCAGCAGATTTGGATTCGACGATTGACCTCTTTCTCAAAGGAGAAATTCTTTCAAAGTTTATGAAATGGAAACCACAAAGTAAAAAGATGTCCTAACTACACACAGGAAGAGAAGGAAAATTATAGTGTTCCTGTAGTGAAAAATAATAATAATTAACATTTAAAACGGAATTTTAAAAATAAATCAATGGAATTAGTAAGAAAAATATACTTTTAAAAGATTAAATTAGGATTCTTACAAAAAAAAATGGTATAAAAAAATTAAACAAGATTTTCAGGTAAAGATTTTAAAGAAGCTGCCAAGGATAACATATCTTAATGCTTACTACGAGTATTTCCTTTTAGGATTTGGCACACTGGTTGCGGTCTGCGGTTCGGTCCATACAAAATTGATCGGATGCAGGCAATTTTGTATGGACCGGATCGCATACCCCAACCAGTGTGCCAATCCTTTTTTCTGTTATTTGTGTTCACCTTTATATATTTGTGAAAAATATAACTTTGTCTGAATTATAGTACATTTTGAGATAAATATAATTTTGAATTCTTATGGTGTTTTGCCTGCAATTCCTCATCACCTGTTGCAGCTTGATCTATTACAGCTCTAACCTTCCCCAATTACCTACGCAGGTCGCAAATTTCGCAAATTCTCGAAAATTTGAATTTAAGTAGGACTTAAGTACTCTCATTGGGTTGCTTAGCTATCAGACGCTTAAGTTCACAGTGAGCAGGCTTTGAGTACTGTCAGTAGTGTTGTGCAACGCAAATTTCGAGTTAAGCACTAGTTGATGTCAAGTTGAAAATTCTCAACCTCAAATGCTCAAATTACACTTAAACTTAATTCAAAAATAGAAATACTTTTGAGTCATACTTAAGTCGAGCTTAAGTTGTTCTCAACGTCAAATGCTCAATTCAGAAACCGGCTGATAGAGTTGCTTCGTAGCAGCTTAAATAAACTTATTGTATAATAAGAGCAGGTTTAGCTTTCGACGGTCTGCCTCTCTTCCTTTTTGTCCGATTGGAATGTTTTAAGCTTTAACTGGAGTTACGGCGTACTTCAAGCGTACGACTTCGGGTATCTCCGCTCGCTATGATCTGCTGAACTATTTATCAAACCGTTCATTCCATCATTTTTACCGCTTATTCATTAATTGGACTGCTCAATTATTTTTAGAATGGACATTGTATGATAAAATAACTGGCTAATTGATTTTTTATTACTGTATATGTTTTAGTTTCGTATTAATTTAACAACCGCCATTAAATTAAATAACTGCTGAATATGTTTTCCAACTGATCATAATAACATCTCGAATATTTAAATAATAGCTCAAATAATTAGTTTCCTAAAAATATCACACTACGAAGGGACAGAAAGGAGAAAACTCAAAATGCGCGGACAAACCGATGACACCGCTAGTTATATATAAATAAGAAATAAACTTATGTACCTGATCACTTCAGACCTGGAGCCCTATTTTTGAAACACTGACGTCAATATGGCGTGTGATGTCCGATTTTAGAATTAAAAACAGTTTAATTCCAAACAGGACTGATTAAAATGAACATAACGTAAATTTGTGAGTATTTTCTTTTTTATTGGTTTTCGTTGATTTTTAGTTCGCTTTCGGACGAAAATCACACGCCATATCCAAGCGAGTGATTCAAAAATACCCTGGGGCCCTGGGGCCCTGACCTCCAGTTTTAGACCACTACTCATGCAATATTGAGATAAAAAATATATTTAAGTTCTTAAGGTTGGTTGATGTACCGATATAATTATTTAAAATAATGTAAAAAAGAAGAAATAGGTTAATTAATGTAGATATTCAAACCTTATAAAATGTAGAGACGGTTCCATTAAATGGGAATCATTTAATGGAACCGTCTCTACATTTTAGTAGTAGAGTAAAGTAGTAAAGGATTTGTGATCGATATTTAAACGAATTATTGTGATATTATTTGTAGACAGCAGTCTCAGATCTTAGTATTACATCTTTCAAAGATTTTTTTTTTCAGTTGTAAACTGTAGCTAACTTTTTGTTTGTAGTTTGCTAACTGATAAAAAATAAAAATATTGGACACCAATCGCATACATTGCTCTGATTCCAAAGTAAGTAGCTAATGCACTTGTGTAATGGAAATCAAACACAACGGTGGTACCACAACACCCAGACCCGAGACAATATATAATATAGAAAAAATTTGATTTCTATATTAACCGACCGGGAATCGAACCCGGCACCTCGGAGCGGCTACGCCTTGAAACCAGCGTGCTTAGCCACTACACCATGGAGGTCGTCTGTATATTAAAGTGAAGTCAAAAAGTGAAAGAAGTCTGTCGACTGAATATTAAAATGCTCACTCTCTTGATATGTACTCAATTAAAATTATCTTTCTTATAGGTATAATGTTCAGTCATGTGCCTTTTTGGGTGTATATTGCAACTATGATATTGTTATGTAGCTATTGTTGTTTACATTTTACGTGCTGTCTTCTTTTATTTAATAAACAATATGGAGACTTTTATTTCTTGTTATATGCAAAGTACCAAGAAATATTGTGATTTTCCTGTGTACCCTCTGTAAAACTTTTGTAGTCGATAGAATGGGGTCATATTTGCGACCACGAACAAGTAAAACGGTGCTTCTACTAAATGCAGGTTTATGTACTTTGCCTATAAATGCAAAATAATATTATAGTTCCAAACGATATGTGCACTTTTTGCGGAATATTTTAAGAATTCCTTCTTTAGGGTTTTGTAGTCAAATGCAAAAAAAAACGAAATCCTTATAGTTTTGTCATTTTCACACACCATCTATCCACAGATGCGCCGCAAATATTGAAAGGAGTAAGAAACGGCGTCCATGACGCACTGTTGTGGCAAAATCAGTATTACGGTATCCACAGCACAGGGAGGAACGGCCAGATTCGCTGGAGATGCTGCAAGCATTCCAGGGGCTGCAAAGCGGTCGTGATCACCAGACACGGTCATATAGTGAGAGTGACGTTGGAACACAATCACAAGTAACAGTCATAGTAAAATATATCACTCTCTTGTTGAAAAAATACTTGACTGGTTTAATTGAACGTACGATTTCAACAAGCTCAAGAAGAAAAAAAAATGTTATATACAATGATATTTTTTATAAACTTTGTTTACTTTTTAAAAACAGTAGTTATGTTATACACTTAATTACAAATATATTATTTGTGACTTAATAAAGTATCTTGTACATTAGCAGTTACCACTTTTTCAGTATGCTATTTTGCGTAATTTCAGGCGTTAAGTCCACTGACAAAACGTGGCCTGGTATCTGTTATTTTATTTTAACTATAAAAAATATCCAAGTTAATAGGCTTAAGTAGGTATAGTACGTATGGTCTGATTTTCTTAAGTTTTTGCTACAGATGAACGTTTCCACGAACGAAAAAAAAAACTGACAAGAGCAGAAAGACTGGAAAGAAAGAGAATTGCAGAAAAGAACCGATTTGAGCGCATGCGTCAAGATCCGGAATGGCTCAAAGCTTACAGGCACAGAGAAAGAGTGAAATATGAAAAGCGAAAAGCGCGAGGACATTATGACATCAGCAATTTACCAAAAGCGGAACAGATTAGACTAAGGCAAAAACATAACGAAGTGGCAAAAAGACACTATCATAGAAAAAAGCTGAAAAAACTTTTACAGGACGAAGAATGCATTCTTGGCGATACTACCTAATCTTATTACCTAACTGCTCTATCTTTTATTTTTTCTGCTTTATTTTTGCCATATAAATAAAAATGACTTTATTTTCATTCTGTGTTAGTAACACCACACACAGCTCGATAACAGATGGACTGATGATCATCATCATCATTATTCTCAGCCAAAAGACGTCCACTGCTGAACATAGGCCTCCCCTACGGCTTTCCACAGCGACCGATCACTAGCGGTCTGCATCCAGTTTGATCCTGCGATCTTTTTAAGGTCGTCCGTCCATCTTGTTGGTGGACGTCCTACGCTGCGTCTTTGGTCGAAGGGTCTCCAAACTAGAACTTTCTTGCCCAACGCCGCCGCCGTTTGTTGGCCGTTGGGGCAAGATAATCTTGATTTACATTGTGTTCAATTTGTCCGCCTTCATAGGGGGTTACTGTTGTTAAAAAGTGTTACCTTATGATATAGGGGGGAAGGGGGTTGAAAGAAGTTCGTCGGGAGCGTTTGAAGAGTGCCGACCACCAACGCGCGCGCTACGCACGCCCGCACTTTTGTCAATGAAGCAAGAGTCTTACTGTCAAGAGTCTTACTGTCAATCAAGCAAGAGTAGGGTGGCTGCCTGGAATGTAAAATTATCTAATTAACCAATATTTAATATTAAATTATCAAATATTGGCAACAGTTTGCATACATGTATCATATACGATTAGGACGGATGATAGCGCGCGTCTCCGTGGATGGCACTATCTACCCGGTGTTGCAAGAAGGGTGTACCAGCGAATGTCTACTGGTAGGGGACACCGGAACCTATCGATCTGACCCCTATGTATGGTCAGAAATTCAATAGATTCACTTTAGAACTATTGAATTTCTATCATTCTATAATATTATATCAAAAACCCTTGGAGTCCTCTAGTAAGTGATACATATTTTTTAGTTCGTTTGCTTCTAGATGTCAACGAAAATGAAGTTTATGAACCAGGTCTTATCGTGTAGGTAAAGATGAAAATATTCGAAACCTGACTC
Source organism: Pyrausta purpuralis (assembly GCA_963924145.1). Taxonomy (NCBI): domain Eukaryota; kingdom Metazoa; phylum Arthropoda; class Insecta; order Lepidoptera; family Crambidae; genus Pyrausta; species Pyrausta purpuralis. The sequence goes on from OZ001643.1 coordinate 27,580,522, forward strand.
TCAAACGGCCATCACGACCCGTCTGGTGTAGTGGTCGAGAAATCGCCTACTACGCAGCGGGTGCGGGTTCGATCCCCGCACAATACAAACATTTGTGTGCATGAACATGTCTGTTTGTATTGGTCTGGGTGTTTTCTATGTATATCATGTATGTATTTACAAAAAAAAAAGTATTTAAGTATTATATCCGTTGTCTGGCACCCATAACACAAGCTTTGAGTAGCTTACTTTGGGACTAGATATGGCGATGTGTGGTAATGTCCAAAGGATATTTACCTATTTTTTTTTTACCTATCATTGAAAAGTATGTGGTGCTACTGTTACTCAAAAGATCAACACCCGAGCGGTCGCATGAGACCGCATAACAATAGAATATCTATTGTGTCTCGTTCACATACGCTTGAGGGATTAAGAACATAGTGTTTGAAGTGTAGAATAGGGCTATATTTGACAAAAAATTGAAACTGTTTCTTTTACTTTTTAGTCGAAATCGGCTAGGGGGACTATTATTCATCATCATCATCATCATTCTCAGTCAAAGGACGTCCACTGCTGAACATAGGCCTCCCCCACGGCTTTCCACAGCGACCGATCACTAGCGGTCTGCATCCAGTTTGATCCTGCGATCTTTATAAGGTCGTCTGTCCATCTTGTTTTTGGTTGAACTATTATTATTATTATTGTAACAATACTACCTCGCAAAGGCTTTTTTGGTCGAAACACTGAAATCCATTACTAGTCTTAGACGTCGTCTTAGACCCACAAATATCAATTTAAGATATAGGAAAAGGTGATACAGGTCATCATTCAAGAAAATTATAAGGCTTTCTTTCATTGTTTTTTTTTTGTTATTCTCGACGTAGAAAGTAAAACTTGAAGTAAACTTTGTTTTCTTCCTAGGGTATTATGTGACCTCTGATCCGATGAATGCCAAGTTATGAGAGTAAAAAGTTACTTACATTACATGATTGTAGCATACGAGTAGCTATCCGTCAATCAACCTATTTATGATTTTAAGAAACAACGTATGATATACAAATAAAATTAATACAAGTGACCATCTAACAAGACCAGCCAATAATTTAATAAAATCCTCTCTATTGCTTTCAGAATTTGAGATTGGATTAGCGGCGTTATTGCCAAATGGTAACGATCTACAAGCAGACATTGAGGATGTTGAAGAAGACGACAGAATCAAACGACCAATTCGGATAAGACCAATAGACAGATATGACGGTATCAATCACTTTCCAGGTCATTATGCAGCCCGAGGTAGATGTTCACATTGCTGTAAAGGGAAAACGTTCATTAAGTGTATTAAGTGCAAAGCTAGACTCTGCTTTACGAAAGAAAGGAATTGTTTCTTTTACTTTCATCGCTATCTATAGTAAATAGAATATTAATAATAAGAATTTGGAGTACCTCATTATTATTTTATTATTATTATTGGTTGTTGGGCTCTAATGTTGCCATCTCGACCAGGTATGATCTATTGTGGCGCCCTTATATTTAAATTTCACTGCTTAGTCCCGTTGAGTCTATAAACTTCCAGATTCTTTGGAGCGTGATATTTGCTATCTCATCCGGGTGTATGATATGCCGCCCGAGATGGATACTTCTTTTGCTCATAAGCGGTCCGCATGAGCAGAGAATATGCATGGCCGTTTCTTCTTCTGTATTACAGAATCTACATAGAGCGTCTTCGGTCATGTTCATATTGGCAAAATGTTTGTTCAGTTTGCAATGGCCAGTTAGTATTCTGGTTACTGCACAAGCTTTGTATCTTTCGAACTTTAACAGTTCTTTAGCTACTTTGTTGTTGTAACCTCGAATTAGTGCTTTTGAGTGTTCTTATCCCTGTAGACTTCCACGACTCAATGGCCTCTTGTTTACAGAGGGTGGTTAGAAGCGTGGTGGCGCGTTGTTTAGTGATGCCACAGAAAGGTTCTACACCGATTTGAGGGTTGTCGGCTCCTTCTCTAGCAAGTTCATCTGCTATTTCGTTTCCTTCAATCTTGGTACCCATGTAAGTGTGACTTTGTTGGTGTTTCTCAGTTCATTCAATGTCTCAGTACATATTTGCACCAGTTTTGACATTTGTTCGAAGGATTTTAGAGCCAGCAATGCAGCTTGGCTATCAGAGTTGATGTAGATGTGTTGGTTCCGGAGTCTCTTCTCAAAGTTTATCTCTGCACATTTGTTTATGGCAAAGACCTCGGCTTGGAAGATGGAGGTTTCAGTCCCCATGTTTACACTTACTTTGAGCTTAGGCCTCTCTCCGTAGACCCCACAACCTACATCATTTCCTTTTTTGGATCCGTCCGTGTACCAGACGTGGCTACCTTTCTTAAATGACATTTGGCCTTCAAGCCATTTGCCTCTAGAAGGTATATTTACGGAGTATAGCTTAGTAAAGTTACATTCCGTGTGCATGTCGTCACTAGGCATGCTTAGTAGTCGGTTTTCAAGTACTGATTCCTTGAGTCTTATCAGATTTCGAGAAGCCCATCTGACTTTCGTGCGGGAGCAGATTCTATAGGTGCTCTGCTTGGCTTCTTTTTGTACGTGTAAATGCAGAGGTGTTAGATCCAGCAGAGCGTTCAGAGCTGCCCCTGGCGTCGTAGACAGTGCTCCAGTTGCTGTAATGCAGGCAAGCCTTTGCAGGCTGCTCAGTTTCTGTATTGTTGTCGCTTGGTTGACCTTGCTGTACCAGACGGCAGGTGCATATGTTATTACTGGTCTCACGACCGCTGTGTAAAACCATAGGGCAATTTTGGGTTTTAGTCCCCATCTTGACCCCGCCATTCGACAGCAGCTCCACAGAGCCATTTTGGCTTTTTGAATGATATTATCTAGGTTCGAGTTCCAAGTAAGTTTTTGGTCTAACGTTACCCCTAGATACTTGGTTTCACTAGAGTAAGGAAGAATTTTACCGTTTAACTTGGGATTCACCAGTTTTTCCAGTTTTCTCTTCCTTGTGAATGGGATTATCACTGTTTTATCTGCATTGATAGATAATTCGTTTTCTCTACACCACTTACTTATGGTGTTGAGAGCGCCTTGCATTAGACTAGAAATTGTGCTGAGGCAGGGACCTCTGATAATCACTACCAGATCATCAGCATAGCCTTGTGTATCATCGTCTTTTTCTGCCATCTTAACAAGTAGTTGGTCTACTGCTAGGGTCCATAGAAGTGGAGACAGTACTCCACCTTGTGGACATCCTCTCGTGGCAAGGAATTCAAGCTTTGAAGCATTGAGGGTAATGTTTGCTACTCGATTTGAGAGCATGTTTTTTACTCATCTGATGGTGCTTTCATCTATCCCTTTTGCCTCCATTCCATTAAGAATGGTTTCTATAGGGGTATTATCAAATGCACCTTCAACATCTAGAAAAGCACACAGGGCTGTTTGCTTATCCTCTAGGGATTTTTGCACCTTGTCGACCAGATCGAGGAGGGCTGTTTCAGTGGATTTTCCCTTTTGGTATGCATGCTGGTTGATACTTAATGGCCTGTCCACTAAGTATTTGGCCGTAATGTACTGGTCTACAATCCTTTCCATGGTCTTCATTAGGAAGGATGTTAGACTTATGGGTCTAAAGGATTTGGGTTGTGAGTAGTCTCTCTTCCCTGTTTTTGGTATAAAACGTACTTTGACCCAATTCCATGGTTCTGGTATAGCACCCCAGGCGTAACTTGCTCTGAATATTTTTACCAGATGTGGAAGAAGCAGGTCATTTCCTTTTTGCAGCAGAGCAGGAAAAATGCCATCTTCTCCCGCTGATTTAAATGGTTGGAATTTTTCCAAAGCCCATCTAATCTGGTTAGGCCTAAAGATATTAGCGGCCTTATTCTAGTCTGAGCATTTTGCCCTATGGAATTCATCATTCCTTTGGGTGTAGCTTTGTGTGTCGATGTACGAACCCGGAAAGTGTGAAGACCTAAGGAGATCTAGAGTCTCCATCTCAGTGTTCGTAAATGTGTTACCTGGCTTTTTAAGTAGTCCAAGATATTTATTTGGGGTCTTAGCGAGTATTTTGTGAATTCTTGCTCCTTTGTGGGTTTGGGAAATTTGTTCACAAAAGCGTCGCCAAAAAACTCTTTTGGCTTTTCTGATTTGTTTGTTATATTCTGTAAGGGCCTTGCCGTACTGGTCCCAATTGCACGGTTTGGCCCGGTTGAATATACGGCGTGTGGTGGTTCTGAGCTTTTCCAGTTTTTTGTTCCACCACACGGGTGATTTGTTCGGCTTTATTTCTCTTTCGGGACAGCTCTGTTTGTAGGCATCTATTATGCCATTGTTGAGCATCTTGACCGCGGCATTAAGAGAGTCAGGTGTTTTGATAGTTTTGGGTATGTCCTTTAGATTCTCGCTGAGTATGGTTCTATACATATCCCAGGAGGTGTCTTTTGGATTTCTCACTCTTATGTGTTGAGCTTCTGCTAACCCGGAAACATCAAAAAGTATATGTCTATGGTCGGACATTGAATTCTCGCTGCTGACGTGCCATTTTGTTACACATTTTGACACATTTTTTGTTGCGAATGTTAGGTCTAATACTTCTTGTCTATTTTTTGTTACGAATGTTGGCGTGTGGCCATTGTTCAGCACATGTAGACAATTAGTTAGTAGAAAATCGGATAGTAGCTCACCTCTTTTGTTCGTATCCGAGCTCCCCCAGATGGTATGGTGGGCGTTAGCATCGCATCCCACTATCAGCTCCGACTTTTGTCTTCTAGAATAATCCAGGACTTTAGTCAGTTCTTCAGTGACATCCTGCTTATCACCAGGAAGATATGCCGAGCAGAAAAGTACTTTGGACCTATTCGGCCCTTTGACTTCTACGTATGCGGTGACTGTATCTTCGCTGCAAAGTTCTGGAACAGGTAAGAAGTTAATATTTTTGTTAAATACGATGCAGGCCCAAGGTTTAAGGCCTTTTTTGTTTACAAGGATCTTACCCGCATTGTTCAGACCGGCTACCACGGAATCGGCGTTTATCCATGGTTCTTGAATGAGAGCGATGTCCAGGCCACCTTCGCTGAAGATCTTCTCTACAACCGCAGAGGCTGCAACAGCGTGGTGTAGATTGACCTGGAGCACCGCCAGCCCCTTTGGGCGTTGAGGTTGACGGGGACTACTGGCTGTGGGAGCCGCGGCGCCCTTGTGTGCCCCGCCGTCCTCGGTTTGTACCCCTGCTGTGTCCCCTACCTCTGGACGGATGTGCGCCCCTAGTGGCCCCCCTGTGGAGGGGAAACCGCGTACCTCTTCCCCTATTGGTCCCTGTCGAAGTGGAGGTGGAGGGAGTTGGAGGAGGGTTGTTCCGTTGTGGTCCTGCACGGACCTGCACGGTGCCCTCAGCGGGAGTGGTTGTAGGTATGGGGGTTGGGGTGGTGTTGGTTGCGGTGGAGGTCGAGGGTTCAGCGGGAGGTGGATCAATGGTTAAGGTGATAGGGCCTCTGATCCTGAACTGGACCTTTTTGAAGCCAATGTTGACCTTTAGGTCCGCAATCTTGAGGGCCTCAAACGAGTGGTCGTCCAAGGATACGGTCAAGGTAAGACCTCCCTTTTCGACCTTCGTGTTGAGGACCTTCCAGTGTTCGGTGTTCAGACCCTCATTCTGAGCACCGAAAAGTTCTAAGGCCCGCTTTGCGCAATCGGCCTCAGAGCTTGGGATAAACACCACCCCCACATTCGGTTTCCGGATGTCAGCCTCGTTCATGAGAACGAGTCTCGCCTCCGGCCACGGTCTGAGGGGGGGTATTTTTCTCTCAAGCCATGCTTTAGACCGCTCATTCTCACATGTAATGAGAAGCCAGCCTGGCTTGAAGGAGCAGCCCTTAAATTTAGGCCCTTCACCCATTCCGGATTGAGCGATGCTTTGCAGGATGGTATTGCGCAGCGACTCCAGTTGTGTGTCAGTCATCAAGGACTTGGAGTCTTTTATGCCAACCCGGATTGAGCGTACGGCCTCGCTGTAGGCTACGGTGGTTGGGGTGTCTAAGTCCTCACTCACCTTTGGGGCTTTGGTGATATGTCCCTTTGGTGATTCTTCCTCTGAGCGAACCCGTTTGACCGGTTTGCGCGCAGATTCATGTGAGGATGTAAACTTATACCCCATCTGCTTCAGCTCAGCGAAGCTCTTTAACGCTAGTGTTGAAGCCATACTCGGCTCCACTCCCAGCTGTCTCAGAGCCACGAAGCGCTTTTTGGCAGCACTTGACAGTTTCCTGTCACTACGTTTGGAGGCGGTGGATTCATCAGCCGGCGAGGTTGAGCCGCAAGCAGCCCTTTCCGCCGTGCTGATGGAGTCCTCTGTCTCCATGGAGAGTTGCTCCGATATTTGGGCAGGTTGCTCTGCGCCTTCTATCAGAGGCATAAGTTCCTGGCATAGGTCTTCCAGGTTACCATCGTCTTTATTTTTTAAATCTTTATTCATGTTGGTCCCACGAGTAGCTAGGGAAAGTAGGTCCACTTCGGCAGAGCCCCGCATGCCGGAGTAAGGCTAGATACACCTCGAGGTCGCTTGGTATCGAGGGCCCACCGTTAACGACTGAGCTCCCCCTCAGCCACGCATCTCTCGGCACGGTACGGATAGCACCTTAGATTGGGGATGGTATCGAGTCTTTAGCCGCCAGATACCACGTCATTGAGATCCCAGAGTGGAATTTCAATGCCGCACTACCTGGCGTTGCACAGGGTGAACCGCGACAGGCGCTACTGCTTCCCCTCTGACGAGTCAGAGTGGATTCAGTAACATCCCAGTCGTCACGTGAAGGTAAGTCGAACTGACACCCCTTGTAGTCACATACCTTACACGAAACATGTTTATTTTTTTTCAAGACACTCCTTACATTGGTTATTTATATTGCTCACTGTATTGATATTTATGTTTCGATTTGTTACACATTTACAGGCAACGTCTACCCTATAGAAATATGGAAAAATAGTAAACACATTACAGTGAATGGATTCAAATATGGTATGCATCTTGTGTCGCGTGGCAAAGCTCGATGGCGATGCGTCAAACAGTGGAAGAAGTGTACAGCTGCCATATTTACGATTGGAAACTACATCTGTAAAATTAAAGAGGACCATAACCATCTGCCAGAAGCTGAATAAAATATGTACTTTTTAACTAACATTAGAATCCGGGCAAGACGTGTGAGTTGGACTCGCGTACTAAGGGTCCCGTACCAACTTTAACTAAATAAAGGATCCACTTACTTCCACTTGCCAAAATAATACAATATTTTGTTGACTGCATAAATAACTTTTTTTTCATATTGTTTGTATTACAGTCAAAATTGTATTTACAAATGTTGAAAACTACTGATTCGATCACGTTAAAATATTTGTTCAGTACTACGTCACATTTTTTATTTATTTTATAACTTTAGTGGGAGGACGTAATTTTTTTCCACTTTGAAAGCGTCTGTCTTCCAATTATTAGATTTCTTTTAAAAAAAAAAACATGTATGTCATAAAAATTTACTATTTATAGACAGCGCACATGCCTAGGTTTGAGTAGAAAAAACGTGTTTAGTTTCATGTCTGGGAAGGCCCCTTAGTTATCAGTGAAAGTACCCCTTAGCAATCACTGAAATACAAAAAGACGCTGTAGATACTTCAACACAATTGATTAAGGACCAGGAAGAAATTAAAGAAAAAATTTGCAAAATAGACAGTAAAATAAAATTCATAGAACACCAAATGGAAGACTTGGATATCGTTAAAAAGAAAATAGTTCTTTATGGGCTACCAGAACCGCAACATGAAAATAAGTACGAGCTATACGATAGCGTTAACAAGATCTTTGCCGACATTTTAGACATTAACGCTAACCCATATATCGAAGAAATAAAACGAATAGGAAGAAAGGGTAATCGTAGACCTTTAGAAATAGAATTCGTTAGTAAAAGATTTACAAAATACATACTGGACAATTCAAAGCACTTTAAAAATACAGGATTAGCTGTAAGTCAATTCATCACTGGCGAGAAATTAGCGGAAAGAAATTATCTGAGACAAAAACTACGAGATGCCCGGCAAAAAGGATTCCATGCCATAATAAAAAATAACAGTCTATGGATCAATGGACAGCCAACTGAAGACTCCCTGGAACAAACAAAAATAAATTATTCTGAAAAAACAGACACACAATCAACTGCAACACCAGCACCACAAACCAAAGAACAGGAAACAACGGAGAAAAAGAACAATTCCTTTCGTTAATTCACTAACATTAATGTTCCAGAATATACAAAGTATAGGAAACAAGTTAAATATAATTGAAGAGCTATTGATATCAAATTCTTATATAGATATTATTGCACTATCCGAAGTCAGCAAAAGCGAAGAATTCTGTAATACGATTAGAATACCTGGCTATAAAATAGCATCCTTGTTTTGTAGAAAAAAACATAAGTTAGGTGGTGTTTGTATAGCAGTCAAAGAACATTTAAGTTATGTAACTAGGGATGATATAGTTAGATTGTCCAAAGAGTTTATAATAGAATTTAGTGCAATTGAAATACCTCAAATTAACACTATAGTGATAGGTTTATATAGAGCAGACCGTAATATTAATATCTTCTATAAACAAATGACCAAACTACTCACAAAACTAAAACATCAAGATAAAAATAAATTTATAATAATTGGCGGAGACTTTAATATAGACCTACTAGGTAAAAAGAATAAAGATAAAAAGAAAAAACAGGAATTCATAGATTTTATTAGCTCATATAACTTTCAACAATTAATTAAAGAGCATACCCGAGTGACAAAAAATACAGCAACTTCCATAGACTTAATACTTACAAATTACAAACCATTTGTCCAAAAAACCTATGTTAAAGACTATGGCCTTTCTGATCACAAATCAGTTAACATACAATTAAAACTAGAAAACATAATGAAACGAAATGAAAAGCCATGGATAGTTAAAAAAAGATTATACACAAATAAAAAAATACTACCTTTCAAAAATTCACTAAAAGATATTGTCTGGACAAGCGTTTTCAATATTTCTGACGATATAAATACAAATTACACAGCATTCCATCTAATCATCCAAAATCTTCTAAATAAATACATGCCTAAAGAAATTTTTAAGTTAAAGAACAAACCAGCTAAAGGATGGCTTACTAAAAGTTTACAAACTTCCTGCAAACATAAAAGAGTTCTAAGAACATTATTAAATGAATCTAATTGTAACATTCTGAGAAATCATTATAAACAATATAGTAAAATACTAAAAAGATCAATTAAAATATCTAAAAAACTCTTTTACACCAAGCAAATACATAAGTCAGATAACAAATATAAAACAATGTGGAAAATCATAAATACGAAAACTGGAAAACTTAACTACAAACAATACAACAACATTAAACTAATCGTAAATAACCAATTAACTGATTGCCCAAAAACAGTTTGTGAAATATTTAATGAAACATTTTCAAATACAACAATTAATAGGAAAAATTCAAATAGCTTTAAAGTTTCAAATTCTCCCACATGTTCTATGTACTTAAGTCCTGTAGACCAAAAAGAAATATTAAAATTAATTAAATCTGTTAAAAATAAACATAGCAGTGGTGTGGACGAAATCCCACCCATACTTATGAAACAATGTGCAGATGAATTATCTGAACCACTGACATATCTGGTAAACCAGAGTTTTCAAGAAGGCGTTTTTCCGGATTTATTAAAAACATCACTAATTAAGCCCATACATAAAAAAGAAGAAAGCACTTCACCTAACAACTATAGACCTATAGCACTACTACCTAGTTTTTCAAAAATATTCGAAAAGGCCATGTGCAACAGACTATATACATTTCTTGAAAAGTACGACATACTCGACGAAAATCAAAATGGTTTCAGGAAGTCAAAATCAACAACAATAGCAGTGTACAAATATATACAAACAGCTCTACAACACGTGAATAATAAAAACTATGGAGTAGGCCTATTACTTGATATGTCAAAAGCATATGAAAACGTTGACTACAAGATATTACTTGCTAAACTACATGGTTCAGGAATAAGGGGCCCAAGCTATCACTGGTTCAAATCATACTTAGAAAATAGAAAACAACAAGTACAAATAGAAAGTTATGACTACCAAAACAACCGAATTATAACTACAAGGTCTACATTAAAATATGTTACCTGTTCAATACCCCAAGGCAGCGTCCTTGGCTGTGTTCTCTTTCTTTTATATATCAATGACCTCCCAAAAATAATACAAAACGAATATACCTTGCCAATACTATTTGCAGACGATATATCCATTCTTATTAAATCGAATAACTCTGAAACTGCTAACCTTAGATTAAATGAAACGCTAGGAAAAGTAATAAATTGGCTCCAAGAGCATAACCTTACAATAAACTTTAAAAAGACAAAAACCATACAGTTTAGAACATACCAAAAACCCCAATTAACCATTAATCAAATATTTTCAGGTAAAAATATAGAATCAGTAGAATCATTTAATCTCCTTGGCATAATAATAGACTCACACCTAAATTGGAAGAAACACATAGAGCATGTAAAATCTAAACTATCAAAATTCACCTACGCACTTTTTGAAATAGTTCACAGCACCAGCACCGAAGCGTCTCTAGCAGCCTATTACGCCTATGCTTATTCACACTTAAAATACGGCATTATACTCTGGGGTAATAGCACAGACATAAACGATATTTTTAAAATGCAAAAAAAATGTGTCAGAATAATATCTAAAATCGACAACACTAAATCATGCAAACCATATTTCACAAAATTTAAATTACTAACCCTACCATCGATCTACATAAATGATATATGTACATTTACTTTTAAAAACATCCAAAAATTTACTAAGGTGAAAGATACACATAATGTTAACACAAGAAATAAAAACAAACTTTACTTGCCACCCTCTCGAATAAAAATGTTAAATACTAGCCCATACTACATGGCAGTCAAAATATTTAATAAATTACCATGCCATATTCAAAGAGAGCCTGACATAAAATCTTTTTCAAAGTCCCTGCGAAAATACCTAATAAACAAATGCTACTACTCATTAAATGAATATTTAAATAACTGAAAAATAATATAAAAAGTCTGCTCTATATTATTAAGTAATTTTTAACTAATTCTTAAGTATCTATATTTTATAACATGTAGTATAATTTACTTACCTTTACTTTTAAGCTGCCTCAAAGTGCTATACCTTCTGGGTAACTAGGTTATAAGTGCACTTAATGAACATATATATATCACCTATGTAAGTTTGTAACACCTAGTATGCATGAATAAATGAATAAATGAATAAATCATTAATTTTATTTATTGTATGAAAATTAAATTCGGAATTAAAAAAATATATTGGTTAATGGTATTTTAAAGTATACATTTATTCACTTCATAATACACACATTGACGATCAAATTTTTTTTTTGGAAGCGTGACATCCAGGGGTTGCCAAATATACCCTATGTATGTCAACCGAACTTGCATAGTTTTTGAGATAACATTTTTTTCAGAAATTTTGAGTATTTTCAAACAAATATTTTCTCCACTTTTGATGGTGGTATGATATTTTTTTTATAAAGATATAATGGTGAGCTAGCTGAAACTAAACCTCACAAAAGTTTCAAAAAAGAGTCTAGAAAACTACAAAAAAATGCCTATTATAAATATAACATATAAATAAAGTAATATTTGGATAGCCCTGGATGTAAAAGATCCAAAAAAAATATTAGACGTTACTGTTTTGGGACAACCTGTTTAACAACAGACAATACATTTAGACAGAAGATGTTTAATAAGGTACATTATGACCTCCACGAGGTATTCGTGAATTATAGTTATTAGTAAATTATAATTAAATCAAATTATTCATAATAGGTACATATCAATTAAATTTGTATTTTGTCAAATTGAAAGTCATTGATTCGATCGTGCTGTATAATAACAATGTGGTAAAGGAAAATTAACAATTAAATTAATCATGTCAAATATAATTCATACTCAATAAAGCTAAAACAACAATGTTAAGTCTAAATATATTAAATCATATCATTAACATATTTATTCATACTATAATATACCATTAACAATTTTTTTTAATTCCTTATTAAATTGTAAAGCGCTCATCGGGATTCACCTTCCTACCAAGTTTCAACTGCGTATTGCTAATAGTTTCAGAATAAGCATGGCTGTAAAATACGGACGGACAGACAGACAGACTTGACGAAAAGAAACCAAAAATTTGCGCACGGGCGGGACTTGAACCAGCAACCTTTTGGCAGACCGGGCCAAACTATTTATTATATTATTTTACTATTATATTTATGAATATAAAATATGACACTGTGAGTGTTAAAAACATTCTAAAGCATGAAACTATAAGGGTTCCGTTTTTTACCATTCGGCTACGGAACCCTAGAAAAGAGGTTCTTAGTTTGACCTATATTTGTATAAGTATGTATGTTTGTCAGGGATTATCTCGATCTAAACATTTTGATGCGCTTTTCAGAAAAGTGTTTAGAAATTGGAAGACTTATCAAAAGTCATTTTCTTTAGTCCGTAATCCCAAATTTCGTTATTTGTAAGTAATAAATATGGAAATCTTTATGGTATATTACTATCTTAAGTAGTCAAAATATTAATAAATAAGTCATTAAAAAAACTGTATAGTTCATTACCAGCAAAACAGATTATAAACATTATATAATATAATGTTGTTTTTAAAAAAAATTATTCTAGGAGACAGCTTCTTCCCTATTCTGTAACAATTTATCGCTTCCGTCAAGTATGCACAAAATTGGACAAAGCTGCATGATATTTCTTTGCAGATTAGTTTGTGTGTGTGTGAGTGAGTGAGTGTGTATGTGTGTGTGCGTTTTGTATTAGTTTACTACATTAAGGTACTTATAAAATGTATTTTGCAATAGAAGATTTACCGTGTTATTGTAATCTTATTGTTGTATCCAATAACGTATTTTAATTTTGCACACCTTCCCTGAATGTTCAGAAATATTAAAAATGTAATTAACTTTGTTGTATAAGTGTGGTCCCAGAAAACCCCTTGTAAGAAAATTGTATTGTATCTATCTATAGCAGCGAGGTATTACTAAGTAGTATAGTTCAATGATCTATAGTACAAATCCTTTCGGGCCTTCTTTTTTTGCCGTTATTTAAAGTCCGTTTTTCTTTGCTAGTGAAATAATGTTAACAATCTTTTTATAACTTTTAAAATAATATCGGTGAATACATTTAATTTATAAAATCTTAGTGCTAAACGATAAATTACCTAAGTGGATGGTAAGTTTTGTGTTTATTTTATTTTAAAATGAATTATTTAGATCAAAAAGAATGGCAAGTTCGTTTACCAAATCAGACAAGCAAATATAAATGAACTATAATAATATGGATGGGTCGTGCCTTATAATTCTCATAAATCAATTGATGCTGGGTGCTGGGTGCTTTATATAAGTATGTAGTACAAAATCTATATGGTTTTTGGGTTGGTTGGTAATGGACCTTGAGTACCGACCTTGAGGCTCTTTCTGCAGACAAATCCTTGTCCTGCATGTTCTACTCCAAGCCTCATTGTCATTTTATTGGACTAATTACTTAATAGTGTATAAGTCTAAGAACTTGTCATTGCTTCAGACGAACCGATTATGATCCCAACCAAGAAGGGCAGGAATCTGCTGATGGTGGACAAGTATACGTACTCGCAGATCAACGACAGCCCTCGATATAAGTGTTCCTCCGCGAGGCAGGGCTGTCGCGCGAAGTTGCGGTACGAAGGAGGCAAGGTGGTGCGTACCGACCCCAACCACAACCACCCTCCTCCAAGGTACATCATCTCCAAAGGAACTAACGTCAAGTTCTAGGTTTGCCTATTTGTATTTTCGGTAATAAAAAAACTGTGAAAGCACTCCGGGAGTGCCGGCAGAAGTGAAAACTTGAATATCAACGTTGTGCATTTTTGATTTTTTGGAATAGTTATTATCAATATAAAAGTACTATCATTTTTGTGATAGAATACAATAATAATAATAATAATATAATAATAATAATATAATATTTTTATAGAATACAATTTTTATTTATTGCGCTATCGTACACAAACATTACAATTTATATTATATTAAATTACATTAAAAAGTTTATCTCTCAGAAAAATCAACTTACATCCATAATTTCGCCAACCGTCTTACGGTTTTTCGATCAGGTCACGTGTCCTGACGCGAGTTTCACATTTTTCCCCCATCCCACAAAAGTGCTCAACGCCGCTAAAGAAGTTTTCACTTCAAAAATTGCATTTGAAATAAAGACATACAAACAACCTATATTTCTTGATTGGAATCATTAAGGTACCTCAATCTTACAACCTCCAAAAAAACGAATATCGATAGTTTACAGGTACGTTCAATCAAACTTGAATCAAATCTGACAACCAATATCCCACCAAAAACATTTTCAGGTAAAAAGTCGCCAAAAGTAAAGATCGTATTGCTTTCAGTGTCAAAAAGATATGAGATCTCACAATAATAATAATACTCCCCCTAGCCTATTTCGACTACGGTGGCCAGTCACAACGACTAACCGACTGCGCGGGACATTATTATATAGTTCCCAAGTGTGTGCGCAAACACAGGTGCACTGTCCTATTCCTTTCACTCTCATAGCTCTATGGGACAGCAATCTGACACGACCGGAGAGTGATCAGGCGCAGGACTAACGGCTTCACGTGCTTTCCGAGGCAAGGAGGTGAAACGCCGCCAACTTTCAAACTCCGAACTACCCTGAGATTTTCTGAACAGAAAAACCCAGCTACATATTTTTGGCCCGACACGGGGATCGAAGCACTTTCTGGCTTACCGGGCCAAACGCTCTACCAATTGAGCTACCGTACCGTCTGTCGGATCCTGCGAAATTTGTGGTCTCTTATGGACACGTCATTATGCGTGACGTTTAGCGCCATCTACCCGTCTGTTTATGCAACAGTGGGCCAAGTAGTTATTCTTTTCGGAATTAATTCAACTTGGAAATTGATGACGCTTCGCTGTCTAATGGTTTAGAATGTTTTTAACACTCACAGTGTCATGTTTTATATTCATAAAGATGAAATAAGAAACCAAAAATTTGCACACGGGCGGAACTTGAATCAGTCATCAATTTCCAAGTTGAATTTATTCTGTAAAGAATAACTACTTGGCCCACTTTTGCATAAACAGACGGGTAGATGGCGCTAAACGTCACGCATAATGACGTGTCCGTAAAAGACCTCAAATTTCGCAGGTTCCGACATACGACACGGTAGCTCAATTGGTAGAGCGTTTGGCCCGGTAAGCCAGAAAGTGCTGGTTCAAGTCCCGCCCGTGTGCAAATTTTTGGTTTCTTATTTCATCCTTTTTTATAATGTTCTCGTTGTATGTGTACCTAAACAAGCTCACATACCAAATTTCAGTTTTCTAGGACTTCAGTAAGTCGCTTATACTTTTAATGATCATCGGTCAGTGACGAAATCGGGGATTTTCAGACATCAATAAACCCTAAAGTAAAAAGTTTTGTAATTTAAAATTTGCATGTTCAATAACATTATATTTAGAAAGTTTCGTTTGACAGGTATGATCAGGATCGAAGTTATAGGCGTTCAAACACGTCGAAACACTTCGAGAAAAGGTAGGTGTGGGCCCTTGCGCTTCGCTTGGCTCGGTTATAGGCGGGGCCTACGACCGAGGACCCAGATTCTTGGTGTTGTTTTTTTGTTGTTAGTGTTTTGGTCTTATTGTTTCATTATGCATGTTTTTTTATGACATTAAAGTCAAATTGCACTTTTGCAGAGAGCGATCCGATATTTACCGACGAGGTCAGGGAGACAATTTCTCATGATATAAGACGGGTATACGTACTCGCAGATTAACTATTGTGCGTTCTGGGTGTGCTCGTCTATATGAAGCAGGACCGTAGTGATCGGCGCGCGTGCGACGCGAAGTACGTCAAGGATTAGATGTAACTGATAAAAAAAGAAAGAAGTTTTTCTTGTAAACTAGTGTTGTTTACCAAGAGATTTTAAATATTTTATAATAAAAATGCTCCGGAAATTCATCAAATAATTTTGTTTTCAATGTGAAAACCTTTTGTAGTTGTAGGTAATTATTTGAGAAATAAGGAAAAACTATACAACTGTTTATTAAACAAAATATGCATTACAGATGTGCAGTTCATCCCCACGGAACGGGGGAAATATATATTGGTGCTAAAAGGATATACGTACTCACAAGTCGGCGGGCGATTTTTCGACTGCTTCTCAAAGCATACAGGATGCCGGGCGCGCGTGCGTATGATGTCCGGCAAGCTAGTGCCTTCGGTGGACGAGCACAACCACGCTCCCCCCTCCCACGCGCGATGCGGCAACGGCGCCTTCGTTCAGCTCCGCCCCTCCCGCGGCCTCCCCGTCCCAATACCTCCTATAACCTCCCCCAGAGCAGCTATCCTCGCCCTCCAAGCCCTCAACCTCCCCCGACTTCTACCTAAAACTGACCTCTGGATGCGATCTCCCAATCCTGATGATAGAAAAGATGTGTAGATATTAGCAATTTTAATTAAATTTAATTGACAGCATTGCACCTAGCGTTTGTTTAACACTACGACTTTTATTATGTTTTTACTCACATGATAAATAATCTCTGCTAGTGAACGGAGATTTCGTACTTTTTACACACACGTACACAGATCATGTGTTTGACAATGTAAGAACAACTTACTTATGTACAGATTTAAGATTTTTTAAGGTTGTCAATTAAATAATCATCATATGTTTTCGGTAATGAAGTGGAATACTCGTATTTAGCGTTGATAGTTAGTATTAAGGCTGTTAGTATTGTAGCTTACTTGTTGATCTCTAAATGTTTATTTCGAATTATGGAAGTCATTAGACTAAGCTAAAGGTTTTGGAATCTTTGCTTATGGTGATATTTCTAGGCAATACCTACTCGGACGTAATTTGGCGATATTTGTTATAGTTTATGAGACTTTTTATACTTTTAATGTTAAGAATAGCAACTTAATAATTCAATGAAGAGTTGTGATTGGATTAAGTTTTTATATAAAACGATAGTTTTATTGTATATTGCTACTCCCTCATTAAATGATAATGTGCCTTTTTAATCAATTTTAATCTTTTCCCATCATTTAGCAAACTTAAAATGGTATCATCACTTTGACCGATTGCCTAGAACAGCATTTATCGATCCATACAAAAAATGATTCAGTCCTTTGTCTCTACCAAAGAAAAATAATGTAACTACTCTATTGTACTCATAGATTTGCATGATCTGAGTATGATCATAGGAAACGATTCGTATAAAATATGATATAGACTAGAAAGAAGGCTATGTGGTGATACAGTGGGTCTTCACCTACGATGATAAGTTGATTCGCTCTTAAAAGTAATAATAATGATCGTAAATAAGATCAAAATGCATTCAACGTAGATCAGCGTCAAAGGTTTTTGTTACTTAAGATCTGAGGTGTAGTTCATTGGAAATAGGTGAAGAAGGCTCAATGAACTGAGCTGGGAGTATGTGTTAAGAGTCTGTTAATATTATGAAGGTAAGATGCAATTAAATGGAAGTCAAAGACCGCTTGGTCAAGCTTAATGGCTGGCATAATCATTAGGAGTGAGTTTCGTGGGGCCTACTGGTTTGTGAAGAAACTAACGCGAAGGGTCAAGACTATCAAGCTCAATCGCTGGCACAGAAGAAACCTCTACCAAAAAACCTTACTACGTAGAGCAACCACCAGTTCATGAAGCTGACGCGAAGAGTCATATTCTGGTGAGCGAGTGTGTACTGCGCGTGGAACCAATAATAACTATACTATTTGAAATCATCCTTTCCTGGAATTGGTTTTGGAGTTCTTATGATTTTAAAGATTTATTATTATTCACCGTTACTAATAAAAGTTGAATAACGGAAGAATATTTATAACATGTTATGTCACTTACTGAAAACTTGCATATCGATAATATCTGAATGAGACAAAACATGATGTAAAATTCTCACCGACGTTATTCAGCGTTACTAAGTAACGGAGTTAATATATAGGGTATAATCTAAAACGATATTTTTAGAACTCCCCAACGCATGTGAAATTATTAAAGTTATGGTTACTTTTCCGGTTATTTCAATTTCCTCCAAGTAAAACGGTACAAAATTTTGAATCGATGGGATATATAGAAGTCAGTCTCGCCCGACCGCGGAAGCGATGCGGAAGCGAAAATGATGTCCACAAATGTAGTGAAGTGTAAACAGTGTAATATTGTTATAAACGAACTATTATGTTTTGTTCAAAACAAAATAAGTGTTATGGACGAAGAAAGTATAGTGCGCCTAGTTGTGAGTGCCTTTTCCGAGGAGGAGATCGATATTGCAAAGGATATTTTATTTTGCACCATTGCTACAACGCACAAGCAAGTATCTAGGCGTAAAAATAAGCAACAAAGAAATGTAGAAGATATTATTAGTCTTTTCAAGTGCACAGAGCCAGATTTATCACCGATTTTTGTAGCAAGTCGGTTACATAAACTCCCGCCAGTTACGTTCGACCATGTTGACGCGACTCGAGTACTAAAAGACATTATACTGCTACAAACCGAACTAAAACAAATAAAAGAGACGTACGCTTCGATCACTTGGGTTAAATCCGAGATTGAAAACCTGAAACATGCATCCTCAGTAAATGTTGATTGCAATGTTAACACTAGAAAAAGAGGTGCGTGTTTGTTTGACAGCGGCCCGGCTGGATTTTTAAATCTCTCAACGACAACGGACGTGAACGATACACGAACTCCACGTCATGACTACGGAACGTCAGTTGAGAAATCAGCAGGCTTCGATACGCAGCAGACAGCATGCAACTTACCGCGGTCTCATTCCTCCCCGCAACAATCACGCACTATTGATGTTTCGCTCGCACCTAGCGAAAAACTTGCACTGTCGCAGGGAGGTACAGCGCGCGTGGAGGCGAATACTGCGGTTTCGTCCGACCGGTCCGGGCCGAAACCAGCCAACGAGGCGCCTGCGCCGGCCAATATAGTGAGTCATGGCGGGAACGATAATTCAAATGAGCGCGCAAATAACGCAAATAAACTAACTATGGCAAGTATAGCAAAGCAGTCCACTGAATGGAAACTGGTGGAGCCTACAGAGAATTGGATTGAGGTACAAAGGAAAAGATACAGAAACAGAGTTATAGAAGGAGTAAGGGGTAAGGCAGAAATTTTGCCAGAAGAAAAGTTCAAAGCCGCAAATTTGAAAATCCCCTTATTTGTTTCTAATGTACACAAGGAAACCTCAGAGAAAGATATCATAGATTTCATTTTCGCCAAAACAAGAGAAAATATATTTTTACAGAAGATAAAAATGAAAAACGATAGGCCTTACAATGCATACAAGATGATGGTAACAAGACACAAAATAGATACGTTTTTTAATGATCAACTCTGGCCAGACGGTATAACCTGCCGGCGTTTTATGCCGTATAATGATTTAAAGCGCAGAGGTGAAAATGTATCAAACTCTAAATATGTATAGTGCAACCTTTGTTACCTACAACTGTAAGAACGTGAAGCGCTCGACAGAGGGCATTAGACAGATCTGTGGTTATGCGGACATCATAGCACTACAGGAGACATGGCTGCTTCCGCATGATCTACCCTATTTGTCTTCTCTCCATGAGGAGTTTGGAAGCACCGGTACGTCGGCGGTCGATACCTCTAAGGGTATTCTTAAGGGACGGCCTTATGGAGGAGTGGCGCTTCTGTGGCGGAAGGCAGTGTTCAAGTGTGTGTCCGTGGTACCGTGTTCGAATCCGCGAATAGCAGCAATTCGAGTTGCTACGAATGATAGGCCTGTGTTAGTGGTAAGTGTCTATATGCCTACGGACTCGTCTGAGAACTTACTAGAATTTACGGATTGTTTAAGTGCAGTTAATGCAATCATTGACGAGGTTAATGTCGAGTCGGTGTTTATCTTAGGAGATTTTAATGCGCACCCGCGTGAACGTTTTTACAATGAGCTCTCAGTGTTTTTGGCAGAGCAAGATTGGATCTGTGTGGACGTTGAAAATCTTAAGGTTACTTCGGAAACTTATACATTTATGAGTGAAGCTAACGGGAGCAGGAGATGGCTCGACCATTGCGTATCCACCAGGGCTGCTTGGCAGTGTGTCACAGACGTACACGTCGAACACGGTGTTTATTGGTCGGACCACTTCCCATTAGTTGTTAAGTGTAATCTTAAGGTAGTAAGGCAAAAAACCGAGACAATAGGTATTAAACATAATAAGGCTACTTGGGGCATTAGAGGAAAAAAACAAATTCAAGTGTATAGAGATATATGCAACTCTAAACTTAGAAATGTAGACTTTCCATGTGACTTTCAAGAGTGTGCGAATTCGTATTGTTGTAATGACCTTCATAAAAATGTAATCGATAACTTGTATACGACGATTATAGACACTATGAGTCAGGCTGCAATTGTCACGTGTGAAGATTCGAAGCCGAAAGGGCGGAGGAATCTGGCCGGCTGGAATAAGCATGTGGCTGACGCTCACCGGATTGCCAAGCTAAAGTTTAACACTTGGGTGCTTTTTGGAAAACCTACTGGGGGGCATATTTTTAGTGATATGAAGGAAAGTCGAATTTTTTTTAAATCTAAGTTGAGGTGGTGTCAAGGCCACCAGGAACAAATAATAATGGATCTGGTGGCTGAACATCACCACAATAAGGATTTCCCTAACTTTTGGAAGACCACAAACAAAATGAGTGCAAAACCTGGTATTCCGGTTAGCGTAGATGGATTCTCTAGCCCCACTGATATAGCTAACATGTTTAGGGATTATTTCACTGTGCAATCGCCTTTAGGGCCTCCTAGCCGAGTGGTAGGTGCAGGGACTCATGGTCTGGCGATCTCAACCGTGATCACGGCCAAGGACGTGAGGTTAGCCATTAATAAAATGATGAAAGGCAAATCACCTGGCCGCGATGGGCTTAGCATTGAGCATTTACGCCACGCTGGCGTTCATCTGCCCCGTGTGCTCGCAATGTTTTTCAGTCTCTGCATCAATCACTCGTACCTACCGCCTGGAATGATGGAGACTCTGGTGGTGCCTATTATCAAAAATAAAACGGGTGACGTGTCGGACAGGTCCAACTATAGGCCTATCTCTCTGGCCACTATCGTGGCGAAGGTGCTTGACAGTGTGCTCAACTCAATCTTAATCCAACATGTAAAACTCTGTGACGCTCAGTTTGGGTTCCGGCCTGGGCTCTCAACCGAGACGGCTATTCTCAGTTTGAAGCACACTGTCAGGTACTACACCGATAGAAGCACACCTGTGTACGCTTGTTTTTTGGACCTGTCCAAAGCGTTCGATCTCGTGTCTTATGACCTGCTGTGGGACAAAATGCTGAACACAGGTCTACCACCGGAGGTGGTCCATCTTTTCAGGTACTGGTATCTGAACCAGATGAACCGCGTGAGGTGGGGGGGGGAGCTGTCGGAGCCATGCAGGCTGGAGTGCGGGGTAAGACAAGGTGGCTTGAGCTCGCCCTTAATTTTCAGCCTGTATGTGGATGGACTAATAGGGCGCCTAGGCAGCATGCCTGTCGGATGCTATGTTGATGGGGTTTGTATAAACAACATCAGCTACGCTGACGACATGGTGCTGCTTGCCCCCTCGGTAGGTGCGCTCCGGGAGCTCCTCAAGACCTGCGAGTCATACGCCGCCTCACACGGTCTCATTTACAACGTTAAAAAAAGCCAGTACATGGTCTTTAAAGCGGGTACCAAGTGCCCATCTTTTATACCACCCATTACGTTAAATGGCGATGAAATGGACAGAGTTTCTCAATTTAAATACCTCGGGCACTGGGTCACCGACGACTTGAAAGACGATGTCGACATCGAACGGGAGCGCAGAGCGCTGTCGATAAGAGCGAATATGCTGGCTCGAAGATTTGCTAAGAGTACGAAGGCAGTCAAAATAACGCTTTTTAAAGCATACTGCACTTCACTGTACACTGGCAGTCTTTGGGTCAGATATGCTCAAAGATCGTACAGCGCTCTGCGAGTCCAATTTAACAATGCTTTCAGGATATTGCTGGGGCTGCCTCGTTTTTGTAGTGCGTCGGCCATGTTCGCAGAGGCACGTACAGATAGTTTCGCGGCCATCATCAGAAAAAAACAAGCATCTCTGATGTTAAGGGTGCGTGACAGCTCTAACAGTATACTGAAAGTCATTGCTGGTCGACAACATATCTGTCCCTTA
Source organism: Pyrausta purpuralis (assembly GCA_963924145.1). Taxonomy (NCBI): domain Eukaryota; kingdom Metazoa; phylum Arthropoda; class Insecta; order Lepidoptera; family Crambidae; genus Pyrausta; species Pyrausta purpuralis. The sequence continues at coordinate 27,602,875 of OZ001643.1, forward strand.
ATGTGGCATTTAAGTCAAAATACATGTTCCAAATTAGTTATTAGGTACTAACATAGTGTGTAAGATGCGTTGTTTACTAACCCTACTTGGATCTTTTGTTGTCTCATTCAATAAATAAATAATAGAAGGTAGTTAGATCCCCTAATCAGTTATTAAAGAGCTGATGCTCTTCAAACGGCACACATACTTTTAATACCATTGATGTAACTCTGTAAAAAATTGGAATCGATTGGAGAACTAGAGGAGAGCTGATGATCTTAAAACCAGATTTTGATAAATAAGGAAACTAGGGGTAAAATTATCTATGACTCACAGCAAACTAAATGAAATGTACCGTGTTTCTATGATAAAAACGACATTGAATTGAATTGAAAATTGGTTTATCCGTATAAGAGCAAGGATATTACAGACAGATACACAGGCAGACACGTTAAACATATAATACCCCTCGCTTTTGCGTGGATGGATCAAAACATAGGTAGCTTATGTTACTTGTAAATAGGTAGTATTTGTCGTGTTTTGTAAGATATATCTATACTAATATTATAAAGCTGAAGAGTTTGTTTGTTTGTTTGTTTGTTTGTTTGTTTGTTTGTTTGTTTGAACGCGCTAATCTCAGAAACTACTGGCCCGATTTGAAAAAATATTTTTACGTTGGATAGTCCATTTATCGAGGAAGGCTTTGGGCTATATAACATAAAGATACGACTCATAAGACCACAGCAGCAATGAAAAATGTTGCGAAAACGGGAGAAAGATATTCCTTTTGCGAGCTTCCGCTGCGTACGCTGCGGAAACCACTTAAGTTACACAAAAATCATGTATGATAGGATTGTTCAGCATCAAGATTTCTATAATAAAGTCTGCGACAGCATATGTCTATCTTTTATGGTTGACTTACTACAACCTTTTTTATGTTAATAAATTTGTAAAAAAATAATGCATCATTTTTAGAGGTGTATTATACACACAGGTATTTATTCTTATCAAAATAAATAGATTCATCATCACGAGCATCTCATTTAGAACAAAGTTGCCCTTAATATCATTTGATTTCAATAAATATCTTAGGAGTTATCACAGTTTTAACATAACTCCGCACCAAAATAATGTTCGCAGCTTAAGTACAACGTGCGCTTGCGCTAATTGCTATGGTTGCTGGCTTCTTAGTTACAATAAAACTGCGTATGTTTTGCGTTAAAATATCTTACTATTTTTATTAGAACATTATTTTTGAATGTGTTTTGTACACATGGGTATTGATTCTTATCAAAATAAATACATTCATCATCACGAGCATTTCATTTTGAACAAAGTTCACATCATTTGATTTCAATAAATATTTTAAAAGCTATCACAGTTTTGAAATAACTCCACATCAAAATAATACTCGCAGCTTAAGTACTTACAACGCGAGCTTGCGCTAAGTATTGTTGGTGGCTTCTCACTTACATTAAAATATGTGTTTTGCGTTGAAATATTTTCCCTTTACATACCTATTAGATTAATTTAGTCGGCTCCCTACGGAACGGTTGTCCCGCGCAACTGCTTTTTTTGCGATACTTCAAGTGATTTCAGCGCTTAATACATAGTTTTCCTTTCGCTAATGAGTAGTAAAGGACTTCAGCTCATTATTTTGATTGCAGATATTTTCTATTAGGTAGATTCAGTAAATAATTTTGGTTAAAATTCTTTCTTCAGATTTATGCAGGTTAAAGTTTTCTTTTCGCCACTGAGTAGGTTTTAATTTTGAATGCATCTGTTAATTATTAAGTTTAATAGATTTAGTAGATAATTACTTTTGTTATTCTTTCTTCTGATTGATGCAGGTATAAGTTACTGCGATAGCTCATTTCAGCATGTAATAAAAAAAAATCTTGACGTAATAAGTACCATTTAAAGTTGGTAGGAGGTAGGTATTAAATCTAAATGTGCATTTATAATTTGATTTTGTAGTAGGTAATTTGATTTGATATTGTTCTTCTTATTCTCTGTAAAGTGATTGATTACATTAGGTTAATGCTTAATTAATAGGTTGGTTGACTTAATTTATATTTACCAATCTTAAATGCAAAATTTGATTTCATTGTAATTGGGTATTGTTTTGTTGTAGCTCTACAAAGCTTTGACGTTTTGGTCATTTTTTATGACAAAAGTGTTAAGTTTTGTTTATCTTCTCACCATTTTTAAATTACCTACCAAATTATATTTTTTAATAAAAAAGTACCTACTGAATTAATTGGTAGAATGCCTAGAAAAAGGACTCAGCTTTCTCGGCAGTCTGCCACGTCTTCAACGTCCATCCGTCTCAAATTGAATGCTATTATTTGAGAATATTGCTGCAACATATTCGCGGTATATTTTATGTGTAAAATAATTAGCCTAAATAATTAAAAAATCTACCCAAAGTCACTATTCCACGCGGACGAAGTCGCGGGCACAGCTAGTATAATAATAAGTCAGTTTAGTACGAGTATGTTCATCTGGTGTGGAAGTGTAGACACCTAATTTGTTGTAAAAATATGTAATTATAAGCCTTTCTTAACTCTTTCACGGACAGTGACCGCCTATAGGCGGGATAACATTAAAATTTCTATTGTGTCTGGAGTACTGTCCGTAAAAGTGTTAAACAATAAAATGTACCCTATTTAATCAGGACTATCCTGACCTAGCAGTTACGTAAGTAAATATAAGTGTGAGCTTTAAGCATTGTTGTAAGTGAAATTCTTTTCATTAAAAGGTATTAACTGTACTTGGGTTTTATACATTAGACTATTTTAAGGCATATTTCAAACTATATCTAAACAATTCAAAATCAGACTATAGTAAGGATGCAACCAGGAAGACGTTATTAATTTATAGCAAAATTATAGCGGTCTTTGGCACAAAGAAAACCATAATGAAATGATGAGGTCTATGTTTACAGAATTAACAAAATACTGGAATTATAAAAAGCAAAACTAGGTGAGACTCTTTTCTTGAAGATAGCAGTGACAGCACTAAATGTTTTTTTTTTGTTTACTTGCAGAGCCGAAGTTTAGTCTGTCCAAACGAGGCAACTTAGTAGTACAGATCGGTGAGTGGAGATACAACAAGCATACATGCTGGGGATCCAAGGTTCGATGGACGTGCATCAAGAAGTATTCGGGATGCACCGCCTCCATTACTACTGTTGATAACGTCATCGTCAAGACGCTAGGGAAGCATAACCATTGAATGGAATTTACCACTAATTAGTCTGACATCAGATGATAATATGATACTGTCATGACAAACTACATGTTGTTCATCGGTTAATTACTTTCTCTTGATTAGTTTTTTATTTTCATTTATTTTTAACTGTGATCTTAGCTGTATGAAAACTTAGGCTTTTATCTCATGATAATAATTTAGGTTTATTAAATAAATAAAAAATAACATAATACACAATTAAATGCGATATATGTATATTTTAAAAAAATCGTTATACTTTCTTTATCAAAAAAATAACGGTATCAAAAAAAGAGTGCCATGTACAAAATGTAAATAAAAGTAGTTGTAGTAGTTATTCTGGAGATAGACGTTTAAAAGTTGTTTATTAAATTATTATGACAATTAAATATTTTTTTATTCGGAATAAGTGCTAATCACCGCCTGTCTTTTTCTAAATATTGTCACTTATCTTAGAACCATCATCATCATGCTTCCAGCTACATTATTCGAGTGAGGCTCATGCACGGATTCTGACTTGTCATTCGTTTTTAGATCTGAACCCAGTATTCGCTCAGTCGCAGCGCGGGAACCCAGTGATCATGATCGGACAGTACCGTTTTAACCGCGTGAACAAGTACGGCAGCCGAACGCGATGGGTGTGCGTGAAGGCTAAGGCGGGCTGCCGCGCGTCTCTGCACACCATGGACAACGCCATCGTGCGCGTGTGGGGCTTCCACGACCCCATGGCGCACACCAGCGCCAACCGCTTCTGAATCAATACGTTACAACAAAAAGGCTGGTGATACCAATAGTTACCAACTGTAGTGAGTGACCGATACTACCTACCTACATTATATTTATTTATATATTTAAAGACTTTATTGCACAATTAATCATAGTGCATAAAGGTGGACCTAATGCTCAAAAGCATTCTCTGCCAGTCAAACCTTTAGGTCATGCAGAGAGATGGCAATGGGTGTAGCGAAAAGTAATTTAGAGAAAATCAACAAAAAAGTAACAATTTACTAATATTTACAGTAACAAATAAACGTACTTAAATTACTGCACCAACATATTTTATATTCAATAAATATACTTAAACTTACAAAAAATAAATACAATACATAAAACTATACATAAATAATATCTACAAATAATAAATAAATATTATTTTGCAATTATCTATTCTTTAAGAAATTGACGGACTTTGCTCTTGAATGATGATACCTTCAACTCGGCCCTCCTGATATCCAAAGGAAGAGAGTTCCACAGTCGTGTTGTCGTGACTGAAAATGACTTGTAGAAGTGTGCGTGTGCGGAGCGGTGTGCCAGCGTTTCCAGCCGGAGGTTTGTCGTGAAGCGACAAATGTGGAGAAGTAGAAGAAGGTAAAAGAAAGAGGTAGAAGAGGGAATAGAATTTATATTAAAACAAAAAAATACAGTACCGAAATATGAAATGAGGTGATGTCTGTATGAATGTAAGTAAAGTGCAGTGGGCGTGAGTAAGTATCTTCAAATCTTAAATAAGTAATGTCCTGGAGGCAGCAAAGGGCGGCGTCGGAGTGCAGGGCCGACACAGCGGAGGTAGCAGCGACGCCGATGTGCAGCGGTGACAGGCGCCGTGAAGAGCAGTGACGCCGATGTGCAGCGGTGACAGGCGCCGTGAGGGAGTGACTCACAGCAGTAATGAGGGTAACGGGCACTATATAGAAAATGTTATGATCAGTTGGAGTGCCAGAAGTACTTGGTCTCGGATCCTCTTCCGAGAAGGAGACAGGTCCCTCTCCTAGAGCGAGGAGGTGTTACTGCAGTCAATGGGCTTGGATTCTCCTCCGGTGTCCGGTCCCTCCCCTAGCGTGAGGAGGTGTTTCAGTAGTCACCGGCGGTTCTTCAAGACTTCTTGAGGGAAGATGTAGAGTGTTTATTTCTTGAAGTATAATAGAACTGTTCGAGCTTAGAACTCGGAATCGAATGAATAGAATGAAAAAAATAAAGGCTTATATAGGGGGCCGGGGCCGTTCAAATTTAGATCGAGGTAGGTTCAAAAATAGAACATGAATACTGGTGGTTTACAGAGGATTAAACCCGAAAAAGTAATAAACTTTGATAGAAGTTGTCAGACTTTGAAAGATATTGTCATAACAACCATGTCAATAAAGATAAAAATACTGTCAATAATCAAGCAAATTATGAAAATACAGGAAAACGAATCATCACCCAATGCAAATTAAAGGAAAATTGCAAACAAAGGTAAAACACAACTATTTTTACAGTATTATGTAAAGAAAAGTAGAATAACAGAGCTTTGAAAGTTTGACATTTTTAGATTCACAATAAATATTGTTCAAAAAGGATTAGAAAACATCAATAATCCAAAAATACAGAGTAATAGTAATAAGAAGAGTAGAAAGGCAGGTAATGCCTATAGTTTAATGTCTACAGTACGACTTTTTAGGGAGAAAATACGAACTGCGTTATGGTAGATAGAATCTATGATTAACTCTTATGTTCGTGTTTACAGCAAACGAACCAGCAATCTTTGGATGAAAGCATGGAAAAACAAAGATAATGTGATGAAAATGTTAATGTGGATCCGATGAATACTAAATATATTAAGGTACTCAATTTATTACATATAAAACATGTACAACAGTACATTTCCCCCACAACCCCAGAAAAATTTTCGACTTAGAGAAAATTTTTGAAAGAAGACCTAAAGAAAACCTAGGAATCTATTTCGCCTAATATACAACCTTACATAAAAATATTTATTCTTCTTCTAGCATTCTATCATCTTCATACCGTAAGGGTGGAGTTCACATTCAATGACTGCCACTCTAGAAAAGAATTCCTCAATAACGACAGGCTTATTTAAGGAGTTGTTAACCGCTCCATAGATGAAAAAAAAAAAGTTTGATCTAGGCCTACTTAAGGAGTAATCAACCGCTCCAATCTAAGGCTTATTTAACGAGTAATCAACCGCTCGGACCTAAGGCTTATTTAACGAGTAATCAACCGCTCAAAAGAACGTACTAGTTAGTACTAAGGGGTTTAGAGTCCCTTAAGTAAAGAGAAGAGGTTTAGAGCCTCCCAAGTTAACGTAAGGGATTTAGAGTCCCTTAAGTAAAGAGAAGAGGTTTAGAGCCTCCTTAAGAAAAAGAAAAGAAGAAAAGAGATTTAAAGATACAATTAATAAGAGCTATTAAATGCTCCTAAAAGAAAAGAAAACTAGAGGATAAGGATAACGTATTTAAAGTACGTTGTATAAGCTTAAAAGCCAGAATACAACTGAATACGAAATAAATATAATCACGAAAGATGATCGATGAATGAATTATGAATGATGAGTAAATGAAGTTACGAAATGAAAGTTAGAAAAAAAAATAGAAGTTATGAAAATTAGATTTTAATGTCCTTGATATGCCATTTGGTTTTAGAACCATTAGCATCTTCCAATATATAAACTAAAGGTGAAATTTTTTCAAAAACTTTACATTTTACAAATTTAGGGGCAAGTTTTGCGCTAAAGTAAGAACCTGCATTGCTTTGCACATAATTCTTACGCCAAACTATATCACCGACATTAAATTCTTTAAAAGCTCGACGCAAATCATAACGCGCGCTGTTTTTAACGTGAGCTAAATATAATGCAGTTTGAACTTTATCGAAATAAGACGCGAGAAAACCAACATTTTCAGCGTAAATATCGCGAGGTAGAAAGGTAATTTCTTCGATACTTCGAGATGAAGTGTAAAAAGAACCGCAGGGAATGGTTTCTCGACCAAACACTAAGAAATTAGGCGTAAAGCCAGTTATAGAGCTAACGCAACTGTTTAAGGCTTGTTGAATTTTAGAGAGGTAATTATCCCACTTTCTATGATCGTCTCCTACTAAGGTGGCTAACGCAGTAATTATAGTTCTATTATATCTTTCTGTAGGATTGACTTGAGGACAGTAAAAAGGAGAGTGAGAAATAAAAGAAACCTTGTATTTCTTTAAAAATGAATTAAATTCGCGAGATTGAAATTGAGGTCCGTTATCCATGATAACCGTTTGAGGTACACCATGTGTCAGAAAAACGGAATTCTCGAGAAAATAAATTATATTAGAAGCGGTAGCACGTTTAAGAGGAAAAATGAGAGTATATTTGGTAAAGCAACAATTAATCACTAGAATATATTGATTTCGATTTCTTGTCATGGGTAATGGGCCCATAAGGTCAAGCGAAATAGTTTGAAAGGGTCTAGAACAGATCTTGGGTTTTCCCATAGGTCCGTATGGAGAATGGTTAGGATGTTTATAAGCTAGGTATTTATCACATTTAGAAATAAAGTTGGCAATGTCTTTAAACATTCCAGACCAGTAATAACGGAAAGAGAGTTTTTTATAAGTTTTAAAGATCCCTAGATGAGGTTCAGTATCGGAGCCGTGATTAATTGAGATGAGCATTTGTCTGTCTTGAGGTAGTGGAACTTCTTTCCAAGTGAAGTCTTCACTAAGATTATGTGGAGAATAGATATGTCGGTATAGCTTGTCATCTTTCTCCATATAATTAGGAAAAGAATCAGGATTATTTCTGCAGCCAAGTAAAATGTTGTTGTACTGTTCCAAATCACGGTTAGGAGATGATTCTTCAGTAGAGATAGGAAGAACACCATGATGCAAAGAGTCCACACTGTCCAAAGGTTTAGATCTTGAAAGCAAATCCGGAACAACATTATCTTTACCTTTTTTATGTTTAAAGATAAAGTTGAAAGCAGATAGACGTAGAGTCCAGCGAGCAAGTCTTCCAGAAGGATTAGATAAATTCAGGAACCACTTTAGTGCTGCGTGGTCAGTGTAAATGGTAAATTGCATACCATTATCGAGATAACAGCGCCAATGTTCCAGAGCAGTAATAACAGCCAAGGTTTCTCTCTCCGTGGTCGAGTAATTTTGCTGATTTTTATTAAGAGATTTACTCATGTAAGCAATGACCACTTCCCTGTCATTCTGGACTTGAGTAAGCATTGCTCCCACACCATAATTTGACGCATCACAATGTACCGAGAAAGGGAGGCTAAAATCTGGACAAGCAAGCACCGGAGTAGTAACCAGAGCTTCCTTCAGCTTAAGAAGAGCAGATTCAGCTTCAGGGTTCCAAGCGAACTTCGGAGCATTTTTCCCTGTACATGTAAGCTTGTTAAGTGGAGCAGCAATTGTGCTGAAGTTTGGGATGAATCTTCGAAACCAGCTGCAAGTGCCAATGAATCTTCGTACTTCTTTTCTGGAAGATGGGGTAGGATATTCCAAAATCGGCCTGATTTTGTCAGGATCAGCACGGAGACCATACTCGTCTACGACGTAACCGAGGTATTTGAGCTCTTTTTTAAAAAACTGTGATTTTTCAAAATTTATAGTCAAGTTTGCAAAAGAAAGTTTTTCGTGGATTTTTAATAGAAGAGCAATGTGTTGTTCAAAGGTTTCACTTATGACAACGATGTCATCAAGATAGCAGAAGACCTTGCTGTCAAACTCAGGGGTAAACAACATGTCCATAAGTCTTTGTTGAGTAGCTGGAGAATTAGTTAGTCCAAAGGGCATGACTTTAAATCTGTACATGCCTCTTCCAGGAACGTAAAATGCAGTCTTGTCTTTGTCTTCAGTATTCAGTGGCGTTTCCCAAAACGCTTTGGCGATGTCAATACTAGATAAGTATTTGGCATTCTTGAGGTTGTCCAAAATCTCACTCATAAGAGGGAGATTATAAGCATCCCGACGAGTGACGGAGTTGAGTTTCCTGCTATCAATGCAGAAGCGCCATTCTCCATTCTTCTTGGGAGTGATAATCACTGGAGAAAGCCAGGGACTTTCACCAGGTTCGATGACGTCCCATTTCAGCATTTTATCCACTTCTTCAACTAATGCCTTTTGTTTTACAGGAGATAACCGATAACATCTTTGTTTGATCGGAAGAGAATCGCCAGTATCAATCTTATGCGTGATGAGATGAGTTCGTCCCAATACTCCTTTTTCTTCAAAAGAAATTTCTCTAAAGCGACCTATAATGGTATCCGCGATATTCTTCTGATCTTCAGAAAGATGATCATAAGGAAGTACTTTTTTATTAGCTTCTTGAATAGATGAGCAATTGAGATCAGAAAGTCCAGACGAAGACAGTATAGAAGGAAGTAAATTAAATTTCTTCCAAAAATCAATACCAAGAATAAGAGAAGGAAATAATTCAGGAAAAGCATAAGCTTTAATTAAATGTGTTTGTTTATTAAAAATCATTGGTAATTCAAAATAACCTAGTGATTTTATTTTTTGATTACTCGCAGTTGAAATAGTAATGTAGTCTGACTTGAAAAGCTTAAAACCCAGTTCGAGAATTTTAAAGTGAGAATTGTTGCCAAAAATAGTAATTGAACTACCAGAATCAAGTAAACCAGAAATATTTAAGTTATAAATTCGCACATTAATGAAAGGACGTTTGGAATCTATTTCACTAGAATATAATGTAGAAGAGATTTTATAAGAAGAAAAAAAATTTTTTAGAGTTAAGATCCAATTATTCCATTCAGTAATGTCAAATTTAGAAGTGCTATTCAAGTCAGTTATTAGTTTTTTGAGCTAGTGTTAGGTTTAGAATTACATTTAGGGCAATCTGGGGTTTTAAAATCTTTTAAACCGCATTTAAAACAAATTATAAAGTGAGGTTGAGCACACGTTCTAAGATTATGTCCATGTTTGCGACAACGAACACAGAAGATGTCCTTAGTAAGAGTATTAACATCTTCCTGAACGGTGTTAACATGATAAGGTTTTTTAAAGAATTGTGGTTTTGTGGAGGATGGTGTTTGAGGTTTAAAATTAAATTCAGGTGTTAAAAAGTTTTCCAAAGGTTCTTTAAAGTTTTGGTCTCTATCAAGGAATTTTTCATAACTCTGACAAGTAGTTAATAAAGAATCAATAGTGTTACAACCTTTAAGAGCCACAAAAACTGAGTAACAAGGCCTAATGTTTCTAAGTAGGATGTCAACAATTTTACATTCAGGTAATTTTTCAGAAAGACGCTCAAACATCCCAGACATAATAGAAATATAAATAGCTATAGGTTCATTTAAACCTTGAGTCCGATCTTTAATAGCTTCAAGAAGTTTATTATCAAAATCAAACTGACCAAAGTCCTTAATTAAAAGTTGGGAAGCTTCAGACCAGGATAAATTAGGATTCCTTTTAATTTGGAATCTGAACCAATGGAGAGCATTATCAGTAAAGATTTCATATGCCTGAGTAATAAGAAGATTTTTATCTATGTTTCTTGAAATACAATATTCGTCTAACTTTTGAAGAAAAGACCTGGGGCAAGATTTACCGTTATAAGAATAACGATTTATATCTTTGAAAATCTTAAGATTTATAGTAGGTTGGGTAAGGGAGGAAGTTAGAGGTTGAAAAGAGGTTTGAGGGATTACAAAGTTATTAGAGGGTTGAGGATCTATAGTTTTATAAGTCATTGGAGCTGGGGTATCAATAGTTCTGACTATATCTTCAGCTGGATGAAAAGTAAAAGACTCGAATTTATTAGTTAAGCCATCAAATTTATTTTTAAGATCATTAAAAGTAGTTAAGAATTCAGGACTTAAGTCAATATCAATGCGTTCAAATCTATAGTAAACGTGATTAGATAAGATTCAATTAAGCGAGTAAATTTAGAATCACCCTGTATTAATCTAGAGATTTTTCCTTCAATGTAGTTAAGAGTAGATTCAATTTCAGGAAGTTCCTCATCAATAGGAAGAGGAGAAATTAATATTTCCTCTGATGAAGTTATCGAAGAAAGTTGTTGTATTTGTTTTCTTAAGTCTATAACCGTGTTTGTTGGTTCCTCAAGTCTAATCTTTATTTCATAAATAAGTTCAGCTTTGTTAAGATAATCAAATTTAATTAAACGAGATATTGTAAAGTTAAAAAGTTACGAATAACTCAATAAAGTTCAAAATAAAATTGGGTACCTTAATTCCTCTTCAAATAGTAATTAAAGTGAATTAGTGAAGATATAGGTTGAGAAAGAAAATCGGAGAGTAAAAATAAATAGGTAGAGAGTTTAAGAAAAATAAGAGTTCTCGGTTAATTAAGTTAATTAGAGAACAATTATTTAAATCAAAGTTAAGTTAAAAGAACAAAGTTAACTTAAGACCAATTAAGGTAGATTTAGTTAAGTTAATAATTCTCAAGTTAAGTTAATTAGAGAACAGTTATTTAAATCAAAGTTAAGTTAAAAGAACAAAGTTAACTTAAGACCAATTAAGGTAGATTTAGTTAAGTTAATAATTCTCAAGTTAAGTTAACTAAAACAAAATTTTACTATCTCCGAGTTTCAAGGGGTTAAGTTCTGAGATGATAGTTAAGGTGTTAAGATTTAAGATGATATGAGATGATAGTGAAGGGGTTAAGATATGAAGATAGTGAAGGAGTTAATAATATGTTATCCAAAAGAGATAGCCAAAGAGGGTGATAAGGTAAAGAGGGTGAAAAGGTAAAGAAGGTGAAAAGGTAAAGAGGGTGAAAAGGTAAAGAGGGTGAAAAGGTAAAGAACACTAGATAAAGTGTTATTTTTGAATTTAGAAAAAGATAGAAGATGAAAAGAATGAGATGTAAGAAAAGAAAGAAAGAGGGAAGACTGAAGACTAAAAGTTGGGCGCCAATTTGTCGTGAAGCGACAAATGTGGAGAAGTAGAAGAAGGTAAAAGAAAGAGGTAGAAGAGGGAATAGAATTTATATTAAAACAAAAAAATACAGTACCGAAATATGAAATGAGGTGATGTCTGTATGAATGTAAGTAAAGTGCAGTGGGCGTGAGTAAGTATCTTCAAATCTTCAATAAGTAATGTCCTGGAGGCAGCAAAGGGCGGCGTCGGAGTGCAGGGCCGACACAGCGGAGGTAGCAGCGACGCCGATGTGCAGCGGTGACAGGCGCCGTGAGGGAGTGACTCACAGCAGTAATGAGGGTAACGGGCACTATATAGAAAATGTTATGATCAGTTGGAGTGCCAGAAGTACTTGGTCTCGGATCCTCTTCCGAGAAGGAGACAGGTCCCTCCCCTAGAGCGAGGAGGTGTTACTGCAGTCAATGGGCTTGGATTTTCCTCCGGTGTCCGGTCCCTCCCCTAGCGTGAGGAGGTGTTTCAGTAGTCACCGGCGGTTCTTCAAGACTTCTTGAGGGAAGATGTAGAGTGTTTATTTCTTGAAGTATAATAGACGCGTTTTACCTGAAATAAAACGCATATTAAACTACTTACCTTATTAGAAGCTTATTATTAATGAGATAGGCATATCCTTTTCCGTTGCATTTTGCATCTGTTTCTACCCTATAGCGCTGTCTCTTTCGCACCCCCGCCTTTTCACCTGGCAGAAGTGGGGAGCGCAGGTGTTGGACTGCGCGCCCATGTTCGTCATTGGGTCGAATATACACCAGGCATTAGAACATAAGCTTCTAATAAGGTAAGTAGTTTAATATGCGTTTTATTTCAGGTAAAACGCGTCTATTAAACCACTTGACCGTTATTAGAAGCTTATTATTAATGAGACCTGTTTGTTATCGCCTGGTGAAAAGTAAGTATATGCATGTAATGTGCGAAATTTTTTAAATAAAAACAATAAATACATAAACAAAAAGTATTTTATTAACATAATTACAACCGTTACTCATTGTAATCATTTATTTAAGAAGACTAATTATCTTTAATTCTTGAACAATCAGAAATGGCAATGTTACCTTATATGCCTCAATTCAATAATAACGAAAATGAATCATTATAAGATGCCAAAATTAAGTAATTAACTTTTCTTTCAATATTAAGTAACTGGGTTAAACAACGTTGTGATGGTAGAACGATTTGGTGTAGAACTAAGTACTTCACGACGGTAAAATTTTTGAAAGGTTTCAAGAGACTTCCAATTTCCTCTAGCCAAAATTTCATCGAGGGGGAAATTATTAATCCAGTTACTTGACGCTACCGCAGCGCGTACACTTCCTGGAGTCGCAACAATTCCAGCTTGCTTCATAACCGATTTAATCCACCCTGCTATCACTGTGCGGGACGCGGGAGAGGGTGACCCACGAAATGTTACAAACAAATTATTTGATCCGGATTTACGTCGCCTTTCATTTAAAACCTCTATAGTTTTCTTAATCCAATATACAGGATCTAGATTTCGGTTTTGTAGGTTAGCAGTCAGTCTCCAGCCTGACTGTCTATATTGACTACAATCTGTTTTTGACCCAAACTGGGGCCAAAGGGTAACATGATCATCGTTAAGCACACAGTGGTCACCATCCACACTTAAAAGCGTCAAATCATGTATTCTACGGCCAGAGCAAAGAATCAACAGACATGCTGTGTGTCGAACAACATGAAAAACATTTTTGTCATTTATAGGGTAATTACTTAAATATGATGTAAGCACTTTAATGTCCCAAACAGGTGGCTTTGTATCCTTAGGATTTTTTAAAGAAATTGCTTTTAAAATATGTTTGACTAACACATTTTCACTTAATTTACCAGACAACTCTGCATTACAGAGCGTGGAAATAACAGATTTATGGAGAATAATTGTATTATATGAAAAGTGGTTTTTCAAATAAAGATCGGCAAGAAATTGGGCTAAATCTGAACCTTCCGGAATTGATGGATTTATATTGTGTTGATGCGCCCATGCCGTCCAGCGATTCCAAGCTACTTGATATGTTTTTCTTGTAGAAGGTCGCCAGGATGACCGAAGCAAGTCTATCTGGCTTAAGTTCCAAGACTTTGTTTTCTCTGTCCACCCCCACACTTCCAGATTTCCAGAGTTATATCCTGAACTCGAGGTGGCGGCAGGCCCGTCGTTGTGTCGATCAGACATCGACTCAGGTGTGTCAACGTGAATGGGGCTGCTATGGCTCGAGATTTGAGATCGGCTCTCCAGAACACCTTCTCCCACCGTGGTACTACAACCAGGTATACTCCTGTGGCCTGATTGAGATGCATCAGTACTTTGGGTATGAGAAATGGAGGGGGAAAAACCCATGCAAGTTGAAAGTTCCAGGTTACGCTGAACGCATCGTGAATCATCGCATTGCGATCCTTGCAATCTAGAGATGCGTAATTGGCTACCACTCGAGCTGTTTTGGATGCAAATAAGTCGATCACTGGTGTTCCCATCTTTGAAAAGATCTTTGTCGTACAATCCGGTAATAGATGCCATTCCGGGGGTCGGCGGAGCCGGGACAGGCCGTCCGCTTGGCTGTTGAATTTGCCGGGAATGTATTGAATTTTCAGATGAATTTGATGGTCGTCTAGGAATTGAAATATCCTTCGAGTCAGATGCATAAGTATTTGAGACTTGGTCCCGCCTTCGTTGCGGAGATACGCTACTGCAGTCCGATTGTCCGACTGAATCAGCACCGAGCTCTGAGCCATGTGCAGCGCATGGGACTCGAGAGTTTTGTAGATAGCTAACATTTCCTTTTGGTTGCAATGAAGGTGTTTCTCTTCGCTGTCCCAAGTCCCAAAAATCCTGTGGCTGTCGATTTGAGCTCCCCATGCTATATCCGACGCGTCGGTTGCCAGAAAATGTGTCGGTGGCGGAAAGTGTATACGTGTGGCCAAGTAATGATTTTGTTGCCACCAGTGCATTTCTGCCATTACCTGACATGGAATACTGTATCTGATTTTTCTCTGATCCTCGGGTAAAGTATTTAGAAACTTCAGGGTCTCGCGATGATTTAGCCTTCCTCGAGGGATTGCAAAACTGGCAAAATTCAGCGAACCCACGAGACTTTGTAGTTCCTTTAACGATATTTGGCCAATTCTCAAGGCATGGTCGACTTTTTTGGCAACCGTGGCAGATGTTTCCGGAGGAAGGTATTTTAGGTTTTGCCAAGGATCCCAGACAATGCCCAGATATATCATGGTTTTTTGAGGGACAAGGATCGACTTGGTGTAGTTTATCTGGAATCCGAGGTATTCCAGTGTCCCTAAAAGCATGTCGACATGACTGGATAACGTTTCTGGATCCTGATTTGCAAGGAGATAATCGTCGAGGTACACGATGATCCTGACACCGTTTGCTCGGAGGATTTGCGCAATCCAGTTGGTTAGGCAAGCAAAAACCTTTGGTGCTGTACTCAGACCAAAAGGGAGACACGTCATCTCGAGCAATTCGCCTTTGTACAGGAGGCGTAGAAACCGCCTGTGTGACCTTGCTATTTGAAGGTTGAAGTACGCTTGCGACAAATCCACTTTGCACATCCAGTCGCGAGGTTGAAGAAAGTCGGGTACACGGTACATAGTTATAAGTCGAAACGGATCGGTTAGCACGTATCGGTTTAGTAGTTTCAAATTGAACACAGGGCGGCTTGAGCCGTCGCTCTTTGGTACAAGAAACAGCGGTGATATAAAGCTCGGGGAGACACTTGCTACTCTTAGAACACCTTGTTGTTTCATTTTTTGAACAATCAACGACATTTCGGCTGATTCCACAGTGCGGCGTGGATGATTTAGCAAGTCCGGTGTTCCTAAGGGTGGCTTTTGTAGGAAGGGTATGCGGTACCCTTTTATTATTTTCAGGATGAAATCTGGTGCCCCCATTTCCTTCCAGTGACTGACAAACTGTGCTAACCGACCGGCTTGGAAGGTATCTGAGTCATTGTCTTTGTTTCTTACCTCCTCTATTGCCAGAGGGCGAATAGGGTCGTTTCTGGCCTCTTTGTGCCAATGGCCTTTGTCCTGATCTGCGAGATCGAAATGACACACTTCGGTTGTTGTTACTTTGGTAACGCTGGTCTTGGTGAGCATTGTTATGCACTTTTGATGGAAAATGCGATTGACAACCGCCCTGCGAGGGCTGGTTAACTGAGTAGCTAGTATGTGCACTAGGCACCATATTGCAGCAAGGCTCTAGGCTACCACGCGATGGTACATTATGGCGGGCGTGCCCCTGCGAGGGGTGCCGTGCAGCATTAGATTTTGCTCGCGAAGCATTTCCGCTGCTATTTGCTGGCCAAAAGGCTTTCCTTATCCCGCCTGCACTTTCGACCGCCGCAGTCAAGGCGTCCTGGTCAAATAAGTGAGTATTTGACGGTGGGATTTTCCCCAATTTAAACTTGACCAAAGGGTCACGAACACACTTGAGAATACCATCCCTTCTCATTTCTATTGTTTCAGCTCTGTGACCGCAAGACATTTGGAGCAAGTCAGAGGAGACCTTATGAAAATCGCCTTTTAGAAAGAATTCGTCAATTTTCTCGTCTAGATTATTAAGGGAAGCGTCTGGTGATTTAGACCAAGCTAATAAATGACGACAGCTTTTTAGGAAGACTTCTTTTTGCTTTAAAATACCAAAGGTAATCGCGGCGTAGGATTTATCAGAGTATGCTAGGTGGCGTATTTTGTCGTACGCCTTTACCTCTTCGTTTGTTTCAAGCTCTGTAAATCCCGGCGAGTGGTTATATAATTTCTGAGTTTCAAAATAGCGAACTTCAGACCACGCCCTACTACCAAACCGTTGAACCTCATTTAACATTTTTAAATATTCATCCGGAGTTGAGGGTACCGCGGGATCCTTCGTTTTTGTTTCAATGTCAAAAGTTAAATTATGCAAAGAATCACAATCATGATTAATAGGAGTAGTACAAGTCTGATTATACAGTTCTCGACTGACATCGGACACAAATGATTCATTATCGTTATCACGGAAACTATGTTCTTTACTAACTATATTTCGTAATTCACCCACTTCTTTAGTAAGTTTTTCTAAAAGACGACGTTCATGCTTTTGCTTTTTAGAACGATGACGATGCGATTTTCTTTTTCGTTTCCTCGAATCTTGCGAAGATCCGGAAGAGCTAGTAGATGAAGACGAATCACCACTACTGCTACTAGAACTTGTAGATCTAGCACGACAATCACGTTTATCCGATCTACTACGTAGCGGTTTCACACCAGACGGACCCGCCATAGGTTCAATAGGAACGCAGCTATCGTTATCCATAGTTAGGTTGTAAAGTTTTTAGTTATATAGAAAAATATTAATCACTAACCTAAAAAGAAAACACAATTTAGGTCTTACTAGAATCCAAAAATAGATTCGTAGCGAGGACTAAAAATGTTAAACTCAATGAGGGTATTTAGTAACTGACCTAAAAGAAATACCTACCAAAATGTATGTTTTCACAGAAATCAGAAAATAGATTCGTAACAGGGAACAAAAATGTTAAACTCAATGAGGGTATGTATTCACTGACTAAAAACGAATGTTATTTACTAGAATCTAAAAATAGATTCGGAGCAGTGACGAAAAATTTAAACTCAGTAAGGGTAGAAAGCAAAGATAAAAAACAAATTACGAACGGTAACACCGTTATAATACAAATACTTAGGAAAAATAAATATATGTGCAACTCACGTGAAGGTAATTTCACTTAGGTATCCCGGTAGTCTAGGTGCTACCAAGATTTAACCTTTGGAGCACAAGTTATCTCAACGGAAATTTAAACGCCAATGACGAACATGGGCGCGCAGTCCAACACCTGCGCTCCCCACTTCTGCCAGGTGAAAAGGCGGGGGTGCGAAAGAGACAGCGCTATAGGGTAGAAACAGATGCAAAATGCAACGGAAAAGGATATGCCTATCTCATTAATAATAAGCTTCTAATAACGGTCAAGTGGTTTAATAGAACTGTTCGAGCTTAGAACTCGGAATCGAATGAATCATCATCATCATCATAATCAGCCAAAGGACGTCCACTGCTGAACATAGGCCTCCCCCACGGCTTTCCACAGCGACCGATCACTAGCGGTCTGCATCCAGTTTGATCCTGCGATCTTTTTAAGGTCGTCTGTCCATCTTGTTGGTGGACGTCCTACGCTGCGTCTTTGGTCGAAGGGTCTCCAATCTAGAACTTTCCTGCCCCAACGGCCATCAGTTCTTCGCGCTATGTGCCCTGCCCACTGCCACTTAAGCTTACTGATTCTCAAGGCTATGTCCGTTACCTTGGTTCTTCTACGTATCTCTTCGTTTCTGATTCGATCTCGTAGAGAAACACCGAGCATAGCCCGCTCCATCGCTCGTTGTGTAATTTTGAGCTTCATTATAAGGCCCATAGTAAGAGACCACGTTTCGGATCCGTATGTCATCACTGGTAACACACACTGATTGAAGACTTTCGTCTTCAGACACTGAGGTAATTGAGACGAGAAGACGCTCTTGCGCAGTTTCCCGAACGCTGCCCAGCCGAGTTGGATTCGTCGATTGACCTCTTTCTCGAAGTTGGACCTACCCAATTGGATCACTTGTCCCAGGTAGACGTACTCGTCGACAACTTCGAGAGTTGAGTTCCCAATGGATACTGGAGTGGGTACAACAAGGGAACTCGACATAATTTTCGTCTTCTCCATGTTCATTTTGAGACCCACTTGTTGGGATACTCGGTCGAGGTCTTCGAGCATAGTGCCTAGATCATCCAGCGTCTTTGCCACAACGACTATATCATCGGCAAACCGAAGGTGTGTTATGTATTCGCCATTGACGGAGATGCCGAATCCTTCCCATTCCAGGAGCTTGAAGGCGTCTTCCAATGCCGCTGTAAACAGTTTCGGAGATATAACATCGCCCTGTCTTACACCTCTTCGCAATGGAATCGCCCTCGTATTCTGTTCCTGTACTCGGACCGACATGGTGGCGTTGTTATATAGACCCTTTAACACCTCTATATACCTATAGTCTATGTGACACCGCTGAAGAGACCGAAGCACCGCCCAAGTTTCGATCGAATCAAAGGCCTTCTCATAGTCCACAAAAGCTAAACATAGAGGCATATTATACTCCTCGGACTTCTGTATAATTTGCCTTAGCGTATGAATGTGGTCTATGGTACTGTAGCCTTTTCGGAATCCGGCTTGTTCGGGAGGCTGGAAGTCATCAAACCTACGTGCGAGACGATTCGTGATGACCCTTGAGAACAGCTTGTAGACATGGCTCAGGAGTGAGATGGGTCTATAGTTCTTCAATAAGGTTTTGTCTCCTTTTTTGAAAAACAACACCACCACACTCCTGTTCCATGCCTCAGGCGTGATGCCCTCTAGCAGAACGGAATTAAAGAGTCTCTGAAGGACTTTAAGTACCGGTGTTCCACCCGCTTTCAGGAGCTCTGCTGTGATTCCGTCCTCGCCAGGTGCCTTATTGTTTTTAAGCTGTTTCAGGGCCATCCTAATCTCGTAGAGGCTGATGTCCGGGATGTCTTCAGTGTAGTGTCGGGTCAGGATAGCTCGTGGGTCTCCGGTCGAGCTATCAACGGGTTTGGCTACTGAGGTGTACAACTGTCCATAAAACCTTTCGATCTCCCTCAAAACCTCTGCTTTCGTCGACGCTACACTGCCGTCCTCCGTCTTAAGCTTCGTCAACAGGCTTTGCCCAATAGACATGTCCCTTGCAAACACTTTGGAGCCTTGGTTTCGCTCTATTGTTTCTTTAACACTAGTCGTGTTAAAGGAACGAATGTCATGTCGCAGAGATTTCATTATTCGTCTATTAAGCTGCCTGTAGGTTTGAGCATTAACGGAGGTCTGCAGTGCCATAGATCGACGTTCTGCCATAAGGTCGAGAGTGTGGACCGAGAGTTTTTGAGGTCTATTTTTACGGCCAGGTCTAAAAAACTTAGATCCGACCGTTTGGACAGTTTCCACAAACCCGTTGTTTATTTCGTCCACTGATACGCAATTCTCTAGGCAATCAAAGCGGTTTGACAACTCGAGTTGAAAGCTCTCGGGATTTTGGATATGGGCACGAGTAGGTCGGAGCGTGGACTTCATCAAGCGGGACCTTTCCAATTTGACATTTATATTCAATATGCCTCGGACCATACGGTGATCACTACCGGTTTTTACCCTGTTGATCACGGAGACATCATTGAATAACCGTCTCTTGGTGGTCATGATGAAGTCTATCTCATTTCTCGTCTTGCCATCCGGACTCAGCCAGGTCCATTTCCTTTGAGGCGGCTTCTGGAAGAAAGAGTTCATCGCAAAGAGTCCCTCCTTCTCCAGAAAGTCGGCCAGCCTATTTCCCCTGGCGTTCCTTTGACCATATCCAAAAGGTCCCACTTTCAACTCATCCTCGCCTCGCTTGCCGAGTTTTGCGTTGAAGTCCCCCATAACAACAGTGAAATAGGTTTTGGAAGTGTGTATGGCTCTACTTACGTCCTCATACATTTCCTCCACCTCTTCATCCGGGTGTTTCGAGGTCGGTGCATATACCTGTATGACCTTCAGCGAATACCTTTCGGTTATTCTGAGTATAAGGTATATCACCCTGTTCGACACACTCTCGATGGTTACGATGTTGTTTACGAGGGACCTGTGGACAAGAAACCCAACACCACCTTGGGACTTTTGGTCACCCTCCCGGTAGAAGAGCAGGTTGCCAGACTTCAGAGTTATCGTGTCCTCGCCCTCTCTACGGACTTCTGATAAACCCACAATGTCCCAATGTAACCTGCTCAATTCTTCCTCCAGCTCGAGCAACTTCTCGTCTGTCCTCAGTGTGCACGCGTTATAAGTTACCAGGGCCAGTTGTCGTTGGGGGTGGTAGCGAGATCGCCTCCGGGGATTCTTAGCACCCCCTGCCCCGCCGTTACCGTGACCGCTACCGGAATCAGGAATAGCGGGGCTGCCGGAGACTGGGGGCCTGGTTTTTTTGTGTACTAACATATGAGGGGGGTATTTGCCAGTACTCGCCACGCTTGGCAGGCGGGTTGGCGAGCGCAGAGGCGCAGCCCCTTGCAGCTGTGACGCTGCTGCCCGTCACAGCTCAACATTTTACTGCGCCTTTTGTTGGATGGTTATCCCGCCATCGGTCGGTCGCCAGAGCCTCGTCTGTTGAAACAGGACGCACCGCGTGAAGGTGAGGTTGGCTTGGAGCTTTGGGTCTTGGTTAAGCTCCCTTACGTCCCTTCCCAATCGAATGAATAGAATGAAAAAAATAAAGGCTTATATAGGGGGCCGGGGCCGTTCAAATTTAGATCGAGGTAGGTTCAAAAATAGAACATGAATACTGGTGGTTTACAGAGGATTAAACCCGAAAAAGTAATAAACTTTGATAGAAGTTGTCAGACTTTGAAAGATATTGTCATAACAACCATGTCAATAAAGATAAAAATACTGTCAATAATCAAGCAAATTACGAAAATACAGGAAAACGAATCATCACCCAATGCAAATTAAAGGAAAATTGCAAACAAAGGTAAAACACAACTATTTTTACAGTATTATGTAAAGAAAAGTAGAATAACAGAGCTTTGAAAGTTTGACATTTTTAGATTCACAATAAATATTGTTCAAAAAGGATTAGAAAACATCAATAATCCAAAAATACAGAGTAATAGTAATAAGAAGAGTAGAAAGGCAGGTAATGCCTATAGTTTAATGTCTACAGTACGACTTTTTAGGGAGAAAATACGAACTGCGTTATGGTAGATAGAATCTATGATTAACTCTTATGTTCGTGTTTACAGCAAACGAACCAGCAATCTTTGGATGAAAGCATGGAAAAACAAAGATAATGTGATGAAAATGTTAATGTAGATCCGATGAATACTAAATATATTAGGGTACTCAATTTATCACATATAAAACATGTACAACAGTACAGGTTGTCGGAGGAACGGAGAGACCGATCGTGATATTGGTATAAAAACGGGAACATATATGTAAGATAAGAAGGCGACGAGAGGTTATTAAGAATAGCATGTAGAATGCAAAGGATTCGCGAGCCTGTACGTTGACGGATAGGAAGCCAGTTAAGCTGTGCTCTAAAACTGGAGACATGGTCATATTTACGGAGGCCGAAGATGAATCTGACGCAGTTGTTGAGGAGGCGTTCAAGCTTGTCGATAAGGGCTTCAGTGAGCAAGATTAAGATTAAGCTCTCACTTTTGCCCGTCTATCACTTTCTTCGCGCCGCCAGCAATTTCTCTGTATAGACCTATGGTTGACTGGTAGAGAATGCTTTTAGCATTAAGTCCGCCATATGTACCTTTTGTTTGTGCATGAAGTGTTTTAAATTAAAAAAAAAATAAGATTAGTGCAGCAAGAGTTTGCGTAGTCTATGATAGAGATGACAAGAGTTTGCATAAGCAGAAGCTTCGTCCTAAATGGGAGAAAGAATTTTAAGCGGTAGAGACTTCTCAGACAGACAATTACCTTACGCCTGACCGTCCATAGTTAGGCCCAAGTTCTTGACACTAGTAGAGTAAGGTATAGTCGTACCTACAAAGACTATTGGATCCAGATCCATGAAATTTTACCTAGAGACAAGTCCCGGACTACCAACAATAATGGTCTGACACTTAGTAGGGTTGACAGAGATTCCGAAGTTTTCTGACCACGATGAAATATAATTAAAATTTTCGTTCATAAGATGTATTACAGCAGGTAGTTCTGCAATTTCACTTTGCATATACAATTGCAAGTCATCAGCATACAGATGATACGAGCAGCGAAGATTAAGGGTGGTACACCAGCGGGCGTAGTCTGATGCATCATTTTTGACATTTCGCGTCGACAATTTCAATTTTATGATTTTCTAATTCATCAAATATCATTTTAACTTACGTAGCTATATCTTTAATAAATCTTTAAAAATATAAGTAGTTTTTTAAGCATCATTCAAAAATTCTTCTCAATTAATAAATACACGAAAACACTAATTTTGTCTCAGCATTTTTTGAGCGCCACCTGGTGGTTTTACACGGAACTATGTCGAGACTTCCGACACTGATGACAGATTGTACCAGTCAGAATGGACGTAAGTAGTTTTAATTGACTGCTGGCGACCACGCAGATAGGAGGAAAACCTTTCCAGGGCTGTAGAAGATACTTTTAAGTACCTACTAAAGTACGGCCATAAGGAGGTCATAGTTCTGAGCATTAAAGGCGTTAGAAAAGTCTATTAGAACAAGAAGTGTGACTTTAAAGGAATCCATCCTGTCTCGTATATTACATGCTTTGTATGAAGACAGCATCTCCGCGTTTGAGGTTTCCAGCAGTAATTGTGAAGGTTTGATTATCATTTTATCTCTTATCATATTTTTTTTTACGAAGCAACCTGAATCTTAATGAGGGTTGTCAAAAATGACGTCCACTAGGTGGCAGCACTTAGGCGTCAGGTCCAACGACCTGTCAAAATACATACCTAATATGTTGTGTTTTCTGATATTTATTGTTATTTATTTATTCATACAATAGTTGCAAAAAGAGAACTGTTTTCTAAAATGCCGCAGTGTTGTACAGTGCCCTATGTGTGCAACAGGAGGACATATGTTCCCTATACCTGATAAAAGCCGATTGAAACAGTGGCTTGTAGCTATTCACACATATAAATTTACTCCTACTATCTACTATCCCTATGCAAATACGATTATTATTGGTAATTACATAATATACATACTGAATTTAAAAAAAGTAACTACAATTTTTATCAGTTCAGTCTTAATCTATATTCTTATTCTATCTATACAAGTCATAGCTACTATAATGAATAATAATATGCATCTGGAATAGGCTTACAGATGTTTTCTTAAGGCGCTACCCGGATTTTTACCGCGCACACTAGCGCCACTTTACTAGAAAAATCATAACTCGTTAAATAAAAGACCAATCAAAAATCTGGTAGATACGATTGTAGCTCTGATTATGTGGTTTAGACACATGTTTAAGTTCAATTAAACACAGTTATCTGCAGTTACAGTTAGCGAAAATGCTAAAAGTGGCCATATTTAGCAGTTTTTCTAACTCTAACTACAGTTAACTACTTTAGAAATAATTTAAACGTACTGAATAAACTATAGAACCTGTACTACAATCGTATCTACCAGATTTTTGATTGGTCTTTTATTTAACGAGTTATGTTTTTTTTACTAAAGTGGCGCTAGTAAGTGCGCTAAAAATCCGGGAGCCCCTTAAGTACAAGTTGATGATGTAAAGGAAAAGGCAGGTAGTCATGGTCATGTATCACATATTGCATGGTAGCCTGTCCAAAATGCCACACAATCCTATTCTTCATAGTATTATTATAGTATTTCCTATTATTCATATTTAATTTTCTGTAGTGCCAGTTTCTTTGGCGCCTCTGTTTTTTAGATCATTATTTATTTCGGCAACCTTTTCTGTCTGTAAACGATTATAAAAACACATTGAATTCACAAATACGTAGAATTTACCGAAATTCGGTAGAAATTAATACTATGTGCAAGTTGTTTGGACTTGACGCTTACGTGGCGCCATCTGGTGGCAGAAAAAATATCAACAACCCTCATTAAAATTCTATCAAACATACTCATCTCAGTACAGTACGTAGGTATATAACAGTGAGGGTTTTACAATTATCTGCTGCAGATTATAAGAATTGCAATAATATTCAAGTAAGCTTTAATTATATGGCGACAACGCAATATAGACATAACTACAATGAACTTTATTATTATACTTAATACCACCTCGCAAATTAAGTAAAAGGCCGACACTGGATTTCTAAGAATAAATAAAAAAATATTGTTGTAATCACTATTTGTGATCGTTTCATGATACTAGCCCTTTCAGACCGGCGCCGAAACTAGACGGATTTTCACAAAAAAAAATCAGGTAAAACATCAGCCTAGTTTCAAATCTGAGGTCAGTATTCCATTTTCCCGGCGCCATCTTGGAAAGTTTTTGCCCACACAATCATATTGACAGGGCCCCTTGCCAGCAAACACACAATCATGAAGTCGCGCAATTGTATCTAGCCGGGCTCTAAGCCATTCATATGAAATGAAACAAAATTGTAGTTTTAGGGTAAACTAACTGTTTATTAAAATTATAGCAAAATCTTTCTAAACATGCACAATCGAGAAACAATATATTTGTTAATATATTTAACTTTAGGTTACAATTTTAAGTCTTTTGCAACAGTCTTAAATGTTCAGCAACAATCAGCCTTTGTTGTGTCTTAAAATTAAGATCAATTAAAATCCGCTGTTATGGAAATCATAAAAACAATTCCTGTCCTTTGTAAGGCAAAGATAAACATCACATTTTGAGCAACGACAGCGTGATCCAATGGTGCATCTTGGAACACTGCAGTCCTCCAAGATGCACCAGTTGCTACGTCCTCTTGTTCCTCTTCGTCGCTGCCCTCATTCCCAGACCCATTCAGCAACAGCTCAGTGTCGGCTTCCACCGAAAACCGTATCGGGATTGATGTTTCTGTAAAAAAAAACACAGAAAAAATATTAAGTTTCAATAATGTCTAGATAGCTCATGGGACGGCTCCCCACATACTCGTATGTGTCGAAAAACTTCGTTGACTCGTCTAAGTACCAACAAAAACCATTACTTGAAAGAAAATAGCACAGAACGATAGATAAACTATTATAATGTTACTACATGCACAAGACAGTACTTAATTTAGGTAAATATTTGTAAAATTGTACTTACATTCGCCATAAGTGGAAGCAGAAAAATTGGGTCTGCTCGACGAGTCACAACCTGTCGCCACACTGACTGGCGCGAAAAATTCAAACGCGATTGCAAACCTTACTTAGATTCTGCACAAGGGTGTGGCGCTGGGCCCGTTCATTTCGGACAAACAGTTTTCACTTAAAATTGAATCTAGTGAAACACACAATTGTATGGCAGAGTTCTGAAAGGGCTAGTGAGATGTTGATTTGTTATTTAGCACTTAGGTTTTTTTAAGGTAAAAGAGGTAATTTTACTCAGTTGCTAGGTACTAGGAATATATCTATCTAGTTGAATAATGTAGTTTAGTAATTTGAAATCAAGAATAATAAACTACAAGAAAATACATAAAAAGTATTAGGAAAAGTACTCGTACCTACTTGTTTAGTAATTAGTGACAAATCAATCATAGGTAGTTATTTATGAATGTTTATCGATTTGAAACAATATGTAAGTGCATATTGCTTGCAAAAGTTACTTACTTAATAAATAATACTAAAGTTTTGGTGATGGATAAAATAATCAAATGCTTTTATTCAGTATTTAATATGACTCGATGTTTACCTTGACTCAATATTTTTTACCTTAATATAGATAAACTTGTATTTTTACTCAGTTGTTTCATTTCACATCCATAGATACCATTTCATTTGGTCAAGCAAGGAGTTTCAAAGTTAAATGGGAATGACACTAACACAAACCTACAAACAAACGTATGACTCTTCTCCGTTCCGTTGCCAACAAAACAAGCAGCAGCCAAACAAGCAGTATAATTCCGCCGTTTATTTAAGGCGTCGTCAGTTTATAAACGCTCGCGGATATGCAAAATGACGAAGTCAGAATGTTTAAAGCTGAGCTATTATATGTAATGCAACAAAATTTGATCGAAATTTGACACGCATTAAACATAATGCCGAAAAATTGTAAAAAACAATTATTTTTCGTACCACGGGTGTCGCTTTTGAGCATAAAAGAAAAATTGCGTCTAGTAATGAATTTGTGTGCGAAAAATTTTCTTGAAAACAATGGATTGTCTGTGATCGATGTAACGGGTGATAAAAGTTACCTTAAATACGTATTGTATGGTGAACTACGAAAATTGATTGATCAGCAAACAGGAACGACTAGAAGTCAATGGACAAATAAAAAAATAGGTTATCCGGCTCCTCAAAAACCCTAAGGTGTCCATAGATTCTGGGATCCGGAGGACACTTGCAGTGCAGCATACTATTGGGTCAAAAGATACGATGTAATGAGTTAATGAGTGGATAACAAACAAATATACCTAGGCTGATTTCTTTGTGATTTAAAAAATATCATTAAAATGTGTCGTTTCTGCCAAGTGCAAAAGTTTTTGCTATTCCGAATTAAAAAAAAAAACTTACTTTTTAAAAATTTTATCTCATTTAATTTCATAAACTTATATTTTTAGGGTTCGGTACCCAAATGGCAAAAAACGGAACCCTTATAGTTTCGTCAAGTCTGTCTGTCTGTCTGTCCGTCAGTATGTCACAGCCACTTTATTCTGTAACTATAAGCATCACACTGTGCGATCTAATCGTCTCATAGCTAGACGCTTTCAAAGTGGTAAAATGCTCCCGCCCCCCCATCTAATTTCTAAACTAAGTAAGTATTAATTTTGCAAATAATATTTAATGACGATCTTAACAAATACTTTCAACAAAAATTAGTTTGGACGGGATCGAACGAGAAGTTTGTGAGTTATAGCACATTTTCAACGACCGCAAACATAACTTTGTTCTTCATACCCACACTATGAAAAACAAAGTTATATTTGCTGTTTACAAAATATTGTGGTATTTTACTAAAGGGAAGTTAGTGGATTCCCTAATTCAGTTAACTTTGGTACGGAACCCTCAATGCGCGAAACTGACTCGCACTTGGCCGGTTTACTTTGGATTTCTACTTATAATTTTGAAAAGTATTATTTCTCCTACCAAATAATGTTCTATCGTGGTCACCCTACATCGACAACACAAAAAACTGTCGTCGAAATTATTTTAATTGAGCAGTGAGCAATTTGACATCATCATTTTGCATATCTGCGTGCGTTTATAAACCTGACGACGCCTTATGTAAGCGGAATTTTACGTTTTGACTTCAACATATCCACGGCCAAAAAAATGCTTGACAGCAACTGACAGCGTCACATTGACCTTTGTATGATTATACGTACATACTTTCACAGAAACACATAGGTACATATAAAATTATACTATGAAGTCTAGGTAGGTAAAACTCTCATGTTCAATTGTTTTCTTTTGTTTTTAATTTTAATTTTGTGAAATATTTTCAATTATATAGCGTACTGTTAAATAATAAAAAATATAATCTTTTAAATATCTGATTTATTGAATAATTAATTTAAATTTAAATTACAAAATTACTTAAACAATTAATTAAATCGCTAAACTAAACAATATTAAAAAAAAGAGCCGGTCTAGCCTATGGCAGAACACAAAGGGAGTTGTGGGTAGACTTTGGGGTGAGACCGGAGCCGATACGTATAAAATGATTTAGGGAGCAATCACAATGTTAATTTAAAGTAATGTCAAAATTAAATAAATAAGAAGGTGTGGGCGCCAGGCACTGCTGGGTGCAGCACCGTATTATAAGAAAGAGTAAAGATCCCTATACGACGGGTTACCGGGGTAGATGCCTCGGGCCGGATAGAAATCGGAGACCCTGGAGCGGATTTGGCAGGCCGGGGTTCTCCGCAAACGTAGATCCCGAAGGCACCCGAAGAGGAGGTGATGGGATAAAATCAAAGCAAAACCAAAAAAAACCCCTCAAAAGGGGTTGGAATGACGGATTTCAGCGCCGAGTCGACTGCTGTATCACGCCTGCCACGCCGTCTCCTGTGACCTCCAAGAATTAATCGAAAGATAAATCCGAAATTGAGTAACGGTCTCGGAGACTGATCTCTGAGGCTGGTGACACTGTTGGCGGTGGAAAGGTTGATGTGAACTTCACGACGCAAAATCCAAGAAAAAAGGCCCGGAATCTGCTGACCAGTACTTTTATATCCACAACTGTCACTGTCACGGCATTTGACCAAACGACCATAGACACGTAGAATAAAAACTATTACAATCTAATTGAATTTTAGATAAATATTTAAAAGAGATAATATTTGTACTCTGAATTAATTGGAAGCAAATTAAACAAATTAAGAATCAAAACAAAAATAATTGGAAAGATGAAATTGCTGAGCTAACGAGCTCAACAAACCGAATCGCTACATAATCTGTGGCAACGGGAAAATAATACTTCTAAGCTGTCAACGCGAGTGTCAAACTTGATGAAATATTTGTTTTGGTAGCTACAAATCAATCTCAAGATTCATGAAACAAATTTAAATGCAATGATAAAACGAATTGCAGTGCAGGAATGAGACGAAAGAATAAAATAAAAACCTTAAACTATCGCAGGAGGTAAGTTAAAAGAAAGGTTCAATTTTTACTATGTAACAGTACCTTGAAAATTTATCTAAGGAAAGAGCGGTTTCACCTAACACAGACATACACTTTATATGCCTAAAGGGTGACTCAATCAATTGTCAGAAATTGTGTAGTGCAAATTGAACAAAAAATATTGTCTAATATATAAAATTCTCGTGTCACAATATTCGTTCCCGTATTCCTCCGAAACGGCTTAACCGATTCTTACCAAATTTTATATGCGTATTCAGTAGGTCTGAGAATCGGCTACTATCTATTTTTCATACTTCTTAGAGATAAGAGTTGTCCACCCTTAACATTATTCTTAAATTACGTGGCTGGGCGGGACGAGGCTAGGCAAGACGAGGATGGTGGCGAAACAAAGTACGCTGGGTCTGCTAATCTACTATATAAAAATAAGTCGGGTTTTCCTTCCTGACGCTATAACTCCAGAACGCACGAACCAGTTTCCACGGTTTTGCATTCGTTGGAAAGGTCTCTGGCTCCGTGGGGTTTATAGCAAAGAAAA
This sequence comes from Pyrausta purpuralis, assembly GCA_963924145.1. Lineage (NCBI taxonomy): Eukaryota > Metazoa > Arthropoda > Insecta > Lepidoptera > Crambidae > Pyrausta > Pyrausta purpuralis. The sequence continues at coordinate 27,632,576 of OZ001643.1, forward strand.
TTCAAATATAATACAAAAAAAAATCTTCTTATTCTTCTTCTTATTCATCACCAAACGAAATGTTACGTAAAACGAAGCCATCTGGTGGCGAAACGGAGTTAGCGGGGTTTGCTAGTACCTATTGTATACAGGGTGAAATTTTAATCAGTGACCAAATTTTAAGTGAAGACCACTGATGAATATGAACAACTTTTACTACGGGAGCAATACTGAAATCGAGAAAAAAAAATGCTGTTCCGTACATTTTGACCGCGCGCCAATTGAGCTTTTGTATGGAAAATTTGGTCACTGATTAAAATTTCACCTGTATATGAGTGCGTACCACTTGATAACCGCGGCGACCGCCACGCCCCTGAAGGCTCATATTGGCAATTCACTGTCTTGTGGTCCCGATTCACGGCGATAAAGTCATTGATGATGTAGGTAACCTATCAATAACGCTCACGCGACGCCCGCGGCGGACCCATGTTCCATGTGGGATTAGGTAAGCAGCGGAAACTGTGCATGTGTCAGTTTTCTGAAGTGAATTTTATTATAATTTTTCGTATTAATGCGTTTCTATACGGTTGGAATCAATATCTATACTAATATTATAAAACCGAAGAGTTTGTTTGTTTCAGCGCATTTATCGAGGAAGGCTTAAAGCTATAAAACATTACGATATGACTGAGAGCTTTCTTAACGTACACAGCGTTAACCGTTACACAAAAGTCATGTATGACGGGGTTGTTTCTCTTTAAAAGATCGGCTTTAGTCCGTGGCAGTACATGTCTGTCTTATATGGTTTTCTCACCACAAACTTTTTTATATTCATTGATTTGATACAAAAAAAAAGTTTTATAACCTTAATCATAGCTTTATGATCAGAATGGTAGATCTGTTCCTGCTCTTCATTTAATTTGTTATACTGTCACCAATTAAGAAGTTGTATATTCAATTTCGTTCAGTTATTAAAATAAATAAAAGCAATCGTTGCCAATTGAATACAACATTATGCAATTTGAAATTAAAACAAGAGTCCTGAAAAGTATTAGAATTAAAAACCTTTCAACTAAAATCATGGAAATATAGGCTTTTGTGCCAAATAAATGTTTTTTGTATGTATTATAATAGGTTTTTCTGAATTCTTTTCAGGACAAACCTATTATTAAAATACAAAAAAAAATATTTGTTCCTAAAGCCTAAATATATTTGTATCTCCATTATTTTAGTTGATTTATTGTGGAATTGGAATTATAATGCTTGGTGACTACATTTTGGTGACAAATCCACTATTTGCGGCAAATCCTATTATTTTAAGAAACACAAAATTACTTATATTGGCGATAGCTGTTTTATGATAACTCCTCACCAAGTACAACACTCGCTTGCGCTGATCGCTATGGTATGGCGGGTTTTACGTTGAAATATTTTACGGGAAATACTAAATTTATGCGGGTGATGCCGCGGGGACTGCTACTCTATAATAATGACCACCACAATGGTGATACGCTCGACTGCGCCGTTCTCGGACCAAGTGGAACGAAAAAATGGTCGCTCGCTCGTGAACGCTGACGGTCGCGGTCGTCAAGTGGTACGCAACCTTTATTCATTTGTGCAATGTCAAATTGCTAGTTTGTTGTTTTGAGGTTAGGTAATTTGTGTTATTTTTGTGAAGAAATTCTAATTGTGCAGTGGAAATAAAATGGAAAAGGAAATAATACAAAGATGAGACATACATAACAGCGAAATTTAGATAGAGGAAGAAAAGGCTAGTTCAATATTTTCGCTTCACGAGTGTTTGTTTATGTTGTTATCATCATTTTCGTTGTTGAACTAAAGCCATTTATTCTTGTAGAATGTAATGTATGTGATGGATAAGATGAATTTGGTGAGTGAGCTTGTATCCTTAATCGAAAATAAAACCACGGATGCCAATAGATAGGTACCTACTCAGAAAATCAGGCAACTTGGGCAAATTTGCTTACCAGGTACCTACTTTTCATCATTTTATAGTAAGTAATAACGTGAAAAGATTCTTCAACTAGGGTCAGAGTGTATCCTTAGTTTAGCAGTGTACAAAAATTACTCAATTGCCACTTTTGGGTTCAGTCGTTCAAGTAATACAATCCCTGAATATGCAATAATTATACATACATTTGTGTATTCCTCAGATTTACTCAGGAGGCACAAGTTGAATATAGTGTTTATTTAATAAAAACTACATTAAATTTAGTTCCTGTAATTCTGCCTTGCCGGTATGCACTCCCTTGCACAATCGAAATAAAAACTGAGAAAAGGAAGGAACTACTGACTGGTGGCGGTCCACCTTCACCTACAAAACCCTGGGAATACAAATGGCATATAGCATGGCTCCCTAACAAATTTGAAACTGACTTAAATGAATTTGACTGTTATACTTTATTCTAGGTTGGTGCACACTTTTTGCATTTATATATTTATAATTTATGTACCTAAATATGGTTCCATGAACTGTAGACCTTGCAACAACAAATCAACAAACTCCATCTTTCAGATCAAAGCTAAAAACAGGGTGCCAATATGAATGAGATTAAATAAGCAGTGACAGGCCCAAAATTAAGGTATCCTTTGTTTGCTTGCTGATTAATATTCACAATGTAGGAAAGCCATTAAAAATAAATTTTAATGCCTTAACACCATGTTGCAGGCAACCGCTCATGCCTGCAACATAACAACAATAGGATTTCAATTGTGTCTTGTTCACATATGCTTGAGTACTACTATGTACAGAGATGCTATGCCAAGCAAAAAGTGTGCGCAATATGATGACAAGATTTTGACGTGAACAGTCAACAGACTGATGTATTGAGTAGTCTTTGAAATTTGAATGTTGAATATGAAATTGCAGAAGTGACACAGGCTTTTGTGCCTATTATACCTGACTATTCAATGGATAATATTTTATTTAAGTGTTTAATAATTACTAACAGGGATTAATGTTTATTTATAAACACTAAAGAAATAAAGTTTATAAATAGAAGAACCATATTGGAAACTGAAAAGTTTGTTTGTTTGAACAAAAAGTGTTTAATTAGTTTTATTATTTTACAATTCATCTTTCTTTTTATATAGGCTATACTTCAGGCTATACTTTGGTAAAAAAAACACACAAAATTTCTTGGGAGAAACTACCGATATTAAAACATTTTTTTTTTAAATAACACAACATCACATTTCCTTACCTCATTTATTACATACTTTTCCATTCTGTGCGAGTCAATTTTTAATTTTCGTATAAAATGGCGAAAATTTTATACAAAACATTTAAAACTTTTGAAAAAATACTTAAGTTGGTTACAGTTAACATTTTATTTATTTACTGCTGAAAAGTAACGCCGGTATCTTTTTATTTCTTGTGGGTTTTATTGTTGCATGTTTTAAAAACGCAAGACGGCATTTTGACGAATTAATTGACCAAATGTCACATTGCATATCGCTACGAGCGGGAGCGAGTGACTGGGATGCCGCGCATGCGGTGATGTCCGGGACCATCAGTTCATTTCGCACGAGGTTCCTTCGGGATGTCATTTCCATACGTAATAGTATATTTCAATGGAAATAACAAAGTCAATGAAGAGTTGTTAAATTTTTATAGATGCAAATAAAATTATAACAAGATTAATTTTTTCAAGTTGTATTAATGCTTCAACACCCGAGCGGTTGCAGGCAACCGCATAACAATAGAATTTGCATTGTGTCTCGTTCACATACGCTTGAGGGATTAACTGGTTAGTCACTTATTAAAAAACGTTTCTCTTGGAAGAAATACAAAAATAGACAAAATCCAAGGTAATTCCATAATACTGAGGTCTTTATTCAACAAACTTGATTTAATGCTTTAGAATGTTTTTAACACTCACAGTGTAATATTTTATATTCATAAAGATAAAATAAGAAACCAAAAATTTGCGCACGGGCGGGACTTGAACCAGCAACCTTTTGGCAAACCGGGCCAAACGCTCTTACCAATTGAGCTACCGTGCTGTTAGTCCGACCCTGCGTCACGCAATTGACGTTTTCATAAGAGACCACAAATTTCGCAGGGTCGGACTAACAGCACGGTAGCTCAATTGGTAAAAGCGTTTGGCCCGGTTTGCCAAAAGGTTGCTGGTTCAAGTCCCGCCCGTGCGCAAATTTTTGGTTTCTTATTTCATCTTTATAAACTTGATTTAAAAAAAATGTATTATTTATGGAAAAATATATTTAATACTTAAACTTTTTATTTTATATTCAGGTATCAACAGCAGAGTGTATCGTTCCTATGGGAATGGAATGTTGAAAACAACTTTATGAAGTCCAAATGGCAAAAGAAAAGAGAAAAGCCCAAAACTTGGACTTAAAACAGTTGATATTAAGGTTAAAAAACAATTTGTTTATTTTTGTAAGTATAATAGTAATGTAAATAAATATTAATGATAAAGAAGATAGCTTTTTACTTATTCATCTAAAATGCCTATCTATAAATTCTTATAAGATGTTACTGCTTGATCCTTTTCCTCTGACCTCGTTTTCATAAAAATTACATTATGTTTCTATTTCACTTCACTCAAAATGCCCCGTCCTATAAAACTAATATTTTTTTACCCAAAGGTTGTCTGGTAGTGATCGCTTAAGCGATAAGACCACCTAAATTACACATTTGCTTTAAACGAATTTGTAAACTAATATGTTATGTGCAATAAAGAGTTATATTTATCTTATCTTGTTCACTTATGGTTCAGCAACAACATCCAGCCTCGCAATAAATTCGATGTCTTAGAGCTGATTTTTCAATAGTCAGATAAGAAATGTTCGTCGAATAAAATACAATATGGCTCATTTGAAAACGTCACCTAATTGTCAGCAATAATAGGTACCTGTCATTTCTGAAAATCTGTCGCTTTATAATTTATCAGTCTGATAAGTTTTATCTGACCATTGAAAAATCGGCCCTTAATCTAAAAAAAATATGGTTATAATTGCCTTAAATAATGCACCACTATTACTAAATGTACACTGTCAAACTATTTCTGAAAGATTGATCCGCTGTTTCCACACTTCAAAGCAATTCAACACAGTTGCGAGTGGCAATCTGGGCTTGATTATATTTATTTATATTTTTATTTACATTTCAGGTAAGTTGTAACTCCAGGGTAAGAATAAGAGACATTGTTGCATGATGGTGAGGTATCAATCATGGTTTCAGAATTTTAGTTTTAGTTCAGAGGGAGACTTGGGGGATTCTGGGTATCTAAAATTGAATTACATAATGTAGGTACCTAATAGTATTTATACGACTTGTACATTAATCGCTCTTGGGATAATATCCTTTTCGATTTTATACCTACCTAATTTTTACATGGGTTCGTCAGGAGATACACCTCAAGGCGTAGGGAAAACCTCTTAATTCCCTCATTATGCCCTTTGCTGTTCTGACAGGTACTACTATCGAGGTTTTAGGTTGAAGCAGATCAAACCATCCGCAACGGTTACAGCTGCGTACTTACCAAATTGAGGTGAGGTGAACCGGATAGTGAACAACGCCTCGCCCCGGACTTTTCATTAACATACTTATTGAGTTTATCTTCTAGTTTCAATAAACTAGTTACCAAAAAAAACTCGTCATTGTTGCCAAGTTGGGATCTGTTAATGGGATCTTAGTGTAATCGAGGAAAACTTACAATTTTGAAGGCACGTATAAATTGTATTTGTACTAGTATCTTCGTAATGGCATGTCTTTTTGTCTGATAGTCACCTTTTTGTAGAGCTGAGCTGATTGTGGAATTTCTTAACGCTTAAGAGTTCAGTGATTATGACGCTAGATATTAGTCTTAGGTACCTGCTTTATTGAAGAACATAGTCAAAAGATGCAACCCCCACACTCCCATTTTTTTCTTAAAGTCTAATTTTGGGATATAGGCGCGTCCAAAGTGGTAAAATGGGCATCCGTTCTCCCTTAAAACTTTTACACTAAGCAAGTGAAAAAAGGAAACGAAGTAGATTGTTACAAATTCTTTATCGAAAGGGGTTTGTACAAGATCTAATTGAAGGAACCACTACAGTAGTCGTTGGCATAAAACTCTCAATACGCGTGTCTGACTCGCACTCGGCCGGTGTTTATATTTTTTGTCTCAGAGTTTCGAAAAACCTTCTATGGCATCTTATTCATGTAAGATACAGATACGGAACCTTTTGTGTACGAGTCCGAATAGAACTTGGCCGGTTTTTTTTTGTAATATAAGTTACGAATGCGCTATTGAACACATCAAAGCTTTTTAGCGTTATTGGACGTATATGACTACTAGCGGCCCCCCGCGGCGTCGCCCGCGTTAAGCTCAGATTTCCCGTAAAATATTTCAATGCAAAACACATATTTTCATTAGAAGTAAGAGGTCTGAAACCTTACCTTTAAGTGCGTGTTATTTCTTAAGCTGCGCGTATTATTCTGACGCAGAGTTATTTTTAAATTGATATTTTCTAAGATATTTATTGAATTCAAATGACGTAAGTGCCAATGCCATGCCATTTTTAGAGTTCCGTATTCGAATGGAAAAAATGGGTGTTTTGTATTTTCGGTTTCGCGGACGGTTACCGGACACCAAGAAGCGCAACACTACGCCGGCAAAATAGTGCTTCATTTGGTTTTTTTTTGGTTCCGTAGCCGAATGGCAAAAAACGGAACCCTTATAGTTTCGTCAAGTCTGTCTGTCTGTCTGTCCGTCCGTATGTCACAGCCATTTGATTCTGTAACTATAAGCATTACACTGTTGAAATTTGGTAAGAATGTGTATCCTGTTAACCGCTTTAAGATCCTCACACACATTGTTGCTCTGCTTTACAAGTAGTATCGTAATGTTTTATAGCTTAAAGCCTTCCTTGATAAATAAGCTATCCAACGAACAATTTAAAGCTGGTCCAGTAGTTTTTTGAGAGTAGCGCGTTCAAACAAACTAACATAAAAAGAAACTCTGCAGCTTTATAATATTAGTATAGACTAGCAGTTTCCCGCGGCTTCACCCGCGTAAATGTCGTGTCTCATAAAATATCGCTGTAAGTTATGGCCCAAGTGCTATTCCAATGTATAAATTATATTTTTGTTAAGTTTTATCAAAATCCATTCAGTAGTTTTAGCGTGAAGGAATTACAAACATACATCCATTCTCACAAACTTTCGCATGTATAAGTAGGTGTTGAATAGTAGGATGTTTTTTGGGATTCTTACTAAAACAATCTTACAAAATATTTTATTTTTTTATGAATAAGACTGTAAATGAGCACATTATTATTATTTTTATTCGGCAGTCGCGGAGAAGGGTGACAACGCAATCCATTTCGAAGAATGGGTTCGCAAAGTGATTCGCAAAATGCAACCGAATGATGTCGTTGTCATGGATAATGCAAGTTTTCAATCGAGGTGCGAACTAATATTTATATATAAACTGTAACTGTATTCAACGACTTATATCCGTTTCTTTTGTTTTAGGCAAACAGAAAAAACTCCGACTTCACGATGAAAGAAGCAAGAAATCATTGATTGGTTGATTTCCAAAAATGTTGAATTTGAAGCGGATGACAAAAAACCTCACTTATTGAAAAGAGTCGACGCAGTGAAAAAAATATATCAAAAATACGTCACGGACGAAATGGCGAAGAAGGGGGTGACAGTTTTAAGACTGCCCCCTTATCACTGCGAGCTGAACCCGATAGAATTTGTGTGGGCGGACGTCAAGGGACATGTTTCCTGCAATAATACTACTTTTAAATTAACAGACGTCAAATTATTGCTTATGAATGGTCTTAACCAAATGACGTCAGATAAATGGGTCTTAACCAAATGACGTCAGATAAATGGGCGAATTGTGTGGAACACGTTAAAAAAGTAGAAGCAGACAAGAGGGGGCTCGATGGCCAAATTGATAACACCGTGGATCGAATCGTAATTAACTTATCAGAAAACTAGCGGTCCCCCGCGACTTCGTCCGCGCGTTTTGAGTTTGCTCCCTTCCCTCCCGTCGCAGCGTCATGTTTTATATCCTAAAGCCTTTCTCGATAAATAAGCTATCCAACACAGAAATATTATTTCAAATCGGTCCAGCAGTTCCTGAGATAAGCGCGTTCAAACAAACAAACTCTTCAGCTTTATAATATACTAGCGGTCCCCCGCGACTTCGTCCGCGCGTTTTGAGTTTGCTCCCTCCCCTCCCGTCGCAGCGTGATGTTTTATATCTTAAAGCCTTTCTCAATAAATAAGCTATCTAACACAGAAATATTTTTTCAAATCGGTTCAGCAGTTCCTGAGATAAGCGCGTTAGAACCAACAAACTCTTCAGCTTTAGAGTTATGTTAACACTGTGATAGCTCCTAAGATATTTATTGGAATCAAATGATATAAAGGGCAACTTTGTTCTAAATTAAATGCCCGTGATGATGAATGTATTTATTTTGATAAGAATAAATACCTGTGTGTACAATACACCTCTAAAAATGATGCATTATTTTTTTACAAATTTATTAACATAAAAAAGGTTGTAGTAAGTCAACCATAAAAGATAGACTTATGCTGTCGCGGACTTTATTATAGAACTCTTAATGCTAAACAATCTTGTCATACATGATTTTTGTGTAACTTTAGCGGTTTCCGCAGCGTATGCAGCGGAAGCTCTCAAAAGGAATATCTTTCTCCCGTTTTCGCAACATTTTTCATTGCTGCTGTGGTCTTGTGAGTCTTATCTTTATGTTATATAGCTTAAAGCCTTCCTCGATAAATGGACTATCCAACATAAAAATAATTTTTCAAATCGGGCCAGTAGTTTCTGAGATTAGCGCGTTCAAACAAACAAACAAACAAACAAACAAACTCTTCAGCTTTATAATATTAGTATAGATTAGCGCAAGCGCACGTTGTACTTAAGCTGCGAACATTATTTTGGTGCGGAGTTATGTTAAAACTGTGATAGCTCCTAAGATATTTATTGAAATCAAATGATATAAAGGGCAACTTGGTTCTTAATGAAATGCTCGTGATGATGAATGTATTTATTTTGATAAGAATAAATAGCTGTGTATAATACACCTCTAAAAATATTGCATTATTTTTTTACAAATTTATTAACATAAAAAGGGTTGTAGTAAGTCAACCATAAAAGATAGACATATGCTGTCGCGGACTTTATTATAGAACTCTTAATGCTGAACAATCCTGTCATACATGATTTTTGTGTAACTTAAGCGGTTTCCGCAGCGTATGCAGCGGAAGCTCTCAAAAGGAGTATCTTTCTCCCGTTTTCGCAACATTTTTCATTTCTGCTGTGGTCTTATGAGTCGTATCTTTATGTTATATAGCCTAAAGCCTTCCTCGATAAATGGACTATCCAACGTAAAAATAATTTTTCAAATCGGGCCAGTAGTTTTTGAGATTAGCGCGTTCAAACAAACAAACAAACAAACAAACTCTTCAGCTTTATAATATTAAGTATAGATTCAGAAAGTGATATTTCTTCGACCACTTCTAGTGATTCATCATCGGAAGGTGTATATAACTGAAAAATAAAAGGAATTATTTCAATACGTGTGTTTTATTTTTAAAACTTATTAAACCGATCTCCCGGACAGATGGGCCCAAATCGGCATACCACCAGCCAGACGGCTATCGACGAAGGGGTAGACCTAAAAAGAGGTGATGTGACGATCTGACCAACTTTGCGAGAGATTGGGAATTGTTGACTGCTGACAGAGACATGTGGAAAAAATTAGGGGAGACCTTTTCCCAGCAGTGAGATGATGTAGGTTAAATAAAAACCGATCTCAGTGTAGGTATATAACACGAGTCTATGTATAGCTACGTAGGTATAAACTATCCAAATATTTTTTTTTAAATCGGTCCAGTAGATTCTGAGATTAGCGCGTTCAAACAATCCAAACTCTTCAGCTTATTAATATTTGTATAGATTTATCCAAGAAAAAAATATTTTTTGAATAATACCCACCAATTGCTCCCGCAATAATAACGCAGGATATACATAGAATAACACTAAATTTATTAATTATTATGATAATACATTTATTTATTTCATTATTCATGTCCAGTGACATTACATGTCGGCTGTCCCTCAGCATAATGCTTGTAAATTTGTAATGCAGTAGCCAAATGTTTGTAATACAGGACAATTTTTCGGATCAAGGTCGCCTCGTACCAATAAACGTTTGTTTACATAGACTTCTATCGCTACGCCTCGTGTTTTGGTTCGCCGCGACCCTGTATCGGCGTGCAGTGGTACACGCGTAGCCATGACCTTTTGTGCAAGTTTAAATGGCACGGACTATAATGATGGCATTAGCAGAGTGTTTTTGTATTCTCTTATGGTGTAACCACATCGCGAAACGGCTTAGCCGGTGGCATATGTCAATTAATTGTAAGATACTATCGAAAAAGCCGCAGCGGCATCGGCAGCAACCGCAGCGAAGTGGTTCCATTACACATATTACCTATGTGTATTTACGTTTACTTTAGCACTGACATGAAAAGTCTATCGACATCATAGGAGCCAATGTTAGGTTAGCTTCGCGCGTCGCGTTGCGCGAAGCGGGCCCCCAGAAACACAAACATACGGTGAAGTTTGTAGCGTTCAAGTAGGACCGTTTTCGCAAGCGTTTATTCGAGTAGTAGATAGCGTTGCATGTCGCGATTTTCGCCGCGTCGGACGCGGCTAATGGACAATACCTGAGTGTAATGTAATGAATATGATATGATGGTACCTATAAGGCTAACATCTTGTTTGTTGTTCAATAAATGTATGGATTGATGAATGCTGATTTTTAGGTCCAATATTTGATGTGACACGTAATGGGAACCCTGTGGCCGCAATTGCGGTGGCGGTCCCGTTTCCGCGGTGGACTTCGTGCGCGTACGCAATTCGCGCGGTGTCAGGATACACGTTACGTAAACAGTTATAAAATCTTATTGAAACAAGCTATTATCATTCTGTAAAAAGCTTATTGTTACTGAATAAATAAACTATGCTTGTAATAAAAAAAATGTATTCAAAAATGAAAAAATAGAACCAAACAAATTCGTGGTAGGGTGACGACATATACGAAAAAAAATGCGAGAAAAAAAAAACGAATTATAATTAATAACTGACAGCAACCGGATGTGTTTGCGGTCTATGGTGTAGAAACATCTGTTTTTTACTCATAAAGGTCAACATGCCCAAGGAATAAGCATTTATACACCCATTTTTTTTTTGCAAAAAAGTAATTAAAAAGCGCCCACAGGTGGGCGCTTGGTAAAATCGCGAAACTCATGCTCAGCGCCCACCATCGGGCGCTCTGGCTGTCCAAGGGTTCCGGATGAACCGTTGCAAAGGGCCTAAAGTGAGGTGGACGTGCATCAAGACACCGGGCGGCTGCCGCGCTGCACTTATCACCTTTGACAACATCATCATCAAAACTCAAAATGAGCACAATCATTAATAAATATAAGAAAGGTAGAGGACACCTTATAATGATGTCCGCAGAGTATTTGTTTCATATAGATGATATAGGTACACTTACTTTCATACAGATGAAAGGACTTTATGTTCACATGTGCATGTCTGTACAAATATGAAACTAAAATCATGATGCGTTTCTAATTTATTTATGGCTTTGTATCAATTAAAAATATATCGTGAAGTACTAACTAGCTAAGTTTTTCTCTTTCAAGACTTTCATAGTTAGGATGATAAACATCATTGTTTTAGGTCCTGTATTTGGTGTGACGTGTCATGGGAACACTTTTATACAGTTGGGTCCATACAGATTTAATCGTCTGAGTCGCTACAAGGGGCCCAAAGTGCGGTGGATATGTAATAGGAAGACGAGTGGTTGCCGAGTTGCACTTACCACCGCGGACAAAGTCATTATCAAAACTAAAAATGAACATAATCATTAAAAGGACCAAGCGCAGCGAAGGACGTCCATCGATAAGATGGACAGACGATCTTGTAAAGATCGCAGGATCTTACTGGATGCAAACCGCACACAACCGGTCGCTGTAGAAAACCGTGGAGGCGGCTTATGTTCAGCTGTGGACGTCCTTTGGCTGACAATGAAAATGATGATAATGATTGAGATGGACACGTGTCTAATGATGACGTTATAGAGGAACGGAACTAGTGAACGGATGTAAATTTTGGTTTATTATGTAAATTAAATTCGTTGAAAAGTATAAGAAGATATTATTGCTATCTTCATAGCTACTTTTAAAACTTTCATCCATGAAGATTATTAAAAAACAAGGTGTGGCGATTAACTAATTAACCTATACTCTTAGGTCTAATATTTAGTGTGACCCGTCATGGGACACCCTGTTCTCCAATTGGGTTCATACAGGTATAATCGTGCCCAAAGTGCGGTGGACATATACTAGAACGAGGAATGGCTGCCGTGTGTCGCTCTCTACATTGGACGACGTCATCATCAAAACTCACAATGCGCGTAATCATTAAATACCAATAGATCCCTTACACACTGCGACTTTTAGCATAAAAGTAGAACAGCTTAATGGACTGTCTTAGCTGAAATAATTTATAAGGAGAATTGCCTTCAATGCTCAATGTCAGTTGAAAGATTCAGAAATCGATGAAAAAGATTGATTGATTAAATAAGTAATTATTCATAACTTCACATTCTGTAACGTGTAATGTTAAATGCGCAAAACCTCAGACACCTCAAATGATTTTTAATTCAATTGACCTAAATTTGAAAGAAAAAAAATATTTTAAAGTTTTATGGAGAGTTTTAGTTTTATTGGCAATTATGATCATTTCTTGCTCTGCAGATGACGCTCTGTGGAGAGAGGAGTCGGTAGGTACCTATATCGCTGGGTCGCTGCACCGCGCTGACATTATTATTACTATTTAGACTCTTTACACACTGCGCGACTTTTGGTAGCGATGCAGTCGCGTTGCTAACGCGCATTAGTATCAATACAGTCGCGATGCAGAAGCTGAAAATTGACATTTGTACTGAATTTCTGCGACTGCATCGATAATTACGCTCGTTAGCAGTCACGCTTCTGCATCGATGCTAACGCGCAACTGCATTGATGCTAAATTAAATATGTTCATGTCGTGAGTCGCGATGCTGAAGCGCATTTTCAAAACGCAAAACTGCATCGATGCTAAAAGTCAGTTTCTAAGGGGTCTTACACTCAAAATAAACAACTATTGTTTGTGTAAGTAGGTATTTTGGAGGGTTTGCGGAGAATATCGTAATGGCTTGTCTTGTTAGGAGATATACAGGGATTTTTTTATGAAATATATTTTGAAAAAATGTGACCTATATTAAAAACCGGCTAGGTGCGAGTCGGACTCGCGCACTAAAAGTTCCGTGCCACTTTTACTAAATTATGGAATCCACTTAGCTAAAATACCACAATATTTTGTTGACAGCAAATTTAACTTAATAATAAAAAAAAAGTTATGCTTGCGGTTGTTGAAAATGTGTTATATCTCAAAATCTACTAAGTTCGATCCTGTCCCAACCAATTTTCGTTGAAAGTATTTGGTTAGAAGTTGGAGGGGGACGCTCATTTTACCACTTTAGAAGCGTCTATCTATCAAACGTTAGACTTTAAAAGATAATGGTCTTAGGAACCTCTATGTTATTTTAAAATACCTGTCCATAGACACCCCATACGCATAGGTTTGACAAAAAAACGTTTTTAGTTTCATATATAGGAGCTTCCCCTTAAATATCATTTTTTATATTTTTTTATATACCTAAGAATCTTAAAGCGGTTAACAGGACACATCTTTCTACCAAATTTCAACGGTATGATGCTTACAGTTAAATAAAGTGGCTGTGACATACGGATGGACGGACCTACGGACAGACTACGGCTGCGGAACCCTAAAAAGTTATTAAGTTAATTGATTCTGCACGTTATTCCAATCAAACTATTTTCAGGTTTTGCGCATTAAACGTTACACGCTGTATAACACCACCACTTAGGTTGGTTTTTTTTTTCTTCATTTTCTTACGTTAATATTTGTGTTTGTATTCATACCTTTAAACATCTTATTTGTTTGCCTTCTAATTATGATGGTGCGAGTAAGGGTTCGTACGGCAAGATTTAAGATTAGGTATCGGAGTGTGTGTTTTTATTTTAGTATGTGAATATGGTGCCTACCACACACCTAGTTTTAAGAACCATTCCGAAGATATAAGTGTTAATATTATGTGAGGTAGGCTTTTGATGGCTCTTACAAGTATGATATTCAAATATACATTTATTTAATGTTACATATTAAGTATTAATTAAAATAGCGGTATAAACTGAACTGAAGCCTTTAAGCCTATACATTATACAAATGCACGTGTGAATGTGCACATAAGTAATCACAGACATTTCTTAAATCTCATTCACTTTAATTAGCTGCACGTGCAACGCAGCTAAAGCGGGCGGCGCGTGCGCTGGCGTGCAGCAGGCTCGGCTACCGCGCAGCCTTCGTCACTCTCGATGACGATCGTCAAGACCACCAACCAGCACGAGCACGATAGTCCTGCCAATAAGAATGATAAGAGGGAGAGAGACATCGCAGAGCGTCAATAAAATTAAACTTACCAACTATCTGTCCTCATCTATACTAATATTATAAAGCTGAAGAGTTTGTTTGTTTGAACGCGCTAATCTCAGAAACTACTGGCCCGATTTGAAAAAATATTTTTATGTTAGATAGTCCATTTATCGAGGAAGGCTTTAAGCTATATAACATAAAGATACGACTCACAAGACCACAGCAGCAACGAAAAATGTTGCGAAAACGGGAGAAAGATTCCTTTTGAGAGCTTCCGCTGCGTACGCTGCGGAAACCGCTAAAGTTACACAAAAATCATGTATGACAAGATTGTTTAGCATTAAGAGTTCTATAATAAAGTCCGCGACAGCATAAGTCTATCTTTTATGGTTGACTTACTACAACCTTTTTTATGTTAATAAATTTGTAAAAAAATAATGCATCATTTTTAGAGGTGTATTATACACACAGGTATTTATTCTTATCAAAATAAATACATTCATCATCACGAGCATTTCATTTAGAACAAAGTTGCCCTTTATATCATTTGATTCCAATAAATATCTTAGGGGCTATCACAGTTTTAATATAACTCCGCACCAAAATAATGTTCGCAGCTTAAGTACAACGTGCGCTTGCGCTAATTATATTATAAAGCTGAAGAGTTTGTTGGTTTGAACGCGCTTATCTCAGGAACTGCTGAACCGATTTGAAAAAATATTTCTGTGTTAGATAGCTTATTTTTTGGGAAAGCCTTTAGGATATCAAACATCACGCTGCGACGGGAGGGGAGGGAGCAAACTCAAAACGCGCGGACGAAGTCGCGGGGGACCGCTAGTTAAATTATAATGCAACCGAGGATCTACTTTCAATCCCAGAGTAAAATTTAATCGTATCGGCGTAAGATCTCTTGACACACACATGCACACACACACACACACACACACACACACACACACACACACACACACACACACACACACACACACACACACACACACACACGCGTTCACTTTGTATGTACGATATAACTTGCTACCAATCAATATTGTAATCATATGTGGGTGGGCCTGGTGACCCGTGTTACAACCTTTTTTTTTAACGTCAGGAAATGCCAATTACGCACCGTACCTCTCCGTCGGGGAATGGAGGGGCGTGTGTGGGACTCCCCCGGATTCGCCCCCGGGTATACCCACTAAAACCTGACGACGCCCGCCGCGTTTGTTGGCTGTGTCGGCAGGGGCCGCGGTGTCTCAACAGTCCCGCGACCCTTGCCAGCGCAACTTCCACCCTCTAGCAGGAGGGTGGATCTCCACGGAGTGAGGCGATCCCACTCCCGACGGCACATTGGCGCCTCATAAGGGTCCCTTGTGTTTGGACAGAGGTGTCCCCGCACCGTCTGTCCGAGACCCTCCCGACGAGGCGAGCCACGCCCGACGGCAAATGCACGCCGAGCTCGCCCAGAGGACCAAAGTCTTCAGGACATCCCCTGCCTCCTCTGATAAACCAGAGGAGTGCCGGGAGTCCAACGACTTTTAGTGAGCCGCCGCTCGATGCGAGACAGACGCGACTCACTATGGCCACTGCCGCCAGATACGGGAACAGACGCAGCGGCACTCTCCACGGAGCAACTTGGCTTCACCTGCCGCTGAATTGCGACAGGCTACTGAGCCCCCTCGCCACGACAAGGCGCGCTCCATTCGAAGGGGATTCGAGGGGGAACCTAACCTAACCTAACCTATTCTATTTCAGGCATCAGTCTCTCAAAAATGACAGGATACTTTGTAGCACCATATGATTGTCATTTTATGTCCTATTTTTGTGAAGTAAAATTAAAAAAAAAAAATCTATACTAATATTATAAAGCTGAAGAGTTTATTTGTTTGTTTGTTTGTTTGTTTGAACCTGCTAATCTCAAAAACTACTGGCCAGATTTGAAAAATTTTTTTTACGTTGGATAGTCCATTTATCGAGGAAGGCTTTAGGCTATATAACATAAAGATACGACTCATAAGACCACAGCAGCAATAAAAATGTTGCGAAAACGGGAGAAAGATATTCCTTTTGTGAGCTTCCGCTGCGTACGCTGCGGAAACCGCTTAAGTTACACAAAAATCATGTATGACAGGATTGTTCAGCATCAAGAGTCCTATAATAAAGTCTGCGACAGCATATTCTATCTTCTATCTTTTATGGTTGACTTACTACAACCTTTATTATGTTAATAAATTTGTAAAAAAATAATGCATTATTTTTAGAGGTGTATTATACACACAGGTATTTATTCTTATCAAAATAAATAGATTCATCATCATGAGCATCTCATTAAGAACAAAGTTGCCCTTTATATCATTTGATTTCAATGGGTTCCCTCTATCTGGCAGAATCTTTTTGCTCCGAAAGTCACTTGGCATAACACACTTGGCATATTTTTCTTTAGTCGAATATTATTCAGGCAGAATTTTCTGTTAGCATAATTATTGTTTGGTCGAATATTTATATGCTTGAATTTACAATGGCATACTTTTAAGATAGCATAAATTTAGATGGCATAATTACCTTTGGCAAAATTTTACTTTGCATACTTTCGCTAAGCATAATGTTTATTAAGTACGATGTTTATTTGGTATAATTTGACTAGGCATACTATGAAGAAAGCAGAATTTCCTTTAGAATATTTTCACTACGCATATTGATATTTCTTTTAAATAGTATTCCACCCTAAGATTTAATCAAAAAGTCATTAAGTTGTGGTACAAAAGTTAGTGACAGAAACGAATCGGTGCAATACCGACTCCACGCAGTCTTGTTTGCCCCACCCCTAGAGTGTAATTCAAAATCGCGTAGGCGCGGAGGGGCGAGGCAGCGACTGCCGGAGCCGTCACAGAAACCATGCATGTTGCATGTTGCATGCTGCATGCAAGCTGTTGCTTGCTTGCTTGCTGCATGCTTGCTTGCTTGCAGCATACTTTGCTTGCTTGCTTGCATGCTGAATGCTTGCTTGCACGCTGCATATTTGATTTGCCATGCATGTTGTATGTTAGTATTGCTGAGATGGAACTACTTGGGATACACAGAGAAATTAAGGTTTATAGGAGAATATTAAATATGAAAAATATGCCAAAAGACGATTCGGACTGTGAACTTTCTGCGATAGGATGACTCTGCCTATTAATGATTATATATACGAATTGTATGCCACAAGACGATTCTATCTGTGAACTTTCTGCGTTAGGATGATTCTGCTTTAAGACTATTATGGATATTAAATTTCTGCCTAAAGATGATTCTAGCTTACACGATTATGCGTTTTGAACGTCTAATAAATGAGTGAATGCTAATTGATGTTTTGCGAAAGGAAGTTTATGCTATTTGATGATATGCCAAATAAAATTATGACAATAAAAATTATGCGAAACAAGGTAGACCCGATTTCAATAAATATCTTAGGAGCTATAACAGTTTTAACATAACTCCGCACCAAAATAATGTTCGCAGCTTAAGTACAACGTGCGCTTGCGCTAATTGCTATGGGTGCTGGCTTCTAAGTTACAATAAAACTGCGTATGTTTTGCGTTAAAATATCTTACTATTTTTATTAGAACATTATTTTTGAAGGTGTTTTGTACACATGGGTATTGATTCTTATCAAAATAAATACATTCATCATCACGAGCATTTCATTTTGAACAAAGTTCACATCATTTGATTTCAATAAATATTTTAGAAGCTATCACAGTTTTAAAATAACTCCACATTAAAATAATACTCGCAGCTTAAGTACTTACAACGCGAGCTTGCGCTAAGTATTGTTGGTGGCTTCTCACTTACATTAAAATATGTGTTTTGCGTTGAAATGTTTTCCCTATACATACCTATTAGATTAATTTGGTCGGCTCCCTACGGTACGGTTGTCCCGCGCAACTGCTTTTTTTGCGATACTTCAAGTGATTTCAGCGCGTAATACATAGTTTTCCTTTCGCTACTGAGTAGTAAAGGACTTGAGCTCATTATTTTGATTGCAGATATTTTCTATTAGTTAGATTCAGTAAATACTTTTGGTTAAAATTCTTTCTTCAGATTTATGCAGGTTAAAGTTTTCTTTTCGCCACTGAGTAGGTTTTAATTTTGAATGCATCTGTTAATTATTAAGTTTAATAGATTTAGTAGGTAATTACTTTTGTTATTCTTTCTTCTGATTGATGCAGGTATAAGTAACTGCGATAGCTCATTTCAGCAGGTAATAAAAGTTTTTCTTGACTTAGTAATAAGTACCATTTAAAGTAGGTAGGAGGTAGGTATTAAATCTAAATTAATGTGCATTTATAATTTGATTTTGTAGTAGGTAATTTGATTTGATATTGTTCTTCTTATTCTCTGTAAAGTGATTGATTACATTAGGTTAAAATTAACAGGTTGGGTGACTTAATTTATATTTACCAATCATAAATGCAAAATTTGATTTCATTGTAATTGGGTATTGTTTTGTTGTAGCTCTACAAAGCTTTGACGTTTTGGTCATTTTTTATGACAAAATTGTAAAGTTTTGTTTATCTTCTCACCATTTTAAATTACCTACCAAATTATAATTTTTAATAAAAAAGTACCTACTGAATTATTTAGTAGAATGCCTAGAAAAAGGACTCGGCTTTCTCGGCAGTCTGCCACGTCTACAACGTTCATCCGTCTCAAATTGAATGCTATTATTTGAGAATATTGCTGCAACATATTCGCGGTATATTTTATTTGTAAAATAATTAGCCTAAATAATTAAAAAATCTACCCAAAGTCACTATTCCACGCGGACGAAGTCGCGGGCACAGCTAGTCTAGTAATAAAATCAAAGAAACATGTGAAACGAAATGTCATGATAACAAATTTAGTCTAGAAATAAACAACAAGCTTATTTAATCTGATGACGAGGTAGCAAACGCTTTTGAGGATTACTTCTGTAATATTCCTATAGAGACGACTAAACCGTTGAGTTCTTGCTCAAGTCACGCGAAATCATTACTAGTGTCGAGTGTTCGTAGGTGCGAATCCTCATTTAAATTCAGAAATATTGGTCCTTTAGACATCATAAAAACATTTAAAGAATGAAAACAAAAGAAAACAGATAAATCGGGTATATTAATAGACACAATTAAACCCATTATACGTCTAATAGCTCCTTACTTATCTTAGACGACCCGTCTGGTGTAGTGGTCGAGAAATCGCCTACTACGCAGCGGGTTGCGGGTGCGATCCCCGCACAATACAAACATTTGTGTGCATGAACATGTCTGTTTGTATTGGTCTGGGTGTTATCTATGTATATCATGTATTTATTTACAAACAAAAAGTATTTAAGTATTATATCCGTTGTCTGGCACCCATAACACAAGCTTTGAGTAGCTTACTTTGGGACTAGATGGCGATGTGTGGGAATGTCCAAGGAATATTTATATTATTATTATATTATATTATATCTTTAATGAATGTATTGACCAAAATCAGTTTCCAAATTTATTGAAACATAGTAAGGTTGTCCCTTTATTTAAATCAGGAGACAAAAGTGACCCCAGCAATTTTAGGCCTATTTTAATATTACCTACAATAAGTAAAATTTTTGAAAAACTCATTTATAATCAATTACTTTCCCATTTTAAACTTAATAATTTACTACACGAAAAACAGTTTGGGTTCTCTAAAGGTAGCCGGATACAACTGATGCCGGAGTAGCACTCATCAGACACATTCTTGATGCTTATGAAGACAAACATGATGCCGTAGGTGTATTCTGTGATTTGTCAAAGGCGTTTGATTGTGTAGACCATCAGACACTGCTGATTAAGTTAGAACACTTTGGTGTCTCGGAAAACTCATCTAAGTTGTTAAATTCGTACTTGTCAGGTAGAATACATTCAGTTAACATAAATGGTCTCTCTTCCGGAGCCCCTCTTCAAATGGGGGTCCCCCAGGGCTCAATATTGGGGCCTTTACTTTTCCTGATATATGTAAACGACCTGCCATTTTATTCCACAAATCTTAGTGAGATAGTTTTGTTTGCTGATGACACTTCTTTGATTTTTAAAATGAAAAGACATGAAGAAAATTTTGACGAAGTAAACAATACTCTCTCCAAAGTATTGAATTGGTTCACCACCAATAACTTGTTGCTGAATGCTAGTAAAACTAAATGTGTAAAATTCACTTTGCCTAATGAAAAGCAACTTACACCAAATATTGTACTAAATGGTAATAATCTGGTCTTAATAGACTCCACTGTGTTTCTGGGCATTAAACTTGACTCAAAATTACAGTGGGGACCTCATATTGAAGCACAGTATTATGTCTTACGGTCTTCTCGTGTGGGGTTCTGCTGCAGACATTGATACCATATTTATTTTGCAGAAAAGAGCCATTCGTGCTATTTATAAACTTAGTCCTCGTGACTCCCTAAGAGAGGTCTTTAAGAAAATCAACATATTAACTGTGGCTTCTCAATACATTTTTGACAATATAATGTACGTCCGTAAAAATTTAGATAATTTCATGAAGAAGAGCGACATTCGCTCATATAACACAAGAAATAAACACAAGCTTGTCGTTCCTAACTTCAGATTAGTTAAAATTAGTAATCGTTCATGGGAAATTGTATATAATTCTTTAATAATATACCAGACAATCTTGTCGAATTGCCGGTTGATAAATTTAAGAAACACGTTAAAAACACGCTTATGTCTAAAGGCTATTATAAGGTTCAAGACTACCTGAACTACACGAATGTGTGGTCCGTCCAGCCTGCACCGACTGATGTACTTACCTTTGATTATTTTAATTTTACAGCAGCCAGTGGTGACTGAGTTTGTTCCGGCGTTTCTTCTCAGCACTTGCCTAATTGTCTGTGTTCTGTCTCGAAGCGCTGGTAGGGCCCAAAAGATGAAGGAGACGTGATTCGGCCCCTTCAGGGCACATTTATTTTTATTTTATTTTTCATTGTACCTACATTTGACGTTCATAAGTGGCATATTGTGTCCTAAATTGAATAAACAATATTTGACTTCGACTTTGGCGTTGAAGAGAAAATAAATAAATTTATTATTATTATTATTATTAAAAAAAATAAAAGGGTCAAAATGATATTGTATGCAATATCATTGCAGGGCGTACAGCCGCGCCGCCATGAATGATGCTAATACAAGCAATGCTAAAAATGCTAAGTAATTTTAAGCTGTATAAGAGCGCGCACTGTCAGCTCTCGGACATCCTAATTTAATATAGAAAGTACTAGTTATACTGCAACTGTTATTGGATAGAAGCGACCACTATTTATGTTAGGAATGTAATACTGTTTTATTTTTAACATTCTTGTGTTATTATACATCATTTATTATGTTCATCATATTGATGCCTGACAATGTGTCAAACAATAACGTAATTTCAGTTGGTTTTCCGTCTTTCGAATGTTAAAGTAGTGTCATGCTTAAATCAAATAACTCGGTTATTTTATTATACCTGCTTACGTAGTTAGACTCAGAGTTAGAGTATTGTACTCGTAGTATCGTATTGATGATAGAGTAGGTAAGACTATAAAGTTGCAAATAGTATTGTAATCAGCGGTATTTTTAAACGACTTACTACTTTGTTCACGAAATGATTGAAATGACTTTGTAAGTGAATAAAATAAAATAAGGATTTAGATTAAAAGTCGAATGTCACAATGTTTAAGGCGTTCTTTCATTTATTTTACTGCTAGGACATGTACGTTACTTTTTCACACAGGTCCTTGGTTTGGCAAGTCTAGACGAGGGAAGCCGGTCATCTTGGTGGGAAACAATAAGTTCTGGTTAGGCAGCTACTCGAGGCTTCAGGGGAAGAGATGGTACTGTAGTGTCCGGGGATGCAAAGCCGCATTGATCACTAATAATGATGTCATAGTCGATACTCAGGGAGAGCACAACCATACAGTGTGAAAGATGTTATCTGTTTAAATACTTTTATATCATACATTATCATATTTCACTTAAAATTATATACAAAACCTTCGGGAAAACAAACATACATTGTTTGTAGATGTTTATCTCTGTTAAAATATTTGCATAATTTAACGCACGTTCGTAGTAAATGCCATTTTTGTGTGTAGTGGGAACAAACTAGATTGATTAGTGCCTTATCTGTACCTATATGTATAAAAATGCTGTGAATGACGTGTTACTATGAAGTTAATTAATACTATATGTTTTTAAATATTTAATATAAAACAGTTATAAACGGTTTAAAGAGAAACAGTTTTAATACTAATATAAGGCTTAGTTTTTTTGGTTATTTATTTTTATAAAAGAAGACATACGTTTTGTTTATTCTTAAAAAGTTTTTTTTTTTGGGTTAGAGGTTCCTGGATCCACGGTTAAGATTAACTGACACTTCAATTAGTTAAAAAGATTTTAGGAATAAATTAAACAATTAACTATCGACAAAATTATTGTCTAATACCTGCGGCTAAGGCTGAAGTCATTATTTTTTAAGTGTAAGTGACCATTTTAGTCATAGAAGTCAATGCCTAGAGTAAGCATGCCACGCAACTTAGATATACTAGAATTAAAAACAAACCAAAAAGAAGTATTTAGTTTTTGTTAAAGATAATACATCTTTTATGTTCTTGTAATAATCTTGTAATAAATATGATACTTATTTTATTTCGGCGAGTTTTCATAGTAAATACAGTGTGCGAAGTAATTAAACTTTAAGGGCAATATCTACAACTAATTTCATCGAGATAAATATCCCATTCGGTGGTAAATTCTAAAACCTCTCCATATGACAGCGATTTATGTTTTTATTTTCACGAAAATTACCTTACACGTGAAATTTACGGCGGTTTGAGTGTCATGTCGTATAGGGGCTCGTTTTTGGTGTTATTTTAAAGAATAATATGTGGCGTAACTAGTTATACAATATTCAGAGGCCATTTCACGTAATTATGAGTAAAGGGGTCTTTCAATCGTTAATAACTCGAAGTAATAAACCCAAAGCAGTGATTTTCACGTCGATTTGTTAAGTAACTTTAATACTATTAAATGACGTTAGACCCAAACCGCCGTATATTTCCCGAGTAAGGTAATTTTCAAGAAAATAAAAATAAAAATCACTTCCATATAGCGGTGTTTTAGGATTGACCCTCTATGGATTTTTTTCCTCGATAAAATTCATTGTAGATATTGCTCTAAAGGTATAAACCTTAAGGGCACCCTAACGGCACCTTGTCCACGAGTGAAATAATAATATTTCACTCGTGGACACACTGTTTAAGAGCCCCTGAGTATCAATGTGATACGTGTATTATGGGGCTCTTAGTATTATAATTGATGTTTGAATCAGAATTTTAGATTATTATTATGAAGAAGCGCCACTCGGTAGGAGGATAATGTGCGTAGTAAAGTTAGCGTGTAATTTCCCGCTGCTGGGCAAAGGCCTTACCTCAACTATGAAGTAGTTTTAGCCATACTATACCACGCGGGCTCAGTGCGGATTGGTGGAAGGGTTTTTGCAACCTTGCTGTCAAATGTTCCAATCAAGCTGCCTAAAAGGCTTCTAACAGACTTAACTACTAATAAAAAACCTATATTAGCTGAAACCAACGGCATAACGTGCCTTGCGTAAATTATGTTATGTTAACGTCTTTTTTCTTTTTCAGAATCGTCAGACGATCATCAGCTAGGGGCGGTTTTCACAAAATCTCGATTCGGTAAGCCGGCGATCCAGATGGGGCGATACCGGTTCAACAAGTGGTCGGGCAGCAAAGGGCGGCGCGCGCGCTGGGTCTGTGCCAAGACCTGCTACGGATGCCGCGCCAAGATCATGGACGACATTATCGTCTCGGCGATATGTGTGCACAACCATTGAATTTTTTACTTAAGTTACCATTCTGATTGCATTATAAGACACTGAACGCGTAAACGTACCATGTCAAAGAATCCCTTAACTTCCATTTTAAACGTTCTATGATGACTTATATTAGAATCAATTTTGGAATCCCCGCGTTTTTGTTAGTTGATGTTGGATTATGACGGGTTTAGGCATTAAGTTAAATTTTATTTTAGTGTAATGCTATTGATTGCTTCGGTCGTTATTGTTTGTTAAGATGAAGGAGGCGAAATGAATTTATAGTGTATGAATAGTTTATTACTTAAAATTTTTCTTTTTGAAGTATTTGAGATGTATGCAGAGGTTGTCTTACTTTGTAATAAATATATGTATTTGAATTGTAATATTTACTAATTATGAAATTACCCCACTTGTTGCAGCAGTTAATCATCATAACTCATTTAAAGTGAAAATTAATTTTCAATTTACTAGAAAAAGTATTCGACTGAACATATTATTATTAATAAAATATTTAAAACATTTGGATAAAACTATCAACTGCATTCAAGGCATATTAAAGACATTTTGTTACGTGTAATCTTGGTACAAGATAGTTAGTAACAATAGTGTTATATCATTATAAGATGTGACAAGTGTGGATTTGGAACTTTCAGGGGCAATATTCGCAATGTCTTCCCGCGGTAACCCCGTCATCCAGATAGGTCAGTATCGGTTCAACCGGTGGAGCGGCAGCAAAGGGTCCAGGGTTCGTTGGATCTGCAACAAAGTCCACAGTGGCTGCAAAGCGAAGATAATGACTGTTGATGGGATCATTGTCCAATATTTTGACGACCACAACCACTGATTGTGTACATGGTGTCAGGTAGTTGTAATCGTTCAGATTTTTGAAAATTTTAGCAGTGGGTGACATTTCGTATTTTTTTTTCTGTCCATCTCCAGTTTCTCTAAATAACCTTGAGGATGCATGGCGTTAATATATCTCCACTTCGTTCAAATCTGTACATATATGTTACGATGTAGTTTTTTCAGGACAATGTTAAATGCTCTTAGAGACGTTACACACAACTTTTTGTCTTCGACGTCTCGGAATGGGAAGCCTGTGATAGTGATTCGGCAGTCACGGATACCTACAACAAAAAAAAAACAGGTCCCCGCGCGCGCTGGCCGTGTGTCACACCCTCGCATCGCTGTCAGTCAGGATGGCTAATTATTTCATGATTTTGGATGTTTAAAAATCAAATAAAAGATTTGACTATTTGTTCATTACTTTGATGTGTTCGGAATCATTCAAAATCAATTTGTACCAATAAAGTATCATACATTAAAAATATGACTAAATTGATTTTTCTTTTATAGACATTAGTGTCTTTACCGACTGACTGATTACTCTATCATCTGCTGAATGTTGTTTACACATTCCAGATCCAATTTTTGCTGTGTCCAGATACGGGAAACCAGTGATCCAGTACGGCCGGTACCGGTACAACAGAAAGGACAGCCCTAAAGGCCCGCGCGCGCGGTGGCTCTGCGTGAAGGAGCGCTCCAACCAGTGCCGGGCCAAGATCATCACTATCGACGACGTCATCGTCTCCCATGATACTGAGCATAACCATATGTGATCTCACCAAACTCAGGCTGTCATCATCATCATCATCATAATCAGCCAAATGACGGCCACTGCTGAACATAGGCCTCCCCCACGGCTTTCCACAGCGACCGATTACTAGCGGTCTGCATCCAGTTTGATCCTGCGATCTTTTTAAGGTCGCCTGTCCATCTTGTTGGTGGACGTCCTACGCTGCGTCTTTGGTCGAAGGGTCTCCAATCTAGAACTTTCCTGCTTCAACGGCCATCAGTTCTTCGCGCTATGTGCCCTGCCCACTGCCAACTGCTTATGCTAAGCTTAAGCTTACTGATTCTCAAGGCTATGTCCGTTACCTTGGTTCTTCTACGTATCTCTGCGTTTCTGATTTGATCTCGTAGAGGAACACCGAGCATAGCCCGCTCCATCGCTCGTTGTGTAATTTTGAGCTTCTTTATGAGGCCCATAGTTAGAGACCACGTTTCGGATCCGTATGTCATCACTGGTAACACACACTGGTTGAAGACTTTCGTCTTAAGACACTGAGGTAGTTGAGACGAGAAGACGCTCTTGCGCAGTTTTCCGAACGCTGCCCAGCCGAGTTGGATTCGTCGATTGACCTCTTTACTCAAAGTTGGACCTACCCAATTGGATCACTTGTCCCAGGTAGACGTACTCGTCGACAACTTCGAGAGTTGAGTTCCCAATGGATACTGGAGTGGGTACAATAAGGGAACTCGACATAATTTTCGTCCTCTACATGTTCATTTTAAGACCCACTTGTTGGGATACTCGGTCGAGGTCTTCGAGCATAGTGCCAAGATCGTCCAGCGTCTTTGCCACAACGACTATGTCATCGGCAAACCGAAAGTGTGTTTTGTATTCGCCATTGACGGAGATGCCGAATCCTTCCCATTCCAGGAGCTTGAAGGCGTCTTCCAATGCCGCTGTAAACAGTTTCGGAGATATAACATCGCCCTGTCTTACACCTCTTCGCAATGGAATCGCCCTCGTATTCGGTTCCTGTACTCGGACCGACATGGTGGCGTTGTTATATAGACACTTTTACACGTCTATATACCTATAGTCTATGTGACACCGCTGAAGAGACCGAAGCACCGCCCAAGTTTCGATGGAATCAAAGGCCTTCTCATAGTCCACAAAAGCTAAACATAGAGGCATATTATACTCCTCGGACTTCTGTATAATTTGCCTTAGCGTATGAATGTGGTCTATGGTACTGTAGCCTTTTCGGAATCCGGCTTGTTCGGGAGGCTGGAAGTCATCAAACCTACGTGCGAGACGATTCGTGATGACCCTTGAGAACAGCTTGTAGACATGGCTCAGGAGTGAGATGGATCTATAGTTCTTCAATAAGGTTTTGTCTCCTTTTTTGAAGAACAAAACCACCACACTCCTGTTCCATGCCTCAGGCGTGATGCCCTCTAGCAGAACGGAATTAAAGAGTCTCTGAAGGACTTTAAGTACCGGTGTTCCACCTGCTTTCAGGAGCTCTGCTCTGATTCCGTTCTCGCCAGGTGCCTTATTATTTTTAAGCTGTTTCAGGGCCATCCTAATCTCGTAGAGGTTAATGTCCGGGATGTCTTCAGTGTAGTGTCGGGTCAGGATAGTTCGTGGGTCTCCGGCCGAGCTATCATCGGGTTTGGCTACTGAGGTGTACAACTACCCATAGAACCTTTCGATCTCCCTCAAAACCTCTGCTTTCGTCGACGCTACACTGCCGTCCTCCGTCTTAAGCTGTGTCAACAGGCTTTGCCCAATAGACATGTCCCTTGCAAACACTTTGGAGCCTTGGTTCCGCTCTATTGTTTCTTTAACACTATTCGTGTTAAAGGAACGAATGTCATGTCGCAGAGACTTCAATATTAGTCTATTAAGCTGCCTGTGGGTTTGAGCATTAACGGAGGTCTGCAGTGCCATAGATCGACGTTCTGCCATAAGGTCGAGAGTGTGGACCGAGAGTTTTTGAGGTCTATTTTTACGGCCAGGTCTAAAAAACTTAGATCCGACCGTTAAGCGGTTTGACAACTCGAGTAGAAAGCTCTCGGGATTTTGGATATGGGCACGAGTAGGTCGGAGCGAGGACTTCATCAAGCGGGACCTTTCCAATTTGACATTTATATTCAATATGCCTCGAACCATACGGTAATCACTACCGGTTTTTGACCTGTTGATCACGGAGACATCATTGAATAACCGTCTCTTGGTAGTCATGATGAAGTCTATCTCATTTCTCGCCTTGCCATCCGGACTCAGCCAGATCCATTTCCTTTGAGGCGGCTTCTGGAAGAAGTAGTTCATCGCAAAGAGTCCCTCCTTCTCCAGAAAGTCGGCCAGCCTATTTCCCCTGGCGTTCCTTTGACCATATCCAAAAGGTCCCACTTTCAACTCATCCTTGCCTCGCTTGCCGAGTTTTGCGTTAAAGTCCCCCATAACAACAGTGAAATAGGTTTTGGAAGTGTGTATGGCTCTACTTACGTCCTCATACATTTCCTCCACCTCTTCATCCGGGTGGTTCGAGGTCGGTGCATATACCTGTATGACCTTTAGCGATTACCTTCCGGTTATTCTGAGTATAAGGTATATCACCCTGTTCGACACACTCTCGATGGTTAGGATGTTGTTTACGAGGGACCTGTGGACAAGAAACCCAACACCACCTTGGGACTTTTGGTCACCCTCCCGGTAGAAGAGCAGGTTGCCGGACTTCAGAGTTATTGTGTCCTCACCCTCTCTGCGGACTTCTGATAAACCCACTATGTCCCAGTGTAACCTGCTCATTTCTTCCTCCAGCTCGAGCAACTTCTCGACTGTCCTCAGTGTGCACGCGTTATAAGTTACCAGGGCCAGTTGTCGTTGGGGGTGGTAGCGAGATCGCCTCCGGGGATTCTTAGCACCCCCTGCCCCGTCGTTACCGTGACCGCTACCGGAATCAGGAATAGCGGGGCTGCTGGAGACTGGGGGCCTGGTTTTTTTGTGCCCTTCCATTTAGGGGGGTATTTGCCAGTACTCGCCACGCTTGGCAGGCGGGTTGGCGAGCGCAGAGGCACAGTATCTTTTAAGTGTGACGCTGCTGCCCATCACAGCTCAACATTTTACTGCGCCTTTTGTTGGATGTTTATCCCGCCATCGGTCGGTCGCCAGAGCCTCGTCTGTTGAAACAGGACGCACCGCGTAAAGGTGAGGTTGGTTTGGAGCTTTGGGTCTTGGTTAAGCTCGGCTGTGCTATTAGATAATTTATCCATTGGATTCTATGTGAATAAGGATAATTTATTAAATATATTCCCTCTTTTCAAAGTCCCCTAATACCAAAAGATTATCAGAATCATGACTAAAGAGCAAAATTTTTGTATACCTAACGTATCTCAGAAAGCATGTCTTGCATGTAGCATGACGTAGCGTATTGATTCTCTCTTTTTCTTGTTTAAAAATGAATATGTTATTACAATCAAGTTTTTCGCGTTTCTTAAATCGTGTTATTTGATTTAATTAATGTAATATATTTGTTTTTACAATAATTTTCTCAAAGTATTTTTGCAAACTTACGAGCCATTTCACATTATCGCACGAATGTCTAAGATTTTGGATTCCCGAATCTCAATCCTTTTTACACTTAGACATTATTTGAAAATTCAAGAAAGTAGATCTATGCTTGATATTGATACTTAATGTAACTTATTTGCTAAAACTAATTTCATTAACTGTTTGTAGCCGATCTCACACAATCATCTTACTGAAAAATTGTCGTAGACTTAATTTCAAAGTTATCTGTTATGAAAATAAAAATAGCTTGAAAAAATATAGTAATAATTAGACATATGTTTAACTCGTTACTTAATGGAACAGATTTTTGAGTATTTTGCCATTAGAGAGAAAAAATATATATTTTTCTGAGATTGACGCTTTTTTTGTCGTAGTTTTTCAGTTTAAATATACTATGATAACTAAAACAACATTACCAAATGTATATTTAAAATGTTCTTTGGAAAATTGAGTTGCATAGTTATTTTTCAAATATTAGAAATTAAGTTGTCAATAGATTGATGTAAACATTGGTATAAATATCAAAGCGCAAACGGGCACCGATCAGTACGGCGCGAGCGTCCGTCGAGGTAGGACTTGTGCAATTTTTCGCCGCGTCGCGACATTCGTACGCTCGTATCGTGGAATGGTAATTATACTACGACTAAATACTTTTGATCCACTTAAAGTTTTGTTTGTGAGGGAAGCCCCGTTTATTATGAAATAAGAATATATGATTTATTTCACTTGTCTGTCTAATTAAAATATTATTTTTTATTAATTTTAGCTATGTAACGAAAGTATAGTGTATACCATGTCTTAAAAAAAACGCAACAACTCTGCTGCGTTGAAAAAGCAACAAAGGCAAGGCTTTTTTTGTTTAGCTGGAGTAGGTATGAAATTAATGACTACAAGTATTTGAGTCAAAAAGTAAGTAAAGTTAGCCTGTAACGTCCTACTTCTGGGCAAAGGCTTTACCTCAACTATGAGGCAGTTCGCGCCATACTCCACCACGCGGTCTCAGTACGGATTGGTGGAGGGTTGTTCGCAAGGCAAGCGACTAACCCTGCTGTTAGATCAAGCAGCCCATAAGGCCTCTGACTAGGCTTAACGACTAATATCAACCGATACTAGCGGGGACACACGTCTTAACGTGCCTTTCGAAGCACAGAGATGCTCGTGATATACGTCACTTACGTCGTAATTTTCAAATAAATAGCTGCTATCGTTTATTCGAACTGGTATTTATAACAGTTACATTTAAATTTATTTCCTGGCAACACCGATATATTTTGGAGGGGAGTTTTGTATTCGGGGAGAGCGCGGAGTCCGGCAGTGCAGTTGGTTTGCGGCATCAAGTTGAAGAGGTTGTATCTAAAGTTGTACCCAGTTCGAAGAATAAAAGTATTGAAAAAGTCTCAGTGTTATAATTTTATCACAAGTCAGAAGTGGTGCTGTCCCACGAGCTATGTCCGAGAGAAACTGTAAGTAGTTTTTATTATTCTTAAAGTGATTATAACGCTTCTCAGATATTAATAAACGAATTCTATATACAAACCACACTACATACACTGATTTCACACCCATTGCTCTCCGGAGTCACAGGCACCCCTTGTGGGCACTTTACACGAAGAGACAATGATGGTATTGAGTGGGCTAGTGCTTGCGCTGTTTTTGGTCGGGGCTACTCTCCGATAAAATAGGTGCAGCATTTGGCTCATCCATAACCATCAGATTAGACTGTTTCATTTTGTATTTAAATATTAGGTTTAGAAGAACTTGAAATAACCTTACATTATTCTCATTAACCTCTGAAGCGTGTGTGAACGAGACACGATAGATATTTTATTGTTATGCCTGCAATTGCTTGGATATTGAAAAGTTAATTGCCATCAGAATTTCAACAGATTAATTTTATTTAAAGGTTATATGATCTTCAATAAAGTTATGAGAAGTTCTGTTGTCATGTGATATTAGTATTTGTTTAAAATGAAATTATTTGAAGGCCATGAAGCCATGTAGCCATGTATGTGTGCTGCGTAGAAAAATAATAGCCATGTAGGTGTGCTATTAAAATATAACCATGTGAAGTGATCTTGGTTTTTATTTGAAGTGAATCTGAAGGCCGTGTAGCCATGTAGGTGTGCTGTGTGCAAAAGAAGTAGCCATGTAGGTGTGCTGTGTGCAAAAGAAGTAGCCATGTAGGTGAGCTGTAAAAATATAGTCATCCGAATTGATAATGATAGCTGTGCCAAATTAATGTAACTTATAGTCGTAAATGTATGCTATTAGCATAAAAAGTAATATAATGTATAAGTGAACTCAGTTTTAGTTTCATTGCTAGATAAGTTTAAAGGTTTTGTTTTGTGCTATGACCCTGACAAGAATAGTTTGCCCTAGACTGATAAATTGTCAGTTTCTAATTTCATATGAATTGATTTCGTCACTAAGTATCCCAACTGGTTATTTTCTTCCTCACTGGATAGTTTTATCCCTATCGAGAATAATTTGCCTTCATACTGATAAGTGTGTCAATGTCAGACTGATTAAGATGTACTTCGATATGAATTAATTTTGTAACTAAGTACGCTACTTCATTTTTTCCATACCGAGAAATAGTTAAGTGGGCTATGACCCTAATAGGAATTATTTGCTTTAGAGTGATTAAATGTCACTGTCAGACTGATAGTCACCGACAACTTTTATATGGATTGGTTTTGTAACTAAATATGCCGAGTGGTTGTTTTTTTTTTCGTCGGGGAATTGTTAAGTTTATTACTTTTATATGGACTGATTTTGTAGCTAAGTGTGCAAATTGACAGGTTCCTTGTCAGATGATAGTTAAGTGTGATATTTCTCTGACGGAGGCAACTGTGGCTGATTATATGTCCGTTTGTACTCTAGTATGAACTGAGTTTGCCACGCGGTTACTCTCTTAATGACATAGTTTTTTTGATACAGTGATATAAGTTAATGGTAAACTTACAAGTGGCTAACATAGCTAGATAATAATCTTGATGCTAGGCAAAGTTATAATGGTGATGAAATTTTGAGTGCTATATTAATTACCTACCATAAATGAAAGATATTTTTATATGTAAAAGTTAAATAAAATATGCAATTTTTCATAAATATTACCTTATGCATTTGTGCTAATTTTTTCATAATTGCTTTTATTTTACTTCTTAAAAACCCTTGAGAAAAACATTTACTCATAACTTCGAATTCATAATTGAAATTTTCTGGTTCAAAATTAATATTCTATTAAAGAATAAATGTTTTCTGCCTACTTGATTAAATTCAAATCATTTACTAGCGAAAATGTGTTAAAATATAAAATGCTAGTTAAAAGCACAGGTTCACAGGTTTTTACAAAAAGCAATGCAAGGCGTGAAAACTTTATTTACTAATTAACTACTTAATGTCATACAATATTTTGTCCCGTAGCGAAATCTAATTTATCAATACATGACAAAGTTTTTCATATTTTATTATTATAAATTATAAGTGTATTATTATTATTTTTCTACTAAGTTATGAAGACTAATGATTATACAATAAAGGCATCTGATGAATCCTAATGATTTTGTCTCATGCGATCTGATGAGTCTGCATCACACGCGATGTCGCGCATGAGCTCGAAAGAAGCAAAGACCCCACGGTGAACGATGGAGGATGTCACTAAGAGGCAGAGCCGAGAAGGAAGACGTGTAGCTGGCTGGACCCACTCAAAGCTCCAAATTATACCCTAATACAGCTTTGGGGCAATTTTGGGGGTACCTAATGCTGAGCAGCACAAGAAACTGTCACAGTTTTCAATGCCTCTTTTCAAGGAGTTGACTATGTTGTAGTAGGTATTCAATTTAAGTCGGTACATTTTATTAGCCTTGAAATAATTTTCTGCGTTATAATACACTTTTGTAATGACCTACCCTCTTGAGGGTTTCCTCTTTGTAACAATTGTTTTAAGTGTAGTATTGGTAAGTCTATAAAACATTCTGATGATTCATAAAAAAAAAAAAACATTTCCCCATGAAATAATCAATCAAATAATCCCAAAGAGCAATATTAAGCAGCTAGTATAGCTGGAGTTTAATTTTTCTAAAGACATTCTTATGAATAGGCTGTTTGCCTAAGCTTTTAAAAATTTAGACGAAATATTATTTGAAATTTAATTTAAGTAAATCGTAAAGCAAGTACCTATTATATATACTGCCTTAGGCTCTATTTTACTGTTGTAGTTATCAGAACACGATATTTGACATATTTTCATCAAATACTGCATTATATGATTACATTCAGAACAACAAAAATAATACATAATAGCAAGCTTTCATTTTTAATTCTTACAACTTATATCATTGTATATTTTTCTTTCGATGAGTTTTATAAACATATCATAGTGTTTCTGTTACTAAACCGTCTTTGTTTTCATACTATGAAAACAAGTACCGTATCTTACCTAGGTCTCAGTGGATTAAATTAGTAACACTAGAACCATTTAATATAATTTCCCCATCATGCTAAAAATCTATTACTTGATTCAAAATAAGGTTAATAAATTTGGGAAAATAATGCTTATTTTGTGTGTATTCATCTTAACTTGCAATTTCTTGTGCGCACAACCAACCATTCCCTATCGTATGGGTTGTTTTTGCTGAATTTTTGGTTCACAAAAAGGGTATGATTGTGATTTCTTTTTTAAATTAAGTAAAAGTACACCACAGCTTTTTGCTCGATAAACCATACTTATTTATTGCTCCCAAAGAATACAATTCACTTGACCAAAGATATACAAAACACAAATGGTATTAGGAATTGCAAACAGGTGACATGTTACACGAATTATTTTTATTTTTACTTTTGGCTAAACTTTAACAAGAATCGAGTCATTCATTAAGTATCAATAATGTTGCGGGTGGTATTGATAAAAGTTTCGTCCTAACCGGTTCTCCGTTCGCATTTGAGAAACGCATTACGTAACTGTAAGTAATTGTAATTGTTTTTTTATTATAATTTTATAAATAATAAGTGTTATAAACTTTTAATCTAATTTGATGATTTATTGGATTTGAAATAATTTATACACTATTAAATATCAAGATCTTTTAGGAAATGTTGTATCATGCTTCTTTTAGCAGATAAACTGAATATGATTTAGTTTTTAAGCTGTCTGGCAAATATTTGGTACATTACACCTTGATAATGTAAAAGCAATACACTTCACTTTTTATAAATAAAATATTTACATTACAAAACTTTATTAGCTATGTTTGAAGGTTAGTAAATGTAAGATCACTATTTACAGACGAATAACATTACGACTTAAACTCTCAAAACATTCTAAAGCGTATTTTATTCAATTTTATTCTTTATAATGTGCACTTAGCGTTACATAAACTATAACTTAATTAACAAATTGCACTTTAAACTTAGTTACCGCTAGTTAATGAGTAAAACTAAACAGTTTTAATGTAGTGCATCTACAAGTCTGGTATTAAGCAGCCGCTTATAAAGTTACAAGTTACGTTTGTTGAGAACGTTTTAATGGATTTTGAAAGTTATTTAATTTTTTTATGAATATTCAGAGTACGCAAAAGTAAACTTACAATAGTTGAAATCGCCGCTTTTGATGAATGATTAGATCAATTGACAACCTTAAATAAAAACACTGAGACGGTTGTAAGCTTGAGTCGAGGTAGTACACAAAATCTGCAAGATTTCAAAATATTTTTTAAAATATTAGTTCTACAGCTTATAATTACTCAATGTAGACATTGTTGCTGTATAATCAAATCAATGGGCATTTTTTTTATAATTTTACGAATTCATAGCATTTTATCACCATTTCCATGAATGATATCTATCATAAATTATCGCCATCTAGTGATGGTGTTGGCGACGCTGTAAGAACAATATTTAACAATGTTTGCTGGCACAAATATTTTATCTGCCATGTTTAATGTTGTACAATGTTTGAATTATTTGCTTTATTTTGACGACCCGTTTGGTGTAGTGGTCGAGAAATCGCCTACTACGCAGCGGGTTGCGGGTTCGATCCTCGCACAATACAAACATTTGTGTGCATGAACATGTCTGTTTGTATTGGTCTGGGTGTTTTCTATGTATATTATGTATGTATTTACAAACAAAAAGTATTTAAGTATTATATCCGTTGTCTGGCACCCATAACACAAGCTTTGAGTAGCTTACTTTGGGACTAGATGGCGATGTGTGGGAATGTCCAAAGGATATTTATTTATTATTTTATATAAAATAAAATAAGACCCAAAGAAAACTAAATTAATATTGATTTACAGTTTTAATTATAACTTAATCTTGATAAATCTTACCAAAATTGTATTCAAATTATTTATATGCTGTTTCGAATGGTTAAGTAGATCAATAAGAAGATATATTTGTATTTAGATTTAACTTTAGTACTAGACGGTCTGGTATATACAAACTGTTGAAATATAATGTAGAATATTTGATATTACTGCGCGAATGTCGTAATGACTCAAGGAAATTATTAATTATCTGAAACAAATTTTATAAATACTTTCTTAGCATTTTGCAACCAAATTTTTTATTTATTTCATTATTATGAGTGTAAAATGAAAATTTCATGTTTTATTTATTACACTATAATTTTCTTGGCATTAATAATTATTCATGCACATGTTAAATTATTTAAATTCCGTTTGAAAACTTTAGATTGCACTTAGATGCTATTTTTACTATTCAAAATCATAAGGTAATGTTTGGTTATTTACCTATGTACTCGTTTCAACCCAACTGAACTGCAAGCCATTCGAGCGCCAGGAGGCTGCTCGATGTAGGACGGCCGAATGTCGTAATTTTCAAATAAATAGCTGCTATCGTTTATTCGAACTGGTATTTATAACAGTTACATTTAAATTTATTTCCTGGCAACACCGATATATTTTGGAGGGGAGTTTTGTATTCGGGGAGAGCGCGGAGTCCGGCAGTGCAGTTGGTTTGCGGCATCAAGTTGAAGAGGTTGTATCTAAAGTTGTACCCAGTTCGAAGAATAAAAGTATTGAAAAAGTCTCAGTGTTATAATTTCATCACACTTATATGGTCGGAATGGTCACCCATCTAAACACGACCGCGCTGAAGGTCGCTTCAATTCGGTATCACTGCCAAAATGCTGCTACCTTTGCGCTACTCGTACCTACATATGCATAAATAGTAAACAAGATATAAAATGCCTACAATAAGTCTAGGCTAAATATAAAACATAATACGGTACGGTACAGTTTGAAGCCTAGTGCTAAGTTTTTTGAGTACCTACGGGGGAGAAAGTTTAACCTTCAGCTTTATTATGATAAAGACGAAGTAGACTTTGATGAAAATGCAATGCTCTTTCTTAATTTAAAGACGTAATAATCAATCCTATTTTCGGAGATAATGTAATCGTGTATCTATACCACCGGGCACCACGAGATCGCGGCTATGCCGGCGGCCACGCCACTCTTGCCGCAGCGGCTTTGTTCATAGTATCTGACAGTTGATTGACATAAGCCGCCGGCGACCAATCATAGTAGTATTAATCGTGTGATTACACCATAAGATGCAACATCAATTCAATTGCGATAACATGTATGTGTCAAATCATGTTACGGACTGAGTGTTTAGACATGTGTCGCTGTCAAAATAAAAGCATTTTAAAACAAAAATTACTGAGAAGTATTGATATATTTTTTTAGCAAATCATCCCCAAAATAACTTTCTACCTCTTTTTAACCCCATTAAGTGATAATTTTCAATTAAATTTTAAACGCATCTTTCGTTAATTGACCAAGACCAAGGAATTCTGTTGCTCTATACAAACTTTGCCCCCCCCCTTTTCACCCCTTTAATGAGAGAATTTTGAAAAATATTTTCTTATATGATCCCTACGCTATACAAAGCACACAGCCTCCAAGTTTGAAGTCTCTACAATCAGCGGTCTAGACTGTGCTGAGATCCGCCAGTCAGTCACGCAGGACCAAGCATTTTATAAACATAGAGGTGACTGTTTTTATTTTGTAATTATATAAATACATAAAAAAGTGTTTGTTTTTGTTTATAAGTCAAATTCTTTGTATCAATAAACCCTTTTGAACATTCAACATTAATATCTTAACGATTCTTATTACGATCACGGCTCAAGATTTTTTTGTCGATCTCGCCCAGCTTATGTTATGTCCGTGTGTCTTCACACGCACACATGAACAATAACGGTGTTTTTACCTATTCTCGCGCGTAATAATTTTGTGGACTGGCTCTTAACACGACTGAAAAATAAAGAAGGCAAGCATACGCGCTAAAGCCGCCCAAAGCGTACCGATCATAGCGCGCGCGTCTGTCTTAACGACATCTATCAGGTATTTTGAACTTCGTGTCATACTTTATTGTAGATAATTTATCAAAGTATATTAAGGCATAATTTATTCAAGGAAAACAATAGAATACCATCAATAAAATATAAAATTGTATTAGAAGTATGTATTTGATTCAATGTGTCGAACTATCTCCAAAAATTTTTGTTTCTTGAATTACCATCATTTTCTTGCCCTCCCTTTAGTTCATCTGTATGTATAGTACTGTTACGGGGTGAGTCAGGTAGGTCGTTTTAAAAAAACTATTTATTAAACCAACACTTATTTATTAATTCAAACCCAATAATAAACTGACATTAATTTGTCAAAATAAGAAGTGACGCGCGCGACGGTCCAATCCCAACTAAACTTGTTAATACAATCTGCGTTAACGAAAACTAGGGCTTCGATTGCATTGACGTCAATGCAATTGAAGTCTCGTGTCATCATTTTTATTTTTAATATCTGGCCATGTGATTTCCAATATAACAGTACCTATGGTGTCTATAATGTTTGTTTTTGTAGAGCCGGTTTTCGGAACCTCCCGGTCTGGGCGTCCTGTGATCCACATGGGGCATTACCGCTTCAACATGTGGAGTGGCAGCCAGGGTCCACGAGCCAGGTGGATTTGTGTGAAGGTTCACTCCGGCTGCCGCGCCACGCTGGTCACCTACGATAACGTCATCGTCAAACAGAAGCCGCACAACCACTGAGATGGTTGACTAGGAGAGAATGCTATTAGCATTAAGTTTACCTTTTGCACACTTTTATTTGTACAATAAAGTTTTAAATAAATAAATGGATGGACGGATCCAACCTCTAAGGGTGTTCGGGCGTCACGTGATCTATACCTAGTCTTGCCATAAATATTGTCACAAAGAAAAAAAAATAAGGCAAATAATATTTATTACTTTTACAGTATGTCAGTTTTATACATAAATATAAAACAATTTAAAATAAAAAAAGGCTTATTCGAAGTGGTCTCCATTGGCTGCAATACAGTCCTTTTAACGTTGAGGCCAGTTATCAATAGAGGCACACACTCTTTCCGTGGGAAAATTCTTCACTGCCAATCGTATAGATTGTTTTAGGGACTCCAAATTATCATGGCGCTTAGAGCAAGCCGTACTCTCTAAAACTGACCATAAATCATAATCCAGCGGATTAAGATCGGGACTAGACGACGGCCAGTCTTCAGCTCTGATGAAGTCCGAAACGTTCGCTTCTACACTCTGCTAACTAATCGGGAAGCTTCCTTAGAGGTTTGAGCATAAATACGGTCATTTTGTTTGTTAAAATTAAGTAAACAAAAAAATGCTGTGACCTCCCTTTTCGTACCGCTTCAGTAGTTTTTTCAATTTTACCATCCTATTCTTTTTTAAATTATTAGTTAAAAATGATCAGTGCGTCTATTATAGGCTGCAAGTCCTATATATCAATATAAGTCATCTTTTAAAATACGCAACATGGTTCTGGGTGCTATCTTCATCTCCAAAGATAAAATCTTTTGCTTTTGGACAGGATTTCTGCGAATTCTTTCCCTTACTGCTTTAACCACCTTTTTCGTACGAACACTACGTGGACGGCCAGATCTTTTTCTGTCACAAACAGAGGAGGTCTCATTGTACTTATTAATAGCCCGGTACACAAACATTTGACAAATACCAAGCGTATGGAGAGTTTTAAAAATTGCATTTGGCTCCATACCAACATTGTGTAATGCAATCACAGCGATTCGGTTCTCTTTATAACCCCACTCCATTTTAATATCGCAAAATATTATAAAATGTATTGGCGCCAAAATTAGAAAATACAATGAGCAATCGTATAAAAATGACAGATTCAAAATTCAAATGTATCTTTCTTATTTTTTATTGTAACAGTATTTATGGCCAAACTGTGTATATGCCAGTCTCACTTGATCAACTTGTAGAGCAGCAGCCAGAGTTCACTAGTTTTGGGGATCTGTGTTAAAAAGGTAAATTTTAACTGCCCCACCACCCTGGTCACCTGCGATATGATTATAGTCAAACAATGGCAAATTGTAAAACAAAGGACGAGCCAAATTCAATGGGGTGGTTAAGAGTTGAGTCTTGAATACAGGAAAAATAAAAATCTTTTTTATATTTTCCTTTATTACAAACTCGATTGAAAACCACCCCTTTGAATTTGCCTTGTACTGTTTAACCCCCTGTATAAATTATAATAATACGCCAATTTACACGGATTCATGAAATTAAATTACTTATCATTTACGTGTGACATGAGGCAAATTGAGGAGTTAAATTATTGAATTTATTGACTGTGTCTGATCTCTTTTTACGAGTAAAGGATAATTTGAATGCTCAACATTTTCCCCCGTCGTTTCTTCTTTACCTGCTCTCTTTACATTATATAATGCAAATCATCACATACCGTTGCAGTTAAAGCTTTACCCATGTAGGTGTTTTGGAGGCTGCAGGGCCATGTACACAGTAAAATTAGTTAACTTATAATAAGCAATCGCAAACTTTGTCATTTGTTGCAGAGCTCCATCATGGCAAAACCAAATTTGAGCGTATTAAAACTGGGAACCGCGTTTTGCACCACGACGGTCACCGTTACTGCAAGCACGAGACGCACAAGAACAACTGCGTCCGGTGGACCTGCGCAGTGAAACACCGGCTTAGGTGCAAAGCCAGCATCACCACGTTCAACGATATCATTATCAGTGTCAGGGGACAACATAACCACAAACCACCGACATGAGTACCTAGGTATATTCGTAAACGTTTCTAAGCCATAATTTACTTTTTTGACAAGAAAAATCAGCCCTTACTGAAATAAAACAATAAATAATTTGCAAATAAAACGTACTAATAAAAAAAAACTGACGTAAAGAAGGATTGCTTTATTATATTTTGACTAAGTACAGTCACTCACACGAAAAGATCATATTTTTATGGGCAAACAGTTGTGTCGACGCTATAAAAATAAGATCAACTAGAGTAAAAGATATTGTGTTATCTATTAAAATGCATAATTTAACTGTTTTTTATTGGCATCTTCTGATTCATTATCACCTCATATGAGTGTAAGGTAACATATTTGTTATAATGTTTATTTAACATTACAGAGCCCTATTTTACAACTTCACGATTCGGCAAGCGTGTTCTGCAAATGGGGAAACACAGGTACAACGAACAAAGCCGGTACCAGAACAGCCCCAAATCCAGATGGGTCTGTACAAAGATCGCTTCAGGGTGTAAAGCTCATGTTGTCACTATTATGGACCAGATTGTCGCTGCCAATTTTAATCATTCTCACGATTAAAAATAATTCAATAATCTTTGCGTAGGACGTCAGATTTATTTTTAACTATTAATGTAATGTTCTCAGAGAGTGTGTTATGAATATGATATTATTTTAACCAAAAAAGTTCTTGTTTTTGTACCTGACTTTATGCCTACGAGAACATATTTTATACGCGGTGATTACGGATAGCTGGGTACCTAGTGTTAAATGATTTCATCAGATTATAACAGTAATTTATTTAAGATATGTGTACGATTCATTGTAATAAGTAGATTTAGGCTTCACGTCACAAAGATATTTCGTTCAAATACTATGTAAAGGTATGTTTTCTACATAATACAGTGATATATCGAAATTTTATTAAGTTTGTCTATAAGTCTTGTTTTTGGGATTCAGACTTATCGAAAAATAAATAAAATACTAAGTCACACGTTACACCTAAACGTTATTTTGAATGTAAGCCTGTCCTACAATAGGGAGGCACAGGTACAACCGATGCAGCGGGTACAAAGAGCCCAAAGCCAGGTGGGTCTGCACGAATATCGCCACCGGGTGTAGAGCGCACGTCACCACCGTTTGTGACAACATCGTCAACGCTTCAGTATTCTTCTATTAGTACAGTGACTTCTAAGAATAAAAGGCTGCATTATTTTATGCATATACTCATAGTTAGTTTGTCTTTCAATTTTTGGCTAGAAGTAGTTTGACTAATGAGTAGCATTCGCGTTTAATTTAAGTTTTTGTCTGATAATTATTTTTTTATGTAAATACATTAATAAAAAACTTAGTCACAGGTTAAACCTAAACGTTATTTTTTAATTACAGAACCGTTATTCACAACTTCACGATTCGGCTATCCAGTCCTACAAATAGGAAGACACAGGTACAACCGCCACAGCAACTATAAGGGTCCTAGGGCTAGATGGGTGTGCACAAAGATCTCCGTCGGCTGTAAATCCCATGTTGTTACTGTTTTTGACAAGATCGTCAGCGCTTATTACAAACATTCTCACGATTAGACAAAGTATATTGATTACGTTATTTTTAGTATTTTTTTTTATTATTAGACCACATTTTGTAACATTATATTTATGTAAAACTGTGAAATCAGGATCTGTAATGTCTGAACAAACGAATGTGTTCAAATGTGTGTGAATTTTGACTTACATGTTCGGGCTTCCTACATTATGAAAGTATACCAATCTCTTCAGACAGAGCACTTCGTATCATTATGATATAAGTTTAAGTACAGAGAAGTTTGTTTTAATTATAATCGCCCCTGTATTTTGAATACGAACTAATAACTCAGAAGCCCACTTTACTTTTAGACTTAAAAGAGCTAGATCGGGAATTAGAACTTTGTCTTTTTAAATATCACGGTAAAAGCCGAAAAGAAGCGGTGGCGGTGCAACAGATGACACTCTCGTGCATCGCTTTACTTAAATGATAGAAAATGAAGTAATTATAAGTAATAATGTACATCACCGTTGAGGTTAACTACATAAAGTATATTTTAAAAGTTTATTGAGTTTCCTATCTTCATTCATCCTATCCACGCTTATTATTATTTGTGTACCTACCACAGTATCAGTGGTCGTCCTGGTAGATATGTCTCGCTCCACTGTCTCCTCTATAAGTAAAGTAAAACGTTGTTCTCCTACAGGGAAAGTAGAGTTCATGACATCGCGCCAAGGGAATCCAATGATGCGCTTCGGCAAATATCACTTCAGCGTTTTGAAAGCCACAGCGAATGCTGTGAAGCAGCGGTGGCGCTGCGTGAAGCGGTACCGCGGCTGTCGCGCTTCCCTCCACATGGTAGAACAAGAAGTAATAAAGATTAAAGGTGTACATAACCACTGAAGTTTCATAAATACATATTACCATTATTACGAGTTTTTATTTCTTACCAAATGTGGTAACCATGAAATCAAGCAATAAAACAATAAAATCGAAGTAACGTTTCATAAATACTTTAATACAAGGTATGTGGCATAATTTTGGTCCTCTTGAGAGGCTATTGATTGGAGCTGCAAAAATAATCTGTTCATTTTTTATCTTTAACCAACAACGTCTGAATCGTAAAACTTTGTACTTCCACAACACTAGTGGAATATGTAACTTCGCGCAGAGGAAATCCGATGATTCGCTTCGAAAACCACAACTTTAGTTTATCAAAAAACACAATGAAGTTACCGAAAATGCGGTGGCTTTGCACCAAGTGGTGTGCCGGCTGCCGCGCCTTCATCGTCAAATAGAACACGAAGTAATAAAATCTAGAAATTTACATAACCATTAAGTTTCATGTACAATAATACATCCAGGAAACGGGTCTGTCTGATTTATAGTTAAGTTTGTTATTAAGTATAATTATTTTCTGGCTATTTTATTTGTTTATGTTTCATGTTAATTAGTATATTATTTAGGGTACGATGGGACTGACATTACCTGTGGTAAAAGTGATGTTAGGCCATAAGTTTTTTTCCAACAATAACGTTATTTTATTTTGTACTTGTTAACATCTGAATTTTAATTAAAATTATGAATAAAATTCGATCGTAGTTCCCGCCAGTATTTTTTGTGTCC
The DNA here is from genome assembly GCA_963924145.1 of Pyrausta purpuralis. Taxonomy (NCBI): domain Eukaryota; kingdom Metazoa; phylum Arthropoda; class Insecta; order Lepidoptera; family Crambidae; genus Pyrausta; species Pyrausta purpuralis. Next base: position 27,676,393 of record OZ001643.1, read on the forward strand.
TTACCTCAATAGGTACCGTGCGGTCGAAAGTACCCTACTTTCGACCGCACGGATTCGCGTGCGCGCCTCGGTTTCCGCTCGTACTGAAATAAAAAAAATGTGCTTCAAAAGTGCTAGATGATTCGCTTTGAGAACAACAACTTCAGGGCTTGAGTTGGTTTTGGTTATGATTCGGTATGAAATAAAAAGTGAAATATTGTTTTCTTCAGAGATGGCTGAATTTATAACCGTATTGGTGACTACAGCTTATACAGGTTGAAATTTTAATCAGTACCGAAATTTTGTGTAGAGTCCACTGATGAAAAAGAACAACTTTTCATATGGGGGCAATAGTGAAATCGAAAAAAAAACAGCTGTTCCATACAAAAGTTCAATTGGCGCGCAGTCAGAATGTATGGTGATGATTGTGTTACAAAATGTATTTCAAAATAACCCGTAAATATTAAACTACTTAGAATCAGTAACGTAACAACTTTCACCTCGAAACATGGATCAAATAACGTTAAAATAATTGGCTAAATCGATCACGTTACCCGTCTGTTTTCTATAGAGAATCGTTTTTTTTTGGGGTTCCGTAGCCGAATGGCAAAAAACGGAACCCTTATAGTTTCGTCAAGTCTGTCTGTCTGGCCGTCCGTATGTCACAGCCACTAGATGTATCCGGGTAACATGTCTCATTCATGAAACTAAAACCATTTTTTTTTGTCTAACCATTGCGTGTAGGGTGTCTATGGATAGGTCTTTTAAAATGACATCGAGGTGTGTAAAACCATTTTCTTACGTTTGAGAGATAGTCGCTTCCAAAGTGGTAAAATGGGCGTCCCCCCCCCCCCCTTCTAACTTTTAAACTAAGCGAGTGTACATTTTGAAAAAGATACATGATGTAGATTTTGACACCGACTTTCAAAGAAAATGGTTTGAACGAGACCGAATTAGTAGTTTTTAAGATAGAGCACATTTGCAATAACTGCAAGCATAACATTGTTTGTAATACAAATACTATGAAAAACAAAGTAATATTTGCTGTCAACAAAAAATTGAGGTATTTTAGCTTAGCGGAAGTAAGTGGATTGCTTATTCAGTTAATATATACGGGACCCTTAGTGTGCGAGTCCCACTCGCACTTGGGCGGTTTTTTTGCATGTTTCTAGGAGTAAAAAAGTTAAATTTCTGATACTAAATAGCATCCTTGATTCTTTACAGGTTAGTTTGAAACACCTTGTATTATTAAGTTTGTCTCGACCACAGCATTATCGTATGTAAAACCTGACTATCAATCTTACAAAGAGGAGAAGGTGATCTTGATAACATCGCAACGTGGCGGCTACAGGAGTCGTGTGGGTCAGCATCGGTTCAGGCTGAAAAACAAGAGCCACGGACCCAGGAATCGGTGAACCTACACCAAGTCAGACCACAGGTGTCAAGTTTATGTCATCTCTATCGATAATATCATCGTTATGACTAACAACGAACGTGTTTGTAATGACCGCGAAATGTCCACAACTTAACATTTAAAAGGTTTTTCTTATACATTTTTCCCACTGAAATAAAATGTGCATGAGTGAAAACGGCTGATTATACTTGAGTTCACATTAAAGAGACGAAATATTAGTTTTTTATTCTGAAATTGCAGAACTAATAAAAAAAACTCTTACCGGTATACCTATTGCCTACAATTATACATTATTACTATGTAATAGGAACCAGTAGAGCCGCTAGTCGTGGAAAAAAACAATAATATGCGGTAAGATATGAATACCTACCTATTTATTTCATGCGAGTGTTCATAAGGTGAACTTCATACACAATTTCCATAACACTGCATGTACATATATTCTGAATTTTATCCTTTTATTTGCCATTTTACAAAAAAAATCTAACTTGAAAGAAGCTCTATAATATACTTATATATACAATCGGCCATGAGAATCGGCCAACATCTATTTTTCATCCCCCTAAATGTTAGGGGTAGTCCACCCCTAAATTTTTTATTTTATTTTTTAGACAAAAATTTTAATTTCTATTGTTTTATGATACAACATACAAAAATACATACAATCCTCAATTTTCACCCTTCTACGATCAACCCTTATTTTTTAATAGCCATTTTAGTAATTTAAGGGCGAAACAAAATTCGCTGGGAATGCTTAACTTTTAAAATTACGGGACTCGGCGGGACGGGGCTGGGGGCGAAACAAAGTTCGCTGGGTCCGCTAGTATACTTATATAATTATATTTCTTTATGATCACGACCACCTCATACTCTTACCATCTCCTCCACAGGTGAGGTGGTGTTCATAACCTCCCGTCGGGGCAATTCCATGATCCGTCTGGGTGACTATCACTTCCGGCTGAAGAACAAGAGCCTCGGCCCGAAGCGGCGGTGGACCTGCACCAAGTGGGACGAAGGCTGTCGCGCGCTCATCATCACTATAGATGGAGTCACCGTTGAATGCAACAACGTGCACAATCATCTGTGAAATCGTTAGTATAGTCGGCGAATATTCAACTGAGTTCTGCCAGTGTCATATCTTTCTCGCTTACACTTACAGAAAAAGTTGCATATTTGCATCTCTAAATTTTGATCTTTACTGTCATGTGTTTATTTATTTGGCTTCTCATATTTTTTTATTTCGAACAAAACACACACACACACACACACACACACACACACACACACACACACACACACACATATGCACAGTACAACGGATGGACAGACAAATGGTATCATGTGTAATGGTGTAGATTATAGTATATAAAATATAAATCGGGAATTGCTGTAAGCTTCACATATAAGTCTAAATATTATAATTAAGAGGTATTGGAGTAAAGTCTTTATAGACATTCTGCTCTTTTACTTTCTCTCTCTCTCTTGAAGAGGTCGAATGAAGACTCCATTGAGTAAACTTTTTGAGTGTTCTACTAACGTAAATACATAGGAAAATACAAAAAAAGGCGTGTGGTAATCGGAGTCTGCCGCGGTACAGCTATTGCATAGCATTTTTTATCAACTTATCCAATTATAATTATTTATTTATTTTATTTATACAACCATTACCACCTAAATGTGGGTTCCTGAACTAAAGAGACAAGCGTGATATTTCAAAAAGTCATTTTAAGTTCTGCTATTCATCGATGGATGGAAAAACTAAAAAGTATCACCGCTGTGCCGATCGGAGTGGGAGGTGTTAGATTATTTTCGTTATGGAATTTCTTGATTCGGTCTCTACGCTCAAGAACCGCGATAGAAGCTATGCAATAGCTTAAAACTTATTTGTAGACAAATCTTCTTAATCAAGACTATGTGCCGTTATTATTTTCAGAGCCGGTCTTCGTAAAATCGAGCCGAGGAAACTTAATGATAAGAATGGATGGAAACAACTTCTATTTGCACAAACACTCGACAAGGATAGAAGATGGAAAGAAGAAACAGAAATGGTTATGCACCAAGACACATATTCGTTGCAAAGCGTATGTTGTCACTTTGGATGATGAAGTCATCAGAGAAAAAGAACATAACCATTAGTGTTTTTTATAATATATGTATATGTGTGATATATGTATTCGAAACAAAGGAATTAATGGGGAAATAAAACAGTGCAGTAAATATTTGTTTTATTCAACAAATCTTGTGATTCGGTTTATCCTAATTTCTTGAAATAAAAAGCTCTATATCCAGATGATATTTTGATTGATGATTTGATATTGATAGACAGCGATTTATTGTACATCATTCTCAAACAGGTAATAACAAATCAAGAAGATAACAGTTTTATAGTTTTTTGAATTACTGTACGAAATAAATAAATAATTTGACAACATCACATACATTGCTCCGATCCCAAGCTAAGTAGCTAAAGCACTTGTGTTATGGAAATCGGAAACAACGGTGGTACCACAACACCCAGATCTGAGACAATATAGAAAAGATCGTTTTCTACATTGACCCGACTGGGAATCGAACCCGGAACCTCACGTAATGGCGACGAAGAAATAAGCGAATAAATAATTATATCCTATTCCAGATGATCAATATGCCAAGTTTGTGACATCACGAAAAGGCTACCCCATGGTTGAGTATGAAGGCAACCGGTACTTCTTGCGAAGAACTAAGCTGAACAACATGATGAATGAGAGGAGATTTCGCTGCAACCAATGGGCCAGGGGCTGTCGGTCCATGATGTTCACCTACAGAGACCGCATACTGATGGTTTGGAGTGACTACAAGCACTGGTGAAGTTTGCGATAGATACAAAAACAAAATCACGTCGCTGTCCAAGATTTAACATCTAACCTTATTTAAGGGAACCCATCACTTAATCGCAATTTTCTTCATCGATTTTCATTCCCCATAATACGATTCCCAAATGTTTCAAAGTAATATTCAACAAATAGAACTAGAATCTTGTTACATCACAATTTCATTTGGTCGAATGCTTATTATCTACAAACTTACTTCATCGTTACTTCTTTTTATAAATTACGTGCTTAATCGAAGTAACGTTAGCCTTCTATTTTTTTACCCATAATTTTATTTCCACGTAAGTTTCAATATGCAGAATTTTTGAAACATCGAATTTTACTTCACTAAAGTCCGTATTTCAAAACGAATTTGTTACTAATATTATATTGCATACTTTATTAATAGACAATTTAAAGCATAACTGATATAAATATGTAATAAATATTGGTCTAATAAATAAACTGCGTTAATCCCGACTCGCCGTGGTCTCCTCGCCGCGGTACTAGTCTGCCCGATACTAGAGTGTAATTCAAAAGCCGGAGGCGCGGAGGGAGAGCAGCCTCCGCCCGCTGTAACAAGGTGTAGGCACCCGCGCTAGCCGGAGCGGCTGAGGCGAGTGTGGGTGACTGCGCCTTGTTACGAAAGGGCGACGAGGCTGCTATTCCCGCAGCGCCGGAGACGAGGAAATCCTGATGCATGCTGCTTGTTTGCATGCCTGCTTGCTTGCTGCATGCATGCCTGTATAACAATTTAAAGCATAACTGATATAAAAATTTAATAAATATTGGTCTAATAAATAAACTGCGTTAATCCCGACTCGCCGTGGTCTCCTCGCCGTGGTCTCCTCGCCGTGGTACTAGTTTGCCCGATACTAGAGTGTAATTCAAAAGCCGGAGGCGCGGAGGGAGAGCAGCCTCCGCCCGCTGTAACAAGGTGTAGGCACCCGCGCTAGCCGAAGCTGCGTAGGCGAGCGTGGGTGACTGCGCCTTGTTACGAAAGGGCGACGAGGCTGCTATTCCCGCAGCGCCGGAGACGAGGAAATCCTAATGCATGCTGCTTGTTTGCGTGCCTGATTGCTTGCTGCATGCATGCCTGTATGCTTGCATGCATGCATTAATGCATGCCTGCTTGCTTACTTGCATGCATTAATGCATGCCTGCTTGCTTACTTGCATGCATTAATGCATGCCTGCTTGCTTACTTGCATGCATTAATGGATGCATGTATGCCTTCTTACTTGCATGCGTCTGCTTGGGCATGCCTTCTTACTTGCATGCGTATGAAAAAATTTATGGGAACCGTTACACAATGAAACAAGTTTTTATGATAGGTTATATCGATAACTTAATAATTCTATGAAACATTAGTTTGATATATCGTTATTCTGCTTAACAAAACAGTTGCGAATCATTATTTTAGTGAACTGTTATTCGATGTTATGAATCGATGGTTATTAACTTTTTGATTAATTAAAAAAAAAAGATAATAACATTCATTGAATAGTTTTCTGTGAAATGAAATTCGATATCAAAAAATTCTGTGTTATGATAGATATTAAAACTAATCATGAAACACATTTTCAAAATACTTGTTCTTTGATAATAATTGTCCTGCCTTCGACGAAGAGATTTAATTGACCATGTAGTATGCCCTACTACGCGTCTATTCACTCGCACACAGGTTTAGCGCAAGAAAGAGAAGGTAAATAACCCTACTCCCTCCCACGCCTCACAGCACTGCCAGCCGCCTGTCGCTCATTCGTGTCCGTGCGCGCGCGCCGTTACAACGCACGCAGTAACCACAGTATATTATAACTTAACGATTAAGTTTTTATTTCGTGCTTAACGAAACTTACCTGATAGTGATACGTATATATTCATAAAGTGAATGTGAAGTAAAACGCACTACCCAGCGTGGCTGCACCATGCATGCTTTACGCTTCGCGGCCGAGCTAGCACGCGATGCTAGCCAGTCCGCATTTTCCGCTCCAAATCAATACGCGATATTGATCTGTAGCAAATAATGGCCGAGCTGACACGCGATGTCAGCCAGTCCTAATTATCTAGATCATTTTTGATCTCAGCTGAGACTTTTGGTATGCGTTGCTTCCAATATCCTACCCTCATTTTCATTGCGAAAAAAGGGGAACAAGTTGAGTGAAGTTACAGCCCATTGGGTTTTTATGCTAATAATAAATTACAGCCAAAGGCATTCATGCATAATTACACATACTAAGCAGCGCTGACGATGCGCCATCATGGCCTCTAAGTATGAAGCAGCGGCCCTCGCCCGCACTCATCCGGCCCAACAGGCGCCTGCCTGGGTATGTTCTACCTGTGAGAACGCGACGGCCCATGATGCGCTGCGAATTACGTCGTAACGGTGATCTACCGTCACAATTCCAGCGTTTTTTCAACGCCTCGCACTCGGAATCAGAATCCGACCACAAAAGGTATGTGTTTCATGAAAGCTTTGTTATATCACCTTAAAGCCGTACGTACATATGTACTTAATACGGGCTACCGTATTCCACTCGTGATGAAACCACGACTGAACACTTGTCTCAGCCAATCTTTTGACAAATATTAAAATGGAGGATAATGTAAGCCATCACGCTTACAAACAAAAATAGCAATAAAATAATACCAAGTACCTTTTTTGTAAGTACCAAAAAATAATAGTGGCAGAATTATTTCAAATCGAATAAATTTATATTAATTATTTTGTACATTTTTGCTCGGAAAAGTAAAATTGAGAGATTTAAAAACACTTTTACTGATTAGCCTTAATCATAAATACACGTTTTCTGCAACCTGCAGTACACGCTCCAAATTTTTTCCCAAAGCTCTAAAAACGGTAGCATGGCATCCTTCCATAGCTCACGTAGTTATGGGTGGTTTTGGTCCTATATCCGCGATTGATTACAACTCTTTTGTACCTACTTATTTCTTGCCAATGGCTATAAAATTGTCTAATTAGACAATGCTATGGTAAACACAACATTGCCTAATAATACTACTTAAAATATCGAATTTAATAGATTGTGTAAAAAGAAAACAATTTACTTTTTAAGAAAACAAGTTGCTACATACATTTTTGCTTTCTGCTTATACCTACAACTATTTAGGTTGTGGTTGGCTCTTTGATTATAAATAGCAAGCAAGCAAGCAAGTAAGCTTGCCCAGTACGTACCAAAATATGGTTGGGTCCATATAAAAACCGGTCCGTTTAAAAACCCCATTTTTTGCTTTCAATTTGAACAGCTATGATAAAAATGAGAATGAGCTTTGCTCAATACCTGGCATATGTATGATTCTGAATAGTAGAAAATTTGCAGTATTTAGTTTTGAAATCCAACTAAGATTTAATCAATTTCTCAGTAAATAAAGCGGTAAAGATTAGATTTTATTTACCGACGCAATAACAACTACCTGGAAAACGTGATTGTTTTGAAATGTATCTTATCAAATTCCGTAATCAAAATAGTACTACCGTCATATTAGATTTATTGAGGTGGGCGGTATTCCATTGTTTTAGAGTTTCTTACATTTTTAGAAAAATATGCTGTGACAGTGATACGCTTTTTTTATGAATGCATTCATATAACCGTCGCAAAGTACGGTACTTAATCTCGAGTCGAGAAAACTGTGTCCTTTATCTTTGGAACAGTCAACCACCACCCAGTCAAAATTGTGACAACCTTTGGTCACCTTTAATTGACTTTTGTTTCTATGAGCTTGTTTTTTAACATATGCTGCCACAAGCACCACCGAAGATTAATTCAAATAAAACGTCATATTGTATGAAGGCAGGTAGCACTAACTAGAATTAATCAATACATTGTTAAATATACCGTAAGAATAGGTAGCCACAAAATTGAAACAAGTCCATTTTACGAAAATAATGCTTTTTTTTGTTTTTTATGGATATGCATAAACAAAGCATATGAATTGGTAGAAATTCATTTTCTTAAGTATAATATTATTATATTTCATATTCTTCGGTTATTTTTATTTGCCATTTGCCACGTGTCACACGTTAAACGTAGGGACGTTTAAGGTGAGATAAATACAAGACATGTTAAATATTACACATATACCACTATCGATATTTTTTAACACAAGGCAATTATTATATATTTAAATAAAAAAACTGGCGTATCCTAAAGGCAATGCAGCGTTAGACCCAAACTGCACTACAATTATCTAATTCGAGTTATTGGAAATATGAACCATGTTTACTTTCCTACTGTTTATTCTGTGATTTAAGAATAAACTACATCTAGTAAATATTTTCTTTAATCATCAGTTTATTCCACCCAATTACATTCATCCACTCCACAACAATCTTCCCAGAAAGCCACTAAGTTAAGGAACGATTCCTTGGAAACGTTGCTCCTATTAGTAATAAAACAGATTCTTATTATATGAATTTTATTTGTGTTTGATGTTTATAGTATTCGATAAACTGTGTTTTATAAATTTTCAAATGACATTTTATCTTAATATTCACCAGTTACTAAGGTATGGTGAAACAATTGTAGAACTCAAATTAATAAGAAAACAGGTCTAAGGGCACGATAGTCCGGCCTACTGACTAGTTAAAAAAATATATATTTTATTTTCAAAATGATTTTTTTTAAAGGACTTTCCCTTTACTATTACGCCTGAGGACGTCATGTGATACCACTATTTATTAAAATTTGAATCAATTAATTATTGTAAACAAAATAATTCTTGTTTTTTTTTATGAACCACATATAAGAGTTTTTTTTAAATATGTATGAAACCAGTCCCCTTGGGTACTCGATATGACAAAGGTACTTGTATACGATATCCGTTCATTTTAAGATTTCTTGTCCAAATAGGTACCCTAATTATGAATCATAATCAGTTTTTTTTTGACACTACTCATAATATTGAACAAGTCAATATTTGTCAAACTTAAATATATATATTTAACATAAATTATATATAGGTAAATAAATAAAAAACTTATAGTAACTAACTCGAAAGACAGGATTGATATTTATTGTAATCCGTAAAGGTAATCCAGACATTAATCCAGGCAATATAATTATGAGTAAATTTACTACGAGAAATCTGACCATGTGCCGACTATCGAATACTCGGCGAACATTCCTGGTCGATTAGTCGAATATTAGATAAACTTATTTGGTCGGGGCCGGGTAGTATCATAACTTCTGTCGGAGAAATCGTTTGCCCTTATAAAGTCGCAAAGCTTTTAGAAGCCGATTTTTAATCTTCTTCAGAAACATAACTTAAATACTTATTAAATTTTAAGTTATATATAAATATTTAAAAAAAAATACCTACTTACTTGCCTTCAAAATTCTGATAACAATAATATTTCAAAGCCATTGAATTATCGTTTTCTTTTTGTAACTCAGCATTTAATCATAGAGCATTGATAGACACCTATGATTATTTTTACGATCTTATGAGAATTACATTCCTTAAAATGATTTTATTAATCAATTGCTTTTATACCAATCATCTAACACTTTTTACAACCAAATGTTTTCTCAGGTATTCGAAATTTAAATGTATAAAATATTATTTATATGTTTGATATTCGGACGAATATCTTAAAAAACAGTCGCATTAATACCTAAATATCCCATGCTTAAAAGCAATAGAATATCATGTATGTATTTCAAAACTAGAAAATATTTTAATAACTGCAAGACAAAGATAACGATTTGTCAGACTTTCCTTCAAGCCCGTTACCTTACCAAAGATAATACGCTAACTTAAAAGTGTTTTCTGTATGTAGCTTTCCTCGTAATAAAATTATCATTTGTTTTACGTGCCAAATTCAGTGTGTAAAACTATAATATTCGCAAACCGTCTCAGCTCAACAATACGTATTCGTTTTGTTTGCAATTTTTATAACACGCCACAATAATAATAAAAAAAATCTATTTCAGTTTCAGACTACTAAAATAAATATATTATATATTTTTAGTTAACTTAATAAAATTAAATAAAAACTAACAAATATTTCTTTCTTCCTTGTAAAAATATCATAGTTATCATATATCCATTCTTTTTTATTAATAGTGATACATGTAAATGTCAAAGATAGTGACATGAACAATGAATTGTTATTTAATATGATCGGTTTAATGATCAAACACTACTAACATCAGAGATGTCAACTTATCCTATTGTAACAATATTGATTTTACTCCAAACATCTACATGGTCAATTAAATCTCAGAGTCGAAGGCAGGACAATTGGATGATCAAACGAACTTACCTTAAGTGAAGTTCGATCCAAATTGTCCTGGCTTCGACGAAGAGATTTAAGGTCCCACCCTTCCCAATTTCCGTGTACGTTTTTATGCAAAAATAATCGTCACCCTTACAATAAGTATAATCAATGTTGTACATCTCATATATCGGTCTCCTTGCTCTGAAATGAATGAGCGACAGGCGGCTGGCAGTGCTGTGAGGCGTGGGAGGGAGTAGGGTTATTTACCTTCTCTTTCTTGCGCTAAACCTGTGTGCGAGTGAATAGACGCGTAGTAGGGCATACTACATGGTCAATTAAATCTCTTCGTCGAAGCCAGGACAATTTGGATCGAACTTCACTTAAGGTAAGTTCGTTTGATCATCCAATTATATCCGTTATATCTTTAATCCTCGTACGTATATATTAGTATCTAAAGGTAATAGGCGTAGCAACTGCTTTTTGTTGCACATTTTTGTGAAATTATACATCAAGTGCTCTGACTTGGACGACTAAAATAATGTTTTCTTTAATCATTTATGTCAAAGTATTAAACAGCTTTTGTAATTTTTTGTCATTAAAAGCAATTCCATCGAACAACAATAGGTTCTAAAGTTATCACTCTTCGACTGTTAAAACTAGAATATTTGTTTGTATATATAAATATGAGTGCAATTTTAATGTTCTATTTCACAGTAATGTTCGCGAGATCGAAATTCGGGAACCCAATTATAGCGCATGGTAACCACAGATACGGCCTTAAAAATGAGCGTGGAAACGTTGAGAACAAACGCTGGCGCTGCAATAAATTTAGTTATGGCTGTCGGTCCTCAATGATCCGATTGAAAATCAGATCGTCTTCCACAACAATAAACATACTCATTATTAGATGAGTGGCCAACTCTTTGCATATTTTAAAATTTTATCTAACTAGGTATTGTTTTTGATTGATTTTTTATGTCTAATGTTATATATCTCTTGGCTAGGTGTTGATACTACGGTACCTGTGTGAAAGGTTTTTAGCTACCTATAGTTTATTGACGTCGTATTTCTTACCTTTTCATATTTCATTTGTTTTATTTATACCGTCTATTCACGTCGTCGCTTTAAAAATTAATGCTAATCTATTGTTTTTTGGTTTGATTGAATTGTGTTAAGTTTAGTGCTTGCAAAGCACTGAAAAATTCAACAGGCTTGCGAAAACGTAGCCAAGTGGTATAGACTACGCCCGGAAAGCTTAAGACACAGGGTTTGATTCCTTGTCTGACACGGTTGTATGCACAAGCTTAAACAAACTTGTGAAATAGATGATTTGTTGATTGCAGAAGTACAATTCATTGCATCGTGTTATGGCAACCGCATGCTGTACGTGGACGGCTACAAGTTCAAACGGCACAAGCACAGCAGCCGCCGTGGCCTGGACAGGTGGGTGTGCGCCAAAGCCAACTCCTCCTGGTGGTGCAAGGCCGCCATGAAAACTGTCAACGACGAGATTGTGTATTGCAACAACGTCCATAATCATTAACATATATTCACCTAGAGTTTTAGACTGTTGATATTTATGAGTATGATTTTTAATTCGCATTTAATTTACTTAAACTTCTTTGTAGCAACTTGTTGTGTGCCAAATAAAAATAATCATATTTCAATTATCTTTCATTGGCACCTATTGAATAGCACATAATAATACACTTTAATATTTTTCGTTTTCTTTTGAATTTGACAGTGCATAATTAGTTATAGAATATAAAATACAGCAGCTCATTTATTTTTGCTCATAAGGTTTGGTTTCATCTTTAGTTGAAAACTTGTAACCACTGCATGCGCGAGAATAAAGAGCCTGTCTTATTGTTATTGGTCCGTTTATTTCAGAAGTCCAATTCATTGCATCATGTTATGGCAACCGCATGCTGTACGTGGACGGCTTCAAGTTCAGTCACCACAAGCACACCAGCCGCCGCGGCCTGGACAGGTGGGTGTGCGCCAAAACTAGCTCAAGCCGGTGCAAGGCAGTCATCAAAACCGTCAACGACAAAATTGTGTATTGCAACAACCAACACAATCATTATCAATAATACAATTCATAAATATGCACCCGTCGATTTACCATAATCGTATTTGTAATTGGTTGTTTGCCTAATAAAATGATTTACATTTTTATAATTATTTTCATTGAATCTCATTGAATATTTTAAATTTCATTTTCTATTACTTTTATTTATTTAATGCAAGCCTAGGTGTCTGCATGCTCTATAGACTCTCTTTTATGGACGGCTACAAGTTCCCTGTCCACAAACACACCAGCCGAGGATTTAAAGCCAGATGGATGTGATCATCCACGGCAAAGTGCAAAGCTTCTATCATGTCAGTGCTAAATGTACACAACCACTGAAAGTGTTATCATATTCGATAAAAAAAAACTTGTATAAGTTACACATCAATCTCAATATTCCTGTTCAACAAATCGAGTTACTATGTAAGATACTTTCATTAAACGATATTTGAATTGAATAAGACATGAGTTTTGATATTTAAAACGCAGTAGTTCGTTAACGTTTCGTTCGTTTGCTTATTACCTTAGGTTTTGTTTTATCTCTAGTTCCAAACATTGTAAGTTTGAAGTTTGAGTTAGTTTTTTATTATAGAAAAGATCCAAATGACATCCAAAATTTTTGCAATCACAGCATGTACCAGAAGAAGAAGCCTATCAAATAGATGTTTTGGTAGTTCATTTTTAACCGACTTCAAAAAAGGAGGAGGATATCAATTCGACTGTATGTTTTTTTTTTGTATCTATGTTACCTCATATCTCAGTCGTTTGTCGACCGATTCGAAATTTTTTTCCGCCTACCTAGAGGGTATACTTCCTAGTTGGTCCCATTGTTGCCAATTTGGGATCTGATGATGGCATCTTGGTGTAATCGAGGGAAACCCTCAAATTTTAAAGGCATATATAGTGTTTTTTACTAGAATCTTAATGTTGACATGTGTTACGTCTGATAGTCAAAATCTTGTGGAGCTGAGCTGATGGTGGAACTCCTAAACGCTTAGGAGTTCAGTCATTATAAAGACAGAACTTATGATAGGTAGTTTGTATCTTCTTAAAGAACAGAGTTATAAGGTGCAACTTCCCCCCCCCCCCTCTCCTGTAATCTCTAAAAATGAAGAAATTAAATTAAATTTAAAAAAACTTACAAAAGTAAAATCCGACTTCAAAACCAGAACGCACTCAAAAGTCTTAAATAAACTCTTCACCATTGAAAGGAAAGGAATCCGTTTTAGGCAAACAGTTTCTTTTTGGAGTCGGTGCTGTGATAGTAGATGCTTGATGGTCAAAGTGATGGCACCGAATCCAAAAAGAAATTGTTTGCCTAAAACGGATTCCTTTTCTTTCAATGGTGAAGAGTTTATTTAAGACTTTTTAGTGCATTTTAGACTTTTTAGTGCATTTTAGTTTTGAAATCGGTTTTTACTTTTTTTTAAGTTTATTTTATTTCTTCATTTTTAGTCATTACATAAGAGGGGGGGGGGAGTTGCACCTTATGATTCTATTATTTAAGAAGCTACAAATTACCTATCATAAGTTCCGTCATTATAATTACTGAACTGACAAATGACTGAGATATGAGGTAACAACATACATTCAAAATAATAATAATAAAAAAAAAATACAGTCGAATTGATAACCTCCTCCTTTTTTGAAGTCGGTTAAAAAGTAAAAACCGACTTCAAAACCAAAATGCACTAAAAAGTCTTAAATAAACTCTTGACCATTGAAAGGAAAGAAATCCATTCTAGGCAAACAATTTCTTTTTGGAGTCGGTGCTGTGATAGTTGATGCTTGATGGTCAAAGTAATGGCACTGGTCAAGAGTTTATTTAAGACTTTTTAGTGCATTTTAGGTTTTGAAGTCGGTTTTTAATATTACACCAAGTCAGGGCAACGCATGCTCTGCCTGGATGGCCACAAACTCGTTCTTCAAAAGCCTTCTGTCGCATACACTTACACGTGAGCGCGACTGAAGGCTTGTGTGTGGGTGCGCGTCAAAAATAGTCCCACCCATTGCAGCGCCGTTCTCAAAACCGTCAAACCGTTCTCAAAACAAAAAGATGTGATTTTGTTTTGCAAAAATGAACACAATCACTAATGTAATGGGTTAGTCAAATAAGAGTAGAGGGATTCATAAAGATGAAATAAGAAACCAAAAATTTGCGCACGGGCGGGACTTGAACCAGCAACCTTTTGGCAAACCGGGCCAAACGCTCTTACCAATTGAGCTACCGTGCTCGATTGAGATATCGTGTAATTGAGCTTTCGCAGGGTCGGACTAACAGCACGGTAGCTCAATTGGTAAGAGCGTTTGGCCCGGTTTGCCAAAAGGTTGCTGGTTCAAGTCCCGCCCGTGCGCAAATTTTTGGTTTCTTATTTCATCTTTATGAATGTAAAATATGACACTGTGAGTGTTAAAAAAAAAATTCTAAAGCATTAGATAGCGAAGCGACATCAATTTTCCAAGTTGAATTTATTCTGTAAAGAATAACTGCTTGGGCCATCTGTTTCATAAACAGACGGCTAGATGGCGCTAAGCGTCACGCAATTGACGTTTTCATAAGAAACCACAAATTTCACAGGGTCGGACTAACAGCACGGTAGCTCAATTGGTAAGAGCGTTTGGCCCGGTTTGCCAAAAGGTTGCTGGTTCAAGTCCCGCCCGTGCGCAAATTTTTGGTTTCTTATTTCATCTTTATGAATGTAAAATATGACACTGTGAGTGTTAAAAAAATTCTAAAGCATAAGAGTAGAGGGAATTTGAAGGAACACAATTTAAGACTTCGTAACTTTGTTTGGACTAGTAAGGAGGTAAACATATCAAAAGGCCCAGCCCGTACTCCTTTAGCTGGAAGGAGGGGCTTAACAGTAAAAATTTAGGTTTTTCGCTTTACTATCGGAAACTATCCGTTTCAGCAGGTCTCATGTAGACCTACCATGAAATGGTAGCCGATAATATTTGCTAAACTTACTCAAGTTTTATACCAACTCCAAAAAAACCAGTGTCGGAAGTCTCGACATAGTTCCGTGTAAAACCACCAGGTGGCGCTCCAAAAATGCTGTGACAAAATCGGTGTTTTCGTGTATTTGTTGATTAAGAAGAATTTTTCAATTATGCTTAAAAAACTACAATTATTTCTTAAGATTTATTAAAGGTGTAACTACGTAAGTAAAAATGATATTTGATGAATTAGAAAATCATAAAATTGAAATTGTCGACGCGAAATGTCAAAAATGATGCTTCAGACTTCGCCCGCAGGCAAGTACGAGTCGGACCCGCGCATTGAGGGTTCCGTGCCACCCTTAAATTGAATTCGGAGTCCACTTAATTCCACCTAGCAAAAATATCAAAATATTTATTGACAGAAAAAATAGCTTTGTTTTTCATAGTGTTTGTTTCAAATACAAAGTTATATTTGCGGCTGATGAAAATGTGCTACTATGTCTTAATAACTACCGGTTAGATCTCGGTCAAACAAATTTTCGTTGAAATTAATAATTGAAATCTACAGCATGCATTTTTTTTCAAAATGTTTACTTTCTTAGTTCAAAAGTTATTGAACCGTCGGTGGGGCTATTGAATCGTCTATATCTTATATGTTACACTTTAAGAAAAAAAAATGTTTTAAAAACCTTAATGTCATTTTAAAAGACCTATTTGAGTAAAAAAAAAATATTTTATTTTCATGTATGGGATCCCCGTTAAATGGTTTTTTTTTACTTTTTGTATCTGAATTGAAAAGTGGTTCTTAACAAGGTTGAATATAATAATAATAATAAAGCTTTATGAAATTCCATGCATAATTACGTAACAATATAATGAATTAAAACTAGTTAATGCAAGAACCCCGTTCGGGTAAAAGCCTTCCCCAAGGAATGCCATCTTTCTCTGTCGTTAGCTCTGTCTAACCAACTTTCCCCCGCGCACGCCACAATTTCCTCTGCCCATCTGGTCCTTGGTCGACCTCTTGATCTGGTGCCTTTTGGCCCTGACCACTTTACTGACCGCAGTGTCCATCTATCGTCCTTGTAACGAGCCACGTGACCCGCCCACTACCATTTAGCCTTCATTTCAAAAGTTAAGGCTTCCATATATGTTTGTTTATTTGATATTCGTATATTTATTTAATGTTATTGTTTGTTACTGATATGACGGATATGATGTAAATTAGGATTTTGCTTCTTTCATTTATTAAATAATGTAAGTTTCATCAAAATCGGTTTTGTACTTTTTGAGATATGGGCAAAAAGAAATACTGTGGATTAAACAATATACGTTCAATCTTTAAAACTGCCTTCTCGTCTCGAAACACTTGTTTTCAAGCAGGAATATACTTAATTGAATAAAAAATGAAAGAACGAATAATCTCGACACAATATCTTGCTTTCAATAAATTCGTAAACAAACAAAAAAAATACAATTATACAAATATTAAACATACACTTGCGAAATTTTACACATTTATTCGGACGCCTTAATAAATCACCATACTCAGATATTATCCTATTATAACGACGTTAAAAAAAAAGGCGAATCGAAAGCCTCCTTTTTGGAAACGGTTCAAAACTGGACTGAGTAAAACTTGCAGCAAATCTTATTACCTTTGATTTTGTAGAAGGTCTCATCTCGCTCGGTCGCATAGTTTCCGATATATATGCGAAAAACCTAAAAATTCTCCCCCACCTTCTGGCTCAAAAGGTACAGCCTGGGATTTTTGATATGTTAACCTCTTCACAAGTCGAAAAAATGTTACGAAGTCTAAATTTCCTCTACAATCCTTCGTTGACTGAGCTATAAGCTCAAGAAGGTTCTAGTTATTTCAATTTCTATTTTCTGGATGCGTTCATATATTTTGCCACGGTTCACTGTATATCTGGGAGAGAGCCCGCCAAAGACGAGTCCAGCGAAGCGCAAAGCAACCTGGAACAAGAAAGTGTTTCGTCGGTTTTATTGAAAGCTTTTAAATTCGGTTTGAATTTTTTTTACTCAAAATAATTAGTCATATAGGCATAATTGCTTTTGCAGATTTTTCAACTAAAGTAGATTATTTAAATGAGGTACTTAATTTTAGAAGAGGTATTTAACTGACTCATTTGTTGCAGTGCCAAAGTATATGAAGTCCCGGTGGGGAAAACCAGTGATCCAAATCGGGAAGTACAGGTTCTCCCGGCACACTTCATCCAAGGGGTCGAAGTCCAATGTGAGATGGAACTGCACTAGATGGAGCTCCGGCTGCAGAGCTTTCCTTGTCACGGATAATGACAAGATCGTCAGTATCGGAAACCAGCACAAACATGACCACTAGAGAGTGCTTCATCTTGTTGTTGGTTTTGTCGTGAGAAGATACTGTATTTAGAACTACAACTGCGTAGTTTTTCTCGTCAATGTTCACGAAAGCATCGTCAGAATCGGAAATTAAAAAAGTAGTTTTTATTTTCTCCTTTTTTTGATTTTATCGTGAGGAGTAACTGTAGCTGAAGCTTCAGCTCTGGAACTTTCCTAGACTTTGAGAGTGACGATCGTCAGTTGGAAATCAACACATAAATTGTTGCCGATCATACGATATACTATAAATGTATATGTCTTGTAGGACCCTCATGTTTTTGTGTAGAATCATGTGTTTGACTCGAATCCTAGCTGTTTGGCGATTCATACATGAATATTAATGGTTCATGCCTTAAACTTTATTTAAGATTAGAATACCCAGTCGCAGCTTAACATGCCTTGAACTCGTTGTTGAGTTATACACAAATCAGTACAATGGCCCGATTGTGAGGCTAAGTGCGGAAAACACGCCAGCCAAACTAACTATACACAAATCATTTTGTAGCTAGGTGGTTGTCTTTTAAATGGTGGTTGTCTTTTAAATCAATCAGTATAGGTATAATTTTTATTTTTAGAAAATCGTCTTATCTTAATCAATATTTTTTTACCTTGTTATTGTTTCAAATTCCTAAATATGGTGTGTGCTAATGTAAGAGTATTATAGCCAGAATACCTTTTAAAATGTTTTAGTCACTAAAAATCAATCGTAGCAGGTAATGAATGGTACAAACTTTCGCGAAAGTTTATTAATGTGAATGTGCATGCATGAAAGTACGTAAGACGTATTCATATTATGTTATGATGCCGCAGCTAGTCTTAAAATTAAGAATTAAAATATAAAGTTATTTCAGTTTTCGTCTCTTAACTTGTATGTGCCCAGCCATATCTATAAGAAATAATCATTAAAATTTACGTATCCTACCGTGCAGTTCAAATTATTTTTTTAATTGTTTCATTTCATTTATTATTAAGGTATTTATTTATACTTTGTTGCATGACCAAAACAATAGGTGGACTTAACGCCATATGGCATTCTCTACCAGTCATACCTTTGGGCTAAGCAGAAATGATTGTGGGCGGTGCGAAAAATAAAAAGAAAGTGAGTTACTATTACAAAAAAGTTACATTCAACAAAGGTTTTATCTACTTATAGCGTCCCATTCATTTCTAACTGATTTTAACTACTGGCTATATTACTGTTGTTGGGCCCTTATTGATTTCAAAAATTTATTATTTCTTAATTTTTAGGACCAATACTCGTTCAACAAACGCGGGCATCCGTACGTCCAAATCAGTATATACCTAGTAATAAGTATTGTAAAAAGCACTGTAAATTTTTGCGCGGAGCAAAAATAAAAAGTAACACACATAACAAAAACCTAAATCAAAAAAGGCACGGACCAAAGAGTCTGTGGACTGTAGTTTTATTAATGAAAAAAAAAAAAAAAAAAAAAAAATCAGTATATACCGATTCTACCGTGACAAGGGATACCTGGGGCCGGGAGTTTCGTGGACCTGCGCTCAAAAATACCGTCTTGGATGTAGAGCCACCATCAACCACTATCAAGGACGAAATAGTGGAGACTACAAATGAACATAATCATTAGCTATAATTTTACTTTTTATTGATTGTTTTTGTGGCTTAAATGTCATTTCGGGTAATAATTATAATTAAAAAACGTAGCTTTATTACATTTTGAGGCTAATTGCATGGCAGTATTGCCATGGGTTGCATCGGTTTTAATATTAGGACTACTTAATCATAATGTGTGTCAAAAACGAACGAAATATTATGTACAATACTTTATTACGTACTTAAAAGAGTTTTCCAAAAGTTTTTTTGTTATAATAAATTAGTAGGTAGATTAATTTATTATGAACATAGAAAATAATATGTTTTGACTAACTGTTAATAAACACACATGTAAAATAGATAAATAGTCAGCTCTTTGATAAAACTTAATGTCATATTAATATGGTATATCTTTTATGGATCAGTAGGATAATCTAGGTTAAGTGTTCAACAAAATCCATTGGCAAAGTTTTATGGCTTTTAGACTTGATTGCCGTAACAGGTAATTGCTATTATAAGTACTTATACGGTGTATTAAATAGTTGATTTAATTTACGGCTAATGAACCAAATTCTTATCATGACACTTCTTTGGTTAAGCTTAGTGGTAATCTTATCTAATTGCCGTCCTTGGTATTTTCGGTATTTTGCTAATGGTCATTAGCAAGTACTCTATAAAACTATCAATTAGAAAGAAGTGTTTAAATGGATATTTAGTCAATTTATATTTTGCACTGTAGGTAATGTATCGACAGCATCCATCATCATCATCATCATTATCAGCCAAAGGACGTCCACTGCTGAACATAGGCCTCCCCCACGGCTTTCCACAGCGACCGATTACTAGCGGTCTGCATCCAGTTTGATCCTGCAATCTTTATAAGGTCGTCTGTCCATCTTGTTGGTGGACGTCCTAAGCTGCGTCTTTGGTCGAAGGGTCTCCAATCTAGAACTTTCCTGCCCCAACGGCCATCAGTTCTTCGCGCTATGTGCCCTGCCCTTTGCCACTTGAGCTTACTGATTCTCAAGGCTATGTCCGTTACCTTAGTTCTTCTACGTATCTTCTCATTTCTGATTCGATCACGTAGAGAAACACCCAGCATAGCCCTCTCCATCGCTCGTTGTGTGACTTTGAGCTTCCTTATAAGGCCTATAGTTAGAGACCATGTTTCGGATCCGTATGTCATCACTGGTAACACACACTGGTTGAAGACTTTCGTCTTCAGACACTGAGGTAAATGAGATGAGAAAACACTCTTGCGTAGTTTCCCGAACGCTGCCCAGCCGAGTTGGATTCGTCGATTGACCTCTTTCTCGAAGTTGGACCTACCCAATTGGATCACTTGTCCCAGGTAGACGTACTCGTCGACAACTTCGAGAATTGAGTTCCCAATGGATACTGGAGTGGGTACAACAAGGGAACTCGACATAATTTTCGTCTTCTCCATGTTCATTTTAAGACCCACTTGTTGGGATACTCGGTCAAGGTCTTCGAGCATAGTGCCAAGATCGTCCAGCGTCTTTGCTACAACGACTATATCATCGGCAAATCGGAGGTGTGTGATGTATTCGCCATTGACATTGATGCCGATTCTTTCCCATTCCAGAAGTTTGAAGGCGTCTTCCAATGCCGCTGTGAACAGTTTCGGAGATATAACATCTCCCTGTCTCACACCTCTCCGCAGTGGAATCGCCCTCGTATTCTGCTCCTGTACTCGACAGCATCCGTTTTTCCAATATCCATGGTTACATTGGAAACAGATCAAAATATTTAATACCTCGATTTATATACGAGTATTCATTTAAGAAACAAGGTGACTGTTAGGTTAGCTGTGGTATCATTCATTTTCACTTTTCTACAAAGCCAATTTTCACAACATCCCCAAGGGAATCCGATCATACAAATCGGTGGATACCGGGTTTACCGTCACAGCTGCAATAAAGGAGCTGCAGCTAAGGTGTACTGGCCTTACAGTAAATGGAGGCGCAGCGGCTGCAGGGCTCGCATTACTACCTATTATAATGAAATCATTAAGGCTTCAAACGAGCATAATCATTAGGTATAAACCAAAAAAATTACAAATTTTGGATAAAGATTGACATCTCAGCGGAGCTCGTAATCTGTTCCGTAGCACAGTTGGGGATTACGTCTGTAAGTGTATGCTCTATGGGTGTTTACATGCAGTAATATAACTATTCAAGTGTTTATTAAGGCTCAAAAACACCGTTTTGCTTCATTTATACGACTAGTGATTGTATTTTAACAGGATATCATAAAAATCATTAACTTTCTTCACAAAATTTATGATTTGATGATTGTAATAAAAAACATAATAGACGTATATATATTTATGAAGCATCTTATTTGTGTGTCATTCAACCATTGCTTTAATAAGTGCTCTAAACAAACTTACTTTGGGACATTTATCACCATTTTAATCAGTTGATTTTTTTGTACCTTTGTTGAACAGTTGTACTTTTGGCGGAATTAATGCCTTGTGGCATGTCAGCCGCTTAGGAATAGAGAGAGTTTTATTAGCTAAATTAATTAATTAGTACTATTATTAGAAGTACCTACTATATTCATAAAATAAGGTAACTTTAAATGCGGGCAAATGAGTAGTGAACTCTTAAGTTCACTTTGTTTTAGGGTCAATAAGTCAAGAACTCGAAACCCTAAGCTTTTCGATATTCCGCTCGCGAATAACGAACAATGTTTCTTTGAATAACCCTATTTACAGAATGTGCCGGTAATTAATAACTTGACGTTCAGCCTCGATCTGTTTAACCAGAGCTACTGGACTTTCAAAAAATGTGTTGAACAACACATGAACTAAC
Organism: Pyrausta purpuralis; assembly: GCA_963924145.1. Lineage (NCBI taxonomy): Eukaryota > Metazoa > Arthropoda > Insecta > Lepidoptera > Crambidae > Pyrausta > Pyrausta purpuralis. The sequence continues at coordinate 27,698,678 of OZ001643.1, forward strand.
TTGTTTATTAAATGGTTTAAAATGTTTTAACACTCAGTGTCATATTTTATATTCATGAAGATAAAATAAGAAACCAAAAATTTGCGCACGGGAGGGGCTTGAACCAGCAACCTCTTGGCTGACCGGGTTACCGTGCTGTCAGTCTGACCTTGCGAAATTTGTGGTCTCTTATGGACTCGTCACTGACAGCACGGTAGCTCAATTAGTCGAGCGTTTGGCTCGATCAGCCCAGAAGTTGCTGGTTCAAGTCCCGCCCGTGCGCAAATTTTTGGTTTCTTATTTCATCTTTATGAATTGTTTATTAAAATTACAGTTATTGTCTTTCACATACATATAGTTCAATTATAATATTGTTATGTCGTTCATAGTTGTTTAGGTCACTCGACTGGCCATTTCCTTACTGTATGAATATTTCTAATTGTATTATTCTGAATGTTTGATTGTTACTGTGCCTTAAAAAAAACAGCGTCTGTCCATTTGTTTCGGAAACAGAATTTTGGACAAGGCGAACTAACTATAACAGCTAAATGATAAATAAATGAAACATCAGTTTTAAAAAAAGAAAGCGTTCTTATTAATATTCAGTCAATATTCAGTTGACCTATTGTCATTTAAAGTGATTTTAGTAAATAAATAAATAAAAAGTTTATTTCTCTCCACAAACAAAGGTTCTTAAAGATAAGAAGTGCAACAGAAAAGTAAAAGTAGTACTAACTGCAACCAAAGTTTGTGGGAGCTGATGCATGTACTAGGTTGAATACCTGTATTACAAGCCATCAGGCGCCACCTCTTGGTTTATAATATTCTTAATGGTACTAACACTATCTACAAGTAAAATAAATAAGTAATTAGAACAACAATCGAGAGGATAAATATACATTTAAAATGGCATGTCATGTCCTCAGTGCGTGTGTGTGCGTGCGTGCGTGCGCGCGCGCGCGTGTGTGTGTGTGTGTGTGTGTGTGTGTGTGTGTGTGTGTGTGTGTGTGTGCGTGTGTGCGTGTGTGTGTGTGTGTGTGTGTGTGTGTGTGTGTGTGTGTGTGTGTGTCAGGATTTTGTGAAGTTTGTTGTAAAGGTGAGGACCTAAGAATCCGAGAAATCTTCTACTGAATTTTGTATTATTAAGTGATGTTTCTGTTACCAGATGGTTACGCCTGGTCTTTTCTGCATCAAAAGGTGTAATTTTGTGTTGCTTCATTGTGGCATGAAATACAAAAAGTTGACGTACAGTTAATACATTAGTGGCATTATAAAGTTCTTGAGTGGGGAAATGAAATGGTTTAAACCATGATACTTTAAGTACTGATCTTTGAGCTCTTTCAATTGGCATGAAGTGAGACTTAGCAGCTCCACCCCATGTGGTGATGCAGTACGTGAGAACTGATTGGCAGAGCGCAAAATAAACCATTTTAATGATATTGGTGTCCGCTATGTGCCTTAGCTGTTTAAAAACAAATATGAGTTTACGTACGCGTGATGATGTGAGTTCGATATGTGATTTGAAAGTTAAATGTTTATCTATCAAGATGCCAAGATATTTAATGCAATTTGTGTGTTCGATGACGTAGCTAGATGTGGTGTCTTCAGTAACAATTTTAAGGTCGAGTCCCCTTATTTGTATCGAATCTCGTATTGAAAATTGAATCATCTTTGTTTTTTCTAAGTTGAGGGTTAGTAAGTTATTATTCAACCAGTTCCGGACAAGGTTGAAGCCTATTTGACCTGATCTGTAAGTATCGACCCAAGTTGATCCCGTAAACAACAGTACCGTGTCATTAGCATAAGTGATGATCTTACCATTTTGTAGTTGTATATTACAAAGATCGTTTATGTAGGCGAAAAAAAGGGTAGGCCCCAATATACTGCCCTGGGGGACTCCGAAAGTGACAGGTTCATCTACGCTAATATAAGAGCCGATCTTAACTCTCTGTGTACGTCCTGTAAGGTAACTTTCGAATATGGTTAATTGTAAACCTCTTATTCCCATAGACTCCAATTTATGTAATAGCAGGGGAGTAGAGACCGTATCAAAGGCCTTTGCTAGATCTAGAAATATACCAATGCATTTAGTACCGTTATATAAGTTGGTGACTACATGGCTTATTAGGTCATAAACAGCATCTGATGTGGATATTTTACTTCGGTAGCCATATTGGTTCACTGAAAGGAGGTTATTTGCTTTGAAGAAAGTGACTAGTCTATTATTTAGTATCCCTTCGAGGATTTTTGAAAAGGCCGGAAGAATAGAAATCGGTCTGTAGTTATTTATACGGCTTCTATCCCCTGCCTTATGAATGGGTATTATCACAGCCCTTTTAAGGTAGTCTGGAAAAATAACCGTAGAAAGACACAAGTTAAATATGTAAGTTAAGGGAGGTGTTAGTATTTTTTTATATGTTTTGATAAAATTAGAGGATATGTTGTCCCATCCAGGAGCACTATCAGATTTTAACGAATTTATTAGCCGTTCAATTTCCTCTTCATCGGTATTTAGTAATACAAGTGAGTTTATTACTAAATACCGATGAAGTAGTAAGTACCGGGGTATTAGAGAAGTAATTTGTTTTAGGAAAGGGATCTGACATTATTTTAGTCTTATGTTGTAACTGATATTTTTGATGATTTGAATTGTTTTTCACTTTCCGTTCCTTTTTAATAAATGGGAGTTTTTAACTATGGGAGGTTTGGGGGGGGGGGGGGGGGGGAGTATAATAAGTTAATGACAAAATAATAATAAATAAATTTTCACACTTTTCTTTTTAATTACATTTTGTTCTAATAGTGTTTTGTCACTAATTATAAATTTGCTTCCTTTATCATAGCCGATTGGTAAATATTTGTGATTTTTTTTCCTTCGGATATTGTGAGAGCAATCTCGCAACATTGATGACGTCACGCAGCTTACGCGTTAAAAAAGTAAGCGCTTGTACAATTAAACAGGCTTGCTAATATGACGGTGGCCGAATGGTATAGGCATACGCCCGGATAGCGTAAGACACGGGGTTCGATTCCTCGTCTGTTACACAGCCAAAGTTGCTTTTTACAAGTGCAATTTATACTTTAATTTTTGTTTTATTTCAGAAGACGTAATCTACACAACGTCAATTTTCGGGAAACCGGTGATCCAGATCGGGCGCTACCGATACAGCCGAAGAAGCGACTGCAGAGGTCCGAAGGCACAGTGGGTGTGCAGCCAGTGGAGCCGCGGCTGCCGCGCGTCTATCACCACCATCTGTGATGAAATCATCAAGAGCTCCAACACCCACAACCACTAATGTGGATTGATCTAACACACGAACGGCTGTGGTTACTACAGCCACCGATAACAGGACATACTATCACACTACAACAAGGTCACAAGAAGGCTGCTGCAATGCAATGTTCTGAAAATCGACATTTAGCGTATCAACACTACAGTACTGTAAGCTGGTCATTGGTCTGCGGAGATTGGAGAATATCAAAGAACATAGATATTATTACCACAATACATTTACACGACTCAAATCTAATAACGTTGATTTAAGTTTAGTTTGTTTACATTTCTGTTAATTTCTTTATTACCTTTTAAAGCAAAAAAATATGATTACTTATAACTAAACACCAGTTTATGATATCTAGTGGCATACTAGTACAGAACCCAATTTCAAGTTAGGTCACACAGTTTTAAAGTGAAAAATGGCATAAGAAAAGGCTCATATTAAAAAAAAAATATTTACTTAGTGTTGCAATCTTTAGTTTAACTAAGTAACCGCACACCATAATTGAGTAGCTAGTTTTTGCCCTCGTGTTTCTGTTTGCCGACCTTGTGCAGTGGGTAACAAATAAAAATATTTTCAGAACTAAAATTCACACTATCTCGTTTCGGAAGGCCAGTGATGGAGTGGGCCTGCAACGTTTCAACCACAACTCGACGCGTGCGCACGGCCTGCGTGTGTGGCGGTGCGTCAAGTGGGCCAGCACCAACTGCCGGTCTTCTATTACTACGACACAAGATAGCAAAATCCTAAAAGTGTCCAAATTTCACAACCACTAGGGTCTTAGCAGCTCATAGTTTTTTAAGAATTAAACTTATACCTTTACACGAATTAGTGTAAAGGGTCTTAATGTTTCGCATTAGGAATAATAAGTGCCACTCTAGATAATATCATTTTACCCATCAACCCAAAAAACACACACGTCAAACAAAAGTGATCGCTAACTTTTTTGATGTCTTTACTTCATCTAGTCAATATTATTAATGAATACTGTTATTATGATATTCTTTTAAAATCGATAAGTTAATACTTTAATACAGTTTTACCAGGAACCTAATAAGTCTATATAAGAGGGCTCACGTTTTATTCTTAACTCATAATTTAACATTGTAAATGCCATGCAATTGACCCTTAATATTGAACTATTGGAGTTTTCATCCAAGTAGCAATTAAAAATAAATTTAATTATAACATACAATGTAAATATATCAGCAGTCGATGAAAACAGCACGTGTCAAACAGACTTATTTTTCAAACTATCAATTATATTTTTAACTTTTAATTATAGTTTTCAACTTATTTTATCCATATTTACGCAACGTATTTCATTTTCCAATGGTGTAGAACCGGTTATATTTTTTTAGTTTGGCTGTGTAAGTAATTTCCATAGGTACAAATAAATCGTTGCTTATAATTGAACAATGCTTAAGTCTCCAGCCTAGGCTTTACGAGACCTCTGAGATAGGCTTTTCAAAATTCTCGATATGGAATCGAAAACCTTATCATTATACTTCTTGTAGTTTTGTCATTGTAATCAGCGGGCTAGCGAAGCTGTCTTACTTGCTGGTGTTGTTAATGTTTCATGTATGTCCTACGACACCATGTTTGTAGGTCAGATTAGTAACTGCACACCCCACAACCACTTATTTAGCGACTTCTATGTGATTTTGTTTGTTTTGTTTTTAATACATACAAATAATCGAACTATAAAAACCTATGCGAGAAGGTTAAGCTCTTTCTATTGAATCACTATCTTTTAGATCCTCCGGATCATCTCTTCCGAGAAAGTTGGTAGGTTGGCCAAGGTAATTTACGAGTATATCTATGGAAAGCAACAAATAGAACTGTTGATAAATAGAAAACTAAATCAAGTGCGTATACCATGTTTTTGTTTTATTTGTTTATGTCACATATACCTATAAGGACCAGACTGATATTTGTTAATATGTGTACTGTAACCTATGTACACAATAATAAGTATTTATGTAATGTGGTTGTATCTCAATCTTCTCCTGAATTTTTTCAGAGGCAATTTTCTATAAGACGAGGTTCGGTAGTACAGCGCTTTTGTTCGGTCAAAATCGCTTCTGCAAAAACTATGAAGTTAATAAGAAAATATCCTGGAGGTGCAATAAAAAGAAAACGGGTTGTAAAGCCAGTATCACCTCGTATGATGGACGCATCATAAATACTACACCTCATAATCACAGCTAGAATGAGGACCACTCTTCAATGAAGTAAGGACGTAAGATGATATTGTTTAATTAAATTAATTTGCATAAGCAACTGTGGAAGGGTAAAACTCGTGGTTGATGTAATGAAAGTCGTGTAGATTTAGTTAAGTTTCTTTTTAACAAACGTAAAATCAAAAGAAATGTATATTATAAAATACAAATATACTTGTATAAATTAGAATAGGAATAACTAAGTAGCAAAATAGCCAAGTTTTAGGTTATACAGTAAATTATAGTAGGGTTTAATTGCATTTTAGTTATAGCAAATTAGTATTTATAATGTGGTTATCTGCGTTTTCCAGAAGCATACCTTATTAGAAAAAATATTTAAGACCTTTTAGTGCTTTTGGTTTGAAGTAAGTTTTAACTTTTTTTAAAGTTATTAAAAATTGACGACCAGTCGCATGGCTTCGATCTCACCTTATGGTTAGTCATGATGCGCGCGAGGATGGACCTTTGTGTCTGACGCGTCCAACCCAAGTCATTTTGTAACAATATGATGATGCAGTAGGTATTCAACGTGCTTATTTTTGAGTAAAACAATATCTTTCAGAAGCAGTCTTCATCCGTAACCGCTTTGGCAATATAGCTCTTGTGGTGGATTCGCATCGATATAGCAAGGTTTATGATCTTAATGGCAAGATGTCTTGGAGGTGTGTCAAGAGGAACGGAGGCTGTAAGGCGCACTGTTACACCATCGATGGCGTGCTCGTGCATTCCACTCCACATAATCATGACTAAGGGAAAAACCTCATATCCTACAATATTTATCTTATTTGTCTAACAAAACCCTTTTCGCGGCAGTTTTAGATAGTGCAAACCAATCCCTTTTTTACATCTACTTTTAGTGAGGATAATACATCGAATGCCTAATAATTACATTATTAAAAGTTGAAATATAATTCATTATTTTAAGTAAAATATTTTGTGTCACATAAATCGCAACTAAAATCTGTTATTTGATTTAGTAAATGATTTTTATTTATTATTATGTATACACGACTTTTTAATTTTGACAACATCAACAGCTAATTAACGCAATGCTAACGCGCGTAAGTATCGATACAGTCGCGATGCCGAAGCTGGAAATTGACAAATTATAAACTGGATTAGCATCGATACTAAATTAAATCTGTTCATTGCGTGAGTCGCGATGCTAAAGCGCGTTTTCAAAATGCGCGACTGCATCGCTGCTAAAAGTCGCAGTCAGGGGTCTCAGAATGCGAAGCTAGTCCTCCTAGTAGGATAGTACAAATACTACAAAACAACCGCAGTACCGGACAGAAGGCGACGTGGTTTTGCAGCAAAAGAACTAGGAGCCAGTGCTGGGCGTCCGCCATTGTGTGCGGTGATACCATCTTATGCATCAGATATTTACATTCACGATCTAACTTGCAGATGAGAACAACTCAACCCACCATAATATACTCAGATGTGATTCTTGTCTTGTCCCGCGACTGCGTACTAGTATGTATGAAGGTACAAATTTATTGATAGCTATGAAAATTATTATTTAGTAAAAAGCTGTATTTTTGGTGAATTAAAATGAGATATAATGTAAATAAATATAAAATACCTAATTAAACAAGTGGTTTACCAATAATTATATGTGAATAAAGTCCTTAACATATATTTTTTAGTTTTACAAAATGTCTTCAAATAAAGAAGTGATTATGAATGTATGCTTTCAGAATACTTTCTTTCGCGAACAAAAACTGGCAAGCTAATGCTTGTGGTGAGTAAATGAAATAAAATGAAATGAAAGTGTTTATTTGCCAGAATACAACATATGCAGATATACAATGCAGATCTTAAAAGAAAATTAGCCGTGTATTCAGCCTGCGTGCAGGCATGCAAATATTAATATTAAAAGTACATAATTTTATAACACATAACATTATGCTTAGTCACATTATTATATTCGTAAATGTCATATTCATTGATTAAATTAGTCATTATAATTAAAATATTCACTTAAGCTATAAAAACAGTTAATTAACAGCCAATCATTCAACTTTTTCTTGAATGTATTACCTTCGAGTATTTTTAGTCTATGCGGCAATTTATTATATATATAGATTGACATATTATAAACATTTTTCTTATAAATATCTTTGTGGCATGGAGGCTGATAGAGCAGGTTTTTGAACTTGGCACGCTTTTGACGGGGCATAACATTGCTTCGTCTTTTAAAGTAATTCGGATTAGACTTAACAAAATTACAAACGTCCCAAATGTACATACAAGGCAGCGGCAGAATGTGACACTTCTGAAAAAGTGGTCTACAACTAGTAATTACAAGTACTATAAGAACAACAGAAGTACTGGTCCCAAATCAACCTGGTTCTGCTCCAGGAAGTCCCATAATCCACCCTGCAGAGCCTCCCTTGTGGCAGTTGATGGTGTAATAGTTCACTTTAATGGCGAACATAATCACTAACCGAATATGTAACCAAATATATCGAGTGTACCTACTTAACCATCGTATATTAATTAGGTGTTATTTTTTCTGCATCGTCTCCGCTACAAAATGTCTTCAAAATATATAATGTTAATATTAATTTGTATGGAAATAATTGTTATCTCTTGTCGTCATTAGTTTTAATGCAACTTGTATCAACACAATGATATAAAACAATAAAAAAAGTCAAATACAAACTCAATCTGAAATAAAAGCAGGACACTTAAGTCCGTTTTTATTTGCTAGTTGAATTTTGTATACTTTTAGAATAATGTGTGAAAGAAGTGAAAAAAATTAACTATTAATTAGTTTTAAAAAATCTGTGTTCAGCAATTTATAACTTAGGTTGTGAGTTCTGGTTTTATTTTATTTCATAATAAATTATTTTATTAAAAAGGACTGTAAAGTTTTTTTTACCATATTTGTCAAACAAAGTAATATGGCTTAGTCATTATGTTTTAGAGTCTACATTCTGCACATCAATATATGGACAGACTATTCTTAAGTTTGGAATGAATTTTTACCGAGAGGCGTATCACTATAGCGATGGAAAAAGGATAAAATGGGAATGCAAGAAAGGATCCTGTCCCGCCAGAGTTGTATCGCGAGATGGCGTCGTTATCAGCATTATTGGTAAACACAACCATTGAGGACACTGTTAGAGGCAGTCACTCCACTAATTAATTTATTGTAACAACTTTGGTTTGTAAATCGCCAGATATGATTAAAAGCTACATTATTCCTTGAATTTTATTTTCGAATATATAACAACTTTGTATGAGTTGATGAAAAGTAATGTCCATTCACGGCGCACGAGAATTATTCATGATGTCAGTTCCGTACGCCAGTAATTGTAGTTCAATGACAGCAATATACGTAATATGACTTGTCAATAGTCAATATGGACAGATATCTTAAAGGTAAAACAAATATGTGCCAGTTCACAACGTCATTTGTAAATAGTTCTAGTGCCCAAGTTCACGACCACTAGGTTTGGAAAGCCAGCCATCCAGCAGGGCAAATATCGCTTCAACAGGAATAACAGGTGCACAGGACCCAAGGTACTGTGGGTCTGCTGCCGCGTCAGCTCCGGGTGCCGCGCTACTACCACCACATATAATGTCATGTCATGATCATTAAGGCGAAGACTGAGCATAATCATTGAAGGAAAATAACAATAAAAAAATAAAGTGCAGTTTAATTTTTTTTCAATACAGTGACAATATCGCATTTCCAAATGCAAACATAACTGGTCTTACCTATTAGTTATGCTATTTATTGAAGTAACTGCTGCTGGACAGAGGTCTTTATCCTATCAACTACACAAGTGATTAGGACAAAAACTACGTCAAATGAGTGTTTTTTTGTTGTTAATAAAGGTGTCAGTTCCTTACAACACAACGCAATGCTTGATAACTTGGTTTTGTGCTATTTTTTTTTTGGATTTTGATTACTTATACTATTACAGGAAACGTTTTAAGGAAATATCGTCGTGTTCATGAATTTGCACAGTTTGATTTTGTTATAGAAAAGCAAAACAAATCTGAATCAAACACATCAATAATGTTTAAGTTTTAACAAGATAGTTAATTAATAACTCAGATTAATAATATTAAAAAAAACATAGGCAAATTATCGTGAACAGAGCCAGTGTTCACGGTGTCTTGCTACGGCAAGCCGGTGATCCTGCTCGGCGGCCATCGCTACTACGCTAAGATATCTAAGATGTGCCCGGCCAAACTCGTCAGCATCGATAATGTTAAGTCAGAAATGATGATAGGCTCACTCATAATGAATGAGACAAGATATTTGCATATTGTTACTATATTATTTATTTTGAACTTGATCTTTTAAGTAAGAACATGCTTTTTTATTTTGGTACCGTCCAAGTTATACCTTCTCTGTTAATTGTATATGTATTCTGGCAAAAAAACGACTGTATGGTATTTGTAATGATTCCTATTTCAAATGGAGTTTGATAAAATCTGGGTATCATCATTTTCAAGTAGTTAGTGCACGGCCTAATCAGTAATAGTGCAGTTGATTGTACTGAAAGTTATTGCACTATGGAAAATGTGTAGCTATGTACAGATTTAATTACTTATCAGTAAAAAAATATGTTGCATTGAGAAAAACTTTTGTACCTATTCTCTTCCACACAAGTAAATAGCATAGTGTATAATATTTATTATATACAAAAATCCTCCACATTATCATACGCTGCAAATAACTTTCCCACTATTTGTTTGTTGTTTCAATCTACGTACTTATATTCACAAAATCCCGATTCGGTAACCCAGTGAAACTGAGCAGCCTGCAAAGACTTGCCTGCATTACAGCAACTGGAGCACTGTCTACAACACCAGGGGCAGCTTTGAACGCTCTGCTGGATCTAACACCTCTGCATTTACACGTACAAAAAGAGGCCAAGCAGAGCACCTATGGAATCTGCTCCCGCGCGAAAGTCAGATGGGCTTCTCAAAATCTGATAAGACTCAAGGAATCAGTACTTGAAAACCGACTACTAAGCATGCCTAGTGACGACATGCACACGGAATGTAACTTTACTAAGCTATACTCCGTAAATATACCTTCTAGAGATAAATGGCTTGGGGGCCAAATGTCATTTAAGAAAGGTAGCCACGTCTGGTACACGGACGGATCCAAAAAAGGAAATGATGTAGGTTGTGGGGTCTACGGAGAGAGGCCTAAGCTCAAAGTAAGTGTAAACATGGGGACTGAAACCTCCATCTTCCAAGCCGAGGTCTTTGCCATAAACAAATGTGCAGAGATAAACCTTGAGAAGAGACTCCGGAACCAACACATCTACATCAACTCAGATAGCCAAGCTGCATTGCTGGCTCTAAAATCCTTCGAACAAATGTCAAAATTGGTGCAAATATGTACTAAGACATTGAATGAACTGGGAAACACCAACAAAGTCACACTTACATGGGTACCAGGGCATTCAAAGATTGAAGGAAACGAAATAGCAGATGAACTTGCTAGAGAAGGAGCCGACAACCCTCAAATCGGTGTAGAACCTTTCGGGTACGTATTATAATACCGAAAGTTCATAATACCTACAAAAGAAATACCTACGCTTGAAACGTCGAAAATCAAAATACCGAACGAATGAAATACCTATACCCGATATACCGAAGCTCAATATGTCGAATTTCAAATAACCGAAAGTTCAAAATCCCGAAAGTTCGAAATCCCGAAAGTTTGAAATACCGAAGGTTTATATCCCGAATGTTTAAAATCCCGAAGATTAATATACCTACAGTTAGTATACCGAAGTTCAAAATCCCGAAAGTAAGATTAACTTTGCGGTAGGCATGCAGCATGCAAGCAATCAAACAGGCATGCAGCATGCAAGCAATCAAGCAGGCATGCAGCATGCAAGCAATTAACCAGGCATGCAGCATGCAGCATGCAGCATGCATGTATGTAGCAAACAGGCATGCAGCACGCAAGCAATCAAACAGGCATGCATGTAGCAGCATGCATAGGTTTTGCTCTTCTCCGGCGCTGCGGGAAGTGCAGCCCTTTCGCCCTAGCGTAGCGAATCTCAGGCACCCACGCTCGCCTCCGCAGCTTCGGCTTGTTGGTCGCCTTCGGCGACCAGCCTCAGCCGCTCCAGCTCGCACGGGAGCCTGCGATTTGCTACAGCGGGCGAGGGCTGCTCTCCCTCCGCGCCTCCGGCTTTTATATTACACTCTAGTATCGGGCAGACTAGTACCACGGCGAAAGACTACGGCGATTCGGGGTCAATCAAAATTTGTTTTTCTTAATGAACCTCAATCTCAATGGTATATCTACAATTATTTTTAATCTTCGGGTTTTAAATTTTTCGGTATATTAAACTTTCGGTCATATAAACAGTCGGTATATTGAACTTTCGGTCATATAAACAGTCGGTATTTTAAAACTCGGCATTTTAGTATTCGGTATTCCAATCATAGGTCTTATAAGATTCGGTATTTGAAATTTTCGGGATTTCAAACTTTCGGTATTTAGCACTTTCGATCATATAAACATTCGGCATTCTAAAATTCGGCCTTCCGTTCGTAGGGCTTATGAAATTCGGTATTTTAAAATTCGATATTGTAATACGTACCCAACCTTTCTGTGGCATCACTAAACAACGCGCCACCACGCTTCTAACCACCCTCTGTAAACAAGAGGCCATTGAGTCGTGGAAGTCAACACAAGGACAAGAACACTCAAAAGCACTAATTCGAGGTTACAACAACAAAGTAGCTAAAGAACTGTTAAAGTTCGAAAGATACAAAGCTTGTGCAGTAACCAGAATACTAACTGGCCATTGCAAACTGAACAAACATTTGGCCAATATGAACATGACCGAAGACGCTTTATGTAGATTCTGTAATACAGAAGAAGAAACGGCCATGTATATTCTCTGCTCATGCGGACCGCTTATGAGCAAAAGAAGTATCCATCTCGGGCGGCATATCATGCACCCGGATGAGATAGCAGATATCACGCTCCAAAGAATCTGGAAGTTTATAGACTCAACGGGACTAAGCAGTGAAATTTAAATATAAGGGCGCCACAATAGATCATACCTGGTTGAGATGGCAACATTAGAGCCCAACAACCAATAATAATAAATAATAACCCAGTGATCGTAATTGGGAAGTACAGATATAACCAATATCACCACCATCGGAAAAGCGGCCCCAAAGCCACGTGGACTTGTGTGAAGGCTCCTAGGCTGGGCTGCAGGGCTACTCTGACCACTATTGACAAAGACATCATTAGAACTCGTAACCGGCACAATCACGAGTAAAATATTTATTGTTTTAGCACGTTAGCAAGGGAAAAAGAAACTTTGTTTTGTTACTATATTTTACATTGTTTATTTTTATATAATTCGATTTGACACTCACGTTTTCCTACCTTCATATTTATTTATTTCTTAAGCGTGCGCTTCCACAAAAACGGAGCTGTACGTAACTGAGAAGAGGTGTGTTGAAATAAATGTTGCTCATAATATGACAAACAAAACTAAATTTTAATAGAAAATTCTGCATGAGTAGCAATCGTTATGATGTCGACAATTTTCAATTGGCATCTACTGAAATAATTATTGGCGGCCGCTGCTACGAGTAAGCCGTTTGAAGGTTATCGGCTCTTTTTTTTGTTTTCTTTAATAATAAGAATAATTGAGTCGGCCGTAATATTCCGCAGGAGAGAAACATAATACTGAAAATACTTAATTGCACACCATAAACAATTATCTTTATAGATTACATCTTTAATATGTATTTGGTCGTAGTCCAATTTAGGTGGTCTTGTTGCTTGAAGCAATTTCTTCCAGACATCCTTCAGATAGAAAAAACTTGAAGCAAGAAGAGGCATAGCGATGAATTATTGAAGTTGTCCGATTGATTCGAATTTGGTAGAGTGTTACTCAATAATTTCAAAATAACTTTAGAGGTTACCAAGACTTTAAATATGACCTATGTAGGGACTTTTTAATTTTTGGTCATGTAGGTAAGCTAGTAAGCAAGATATTAACTAAGCTTACTCGTTTTAATATGAAGAGACTTCATTACTTTTTTGGATTCAGAACTCATTACAGAGGAACAATTTCTTAAGTATCTAGAATTATTACTTTTGACAGCATTAATTTTACTCAAGCAAAAGTAATTTCTTTTGCTTGACTATAAATACGGGTGTCAGTATACTGACATGATATTAGTAATTATCCTTTTCATTGTTTTATAATGTCCTCATATTTTGATGTTTTAGAGCAAGCTGTGTTTACTACTTCTCGATATGGTAAGCCTTTTATTGAGATTAGGCCGTGTAGGTACAACCAGTACCACCACCATAAAAAGACGGATTCTAAGGCTGCGTGGACATGTGTAAAAGCCAGTCGTGGGTTTGATAACATTATCATCAGGGTTAACAACAAACATACTCATTAAAGTGTCAAATTTCTTGATTTTGCATATAATTAATGTAAGTTAATTATTTATCTCGCTATCTGATTTTGTATTGTATATATTTGATTTTTGTGAAGGTACATGATCATCATTGGACATAATTGCTGATTTAAAGTTGTTATTTAAAATAGATGATAAAGTAATACAATTTATATATTTTATAATTATTATTATTTTAAGTGTAAGTAATATACAAACGGCCTTATCAAAATATTTTGAAGCATGTTACGAACGTAAGCCTCGTCTTATTCCGTAATGAGTACACAGTGTCCAAATATTCATAACGTTGTGATTTTATATCCATGATCGTCTTCAGAACTCCAAGCGACATTCGCTACTTCTCGGTGGGGTAAGCCTATGATCCAGGTCGGAAAGCACCGATTCAACAAATACCATCGATGTAATGGTCCAAAGGCTCGCGGGCAGTGTGTCAAATCCCGCAATTTGAACTGCAACGCGACGTTGATCACATTTGATAATGTCATCGTCGGGTACAAAAACAATCACTGCCACGATTGATCAGTATTTTTTTGAATTCCTGTGTATCTCAACATAATAATGAGTTCTTGTTTTGTTTACGCAATAAAGTGTATGTATCCATTTGGAAAATCCGTCGGAATCACGAATATATATTCTGATAAACTGACGGCCTATTATATGGTAATAAAATGTTTTATAAACGATTCTCATACAAAAAATAAAATATGAATCTGAAACCTTTTTTTGTCTAAAACCTATGCCTGTAGGGTGTTTATTGATAGGTTTTTTTAATGATACCGAGGTTTCTAACACCATTTCTTTAAAAATCTCACGTTTAAGAAAAAGACGCTTCCAGAGTGGTAAAATGGACGTCTTCCCTTCCTTCATCTATTTTTTAACTAAGCGAGTGTAAATATAAAAAAAAAACATGATGTAGATCTTGACAAAAACTTTCAACGAAAATTGTTTCAATGAAAATTTGAATGAGATCGAACCAGTAGTTTTTGAGGTAGAGCACATTTTCAATAATTGCATACGTAACTTTGTTATTCACACAAATACTATGAAAAACAAAGTTATATTTCCTGTCAACAAAATACTGTGGTATTTTGGCTTAGTGGAAGTAAGTGGATCTCTTATCCACTTAAAGTTGGCACGGAACTCTTAGTGTGCGATTCCAACTCGCACTTCGCCGTGTTTTTAAAAGTTATTCTTACGTACTTTTTACACTTGGTTTTAACAGTTCTATGTCTATCCTTTTTGACCCACTTGTTGATTTGAATATGACTGTTGCTATTTTTGTGGTTATGTAATTATTACTTACAAATTTATTTCAGAGCCTACTTTCACAACCTCGCGTTTCGGGAATCCAGTTATTGTGATGGGAAAGCATCGTTTCAACAAATGCTGTCGAAGTAAATGCCCTAAAGCAACGTGGGTGTGCGTCAAGGTAGCGGGCGGCTGCAGAGCGACTCTCACCACTATTGAGGATATAATTATTAAGGTCAACGACAATCCTAATCATGACTAAGTATTTATGAGCCGCTAGAAACTGAAGTTACGGTCATTCGTCCTGTGGTGTGACAAATATAGTACATAATGTATATATTTTGCCTGTCTCAATGTGTCAAGCAAAGTTCAGAAAGTATAGATAGCAATCAAAATGACTGCAAATATGCTCCACTTTTCAAATCACTATGACAGTCGAGAATGTAAAAATAAGACGACAGATAGAAGCTCCAACAACACAAAACGTGAATTTGTTCAGATAAACAAAGATATAACTAATAAAAGATATTTCAAAACCAAGTCTTTTACTAAAATTCATTGATAAGGCATGTAGTGTGAAAAAAGAAATTGTAAAAAAAAACGTATAATTCGTTCACTGCCGAGGACCAGTCCAGCATTGCCGCCCACTCGGGCTTGAGTGTTTACGATAACTAATAAAAGATATTTCAAAACCAAGTCTTTTACTAAAATTCATTGATAAGGCATGTAGTGTGAAAAAAGAAATTGTAAAAAAAAAACGTATAATTCGTTCACTGCCGAGGACCAGTCCAGCATTGCCGCCCACTCGGGCTTGAGTGTTTACGGCAATGTCTTTTTCTCGACGTAATTTTGTATGTGGCACTCAAATCTGAGTGTTTCGTCACCAGCACGCTGTGTGCCGACCATTTGGGCCTGAGTGTGTATGTTTTTTAAATAATAATACCACTAATATTTTTTAACGATTTTTTATTAAATTACGCGTAAAAATTGTGGTTTCCTAAGTTATTCTTCGTATTTTTTAAGCCATTCGAAGTGCTAATAGTTGGTAAGATCGGATTACGGGCTAAAATTGGCACTTTAACTTCATTTTCTTCTAGGTATGTTTCTTCTTCATTAACTTGATTGTCCTCAAAGCCAATTTTCAGTACATCACGGTTTGGAAAACCAGTTATCGTGATCAGGAGATATCGCTTCAACAAGTACCATTGGAGCAAAGGGCCCAAGGTAACTGCTCAAAGGTACCCCTGTGCAAGGCTACTCTTACCACTGTAGATAACTTTATAATCAAATCAAATAACATACATAATCGTTAGTAGTATTTCGTTATTTTTAAAAGGAGTTAATTATCATATATAACATGTTTTTACTTTATTTTATTTCAAGAACTAGTTTACCTACCACATTCCTGATTTTATTCCATGTTAACACTAGAGAATAACAATATTTTCCAACTTGGGATAAATGTATTGTTAGGCTAAAAATCCTAGCTAGATAAACTGCTAGTTTAGTGAATCTCTCGATTTTAGAGCAAAGATGTTGAAAGCCAAGACTCGAGTCAAAATTGCGGTCTGTCATTTCGCCTTATTTAATTCTATTTTCCCATAGAGTCCGTCTTAACTACGTCGCGTTTAAGGAAACCAGTTCTTGTTATTGGGAAATACAGATTCAACTTGTCACAGTCACTCCCGGCTAGTGTGGACAAAGGGTGATTAAAAGGTACTAATATTCGAATGAAATAAATAAATCCGGGTATAGCATTTGGCAACAAAGTTTATTCAAATTTGCTATTTCACAATTACCTTTTAACACCTTCAAGAAGATCAAATACAAAATTTAATAGCTCAGAATTCCGTAGAGACTAGGTTAGGTTCTAATTTAGTTATCTATATCTATACTATTACAAATCTTTATGTTCACAAATTTCTAATTAAATAAAGATAAACCAACAATTTAAGTTTTTAATTTCCTAATTGATTCCAAAATTTATCCTCAAAGGGATTCCTAAATTATGCTTAAATTAATAGCAAAATTATCCCACTTTTCACTAAATTTAAAGTAAATACAAGGAAAACCAACCTTGGATTTCAACGGAGGTTACTATTTCAAATCTTTGTTGCATCAAACTACAGACAACTCTGCAACGTTACCTCAAAATTTCACCGATACCGATCCATGCTCAAAACAGTAGACATGAAGCAAATCAATCCACGAGGAAAATTTGACTTCAAAAATAATCCAAATGAGGTCTAAGTAAGGTCACTGAGGTTACAACATGATCACCAAATTGTGACTGTACAACTTACAGACACATATCAAAAGCGAAACCTGCAACAGCTGGCTCGCCATATAAATTTTAAATTGATTACTAAACATTTATGCTAATTATTCTATTTGAGACCATTTTCCAGTCATTTATATCAAATCATTTTCGAAATTAATTTATCCAAATTGACATGTTGGCGGCGTCAGGAATAACTATCAAACTACAAAATAATTGGGGCGTGCCCCGTAATCAAAATTTTTACTTTTTTACATTTTAACACACGTTCCACTCCGACGAACGACCAACAGTGCGGAACCGGAAAAAACAGCAGCTGTCACACTTGACAAATGTCAGTGTCAGCATCCATCATATCTATGCCAAAATTTCACGACTATGGACTGGTGTCCTACATCCGTTACGTATAACGTTGTATAGACAAAAATATACAACGTTACAAACTACCGTACTGTACTACCGGTGTTTAGGCCCCAAAGTGAAGTATGCTCAAAGGTCCCAGCGTGCAAAGTCACTCGCAAAATTTTTGTGCGCCAGTAGTGTGAAATTATGGTTGTCGTGTTTTGCAGATACAAAAAAGTGTGATACGTACAACATACATATATTTTGTAACATTAATGAAAACGTTGAGGTGCGTATCCATTAGAGCAACAAACCGTGGCTGCTCACTTCGAAGCGTAGGCTCGAGGCACGTTGAGGATCAAGGTGAGGCATGACGCCTTGATCTCTCACCTTGATAGATGAGGCATCGTCTCCTCTCGAGTGGCCTCAGGTCGAGCGAGTGCTTAACCCCGAGTCTGCCTCAGTTGGATACGCAACTTTATAGGTACCCTGTATCGAACTAACGTGTGTAGGATATGTGAATCTTTTGCGGGTGATTCAAGAGGGTAAACATGAACGAGGTATCTTATCCGAGAGTCACTTCGTTGGTCAAGGCCGTTTTAGGTCTTTGAATTGCGTTCTGGGCAGAAAATCGCGCACTACATATAAAATGCTTACAGTGCAATGTGTCGATCAAAAACGTGTTCTCAAAATACCAAATAATAGTTCTGTACTTCCCTTTACTGAGTGCCGTAAGAATTTTGATTGATTATACAAAATCTACCTTTGGGAAATGTTTTTATTCTATTTCATTATTTTATGTTGAGTTAGAAGCCAAACAGAACTTTTTTAAATGCTGGTTTAAAAAAAAGAGAATCCCTTATGTACCGAAAAAGAATTATCTTTTATTATAAGACACATATCCCATATAAAGTAAAAAGGGCCCTTATAAACAAGCTCAAAATCAGACAACGAGCGATGGAGAGGGCTATGCTGGGTGTTTCTCTAAGGATTCGAATCAGAAATCAGGAGATACGTAGAAGACCTAAGTTAACGGACATAGCCTTGAGAATCAGTAAGCTTAAGTGGCAATGGGCAGGGCACATAGCGCGAAGAACTGATGGCCGTTGAGGCAGGAAAGTTCTAGATTCTAGAAGGGTCTCCAACCTTTCGACCAAAGACGCAGCGTAGGACTTCCGCCGACAAGATGGACAGACGACCTTGTAAAGATCGCAGGATCAAACTGGATGCAGACCGCTTGCGATCGATTGTTGTGGTAAGCCGTGTGTCCTTTGGCTGATAATGATGATGATGATGATGAAATATCCCATACCCTACGTTAATTCAGTGTATGACTGTCTTTTGACTGCCTCTGTGGCGCAGCGGTAGGAGGGTCGCACTTTAAAGCGACGGCTGCGCCAGAGGTCCCGGGTTCGATCCCCGGGTCGGGCCAATAATATATACCTGAGTTTTTCTGTTCAGAAATTCTTAGGGTAGCCCGGAGTTTGGAAGTTGGCGGTGTTTCACCCCCGTGCCTCGGAAACGCGCGTAAAGCCGTTGGTCCTGCGCCTTAACTCTCTCCGGTCGTGTCAGATTGCTGTCCCATCGGGCTATGAGAGTGAAAGGAATAGAGAGTGCACCTGGTTTTGCGCACACACTTGTGCACTATAATGTGTCCAGCGCAGTCGGTTAGTCGTTGTGACTGGCCACCGTAGTCGAAATCGGCTAGGGGGACTATTATTATTATTTATGACTGTCTTTAATGATATTTTGGTCATAGTGATTTGATGAGATCATTAGCGCATCGTTCTAGCTGGATGGTTACCTTTTTTGTCTTACGAGTACATAAGTAATTTTGGCACATTAATAATTTATAACACGTTGCTTATTTGAGCTTCTATCTATGTCATTGCGTAGATATTGGCTCCAAATCGGAACCCAAATATTAAAGAATATTGAATTATACATAAAATGTTTCAGCTTTTTTCACTTCGTCACAACGCGGTAATCCGGTGCTAGTGTTGGGAAAGTACCGTTACTGCCGGCACAAGAGCGCGACGGGTCCGAGGATGACGTGGATATGCACGAAATACCCAAAATGTAAGGCCACCCTGTACACATACGAAAACGACATTATAAGAGCGAAAAACGCACATGTACACGAATGAAAAATATTTTTAACCCATTTCACTTAGATTGTAATACGAGTCACTTGAACATTATTTACTGTCAGCGCCTGTGTAATCAGAAAAACTTATTTAAGTAATACCACGAGATATTTTTTCTAGTAGCTTATGGTGGGTATATTCTGTACATGAACGAACCCATTATAATGTGTATAACCTTGCCACGTAGTTAGACTAAAGCAGGAAATAAATATTTAACACCCAAGTTTCTTTTCCGTGTCTATTTTGAGCACCTAATAGTTACTGTCTATATTTTGTGCTAATAGTGTTGGTGCAATTAACCTTAAGCAAGCACTCAATGTTTCTTTTTAATCATTTTTGACTGCCACGGTATTACTATTCAATACTTACAATTGACCATTTTTATGCGAAAAGTACTTAATAATATTATGAATTTGAATAACGGTTGATGTCAAACTGCTTCTGTATTCCATTATTATTCACAAAGTGTAAACAAATAAATGCATACTTGTAACTTATATTGCGTAGGACTATGTGTCGCAAATAAAGATACTTGGATGATCAAACGAACTTACCTTAAGTGAAGTTCGATCCAAATTGTCCTGACTTCGACGAAGAGATTTAATTGACCATGTAGTATGCCCTACTACGCGTCCATTCACTCGCACACAGGTTTAGCGCAAGAAAGAGAAGGTAAATGACCTCACTCCCTCCCACGCCTCACAGCACTGCCAGCCGCCTGTCGCTCATTCATTTCAGAGCAAGGAGACCGATGTATGAGATGTACAACATTGATTATACTTATTGTAAGGGTGACGATTATTTTTGCATAAAAAACGTACACGGGAATTGGGAAGGGTGGGACCTTAAATCTCTTCGTCGAAGTCAGGACAATTTGGATCGAACTTCACTTAAGGTAAGTTCGTTTGATCATCCAATTGTCCTGCCTTCGACTCTGAGATTTAATTGACCATGTAGATGTTTGGAGTGAAATCAATGTTGTTACAATAGAATAAGTTGACATCTCTGATGTTAGTAGTGATTGATCATTAAAACGATCATTTTAAACAACAATTCATTGTTCATGTCGCTATCTTTGACATATACATGTATCACTATTACTAAAAAACATTAGTTGTATGATAACTATGATAAGTTATAACTTTCTACTAATAAAAATATCTTTATTAGAAAGAAAGAAGATATTTGTTAGTATTTTTTATTAATGATTAACTAAAAATTGTTAATTTATTTATTTTAGTAATCTTAAGTTGAAATAAAGCATTTCTGTTTAATTGTGGCATGTTATAAAAATTGCAAACAATACAGAAGACGTATTGTTGGGCTGAGACGGTTTGCGAATAATATAGTTTTACACACTGAATTTGGCACGTAAAACAAATGATAATTTTATTACGAGGAAAGCCACATACAGAAAACACCTTTTAGTTAGCGCCTTATCTTTGGTAAGATAAAGGGCGTGAAGGTAATGTCGTCTGAAAAATCGTTATCTTATTCTTGCAGTATTTAGCATATTTTATAATTATAGTTTTGAAATACGTATGTACATGCTATTCTATTGCTTTTCAGTATGGGATATGTAGGTATTAATGCGACTGTTTGAAAAATATTCGATCGAATACCAAACACATAAATAATATTTTATAAATTAAAATTTCGAATACCTGAGAAAATTTATAAACTTAATTTGGTTATAAAATGTGTTTATGATTTGTATAAAAGTAATTGATTAAAAGATTCATTCTTAGGAATGTAATTATTTTAAGATCATGATTATATTCACGGGTGTCTATCAATGATATATGATTATTTGCTGTGTAAGAAAAAGAATACAATAATTCAATGGCTTTGAAATATTATCGTTATCAGAAAGTTTAAGGCATAGGTAGGTAAGTAATGATTTTTTATGTATTATTTATATTTCATTAAGTATATTAGTTTTTTTATTTTTTAAATAAGATTTAAAATCGGCTTCTGGGAGCTTTATAAGGGCAAACGACCGCAAACGATTTCTCCGATATAAGTTTTGGTACCACCCGGCCCCGACCAAATACGTTTGCCTAATATTCGACTAATCGACCAGGAATGTTCGCCGAGTATTCGATAGTTGGCACATGTTCAGATTTATATATATGATGTATATGATAAATTTAATCATAATTTTATTGCCTGGGTAAATGTCTGGATTACTTTTAAGGATTACAATAAATATCAATCCTATGTTTCAGGTTGGTTGCTATGAGTTTTTTATTTATTTAACTTTATATATATTTTTAAGTTTGACAAATATTTGTAACATATTTGGCTACAGATGAGACTTGTTTCAATATTATAAGCTGTGTCAAAAAAAAAAAACTGATGATGACTTAGAATAAGGGTACCTATTTTGACACGAAATCCAAAAATAAACGGATATCGTATTAAAAGTACCTATGTCATATCGAGATCCCAAGGGTAAACTGGTTTTATACATATTTAAAAACATCTTTACATATGGTTAATAAAAAACATATATAATTTGGTTTGAAATAATTAATTGATTCAAATTTTAATAAATAGTCGAATCACATGACGTCCTCTGGCGTAAGAATTAAGGAAAAGTCCATTAAAAAAAAATCATTTTCAAAATAAAATACTTTTTCTCAACCATACCACCCGACCTATTTTATTATTAATTTTTAATTTTCAATTGTTCCACCGTATGTAAGTAACTGGTGAATATCAAGACAAAATGTCCTTTGAAAATTTATTAAACACAGTATATCGAATACTATAAACATCAAACAATAAAATGCATATAATAAGTACCTATTTTATTGCTTATTAGAGCAACGTTTTCAAGGAACAGTTCCTTAATAACTTAGTGGCTTTCTGGGGAAGATTGTTGGGGAGTGGGTGGATGTAATTGATTACAAAAAACTGATGATTAGAGAATATATTTACTTGATGTACTTTATTCTTAAATCACAGAATAAATAGTAGGAAAATAAACATGGTTCATATTTCCAATAACTCGAATTAGATTATTATAGTGCATTTTGATTCGAATGCTGCATTGCATTTAGGATACGTCAGTTTTTTTTTATATTTTTTTATTTATTTATTATATATATATATATATATATATATATATATATAAATAATAATTTCCTAGCCTTTTGTTAAAAAATATTGATAGTGATATTTTTGTAATAATGAATATGGCTTGTATTTATTTCACGTCAAACGTAGGTGTGTGTGTAAATGGCAAATAAAAATAACCGAATTATATGAAATATTGTAATAATACTTGAGAAAATAAAATTGTGTCAATTTATATGCTTTGCTCATGCGTTTCCATAAAAAGCAAAAAATGCATTATCTTCATAAAATGAGCTTGTTTCAATTTAATAGCTACCTACTCTTATGGTATATCTAACAATGTGTCGATAAGTTTTGGTTTATGCTATCTGCCGCATACTTCAATACAATAGAACGTTTGATTTGAATTATTCTTAGGTGGTGCTTGAAACAAGGTCATAGAAACAAAGATCAATTCCAGGTGACCAAAGGTTCTCACAATTTTTACTGGGCGGTGGCTGGCTTTTCCAAAGATAAAGGACACAGATCTTTATTAAGTTTTCTCGACTCGAGATTAAGTACCGAACTTTGCGACGGTTAAATGAACGTATTCATAAAAAAGCATATCACTTTCACAGCATATTTTTCGAAAAACGAAATAACCTCTAAAACAATGGAATACAGCGCACCCTAATAAATCTTATATGACGGTAGTACTATATTGATTTCGGGGTTTGATAAGATGTCTCATTGGCATATTTAAAAAAAATACGCTTTCCAGGTAGTTGTTATTGCTTCAGTAAATAAAATCTAAGCTTTTCCGAATTATTTACTGAGAAGTTGATTTAATCTTAGTTGGATATAAAATAAATACGGCAAATTTCCTACCATTCAGAATCATACATTTGCCAGGTATTTAGCAAAGCTCATTCTCATTTTTATTATAGCTGTTAAAATTAAAAGCATTTAATGGAGTTTTTAAACGGACTGGTTTTTATATAGACCCAACCATATTTTGGTACGTCCTGGGCAAGCTTACAGCTTGCTTGCTTGCTAGTTATAATCAAAGAGCCAACCACAAGCTAAATAGCTATAGGTATGAGCAGAAAGCAGAATTGTATGTAGAAAAATCTTGCTTTCTTAAAAAGTACATTGTTTTCTTTTTACAAAATCTATTAAATTCAATATTTTAAGTAGTATTATTAAGCAATTAATGTTTACCATAGCATTGTCTAGTTAGACAATTTTATAGCCATTGGCAAGAAATAAGTACAAAAGAGTTGTGATCAATGGATAAGGACCCAAACCACCCATAACTATGTGAGCTATGGTGGGATGCTATGCTACCGTTTTTAGAGCTTTGTGGAAAACATATTAGGCACGTGTACTGCAGGTTGCAGAGTACGTGTATTTATGATTAAGGTCTAAGTTGTTAAAGTGTTTTTGAGTCTCTCATGTTTACTATTCTGAGTAAAAATTTACAAAATAAATATTAATTTATTCGATTTGAAATAAATCTTCTGCCACTATTATTACTTGGTAAACCATTTTATTTCTATTTTGGTTTGTACGTGTGATAGCTCACATTATGCTCCATTTTAATATTTGCCTAAATATTGGCTGAGACAAGTGTTCGGTCGTGGTTTTGCCACGAGTGGAATACGGTAGCCCGTAATAAGTACATGTACGTACGGCCTTAAGGTGATATAACAAAGCATTCATAAGAGCACATACCTTTTTTGGTCGGATTCTGATTCCGAGTGCGAGACGTTTAAAACACGCTGGAATTGTGACGGTAGATCACCGTTGCGAAGCAATTCGCGGCGCGTCATGGGCCACACACATCACAGGTATGGCCGGATGAGTGCGGGCGAGGGCCGCTGATTCATACTTAGAGGCCATAGTGGCGCATCGTCAGCGCTGCTTAATATTAATCATGAATGTCTTTGGCTGTAATTTATTATTATAGCATCAAAGAACAATTGGCTGTAAATTCAGCTAACTGGTTTCCCTTTTTTCGCAATGAAAATGAGGGTAGGATATTGGAAGCAACGCATACCAAAATTCTCAGATAAGATCTAGAATAATCTAGATAATTAGGACTGGCTGACCTCACGTGTCAGCTCTGCCAGTATTTGCTACAGATCAATCTCGCGTATTGATTCGGAGCGGAAAATGCGGACTGGCTAGCATCGCGTGCTAGCTCGGCCGCGAAGCGTAAAGCATGCATGGTGCAGCCACGCTGGGTAGTGCGTTTTACTTCACATTCACTTGTTAAATTAATAACAAAAACATTTTTGAACTAACATGTCACTATAAGATAAATTTCGTTTAGCACGAAATAAAAACTTAAAGGTTATATACTGTGGTTACTGCGTGCGTTGGAACGGCGCGCGCGCACGGACACGAATGAGCGACAGGCGGCTGGCAGTGCTGTGAGGCGTGGGAGGGAGTGAGGTCATTTACCTTCTCTTTCTTGCGCTAAACCTGTGTGCGAGTGAATGGACGCGTAGTAGGGCATACTACATGGTCAATTAAATCTCAGAGTCGAAGGCAGGACAATCATATACATAAACTGTTTATTTTAACTAAAATTAATTTCCAAGAATGAGAGTGTATTGCTGTGAATATGTGTCTGATTCAAGTAGATAGAGATGTGTTTTTTGTTCCCTTTTGGTTTCGTAGCCCCAACTTTCTTTGGCCATAGTTAATTACGTCCGATTGTAAAAATAGTCTGGTTAGTCGTTCAACATGAACATTATTTTTCCTTTCTACCTAGCTTATTATTTCTTTTGATAACCCAGTTGCTGAGTTTGCCATTTCGAAGTTTGGCAAGCGCGTGCTCATTCTGGACCAGAATCGCTACAACAACTACAGTAAAGTGCCTACTGCCCGAAGAAAGACTTGGCTATGCTCTAGATACCCAAGATGTAAGGCAAACGTGACCACTTTCGACGACGTCATCATTAAAACTAACGTAAAACATTCACATACCTATTAGAAGCCGTTGTGTCTTAAACCCGCGAATGGTTGCCGTAAATTGGCTGAAATTTAAAGGAGAACTTAGACGATTTTCAAGTGAGTCCTATCAGTGTCGCATCTTCGCAATAGTACTTACCGGTCAAGAGGCGTGCTGCATATTCCTACTGCATCTCTGACACTGTAGCCACAACTGTAGACTCAGCTGCTAAAGCGTCGATTATTTCACACTTAATATTAGGCACCTTTAACTGTTAATCATTATCAAGGTTTCCGGTTTAGTGGATTATGGAGTGAGACTGTATACCCAAGCCTAAGTATACTGTAATGCATCCTTCATATTGCAATATGTTAATGTAACAATAACATTTGACTTTATTATAAACAAATTTATTTTATTTATGTAGTTTTCCGTACATCACTTTATTCAATCGTTATTTTCAAGTGCGCTTGTATGTAATCTTGGGATAATAATAAATAATAATAAAAATAATAAAATATTTATTTATTTCTCTCCACAATAAATTAAGTTATACAAACTTACATCTTAGATTAACATTACAATTAAGAAGTTGAATACAATTTATTGTGGGAGACTGATGTCCAAACTAAGCTCAGAGCTTGTATTTCAGATCATCAGGTCCCCCCCTTGGAAATTTTATATTTAAATCATTAATCGTCTAACATGCATTTTAAAGAACTTAACAAAATAGGGATTCCTAGGAACATATTTATGTTTATGGCCTGTTTCACAATGTCATAATATGTTCTGGTCAGCGTTATTTGTCCAATACTTAACATAAAATTACATTCAATATTTGGAAACAATTGCTGGCCAGTGCCCACTTGTCGATGGTGAAACAGACCCTTTATGCTACTTAATTGCTAAAAACTATGACTACGATGAGTGTGGTTATAAACTATAGTTTTTTTTTTTTTTTTCTCTTTTTTTTCTTTTTACAATTATGTATTATCAGTCAAAAAAGCACTCATATACTTATGAAGTTTTTAAGAAGAAATAGCCAGCAATTCTTCAGACTGTTTGTAATTAAGGTTTTGCAACCATTGGAATATTATAACCTTGAGTTTAGCACCGGTTAAGGGAAAAATATTTATTACTCTATTTATTTTATTATAGAGAAAGCCACCAATGAAACAAAAGAATCTATGAGAAAATTTTGTGGAATATATATGAATGCGACGGTCTACCGGATTTTGTCGCCTTGGGAGGGGGGCTGTATCAGAGTCATTTTTATAAGTAAGCAATTTGTGTTGTTTTAGTACAGTTGCCATAATGAATAGTTGGCGAACAGTCAGAACCTTAGCTTGCGTGTATAGTAGAGATGTTGGAAATCTAAAAGGGCGAAAGTATGAGACCTTGAGTATAGCACGCTGTGTTCTTTCAAGGGTAATTAAGTATGATGTTGGTGCACCACCCCAGGTAGTAATGCAGTATGTAATCAATGACTGTACTAGAGAAAAATAGACCGATCTACGTACGTCTTCGCTTGCGACATGCCTGAGAGTCCTAAATATATATACCATTTTACGGAGCTTGCTGTTGAGGGTGTTTAAGTGTTTTTCAAAGCTGAGACGAGCATCAACAATTACGCCCAAGTATTTGACACTTTCGCAGCGTTCAAGTTGTGTACATGAGCATATATTTGCATCGAACCCTTTACAAGAATGGACAACCAAAGAAGTGGATAGGGAACCGGCATGTTGTCTGATTGAAAAAGCGATAAATTTAGTTTTATCGACGTTGAGGGTCAGGGCATTGTTCATTAACCACTGAGTAACAAGGTTCAGCCCACTTTGAGCATGGTTATTTACCTCTTCCCATGTTTTTGCTCTAAACAAAAGCACCGTGTCATCCGCGTAAATAATTGTTTTCCCACTGGTCAGCTGGAGCCCCCCCAGGCTGTTGATATAGATAAGAAAGAGAGTTGGTCCCAGCACACTGCCCTGAGGGACTCCATAACTGATTAGGTGTTCATCACTCATGACATCAGCAACCCTAACTCTCTGGGTTCGCTCGCTAAGGTAGCTCTCAAAGAGCTTCAACTGTAAACCTCTTATTCCCATGTTTTCCATTTTGTGTAACAGGATTGGGACAGATACCGTGTCAAAGGCCTTGGCAAGATCTAAGAAGACACCTAAAACCTTATAGCCACTATCCAGATTTTTGACAATGTAATCCGTCAAATCGTGCACCGCATCAGAAGTTGACATGCTACCGCGAAAGCCATATTGGGTAGGAGTTAAAAGGTTAGCCCCTTCAAGGTAGCTGACAAGTCTAAGATTTATAATACGTTCCAGTATTTTAGAACATGAGGATAGTATGGCTATAGGTCTATAGTTTCCGACACAGTCTCTGTCCCCACTTTTATAGATGGGTTGAATTATTGCTTTTTTAAAAGCCCTTGGAAAGCATCCAGTAGCCAAAGCCAGATTACAAATATGGGTCAGTGGTGGGGCTAAAATTTGAATAAACATTTTTAATAGTTTGTTGGATATATTATCATAGCCAGCTGCACAATTATTGCGTAAAGAAAGAATTAATCTATATACCTCTTGTTCATCAGTATGTAATAGAGCGAAGGAATTTGAGGTTACGTGAATATTTGCTGAATGAGTTTCTTTGAAGTTTACTGTGCTGCTATTAAATTTCTCAGCTAGATTCTTACCAACATTACAAAAATACCTGTTTGCATGATTTAAGGATAGTTTTGGATTTGGAAATAGTTTTAGGAGAGGGGACAGATCCTCTTTTTTCTTTTTTCTGTTTGTCACATCATTTATAGCTTCCCAAAGACGCTTACTATTTTTGCCTGCTACTAATATTTTATTTTTTTCGTACTCATTTTTCATGTTTTTGAGTAATTTATTACAAAAATTACGATATCGAATAAAAGTAGTTTTAAGTATCTCGTTGTCAGGTGTTTGTTTTAGTTTCTTATGTAAGTTATCTTTGTGGCGTATGCAGCGAAGTAGGCCTGGAGTAATCCAAGGCTTTACATTTCTTTTGCGATTTGGAACTTTTACTAGTGTAGTATTAGCATCTAATGTATGAGAAATCCGAGAAACAAAATAGTCAGCAGCTATATGAGCGTCCTGAGCGGAATAGACAGGAGTGAAATCGAGATTGGCTATATCAATAGATAATTGTTCATGATTGAGTTTACTTAACGTGGCTTTGGAGTCCGGCCTTTGTTTTGTCTCGGCTAGAAAAAGTAAGACAGTCTCATGATCTGTCAAGGATGAGTATGCTACGCGAGTAGACGCTGGGAAGCTAGTTTTAAGTATTATGTGATCATGACATGCACTAAGTCTAGTGGGTATTGTGTGTGCCGGTAGTAGGCCATGAGATGCCAGCAGATTTAAATAGTTATTTTTACATTTATCATGAAATTGCTCACTTATGTTGATATTAATATCACCTGAGATAATAATATTATGATACCGCGAGATGTTGCTTAAAACTAAATTCAAGGAAGACATAAAGTTTGTCAGATCTTTATAACCTGGAGGTCTGTATATGGCCAGTACGATTGTGTTTTCATCTATTTCAATTTGAAGACAATTTGCATCCCTAAGCCCTGGCTCCTGGACCGCGACTTTCAAATGATTCCGTACATAGGTAACAACACCTTCATTTTGAGTATAGTTTAGAGTAGTTTTGTAGGTTTGGTACCCTTCTATGTCAGGTACAACCGCAGTATCTGGAAGCCAGCACTCAGTCAATGTTATTACATCCCATGCTACTTTAGTTCTCGTAAGTAATGTGTGCAGCCCCGATATGTTTTTATTTATACTTCTGATATTCTGATTTAGTAGTTTGAAGTGCTGATTACAGTTTATATTAGGAGGTATACAATCGTCTAGGTCGCATAGTGATGACTCAGACACTGATAAGTGTTCAAGATTATGAAAGGAATTTAAGATGTTGTTTGTTATCATTGCTATTTATAAGAAGTATTATAAGAAGTAGGTAAAAATAGAATAAAAACAATTGAGTAAGACAATTTTAAAGCATGGAGTCCTAGAGTAGAGTACAATACAGCTTGTATCTGTTAAGTGTATTTTTATAGTGCTGTGTCTCGGTTTACTTGTAAATTCTAGTAACAAGTTAGAACAGTAAGGGATAGTTAGAAATAAAATAAGTAAGAGTAAGTACTACCTGTCTGTCATGCAACAATATAATTTGTTTTTATGTAAATTTATTTAAAGTTAATGCAAATAAAAGAAAAAAATGATTATAATAAGCAAGACATAAAATTAAAAAACTATAAGAGAATAATACGTAGCTAAATTAAATAAGCTTTTGTAGGTCTTCTTCGCTGTTTATTCGAACTGCTGGGTCACTCTCATTTTTCTTAACAAATATCTTACCATGTGACGTCCAAGCGGCTGTAAGAGTCTTGTTTTTTACGTGTTCTCTTGCCAGGAAGTACAAGTAGCCGATTCTCGTTGTTAAATGATCGGATATGTATAGTTGTTTAACCGTTCCGGGTAGCTTAAGATATTGTGTGTTAAGTTGTGGCTCCTTGCACTTTTTCTTCTCTTTATTAAATTCCCTGTATTTTGAGATAGTGCTGACTTTACGGTTTGTGGTAGTGAAGTTCACCACTACGGCTCCTGATTTTTTACGATATAAGTCACGCACTTCAAGGTCCTGCAAAGGACATGTCGGTTCAACAGTCGTGATGATATTTTTAACTATACAGGTAAGTTGTTGTTTAGTCTCAGGTTCACTTTTTGGTATATTCCGTATTTCTATTGATGTCTCTTTAGACTGCAGTTCTAGGGATTCCAATTTATTTTCAAGAGATTGAATTTGCTTTCTGTAGTGAAAATTTTCCTGTTCCAGTGAGTCGACCTTGTTTATCAAACTGTCGTATTTAACCGTCATACATTCGACTGAGTTTTTTATCTCCTTATTTTGCTCAATTAGAGTCGTAATTGCATTGGTGAGTAAGTCAAATTTATTCTCCTGCGAGGCCCGCAGCTCATCGATCTTTGTTTCAACAAAGTTACTGGAGGGAGTCTCAGTTTCTTTTCGCTTTAATCTTTTTGTGATATTCAATAGTTCCTCCCCGTCTAAGGTGTTAGGATCTGCAAGGCTTAAATTGGGGTCAGATCCAAAGTGTAGCGATTTGTTTGCATATTGTGGCGGAGTGCGCACCGTCTGAGGCATATTATTTTAGTATTTGTGTAAGTGCCGTGTAGGCCTAAATGATGTTCAAAAAGCCGACGGCAAATAACTCGAGAAGGAAACGAGGCGTGCGTAAGCGCACACGCTTCAAGGACGAGGGGCGGAGCAAGCGGCGCTCAATGTCAAGCGCACGCTCGACATGTATAAGTATCCCTTTTTCGCAGGTAGGTTAGCTCTTTCACACAGTTTACACAGTTGAGGGGTGCACAAGTAAACAGACGTATGTCTCACTTTAAGATGCGTTATCACACTCACTCGCTCATTAAGTTGACTCCTGTGCTTTCTGTGCTCCTGGTATCACTCGCGAATTTACTGGCATTTTACTAATATTAAATATTATTTAAAAAGGTAAAATATGGATTTAGTTGCACACGTCTGATCGCCTCAGAGGTCCGAAGGGGAGGGGAAGTAGTAGAAACTATATAGCTTCATGTCATGCTAGAAATAAATACAAATTTTATATTGCTAAGTTCATTATGCGTAACTTGTTTTAGTTAAATATCTTTCAAGTTTGCTAATTACTGGTAACTGAGGTTCTACCCAGAGACATTGACAAAATATAATATATTATTCTATTTGTTTTATTGACTATCACCTGGAAGGGGCCGTGTTCTCTACTTCGCGATTCGGCAAACCTGTGATCATCTGTGGGTCCATCGCTGTAATTTCAACAATACTTCACAAGCCAAATCGTTCTGGTGGTGTTGTGTGGAGTGATATCTGAAATGCCGGGCAAGGGTGATGACAACCGAAAATAACATAGACAGGACCATTGACACATAATCATGGTTAAATTACTAGGAATCTGAAGCTGTATTACTAACCGTTTGCTAAAATAAGTAAGTGGCTTTATATAGTTATGGGCCTACTTTGATGTTTTTCGACTGGCTGGCTTACTAATTGGTTTTAAAATTACCGACTAATCGCCAACGCCGATCATTCCTATTCTGGAATATAAAAAAAAAAAACTTTTGTTTTAATGTCTATTGTAAAATACCTATGTTTTTTAAAAGAAAAAAAAAATACTAAGACATGCAACATAAAAAATAACTTAATATCTACCTATTCAAAAACGAAACTTATTATTGAGTTGTTTTTCATTGAGTTTCATGAATTTTAATCTATAGGCGCTTATATCAAAAATGCGAAAATTAGTATAGTGTTGTAAGTTTTGTATTATATTTATTGTGATGCTAATTCCTCTTCACACTGAAACCGATTTTCTTTAATCATTTTCAGTGCCAACGTTTACAACTTCGCGGTACGGCAAGCCTGTTATAATCATTGACAGCCATCGCTTCAACCGCCACAGCAGCAGTAGAGATCACAAAGGAATCTGGATATGTGCCAGATCCCCGCGCTGCAAGGCAAAAGTAATCACAATCAATAACGTTATAGCCAGCCGCAAAAATACTCACTCGCACCCTTAAAAAGATGCTACACAGCTTGCTTCCTGACCCTAGAAAATTGTAATCTACAGCACCCTGCCCGATCCTTCACGGCCGCACTTATAGTATTTGGGCACATTATTTAACACAATGTTAATAAATTACTCTTTTGACAATGAAATTTGTCAAATAACCATGCTTATGATTTTCAATGTGTCCGGCATGTACCAAGTTTTATTTTGCGCTAGTAAAAACATGAAATATCTATAGGTAAAGTTTTTTTGTAGTTTTTTGATGCGGTTATATGTTGTAGTATATGATCGGTAGTATATGTCTAACTACGTGGGATAATCCACAATAACCATTTTTTATTTTTTACTTTTTACCAGAAATAATGACTTATTTACGAACCGATTTTAAGCAATACAGCATTATTCCTAATCCAATTAAGTACCTTAAATATATTATACATTTAATATAGAGCAAGATATAAGTGTTTCAACTGAGCGCCAACTCGGTGTGACGCGTAAAGAACAGCAGTTTTCAGATGGTCAAATATTTTTTTCGCTGTTCGGGTCGCTGGTGCATACATAAATCACATTTTATATTTATATCCCTGTGTGTTTTTTTTTTTTTTTTTTTTTTTTTTTTTTATTTGCATTGAAACATGGTAAGAATTACATTGTCAGGTCTTAATATTAAAATTGAACAATCATGCTTCATCGATGTAACGATAGGCAAACATTTCATCGTCATGCAATTTATCTATTGATATAATTTTAATAGAAATACAATTTCATAAGTTAATAATATTAGTAATAATATAGTAATGTCATTAAATTACAGATGTCAAATTGAGAATAAGTAGATAACATGAAAGGAATTAGGTAATTAAAATACGTTTGAATTGACCATCACGACAAAATTTTGTGAACTCTTCAGTGTCATAAAAGCAGTTCTCAACCAACACTCTAAAAATAATTCTTTTAAAAATATTAAGTGGCAAATTTTGAATATGGTTCGGTAGCAAATTAAATAAACGAACGCACATACTGTGGCTGTTTCTGGCAAGACTTACCGTACCTGCTACAGGAACAGATAACTTCCACGGATATCTCCTAGAACTACCACGACTACATTCGTTTTGTGCTTTTGTGAACAGATGGGCATTTTTTTTCGTGAATAACAGAATTTCAAAGATGTACAAGGATGGCAATGCTAGAATCCTTAATTTTTTAAAGAGAGGTCTACACGATTCCATCAGTCCGACACCACAAATAGATCTAATACACCTCTTCTGCAAAATAAAGACACGCGAAAGGCATGTTGAGTTTCCCCATAGAATTAGCCCATACCTTAAAATGGAGCCAACATAGCCATGGTATGCCATCAAAGCTGTTTGGAGATTAGATAATCTTGTCAGATGATAGAGCGCGTACACAAATCTATGTATCCTCTGACAGACAGCATCAACATGGCCCGACCAAGTGAGCTCGGAATCAATAACGACACCTAGAAAAGTGGCTGATGTGGTCATGGCAATTTGATCTTCGCAATGCTTAACCGTTAAGTTTGGAGGTTTCCCATTTCTGTTGTAGAATTGTATGTATTTTGTTTTATTAGAATTAATTTTCAAATCATTTTCTTTAAGCCAATTTATGATATTTTCAATTTCATTATTTATTTCATTATTATAGTCAATTTTAGGTTTTTTGTGTATTGTCAAAGAAATATCATCGGCAAAAAGCGTGACTGGATATTGCGTACATTTTGGGAGGTCATTTATATAAACAATGAAGAGTAGTGGTCCCAATATACTACCTTGCGGGACACCTAAGTTATTTTGTTTATTTTGTGATTTGCATGTTACACTAAGTGACTCATCATCCAGCATCGGCATTTCCACAAATTGTGTTCTATTGGTGAGATAGCTTTTAACCCAATTATAAGCTGGACCACGCACACCATAACGTTCTAGTTTGGCCAAAAGTGTTTTATGGTTGACTAAGTCAAAAGCCTTACTCATGTCAAAGAAAACAGCAGAAACGGGAACTCTCTGGCCCATGTAAGTTGATATTTTATTTATAAGAGAGTAGCAGGCCAGCGCCGTTGATCTTCCCTTGCGAAATCCAAACTGTTCCTCCGTGATTATAGAGTGCTTAGAAAAAAAAGATAATAATCTGACTTGCATGACCTTTTCAAGGATCTTTGATAGAACAGGAATTAGGGCTATCGGCCTATAGTTTGTTATAATATGCTTATCGCCGCGTTTAAATAGAGGTTTGATAATAGATATTTTAAGACTGCTAGGGAATTTGCCCTCTTCAAAGAAGCGGTTTGCAAAATGTGTAAGTAAATGTGCTAGTTCCCCAGCACAAGCTTTTACAATATTGGTATTTATTTCGTCGTAACCTGTTGAACTAGTATTGTTTAAAGATTTTATGATTTTTGCTATTTCATTTTCGTCAGTAGGGCTTAAAAAAATGGATGCGTAATTATTGTCAATGAATTTTAGTTTACTTGAGTAATTTCCTTGGTCATTACTGGATACGTTAATTGATTCTATAAAGTGGTTATTGAATAAATTTGCTATTTCTGTGGGGTTATCTATTATTTCATTATTTATTTTTAGATATTCAATATTATGTTTGTCATTTAGATTGTCTTTGTTTTTTATTATGTATATCTCACCTCCGACTCTTATTCTTTTCATTGTCACGAGCTCAGCAGGTCTTTGCAAACCTCTTCTAGGAGACTCGTAAATTTTGGGGATAAAGGGTCACCCTGCTTAACGCCCTTCTGAATTTGGAATACTGGTCCAGACGTGTGCAATTTTAAAGTGGCCGTCCTACTCGTTTGGTAAATTTTGCTACATATATAGGTTTTTTAAATTCTGAAATTTTTTCGCTTATCTGATTTATGGTATGCAGGTGGTCTGTGGTGGAGAAATTTCGTCTAAAGGATCGGATAGAGGCATTCTCCGATTTGCTGACGACATTGTGCTGTTTGCGACTACTTCTGCAGAACTACAGGAAATGTTTAAAGACCTAATCAGGACGAGCCCCAAGGTAGTACTAACAATGAATAGGTCAAAAACAAAGATCACGACCAACAGTGTCACTCAAAGCACAGTGGTTGGGGATCGGGAGACAAGGGAGACGTATACCATACGTCGATGAATACATCTACTTGGGCCAGATAGTCTCCTTTGAGAACAGAAAAGACAAGGAAATCTGCCGTTGCGTCGAAAATGCTTGGAAGAGCTACTGGTCCATGAAAGCTTACATAAAAAAGGACCTTTCTTTGTGCTTGGAACGTAAGCTTCTTGACGTTTGCATCTTACCGATCCTGAGCTAACTTGATCGCTGGCAAAAAGTCAGAAGTCCAAACTTGGGGTTTGCCAAGGAGCTATGGAATGCAGCGTTTTGGGGATAAAAAGAATAGATCGGATCCACAACACCACGAGCCATTCAAAGACCGGCATAGTGGACGTTGGTAAAAAGACCGCAAAATTGAAGTGGCGCAAGATCGTCACCCACTGGCTGACTACTAAATAACGTCGTCCGAGATGCCACGACCTTAAAAAGCGATTGCGAGACAATTTAGACCAATATCGCGAAGACTGGCAAACTCTTACCGTCATCGGGGACACGTGAAATAGTTTGGAGGAAGCCTTTGCCCAGCAGTGGGACACTATCGGCTAGGAAAAAAATCTCTGTATGTAAATTTCTACACACTGATATTTCATAGTTCCATCATTTACAACCTCAGGCCTGTGTCAGCTCCTCGGCAATTATTACTTCAATGGCCTAGGGGCGTCTGGATGTGTGTTAAGCATCCTGATTACAAGGCAAGATTGACGACATATACCAATAAAATTATCAACATGGAAAAAACACATTGTCATTTAAAAAAAAAGATTTTGTAATACTTTAAGAATTGTTTATTAAAAAATAAATAAACTTTCTTTCAAAACTAAAAATGTCTTATCACAAAATAATAATGTAGATATATGTTACTTATAATATAATAAGTCACTTGTCTAATTTTTCTCGTAATACTCCTAAATCGATAATCTCACTCTTCTTTCTCTTTACTCTTTGCTAATAAGCCTTATCGCATTTCAACAATTTCAACAAGAACTCAATCGTCCTAATCCGAAAAGGGCACGGAGAAAGAAGATTCCGGGTGAAAATTGGTTTTTGGGTATTTTAATTTTTTTGGGCTTTTTAAATTTTTGTCACAAAATCGTTCGATCAGCATGGACTAAATCACAGAAGCAACACTGCAGGTCTGTTTTGAAGTGCGCAAATATTACGCAATATAATGTCTGTTAAAGGTTCTTAAAGGCTCAACACCCATAGTAACTTGCTATAAGAGACGATTTTTTTCTGTAATCAAAAGACAATCCACGCAAGCATTAGTAAAAAAGGCAGAAAAAATATACAGAAAATAAAAAATAGTGATATTTAAGAAGGGCTTACATACATGGAACTGAAACCGATATTTTTTTGTCAAACATATGTGTGTGGTTCCTGAAACACATTTTCTTTTAAAGTCTAACGCTCGATAAATAGACAATAGACGCTTCCAAAGTGGTAAAATGGGCGTCCTCCCCCCCCCCTCTCGTCTCACTTCTCAATTAAGAGATTGTAAATTTTGAAAAAATATATGATGTAAGATCTTAACAAATACTTTCAACAAAAATTGGTTTGGACGGGATCAAATCAGTAGATTTTAAGATATAGAACATTTACAATATTTATGGCACATATACATACAAACACTATGAAAAACAAAGTTATATTTGCTGTCAACAAAATATTGTTAAAATAATATTGATAAAGGCAAATGTTTTAAAAAACGGCCAAGTGCGAGTCGGATTCTCGCATTGAAGCACTTAGTTCCGTGCCAACTCTTACTAAATTAGGGTCCACTTACTTCACCTTATCCAAAATACCCCAATATTTTGTTGACAACAAAAATAAAACTTGTTTTTTATAGTATTTGTACGAAGGACAAAGTTTTATGTGCTGTTGTTGAAAGTGTGTTATATCTCAAAAACTAATGGTTCAATTTTGTTCAAACCATCGATCTACATCGTGTTATTATATATTGTATATAAAGGCCCATTTTACCAATTTGGAAGGGTGTATCTTACAAATGTTTGACTTTAAAATGAAATGGTTTTTAGAATCCTCCATTTTATTTTAAAAGGTTTATCAATAGACACCCAACACGCATAGGTTTCAGCGAAAAAATGTTTGTTCTGGTTTCATACTATCCCATGCTTTCCTTTTCCCCTTTTTCCTTCTACTATTAGGTACTTATAAGATATTCTCTGAGAACCTGCCATGTCGTATCAGCAGGGCGATTCAGAACTTTCGATAAGCCAGGCTTGGGTTTCGGCTATAAATAACGTAGAATATTTTCATATTCAAACGCAGCAAGAAAAACGGTTTTTCAATTTAAAATATACTTTTAGGTCAAGGTCCGATTCTGCTGCAAACGAGGAAGGGAAAACCGTTGCTTCAGATTAATGAGCACAGATACAATTGCAAGAGGATCATGGGCCCGAAAACCTACTGGATGTGCAATCAGGCCAGTAAGGGCTGCAAAGTATCCATCGTGACCCTTCATGACGTCATCGTCAAAACTAATAATGAGCACAATCATACGTAACGTAATATACCAGTATATTTAGAGCTAGTGTTATAGATGTTCTTCTGTTTTAGGGTTGTGTGTTTTTAATCGTAATAACTCCTTCAGAGTACTCAACGATGTTCAATGTCTAAATAAACAATGGTATGATTTATCATTACTTAGTAAAAACGAACGCGAGAAGGCGAGCTTTTATTCGAAATTATTATTTTGTGGGATTCTATTACGGCCCATTAAAAAACATTTTAGGAAATCATGACTAAACATGAGGTGCGTGGTTTTCAAATATATATTTTTATGTCTGTAAACGAATAATAATATAGGAATTGATGAAACGGAAAGTTGTTTAGATAAATAATGTTTAAAGCATTTGGTAAGATAAAAATTACACTGATTTGATCTATCACAATGTTATTGCATAATTTAATATAAAAGTGAGTGTGATTCGTATGTACTTATAGTGTAGATTAGTAATATGACATTTTAAACATTGAAAATCTAGTCAATAAATATTATTCTGAAATCAGGAATAAATGTTTTTTTTAATGAATTTATACAAGAGATATTTATCTAAGCTGTTTAAGTTAATCATAGCAACACTTTGAAAGGAAACTCATTTTTTTTTGCTTTTAAAATTTTGTAAGCGATCTTTTTATAAATAAAAAAAGAAGAAACATACATTTTATTTTTCAGGGTATCAATTTTTGGCAACGAAACGCGGAAAACCGTTGATCCAAATAGGTGCTTATAGATATAATTTAATTAACAACAAAATGAAAAGGAGATATTGGAGGTGCAATAAAGCTCGCTTGTGTAAATTTTCTATAGTGACTAACGAAGACGTCATTGTGAGCGCGAAAAACGAGCATAACCATTGAAGTATTCAAATAAAATAAAAATAAAATCTTGCACGAATTCTTGTTGCGTTTGAGGGAACTTATGTACAGATGCATTTTTTATTTTCAATGAATCGTTCTCAATGTTGTGCCATTGTGTATGTTGTCCATAGTGTTATCCCATGTTTTTCTTTGTCTTCGCAATAGGTCTCAAGTCATAATATAGTGACTGATATCTTTCATTGATTATTATTAGCACTAGCCAATTGTAACAAAGCAATATCGGCTAGTAGAGTGAGACGTGTATATGTGTATTGCTGCCTGTAGGTCTATTTGAGCAAAGATTTATTGCATAATTTTACTTAATTCTGTCTTGCATACCTTTTAAGTCCTCCTCCTTGCATCGTGCTCGTCAATACTAAGTTACTTCTGTTGATATTCCTCCGTTTCTGTTCTCGGTGTCATGAAGAGCGGCGTGGAAATACGAGGGTCAAACTGAAAGTTCTTAGAACTGGCCACTTATAAACAATATAATAAAAAAAAAACTAAAATTTGAAAATAGAACTCTTTATCTATATTTCATTCATTTGTCATTTGTTTTACGATTTGGCGGCAAATTGAAAATTGTCTGTGTCACGTCAACATGAATTTAACAGGAGAAAATTTTCGTGCAATGATTTTTTATGACTTTCAATGTCATTTAAGTCAACAAGAAAGTTATGATAGACTACGATTGGCCTTTCACGATGAAGCCCCATCTCGTGCGACTGTTTACAACTGGTTTAATGAGTTTAAACGTGGTTGCACTAATCTCACTGATGGTGTACGTGAGGGACCACTGAAATCTACGGCGACGACTGAAAATAACATCTGTGTTGTGCGGCGTATGATAGAGACTGACAAAAGAGTGACCTATCAGCAGATTCGGACAAGCTTAGGCATCGGTATGAGTCAAGTGCACAAAATCCTCCACGACCATTAAGCGGTCAGGAAGCTTTGCGCCCGGTGGATACCTCATAATTTGACTAAGGCTCAAAAACTCCATCGTGTGGATTGGTGCCGTAAAATGATTGAAAGATTTAACGGAGGTGACTCAAATGCTGTGTTCGACATACTAACAGGTGACGAAAGCTGGATTTACTGTTATGATCCTGAAACCAAAAGACAATCTGCTCAGTGGGTGTTTCCTTTCGAGGAGTTGCCAACTAAAGTGAAGAGAGATCGAAGTGCGGGAAAAAAAATGGTGGCCTCGTTCTTTGGAAGGATAGGTCATTTCGCAACAATTGTGTTAGAGGATCAAAAAACAGTTTCTGCAGAATGGTACACTACCAATTGTTTGCCACTTGTCTTGGAAAAAGTTCGAGAGAAACGACCTCGCAGTAGGATCCTCCTTCACCACGACAACGCCTCGTCGCACACCGCCAAGCGAACGATCGACTATTTGGCGACATCAAACGTTGAATTACTGGGTCATCCGCCGTATAGCCCCGACCTCGCGCCTTGTGATTTTTATTTATTTCCAAAAATTTAAGAAAAACTTAAAGGAAAGCGGTTTATGAATGCTGAAGAAGCGGTGGCTGCGTATCGCGATGCCATTGAAGAGACCCCGAAGGACGAGTGGGCAAAGTGCTTTTCCCAGTGGTTCCATCGCATGCAGCGGTGTATTGACGTCAATGGACAATATTTTGAAAAGATATAATAAAACTAATAACTGGCTAATGTAATCAGTTTTTGATTTTCTAAGAACCGCACCCACCGCAGCGCGAATCTGGTCGGACCATCTTATTGGGCTGCGTCCTCCCTTTAAGTTCTGGTCTCTGAAGGGTTGATCACTCTTTTTTCTTTTACTAAATGTATCTTTTTTCTTAAAGATAAAATAAGAAACCAAAAATTTCTAGTATATTATTTCTTATTTCATCTTTAAGAATACATAATATGACATCGTGAGTGTTAAAAGAATTCTAAACCATTGTACCCTGTTTTTGAGTATTATTTGTACGTCCCAAAAAGGACATATGGTTTTGTTAATTAACGGGTAAAAACTCAAGAGGACGTCCGACTACGGGATGCAAGTCTTGGTGAAGCTGCATCAAGAGGCCGTCGAAGCCTTGCACGGCCGGCCTTAAAGTTTCTTATCACGAACTAGACATTCTCAACGTTTTGTATAATCACAACTTAATAAAAGTTTAAAAAAGCGATAAAAGTTCGTGTTAACTTTTGTTTTACATTTTTATTATATTGTTTTTATCAACTTGCCGGCGTTAAAAAAAATGATCTCCTAGCCAAAGGGCTACAGGATTTCATCATTCATGCATAAAAGTTGAAACTTTGTAGCAATTCGTAAAACAAATCTTTGATTCAGTCATTATGCAAGATTCATTCAGAACTTGAGCCAGTGAAAGACAATCGAATCAATTGTTTAATAAAAAAGTCGCTACTTATTCATAACACTTATTTTTATCTAATATTTCAAGGCATTTGCAACTTTAGACCATCAGTGGTTTTGATGACAACGTGACTAGAGAATATATCTGAGTTCAAGGTACTAACGCCATTTTTTCCTTTTTTCAGATCTGAAGCCTATTTTCACCAAGTCTATTTTCGGAAAGCTAGTGATAGCTTGATACAACAAGAGGACGGATCGCGACGGCCATCGGATCACCTGGCGATGTGTC
Source organism: Pyrausta purpuralis (assembly GCA_963924145.1). Lineage (NCBI taxonomy): Eukaryota > Metazoa > Arthropoda > Insecta > Lepidoptera > Crambidae > Pyrausta > Pyrausta purpuralis. The sequence goes on from OZ001643.1 coordinate 27,740,434, forward strand.
AAGAGGAGGACCTACAAAGCGCAGCTTGTTACCGTCAAGGAAGACATCGTCGAAATCAGGAACGGCCACACGATCACGATTGAAAGATATTGTATTTATTATCATGCCTCCGTTACACATTTTCGCTAGACCATAATAAAGGCAAAAAAGCGCAAAATAATAAAATGATTCTATTAATAAAACGTATAGTTACAAAATGCTATTTATTTTTATTTAATATTTCAAGGCATAAGCGACTTTCAACGACAGTTTATTATTATTATGATAGTAAAAAAAATGACATGAATTAATTCGGACAGGGAAGTCTACTTTTTATGTTATTCCTAGTAAAGAAGACGTAGGTTATTTAAATTCCGAATTACTTAAAACTTTTCATAATTTTGTAGAGTTGAAGCCAATTTTTACCCAGTCTGTATTTGGGAAGCCTGTGATAGAGCTCGGAGGGCACAGATACAATAAGAGGACGGACCGTAACGGTCACCGCATTACCTGGAGGTGTGTGAAGAGGAGGAGGTGGTCCTGTAACGCTCAGCTGGTCACCGTCCATGATGAGGTCGTCGAAATCAAAAACTGTCATAATCACCAATGAACAGAAATTCGGTGTTTATTATTTAGGTTATTCGTGACATAGGCCGAGTTCGAGAGAGAGATCGACTGAGCACAAAGAACCTACCACCTAGAGGTCCTATGGAACGAAAGGCCGCGAGTTTTTTTCGAGAAAATGCAGCCCGCTTTACACAAAATACATCAAACCTAAGTCACAATAATGCTGATTGGCAACAAACGAATCGTTGCTGTTATTGTAAACTACCAGTGTTATAGTTGGGGTCTAAGTATGTCACCTCTTCTCGTTATGCTTCTGATACAATGATATTGTATTTAGAAATAGATCACCGTTGAGGCGCTGAAAGATTGTCAAACAAACAAAACATTACTTCAAATTGAGGTTTTAACTTTGACTTAGTCTGCTTTTAACGGCATCAGCGTTCTTAGTGTCACAATGCCTCAGTGTGCCTTAAAAAACTGCAGAAATAACTAATAGAAATAGAAATATTTCTAATATCATATTTTTGGTAAGTAAATTTTAATAATTAATGCCATATTATTCATAATTGAAGTATTTGAAAATGATGTCTGATGGGATGGATGTCAATCTATTGTCATTAATTATTCAGACGTTGTCATATTTGTGTACTCTTAGTGCCTTACCACAAATAATTAAACTAGGTTTAGACAACTGTTTAAATATGATACGGCTAGTTTAAAAACAACGTCAATCAAGTCAAATGACATAAGGGTGACATACATTACACTTTAGCCGCATAACATTTAAACAGTAAGTCAAACCTTGTTTATTTTTTTGTGGTAAGGCCGTTATAGTTCGTAAGATGTCATCTACATATAAATACGACGTCATTGTTCTAATAGCTGATAGTCGTTACTGTCATGACTGATGAAACGTCCATGACTAACGGCTGTTTTATTATCAATTTGATAACTTACGTTGTAGTCATCGCTATTCATAGCGCATAGAAGTACTATTCGTAGCGTTTGCTTTGATTGGATATGTTTTGTTTTTATTGTGACAGTTGTAAAAAATGAAGTATTGAATGTAGCTATCAGAAATAAATTGAATATGATTATTTTAAATAAAAGATTTGATTTTCGTTTTTATTACAAAATAAATTATATCATTTTATTTAATGCCTCAAAAATGTTGTGTTTCAGTTTGTTTAAGTATGTATAAGTATCTTAAGCCAAAGAATGTTTTCGTAACGAAAAATATTGGAATAATTAAATAAAGCGCTATTCATAATGTAGGTATTGGTTTCTTATCAAACATGAATTCTTAAATTTTTCTCAGGGTGAGACAAGAAATTAAGTTGGTGATGTTAAAAACCGTTAAAAAAGTTGAACCGTCTTCAAAAACTGACCAAAAAGCTTAAAATAACGCATTCCTCTTTTATTTAGCATAAACGAATTCTTTGAAGTCGGTGCATGATTTTAAGTTTACCTAACCAACAGTCTACACACGCACCAACTTCAAAAGATTATTCTTCTCCCAAAAAGAGGACAAAGGCGTTTTATTAAAGATTTTAGTCAGTTTTTTGAAGGCGTTTTTTTATTTTTAGTTATTACATATATCACAAAAATAACTGGGTCGATTTTGATGAAATCCACAGTGCACCCTAAGTTGGACTATATCTGATGGAACTAAAAAAATATCATCTCTGTTGAATTTGAAGTCTTTTTGAGATTTTTTTTCAAACTTAACGTAATTCACACCATTTTTTTTAGTAACTGCTAGTGTCATAATATGTATAGTGTAATAATCAGAGCCTAATTCTAGCTGATCTACCGAGAAGCCTTTTCCCCCTAAACTTGTGCTTGTTGTACAGCCTTTGAGCAAGGCATGATAATTGAATCTCAACGCGGTAAGCTGCTGCTCTTTGAGGAAAACAAATTCATAAGAAACAGTAAACTTTGAAAATCTAACTGGATTTGCGGCATGAAGAAGCAGAACAATTGTTAGGCCACTGACATCACTCTAAAATTGTCGTAGAAGACCTCACTCACACCCCAATGATGCAACCGATTACGTAGCTCTGGGTAATTATGTAAAATATCAAGGCCATTATGTATTGAACGTCGAATCTGATCACAACCGGGTTGAAGATCCCCGAAGAATGGACGAAAGGGCAGCCTTAAGTTCCTCGATGCACCCCCATGATGAAACTTAACAGGCTGCCGGGCAGCGGGTATGCATGAAGCATTTCCTGCGCGAAAAAAAAGAAAAAAAAAGGTGATTATAAAATGTAGTAATCCAATATAATCAAATCCGTCATTCATTCCGTCGAGGATTGCGTAGGCTTGTAATTATAATAACATAGGATATATAAATATAGTATGAATCTATATCAATCCCTATCAGTAATGATTGTTCTTGTAATAGTTACTTATTTCTAATAAGGAATTTCTATGTGTTTTATTCATAAATTTCATTTTTTTTGTTTCTATCGATAACTTTATTTTGTTAATACTGAATCAATTTTAACCAAAAAAATAATAATACGTCGATCAGACTTTTGAATCACATTTCAGCAGTCTTCGGATATACCACGAACGGTAAACGTTGTTTGGACATTGGATACTCTCGGTACACCATCCATCAGAATGAGGGCTTGAAGACCAGATGGAGATGCATTAAAAAGACCATGGGCTGCACAGCGTTTGCCATGACAATTGACAACATAACCATCAAAGTGAGGAGCGTTCACAAACATTGAGGCGGAGGTTGCCTTCGATAGCATTACGATATAAAGAAAAATTTTATGAAAATTCTAAGAAAAGACGTGAAAGTGATTACGGGTGTAGCCTGTAATAAGATCTTATTATTTTAATATAGCCTTTTAACTAACCAGTTACCGCTACTAAATAATAAAAGAAAACTTTAATTTTCTCACGAAAAAAATCGAACCAGCAATTTTGCAGTCATAGAACTTGACATTTGCTCCTATTACAGGCTACGCGTTGTATGTTTGTAAAGTTACCATTATGTGTTGAATGTGTTCTATCATCTCACGTACATGCTTTTAATGCTACATTTCCACACGGGGAAACCAAATGATTCTATGGCATGATTTTGTATAAATTATTCGATAAACATCCTAAGCTCTGTGCTTCGGAAGGAATCCTGAGTCTGGGCAGCAATTGTCTGGCAATTTTAACTGTGATAACCATAGATGGTTACAGGAAAAAAAGGGAATTGATATGTTCGTATATAAGTAACCATGCTTGTTTATTCATCATGGGAAGAAAGCATTCTCCTGTTTGTTGAGATAGACCGCCTTCACCATATTTTTGTGGAAGAGTGATTTATTTATATTTTTATTTGTAAAGACAACTTACCTAAATTATAATAATAATATGAACTGTGTGTTATTAAAGGAATAAAAACCCGTTTTTTTCTAACTCATTCATGCAAAATTTTTGTTGTTATTTTGATATTTTACAAACTTTTTTCATGTTCGGTCGAATGCATCACCGCCTTACCACATTCAATCGATTAAAATCATTAAAATCTCTGTAAACAAAAGATGTTGCAAGGTAGTTTGCAATGTTTTTGTTTCTTAAACTAGTAAGGTGGCGGTGTCCATTAAAAATAATTTTCATTTTACCCTATTTCCTACTGTAGCCGCATATCACAATGCACATTTAATTTCAGAACTGCAGTACAAAATAGTCCAACCGACTCACAAGCGTGGCAGACAAATCATGTTGTTGGGTCCCCATATATATACACAAGAACGGCTGAAAGGGCCAAAAGCGGAGTGGCGTTGTAAGAAAAGATCCGTCAATGGGTGTCGGGCTAACGTCTGCACTATTGAAGGTGTGATCGTCAGGAGCAATTCTGAGCATAATCATAGTCCGTAGATTCCATTATTTGGTATTTTTCTCCGAAAGTTCATAATACCTAGTGTCGAAAGACCCACGTCCAAAACACTCAATACCGAATAGGCAAATTCACAATTGCTGTTAAAAGCATAGTTCTAGATGTCTATGGCTGAAAGTTTATAATATCGAAAGTTCATAATATAGAAAGTTCTAGGTACCGATTGTTTCAAAGACGACGGGTTCGATTCCCGGTCGGGTCAATATAGAAGTATCAAATTTTTCTCTATTTTCTCGGGTGTGGGTGTTGTAGTACCGCCGTTGTTTCTGGTTTCCATAATACAAGTGCGTTAGCTACTTACTTTGGGATCAGAGCAATGTATGTGATTGGTGTCCAATATTATTAAAATACCCAAAATTAAAAAACACTGCTGGCCATTCTTTTATAAATGAAAATTTGATTGACATATTAAGCAATGGCTCTAACCTAATTATTATTCTACTTAAATTTTCGGTGTTTCATGTTTCGGTAGGTTTGTACTTTCGGTATTTTGAACTTTCGATGTTTTGAAACTTAAGGATTTTTACGTTTCGGTTATTACGTAGGTATTACGAACTTAAATATATTTTATCAAACTTTTAGAGTTCGACCATTCTAACAATTTAATAGGTCGAAGTAAGGTTAAGTTATTGTTTGATAGTATTAGAAATACCAATATTATTATAAGTGATTCTGCATGCTAAAAATATAAATCAATCGTTTCCACAAAAAATAAAAGTAAGCTTCTTTTGATTTATTTCTACTGTCAAATGAAAATTGCTTGCACGTAACTACAAACAAACTTAAGTTGCAAGCGGTTTTTGAAATCCCTAAGATTAGGGTGGTAATGCATCGTTACATCGACAGTTCCTTGGTAATAATGACAATATTGACTATTTTTGTTAATTTGAATTTTTGAAATATACGCATGAATGATTGATTAGATAATTCAAAGTAAGTTTCGTTTTTATTTATACCACGACTTCTCAGAAAGGCCTCATGCACGATTGTCTAGCCAGGTTCTCAAAAAAAAAAAACACTGTCGACTCACTCATCGCTGACTACACCGCTGGTATCATTATCACATTTGTATTTTGAATCAGATCAGCAGTTCTATTTGATACCTACCAAGCGTGGCGGCAACTCATGGTAATTGGTGCCTATTCATATTTACTTGAAAGAGTGCGGGGAATAAAATTGGAGTGGCGCTGCAATAAGAGAAACGCAAATGGATGCAGGGCGCGTGTTATTACTTTTGACGGCAGGATCGTTATAAGCAATCATGAACACAATCACCCCTGAAAAAATTATATTTATTTATCAACTTGAAAAAAAGTTCCTTGTTTATCAATTTGACCTGATTGAAGTTTGCATGTTATAATATAATGTTTGCCGTGATTATCTCGCGTTTGTCGTTATCAATTTCCCAATATATATTTTTCTACACATAATATCTGGGCAAAGGTGTCATTATTTTTTTGATAAGTTGGTTAGATCAATAAACTTTCTCATTCATATTAATTTCGGTGTGTTTTTATTAATGAATACATTTGCCGTCACCTAATAATCGTTCCTTAGTTAGTAGATCTTGCTACTGTTACTGTCAATTAAATTGAATCACTTAATAAACTAAATCTCCCCCAAATGAATAGCTTTGTGAACATGAGTTTTAACCTAACCTAATCTCTTTTTTTAAAGGGAAATTCAGTGCTATAAAAATAAATCGGTGCTATACAATGAAAATGTGAGCCGGGCATATTTTTTTATAAAATAAGGGGCTGATCTATTTATTAGGAGACATCTAACATAAGGTGACAGCTCTATTATTTTGATTATAAAACAGAATAAATTAAACTCATAGTTTGTTGATTGATTAAAAGGGACAGATCACTTTTATTCAGCTAGTCAGTCAAGCTATAATTTAAGCTAACATTACAAATTAATTTGATGATTTATACTTTGGTATCGTTTTTAATAATGTGTTGACGAATATAAATTTTTCGCAGATTCGTGGAACATAAAAATTATAGTTTCCTTATTATTTCTCTTTTATTACTAACACATGGTGGGTATTTTGGCTATTTTTTTATTGTTACATTGATTATGTATTGAAATTGTAAGTTTTTAGTTTTTAAATTATAAACTCCTTTGTTAAAGCCAATATTCCAATTTTTATGACGAACCGAAGAGGGAACAGAGTGATCGTGATCGGGAGGAATACGTTCTGCAAGAGACGAGCTAGAAATGCCAAGTGCGAGTGGCGCTGCGGTAAGACGAACTACACCAAGTGCAAAGCAAGCATCGTCACTGTCAACGACGTAATAGTCAAATGTAACTTGGAACATAACCATGATAGAAAAATACCAAAATAGAAAGTTTTCTAGTTTTATCATTCAAATTAGTTAAATTTATAGTCAGATTGTCGAAGTATTTTGCTGTCCTAGTATTTGTATAGTGATTATAAGTGTACTTACAAATTGCTTTATTTTACTTGAGATAAAAAAAGTCAGGATATTTTTTTAAGAATAAGTTCAAATCAAGATAGCAGAGGTTGTATTAATTCCTATTAATCTTGATTTAATACAACCAGCGATGCGTCATACCAAAAAAACAGATATTTTTATAATTTAGTTGTAAGGCACATCTCTACGTACCTGTGAGGCAATTGTGTTACCAATGCTTATGTAAAATTATACTATTTATTGTTTTCAAATTATGTGCATCTTATTTTAAAGTTTTTGCACACACGTATTGCTTGCGACTAAGCATAATTTGGATGTAAAATGTATAATACTTCTTTATACATTTCTCGAATGATTAGGACTTGAAGATAGAGTTTAGTCTGCAGGTCACATTTATTTTAATTGAGTAACATAATAAAAACCAATATTTCCCTTGTACTGGACTAAGAATCACAATCCTAGCATTTTCCAAGTCTCGATTTCTGGGCGTGTTCTTTCCATCGCCTACTCTGTCCGTGTTAGAATTCCTAGGGAGAACAGAGAGCAAACTTTAAACTAAGCACCGAAAATAACACGAAAAATAAACCCTCTGGGCTAAACTGGGTGCAAAATCGCTTGCACCTCGCTTCGTCTTTTGTTTTTTGACAGCGTTTGTCTCTTGTATGAAAGCTATATTAGTTTAAAGGTAGCAAGAAAGCCATAACGGCAAATACATATTACCTATTTTAAATCGACCTGCCTACATGCAACGGACTGTCTATTTTTTTTTTAACAAACCTCTGCAAAGCCCCTTTGATGATGTGATTTAAATGCGAACAAAAGCACTGCAAGGTTAACTGTTGTATCATGTAGCTGTACATTTCTTTAACTTAACCACCATACTAACTTGGGTCATATTTATTTATTGAAAACTTGCACATGCACGAAACATAAAATTGTACATGTGGTGGACTTAATGCCAAAAGCATTCTATACCGGTCATCCATACGTCTATAGGTATATTGTATTTTTTTTATTGTAATCTTAACTATTTTCGATTTGAGTTTGTTCTCTCCCCTTCCGTTCCTGCGTAAAGTTCAAGCCTAAAGTCTTTCTCGATAAATTAGACATCCAACACACAAACTTTTTTTAATTAGTCCAGTAGTTCCTGAGATTAGCGCGATTAAACACATACAAACTCTTCGGCTTTATGGTATTAGCTAAGAATACAAATGAATAAATATTATGGTAAGATATAATACCTGAATAATGTAGACCATGACCTTTATGCTTTTATACCTTTAAACATTTTTCTTTACATTGGAATCTATTTGTCGTATATAAGTAATATTACTTATTCTTTATACAAATAATGATTCGTGAACGAACGTTTAGCAACTCATTTTTTTCTTCTATTGTTTTTATCGAAAGGCAATAGTAGTACCTTTTGTTGCGATCAAATGAGCTGTAAAATTATCCAAATTATTTCAAACTTAAATCCTACATGTTTATTCACAAAGAGAAACAATATTACATCCGTAATTGAATTCATAATAATCGACCTTTACCACATCACTAGTATTTTGACATAAAAGAACAAACGTATCTGAATGATGATTGGAGGTTTCACCGCTAGAAGCTCTGTGATTGGTAGTTGGTTTCAAGTACTAATTACACCAATCACAGAGTTCCTAGCGGAAATTGTGATTGGTTTGTGATATTGGTGCGTTAATTCATTGATTGGTACTTTTATCACTGCAGCAACAGCGCGGTAACTCCCACCGGCGACAGAGGTTCCCATACAAACGAACGATCAAAACCATTCTAACCTTATTCATTTTTTCTATGGTCGATGACGAGATACACAAACTTGCAGGAGAACATACACATCCTTAGAGCGGAATGACGTCTTTTTAGGGTTCCGTAGCCGAATGGCAAAACACAGAACCCTTACAGTTTCGTCAAGTCTGTCTGTCTGTCTGTCTGTCTGTCCGTCTGCCTGCCTGTCTGTCCGTCCGTATATCACAGCCACTTTATTCTGTAACTATAAGCATCACACTGTTGAAATTTGGCAGAAAGATGTATTTTGCTAACCACTTTACGATTCTTACACAAAAATAATAATATATAAGGGGGGGCTCCCATACATGAAACTTAAACCGAAAAATCTTTTTAGTCAAACTTATGCGTGTGGGGTGTCTATAGATAGGTCTTTTAAAATGACATAGAGGTTTCTATAACCATTTTTTTAAAGACTAACATTTCATAGCTAGACGCTTCCAAAATGGTAAAATGGGCTTCCCGCCCCCATCTAAATTCTAAACTAAGCGAGTGTAAATTTTGAAAAAATATTTAATGTAGATCTCAACAAATACTTTCATTGAAAATTATGTAATTTGAACGAGAAGTTTTTGAGATAAAGCACATTTTCAACAACCGCAAACATAACTTTGTTCTTCATACAAACACTATGGAAAACAAAGTTATATTTGCTGTCAACAAAATATTGTGGTATTTCAGCTAAGTTAAAGTAAGTGGTTACCCTAATTCAGTTAACGTTGGCACGGAACCCTCAGTGCGCAAGTCCGACTCGCACTTGGCCGGTTTTTTATATATGAGTATAAGGCAATAATCCAAGCAAATCCCGTGATTTGTGAATTGTTATTGACGTTTTTCACAACGCATAAATCACAATGCGGAACAAAATTTTGCTTTATAATATTGATAATAATTTTATATGCACCTTTGGTTCCTAGACAGACGAGTAAGTTAAAATTTCATGTAACGTTTTAATTTCAAGTTGAATTCCAACTTTTTGTATTGTTTCAATTTCTTTCGATGACCTTTCTGTTATTATTATAGACGATTTTGAAAATAATCGAAACAACAAGTGAACTTGAAATATATAAAAATACCATTCATGTTAAAAAAAAAACAATTGTTTAGTTTATATAAGTTTTAATGTTTTCTGTTGCAACACTGTTTTCTGTTGATTACATTTGGTTTTATAAAGCTATATGAGTCAAGTGGACATGGTATTGGGTATTCAAACTGAATTATTTAAATCACGTGTTTGAGCAATAATATAGACTTCTACGTGACTATCTCTCATAGTTTTATTTAAGCCAGTTTGTGACTTTTGTAGCTAGTAAATTAAGCATTGCTAAATATATATATATATATATAAATTATAGCGGAGTATGTTACCAAAAACATTGTCTCAAAGGTCCTGAAAAAAAAACAAGCAGACTTTCAACAAGCAAGAAGAGAGAAATAGAATGATAATTTGGAGGTGTAACAAGTCGTCGATGGCTAAATACTGAAATATAAAAGAGAAGATACACATCCTTGGAGCGGATAATGACTGTTTTTCTTTAAAATATTTTTTTTGTTAATAAACCAGCTATATTATGTATATTTAAATACCTACCTATACTATGTAGATACTATATACACAGTACGCGTTACTTTATTTTATTTTATAGAATACTGAAGTTAGGTATCACAAGGTAAGACCACAACTTGTTCGCTGTTAATAGTTAAGAATCTTAATTTTCTTTTGTAAAATAATATTTTTTTAGTTTCTGTACCTTGTAAATAAATAAACGGAACCCGTGACTTAAACTAGGAGGATAACTTTGTTGTATTTATATTACTGCTTATTAAACTTCTAACATTTTAATAAGAACCTAACTTTGCATAAATTGGACCAATTCAAATTTAAAATAAAAATGAAGAAAATAGAAAGCGAGGAAGACAAAGAATAAGCTTTATGATCAAGCAAATTTTCAATGTCATGTCGTATCTGGAGGTCAAAAGAATGGCGGAAACCGGAAAGAAAGAAAATAGTTTCACCGACAAAAGCTCAGCTCTTCAATTTAATAATGATGACCAAAATGCAAATATGTATTACATAGTATTGTTTTTTTTTTCTAGCATCATTCATTACAAAGCTGAACGGCACTGAAGTTCTCATCGTAGACGGTAAGAGATTTAACAAGCAAGGTGGTGCAAGGGACGTCAAGACAGTATGGCGGTGCTACCAGCGAAATAACGGCTGCAACGTACGCGCTTGGATCAAGTCCCGCCCGTGCGCAAATTTTTGGTTTCTTATTTTCATCTTTATGAATATAAAATGTGACACTGTGAGTGTTAAAAACATTCAAAAGCATTAGATAGCGAAGCGACATCAATTTCCAAGTTGAATTTATTCTGTAAAGAATAACTGCTTGGGCCATCTGTTTCATAAACAGACGGCTAGATGGCGCTAAGCGTCACGCAATTGACGTTTTCATAAGAAACCACAAATTTCGAAGGGTCGGACTAACAGCACGGTACCTCAATTGGTAAGAGCGTTTGGCTCGGTTTGCCAAAAGGTTGCTGGTTCAAGTCCCGCCCGTGCGCAAATTTTTGGTTTCTTATTTTCAACTTTATGAATATAAAATGTGACACTGTGAGTGTTAAAAACATTCAAAAGCATTAGATAGCGAAGCGACATCAATTTCCAAGTTGAATTTATTCTGTAAAGAATAACTGCTTGGGCCATCTGTTTCATAAACAGACGGCTAGATGGCGCTAAGCGTCACGCAATTGACGTTTTCATAAGAAACCACAAATTTCGAAGGGTCGGACTAACAGCACGGTACCTCAATTGGTAAGAGCGTTTGGCTCGGTTTGCCAAAAGGTTGCTGGTTCAAGTCCCGCCCGTGCGCAAATTTTTGGTTTCTTATTTTCAACTTTATGAATATAAAATGTGACACTGTGAGTGTTAAAAACATTCAAAAGCATTAGATAGCGAAGCGACATCAATTTCCAAGTTGAATTTATTCTGTAAAGAATAACTGCTTGGGCCATCTGTTTCATAAACAGACGGCTAGATGGCGCTAAGCGTCACGCAATTGACGTTTTCATAAGAAACCACAAATTTCGAAGGGTCGGACTAACAGCACGGTACCTCAATTGGTAAGAGCGTTTGGCTCGGTTTGCCAAAAGGTTGCTGGTTCAAGTCCCGCCCGTGCGCAAATTTTTGGTTTCTTATTTTCAACTTTATGAATATAAAATATGACACTGTGAGTGTTAAAAACATTCTAAAGCAGTGATTTTTTGCTACAATATTTAAAAATAGTAATACCGCTTGTAACAGGAAGTACCACCAGTATATTTATTAATGCCATTAATTAAACTCAAGTATATAGAAAGTGTAAAAAGTCAACCTAGTCGTATTCATTTTATTTCGTTTAAAATACGTTTTTTTTGTAGTTAGCCAGCATTAAGTTTTGGTTTTTGCTTTTCGATAGACTTCAAGGTTTTATCTAAACTTGTACTTTCTGTATAATGAATACCCAGTCGGTAATAGGTAATGGATTCCGACTATTGCAAGATACATAGGTATTGTAGTTAGAGAAAACAAGCTTATTCAACTAAACAGCGATTTAATAAGAACAAGAGACCCAACAAGAAGGTAATCATAACCATCTACCTCACGAGTACCTTCTATGGTCAGACGAATTTATAAATGGTCTACTTCTACAGTACTAGCAAATGTTTTCTCGGAGAAACATGTTCATATTTTTTAGTATTTTTTTCGTAAGCAGACCATAAACGGTACACTACGCAATGTATCGCGCAGGCGCACGCACACAACTAAGCGCGACCTTTGTGTGCGCGCGTTGCTACGTACGAGCGCTCCGGGCGCGTATATATGCATTGCAGGTAGTAAATTAATGCTTATTTTTAATGCCTAGAAATATAAGTAGTTTCCCAGCAATTATTTTATTTTACACCTAGCATATTAAGTAATAAAATAAGCGAACGAAATGATTTAAAAAGTAACCTTAATTATGTGCATTTTTTTACAAGTATGTTAAGTGTATGAGCCAAAAATAACAATAAATAATAAAAATTCCGAAAAAGTCCCTGATGCATAAAATTTACAAATAATTTGATTTCAATTTACAGGTCACTACTGAATATCGTTTTTTTTTTCGATATTTAAGAAAACATTTATTTTTAAATTCTTACTTTTTTCATTTTTACTGTGATAGCTTCTTAAATATTTTCTGAAATATTGTGATGAACAGGGCGATTTCGTTAAAAAATAAATGGTCATGATGATGTATATGTTTATTTTGATAAGAATAAATACCCATGTGCAACAAAATAGTTTATTTTTTATTCAAATTTATGAACATAACAAAGTTTGTAGTGTGTAAACCATATCATATAGACCTTTGCTGTTGCGGACTATATTGTAGATTTTTAAAAGGAAAATCATCCCAACAAGATTACAAGATTTTTTGTATCTTAAACGGTTAACGCTTCGTACGCAAAGGAAGCTCTCAAAAGGAATATTTTCCCCCCGTTTTCGCCAAATTTTTCATTGTTGCTCTGCTCTTAGACTCGTTAGACGTATAGTAATGTTATGTAGCTTAAAGCCTTCCTCAATATAAATAAGCTATCAAACACATATTTTTTCAATCGGTTCAGTCAGAAGTTTTTAAACGCGGCGCGCACAAACAAACAAACAGACAAACCCTTCAGCTTTAAGTGTTAATCTTACAGAGATAGGAGCGAGGCACTCTAACACAGCTCATACCATGTTTAAAACAAAATCTCATACCTACATTGTTACACGTGCTTGTTGTAAAAAAAAAAAAAAAATATTTTTGTTTATCAATTGTCATTTACTTTATTGAACTTGGCCACATACTGGGCTAAATGTACGTAGTAACATTATGACGTTGTTTTATTCAAGAATAACAATAACAAGATAACAATACATGTGATTTTTCAGTTTATAAAATACCAAGTATTTGAGGAAAGAAAAACATGCTCATGGTGAACGGGTTTACATTTACTGAGTACAAGCATACTAACTGGTATTGTACTAAGAAACAACTCGGATGCAAAGCAGCAGTGCGAACTGACATGGAACAGAATTTGATTGGCATCAAGGGATATCATACGCATGACCCGCCGAAATATGCTGGACATAGCGGGAAGTTCATCAAATTGGATTGAAATGAGATGCAATTTTATAAGTTTTCAGTTAATATTAAATTACTTTGGTGCAGAATAAACAAAATCGTAATTTTTTTTTGCTTGACATTAGAATATTATGTTCTATTACGATTTTGAATTTTTGTTCCTTTAAATAAAGTTTTGGTCTTGGATTATATGTAACTGACCTCAATGATTTGCAATATAAAGTTATCTATCTACCCGTTGATCCATATGATTGGTAAGGTAAGGTAAGTTTAAATATTTTTTTTGAGATTTATAAATATGAAATCTTAGTAACGACACGTTTGGAGCATAGAGCTCCCTGACTACTGAACCAGCGATCGCGGGTTTGAATCCCGCAAGGGGCAAATGTTTGTGTGATGAACATGAACATTTATACCAATGTCATGGATGTTATATGTATTTAAGTATTTAAGAAAGACGCCCACGCCATAATCGTTGTCTAGTACTTCGTAACACAAAGACGAAAAATCCTTACCACGAAACCAGACAATTTGTGTGTTGTCAAAAACAAAGTAACTTCTTATGGTTAAGATTTTTAATAAAGCCCATTGTTATAACTCAGCTATTTTTTACAGACATAGTCTCGGCGATATTACGCGCTCGCTTTGCTAAAGAATCGAAGAATATTTACATCGCTAAAGAATCGAAAAATATTTACATCGGTTGGCACAAATACTTCAGGCACTCTCGCTCCTTGATCGGGGATCGCATCAGGTGGACTTGCTCCAAGAAACACAAACACAAATGTAAGGCTTCCGCCGTAACTATAGACGGCGTCGTTGTGTCTGCGATGGGGCTGCACTCTCATATGTAAAAGTATTACAACCTGCGAGGTATATTTATTCCCGAAGTTAAATGCTGTGTAAATTGATTTATTTATAATTTATTGCACAATGAAAATATGTACAAACGATGGACTTATCGCTATATGGTATTCTCTTGTTTGGTTGATAACTCTTGCCTAAAATATTTTTATTTTGGAATATTTAGTTTAAATGTTTTATGTTCCCTCAGTTTATACATGTTGGGTGAGTTGGTATAGTTCCATGCATTTTTGGGAAGCAAGTATTCTTTGCTTTATGTGTAGATTAGTTTTGATAAACAAATATAGTAGATTCATGCGTTGTATCTGAAAGGATTTTGGAAAAAAAAAATAAAATTTTTGCTAGTGGACCCAGCGAACTTTGCTTCGCCCCTAGCACCGTCTTGCCCAGCCTCGTAATTTTAAGAGTTAAGTAAAACACTATAATTGATCAGTTATTGAGCGGGATAAAAAATGATCAAATTACTAAAATGGCTAAAAAAAATTGGGGTTGGTGAAAAAAAAGTAAAAAATTAGGGTTGTATGTATTTTTGAATGCAACATTATAAAAAAATATAGATAGTAGCTGATTCTCAGACCTACTGAATACGCATATAAAAATTGGTAAGAATCGGTTAAGCCGTTTCGGAGGAGTACGGGAACGAACATTGTGACACGATAATTTTATATACAAGATTAGGATTTATTTATCTTTATCTTTGAGGTTAACCAGGTTGGTAAAAAGGCTTTGAAAAAAGTTCAAGTTGCACTCGCGCACTGAGGGTTCCGTGCCAACTTTAACTAAATTTAGGGTTCCACTAACTTCAAATCAGCCAAAATACCCCAGGTTTTTGTTGACAGCAAAAAAAACATTGTTTTTCATGGTATTTGTATGAAGGATAAAGCTATATTTGCGGTTGTGAAAAATGTACAATATCTCAAAAACTGCTATTTTGATCTCATTCAAACCAATTTTGTTTGAAATTATTTGTAAAGCACTACATCGTATTTTTTTTCCAAATTGACATTAGCTTCGTTCATAAGTAAGAGGGGGCACGCCCATTTTACCTCTTTGGATGCGTCTACCACCCTAATTTTAGACTTAAAAATAATGGTTCTAGAAACCTCTATCATTTTATGAGACCTAGGTCCATAGACACCCTACATGCATAGGTTTGAGCCATAGAAAAAATGAATAAGGTTAGAATGGCCCCGATCAATGCGGCAGCGAGCTTAATTGTAGGCATATGCCTGCATTGAGCCGTAGCTACTTCAGTCGCGTGACAAGAGCGTTGCATTATTTTTTGTCAAAAATGCCGTCTTTTGCTATAATTACTTGAAGAGCGTAAAGCCAGGTCATAAAAAATGAGTGAGAAAGTGTATTTTTTCACCGATGAGTAATAATACGTAGTTATTTCGATATTATTTGCAAAAAAACACTTTTTAATTATGATATTTCAAATGATAGCGGTTTTCTTGCACTAAGTTCAAAAAAAATATTCATTGATGACTGTCCACGCATATTTTTAACAAATCTGCTATCTTAACACGCAATGTATCGCGTCCAATTTGCTTTGTTTGCTTGTATACGCATCACTAGGGATGTAGCTCACAGCACAGTAAAATTATCGATAAATGGTAATTTCCCTACTGATGTATTTAATGATAAAATAAGTTTTGTTTATCAATAATTTGAAACATAATAATGATAAAATAAAGTTGAAGAGTTCATATGTTGGAACGCGCTTATCTCAGGAACTACTAGAGCTATTTGAAAAAAAAAAAGTATTATATTCTAATTCGTGCTACCAAAATAACGTATTCCTGCAATAAAAATATAACTCAGCAAAAACGCACTGCTTAATCCTCAACTTTTCTACTTTCGCTGTTATTATCATCGATTTTAATTTAATTTGTCGTTTGGTCTATTTATTTGTAAAATAGGGTACGAGTGATACCGAAGTTAAACAACTTACGGCGCGATCGTGTTTTAATGAGTGACCAAACCGACCATATTTAAGTGACCTAAACAACGAGCATCTCCGTGCTTCATGAAGCACATTAAGCTAGTAAGCTAGTATCGGTTGATATTTTCTTGCAGCATCTTAAAGCATTCAGTATTAATTTTATCATAATTTAGAAATCTCGTTTTCCTACAAAACCTTAAAAAGAAAATTTCCTTAAAAATGGTTGACTTTTGGCAAGTATATTCTAGGATCAAGATTGTCCCAAATGAGCTCCCCCATCAACTCTTAAAAGGATCCGGTCATATTATCAATAACCCTGCATACAAATATTTTTGTAAGAGTTATTTGTAGTCAGCTATACACTAATTGTGAGTTTGTGTATAATTTTGTAATTAAACAAACCTCTGCAAAACCCATTTGGTGATGTGATTTAAATGCGAACAAAAGCACTGCAAGGTTAACTATTGTATAACGCAGCTGTACATTTCTTTAACTTAACCACCGTACTAACTTGGGTCATAATTATTTATTGAAAACTTGCGCATGCACGAAACATAAAATTGTACATGTGGCGGACTTAATGCCAAACCATTCTATACCGGTCAACCATACGTCTATAGGTATATTGTATTTTTTTAACTGTAATCTTAACTATTTTCGATTTGAGTTTGTTCTCTCCCGTTCCGTCCCTGCGTAAAGTTCAAGCCTAAAGTCTTTCTCGATAAATTAGACATCCAACACAAAAACTTTTTTTTAATTGGTCCAGTAGTTCCTGAGATAAGCGCAATTAAACACTTACAAACTCTTCGGATTTATGGTATTAGCTAAGAATACAAATGAATAAATAGCATAGAAAGACATAATATCTGAATAATGTAGACCATGGCCTTTATGCTACTCTATTTCAAGTAACGTTTAGCAACTCATTTTTTTCTTCTATTGTTTTTACCGAAAGGCAATAGTAGTACCCTTTGTTGCGATCAAATGAGCTGATAAATTATCCAAATTATTTCAAACTTAAATCCTACATGTTTATTCACAAAGAGAAACAACATAACATCGGTAATTGAATTTATAATAATCGACCTTTACCACATCACTAGTATTTTGACATAAAGGAACGAACGTACCTGAATGATGATTGGAGGTTTCACCGCTAGAAGCTCTGTGATTGGTAGTTGGTTTCAAGTACTAATGACACCAATCACAGAGTTCCTAGCGGAAATTGTGATTGGTTTGTGATATTGGTGCGTTAATTCATTGATTGGTACTTTTATCACTGCAGCAACAGCGCGGTAACTCCCACCGGCGACAGAGGTTCCCATACAAACGAACGATCAAAACCATTCTAACCTAAAGTGGGCCACACACGACCCTAAAATCAGACCCGATATCGGGACAATGAAAGTTGGAACGATTTACAAATAATAAAATTAGGCTTCCGATTTGCCAATACACGAGGCGATTTACGGTACGATCTAGGGTCCTCCCCACCACTTCCCCGATATCGGGTCTGATTTTAGGGTCGTGTGTAGCCCACTTTATTCATTTTTTCTATGGTTTGAGCCTATTTTTTTTATCCATGTATGCTCAATAGTCATTATTTTTTATTTTTGTATGGGAGTCGTATAGCAGATAGCAAGATGCACCTACTAACCAAGTTTTATTTGTGTAATGCTAATAAAGTAGCTATGACATACGGATGGACAGACAGACAGATAGACTTAATGAAACTATTAAGGTTACGTTTTTAATTCGGCTACGGAACCCTAAAAATTACCTTGTTTAAAATTGTTGAATGAACGTAAATGTTTCGATTTGAATTTTGTTTTACGTATTTTTTGCTACCGATTTACAAGTATACTTTTTAAACCTTGCTTAGTTGATAGGTTTCAGTTGTTGAAATTGTTTGTTTTAACATTGTGACGGTAGTTTAATTCAAGAATAATATATTTTTATACTGTTAACCTTAATAATAATATTTATTTCTAATGGTTATGACATTCCACAGTTACGATTTTTTCTCACGAATAAGTATGTTTTAGTAATATTATTAAATGAAATAACGAAATAGGAAGAACACGTTCCTGTAAGTCGCTAAAATTAAATATACATTAGTTAAAATTAAAAAAATGGATTCGCTCGTTGTTAGCCCGAAATATTCTGTATATATTTTGTAACTTGTTGTTGTTTACAAAAATAGTGAAGAAATTCTTATCTCTATAATAAATTTATATCTTTTATATAATCAATATTAAGGTAAATTAATGTGGTTTTGAAAGTAACTTGGAATGAAATGTGATAAAAATTTTAAAATGTATTTAATTAACAACTTTTACTTCTTACAAATTAATTTTTGTTATAGTAGATAACATTATATTGAGATCTTTAATATAATATTTCTTTCAAAGAAATTTTGAATCTTTACATTGATAGGAACGATAAAAGCCAAAATATAATAAATTTTGTTAAAGCGACTCTTTTTTCTTTTGTCTTTCAAACACACTTTCGTACTCGTAAGTCCCTGGCGTATTTGTTCAAAATTAATCAAAGGTTCGGACATAACAAAACTCGAACTATTATCATTTTGTAGGGAAGCTGATAATACTTAGTACCGGAACACGAGCGTTGTCTTGGTAAAATTATACTTTGTATTACATTTTATTAGTAATACACCGTGATTTTTTGATTACCCGAGAAAATTAACTAACATACTCAGATATCGATAACATCGAATTTAACGATTAAAAAATTTTTTTTTTCTTATGAGAAATTTATTCAAAAAGTCCCTAACATTCCGTAAAAAATATGCACCATAACAGTCCTACTAATTCAAATAGTAATCATTATCATACCAACATTAACGGAACCAAAATCCACCTAATTTGGTCGCGTAATATTGGCGTACGGAAGGAATAACTATGAATGTAAACAAATTACACAACCTGCCGACAAAAGACGTTTCTTTCTCTTTCGGCAAACTCGCGTCTAATGGGCTCTACACACGACCCTAAAATCAGACCCGATATCGGGACAATGAAAGTTGGAACGATTTACAAATAATAAAATTAGGCTTCCGATTTGCCAATACACGAGGCGATTTACGGTACGATCTAGGGTCCTCCCCACCACTTCCCCGATATCGGGTCTGATTTTAGGGTCGTGTGTAGAGCCCATAAGCTCGAAGCTGGCCGGCACTCCCTTCATGAATGAACGGGCGGGCGGAGTCTCACGCGCATCCCCCGCCCGCCCGCGCCATCATTGTCCTCAGCTCAGTCCGTCGCGAATCCTAAACGGTCAAGGTTGTGTCACGCAAGGTCACCGGCGCACGCGACCTCCGCACCTGTGTTTAGTTTAAAGTGAAGTGACGAATATCGAGATGGCGTATCAGTACTCCAATCGTGAATACGCTCTAATGGTGAGAGCGTACATTATGTTAGGCGAGAACGTAGCGGCTGGATTACGTTTGTACAGGGAGTTATACCCTAATGAGCGCCAACCTTCGCACGAAACCATGTTGGGAGCCTGGCAGAGGCTGTTAGACCATGGGCAGTTCCGCACCCCGGCTCACGCACAAGGACGCTCGGGGGTCTCGTACCCACAAGATCTGTACGATGACGTCGTACAGTATTTTGAAGAAGACCCGCGACGCAGTACCCGTGAAGGAGCCCGACATTTCCACGTGAGCCAGTACTGCGTATGGAAAATAATTTCATCGGTCATGCACCCGTTTCACTACCGCAAAGTGCAGGAGCTCAGTGACAGTGACAGACAGCCGCGAGTGTCGTTCTGCGAGTGGGTGTTAGCAAACCCAAAACGCTAACATTTTGTTCACCGATGAATGTTTGTTTACTCGGATCGGTGTTTTCAACAGCCACAATGAACACTACTGGAGTTACGTGAATCCAAAATTGTCAAAGCGGCACTCCTACCAACACCGTTTTTCACTCAACGTATGGGCAGGTGTGTTTAACGACACTATTATCGGCCCATATTTCATCGAAGGGCGATTGACGGGTGCAAGCTATTTAGCTATTCTCCAGGAGATGTTGCCGACCATAATGGACGACGTGCCCCTCGCGTATCTCCAGTCGCTGTACTTCCAACATGACGGTGCTCCGCCCCATTACCACAATGCAGTGCGCGCGTACCTAAACGGCGAGTTCGGAGCGCGGTGGATCGGCCGCGGCGGGCCCGTGCCCTGGCCTCCGCGGTCCCCGGACCTTACGCCCGTGGACTTTTATTTGTGGAGCGAGATCAAGCGCCGAGTGTTTGTGAGTGAACCCACGAGTGTTGGTGATTTGCGAAACCGGATCATTGCGGCTTTTCAAGAGGTTCAAGCTCAAAGAAACGTGCTTATTTCTTTGAAGAATAACTTGCGGAAAAGAGCACGTGTTTGTATCTCGGAGGGAGGAGGACATTTTGAAAAAATACTGCAATACGTGTAAGGTATGTCGATATTTGTTTTAAGGTTTTTAGGTATTTGTATCATTTGTTAATCTTGTTAATACCTAGTGGATTTCATATTTTAAAATACACCGTAACTAAGTAATTAAAATAAACAATTTATTACGCAGATAAAAAAAAAACGTGAAACGTGCTATTTTTATTACTTCGTAATGGCCACAACATACAAATCAACAGATATCTCGTTTATTAAATGCTAGTGTTAATGCGAAGTGCGAACCCGCGATGCTTGGCGATCTTGACAATCGTTGGCACTAGGCGTAGCAGTAGCGCATGCGCGGGAGACAGCGCGAGCGCCGCGCGAGTCTGAATGAATGCATGCGTCTCTCTCTCTCTCATTGAACAAATACTACGAAGATGGTTCACATGCTTTCGGTGCATTAACAGGATTTATTTGAAGTCCTATAAAACGATATTTTTGTATGCACGCTATAATATTTGTGTGTTACTTACGGATATACATATTTTGATAAACGCAAATTTTCGTTTTCTCGGGTAATTAAAAAGTCACGGTGTATAGTAAATAACCGAAGGAGAGCGAAGCACAACTAGAGATGGCGGTGGTACTGTGCGTATTACGACGAGGTCTGTCGGGTCACAGTCATCACAAATGAAGTGCTGATTTTCTGTAAAATAAGCGGAGATAACACTCAACCTCCCCCCAAGTATCAACAAAGTGGAGGGGTACATTATAAGGTCTTTGTACATCTGCGATAGAGAGCTGTGTTCTGGTTGAGCGTACAAAGGCAAGAATATTAATTTTGTGATATTCATAAAGTGTAAAAAAAATCGTAAATGTATAGGTATTTTTATTTGGAAGCTTTTTCAAGTATTTCTCGAAAATAAAAAGTCATAGTAAAATTATTATGTTTGAGTTCAGTCAGGTAGATTCTTACTTACTCTTCATCAACGTTTCATCAAAATCGGCTTAGTATGGGTTTGAGATATGGGTAATAGCAAAAATGTTTTTTATTTTATGAAACAAAAAGAGTAACGCACTAACCTTCTTTCATAGAAATTTTGAATTTTTACATTCAAAGGTACCATAAGGGCTAAGAAATAATAAATTTTGTTGAAACGAATATCTGTTTCCTTTGTAGTATCTGGTATAATTGTTAAAAATTAATCAAAGGTTCGGCCATACATAAAGAATTATATCAACCATATTTTTATCTCGCAGGGAAACTGATAACACTTAGCACCGGAACACGAGTGTTGGCTTGGGAAGGTTTCACTTACAACCGGAGGCAAGCGACGCACCACCAAAGATGGCGGTTGTACTGTGCACATTACCACAAAGGCTGCAGAGTCAGCCTCATCACAAATCGAGAGCTGAATGTCTTAGTAAAAAGTGGGGAACACACACACCCTCCCCCTAATTATTACCAAAGTAGAGGGGTATATTATAAGGTCTAGATTTATGTCATTATCATAATTCCCAGCCCTTGTGGCAGTTTTTCTAGGGTCGGGTCTCCTTATGCAACGCGACAGAGATCTGGAGCCCTAATTTTGAATCACTTGCGTCGAAATGGCGAGTGATTTTCGTTCGACAACGAGTTTTTTTCTATGACTTTTAATTCATCTTCGAACGAAAATCTCGCCATCTTGAAGCGAGTGATTCAAAAATAGAGCTCCTGTGTTCTGAGTGTGCGTACAAGGGCAAATAAATTAATCTTGTGACATTCTAAAACTGAATAAAATATATAGTGACTTTGACTACATATGTCATCTCACTGCATAGGTAACCTCTAGTCCAATAGATAAAAATCTATTATAATTCCACATCGCTCAAAGACAGATAGTCTTTGAGCGCTTTCACACTTAGAGCGCTTTTACATTTAGGTAGGCAAGTGTAGCTGATGATACATAATTTCATACAAAAATGATAGTGGTAAGAGCGCTTTCACACTTAGGCGACTTTAGCAGCGGACGGTGGTACGATACATACCCACCTCACAGACTTCGTGCGGATTGGTTAAGAATAGTTATGTCATTGTATATAAATAGAAATCAAAATTTCTGTATGAAAATTGGCATATGAAAATAGTAGATTGATTTTTTTCAATTTGTATTAATGACAGCATTTGTAATTTAAGTTAAATAAGTTAATTGAATTTTAATGTATTTTATAATTACTTATTTCAATTTTATACTACTACTTACTTATGTCGAATGAATAATTTATATCTATCCAATTGTTATCAAATATCATACGTAATGGGTCCGCTGCTCTGCACTTATCGCGCGTAGCATTGAGTTACGCAGCGACATGCTAACTTATTAAGAATACCCACTTATTGTAAACAATAATATAACTTACTATTTTCTATGTAACTTTGCTGCTGGAAATGTAATATTTAACTGCTCCGGATATTTCGCTCCGCGTATAATTTTTAAGTAGTAACTAGTGTTTCTCATTTTAAATGAATAAACCATAGATTGTTATACAAGGGGAGAAAGTGGCCCATTTCACTAGAGATGTTTTTGGCGCTCGAACGGAGTGAGAGCGCTAATAATTCGAGAGTAAAATAGTTCACCCGAGTTAAACATACTATTTTTCATTTCTACTGAGAGGAAAAATAAATAAATTTAGCTGTGTGATTGTGATGAAGTGATGAGATATTATGTTGTTTAGCAAGAGATGAAACCTCAAGATTTTACATCACATAACAGTTTGTTTACTGTCGTTATACATAAAACACACGATTTGAAGGACAGTAACGGCACGGAAGACAACAGAGTACATAAAACGCGAAAGATAGCAAATATATCAAATCATTGTTAAAAATATTGATCGATTTTTTCTCACAGACAAAAATAATAGTAGAAGAACGCAACCTTAACCTTGTCACCAAAACTACCACAGGTTATGTCAAATGCCAGGTTTAATTTTGCCTCATGAAAAAGCGCTATGAGTGACAGCTAAAGGGAGTGGATAAATAGATTAATGAACAACAAAATCGCGGCAACTCGCCTCCGCCTGCTTAATAATCTGAGCAATAATCGACCAAACTAAAAAAAATATACTGTCAAAGTGAAACAACATGTGTCAATAATGAAAAAAATAAGTGTCACTATGTATGTATGTATGTTTGTAGATTTTAAATTATTATAAATTAGATCAATTGTACATTTTTAAATTCAGTGACCATAATAAACACGCTTTTAATGTTTAGCCAATCTAAAAATATGGAAAGCGTTTTTATTTTAATAATTGAATTTAACACTAACTAGGGACGGAAAAGCTATTTTCCACCCGCCTATCTTCACACTTCAATTTTCCGAACAGAAGAAATGAAAAACAATATTCATATGTCAATATCATATCACATGTGTTATTTTCTACTCAAAACGAAATTCAGTTTTATTAAAATCTTTAAATAACTAGTTTATTTATATAATTGATTTGTTTGCTTTTGTAAAGCTCATAAGTTATGGACCAAGTTTAGGACCATTTGGTACGTTTAAGCCACATCTTACAGTATAATTTGTTTCCTAGTGAATGAGTCACATATTTAAGGATCATGAAGGTTGTAAAAGTTTTATTGATTTATTCGGATATCAGGTTTCTTTACAAGAAATACCAAGTACAATAGTCCAATAAAGTTGTACAAGTATAAATCTACATTAGAAAATATGTTTTCTCAATCACAATATTATGCTTCTGTTACGCTTACTAACATAGTTTAACTTCACATAATCTGACAAGCTTTAAATATCCTCTGTCATCAAGTCAAGTCAAAAAATTGCTTTAATTTCTCTTTAATTGCTACTTTTAAAGACCATGTCATATCTCTTGACTAATCGTCTTATTAATTTTCAGTGGGCGAAATAATAATGTTGAAGATAAGTATGAACACCCTGCTATTGGGTGGTTACACATACAATCAGATGACGAGGTCGGTCGCCGGTCTCCGCTGGCGGTGTACTATGTATGAAAAGGGGTGCTCTGCTTCAGTGTGTACCAACGAATATCTAGTTCCATTGAAGTTTACGAAAATCCACACCCATGACAAGCCGATGCTCACGAATGTAAACAAACTTTAATATTTTATGACTTTGTTGTACCTACTTAAGAAAAAAACTGCATGGAATTTAGTAATTTAATATTCATCATCATCAGTAGCAGCTAAAAGACGTCCTCTAGTGAGCATAGGCCTCCCCACAGTTTTTCAAGTAGTCTGCATCCAGCGCGTATCCAAAAAATTGTAATATTGCCTAATTAATATAAAAGATTAACGAATAATTATTAAAATATAATTAATATTAATATTTAAATATTTTCAGCAAACAGTGTTGACTAATATAATTCAAGATTTAGAAATTATTGTAGAGTAAAATTCATTGTTTAGTTGTTAAGTAAAACGTGATTTTGGTGAAATTAATTGATCTCATGTGTCATTTATTTTTAACTACATTATTAACTAAGTAAATAGGTTCTAATAAATATTACTCAGTTTTTTTATGGAATCAGAGAGATACAAACTGTTTTTTCGATATCCCATGATTTCTTCTGCACGTTTTTAGAATAAGCGCGTTCAAACAGGTCTTTAGATATATTTCCGGGTACCTTAAGCATATTTTTCCTAATCAAGTCAATTAATTTACAGATCCGGTCTACATAACAACTAGCCGTGGCAATGACACTCTCGTGATAGGTAAACATAGATACACGAAAGAATATTGCGTGAAGCAAGGAGATAGCTTGAAGACAAGATGGCAGTGTACCAAGAAGAATTTTGGCTGCAAAGCTTATGTGTATACTAAAGATGACGCTCTGCTCAAATCTGAGGGCATCCATAATCATGTTATTGAATAAACTTATATAAAATCTGTTTTTATTCAAATTGGTTATTCGTCATTTTTCGTCTTAGCTACTGTATCAGATAATTAAAATATTTGTGAATAGTTTTGGATGTGTACCATCTAAGTAGTTGAAATAATAAACTCTACAATAATCAAAGTTGACCATGGGATGTGCACTCTATGTCTCTGGATAAATTAAAAGCCGTATCATCCGAAATTCTAGTGTGATTTTATTAAATTGTATTGATATTGTTTTTTTTTTTGTTTTTTCATTTGTTTATTGGTGTTATAAATAATATGATATTGGTCATAACAAAAAATATTATTATAAGTCTAGTTTTTACTAAGCACCGCCATAGTAAACAAAGCACGTGGTAGGATACTGTAAATAAATACAATTAGATCTTAAAAAAAAGTTTTCAAGAAATTTTTTGAGTTCTTCATACAAACTAGAAACAGCTGATCGGCACTCTAGTATGGGAAAGTGAAATCTTTTTTTGGGATTACGATGTTGGTCCCATACAAAAAGTTGTTGTATTTGAGGTTCCGAATTGGCCCCTAGAAGGAATGCAGTTAATTTTGTTAGACCCTATATAATTTATAAATATCATCGATTTTTAATTGAAATTTCTCTGCTTTTCAGTGGAATGGGCAATCAACACCAGCGGCAAAGAGGTACTCATAGTCAACAGGTACTCGTTCTACTGTCAAAAGAAGTTCTCAAAGTCATCAGTTTGGGCGTGTACCATCGGCGCTCCGTGCAAAGCCAAGGTCATACTTGGCTTGGACAAGACCTTTAAGAGGTCGGATTTGATTCACACGCACCCACCCAAGAAATATGTCATTCGCAATTCTATTTATATTAAGGTGTAGATTTTAAAACTCTTCTGTTAAAAAGTAGATATCAAATAGATATTTATAGGTTTCTGTGTATACTTTCTAATTTACATGTAGTTATTATGATTGCCTTATCAATGTCACGAGGTGTAAGACGCGTCAGCAGCCAATCATCACATCAATGCATCTTCGGTTCGCCCGTGACAAACCGTTTAAAAACTTTATATTTATTTAAAAGTTAGGTGCCTGGATTTATCTCTATTTGAAATAGTTTTGCATTCTTAATAAGCTTTATCTAGTGTTCCGTTTTCACATATATTTTTTATTCAGTTTTATATATATATGAATGAAACTTCTTTTCAAACTCTGATATTCAATAATTGCGAAAAGCTATAAAAAGTTTACGTTTACGGCTCATAGTTATATATTTTTTTGTCAGTAATGCAGTTCTGTAGCAGCTCTGGCAAGCCCATGTTGATCGTCAACGACTACCCCTTCTACTGCCAGCATCAGATCATCAAGACTAATAACTGGTGTTGTACTAAGAACTTGAGTGCAAAGCTCGTATCGTCACCAGTAAGGACAACACTGTCATTCGTGCTTCCCTCGATCAAAGCCACTTTCCTGCGAAGTATATCATAACATATGGCGTTTATTATAAGTTTTAACTTTGCTGCGGCAGACTTTTTGTTAATTATTTTAAAGAGGGGTTCTAGTTCTAAGTGTACGAGAGAAGGTGTTATATTGAAAGTATTGCGCTTTTGAATGACTCGTGTCAATTAAAGCAAAGCACACTGCATGTTGACGTGAGTGTTTAGAAAATAGAGCCCCAGGATAGAACATTCCATGTTTTAGGCATTCTAAAATACTTCTATTTCCTTTTGTGTAAGGATCAAGTTTGATGCATCCAATAAGTAATGTATACTGACAATGTTTTTATTGAATAATTTGTATAACGAATATGTATAGTATACTTTAATATGCCAGAACGTATTGTTGTGACTTGAAAGGTGAATAAATTTTCTTTAGTTTTATTCCACAAATAATCAGACAGTAAAATTCATCAAAACTAAAATGGATATTTGGTTACACCGCTTTTAACTTGAGAATGGATTGACCGGTATTCATGATTTTTACTTCGTTGATTTTGTCTTAGCCCTGAAAAAGTAAATAATCTTTTTAGCCATAGAATGTGACCGAAGGTGAGACGAATTCCGCTGGGAGCGCTAGTCTTGCATAATCGATAGTAGAGGTTAAATGTCGTTACCAGCGGTTAAATATTTAGGATTGTGCATGTTTTGAAGACAAAATTCCTTTACCAATGGTCAATAAAATTGCCAATCTGAGATTTGGCAAACGTTGTATTTCTTCAAAACACGCACAATCGTAAATATTCTACAGCTGGTAACGACATTTTGATCCATTACTATCGGCCACGCAACCGGGCTTTAGTGGTTTCTTTTCGGTTTTCTGATCCGAAATTTGATACTGCCTTTAAAAAAAAACAGTTGTTACTTATCTTATAAATTTTTTACCGACTTTTTTCCGACTTCAAAAAAAAGGTAATCAATAATCGACCTGTAATTATGTCATATGGTTATGCTGAGTTTTAATTAAGAAAATATAAAGTAATCTATTTACCTACACGCACCGTTTATCAAAAACAAAATTTTTAGAAGTGGTTTGCGGCTTGTAGATTGTCGCGTGTGTTTAATAAAAGGAAAAGAACCATTTCTGACTTAGTAATAACTTAACAGCTTCAAACTTACCAGCGGCCGAAAGTCAGTGGTAATAATGTGTGGGGTTCCGTTAGAGGCAAACAGGTAAGGAACCCTACGGTAGTCAGTAGGTAACCGAACGCGCGCGTTGAGAGATCTCTTCATAGTTAATTCGATACTATTCCGGTACCTGTCTTATGTAATTAAAATGTGTTTTTTATTGAAATGCAGTCTTGCCTTAAAATCCAGAATAGAATCACTAAATCAAATCGTATCAGATACTTAAAAAAATTATATCATGATGTGCATTTGATGAAATTAGTGGTTGTGATCATAGTAATCAATAGAGTTCCGATGTATTTTGTTGTGAAGTGAGGTTGGTGGTTGGCGATACAACACTGCTAATGCTAGCATCTACAGAACAGCTGATGTCTGCGACCGGTAAGTGCTAGAGATGTAAGTTGGTTTGCTGCTTAGCCGAAAATAATTTACCACAAACGGTCATTCCGTTATTTTCGGTTATGAGCGCATCGTTCCTTGCAGGTACGCTCCCCACTTGCGTCTGCGCAGCGACGCGTATTCGACCTTGTCATTGCGCTGTGTACCTTATCTCTGTTATGTAAGACTTGTATAAGAATGTTTTTAGTTGATCATGTACAAAAACGCCCCTCGCTTTTATCGGCAGGTGTGCGGCAATCCGTAACTAGGGAGGCCAATAATATACTACTCGTACATGTGTAATACTTAGCTTTTTGCAGATAACCTGTGTTTTTATTAATTTTGATAGTTTATTCTATATTCATTATGCCTTATTTGTAAACTTTTTTCAAGTCGTATTCCAGGTTATAAAATTATGTTATATCTACGGAAGCATTCTGATTTTTACATCGTCATTTTATGTTATTGTATTTATTATACAGGGTGTCCTCAGACACCAGACAGTGGTGTGACAGATGACCTTTCTGACCTAAAGGTTCGACTGGGAGATAATGCTTCCACCTTTTAATCACTGTCATTTGTGCGTTCAAGATTTTAAATAAACTCGTATTTATTCTTATATGACATGACATTGCTGTAGTTTTGGCTTTATTTTGTCAATATTTGCATCTGAATTGACATTCAGTTTTTTACTAGCTCTAGCTGTAAAACGCCAAAATTACGATCCATTCAGTTTCATTTTTATTTTATATACCTTCCTTGAACATCAGCTGTTTCACTTACTAAACCACAGATAAACTCACACAGTTATTATTTCCAGTGAAGTTCGTAAGGAACAAAAGGGGAAAGTTGATGGTCATCGCTGACGGTTACACCTTATACTGTCTCTGGGAACAAGCGGCCTCGGATTACTTCGTCTGCACCAGCGGGACCAGTTGCCATGCCCGGCTGAGTACGTCCAAGTCAGGGGAAGTGGTCAGGACCGTGCTGAAACATAACCATAAGCGGCCAGTGTTCTTTGTCAAAGATGGTGTATGCTTTAAATGAATTAGAAAATAATTCAGTAGTTGCCACATAAACTGTACAGATTTTGTACCAGACTGATGCCTGAGCTTGCCAAAGTTTTTTTATAATGACTCAATCTATGTGTTACAGTTAAAAAGCTTTCTGTTTGCATGTTTATTTTAAGAACCACCATATGCATTTAGATTTAATTTAAGCTTGTATAAGCTTTATCTTTTTAATATTTATTTAGAATTAGAAAAAGCAAATGTATAATACCTTATAAGTACGGCCAATTATCGGGTTTCATGTAAGAAATTATAAAAACACAAATGTAGCACATTTACCATTGAATTCAAAAGATAAAAACTGCTTCTTACAACGAATTCGGATTATCTTTCGTCATAAATGAAATAACCTAACCAACAGTATTAATATTCACTTTTTACCTTGTTCTAGCTATGAACGGAATGGAGGAATTTTAAATCCCATTAATTTTAGTTGTATTTTCTATTATTTTTTTATATGAGTATAGGCTGTTTCACCTTATCAATTTAAAGCACAGGTAAACATACACAGTTTTTTCTTTTCAGTGGAGTTCGTTAGGAACGAACGGGGCAAGGTATTGATCATCGCTGACGGTTACACCTTCTACCGTCTCCGAGAGCAGACGGTCACAGATTATTTCATCTGCACCAGTGGAACCAGTTGCCATGCCCGGCTGAGCACAAGCAAGGCGGGAGAAGTGGTCAGGGCCTTGCTGAACCATAACCATGCGCGGCCAAGGTTCGTTATCAAAGACGGAGTCTGCATCAGATGAATGCTGCAACACAAAATAAAGTAGTTGTCATCTGAAAAAGCCCTTCTTCTGCCCGTGCCTTGCAAAGTTAGTTTTTACTTATGACGCAAAATCATGTTTACAATTAAAAAACTTTCCGTATGCATTTTTTTATTTCAATTATAAATATACAACCACCTTATGCATTTTTATTAAACTACAGATTATAATGTCTTGAAAACTATTTATTGATACGCAACCTTACTTAGTATACATAGGTGCGTGGGTTTTATTATTAAAGCATGTGTATTATTTACTGAACTTCAGAAATTAAGAGTAATTTGTTTTAGTGACATGGGCTATGCACCGGAACGGCAAACCGACGATCATTGTCAACGGTTTCACGTACTATTGCAATAAAAATGGGTTTAGAAATGACATTTATAGGTGCACCAACGGCTCCAACTGCAAAGCTCGCTTCGTCATGTCCAAGGAAGACCATGCGATCGTCAAAGGAAACCTGTTCCATAACCATAAACCACCTAGGTTCGTAATTAAAGATGGCTTTTACATCAAAGTTTGAAACCTTATAATCATAATTATAGCTGAATGAATCGTTGAGTTGATATCTATTCGTGTCAGGAACCGTCAATAAAACTGTTTTATCTGTCTAAAACAGCTATAAATACCATTATTGGGGCCATTATTTGAGCACCGTTTTTTGATGGTCACACGTTTGTTATTCCAAACATATTCAATGTTTAATTTAAGAATAAATTTTGTATGTTTTATCATGTATCTATTTATATGAATTCACTTTAAAATGTGTTATTATGTTTGTAGTTTTGTAGGAAAAAATATTTTACCATCGGAATCGGGAGTAAAACTGCTGTTCTTTGCGCGTCACACTGAGTTGGCGCTCAGTTTAAAGACTTATATCTTGCTGGGCTTTTACATTATATAAACATAATATATGTTGAAAAATTGGACATATAGTCAGGATAAGTTATATTGAGGTGGAAAAAATCCCTCTTTAGATCTAAATTTAATAAAAATAATTTTGTGTCGGTCACACGATTTTACCATTTTCGAAAATGTGACACATTAATGCTCATAACTTCAAAAATGTTCAACCTATCGACACAAACCATAGGTCCGCAGAAACTTCAGACGTGTCAAAACACCAATAGAAGATAAGATTACATAAATATTAGTTACTTAATTTAATATTTCTGAAAATGAAAAATTTTCGTCACTTGCGTGGCACAACTTTCGTGGTCAATTGCCCACGAAAGATACAAATCATTCGACGAAAGGTTATCAAAGTGTACTGATCTCACTAGAATTTATATTTTATGGTTTGTAAATGTAGTTAAAATAACCGCCTTAACGTTTCAAACTTGAATTCTTCTACTAAGACAGTTTCCAGAGGCACAAATATGATTTATAGAAATAATTTAGCTTACTAGAAAAATGTGTAGAACATGACGTCTTAAATCTTGATTTTCATTCGGCTTTGAATTGCCTGATTAATCTATTTACTAATTATATAAAGTAATCACAATATGTTACTCAAAAAAAGCATACTCATTAATTAATTAATTTTCGTGCATTATTCGTAATTACCCCAATTTGTGTAGTTTACATGAGAAAATAATGAATATCACAAAAGCAAACTTTGAAAATAATTCTTTGCCACTAATAAGAATGATAGGAGTAATGCCAGTCGTCTTAATTTATTCAACTAAGTGGCATGGCTAAAATTTGAGCCTGGTCTAAAGCTGGAAAATTGTCCTCTAGACCGATAAAAGAGTCAACTTTGAGGCTACTTGATAAAGACTGGAAATCATGAGCTTGCTTTACGGGAAAAAAACTACAATTAACACTGATACTAAAAATTCCAAGGTTCGGCCATAAGCGCGTGACGTCTGGTGTTTATTTCCAAAGATTCTAATGAAACAGTTTAATTCTTTATTGGATAAGAAAAGGTCATATTTTGAACGCTCTTACAGCTATGATCCCGCAGCTAGTAGTCTAAATAGTCTCACTCCAGGCAAGATAAATATCTGGAAGACTAATTTATTGCTTGTAAAGTTTATAAAGGGCCTGACCTATATACCTAATATAACCTTATGCATTTGACTTTGAAAATGAGTTGATAATAGCCGGCAAGTAGTTAGACTACTAAAACGGAGGGTTACCTATATGTAATTTGAGGCACTACTTTGGAGGGTAAAGAGTTGATTGCTACAGATTTGCTACTATGTACCTTAGCTTACCCTTACCTTAATAATCTCAGATAATTTCGACAGAATGCGACTACTTACCAAAATTGGTCAAGGGAAATTACAAAATACTAAAAATTCGATCGTAAGTATGGGTTTAAATTGTCGAATGTCAAAATACCATTGCTTCGAAAGTGTGAAACCGTAAAATTAAACAAAGTGTCCTATCGCTCACAAATACTGTCAGTGTTGTGTGTCGAGAACAAACAGTGAATTTGAGGTCAGTGATACCGAAAATGAGTGCAATAAAAGACTTATAAGGAGGGTAGACCATTAAGTCTGCAAATAACAGCTCACTCGCAACAGTTTTAGGTACGCTGTGATCATGGCACTTGCAACAGTGTCGAAATATCGGATACTCATAAATAATTTAGTACGTAGTAGCATTGTCGAAGGTAACATACTATTATTATGTTAGTGTTCATAATTAATGTTTAAAAATATATGTAATACCTAACCACATTACTTTTTGTCTCATACATATATAATATTTCAAGTAATTGATACTTTTATTACCGAATTATCTATCCAAAAAGACGCTGCGTAACTTTCGTGTCATGGTGAGTAACTTTAATATCTACATGAATAATGAACCGATTCTCATGATTTTTACAGATTATGTTACAGTTTGATAGTTTCTTTAAAGCAGTATTTTTTTCGTTTAAATTATATTATTATTAATTTTCGCCACGAAGGTGACGCGAAGAACACTTTCTGAAGAAATGCCCGTCACTTCACACAATTTCTATTTTTGTGAATATAATACATGTAATTGTATAGAACATCGGGGCCGTGACTAATTAATAGTATATGTATATGTTTCAGATAATGTATTTCATAGACATGTAGAACCTAATCATGACAAAGTTTAGCAATGTCTTCATCAGTTTTTGGCTAATTTGTGATTCAAAAATCTCAGTGACTTGTTTTTAAGAACGTTTGTTATTTATTAGGTAATCAACATTGTGCACTTTTTTATAATTAATTTATGTACACATTTTTTTTCAATTATCATTTATTAACAAATACAATATATACCTATATAACCTACGCAATAAGATGAAAAGATTGTTGTTGAACTTATGCTTGTCATTAGAAGTTTAATAGAGTTCTGTCAATAAAAATGTCTTGTGCAGAAAATTCTTTAAATTATCTTAAACGTGAACAGAGAGATAATCCCGAAAAAAAAAACTGCAAGTGGTGCCGGTCGTGTAAAAAACTCGTATAATGATAAATGATTGAACATAAATTGAACCAGAAAACAAATCTTTGATATCATAAGTACAACATACGTTAATTGGACATTTAACCGCCTCAGTGGCGCAGCGGTAAGAGGGTCGCACTTTAAAGCAACGGCTGCGCTACATGTCCCGGGTTCGATCCCCGGGTCGTCAGGCCAAAAGATACACTTGAGTTTTTCTGTCCAAAAATTCTTAGGGTAGCCCGGAGTTCGGAAATTGGCTTTGTTTTACCCCCGTGCCTCGGAAAAGTACATAAAGCCGTTTTGGTCATGCGCGCCTGATCTTTCACCGGTGGTGTCAGATTGCTGTTCCACGGAGCTATGAGAGTGAAACGTGTATGAGAGTGAAGAGTGCACCTGTGTTTGCGCACACTTGTGCACTATATATCCCACGCAGTCGGTTAGTCGTTGTGACTGGCCACCGTAGTCGAAATCGGCTAGAGGGACTATTATTTTCATTATTACGTTTATTGA
The DNA here is from genome assembly GCA_963924145.1 of Pyrausta purpuralis. NCBI lineage: Eukaryota > Metazoa > Arthropoda > Insecta > Lepidoptera > Crambidae > Pyrausta > Pyrausta purpuralis. The sequence continues at coordinate 27,775,147 of OZ001643.1, forward strand.
AATATAATAATACGTGAATAGTTTGTTTCTTACCAAGAGGTTATATTCGGGTGTACCTGATAAAAGAAGGCAAACCGCGTTCTATTTATAATGAAGCTACTAAAAAAATATGCTTGAGATGAATATTACACTGTTTGGAGAAAGACGGTGTAATAAACATAGTTATTTTATTTTTACAACTGAAAAACTTTAACAACTTTTACAGATTATACCTTCTACTGCATTAGTAGAGGAACGAGAAGAGGCATTACAAGAGACCACACTTACATTCACTTACATGACTACACTTTACAACAAAACTAGGCGGCGGCTGCACATTATGATGCCATTTGAAGTTGCTAACAGGGTTTCTGAAATTAAGTGCATTTTACCTGAGACTCATTGAAACCATGTAGTTTCAGCTGAAAATCCCGCCGACATCATTTCTATAGGAATCGAAACACAAAAACTAGAGAACCTTTTACTCTGGTGGAATGGCCCACAGTGGTTAAAATATGAAAAGTTGCCGGTCGCAAAAACAGTACCTGATATTTGTATGGAAATAAGGAAAAGTTTTATTGCAAGTATTCATAAAAAGGAACAAAATGATATCTGGGAGAGATTTTTAGACTTTAGTCGTATGAGAGTTCTATCATACTGCTACAGACTTTTCCACTAGGTACGGGTTGTCAAAAAAAAATTGACGATTGAAGAAATTAATCAAACCTCTGTGAGATTATTAAAAAAATACAGACAGACGCATTGGACTCAGAAATACAAACACTTAAAGACGGCTTTTTGACTCTGACAGCATTGATTTATCATTGCTCCCTGGTAACGTATTTCCACTCACTGTCGCCAAGACACTTTCAGCCATCACCCTTGAACAATCTGGTGAGTTTGCTGAACTGGCAGTGAGAAATCTAACCTTTCACCTTTTTCCTCACCACCTTCCGTCTGCCTCCTTAGGTCTCATGGTGCAGACTTCCTGTACTTATCTATATATTTATTTATTACACATTTATACTGTAGGGCCGCACCGTAAGGCCAAGTTCACATTGGACAAAGACAACTTGTTCATTCTAAGCCTGCTGCAACACTCACATAATGCACGCCGCTTTGCAATATGTGATAGAGTTGGACTGATGGATCGTTAGGAAATAATAATAGTTTAATAATCAATTTAAAAATAAGCCTTTAAAAACGTTAATCCTTCTAATTAAAAAAACAAACACCCCCCTTTGTATTGTTTTAAGACTATAATTACATTATGATAAATAACGAAACTCATAAATAATGTGAATGATTTAATCAATTAATGTCTATAACGCTAAACTCGCGATTATAAAAACCTCCGTCATCACAAAACTAAAAAAAGAGTTGCGTTTTACCCATCAAACTGTAAGTTTATGTGCTTAAGGGCCCTCCTGAAGCTCAGAATCAATGGAGTTCTGAGTCCTTGAAGGGATTTATATCATTTACGCTCTTACCTGAAGCAGCAAATTAGTAGCAAAAGTGAAAGAAATTTTATTATTATGTTTTAATGGAATGAATGTGCAAACTGTCAGGTAAAGAGATGGTATTAGTTAATGCTTCAACACCCGAGCGGTTGCAGGCAACCGCATAACAATAGAATTTGCATTGTCTCGTTCACATACGCTTGAGGGATTAATCAATATTATTTATACCTTCACAAAAATAATTAAAACTAGTATTATTTGGTATTATGTATATTAGAATTAACTTGAAGCGATTGAATGTATAACGAACAAAAATACTTTGCTGTTTATTTGTGTACCTACATTTAAGTGTGCTTGTGTTGGTTACTGCGTATTGGTGTTGTTACGTCCAGGCCTTTTTCACAATCGACAAGTAGGTACTAAAATCGAACCTCATTTTGTATGAAGTATTTATCAGATATCACTAACATTAACTTATTTTGAATTTTTGTGATACAGAACCCTACTAAATTATTATTTTTTATTTAGTTTGTATAGTTAGTAGGCAATAAATTTGTAGGATGATCTGGTCAAAGCTCTTTCACAATTAAGTGTTTATAATTCTCAATAAGGTTCTTCGTTTCGTTTTAGATTTGCATATCTGATAAAAGTGAAAATTATTGTTTTTTTATTAGTATTCATTTAGGATAGGTGATTCAGTTCCATTGAATAATATTACCATTCTCAAATATTTTATTGATAGCAGAATACATAGAAGCAACACAAAAAAAATTCGGGTTTCAATATTTACTTACAAATTGTTATTGAAATAGTATTTTGTTTTTTTAAGTAAATATTTATAGGTCGGTTCTAACGTATAAAACTTTTTCAGTGATCCTGCTAGCGAAATCGCGTTACACTGGCAAACATCTTGTATCGGACTCGGGCACTGAGGGTTCCGTGCCAACATTAACTGAATTGGGAATCCACTTACTTCTACTTAGTAAAATTCCACCATATTTAGTTGACTGCAAATATAACTTTGTTTTTCATAGTGATTGTATGAAGTACAAAGTTACGTTTGCGGTTGTCGAAAATGTATTATATCTCAAAATGTACTCGTTCGATCTTGTCCGAACCAATATTCTTTAAAAGTATTTGTTAAGATCTACATTATATATTTTTTTCAAAATTTATAGTTGCTTGGTTTAGAAGTTAGATGGGGGGGGGGGGGGGACGCCCCTTTTACCACTTTGGAAGCGTCTAGCTATGAAACGTTAGACTTTAAAAGAAAATGGTTTTAGGAACCTCTATGTCATTTTAGAAGACCTATCCATAGACACAACACACGCATAGGTTTGACTAAAAAAACATATTTTGGTTTTAGTTTCATTTATGGGAGCCCCCCTTAATAACTGTCAATATTTTTTATTTTTTGTATGAAAATCGGTAAGCGGTTAACAAGACACATCTTCCTACCTTATTTCAATTGTGTAATGCTTATAGTTACAGAATAAAATGGCTGTGAAAGACAGACAGACAGACAGACAGACTTGACGAAACTATAAGGGTTTCGTTTTTTGCCATTCGGCTGCAGAACCCTAAAAAGAACAAGATATGATATGGCCTTTCGTGGAACTGAACTTTTTTTCAATGCTTATTGCTTCAAAATACACTCGTTGTTGGATGCGCAGTGTCAACAAGACGCCGCCTAGGACAAGTTAAAAATGAGAAAAATGCAACGTCAAGCAAAACTGCATTATTGGCTGCTGTAAGCAATATCACAAGCCTCCTCAAAATTGACTGAGAAAGACTTTATTATTGCAAGTCTATAAATAAAGGTCTAACTTCGATCTTGGTGTTTCTGAATTTATTACAGGTAGTGTTTGCGGTTGTTTATATCTATATTTATATTTATATTAAATTACTGTAAGTTTTATTCAAGCTACTGTGCTCTGACAGAAAACTGTTATAGTTTTTATTTATTTTAACTTTATTGCACTGTAAGTTGTACAATTGGCGGACTTAATCCCTAATGGCATTCTCTACCAGTCAACCACCTGGTAATGCAGTTTTATCAGTGGCGGAATATTAATTAAGTGATAAGAGTGGTACAAAAAAAGAAGTAAAATGCACTTATATAAATACATTCTAATATTTCACAAATATATAATATGATACATAAACAAAATACTAATAAACATTGTAAACTAAACATTGTTAACTAGTAACAACATAGTTGTGACTAGTCAAACAGTTTGGTAAGATGTTTTATAGCGGGTAAATTTTACTGTGCAAGAATTCACACACGGACAATTCACAGAACAGAATTTTCAAAACATATACTCTTTCAGATTACCTAGCGATTGTAATTGAAAACCCCAGAAAAAGGAGAACTTGGGATCAGGACAAAATGGTAGAAGCGATAAAGGCGCTTCGAGAAAAGAAGATGGGCCTGAAGCGAGCGGTGAAATTGTATTCCGTTCCAAAATCGACGCTTAGGAGGTTTGTACACAGCGACATGACTCCTGAAGAAGCCGTCGAAAAATGTTTGTTCCGAAAGGTGACAAACAAGAAAAAATGTGAAACGGACACAGATCCAGTATATTTAACACCAGAGCTTTGGAATGAGGACACTGACTCCAAGTAAGAGATTAAGGGCCGTTTTACCATGGACAAATAAGCTGCACCAACCAACGAACGTTTCAAATATGGAACATCATTTCATATGAAAAATTAGACCAGAACTTATTAGGACATTGAAAAAAGTAAAAAAAAGTAAAAAAATTCGTAAAAGAATTTTACTGGCACTTCAGTACCATTAGAATTTCTTGACTACTACAAGTTTTAAGTTCAATACACAAATATTCTTGTTAATTAAATTTTGTCAGAAATTGCCTGTTAATGAAGGTTGGTGTTATCATTTAGGGAAAAAATAATAATCGTTATTATAGGTAGTGGTAACCGATTTGTTGGCACCTAGGATTGAACTAGGCTTTGTTGATTAAAACTATTTCTTAGTATTAAGTATGTTGATGACGTAGTTTGTTATGAAGTAGCTATTTTTATTTTCAAATAGTACTAATTCTGTTTCTTTATGTATTTTGATTGTTTGATATGTTTATAAATAAATGAAGTAGGTGATAGGTGTATGGGAATGAAGTAAGAAGAACAAATATTTTTTTTGTTTTAGAGTCAGGTCAGGATTTTTTTGTAAGTAATTAATAGGTCTTAAGCTATAGATAATGTTACCATATAATTTCTTGAAATAAAATGATTCAATATTTTTAACTAAGATGATATTTTAAAATAACCTACCCACAAAAGTAAGCACAACAAAGATGTATGGTTGTTGTTTCCGATACTGGCAAAGATTTAAAGAAAACAATGTATTGTATCTACGATATTTCAAGCGCTATATTAATTTTCCTTCTTGATTCATGGAATTACTAATGAGTGTTCATTTTTAGCTTACAATCTTGTGAAGCTGAACACTGGTGGACACTTGCTGCAGATTGGAAACTACTCGTATTCCACTAACTTTTGGAATAGCAGCATCACTCGATGTACCTGGTACTGTTCAAAGCGAGTCAGTAAGAGATGCCCGGCGCGAGTAAGGATGATCAAAGGACAAGTAGAAGTCGTGGTGGCTGAACATACCTATAACTGAGCTGCTCCCATTGACTGTACGATGACAAGACATACCTACTGCACCTTCTGTCTAGTCCTACATGCCCTGATTTGGCGACCCGTCTGGTGTATTGGTCGAGAAATCGTCTACTACGCAGCAGGTGCGGGTTCGATCCCCGCACAATAAAAACATTTGTGTGCATGAACATGTCTGTTTGTATCAGTCTTGGTGTTTTCTATGTATATCATGTATGTATTTACAAACAAAAAAAGAATTCAGTTGTAAAGTATTATATCCGTTGTCTGACACCCATAACACAAGCTTCGAGTAGCTTTCTTTGGGACTAGATGACGATGTGTGGAAATGTCCAAAGGAAAGGATATTTTATTTATTTCTCCTTTTAGGAGGATTTTATATATGGAAATTACTGGGCACAACACATCTAAGTCGCGTTTTCGATAAAACATTATAAAACAGCCGAAAAAGGTGTCGTTTTCAAATCAGGCGTTTTGTATTGTATTTAACGAATATTACTTTAGTAAAATCAACTATAAGCCTGTTAGTCAATAGATGTATTTTATTTTATTAGATAAAGGTTTTTAATTTTATTAGTTATAAATCTCAACAAACAAATTTAACCATGTTAACTTACTTTAACCGGTTGATATATATTTTCTCTCGTAGAGGCAGTATTGTACTTTATCTATACGTATCATTGAGTTTTATCGGGATGCATCATTGTAATGACACAAAGTAAATACTAAAGCTAATAAAAGTTGCCGAAATATACAAGCTTACAAAGTATCGTCTACATATTTTTGGTAAGGCTCATCAACCTTATTTGTCTACAAATAGTTATACTCAGGAATGTGATAATTTCAAAGAGTCAACAAATTCATAAAAAATATGTTTCTAGATAGTGAATTCCTTACTTTGCATAGTGGACGATATATGCTGAAGATTGGGTCGAACACTTTCTCAACAAATTGTCGTGATATGGGTAAGTTATCGAAGCTCTGGTACTATTCCAAGCGATAAGCGATTTAGTGAGAGAGATGAATGGTGAAAGTAAAATCTTTTGGGAACGAAATAAAATTAATTACTGGCGAACACAACCACAAATGATTGGTTGCACAATTCAAACTCATGTACATAGTAAAAATAAATAATTTTAAAACCTTTCTACTCGAAAATAAAACCGTTTCCTTGAGGCAAAGATGCTGGCTGGAATACTGCGTTGGATAACTTTTCGCTGTTTCGTAGGCCTTAGTTTAATTAGGAGTGTGTAATCATATTATATACCTTTTTGAACGATCGTTCTCTATCTGCCGAGATTATATTTTTCTTCTTAAATATTTAATAATGTCAAACTCAAACAAAAATAGCTTATTTAAAAACTAGCCTTGTTTTAGGTAGTTAGATAATATTGAGAAAGAAAAAAAGGAATTCTTAGTACGCAGCTTAAGAAAATGTGTGTTGAACTAAATGCTACGAGATTGTGTAAATTGTATAGCGTTAACAAATTTGTTTCCATTTTTTAATTGCAAAATTCGTTACAACTACGGTACAACTACTTGTGTATGGTGAGCTGAAGCTTGTGTATGGTGAGAATATCACTTGCGGCACCAGTAAGTGCCCATATTCGAGACCTGACGCCGCATGTCAATTGTACTGCTCGAAAATGAAGAGTCAAAGATTATCTGTGGTGATTCGAACTATGAATCAGGTAGCGTCACCAATCTCAATCGCTCTACCAATTGAGCTACCGTGCTGTCTGTCGGACTCTGCGAAAGTTGTGGTCTCTTACGGATTTGTCATTATGCGTGACGTTTAGCGCCATTTACCCGTCTGTTTATGCAACAGATAGCACTGTAGCTCAATTGGTAGAGCGTTTGGCCCGGTTAGCCAGAAAGTTCTGGTTTAAGTCCCACCCGTGTGCAAATTTTGTTTTCTAATTTCATCTTTATGAATATAAACTATGACACTGTGAGTGTTAAAAACACAAAGCCATTAGATAGCGAAGCATCAGCAATTTCCAAGTTGAATTTATTCTGTAAAGAATAATTACTTGGCCCACTGTTGCATTAGCAGACGGGTAGATGGCACCTAACGTCACGCATAATGACGTGTCCGTAAGAGACCACAAATTTTGCAGGGTCCGACAGACAGCACGGTAGCTTAATTGGTAGAGCGTTTGGCCCGGTTGGCCAGAAAGTGGTGGTTCAAGTCCCGCCCGTGCGCTAAGTTTTGGTTTCTTATTTCATCTTTATGAATATAAAAAAAATCATTAACAAAAATTTAATAAAAAATGTTTAATTTGCACATTGAATTTTCCGAAATTAGGTAAATTTGGAAAATAAAGCTTTTTGTTCTTGTAACTTCTTTTACATGTTTATGATGATAGCTTTATAAAACATTATTTCTCAATAAAAAAGCTCATAAGCATATCGTAGTTGCAAAATCTCGACTAACTATCTTTGAGGTCGCCTTTCTTTTTCTTCATTTTCACACACCCACGGAATCTATACATAGTAAAAATAAAATCTTCTCGACTACGCCGGCGTGTGTTATACGAACATCAGTGAAGCTTATCTCAATAAACTTGACCGTCTCCTCAATAATGGTCTTCGCTTTATCTTCGGTCTCCGTAAGTACGACCACATTTGTGCTTACTGGTTCAAGCTTAAATGGCTTTCCATCCGACATCGCAGAGAAATAAGAATCCTGTGCACTCTCTTGAACATACTTCGTAACCCTCACTCTCCGACCTATTTGGCACAGCGCTTCAACTATCTGGCTTCCACCACTTCGCGCAATCTTCGCTCTTCCCATAATCTCACTCTTCACACATCTCTATTCAAGACCGGCTTTGTGTCGGACTCTTTCACCATCTCAGCGATTCGACTTTGGAATTCTCTCTCCAATGATATCAGAATATCCCACAACAAATTCACTTTTAAAAAGTCTCTCCGCGCACTCTATCTTCACCTTGGCTCTCTTCAGAATGAAAAACCATTTTCTTTTATTTGTGTTTTTTAGATGACATCAATATCATCAATTTTATCATTCATAATTTTGTATTTATTAAGTAACATATACTTAATTCTATGTATGTTTATTAGTCTTCCTTATGTATCCTATGATAAATTTGTGTATTATTAGTATGTATTGAATTAAATTGAATTGAATTTTAATTATGTTTTATGTATATATCTTTATGTTAGTGCATTTTATTTCTTTTTTTGAACCACACTTCTCACTTATTATTAATATTCCGCCTCTGATTAAACTCTCTGCATTACCAGGTGGTTGACTGGCAGAGAATGCAATTAGGCATTAAGTCCGCCAATTGTACAAATTACAGTGCAATAAAGTTTAAATAATAATAAATGTTGATTTGTTTTATACATCGAATTAGCCAGCATCTTTCCGATGCTTAGTTTAAAACAGTGCCGTTTGCATCATTTTAGATCGTTGTATATTGCTATAACGTTACTTCAATTTTTAAGTTTCAGAATTCTTACCGAATAGCAGAGGGAAGATACTTCACAGATACACACGACCAGACGCGGTATACCGCTGGTACTGCTCGAAGAGAAAAAGAAAGCAGTGGTTATGCGACGGTTCAAACCTTGGATGACGTTGTCATCGCTGTGATCGGGGAGCACAACAAAAAAATATACCACAGAATACGGGGGCGAAGTACCAGAGTTCCGATCCCTAAAACAGTTTATAAACGATATGTAAATGTTTCTGGTAGTATCGATACGGTGTTTATGTTGCCATTAAGTAATTCAGTTTATATAACATGTGTGTTTGTCACCAATTAGTTTGAATAAAATAGTACCAAAATCCTGGAGTGATTACAAACAACCTGAAAATAAATGCATATGCGGTATTTGAGTCATACTAGAGGTCCCGTGTTGAATACCAAATTTCAGTCTATTTCCGTCTTCAAATACTCGGAAACAGCTCGGAGTCTAGAAGTTAGTGGTAATGACATCCTCGTGCCTCGAAAATCAATTACGCATTTATCCTTAATATTTTGCTTCATTTTATTTCTATTTTCAGTTGCAGAATTCATACCAACCGAGAAAGGGAATTATGTACTTAAATTCGGCGAATACACTTACTGGTGCAATAAGAAATACTGGAAACCTGACTCGGCATGTCGATGGTACTGCTCGAAGAGGTCAAGAAAGAAATGCTATGTGGCGGTTCAAACCCTGAATGACGTGGTCATCACTATGATTGGTGAACACAACCATTAATAAAAATAAATATTTAACCAAACATCTTCAAACTCAGGGTTTAAAAGACTTCTTCAGCTGCGGTCGTCGTCACCGTCGACTCTGTCTTTGACAAGCTAGTCCTAGCATAGAGTATATCATACTAATTCATTTATATTTATATAAAAAATCTACGCATGGTGTTCACAAAGATTTTGAGAGATACTTCTTTATGTTTGTTAGGAAAATGACAGGCTAGTATCCTTCAGTATCTCATGGAATCATGGAGTCTCATAAAGGATATTATAATCATAGTCTTTATCATTGTCAGCTAAAACTCGCCCACTGCTGAACACTGGTCTCCCTTAAGGCTTTCCACAGCGACCGATCACTAGCGGTCTGCATCCAGTTTTATCCTGCGATCTTTACAAGGTCATCTTGTCGCTGGACGTCCTACACTGCGTCTTTGGTCAAAGAATCTCAAAGGATATTTTAATTTTTAAAGAAAAGTTATTTGGTAGAGTCGCTATGATGTTTTTACTCTATTAAAATGTATGTCACAAGTGTGACACCTCATATTGAATTATTTTAAAATCCATGACCTGTCTCGCACGTCAAATTTATCACTTTTCCCCGCTCACCCACTCTTCGCATCACACGCATTCTTCGGGACTGCAACATAATGATGCCCAGATCCAACCTTACGATAACCAGGTTGTACAAATTATTTTAATTAATAGTAAACTTACTATTCAAATTTAGTATACAGTTATATTTGATTGATTTGAATTTTATTGTGCTGATAGTTTTACAATTGGCGGGCCTAATGGATTCAGACATTTTCTGCCCGTCAATCGCTTTGAAATGCAGAAAATATAATCAATTGTGAAACTTAAATTAAAATAAAAGTGGTTCTAAATAGTTTCTACTCTATTGTCACAATTCACAAAAAAATGGGTGCTTTTTGCTTTGATGCGAAGGCCATTCTTACCAGCACACAAGATGCCGACATTCAGAGTTCCAAAAGGCGTTTTCTGAACTGCAAGGCTTCTATCAAAACCGAAGAAGAGAACATTTTAATTAATTATGAGCAAAACCATGGTCGTGTCATATAAAACATTATTTACGATTTCAAATGTGTTAATATTTATAAATGTATCAATAAATGTTAAAAACACTACTGATTATACCAACATCACATAACGAATATGCGTCGAATAAATACTATACGCCTAATTTTAAAACGTTACTTAGTCAGCAATCATTTTTGCAAGTCATTTTAAAATCGGTCGTTTTATACTTATGTAATCTGATAATATAAGTCTTATCTGACGTTGGAAAAATCGGCCCTGAGAAGTGTTAATTAAACTAAGGATTCTTCCAAACTCTAGTTTTAATTTATAAAATCTTTACTAATATTATAAAGCTGAAGAGTTTGTTTGTTTGTTTGAACGCGCTTATCTCAAAAACTACTGGCCCGATTTGAAAAATTATTTTTACGTTGGATAGTCCATTTATCGAGGAAGGCTTTAGGCTATATAAAATAAAGATACGACTCATAAGACCACAGAAGAAATGAAAAATGTTGCGAAAACGGGAGAAAGATATTCCTTTTGAGAGCTTCCGCTGCATACGCTGCGGAAACCGCTTAAGTTACACAAAAATCATGTATGACAGGATTGTTCAGCATTAAGAGTTCTATAATAAAGTCTGCAACAGCATATACCTATCTTTTATGGTTGACTTACTACAACCTTTTTTATGTTAATAAATTTGTAAAAAAATAATGCATTATTTTTAGAGGTGTATTATACACACTGGTATTTATTCATATCAAAATAAATACATTCATCATCACGAGCATTTCATTTAGAACCAAGTTGCCTTGTATATCATTTGATTTCAATAAATATCTTAGGAGCTATCACAGTTTTAACATAACTCCGCACCAAAATAATGTTCGCAACTTAAGTACAACGTGCGCTTGCGCTAATATATTATAAAGCTGAAGAGTTTGTTTGTTTGAACGCGCTTATCACAGGAACTGCTGGACCGATTTAAAAAAATATTTCTGTGTTGGATAGCTTATTTATCGAGAAAGGTTTTAGGATATAAAACATGACGCTGCGACGGGAGGGGAGGGAGCAAACTCAAAACGCGCGGACGACGTCGCGGGGGACCGCTAGTCTTTTATATAAATTGTTTAAACTATCAATACAGTTTCTAGTTAGTAACTATATTTAACTCGTAAATCGCTCTTTAAATATCAATATTACCTTGGAATCCTCAAGATGTAGTTGACTTTAATACGTGCCAGACAGATCCAATATAATTTTGAACTTTTATATTACAGAATCCCAGATTGTAGCGCAGGTCAATGGTGCAACATTACTTCACTATAGAGGATTCACCTTTTGGAAGGGGTATGCGCCGATGAAGAGAAGCGTTTTGGTATGGTACTGCTCCAAGAAAACCAGCATGAAGTGCAGGGCATCTGTGAGAACAAATTACAATGGACAAGTCGTTGAGATTGTTGGCGAACACAACCACGAAGCTCGTCGTTTATATACATAATTTCTGTGTGACGCAGAGATTAAATTTAAAAGAAACTGAAATCATAGCATACTATGCATCATTATTAGTAGTATTAAAAATACTTTAGTTACGGCTAATATTTATTTTAAAAATGCTACCATAAATATTATTAGTTTCTGAAGAGCGTCCTAACACAAGTAATCATTAATGCCTAATAAAAGACTAACATAAATTTGTAACCTTTAAAAATGTATTTGTTTGTGTCAACCAAATTTTATATTTGAGACGATATGTCATTTATATTTGTTAGTAAGAGCATGGAAAAACGTATTACTATGTTGGGATGTATAATTATTATTTTTTCTATTTGGGTTGGGTTGGTAGTTATATTTTAGATACACAGTAAAAAAACATTGTTTGTACTGCTTGCACCAGGGCCCCATGTACCTAATGTGTGTACACTCAGTACCAATAATAATATTAAATGTTTTAATATGCAATGATAAATTATTAATTTATCATTGCGTTGTTCGTTTCAAATTACGAAACTCTACAGAGTAAGACCCTTAAAGCGTCTTCATGGAACTGAAAACAACATGGATACACGCCTTTTAGACAGAATTAAGACTTTGTCATACAGAAGACTCGGTTAGAGTAGGTATTTTGAATGAAGGTATAAAGTATATAAAAACTGTTAACTATACCATGGTATGGCATTGCTTGGGTTAGTTGAGTCTAAGTAAAATCAATAACTGGTCTGTTTGACGGAGCCTGATGTAATGATAGTGTTTGTCTAATTGTATGTTTTCCAACCTTAACAATAAAAAAAGGTTGAAGAAATTGATAAAAAATAACGTTAGTGCTTGGGTCTCAACCAACCAACTCCGCATTGGAGAATTTACGTTCTGGAGTCTTCCAGATATAAACAACACGACAAGATGGTACTATTCCAAGAAATCCATATGAAAATGTACGGCTACCATCAAGACCCGTGAAGGGACGATTGTATCTATTCATGGAAAGCATTATCATTAATCTAATATACCAATTAAACCTGAGATGTTGACGATTTACGGTCGGTTTTACAAAGTTTTGTTAAGTTCTGGTTACCATTATCTGTTCAATACTTCATACAAAATGACGGTATATTTATGAATATTTCGTTGGTTTATGCTTATTTGTGGATAATAAAACAGGCACTTCGTCTTGTTTTTACTTTTGGGTAAACTGGTAAGTGGATTTTGTCTTATGTGGAAACTCAGGACCCATTAAAAATTTATACTATAGTACAGGCGTCGATGGTCAACCGTATCTGACGATTGTGTCGGTGAAACTTTATTATTAAATATTTTTAAATAATTATTATTTTTAACTCATCGATACTTACAAAAACATACCTATAAACATATTGTTACTACACGTTTGTTATGTATACAGGGCGATTTCGCATGGTGTTGCTAAAGTTTTAAGATATGAATACGACCATTTAAGAACATTAACCCTGTATATTAAAAAAACATGTATTTCTATATTGATATTCTAGATGTTGTCTTTCAGAAGCTTAATGCTTCTGAAAGACAACATTTCCACTTCATACTGACAGAGAAAGGCAATCGGATGATCCTCTACGAAGGCCACACGTACACCTGCAACAACAGGCTGGCCCCTCTCGCCGCTGTCAAGAGGTGGTACTGCTCGAAGAGAACAAGGGGAAAATGCTCTGCATCCTTAAAGACCTGTGAGGACATGCTAGTAGGCGCTTACGGGAAACACAACAAAATCTGTATTCAAGAAACGACTTTCTACACCACCAATAATATCGAGAACTGGTAGACCGGTTTTCATGTTTTTATACATTGTTGGACCCCGAATCGGATAATAATGACCGTGAACCAGGGCCGGGGCGGGACGAGGCCGGAGCGAAACGATGTTAACCGGGACCACTATACTTAGTAAATAAGAAATTACGTCTGTCTGTTCTTTTTTATTTGTAAGACATTTATTTAGATCAAGATATAAAAATACCTTATCATCTATGGGTTTTATGGTACATAGACAAAAAATAATCATGTTTGCGTAAGTTTTACTTTAACAAATCTCAGGTGATTAGAATAAATATGCTTTACATTATTTCATATTATGTTTTTACTTTATCGATACTTAGGCTCACTTGCGCATGTTAGAACCTTTTTGTCTTTGTCAACATCAATGAAACTGACAGAAACAGTACCGTAACCATAAGTTGCTGTCGACTAGTTCACTATAGTCGCTAGCGAGTAATCACGCATTTCATAATAGTCGTACCATCACTGGCGTTGACTTGTTAGCGACAACTCGATAGTAAAAGACGATACAAATGTAGTATCGTAAATACGCAATCAAAAATAACTATACACCTATATGGCTCTTTCTTTTTAGCACACTAAAAAGACAGAGGTAGGTAACAGAAAATGTCTCGGTAACCCTGCCAATTGTAAGCGTCAAAGAGCAGCGGTGTAGGTTTAAGTTTTACGTGTGTTGGTTTATTTTGCCTTTCTCGTTATTAACTTGAAAAAACTTATGTACTTAAAAAAACAATGACTATTTTGTTCGAAAAAAAGTGATCATTAAAGTGGTTGCAAGCGCTTTCAGGCACAGTGATGACATAGATGATGAACAAGATCGCAAATTGTATCTTGTATTGTTCGTGATAATATTAGACATGCTACATAAAAAAATAACTTAAAATATACCTACTCAAAAACGAAACCATTTTCTTGCGGCAAGGCTATGATGCTGGCTGCGTTGCCGCGTTGAATAGCTATGCTAATCCTTTGAGCTAGGAACCAGCCAGCTTTATTATTGGCTGTTACAGAATTTAATTTTGGCGAAATTTTTCTAAACAGGAATTATGCAGAGGGTCCCCACGGCCCAAATGTTTCAACACCGAACGGCGCAAACACATAATCACTTTCAAGTGAGACGTACTTGCGACGCTTGGCGTTTTCAGCCAACTCTGCTGCTGTTCCAGCTTTAAGGGCTGATTCTCTGAGATGGGAGGGGGCCAAAGTTGCACACAAGTTGCATCCCGAACTAAGGCCCGACCCCGTTCCCAGGGAATAAGCGTGAGGCCATCGGGTCTCTTGCCCTCGTCACGGACCAAACCACGTGGTTCCAACGTGGAAGGAACATTAATGGTGGCAAGAGCTCTTCTGATGGCGTCATTAAGGGTAGCCTGACGGCGACGCCCAGCGCTTTGCTGGCAACAAAGACAGTGGATACCAAATTTGTCAACCTCCTTGCCACAGGGACACATAAAAATTTCACATATAGGGGTACCCAGGCGGAGGCCCACACACACCCGGAAAGTTTCACTATCAAAAAGAGTGCCTAAATTTCTCGACGGTAAAGCATGAAGCCAGTGACCAGAATCTTTGCAGGAAACCGCCAAGAGCCTTGCACGACTACTGTCACTGACGGAATTTTGAAGTAAAGAATTGAAGGTCTCTCTCGCAAGAGGGACATCCCAAAGTTTTTGTTGGTGACGTTCCTTTGGCATGTCTTCTCTAGGACAGAGACCTTGCCAAAGCTCCTCCGCCTCACTCACCTCAGAAAGCTGGCGAGGATGCTTAAAGATTTTTCCGGCTAAAACGGAAGTGCTATGCAAAGAGGAGAGAAAAGCGGGGAGGGGTATACTAGAAATTTGGCGAATTCCGATCCCACTAAAACGAATAGGAAGCGAATCCTGAGCCCAAGCATTATTATCAAAATGTAAATTAAAAAAAAATCCAAACCATTTTTAAGAGTGGTGTCAAATAGTTTTTATTCTTTTTCCAGATATTGCTAGCACGAAGGAAATATTGAAATTTAGACACGATTCGAGTATAAAAAAGCAATGTGTGAATTTAGGTCTTCTAATCTGGGGGCTGAAAGGGTGAAATCATTCAATTTTTTATCAAGAAAAGATTCGATGCTGGGATCAAGAAGAGGGGCACCCAAAAGGCAAAGCGATTCAGAATTAAGAATTGTAATATTGGGAGCAAGGGAATTAAATTTATCGATGATATCCTGACGGTAACCAGACGAAACGTGATCAATAATATACAGTTCACATTTTAAATTGTTCAGAACTAAGCCTTATTTCTTAAATCCTTCTATAACCAGGACAAGTTCTTAGAAAACAACATCTGCTTTGCCTTCAAAGGAGCCGTCTTCCAGACACCAGGCATTGAATTTAGAATTAAAGGATGAAATGACATGATGAATGCCTAAACTAAAAAGGGCTGGACCTAAAGGGACGCTTTGCTGTACACCGACTGCAGAAACAATCGAATGTTCAGTGTAAAGCAATTTTGATTGATTATTGTAACACTGAAAAACAAAGGGATAAATCTGAGGAGTGTGAGTCTGAACTTCATTCAGCAAGGCAGACCTGTCAAGAGAATTGAAAGCATCCTTCACATCAACTTTAAAAAAAACTTCAGATTCGTCACAGGAGAGGAAATTGCGAGCGGAATGAACCACGGCCTTT
Organism: Pyrausta purpuralis; assembly: GCA_963924145.1. NCBI lineage: Eukaryota > Metazoa > Arthropoda > Insecta > Lepidoptera > Crambidae > Pyrausta > Pyrausta purpuralis. The sequence goes on from OZ001643.1 coordinate 27,791,470, forward strand.
CAACATCCCTTACTGCCGAAACCAAGTTGTATGGGTTGAAAAAACTCTTTCAAAGGAGAAAAAAGATCACGACAGGCTAGTTTAGCTGCAAGACGGCGAAACGTTGAGCCAATAGCAATAGGGCGAATGCCACCATCTTTTTTCGAAAGGCACAATGTCTAGCACCAAATTAAAACGGGAGAAAACTTTCAGAAACCCTGCCAGATAAGAGAAGGTTGCACAGTTCGTAATGCTGGAAAGCAAAATTCTACCGGCGTCAGCAGCGGAAGCACTCACCAAGTCCTTAAGGTGTTGGGGAGTGATACCGTCGATGCCGCCAGCAGAACCAGCCGGAAAAGACATGATGGCATCAAACGTGTCGCCGTCATCAAGTATCTTTATGGGTTGGAAACTTTGAGGAGGAGGAACAGGTAAAGATGGAGAATTTGGACGTGAAGGATGCTTACTACGAAGGCTCTCGAGAGTTTCCTGATTAGGGGGAGCGAGTGTGTCATCGGAGAACAAGACTTGGGCTGCGTTTTTTAGGTCACCGTCCATAACCTTGTTCTCAACGTTACGATAAACGTTAAATTTGGAAGATAGCTTACCAGACGAACTGCACGGAAAGGATGGATTGTGGGAATTTGAAGCATTATCTAAATGCGCCCGAGTTAAAGTTTTAGACTGAGAGTTTTCATGAAAAAACGAGTATGAAAATGTAAAAAGATTGTGCCAGGCAGTTTCAGTATTATCGAAACATTTTTCAATACAAGAAGAAAGGCATTGAGCTAAAGCTATTCTTGCCTCCTAGGGATTCTTTTAACTAGCGGAGTAGATTGGTGGAGGTATGTGATAATAGATTCAAAAGATAGAGAAGAAGATAAAGGATTTGAAGTAGAGGGTAGATGGAGAGGCGGGTAAATTGGTGCTTTTATGACTGCGGGCAATATGAATATTAAGGCCCCTCTTACCTTTTAAAGCCCTATTGGAATTACAAATTGAGCAGTGAAAGAACTGCGGCTGTGAGTGGGTGCCCACCGATGGTGATAATATACTCATCTGGGGGCATGGCAGTGCCCCCACCAAGTCGAGCAAAAAAGCGTCACCCCCTATAGGGGGTCGAAAATGGTCTGAATTGCTTCGAGAAAAGGATGGTACGGCCGTGACGCTTTTTTGCTCGACTTGGTGGGGGCACTGCCGTGCCCCCAGATGAGTATATTATCACCATCGGTGGGCACCCACTCACAGCCGCAGTTCTTTCACTGCTCAATTTGTAATTCCAATAGGGCTTTAAAAGGTAAGAGGGGCCTTAATATTCATATTGCCCGCAGTCATAAAAGCACCAATTTACCCGCCTCTCCATCTACCCCCTACTTCAAATCCTTTATCTTCTTCTCTAACTTCGTTGTGGATAAAACTAGAAGACTGATATTTTCAGTAATCATGCAGCATTGTAAAGACACGGTATATTTCAAATTTCATTCAATTTGAACCAGTATTTTCTGGTTTAAGATATTTATTTCACAAGAATTACAAAAATTCACTTATGTGACTAAATAAAATAAAATAAAAACAAAGTAATTTGCGTACAGGAGCATAAACAGTTTAGGTTTTACAAAGTACTAATTTTAAATTATGCACAACACTGAACAATAGACAGAAAACGCAATATAAGTATACCTCTGCGTCACCGATAAGCGGGCTGCACTAAGCGCTCACTGGCCGGTAAACAATAATACAAATAATACAAAACACGGAATAAGCTGCGCGCGAACTAGAAGTGGCCCAACTCAGTTCAGGTAATGACGTGTAACTAAGTGTTGGTTTATTACTGGCTATTAACCATTTTTATTTAAGTAAGGAAGCTTAGTGACATTATTTAATTAATAATAATAAATATAATTTAGAAGAAATATTATTTTGTCTAATTTTTTATTATTTATTTATTCATGGTTGACTTTGCTTTTTAAATAATACGGTTTACTTTTATCGGATATATTTGTTGATAATATAGTGCTTGAGTGTTTTTTTGAAGGAAAACATTGATTTAGACTCTTTAATATGTTTGGGCAGATTGTTATAAAGTTTAGCACCTTCGTAAGCTATACTTTTTTTCCCATAGTATTTTAAAAATTATAACGGGTCAAATTTCTTAATTTTGTCACTCACTGACTCACCGATCATCAAAATGCTAAAGCACTTCTAGCAGACCTAGAAGCTTCAAATTTGGAATATAAGTAGTGTTTGGTGTACGAATCAAGGAAAAACTAAAAAATCTAGAAAAGACCGTAAAGAAAGTTAAGCCCATACAGCCAAGTCTTCAGTTAAATTTTTCAATATTGGCTTTATTCGTAACGATGTTTTACGGCAGTTATTATTATTGCGTGCGAAGCCGCAGGTTTAAGCTAGTCCCATATAAATATAGGCGCATGGTAGTGCCCCTGCCAAATCGAGCAAAAAATGGGTATTCCCGTCATGAAAACACGTGTAAATTAAATTATTTAATGCAAAAAACGTACCTACGTGCGTATTCGTACTTATTACGAGTGCGTAAGGTTGTAAATTAAATATTATACCACGCGCTGCGATGCTAGCGAGTGAGCGCGGGCCGTTACTTACTATGCGCTGCCCGGTGATAGCGCGAGGGCGCGGGCCGGGCGGGGACAGTGGCGGGGCGCGCGGAAAGGTGAATGTCGCCGAGCGAGCTGTCGAGGTGCTAGCGCGAGGCGTAAAGTTCATAAGTCAGAGAGAGGCTTTAATAAAATTCGTTGCTGGTAGATATACATATATACAATAAGTAGAAGGTACCGAAAAGGAAAAAAGTAGAACTGTCTACAAAATACAAAAAGAAATGAGATCCCATCAAAAACAATACTTGTCAAAAAAAAACAAGTCTCGCAACTCAGTTGTTCTACGGTAAAAAGTTGTGAGATCCATGTAATACCAAGTCGGTGATTAATTTAATCAGTCTCTACTTAAGCGACTTTCTGTCTTAATACGTCCAGTCTCTAGGACCACGATCGTGGTCCATAACAATTGAAAATCAATTGTGTCTGGAATCTCCGTACTCGAAGCATTAAGTTGTTACGTAATAAGGTGGCCAAGTCTCAATATATTTACATAAAACATTAAAGAATTTTAATATTGATATGCGTCACTATAAGATGCTGTTAATTATTACGTAACAACTTAATGCTTCGGGTACGGAGATTCACTGAAAAAAGCGTTAGTCGTTTACGAAAACATTTCGATCGATTTTTTACGAAGTGAACCCATACTGACGATTTTAGTTTTGCAAGTGACCGCTAAAAGCGCTGTGCAATTTTCCATACACTTTTTTTACATCGTCACTAGTGAGTTTTTAAACGTAAACTCATAGTAACGGTACATAAATTACGATTAAAACTGCTACTACTTTAATCCTGACATGTGCTATGGGGCCTACGGCCTAAGTTAAAGTAATAGTGTTAATCTACAATAAATCATTTGTTTCTTATTCATCATAATATTCTTAGTATCTACACAACCTTTACAGATTACCTCAGGTATCATAAAAAGCCTTCGCTTTTTAGAACACTACGCTTAAAATAGTTCTAGTGTGCCAATTGGTGCAAAATAAGTAAAAAAAATATATTTTTAATGTACTTACGATTTTGTATTTCTTTAGCGCTGGCAATTCTACTAACATCGAAAGGCAAAGAGCAAATGTTTTACAAGAATAAAAAGTTTTACAAGCAAATCGAAGGCGTCGATAAGATAAGGTGGCGATGCACTAAGAGGGGCTGCAGGGCGTTCTACTGTGTCGTCTCTGGAGTCATCACTAGGAGGCAAGAGGTCCACAATCACTACGACGAATGAGGTGCCTAAGAAGTGTCTAGGATGAGTTAATGATCTATAACAAATACGTACGTACCGCGCGAATGTGTGCTGCGTAGGTTTAATTTTTAATTTGGATTTTTATGTAGTGTAATATGTAATGCTACAATGTGGACTGTCAAATTCCAAATGAGTAATAATATTATGACACTTTGTAAATATTATGAAATTTCGACTTTGCGTGCCCGCCATTGGTTCATGGTATTGTTTTTTTTTATATCTATTGGTTTGGTATGTCTATTGGTATTTATTACCCGACTGCGCCAGAAGGAGGGTTATGTTTTTCGAGCGTATGTATGTATGTCCATTTCATTGGCACGCCCTACAGCCCAAACGGATGAACGGATTTTAATATATGAGGAGTCATTTAATTTGCAATAATACAAGAAGTGGTATAAGCTTTATAAAATTTGAAAATAATGAGTAATAATGAAGAAAATGGGGGAGGAGGATTGTATTTTTTCATGTCATAGCAATATAAGTATCAAATGAAAGCTAGCAACTTGGACATTACAAAAATATATACTCATATGAGATATTATGTTTATATATTTAAAAAATAAATGTCAAACTCGACTGAAAGACACATCGTCGACGACGAGTTAGTCGTAAATCAGAAATAATAATAAATAAGTTAATCGCAAATATCTTATAAAATAATAAACCCCAATTTTATATATTATGAGCATTACATTTAAGAACTTTGAAGCAGTTACTTAGCTCAAACTCGACTCTTTGAGAAATTAAAAAATTCTTCAAAAAATATTATTAATAAAACTAAAAAAAAAAAGATTCCTTACAAAATGCTCGAAGGTGCTGCAGGTTGCAAACGTAGTTTTGGTAGATGTTCAAGTATTGTTTGTCCCCGCCTGCAGCACCTCAAAGTAATTCTGCCTTGTTTTTCCGTTTTCAGTGCATTGTTGTAACAGTTGGGTTTTTCATTTTTATTAATAATATTTTCCGTACCTATTTTTAGTGTAAATGCAATGTAGTTCATTTATTTAGATACGTACCATTGAAAAGTGTTTATAGACGTAAGAAAATGTTTTAGTAATCAGAGCGTAAGAAGATTAAAAACTCATTTGTATTTTTATAGTACAATATGATACAAGTGTGCTAAGTTGACTATTATATACAAGGCAACATTGTGTGATCCAAGAAAGCCGCGTATATTATGGTTACAGACACACGTGTTTCATACGACGTTTTTCAACACACTTGCGAGGAAAAAACAACAAGGCTCTTAATTTAGTAAGTTTTAAATTATTGAAACAGTTAGTATTAGTACGATTTTTCACATAAATACTGTTTGTTGCTAAAATTAATGTTATAACCCGACAAAATTATATCGCTTCTTCTTCTTTTAACTTACGACTTGGTACTAGGGTACAAATTTAAATTGGTCGGGTTAAAAAACTAAAGGCACTCGCACATTTCAATAATGTACTGAAAAAGCACGCGTGTTTAATATCTAGGATTATGAGCCAAAAATTGGTGGAAGAAAAACGTGATTTTGAGCAAGTGTTTTGAAAAAAGTTATTTGTCTGTACCTACATGCTTGATTGATCTTTGTCCATTAAATAAAATCTATAGAAAAAAATACGCTTTTACTTACCTAATTGTTTTATGATTTACAAATTAAATTCTTCCTCATCTTCTGTTTTTTTCGTTAAGCTAATACTTATCATTTCCAGTAGATCCGAGGAAACCTGTAGAGCGATCAAAATAACTTCTGTAGGAAAGGATAGTTTTAGAAATATTGTTAGTTGCCTCCTAGCAAGTGATATTTTTTGTTCATTATGTGCACTGTCTGGACATTTTTGTAAGCATTTAATGTTATCTCATTTGGAGATGTAAGTAGATATGTTTCACAGAGCAATAAACACCTTCTGTTAAGGTCATTTTTGTTATTATTTATGTGGATATGTGCCACTTGTCAGTTTTGTTATTATATCAATCAATCATGTTTTTTTCCTGTTGTCATCATGATAGTTAATATTTCTAGACCACGAAGAAATATACGTGACTATAATATTCTTATGCCTCTTAAATTCCTTGGTGGTAATACCTAAGTAGATGGTGACTCTCTTGCCATTTTTAATGGATTGATGTCAAATGCTACGAGCATATGTAAATGTGATCCAACTGGTTAAACGTATATTTTTTTAAGGATCAATTAAACAGAGTACCTGCGCAGTGTAGAGACCAGTCACATTACGCCTATTATAATAGATTTGTTTTTCAGGATCCGTTCAAATCGTCATGTCCAAGAAAGGCAAGCCTCTTCTATGTGTGGACGGCTACACGTATTTCAAAAAAACGAAGAAAAGTAATACGAGCAAGACGTCTTGGGCATGTTCCACTCATGTGCCTCGGGGGTGCAAGGCGCTGATACACACCACGGAGACAGAGATTATAAGAACCAATACTGTTCATAATCACTGAAGCAAAACGGTTAATGATGCCTTTAATAAACATTTTGATAGAGTCCCAGTCTAAATAAGTAATTCGTTTAGATTCATATATTTTTAGAAGTTTGCCAATTGTTATACTTTTTATGTATTTATTTATATAGATCTTGCATAGTTTCTTTCGCGGGCATTGAGCATGGAGACCGAATCCAGAAATTCCGTAACGAAAATAACCTAATACGCCCCACTCCGACCTGCACAGCGATGATACTTTTTAGTTTTTCCATCTATCGATGAATAGCAGAACTTTTAATGACTTTTTGAAATATCACGCTTGTCTCTTTAGTTAGTAGTTGTATCGGTTGTATTAATAAGATAAATAAATAATTATAATTGCATAAGTTGATAAAAAATGCTATGCAATAGCTTTACCGCGGCAGTCTCCGAGTGCCACACGTCTTCTTTTTTTCTATTGTATGTTTGACATCACAATACTGATATACTTCCTTTGGAATTAGGACATTCAGGGTTTTAATGTACTGATAAGTTGACAAAGAGAAGTTAACTTCCTATATTGATAAGGGTCAGTAATATGGTTACCTCATTAGCATTCATCATTTACTATTTAGTCAGCATCCCTGCAAAATAGAAAAGTATGTTCTTACGTTTAATTAATTGATCTACCTCAATTTTTAATATTGCTGTATTATTTTTGTTTTAATTCAATATCATTCTCGTATTTTGTATTGTTTTACAGTTTTATGATAATCAAATGCTTCTCAATTTCTTTAGTTCTTTTGTATCGTCTATTTTTGAACGTTGTTATAGTTTAACAAACGCCAAGGTAAGAAAAAAAAATGTTTACTCTAGAATACTGTTAAAACAAGTACACGATCATAATAATTTGTTTTAGAAATGTTGGGAAAAGTACAATTTTCAATATTTTTCATGAAGTTTTGAAATTATTTAATTAGTAATAGATTCGTTTTTACGTTTTAAATTTAATCACGCATGTTTTGTATTTTTTTCTAAATAAACTTTTTAAAATTATGGGCCTATCTCATTTATTCATTTCACACAAGGCTGAATATTAAGTTCAATTGAATTAAAACTTAAATATCCTGTAATATATTTTAAAGTGGTTTAACTTTTTAAAATATATATAGTTTTGATTAAAATAACGAATGTTTTTTTATATGTAACTCAAAAAAAAATTCAAAATTACTTTATTTTGCACATAGGCTATTGCTAGCACTTACACGTCCCAACATTGGCCCTCCCACAGCTTCGGGACAATTTTGGGCTAGTAACTAAATTCTAAGGTTTTTTTTTTCAGGACAAGTTCGAATGACAACTTCGATGCAAGGCAAGCCGCTGCTTTACTTGAATGGGTTTACCTTCTACCGGAAGTCTACCGCTCATATGTCCTAGAAAACAAGATGGGTATGCTCCACACACCATCCAAAGGGATGCCGAGCTGTCATCTACACGTATGCAGATAAAGTTATAAAGCAACACAATATTCATTCGCATTGAAACCTGTTAATTACGCCTCTTCAAATTGTATGTGTTTTATTTGTTTGACTGATAGTCAAAGCGCTCTTCCTATGATATAGTCCAAGAAGATAAAAATAAAATATTGAAATCTGCCTCCCTTGTTAACTGAACTTGAAAACTTAAATGATTTAGCTCTCTTAACTGCTATTCTATAAGAAGCACCTTTCAATCGACATTTGAAAAAAGACTACCGAACCAAAAACCAAAACCGGAGTGGTATGTTTTAATGTTGCAAACGTAGAGAAGTAGTATTGTAACAATCAATAGTACGAATTGATTCTGTGATATGAGTTTTTAGTAATGAGATTTTACTCCTTAAGATGGATGTTTAATAAAAGTAAAACATTATTACTTAGAACTGTAAATGGACGTACAACATAATGCAGATCTGATAATAAACAAAAAATCTTAGCATTTTCCCTTGAAATAGCAAGTCTTGCTAGATTTAGAAATACTTTAATAAATTGTAAGAAAAAGTTATGATAATTGTGGAAAAGTCTTGTTTTTTTCATCTTTGCTTTAGTATTTTTTCTATCTTGAAAAAAAATGTTTTAGGGATGTTCGTAAAATCTTGCAGAGGGAAGACTATGCTTCAGATTGGACAGTACAAATATTACTTACAAGGGCGAAGGGCTGAGGACTCGATGGATGTGTACCTATTTCAGCCTTAAGCAATCTCGCGTCAATATGTGTATAATATTATCATATATCTAATTATCACACAATTATTAGGAAGTCACCAATACAACAGGACAGGTTAATTATACCGAAGCGAAGTAACAATTTGGTAGTGCAAGTTTAAAAGCAATGATGAATAAATACATCTTCAAGTGAAGTTTATTTTAATTAATGTAAAAAATAAACATTTATTATATTTTCCTAAAAAAATATTACACTAAACTTGTTTATCTCATATAATTTAAGTTAAGTTCGTGAAATCACGACGCGGGAAAACCATGATCCAGATAGGACGGTACACGTACTGCTCGCAGCAGGTGTCGGGGGCGAGGACTCGGTGGTCGTGCTCGACGCACAACCACAAGCAATGTCGCGCTGCTGTACATACTTATGCAAATGAGATCATTAAACTTAATGATAAGCACAATCATTAGATATTTGCATCACTATAAACAACATATTTTGCAAGACCGTGTTGGATAAGTGAACTTATAAAATATGTCATACCTGTTCATGTTGTATTTTTATTACTCATTGGTTGGTGAGTTTATTCATAGTACTTTAAATATACAGGATGTTGTTTTGGTCAGCGACCTAACTCAGGGACAATGGTATGAGTTTAGAGAGAGCTTATTTAAAAAATTAATTAAAAAAATAAGTTTTTTCAAAGAATTATCTTTTCACGACATGTCTTAAAATTTTCACAACGAATTAACTCCAACAACAGGGGATACTAGCGCCCTCGCGTAACTAGTAAGCTACGAAGAGCCGACCGTGCGTTAGTAGTTTTTCGAATCACCCGCTTGTATCGCAATAATAAATTGGTTTTCTTTGTACAACCATTCCTGTGGTAGTGTGGGGTCGCAGATCAAAACAACACCTGTATATCAAATTCTTGAGAAAATAATATAAGTCGGTCTGTAAGTTTATTATACTGGTGTTTTGAAGGTCTATCTTTTGGATCAATAGTTAATTTGTATTTCCTATCACTGGTCCGGTCTGCTTCACAAGGGGCACATATATTGCTGTTTCAGGTAAGTTCGTAATGTCACGTCGCGGGAGGACTATGATCTTAATAGGACAGTACTCATACTGCTACCAAATAGTTAATGGGGCAATATCTCGGTGGATGTGCTCCACTCACCACCTTTATACGCACGTATAAAATCAAAATTATTATTAAATTTTATTACACACATAATCATAAGAAGCTCTTTGCTATGATAGTAACAGGTTGATTAAACTGAAATAAAAGATTTCCGAAAGATTTTTTTATAAAATAAATACGGTAACTAAACTGTTTATGTATTATTTACGAGCATAATAAGTGTTCTCTAATCTCTGCTAATGTTCATTGCCTTATTTTTTGCTTCTTCAATATTTTTGTATCTATTCGTAGCGAAAGTATACCGATTTATTTTAACGTTTAAATCCCTTTATTTAGTTAAGTTCGTGAAGTCTCGCCGCGGCAAGACCATGATCCAGATTGGTCAGTACACGTATAGATCCCAGAGGGTGGCAGAAGCGAGGACTCGGTGGGCTTGCTCCACTCACAATAGTTGTCGAGCGGCGGTACTCACGTATGACAACGAGGTTATTAAATTAAATGACAAACACAATCACCAGAAAGTCGATGATACAAAGTAATGGTAGATTAAAACGAAATAAAAAGATTAAGTATTTTTCAATTAAAATAAAAATATTTTCTGTAGAGTGAATGTAATATTACAAGTATAATAAAAGCTGTTTCTAATCTCTGCTGAAATTTATTGACTTACCTGTTTTACTATACTCCATACCATACCTTTTTTACATAACCATTGACTCGTACTTTTACTTCTACAATTATATCTGACGCTTGTAGTTGCGAAAGTATAACGAATTATTTTATTAAAACCTCTACATTTCAGTGAAGTTCGTGACGTCTCGCCGCGGGAAGACCATGATCCAGATAGGTCAGTTCACGTATAGCTTCCAATTGGTGTCGGGAGCGAAGACTCGTTGGGTGTGCTCCACGCATATCAACAAACATTGCCGCGCGGTCGTGCATACATATGACAACGAGATTATTAAACTTAATGATAATCACAATCATTGACTAATTTATACAACACAATAGATTGATTTTTAACCGAAATAATTAGATACTTAACTGTAAAATTAATATGTGTTCAACATTGTGTATAAATAATTTCTTAGTATTTTCTAATAGTTGCTGGTATAAGTCTCTGCATCCCCCAATTGGTGAACTGGTAGAAAATGGCATCAGACATTAAGCCCGCCAATTGTACAACTTACAGTGCAATAAAGTTTAAATAAATGAAAAATACCTTTTTGTCTCTGCACGAAACTCCCTCTTCCTACGAATAGTCTATTCCTTTACCCAAAGGTTTTCTGGAAGAGAACGCTTTTAGCGGTAAAACCGCTTTAGTCGTACATTGAGCCTGAATCCCTAGAGGACGCGTCCCCAGGTGGCGGATAGGGGGTACTCACCGGTAGCTTCTTCGTTTCGCCAGCGGGTACACGCGAAAATTTTGAGGTGAAGGTCGGAGTCTATCAGGGATCAGCTCTGAGCCCCTCATTTTTTAACATTGTCATGAACTACTTCACAAGGGACCTCCAGAAACCAGCCCCATGGACACTCTTGTACGCAGACGACGTGTTCCTTGTTGAGGAATCATTGCCCGAAATCCAAGACAATATCAACAGGTGGCTTAGGGCATTGCCCTTTCTTTGATGTCAGCAGCCATTGCTGCCCAGGCAGTGCAGTGTGGCAGGCAGGCAGTACCTACCATCGAAGGAACCCCTCTGAATCAAGTACAGGAATTTAAGTACGACGGATCTATAGTCAACATCAGAGCGGACATGGAAGGAATTTTGGAAAACAGAATCGGGACTGGCTGGCTTAAGTGGAGACAGCTTTCTGGGGTCCTCTGTGATGCAAAGATGCCTATTAAAACCAAAGGCTACATGTGCAAACAAGCTGTCAGACCGGATATGCTCTATGGATCCGAGTGCTGGCGGATGAGGAAAAGTGAAGAACGAAAAATGCATGTCGCGAAAATGAAAATGCTACGATAGGCAGGCGGCGTTGCAAGACTCGATGAAGTCCCGAATAGGTACATCCGTGGAACTTTCAAAGTAGCCGAAGTTCATGAAAAAATGCGGGAAAGCCGGTTGCGCTGGTTCGGGCATGTAATGCGCAGGGCCAAAGAAAACATGACCCGGCAAGTTTTGGCCATAGAGGAGGGCAAGAGTGGCAGAGGATGTCCCACCTGGGCGCGAACCGTCCAAAAGGATATGTTGACGTGGAATTTGATGCCAGAAATGACACAAAATCGCCAAGAGTGGCGTAAAAGTATCAGGAGGGCTGACCCTAAATAGGGAAAGAGCCAGGGGATTGATTGATGTTGTGCAATGAAGAGTTATATTATTGTTATTCAATATTTATTCTACTTTACTTTGTATTTTCAGTTTCTTTAATTATCTCTGTCGATAAAGGCATATTTTAATTACGTTCATACCTCTACATTGTAGTGAAGTTGATGAAGTCTCGGCACGGGAAGACCATAATCCAGATCGGCCAGTTCACGTATACTGCCAAAGCGGCGTCGGGAGCAAGGGCTCGTTGGGTGTGCTCCACCCATAACTGCAAGCATCGTCGCGCGGTCGTACATACATATGACAACGACATATTGAAACTTTTTAGGGTTCCAAAGCCGAAAAACGGAACCCTTATAGTTTCGTCAAGTCTGTCTGTATGTCTGTCTGTCCGTCCGTATATCACAGCCACTTAATACTGTTACTATAAGCATCATACAGTTGAAATTTGGTAGGAAGATGTATGATATGACGTTGTTATAATAATGTTAACACTATGAAAAACGAAGTTATATTTTCAGTCAACAAAATATTGTTATATTTTAGCTATGTGGATTCCCTAATTCAGTTAAAATTGGTACGAAACCCGCAGTGCGTGAGTCCGACTCGCACTTAGCTGGTTTTTAGGGTTTTGTAGCCGAATGGCAAAAAACGGAACCCTTATAGTTTCGTCAGGTCTGTCTGTCTGTCTGTCTGTCCGTCCGTATGTCACAGCTATTTTAATCTATAACTATAAGTAATACACAATTGAAATTTGGTAGGAAGATGTATCCTGTTCGGTAAGCGGTTATTACCGATTCTCATACAAAAAATAAAAAATAACGACATTTAAGGGGGGTTCCCATACATGAAACTAAAACCAAAGTTTTTTTTTGTCAAGCGTGTGGGGAGTTTATGGATAGGTCTTTTAATATGACATAGAGGTTCCTTAAATCATTTTCTTTTAAAGTCTAACGTTTCATAGCTAGACGCTTCCAAAGTGGTAAAATGGGCGCCCCCCCCCCCCCCATCTAACTTCTAAACCAAGCAAGTGTAAATTTTGAAAAAAATATGCAATGTAGATCTTAACAAATACTTTCAACGAAAATTAGTTCGGACGGGATCAAACTAGTACTTTTTGAGATATAGTACATTTTCAACAACCGCAAACATAACTTTGTACTTCATACAAACACTATGAAAAACAAAGTTATATTTGCAGTCAACAAAATATTGTGGTATTTTACGTACAGTAGAAGTAAGTGGATTCCCTCATTCAGTTAAAGTTGGCACGGAACCCTCAGTGCGCGAGTCCGACTCGCACTTGGCCGGTTTTTTATAAACACAATCATTAACTGTTGATACTAAGTAACAGGTCAATTGACATAAAATAATTAGACACTCGAAAGTATATTTCGAAGTAAAATAAAATGTTTGCCACCTTTTGAATAAATTATTTCTTATGATATAGGTTTTTACTTATATCTGCTGATAGACATTGACTTACCTCTGCATTTTTAGTTTCTTCAATAATCTGTGCTGCCATTATTCATGAAATTAAACTGAATTATATTAATTACGTTCAAACCTCAACATTTCAGTAAAGTTCGTGAAGTCTCAACGAGGGAAGACTATGATCCAGATAGGCCAGTACACGTACAGCTCCCAAAAAGTGTCGGGAGCAAAGACTCGCTGGGGTTGCTCCACGCACAACAGTAAACAGTGTCGTGCACATGTATACACCTTTGAGAATAAGGTCATAAAAATAAATGTTAAACACAACCATTAATTACATAATATTGAAGTGAGCATCTTCGAAGGAGTCACTTCAAACTAGTAAATAAAGTACACATCAAATCATTTTACTTTCTGAAGCATGTATGTGAAACCACATCCGCAACCGATGTATCTACGTGACGTTGGTGTTTGTATGCGCAACTTAGGCAACAAATCAACAAATCGTAAAATATGTGATGTTAGATTCAAATGTCCTGTTTTAAAATAAGATAGTTAGTATGAGGTAGTAGTATCTATTCGGTAAGTAGTAATTTTGCAAGAAAGGTTTTAAAGGTCCCAAGGAAAAGTGGGGTTGTTCGTCCCACAACAACAGAGGTTGCTGTGATTGTACGTACGATACAAATTGAGATCGAAAAATCAAATATTTTTTTGCAAATATAAACATCTGCGGTTAATTTAGTTCTTATTTTATTTGATTCGAAATTTCTGTGGTAAAAAGATACAGTGTCTTACATTGTGATCATTTTTTTTTAACTGACATTGGTTTCTAAAAATAATAATTTAAAAAATCATTATTTTATGCCTGTGATGAGGATTTGACGATTTCAAAATTATTGTAATTGCACACCTTGGTTTTCCAAGCAGCCTTTTTTGTGAGACTACAGTCTCTATATTTTGGTAGCCCAACTTTTTGAAATTAAATAATAATATGATGATACGATGCTAAAAAAATGCAGTTTTATTTTTGTTTCACTTATAAAGCGTCAAGAAACACTAGATGACGTACCTATAAAAAAAATGCTTCATGATTTCATTAATTACAAATGAATGCAATTTAAAAATAATTTCTTTATATTTATTTGTTACAGTATAATTTTTCCCATCGGTAATTTTAAAACAAAGAAATGATTGCAAAAATGTAAACAGACCCTTACTCATTATTTTGATGTTTATGTAATTTTTCAGTGGAATTTGAAATCGGCCCGTTTGCTCATTCAATTTTTAATGCGCCTAACATGGAACAAACAAGGTTCATTCCGTCCAGAAGAGGCAAGATGCTGTTAGAAGTCGGAGGGTTCACATTCTGTACTCAAGCGAAGACAGGGTTGAAAACAAGATGGGTGTGCTCTACACATAACCATAAGAAGTGTAGAGCTGTCGTTCATACAATTAATGGAGAAATAATTAAGATAAAGAATGAGCATAACCATATCCGATATTTTACTTAAAAAATAATAAATTATATTTTACTCTCATCATTTCTTAGAGAAGCATCCTACTTTCTTGGGAGCGCTTAAAATCTATGATACTCACCTATTGATTACACATTTATGTAATCTGTTTGGACCATTCTGGTTTGAATTGATGAATAAGTACTGTACTTCAGCATCTTGTTAAAATTTCTATGACATTACGAGTCAATTTTTAAATTATTCTTACAATATTGCAATTATGTTAGTTTTTTTTGTTATTTTACGCCGCCTCAGCTGTTTCTGCGTCACCCAGTGGTTGACTGGTAGAGAATGCTTTAAAGCTTTAAGTCCACCATTTGTACTTTATTTTGTTTGTGCAATAAGAAATATATATAAATTAATTGCAATAAAATTGAGTGAAAGCGATTGGTAGGAACGCGAGACTGCAAAGATACCATTATAAACTTATGTAAGACGTTATTACAAGGCCTGCTAAATACATTATGGCTGCCTGACTATGTGCTCAAAAACATATAATAGTATTTAAGATGACATCAAAAACCTTAAAATTAAAAAATTGAAATCAGAACTATATAGGTGGCTTATCGATGACTTGATGACAGACTTATAACATGGAAGACTTTATTGATTAATGCTAATACAATTAATTTAATCTGAAATGTTTCAATTCATTCAATATGATGTCAATATGTTAATTGTTATACGTAATTTGTACCTAATTAATATCATTTTACATTTTTTATACCAACAAAAGAAACAAAAGATGTGCACAAATTTACCAGTATGTATCATTAAAAACCATGTTTTTAGCAAATAAATATTCTGTTTCTGATTCTGATAACATCAGTTATTTTTTAGTTTCACTTCAAGTAAGTAAAATCTCTTTTGGTGTCAAACATTACAACGGTATGACAATGCAAAATAAAATCTCATGTGTGCAATAGGTACAAAATTAGTATCATCAGAAAGAGGCAAACGTTTAAAAAAAACATAAGAAGCACACCTTTTTTTTAAGACTACAAGTTTAAAAAAATAGTAGATGGGTTTTCCCTACTGCTTTAAAGGCGAATATTTCGCCTTTCTGTTATAAAAGCTAGAGAACTATGCACAAAGTTAAAAAAAACTCATCATATTTATAATTAATACCATATTTTGATATCTGACAAGATACTTACTCTATTAAAATATTTTGCAACTACTTTTGGCACTGGCCCATAGCATAATAGTTATGATACCTACGAAGTTATATATAAGTTATAAAATGAGACAACTGTATACTTTATGATATCCCATTAGCGCTATCGGTCTAATATTTCGTACGAAACGATTTTCCATATTTTAATTATTCTTCATTAAACGGTTATTTGTCGATAGTAAAACAGGCCTTTAATCAATGCAAGACCAGTTATATTGTTCTTAAGTATCTGTATCATACAGTTTCTGAAATCACAAAATTATTTTAATGTGTCATATTTACCAAATATCTGTCTTTCAAAAAATGAAATTCCTAATTTGATTTTTCATTACAGGTAGTGTACAATTCGTACTGTCACAAAAAGGGAAACAACTGCTGCAGTACGAAGGTTACACATATTGCTTGAAAGCATCGAGCGCCAATGGGAAATGCCGGTGGTCTTGTTCCACTCATTGTGCTCGTGGATGTAATGCCATCATACATACATTTAAGGAATATATTGTAAGTGTAAAAAATAAACATAAGCATTAAAGATATATCTGACATCAAGGTCCGTCGCTTGCCTTATAAAACACCCCGACGTCAATCCACACTGAGCCCATATGGCGGCGTTGTGGCGTAATTGCTCATACTATCTCGTACTTGCGATAAAAAGGATATTGCAAATTACAATTTTGAAAGGCTGTGTGTTTTCGTTTCCAAATAGAGTCATGTCAGTTTTTAAACCGTATTAAATTGTCAATAAAGTCAATTAAGCTTTGTAATCAACTTTTTTGATTCACAAGATATACAGGGTGTTGTTTTGGTCAGTGACGAGCGACTCAGGGGTGGCTGTACAAACGATACTGATGCCAAAAAAATATATAAAAACCCACAAAAACTTTTTTTAAGCGGTACAGCAATCGAGTTAAAACTACCAACACAAGGTAGCCTCTTCGTAGCTTACTAGCTACGGCGTAGTATTTTGCAGATAAGTGCTAGCTCCGCGCTAGCGTGCAAGTATTCCCATTAGTTTTGTATTTTTTTTTAATGTTGTGAATAGGTTTTCTTGTATAAAACTTGCTCAGAATTTAAAGAAAACATTTTTTTTATAGAATAAGCAGAACTCATATTATCTCAACCCTGAGTTGGATGTCACTGACCAAAACAACAGCCTGTATACTAAATAGTCTTTATAATTGTAGTTTTGGGAGATGTAGAATTGGATGAGTATTTTCTAAAAGCAAGCACGTAAGTAGAGATATTGCAGAAACTGCGAATGAAAATTTTATATTAGTGCATTTTTAAGTGATTAAATTAATTAATTTCATGTGAGATAATATTTTTCAAAGTCCTATTTTAATTCTTAAACGATTCTCAGTTACAAAAACATACAATGCATCATAGCATCCTTGCCGCAAGGAAATGGTTTCGTTTTTGAATAGGTAGATATTAAGTTATTTTTTTATGTTGCATGTCTTAGTTTTATTTTTTTCTTGTTTGTTATTAATAAAAAATATGTAATGTATATAATTGATTATATTTTATAACAAAAAGTACTCTAAGTACCAGTTCCACCATCCAAAAATAAGCACTAACCAATGAATTATAAAAAACACCCATACATAAATGTTGTTCATAAATATTATAAAATAATAATTTGTTTTTCAGTGCCAGGAAAAGTGGCAATATTTAAGTGCATTTAAACGTATACACGTTCAGTCAGAGAACTTCCACTCGTCCAAACACAACGGATACTCGTTCCAAAAAGAGATGAGTGTGTAGCACTCATGTATCGGAGGCTGTAAAGCGTCGGTACGAGTACACCTGTGGATAAGGCAATAGTTCTGAAGATCTGTCGAACATAACCATTAAAACTTATACATTAATTTATTATTCATGTTTTAAAGATGTGCCGCATGGCGTCAGTTCAACCTTTTGTATTAATCATGGTTGTGTAATAAATAAGTAAACTTTTCCATGACCGAGTCTCGCAACAAGTGGGTCTTAAAATGAACATGGAGAAGACGAAAAGTATGTCGAGTTCCCTTGTTGTACCCACTCCAGTATCCATTGGGAACTCAACTCTCGAAGTTGTCGACGAGTACGTCTACCTGGGACAAGTGATCCAATTGGGTAGGTCTAACTTCGAGAAAGAGGTCAATCGACAAATTACGCAAGAGTGTCTTCTCATCTCATCTACCTCAGTGTCTAAAGACAAAAGTCTTCAACCAGTGTGTGTTACCAGTGATGACATACGGATCCGAAACATGGTCTCTAACTATGGGCCTTATAAAGAAGCTCATAGTCACACAACGAGCGTTGGAGACGGCTATGCTGGGTTTTTCTCTACGGGATCGAATCAGTAATGAGGAGATACGTATAAGAACTAAGGTAACGGACATAGCCTTGAGAATCAGTAAGCTCAAGTGGCAATGGGCAGGGCACATAGCGCGAAGAACTGATGGCCGTTGGGGCCGGAAAGTTCTAGATTGGAGACTTTTCGACCAAAGACGCAGCGTAGGACGTCCACCAACAAGATGGACAGACGACCTTATAAAGATTGCAGGATCAAACTGGATGTAGACCGCTAGTAATCGGTCGCTGTGGAAAGCCGTGGGGGAGGCCTATGTACAGCAGTGGACGTCCTTTGGCTGATAATGATGAATGATGATGATGAAGTAAACTTTGTGTTCTTAAAATACAAGAAAATAATAATTTTCTGCAAGAATATTTGGTGTCACAAACTAAATGTTGCTACGATATCGTTGTCTGTTGTGCCAATGTCTTCGAAAATCGAAACATTATGTTGTGATATCATAATGTTTATTATTGATATTGTCCAATTGACATTAATTTCGTTTGAAGGGTACACGTACAGAAGGACGTACAAGCAATGAGGCGCCAAAGTTCTATGGGTGTGCTCTTTAAAGAGTTACCCCGGACGCATCTACACGGGGTAACACACACATTAAAGCAGTTTTAAGCTATTATAGTCATTAATTAAATTACTTCTAATTTTTAGAACCGTAGACCTCTATTTAATTGTAGGAAACAATAAGGTTTTGTCATTGACCGATGTGACTATCTTGTCTTATCTTAACCAGCAAATATCCTTACTACACAGTTAAAAAATCACAATTTTTTTTAACCAATAAAATTACACTTTATAACTTCACAATTTTATTCCTACACTTCCAAGGCAATAGATGAAGCAAATTTAAATAATAAAATATTGAAAAAACAGACTAAATTAACCACATAACTTATTTATCAATAAAATTAATTACAAAAAATATGACCGACTTCAAAACCATAATGTAATTAGAAATCTCGAATAAAATTTTGACCGCGAACACGTACTTTTTGGAGTCGGTGCACTGATAGTTGATGCTCGAGATAGTCAAAGAGATTGTACAGACAAAAAAAATATTGTTCACCTAAAATACCTATTTTAAGTTCTGTCATTATAATCCCTGAACCCCTAAGTGTTAAGGAGTTCCACCATCAGCTCAGTTCAACTCATTGTTGACTATTAGACGCAACAATATGTCAACATAAGGATTCTAGTAAAAAACAGTATATGTGCCTTTAAAATTTGAGAATTTTCGTCGATTGCACCAAGATTCCATCATCAGATCCCGACTTGGCGACCTCTAGGTAGGCTAAAAAAAATTCAAATCGTTCTACAAACGGCTATGATATGACTGTTACATAGCCCAAAAAAGAGAAAAAACCATACAGTCGAATTTGTAACCTCTTCCTTTTTTGAAGTCGGTTAAAAAGGTTTTCTGGCAGTCACCAACATACACATTAAAATCCAAAAAAATGTATCATCATTTTAACAGTGTAAAACTTTGATAACGAAGACAGTAGTTCCTATATTAATTTTTTTGTTCAGTACAATTTATAATTTCGCAAAAAGGCAAAACAATGTTGCTTTTGGATGGTTCCACGTACCGCAAGGCGCATTTGCAGTTCGGTAAAAAAATACGATGGGTGTGCTCCAAACAGAAAAATTGCAACGCACGCCTGTTCACGTTTGATGAAGACGATGCCGTCATTGCTAATGGCAATCACATATGTCAAAAAATAAATTATGAATTTGTCCAGTGTTTCTATTATTTCTTGTATTTAGAAAATAAATCTTATCTATTCATGAATGCCTTGATTTTCTGCCTGTATGAAAGGTAGATAAGCAAAGATGAAAAAAAAACTGTAAACTGTTTTTGTAAACAGGGTTCTTTTACTCACTCTACTGAATTATACCTACCTCCTTCCTACCTTAATACAAATTAAGAAGGAGTTACTTTGTATTAAGGTACACGGGGACAATTCTCGTGCAATTCGTCTACGAAAAAAGGTCGATTTTTCTTTCGAAAAAAGTTCGATTGCCGCGAGAATTGGCCTGCAGGTGTAACATAAAATACATCATATTATGGGTAAACCAAAAAGCAGTCATGTAAAAGTTACTTAGATTTTGTATTTATTTATTTTGTTGAGTTCATAACTTCGAAAAAGGGCAAGACGTTAATTATGTTCGAAGGCTATACGTACAGAAGGGCGTATCAGCAAAGTGGTTGTAAAACTCGATGGGTGTGCTCCAAACTGAAGAATTGCCCCGGACGCATCTACACGCATGATGAAAACGACGTCATCATTGTACAAGGAATAGACACTCGCTAACGCATTTTTTTGTTATATGCAACACTATGGATGCCTAGGAAAATATTGATTTCCTATTTGTTTTTCTGAATCTCCTATAATTATGATATCCAACGAATCCAACAAGAAGGAACTATGTTTTTTTTTGTGAAAGTTATTGTTTAACTTAGGGTAATCTTTTCTTTTTTGTCTGTATTTAGATTTTCATATTGTGTGTACATTTACCATTTTATGATTTTTTCGCTATAGGATTACTTATCAATATCTACTTATAAACGACTTAAAGAATCATTGAAATTTAATTCAGTATCATGTAAAATACTATCGAAGTATTAAGTCAGCTTCTTGTTATTTTGATTCTTGCAATATAAATTAAATCACTGTTTTTTTCTTTAACGTAAGTTGCCAGTGTTCACTCACCATTGTTAACGTACAGAATTACAATTTATCATAACAATACCAAAATGTCGAAATTGTAACTATAAAGTTGGTAAAACCACATATTATACAGTATTGGCCTGTAATAGATAGTAAAATTAAATCGGTGATTCTACAGAGTATACATAGTTACCTTAACTTGCTCATAGTGCTCAAAACTGGTTTAACTCAGAGATATAGTAATCCAAAGTTTCAACTCGATTTAGTAAATGACAATGTTTAACTCTATGACTGGACACATTTGCTTGCCATACATTGCTGGTTCGATTTATTTTATTAGATAATAAAAAAGTATTTTTCATTATATGAAATAAACGCTATTTATGATTACTAAGGTACTGGTTACATAAAAGGCATGTATTTCTTATTTTGTGATCTTTACATCATCAGCACGGGGCAAGCCATTGATTGAATACAAAGATTATAGATACGTGCATCATATGTTTTTATCCAAGAGCATACGATGGGCCTGCTCTTCCAACAAATGGTGTACGACGAGTGTGCATACTAGGGATTTCACACTAGTCAAGACAGCTGGCGAACACACCTCGAATTGTTCTAAATATAAGTACAGTTACGAAAGTCTTTCGTGCATATTATAAACAGGGTCACTAAAGAAATCTATTTACAATTAAAAATTGTTTGTATTGGTTTCAGTGACGTTGATAAAGACTGCAAAGGGTAAAACAAATATAAAAGTAGGAAAATATACCTATTATTTGAAGCCAGGAAACTGTGGAAAAAAAGCGAACAAGCAGAGGTGGTGTTGTACTCAAAACAAGTACTGTAAGGCGTGCCTTCATGTGGTGGATAATAAAATTGTTGCAATATTCGATAAACATGACCATGACAAGAAATGATTAAATGTAACTATGTTGTTTTTGCACAAAGCATCAATGGCAATTACCATCAAATAATTCAAATATGGAAAGTCATTTCATTTAAAGTATTTGACAAATAACGCTAATTTATCGTTAACATATAAAAACTTATAAGGAAATTATGAATCAGTTCACACAAAGATGCTGCACATAATACTCGGGCGGTAGTCTTTCGATATAAAGTAATGACAGTCGCTTACAAAGAGTCAGCTTGTCGTCGACCTAAAGCCGAATGCGGTCGAATTGTCGTTGAAATACCGTCAATATCACGTCGACTTATCATCGACACGGTTATCAAAAATTTACAGCCGTTTGTTTAAGATCCCTCCATACTATCTATACGACCTCCGTGGTCGAGTGGCTAGCACGCTGGTTACAAGCGTCGCCATCTCGTGAGGTTCCGGGTTCGATTCCCGGTCGGGTCAATCGGGGTAGAAAACGATCTTTTCTATATTGTCTCGGGTCTGGGTGTTGTGGTACCACCGTTGTGTTTGATTTCCATAACACAAGTGCATTGGCTACTTACTTTGGGATCAGAGCAATGTATGTGATTGGTGTCCAATTTATTTATTTATTTATTTATCCCAAGTCGCTGTGCGTATTTGCGACTTTAGCAGCAATGCAGTCGCGATGCAGCATTGATGCAGACACAAAATATCAATATTTACACACTGCGCTATTTTTAGCCTCGATGCGAGTCGCAATGTAGAAGTTGGAAATTAATAAATTATGTACTGTATTTTGGCGACTATTATCGATATTAACGTGCATTAGCATCAATGCTAATGCGCGACTGCATCGATGCTAAATTAAAGGTGTTAATCGCATGAGTCGCGATGCTGCAGCGCATATTCAAAACGCTCGACTGCGTCGATGCTCAAAGTCGCAGTGTGTATACATCCGTCATGTGAATCTAAATCCGAATAAAATCGTATATGTTTTTCTATTTCAATCGTCTAGCACTGAGATTATGCACTTGAACGCGAAAGTTTAAAAGCTTATTCCAGCAGTTATATTGCTGTTGTAGGTATGTGTAATCAAGTGCTGCTCGATTACACCAGCGTCTTTTCGAAGGACCAGTTTATGATTTTGTTTTTAAAACCGAATTTTCTTCTTTTCAATGCATTACACGGCGAAGTTATGAAATATTTTAATGTTGACTTTTAAAACCCTATCAATTGTGTTCATCTAACTGTAATATATTTATTACATTATCTTCAACCAACTTTTGTCTTTTGTTGCAGTATCCCAACTACTGGGTATTCAATTTGTACTCTGAATTCTATTTCTAAAATATTTAATACTTCTTCTGAAATTTTGTGACACATATTACCTATATGCTACCATATTATCATTTACTTCCTATTATATGTTCAGTTCCAAAAATCATTTTTTATTTACTACAGCGTAACTTTGAAACACTCAAACTTATAATTATTTTCAGTATTCGACGTCAAGTTCTCGGAATCTCCGAAAGGCGATAGAAACGTGGTTGTAATTGGCAACCAGTTTTACAATAAGAAGGACTCCAGTCGCCCGTCAGGGAGTGGGTGGGCGCGGTGGGTGGGTGCTAAGTCCAACAAGGGGAGAATGGCGAAGTTAAAAACCATCATGGACATCGCTGTCTCGGTATATGACGTACACAATCACCAACCATGATGGGTGACCATCATTCTTTACAGCGACTGCTTACAAACGGTTTGCATCCAGCGTTTGCATTCTGCACGCTTCATAAAAGAGAGCAAAATGTATCTGAGCAATGCTATGTATAAGTTTTACGTTATTATGTACTGCGATCAGGCCAATAAAAACAAACAGTTACAGCTGCTTGGTATAAGTACCAGGAGGTACCTTTATTTTCAAAGATTATTAATTTATGCATCTTTAATTAATTCGTGTTAAAAGTTCTTATCCTAAAGTTTTCGTTACAGCAATTGTAAATAGCGATTTTCTATGAACAGAAATATTTTTTCTTCCGCCTTTAAAAATGTTTTCTCTCCAATGACCTATACCAAATAAATTATTATTAGATTTTTGAACAATATAACTTATTTAAGTGTGCCTGTATTTTCAGTTGCCATGTACATAATGTCAAAGAGAGGCAAAAGGAACCTGTACTTGAACGGTTACAAGTATTATCACAAAATCGACTCAAGATTCTCACGAACCTGTCCCAGAATGACGTGGGCCTGCTTCCGGATCTATGCTGGATGTAGAGCAAAAGTCGTCACCATCGGCGATACTATAGTTTCAGTAACAGAAACGCACAATCATTTACCTTGAACATTGATGTGACTTGTTTTTTTTCCTGATAACCTGTATAACTAAACAAAATAAAAAATAAACAATAACAATACCTTCTGAGAAGAAAATGTAACTTAAAATCTATCAGATAATATTACCTAATATGTATATTTATAAACTTTGTCTTGGTTTTCTAATAAATTGTATTTTATATGGATGTATTTATTTTCTATCAAACAACCATGTTATTATGACATACTGTCATATATGACTGTCTGTCTGTCTGTCCGTCTGTCCGTCTGTCCGTCTGTCCGTCTGTCCGTCTGTCCGTCTGTCCGTCTGTCCGTCTGTCCGTCTGTCCGTCAGTCCGTCAGTCCGTCAGTCCGTCAGTCCGTCAGTCCGTCAGTCGGTCAGTTGGTCAGTTCGTCAGTCCGTCAGTCCGTCAGTCCGTCAGTCCGTCAGTCCGTCCGTCAGTCCGTCAGTCCGTCAGTCCGTCATTCCGTCCGTCCGTCCGTCCGTCCGTATGTCACAGCCATTTTATTCTGTAACTATAAGCATCACACTCTTGAAATTTGGTAGGAGTATGTATCATGTTAACCGCTTAACGATTCTCACACAAAAAATAAAAAATAATGTCATTTAAGGGGGGCTCCCATACATGCTACTAAAACCAAAAAATGTTTTTTTAGTCCAACCTATACGTGTGGGGAGGTGTCTTTGGATTGGTCTTTTAAAATGACATAGATGTTTCTAAAACCATTGTCTTTTAAAGTCTTCCGTTTCATTGCTAGATGCTTCCAAAGTGGTAAAATGGGCGTCCCCCCCCCCCCCATCTAATTCTAAACTAAGCGAGTGTAAATTTTGAAAAAAATATATAATGTAGATCTTAACAAATACTTTCAAAGAGAATTGGTTCGGACGGGATCGAACGAGATGTTTTTGAGATATAGCACATTTTCAACAACCGCAAACATACCTTTGTACTTCATAAAAACACTATGAAAAACAAAGTTATATCTGCTGTCAACAAAATATTGTGGCATTTTACTAAGTGGAAGTAAGTGGATTCCCTAATTTAGTTAAAGTTGGCACGGAACCCTCAGTGCGCGAGTCCGACTTGCACTTGGCCGGTTTTTTATAATCTGCATGTCATTGGACTCAATCATTTCCAAAGCATGTCAGTGCAGGTTTTAAACTCGTACTCATACTCAAGCGTTTATTTGCCAAGAACACAGTTAATAAAGATAACATTTAATAGTAAGTAGCATAGCAATTAACACGTTCATGCACGCATACCACAATAGTCATCTTTTGTGCCGTGGCGCATAAGAACTGCATACAAAGTTTTAGGACGTCCACACTCGTATCGCCATATAGCAAACAAAATATTGCCTATTGTATGTCGCTAACGTCCGTAGACGTTGACTGGCAGTACAACCGAACACGACGTTTGACGACGTTGTTCATGTGTGTGTGGGTATTTCTATATGCGTGTGTGAATAATTTTTAAGTAACAAAAAAAATGTATTGTAGCGCTAGAACTTTGCAAATTGGACACGATGCGGCGCAATGACATAGCTACCTGAAGATTACACAGAGATTCGACGTCGCCAGCCGTTGTGCTTTGAAATACAATAAAACTTAGGACGTGGTTAGACTATGTGCCTCATCAGGAAGATCATTTTTGGACGTTCTATAACGTTGTTAGAACGAAAGTGTTAAGAAGTTATTACAAACAAATTAAAATTATTAGATCTCTTTAGCAGGTTTATCTTTTTTGTAGGGCACATTTGACCATGTTTTTTATTTCAGGTATCCATTACGCCTTCACAGAGTCCCTCCGTGGCTGCCGCATCATCGTCGTCGAAGGCTACCGATTCGCCATCAAAAACAAGAGCAAGGCTCGCGTGCCCACTAACAAGATTCAATGGCGGTGCTCCACTCACGGCAAGCACGGGTGCAAGGCGGTCCTCTTCACTTCCAGAGACGAGATTATCTACTTGGAGAATATACACTCTCACCCACCGCTTACCGACAGGAAAGCGAGGAACAAGTTCTTTTTCCCGATTACCAGCGTCAAAAAGTACTATGGAGTGTAGAGCGGATGTTGCAATAGGTTCAGCTCGTTTAGTTCCAATTTATTTATTATTATTATTTTTGATATCTGTTTTGGTGGTATTAGTTTTTCAGTAATTTACTTGTTTTATAAATTGTAAATTCAACGTGAGTTCTAGTCAGTTAATCTCTAATTACCTTCTTATTGTCTATCGTTTGTTATATGATGTCAAATAGCTATCATAAATGCGTCAATTGTAAACGTATGAAGAAATAGACTGAACAGCATTAACGCTAGTGAATGACTGTTAAGTTTCTTAAAAAGATTTTTAAAAACGCTGAAAGACTTTCTAAAATATTTAACGGAAAAACCACCATGAGTCGATCGAGGTTAAGTTAGTAAATTAGTTAAGGAACATTGTATACGAATTGGAAACATCATTACAATCTAGTCAAACTTAAAGTTTAAAGATGGGTTCAATCATCGTCACTAAAAGCCATTAAGATATTGAAAATAACTATGACTGATGATGAAAAAAAGGTACGTAGAAATGCGAATGTAAGCCTTTAAAGGTAGAGATAGGTTTCCTTAGCAAGGATTTTTGATGGTTAAATGGGAAAAAAATATTAAGGAATAAAATTATATGGTTTCATAATTTTCATAAAATGAAGATCTATTTTATGATAGTTAGTTGTTATAAAAATGATGATAAAAGCAAATATTTGCATTGGCAAAATGTGGCAGTTTTAAGATTATAAAACAATTAGATCAAGGCAATTTTGTTTTATTTTATTTGATTTAAAAAAATACTTCAAATCCACCGTACACATTTATAAAGCTGATATTTAATTACGATTATGTCTTAGTAGGACCATACTTAATTAGGATTTGTGTACCTTAGTCATAATATGAGATTGGTAAATGTATTAATCACTTATTTAAACAATTAACTATTTTGGTGTCTATTTAACCGATTTTACTAGGTATATACATATTAGTTTATAAAAATATATACATAAAAAATAATAGTTCACCGATCAAAAGACCGCAAGTTCCATTTTTTTAATTTAACTTGACGATTTGAAACACTTGCCTTCTGCAAACCATAGCTAAACCCACGAGTATTTGATTTACCTTTTACGCGCCACATTTTACTACAATTATTAGACGAAATAAGACATAATTACATACATAATAGATTACATAGTTTGGAAGTTGGCGGTGCTTCACCCTCGTACAGTTCCGCGCAGTCGGTTAGTTGTTGTGACAGGCCACCGTAGTCGAAATCGGCTAGGGGGACTTTTAATGGTAATTATAATGATTCCACTAGTAGATAAATAGAATATTAAAAAATATTTTTCTGTGTATAAATAGTAACTAGACATAAAATCATTAATATACGTACTATAGTAATATGTAACACCACACAATAATATCATGAGATTCTGAGTAATAAAGGTGAAATTTTCAAAGCTCTCTAAATAAATCAAAAAGTAGATTGACTCACTTTTCCGCTCCTAATGTCGGTAACAATATAATCAATAAAATGTTATTGAACTTTTATTTGCCTTTATTTACTTTTACTTTTAACTTGAATGCAATCAAAGTTTTTGCAAGAAGAGACCGAAAGTATAGATGTGGGATTCTATTTGTTCTACTAGATTTTATTCTTTTAACTTATAAGTACCTTCCTTTAATCGAATGACTTCTAGTTATTTTAAAATCATATTAACTTTCTTTTGCATTATATAGTCAGATTTAGTATTCCAAAATTGAACTTCGAATTCTCTTCCCCCTTCCCCCTCGGACCGCTCCAAGAGTGCACGCTTATTCTGTACCTTTTTGTCTTTTTTTAATATCATTTAAATAAACATTTTATAAAAATAATTGCGCGTCACAAAATAGGAGTGCATGAGATGTAGGAAGGTCGCGATGTGCGTGCGCCTGATACAGTCGTAGCTCATAAGCCCCGCCCCTTCACGCTCCGAGCGCCGTAGCATGTCTACGAGCTTGCTACGACATTGCTACGAATGAACGATCTTGGTGCTACGAAGGTAACTCTGTGTCCCGCTGCGCTCCTGGTACATCGAGCATTGCTACGACTAAGAAAAGAGGTATCTGCATTTATTTATTTTTTTAAATTGAGTTAAATTTTGCCAATTTTTCTGAGTTCTGTCTGCCTGGTACATTCTCACAAAACTATGCCGCTTAAACGCTCTACGCCACCCACCGTCAAAGGCAAGGGCTCCCCTGCCGCTCCCCTTACATCAAAAATCAGTACCGGAAGTGCACCGAAACAACCTTTTGAGTCAGAAACCCAGCCTGAACGGAGCTGTGGTGGGTCAAAACGGAAACGAGAGGATGAAAATATCGATGAGCTAAAGACTGAGATGAGAGGCCTATTCTCATCACTTATAGAATCGATTGAGCAACGTTTCAGTGAAATCAAACAGCAAAATAATGAGTTGAGTGCCGCATTGCAGTTAATCTCCGACAAATACGATGTAGCTATAGACAAAATTAAAAAACTGGAGGAGGAAAGACAACAAGATAAGCAACATATAATTTACTTAGAGGACAGGATAGAGACACTAGAGAGAAAAAATAAGGCAACATGTTTGGAGGTACGTAACATACCTAAAACGACAAATGATTCTAAGAAACTCGAGACCAAGGCAGATATGTGTCAAATCATTAAATCACTAACGGAAGCGGTGTGCGTTGAATTGAAAGATACGGAAATTGTTGACATCTACAGAGTAAACGCCAGGAACGATTCAAACAAACCATTAATTGTTGAGCTAGGGAGTGTAATTAAAAAGGAATAAATATTGCAATCAGTTAAAAAGTTTAACAGAACAAAAAATATCAAGCTAAATACTGAACACCTGAAGATAAGCGGACCTATAAAACCAGTGTATGTATCAGAGTCCTTAACATTCAGAACCTAGAAGCTATTCTACATGGCTCGACAGTTTGCGCGTAAAAATGGATACTCTTTCTGTTGGACCTCGAGAGGGCAAGTTTACTTGCGGAAATTTGAGGGGCAACCGCTGCAACGCATCGAGACTGAGGCTGACTTACACAAACTTAAAACATAACTAAACTAATTGTTAAAAGTATCGAATTAAGTAATTTAATATTATAATGAAAAGAAGAATCAACATTATAAATGATATTGACTCTACTAACCTCTCAACAAGTGTTGAGTTTTTTGATACTGAAAAATGTAAAAATCACTTATTAGGAACATATACAAATAAACTCACTATATTAGCTCAAAATATTCGAAGCATTAACAAAAATTTTGATAACTTGATAGTATTCTTGAGTCGTCTGCAATTTAAACCAGATATAATCGTACTTACTTACTGAGTGTCGTCTAAATGACTTTTCTAATGAAATTCCCTTAGATGACTATACATGTCATCTTTCTAAATCGTACTTGAATCAAAACGATGGCATAGTTGTTTACTCAAAGTCAAGCCTTAATATTTGTATAGAAGAACCACCATTCATGGATGCCAAATGTCTTGCGATACAAATAGATCAGTCTTACTCTATAATAGCAATATACCGCTCACCATCTTTCTCAAACACGACAAATTTCCTTCAGTCACTTGAGTCTATTCTAGAAAAATATACCAAACCTCACTCTATACTTACTGGTGATATCAATATAACTCTTAACAAGGAACACTAGACAGTGCAACGGAGGAATACCTAGAAATCTTAGCACATTACGGATACATATCTGGTCATAATTTTCCAACAAGAGGACCTAACAACCTTGACCACTGTTACATTAAATCTGCCTTCACTTCTTGTACAGTTGTATATCACTCAAACTTAACTGACCATAGTTCAATACTGTGTAGTTTAGGATTACATGTTAAGAAAAATAACTCTAGAACTATAAAACATACGATAAATTTATGAAGCTCTTCTTCAATCCTTAAACAACACTAATTGGTCTGAACTTTACCAAATAGGTCATCCACAGACTGCAGTAAGCTATTTTATTCGCACTTTAAATACAGCCATTGATAAAAATAAAACCGAGGTAAGGGTGAAGAGTTGTGATGTTATCAACAAAAAGTGGATAACGCCAGGATTATTAAGATGCATACGTCATCGTGATGCTCTCCATTCAAAAGCTAGAAAATTTCCTCATGACGGTGATATTCAAAACGAATATAAGCTGTATAGAAATTACTGTGGTAATGTACTAAAACAAATTAAAAATAGCTATGACAGAAAAGAGCTGACAGCTGCTAAAAAAGACATCAAAAAAGTGTGGAGCACAGTTAAAAATATATGTAATATAAAATGCGTAAAAATCTCCAATGAGCAACTTCTTAACATTCGATCAAATAATTTAGAATCTTTTAATGAGGTTAATACCTACTTGAGCTCCCTGGGAGAGAACCTTGCAAACAGTTTACTTGAAAAAAGCGGTAAAACAGAACTTGACTTGGCAAGTAACCTTTCAACCCACCAAGTAGCATCATCTTTTTTCCTTAGCCCAACAGATGAAATTGAAATTATTAAGCTGATTGGGTCTCTTAAATCCAGCAATGCTATGGGACATGACTTTTTAAGCAATAATATCCTTAAAAAGACCAAATTTGCAATAGCGAGTCTAGTAGCATATATTTGTAATTTGAGCATATCGTCTGGTGTTTTTCCCTCAGAATTAAAAATGGCAAATGTGATTCCAATATTCAAGGCTGGCCTATCTAATGAACCTGCCAACTACAAGCCAATCTCGCTGCTGAGTACACTTTCAAAAATCATTGAGAAAGTAGTGAACTGTAGACTCCTCAAGTATCTCGAGTCAAGAGGATTACTGGAAATCCACTGAAGATGCTGTTAACGATCTCATTAACTTTACTATAAGCAAAATCAATAATAACCAAAAGTGTATCGGTGTCTTCTTGGATTTCGCAAAGGCGTTCGATACTGTTTCTCATCCGATTCTTCTGAAGAAACTTGAAATTCTTGGCATAAGGGGTATTGCTTTGGATTGGTTTCGATCGTACCTCTCTGATCGTAAGCAGAGAGTAACTATTCGAAATATCCATAGTGAATATGCAGTTATTAAGTTTGGGGTGCCCCAGGGAAGCGTCCTGGGTCCTACACTTTTCCTGACCTATATAAATGATTTAT
Organism: Pyrausta purpuralis; assembly: GCA_963924145.1. Classification (NCBI taxonomy): domain Eukaryota; kingdom Metazoa; phylum Arthropoda; class Insecta; order Lepidoptera; family Crambidae; genus Pyrausta; species Pyrausta purpuralis. The sequence goes on from OZ001643.1 coordinate 27,822,909, forward strand.
GCTCCATGAAAATTAGCAACGCAAATATGTATACCTTTGCCGATGATACTGCAATCATCTTCCATGCAAACTCTTGGAGCCGGGTTAGTGCTATTGCTCAAGAAGGATTAAATAAAATTAGTAATTGGCTCCATGGAAACCTGCTTAATGCAAATATCAGTAAAACAAAATTCGTTACCTTTGGTATCTCAAATAGAACACCTCCGATAGATGCCCCTAAGCTTAAACTACACACTTGTTTTAAAGAATTGTACTCGTGCTGTCAGTGCGAATACCTTGATCGGGTCACTTCTATCAAGTATTTGGGTATTGTCGTAGACCAAAGATTGACATGGTCCGAACAAGTAGACGCAGTATCCAAACGGTTGAAGAAACTAAAGTATATCTTTAAAAAAATAAGTTATATTGCTGATAAGCCCCCAATTGAAATAATCTATCAAAGCTTATGCCAATCAGTTTTAAATTATTGCATTACTGTATAGGGGGGGGGGGGGGGTGGATGTAAAACACATTTGCTTAAGCTTGAGCGAGTACAGAGAGGCATATTGAAGATAGCATTTCAACTCCCTATATTAGACACCCGACTGACAAGCTGTATTCGGAGTGCAAATTCCTCTCGGTCCGTCAACTTTACATAGCTGCAACATTGGAATGCTATCACGAAACTGAAAGCCTTCTGAAGGAAGTGCAATAATACTAGGAATATCATTGTTTTATTATTTTATTTTTTGTATTTTCTTATGTATACCTATTAAATATTAAAAACACACACACACACACATACACACACACACACACACAACACACAACACAACCCACACACACACACACACACACACACACACACACACACACACACACACACACACACACACACACACACACATACACACACACACACACACACACACAATCAATAACTAACACATACAGATAAGCATGCCTGAACTACTACACTTTCAAAAGGGAAGACTGGTCTGTATTTAATTATAAAGTGTACTTTGCTCAATGTATAAACATGCTTTCCTAAACATGCTTTTGTAATAAGATAACTTAGATTTCTGTAATTTTGCATGCAAATGTGTAATTTATAACTGATGTTCTTTTACTTTTGGAAATAAACTTCATTTTCATTTTCAGTTATTTACACTCGCTATTTGGTTGATATAGTTTAATCAGTTTTGCCATGATGGGATTTAATACTGATGTTTATGATGATGCTTATGCTGTTTATGATGATTTACTGATGCTTACATATTGATATTTTTACAAAGTATGTTTTAAGTTCGTTAGTTGTATTTGCTATTATTTGTATAGGTTTTTTTAAATTATATACCATATTATATACATATTATGTTCAATGTTTCAGGTTTGGAGTACATTCAGTCACAAAGAGGAACAACACTTCTGCTGTATGCTGGTGTAACGTTGTATATTTTTGTCTTAGTTCGCGTGAAAAGAAAAGCTAAATGGATGTAGGACTTCAGTCCATATTTTGGCATAGATATGATGGATGCTGACACTGACATTTGTCAAGTGTGACAGCTGCCGTTTTTCCGGTTCCGCACTGTTGGTCGTGCGTCGGAGTGGAACGATTGTTATAATGTAAAAAAGTAAAAATTTTAATAACGGGGCACGCCCCAAATTATTTTGTAGTTTGATAGTTATTCCTGGTAAGTATCTGCAGAAAGGTTGGCGTTGATTTTTGTTTGTTGCGAGACATTTCTTAGAGTCTGAGCACATGGTTCTTTTTATCGTTTCAGACACCGCCAACATGTTAATTTGGATGAATTAATTTCGAAATTGATTTGATATAAATGACTGGAAAATGTAAGTACTTTGGGAAACTCCTTTGGAAATTCTTGTAAAGAAAATGTAGCCTACCTACATCTGGGCATATTGTATTGAGAGTTGTAATTTTTATCATTTCAGGTCTCAAATAGAATGATTAGCATAAATGTTTAGTAATCAATTCAAAATTTATATGGCGAGCCAGCTGTTGCAGGTATTAAATTGGTATATTAAAGATTTCATAAATAGGATGATGAAAAGTATACTCACCCTCACTTAGAAAAAAAAATGTGGTTAACTAGAACTTTCTTTTATTTCTAGGTTTCGCTTTTGATATGTGTCTGTAAGTTGTACAGTCACAATTTGGTGATCATGTTGTAACCTCAGGTAAATATTTATTATGAAAAGTTAGTGTTTTATTAACTTTTACATTGGTTTGTGCGTTGAACTAACATTTTGTAAATTCTTTTCAGTGACCTTACTAAGACCTTACTTAGACCTCATTTGGATTATTTTTGAAGTCAGATTTTCCTGATGGATTGATTTGCTTCTTGTCTGCTGTTTTGAGGATGGATCGGTATCGGTGAAATTTTGGGGTAATGTTGCAGAGTTGTTGTAGTTTGATGCAACAAAGATTTGAAATAGTAACCTCTGTTGAAATCCAAGGTTGGTTTTCCTTGTATTTACTTTAACTTTAGGAAAAGTGGGACAATTTAGCTATTAATTTAAGCATAACTTAGGAATCCCTTTGAGGATAAATTTTGGGATTAATTAGGAAATTAAAAACTTAAATTGGTGGTTTATCTTTATTTAATTAGAATTTTGTGAACATAAAGATTTGTAATTTGTTTTTTTTTTTAAATATTTCCCCTCTTTTTTCCCCTTCCCGAGGCCTCTTCATAATTTCCTTACTGTGTTTAGAGGCAGTGAGTTTGTGGGTAGGCCTCCAGAAGACCTCTCTATATTATATTAAATTCTTGCATTTTTATGTTTCAGTTGACACTTGGCGTTGGCAGGGACTCACTCCGGTTGCTAAGGCAACCAGACCTGCGCATCCCCTGCTGTCAGCGTCCGTCATTCTAGTTTATTTACATACAGTTTTATTTTATTTTTTTGTATTATATTTAATATTGTGTCATAAGTTTTAATTTAGTGTTTTGGCAGGTTTTTCCAAATTTCTTTTTGTGATAAGTGTTTAGGCTTATGAGCACATTTTCTACATCGGTGGGCACCCACTCACAGCCGCAGTTCTTTCAGTGCTCAATTTGTAATACCAACAGGGCTTTTAAAGGTAAGAGGGGCCTTAATATTCATATTGCCCGTAATCATAATAGCACCAATTTACCCGCATCTCTCCCTCTACCCTCTACTTCAAATCCTATATCTTCTTCTCCATCTTTTGAAGCTATTATCACAAATCTCCATCAAACTACTCCGCTGGTTAAAAGAATCCCTAAGGGAGCGAGAATAGCTTTAGCTAAATGCCTCTCGTCTTGTATTGAAAAATGTTTCGATAATACTGAAACTGCTTGGCAAAATCTTTTTACATTTTCATACTCGTTTTTTCATGTAAAGTCTCAGTCTAAAACTTTAACTCGGGCGCTTTTAGATAATGCTTCGAAATCCCACAATCCATCCCTTCCGTTCAGTTCGTCTGGTACGCTATCTTCCAAATTTAACGTTTATCGTACCGTTGAGAACAAGGTTATGGACGGCGACCTGAAAAACGCAGCCCGAATCTTGTTCTCCGATGACACTCTCGCTCCCCCTAATCAGGAAACTCTCGAGAGCCTTCGTAGTAAGCATCCTTCACGTCCAGATTCTCCACCCTTACCTCTTCATCTTCCTCAAAATTTCCAACCCTTACAGATACTTGATGACGGCGACACGTTTGCTGCCATCATGTCTTTTCCGGCTGGTTCTGCTGGCGGTATCGACGGCATCACTCCCCAACACCTTAAGGATTTGGTGAGTGCTTCCGCTGCTGACGCCGGTAGAATTTTGCTTTCCAATATTACAAAACTGTGCAACCTTCTCTTATCTGGCAGGGTTTCTGAAAGTTTTCTCCCGTTTTTATTTGGTGCTAGACTTTGTGCCTTTCGAAAAAAAGATGGTGGCATTCGCCCTATTGCTATTGGCTCAACGTTTCGTCGTCTTGCAGCCAAATTAGCCTGTCGTGATATTTTTTCTCCTTTGAAAGAGTATCTTCAACCCATCCAACTCGGTTTCGGCAGTAAGGGCGGTTGCGAGGCTGTGGTTCATTCAGCTCGCAATTTCCTCTCCTGTGACGAATCTGAAGTTTTTTTGAAAGTTGATGTGAAGAATGCTTTCAATTCTCTTGACAGGTCTGCCTTTCTGAATGAAGTTCAGACTCACACTCCTCAGATTTATCCCTTTGTTTTTCAGTGTTACAATAATCAATCAAAATTGCTTTACAATGAACATTCAATTGTTTCTGCAGTCGGTGTTCAGCAAGGCGACCCTTTAGGTCCAGCCCTTTTTAGTTTAGGCATTCATCCTGTCATTTCATCCTTAAATTCTAAATTCAATGCCTGGTATCTGGATGACGGGTCCTTTGGAGGCGAAGCAGATGTTGTTTTCCAAGACCTTGTCCTGATTATAGAGGGATTTAAGAAATTTGGCTTAGAACTAAACCTTTCAAAATGTGAACTTTTTATTAATGACCACGTTTCGTCTGGTTCCCGTCAGGATATCATTGATAAATTTAATTCCCTTGCTCCTAACTTAAAAATTCTTAATTCTGAATCGCTTTGCCTTTTAGGTGCCCCTCTTCTTGATCCCAGCATCGAACCTTTTCTTGATAAAAAGTTGAATGATTTCACCCTATCAGCCCCCAGATTAGAACACCTAAATTCACACATTGCTTTTACTATACTGAAATCGTGTCTTTTTGTGCCTAAATTTACATATTTCCTACGTGCTAGTCCTATCTGGAAAAATAATAATTATTTAAAACTATTTGACACTACTCTTAAAAATAGTTTGGAAAAAAATTTCAATTTACATTTTGATAACAATTCTTGGACTCAGGCTTCGCTAAAACACTTTTAAACTTTCGCGTTGCATTTTAAATACACTTATATATACACTTATATATACATCTATTAGAAGCGGGCACCAATCATTGGATAGAATTCCACAAGACGCAAGTCCTCTCCACAGATCGCCATTTTCACTCGAGAGTTGTGCGTGAAGCTATTGAAATACAAAAATATGTTAATTTCAATAGGGAAGATGGTTTTAAGTTGTCTCCGACGTGGAATCCCGTGATTAGAATGACACAGCCTTGTTTAAGTTCGCAGTCGAGTAATCACCAGAATACGGACGCGTCGAGCGGTCTCCAGAATAGGGACATTGTCAGTGTAGTGTGTGGCGGTGGTGCGCAAATAATAAATACTTTGCGGGTGGAACAAGATACTTCTACCCCGCAAACGGAGTTAAGAAATCGCAGTTCATCAGTTCGCCTGTGACCACGATCGGTGAAACCCGATCGAAACGTCAGGCCAAAACATAAGGTATTTATGTTTTTATCGCGATCAGGCTTCGCTTCCTATTCGTTTTGGTGGGATCGGAATTCGCCAAATTTCTAGTATAGCCCTCCCCGCTTTTCTCTCCTCTTTGCATAGCACTTCCGTTTTAGCCAGAAAAATCTTTGAGCATCCTCGCCAGCTTTCTGAGGTGAGAGAGGCGGAGGAGTTTTGGCAAGGTCTCTGTCCTAGAGAAGACATTCCAAAGGAACGTCACCAACAAAAACTTTGGGATATCCCTCTTGCGAGAGAGACCTTCAATTCTTTACTTCAAAATTCCGTCAGTGACAGTAGTCGAGCAAGGCTCTTGGCGGTTTCCTGCAAAGATTCTGGTCACTGGCTTCATGCTTTACCGTCAAAAAATTTAGGCACTCTTTTCGATAGTGAGTCTTTCCGGGTGTGTGTGGGTCTCCGCCTTGGCACCCCTATATGTGAAATTTTTATTTGTCCCTGTGGCAAGGAGGTTGACAAATTTGGTCACCACTGCCTTTGTTGCCAACAAAGCGCTGGGCGTCTCGCCCGTCACGCTACCCTTAATGACGCCATCAGAAGAGCTCTTGCCACCATTAATGTTCCTTCCACGTTGGAACCACGTGGTTTGGTCCGTGACGATGGCAAGAGACCCGATGGCCTCACGCTTATTCCCTGGGAACGGGGTCGGGCCTTAGTTTGGGATGCAACTTGTGTCGATACTTTGGCCCCATCCCGTCTCAGAGAATCAGCCCTTAAAGCTGGAGCAGCAGCAGAGTTGGCTGAAAACGCCAAGCGTCGCAAGTACGTCTCACTTGCAAGTGATTATGTGTTTGCGCCGTTTGGTGTTGAAACATTTGGGCCGTGGGGACCCTCTGCTAAATTGCTGTTTGGTAAAATTGCGCCCAAATTAAATTCTGTCACAGCCAATAATAAAGCTGGCTGGTTCCTAGCTCAAAGGATTAGCATAGCTATTCAACGCGGCAACGCAGCCAGCATCATAGCCTCCTTGCCTCAAGGAAATGGTTTCGTTTTTGAATAGGTAGACTTTAAGTTTTTTTTTTTAAGCACAGAAATGTTACTTACAACCCTAATACAGAATTTAGAAATTGAAAAGCAAATTTGAATAAACTTTTATTGCCAAATGCTATACCCGGATTTCTTTATTTCATTCGAATATTAGTACCTTTTAAACACCCTTTGTCCACACTAGCCGGCAGTGACTGCGACACTGGATATACTTAATTAAACTAATTTTTTTTTTTTATTGTGATGATTGATTGATAATATGATTTTAATAACAAAAAAGTTCAAATGAACGCGTTTTCAGCTATCAGTTTTTATATGAAATAGAGCTCTGAAGTGCAGTGCTAGTGTGTTATGGTTCTAATAGTAACCAGACTTGGCCTTACGTGGTGTGTCAAAGTATCGTCAGTTTTTTTTGTAACATTGACCTCCATACTCACTGGACACCTGGTAACAGTTGAGCGTTGTCACACATGAAATGTACACCTAGTTGTTACAAAACTGTATTTATTTAAATTCATTATCTATAGTAATTAATTCATCTTATAATAACTTTTTTGCAGGTCTGGTGTTGGTATTCGGGAGCAATGAAGCGGGGCGAAGAACGCTAACAGTGGATAACTACGTGTTTTCAGTACATGTAATGACACCAATGAAAAATAATGAGGTGAAGATTCGATGGCGATGCAGGGGCCACTACAAGGGAGGCTACAGTGACCACTGTAGATGACACAATTATCTCTTGTAATTTGGAGCATGAGCAGTGTAAAAGCCTGTAAATATGTTAAATGTTTATTTTTATCCATTTTGTCGATAAGATACGTAAATAAAGGAATAATTTTGTATTTTTACATCTTGATCCTACCCAACTGTGCGACCTTATCTGTAGTTTATCATTTCCTCATCCGGCAAACTTACCGCCACGTCTTGACCCCGTAGATTTCTGTATTATAATAGTAACAAAAAATACATAATTTGTTACAGAGGAGCCTGAGTTCATAGTAAACCACCGAGGGGTAAAACATCTCCAACTAAACGGATTCTTCTTCTCCAAGCATATGACTAGGAAGGTTACTGAAAATATTTTTAAGACGCGATGGTACTGCTCTTCACATCGATCATTTGGATGCAAGGCTGTTGCATACACAATTGATGACCTCATTGTGTCCTGCAAACCAGATCATAATCATGACAAAGAATGATCTGGAACGAAATATCTAACTAAACATGTGCTTTGAAATTATTTCCTACTGTTATCATTATAATGTCGACCCGTCTGGTGTAGTGGTCGAGAAATCGCCTTCTACGCAGCGGGTGCGGGTTCGATCCCCGCACAATACAAACATTTGTGTGCATGAACATGTCTGTTTGTATTGGTCTGGGTGTTTTCTATGTATATCATGTATGTATTTACAAAAAAAAAAAAAAGTATTATATCCGTTGTCTGGCACCCATAACACAAGCTTTGAGTAGCTTACTTTGGGGCTAGATGGCGATGTGTGGGAATGTCCAAAGGATATTTATTTATTTATTTTTAATGTACCAAAATAAAGTGTTTTAAAATGAAAAAAAAATACTATTAATTATCTCCAAACATTGTAGGACTTAAAATCCAACGCGGCAACGCAGCTAGCATCATAGCCTCCTTGCCGCAAGGAAATTGTTTTGTTTTTGCATAGGTAGATTTTATGTTGCAGGTCTTAGTTTGAATATTTGTCTTGTTTGTTATTAATAAAGCCCCATCAGCAGTTTGGTGATAAGGAAAGAGATAATTCACTACACAAAAGTAAAAGAAAATATTTTTCTGAATAAAATTTACAAGTATCTTTTTTTCATTTATTTTGAAGCCCATTGGACATAATTACAATGCTTATTTTTTCTGATAGTTATTATTTCAAGTTTTTATGGACTAACACACGTTTGTATTACCCCGGTAAATTTAAGCTCGGTCATAAAATCATCTTAGTTAAGTCCGATTTAAGTAGTATTCATTTCGGTTCTACTTGAAAAGTTACTAAAAATTACATTCTATCCACGATACATGAATTAAATAATATTTTTTTCAGTTTCATACCTGCTCTCTCAGCGAGGTCGTAAATTATTGAAATATAAAGGTCATACCTTGTCAGCTTACTCTTCAAAGGGCAATGCAAAATGGTGGAGATGTTCCACTCACAGCCACTTAGGGTGCAGAATGAGGATCGTGACTAAAGATTATGAAGTTACAGAAGTATTTGGAGCTCATAACCACGCGCCTAGGAATAAAGTATTTAAGTATTATATCCGTTGTCTGGCACCCATAACACAAGCTTTGAGTAGCTGACTTTGGGACTAGATGGCGATGTGTGGGAATGTCAAAAGAAAAAGAAAAGAAAAAGAAAAAGAAAAGAATATTTATAACTGCACTTTTAAAAAGCACAAGAGTCAGACCAGGAATCTAGAGCCCTGTGACGCTATCCGGGCACATCATGCCTATAATACCGCTCGGCCGCCGACACATTGGCAAGCCTTTTTAATTTTGCAGGGGCTTTCTATAACGAGTAGGCTGCGTCATACAGTTGTCTAACACAGTTGTTGTTTAGTTTAATAGGTGTTTTAGATTCCTAACACCAATTAATTGACCCGTAATGGAATATTATGTAGCTGTTCCACTTAGAACTCGGTTATACATACAAAGCTTACTTTTACTCAATCACTCACTCTTTTTCTGTCTTTCTCTCTCTCTCTCTCTCTCTATTCATCTTTCACTCACTCTCTTTCACATACACATGCACACAATGTTTTGTTTTGGCTTTATTTTCACGACTTATAATAAACTAGAAGTTATTTTGGGAAGCAGTTCTTGTCTTAATCAATATTGACTCGGCTACATGCGGTAACTATATCCTGTTTTATAAAACAAAAATAAAGTAGAACTGAGCTTTGAATTTTTGGTTCTCTTGTTATTTATTAAAGACTTCTTGTATTGCAGCAATATTAATGATGTCAACCAAGGGGAGGAGGATTCTGAACATTCATTAATTACGATAGTAGGTAAGTAAAAATAATATAAAACTGATAAAATCCGTTGCCATTGCCCCATGCATCACAGTAGGCAACCGAGATGTAAGGCATTTGCCCATACTTAATAAGACGTGATAGTAGCTCTTGATAACATCCACTCACATGGTCTTCCTACGAGTACCTATTTATGACGTCATTTTTTTATCGCAATTAGCTCTGTTTTTGCTATATTATCTCTATCACACAATAAAAATAGTGATGAAGCGTTTTATGGTGAATTTGTTCATAATCAAAATTTACTGATAGTTGATCAAACAAAAGTTATCTTTGTACATCCTCATCATTATCAGCCAAAGGACGTCTACTGCTTAAACCTTCCCTACGGTTTTCTACAGCGACCGATTGTGAGCGGTCTACATCCAGTTTGATCCTGCGATCTTTACAAGGTCGTCTGTCCATCTTGACGGTGGACGTCTTACATCTATGTTAATAAAAGTAAAGTCAACATATACCTAACTGTTGTTATTCTGTTCTTGGTACCCAATGGAGTTTATAAATGTCGAATGAATGAACTCAATGATCAATTTATAGATATAAGTAAGGTTTCAGACGATATTTTGTCAATACTTTATTTTGAAGCGTGGTGAGTCGTGTGATATAGTAAGAGTCAAAAATACGCCTTTTTTGAAATGCTAATGAACAAAATGAATATTTAAAAAATCACGCTGCTACATTATTTTTAAACTCTCTTTAAAAATAAATCAAATGTTTTGGGTAATCTATTGAGCAATTTATAATACCATTTTTATTTTTTCCAAGACTTCGCTGTCCGTTCGTCCAACCATCCGTTGCACCGCGACCTTGGACCTGAAAGTGGTCTCAAGAACCGCCACATATAGCTAGGCGGTATTATTCACAGGGAAGAAACTCCCGAATATCGATGGATTCAGATTTTCAAAAGAAAAAGAGTGTAAAAGTTGAAAAGTACCATGGTAGTGTTCTACGCAACACAACAGATATCCGAGATTTAAGGCTTTTGATCTTATCGTTAAAATTGATAATTATTGACTCCAGATCAAGTCAAGTAAACAAATAAGGAGTCAAAGATAGAACGAGCTCGTTAAAGAAATAATATTTTCGTTCAAAATAAATAACAGATATGACATTGTTTAACATCAACAGTTTTTTTTTCACAGACCCATAGCACACTGGGACTGTTAACAGTGATGCAGTCGCGATGCAGCATCTTTGCAGTCTCAAAACGTCAACGTTTACACACTTGCGCTACTTTTAGCATCGACACAGTCCCGACTCTAACGCGCTAGCATCGATGCAGTCTCGATGTAGAAGCTGTCCATTGACAAACTATGTACTGCATATTGGAAACTGCATCGATGCTAACCAGCGTTAGTATCGATGCAGCAGCCAATACAGATACATTTGACAAGATCCAGATTCTGTATCGATACTAACGCGCGTTAGCATCGCGACTGTATCAATACTAAAAGTAGCGCATGGTTTAAAGGTAAAAATTTTGCGACTGCATCACTAAAAATAATTTAAAAAAAAAGGAAAAAACTGACTTCAAAACCAAATTGTGCTAAAAAGTCTAAAATAAACTCTTGACCCTATAAAGGCAAGAAATCCATTTTAGGCGAACAATTACTTTTTGAAGTCGGTGTCACCACAGTGACCATCTCAAGCATCAACTATCAGAGCACCGACTTAGGGTTATTTAGTGTAATGTAGTCTCCACCTTACTAATATACGTAATAAATAAAATAAGTTTTTAATTTTATAACACTATTTTTTTAAGTCTTTTATTGAATGTTTCATGCTGTACCTATCTACTCGTATATCTATTTAGCTCCCAGTGCAAAAGATTACAAAACCTCTAAATTTCAGCGGATATTGTGTTCACAACGTCTCAAAAAGGAAAGCGGTTGATCAGAGTAGGTGATTTCACCTACAGGCTGGCTTCGGGCCGAGGGCCAAGGATTCGTTGGAAGTGTTCCACACACGACGGCCACCATGGGTGCAAAGCTTATATCGTCACTTACAACGATGAAATCATTACCATTCATGATAGTCACAACCACGCTGCCTCAAAGAAGACGCATTTTAAGTTAAGTCAAAGTTGAAGCTATTATGACGTAATCTATACAAATCGGTTTATCAAAATCAACTGCATTCCTTCTATTGGCTTATAATGATCGTAATCCCAAAAAAACATTTTCCCATACTAGTGTACCGATCAACTGACGCTAGTGTCCCATACAAAAAGTTGATAGATTTTTAGCAACAGAATCAGCACCGAGAAGGAATGCACTTAATTTTGTTGAACCCTGTATATTTTCTCTGATAAAATTAGTGTAGCTTCACAAGTAGTTCTAATTTTTTATAAAGTAATTAAGTTCGAATATATTTTCATACATTTATCTCATTATATTCTGCGTACAAGTAGAATAATAATTATAATAAAACTCTTTATTGAACAACACAAAGTAAATTATTCTTGAGAATAAGCAGCATGAACGAAAATCTAAACAAGCCATTAATTAAATCCATCGCATTGGTACCAAACGCTGTTTTTATATTTATTCTATAGAACTTGTATCGTATCCATTAGCGCGAGTCTATGTGTGCGTTGTTGCTCGAGCGCAATTGAATTGAATTGAATTCATTTTATTTGCATAAAACATGGTAAAAATACATACACATACATATTGTGGTGTTTATAAATACATTAAAGTTCAGCATGTTTTGTCTGGGTAAGACGTCATTTTGTTGGGCATGCTAGATTATAAGTCGAAAATATGTAGTAACTTCTGTTTTGTATTTTAGCACTTAAACACTAACCCTTATAAAATTCCGCTACTTGTATGAGCACAATTCCTTCTTTTTAAATAAAGTTTAGTTTTACAAAACGAAGACGTTTATATTTTCTGTTATAATCGCTAATTTTACTATGACGGCTTTTCAGTGTATAATACTAAGAAAAAACTGGCCAAGCGCGAGTCGGACTCGCGCACTGAGTGTTCCGTGCCAACTTTAACTGAATTAGGGAATCCACTAACTTCCACCATGTTATGATGGCCCGTCCGCTGGGTGTGCTCTACCGACCACAATCGAGGTGGCCGTGCTTACGTCACTACTTACAACGAGGAAAGTCTAATACAAAGCACTTACACAGTTCGAGGAAACATACAATTTTTGTACAAGAAATTATTTTTGTAATGAAGATTTTGCCGAAATCCACGAAATCTGACTCAGTGAAAAAACACAATTGTCTTGTGAATCCGTGCCAAACCGTTACAAATTGTGATGATAAAGTAAAACATTTTACGTTTCATAGTATAATATTTGTGCAATAAAGATATATTATTAAGACTTAGTGATGTCTGATAATTTTTCTTTTACTTCGATAGAGTACATTTCTGAAGCAAAACCCGGATCAGTAATCGATAAAGACCTTAACCAAGTGTAAAAATGCCCATTTTAATGGCTATTGATTAAGGTTTTTTTTAAACACGCACAATTGTATGTACGAGATCTAATCTAACCATAATTTAACTCAAGAAACTTAATTTTTCGGGACCAAGAAAAAAATGTCGCTGACCGAATCAGGTACCATTTTGCTACCTTCTTGTTATTCAGATCCCTCTTATGATTTTTTCATTCTAATTATTTTCTTCCAGATTTTGGAAATGCTAAATACATCTTATCAAGAATGGGCACGCGACAGCTTTTATATAATAATAAAAAGTATCGCTTCTGCTCTACGTGGGGGCAAAAGACACGATGGCGGTGCACAAGGCCTCCTGTCCTGCTGTTATTCGCACCATAGATGACTTCATAGTATCAGTCAATGAAAACCACTACCACACTCAATGAAAACCAACTGATGAAACAATAAGCTCGGATGTCATTAAAAAAAACACAACTTGAGTAAATCTAGTAAAAAATAAGTCTCGATCTTGGACGCAACCCATTCACATTAGTAGTTGAATTCACGAATTGATAAGGAAAAGAAACAAATTAAAAAAGAATACACTATCAAAATTTTACAATTGGTTTTTGCATATTGTATTCCCTGCATATAAGCGTTTGGTTCAATTTGATTTAAAACAATCATTATGTTTTTTTATAAGTTAGTTTACTCTCCAGAGGTAGAATTGGGTAAAGCAAACATATTCATTTGACAGTTCATAACGTACGGTATGATCTGTCAAACCTCAGAATCCTAATTAGTCTTATTCCACCGTAAATTTTATGTGCTTCTATGTGATGTCAAAAAGTTATGAAACTACTTATATGTATTATGCCACTTGTTTTATCAATAAACTAGCAAGCTTTAATATGTATTTCAGATTATCCAAGAGCGCAGTACATTTTGTCTCTCCGAGGGAAACGTATGCTACTATACAACGGTCAAAAATTTCGTTTCTCTGTACGTAGTCAGACCAAGGAACGGTGGAGATGCTGCAAACACTTTTGTCGAGCAGTCATACATACTGTACGAGGGTCAAACTGAAAGTTCTTAGAAAATCAAAAACTGATTTCATTAGCCAGTTATTAGTTTTATTATATCTTTTCAAAATATTGTCCATTGACGTCAATACACCGCTGCATGCGATGGAACCACTGGGAAAAGCACTTTGCCCACTCGTCCTTAGGGGTCTCTTCAATGGCATCGCGATACGCAGCCACCGCTTCTTCAGCATTCATAAACCGCTTTCCTTTAAGTTTTTCTTTAATTTTTTGAAATAAATAAAAATCACAAGGCGCGAGGTCGGGGCTATACGGCGGGTGACCCAGTAATTCAACGTTTGATGTCGCCAAATAGTCGATCGTTCGCTTGGCGGTGTGCGACGAGGCGTTGTCGTGGTGAAGGAGGATCCTACTGCGAGGTCGTTTCTCTCGAACTTTTTCCAAGACAAGTGGCAAACAATTGGTAGTGTACCATTCTGCAGAAACTGTTTTTTGATCCTGTAACACAATTGTTGCGAAATGACCTATCCTTCCAAAGAACGAGGCCACCATTTTTTTTCCCGCACTTCGATCTCTCTTCACTTTAGTTGGCAACTCCTCGAAAGGAAACACCCACTGAGCAGATTGTCTTTTGGTTTCAGGATCATAACAGTAAATCCAGCTTTCGTCACCTGTTAGTATGTCGAACACAGCATTTGAGTCACTTCCGTTAAATCTTTCAATCATTTTACGGCACCAATCTACACGATGGAGTTTTTGAGCCTTAGTCAAATTATGAGGTATCCACCGGGCGCAAAGCTTCCTGACCGCTAAATGTTCGTGGAGGATTTTGTGCTTTTGACTCATACCGATGCCTAAGCTTGTCCGAATCTGCTGATAGGTCACTCTTTTGTCAGTCTCTATCATACGCCGCACAACACAGATGTTATTTTCAGTCGTCGCCGTAGAAGGCCGTCCCTCACGTACATCATCAGTGAGATTAGTGCGACCACGTTTAAACTCATTAAACCAGTTGTAAACAGTCGCACGAGATGGGGCTTCATCGTGAAAGGCCAATCGTAGTCTATCATAACTTTCTTGTTGACTTAAATGACATCGAAAGTCATAAAAAATCATTGCACGAAAATTTTCTCGTGTTAAATTCATGTTGACGTGACACAGACAATTTTCAATTTGCCGCCAAATCGTAAAACAAATGACAAATGAATGAAATATATACTCAGTAATATTGGCAAAGAGTTCTATTTTCAAATTTTAGAATTTTTTTTTTATTATATTGTTTATAAGTGGCCAGTTCTAAGAACTTTCAGTTTGACCCTCGTAAATAATAAGATTGTGATGATAAATGACAAACATACACACTTGTAATAAAAATAAATAAATTATTTGACGACACATTTGGCGCTCCTGACTATTACACCGGCGCCGTCGCGAGATTAAGGTTCCCGCAAGGGATATGTCAGTGTGATGAGCACGAACATTATAGGAGACGCCTCCGACATAATCGTTGTTTGGTATTTTAAACATAAGGAAGAAAATTCATTACTTTGAAACAACCACAGTTGGTGTGTTGTCTGGCGCATATTTTTATTTGAATTGTATATGTAATTCGTCGTATTAGAGGTGAACTGATCTAACCCACTAGACCATTGTTATGAAATAATGAGCAATCAAATTGTGAAGTCTTGACAAAAAAATGTTTTTTTTTATAACTTTAATGTTATATCAGCTAATAATATGTTGAGTGTTTGAGTGTGTGTATGAGTGCTTGTGTGAGTATCTATGTGTGCCAAATCGTGCATTATAACTATTTACCATCAAACAATAAAACTTCTACCGTTTCATTATATGAGAGTGTAAATAATCAATTTGTAACAGCTTTTTTTGCATTCATAATAGGTCATGTTATAGATATTTAAGAATTTATTAATTTTATAATATAACTTTACTGACTGCTGTTACCTGTATTTTTAAAGGATTCGTTTTTTTAAAGGTAGATCATACAGTTTAAAAAGACTACCTATGTAGTCATGGGAAGTTCAAGGATCCAAATTGGTATCTTCTTGGTGACTATATTCAGTCACAACCAAGCAAATTTTGAACCATGAACTATTTGACAACAGTTTAAGAAATATACGTAGAGTCAAGTAAAAGTGATTCTCTTGTGCGTGTTAGCTATAAAATAATACTGCGATATTTCAGGCCTTGGAAACACGTTCAAACATAGTGTTGTGCTGAGGAGAACACTCGTCTTCCGTCACAGAAGCCAAAGCAAAGACATTTTTTTCATTGAAAATTATATTAGTTATTTTGACAACCCTAATGAGCGTTAAGGTAACAATGATTTACGCCGACTGGGCGGGACTGTAATTCGCAACATCTTATCTGAATTACGAAATATCTTTGAGGAATTATTAACATTGTGATATTTTGCATTATTGAATAACATTGCGGTCGATAAGGAAGCCAGAACCTAACATCTGATTTTTGAAGCACAAAAATACTTTGAAAAACAGTAGCCGTTTTAACCCATTTGCTGCCACACTTGAGACACAATAGAAATTTAATTGTTATAACGCACCGGTGCGTGCTGTGGCACGGAACCACACGTTTTTATACACAAAATAATCAATTTTCCAAATTGATTATTTTGTGTATAAATAATGCTTACAATAAAAAAAAAACAACTCAAATAATTTTATTTAAGAGATATTAGGTATTTTGCACTTAGCTCTTTTCACTATTATATTATTTTGTGGTGAATCTACACTGATGAAAAGGGTAAAACTGTACAATAAAGGACGCGGGGTTGGGAGAGGGGAGGGGGTTGAAGGTGGGTACCCCCTGATACCCTCCCCTCTTGAAGCAAGCTTTTGGTTTCTGTGATATTCATGATTGAAGTTTGAGGTTATGACTAGACTAAAAATGTTAAAATTCAGTGTTGGATCATCAAATTAAGGGGTGGGGGGAGAGGAGGTGGAGGGGAAGGTGTAGTTAAGAAGGGGGACTTGCCCTACAAAATTGTCTATTTTCAGGGGTTTAAAGGGATTACTGTTGTCTGTTAAAAAAAAAACACCAAAGTCAAGGCTCACGCTTCGCGCTCGCCTTGAATTTCTAACCTATCACGTGGCTTACAGGACTTTGGCAAAGGTGTACAATTGCCTATTTTCAGGGGTTTAAAGAGATTACTGTTGTCTGTTAATAAAAAATAACCACGAAATTCAAGGCTCACGCTTCGCGCTCGCCTTGAATTTCTAACCTATCACGTGGCCTACAGGACTTTGGCAAAGGTAGGTAATTGCCTATTTTCAGGGGTTTAGAGAGATGACTGTTGTCTGTTAAAAAAAAACACGAAATTCGAAATTGAATTTCTAACCTATCTCGTGGCCTACAGGACTTGATGTTTACATTGACTGTATAGAATCAACATCCACGTAATGAAACACAACTGACAGATCGTAGTTTTATAAGGTTGGTAGTCAATCAAAATATTGATGTAAAATCATCATAAATTTTGTTTTAATTTTGCGATTTAAAAAAAAAATATTTCTCGAAAACTACTAGGTTGCTTCAAAAAACGACTTCACCGAATGACTTCTTGCATCATGTAGTTTCTGACGAAAAAATATGAAACGCAAGATCAGCGTCCTTTATAGTACAGTATATCCAGCTGTAGTAAAGAGGGGACTTGCCTATTCCCTACAAAATTGCCTATATTCAGGGGTTTAAAGAGATTACTGTTGGCTGTTAAAAAAAAAACACGAAATTCAAGGCTCACGCTTCGCGCTCGCCTTGAATTTCTAACCTATCACGTGGCTTACAGGACTTGATGTCTACATTGACGGTATGTACAGAATCAACATTGACGTAACAAAACACAACTGACAGATCGTAATTTTATAAGTTTAGTAGTCAATCATAATAGTGACGTAAAATAATCATACATTTTGTTATAATTTTGCGATTTTTAAAAATTTATTTCTCGAAAACTACCAGGTTCATAAAGATGAAATAAGAAACCAAAAACTTGCGCACGGGCGGGACTTGAACCAGCAACCTTTTGGCAAACCGGGCCAAATGCTCTTACCAATTGAGCTACCGTGCTGTCAGTCCGACCCGGCGAAATTTCTGGTTTCTTATGAAAACGTCAATTGCGTGACGCTTAGCGCCATCTAGCCGTCTGTTTATGAAACAGATGGCCCAAGCAGTTATTCTTTACAGAATAAATTCAACTTGGAAATTGATGTCGCTTCGCTATCTAATGCTTTTATAATGTTTTTAACACTCACAGTGTCATATTTTATATTCATAAAGATGAAATAAGAAAATTGGTAAGAGCGTTTGGCCCGGTTTGCCAAAAGGTTGCTGGTTCAAGTCCCGCCCGTGCGCAAGTTTTTGGTTTCTTATTTCATCTTTATGCATATAAAATATGACACTGTGAGTGTTAAAAACATTATAAAAGCATTAACATTAAAAGCATTAAAAGCATTACATCAACTAAAATATGATTTAGTATGTAATGATCGTTTCAAAACTATGGATGTCCGAAGCAAAGAATTTATCTTAAACTTACCTGATTGTTGCACAAGCTGTAACATATTTCTGGCTCTGCCAGAACGAAAACCACCATCGCCTATTTTGTTTTACAGTAAATGTTACACTTAATCATCAAAACAAAAAGTTGTTTCATTTGTGAAAACCAAGCCAAACCAAGCAACAAGTTGGCGCTAAAAGTGAAATAATCGCGCAAATTTGAATATTTTATTATCATCGTTGAAAAAGTTGCTTATTCGATGATGTTTCATTAAAGTTCAGTTTATTTATTAATTAATTTATTGATTTGAGAATCGTCGATTGACACAGCTGCAGCCTTTCAAGCTGTTTTAATTTATTGTTTTTTTTTTAGATGTCAAAAGTGAGACTAAGAAATGGCGTCAAAGCTTAAGTCACCGACGGGAGCAAAAGCGGTTGGCAGAAAGAAGACGGAGGGAGAGGATTAAGAAAGATCCTGAATTATACCTACTAGCAAAAGAAAAAAACAGACAAAGATACCAAAAAAGAAAAGCCGAGGGAAAAATTATTCCGTTGCGTGAAATGAGCAGTCAAGAAAGAGAGCTGGTGAGGGAGCAGAATCGCATGAAAAGCAGAATATTTAGGAAAAGAAAGAAGTATGTTATCGATCGTCAGTCTCCAGTCACCTCCGAAGATCCACTTTCAACATCACCACCCCCCTTAGTGCACAAAGGATTTGAATAAAAAATAATTTTATCTAAGTTCAAACTAGCTTCTGATTCTAGCCTTAGTAAAATAAAACAAAAAAAATGAACGTGAATTGTTGAGCTTGAAAATTGATGCTCTAAGAAAGTATATCTAGTAAATATCCAGGATTCCTACAATGTGTTCTGGTAGTTTATTGAAAAATTGTGTACATTTCCCTAATATGTAATAATTACCAACCTTTTCAAGCTAAAATTGTGGAATAGCAAGCTTATTCTTATTCCTAGTATTATAATTGTAAATAATGTATATTACTTTTTCCGTGAATGAATGTAATTTTTTTCGTACATACATTTAATTTTCATAAATATACTGAGAAGCTACAGTTTATATTGTAACTTCTTTAAACACCTCCCGTAGGGATTCTTGAGGTTTTAGATTATAAATAGCTCGCACGGCTCTTTTTTGTAATACAAAAATTGACTATATATCAGCAGCTGAGCCCCACAGTAAAATGCCGTATGACATCAAGCTAACGAAATAATTAAAATAAACTAACTTAGCTGTTTCTATATCAGTCAAACGTCTAAGTGCCTTGAGCTAGCTGCAACCAGTGTGTTTCTGCTATCTTTACAAGGTCGTCTGACCATCTTGTCGGTGGACGTCTTATGCTGCGTATTTGGTCGAAGGGTATCTTATCTAGAATTTGGATGAACGGCAATATTTGAGTATGTTAATTTATTGAGCCTTCCAAAAACGTTTGCCAAATTTCGTAACTGTAAATATATTTGTTCTGGGATTTCTCGAAAACAAGACATCATAGCGAGATGACTCTTTTTTAGTACAGATACACCAAAATCAGTATAGTTTAGTAGTTTTTGAGATATTGGTAATGACTAAAAATCATGAAATAAAAAAATAATTATTAAATTGTTTTTTTTAAGAGCTTATGTTTTAAAATTATTTTCTTATTTAATTTAACATTAGCTCTAAAATTAATCACGGACACTACTGTATTATTTTGTTTTCAGTTGAGTTCGTCACATCAAGAAGAGGCAACCGGATGATTAAATATCAAGGATACACTTTCTACCTGCAAACGACAAGCAGGCACGGTAAATGTAGGTGGAGCTGTTCGGCCAACCATTACTGCAAAGCCAAGATACATACTATAGAAGACCGCATCGTCGCTGTGAACGGCCACCATGATCACACCCGGGTCGACTCCAGCACCCACAGTCTGAAGCAATCTTTTCAATCCTATGACGTTTTGCCCCGATAATTTTATCGTCTAATTTCTTACTGCTTTATCATTTTAACTAATTTAATTATTAAATATAAATACACTAAACCGAGAATTCAGCGTTTTTCAAGCGTTGCCCGGCGTTCGACACAACAGGGCAGCCAAGGACTAAAACTATGAATAAAGTGATCTCCCTTTTCTTTTTACATGACTTAGTTATTCATAGTATTTGTATGAAGGAAAAAGTAATAGATTGCGGTTTTCAAAAACGTGCTTTATCTCAAAATCTGCTCGTTTGATCTCCTTCAAACCAATTTTCTTTAAAAGTATTTGTTAAGATCTACATTGCGTATTTTTTCAAAATATGTACTAGCTTAGTTCAAAAGTAAGAGGTGGGGACGCCTGTTTTACCACTTTGGAAGCGTCTACCGCTCAAACGTTAGACTACTTGAAAAATGATTTTAGAAACCTCTATGTCACTTTAATAGACCTAGTCATAGATATCCCACACTCATGGGTATGCCAGAAAATTTTTTTTCGGTTTTATTTTCATGTATTAGAGACCCTTTAATGTTTTTTTTTTATGAGAATCGTAAAGCGGTTAGCAGGATATCAATAATAATATAACTAACTAATACTCACCAAGTTATAACTGTGTAATGCTAATAATTTCTGAATAAACTGGCTGTGACATACGGACGGACAGATTGACTTGACGAAACTATAAGGGTTCCGTTTTTGTCATTCGGCTACGGAACCCTAAATCACTCTGTCTTGTCTGTCAACTGTTTCTTACGTCGCACAAGATTTTTTACATTGCATGTTCTAGAAAAACAGAACGAAATTTAATGTTCCGTCTACAAAATTTTATTAACTTGTTTATTTGTTTTAATTTGTTTCCCAGAATGCGAATACATATTATCTAAGCGAGGGAAGCCCATGCTTCGCATGGCTGGATATACATACTACAAGCAGTCGGTTTACAAGAACTCGAAGATACGATGGTTGTGTACCATCCACTCTAAGGGGTGTACCGCCTCATTGATAACATGCAAAGATAAGCTACTGTCGGTGAGGAACCACCACAACCACTTGCCAATACAATAGAACCTAGTGACCTGGATAAAATTCTGGAAATTCTTAATCAGATTAACTAACTTACTTTTGATTTTACAATAAGACATATTTACGGCGTGTACTTATAATTTTACGAATTAAATAATAACACAAAACTTTTTTTGGGTAAGTTGTATTAACATTTTACAAATACAATTACCTTTTGCATTGCATTTTAAATGAATGGTAGAAAAAAGTTATTAAAAAAATGGGATTATTTATTTGCTTACTGGATTAGTCATTAGCTGTTTTATTTTTTGTTCATTCTAGTATTATTATTGATACCTTACATTTAAGTGGCAGGTGCAAAGTGGAACTAGAGAAGATGCTCATTAAATGTTTGTTAGTCAATCAGAACTTCTCTTAAATATTACATTAATCAAAATCATATAGTTTTAAATATTAACGTTACCGATTCCGGCAAACGTCACGCTGCCGAAAAATCATGCGTTAATTGTAGGCTGCATGTTACGTTTCACATCTATAGACAGTTCACAATATCGCGAGAGGAATTGTAATCTAACTTATTCTCATTGTATTATTAAAAATCAGTTGTATTTGTACGTACATTATAATACCGTATTAAGTAATATTAAACTAACTTAATTTTAATTTACGAAATATTTTAATAACACGTAGGTATTGCGGAATGACTTATGCGTTAAGAGAATATAAAACAAATTAAAAGTTTAAAATAAAAAACAAAATTAAAAATTTTGAAAAACCCACGACGTTAAAAATTTAATTCGTAATCGAAAAAAGTAGAATAGGCGAAATGCGTAAGCGTACTTATATAATTATCTACCTATTTATAAATTATTACAAAACCAAGTTATTCCGTCGGGGCTGCCATTATTTGTCATATAATAACCTTTTTTTTTAAGTATAATAATTTTTATTCTCCTTATATTTAAAATGGAACAGAAAGATGGTAATGGCAGCCCCGTCGGTATTACTTGGTTTTGTAATAATAAATAAATAGGTAGATAAATACTTTATTACGCTTACGCATTTTAGTCGGGGGATTTGAGAAGTTTTATTTGATTGTTTTTTCGACTACGAATTTCATTAATAACGTCGTGTTTTTTTATATGTATCATAATAATCTAGCTAGCTAGGTGGCTGGCATTTACAAAACTACATCGATTGAATTTATGATAAGCTAGATGTAGCGGGCGGCGGCAGGCGTCAAGCCGTATCGCAGACTACGCCACCGCGCCGCGCTACGGTACGTCGCGGCGTCGCGCCGTAGCTCGGTCTACAGTGCTACGCCGTGGCACGGTCTACGGCGCCGCGCCGTAGAGATGTAGCCGCGGCCTTAGTTATTTAGAGCAGTTATAGTATTTGTTTCATAAAAATACTAGAATTTTTATTCTACTCCTGCAATCGACCATGGCGTCGTTCACAATTATCATGAACCTGTGATGCTATCTAATTTATAAATAAGACTCTGCTATCTATGATAACTCATTGTTTTGTTGGCTGTGTCCTTGTGCTACAAAGAATAATAATTAATTTATTACTGATTCAACTCTATACTTTATAACGTTTCAGAAATGAAATATATTGTATCCAAAAAGAATAATAAGCTGCTTCTACTGTCGGGGTATACTTACTACGAAGACAAAAGAATACTAAAGACTCAGAAATACAAGTCGATATGGCGTTGTTCCACTCATCAGGGCAAAAGAAAGTGCAAAGCCAAAATACACGTAATTGAAAATAAGATAGTTTTCTCCGATTTAAACCATAACCACCCTCCACATAATCCCACTCTACCATGGTTGCACTCATAGTGGACACGCTGATGGATGAGCAAGTTCTTGACAGACATAGCAGTCGTTAAAGTATTTGTTAGTAAAATTACCGCTTATATAGTTTTATCCCGAGTTTTGTATTGTTATTTGTGCTAATATATCTGTGTAGTAGTTATTGTAAGTTAAGAAATTTCTATCAATTCGTCGTAATAATGTTCGCGCCAATGATGTCTGTTATCGCACATAATTGATTTATATTTCACTTTAAAATAAATATATCGTTGCATTGAATCCTCTTAGAAGCTGTAATAGGGTTTAGTTACGAAGAACACTGTTTTCAGTAAATTCAATAATTTTATGGTGTCAATACATGTTAAATATCATCATCATCACCATCATTATTAGCCAAAGGACGTCCTTTTCTGAATAAGGAGGCTTTGCAGCAGTGGACGTCCATCCACCACGGTTTTCCACAGCAACCGGTTGTGGACCGGATGGTTACAAGGTCACTTATCCATCTTGTCGGTGGTCGTCCTCGTCTGCGCTTTTGGTCGAATGGCCCCTATCTAGAAATTCTTTAGTTTTTTTTTATTTGGCACATTAAAAATAAAACACATCAAATTAATATTTTAAGAAACAAAGGAAAAATACAGAAACATCAATGATTCAATGAAACTTTGAATTATTTAACTAACTTAAATGTCACAGCGTTGACACATGTCTACGGTATGGCGCCGGGCCGCGGCAGGCACGGCGTCGTGCGTGATGTGCCGCGCCGGAATACGATAGGAACCATCGTTACAAAATAACAGTTTTGTCTTGTTATGGACCGTGAAAGAAATTTACTTGTAAAATAAATATAAAAACAGTGTAAATTGTTTGCAATGATATGATAAATTAAAAACACTAATTGCACTACGCAACAACCAATTAAACTACCATGCGCCCTGTGCCCTCGCGCCGTGCCGGTGCCGATGAACGGTGCGCCGCTGTAGAAATGGGTCCGCCCCCTAGCAGTTTATATTTTCTAATCTAGGAAATAAATGATAAAAAAAAACTGTCTTGTTTTATATTTAATATAAATTAGTAGTAATAAGATATCCACGATACAATATATGACGTAAAGTAAAATTATGTAGTGCATTCTCGTTTAAAAATTGAAGTAGTTCAAGTTAAATTGCAAGTTGATAATAATATTTATCTAAGAAAAAAACTATGAGGACTGAGATCGCACGTATATTATAGGTGGTGGAATAAATAAATGTACTTGCTTTCTTCATTCCATCACCTATAACATTCGGAGAGGAAGTAATTTTCTGGGAGAAACCTACGTTTTCAAAAAACCGGTCAAGTGCGAGTCGGACTCGCGCACTGAGGGATCCGTGCCAACTAAAACTGAATTAGGGAATCCATTTACTTCCACTTAGTAAAATTACACAATATTTTTTTTAACCGACTTCAAAAAAGGAGGAGGTTATCAATTCGACTGTATGTTTTTTTTTATCATTATTTTTTTTTGTATGTATGTTACCTCATATCTCAGTCGTTTGTCGACCGAACCGAAAATTTTTTTCACTTACTTAGAGGGTATACCTTCTAGTTGGTCCCATTTTTTCCATTTTGGGATCTGATGATGGGATCTTGGTGTATTCGAGAGAAACCCTCAAATTTTAAAGGCACGTATAGTGTTTCTTTACTAGAATTTTAATGTTGACGTGTTGTTACGTCTGATTGTCAACATTTTATGGGGCTGAGCTGATGGTGGAACTCCTTAACGCCTAGGAGTTCAGTAATTATAATGACGAAACTTATGATAGGTAATTTGTAGCTTCGTAAAAAATAGAATCATAAGGTGCAACTCCCCCCCCCCTCCTCTTATGTAATCACTAAAAATAAAGAAATAAAATAAACTTTAAAAAAAAGTAAAAACCGACTTCAAAACCAACATGCACTAAAAAGTCTAAAATAAACTCTTCACCATTGAAAGGAAAGGAATCCGTTTTAGGCAAACAATTTCTTTTTGGAGTCGGTGCTGTGATAGTTGATGCTTGATGGTCAAAGTGATGGCACCGACTCCAAAAAGAAATTGTTTGCCTAAAACGGATTCCTTTCCTTTCAATGGTGAAGAGTTTATTTAAGACTTTTTAGTGCATGTTGGTTTTGAAGTCGGTTTTTACTTTTTTTTAAAGTTTATTTTTAATAGCAAATATAACTTTGTTTTTCATAGTATTGTATGAAGTACAAAGTTATGTTTGCGGTTGTTGAAAATGTGCTATATCTCAAAACTTTCTCGTTCGATCCCGTCCGATCCAATTTTCGTTGAAAGAATTTGTTAAGATCTACATTATATTTGTTTTTCAAAATTTACATTCGCTTAGTTTAGAAGTTAGATGGGGGGACGCCCATTTTACCACTTTGGAATCGTCTAACTATGAAACGTTAGACTTTATAAGCAAACGGTTCTAGAAACCTCTATGTTGTTTTAAAATACCTATCCATAGACACCCGACACGTATAGGTTTCATGTAACCTCCTTAAATGTGATTATATTGTATTTTTTGTATGAAGATCGTATAGCGGTTAACAGGATACACATTCCTACCAAATTTCAACAGTGTGATGCTTATAGTTACAGAATAAAATGGCTGTGACATACGCACGGACAGACGGACAGACAGAATTGACGAAACTATAAGGGTTCCGTTTTTTGCAATTCGTTTACGGAACCCTAAAAACTGCTACATACTTTAATTATATGTAGTTAATTTTTGTTTATTTTTTCAATTTAATTATCGGAGTTTTATTACGGACATCAGTAAAGATTGGAATGTTTAAAGTCATATTTTATCTTATTTTGTGTGTGAATTGTCCATGTATTGATAAAATAAAAAAATAAAAGCCTTAATAAAGGGAAACATAATCACTTGGTAGGCTCAAGGGACTCTATGTATAATGTGTTTATGTAGTACCTGATCGTATACCATCACCATCATAACCAGCCGCAAAACGTCCACTACTGGGCGAACATGGTCTTGCGAATATAAATGTTCTGTATACATAAATAAAATTGTTATCTTAATTAATATTGTTTTCTCTAAAAACTCTGTGTTAGTTAGTTTTTAAACACTTTAAATTACAAATTATTGTAGTTACTCGGTTGGAAAGTTTTGTCTCAACTAATTTGTCATATTTTCTCTACAGTGCCAACATTCAAACCAACAGGCAAAGGCGGTAAACTCTTGGTGCTAAAAGGATTTCGGTACAATAAACATGCGCAATACGGCGTCAAAACCACCTGGTACTGCACTCGACGACGCAAGAAGTGCACCGCTGCAGTTTACACGGTACACGACATGGTTGTCAAACGAAAAGAGAGTCATAATCACCCCCCCAATGATATCTAATATTATAAAATGTTAATTCGGAATTTGCCAAATTTCTGATAAAGGCCTCCCTGCATTTCTCTCCTCTCTGCAAAGCAGTTCCGTTTTAGCCTAAAAAAATATTTGAACATCCTCACCAGCTTTCTGAGGTGAGAGAGCCGGAGGAGTTTTGGCAAGGTCTCTGTCTTAGAGAAGACATTCCAAAGGAACGTCACCAGCAGTAACTTTAGGATGTCCTTCTTGCGAGAGTGACATTAAATTATTTACTTCAAAACTCCGTCAGAGACAGTGGTCGCGGTAGGCTTTAGGAAAATTTAGTGCGTGTTCGTATGTCTAAGTAGTAATGCTTGTTTTAAAAATAAACTGCTGGAATATGAGTTAATGAAGTTTCAAAATTCTATGTTCTTCCTGTAACGACATTTAATCGTTTCTATTGATCGACGGAATTGGGCCTTAGGGGCGAGCGAACAATTGTAATACTAAGAAGTACATAGTTAATATTATTATAGCAGACAAACATTAAACCTTTCGTTTCATCATTTCAGAAATAGGCAGTTACCAAAGACATCAATTTGAAAAGGATGCATCCATTTCAGAAAGTAAAAAAAGTAAAAACCGACTTCAAAACTAAAATGCACTAAAAAGTCTGAAATAAACTCTTAACCATTGAAAGGAAAGGAATCCCTTTTATGCAAACAATTTCTTTGTGGTGCTGTGATAGTTGAAGCTTGATGGTCAAAGTGATGGCACCGACTCCAGAAAGAAATTATTTGCATAAAATGGATTCCTTTCCTTTCAATGGTTAAGAGTTTATTCAAGACTTTTTAGTATTTCTTTATTTTTAGGGATTACAGGAGAGGGGTGGGGGGGAAGGAGCACCTTATGACTCTGTTCTTTAAGAAGCTACAAACTACCTATCATAAGTTCTGTCATTATAAATACTGAACTCCTAAGCGTTAAGGAGTTCTACCATCAGCTCAGCCGACAAGATGTTGACTATCAGACGTAACAACCGTCAACATTAGGATTCTAGTAAAAAAAAAAACAATAAACGTGCCTTTAAAGTTTGAGGGATTCCCTCGATTACACCAAGATCTCATCATCAGATCCCAAATTGGCAACAATGGGACCAACTAAAAGATAGACCCTCTAGGTAGGCGAAAAAAAATTTCGAATCGGTCGACAAACGACTGAGATATGAGGTAACATTGATACAAAAAAAAAACATACAGTCGACTTGATAACCTCTTACTTTTTTGAAATCAGTTAAAAAGGTGTAAAAGGAAGAAGATAAAGCAAGTTGCTACGCAAAGAAGCGAGAAACAATGCGTAGCAGTGTTGCAGCTAAAAAAGTTAAAAAGATTCTGTCATATTGACAGGAATGTAAAAAAAGTATTTATATACAATGTTTTTTTTTCTATTTCCACATGTAATTTTATTTGAATTAGAAATAAGTTAACCTTTTGACTACTTTTCTATTTGTCGAGAACCACCATGACACTAGTTGTTTTCGAAAGGTAAGTAACTCCCATCAATGTATTAAAATAGTGCAATCACAAACATTATTTAATAGTGAATGATCAATTGAAGTTCGGATGGAAGGGCAAGACAGTTATGTAGAAAGATTCACAAACTAGTTCTGATTCCATTTAACTAATATTTTCAGCTGGCCCACTAACACAGGGGCTGCTTGAAAACTGGTGAACCTATTCCCTGACAACCTTGGATGGCAAAGGCCATGAAAGCTTGGTCTATAGTACAACGGAACCGCTTTCGACAGGTTTGGATCGAGGTAGCTCGTGAACTGAACGCTCTTAGCGTGGGATCGAGGAGCACGAAGACACCCGACCAATGGCGAAAGGTATAGTAAATGTAATAACAACTACCATTACGAATCACAAAAATCTTTTTGCATTCCTTATGAGTAATGGCTGTAACAATTTTTCAGTACTGGCGAACCAAGAAAGGAAGCACAAAGAGAAAGTACACTTGAATTACAACCCAAGGTCCTCCTGCAAGTGACGTGGACGCTCAGGAACTAAGTGCAGTGGAATTGAAGATACTCATCATGTTGAACACCTGAGGCACTGGCGTTGAATATTATTGACCTTATAAAATTAAACCTGAAAAAGTCCGACTTTCAGTGTTTTTTTTTAATTTTTCTTCCCTCTCAGTACTTTTAAATATTCCGCCACTGATTTAACTCTCTGCATCTCCCAAGCGGTTGACTGGTAGAGAATGCCATAAGGCATTAAGTCCGCCAATTGTACCATTAACAGTGCAATAAAGCTTAATTTTTTTTTTAAATAAATAGTTTTTTCTTACATTGTCAGGCATAATCCCAATGAAACCAAGTGAGTTATTTTTATGCCTGTAGAGCACCTTCGCACGAACATAGACTGCATTCGTAATCAATCAGTAATACTATAGAGTAGCATTTTAAACCTTTTTTGTGCACAGACCCCATGAAAATTAATCACAGTTTCACGGACCCCCTCTATTTAGCATATATAGCTATTAAATTATATGAAGCAGTTAAGAAGAGTAACCGCTGATTCTCATAGATACCTATGGTATGATATGATATCTTTTATGAATCACAGGATTGAAACCGCTACTCCGAAAGTACAAAAAGGAGAAACACAGTTCAAAATGCTTTAGTAAACGTCCGTGAGCGTATCTTTTGTAAATGTGTGTGTAATATAACTAAATACCTGATTTTTAATCAAAGACCCAGTGAAATATGAGTATAAATAAATAATTTCAAATTATTGGAATATTTTTGATTGAAAAATTATCTAAATTGAATGAAAATACGTTGAAAAATAATTTATATATTTTAAGACGTAGATATTTACCCATATTATATTGTTTTGTTTTACCAAATCTTACAATTACATGAATATTTTTTTACTAAAATATTTTTGATTCACATCATTGTTTTGCATACCTACAAATATTTCTGTTGTTTCTTAGTATTTTTGTGATTTGTAATGAAGGCAATAAAAGACACTTAATTATTCTAATTCGTTTTGAAGCTCGAGCACCTGCACCGTCGTTCCCACAGCTGGAAAGGCTGGTCTACATTTTGCAAGAGCAGCCTTGGTTGGCATCAGGCAGGGCTAAGACGATGGCTCGAAAGACCCGCTTTCGTAAGGCTTGGGTCGAAATAGCTGATGAACTTAACGCATTACGAGAGGGGCGTATTCGTCCAAGGGCGTAGCTGCACGAAAACAACAGAGCAATGACGAAAGGTATACTCGTGGTTTAATGCTCGTTTTTTTGCATTTCAAATATTAAAGACGGCTCAAAATTACCATGCTGTGTTTTAGAGAAAAATCGAACATGATTTTTTTTTTTACTAACCATTACATATTGGATATTGCAAATAGGGTTAAATAATCCCACTTGTAAGGGCCGGTTTAACCATTGACAAATACGCACTAACCAATGAATAAGTCAAATATTGAACGTCATTTTGTATGAAGTAGTGGGATGATAGCGCTAATGGTAACTTATTCGTATACTGTGAATCATAAAATTTACCCATTGTATTATGAAAGTCTTACAACACACACACTGTAATACATAATGTGCCTTCTTTAATATATAAATAGTCTGTTAGTTCTTTTAAAAGACTCCGTTTATTTATAGCATATAGCAAGTAACTGCCTCGGTGGCGCAGCGGTAGGAGGGTCGCACTTTAAAGCGACGGCTGCGCCAGAGGTCCCGGGTTCGATCCCCGGGTCGGGCCAAAAATATATACCTGAGTTTTTCTGTTCAGAAATTCTTAGGGCAGCCCGGAGTTTGGAAGTTGGCGGTGTTTCACCCCCGTGCCTCAGAAAAGCACGTAAAGCCGTTGGTCCTGCGCCTGAACTCTCTCCGGTCGTGTCAGATTGCTGTTTATTATGTTGTTTATAATTACAGCCCAAGGATCATCTACTGATAACGAGGATGCTGAGGAATTAAGTGAATTTGAAATGAAGATACTTAACTTGATGGATTCCTGTAGATTCCATTGGCACTTGGAAATTAACCTGTACAAATTTTGACCGTAAAAATTCAATACAAAATTAACATAATTAAGATATGTATTTGAAGGTATAGGAATTTACCTATTCACTGACTTTTTTCTAAGTCTGATTCAATTACATTACACTTAAAAAAAAAAACTTGTTTGCTAGTGCCCCAAGTTTAATTGTTTCTCTGTATTATTGTTATTGGAAGGCAATCTCCTTTTTAGTCGGGCACTCTTGGCAAAGTAGTTGTGGCTATTGTTGGGCAGGGTTGCGGCTCTCTGTCGCCACTCACTTTTGAGACCACAGCACATCTGGCGATGTTTCTCAATCTCTGCCGGTTTTCCGCATTGCGAGCACATTGTTTGGTAGTTGATCTGGTAGTAGCTTTAATAAGGACTATGCATCGGGTTGGGGACCGACTACGTGGTCTTGTGCCTTCAACACGGCCCTGTCACCTTCAACAAGTCTCTCCATCGAGTCCTCGTTACTAAAGATGTATCCAAAGAACTTCAGTTTTCACAGCTGCACAATCAACGATTGCATATTTTTTGTATGAAGCTCTGCAAAGATAAAGTTATTAGTGCGTAACGCCATTCATGGTTGGAACAATCGTTTCCGGCGCCACATCCCTAAGGCATCGATTTTTTGGCAATCTTGATTTCGAAATGACTCAGGTTTTAGCCCCATAAAGAAAGATTAGAAAAACGAGGCACCTCATTAAGTGGACTTTATTATATATTTTTTCTGCCTTTAACATTCAGGTCCATTAATACGTCCTTAGGATCGCGGTGGTCCGATTACGGTTCTAAGTGCGCTTTCACATTAGAACGACAGCAGCGCCGACGCTCTAACTAACTCTAACTAGCTCGCCGTAAATGCCACGACGAACTATCTTCATGGTTTTAATTTAGTTTCAGAGGTCTTCTTTGAGCAGTCAAGCCGTGGAATCGTGTTGATCCTGGATGACTATAGGTTCAACAAGCACAAGGAGAATGGCCCAAAAACTAGATGGCGCTGTGCGCTCTACAGGCGTGGTTGCCGAGCAGCTGTTCACATCGCAGAGAAGGACACTATACTTAAATATAATAATGAGCACAACCATTAAACCTATCGTAATATTAAAAAGCTGAAGACTTTGTTTGTTTGAATACTTGATATTTTCTGTTCATTATAAAATATAATTGAATTATGTTATCAAAACAATTAAATTAATTAAACTCAATGTGTGGTTTAAAATCTAGTTGCGTTTCGCTACGTACAATGATTATTAATAGATCGTAGCAGTTGAGTACGCAATAGAGCTACGAAAACTACAATAACAAACGAAAATGGTGTTGCTATGAACTTGACTGGCTCATGGCGTGTGCCTTGTGCCCATATTCTTTGAATTTAAACTTAACGTTTGTGTTTGTTTCAGGTACTAATATCAAGTTTTTTTTTAAGAAAACTTGCTTTTAATACTTGGAGATTGGCTAAATAAACTAAAGTATTCCTTCTTATGATTGCGGTCCACCGCGCACAGTAGTCGGCTGCTTATATTTCTTTTACAAACTTTTTATTTTGCTTTAACTTTTATTAACACATTTACCTCAGTTTTAGGATAAAGAATGATATACTCAGCGAGAGGCAAATTACTGATGATGCTAAACAACTTTACATAGGTACTACAAGCGGAACGGGCTGACGTGGGCGTGCTCCAGCAGGACGAACACGCGCTGCCCGGCCAAGGCGCGGCTGGAGCACAACGTGCTGACGCTGTGCAGTGTGGAGCACAACCACCCGCCGCCCGCGTACAGGCTCACCGACGACGGGGAATATGTTAAGATTTAAATGTAGTTCATGACATTCAACTAGGCGGGCTTCTGACACACGGGTGGCACTTAACGGCAATAGCAACTAAACGGCGTCACTAGATAAGTCATTAAAGCATTGACGTCATGGTCTACATAAGATGTCATGATGACACCTAAGACGCATTGGCGGCTTCCCACTTACGTGTCAATGGTAACATCTGGTAATTTTATGGCAGACGTCGAAAATCTAACATTTCAACGATGCATCGACGGCATGTAGACAGTGGGTAAGAACAGAAATAGGGGGTAATTTTACTTTGGTCCGTATTTTAATGATATTTAGTGCGTAACTGCTCGTAGCTAAAACGAGTACGTAGCCCTTTATTAATTGAATATAGTCTTTAATTAACTTTGTTGGTTGGTTTTCTTGGCTTTATCTTCTATAAAATTACCAACAAAGTTAATTTTATAATAGATAAAATGACCAACTAGGTAGTTTAATTTGTTTCACAATAATCGTGATCACTCATATAACATGGTTATGTTTAAATAAAATGTTTATTTTAATATCGAAAAAGTCTTAGTTTCTTTTTTTGTTCATTGTTAACCCCAGTTGAGATATTGTAGTTACAATGATAAAAACTATTAGCACAACTGTAACTTGTCTCATAGAGGTCGGCCAAGTGCATGGGACACGCGATGCGTTGATATACGAAGTAGGTTCAGACTATGACTCAAGGTCTCCGCCGCCTCACCATGTCCGACTCTAAATTCCCAAATTAAAAAAAAAATCTCTGTTAAACGCTTTGAGCGACTGTAATTCAATACGTGTTCTGCTAAATTAATAAATGAAATAAAAAAAACAACTGTTTTTTTTGAATATATTAGAATTTTACTATTAATCTGTTGATGCTTACTTATTTGTAAATAAACCATTATTTGTTTTCTTTATTACATTTACTTTAAAATATTCAGCAGTAGGTAAATGGAATATTGTTTCATTTCCAGAAAATGCATACCAAATTATTGAAACAAAAAGAGGAACGAAACTGATCATGCTGCATGATTACACGTTCCACCGGATTAAGGGTACGATATGGGCCTGTTCTAGCCGACAGGCAGCTGGTTGTAAAGCAAAAATTCGACTGGACAAAGATACTTCCTTTATATATGCAGTCTACTCCACAACCATGCTCCGCCTAGGTACCATGTCAATGAGTATGGACAATATGTGAAGTTACTTTCAAAGCAAAAAATTGAATCTGGATTTTTATAATCATTCTTTAACAGTAACCCTTAATTGTGACAGCTTATTTACGATGTACCACCACCATGCCAGCTGGGTTTAAAATTGCTTAATCTTTTAAACATCTTCTTTGTTTAAAGTGACACTAATTTTTGTCCGACACGGGCAAGCCATTTTATTTTCAGAACAAGGTGGCGATGGCCGCGGTAGTTCATAAAAACAATATTTCAAAAATCATATGTGTTAATGTGCTCATGTCGTTAATCATTAATTTACCTAACCAAGACTTCAATAATTTTACCCAAAACATGGACAAAATTTACACTTTTACTCGTATCATAAAGAGCTTTTAATAACTGACATAACTATGACTATTACTACTACTCTCCCACCGATTTCGGGGATGTCAGCCCCTTTCATGAGCGATTTCATTTATTTTGTTCAAAAAGTATTGTTCTAATGTTAGTGATTGGAATAGTTAGATAAAGGGTTGCTACCATATAGCATTATTATTTTAAGCTTCCGATTTTTTGCCACCGTTGTAAGCGCCATGGTCACGGATTCAAATGTGATAGTGTGCACAAGGCGCCGTTAACAATAGATTCTACTATGTTAGTGTCAAGCGAATCCGAATGCAATAGTAGTTAAATTGCTAATAAAGGTCAAGATTTGGGTGCATTTAAGTATGCATGTTTCTCTTCCACACTCACATCAGATTCAATTCTATGTAGGATTGAAATTTCCCACAATATTATTTGTTTAAGTATCAATGTAAGCATTGAATGGTTATTATGTTCTTGTCAAATTTGATTTTCAGCCTATAATATTAATACAATATGTTTATCTATTGTAGTAGTACAATATATTTTACAGGTCGTTGTATAAAGAAGTACTGTAATTTTTATTTTTAATAAATACATTTTGTGTCATAAAGGAAAGGATTGTAGTAGTACCTATACTCGTATTAATGATACGAGTCATAAATTCATAAGTGAAATATTGTAGTGTATGCTTTTCACTTATGGGACAGTTCTTATACAGAGCTGGAATTGTGTAAAACAATCGTATGCATTTGACAGTTCATAACATATGGTTTGATCTGTCAAACCCTTTGTTTTTTGCCGTTTGACAGATCATACCGTACGTTTTGAATTGTCAAATGAATACGATTGCTTTACACAATCGCACCCCAGATTTGGAAAGCAACACTCGTGTCTCTCATTTGAGTGTAAATGATACTTAATAAGGATATCATAAACTACCTGTAAAAACGGGACAGGACAGTATATAAATAAATTAGTAAAATCATTACAACGAGTACTGATTTTTGGTAATGTCAGCTCCTCTCAAAAGAAATTGATCAAACTTGGTCGTGATTTCTACTGTCTAACCAATTTCAAACGAAAATCGTTCGCACACATGACCCTAAAACGTGCGTCACTAAAAAAAGACGAAAAGACTTTAGAAAATCTGCACATTCAGCACATCAGGTGATATATTTTTGTGTAGACCCTAAACTCACTTGTTTCTCTAAAAATAGTCAAATGCGCTATTTTTACAGTGATTTTATCCACAGTATTTCTTTTTCTTTTTTATGTTTGTTTATTATTAAAAAGAATTATGTTTGTGTTTTATATTTCAATAAAAAAAAAATATTCAGATATTTTCATTTCCAGAAAATTCATACAAAATTATTCAAACACAAAGAGGAACAACATTGGTTATGTTGCAAGATTACACGTTTTACCGACTCGGGGGTACGATATGGACCTGTTCCAGCCGAACTGTTACTGGGTGTAAAGCAAAAATTCGACTGGACCAAGATAGCTCCCTGTATGTTTGCAGTCTACTCCACAACCATGCTCCGCCTAGGTACCATGTCAATGAATATGGGCAATATGTAAAGCTGCTTTCTAGGAAAAAAATTGAATCCGGATTTGAATGTTAATTATTTAACAATAAAGTTTTTTTTGATAGCCCGATGTCTGATTTATAGTATAGCAATACTATCAAAAGCACCACAGCCCTGCCGGCTAGGTTCAAATTTGCTTGCAACTCGGGTCAACTTTTGTTAGAAGTGACATTAAATATTTTAGGCCGCTTTATAAAAAAAGAGATAGACATACCTAACTAAATTTTTTACTCGTATCATTAAGTTCCTTAAGCTTTTAATAAGTGAATTACTACTCTTCCCCTAACGATTGTCGATGATGTCAGCCCATCTCAAAAGCGATATGCCAAGTGCTCTGGAGATATTATAGTTATCATATTATATGTGACTAGGGTTCGTGTGAATTTGAGAATGAACCTCATATATATTATTTATTTTCAGACCTTGCATTCAAAATGATTATTTCGCAAAAGGGCAAACCGTTGATGCTGTTACAAGACTACACGTTTTACCGACTCGGAGGTACTTTAGGGACCTGTCCAGCCGAACTGTTACGAAATGTAAAGCTAAAGTTCGATTGGATAAAGACAACTCGCTTAATATATGCAGCCTCCTCCACAACCACCCTCCACCTCGATACTTTTTCACTGAAAGCGGAGAATATATATATTTATTATAAGAAATTAATAAGAGACATTTTTAATAACACAACAGTAAAAGTTCTGCTCTTGTAATTGTGTCTCGTAATATGTTGGTATCATTAAGGTTTCTGCCGCCTTATTATTAATGAAACGAAAATTGCTTGCCCACACAAAAGCGGGTGTTACTTAAAACAAAAGACAGGGTGGTTAAGACGGCGGTGACATTCAGAGTACTATGGAACTCTTTATTTGGTACTTATAATTCTTGATGTATTATTCAATAAACTGAAGTTCGTTTTTATTTCCTAGTCGAATAATGTAAACAATATTTTTATATCTTTTTAAATAATATCAGTGAATAAAATTCATTTACTCTTTGATTTCAAAAGATCTTATTGCTACTTGATAATTTACCTATGTATTCAGTAGTTTTTGTGTTTATCTTATTTTAAAATTGAATTATTTCGGTAAAAAGCTATGTCAGGATTGTTTACAATATTGGTCAAGCAAAAAGGAAGGGACTTTAGGCAAACTGTAAACAGCTGTAGTTTTTTTTTCAAAGCCTTGAAGTTCCTGATTAATCAGACCTTATTGCGATAGCAACAAGAATTAGAATATTAAAGAACATACCTTGACTTATTAAGTTTTTATGTATTGCTGTACTCGTATCAAAATGTTGTGTAGCTATAATCAAAATGTAAATGTAACGTGATAGCATTTAAAATGTAACTTAGTATATGTTTTGATTTGTGTTTTGTTGCAGACCTTAATAAATATTAAATAAATACACAAATACTTATACTATACTTATACTTTATTGAATTGTTAAGCTGTTCGTTTGAACGCGCTATTTGAGATTTTATTTTGAGCCAGTAGATGGTTATACAATAATACTGTTAATATCACACGATAGGCTATAAAACATCATACTAAAAAAATGAAGCAAGTAATCTATTTTTAACAGACTTTAAAAAAGGAGGAGATTATCAATTCAACTATATTTTTTTTGTATGTATGTTACCCCATATCATAGAAAATCATGTAAATCATCATAGAAAACAAAAAATGTTTACCTAGATTATACCTTCTAGTTGGTTCTATTGTTGCAAAGTCGGGATCTGTATGGGATCTTAGGGCAATCAAAAGACAACGTTTAGTATTTTCGTACTCGAATCTTAATGAAGACTTGTTGTTGCGTCTGATAGTCGACACTGATGGTGGTACTCCTAAACGCTTAGGAGTTCAGTAATTTTAATGACATACCTTATGAAAGGTATATTGTATCTTGTTTATGAACAGAGTCAAACGATGCAATCACTAAATATTCGCAAATAAAATTTACTTAAAAAAAGAACTAGAACTAATTCAAAACCAACAAGCACAAAAAAGTAATAAATAAACTCTTCAGTCCTTAATATATGCAGAATGGACTCCATTTTAGGCGGACAATTTCTTTTTGGAGCCGATGCCATCGCTTTGGCCATTTAAAGCATCATCTATCAAGGCACCGAGTCCAAAAAGAAATAATTCACCTAAAATGGAGTCCTTTCCTGTCAAACATATGCGTGTAGACTGTCTATGGGTAGAACTTTTAAAATGAAATTGAAGTTTCTAAAACCATTTTCTCTAAAAGTCTAACGTTTGAGAGATAGACGCTTCCAAAGTGATAAAATGGGCGCCCCCCTCTTCTAACTTTTAAACTAAGTAAGTGTAAATTTTGAAAAAATACATGATGTAGATCTTGATAAAGATCAACATCGAAAATTGTAGTAGTAGTTTTTAAAATAGAGCATATTTTCAATAACCTGTGGATCTCTAATTCAGTAAAACGTGGCACGGGACCGCACCCTTAGTGTGCGAGTACAACTCGCAAATGGTCGTTTTTTACTTTTTTATAAGCTTTTATTTAGTTTCATCAGGCCTCCTCCTCCTCCTTCCCGGCCCCATCCTCGGCCAGGCCTTGCATGTTTTAAGAGTACCGACCATGGTAGCCTATCTCTACTAAGATGAACCATCTGCACGGGACAAACGAGTATTTTATGTGCTGTTTTAAGTTCTTTCTAAACCTTAACTCTCATAGTTCAAAAAGATAATATTAAAACACAGTCAGATTCAACAACACACACACACACACACACTATCCACGTTCAGTGCGGAGGTAGGTCTAAAGTGCCTCATAAGTTATAGTTGTATGGTATGGGGCGTAGGTGCCGCGCGTCTTGTTTTAGTGATACGCATTTTTTTTTTTAAATATTTATTTGTACTTGTTTGTGGTGCTCAATTAGAACTCATTATGGAACGTTTAAGCAAAGAACGGTGCAGGAAGGACTTCATTTCATCTAATACAGAATTCTCCAATTTGTTTTTTCTCTGAATCGGAAGAAACAAAACAATTTAAATACATGAACAGTCCCAAAAAGAGAGACCGGTAAAAAATGTTCTGCTTGATTACACCTAACCTAACGCGCGTGTTTTCTTCCAGATTTTTGTAGCCGCAAATTTACAGATCATGCACCTCAAAAAGGCATTCAAAGAAAACGCTGCGTTGGTTGCTACAATATACTAAGGCTTACATTTAGTGCAATTCAGGCTGCAAAAAAGACTAAAAAAAATATTACTTTTTGTGACTGGTGTAACAAAGCCTTCTGTTTGCCCTGCTTTAATGAAAAACATTTTAATTTATAATTTATTCTTATTTTATGGAAAATATTATGATATCGTAAATGCATTTTTTCTTCATACTCGTCACTCTCACTCTCACTAACTCTTGTATTTTTTTAATACGAATACGTCATAAAAGCGGGCGAAGCCAGATTTAACTTAAGTAAATATTTATGTTTATATCCGTAAAATATGAAAGATCTTTTATCATTGTTGGAATGTACACAAGGAGTTTGTTTAACATATCAAGAGGTCATAAAGACGACGTATCCATAAGAGACCACAAATTTCGCAAGGTAGGACTGACAGCACGATAGCTCAATTGGTAGAGCGTTTGGCCCGGTCAGCCAAGAGGTTGCTGGTTCAAGTCCCGCCCATGCGCAAATTTTTGGTTTCTAATTTCATCTTTATGAGTTTAAAATATGACACTGTGAGTGTTAAAAACATTCTAAACCATATCAAAAGGTCGAAAAGATCTCATACGCAACGAAAAGAGGTAAAATATTGCCTTAAAAAGACCTCATCCGCACTGTTATGTTAACCGCTAGAGGTGCTTGTGTAGCGCGAGCTCTCCGAAATGTCAAATGTCACTGTTTGCGAGTTATTAACAGGGATTTATTTCTTTTTTAGATAAATGTTGCGAATATTTTTCAAAAAGATCAATTGTAAAAAATATCTATCAATCAATCAATGACACTTATTGAAACAAGACTTAAATCAATGTTTTTGGTTTCTGCCCACTATACCGTATCATACCATGATCAAAAAAGTGTCATGCAAAAAAATATTTCTATTGATAACGATGACACTGTTCCCTCTGACTTACACAGCCTTTTATAGCCATCTCCTCTTGATGGCCACTGCTCTTCTTATATGCCAAAGTACGCCTGCCATCATATAAGATCCGTTCTAATCTAACCCTTGCATTTCAGCAATCAAGTACTCTATGGTCGACACGGGCCGCGGTGGAAAACTGGTCATGATAGGAGGATACACCTTCTCAAAAATGAACAAATGCAAGGTCTGGACCTGCTCTAACAGGTATAAGCAAAAATGCCAAGCTAAAATCAAGCTTGACGATGACATGATCTTCATGTACTGTCTGGACCACAACCATCCACCGCCAAGTTTTCGTGTGAAGAAAGACGGGACTTATATGAAGATAAGGGATTAGAACTTACCATTAGAATAAGTAATTCCCGATACGACGTGAATGTCACAAATATGTATCATGTTTCCATCAAAACTGTTCTAGCTCTATTTTTGAATGTCTCCTCACGTCGTACAGAAATGAAATTTATCTTTAAAAAAATCTAAAAAGTAGTAAAAAATATAGCATTCTCAATAACACCACTTTTACGGTCTGACAAACAAAAAAAAGGCTGTAAACATTCGTCCAGGGGCTCCAGCTTCTATGAAAAGTCGTTCGTTGAATTGAGCCAATTTTAATAATTACTTATTTTGGTTGAAGAAATATACTTCAAAGCATAAAAACATACGTTCATTTTGAAATTATCCTGAAGTAACAAATAATCATCTCGCGTCTCGTTTTCGAGAAATCCGTGGACAAATATACAAACATACATGCACTTTCGTAATTTTGCACTCGTGTTTAGAAACCTTTAGATCATCATACTCAAATATTATCAAATTTTAACGATATCACATACATACAAACAAACACATTTAATTGATTACCTCCTTTTTTGAAGTCAGTAAAAAGTACGGGTAGAAGCAATTTTTGAGGTTAAGTTATTAATGAAATTAAATAAAGTATAGTTAGTAAAATTAAAGTGTAGCATAGGTATCAATAAAATAAATACTTACCTTCATACTCAGCCTTTTAAACAATACATACTTTATCTTCTTAGACCTCTGGTTGATTGGTAGATAACTTGGAATTAAATCCGCCATTTGTTTGTTCCTACAGGTTGTTTGTGTTTGAAGTTTCAAATAATTTAAAATATATTTTGATATAGCCAGTAACGGTAGGTACGCGTAGTATTTCTCTTAAGTATCAGGTTTTTGTTCAGTAACTCGAATATTTTTATTTTTCAGCCATTAATTATTCTCTCATCGCTTCCGGCAAAGGCGGGTATTTAGTAATGATTAATGGATATACCTTTTCAAGAATTAATAAAATAAACAAAAAGTGGTTTTGTTCGAACAAATACATGTACAAATGTCAAGCCAGTATTAAACTGGACGATACTTCAGGAGAGGTTATATAGTACTTACATACAGTCTTATACACAACCACCCACCTCCGCAGTATCATATTACAAAAGATGGAAAATACGTCAAAGTTAAATCGCGGTTCTAAATAAATTTTATATGAAACTACAAAAACCTATTCCAAGATAATTAAAATTCAACCTAATAGTGAACACATAATCAGACATAATATAATATCAAGGCATACGCTGCTGTACAACAGCGTCGTGGTATAGTGTGGTCAAGGTCTCAGCCGGCAATCGCTCACACGCGAAACAAAATCTTACGTCACGTCACTTCAAACAAATAACGACCCGAGGTGGAAGTATTATGCTCTTATGGTGGTTAGGCGGTGGAGACTTTCTTTGTACACACGTTCCGCTGCTACGACTTATACGAAGCGGATCAATAATAGTTAGATTAATTTTGATAAACCATATCACCATAGTTTTTTTTTTAATTTCTACGGCTCAGTCAACCGTCTCACTATAATAGTTGTCACAAGACACAAATATAAGCTGTGTATTGCACTACAAAATAAATAAAGTAATAATGATTTTTCATCTGAATCTTAAAATCAAATGTTCTTTGGCAAACAAGTATTTCCCGTGTCATGGGACAGTTACTAACCATTCTTTTTGAGGTCTGTCATTGGAATTCATAAAGATGAACGGGAAGCAGCTGATGATGATAAACGTATACCACTTTTTCCAAAAAGCATCATTCACATGTATGGGTGTGTTCGAAGGCAGCAAGACGCCAGTGCCAGGCGAAGATAAGGATAATCGATAACGTCCTAGTGGATCATCACCTGGAACACAACCACCCACCAGTGGAACTCAGTACCACGTGTGCAAAGACGGTTAGTACATTAAAATATAAGCTTAGAGTAGATAGAACAAAATACAAAGATAGGATACGAATGATAAAGCTAATCTTGAGCTCTATTTTTTGAATCGAGAATCAATTAAAATTTGATGGAAATCACGCTCAATATACAAGAAGTTGCAAAATTCGTTTCGAACATTAATCAAAGAAAACCATTCGCTATAAAGACGAGCGGGATTTAAAAATAAGGCCACAAACTCAAAGTTTCCAAAATATGTGTCTAGGATAAGAGAACAATTTTTAAAATTCTATGTGCTTTATATTTAATAGAGAGTTTTAAATAATTAAATAGAGTAGTTGATATACAATTTTAAATGACTACTGATTATTATGTTTTATTGATGTATGATAGTTTTCATCACAACAAAATCAATCGTTCAAAAATTCAACCTGGTCGTAAGTGTCTGCGCATAACACTTTTCGTGCACTCGATGTGCGATGTCGCGCGCCTAACTATCTCAGTAGCCATAACCAATGGCACCTCGCTTCGTCTATTGTTTCAAGTGACACCCGATTTACACGGTACCCGATCAGGCACTATGGACCTCGAGCATGCATTATAATGTAACGGCCACACTATTTAAATTTTTACCGCATTGATATTGGAGTTTAATTACTGTCCAAATTGTCGCGTGACTACTAGAGATTATCAAGATATTTTATTTTAGCAATTAAAAATTTGCCTACTGTCATAAATGTAATAATGAATCGTAAAATATGTCTCTCCATCGGTGAATTATTGTTTGCCGTAGTATCACAGTAGCAATGCGGGACTTTGGTATGTGGAGAAATAAGCCTGTACCTAATTATGTTACTCTTTATTTAAATAAACACAGCAGCTATAACAGCATACATCCCGTAGTAACAGACATAAAAATCCATATAATAATAATAATTTAATAATAATTTATTTCAATGTCAGACAATTACAATCAGTCCAAGTTTGTTAGTAACAAAGGTTGCTTAGTGACTATGTTAGTAAATATAATTATTACTGGGCACCGGTGCGTGTAGTGACATCCAGTGTCGCATGAATGGACCATCCATCCGCCTTGCGACTACAGTCAGGAGGCTGTTGCCGCTGGCCCGCATTCGCCGCGCTATCGAGGCTGCTCGCTTGCGCATTGTCGCAAAGAAGCCATCAACGTGCGCTTCAGCGAACATCAACGACGCGCTGCAGAAGCGGGGCAGCCGCAACAACGCCCTGAAAGCGTTATTATATTGAACGCGAAGAGCGTTTAGCGCTCGCTTTGAGTGTCTAACCCACAAGGAGCACGTATAAAAAGAGCAACAAAAAGCTCGAAAGAGAGTGACTTTCACATGATACGAACAACGTGCAAATCTGCGGGCTATCATGTTCGCTCTTATCGCCAGCGCCCACCGTTCACGCTCAATATCATCATCGTCTTTTAAATCTGCGGTTAATACATGTCCAAGATACTTAAATTTACACACTTGCTTTAGTGCCACGCCAGCCAACTTAACAGGAGGCACATCAATCGGACGTTTGGTTCCTGATTTAAACACCATAAGTTCGCTCTTCTTGCTATTATATTTAAGGCCGTGATCACGTGCATAGGCTTCGCAAATACTTATGAGTTCTCTTAAACCACCGATCGACGCGCTCAGCAGCACCATGTCATCAGCATAACTATTGTTATTAAAGCAGACACCGTCCACATGACAGCCGACATGGCTACTGCTCAGCGCGACAATCAGCTCATTGACGTAAAGGTTGAAAAGAGTAGGTGAGCTTAAGCCCCCCTGCCTCACTCCGCACCCCAACCTATACGAATCCGACAGAGTGCCCGCCCATCGCACATTGTTGATTTGGTTTCCATACCAAAACCTAAGAACGCTGATTAATTCAGGAGGCAAGTTTACTTGGCTTAGTTTTCTCCATAAGCCATCGTAGGAAACCAAATCAAATGCTTTCGACAAGTCGAGGAAGCAGGCGTAAACTGGCGTGTTCCTATCGGTGTAGTACCTGACAGCATGCTTCATGGACACAATTGCACTATCTGTGGAGAGTTCTGGCCTAAAACCAAACTGATTATTGTGCGGCGTAATAGCTGTAAATATGATTTGAATCGACAAATTTGTGAATTTCCGGCTATTAAAAGGGTTGGGGAGGCGAAGTACTTGGGAGTTTTCGTGGACCAGCGGCTCTCTTGGTATCCTCACATAGAGCATGTCATCTCAAGACTCAGGAAGCTCATCTGGATATTTAAAACATTACGAAATAATGTGTCAAGAGTAGTCGCTGGCCCGCGGGGCGCGGGTAGAAGTCTCCTCACTGACATTTATATTTCGCTGGTTCAATCAATAGTGATATATTGTATACCAGTCTG
The DNA here is from genome assembly GCA_963924145.1 of Pyrausta purpuralis. Taxonomy (NCBI): domain Eukaryota; kingdom Metazoa; phylum Arthropoda; class Insecta; order Lepidoptera; family Crambidae; genus Pyrausta; species Pyrausta purpuralis. Next base: position 27,867,158 of record OZ001643.1, read on the forward strand.
GGGTGGTGCAGCCAAAACACGGTTTCTAGATGTGGAGCGTGCCCAACGTAGCTTACTTAAGGTAATGTCATTTAAAAAGATAGGATTCTCTACAGAGCTGCTTTACGAAATCACCAATCTTCACTCGGTTAGGAATCTGTACATATTGCAGTCGGCATTAAAAAGACACAAATCCTTACCTTTCGACTCTGAAAGACACAAAAACAAGAGGAGATAAGTACATTGCTTTTCAAGCTCCTATAGTAAATACGGCGTTTGCTAAAAGGCAGTACAACAAAAGATCGATCCATCTCTACAACATTATCAATAAGGAAAAAAATATACACATTACGAAATTTCATGAATGCAAAAAAATTGTCTCAGAATGGTTGAAGCCAAAGAACTATGACGAAATTGAGGCACTTCTGATTTAGTCAACTCACACACACACTCTCGCACGCCCATATGCTCACACGCATGCACACACACACACACACACACACACACACACACACACACACACACAAAATTATTATTGTATCCAAATCTTAGCTTAATTATTGCCTTAAATCTTAGTATTAGTATGTATAATAAACTCGTGTTATGGAAGAGCAGTGTCTCCTGACAAAGGCAATTTGTAGCCTAAAAGGAGACACTGGAAGTACAAACTGAATAATGTGTACCCAATGTTAAAGCCAATAAACAGTTTGAATTCAATTTGAATTTGAATTTGAATAAATTATGATTATATATTCTATATTTAAAATAATTATTGTAATATTGCATAGAGGCGGCCGTAGACCTGTATCTTCGACTTCTCCGACTTTAATTGATTCGTTTATTAAAATAAAAAAATATATTAATTTAAATATATAGAAATAGGATCCTAATTCCTACTCGTGCGTTGTAAAAAAACACTGTTCGTATTGTTTCTGATAGCTATCTATATATGTGTATATATTTATATTACAATGGTATGTTTGCTTAGATGATGAATAACATGGTACAACAACCTTAAAAATTTTGGAAAGCTACCGGTAATATGATATTTGTTTTTAAGATAGTAAGTCATTAGTAAATTATTTCGAAACAACTTATTAACGAGATTAATATTTTTCAGGTATCAAATTTGATGTGTTAAAAAATCCAAAGACCGGTGGCGTACTAACCTTGATATACGGGTACACATTCTCAAAATTTGGCAGTACAACATATGTATGGAAGTGTTCCCAAATCACAAAGGGTTGTAAGGCCAAGGTAACTATTAGAAATGACAGGATTATTCGACACAATCTTGAACACAATCATCCGCCTCCTAATTTTCACATTACCAGTGATGGAAGTTACATCAAGCTTTGGTCTAAGAAAGTTGTCACAAAGTGAGCATTGCTTTGTATAGTGACGATTGTAGACCAATATCGACGACTCCTCTACTAAATAATTTGCTTTATTAAAATGTAATAGATTTAGTAATAGATAGTATAAATCATTGCGTCTCCTATAAGAACATCGACATCAATATACAATCTTAATTCCTTTTCGTGTGTTGCAAAAAAAGGACCCAAAAAGTCAAGCATTAAAACCTTATTAATGTGATATTGGATTAAAAATACACTGGTTGTTTTATCGTCAAGCTTTGTTTCTTTCGTACCTTTTTTATAGCTATTTAAAACACCTGCGGGCGAAGTCTGAAGCATCATTTTTGACATTTCCCGTCGACAATTTCAATTTTATGATTTTCTAATTCATCAAATATCATTTTAACTTACGTAGTTACATTTTTAATTAATCTTAAGAAATATTTGTAGTTTTTGAAGCATCATTGAGAAATTATTCTCACTCAATAAATACACAAAAACACCAATTTTGTCTCAGCATTTTTCGAGCGCCACCTGGTGGTTTTACACGGAACTATGTCGAGACTTCCTACACTGAAAGGAGAAGAAAATAAGATGGTATAACCAATCACAAAATAAAGATTTAAGATAAAAAATATATTATTACAATTTATATTTTGCAGGTATCCAATTTGATAAAGTTAAAAATCCAAAAACCGGTGGGGTACTGGCGTTGATAAACGGATACACAGTCTCAAAAACTAATAGTACATCATATGTATGGAAGTGTTCCAAGATTAACAAGAAATGTAAAGCCAAGGTGACAATCAAACATGACATGATTATTCGACACAATCTTGAACACAATCATCCTCCTCCTAGGTTTCACATAACTAGCGATGGAAGTTACATCAAGATTTGATTTAATGAAGGCATTGACATAAATAAAACACTTAAGTCGTACTCGTGAGTTGCAATGAACACAAATTCCATGTCCTTTCTCATTTAAATGAATAAAAACCTTGTTGGCTTAAGAAAAATAAACTGGTCTTACTTTTTACGTTTATTTCAAACTACTACTTTTGACAGCTATTTTGGTCAATTTTTATAGTTAAATAAATTATGATACTACCTGCCTTCAATATAAGTTTAAGGAGCAACCACTCATTAGCGATTTCTATTTCTCAGGTATCCAGTTTGAAATAGTGAAAAATCCAAAGACCGGTGGTGTGCTAGCGTTGATAAACAGGTACACATTCTCAAGAACCAACAGTCGATATTATGTTTGGAGATGTTCCCAAATTAGCAAGGGTTGTAAATCCAGGGTGACAATTAAAAATTACAGGATTATTCGACACAATCTTGAGCACAATCATTCTCCCCCCAGCTTCCACATTACCAGCAATGGAAATTACTTAAAGATTAAATGTTTAGGAGTCTGTTGTTGTAATTTAAAAAAACAAATGATTATGTTGTTTTAATATGTTGTGATTTCTAAAAGATAAATACATTACAAGTTGGCAATCAAAAATAAGACGTTATTATAGTTCAATGTGATCTTTCTCATGATCACTCCACTCCCTCCGCTGCGCTCTAATAAACTTTTTCTCGCTTCTCCTTCTCACCGCACAGGTTTTCTTTCAAACTCTTTTATTGTCCAGGCCATTCGTCTCTGGAATACCCTTCTGGCAAAATTTTAACAGGCTCCCAGTAAATTTTCATTTAAGAGACTCGTCCGTGCACACTTTCTACATATGTATATCGGAGGCATCAACAAAGCGTAATCCATAAACTTCTAATACATCGTCATAATATATAATTACTAAAGTATTGTTAGAAGTACCTATCTTTGGAAAAGTATTGCATCTTCTTTGTATCTTCTTAGGGAATGATCTATGATTATATCTTGTCTTTGATTGTACTAGTGTGATGTGAGATTACCGTGAACAAGATGGCTGTGCCTTAGCTTAGCAATTTATAATATATTCAATGATTTCGCTCTATCCTTTCTTTTACTAATAATAACCAGTTTTCAATAGGTTATGGGCCCAGAGTGCCCGATAGTTAGATGTTAGGGAAAGTTTTATGGCACACGGAAAATAAAAATTTTCCTTGGAGAAAATAAAAAATGGCGACCCAATTTCCCCAACTATCTCCGGGTCAATTCGATAATTGGTTATTCAGAATAAAGGCATTATTGGAGGAAAAAGGATTAGCATCGGTATTAGAAGGAGAGGATTACAATGAGGCAAAAATAAAATTAGATGCGAAAGCGAAATCCATTATTATCCAAAGCGTGACAGATCAGCATTGAAATTTGATAAAAGAATGCAAAAGAGCAAAAGAAATGCTAGACGTTCTGGGAAAAACTTTTCAACGAAATACGGTAATATCAAAAATAAATATTCGAAGAAAACTATTAAATATGAAGCCATTGCCCATAGAAGGATTACAGGATTACTTTGTAAGGTTTGATACCCTGATACGAGAGCTAGAAGTCGGAGGTGAAAAGATAGCTGAAGGTAAAAAGATTAGCTACCTACTGACTGGCTTGGGACATGAGTATAATCACTTGATAACAGCTCTGGAGACAGTCAATCAAGAAATAAAATTAGATTTCGTTAAATCTAGATTACTTGATCAGGAGATAAAAAGGCAAAATAATGATGTGGAAACACAGTCATCTTTTCTCATTTGCTACAGATGCCATAAAAAAGGCCACAAATCTTTCGAATGCAGAAGCAGAGGAGGCAGGAGCAGAGGCAGAAGCGGAGGTTATTATAGAGGAGGACGCCAAAATTTTAATTCGGCACAATCAGCAGCGTCATCTAATCAACCTGCTCCTAGTAATAGCAAGTATATGTTTACAGTAAGTACTGCCGCAATAATGAACGAAGATAATGATGAAAACAGAATTTTATTTATTGTAGACTCAGGTGCTACTCAACATTTTGTAAAAGAATGTTATGAGGATTGTTTGCTGAACATCCAAGAATTGGAAAACAAAATTAACATAAGAACGGCGAACTGATGGCTGATGGAAGAGAATAAGGTGTGATAATGGTGGAGAGTTTACAGCAACAAATTTAAAATTATTTTGTGTTGAAAAAGGAATTAAGATCGAATACACTCAGCCATATAGTCCACAACAAAATGGAAAAGCAGAGAGGATGAATAGAACTATTTATGACAAGGCAAGAACCATGTTGGATGAGTCAAACCTACCAAGACATTTATGGGGATACGCTGTAGTGACTTCGACATTTTTAATAAATAGGTCACCATGCTCAGCTATATACAATCAAGTTCCAGCTAAGATTCGAAACAGAGAGTTGCACATGGATAAAATAAAGGTATTTGGATCGAAAGCATGGGTACATATAATGCCAAAACAAGGAAAATTCGACAATAGAGCTATAACATCAAGATTGGTTGGATATGCGCCAAACGGTTATATTTTATGGAATCCGGTAACAGAAAAAATTTTAGTATCAAGAGATGTCCGTTTTGACGAATCTGATTACAAATATCAAGACAACAACAACGATAAAGAGAATAGAAATGATAGAAGAATAACAATAAATGAAAGTCACAGTGACATTGATGTAGGAGATATTCAACAGGAAGAACAGTCTGAAAGTAACAATGAACAAGAAAGAGAACGTGTTACTACTAGAAGTGGTAGAGAAGTGAGAAAACCTGCAAGATTTGATGATTATTGCGATGTGACTGTTGATGAAGCCTATTGTTTACTGTCTAGTGAAGATCCAGCAACCTATCAAGAGGCTATACAACATAGCGAGTGGGTAACTGCTATACAAAAGGAAATAAAGTCATTAGAAAACTTAAAGACATGGACTGAAACAGAATTACCAAAGGGAGAAAAAGCTATAGACACAAGATGGATATTCAGAACAAAGTCTGGTGGAACTAAAAAGGCAAGGCTTGTCGCACGTGGTTTTCAGCAAGAAATTGATAAAAACTCAGATCTAGTATATTCTCCTGTGTCAAAAATGACAACCATTCGCATGGGTTTATCAGTTGCACTGAATAATGACTGGAAGATAAAACAATTAGACATTCCTACAGCTTTCTTAAACGGCAATTTAGAAAGTAACGTTTACATTAAAGTGCCAGAGGGAGTAGAAACACAAAGCAACAACGGAAGCTCGGTAGTACTAAAACTACGAAAAGCTTTATATGGATTGAAAGAATCGCCTAAGTGTTGGAACAAAAGATTTGACGAATTTTGCAATAAAATTAACTTATCCAGGTCAAAGAATGACATTTGCTTATATATTGGAAAATATGTTTGGTTGATAGTATTTGTCGATGATATTTTACTTATGGGAATGGAAAACCAAGTCAAAGAAGTTATTAAACAACTCCAAAAAGAATTTAATGCTAAAGTTTTGGGCGATATAAGCAAATATTTAGGAATTGACGTAAATGTAAAAAATAAAACTTTTCATTTGTCACAGAAGACATTTATAAGTAATTTATTAAAGAAATATAATATGGAAGACTGCAAAGAGATGAAAACGCCTATGGAGCACAACTTCCAAGTACCTGAAAATGAAGAATTGATTAGTAATGTTCCATACAGAGAGCTTATAGGAAGTTTGGATTACCTGTCAACAATGACGAGACCAGACATTACATTTGCAACATCTTTTCTGAGTCGATATTTGGACAAGCCAACTAAAAGCTTGTGGACTGCAGCTAAAAGAATATTACGTTACCTGAAGGGCACTAAAGATAAAGAACTTATTTACTCGAAGAAAGAAGATATTAAAATAGTTTCTATTTCAGCTTTTTCAGATGCAGACTGGGCCGGTGATAAATCTGACAGGAAGAGTGTCAGTGGTATGACTATTTATCACCAGGGAAATCTCATTTCATGGTCATCGAAGAAGCAGCTGTCAGTGGCTTTATCTACCGCTGAGGCCGAGTATGTTGCAGCCGCTACAACTGTGAGTGAGCTACTATTTGTCAAAGGATTGGCAACCGATTTTCAAGAAAAGAGTGAAGCAGTTCTATATGTGGACAATCAAAGTGCAATTAAAATGATAATGAACAGTGAAAATACGAGATATACGAAGCACATTGATATAAAATTTCACTTTGTAAAAGACGTCTTATCCAAGGAGATTATTCTTTTAAAATACGTAGCAACGAATGAAAATATTTCTGATATTTTAACTAAAGCTCTAAATAGTGTTAAATTAAATTATTTCCGAGATAAACTATTTGTTTTGTAAAATGTACCTATTGTATTGTAAGTTTGTTTATATTTCATTGAGACATAAGTTGTCATTGAACTTATTTTTCTAGGATTTCTTATGATAGTTACATTGAAGTTTGTTTATTTTAGTTGATGTTGTTTATGATTATTTAACTTGCAATTAAAAGTTTATTAAACTTGTAATTGAGAGGGAGTGTTAGAAGTACCTATCTATGGAAAAGTATTGCATCTTCTTTGTATCTTCTTAGGGAATGATCTATGATTATATCTTGTCTTTGATTGTACTAGTGTGATGTGAGATTACCGTGAACAAGATGTGTGCCTTAGCTTAGCAATTTATAATATATTCAATGATTTCGCTCTATCCTTTCTTTTACTAATAATAACCAGTTTTCAATAAGTATGTACAAGTATATGTATTTATTTTATCGCTTGCATTATTTTAATTTAATATTTTATTAGATCATATTGTATTTATTGTAAATTGTATTCATTTTGTTTTTTGTTTCATAATATATGTTTTTCATTTATTTTTTTATGTGTGAAATTTGACGATTTTTTTCTTTAGATAGTAACTCATTTTCTTTTTGTCTGTTGCACCGACTACAATCATTTTTGCTTAGCCCAAAGGTATGACTAGGTTGAGACACTGGCAGGTATTCTGTTTTTTTTTTTGAGCAATCAAGTAGGTTGCATTCTTTTTACCTACTTCATGACCGTCTAGATTGACGCGCAAGTAGGTAAAAAAAATGCAACAATTATTATCAAATGAAAACAAACTTTTTCTCATTTGGGATTAGACTTTTTCGATTTTTCCTTACTTCCTGTCCGGTTAACCTCTCTTATTTAAAAATAATTTTAGTAAAATTTTCATTACACATTTTACTTAAAGTTTTTATACAAACAGACCTAATGAGAAAAAAACCCACTGGACCCATTATCGATCTGGCCAATAGATCTTCAGAAATTGAAACTTTCCATTAGATACATTTTACATAGCATTTTATAAAATAAGAAAAAAATATGTCACTATATCCAGCATGAATCTAGCTATTAAATATTTTGAGAAAAGAAACTCAGTCGATCCATACCCTAAATTCAGGATCCACTGAAAAAAACAAACCTCATTAGATCCGACATGGATCTGGCTAATGGATCTTTTGGGATTTAAGGGTAGTGAATACCATATCTGAACAATCATAAGTAAGTTTAGAACACTGTTATGTCAAATATTTTTTTTATATAAATATGTCTGCTATACAAGTTTTTAGGCAAAAGATAATGTTGTTGTTGTTGTTTAATGTTGTCTGAATATAGATTTTTATTATCAAAAACAAATTTAATTTAATTGAATTCAACACAACTAGAGTAACATTTATTTATAATTCTTCTCAGGGCTCGAATACAACATCATCAGACTGAAATCTGGCACCCAGCTGATTATGGTGGATGGGTACACCTTCTCCAAATGGGGAAGAAGCAAGACGTACGTGTGTTCCAAGAATAGGAGAAGTGGATGCCCAGCTAAGATCAGAATGGAGCGGAACGTGGTGTTTCCATGCAACAGCGAACATAACCACGAACCACCGAATTATCATATCAGCAAAGATGGGTATTATATTAAGATTTAGAATAAAGCCATTTTGAAACTTTTGCTTGAAGCAAAAGTTTCAAATAACTCAGTACAATATATAACTCAGTGCCATCTGCACTGAAATTTTAATTTCAGTGCAGACTGAAATTATTGCAAGCTTAGCTTGTCGGTCTGCCTCCTCGTTACCTTGAAGTCCTATATGCGAAGGTATCCACTGTAGGTATAACTGGTTGCCATTTTTACTGCTCTCGTGAATTAGTTCCAGAATCTTATAAGCTATCGGTCACCTCTTGTCGATAGTTGAACATCATAGTAGGAAAAATTCTCGCTTATTAGTGACATACAAGTAATGTTCTATTTTTCTTACAGATGTTCCATATTGATTTATCAATTCATCCAAAGACGGCAAATTGATAATGATAGACTCGTATACATATCAACGCAGGACCAAACATTTTTGGAAGTGCAGTGGCCGGTACTTACACAAATGAAATAGTGAGGTGAAATTGGAAAATAACAGGATTACTTGGTTGCACTTGGATCACAATCACGAAGCACCAAGATACATCATGACCAAGGAAGGGCGTTATGTTAAAGTCGGGAAACAAACAAAAAATTTTCGTTTGTGTCAATTTTGTTTTTGTCTCTAGTTCATCTTTAGAATGTAAGTTTGTTTGTGGTATAATATAAGTTAAGTTTTGTTTACTTAATAACATATGTGAGACATATTGCATTCGTCTTTCACATTTAACCCTAAAATTACTTGAAATTAATAAACAATTCCTGCATGTTGCGGTTTATCTCACAGTGACATAAATGCGACTAAAGTCCTTGGTAAAGAATGGAATATAACACGTGCCGTGTCGTTATGTACACGAAGCTAAAGTTAAATAAAACAGATTAAACTTAACTGAGGATATATCTAACAGTAACAACTCTTTCAGGCATGAAATCAGAAACAGGCACTGATATTATTGGAACAAGCTATCAAATACTTACATCCCAGCGGGGAAAGACGGTACTAATTCGCGACGGACATAAATATAACCAAGATAGGAAAAACAAAGATGGCGCCTGTGTATACAGGTGTTCAAAGAGAACGGTCTGCAAAGCGATACTAATGATTGATGGCAATAACTGCATCGAACGAGATGACGTGCATACTTGTGTACCTGAATTTGCATCGTATGATTAGAAGGTGGACTTTAACAAGCAAATTGATAAATAAACGATTGGGTACCTAATTGATTAAAGCAATCATGTTCTAATGAGAAAGCTGAGTTCTCAAAAATAAAATAAATAATTTGTTGCAAGTGACTATGAAACTATGCATAACATTGTAGGGGCCTGTTGTAGGGGCAATCCGTAGGGCACTCTGATGGGAAACATTTGTTTACACACACACACACACACACACACACAAACACACACACACACAAACACACACACACACACAAACATACACATACATACACACACACACACACACACACACACACACACACACACACACACACACACACACACACACAAAGAAATTTTTACATTTTACATTTTTACATTGTATAAAAATAAGTAAATGACATTGTATGGATAAAAAAATAACTTTCACTATAACTAATGCGATTTTACACTACACGATTTTTAACTTATGACAATGTCTTAAACAGGTGACATGCCACTAACGGAGCTCTTTTTTTTTCAGAATCTGAATTTAAAATAATAACGACACCTAAAGGAGGTAAACTGGTCATGATGAACAACTACACGTTTTCCAAGACTGGCTCAAACGTCTGGGTTTGTTCCAAGAAGTTTGCTTACAAATGTCCAGCCAGGATAAAGATGCAGGGTCTTGAGAAGGTCACGGAGGCACAAATTGACCATAACCATCCGCCACCGAAATATTTTATTACTATAAACGGTCACTATGTTTAAGTATGTTAATAACACATGGCAGCTCTGTCTTATTTATTTATACTTTATTGCACAACCAAAAATTTGTACAAAAGGTGGACTTAACGCCATATGGCAATCTCTACCAGTCATACCTTTGGGCTAAGCAGAAATGATTGTAGGCGGTGCGACAGGCAAAAAGAAAACTATTTAAAGAAAAACAAAAGTTAAATTTCACACATAAAAAAACACATGAAAAACACATATTATAAAACAAAAATACAAAATGAATACGATTTACAATAAATACAATATAGTCTAATAAATTATTACATATACATAACATAAGGGTTAAAATAAATACGTATACTTGTACATACTATAATAATTATATATTCTGACGATGTGATAAGAGTTTATGGATAACGCTTTGTTGCTGCTTCCGACATATCTAGAAAGTGTGCACGGACGAGTCTCTTTAATGAAAATTTACTGGTAGCCTGTTGAGTTTTTGCCGGAAGGGCATTCCAAAGACGAATGGCCTAGACAATAAAAGAGTTTGAAAGGAAACCTATCAGTCCTGCATCTGCAGATCCACGAACATGGCTGCCACACTACTTGATCTTCACATTACCTAGTTCGTTAATACTAATTGCGTAACATTTCAACTCCCTATGGTCAACATTGTTTTTAAAGTCAAGTAATGCGCAATAAAGACTATTATTATTTTGTGTTGATTAATGTATAGTATCAGACAGATTGCCCTAACAACTTAGAATGGATTAATTCATTATTACTTAAATGTAGACCTTAAATTTAAGCTTTAGGATTACACTATGTCAATTCCATATTATTATTATTTTTATTAAAAACCTAAACGTTCATTTTAAAAAAGAACCATTAGTATTTTAATGTTATTATTACATTTATTTATTTTAAAAATAAATGTATTATGCGCCGGTGTCTTGACAAAAACATTTAAACGGATTTTTTCAAATTTTTCAGTATTCCAAGTCAAAAAGATAAAATTGCCGATACAGAAAAGACAACTGGTCACGATAAACGACTGCACGTCTTCCAAGACAGGCTCTGAAAAAAAATTCTTGGTTAGCTCCAACAAGATAGTATTCCAGCATGCCAAGATAAATATGCAGGGTCTTGAGGAATTCGGTTACATATCGTAAAAATAATTTGTCAACAAAAAAATCCGGGTAAACTTACCTAGATTATCTTTAAGTGTTGTAATATAATTGATGTGGGTTAAAGAGTTATTTATCGTTTTTATTTATTTATTTTTCAATTTAATTCAATTCATTTTATTTAATCATTTATTAAAGGCAACAAAGGCTCATACAATAGATATCTTAAAGACTCACATACATATAATAATATTTAAAATCAAAACAAATGAAACACTATTTTGCGTAGGCGTGTTGCGCATCTTGGTGTCCGGTAACCGGTTTTTATTTTGAGTAGTGAACTGGGTTGGATATTGCTTTAATCCTTCCAAGTTCCAGGCAGTAAAATTTCCACTTAACTAGTTCAGTTGCCAAATTGGCATTACGATGCAACTAAGAAAAATAAAAAGTACTTTTATATCTCTCACTCGTATAGTGCTGTCCCACGCTAATCTGCGGAGTGGATTGTTAGTAATGTAAATTAAATGTTCGGCGTGTTTCAAAATATCCTTATAAGTTCTGGTTAAATCTAACCGTCCCATACTTCATACGAAATAACGTCCTACATTTGAATTATTTGTTATAGTTTATGATTATTTTTCGATGCTGAAACAGGCTCTTAGTGTGTTATACTTACGAACGGATTTACGAGAAGTTTTAAAAAAAAAATATTTATATAATTTTAGTTAATACATGAATCAGCTGCTCAGCACATTATCTGACACTAGCGGTCCTTTGCAACTTTGTCCGCACGTTTTGAGTTTGCTCCCTTCTCTCTCATCGCAGCGTAATGCTAGCTTAAGCCTTTTAGAATAAATAAGCTATCTAACACTTTTTTATTTAAATTGGTCCAGTATTTCCAGATATTAGCGCGTTAAAATAAATAAACTCTTTAGCTATATAATATTAGTATAGACAATTATGTACGAGTATCTTTACTTATGTACGAAACTCGAAATTAAAAGTAAACAGTTTGCATGATGTCTAAACATTGTATTATACCAATGTTCACCTGCAGTAGGTAGTAGTAGAGGATTGTGCTATAAAAATGTTTTACCAACGGAATACTAAAATAATAAATTCTCGAAAAAAAGGTGGGAAGCTGGTCATGATAAACAACTACACATTTTACAAGAAAGGCTCAAAAGTCTGGGTTTGCTCCAACAAGTTAACTTACCAATGTCCAGCCAAAATAAAGATGCAGGGCCTTGAGAAAGTAATTGAGGCACAAATTGAGCATAACCATCCGCCACCGAGATACTACATCACTAAACAAGGAATTTATGTCAAAATGTAAAGAAGGAGCTCCATTATTGAATCAATTATCGGACGGAGTGAATTTCTTTCGAAAACGCAAATAAACAAAATTAGACGTATATCATGCTAAATCTAGGAGTACGCAAGTAGTTACATAATTATTATATTTTTGAGGTTACTGTCGTCGATTTAAATAATGTTCATTGGAAAATCGAACACATTATTATGTTTTAATCATTCACTTCAAAACAACAACAAAAATATCACGCTTTGTTGCCGCCTCAATTTATATTACTTGTGATTTTCGTTGTTTAATTTTCGATTAGAACCTCATAAAATCTACTCAAAAATGATAAAAAGGTACGTAGATTTAGTAAACACTCATGTCAATAATTTACATGATTTTCGTTGATTTCAAATTGATTGTTGAATTTGAATCACTCGATGTTTTGAAATAAATGATTAAAAAACCTGGGCCCCAAATTCCAATCCGAAAATGCAACGCTTGAAAGCTAGCATGCCAAAAGCACAAACATTTATAGACCATAAGGCCGATTCTCGCGGCAATCGAACTTTTTTTGTGTGGTAATTCGATTGCAAATTAAACCGTAAAATATTTTTAAAAGAGTTAAGTAAAATATCAACATGTAATAAAACTATCACACAAACAAAATCTAAATACATAAAAATCGTGACCCTGAGAAACCAAAAACTATTGTTTCTTCAAAGAAGAAAATTCGATCGGTGAACTTTTTTCTTATACGAATTGCACGAGAATTGCCGCCAATATCTGACATATAGTATTACATTCTAATTAGTCTTGTCCAACACCACATTATCAGTTTGATATTTATTAAAAAACAGAAATTGTATCAAAAATTTGTAAAAATTACCTAATTCGTGCAAAACTTGACTGAAAAAAAACAAATAAATCAGATTAAATAAATACCGTGTTAGTATCTTACTACCGCACCTGTAAAAGTTGTTCATATTAAATAGTAGTATAAGAATACGATTTACACAAGGAGTGTCAAAAATATTGATACAAATCTATATATAAGTACATTACATTATTACCCAAGCATTTTTTTTATTATTTCGGTTAGTGAGCATTGTTCGATAGTGGTTTTATCAAGTTTAGAAAAACTTAATTCCCTTAACAATTATAATCCCGATAAAATGCTAAAGAGTGCTGTAAATTTTCAGGATATGAATTTACAGTAATAAACTCACAGAAAGGAGGACACCTGATTATGATAAACGACTACACATTTTCAAAGGCAAGCACATATTTAAAAACCTGGGTTTGTTCCTGCAAGACTGCCTACAAATGCCACGCCAAGATTAAGATGCAAGGACTTGAGAAAGTCGTCTAGGCACAAATCGATCATATCCACCCTCCACCGAGATACTTCATTACTAAACAGGGATATTTTGTTAAAATACAATAATTTTAGTGCAATGCAGCAATGTATCAATGTTTAATATAATAAATCTGCTGACGTTCATCAACTACAGTTTAGCTCAAGGGCCTTGTTTTGTTAAGAAACGTAAGGTTTGTTTGAAAAAAAAAACATGTCAAGAAGGATACCACATGACCTTTGCTTACATTTATTATTTTTAAGCCCAGCATAAAACTTAGAGACCATCATTGGGTATAGCCTTGGACGAGTGGTTAATTCATCCAAGGGTATAGCATAAAGTGCATTTTTTTGGTTTTATCTTGTCACTGCTTTTCTTTTTCAGGTGTGAAATACAAGTTCATATATCCAAATCCCTAAAAGAAGACGCGTTTGATGTTGATTGAAAATTATACCTATTCTAAAGTGGGTAAGGGTTCAAATATCTGGCTGTGTTCCGGAAGGGTCACGTACAGTTGTAAAGCTAAAGTCAGACTGGATAGTGCTGGCAAGTTCTACCCAGTGAATCTCGAACATAACCATGCTCCACCACGGTATCATGTCACACGTGACGGGAGATATGCTAGAGTTTAGCTGCTATTCCTCTTGAGGGCAACACAAAAATATTAAAATTAGGATGTATTTGTCACCGTTAAATTTTAAACAAGATTATAATCGCTCTCGCGAGATTGTACACTAGCAAAAAATTATGAACCGTTACATTCTTAAAACTTATACAATTCAAGTTAAAGCTCTAATAAGTGTGGTCTTATGTAAAGTAAATTTCTCTTTGCTAGTAGAATATTGTGAACAATCTTGACATTCCTTTTAAACGAAAAAAAAAACCTTTTAAAAATAAGATAAACACATAACTTAAATCCTGCATATGCAATTAATCTTTCAACACAGATCTCTTTTAGTTAAATATTCAATTACTTTTATTTACTGACATTATTATAAAAGAAATGAAAAGATTGTTTACAATATTGGACTAGCTAAAAAAAAAAACTTTAGTCTAACTTTGAAATGGGATTATACTCGTTCCATTCCAATATGGCAAAAAAATATAATTTACTACAAAATTGCCTTTTCGTAAAAAATGATCTTTTGATTGAATGAATACAAGATTGAGAAAATACAATTGAATTATCCATTAAATTCCACTTATATTACGAAATCAATCGTTTTATTTAACAGTTTCAATTCAACTGAAATATTATTGATTAGTATTGCATGCAAGACTGGTGTTAGTTAAATAGTAATGTAAACTGTAGTGTACTTCAATGGAAACAAATCCTGTATTTTTTACTCATAAACGCGTGTCTAATTTCAGGTGTCCAATATGAGTTCATAAATCCAAACACCAAAAGGGGGACACGTTTGATGATGATCGAAAACTATACCTATTCGCGAAAGGATAAATACATCTGGGTGTGCTCCAGTAGAGTGGCGAATAGATGCAACGCCAGAGTCAAATTAGATGCCGCGGGTCACTTCCATCCTATGGATCTTATACACAATCATGATCCACCACGCTTTTGCAAAATGAGTGACGGGACATACGTTAGGATTTAACCATGCTATTTTCCAAAACTGTATTATAAGCCTCGGCTTGGTACTCATATTTTATAAATTTAAGTAATAGTCAATTAACTGTCTAATTCGAACGATCACGTTCGAACAAATTTTCGTTGAAAGTCTTTGTCAAAGCCAAGGCATTATGTTTTTATTTCAAAATGTTTCTTTCTTTTTTATTTCAAAATGACAGACAGACGTGACGTAACTATAAGGGTTCCATTTTTTGCCATTCGGCTACGGAACCCTAAAAAACGATTGACGGTCAACCAAACCTTGTTCAACCAAAGTCCAAAAAAAAAATACAAATCGGTCGATACGAGGATACGAGGTTACATATAGGTTTGCATAAAAAACCGGCCAAGTGCGAGTCGGACTGAGGGTTCTGAAATTTAGGGTACGTATTACAATACCGAATTTTAAAATACCGAATTTCATAATCCCTACGAACGGAAGGCCGAATTTTAGATTGCCGAATGTTTATATGATCGAAAGTTCTAAATACCGAAAGTTTGAAATCCCGAATCTTATAAGACCTATGATTGGAATGCCGAATACTAAAATGCCGAATTTTAAAATATCGACTGTTTATATGACCGAAAGTTCAATATACCGACTGTTTATATGACCAAAAGTTTAATATACCGAAAAATTTAAAACCCGAAGATAAAAAATACCGAATTTCACAAGACGTATGCACGAAACGCCAAACAAATTGTATACCATTGAGATTGAGGTTCATTATGAAAAACTAATTTTGATTGACCCCGAATCGCCGTGGTCCTTCGCCGTGGTACTAGTCTGCCCGATACTAGAGTGTAATTCAAAAGCCGGAGGCGCGGAGGGAGAGCAGCCCTCGCCCGCTGTAGCAAATCTCAGGCTCCCGTGCGAGCACTTCTCGCAGCGCCGGAGAAGAGCAAAACCTATGCATGCTGCTACATGCATGCCTGTTTGATTGCTTGCATGCTGCATGCCTGCTTGCTACATGCATGCATGCCTGCTTGCTTGATTGCTTGCATGCTGCATGCCTGCTTGATTGCTTGCATGCTGTATGCCTGCTTGTTACATGCATGCGTGTTTGATTGCTTGCATGCTGCATGCTGCATGCCTACCGCAAAGTTAATCTTACTTTCGGGATTTTGAACTTCGGTATACTAACTGTAGGTATATTAATCTTCGGGATTTTAAACATTCGGGATATGAATCTTCGGTATTTCAATCTTTCGGGATTTCGAACTTTCGGGATTTTGAACTTTCTGTTATTTAAAATTCGGCATATTGAGCTTCGGTATATCGGGTATAGGTATTTCATTCGTTCGGTATTTTGATTTTCGACGTTTCAAGCGTAGGTATTTCATTTGTAGGTATTATGAACTTTCGGTATTATAATACGTACCCGAAATTTAATTGAATTAGGATATTTGCTTACTTCCACCTAGTAAAATACCACAATATTTTGTTGACAGCAAATATAACTTTGTTTTTCACAGTGTTTGTATGAAAAACAAAGTTTTGTTTGCGGTTGTAAAAAATGTGCTATATCTCAAAAACTTCTCGTTCGATCCCGTCCAAACCAATTTTCGTTTGAAAGTATTTGTTAAGATACTTTTTTTTTTCTAAATTTACACTCGCTTAGTTTAGAAGTAAGATGGTGGGGGGACGCCCATTTTATCACTTGGTAGCGTCTAGCATTGAAACGTTAGTCTTTAAAAGAAAATGGATTTAGAAAATCTATGCCATTTTAAAAGACCTATCTATAAACACACCACACGCATAGGTTTGTCATTTTTTTTTTGTTTTAGTTTTATGTATGGAAGTCCCCCCCTTAAATGTCATAATTTTTAAATTTTTAACAGGATACATCTTCCTACCAAATTTCAACAGTGTGATACTTTTAGTTACAGAATAAAGTGGCTGTGACATACGGACGGACAGACAGACAGACTTGGCGAAACTATAAGGGTTCCGTTTTTTGCCATTTGGTTACGAAACCTTATAAACAATATACAGTCGTATTGATAGCCTCCTGCTTTTATGAAGTCTGTTAAAAATCAAACAAAAATTACGGAAAAAATACTGAGCAACTTACTGAGAACCATTGATGTTATGTAATAACATTGAATTCCATTCCACAAAATTTACATAAATTATGATTACCATAGATATAATATTATGTAATAAAAATATAAAACCGCCATGTTTCAATGTAACCTTTACTATTTTCGTCATAAACGGTATCTGTAAAAGAAGTGAATATTATATTATTGTTTGAAATTACTCTGTAATATTTAGCATTAAGATACCGTGTTCGTACATGTTTTTGTTTGCAATGCAAACAATCTTTATTATATTATTATTAATACGTACAAAAATAATTATATTTACTTAAATATCTATATACCTACACTTTTAGTATTAGGACATAATTTATTTATTTTTCTTTCACTAGAATTGTAAAATTCTGCTATTGCTTTGTTTTTTTTAAATGTTTTATAATTAATACCTATAATCTGTTTTTGTGACTTGGTCATTACTTTTCAGAACTTATAATGCAGTTAATTTTAAGAGGAAAATACACGTTTTTTAAATACAAACTTCTCTTTGTACTCTTACGTAATCTCCACTTTTGGTCATAATATACCGCGATTGTCTATGGCTATGCTCCGTAACTAATGGTGTAACCCGACTTGCCTCGTCCACCTTAACTTTTGCTTGACACTTGTTACTTTTCGTTGCAGGGCGCACCCAGAAAGGAGAACCCTTGTGGGTTGGTTAAAATGTGTAAGTTTTTATCGTGATACAAATTTGATTTGATCATGAGAATATTTTTTCCCTTTTTGATTTTCATTGTCTGGTAAGGTATACCTGAAAAAGTCATTATTGAAATTTCTGCTGAAGGAGAACAAAAAAGAGAGTCAATATAATTGTGTAGAGACTTTCACAAAAAGGACCGGCTTCAAAAAGGCGGAGGTTATAAAATCGACTATATGCTGTTTTTATTTATCTGCCGGTGTCTGGTTCTGATTAAAATAGATTGTAACGGGATTGCTACCATATACCATGTTTATGTATGTAAAAATTTTATGGTTTATAAAATTATATTTTAACCTATAATTAATTATAGGTGATATTTCCAATATAAGTAATCAATATGTAATTTAATAAATTTACTTTACAAAATTACATTAGTTACAAATTTTACAATACTTTATGGGTCTGTTAAAATATTTTTAAGTATTAGACCATCATTTAGAACATAGACCTTATGTTGAGTATTCTTGAAATAAATATCTTAATAAGTAAGTAGGTATAAAAAAATATATTTTTACAACTCTTCCCTCTATTTGATTGACATCGTTTATATAAGTCTTACAGTGCGTTCGCGACATTTTTGCTTGCAAGCGCTATTAGCCATACAAATAATAACTGTAAATAGTACCTGTATGGATGGTAAACAAAAATTTACTAGAATACAAGTGCACAATACGTGACTGTGTGAATAAAACTTTAGCAAATTATAATGTTCTACTATAATACCAAATACTTACTTCAAGTTGCCTTCTTAGTATTTCAAAATATAATTATCTTTCAGTGCCCGTATTCCGTAGAACGAACCGTGGTACACTCTTCCTATGAATGGCTTCAAGTTCGTTAAGCACTACCAAATGACGTTCAAGACGAGATGGCAGTGTTCCTCACACAACAGCGGATGTAAAGCTGGGCGGGACTTGAACCAGTAACCTTTTGGCAGACCGGGCCAAACGCTCTTACCAATTGAGCTACCGCAAATTTTTGGTTTCTTATTTCATCTTTATGAATATAAAATATGACACTGTGAGTGTTAAAAACATTCTAAAGCATTAGATAGCGAAGCGACATCAATTTCCAAGTTGAATTTATTCTTTAAAGAATAACTGCTTGGGCCATCTGTATCATAGACAGACGGCTAGATGGCGCTAAGCGTCACGCAATTGACGTTTTCATAAGAAACCACAAATTTCGCAGGGTCGGACTGACAGCACGTTAGCTCAATTGGTAAGAGCGTTTGGCCCGGTCTGCCAAAAGGTTGTTGGTTCAAGTCCCGCCCGTGCGCAAATTTTTGGTTTCTTATTTCATCTTTATGAATATGAGAAAGATGTTATGATTTCCCGTATAAAGTTTTACTTTCGATTATTTTTTGTAATATTTCAGGGTTCATTTTGTTAAAATTAAATAAACAATTTTATTGTCGAATTGAAAACCTTTAATTCCTCCTTTGAGAGAACAATATTACCCATAGTATACCTATTAGGTCTGCGTGGCTTTTATCTTATCATTATAATAAAAGCCGGTAAAACTCTTATCAAGATGGTGCTAGAATTAGAAAATGCAAAAGCAATTCAAAGTAATGCTCATAAAATATTACTTTATTAAATATAATAGCAGCAGTTACAATTTTTTTACTACTTCCAGATCTAAACTACCATTTTATCAGGTCAAGTAGAAACAAAAAGCCGTCGCTGCTGCTTCAGAAATATATTTTTTCCCAAACCACCAAAGATGGGCGGTATTGGAATTGCAGCAAAAAACTGTCAGTGAAATGTCCAGCAAAACTCATTTTTACATCCGGAGGGACGTTGGTGAAATACAATCTCGAGCATAATCATGACCCGCCCAGTTATGTGAGAACTGTGGATGGACGCTATATCAAGATTTAGAATATATTTATTATAATTTGAAATCTATTATATTTTTTATTAGGTTTAACTTATTCATGAATAAATGGTGCGAAAAATTATGATTAGGAGGAACAAAAATTTGATATTCAAGTGTCTCAAAGAAATAACAATATCAATGGTAAATGCGTACTTTATTTTGTTCAATATTTAATAATTTACTATCAAGATAGACACATTTGACGACCTCCGTGGTGTAGTGGCTAAGCACGCTGGTTTCAAGGCGTCGCCGCTCCGAGGTCCCGGGTTCGATTCCCGGTCGGGTCAATATGAAAATCTAAATTTTCTATATTGTCTCGGGTCTGGGTGTTGTGGTACCACCGTTGTGTCTGATTTCCATAACACAAGTGCATAAGCTACTTACTTTGGGATCAGAGCAATGTATGTGATTGGTGTCCAATATATATATATATGACCTGACCAGACTGTGTATTATTAGCAGTTCATTTATTTTTATTGTTCTTTAATGTCTAACTTAAGTTTTTTTCACAGGTCTAAGTTTTCATTATACATACATACAGTCACCGAAAAATAAAAAACCGTTACTGATGCTTCAGAACTACACGTTTGCTCTATCTACAAAGATATTGGAGCTGCAGCAAAAAAATCTCAGTGAAGTGTCCGGCCAAATCAACATTTAACTACGAGGGGCAGCTGGTTAATACAACCTCAATCATAATCATGATCCTCCGCAGTATGTTAGAACTCAAGACGGAAAGTTCGTAAGAATCTAAAAATATCATAAGACATTAGTAATTGTCTAAAAGGCCGTTCACCGACACGATGGACGGACAGTCGACCTTGTAAAGATCGCAGCATCACACTGGATGCAGACTTCTTGAACTGTGGGAACTTGAGCGAGGCCTATGTTTAGCAGTGGACGTCCTATAGCTATTGATATTAAATATAGGTAATGAAAGTAGAAAGAAGAATTAAAGTAGGTACTTACAGTATAATTTTATCATTTTACAGTATGTACTTTACTAAAAAGGCTTTTAGTTATTAAAATACTGGATGGAGTTAGCTTAATAGGCATAGTCATAGAAAAGGAAATGCTCTAAATAATTTTAGGGCGCGTGCCCACTAGGTAAGTCTTAAAGTTACGGACGTGCAATTTATCATATCATTTACAATGTCATGGCTGCGTGTTCACATCTAACCGACACCACAAACTGTCTGTAACCGATAGAGGCAAAAATATTTAGCCGAAAAGTATCCGTAATAACATAGTGGGAGCGCGTCTCTACAAGTATTGCAATATTTAAATATTACTCATTTAATTTTAAAATTAATGATTCAATAATATACGAAGTTCAATAATGTAGTTGTAGTTTTAAATTCAGTAAGCCAACCCAACATCGCATTAGTGAAAAACGCTTTCTAATTTGAAATTGTTTCTCACTTTTTCAACATCTTGTTCTGAAATAAGGACCCATCTACAATGATTTTGGTTTGTTTATTGTGTGCGGTGCGAACAAGTACAAGCACATTCAAATTGAATTCGTATTAATACGCATAAATGCAAAAGTTCTACACAGTAGACCAAACTGAAACCTAAGTCTTTAATAATTTGTTTTCAGTGTTATACGGCAAGACGAAGCGAGGGGCGCGCGTCATATTGGTCAACGGATACAAATTCACCAAGCACAGAACCACGGGTATAAAAACAAGATGGAGGTGCGCGACACATCGGCAAAGAGGCTGCAGCGCAAGCCTCTTCACGGTTGAAGGTAATGTCTACAGAATCTGCAATGAACACAACCATGTTTAAGATTATGATATGCTTTACAAACGCTCAAGATTTTTTTTTTCTGCTCACTTGTTTGATGAAAAAATGTTGTGATACAGATTAAGGTGATAACAGTCTGTGAGTAAAGCATTGGCCGTGTTTTATCAAATGATCGCAAAATAACACCTAGAGTGGAAATTACGGAAAAAAATCTTCTAAACACTAAACATTACTCATAAGTTATCAAATTAAAAAAAAAACCTTACTAATATTTTTGTTTGCCTATATTTATACGTTTAAAAAGGTAGATTTATATTAAAATTATTTCTCATTCATGTATTGACTTTGTTTTGACTTGCAACTCGTGAAAGGTATGATTTAGTTCGTATGGCATCATGGTTTATTGATATATTTTCTTGGGAAAAAGTTATGGTGAATAGTACAATGTGTTTTTTTTCTTTACAGGTACTTAGTGACAGCGCGGCCTCTGATGAACCACATACAAAAAGTTATTGGGTATAAGCCCTACATATATGATTTATTATTTTTTATAACTATTCACATATTTGCGTCAGCAATGAATATACCTATATAATATTTCTGTTATGATGCCAATCTCAATAACGCAATTAAAAAAATAAAAGGGTGCAGCAGAACTACTGAATATACTTATGTATAATGTCGCAAACGTCTTGTTAAATCAGCCAGTCAATTGGACGCCTAAGCAGTTCATGAAACGCCGGCATCCAATGAAATGGCTAGGCAGAAATAATTTGACACTTAACATTGAACAACTTGGCGTATTGAAAGTTAGCCTTTTAGAGATCACCCGTCGAGATTGACCCACTGATTCAATTATAGTACTGTATTTTCCCACCTTACAGTTCCACGAAACAAATATGGCATCAATATGCCGCAAATCGTGAATAATGTAATATTGTAATAATTATATTATAATGTATAATAATAATGTAATAATTTTTCGGTTAAAAAATTAGTTTATTTATTGAGAAAGGTTTTAGGCTATAAAACATGCTGTGATGGGAGAGGAGGGGAGGGAGAAAATTTGCAACATGCTTACGAAGTCGCGGGAGACTGCTAGTCGCCGCCGCTACCTTTCAAAACCATAATATCTCAAACATATCAAAGACACACTGAGCTGATTTACAAATCTTACACCTTTTTTTGTTTCAGCACTACTATGTGGCAATTTATTTGCTGAGCATACGCTTCAGAAAGGAAAACACAGAAGACGCTGTCTTGGGTGCTATAAAAAAATCTTAAAGGCTTTCAGTAAATACACATAGTTATGTAGCTGCTGCAAAAACACAAAGAGCATTTA
Organism: Pyrausta purpuralis; assembly: GCA_963924145.1. Classification (NCBI taxonomy): domain Eukaryota; kingdom Metazoa; phylum Arthropoda; class Insecta; order Lepidoptera; family Crambidae; genus Pyrausta; species Pyrausta purpuralis. Next base: position 27,890,402 of record OZ001643.1, read on the forward strand.
CTTATTGTGCTCAATATGCTTTTTTGTTTTGTTTTATTTTATACAACAATAATAGTCAAATGCTTCTTATAATTTATTATCTGTATGGATCTTAATTGGTCTTAAATGAATGTTTAATTATTATTAATAAAATCATTCTACGGTCCCATTGCTGAGCAAAAGCCTCTCCCAAACCAGCCTGCGACTCCCCCAATTTCGCCAACAAAAAAAATGCAATATCTGAAAATCTTCACTGCTAGAGAATAGACACGAGTAAGAACATTTCCTTATTTCAAACCACAGATCGTATGATAATTGAGGTACTTAGGTAATTAATTATGGCTATTAGTAAACTTGCCAATATTAATACCATAAAGGTGTTTTTTAACTATTTAAAAACACCTTTTTTGAAACACGTAATCATATCACAAAGTATACGTTTTTTATTAATGTTAGATTATTAAGAACTTTTGTTCAATATCACATCAAAATGATTTAACAAAAGATTTAATAAAGTGCTACTCGCAAGGTTAAAGTTTTTTTTTATTTTTATTGATTAGGTACTCAATAAAAATTACACCAAATTTACCCGCGAGTATTTCAAACATAGATCTCTAAAAGTAAGGCAAACACCACTTCAATGTTTTTAGATTCGTAAAAAATCCTCTTTATCATTATTTTAGATGCAATCTTCACGACGACGTCTCGCGGCGCGCGCATCATATACATTGCTGGGTACAAGTTCTTCCGCCACCGTCAAAGTAGGATGAAGACGAGGTGGTTCTGCGGGACCCACCACCACTTGGGCTGCAAGGCTGTGGTCTTCACGATAGAACCTGACATCGTCATCAAATACAGCAACGTTCACAACCATCCGCCGAAGGATTATTTGAGTGCAAACTCTTAACGAGCAGCGACGGCTTTTTAAATTTGATGTCGAATAATAAACCAATTTAGAGAATTGAGAACACTCGTGGTGTATTATCATCGAAGTTTACTTTATGTCTCGAAGTCCAAAAAAACTGATTTTATGAAAAAACATGAGTGTTGCAATGCTATGATAAAACATCATTGCACTAGCACGTTGGGGTTTCTGCGGCCTAAAAATTTATCAACGAAAATCGTTGGTAAATACGACGTATAAATAGGTCGTACTACAAACAGAAAATGGCGCGTGATGCAAGTGAATCTTGAGAACCGCGACCATACTGGAGGTGCGGTCACGGTCTCTGGCGCGGTTCTTCTGGCGGGGCCAAACGCTCCCGGGCAAAACAAATTTTTTTGAAAATACCAACGACGATAAAAATTAAGTTCGTGATCGAAAAACAATCAAATAAATTTTTCAAATCCCCCGACAAAAATGCGTAGGTAAGCGTACTAAAATATTTATCTATCTATTTATTAATTATTACAAAACCAAGTTATTCCATCGGAGCTTTCCGAATTTTTAATTTTGCTTTTTATTTATGATGTAGATCATGAACAGAAAAGGCATAAACCTTCGAGTATAACTATATAATGTCAGGTTTATGCTTTTTTGTGATTAACAAAAGATAACAATATACTCTATAGGAGTAAGTGTAGTTGGGCACCGCTTTACTCTAAGTAAGCTAATAATCATTTTTTAAGGATACCGTGTATAAAGTAAATAGTAATAAAATGGAATTTTTATTAGCCTCTTTCAGGTAAGAGTTTGGAGACTGGTACTAATCAGATATGCACCACCCTAGACCTCGCTTAGCCAAGAATAAAAAATAAGAAAGGCCTTTTTTATATTTAGTGTCACTCCTTATATTAATGACAATGACGCCCTTGACGATAACCGCATTTTTATCTTTCCAGAGGCCATATTCACCACATCATCTCGAGGAGCCAGAACCCTATACATATCTGGCTTCAGGTTTCTCAGGCATCGTCAGAATGCTGGCCGGACTCGTTGGTACTGCGGCACTCACCACCACTTAAGCTGCAAGGCTGTGGTCTTCACCGAGCGAGGTGACCAGGTGGTTAAATGTCGTAACAATCATTGTCACCCGCCGCAACGAAACCATTTCCCGATGCGGGGTCATTACCCTTATAATATGCATGCAACTCGTTTGTACAATCTATACTAATATTGCAAATCTGAAAAGTTTGTTTTGTTAAACGTGCTCATCTCAGAAACTACTGGCCTGATTTGTTTTTTAAGTGACTAAGTCGCGTGAAACAAGTATATTTTAATAATTTTAAGCTATTGGTTTGAACACCAATTTTTCTCAGGGGTTCAATAAGGATTATGATGTAGAAATATACGTGTAGTTATTGCACACCATTATACTTTTAATCTGTTTAAATAATAATTAATTAATTGCAATGAAATAAGTTTTATCTAAACTATAAATATTTAATTTGTGTTCAGTTTTAAATTTTTAAACAATTTAATAAACTTAATTATCTGATAGTTTTTAATTGTTGTAATGAAATAGCGAGGAATAAATGATTATGATTATGATACAGGACCACTTAGTTAATGCGTTGTTGCCAAACAAATAAGTAAGGATGGATAAGAGAGGTTTAAGTGTGGTGATGGTGTGTGATCATGTCCTTTACAAAAAAACAATGTAGGCTTCAATATCAGGAAGGAGGAGGAAGCTTATCAAAAAAAAAAAAAACTTAAAATCTCACACGCAGCAATCGCTTAAATTAACCATCTTTTGCATCTAGGTGCTTGATTTGATAAGGGATACTCCCTTAAGGTTATTTGATCACCTACTATTGAACGTTTTTATAATATTCAGCAATAAACTTTGATGATTAGTAAAAAAGTTCATTATTCATTGATTTATAAGTTTACAGTTTTAGTATCATTTTCTGAATCGTCGACGTGGGAGTGCTTACCTACCTTTTTTAATGTTAAATTAGGACCTCACTGTCTTAGATATGGCGCAACCTTATGGCTGTACCTAACTCACTTGGCGAAGGCTGCCATACCTACATTTCAATACTCGTGTTAGCTGCTTCGGTACGTAGCCCGCGACGTCGCCATTTCGTCTTCGTGAGATACGGTACTTATAAGGCGATTCGTACTAATCGAGTCCACTTTCAGATGCTGAATTCATGAAGTCCGTCCGAGGCGCCCAAGCCATCCACATATCCGGCTACAGGTTCCTCCGCCACCGCTACCGCAACGGCAAGACGCGGTGGTACTGCGGTACCCACAGGAAGGTGGGCTGCAAGGCTGTCGTCTTTACAGTGGACAACAAGATCATCAGATGTCATAATATACACACACACCACCCCGTCGAGACTATAGGAGAAATATAAGAATTTTATCTAGTTGAGAAGAATTTGATCTAGTTGGCGAGGTATAAATAGTTTATTATAACATAATTGACTTTATTTTAGTGTGATAAATACACAAACTATTTTTTTTTTAAAAGGCTGTTTCACAATAGTGTTATTGGCCCATTATGTTCTACATTCGAAATGATGTTCAATGGAATTATCGATTCTGATTTGTCGATGGTGAAACAGGGCCCTTAGTATCGCATATTGTGCTGATTAACGTAATTTTTATATCACAAAACTCATCTGCCACGGAGCCAAATTTTATGAAAAGCACTTTAAAATTATAAAAGACTTATAGTCCTTATGTTTGGCTGACCAAGTGATAGAGGCATGACTCTGAAAAATCAAGGTGCAGTGTTTTTTTTTTGGATTAAATGGATATTATTTTATTTAAATGTTGAATAGTTACTAGCATGGATTATGGAGTTTCTCTACGAGGTCGAATCAGAAACGAGGAGATACGTAGAAGAACTAAGGTAACGAACATAGCCTTGAGAATCAGTAAGCTTAAGTGGCAGTGGGCAGGGCGCATAGTGCGAAGAACTGATGGCCGTTGGGGCAGGAAAGTTCTTGATTGGAGACCCTTTGACCAAAGACGCAGCGTAGGACGTCCACCGACAAGATGGACAGACGACCTTAAAAAGATCGAGGGGTCAAACTGGATGCAGACCGCTAGTGATCGGTCGCTGTGAAAAGCCGTGTTGGAGGCCTACGTTCAGCAGTGGATGTCCTTTGGCTGATAATGATGATGGTGATGATGAACATGGATTAACATTTATTTATAAACGCTAAAGAAATATAGTTCGATTAATCAAATAACCGTATTGGAAACTGAAAAGTTTGTTTGTTTGAACAATGAGTGTTTCTTTTTTAAATAAATGTAATAATAATTGAAGAAATTTGTTACTTAAGCGAGGAAGTCTTAAGATTATAAAACATTCCGCTACAGCCTACGCTGGTGGTTAATTTCGCGGGGGATCGTTAAATCATTATTTAACGAAGTGTTAAGTTAGTTGTATTGTTTTTTAATTCATCTTTTTCTGTATTTAAATTTTTCACACAAAATTACTCAATGAAAACTATCGATGTAAAAACATTTTATTAGAAATAGCAAAACATCGCATTTCAACGTTTACGTCAATTTATTACCAACTTTTCCATTCTGTGCGAGTCACTTTTTTATAATATATGATTTTCGTTTAAAACGGCGGCAATTTCATGTAAAACACTTAAAACTTTTGGAAAAATAATTAAATACGTTAACATTTTATTTACTTACCGCTTAAAAGTAACACCGGTATCTTTTTATATCTAGTGGGTTTTATTGATGCGTGTTTTTAAAACGCAGGACAGCATTTTGGACGTAATTCGTCCATTGACCAAATGTGACCTTGCATATCGCTACGAGCGGGAGTAAGTGATTGTGATGCCGCGCATTCGTTGATGTCCTGGACCATCAATTCATTCGGCACGACGTTCCTTCGGGATTTCCTTTCCATACGTAGTTATATTTATTAAAGTTCAATGAGTTTGAAAGATTCTTTGATGACGAGTTTCTTATAACCAGTTTTTGAAGTACTTAGTCACAATTTGACTTGGATCTACTGTAAATTCCAACAAATTTTTAGTGAGAATAAGTGTTCATGAACCGGGATACAGCTATTATAAGTAATATAAAACGTGCACTTAACTAATGGAATATTTTATTTTACTACATTTCAAGTATTTATCAATCACTTAATTATCACTCTTAAATGTTCGTATGAAAATAAAGAGTTACCAATAAAATCTTTTGTCGTTCGTCGTACATACCTCCAATGCACTTCCTTCTTATAAGAGCGTGGAATTTTATAGTTAGTGATGATGAAGATGATAAGGCTTTTTTATTATTATATCTAAATTTAACGTTAGTAAGCCTTGATACGGTAAGTTTATGATATTTTGTAAAAATGATCTAAATGTATGTTACAAAAGTTAATATAACACATTACAGATAAACCTGGTACACAGAACACCCTATCAAGCAATTTGCATATAGAAAATTTAGTTGGCACAGATTTAAGATATTTTTTCGCAAACCCGAATCACGGACATTGGCCCGAAATGATTCCGGCGACTACAGGTTCGAAGAAAAAACGCAGCTATGTCAAATGCAAAGTGTGCTCAAAGAAGGGGATAAGAAAAGAGACTTACATAAGGTGTAAAGGGTGCACAGATAAGAAACCAGCTCTTTGCCCCCTCTGTTTCGAGGAGTGGCACACCACAATATTATAATATAATACCTATTATATACCTGCTGAGCAATTTAAAAAAAATTAGCATATCCAAAAAAGGGAGAAAATTGCATAATACTATTTTGTATTTATACAATAGTCGAATTGATATCTAGATTGTGAAAATTATGAATGTCGACTCCGTGGCTCCGCCTTTGTATGTGTTGTGGTGAATAACGCAGTTGTTATCCTTTGTTTATTATATTGTATACTATAGGATATGTTGTATGATAAGTTACATAAATACTAACTCAATATTGGGTGTTGTGGTACCACCGTTGTGTCTTTCCATATATATGCCATGTATATTTCCATAACACAAGTGCATTAGCTACTTACTTTGGGATCAGAGCTATGTATGTGATTTGTGTCCAATATTTATTTATAGTTTATGCATAATACAAAAATATGTAAAATATAAACTTTTCTTTTACTAGAACCCCATTATCGCATTGCAAGCTGACTGTCTAATAAGAGTATATGTCCTTAACGTTGCTTTGCAAACTTTAATTGAGTTATACAAAATAACATAAATGGTGCGAAGATGATGTGATGTTCAAGTCTTGCCGTAAGATTATAGGACTATCAAACACTCACGTTAATATACTATCTCTTACAGACGATGCGACTTTCTGCAAGACCTCCCGCGGCGCTCGAATGCTACTCTTTAATGGTTACAAGTTCCTTAAACAGATGTGCAAGAAAGATATTACAAGATGGTGGTGTGGAACACTAAGAGGCTGTAAAGCAGTCGTTTATACAGATCAAGAAGGCTATATCGTCAAGTACAATAATAAACATTGCCACCCACCACCGTAAGGACACCGGGGACGTAAGGGAGCTTGACCAAGACCATAAGCTCCAAGCCAACCTCACCTTCACGTGGTGCGTCCTGTTTTTACAGACGAGGCTCTGGCGACCGACCGATGGCGGTATAACCATCCAATGTAAGGCGCAGCTAAATGTTAGACTGTGACGGGCAGCAGCGTCACAGCTGCAAGGGGCTGCGCCTCTGCGCTCGCCAACCCGCCTGCCAAGCGTGGCGAGTATTGGCAAAATCCCCTCACATGAAAGTACACCAGAAAACCAGGCCCCCAGTCTCCGGCAGCCCCGCTATTCCTGACTTTGGTAGCGGTCACGGTAACGGCGGGGCAGGGGGTGCTAAGAATCCCCGGAGGCGATCGCGCTGCCACCCCCGACGACAACTGGCCCTGGTAACGTACAACACGTGTACACTGAGGACAGATGAGAAGTTGCTCGAGCTGGAGGAAGAAATGAGCAGGTTACACTGGGACATAATGGGTCTATCAGAAGTCCGTAGAGAGGGCGAGGACACGATAACTCTACAGTCCGGAAACCTGCTCTACTACCGGGAAGGCAACCAACGAAAGTCCCAAGGTGGTGTCGGGTTCCTCGTTCACAAGTCCCTCGTCAACAATATCGAGACCATCGAGAGTGTGTCGAGCAGGGTAATATACCTTATACTCAGAATATCCAAGAGGTATTCGCTGAAGGTCATACAGGTATATGCACCGACCTCGAAACACCCGGATGAAGAGGTGGAGGAAATGTATGAGGACGTAAGTAGAGCCATACATACTTCCAAAACCTATTATACTGTTGTAATGGGGGACTTCAACGCGAAACTAGGCAAGCGAGGCGAGAATGAGTTGAAGGTGGGACCTTTTGGATACGGGCAAAGGAACGCCAGGGGACAGAGGCTGGCCGACTTTCTGGAGAAGGAGGGACTCTTTGCGATGAACTCTTTCTTCCAGAAGCCGCCTCAAAGGAAGTGGACTTGGTTGAGTCCCGATGGCTTCACGAGAAACGAGATTGACTTCTTCATGACCTCCAAGAGACGGTTATTCAATGATGTCTCCGTGATCAACAGGGTGAAAACCGGAAGTGATCACCGAATGGTTCGAGGCACATTGAATATAAATGTCAAATTGGAAAGATCACGCCTGATGAAGTCCACGCTCCGACCGACTCGTGCTCATATCCAAAATCCCGAGAGCTTTCAACTCGAGTTGTCAAACCGCTTTGATTGCCTAGAAAATTGCGTTACAGTGGACGAAATTAATAACGGGTTTGTGGAAACTGTTCAAACGGTGGGGTCTAAGTATTTTAGGCCTGGCCGTAAAAATAGACCTCAAAAACTGTCGGTCCACACTCTCGACCTTATGGCAAAACGTCGATCTATGGCACTGCAGACCTCCGTTAATGCTGAAAACTACAGGCAGCTCAATAGACAAATATGGAAGTCCCTGCGACACGACATTCGTTGCTTTAACACTAATAGTGTTAAAGAAACGATAGAGCGGAACCAAGGCTCCAAAGTGTTTGCAAGGGACATGTCTATTGGGCAGAGCCTGTTGACGAAGCTCAAGACGGAGGACGGCAGTGTAGCGTCGACGAAAGCAGAGGTTTTGAGGGAGATCGAAAGGTTCTATGGGCAGTTGTACACCTCAGTAGCCAAACCCGTTGATAGCTCGGCCAGAGACCCACGAGCTATCCTGACCCGTCACTACACCGAAGACATCCCGGACATCAGCCTCTACGAGATTAGGATGGCCCTTAAACAGCTCAAAAACAACAAGGCACCTGGCGAGGACGGAATCACAGCAGAGCTTCTGAAGGCGGGTGGAACACCGGTACTTAAAGTCCTTCAGAGACTCTTTAATTCCGTGCTGCTAGAGGGCATCACGCCTGAGGCATGGAACAGGAGTGTGGTGGTGTTGTTCTTCAAAAAAGGAGACAAAACCTTATTGAAGAACTACAGACCCATCTCACTCCTGAGCCATGTCTACAAGCTGTTTTCAAGGGTTATCACGAATCGTCTCGCACGTAGGTTTGATGACTTCCAGCCTCCCGAACAAGCCGGTTTCCGAAAAGGCTATAGTACCATAGACCACATTCATACGCTTAGGCAAATTATACAGAAGTCCGAGGAGTATAATATGCCTCTATGCTTAGCGTTTGTGGACTATGAGAAGGCCTTTGATTCGATTGAAACTTGGGCGGTGCTTCAGTCTCTGCAGCGGTGCCACATAGACTATAGGTATATAGAGGTGTTAAGGTGCCTTTACAATAACGCCACCATGTCGGTCCGAGTACAGGAGCAGAACACGAAGGCGATTCCATTGCGGAGAGGTGTGAGACAGGGAGATGTCATATCTCCGAAACTGTTCACAGCGGCATTGGAAGACGCCTTCAAACTTCTGGAATGGGAAGGAATCGGCATCAATGTTAATGGCGAATACATCACACACCTCCGATTTGCCGATGATATAGTTGTTGTGGCAAAGACGCTGGACGATCTTGGCACTATGCTCGAAGACCTTGACCGAGTATCCCAACAAGTGGGTCTTAAAATGAACATGGAAAAGACGAAAATTATGTCGAACTCCCTTGTCGTACCCACTCCAGTATCCGTTGGGAACTCAACTCTCGAAGTTGTCGACGAGTACGTCTACCTGGGACAAGTGATCCAATTGGGTAGGTCCAACTTCGAGAAAGAGGTCAATCGACGAATCCAACTCGGCTGGGCAGCGTTCGGGAAATTGCGCAAGAGTGTCTTCTCATCTCATCTACCTCAGTGTCTGAAGACGAAAGTCTTCAACCAGTGTGTGTTACCAGTGATGACATACGGATCCGAAACATGGTCTCTTACTATGGGCCTTATAATGAAGCTCAAAATCACACAACGAGCGATGGAAAGGGCTATGCTGGGTGTTTCTCTACGGGATCGAATCAGAAATGAGGAGATACGTAGAAGAACTAAGGTAACGGACATAGCCTTGAGAATCAGTAAGCTCAAGTGGCAATGGGCAGGGCACATAGCGCGAAGAACTGATGGCCGTTGGGGCAGGAAAGTTCTAGATTGGAGACCCTTCGACCAGAGACGCAGCGTGGGACGTCCACCAACAAGATGGACAGACGACCTTACAAAGATCGCAGGATCAAACTGGATGCAGACCGCTAGTGATCGGTCGCTGTGGAAATCCGTGGGGGAGGCCTATGTTCAGCAGTGGACGTCCTTTGGCTGATAATGATGATGATGATGACCCACCACCGCCAAGCATAAAATGTGATAAAATAATTAAGCGAACTGTCCGACCAATTTGTTTTGTAGACTCTTAACCTTTAATACGATAGAATGGATTATTGGTAAATTGTTACACTCTGTAGTAAATGTAAATAAAGCTAGCCTTAGGTATGTTAAAGGTGTATATCAATACGTTTTTCTATCTAGCCTGATCTATCTCATGTACGTACATCAAGTATGTCAATTGTATAAATTTCTGTAAAATAAAGTTTCATATTCTTATATTATCAGAACACGACATACTTAATGTATACCCTATTTTAATTACTTTTAAAATTATATTAGTGAATAAATAATTAACTACTTGATTTAAAGATCTAACAGTATTCAACGAAGAATTACCTAGGCAAGTTGTAAGTTTTGTGTTAATCTTATTTTAAAATTAATCATTTCGTGAAAGAGGAATATCAAGATTGTTTACAATATTCGACTTGTTAAGAAAAACAGACTTTACTTTGTCTTTATTTCCAGGTCCTCTATTTTGTAAATCTTCTCGAGGAGCTCTTATGATCAGCCTAGCAGGGTTCAAGTATCTGAAGCACAACGTATCAAAAGACGGTATCAAGACAATATGGTGGTGCGGTACTCACAATCACAGATCATGTCGAGCCGTCATATTTTATACTATAAGCGATAAAATCTGCTACGTCAAGAATTCACACAATCATCTACCCCCTGAAAAATTTTAAGTGACTTTTAAGCCGTCTTCGTCTTTTGTTTGTATGAAACATCTATTTTGATTTGTTGGTTTCATATGTAGACATGTAGAAATCGTCAAAAATATAAAATACCGATGAGTAATGTGCTTTGAAAGCAAGTATTTCATGCAACACTGACTGAGCCTACGTATATCAAATCGTCGGATTTTGAATAAAATAAATCAAACTGAAAAACAACACAGCTGAGTTTTAATTGTTAAAGTGCAGCTAAAAAATATAATTAAATATATGGCTTATAGCTTATATGATTTGATTCATATCTAGAGGGGTAATCGTTAGTAAAGAATCGTCTTCTTAATACTTTTAAGCATTATTATCTTGACATTTAAAAGGCGTCAAGCCTAAGCTTTACTTTTAAGAACGCTCGTTTCTTGCAGTTATGAATCTGTGAAGTACTGGTATAAGTAATGTTTGTTTGTGATCGTACTTTTGAACATAATTTCGGATTATGCTATTGACTCAAAAATAACTCTTTAATCGTGTGGTCTGTTTGTTTTAATTTGTTGAATAAAATAACTTAAAATCTATCCTTTTTTTTAATTGGATAGCTGGACGTTTCGCCACGATTGCACCTGAATTTAAGTGAAAATGCAGCCTTAGATGGACCACGTAGCAGGTACTGTGTCCATTTTCCTTTTATATCACGACTAGCGATCCACTGCGACTGCGTCCGCGCGCTTTAAGTTTTCTCCCTTCCGTCGCAGTATTATGTTTTATAGCCTAAAGCCTTCCCCGATTAACTTAATTTTAACCGTTCCAGTAGTTAATAAAATCACTGTGTTCAAACAAACAAACTCTTCAGATTTATAATATTAAAATAGTATAGATGTTCTCTATGAAAGTATATAACAGCTGAATGAAGAAATAACATTGAACGTAATCATTCCCTTGATAAACACCGTCATCAACTTTTATCCGATTTCCCATATAAGAGCGTAGCCAAAACTAATCCCCGCTTACAGATACTAAGCTTCTTCTTCTCTTAGATCGGCCAACGTTCTTCACGTCGAAGGTCGGTGCGCGGCTGATGCAGCTCCGCGGGCACCACTACACCAGGCGGTCGGTCTGCTCCTCCAAGGTCAGGTGGCTGTGCACGGAGAGCCGCGCCCGGGACTGCCGCGCCGTGCTCGTCACCATCGGCCGCACCATCATCGACCGCCACAACAAGCACAACCATCCGCCGAAATAACATCAGACCACCCTTTAAGGGTTCTTGACTGATGGGCTGCTAGTCACTTAAGACTTTGGCAGCTGACGTAAAGAATTTCTATTTTCAATCACTTAAGCGATGGGACTCAAATGCTTTGCTTTCTTAAGAAGGCAGTGGGCATCTCATTAATCAGTCAGCATTTTATCATTAGTGAGCGAATGAGCTAGCTACCGCCTAAGGTATGTGAGCAGGGAGACGGGAGAGAGACACGTCAGTCTGTACAAGAAACCGTCACCTACGTGTGCGATGTATTATTCGCGCCCACAATCTCTCGCCACTCAAATACCTCAGATGACTAAAGGCTCACAAAAAATAGAACCGTCATCTACCTATTTACTATAAATCATCTATACTAATATTATGAAGCTGAAGAGTTTGTTTGTTTGTTTGAACTACTAGACCGATTTGAAAAAATATTTTTGTGCTGGATGGCTTATTTATTGAAGAAAGGTTTAGGGAATAAAATATCACGCTGCAATGGGAAGGGAGTGAGCCAACTCAAAACTAAACGAACTTTTTTGACGAAGTCGCGGGGGATCGCAAGTTGTGCTTTGAAACTAAAAAGTTTGTTTGTTAGTTTGAGCGCCTTTATCTCCGGAACTGCTGGACCGATTTGAAAAAATATTTTAGTGTTGGAGGTTGGAGTTTATTTATTGAGGATGGTTTCAGGTCATTAAATATCACACTACGAAGGAACAGAAGGGAGAAAACTCAAAACGCGCGGACGAAGTCGCGGGGCACAAATAGTTATACATAAATAAGAAAGAAACTTATGTACCTGATCACTTCAGACCTGAAGCCCTATTTTTGAATCACTGGCGTCAATATGGCGTGTGATGTCATTGATTTACGACCGATTTTCGAATCAAAACAGTTTAATCCAAACAGGAAAGATTAAAATAAATATGACGTAAAGGAGATGTCCCATCCCAGGCCTGTACCATGTACGTAGTACCAAAAAATCGGTAAAAAATTGCTATTTCCAGTAAAAATACAATACAAATGTTTAAGTCCGTAGTTTAGTGGCTAAAAAATAAAATCAAACACCTTATTTCTTTGTAAAGATGGCAACTGTATTTTTTTTATTACTGTGATTTACATACCAGTAAAAAAAACTGTCAATGTCAACTGTCATGATCAGTGCTGCCCTAGGTATTGATTTTCGTTCGTTCAGTTTGTTCGTTGCGTTTAAAGTGTTTTGAGTTCTTGCTTCTTTATAAAAACCTCGCTTTCTTTTGGATTTGATAACTTTTTCTCCGTGACTTACTTGGCATTAATTGGACTGACCTAAGTACCTGCCCTATCTGTTGACCCGGCTTTTGTTGTAATGTATCACAGCTTACGCTGGCCTGCTTTGAGATCGGAAAGGTGTTAAGTAGGTAAAATATCATAGTATAGCAGCTGATCTAGAGCTGAATGACTAATTATTTGTCCATTGTTCTGTTAAAAAAAAGCTGTGTGAAATAAAATATCAAAAGTAAACTGACAGACAAACGTCATTCAAGTGTCAAAGATGGCGTCCTCCGCCATATTGTACTGAGTTGCAATAATGTGGTTTATTTTATTGTTTCAGCCAAAAAACTAAGGCTCTCCATAGAAATTAGTCTTATTAAAACTGTACTACACATATTCGCCTATAATTAGGTATAGCGTACATGGACCTGGCCGAGGCTTCATACATTTTTGGGACATCTCCTTTATGAGTATTGGTTTTCGTTAAATTTTAGTTCGCTTTCGAACGAAAATCACTCGCCATATCCAAGCTAGTGATTCAAAAATGGGGGCTCTGACCTCTAGAAACTCCAGTGCTAGCCCACTACTCATGCAATATTGACAGAAAAAATATGTTTAAGGTCAGTTGGTGCACCGATATAATTATTTCAAATAATGTAAACAAGAAGAACTAGGTTTAAATGTAGATATTCAAACCTTATAAAATGTTAAGACGGTTCATTAACTGTTTTCCTTAAAGAATTTGTGATCGATAATAAAACGAATTATTGTGATATTAATTGTAGATAGCAGCCTCGGATCTTAGTACTACAGCTATCAAAGATTTTTTATTTTAGGTTGTAAATTGTAGCTAACATTTTGTTTGTAGTTTTCTAACTCAATATTAAAGTGCTCACTCTCTTGATATGTATTCAATTTAGATTATCTTTCTTATGGGTATAATGTTCAGCCATGTGCCTTTTTATGTGTATATATTGCAACTATGATATTGTTACGTAGCTATTGTTGTTTACATTTTACGTTCTTCCTTCTTTTATTTAATAAACAAAATGGGGACTTTTTTTTCTTGTTATTTGTAAAGTACCAAGGAATATTGTAATTGTCATGTGTGCCGCCCTCTGTGAATCTTTTGTAGTCGATAGCATGTGGTCATATTTGCGACCACGAGCAAGTTAAACGGTGCTTCTACTTAATGAAGGTTTATGTACTTTGCCTATAACGCATAAACACCGAAGCGGTCGCATGCGACCGCATAACAATAGAATATCCATTGTGTCTCGTTTACATGTGCTTGAGGGATTAAATGCAAAATGCATTATAGTTTCTGCCTATATGTGTACTTTTCGCGGAATATTTTAAGAATTAAGGTTTTTTAGTCAAATGCAAAATAACGAAACCCTTTAAGTTTTGTCATTTTCACACACCAGCTTTCCACAGATGCGCCGCAAATATTGAAAGGAGTGAGATACGGCGTCCATGACGCACTGTTGTGGCAAAATCAGTATTACGGTATCCACAGCACAGGGAGGAACGGCCAGATTCGCTGGAGATGCTGCAAGCATTCCAGAGGCTGCAAAGCGGTCGTGATCACCAGAGACGGTCATATAGTGAGAGTGACGTTGGAACACAATCACAAGTAACATCTTCGACATAGTCAAATATATCACTCTCTAGTTGAAAAAAATACTTGACTGGTTTAATTGAACGTACGATTCCAACAAGCTCAAGATTATGAACAAAAAAATATGTTTTATAAAAGGGTATTTTTTTATAAATTTTGTTTACTTTTTAAAAAAGGTATGTTATATAAAAATATATTGTTTGTGACTTAATAAAGTATCTTATACATTAGCAGTTACCACTTTTTCAGTATGCGATTTTGCGTAATTTCAGGCGTTAAGTCCACTGACAAAACGTGGCCTGGTATCTGTAATTTTTTTAACTATAAAAATATCCAGTTAATAGTCTTAAGTAGGTACATTACGTATGGTCTGATTTACTTAAGATTTTGCTACAGATGAACGTTTCCACGGACGAAAAAAACTGACAAGAGCAGAAAGACTGGAAAGAAAGAGAATTGCAGAAAAAAACCGATTTGAGCGCATGCGTCAAGATCCAGAATGGCTCAAAGCTTACAGGCAGAGAGACAGAGTGAAATGTGAAAAGCGAAAGGCACGAGGACATTATGACATCAGCAATTTACCAAAAGCGGAACAGATTAGACGAAGGCAAGACAAGACATAACGAAGTGGCAAAAAACACTATCATAGAAAAAAGCTGGAAAAACTTTTACAGGACGAAGAATGCATCCTGGCGATACTATCTAATCTTATTACCTAACTGCTCTATCTTTTATTCTTTCTGCTTTATTTTTTCCTTATAAATAAAAATGACTTTATCTTCATTCTGTGTTAGTAACACCACATACAGCTCGATAACAGATAGACTGATGATCATCATCATCATTATTCTCAGCCAAAGGACGTCCACTGCTGAACATAGGCCTCCCCTACGGCTTTCCACAGCGACCGATCACTAGCGGTCTGCATCCAGTTTGATCCTGCGGTCTTTTTAAGGTCGTCCGTCCCTCTTGTTGGTGGACGTCCTACGCTGCGTCTTTGGTCGAAGGGTCTACAAACTAGAACTTTCTTGCCCCAACGCCGCCGCCGTTTGTTGGCCGTTAGGGCAAGATAATCTTGATTTACATTGTGTTTAATTTGTCCGCCTTCATAGGGGGTAACTGTTGTTAAAAAGTGTTACCTTATGATATAGGGGGGAAGGGGGTAGAAAGAAGTTCGTCGGGAGCGTTTGGTGAGAGCCGACCACCAACGCGC
This sequence comes from Pyrausta purpuralis, assembly GCA_963924145.1. Classification (NCBI taxonomy): domain Eukaryota; kingdom Metazoa; phylum Arthropoda; class Insecta; order Lepidoptera; family Crambidae; genus Pyrausta; species Pyrausta purpuralis. Next base: position 27,906,085 of record OZ001643.1, read on the forward strand.
GCGCTACTCTTGCTTGATTGACAAAAGTGCGGGCGGGCGTGCGGTGGCTGCCTGGAATGTAAAATTATCTAATTAACCAATATTTAATATTTAATTATCAAATATTGGCAACAGTTTGCATACATGTATCATATACGATTAGGACGAATGATAGCGCGCGTCTCCGTGGATGGCACTATCTACACGGTGTTGCAAGAAGGGTGTACCGGCGAATGTCTGCTGGTGGGGGACACCGGGATCTATTGATCTGACCCCTATGTATGGTCAGAAATTCAATAGATTCACTTTAGAACTATTGAATTTCTATCATTCTATAATATTATATCAAAAACCCTTGGAGTCCTCTACTAAGTGATACATATTGTTTAGTTCGTTTGCTTCTAGATGTCAACGAAAATGAAGTTTATGAACCAGGTCTTATCGTGTAGGTAAAGATGAAAATATTCGAAACCTGACTCTCAAACGGCCATCATTGAAAAGTAGGAAGGTGCTACTGTTACTCAAAAGATCAACACCCGAGCGGTCGCATGAGACCGCATAACAATAGAATATATATTGTGTCTCGTTCACATACGCTTGAGGGATTAAGAACAAAGTGTTTGAAGTGTAGAATAGGGCTATGTTTGACAAAAAATAGAAACTGTTTCTTTTACTTTCATCGGCATAAAACATAAAATAAATGATAGTTGCGTTTTAGCATATTCATATTATAACAATGCCTCGGTGGCGCAGCGGTAAGAGGGTCGCACTTTAAAGCGACGGTTGCGCTTTGGTCCCGGGTTCGATCCCCGGGTCGGACCAAAAATACGTACCTGCGTTTTTCTGTTCAGAAATTCTCAGGGTAGCCCGGAGTTTGGAAGTTGGTGTTTCACCCCCGTGCCTCGAAAAGGAACGTAAAGCCGTTGGTCCCGCGCCTGATCTCTCTCCGGTCGTGTCAGAATGCTGTCCCATCGGCCTATGAGAGTGAAAGGAATAGAGAGTGCACCTGTGTTTGCGCACACACTTGTGCACTATAATATATCCTACGCAGTCGGTTAGTCATTGTGACTGGGCCACTGTAGTCGAAATCGGCTAGGGGACTGTTATTCATCATCATCATTCTCAGCCAAAGGACGTCCACTGCTGAACATAGGCCTCCCCCACGGCTTTCCACAGCGACCGATCACTAGCGGTCTGCATCCAGTTTGATCCTGCGATCTTTTTAAGGTCGTCTGTCCATCTTGTTTTTGGTTGGACTATTATTATTATTATTGTAACAATACTACCTCGCAAAGGCTTTTTTGGTCGAAACACTGAAATCCATTACTAGTCTTCGACCAACAAATATCAATTTAAGATATAGGAAAACGTGATACAGGTTATCATTCAAGAAAATTATAAGGCTTTCTTTCATTGTTTTTTTTTTTTGTTATTCTCGACGTAGAAAGTAAAACTTGAAGTAAACTTTGTTTTCTTCCTAGGGTATTATGTGACCTCTGATTCGATGAATGCCAAGTTATGAGAGTAAAAAGTTACTTACATTACATGATTGCAGCATACGAAAAGCTATCCGTCAATCAACCTATTTATGATTTTAAGAAACAACGTATGATTTATAAAGAAAATTTATACAAGTGACCATCTAGTTAGATGGTCACTTGTATTGATTTTCTGGTTATTAAGTTTCTTGTGTTAAATTATTGGCTGGTCTAGTTAGACCAGCCAATAATTTAATAAAATACTCTCTATTGCTTTCAGAATTTGAGATTGGATTAGCGGCGTTATTGCCAAATGGTAACGATCTACAAGCAGACATTGAGGATGTTGAAGAAGACGACAGAATCAAACGTCCCATTCGGATAAGACCAATAGACAGATATGACGGTATCAATCACTTTCCAGGTCATTATGCAGCCCGAGGTAGATGTTCCCATTGCTCTAAAGGGAAAACGTTCATTAAGTGTATTAAGTGCAAAGCTAGACTCTGCTTTACGAAAGAAAGGAATTGTTTCTTTTATTTTCATCGCTATCTATAGTAAATAGAATATTAATAATAAGAATTTGGAGTACCTCATACACCTTACACGAAACACGTTTTTTTTTTTTTAAGACACTCCTTACATTTCGCTCATCTAGTACTACAAAGACGGAATTGTCAAAAAATGTTAAAATGAGTTAATAATGCCAAAATGTTTAGAAATCGTCAATACGTATAGTGCTACAAAGTCATTTTTATTGTTCAACAAACAAGCGTAAGATGGCGCTACTGTCTTTGTTGCAACGGTACAAAAATGGACTCGCCCTGAGTGCTTCGACGTCTTATTGGTCAGTTGCGCGGGACGCTCTGTAACGGTCGGTCGTGTCAGAGTGCTACATCGTCGTTCAGGTAATTATGACATCATTTTGTTATATTTCTAAGTGCCAATCGACGTAAATGTATTTTCTGTCTTTGTAGCACCAACACAAAATTCTTTTTGAGAGCTACAGTGGCGTAAATGTATTTTTTGTCTTTGTAGCACCAAAACAGAATCATTTAATGAGAGCTACAGTGCCGCAAATGTATATTGTGTCTTTGTAGCAGTAGAGAAATATATATTTCGTGAGCTACAATATCATAAATGTATTTTGTGTCAGTGTTCAAATATTGTAGCTCTTAAGTTTGAATTATATAATGACGTGATAGCATTAACAGTCATTATAACACTACAACTCAATGGGTTGACTGTAATATGCGTCAGCATTGCACTACATAACTGTAGTATAAAATAAGTATAAAACTAAATATTAAGGTGTAATATGTTTTTTTTAAAATATTACATGTATGTTTCTCTTTATTATTACTTACTAAGAGTAATAAGTTAAAATAATAAGATAAAATAAGTTTTTAAGCAAAATAAGTAAATGAACAAATAGCATTTAAGTAAATATCAATTACGTATTTTTTACCTACTTGTATGTGTTGTGTGTACAATAAAACATGAAATTATCTATTTACTTGTTTACTATTAATGGTTTTATTATTTTTTTCAGAAAAAAAGATTAATTAAGCTAGGTGTTTTAAAGGCTAATAAAATGGCGAGTGATCGCAATAGAAAATTATTAACAAAAGCCATAAGAGGTCAAATCCCTGCACCTTTCTCTAGAAATACAGAAGTGTCTACCGCAGTCATTGCGAAAGCTATTCACAAAAATATAAAACCTCCAATGCCCGATATTGAAGTTGCTATCTCAATGACCCCTCGAAAAATCAAGCCCAAAATTCGTAAGTAATATTATAGCTTTACGAACAAGTTATTATGTAATTCCACACCAAAACGAGTAGCAACTCGCCCGGTGTAGGCGCACTTATTGGTAATTCACAACCCAAAGGGTAAAACGGGACCGTATTACTGAGGCTCCGCTGTCTGTCTGTCTATCTGTCTGTCACCAGGCTGTATCTTATGAACCGCTATAGTTAAAGAGATGAAATTTTCACAGATGATGTATTTTTGTTGCCGCTATAAAAAAAAAAACTAAAAAAACAGAATTAAATTAATATTTAAAAGGCTCCGATACAACCAGCGTTTTTTGGCGTTTTTATAGATAATGGTACGGAACCCTTCGTGCGCCAGTCTGACTCGCACTTGGCCGGTTTTTCAATAACAATATTTATAGTAAAATAACTCGGTAGATAGTAACTATTTTATAAGTAGTTCTGAGCTCTCATTTTATTGTTAAGTTAAACTGCTAACTCTAATTAATGTGCTTATTATGCTGCAGCAAGACGTTTGAAAATGACTTTTCCAACTAATGACATAATAATTCAACATCACGAAGATTCCGATGAGAATGGGCAACAAGATATTATTACTCTAGATAATAATATAACAAGTCAGTTGGGTAACGATACACAAAATTTTCAAAGCGACCTTGGTGAAAAGCTAGCAGAAGATATTCCACCTAAAGAATGTAGTGTACTTCAGACCAAAGATTCTGTAGAAATTCTTACCCAAAACAGCCTGAGCGATATCACTTTAGGCACACAAAAATCTGTAAATGAAGCTTGTAAGTATTAATTAAAAAAAACAAGCTGATATATATATGATATTTTATGATACATCCTAATCATTTTAATTTATTTTGCAATATAGTTAATAATAATAATAGTTTCGCACTGCGATGAACAATGCTATAAATTTCTTATCCTGACTATATAATTGCTTTTTACCTTCCTTCGTGATCCTGCTACTGATATTCAAATGAATGAACTGTGTTAGATGTTTTGATTCGAATTCTTTTTAACGCAAAATTAATGTACGAGTATCATTGCCGTTTAATTTAATATAAATATTGTGCCACTGTGACTTATAGTGATTTTATTTCAGATACTGACCATAGCGACCGTTACCTTCCAATACGCACTATACCAGTTGCATATAACGCTGAAAACATGGCAGAAGTTGAAAGTCTCAAGTCGTTATGTTGGACAGCTGTGAAAGCTCATTCTAATTACTCAAAATATTTTGAGGAAGAGCAAGATAGCTCTGACGGAAAAGATTTCTCTGGGACAGACGACGATGACGACTTTGTACCAGGCAAGAATAGAAAACATAAGCGGTTTGCATTATCTCTCGCATCAAGTTCATCAAGCAGTTCGGCTTCTAGTTCTACGTCAGCATCTTCCTCTGGATCATCTTCCAGCTCTTCCAATTCCGATTCATCTTCCAACTCGTCGAAATCTGTCAAGAAAGGAAAAAAAAGAACGAGAAATACTGCAAAATGGAAGCGCAACAAAACTAAACTTTTAAGGAATTCCGGAAAACAGTATGTTTCACGTACGGGAAAAACTGTTAAGGCCAGAGAGATGAAACCCCCTTGTTCAATCAAATGCCGATTATCTTGTGCAACGAAATTCACGACTGAGCAGAGACAAAAGATTTTTGATAACTATTGGAGTTTATCTTCATGTCAAAGGCAACGTGATTTTTTATCATCTTGTACGACGATCCTACAAGTTCCTTTCCGGCGTTTGAAGATAAATGCTGTTAAAGAAAGACGACCTAATTGTTGCTTTTCTTTTATACTGGATGGTAAAGCTATCAGAGTGTGTAAAACATTTCTGATGAATACCTTGGGGATAACAGAAAGGGTAGTGCGAACAGTCACAGAAGCTAAAAGTACTGGTACTGGTGTCATTCCGTCCGACGGCCGTGGAAAATATCCAAAGCGTGTTCAAGATCCAGAAATTGCACAATCTGTGCGTGATCATATAAACTCCATACCTCGAGTCGAAAGTCACTATCTTAGGGCGAACACTAGTCGTGAGTTTATTGATGGTGGTCTAACTATTGCCGAAATATACAGAAAATATGAAGAGAAAAGACGGTTAGAAAATAAAATTGCAGCAAAATATGAATATTATGCCAACGTTTTCAATACAGAGTTTAATATTTCTTTTTTTGTGCCAAAAAAAGACCAGTGTGACGAATGTGAGGCGTATAAAAATGCTGTAGGCCAAGAGAAACTGTCATTGAAAAAAGGCTACGAAGAGCATCAAAATCAGAAGAAAAAAAGCAGAATTGAAAAAGCAGCTGATATAAAACATTGCAAAAACCCCAACAGTAATAAAATTGTCGCCATTTACGACTTACAAGCTGAAATGCCTGTGCCAATAGGAGAAGCTTCAGGGTTCTTTTATAAATCCAAGTTGAATTGCTACAACTTTACAGTAAGTTGGTAGTGTAGTGTTGTTGCGTGTGAATATTGCAAAATTTATCTGTCGTCGATTATTGCAATGCACTAATTATTCTTGCAGGTCACTGACGTCAAACATAAAACCACTACATGCTACTTCTGGCATGAAGGTTTGGGAAATCGTGGGTCAATCGAAATAGGAACGTGCGTTTACAAATTTTTAGAAAACATTGCAGAATCTCATCCAAACAGCGACGTAATATTTTATTCTGACAACTGTTGTGGTCAGCAGAAAAATAAGTATGTCAATTCAAAGAAATTTGTAATAAATAGATGGTCCATCTTTTAACATTAATTTCATTTATATTATATTTATTTCTTACAGGTTCATTCTGACAATGTATTACTACGCTGTATCAACACTAAATTTAAACTCAGTGACTCATAAATTTCTCATTCGTGGACATACCCAAAATGAAGGCGATAATGCCCACTCTCTCATTGAGAAATCAATTAAAAGGGCGAAAAAGTCAGGGCCGATCTATGTACCAAGTCAATACGTACAGCTTATACGTAATGCAAAAAAAACTGGAGAGAATTTCAAAGTAGAAGAGCTCAATTACGACGATTTCATTGACCTAAAGGCGCTGACTGACGAAATAGGAATGAATACTTCTAAGACCACAAACGGAAACACAATGAAACTAACAGAAGTCAAAATGATACGGTTTTTGAAGAACAGTGACACCTATGAGTACAAAACTACGTTCGATGAAAATGAAGCTTGGACAAAGGTTCTGATCAAGCCTAAAAATGTGTTAGGACGCAGGTCCGGTAGATCGCGAAGACATAACACTATTCAAAACGTGACACTAAAACCCGCATATCTTTCTAAAATCCCAATTGCAGAGCAGAAGAAAAAAGATTTGTTGTACTTGATAGAGAAACATGTGGTTCCAAAACAATATAAGTATTTCTATGATTCAATCTTGTAAATTGTCTTATCTGCTCAGGTAGTCATTTTTTTTAAGTTCTTTTTCCTTTGGAGAATAAGGTTTATTTTGATACGTTGTTTTATTATTCTTGGAAAAGCTTCTTTAATATTTAATTAATTTTAGTATGATTCTACGAATTTATTTCCTACTATTTGTAAGCTACGTTGGTTTGAAACCAACCTCAAGTGCTTATTTCAATCAACTAGCTGTGATTAGTGATAGCATTGGGTTATTTTAAATAAGTAATACAATATAAGGATAAATATAAATGAATCTGTGATTTATGTGCCAATACGTAATTATTAAAAAGACTGTTAATTATTCAGTAAGCAGTTTAAAATAAGGATAAAAAGTTTAAATTGACCTGTTGTGATTAAAGTGCCATTAAGTTTTTTTTTATAATTTAGTATTTAATTTAGCTGTAATAAATGGTAACCACCAAATAAGTGTTTTAATCAAACAAAATCATACAAAATTCACTAATATTTCAGAGTCTCAACTTACACAATAAATCATGTTCAATGCAACAATGACACAATTGTATGTCTCAAATCACTTAATCCGTTTTTTTTAATACTTACACTTAATATTTTTCAATATTTTTGTTATTATACTCTACCTATATAATAAAGCATCCGAAATTACCTGGTTTTAGTTATAAATAATATGAAATGAAATCATTAAACGAAATAAAACAGGAAAAAAAACTTTAAAGCGCCCTCCTGTAAAATTTTCAAAATGACAGTTACGACTGTGTAGTACTAGATGAGCGATTTGTTATTTATATTGCTCACTGTATTGATATTTATGTTTCGATTTGTTACACATTTACAGGCAACGTCTACCCTATAGAAATATGGAAAAATAGTAAACACATTACAGTGAATGGATTCAAATGTGGTATGCATCTTGTGTCGGGTGGCAAAGCTCGATGGCGATGCGTCAAACAGTGGAAGAAGTGTACAGCTGCCATATTTACGATTGGAAACTTCATCTGTAAAATTAAAGAGGACCATAACCATCTGCCAGAAGCTGAATAAAATATGTACTTTTTAACTAACATAAGAATCCGGGCAAGACGTGTGAGTTGGACTCGCGTACTAAGGGTCCCGTACCAACTTTAACTAAATAAGGGATCCACTTACTGCCACTTGCCAAAATAGTACAATATTTTGTTGACTGCATAAATAACTTTTTTTTTTTTATATTGTTTGTATTACAGTCAAAATTGTATTTACAAATGTTGAAAACTACTGGTTCGATCACGTTAAAATATTTGTTCAGTACTACGTCACATTTTTTTTAAATTTTATAAATTTATGGGAGGACGTCATTTTTTTCCACTTTGGAAGCGTCTGTCTTCCAATAATTAGATTTCTTTAAAAAAAACATGAATGTCATAAAAAATAACTATTTATAGACAGCGCACATGCCTAGGTTTGAGTAGAAAAAACCTGTTTAGTTTCATGTCTGGGAAGGCCCCTTAGTTATCATTAATTTTTATTTTTTGTATGAAAATTTAATTCGGAATTAAAAAATATATTGATTAATGGTATTTTAAAGTATACATTTATTCACTTCATAATACACACATTGAACGATCAAAAATTTTTTTTGGAAGCCTGACATCCAGGGTTTGCCAAATATACCCTATGTATGTCAAGCGAACTTGCATAGTTTTTGAGATAATATTTTTTTCAGAAATTTTGAGTATTTTCAAACAAATTTTTTCTCCACTTTTTATGGTGGTATGGCGTTTTTTTTATAAAGATAAAATGATGAGCGTGCTGAAACTAAGACTCACAAAAATTTCAAAAAAGTGTCTAGAAAACTACAAAAAAATGCCTATTATAAATATAACATATAAATAAAGTAATGTTTGGATAGCCCTGGATGTAAAAGATCCAAAAAAATTATTAGACGTTACTGTTTTGGGACAACCTGTTTTTAACAGCAGACAATACATTTAGACAGAATATGGTTAATAAGCTACATTATGACCTACACGAGGTATTCGTGAATTATAGTTATAAGTCAATTATAATTAAATCAAATTATTCATAATAGGTGCATATCAATTAAATTTGTATTTTGTCAAATTGAAAGTCATTGATTCGATCGTGCTGTATAATAACAATGTGGTAATGGAAAATTAACAATTATAATAAATATAATTCATACTCAATAAAGCTAAAGCAACAATGTTAAGTCTAAATATATTAAATCATATCATTAACATATTTATTCATACTATAATATGCCATTAACGATTTTTTTTATTCCTTATTAAATTGTAAAGCGCTCATCGGGATTCACCTTCCTACCAAGTTTCAACTGCGTAATGCTAATAGTTTCAGAATAAGCATGGCTGTAAAATACGGACGGACAGACAGACAGACTTGACGAAAAGAAACCTAAAATTTGCGCACGGGTGGGACTTGAACCAGCAACCTTTTGGCAGACCGGGCCAAACTATTTATTATATTATTTTACTATTATATTTATTAATATAAAATATGCCACTGTGAGTGTTAAAATCATTCTAAAGCATGAAACTATTAGGGTTCCGTTTTTTTACCATTCGGATACGGAACCCTAGAAAAGAGGTTCTTAGTTTGACCTATATTTGTATAAGTATGTATGTTTGTCCGGGATTATCTCGATCTAAACATTTTGATGCGCTTTTCAGAAAAGTGTTTAGAAATTGGAAGACTTATCAAAAGTCATTTTCTTTAGTCCGTAATTCCAAATTTCGTTATTTGTAAGTAATAAATATGGAAATCTTTATGGTATATTACTATCTTAAGTAGTCAAAATATTAATAAATAAGTCATTAAAAAAACTGTATTGTTCATTACCAGCAAAAACAGATTATAAACATTATATAATATAATGTTGTTTTTAAAAAAATCTGCCTCTGCCACCTAGTTAGGGTTTAACCTGTATTCTAGGAGACAGCTTCTTCCCTATTCTGTAACAATTTATTGCTTTCGTCAAGTATGCACAAAATTAGACTAAGCTGCATGATATTTCTTCGCAGATTAGTTTGTGTGTCTGTGAGTGAGTGAGTGAGTGATTGTGTATGTGTGTGTGCGTTTTGTATTAGTTTACTACATTAAGGTACTTATAAAATGTATTTTGCAATAGAAGATTTACCGTGTTATTGTAATCTAATTGTTGTATCCAATAACGTATTTTAATTTTGCACACCTTCCTTAAATGTTCAGAATTATTAAAAATGTTATATACTTTGTTGTATAAGTGTGGTCCCAGAAAACCCCTTTTAAGAAAATTGTATTGTATCTATCTATAGCAGCGAGGTATTACTAAAGTAGTATAGTTCAATGATCTATAATACATATCCTTTCGGGTCTTCTTTTTTTGCCGTTATTTAAAGTCCGTTTTTCTTTGCTAGTGAAATAATGTTAACAATCTTTTTATAACTTTTTAAGTAATATCGGTGAATTCATTTCATTTAAAACGATCTCAGTGCTAAACGATAAATTACTTAAGTGGATGGTAAGTTTTGTGTTTATTTTATTTTAAAATGATTTATTTAGATAAAAAAGAATGGCAAGTTCGTTTACCAAATCAGACAAGCAAATATAAACGAACTATAATAATATGGATGGGTCGTGCCTTATAATTCTCATAAATCAATTGAGGATGCTGGGTGCTGGGTGCTTTATATAAGTATGTAGTACAAAATCTATATGGTTTTTGGGTTGGTTAGTAAAGGACCTTGAGTACCGACCTTGAGGCTCTTTCTGCAGACAAATCCTTGTCCTGCATGTTCTACCCCAAGCCTCATTGTCATTTTATTGGACTAAGTACTTAATAGTGTATAAGTCTAAGAACTTGTCATTGCTTCAGACGAACCGATTATGATCCCAACCAAGAAGGGCAGGAATCTGCTGATGGTGGACAAGTATACGTACTCGCAGATCAACGACAGCCCTCGATATAAGTGTTCCTCCGCGAGGCAGGGCTGTCGCGCGAAGTTGCGGTACGAAGGAGGCAAGGTGGTGCGTACCGACCCCAACCACAACCACCCTCCTCCAAGGTACATCATCTCCAAAGGAACTTACGTCAAGGTCTAGGTTTGCCTATTTGTATTTTTGGTAATAAAAAATTGCATTTGAAATAAAGACATACAAATATACTATATTTCTTGATTAGAATCATTAAGGTACCTCAATCTTACAACCTCCAAAAAAACGAATATCGATAGTTTACAGGTACGTTCAATAAAACTTGAATCAAATCTGACAACCAATATCCCACCAAAAACATTTTTAGGTAAAAAGTCGCCAAAAGTAAAGATCGTATTGCTTTCAGTGTCAAAAAGATATGAGATCTCACAATAATAATAATACTCCCCCTAGCCTATTTCGACTACGGTGGCCTTACCGAATGCGCGGGACATTATTATATAGTTCCCAAGTGTGTGCGCAAACACAGGTGCACTGTCTATTCCTTTCACTCTCATAGCTCTATGGGACAGCAATCTGACACGACCGGAGAGTGATCAGGTGCAGGACCAACGGCTTCACGTGCTTTCCGAGGCACGGAGGTGAAACGCCGCCAACTTTCAAACTCCGAACTACCCTGAGATTTTCTGAACAGAAAAACCCAGCTACATATTTTTGGCCCGACACGGGGATCGAAGCACTTTCTGGCTTACCGGGCCAAACGCTCTACCAATTGAGCTACCGTGCCGTCTGTCGGATCCTGCGTATGTATAATTATACGTCACATGACGTTTCCTTAACCTGTGACCTTTCACTTATCTGGGAATATTTTACAAGATAATAAAACAATATTATTTATTAAAGGTCAGTTGACGTATGAGTGATGCTGTGTGTCGTCACACACCACAGTAAGCCGTATCGAATGCGCGTATGCTAAAAACGTAAAGTAGCTTTATAAAATATATATAATTTATTCGACTTATTATGTTGTTGGTACCTCAAACTATTTCAGAACCGAATAGTTGTAATACATATCTTTTTTTTTGTAAAAACACATTAAGTATTTTTTTAAATTGCTACTTCCATTTCTATCTAAGAGGTATATAGTTCCATGGACGTAGTAGATTAAAAAAAAAACTAAACAATACTAAGATTATAGTGTAATAAAGTGTTAAATAGATTATATTTTGAGACGGTATGAATGTATTAAAATCTTTTGTAACCTAGAGTACATTAGTTAAATTCGAAATGGAATTGTTATTTATGCAGATAGATGGATTAAAATGAAAGAAATTTCAAGTTAGTTATGTTTGTATGACGGAAACGTAATTGCATAGTTAGTCAGATAATACTTAGTAGAAATATTTTGTATCATGAATGGCCTGATCAACCATAAGTAAACAAAGTCATTTATGCTAAGGAATTCATTTTGTTGGTTTGTACGTCACGGTTGGAAATGATAGTTTTTAGATATGAAAGAGCTCTATATGTATTTGATTAAGGTACTAATGGCGTTTATTAAGAGGTACAAAACGATGTCGAATCCTTTAGTTTGAACATGATGTAAACGAGGTTTCTTCGTGTGAGCCGTTGGAGGTCAATAGAGATCTTAAAAGAGGACACGTTATAAAATGGTGTTATAAGGGTACAAGGTACAGTCAAGGGTATCAGATCCTTCATTTGATCATGGTGCAGACGAGTTTCTCTCCGTGAAAATAGTTGGAGATCAAGTGATCTTAAAACATGAACCTTAAAATAAGTCTATGCATAGCATTAAGGACTAAAATGATTTTTAATAATAATTATTCGACTATAAATAAATATAAATAAGACTGAATATTGTATAGCCGGCCGGCCTCAGTAAAATAATAAGTACCCAAATATGCAAACTTGCATAAGTATGCAAGTAAGATGATAGGTAGATACGCCAAATAAGTATAAATGTACCTTAAGTGTTTGATGGATAATGAAGATATTATAAGTATTTGTAATGTGACAATTTATTTTTAAAAAAAAACATTGAAAATTGAATGTGCCAATTTATGAAAATGTAAGAAAAATTATAAGTTTTGTTCGTTAAATAGATGGTATTGTCAAAATGTATATCTGTCATATCATTGTATAATTTAATGAGATGAAGGTCATGGAACGTATATCGCACACTTAATAAGTACACTTTGAAGATATTGATGTAGCTAAATAATGTTTAAAGAGACTAATTTTTGTCCGTGGCTTTGCTCACACATTAACAGATGATATTTATATTCATAAAGATGAAATAAGAAACCAAAAATTTGCGCACGGGCGGGACTTGAACCAGCAACCTTTTGGCAAAACCGGGCCAAACGCTCTTACCAATTGAGCTACCGTGCTGTTAGTCCAACCCTGCGAAATTTGTGGTTTCTTATGAAAACGTCAATTGCGTGACGCTTAGCGCCATCTAGCCGTCTGTTTATGAAACAGATGGCCCAAGCAGTTATTCTTTACAGAATAAATTCAACTTGGAAATTGATGTCGCTTCGCTATCTAATGCTTTTAGAATATTTTTAACACTCACAGTGTCATATTTTATATTCATAAAGATGAAATAAGAAACCAAAAATTTGGCAAAACCGGGCCAAACGCTCTTACCAATTGAGCTACCGTGCTGTTAGTCCGACCCTGCGAAATTTGTGGTTTCTTATGAAAACGTCAATTGCGTGACGCTTAGCGCCATCTAGCCGTCTGTTTATGAAACAGATGGCCCAAGCAGTTATTCTTTACAGAATAAATTCAACTTGGAAATTGATGTCGCTTCGCTATCTAATGCTTTAGAATGTATTTAACACTCACAGTTTCATATTTTATATTCATAAAGATGAAATAAGAAACCAAAAATTAATATTATTATTAGTTAGAGCGTTTGGCCCGGTTTTGCCAAAAGGTTGCTGGTTCAAGTCCCGCCCGTGCGCAAATTTTTGGTTTCTTATTTCATCTTTATGAATATAAAATATGACACTGTGAGTGTTAAAAATATTCTAAAACCATTAGATGATATTTAGTTAAAACAGCTATAAGGTTTCAACTAAGTATACCAATTTATGTTTTAATTTGAGTATTAATGCAACTTGTAATTAGATTCAATATTTCCAATTATTTCTTAAAAGGTTAATTTATCGTTCGTTGTACACCTATACAAATGTAATATATTATTAAGCATTGGATAAATAAAAACTTTTACCTATTGTAAATGAAACAGTTGCTATTATATGATATTTTTAAATCTGATTTGAGCCAAGTACTAAATTTCATTGATGTCATTTATTATAGCTCATTAAGTATGAATAAAAAATTTATGAAAAAAATATGTATGAAATGTTATGTCATATATTTAGATTATAAAATGTTAATTTCGTATCAATTAGCATTATAATCTTAGCTTTTAAGTTAACTTTGCGATGTTCTTGTTCCGAAATTAGTTTGAACCAATTAATTTTGCAATTAGCAATATAAAAATTACTTTCTTATTTTAGTAAATTACAGCCATTTTTTTTACCAAATTGAAATTGTCATGTAAAAAATAACTTAACGTTAAAAGAAATGTAATCATAGATATAAGTAACTCATGTATCCGATTAAAAACATGTATAATCGTACTTTTTAAAAAAAAGGGTGAGAGGAAGGCACATGTCATGTTTTAAAAACTAAATTTTCAATATCTGAAAATCAAAATTGATTTTCTTATTTTGTAAAATTTTACTTAAGCCAAAAATGTTTAATTTTTGTCTCTTTAAGGGGAAAGGTGTGGTGTGTGACGACACACAGCATCACTCATACGTCAACTGACCTTTAATAAATAATATTTTTTTATTATCTTGTAAAATATTCCTAGATAAGTGAAAGGTCACAGGTTAAGGAAATGTCATGTGACGTAAAATTAAGTAGGAAAATCGTGTATATAAACCTTTGGAAAATGTACAATAAAGAGAGTTCAGTTACAACCACCCAACAACCACCTTGTCTTACTTCAACACCACCGCCGCGCCCCGCGTAATTCCACATGGCACACATTCACACATGCACACATTCCATCCATTAAATTTGTGGTCTCTTATGGACACGTCATTATGCGTGACGTTTAGCGCCATCTACCCGTCTGTTTATGCAACAGTGGGCCAAGTAGTTATTCTTTTCGGAATTAATTCAACTTGGAAATTGATGACGCTTCGCTGTCTAATTGTTTAGAATGTTTTTAACACTCACAGTGTCATGTTTTATATTCATGAAGATGAAATAAGAAACCAAAAATTTGCACACGGGCGGAACTTGAATCAGTCATCAATTTCCAAGTTGAATTTATTCTGTAAAGAATAACTACTTGGCCCACTGTTGCATAAACAGACGGGTAGATGGCGCTAAACGTCACGCATAATGACGTGTCCGTAAGAGACCTCAAATTTCGCAGGATCCGACAGACGACACGATAGCTCAATTGGTAGAGCGTTTGGCCCGGTAAGCCAGAAAGTGCTGGTTCAAGTCCCGCCCGTGTGCAAATTTTTGGTTTCTTATTTCATTGAAATAAAACAACTTTTTTACGGATTAACTTTTCGCGAGGTTATTAATTTTATCCCGACGTTTCGAACACTTTACAGCGTTCGTGGTCACGGGTAGACTAAGATGTTATTTGTCATTTACAGAGTTTTGAAAAATATACACTACCGTCACTCATATTATTAATTAACTAATTAACTAATAAAAAATATACACTACCGTCACTCATATTATTAATAAACTAATTAACTAATAATATGAGTGACGGTAGTGTATATTTTTCAAAACTCTGTAAATGACAAATAACATCTTAGTCTACCCGTGACCACGAACGCTGTAAAGTGTTCGAAACGTCGGGATAAAATTAATAAACTCGCGAAAAGTTAATCCGTAAAAAAGTTGTTTTATTTCAATGAGTAATATTCGCGTAAACTTCAGAAACAAGTATGTTCTTATTTCATCCTTTTTTATAATGTTCTCGTTGTATGTATACCTAAACAAGCTCACATACCAAATTTCAGTTTTCTAGGACTTCAGTAAGTCGCTTTTACTTTTAATAATCATCGGTCAGTGACGAAATCGGGGATTTTCAGACATCAATAAACCCTAAAGTAAAAAGTTTTGCAATTTAAAATTTGCATGTTCAATAACATTATATTTAGAAAGTTTCGTTTGACAGGTATGATCAGGATCGAAGTTATAGGCGTTCGAACACGTCGAAACACTTCGAGAAAAGGTAGGAGCGGGCCCTTGCGCTTCGCTTGGCTCGCTCGGTTATAGGCGGGGCCTACGACCGAGGACCTAGATTCTTGATGTTGTTTTTTTGTTGTTAGTGTTTTGATCTTATTGTTTCCTTATGCATGTTTTTTTATGTCATTAGAGTCAAATTGCACTTTCGAGAGAGCGATCCGATATTTACCGACGAGGTCAGGGAGACAATTTCTCATGATATAAGACGGGTATACGTACTCGTAGATTAACATTGTACTGGGTGTGCTCGTCTAGATGAAGCAGGACCGTAGTGATCGGCGCGCGTGCGACGCGAAGTACGTCAAGGATTAGATGTAAGTGATAAAAAAAGAAAGAAGTTTTTCTTGTAAACTAGTGTTGTTTACCAAGAGATTTTAAATATTTTATAATAAAAATGCTCCGGGAATTCATCAAATAATTTTGTTTTCAATGTGAAAACCTTTTTTAGTTGTAGGTAATTATTTAAGAAATAAGGAAAAACTATACAACTGTTTATTAAACACAATATGCATTACAGATGTGCAGTTCATCCCCACGGAACGGGGGAAATATATATTGGTGCTAAAAGGATATACGTACTCATAAGTCGGCGGGCGATTTTTCTACTGCTCCTCAAAGCATACAGGATGCCGGGCGCGCGTGCGTATGATGTCCGGCAAGCTAGTGCCTTCGGGGGACGAGCACAACCACGCTCCCCCCTCGCACGCGCGCTGCGGCAACGGCGCCTTCGTCCAGCTCCGCCCCTCCCGCGGCCTCCCCGTCCCAATACCTCCTATAACCTCCCCCAGAGCAGCTATCCTCGCCCTCCAAGCCCTCAACCTCCCCCGACTTCTACCCAAAACTGACCTCTGGATGCGATCTCCCAATCCTGATGAAAGAAAAGATCTGTAGATATTAGCAATTTTAATTAAATTTAATTGACAGCATTGCACCTAGCGTTTGTTTGACACTACGACTTTTATTATGTTTTTACTCACATGATAAATAATCTCTGCTAGTGAACGGAGATTTCGTAATTTTTACACACACGTACACAGATCATGTGTTTGACAATGAAATAACCACTTACTTATGTACAGATTTTAGATTTTTTAAGGTTGTCAATTAAATAATCATCATATGTTTTTAACCGACTTCAAAAAAGGAGGAGGTTATCAATTCGACTGTATGTGTTTTTTTTTGTATGTTTGTTACCTCATATCTCAGTCATTTGTCGACCGATTCGAAAAATTTTTATACCTTCTAGTTGGTCCCATTTTTTTCAATTTGGGATCTGATGATGGGATCTTGGTGTATATAAAATAATAAAATAAAATAAAAAGCCTTTTATTTCTTGCATTTTTCAAACAGATAAAAAGTGTTTTTAAGAAAAAATTAAGTTTAACATAATACATATTTTATAAAAGATTAGAAGATTTTTTCCTATATCATGCATAAATATATTATTGGTCTGCAAGAACCCCTCTGCAGGTGAAGGCCTCCTCCAAAGACAACCAGTCTTTTCTTGATTGGGCTACATGAACCCAGTCGACGCCGGCGATTTTTTTTATTTCATCTTCCCAGCATGCTACAGGTCTGCCTATCCTTCTTTTGCCTTGTGGACCTGCCCAAGTGGTCACTCTTTTTGTCCATCTCTGGTCTTTGAGGCGTGCCACATGTCCAGCCCACTTCCATTTTAGTGATTGCGCGTGTATCAAAACGTCTCGTGCCTTGGTGATGTGTCTTATTTTTGTGTGCTTAATTTTCTGAATCTTTTTAATATTCATCATACTGCGTTCCATTCCTCGTTGGCATGAAACGATCTTGTCTCTTGTTTTTTTAGTAAACTTCCAAGTTTGGCAAGCATATGTTAGGCAAGGAATAAGACACGAGTTTAGTACCTTAGTTTTCAGTTTTGTTGGCATGTTACTTTTAAATATGTCTTTCAGTGCCCAGTATTTATTCCAGGTCAACTGCGTCCTACGCTCTACTTCTATTTCGTTGTTATTCTGGTTGAAGCTTATTTGTTTACCCAAATAAATGTAGCAGTCTGTATATTTAAGAGGTTCACTTCCGACATATAGAGTTTTTTTCGTGCTGTTAGTCATCAACATGGTTTTGGATAAATTCATTTCGAGACCAACTTTTTTGCTGGCATCATTGAGTGACTCTATCATATGCTGGATTTCCAATCCAGTTTCTGACAGGAGAACTAAGTCGTCTGCAAACCTAAGATGGCTTAGATAGTCTTCTTTGATTTTGATACCCCGGCTTTTCCAATCGAGTTTACCGATGATTGACTCTAGAGTCGCTATGAACAACAGTGGTGAGAGAGGGTCGCCCTGTCTTACTCCTCTTTTTACCGGAAACCAAGGCCCAGCTGTCTCTAGTTTGACTCTACTTTTGCTGTTATTGTATATGCTCTTTATCACTAAAATATATTCTTTTTCTACCCCTTGTGTTATAAGGGTTTCCCATATGCTTTTATGTGCTACACAGTCAAAAGCTTTTTGGTAATCGATGTATGCCATGTAAAGTGATCTATTTTGCTCTCTGTACTTTTCAATGAGAAGTTCGATGGTGTGTATGTGATCAATCGTTGAGTATCCTTTTCTGAAACCGGCTTGTTCAATAGGTTGACACGTTTCTAATGTATTGTTTATTCTTTTATTTATTATTGAAGAAAAGAGCTTATAGATGGTTGGTAGCAGGCTTATTGGTCTGTAGTTCCCTATATCATTTGGGTCACCTTTTTTGTAGATAAGAATAATATCAGATTCTGACCATTGGCTTGGTGTCTCTCCCGTTTCTATTATGAGGGGTATGAGTAGAAACGGGATCTTGGTGTAATCGAGGGAAACCCTCAAATTTTAAAGGCACGTATATTGTTTCTTTACTTGAATCTTAATGTTGACATGTTGTTACGTCTAATAGTCAACATCTTGTGGAGCTGAGCTGATGGTGGAACTCCTTAACGCTTAGGAGTTCAGTAATTATAATGAAAGAACTTATAATAGGTAGTTTGTAGCTTCTTAAAAACAGAGTCATAAGGTGCCCCCCCCCCCCATTCTCCTGTAATCTCTAAAAATGAAGAAATAAAATTAACTTTAAAAAAAGTAAAAACCGACTTCAAAACCAAAATGCACTAAAAAGTCTTAAATAAACTCTTGACTATTGAAAGGAAAGGAACCCATTTTAGGCAAACAATTTCTTTTTGGAGTCGGTGCTGTGATAGTTAATTCTTGATGGTCAAAGTGATGGCACCGACTCCAAAAAGAAATTGTTTGCCTAAAATGGGTTACTTTCCTTTCAATAGTCAAGAGTTTATTTAAGACTTTTTAGTGCATTTTGGTTTTGAAGGCGGTTTTTACTTTTTTTTGGTAATGAAGTGGAATACTCGTATTTAGCGTTGATAGTTAGTATTAAGGCTGTTAGTATTGTAGCTTACTTGTTGATCTCTAAATGTTTATTTCGAATTATGGAAGCATTAGACTAAGCTTAAGGTTTTGGAATCTTTGCTTATGGTGATATTTCTACGCAATACCTACTCGGACGTAATTTGGCGATATTTGTTATAGTTTATGAGCCTTTTTATACTTTTAATGTTAAGAATAGCAACTTATTAATTCAATGAAGAGTTGTGATTGGATTAAATTTTTTATATAAAACGATAATTTTATTGTATATTGCTACTCCCTCATTAAATGATAATGTGCCTTTTTAATGAATTTTAATCTTTTCCCTTCATTTAGCAAACTTAAAATGGTATCATCACTTCGACCGATTGCCTAGAACAGCATTTATCGACCCATACAAAAAATGTTTTAGTCCGTTGTCTCTACCAAAGAAAAATAATGTGACTACTCTATTGTACTCATAGATTTGCATGATCTGAGTATGATCATAGGAAACGATTCGTATAAAATATAATATAAGACTAGAAAGAAGGCTTTGTGGTGATACAGTGGGTCTTCACCTACGATGATAAGTTGATTCGCTCTTAAAAGTAATAATAATGATCGTAAATAAGATCAAAATGCATTCAACGTAGATCAGCGTCAAAGGTTTTCGTTACTTAAGATCTGAGGTGTAGTTCATTGGAAATAGGTGAAGAAGGCTCAATGAACTGAGCCGGGAGTATGTGTTAAGAGTCTATTAATATTATGAAGGTAAGATGCAATTAAATGAAATCCTAATGTACAACATCTCAAAAAATAAACAACCAGTTCAATCTCGTTGAAACCAATTTGTATTAAACATATTTGTATAAATCTACATCATATATATTTTACAAAATTTACACTTGATTACACGCTTTAGCAAAAAAAAATATTTTGTTTAAGTTCCATACATGGAACTAAAACATACTGTAACAACTAAAACTGTATGTTTTAGTTCCATGTACGGGAGGGAAGCCCCCCCATAAATATTACTATTTTATTTTTTGTATGTATATTGACTTACAGCACGGTTTCTGATATAATAATTTATTTAATCAAAGAGAAACATTCGTGTGCTCTTGTAAATGGCCATTAGAAAAGTTAATAAGTCCGCGTACCTATTTACCAACATTTTTTTGTTTACGCAGCCGGGCTCACAGGTTGCTAAAGCAAGAAAGCATTTTCGGGTCACAGCAGCCAAAGCGCAATCACCTACGAGACGACTTTTCGGCGCTTCGGGAACCCCATCATCGCGTGGGGCAACTGTCAGTTTGTGAAGAAGCTGACGCGAAGGGTCGAGACCTGGTGGGAGTGCACCGCGCGCAAGTCCAGAGGCTGCAAGTGCATCGCTGTCACTGTCAAAGACCGCTTGGTCAAGCTTAATGGCTGACATAATCATTAGGAGTGAGATACTAAAGAAACTGTATCGTTTCGCGAGGCCTAATGGTTTGTGAAGAAACTAACGCGAAGGGTCAAGACTATCAAGCTCAATCGCTGGCACAGAAGAAACGTCTACCAAAAAACCTTACTACGTAGAGCAACCACCAGACGCGAAGAGTCATATTCTGGTGAGCGAGTGTGTATTGCGCGTGGAACCAAAAATAACTATACTATTTGAAATCATCCTTTCCTGGAATAGGTTTTGGAGTTCTTATGATTTTAAAGATTTATTATTATTCACCGTTAATAATAAAAATTGAACAACGGAGGAATATTAATACCATGTTATGTCACTTACTGAAAACTTGCATATTGATAATATCTGAATGAGACAAAACATGGTGTTAAATTCTCACCTACGTTATTCAACGTTACTAAGTAACGGAGTTAATGTATAGGGTATAATCTAAAACAATTTATTTTAAAACTCCCCAACGCATGTGATATTATTAAAGTCATGGTTACTTTTCCGGTTATTTCAATTTCCTTCAAGTAAAACGGTACCAAATTTCGAATCGATGGGATATATAGAAGGTAGTCAGATCCCCTCATCAGTTATGAAAGAGCTGATGCTATTCAAACGGCACACATATTTTTAATACCATTGAAGTAACACGGTAAAAAATTGGAGTCGATTAGATAACTAGACGAGAGCTGATGATCTTAAAACCAGATTTTGATGGCTAAGGAAACTAGGGGTAAAATTATCTATGACTCACAAAAAACTTATGGGAGCTAGGATATTACAGACAGATACACAGGCAGACACGTTAAACATATAGGTAATGCCCCTCGCTTTTGCGTGGATGGATCAAAACGTAGGTAGCTTATGTTACTTGGAAATAGGTAGTATTTGTCGTGTTTTGTAAGATATATAATAATAAGTCTGTTTAGTACGAGTATGTTCAACTGGCGTGGAAGTGTAGACACCAAATTTGTTGTAAAAATATGTAATTATAAGCGTTTCTTACACAGGAAAATGTACCCTATTTAATCAGTACTATCCTGACTTAGTTATGTAAATATAAGTGTGAGCTTTAAGCATTGTTGTAAGTGATATTCTTTTCATTAAAAGATATTAACTATTTTAAACTATATCTAATCACTTCAAAATCAGACTACAGTAAGGATGCAACCAGGAAGACGTTATTAATTTATAGCATAATCATAGCGGTCTATGGCACAAAGAAGACCATAATGAAATGATGAGGTCTATGTTTACGGAATTAACAAAATACTGGAATTCTAAAAAGCAAAAATAAGTGAGACTCTTTTCTTGAAGATAGCTGTGACAGCACTAAATGTTTTTTTTTGTTTACTTGCAGAGCCGAAGTTTAGTCTGTCCAAACGAGGCAACTTAGTAGTGCAGATCGGTGAGTGGAGATACAACAAGCATACATGCTGGGGATCCAAGGTTCGATGGACGTGCATCAAGAAGTATTCGGGATGCACCGCCTCCATTACTACTGTTGATAACGTCATCGTCAAGACGTTAGGGAAGCATAACCATTGAATGGAATTTACCACTAATTAGTCCGACAGCAGATGATAACATGATACTGTCATGACAAACTACACGTTGTTCATCGGTTGATTACTTTCTCTTCATTAGTTTTTTATTTTCATTTTTTTTTTACTGTGATCTTAGCTGTATGAAAACTTAGGCTTTTTTCTCATGATAATAATTTAGGTTTATTAAATAAATAAACAATAACATAATACACAATTAAATGCGATATATGTATATTTAAAAAAAATCGATATAAAGTATAACGATTTTTTTAAATATACAAAACTTTACTTTATCAAAAAAATAACGGTATCAAAAAAAGAGTGCCATGTATAAAATGTAAATAAAAGTAGTTGTAGTAGTTATTCTGGAGATAGACGTTTAAAAGTTGTTTATTAAATTTTTATGACAATTAAATATTTTTTTATTCGGAATAAGTGCTAATCACCGCCTGTCTTTTTCTAAATATTGTCACTTATCTTAGAACCATCATCATCATGCTTCCAGCTACATTATTCGTGTGAGGCTCATGCACGGATTCTGACTTGTCATTCGTTTTTAGATCTGAACCCAGTATTCGCTCAGTCGCAGCGCGGGAACCCAGTGATCATGATCGGACAGTACCGTTTTAACCGCGTGAACAAGTACGGCAGCCGAACGCGATGGGTGTGCGTGAAGGCTAAGGCGGGCTGCCGCGCGTCTCTGCACACCATGGACAACGCCATCGTGCGCGTGTGGGGCTTCCACGACCCTATGGCGCACACCAGCGCCAACCGCTTCTGAATCAATACGTTACAACAAAAAGGCTGGTGATACCAATAGTTACCAACTGTAGTGAATGACCGATACTACCTACCTACATTATATTTATTTATATATTTAAAGACTTTATTGCACAATAAATCATAGTGCATAAAGGTGGACTTAATGCTCAAAAGCATTATCTGCCAGTCAAACCTTTAGGTCATGCAGAGAGATGGCAATGGGTGTAGCGAAAAGTAATTTAGAGAAAATCAACAAAAAAGTAACAATTTACTAATATTTACAGTAACAAATAAACGTACTTAAATTACTGCACCAACATATTTTATATTCAATAAATATTCTTAAACTTACAATAAATAAATACAATATAAAAAAATATACATAAATAATATCTACACATAATAAATAAATATTATTATGCAATTATCTATTCTTTAAGAAATTGACGGACTTTCCTCTTGAATGATGATACCTTCGACTCGGCCCTCCTGATATCCAAAGGAAGAGAGTTCCACAGTCGTGTTGCCGTGACTGAAAATGACTTGTAGAAGTGTGCGTGTGCGGAGCGGTGTGCCAGCGTTTCCAGCCGGAGGTTGTCGGAGGAACGGAGAGACCGATCGTGATATTGGCATAAAAACGGGAACATATATGTAAGATAAGAAGGCGACGAGAGGTTATTAAGAATAGCATGTAGAATGCAAAGGATTCGCGAGCCTGTACGTTGACGGATAGGGAGCCAGTTAAGCTGTGCTCTAAAACTGGAGACATGGTCATATTTACGGAGGCCGAAGATGAATCTGACGCAATTGTTGAGGAGGCGTTCAAGCTTGTCGATAAGGGCTTCAGTGAGCAAGATTAAGATTAAGCTCTCACTTTTGCCCGTCTATCACTTTCTTCGCGCCGCCAGCAATTTCTCTGTATAGACCTATGGTTGACTGGTAGAGAATGCTTTTAGCATTAAGTCCGCCATATGTACCTTTTGTTTGTGCATGAAGTGTTTTCAATAAAATAAAAAAAAATAGATTAGTGCAGCAAGAGTTTGCATAGTCTATGATAGAGATGACAAGAGTTTGCATAAGCAGAAGCTTCGTCCTAAATGGGAGAAAGAATTTTAAGCGGTAGAGACTTCTCAGACAGACAATTACCTTACGCCTGACCGTCCATAGTTAGGCCCAAGTTCTTGACACTAGTAGAGTAAGGTATAGTCGTACCTTCAAAGACTATTGGATCCAGATCCATGAAATTTTACCTAGAGACAAGTCCCGGACTACCAACAATAATGGTCTGACACTTAGTAGGGTTGACAGAGATTCCGAAGTTTTCTGACCACGATGAAATACAATTAAAATTTTCGTTCATAAGATGTATTGCAGCAGGTAGTTCTGCAATTTCACTTTGCATATACAATTGCAAGTCATCAGCATACAGATGATACGAGCAGCGAAGATTAAGGGTGGTACACCAGATGACAGATTGTACCAGTCAGAATGGACGTAAGGAGTTTTAATTGACTGCTGGTGACCACGCAGATAGGAAGAAAACCTTTCCAGGGCTGTAGAAGATACTTTTAAGTACCTACTAAAGTACGGCCATAAGGAGGTCATAGTTCTGAGCATTAAAGGCATTAGAAAAGTCTATTAGAACAAGAAGTGTGACTTTAAAGGAATCCATCCTGTCTCGTATATTACATGCTTTGTATGAAGACAGCATCTCCGCGTTTGAGGTTTCCAGCAGTAATTGTGAAGGTTTGATTATCATTTTATCTCTTATCATATTTTTTTGTACGAAGCAACCTGAATCTTAATGAGGGTTGTCAAAAATGACGCCCACCAGGTGGCAGCACTTAGGCGTCAGGTCCAACGGTCTGTCAAAATACATACCTAATATGTTGTGTTTTCTGATATTTATTGTTATTTATTTATTCATACAATAGTTGCAAAAAGAGTACTGTTTTCTAAAATGCCGCAGTGTTGTACAGTGCCCTATGTGTGCAACAGGAGGACATATGTTCCCTATACCTGATAAAAGCCGATTGAAACAGTGGCTTGTAGCTATTCACAGAGATAAATTTACTCCTACTATCTACTATCCCTATGCAAATACGATTATTATTGGTAATTACATAATATACATACTGAATTTAAAAAAAGTAACTACATTTTTTATCAGTTCTGTCTTATTACAAGTCATACTATAATGAATAATAATATGCATCTGGAATAGGCTTACAGATGTTTTATTAAGTACAAGTTGATGATGTAAAGGAAAAGGCAGGTAGTCATGGTCATGTATTACATATTGCAAGGTAGCCTGTCCAAAATTCCACACAATCCTATTCTTCATAGTATTATTATAGTATTTCCTATTATTCATATTTAATTTTCTTTAGTGCCAGTTTCTTTGGCGCCTCTGTTTTTTAGATCATTATTTATTTCGGCAACCTTTTTCTGTCTGTAAACGATTATAAAAGCACATTGAATTCACAAATACGTAGAATTTACCGAAATTCGGTAGAAATTAATACTATGTGCAAGTTGTTTGGACCTGACGCTTACGTGGCGCCACCTGGTGGCAGAAAAAATATCAACAACCCTCATTAAAATTCTATCAAACATATTCATCTCAGTACAGTACGTAGGTATATAACAGTGAGGGTTTTACAATTATCTGCTGCAGATTATAAGAATTGCAATAATATTCAAGTAAGCTTTTATTATATGGCGACAACGCAATATAGACATTACTACAATGAACTTTATTATTAAACTTAATACCACCTCGCAAATTAAGTAAAAGGCAGACACTGGATTTCTAAGAATAAATAAAAAATATTGTTGTAATCACTATTTGTGATCGTTTCATGATACTAGCCCTTTCAGACCGGCGCCGAAACTAGACGGATTTTCACAAAAAAAATCAGGTAAAACATCAGCCTAGTTTCAAATCTGAGGTCAGTATTCCATTTTCCCGGCGCCATCTTGGAAAATTTTTGCCCACACAATCATATTGACAGGGCCCCTTGCCAGCAAACACACATTCATGAAGTCGCGCAATTGTATCTAGCCGGGCTCTAAGCCCTCTAAGCATATGAAATGAAACAAAATTGTAGTTTTAGGGTAAACTAACTGTTTATTACAATTATAGCAAAATCTTTCTAAACATGCACAATCGAGAAACAATATATTTGTTAATATATTTAACTTTAGGTTACAATTTTAAGTCTTTTGCAACAGTCTTAAATGTATCAATCAGCCTTTGTTGTGTCTTAAAATTAAGATCAATTAAAATCCGCTGTTATGGACATCATAAAAACAATTCCTGTCCTTTGTAAGGCAAAGATAAACATCACATTTTGAGCAACGACAGCGTGATCCAATGGTGCATCTTGGAACACTGCAGTCCTCCAAGATGCACCAGTTGCAACGTCCTCTTGTTCCTCTTCGTCGCTGCCCTCATTCCCAGACCCATTCAGCAACAGCTCAGTGTCGGCTTCCACCGAAAACCGTATCGGGATTGATGTTTCTGTAAAAAAAAACACAGAAAAAATATTAAGTTTCAATAATGTCTAGATAGCTTATGGGACGGCTCCCCACAACTTCGTTGACTCGTCTAAGTACCAACAAAAACCATTACTTGAAAGAAAATAGCACAAAACGATAGATAAACTATTATAATGTTACTTCATGCACAAGACAGTACTTAATTTAGGTAAATATTTGTAAAATTGTACTTACATTCGCCAAAAGTGGAAGCAGAAACATTGGGTCGACTCGACGAGTCACAACCTGTCGCCACACTGACTGGCGCGAAAAATTCAAACGCGATTGCAAACCTTACTTAGATTCCGCACAAGGGTGTGGCGCTGGGCCCGTTCATTTCGGACAAACAGTTTTCACTTAAAATTGAATCTAGTGAAACACACAATTGTATGGCAGAGTTCTGAAAGGGCTAGTGAGATATTGATTTGTTATTTAGCACTTAGGTTTTTTTTAAGGTAAAAGAGGTAATTTTACTCAGTTGCTAGGTACTAGGAATATATCTATCTAGTTGAATAATGTAGTTTAGTAATTTGAAATCAAGAACAATAAACTACAAGAAAAAACATAAAAAGTATTAGGAAAAGTTTAACTTGTTTAGTAATTAGTGACAAATCAATCATAGGTAGTTATTTATGAATGTTTATCGATTTGAAGCAATATGCACTTACAAGAGTTACTTACATAATAAATATTACTAAAGTTTTGGTGATGGATACAATAATCAAATGCTTTTATTCAGTATTTAATATGACTCGATGTTTACCTTGACTCAATATTTTTTTACCTTATCTATACTAATATTATAAAGAGGAAAGATTTGTTTGTTTGTTTGTTTATTTGCATCGAATAGGCTCCAAAACTACTGGACCGATTCGAAAAATTCTTTCACCATAAGAATCCTGCTTTATCTGCGATGGACATAGGCTTTATTACAATATCAAAAAAGTAAGGGATCCGTATAAAAACTTCGATTATGTAACCGAAGGTGTGAAAGGAAAATCATTAAATTGCGAACGCTGCGAAAACTATTGACAATAGAGCAAAATAATGTACTACAGTTTTGTAAAGGACACCATTATCTACAATAAAATCCGGGATACTATATGTCTAACTATAACAGATACGCCACTATAACTCTTTTTTATGTCAGATTACGGACGGTTACATTATTCGTAACTTGGTATTAATCCTTATTCAAATGAACAACTTCAAATTCAAGGTAATTTCATTCAATACCTGTAAATAACTTTTTGAATTATTCAAATCGGACATACTATTCAAAAGATATCATGATTTTAATATTTAGCAAAATCATCAGTTGATTCTACTGCTCTTACTGAATCTGGTTTGGTTTATCGGGTATAGATGACGCTGTACCTTTTTGTCCCGCGGTAAAACTCGATTTTTCCCAAAAGTAAATTAGTACACCTGAAATTAAGATATGAATTTCTAAGCCAAATAGTCCATTATTTAGAAATTTTAATAAATGTAATTTATATTCTGGCGCCGAGAATTTGCATGAAAGGAACTTTTAATGGTTTTGTTATAAAGCAATAATTTCACCTAGAAATGATACAGTCAACGAAATAAACAATCTAATTATTCAAAAAGTCTCAGGCCAAATCAAAATTTACAAATCGATCGACACAGTGACCAGCATCGAAGACGTAGTCTATTATCCACAAGATTTTTTAAATGCTCTTAATCCATCTGGACTGCCACCACACGAATTGTCCTTAAAAATTGGAACGCCAATCATGCTTTTGAGAAACTTAAGCCGAGCATGTGCAATAGGACAAGGCTACTTATTAGGGAATTGAAGGACAATTTGATTGTAGCTACCATTATCACCGGCCCAGCAGCTGGTCAACTAGCTCATATACGAGTACCACACTCGTACCACGAATACAGATTCCAACAGACCTGTCAATCCCATTCAAACGACTACAATTTCCAGTTGAAACATCTTTCGCGTATTCATGTATTAAATATTTGCATGCTATCTTTATATGGCTTAAAAAGATGAACTAATACTTAATGATTGCATCTAAACTGTACCTTTTTTCATGAGCAAATAAATTTAATTTCATTTTATTTTCATTTCATTTCGCCATAACAATTAACAAATCCCAGGGTCAAACATTCAAATTAGTAGGGACCGATCTAAGAAAAGAATATTTTACCCATGGACAACTGTATATGACGGCGTATCGCGAGTCTGGGCTCCTGAAAAATAATTTATTTTGCTGCCACAAAATAAAATGACAGCAAATATCGTTTACAAGGAAGCTCTGGCGTGATAATAAGAATTAACTTTTTTACCGGAATTAATTTAAAAAATATCATATAAATAGTCAAAAATATCATATAAAAGGAAAAAATATTAAAAAAATATCATAGAAAAGTAAAAAAAATAATAATATAAGAAATAAAAATAAAAAGTGTGTGTATGTGTGTGTGGTTTGTTTTTCAAGATCAGACTTATCAGAGAACGAGAGTATTATGAGTAGGCAGAATGAGCTAAAATGTATGTATCATTTATAGTCGTTGACTGGTATTTATTTATCACAAGGAAAAAATATACTTTATTTTTTTAATCAAAATATAAACGTCATTTGATTTCAATAGCTATCTTAAAAAAGGTATGAGTTTTAATAAAAACTCCGCGCCAAAATAATGCTCGCAGGAAATCCAAAATTTACGCGGACGAAGTCGCGGGGGACCGCTAGTTATAGATAAACTTGTATTTTTACTCAGTTGTTTCATTTCACATCCATAGATACCATTTCATTTGGTCAAGCAAGGAGTTTCAAAGTTAAATGGGTTTCACTAACCAAGTTTCACTAACACAAACCTACAAACAAACGTATGACTCTTCTCCGTTCCGTTGCCAACATAGGGATCCCATCACTTAATCGCAATTTTCTTCATCGATTTTCATTTCCCATAAAACGATTCGCAGATGTTTCAAAATAATATTCAACAAATTCTAGAATCTTGTTACATCACACTTTCATTTACTCGAAAGCTTATTATCTACAAACTTCTTCATCGTTACTTATTTTCATAAATTACGTATTTTATCGAAGTAACGTTAGCTTTCTATTTTGTTACCCATAATTTTATTTCCACGTAAGTTTCAATATGCAGAATTCTTGAAACATCGAATTTTACTTTACTAAAGTCCGTATTTCCAAACGAATTTGTTACTAATCTTATATTGCATACTTTATTAATAGACAATTTAAAGCATAACTGATATAAATATGTAATAATATATATTGATCTAATAAATAAACTGCGTTAATCCCGACTCGCCGTGGTCTCCTCGCCGTGGTACTAGTCTGCCCGATACTAGAGTGTAATTCAAAAGCCGGAGGCGCGGAGGGAGAGCAGCCTCCGCCCGCTGTAACAAGGTGTAGGCACCCGCGCGAGCTGGAGCGGCTGAGGCTGGTCGCCGAAGGCGACCAGCAAGCCGAAGCTGCGTAGGCGAGCGTGGGTGACTGCGCCTTGTTACGCAAGGGCGACGAGGCTGCTATTCCCGCAGCGCCGGAGACGAGGAAATCCTAATGCATGCTGCTTGTTTGCATGCCTGCTTGCTTGCTGCATGCATGCCTGTTTGCTTGCATGCATGCATTTATGCATGCCTGCTTGCTTACTTGCATGCATTAATGCATGCATGTATGCCTTCTTACTTGCATGCGTATGCATGCGCATGCCTTCTTACTTGCACGCGTATGCAAAAATATATGGGAAACGTTACACATTGAAACAAGTTTTTATGAAAGGTTATATCGATAACTTAATAATTCTATGAAACATTAGTTTGGTATATCGTTATTCTGCTTAATAAAACAGTTGCGAAAAATTTTTTTGGTGAACTGTTATTCGATGTTATGAAACGACGATGAATAACTATTCGATTAAACAAGAAAAAAAGATATTAACATTCATTGAATAGTTTTCTGTAAAATGAAATTCGATATCAAAAAATTCTGTGTTATGATAGATACCCGCCAACAAAACAAGCAGCAGCCAAACAAGCAGTATAATTCCGCCGTTTATTTAAGGCGTCGTCAGTTTATAAACGCTCGCGGATATGCAAAATGACGAAGTCAGAATGTTTAAAGCTGAGCTATTATATGTAATGCAACAAAATTTGATCAAAATTTGATTCGCATTAAACATAATGCCGAAAAACTGTAAAAAACAATTATTTTTCGTACCACGGGTGTCGCTTTTGAGCATAAAAGAAAAATTGCGTCTAGTAATGAATTTGTGTGCGAAAAATTTGCTTGAAAACAATGAATTGTCTGTGATCGATGTAACGGGTGATAAAAGTTACCTTAAATACGTATTGTATGGTGAAGTACGAAAATTGATTGTTCAGCAAACAGGAACGACTAGAAATCAATGGACAAATAAAAAAATAGGTTATCCGGCTCCTCAAAACCCCTAAGGTGTCCATAGATTCTGGGATCCAGAGGACACTTGCAGTGCAGCATACTATTGGGTCAAAAGATACGATGTAATGAGTTAATGAGTGCATGACAAACAAATCAAACAAAGGAGTCTTGCCGAGCCGACAATGCGATCGGACGTGTCGACTAGTATATAATTTCATAAATTAACATTTACTTGCAAAATTCTTGACCCAGATTCCGAATCAGTGTCACAAAATCATACTTTGTGATGAAGAATAGTGCATTTTAAATAATTTATAATGGCAGATAGTGCCTTTAACCGGAGTGCTCTAACGCCTCGCAGCCCACCGACGCCCTCGCCGCGCCCGGCGCCAGTGCCCGTCCCACAGGAGCAGGACTCACTGCAAGTAGTGAGCACACCGGAGATTCAGAACTGGATGAGCACTATTGAGAAATACCTAAATGAAGTCTGCACTATCGCCGCTGAGGGAAAGTTGAACTCAGACCAGAAAGGCAGAATAAATAACTTATGCAGAAAAGTAAGCCATGGCACATCTCAACTAGCCGTTCAATACCAATCTGTCAAGGCTAGAGCCGTGCAAGCTCAGACAAGTATCAATGCCCTCAAAGAAAACCTAGACCTATCACAGAGACTTGAAGATCTCCAACGGAGCATCGCAGAATCGTCGAAACCAGCCTCAGTATCAGTGTCCTTCGCCGATATGGTTAAAAAAAGCACAAATGAACTGATTAAACCGAGAAACATCAAATCAGTTGCCATCTATCCCAATGATAAAATGAAGTCGAGTGAGGACACGAAAACCCTCGTCCAAGAAATTATAAAACCTGATCTAATGAAACTGCACGTGAGGGTCTTGCGGAAGACAAAGAATGGCGGAGTGATTTTTATTATTATTATTATTATTGGTTGTTGAGCTCTAATGTTGCCATCTCGACCAGGTATGATCTATTGTGGCGCCCTTATATTTAAATTTCACTGCTTAGTCCCGTTGAGTCTATAAACTTCCAGATTCTTTGGAGCGTGATATCTTCTATCTCATCCGGGTGCATGATATGCCGCCCGAGATGGATACTTCTTTTGCCCATAAGCGGTCCGCATGAGCAGAGAATATGCATGGCCGTTTCTTCTTCTGTATTACAGAATCTACATAGAGCGTCTTCGGTCATGTTCATATTGGCCAAATGTTTGTTCAGTTTGCAATGGCCAGTTAGTATTCTGGTTACTGCACAAGCTTTGTATCTTCCGAACTTTAACAGTTCTTTAGCTACTTTGTTGTTGTAACCTCGAATTTGTGCTTTTGAGTGTTCTTGTCCTTGTGTAGACTTCCACGACTCAATGGCCTCTTGTTTACAGAGGGTGGTTAGAAGCGTGGTGGCGCGTTGTTTAGTGATGCCACAGAAAGGTTCTACACCGATTTGAGGGTTGTCGGCTCCTTCTCTAGCAAGTTCATCTGCTATTTCGTTTCCTTCAATCTTTGAATGCCCTGGTACCCATGTAAGTGTGACTTTGTTGGTGTTTCCCAGTTCATTCAATGTCTCAGTACATATTTGCACCAGTTTTGACATTTGTTCGAAGGATTTTAGAGCCAGCAATGCAGCTTGGCTATCTGAGTTGATGTAGATGTGTTGGTTCCGGAGTCTCTTCTCAAGGTTTATCTCTGCACATTTGTTTATGGCAAAGACCTCGGCTTGGAAGATGGAGGTTTCAGTCCCCATGTTTACACTTACTTTGAGCTTAGGCCTCTCTCCGTAGACCCCACAACCTACATCATTTTCTTTTTTGGATCCGTCCGTGTACCTTTCTTAAATGACATTTGGCCCTCAAGCCATTTGTCTCTAGAAGGTATATTTACGGAATATAGCTTAGTAAAGTTAAATTCCGTGTGCATGTCGTCACTAGGCATGCTTAGTAGTCGGTTTTCAAGTACTGATTCCTTGAGTCTTATCAGATTTTGAGAAACCCATCTGACTTTCGTGCGGGAGCAGATTGTATAGGTGCTCTGCTTGGCCTCTTTTTGTACGTGTAAAAGCAGAGGTGTTAGATCTAGCAGAGCGTTCAAAGCTGCCCCTGGTGTCGTAGACAGTACTCCAGTTGCTGTAATGCAGGCCAGCCTTTGCAGGCTGCTCCGTTTCTGTATTGTTGTCGCTTGGTTGACCTTGCTGTACCAGACGGCAGGTGCATATGTTATTACTGGTCTCACGACCGCTGTGTACAACCATAGGGCAATTTTGGGTTTTAGTCCCCATCTTGACCCCACCATTCGACAGCAGCTCCACAGAGCCATTTTGGCTTTTTGAATGATATTATCTAGGTGCGAGTTCCAAGTAAGTTTTTGGTCAAACGTTACCCCTAGATACTTGGTTTCACTAGAGTAAGGAAGAATTTTACCGTTTAACTTTGGATTCACCAGTTTTTCTAGTTTTCTCTTCCTTGTGAATGGGATTATCACTGTTTTATCTGCATTGATAGATAATTCGTTTTCTCTACACCACTTACTTATGGTGTTGAGAGCGCCTTGCATTAGACTAGAAATTGTGCTGAGGCAGGGACCTCTGATGATCACTACCAGATCATCAGCATAGCCTTGTGTATCATAGTCTTTTTCTGCCATCTTAACAAGTAGTTGGTCTACTGCTAGGGTCCATAGAAGTGGAGACAGTACTCCTCCTTGTGGACATCCTCTCGTGGCAAGGAATTCAAGCTTTGAAGCATTGAGGGTAATGTTTGCTACTCGATTTGAGAGCATGTTTTTTACCCATCTGATGGTGCTTTCATCTATCCCTTTTGCCTCCATTCCATTAAGAATGGTTTCTATAGGGGTATTATCAAATGCACCTTCCACATCTAGAAAAGCACACAGGGCTGTTTGCTTATCCTCTAGGGATTTTTGCACCTTGTCGACCAGATCGAGGAGGGCTGTTTCAGTGGATTTTCCCTTTTGGTATGCATGTTGGTTGATACTTAATGGCCTGTCCACTAAGTGTTTGGCCCTAATGTGCTGGTCTACAATCCTTTCCATGGTCTTCATTAGGAAGGATGTTAGACTTATGGGTCTAAAGGATTTGGGTTGTGAGTAGTCTCTTTTCCCTGTTTTTGGTATAAAACGTACTTTGACCCAATTCCATGGTTCTGGTATAGCACCCCAGGCGTAACTAGCTCTGAATATTTTTACCAGATGTGGAAGAAGCAGGTCATTTCCTTTTTGCAGCAGAGCAGGAAAAATGTCATCTTCTCCCGCTGATTTAAATGGTTGGAATTTTTCCAAAGCCCATCTAATCTGGTTAGGCGGTATGGCGGAGTGATTATTAGCACCGACACTAAAGACGACATCGAGAAGCTAAAGCATTCGCCACTACTGATTAACTCTGGCCTTATTGTGGATGAGCCACAAAAACGTCAGCCCAGGATCACAGTCATCGGTGTGCCCACTTCTTTACGAGAAACTGAAGTGTTTACGTACATTTACCATCAGAACTTAGTTGACAAATTACAAGGTATGTCACTCGAGTCTTTTTTGTCCGTTGCTAAACTGAGCCATAAATCTGATAAGAAAGACGCTGAATATTGTAACTACATCATTCAAGTACCTGCTCTGATCCGAAAAGCCCTGATGACCAGTGATAGAGTTTTTGTGAACTGGTCTTCTTGCCCTATAAGAGATTTTACGCTTGTTACACGATGCTATAAATGTCAGCAATATGGACATGCAGCTAAGACCTGTCGGGAAGAAACCAGCACCTGCAGTCACTGCGGAGAACTGGGGCATGCCATGAAAGATTGCGCAAAGAAGGCCGAACCACCAAAGTGCGCTACATGCTTGCGCTTTAACAAGCCGTACGCTCACAAGACGGGAGATGTCGATTGCCCGGCGAAAAGGGCAGCTGAGACTCGTTACATCGGTACTGTCGATTATGAGGGCACGTAATTATTTTACTAAGATAGAGGTATTACATAAGGCTTAATATTGTAGGTAACACAGATTTGTCTTATTTTATACTTAGGAATAATATTTAATGTATTGCAATGAAAAGTAAACCAGTGTCGGAAGTCTCGACATAGTTCCGTGTAAAACCACCAGGTGGCGCTCGAAAAAAGCTGAGACAAAATTGGTGTTTTCGTGAATTTATTGATTGAGAAGAACTTTTGAATGATGCTTAAAAAACTACAAATATTTTTTAATATTTATTAAAGATATAGCTACGTAAGTTAAAATAATATTTGATGAATTAGAAAATCATAAAATTGAAATTGTTGACGCGAAATGTCAAAAATGATGCATCAGACTACGCCCGCAGGGCTTCAGCTTTGTCCTACTGACCCTCGTATTATCGCTGACAAATAATTTTGCTACCTGTTGCCTTGACCAAATAACAATTAGCAAACAAATTTACTTATGTGTCAAGAAACAAACACGCACTGAATTCGCCGTAGAAAATGCAATTATGCTGACGCTTCTAAAATGTATGAATTAGTTTTGCTGTAGATTATTTTTAGATGATGGTTTTATTTTGACTTTGATTTATTTTGAATTTTGTATAAGTTTAGTTATTATTGTTAAATTATGTAAGCCTTAAATAACTTGTGTAAGTTCTATTTAGCCTGAGATACAGGTTTATCCTAGTTCAGGTAAATAAGAGAATGCACTTAGTAATTAATTTTAAGATCTACGATGTAGCTCAGGACCAATGAATTTTAATAAAGAATTTATTATTTATTTATTATTTTAAATATACCTAGGCTGATTTCTATGTGATTTAAAAAATATCATTAAAATGTGTCGTTTCTGCCAAGTGCAAAAGTTTTTGCTATTCCGAATTAAAAAAAAATATATCTTACTTTGAAAAAAAAATATAATTTCATTTAATTTCATAAACTTATATTTTTAGGGTTCGGTAGCCGAATGGCAAAAAACGGAACCCTTATAGTTTTGTCAAGTCTGTCTGTCTGTCTGTCCGTCAGTATGTCACAGCCACTTTATTCTGTAACTATAAGCATCACACTGTGCGATCTAACCGTCTCATAGCTAGACGCTTACAAAGTGGTAAAATGCTCCCCCCCCCCCCATCTAATTTCTAAACTAAGTGATTATTAATTTTGCAAATAATATGTAATGTAGATCTTAACAAATACTTTCAACGAAAATTAGTTTGGACGAGATCGAACGAGAAGTTTGTGAGTTATAGCACATTTTCAACGACCGCAAACATAACTTTGTTCTTCATACCCACACTATGAAAAACAAAGTTATATTTGCTGTTTACAAAATATTGTGGTATTTTACTAAAGGGAAGTAAGTGGATTCCCTAATTCAGTTAACTTTGGTACGGAACCCTCAATGCGCGAAACTGACTCGCACTTGGCCGGTTTATTTTGGATTTCTACTTATAATTTTGAAAAGTATTATTTCTACCAAATAATGTTCTATCGTGGTCACCCTACATCGACAACACAAAAAACTGTCGTCGAAATTATTTTAATTGAACAGTGAGCAATTTGACATCATCATTTTGCATATCCGCGTGCGTTTATAAACCTGACGACGCCTTATGTAAGCGGAATTTTACGTTTTGACTTCAACATATCCACGGCCAAAAAAATGCTTGACAGCAACTGACAGCGTCACATTGACCTTTGTATGATTATACGTACTTACATACTTTCACAGAAACACATAGGTACCTACATATAAAATTATACTATGAAGACTAGGTAGGTAAAACTCTCATGTTCAATTGTTTTCTTTTGTTTTTAATTTTAATTTTGTGAACTATTTTCAATTATATAGCGTATCTTGAAAATTAATCTAAGGAAAGAGCGGTTTCACCTAACACAGACATACACTTTATATGCCTAAAGGGTGACTCAATTGTCAAAAATTGCGTAGTGCAAATTGAAATAAAAATATTGTCTTATATATAAAATTCTCGTGTCACAATATTCGTTCCCGTATTCCTCCGAAACGGCTTTACCGATTCTTACCAAATTTTATATGCGTATTCAGTAGGTCTGAGAATCGGCTACTATCTATTGTTTATACTTCTTAGAGATAAGAGTTGTCCACCCTTAACATTATTCTTAAATTACGTGGCTGGGCGGGACGAGGATGGTGGCGAAACAAAGTACGCTGGGTCTGCTAGTCTATTATATAAAAATAAGTCGGGTTTTCCTTCCTGACGCTATAACTCCAGAACACACAACCAGTTTCCACGGTTTTGCATTCGTTGGAAAGGTCTCTGGCTCCGTGGGGTTTATAGCAAAGAAAATTCAAATATAATACAAAATAAAAAACCTCTTATTCTTCTTCTTATTTATTACCAAACGAAATGTTACGTAAAACGAAGCCATCTGGTGGCGAAACGGAGTTAGCGGGGTTTGCTAGTACCTATTGTATAGAGGGTGACATTTTAATCAGTGACCAAATTTTAAGTGAAGACTCCACTGATGAATATGAACAACTTTTACTACGGGAGCAATACTGAAATCGAGAAAAAAAAATTGCTGTTCCGTACATTTTGACCGCGCGCCAATTGAGCTTTTGTATGGAACAGCTGTTTTTTTTTCTCGATTTCGCTATTGCTTCCGTAGTAAAAATTGTTCATATTCATCAGTGGAGTCTTCACACTTTGGTCACTGATTATTCACCTGTATATGAGTGCGTACCACTTGATAACCGCGGCGACCGCCACGCCCCTGAAGGCTTATATTGGCAATTAAAGTCATTGATGATGTAGGTAACCTATCAATAACGCTCACGCGACGCCCGCGGCGGACCCATGTCCCATGTGGGATTAGGTAAGCGGCGGAAACTGTGCATGTGTCAGTTTTCTGAAGTGAATTTTATTATAATTTTT
This sequence comes from Pyrausta purpuralis, assembly GCA_963924145.1. Lineage (NCBI taxonomy): Eukaryota > Metazoa > Arthropoda > Insecta > Lepidoptera > Crambidae > Pyrausta > Pyrausta purpuralis. The sequence goes on from OZ001643.1 coordinate 27,943,953, forward strand.
CGTATTAATGCGTTTCTATACGGTTGGAATCAATATCTATACTAATATTATAAAATCGAAGAGTTTGTTTGTTTGAGCGCACTTATCTCAGGAGCCAATAAACTTAATTTTGTGTTGGATAGCTAATTTATCGAGGAAGGCTTAAAGCTATAAAACATAACGATATGACTGAGAGCTTTCTTAACGTACACAGCGTTAACCGTTACACAAAAGTCATGTATGACGGGGTTGTTTCTCTTTCGGCTTAAGTCCGTGGCAGTACATGTCTGTCTTATATGGTTTACTCACCACAACCTTTTTTATATTCATAGATTTGATACAAAAAAGAGTTTTATAACCTTAATCATAGCTTTATGTTCAGAATAGTAGATCTGTTCCTGCTCTTCATTTTATTTGTTATACTGTCACCAATTCAGAAGTTATATTTAACTAGCGGTCCCCGCGACTTCGTCCGCGCGTTTTGAGTTTGCTCCCTCCCCTCCCGTCGCAGCGTCATGTTTTATATCCTAAAGCCTTTCTCGATAAATAAGCTACCCAACACAGAAATAGTTTTTCAAATCGGTCAAGCAGTTCCTGAGATAAGCGCGTTTAGCTTTATAATATACTAGCGGTCCCCCGCGACTTCGTCCGCGCGTTTTGAGTTTGCTCCCTCCCCTCCCGTCGCAGCGTGATGTTTTATATCCTACAGCCTTTTTCAATAAATAAGCTATCTAACACAGAAATATTTTTTCAAATCGGTTCAGCAGTTCCTGAGATGAGCGCGTTCAAACCAACAAACTCTTCAGCTTTATAATATAATAAGCGCAAGCGCACGTTGTACTTGAGCTGCGAACATTATTTTGGTGCGGAGTTATGTTAAAACTGTTATAGCTCCTAAGATATTTATTGGAATCAAATGATATAAAGGGCAACTTTGTTCTAAATGAAATGCTCGTGATGATGAATGTATTTATTTTGATAAGAATAAATACCTGTGTGTATAATACACCTCTAAAAATGATGCATTATTTTTTTACAAATTTATTAACATAGAAAAGGTTGTAGTAAGTCAACCATAAAAGATAGACTTATGCTGTCGCGGACTTTATTATTTATTTGTTCATTTGTTTATTTATATAACTCTTAATGTTGAACAATCTTGTCATACATGGTTTTTGTGTAACTTTAGCGGTTTCCGCAGCGTACGCAGCAGAAGCTCTTAAAAGGAATATCTTTCTCCCGTTTTCGCAACATTTTTCATTGCTGCTGTGGTCTTGTGAGTCGTATCTTTATGTAATATAGCTTAAAGCCTTCCTCGATAAATGGACTATCTAACATAAAAATAATTTTTCAAATCGGGCCAGTAGTTTTTGAGATTAGCGCGTTCAAACAAACAAACAAACAAACTCTTCAGCTTTATAATATTAGTATAGATGAGCGCAAGCGCACGTTGTACTTCAGCTGCGAACATTATTTTGGTGCGGAGTTATGTTAAAAATGTGATAGCTCCTAAGATATTTATTGCAATCAAATGATATAATGGGCAACTTGGTTCTAAATGAAATGCTCGTGATGATGAATGTATTTATTTTGATAAACATAAATACCTGTGTGTATAATACACCTCTAAAAATAATGCATTATTTTTTTACAAATTTATCAACATAAAAAAGGTTGTAATAAGTTAACCATAAAAGATAGACATATGCTGTCGCGAACTTTATCATAGAACTCTTAATGCTAAACAATCTTGTCATACATGATTTTTGTGTAACTTAAGCGGTTTCCGCAGCGTATGAAGCGGAAGCTCTCAAAAGGAATATTTTTCTCCCGTTTTCGCAACATTTTTCATTTCTGCTGTGGTCTTATGAGTTGTATCTTTATGTTATATAGCCTAAAGCCTTCCTCGATAAATGGACTATTCAACGTAAAAATAATTTTTCAAATCGAGCCAGTAGTTTTTGAGATTAGCGCGTTCAAACAAACAAACAAACTCTTCAGCTTTATAATATTAGTATAGATTTCGTTCAGTTATTAAAATAAATAAAAGCAATCGTTGCCAATTGAATACAACATTATGCAATTTGAAAATAAAACAAGAGTCCTGAAAAGTATTAAAATTAAATACCTTTCATATAAAATCATGGAAATATAGGCTTTTGTGCCAAATAAATGTTTTTGTATGTATTATAATAGGTTTTTCTGAATAATTTTTAGGACAAACCTATTATTAAAATACAAAAAAAATATATTTGTTCCTAGAGCCTAAATATATTTGTATCTCCATTATTTTAGTTGATTTATTGTGGAATTGGAATTATAATGCTTGGTGACTACATTTTGGTGACAAATCCACTATTTGCGGCAAATCCTATTATTTTAAGAAAAACAAAATCTATACCAATATTACAAAGCTGAAGAGTTTGTTTGTTTGTTTGTTTGCTTGTTTGTTTGTTTGTTTGTTTGAACGCGCTAATCTCAGAAACTACTGGCCCAATTTGAAAAAATATTTTTATGTTGGATAGTCCATTTATCGAGGAAGGCTTTAGGCTATATAACATAAAGATACGACTCACAAGACCACAGCAGCAATGAAAAATGTTGCGAAAACGGGAGAAAGATATTCCTTTTGTGAGCTTCCGCTGCGTACGCTGCGGAAACCGCTAAACCGGAAAGCACAAAAATCATGTATGACAAGATTGTTCAGCATTAAGAGTTCTATAATAAAGTCCGCGACAGCATAAGTCTATCTTTTATGGTTGACTTACTACAACCTTTTTTATGTTAATAAATTTGTAAAAAAATAATGCATTATTTTTAGAGGTGTATTATACACACACGTATTTATTCTTATCAAAATGAATACATTCATCATCACGAACGTTTCATTTAGAACAAAGTTGCCCTTTGTATCATTTGATTCCAATAAATATCTTAGGAGCTATCACAGTTTTAACATAACTCCGCACCAAAATAATGTCCGCAGCTTAAGTACAACGTGCGCTTGCGCTAATCTATACTAATATTATAAAGCTGAAGAGTTTGTTTGTTTGTTTGTTTGTTTGTTTGAACGCGCTAATCTCAGAAACTACTGGCCCGATTTGAAAAATTATTTTTATGTTAGATAGTCCATTTATCGAGGAAGGCTTTAAGCTGTATAACATAAAGATACGACTCACAAGACCACAGCAGCAATGAAAAATGTTGCGAAAACGGGAGAAAGATATTCCTTTTGAAAGCTTCCGCTGCGTACGCTGCGTAAACCGCTAAAGTTACACAAAAATCATGTATGACAAGATTGTTCAGCATTAAGAGTTCTATAATAAAGTCCGCAACAGCATAAGTCTATCTTTTATGGTTGACTTACTACAACCTTTTTTATGTTAATAAATTTGTAAAAAAAATAATGCATCATTTTTAGAGGTGTATTATACACACAGGTATTTATTCTTATCAAAATAAATACATTCATCATCACGAGCATTTCATTAAGAACAAAGTTGCCCTTTATATCATTTGATTCCAATAAATATCTTAGGACGTACAACGTGCGCTTGCGCTAATCTATTATATTATAAAGCTGAAGAGTTTGTTGGTTTGAACGCGCTTATCTCAGGAACTGCTGAACCGATTTGAAAAAATATTTCTGTGTTAGATAGCTTATTTATTGAGAAAGGCTTTAGGATATAAAACATCACGCTGCGACGGGAGGGGAGGGAGCAAACTCAAAACGCGCGGACGAAGTCGCGGGGGACCGCTAGTTATATTTAAAGCTGAAGAGTTTGTTTGGTTTGAACGCACTTATCTCAGGAACTGCTGAACCGATTTGAAAAAATATTTCTGTGTTAGATAGCTTATTTATTGAGAAAGGCTTTAGGATATAAAACATCACGCTGCGACGGGAGGGGAGGGAGCAAACTCAAAACGCGCGGACGAAGTCGCGGGGGACCGCTAGTTACTTATATTGGCGATAGCCGTTTTAAAATAACTCCTAACCAAGTACAACACTCGCTTGCGCTGATCGCTATGGTATGGCGGGCTTTACGTTGAAATATTTTACGGGAAATACTAAATTTATGCGGGTGATGCCGCGGGGACTGCTAGTCTATAATAATGACCATCACAATGGTGATACGCTCGACTGCGCCGTTTGCGGACCAAGTGGAACGAAAAAATGGTCGCTCGTGAACGCTGACGATCGTGGTCGTCAAGTGGTACGCAACCTTTATTTATTTGTATATGCAATGTCAAATTGCAGCTGCTAGTTTGTTGTTTTGAGGTTATAATTTGTGTTATTTTTGTGAAGAAATTTTAATTGTGCAGTGGAAATAAAATGGAAAAGGAAATAATACAAAGATGAGACATACATAACAGCGAAATTTAGCTAGAGGAAGAAAAGGCTAGTTCAATATTTTCGCTTCACGAGTGTTTGTTTATGTTGTTATCACCATTTTCGTTGTTGAACTAAAGCCATTTATTCTTGTAGAATGTAATGTATGTGATGGATAAGATGAATTTGGATAAACTGTACTAAACAGGACGCTGACTTTGCGTTTCATAATTTTTTGTCAGAAACTGCATGATGCAAGAAGTCTTTCGGTGAAGTCGTTTTTTGAAGCAACCTAGTAGTTTTCGAGAAAAAAATTTTTAAAAATCGCAAAATTAGTACAAAATGTATGATTTTACGTCAATATTATGATTGACTACCAACCTTATAAAACTACGATTTGTCAGTTGTGATTCATTACGTGAATGTTGATTCTATACAGTCAATGTACCTAAACATCAAGTCCTGTAGGCCACTAGATAGGTTAGAAATTCAATGCGAGCGCGAAGCGTGAGCCTTGAATTTCGTGGTTATTTTTTTAAACAGACACCAGTAATCTCTCTAAACCCCTGAAAATAGGCAATTGCCCACCTTTGCCAAAGTCCTGTAGGCCACGTGATAGGTTAGAAATTCAAGGCGAGCGCGAAGCGTGAGCCTTGAATTTCGTGGTTTTTTTTTTTTAACAGACAACAGTAATCTCTTTAAACCCCTGAAAATTGGCAATTGTACACCTTTGCCAAAGTCCTGTAGGCCACGTGATAGGTTAGAAATTCAAGGCGAGCGCGAAGCGCAGCGGAGCGTGAGCCTTGAATTTCGTGGTTATTTTTTTTTAACAGACAACAGTAATCTCTTTAAACCCCTGAAAATAGGCAATTTTGTAGGGAATAGGCAAGTCCCCCCTCTTTACTACACCTTCCTCTCCACTCGCTCTCCCCCCACCCCTTAATTTGATGATCCAAAACTGAATTTTAACACTTTTAGTCCAGTCATAACCTCAAACTTCAATCATGAATATCTCAGAAACCAACAGCTTGCTTCAAGAGGGGAGTGTATCAGGGGGTACCCTCCTTCAACCCCCCTCCCCCCGACCCCCCTCCCCTCCCCCTACCCCGCGTCCTTTATTGTACAGTTTTACCATGAATTTGGTGAGTGAGCTTGTATCCTTAATTGAAAATAAAACCACGGATGCCAATAGATAGGTACTCAGAAAATCGCCTGATTTATTTACTGCTAAAGTAGGTACCTGGTAAGCAAATTTGCCCAAGTTGCCTAACTTGGGCAAATTTGCTTACCAGGTACCTACTTTTCATCATTTTATAGTAATAACGTAAAAAGATTCTTCAACTAGGGTCAGAGTGTATCCTTAGTTTAGCATTGTACAAAAATAACTCAATTGCCACTTTTGGGTTCAGTCGTTCAAGTAATACAATCCCTGAATATGCAATAATTATACATACATTTGTGTACCTATTCCTCAGATTTACTCAGGAGGCACAAGTTGAATATAGTGTTTATTTAATAAAAACTATGTTAAATTTAGTTCCTGTAATTCTGCCTTGCCGGTATGCACTCCCTTGCACAATCGAAATAAAAACTGAGAAAAGGAAGGAACTACTGACTGGTGGCGGTCCACCTTCACCTACAAAACCCTGGGAATACAAATGGCATATAGCATGGCTCCCTAACAAATTTAAAACTGACTTAATACCTCAACACCCGAGCGGTCGCATGCGACCGCATAACAATAGAATACCTATTGTGTCTCGTTCACATACGCTTGATACGGGATTAAATGAATTTGACTGTTATACTTTATTCTAGGTTGGTGCACACTTTTTGCATTTATATATTTATAATTTATGTACCTAAATATGGTTCCATGAACTGTAGACCTTGCAACAACAAATCAACAAACTCCATCTTTCAGATCAAAGCTAAAAACAGGGTGCTAATATGAATGAGATTAAATAAGCAGTTTGACTGGCCCAAAATTAAGGTATCCTTTGTTTGCTTGCTGATTAATATTGGCAATGTAGGAAAGCCATTAAAAATAAATTTTAATGCCTTAACACCTGAGCGGTTGCCTGCAACATAACAACAATAGGATTTCAATTGTGTCTTGTTCACATACGCCTGAGTACTACTATGTACAGAGATGCTATGCCAAGCAAAAAGTGTGCGCAATATGATGACAAGATTTTGACGTGAACAGTCAACAGACTGATGTATTGAGTAGTCTTTGAAATTTGAATGTTAAATATGAAATTGCAGAAGTGACACAGGCTTTTGTGCTTATTATACCTGACTATTGAATGGATAATATTTTATTTAAGTGTTTAATAATTACTAACAGGGATTAATGTTTATTTATAAACTCTAAAGAAATAAAGTTTATAAATAGAAGAACCGTATTGGAAACTGAAAAGTTTGTTTGAACAAAAAGTGTTTAATTAGTTTTATTATTTTTCAATTCATCTTTCTTTTTATATAGGCTATACTTCAGGCTATACTTTGGTAAAAAAAACACAAAATTTCTTGGGAAAAACTACCGATGTTAAAACATTTTTTTTTAAATAACACAACATCACATTTCCTTACCTCATTTATTACATACTTTTCCATTCTGTGCGAGTCAATTTTTATAATTTTTAATTTTCGTATAAAATGGCGGAAATTTCATACAAAACATTTAAAACTTTTGAATAAATACTTAAGTTGGTTACAGTTAACATTTTATTTATTTACTGCTGAAAAGTAACTTATCTTTTTATTTCTTGTGGGTTTTATTGTTGCATGTTTTAAAAACGCAAGACGGCATTTTGACGAATTAATTGACCAAATGTCACATTGCATATCGCTACGAGGGGGAGTGAGTGACTGGGATGCCGCGCATGCGTTGATGTCCGGGACCATCAGTTCATTTCGCACGAGGTTCCTTCGGGATGTCATTTCCATACGTAATAGTATATTTCAATGGAAATAACAAAGTCAATGAAGAGTTGTTAAATTAATATAGATGCAAATAAAATTATGACAAGCTTATTTTTTTTTTCAATTTATTTTAACTGCTTAGTCACTTATAAAAAACCTTTCTCTTGGAAGAAATACAAAAATAGACAAAATCCAAGGTAATTCTATAATACTGAGGTTCTTTATTCAACTAACTTGATTTAAAAAAAATAGTATTATTTATGGAAAAATATACCTATTTAATACTTTAACTATTTATTTTAAATTCAGGTATCAACAGCAGAGAGTATCGCCACTATGGGAATGGAATGTAGAAAACAACTTTTGAAGTCCAAATGGCAAAAGAAAAGACAAAAGCCCAAAACTTGGGCTAAAACAGTTGATATTAAGGTTAAAATAAAACAATTTGTTTATTTTTGTAAATGTAATAGTAATATAAATAAATATTGATGATAAAGAAGATAGCTTTTTACTAATTCATCTAAAATGCCTATCAATTGATTCTTATAAGATGTTACTGCTTGATCCTCTTCCTCTGACCTCGTTTTCATTAAAATTACATTATATTTATGCCCCTTCCTATAAAACTAATATTTTTTTACCCAAAGGTTGTCTGGAAGTGATCGCTTAAGACCACCTTACTAAATTATACATTTGCTTTAAACGAATTTGTAAACTAATATATGTTAAGTGCATTAAAGAGTTACCTTTATCTTATCTTGTTCACTTGTGGTTCAGCAACAGCATCCAGCCTCGCAATAAATTCGAAGTCTTAATCTTAAAAAAATAAGTTACAATCGCCTTAAATAATGAACCACTATTACTAAATGTACACTGTCAAACCATTTCGTAAAGATTGATCCGCTTTTTCCACACCTCAAAGCAATTCAACACAGTTGCGAATGGCAATCTGGGCTTGATTATACTTATTTCTATTTTTATTTACATTTCAGGTAAGTTGTGACTCCAGGGTAAAAATAAGAGACATTGTTACATGGTGGTGAGGTAGCACTCATGGTTACAGAATTTCAATGAGTCTACTCAATAAGATTGTTTTGAGCGAAGCGAGTTCAGACGGAGACCTGGGGGATTCTGGGTACCTAAAATTGAATTACATAATGTAGGTACCTAATAGTATTTATCTGACTTGTACATTCATCGCTCTTGTGATACTATCCTTTTCGATTTTATACCTTTCTAATTTTTACATGGATTCGTCAGGAGATACACCCCAAGGCATACGGAAAACCTCATATTTCGGAAAATTCCCTCATTAAGCCCTTTGCTGTTCTGACAGGGACTAATATCAAGGTTTTAGGTTGAAGCAGATCTAACTTCCCGCAACGGTAACAGCTGCGTACTTACCAAATTGAGGTGAGGTGAACTGGATAGTGAACAACGCCTCGCCCCGGACTTTTTACCAACATACTTATTGAATTTACATTCTAGTTTCAATATACAAGTTACCAAAAAAAAGTAGGTCTGATTGTTGCCAAGTTAGGATCTTAGTGTAGGTAATCGAGAAAACCCTAAAATTTTGAAGGCACGTATATTTTATTTGTACTAGTATGTTCATAATGGCATGTCTTTTTGTCTGATAATCACTATTTTTTAAAGCTGAGCTGATAGTGGAACTCCTTAACGCTTAAAGGTTCAGTGACTATGACTTTAGAAATTAGTTTTAGTTAGATACCTACTTTATTGAAGAACATAGTCAAAAGTTGCAACCCTCCCATTTCTTTCTTGAAGCCTAATTTTTGGGATTGGTAAATTGGGCATCCACTCTCTGTTAATAACTTTTACACTAATAAATGAAATAAATAAACGATGTAGGTCGTTACGAATTCTTTCATCGACAAGGGGTTTGTACAAAATCTAATTGAATGTTTCTGAGTTACCTACTGCACACATTTTCAACAACCACCAATATAACTTTGTCCTTCATACAAATAGTATGTGGGGAAAATGTGGTATTTTGGGTAAATGGAAGTGGAAATAAGTGAACCACTACAGTAGTCGTTGCATGAAACCCTCAATACGCGAGTCCGACTTGCACTCGGCTGGTGTTTATATTTTTTGGCTCAGAATTTCGAAAAACATTCTAAGGCATCTTATTCATGTTAGATGAAGATACGGAACCTTTTGTGTACGAGTCCGAATAGCACTTGGTCGGTTTTTGTTCGTTATATAAGTTACGAATGCGCTATTGAACATCAAAGCTTATTAGCGTTATTTGACGTATATGAATACCTAACTAGCGGTCTGCCGCGGCGTCGCCCGCGTTATTCAGATTTCCCGTAAAATATTTAAACGCAAAACACATACCTATTATCATTAGAAGTAAAAGATCTGAAACCTTACCACCAAGTGCGTGTTGAGACTATGGAAAAAGCCGCTACGGCATCAGCGGCAACCGCAGCGAAGTGGTTCCATTACACATATTATGTGTATTTACGTTTACTTTAGCATTGATATGAAAAGTCTATCGACATGTTGATAGGAGCCAATGTTAGGTTAGCTTCGCGCGTCGCGTTGCGCGAAGCGGGCCGCCAGAAACACAAACATACAATTAAGTTTGTAGCGTTCAAGTAGGACCGTTATCACAGGCGTTTATTCGAGTAGTACCGTTGCATGTCGCAATTTTCGCCGCGTCGGACGTGGCAAATGGACAATACTTGAGTGTAATGTAATGAATATTATGGTACCTATAAGGTTAACGTCTTGTTTGTTGTTCAATAAATGTTTGGATTGATGAATGCTGATTTTTAGGTCCAATATTTGGTGTAACACGTAATGGGAACCCTGTGATCCAGATGGGCCCTTACAGATTTAACCGGATGAACCGCTGCAAAGGGCCTAAAGTGAGGTGGACGTGCATCAAGACACCAGGCGGCTGCCGCGCTGCACTTACCACCATTGACAACATCATCATCAAAACTCAAAATGAGCACAATCATTAACACTTTCGAGGACGTAATCCAGACACAATAGAAATTTTATTGTTTTGGGATGCTATAGCATTCACTGTCCACTGAAGTGTTAATAAAGATAAGAAAGTTAGGAGTTCACCTAAAAATGATGTCAGCAGAATGTTTGTTTCATACAGATGATATAGGTACACTTACTTTCATACAGATGAAAGGACTTTATGTTCACATGGGCATGTCTCTTACAAATGAGAAACTAAAATCATGATGCGTTTCTATTTTATTTATGGCTTTGTATCAATTGAAAAAATATCGTGAAGTACTAACTAGCTAAGTTTTTCTCTTTCAAGACTTTCATAGTTAGGATGATAAACATCATTGTTTTAGGTCCTGTATTTGGTGTGACGCGTCATGGGAACCCTTTTATACAGTTGGGTCCATACAGATTTAATCGTCTGAGTCGCTACAAGGGGCCTAAAGTGCGGTGGATATGTAATAGGAAGAAGAGTGGTTGCCGAGTTGCACTCACCACCGCGGACAAAGTCATTATCAAAACTAAAAATGAACATAATCATTAAAAGGACCAAGCGTGCCGTGGGACGTCCACTGATAAGATGGACAGACGACCTTGTAAAGATCGCAGGATCTTACTAGATACAGATCACTCACAACCGGTCGCTGTGGAAAACCGTGGGGGAGGCTTATGCTCAGCTGTGGACGTCCTTTGGCTGACAATGAAGATGATGATAATGATTGAGATGGACACGTGTCTAATGATGACGTTATAGAGGAACGGAACTAGTGTACGGATGTGAATTTAGGTTTATTATGTAAAATAAAATTCGTTGAAAAGTATGCGAAGATATTATTGCTATCTTCATAGCTACTTCTTCTAAAAATTTTATGCATGATGATTATCAAAAAACAAAGTGTGGCGATTAACTTATTAACCCATGCTCTTAGGTTTAATATTTAGTGTAACCCGTCATGAAAACCCTGTTCTCCAATTGGATTCATACAGGTATAATCGTAACTAAAGTGCGGTGGACATGTACTAGAACGAGGAGTTGCTGCCGTGTCTCGCTCTCTACATTGGACGACGTCATCATCAGAACTCACAATGAGGATAATCATGAAAAACTATAGACTCCTTACTCACTGCGACTTTTGGCATAGATGCAGTCGCGCGTTTTGAAAACGCGCTTCAGCATCGCGACTCGCGCAAAAAGTCGCAGTGTGTAAAGGGTTTTAGTTGACACTTAATGATGACGTCATTGAGAACCGTTCTTGTATTATATTTATGCGGGCTTGAGTTGCACTCACCACCGCTGAGAACATCGACATCGAAACTCGAAATGAATACTTACTACAAACATTAAAAAGGTGAAGTTTGTACCCGTAATATTGATGTAGAAACAAAACTATAAAATTGATGGGAATTTTGTTCATAATGTAGGAAATACTAAATAAACTAAATAGAATCCTTTGGAAATTATTAGTATTATTACTAACATGCTACTACTTCTTCTCTGAAACTTTAATGTATGAGCATAATGATTTATTAATATGTCTATAAACACAGTTTGGCGATTAACTTATTAATCCATGCTTTTAGGTCCAATATTTGGTTTGACTCGTAAGGGGAACCCAGTGATCCAGGTGGGCACCTACCGGTTTTACCGGGGGAACCGCAACAAGGGATCTCGGGTGCGGTGGACCTGCATGAAGACGGCGGGGGGCTGTCGCGCCTCGCTCACCACCTTGGATGACGTAATCGTCAAAACTCACAATGAGCATAATCATTAAATACTTAGGTCGACACTTAAGGATGACTGTTATTGTTTATATATTTTATATATCTATTAAAACTGATATTTATATGTAATAATATTTATAATAACCGTGTTTTTTTTGTTTTGTTTTGTATATGATTGTAACTTATGTGTCAAATAAAATAATTTCTATTCTATTCTATTCTATTCTATTCTACTGTCACTGAGGTTTCTTGGTGACGTATATACATTAGGTATGTGTGTCTAAGAACGTTTGTTCTTGTATTAAATTTTACATCTTCGCGCTCGCGTTCTTTTAGTCCCATTATACGGGCTTGAGTGAATAGGTGAGCGGGCTTGAGATTATCAGCTAAACTCTATCATAAAATTAGAACAGCTTAACGGACTCTCATAGCTAAACGCTAAGAGAGCTGACAGCTCTTAGCGTCAAAATACAGCTGAATAATTTATAAGGAGAATTGCCTTCAGTGCTCAATGTCAGTTGAGAGATTCAGAAATCGATTAAATAGATTGATTGATTAAATAATTATTCATAAGTTCACATTCTGTAACGTGTAATGTTAAATGCGCAAAACCTCAGACACCTCAAATGGTTTTTAATTCAATTGACCTAATTTTAAAAGGATTTACTTTAAAGTTTTATGGAAAGTTTTAGTTTTACTGGCAATTATGACCATTTCTTGCTCTGCAGACGACGCTCTGTGGAGAGAGGAGTCGGTAGGTACCTATATCGCTGGGTCGCTGCACCATGCTGACATTATTATTACTATTTAGAAGCTTTACACACTGCGACATATAGCAGCAATGCAGTCACGATGCTAACGCGCGTAAGCATCGATGCAGACGCATAATGTCAACCTTTACACACTGCGTTACTTTTAGCATCTATACAGTCGCGATGCAGAAGCTGGAAATCGACAAATTATATACTGAATTTCTGTGACTGCATCGATAATAACGCTCGTTAGCATCGATGCAGTCGCGCTTCTGCATCAATGCTAACGCGCGACTGCATTGATGCTAAACTAAATCTGTTTATGCCGTGAGTCGCGATGCTGAAACGCGTTTCCAAAACGCGCGACTGCATTGATGCCAAAAGTCACAGTGTCTAAGGGGGTCTTACACTCATAAAAACTACCATTGTTTGTGTATTTTGGAGGGTTTGCGCACGTAAATCGTAATGGCTTATCTTATTAGGAAATAGACGGAGAGATTTATTTTGAAAAATGTGACCTATATTAAAAACCGGCCAAGTGCGAGCCGGACTCGCGCACTGAGAGTTCCGTGCCAACTTTTACGTGCCACTTAGCGAAAATACCACAATATTTTGTTGACAGCAAATTTAACTTTGTTTTTCATAGTATTTGTATTAAGAACAAAGTTATGTTTGCGGTTGTAGAAAATGTGCTATATCTCAAGAACTACTAGTTCGATCCCTTCCAAACTAATTTGCGTTGAAAGTATTTGTTAAGATCTACATTACATATTTTTTTATTTAATCAATATTTAGTACTAGTACTAGTACGAGTAATACGGACATCCTGATTCAATATAGAAAGTATTAGTTATACTGTTATTGGATAGAAGCGACCACTATTTATGTTAAGAATGTAATTCTGTTTTATTTTTAACATTCCTGTGTGGTTATGCATATTTTTATGCTGTTCATCAAATTAATGCCTGACAATGTGTCGGACACTAACAGAATTTCAGTTTGTTGTTCTGTCTTTCGAATGTTTCAGTAGTGTCATGCTTAAGTCAAATACCTTAGTTATTTTATTATGCCTGCTTACGTATTTAGTCCTAGAGTTAGAGTATTGTACTCGTAGTATCGTATTGATGATAGAGTAGGTAACACTATAAAGTTGCAAATTAATAGTATTGTTATCAGCGGTATTTTTAACGACTCTACTATTCACTTACTTATTTCGTTCACGGAATGATTGAAATGACTTTGTAAGTGATTTAAATAAAATTGGGATTTAGATTTAAAGTCGAATGTCACAATGTTTGAGGCGTTGTTTCATTTCTTTTACTGCTAGGACATATACGTTACTTTGTCACACAGGTCCTTGGTTTGGCAAGTCTAGACGAGGGAAGCCTGTCATCTTGGTGGGAAACAATAAGTTCTGGTTAGGCAGCTACTCGAGGCTTCAGGGGAAGAGATGGTACTGTAGTGTTCGGGGATGCAAAGCCGCATTGATCACCAATAATGATGTTATAGTCGACACTCAGGGGGAGCACAACCATACAGTGTGAAAGATGTTATCTGTTTAAACCTTTTATATCATACATTATCATATTTCGTTTGTAGATGTTTATCTCTGTTAACAAATTTGCATAATTTAACGTACGTACGTAGTGAGTGCCATTTTTAACATTTTCGTGTGTAGAAGGAACAAATTAGGTTAATAAGTGCTTTATCTATATACCTATATGTATAAAAAATGCTGTAATGACGTGTTACCTTAAAGTTTATTCATAATATATTTTTTCAATATTAAATATAAAACAGTTATATAACAGTTTTAAGAGAATAAGATTTAATACCTAATATTATGCTGACTTTTTTCGGTTAATTTTATTAATGAAAGAAGACCATAGTTTTGTTTATTCTTAAAAAGAGTTTATTTTTTGGGTTAGAGCTGAAGTCATTATTTTTTTAAGTGTAAATGACCAATTTAGTCATAGAAGTCAATGAGTAGAGTAATGGATATCTCATAATTAGATTTAAGTACAAACCTACTTGTCGTCAGGGTATTCAAAATAATAAAAATACGCCTGATATAGATGAATATTTTTGTACGTTTATAAGCATGCCACGCAATTAAGATATACTAGAATAAAAACAAACCAAAAAGAAGTACGAGCATTTACTCTTTTTGTCAAAGCTAATTCCTTTTTTATGTTCTTGTAATAAATATGTTACCTACTTGACCTTTAATTATTTCGGCGAGTTTTCATTTTTTATACACCGTGTGTAATAATACAACTTTAAGGGCAATATCTACAATGAATTTCATCGAGAAAAATACCCCAAACGGTGGTAAATTCCAAAACCATACTATGTGGCAGCGATTTATGTTTTTATTTTCACAAAATTACCTACCACGGGAATTTTCGGCGGTTTGAGTCTCACGTCGTGTAGAGGCTCGTTTTTGGTGTCATTTTAATGAAAAATACCTACGTGTTGTAACTAATTATACAATATACTGAGGATACAATTTCATCGTTGATAATTCGAAGTAAATAACCCAAAGCAGTGATTGTCACATCGATTTGTTAAGTGACGTTAATACTATTAAGTTATACTTTTTTTAAGTATGTCAACAGTCTCGTCGTAGTACTATTTTAAAATGAAATGCCCCAATGTGAAAAACACTGTAAAGAAACTTTCTCCTTTCGGTAAATAAAAACTGAAGCCAACCAAACCAAAAACGGCCCTATACGACGTTAGACCCAAACCGCCGTATATTTTCCGAGTAAGGTAAATTTCGAGAAAATAAAAACAAAAATCACTTCCATATAGTGGGGTTTTAGAATTGACCCTCTATGGGGTATTTTCCTCGATAAAATTAAGTGTAGATATTGCCCTTATAGTTTTATTATTTCACGCCTGGACACACTGTATAGAGCCCCTTAGTATCAACTGTGATACGAGTATAATGGGACTCTTAGTATTATAATTGATGTTTAAATCAGAATATCCTTACCCGTATTGCGGATTATTTTTTTGAAGAAGCGCTACTCGGTATGAGGATAATGTGCGTAGTAAAGTTAGCCTGTAATGTCCCATTCCTGGCCAAAGGCCTTACCTCAAACATGAGGTAGTTTTAGCCATGCTATACCACGCGGGCTCAGTGCGGATTGGTGGGGTGTGTTTGAAACCTTACTGTTAGATGTTATCAATCAAGCCGCTTGAAAGGCTTCTGAACTGGCTTAACGACTAACAAAAACCGATATTAGCTGGAACTAACGGCGTAACGTGCCTTCCGAAGCACGGAGATGCTCGTGATATTCGTCACTTAAATGGTCACCCATCCAAACACGACCGCACCGTTGGTTGCATAACTTCGGTATCACTATCACCAATGCGCTACGAGCTCCTTACGAGCAATGTGCGTATACAACTACAGATTCGGTCGGCACATTGCGAGAGGACCAAGGAAAGATGGCTGTGTGCCAGCATATCGTGTGGTTGCAGTGCCATCTTCATCACTTATGAAGGCATTGCCATCAGGACTTTAAACTATCACAAACACACCTTTATCGGCTAAGATACAAATAAGAATATAGGGGGTATTATTTTTTTTACCTACGACTTATTTTTAAGAAAACGTAACAATTATTTGTATCAAATAGCAAGTACTGCCAACTGATACAGTAGACTGACTTTTGTTTTTTAAAGAAACTTTACTTTATGATTTTAGGGACTCCGACTTTTCGTATTATCTCTGTACCTATATGAATTTATCACATAACCAGTAAGGAAGATAAGAGATTTGCTCATGCTGTTTTTATAACTCTATTGAATGCAGAAATACTAATTGTAAGTACGAGTATTAATTATGTAATAGAATGAAACAAAAAAATTGGCTGTAAGCTATAAGCTGAGCTATCTGTAAAATTTAACTATTTATGTTTAAGCCATTTTCACAGATAGGCGCAGTCAATGAAAAAAAGTCTAATTTGTGGATTATTAATGAAGTACAATTTGTAGGTATGATTAATTCCGTAGTGCGTGTGAATACGTTGACATGTCGAGTTGCATGTTTTCTTTACTAGCTCAATGGCTTTCTATGCCTCAAACGCATCAGGTAAAAAATAACAAAACTTTTTTTTACAAGTTGTTGCAGACGAACCAAATTATGATTCTGAAAGTGACGTATCTTGTGTATCCTTAAGAACATCTACGTTGTTAAGGAATCTAGATAATAATGATCCATTATCATCTCCCCTTCAGCCAATGCCACCAAAAGCACAAAAGCTATATAAGGTTTAACAAAACCTGAGCCGGAAACTAAAAATTCTCTTTGTGACTTTCAATACCATAATTGTAATAGCGAAGCGATAAAAGTCCTAGTTTGATGACAGAAAGTCTGAATCGTGATGGATGCTGTGATTCTGAAACTGATTGTGAATTGTACGAAGAGGTTATTGCATCGACACTAAGACCGCGCATAAATCAGTTGGAGGCACCTAGACCTACCTATTAAAGTAGATGTTAGTCGTTTTTTTTTGCCGCAGCGGCGTCGCTAAATAGACTTCGGAACTTCATACTTATACCCACTAAAATTGCGCTTGTCCAGGCTATTGTTTCCAATTTAAGATTATGCAGATAGCTGCTATATTGATTTAAATGAAATTCTTCTCGACAAGCTCGAACGTCTCCAAAATTTCTGTAGAAGGATAATCTATGGTTTACGAAAGTATGGTCATGTCTCCAAATACCGCTCTCGGCTCAAGTGGCTCCCAATTCGACTTCGGCGTAATTTTCATATTCTCTGTTTATTGTAATCCATACTTTTCAATCCGAAATTTCCACCTTATCTCAAGGAGCGCTTTCACTTCCTGCAGCCGTCATGAGGACTTGACATGCGGTCATCGAGGAAACTCCACCTTGAATCCCCCTGTTCCACAATGAGCTATTATTATAATTATTTTACAGTTCAATCAGTACGCCTGTGCAACTCCTTACCCCTTGCTACTAAGCAGTCAACTTCAATAACTGTTTTTAAAAATGGCCTAAAAGAACATCTTCTCTCTTCAAAATAAATCTTTCTGGTGTCTCGGTGAATTTCGTTCATTTCACATTGGTTTATATATATGTATAATTATGTTTATAGTATATATTGTGTTGGTATATAATTACATAAATTTGTTTTAATTATAATTATGTATTTTTATTTTTATGATTGTATTTAATAATATGTTAATATATTATTAATTTCATATTTTGACTTGATTTATTATGCACATAATACCCCTTCCTATAAGCTCATTATTTCTTTACCCTTAGGTTGTCTGGAAGAGATCGCATATAGCGATAAGACCGCCAAAATTGTACATTTCTCGAAATGAATTTGTTATTAACCTTTCTGGTGTGCAATTAAGAGTTATCTTATTAATAATACAAATGACGATACTTCACGTAGGTTCTAAACATTATATTTAACTGATATTACTAATCGACATAGACACTAAGAACGTTAAAATAAATCATAAAATGTTTTTTTTGTACAGCTGTGGCCATGACTGTGGATAAAACTTTTACGATAACTACAGAAATTAAAGAAAATCAGCAAATAATAACAAAAAAGTATAAAAAATCAAGAACAAGAGAAGAAAGACAACAATGTAAGATACTAAGAAATAGTGGAAAAAGCTATGTAACGGAAAAGGGTAAAGTTATTCCTGGAAGAGAAATAAACGATTTACGTAATTGTAGATTAAAGTGTGCTAAAAGAATCTCGGAAGCTGAAAGGAATCAGTGTTTTAATGATTATTGGAAATTGGGCAGTAGAGACAGAAGGGCAGCATACATATCAAAATCAGTTACAATATTACCAAAAAAATCTCAAAAAACTGACAGCGTGAGTATGAGCCGAGATTGTTACTGCGTATACAAGATACAGATTTCTGATGAGGATAAAGCGGTTTGTAAAGAGTGTTTTTGTAGAATATTGGGTGAGACCAAGGGATTCATTAATGTGATTATAAACAAGAAAAAATATTCATCTACTGGACTCATAGACCCTGATTTAAGAGGTAGTAACCCCCCTAAAACTAAAAAGTCTATTGAAAAATTGGCAAGCTCTAGCTGAAAAAGCCTATAATTAAAAACGTATTGATAAAGACACCGTAAAGGATAACACTGACGTATTCACTTTCGATCTTCAACAGTGCCTACCGACACCTTACCTAAAAACGTCGGTCTCATTTTAAAAGCGACAATTTGGGTCATTTAACTTATTTATACACGATTTGTCTAGTAATGAAGCTACTTCTTACTTGTAGGACGAGACCATTGAAGCACAAGGTACCAATCAAGTCATAATAACCAGAAGTGAAAGAGGTGTTTTTTTTATTCAGACACTTGTGGCCGCCAGAATAAAAATAATGTTGTAGCCATGATGTTTATTCACCTGCATTCTTTACCTTCATTACCTGCATTTTTATTTAGAAGTAACGCATATACTACAGGTATAATTTGTGTGCTTTTGGAATCAGAACATAAATCCACATGTAACGAAAAAGTGAGTAGAACGGCTTTAGTAATCTTTTTTAACTATTGTGTTGATTTATGCTTATATCAAGATATACCTAATTATTATTGTTTGTTGATTATTGTGTAGATTTATATTGATTTTATTGAAATTAAAGTAATTCAAAGGAGTGACAACTAGTAATGATTACCTATTCTTTATCTGTTGATTTGTGCACCTATGTTATTAACAAATAAATGTTAGTTTCAAACTAGACTGAAGTAATAACAATAGGTAGTACTTATAATATTAAATACTTAGGTACCTATAACATTGGTTCAATTAATGTTAATATATTCTTAATATTATGTCATTGTTCTCTTAAGGATGAATGAATGAGTAAACATCTTTGTGCTTGCAACACACATATCTAACTATTACTATAGCCACATTGATATATTTAACTGTAAATTATGTACCTATATTTAAGCTGTTAAGAAAGTTGATCACACTTAAGTGGAACTACTTATTTTATTTTTTTGTCGGCCATACTATAGTTTGATTTTTCACTCGCTGCCCGCGAAATAAGCGAGATTAATCCTTGTGACACACAATTGTTTATACAAATTAGTCTTTCTCCGGCATGAAACAAGGTTGCGTTTAAATTACGACGGGACTCCGAGCGTTTAATATTAGTATAGTTCTAATTTAATGTATAGTTTTTTTTCTCTTCTTAGTAAGAAACTACTACTAAGTAAGTTAAAGTAACTTAACTCAAAACATGTAATAAAACTGTTGTACTAAATCTTCGCTATGTAAAATTCCATCATTGGAAACTGCTTTGGCTAATGTATTAACAACATTAAGAACCTATTCAACTGTAATATAAAAGCTGTATGTTTCTTTGATAAATAAACTTAAAAAATAAAAACAAAATGTACATACAGACAGTATTTATTTCAATAAACATTCCCTAATTTTGAGAAGTAGCCCTAATGAGAAATCCAGGCGCGGTCGCAGCCTGTAATTTTGCAGGGGGTCACTCACTCACTACACTGATAAAAAAACGGCTAAGTGCGAGTCGGACTCGCCCACTGAGGGTTCCGTGCCAACTTTAACTAATTAGGGATCCACTTACTTCCACTAAGCTAAAATACCACAATATTTTGTTGACAGCAAATATAACTGTTGCAGTTACAGTCGCTGTTACAGTTACAGTTGCTGTTACAGTCGCCGCTGCCCCCAAGAGATACTCGTATAAACAGACAGAGTACAGATGAAGTTTGGACAACAGTACGAAGAAAAAGGCGTAGTAATCGGTTCTTGGGTACGAAAGGAACGTGTACTGTCTTAGAAGGCGGCTTTAGGGCTGCAAACATCTATGTTCCACTTTTCGTAAACAATGTACATAAAGAAACCAGTGAACAAGACATTTTATCCTACATAAAAACAAAAACGAATGAGGATGTCACACTACAGAAAATACAGTCCAAACAGGAGAGAGATTATAATTCTTATAAAATATTTGTACCCAAACAGAAAATAGGACTGTTTTTGGAGAGTAACCTGTGGCCCGACGGCATTAAATTTCGTCGTTTTATTGAATTCGGCAAAAAATACTTAGGCAGACAAATAAAATCTGACAGCGGGAATAATAATTTAAATTTTTATGGCAAGCACGACTAAAAATGAAACCTTAAAATTGATAAGTTATAATTGTAAATCATTTAAAAGGTCTTTAGATTGCACGAGAGACCTTTGTCTGAATGCTGATATTGTTGCACTGCAGGAGACATGGCTTCTGCCTCATGAGATACCGGAGCTTGGTAAAGTAAATAGTGACTTTGGTTTTTGTGGTAAATCGGCTGTGGACATGTCAAGTGGGATACTGCGAGGTAGACCTCACGGTGGCGTCGCACTGTTATGGAGAATCAGTAAGTTTAAATGTGTGTCTGTGATTCCGTGTAAAAGCAATCGAATTAGTGCAATACAAGTGTGCGTCTCGGATCGGTCAATACTTGTTTTTACCGTGTATATGCCTACCGACGCATCTGACAATCTTTTAGACTTTGTTCAGTGTTTAAGTGAAATTGCATCAATAATAGAGACATGTAATATTGAAACTGTTTATATCTTGGGAGATTTTAATGCTCACCATGGGGAACTGTTTGGTAATGAGCTTAAAGACTTTTGTAAGGAGCAAAATTGGACATGTGTGGATATTGATATGTTAGGTCTTTGTTCCAATACTTACACATTTACTAGTGAAGCGCATGGCAGCCATAGATGGCTCGATCACTGCGTGGTTACCGAGGCCGCTTTTAGCACAGTTCAATCAGTAGGAGTTAATTACGACGTCTTTTGGTCTGATCACTTCCCACTCTGTATTCATTGAAACTTAAAGTGTGTTAGCCAAACTATCGAGCTGCCGTGCGCCACAGTAAACAAGGTTCTATGGGGGAAAGGGACCTAAGCCAAATAGAGATGTACACCAAACACTGTAATAATAAGTTACGAGATCTTGGCTTTCCTCATGAGTACAATCAGTGCGGTGACTATATGTGCAATAATAGTAGCTAGCACACTTGGCCGCAATAGACTCGCTTTATAGTGATATTGTTGCGGCTCTGCAGGAGGCCGCTGTGATTAGCTATGGTGATCGTGGGGGAGGGGGCAAACCACTTCGCGGTCGTCCTATTGCTGGGTGGAATAAGTATGTACGTGAAGCTCACAGGGTCGCTAGGCAAAAGTTTCTAACGTGGACATGGTATGGTCGACCTAATAGTGGAACCGCGTACAGTGAAATGCAAGAGTCTAGGAAGCTTTTTAAGAGCAAACTTAGATTTTGTCAGAACAACCAGGACCTAATAAAAATGAATATCTTAGCAACTAAACATAAAAATAAAGATTTTAGGGGGTTCTGGCAACAAACAAAAAAGCTAAGTCCAAGGCCTGCTGTCCCTGTCAGTGTCGACGGCGTCAGTGAACCAAAAGAGATAGCGAACCTATTTAGGCATCACTTTCTGGTGGAATCTCCACTTGGTGATGCAAAAGATGGTGATGTAGAGATCATGGTGTCGGGGGTGCCGGACCGTGTCACTGCGAAACAAGTTGCCCTCGTAATAAAAGGCATGTCCCGCGGGAAGTCTCCAGGACACGATGATCTTAGCATAGAACACTTTCGTTATGCGGGACCACATCTCCCTAGGCTCTTGGGACTGCTTTTTACTCTGTGCATTAGGCATTCTTATCTGCCGGGGGAGCTGATGAAGTCGGTGGTGGTACCTATAGTCAAAAACAGAACTGGAGACACGTCCGATAAGTGTAACTACCGCCCGATTTCGTTGGCTACAACGTCAGCTAAGGTTCTTGACGGCTTGCTTGAGCGACAACTTAAAGAACATCTCCATATACATGACGCACAGTTCGGATTTAGACCGGGACTTTCTACAGAATGTGCGATTATGTCTCTCAAGCAAACCGTTAGGTACTACACGGATAGGAATACGCCAGTGTATGCTGCCTTTCTTGATCTCACTAAGGCATTCGACCTGGTTAGATATGATATTCTCTGGCGAAAATTAAAAGCCACTGGCATGCCAGGGGGGCTGATAAATATTTTTAAATATTGGTACGATAATCAATCAAACCGGGTCAAGTGGCTTTCTGAGTTTTCGGATGAGTACCGGTTGAGGTGGGGAGTGAGACAAGGGGGGTTATCGTCTCCTTCACTCTTTAACCTGTACGTGAATCGGTTGATTGTGGAGCTGAGTGACACAGGGGTCGGTTGCTCAATTGACGGTCACTGTATTAACAGTATTAGTTACGCTGATGATATGGTGTTGCTCAGCCCATCAATTGCCGGTCTCAGGAAACTAATAGGTATATGTGAGGATTACGCGGCGTCACACGGTCTCCTGTACAACGTTACAAAGAGTGAGATCGTAATATTTCAGGTAAGGGGTCGCAAGCTGGGTGATGTGCCAAGTGTGCTTCTTAATGGCGTCGTTCTAGGTAGGGTGAAAGAGTTTAAATACCTCGGCCATGTGGTTACCGAGGACTTAAAAGACGATGGTGACATCGAAAGGGAAAGGAGGGCGATGGCGGTCCGCTGTAATATGTTGGCCCGTAGATTTGCACGATGTAGCATAGGGGTAAAGCTCACTCTCTTTAAAGCCTTTTGCCAAACCTTGTACACGTGCAGTCTGTGGGTCAACTACACGCAGCGGGCCATCAACGCCCTGCGAGTGCAATATAATAATGCATTCAGGGTGCTGGTGGGGCTTCCGCGTCACTGTAGTGCGTCAGCGATGTTTGCTCACGCGCACACGGACGGCTTCCACACCGTGCTGCGGCGCCGAATGGCCTCGCTGATGTTCCGCACGCGCAGGAGTCCCAACAGTCCTGAGTATCCTGAGCGACAAGCCGGACTGCCCCCTTCTGCGGCACTGGGTACAAACACAAGTGGTTGTGCCCGGTG
Source organism: Pyrausta purpuralis (assembly GCA_963924145.1). NCBI lineage: Eukaryota > Metazoa > Arthropoda > Insecta > Lepidoptera > Crambidae > Pyrausta > Pyrausta purpuralis. The sequence continues at coordinate 27,967,634 of OZ001643.1, forward strand.
CCCCAGAACGTGGCAGATATCTTAATTAAAACTGTTTGAAAAAAAAAAAAAATGTGTACATATTTTTTTTGATTGAATCTCATTTTGTAGGTATTTTAATTAGAATTTGTGTTTAACTTTATTTAATTGATTTGAAATTTATTGTCATGTTTATTTTATTATTATTGAATTGAATTGAATTGAATTTAATTTTTAATTTTAATTTAATTTTTAATCTTGGTTTTATGTTAACAGTTTCTTATATGGACCACGTCTGAAATAAAAGTTTTTTTTTTTTTTTTATATAACATTGTTTTTCATAGTGTTTGTATGAAAAAACAAAGTTATGTTTGCGATTGTTGAAAATGTGCTATATCTTAAAAACTACTAGTTCGATCCCGTCCAAACCAATTTTCGTTGAAAGTATATGTTAGGATCTAAATTAAATATTTTTTTTTACAAAATTTTACTCGCTTAGTTTAGAAGTTAAAGGGTGGGGGGGGGGGGACGCCCACTTTACCACTTTGGAAGCGTATATCTCGCAAACTTTACACTTTTAGAGAAAATGGTTTTAAGAACCTCTATTTCATTTTTCAACCAAAACATTTTTATTGGTTTTAGTTTCATGTATGAATTATCGCAAACAGACAGACAGACTTGACGAAACTATAAGGGTTCCGTTTTTTGGCCATTCGGCTACGGAACCCTAAAAACTGGCCAAGTGCGATTCGGACTCGCGCACTGAAGGTTTCGTGCCAACTTTAACTAAATTAAAGCATGTTGGCAGCAAATTTAAGTTTGTTTTTAATAGTATGTGTATGCAAGACAAAGTTATATTTGCTGTTGTTGAAAATGTGCTATATCTCAAAAAGTACTAGTTCGATCTCGTTCAAACTAAAGTTAATTTAAAGTGATTGTTAGTTAAGCACAACATTGTCCTATTTTAAATTTTTCTAGTTTAGTTCAAAAGTTAGACCCCATTTTACCACTTTGGAAGCGTCTATCGTCAAAAGTTTGACTTTCAGATAAAATGGTTTTAGAAACCTCAATGTAATTTTGAGACACCTATCAATAGACACATTTTTTTTTAGTTTTTTTGTTTTTCATTATTTTTTGTATAGCATTTGTAACGCGGTAACCAAGTTACATCTGTATAATGCTAATATTTTTGGAATAAAGTGGCTGTGACATGAAGACGGATAGTCAGACAGACTTGACGAGGAACCCTAACATAAAGGTATCTGGAATAAAATAATAAGAAGACAGCCTTTATTTTGAATCTTTATCATAGAAAAATCTTTATAATAAGAACGCATATAAATTTTGCTAGGATTAACAAAACAACGTAGTTTGGTTTCTTGTTTCTAAACTAGAGGTCATTTTCAAGTTTTTTTGGACATCGTGCATAGTTCATAACAGTACTAGATGTCAGCAAACTAAAAATTTATTACTGTTCCCCTAACAGTAGCTAGGAATTTCTTTTTGATTTTTGGAAATTCTCTGAAATTTTTAATTAAACCTTAGATTTTGGGGGGGGTCATGTCCCCTGTGACCCCCCCCCCCCCCTTCGGACCGCGCCTGGAAATAGCCCTAATAATAAGTAGCCCTAATGAGAAGTAGCCAAAGTGAGAAGTAGCCAAAATGAGAAGTGGCCATAATGAGAACTAATCCATTAGCGAGTCGGTTGCTATAATGGGAATTAGCCCTAATACGCCTAAACCAAAAATCATCTTTAAGACATTTCGGTACATGTGTTCAAGATAATTAGTAATAATAGCGTTATATCATTAAATGATGATAAGTGTGTATCTAGAACTTTCAGGGGCAATATACGCAAGGTCTACCTATCTGTCATTCAGATAGGTCAGAATCGATTCAACCGGTGGAGCGGCAGCAAACGATCCACGGCTCGTTGGATGTGCAACAAAGTCCACAGTAGCTGCAAAGCGAAGATAATGACTGTAAATGAAATCATTGTCCAGTATTTTGACGACCACAACCACTGATTGTGTACTTGGTGTGAGGTAGTTGTTATCGTTCAGATTTCTAAAATTGTAAGCAGTAGGTGACATTTCATTTTTATTTTCCTGTCCATCCCCAGCTTCTCTAAATATCCTTGAGTCTGCATGGGGTTTGTGCATTTATGTTACGATGTAGTTATTCAGGATAAAATCGTAGATGCTTTTAAAGACGTTACACACAACTTTTTGTTTCCGACGTCTCAGAATGGGAAGCTGGGAAGCGTTTGATAGTGATCGGCATTGGGCAGTCACCGATATACCAAAAAAAACCGACTGACTGATGACTGAAGAGATCTATCATCTGCTGAATGTTGTTTACACATTCCAGATCCGATTTTTGCTGTGTCCAGATTCGGGAAACCAGTGATCCTGTACGGCCGGTACCGGTACAATAGAAAGGACAGTCCTAAGGGCCCGAGCGCGCGGTGGCTCTGCGTGAAGGAGCGCTCCACCCAGTGCCGAGCCAAGATCATCACTATCGACGACGTCATCGTCTCCCATGATAATGAGCATAACCATATGTGATCTCACCACACTCAGGCTGTGCTATTACGTAATTTATCCATTGGATTCCATGTGAATAAGGATAATTTATGAAATAAGTTTAAAATAAGATTATCAGAATCATGACTAATGAGCAATATATTTTGTATAACGTATCTCAGAAAGCATGTCTTGCATGTAGCATGTGCAATACGCTATTGTCTCTCTCTTTTAAACTTTTGTTTAAAAATGAAAATGTTGTTTCACGTTTCTTAAATTGTGTAATTTGATTAAATTAATGCAATATACTTATTTATTTTTAAAAATAATTTTCTCAAAGTATTTTTGCAAACTTAAGACGACTGAAAAATAAAGAAGGCAAGTATGCGCGCTAGAGCCGCCCGAAGCGATCCGATCAAAATGCGCGCGTCTGTCTTAAAGACATCTATTAGGTTTTTTAACTTCATGTTATAGTTTATTGGAGGTAATTTATTAAAAGATATTAAGGCATAGTTTATTCAAGGAAAACAATAGAGTACCATCAATAAAATATGTATAAAATTGTAACAGAAGTATTTGATTCAATTTGTCGAACTATCTCTAAAAGTTTGTGTTTCTTGAATTAGCATCATTTTCTTGCCCTCCCCTTAGTCTAACTGTATGTATAGTACCTATGGTTTCTGTAATGTTTGTTTTTAGAACCGGTTTTCGGAACCTCCCGGTCTGGGCGTCCTGTGATCCACATGGGACATTACCGCTTCAACATGTGGAGTGGCAGCCAGGGTCCACGAGCCAGGTGGATTTGTGTGAAGGTTCACTCCGGCTGCCGCGCCACGCTGGTCACCTACGATAACGTCATCGTCAAACAGAAGCCGCACAACCACTGAGATGGTTGACTAGGAGAGAATGCTATTAGCATTAAGTTTACCTTTTGCACACTTTTATTTGTACAATAAAGTTTTAAATAAATAAATGGATGGACGCATCCAACCTCTAAGGGTGTTCGGGCGTCACGTGATCTATACCTAGTGTTGCCATAAATATTGTCACAAAGAAAAAAAATGCAAATAATATTTATTACTTTTACAGTATGTCAGTTTTATACATAAATATAAAACAATTTAAAAAAAAAGCTTATTCGAAGTGGTCTCCATTGGCTGCAATACAGTCCTTTTAACGTTGAGGCCAGTTTTCAATAGAGGCACATACTCTTTTCATGGGAAAATTCTTCACTGCCAATCGTATAGATTGTTTTAGGGACTCCAAATTATCATGGCGTTTAGAGCAGTCGTACTCTCTAAAACTGACCATAAATCCAGCGGATTAAGATCGGGACTAGACAACGGCCAGTCTTCAGCTCTGATGAAGTCTGAAACGTTCGCTTCTACACTCTGCTGACTTATCGGGAAGCTTCCTTAGATGTTTGAGCATAAATACGGTCATTTTGTTTGTTAAAATGTTGCTCAATTGTAAAGATTTTCTCATCCGTAAACAAAAAATTTCTGTGACCTCCCTTTTCGTACTTCACTAGTTTTTTCAATTTTACCATCCTATTCTTTTTTAAATTATTAGTTAAAAATGATCAATTATAAGCTGCAAGTCCTAAGTCATCTTTTAAAATACGCGACATGGTTCTGGGTGCTATGTTCATCTCCAAAGATAAAATCTTTTGCTTTCGGACAAGATTTCTGCGAATTCTTTCCTTACTGCTTTAACCACCTTTTTCGTACGAACACTGCGTGGACGACCAGATCTTTTTCTATCACAAACAGAGGAGGTCTCATTGTACTTATTAATAGCCCGGTACACAAACATTTGAAAAATACTAAGCGTATGGAGAGTTTTAAAAATTGCATTTGGCTCCATACCAACTTTGTGTAATGCAATCACAGCGATTCGGTTCTCTTTATCACCCCACTCCATTTTAATATCGCAAAATATTATAAAATGTATTGGCGCCAAAATTAGAAAATACAATGAGCAATCGTATAAAAATGATAGATTCAAAATTCAAATGTATCTTTCTTATTTTTTATTGTAACAGTATTTATGGCCAAACTGTGTATATGCCAGTCTCACTTGATCAACTTGTAGAGCAGCAGTCAGAGTTCACTATTTTTGGGGATCTGTGCTAAAAAGGTAAATTTTAACTGCCCCACCACCCTGTGTCGGAAGTCTCGACATAGTTCCGTGTAAAACCACCAGGTGGCGCTCGAAAAATGCTGAGACAAAATTGGTGTTTTCGTGTATTTATTGATTGAGAAGAATTTTTGAATGATGCTTAAAAAACTACATATATATTTTAAGATTTATTAAAGATATTAAGTAAGTTACGTAAGTTAAAATGATATTTGATGAATTAGAAAATCATAAAATTGAAATTGTCGACGCGAAATGTCAAAAATGATGCATCAGACTACGCCCGCGTGTCACCTGCGATATAGTTATAGTCAAACAATGACAAATTTTAAAACAAAGGACGAGCCAAATTCAATGGGGTGGTTATGAGTTGAGTCTTGAATACAGGAAAAATAATAATAAAAATCTTTTTTATATTTTCCTTTATTACAAACTCGATTGACAACCACCCCCTTGAATTTGCCTTGTACTGTTTAACCCCCTGTATAAATTATAATAATACGCCAATTTACACGGATTCATGAAATTAAATAACTTATCATTTACGTGTGACATGAGGCAAATTGAGAGCAAAAGAGACTGTGTCTGATCTCTTTTTACGAGTAAAGGATAATTTGAATGCTCAACATTTTCCCCCGTCGTTTCTTCTTTACCTGCTCCCTTTACATTATACTATGCAAATCATCACATACCGTTGCAGTTAAAGCTTTACCCATGCAGGTGCTTTGGAGGCTGCAGGGCCATGTAGGTATACAGTAAAATTAGTTAACTTATCAGCAATCGCAAACTTTGTCATTTGTTGCAGAGCTCCATCATGGCAAAACCAAATTTGAGCGTATTAAAACTGGGAACCGCGTTTTGCACCACGACCGTCACCGTTACTGCAAGCATGAGGCACACAAGAACGACTGCGTCCGGTGGGCCTGCGCAGCCAAACACCGGCTTAGGTGCAAAGCCAGCATCACCACGTTCAACGATATCATTATCAGTGTCAGGGGACAACATAACCACAAACCACCGACATGAGTACCTAGTATATTCGTAAACGTTTCTAAGCCATAATTTACTTTTTTGACTATTAAAAAATCAGCCCTTACTGAAATAGAACAATAAATAATTTGCAAATAAAACGAACTAATAAAAACTGACGTAAAGAAGGATTGCTTTATTATTATTTTGACAAAGTAAAGTCACTCACACGAAAATAACATATTTTTGAATGTATACATTTTCGTCGACGCTATAAAAAAAAGATCTTCTAGGTAAAACATATTGTGTTATCTATTAAAATGCATAATTTAACTGTTTTTGTATTGGCATCTTCTGATTCATAATAACCTTATACGAGTCTAAGGTAACATATTTGTTATAATGTATATTTAACATTACAGAGCCCTATTTTACAACTTCACGATTCGGCAAGCGTGTTCTGCAAATGGGGAAACACAGGTACAACCAACAAAGCCGGTACCAGAACAGCCTCAAATCCAGATGGGTCTGTACTAAGATCGCTTCAGGGTGTAAAGCTCATGTTGTCACTATTATGGACCAGATTGTCACTGCCAATTTTAATCATTCTCACGATTAAAAATAATTCAATAATCTTTGCGTAGGACGTCAGATTTATTTTTAACTATTAATGTAATGTTTTCCGAGAGTGTGTTATGAATATGATATTATTTTAACCAAAAAAGTTCTTGTTTTTGTACCTGACTTTATGTCTACGAGAACATATTTTATGAGCGGTGATTACGGATAGCTGGGTACCTAGTGTTAATCATTTCATCAGATTAAAACAGTAATTTATTTAAGATATGTGTACGATTCATTGGAATAAGTAGATTTAGGCTTCACGTCACAAAGATATTTCATTTAAATACTATGTAAAGGTATGTTTTATACATAATACAGTGATACATCGAAATTTTATTAAGTTTGTCTATAAGTCTTGTTTTTAGGATTCAGACTTATCGAAAAATAAATAAAATACTAAGTCACACGTTAAACCTCAACGTTATATTGTATGTAAGCCTGTCCTACAAATAGGGAGGCACAGGTACAACCGATGCAGCGGGTACAAAGAGCCCAAAGCCAGGTGGGTCTGCACGAATATCGCCACCGGGTGTACAGCGCACGTCACCACCGTTTGTGACAACATCGTCCACGCTTCAGTCTTCTTCTATTAGTACAGTGACTTCTAAGAATAAAAGGCTGCATTATTTCATGCATATACTCATAGTTAGTTTGTCTTTCAATTATTGGCTAGAAGTAGTTTTACTAATGAGTAGCATTCACGTTTAATTTAAGGTTTTGTCTATTAATTATTTTTTTATGTAAATAAAATACTAAGTCACACGTTAAACCTAAACGTTAGTTTTTAATTACAGAACCGTTATTCACAACTTCACGATTCGGCTATCCAGTCCTACAAATAGGAAGACACAGGTACAACCGCCACAGCAACTATAAGGGTCCTAGGGCTAGATGGGTGTGCACAAAGATCTCCGTCGGCTGTAAATCTCATGTTGTTACTGTTTTTGACAAGATCGTCAGCGCTTATTACAAACATTCTCACGATTAGACAAAGTATATTATTAAGTTATTTTTAGTATTTTTTTATTTTATTTTATTATTAGACCATATTTTGTAACATTATATTTATGTAAATTTGTGAAATCAGGATCTGTGATGTCTGAACAAACGAATGTGTTCAAATGTGTGAGAAATTTGACTTACATGTTCGGGCTTCCTACATTATGTAAGTATACCAATCTCTTCAGACAGAGCACTTCGTACTTTAGTTTATAAGTATTTTATTTAGAAGTTATTAAAATGATGTAGAAACTTAATTTTTATCTTGAAATAAAGGCCTCTTGTTACATAAAATAAATCCATCAGGTCTACTGCTGAGCTACGAATAAGTCCATAATTAACCAAACAATTAGAAAAGTCTATATCCTTGCACGAATGCCATAACTAAGAAATTATTTTTAATTGGGTAGTTTCATATTTAAATAAGTGCCTTAGGCTATACTCTATCTTTAGAGTTTTGATGAGTGTAGGTTAGCTTTGTGTATTTTTTACGTGGACACGTTTTGGTTTAGATCTTAAAACAGTGTGGTCTAAAAAGTTAACATTGTTTTCTTTAGACATGGCCGAATTTATAACCTCGCGATACGAGAACCCCATGATACGCGTTGACACAACAACTTTAGTTTGCATCGGCGCTCAGGGCCCAAGGTGCGCTGGTCGTGCACCAGAAGTTACCAGGGCTGTCGCGCATACATCTCTTTAATAGAGAGAAATATTATAAAATACGACAAGGAGCATAATCATTTAGACACTAATTGGCCGCTAACAGGCCACCTGCCCACTATGCACCGCTGTGCCATGGGCAAGTCAGTTGCTATTCTCGTGGCTTGATTCCCCGGGTCATCACTCACAAATCAATCTTCAGTTTGTTTAGTGGTATGCCTAATTACTATAATAAAAACACAAATAAATGAGTTTTTACTTTAAGGCATTATTTTATAACCAAAAACTAAATGAACCAGGTATTATTTTAACACTTCGCGGAGCTTTAAATATTAGTAAAACTCTTTTTTTTTGCAGTTAACGCAGAGTTCATAACTTCTAAACGGGGAAACCCCATGATATGCATTGGTGGCTACAACTTTGGTAAGCATTGTCACGTAGGACCCAAGGTTCGCTGGAAATGCACCAGAAGTTCCCGTGGCTGTCGCGCATACATCGTTACGTTAGAGGAAGACATCATTAAATACATCGATGATCATAATCACTAAGGTATACACACATATCGATCCACCGCATCCTAAGCCTATGCAGTTTTCACTTTGCACAGACATTGGCTAGCCTTTAAATATATATTTCTGTGCACAATTAAAAAAAAATATTTTTCACATTTTGTCTATTGGAATAAAATGTTCATGGCGCGAATGCTAATTTTACTTTAGTTCAACATTTAAAATAAATTAGGTTTTCTATTTGTTTTCTGTTTGATTGACTCCAAAATTATAGGACTAATTTTTTTTTTTACCGAAACCTATTTTCTACAATACTACACCATTTCTTCGTGTTATAGGAACATGTGGCGCCACTATCGGGGAAAAGAAAAATAATTTGCGGCAAAATGGAAGTACCTACTATTTATTTATTTTATTTAAAAACGTTTTTGCACATGTCGCACATGTGCATGTACAAAAGGAGAACGAACTAAGTATGCAAAGATTCCACAACGCTGCACTTACTTATATTCTGAACTTCATCTTTTTATTTGCCATTTTACAAAAATACTAACGTTAAATAAGCTCCTTAATATACTTATTTATGTATTTTTTTATGATCACGACCACCTTATACTCTAACCATCTCCTCCACAGAAGAGGTGGTGTTCATAACCTCCCGCCGGGGCAATTCCATGATCCGTCTGGGTGACTATCACTTCCGGCTGAAGAACAAGAGCCTCGGCCCGAAGCGGCGGTGGACCTGCACCAAGTGGGACGAAGGCTGTCGCGCGCTCATCATCACTATAGATGGAGTTACCGTTAAATGCAACAACGTGCACAATCATCTGTGAAATTGATAGCAATATTTATATAACAGTAATAAATAAAAAGTAACATATGCATGATAAATCTTAAACACAGACTAAGTGGGAGTCGGATTCACGCACGAAAGTTTCCGAAACATTTACTAGGAAAACAATAATAATTGCTATTAGTAAAAAAATCGCGTTTCTTGTATGCGAATGGGTGCCCCCTTAAATATTTATATTATTTTGTTTTTCGTATTTGTTGTTGTAGCGGAAAAATAATTTTATACTCTTCTATTTTTAGGGTTCCGTAGCCGAATGGCAAAAAACGGAACCCTTATAGTTTCGTCAAGTCTGTCTGTCTGTTTGTCCGTCTGTCAGTCTGATTGTCCGTCCGTATGTCACAGTCATTTTATTCGGTAACTATAAGCATCACACTGTAGGAAGATGTATCCTGTGTCGGAAGTCTCGACATAGTTCCCTGTAAAACCACCAGGTGGCGCTCGAAAAATGCTGAAACAAAATTAGTGTTTTCGTGTATTTATTAAGAAACAAATTTTGCATCAGACTTCGTCCGCTGTTAACCGCTTTACGATTCTTATAAAAAAAAAATGACACTTAAGGCTAACTTATAATAACAATACATGAAACTTAAATTAAAAAAAAATATATATTAGTCAAACCTATACGTTTCTTTGGATAGGTCTTTTTAAATTGGAATAAAGGTTTCTAAAACCATTTTCTCTAAAAGTCAAACGTTTGCGAGATATACGCTTCCAAAGTGGTAAAATGGGCGTCCCCCTCTTTAACTTCTAAACTAAGCAAGTGTAAATTAAAAAAAGAATGTAGATCCTAACTAATGATTTCATCGAAAATTGGTTTGGATGGGATCGAACTAGTAGTTTTTGAGATATAGCACATTTTCAACAACCGCAAACATGACTTTGTTTTTCATACAAACACTATGAAAAACAAAGTTATATTAGCTGCCAGTAAGTTAGTGGATCCCTAATTCAGTTAAAGTTGGCACGGAATTTTTAGTGGGCGAGACCGACTCGCACTTACCCGGTTTTTTGCTTTTTTAACTTTACTAGCGGACCTAGCAAACTTATATCTCACCTGTTATGACGTCAACAAAGAGAACTTTTGGTGGAATTATGGAGGAGTTGTCGGGTCACTGTTCTATCCTAAACTAACCTGGATGTAATAAAAAAAAGGGAGTAATGACGCTCGACAGCCGCTGCCGCGGCACGTTTGCTTCGCTCGATCGTCTTCGCGCGTCGTCGGGTCACTGTTATAAACTAACCTAACATAAATGACACCAACAAAGGGGCGTTCAGGAGCTCGGCGGCGCTCCTTTTTTGAGATTAAGTGCAAAATATAAAAACTTGATTTTACTCAAGTTGCCTATTTGCAGTCTTTAAAGGTTGCACTGTTAAAGTCTTATAATTAGCCAATTTATTCTGAAACGATTAGCATTACACAGATGGGACTTGAAAGATGTATACCGATAACCACCTTATAATTTCTATACAAAAAATAATGTTATTTTAGGTGGCTCCCATACATGGAACTAAATTAAAATTTCTTTTTGGTCCAACCATACCATACAAGTACATACCTACCAGCAGGCGAAGAACCACGTTTTTTTGTTATATCCCCAAGGGTCATCGACTAAGCTTTCTCAGAGTGTTCTATGACGAACACGAGCACGTCGGGGCCGAGAAAACATTAGACCTTATTTTGAGTCACTTCTGGTTCCCGGACCTCAGACAATTCGTCAGTAGATATTTAGACCACTGTTTAGTTTGCATTTCTCACGTCTCACATTTCTAGCGTCCTTTTGTCAAATTCGTTTTCATTTCCCCCCCAATCATTGTACTACGTATCATCCTTATATGTATTAAACGAACCTTATTTTACTTAAAAGGAGAACATTTTATTCATAATAATAATATTAATGCTGGTTAGTAGTAATATGCTCGTAGCGCAGTGGTAGCAGCGCTTTGGTAGTGATACCAAAGTTAAGCAACCTACGGCGCGGTCGTGTTTGGATGGGTGACCATTCTGGCCCTAATAAGTGACGTATATTACGAGCACCTCTGTGCTTCGGAAGGCACGTTAAGCTGCACAGGCTAACTTTACTTAATAATATGAATAACACAAATGGGGAGGGGAAGATGTCAAAAGTGACATCTGAAAAGTCCTGTTTCACCGTTTTACCTATATGTGTAGTACTTAAAACTGGAGAAGGGGTGGTTTTTCTTGATTATAACTTTGTTAAATTTGTCTTGGCCTTTATATTATTACCTATCTCCTTATTTGCTTAAAAATTTAACGGATACTTAATAAATATGTTTTTTTGAAATGTTTTTATATTCAAATGAAAAAGTTGTATTTATTACCTACTACCCGGCAAGGCAACCCTATGATACAAGTCGGAGCCTACCAATTCAGCTTGAACAAGAGTAAGAGTCAAGGCCCGAAGCAGCGGTGGATTTGCACCAAGTGGACTTATGGCTGCCGTGGCTACGTCATCACCCTCGATGGCTCCGTGGTCAGATGGAACAATGAACATAGTTTTCATTAATACACACATGCACACACCAACACACACACACGCAAGCGAGCACACATACACACACGCGGACAGACAGACACACACACTTAATACAAATGGTACCATGTGTATTGGTGTGGATTATGGTTTATATAAGATAAATCGGTCATTGCTACCCCATGGTGGAGTATGAAGGCAACCGGTACTTCTTGCGGAGAACTAAGCTGAACAACATGATGAATGAGAGAAAATGGCGCTGCAACCACTGGGCCAGGGGCTGTCGGTCCATGATGGTCACCTACAGAGACCGCATACTAATGGTCCGGAGTGATCACACGCACTGGTAAAGATGGCCACACATAGAAGTAAAAGTAAAACCACGTCGCTGCTCAAAATTTGTCTAAAACAAATTATTACGCATTAGCTCTTGCATCCATTATATATCTCTCGTCGTATATATCATCGTATATACATATATTATTAAAAGACAATAGGGATAGGCACCGACTTTTTGTGCACATTTTTGTGAATTCGTAATTAATGTAGTCCGTCTTGGACGAATAAAATTTTGTTTTGTTTTATAATTTTAGGACGAATTAAACTGCTTTGGGATTTTTCGAAAACGATTCCATCAAACAACGATATATTTGACTGTTAAAACTGAAATATTTGTTTGTTACATAATATTAATTAAATGAGTGATTTCTTAAATGTAATGTTATTACTTCACAGTTATATTCGCGAGATCGAAATTCGGAAACCCAATAATAGTGCATGGTAACTACAGATACGCCCTTAAAAACGAGCGTGGAAATGTTAAGAAAAAACGCTGGCGTTGCATCAAGTTTAAAAATGGCTGTCGGTCCTCAATAATCACTGTAGAAAATCAGATCGTCTTCCACAACAATAACCATACGCATAATTAGGTTACTGATATTTTTTTTTTTTATTGTTTTTATAGTTTTTTCACTATACAAACTTAATACCTATCACTAATTCGTTAAAGAAAGCACTTGCTGAATTCAACAGGTTTGCCAAATCGTGTCAGTGGCCAAGGGGTATATGCGTGCGCCTGGATAGCGTCAGATCAGAAACAGGGATCGTTCAATTCCTTGTCTGACATAGTTGCTTTTTTATAGGTGCAATTTATCAAAAGGCATTATCAAGAATTAATTTCATTGTGGAAAATACCCTATATTGGGGGTCAACTCCGAAACCCCACCATAAGGCAGTGATTTTTGTTTTTATTTTTACAACATTTACCTTACTCGTTAAATTTACGGCGCCGTAGCGGTTGGAGTCTCACGTCGTGGTAGGGGCTCGTTTTTGTGTTTTTTTTTTAAAGTTTTATTTACAAATTTATTGCGCATTCGGGCAATACTTTCTAAAATATCACTAAAACGTAACCATTGACACACCTGTTTTTTTTTAAGTAGCTATAAGTATTTGTGTCACTTAATAAATTAATGTAGCTACCACTGCTTTCAGTATATCATTTCAAAAGTTATTAACGATTAAAATTAATCCTTTACTCATATTTACGTATAGTGGGGTTTTACAGTTGGGATATTTTCCTCAATCAAAATCACTAAAGATATTGCCTTCAAAGTTTTATTAGGACCTACCTAGACACACTTTATATAATTTTTTGCTCAAGAAAAGTAGGGATTTTTGGCGGCAAAATATGTGCATCAATAAAAACTTTGTTTATAACTGCATCTTGGCACTACTGAGTCCTACCAAAGTTAAGACGTCCTTGCTTCTCCTAGGGGATATGGGCATGGACCCCATTGTAAATAAGGCATCTTTTACATACTGGGCAAGTGTGGTATCATATTGTTTGTAATTTTCTGCGCTTTATCGAATGAGGCCGTTAGTATATTTATAGGATCGATTATGTGAGATATAAAGGGTTTTGATGAATAAGCGAAGGATGTACAAAACATGAACGTTTATTGAACTTGGCAGGCAAGTGGAGTATCAGTTTTAAGGTTCCGTAGCTGAATGGCAAAACAAGGAACCCTTATTGTTCCGTCAAGTCTGTGTGTCTGTATGTCTGTGTGTCTGTTTGTCTGTCTGTCTGTCCGTCCGTATGTCACAGCCACTTTACAAAAATAAAAAATAATGATATTTAAAGGGGGCTCCTATACATGAAACGAAAAAAAAATTACAAACCTATGCGTGTGGGGTGTCTATGGATAGGTCTTTTAAATTTACTCATTCGATAAGTCGCATAAAATTACATTGAATATGATACCACATAAACTCGGCTGGGCAGCGTTCGGGAAACTGCGCAAGAGCGTCTTCTCGTCTCAATTACCTCAGTGTCTGAAGACGAAAGTCTTCAATCAGTGTGTGTTACCAGTGATGACATACGGATCCGAAAAGTGGTCTCTTACTATGGGCCTTATAATAAAGCTCAAAATTACACAACGAGCGATGGAGCGGGCTATGCTTGGTGTTTCTCTACGAGATCGAATCAGAAACGAAGAGATACGTAGAATAACCAAGGTAACGGACATAGCCTTGAGAATCAGTAAGCTTAAGTGGCAGTGGGCAGGGCACATAGCGCGAAGAACTGATGGCCGTTGGGGCAGGAAAGTTCTAGATTGGAGACCCTTCGACCAAAGACGCAGCGTAGGACGTCCACCAACAAGATGGACAGACGACCTTAAAAAGATCGCAGGATCAAACTGGATGCAGACCGCTAGTGATCGGTCGCTGTGGAAAGCCATGGGGGATGCCTATGTTCAGCAGTGGACGTCCTTTGGCTGATTATGATGATGATGATGATGATGATACCACACTTGCCTAGTAGGTGAAATAAGTATTATTTACTTACATACCCATATCTCCTGGGAGGAGCAAGGACGCCTAAATTTTGGTAGGACTCGGCAGAACCTTATTCCTAGTGCCAAGACAAAGTTATAAACAAAAGTTTCATTGTTCAGATTTTGCCACCAAACAGTTTTATCTGAGCTATATGTACTTTATGTTATGTTGTATTGTTAAAACTTATTTTAATAAAAGAAATGCTTTAATTTTATAAACATATTTTTTATATTTGCGATATTAATCAAACTAATTCGTATTCGTCTTCACGATCTACTACATAAATCGATTTACGAGATTCTGAGGTGCCAAAGTTCTTGATATCTCAACTGGGTAACAATATGATCAGCTTGGCGGTACAGGTTCAACCTTCACAAATTATTCTATAGCCGTAGCAACTGGGACATTGCACGCCCGGCACCGGTCCACCCGGTGCAAGGTCAAAATAAAAACCGTCCACGACGAGATCGTGGTTTGCAACAACGTACACAATCAGTAATCCAAGCAAGCACGGAGTAAGTCATTTATAAATGTTTCTAGTGAGACAACTGCCTAACTCATAACATTGGAAAATAAAAGCTTTGCATCGCTATTTTCCAAAGGCTGTTTTTCATTTTCCAATTTTATTAATTACAGATCTTGTTTCATCACGAATATAATGCTGTTCAACAAGCTCTAATATCTCAATGATTGCAGCAAATTATTTAATTTTACATAGTTCTAAAGATACTATAGCACGCACGAGCATAAACAAACTTGTGTAAAAAGATGATTTGTTGATTTCAGAAGTACAATTTATTACATCATGTCAAGGCAACCGTATGTTGTACGTCGACGGCTAAAAGTTCAGCCACCACAAGCACTCCAGCCGCCGCGACCTGGACAGGTGGGTGTGCGCCAGGAACAGCGCCACCCGGTGCAAGGCCGTCATCAAAACTGTCTACGACATGATGGTGTATTGCAACAACGTACACAATCATTAACCTGCCCCTCTCCCTCTCCTTCTTAAGATCTGATAAGATTAGTATAAAGTTATGGGCACAACTCACTTTACATAGGAAGTAGACAACAACAACAACAAAAAAACATCAATTTATTTTCTACCTATTGATTTTAATTCATATTTTCCTACGGTTAATTTATGTGCAGAATATATTTCTTAAATAGTGTTAATTTATTTAATAAATAATGTTAAGTATAGATAACTCGTTTGCTCATAGATTTTTGATTGAGTGAATGTTGATAGAAACAGGACACAATCATATTTTTTTGAAAAATCGTCTAACTAATTTAAAAGTTACTTAAGTACTTCGGCCCAATGCAATGCTCAAAACATCTTGTCTCTTATATTACCCTCAATAAATAATCGAAATATGCAAAACATATCTACCATAATCTCTAATTTTCACAAAAACTAGTCTATAAAAACCCAGTGTTTCATTTATTGTGCTGAATCGGCTCTTTAAATATTATCATATAAAACGAAGTGACCTTATATATTTCTTATCATTAAACTGCCGAACTGTGCATCAGTTTTTCGGCATGGCTCTCGTGGACATCATCTGATTAGTTATCTTCTTTTCTTTTTAGGGTAGTAGCCGTAGCCGAATGGCAAAAAACGGAACCCTTATAGTTTCGTCAAGTCTGTCTGTCTGTCTGTATGTCCGTCCGTATGTCACAGTCGTTTTATTCTGTAACTATAAGTATCACTCCTTTGAAATTTAGTAGAAATATGTATCCTATTAACCGCTTTACGATTCTCATACAAAAAATAAAAAATAATGTCATTTAAGGCGGGGCTCTCATACATGAAACAAAACAAAACAAAAAAAAAATAGTCAAACCTATGTGTGTCTCTGTCTATGGATAGGTCTTTTGAAATGACATCGAGGTTCCTAAAACCATTTCCTTTAAAAGTCGAATGTTTCATAGCTAGACGCTTCCAAAGTGGTAAAATGGGCGCCCCTTGGTTAGGACGGGATCAAACTAGAAGTTTTTGAGATATAGCACATTTTCAAGAACCGCAAACATAACTTTGTAATACAAACACTATGAAAAACAAAGTTACAATTGCTGTCAACAAATTATTGTGGTATTTTACTAAGTGGAAGTAAGTGAATTCCCTAATTCAGTTAAAGTTGACACGGAACCTTCAGTGCGCGAGTCCGACTCGCACTTGGCCGGTTTTTTTTCCTTATTTCACTAAGTTAAGACACATTCACTAATAATAATAATAATTAATTTTTATTTCAGACTTACGTCCATATTTAGTGTTAGTAACATAGGTCTTATATTCTAGTGTTAGTATTAACAGAAATAATAATAAGGCATAAAAACAAAAACATCCGTCGACTGCGACACTGAATCCAAATTAGGTTGCAGTGTCGCAGCTTTCGTATGCAAATGTACCCATCGCTTGAGCTTACAAACACTAATACCCACGAAGATGAATGCACGAAAACGTCACAAATAAAAGTTGACAACTTACGTTCATGAGCTACGGTTAGGTTATAATTTAAGATTAGGCTTACAGGTTAAATTATAATTATTGTAGATTTATCTTATTTATATGGGTACTAATGCAGCACTAGTCTTAATAAGTTCTAGTCAGCGACATCCGTCCAATACCTCATAATAATAATATCTAAGACTAAACTCTGAGCTGTGCGTGACTGTAACCGCTTTGTTATGTACAAAACGTCTGGATCAAAAATAAAAATAAATAAAATTACACAAACTAAACTGCAAAGTATGTTTTAATTTAAATACTTTTAAATCGTTTTATAAAGTGGTAAATGAAGATTTAGTTTGACGAGTATAGCAGATTTTTAATGCACTTCTATGTGGGGCTCGGGTTTGAATACTTTGAAAATACACGGGTTGGATATAACTTCTGGATTTATTTACCTTCTATAGTAATAACCACGTCTTTACGTCTTGCTTTCATCTTCAGATCCCCACACTCCTCTCATGTCAATCATAACGTCATCTTCTACATTCTACATTGTTATGCATTTCAATAGAAAGAGATTCCCACTGATAGCCACCTTATAATTACTCTCCGTAAGAGAAAAACTTAAGAAAGCACAAATCTCTCTACCTTGAAGTGGATAAAGCATCAAAAAGTCATACAGAATGAGTCTTTGGTGCGTTCGAAATAAATTGTGTACATTAATATTTTTAAAATTATCTTTACGTTTTGGTCACGTTAAATATTAAGCACAGCTAAGTAGCTCTTTTGTTCTACTCATTAAAATTAGGTTTTTTCCTTAGTTCTAAAGTTGCAACCAGTGCATGTGCGAGCATGACAAAGCTATATCATAGACGTATGTTTATTTCAGAGGTGCAATTCATTGCATCATGTTATGGCAACCGCATGTTGTACGTCGACGGCTACAAGTTCAAACGCCACAAGCACAGCAGCCGCCGCGACCTGGACAGGTGGGTGTGCGCCAAAGCCAGCTCCTCCTGGTGCAAGGCTGCCATCAAAACTGTCAATGACGAGATTGTGTATTGCAACAACGTACATAATCATTAACATATCGATTCAACTAGAACTCTAGACTGGTAATTTTGGTTAGTATGATTTTCAATTTTGCTTTAAATTGACTTAATCCCATTTGGAGGTACTTTGTTACGTGCCAAATAAAATTAAGATGTTTAAATTATCTTTCATTTACCTTTGCATCAATTAAATAGATCATAATAATAAACTTTATTTTTTCTTGTTTTTGTCTGAATTTTGCAGTGCATAATTTAATAAAACACATTAGCTACTTTATTTTTGTCATTAATTAGGTTTTTTCTTTAGTTCTAAACTTACAACCACTGCATGCGTGAGAAGAACGAGCATAACTTCTATAATATGTTTGCGCGTCCCTCCCTGAATACAAAGCCAGCTTTAGAACGATTGACGACTTCATCGTATATTGTTGCAATGACCACAGTTGTCCTTAGTACATACTTACTTACAATGTATTTTATCTTTTAATTCTACTCATCATCCTTTTTATCATTAAATCACATTTTTTATTGGGCGTTCTGTAGCTATTTATTGTTTTTTTTTTATAAGTTATTTAACAGTGGACATATACCCTTTACACACTGCGACTTTTAGCAGCGATGCAGTCGCAAAATGTCAACCTTTACACACTGTGGTACTTTTAGCATCAATGCAATCGCGATGCTCACGCTGCTGAATGATGAAGCGCGTTTTCAAACGACTGCATCGATGCTAAAAGTCTCAGTGTGTAAGGGGTCTTACTCAATAGGGCTTCTATTCCAGAATCTTTAAACCGGATGAGAACATGTAAAACCCAACTAATAATAGAGACAAAAGTCTCTTGATTTTACGGATGTACTTGATTGCCGTTTTACCGATTAAATTTTTGTTGGTTATGATCTTTTACATTTCATGGTGAAATGATCAAACTTAAATATTATTGCAGACCTTCCAGATTTTGAGTTCTAGGCGTCGAGTTACCTCAACGACATCATCGTGTACGAGGGCAACCAATTCTGCTTGAAGGGCGGGCACTATACGATGGCCAAAAGGAAGCGTTGGCGCTGCAACAAATTGTACATAGGCCGTCGCGCCTTTATCATCACCGAGGACGACCGGATTCTTTCCTACTACGGTGTGCATAAGCATTCCTCCACAAAACATGTCGTTAAACCAAACCAACCAAATCAAACCAAAGTTTAAAAAAAACGACATTCCGCCGATAAATGATATGCCCAAAATGCTTGAGACCTTTTTGTGTAGTATGAAATAAGTTATGATAAGTATTGGTAATTATTCTGCAATTTTATTTTTAACTGCTCGTCCGACTGAAAATAATGAAATATGAAACACACTTGAACTATAATAATTAATCACTGAAAAAAATAAACACGCTTACCTAGAAAGTTACTGATACGTACTAAAAAAGCCTTCAATTTGAACCTATCCATTCTCTATCATATCCTTCCATACAATACTTTCAGACGCCATTAAATCATCCACGTATTTACACAATCATACCTAGTTTCTTAGTCCATCTGTCATAGACTGGCCTTTTCGCCTCCAACCATCGACATTCATACTCATGGTTCTTTTGTCACTGTACCATTGCAAGTAGGTAATAGTCGCTATAGGAAGCCGATGGGAAAATTTTTGTTCAGAAGTGGACGTCCTACGACTAAAAAAGAACGAAGCTGGGGTAAATAAATTTTGTATTTTTCGGAATGATTCATTTTTTACAAACGCCATATAATAGACATACACTGCATACTATGTACGAGTAAGTATGAATTGTATGTCTATTTCTAACGTATTGATTCAGTTAGCGCGTCAACTAGCACGTAGCTAGCTTAGGTAGCACGTCAAAAATACTTTTAATAGATTTAAGACAACGTAGATGTAGTACTTTTTGTTTGAAAAAAAAACTATTTTTAAGTTATATCATAATAGACAGGTATA
Source organism: Pyrausta purpuralis (assembly GCA_963924145.1). Taxonomy (NCBI): domain Eukaryota; kingdom Metazoa; phylum Arthropoda; class Insecta; order Lepidoptera; family Crambidae; genus Pyrausta; species Pyrausta purpuralis. The sequence goes on from OZ001643.1 coordinate 27,987,661, forward strand.
TATATATTATTAAATAAATGTATCGTTGACAATGTTGTTACTAATGTTTCGACTCATTTTAGAATGTTTGTATGAAATATCATGCATGTATTTTATTTTGCGTCTCATATTAACTAATTTTGGTGTAATTTTCGGCAGTAAGTAAAAAAAAAAATTGTTTCGAGACATAAGCCTTATCTGTAGTAGTGCCTTTTATTTCATGATCTTGAATATTATAGGTAGTACAATTATGTATTGTTTAAGACAATATCATCAAATGTGTGCGGTGTGCATTAAAGTGTGTATATCCACCTGTTTAAAATAACAAAGATTTTGTTTCTTCATTCAGCCCTGAAGCCGACTTTCGTGAGGTCTCGAAGAGGAAAAGTTAACATAGCGATTGGGAAATATCGCTTCTACTTAAATCGGTCGAACAGAAGCCAGACCTTCTGGTTGTGTGTGCACTGGGCTCACAAGTGCCGAGCCACCTTGGTCACGGAGAATAACGCCGTCGTCAGGATAATGAACCAACACAATCATTAGTAGCTGAAAAAAACAGATTAATAATAATTACCTATGGTTGACCGGTAAAGAATGCTTGACGTGCTGTCTGTACAAGAGGCAAGTTCAGAACGTTAGTGTATGTGTGTGTGTGTGTGTGTTGACTTATTTATTAAATTTATTATTTAATAAAGTTAAGTTTGTAAATTTCAGAATGAATAAATCGCAGTACCAATAAAGTACCTCATCATCATAATCCTTAAAGTATCTTAGTTATTATTTTTCACACATTTCACCTTAACTTAAGTCGTTTGCACCTTGCATCTATCTAGCTAGGTTTTATATTTACAACATATGATCATACTGACGATTATAGATTATATATTTTTTTAACAATTTTTTTTTTGGTATTTGCTAAACACTACCTAAAAAAATGTCATGTCTATTTGAGTACCAGTGAACCCAAATACTAAGCGATCCTTGGTCCCTGAAAAAATACTCCTATCATACCGAGAATATTAATATTTATTCACCCGAAGAATGCTATTTTGACGTTTTCTTCTTCTTTGTTGGTTGAGTTTTGTAAAAAAATACAGGCAAATTCAGGAAGTTTAAATATAATACTTTAAATATTTATTTGTTTTCCAGTGCCCAAGTACACATTATCCAGATTCGGGAAGCCTATTATCCAGATCGGCAAGTATCGCTTCTCCCGGTACACGAACAACAAGGGGGACATCGTGCGCCGGTGCTGCACCCAGTGGAGCCTCGGCTGCAGAGCCTCCATCAAGACGTATAACGATGAGATTATCCACTGCAAAAACGCACACAACCACTGACCAGACGGGAAGATGAAAATCACGGAAGTAACACTATGCTTGATATGAAGGCAGGGCAAACTTTTTTCAAATAAAACGTTTTTTTAGGGTTTCGTAGCCGAATGGCAAAAAAACGGAACCCTTATAGTTTCGTCAAGTTTGTCTGTCTGTCTGTCCGTTCAAAAAAAATTAAAAATTAAAAATTAAAAATAAGTTTATTTTGTACATAGGCCATTGCTAGCACTTTTATAGTTCGTATGTCACAGCCACTTTATTCTGTAACTATAAGCACTACACTGTTGAAATTTGGTAGAAAGATGTATCCTGTTAACCGCTCTACAATTTTATACAAAAAATAAAAAAAAATATTTTTAAGGGGGGCTCTCATACATGAAAATAAAACAAAAAAAACAAACGTATGCGTGTGGGGTGTCTATGTATAGGTCTTTTAAAATGACATCAAGGTTTCTAAAACCATTTTCACTTAAAGTCTAACGTTTGAGAGATAAACGCTCGCGATAGATTTTGAAAATAATATATGATGTAGATCTTAACAAATACTTTTAGCGAAAATTGATTTAAACGGAATCGAACGAGTAGTTTTTGAAATATAACACATTTTCAACAACCGCAAACATAACTTTGTTCTTCATAAAAACTATTAAAGACAAAGTTATTTTTGCTGTCAAAAAATATTGTGGTATTTTAGCTAAGTAGAAGTCAGTGGGTTCCCTTATTCAGTATAAGTTGGCAGGAAATCCTCAGTACGCGAGTCCGACTAGCTCTTAGCCGGTTTTTTACATAATCATGTTTAGTCTTACATGATTATAAATACACCCAAAAAGGTACGAGAATCACAATTTCGGTAACCATCTTTATGTTTGCTTTGTGTTTCGAACGTGTTGCTCTAATCGTTGTCACATGCTGTCTAACTGGACAACAAAGATCTAGAGAAAAATCGTCCTGAAGTTTACTTGAAATCGTATTGTAATTTACAAAAAAAAAAAACTTGTTGTTTATTGCCGAGCTTAATCAGGAGTTCCGTATGCTCAGAGTCAGGATTATAATCATTTTAAGGACTTGTATGAGAATGAACCAAGCATACTTATTTTTATAATTTTATTCATACTAAACATGGGATCGTTATTTATGCCCGACTATCCAATCTAGTTAGAGTTACTTTAGAATTTAGACAGTTTGAGTATTTTTAACCAATTTTCGTTGAAAGAATTTGTTAAGATTAACATTTTATATATTTTTTTTAAATTTATACTCGTTTAGTTTAGAAGTTAGATGGGGGGGACGCCCAATTTACCACTTTGGAAGAGTCTATCTCTCAAACGTCATACTTGAAAAGAAAATGGTTTTACCTTTATGTCATTTTCCATAGACACCCCACACGCATAGGTTTGACAATATATTTTTTTCTGTTTTAGTTTCATGTATGGGGGCAAATATCATTATTTTTTTGTATAAGAATCGTAAAGCGGTTAACAGGATACATTTTCCTACCAAATTTCAACAGTGTGATACTAATAGTTACGGAATAAAGTGGCTGTTACATACGGACGGACAGACAGACAGACAGACTTGACGAAACTATAACGGTTCCGTTTTTTGCCGTTCGGCTACGGAGCCCTAAAAATGGTATAATATAACACAGATTTGTTATTTTATTAGTGATTCTTATGAAAATTTTATACAGGTTGTAAAAAACTACGAGCCAAGTTCAAGGGGGTGGTTGTCAATCGAGTTTTGAACACAGGAAAAATATTTAAAAAAAAAAGATATTTTTTCTTTATTCTAGACTCGACTCTTAACCACCCCTTTAAATTTGGCTCGTACTTACCTGTTTAAGAAAGAAAAAGAGTATTTAAGTTAAAATGTCCACGGATCCCTATAATTCTATACGGTGTGTAATAAAATACGATCCAAATTCAAGGGGGTGGTTTTGAGCGTCTAGAATACAGGAAAAAAAATCGTGAAAAATATGTTTTAAAATATATAATTGTTAATTTTCTTAAAATATTTTTTTTTTCCTTTATTTTATTCTCAATTGTCAACCACCCCCTTGAATTTGGTTCGTACTTTGTTTACACCCTACATGTTGATATATGAGTTTTTTTTTCTTTAATTTTGCGGCTTATTAAGTCTTTTGGATTTCTGGATTATGATAAAGTAAAAAACGATATACTTCTGTATGTACTCTTAAAGAAGCTAGCTATTAACTTTAGCGAGATAGTTTATTTAAAATGCTCCTCGGCTGATAATGTATACCTAATTGGTTCTTTCGTGAATGGTTTGAAATGTTGATGACCTCCGTGGTCGAGTGGCTAGCACGCTGGTTTCAAGCGTCGCCATCTCGTGAGGTTACGGGTTCGATTCCCGGTCGGGTCAATGTAGAAAACGATCTTTTCTATATTGTCTCGGGTCTGGGTGTTGTGGTACCACCGTTGTGTCTGATTTCCATAACACAAGTGCATTGGCTACTTACTTTGGGATCAGAGCAATGTATGTGATTGGTGTCCAATATTTAAATATTTAAATTGTGTGACCCTTAAATGTAAATAAACAAGTCGTCGCACAAGAAAACAACACAAATATTGAAAAAAAATATTTTACTTTATTTACTATTGTAATTGTGATAATTAAGTGTTTTCACGTTGATTTTATTACGCTGTGTGCGAGGTTTACAGACGTAATGTTTTATGTTAATGTTGGCATCTATTTTTAAATAATAATAATTAATGATGTTTCATTTAGTTACCATTTTAATTAACGGTTTTATTTTAACGAACTTTATTTTCGTATTTGGGTATAAAAATAGATTGAGTTCTTATGACTGATTGAAGTTTGTTTTGATTCACACGTACCTACAATATGTCTACCTGAATGTATGTGTAGTTAGTACAGTAACTTAAAATCCTCAGTCATATAGGCATAATTGCTTTTGCAGATTTTTCAACTAAAGTACATTATTTAAATGAGGTACTTAATTTTAGAAGAGGTGTTTAATTGACTCATTTTTTGCAGTGCCAAAGTATACTAAGTCTCGGTGGGGAAAACCAGTGATTCAAATCGGGGAGTACAGGTTCTCCCGGCACACTTCATCCAAAGGGTCGAAATCCAGCGTGAGATGGAACTGCATTAGATGGAGCTCCGGCTGCAGAGCTTTCCTCGTCACTGATAATGACAGGATCGTCAGTATCGGAAACCAGCACAAACATGACAAGTAGAGAGTGTTTATTCTTTGAGGAGAAACTGTATTTAGAACTTCAACTGCATAGTTTTTCTCGAGTGTGTACGACAGGATCGTTAGGATCGGAAATCAAAAATAAAGTTTCTCTTTTCTTTTTCAGGGTTCCGTAGCCGAATGGCAAAAACGGAACCCTTATAGTTTCGTCAAGTCTGTCTGTGTCTTTGTCTGTCCGTTCGTATGTAACAGCCAATTTATTCTGAATCTATTAGTATTAAACAGTTGAAACTTAGTTGTTAGATGTATCCTGTTAACCGCCTTACGATTCTCATCCAAAAAATATATTTAATCCCATACATGTAACTAAAACCTACTAAAAAAAACTTCAAACTTGTGCGTGTAGGGTATCGATGGATAGGTCTTTTAAAATGACGAGGTTCCTAATGAAACCAATTTTCTCTAAAAGTCTAACGTTAGATGCTTTCAAAGTGGTAAAATGGGCGCCCCCCCATCCAACTTTAAAACTAAGCGAGTGTAAATTATGAAAAAAATACATGATTTAGATCTTGACGAAGACTTTTAACGAACGTTTGGTCGAACGAATCATTGTTTGAACGAAATTGAACTAGTCGTTTTTAAGATAGAGCACATTTTCAATATCGCAAACATAACTTTGATATTTATACAAATACTATAAAAAACAAAGTTATAATGACGACCCGTCTGGTGTAGTGGTCGAGAAATCGCCTACTATGCAGCGGGTGCGGGTTCGATCCCCGCACAATACAAACATTTGTGTGCATGAACATGTCTGTTTGTATTGGTCTGGGTGTTTTCTATGTATATCATGTATGTATTTACAAAAAAAAAAGTATTTAAGTATTATATCCGTTGTCTGGCACCCATAACACAAGCTTTGAGTAGCTTACTTTGGGGCTAGATGGCGATGTGTGGGAATGTCCAAAGGATATTTGCTGTCAACAATATATTGTGGTATTTTGGCTAAGTGGAAGTAAGTGGATCTCTAATTCAGATTAAGTTGACACGGAACCCTTAGTGTGCGAGTCCGACTCGCACTTGGCCAGTTTTGGTTATATCGTGAGGAGTAACTGTAGCTGAAGCTTCAGCTGTCGAACTATCCTAGACTTCGAGAGTGACGATCGTCAGTTAGGAACCAACACAAAAGTAAATGCCGCTCATACGATATAGGTACTTTACGTTTTTGTGTAGAATCATGTGTTTGACCCGAATCGTATCATTCTGTTCGGCGATTCATACAAAAAGATTGATGGTTCATACCATTAACTTAAGTTTAGACATGGAAACCCAGTCGCAGCTTTTCAGGTCTTGAATTTCTTGTTGAGTTATATACAAAACATTTTGTAGCTGGGTGGTTGTCTTTCAGATCAATAAGTATAAGTATTAGTTTTATTTCTAGAAATCTGTCTTATTTTAATCAATGTTTTTTTACCTTCATGTTGTTTTAAGTTCTAAATGGTAATAAATGGTAAACCTTTCGCGAAAGTGTATTAATGTGAATGTGCATGCATGGTAGTTCGTACGTACTTAATTCCTATAATACCCTGATGTCGCTGCTAGTCTTAAAATTCAGAATTAAATTATAATATCGTTTCAATTTTTGTCTCTTGACTTGTATAGTATGTACCCAGCCCTAACTAGTGTATAAGAAATAATCATTAAAATATACGCCTACTGTGCAGTTCATTTTTTTGTGTTTCATTTTATTTATTTATTTATACTTTATTGCATGGCCAAAACTTTATACAACACTTGACGCCATATGGCATTTTCTACCAGTCATACCTTTGGGCTAAGCAGAAATGATGGTGGGCGGTGCGACAAATAAAAAGAAAATGAGTTAGTATTACAAAAAATCTATAAAATAAATAAAAAAGGTACATTCAACAAAGGTTTTATCTATTTATAGCGTTCCATTCATTTCTAACTAATTTGTACTACTGGCTATATTGCTGTTATTGGGACCTTATTAGTTTCAAAAACTTATTATTTCTTATATTTCAGGTCCAATATACTCGTTCAACAAACGCGGGCATCCGTACGTCCAGATCAGTATATACCGCTTCTACCGTGACAAAGGATACCTGGGGCCGGGAGTTTCGTGGACCTGCGCTCAAAAATACCGTCTTGGATGTAGAGCCACCATCACCACTATCAAGGACGAAATAGTGGAGACTACGAATGAACATAATCATTAGTTACAATTTAACTTTTTTATTGATTATTTTTGAGGCTTAAACGCCATTTCGGGTAATAATTATAATTAAATAACGTTGCTTTATTAAATTTTATGAGGCTAACCTTAGAAAATATTTTGAATTATATTCTTGGCAATATTGCCATGGGCTGCATGGGTATTAATATTAAGACTACTTAATCATACTGTATGCCAAAAAAATATGTTTACAATACTTTATTAAATAGGTACTTCAAAGATTTTGCCAAAAGTTTTTTTAAATAATATATCTACCTACCCAGGTAGATTAATTTATCAAAAACATAGAAAATAATATGTTTTGAGTAACTGTTAATAGAAACACATGTAAAACAGATAAATAGTCAGCTCTTTGATAAAACTAAATGTCATATTAACTAGGGTATGTCTTTAATGGAACAGTAGGATAATTTGGGTTGTGTTCAACAAAATCCATTGGCAAAGTTTTTTTGCTTTTAGACCTAATTGCCATAACAGGTAATTGCTATTATAAGTACTTATACGGTGTATTAATTAGTTGATTTAATTCACGGCTAATGAATCAAAATCTTATTATGACACTTCTTTGGTTAAGCTTAGTGTTAATCTTATCTTAACTTTAACGGTATCGTTATAATATTATGATTGCCGTCCTTGGTATTGCCAGTGAGAAATAATTAAAGTCTATTTTCGTACTTAATAAAGCGTAACTATTTTTATACGTACTATTTGTGTTTAAATGAGGTTTTTTTTTTCAACTCCCACTTAAACATCAACCAATAAAATGGTAATGCTATGACCATTAGCAAGTACGTTATAAAACTCACAATAAAAAATAAACTCTTTAATTGATATTAAGTCAATTCATATTATTCATTGTAGGTAATGTTTCGACAGCATTAGTTTTTTTAATATCCATGGTTACATTGGAAACAGATCAAATTATTTGATGCCTCGATTTATATACGAGTATTCATTTAAGAAACAAGTTGACTGTTAGGTTAGCTGTGGTATCATTCATTTTTATTTTTCTACAGAGCCAATTTTCACAACATCCAGCAAAGGCAATCCGATCATACAAATCGGCGTGAACCGGATTTACCGGCACAGCTGCAGCAAAGCAGCTGCAGCTAAGGTGTACTGGTATTGCAGTAAATGGAGCCCAAGCAGCTGCAGGGCTACCATTACTACCTATTATGATGAAATCATTAAGGCTTCAAACGAGCATAATCATTAGGTGTAATAGCTCGCAATCTGTTCCGTAGCACATTTAGGGATTGCAGCTGTACGTGTATGCTCTATGCGAGTTTACGTGCAGTAAATGAACTATTCAAGTGTTCCTTAAGGCTCAAAACACTGTTTTGCTTCAATTATACGACTAGTGATTGTATTTTAACAGGATATGATTTCATGAATCTAATAAATAAGCGAAATATACGTAAATATATTTATAAAGCATCTTATTTGTGTGTCATTCCACCATTGTTTCAATAAGTGCTCTAAAGCAAACTTACTTTGGGACATTGGCCATTTGAATTACTTTTTTTTTGTAACTTTGCTGCACAGTGAGTTTTCCGTTTGGCGGAATTAAATGCCTTGTAGCATGTCAGCCTCTTAGTAATAGAGAGAGAGAGAGAGAGAGATTATTAGCTTAATGAATTGATTTCTGAATAGCTATCCAGAAGTACCTGCCTAATTATTCATAAAATAAGCTATCTTTAAAAAAAACAGCGTCTGTCCATTCGTTTCGGTAGCAAAAAATCTTGGACATGACAAACTAACTATAACAGCACAACCATTAAATGAGACATTAGTTTTAAGAAAAGAAAGTGTTCTAAAAATATTCAGTCAATATTCAGTTGATCTATTGTCATTTAAAGTGATTTTAGTCTTATGTTGTAACTGGTATTTATGATGGTTTTTATTATTTTTTACTTTTCGTTCCTTTTTTGATAAATGGGAGTTTTTAATTATGGGAGGTCTGGGGGAATATAATAAGTTAATAATAAAAAAATAATTCATTCATTTTCGCACTTTTATTTTTGTTTTACTTCAGGAGGCGTAATCTACACAACGTCCATATTCGGGAAGCCGGTGATCCAGATCGGGCGCTACCGATACAGCCGAAGAAGTGACTGCAGAGGTCCGAAGGCACAGTGGGTGTGCAGCCAGTGGAGCCGCGGCTGCCGTGCGTCTATCACCACCATCTGTGATGAAATCATCAAGAGCTCCAACACCCACAGCCACTAATGTGGATTGATCTTACACACGAACGGCTGTGGACATATATCACACTGTAAAAAAAAACGAAAATAATAATATTTAATTTTGATTACACTGTGAGTTGTACAATCGGCAAACTTAGTATTTAGGGCTCCTACCATAATGCTGAACATTTGCAATATCTACTCATATTATAGTTTAAAGTTTTGTCTCGTCATGTCTTTAATGTACCACGGGTAGTGGTCACAAGAAGGCTGCTGCAATGCAATGTTCTGAAAATCGACTTTTAGCGTATCAACACTACAGTACTGTAAGCTGGTCATGGGTCTGCGGAGATTGGAGAATATCGAAGAACATAGATATTATTACCACAATACATTTACAAGACTCAAATCTAATAACGTGTGTTTAAGTTTAGTTTGTTTACATTTCTGTTAATTTCTTTATTACCTTTTAAAGCAAAAAATATGATTACTTATAACTAAACACTTGCGGGCGAAGTCTGATGCATAATTTTTGACATTTCGCGTCAACAATTTCAATTTTATGATTATCTAATTCATCAAATAGCATTTTAACTTACGTAGCTATATCTTTAATAAATCTTAAAACATATTTGTAGTTTTATAGCCTCATTCAAAAATTCTTCTCAATCAATAAATACACGAAAACACCAATTTTGTCCCAGCATTTTTCGAGCGCCACCTGGTGATTTTACATGGAACTATGTCGAGGCTTCCGACACAGTTTATGATATCTAGTGGCATACTAGTATAGAACCCAATTTCTAGTTAGGCCACACAGTTTTAAAGTGAAAAATGGCATAAGAAAAGGCTCATATTAAAAAAAAAATTATTTACTTCGTGTTGCAATCTTTGGTTTAACTAAGTAACCGCACACCATAATTGAGTTGCTAGTTTTTGCCCTCGTGTTTCTGTTTGCTGACCTTGTGCAGTGGGTAACAAATAAAAATATTTTCAGAACTAAAATTCACACTATCTCGTTTCGGAAGGCCAGTGATGGAACGGGGCCAGCAACGGTTCAACCACTACTCGACGCGTGCGCACGGCCTGCGTGTGTGGCGATGCGTCAAGTGGGCCAGCACCAACTGCCGGTCTTCTATTACTACGACACAAGATAGCAAAATCCTAAAAGTGTCCAAATTTCACAACCACTAGGGTCTTAGCAGCTCATAGATTTTTAAGAATTAAACTTATACTTTTACACGAATTAGTGTAAAGGGTCTTAATGTTTCGCATTAGGAATAATAAGTGCCACTCTAGATAATATCATTTTATCCATCAACCCAAAAAAACACACACACGTCAAAAAAAAGTGATCGCTAACTTTTTTGATGTCTGTACTTAATCTAGTCAATATTATTATTGAATGCTGTTATTATGATATTCTTTTAAAATCGATAAGTTAATACATTAGTACAGTTTTACCAGGAACCTAATAAGTCTATATAAGAGGGCTCACGTTTTATTCTTAACTCATAATATAACATTGTAAATGCCATGCATTTGATCCTTAATATTGAACTATTGGAGTTTTCATCCAAGTAGCAATTAAAAATAAATTTAATTGTAACAAACAATGAAAATATATCAGGAGTTGATGAAAACAGTGTCGAACAGACTTATTTTTCAAACTATCATTTATATTTTTAACTTTTAATTATATTTTTTCAACTTATTTTATCCATATTTACGCAACGTATTTCATTTTCCAATGGTGTAGAACCGGTTACATTTTTTTAGTTTGGCTTTGTAAGTAATTTCCATAGGTACAAATAAATAGTTGCTTATAATTGAACAATGCTTAAGTCTCCAGCCTAGGCTTTACGAGACCTCTGAGATAGGCTTTTCAAAATTCTCGATATGGAATCGAAAACCTTATCATTATACTTCTTGTAGTTTTGTCATTGTAATCAGCGGGCTGGCGAAGCTGTCTTACTTGCTGGTGTTGTTAATGTTTCATGTATGTCCTACGACACCATGTTTGTAGGTCAGATCAGTAACTGCACACCCCACAACCACTTATTTAGCGACTTCTATGTGATTTTGTTTGTTTTGTTTTTAATACATACAAATAATCAAACTATAAAAACCTATGCGAGAAGGTTAAGCTCTTTCTATTGAATCACCATCTTTTAGATCCTCCGGATCATCTCTTCCGAGAAAGTTGGTAGGTTGGCCAAGGTAATTAGGGGCCGTCCATTAATCACGTGAGGTCGTTTTTCTCATTTTTTGACCCCTCCCTCCCCCCTGGTGATATTTGGTGAGGTTTGGGTTCAGAATTTTCAGAGGTCGGTTCAGAAATAGCGCTTTTTGATAAAAAAATAAATAAAATTAATACACGTGATGTCTAACAAGACCCCCCCTCCCCCCTCGTGATGTTTCGTGATGTTTTCCGTACCCCCTCCCCGCCCCCCCTTTTGAGCCTCACGTGATTAATGAACGGCCCCTTACGAGTATATCTATGGAAAGCAACAAATAGAACTGTTGATAAATAGAAAACTAAATCAAGTGCGTATACCATGTTTTTGTTTTATTTGTTTATGTCACACATACCTATAAGGACCAGACTGATATTTGTTAATATGTGTACTGTAACCTATGTACACAATAATAAGTATTTATGTAATGTGGTTGTATCTCAATCTTCTCCTGAATTTTTTCAGAGGCAATTTTCTATAAGACGAGGTTCGGTAGTACAGCGCTTTTGTTCGGTCAAAATCGCTTCTGCAAAAACTATGAAGTTAATAAGAAAATATCCTGGAGGTGCAATAAAAAGAAAACGGGTTGTAAAGCCAGTATCACCTCGTATGATAGACGCATCATAAATACTACACCTCACTACACTACTAAATACACAGCTAGAATGAGGACATCTCTTCAATGAAGTAAGGACGTAAGATGATATTGTTTATTTAAATTAATTTGTATAAGCAACTGTGGAAGGGTAAAACTCGTGGTTGATGTAATGAAAGTCGTAGTCGTCGTTAGTTAAGTTTCTTTTTAACAAACGTAAAATCAAAAGAAATGTATATTATAAAATACAAATATACTTGTATAAATTAGAATAGGAATAACTAAGTAGCAAAATAGCCAAGTTTTAGGTTATACAGTAAATTATAGTAGGGTTTAATTGCATTTTAGTTATAGCAAATTAGTATTTATAATGTGGTTATATCTGCGTTTTCCAGAAGCATACCTGATTAGAAAAAATATTTAAGACCTTTTAGTGCTTTTGGTTTGAAGTAAGTTTTTACTTTTTTTAAAGTTATTAAAAATTGACGACAAGTCGCATGGCTTCGATCTCACCTTATGGTTAGTCATGATGCGCGCGAGGATGAACCTTTGTGTCTGACGCGTCCAACCCAAGTCATTTTGTAACAATATGATGATGCAGTAGGTATTCAACGTGCTTATCTTTTTGAGTAAAACAATATCTTTCAGAAGCAGTCTTCATCCGTAACCGCTTTGGCAATATAGCTCTTGTGGTGGATTCGCATCGATATAGCAAGGTTTATGATCTTAATGGCAAGATGTCTTGGAGGTGTGTCAAGAGGAACGGAGACTGTAAGACGCACTGTTACACCATCGATGGCGTGCTCGTGCATTCCACTCAACATAATCATGACTAAGGGAAAAACCTCATATCCTACAATATTTATCTTATTTGTCTAACAAAACCCTTTTCGCGGCAGTTTTAGATAGTACAATACAATCCCTTTTTTACATCTACTTTTAGTGAGGATAATACATCGAATGCCTAATAATTGCATTATTAAAAGTTGAAATATAATTCATTATTTTAAGTAAAATATTTTGTGTCACATAAATCGCAACTAAAATCTGTTATTTGATTTAGTAAATGATTTTTATTTATTATTATGTATACACGACTTTTTAATTTTGACAACATCAACAGCTAATTAACGCGATGCTAACGCGCGTAAGTATCGATACAGTCGCGATGCCGAAGCTGGAAATTGACAAATTATAAACTGGATTAGCATCGATACTAAATTAAATCTGTTCATTGCGTGAGTCGCGATGCTGAAGCGCGTTTTCAAAATGCGCGACTGCATCGCTGCTAAAAGTCGCAGTCAGGGGTCTCAGAATGCGAAGCTAGTCCTCCTAGTAGGATAGTACAAATACTACAAAACAAACGCAGTACCCGACAGAAGGCGTCGTGGTTTTGCAGCAAAAGAACTAGGAGCCAGTGCCGGGCGTCCGCCATTGTGTGCGGTGATACCATCTTATGCATCAGATATTTACATTCACGATCTAACTTGCAGATGAGAACAACTCAACCCACCATAATATACTCAGATGTGATTCTTGTCTTGTCCCGCGACTGCGTACTAGTATGTATGAAGGTATAAATTTATTGATAGCTATGAAAATAATTATTTAGTAAAAAGCTGTATTTTTGGTGAATTAAAATGAGATATAATGTAAATAAATATAAAATACCTAATTAAACAAGTGGTTTACCAATAATTATATGTGAATAAAGTCCTTAACATATATTTTTAGTTTTACAAAATGTCTTCAAATAAAGAAGTGATTATGAATGTATGCTTTCAGAATACTTTCTTTCGCGAACAAAAACTGGCAAGCTAATGCTTGTGGTGAGTAAATGAAATAAAATGAAATGAAATGAAAGTGTTTATTTGCCAGAATACAACATATGCAGATATACAATGCAGATCTTAAAAGAAAATTAGCCGTGTATTCAGCCTGCGTGCAGGCATGCAAATATTAATATTAAAAGTACATAATTTTATAACACATAACATTATGGTTAGTCACATTATTATATTCGTAAATGTCATATTCATTGATTAAATTAGTCATTATAATTAAAATATTCACTTAAGCTATAAAAACAGTTAATTAACAGCCAATCATTCAACTTTTTTGTGAATGTATTACCTTCGAGTATTTTTAGTCTATGCGGCAATTTATTATATATATAGATTGACATATTATAAACATTTTTCTTATAAATATCTTTGTGGCATGGAGGCTGATAGAGCAGGTTTTTGAACTTGGCACGCTTTTGACGGGGCATAACATTGCTTCGTCTTTTAAAGTAATTCGGATTAGACTTAACAAAATTACAAACGTCCCAAATGTACATACAAGGCAGCGGCAGAATGTGACACTTCTGAAAAAGTGGTCTACAACTAGTAATTACAAGTACTATAAGAACAACAGAAGTACTGGTCCCAAATCAACCTGGTTCTGCTCCAGGAAGTCCCATAATCCACCCTGCAGAGCCTCCCTTGTGGCAGTTGATGGTGTAATAGTTCACTTTAATGGCGAACATAATCACTAACCGAATATGTAACCAAATATATCGAGTGTACCTACTTAACCATCGTATATTAATTAGTTGTTATTTTTTCTGCATCGTCTCCGCTACAAAATGTCTTCAAAATATATAATGTTAATATTAATTTGTATGGAAATAATTGTTATCTCTTGTCGTCATTAGTTTTAATGCAACTTGTATCAACACAATGATATAAAACAATAAAAAAAGTCAAATACAAACTCAATCTGAAATAAAAGCAGGACACTTAAGTCCGTTTTTATTTGCTAGTTGAATTTTGTATACTTTTAGAATAATGTGTGAAAGAAGTGAAAAAAATTAACTATTAATTAGTTTTAAAAAATCTGTGTTCAGCAATTTATAACTTAGGTTGTGAGTTCTGGTTTTATTTTATTTCATAATAAATTATTTTATTAAAAAGGACTGTAAAGTTTTTTTTACCATATTTGTCAAACAAAGTAATATGGCTTAGTCATTATGTTTTAGAGTCTACATTCTGCACATCAATATATGGACAGACTATTCTTAAGTTCGGAATAAATTTTTACCGAGAGGCGTATCACTATAGCGATGGAAAAAGGATAAAATGGGAATGCAAGAAAGGATCCTGTCCCGCCAGAGTTGTATCGCGAGATGGCGTCGTTATCAGCATTATTGGTAAACACAACCATTGAGGACACTGTTAGAGGCAGTCACTCCACTAATTAATTTATTGTAACAACTTTGGTTTGTAAATCGCCAGATATGATTAAAAGCTACATTATTCCTTGAATTTTATTTTCGAATATATAACAACTTTGTATGAGTTGATGAAAAGTAATGTCCATTCACGGCGCACGAGAATTATTCATGATGTCAGTTCCGTACGCCAGTAATTGTAGTTCAATGACAGCAATATACGTAATATGACTTGTCAATAGTCAATATGGACAGATATCTTAAAGGTAAAACAAATATGTGCCAGTTCACAACGTCATTTGTAATTAGTTCTAGTGCCCAAGTTCACGACGAGGTTTGGAAAGCCAGCCATCCAGCAGGGCAAATATCGCTTCAACAGGAATAACAGGTGCACAGGACCCAAGGTCCTGTGGGTCTGCTGCCGCGTCAGCTCCGGGTGCCGCGCTACTACCACCACATATAATGTCATGTCATGATCATTAAGGCGAAGACTGAGCATAATCATTGAAGGAAAATAACAATATAAAATTAAAGTGCGGTTTATTTTTTTTTCAATACAGTGACAATATCGCATTTCCAAATGCAAACATAACTGGTCTTACCTATTTGTTATGCTATTTATTGAAGTAACTGCTGCTGGACAGAGGGCTTTATCCTATCAACTACACAAGTGATAAGGACAAAAACTACGTCAAATGAGTGTTTTTTTGTTGTTAATAAAGGTGTCAGTTCCTTACAACACAACGCAATGCTTGATAACTTGGTTTTGTGCTATTTTTTTTGGATTTTGATTACTTATACTTTTACAGGAAACTTTTTTAGGAAATATCGTCGTGTTCATGGATTTGCACAGTTTGATTTTGTTATAGAAAAGCAAAATAAATCTGAATCAAACACATCAATAATGTTTAAGTTTTAACAAGATAGTTAATTAATAACTCAGATTAATAATATTAAAAAAAAACATAGGCAAATTATCGTGCACAGAGCCAGTGATCACGGTGTCTCGCTACGGCAAGCTGGTGATCCTGCTCGGCGGCTATCGCTACTACGCTAAGATCTCTAAGATGTGCCCGGCCAAACTCGTCAGCATCGATAATATTATAGTCAGAAATGATGATAGGCATACTCATAATGAATGAGACAAGATATTTGCATATTGTTACTATATTATTTATTTTGAACTTGATCTTTTAAGTAAGAACATGCTTTTTTATTTTGGTAACGTCCAAGTTATACCTTCTCTGTTAATTTTATATGAAGTATTCTGGCAAATAAACGACTGTAAACTATTTCAAATGTAGTTTGAAAAATCTGGGTATTATCATTTTTTAGTAGTTAGTGCACGGCCTAATCAGTAATAGTGCAGTTGATTGTACTGAAAGTTATTGCTCTATGGCAAATGTGTAGCTATGTACAGATTTAATTTACTTATCAGTAAAAAAAATGTTGCATTGAGAAAAACTTTTGTACCTATTCTCTTCCACACAAGTAAGTAGCACAGTGTAAACATATACAAAAATCCTCCACACTATCTTACGCCGCAAATAACTGTTACACTATTTGTTCGTTGTTTCAGGCTCCGTACCTATATTCACAAAATCCGAAATCGGTAGCCCAGTGATCGTGATTGGGAAGAACAGATATATCCAACCTTCGGAAAAGCGGTCCCAAAGCCACGTGGACTTGTGTGAAGGCTTCTAGGCTGGGCTGCAGGGCTACTCTGACCACTTGGCCACACACAATGCCATCATTAGAGCCCGTAACCGGCAAATTCACGAGTAAAATATTATATCTTTTAGCACGTAAACAAGTGAAAAAGATACTGTGTTTTGTTATTATATTTTAAATTCCCTATGTTAGGTATATGTATAAATTGTTTATTTAAATACACATTATTTTAATATAATTCGATTTGACCCTCTCGTTTTCCTAGCTTCATTTTTTTCTCAAGCCTGCGCTTTCACAAAAGCGGAGCTGTACGTAATTGAGCAGAGGTGTCTTGAAATGGTTCAAATATATTAAAAATTGCGCACGGGTGACTCGAATCAGCAACTTTCTGCCTAACCAGGCTAAACGCTCTTCCAATTAAGCTACCATGACGTCGTTACGACCGTGCTAAATTTCTGGTCTCTTATAAATAACTACGTCACTACGCATGACAAACAGATGAACCAATTTTCGTTTAGTTTTGTGTTTCTGTCATAGATTATTTAACCCCGTGTCGTTCTAGCTATTTTAATGGCAAATCTGTTGAACTGTTTGAAGATTATCAGCCCTTTTCTTGTTTCCAGTTAATAATAAATTCGGTCGTAATATTCCGCAGGAGAGAAACGTAATACTGAAAATACCTAATTGCACACCATTAACAGTTACCTTTACAGATAACATCTTTAATAATTTGTCGTAATACAATTTTTGATAGCATTAATTTTACTTAAGCAAAAGTGTTTTTGCTTGACTATAAATACGGGTGTCAATATACCTACATGATATAAGTTATTATCTTTCCCAGTGTTTGTCTTCGGTTGGTTATAGTGTCCATTTATTTTTATTTTTCAGAGCAAGCTGTGTTTACTGCTTCTCAATATGGTAAGCCCGTGATTGAGATTGGGCCGTATCGGTACAACCAGTACCACCACCATAAAAATACGAGTCCTAAGGCTACGTGGACATGTGTAAAGGCCAGGCGTGGGTGCAGGGCCACGTTAACCACGATCGGTAACGTTTATCATCAGGGTTAACAACAAGCATATTCATTAATGAGTCAAATTTCTTGATTTTGCAAATAATTAATGTTAGTTAATTATGTATCTCTCTATCTGATTTTATATTGTACATACAGGGTGTTGTTTTAGTCATTGACGAGCGACTCAGGGGTTGCTATAGAAACGATACTGATGCCAAAAAATATTTAAAAAAAGTATTTTTTTTAAATGGGAAAAACCCACTAAATCATTTTTTTTATCCGGTACAGCGATCGAGTCAAAACCACCAACACCAGGTAGCCTCTTCGTAGCTTACTAGCTACAACGTAGTATTTCGTAGATAAGCGCTAGCTACGCGATAGGGTGCGAGTTTTCCCATTCGTTCTGTATTTTTTTAATGTTGTGAAGAGGTTTTCTTGTATAAAACTTGTTTAGAATTTAAAGTTTTTTTTTTAGAATAACCATAACTCATATTATCATCACTGAGTTGGATGTCACTGACCAAAAAAACACCTGTATATGATTTGTGAAGGTATATGATCAACATTGGACATAATTGGTGATTTGTAGTTGTTATTTAAAATACATGATAAATTAGTACAATTTAAATATATTTTTTTTTTTATTATTTTACTAGGTGTAAGTAATATACAAATGGCCTTATCAAAATATTTTGAAGCATGTTAGTATCGCAAGACTCGTTTCATTCCATAATTAGTATACACATTGTCCAATTATTCATAACGTTGTGATTTCATATTCATGATCGTCTTACAGAATTCAAAGCGACATTCACTACCTCTCGGTGGGGTAAGCCTGTGATCCAGATCAGGAAGCACCGATTCAACAAATAACATCGATGTAATGGCCCAAAGGCTCGCTGGCAGTGTGTCAAATCCCGCAATTTTAACTGCAAAGCTACGTTGATCACATTTGATAACGTCATCGTCGAGTACAAAAACAATCACTGCCATGAATGATCAATATTTTTGGAATGTCTTAATTGTATATCTCAACATAAAAATGAGTTCTTGTATATGTGGTGCGCAAGAAAGTGTATGTATCTATTCGGAAATTCCGTCGGAATCACGGAAATATATGTTCTGATAAACTGACGGCATGTAATAAATGGTAATAAAATGATTTATTAAGAAACAAGTAGTAGTACTAGTAGGTCGTTTAATTTTTACCTATTTTACAGGACTTCTAGGCTTTTTTTCCTTGTGCACTTTAGCGAGCGAGCGAACCCATTTGAAATAAAATATAAAAAATAAACATTTTGTTTTGTTTTTTTGATAATTCATAAATGTGTCAGCATTCAAGCATTGTAATATTTGTTAACTCTTTTTAATATTTTTGAAGTGTATAATTGCATTGTACTACCTGTTACGAAATAAAAACGGAAAAGTGTTTATTTTGTTATTATTTTTGTTATTTCAGTAGAGTAGCGATTATATTATGATACTTTTTTAACAATATTTTTTGTGGATTTTAATGCGGAACTTTCCAGTTTTGTGGGTGATTAATTATTATTCATGATTATTTCCAGGGCCTATTTTCACAACCTCGCGTTTTGGAAAACCAGTAATTGTGTTTGAAATGCATCGTTTAAACAAATACTGTCGAAGTAAAGGCCCTAAAGCGACGTGGGTGTGCGTCAAGGCATCGGGCGGCTGCAGGGCGACTCTCACTACTATTGAGGATATAGTTCTTAAGGTCAATGACAATCATAATCATGACTAAGTATTAATGAGTCGCTAGATATTGAGGTAATGTTTATGTGTCCAATATAGTGCATGTATTTTGCCTGTCTAAATGTGTCAAACAAAGTTCAGAAAGTTACTGGCAATTGAAATAAGTGTCTTATACTCAACTTTTTAAATCACTGTACTTAGTTTACACTGCAAAATATGACGACCTCTGCAACGTGTAATGTTTAATGCGCAAAAAGTCTATTTGGTGTTTTTTGTGGCACCTCTGATCATTTCTTGTTCTGTGGACGAGACGCTTTGTCGAGAAAAGATTCAGTTGGTATTCACCAGGCCGCTGAACCGCGCTGACATTATTATTACTACTATCTACGCTCATAAATAACTAACCATTGCTTGCAAAAAAACCCGCCAAAATACGTAAACACGTATTTAATTGGTTCTGCTCGTTATTCCAAACAACTTTTTTTCAGTTTTTGCGCATTAGCAAATCCTGACATGTGCAAGACGGTCTAATGAACGTATTTCTAAATTAACAAAGTAGGTAAGTACCTACCTACTGTTATAAGAAATATTTTAAAATCAACATTTATTCTCAGAACCAATGCCTCTACCCACATTCCTGAATTTATTACGTCATTTGTACTCAAAAATAATACAATTTTATTCCTGTGTGATGATTGTGACATTCCCACTAAATGAAAGATGTGTATGTATAATAATGCTCTGAACACAAAATATTTTTAAGGTTACCTGTATTATCTGTCATTAAATCTAGATTATTATGTAACTTTATGATTTAAATAATTCTCCGCATCAAAACTATGCTTACAGTTCAAGTACGATGTGCGCTTGCGTTATCCGCTATGAACTTCTCTCTACCTCTGCGATGTACCTACTTACTTAGAGTGAAAATAAGTGTTGTGTGTTGAAACAGTTTAAGGGGAATCCAAAATTTATGCGGGCATCACCGCGGGGGACCGCTAGTATCATATAATCATTTACTATGGTAAATTCAAATTTATGATTACAGTTCAAGTACCTATGTAAAACCTCAAGCTTTTACTAATGTTATTATTACAAAGAGATTTTGGCTCCCAATTGAAACCCAAATTGTAAATAGTACATATTATACTTATAACAAAAATGTTTCAGCTTTTTTCACTACGTCACAACGTGGTAATCCGGTGTTAGTGTTGGGAAAGTACCGGTACTGCCGGCACAAGAGCGCGACGGGTCCGAGGGTGACGTGGATATGCACGAAATACCCAAAATTTAAGGCCACCCTGTACACGTACGAAAACGACATCATAAGGACAAAAAACGCACATGTACACGATTAAAAATTATGTAAAACTTCTTAAACTTACAGAGTAAAAATTCACATGAACTTTACTAACCGTCAGCGCCTGTATAATCAGCAATACTTATTTAAGTTATACCACGAGGTTATTTTTCTTGTAGTTTATGTAGCGTATATCCTGTAAATGAGCAAACTCATTATAATAAGATTAACCTCGCCATCTATATAAGCTAAAGCGGGAAATAAATATTTGACGCCAATATTTCTTTTTCTTGTCTACTTTTGAGTACCTAATAGTTACCTTCTTTATTTTTTGCTAATAACACTATTAGCAAAAAAATATAGACGGTTGCACTGAACCTCAATAAAACACTCAGTGTTTCTTTTCAAGCATTTTTCTTCCCTGAAAACGTTTCTGACTTTACCGTCTAGCTCCAACTTTATTTAACTGATTACTATTACAAAAAATATATACTCGTACACTTAAAAAAATGTTAAATCTGTTGTAAGTTTGTGTTATCTAATTTATGATCATTTTTCGCTATATTACAACATGGCAAACCAGTGTTGGAGGTTGGGACAGTATCGGAACTATCGGTTAAAATAAGGGAAACCCTTCAGCATGGCCAACCGCAATTTTTATTGATGAGGTATCATTGATGGATGTGTGGGTTAATCGTTGATATTATTTTTTCAGTGCCAACTTTTAGCAAATCCGTAAATAGGTTCCCGGTTCTAATGTTGGGGCACTATCGGTACAACATCAAACGCACTGCGGGCCCCAGAGCCGCGTGGGTCTGTGCCAAGTACCCAAAATGCAGAACTGGTCTTATCACTATCAACGGAGTAATAGCCAAAATCAATGGGGTACATACTCACTACTAATCAATAATGTCAATTTTAATATTCTATCTCAAAGGTACCTATTCATATTATGAATTTTAAATATGGTTGATGTAAGACTAATGCAGTATTTAATGGTCACAAAGTGTAAATAAAAAATGAAATACCTTTAATTTTTATTATGTAGCACTTTGAGTTGCAAATAAAGGAACTGATATTATATCAATATCAGTTCCTTTATTTGCAATATGGAATAACCGATCGTTTGAGAATTGTAATCATACTGCTTCTTGTCCTTCTTCTTCCTTCCCTATTGCCATCCTCGGTCGGGTCTCCTCACACATCTGCGCCAGGATATACTATCTCGGATTGTCTTCTCGGGGATTTGGGCTTCCTCGAGGTCTCTCTTGATCTTAGACCACCAGGTGGTGGAGGTGGGCGGCCTATGTCTTTCTTTTGTTTAGGCAGGTTCAAATCGATATGATCATACTGCAAACTGTATACATGCATAATTATAATTGATTTATTAGACAGTGGCATGCATCCTTCATATTGCAACATATGAATTTAATCATAAATTAATGACCTTATTCAAAACGATTTCTTTTTTCTATTTAGTTTTCCGTACACAACTTTTATTCAATTGTACGTTTAAGTGCGCTTATGATCTTGGAATAGTAAGTTGTAGTCTTGAAATGTATCAGCTAGAAAAAAAACATACATTGCTAACTTCATTGCACGTCTGAGCTAAAGATGTTTACGTTTGCTAATTACTGGTAGCTGAAGTTCTAGCCATTAGCCACAAAATTACTCGTAAGTAAAAAAAAACTGATACATGTGCCTAGCTAGCCTGCCTGT
Organism: Pyrausta purpuralis; assembly: GCA_963924145.1. NCBI lineage: Eukaryota > Metazoa > Arthropoda > Insecta > Lepidoptera > Crambidae > Pyrausta > Pyrausta purpuralis. The sequence continues at coordinate 28,010,062 of OZ001643.1, forward strand.
CAAAGCTCTGATTGTTTTTTTCTTCTAATTATTTAATTGACTTTCTCTTCCAGAGCCCGTGTTCACTACTTCGCGGTTCGGCAAGCCTGTCATCATTTTTGGCCACGATAGGTTTAATCGAGATTATCACTATAAAGGAAATAGAGCCAGATGGGTGTGCGCTAAGTACCCAAGGTGTAAAACTACATTAACAACTGTAGATGACGTGATAATCAAAGTGAACTTGGAGCACACACACTAATGTTCCTGAAATATTATAATCATAAGTATTAGGTAAGACGGGTCTTTATCGTGAATAAAACTAATAGGTGAATCGCGCAACTAAGACGTTTCTGACGTTACTTTTTTCGTCTTCTCCCCCAATTTATGCACTACATATTATTATGAATTAAAATGTTCTTCTTTTAGGTGAAAGAATGATCGTTTTATACATAAGCATGATAGGAAAATGAAAACGAAGGCTACAATATTGACGTCAGAAATGTTTCGCTTTGTGGTCGACTTAAAGAAGTATTTTTATTTACGTTACATTGCATATTACCCAATGCTCGACGTTTCAGCCAAATTGCTGGCCGTGTGCACGAGGCAACCCAATTTGCAATGAAAAGGGCAAGTTAAAAAAATTACATTTTATAGTCGATTCAATCACCATGATCAAACAAAGAACGTCCACTGCTGAACACAGGCCTCTTCGACAGTATACCACAGCGATCACAAGCAGTCTACATCCAGTACGGTCCTGCGATCTTAACAAGGTCGTCTGTCCATCTTGTCGGTGGACGTCCTACGCCGCGTCTTTGGTCGAAAGGTCTCCAATCTAGAACTTTTCTGCCCCAACGGTCATCAGTTCTTCGCGCTATGTGCCCTGCCCATTGCCACTAGAGCTTACTGACTTTCAGGGCTATGTCCGTTACCTTAGTTCATTTTTGATTCAATCTCGTAGAGAAACGCCAAGTATAGCCCTATCCATCGTTCGCTGTGTGATTTTGAGCTTTTTTATAAGGTCAATACATTGTTATAATAATTATAATATGTTGTAAAGATATATTGTGATTGTTTCAATTAATAAATACTACAACTGACTATGAAGTCTCAGTTAAAAATGCTTGTATAGTTCGCTTGCTGGTATAGTTATACCAACTAACCATCGGGGATTTTTCGTTTACCAGAGCTTGAATTCAGTACTTCGAAGTATGGTAATCCTGTAATGATCTGTGGGTCTCACCGCTATAATCTCAATAGTACGGACAACAGCACGTAAGGTAAACACTGCGGTATCTTATTAATTTGTAATAAAGTCTAGTTTGCAACAAAAATGGGTATCCTGATGTGCTAGCCATTGTACTTTACAAACCAAACACCTTTACACACTGCGACATTTAACAGCGATGCAGTCGCGATGTTAACGCGCGATAGCATCGATGCAGTCGCAAAATATCAACCTTAAGAACCTTTACATACTGTGACTTTTAGCATCGTTGCAGTCGCGATACTAACGCGCGTTAGCATCGATATAGTCGCGATGCAGAAGCTGAAAATTGACAAATTATGTACTGAATTTTGGCGACTGCATCGATACTAACGCGCGTTAGTATCGATGCAGTCGCGTTTCTGCATCGATGTTAACGTGCGACTGCATCGATACCAAATTAAATCTGTCCATTGCGTGAGTCGCGATGCTGAAGCGCGTTTTCAAAACGCGTGACTGGACCGATGCTAACGGTTGATTATCAGGTTATTTAAATCTATTTTAAATTTTAGGTACTCTAGGGCCCTCTGTTCCATAAAACAGACGGCTAGATGGCGCTAAGCGTCACGCAATGACGTATCCATAGGAGACCACAAATTTTGCAGGGTCGGACTGACAGCACGGTAGCTCAATTGGTAAGAGCGTTTGGCCCGGTCAGCCAAAAGATTGCTGGTTCAAGTCCCGCCCGTGCGCAAATTTTTGGTTTCTTATTTCATCTTTATGAATACAAAATATGACACTGCGAGTGTTTAAAACATTCTTAACCATTAGATAGCGAAGCGTCATCAATTTCCAAGTTTAATTTATTCTGTAAAGAATAACTGCCTGGGCCCTCTTTTTCATGAAACAGACGGCTAGCGTTAAGCGTCACGCAATGACGTATCCATAGGAGACCACAAATTTCGCAGGGTCGGACTGACAGCACGGTAGCTCAATTGGTAAGAGCATTTGGCCCGGTCAGCCAAAAGGTTGCTGGTTTATGTCCCGCCCGTGCGCAAATTTTTGATTTCTTATTTCATCTTTATGAATACAAAATATGACACTATGAGTGTTTAAAACATTCTTAACCATTAAATAGCGAAGCGTCATCAATTTCCAAGTTGAATTTATTCTGTAAAGAATAACTGCTTGGGCCCTCTGTTTCATAAAACACACGGCTAGATGGCGCTTAGCGTCACGCAATGACGTATCCATAGGAGACCACAAATTTCGCAGGGTCGGACTGACAGCACGGTAGCTTAATTGGTAAGAGTGTTTGGCCCGGTCAGCCAAAAGGTTGCTGGTTCAAGTCCCGCCCGTGCGCAAATGTTTGGTTTCTTATTTCATCGTTATGAATACTCTAGGAACTATATTAAATATGCGAAAATGTGTATAGAAATGTATGTATTGTATTTTATTTATTTACATTTTATAAATTATCAGGCATTTGATAATTATCACACCTAATGGTAAGTAATTTTAAAGTGGAGGTTGTTTTTTTTTAATAATATAGTCCGACATTTGGCTACGATTGCACCTGATGTACAGCCTAAGTTTTTTTTTATTATTCGATATGGGTTTGCTCTTGACTCTAGCCTACACCTAATTGGGCTTAGACAGAGTCGACGATGGAACGAGCTTACCCAAAAGTAGCCTGTTCACTCTGTTTTTGAAAGTTTTCGGGTTATATTCCCTTGGAAACACTGATGCAGGCAAAGAGTTCCACTCTTTCGAAGCGCTTAGTTCGCAACAGTGAAATATCTACACGGTATGGGTGGTAGTCCGCGGTGCGTCTAGACGTGCGGTGGTAATAAGGGGATGGTGGAATGAGCTCATGGAGTTCCTGTGCACACTCACCAAAAAAGAGCCTGTAAAAGACCGATAGACGGGCAACTTTGCGTCGAAGAGCCAGGCTATGGAGTTGGACGCATATATTGTTATCACCAATCAGCCTTCTAGCTCTGATTTCCACTGTGGACTATGAAGATGGACTATGTCAGCCTAGTAACAGCCTAATCTCTTTTTTGGAAACGTTCACCTTGTAGTTGACAGAGGACACTGCAGCCAGCATCGAATTCTACTCTCTAGCAGTACGCAAAAAGAAAGGGGGACTGAAATCGTTATCGTTGCGTATCGTTAGGATCTCAACGATACAGGGTTTAAGCCGCGCCCGCATATTGTTTTTTCGAAGATAAAAATGATGATGTTTAACCAGTAACAGCCTATTTACTCTTCTCTTGAATATTCTCCAATCATAGTGTTTCGGAAAACTCTGGTAGCTCATTACATTCCTTAGTGTCTAAACTCACTATGCCGAACGCGACCGAATTACGGCATGATTACACCTCCAATGCTATTTGAATTACTGTCGACACATTAAGCCAAAACGTCGGAACGTAAAATCAGCTGCGGAACTTCGGTCGCGTAACTTAGGCATAGTGTGCTTAGACACTAAGCCGTCCGCATCAGAAATATTAATAGGATTTTTTATTGGGCTGTTGAAATTAAGACGTGCAATTCCTTCGCACACTACCCGAAATGCAATCAGTGCAAATGCAGTCCTTTATGAACGACCGGACTTGTGCTTGTACAGTTATAGAAGCTTCACAGGGGTACTCTAAATACCACCTAACCTTTGAGGGAACACCAAGTTTTTAGCTACCGTTTGTGCTATGAATTTGATGTACAGTCCGAAGTTAATACTTACATATCAATACCTCTTCACGCTGAAACCGCTGAGCCGACTTACTATAGACATTTTGTACTTGTGTTTTTTTAGTGCCAACGTTTACAACTTCGCGATACGGCAAACCTGTTATAATCATTGACAACCATCGCTACAACCGCCACAGCAACAATAAAGGTTTCAAAGGAATCTGGAGGTGTGTTAAATACCCCCACTGCAAGGCAAAAGTAATCACAATCAATAACGTTATAGCTGGGTAAAAAAATACACACTCACATTCTTAAGAAGAAGCTACACAGCTTGCTTTCTGTGTATTTCCGAGATAATCGAAATCTACAGCAACCACGCCATTAAACGTAATTTTGGCCAGTAAAATACTTTTTTCGTGAATTAATTGTGTTAACTTACTATTATGTACTAAAATATTATTTTTGCCAATTTGGACTTAGTGTTTTGTCAAGATTGTTTTGTAAACAATGTGTGCTGGTGCTGGTGGGTAACAGGTGGTGGGGAAACTAAGACGACTGCCTATTAGTTGTTATATCTATTAGCTATCCTAGGAAATTATACTACCATGACAATATGGTCCTAGTTTATATCATTGCTTCCTTACATTACTAGCCCACAATGTTTACTAACCCGAAGCTGTGTCATGGTAATATTAATGTTTGGACAAGTATAAGTGCGCCCAGCTTGCATAAATAAATTACTTTTATGACAGTTCTAATTAAGATATGTGTGTACGTGTACGTTGCCATTTTCCATTTACCTAATCTGTGTGCGTAGATTTATAAAAATCATATTTTACAATGTCAATATTTACCACCTCACGGTATGGCAGGCCTGTGATGATCATCAACAGCTATCGCTACAACCACCACTGAAACAGTAGAGCTCTTAAAGGCATATGAGTGTATGTCAAATACCCTAGCTGTAATGCAAAAGTAATCACAATCAATAACGTTATAGCTCGGAGCAAAAATAAACACTCACAACCTTAAGGAGAAGTTACACAGCTTGCTTTCTGACCCGGAGAAAATTAAAATCTGCAGTAGCCTGCCAGATCTTCAACGGCCTCACTTATAGTATTAAGCCACATCATTCTATGTTGATAAGTGAGGTACTTTTTTTAAATTATTTGTCTACTAACCCAAAACGGCCTATGATTGTCAATGAATGGGCAAAGTATTATTTTGCGCTAATGTGACATGCCAAATAAGTAAATATTTTTTTAAAAGAAGATGTGCGTCTGTAATCTCAAAACGAATAATAAACAAACACATTGCCATCCCTAAATTCATAAAAATAAAGTTAATTTGGTAATAGTAAAAGAAATTGCTTAAATAAAGTTATATGCTATATCATAACAATAAGTCCTTATCTCAAAATAAGGAATGAATAATATATTAATTCTTATAAATTGCACTTGTAAAAAGTAACTTTGGCTGTGACAGACGAGGAATGTAATTATAAATTAGTTTTCTTCATCTTAACCGATTGGTTAATATTTGTTAAAATATTTCCTTCGGATATTGTGAGAGCAATCTCGCAACAATGATGATGTCACGTGGCCTACGCGTTAAAGTAAGCGCTTGCAAAATTACACAAAAAAATAGATAAAATAAATATTTAACCTGAGTATAATTTGCAGGGCCAGAATATACCACTTCATGGTACGGAAAGCCTGTGATGATTCTTGGTGGGTACCGGTATAACCTGTACAATCGCAGCAAATGGCCGAGAGGACTGTGGACATGCGCCAGATACCCACTTTAGAGAAAGACATTATCAAACGCAATGAATCACATAACCACTAATGTTCATGCTAAATTTTACGAGACTGTATTTCTTAAGCTAAGGCAGCTAAATTAACGTCTTAACACATGGCATATTACATACCTACAAATTTTGATTAAATTGAATATTATGAACTTATTATTTATTTACCCCATGGTTGACTGCAAGACATCGCTTCTAAGTAGCGATTAGACTGCCTTCAGTGTACATTTCCCTCAAGCGAATTTGAAACTGACCTAAGTATGTAATGCGAAGTTATGATGTTTTATTAATTTGATTTTTAATTTACTTATTGGTGTCATCACGATGTCATCTGAAGGCACGTTAAGCTATTCGTTCCAGCTAATGTCGGCTGATATTAGTTGTTATCGGATGTTGTCGGATGATATTGGTCAAGGCCGCGCGGATAGATAAAATTATACAGCAAGGCTGTTAGCTTGCCTTGACGTCTCTCATTATTGTATCCAGATAGAATGCCAAGACCTAGTCTAGTGCCTTAAAATATTTTCTGTGTTTAAAGTTTGAAGATTTGTTTATTATGGCTGATGCAATTGAAAATATTTTGATATTTTTCTAGAATTAATATAGGGGAGAGAGGGGCATAGTGGAAGAGGGGGGCAAAGCGAAAAATTTGATTTTACCAACACTCTTTCACCCAACGGCACCCGCACCTCGCACAAGCCTAGCGCACGTCCGACCAAGGTCATTGACCAAAATCAGTCCGGCTAGCACCACCTAGCGGGCTACCCGGCTGCGCGATATGTATCGAGTGAGTTTTTTATGAAATTCAAGGATTTTGGAGGCTGGATATTTATGATAAAAATGAGTAGTGGCGGTGTATTTATTATTTTAATCTAATATCTGTTTATTCTACTACACTCAGACATTTAGTAGATTGAACAAATTTAAATATTTGTTTAGTAATGAATTGAAAACTATATTATTATCATAAAGGCAAAGTGGAAAGAATTACAAGGGGGCAAAGTGGAATGATTTCCACCTTTGTTGATAGTTGATTTAATACGTTACATTAAAGCGACATCAACTTTTATTTCATAACTACAAAAGAAAAACAAACCAATGCTTATGAACGGAAGGTCAAATGAGGAGAGCGATCGAGCGAGTTCGGTATTCAAAAAATATGGTATCCCAATTGGAACTCTCCATCGCTCATGAACTTTGTGGTGTAATTGAAGGTGGTTGTTTTGTTCGTGTTAAATATAGAAACTTATGCATTTTGTATGTGAATGTAAAATATGTGCCTTTTTAAATTAAATAAAAAATCACTTTACCTACTCCTAATGATGAAAAGTGGAAAGTCTTTAATTTGAAATACTTAGTTCCTTTATACCAAATTAGTTGATTATCTTACTTAATTTTATTGATTTCATTAGCGTAATACTCAAGTTGATGGGAAATACGCCAAATAAATCCCTTTTCCGCTTTGCCCAATGTGCAATTCCACTTTACCCTTGTGATAAGGGCAAAGCGGAAAATTACTACTTCTAACAAAGTTAATTTATTACCAAAATGGTTAAGAATTCGTTGAAAATATTTAACCCTATCTGTAATACAATAGTTCTAGAACCATTACGATTAAAATTTGACTTCAGAACTACTCTAGTCCTTTTTATTTTTTTGATTGAAGTTAAGTATTCCACTATGCCCCCCTTTCCCCTAATATTTTAATCGCTTGCACATAACCAGATACACCGGAGTAAGAGACCTAAGGGTATCTGGTTGTGTGCAAGATATCATAAGTATAAGGCCTCTATTACCACTTATAATGACGAAATTGTTAAAACAAGATGTAATCACACCCAAGATTGATTAAGGCAAATGATTAAAAAAATGTATATTTCATATTCTTCTTCTTTAACTTGTGCTGTGCTCTCGCTAGTGGAGTAATCGCCATTCTTTTCCTTTTCTTGCATTCCTCTTGACCTCCTTTTACGACGAGACTTTGGCTTTCTTGGTCGAAATAACTTCTGCGATGCCTACTTCTTCCCTCTTTTCCTTTTACATTTATTTACAAGATAGTATCCCCGAACCCGTCATGTCGTAACAGGTGTCTCATTATATTGCCCCGTCTATTTACTATTAGTTTTAGGATTGTGTTTTCTACTGTTGACTTAATAATAAATCATGTATATTTTCATATCCAAACGAAGCCAGAAAAACGTTTTTTCAGTTTAAAATATACTTTCAGGTCAAGGTCCGATTCTGCTGCAATCAAGGAAGGGAAAACCGTTGCTTCAAATTAACGAGCACAGATACAATTGCAAGAGGATCACGGGCCCAAGAACCTACTGGATGTGCAATCAGGCCCATAAGGGGTGCAAGGTGTCCATCGTGACCCTTCATGACGTCATCGTCAAAACTAATAATGAACACAATCATGCATAATAAACATATAGGTATTGTTAGTTTTATCCCATGCTGTCATGCTGTTAGGCTTGAAAGGGTTGTGAGATTTGTATGTTATTTGATTAGTCCTTCAGATCCTTTTTTTATATAACCATCTCCAATGTCTAAGTAATAGTGCAAATAATGAGATCTCATATCACTGAGTGCGAATGTAAGCAAGACAGCGACCTACACTACGTCTTCTCTCTTTGCTTGCTTACGAAGGGCTTTTACAGCACATTTCAACTTAATTTTTGATGGAGATGGTAAATCATACGTGTGTGTGTGTGTGTGTTTTTTATTATAAGCTGTTTGTGTCCGTAAACAAAAATAAGATATGAATTTATGAAACGAAACGTTATTAAATTAAATAATGGTTCAAGCTTTTCTTATGAATATGATTTTTTTGTGCGATCCGAGTACAGTATCATAATTTACTATAGAATTGTGTGTGTTTGTATGCAGGTAAAGTGTAGATATAAGTTTAATTATATGAAATTTTTAAAATATAAAATCTAAAAAAAAAACATAAATATAATTGTGATACATATCTATCTTTGCTGGTTAAATTAGGGATCAACAACACGTTAAAATGACACATAATTGCACTAAGACTAGTTATTAGTATTAATTTGAATAGTTTCCTTGTTTATCTCACTATATTGATTAAAAGTATACGATTATCTTGTTTCCAGAATTTAAATTAATACAAATGCCCACCGGTATCCACCCAAGTCTCGAGTATGGCGGATTCAGATTTAACCTCAAACGAGACGGCGTCAACAAGTATTGGCTCTGTAACAAAGCCAGTAGAGGCTGCAAGTGTAATATTCTTACAGAAGGTAAGAAAATCGTTTTGGTAAGGAAGAATCACAATCATTCATAAACAAAATACACTCTTACTAAAATGTATATTATATATTTATGTATAAAACTATCAATCTGTAAAAGTAATAAATATTTTTATTTGCATTACAAAAAATTCTTTGCGACAATATTTATGGCAAGACTAGGTATATACATAATAAGCTGTGCAAATTGTAGGCTAAAAAGATTGTAGGAAAAAATCTTGTGAATTTCAGAAATTATTATTAAATTAAATTAAACGTAATTCGGTTCATCCATTTTTATCTACGTTACCATAAACACCACAGACATAGATGTTAAACTAATAACACCTCTCTATTTGTACGTCTGATGTTAAAAATATTAAATGTGGGATATAAAATACATCTGTATATGCTTTGTGCACGTAAGGTAACAATGACTGTATTAAAAAATGAAAATGACATAGATTGTACAGTCAGTCTTGTTTTATTTATCTCATCATATTTTTTTGTAGCTCTTTTTGTAGCTGTTTTTATACGTACTCCTTGTGGCTTAGACACTCAAAGCGAGCGCTGGATGCTTTTGCTTGATTCATGTTCAATATAATCTGGGGGCACGGCAGTGCCCCCACCAAGTCGAGCAAATAAGCGTCACGGCCGTACTATCCTTTTCTCAAAGCAATTCAGACCATTTTCGACCCCCTGTAACTTCGTTGTGGATAAAACTAGAAGACTGAAATTTTCAGTAACCATGCAGCATTGTAATGACACGGTATATTTTAAATTTCATTCAATTTAAACTAGTATTTTAAGAATTATAACGGGTCAAATTTCTTAATTTTGTCACTCACTGACTCACCGATCATCAAAATTCTAAGGTACTTCTAGCAGACCTAGAAGCTTCAAATTTGGAATTTAAGTAGTGTTTGGTGTACGAATTAAGGAAAAACTAAAAAATCTAGAATAGACCACAAAAAAAAATTAAGCCCATACAGCCAAGTCTTCAGTGAAATTTTTCAATATTGGCTTTATTCGTAACGATGTTTTACGGCAGTTATTATTATTGCGTGCGAAGCCGCGGGTTTAAGCTAGTCCCATATAAATATAGGCGCATGGTAGTGCCCCTGCCAAATCGAGCAAAAATGGGTATTCCCGTCGTTATTCGTGTAAATTAAATTATTTAATGCAAAAAACGTACCTACGTGCGTATTCGTACTTATTACGAGTGCGTAAGGTTGTAAATTAATTATTATACCACGCGCTGGGATGCTAGCGAGTGAGCGCGGGCCGTTACTACGCGCTGCGCGGTGCTAGCGCGAGGGCGCGGGGCGGGGACAGTGGCGGGGCGCGCGGAAAGGTGAATGTCGCCGAGCGAGCTGTCGCGGTGCTAGCGCGAGGCGAAAAGTTCATAAGTCAGAGAGAGAGCTTTAAGAAAATTCGTTGCTGGTAGATATACATATATACAATAAGTAGAAGGTACCGAAAAGGAAAAAAGTAAAACTGTCTACAAAATATCCCATCAAAAACAATACTTGTCAAAAAAACCAAGTCTCGCAACTCAGTTGTTCTGCGGTAAAAAGTTGTGAGATCCATGTAATACCAAGTCGGTTATTAATTTATTCAGTCTCTACTTAAGCGACTTTCTGTCTTAATACGTCCAATCTCTAGGACCACGATCGTGGTCCATAACAATTGAAAATCAGTTGTGTCTGGAATCTCCGTACTCGAAGCATTAAGTTGTTACGTAATAATTAACAGCATCTTAAAGTGACGCATATCAATATTAAAATTCTTTAATGTTTTATATATACCCAGATAATATAATACTACTAGTACAGATACCTCATCTCATACAATAAAACGGTTCCGCCGAAACGAGTGATAGTAACGGGCCATTGAGAAGACTACAATACGGACTAGATGGAGCTACTGGAGTAGACTGGGCTTGCCGATATAAAAAAACACATCGGTTGCTAGCAATACAGTCCACGTTTTTACTTCCTCAATAGATGGCGCTAAACTCACTGCAGTCCACGTATTAACTTCATCAAAAGATGGCGCTAAATTTATTTTCGTGTGCGACCAGTAGATTTCAGCTTCGGCTGTCGATACAAATAAATAAAAAATGTGATCACTCGCTATATATAAATTTATTTTTTTAAAGATGTTATTATATTTATCCCTCAAGCGTATTTGAACGATACACAATAGAAATTTCATTGTTATGCGGTCTCATGCGACCGCTTGGGCGTTGAAGCAGAAACCCTATTTGTTGTTTGTTTTCTTATAATACAGAGTCTAACAAAACTAGTTTTATAGAGCTTTTTCAAAGTTATGTTTCCTAACATACTAATTCACTTCTATATAAGGAAACCTGCTATACTTCTACCTATATACCTATACACACATACGAACCAAAGGTATCTGCTCTGTAAGTCAAATGTTCATGCTTTCTACTCTAGTCATCTCAGTCACCCGCACCAGGATAACATGGGAGCAAGCAAGATGGCTTTAGCCGAAATAACGTACAACGTCTTACAGAGTAGGCCCCCAGTTTTGTCTACCTACTCATTAGACACTTATGAATGAAAGAAACTTTCAAACAAGCTGTGTAAATTAAATGAATAATCTGGGGGTTTACGGAGTTAGTGGCAGATTTGCATACTTACTTTATAGTTGCAGTCTTTCCTTTTTACTCCTACTACTAAAATAATAACATACACAACCTTATCAATAATGTTAATTAACGTTGCCTAACCAAAATAAATAATCAGCCAGGCAAGAAATTGTAAGACAAAGGCGTTGTAGTGTTTACCTACCTAAACAGTTAACTGATTCTATTATGCAAAAAATTAAGTCTCCTACCTACCTAAACCACAAAAAATATAATAGTACCTCAAAATAGACATAAGCAAATGATTCCTTTGGTATAAGCAGGCTAAGGATATAGATAAGCATAAAGAAAATACGACATTGATGCAACAATTTATTTTGAAACGTAAAATACTCGTGGATAATGTTGTTATTAATAAACAATTTTTTTAGCCCTCTAAAACAAAAATTATTACATGGCGTCTTAGCTAATTCATAAAAAAAATACCTATTTACGGGAATGTTAGTTAAGGATTAACGGTAGGTAATATAACACTAAATGTCTAAGGTTTCGATACATATCATCACGTATCACTTGTTACACGATTTAGAATGTTTTTATAACTTCTGCGTAAAACTGGTACAATTCTACGTAATCACGCACTTAACAAAATCACAGTCATCTTCTCTTCATAAACAATGTCATGTTCTTCACGTAGGTAGATAGGTAAGGCATGAAGAGGTGATAGGTGGGGCGCCGCGCCAGCCAGGGCACCGGGCCCACCCTGAACCACGACGGCCGAACCCGAAGGAAGAATACACGGAGGCCAAGATGTCCGTGCTGTAGAGGAACACCCGCCAGACCTCTCAAGTCCACCCGTCTAGCCGCTTCAGGAAGACTGTTGTTGTTTACTGTTCAGGCCGTTCTTGACTACTTGCAATAAGTGAATATCAAATTCAGTCGACGTCCTTTACGTGGCAAAATGATTTTGCGACTGATGGATGCAATAAAAATCACACGCGCGCGTGTGGACGGCGAAAGAAGAACGCCGCCACCCGCCCAGACACAAAGGATACCGCTCCTTTGTTTGCGTCTGCCGCGGCGCGGCTAACCGACATATGACGGCTGGCTTTGTTGGTGTGCGTGCGCATTTGACAGTGTTGTATAGTAAATAGGTGCAAATAGTGTGTTTTTTTACACATTTAAAAGTGCTACTTTTTTGATCTCTGAAACTAGCCTGATTTTTTTTTCTCAAATTTTGTGAGCGTAATCTGTATGATGTATATATATCGCACGTTGGCGGTCGATCATTGGTTTTGTTAGACCCTGCCTGTATAAAAGTCCTGTGTAATAATAATATGTAATAAATCATTAACCCCAACAAAAAAGATTTAGATTTTTCAAAGTGATCGTTTTTTTTTTTTGATGTGTGAATTATGTATCTTAGGTAAAAGAGAGATAGATGAAGAATGAAGAGTAGGTACCTACCTACCTGGATTTTCGATTCTTTCTGATTCTGCAAGGAATGGGATAAGCTCTGAGCCATACTGCCATAATTAATAAGCATATCTGGCGTTAAGCATTTTTACATAGATATATATATATTCATTCATATCAATACGTTTGTACCTAGTAACATTTTGAATTTATTTGCCAGCAGTTAAGCCAGAATCAAAAATACGCGCTCGTAAAAGATCCCGTATCTTTGACATGATGTAATCACGGACGAGTAAAAAAAGTAAGGACTCCGCGTCACCTACACAAAAAGTGAAGCACCCAAAGTAAGCCAGCATACGTGTAAATACGAACCTCCACGCACACACTGACGCAAAAGTAAGCCGATCGGCCGCCATTACCCTCTCTGCCATTGTCTGTGACATTGCAAACCTTCGCGTATAAAAAATTGAAAAAAATGCCGGCGTGTGTCGTTAAACAGTGTAAAAATATTACATTTCTACAAAAAAAGTGCCAAGGAATTACCTTTCACAGGCTACCCAGTACCTATTACATTAATTTCTGTTCTTTTTAAAATACAAAAATTATTTATTTGGAACACAAAACCTCCACTCCACGTGATTTGCCAGTGACAGTAACAGCCAGTGTGGCCGGGAAATAAATAGGGACTTTACCCGAAAAAACGGGTTAAGTGCGAGTCGGACTCGCGCACTGAAAAACTATAAGTTGGATATCGTTCAAACCAATTTTCATTGAAAGTTTTTGTCAAGTTCTACATCATGTTTTTTTTTTTCAAAATGTACACTGTTTAAAGATTAAAGGGGGATGGGGGGACGCCCATTTTACCACTTTGGAAGCGTCTTTTGGTTAAGGAACCTTAATGTCATTTTAAAAGGCTTATGAGGTTAGACAAAACAAAAATGGTTTTAGTTTCATGTGTGGGAAAGCCGTAAAGCGGTTAACAGAATACATTTACTTACCAAGTTTCAACTGTGTAATGCTAATAGTTGCAGAATAAATTGACTGTGATATACGGACGGACAGACCGACAGCCAGACAATGAAACCATAAGGGTTCTGTTATTTGTCATTCGACTACGGAACCCTAAAAATGAGGTTTCGCTGTTGGTCCCATACAAAAAGCTGTGTTAAAGCAGTATTCTACTTCATAAACATAGGTAACTTTTTTTACTTAATGATAAAATTTAATCAGCTCTTTATTTTTTGGCATTTAAATATATTGTAGTGTTTGTGTAACAGAAAATCAAACAAGTTTTTTTTTTGTATTCGTAATAATAATTGGAAGAAGAAGCAAGCACTTTTTATTTAAATAAAAATATAATGAAATCCAACCAAAAGAAATACAGGTATGTAATTTATCTAGCTATTCCGATCACAGGTTGGCGACTTACATTATTTACATTTTAATTGTGGTTTTGAAACGCACGTTACTTCAAATTTTACGCACATTGCTCACATGCATTAATTAGTAAAATTTACACCTACACAAAGCGCTGGGCGTCTCGCCCGTCACGCTACCCTTAATGACGCCATCAGAAGAGCTCTTGCCACCATTAATGTTCCTTCCACGTTGGAACCACGTGGTTTGGTCCGTGACGATGGCAAGAGACCCGATGGCCTCACGCTTATTCCCTGGGAACGGGGTCAGGCCTTAGTTTGGGATGCAACTTGTGTCGATACTTTGGCCCCATCCCATCTCAGAGAATCAGCCCTTAAAGCTGGAGCAGCAGCGGAGTTTGCTGAAAACGCCAAGCGTCGCAAGTACGTCTCACTTGCAAGTGATTATGTGTTTGCGCCGTTTGGTGTTGAAACATTTGGGCCGGGGGACCCTCTGCTAAATTGCTGTTTGGTAAAATTGCGCCAAAATTAAATTCTGTCACAGCCAATAATAAAGCTGATTGGTTCCTAGCTCAAAGGATTAGCATAGCTATTCAACGCGGCAACGCAGCCAGCATCATAGCCTCCTTGCCTCAAGGAAATGGTTTCGTTTTTGAATAGGTAGACTTTAAGTTTTTTTTTTATGTAGCATGTCTTAGTTTTATTTCTTCTTGTTTGTTATTAATAAAAACCTACACAATAAAAGGAGAAATATTTGTATCAACTGGTATCCCAGTAACGCACACACATACAGCATAAAAGTGGCTTCACTTGCTAATATCGCGGTGCGGAGTCCTTACTTTTTTACTCGTCCGTGGATGTAATTTCGTCGTATCAATAATGCTTCAACACCCGAGCGGTTGCAGGCAACCGCATAACAAAAGAATTTCTATTGTGTCTCGTTCACATACGCTTGAGGGAATAATCGTTAATGTCTAAAGAATGTTACATTACCTACATACTACGAATATAGTTTATCAAGAGCATGAAAGTATTTTAATTAGCTGCAAGCGGTACCGGCTTTCCCGAAATACTAAATAATAAAAAGACCGTTTTAGTACTAGTAGTATTATATTATCTGGGGTTTTAGTGAAATTAAACCTTGCGCTCATAAAAAGAGGTCAAAATATGCGAAAAATACTCAAGTATTTTTCTTGCTAATGCGATTTTGCGCCTTATGGGTATCGAAATATGGATGCATTTTCTATTAAATACTTTCAACTTATTTTAGTAGGCACTATAGTGCCGGAGGCCCTATTTTTGAAATACTTGCGACAAGATGGCGTAATGAAAACCAGTTGAAATCCATTCAGAAGGGATTTGAATAAATATATCTAAATTTTGTGAGTACCTACTCACGTCCTTATTCACGGTATTTTCGTTGATTATTTGTTCGTTTTCGAACGCAAATCACACGCCATATCCAAGCGAGAGATTCAAAAATAGAGGCACAGTAGCTCTATTTTTGAATCACTCGCTTCGAGATGGCGAGTGATTTTCGTTCGAAGATGAATTAAAATCCATAGAAAAAACTCGTTGTCGAACGAAAATCACTCGCCATTTCGAAGCGAGTGATTCAAAAATAGGGCTCCTGGGCGCCGATAAGAAACTCAAAGGCTCAAACGAAAAGTATTTCCTTAAAGTAGGTATTTCGTTTTGTACATTGTCTTCTATATGCAGCAAAATTGGTAGGTATTTACCTCCCAACCAGGAGGCCGATTCTCGCGACAATCGAACTTTTTTCGTGTGTTTATTTACCGAAAAAATCTAGTAAAATATCTACACGTAAAAAAACTATCACACGAACAAAATCTAAGTAGGGTAAACACACCAGTTATCGGCCGTTTAAGCGACTTGTTGACTTCAGAGTTGATTTCTGTCATAATGCTGAACGTCAAGACTTTAAAAAAATAAAACATTTGGACCTACAATAGTCTAGTTTCATAATACCTAACGTTAATAGACGTAGTAGTGATACATGATTTAAAAAATTCTATTTGTAAATATAGCAAATATACCGGTTATCGGCCTTTTTACTCAGTTATCGTCCACCAATGCACTGGTTATCGGCCACCTAATGCACGGTAGGAAAATTAGTGTTATTCAATAGCACATAGGGCTCATAATAGAATGAAAGTAAAACAAATAATAAATAAGAAAAAAAACAGAAGAAAACTCTAACAGTTGCTAGTGGGTCTGGATCTAAAACTTGCAGTTCCCGTTCCATTATTCGAAAATTCTACAGAAGGTATTGTTTAATTTTCTGTCAATGTAATAAAAAAAATGTCACGCCTTTTAATAAATACGGCCGGAAATAGGTTTTGTGAAGACTAGCTATCGGCCGTCACACTTTTGGTATTTTTAAAGGTCATATCTTTGGAACTATCAGGTAAACGGGCGGCCGGAATCTAGTTTTCTCTTTACAAAATTAAAGCTGTTTACTATTATAATAGGATCTATGTTTGTAAATATAAGGTTTTCGCAATATTAGCAAAGAAAAATGACGTAAGTAAACACGTTTCCCGACCACCCGGTCGGAAAGAGGATTTTTAAACTAAACGATAACTTATTGTCCGACCATCAAAAATACTACATATTATGAAAAGTTTGGTCAGTTTGGGCACTTTAATATTGAATTAACACATGCTTCATACACATAAACCAATTCATTCACATAGGTGAATGAATTGGTTTATGTTATGATATATTCACATAGATGAATGAATTGGTTTATGTGTTCGTACAATCGTAACACTCAAAAACTCACCTTTGAAAATCAACCCACCTGCTATTTTTTTTGCTTAATTTGCCACGCCTTCAGACACCAAATTTTGAAATGGCGCGTGAGGGCTCAGATTGCAAATTTCCAGGTTAAGCCGTTCGATTATGAACCGTGAACGTCGTCCAAGTCGAATGACGTGAAATTGGAAAGAAGCTGCCTATACACTGTTTATTATTCAAAATAATGTGCGAAGTGGCCGAAAAGGGGTAGTGGCCGGTGAACCGGTATGTTTACTTTGATACCTGGTTTTGAGCCCTGGTGCTGATTTATGGACGTACTTTTTAAATAAAAATAAATAAATAAAATAAAATCCATTTATTTCAGACGATGTCCATAAAGTATAAAATTATATCAAAACACAAAATAATTTTAAATTTAGAAAATAATTATAGTAAATTGCAATTAAATTAAAATTAAAATTAGTCGAATCAAATACAAATACTAAAAATATGTCAATTACAAAATAAATTAAATTATCTATACTAATATTATAAAGCTGAAGAGTTTGTTTGTTTGTTTGTTTGTTTGAACGCGCTAATCTCAGAAACTACTGGCCCAATTTGAAAAATTATTTTTATGTTAGATAGTCCATTTATCGAGGAAGGCTTTAAGCTATATAACATAAAGATACGACTCACAAGACCACAGCAGCAATGAAAAATGTTGCGAAAACGGGAGAAAGATATTCCTTTTGAGAGCTTCCGCTGCGTACGCTGCGGAAACCGCTAAAGTTACACAAAAATCATGTATGACAAGATTGTTCAGCATTAAGTTTTATAATAAAGTCTGCGACAGCATAAGTCTATCTTTTATGGTTGACTTACTACACCTACTCACACTTTTTTTATGTTAATAAATTTGTAAAAAAATAATGCATCATTTTTAGAGGTGTATTATACACACAGGTATTTATGTTTATCAAAATAAATAGATTCATTATCACGAGCATTTCATTTAGAACAAAGTTGCCTTTTATATCATTTGGTTCCAATAAATATCTTAGGAGCTATCACAGTTTTAACATAACTCCGCACCAAAATAATGTTCGTAGCTTAAGTACAACGTGCGCTTGCGCTAATTTATATAATAAAGCTGAAGAGTTTGTTGGTTTGAACGCGCTTATCTCAGGAACTGCTGAACCGATTTGAAAAAATATTTCTGTGTTAGATAGCTTATTTATTGAGAAAGGCTTTAGGATATAAAACATCACGCTGCGACGGGAGGGAAGGGAGCAAACTCAAAACGCGCGGACGAAGTCGCGGGGGACCGCTAGTAATTCATAAAGTTATTCATTGTTCTATTATAATTATTATTATTTAATTTAAATATCGGCCACTCTTTGGAGCACCAGGCACACTTGTATGTACTTTCGTCCAGTGCTGCAGAAGAGGGCAGTCTGGCTTCTGACTGAGGACATTCAGGATGGTGTTAGGGCTCCCGCGCGCACGGATCATCAGCGAGGCGATACGCTTGCGCAGCACTTTAAAGACCTGGTACTTGAATTAGCAAGTACGACCTATGCCCACTCGTAGCGTCTGCTGGACACTAAGTTTCTCGGAATCAATTGTCTATTTATAAGCTAAAATACTTGATTAAAAAATCACACATTGTGGTTAATGGATGGGTTATTCCGGTATTATGTTTAAGCACACAACTTATTTCATTGAGATTTCAACCGAGTTCAAAAAAGGAGATTCTCTGCAGTACTAGGTAGGTATTTGTCCGCGAGTTTCGATGCAGTTTTCAGTATGTTTTATCAGGACGTTTAGTTACTTTTATGAAAAACCTTATTTAAGATAATTGAGTTTGCAATCAATTCAATACTTATTTTCATTTTTAGTACTTTAACTTACTGGCTCTACAAATTTGTCGATTACTACAAAATACACTGTGCGTACCCAGCCTGACCTTGATATATAACTTGTCTTAACATTGCTTCACTTTCCTCCTCCAACGATATTGTTCGTAGTTGAGTTACAGAATTTTTAGTGTTTTTTTCGTTCTTTTTTTTTATGTGCATTAAGATTTATGATTATATTATGATATGATGATTTGTATTACAAACACATAAAAATGAAGAAAAAAAACACTAAAAACAATAGACGTTAATCTATTCTATGCTTAAATCGTAAGATATTACTGCTACGATGCATTTTGTTAGTCTACAATTTAACGCATAAGCGCAAGTTAGTATACTATTAATTATTAATTGAAACCAGTTATGCGTCTTTATCTAATAAAATTTAAAAACCGTATAGGATTCCGTTGAATCTTGACACCCGCGCAAAATACCTATAGAGTGACCATGATCAAAGCAATGAGTAAGAATTATAGTCACTTCAGAATCAACAAAAAAACTTATAATTGTGAGAAGCATGCCGTGATTTAACAAAATCACTTACCTATACATAAATAGACGTTTTATCAAATAAAAGAAAAACATTCTGGAAAAGTGGAACATTAACTTGTAATTTTTTTCACACCAAGCTGTCTCAGGGTAGATTAATTTTATGACTGCTGCCAAATATGTGGCGTTTTCAAATAAGGCGTTTTTTACCATATTTGACGAATATTTCTTATTTGACGTTGGTAAAATCGGCTTTAAGTAAAAAAGTAAAATAATTAACATCGTCGAGTTTGAACACACCGCGAAAATTATGGGATGAATAGACGTCAATTTTTTCACACAAGTGTGGAAAATCGGGATAACCTCTTTTCCTTGCCTACCACAGTTGCCTTTACAAGTCGCATTTACAAAATTATGTTTGCGACAAAACATAAACAAAAATAGGGTAACTCGTACATTTTCTGGCATCCGGCAGTTCATGGCCACCTGCCAACAATTCTCTAATGTTTAGGTTTAACCAACGAAATACTATAATTTGTGATTTGTATTATAAATAGTAATAATAATAGTAATTAAAAATAATTAATTACTTAGCAACCGTGGTCGAGAAATCGCCTACTACGCAGCGGGTTGCGGGTTCGATCCCCGCATAATGTTACGGGTGTTTTCTATGTATATCATGCATACAAAAAAGTATTTAAGTATTACATCCGTTGTCTGGCACCCATAACACAAGCTTTGAGTAGCTTACTTTGGGACTAGATGGTGATGTGTGGGAATGTCCAAAGGATATTTATTAGCAACCGGCCGTTAGCCGTTTAAGATATCGTTTTTGAATTTTCGGAAAATGGTGTTGATCACTGAATGTCATCACACACATCAATGGTTTTATTTGTAACTTTACTGCATGTTAACAGAAATTAAATGAATAATATACTACTTCATTTTGTTTGATAATTCATACAAAACAGAATTGTTGGGGTGGCTAACAACTGCAATGGAATTGTTATCATTTTCTAATTATAGTTAAGTATTTTAATATTTTGAGGTCCCTGGCCTAGGAGCCAATGAATGAAAATATTTCGATTGTGGGTTGAATAACTATGTTAGCTGTTAAAAAAGATTTAAATAAATTATGAAATTAATTCAATCATCAAAAGCATCATTATTAAATAAAATTACAATAAAATTTAATAAATAGTAAATATTATAACTTCAAAAAAAATAGTATATTGACTGCGCATGAATCATATCACAATGGTTCTGGTAACTTCAGTCAAATCACTGTGCGAATGCCTACGGTAGGTACTCTATTGCGACTGGCCCTCACCCTGCGCACCAGGCATTTGCACCGCTTGCGCAAACTAGTAACTCACAAGCACGCGGTTTTGAGTATTATCATCATTTTTAATAGCCCCAGGATGGACACTGTACATAAACCCCCTCCATGAAACCTTTAAACGGTGGTATTCATGTATGGTGATCCTTTAATCTATACAAAGTCGTATGCTTGTAGACATTTTCACTTGACTTTTGATGCTCCAATGTAGATTTTTCCTGCCCCAACGGCCATCATCATTTGCGCTATGGGCCTTGCCTATTGCCACTTCAGCTCACTGTTTCGTAGGGTTATGTTAGTTACATACTTTTGCTTTACGCATCTCTTCATTTCGAGATCGAAGAAAACTTAGCTCTTTTATGAAGCCCATAGTTGGAAATCATGTGTTGCATCCGTTTGAAGTTCCTATTTCACGTTGAGGATTAAAAATCCAAATAATTACTGCTTAATACGCAATTCAAGAGTTCAGTTTCCAATAGATACTGGAGTAAGTATTATATGAGTGTTCGACAATATTTTCTTCTTGTCCCTGTACATTTCAATATCTGTTGAGGTGAGAGGCTCGGTCAACGTTAACAGCACAATATCAAGATTATCCAGCATCTTTAATACATTGACTAATTCATCGGATATCAATCAGTGTGTGTGATAATTCAGCCAGCGTCATGATACATGTTGATTTTTCCCCAATGCGAATCTTATGTAGGAGAAGCAACCTAATTTTTCTTGCCAAGTTTTTTTTACAAATACACATATCCACTTATTAAAAATTTTAAGAAAACACATTAGTTGTTAGGTGCAAGATTTAACCCAGCCTATTGCACTTTATTAGGTGTGCGTAGTAAAAAAACTAAATATAAATCTTTAAAAAAGTTCCAAAGTCGATTTTAATTATATTGAAGTTTGTCATCATTCGTTCATGGTCTAATCGTTTAAACTGCCTCGGTAGCGCAGCGGTTAGAAGGTCGCACTTTAAAGTGACGGCTGCACCAGAGGTCCACAGGTTTGCGCACACACTTGTGCACTATAATATGTCCCGCGCAGTCTGTTCGTTTTTTGATTATAGTTTGAAGTCTCCATTGTTAGGATACATTTATTTATGTAAAAAATAGTTATAGTACAAAATTCGGTTGCAAGTCAATACGGCCAAAAACTGGTCATAAATAAAACAAAATCAGATTTTATATCCAGAAAAACATTTTTTGAGTAATTAATACTTATCAAATAATATGAGCAATGCAGACAAGAGATATTTTTGAATTATTCAAAGTCCTTAAACGGCAAGAACCTACTCGAACAACCAAAATTTTGCACACGCTCTTAGCGTTGGTTGCCTATCAATATGTGTACCTAATAATGTGACAAAATCTCCTAACATCGTGTTTAGTTTCTATCGTTAAGGAGTTAGAATTTAATTCTGGCCATACAATGAGTTTTCTATTTATTTGTACTACTATAACTAATATTATAAAGCTGAAATCTAGTTTGTTTGAACGCGCTAATCTCAGAAACTACTGAACCGTAAAAAAAAAATGTGTCGGATATATTATTAATCGACGAAGGTTTTGGGCTATAAAAAATCACGCTACGGGTTAGAAGAGCAGAAGATATATCCTTTCCTTTCCTTTATATCCTTTGGACATTCCCACACATCGCCATCTAGCCCCAAAGTAAGCTACTCAAAGCTTGTGTTATGGGTGCCAGACAACGGATATAATACTTAAATACTTTTTGTTTGTAAATACATACATGATATAAATAGAAAACTCCCAGACCAATACAAACAGACATGTTCATGCACACAAATGTTTGTATTGTGCGGGAATCGAACCCGCACCCGCTGCGTCGTAGGCGATTTCTCGACCACTACACCAGACGGGTCGTCATTATATCCTTATCTCACTAACTCGGTGATGAAGCGAACGATCTTTACGTAACTTTATATCGAGAGATCAAAATGAGCCGTTATATCAGAGAGAGCCGAATGAGTAAAGAGCTACTTACGATGATGCGAATGATTCTATATATAAACAAAAACCCTTTAATATGGATATGCTATTGTTTGTTGTCATACAATATATAACTACTAATAAGAAGCTCACAGTTTTTTGTACGTTTTATACTTATTACGTACGTTAATTATTTATATTACTTTATAAAGAAAATAATAACCATTTGATTTTTCTTCATACTAAGCAGGCTTAGGACTGTCAACCTAGATAAAAAATGTTAATGACAGTTTTTGAATTTAAAACACCTGAAAAGTAACTAACTCAATGTTTGTTTACTAATAAAATCAAGTTGTCGCATTCAGTAGTCCAAAAACTTGCTATTTGCTATTATTCCGACAGCCGAAGTGCGCCGGCTCTAATCACAAAAGAAACTAAAAAAACGTCAACAAGCATTCAACCAGCCAATATTTATAGAACCGCACGCAATGCAAATTGAACTTTATTTTGTTGACACTACGAGAACATACAGATTCTACCGTTTTACCGAGCCACGGTTCGGTCATAATACCTACGCACACTGCGAACGTATCTTCCCTTCTCTTTCTTTCGCTCTAGAAATGAAATGAAGCCGTCTTTCTTTATCACCGGCTTCGACTCAGTTAGTATATCTGAAAATTCAACTTTATCTCTCGGATATAGAGATTTATTTGAAACACAAGTGAGCTACGGATATATGAGCTGTTTGGGTGAGAGAGGTTTTTTATCTTTCTCTCGCGAGCTACACAAGTCTACTTGAAATTACCGTCTGGCATCACTGGTCAAATGAAACGCATTCATAAAAATGCGCCATCTATACTAGTTTGTTGTCAACTTTCCACCATGCCACATAGTTTTGTCGTATGCCGACAGAGGGTTAGAAGGGTAGTAAAAGCATGCTTTTATGCTTTTTACACTATTTTTGCCAATTATGGAAAAAAACAATGGTATTGAGTTTTTTTCTCTTTTAAACAACTGAAAATGTTTATTAACATATTTTTCGGGTATTATCTTCACGTATCTTACTCCTCCTCCTCCTCCTCTCCCTCCGGACCTCGGTTACGAGTAGACGTGCCTTAAAACTGTTAGTGAATTTATTAAAAATAAAATATTTAAAAATACTAAATTTAACTCAACGCAAAAAATAGGAGTGCAGAAGTCAGTTAGAGTATCGCTTAATAAGTGCTACGTGCAATGTGTTAGTGCGGGCATACAGCTGCACAGACGCACGCGCAACTCGGCGTGAACGCATGCATGTGCGCGCGAGTGCTACTGGTGGAACAAGGACAGCTACATTCTCTCAACAGCGCGGCGATCACACACACAGCGCTCCCTCGCTCACAATCAAACCGCAAGTACAATTGGCGAACTCCTCGGGTATCTGCGCGCCTAGTACAACGATTCAAAAATCGTATGATACACTGGCGGGAGTTTTTTAAGTGTGAATGTGGCTTGAACATAAGCAATCAATATCCCTAATCTATAGTGTGTTTATGCTTCCCTGGTAATTTTAAACTTAACCTACCTTGACAGAATAAGTTAAACTATCTGATATTTTCTTTATGGGCTCCTGGTGCGTTTTGAGCCTGTAATAGTGCAAAGTGACATCAACAATAACATTTACATAAAAACTTTAACTTCCTACCCAACTCTGAACTCCTAGTACCACAGATCAACATGCCGCTAAAAAGAACACCACCTCCCCCTACTGCTTCCCCCTCTCGTAGCGAGTCGGAACCCGATCTCAGTGGAGTGACCCTAAGGTCAAAACGTGTGCGAGAGGAGGAAGCCATGATTGATTTTATGGATGACATGAGAAATCTCCTTAGCGTATTCAAAACTGAACAAGATCGCAAACTGGACGCCCTTCAGGGTTCTATCGCTGGGATTAGACTGCAGCAAGAAGAGAAGTTGAACTCTCTGCAAGAAGCAACTGATGAAATAAGAAAGCAAAATGATGCTATACAAACATCCATGGAATTTCTCTTAAAGGAGAACTCAGAATTGAAAGAAAAAATGAAGAAAATGGAAAATGAGCAGCGAGAAAGCGCCGCATACATTCATATACTTGAAGACAAGATTGAGGGACTAGAACGACAAAATAGGTGTAAGAGTGTGGAGATACGTAACGTCCCCGTGTCCAAGACTGAGAGCAAGGACGACCTACTCGAGGTGTTCATGAAAATATCGACCGCCCTGAATGTAAACGCGTCTGCATCAGATGTCTGCGATATCTTTCGAATTAACTCGAAAACACCAACACAGAAGCCCATCATATGCAATCTAAGTAGTGTACTACTCAAGGATAAACTGTTGAAATGCTTAAAAAGCTTCAATAACTCCCACAAGGGAAACAGATTTAGTACGGAACATATACACATCAAAGGCGCATCTCAGCCAATATTCATCTCCGATAATCTGACTCCTAAAATAAGAAGATTGTTCTTCTTGGCCCGTGATTTTGCTAGCTCCAATGATTATACGTTCTGCTGGGTCTCCCACGGGAGAGTATTTCTGCGAAAAAGAGAGGGAGACAAACTCATTCGCGTTGATTCGGAGGCGGATCTTGCTGGGTTGCAAAATAAAAAGGCATGACTATACTCTAAGAATTATCTGTCGTGTATA
The DNA here is from genome assembly GCA_963924145.1 of Pyrausta purpuralis. Lineage (NCBI taxonomy): Eukaryota > Metazoa > Arthropoda > Insecta > Lepidoptera > Crambidae > Pyrausta > Pyrausta purpuralis. The sequence goes on from OZ001643.1 coordinate 28,035,532, forward strand.
AATTTTATCACTTGTCATACTTTCTGTTTATATATTATACTCTATAAACCTGTACAACACTACACACACTCACTCACACACAACCTTCATTTACCACCCCTCGTGTGCCCTGCATTACCAAACATACACTATTCACTCTCCCTCAAAAGCGTTTTTGCCAATTCACCTGAGTTACTAAATATTTTTAAACTGATTAAATTAAATACAACTGGAGCCTCGATCGCAATCATAAAATGCACCACTAAAGACAATTTAGCTTCATTATGGATATAAACCTAATTAACGATGATATCGATCGACTAAACTCCTTTGATTCATTAACATGCTTCCCCAATGAATGCGCATCTCACATTAACACTAAGAAAAAGCAATTAAAAATAGTTCACGCTAACATTAGGAGTATAAATAAAAATTTCGATGAACTCTGTGTTTTCTTAGCGGAGTTGAACATGTTGATCGACATAATTATACTGACAGAATGCTGGCTAAGTAAGGTTGATAACATTCCTTCTCTACAGGGTTATACCTCACACCGCTCAAAATGGTACAATCAGAACGATGGGGTTATTATGTACGTAAAATCAGAGATAAAGTGCAAGGTTTCTGTAGTCAACTTAAAAGATGCTAGCTGCTTAAAATTTTGTTTCAAACATGACACTGCAATCATAGGAATTTATAGGTCTCCGTTTAACAAAAAAATCGACAATTTCTTAGATTCACTGAATGATCTGTTATTATCCGTGGCTTCATTTAAGAATGTTGCTATTATTGGTGACCTTAATATAAATATTATCTCTGATAAAAGAGAACCTAAACCAGACAACTACTTAAATCTTTTAGCCTCTCATGGACTACTACCAGCACATAATTTCATTACTCATGACGACGCTTGTCTAGATCACGTCATGATGAAAACGAGTAATAAAACGACTACTATCGTTTCGAATGCTACATTCACTGACCATCTTCCTGTCCTATCGGTAATATACACAAACCAGTATACGCCATATCACAAAACCTTGACGCGGGTTAATGTACAAAATGTTGCAACCGATCTCGCTAAGACTGATTTCACAACAGTTATTGATACAAAGGATGCTAACCTTGCAGCAAACCTATTAATTTCTAAGATTTCTACATGTGTTCAGCAGAATACTAGTTCTGTCAAAGTTTCCTGCAGAAAACGTATAGTGAAGCCATGGATCACACCTGGACTTCTTAGATGTATCCGCAATCGAGATCGCCTGCATACCAAATGGAAAAGTAACCCCAACAATATTCTAATAAAAGTAACATATGTACGCTATCGCAACTTTTGCAATAAGCTTCTTAAGAAATTAAAGCACGCATACGAGCATAGTCAGTTCCTACAAGCTAAAAATAACCCCAAAGAGACATGGAAAATTATCAAAAACCTCACACATCTGAGCTCTCCTTTACCTCCTTCCACTGAGCTATTACACACATCTAATGATCCTCATCTCTCAATTAATAAAGTGAATGACTTTTTTGTTAATATTGGCCCAGATTTGGCATCTAAAATTATCGCGAACCCACACTCGCAACCCACATTTTTGAATGCATGGACAAAAAATTACCAATGCAACTCTATGGCTCTATTGGATACTGATGAGTCGGAGGTTAAAAATATTATTAGTAACCTTCAGACAGATTCTGCGGTCGGTTATGATGGAATTTCTTCTGCTGTACTAAAGGCCGCCAGTGATACTCTTACTACCCCCATAACATATCTCTGCAATCTCTGCCTGAAGACGGGCGTATTTCCAAACGCCTTTAAGAAGGCTCTGGTGCATCCAATTTTTAAGAGTGGCGATAGAAGCAGTGTCAATAATTATAGGCCTATATCTGTACTCACTTCTCTATCTAAAATCTTAGAAAAAGTTCTTAATAAAAGACTTATTAATTACCTGAACAAATTCAACCTTTTATCGGATAATCAATTCGGCTTCAGAAGTGGATTATCCACAGAAGACGCTGTCATAAATTTAGTAGACTTTGTTGCCAAAAATATAGACAGCAAAGCGAAAGTCATAGGAACCTTTCTTGACCTATCTAAAGCCTTTGACACTGTTTCTATCCCCATTCTTGTCCAAAAGTTGGAAGAGATTGGCATACGAGGATTATCTTTAAACATCTTCCGAGACTATCTCACTGAACGAAAACAATGTATTAAAATAAATACATTTACTAGTGATGACCAATATTTGTCCTATGGCGTACCTCAAGGCAGTGTGTTAGGACCGACCTTATTTCTTATATACATAGATAGCCTATGTCGCTTTACACTTCCACATTGTCGTATAATAACATATGCTGATGATACAGTTTTGTTGGTTCGGGACAGTACTTGGGACGGTGCCAGAAGTAGGACGGAGGATTCTTTGCGCGCCATTTCATCTTGGCTTAGCAAAAATCTTCTTACCTTAAATATTCAAAAAACTAAATATATGACATTCGCTGCTTCCAAGATATGCCAGCCTTGCTATGATGCATCCTATAGTATAAAGATGCATCACTGTGATGCCGCAAATTCCAACTGCGCATGTATGGCAATAGCGAGAACAGACTCCATTAAATATCTAGGAGTAGTACTTGATAGTACTTTATCCTGGACTCCACAAATAGACAGCATGGTATCACGTGTCCGAAAAATCATCCCTGTTTTCAGAAAACTTAGAAACTCTGCGGACTCCAAAACCCTGAAGCTCGTGTATTTTGCCCTAGTCCAGTCGATCCTCACCTACTGCATTCCATCTTGGGGAGGTGCCTGTTCCACTCACTTCTTAAAACTGGAACGAGCACAGAGAGCTGTCTTAAAAGTGATGACAAAAAAGCATTACCGTTACCCAACCGTTGATCTGTACAAAGACTGCGAAGTACTTACAACCAGGCAGCTCTATGTGCTCCAAATGACACTCCGAAGACATCGCTCGCTCCCGATAGTGGATGGTGTTAAGCATGTAGGCCGACGTATAAGATACAGAGTATGTGAACATGTTCCTTACAGAACTGCCCTAGCTGGCAGGCAATACTACATTAAAAGTTCTCAAGTTTATAATAAAATTAACAAGGATCTTAACATTTTTAGCAATAACTCAAGAAAGTGTAAACTAGTATTGCGTCAGTGGTTGCAGGGGCTGTCATATGTGGAAACTGAGGACCTGTTGAAAATGTCTACCCTATGAATACATAATATTAAACGAAAATAATATAAATCTTAACTTCTGCTAGGGCAAACACAAACGCTTACATGTACATACATTAACAGAATTACAAAAACACACTGCATACGCTCGCACGCTCACTCACAGACACACACACCCACACTCATACACACACAACACACACACACACACACACACACACACACACACACACACACACACAAACAAACATTCATCTGTTGATTAAAAAAAAATTGTAAATCTACAAATAATATATACCTATATTTAAAGATGGCAATAACTTACCTGAGTCCTGTAAGTCCGGCGGAGGGCGCTAACGACTGTCATACAGTTTTAAAACAAAACTAGTACAGCCGTTAACGTTCAACCGTATCTAATTAGTATGTCGCCAATACCTTGTACCTATTTTAAGATACCAGATGTATTAATTTGTACCAATAAACTTTTTATTATTTTTATTATTATTATTTATTATCTTAGGATTTTAGTCTATCTAATAAACAGTAATTGCGCTAGCTATACATGTGTCGCCATCTATTGAGAAATTTTAAAGGCTATGTAACTTATGTACCGAATGAGACCCCGTGATATATATATATTCAGACTTGGCCATCGCACTAAATAATTGAATTTACATGTGTTTTCAGGCGATTGAATTTACACGTGTTTTCAGGCGATGGCCAAGTCTCAATTTAATAAAAAAAATATATATAAAACATTAAAGAATTTTAATATTGCTATGCGTCACTATAAGATGCTGTTAATTATTACGTAACAACTTAATGCTTCGAGTACGAAGATTCCAGATACAACTGATTTTCAATTGTTATGGACCACGATCGTGGTCCTAGAGACTGGACGTATTAAGACAGAAAGTCGCTTAAGTAGAGACTGAATAAATTAATAACCGACTTGGTATTACATCTCACAACTTTTTACAGCAGAACAACTGAGTTGCGAGACTTGGTTTTTTTGACAAGTATTGTTTTTGATGGGATAACGCTTACAGGGCGCTGTTGCGGCTGCCCCGCTTCTGCAGCGCGTCGGGGATGTTCGCTGTAGCGCACGTTGATGGCTTCTTTGCGACAATGCGCAGGCGAGCAGCCTCGATAGCGCGGCGGATGCGGGCCAGCGGCAACAGCCTCCTGACTGTAGTCGCAGGGCGGATGGATGGTCCTTTCATGCGACACTGGATGTCACTACACGCACCGGTGCCCAGTAATAATTACATTTACTAACATAGTCACTACGCAATCTTTGTTTCTAACAAACTTGGACTGATTGTAATTGTCTGACATTGAAATAAATTATTATTATATAAAACCAAGATATAAATATTCATTATAGTGTTTATAAAATAAGATTAATGTATTTTTAAGTAACTTAAGCCGATTTTACCAACGTCAGATAAGGAATATTCGTAATATTTTTTGTCGAGAAACTTTTCCACATTAGGTCTTTAGAACATTTCAAGTCGTAATTCAGTGGCTGAGAGTCTTTCATTGTTTGTAAATAGTCAATTGTAACAAGTCAATAGGGGCTAATAGTGTAAGACGTGTATACAGGGTGTTGTTTTGGTCAGCGACTTGTATCGTATCCGTCAATACTAAGGGTTGTTTTATGAGTTTACTTCTGTTGATATTCCTCCATATATTTTTGTCGTCGGCGTCATGGAGAGTGGCGTGGAAATTAACATCTACCGCAGTGCGAATCTGGTCGGACCATCTTATTGGGCTGCGTCCTCCTTTTAAGCACCGGAGTTTCCAGTACTTATCACCATCAATGTTTGTTTTTTAATTTAGAACCTATTTTTCACATCCCAAGAAGGTAACACGGTGTTGACAGTCAACGGGCAAAGGTTCAAGAAGACATCCGTCTTCAGATGTACCGGACAAACCTATGGTTTAATTAAGATTTTCTGATGCAACACTCTCTAACTTATATTTGCTTTGATTTCGTTTGGTTTTTTATTTTGGTTTAAGCAATATTATCGATTTCTGCGTTACCAGCTCTATTGCTTTATTTACACCAGTTTGTGACTTTTGCAGCTAGTAAATTAAGCATAGATAAATAAATAAAAACTATATAATTTAAAGCGGAGTATGTTACAAAAACAATGGCTCTAAGGTCCTGAAAAAAGACATACAGACTTTCAACAAGCTAGAAGAGAGAATCGGAATGATAATTTGGAGATATAACAAGCAGAGCACAAGGTGTAACGCCAGTCTGGATCGTCGATACCTAAATACTGAAATAAGTATAAAGGAGGAGATACACCTATTTGGAGATATTTTTTTTGCTAGCCATAAACTACACACTTAAATACCTACCTAAACTGTGTAGGTACTTTATAAACAGTAGGTTTTTGATTTATATTTTATAGAATACTGAAGCTAGGTATCAGCGCAAGGTAAGACCACAAGTTGTTCGCTGTTAATATTTAAGAATCTTAATTTTATTTTAGTTATTAAAATAATATATTTTTAGTTTCTGTACCTTGAAAAGAAATAAACAGAACCCTTAGCTTATACTAGTATCTATAGTTAGTAGTAGTATAGTTATCTTTGTTGTTTTTATACTTCTGCTTATTTAACTTCTACAATTCTAATTAGAACCTCACATTGAATAAATTAGACTAATTGAAAATAAAAGTCAAAAAGTCAGAAAACAAGGAAGAAAAAGAATAAGCTTTATGAATAAGCAAATTTTTAATGTCGTGTCGTATCTGGAGGTTAAGATAATGGCGAAAAAACCGGAAAGATTGGAAATAGCTTCACCAACAAAAGCTGAGCTATTAAATTTAATAATGGTGACCAAAATGCAAATATTACATGGTATTGTTTTTTTTTTCTAGCATCATTCGTTACTAAGCGGAACGGCACTAAAGTTCTCATCGTAGACGGTAAGACATTTAACAAGCAGGGTGGTGCAAGGGACGGCAAGACAGTATGGCGGTGCAACCGGCGAAATTACGGCTGCAACGTACGCGCTTGGACCGTTCAAGACGCTGTTGTAAGGATCAAAGGAGAACATATACATTGAAATTAGGGTTTGAGAGAACAATGTGGCTAAAAGTGTCACAAATTTGGGGAGCAATGAAAATAGAGAGTGGTAAAAACAACTTATACATTGGTCCGGGAGTGAAGACACATGGATATACCTGTTGTATCTCTTTTTGTTCTTAGTATTAAATATTATGAGTCAAAAACAGTGATTGATTGATTGATATAATACTTAAAATAGTATTACCGCTTGTAATACGAAACCAGCATGTTTATTAATGCCAATAATTATACACAAGTACATAAAAAATGTAAAAACTCAACCTATTCATTTTATTTTGTTTAAATTACGTTTTTTCATAGTCAGCCAGCATTAGGTTTTGGTTTTAGCTTTTCGCGAGTCTTCAAGGTTTTACCGCAGTCTATATTTTCTGTTTAATGAATACCTAGTCGGTAATAGGTAATGGATCCCGACTATTGCAAGACACATAGGTATTATAGTTAGAGAAAACAAGCTTGTTCAGCTAAACTGCGAATTAATAAGTACAAGAGACCCAACTAGAAGATAACCACCTCACGAGTACCTTCTATGGTCAGACGAATTTATAAATGATCTTCTTCTATAGTACTAGCAAATGTTTTTCTCTGAGAAACATGTTCATATTTTTTAGTACTTTTTTCGTAAGCAGACCATATGGTATACTACGCAATGTGTCGCGCGGGCGCACGCACGCAACTACCTTTGTGTGCGCGCGTTGCTACGTACGAGCGCTCCGGGCGCGTATGCATTGCAGGTAGTAAATAAATGCTTATTTTTAATACCTAGAAATACAAGTAGTTTCCCAGCAATTATTTTTCCACACCTAGTATATTAAGTAATAAAATAAGCGAACGAAATGATGTAAAAAGTAACCTAAATAATGTGAATTTTTTACAAGTGTGTTAAGTGTATGAGCCAAAAATAACATTAAATAATAAAAATTCCGAAAAAGTCCCTGATGCATAAAATCTATACTAATATTATAAAGCTGAAGAGTTTGTTTGTTTGTTTGTTTGTTTGAACGCGCTAATCTCAAAAACTACTGGCCCGATTTGAAAAATTTTTTTTATGTTGGATAGTCCATTTATTGAGGAAGGCTTTAGGCTATATAACATAAAGATACGACTCATAAGACCATAGCAGAAATGAAAAATGTTGCGAAAACGGGAGAAAGATATTCCTTTTGAGAGCTTCCGCTGCATACGCTGCGGAAACCGCTTAAGTTACACAAAAATCATGAATGACAGGATTGTTCAACACTAAGAGTTCTATAATAAAGTCCGCGACAGCATATGTCTATCTTTTATGGTTGACTTACTACAACCTTTTTTATGTTAATAAATTTGTAAAAAAATAATGCATTATTTTTAGAGGTGTATTATACACACAGGTATTTATTCTTATCAAAATAAATACATTCATCATCACGAGCATTTCATTTAGAAGCAAGTTGCCCTTAATATCATTTGATTTCAATAAATATCTTAGGAGCTATCACAGTTTGAACATAACTCCGCACCAAAATAATGTTCGCAGCTTAAGTACAAAGTGCGCTTGCTATATTATAAAGCTGAAGAGTTTGTTTGTTTGAACGCGCTTATCTCAGGAACTGCTGGACCGATTTGAAAAAAAAAATCTGTGTTGGATAGCTTATTTATCGGGAAAGGCTTTAGGATATAAAACATGACGCTGCGACGGGAGGGGAGGGTGCAAACTCAAAACGCGCGGACGAAGTCGCGGGACACTGCTAGTTTATAATATAGCCTATCATGATACACATTTTCTGACCATAAGACAAAAGATACATTTTTATTTATTTATTCATTTATTTTTAGTCTAGCTTAATGATTTTATCGTAAACAGAGAGCTATTACAATTTTATTATATTAAATTTATCATATGAAAGTTTTTGGATAGTTTTGAAGTGCTCTAAATAGCGTACAAATCATTTTTTTAATGATGGACAGTACCTAGTCATTCAAATAATTGAAATATTATTGTAATTCATGTTATGTTTTTTTTTCAGTACATAAAATACCAAATGTCTACGGAAAGAAGAACATGCTGATAGGTAACGGGTTTACGTTTTCTGAAACCTCGCCAACTTACTGGTATTGCAGTAAGAAGAGACTGGGTTGCAAAGCAAGCGTACGAACTGATAGGAAGCAATACCTTTTTACCGTTAAGGGGTATCACACACATGACCCGCCGAAAAACGTAATACATTCTAGCGGAAACTTTATCAAATTGAATCCATGAGTTTGGTCGTTTGAAAGACTCGGAAGCCAAAATTGTGTACTATTGTGTATGTTGGGCGCACTAATAGTTTAAAAAAAATCGAAAACTGGATTATATAGGATATTCGATACTGTTTTTGTTGCATAATAATTAAGTATTGTTAGCTCAATTCTAAATTATACCAATTAACATGGCACCACTGAGTAAAGTACCTACACTACACCTACTTCACTTTAGTAAAAACATCAGTAGCTCTTCTTTCTAGCCGATTCTAAAAACTTACCGTGCAAACCTCGTATTCGTAAAAGTAAATACATCAATAAATAAATAAATACACTAAGGTTGATGAAAAGCGCTTAGTCCGTATCAGTATAAGAATAAACAAATAAACCGAATTTTATGATTATATTAGGAAAATACAAAGCCCGAAATTTTCTCAAATTGCAACACTTATATCTTCCATTACAGAATGCACAGGATTCAGCACCTATAGGTCACTACTGAATATCGTTTTTTTTTCGATATTTACGAAAACATTTAATTTTAAATTCTTTTTTTTTTCATTTTTACTGAGATAGCTTCTTAGATATTTTCTGAAATACTGTGATAAACAGGGCAATTCAGTTAAAAATGAAATGGTCATGATGATGTATATGTTTATGGTAATAAGAATAAATACCCGTGTGCAGCAAAATAGTTTTTTTTTTTAAATTAAATTTATGAACATATCAAATTTTTTAGTGAGTAAACCATATCATATAGACCATGTTGTTGCGGACTATATTGTAGATCTTTTAAAGGAAAATCATCCCGTCATACATGATTTTTGTGTATCTTAAACGGTTTACGCTTTTTACGCAAAGGAAGCTCTCAAAAGAAATACTTTCCCTCCGTTTTTGCAACTAGGACTTGATAACAATACATGCGATTTTTAGGTTTGTAAAATACCAAGTATTTACGGAAAGAAAAACATGCTCATGGTGAACGAACGGGTTTACATTTTCTGAGTACAAGCACACTCACTGGTATTGTACTAAGAAAAAACTCGGATGCAAAGCAGCAGTGCGAACTGGCATGGAACAGAACTTGATTGGCATCAAGGGATACCATACGCATGACCCGCCGAAATATGCTGTTCATAGCTGGAAGATCATCAAATTGGACTGAAATGAGATGCTGATAAATTATTTTTTTGCTTGACATTAGCATATGTTCTATGACGATCTTGAACTTGGATTTATATGTAACTGACCTCTATGATTTGCAATATAAAGTTATCTATCTTCCCATTGATTCAGATGATTGGTAAGGTAGGTAAGGTAAGTTTAAATATTATGTTTTTTGAAATTTATTAATATAAAAAACCTAGTAACGACATGTTTGGAGCTTAGATCTCCCTGACTACTGAACCAGCGATCGCGGGTATGAATCCTGCAAGGGAAAATTGTTTGTGTGATGAAAACGAACATTTATACCTGTCATGTCATGGATTTTATATGTATTTTAGTATTTGAGGGAGATGGCCCAGTCATACTCGTTCTCTGGACCTTTGTAAAACAGGGTAGAAAATTATTCACCACGAAACCAGATAATGGAAGTTTTGACAAAAAAAAGTAACTTCTTATAGTTAAGTATTTTTAAGTCCTTTGTTATGACGATGGGGCTGCATTCTCATATGTAAAAGAATAACAACCAGCGGATATTTTTTGTTTTTCGCTCTATAGTATTATATATCCGTCCGTTTTGGTTTGCTAGCCGAATAATGTAAACAATCTTTTCATAACTTTAAAAATAATATAAGTGCTTTAAATTCATTTCCTATATGATTTAAAAAGATCTCTGTGCTAAACGATGAATTACCTATGTATTTGATCAGTTTTGTGTTTATCCTTTTATAATATGAATTATTTCTATAAAAAGGACTTTCGAGATTGTTTACAATATTCGACAAGCAAAAAGAAATGGATTTTAAATCGTTATATATTATGTACTTTATTTTACAACCAAAATTTGGACAAACGGTGGACTTATAACGCCATATGGCATTCTTTTGTTCGGTTGATAACTCTTGAATGATTTTTGTTCTTTTAGTACATACATCATGGTGCGTTGGTATAGTTTCCACGTATTTTTGGGAAGCAAGTATTATTTGCTTTAGAATAGTTTTGATGAACAAATATAGTTTATTCATGCGTTATATCTTAAAGGATTTTGGAAATATTGTTTATATTTTCGTTTTTATTTGCCTTGATACATCTTTTTTTTGAGTTTAACCAGATTGTTAAAGACTTTAAAAAATTACCCTGTTAAAATTTTTTGAATATACGTAAATGTTTCGTTTTTATTTTTACGTATTTTTCGCTACCAATTTACAATTATATTTTTTTATCCTTGCTTAGTTAATAATTTTAGTTGTTGAAAATGCTCCTTTTTTATATTGTGAGTGTAGCATAACTTAAGAATGATATGTTTTTATACTGTTAACCTTAATAATAATGTTTATTTATACTGGTAATGACATTCGACAAACAAGATTTTTTGGCACGATCTAGCCATTTCGCTTATTGGCTACGGATTTTTTAAAAGTAATGTTATTAAATGAAATAATCGAAATAAGTAAAAAACAGTAAAGCTTTACTGTAAGTCGCTAACATTTCATACAATAGCTGAAGTTTAATAAATTGGATACGCTAGTTGTTAGCCTAAAATATTCTCTTTACATTTTGTAAGTTTTGGTTGTTTACAAAAATAGTGTGTTTTGGTGGTTTTTGACTTTACCTACCAAAGAAAGTTTTATACCTGTAATAAATTGATATATTGATAGTTTACTTTTAATAATGATAGTTGGGGTATATGTGATTCTCGAAACAATTTAAAACGAAATGTGATAATAATTGTAAAATATTTTAAATTAAAAAAGTGTAACTTTACGATTTATACAACAAGTTTTGTTGAATTAACTTAAATTAAATTATATCTTTAAATTAAATTATGAATCTTTACATTAATAGGTATGATAAAAGCTAAAATACCAGGCCACTCAGAAAGTATTGCGAAAAAAATTTTTATGTGGAAAACTGCCTAGTTAGAATCTTTTTAGAAAATATGATTATTCATAAGTAAAATCAGGTGTGTTTTATTTTGAAAATTTCCCTTCACATTTTTTGGAGGCAATTCAAAGTATCGCGTCTGACTGTAAAATGAATATACGCTGGAAACATTTTACAGCTATGATTTTTTACGATTTCAAGTGTCTGAAACCGGAAGAATCGTCCGATAGACTTCAAATGGCATTTATGGATGAAAGTGGCCTTGGAGGGGCCAATGCCATCGTGTATCGTTGGTATAACGAATTCAAGCGCGGTCGACCAACCTTGGGGGATGAATAACGTAGCGGTCGCTTTAACGGTTATTACGAAAAAAAACGTGCTGGCAGTGAACATTTTAATCTAAGATAATAGGCGAATTACATATAAGGTGATTTAGCACATAATATGTGCTAAATCACCTTATATCGCCGATGATGATATATGAACGCTTCCCGATTCTTTAATATTATTAAAGAATCGGGAAGCGTTCACGAGATTCTACACGGGCATCTTCGCGTGAGGAGGATAGTATAACTCTGGGTGCCGCACTACCTCACCGTCAGTACAGGTTATTAGACCTGGATTTATCAATACGATCCAGAAACCTAGCGCATGTTGACAGTTTTGGTGTTTCAAAATGAACCAACGCCTACCAAAATAGCTTGAAAGCTACCTAGCTTTTTGGAGTAGGTTTCGAAATATGGTTAATAACTAAACATCTGTTGTTTTTTATCAAACTAGCTTTGAAATACAAAAAAATATATAAATAACGCGCTTTACTTCGTTCGTGGAATTTTTGAATCTTAGCGTTACGTTTTTAGGTACGATAAATTATAAATTTTGTTTAAACGATCATCTTTTTCTATTTAGTATCTGGTGTAATTGTTCAAATTTAATAAAAGGTTCGGCTATACATAAGAAAAATCAAACCCTTTTTTATCTCGCAGGGAAGCTGATAACTCTTCGCACCGGAACACGAGTGTTGGCTTGGAAAGATTTCACTTACAACCGGAGGCAAGCGACGCACCACCAAAGATGGCGGTGGTACTGTGCGCATTACCACAAAGGCTGCAAGGTCAGCCTCATCACAAATCGAGAGCTGAATATCTTAGTAAAAAGTGGGGAATACACTCACCCTCCACCCAATTATTACCAAAGTAGAGGGGTATATTATAAGGTCTAGGTTTATGTCACTATCGTAATTTCCAGCCCTTGTGGCAGTTTTTCTAGGGTCGAGTCTCCTTATGCAATTGCGACAGAGAGCTGTGTTCTGAGTGTGCGTACAAGGGCAAATAAATTAATCTTGTGACATTCTAAAACTAAATAAAATATATAGTGACTTTGACTGCATATGTCATCTCACTACATAGGTAAAAATCTAATAGATAAAAATCTATTATCATTCTTCAGCTGTTTTTATCTGTCTTTGAGCGCTTTCACACTTAAGCGACTTAAGCAGCGCGACGGTCGCGCGATAGCCGCGCTGCTGATCATTTTTTTTACTTTCAATATTTTACATATTTATGTACAGACAGCTGCTGTTGCTTTAATGTAAAAGTGCAATTAGAGCGCTTTCACACTTAGGTGACTTTAGCAGCGGACGGTGGTACGATACATACTCACCTCACAGACTTCGTGCTGATTGGTTAAGGATAGTTATGTTATTGTATGTAAATTAAAATCAAAATCAAAATTACTGTATGAAAATTGACATATGAAAAAAAGATTTTCATTTGTCAATATCGTATCACATGTGTAATTTTCAACTCAAAACGAAATTCAGTTTTCTCTTCGAGAGCAATGAATCCGGGTCACTTAAAGAATCCTAAAAATCTCGGAAACTAAAAATGCTAGGTTAATGCAATAAATCGTATTTAATAGACAATGTAATACTCCTTAAATGAAGGTATTAAAACTTCTTAGTTATTGTAAAGTTATATCATAAAAAAATCAAATTTGAAAAAGGGCCACTTTCGAAGATGGAACTACGAAATTACAGCATTTGGTTTTGCTTTTGTTTGTAATCTGTCATTTATGTGGGTACATAAACCATGTTGATAGTGCTCTATATTCATTATTCAAGCTGAAATTATGTCGCTTACGCCTGAAGAATGCACCAGAATACTTACAATGCTAGAAACCGGCCGGAGTCAGCGCGATACAGCCAGGACTGTTGGTGTGTCGCTGTCAACAGTACAAAGAGTTCTCCGACGTTACGAAGAAACTGGTTCTAATCTACGCAGACCAGGAACGGGCAGAACCAGGTGTACCACAACACGAGAAGACCGATACTTGGTGAACACCACGCTTCGAAATCGCTTTCTCACAGGAACTGAACTCACAAATCAGTATCGACGCCTAGGAGAAAGTAACCCAAGTGCATGGACAGTAAGACGTCGGCTTGCTGAATCTAACTTAAAACCCCTTAGACCTGCAAACGGCCCTAAACTGGAGCGTGGGCATCGTATTTCAAGACTAAGATATGCCCAGAGCCACGTAAATTGGAGTATTGAAGATTGGTCAAAAGTTATGTTCTCCGACGAATCAAAATTTATGCTCTACAAGCACGATGGAAGACACAGAGTGTATCGAAGACCAAGGGAAAGATTCAAGCAAGCATGCATCGAAGAAAAAGTAGCCTACGGTGGTGGGTATGTACTTGTGTGGGCCGGAATTTCTTCTGAAAGTCGCACAGAGCTGGTGATCATAGAAAACGGCTCTTTAACTAGCGTAAGATATGTGGAAGAAATCCTCAATGATCACGATGGTCCATTTATGGTCAATTTAGGTGAGGATGCTATATTTATGCATGACAATGCCCGACCTCATACAGGTAGGATTGTGAATGACTACCTTCAAGAGATGAACATTACTCGTATGGAGTGGCCAGCGCGCAGCCCGGATATCGACCCGATCGAGCATGCTTGGGACGAGCTAGGCAGATGCGTAAAATAACGAAACCCTCAATCACGCTTCGTGAGCTCAAAATTACTCTCACAGAGGAATGGGAGAATATTCCCCAAAATCGTATAAGGAACTTGGTGTACAGCATGCCAAACCGCGTAAACGCAGTAATGGAAGCACGAGGAGGCAATACGAAGTATTAAAATTCAAGAAAATCGTAATAAAGTTCAAAAATGTCATGTTTCCTATTTTTGATTTAAGGAGAGATCAGCAGTTTTTTTCTTTATGTAATTTTGTGTTAATAAAATGTATGGTGACTCATATTTTTTTTACTTTCATTTAAGGAGTATTACATTGTCTATTAAATACAATTTATTGCATTAACCTATCATTTTTCGTTTCCGAGATTTTTAACATTCTTTAAGTGACCCGGATTCATTGCTCTCGTGTAGTTTATTTATATAATTGATTTGTTTGCTTCTGTAAAACTCATTAGTTAAGGACCAAGTTAAGGACCATTTGGTCTGTTTAAGCCATATTTTACAGTATGATGTTTTCAATTTGTTTTCAAGTGAATGGAGTCACTTATTTAAGGATCATAAAGGTTGTAAAAGTTTTAAAGATTTATTCAGATATCAGGTTTCTTTACAAGAAATACCAAGCACAATAGTCCACTAAGGTTGTACAAGTATAAATCTACGTTAGAAAATATGTTTTCTTAATGAAAATATTATGCTTCGGTTACGCTTACTAACATAGTTTAACTTCACATAATGTGACAAGCTTTGAATTGCTTTAATTTCTATTTAATTGCTACTTTTAAAAACCATGTCATATCTCAAGTAATCGTCTTATTATTTTTCAGTGGGCGAAATAATAATGTTGAAGAAAAGTATGAACACCCTGCTATTGGGTGGTTACACATACAATCGGATGACGAGGTCGGTCGCTGGTCTCCGCTGGCGGTGTACTATGTATGAAAAGGGGTGCCCTGCTTCAGTGTGTACCAACGAATATCTAGTTCCAATGAAGTTTACGAAAATCCACAGCCATGACAAGCCGATGCTCACAAATGTAACAAACTTTAATATTTTATAACTTTGTTGTACCTACTTAAGATAAATGCTGCATGGAATTTAGTAATTTAGTGTTCATCATCATCAGTAGCAGCCAAAAGACGTCCTCTAGTGAGCATAGGCCTCCCCACAGTTTTTCAAGTAGTCTGCATCCAGTGCGTATCCAAAAAAATGAAATATTGCCTAATAAATATAAAAGATTAACAAATAATTATGAAAATTAGTTAATATTAATATATAAATATTTTCAGCAAACAGTGTTAACTAATATAATTCAAGTGTTAGAAATTATTGTAGAGTAAAATTTATTGTTTAGTTGCTAAGTGAAACGTGATTTTGGTGAAATTAATTGATCTCATGTGTTTTTTATTGATAACCACATTATTAACTAAGTAAATAGGTGCTTATAAATATACTAAGTTTTTTTTATGGAATCAGAGAGATGCAAACTGTTTTTTCGATATCCCCTGATTTCTTCTGCACGTTTTTAGAATAAGCGTGTTCAAACAGGTCTTATATATCTTTCCGGGTACCTTCAGCATGCTTTAGAATGTTTTTAACACTCATAGTGTCATATTTTATATTCATAAAGATGAAATAAGAAACCAAAAATTTGCGCACGGGCGGGACTTGAACCAGCAACCTTTTGGCAAACCGGGCCAAACGCTCTTACCAATTGAGCTACCGTGCTGTTAGTCCGACCCTACGAAATTTGTGGTTTCTTATGAAAACGTCAATTGCGTGACGCTTAGCGCCATCTAGCCGTCTGTTTATGAAACAGATGGCCCAAGCAGTTATTCTTTACAGAATAAATTCAACTTGGAAATTGATGTCGCTTCGCTATCTAATGCTTTAGAATGTTTTTAACACTCATAGTGTCATATTTTATATTCATAAAGATGAAATAAGAAACCAAAAATTTGCGCACGGGCGGGACTTGAACCAGCAACCTTTTGGCAAACCGGGCCAAACGCTCTTACCAATTGAGCTACCGTGCTGTTAGTCCGACCCTACGAAATTTGTGGTTTCTTATGAAAACGTCAATTGCGTGACGCTTAGCGCCATCTAGCCGTCTGTTTATGAAACAGATGGCCCAAGCAGTTATTCTTTACAGAATAAATTCAACTTGGAAATTGATGTCGCTTCGCTATCTAATGCTTTAGAATGTTTTTAACACTCATAGTGTCATATTTTATATTCATAAAGATGAAATAAGAAACCAAAAATTTGCGCACGGGCGGGACTTGAACCAGCAACCTTTTGGCAAACCGGGCCAAACGCTCTTACCAATTGAGCTACCGTGCTGTTAGTCCGACCCTACGAAATTTGTGGTTTCTTATGAAAACGTCAATTGCGTGACGCTTAGCGCCATCTAGCCGTCTGTTTATGAAACAGATGGCCCAAGCAGTTATTCTTTACAGAATAAATTCAACTTGGAAATTGATGTCGCTTCGCTATCTAATGCTTTAGAATGTTTTTAACACTCATAGTGTCATATTTTATATTCATAAATATGAAATAAGAAACCAAAAATTTGCGCACGGGCGGGACTTGAACCAGCAACCTTTTGGCAAACCGGGCCAAACGCTCTTACCAATTGAGCTACCGTGCTGTTAGTCCGACCCTACGAAATTTGTGGTTTCTTATGAAAACGTCAATTGCGTGACGCTTAGCGCCATCTAGCCGTCTGTTTATGAAACAGATGGCCCAAGCAGTTATTCTTTACAGAATAAATTCAACTTGGAAATTGATGTCGCTTCGCTATCTAATGCTTTAGAATGTTTTTAACACTCATAGTGTCATATTTTATATTCATAAAGATGAAATAAGAAACCAAAAATTTGCGCACGGGCGGGACTTGAACCAGCAACCTTTTGGCAAACCGGGCCAAACGCTCTTACCAATTGAGCTACCGTGCTGTTAGTCCGACCCTACGAAATTTGTGGTTTCTTATGAAAACGTCAATTGCGTGACGCTTAGCGCCATCTAGCCGTCTGTTTATGAAACAGATGGCCCAAGCAGTTATTCTTTACAGAATAAATTCAACTTGGAAATTGATGTCGCTTCGCTATCTAATGCTTTAGAATGTTTTTAACACTCATAGTGTCATATTTTATATTCATAAAGATGAAATAAATACCTTCAGCATATTTTTCCTAATCAAGTCAATTAATTTATAGATTCGGTCTAGATAACAACTAGCCGTGGCGATGACACTCTTGAGATAGGTAAACATAGATACACGAAAGAATATTGCGTTAACCAAGGAGATAGCTTGAACACAAGATGGCAGTGTACCAAGTAGAATTTTGGCTGCAAAGCTTATGTGTTCACTAAGGACGACGCTCTGCTCCAATCTGGCGGCATCCATAATCATCTTATTGAATAAACTTATGAAAAACTGTTTCAAATCCAAATCTTAGGTACTGTATCAGATAATAAAAATATGTATGAATGGTTTTGGATGTGTACCATCTAAGTAGTAGAATTGGTAAACTCTACAATAATCAAAGTTGACCATGGAATGTGCACTCTATGTCCCTGGCTTAATTAAAAGCCGTATCATCCGCAATTCTAGTGTGATTTTATTAAATTGTATTAACATTGTTTTTTAATTGTTTACTGGTGTTATAAATAATATGATATTAGTCATAACAAATAATATAAGTCCAGTTTTTATAGGCACCGCCACCATAATAAACAAAGCACACGGTGTGCTACTTTAAATGAAAATACAATTAGTTCTGAAATATTGTTAGTCATAAAAGTTCTTAAAAATTGTTGTTGTAATTATCATTGGTGTACTATAAATTGGAATTTCATTACGTACTTTTTTTCAGAACCGGTCTTCCTGAAAACCAGTCGCGGCAGTCATATTCTTGTGATCGGCAAGCATAAATACACGAAAGATTATTGCGTCAAGCAAGGAGACTACTTGAAGACACGATGGCGGTGTACCAAGAGGAACTTTGGCTGCAAAGCTTATGTGTTTACTTTAGACGACGTTCTGCTCAAATATGGCAGCAGCCATAATCATGTTACAGAATAAAGGAAATCGCTAAAAATATCCTATGAAGTGTACACCGGATGTCAGTGCAAATATAGAGTCGTACAAAGCACGGACAAAACCTTCAAGAGGCCAGATTTGACACGCACGCATCCGCCCGTCACTCGCAATTATCAAGTAATTTTAAATATTTTACAATTCTAATGTAAAAGTAAATAAATAATATTATTTTACTAAGATTTTTTTAAGTAACAACTCATTGAATGATAGCTTTGTTCTGGTAGTACTTAAATATTGTGCTTCTTTGTAGGATAGTAAGACACGAGTTCTTTTAGCATTCGCCCCGTATGAAAATTATACGAAAAAAAGTCAAAACGGCTAAGTTTTCTAGTGCTATATAAATTTTCATAAATATAATCCATTTGAAATTTAAATTTCTCTGCTTTTCAGTGGAATGGGCATTTAACACCAGCGGCAAAGAGATACTTATAGTCAACAGGTACTCGTTCTACTGTAAAAGGATGTTCTCAAAGTCATCAGTTTGGGCGTGTACCATCGGCGCTCCGTGCAAAGCCAAGGTCATACTTGGCTTGGACAAGACCTTTAAGAGGTCGGATTTGACTCACACGCACCCACCCAAGAAATATGTCATTCGCAATTCCATTTATATTAAGGTGTACATTTTAAAACTCTTCTGTTAAAAAGTAGATATAGAATAGATATTTTATAGGTATCTGTATATACTTTCTAATTTGTATGTAGTAATTATGATTGCCTTATCAATACGACGAGGTGTTAGGCGTGACAGCAGCCAATCATCACATCAATGCATCTTCGGTTTGCCCTTAATAAACCGTTTAAAAACGTTATAATTATTTAAAAGTTAGATTACTGGATTTATCTCTATTTAAAATATCGTAATAAGCTTTATCCGGTGTTCCGTTTTCCCATTCTGGTCTATGAAGGGGGAACAGGGAAATGCATCGTATATGATAAACACAGAGATAACACACTTGTGTCATCTCTCAAATTTCACCGGAGTCTTTCCTAAGGTATTGAAAAGAGCTATTGTAAGTCCCATTTTCATGCAAGGTGGTAAAAATGAAGTAACTAAATTTAGACCGATATCGGTCTTGTCGATTCTATCGAAAGTCATGGAAAGGGTTGATGCAAAAAAGAAATTCTTCGGTCTTTTTTCTTGATCTTATAAGGCCTTCGATACAATTCGATCCCCATATTGATCAATAAGCTAAAGTGTCAGTCAAGACATCGTGAGCTAAACATTTTTCTAAGTTCTAAGATATATAGAATATATCTTAGAACTTCTAAAATAAATTATTTCATTCATACGCACTCTTACATGTGCTTGAGAATACAGTTTTTACTAGTTTCAATGTCAGAGACTCACTTTTTCCGATTCAACATTTGTTACTATTACCTTTTAAGTATTTAATACTAAACAAGCAACTGTAAACATTATTGGGTAAAAAAAATTTTATTTTTGCAGCGAAGCATATTTTTTATCAATGTTTCCTTATGTAATATAAATAAAAATATGTAATAAATGTAACATATTTGTCTATACATATTTTTAATATTCTCCAAACCTAAAATAAAGATACGTGTTTATGTGGTTGTGTGGCAATATTGTTAGATAGTAAAACTCTAATAACCCTTTTAGTCAACTACGTCTGGAACAAATCGGGGAAGCAGCTGGTCATCGTGAACGGCTACACGTTCTACTGCGGAGTCAAGGGCGCCAAGAATAACATTTGGAGGTGCAACAAATGGGGAGCTTGCCGGGCGCGCCTGATCATGACAGTGAATGGAGACGTGTTGAATGCACGCCTGGAACATTCGCACAATCCTCCACCGTTTGTCATTAGAAATGGCATTTATTACAAAATCTAGATAGTAGTACAAAGTCGCAAAAATGGTAATGGACGACTACCTATTTTAAAGGATGGAAACTGACCTAGACGCCACGTCGACGTCTTCAGCTACGTATCCAAGCAGTTAATCATGAAATGTATAACTAAACCGGCGCCAAGTCGGTACCTAAGTTAGCATACCACAATTCAATTATCTGCTTGGATACGTAGTCGGTGACGTCGCTTTGGCGTCTCGGTGAAGTATGGCCCTTATGTGGAAAGCTTCTTAGACCTCAATTTTTTTTCAATATCAATCTCGAGAAATAGTATCTAGTATATACAGGGTGTGGCGTAAATAGTGGTCTAAAGGAAAGATGTGGATACACTGAACACTGAAGCACCACATACCAGTATTTTAAAAAAAATGTATGTACAGGGCTTTAAAAAAAAAAAAAAGACTTTTGTTTTTAATAAAGACGATTTCAGTAAAATGTTTTTCCGTCACTAAAGTAACCTAAAATTTAAGAAAGAACTGAATAATAGGTCCAGAAACATTTAAAACGTTTGAAAAAAAAATAAAAAAAAATTTTTTTTTGAAAACCCTGTACATACATTTTTTTAAATACTGGTATGTGAAGCTTCAGTGTACAGTGTATCCACACCTTTGCTTTGGACCACTATTTACGCCACAACCTGTATATATTTTTTTTTAGTATTAATATTTAAGTTCTCCGTTTGAAATTAATTGTGTTTTATGATTATCTTGACGATATTATCTAACAGATAATAATCCACCCTAACTGACTATTTTATTTAATTACTGAATAAACATTGAAAATAGCTATTTCTAAATTCAACATTTTACCTTCTTTTCTAACTCTGATATTCAATAATTGCAAGAAGCTATAAAAAGGTTACGTTTTCGACCCATAATTATATAATATTTTATTTGTCAGTAATGTAGGTCTGTAGCAGCTCTGGCAAGCCCATGCTGATCGTCAACGACTACTCCTTCTACTGCCAGCATCAGCTCTTCAAGACTAATAACAGGTGTTGTACCAAGAACTTGAAGTGCAAAGCTCGGATCATCACCAGTAAGGACAACACCATCATTCGTGCTTCCCTCGATCATAGCCACTTTCCTCCGAAGCGTATCATAAGAAATGGCGTTTATTATAAGTTATAACTTCGCTGCAGGAATTTTTTTGTTAGTTATTATAATTAAAGGCTTCTTGTTCGAAGTGTAAAGACAGAAAGAGTTACGAGTATTTTGAAATTATTGCGCTTTTGAATGACATGTGTCAATCATAAAAAAGCGCACGCCGCGTTGACGCGAGTGTTTAAAAAATAGAGCCCCAGTACAGAACATTCATGTCTTAGGCATTCTACATTATGTACGTCTATTTCCTTTTGTTTAAGGATCAAGTTTGATGCGTCCAACAGGGTAATGTATATTGACAATGTTTTTAATGAATCATTTGTTTAAGAATTTAAATAGGTAGCTACAGTATACTTAAATATGCTGAATCCTATTTTTGTGACTTGAAAGCTGAATAAATTTGCTTTAATTTGATAGATACCATAATTAATCAGAAAATAAAAATCATCAAAACTTAAATCGTTATTTGGTTACACCACTTATAAATGGAGAATGGGTGGACCGATTTGCATGATTTTTATTTCGTTGAGTTTGTCTTGACCCTGAAAAAGATTATCTTTTTAGTTATAGAATGGTCACATTCTATGGCTAAATAGATAAGAAGGTGAGATGAAGTCCGCTGGGAGCGCTAGTCTGCCATAATTGATAGTAGAGGTTAAGTGTCGTTTCCAGCGGTAAAATATTTAGGATTGTGCATGTTAAGAAGAAAAAAAAACCTTTACCAATGGTCAATAAAATAGCCAAATTTAGATTTGTGATGACTCAGTGAGCCATCATCATTTTACTGAGTCATTCGGTCTATAGAAAGCCCACTCACACTGACCGCTATCTCAATGCCACCTCTCATCATCACCCTAGGCATCTTAACTCTGTGGTGACTTCTCTGACTGACAGAGCTTATGATCTGTGTGATGAAGAACATTTAGATCAGGAGCTGAAGCACGTCCGAGAGGTCTTATGGAGCAATGGATATAAGGGGCAGTTACCACCAAGACACAAAATGAGACACCAAAAAGACAGGGTAGATAGGCAACCAGTGTTTCTGGCCTATATTAAAGGAGTGACAGACAAGATCTCCAATGTTCTTAATAAATACTCAATTAATACTGTCTTCACTCCACTAAGAAAAGTGGCACAATGTCTGCGATCTCCCAAAGACAGTTTTCCTTTAGAAAAACCTGGAGTCTACAAAGTTGACTGCAGCTGTGGTAGTTCGTACATAGGCCAAACTAAACGCACTATTACATGCCGAATAAAGGAACATATAAAAGCGGTCAAAAACAATGACAAACAGAAGTCAGCAATTGCGGAACATTTGTTAGAATCGGGTCCAAATCACTGGATTGAGTTCCATAACCCTAAGATAATTTCGACAGAACGCCATTACATACCAAGATTGGTTAGGGAAGCGATCGAAATCACAAAGTACAAAAATTTCAATCGTGAGGATGGGTTTAAATTGTCCAATGTCTGGAATCCAGTGATTCGTAAATGCAAAAACCATATAATTCGGCAAAATGTTGTTTCGCGTGCGGATACTGTGAGTGTTGTGTGTCGAGAACAGGTGCGAGAAAATAGTGAGTTTGTGAACAATGGTACTGCAAGTGATCGCAATAAAAGACTTCGAAGGAGGGTAGACCGATATGTCTGCCAATAACAGCTTACCCGCAACAACTTCAGTTACGCCGTGACCATGGCACTTGCAACAGTGCCGAAATATCGGAAACTCAAAAATAATAAGGTACATGGTAGCAATCCCGTTACAATAAATTCTAATGTTATTGACCATGTAAGTTTAAATCAATAAATTGAATATCTTATTGCTGTTATATTGCATTGTTTAAAAGTAGGTTGCCATAGAGGCATTCTGTTTTCTTTCGTGAAGTTTTTTATTATTATAATTTCTGATTAAATTGTCTGGGTTAGCTTCTTCTATTAAAAACCGAGAGATTTGTTTAGAGATTTTTTATTTTTTGTGTGAGAATCGGTAAGCGGTTAACAAGATACATCTTCCTACAAAATTTTTATTGTGTTATGCTTATAGTTACAGAATAAAATGGCTGTGACATACAGACGGACAGACAGACAGACAGACAGACTTGACGAAAGTATAAGGGTTCCGTTTTTTGCCATTCGGCTACGGAACCCTAAAAAGCTTTAAACTGCTTATTACCAACACAAGTTGCTGTTATTATGTAACTTCAATATTCGTTGGGATGCAATGAAAGGCCGCAAGCTATGTCTTTGCCTGGCTGGGGATGATTTTTTGGGAATATGTAATCAGCTCTACACGAAACAAATCAAACATGATCCTGAATAATGCTGATCGGCAACGAACGAACCGTTTTGCTGTTATTGTAAGCTAGCATTGTTTTAATTACGGTCTAAATATGTCATCTCTTCTCGTTATGCTTCTGATAGCTGATAGTCAAAACGTCCGTGACTGATGGCTGTTTGGATTAATGATGTTTTTGGAGTTGCGGCTCCTTTCGTCACAATAAATTCTGTTTATTTTATTTATTTAAACTTAATTGCACTGTAAGTTGTACAATTGGCGACTGTACGTTTTTTTTTTTGTAGCTGTGTTACTCCATATCACAGTCTTATGTAGACTGATTTTAAAAATGTTCGCTTACCTAGAAGTTGTACCTTCTTGTTAGTCCCATTGTTGCCAAGTCAGGATCTGATGATGGTATCTTGGTGCAATCAAGGAAAACTTCAAATTTTAAAGGCACGTATAGTGTTTTTGTACTAGAATCTTGATGCTGACGTGTTGTTACGTCTGACAGTCAACATTGTGTGGAGCTGAGCTAATGGTGGAACTCCTTAACGCTCCTAAACTTATGATAGGTAATTTGTTGCTTCTTAAATAACGGAATCATAAGTCACCAAAACCTAAATGCACTAAAAAGTCATAAATAAACTCTTCATAAGTAGAAAAGTCATAAATTTAAAAAATCTTGTTAACTTATTAATTGTATTGAAATTTTAGATGCGCCGTTCATCACAGTGAATACCCGTGGCAAAGAGATTCTTATGACTGGATCTCACAAATTCTACAAAGAACGAGTAAAAAATGAAAAATGTGAATGGCGGTGCTTTAAAAGGAGTAGGATGCGTTGCAGAGCAAACGTCATCACTATAGATGGAGTCATAGTAAGGTCCACCTTACAACACAACCATGACTGAAGATATTTTTGCGAAATTATGCTTTTGACTTATGAATATGCAGGGTATTGTTGTGGTCAGCGACGAGCGACTCAGGAGGGGTTGGAGGAATGTTTAATGACTAAAGGATATTATAGAATAAATGATTATATGAACGATAACAATGTATGGTCTAGCTTGTAAGAACATTTAATTGTAATATTTTTAAAAGAGGCATTGACAATAGTGACTGAGTTTGTTGCGCAGCTTCTTCTCAGCACTAGCCCACAATTGTCCCGAAGCTGTGGTAGGGCCAATGTTGGGACGTGTATAAGTGCTAGCAATAGCCTATGTACAAAATAAAGTTTTTTTTTTTTTTTTTGTACAAACTGATGTCGGATATAAATTTATAAAAATATAAAATAATACACATTCAATTTATGGTAGCTTACTAGCTACAGCGTAGTATTTCGTAAATACGCGCGAGGGTGCGAGTATTCCCACTCGTTTTTTTTTGGAATTCTGTGAAGAGGTTGCATAAAACTTAGCTTTTTTATTATTAGTAAAACTCATATTATCATCACTGATTTGGATTTCACTGACCAAAACAACACCCTTCAGGTCACCGTAATATTATTGTGATTTGTACCGAACTCCATACATAAGTGGATACCCTTTCAGTAACGTACATTTAAAAAATATAAAAATCCAAAACTATTTTGTATTACCTAATATTCCAATCTTTATGACGAACCGAATAGGGGAACAGAGTGATCGTGTTTGGGAGGAATACGTTCTGCAAGCGACAAGCTAGAAATGCCAAGTGCGAGTGGCGCTGCGGCAACGAACAACACCAAGTGCAAAGCAAGCATCGTCACTGTGTATGAGGTAAAAGTCAAATGTTACTTGAACATTCACGATAGGAAAATGCCAAAATAGAAAATTATATAGTTTTATCCGATGATTAAGTACAATCAGCGATTCGTCATACTAAAAAAGCAGATACTTTATAATTTACTTGTAAGGCACATCTCTACGTACCTGTGAGGCAACTGTATTACCAATGCTTATGTAAAATAATACTATTTGTTGTTTTATCTACTCTCATATCGTTAAATTCAAAATACAAAACTCAAAACGAGTTTATATAGACGTACTTTATAAATAGTATATCGAAATGAAATCAAAAAATTTAATTATGACACTATTTCTCTAACAAAATAATGTAATAATATTTTTTTTTCATTACGATACAGATTACAGATCGATAGATACATCTATTTAATTTTTTCAACACACTTGCTCAAAATGACGTTTTTATTCCACCGATTTTTGGCACATAATCATAGATATTAAACACGCGTGCTTTTTCAGTATATTATTGCACTAGTGTCTTTTGTTTATTAACCCGACCAATTTACATTTGTACCCTAGTACCAAGTAGTAAGTAAAAATATGAAGCGATATAATTTAGTCGGGTTATAACTTACACAACAAACAGTATTTATGCGAAAAATAACAGTATGTACATATTTATTCCAATAAATGGTAAATCCAGCTTTATAACTAAAAATAACTCAAATTCATTTAAAATTTTCTGTAATTTGTGTTTTAAATAACGAATTATTACATTTTTAATCTTGGCTGTTGGCCGATCTAGTACGCGCCTTAACCTTGCGCGCGCATCGGTTTCGCGGCAAGAAAAAAAAACAACGCGCCATTTTTCGTAAATAGTTGGCGGCTGTGGTGTGACGACGTTTGGATTAATGTGACAAGTGTGTTGAAAAACGTCGTATGAAACACGTGTGCCTGTGACCATAATATACGCGGCTTTCTTATGGCGCACTAGCGTTTGCTAGTGCGCACACAATATCGCCTTGTATATAATGGTCAACTTAGCACACTTGTATCATAATGTACTATTATCTGTGGCTGCGCGCGCTATGGCGCATGCGCGGTGATAACGGGAATTTTGGCGTCGTTTGTGTTTCGGTAGATAATTATCACGCAGCCTACGTGTTAAAGAAAGCGCTTGCAAAATTCAACAGGCTTACTAATGTGACGGTGGCCGAGTGGTATAGGCATACGCCCGGATTGCGTAAGACACGGGGTTCGATTCCTCGTCTGTCACAACAGCAAAAGTTGCTTTTTACAAGTAACATTTTAAGTTAAGGTTAAAATCACGCTTTTTGTATTGGTTCAGGTTTTTCCGATGAATTTTTCGGTTATTATATAGACGATGTTAAAAATAATCCAAAAAACTAGGTTACTTGAAAAAAAAAACATTTATGTTTTAAAAAATAACAACAATTGTTTGGTTTATATAAGTTTTGGGTGTACCGGATAAACTTATGGTTTAATTAAGATTTTCTAGTGCAACACTCTCTAACTTATATCTTTGCTTTGAATTCGTTTGGTTTTATAATTTGGTTTAAGCAATATTATAGATTTCAACGTTACTATTTCTAATAGTTTTATATACACCAGTTTGTGACTTTTGCAGCTAGTAAATTAAGCATTGATAAAAAAAAAACTTTATAATTTATAGCGGAGTATGACAATGGCTCAAAGGTCCTGAAAAAAGACGGACAGACTTTTAACAAGCAAGAAGAGAGAATCGGAATGATAATTTGGAGGTGTAATAAGCGGAGCGCAAGGTGTAACGCCAGTCTGGATCGTCGATACCTAAATACTGAAATAAGTATAAAGGAGGAGATACACCTCATTGGAGAGTTTTTTTTTGTTTATACACTAGCCATAAACTACACACTTAAATACCTACCTAAACTGTGTAGGTATTTTTTAAACAGTAGGTTTTTGATTTATATTTTATAGAATACTGAAGTAAGGTATCAGCGCAAGGTAAGACCACAACTTGTTCGCTGTCAATATTTAAGAATCTTAATTTTATTTTATAGTTATTAAAATAATATTTTTTTAGTTTCTGTACCTTGAAAAGACAAACGGAACCCTTAGCTTATACTAGTATCTATAGTTAGTAGTAGTATAATTATTTTTGTTGTTTTTATACTACTGCTTATTTAACTTCTACAATTCTAATTAGAACCTCACATTGAATAAATTAGACTAATTGAAAATAAAAGTCAGAAAACAAGGAAGAAAAAGAATAAGCTTTATGAATAAGCAAATTTTTAATGTCGTGTCGTATCTGGAGGTTAAGATAATGGCGAAAAAACCGGAAAGATTGGAAATAGCTTCACCAATAAAAGCTGAGCTATTAAATTTAATAATGGTGACCAAAATGCAAATATTACATGGTATTGTTTTTTTTTCTAGAATCATTCGTTACTAAAGTTCTCATCGTAGACGGTAAGACATTTAACAAGCAGGGTGGTGCAAGGGACGGCAAGACAGTATGGCGGTGCAACCGGCGAAATTACGGCTGCAACGTACGCGCTTGGACCGTTCAAGACGCTGTTGTAAGGATCAAAGGATCAAAGGAGATCATTGAAATTAGGGTTTGAGAGAACAATGTGGCTAAAGGTGTCACAAATTTTGGGAGCAATGAAAATAGAGAGTGGTAAAAACAACTTATACATTGGTCCGGGAGTGAAGACACATGGATATACCTGTTGTATCTCTTTTTGTTCTTAGTATTAAATATTATAAGTCAAAAACAGTGATTGATTGATTGATATAATACTTAAAATAGTATTACCGCTTGTAATACGAAACCAGCATGTTTATTAATGCCAATAATTATACACAAGTACATAAAAAATGTAAAAACTCAACCTATTCATTTTATTTTGTTTAAATTACGTTTTTTTATAGTCAGCCAGCATTAGGTTTTGGTTTTAGCTTTTCGCGAGTCTTCAAGGTTTTACCGCAGTCTATATTTTCTGTTTAATGAATACCTAGTCGGTAATAGGTAATGGATCCCGACTATTGCAAGACACATAGGTATTATAGTTAGAGAAAACAAGCTTGTTCAGCTAAACTGCGAATTAATAAGTACAAGAGAACCAACTAGAAGATAACCATAACCATCTCCCTCACGAGTACCTTCTATGGTCAGACGAATTTATAAATGATCTTCTTCTATAGTACTAGCAAATGTTTTTCTCTGAGAAACATGTTCATATTTTTTAGTACTTTTTTCGTAAGCAGACCATATGGTACACTACGCAATGTGTCGCGCGGGCGCACGCACGCAACTACCTTTGTGTGCGCGCGTTGCTACGTACGAGCGCTCCGGGCGCGTACGAGTATGCATTGCAGGTAGTAAATAAATGCTTATTTTTAATACCTAGAAATACAAGTAGTTTCCCAGCAATTATTTTTCCACACCTAGTATATTAAGTAATAAAATAAGCGAACGAAATGATTTAAAAAGTAACCTAAATAATGTGCATTTTTTACAAGTGTGTTAAGTGTATGAGCCAAAAATAACATTAAATAATAAAAATCCAAAAAAAGTCCCTGATGCATAAAATTTATAATATAGCCTATCATGATACACATTTTCTGACCATAAGACAAAAGATACATTTTTATTTATTTATTCATTTATTTTTAGTCTAGCTTAATGATTTTATCGTAAACAGAGAGCAAATCATCCCGTCATACATGATTTTTGTGTATCTTAAACGGTCTACACTTCTTACGCAAAGGAAGCTCTCAAAAGGAATACTTTCCCTCCGTTTTTGCAACTAGGACTTGATAACAATACATGTGATTTTTCGGTTTATACAATACCAAGTATTTACGGAATGAAAAATATGCTCATGGTGAACGGGTTTACATTTTCTAAGTACAAGCACTCTTACTACTTTTCTATATGTTCTATGACGATATTTAGCATATGTTCTATGACGATCTTGAATTCTCGGTCCTTTAAATAAATTTTCGGACTTGGATTTATATATAACTGACCTCTATGATTTGCAATATAAAGTTATCTATCTTCCCATTGATTCAGATGATTGGTAAGGTAGGTAAGGTAAGTTTAAATATTATGTTTTTTGAAATTTATTAATATAAAAAACCTAGTAACGACATGTTTGGAGCTTAGATCTCCCTGACTACTGAACCAGCGATCGCGGGTATGAATCCTGCAAGGGAAAATTGTTTGTGTGATGAAAACGAACATTTATACCTGTCATGTCATGGATTTTATATGTATTTTAGTATTTGAGGGAGATGGCCCAGTCATACTCGTTCTCTGGACCTTTGTAAAACAGGGTAGAAAATTATTCACCACGAAACCAGATAATGGAAGTTTTGACAAAAAAAAGTAACTTCTTATAGTTAAGTATTTTTAAGTCCTTTGTTATGACGATGGGGCTGCATTCTCATATGTAAAAGAATAACAACCAGCGGATATTTTTTGTTTTTCGCTCTATAGTATTATATATCCGTCCGTTTTGGTTTGCTAGCCGAATAATGTAAACAATCTTTTCATAACTTTAAAAATAATATAAGTGCTTTAAATTCATTTCCTATATGATTTAAAAAGATCTCTGTGCTAAACGATGAATTACCTATGTATTTGATCAGTTTTGTGTTTATCCTTTTATAATATGAATTATTTCTATAAAAAGGACTTTCGAGATTGTTTACAATATTCGACAAGCAAAAAGAAATGGATTTTAAATCGTTATATATTATGTACTTTATTTTACAACCAAAATTTGGACAAACGGTGGACTTATAACGCCATATGGCATTCTTTTGTTCGGTTGATAACTCTTGAATGATTTTTGTTCTTTTAGTACATACATCATGGTGCGTTGGTATAGTTTCCACGTATTTTTGGGAAGCAAGTATTATTTGCTTTAGAATAGTTTTGATGAACAAATATAGTTTATTCATGCGTTATATCTTAAAGGATTTTGGAAATATTGTTTATATTTTCGTTTTTATTTGCCTTGATACATCTTTTTTTTGAGTTTAACCAGATTGTTAAAGACTTTAAAAAATTACCCTGTTAAAATTTTTTGAATATACGTAAATGTTTCGTTTTTATTTTTACGTATTTTTCGCTACCAATTTACAATTATATTTTTTTATCCTTGCTTAGTTAATAATTTTAGTTGTTGAAAATGCTCCTTTTTTATATTGTGAGTGTAGCATAACTTAAGAATGATATGTTTTTATACTGTTAACCTTAATAATAATGTTTATTTATACTGGTAATGACATTCGACAAACAAGATTTTTTGGCACGATCTAGCCATTTCGCTTATTGGCTACGGATTTTTTAAAAGTAATGTTATTAAATGAAATAATCGAAATAAGTAAAAAACAGTAAAGCTTTACTGTAAGTCGCTAACATTTCATACAATAGCTGAAGTTTAATAAATTGGATACGCTAGTTGTTAGCCTAAAATATTCTCTTTACATTTTGTAAGTTTTGGTTGTTTACAAAAATAGTGTGTTTTGGTGGTTTTTGACTTTACCTACCAAAGAAAGTTTTATACCTGTAATAAATTGATATATTGATAGTTTACTTTTAATAATGATAGTTGGGGTATATGTGATTCTCGAAACAATTTAAAACGAAATGTGATAATAATTGTAAAATATTTTAAATTAAAAAAGTGTAACTTTACGATTTATACAACAAGTTTTGTTGAATTAACTTAAATAAAATTATATTTTTAAATTAAATTATGAATCTTTACATTAATAGGTATGATAAAAGCTAAAATACCAGGCCACTCAGAAAGTATTGCGAAAAAAATTTTTATGTGGAAAACTGCCTAGTTAGAATCTTTTTAGAAAATATGATTATTCATAAGTAAAATCAGGTGTGTTTTATTTTGAAAATTTCCCTTCACATTTTTTGGAGGCAATTCAAAGTATCGCGTCTGACTGTAAAATGAATATACGCTGGAAACATTTTACAGCTATGATTTTTTACGATTTCAAGTGTCTGAAACCGGAAGAATCGTCCGATAGACTTCAAATGGCATTTATGGATGAAAGTGGCCTTGGAGGGGCCAATGCCATCGTGTATCGTTGGTATAACGAATTCAAGCGCGGTCGACCAACCTTGGGGGATGAATAACGTAGCGGTCGCTTTAACGGTTATTACGAAAAAAAACGTGCTGGCAGTGAACATTTTAATCTAAGATAATAGGCGAATTACATATAAGGTGATTTAGCACATAATATGTGCTAAATCACCTTATATCGCCGATGATGATATATGAACGCTTCCCGATTCTTTAATATTATTAAAGAATCGGGAAGCGTTCACGAGATTCTACACGGGCATCTTCGCGTGAGGAGGATAGTATAACTCTGGGTGCCGCACTACCTCACCGTCAGTACAGGTTATTAGACCTGGATTTATCAATACGATCCAGAAACCTAGCGCATGTTGACAGTTTTGGTGTTTCAAAATGAACCAACGCCTACCAAAATAGCTTGAAAGCTACCTAGCTTTTTGGAGTAGGTTTCGAAATATGGTTAATAACTAAACATCTGTTGTTTTTTATCAAACTAGCTTTGAAATACAAAAAAATATATAAATAACGCGCTTTACTTCGTTCGTGGAATTTTTGAATCTTAGCGTTACGTTTTTAGGTACGATAAATTATAAATTTTGTTTAAACGATCATCTTTTTCTATTTAGTATCTGGTGTAATTGTTCAAATTTAATAAAAGGTTCGGCTATACATAAGAAAAATCAAACCCTTTTTTATCTCGCAGGGAAGCTGATAACTCTTCGCACCGGAACACGAGTGTTGGCTTGGAAAGATTTCACTTACAACCGGAGGCAAGCGACGCACCACCAAAGATGGCGGTGGTACTGTGCGCATTACCACAAAGGCTGCAAGGTCAGCCTCATCACAAATCGAGAGCTGAATATCTTAGTAAAAAGTGGGGAATACACTCACCCTCCACCCAATTATTACCAAAGTAGAGGGGTATATTATAAGGTCTAGGTTTATGTCACTATCGTAATTTCCAGCCCTTGTGGCAGTTTTTCTAGGGTCGAGTCTCCTTATGCAATTGCGACAGAGAGCTGTGTTCTGAGTGTGCGTACAAGGGCAAATAAATTAATCTTGTGACATTCTAAAACTAAATAAAATATATAGTGACTTTGACTGCATATGTCATCTCACTACATAGGTAAAAATCTAATAGATAAAAATCTATTATCATTCTTCAGCTGTTTTTATCTGTCTTTGAGCGCTTTCACACTTAAGCGACTTAAGCAGCGCGACGGTCGCGCGATAGCCGCGCTGCTGATCATTTTTTTTACTTTCAATATTATATATATTTATGTACAGACAGCTGCTGTTGCTTTAATGTAAAAGTGCAATTAGAGCGCTTTCACACTTAGGTGACTTTAGCAGCGGACGGTGGTACGATACATACTCACCTCACAGACTTCGTGCTGATTGGTTAAGGATAGTTATGTTATTGTATGTAAATTAAAATCAAAATCAAAATTACTGTATGAAAATTGGCATATGAAAAAAAGATTTTCATTTGTCAATATCGTATCACATGTGTAATTTTCAACTCAAAACGAAATTCAGTTTTCTCTTCGAGAGCAATGAATCCGGGTCACTTAAAGAATCCTAAAAATCTCGGAAACTAAAAATGCTAGGTTAATGCAATAAATCGTATTTAATAGACAATGTAATACTCCTTAAATGAAGGTATTAAAACTTCTTAGTTATTGTAAAGTTATATCATAAAAAAATCAAATTTGAAAAAGGGCCACTTTCGAAGATGGAACTACGAAATTACAGCATTTGGTTTTGCTTTTGTTTGTAATCTGTCATTTATGTGGGTACATAAACCATGTTGATAGTGCTCTATATTCATTATTCAAGCTGAAATTATGTCGCTTACGCCTGAAGAATGCACCAGAATACTTACAATGCTAGAAACCGGCCGGAGTCAGCGCGATACAGCCAGGACTGTTGGTGTGTCGCTGTCAACAGTACAAAGAGTTCTCCGACGTTACGAAGAAACTGGTTCTAATCTACGCAGACCAGGAACGGGCAGAACCAGGTGTACCACAACACGAGAAGACCGATACTTGGTGAACACCACGCTTCGAAATCGCTTTCTCACAGGAACTGAACTCACAAATCAGTATCGACGCCTAGGAGAAAGTAACCCAAGTGCATGGACAGTAAGACGTCGGCTTGCTGAATCTAACTTAAAACCCCTTAGACCTGCAAACGGCCCTAAACTGGAGCGTGGGCATCGTATTTCAAGACTAAGATATGCCCAGAGCCACGTAAATTGGAGTATTGAAGATTGGTCAAAAGTTATGTTCTCCGACGAATCAAAATTTATGCTCTACAAGCACGATGGAAGACACAGAGTGTATCGAAGACCAAGGGAAAGATTCAAGCAAGCATGCATCGAAGAAAAAGTAGCCTACGGTGGTGGGTATGTACTTGTGTGGGCCGGAATTTCTTCTGAACGTCGCACAGAGCTGGTGATCATAGAAAACGGCTCTTTAACTAGCGTAAGATATGTGGAAGAAATCCTCAATGATCACGATGGTCCATTTATTATGCATGACAATGCCCGACCTCATACAGGTAGGATTGTGAATGACTACCTTCAAGAGATGAACATTACTCGTATGGAGTGGCCAGCGCGCAGCCCGGATATCGACCCGATCGAGCATGCTTGGGACGAGCTAGGCAGATGCGTAAAATAACGAAACCCTCATTCACGCTTCGTGAGCTCAAAATTACTCTCACAGAGGAATGGGAGAATATTCCCCAAAATCGTATAAGGAACTTGGTGTACAGCATGCCAAACCGCGTAAACGCAGTAATGGAAGCACGAGGAGGCAATACGAAGTATTAAAATTCAAGAAAATCGTAATAAAGTTCAAAAAAGTCATGTTTCCTATTTTTGATTTAAGAAGAGATCAGCAGTTTTTTTCTTTATGTAATTTTGTGTTAATAAAATGTATGGTGACTCATATTTTTTTTACTTTCATTTAAGGAGTATTACATTGTCTATTAAATACAATTTATTGCATTAACCTATCATTTTTCGTTTCCGAGATTTTTAACATTCTTTAAGTGACCCGGATTCATTGCTCTCGTGTAGTTTATTTATATAATTGATTTGTTTGCTTCTGTAAAACTCATTACTTAAGGACCAAGTTAAGGACCATTTGGTCTGTTTAAGCCATATTTTACAGTATGATGTTTTCAATTTGTTTTCAAGTGAATGGAGTCACTTATTTAAGGATCATAAAGGTTGTAAAAGTTTTAAAGATTTATTCAGATATCAGGTTTCTTTACAAGAAATACCAAGCACATTAGTCCACTAAGGTTGTACAAGTATAAATCTACATTAGAAAATATGTTTTCTTAATGAAAATATTATGCTTCGGTTACGCTTACTAACATAGTTTAACTTCACATAATGTGACAAGCTTTGAATTGCTTTAATTTCTATTTAATTGCTACTTTTAAAAACCATGTCATATCTCAAGTAATCGTCTTATTATTTTTCAGTGGGCGAAATAATAATGTTGAAGAAAAGTATGAACACCCTGCTATTGGGTGGTTACACATACAATCGGATGACGAGGTCGGTCGCTGGTCTCCGCTGGCGGTGTACTATGTATGAAAAGGGGTGCCCTGCTTCAGTGTGTACCAACGAATATCTAGTTCCAATGAAGTTTACGAAAATCCACAGCCATGACAAGCCGATGCTCACAAATGTAAACAAACTTTAATATTTTATAACTTTGTTGTACCTACTTAAGATAAATGCTGCATGGAATTTAGTAATTTAGTGTTCATCATCATCAGTAGCAGCCAAAAGACGTCCTCTAGTGAGCATAGGCCTCCCCACAGTTTTTCAAGTAGTCTGCATCCAGTGCGTATCCAAAAAAATGAAATATTGCCTAATAAATATAAAAGATTAACAAATAATTATGAAAATTAGTTAATATTAATATATAAATATTTTCAGCAAACAGTGTTAACTAATATAATTCAAGTGTTAGAAATTATTGTAGAGTAAAATTTATTGTTTAGTTGCTAAGTGAAACGTGATTTTGGTGAAATTAATTGATCTCATGTGTTTTTTATTGTTAACCACATTATTAACTAAGTAAATAGGTGCTTATAAATATACTAAGTTTTTTTTATGGAATCAGAGAGATGCAAACTGTTTTTTCGATATCCCCTGATTTCTTCTGCACGTTTTTAGAATAAGCGTGTTCAAACAGGTCTTATATATATTTCCGGGTACCTTCAGCATATTTTTCCTAATCAAGTCAATTAATTTATAGATTCGGTCTAGATAACAACTAGCCGTGGCAATGACACTCTTGAGATAGGTAAACATAGATACACGAAAGAATATTGCGTTAACCAAGGAGATAGCTTGAACACAAGATGGCAGTGTACCAAGTAGAATTTTGGCTGCAAAGCTTATGTGTTCACTAAGGACGACGCTCTGCTCCAATCTGGCGGCATCCATAATCATCTTATTGAATAAACTTATGAAAAACTGTTTCAAATCCAAATCTTAGGTACTGTATCAGATAATAAAAATATGTATGAATGGTTTTGGATGTGTACCATCTAAGTAGTAGAATTGGTAAACTCTACAATAATCAAAGTTGACCATGGAATGTGCACTCTATGTCCCTGGCTTAATTAAAAGCCGTATCATCCGCAATTCTAGTGTGATTTTATTAAATTGTATTAACATTGTTTTTTAATTGTTTACTGGTGTTATAAATAATATGATATTAGTCATAACAAATAATATAAGTCCAGTTTTTATAGGCACCGCCACCATAATAAACAAAACACACGGTGTGCTACTTTAAATGAAAATACAATTAGTTCTGAAATATTGTTAGTCATAAAAGTTCTTAAAAATTGTTGTTGTAATTATCATTGGTGTACTATAAATTGGAATTTCATTACGTACTTTTTTTCAGAACCGGTCTTCCTGAAAACCAGTCGCGGCAGTCATATTCTTGTGATCGGCAAGCATAAATACACGAAAGATTACTGCGTCAAGCAAGGAGACTACTTGAAGACACGATGGCGGTGTACCAAGAGGAACTTTGGCTGCAAAGCTTATGTGTTTACTTTAGACGACGTTCTGCTCAAATATGGCAGCAGCCATAATCATGTTACAGAATAAAGGAAATCGCTAAAAATATCCTATGAAGTGTACACCGGATGTCAGTGCAAATATAGAGTCGTACAAAGCACGGACAAAACCTTCAAGAGGCCAGATTTGACACGCACGCATCCGCCCGTCACTCGCAATTATCAAGTAATTTTAAATATTTTACAATTCTAATGTAAAAGTAAATAAATAATATTATTTTACTAAGATTTTTTTTTAAGTAACAACTCATTGAATGATAGCTTTGTTCTGGTAGTACTTAAATATTGTGCTTCTTTGTAGGATAGTAAGACACGAGTTCTTTTGGCATTCGCCCCGTATGAAAATTATACGAAAAAAAGTTAAAACGGCTAAGTTTTCTAGTGCTATATAAATTTTCATAAATATAATCCATTTGAAATTTAAATTTCTCTGCTTTTCAGTGGAATGGGCATTTAACACCAGCGGCAAAGAGATACTTATAGTCAACAGGTACTCGTTCTACTGTAAAAGGATGTTCTCAAAGTCATCAGTTTGGGCGTGTACCATCGGCGCTCCGTGCAAAGCCAAGGTCATACGAGGGTCAAACTGAATGTTCTTAGAAAATCAAAAACTGATTACATTAGCCAGTTATTAGTTTTATTATATCTTTTCAAAATATTGTCCATTGACGTCAATACACCGCTGCATGCGATGGAACCACTGGGAAAAGCACTTTGCCCACTCGTCCTTAGGGGTCTCTTCAATGGCATCGCGATACGCAGCCACCGCTTCTTCAGCATTCATAAACCGCTTCCCTTTAAGTTTTTCTTTAATTTTTGGAAATAAATAAAAATCACAAGGCGCGAGGTCGGGGCTATACGGCGGGTGACCCAGTAATTCAACGTTTGATGTCGCCAAATAGTCGATCGTTCGCTTGGCGGTGTGCGACGAGGCGTTGTCGTGGTGAAGGAGGATCCTACTGCGAGGTCGTTTCTCTCGAACTTTTTCCAAGACAAGTGGCAAACAATTGGTAGTGTACCATTCTGCAGAAACTGTTTTTTGATCCTCTAACACAATTGTTGCAAAATGACCTATCCTTCCAAAGAACGAGGCCACCATTTTTTTTCCCGCACTTCGATCTCTTCACTTTAGTTGGCAACTCCTCGAAAGGAAACACCCACTGAGCAGATTGTCTTTTGGTTTCAGGATCATAACAGTAAATCCAGCTTTCGTCACCTGTTAGTATGTCGAACACAGCATTTGAGTCACCTCCGTTAAATCTTTCAATCATTTTACGGCACCAATCCACACGATAGATTTTTTGAGCCTTAGTCAAATTATGAGGTATCCACCGGGCGCAAAGCTTCCTGACCGCTAAATGTTCGTGGAGGATTTTGTGCACTTGACTCATACCGATGCCTAAGCTTGTCCGAATCTGCTGATAGGTCACTCTTTTGTCAGTCTCTATCATACGCCGCACAACACAGATGTTATTTTCAGTCGTCGCCGTAGAAGGCCGTCCCTCACGTACATCATCAGTGAGATTAGTGCGACCACGTTTAAACTCATTAAACCAGTTGTAAACAGTCGCACGAGATGGGGCTTCATCGTGAAAGGCCAATCGTAGTCTATCATAACTTTCTTGTTGACTTAAATGACATCGAAAGTCATAAAAAATCATTGCACGAAAATTTTCTCGTGTTAAATTCATGTTGACGTGACACAGACAATTTTCAATTTGCCGCCAAATCGTAAAACAAATGACAAATGAATGAAATATATACTCAGTAATATTGGCAAAGAGTTCTATTTTCAAATTTTAGAATATTTTTTTTATTATATTGTTTATAAGTGGCCAGTTCTAAGAACTTTCAGTTTGACCCTCGTACTTGGCTTGGACAAGACCTTTAAGAGGTCGGATTTGACTCACACGCACCCACCCAAGAAATATGTCATTCGCAATTCCATTTATATTAAGGTGTACATTTTAAAACTCTTCTGTTAAAAAGTAGATATAGAATAGATATTTTATAGGTATCTGTATATACTTTCTAATTTGTATGTAGTAATTATGATTGCCTTATCAATACGACGAGGTGTTAGGCGTGACAGCAGCCAATCATCACATCAATGCATCTTCGGTTTGCCCTTAATAAACCGTTTAAAAACGTTATAATTATTTAAAAGTTAGATTACTGGATTTATCTCTATTTAAAATATCGTAATAAGCTTTATCCGGTGTTCCGTTTTCCCATTCTGGTCTATGAAGGGGGAACAGGGAAATGCATCGTATATGATAAACACAGAGATAACACACTTGTGTCATCTCTCAAATTTCACCGGAGTCTTTCCTAAGGTATTGAAAAGAGCTATTGTAAGTCCCATTTTCATGCAAGGTGGTAAAAATGAAGTAACTAAATTTAGACCGATATCGGTCTTGTCGATTCTATCGAAAGTCATGGAAAGGGTTGATGCAAAAAAGAAATTCTTCGGTCTTTTTTCTTGATCTTATAAGGCCTTCGATACAGTATCGATCCCCATATTGATCAATAAGCTAAAGTGTCAGTCAAGACATCGTGAGCTAAACATTTTTCTAAGTTCTAAGATATATAGAATATATCTTAGAACTTCTAAAATAAATTATTTCATTCATACGCACTCGTACATGTGCTTGAGAATACAGTTTTTACTAGTTTCAATGTCAGAGACTCACTCTTTCCGATTCAACATTTGTTACTATTACCTTCTAAGTATGTAATACTAAACAAGCAACTGTAAACATTATTGGGTAAAAAAAAAAAATATTTTTGCAGCGAAGCATATTTTTTATCAATGTTTCCTTATGTAATATAAATAAAAATATGTAATAAATGTAACATATTTGTCTATACATATTTTTAATATTCTCCAAACCTAAAATAAAGATACGTGTTTATGTGGTTGTGTGGCAATATTGTTAGATAGTAAAACTCTAATAACCCTTTTAGTCAACT
This sequence comes from Pyrausta purpuralis, assembly GCA_963924145.1. Classification (NCBI taxonomy): domain Eukaryota; kingdom Metazoa; phylum Arthropoda; class Insecta; order Lepidoptera; family Crambidae; genus Pyrausta; species Pyrausta purpuralis. The sequence continues at coordinate 28,075,342 of OZ001643.1, forward strand.
ACGTCTGGAACAAATCGGGGAAGCAGCTGGTCATCGTGAACGGCTACACGTTCTACTGCGGAGTCAAGGGCGCCAAGAATAACATTTGGAGGTGCAACAAATGGGGAGCTTGCCGGGCGCGCCTGATCATGACAGTGAATGGAGACGTGTTGAATGCACGCCTGGAACATTCGCACAATCCTCCACCGTTTGTCATTAGAAATGGCATTTATTACAAAATCTAGATAGTAGTACAAAGTCGCAAAAATGGTAATGGACGACTACCTATTTTAAAGGATGGAAACTGACCTAGACGCCACGTCGACGTCTTCAGCTACGTATCCAAGCAGTTAATCATGAAATGTATAACTAAACCGGCGCCAAGTCGGTACCTAAGTTAGCATACCACAATTCAATTATCTGCTTGGATACGTAGTCGGTGGTTTTTCAATATCAATCTCGAGAAATAGTATCTAGTATATACAGGGTGTGGCGTAAATAGTGGTCTAAAGGAAAGATGTGGATACACTGAACACTGAAGCACCACATACCAGTATTTAAAAAAAATGTATGTACAGGGCTTTAAAAAAAAAAAAGACTTTTGTTTTTAATAAAGACGATTTCAGTAAAATGTTTTTCCGTCACTAAAGTAACCTAAAATTTAAGAAAGAACTGAATAATAGGTCCAGAAAAATTTAAAACACTTGTAATGTACCTAACTCTTTAAAAATTGTTTTCCTTAATGAGGTTCCTTTTTGTTTCGAAAAGTAATAACTTTTTTTCTGAAGTCGTAACACTTATTGTTGCACCATTTTAGAATCTGCAAAAAATGGATTTTTTTTGTAAATAATGGGCTCTGACAGTGTGGTACATTTTTTTTGCACCAAAATCATTTAAAGTCATACGATTTGCTAGCAGTGAGTATTGAATTTTGAAAAACACTTTTTTTTTTAAATTTAATTCAGTTTGTAAGTAAAAACCAAATGATACAATACAACATGTAATAAGCAATAATACTAAAACAACTGCAAAAAAAAATACCGTCATTTTTGGAAATTATAACCAAATTTGTAAGGCAAGGTAACGTTTGAAAAAAAAATAAAAAAAAAATTTTTTTTGAAAACCCTGTACATACATTTTTTTAAATACTGGTATGTGAAGCTTCAGTGTACAGTGTATGCACACCTTTGCTTTGGACCACTATTTACGCCACACCCTGTATATTTTTTTTTTAAGTATTAATATTTAAGTTCTCCGTTTGAAATTAATTGTGTTTTATGATTATCTTGACGATATTATCTAACAGATAATAATCCACCCTAACTGACTATTTTATTTAATTACTGAATAAACATTGAAAATAGCTATTTCTAAATTCAACATTTTACCTTCTTTTCTAACTCTGATATTCAATAATTGCAAGAAGCTATAAAAAGGTTACGTTTTCGGCCCAAATTTATATAATATTTTATTTGTCAGTAATGTAGGTCTGTAGCAGCTCTGGCAAGCCCATGCTGATGGTCAACGACTACCCCTTCTACAGCCAGTATCAGCTCCTCAAGGCTAATAACTGGTGTTGTACTAAAAATTTGAGTGCAAAGCTCGTATCGTCACCAGCAAGGACAACATTATCATTCGTACTTCCCTCGATCATAGCCACTTTCCTCCGTAGCATATCATAAGAAATGGCGTTTATTATAAGTTATAACTTTGCTGCAGGAATTTTTTTGTTGATTATAATAATTAAAGGCTTCTTGTTCGAAGTGAAGGAACGAAAGAGTTACAAGTATTTTGAAAGTATTGCGCTTTTGAATGACATGTGTCAATCATAGAAAAGCGCACGCCACGTTGACGCGAGTGTTTAAAAAATAGAGCCCCAGTACAGAACATTCATGTCTTAGGCATTCTACATTAGGTACTTCTATTTCCTTTTGTTTAAGGATCAAGTTTGATGCGTCCAACAGGGTAATGTATATTGACAATGTTTTTAATGAATCATTTGTTTAAGAATTTAAATAGGTAGCTACAGTATACTTAAATATGCCAAATCTTAGTTTTTGTGACTCGAATAAATTTGGTTTAATTTGATACCATTATTCATCAGACAATAAAAATCATCAAAACTTAAATCGTTATTTGGTTACACCGCTTATAACTTGAGAATGGGTGGAGCTATTTTCATGATTTTTGTTTCGTATTTCGTGTCTTGGCCCTGAAAAGGATTATCTCTTTAGATTGTGACCGAAGGTGAGATAAAGTCCGCTGGGAGCGCTAGTCTGCCATAATTGATAGTAGAGGGTAAATGTCATTTCCAGCGGTTAAATATTTATCATTGTGCATGTTAAGAAGAAAAAAATCCTTTACCAATCGTCAATAAAAAGCCAATTTTAGATTTGGAAAACGTGGTATTTATTTAAAATACGCACAATCGTAAGTATTCAACTGCTAGTACTGCTGGACATTTAACTATTACTCCACGCAACCGGGCTATAGTGGTTTCTTTTCTGTTTTCTGATTCGAATTTTGTAACTGCCTTTTAAATGAAAAAAAAACAGTACTTGTACTTAACAATATTTTGTTTAAAGTCTATTTTCACCGACTTAAAAAAAAGGCTATCAATAATCGATCTGTAATTATGTGATATGATTATTCTGAGTTTTAATTTAGTAACTACTAAGTCAGTAATGGTTATTTGACTTTTATTAAATCCACGCAGCACTCTACAAGCCACAAACCACTGCTATAAAAATGTGTTTGATATTTAACGGCGCGTATAGGCAAATAGATTGCTTAATACTTTATCAACAGCTTCAAACTTACCAGCGGCCATAAGTCAGTGGTAATAATAAAGAGGTTCCGTTAGAGACGAACAGGTAAGGAACCCTACGGAAGTCAGTAGGTACCCGAACGCGCGCGTTGAGCGATCTCTTCTTTAATATTAAATTTACGTTAATTCGATACTATAGCTGTCTTGTGTAATTAAAATATGTTTATTATTTAAATGCAGTCTTGCCTCAAAATCCTCATACTTAAAAATGTAATATCATGAAGTGCATTTGATGTGCATTAGTAGGTGTGATCATGGTAATCAATAAAAGTTCCGATGTATTTTTTGCTTTGTTGTGAAGTGTGGTTCCTGGTTGGTAATACAGAACTTATACAAAACACTGCTAATGTTAGCAACACATCTACAGAACATCTGATATCTGCGACCAGTAAGTGCTAGAGATGTAAGTTATTTCACTGCTAAGTTGAAAATAGTTTACCACAAAAGGTCATTCCGCTATTTTTGGTTAAGAGCGAATCGTCCCTTGCAGGTACGCTCCCCACTTACGTCTGCGCAAGCGACGTGTTTTCGACCTTGTTATTTCGCTATGTACCTTATTCCTGTCATATAAGACTTATATTAGAATTTTTTAAGTTGATTATGTACAAAAACGCCCCTCGTTTTTATCGGCAGGTGTGTGACAATCCGTAGCTAGGGAGGCCGATAGAGGTACTTACTCGTTCATGTCTAATATCAAGTTTTTTGCAGATTTCTTGTGTTTTTATTAAATCTGATAGTTAATTTTATCTTTATAATGCCTTATTTGTACACTTTTTTTCATCTCGTATTCCAGGTTCTATATTTATGTTTATCTACAGAAGTATTCTGATTTTTGAATCTTAATATTTTGTTATTCTATGTATTATACAAGGTAACTCAAACACCAGATATGGTGTGACAGATCTTTCTGCATGACCTAAAGGTAGACTGGGAGATATTGCTTTTAGCATTTATTCCACTTCTTGTTCATTGTCATTGGAGCATTATTTTTTTTTAAATTAATTAATTAATTCGCATATTTATTCTTATAATACATTGCTGTAAATTGTGAACATTTGCCTTTATTTTATCAATATCACCATCATTACATTTAGTTTTTTACTTTTTCTAGTTGTGAAATGCCAAAATTAAGATCTAATCAGTTTCATTTTTATTTTATATATCTTCCTTAAACATTAGCTGTTTCACTTACTAAACCATAGATAAACCCACACAGTTATTATTTCCAGTGAAGTTCGTAAGGAACAAACGGGGAAAGTTGATGGTCACCGCTGACGGTTACACCTTATACCGTCTCCGGGAACAGGCGGCCTCGGATTACTTCGTCTGCACCAGAGGGACCAGTTGCCATGCACGGCTGAGTACGTCCAAGTCGGGGGAAGTGGTCAGGGTTATGCAGAACCATAACTATAAGCGGCCAGTGTTCTGTGTCAAAGATGGTGTATGCTTTAAATGAATTAGAAAATAATTCAGTAGTTGCCACATAAACTGTACAGATTGTACCAGACTGATCCCTGAGCTTGCCAAAGTTTTTTTATGATGACTCATTCTATGTGTTACTGTTAAAAAGCTTTCTGTTTGCATGTTTATTTTAAGAACCACCATATGCATTTTAATTTAATTTAAGCTTGTATAATATTTATTTTTAAACACTTATTTAGAATTATAAAACGCAAATGTATAATACTTATAAGTACGGCCAATTATCGGGTTTCATGTAAGAAATTATAAAAACACAAATGTAGCACATTTACCATTGATTTCAAAAGATAAAAACTGCTTCTTACAATGATTTTTGATTAAATTTCGTCATGAACGAAATAACCTAATCATCAGTATTAATATTCACTTTTTACCTTGTTCTAGCTATGAACGGAACGGAGAAATTTGAGAGCCCATTAATTTTAGTTGTATTAACTAGTTTATTTTTTTAATAAGAGTAAAGGCAGTTTCACCTTATCAATTTAAAGCACAGGTAAACATACACAGTTTTTTCTTTTCAGTGGAGTTCGTTAGGAACGAACGGGGCAAGGTATTGATCATCGCTGATGGTTACACCTTCTACCGTCTCCGAGAGCAGTCGGTCACAGATTATTTCATCTGCACCAGTGGAACCAGTTGTCCTGCCCGGCTGAGCACAAGCAAGGCGGGAAAAGTGGTCAGGGCCTTGCTGAACCATAACCATGCGCGGCCAAGGTTCGTTATCAAAGACGGAGTCTGCATCAGATAAATGCTGCAACACAAAAAAAAAGTAGTTGTCATCTGAAAAATCCCTTCTTCTGCCCGTGCCTTGCAAAGTTAGTTTTTACTTATGACGCAAATCATGTTTACAATTAAAAAACTTTCCGTATGCATTTTTTTATTTCAATTAAAAATATACAACCACCATATGCATGTTTATTAAACTACAGATTATAATGTCTTGAAAACTATTTATTGATACGCGCCCTTACTAAATATACATAGGTGCGTGGGTTTTATTTATTAAAGCATGTGTATTATTTATTGAACTTCAGAAATTAAGAGTAATTTGTTTTAGTGACATGGGCTATGCACCGGAACGGCAAACAGGCGATCATTGTCAACGGTTTCACGTACTATTGCAACAAAAATGGGTTTAGAAATGACATTTATAGGTGCACCAACGGCTCCAACTGCAAAGCTCGCTTCGTCATGTCCAAGGAAGACCATGCGATCGTCAAAGGAAACCTGTTCCATAACCATAAACCACCTAGGTTCGAATTAAAGATGGCTTTTACATCAAAGTTTGAAACCATATAATCATAATTATAGCTGAATGAATCGTTGAGTTGATATCTATTCGTGTCAGGAACCTTCAATAAAACTGTTTTGTCTGTCTAAAACAGCTATAAATAATATAAATACCATTATTGTCACTTCACTCAATTTCTATTTTTGTGAGTATAATATATGTTATTGTATAGAACATCGGAGCCGTGACTAATTAATAGTATATGTATTTGTTTCAGATAATGTATTTCACAGACATGTAGAACCTAATCATGACAAAATTTAGCAATGTATACATCAGTTTTTGGGTAATTTGTGATTCAAAAATCTCTGTAACTTGTTTTTAAGAACGTTTGTTATTTATTAGGTAATCAATATTGTGGACTTTTTTATAATTAATTTATGAACACATTTTTTTTTTCAATTATCATTTATTAACAAATACACTATATACCTATATAACCTACGCAATAAGATTAAAATATTGTTGTTGAACTTATGCTTGTCATTAGAAGTTTAATAGAGTTCTGTCAATAAAAATGTTTTGTGCAGAAAATTCTTTAAATTATCTTAAACGTGAACAGAGAGATAACCCCAAAAAAAATAACTGCAAGTGGTGCCGGTCTTGTAAAAAACTCGTATAGTGATAAATGATTGAACATAAATTGAACCAGACAACAAATCTTTGATATCATAAGTACAACATACGTTAATTGAACATTTAACCACCTCGGTGGCGCAGCGGTAAGAGGGTCGCACTTTAAAGCAACGGCTGCGCTACATGTCCCGGGTTCAATCCCCGGGTCGTCAGGCCAAAAGATACACTTGAGTTTTTCTATTCAAAAATTCTTAGGGTAGCCCAGAGTTCGGAAATTGGCGTTGTTTTACCCCCGTGCCTCGGAAAAGTACATAAAGCCGTTTTGGTCATGCGCGCCTGATCTTTCACCGGTGGTGTCAGATTGCTGTCCCACGGAGCTATGAGACTGAAAGGAATAAAGAGTGCACCTGTGTTTGCGCACACTTGTGCAGTATAATATGACCCGCGCAGTCGGTTAGTCGTTGTGACTGGCCACCGTAGTCTAAATCGGCTAGAGGGACTATTATTCGTTTTACATTATTACATTTATTGCAATATGAAAATTCCTGAATAGTTTGTTTCTTACCAAGAGGTTATATTCGGGTGTACCTGATTAAAGAAGGCAAACCGCGTTCTATTTATAATGAAGCTACTAAAAAAATATGCTTGAGATGCATTTTACACTGTTTGGAGAAAGACGGTGTAATAAACATAATTATTTTATTTTAAGAACTGAAAAACGTCAACAACTCTTACAGATTATACCTTCTACTGCATTAGTAGAGAACGAGAAGAGGCATTACAAGAGACCACACTTACATTCACTTACATGACTACACTTTACAACATTAAAAAAGTAAAAACCGACTTCAAAACCAAAATGCACTAAAAAGTCTTAAATAAACTCTTCACCATTGAAAGGAAAGGAATCCGTTTTAGGCAAACAATTTCTTTTTGGAGTCGGTGCTGTGATAGTTGATGCTTGATGGTCAAAGTGATGGCACCGACTCCAAAAAGAAATTGTTTGCCTAAAACGGATTCCTTTCCTTTCAATGGTGAAGAGTTTATTTAAGACTTTTTAGTGCATTTTGGTTTTGAAGTCGGTTTTTACTTTTTTTAAAGTTTATTTTATTTCTTCATTTTTAGTGATTACCTAAGTGGGGGTGGGGGGGGGAGTTGCACCTTATGATTCTATTTTTTTTAAAAGCTACAAATTACCTTTCATAAGTTCCGTCATTATAATTACTGAACTCCTAAGCGTTAAGGAGTTCCACCATCAGCTCAGCCCCACAAGATGTTGACTATCAGACGTAACAACACGTCAACATTAAGATTCTAGTAAAGAAACACTATACGTGCCTTTAAAATTTGAGGGTTTCCCTCGATTACACCAAGATCCCATCATCAGATCCCAAAATGGAAAAAATGGGACCAACTAGAAGGTACACCCTCTAAGTAGGCGAAAAAATTTTTCGATTCGGTCGACAAACGACTGAGATATGAGGTAACAAACATACAAAAAAAAAAAAACATACAGTCGAATTGATAACCTCCTCCTTTTTTGAAGTCGGTTAAAAATTAGGCGGCGGCTGCACATTATGATGCCATATGAAGTTGCTAACAGGGTTTCTGAAATTAAGTGCATTTTACCTGAGACTCATTGAAACCATATAGTTTCAGCTGAAAATCCCGCCGACATCATTTCTATAGGAATCGAAACACAAAAACTAGAGAATCTTTTACTCTGGTGGAATGGCCCACAGTGGTTAAAATATGAAAAGTTGCCGGTCACAAAAACAGTACCTGATATTTGTATGGAAAGAAGGAAAAGTTTTAGTGCAAGTGTTCATAAAAAGGAACAAAATGATATCTGGGAGAGATTTTCAGACTTTACTCGTATGAGAGTTCTATCATACTGCTACAGACTTTTCCACTAGGTACGGGTTGTCAAAAAAAAATTGACGATTGAAGAAATTATTCAAACCTCTGTGAGATTATTAAAATAATACAGACAGACGCATTGGACTCAGAAATACAAACACTTAAAGACTGCTTTTTGACTCTGACAGCATTGACTTATCATTGCTCCCTGGTAACGTATTTCCACTAACTGTGGCCAAGACACTTTCAGCCATCACCCTTGATCAGTCTGGTGAGTCTGCTGGACTGGCAGTGAGAAATCTAACCCTTCACCTTTTTCCTCGCCACCTTCCGTCTGCCACCTTAGGTCTCATGGTGCAGACTTCCTGTACTTATCTATATATATATTTTTACACATTTATACTGTAGGGCCGCACCGTAAGGCCAAATTCACATTGGACAAAGACAACTTGTTCACTCTAAGCCTGCTGCAACACTCACATAATGCACGCCGCTTTGCAATATGTGATAGAGTTGGATGTATGGATCGTTAGGAAATAATAATAGTTTAATAATCAATTTAAAAATAAGCCTCTAAAAACGTTAATCCTTCTCATTTAAAAAAAACACCTGCCTTTGTATTGTTTTAAGACTATAATAACATTATGATAAAAAACGAAACTCATAAATACTGTGAATGATTTAATCAATCAATGTCTATAACGCTAAACTCGCGATTATAAAAACCTCCGTCATCACAAAAACTAAAATAAGAGTTGCGTTTTACCCATCAAACTGTGAGTTCATGTGCTAAAGGGGGGTCCTGAAGCTTAGAATCAATGGAGTTCTGAGTCCTTGAAGGCTCATACCATTTACGCTCTTAACTGAAGCAGCAAATTAGTAGCAAAAGGTGAATGAAATTTTATTATTATGTTTTAATGGAATGAATGTGCAAACTGTCAGGTAAAGAGATGGTATTAGTTGATGGATATTATTTATACCTTCACAAAAATAATTAAAACTAGTATTATTTGGTATTATATTAGAATTAACTTGTAGCGATTGAATGTATAACGAACAAAAATACTTTGCTGTTTATTTGTGTACCTACATTTAAGTGTGCTTGTGATGGTTACTGCCACAGAAAACATGAATAAGGTTAGAAAGGGTTTGATCGATCGTTTGTATGGGAACCTCTGTCGCCGGTGGGAGGTACCGCGCTGTTGCTGCAGTGTTTCAAGTACCAATCAAAGAATCAACGCATCTATATTACAAACCAATCACAATTTCCGCTAGGAGCTCTGTGATTGGTGTCATTAGTACTTGAAACTAACTACCAATCACAGAGCTGCTAGCGGTGAAACCACCAATCATCATTCAGGTACGTTCGTTCTTTTATGTCAAAATACTAGTGATGTTGTAAAAGTCGATTATTTCGGTTGATAAATTCAATTACCGGTGTAATGTCGTTTCTCAATATGAATAAACATGTAGGATTTAAGTTTGAGTTAATTTGGATAATTTTACAGCTCATTTGATCGCATCAAAGGGTTTTACTATTACTTTTCGGTAAAAACAATAGAAGATAAAATGGAGTTGCTAAACGTTACTTGAAATATAGTAACTAATATCCATGAACATTAAAGTAGTATTCATAAAGATGAATAAGAAACCAAAAATTTGTGTACGGGCGGGACTCAAATCAGCAACTTCTGGCTAACCGGGCCAAAAGATCTACCAATTGAGCTACCGTGCTGTCAGTCCAACCTTGCGAAATTTGTGGTCTCTTATGGATACGTCATTATGCGTGACACTAAGCGCCATCTACCCGTCTGTTTATGACAACAGTGGGCCAAGTATGATAAATATGACCCAAGTTAGTATGGTGGTTAAGTTTAAGAAATATACAACCGCATGATACAACAGTTCAACTTGCAGTGTTTTTGTTCGCCTTTTAATGACGTCACCAAAGGAGCGTTGTAGAGGTTTGTAAAATTACAGAATTATATTCAAACTAACACTAAGTGTATATAGGTATATACTGACTTCAAATAACTGGCTTACAAAAGTATTTTATCAGTTTGACCTGTATATTTGTATGCAGAGTTATCAAAAATATGGCCGGCTCCTTTTAAGAGTTGATGGTGGAGCTCATTTGCGTCAATTTTAACCCCAAAGTATACTATTAAAATTCAACCATTTCGGAGGTAATTTTTTTTAAGTTTTTATGGAAAAACGAGATTTCGTACAATAAAATAAAATTATATTAAAATTAATTCAGAATGCTTTTCGATGCTCTAAGAAAATATCGACCGATACTAGCTAACCAACTTAACGTGCTTTTTGAAGCACGGAGATGCTCGTGGTAAACCACAAGCATCTCCGTGCTTCATGGAGTCACTGAGCACTTATATGGAGTCACTTATATGGTCGGAATGGTCACCCATTAAAAACACGACCGCGCCGCATGTTGTTTAACTTCGATATCACTACCGAAGGAAGAACATTGTTGACAGTAAACCAATGTTCAACTTGTGAAGGAATATTAAACACATATCGATATTATAGGGGCAGCTCCAACAGCCTCCTGAGGGCGGTCGCGGCGAGGTTGGACACGGTCAGTGTCATTATGAGACACTGGACTCAGGTTCAACTCCCCAAAGACACCAAAAATAATTATAAGCACTTTTTACTGACAAAGTTTTTAATAAAAAATGTTACTTACACTTATGGACATGATTCCGAAATAAATACACTTTATTTTATTCATTAAACTGTGTGTTTATTAAATTATCGTACCCTATTTTACAAATAAATAGATCAATCTATAAATTAAAATTGAAATAAATAACAGAAAAAGTACAAAAGTTGTGAATTAAGCAGTGCGTTTTTGCTAATTTATATTTTTATTGCAGGAATTCGTTATTTAGGTTGCACGAATAACAATATAATAAAGAATAATGTTTTTTTTTTTTTCAAATAGCTCCAATAGCTCCTGAGATAAGCGCGTTCCAACATACAAACTCTTGATGTTGGAACGCGCACGCGAATAAATACAATAAATGTATTTATTTATTTATTATTTATTACATTTAAAAAAAATATAAAAATTACTTATTTTTGCAAATAATTATTGTTAATCTCTTAATACATCAGCAGGGAAATTACCAGTTATCGATATTTTTATTGTGCTGAGAGTTACATCCCTAGTGATGCGTTTGCAAGCGAACCAGGCAAATTGGACGCGATACATTGCGTACTAAGATAGCAGATTTGTTAGAAATATGCGTGGACTGCCATCAATGAATTTTTTTTTTTAAATTTGGTGCGACGAAACCGCTGTCTTCGGAAATATCATAATTTAAAAGTGTTTTTTTGCAAATAATGTCAAAATAACTACATATTATTACTCTCCGGTGAAAATATACACTTCCTCTCTCATTTTTGTATGACCTGGCTTCACGATCTGCACGAAATTATAGCACAAGACGGCATTTTTGTCAAAAAATGATGCAACGCTCTTGTCAAGCGACTGAAGTAGCTACGGCTCAATGCAGGCATATGCCTACAATATTAGCACGCTGCCGCACTGACCGAGGCCATTCTAACCTTATTCATTTTTTCTATGGTTACTGCGTATTGGTGTTGTTACGTCCAGGCCTATTTCACAATCGACAAGTAAGTACTAAAATCGAACCTCATTTCGTATTAAGTATTTATCAGATATCACTAACCATAACTTATTTTGAATTTTTGTGATACAGAACCTTACTAAATTATTATTTTTAATTTAGTTTGTAGATATAGTTTGTAGGCAATAAATTTGTAGGATGATCTGGTCAAAGCTCTTTCACAATTAAGTGTTTATAATTCTTAATAAGGTTCTTCGTTTCGTTTTAGATTTGCATATCTGATAAAAGTGAAAAATATTGTTTTTTATTAGTGTTAATTTAGGATAGGTGATTCAATTCCATTGAATAATATTACCATTCTCAAATATTTTATTGATAGCAGAATACATAGATGCAACACAAATAAATTTCGGGTTTCAATATTAACTTACAAATTGTTATTGAAATAGTATTGTGTGTTTTTTAAGTAAATATTTATAGGTCGGTTCTAACGTATAAAACTTTTTCAGTGATCCTGCTAGCGAAATCGCGTTACACTGGCAAACATCTTGTTATGTACAAGGATTACACCTATTACTGCAAAAAACAGTGCAAGAAAACGAAGTACTTCCATTGGTACTGTTCCACACACAACTGTAGGGGATGCAACGCTAAATTAAAGCTAGATGAGAATTTCTTTATCATTGACCTGGAGAATAAACATACCCACCCACCAGCTAAGTACTTGATTCATGAAGGACAATATGTGAAAATATAGTATATCCCTTAAGCGTATGTGAACGAGACACAATGCAAATTCTATTGTTATGCGGTTGCCTGCAACCGCTCGGGTGTTGAAGCATTAATCTGTTGTTTTATTCAATAATATTTTATGAAAAGGACTCTTTCCTTGAAAATATCTAATAAGAAAATATGTATCCAAGTTATTTTGTGTCTCTTTCATAAACTGGAATCCCCCTTGTCCCAAAAAAAAATATACCAAGCTTGAAGAACTTATTAAAACATTGTGAAACAGACTGTAAATAAATTTCACTGGCATTTAAGTACTATTACAAAACAATTAGCCTTTTCAGTATCACAGTGCTATGATATTAACCGAACAATTTTAAAACAAAGTTTTAACGACAGCGTTCAAAAATTGAGGTTTACCATTCTAATATGATGGTTTAAGTCTTAGTTTAAAACTGTTTAATTTTTATTGTAATAAAGTGGTATCGTAATTGATATAATTTCCATGTTTTGCTCAGCCTAGCCGTGTCTGTGTATTGTGAATATATCATATAATTTATTTAGTTATGTGTGTTTAAATGGTTTTAATCAAATGTACTTTCTTACCAATACGTCGCGATGTTAACCTATGCGTGTGGGGTGTCTTAATATGACATAGAGGTTCCTAAAACCATTTTCTTTTCAAATGTAACGTTTGAGAGAAATACGCTTCTAAAGTGGAAAAATGCCCCCCCCCCCCCTTCTAATTTCTAAACTAATCGAATGTAAATTTTAAATAACTTAACAAATACTTTTTACGAAAATTGGTTTGGACGGAATCGAACAAGAAATTTTTGAGATATAGCAAATTTTTAACAACCGCAAACATAACTTTGTTATTCATACAAACACTATGAAAAACGAAGTTATATTTGCTGTCAATAAAATATTGTGGCATTTTATCTAAGTAGAAGTAAGTGGATTCCCTTATTCAGTCAAAGTTGGCTCGGAACCCTCAGTGCGTGAGTCCGACTCGTACTTGGCTGGTTTTTCGTTTTTCAAGTTTTTATTTCGATTACTTTAAGATAAGTGGTATGCTAGCAAAACTGATATATCAGATGTCGTGGTCATTACTGACATTAACGCCACCACCTGTAAGAACAACAAAAAAGAACAAGATATGGCCTTTCGTGGAACTGAACTATTTTCCAATGCTTATTGCTTCAAAATACACTCGTAGTTGGATGCGCAGTGTCAACAAGACGCCGCCTAGGACAAGTTAAAAATGAGAAAAATACAACGTCAAGCAAAACTGCATTATTGGCTGCTTTAAGCATTATCACAAGCCTATAAATAAAGTTATAACTTCGATCTTGCTGTTTCTGAATTTATCTGTACTGTAAGTATTATTCAAGCTTCTGTGCTCTGACAGAAAACTGTTATAGTTTTTTTTTAATTTAAACTTTATTGCACTGTAAGTTGTACAATTGGCGGACTTAATCTGTAATGGCATTCTCTACCAGTCAACCACCTGGTAATGCAGTTTAATCAGTGGCGGAATATTTTTTAAGTGATAAGAGTGATACAAAAAAAAGAAGTAAAATGCACTAATATAAATACATACTAATATTTCACAAATATATAATATGATGCATAAACAAAATACTAATAAACATTGTAAACTAAACATTGTTAACTAATAACAACATAGTTGTGCCTAGTTAAACAATTTGGTAAGATGTTTTATAGCGGGTAAATTTTATAGGGCAAGAATTCACACACGGACAATTCACAGAACATAATTTTCAAAACATATACTTTTTCAGATTACCTAGCGATTGTAATTGAAAACCCCAGAAAAAGGAGAACTTGGGATCAGGACAAAATGGTAGAAGCGATAAAAGCGCTTCGAGAAAAGAAGATGGGCCTGAAGCGAGCGGTGAAATTATATTCTGTTCCAAAATCGACGCTTAGGAGGTTTGTACACAGCAACATGACTCCTGAAGAAGCCGTCGAAAAATGTTTGTTTCGAAAGGTGACAAACAAGAAAAAATGTGAAACGGACACAGATCCAGTATATTTAACACCAGAGCTTTGGAATGAGGACACTGACTCCAAGTAAGAGATTAAGGGCCGTTTCACCATGGACAAATAAGCTGCACCAACCAACGAACGATTCAAATATGGAACATCATTTCATATGAAAAATTAGACAGATAATCCTGACCAGAACTTATTAGGACATTGTGAAACAGTCCGTAAATGAATTTTACTGGCACTTCAGTACCATTAGAATTTCTTGACTACTACAAGTTTTAAGTTCAATACACAAATATTCTTGTTGATTATATTTTGTAAGAAATTGCCAGTTAATGAAGGTTGGTGTTATCATTTAGGGAAAAAATAATAATCGTTAAAATAATAATTGTTTGATATGTTAATAAATAAATGAAGTAGGTGTGTGGGAATGAAGTAAGAAGAACAAATATTTTTTCTGTTTTAGAGTTAGGTCAGGATTTTTTTGTAAGTAATTAATAGTTCTTAAGCTATAGATAATGTTACCATATAATTTCTTGAAATAAAATGATTCAATATTTTTAACTAAGATGATATTTTAAAATAACCTACCCACAAAAGTAAGTACAACAAAGTTATATGGTTGTTGTTTCCGATACTGTCAAAGATTTAAAAAAAACAATGTATTGTATCCACGGTATTTAAAGCGCTTTATTAATTTTCCTTCTTGATTCATGGAATTACTAATGGGTGTACATTTTTAGCTTACAATCTTGTGAAGCTGAACACTGGTGGACACTTGCTGCAGATTGGAAACTACTCGTATTCCACTAACTTTTGGAATAGCAGCATCACTCGATGTACCTGGTACTGTTCAAAGCGAGTCAGTAAGAGATGCCCGGCGCGAGTAAGGATGATCAAAGGACAAGTAGAAGTCGTGGTGGCTGAACATACCCATAACTGAGCTGCTCCCATTGACTGTACGATGACAAGACATACCTACTGCACCTTCTGTCTAGTCCTACATGCCCTGATTTGGCGACCCGTCTGGTGTATTGGTCGAGAAATCGTCTAATACGCAGCAGGTGCGGGTTCGATCACAGCACAATAAAAACATTTGTGTGCATGAAAATGTCTGTTTGTATCAGTCTTGGTGTTTTCTATGTATATCATGTATGTATTTACAAACAAAAAAAGAATTTAAGTATTATATCCGTTGTCTGGCACCCATAACACAAGCTTTGAGTAGCTTTCTTTGGGACTAGATGACGATGTGTGGGAATGTCCAAAGGAAAGGATATTTTATTTATTTCTCCTTTTAGGAGGATTTTATATATGGAAATTACTGGGCACAACACATCTGAGTCGCGTTTTCGATAAAACATTATAAAACGGCCGAAAAAGGTGTCGTTTTCAAATCAGGCGTTTTGTATTGTATTTAACGAATATTCCTTATATTACTTTAGTAAAATCAACTATACGTCTGTTAGTCAATAGATGTATTTGATTTTTTAGATTAAGGTTATTAATTTTATTAGTAATAAATCTTAACAAACAAATTTAACCATGTTAACTTACTTTACTTTACCTTTTTGAACGATCGTTTTTTATCTGCCGAGATTATATTTTTATTCTTAAATATTAAATTATGTCAAACTCATACAAAAACAACTTATTTATAAACTTAGCCTTGTTTTAGGTAGATAGATAATATTGAGAAAAAAAAAGGAATTCTTAGTACGCAGCTTAAGAAAATGTGTTTTGAACTAAATGCTACGAGATTGTGTAAATTGTATAGCGTTAACAAATTTCTTTCCATTTTTTAATTGCAAAATTCGTCGCAACTAAGAAAGTGAACTGTACTTGTGTATTGTGAGCTGAAGCTTGTGTATAGTGAGAATATCACTTGCGGCACCAGTAAGTGCCCATATTCGAGACCTGACGCCGCATGTCGATGGTACTGCTCGAAGATGAAGAGTCAAAGATTATCTGTGGTGATTCTAACTATGAATCAGGTAGTCGCCGCTGTAAGCGGGGAGCACAGCGTCACCAATCTCAATCGCTCTACCAACTGAGCTACCGTGCTGTCTGTCGGACCCTGCGAAAGTTGTGGTCTCTTACGGATTTGTCATTATGCGTGACGTTTAGCGCCATTTACCCGTCTGTTTATGCAACAGACAGCACTGTAGCTCAATTGGTAGAGCGTTTGGCCCGGTTAGCCAGAAAGTTCTGGTTTAAGTCCCGCCCGTGAGCAAAGTTTTGCGCGCAAAATATAAAAAAATCATTCACAAAAATTTAATAAGAAATGTTTAATTAGCACATTGATTATCCGAAATTAGGTTAATTTTGAAAATAAAGCTTTTTGTTCGTGTAACTTCTTTTACATGTTTATGATGATAGCTTTATAAAACATTATTTCTCAATAAAAAAAAGCTCATAAGCATATCGTAGTTGCAAAATCTCGACTGACTATCTTTGAGGTCGCCTTTCTCTTTCTTCATTTTCACACATCCACGGAATCTTAAGACAAATACATAGTAAAAATAAAATCTTCTCGACGACGCCGGCGTGTGTTATACGAACATCAGTGAAGCTTATCTCAATAAAACTTGACCGTCTCCTCAACAATGGTATTCGCTTTATCTACGGTCTCCGTAAGTACGACCACATTTGTGCTTACCGGTTCAAGCTTAAATGGCTTTCCATCCGACATCGCAGAGAAATAAGAATCCTGTGCACTCTCTTCAACATACTTCGTAACCCTCACTCTCCGACCTATTTGGCACAGCGCTTCAACTGTCTGGCTTCCACCACTTCGCGCAATCTTCGCTCTTCCCATTATCTCACTCTTCCCACTATCACACACCTCTATTCAAGACCGGCTTTATGTCAGACTCTTTCACCATCTCAGCGATTCGACTTCGGAATTCTCTCCCCAATCAGAATGTCCCACTACAAATTCACTTTAAAAAATCTCTCCGCGCCCTCCATCTTCACCTTGGCACTCTTCAAAAAGAAAAACTATTTTCTTTTTTTGTGTTTTAGATGTCATGAATATCATCAATTTTATCATTCATAATTTTGTATTTATTAATTAACATATACTTAATTCTATGTATGTTTATTAGTCTTGCTTATGTATCCTATTATAAATTTGTGTATTATTAGTATGTATTGAATTAAATTGAATTGAATTTTATTTATGTTTTATATATGTATCTTTATGTTAGTGCATTTTACTTCTTTTTTTTGTACCACACTTCTCACTTATTATTAATATTCCGCCTCTGATTAAACTCTCTGCATTACCAGGTGGTTGACTGGTAGAGAATGCCATTAGGCATTAAGTCCGCCAATTGTACAACTTACAGTGAAATAAAGTTTATATAATAATAAATATTGATTTGTTTTATACATCGAATTAGCCAGCATCTTTCCGATGCTTAGTTTAATACAGAGCCGTTTGCATCATTTAGATCGTTATATATTGCTATAACATTAATTCAATTTTTAAGTTTCAGAATTCTTACCGAATAGCAGAGAGAAGATACTTCAGTAAGTATTGCGAACACAACTACTGGTACAGTAACAGATACACACGACCAGACGCGGTATACCGCTGGTACTGCTCGAAGAGCAAAAGAAAGCAGTGGTTTGCGACGGTTCGAACCTTGGATGACGTTGTCATCGCTGTGATCGGGGAGCACAACAAAAAAATATACCGCAGAATACGGGGGCGAAGTACCGGAGTTCCGAACCCTAAAACAGTATATAAACGATATGTAAATGTTTCTGGTAGTATCGATACGGTGTTTATGTTGCCATTAAGTAATTCAGTTTATGTAACATGTGTGTTTGTCACCAATTAGTTTGAATATAGTAATACCAAAATCCTGGAGTGATTACAAACAACCTGAAAATAAATGCATATGCGGTATTTAAGAGTCATACTAGAGGTCCCGTGTTGAATAAAATTTATGAGATACATAAGTTCTCGAACCCTTCGTCCTAACAATGCCCTCCAGCTATACACACCTCTTCACAAGACTGCTTATGTCTCTAGCTCCTTCACCCTCAGTGCTATAAGACTCTGGAACTCCCTCCCTGATACCATTAAGACTTCATCATCTAAGTATTCGTTCAAAAAGTCTATTCGTGAGCTTTTTCTCAGTGAGAATACCACGTGATGCTTGATAAGGTTTGTCCTTCTCTGTTTCCCCTTTATTAATCTCTGTTAGCCTATGTATGGATAATTGTATGTATTCAAGTATGTCTAAGTAGGTTTATGTTTTTATTATTTATGTAAGTTTATTAGTAGTTTAAATTTAATTTGTTGCTTTTATGTGTAACTTTACGCCGCCTCAATCGTTTCTGTTTCACCCAATGGTTGACTGGTAGAGAATGCTTTAAGCATTAAGTCCGCCATTTGTACTTTAGTTTTGTCAGTGCAATAAAGAATAATAAAAAAAAAACAAATTTCAATGTAATTCCGTCTTCAAATACTCGGAGACAGCTCGGAGTCTAGAAGTTAGTTGTAATGACATCCTCGAGCCTCGAAAATCACGTACGCATTTATCCTTAATATTTTGCTTCATTTTTTTTTTCTATTTTCAGTTGCAGAATTCATACCAACCGAGAAAGGGAACTATGTACTTAAATTCGGCGAATACACTTACTGGTGCAATAAGAAATACTGGAAACCTGACTCGGCATGTCGATGGTACTGCTCGAAGAGGTCAAGAAAGAAGTGCTATGTGGCGGTTCAAACCCTGAATGACGTGGTCATCACTATGATTGGTGAACACAACCATTAATAAAAAATATTATTTAACCAAACATCTTCAAAGTCAGAGTTTAAAATACTTCAGCTGTCGTCATCGTCACCGTCGACTCTATCTTTGATAAGTTAGTCCTAGCCTAGAGTATATTATACCATTTCATTTATAAAAAAAACACACTTAACACGGTCTTCACAAAGTGTTCGAAACATACTTCTTTATGTTTGTTAGAAAAATAAAAAGCTAGTATTCTTCAGTAGTTCATAAAAAAAACGAATTTGATCCTGCGATCTTTACAAGGTCGTCTGTCCATCTTGTCGTTGAACGTCCTACGCTGCGCATTTGGTCAAAGAATCTCAAAAGATATTATATTGTGGGAAAGTTAATTGGTAGAGTCGCTACAATGTTTTCACACTGTAAAAAATGACGATGCTTTAACATATCCGTTTTTTAAACACGTCAAATGTATGACACAAGTGTCACACCCCGATTTGAGTTATTCTAAAATCGACCTGTCCCGCACGTCAAATTTATTCACTTTTTCCCGCTCACTTACCCGCATTAACCCTTTTTACGACTGTAAACTTCATTTCATCTCATTTTTCTTGACCGCGCCTTGACGATGATTTATCCATCCTTACAATACCCAGGTTGTACAAATAATTTCAAATAATACGAGTGATTAGGATAACGTAATATTTGATTGAAATGATTCAATAGTGCATCTTAAATGAATATAAAAGTGGTTTTAAATAGTTTTTTTACTGTCAGAATTCACAATAAAAACAGGGTGCTCTTTGCTTTGATGCGAAGGCCATTCTTACTAGACTGCACTAGCAGAACAAAGAACTAGACAGTTCAAAGAACTACAGTTCGGCATCTTGTGTGTTTCTGACGTTTTTTAAACTGCAAGGCTACTATCAAAACCGAATAAGAGAACATCTTAATTATAAATGATTCAATGAGCACAACCATGACATGATTGGGCGCATGCGTTAACTAGGATTAAAAGTCAATTATTTCCTTTCACTTTAGCCGTGTCATACGCACCGTTATTTAGTATTTCAAATGTGTTATTATTTAAAAATGTATCACCACTGTATAAAAAACATTTAGGGCTGATTTTACCATCGTCAGATAGAGATTATTCCTCGATTAAATACTATACGCCTAATTTGAAAACGTTACGAATTCATTTTAAAATCGGTCGTTTTATACTTATTCAATCTGATAAGTCTTATCTGACGGTGAAGAAACCGGCATAAGAAATGTAAGTGATTGAAATAAAGATACTTGTGAACTCTAGTTTAAATTTATAAAATCTTTCATATAAATTGTTTAAACTATCAATACAGTTTCTATTTAGTAACTATTTACGAATATCTTCAAATGTTAATTTAACCTAGGAATCCTCAAGAAGTAATTTTAACACGCGGCAGACAGTTCCGGTATAATTTTGAACATTTATATTACAGAATCCCAGATTGTAGCGCAGGTAAATGGGGCAACATTACTACACTATAGAGGATACACCTTTTGGAAGGGGTATGCGCCGATGAAGAGAAACGTCTTGGTATGGTACTGCTCCAAGAAAACCAGCATGAAGTGCAGGGCATCTGTGAGAACAAATTACAATGGACAAGTCGTTGAGATTGTTGGCGAACACAACCACGAAGCTCGTCGTTTATATTAATAATTTATGTGTGACGCTGAGATTAAATTTAAGAATTAAATTTAAAAGCAACTGA
The DNA here is from genome assembly GCA_963924145.1 of Pyrausta purpuralis. Taxonomy (NCBI): domain Eukaryota; kingdom Metazoa; phylum Arthropoda; class Insecta; order Lepidoptera; family Crambidae; genus Pyrausta; species Pyrausta purpuralis. Next base: position 28,096,218 of record OZ001643.1, read on the forward strand.
AATCATAGCTTACTATGCGTCATGATATTAAAATACTTTAGTTACGGCTAATAGTTATATTAAAAATATTTCCATAAGTATAATTAGTTTTTGGAAGAGCGTCCTAGCACAGGCAATCTTTAATGCCATAAAGAAGACTAACATACATTTGTAACCTAAAACTGTATTTGATGTCATTTATATGTGTTAGTAAAAGCAAGGAAAAACAAATAACTATGTTATTACGTATAATAATAATATTTTGTATTTAGGTTGGGTTAGTAGTTATTTTTTAGATTATTTATTAAAATTGAATAGTAAGTAAACATTGTCTGTGGCCGAGGTGCAAGTCTAGTACCGGCCACATGTGGCCGAAGTGCAAGTCTAGTTGCTTTTCAGAACACTATGCTTAAGATAGTTCTAGTGTGACAATTGGTGCAAAATAAGTTTTTTTTAAATGTACTTACGATTTTGTATTTCTTTATCGCTGTCAATTCTCCTTACATCAAAAGGCAAAGAGCAAATGTTTTACAAGAATAAAAAGTTCTACAAGCAAATCGAAGGCGTGGATAAGATTAGGTGGCGTTGCACTAAGAGGGGCTGCAGGGCGTTCTACTGTATCGTCGCTGGAATCATCACTCGGAGGCAAGAGGTTCACAATCACTTCGACGAATGAGATGCCAAAGAATTGTCAATAATCGGTTGGTGACATAAAATTAATATTCCTATCGGAATAGAAGGATAAGTAAAAGCTGTCAAACGAAACCGATTTAAGATGTCAGTAACTAACATAAGTAAGCAATATTTGTAGCTTTAAATGAGATAACCTTTTGATCAGGTGATTTAAAACAATGTTCCTAAGTTAAATATAGTAGTTTACTGCATGATAAACAGTCGACACAAAATATTGAACATGCAGCTCTAGTGTAAAACTAAATGTTATTTCATTATACAAAATATTCGTCGATATACATTCCCTGTGTTATTCTGACTTTATTTTTTAAGTAAATTAACGTTTGTAGAATAGAATAATCAAACTGCGTACTTTAAATTTGAAGCGCATCTATACTTAATATTATAAAGCTGAAGAGTTTGTTTGTTTGTTTGTTTGTTTGTTTGAACGCGCTAATCTCAAAAACTACTGGTCCGATTTGAAAAATTATTTTTACGTGGGATAGTCCATTTATCGAGGAAGGCTTTAGGCTACATAACATAAAGATACGACTCATAAGACCACAGCAGAAATGCAAAATGTTGCGAAAACGGGAGAAAGATATTCCTTTTGAGAGCTTCCGTTGCATACGCTGCGGAAACCGCTTAAGTTACACAAAAATCATGTATGACAGGATTGTTCAACATTAAGAGTTCTATAATAAAGTCCGCGACAGCATATGTCTAGCTTTTATGGTTGACTTACTACAACCTTTTTTATGTTAATAAATTTGTAAAAAAATAATGCATTATTTTTAGAGGTGTATTATACACACAGGTATTTATTCTTATCAAAATAAATACATTTATCATCACGAGCATTTCATTTAGAACAAAGTTGCCCTTTATATCATTAAAATTCAATAAATATCTTAGGAGCTATCACAGTTTTAACATAACTCCGCACCAAAATAATGTTCGCAGCTAAAAAACGACGTGCGCTTGCGCTTATAATATTATAAAGCTGAAGAGTTTGTTTGTTTGAACGCGCTTCTCTCAGGAACTGCTGCACCGATTTGAAAAAATATTTCTGTTTTGGATAGCTTATTTATCGAGAAAGGCTTTAGGGTATAAAACATCACGCTGCGACGGGAGGGGAGGGGGCAAACTCAAAACGCGCGGACGAAGTCGCGGGGGACCGCTAGTTGTTAAATATAAGTCGTATATTAAGAGGCTTCGATCTGGACTAATCTTCCTGTTAAATGATTATTTGTTGGGGTTATGCCGCTGTAATGCATAACAATCAATCACCGATCAAGTCACCATGTTTCAGATGCATTATTTCTCCAAAATATGCACAATTTCACTTTTAAATATAAAAAATCAAATGCACGTAATTTTCAGCGAGCTTCTGCAGGGCGGTCAACTGTTTGACATCTGACAAAAATGGTTCTGCTACCCATCTCTTTTTATCACACAGTTTGCTGCTAGTGACATCTCACTTTTGTCGTTCTATTCCAAAGAGATAATAATTTTATGGTTGATGATCGGTAGGTTTGATTTTAATTTCATGCAGTGTAACGTCATGCCACAATGTATAATAATTACACATTTAAAATTTTGACTTGGAGTGCCCATTATTATACTAAACCTAAAAACTCTTGGCAGTCCGTGCCATAAATCACTTTTTAACAAGGATGCACACGCGCAATAAATTGCAATATTGATTGCACAAAATGCATGTAAAACCCCATTATCAAACGTATTGTTATCGATAAGCGCACGTAACAAACAACACGCACCTCGGTGTCTCTGAGACGTCACCCATAAACAGGCAAGTGCAAAGAGAAAATGATGTGCGCTGTCTCATTTGCACATTTTGTGACTCGTCCTGCCGCGAGTCTTTGGGTTTACTGCAGGGTTTAAATGTATTATTGTAAACTTTGTATGTTACTAATGGCTGCGAAGTCTCTAAATATCATTTTTTTGTATTAAACTATTTATCTATTAATGGTTTTGGTGAGGTAATTGTTAAATGATAAAACACATTCGTATTACCTATTATAAGTATCTGTTAGTACCTAAATGCTAGATTTATCTTTATCCATTAAATAATATCTATAACAAAGGATATGCTACTATTATTACTTTTTCTAATTGTTTTATAATTATAAACGTATTCAGCATTTTAGATTTTAAATTGAAAAATCATATTCAATTCATCACCTTCTTATCTTTTTATAGTTTGACAAATATCTTTTGAGGTATCATTAACAAAATTAGTTATAACTTCCATTAAATAAATATATATATTTCCATTAAACATACGTAAAAATTTAATAAAACAAAAGTGTAAGTGTATCATAGAACTTTTCAAATGGGTAATTGTTTTATGTCATGAACAAGAATAATGTCACAGTATACTCAACTGCCACCAAACGTGATTGAATTTTGGATATAACAGTACAGTTAAAAGTACAGATCATACAGGATCACAGCTTCAGGCAAAATGCGGTGGAGGTGCAGCTCTCACTCCAAGTTTAGATGCAAAGCCTTAGGCATAGCCATCGTACACACCCATGACGACCGATCTTGTACAATTTCAACAACCACACTACGAGTTAGCAATAATAATGTTGATTAAAAGTATATTGTGTTATTAAAGCTGTGGGCTAAACGCAAAATTTAGGCTTGTTCATATTATTTATTTAAAGACTGAAAAACATTCTCGTTAATTTCATAAATTTGTATTGTTCATGTTTATAATATACCGTGTAAAGTGTGCGTAAATTGAAGTAAATATTATATGTACGACTATAAGTAGAGAAGTTTGAAATTGAATAATTTATTTTCTGAATTTTTAATTTTAATTTTTGCATATACCAAATTCAAAAGAGGTCATTTCTGGTGTTCATGTAAGTGATTGCCACAAATATTTTTACTTTTTCTATATAACATGAAACTGTTTCAGGCTTGCAAGCAACCATCACAACAAACGGCAGAGGGAACGAGGTACTGCTAGCCGACGGTTACAAGTTTAGGAAGAACGGTGACGGAAAGAGCAAGATAAGATGGCGGTGCACCTCACATGCCAAATATGGATGCCGAGCAGCCATACACACGATCGATAACGAAATCGTATACTACAGAAATGAGCACACGAACTCTTATAAACATAGCTACGATTATTTTTAATTTAATTAATATTTATTGTTTTTAGTTTGTATCTGGGTATATTTTAATGCACGCGTAGTGGATTTAATTTACTCTGTAAGTTAAAAAACTGTTAAATTAAAACATATATAGAAGAAGAAATTTTAGTCGTGAACTATCCTCTCGATCTTTTACATTTTTTTTTGTAAAGAACTGCGTTTCATTCTAATTATTATGTATGATACTACACCTTATCTATACCTACTAATGTTATAATGCTGAAGAGTTTGTTTGTTTGTTTGGACGCGCTAATCTCAGAAACTACTGGACCGATTTGAAAAAATATTTTTGTGATGGATAGATTTTTTAGTAGCTTTGTCAGGCTGCGAGGGTAGGAGAGAAAGAACATTCAAAACGCGTGGACGAAGTCACGGGGGACCGCAAGTTTGAAATAAAGAGTTTATTTATTTATTTTTGAAGTTTTTTTTTTAATGACATAAACTATATTTAAACACTTAACATTTCTCTTGTTTTTATTTCGAATATTAAATTAATTTATGTTTGCAATTGATTTTAATATAGTTACTAAAAGTAACAATCATTAAAATTTATATCGAATTTAAAAAGTATGATGACAAATGCAAATTATATTAGAGCAGAGAAGAGTGAGCAGTGCTTCGAAAGTCGTTGAAACTGTTTGGGTGTGCTCCTAACAGTACGGGAGAGGCTGCAATACGACGATTCACATACACGGTTCAATGGTTGTTAAAGCTAGAACTGTTAATAATAAAGTAGTTCATCATAAATCGGCTTGCTATACCAGTCACTAAAAATAAAATACTAGCATACAAACATCCCACCGCTGGGCAAGGGATGTCTAACCTCACCTCAACTAAGAGTGCGTACCAGTACAAGAGTTTCTATAATGCAAGCGATCGGCTTTGCTCGGCGACTAAAAATAATATTATTCGTTATAAAATGCATAATTAATATTATTCGTTTATTTAAAGAAATGTAAACGAGCATCCGAGAACAATGTGTTGGCCACGGATCCATCCTGGATTGCATCAAGTGAAATGGCGGCGGAAATTAAACCCGAGGAAACCTTTAGAGAGATCAAAATGACATCTAAAGGGAATGGTACTTTAGATATATATATTGTTGTTGTATTTAGTGATAAAAAAAAAGTTAATTACGTGAATTGTTTGGATCACTTTGTGCGCACGTAATGTTCTCTCGTTTAAAGATGTAAGTAGTATTTCACAGAACAATAACCATGAGGCCTTTTATTTCCGTTTTTTTGTAATTTATTATAAATGGTGCTATTTAGCATTTGCCACTTGTCAGTTTCATTATGTTGTATCCACAGCACGCGGTGGCCATGTGCTGATGGCCATGTAGCGCATGCCGCAGCGGCATTTTCCCATAAAATTACTATCCTTTTGGAATAGAACGACAAAAGCGAGATGTCACTAGCAGCAAACTGTGTGATAAAAAGAGATGGGAGATGCGAAGTAGCAGAACCGTTTTAAGCAGCTTGCTGAAAATTTCTCTAATTTGAGTTTTTGAAAATTTATGTGAAATTGTGTATATTTTAAGAAATATTTCTGTTGAAACATGGTGACTTGATCGGTGATTGATTGTTGTTCATTACAGCAAAATAACGCCGACAAATAATCATGCAACAGGTAAATTAGTCCAAATCGAAGCCTTATATTTAATATACGACTTATATTTACCAATGCGCTTCAAATTTAAAGTAAGCAGTTCGATTATCCTATTCTACAAACGTTTATTTACGTAAAAAGTAAAGACAGAATAGCACAGGGAATGCACATGTACGAATATTTTGTATAATGAAATAATATTTCGTTTTACAATAGAGCTGCATGTTCAATATTTTGTGTCGACTGTTTATCATGCAGTAAACTAATAAGTTAAACTTAGGAACATTGTTATAAATCACCTGATCGCAAGGTTATCTCATTTAAAGCTACAAATGTTACTTACATATGTTAGTTACTGACATCTTAAATTGGTTTCGTTTGACAGCTTTTACTTGTCCTTCTATTCCGATAGCAATATTAATTTTATGCATTTTCCATAGTATCTGACGTTCTTGACGTATGACCTCCGGCAATGCCTCCGCGCGTTGTGGATACACCATTATTATTATATCATTTTTTATGAAAATGATAATTTTCGGCTGCCTTTTGAATTCCTTCGGGGTTATTTCCAATAGATTGATGTCAAATGGAACGACTATATAAATTGTGTGATCCATCTGGGTATTAGTAAATGTAATTACTTTTATATCTAACTTGGAACAGCTTGGAGTATATTAACAATAGTGCCTATTATATTCCAGGATCCGTACAAACGTCATGTCCAAGAGAGGCAAGCCTCTTCTATGCGTAGACGGCTACACGTACTTCAAGAAAACGAAGAATAATACTGGAAAGACGTCATGGGCATGTTCCACTCACGTGCTTAGGGGTGTAAAGCAGTCATACACACCACGGATACTAAGATTTTAAGAACGAATACTGTTCATAATCACTGATGCCTTTTGCTTTGCTTGACTTTGGCCGGGACTCCACCAAAACCTAAGGCAGTTGTCCGAGCACCGGCGAGAAAACGGTCTGGGATTTGAATAAATATTCAATTTAGAACAAATAAAATAGATATACAGTCGCTATAATATCAGGCTACCCACTTTTGCTGCAAACTAGCCCTTATTTCAACGGCATAAGACATTCCAGTGTTTACCTTGACGTGCTGTTGTCCGTACATACAAATAGCGGTACCCCTTTGAAGACGCACGCTCTATCTGTCAATCTATACAAATCACTCGTCCCTTCTTAACTAGTAATTGCCTGTCGCACTCGCTTTTAAAACTTACCGACAAAAAAAATGCTTTTCGCTGCTCGTCAACTCGTTTATAGTTAGTAGCATAAAAAATGTATAGAGTTCCGATCCAAGTGTCGTTTGTTTTGCTTCATCCATCATAAAAATTTTGCTCATTATTGTAATTTTATATGTACCTGAATAGACATTATGTTAAATCATCACAGTTACACATCACAATATTTATACACATCCTTTGAAATTTGGGCTCTATGTACTTAGAAGTTAAAAACGGGAAATTTATTTGTTTTAATAATGATCCTCATCATGAACATCTAAAGTACCTATTTCAATATTGGATTATGTAGAATTATTGTAGTTTAATTGTTTCATATTAATAATTTGTATTGTTTTCAGTTTTATGACAGCATTTTTTTTTAAATATCATTTTTGTTATTATTTTTGTACGTTGGTGCTTTGTCACACATACTCTAAAATGATGTAAGACAGCTAAGATCATAATTATCGGTTATTATAAATGTTGGGAAAATTACAATCTTTAAAAGTCTCTTACTTTAATCTAAAAATCTCTTACTATAATTATGATAATAAGAAGGGTACGCGACGCGAAGTTTTAAATAATTATAATGCATGTTAAAAACTTTTTAAATGATTGCATTTATTTATTTCACACAAGGCTGAGTTTAAAGATTAATTGTATTGTAACTTAAATATCCCATAATCATTTTTTGTTTCATGTGGTACAACGTTTTTTTTACAAGCATATTTTTGTTCACAATAAGTAATGTTTTTAATATTGAATTAAATTCTAAGGTTTTATTGTTCAGGACAAGTACAAATGATAACTTCGCTGCAAGGCAAGCCGCTGCTCTACTTGAATGGGTATTAAAAGTCCACGGCTCATATGACTTAGAAAACAAGATGGTTATGCTAATTGATTATCTAGATTTGCAGTGACCGCGGAAACAAGTTGTCAAAAAACAGATGTCTAGAGTCATATGCGCAGCTTACGTCAAATCAGTGCTCATGCAGACGCCAACCAAGTTGAACCAAGAGAAAAATTACATAAAAATTGTTTACACTTTGCGTAATATGCGGTTCAAGGACACGAAAACCTAATACGCTTCCCAAGGTTACGTTCTTAATGGGTTTTAATATTTATATCAACGTAAAAACACAGAAAATATGAAAATCTTAAATAGGGTTTAATGTTGCCGCTAATAACATAAGATTGATTTCCCACACTTGGGGGAGAATTTTGATAACAATGTATTACCTAATCAAAAATACATGTAAGAAGCATCTTAAGCTTGTAAGAAACGTCTCTAAAAAAACTAAAATGGAAACAAAAGTTTTTTGGGCACTCGGCTCGATCCTGCATGACAATACATTATACTGTAATGTTTGACCTGATACGCCGGTGGATACATCGCCCTTTTTTAACAAAAACGATGGTTTTCTTAAATTTGGAAGCAAAACTTAATGTTTAATTAGTACCTATACCTACCTACTTTTACGGTAGTTATAATCCTTTGTAGAATTTACTTATTTAATACAGAAGAAAGCATTAAGTTATTTATATTTTATATCATAAAAGTATTTCCGGAATTCTGAGTAACATTGTTAAATAAATGACATGAATAACGTAATTTGTATTATAAATCAATTTTGGAAGAGGATGAAAAAGATTATGTTAAAATCTGCCTCCCTTATTAATTGCCTTGATACTGGTGCACTGACCTTAAATGATTTAGCTCTCTTAACTGTTAATCTATTAGAGGCACACTGTAATCAATTTTTTTTAAAAAAGGTATAAGGAAAATAAATCATTACTTGCTTTAAATATCCGACAACCAAACCTACCATTTCTTTCATATAAGTTCAGGCATTATGTTGAATGTTCTTTTAAGAGTTTTGAAAAGTTCTTTGTACTGATACAAATGCGGATGCACGTCTAATGCACTTTTTAGTCCTACAGTGTTGTTATTTCATATTTATGCATCCTACATTTGTAAATTATTTTATTTTAGCGGCAAACTACCTCATATGTGTAATATCCTTTAACTTTTTTGTTTCAGAAACATTTGATTTCATTGTGTCTAAAAAGGGGAAGACATTGCTTAAATACGGCAAATACACGTACTTCAAGAGATCTGGGAACGCTGTAAAAACGCGATGGCTCTGCTCCACCCACCACAGCCGAGGCTGTCGTGCTGTCATCCACACTGTTGAAGACAAAGTTATTAAGATAAATGATGTGCATAACCATCAAGATTAAGAACTAGTAGAAGTATGGGTGCGCTTACACACGAGCGGCACGAGCTACAGCTTAAGCTGACGCTGACGGCACGCGGTATGCCGTCGTCGCATTAACAGCAGGCAATTTCTCACAAAGGCGCAAATAAATTAATAGAAAATACGATTTACAGTCAACTCTCTGTTAAGTATAAGTAGCTTTTGTGCATTATATTAATAAATGCATAATTCGTTATTTATTTACCTACCAACCCATCGATGTCGATATCGACGATTATTAACTACAAATATCGGTATCGATATCTTATCGATTAAATAATGTATATTTACGTCCCTAATTAAAATCATATACTTCGTTTTTTATGAAGACAGCCAAACATTAAGGCTTGATTCACCTATGAAGAACATGTGACAGAGCACCATTTATACCGCCAAATAAATATTGTTTATATCATCTGCAAATATTTCATAAACATCATCGTCAAAATATGGAAGGTAACTTTTGTATAACAGAAACGATAGCGGCTCAAATATTGATCCTTGATTGTAAACAGGTTAATGGATGGTTGCTGTTACTTATTTCAGCAGAAAACAGAAGCTTATTGTTATTGTAAAGCAGAATGTTATTTCGGTAAATAAAATGTATTCTATTTGTGCAGATGTGTATACCGTGAGGCTATCGAGAAATGGCAAGAAAATAATAATATTGAATGGATTATCTTATTTCAAGAAACAATCAAGAAGATCTAACATTGAACGCTGGGCCTGTTCCACTCGTCATAATAGAGGGTGTAAAGCTGACTTAAAAATCTTTGGAGGCGAAATCCTTAGCAAGAATACTAAGCACTTCCATTAAAATCTATACTTATATACTTATACCTATTACTTATTTACTTATATAATATTATAAAGCTGAAGAGTTTATTTGTTTGTTTGTTTGAACCTGCTAATCTCAGAAACTACTGGCTCGATTTGAAAAAATATTTTTACGTTAGATAGTCCATTTATCGAGGAAGGCTTTAGGCTATATAACATAAAGTATACGATTCATAAGACCAAAGCAGCAATGAAAAATGTTGCGAAAACGGGAGAAAGATATTCCTTTTGAGAGCTTTCGCTGCGTACGCTGCGGAAACCGCTTAAGTTACACAAAAATCTATATAAAAAATAAAAATAAAGATTAATAATAAAGTCTGCGACAGCATATGCCTATCTTTTATGGTTGACGTACTACAACCTTTTTTATGTTGATAAATTTGTAAAAAAAATAATGCATTATTTTTAGAAGTGTATTATACACACAGGTATTTATGTTTATCAAAATAAATACATTCATCATCACGAGCATTTTATTTAGAACAAAGTTGCCCTTTATTTCATTTGATTTCAATAAATATCTTAATAGCTATCACAGTTTTAACATAACTCCGCACCAAAATAATGTTTGCAGCTTAAGTACAACCTGCGCTTGCGCTAATTGCTATGGTTGCTGGCTTCTTAGTTACAATAAAACTGCGTATGTTTTGGACATTTCTACAGAAGGGCACTTTTTTTCTCAATTCGGTGGTTGATTTTTAATTTGGATTTTGTAGTAGTTTAAATAATAAAAAATGAAGTTTTCTCCATCCTGAAACATAAAAAAACGATTTGCCTTAATTTTGTTGATTGATCTATGAGAAAAGTTAGGCTCCGAATTGAGAAAGCACCGAATTGAGAAAACGATGCACCGAATTGAGAAAATGAATCACCGAATTGAGAATAGATGCAACATTATCTAATGTATTAATAAATTAGTATTGTATTGCATTCTATTGTGTATATATAATGTATTTAAATGATCAAAATAAAAAAAAAATACCTAAAGCGTTATGTTAACTGACTGCTGGTCTATCGGTTTCATAGTTTATGTGAAAGTCTATATCAATAATTCTTTGTAATGTTAATAATAAAAAAAAAACTGATCAACATGTTTTTTATTCGAAATACCTAATAATCAGTCTTGTTTTTAAAATTCAAACAATTTAAACATTTCAATTTTCAAAGAGGATAACACAATACAATTTATCATCGATATATTTATATCTTTATTGTTTTATATATCTTATTCTCATCCTTATTCTTTATTGCTTTACGTAATTGAAGCGCTAAAGGAATCATTCTGCTAACTGAACGAAAGTTCAAATTCACCACATGATAGTAGCTAGTTACGTATCGGGAGCCGGGTGGGGAGTTTTTAAAAATTAACTAAATTAATTAAAATTAAAATGCGAGTAATGTCTGCACCGATTCGAAGATGATTTATTACTGGCTAACTAATTCTAAATACAGGCACGGGCCTTTGAGGCTGAAACGGCTAAGTCGATAATAAAATACATGAGCTTGCCCTTAAATATGCTGAGGCAACCCTAATCTAAGACAGAAGGAAGAGGGGGTTCCATAACTCCTCCCTTCCTAAGAGTGAAACTATCATAACGATCATTTTCAAAATCTTTCCGATCATTTCGCAAAATTTTTAATAACCTTTTACGCAACACATATAAAGGGAATACAATTAAACATATAATAACTAAACATAATATGACAAACTAACTTAAATTAACACTAAAGTTAATGTCTTTTTTATCACTCAAAACACTTTCCACTTCCGCACTGTGCTTTAGAGCATATGACATATATTTTATTTCATCCAGGTTAACTCCAACCATGTTTAGTGCGTGTGTGCTTGATAGATTCGTATGACCGTGCATCACAGGTTAGTTTATGATCGGGATCGGTTTCGCGGTATCTAGCGACTCGTAGATATGGTGATTGATTTTGAGTCCAAGGACTTCTAGGTTGCAGGGTTCATCAATAGTAACGAGGTAAGTCCCAAAAATAGGCTGCTTACTGTTCTGGTCGTGGTTATCACACAGACTAGTTATCGTTGTTGGTCTTCGACTATACAAGATCCAATTGTTGGTATTAACCCTCTGGATTCTTACTTCTTCGATTTGAATTTGATGTTGGTGACAATGTGTGAGAGTATTGTCAAACTCCATAAGCTGCTCCGCACAGGTAGGTTCATGGTAGACAGCTTGGTTGTCTGTCGTACATAAGAAGTGGTCGCCAGCAGCGAACGCGCGGCATGGCTTGGAAATCGGTAAGTAATTAGACTTTTTCGCCATAGGTAAGGAAATTCAGGAAAGATTGATATTGTGATGTTTTGTGACTCGTGGAATATTGGTAAGGAATAAATCTTATAATAACTATAAGTATGATTATCAGTTATTGGTATCTCCATTATTGATGTTATCTTGTCTTTCTTAACGTATGATTTGAGATACATTGTTTCCTCTAATTTAAAAAAAAACCTCTAATTTAATACCTCGTTAGGTAAATACATAAGATTTGCTAATTGAGCTATCGATTTTAAATGATTTAGTAATTCTTTCGAATTAACTATGGATTGATGTTTAACTGACAATTTACTTAAGGCTAGAGCTGTTTCAATTTCCCTTAATTGTGAATTTAGACACACAGGGAAAACGCGGAAACTCCTTGAAAAATCCGATCCGGCTGCGCCAGTTACGTATCGGGAGCCGGGTAGGGAGTTTTTAAAAACTAACTAAATTAATTAAAATGCGAGTAATGTCTGCACCGATTCGAATATGATTTATTACTGGCTAACTAATTCTAAATACAGGCACGGGCCGTTGAGGCTGAAACGGCTAAGTCAATAATAAAATACATGAGCTTGCCCTTTAATATGCTGAGGCGACCCTAATCTAAGACAAAAGGGAGAGGGGGTTCCATAACTAGCTACTTGGTGCAGCTTGTTTTTTAGTAAATTATGTCTTCATAATATTTTGTTACATTTAATATTTAAATTCAATTAATCACTTAAAATAATTTATAATAATTTAATATTTAAATACAATTAATCACATGAAATAGGAAATTGAATATGTTAGGTACGTTCGTAATATAATATTGTTGAATTGTTAATTTGTCAATTTTAAGACACTTGTTAGTATTTTTGTACTAACTTACTGATAATTTATAGGGAGATCTGTAATTGGCCATACCCAATGTATTAAAACGTGAGTTATAGCAATGTAAGTGCTGTTGATTTTCTCGATAAACAACAATAATCAACAACAACAATTAGCTAAATCTATACTAATATTATAAAGCTGAAGAGTTTGTTTGTTTGTTTGTTTGTTTGTTTGAACGCGCTAATCTCAAAAACTACTGGCCCGATTTGAAAAAATATTTTTACGTTGGATAGTCCATTTATCGAGGAAGGCTTTAGGCTATATAACATAAAGATACGACTCATAAGACCACAGCAGAAATGAAAAATGTTGCGAAAACGGGAGAAAGATATTCCTTTTGAGAGCTTCCGCTGTATACGCTTAAGTTACACAAAAATCATGTATGACAGGATTGTTCAACATTAAGAATTCTATAATAAAGTCCGCGACAGCATATGTCTATCTTTTATGGTTGACTTACTACAACCTTTTTTATCCATAAAGATGAAATAAGAAACCAAAAATTTGCGCACGGGCGGGACTTGAACCAGCAACCTTTTGGCAAACCGGGCCAAACGCTCTTACCAATTGAGCTACCGTGCTGTTAGTCTGACCCTGCGAAATTTGTGGTTTCTTATGAAAACGTCAATTGCGTGACGCTTAGCGCCATCTAGCCATCTGTTTATGAAACAGATGGCCCAAGCAGTTATTCTTTACAGAATAAATTCAACTTGGAAATCGATGTCGCTTCGCTATCTAATGCTTTTTTTTTTTAGAATGTTTTTAACACTCACAGTGTCATATTTTATATTCATAAAGATGAAATAAGAAACCAAAAATTTGCGCACGGGCGGGACTTGAACCAGCAACCTTTTGGCAAACCGGGCCAAACGCTCTTACCAATTGAGCTACCGTGCTGTTAGTCTGACCCTGCGAAGCGATCTTCTTATCAAAATAAATACATTCATCATCACGAGCATTTCATTTAGAACCAAGTTGCCCTTTATATCATTTGATTTCAATAAATATCTTAGGAAATATCACAGTTTTAACATAACTCCGCACCAAAATAATGTTCGCAGCTTAAGTACAACGTGCCTTTGCGCTAATATATTATAAAGCTGAAGAGTTTGTTTGTTTGAATGCGCTTATCTCAGGAACTGCTGGACTGATTTAAAAAAAAAATCTGTGTTGGATAGCTTATTTATCGAGAAAGGCTTTAGGATATAAAACATGACGCTGCGACGGGAGGGGAGGGAGAAAATTCAAAACGCGCGGACGAAGTCGCGGGGGACCGCTAGTATATTATAAAGCTGAAGAGTTTGTTTGTTTGAACGCGCTTATCTCAGGAACTGCTGGACCGATTTGAAAAAATATTTCTGTGTTGGATAGCTTATTTATCGAGAAAGGCTTTAGGATATAAAACATGACGCTGCGACGGGAGGGAAGGGAGCAAACTCAAAACGCGCGGACGAAGTCGCGGGGGACCGCTAGTTAATAATATAAAAGTAAAACCTCAATTCGGTGTAAGTTTTCTCAATTCTGTGCACCATTTTCCACGGAATTGAGATCCATGGAATTGAAAAAATAACACAATACATCAAATTACCCAAAAATGTTATGAGTTACAGTAATTTCTACTAAACCTAACGATAGAAAGCTGTTAAATACTTAATAGTTTTAGCACAAATCTTATAAAATACTTAAGATACATAATCGAGGTGGCACACCGATTTGAGAAATTACCCTGTACCAAAAACACCGAACGTTTTCGTACCTTTGAAAATTGCTCCTGAGTGCTACAGATCTCCTGTTTACACTGTTCGTCCGCTCGGGCGCAACTGTCAGATGACGGGAACAAGTAGTGCGCGTTCCTTTTATGGACATTTCTACAGAAGGGCACTTTTTTTCTCAATTCGGTGGTTGATTTTTAATTTGGATTTTGTAGTAGTTTAAATAATAAAAAATGAAGTTTACTCCATCCTGAAACATAAAATAACGATTTGCCTAAATTTTGTTGATTGATCTATGAGAAAAGTTAGGCTCCGAATTGAGAAAGCACCGAATTGAGAAAACGATGCGCCGAATTGAGAAAATGAATCACCCAATTGAGAATAGATGCAACATTATCTAATGTATTGTATTGTATTGCATTCTATTGTGTATATAAGGTTACCTCGTTTTAAGTGATAATATTTTAAAGGCAGATTCAGAAAAATAAATGAAATATATTTTGTACGAAAAAAAAAAATTTTTATACGCTAGTTTTCGAGAAAATCGCCTCTAAACATGTAGAAAAAAGAGTAAAATAAAACACCCCGTGCCGCGTGTTGCTGAGCGGAGCTCTCGGTCTTTCTTTGTAGGTATTGTCATACGCGCCGCCCATCGCCGCCGTGTTGCCTGCCTGCCTACACGTGTCGCGCTCGCGGCCGCTGGGGAGCGGGGACGGGGGCCCCACCGGATAGCCCGGCCGCGCGCGCGACGCGAGTCAGTCTGCCAAAAAAATTCGCGTTTGTGTGTCGTGTGCGCGCGCGTCGCGGACCTGCGGTGCGTTTTCCGAAGCCTGGGTCGTGTGACCAGCATCACATAGTTTCCCGCCGCGCCTTGACCTGGTACGGCACCGACTGCCAAACACCGCAGACGCTTGCTATGGCGGTTTCTGCACAACGAAGCCCTCCACCTTTATCACTTGAGGGTCCAAGATTTGCTGTTGGCGGGGATTACGCCTTTATCACTTGAGGGTCCAAGTTTTGCTGCTGGTGCGGACTATGCGACGAAGATCGAACAGCACGAGCTCGAGTCCTCCCGTTGACTACTGCGCAATTGCACGTTGTTGGGATAACGTGCATGCACAACACAATGCTGCAGTTATTCGCCACCAATTCCAGCAAAGGTTCAGTGCATACGTGTGTGAATGAACAGTGAATGCCGTGATGACTAGTGAAAAAAAAGCAGTGCTCGTGATAGCTAGATTGTCTAGTGCTCGCTTCAGGGCCCTTATTTTTGAATCACTCGCGTCAAGATGGTGTGTGATATTCATTGTTTAATGTTCGATTTTCCTATGAAAATTAGTATAATCTCACGTGGAAGTGATTTGCAAAAATGATTAATGAATTTTTTGAGTACCAACGCGAATATTTTGCGTGATTTTTATTGATTTTTAATTTGTTTTCAAACAAAACTCACACGCCATGTTCAAGCGAGTGATTCAAAAATAGAGGCCCAGTTTGCATAATAATAAGGTTAGGAGGTATCGCCCCAATTGGCAATTGTAAAATAAGATGTTACCGTAAAAATAGTAACCTGTTTTACTTCAAATCTTTGACGTCATTGTTTTCAAATGTTAACTTATCGCTGCTAATAAAGAAAACGTATTTGTAAACCAATGCAGAAATCCTAGTTTTAATTTATTTTATTGTGAAATAAGACTTGTATCCACATATCTGTACAAAAACTGAGCAAGTGTGATAATTAAAAGTAAAAAATAATAAAAATGTACGTAATTTTCAAATATGTGTTCGCGTTTTATGTGTTATGTTAATTTACGGTACCTAATAAACGAAATTTAAAACAAAACTGTGTTAAATTTACTCACGCAATTTTAAGTGCATATCCATCTTCTGAATCAAAAGGAATCAATAGGTACTCATTAGGTAGGTAGGTAGGTAACTACAACATCTGTCTAAGTTAAATTTAGTAAGATTGAGAATTTTAATAGGTATTCTTTTTAAAGTTTACTTTCACATAAGATTTGTCTTATTATTATTAAATAAACAGAGGTAACACAACAAAATTAGGAAGTTTACTTTCACATAAGCTTTGTCTCCTTATTATTATTAAATAAACAGAAGGAACACAACACAATTAGGTAGTTTTAGTTTATCATACCTGCCCAGCTGTTCATGTTTTAAGCCTGCGATAAACACATAGGTACCTAAGTTGAGTTTCTGTCTTAGTTTATCATACATACCCAGATGTTAGGGTTTTAGGCCTACGATTAATGAACACATACCTACCTAAGTTGAGTTTCTGTTTCAGAGAATCATACCTACCCAGCTGTTTTAGGCCTCAGATAAATGGGCACATACCTTCTTAAGTTTTTGTCTTTGTTTTCATACCCAGCTGTTTTGTTTGTTTAGCGTTTATCTAACTGATCTATCTGTTTGATTTATTAGGTACTGATACACGTTGATAATGTTTTTTTCATATTAGTGTTTCGTTATAATAGGTAATCGAATGCAGTAGGTAGTTACCTTTATTATTATTATTATGTAGGACCAAATAAATAGGCGCGCAGCGGCGCCCCCTACCGCCCGAGTACCGCGCATCGGCACGCCGCATGAATGAGATAGGCATCTTCTGTCACGCTCACGCCCACGCGTCTGTCTCGTTCTCGCTTAGCTAGTCCATCTTCCGTCACACTCAGGCCCATACGTCTGTCTAGTTTTCGCTCAATGTAGTACACACGGCAGCACGTCATGCTACCCATTATACATATCTATAACTACGACGCAGTATGGAGTGTTAGAAAGAAAGTCTCCTTGATATTATTGGTGAAGTTGTCTATTTTATCAAAATTTGCCAATGTGCGATTAGACTCGAAGCTAACGGCCAATAGAGACAAAATACTGGGGGTTGGCCACGCCTCCCTGCGCCGCCGCCAGTCTGCCACCGGACCCGAACTCCTCCCTCAGTCACGTTTTCGACATTACCGTTGAAAGTGTTTTTTAGCGCCTTTGCTATCCCAAGTAGAGAGGGAGCGAATAATTGCGTGTTACGTGTGAAAGACATTTGTGATCAGACTGGAGAAACGGTAAGTTATTTATTTATTTACTTTTTCGTTATTTTTGAAAGTGTAAACAAAAAGAGCAGGTTAACTTAGCTATGATTTTCCTCACATTATTTAAAACTTCAAATTAGTTACTGAAGTGAGATTTTTATTTGTTTTAAAGATTTAGGAAGGATTAACTTCATTCGAATTTATAGACACACAAACAGTTTCCCAAACACTTTACTTGTTTTCATGTTTACTCACTGTTTCGAAGCACTTTTAGCTAACTAAAGTTGAGTTTTAAAATTTTCATAAATAAACGTAACAATTATAACAAAAGACTCAAATCATTATTTGATTTTATTACGAGTGTTTGACTGTCAGATAACGATTCAATTTAATATCACATTACAAAATAAAATGGATGAATCTTACGGATGTGTTTAAAAACAATCTGTTGTTATTATCTTGTTTGTTTACCTACGCGACCGCCGGCGGCCATTTGATACCTGAGCGATGTGTCATTTACTTAGCTAGGTATCATTTTTTATCTTGAAAAATGTGGAGATATATATATATATATATATATATATATATATATATATATATATATATATATATATATATATATATATATATATATATATATATATATATATATATATATATATATATATATATATAAACCATCAACAATATTTTAAAATGTTATTAACTTTTACTCACGACCAACGTCATCGATGCCATTTTTTTTTTAGTTTTGAGATGGTTTTATTAATAACTTTTAAAATAGCAAATAAACTAAGTTTGACGTTTTGTTTTAGCGAAAAACTGTTTATTTCTGGTTGCGGCGGTGGGAAGAGTCAGGGATCATCGAACCCCACTACCGCCAGTTCTATGAGAGAGAGCCACGACGGCAGAGGAGGACGCGGCCATAGTCGCGGCACACTCCGCTGATCCCTTCCCCAGTACGAGAGCTACTTCTTCTACTTACAATGTGAGTTTATTGCATCAATCCTAGATTTATCTATAGAAATAGAATGAAAAAATATATTGCATATTTTAAAACACTGGCATTTAGTTTGCTTAAATACTTACTTATTTGATTGTTTCAAACTCTCAGGAAGTAGACCGACTATAAAAAAGAATTGATGGAAAATTTGCAAAGGCAATCCTTCGCCCAATGCATACTCTATAATAATTTATTGACTACCCCTGCTAGAGTTTAAAAAAATATATATTTTGCTTTTAATTGAATCGAGTCACAAGTTATATAGTTAGGTCCCTCCTTAATAGGGAAAAAAGAGTAATAAAGTTATAATTATTTTTTTGTTTTTATAATGTTTTGTCACTATACAAACTTAATAATATAAATTGCACTTGTAAAAATCAACTTTGGCTGTGCAAGTGCAATTTATAGTAATGAAGTTTTTATTTAGTTTCCATATCCGCCCGATATCTCAGTGGTTGTTATGAATAAATTTATATTATAATATAATTCATTATCATAACAATAAAAGTAAAAATAAGTCTCAAAAAAATCATAAAGTGTTCATTTGGTTTGCTAAGTTAAAGTGTGATCAGGGCCTGTACAGCTGCGGCCATACAAGCTTTTACAGTTGCAGCAGTATAGCGTTGGTTCACACTATCATGTTCTATGTAAAAGGAACCAAAACTTGTTTTTTTTGTTTTAGATTTCCTTGGTTCAGTCAGGAGGAGACTGAAGGAAGCGGGGAAGAAGTGCTGCCGGCCAGACAAGAAAATAGAACTAAATGCTCATCACAAAGAGGCAAGAGTTAGTTTTTGCTTAGAAATTTATAATTTTGATTGGGAGAATAACATTGTTATATTTGTCGACGAGAAAAGTAGTCCTGGGTTCAAATTAATGGTGAGCGAACAAATTAATGTTCGGCTCTCACAAAGACATAATTGTATTAAACTTATTGTAAATCTTGAAAAAGTGGCAAGATAATAAAGTCTGAGTTTGTTCCGCTCCATCTTCTCAGTAGTAGCCAAAAAAAGTTCCGAAGCTGTGGTATGATAACATTAAGTTAGAACATGGAAAAATGCCTTATGTGGGCCTATTAACAAAAATAATGACTTTAACGTAGGTAATTTTGTGTTATTTGTGACCTTTTTTCTCCACCTAGATGTTGTCTGGAAGAGAACGCTCCTAGCGATAAGATGGCTTTGATTGTAGATATCTATGTCAAAAGTAATATCAGCATCAACATGTTCATTATTACCTCAAAACCATGATGAATTTGACATTGAATTTCAGCCATATTGCTCGTTACTACTGTCATAATAATTTTCGTTCTTCTGTCTGTAAATCTTGGTAATCTTGTCCAATCACCAGTTGGACACACAAATAGGTAAAAAAATATAAATAAATGGTAGTTCTGATCCTAAGATGGTTAGGTTTGAATTGTTTAATCAGATTTATTTTTAGGTTGGTAACTTTAGAACTCCCAATCAAAGTTATAATAATTTGAGCAAAAAATAATTTTGCCTCTTTTTTCATGATGGCATAACCATAATGAACGAGCGTAGAGAAGTTTTATATGTTTTTTTATTCTTACAAATTTTATTGTTAATAATGTTATCAAGAAGTTATCTTTTTTTCATAAAATGTTATATTGTAATTAAAATTACATCTATTTTAAAAAAGTATTTGAGATATTATTGTTTTTGCAAATTTTTATAATCATCAATCAATCATTAATAAAGATATCATCGAGAGTTTTTATTATAAAATAAATATTGTAATTCTTTAGGTGAGCTTGTTTTTCTGTTTCTATAGGTATTCATTTTGTTACAAATTTAAGCGATAATTTTGCAAATTTTATGATGGAGTTAGTTATAAATAATTTATTATGATGTTATAAGTTATTAATTACTAAATAAATATTTTTCACTTATTATGATGTTATTATTTTTTTCTAATGAATAGCTAGTTTATACTTTGTTTTAAAAATTAAAAGTAACTTTTTTATGAGCCATTATCATGCCTCGGATTCTCCTATTGCGTTTCAAAACTCGTCAAATCGTCACCCCATCGATCGTTCGTTCTGTGGCCTTCAATACTATGTAATAACTTCTTTATAATATCCCAAATAATTAATATTAGCTATCCAATATAGATATTAAATATCCGAAATAATATTAGCTCATGCGATCGGACTCACCAAATTTGGAGGCCGTGAGCTCAATTGGACTCAATTCTCAGACTAGGATTTTAATACTCTATCGTTTGTTGGGTTCAACCCTTGGCTCACTAGTTTTCGGCACGGTCGTGCGAACGTGAAGCAGTCGCAAACAACTTAGCTTTGCGCGCAGCTGGCGAGGCGCGGCGAAAAATTCGAGAAGATAACAATTTAAAGTAAACCTTAAAGTAATGACATACGGTTGAAGCTAGTAGGAGCAGTCGTGAGAGTCGCGCGGCGGCTCTTGTGGCATCGGGATGTCCTTGCGAGCGAGCCGTTTGCTATTTCAACTGTATGTAATTAAGTTAGGGTTTAGTTTCAATTGTTATCTTTTCGTTCTCTTTGTCGCGTCTCGCCAAATATGCGCTCTTAGCCTAACTTAAGACCCCAGATAATATAATACTACTAGACTAACCTCATGGTTGCATGACCGCGAACTGATAGGCTAAGTGCCTTCTGAACTCGTCAATCTGATCAGTTGTGATTTGCCCTTCAGCTTCACTATTTTGTAATGGTTTGTGGTAGGTAAACCTGCCGCTAATGCAGAACAAAAGGTAATGTTACAGAGCGTAATAATAAGTCAGTCATTCATTAGTTCATTGCACTTATTGCAAACGCTTGGAATAAAATGTTTCTGTCCAAGACTGGAACTGAACCCACACTTCGCACATCAAGCGGGTATTATCTACATTATGCTTGAAATGCTTTACCTAAGGCTAAACGGTTCAAACAATATATCAAAGCACAGTTAAAAAAGTAATGTGTATTTTGAGTGCATAAGCGCTATTTTACTTCTCACGATACTTTTATAAATATTTATTTTAAAAACGGGCGACGTAACTAATAGTAATTAATAAAAGGGGGGGCAAAGCATTCTTTGAAAGTGTAATGAGAGCGTAAAGAGTTTAAATGAGATAAAACTCAAAAAGTATTCTAAGGGCTTGTTTTACGGGTTCCAGATAGCTATATGGAACTTTAACAGGAACCGGTTATACAGGCACTAAAAGTAATAAATATATAATCTGCAAAACTGCTCCTATATCATAAAAAAAAACGAAAAGTAAAGAAATACGCAACCGCTTGTTTGCATTTCAATAAATCACACCATCCTTCCCGCCAAAATCACATGAGAAGCGATGCAGCAGGACTCATTTGAAGTAGGACTGAAATAGGATATTTGTCTCTTTCGCACGATTCTCTCCGTTCAACTTTCAAAGCGCTCAAGGTCAAAGTGTAGTAGTCTGACGTGCTGCCGTGTGTACTTATGTAAGAGACGAAAGGCGATGTCGCGGAACAGGGTGCTCTTAAAAAATAATATTTTTTTTGTTAGGAAAAATAAAAACGTAAACGGGCCAGTTTTCAAAAAAAATAATTATTGGGTCCTCTTTCTATGTTATTGTTTGATGCTCTGTTAAAATATTATCACTTAAAACGAGGTAACCTTATATATAATGTATTTGAATGATCAAAATAAAAAAATACCTAAAGCGTTATGTTAACTGACTGCTGGTCTATCGGTTTAATAGTTTATGTGCCTATCTATATGAATAATTCTTTGTAATGTTAATAATAATAAAAAAACCGATCAACATGTTTATTTTTCTATAGGATAACACAATACTATTTATTATCGATATATTTATATCTTTATTGTTTTATATATATAAATATTTATATTGTCTTTTTATCTTTATTGTTTTTATTGTATATATTTATATCTTATTCTTATCCTTATTCTTTATTGCTTTACTTAATTGAAGCGCTAAAGGAATCATTCTGCTAACTGAAAGAAAAATCAAATTCACCACATGATAGAAGCTAGTTACGTATCGGGAGCCGGGTGGGGAGTTTTTAAAAACTAACTAAATTAATTAAAATTAATATCGAGTAATGTCTGCACCGATTCGAAGATGATTTATTACTGGCTAACTTATTCTAAATACAGGCACGGGCCGTTGAGGCTGAAACGGCTAAGTCAATAATAAAATACATGAGCTTTTAAACTAACTAAATTAATTAAAATTAAAATCGAGTAATGTCTGCACCTATTCGTAGATGATTTATTACTGGCTAACTTATTCTAAATACAGGCACGGGCCCTTGAGGCTGAAACGGCTAAGTCAATAATAAAATACATGAGCTTGCCCTTAAATATGCTGAGGCAACCCTAATCTAAGACAGAAGGGAGAGGGGGTTCCATAACTCCTCCGTCCCTAATAGTGAAATTATCAGGACGATCATTTTCAATATCTTTCCGATCATTTCGCAAAATTTTTAATAACCTTTTACGCAACACATATAAAGGAAATACAATTAAACATATTATAACTAAACATAATATGACAAAATAACCTAAATTAACACTGAAGTTAATGTCTTTTTTATCACTCAAAACACTTTCCACTTCCGCACTGTGCTTTAGAGCATATGACATATATTTTATTTCATCCAGGTTAACTCCAACCATGTTTAGTGCATGTGTGCTTGATAGATTCGTATGACCGTGCATCACAGGTAAGTTTATGATCGGGATTGGTTTCGCGGTATCTAGCGACTCGTAGATATGGTGATTGATTTTGAGTCCAAGGACTTCTAGGTTACAGGGTTCATCAATAGTAACGAGGTAAGTCCCAAAAATAGGCTGCTTACTGTTCTGGTCGTGGTTATCACACAGACTAGTTATCGTTGTTGGTCTTCGACTATACAAGATCCAATTGTGGGTATTTACCCTCTGGATATACATTGATTGGTTTGACATACATTGTTTTCTCTAATTTAATACCTCGTTAGGTAAATACATAAGATTTGCAAATTGAGCTATCGATTTTAAATGATTTAGTAATACTTTCGAATTAACTATGGATTGATGTAAAACTGACAATTTACTTAAGGCTAGAGCTGTTTCAATCTCCCTTAATTGTGAATTTAGACACACAGGAAAAACGCGGAAACTCCTTGAAAAATCCGATCCGGCTGTGCCAGTTACGTATCGGGAGCCGGGTGGGGAGTTTTTAAAAACTAACCAATTTAATTAAAATTAAAATGCGAGTAATGTCTGCACCGATTCGAAGATGATTTACTACTGGCTAACTAATTCTAAATACAGGCACGGGCCGTTGAGACAGAAGGGTGAGGGAGTTCCATAACCAGCTACTTAGTGCAGCATGTTTGTTAGTAAATTATGTCGTCATAATATTTTGTTACATTTAATATTTAAATTCAATTAATCACATAAAATATTTTATTATAATTTAATATTTAAATACAATTAATCACATAAAATAGGAAATTGAATATGTTAGGTACGTTCATAATATGTTATTGTTGAATTGTTAATTTGTCAATTTTAAGACACTTGTTAGTATTTTTGTACTAACTTACTGATAATTTATAGGGAGATCTGTAATTGGCGATACCCAATGTATTAAAACGTGAGTTAAAGCAATGAATGTGCTGTTAATTTTCTCGATAAACAACAATGATCAACAACAACAATTAGCTAAATTAATAATATAAAAGTAAAACCTCAATTCGGTGTAAGTTTTCTCAATTCGGTGCACCATTTTCCACGGAATTGAGATCCATGGAATTGAGAAAATAACACAATACATCAAATTACCCAAAAATGTTATGAGTTACAATAATTTCTACTAAACCTAACGATAGAAAGCTGTTAAAGACTCAATAGTTTTAGCACAAATCTCATAAAATACTTAAGATACAAAATCGAGGTGGCACACCGATTTGAGAAATTACCCTGTACCAAAAACACCGAACGATTTCGTACCTTTGAAAATTGCTCCTGAGTGCTACAGATCTCTCGTTTACACTGTTCGTCCGCTCGGGCGAAACTGTCAGATGACGGGAACAAGTAGTGCGCGTTCCTATTATGCATAGTTAGTGCTACAGGTACACGGGTATAAAACACCTTCAAAAATATTGATTCTTATCAAAATAAATACATTTATCATCACGAGCATTTCATTTTGAACAAAGTTCACATCATTTGATTTCAATAAATATCTTAGAAGCTATCACAGTTTTGAAATAACTCCACATCAAAATAATACTCGCAGCTTAAGTACTTACAACGCGAGCTTGCGCTAAGTATGGTTGGTGGCTTCTCACTTACATTAAAATATGTGTTTTGCGTTGAAATATTTTCCTTATACATACCTATTAGATTAATTTAGTCGGCTCCCTACGGAACGGTTGTCCCGCACAACTGCTTTCTTTGCGAAACTCCAAGTGATTTTAGCGCGTAATACATATTTTTCCTTTCGCTACTGAGTAGTAAAGGACTTGAGCTCATTACTTTGTTTGCAGACATTTTCTATTAGGTAGATTCAGTAATACTTTTGGTTAAAATTCTTTCTTCAGATTTATGCAGGTAAAAGTTTTCTTTTCGCCACTGAGTAGGTTTTAATTTTGAATGCATCTATTAATTATTAAGTTTTATAGATTCAGTAGGTAATTACTTTTGTTATTATTTCTTCTGATTTATACAGGTATAAGTCACTGCGATAGCTCATCTCAGCATGTAATAAAAGTTTTTCTTGACTTAGTAATAAGTACCATTTAAAGTAGGTAGGAGTAGGTATTAAATCTAAATGTGCATTTATAATTTGATTTTGTAGTAGGTAATTTAATTTGATATTGTTCTTCTTATTATCTGTAAAGTGATTGATTACATTAGGTTAATGCTTAATTAATAGGTTAGTTGACTTAATTTATATTTACCAATCTTAATGCAAAATTTGATTTCATTGTAACTGGGTATTGTTTTGTTGTATCTCTACAAAGCTTTGACGTTTTGGACATTTTTTATGACAAAATTGTTAAGTTTTGTTTATATTCTCACCATTTTTAAATTACCTACCAAATTATATATTTTAATAAAAAAGTACCTACTGAATCAATTAGTAGAATGCCTAGAAAAAGGACTCAGCTTTCTCGGAAGTCTGCCACGTCTACAACGTCCATCCGTCTCAAACTGAATGCTATTATTTGAGAATATTGCTGCAACATATTCGCGGTATATCTTATTTGTAAAATAATTAGCCTAAATAATTCAAAAATCTACACAAAGTCACTATTCCACGCAGACGAAGTCGCGGGCACAGCTAGTATTAAATAAAACTTAATAATAAATAACATCAAAATCACGTATGCATAGAATTTCACTTTATTTAGTGTAAAAATAAAATAAATCGTGCACATAACATATCTAGTGATCGGTCGCTGTGGAAAGCCATGGGGGAGCCTATGTTCAGCAGTGGACGTCCTTTGGCTGATAATGATGACATAACATATGCTCAAATTAATTTATTATTAATTTTAGTAATTTTATTTAAACACTAAGCTACATATCGAAATAATTATCCTGAATACAGTCTACGAGCACTATGCTTGCTATTTGGTTATTTTTCATGTTCCACTTTCATAAAATATTTAAGTGTGTAGGTTAGTGTCACTGAGATAACATTTATTTTTTGATTATTATAATTTTCCATATTTTCTTGTGAATTGCGCTCTGTGGCCATGTTAATATATAAGCCTTAAGTATTAAAATATGTTTTTTTTAAAAATAATAGTGTTGTCTGTTTAACAGATTATACTACAAGACTGTCTAAAGACGGAAGACTATTGATCATCTTCGTTGGTTTTTCATACTTTATGAAAATAAATTTCAGTAGAAAAGAAACTTGGGCCTGCTCATCGCACCACACTGTTGGCGCCATCTATTATTTCATCGCGCAAAAGACGTACACAAGTGAAGTTGCAACAGTTGCGGCGTGTGACGTCACCGGCTGCATCGGTGGGGGCTAGCAACCAACTTCGCGCTGGACATCATTACTAATTCGTTTTTGCTTTGTCACTTCGGAACTGATCTATTAACCGACACTACCAAACTCTGTATATTTTTTCATTCTTTCAATAAACGAAGATTTTCATTTTAAAACAATAAACGGCTTCATTGGAGAAACCTGATCCTGACCGACACAATCGATACACGAAAGACTGAGCTCGAACATGGTCCATCTCACCGCATAAGGAGGATTCAAGATTCCACGGAAGTCGATGCCCTTGGATGCCCAGAATCCTGAAGAATCAGCGCACGAAAGACGGTCAGATCAAACCTTTCCTTTTCCCTCCTAATCCAATCGATTTGTGCTAATTTCGTGTCGTGTTTGTACATTTCAGTTCAAATCGTAAACGGTAAATATACCTACCGGCTCCCGGTCGCAATCATCACCAGCGGCTGTCTACACTGCCTACGAGCTGATAAGGTGATTTTATTCGACTGTAAGTACCTTTTGCTTCCCAATTAATCCGTAAAATGGTTGAAAATAGTGATGTAAATTTGCAACTGCCTGTGGCGAATCCTAAAGTAGGTAGTCATTCACCTTCTGCAGAACGTTCTAGTAACGATTTAAAATTAGCAGACCTGAAAAAACAGAGAAAAACTCTGAAAGGTCGAGTAACTTCTTTTGAAAATTACATTTCTAAATTTCAAGATTCGGTTATCACAAAATGTCAATTGCTCGAATTAAACTTACGAATTTCTAAAATGAAATCACTTTTTGAAGAATTTGATAAGATACAGACTAATATTGAATATATTAGCGACGAAAATAATCTTACAATAAATATGGAGTATCGCGAAACGTTTGAAGAGCAATATTTTCGATGTATTTCTATTGCAAAATCGATCGTGGATGACAGTGATAATCAAACCTTGAACAATAAACCAGTGATAAGTGATAAAAATGCATCGTTGCAATTCAAATTACCAGATATCAAATTACCCTCCTTTAGTGGTTCGTATGATGACTGGCTCGAATTCAAAAACTCGTACCTAACGATGATTCATAAACGCGCAGATTTGAATGCGATTCATAAGTTTCATTATTTACGTTCATCGCTAAGTGGCAGTGCACTTCAAGTTATAAGCGCATTAGAATTTACAGCGGAAAACTATGCCCACGCTTGGGACTTATTGTTAAATAGATTTCAAAATGATCGACTTTTAGTACACAACCATGTCAAATCACTTTTTTCTATTCCAAATATGAATAAAGAGTCTCCTTCGTTAATTAGAAAATTGATAGATTCCATTTTGCGCAATTTACGTTCACTAAAGTCGTTGGGAGAACCCACAGAATCTTGGGATACCCTAATTATCTACATAATTGTGTGTAAATTGGATTCTGCTACTGAACGTGAGTGGGAAAGTTATAAGGGAGCACTTATTTCTGGTTTTCAAAGTCAAAATTCTAAACGTAAATTAATATTAGATGATTTGCTGACATTTCTCAGAAACAGAGCTGATTTATTAGAAATGGTAAACGTTAACAGCAATCCTACTAATTCGCAGAGTTTTGGTAAATCACAAAATAATAATTTCAATAAAAACAATAACAAATCTTTTCATAACGGATCCAAGATGCCAGTTACACAAAGTCATAGTTATGTGGCCACAAATACGGCAAAGTCAGGTAAACGTAGTCGTTCTTGTGAAATGTGTCGCGGCAATCATGCGTTGTATATGTGTAGTATGTTTTTAAATCTATCTATCGAAGACAGATGCAAATTAGTCAGTGATAAAAACCTATGCTATAACTGTTTACGTGGGGGCCATTCAATTAGTGACTGTTACTTTGGGCCATGCCAACATTGTAAACAAAAACACAATAGTTTATTGCATAAAAATGTAGGTAATGATAACAGTTGTGAGGGTTCAATATCATTGCATCCAGAGCCTAAACCGTCTCAAATAAAATCGACTGTACTGCATTCTTCATTAGGATCGCATTGTAATGACGGCGCACGCACGGATCAGCTGGTTCCGCTACCTGTTTTGCTACCTACTGCATTAGTAGAAGTAATCGATGAAAACAACAAACGACACACGGCTCGCGCGCTATTAGATAGCGGCAGTCAGCATTGTTTTGTTTCAGATGCGTTTTGTAAACGAATAAATTATACGAATTTTATACAGTCCACTGTTCAAATATCGGGAGTGGGACAATCGGTCACACAATCCAATAAATTATGCGATTTAATTATACGATCAAAAGTAAACGATTATTACACGAATATGCGTTGTTATGTTTTGCCAGGTAGAATTACATCATTCTTGCCGAATGTAAGTATCGACGTGAGGTCGATACAAATACCCGAGCATATTCAACTCGCCGATCCTAACTACAATATTCCTTCTGAAATCGATCTATTAATAGGAGCAGATATTTTCTGGGATCTTTTAAACGAAAACAAAATACGATTATCAACAGGTTCATATTTACAGGACTCAAAATTGGGTTGGGTTATTTCCGGTCCGATTTATACGAATAAATTGCCAATGCGAAATTCTAATATTCAATGTAACTTTGTACAAAATATGGACAATATAGATTTACAATTAAAAAAGTTTTGGGAATTGGAAGATCTATCTAAAGTACATACCCTTTCTAGTTCCGAGCGGAAATGCGAAGAAATATTTATAAATACGACTAAACGCGAATTAGATGGTAGATTTTCAGTTCGAATGCCACTAAAAGAATCAGCTGATACGTTAGGCGAGTCCTACACGATCGCTTATAAACGATTTATTGCCTTAGAGCGTAAATTAGATCGCACGCCTGAGTATAAACGCATGTATTCAGATTTTATGCGAGAATATCGCGAGTTAGGTCACATGACAAAAGTAGATACTTGTTCGTGGCCTCATTATTTTCTACCACATCACGGGGTGTTTCGCGAAAATAGCACAACCACCAAATTAAGAGTTGTTTTCGATGCTAGCTGCGCAACCACTTCAGGGCAGTCGCTTAACGACATTCAGTTTATTGGACCTAAACTTCAAAATGAGTTTTTTTCAGTCTTGTTACGTTTTAGACAGTACCGGTGTGTAGCATGCGCAGACATCGAAAAAGCTTATAGGCAAACACTTGTGCAACCTGATCAACGGAACCTCTTATTAATACTTTGGCGGGAAAAACCCTCAGACCCGATTGATATTTATCAATTGAATACTGTGACGTATGGCACTGCATCGGCGCCATACCTATGTATACGTTGTTTGCATCAAGTCGCACAGGAATGCGACGACGAGGTAGTCGCACGCGTCATTCGAGAAGATTTTTTTGTAGACGATCTTCTAACATCACATGATGATCCTAAAAAGTTAATCGATATTTGTAAAAGGACGTCACATATTTTAAGGGAATACGGCTATCCATTGCGGAAGTGGACATTCAATTGTGATGAGACTGTAGAGGCTCAATCTAAAGACTTAGCTATAGGTGAACATACGCAAACAAAAACACTCGGGTTAGGTTGGCATAATAAACGTGATGAGTTTCATTACACAACAAAATTAAATTCAGTAGATACGTCACGGCTAACTAAACGAAATATGTTATCAGTAGTCTCTCAAATATATGATCCCTTGGGTTTTATTTCACCTGTTGTTATTGTTGCAAAGATACTTTTGCAGAAACTATGGCTTTGTAAACTCGATTGGGATGATCCCGTTCCAAATGACGTCACAGTAAAATTTTATGATTTTGTCAATTCCATAAAACAGCACTTATACGAAATAACTATTCCACGATTTATAAGAAGTATTCACACTAAACGTTTGGAATTACACATATTTTCTGACGCGTCTCAAGAAGCGTATGGCGCTTGTGCGTTCGTTCGTGCAATAGCAGACGATAATTCGATTTTAATAAATTTACTATGTGCAAAGAGTAAAGTAGCACCTTTGAAAACAATAACCATTCCAAAATTAGAGCTTTGCGGTGCGTTGCTAGGTGCCCGATTATATAAAATGATTTTCGACTCCATGAGCCTAACATTCGATTCTGTTTATTTTTGGTCAGATTCAACAATCGTTATAGGCTGGCTTCGTATGTCAAATCATTCACTTAAAACGTTTGTGCAAAATAGATGTTCAGAAATCAATGATATAACAGGCGATGCATCTTGGTTACACGTTGAAAGTCATAACAACCCAGCTGACTTGGTGTCAAGGGGCCTTGACATTAAAGACATTAAAAATAATAATTTATGGTGGCATGGTCCGAGTTACCTACATTCTTCTGAGTGGTCACCTAGTAAACATTCGACGCCAATTTGCGAAAATTTACCCGAAATAAAAATTAAAACCGTAAACGCATTGTGTACTAATTCAGAAATATTAATTGATTTTAATAGGTTTTCTTCGTTTAATCGATTGAAACGCACGGGAGCCTACTTACTCCGATTTATTTATAACGCACGAAACAAACACCTGCGGCGGCTCGGTCCCTTATCAGTCGCCG
The DNA here is from genome assembly GCA_963924145.1 of Pyrausta purpuralis. Taxonomy (NCBI): domain Eukaryota; kingdom Metazoa; phylum Arthropoda; class Insecta; order Lepidoptera; family Crambidae; genus Pyrausta; species Pyrausta purpuralis. Next base: position 28,127,446 of record OZ001643.1, read on the forward strand.
AGTTGGCCGAGTCGCAGCTGATGTTATCGCGCTTTGCGCAGATGCAATCATTTCCTTTATTATATAATAGTTTACTTAAAGGACTATCGTTAAATAAATGCAAGGAAGCAAATCAAGTCTTAGGTCTTAACGTATTTTTGGACGAGAACAAAGTGATTCGCGTTGGCGGACGATTGAGTAATTCACCTAATTTTGATTACAATAAACAACATCCGATATTGTTGTGTAGTAAAAGTCGATTTACATTGCTTTTATTTGAATATCAACATAAAATATTATTACACGCGGGACCTAAACTCATGTTAAGTACTATTCGCGAAAACTGGTGGCCGCTTGCGGGCAGGAACCTCGCAAGAAAAATAGTTCACCAGTGTATAATGTGCGTTCGAATGAAAGGCAAAGTTCCATCACCAATAATGGGAAACTTACCCGCAGAAAGATTAGAAGCTGGTTTTCCTTTCATGTTTACAGGCGTAGATTATGCCGGGCCAGTTATGATATTAAATCGCAAAGGACGAGGAGCCAAGTTAATTAAGGGGTATATATGCTTGTTTATTTGTTTTGCAACTCGATGTATTCACTTAGAATTAGTAAGTAGCTTATCTACAGCTGATTATATTTTAGCGTTAAAACGTTTTATTTCTAGACGGGGTAAACCTAAAGAAATATTTTCCGACAACGGAAAAAACTTTGTCGGTGCGGAAAAAGAATTTCCGATTTTTTTGAAACAAAACTATAATAATATAGTCGATTTTGCTGCTAATGAGGGCATCATATTTAAATATATAATTCCTTACGCGGCTCATTTTGGCGGATTTTGGGAAGCGGGGGTCAAGTCGTGTAAACATCATCTTAGACGCATACTAGGCAATGCTAACTTAACGTTCGAGGAATTTAACACAGTACTAGCACAAATCGAAGCCGTATTAAATTCCCGGCCTTTATCTTGTTTATCCACAGATCCTTCTGATTACCTACCCTTAACTCCTTCCCACTTTCTCATCGGCCGACCTCTGACCGCTCCGGCCTCCGCAGACATCACCGAGGTGCCGCCTACCCGCCTGACACGCTACGACAGGATCGAGCAGTTACGGCAACACTTCTGGAAACGCTGGGCTACAGAATACGTATCAGAGCTGCAAATTCGGACGAAATGGAAGACGCACGTAAACGATCTGCAACTTAACAGCCTCGTTTTACTCAAAGACGACCAGCAACCTCCTCTCAAATGGCGTTTGGGAAGAATCACCCAGATTTTCCACGGAAAGGACGGAATCGCACGAGTCGCTAGCATTCGTACAGCGACGGGAATAGTTCAACGAGCTTTCTCCAAAATATGCCCGCTGCCATTATTTACACCAGCAGAAGACAGTGGTAATCACGCATAGAAGATTTTGGAAGCTAAGATGAAGCTTCCAAGGCCGGCGGTATGTTGGCGCCATCTATTATTTCATCGCGCAAAAGACGTACACAAGTGAAGTTGCAACAGTTGCGGCGTGTGACGTCACCGGCTGCATCGGTGGGGGCTAGCAACCAACTTCGCGCTGGACATCATTACTAATTCGTTTTTGCTTTGTCACTTCGGAACTGATCTATTAACCGACACTACCAAACTCTGTATATTTTTTCATTCTTTCAATAAACGAAGATTTTCATTTTAAAACAATAAACGGCTTCATTGGAGAAACCTGATCCTGACCGACACAATCGATACACGAAAGACTGAGCTCGAACACACACCAAAAGCTGTAAAGCGAGATTGAAAATAGTTGAAGGAGTAATCTTACAGAGCGATCTCGTACATAATCATGAACCTACTCGTCAGGATAAGAACAACTAGTATAGCATAACGACTGCTTTAGTTAACTCTTACCTTTTTAGATAAGCCAAAATGACAGCTAAGATCGAACTTTTTTTTTCACGACTACCGAACCAAAACCGGAGTGGTACCTATGTTTTTAATGTCGCAAACGTAGAGCAGTAGTATTTTAACAATTCAATAGTATGAGATAAATTTGATTCTGTGATGTAAGTTTTTAGTAATGGGATTTCACTTCTTTGGATAAATAATCTAGGAAAGTAAAACGCATTACGTACTAATAACTATAAATAAACGTAATACATAATGTAATTTTGATAAGAAACCAAAAAATCTAAGCATTTTCCCTTTAAATAGCAAAAGTCTTGTAAGATTTAGAAATACTTTGAATTGGTAAGACATTCTGTAAATAAATTATTAGAAAAAGTTATGATAATTGTGGAAAATTCTTGTCTTTTTCAGCCAGCAACTACCCTAAAGTGCTTCAGTATTCTTACGTCTTTATTTGTTGATCGAACGCCACAAAAATTCGTATATGTAGTTTATAGTTTAAAAAAATGCATATCTGTTCACAGTTCATAGTATTACGTCATTTTTAATAATGATGTGTACTTTTATAGCTTGACGCAATAAAGCAGATATTTTGCTTTCATTTATTCCGCTTATTACTCATTTACTTCTATTGTAAATTTTCCATGTATGCCTTGGTATTTCTTTTTACCCTTTACCAGTGGTCCTGATGGCTTTTGTTCCACCCTCCCCTGTCTTAATTGCGGGGATGACGAATCTAATATAAAATAAAAGGCTGGTAATTCGGTAAGGTTAGTATAATAAGGTAAAAGTATACCGTTCTTTATATACATATTTTGTGTAATGTGAAAATATACAAATATTATCATAGCGTCATAAACAATTAAATAGCTATCTAGTAGCAGTGTGCAGTTAATTAAGTAATAGGCCAGGTCGATGAGGTTACGGCTTTTTTCTTATAATGGACAATACCGACTATTGTCCATTTAGCGCACCGCTTTATCGGTAAGTGCAATGTGTATAAGAAAAGGCGTTTCAAGTTAGGTACTTTGGCTCCAAGAAATCTAACGCGGATTTGGACCAACTAGCATCTTGCACCCGGACAACAGTTTGTCGTCTGATAGTTCAGGCGCTATGACAAATTCTGACGTCAGCGATGGTTAGCTGCGACGACGACGACGTTTCGTCAACGGCAGGCCGACGCCGATAGTGTCAACGTGGTGTCTATATTTTTTGGTCAATGGCAACTACCACAGCCCTTTATATAGCCCGAGTATGGACCAGTCTCTCATAGTTGTGGTTGGGCCTTTGCCCAGGAGTTAGATGTTTCAGGCTAACTTTACTTTTTACAAGCGAGATAGGCATGATACTGACTGGATTCAGTTAAAAACATACAAATATCAGTAGCTGACAACAACTTAAAAGGAATATAATCTAACAAAATGTATATCACTCAGCGCCGCATTTCGTGACATCCCAAAAAGGCAATCCAATCATAATTTTGAGAGGGTACAAATATTTCAAAAAGTACGGGTCGAATGAAAGAGAGACGTGGAGATGTTCTACTCACCACAACAAAAAGTGCCCGGTAAGTATTACTATTGTGAACGGCACAATCGCCGAAGTAATTGAAAACCATGTACACGGACCGAATGTTGTTTGATTTTAGTGTAAGCATTTTATTAATCAGTTTGTAATAATAAAAAAACAAGAATAGTCTTCATTGTTAATTCGGATATAAGCCGAAATTCTATACTTATACATTTATTTTCTAAGCGGCCTAGTTCATTTTTATCATACATTTTAGGTTTTATGGATAATCTTACATGACGCGGGTGAAAGTGCAGGAGGCTGCTAGTTGAACCCCCTCATGTAATCACTAAAAATAATCCGATTAAATAAAATAAAAAAAGGTGAAAACCGACTTCAAAATCAAAATGCACTAATACCTTACCTTACCTTTTAAAGGAAAGGAATTCATTTTAGGCGAATAGTTTTTTTTTTGGAGGCGGTGCCATCACTTTGACCATATCAAGCATCAAGTGTCGGAGCACCGTCTCTAAAAGAAATTGTTCGCCTAAAATGGATTCCTTTCCTTTAAAAGGTCAAGAGATTATTCGAGACTTTTTGGTGCATTTTTAGTTTTGAATTCGATTTTCACTTTTTTTTTAAATATTTTTTCTAATAAAAACTTCTAATTGAAACTTGATACTTTTGTTTTTATTGATCTAACTGCTTATATATTTGCCAAATATTAGTAACACAAATGCCTTGGTATCTTTAATGGGTCACATTTTTTCAGTGAAATTCCTGAAGACACGCCGCGGCAACCCCATGCTCCAAGTAGGAGAATACACATTTTGTATTAAGCGAATGAGACACGGAACCACTCAGTGGATTTGCTCTACTCACAATAACAGGAAATGTCGTGCCCTTATACACACGCATGGGAAAGACCTCACCAAAATGCACAACCTACACAATCATTAAACACAACATAAAGAAATCAAAATAATTGTCTAGCTAGACTAAATCGCACAGCACAAATTTTAGACACCGATTCTATAGAGTTTACGTTGATATATTCCTTCCAGTCCTAAGCTCAGTTAGACCAGACCTAAGCTCTAAAATTCTTTAACTCAGAGATGTAGTAATCCAAAGTTAAAATCCCTAACCAACGGACATTAACATATTACAAATTGGTAACTCTTTGTAGTAAAATACAATGTCATTTTCTAAGGTCTAGTCTTAGAAATTGACATTGTATTTTACTTTTTTTTTGCAATACATTGCTGGTTCGATTCATTTTGTTAGAAAATAACAATACATATTTTGATATTCAATATAAATTAAAACAATTTATATCCCTCATATAAAAAAACATGGACGGACTGAGTATGAGTATTAGATATTAGTGCTTCTATTGCAGGCCATATTATATGACATGCCTAAATATCATGGTTTTTTTTTATTATCATCATAGGCATAGTCATTCTTATCAGTAGGTTAAGGGATCTCCACTGCTGACAATACGCGGTGCTCTGCATTTGTGCGCACGTTTCTCAGCAATGTCGTTAAACACAATGACACGCACAATCACTTATTAACAGTGATCGGGACGACCGGAGTATATTTACCTAAACTTCGCGGAACAGAGACAAGAATCGGAGACTTCCTTACGACAACATATTTTTTTCGGGACATCTTCCGGGACGTCACTTCAGTACATTAATATATAAATGAAACAGTAAAAGAATTGAATATAATTCCTGGTTTTGTTCAACACAATTTTTAGGTACAAATGAAACAACCAATATAAATTAAAAATCACTTTTTATTCTAACAATTTTTATAAAAATCAGTTTGATTTCCAACCTATATATAACAATTTTAAAATTTAAAAAAGCCATGTCAAAGTAAGTAAGACATTCAACCAATCAGCGTTCGCGGGATCATTTTACCGCGAGACGCCGTAAATTGATCAATTACCAGAAATGTATACGTTAAATAATACATTTATCCTGCCGCTTGTGATTTCGCGAATGTTTATAAACTAACGAGGAAATTGATCAACTTACGATTCTTGTTATTACAGGGTTATGCAGTCATATATACAAGGTGTTTTTCTTAAACCCGGCAGGCCTTAACGGGGTGATAGTACCTATGAATGAATATGAGCAACTTTTTCTGTGGGACCAACCCTGAAATCGCAAAAAATCAGCTGTTTCATACATTTTGGTACGGTAGGTATTGAACTTCTATATGAAACAGCTGATATTTTTTCTTGCGATTTCAGAAGTTATCCTATAGAAAAAGTTGCTTATATTCATGGGTACTATCACCCTGTTAAGGCTTACCGTGTTTAAGAAAAACACCAGTATATATTGTGTTACTTCTAAAAAATAAATATTTTTTTGATGTGATTCACTAACAGCGTGGCATAATATAAAGGCGAGGAGAGGACATCAATTGTTGAGCCACTTTCCAATCCTCACAATTTCGTCGTATTATACTAATCGCATCTAAACTTAACTTCATTTACGAACATAATATGAGTGTTTGGAATTTTGATGCATTCGGTAAAATCAATTTTTAAAAAACTGCAGTTGTTTTTGACTTGTTTGGCACAAGCCCTCAATAAAGCGATATATACCAAGTTTTTAAATGTCGTCATTATCCTGACTATCAAAATCAGCATCGTCACTAATATTGTTTTCTTGTAGGAAATTAAAATAAATGACCATTATTTTTTCCAGATTTTCAATGCTAAGTCTATTTCTTTTTACACTTAAAATCCACTTATAAATGGAAAATGACCTTTCAACGTCCACAGACGTGAGTGGTGCAATTTTGAATAAAATTCAGGTCAGGTAAAATACATGAGATTATGATAAACAAGACTAGGACAAAAATTACGGATCCACAGTAAAACACACATGCGCACTTGACAACGGATTGTATGAGACTGCTATTGCTACTTTTCTATGCATGAAAAGAATAGCGGCGACAGCTGCTGTCTCTTTTACACTTTTACAAAAAACGCAAACAAAAGAATAGATGCGCCGACTTCTGTCTCTATCTCTTTCAAACAAACAGACCAGGAAGTCGGGACTCGAGCCATGTGTATTTCGAATGTGAGAAAATTGGTTTTATGAAGGTATTTAGGTATAGATGACAGTTAAGATTTAAATATAAATCTTGGGGTTAATCGCAAAAATAAAGAAATTAGAAACAAAAGCCTAAGTCGAAATTTTTTTCCAATTTCATAGGTAAAAACCTATTAGATAAAGGCGTCACTAAAGTTACACAAAATAGTATCTTAGAACTGGAAACAAATATAGATACTGGTTTTGTAAAAAGCATTTGTTCACTTTGTAAGAGTTTTGCATTATTTTTTTGGACATAATTATTTGGGTAAACAAAAACAAATAAATACACATTTTGCAATTTAAACTGTTCTTAATAATAAGTGTTACAATAAAAAAATGCTTTTAAAATATATTGGTTGTTTTATTTGTACCTAAAAATTATTCTGAACAAAGCCTGGGATTGTACTCAATTCTTTTACTGTATTAAATTATTTTTATGTAAGTACTAAAGTGATGTCCCGGAAGATGTCCCGAAAAAAATGTTGTCGTAAGGAAGTCTCCGATTCTTGTGATGGGCTAAGGACTCGATGTATGTGTACGTCTCCCAGCCTTAAGCAATGTTGCGTTTATATGTACATTATATCATTAAGCCAAATAACAGACAATCATTAGGAACTCACCCAAACAACAGGACAGGTTAATTATACCGAAGCGAAGTAACAATTTGGTAGAGCAAGTTCACAAGCACTGATGATTAAATACACCTTCAGTAAGTTTCTTTTGTTTAATTTATTATATTTTCGCAAAAAAAACATTACATTAAACTTGTATACCTCATATAATTTTAGTTAAGTTCGTGAAATCTCAACGCGGGAGAACCATGATCCCGATGGTGAGAACCCGCTGGGTATGCTTTACTCACAACAACAAGCAATGCCGCGCAGTTGTACATACTTATGGGAATGTAATAATAAGACTTATTGATAAAAAAACATTAAAAAAGCACTCGTACAACATCAGGTTAATAAAGCAAATATTAATATAATCAGGTTTAAAAGCACACAAGTTTAAGAATGTTTTCTTAAAGATAACAGTATTTTGTACTTGATTGTAAATGCTTTATTTTTTTTAAGAGTCATTGTGATACCAAAATATCTTTATTCCAATATTTATGGCTTATACTTTCCACCAAAATAAAGCGTGTTTATCTCATATCATTTTCAGTTAAGTTCGTGAAATCACAACGCGGGAAAACCATGATCCAGATAGGGCGGTACACGTACTGCTCGCAGCAGGTGTCGGGGGCGAGGACTCGGTGGTCGTGCTCGACGCACAATAACAGGCAATGCCGCGCTGCTGTACATACTTATAATAATACGATAACCAAATTTAATGGTAAACACAACCACTAAAAACGCGCTCATACAACTTAAAGATGATTGAACTATATATTATTTCCTTTGAAATTATATTCTTATTTCTTTTACAAAATTATTGTATGAGTTTGACGGCGAATGCATTTAATTCTTTTACTGGCATTGTTCTCATGCAAGTGACCTAGTTAATAAGTTTTAGTGAGAATAAAGATCTTTAAACCTAATCTTTCGTAGGATTAGGTTTGCTCTGAATGATACGTAATTAGTCTTACTGAATTTAATTGGTTTTAGTGTTATCTTTAAGTATTACTTATACTTATTACATAATAACTGTTTGTTTCCCGACTAACAAAATACATATATATAGTTAGGTTTAAATAAAAAAACGCAAGTTAAAAAATATCTTCTGCGTGTAAAACATGATTTGTACCTAAAAGTAAATGTTTTATTTTTTATAAATTTACTGTTATACTTCAATATCTTTATTATTTCCCTAATAATTTCGGATGATCCTTTTGATCAAAATGAAACATATACGTATATCTCATACCTTTTTCAGTTAAGTTCGTGAAATCACGACGCGGGAAAACCATGATCCAGATAGGACGGTACACGTACTGCTCGCAGCAGGTGTCGGGGGCGAGGACTCGGTGGTCGTGCTCGACGCACAACCGCAAGCAATGCCGCGCTGCTGTACATACTTATGAAAATGAGATCATCAAACTTAATGATAAGCACAATCATTAGATATTCACATCACTATAAATAACATATTTTGCAAGACCACGTTGGATAAGTGAACTTATAAAATATGTCATACCTGTCCATGTTGTATTTTTATTACTCACTAGCGGTCCCCCGCGACTTCGTCCGCGCGTTTTGAGTTTGCTCCCTCCCCTCCCGTCGCAGCGTCATGTTTTATATTTAAAAGCCTTTCTCGATAAATAAGCTATCCAACACAGAAATATTTTTTCAAATCGGTCCAGCAGTTCCTGAGATAAGCGCGTTCAAACAAAAAACTCTTCAGCTTTATAATATATTAGCGCAAGTGCACGTTGTACTTAAGCTGCGAACATTATTTTGGTGCGGAGTTATGTTAAAACTGTGATAGCTCCTAAGATTTTTATTGAAATCAAATGATATAAAGGGCAACTTGGTTCTAAATGAAATGCTCGTGATGATGAATGTATTTATTTTGGTAAGAATAAATACCTGTGTGTTAATACACCTTTAAAATTAATGCATCATTTTTTTACAAATTTATTAACATAAAAAAGGTTGTAGTAAGTCAACCATAAAAGATAGACATATGCTGTCGCGGACTTTATTATAGAACTTTTTATGCTGAACAATTCTGTCATACATGATTTTTGTGTAACTTAAGCGGTTTCCGCAGCGTATGCAGCGGAAGCTCTCAAAAGGAATATCTTTCTCCCGTTTTCGCAACATTTTTCATTTTTGCTGTGGTCTTATAAGTTGTATCTTTATGTTATATAGCCTAAAGCCTTCCTCCATAAATGGACTATCCAACGTAAAAATTTTTTTCAAATCGGGCCAGTAGTTTTTGAGATTAGCGCGTTCAAACAAACAAACAAACAAACAAACTCTTCAGCTTTATAATATTAGTATAGATTGGTTGGTTAGTTTATTCATAGTACTTTAAATATACAGGATGTTGTTTTGGTCAGCGACCTAACTCAGGGACAATGGTATGAGTTTAAAGAGAGCTTATTTAAAAAGTAAATTAAAAAAATAACTTTTTCAAAGAATTATCTCTTCACAACATGTCTTAAAATTTTCACAACGAATTCAATCCAACAACAGGGGACACTAGCGCCCTCGCGTTAACTAGTAAGCTACGAAGAGCCAACCGGGCGTTAGTAGTTTTTCAAATCACTCGCTTGTATCGCAATAATAAATTGGTTTTGTTTGTACAACCATTCCTGAGTGTGGGGTCGCTGATAAAAACAACACCTGTACATGTAGTTCTTGAGAAAACAACATAAGTCATAGAATTTTAAGTGGGTCTTTATTATACTGGTGTTTTTAAGGTTTATCTTTTGGATCAACAGTTAATTTGTATTTTCTATCACTGGTCTGGTCTGCTTAACAATGGGCAAATATATTGCTGTGTCAGGTAAGTTCGTAACGTCACGTCGCGGGAGGACTATGATCTAAATAGGACAGTACTCATACTGCTACCAAATAACTCAGCTAAAACAAACTTTGTTCTGTATGCTGCTAAAAACAAAAATATCGATGGTATAATACAACTCCATATAAACAATGAAGAACTTCATAGAAAATCGCATGAAAAATACTTAGGGCTTATTCTCGATCAGCAACTAAACTGGAAAGTTCACATCAATAAAGTTAAAACTAAACTTTTATCACTCACAGGTACAATTCGTGGCATTTCCAAGTTACTTCCACTCAAATTAAAATATGTTATTTATAACTCTCTTATCAAGCCTCACTTGGACTATTTGATTGAAATCTGGGGTTCAGCCGCAAAATCAAACTTACAACCTTTACAAATAGCGCAGAACAAATTGATAAAATCCCTCTTTCACTACGATTTTCGCACAGGTACTGAAACAATTTACAATGAAACTAAAATTATGAACATAACTCAAACTTACATGTATTACACATGTATATTGATTTACAAAATTCTAAATAATCTCATTCATTCATCCATATCATTCCACAAAAAATCCCGAATACAAAAAAATAAATAAAGAAACGCTAATAATCTAATAACACGTCCACCTCGAACAAATTACGGTTCTAAAAATATTGAATTTGAAGGAGTTAAAATGTACAATAAATTACCAACGAAAATAAAAGATGCAAAATCATTACCCAATTTTAAAAATAAATTAAAATCATACTTGCTTGATGGCATATAAGCTTATCGTATAGTACATATAAAAACTATAAAAAATGTATATATAAGAAAAAACTACGTAAATAATATTTAAAACAAAAAATAATTATTAAATACAAATAATGCAATTAAAAAAACACGAAACCATAATTAATTCAAGTATATGAAAAATACGCTAAAAAATCAAAAATGCACCACCTCCTCACAACATGCCACTTCCATAAAGCATGTACGCTCGGTGCGCTTTACATCCGTGGTTGACAGACGTGTTTTATTTGTCACACTCAAGTCCTGACTCGATGTTTTTTTGTGAGTTACCCGACATTATTTTAATTTTTGTTTCCATTTAATCTGAACTTGCTAACTAAATTTGTTATACCTAGATGTAAGTACGCTTGTTATGTTATGTTAATTTAAACTATTTATGTAATGTAATTTCTCAGTACACTTACTGAGAAATTACATTACATAAATAGCACATCCACCGAGATATTTCCCCATTAACTATTTACGGTTTAAGAACTTTATTTCTCAAAAGAATTATAGATAATTAGTGAATTATCTGTAATTCTTTTGAGACATCACCACACACTCCACTCACCACAAAAAGCAGTGTCTTTCCTTTATACGCACGTATAAAATCAAAATTATTATTAATTTTTTTAACACACATAATCATTAGAAGCTATTTGCAATGATAGTAACAGATTGATTAAACTGAAATAAAAGATTTCCGAAAGTTTATTTTATAAATTAAATACGCTATATAACTGTTCGTGTATTATTTACGAGCATAATAAGAATTCTCTAATCTCTGCTAATGTTAATTGCCTTACAGTGTTATTTTTTACTTCTTCAATACTATTCGTAGCGAAAGTATACCGATTTATTTGAACGTTAAAATCCCTTTATTCAGTTAAGTTCGTGAAGTCTCGCCGCGGCAAGACCATGATCCAGATTGGTCAGTACACGTATAGATCTCAGTCGGTTACAGGAGCTAGGACTCGGTGGGTTTGCTCTACTCATAATAGTTGTCGAGCGGCGGTACTCACGTATGACAGCGAGGTTATTAAATTGACACGCTGCTAATGCTTAACTTTTAAAATTACGGGACTCGGCGGGACGGGGCTGGGGCGGGACGGGGCTGGGGCGAAACAAAGTACCACTTAGTGATAAGGGTTGTCCACCCTTAACATTTTTCTTTACTTACGTGGCTGGGCGGGACGAGGCCGGGCAAGACGAGGATGGGGGCGAAACAAAGTTCGCTGGGTCCGCTAGTTGTAAATATTATTTGATTATCTTCTTGAGTGGCACATAGTATAACTCAAGGCCTCTCTCATTGAATTTAAATTAAGGGGCATCTTTATCCATACTAATATTATTGGGCTGAAGAGTTTTTTGTTTGAACGCGGTAATCTCTGGAACATTCAGCGTATTTGATTCTGAAGTTTACGCGATTACTGCTCATTGGATTAAAACGGATTTCGCGCCCATTTATTTGAAACTATTATTATTAATATCTACAGAAGATAGTTGGAAAGTTCTACCAGCATGGGATCCTATTCTTTCGAATACCTCAGTAACATCACATCTGTAAAATCTCAATACACAGTAAGCTATTTCTGCGTGGATAGAAACGTCAATTATTATTAATGTTTAATGGTAACTTTATTTTTCATAACAAATTAACATCTTAGTCTTGCCTTTTACCACGGATGCTAAAAATCATTCTAAACGTCAGGGGTATAGTTTGAAATATATGTGCGCGAAATAAATCCGTAAGGTGTTTTAATCCAAAGGCGACTGCATGTCAGTCTCTTAATGTCACCGGTAAACTGCCGTTGTCTTACTAAATAAAACATTCCTAATAAAAAAATAAAATAAAAAAAAACTGACTAAAGTTTTTCTAAACAGTCGAAGTATCCGCATCGTGGCTGAGTCGTACGCCATCAAGGGGTTATGTCTGGAACAGAATGCCCTGCCTGGCTCCACGACAAACACAATCACCAGAAAGTCGATGATACAAAGTAATGGTAGATTGAATCTAAATAAAGATTCCTCGAAGTATTTTTTAATTAAATTAAAAATATTTTCTGTAGAGTGAAAGTAATATTAAGAGTATAATAAAAGCTTTTTCTAATATCTGCTGAAATTCATTTTACCATACTTCATACCATACCTTTTTTACATAACCATTAACTCGTATTTTTACTTCAACAATAATCTCTGCTGCTTGTAGTTGCAAAAGTATACCGAATTGTTTTATTTAAACCTCTACATTTCAGTGAAGTTTGTGACGTCTCGCCGCGGGAAGACCATGATCCAGATAGGCCAGTACACGTATAGCTCCCAATTGGTGTCGGGAGCGAAGACTCGTTGGGTGTGCTCCACTCATAGCAACAAACATTGCCGCGCGGTCGTGCATACATATGACAACGAGATTATTAAACTTAATGACAATCACAATCATTGACTTGTTGATACAATACAAAAGATTGATATTTAACGGAAATAATTGCTTACATGTAAACGGTGCTTAAATGTAAAATGAATATGTGTTAAATTATGTGAATAAATATTTTCTTAGTATTTTCTTGTATGTGCTGATATAAGTTTCTGCATTCCCCAAGCGGTTGACTGGTCGAGAATGGCATAAGGCATTAAGACCGCCAATGGTACAACTTCCAGTGCAATAAAGTTTAAATTAACAAAAAATACCTTTTTGTCTCCGCACGAAACTCCCCCTTCCTACGAATAGTCTATTCCTTTACCCAAAGGTTGTCTGGCAGAGAACGCTTTAAGTGGTAAAACCGCTTTAGCCGTACATTTAATGAGAGCTTATAAACTATAATTCACTATATGTGGTGCAATTAAGAGTTATATTATTATTATTTAATATTAAATCTACTTTAATTTGTATTTTCAGTTTCTTTAATTATCTCTGTTGATATAGGCATATTTTAATTACGTTCATACCTCTACATTGTAGTGAAGTTGATGAAGTCTCGGCACGGGAAGACCATGATCCAGATAGGCCAGTTCACGTATGCTGCCAAAGCGGCGTCGGGAGCAAGGACTCGTTGGGTGTGCTCCACCCTTAACTACAAGCATCATCGCGGACGTACTTACATATGACAACGACATATGAAACTTTTTAGGGTTCCGAAGCCGAAAAACGGAACCTCTATATGTTTCGTATTTCACAGGCACTTTATTCTGTTACTATAAGCATTACACTGTTGAAATTTGGTAGGAAGATGTATGATATGATGTGTGTATAATGATGTAAACCCTATGAAAAACAAAGTTATATTTTTAGTCAACAAAATATTGTTGTATTTTAGCTAAGTGGAAGTATGTGGATTCCCTAATTGAGTTAAAATTGGCACGAAACCCGCAGTGCGCGAGTCCGACTCGCACTTAGCCGGTTTTTGATAAACACAATTATTAACTGTTGATTTAACGTAACAGGTCAATTAACATAAAATAATTAGACACACAAAAAGAATATTTCGAAGTATAATAAAATGTTTCCCACCTTTTGAATAAATTATTTCTTATCATATTTATATTTACGAAAATTTTGTCGAGTTCCCTTGTTGTACCCACTCCAGTATCCATTGGGAACTCAACTCTCGAAGTTGTCGACGATTACGTCTACCTGGGACAAGTGATCCATTGGGTAGGTCCAGCTTTGAGAAGGAGGTCAATCGACGCATCCAACTCGGCTGGGCAGCGTTCGGGAAACTGCGCAAGAGCGTCTTCTCGTCTCAATTACCTCAGTGTCTGAAGACGAAAGTCTTCAATCAGTTTGTGTTACCAGTGATGACATACGGATCCGAAACGTGGTCTCTAACTATGGGCCTCATAAAGAAGCTCAAAATTACACAACGAGCGATGGAGCGGGCTATGCTCGGTGTTTCTCTACGAGATCGAATCAGAAACGAAGAGATACGTAGAAGAACCAAGGTAACGGACATAGCCTTGAGAATCAGTAAGCTTAAGTGGCAGTGGGCAGGGCACATAGCACGAAGAACTGATGGCTGTTGGGGTAGGAAAGTTCTAGATTGGAGACCCTTCGACCAAAGACGCAGCGTAGGAAGTCCACCAACAAGATGGACAGACGACCTTAAAAAGATCGCAGGATCAAACTGCATGCAGACCGCTAGTGATCGGTCGCTGTGGAAAGCCGTGGGGGAGGCCTATGTTCAGCAGTGGACGTCCTTTGGCTTATTATGATGATGATGATGATTATCATATTTACTAATATCTGCTGATAGACATTGACTTACCTTTGCATTTTTAGCTTCTTCAATAATCTCTGCTGCCATTATTCACGAAATTAAACCGAATTATATTCATTACGTTCAAACCTCTACATTTCAGTGAAGTTCGTGTTGTCTCAACGAGGGAAGACCATGATCCAGATAGACCAGTACACATACAGCTCCTAATTGGTGTCAGGGGCGAAGACTCGCTGGTTTTGCTCTACGCACAAAAGCAAACAGTGTCGTGCACATGTTTACACGTATGAGAACGAGGTCAAAAAAATAAATGGTAAACACAATCATTAATCACATAATATTGAAGTGAGCATCTTCGAAGGAGTCCCTTCAAACTAGTAAACAAAGTATTCATAACAGCATAAAAGTACCTACTGTATTAAGTCTATGTGTGACTGTGTGTGCCTAAACCAAAGATATTGTATTTAGAAGTAGATGACGCCTCGCGAACTAAAAGAGTACACAAATATGGCACTGTCTGTTTAATGGATATCAATGGATTGACATCTATCACATCAGACATCAGTTTCAGAACAGAGTCTTAATAGAGTAGCTTTCTTAATATATTTTTCAAAGTATGTAGGTACATTACGTAGATCGTTGGCCTAATTTTAAATTGAGTTCACACTTTAGCTCGGCAGTATATTATTTAACAAAAACATTTTATTTTCAAACAATTTAACATTTAAAATATTGAATAATTATCTAATAAATTCAATTTGAATGTTTCACGTGAATGCTTGAAATGTCATGGCGCCAATATCAGAGTCACGTTCACTGCTAGGCATTCACGATCACGTGACCACACGTATATTTTTTTACAAATTAAATTAACGAAAATATTTACAGTCCTTATTCAAATAAATAAAGAGATTTATTAATACACCATAGTCATCTGGCATCATGTAAACAGGATGATTCCTTCAAATAACATGCTTATAGTTAGCGTACATATTTTTTTCTACAATCGTGAGGATCATCCCTCACTGGTGTGTTTATGAACAGTCTTTTGTTAACGCGACCGCCGGTGACCTTTTGATCCGTGAGCGTATACGCTGTTACTTTAAAGAAAATTAAGGTGTACTTTATCATTATATAACAAAGACATATTCACATACATGTCCATATACATATGTGTTAAGGTCGTGCGGGCGGGATTCGGACCCGCGACCTCTTATCTTTGTAGTACGGAACGTAAACCACCACACTATGGACGGTCGTTAAAATATTATTTAAAGAATATAGTGCCAAACTACTGCATGTATGGCACTGCCTTAGAATATCGACCCTATTGGTCCGTGGGTTGGCTAAGAAACAAAACTCACTAATTTTATTGAAAAAACTTCAATCATGAATGAGAGGCATCATTTAATACAATTTACTTAACGGAAATATGATATTCGGACTGTTTATTTTAATTTAGTTAGTTGTTTCTGCAGTTTTAAAGGCGCACTGAGGCATTAAGACGATGATGCCATCAAAACAGACTAAGTCAAAGTTAAGACCTCACTTTGACGTGAGGTGGTGTTTGTTTGACTATCTTTTAGCCTCTCACCGGTGATCTACTTCTTAATACAATATCATTAGTTCAAACACTCAAAAACCGTATTCGCAACCAATGTATCTACATGCCGTTGATGTTTGTGTGTGCAAATTAGGCAACAAATCGTAAAATATGTTATGTTAATTAGGCCTGTTTTAAAATACTTTTTAATATTTTGAAAATACAAGTATAAGTTGGTAGTAGTTGGTAAGTAGTAATTTTGCAAGAAAGAATGTAACGGTCCCAAAGAAAAATGGGTTTGTTCGTCTCACAAGAACGGAGGTTGCTGTGATTGTACATGCGATACAAAATGAGATCGAAAAATCAAACTATATTTGAAACAACTGTGGTTACTTTTGTTTTGTTTTTTGTTTGTTTCTAAATTTCTGTGGTTTACAGATACAGTAACATACATTGTGATCATCTTTTTTTTAACTGACATTGATTACTAAAAATAATTAAAAAAATATTTTTCTTTATTTTATACCTGTGATCAGGATTTGATGACTTCAAAATTATTATAATGGCACACGTTGGTTTTTCAAGTTGTAATATTTTTTGTAAGACTTTTACAGACCTCTATAGTTGGTAGCCCAAGTTTATGCTCGTAAATAATAAATGATGATACGCTGCTAGTAATTTGCATTTTCATTTGTGTTTAACTGATAACGTCAATAAACGCTAGAAGACGTACCTATAAAAATGCTTCATGATTTTATTGATTCTACAAATCAGTGTAATTTAAATGATTTCCTTATATTTATTTGTAACAGTATAATTTTTTCGCATCGGTAATCTTAAATTAAATAAATGGTTGCAAAAATGCATAAAATTATTATCCCTTGGGAAAGAACGACAAAAGCAAGTGTGATAAAAACTGACGCATGGTGCCATGTAGCAGAACCGGTTTTGGCAGCTGTCAGTCAGTTTAAATGCCCATGAAGGCTCGCTGAAAATATCTTTTTTTAAGTGAAATTGTGTATATTTTGAATAAATAATTTCCTGAATCATAGTGACTTGATCGAAGATTGATAGTTATTCATTACAGCGATAGACCCCAACAAATAATCATTCAACGGGTAAATTACTCCAAATCGAAGCCTGTTAATATACGATTTATATTTATCAATGCCCTTCAAATTTAAAGTACGGACGTAATTTACGTAAAAAGTAGTCAAAATTACACAAGTAATGCATATCTACAAATATTTTGTATAAAGAAATAATATTCAGTTTTAGACAAGAGCTGCTGTTCGATATTTTGTGTCGACTGTTTATCATGCGGTAATCACCTAAACGAAAGGTAATCTTATTTTAAGCTTCAATTGTCCTTCTCTACCGATAGGAATATTTAATTTATGAAAAAATGTTAAAAGACCCTAACTTTGAATCTTTATTTTTTTGTTTATGTTATTTTGCAGAAGAATTTGAAAACGGCCTGATTGGCCATTCAATTGCCAATGCGCCCAATATGAAACAGGCAAGGTTTATTCCGTCTAAAAGAGGCAAGATGCTGTTAGAAGTCGGAGGGTTCACATTTTGTACTCAAGCGAAGACAGGATTGAAAACAAGATGGGTGTGCTCTACACATAACCATAAAAAGTGCCGAGCTGTCGTTCATACAATTAATGGAGAAATCATTAAGATAAAGAATGAGCATAACCATACCTAATATTTTACATAAAAAATATGAATTATATTTTTCTAAGCATCGTGCTTTCTTGGGAGCATACACATCTTTAGATTATAAATGATCTGTTTGTACCATTCTGGTTTGAATTAATGAATAAGTTACTGTATTTAAGGACCTCGTTAAATTTTTTCTTTCTATATAAAGAGACAATTTTCAAATTATACTTACACAATTGCAACAAAATTATTAAAAGTTCATTATTACGGCTTATTCCATAATACTTACATGAATACGAATTTGTTTGTGAAAGCGATTGGTAGGAACGCGAGACTGTAAAGTGACCATGATAAACTTGTGTTAGACATTATCCCAAGGTCTGCTAAAAACAATAAGAGCTGCCTGACTATATGCTTAAAAACATGTAATAGAATTTAAGATGACATCAAAAACTATATAGGTGGCTTATTGATGACTTGATGACGACGATTGATGACTGACTTATAACATAAAATACTTTATTGATGAATGCTAATACAATACAATTTAATCTGAAATGTTTCAATTTATTAAATATAATTTTAATATGTATATTGTTTTATGTAATTTGTACCTTATTAATATCATGTTATATTTTTATTATGCCAATGTATGAATTTCGCACGCTGTTTATAACAGCAAAACATGTGCACAAATTTACCAGTATGTACAATCTTTAAATACCATGTTTTAAGCAACTACATGTTCTGATTCTGATTCTGATAACATCAGTTATTTTTTTAGTTTCACTTCAAGTAAGTAAAATCTCTTTTGGTGTCAAATATTACAACGCAAAATGTATGACAGTATGACAATGCAAAATAAAATCTCATGTGTGCAATAGGTACAAAATTAGTATCATCAGAAAGAGACAAACGATTAAAAACACATTAGAAGCACACATTTTTTTTGAAGGCTACAAGTTTAAAAAATAGTAGATGGGTTTTCCTTACTGCTTTAAAGGTGATGATCTCGCCTTACTGTTATAAAAGCTAGAGAACTATGCACAAAGTTTAAAAACTCATCATATTTATAATAATACCATACTTTGATATCTGACAAGGTATATCCCTCAAGCGTATGTGAACGAGACAATAGATATTCTATTGTTATGCGGTCTCATGCGACCGCTCGGGTGTTGAAGCATACGGTTATTTGTCGATAGTGAAACAGGCCTTTAATCAATGCAAGACCAGTTAGTGTTCTTAATATGAATTCAGTTTCTAAAATCACATATTCACCAAAAAAACTGTCTTTAAAAATATGAAATTCATAATTTGATTTTCATAACAGGGTTTGTACAATTCGTACTGTCACAAAAACGGAAACAACTGCTGCAGTACGAAGGTTACACATATTGCTTGAAAGCATCGAGCGCCAATGGGAAATGCCGGTGGTCTTGTTCCACTCATTGTGCTCGTGGATGTAATGCCATCATACATACATTTAAGGAGTAAATTGTAAGTGTAAAAAATAAACATAATCATTAAAGATATATCTGACATCAAGGCCCGTCGCTTGCCTTATAAAACGTCCCGACGTCAATCCACACTGAGCCCGTATGGCGTCGTGGTGGCGTGATTGCTCATACATACTATCTCGTACTTGCGATAAAAAAGATATGGCAAATAACATTTTTGTAAGGCTGTGTGTTTTCGTTTCCAAATGGAGTCATGTCAGTTTTTAAACCGTGTTAAATTGTCATCAAAGTCAATTAAGCTTTGTAAACAACTTTTTTGATTCACAAGATATATACTAAATAGTCTTTATAATTGTAGTTTTGGGAGATGTAGAATTGGATGAGTATTTTCTAAGAGCAAGCATGTAAGTAGAGACATTGAAGGAACTGCGAATGAAAAATGTATATTTGTGCATTATTAGTATGTCTGCATTATTAAATGATTAAATAAATTAATTTCATGTGAGATAACATTTTTCAAAATCCTATTTTAATTCTTAAACGATTCACAGTTACATAAACATATAATGCATCATAGCATCCTTGCCACAAGGAAATGGTTTCGTTTTTGAATAGGTATATATTAAGTTATTTTTTATGTTGCATGTCTTAGTTTTATTTTTTTCTTGTTTGTTATTAATAAAAAATATATATAATGTATGTAATTGATCATATAACAAGAAATACTCTAAGGACCAGTTCCACCATCCACAAGTAAGCACTAACCAATGAATTATAAAAAACACCCATACATAAATGTTCTTCATAAATATTATAAAATAATATTTTGTTTTTCAGTGCCAGGAAAAGTGGCAGTATTCTAGTGCATTTAAACGAATACACGTTCAGTCAGAGAACTTCCACTCGTCTTAAAAAGAGATGAGTGTGTAGCACTCACATGTCGGAGGCTGTAAAGCGTGTCGGTACGAGAAGGTTCACCTGTGGATAAGGCAATAATTCTGAAGATCTGTCGAACATAACCATTAAAACTTATACATTAATTTATTATTCATGTTTTAAAGGAGTGCCACATGGCGTCAGTTCAACCTTTTGTGATAATCATGGTTTTGTAATAAATAAATAAACTCTGTGTTCTTAAAATACAAGAAAATAACAATTTTCTATAAGAATCCTTGGTGTCACAAACTAAATGTTGCTAAGATATCGTTGTCTGTTGTGCCGTTGTCTTCGAAAATCGAAACATTATGTTGTGATATTATAATGTTTATCATTGATTTTGTCTAATTGACATTAAATTCGTTCGAAGGGTACACGTACAGAAGGACGTACAATCAAAAAGGCGCCAAAGTTCTATGGGTGTGCTCTTTAAATAATTGCCCCGGACGCATCTACACGGGGTAACACACACATTAAAGCAGTTTTAAGCTTTTATAGTCATTAATAAAATTACTTATAACTTTTAAAACCGTATACCTCTAATTGTAGGATACTATAAGATATTGTAACTGACCGATGTGATTATCGTGTCTAATCTTAACCAGCAAATATCCTAACTACACTGTTAAAAAGAAACACAATATTATAGATTTTTTTTAACCAATAAAATCACACTTTATAACTTCACAGTTTTATTCCTACACTTCCAAGGCAATAGATAAAACAAATTTAAGTAATAAAATATTGAAAAAACATAGACTAAACTAACAACCACATTACTTATATCAATAAAATTAATTAAAAAAAACCGGCCAAATGCGAGTCGGACTCGCGCACTGAGGGTTCCGTGCCAACTTTAACTAAGTAAGGAAATCCACTTACTTCCACTTAGTAAAATACCACAATATTTTGTTGACAGCAAATATAACTTTGTTTTTCATAGTGTTTGTATGACTAACCAGATGTATCGATCACATAATAAGCAATACAAAAAATGTCAAAGCTTCAGTTCATAACTTGGGAATATCAGACCATACTGGACAGATAGCAGAATTTAGGTTTAAATTGAAAAAAACAATATCGCAGTGGTGCGAAATAAGACGGGATTTCGGAACTGAAAATGTTAAAAAATTTCAGAAATGTATGGCTGCTCTATCGTTTTCGGATATACGTTCTGAAAAAAATCCTAATAAAGCATTTGATGATTTTCATTCATTATTTCAACTATTTTACAACCTGTGTTTTCCTAAATTATTAATAAAAATCAAAAGGAAAACAAATAAAGCAAAATGGATCACCAAAGGCATAAAAAAGTGTTGTAAAGAAAAACGGCGATTATATTTCAAATACCAAAGGGCCAAAATCAACGATAAACTTTTATATAAGCACCAGTATAAATTGTACTCGAAGGTACTCCGACGCTGCATGCTGCATCTCCAAAAATGTGGCAATAAAAACTACATACTTAATGCTAAAAACAAATCAAAAGCAGCCTGGAACATAATAGCATCGCAAACAACAGAATCAAGGTCCCATGCAAACTTTGAAAAAATAATTTACAACGCGGAAACCTATGGTCAACCACATGACATAGCTGACATCCTCAATAATTTCTTTATTGATGCTACCAATGGTGAATCCAAGAAACATGACCAAACAAAAAGCAATATTGACATTTGTAGTTCTAGTATATTTCTCCAACCCACATCCTCAGAGGAAATCTGTAAAATAATTAAAACCTTAAGAAACAGCTCTGCCGTCGGATATGACGAGGTATCTACAAATATTTTAAAGAAAGTGGCAGATTTTATTGCACCAATTTTAAGCTAATTGATAAATTTGTCTCTTTGTGATGGTACGTTTCCAGAATCATTGAAATTATCAGTTATTAAGCCTTTGTTCAAGAAAGGTGATAAAACAGTCCCAGCTAATTATAGACCGATAGCGCTGATGTCAATATTTTCAAAAATATATGAGCGGGTAATGCATTACAGATTAAATAGTTTTTTAGATAAATTTAATATATTAAGGCCAGAACAGAACGGCTTCCGGAAAAATCACAATACAACCTTAGCCATCTTCACATTGGTTCAATCAATAGTAGAATGCCTTGATAAGAAGATACCAGTAGCGGCCCTGTTTTTCGATTTGAGCAAAGCATTCGATTTTGTCGATCATGCCAATCTGATCCAAAAAATACAAAAGTACGGGATTAGGGGAACAGCAACAGACTGGTTCCATAGCTATCTGCGAAACCGGAGACAATACGTAGAAATCAGTAAGATGGTTAAAATAAAGAACTCTCACACAAAAATGACATACAGATCTGACTTCAGAGCGAATAGAGTCGGTGTACCACAAGGTAGTATTTTAGGTCCAATACTTTTTAATTTATATATTAATGATCTACCTAAAGTAATTGATCATCAATCTATTCTTTTTGCTGACGACACAACATTGATCATTAAAGGAAAAGACGAAGACCATCTGGAATTTGAAATAAATACGACTATCAAAAAAGTGATTAACTGGTTAAATGAAAATAATTTGAGGGTGAATATTGACAAGACTAAAATAATGCTATTTCGGACATATCAATCTAATAAAATTAATCTTAAAATTGACTATCAAGGACATACAATTCATAACGTACCAACAACTAATTTTTTAGGAATAATTATCGATGAACACTTTAGTTGGAAATGTCACGTAAATAGTGTATGTGACAAGCTAAGCCGCTTCGTATTTGCTCTAAAGAGATTACGAGAAACTGTCTCTACAGAGGTTGCTCTGGAGGCATATCACGCCTACGTTGCCTCAGTTTTACAATATGGGCTTATGATATGGGGCAACTCTACTGACATAGAATTGATATTCAAAATTCAAAAAAAATGTGTTAGGGCCATTAGTGGTGCTGATTATACAGATTCCTGCAGGCCCCTCTTTAAACAGTTTCGATTGCTGACATTAACCAGCCTTTACATTAAACAAATATGTTTATTTGTGAAGCAACACAGTCATTTTTTCCCAGCAAAATTGCCAGTGTCGGGTAAATGTCTGCGTAAGCGTCCTACATGTCTCCTTCAAGTTCCAGCATACAGACTGACATTGACTGAAAAGAATGTATTTATTATGGCAGTAAAAGTTTTTAATGCATTGCCAGAGGACATAAGAGGAATTACGGGGTCTTTATTTAAAACAAAGTTACACTCGTGGTTAATTGAGAATAATTTTTATCATCTTAATGAATATTTTAGTCGCTAGAAATAAATGTTAAGTCCGATGGCGATGATGTCCACTTTTGACATTATCATGGTTTAACTCATAATACTATATTTTGCACGCTGACTAAAATGTAGCAAATTTTGGTGAACTCAAATGTATTTACAAACTAAGACCAATATTGTACACCCAAAATACGCAAATAAACGCATTTGTATTTGTATTTGTATTTGAAGTACAAAGTTATGTTTGCGGTTGTTGAAAATGTACTATGTCTCAAAAACTTCTCGTTCGATCCCGCCCAAGCTAATTTCCGTTGAAAGTATTTGTTAAGATCTACATTCCGTATTTTTTTCAAAATTTACAGTTCCGTAAAAAAATACGATGGGTGTGCTCCAAACAGAAAATTTGCAACGCACGCCTGTTCACGTTTGATGACGACAATGCCGTCATTGCTAAAGGCAATCACATAAATGTCCAAAAAGTAATTATGAATTTGTTTAGTGTTTCTATTATTTCTTGTATTCGGCAAATAAATCTTATCTATTCATGAATGCCTTGATTTTCTCTCTCTATGAAAGGTAGATATATAAAGATGAAAAAAAATCTGTATCATTTTTTTTGTAAACAGGGTTTTTTCACTCGCTCTACTGAATTATACCTACCTTCTTCCTACCTTAATACAAAGTAAGAAGGAGTTACTTTGTATTAAGGTACAGGGGGACAATTCTCGTGCAATTGGTCTACGAAAAAAGTTCACCGATCGAATTTTCTTTCGAGAAAAATTCGATTGCCGCAAGAATTGGCCTGCAGGTGTAACATAAAATACATCAAATTATGGGTAAACGAAAAAGCAGTCATGTAAAAGTTACTTAGATTTTGTATTTATTTATTTTTCAGTTGAGTTCATAACTTTGAAAAAGGGCAAGACGTTAATTATGTTCGAAGGCTACACGTACAGAAGGGCGTATCAGCAAAGTGGTTGTAAAACTCGATGGGTGTGCTCCAAACTGAATAATTGCCCGGGACGCATCTACACGCATGATGAAAACGACGTCATCATTGTACAAGGAATACACACTCACTAACGATTTTTTTTGTTATATGCAACACTCTGGACGCCTACGAAAATATTGATTTCCGGTTTGTTTTTTTGAATCTCCTATAATAATGATATTCACCGAATTCAACAAGATGGAACTATGTTTTTTTGTGGAAGTTATTGTGTAACTGAGGGTAATCTTTTCTTTTTTTGTCTGTATTTAAATTATAATTGAATTATTTTCATATTGTGTGTACATTTACGATTTAATGATTTTTTGGCTGTAGGATTACTTATCTAATTATACTAATAAACGTTTTAAAGAATCAATTATATAAATTAAATCACTGTTTTTTCTTTAACGTAAGTTCCCAGTGCTAACTCACCGTTATTAATGTACAAAATTACAATTTATCATAACAATATAATGTTTTTAACTTTGATGGTCACTTACATTAGTAACTAAGTTACTCCGTGATCATGGCGCTTGCAACAGTGCCGAAATATCGGAAACTCATAAATAATAAGGTACATGGTAGCAATCCCGTATCTAACTATTCTAATCATCATAACAATACCAAAATATTGAAATTGTAACTATAAAGTTGGTAAAACCTCATATTACACAGTATACAAAGTTACCTTAACTTGATCATAGTTCTCAAAACTGGTTTAACTCAGAGATATAGTAATCCAAAGTTTCAACTCGATTTAGTAAATGACTATGTTAAGCTCTATGACTGGACACATTTGCTTGCCATACATTGCTGGTTCGATTTATTTTATTAGATAATAAAAAAGTATTTATCACTATATTAAATTAACGCTATTTAAGATTACTTAGGTACTGGTTACATAAAAGGCATATATTTATTATTTTGTGATTTTTACATCATTAGCACGGGGCAAGCCATCGATTGAATACAAAGATTATAGATACGTGCATCATATGGTTTTATCCAAGAGCATACGATGGGCCTGCTCTTCCAATAAATGGTGTACGACGAGTGTGCATACTAGGGATTTCAAACTAGTCAAGACAGCTGGCGAACACACCTCGAGTTGTTCTAAATATAAATTCCAAATTTGTACAGTTACAAAAGTCTTTCGTGCACATCATAAACAGGGTCACTAAGGAAATCTATTTACAATTGAAAATTGTTTTTATTGGTTTCAGTGACGTTGATAAAGACTGCAAAGGGTAAAAAAAATATACAAGTAGGAAAATATACCTATTATTTGAAGCCAGGCAACTGTGGAAAAAAAGCGAACAAGCAGAGGTGGTGTTGTACTCAAAACAAGTACTGTAAGGCGTGCCTTCATGTGGTGGATAATAAAATTGTTGCAATATTCGATAAACATGACCATGACAAGAAATAATTAAATGTAGCTATGTTGTTTTTGCACAAAACATCAATGGCAATTACCATCAAATAATTCAAATATGGAAAGTCATTTCATTTAAAGTATTTGACAAATAACGCTAACTTATCGTTAACATTTAAAAACTTATAAGGAAATTATGAATCAGTTCACACAAAGATGCTGCACATAATAAAAAAAAAACTGTGAAAGCACTCCGGGAGTGCCGGCAGAAGTGAAAACTTGAATATCAACGTTGTGCATTTTTGATTTTTTGGAATAGTTATTATCAATATAAAAGTACTATCATTTTTGTGATAGAATACAATAATAATAATAATAATAATAATAATAATAATAATACAATAATAATAATAATAATATAATATTTATATAGAATACAATATTTATTTATTGTGATATCGTACACAAACATTACAATTTATATCATATTAAATTACATTAAAAAGTTTATCTCTCAGAAAAATCAACTTACATCCATAATTTCGCCAACCGTCTTACGGTTTTTCGATCAGGTCACGTGTCCTGACGCGAGTTTCACATTTTTCCCCCATCCCACAAAAGTGCTCAACGCCGCTAAAGAAGTTTTCACTTCAAAAGTCATAAAAAGTCATAAAAGTCATTTATTTATGCAAATAGGCCCTCTGGGGGCACCTTTACACGTCCTAATATAAACCCTACCACAGCTTCGGGACAATTGTGGGCTAGTGCTGAGAAGAAGCTGCGCAAGAAACTCAGTCACTATTGTCAATGCCTCTTTTCAAAAGGTTTACAATGTTTGTAGTGATCATGCAAGTCCATACATTATTATCATTTAAATAATCATCTACTTTATAATACCCTTTCGTAATAAGGGTTTCTTTAATAACAGTTTTAAATTTATTAACCGGTAAATTAATAATGTGTTCTGGTAGTTTATTGAAAAATTTTATACCTTTCCCCATGAAAGAATTACCAACCTTTCGAAGCCTAAATTGTGGAATAGCAAGCTTATCCTTATTTCTAGTATTATATCTGTGTATGTCACTATTTTTCGTGAATAAATGTAATTTTTTCCGTACATACATTAAATTTTCGTAAATATACTGAGAGGCTAGAGTTAATATTCTAATTTCTTTAAACACCTCTCGTAAGGAATCTTGAGGATTAAGATTATAAATAGCTTGCACGGCTCTTTTTTGTAACACAAAAATTGTCTCTACATCAGCAGCCGCGCCCCACAGTGAAATGCCGTAGGACATCAAGCTATGGAAATAACTAAAATAAACTAACCTAGCTGTTTCTACATCAGTCAAACGTCTTATCTTCCTTACAGCAAAAGCAGCTGAGCTTAGTTTCCCTGACAAGGCCTCTATATGAGGACCCCATTGTAGTTTGGAGTCTAAAGTGATTCCCAAGAATGTTGTGGAATCAATAGTAGTGAGTGAGTAGTAATACTCGGGCGGTAGTCTTTCGAATATAAAATAATGGCAGTCGCTTACAAAGAGGCAGCTTGTCGTCGACCTAAAGCCGAATGCGGTCGAATTGTTGTTGTAATGCCGTCAATATCACGTCGACGTATCATCGACACGGTAACCGACAGTTTACAGCAGTTTGCTTAAGATCCCAAGTCGCAGTACGTAACTGCTACTTTTAGCAGCAATGCAGTCGCGATGCAATCACAAAATATCAATATTAACACACTACGCTATTTTTAGCATCGATGCTAGTCGCAATGTAGAAGCTGGAAATTAATAAATTATGTTCTGTATTTTGGCGACTATTATCGATATTAACGTGCATTAGCGTCGATGCTAATGCGCGACTGCATCGATACTAAATTAAATCTATTAATCGCGTGAGTCGCGATGCTGCAGCGCGTTTTCAAAACGCTCGACTGCGTCGGTGCTCAAAGTCGCAGTGTGTATACATCCGTCATGTGAATCTAAATCCGAATAAAATCGTTATATGTATTTCTATTATAATCGTCTAGCAGTGAGATTATGCAATTCAACGCGAAAGTTTAAAAGCTTATTCCAGCAGTTTTGTTGCTATTATAGATATGTATGTGTATTCAAGCGCTGCTCGTATACACCAGCAGCTCTTTAATGGACCAGTTTATAATTTCGTTCTTAAGACCAATTTTCTTCGTTTCAATTTATTACACAACGAAGTTATGAAATATTTTAATGTTCACTTTTAAAACCCTATAAATTGTGTGTATATGTTACCATATTATCTTTTACTTCCTTTTATGTGTTCAGTTCCTAAAAAACATTTTTTTTTTACTATAACTTTAACACAAAAACAGTTAAATTTATAATTATTTTCAGTATTCAACGTCAAGTTCTCGGAGTCTACGAAAGGCGATAGAAACGTGGTTATTAATGGCTACCTACCAGTTTTACAATATGTAGGACTCCAGGCGCCCGCCAGGGAGTGGGTGGGCGCGGTGGGTGTGTGCTAAGTCCGACAAGGGGAGAAAGACGAAGTTAAAAACCATCATGGACATCGCTGTCTCGGTATATGACGTACACAATCACCAACCATGATGGGTGACCATCATTCTCGTTCACTTTACCTTCAAAGCGACTGCTTACAAGTGGTTTGCATCCAGCGTTTGCATTCTGCACGCTTCATAAAAGAGAGCAAAATGTAGCTGAGAAATGCTATGTATTAGATTTACGTTATTATGTACTGCGATCAAGCCAATAAAAACAAACAGTTACAGCCGCTTGGTATAAGTACCAGGAGGTACCTTTATTTTCAAAGATTATTAATTTACGCATCTTTAATTAATTTGTATTAAAAGTTCTTATCCTATAGTTTTGGTTACAGCAATTGTAAATAGCGATTTTCAATGAACAGAAATATCTTTTCTTCCGCCTTTAAAAATGTTTTTTCTCCAATGACCTATACCAAATATATTATTATTAGATTTTTTAACAATATAACTTATTTAAGTGTGCCTGTATTTTCAGTTGCCATGTACATAATGTCAAAGAGAGGCAAAAGGAACCTGTACTTGAATGGTTACAAGTACTATCACAAAATTGACTCAAGATTCTCACGAACCTGTCCCAGAATGACGTGGGCCTGCTTCCGGATCTATGCTGGATGTAGAGCAAAAGTCGTCACCATCGGTGATACTATAGTTTCAGTAACAGAAACGCACAATCATTTACCTTGAAGATTGAAGTGACTTGTTTTTTTTCCTGATCTGTACATTTTGGTACTCATATAAAAATTACAATACGAGAACTAATGAATTTGTAAACAATATGTAAATACACCATATTACAAAGAAGATAATATACCAGGTTTAAACCAAGCAATAAGGATATCCGACCAAATAAAAACGTATTTTCCATAGTTGAAATGCCGTTATTCAGCCGTTATTTTAAATTTGCCGGTTAATATTTTATTACTGTTCTAAACTTGGTACCTACTGTGTTTTCAAACAAATTTTGATGATTATTTTTCTTCTAATTGTCCAATTACTTCTTGTTTAACTTTTTTCCGCTAGCTAAAATATTACGAAACTTAATGTAACTACATTTATTTAATTACAATACATTTTACTACGACATACTACAACGACGACAACTACGTTGTTCGTCATTTGCCAGTAGCTGTGTCTGGTACAGTTATTACTATTTTGTCAAGATTTGGGAACAAAACTTAGTTTACAAAGGGCACAGATATTATAGGAAGATTGACTCAAGACCGAGGAAAAATGAGAAAAGGGCCAAATGGGTGTGCTCTCGACACAGCAGTAGCAACTGCCACGATAAAGCGTTTACTCTAGATGATGTTATCGTTGCACTGCAGGAAGACCATAATCATACTTGATACATTTTTTACATTATGTTGTACACTTGGCGGACTTAATGCCTCACGGAATTCTTGATTTTTTTTTCTATTCGGTCGAAGTTTTGGCATTCTAAACTAATATTTTTTGAATATTTTGTTTTATATTATGAAATACTTTCGTTAACTGAAATAGCTCTTGTAACGTATTGAACTACATATATTATGCTGCATATTAAGTTAGTCTTATAAACTTTTCGTAAGATCACTAATCCGTGAGAATTTTCCTCAGCATTCTTTGTTATGTCTCAAAGAGGGAACAATCTTATATGCCTTGAAGGGTATACTTACTACCACAAACGTGAAAATGAGCGAGACAAAACGCATAATAAAAAGAGATGGGTGTGTTCCACTCACTTCTGCCGTGGTTGCCGCGCTGTTCTATACACTATTGATGACGTCATCGTCACTGCCAAGAAGGATCATAACCATGAACCGACGAATAACCAAAGAAAATCCATTATGTAACAATTTACATTTATTTAGTCTAAAATCATGTTTGTTAAAATGTTTGTATTTGAGTGAAATATATGCTATTCCGGCCGAAAAACATATATTTTATCGATTGTACACCCCACCCTTAAATGCAATGTCATACATATTAACACCACTGACATTAAGTCTTGTGTCGCAGAAATTGGTGATGGTATTGCATTAGATTCAGGATAATCTACATTAAACTCAAATCTCAGAATTGTATCCGAATCTTTATTAAAATTCGAGATTTGAATCCAATCTTCGAAACATCCGTTCAACGTTACCCCATAATTATTTTGGACGTGTACAAATTTCCTTTGAAGAGGGATTCTCGGATAGTGTATAGTGATAATGATCGGTGTGCTCTACTATGAAACTTGGGTGGAAAGATAAACTTACTACCGTGGGGACGTAAGGGAGCTTGACCAAGACCATAAGCTCCAAGCCAACCTCACCTTCACGTGGTGCGTCCTGTTTATACAGACG
The DNA here is from genome assembly GCA_963924145.1 of Pyrausta purpuralis. Classification (NCBI taxonomy): domain Eukaryota; kingdom Metazoa; phylum Arthropoda; class Insecta; order Lepidoptera; family Crambidae; genus Pyrausta; species Pyrausta purpuralis. The sequence goes on from OZ001643.1 coordinate 28,158,460, forward strand.
AGGCTCTGGCGACCGACCGATGGCGGTATAACCATCCAATGTAAGGCGCAGCTAAATGTTAGACTGTGACGGGCAGCAGCGTCACAGCTGCAAGGGGCTGCGCCTCTGCGCTCGCCAACCCGCCTGCCAAGCGTGGCGAGTATTGGCAAAATCCCCTCACATGAAAGTACACCAGAAAACCAGGCCCCCAGTCTCCGGCAGCCCCGCTATTCCTGACTTTGGTAGCGGTCACGGTAACGGCGGGGCAGGGGGTGCTAAGAATCCCCGGAGGCGATCGCGCTGCCACCCCCGACGACAACTGGCCCTGGTAACGTACAACACGTGTACACTGAGGACAGATGAGAAGTTGCTCGAGCTGGAGGAAGAAATGAGCAGGTTACACTGGGACATAATGGGTCTATCAGAAGTCCGTAGAGAGGGCGAGGACACGATAACTCTACAGTCCGGAAACCTGCTCTACTACCGGGAAGGCAACCAACGAAAGTCCCAAGGTGGTGTCGGGTTCCTCGTTCACAAGTCCCTCGTCAACAATATCGAGACCATCGAGAGTGTGTCGAGCAGGGTAATTTACCTTATACTCAGAATATCCAAGAGGTATTCGCTGAAGGTCATACAGGTATATGCACCGACCTCGAAACACCCGGATGAAGAGGTGAAGGAAATGTATGAGGACGTAAGTAGAGCCATACATACTTCCAAAACCTATTATACTGTTGTAATGGGGGACTTCAACGCGAAACTAGGCAAGCGAGGCGAGAATGAGTTGAAGGTGGGACCTTTTGGATACGGGCAAAGGAACGCCAGGGGACAGAGGCTGGCCGACTTTCTGGAGAAGGAGGGACTCTTTGCGATGAACTCTTTCTTCCAGAAGCCGCCTCAAAGGAAGTGGACTTGGTTGAGTCCCGATGGCTTCACGAGAAACGAGATTGACTTCTTCATGACCTCCAAGAGACGGTTATTCAATGATGTCTCCGTGATCAACAGGGTGAAAACCGGAAGCGATCACCGAATGGTTCGAGGCACATTGAATATAAATGTCAAATTGGAAAGATCCCGCCTGATGAAGTCCACGCTCCGACCGACTCGTGCTCACATCCAAAATCCCGAGAGCTTTCAACTCGAGTTGTCAAACCGCTTTGATTGCCTAGAAAATTGCGTTACAGTGGACGAAATTAATAACGGGTTTGTGGAAACTGTTCAAACGGTGGGGTCTAAGTATTTTAGGCCTGGCCGTAAAAATAGACCTCAAAAACTGTCGGTCCACACTCTCGACCTTATGGCAAAACGTCGATCTATGGCACTGCAGACCTCCGTTAATGCTGAAAACTACAGGCAGCTCAATAGACAAATATGGAAGTCCCTGCGACACGACATTCGTTGCTTTAACACTAATAGTGTTAAAGAAACGATAGAGCGGAACCAAGGCTCCAAAGTGTTTGCAAGGGACATGTCTATTGGGCAGAGCCTGTTGACGAAGCTTAAGACGGAGGACGGCAGTGTAGCGTCGACGAAAGCAGAGGTTTTGAGGGAGATCGAAAAGTTCTATGGGCAGTTGTACACCTCAGTAGCCAAACCCGTTGATAGCTCGGCCAGAGACCCACGAGCTATTCTGACCCGTCACTACACCGAAGACATCCCGGACATCAGCCTCTACGAGATTAGGATGGCCCTTAAACAGCTCAAAAACAACAAGGCACCTGGCGAGGACGGAATCACAGCAGAGCTTCTGAAGGCGGGTGGAACACCGGTACTTAAAGTCCTTCAGAGACTCTTTAATTCCGTGCTGCTAGAGGGCATCACGCCTGAGGCATGGAACAGGAGTGTGGTGGTGTTGTTCTTCAAAAAAGGAGACAAAACCTTATTGAAGAACTACAGACCCATCTCACTCCTGAGCCATGTCTACAAGCTGTTTTCAAGGGTTATCACGAATCGTCTCGCACGTAGGTTTGATGACTTCCAGCCTCCCGAACAAGCCGGTTTCCGAAAAGGCTATAGTACCATAGACCACATTCATACGCTTAGGCAAATTATACAGAAGTCTGAGGAGTATAATATGCCTCTATGCTTAGCGTTTGTGGACTATGAGAAGGCCTTTGATTCGATCGAAACTTGGGCGGTGCTTCAATCTCTGCAGCGGTGCCACATAGACTATAGGTATATAGAGGTGTTAAGGTGTCTTTACAATAACGCCACCATGTCGGTCCGAGTACAGGAGCAGAACACGAAGGCGATTCCATTGCGGAGAGGTGTGAGACAGGGAGATGTCATATCTCCGAAACTGTTCACAGCGGCATTGGAAGACGCCTTCAAACTTCTGGAATGGGAAGGAATCGGCATCAATGTTAATGGCGAATACATCACACACCTCCGATTTGCCGATGATATAGTTGTTGTGGCAAAGACGCTGGACGATCTTGGCACTATGCTCGAAGACCTTGACCGAGTATCCCAACAAGTGGGTCTTAAAATGAACATGGAAAAGACGAAAATTATGTCGAACTCCCTTGTCGTACCCACTCCAGTATCCGTTGGGAACTCAACTCTCGAAGTTGTCGACGAGTACGTCTACCTGGGACAAGTGATCCAATTGGGTAGGTCCAACTTCGAGAAAGAGGTCAATCGACGAATCCAACTCGGCTGGGCAGCGTTCGGGAAATTGCGCAAGAGTGTCTTCTCATCTCATCTACCTCAGTGTCTGAAGACGAAAGTCTTCAACCAGTGTGTGTTACCAGTGATGACATACGGATCCGAAACATGGTCTCTTACTATGGGCCTTATAATGAAGCTCAAAATCACACAACGAGCGATGGAAAGGGCTATGCTGGGTGTTTCTCTACGGGATCGAATCAGAAATGAGGAGATACGTAGAAGAACTAAGGTAACGGACATAGCCTTGAGAATCAGCAAGCTCAAGTGGCAATGGGCAGGGCACATAGCGCGAAGAACTGATGGCCGTTGGGGCAGGAAAGTTCTAGATTGGAGACCCTTCTACCAGAGACGCAGCATGGGACGTCCACCAACAAGATGGACAGACGACCTTATAAAGATCGCAGGATCAAACTGGATGCAGACCGCTAGTGATCGGTCGTTGTGGAAATCCGTGGGGGAGGCCTATGTTCAGCAGTGGACGTCCTTTGGCTGATAATGATGATGATGATGATGTGGGTGACATGATCGTGTTATACGTCTTACACAACCACTCAAGGTCACAAAGGTTTGGTGGAAAGAAGTGGCCACGGAATAACGAAGATTTTAATTCAACATAACATTGTAAGCATATTATCCAGCATTTTTTCTTCCTGATTTTTTTAACTATGTTTTATTTACTTTTTTCATCCTGTATTTCATTTATTTCCTTTTGATTCAAAAGTTAAATAAATATTTTACTTAAAGATTGTTTTATTTATTTCATTTTATTTAAAAAATCATCACCTGCTCTTTTATTTCCAATTATCTTCTTGTTAGCATTCAAAAAGGCAAAAACAGAATCACCCAAACAATATAAATTCTTTATCACTTACTAACACATGTCTGGTGTTTATTTGATAACTAACTAAATGAAATACCTTTAAGTATCAATCTATCGTAGAAATCTTATTCAAAGACGGTTAGATGTGTTCCTGTGTGTGACCTTTTCTGTTCCAAGACCTCTAGATTACTTAATCGAAAATAACATCGAGAAAAAAGGATATCCTCGTGATAGGTGACAACAGGAGCCCTTTATTTGAAACACTCGCTTGATATGACATGTGATTTTCGTTCGAATACTAATTAAAAATCAATTGAAATAACTTTAAATAAAGACGTTAAGTACTCACAAAGTTCAGTTATTTTTTAAAAATCACTGCCGTGTGGAATTATATTATTGTCATTGGAAAATCAGCCATCAATCAATTAACATCACACGAAATTATGACGCGAGTGATTCAAAAAGGGCCCTGGTTCTCCATAACCGATAACTACCTTAGTGGAGGAATGCGATGGAGATGTTGTCGTCGCAGCAACGGGTGTCTCGCTGCTGTAACCACTTTCGAGGAAACAATTATAAGATTTAATAATAGTCACAATCATCCACCTTAAGGCATTAAACTTAACAAGGGAAAATAAACAATGACATTACCTTCTGAGAAAAGACCGTAACTTGAGATATATCGGAGAATATTGCCTAATATATATATTTTTTACCCGTCTTTAAATTTTCTAATAAATTGTATTCATTGTGGATTTGATTTTCTATCAAAAAACCGTGTTATTTGCTCTTCTCCAAATGTCGTCAAATGTCTATCAAAGTCCATTCCATCACTGTCAGTTATGGCTAAATAACTTTACGTATCTTTTTATAATCCGCATGTCATTGGACTCTATTATTTCCAAAGCACGTAACTGCAGGTTTGAATTTCATACTCAAACTTAAGCGTTTATTTGCCAAGAACATAGTAAATAAAGATAACATTTAAGAGTAAGAAGCAAGAAGCATAGCAATTATTTAGTTATTACAAACAAAATACAATTAATTAGACCTCTTTAGTAAGTTTATCTTTTTGGTAGGGCACATCTAACCATGTTTTTTTTTATTTCAGGTATCCGTTACGCTTTCACAGTGTCCCTCCGCGGCTGCCGCATCATCGTCGTCGAAGGCTACCGATTCGCCATCAAAAACAAGAGCAAGGCTCGCGTGCCCACTAACAAGATTCAATGGCGGTGCTCCACTCACGGCAAGCACGGGTGCAAGGCGGTCCTCTTCACTTCCAGAGACGAGATCATCTACTTGGAGAATATACACACTCACCCACCGCTTACCGACAGGAAAGCGAGGAACAAGTTCTTTTTCCCGATTACCAGCGTCAAAAAGTATTATGGGGTCTAGAGCGGATGTTGCAATAGCTACCTTATGATCAGCCCGTTTAGTTGCAATTTATTTTTTATAATTATTTGTGATATCTGTTTTGATAGTATTTGTTATGCAGTTTTTTTTATTGTATATGCAACGTGAGTTCTAGTCAGTTAATCTCTAATAACCTTCTTATTGTCTGTTGTTTGTTATATGACGTTAAATAGCTGTCATAAATGCGTCAATTGTAAACGTATTAAGAAATAGACTGGGCAGCAGTAACGCTAGTGAATTACTGTTTAGTTTCTTAAAAAAATGTTTAAGAACGCAGAAAGACTTTCTAAAATATTAAACGGAAAACCCACCAAGAGCCGATCGAGGTTATATTAGTCTAATTTAATAAGGAACATTGTATACGAATTGGAAACATCATTACAATCTAGTTAAATTTAAAGTTTTAAGATGGGTTCAATCATCTTCACTAAAAGCCATAAAGACATTGAAAATAACTATGACTGATGAGCCTTTAAAGGTAGAGATAAATTTCCTCAGCAGGGATTTACGGTGCTAAATTGGAAAGAATGATTGAGGAAAAAAAATGGTTTCATAATTTTTATAAAGTGGATCCTGTTAGTTGTTATGAAAATGATGATAGAAGCAAATATTTGCATTGGCAAAATGTGGCAGTTATAAGCTTATAAAACAATTAGATCAAGGCGACCTAAAACTTTATACTGTTTTGTTTTATTTCATTTGATTTAAAAAAATACTTCAAATCCACCTTACACACTTATAAAGCTGATATTTTATTACAATTATGTCTTAATAAGACCATACGTAATTAGGATTTGTGTACCTTAGTCATAATATTAGATTAGTAAATGTATTAATCACTTATTTAAAAAAATAACTATTTTGGTGTCTATTTAACCAATTTAACTAGATATATACATGTTAGTTTATATAATTATATCCATAAAAATAATAGTTTACTGATCATAAGACCGCAAGTTTCATTTTTTTAATTTAACTTGACCATTTGAAACACTTGCCTTCTGCACACCATAGCTTACCCACGAGTATTTGATTTACCTTTTACGCGTTACATTTTACTACAATTCATTAGACGAAATAAGACATAATTACATACCTACTTTATAGATTACATAGTTTGGAAGTTAGCGGTGTTTCACCCCCGTACCTCGGAAAAGCACGTTAAGCCCTGCCCTGGCCCATTGGTCCTGCGCCTGATCTCTCTCCGGTCGTGTCAAAATGCTGTCCCATCGGGCTATTAGAGTAGAAGGAATAGAGAGTCCACCGTATTTGCGCACACACTGGTGCACTATAATATGTCCCGCGCAGTCGGTTAGTTGTTGTGACAGGCCACCGTAGTCGAAATCGGCTAGGAGGACTATTAATGGTGATTATAATGATTCCAGTAGTAGATACGAGTTATTAGAATAATAAAAAATATTTTTCTGTATATAAATAGTAACTAGACATAAAATCATTAATACATAGGTATGTACTACAGTAATGTGTAATACCACACACTAATATAATGAGATTTTGAGTATTAAATAAAGGTGAAATTTTCAAAGCTCTCTAAATGAACCAAAAAGTAGATTGACACACTTTTCCACTCTTAATGTCGGTAACAATATAATCAATAAAATATGATTGGACTTTTATTTGCCGAATGCTATCAAAGTTTTTGCAAGAAGAGACCGAAAGTATAGATGTGGGATTCTATTTATTTTACTAGATTTTATTATTTTAACTTGTAAGTACCTTCCTTAAATCAAATGACTTCTAGCTATTTTAAAATTATTTTTACTTACTTTTGCATTAGATAGTCAGAGATTTAGTATTCCAAAATTGAACTTCGAAATATTTACACTCGCTATTTGGTTGATATAGTTTGATCAGTTTTGCCATGATGGGATTTAATACTGATGTTTATGATGATGCTTATGCTGTTTATGATAATTTACTGATGCTTACATATTGATGTTTTTACATAGTATGTTTTAAGTTCGTAAGTTGTATTTGTTATTATTTGTATATTATGGTTTTTTATATTATATACCATATTATACACATATTATGTTAAATATTTCAGGTTTGGAGTACATACAATCACAAAGAGGAACAACACTTCTGCTGTATGCTGGATATACTTACGGGCTAAGGTCGGCCAAACGAAAACGCCATATTTGGCGGTGTTCAACTCACAATTCAAAAGGATGTGTCGCTTTCGTATACATTGTCGACGAGAAGGTTGTTAGGCAAAAGAACTTCCACAATCATGAGCCATTACTAGAAACTTATTAAATGGTTCACATAGTACCTAGGTATGTCATTTCTTGGACTTTGAAAACCCAAGTGATACTGTCAGCGTTTTCTACTTTGATTAAATGAAGAAAACAAAAATTTACCTAATTTTATTTTATTTTATATTTCAAGAAAACCAACATCTTTAAAATACATTGTTCAAAGTAGTTACTTCTTATAGAAAGGTAACCCAATAAATTTATGTGAGCTTTGTCTTTTTTTATTTTGTATATTTATCGTCATCAAAAAGGTAATCGTTTAAAATATCAAATTAAATTAATTGTTTTCATAGTAATAAGTATTTGAATTTAGGACGTAGCCGTTAAAACACCACTTTGGATGTTTTCAGCTCTTAAAGCGGATTGGATAGTTAAAGTATCCTGAACCACCTAATAGTAACTAATGGGTCAGATGTTCTTATGTTTTCTGGCTATAATACAATGCACTTCATAATATAAGTTTTAAATGCAATAGAGGATAAACATCTATTTCGTATGGGTTCTGAAGTGCAGTGTCAGTGTGTTATGGTTCTAATAGTTACCAGACTTTGCCTTACGTGGTATGTCAAAATACCGTCAGAGCTTTTGTAACATTGACTTTCATACTCACAGGACATCTGGATAACAGTTGAGCGTTGTCATACATGAAATGTACACCTAGTTGTTAAAAACTGTATTTATTTAAATTCATTATTTATGGTGTTTAATTCATCTTATTATAACTTTTTTGTAGGTTTGGTGTTGGTATTCGGGAGCAATGAAGCGGGACGAAGAACGCTAACAGTGGATAACTACGTGTTTTCAGTACATGTAATGACACCCATGAAAAGTAATGAGGTGAAGATTCGATGGCGATGCAGGGGCCATTACAAGGGATGCTAGAGCTACAGTGACCACCGTAGATGACACCATTATCTCTTGTAATTTGAAGCATGAGCAGTGTAAAAGCCTGTAAAAATATTAAATGTTTATTTTATCCATTTGGTCGATAAAATACGTATAATTGAATAATTTGTATTTTTACATCTTGATCCTACCCAACTATGCGACCTTATCTGTAGTTTATCGTTTCCTCATGCGGCAAACTTACCGCCCCGTCTTGACCCCGTGGAATCCTGTATTATAGTAGTTACAAAAAAGTATGTAATTTATTACAGAGATGCCTGAGTTCGTAGCATAAAATTAATATTCCTATCGGAATAGAAGGACAAGTAATAGCTGTCAAACGAAACCGATTTAAGATGTCTAACTAACATAAGTAAGTAACATTTGTAGCTTTAAATGATAACTACCTTTCGATCAGGTGATTTATAATAATGTTCCTAAGTTAAATATAGTAGTTTACTGCATGATAAACAGTCGACACAAATTATTAAACATGCAGCTCTAGTATAAAACTAAATGTTATTTCATTATACAAAATATTCGTCGATATACATTCCCTGTGTTATCCTGTCTTTATTTTTTACGTAAATTAACGTTTGTAGAATAGAATAATCAAACTGTGTACTTTAAATTTGAAGCGCATTGGTAAATATAAGTTGTATATTATGAGGCTTCGATTTGGACTAATCTACCCGTTAAATGATTATTTGTTGGGATTATGCCGCTGTAATGCATAAAAATCAATCACCGATCAAGTCACCATATTTCAGACGCATTATTTCTCCAAAAATTAACACATTTTCACTTTTAAATATAAAAAATCAAATGCACGTAATTTTCAGCGAGCTTCTGCAGGGCGGTCAACTGTTTGACATCTGACAAAAATGGTTCTGCTACCCATCTCTTTTTATCACACAGTTTGCTGCTAGTGACATCTCGCTTTTGTCGTTCTATTCCAAAGGGATAATAATTTTATGGTTCGTAGTAAACCACCGAGGGGTGAAACATCTCAAACTAAATGGTTTCTTCTTCTCCAAGCATATGACTAGGAAGGTTACTGAAAATATTTTCTAGACGCGACGGTACTGCTCTTCACATCGATCATTTGCATGCAAGGCTGTTGCACACACAATTGATGACCTCATTGTGTCCTGCAAACCAGATCATAATCATGACAAAGAATGATCTGGAACGAAATATCTAACTAAACATGTGCTTTGAAATTATTTCCTACTGTTATCATTATAATGTACCAAAATAAAGTATTTTAAAATGAAAAAAAAAATACTATTAATTATCTCCAAACATTGTAGGACTTAACATCCAACGCGGCAACGCAGCTAGCATCATAGCCTCCTTGCCGCAAGGAAATTGTTTTGTTTTTGCATAGGTAGATTTTATGTTGCAGGTCTTAGTTAGAATATTTGTCTTGTTTGTTATTAATAAAGCCCCATCAGCAGTTTGATGATAAGGAAAGAGATAATTCACTACACAAAAGTAAAAGAAAATATTTTTCTGAATAAAATTTACAAGTATCTTTTTTTCATTTATTTTGAAGCCCTTTAGACATAATAACAATGCTTATTTTTTCTGATAGTTATTATTTCAAGTTTTTATGGACTAACACACGTTTGTATTACCCAGGTAAATTTAAGCTCGGTCATAAAAATATCTTAGTTAAGTCCGATTTAAGTAGTATTCATTTCGGTTCTACATGAAACGTTACTAAAAAATTACATTCTATCCACGATACACGAATTAAATAATATTTTTTTCAGTTTCATACCTGCTCTCTCAGCGAGGTCGTAAATTATTGAAATATAAAGGTCATACCTTGTCAGCTTACTCTTCAAAGGGCAATGCAAAATGGTGGAGATGTTCCACTCACAGCCACTTAGGGTGCAGAATGAGGATCGTGACTGAAGATTATGAAGTTACAGAAGTATTTGGAGCTCATAACCACGCGCCTAGGAATAAAAAAGACGCAACGGATGATGATGAACCGCCAGTTTATTTGCTAGTTTAGTAGCTTAGTATTCAGAATACAAACAATATGAATACTAATCTTAGCATGACTTGGTTTGGATTAATTAAGATAGTGTATAGAAATAACATGCTTTGACGGAAATGTGTTACAATTTTATTAGATAAATATATACTTATATTATAAAACTGAAGAGTTTGTTTGTTTGAACGCGTGAATATCAGAGACTACTGGACCGAATTGTTTTTTTTTGTGTTGGATTGCCTATTTATTTAGGCTTTAGGATATAAAACGTCACGCTATAAAAATCAGCGAAAGGGCCAAGAACTCAAAACGCGCGGATACATTGCGGGGGCCGCTAGTTCTTAATAAATATACTAATTGTAATAAAGATAGCTTGTGCTGTTTATGTGTAAGTGTAATTTTTTTACTCCTAAATTCAGCTTCTATGTACGTAAAGTTAACACCATTAAGCAAAATTGTGGAGTTTTTCAGAATAAATGAGGTTTGCAAAAGTATCCTGGCTCAAGAGTGCTTATATAACTATGAGCGCTGCGCCAAGCGCAAACACAGCCAACGTGTTACCATTCTTACATTCATCCTGGTGACCTTCCGGTTGTTTTTAAGGGTTAAAACAAACATAAGTAAAAAGGAAAAAAATGCTTTTTATTTACCTGGTGCGATAAAGTGGGAACCCATCACTTAATCGCAATTTTCTTCATCGATTTTCATTTCCCATAAAACGATTCGCAGATGTTTCAAAATAATATTTAACAAATTCTGGAATCTTGTTACATCACAATTTCATTTACTCGAATACTTATTATCTACAAACTTACTTCATCGTTACTTCTTTTCATAAATTACGTATTTTATCGAAGTAACGTTACCTTTCTATTTTGTTACCCATAATTTTATTTCCACGTAAGTTTCACTATGCAGAATTCTTGAAACATCGAATTTTACTTCACTCAAGTCCTTATTTCCAAAAGAATTTGTTACTAATCTTATATTTCATACTTTATTAATAGACAGTTTAAAGCATAACTGATATAATGTAATAAATATTGATCTAATAAATAAACTGCGTTAATCCTTACTCGCCGTGGTCTCCTCGCCGTGGAGATTACACTCTAGTATCGGGCAGACCAGTAGTCTGCCCGATACTAGAGTGTAATTTAAAAGCCGGAGGCGCGGAGGGAGAGCAGCCTCCGCCCGCTGTAACAAGGTGTAGGCACCCGCGGGAGCCGGAGCGGCTGAGGCTGGTCGCTGAAGGCGACCAGCAAGCCGAGGCTGCGTAGGCGAGCGTGGGTGACTGCGCCTTGTTACACAAGGGCGACGAGGCTGCTATTCCCGCAGCGCCGGAGACGAGGAAATCCTAATGCATGCTGCTTGTTTGCATGCCTGCTTGCTTGCTGCATGCATGCCTGCTTGCTTGCTGCATGCATGCCTGCTTGCTTACTTGCATGCAGTAATGCATGCATGTATGCCTTCTTACTTGCATGCGTATGCATGCGCATGCCGTCTTACTTGCATGCGTATGCAAAAATATATGGGAACCGTTACACATTGAAACAAGTTTTTATGAAAGGTTATATCGATAACTTGATAATTCTATGAAACATTAGTTTGGTATATCGTTATTCTGCTTAACAAAACAGTTGCGAAACATTTTTTTGGTGAACTGTTATTCGATGTTATGAAACGACGATAAATAACTATTCCATTAAACAAGAAAAAAAGATATTAACATTGATTGAATAGTTTTCTGTGAAATGAAATTCGATATCAAAAAATTCTGTGTTATGATAGATACCCCGATAAAGTACACTAGCTTTAAGCTAAAATATATTTTATTGGTGAAAAACTCTGTCAATGTGTTGAAATCCCAACTTTTGTGTGTTTGTAACTTTTGACGTTTGTTCAAACACAACGGCCACAGCTTCTATGAACATAGAGTTTACTTTAAAGGAGTCGGCACTTGGCGTTGTGCCTCATATGATATGCATGGATGTAAGGCACAGATCAATGCGTTAAATGATGTCATAATTCATACCCAAGCCAATCACAGCCACAAACCCGGTCAGCAACGGAAGAACTAGAAAACTGTGCCTATATTTAAACAAAGCCTAAAAGTATTGTGTCAACAAAACTTCACCTACTAGATGGTGGTGCCGTATTAGGAATGAGGCAGGCCTGAATTAAGAAATACTTATTAACCTTGCTGTAAACGTATTAGCTCGTGACTTGAAGTGAGTTCATAGGCAAATTTGTAACTTAAACTTAGATGCAGTTAAATAACGTAAATTACTGACGTTAGTACAGTGTATAAAATTCAGTGATCTTTTTATAAATCAATCCCATGTGGAATAATACTACTTTTTATTGAAAAATCGGACATTGATTAATTAATATCACACGCCATCTTGACGTGAGTGATTTGAAAATAGGGGCCCTGGTCGGCAATGTAAACAGTAAATAACTTGGTGTCTTGCAAGTAAACATATTCTTGATGCTTTAAGATGTTACAATTATTTTTAATAACGCTGTGTGTGGTCAATAAGAATAAGCAAATTGCGTTTTAATAAATTGTTGGCCGCTCAGCACCATTACTAGAGCACTATTAGCACTAGCTTCTGCCGGCGCTGCCAAAGGCTTAGAGTAAGTAGCGTCTTTAAATAATGACAATAGGCAACTACTTAAAACTTGGTTACCTACTTAAATAATGCCAAGTCATATCAATTACGCGACCTATGGACTTTGGACAAGCGCCTATACTAAGTATGTGATATAAGCTCTTTCATCTCAGAAATAAACGTTAAAAGAAAAGAAAAAACATTTTGATTCTGACTTGGTATAAATCAGGCGTAAAAGTTACTTAAGTAAATGACTAGTGGTAGAACACAATGATGCAATTCTTAATTTATATTTTGGATCTTTGCAGGTGACTTTAGATTTACAATGTCGAAGAAAGGAAGACGTTTGGTGAAATTCAACAGTTACAGCTACTACGAAGAAAGGATTACGACTAAAGGAATAGGGGTTTGGCGCTGTTCCACCCACGTGTCCCGAGGTTGTAATGCGCAGCTCAAGATGCTGCATGATGTCATAATTACCGCCCGGGACACTCACAACCACGACCCTCCTGGTGCTGAACAACTATATGTCTTGCTTGTAGATCCAAGAAGTGCGTGAAACATCCAAAAATGCAGTAGTAGCTTTAAGCAGTTTTATTCTTATTCTTTTATTGATTTTTCAAAGGTTGTTTTATTCCAGTCGTTTTTATTTTAGAGTTATAATCAAACTTTTGGAAAAAATATCTGGCCTGAATTTAGAAAAAGTTCTTAAATCACAAAAAATACAATAAGTATTACATTTTGGTACTTGATAATACATTTCTTTTTATTCATTTTCTCAAAAACGCATGTCACGCTCATTCAATCTGATAACGCTTCAATTCTTCATCTAGGTAAATAAAATGCTAAATGAAGTCAGCAGATCAGAATCAGAATTTTAATTTTCAACTTATTATTGTTGGAACTGACCATCTTAACTTTGTTATAAAAGTAATGCATGTACTGGCCACGTGGTGTAGTCGTCTGGATTTTTCTTGTATTAAATTAAAAGTGAAAAGAAAACAATGCATTTTCGACTTGGTTTATACCTGGCGTAAAAATAACTTACCTAGCAACCATAAGTAAATGAAAGGACATACCCCCGTGATGCAATTCTGAATTCTATGTTTTGGGTCTTTGCAGGGTTATTCACAACGTCGCAAAAAGGAAGACGTTTGCTAAAACTCAACAGTTACAGCTACTATGAAGATAGGGTCTCGACTAAAGGAGTTGGGTCTTGGCGCTGCTCTACTCACCTCGCTCGCGGTTGTAAGGCGAAGCTTAAGATGCTAGATGACGTCATAATTCACGCCCAGGAAACTCACAATCATAACCCCCCTGGTCGGCAATGGGACCACTAAAGAAATATATATATCTTGTAGTTACAGGAATTGGAAATAATTCTTTGTGATTTATAGGACATCAATCAGAATGAGAACGAGCAAACTCCCGTCAATAGAGCACTGTTTACTTATTTGTTTAGTTATGGCTGTCAATCTAGCATCTATTTTGTAAATTAATACCTACTATGCGCGAGGGCGAGTGCGAGCGCTTTCATCTGGCTGAACACTGTCAACAAGTATTCATAAGCGCTGTCAAGTACTTAGTGAGTAAGATTTTCGGTTCTGCGCTGTATATTATTATACTATAGCGAACGGAGTGCCGCAAGCCCAACACGGATCATTGAAATAGATTAAACCATTGATTAAAGTTAATTTGATAATGTTACTATTGATCGGGATACTTATCTTCTCCACGTCTTGGAAAGTAGAACTTACGAATGAAAATGTAAATAAAAGGCTTTATCCACTCATGTATTTAAGAAGCTCTAGACTATTTCATGCAAGTAAGAAGGAATTTAGCTAATTTTGTTGAACCCGGTACCTACATTTTCTTTGGTAATATTAGTGTAGCTTTTAAAGTGGTTCCAACTGTTTATAAAGTAATTAAGTTCGAATATATTTTTATGCATTTATATCATCATATTCTGCGTACAAGTACAATAATAATAACAATATAACTCTTTACAACTCAAAATGAAGTGAATTACAGTTGATAAGCTTAAAGTAAATGCACAACTTAGGCGGTCTCATCGCTAAATGCGATCTCTTTTAACCTAAAATCTTTATGTAAGGATACAAAGAATGTTTTTACTAGTATTATCTATAAACCATTTTAGGCGCGTTGGGATTCTCAATTTTGGCTTATTTATTCTTGAGAATAAAAAGCATTAACGGAAATATAAACCAGCCATCAATAAAATCGATCGCATTGGTGCTAAACGCTCTTTTGTACATCTTTGTAATAGTACTTGTATCGTATCCATTAGCGCGAGTTTATGTGTGCGATGTTGCTCGAGCGCAATCAGTATGTGTATATGTGTATTGTGGATTAACTTCTCTGTTATGGCACTAAAACACCAACCCTCGTGAATTCTGCTATTGTTATGAGCATTATTCCTTTTTTTAATAAAGTTTTTTTTAAGATACCGAAAACGTTTATAATTTACTGTAATAATCGCTAATGTTATTGTTACGCCTTTTCAGTGTATAATACTAAATAAAAAACAAGCTTCCACCAGTAACTATTGAAATATGTCTTTGAAATGGTAAATGGTTTAAAAAGTTTAAGTGTAATTGAATACATACACACATAATTAAAAATAACTGTTTCAATTAATTTTTTATTTATTATTTACCAATCTATACTTAGGGAAGAAAATTCATAACTATGACACTTGTAATAATGCTGACAATCTGTTAATCGAAACTATTAAGTAGCAATCTCATAAAAAAACTACTTTTTCGTTTAAGAGTGTTTTCACTGTTATTAACACTTTGACTGTCGAATTGATGAAGAGTAACCCAGGAAAGCACACAATTATTTACGCGTAGTTAAATTAAAAATCGACACAAATGTTTGAGCTATTGAAAACAAAAACATACACACTTGGGCCTAAGTGCTCGACACTAAACGGGTTAACTACTTAACAATTCTGGTATTTTATAACTTATTTATTAATGAATAAAATTATTCGATTTAGCATATAGTGTTACAGAAACCATTGTATAGTGTCCAATATAAAATGAAATATTCACATAATTAATAATTACAGTTGATTTCAAATTATTAACATCTCAAAAGAGGAAGCGAATGATCAAGATGGGTGGTTTCTCGTACAGGATCTCTCCGTACAGAGGTCCGAGAGTTCGTTGGACGTGCTCTACGCATCATCGTCACGGATGCGGGCGCGCATCAACACTATCTACGATTAAATTGTTAATCTCTACACAGAACACAAACATTTCCCTTCAAAAAGGCTATTTTCAATTCATAAAGATGAAATAAAAAACCAAAATATTTAAATTTTGTTAGTTAAAATTAAGGTAAAAAATATTCCGTTTTTGCTTTGCGAACTTGGCAGTCACAATACCGTCACCATATAAAGAGGAATATTCGTGATAATTCTTTGGCTGTTTTATTCTACAAACGTATTTTTATTAGTGCCAACACTAGCTCTGTTTACTACTTAATATTATTTGTTGGTTTTCTCATGTTTAGTTTATTTCATTAAAATACCCGTAGTAATAAAAAGCTCCATAAAAGCTAGTAAAATAGATTTCACAAGTCTTAATGATAGCAGATGTAAAACAATCATTTATTGTAAAGCTAGAGCGCTTATCCGCGGCTTCACTCGCGTATGATCATAGCCTTTGTGCTATTCTGATGTGTGAGCTATATTATTGTGACGTTTTATCAAAACCCATCTAGTCGTTTTTCCGTGTAGCATTAACAAAACATACATCCATACATTCATCCTCACATACTTTCGCAATTATTATATAAGAAGGAAAAAGGATTAAGCATTTTGACGTAAAGGAAGTAACCGTGAAACCTTCAATTTCAGTAACGTACGAGTAACTTACGTCTTAATGGGGCAAGAGAATCATTAGGATCAACGGTTTCACGTACAGATTATCAGCATGTTATGATGGCCCGTCCGATGGGTGTGCTCTACCCACCACAATCGAGGTTGCCGTGCTTACGTCACTCCCTACAATGAGCAAAGTCTAATACAACGCATTCTCACAGTTTGAGAAAATTTACAATATTTGTACAGAATATAAAGAAGATTTTGCCGAACTCTACGAAATCTGAGTGAAAAAACACAATTGTTTTGTGAATCCGTGCCGAACCGTTACAAATCGTGATGATGAAATTAAACATTTTACGTTATTTAGTATAATATTTGTGCAATAAAGACTTAGTGACGTCTGATAATTTTGCTTTTACTTCAATAGAATAAATTTCTAAAGCAAAACCCGGTTCAGTGATCGATAAAGACCTTAACCAAGTGTAAAAATGCCCATTTTAATGGCTATTGATTAAGGTTTTTTTTTTAACACGCACAATTGTATGTACGAGATCTAATCTAACCATAATTTACCTTTACCAGAAAAATTGTCGCTGACCGATTCAGGTACCATTTTGCTACCTTCTCGTTATAAAGATCCCTCTTATGATTTTTCAACAATTATTTTCTTCCAGATTTTGGGACTGCTAAATACATCTTGTCAAGAATGGGCACGCGACAGCTTTTATATACTAATAAAAAGTATCGCTTCTGCTCTACGTGGGGACAAAAGACACGATGGCGATGCACAACGCCCTCCTGACCTGCTGTTATTCGCACCATAGATGACTTCATAGTGTCAGTTAATGAAAACCACAACCACACTCAATGAAAACCACCTGATGAGACAATAAGCTAGAATGCCATTTTAATAAAAAGAAGAAAACCACAACCTGAGTAAATTTTGTAAAAAATTAAGTAAAGATCTGGGTCGTAACCAATTCACATTAGTAGTTGAATTCACGAATTTATAAGGAAAAGAAACGAATTCAAAAGGAATACATTAACTACCACAATTTTACTTTTTTTTGCATATTGTATTCCCTGCAAATAAGCTTTGGGTTCAATTTGATTTAAAACAATAATTATCTTATTTTATAAGTTAGATTAGACACTTTCCAGAATCCTAACCAGTCTTTTTCATGCTTTAGATGCTTTAGAATGTTTTAAACACTCAGTGTCATATTTTATCTTGATAAAGATTAAAAATAAGCGTCACGCAATTGACGTTTTCATAAGTTCGGACTGACAGCACGGTAGCTCAATTGGTAGGAGCCTTTGGCCCAGTCAGCCAAACGGTTGCTGGTTCAAGTCCCGCCCGTGCGCAAGTTTTTGATTTCTTATTTTTCATCTTTATCTAGTATTTTCAACCATAAATTTTGAAGATGCTGCAAACACTTTTGTCGAGCAGTCATACATACTATGAATGATAAGATTGTGATGATAAATGACAAACATACACACTTGTCATAAAAAGGAATTATTTGACGACACGTTTGGCGCTCCTGACTTAATAGTATATTTATATAATAATAATAATAAATATCCTTTGGACATTCCCACACATCGCCATCTAGCCCCAAAGTAAGCTACTCAGAGCTTGTGTTATGGGTGCCAGACAACGGATATAATACTTAAATACTTTTTTTTGTAAATACATACATGATATACATAGAAAACACCCAGACCAATACAAAAAGACATGTTAATGCACACAAATGTTTGTATTGCCCCGCACAATCGAACCCGCACCCGCTGCGTAGTAGGCGATTTCTCAACCACTACACAAGACGGGTCTATATACTAACGATTACGCCGGCGCCGTCGCGAGTTCAAATCCCGCAAGGGACACTACAAAAGTTGGTGTGTTGTCTGGCACATATTATTATTTTATTTGTGTATGTAAATAAAATATTTACATACACAAATAAAATAATATATACAATACAATACAATTAAAATATCGTTGTAAAAGTTGCTCGTGGATTTTGTTTCATTAAAGTTCATTTTATTCGTTAATTTATTTATATATTTGAGAATCCTCGATTGATGTAGTAACAATCTTTGAAGCTGTTATAATTTATTGTTTTTTTAGATGTCAATACTGAGATTAAGAAATGGCGTCGAAGCTTAAGTCACCGACGGGAGCAAAAGCGGTTGGCAGAAAGAAGACGGAGGGAGAGGATTAAGAAAGATCCTGAATTATACCTACTAGCAAAAGAAAAAAACAGACAAAGATACCACAAAAGAAAAGCCGAGGGAAAAATTATTCCGTTGTGTGAAATGAGCAGTCAAGAAAGAGAGTTGGTGAGGGAGCAGAATCGCTTGAAAAGCAGAATATTTAGGAAAAGAAAGAAGTATGTTATCGATCGTCAATCTCCAGTCATCTCTGAAGATCCACCTTCAACATCACCGCCCCCCGCAGTGCAAGAAGGATCTGAATAAATAATAATTGTATCTTAAGTTCAAACTAGCTTCCCATTAAATCGTTACTAAAAACCATAAAAAAAATCATGAACGTGAATGGTTGTGATTGAAAATTGATGCTCTAAGAAAGTATATCTAGTAAATATCCGGGATTCCTAGACGTAAATTGATTTAATGAATACACTATTAATAACGTTACGCAATTGAAACCAAAACTGCATTAATTAAAATTTCAAACTTACCTTCCGAATCATTAAAAGTAGTTGCTACATTATTTGACACTATTTTTAATGCAATTGCACCACAACGAGGAAAGCCAAATATGGAGTTTCAAGGGTATAAATACTTTTTGAAGTTTAAAAAATAACAAATCACGTTGGAATTACTCTACTCATGAACCACAGGGATGTAATATTAGAATCTTTACTGTCGACGACGTGATTGTCGACATCAAGGGCCAACATATACATCCTCCTTCATCACGTTCTATGAAGAAAGTACAGACATTAATATAGATTTGCATTTTGGCGACGTAATTACTTTTTTAAATGTGGATTAGGTTCGGTTGAAAAGCTACCCAAAAAAAACTTCTGATGTGGGGCTCTATTTTTAATTACTCGCGTCAACATTTCAACAGGCATATTCACGCAAATGATGCGATATTGGACACCTGTTGTCACTTATTGCTGGTGCTAGCATTTGTGCTATTGGGAAAAAGTTAAACCGTATGTTATGTCACAAGCGATGCTATTTTGCTATAGTAAATTAAAATAAAACATAAAATGTCTACCTTTATTGCTCTTTGGCCTGCTGCAGAATCAAAAGAGACAGATTTTCCCAATACTTGATGGATATTTGTGATATATAAGCACTTACTATGAATTTGTACATGATTTTTAAAATATACTGATCGTTTTTGTGGAAAAGGGTGTGAAAGGGATACCTGTTTACAATGGCAGAAAAACAAAAAAACAGCAAACACGTTCCAAATGAAAAATACTAGGAAAATTAAATATGTCTAAGGTAATAATTATGTTGTAAGCCGAAATATTTCAAACCAACGTCTCTCTCAGTCAGTTTAATGATATATCAGGGTATTAAACCCCTTTTTAAAGATCGTAGCAGACATATCAAATGAAAAGAAAGCCGAGCAGTTCAGTATTCTCCATACAAATGATTTATCATCTTGTGATAGCTGATCAGAAAATCGATAATGGATAACGGTTATTTCTAGGTAAAGTAGAGTACGTCGAAAAGAGCCAAACGCCAACAGTCTGATTAAAAGCGGGGTCTACACATACTACCACCAAGCGGCTTATGGGCAGAAGAAGCGGCTGTGTATGGCTATGTTGCTCATAATAGGCGCTGTCAAACGAAAATCTACACCATCGAGGACACAGTTGTTTTGATCAGTGGAGAACATTATCATACTTTGCGCATTTATTATAATAAATAGCACTAGGCTAAATCTAAACGAAGGTAACCCTAATTGAAAAAATAAACTAGTTGCAATTTTAAATGCTGTTATTTGTTTTAAAATTTGTGCATGAAGAGTTTAAAGTTATAATATGACATACGCTAACGCAATTCACCATACTTTTAACTCTAAAAGTGGTATTACTCGTACCAAATTTGTTTTGTTATAAGTCACCTACGAGTTCGTTTTACTTTAACAATTACTGACATTTGTGTGCTATTACTGTTACGCTTTTAAAGCATGGTTTATTACCGACTTAAAAAAATAAGGTAATCAATTCAATGTGTATGTATGTGATATCGTTAGAATTTGATAATATTAGAGTAATCATCATCATCATCATCATTGTCAGCCAAAGAACGTCCACTGCTCAATATAGGCCTCCCCACGGTTTTCCACAGCGACCGACTGTGAGCGGTCTGCATCCAGTGTGATCCTGCGATCTTTCCAAGGTCGTCTGTCCATCTTGTCGATAGACGTCCTACGCTGCGCTTTTGGTCGAAGGGTCTCTTATCTAGAACTTTTTTGGCCGGAAATATTTAAGTATGATGATTTATTAGGGCTTCCAAAAACGTGTGCAAAACTTCTTAAGTGTTTGTCCAAGGATTTCTCAAAGACGAGACGTCATAACAAGATGATTCTTTTTAGTTCGATCAGGTATATTTCAACTAAGGGTAAAGTGTGTTGACTTGACGTAACTATACGGGTTTCTTGTCATTCGGCTACGAAACCCTCAATAGAGCTCCTTGTCTAGGCTACATTGGGTCACTCTTGTCTAGACTAGATTCGATCGCTCTGTCTTTCCTGTCTCTTATTTCTTACGTCGCACAAGAATTTATACTTTGCATGTTCTAGAAAAACACAACGAAATTTAATGTTTTACACAATTTTATTAACTTGTTTATTTTTTTCAATTTGTTTCCCAGAATGCGAATACATATTATCTAAGCGAGGAAAGCTGGATACACATACTACAGGCAGTCGGTTTATAAGAACTCGAAGATACGATGGTTGTGTACCATCCACACTAAGGGGTGCACCGCCTCATTGATCACATGCAAAGATAAGCTATTGTCAGTGAGGAACCACCACAACCATTTGCCAATACAATAAAATAACCTGGATAAAATTGTGCAAGTTTATAAGAAATTACTTCTTATCAGATTGAAGTTAGTCAATCTGATAAGAAGTTTGATGTTTGTTGGATGTGTTGGATGTGTTTGATTAACTTCCTTTTATTTTATTGTAAGACATTATTATAACCGTGTACTCCTAATTTTACAAATTAAATAATAACACATAATCGCATAAAAGTATTTTATTACGTAATTTATATTAACATTTACCGAATACAAATTGACACTGTGTATTTTATTTTGCACTAGCGGACCCAACGAACTTTGTTTCGCCCTCGGCCCCGTTCCGCCCCGGTCCCGATCAGAAAGTAGGTAGGTCTTAAATTACATAATTTTATTGATTTTTTATTTTATAATATCCTTCTTCTGATAATAAAAAAACACATTTATGAAAGAATAAGTGAAACCAGTCCAGCCGATCACGCGTAATGCCATTACTAAGGAAATATGTTTTTTAAAAAATACAGGATGCTGCTTTGGTCAGTGATATCCAACTCGGGGATGATAATTTAAGTTATGTTTATTTATAAAAAAGTTTCCCTGTAACGTCCCACTGCGGCAAAGGCAAAGGCCTTACTTCAACTATGAGATAGTTTGAGCTATATCCCACCACGCGGACTCAGTGCGGATTGGTGGAGGGGTGTTTACAAGGCAAGCGATTAACCCTGCTGTCAGATGTTATCAAACCGCCAATAAGGCCTCTGACTAGGCTTAACGACTAATATCAAATGATGATTGAATGATGAACGTGCCTTCTGAAGCACGGAGATGCTCGTAATATACGTCACTTATATGGTCGGAATGGTCACCCATTCAAACACGACCGCACTGGTAGGTTACTTCTACAGTCAGTTTCTCTACAGTCTTACTATTCCTCATATTCACTGTAATAAATATCATTTGGACACATATCGTTTGGACATTCCCACACATCGCCATCTAGTCCCAAAGTAAGCTACTCAAAGCACGCAGCGGGTTTCGAACCCGAAACCCGCTGCGTAGTAGGCGATTTCTCAACCACTACCCCAGACGGGTCGTCAAAAGGTCGTCTGTATAAAGTTATTCTTGTCCTTTTTGCAGCTCATGTACCACCACTCCCACGACTGGAGATGCTGATCTCCATTCTGCAAGACAAGCCTTGGTTGGCAACAGGCAGTGCTAGGACGATATCACAAAAGGACCGCTTTCGAAAGGCTCGGGTTGAAATAGCTTGTGTACTTTACGCCTTACCAGTAAGTGCACTAAAACACCCGACCAATGGCGAAAGTTATAGTAAAAATAATACCTTTTGCTCAAAATATACCTATAGGTATTATAACCCGCTTAAGACTTCATATTCCCCTTTCTTTTTTAAAAAAAAAACAAACATGGTTACGATTTTCCCCTTTTATAGTTTCGTTTTTCTGAGTAAAAGTATCCTTGGAAACTTCAATTAGGGCAAGAATATCAAAGCTTAGTATTTGCAAAAACAATTAGGGCCATCGTCAAATAAGTTAACAATTTTAGTAAAGTTTCTCGTTCGTCCGATGCCAGTGTTGAGATGTCTCATTCGCTACGTAAATTTAAGTCCTCAATCATTGAAACATTTACAGTTGAGAGGTTGTAAATTGTTTAATAATGTCAAGCCGTTTGTCTATCTGTAAAATATTTTTTGGCTATATATCTGTTTTCAGCAGTATTTTTGTGAATGTCGTGGCAGCCGTAAGGCAACACTGTAAAATTGTGCTTTAATCTTAATTATGGAATTGTGTGGTGTATGCTTTGTTGGTTGTCCTTAACAAATAAAATAAAAATAAATAAAACAAGTGAATACTCTATTAGTCCATTGAATAAAAAGTTCTAGAGTGCGTGAGTTAGTAACGTAAGATGTTTCTTCGGAAACATGTCAAGAGTCCCTAGGTAATAAACATACTAAAACCCCGGGACACTAGGAGGAGCCCTGGAGTGGGGGGAGGGGGAGAAAGGGTCCATATTTTCATTTTTCGCTTAAATCTCAAAAACGGCACATGTTAGAGAAAAACTTTCAAGGAAAAGTTGAAAGGCCATAAAATTATCTACAAGTTGTACCTAAATAATTTTTTCCTATATCCTACCATTTCTGAGTTACACGCAGTAAAAAATGATTTTGGCTCAAACAATTTCCCCATACTACATACCCATGTTTATCACATCAATCGATCAAAAAATATTTCTTTCTTCCAAAAAACTCAAATGTGCAACTTGTGACCGGTACTGATAGATTGCTCTTAATTAGGTCTATAATTGGTAAAATAAACACATTCCTCCATGGAAGCCTTTAGGAGGAATCGATTGTCAAAATATTATATTAGGGTAGTTTGAGTTACTGAACTTGATCTTTTTATTTTTTTCTTCCAAAAAACTCAAAAGTGCAACTTGTGACCGGTACAGATAGATTGCTCATAATTAGGTCTATTATTGATAAAAAAACCAGATTCCATCATGGAAGCGTTTAGGAGGAATTGAATTTTATTAGGGTAGTTACGATACTTGAACTTTTTATTTTTTTTCTTCCAAAAAGCTCAAAAGTGCAACTTGTGATTAGTACTAATAGATTGCTCTTAATTAGGTCTATCATTGGTAAAAAAAACACATTCCTCCATGGAAGCCTTTAGGAGGAATTGATTGTCAAAATATTATATTAGGGTAGTTACACAACTTGACCTTTTTATTTTTTTTCTTCCAAAAACCTCAAAAGTGCAACTTGTGACCGGTACTGATAGATTGCTCTTAATTAGGTCTATAATTGGTAAAATAAACACATTCCTCCATGGAAGCCTTTAGGAGGAATCGATTGTCAAAATATATGTTAGGGTAGTTTGAGTTACTGAACTTGATCTTTTTTATTTTTTTCTTCCAAAAAGCTCAAAAGTGCAACTTGTGACCAGTACCGATAGATTGCTCATAATTAGGTCTATTATTGATAAAAAAAACAGATTCCACCATGGAGGCGTTTAGGAGGAATTGAATTTTATTAGGGTAGTTACGATACTTGAACTTTTTATTTTTTTTCCTCTAGTGCCTCTCATATGACATCAATGTCCCAACATTATCCGTTGTTCGGATTTTTTCGATGAAGTTTCACACGTAGCATGGGAAGGAGTCCGCCCTTGTTAAGCTTATGCTAAAGTTTGCTTATGTTTATGAATTTTTCACCTTTCATGGGATGTAGCTCGAAAACGGCTGCTAATAGAAAAAAATGATTTAGGTACAACTTATAGATAATTTTATGGCCTTTTAATTTTTCCTTGAAAGTTTTTCTCTAACATGTACCGTTTTGGAGATTTAAGCGAAAAATGAAAAAATGGACCCTTTCCCCCCTCCCCCCACTCCGGGGCTCCTCCTAGTGTCCCGGGGTTTTAGTATGTTTATTACCTAGGGACTCTTGACATGTTTCCGAAGAAACATCTTACGTTACTAACTCACGCACTCTAGACCCCCCTTGGAGGGACTCATTCAATGGACTATATATACAAATATTATTAGGCTAAGGAGATCGTTTGTTTGAACGTGCTTATCTTAGGAACTATTAGACCGATTTGAAAAAATATTTTTGGGTCGGATAACCGACGAACTTTGGCTTTAAAACATCATGCTGCGACGAGAGGGAAGGGAGCAAACTCAAAACGCGCGGTAGAAGTTGCGGGGGACCGCTAGTTCAAATGTCAGAACAAAAGTCAATTTGTATGAATTGGTATTTTGTGACCGAACCGATGCAGTCGCGCGCTTTGAAAATGCCCTTCAGTATCGCGACTCACGCAATGAACAGATTTAATTTAGCAACGATGCTAACGCGCGTTAGCATTGCGTGTGTTTCGCTGCTATAGTCGCAGTGTGTAAGGGGTCTTATTCAAATACTGTGAACCGTAACTTACCCATTGTATTATGAAAATATCACAACACACACAGCAAATCATGATTTACCTTTATTATCTATGAATGGTATGTAAGTTATTCAAAACTACTTTACAAATATATAGCAAAGTCACAAAACGCAATGGTAACAAAATAACAATAATATTGTTTTCTTCTTTGTTATGACTGTCTCTTTTTTCAGTACTGGCATGACAACAAAGCAAGTTTAAGGAGAAATTATATTCAAATTGCAGCACTAGGATCTCCTTCCGATGACGAGGATGCTCAATTAAGTGAATTAGAAATGAAAATACTCAACATAATGGATTCCTGAAGATCATTGGTACTTGGGAGTTAAACCTGTACAAAATATTAAAAATTTAATACGATAGTAAGTGAACGCTATTAAAATAATAAGGGTGTTTTTCTATACTCTGTATTTTTGCCAATCCTGATTCAATTATATAATAGTATTAAAAAAAATATTAAGGCATTTCTTTATTTTTTCTTGTGTGCAAGTACCTTAAGTTTAATTGATTCTCATGTTAAGAAATTATAACACTGAGACTTCTTCAAGACTTTTATTTATCGAACAGGGTATAACTTTAGGTACAACCTCTTCAACTTGATGCCACAAACCAACTGAACTGCCGGACTCCGCGCTCTCCCTGAATACAAAACTCCCCTCCAAAAATATATCGGTGTTGCCAGTAAATAAATTTCAATTTAACTGTTAAAAGTACCAGTCCGAATAAATTATAGCAGCAATTTTTTTGAAAATTACGACATTCGGCCGTCCTACATGGAGCAGCCTCCTGGCGCTCGAATGGCTTGCAGTTCAGTTGCATTGAAACAAGTACACAAATAACATAAATACCCAAAAATTACCTTATGATTTTGAATAATAAAAAAAGCAACTAAGTGTAATTTAAAGTTTTCAAACTGAATTCAAATATTTTTTCATGTGCATGAATAATTATTAATGCCAAGAAAATAATAATAACATGAATAAGACATTTAGACAATAAGAAATTTTCGTTTTCATTTTACGTTCATAATAATGAAAATTTAGTTACAATATGCTAAAAAAGTATATAATTCATAATTTTCTTGAGTCATTACGACATTCGCGCAGTAATAGCAAATATTCTACATTATATTACAACATTTTGTATATACCAGATTTTCTAGTACTATAGTTTTATCTAAATACAAATATAGCTAACCTTTAGTCACTGAAAGATGTAGTCTTAAATAAATAAAAAGTACAATGACCTACTTAGCCATACAAAACAGCATATAAATAATTTTAATACAATTTGGGTAAGATTTACCATCGATTAAGTAATAATTGAAACTGTAATTCAATATCAATTTAGTTTTAATTGGGTTTAGACATTTTTTATGTAAATAAAAGCAAAAGACTTGAAACATTATTGTACAACATTAACCATGACAGACAAAATCTTTGTGCCAGCAAGGCATTGTTCAATAATATTGTTCTTATAGCGTCGCCAACGCCATCACTATATGGAGATAATTTATGAAAGATACAATTTATGGATATAGAGATAAAATGCTATGATTACCTAAAATTATAAATACAAAAATGCTCATCGATTTGATTACACAGCAAGAATGTCGATAAAGAGTTATTATAAGCCGTAGAACTAATATATATTAAAAAAATATATTTTGAAATCGTACAGATTTTGTATACTACTTTGAAGCTTATAATCTACTAAGTTCTATGTATTTTACGTATATTTTAGAACCAATTGTGATTTTATTAAAGGCTGTCAATTGATCTAATCATTCATCAAAAGCACCGATTTCAACTATAGTAAGTTTGCTTTTAACTCCAATACGGCATTATGTTATAAGGGTAACAGCACTGACATGGCAGACCCGTTTCTAATGCAAAAAAATACTTGTAATAATAATTATTCAGAACAACACACAACCTTACTTGTGACCTTACTTTAAAAAAAACGACCGACGCTACATCCTTGTAAATGTATGATATCCGCATTTTCACTTTCAAAAGTAAAAGACATTTCTTTAAAGTTACAAAAAAAAACATTACACACAATACACAAAAACAGACTACCTTCCACAATACAGGATTAAAATGCTTAATACCAGTCCTTTCTACATGAGACGTTTGAAATATTTAATGAACTCCCCTCAATATTCATAACGAAAGAAAATTTAATTTAAATTTCAAATTTCAATTTCAAATTTCAATTTCAAAATCCCTTTAAACGTTCTTAACAAACGTTACTTGTAACTACATAAGCGACTACTTATACCCGACTTGTAGATGCACTACATAATACTGTTTATTTTTACTCATTAACTAGCGGTAACCAAGTTTAAAGTGCAATTTGTTAATTAAGTTATTTATATAACGCTAAGCGCACATTATATAAAATGAAATTGAGTAAAATACCTTTTTGAATGTTTTGAGAGTTTAAGTAGTAATGTTATTGGTCTGTAAATATTGATCTCACATTTACTAACCTTCAAACTTAGGTATACATTTTTTAATTTAGCCTAAATAATTCTTATACAAAGTGCAGTGTATTGCATTTATATCATCAAGGTGTAATATACCTACCAATCATTTGCCAGACTGCTTTAAAAATATATATATATTCGCATTAAGTACCTGTTTAAAATAAATAAAAAAAACGTGATACGACATTTTCTAAAAGATCCTGATATTTAATAGTGTATTAATTATTTCAAATCCAATAAATCATCAAATAAGATTTAAAGTTTATAACATTGATTATTTATAAAATTATTATTTGCACAATTAACTATTTACCAACAAATAAAATAACCAGGTAGAACACTCAGCTACGAAATCAATATACCTTAAAGTAAAAAACTGACACACTTAATCAGTCGAAAGCAAATTATTCTCGTCAGGGTCATAGCACACTTAACTATTCCCAGACAAAATACATTATTAAAATACAAATGCACTCCGTATCGTGCCTGTGCCGTCGGAGAGTAGCCCCGGCGATGCACAAAACACAACGTCGCACATAAGGATTAAAATAATTCAAATGCAGAGCGCTTCGTATCATGCCAATGCAGTCTGAGAGATGTTCAGACTATGCACAGAACACAACGTTACGCACAAGCATCAAAAATTCACACTTGAATTAAATTTATACGTCCTACTCTTATTTAAATACAAGTGCACTCCGTATCATGCCTATGCTGTCGGAAAGTAGCTCCGGCCATGCACAAAACACAACGGTGCACACGAGGATTCAAATAATTTGAATACAAATGCGCCCCGTATCATGCCCATGTGGCTATGCACAGAACACAACGACACGCATAAGCATTCGAATGTCACACTTGAATTAAGTTAAGCTGCCTTGCCTTAGTCACGCTTAGACTTTAATACCTATAGATTCAACTTATTCAAATACAAGTACGCTCCGTCTCATGTCTGAGCTGTCAGAAAGTAGCTCCAGCCATGAACGAAATACAACGTCTTACACAAGGATTCGAATAATTCGAATGCAAATGCGCTTCGCATTATGCCTAACGCAGTCGGAGAGTTGCTCCGACCATGCATAGAACACAACGCCACGCATAAGCATTCAAATTCCTCACTCAAATTAAGCTTACACGTCCTAATCTTAGCCACGCTTTGTCTTTTGACCAGTTTAAAACCTCATTTAACTATTTGTTTTAAAATATGTGACCGTATTTCTTAAGTTTTAGAAATAATTTCAACAATTATAAAATACTGCTTTCAACTACACATGCCCTCATATTGTGCCAGTTTCATCGGAGAGTAGCCCCAACCTCAAACAGAGCACACTACGGCACACGTGGATCCAAAAGCTTTGAATTTAAGTAGCACGACCGGAGGGTAGCCCCGACCACGTGCTACAAAAATCGTATTATTTTAAAATAATTTACACTTGCTAATAGTTAACCGTATAACTTCATATTCTTACTAAATTGGTCATAATTCGAGCATACACTATTTCACGTACCTTGTTCTTTGTGGGCTAAAGATTCTTGCTCACTTCGGACTTGTTAAGAAATTATAACACTGAGACTTCTTCAAGACTTTAATTCTTCGAACAGGGTATAACTTTAGGTACAACCTCTTCAACTTGATGCCACAAACCAACTGAACTCCAAAAATATATCGGTGCTGCCAGTAAATAAATTTCAATTTAACTGTTAAAAGTACCAGTCCGAATAAATTATAGCAGCTATTTTTTTGAAAATTACGACACTCAGTTGCACGGCGATAATATATGCTAGAAATTAGTAATTATGAAGCTAGTGTAACTATGATAAATTGTTATATCTCCGTCAAAGTTGTTTTTAATGGATTCCAGACATCAGAAATCTACAAATATAAATCCGATTGCCTAAAGTTTTAACTTCTTGGACATCCGATTTGGATGAAATTTAATGCAGATTAGTTTTGATCCTGAAAAAAGATATAATATAATTGTTTGAAACCTAGAAATCATCTTTTGAAAAGGTTAAAAAAGAGGGTGGAAGTTCGTATAGGAAATTGTATGTTGTGATATGTATGACTTATACGTGCGCCTCAATTTACCGGAGTCTACCTATTCAACAACGAAAACATTTCCTTGAGGCGAGGAGGCTATGATGTATGCTGATGCATGTGCTGGCTGCGTTGCCGCGATGAATGCATGTCTTAGTTTTATTTTTTCTTGTTTGTTATTAATAAAGTTAGTTATTTACCGGTACATTTGGTCATAAATATATTTATCTTTACAGATGTATTTTTCGCCCTCTCGACCAAACAGAAACCAATGCTTGTGGTTGATGGACACCGATACTACAGGCACAAAGAGTTTGCAGGGAAAACCCGATGGCATTGCACACATTATAGGCAAAAATGTAGATCTGTAATTCACACTGTTTGTGATGTAATTATATATCGAAACGACCAGCACAATCATCCATAAAATACTAGTCCTTGATTACATAAATAAATTTATGTTAGAAAAATATTTGATTCATGGGAATGTTAAGATTTTTTTCTTTTGCTTTTTACGGGTTTTGGACCGAGTCCATTACGGCCAAAAATGTTTAGTTGATAACCATACAAAAATATAATACAGGTAACTAAAATTGGTCCACATTTCAAAGAAGAATAAAGAGACTTTCCTAAACTTGTTTTTACATATTTTTATTTCATTTCCTAGTATTTCGGGTTCCCACGCTATCTTACTTGTGATGGAAGCAAACCCGTTCTTACAGTTGCTCTTTCAGGTGATCCTTTCATAGATCTTCATCAAAAATAAATTCCACCTACTTAACATGAATAATTATTTTAAAAACAAAGTATATTTGACGCGAGATAATTATTATGTTAATGATTAATTCAAACGGCAGATAGCAATGTCGCTATCATATTATTTTGACTATTCAGCCAAGAACTTGGCTACCAAATCTGCTTTTATTGAGCAGATTATTGACATGAATATTCAACCATTGGAATCAGTTCCAGTAACAAACAATCATTTAAATTAGTAGATCAGACAATAGAGGATAACTCTTGCTTATCAGAAATTGTAGAATCAAACCAATTAAATATAGTACATCAAAATATGAATATTTTGATGTACTATATTTAATTTCTTATTTTCTTATTATTTTATTATGGTAATTTTGATGTACTATATTTAATTTCCAAATCTTTTCCAGAAAAGCCTTGAATTG
Source organism: Pyrausta purpuralis (assembly GCA_963924145.1). Classification (NCBI taxonomy): domain Eukaryota; kingdom Metazoa; phylum Arthropoda; class Insecta; order Lepidoptera; family Crambidae; genus Pyrausta; species Pyrausta purpuralis. The sequence goes on from OZ001643.1 coordinate 28,189,676, forward strand.
TTTTTAAATAAAATGAATATTCATGTTCTCTGCATAACTGAGCACTGGCTCAAGCAGCATGAACTGATGTTATCGATAGATAATTATAATGTTATTAGTTCGTTCACTAGGGAGACTGCCATTAGTGGCGGGACACTTATATTAATTAATAATAAACTAAAATGTAAAGAGCGAAAAGACATAGTGTCTCTCACTATTGAGCGAACAATTGAGATATCGTGTGCGGAGCTGGACGACTACATTATTGTCTGTGTTTATATAAGGTCACCTCGTTTTAAGTGATAATATTTTAACAGAGCATCAAACGATATCAAAGAAAGAGAACCCAATTTTTTTTTTTTTTTAAAAACTGTCCCGTTTACGTTTTTATTTTTCCTAACAAAAAAAATATTTTTTTTAAGAACACCCTGTCCCGCAACATCGCCTTTCGCCTCTTACATAAGTATTAGATTGAGCGAGAGCTAGAAGCGAAAAAGACAAACGTATGGGCCTGAGCGTGACGGTAGATGCTCTAGCTAAGTGAGAACGAGACAGACGCACGAGAGCGAACGTGACAGAAGATGCCTATTTCATTCATGCGGCGTGCCGATGCGCGGTGCTCGGGCGGGAGGTATTTAGTTAGTCCTACATAATAATAATAATAATAAAGGTAACTATACCTACTGCATTTGATTACCTATTATTACGAAACACTAACATGAAAAAACCTTTATCAACGTGTATCAGTACCTAATAATTGTTCCTCAAACAAATCACTTAGATAAACTCTAAACAAACAAAACAGCTGGGTATGAAAACAAAGACAGAAACTTAGGAAGCGGGGAGGAGCAATAAGGAGCTATCACATGATAATTCAATCGTTAACTGACGTCAACAGGTGTTTTACCTACCGAATAAATGATTGTGATTGACTTTGATTCAGTGGAGATTCATCCTTGTATTGCATGCATGCAATAAAACGCACTTCCTTTTTAATTTAGTTTATTCAGTAAAGAAACACAACACAACACATCACATTAGCACATTGTTTACATTTGCTACATACATTTTGACGAATTAAGACTTTCCATCACACTTTTTTCAGGCTTTGGACTGACAATTTAACACAAATCGTAAAATTATTTATTATCAATAGGAAATAGGATCCTATTGCTTTTGTATTAACTTGGCGTGTTTAAAAGTCATAATTCATTGATATTTACAAGTCATATTTACACAATCATCTAGTTATTTACATTAAATGTTGGATGTGCTGGCCATCCACACGAACACACATCCTCGCACGGTCCAAACAATGTCTCCGAACCGATTCGAGCACAGCGGTTTCGCTACGAATGTAGTCAAATGCGTTAACAATTCGCGCACGTAACTGTTAGACGGTTCGAATTGTGTGGCCGTCGTTGCCGTAAACAAGGTCCTTTGCCCTACCCCACACGTGAAAGTCCAGCGGCGTTAGGTCCGGCGAACGCGGTGGCCAAGGGATGACACTGCCACGGCCGATCCAGCGGCCTTGGAATGCCTCGTCCAAGTATTCGCGCACTCGCAGACTAAAATGAGCAGGCGCACCGTCGTGCTGGTAGTACAAGTACCTGCGGCTCCTCACAGGTACGTCCAGCAGAAGATCTGGGAGCTCGCTCTGGAGAAACTCCAAATACGTTTCCGTATTGAGCCTCTCCAGGAACACGGGCCCCAGCAGAGCTCCGTTGACGACGCCTGCCCACACGTTCACGGTGAACCGGTACTGAAAGTGGTCCGGACGAATGACATGGGGGTTGTTCTCGCACCAGTAATGTGCATTGTGCACGTTAAACAACCCTTGGCGCGTAAATGTGCATTCGTCCGTCCACAAAATGTTGTAGTACCGGTTCCGCAGCAACCAACGGCAGAATTCCACTCGCGGCGCAAAGTCAGCTGGCAGCAACTCCTGGACCCGCATGAAGTGGTAAGGGTGGAGGCCCTCGTTGCGTAGAAGCCGCCACACGTAGTATTGGCTCACGCCAAACGCGCGGGCGGCCTCTGCGGTGCTCGCCATCGGGTGTCGCTCGAAGAATTCCAGCACGTCCTCCTCCAGCTGGACTGGGTGTCGTTGCCGACCAACGTCGTGACGCGGCTGGAAGCTACCAGACTCACGGTGCCTCTGCACAGCTCCGAGAATGGTGCGAGCGTGTAAAGTTCGCCCGTATCGCTCGGCGTAAATTTCGTGAGCCCGCAGCAAAACTTCACCAGCTTCATGGTAACACATAACCATATTTAAATAGTCCTGGGACGAAAACCGATACGGCATTTTTAAAAGTTCCGCGTATCGCACGCGCACATAATAGAGCGAATTTTTTAGGCGGACTGATGACTCACACGCGGGTGCCGAGGGGGTGGCAGGGGAAGCGGGGTGCGCGAAAGCAAAAAACAGTGAGCGAGGTAGCCGCAGTACGCGTGTTGGACTGCATGTCGTCTCTTTCTAGACTTCGCGGCGCCAACCGTTTGAGCAACCGACAAAGAAAGCCGACAAAGCCCAAGCGCTACTGCTCAAAGTCACATTATTATTGTTGTATGTAAACTCTACTACCTAATTATGTTATGTTTATTTACCTATCGTATTAAGTTAGTTCAATAGCAGGGGTAGCATTTCTAAAAACAAAGTGAACACGTCCAGCACGTCGTTCCCGCCACACCACGTCGAAGCGCGGCGGAAAACCTACCTACCTAATGCATTCGATTACCTATTATTACGAAACACACTAATATGAAAAAACCTTTATTAACGTGTATCAGTACCTAATAATTGTTCTTCAAACAGATCAGTTAGACTAAATGCTAAGCAAACAAAACAGCTGGGTATGAAAACAAAGACAGGAACTTAGGAAGTTATGTGTCCATTTAGGTATAATTCCGTAACCGACTTCACGCAGCAGCAGCAGACGACGTGTCGCCGCGACATGTCGTGGCGTCATGTCGCTTCAGTCATGATTCCGAACCTGAACTGCAGGGTGATCTGTGGTCGGACGACAGTGTCGTCTGCCACTCGACGACGCATCGCTAGCTACATGTCGCTAACTACGGATGGTATTTAACAGAAAACGAAGAAATCAGTAGTATCGCGACGACACGTCGTCTGCTGCTGCTGCGTGGAGTCAGCTACGGAATCGTACCTTTTAGCGAACGCCTAAAATAACTGGGTAGGTATGAATATCTGCAACAGAAACTTAACTTAGGTATGTGTTAATTAATCGTAGGCCTAAAACACTAACAGCAGGGTAGGTACGATAAACTAAGAAAGAAACTCAACTTAAGTAGATATGTGTTAATTGCAGGCTTAAAACATGAACATCTGGGCAGGTATGATTGAAACTACCTAATTGTGTTGTGTTACTTCTGTTTATTTAATAATAATTAGACAAAGCTTATGTGAAAGTAAACTTTAAAACATTGAAAATTCATTACTAACTTTAACAGATGTTGTAGGTAATGATAAACTGAAACTAGCTAATTGTGTTGTGTTACCTCTGTTTATTTAATAATAATAAGACAAATCTTATGTGAAAGTAAACTTTATAAAGAGGTACCTATTAAAATTTTTAATCTTACCAAATCTCACTTTATTAGATGTTGTAGGTACCTAAATACCTAATGAGTACCTATTGATTCCCTTTGATTCAGTAGTTGGATTACTAACTAAAAATTGCGTGAATAAATTTAACACAGTTTTGTTTTAAATTTTGTTTATTAGTTACCGTAAATAAACATAACACATAAAACGCGAACACATCTTTGAAAATTACGTACATTTTTATTATTTTTTACTTTGAATTATCGCACTGGCTCAGTTTTTGTACAGATATGTGGATACAAGTCTTATTTCACAATTAAATAAATTAAACAAAAAAACTAGGATTTCTGCATTCCAATTCATTTTTTTTATCAGCAGCGATAAGTTAACATTTGAAAACAATGACGTAAAAGATTTACAGTAAAACAGGTAAATATTTTTACGGTAACATATTATTTTACGATTGGAAGCGATGCCTCCTAACCTTATTATCCAAACTGAAGCGAGCATTAGACAATCTAGCTATCACGAGCACTGTTTTTTTTCACTGGCCATCACGGCATTCACTGTTCATTCACACACGTATGCACTGAACCTTTGCTGGAATTGGTGGTGAATAACTGCAGCATTGTGTTGCGCATGCACGTTATCCCTGCCGCATAAACGTTCAATTGCGCAGTAGTCAACGGGAGGACTCGAGCTCGAGCAGCTCGATCTTCGTCGCGTAGTCCGCACCAGCAGCAAATCTTGGACCCTCGAGTGATAAGGGCGTAGTCCTCGCCAGCAGCAAATCTTGGACCCTCAAGTGATAAAGGCGTGATCCCCGCCAGCAGCAAATCTTGGACCCTCAAGTGAAAAAGGTGGAGGGCTTCGTTGTGCAGAATTCGCCATAGCAAGCTTCTGCGGTGTTTGGCAGTAGAAGGTGCCGGTGATAATCGAGCTCACTTCCTGCCGTACCAGGTCAAGACGCGGCGGGAAACTATGTGATATCGGTCACCCGGCCCAGGCTCCGGAAGACGCACCGCAGGTCCGTGACGCGCGCGCACACGACATACAAACGCGAATGTTTTTGGCAGACCGACTCGCGTCGCGCGGCGAGGCGGGGGAGCGGCCGCGAGCGCGACACGTGTAGGCAGGCAGGCAGGCAACATCGCGGCGATGGGCGGCGCGTATGACAATACCTACAAAAATCGAGTGCGCCGCTCAGCAACACGCGGCACGGGGTTATTTTTTTTACTCTTTTTTCTACATGTTTAGAGGCGATTTTCTCGAAAACTAGCGTTTAAAAAAATTTTTTTTTCGTACAAAATATGTTTAATTTATTTTTCTGAATGTGCCTTTAAAATATTATCACTTAAAACGAGGTAGCCTTATAGACCCCCAAGTGGAAACTTTAAATTATTTGAATCTGTAATGGAAAATGTGTTAAACAAAATATGTAAAACTACAAAGAAAGTAGTTGTATGTGGAGATTTCAATGTGGACATTATTGATATTACGGAGGAACATCGCGTTCGGTTTTTAAACAAATTCAAATCATTTGACCTCATTCCGGTTTTTGCTGAGCCGACTAGAGTAACTCCTGCAACAGCTACTTGCTTAGATAATATTCTCTGCAACTGTAAAATCATCAAACAATCTATAATTAATTTTGTAAAATCGGATCATTGCGGTCAGATAGTTACACTACAGAACCGTTTTATTCCACCCCGTCTAGAAATCAAATGCAGGCCGGTCACTGCATCTCGTAAGGACAAATTTAAAAACCTTGTGATAAAATACCGTCTATACCTTTTGATAAAAAAAATGCTAGTGACTTGTATGAACAATTATTTCAGGTTGTTAAAAAACAATTTGATATTACTTTCCCTCAAAAGAAAATAGTTATCAATAACTGTAAACCGAAATTCAGTGACTGGGCTACACGAGGAGTTTATACAAGTAGGAAAAAAATATTTGAATTGTATAACAAAAAAGCATATAGAAAGGATCTATCGTTTTATGAGTACGTTAAGAGGTACTCAAAAATTTTCAAAAGAGTTTGCTATGTAGCAAAGTCGAATTACATACGCGATAAAATTAAAAGATCTAGTAATAAAATCAAAGAAACATGGAATATTATAAATAAAGAAACATGTAAAACAAAATCTCATGATAACAAATTTAGTCTAGAAATAAACAACAAGCTTATTAAATCTAATGACGAGGTAGCAAACGCTTTTGAGGATTACTTCTGTAATATTCCTATAGGGACGACTAAACAGTTGAGTTCTTGCTCAAGTCACGCGAAATCATTACTAGTGTCGAGTGTTCATAGGTGCGAATCCTCATTTAAATTCAGAAATATTGGTCCTTTAGACATCATAAAAACATTTAAAGAATGAAAACAAAAGAAAACAGAGGATAAATCGGGTATATCAATAGACCCAATAAAACCCATTATACCTCTAATAGCTCCTTACTTATCTTATATATTTAATGAATGTATTGACCAAAATCAGTTTCCAAATTTATTGAAACATAGTAAGGTTGTCCCTTTATTTAAATCAGGAGACAAAAGCGACCCCAGCAATTTTAGGCCTATTTCAATATTACCCACAATAAGTAAAATTTTTGAAAAACTCATTAATAATCAATTACTTTCCCATTTTAAACTTAATAATTTACTACACGAAAAACAGTTTGGGTTCTCTAAAGGTAGAAATACAACTGATGCCGGAGTAGCACTCATCAGACACATAGACACATTCTTGATGCTTATGAAGACAAACATGATGCCGTAGGTGTACTCTGTGATTTATCAAAGGCGTTTGATTGTGTAGACCATCAGACACTGCTCATTAAGTTAGAACACTATGGTGTCTCGGAAAACTCATCTAAGTTGTTAAGTTCGTACTTATCAGGTAGAATACAATCAGTTAACATAAATGGTACCTACTCTTCCGGAGCCCCTCTTCAAATGGGGGTCCCCCAGGGCTCAATATTGGGGCCCTTTACTTTTCCTGATATATGTAAACGACCTGCCATTTTATTCCACAAATCTTTGTGAGATAGTTCTGTTTGCTGATGATACTTCTTTGATTTTTAAAATGAAAAGACATGAAGAAAATTTTGACGAAATAAACAATACTCTCTCCAAAGTATTGAATTGGTTCACCACCAATAACTTGTTGCTGAATGCTAGTAAAAATAAATGTGTAAAATTCACTTTGCCTAATGTAAAGCAACTTACACCAAATATTGTAATAAATGGTAATAATCTAGTCTCAATAGACTCCACTGTATTTCTGGGCATTACACTTAACTCAAAATAACAGTGGGGACCTCATATTGAAGCCCTAGCTAAGAGGCTAAGCTCGGCTGCCTTTGCAGTTAGAAAAATAAGGTATCTGACTGATGTTGAAACGGCGAGGCTTGTGTATTTTAGTTACTTCCACAGTATTATGTCTTACGATCTTCTCTTGTGGGATTCTGCTGCAGACATTGATACCATATTTATTTTGCAGAAAAGAGCCATTCGTGCTATTTATAAACTTAGTCCTCGTGACTCCCTGAGAGAGGTCTTTAAGAAAATCAACATATTAACTGTGGCTTCTCAATACATTTTTGACAATATAATGTACGTCCGTAAAAATTTTGATTATTTCATGAAGAAGAGCGACATTCACTCATATAACACAAGAAATAAACACAAGCTTGTCGTTACTAACTTCAGATTAGTTAAAACTAGTAATTCGTTCATGGGAAATTGTATAAAATTCTTTAATAATATACCACACAATCTTGTCGAATTGCCATTTGATAAATTTAAGAAACACGTTAAAAAGACGCTTATGTCTAAAGGCTATTATAATGTTCAAGACTACCTGAACGACACGAATGTGTGGTCTGTCCAGCCTGCACCGACTGATGTACTTACCTTTGATGATTTTGATTTTACGGCCGCTAGTGGTGACTGAGTTTGTTCCGGCGTTTCTTCTCAGCACTTGCCTAATTGTCTGTGTTCTGTCTTGAAGCGCTGGTAGGGCCCAAAAGATAAGGAGACATGATTCGGCCCCTTCAGGGCACATTTATTTTTATTTTAATTTTTAACTGTACATTTGACGTTCATAAGTGGAATGTTGTGTCCTAAATTGAATAAAAAATATTTGAATTTTGAATTTTTTGAATTTTGAAAAGGATCGGGATTCCGCTGACCGTATCCATTCTTGCGTTCTCAGGGTGAATTCGCAAATGTAACTTTATATCAGTGATAATTATGTTCTTAGGTTGTGTATGTAAAACGATTTGAGAAACTTGGACTGAACCACAGTTTTCAATTGATCCTAATCCTAAATCACCCCAGAATCTACCCACAACTCCTATTTTGATCTGCCGTAGGCTAGACCGGCTTTTTACCTAATATTTGTCAATTGTTTATTTAATTCCTCATTTTGTAAAATTGTAATTTAAATTAATTAATTTAATAAATCTGATATTCAAAAGAGTTTTTTTTATTTTGTAACAGTGGTTACTTAGTTTAATTTTTGTTTATAAGAACAAAGTTATGTTTGCGTTTTTGTTTGTAAATACATACATGATATTCCTTATTAAACTATTTATAATAACAGGAGGATGACCAGTACGCATGCGTTCGCCCCGAGGCAATATGATACCTGTCAGCGACGGATCCCGATACCACAAACAAATGCAGAGCGGAGTTAAAAAAACCGGCCAATTGCGAGTCGGACTCGCGCACTGAGGGCTCCGTGCCAACTTCAAATAAATTAGGGAATCCGCTTCCACTTAGCTAAAATACCACAATATTATGTTGACAGCAAATATGACTTTGTTTTTAGTAGTGTTTGTATGAAAAACAAAGTTATGTTTGCGGTTGTTGAAAATGCTATATCTCCAAAACTACTGGTTCGATCCCGTCCAAATCAATTTTCTTTGAAAGTATTTGTTAAGATCGTTTTTGTTTTTGCAAAATTCACACTCGCTTATTTTATAATTCTATCAAAGGTTAGACTTTCAAAGATAATGGTTTTAGGAACCTCAATGTCATTTTAAAATTCCTATCCATAGACAACCCACACGCAAACCAAACCTACTGATTTAAAAAAAAAACTGTTTTAGTTTCATGGAGCCCTCCACTGGGAGCCCCTTAAATATCTTTTTTTTTGTATAGTAATAGTAAAGCGGTTAAGAAGATACATCTTCCTACCAAATTTCAACAAAGTGATGCTTATAGTTGCAGAATAAAGTAGCTGTGACATACGGACGGACAGACAGACAGACAGACAGACTTGACAAAACTATAAGGGCTCCGTTTTTTGCCATTCGGATACCAAACCCTAAAAAGATGGGTGTGCTCACTATTTAATAAGAAATGCAAATGCTGTCCTTTACACGATTATGAATGAGATGATGAGTTGTAGAGGCAATCACAACTATCAATCTAAGTCAAGGATGTGAACTAGAATAAACAGTTTCGAATAGATTTAACCGCGTAAATTTAAAAAATATAAAATAGCATAGATTTCTAAAACATCAATGATTTAATCCTTACCTATCCTACATATTAAATATATATTATAAATGTGAAACTCTGTCTGTCTGTCGCGCTTTCACGGTAAAACTACTGAACCGATTTTAATGAACCTTGGCACAAACAGACTAGAGCCTGAGAAAGGCCAAAGGCTAGGCATAGGCATAATTTTTAATGCGACATTAGGGTTGTAAGAGGTTGAAAAGGTGGATAAAAGGTTGTATGGAAGTACTGTTATTTTCAAAGCTTTTACTTGTAACTTATTTTGAAGCCTGTTGATTAGATATAAGTATTCTTACAAATACTTATTTCTCTTATATGTAAAGTGATAAGCCTAAATATTTAAAATTCTACCCAGTCATTTTTCCACGCGGATGAATTAGCGGGTACAGCTAGTTTATAAATATGTAGAATTTAACATTTCCAATATTATATTAGTCTAATGAACGATTGTATTTTTCGAAATTAATAGCTGTATTAGTGTAAAACTTTATTAATCTACATTCAGTGGTTTTAGTGTCAACAAGAAGTTTTATAAGCATTTGCATGTATAATATTAGTAGGATTTAGCCTTGTAGAATTTTTTCCCTTTACGTAAAATATGAACCTTAAATAGTTGTACCCTTTTTAGCAAAATTCAGTTTTCCGACGGAAATTAAAACAATGAAAACAATAAATCTATCCAAAATAAATTCTATCAAAAGGTGCGAAGGTGCGGTTCTACGTGCGTTGTGGTTAAAATGTATTGATATACCTGAACACTCGATAATTAGTTGTTAATTATGTTACAGATGCACTTTTCGCCCTCTCGAACAAAGGCAAAGCAGTCATTGTCTTTGACGGATACCGATTCTACAAACTCAAGGTGACCGGGGGGAAAATCAGGTGGCGGTGCGCACTTTATAGGAGGAATAAATGTAGATCTATACTTTTCACCATTGAGAATAAGATAATCATTCGAAGAGGCCATCATAACCACCAGTAGAATGAAAAAACCGCTGGAACCAGTGTTGTGGTTTGCGCTCCTCTGCCACGACGAAAGGTTGAAACAGATCTAACCACCCGTAAAAGGAACAGCACTGTATCAACTCGAGGCGTTCAGTATGAAACTCTATACTTCAACGCCTATCAAATTCGTAGCGTAACTACCTAGGGTCGAGATTAACTTGGGACCCACTTTCGACCGCTGCTGGCGCATGCGTTGTCACGCGGTTGCGGCTACACGTCCGATGTTCGTTTAATTTACCGTCCACCCTGTCTAACGTGCTGTCATTTGTCGTGAAGCGACAAATGTGGAGAAGTAGAAGAAGGTAAAAGAAAGAGGTAGAAGAGGGAATAGAATTTATATTACAACAAAAAGAATACAGTACCGAAAATGAGATGAGGTGATGTCTGTATGAATGTAAGTAAAGTGCAGTGGGCGTGAGTAAGTATCTTCAAATCTTCAATAAGTATTGTCCTGGGGCAGCAAAGGGCGGCGTCGGAGTGCAGGGCCGACACAGCGGAGGTAGCAGCGACGCCGATGTGCAGCGGTGACAGGCGCTGTGAAGAGCAGTGACGCCGATGTGCAGCGGTGACAGGCGCCGTGAAGAGCAGAGACGCCGATGTGCAGTAATGAGGGTAACGGGCACTATATAGAAAATGTTGTGATCAGTTGGAGTGCCAGAAGTACTTGGTCTCGGATCCTCTTCCGAGAAGGAGACAGGTCCCTCCCCTAGAGGAGGTGTTACTGCAGTCAATGTGCTTGGATACTCCTCCGGTGTCCGGTCCCTCCCCTAGCGTGAGGAGGTGTTTCAGTAGTCACCGGCGGTTCTTCAAGACTTCTTGAGGGAAGATGTAGAGTATTTTTGAAGTATAATAGAACTGTTCGAGCTTAGAACTCGGAATCGAATGAAATGAATGAAAAAAATTAATGCTTATATAGGGGGCCGGGGCCGTTCAAATTTAGATCGAGGTAGGTTCAAAAATAGAACATGAATACTGGTGGTTTACAGAGGAATAAACCCGAAAAAGTAATAAACTTTGATAGAAGTTGTCAGACTTTGAAAGATATTGTCATAACAACCACGTCAATAAAGATAAAAATACTGTCACAAATCAAGCAAATTACGAAAATACAGGAAAACGAATCATCACCCAATGCAAATTAAAGGAAAATTGCAAACAAAGGTAAAACACAGCTATTTTTACAGTATTATGTAAAGAAAAGTAGAATAACAGAGCTTTGAAAGTTTGACATTTTTAGATTCACAATAAATATTGTTCAAAAAGGATTAGAAAACATCAATAATCCAAAAATACAGAGTAATAGTAATAAGAAGAGTAGAAAGGCAGGTAATGCCTATAGTTTAATGTCTACAGTACGACTTTTTAGGGAGAAAATACGAACTGCGTTATGGTAGATAGAATCTATGATTAACTCTTATGTTCGTGTTTACAGCAAACGAACCAGCAAAAGGAAATGAAAGCATGGAAAAACAAAGATAATGTGATGAAAATGTTAATGTGGATCCGATGAATACTAAATATATTAAGGTACTCAATTTATTACACATAATACAATATGTACAACAGTACACATTCACAAGAAGCACTGTCATAAGTGGTAGCAAACGCGATTCGTAGCGAGGTGTTTGTATAAGAATCGAATAAACGCTTTCTTTTTACTATTTTTAGAAAGATCAGTGCGAAAATTACTAATCAACTTGGTCTTAATCTTTACACTATACTACTTTTACATTAAACATAAAATGACTTATAATATTGTTTGCTCTATGTCTCTGTAAGTGATCTGTATGCGTGAAAATTGTAAGGAAATGAATATTTGTATATTTTTTATGTGTAATAATTTAGTAATTAGTCGGGTATTATCACGCTAAGTACAGATTCGAAGTAAAATCGAACTAAGTTATACTTGTATTTTCGCGGTTCGCCCCAAGCTCCGAGGCTTCACCCGCGTAAGTGTCGTATCTCAAATAACATTGTTATGAATATAATTCATCTCTCTCTTTGTGCTCTTCTGATGTTTGAGCCATAATATCGTTAAGTTTCACCTTATAATATCAAGGTGTTGTGTAAAGGAGTGCCAACCATGCATCTATACATCCATCCTTACAAACTTTCGCACTTATAACATAAGATGAAATATCCACAGGACATCTTGTCATAAAAGAGAAAATTTCGATAGTCAATAAGAGTTGCAATATAAAATTAGAGCCATTAAAATACACACATAATTATCGTAAGTTAGTAAATAGTTTTATTTACAGAAGTATTGTTCGGCCGCAACATACAAGGTAACGCAGTCATTGTCATCGACGGCTACCGATACTACAAACATAGGAAGAGCGGGTTGAAAACCAGATGGCGTTGCGCGTTTTATAACAAGAAATGTAAATCTGCACTCTTCACGATCGAGAATAGGATAATCTGTAAAAAAGGTCAGCATAACCACGTTTAATTTGACGTTAGTAATCTGATTTATAACATCATACTTATAATGATAAGCATTGTTCCTTTCGTACCATTAACGCGTATAGCATTCTCTATTTGACCGATTTCAGAAAAAAAGTTTTTAACAATCAACAATGGTCGTCTTATTTATTATAAAGCCCCGAAAAACAGTAAACATAAGTATTTTTTCTATTCATAACCTTATTACTATACCTATATATATATAAGCTTATAACTATTCTTCTCAACAACCAGCCACAAACGTTTGTATTATAGTTAATTTGTAATATCCGTATTTTCTGTTTTCTGGTGACTCATGTATATGGAACAACAATCTTCATTTTTAATATAGTTTCAGAGGTCTTCTTCGAGCAGTCAGGCCATGGAATCGTGATGGTCCTGAATGGGTATAGGTTCGTCAAGCACAAGGACAATGGCCCAAAAACTAGATGGCGCTGCGTGCTCCACAAGCTTGGCTGCCGAGCAGCTGTCCACATCGCAGAGAAGGACACTATACTTAAATATAATAATGAGCACAACCATTAAAACTTTCCTTATATTATAAAGCTGAAGACTTTGTTTGTTTGAATATTTGATATTTTTTGTTTATTATAAAATATAACTGAAATAATTATTACCTTGTAAGTAATGAATCAATACGATTAAATTAATCGATCTCAAAGTGTGGTTTAAAATCTAGTTGCATTTCTCTACGTACGGTGACTATGTAGTAGGCTTTAAGTAAATTCTACGAGAAAACTAAATAAATAGCATATGGTAATGCTTTATGAACTTGACTGGCTCGCTGGCGTGTGTGCCTTGTGTCTATTTTCTTTGAATTTAAACTAAACGTTTTTTTTGTTTGCGTCAAGTTTAATACTAATATTAAGTATTATTTTTCTACTTGGTTTTTATTTAAGCTTGTATTTGATACTTGGTTTTCATTTAAGATCTGTCAAAATGAAGCGCACCGAATACGTTAAGTGTGTCAAACTTGGATTCAGTGTACTTTTTTAAATAATTTTGTTATTAATAACAAACAAGAAAAAAAAACTAAGACATGCAACATAAAAAAAAAACTTAATATCTACCTATTCAAAAACGAAACCATTCATTGAGGCAAGGAGGCTAAGATGCTGGCTGCGTTGCCGCGTTGGATAGCTATGCTGATTCTTTGAGCTAGGGACCAACCAGCTTTATTATTAGCTGTTAAAGAATTTAATTTTGGCGCAATTTTTCTAAACAGCAATATAGTAGAGGTTTTTTTTATTGAATATTGACATCATAAAAAAATATTATCGCGGTACAAGAATAAAAATAATGTGGCAGCAATTCTACCGAATCGGGTGGTCGCTAAACGTAGAGATTGGCTGAATAAATTGAAGTATTCTTTCTTATGATTGCGGCCCACCGCGCACAGTAGTCGGTTGCTTATCTTTCTTCTACAAACAACGTGCTATTTAGTTAATAAATGATAGATTCATAATTTACTTCATAAGGATTTTTTATTTTCATTTAATTTTAATTAACACATCAACATCAGTTTTAGGATATAGAATGATATACTCAGCGAGAGGCAAATCACTGATGATGCTGAACAACTTCACATACTACAAGAGGAAGGGGCTGACGTGGGCGTGCTCCAGCAGGATGAACACGCGCTGCCCGGCCAAGGTGCGGCTGGAGCACAACGTGCTGACGCTGTGCAGTGTGCAGCACAACCACCCGCCGCCCGCGTACAGGCTCACCGACGACGGGGAGTATGTCAAGATTTAATTATAGTTTATGACATTTAAATAAGCGGGCTTCTTACACACGGGTGAAACTTAATGGCAATAGCACCTAAACGGCGTCACTAGGTTCGTCATTAAAGCATCGACGTCGTGGTCTCAGTAAGGTAGTATGATGATGCCGGAGGCGCATTGACGGCTTGTCACGTACGAATGGCAATTTCTGGCTTATTGATGGCAGACATCGAAAATCCAACATTTCAACGGTGCATCGACGTCATATAGACAGCGTGTAAGCTATCACAGAAATAGGAGTAACTTAACTTTGGTCCGTATTTTTACTATTTAGTGCGTAACTGCTCTTAGCGTAAATGAGTATATAGCCCTTTTTTAATTGAATATAGCCTTTAATTGACTTTGTTGGTAATTTTATCTACTGTAATATTACTAACTAGGACGTTTATTTTTTGTTTCACAATAAGCGTGATCACTGATAAAATATGGTTATGTTTAAATATAATGTTTATTACTATCATCAAAATCTTAGTTTCTTTTTGTTGTTCAGTGATGACCCCAGTTGAGATATTGTAGTTAAAATGATAAAAACTATTAGCACAACTGTAACTTGTCTCATAGAGGTCGGCCAAGTGCATAGAACACGCAATGCGTTGATATACGATGTAGGTTCAGACTACGACTCAAGGTCTCTGCCGCCTCACCACGTCCAAACCAAAATCTCTTGCACAAAAACGGCATCACTTTAAGCAAAATACGACGTGACGTACAAGAGATTCTGGCTCTTGAGGTGGTTAGGCTGCGATGACTTCTATAGTACGGACAACAGCTGCCAGCACGTCAAGGTAAGCACTGCGGTATCTAATAATGCAACTGTAATAAGGGTTGTTAATAACTAAATTAAACACTAAATTAATAACTGTAAAAAAAAAACTGATGTAGTAATAATTGTACATAATGCATCGACTCTTAATTACTTAATTAAAAAAAAAACAAATGCTCTGTTTAACGCTTTGAGCGACTTTAGTTTAATATGTGTGCTGTTAAAAAAATTAAATGAAATAAATAATAACAACTGCATTTTATTTTCTGAAAATATCAGAATTTTACTATTTTTATGTTGACTTCTTTGTACATAAAATTTAATTTGTGTTCTTTATTACATTTACTTTATAATATTCAGCAGTTGGTAAATGGAATATTGCTTCATTTCCAGAAAATGCATACCAAATTATTGAAACAAAAAGAGGAACGAAACTGGTCATGCTGCAAGATTACACGTTCCACCGGATTAAGGGTACGATATGGGCTTGTTCTAGCCGACAGGCTGCTGGGTGTAAAGCAAAAATTCGACTGGACAAAGATAACTCCCTTTATATATGCAGTCTACTCCACAACCATGCTCCGCCTAGGTACCATGTCAATGAGTATGGACAATATGTGAAGTTACTTTCGAAACAAAAAATTGAATCTGGATTTTTATAATAATTTTATAACAGTTTTAAAATCGCTTGCAACTCTTCTACTTCTTCTTTGTTTGCAAGCCATTTTATATTCAGAGTAAGGTGGCGATGGCCGCGATAGTTCATAAAAAAATCTTTCAAAATTCAAATGTGTTTATGTTCTTATTTATTTAATCATCTTAAATAATTTTACCACCCCGTGCAAAATCTGGACAGGCCGCTAGATAAATAAAAAACATGGACAAAATTTACACTTTTACTCGTTCCATTAAAAGTTTTTTATAACTGTCACCTATTACTACTACTCTCTCACCATTTTTGAGAATGTTAGCCCTTTTCAAGAGCGATTTTATTTATTTTGTTCAAACTAGTATTGTTATAATGTTAGTAATTAGAATACTAAGATATGAGATTGTTACCTATAGCTTTATTATTTTAAGCCTCCGATATTTTGCCACCGTCGGCAGCGCCATGGTCACGGAGTATCATACTCCGTCATTCTGTAGTTACTCCGTGATCATAGCGCTTGCAACGGCGCTGAGTACACACTATCACAGTAGAGTCAATAGATTCTATTATGTTAGCGTCAAGTGAAACCAAATGAGATAGTGGACAAATTGCTGATTAAGGTCAAGATTTGGGTCCTCTTCCACACTCGCAACAGACTCAATCCTATGTAGGTGTGTGCTACTCCTTACAATTCGGTATAATTATTATTAATATTTAATTATTTAGGAATAATAAACAATGCTTGTAATATAAAGTTCCCATAAGATCTTTATATTACATTTTTTTACACTATTTACATAAGAATTTACCTACTTATTATAATACATTTATGAACTAATTACAACTACACTTACAAACTAACGAACTTACGCGTAGAGTTGAAATTATATTAGGTATAACATTTTATCGCGCGCGCGTAGCTATCGCGGCGCGACGTAATGGAGTCGCCGCCCACAGCGGTCCAAGCTGCGCGTCACAGCGGCGGCACAATACTGGGGCCTAAATAGGGTTGAAATTTCCCACAATATGTGTTTCAGTATTATGTCAGCATTGAATGGTTGTTTTGCTGCTGTCAAATTTGATTTTCCGCCTATAACATTAATGCAATGTATTTATCTATTGTAGTAGTACAATATATTTTTCAGATCGTTGGTTCCTAAAGAATTAATGTAATTTTTATTATTAATACATTTTGTGTCATAAAGGGAATGAATGTAGTAGTATATTAATGATAAGGTAGTCATAAATTCATAAGAGAAATATTGTAGTGTATGCTTTTCACTTATGGGACAGTTCTAATACAGATTTGGAAAGCAACAGTCGTGTCTCTTATTTGAATGTAAATGATACCCAAGGATATCATAACCTACCTGTACAAACACAGGATATAACAATATTTGGGTATAAATAAATTAGTAAAAACATTACGACGACTACCGATTTTTGGTAAAGTCAACTCCTCTCAAAAGAAATTGATCAAATTTGGTTGTGATCCACTGTCTAAACAACTTCAAACGAAAATTGTTTGCACACATGACACAAAAACGTGAGTCACAAAAAAGACGAAAAGACTAAAAAAATATCTGCACATTATGCACAGTCAGCACATCAGGTGATATATTTTTGTGTAGACCCTAAACTCACGTGTTTCTCTAAAAATAGTCAAATGTGCTATCTTTACAGTGATTTTATCCACAGTATTTCTTCATAAATATTTTTTATTAATTTGTATTTGTTTGTTTATTATTAAAAAGTATAATGTTTGTGTTTTAAATTTTAATTGTAAAAAAAATATTCATCTAAATATTTTCATTTCCAGAAAAACCATACAAAATTATTCAAACACTTTTTGTGTTGTGTGGAACAACATTGGTTATGTTGCAAGTATACACGTTTTATCGACTCGGGGGTACGATATGGACCTGCTCCAGCCGAACTGTAAAGCAAAAATTTGACTGGACCAAGATAACTCCCTGTATGTTTGCAGTCTACTCCACAACCACGCTCCGCCTAGGTACCCTGTCAATGAGTATGGGCAATATGTAAAGCTGCTTTCTAGGAAAAAATGAATGAATCTGGATTTGAATGGTAATTATTTAACAATAAAGTTTTTTTTAATAGCCCGATGTCTGATTTATAGTATAGCAGTACTATCAAAGGCACCACAGCCCTGCCGACTAGGTTCAAATTCGCTTGCAACTCGGGTCGACTTTTGTTAGAAGTGACATTAAATATTTAAGGCCGCTTCATAGAAAAAGAGATAGACAATTTATTTTTTTACTCGTATCATTAAGTTCCTTAAGCTTTTAATATGTGAGAATCCATTACTACTCTTCTCCTAACGATTGTCGATGATGTCAGCCCTTCTCAAGAGCAATATGCCAAGTGCTCAGGAGATATTATAGTTATCATATTATATGTAATTCTTGATGTATTATTAAATAAACTAGGTAAACTGTTAACAGCTGTGGTTTTTTTCAAAGCCTTGAAGTTCCTATTAAGACCTTATTGCGATAGCAACAAGAATTAAGGTAGAGTATGATAGATCATACCTTGACTTATTAATTTAGTTTTCATATCTTGCTGTATCAAAATGTAGTGTAGCTATAATCGAAATGTAAATTTAACGTAATAGCATTTGAAATGTAACTTAGTTTACGTTTTGATTTGTGTTTTATTACTGACTAGGGCTCATGTGAACTTGAGAATGAAACTAATATATATTATTTATTTTCAGACCTTGCATTCAAAATAATTATTTCGCAAAAGGGAACACCGTTGATGCTGTTACAAGACTATACGTTTTACCGACTCGGGGGTACTATATGGACCTGTTCCAGCCGAACTGTTACGTAATGTAAAGCTAAAGTTCGATTGGACAAAGACAACTCGCTTTATATATGCAGCCCCCTCCACAACCACCCTCCACCTCAATACTTTGTCACTGAAAACGGAGAATATATAAAGTTATTAACAAGGAATACTCGTAATTAATCAGATATTTTAAACTTAACAGTAAAAGTTCAGGCCATAACTCAAGTTGTGAGCTGCTTAACTTATTTGCTTTATACCTATAAATAAAATTTTAACCAGCAATAAGCAAATAAGTATATATAATAATATCTTAAATCCGTTTAAATAATTACGTTTTATAACTATGTAGGTATCATTTAGGTCTATGCTGTCTTACCATTATCAAACGAAAATCGATTGCACATTCAACATGAAGGCGGATGCTACTTAAATACCTAAAACATAATATGACCGAGGGTGCAAGTGATTTGGCTCTTGAGGTGGTAAGGCATGACATTGAGAGTAATATAAATTTAAATAGCCATACTCTGGAACTCTGTATTTGGTATCAGTGTTGATGTATTATTAAATGTGCTAGGCAAACTGTAAGCAGATGTAATAAATAAAAATCTTTTTTTTTCGTTCAATACCAAAAAGGGTCCAGCAACTGTCTTCGAAAAAAAAATGTAAGTGTCAATGCAGGTAACTCAAACAAAAATGGTTCTGGAAACCTCAATGTTTTTAAAACAACTTAGAGTTTGCCTTTTATCTATTAACCCCTCCCTAAAATATGATTGTTATTCACTTTTTGTAAAAAGCATAGTAAAGCAGTTAACAGGATTTATCAACTTACCAAGTTTCAGCTGTATAATGCTAATAGTTTCCCGAATCCCAAGAGAAAGGGTACCGTTTTTCGCCCTTCGGCCACGGAACGCTGAAAAACCCGAGACTTGTCTCGTCCAAGCAGGACTTAAAACTTTTTCTTTTCTTTTCAGATATTGAATTGAAAATGATGCATTCGACCAGACCATATTCTGCCAGTCAACAGGCACGATTTGGACTTGCTCGAGTAGAGTTAAGAAAAAATGAACAGCTAAGGTTCGTTTGAAGAAAGACAACACACTCGTAGTGTACAGTTTGAAACAAAACCATGTTCCACCGATATACCAATTAAATTCGGAGGTCAAATATGTGAAATGTATTAATTTTCGTGGTGGGGTAAATTGAAAGAAAAAAGCTAAACTTTAATTCGCTCTCAGCTAAATTGTTGTTGTGATCTGTCTGTTTTTGTTTCTCGTCTCCAAATTTGTCCAATAAACAATAATCATTATTTTCTTCTGAACTTGGTGGGACACGCAATCGTGACCCAACAATGTCATTTGAAATCGTTATTTAACACAAGTGTGAAGTGGCACCCTGTTAGTAGAAACCTAAATCTGTTTTAATATCAAATAATATAAATTTTGCTACACGTTTTTTATTCTACTACACACCTAAAAATAGATATACATCAACTTATTGAAAATTAAAAAAACAAATTAAAAATAACAATATTCTAACCTCCATTATTTAAAAAAAGATATCTACTCTTTGATCTATGATTTAAAATATAATTCAGTGATCACAGAAAGTTTTTAAACTTTTTTTTTTTACTATAATAAAAAAAACTCTCAGAACTGAAAGTTAAAATTATAAAATCAAGCAGAGGAATGCAGTTGGTGCTTATCAACAACTACACATACTACCAAATGTTAGCCAGTACTCCAGTAGTAAGACTTGGACTTTCTCGAGCCGGACAGGCAGAGTCGAATGCAAAGCGAAGGTCAGATTGGAGGAGAATAAAACAATTACGCCTTAGAACCTTCTCCATAAGCACCCGCCTCCCGTGTACGGCGTCACTTGAGACGGCATCGTAATAAAATCGAGGAGTATGATAGTTACTTCATACCAGATCACTGGCATTAGCCACCAACTTTTACCAGGAAAGGAATTAAAACAAGCTTTAAAAATAGTCATGCATTGACAGCAAATCTGGGAATGGATCTACCTAAAGAAGCGTTTATTATACCCAATAGCATCCCCAAATGTGTGGTAAATATGACTTACCTAATAGTTGAGGATATGTTACTTGTATTACCTGGCTGCGGGATGTCTGCTGTGTAGCTCGCCTTTTTTTTAATTTACTGTCATTTTTCTTTGATTCATTAACTGTCTATTGCTCTATCTATAAGAACGTAATAAGGTCTGTATTTCCAGTATAAAGGATAGAAATCTTAAATCAAGCTGCTTGTTGTTAGTGTTAACATAATATCTGTACTGATTACATACATAAAGTTTATCATATCACGAAAGATGGGAAATATCTAAAGCTTTGAATTGGTGGCAGTCGTCGATAACAATGACAGAGTCTACCCAACGAAAACGTGGCATAAAGATTGTTGAACGTTGGATAATGGCAACGTTTTACGACCTCAAAAGCAAGTCATAAAAGTCGCAAAAATTTTATATCTAGACTTTACTACATTTACTGTAACAATTTACTTGAATATTTTTAGTAATTAAGTTTTAGCCACATATAAGTATATAAATGATCGTTTATTTATGAGTGCACAACTTATTTCTTACAAACTTTGTTAGTTTTGAACAAAGATGCGATTGTCTAAATCAATCTAATCTAAATCAATCAGTTCAAAACGTACGTTATGATCTGTCAAACAGGAAAGAACAAAGCGTTTGACACATCATACCGTACGTTTTGAACTGTCAAATGAATACGATTGTTTTACACAATTCCACCTCTGATAAGTTTGTACAACTGTCAAAAATGTTCTGTCTCAAACATCACGCCGCGACTGTATCGAATCTTAGAGTAGTGCAGGGTGTAAAGTTTGACATTTTGCGACTGCTTCGATGTTGCATTCACTGCAGTCGCGACATTGACAAATAATGTACTGTATATTGGCGACTGCGTCGAAACTAACGCGCGTTAGTATCGATGCAGTCGCGCTTCTTTATCGATACTAACGTGCGACAGCATCGATGCCAAATTAAATCGGTTCATTGCGTGAGTCACAATGCTGTCTGTATCGATTGAAAACTTTTGACAGCTTATTTTGATAGTATTATATCTTGACTTTTATAGATCTAACAATGGCGAAAAAGTAGAAAGCATTAGCGTACATAGAATAATTGTCTTTATTAATTGTTCTAAATTATAAACGTCAGTAGCTATACCGAGGTACAGTGAATACTAAATTTACTAGAATAATAACCGGAGGAGTGCGAGACGGAATAGCGCATTGCGGATTTCCTGCCTACTTTAATTGAATATAGGGGATCCCCTTGAAATGTGTTTTTTTTTTTTTTTTTTGTTGACGTTACTATTAAGGGTTCCATTGTTTTACTATTTGGCTACGGAACCCTAAAAAGCTTTCTTTTTGACACTGTTTATTACGGTGCTTTGGATTAAAACGATATCGTTCTAGTGCCGGACGTAGTCCCTGGAACTATTGAGGCACAGAACTACACATGTCTAGTAGTAGATATTTTGATATAACTTTGATTATTGATAAAACTCTTTAATTTGAAAGATTGTTATTTGTTTTGTAATAATGGTGCCCACTTGTATAACGCGGGTCGCAAGCTCGACGCATATTACTCGCGCAAATTTAAAGTTTATATTTGCTTTAGAGATTTTATTTATAATTTGTATATTTAATTGGAAGGAAATTAAAAAAGATATGCTATATTACAGTTTTCACTAGAAAACTAACTTAAGGTCTCTGAGCTGAACTGCGAACGGACGGACAGATGGACATGGCGAAACAATAAGGGACTTGTTGGACTAAGGAGGAGTGTGACAGTAGAGCATTACCCAGCTGTAGGATGTATGCATAAATCTTTATTTATTAATTTAAATGTTTAATTATAATTTCAATATACCCCTGCCTTTCAAAACATTATTGCTCCAAAAATACTTTAGTGCATATGAGATAGAAAACTTTAATACCATACTATCTTTACTGGTTTACAAAAAATCATTTTTTTTTTCAGGTATTCTATATAAAATGGTGGAAACCTCAAAGGGCAATCATCTGATAATGATAAACGACTATACATACTATAAAGTATATGGACAAGTGTGGGTGTGTTCCAGCAGAACTACATTTCGATGTAAAGCTAAGGTCAAATTGAGTGCAGATCGTACTATCATATCGTCCAGTTTGACCCACACACATCCTGCAGCAAAACATCATACCACGAAAGATGGGAAATATGTCAAGCTGTGAATAAAAGTTGTGCTAACAATGAATGACATAAAATCTAACCAACGAGAGCATGATCCTTAAAAAGATTTAAAATAAATTAATAACTTTACTGTCTAACAAACAGATTTAAATGTCACTCTCATATCGTGTGAAACTTTTACAACCGCAGCGCCACCTGCCGAGAAGTCAGACTTAAACCGAATGACATCAACATATTATTATTATTATTAGCTTTATTTACGTTGCAAATAGTTTTGAACTACGATTTACCGTAAGATACTGGCGAGAAACTCGCATTTTAGTGTATATATTCTCTCAACACCCCGAACGATTTGTTTGACAATATCGCTAGATTATGGATAAGGATATCTCCATAGATATCCTATGTTGAATTTGGTTTAGTTTTTTAATATTGCTTAAAGCCTATGCTTTAATGACCAAAAAACTTAAAATAACGTATTCATCTTATATTTAGGAGAAACCTTGGATTTATTCGTCCATGGGAGAAACACATTCTTTTGGAGTCTGTGCATGATGTGTATAGTCTGTTTGTAAACTTGACATCATGTTCCAAATCCAGAAGAATGTGTTTCTCCAAAATAGAAGACGAATACGGTATTTCAAGCATTTTAGTCATTTATTTCAATTTATTATTATTTTTTGTTGCATATTTGAAAAACACTGAACAACTTAATGCGTGACAAATAAAATTATTGCCTTCAAAAACTGACCAACAAGCTAACGTACTCTAACAGTCTACGCACACAAAAACTACTGGACCGATTTTGATGAAATTAACATTTTATCACTGTAAAATACAAACATTCAATTATAGAAATATACATATATACATACACTTACGAATAGATACATACATTTAGTGCTATGTACTTAGGCAGTACTTATATAAATAGTTAACTATAAGTTCACGTAATTGGATATAAATGTCTTTATAATAGACAGATAATTATGTTTAACATATAAGGTTCCGTGATCACTTATTTTAATCTATTCTCTATACCAGTGTTCCAGTGTTCCGCTAATTGTGTGTCACTAGTTATTGTGTCTCGAAAAAAAAAGGTTATCTTAGAACTTAATAAATAACATTATAACCTTTTTTTGTGAAGGTAAGAAAATAACATAGAAAATGATTTTTCATTTGTGGTGTATTTTTAAACGTGTTCTTTTTCCTAGATGTACCATAAACCCAAAAAGTTTGCGAAACACTGCTCAAAGCTCAAAGCAGGTATCTTCCATACCTGCTTTGAGCTTTGAGCAGTGTTTCGCAAACTTTTACTTGCTTTTTAAATTGCGCATTGTAAGTTTAATGTTATGCTTCGTTCTCGTTTTGCAAACTACTGCATAAGTGTATCATTAAGAAATTAATAAAAATAAGATTTCTTTCTGTTTGTATTGTACAAATAAATATGTTTTTGAAAAAGAGCTTGACAGTTTTTGCAATGGAGCTTAAAAAATAACTACCTACCTGAAATAATTCCCGACCTCAAGCATTAATCAACGGAACTTTATTGTCTTTTGCAGAATTGGATTTCAAAATAATAAATTCATCGAGAGGAGGTTTCCTATTGATGATAGATAGTTTTACATTCTACAAACAAGGGTCTAGAGGTAAGATGTATATATGCACGAATAAGTATACACATGAATGCCTTGCCAAAGTGAGTTTGGAAAGTCCTACCAAAGTCGTTGCAATCAATCTTGAGCACAACCATAGTCCACCTGTCTACCACGTCACTAAAGAGGGGAGATATGTAAAAATGAGCTAAATGAGATGCCACTGGGCACAGCTTACAGCGAAGCTACGTGCGTTGCCGTGCGTGATGTTCTTACTTAAATGTAGAACAACGGAGTTGCGACGCATCGCAATCAAAGCGTCGCGACGCTCCGACATCGCGCGACGCGACGCCTCAAAGCATCGCAAATGTTCGTGTGATATTGCATTCACTTGTTTTGAGTTCTGGTTACAACAAATAGACCGCAGTCGTCCCTGTATCAGAAGTTAAGATATAGGTAGTATTAGTTTAATTATAATCTAAGTAAGGTATAATAAAGATCAAGAGACTAATTAAACAGCTAATATTTTGACGACCTCCGTGGTCGAGTGGCTAGCACGCTGGTTTCAAGCGTCGCCATCTCGTGAGGTTCCGGGTTCGATTCCCGGTCGGGTCAATGTAGAAAATGATCTTTTCTATATTGTCTCGGGTCTGGGTGTTGTGGTACCACCGTTGTGTATGATTTCCATAACACAAATGCATTGGTTACTTACTTTGGGATCAGAGCTATGTATGTGATTGGTGTCCAATATATTTAAAAAAAAAGCTAATATCTTAGTCTGTAGAGTAGTTAGTAAAATATAATTAATTAGTAATATGCAAAACTTTATGATGTTATTTTGTAAGCCTAAGAGCCGGTGGAAAGTCGACCTTTAAGGATCTAATAACTCAATCAGACATATTTTTGATCAAATATATTTCTATATATGTAATAAATTACTATGATTATTTACCCATTAAAAAGTGATCATTGTTTTTTTTTTTAATTTGATCAAATTTGTTTTATTACTCTTTTTATTACCGAATGAGTTTTATCTCATTGATAGTTATTGACGATAATTATTGTAAGTCAATAGAAAAAAGCCTCTTTCGTCAGTTAATTTATGTAAATGTAGGAAGTATGAAATTATAAAGCCATGGTAAAGGTTGTCTGGAAGAGATCAATTATAGCGATAAGACCGCCTAAATTGTACATTTCCTCGAAATGAATTTGAAATGAACCTATCTGGTGTGTATGAAAGATTTTTCTTATATTATGGTTTTCAACAAGTGCTGAGCAGCATGTTAAAGTTGATACAGACCACTGTATCTGTATCATCGAGTTACCAGATCGATAAAGGTCAATCTACCATGTTCTCCTCTAATATAACGTGTTGTACCAATAAAATATTTAAAAAAATGATCATTCATTAACCTTTAAGGATGACTTGTACCATGAAGAACTAATAAAATTTACACTACCTAATTGTTTTTAATTTTTGAAATGATAATCAGAAAATATTTTACTAACGTGTCAACATATAAGTTCTTCCTGTATTGGCTTATGATATTAAAATAAGAAGTATTAAATACATATATCTACGAAACATTCAAAGCAAAATGTATCTTATAAAATATTATGATCATAAATAAATGTTTAGACACGTAAAGGGGCTTGTTGGCCTAAGAACCCGATTGCTGGTTTGCCGTTCCTTACTCATAAAAGTTTAAATTCCTTAGGCATGTTGACTTTTATGAGTAAGGACAGATGATTCGATACTATAAACAGCAAAACATCCGGTTGCCGTCAGCGCCTACTTGAATCCTTGACTTCTTAGCGAAGAAGTTATATCTGTTTGCGTGAGTGTAATCTGACACCGCGCGACTGTCGCGCAATAACGCATGCGCACGCGGTCCGACACTGACGCTTCGTTTTATCGTGCGATAGTTGCGCTGTGGCCTCGGAGGACTATCCAAAACTTTTTTATATGATTTTTAAATTACTTACCGATTCTTTATTAAAGTACTATTTAAAACCGCTCTAAACTAATATTCATATCCATATTGTTTCAGAATCACGACCACTTTTAAAAAAAATACCGTTGACACCTGCTGAAAAACAGCGCAGGTATAGAGAAAAACTTAAAAAGGACCCGAAGAAGTATGCCCAATATAAAAAGAAGAATTTAGACAGTTATTACGCTAAAAGAAGACGGTTAGTAAAAGATATGACGCCGGAGGAGCATCAAGCATCTAAAAATAAATGGAAAAGCATAAAAAAGAAATCTCGTCGTGAGAATATTAATAAACCAGCCACCCAACATAGGACGATATTGGAAGCAATCAGAATCGCTTTGAAAGAGGAAATCGATACAGATAGTAATTGACTAAATAAAGGTTATTAATGTGCTCTCCGATCATGGTGGCCTATCTCACCTGAGATGAACTACGTGTATCTGCACGGGACATTCGAGTACTATACATTTTATCTAGTGCTGTTTTAAGTTCTCCCTGAACCTTAACTCTAATAGTTAGGAAAAATAATATTAGGACTCAGTCACATTTAACAAAAGTACATGGACCCTTACGAGATAAAAATGTAACGATTGCGTACCTGGTTAGGGCTAAAAGGTAGGAGAAGTTTTAAATGATAAACTTCTTACCTAAAAGTATCGTATTTGTTTATAAGACACGATACAAAAAGGAAACGAGTTCAAAACGTAGCTGTTACTGAATGATGATTATGGATAAATAAACGTGATTTCAGATGCTGTCTAAAATCTGAAACTCTATTTTTTAATCATTCGCGTCAGTATTTCGATTGTTTCTCGTTCGAAAATTAATTAAAAGTCAACAAAAATCACTCTACATAGAGACTCTGGTAGTTAAAAAATTAAGCAATCTTTTTTTTATCACTCCATATGGCTGCGAACAGACTTTTAATCTGGTCATATTGACGCGAGTGATTCAAAGGTAGGGCCCCTGGGACCTCTTGTTGAAGCCTTATTACTATACCATGCCTAATGCTTTGACCGATTCTTGTATTTAATTACTTTTTTCGTGCCTACTGAACTATTGTTGAATTTATAATAAGTTTCAATATTTACACTGTCATAACATATTAAGAGTAATTCATGAATTAATTTATCTATTACGACCTCGGTGGTGTAGTGGCTTAACACGCTGGATTCAAGGCGTCACCGCTCCGTGGTCCCAGGTTCGATTCCCGGTCGGGTCAATATAGAAATCAAAATTTTCTATAGTGTCTATAGGGTCTGGGTGTTGTGGTACCACCGTTGTGTCTGATTTTCATAACACAAGTGCATTAGCTACTTACTTTGGGATCGGAGCAATGTATGTGATTGGTGTCCAATAACTTTTAAAAAAAACCTACTTTGTTTTACTTGAACCTGAATTACTTATTTTTTACTTTGAAGTAAGGATTTTATCGATAATTCATTTTAAGTTCATAATTTTACTTCATAAACCTGTAAATCATTTAATAACAGTGTTGGATGTAGTTTTTTGGAGAAATAAACATTATGGTGAATTTTTAAACAATAATGTAAAATAAATGTAATATACCTACTCAAAGAGGCTACATGCAAGGTTTCAAATGGTTAGTCTAAATTATGTATTTAAATATGTAAGTAACTTCAATAAATAAAATAAAATAAATTATTATCAATTTTAAGGCAGCTCAATTCCGACTCAGTGAATCGAATATTATCAATATAATAATAATACTACAATGGTACGAATATTAATATTTATATTGTGTAGTTACAATAATGTTATAAATATTATGCGAAATCGCAATTGGAATTGCTTATTTTACAGTAAAGCTGAGCCGCTTACCTATCAAAGTCAAAACTGCATCGCAATACGCACCCTGATCCCGACGTAAGTAGCTTATGCACTTGTCTTATAGAAATCAGAAACGGTGGTACCACAACACCCAGACCCGAGACAATGTAGAAATTTCTGGTTGCTACATTGACCCGACTGGGAATTGGACCCAGGACCTCGAGCGGCAACGCCTTGAATGCGTGCTTAACCACTACACCACGGAGGTCGTAAAAATAGGTATTCGTAGTGATTCAAAATTGCAACCGCCGCTGGAGATTAAAAATCTTATAACGCTTGCCAACAAGCAACGCCACTACAAAGAAAAAAATACGGAAGATCCAAAAAATATGCTGAACTTCAAAGGTAGGATATTGAATGTAAACAGAGAGTTGGTGTAATTAGAATGCAAAGAAGCCTAAAGCAGATATATAAATATTATATCCATAAAAGTGATTAGTTCCAAGTGAATGTAAATATATATCCAATCTCAGCATGGCTCACTTTTGGAAAAAAGAAGATTAATTGTAAAAGAGGAAATTGGGAGTAATATTTACTTACCCAAAAAAGGTTAAAATTAGCTTTACGGTAAACAATCAAGAAAAATACTCCGCATTGTTTGATTTTGCAATAAGTTGTTGAACATTATCACCGAGAAAAAGCTGAAAATCTTACCTACCTGCTGAAAATCTTACTTACCTCGGTAATTATAGTATGGTTTTATTTTTTCAAGTTATCGGTATAGTCATGAAAGTTTTTGTAAATTACTTTCGAGTCACTATAAGAATTCTATCAACGTGACTTTCTTTACGTACCAAATAAACACTTTTAAAGTCTTATTGTGTAGCCATTAAATGTATTTAAGTACGCTTTTACTGGTACCTATTGAAACTTTTATTTTAGCTTGAAGATTTTTCATTTCACCTTCACAGCCTCTTATTGCCACCGCCTCTAAGTGGCCACTGCTCTACAAAGTAAGTCTGCCATCAGATAAGATCCCTCCTAATATATCCCTTCTTGTGTATTTCAGCAATCAAGTACTTTATGGTTGACACGGGCCGCGGTGGAAAACTGGTCATGATAGGAGGATACACCTTCTCGAAAATGAACAAATGCAACGTCTGGACCTGCTCTAACAGGTACAAGCAAAAATGCCAAGCTAAAATCAAGCTTGTCGATGACATGATCTTCATGTACTCTCTGGACCACAACCATCCACCGCCAAGTTTTCGTTTGAAGAAAGATGGGACTTATATGAAGATAAGGGATTAGAACTCACCACTAGATCAAGTGATTCCCGATACAACGCTTATGTCACATACTCGTACCTATATTTATCATGTTTCATCAAAACTCTACTAGCTTTATTTTTAATCACTTGCGTCAAAATGCGTTACTCTTTTCAAATTCTCTGCTGCGATGTTTTATCAGAATTTCATTCGGAAACATATTGACGCGAGTCATTCATCAAACTTTTTCACGATACTTAAAATTCAACCTAATAGTAAACACATAATCAAACATAATATTATACTCAAGGGCATCCGCTGCTGAATCGTGCTACGTCATGGTATGGTGTGGTCAAGATCTCAGCCGCTGAACCACTTTCAAACGAAAATCGCTCACACGCGAAACAAAAACTTTCGTCACTTCCAACAAAAGACGACCGGATGTGCAAGATATTTATAATCTTATAGTGGTTAGGCGGTGGAGACCTTCTATGTACACACGCTCCACTGCTACGACTAATACGAAGCGGGTGATTTTACGACAAAGTAGAATTTTATTATTTCTGTAAATAGATAAATGTTTCGACCTTGATCTTTTTGAACCCTGTTACTTGAATTATAAATATTCTAAGAATACTACTAGTTTTCATTTGACTCAACTGCATGATTGGTATAAAATGCATACCGTGCGTTCGTATCTAATGCATAAGATACACGATCTTACTATTCTATTGTACTGGTATTATGATTATGAAGGCAGGATAGAAAGAAATAACGGCAGAAATAAAACGATTTAGAAATACGTTTTTTCAGAATATATAAAAATGCAACTTAGTTTTAAAATGAGAGCCGTTTTGAAATCTTAAAAGCACAATACCTATTTCTTTTGAGATATATATATATATATATATATATATATATTATTCTAAACTATTAAGTTATTTATTTTTGTAAAGTAACTTAAAGACTTCAAAAAAATGAGTTTTCGTTCTAGACTTATATCTATACCAACATTGTTTCAGGATCACAATCCCTTTTAAAAATAAAACCGTTGACACCTGCCGAAAGACAACGCCGGTATAGAGAAAGACTTAAAAATGACCCGAAAAAGTATGCTGAATATAAAAAGAAGCATTTAGACACTTATTACGCTAAAAGAAGACGGTTAGTAAAAGATATGACGCCGGAAGAGCATCAAGCAGCTAAAAATAAATGGAAAAGCGTAAATAAGCAACGTCGTCGTAAGAATATCAATAAACCAGCCACCCAGCATGGGACGATATTGCAAGCAATTAGATCCGCTATGAAAGAGGAAATTAATACAGATAGTAATTGACTTAATATAGGTTTTAAATGTGCTCCGATCATGTTGGCCTATCTCAACTGAGATGAACCATCTGTACGGGACATACGAGTACTTAATCAGTGCTGCTTCAAGTTCCATCAGATACCCACAGTAGACCCATCCAGATACGCAAACGTTTATGTATTAGTAGGGGTTTTAAAAATGTAGGGGTTGTTTAATTATAAATTATAAACGTAAAAGTATTCGTCACACGATACAAATGGTAACGAGTTCGATAAGTTGTTGTTAAATAATTGCATTTGGGTCAATATTTATTTAGAGAAACTATCTTAATATTATAACTCTTTCATAGTTCGAATATCAATTAAAAGTCAAAAGAAAATGCTAAATAGAGAAACGGGTAGTTACGAAATTAAGTAATATTTTTATTAATCTCTGCCATGTGGATTTAAACATTTTCATCTGATGGTTCAAAAGCAGATGAATGGGACCTCTTACATAAGCCAGCCACTGCCTTATCACTAAAGCATGCGAAGCCGTAGGCTGATTTCATAAAAATAACCATGCATAAGTTATCTTTGACTGGTTCTTGAACAAAAACATTTTATTCATACCTACTGAACAACTGTTGAACTTATTAAACGTTTCCATATTTTTTATACATTTATTAAAATTACATGAATCAATTGACTTTTTTTGACTTCTATGTAAAACCTGAATCAACTTCATTATTATTTAACATTGAAATATTGATTTCACTGGTAATTCATTTAAAGTTCATATCCCACTTTATATATAGACTAGCGGTCCCCCGCGACTTCGTCCGCGTAAATTTTGGATTTCCTGCGAGCATTATTTTGGCGCGGAGTTTTTATTCAAACTTATACCTTTTTAAGATAGCTATTGAGATCAAATGATGTTTATATTTTGATTAAAAAAATAAAGTAAATTTCTTCCTTGTGTTATATAAATACCAGTCATCGACTATAAATGGAACATACATTTTAGCTCACTATACTAATAATACTCTCTGTCTCTGATAAGTTTGCTCCTGAAAAACAAACTACACACACACACACAATCATAAACACCTTTTTTTCTTTTTTATTTGATTTTCTTATATTATTATTATTTTTTTAATTTTCTATGATATTTTTTAATTATGTGTGTGTACTGCGATTTTGTTCGTTTAGTCATTTCGCATTATTGAGTTATATTATTTTACTTTATAAAATAATAAGCACATAAGAATAAAAAAGTTGAATTATTTGCTTTGCGATTGTACAGGAATGAAATGGCGATATCAGCAGGAACTAATAAAGTTT
This sequence comes from Pyrausta purpuralis, assembly GCA_963924145.1. Lineage (NCBI taxonomy): Eukaryota > Metazoa > Arthropoda > Insecta > Lepidoptera > Crambidae > Pyrausta > Pyrausta purpuralis. The sequence goes on from OZ001643.1 coordinate 28,221,740, forward strand.
AATGATAAAAAACCGGCCAAGTGCGAGTCGGACTCTGTGGGGTTACTGAGGGTTCCGTGCCAACTTTTACAAAATTAGGGAATCCACTCAGTAGAATACCACAATATTTTGTTGACAGCAAATATAACTTTGTTTTTCATAATGTTTGTATGAAGTACAAAGTTATGTTTGCGGTTGTTGAAAATGTGCTTTATCTCAAAAACTTCTCGTTCGATTCCATCCGAATCAATTGTTTCGTTGAAATTATTTGTTAAGATCTACATTATATATATTTTTTTATTTACACTCGCTTATTTAAGAAGTTAGATGGGGGGACGCCCATTTTACCACTTTGGAAGCGTCTAGCTATGAAACGTTAGATTTTAAAAGAAAATGGTTTTAGAAACCTCTGTGTCATTTTAAAAGACCTATCCATAGACACCCCACCCCACCCCACACACATTGGTTTGTCAAAAAATATATTTTTTGGTTTTAGTTTTATGTATGGGAGCGGTTAACAGGATACGTCTTTCTACCAAATTTCAACAGTGTGATGTTTATACTCAAAGAATAAAATGTCTGTGACATACGGACGGACAAACAGACAGACAGGCAGACTTGACGAAACTATAAGGGTTCCGTTTTTTGCCATTCGGCTACGGAACCCTAAAAAGTGCCAAATATTAAACGGGAGTTATTTCAACCTTCATGTTTTTTTCATTTTTTTTAATTAATTTTCAGTTATAGGATATGTAGTTTAATTTACTTACTAACAACACTTAATGGGTTAGATAATTATATTTAGATTTTATGTTTGTTATAGTTCGACATTTAAGAGTCACTAAATAAGTATGTACAACATGATAATCCAGATGGAAACATTTTGGCAGAGTTTAAATTTCATTTCAGGTTTACCAATTTAGCTATTTGGGAAAAATCGAGTTTTGCCGCGAGTTAAAAAAGAGTACAGCGCCGTCTATGACCGATAAACTGAACCAGAGTCACTAAGAGCAGTTGAATCAACTGATGATTTTGATAAATATTAAATTCATGATATCTTTTGAATAGTATGTCCTAATCGTAAAGTATGTCCTATCCTGTCTTTTGAATAATTCAAAAAGTTATTTACAGGTATTAATATAACCTTGAATATTAATTTGTTTATTTGGATAAGGATTAATAACAAGGTACGAATATGTAACCTACTTTGTACCGTCCTTAATCTTACATTAAAAATGAGTTATAGTGGCGTATCTGTTATAGTTAAACATATAGTATCGCGGACTTTATTGTAAATAATGATGTCCTCTACAAAACTGTGTTACATTATTTTGCTCTATTGTCAATAGTTTTCGCAGCGTTCGCAATTTAATGATTTTCCTATCACACCTTCGATTACATAATCGAAGTTTTCATACGGATCCCTTACTTTTTTGATAATGTAATATAGCCCATGTCCATCGCAGATAAACCAGGATTCTTACGGTGAAAGAATTTTTCAAATCGGTCCAGTAGTTTCGGAGCCTATTCGATGCAAATAAACAAACAAACAAACAAATCTTTCCTCTTTATAATATAAGTATAGATAAATCAAATGATAACAGTGTCGGACGTAGATTTTTAGAGAAATATATTTTCTGGTGGGTTTGTACGCAATAGCACAAAAAACGATTAATTTTTAAAGAGGAAGTCAACACTAATGTGTATAAACTTAAAAGAGGTAGTGAAAAGCAAAAAGATCTCATACGCACTGAAAAAAGATAAAATATTGGATTAAAAATATCTTATCAGCACTGGCTAAAAGTCCATCAAAAATGGTGTCGCTGCAAACAATAATGATTATGTCAACTTTTAAGATTGAACAATTCACAATCAACAATGACAATGAGTGGTAAGATTGGTTCAGTTTAGTTTAGTTTGTGAGTCTCAATAAAATACTTTCTGTATTTGCTTAGAATATAGGGATCAAAAGAAGTTTATTGTATGATGCGACATGCGAAATATGTATCATCCTTCTATATGCTGCATGATATTACAACTTATACACTACGGAATCTACAACGTGTAACGTTAAATGCCCAGGACCTGAAAATAGTATTAACGGTATTACTAGCAAAATTGAACCACTGTTTAATACCCATTTATAGTATTTTTTTATTCTTCTTGAAAATGTGATATAACATAACATTAATATAACATAATATTATTGTGATACTATGATAGATAATTAATGAGATCCAAAGCTGCTTAGTATTTATCTTTCTTGAAATTACAAATGTATGATATAAGTGATGAAAAATAATATATCGTCTTCGGATTCTCAAAGCGCAATGTCCAAAAAATCGCGGGCTCGCCGCCTCCGGTGTGACGTCGCGGTTCATGCTGTCACGTCACTTAGTGTTCTGGTTAATACCAGAATGTGTTGCCTGTGTCGGAAGTCTCGACATAGTTCCGTGTAAAACCACCAGGTGGCGCTCGAAAAATGCTGAGACAAAATTGGTGTTTTCGTGTATTTATTGATTGAGAAGAATTTTTGAATGATGCTTAAAAAACTACAAATATTTTTTAAGATTTATAAAAGATATAGCTACGTAAGTTAAAAAGATATTTGATGAATTAGAAAATCATAAAATTGAAATTGTCGACGCGAAATGTCAAAAATGATGCATCAGACTTCGCCCCCTGGTATACTGTTGAATTCAGGTCCGCCCATAAAATTATTATCCCTTTGGAATAGAACGACAAAAGCGAGATGTCACTAGCAGCAAACTGTGTGCTAAAAAGAGATGGGTAGCAGAACCATTTTTGTCAGATGTCAAACAGTTGACCGCCCTGCAGAAGCTCGCTGAAAATTACGTGCATTTGATTTTTTATATTTAAAAGTGAAATTGTGTATATTTTGGAGAAATGATGCGTCTGAAACATGGTGACTTGATCGGTGATTGATTCTTATGCATTACAGCGGCATAACCCCAATAAATAATCATTTAACAGGTAGATTAGTCCAAATCGAAGCCTCTTAATACACGACTTATATTTACCAATGCGCTTCAAACTTAAAGTACGCAGTTTGATTATTCTATTCTACAAACGTTAATTTACGTAAAAAATAAAGACAGAATAACACAGGGAATGTATATCGACGAATATTTTGTATAATAAAATAACATTTAGTTTTACACTAGAGCTGCATGTTCAATATTTTGTGCCGACTGTTTATCATGCAGTAAACTACTATATTTAACTTAGGAACATTGTTATAAATCACCTGATCGAAAGGTAATCTCATTTAAAGCTACAAATGTTACTTACTTATGTTAGTTACTGACATCTTAAATCGGTTTCGTTTGACAGCTTTTACTTGTCCTTCTATTTCGATAGGAATATTAATTTTATGGGTCCGCCTAAATATGTTTAATTTTGTATTTTTGTGCGTTAAGTTTTAAATATAAAATGTGTCTTAAAATTTAAGTATTATAGGTTTAGTATTTTTTTCATATTAGTATAATTAAGTAGTAATTGAGTTTCTTCTTGCTTGAGTAAATAATGTTCGGTAAACGGTATATTTAAAGAAATAGTTCTTGAAATAGTTTGATTTATTATAATAATTTAAAATATAATAAATCAAATATATAAGAAATAAAATGTAAAAAATCAATTTTGTCAATTCATGGACCCGACCATGGAATGAGATGAGCAGAAAGACGTTTTTTTGCATTCACAGACATTTTATTATAATTTGGAAATAAATTAATCAATCAAGTTTAGATCTTACCTATCTATTACAACTAAACGAGAGATGAAGATTGTCGATAGTTCAACCACATAGTAGGAAATTGATATACTTGCTTATTAGTGACCTACAACTAATGCTCTATTTTCCTTCCAGATGTTCCATATAGATTCATCAATTCATCTTAAGGCGGCAAATTGATAATGATAGACTCGATACATATCAACAGAGGACCAAACACTTTTGGAAGTGCAGTGGCCGGTACTTACACAAATGCAATAGTGAGGTGAAATTGGAAAATAACAGGATTACTTGGTTGCACTTGGATCACAATCACGAAGCACCAAGATACATCATGACCAAGGAAGGGTCGGGAAATAAACTGAAAATTTTTGTCTGTGTCAATATTGTTTTTTCTCTTGTTCTTCTTTAGAATGTAAGTTCTAAGTAAAAAATATTTGAATTTCGCAGGCTAAAATTTATTTTTTGTATAAGTTAAGTTTTGTTTACTTAATAATATATGTGAGAAACATTGCATTCGTCTTTCACATTTAATCCTAAAATTACTTGAAATTAATAAACAATTCCTGCATGTGGCGGTTTATCTCACAGTGACATAAATGTGACTAAAACCCTTGGTAAAGAATGGAATAAAATACGTGCCGTGTCGATATGTACACGAAGCTTAAGTTAAATAAAACAGATTAAACTTAACTGAGAAGTTACCTTATAGTACAAGTATATTTGTTTTAGGATATATCTAACAGTAACAACTCTTTCAGGTATTAAATCAGAAACAGGCACTGATATTATTGGAACAAGCTATCAAATACTTACATCCCAGCGGGGAAAGACGGTACTAATTCGCGACGGACATAAATATAACCAAGATAGGAAAAACAAAGATGGCGCCTGTGTATACAGGTGTTCAAAGAGAACGGTCTGCAAAGCGATACTAATGATTGATGGCAATAACTGCATCAAACGAGATGACGTGCATACTTCTGTACCTGAATTTGCATCGTATGATTAGAAGGTAGACTTTAACAAGCAAATTGATAAATAAACGATTGGGTACCTAATTGATTAAAGCAATCATGTTCTGCTGAGAAAGCTGAGAGTTCTCAAAAATAAAATAAAAATTGCTGCAAGTTACTATGAAACTATGCCTAACACTGTATGAAAATAAATAAATCAAGCCTGATATTGTATGGATAAAAAAAAAAACTTTCACTATAACCAATGCGATTTTACACTACACAATTTCAAACTTATGACAATGTCTTAAACAGGTGACATGCCACTAACGGAGCTCTTTTTTCCAGAATATGAATTTAAAATAATAACCACACCTAAAGGAGGTAAGCTGGCCATGATGAAAAACTACACGTTTTCCAAGACTGGCTCAGAAGTCTGAGTTTGTTCCAACAAGTTTGCTTACAAATGTCCAGCCAGAATAAAGATGCAAGGTCTTGAGAAGATCATGGAGGTACGAATTGACCATAACCATCCGCCACCGTAATATTTTATTACAAAAAACGGGCACTATGTTAATAACACATGGCAGCTCTGTCTTGCATCTGCAGATCCGCGATTTTGGCTGCCACACGACTTGATTGTCCCATTGCCTTGTTCTTAAATACTAATTTCATAATATTTTAACTCCCTACAGTAAACATTGTTTTAAGTCAAGTGATGCGCAATAAAGAGTATTCATAATTTTTGTTTATTAATGTATATTATTTTTTATTTTAAAAATATATGTATTATGCGCCGGTTTCTGACACTTACTAGTGGTAATGCAGTCTAGTGCCATAAATTGCCATGTCATAAAGACGAAAACATTAAAACGGCTTTTTTATTAACGAAATACCTACATTTTCAGTTTTCCAATTCAAAAAGATAAAATTACCGATACAGAGAAGACAAGTGGTCACGATAACCGACTGCTACGCACGTCTTCCAAGGCAGGCTCTGGAAAGAAAGTCTGGGTTTGCTCTAACAAGATAGCTTTCCAGTATGCCAAGATAAAGATGCAGGGTCTTGAGTAATTCGGTTACATATCGTAAAAAATAATTTTGTAACTTAAAATTTCCGTGTGAACTTACCTTCATTATCTTTAAGCGTTCTAACATAATTGATGTAGAATAAGTAGTTATTTTATTTATCGTTTTTATTTTGAGTAGTGAACTGGGGTGGAGATTGCTTTAATCCTTTCAAGTTCCAGGCAGTATAAATCCCACTTAACTAGTTCAGTTGCCAAATTGGCTATGCGATGTAACTTAAAAAAATGAAAAGTACTTTTATTTCTCACTCTCTCGTATGGTGCTGTCCCACGCTAATCTGCTGAGTGGATTGTTTGTTATAAAAAGTTAATGTACGGCGTGTTTCAAAATATCTTTATAAGTATGGTTAAATGTAGTTGTCCCATACTTCATACGAAATGACGTTCCACATTTGAATTATTTGTTATAGTTTATGATTATGTTTCGATGCTGAAACAGGCCCTTAGTGTGTAATACTTATGAATGAACTTACGAGAAGTTTAAAAAAAAATGTTTTTAGTTATGTAATTTTAGTTAATACATGAATCAGCTGCTCAGCATATTATCTGACACTAGCGGTCCTATGCAACTTCGTCCGCGCGTTTTGAGTTTGCTCCCTCCTCTGCCGTCGCAGCGTAATGGTAATGTTAGTTTAAGCCTTTCAGAATAAATAAGCTATCCCACACATTTTTTTTTAAATTGGTCCAGTAGTTACAGATATTAGCGCGTTAAAATAAAGAAACTTTTTAGCTATATAATATTAGTATAGACAATTATGTACGAGTATCTCTACTTATGTACGAAACTCGAAATCAAAAGTAAACAGTTTGCATGTTGTCTAAACATTTTATTGTACCAATGTTCACCTGCAGTTGGTGGTAGTAGAGGATTGTGCTATAAAAATGTTTTACCAACGGAATACCTTATTTTTCAGACTTGGCATTTAAAATAATCAATTCTCGCAAAAAAGGAGGAAAGCTGGTCATGATAAACAACTACACATTTTACAAGACAGGCTCGAAAGTCTGGGTTTGCTCCAACAAGTTAACTTACCAATGTCCAGCCAAGATAAAGATGCAGGGTCTTGAGAAAGTCATTGAGGCACAAATTGAGCATAACCATCCGCCACCGAGATACTACATCACGAAACAAGGAATTTATGTCAAAATGTAAAGAAGGAGCTCCATTATTGAATCACTCGCGTCAATTATCGGACGGAGTGAATTTCTTTCGAAAACGCAAATAAACAAAATTAAACGTATATCATGCTAAATCTAGGAGTACGCAAGTAGTTACATAATTATTATATTTTTGAGGTTACTGTCGTCGATTTAAATAATGTTCATTGGAAAATCGAACACATTATTATGTTTTAATCATTCTCTTCAGAACAACAACAAAAATATCACGCTATGTTGATGCCTCAATTTATATTACTTGTGATTTTCTTTGTTTAATTTTCGATTAGAAACCTCATAAAATCCACTCAAAAATGATAAAAAGGTACGTAGATTTAGTAAATACTCATGTCAATAATTTACATGATTTTCGTTGATTTCAAATTGATTGTTAAATTAAAATCACTCGTTGTTTTGAAGTGAATGATTAAAAACCTGGGCCCCAAATTCGAATCCGAAAATGCAACGCTTAAAAGCTAGCATGCCAAAAGCACTACAAACATTTATAGACCATCAGGCCGATTCTCGCGGCAATCGAACGTTTTTTGTGTGGTAATTCGATTGCAAATTTAACCGTAAAATCTTTTTAAAAAAATAAGTAAAATATCAACATGTAATAAAACTATCACACAAACAAAATCTAAATACATAAAAATCGTGACCCTGAGAAACCAAAAACTATTGTTTCTTCGACAAAGAAAATTCGATCGGTGAACTTTTTTCTTATACGAATTGCACGAGAATTGCCGCCCATATCTGACACATAGTATTACATTCTAATTAGTCTTGTCCAACACCACATTATCAGTTTGATATTTATTAAAAAACAGAAATTGTATCAAAAATTTGTAAAAATTACCTAATTCGTGCAAAACATGACTGAAAAAAAACGAATAATTAATAAATCAGATTAAATAGGTACCGTGTTAGTATCTTACTACCGCACCTGTAAAATTTGTTCATATTAAATAGTAGTATAAGAATACAATTTACACAAGGAGTGTCAAAAATATTGATACAAATCTATATATAAGTACATTACATTATTAACCAAGCATTTTTTTTATTTCGGTTAGTAAGCATTGTTCGATAGTGGTTTTATGAAGTTTAGATAAACTTAATTCCCTTAACAATTATAATCCCGAATAAATGCTTAATAGTGCTATAAATTTTCAGGGTATGAATTTACAATAATAAACTCACAGAAAGGAGGACACCTGATTATGATAAACGACTACACATTTTCAAAGGCAAGCACATATTTAAAAACCTGGGTTTGTTCCTGCAAGACTGCCTACAAATGCCCCGCCAAGATTAAGATCAAAAACTTGAGCAAGTCGTCGAGGCACAAACCGATCATACCCACCCTCTACCGAGATACTTTATTACTAAACAGGGATATTATGTTAAAATACAATAATTTTAGTAAATGCATGCATTGCATGCAGCAATGTATCAACGTTTAATATAATAAATCTGCTGACATTCATCAACTACCGTTTAGCTCAAGGGCCTTGTTTTTTTAAGTGACGTAAGGTTTGTTTGAACAAAACATAGCACAAACCCATGCAAGCACATTAAATGAAAAAAAAATCATGTTAAGGAAAAAGTTGCTCAGATCAAACTTATTACGTTAGAAAATGAAATAAAAGACGTTTAGTTTTTTTTTATAGCACATTTAATTAAAAATATATGCCTGACGTTTCGAATGCTTTGCAGCATCCGTGGTCACGGGCAAGACAATGGTGTTATTTGTCTTTACAAAGTTATGAAAAATAAAACTACCAGCACTCATTAATATTAATTAACGTTCCTATCCACACAGAAAGAGCTTAGTGTGTCTTAAGATCTTGCAGTATGTGATCTTGCTCGGGTCTTCGAAAGAATCCCTTGCTGGTGGAACTTTCCCATGCTGGCAGATTTTGTTGACGGTCAACAAAATCTGCAGCATGTGTGCATACTTATATGTAAAATCTGCAGTGTGCGCAATACTTTACTTTACTTACTTACTTTACTTTACTTCGCTGGCTCAGCGACCCGAAGTAGATCTTGGCCTCCGACATTAAAGTGCGCCATTCTTCCCTATTATATGCCAAATCTGACCAGTCGGACACTTCTAGCTCTTTCAGGTCTTTGGCAACTTCATCCTTCCAGCGATATCTTGGGCGCCCCACCGGCCGGCGCCCGGAAGGTGGACCAAGATAAGCTGTCTTTAGGGCTCGATCATCTCCTATCCTCTCCACATGTTCTAGCCAGCGAAGTCGGGAAGATTTTATGTCTCCGATGATAAACGGCTCAGACTCTAGCTCTTCTATTTCTCGGTTGTACATCCGCCTCCATACGTCATCTTCTCCTCTTGTTGGTCCCAGAATCTTCCGCAATATTGCACACACTGTGGAAGTGTGTGCAATTACCTAAAATACTCGCTAAAGAACGGCATTTCGTTCCTCGTATGCTACGTAAGGCCATGGAAATGAGGAAAAATCCAAATTTGAACAAAGAAGGTCGGAAAGTTCCACCAGCATGGGATCCTATTATTTTAAAGACCCGAGCAACATCACATGCTGCAAGATCTTAAGCTGCATTTAAAACGTCAGACACAAAGTATCAATAAAATTTTCGCGAAATTAATTCGTAAAGTCTTTCATTTGAATCAGTAGTATTCGCGCAAACGTTAGAACCAAATATATTAAGCAACAATTTAAAACAAATCAATGATTTTTGTTTTTGTTATTTTTCGGTATGACTGGAAAATTATGGGATAAAATGACTGCAAATTTGATCACCCTTAAATCAAGTGTCATTTTGTCAATGAAATTTACCATTGAATACGTGGGAAAAGTATTGTAAGTCCGATGCAAAATACTATATATTATGACTCTGAAGTTTAACCGAATACAACTCATTGGGTAAAACCCTTTAGGGATTTAGCACTTTTCGATTTTTTTTATTTGGAATCATAACAAAAAAAACAAGATGTGTTATTAAGGTTCCGTAGTCCATCTAGGAACCCTTTTAGTTTCAGTACGTCTGTCAGTCTGTCCGCAGTAAAACTTTAATTTGGCGTAGATTTATTTATTTTACATTAATTTTACGTACTTTTGGGGTACCTGTCACACAAGTTACATGAGGATTATGGATTTATTGTAAATCGTCGATATTATATTTAGCTTATTCTCAAATAAATTGTGCGAAAGATTATGATTAGAAGGAACAAAAATGATATATTTAAGTGTCTCAAAGAAATAACAATATGAATGGTAAATAAACGTAACTTAATAACGTACTTTATTTTGTTCAATATTTAATAATTTACTATCAAGATAAACCCATAAATTATTTTCATAGTTTGTCACTGTAAATTGCACATTTACGATTGGATAAGAAATTGCATAGCGTAAGACACAGGTTCAAGTCCTTGCCTGTTATCGAGCTGTAAGTTACAACCAAAGTGATTTGTAGTTGTACAACAAAAGTGTTTGTTACAATCAGCGTATACAACTTTTATTTTAAAACACAAATGCAAGCAACTGTTTAGTGTTGTAACGGTATTTACTGTTATAACACACCTAGTTATCCTCTGTAGTTGACTGAAGATTTCCTACAAATATATATATATTGTATGTATATATTTTAGCAGTTCATTAATTTTAATTGTTTTTAATGTCTAACATGAGCTTTTTTACAGGCCTTAGTTTTCATTACACATACATACAGTCACCGAAAAACAAAAAACCGTTACTGATGCTTCAGAACTACACGTTTGCTCAAACTACATGCGACAGAAGATATTGGAACTGCAGCAAAAAATTCTCAGTTAAGTGTCCGGCCAAATTAACATTTAACTACGAGGGACAGCTGGTTAAATACAACCTCAATCATAATCATGATCCTCCGCAGTATGTTAAGACTCAAGACGGAAAGTATGTTAGAATTTAAAAATATAATTAGACATTAGTGTTTGTCTAAAAGGCAGTCCACCGATAAGACGGACGGACAGTTGACCTTGTAAAGATCGCAGCATCACACTGGATGCAGACTGCTTTAACTGCATTAATGCAAAAGTTCTGCTGAGTAGACCAACCCGGAGGGATACCATTTCATGCCTGATGTTGTAATTATTTGTTTTCAGTGTCATACGGCAAGACGAAGCGAGGAGCGCGCGTCATATTGGTGAACGAATACAAATTCACCAAGCACAGAACCACGGGTGTAAAAACAAGATTGTGGTGCGCGACACATCGGCAAAGAGGCTGCAGTGCAAGCTTCTTTACGGTGGAAGGCAATTTCTTCAGAATCTGCAATGAACACAACCATGTTTTTAATCCCTCAAGCGTATGTGAACGAGTCACAATGCAAATTCTATTGTTATGCGGTTGCCTGCAACCGCTCGGGTGTTGAAGCATTAAGATTATGATATGCTTGACGAACGGTCAAGACTTGTGATTTTTCTGCTCACTTGTTTAATGAAAAATATGTTGTGATACAGATAAGGGTGATATTGGTCTGTGAGTTAAGCATTGGCTGTGTTTTATCTATTGATCGCAATATGACATCTAAAGTATAAATTACAGAATTTGTCTTCTGAATACCAAACATTACTCATAAGTAATCAAAAGTAAAAATACTCTGCTAATATTTTTGTTTGCTTACATTAAAACGTATGAAAAGGTAGATTCATATTTAGTTATTTTTTTCTCTTATTGGTGTATTGACTTTGTTATGTTTTGACTTATAAGTCGTGAAAGATATGACTAAGTTCGTATGGCACCATGGTTATTTGTATATTTTCTCACTAAAAAGTTATGGTTGGTACAATTTGGTTTTCTTCTTTACAAGTACTCCGTGACAGCGCGACATTTGATGAACCACATACAAAATAATATTGAGTTGAACCACTAGATACACCCCCTATGAGATGTTTCTTTACAATTGGTTTAGCTATGTTTTCTTAAATCTTTGATTACAGTACAATGGCTGCATGCGTCCCGTGACTTTTCACGGAAACAGCAGAAAATCGCATTCAGGGCGGGTGACCGATTTTTATAACTATTTACATATTTATCCTGTCTGACAGGAATATTAAATAGTTATGATGCCAATCTCAATGACGCTTTTAATAAAGTATTAGGATGCAGCAAAACTTCTAAACGTATGTATAATAACGCAAACTTCTAGTTAAATTAGCCAGTCAATTGGACGCCAAAGCAGTTCATGAAACGCCGGCATCCAGTGAAATGGCTAGGTCGAAATAATTCGAAACTTTACGTTTAACAACTTGGCGTATTGAAAGTTAGTCCCTTCAAGATTCAACCAATTGATTCAATTATTGTTCTGTATATCCACCACAGTGCCACTAAAACCAATATGGCGTGAATAGCGCCAATTTACCGGTTAAAACGTTAGCTTATTTATTGAAGAAGGCCAGACTATAAAACATCACGCTGTAATGGGAGAGGAGGAGAAGGAGAAAACTCTCAACATGCGGACGAATTCACGGGAGACCGCTAGTACCTTTTAAAACCACAATATCTTTCAAAGACACACTTAACTTAATTACAAACCTTACAACTTTTTTTCGTTTCAGCACTACTATGTGGCAATTTATTTGCTATGCATACGCTTCAAAAAGGAAAACGAAGAAGACGCTGTCTTGGGTGTTATGAAAAATTAGGGCTTTCAGTAAATAGTTTATTACGTTCAATGTGAAAAAATATTCTGTTTTCACAAAAAATGGTAACATCTGAAATGTTTCCACTCCTAGAAAAGAGATACGAGTTAAAAAAATTGAGTATTTCAAACCACGGATTGTATGAGAATTGGGGTCCTTAGGCAATTAATTATGGCTATTAGTAAATTTGAGACCCTTCGACTAAAAGCGCAGCGTCGGACGTCCTTCGACAAGATGGACGGACGACCTTGTATAGATTGCTGGATCACACTGGATGCAGATCAGTCACTGTGGAAACCGTGGGGGAGGCTTATGTTCAGCAGTGGACGTCCTTTGGCTGATAATGATGATGATTAGTAAACTTGCTTACATAAATACGATAAAGATGTATTTTTTGACCGTTTAAAAACACCTTATTTGAAATACGCAATCATACCTTAAAGTTTTTTTTCGGTCTGTTTTTTTATAGATGTTCTATTTTTTAATAAGTTTTTAGATTTATAAAAATCCTCTTTATTATTATTTTAGATGCAGTCTTCACGACGACGTCTCGTGGCGCGCGCATCATATACATTGCTGGGTACAAGTTCTTCCGCCATCGTCAGAGTAGGATGAAGACGAGGTGGTTCTGCGGAACCCACCACCACTTGGGCTGCAAGGCTGTGGTGTTCACGATAGAACCTGACATCATCGTCAAATACCGTAACGTTCACAACCACCCGCCGAAGGATTATTTGAGTCCAAACTAGTTAAACTTTACGGGCAGTGTTGACTTCTAATTTGGTGACGAGTTGTAATGCAATTATGAGTATTGAATCTTGTCATTGAAGTATGCTAAAGATAGGTCTGGAAGTAAAAAAAAATACGAGCCTATTTTGAGAAAAAAAACATTCAAGTCATGGTTGTAGCAATGCTATGATAAAACGACACTGCAGTACGTACGGTCGGGATCTCTGCGGCCTTACTAAACACAAAAGTAGCCATCACTTCAAACAAAAGATGAAGCAAACTATTTGAGATCTTAAAGTAAGTAATTAGAGCCCTGACACCTCGACTAAACCTCCGTAAAAGGTTATTAGATCTTGGAAGAGTAGAAGGTGTCCAACACCTTCCGAAAGTTTTTTTTTTTTACATTGTTTAAAGTAATGACCAAGAAAAGTGTTTTGAAGAACACAATGTATTTAACCTCTTACTCTGCCTTTATGGAATCTTGCTCGTTATACAGACTCTTTTAATAAACAAAATGTCTGTTTCGTTTTCGACGGCATTGACTTATGGTGTGTCGGTAACAAAAATAATAATGTTTATAGATTTAAAAATATATATTATTTAACATAACATACGAATAAGTGTTGTTAGGCATTGGCTATACTAGGCTAATTATTAATTTTTAAAATACTGACCATGTACATAGTACATAACAATAAATTTTCATTTCCAAAAGCCAAAGTACTTAATCTCGGTTTCACTCTCTATATTCTTCGCTAAACTTGACGATAACCTCATTTTTTTTAACCTTTTCAGTGGCCGTATTCACCACATCATCTCGAGGAGCCAGAACCCTATACATCTCTGGCTTCAGGTTTCTCAGGCATCGTCAGAATGCTGGCCGGACTCGTTGGTACTGCGGCTCTCACCACCACTTAGGCTGCAAGGCAGTGGTCTTCACCGAGGGAGGTGACCAGGTGGTTAAATGTCGTAACAATCATTGTCATCCGCCTCAACGAAACCATTTCCCGATGCGGGGTCATTACCCTTATAATATGCATGCAACTCGTTTGTACAATCTATACTAATATTGCAAATCTGAAAAGTCTGTTTTGTTAAACGTGCTCATTTCAGAAATTACTGGCCCGATTTGTTTTTTAAGTGACTAAGTCGCGTGAAACAAGTATATTTTAATAAAAACAGCTATTGGTTTGAACAATTTTTCTCAGGGGTTCAATAAGGATTATGATGTAGAAATATACGTGTAGTTATTGCACACCATTATACTTTTAATCTGTTTAAATAATAATTAATTAATTGCAATGAATTAAGTTTTATCTAAACTATAAATATTTAATTTGTGTTCAATTTTCAATTTTTAAACAATTTAATAAACTTAATTATCTTATAGTTTTTAATTGTTGTAATGAAATAGCGAGGAATAAATGATTATGATTATGATACAGGACCACTTATGTAATGCGTTGTTGCCAAACAAATAAGTAAGGATGGATAAGAGAGGTTTAAGTGTGGTGATGGTGTGTGATCATGTCCTTTACAAAAAAACAATGTAGGCTTCAATATCAGGAAGGAGGAGGAAGCTTATAAAAAAAATATATACTTAAAATCTCACACGTAGCAATCGCATAAATTAACCATCTATTGCATCTAGGGGCTTGATTTGATAAGGGATACTCCCTTAAGGTTATTTGATCACCTACTATTGAACGTTTTTATAATATTCAGCAATAAACTTTGATGATTAGTAAAAAAGTTCATTATTCATTGATTTATAAGTTTACAGTTTTAGTATCATTTTCTGAATCGTCGACGTGAGAATGCTTACCTACCTTTATCAATGTTAAATTAGGACCTCACTGTCTTAGATATGGCGCAACCTTATGGCTGTATCTAACTCACTTGGCGAAGGCTGCCATACCTAAATTTCAATACTCGTGTTAGCTACTTCGGTACGTAGCCCGCGACGTCGCCATTTCGTCTTCGTGAGATACGGTACTTATAAGGCGATTCGTACGAATCAAGTCCACTTTCAGATGCTGAATTCATGAAGTCCGTCCGAGGCGCCCAAGCCATCCACATATCCGGCTACAGGTTCCTCCGCCACCGCTACCGCAACGGCAAGACGCGGTGGTACTGCGGTACCCACAGGAAGGTGGGCTGCAAGGCTGTCGTCTTCACAGTGGACAACAAGATCATCAGATGTCATAATATACACACACACCACCCCGTCGAGACTATAGGAGAAATATAAGAATTTTATCTAGTTGAGAAGAATTTGATCTAGTTGGCGAGGTATAAATAGTTTATTATAACATAATTGACTTTATTTTAGTGTGATAAATACACAAACTATTTTTTTTTAAAAGGCTGTTTCACAATAGGTAGTGTTATTGGCCCATTATGTTCTACATTCGAAATGATGTTCAATGGAATTATCGATTCTGATTTGTCGATGGTGAAACAGGGCCCTTAGTATCGCATATTGTGCTGATTAACGTAATTTTTATATCACAAAACTCATCTGCCACGGAGCCAAATTTTATGAAAAGCACTTTAAAATTATAAAAGACTTATAGTCCTTATGTTTGGCTGACCAAGTGATAGAGGCATGACTCTGAAAAATCAAGGTGCAGTGTTTTTTTTTTTTGGATTAAATGGATATTATTTTATTTAAATGTTGAATAGTTACTAGCATGGATTATGGAGTTTCTCTACGAGATCGAATCAGAAACGAGGAGATACGTAGAAGAACTAAGGTAACGAACATAGCCTTGAGAATCAGTAAGCTTAAGTGGCAGTGGGCAGGGCGCATAGCGCGAAGAACTGATGGCCGTTGGGGCAGGAAAGTTCTTGATTGGAGACCCTTCGACCAAAAACGCAGCGTAGGACGTCCACCGACAAGATGGACAGACGACCTTAAAAAGATCGAGGGGTCAAACTGGATGCAGACCGCTAGTGATCGGTCGCTGTGAAAAGCCGTGTTGGAGGCCTACGTTCAGCAGTGGATGTCCTTTGGCTGATAATGATGATGGTGATGATGAACATGGATTGACATTTATTTATAAACGCTAAAGAATATTTATAATCGAACTATATTCGATTAATCAAATAACCGTATTGGAAACTGAAAAGTTTGTTTGAACAATGAGCTACAGCCTACGCTGGTGGTTAATTTCGCGGGGGATCGTTAAATCATCATTTAACGAAGTGTTAAGTTAGTTGTATTGTTTTTTAATTCATCCTTTTCTGTATTTAAATTTTTCACACAAAATTACTCAATGAAAACTATCGATGTAAAAACATTTTATTAGAAATAGTAAAACATCGCATTTCAACGTTTACGTCAATTTATTACCAACTTTTCCATTCTGTGCGAGTCACTTTTTTATAATATATGATTTTCGTTTAAAACGGCGGCAATTTCATGTAAAACACTTAAAACTTTTGGAAAAATAATTAAATACGTTAATATTTTATTTACTTACCGCTTAAAAGTAACACCGGTATCTTTTTATATCTAGTGGGTTCTATTGATGCGTGTTTTTAAAACGCAGGACAGCATTTTGGACGTAATTCGTCCATTTACCAAATGTGACCTTGCATATCGCTACGAGCGGGAGTAAGTGATTGTGATGCCGCGCATTCGTTGATGTCCTGGACCATCAATTCATTCGGCACGACGTTCCTTCGGGATTTCCTTTCCATACGTAGTTATATTTATTATAGTTCAATGAGTTTGAAAGATTCTTTGATGACGAGTTTCTTATAACCAGTTTTTGAAGTACTTAGCCTCCAGTTGTGTGTGGTTTATATAAGTCACAATTTGACTTGGATCTACTGTAAATTCCAACAAATTTTTAGTGAGAATAAGTGTTCATGAACCGGGATACAGCTATTATAAGTAATAAAAACGTGCACTAAACTAATGGAATATTTTATTTTACTACATTTCAAGTATTTATCAATCACCTAATTATCACTCTTAAATGTTCGTATGAAAATAAAGAGTTACCAATAAAATCTTTTGTCGTTCGTCGTACATACCTCCAATGCACTTCCTTCTTATAAGAGCGTGGAATTTATAGTTAGTGATGATAAGGCTTTTTTATTATTATATCTAAATTTAACGTTAGTAAGCCTTGATACGGTAAGTTTATGATATTTTGTAAAAATGTTCTAAATGTATGTTACAAAAGTTAATATAACACATTACAGATAAACCTGGTACACAGAACACCCTATCAAGCAATTTGCATATAGAAAATTTAGTTGGCACAGATTTAAGATATTTTTTCGCAAACCCGAATCACGGACATTGGCCCGAAATGATTCCGGCGACTACAGGTTCGAAGAAAAAACGCAGCTATGTCAAATGCAAAGTGTGCTCAAAGAAGGAGATAAGAAAAGAGACTTACTTATGGTGTAAAGGGTGCACAGATAAGAAACCAGCTCTTTGCCCCCTCTGTTTCGAGGAGTGGCACACTGCTGAGCAATTTAAAAAAAATTAGCATATCCAAAAAAGGGAGAAAATTGCATAATACTATTTTGTATTTATACAATAGTCGAATTGATATCTAGATTGTGAAAATTATGAATATTGACTCCGTGGCTCCGCCTTTGTATGTGGTGTGGTGAATAACGCAGTTGTTATCCTTTGTTTATTATATTGTATACTATAGGATATGTTGTATGATAAGTTACATAAATACTAACTCAATATTGGGTGTTGTGGTACCACCGTTGTGTCTTTCCATATAAATGCCATATATATTTCCATAACACAAATGCATTAGCTACTTACTTTGGGATCAGAGCTATGTATGTGATTTGTGTCCAATATTTATTTATAGTTTATGCATAATACAAAAATATGTAAAATATAAACTTTTCTTTTACTAGAACCCCATTATCGCATTGCAAGCTGACTGTCTAATAAGAGTATATGTCCTTAACGTTGCTTTGTAAACTTTAATTGAGTTATACAAAATAACATAAATGGTGCGAAGATGATGTGATGTTCAAGTCTTGCCGTAGGATTATAGGACTATCAAACACTCACGTTAATATACTATCTCTTACAGACGATGCGACTTTCTGCAAGACCTCCCGCGGCGCTCGAATGCTACTCTTTAATGGTTACAAGTTCCTTAAACAGATGTGCAAGAAAGATATTACAAGATGGTGGTGTGGAACACTAAGAGGCTGTAAAGCAGTCGTTTATACAGATCAAGAAGGCTATATCGTCAAGTACAATAATAAACATTGCCACCCACCACCGCCAAGCATAAAATGTGATAAAATAATTAAGCGAACTGTCCGACCAATTTGTATTGTAGACTCTTAACCTTTAATACGATTGAATGGATTATTGGTAAATTATTACACTCTGTAGTAAATGTAAATAGAGCTAGCCTTAGGAATGTTTTAGGTGTATATCAATACGTTTTTCTATCTAGCCTGATCTATCTCATGTACGTACATCAAGTATGTCAATTGTATAAATTTCTGTAAAATAAAGTTTCATATTCTTATATTATCAGAACACAACATACTTAATGTATACACTATTTTAATTACTTTTAAAATTATATTAGTGAATAAATAATTAACTACTTGATTTAAAGATCTAACAATATTCAACGATGAATTACCTACGCAAGTTGTAAGTTTTGTGTTAATCTTATTTTAAAATTAATCATTTCGTTAAAGAGGAATATCAAGATTGTTTACAATATTCGACTTGTTAAGAAAAACAGACTTTACTTTGTCTTTATTTCCAGGCCCTGTATTTTGTATATCTTCTCGAGGAGCCCTTATGATCATCCTAGCAGGGTTCAAGTATTTGAAGCACAGCGTATCAAAAGACGGTATCAAGACAAGATGGTGGTGTGGTACTCACAATCACAGATCATGTCGAGTCGTCATTTATACTATAAGCGATAAAATCTGCAACGTCAAGAATTCACACAATCATCTACCTCCTAAAAAATTTTAAGTGACTTTTAAGCCGTCCCCGTCTTTTGTTTGTATGAAACATCTATTTTGATCGTCAAAAATATATTAAATCGATAATACCGATGAGTAATATGCTTTGAAAGCAAGTATTTCATTGTAACACTGACTAAGCCTACATATCACATCGTCGGACTTTCAATAAAATAAAATAAAGTGAAAACAACAGAGCTGAATTTTTTGATTAATTGTAAGAATGCATCAAAAAATAGATTAGAATATATTTTGGAGCTGATATGATTTTATTCTATCTAGAAAGGCAATTAAAAGTAGAAAAACGTCTTTTAATACTTCCAAGCATTAGTATCGTGACATTTAAAATGCGTTAAGCCTAAGCTTTACTTTTAAAAACGTTTGTGTCTTGCAGTAATGAATTAGTTAGGTTTGTTTGTGATCGTACTTATGAACATAATTGCAGTTTATTCTATTGACACAAAAATAACTCTTTATTCAGGTAATCTGTTTGTTTAACTTTGTTGAACAAAATAACTTACAATCTATCTATCATTTTTTCCCCGTTTTTAAAATTAGATAGCTGGACGTTTGGCCACGTTTGCACCTGATGTTAAAAGTAACAATGCAGCCTAAGATGGACTATGGGCTTTTAGTGTGTATATATGTTTACTGTAATAACAACATATATATTCCAATTTGATTTTGAGTAGCAGGTACTGTGTCCATTTTCCTTTTATATCATGACTAGCGATCCCCTGCGACTGCGTCTGCGCGTTTTAAGTTTTCTCCCTCCCGTCGCAGTATTATGCTTTATAGCCTAAAGCCTTCCCCGATAAACAAGCTTTTTTTTAATCGATCCAGTAGTTAATAAGATCACTGTGTTCAAACAAACAAACTTTTTAGATTTTTAATATTAAAATTGTTGTTCTCAATGAAAACACTTAACAGCTGAATGAAGAAATAACGTTGGTCGCAATCATTCCCTCATTAAACAACATCATTAGCTTTTCCGATTTCTCATATAAGAGCGTAGCCAAAACTAATCCTCGCTAAACTTAGTATCTGTAAGTTTCTTTTTCTCTTAGATCGGCCAACGTTCTTCACGTCGAAGACCGGTGCGCGGCTGATCTGATGCAGCTCCGCGGGCACCACTACACCAGGCGGTCGGTCTGCTCCTCCAAGGTCAGGTGGCTGTGCGGAGAGCCGCGCCCGGGACTGCCGCGCTGTGCTCGTCACCATCGGCCGCACCATCATTGACCGCCACAACAAGCACAACCATCCGCCTAAATAACATTAGATCACCCTTTATGGGTTCTTCACTGATGGGCTGCCCATCAGTGAAGAACCCTTAAAGTCACTTAAGACTTTGGCAACTGACGTAAAGAATTTCTATTTTCAATCACTTAAGCGATGGGACTCAATTGCTTTGCTTTCTTAAGAAGGCAATGGGTATCTTATTAACCAGTCAGCATTTTATCATTAGTGAGTGAATGAGCTAGCTACTGCCTGAGGTATGTGAGCAGGGATACGGGAGAGACACACGTCAGTCTGTACAAGAAACGGTCACCTACGTGTGTATTTTATTATTCGCGCCCACAATCTCAAATACCTCGCCGCTCAAATACCTCAGATGACTTAAGTTTATTCGCGCTCACTATAAAATAGATCCGTCATCTATATCGTAAATCATCTAAACATCTTTACTAATATGATAAATCTGAAGAGTATGTTTATTTGTTTGAACGCGCTAATCTCAGGAACTACTAGACCAATTTAAATAATATATTTGTGTTGTTAAAAAATATATTGAGAAAAGCTTTAGGCATAAAACATCACGCTGCAATGGGAAGATGGGACGGAGGGAGCGAACTCAAAATGCGCGGATAAAATCGCGGGGAACCGCTAGTTATACAATTAAACTAAAAGTTTGTTTGTTAGTTTGAACGAGCTAATCTCCGGAACTACTAAAACGATTTTAAAAAATATTTTATCATTGGATAGTTTATTTATCGAAGAAAGTTTCAGGCTTTACTACGAAGGGACAGAAGGGAAAACACTCAATACGCGCAGACAAAGTCGCGGGGCACCGCTTGTTTTATATAAAAAAGAAATAAATTTATGTACCTGATCACTTCAGACCTGGAGCCCTATTTTTTAATCACTGGCGTCAATATGACGTATGATGTCCATTTGTCGAATTAAAAACAGTTTTATTCCAAACAGGAATGATTATCATAAATATTTCGTCAATTTGTGAGTATTTTCTTATCTATTTTGCTTGGTTTTCATTGATTTTTAGTTCGCTTTCGAACGAAAATCACCATGACAGTGATTTAAAAATAGGGGCCCTGTGTCGGAAGTCTCGACATAGTTCCGTGTAAAACCACCAGGTGCCGCTCGAAAAATGCTAAGACAAAATTGGTGTTTTCGTGTATTTATTGATTGAGAAGAATTTTTGAATGATGCTTAAAAAACTACATTTTTTTTAAAGATTTATTAAAGATATAGCTACGTAAGTTAAAATGATATTTGATGAATTAGAAAATCATAAAATTGAAATAGTCGACGCGAAATGTCAAAAATGATGCATCAGACTACGCCCGCTGACCTCATGTGCTAGCCCACTCCTCGTGCAATATTAACAGAAAAAATGTATTTAAGTTCTTAAGATTGGTTGATGTACCGATATAATTATATGAAATAATGTTAACAAGAAGAAATAGGTTAATTAATATAGATATTCAAACCTTATCAAATGTTAAGAAGGTTCCATTAAATGATTCCCTTAAAGAATTTGTGATCGATTTTGAAATTATTGTGATATTAATTGTATGTAGTAATGATATTTTTTCAGTTGCAAATTGTAGCAATTTTTTTGTTTGTACTTTTCTACCTGAATATTAAAGTGCTCACTCTATTGATATGTATTCAATTTAGATTATCTTTCTTAAAGGTATAATGTTCAGCCTTGTGCCTTTTGGTATGTATATCTGTTATTTTAGTGAACAATAAAAATATCCAAGATAAACTTAAGTAGGTATATTACGACGACCTCCGTGGTGTAGTGGCTAAGCACGTTGGGTTTCAAGGCGTCGCGTCCCCGCTCCGAGGTCCCGGGTACGATTCCCGGTCGGGTCAATATAGAAATCAAAATTTTCTACATTGTCTCGGGTCTGGGTGTTGTGGTACCACCGTTGTATCTAATTACCATAACACGAGTGCATTGGCTACTTACTGTGGGATCAGAGCAATGTATGTGCTTGGTGTCCAATATTTATTTATTTTATTTAGTACGTATGGTCCGATTAACTTAAGAAATTGCTAGAGACGAACGTTTCCGTGGACGAAAAAAAAACTGACAAGAGCAGAAAGACTGGAAAAAAAGAGAATTGCTGAAAAGATCCGATTTGAGCGCATGCGTCAAGATCCAGAATGGCTCAAAGCTTACAGGCAGAGAGAAAGAGTGAAATATGAAAACCAAAAGGCACGAGGACATTATGACATCAGCAATTTACCAAAAGCGGAACAGATTAGACAAAGGCATAACGAAGTGGCAAAAAGACACTATCATAGAAAATATCTGAAAAAACTTTTACAGGACAAAGAACGCATACTTGGCGATACTACTTAATATCCTAACTAACTTCTCTATCTTATAATTTTGTGCTTTATCTTCTCCATATAAATAAAAATAACTTCATTTTCATGCCGTGCTAGTAACACCACATACAGCTCGATAACAGATGGACTGATAATCTTGATTTACATTGTGTTAAATTTGTCGCCTTCAAAGGCGGACAAATTTCTTTTTTTGTTAAAAAGTGTTATCTTATGATATAGGGGAGAAGGGGGTGAAGGAAGTTAGTCGGAAGCGTTTGATGAGAGCCGACCACGCGCGCGCTACTCATTCTTGATTGACAAAAGTGCGGGCGCTGGCTGCCTGGAATGTAAAAATATCTAAATAACCAATATTTATTATTAAATTATCAAATATTGGCAGCATACATGTATCATAAGCGATTAGGATGAATGGTAGCGCGCGTCTCCGTGGATGGCACTATCTACAAGGTGTTACAAGAAGGGTGTACCAGCGAGTGTCTGCCGCTGGAGGACACCGGGATCTATCGATGTGACCCTATGTATGGTCAGAAATTCAATAGATTAACTCTAGAACTATTGAATTTCTATCATTCTATAATATCATATCGAAAACCCTTGGAGTCCTCTACCACCAGACACTCGCGCTGGTACACTCTGCTTGGGATGGGACATCTGTATAGTTTAAACCTAATGTAGTTTTGGAAAAGTGAACTTTTAGTCTTATTTGGATTATGGCAATAGTTCCTCGCAAAGGCTTGTTTGATTGCTTATCTGAATCACAATATAACAATTCCATCCACAAATTTAACTTGAGACACAAGTAAATGAAACATATTTTTTAGTTCATTTGCTTTCAGATACCAACGAAATTGAAAATGATGAACCAGGCATTATCGAGTAGGTAAAGATGAAAAAACTCAAAACACGACTCTCAAACGTCCAACATTGTAAAGAAGGAAGGTACTACTATTGCTTCAAAGGTCGTTTATGAATTAAGTGTTTGAAATGCAGAATAGGTCTATATCTGACAAAAGATAGAAACTTTTTCTTTTACTTTTATCGATATAAAACACTAGCGGTCCCCCGCGACTTCGTCCGCGCGTTTTGAGTTTGCTCCCTCCCTTCCCGTCGCAGCGTGATGTTTTATATCCTAAAACCTTTCTTAATAAATAAGCTATCTAACATAGAAATATTTTTTTTAAATCGGTGTAGCAGTTCCTGAGTAAAGCGCGTTCAAACCAACAAACTCTTTAGCTTTATAATATAATTAGCGCAAGCGCACGTTGTACTTAAGCTGCGAACATTATTTTGGTGCGGAGTTATGTTAAAACTGTGATAGCTCCTAAGATATTTATTGGAATCAAATGATATAAAGGGCAACTTTGTTCAAAATGAAATGCTCGTGATGATGAATGTATTTATTTTGATAAGAATAAATACCTGTATGTATAATACACCTCTAAAAATGATGCATTATTTTTTTACAAATTTATTAACATAAAAAATGTTGTAGTAAGTCAACCATAAAATATAGACTTATGCTGTCGCGGACTTTATTGTAGAACTCCTCATGCTGAACAATCTTGTCATACATACTTTAGCGGTTTCGTTACATACTTTAGATTTTTGTTTAACTTCAGCGTACGCAGCGGAAGCTCTCAAAAGGAATATCTTTCTCCCGTTTTCGCAACATTTTTCATTGCTGCTGTGGTCTTGTGAGTCGTATCTTTATGTTATATAGCTTAAAGCCTTCCTCGATAAATGGACTATCTAACATAAAAATATTTTTTCAAATCGGGCCAGTAGTTTCTGAGATTAGCGCGTTCAAACAAACAAACTCTTCAGCTTTATAATATTAGTATAGATTTTTTAAAAATAGTAGCGTTTTAACATGTTTTTTATAACAATACTACCTCGCAAAGGCTTGTTTGGTCGGAACACTAAAATCCAATACTAGTCTTTCCTATAGTAGTCTTTCCAATACTCTCTTTACCTTTTACTATATCTTAAATTGAGATTACCCACAAATCTCAATTTAAGTTATATAGATCATATTCAAGTGTAATATGAGGCTTTTTGAGAGAACTTTATTTATTTTATTATTCTCGACATAGAAAGTAAAACTTGAAGTAAACCTTGGATTTTTTTAAGGATGTAGTGTGACCTCTTATCCGATGAATGCCAAGTTATGGGGGTAAAGAGTTACTTACATCATTACAGCACAGTTATTCGCCTATTATATTACTAAAACTATTGTGGTTATAAGAAACAACGTATGATATACATAGAAAATTAATTCAAGTAACTATACAATGAAACCAGTCATCAATTTAATAGAATACTCCCTATTGCTTTCAGAATTCGAGATTGGATTGACGGCGTTATTGCCGAATGGTAACGATCTACAAGCAGACATTGAGGATGTTGAAGAAGACGACAGAATCAAACGACCAATTCGGATAAGACCAATAGACAGATATGACGGTATCAATCACTTTCCAGGTCATTATGCAGCCCGAGGTAGATGTTCCCATTGCTCTAAAGGGAAAACGTTCATTAAGTGTATTAAGTGCAAAGCTAGACTCTGCTTTACGAAAGAAAGGAATTGTTTCTTTTACTTTCATCGCTATCTATAGTAAATATAATATTAATAATAAGAATTTGGAGTACCTAATATACTTTACACGAAACACGTTTTTTTTTCAAAACACTCCTTACATTTGTTATTTATATTGCTCACTGTATTGATATTTATGTTTCACTTTGTTACACATTGACAGGCAACGTCTACCCTATAGAAATATGGAAAAATAGTAAACACATTACAGTGAATGGATTCAAATATGGTATGCATCTTGTGTCGGGCGGCAAAGCTCGATGGCGATGCGTCAAACAGTGGAAGAAGTGTACAGCTGCCATATTTACGATTGGAAACTACATCTGTAAAATCAAAGATGATCATAACCATCTGCCAGAAGCTGAATGAAATATGTACTTTTTAACTAACTTAAGAATCCGGACAAGACATGTGAGGCGGACTCGCGTACTAAGGGTCCCGTACCAACTTTAACTAAATAAGGGATCCACTTACTTCCACTTGCCAAAATAGTACAATATTTTGTTGACTGCATAAATAACTTTGTTTTTCATATTGTTTGTATTACAGACTAAATTGCATTTACAATGTTGCAAACTAATTCGATCACGTTAAAATATTTTTCAGAACTATGTCACATTTTTTTTTTTATAAATTTAGACGGAGGACGTCATTTTTTCCACTTTGGAAGCGACTATCTTCCAATTTTAATTTAAAAAAAATAGCAACATGTATGTCATATAAAAATAACTATCTACAGACTGCGCACACGCATAGGTTTGAGTAGAAAAAACGTGTTAAGTTTCATGTATGAGAAGGCCCCTTAATTATCATTAATTTTTTTATGAAAATTTAATAAGGAATTAAAAAAATATATTGGTTAATGGTATTATATAGTTTACATTAATTCACTTCATAATACACACATTGACGATCAAAATTTTTTTCGGAAGCCTTACATCCAGGGCTTTCCAAATGCACCCTATGTATGTTAACCGAACTTTCAAATGGTTCGAGATAATACCTTTTTCGGTAATTTTGAATATTTTCAAATAATTATGTTCTCCACTTTTAATGGTAGTACGACGTTTTTTTTATAAAGATAAAATTATGAGCTAGCTGAAACTAAGACTAACAAAAGTTTCAAAAAAAACCTAGAAAACTACAAGAATTTGCCTATCATAAATATAGTATATTTGGATAGCCCTGGATGTAAAGAATCTTATCTTATGTGATTGTAAAGCGCTCATCGGGTTTCGCCTTCCTACCAAGTTTCAACTGTGTAATGCTAATAGTTTCAGAATAAGCATGGCAGTAACATACGGACCGTGCGCCATCGCTTGCCAATTGAATAGCGGTACCGGTTAGTAATAAACATTAAATTCAGGTGAAAGAGAAAGAAATACACTATTTTTTCATGTAAATTAGAACTTTGAATTATAATTATTTAAGGAACTGTGACCCAATAAAAATGCGTCCTTCCGGAAGTACAAAAAATCCTGCTAGCAGGACGCTGGACGATCTATCGTTAACCTGTACCCTATATTTCTTTGCAGATTAGTTTGTGTGTGTGTGAGTGAGTGTATATGTGTGTGCGTTTTGTATTAGTTTACTACATTAAGGTACTTATAAAATGTATTTTGCAATAGAAGATTTACCGTGTTATTGTAAACTAATTGTTGTATCCAATAAAATATTTTAATTTTGCACACCTTCCTTGAATTATTTAAAATTGTATTACCTTTGTTGTATAAGTGTGGTCCAAGGAAACCCCTTGTAAGAAAATTGTATAGTATCTATCTATAGCAGCGAGATATAACTAAGTAGTATAGTCCAATGATCTATAGTACATATCCTTTCGGGTCTTCTTCTTTTGCCGTTATTTAACCACTCGACTGTCCGCGCTGTCAGACTATGATGTAGGATGTACATTTCATTTAGAAAGATTATTTAAGTGGATGGTAAGTTTTGTGTTTATTTTATTTTTAAATGAATTATTTAGATAAAAAAGAATATTAAGATCGTTTACAAAATTGGACAAGGAAAAATAAACGGACTATAATAATATGGATGGGTCATGCATCTTCTCATAATTCTCATAAATCAATTGAGGGTGCTATTTTAGAGTTGTTTTACGAATAAATATTTGTCTGACAGTTAATACGTCACATAATTTATATAAGTATGTAGTACAAAATCTATATGGTTTTTGGGTTGGTTGGTAATGGACCTTGAGTACCTAACTTGTGGCTCTTTCTGCAGACAAATTCTTGTCCTGCATGTTTTATCCAAAGCCTCATTGTTATTTTATTAGATTAAGTACTTAATAGTGTATAATTCTAAGAACTTGTCATTGCTTCAGACGAACCGATTATGATCCCAACCAAGACGGGCAGGAATCTGCTGATGATGGACGAGTATACGTACTCGCAGATCAACGACAGCCCTCGGTATAAGTGTTCCTCCGCGGGGCAGGGCTGCCACGCGAAGTTGCGGTACGAAGGAGGCAAGGCGGTGCGTACCGACCCCAACCACAACCACCCTCCTCCAAGGTATATCATCTCCAAAGGAACTTACGTCAAGTTGTAGGTTTGCCTATTTGTATTTTTGGTAATAAAAAAATGCATTTGAAATAAAGACATACGAATATACTATATTTCTTGATTGGAATCATTAAGGTACCTCAATTTTACAACCTCCAAAAAAAACGAATATCGATAGTTTACAGGTACGTTCAATCAAACTTGAATCAAATCTGACAACCAATATCCCACCAAAAACATTTTCAGGTAAAAAGTTGCCAAAAGTAAAGATCGTATTGCTTTCAGTGTCAAAACGATACGAGATCTCATAATAATAATAATAGTCTATGGGACAGCAATCTGACACGACCGGAGAGTGATCAGGCGCAGGACCAACGGCTTCACGTGCTTTCCGAGGCACGGAGGTGAAACGCCGCCAACTTTGAAACTCCGAACTACCCTGAGATTTTCTGAACAGAAAAACCCAGCTACATATTTTTGGCCCGACACGGGAATCGAAGCACTTTCTGGCTTACCGGGCCAAACGCTCTACCAATTGAGCTACCGTGCCGTCTGTCGGACCCTGCGAAATTGAAATGAAATGAAATGAAAATGTTTATTTGCCCAAAACATGGTCATATGCAGATGGTATAAATAACATTAAAAGAATATAACACTCATGTTTTACCTTTATATATGGCATGCAAATATAATTAATTTGTACCCTATAGATTTTATTCATATTAATCTAATTTTGTTATTATAATTATTGTTTGAAAATATCACTAATCTTATAAAAGTTCTTGTCCCTAAGCTATTTTACCAAATTTCTTTTAAAGCGAACAGTGGGAAGGTCTTTAATGACATTCGGAATAGCATTGTAAATCTTGACGCACATGGCATCACATTGATTGTGATAATGCTGAAGCTTTGGCAAACAATTGTAAACTAGTTTACTCGTGTTTCTGAGTTTCCTGTTATGAATATCACTTCTCTTTATAAATAAATTCATATTCTTTTTGACGAACATAGCGATTTCATAAATGTACAAACACGGTAAGGGCAATATATGTAAGTCCTTAAATACAGATTTACAAGACTAACGAGGGGACATACCACAGATCGCCCTTATGCACTTTTTTTTGTGATTTAAATAGTAAATCAAAGTCCGTAGAGTTTCCCCAAACCAAAAGTCCATACTTCAGAATTGAGCCTATATAACCGTGATAGGCAGAAAGGGAAGTCTGCAAGGTAGACGTCTGCCGCAGTCTTCTTAAAACGTAAACGTATCGGTTTATTTTTTCTCTTAATGCTTCAATTTGTAGCCTCCAATCACAATTATCATCTACTACAATACCCAAAAATTTAGTGTCATTTGTTTCTTGAATATTCATTTTATTTTAATTAATGTCAAGTTTCAGTTTAGTATGTCAATTTGTACCAAATTGTATATAGTTAGTTTTCGTAAGATTAACTGTCAAATTATTGTCATTAAGCCATGTAATTATTTTGTCAATGGTTTTATTTATTTCAGATTCATAAGCTTCTAAATCATTTGTAAACGGAATTACTACTGAAACATCATCCGCGAACAATATACATTTGTGGTCAGTTATTTCAGGGAGGTCATTTATGTATCGCAAAAATAGAAGTGGACCAAGGACACTTCCCTGAGGGACGCCACATGTATTTAACAGAAATTGTGATCTGTTTTGATGCACATTAAGTTTTTGGTCTATGCTTGCTATTTCCACGGCCTGTTTTCTGTTCGTCAAGTAAGACTCTAACCAATTATGTGCCAATCCCCTTACTCCCATATTTTCTAATTTGCGAAGTAGTATGTCATGAGAAACAAAATCAAAAGCACGAGTCACATCGAAGAAAACAGTTGTGATCGGGATTCCTGCATTAATATTATTATTTACTAGCGGTCCCGCGCGTTATGAGTTTGCTCCCTCCCCTCCCCTCGCAGCGTCATGTTTTAAATCCTAAAGCCTTTCTCGATAAATAATCTATCCAACACAGAAATATTTTTTCAAATCGGTCCAGCAGTTCCTGAGATAAGCGCGTTCAAACAAACAAACTCTTCAGCTTTATAATATACTAGCGGTCCCCGCGACTTCGTCCGCGCGTTTTGAGTTTGCTCCCTCCCCTCCCGTCGCAGCGTGATGTTTTATATCCTAAAGCCTTTCTCAATAAATAAGCTATCTAACACAGAAATATTTTTTCAAATCGGTTTAGCAATTCCTGAGATAAGCGCGTTCAAACCAACAAACTCTTCAGCTTTATAAGAATAATATAAATAGCGCAAGCGCACGTTGTACTTAAGCTGCGAACATTATTTTGGTGCGGAGTTATGTTAAAACTGTGATAGCTCCTAAGACATTTATTGGAATCAAATGATATAAAGGGCAACTTTGTTCTAAATGAAATGCTCGTGATGATGTATGTATTTATTTTGATAAGAATAAATACCTGTGTGTATAATACACCTCTAAAAATGATGCATTATTTTTTTACAAATTTATTAACATAAAAAAGGTTGTAGTAAGTCAACCATAACAGATAGACTTATGCTGTCGCGGACTTTATTATAGAACTCCTAATGCTGAACAATCTTGTCATACATGATTTTTGTGTAACTTTAGCGGTTTCCGCAGCGTACGCAGCGGAAGCTCTCAAAAGGAATTTCTTTCTCCCGTTTTCGCAACATTTTTCATTGCTGCTGTGGTCTTGTGAGTCGTATCTTCATGTTATATAGCTTAAAGCCTTCCTCGATAAATGGACTATCTAACATAAAAATAATTTTTCAAATCGGGCCAGTAGTTTCTGAGATTAGCGCGTTCAAACAAACAAACAAACAAACAAACAAACAAACTCTTCAGCTTTATAATATTAGTATAGATTAGCGCAAGCGCACGTTGTACTTAAGCTGCGAACATTATTTTGGTGCGGAGTTATGTTAAAACGGTGATAGCTCTTAAGATATTTATTGAAATCAAATGATATAAAGGGCAACTTGGTTCTAAATGAAATGCTCGTGATGATGAATGTATTTATTTTGATAAGAATAAATACCTGTGTGTATAATACACCTCTAAAAATAATGCATTATTTTTTACAAATTTATTAACATAAAAAAGGTTGTAGTAAGTCAACCATAACAGATAGACTTATGCTGTCGCGGACTTTATTATAGAACTCCTAATGCTGAACAATCTTGTCATACATGATTTTCGTGTAACTTTAGCGGTTTCCGCAGCGTACGCAGCGGAAGCTCTCAAAAGGAATATCTTTCTCCCGTTTTCGCAACATTTTTCATTTCTGCTGTGGTCTTATGAGTCGTATCTTTATGTTATATAGCCTAAAGCCTTCCTCGATAAATGGACTATCCATCGTAAAAATATTTTTTCAAATCGGGCCAGTAGTTTTTGAGATTAGTGCGTTCAAACAAACAAACAAACTCTTCAGCTTTATAATATTAGTATAGATTTCACGCATCAAATGAAACATGGCAAGAGTTGTGGACTTATTTGCTTAAAATCCAAATTTCTCCGCCTTGAGGATGTTAAATTTCCGGATGTAACTAAGCAGTCTCCCCTTCATAGCTTTCTCAAAAACTTTTGCTAACACCGGAATCAAAGTTATGGGACGGTAGTTTTTAAGCATCGATTTATCTCCCTTTTTATGAAGAAGCTTTACAATAGAGTTTTTTAACAAAATAGGAAAGGACCCTGTTTCAAAAGACAAATTTATCAAATATGTAAGTGGCTTTACTAGCCCTTCCGCACAGTCCCTAATAACTTTCGTGCATATTCCATCAAAACTAGTAGCATTGGTATTGTTAAGTGATTCAGCAATGATTTAACCTCACTTTCGATGTAAGGCTCTTAAAAAACTGTGAAAGCACTCCGGGAGTGCCGGCAGAAGTGAAAACTTGAATATCAACGTTGTGCATTTTTGATTTTTTGGAATAGTTATTATCAATATAAAAGTACTATCATTTTTGTGATAGAATACAACAATAATAATAATAATAATAATAATAATAATAATGATAATCTATACTAATATTATAAAGCTGAAGAGTTTGTTTGTTTGTTTGTTTGTTTGTTTGTTTGTTTGTTTGTTTGTTTGAACGCGCTAATCTCAGAAACTACTGGCCCGATTTGAAAAATTCTTTTTATGTTAGATAGTCCATTTATCGAGGAAGGCTATAAGCTATATTACATAAAGATACGACTCACAAGACCACAGCAGCAATGAAAAATGTTGCGAAAACGGGAGAAAGATATTCCTTTTGAGAGCTTCCGCTGCGTACGCTGCGGAAACCGCTAAAGTTACACAAAAACCATGTATGACAAGATTGTTCAGCATTAAGAGTTCTATAATAAAGTCCGCGACAGCATATGTCTATCTTTTATGGTTGACTTACTACAACCTTTTTTATGTTAATAAATGTGTAAAAAAATAATGCATCATTTTTAGAGGTGTATTATACACACAGTTATTTATTCTTATCAAAATAAATACATTCATCATCACGAGCATTTCATTTAGAACAAAGTTGCCCTTATATCATTTGATTCCAATAAATATCTTAGGAGCTATCACAGTTTTAACATAACTCCGCACCAAAATAATGTTCGCAGCTCAAGTACAACGTGCGCTTGCGCTAATTATATTATAAAGCTGAAGAGTTTGTTGGTTTGAACGCGCTCATCTCAGGAACTGCTGAACCGATTCGAAAAAATATTTCTGTGTTAGATAGCTTATTTATTGAAAAAGGCTTTAGGATATAAAACATCACGCTGCGACGGGAGGGGAGGGAGCAAACTCAAAACGCGCGGACGAAGTCGCGGGGGACCGCTATATATTATAAAGCTGAAGAGTTTGTTTGTTTGAACGCGCTTATCTCAGGAACTGCTGGACCGATTTGAAAAAATATTTCTGTGTTGGATAGCTTATTTATCGAGAAAGGCTTTAGGATAAAAAACATGACGCTGCGACGGGAGGGAAGGGAGCAAACTCAAAACGCGCGGACGAAGTCGCGGGGGACCGCTAGTAATAATAATAATAATATAATATTTTTTATAGAATACAATATTTATTTATTACGCTATCGTACACAAACATTACAATTTATATTATATTAAATTACATTAATAAGTTTATCTCTCAAAAAAATCAACTTACATCCATAATTTCGCCAACCGTCTTACGGTTTTTCGATCAGCCCACGTGTCCTGACGCGAGTTTCACATTTTTCCCCCATCCCACAAAAGTGCTCAACGCCGCTAAAGAAGTTTTCACTTCAAAAACTATTTACTATGCAAAGTCTACTAGTATTTTTAAGATTAGTTGCTTTATTTGTGATTTTTATTAAGTAATTGTTAAATTCATTTGCTATAGCAAGCGGATCCTTAATTACATTATCATTAATTACTATTTTGTCAATTATTCTTTCGTCGTCTAGATCTTTCGTTTCATTTTTTATAATCTTTCACGTAGTCTTGCATTTGTTTTTAGCATTAGTTATTTGCCTCTGGTTATATTTTTTCTGAGAAAGACTGAAGCATTTACGAAGTAATTTTGCGTAGACCTTATACTGTTTCTTTTTAGCTAAAGATTTTGCTTTGTAGTATTCATACCTTAATTTCCTTTTTTTTTGACTGCTTTTTATTAAGCCTTTAGTTATCCAATTGGGTTTTTTATTGTTACAAGATATTTTAATTTTTTTCATGGGAAAACATAAATTATATAAAGTGGTCAGAATATTATAAAATGATGTCATTGCCTTGTTGACATCAGTTTCGTCAAAAACTTGGGAGAAAGACAAACATTGCAAGTGGCCTCTAAATTTATAAATATTGTCAAAGCTATAGTCCCTTTTATTAATGAAATAATGAAGCGGTTTTTCATTTAAGCTCTGGATCGGTATGAGAAGCATTTGAGACGTATTGTGGTCAGTAAGCCTAGCATGCACGCCTCGATATCGTTTATCGCGTCGATAAAATAATTTTATTTCTTAAACAACATGTTTTTCCAAATACCTTCTACTTGTAAATCAATCTAAATTGCTTAAAACACAAATCAGTACAAAAAAATTAGTAAATACCTATTAAAATATGATTAAAATTATGTTTGAAATTTATCGATTGCTGCGATAAATGATAAATGAGCGCGCATCTTAGGCCCGCAGATAGATAAAAATGATGTAGTTCAGAAATTGCATTGTCAAAATTACTTATTATGTGATCAATACAATTATTTTGCCTGGTTGGCTCAGTTATATGTAGTTATATGTCATCAAATAATTTTGTTTTCAATGTGAAAACCTTTTGTAGTTCTGGTAATTATTTGAGAAATAAGGAAAAACTATACAACTATTTATTAAACAAAATATGTATTACAGATGTGCAGTTCATCCCCACGGAACGGGGGAAATATATATTGGTGCTGAAAGGACATAGGTACTTACAAGTCGGCGGGCGATTTTGCTACTGCTCTTAAAAGCATACAGGATGCCGGGCGCGCGTGCGCATGATGTCCGGCAAGCTAGTGCCTTCGGGGGACGAGCACAACCACGTTCCCCCTTCTCGCGCGATGCGGCAACGGCGCCTTCGTTCAGCTCCGCCCCTCCCGCGGCCTCCCCGTCCCAATTCCTCCTATAACCTCCCCCAGAGCAGCTATCCTCGCCCTCAACCTCCCCCGACTTCTACCCAAAACTGACTCTGGATGCGATCTCCCAATCCTGATGATAGAAAAGATGTGTAGATATTAGCAATTTTAATTAAATTTAATTGACAGCTTTGCACCTAGCGTTTGTTTGACACTACGACTTTTATTATGTTTTTACTCACATGATGAATAATCTCTGCTAGTGAACGGAGATTTCGTACTTTTTACACACACGTACACAGATCATGTGTTTGACAATGTAATAACAACTTACTTATGTACAGATTTAAGATTTTTTAAGGTTGTCAATTAAATAATCATCATATGTTTTCGGTAATGAAGTGGAATACTCGTATTTAGCGTTGATAGTTAATATAAGACTAGAAAGAAGACTATTAAACATATTTGTATAAATCTACATCATATATATTTTACAAAATTTACACTTGATTACACGCTTTAGCAAAAAAAAAATTGTCCATACATGGAACTTAAACAATATATTTTTTTCCTAAAGCAAATAAAATAGTAATATTTATGGGGAACCCCCCCATAAATATTACTATTTTATTTTTTTGTATGTATATTGAGTTACTTTCACGGCACGGTTTCTGATATAATAATTTATTTAATCAAAGAGAAACATTCGTGTGCTCTTGTAAATGGCCATTAGAAAAGTTAATAAGTCCGCGTACCTATTTACCAACATTTTTGAAGTGAAAACTTCTTTAGCGGCGTTGAGCACTTTTGTGGGATGGGGGAAAAATGTGAAACTCACGTCAGGACACGTGGGCTGATCGAAAAACCGTAAGACGGTTGGCGAAATTATGGATGTAAGTTGATTATTTTGAGAGATAAACTTTTTAATGTAATTTAATATAATATAAATTGTAATGTTTGTGTACGATAGCGCAATAAATAAATATTGTATTCTATAAAATATATTATTATTATTATTATTATTGTATTCTATCACAAAAATGATAGTACTTTTATATTGATAATAACTATTCCAAAAAATCAAAAATGCACAACGTTGATATTCAAGTTTTCACTTCTGCCGGCACTCCCGGATTGCTTTCACAGTTTTTTGTTTACGCGGCCGGGCTCACAGGTCGCTAAAGCAAGAAAGCAATTTCGAGTCACAGCAGCCAAAGCGCAATCACCTACGAGACGACACCCTTCGGGAACCCCATCATCGCGTGGGGCAACTATCAGATCGTGAAGAAGCTGACGCGAAGGTTCAAGACCTGGTGGGAGTGCACCGCGCGCAAGTCCAGCGGCTGCAAGTGCATCGCTGTCACTGTCAAAGACCGCTTGGTCAAGCTTAATGGCTGGCATAATCAGTAGGAGTGAGATAATAAAGAACCTGTATCGTTTCGTGGGTCCTACTGGTTTGTGAAGAAACTAACGCGAAGGGTCAAGACTATCAAGCTCAATCGCTGGTACAGAAGAAACCTCTACTAAAAAACCTTACTACGTAGAGCAACCAACAGTTCATGAAGCTGACGCGAAGAGTCATATTCTGGTGAGCGAGTGTGTACTGCGCGTGGAACCAAAAATAACTATACTATTTGAAATCATCCTTTCCTGGTATTGGTTTTGGAATTCTTATGATTTTAAAGATTTATTATTATTCACCGTTAATAATAAAAGTTGATTAACGGAAGAATATTTATACCATGTCATGTCACTTACTGAAAACTTGCATATCGATAATATCTGAATGAGACAAAACATGGTGTAAAATTCTCAAATACGTTATTCAACGTTACTAAGTAACGGAGTTAATGTATAGGGTATAATCTAAAACTATATTTTTAGAACTCCCCAACGCATGTGATATTATTAAAGTCCTGGTTACTTTTCCGGTTATTTCAATTTCCTTTAAGTAAAACGCTACCAAATTTCGAATCGATGGGATATATAGAAGGTAGTCAGATCCTTTCATCAGTTATTAAAGAGCTGATGCTCTTCAAACGGCACACATAATTTTTATACCATTGAAGTAACACGTTAAAAAAATCGAATCGATTAGACAACTAGACGAGAGCTGATGATCTTAAAACCAGATTTTGATGGCTAAGGAAACTAGGGCTAAAATTATCTATGACTCACAAAAAACTTATGGGAGCAAGGATATTACAGACAGATACACAGGCAGACACGTTAAACATATGATATCCCTCGCTTTTGCGTGGATGGATCAAAACATAGGTAGCTTATGTTACTTGTAAATATGTAGTATTCGTCGTGATTTGTCATGTTTTGTAAGATATATAATAATAAGTCTGTTTAGTACGAGTATGTTCATCTGGCGTGAAAGTGTAGGCACCAAATTTGTTGTAAAAATATGTAATTATAAGCGTTTCTTACACAGTAAAATGTACCCTATTTAATCAGTACTATCCTGACCTAGTTATGTAAATATAAGTGTGAGCTTTAAGCATTGTTGTAAGTGAAATTCTTTTCATTAAAAGGTATTAACTGTACTTGTGTTTTATACATTAGACTAACTTATGGCATATTTTAAACTATATCTAATCAATTCGAATGGTTACTGTTCAAAGCAGGTTCGTTTACTTACATAGACGTCCCACCAGTCTATTTATGTGGCTCGATTCTAAAAAGCGTTTCGAACTTTAAATACCTGGGCCACTGGGTTACCGAGGAATCAATGGACAACCTTGATATAGAGAGGGAGCGCAGGTCGCTGGCTGTGCGCTGTAACATGCTGGCTCGTAGGTTTGCTCACTGTACTAGGCCAGTGAAACACACGCTTTTTAAGGCATATTGCCAGTCAGTTTATACGTGCAGCCTATGGGTCAGATACACGCAGCGGGCACTCAGCGATCTACGCGTGCAGTATAATAATGCTTTTAGGGTATTGTTGGGGTTGCCATGGAGAAGTAGTACCTCGGGCATGTTTGCAGAGGCAAGAATTGTTGGCTTTGCTGCTATCATGAGAAAGCGGTACGCCTCTGCTATGGCGCGTCTTCGTGGCACCTCCAACAGTATTCTGAGGGTTTCTATAGATCGTTGGAGTTACCACTTATTCAAAAATGGGTGGTCTCCCATACCAATTGTTAATTTCATCTCTCTTTTTATTTTATTTTTTATTCATGTTCTTTCCTTGTTTACTAACCATAGCTATAAGGTCAATTTATTGTATACTAACATTGTATGGGTTCTGCCTGAAATAAATAAAACAAATTGAATTGAATTGAATTCAAAATCAGACTACAGTAAGAATGCAACCAGGAAGACATTATTAATTTATAGCATAATCATAGCGGTCTATGGCACAAAGAAGACCATAATGAAATAATGAGGTCTATGTTTACGGAATTAACAAAATACTGGAATTATAATAAGGAAAAATAAGTGAAACTCTTGCCTTGAAAGTAGCAGTGACAGCACTAAATGTTTTTTTTTTACTTGCAGAGCCGAAGTTTAGTCTGTCCAAACGAGGCAACTTAGTAGTACAGATCGGTGAGTGGAGATACAACAAGCATACATGCTGGGGGTCCAAGGTTCGATGGACGTGCATCAAGAAGTATTCGGGATGCACCGCCTCCATTACTACCTTTGATAACGTCATCGTCAAGACGTTAGGGAAGCATAACCATTGAATGGAATTTACCACTAATTAGCCCGACAGCAGATGATAATATGATACTGTCATGACAAACTACACGTTGTTCATCGGTTGATTATTTTATGTATTTAGTTTTTTATTTTCATTAATTTTTTTACTGTCATCTTATTGCTCTATGAAAACTTAGGCTTTTATGTCAGGACAATAATTTAGCTTTATTAAATAAACAAACACTAACATTATACACAAAATGCGATATTCATTTAAAAAAATAACGGTATCTAAAAAAGAGCGCCATGTATAAAATGTAAATAAAACTAGTTGTAGTAGTTATTCTGGAGATAGACATTTAAAAGTTGTTTATTAAATTATTATGACCATTACATATTTTTTTATTCGGAATAAGTGCTAATCATCGCATGTATTTTTCTAAATACTGTCACTTATCTTAGAACCATCATCATCATGCTTCCAGGTACATTATTCGTGTGAGGCTCATGCACGGATTCTGACTTTTCATTCGTTTTCAGATCTGAACCCAGTATTCGCTCAGTCACAGCGAGGAAACCCAGTGATCATGATCGGACAGTACCGTTTTAACCGCGTGAAAAATTATGGCAGCCGAACGCGATGGGTGTGCGTGAAGGCTAAGGCGGGCTGCCGCGCGTCTCTGCACACCATGGACAACGCCATCGTGCACGTGTGGGGCTTCCACGAGCCCATGGCGCACACCAGCGCCAACCGCTTCTGAATCATCACGTTACAACAAAAAGGCTATTGATTTTAATAGTTGCCAACTGTAGTGAGTGATCGACACTACCTACCTAGGGTAGACCGGGGACAATGGTACCATTTTTTAAACATTGGTTGATGGCGACAAATCTACTGAAATATATTTTATTCTGCATTTAAATTTCACTACCTACACTCTTAACCTGCAAATGTGTGTACTTAAATAAAACCTACGGTACCGAAAAGTCAATGAAAACCACATCTGAACAAAATGGCGTCGTGTGTTACAATTGACCCCTACTTTGGGTTAATTGTACCAGAAATAAATTTAGTAATAAAACTCTGTTATAAGTGTTAATAATAATGTTTTTATTAATGGTTGGTAATTATACGTTGTAATAAAGCTACAGTATCAGGCTTTACTCTTAGGAATCAAAATACTTAATAGTAATCAGTCGAAAAAGACAACACGTAATTAACTTAAATAAAAACAATTATTCTTCTCCAATAACAAACAATAGTCAACTCTTGCATAATATACTATTCTTTTGACTCAAACATTAAGTAATTATCTTACTAACAATCTCTTAAATCACAAAAAACAAAAACTATCAATTTGTATGAGGTTACAATTGACCCCCGGTACAATTAACCCTGACAGGCAGTTCTTAATATTATGATATTTATATTTTAATTTTTAATCAGAATCGCAGTTATGGCAAACATAATTGGCTTCTTGTACCGTACATTCTTTGTGTTCCCATTTCGCAAATTATGCACTGAACCCAAACTTCGTTTGGACGGCTGGCACTATAAGGTTCCATACACAAAATGCAAAACTTTGATAGTTGCGGCTCTTGTTCTTCAGAGAAAACTTTCATTGCGGGATTATATCTCATACTTATGGCACCATCAGGATTTGTTTCCTTTTTCCTTGTATATTTTATTAGTGAAACGTGACAAAGACTGAACATCGCAGCTGCAGCCCGAATTGATCGCCCATTTTCAATTTCTTGAAATGCCTGTTCATAAAGGAACAGGTCCTTGGAGCCTCTATCAGTTAACTGCGCTCTTCGCCGTGGCATATCAAACAAAAAGTCCAAATAAGTATGTGCCTAAAATTATTCACCCTAATTAATTTCAACTCATTTTAATTAAATTAATTTAAATCAGAATAATTCAAAACTAATATAATATCGGGGTTAATTTTACCATGGGGTTAATTGTACCGCTACAATTGTCCCCACCTTCAGTGGTACAATTGTTCCAAATGGACAGTTTAAATATTAACCAACAAATCACGGCATTTTATTAATTAATATACCAATAATTCATCACTTTTACATAGATTGAAGTGTTAGTAAACTAAGATAGCAATGATTTGATAAGAAAGCGAGTTTAATCGGAATTACAGACTAAAACTTTTTACGAGAATTCTTACTGTGACAGACCGAAAACAAAAAATGTTCCGTGTACGCGTCCGCCTCAGCACTGCCGTGCCGCCGAATGGGGAGCGGGAGGGGACAAATCGAGTGCGTGAACTGACGCTACAAACACATTGAAACATTGTTTGTGTTTGGAAATATTGGCAATGGTACTATTGCCCCGTGGTACTTTTGTACCCGGTCTACCCTACATTATATGTTTTGTATAAAGACAGCATCTTAGCGTTTTAGGTTTCCAACAGTAATTGTGGAGGATTGATTATCATTTTATCTCTTTTCAATTTTTTGTACGAAACAACCTGAATCATAATTAAAATTCTATCAGACATACTCATCTCAGTACAGTACGTAGGTATATTTATAACAATGAGGGTTTTACAATTATCAACTAATGCTATGAACATCTTGTATATGTAAAGTCTGCTGCGAGTTATATGCCGCAATATAGACATAACTAAAATTAACTTAATTATTATACTTCTGCAAGTTATAAGAATTGCAATAACATTCACGTTAGATTAGCTTTAGTTATATGGCGACGACGCAATACAGACATAACTAAAATTAACCTAATTATTATACTTAACACCACCTCGCAAATTAAGATAAAGGCCGACAATTAATTTCTATGATTTAATGAAGAAAATATTGTTTTAATCACTATATGTGATCGTTTCATGTTCCTATGAGATGAAGATTTGTTAATTAGCACTTAAGTATTTTATTTTTATACGTTAAAAGAGTTAATTTATTCAACTTGCTACTAGGAACATATCTAGTTGAATAATGTAGTTCAGTAATTTGAATTGAAGAAAAATGAACTGTAACAAAAAAATATATGAGAAAAAGTAAAAAGATCAAAATATAGGTACGGTTTGTTATCTACTACCGGAAAGGCAACCAACAAAAGTGACAAGGCGGTGTCGGGTTTCTCGTTCACAAGTCCCTCGTCAACAAAATCGAGACCATCGAGATTGTATCAAGCAGGGTGATATATCTTATACTCAGAATATCAAAGAGGTATTTGCTGAAGGTCGTACAGGTATATGCACCGACCTCGACACACCCGGATGAAGAGGTGGAGGAAATGTATGAGGACGTAAGTAGAGCCATGATACATACTTCCAAAACCTATTATACTGTCGTAATGGGGGACTTCAACGCGAAACTAGGCAAGCGAGGCGAGAATGAGTTGAAGGTGGGACCTTTTGGATACGGGCAAAGGAACGCCAGGGGACAGAGGCTGGCCGACTTTCTGGAGAAGGAGGGACTCTTTGCGATGAACTCTTTCTTCCAGAAGCCGCCTCAAAGGAAGTGGACCTGGTTGAGTCACGATAGCTATACGAAAAACGAGATTGACTTCATCATGACTTCCAAGAGACGGTTATTTAATGATGTCTCCGTGATCAACAGGGTGAAAACCGGTAGCGATCACCGAATGGTTCGAGGCACATTGAATATAAATGTCGAATTGGAA
This sequence comes from Pyrausta purpuralis, assembly GCA_963924145.1. Lineage (NCBI taxonomy): Eukaryota > Metazoa > Arthropoda > Insecta > Lepidoptera > Crambidae > Pyrausta > Pyrausta purpuralis. The sequence continues at coordinate 28,263,693 of OZ001643.1, forward strand.
AGATCCCGCCTGATGAAGTCCACGCTCCGACCGACTCGTGCTCATATCCAAAATCTCGAGAGCTTTCAACTCGAGTTGTCAAACCGCTTTGATTGCCTAGACAATTGTGTTACAGTGGACGAAATAAACAACGGGTTTGTGGAAACTGTCCAAACGGTGGGGTCTAAGTTTTTTAGGCCTGGCCGTATAGATAGACCTCAAAAACTGGTCCACATTCTTGACCTTATGGCAAAACGTCGATCTATGGCACAACAGACCTCCGTTAATGCTAAAAACCACAGGCAGCTCAATAGACAAATATGAAAGTCCCTGCGACACGACATCCGTTGCTTTAACACTAATAGTGTTAAAGAAACGATAGAGCGGAACCAAGGCTCGAAAGTGTTTTCAGGGAACATGTCTATTGATAAAAGCCTGTTGACGAAGCTTAAGATGGAGGACGGCAGTGTAGCGTCGACGAAAGCAGAGGTTTTGAGGGAGATCGAAAGGTTCTATGGGCAGTTGTACACCTCAGTTACCAAACCCGTTAATAGCTCGGCCAGAGACCCACGAGCTATCCTGACCCGACACTACACCGAAGACATCCCGGACATCAGCCTCGAAGAACTATAGACCCATCTCACTTCTGAGCCATGTCTACAAGCTGTTTTCAAGGGTCTTGACGAATCGCCTCGCACGTAGGTTTGATGACTTCCAGCCTCCCGAACAAGCCGGTTTCCGAAAAGGCTATAGTACCATAGACCACATCCATATGCTTACGCAAATTATACAGAAGTCAGAGGAGTATAATATGCCTCTATGCTTAGCGTTTGTGGACTATGAGAAGGCCAAGTAAGCACCGCCCAAGTAAGCAAAGCAAAGTAAGCACCGCCCAAGTTTCGATCGAATCAAAGATTCGATCGAAACTTGGGCGGTGCTTCAGTCTCTGCAGCGGTGCCTCATAGACTATAGGTATATAGAGGTGTTAAAGTACCTTTACAATAACGCTACCATGTCGGCCCGAGTACAGAAGCAGAACACTAGGGCGATTCCATTGCGGAGAGGTGTGAGACAGGGAGATGTTATATCTCCGAAAGTGTTCACAGCGGCATTGGAAGACGCCTTCAAACTTCTGGAATGGGAAGGAATCGGCATCAATGTTAGTGGCGAATACATCACACACCTCCGATTTTCTGATGATATAGTCGTTGTGGCAAAGACGCTGGACGATCTTGGCACTAGGCTCGAAGACCTTGACCGAATATCCCAACAAGTGGGTCTTAAAATAAACATGGTATTGACGAAAATTATGTCGAACTCCCTTGTCGTACCCACTCCAGTATCCATTGGGATCTCAACTCTCGAAGTTGTCGACGAGTACGTCTACCTGGGACAAGTGATCCAATTGGGTAGGTCCAACTTCGAGAAAGAAGTCAATCGACGAATCCAACTCGGCTGGGCAGCGTTCGGGAAATAACGCAAGTGTGTCTTCTCATCTCACCTACCTCAGTGTCTTAAGACGAAAGTCTTTAACCAGTGTGTGTTACCAGTGATGACTTACGGATCCGAAATATGCTCAAAATCACACAAGGAGCGATGGAGAGGGCTATGCTGGGTGTTTCTCTACGTGATCGAATCAGAAATGAGGAGATACGTAGAAGAACTAAGGTAACGGACATAGCTTTGAGAATCAGTAAGTTCAAGTGGCAATGGGCAGGACACATAGCGCGAAGAACTGATGGCCGTTGGGGCAGGAAAGTTCTAGATTGGAGACCCTTCGACCAAAGACGCAGCGTAGCACGTCCACCAACAAAATGGACAGACGACCTCAAAAATATCGCAGGATCAAACTGGATGCAGACCGCTGATCGGTCACTGTGGAAAGCCGTGGAGGAGGCCTATGTTCAGCAGTGGACGTCCTTTGGCTGAGAATAATGATGATGATGGTAGGAAAGAAGCCTTCTTATCTCCTCTATGTACTTATGAAATCATGTCAATCACGGTGTTTTTATTAATATCCTTGGCTTCTGCAAAAATAATCATGTATCAATAATACTGGCGGCGACTTTGGATTCAGGAAGTTTTAATAAAAAACTCGGGTAAGAGAATTGTTGAAAGAAAAAAATATGATAAGTTAAACTTGTATTTTTATGGTTTTAGGGCGGATAGCCAATAAGCGTTCCAATTAGTGATAATTTAATCGTAGTTATGATTTTTTTATATCAATTTGAAGCAATATGGACTTACTAAGTTACTTACTTAATAAATATTATCTACTGAAGTTTTGGTGGTGGATAAAATAATCGAATGCTTTATTTATTTTTGAATCATGACTCGATGTTTATCTTGACTCGATATTTTTCTACTTGATTATAGATAAACTTGTATTTTTACTCAGTTGTTTCATTTCACATCTCTAGATAGCATGTCATTTGGTCAAGCAAGGCGTTATAAAGATAAATGGGAATCGATCGCAGAGGTCACTAACACACAACCTTGAATCTTCTCCGTTCCGTTGCCAACAAATTTAAGTACCAAAATCACTGGTATCTGTCAGTTTTTAAACGCTCGTGGATATGCAAAATGACGAAGTCAATATGTTTAAAGCCGAGACATTAGACAATTGACACGCATTATACATAATGCCAATTAATTCAAAAAAATAGTTGTTTTTCGTACCACGGGGTCGCTTTTGGGTATAAAAGTAAAATTGCGTCGAGTAGTGAATTTGTGTTCGAAAATTTAGCTAGAAAACAATGGAATACTACGTCTGTCTATCGATGTTACGGGTGATAAAAGTAACTTTAAGCACGTATTGTATGGTGGACTACGGAAATTGATTGATCAGCAAACAGGAACTACCAGAAATCAATGGACAAATGAAGAAAAAAAATAGGCTATCCGGCACCTCAAAAACGCTAATGTGTCCAAGGATTCTTGGACCCGGAGGACACTTGCAACATACTATTGGGTCAAACAAATACGATGTAATGAGTGCATTACAAAAAAATATAGGCTGATTTCTGTGTGATTTAAGAATTGTCATTAAAATGCAAAAGTTTTTGCTATTCTGAATTTAAAAAAAACCGGCCAAGTGCGAGTCGGACTCGGGCACTGAGGGTTCCGTGCCAACTCTAACTGAATTACGGAATCCACTTACTTCCACTTTGCTAAATACCACAATATTACGTTGACAGCAAATATAACTTTGTTTTTCATAGTGTTTGTACAAAGTTATGTTTGCGGTTGTTGAAAATGTGCTATATCTCAAAAACTAATAGTTTGATCCCGTCCAAACCAATTTTCGTTGAAAGTATTTGTTAAAATCTACATTACATTTTTTTTGACAAAATTTACACTAGCTTATTTTAGAAGTTAGATGGGGGGACGCCCATTTTACCACTTTGGAAGCGTCTAGCTATGAGACGTTCGACTTTAAAATAAAATTGTTGTAGGAACCTCTATGTCATTTTAAAAGACCTATCCATAGACTCCCCACACGCATAGGTTTTACCAAAAAAAAATGATATATCAAACTTACTTTCATAAATTTAATATCATTTAATTTCATAAATATATATCTTTAGGTTTTCGTAGCCGAATGGCAAAAAACGGAAACCTTATAGTTTCGTTAAGTCTGTCTGTCAGTCCGTCCGTATGTCACAGGCACTTTATTCTGTAACTATAAGCATCACACTGTTGGAATTTGGTAGGAAGATGTATCCTGTGTTGTCGCTTCAATTAAACGCTGCTATACAGGGTCTAACAGAACTAGTGATCGATAACCAACGGGAGGAATCTATAAATCACAATGATCACGCTCACAAAATTTTGTCCAAAAAAACAGGCTAGTTTCTGAGATAATTAACAAAACATCAGCGTGTTTTAGAAGTGATAAAAGACACCATTTACAGCTATTACAGCAGTTTTTGCACTACTACACTGACAAATACGCACACCAACAAAAATAACACTGGTCAGTGCCCATCGAGTATTACCAGCAGCATAAAGAAAATTGCACAAATTGTACGAAAAACTTATCATGCAGGTAAACAATTGAAATTTGGCGAAAGATACCTAATTACCTTACTGACGTTGTAAATGTGCAGTATTATTCTGGATTAAAAAAAAAACATAAATTTAGTTGTAATTGTACAACTAACAGTGCAATAAAGTTTAAATAAATAAATAATTATGTGAGTTATCTCAGAATCCATTAATTGTTTTAGTAAGATTAATATCGTGTGAATTACAAAATGTATTTCGTAAATTTAAATTAAAAGCACCAGTAATTATTATCATTTTATTTTGAGAAGTAGTACGTATTCACGACTATTGTATTTTATTCAAATCGTGTTTTTTTTTATAGCAATAGCAACCCTGTTTTCTTAGTTTTTCTCTAAGAGAAAGATTCAAAGAGCCGCTAGCGCATACGCACATCTAAAGTAAGCCCTAATTCAATGGCATACGGCTCGGCAGATTTATGTCGGCAAGGCGGCTCAAAAATGTCAAAGGCACCGCCGCCGGCGCCACCGCCAGGTATTCCGCTTCTGTTATGACTACATGGAGGGTGACAACAGTTTCATAAAGTATTATTTTGAATAAAAAAGCTATTATTCCAGATTAAATTATTTTATGTTTACTTTAATGTAGAGGTGTGTTTAAACAACTAAGAATTAAAACTTTGTTGTTTTTAAAAATTTTGGATTACATCGTTTTATTTTATTAGTTATTTACGATCGATTGAACATAATTGGTTTGGTAAAGTTGAGTAAATGGTTACTAACTCAACTATCTGGATTCTCAAGCAGTTGACAAGTAGAGACATGCTTATTATGTAAGACCCATCATCCACTTCATTATTATTTATTGACATACAAAAATGTAAAGGGTTTAATTTCGACTTCCGTACGAGAATACGTTTAAAAGCGCAATCCTTAAAACAAAGTTGCGATTGAATAATACTAATAATAGTCTTTTTGAAAAACCTCATTTTTGTATTTAAATACTAGACAAGCATTTAGTAGCATGGAAACCCTACACTGCTACTGCCTACGCGCCATGCGTCGCGTCAGCATAAGTCAATCGCCACAGTTGCTTCGAAAGTCGTCACCACTGTTGCCAACTTAGCTACTTTATAGCTAGATCTAGCAGTTTTTTGATGTCAGACAGCTACATTTTTTTGTAACTTGTAGCTAAACTTTTTAGCTACTTTTCCTGGCAACTTTTGGTTGTTGGCCAGAGCGATGGAAAAAAAAGATGCAGCCCGGGAATCCCGGAAAAATAGACCAGAAGCAATAATCTACTACAAGAGTGAGCGAGATAACCTATCATGCGACTTGCTTACTCACTAAGGGGATTCCCCTTTTACTACTTTCGTAGGTCTTTGCTTTAATTTCATTTTATTCTTTTCATTCCATTGATCGTCATCGATAGACTCAGTTGGTTAATCGGTTTGAATATAGAATGTACTACTATTAAAGTTCATAGCTGATTTATTTGTGTTTTATTTTGTTAATTTCATTATAAGTGCAATAAATATCAAAGCCTGTAGTAAAAGATCTCTGTGTGATTTTTAGTAATCATGTAAAACGGTATTTATTTTTATTGGAAAATTTAGCTATATTCTAGCTACTTTCCAGGAGGAACAAATTACTCAATCTAGCAACTTTTTGCAAAATTCTTAGCAACAGGCCTTGGGTAGCAGTTGGCAACACTGGTCGTCACTTCGTCAGTCTCATCTCGAAATTGCAACAGTAAAGTCCTGTCATCGGGATGCCATATCGTTACATGAACATCGACTATTTGCGTATGGTAATGTACAAGTATTACCATGACATGATGCAGACTACAATTGCGCTGAAGCCTCTCGGAAGTACGCCGAGATCTACGGTGTCACGCAGCGTCCGCCTCAAACCTGACTGCGATGGAGGTGTGTGTAGGTCCTCAGGCGTACCGAGAGGCACACATACCACTTCTCCCGGGTGCAGGGGCTAAAGCCGCAGGACTTCGAACGTCGTGCCCATTTTTGCGAGTGTATCCAGCTGCGGCTGAACGGCAAGACGTACCTGGACTTCCTGCAGAACACCCTAGAGGAGCTGCTGGCCGACGTACCTCTACATCTTCGCGGGGATTGTACTTCCGGCAGAACGGAGTGCCGACCCACTTCGATCGCGACATACGTGCATACCTAACGAACCGGTCCGGGCGTCGCTGGCCCGGTAGCGCGTCAGGTCAGCGCGTTCTCCCGACCTTAGTCAACTGGACTATTTTGTTTGGGGTAGGATTATGGACTTGGTTTACAGTGACGATAGGCATTACATCGATGGCGTAGAAAAAATACGCCAGCGGATTGTAAATGCCTTCGAAATTGTTAAAAGTGATTAGAGACAAGTGTGCGTGAAAACATTGTTAAAAGGGCAGTGTAAGCAGTGTCACGTGTGAATACTCAAGGAGGACACTTTTTATATCTTTAAGTACTATGAAATGTGAATAAATAAATAAATAAATAACTGTATTTTTTTGTAAATAAGTGTTAAATTATGTAAATACTTTCTAAGTTATTGTACTTTTTTATTTAATGATTTATTAAAAAAACAATTCAGGTAAAAATTAAGTTACGCTAACATTCTTCAATGCTTTTAAACAAATCATTCTGAAATAATAGTAATGTTTTAGCCTTAATTTCTCGGTTATATCAATAACACTAACTTGCCAGTCTAAAGCTTGCTTAAGTGTGATTGTAAGTCATAATAAATTATTAAAGTAATCCCGCATTTTCCTTTTATTCCAATCTACCTATGCTACACTTCATTTTGCTAGTGGAAAAATACAAATAAAACTTAGGTCAGGTAAACTTTAATTTTGCTAATCAAAGCCTATTTGTTTCTTATTAAACATTAATTTTCTAACAAAGTTTTTACTTTTAGCTGTCTGTTCATTTCATTGCCATGGGCTTGACTTTCATAATACGATTGTTTTCTGTTTCATTGGGGTTATAAGTAGGTTGGATCATTTAGATTGACCTAAAGGAAATCATGAAAAGTAAGTATGTAAATCTGTCACTGCACTGATAAACTAAATGAGTAGCCTGGGGTCCTACTCTGAATGCATGATTTTGACTCTAGCCGTCACGCTCGCTTGTACTATCATTGTATCACAAATGAAAGAGACGGCTCGAGTAAAAACATGTCATTGATAACAAAGTAGGTACCTTTTTTTTGTCACGCTCGCTCGCACAGACCTGATAAAATAAATGACTGAGACAGCTTAAATGACAAAGGTCGGCCATACAAAGAAGTTACTTCTAGCCTTCTCGACCATCCACACAAACACAGTTGTTAGATGGCCCTACTCATATCATCGAACAGCTGTGTGTGTGTAAATAGCGTACAATGCTCCTTGAATTAATTTAAACAGTGTGCGTGTAAGTGTACAATATCAGTGGGTTGAAGCCTGTGTGTGCGTAAGTAAACGACAGCATGTTTTCTTAATTAATTGAATTGACAATATTTTGTCATCGTATTCAGTATGGTGTATAGATACCCGCCGTTGGCTATCGATCACTAGTTTTGTTAGACCCTATATATTACAAATCAGCTTTATTCTTCTCATTCATCTCATAAGTCTTATAAGTCTCTTTTCTAGTTCAACCAATAATGACAATCTTATCATATAAAACAGTGGGGCCAACACCTGACATTTTGCATAGAACAAGAATGTGTGTCAACACTTAATACGATATAACCTGGTGGTGTGGACACACTGTACATTTTAAACAACTATAATTATCAAAATTAAGGTATGAGTTCAACACCTGTTAACCGCTTTACAATTCTTATACAAAAAATAAAAAATAATGATATTTAAGGCGCCCCCCCTTACACCCATATATGAAACTAAAACCGTGTTTAAGGATAGGTCTCTCAAAATGACATAGAGGTTCCTATAACCATTTTCTTTTAAAGTCTAACGACTCATAGCTAGACGATTCCAAAATGGTAAAATGGGCGTCCCCCCCCCCCTCTATTTAACTTCTAAACTAAGTGAGTATAAATTTTGCAAATAATTTATAATGTAGATCTTAACAAATACTTTCAACCAAAATTGGTTTGGACGTTATCTTTAGCACATAACTCTCAATGCGCGAGTCCGACTCGCACTTGGCCGGTTAATTTTAAATTTCTACTTATAACTTTGAAAAGTATTATTTGTCCTACCAAACTATGTTCCATCGTGGTCACCCTACATCGACATCAACTAACAAAGCATCGTCGAAATTATTTTAATTGAATAGTTAGCAATTTGATTTCATCATTTTGCATATCCGCGAGCGTTTATAAACTGACGACGCCATATGTAAACGGCGGAATTTTACGTTTTGACTGCGACATATCCACGGCCAAAAAAATGCTTGACAGCGACTGACAGCGTCATATTGTCCTTTGTATGATTATACGTTACATACTTCCACAGAAACACAGGTACATATAAAATTATAGAATAGAATAGAATAGAATATTTATTTGCACTTGAAGAGGGTAGGTACATTTTTGGTCTTATAAATAGTTTTGGTTCACATCTTCAGCTAACAAATGTTGCATGCAAATATATTAATGTATTACAGGTAATTTCATTTATGTCAATTTTAATCAATTATTCAAGTATATAAATAGTGTAATAAAAGAAAATTGATGTCATAAATGTAAATATGTCAAGCTTAATTTAGTCACAAATAATAATAAAAAAGTACTGATGATTACAATTCACTTAAACAGGACAACACCAACAGATACACAGCTATTTTATATTACATGTCAATATTCTTGTTGTTTGACAGCTAACTAAATACTCTTACTAATCTGTGTAACTAATTGAGTCAATAACAAAATAAGACAGTGTTCTGCTCATAGTTAAGTAAGAGGATGCGTTCTGCTGATTCTTTACAAATAGGTGCACAATATTGAGGATTTATGTAACTGGTGGCAGCCAAGCCTTACAAGGTACAACAATTGTTATGACAGCTGTGATTCAAATAATCATCTACCTTATAAAATACATGTTTGATTAACCATTTATACAAATGTTCTTAGAACTTTTTACCAGTTAGTTCTTTGATAGTTTCAGGCAATTTGTTATAGACAGTCATACACATCCAAGATACATTTTTTTTAAAGCAAGCACTTTTCGGGACAACTATTGACACTAACCTATTTCCATTCCTTGTATTTCGTGGATAAACATCTCGTGCCTGTGTGAAGTGCTTTAGATTTTGTTTAACAAACTTGGCGATTTCATATATGTATAAGCATGGGACTGGTAGGATGTTTAATGATTTAAAGAGAGGGGCACACGGTTCATCTGGTGGAGCACCACAGAGTGCTCTGATACACTTTTTTTGCGCAATGAATGCCTTTTTTATATCAGTGCCATTGCCCCATATGATGAGACCATATCGTAGGACTGATTCTACATAGGCATAGTATGCTGTGAGGGCTGTATTTTGTGATGCTACTTTGGTAAGTTTATATAGTGCGAATGCAAACCTATTGACTTCGTTACATATTTTTATAACTTGCTGTTTCCAGTCTAATTTGTGGTCAATTTCTACTCCTAAGAACTTAGTCACATTTGTACCGATTATAGGTTTACCTTGATAGTTAATATTAAATGTTTCATGAGCAATATTATTGAAATTTATAAAGTTAGTTTTGTCAAAATTTATGATTAGATTGTTGCCTTTAAGCCAATTTGTTATTGTATTAATTGTATTATTGATGTCCATAACATGTTCATTTAATGTAATTTTTTTGTCAGTAGTCACTATAATAGCAATATCATCAGCAAATAAGATGCAACGGTGCTTTGTCAAATTTGATAAATTATTAATGTAAACAAGGAAGAGAAGAGGACCTAACACGCTTCCTTGTGGAACTCCAAATCTGTTTTCTTTAAATTTTGACTGATATTTTTGTATCACATTTTTTACATCTGGTTTCACTATTTCTACAGCTTGCATTCTTTTGCTGAGATAACTTTTTACCCATTTCAAGGCAAGGCCTCTGATCCCACAATTTTCCAGCTTTTTTAATAGAAGATTATGCGAGCAAAAATCAAAAGCCTTAGACATATCTAGGAAAAGAGCTGTTGTAAATTGACCTTCATTTACACAATTAATCACATCGTTTACTAAGTTGAATATTGCTTGGGATGTTGATTTGTTCTTTTGGAACCCATATTGATCTTTGTGAAGTATGTCATATTTATCAAAGAACAACATAATTTTACCATGTAGAACTTTTTCAAAAATCTTTGAAAAGATGGAGATTAGTGTGATTGGCCTGTAGTTATCAATGTTTTTTTTATTGTCTTTTTTAAATAAGGGCTTGACCAGTGAAAGCTTCAATTTATCAGGAAAGGTTCCCGAAGACATGGAGAGATTGATTAAATATGTCAAAATGGGGGCAATTTGTTTGTTACAACACTTGAGAATTTTTGTAGATACTTGATCGTATCCTTCTGAATTTGTATTATTCAGGGAGTTTATTACTTTACTTATGTAGTGTTCGTCAACAGGGGTAAGATAAATTGAATTCATTATTATGTCCTTTGGTAAGTCATTAATTAAATTGATATCATTGAAATTAGTCAAATTAATAAAATGATCATTAAATGCATTAGCGATTTTGTTTGGCTACTAATAGATTGGCCATTGTATATGATTGAATCAATGTTATTGTTAGTTGTTGATAAAGAATTTGTTTCTTCCTTTATTACTTTCCAACTTGCTTTACATATATTTTTGTTTTTTAAAATGTAATTATTATTTGATTGCTTTTTTGCTTGTAAAATACATTTTTTCAGTAGTTTTGAATAGGTTTGATTTTTTTTTTGTTTATAAGTGTTTTCTTTTTGTAGTGGTTTAGACGGAGTAATCTATTTGTAGCACAGCTTTTCCTAATTCCTTTCGAGATCCAATTTTTTTTTGTGTTTATCGTTACTCTACAGAGTGGAACCAGTTATGAAAGTTATTATAAGCTAGGTTTCGATCACTTTCGTAATATATCTCAATAAAAGAGAGGCTCGAGAGATCATTTCAAAACTTTTGGATATTTTCGTAAGAGTAACATCTTTTAAATATATGTATTTGTTTTGGCATTGTGGGTTTTATTTCCAATGGAAAGCTCAGCATTTGTGCTGTGTTGTGGTCGGACAGCCATAAGCATTGAATGGTGCCCACAGCACCTTTCACATTACTAAAAATATGGTCAATACAAGATCTATCTCTTGTTGGCTGTGTTATATGTTGTACCAGGTTGTAATTAGATAGTATGTCAGAGAGGTGATTTTTAACGTCATTATTTATTAGAGTATTAATATTTATGTCTCCAGCTATAATTATTTTATGTTTCGGGTACTTATGTAGGTACTTATTTAATAATAGCTCTAATTTATCGAGAAATAGATCATAATGGCTTTTTTTAGTAGCTGTGGAGCTACGATATACGCAAACAATTATAATATTACATGTGGGAGTTAAAATGGAACAGCATTCAAAGTGAAAGTTTATTGAAAGCTCATCATAAATACCTATTTATATTATACATGAACCCCCTCTTTTTTTGTTTCTGCTGTAGTGTGTCGACAGTTCAAAATTATGAATGAGGATATTTTTTCCTCGCCATTCTTTATAAAAGATTCTGTGAAATACAGTACATCTGGATGTAAGTTAGTGTCAAGCTCAGTTAAGGTTATTTCTATAAGTTCTTTTTTAGAAAGCAGTCCTTGAATGTTTTGGTGCAAGATAACATTTTTTTTATTACATTGTTTAGGGGCGAAAACAAGTATGGTTATTTGTTTCAGGTGTTGCACTATGTTTCGCTAAATTCATCCTATGAAAATAGTATGGGATTGTACCCTTTTTTACACCTTGTGAATCCGTTACATTCAAGTTTACTCTCTTTGCATAATTAAATTTTGTTATAGTTTTTCTTAATTTTAGTCCATTTTTTATATAATCATTTTCATATTTCATGTAATTAATTTCAGTGTTGATTTTAAAACTAATTTTTTTCGTTAAAGATGTCATGTTATGGTAATAAGTCAAAATTTTTTCACTGTCAATCAGGCTACATTTGCAATAATTTTTAATAGGTTGATTAATTTGTGTATTTAGTTTGGCAGCATTTAGATAGTAGTTATGTCTCACAATTAATATGAATATTTTGCCTTCTTTTAATTTACATAAAGTATTACATAAGTTCGACATTATTTGGAATGGATTTTGGTCATTACAACCTATAGATAATTCTTACACATCATCCTTAGTCATGGTGGTAAACAAATGCTCACAGCTAGATAATACACGGGATGTGGAAGCGAAGGGTTTAACTATACCCGTTACATTGCAATTGTCGTTCCACTTGCCGGAACGCGATTTTCTTATTTCTTCTGTTAGGCCGCGAACTTGCTGGTCACCTATTATGTAAATGTTGTTTTTCTTATTGTGTTGAAATTTATAAAATTATTTTGCTTTAAATTTCCGCGAAGCTACGCCGGCGCAGGCAACTAACTACACGAACCGTCACCGCGTTTAGTATTAGTTCAGGCAAATGCAGGATGCACCACCCGCCCTCCCTCAATACGCATGCGGCACAGCTGATGCAATTAATAGCTTCGCGGAAATTTAAAGCAAAATAATTTTATAAATTTCAACTTAATAATGGATTTCCGCAAAGTAACGCCTGATTCCATTAATTATTTTCTTATTGTCACTGGCGCCCTCTAGTGATGGATTGAGTACGCTGTTTTTCTTAACGGGGGTTTGTCTTTGTGGGATGCTGTTGTTTAATGACGCATTGTCACATTCTTTTTGTCGATACACTCCAGATGGCGTTGCATATAATTCTTGGTGTTTCGCGATTCATCGCGGTCATTTCGTCTTGGTCAAAATTCAATATCGTCCTGTTTAAAGTTTTTTGTTTTCTTCTTACTGTTATATTCTTTTTTTTACTTGAAGTACAAATTTGCGTTAGGTATTTATTTTTAGTTTCATTTTTCGCAAGTTTTTCCTTTAATTTATTACTTTCCATTAATAGATTTTCAATTTCTGATTCTGCAATTGATATTTTTTCCTTTAGTTCTTTGTTAGTTTGTTGTAAATTTTGTAATTTTTCCTCAATGTTTAGTTTACGGAGATCTGGGCAGCTGCTGTTTAATCTACTGCTTTGCGAGTGGACATTATATCCGTGTAATCGTCTTCAAATAAAGATTCAAAAGAATTTGATGTTGATATGTTTATTTTGTAATTGTTCTCATTTTTGTTTTTTGTGTCGTAGCATTTATTACATTTCCATGTTTTTTTGTTCTCTTTCGTCATAAGCAAAAATCTTTTTTCTGATATGTTTCCACACTCATTATGATAGTTGTTTTTACATATCGCACATGTTATTATTGATTGTCGTTCGATATCATTTTCACAGATATTGCAAACTGGCGCCATCTTGTGGTACGGTTTAGGACAAATATTTATCGGGTTGTCTCGTTTATGCTAGTTACCCAGATAATATAATACTACTAGTACAGATACCTCATCTCATACAAGAAAACGGTTCCGCCGAAACGGGTGATAGTAACGGGCGATTGGGAAGACTACAATACGGACTAGATGGAGCTACTGGAGTAGACTGGACTTGCCGATATAAAAGCACATCGGTTGCTCGCAATACAGTCCACGTTTTTACTTCCTCAATAGATGGCGCTAAACTCACTGCAGTCCACGTATTAACTTCATCAATAGATGGCGCTAAATTTATTTTCGTTTGCGACCAGTAGATTTCAGCTTCGGCTGTCGATACGATTGCATCCAGATTTGGGTAGGTACCTACACAAATAAAAAAAAAATGTGATCACTCGCATAAGGTAATTTATTTTTTTAAAGATGTTATTGTATTTATCCCTCAAGCGTATTTGAACGATACACAATAGAAATTCCATTGTTATGCGGTCTCATGCGACCGCTTGGGCGTTGAAGCAGAAACCCTATTTGTTGTTTGTTTTCTTATAATACAGAGTCTAACAAAACTAGTTTTATAGAGTTTTTTCAAAGTTATGGTTCCTAACATACTAATTCACTTCTATATAAGGAAACCTGCTATACTTCTACATACACACATACGAACCAAAGGTATCTGCTCTGTAAGTCAAATGTTCATGCTTTCTACTCTAGTCATCTCAGTCACCCGTACCAGGATAACATGGGAGCAAGCAAGATGGCTTTAGCCGAAATAACGTGCAACGTTTTACAGAGTAGGCCCCCAGTTTTGTCTACCTACTCATTAGACACTTATGAATGAAAGAAACTTTCAAACAAGCTGTGTAAATTAAATGAATAATCTGGGGGTTTACGGAGTTAGTGGCAGATTTGCATACTTACTTTATAGTTGCAGTCTTTCCTTTTTACTCCTACTACTAAAATAATAACAGACACAACCTTATCAATAATGTTAATTAACGTTGCCTAACCAAAATAAATAATCAGCCAGGCAAGAAATTGTAAGACAAAGTGTCGTGAAGCGACAAATGTGGAGAGGTAGAAGAAGGTTAAAGAAAGAGGTAGAAGAGGGAATAGAATTTATATTACAACAAAAAGAATACAGTACCGAAAAATGAGATGAGGTGATGTCTGTATGAATGTAAGTAAAGTGCAGTGGGCGTGAGTAAGTATCTTCAAATCTTCAATAAGTATTGTCCTGGAGGCAGCAAAGGGCGGCGTCGGAGTGCAGAGCCGACACTGCGGAGGTAGCAGCGACGCCGATGTGCAGCGGTGACAGGCGCTGTGAAGAGCAGTGACGCCGATGTGCAGCGGTGACAGGCGCCGTGAAGAGCAGTGACGCCGATGTGCAGCGGTGACAGGCGCCGTGAAGAGCAGAGACGCCGATGTGCAGTAATGAGGGTAACGGGCACTATATAGAAAATGTTAGGATCAGTTGGAGTGCCAGAAGTACTTGGTCTCGGATCCTCTTCCGAGAAGGAGACAGGTCCCTCCCCTAGAGCGAGGAGGTGTTACTGCAGTCAATGTGCTTGGATACTCCTCCGGTGTCCGGTCTCTCCCCTAGCGTGAGGAGGTGTTTCAGTAGTCACCGGCGGTTCTTCAAGACTTCTTGAGGGAAGATGTAGAGTATTTATTTATTGGAGTGTAATAGAACTGTTCGAGCTTAGAACTCGGAATCGAATGAAATGAATAAAAAAAATTAATGCTTATATAGGGGGCCGGGGCCGTTCAAATTTAGATCGAGGTAGGTTCAAAAATAGAACATGAATACTGGTGGTTTACAGAGGATTAAACCCGAAAAAGTAATAAACTTTGATAGAAGTTGTCAGACTTTGAAAGATATTGTCATAACAACGATGTCAATAAAGATAAAAATACTGTCAAAAAGTAAGCAAATAACGAAAATACAGGAAAAAGAATCATCACCCAATGCAAATTAAAGGAAAATTGCAAACAAAGGTAAAACACAGCTATTTTTACAGTATTATGTACAGAAAAGTAGAATAACAGAGCTTTGAAAGTTTGACATTTTTAGATTCACAATAAATATTGTTCAAAAAGGATTAGAAAACATCAATAATCTAAAAATATAGAGTAATAGTAATAAGAAGAGTAGAAAGGCAGGTAATGCCTATAGTTTAATGTCTACAGTACGACTTTTTAGGGAGAAAATACGAACTGCGTTATGGTAGATAGAATCTATGATTAACTCTTATGTTCGTGTTTACAGCAAACGAACCAGCAAAAAGGAAATGAAAGCATGGAAAAACAAAGATAATGTGATGAGAATGTTAATGTGGATCCGATGAATACTAAAAATATTAAGGTACTCAATTTATTACACGTTATAGATGTACAACGGTACAAAAGGCGTTGTAGTGTTTACCTACCTAAACAGTTAACTGATTCTATTATGCAAAAAATTAAGTCTCCTACCTACCTAAACCTCAAAAGAGACATAAGCAAACATAGACTTATATGTATTCTACTAGACACGCTGTTCAGAACAAATTTTGTGTCACATTTTTAAAATGACAGAAGTATGAAGTGTTGCTATTTTATATTTTTGATTTCTCTTGTTTGATGCTGAATATTGTCGTGTTTCTTCGTGGACAATCAATCTTAAGCTACTATAGCAAATACATTTCAACATCGTGATATTTGAAAACGTTTTCAAGCAATAGAGAAAACAAAACATTAAAAAAACAAACAAATCCCAAAAAGCTATCACATCGATATTTTTTCCCCATTTCTTCCAAACATGACAATAGCCATTACAACAACAACACTGAGCTGTCAAAGGTAGCAAAGAGTAATCGAACAGATATGACACCTTACCGGTGTTTAGTTTTCTGCCTATGATTTAATAGATGTACTAGTATTAGGACATGTCTATTTTTTAAATTTTAAATAATAATGTTTATGTGATGTTGTTTCCACAAAAAAGGGTAATTATATGCCCACCAATATTATATCAACATAATTCGTACCAATTATCTTACAATACTACTCCTGTACATACAGATATTTACTTAAAGTTTGTTTTTATTTTCTAGTCTAATATCTATTGTAAACAATCTTGCTTGACATTCCTTTTTACATAATATTTTTTTTTTAAATAAGATAAATACCAAACCCAAATTTTACATAGGCAATAATTATTTAACACTGACATATTTTCTATCGCTCGCTAAGAAAATCGGATTTTAATGATGAAGTCAATTGAAATAAAACTCAAACTCCATAGATATAACTTGGCCCTATAATTCTGAAGGGGACACATAGATAAAACATATTCTACCTATAAGAGTTTTGGCATGTCTGTTTTTGGTTGATCTTTGGGTTTCTATGAAAATTGTGAGAAAACGAAAATTAATACTTTTACGCCTTCAACGAATCTTTTAATCACTTAAATTTACTACACACAACCAAAAAAATAACTAAATTTTCAAAATACAGGCGCTATAACACATTTTAAAGTAATTTGTTTATATCGCCTTTTGACGTAAGGGACGTTTTGACATGGTAGTTTCTGGCAACAGACTAAACAAAAATGCTCCACTTGGCCTTAACTTACTGTATAACAAAGTTTGCTCTAATCAGCGTGTCTAGTGTAACATAGAGGTCGTTGTAAGCAAATGATTCCTTTGGTATAAGCAGGCTAAGGATATAGATAAGCATAAAGAAAATACGACATTGATGCAACAATTTATTTTGAAACGTAAAATACTCGTGGATAATGTTGTTATTAATAAACAATTATTTTAGCCCTCTAAAACAAAAATTATTCCACGGCGTCTTAGCTAATTCATAAAAAGTTCCCTATTTACGGGAATGTTAGTTAGTGATTAACGGTAGGTAATATAACACTAAATGTCTAAGGTTTCGATACATATCACCACGTATCACTTGTTACACGATTTAGAATGTTTTTATAACTTCTGCGTAAAACTGGTACAATTCTACGTAATCACGCACTTAACAAAATCACAGTCATCTCTTCATAAACAATGCCATGTCCTTCACGTACGTAGGTATAAACAATGTCATGTTCTTCACGTAGGTAGATAGGTAAGGCATGAAGAGGTGATAGGTGGGGCGCCGCGCCAGCCAGGGCACCGGGCACACCCTGAACCACGACGGCCGAACCCGAAGGAAGAATACACGGAGGCCAAGATGTCCGTGCTGTAGAGGAACACCCGCCAGACCTCTCAAGTCCACCCGTCTAGCCGCTTCAGGAAGACTGTTGTTGTTTACTGTTCAGGCCGTTCTTGACTACTTGCAATAAGTGAATATCAAATTCAGTCGACGTCCTTTACGTGGCAAAATGATTTTGCGACTGATGGATGCAATAAAAGTCACACGCGCGCGTGTGGACGGCGAAAGAAGAACGCCGCCACCCGCCCAGACACAAAGGATACCGCTCCTTTGTTTGCGTCTGCCGCGGCGCGGCGTACCGACATAATATGTCATATTATGACGGCTGGCTTTGTTGGTGTGCGTGCGCATTTGACAGTGTTGTATAGTAAACAGGTGCAAATAGTGTGTTTTTTTACACATTTAAAAGTGCTACTTTTTTGATCTCTGAAACTAGTCTGATTTTTTTTTCTCAAATTTGGTGAGCGTAATCTGTATGATGTATATATACCGCACTTTGGCGGTCGATCATTGGTTTTGTTAGACCCTGTCTGTATAAAAGTCCTGTGTAATAATAATATGTAATAAATCATTAACCCCAACAAGAAAGATTTAGATTTTTCAAAGTGATCGCAATCTTTTTTGATGTGTGAATTATGTATCTTAGGTAAAAGAGAGATAGATGAAGAATGAAGAGTAGGTACCTACCTACCTGGATTTTCGATTCTTTCTGATTCTGCAAGGAATGGGATAAGCTCTGAGCCATACTGCCATAATTAATAAGCATAGCTGGCGTTAAGCATTTGTACATAGATATATATTCATTTATATCAATACGTTTGTACCTAGTAACTTTTTGAATTTATTTGCCAGCAGTTAAGCCAGAATCAAAAATACGCGCTCGTAAAAGATCCCGTATCTTTGACATGCTGTAATTTCGGTCGTATCAATAATCCTTAATGTCTAAAGAATGTTACATTACCTTCATACTACGAATATAGTTTATCAAGAGCATGAAAGTATTTTAATTAGCTGCAAGCGGTACCGGCTTCCCCGAAATACTAAATAATAAGAAGGCCGTTTTAGTACTAGTAGTATTATATTATCTGGGGTTTTAGTGAAATTAAACCTTGCGCTCATAAAAAGAGGTCAAAAATACTCAAGTATTTTTCTTGCTAATGCGATTTTGCGCCTTATGCGTATCGAAATATGGATGCATTTTCTATTAAATACTTTCAACTTATTTTAGTAGGCACTATAGAGCCGGAGGCCCTATTTTTGAAATACTCGCGACAAGATGGCGTATGACATTCACTGATTATACTCCAATTTTGGAATGAAAATCAGTTGAAATCCATTCAGAAGGGATTTGAATAAATATATCTAAATTTTGTGAGTACCTACTCACGTCCTTATTCACGGTATTTTCGTTGATTATTTGTTCGTTTTCGAACGCAAATCACACGCCATATCCAAGCGAGAGATTCAAAAATAGAGGCACAGGAGCTCTATTTTGGAATTACTCGCTTCAAGATAGCGAGTGATTTTCGTTCGAAGATAATTCATCTTCGAACTTCCGAACGAAAATCCATAGAAAAAACTCGTTGTCGTACGAAAATCACTCGCCATTTCGAAGCGAGTGATTCAAAAATAGGGCTCCTGGTCGCCGATAAGAAACTCAAAGGCTCAAACGAAAAGTATTTCCTTAAAGTAGGTATTTCGTTTTGTACATTGTCTTCTATATGCAGCAAAATTGGTAGGTATTTACCTACCAACCAGGAGGGCGATTCTCACGACAATCGAACTTTTTTCGTGTGTTTATTTACCGAAAAAATCTAGTAAAATATCTACACGTAAAAAAACTATCACACCAACAAAATCTAAGTAGGGTAAACATACCGGTTATCGGCCGTTTAAGCGACTTGTTGACTTCAGAGTTGATTTCTGTCATAATGCTGAACGTCAAGACTTTAAAAAAATAAAACATTTGGACCTACCTAATAGTCTAGTTTCATAAGACCTAACGTTAATAGACGTAGTAGTGATACATGATTTTAAAAAAAAAAACTATTTGTAAATATAGCAAATATACCGGTTATCGGCCTTTTTACTCAGTTATCGTCCACCAATGCACTGGTTATCGGCCACCTAATGCACGGTAGGAAAATTCGTGTTATTCAATAGCACATAGGGCTCATAATAGAATGAAAGTAAAACAAATAATAAATAAGAAAAAAACAGAAGAAAACTCTAACAGTGGCTAGTGGGTCTGGATCTAAAACTTGCAGTTCCCGTTCCATTATTCGAAAATTCTATAGAAGGTATTGTTTGATTTTCTGTCAATGTAATAAAAAAAATGTCACGCCTTTTAATAAATACGGCCGGAAATAGGTTTTGTGAAGACTAGCTATCGGCCGTCACACTTTTGGTATTTTTAAAGGTCATATCTTTGGAACTATCAGATAAACGGGCGGCCGGAATCTAGTTTTCTCTTTACAAAATTAAAGCTGTTTACTATTATAATAGGATCTCTGTTTGTAAATATAAGGTTTCCGCAATATTAGCAAAGAAAAATGACGTAAGTAAACTGGTTTCCCGACCACCCGGTCGGAAAGAGGATTTTTAAACTAAACGATAACTTATTGTCCGACCATCAAAAATACTACATATTATGAAAAGTTTGGTCAGTTTGGGCACTTTAATATTGAATTAACACATGCTTCATACACATAAACCAAGTCATTCACATAGGTGAATGAATTGGTTTATGTTATGATATATTCACATAGGTGAATGAATTGGTTTATGTGTTCGTACAATCGTAACACTCAAAAACTCACCTTTGAAAATCAACCCACCTGCTATTTTTTTGGCTAAATTTGCCACGCCTTCAGACACCAAATTTTGAAATGGCGCGTGAGGGCTCAGATTGCAAATTTCCAGGTTAAGCCGTTGGATTATGAACCGTAAACGTCGTCCGAGTCGAATGACGTGAAATTGGAAAGAAGCTGCCTATACACTGTTTATTATTCAAAATAATGTGCGAAGTGGCCGAAAAGGGGTAGTGGCCGGCGAACCGGTATGTTTACTTTGATACCTGGTTTTGAGCCCTGGTGCTGATTTATGGACGTACTTTTAAAATAAAAATAAATAAATAAAATAAAATCCATTTATTTCAGACGATGTCCATAAAGTATAAAATTATATCAAAACACAAAATAATTTTAAATTTAGAAATAATTATAGTAAATTGCAATTAAATTAAAATTAAAATTAGTCGAATCAAATACAAATACTAAAAATATGTCAATTACAAAATAAAATAAATTATAATTAATAAAGTTATTCATTGTTCTATTATAATTATTATTATTTAATTTAAATATCGGCCACTCTCTGGAGCACCAGGCACACTTGTATGTACTTTCGTCCAGTGCTGCAGAAGAGGGCAGTCTGGCTTCTGACTGAGGACATTCAGGATGGTGTTAGGGCTCCCGCGCGCACGGATCATCAGCGAGGCGATACGCTTGCGCAGCACTTTTAAGACCTGGTACTTGAACTAGCAAGTACGACCTATGCCCACTCGTAGCGTCTGCTGGACACTAAGTTTCTCGGAATCAATTGTCTATTTATAAGCTAAAATACTTGATTAAGAAATCACACATTGTGGTTAATGGATGGGTTATTCCGGTATTATGTTTAAGCACACAACTTATTTCATTGAGTTTTCAACCGAGTTCAAAAAAGGAGATTCTCTGCTATACTAGGTAGGTATTTGTCCGCGAGTTTCGATGCAGTTTTCAGTACGTTTTATCAGGACGTTTAGTTATTTTTAAGATAATTGAGTTTGCAATCAATTCAATACTTATTTTCATTTTTAGTACTTTAACTTACTGGCTCTACAAATTTATCGATTACTACAAAATACAATGATACAATACAATTAATGACACTGTGCGTACCCAGCCTGACCTTGATATATAACTTGTCTTAACATTGCTTCACTTTCCTCCTCCAACGATATTGATCGTAGTTGAGTTACAGAATTTTTAGTGTTTTTTTCGTTCTTCCTTTTCATGTGCATTAAGATTTATGATTATATTATGATATGATGATTTGTATTACAAAAACATAAAAATGAAGAAAAAAAACACTAAAAACAATAGACGTTAATCTATTCTATGCTTAAATCGTAAGATATTACTGCTACGATGCATTTTGTTAGTCTACAATTTAACGCATAAGCGCAAGTTAGTATACTATTAATTATTAATTGAAACCAGTTATGCGTCTTTATCTAATAAAATATAAAAACAGTATAGAATTCCGTTGAATCTTGACACCCGCGCAAAATACCTATAGAGTGACCATGATCAAAGCAATGAGTAAGAATTATAGTCACTTCAGAATCAAAAAAAAAAACTTATAATTGTGAAAAGCATGCCGTGATTTAACAAAATCACTTACCTTTACATAAATAAACGTTTTATCAAATAAAAGAAAAACATTCTGGAAAAGTGGAACATTAACTTGTAATTTTTTTCACACCAAGCTGTCTCAGGGTAGATTAATTTTATGACTGCTGCCAAATATGTGGCGTTTTCAAATTAGGCGTTTTTTACCATATTAGACGAATATTTCTTATTTGACGTTGGTAAAATCGGCTTTAAGTAAAAAAGTAAAATAATTAACATCGTCGAGTTTGAACACACTGCAAAAATTATGGGATGAATAGACGTCAATTTTTTCACACAAGTGTGGAAAATCGGGATAACCTCTTTTCCTTGCCTACCACAGTTGCCTTTACAAGTCGCATTTACAAAATTATGTTTGCGACAAAACAAACAAAAATAGGGTAACTCGTACATTTTCTGGCATCCGGCAGTTCATGGCCACCTGGCAACAATTCTCTAATGTTTAGGTTTAACCAACGAAATACTATTATTTGTGATTGATATTATAAATAGTAATAATAATAGTAATTAAAAATAATTAATTACTTAGCAACCGTGGTCGAGAAATCGCCTACTACGCAGCGGGTTGCGGGTTCGATCCCCGCATAATGTTACGGGTGTTTTCTATGTATATCATGTATGTATTTACAAACAAAAAAGTATTTAAGTATTACATCCGTTGTCTGGCACCCATAACACAAGCTTTGAGTAGCTTACTTTGGGACTAGATGGTGATGTGTGAGAATGTCCAAAGGATATTTATTAGCAACCGGCCGTTAGCCGTTTAAGATATCGTTTTTGAATTTTCGGAAAATGGTGTTGATCACTGAATGTCATCACACACATCAATGGTTTTATTCGTAACTTTACTGCATGTTAACAGAAATTAAATGAATAATATACTACTTCATTTTGTTTGATAATTCATACAAAACAGAATTGTTGGGGTGGCTAACAACTGCAATGGAATTGTTATCATTTTCTAATTATAGTTAAGTATTTTAATATTTTGAGGTCCCTGGCCTAGGAGCCAATGAATGAAAATATTTCGATTGTGGGTTGAATAACTATGTTAGCTGTTAAAAAAGATTTAAATAAATTTTGAAATTAATTCAATCATCAAAAGCATCATTATTAAATAAAATTACAATAAAATTTAATAAATATTAAATATTATAACTTCAAAAAAAATAGTATATTGACTGCGCATGAATCATATCACAATGGTTCTGGTAACTTCAGTCAAATCGCTGTGCGAATGCCTACAGTAGGTACTCAATTGCGACTGGCCCTCACCCTGCGCACCAGGGATTTGCACCGCTTGCGCAAACTAGTAACTCACAAGCACGCGGTTTTGAGTATTATCATCATTTTTAATAGCCCCAGGATGGACACTGTACATAAACCCCCTCCATGAAACCTTTAAACGGTGGTATTCATGTATGGTGATCCTTTAATCTATACAAAGTCGTATGCTTGTAGACATCTTCACTTGACTTTTGATGCTCCAATGTAGATTTTTCCTGCCCCAACGGCCATCATCATTTGCGCTATGGGCCTTGCCTATTGCCACTTCAGCTCACTGTTTCGTAGGGTTATGTTAGTTACATACTTTTGCTTTACGCATCTCTTCATTTCGAGATCGAAGAAAACTTAGCTCTTTTATGAAGCCCATAGTTGGAAATCATGTGTTGCATCCGTTTGAAGTTCAATATCACATTTCAATATCTGTTGAGGTGAGAGGCTCGGTCAACGTTAACAGCACAATATCAAGATTATCCAGCATTTTTAATACATTGACTAATTCATCGGATATCAATCAGTGTGTGTGATAATTCAGCCACCGTCAAGATACATGTTGATTTTTCCCCAATGCGAATCTAATTTTTGTTGTTGAGTGGTTGAGAGGCAACCTAATTTTTCTTGCCAAGTTTTTTTTACAAATACACATATCCACTTATTTAAAATTTTAAGAAAACACATTATTTGTCAGGTGCAAGATTTAACCCAGCCTATTGCACTTTATTAGGTGTGCGTAGTAAAAAAAGCTAAATATAAATATTAAAATAAATTCCAAAGTCGATTTTAATTATATTGAGGTTTGTCATCATTCGTTCATGGTCTAATCGTTTAAACTGCCTCGGTAGCGCAGCGGTTAGAAGGTCGCACTTTAAAGTGACGGCTGCACCAGAGGTCCACAGGTTTGCGCACACACTTGTGCACTATAATATGTCCCGCGCAGTCTGTTCGTTTTTTGATTATAGTTTAAAGTCTCCATTGTTAGGATACATTTATTTAGGTAAAAAATAGTTATAGTACAAAATTCGGTTGCAAGTCAGCACGGCCAAAAACTGGTCATAAATAAAACAAAATCAGATTTTATATCCAGAAAATCATTTTTTGAGTAATTAATACTTATCAAATAATATGAGCAATGCAGACAAGAGATATTTTTGAATTATTCAAAGTCCTTAAACGGCAAGAACCTACTCGAACAACCAAAATTTTGCACACGCTCTTAGCGTTGGTTGCTTATCAATATGTGTACCTAATAATGTGACAAAATCTCCTAACATCGTGTTTAGTCTCTATCGTTAAGGAGTTAGAATTTAATTCTGGCCATACAATGAGTTTTCTATTTATTTGTACTACTATAACTAATATTATAAAGCTGAAATCTAGTTTGTTTGAACGCGCTAATCTCAGAAACTACTGAACCGATAAACACTAATTAATAACTAACACTATAATAATACACACAAATGTTTGTATTGTGCGGGGATCGAACCCGCACCCGCTGCGTCGTAGGCGATTTCTCGACCACTACACCAGACGGGTCGTCATTATATCCTTATCTCACTAACTCGGTGATGAAGCGAACGATCTTTACGTAACTTTATATCGAGAGATCAAAATGAGCCGTTATATCAGAGAGAGCCGAATGAGTAAAGAGCTACTTACGATGATGCGAATGATTCTATATATAAACAAAAACCCTTTAATAAGGATATGCTATTGTTTGTTGTCATACAATACATAACTACTAATAAGAAGCTCACAGTTTTTTGTACGTTTTATACTTATTACGTACGTTAATTATTTATATTACTTTACTAGCGGTCCCCCGCGACTTCGTCCGCGCGTTTTGAGTTTGCTCCTTCCCCTCCCGCCGCAGCGTCATGTTTTATATCCTAAAGCCTTTCTCGATAAATAAGCTATCCAACACAGAAATATTTTTCAAATTGGTCCAGCAGTTCCTGAGATAAGCGCGTTCAAACAAATAAACTCTTCAGCTTTATAATATATTAGCGCAAGCGCACGTTGAACTTAAGCTGCGAACATTATTTTGGTGCGGAGTTATGTTAAAACTGTGATAGCTCCTAAGATATTTATTGAAATCAAATGATATAAAGGGCAACTTGGTTCTAAATGAAATGCTCGTGATGATGAATGTATTTATTTTGATAAGAATAAATACCTGTGTCTATAATACACCTCTAAAAATAATGCATTATTTTTTTACAAATTTATTAACATAAAAAAGGTTGTAGTAAGTCAACCATAAAAGATAGACATATGCTGTTGCGGACTTTATTATAGAACACTTAATGTTGAACAATCCTGTCATACACGATTTTTGTGTAACTTAAGCGGTTTCCGCAGCGTATGCAGCGGAAGCTCTCAAAAGGAATATCTTTCTCCCGTTTTCGCAACATTTTTCATTTCTGCTGTGGTCTTATGAGTCGTATATTTATGTTATATAGCCTAAAGCCTTCCTCGATAAATGGACTATCCAACGTAAAAATAATTTTTCAAATCGGGCCAGTAGTTTTTGAGATTAGCGCGTTCAAACAAACAAACAAACTCTTCAGCTTTATAATGTTATAGTATAGATAAAGAAAATAATAACCATTTGATTTTCCTTCATACTAAGCAGGCTTAGGACTGTCAACCTAGATAAAAAATGTTAATGACAGTTTTTGAATTTAAAACACCTGAAAAGTAACTAACTCAATGTTTGTTTACTAATAAAATCAAGTTGTCGCATTCAGTAGTCCAAAAACTTGCTATTATTCCGACAGCTGAAGTGCGCCGGCTCTAATCACAAAAGAAACTAAAAAAACGTCAACAAACATTCAACCAGCCAATATTTATAGAACCGCACGCAATGCAAATTGAACTTTATTTTGTTAATACTACGAGAACATACAGATTCTACCGTTTTACCGAGCCACGGTTCGGTCATAATACCTACGCACACTGCGAACGTATCTTCCCTTCTCTTTCTTTCGCTCTAGAAATGAAATGAAGCCGTCTTTCTTTATCACCGGCTTCGACTCAGTTAGTATATCTGAAAATTCAACTTTATCTCTCGGATATAGAGATTTATTTGAAACACAAGTGAGCTACGGATATATGAGCCGTTTGGGTGAGAGAGGTTTCTGATCTTTCTCTCGCGAGCTACACAAGTCTACTTGAAATTACCGTCTGGCATCACTGGTCAAATGAAACGCATTCATAGTAATGCGCCATCTATACTAGTTTGTTGTCAACTTTCCACCATGCCACATAGTTTTGTCGTATGCCGACAGAGGGTTAGAGGGTAGTAAAAGCATGCTTTTATGCTTTTTACACTATTTTTGCCAATTATGGAAAAAAACAATGGTATTCAGTTTTTTTCTCTTTTAAACAACTGAAAATGTTTATTAACATATTTTTCGGGTATTATCTTCACGTATCTTAGGATTTTAGTCTATCTAATAGACAGTAATTGCGCTAGCTATACACGTGTCGCCATCTATTGAGAAATTTTAAAG
Source organism: Pyrausta purpuralis (assembly GCA_963924145.1). Taxonomy (NCBI): domain Eukaryota; kingdom Metazoa; phylum Arthropoda; class Insecta; order Lepidoptera; family Crambidae; genus Pyrausta; species Pyrausta purpuralis. Next base: position 28,290,632 of record OZ001643.1, read on the forward strand.
GCTATGTAACTTATGTACCGAATGAGACCCCGTGCTAGTTATCAGTAGTCAAATGTTAATGCATTACTTTTCCGATAGATGTCGCTCATAGTCGCAAGATTGTGCATTAGTCATAGCAATGAATCAGCTGTTTGAGTATGCGAGTCAGCTGTCGTTTGTTATCAAATTTAAAATGTGCAACCGGTTTCGAATACAATATTTTCACTAATAATGACACTGCATATCTACTTGTGACATACGAAGGAATTTACACACAATTGTCTTACACTAAAGATGGTTTGTAGTAGGTATTTCTGTACTAAATCGGTTTGTTTTATTGTTTATTTGTTATTTATTAGGTGGGCACTATCGATTATTTTGCAAGCACATTATTTTGTTATTTACTGTGTAGTTTTTGAAGATAACATTTGTAGCACTGATTTCACATAAATTAGGTTCATAATAATACATTATTTACACTGTTTAACTTTGTATTGAGTTTTTAAATAATAATTATTTATGGACACGACACTTCTCATGGCTCGTAACGCCATCTACTACATAGATATAGGTACTATGAAGTCTAGATAGGTAAACCTCTCATGTTCAATTGTTTCCTTTTGTTTTTATTTTTAAATTTTGTTCAATATTTTCAATTATGTATATAGCGTAGGTACCTTGATAATTTATCTTAGGGAAGAGCGGTTTCACCTAACACAGGCATACTTATGTAAATTATATTTAAAATTATACTTATGTAACTTTGTGTTAGGATTTTACGTAGTCCAAAATCGAATAGTAGTCGCTATTGTTTATTATTTTACTTTTCAATTCAGTATGTTGTTTTCTTAATTAATTCTAACAAGAAACAGATACTTTGATTCTTAATATAATATAGACCAAGAAATAATATACAAATTTACAAAAGTATTCCACGAAGAAAACACAATCTCAGGTCCTACAATTTATTAGCACCAGGAAGGAAACGCCTTCAAACACTGTTCAAAGTATTATATTATCTGGGCCGTTACGAAGTAATTCGCGGCGCATCATGGGCCGTCCCGTTCGCACAGGTAGAACATACCCAGGCAGGCGCCTGTTGGGCCGGATGAGTGCGAGCGAGGGCCGCTGCTTCATACTTAGAGGCCATGATGGCGCATCGTCAGCGCTGCTTAGTATGTGGAATTATGCATGAATGCCTTTGGCTATAATTTATTATTAGCATTAAAGCCGAATTGGCTGATACTTCACTCAACTTGTTCCCCTTTTTTCGCAATGAAAATGAGGGTAGGATATTGGAAGCAACGCATACCAGAAGTCTCAGCTGAGATCAAAAATGATCTAGATAATTAGGACTGGCTGACCTCGCGTGTCAGCTCGGCCGGTATTTGCTACAGATCAATATTGCGTATTGACTCGGAGCGGAAAATGCGGACTGGCTAGCATCGCGTGCTAGCTCGGCCGCGAAGCGTAAAGCATGCATGGTGCAGCCACGCTGGGTAGTGCGTTTTACTTCGCATTCACTTTATGAATATACTTTATAATACGTATCATTAATATATATATAAGGTAAGTTTCGTTTAGCACGAAATAAAAACTTAACGACTATATACTGTGGTTACTGCGTGCGTTGTAACGGCGCGCGCGCACGGACACGAAATGAGCGACAGGCGGCTGGCAGTGCTGTGAGGCGTGGGAGGGAGTGAGGTTATTTACTTTCTCTTTCTTGCGCTAAACCTGTGTGCGAGTGAATAGACGCGTAGCAGGGCATACTACATGGTCAATTAAATCTCAGAGTCGAAGACAGGACAATTTTTATATTTAATGCAAGTCGACACTATCAATTACCTACTTTCTCCCCATAAAATTAATATTCCTATCGGAATAGAAGGACAAGTAAAAGCTGTTAAACGAAACCGATTTAAGATGTCAGTAACTAACTTAAGTAAGTAACATTTGTAGCTTTACATGAGATAACCTTTCGATCAGGTGATTTATAACAATGTTCCTAAGTTAAATATAGTAGTTTACTGCATGATAAACAGTCTACACAAAATATTGAACATGCAGCTCTAGTGTAAAACTAAATATTATTTCATTATACAAAATATTCATCGATATAAATTCCCTGTGTTATTCTGTCTTTATTTTTTACGTAAATTAACGTTTGTAGAATAGAATAATCAAACTGCGTACTTTTAAATTTGAAGCGCATTGGCATCAAACACCGATCAGCTGAGAAAGTTGTTTTTTCTTTATCATTCTTAGCACAGTGATCCTTCTGTACGTAGTACTATAATATTTTCTGTGGTGCAGTTTGAAATAAAAATATTGTACTGTATATAATTAACGTACGCAGCGTTAACCCGTTACACAAAAGTCATGTATGACGCGGTTGTTTCCCTTAAAAGATCGACTTAAGTCCGTGACCGTACATGTCTGTCTTAAATGGTTTACTCACCACAAACTTTTTTATATTCATAGATTTGATACAAAAAACAAAGTTTTATAACCCTAATCATTGTTTTATGTTCAGAATGGTAGATCTGAGGTGGAATTGTGTAAAGCAATCGTATTCATTTGACAGATCATATTGTACGTTTTGAACTGTCAAATGAATACGATTGCTTTACACAATTCCACCCCTGTTCCTGCTCTTCATTTTATTTGTTATTTTGTCACCAATAAGAAGAAGAAGTTATATTCAATTTCGTTCAGTTATTAAAATAAAAGCAATCGTTGCCAATTGAATACAAATTATGCAATTTGAAAACAAAACAAGAGTCCTAAAAAGTATTAAAATTAAATACCTTTCAACTAAAATCATGGAGATTTAGGCTTTTGTGACAAATAAATTTTTTAAATGTATTATAATAGGTTTTTCCTGAATACTTTTCAGGACAAACCTATTATTAAAATACAAAAAAAAAGTCCCTGGAGCCCATTTGACGACCTCCGTGGTCGAGTGGCTAGCACGCTGGTTTCAAGCGTCGCCATCTCGTGAGGTTCCGGGTTCGATTCCCGGTTGGGTCAATGTAGAAAACGATCTTTTCTATATTGTCTCGGGTCAGGGTGTTGTGGTACCACCGTTGTGTCTGATTTCCATAACACAAGTGCATAAGCTACTTACTTTGGGATCAGAGCAATGTATGTGATTGGTGTCCAATATTTATTTATTTATTTAATTTATTGTGGAATTGAAATCATATTGCTTGGTGACTACATTTTGGTGAAAAAACCACTATTTGCGGCAAATCCTATTATTTTAAGAAACACAAAATTACTTAGCCGTTTTAAAATAACTCCTCACCAAGTACAACACTCGCTTGCGCTGATCGCTATGGTATGGCGGGTTTTACGTTGAAATATTTTACGGGAAATACAAATTATACATACAAAATTTATGCGGGTGATGCCGCGGGATAGTCTATATTAATGACCACCACAATGGTGATCCGCTCGACTGCGCCGTTCGCGGACCAAGTGGAACGAAAAAATGGTCACTCGTGAACGCTGACGTACGCGGTCGTCAAGTGGTACGCACCCTTTATTTTTTTGTCATAATATGCAATGTCAAATTGCTAGCTTGTTGTTTTGAGGTTAGGTAATTTATGTTATTATAGTGAAGAAATTTAAATTGTGCAGTGGAAATAAAATGGAAAAGGAAATAATACAAAGATGAGACATACATAACAGCGAAATTTAGCTAGAGGAAGAAAAGGCTAGTTCAATATTTTCGCTTCACGAGTGTTTGTTTATGTTGTTATCACCATTTTCGTTGTTGAACTAAAGCAATTTATTCTTCTAGAATGTAATGTATGTGATGGATAAGATGAATTTGGTGAGTGAGCTGGTATCCTTAATCGAAAATAAAAACACGGATGCCAATAGATAGGTACCTTCTCAGAAAATCTGGCATCTTGGGCAAATTTGCTTACCAGGTACCTACTTTTCATCATTTTATTGTAATTACGTAAAAAGATTCTTCAACTAGGCTCAGAGTGTATCCTTAGTTTAGCATTGTACAAAAATTACTTAATAGCCACTTTTGGGTTCAGTCGTTCAAGTAATACAATCCCTAAATATGCAATAATAATGCATACATTTGTGTATTCCTCAGATTTACTCAGGAGGCACATGTTGAATATAGTGTTTATTTAGTAAAAACTATGTTAAATTAAGATCCTGTAATTCTGCCTTGCCGGTATGCACTCCCTTGCACAATCAAAATAAAAATGAAAAAAGGAAGTATTTACTGACTGGTAGTGGTCCACCTTCACCTACAAAACCCTGGGAATACAAATGGCATATAGCATGGCTCACTAACAAATTTGAAACTGACTTAAATGAATTTGACTGTAATACTTTATACTAGATTTGTGCACACTTTTAACATTTAGCATAATAAAAATACAAGAAAAGCAACAGATAAAAAAATAACCACAATCTCAGCTAAAAACGCATACGGGAAAAGAACAACCCAATATATCATTCCAAGATTAATTAATTTATTACCAACTGAAATAACAGATAAAATTAACAAGAAAAATATTTCAGAAAGAATTTGTTGAGGATAGTTTATCCTCAACAAATTCTTTCTTAGTAACATCATATATGAATAACTTGTCTAACTTATCCTTTAAATCACTTATCCAAAATGGCAGTCTCCCTGTATGTGCACTCACTTTAACCGTACGCCTGCGAGTGCGATAAAACTATACACCCGATAAGGTTATAGATAGGTAGATGGTAGCTTTGAGCACGACTCGGACTCGGCTCGCGCGCGACCGAACGTTATGAATTGATCAGACGTATAATATGTAGTTACCTACTGCCCTTCTTATTACACCGTAGATTGCAGACAGATACTAATTGTAATGCGTCCGGGACCCTTTAGTAGTAAGCAAACATAAAGTCCATTTACCAAACTATGTCATTATTACCCTATATGTATATGCTATTGGCACCCGGTAGCAAGTTATATACCTATTGGATTATATTAATAATGTATTCACCATGTTAAGTTTAGACTAATAATACTGTTATATTATTTCTCTCGAGCGTCAAACCTCGAATGTGCAGTGTCACAACAAACACAATGCTTAGTGACACGAAGAACTAGTAAACACTTTGTAAACGATTATGCTATGAAATAAATAATAATAATAATAATTTATATATTTATAATTTATGTACCTAAATATGGTTCCATGAACTGTAGACCTTGCAACAACAAATCAACAAACTCCGTCTTTCAGATCAAAACTAAAAACAGGGTGCTAATGTGAATGAGATTAAATAAGCAGTTTGACAGGCCTAAAACTGGTCTTTCTTGAAATTCACATTATCACTTGCCTTTAGGTATCCTTTGTTTCCTTGCTGATTAATATTGGCAATGTAGGAAAGCCATTAGAAATAAATTTTAATGCCTCAACACCTGAGCGGTTGCCTGCAACATAACAACAATAGAATTTCAATTGTGTCTTGTTCACATACACTTGAGTACTACTACGTACAGAGATGCTATGCCAAGCAAAAAGTGTGCGCAATATGATGACAAGATTTTGTCGTGAACAGACTGATGTATTAAGTATTCTTTGAAATTTGAATGTTAAATATGAAATTGCAGAAGTGACACAGGCTTTTGTGCCTATTATACCTGACTTGAATGGGTATTATTTTATTTAAATGTTTAATTATAAATTACTAAGAGGGATTAATATTTATTCATAAACGCTAAAGAAATAAAGTTTATAAATAGAAGAACCATATTGGAAACTGAAAAGTTTGTTTGTTTGAACAAAAGTGTTTCATTAGTTTTATTATTTTTAAATTCCTCTTTTTCTTTATTTAGGCTATATTTCAGGCTATACTTTGTTAAAAAAAAACATACAAAATTCCTTGGGAAAAACTACCGATGTTAAAATAAAACATTTTTTTTTAAATAATACAACATCTCATTTCCTTACCTCATTTATTACCTACTTTTCCACTCTGTGCTATTTTTTTTAATTTTCGTTTAAAATGGCGGCAATTTTATACAAAACATTTATAACTTTTGAATAAATACTTAAGTTGGTTACAGTTAACATTTTATTTATTTACCACTGAAAAGTAACATCGGTATCTTTTTATTTCTTGTGGGTTTTATTATTGCATGTTTTTTAAAAACGCAAGACGGCATTTTGACGAATTAATTTACCAAATGTCATATTGCATATCCTTCGGGATATCATTTCCATACGTAATAGTATATTTCAATGGAAATAACAAAGTCAATGAAGAGTTGTTAAATTATTATAAATGCAAATAAAATTATAACGAGCTTAATTTTTTCAAGATGTAAGTATTAACTCGTTGGTTACTTATTAAAAAACCTTTCTCTTGGAAGAAATACAAAAATAGACAAAATCCAAGGTAATTCCATAATACTGAGGTCTTTATTCAACTAATTAGTATTATTTATGGAAAAATATACTTAATACTTAAACTATTTATTTTAAATTCAGGTAACAACAGCAGAGAGTATCGCCACTATGGGATAGGAATGTTGAAAACAACTTTATGAAGTCCAAATGGCAAAAGAAAAGACAAAAGCCCAAAACGTGGGCTTAAAACAGTTGATATTAAGGTTAAAATAAAACAATTTGTTTATTTTTGTAAGTGTAATAGTAATGTAAATAAATATTAATGATAAAGAATATAGCTTTTTACTTATTCATCTAAAATGCCTATCAATAAATTCTTATAAGATGTTACTGCTTGATCCTCTTCCTCTGACCTCATTTTCATAAAAATTACATTATGTTTCTATTTCACTTCATTCAAAATGCCCCTTCCTATAAAACTAATATTTTTTACCCAAAGGTTGTCTGGTAGTGATCGCTTAAGCGATAAGACCACCTAAATTACACATTTGTTTTAAACGAATTTGTAAACTAATATGTATGTTACCTATGTGCAATAAAGAGTTATCTTTATCTTATTTTGTTCACTTGTGGTTCAGCAACAACATCCAGCCTCGCAATAAATTCGATGTCTTAGAGCTGATTTTTCAATAGTCAGATAAGAAATGTTCGTCGAATAAAATACAATATGGCTCATTTGAAAACGTCACCTAATTGTCAGCAATAATAGGTACCTGCCATTTCCGAAAATCTGTCGCTTTATAATTTATCAGTCTGATAAGTTTTATCTGACCATTGAAAAATCGGCCCTAATCTAAAAAAAATGGTAACAATTGCCTTAAATAATGAACCACTATTACTAAATGTACACTGTCAAACTATTTCTTAAAGATTGATCCGCTGTTTCCACACCTTTAAGCAATTCAACACAGTTGCGAGTGGCAATCTGGGCTTCATTATATTTATTTATATTTTTATTTACATTTCAGGTAAGTTGTAACTCCAGGGTAAGAATAAGAGACATAGTTGCATGATGGTGAGGTAGCACTCATGGTTACAGAATTTTAATGAGTCTACTCTATAAGAACGTTTTGAGCGAGGCGAGTTCAGAGGGAGACCTGGGGGATTCGGGGTATCTAAAATTGAATTACATAATGGAGGCACTAATAGTATTTATCTGACTTGTACATTCATCGCTCTTGTGATAATATCCTTTCTATTTTATACCTACCTAATTTTTACATGGGTGCGTCAGGAGATACACCTGAAGGCGTAGGGAAAACCTCTTAATTCCCTCATTATGCCCTTTGCTGTTCTGACAGGTACTATACTTTCGAGGTTTTAGGTTGACGCATATCAAACCATCCGCAACGGTAACAGCTGCGTACTTACCAAATTGAGGTGAGGTGAACCGGATAGTGAACAACGCCTCGCCCCGGACTTTTCATTAACATACTTATTGAGTTTATCTTCTAGTTTCAATAAACTAGTTACCAAAAAAAACTCGTCATTGTTGTCAAGTTGGGATCTGTTAATGGGATCTTAGTGTAATCGAGGAAAACCTACAATTTTGAAGGCACGTATAAATTGTATTTGTACTAGTATCTTCGTAATGGCATGTCTTTTTATCTGATAGTCACCTTCTTGTAAAGCTGACCTGATAGTGGAACTCCTTAACGCTTAAGAGTTCAGTGATTATGACGCTAGATATTAGTCTTAGTTAGGTACTTACTGTATTGAAGAACATAGTCAAAAGATGCAATGCAGACACACCCATTTTTTTCTTAAAGTATAATTTTGGGAGATAGGCGCGTCCAAAGTTGTTAAATGGGCATCCGCTCTCCCTTAACTTTTACTCTAAGCAAGTGAAATAAATAAACGATGTAGGTCGATACAAATTCTTTCATCGAAAAGGGGTTTGATGAAAGATCGAATAAAAGTTTCTCAATTACTGCACACATTTTCAACAACCACCAATATATCTTTGTCTTTCATACGAACAGTATGAAAACAAAGTTATTTTTGTTATCAGGATAATGTGGTATTTTGGGTAAATGGAAGTGGAAGTAAGTGAACCACTACAGTAGTCGTTGGCATAAAACCCTCAATACGCGAGTCCGACTCGCACTCGGCCGGTGTTTATATTTTTTGTCTCCGAATTTCGAAAAACCTATGGCATCTTATTCATGTTAGATACAGATACAGAACCCTTTGTGTACGAGTCCGAATAGAACTTGGCCGGTTTTTTTTGTAATATAAGTTACGAATGCGCTATTGAACACATCAAAGCATTTATATTTATATTTATTTATTTTTAGCGTTATTGGACGTATATGACTTACTAGCGGTACCCCGCGGCGTCGCCCGCGTTAAGTTCAGATTTCCCGTAAAATATTTCAAAGAGGTCTGAAACCTTACCTTTAAGTGCGTGTTATTTCTTAAGCTGCGCGTATTATTTTGACGCGGAGTTATTTTTAAATTGATATTTTCTAAGATATTTATTGAATTCAAATAACGTAAGTGCCAATGCGATGCCATTTTTAGAGTTCCGTATTCGAATGGAAAAAAATGGGTGTTTTGTATCGTCGGTTTCGCGGACGGTTACCGGACACCAAGATGCGCAACACTACGCCGGCAAAATAGTGTTTCATTTGTTTTTTTTTTGGTTCCGTAGCCGAATAGCAAAAAACGGAACCCTTATAGTTTCGTCAAGTCTGTCTGTCTGTCTGTCCGTCCGTATGTCACAGCCATTTGATTCTGTAACTATAAGCATTACACTGTTGAAATTTGGTAAGAATGTGTATCCTGTTAACCGCTTTAAGATCCTTACACACATTGTTGCTCTGCTTTTCAAGTAGTATCGTAATGTTTTATAGCTTAAAGCCTTCTTCGATAAATAAGCTATCCAACGAACAATTTAAAGCTGGTCCAGTAGTTTTTTGAGAGTAGCGCGTTCAAACAAACTAACATAAAAAGAAACTCTGCAGCTTTATAATATTAGTATAGACTAGCAGTTTCCCGCGGCTTCACCCGCGTAAATGTCGTGTCTCATAAAATATCGCTGTAAGTTATGGCCCAAGTGCTATTCCAATGTATAAATTATATTTTTGTTAAGTTTTATCAAAATCCATTCAGTAGTTTTAGCGTGAAGGAATTACAAACATACATCCATTCTCACAAACTTTCGCATGTATAAGTAGGTGTTGAATAGTAGGATGTTTTTTGGGATTCTTACTAAAACAATCTTACAAAATATTTTATTTTTTTATGAATAAGACTGTAAATGAGCACATTATTATTATTTTTATTCGGCAGTCGCGGAGAAGGGTGACAACGCAATCCATTTCGAAGAATGGGTTCGCAAAGTGATTCGCAAAATGCAACCGAATGATGGCGTTGTCATGGATAATGCAAGTTTTCAATCGAGGTGCGAACTAATATTTATATATAAACTGTAACTGTATTCGACGACTTATATCCGTTTCTTTTGTTTTAGGCAAACAGAAAAAACTCCGACTACACGATGAAAGAAGCAAGAAATCATTGATTGGTTGATTTCCAAAAATGTTGAATTTGAAGCGGATGACAAAAAACCTCACTTATTGAAAAGAGTCGACGCAGTGAAAAAAATATATCAAAAATACGTCACGGACGAAATGGCGAAGAAGGGGGTGACAGTTTTAAGACTGCCCCCTTATCACAGCGAGCTGAACCCGATAGAATTTGTGTGGGCGGACGTCAAGGGACATGTTTCCTGCAATAATACTACTTTTAAATTAACAGACGTCAAATTATTGCTTATGAATGGTCTTAACCAAATGACGTCATATAAATGGGCGAATTGTGTGGAACACGTTAAAAAAGTAGAAGCAGACAAGAGGGGGCTCGATGGCCAAATTGATAACACCGTGGATCGAATCGTAATTAACTTATTAGAAAATTCAGAAAGTGATACTTCTTCGACCACTTCTAGTGATTCATCATCGGAAGGTGTATATAACTGAAAAATAAAAGGAATTATCTCAATACGTGTGTTTTATTTTTAAAACTTATTAAACCGATCTCCCGGACAGATGGGCCCAAATCGTCATACCACCAGCCAGACGGCTATCGACGAAGGGGTAGACCTAAAAAGAGGTGATGTGACGATCTGACCAACTTTGCGAGAGATTGGGAATTGTTGACTGCTGACAGAGACATGTGGAAAAAATTGGGGGAGACCTTTTCCCAGCAGTGAGATGATGTAGGTTAAATAAAAACCGATCTCAGTGTATATAACACGAGTCTATGTATAGCTACGTAGGTATAAACTATCCAATTTTTTTTTTAAAATCGGTCCAGTAGATTCTGAGATTAGCGCGTTCAAACAATCCAAACTCTTCAGCTTATTAATATTTGTATAGATTTAACCAAGAAAAAAATATTTTTTGAATAATACCCACCAATTGCTCCCGCAATAATAACGCAGGATATACATAGAATAACACTAAATTTATTAATTATTATGATAATACATTTATTTATTTCATAATTCATGTCCAGTGACATTACATGTCGGCTGTCCCTCAGCATAATGCTTGTTTTGTAATGCAGTAGCCAAATGTTTGTAATACAGGACAATTTTTCGGATCAAGGTCGCCTCGTACCAATAAACGTTTGTTTACATAGACTTCTATCGCTACGCCTCGTGTTTTGGTTCGCCGCGACCCTGTATCGGCGTGCAGTGGTACACGCGTAGCCATGACCTTTTGTGCAAGTTTAAATGGCACGGACTATAATGATGGCATTAGCAGAGTGTTTTTGTATTCTCTTATGGTGTAACCACATCGCGAAACGGCTTAGCCGGTGGCATATGTCAATTAATTGTAAAATACTATGGAAAAAGCCGCAGCGGCATCAGCAGCAACCGCAGCGAAGTGGTTCCATTACACATATTACCTACCTATGTGTATTTACGTTTACTTTAGCACTGACATGAAAAGTCTATCGACATCATAGGAGCCAATGTTAGGTTAGCGTCGCGCGTCGCGTTGTGCAAAGCGGGCCCCCAGAAATACAATCATACGGTGAAGTTTGTAGCGTTCAAGTAGGACCGTTTTCGCAAGCGTTTATTCGAGTAGTAGCGTTGCATGTCGCGATTTTCGCCGCGTCGGACGCGGCAAATGGACAATACTTGAGTGTAATGTAATGAATATGATATGATGGCACCTATAAGGTTGTCTTGTTTGTTGTTCAATAAATGTTTGGATTGATTAATGCTGATTTTTAGGTCCAATATTTGGTGTGACTCGTAATGGGAACCCTGTGATCCAGATTGGCCCATACAGGTTTAACCGGATGAACCGCTGCAAAGGGCCTAAAGTGAGGTGGACGTGCAACAAGACACCAGGCGGCTGCCGCGCTGCACTTACCACCTTTGACGACATCATCATCAAAACTCAGAATGAGCACAATCATTAATGAAGATAAGAAAGTTATGAGGACACCTAATAATGATGTCAGTAGAGTGTTTGTTTCATACAGATGATAGGTATAGATACAATTACTTTCATACAGATGAAAGGACGTTATGTTCACATGGGCATGTCTGGTAAAAATGTGAAACTAAAATCATGACGCTTTTCCATTTTATTTATGGCTTTGTATCAATTAAAAATATATCGTGAAGTACCTACTTACTAGCTAAGTATTTCATTTTCAAGACTTTCATAGTTAAGATGATAAACATCATTGTTTTTAGGTCCTGTATTTGGTGTGACGTGTCATGGGAACCCTTTTCTACAGTAGGATCCATACAGATTTAATCGTCTGAGTCGCTACAAGGGGCCCAAAGTGCGGTGGATATGTAATAGGAAGACGAGTGGTAGCCGAGTTGCACTCACCACCGCGGACAAAGTCATTATCAAAACTAAAAATGAACATAATCATTAAAAGGACCAAGCGCAGCGAAGGACGTCCACCGATAAGATGGACAGACGATCTTGTAAAGATCGCAGGATCTTACTGGATGCAGACCGCTCACAACCGGTCGCTATGGAAAACCGTGGAGGCGGCTTATGTTCAGCTGTGGACGTCCTTTGGCTGACAATGAAAATGATGATAATGATTGAGATGGACACGTGTCTAATTATGACGTTATAGAGGTACTTATGTGGTGAACGGATGTGAATTTTGGTTTATTATGTAAATTAAATTCGTTGAAAAGTATAAGAAGATATTATTGCTATCTTCATAGCTACTTCTTCTATAACTTTCATCCATAATGATTATTAAAAAACGAGGTGTGGCGATTAACTTATTAACCTATGCTCTTAGGTCTAATATTTAGTGTGACTAGAGTTGGGCAGGTAAAAAAATAAAATGGTAAGTAATGAAAAATACGGGAATTGATGGTGAAAAATGGTAAAATAATCGTAATTTACCAAATAGCGGTAAAATACTTAGTTGCTATATTTATTTATTTTATAATTTTGTGTATGATTAAAGCTTTAATCCAAACGGTTGTTGGCAGTGCTGATGGTAGAAAACACTTCAAAAATTGATTATTTTTTACGTTACTTGGGTCACCATATAAAACAGGAAACACATATTCTCGTGCGCGTAAACTATTATATGGCATTTAACATTCGCGCTCGCTTCTCGCCTGGTTATTGACGTAACGTTCGACAAAATATTCGTGCACGAGAGCTGACGCGAGCTTGCTGTTCACATTGATGTTCACACATCATCATTATCAGCCAAAGGACGTCCACTGCTGAAAATTGGCCACCCCCACGGCTTTTACAGCGACCGGTTGTGAGCGGTCTGCATCCAGTTTGATCCTACGATCTTTACAAGCTCTTCTGTCCATCTTGTCGGTGGACATCCCACGCTGCGCTTTTTGTCGAATGGTTTCCAATCTAGAACTTTCTGCCCCAGCGGCTATTAGTTCCTTGTGCCCTGCCCAAGTGCCCACTGCCACTTGAGCTTACTGATTTGTAGGGATATGTCCGTTACCTTAGTTCTTTTACATATCTCCTCGCTTCTGATTCGATCACCGATCATAGCCCACTCCATCGCTCGTTGTGTGATTTCAAGCTTCTTTATGAGGCCCATAGTTAGAGACCACGTAACGGATCCGTATGTCTTCACTGGTGACATACACTTGTTGAAGACTTTCGTCTTCAGACATTGAGGTAATTGAGACGAAAGGACGCTCTTACGCAGTTTCCCGAACGCTGCCCAGCCGAGTTGGTTTCGTCGATTGACCTCTTTCTCAAAGTTGGACCTATCTAATTGGATCCTTCATCTAAGGTAGACGTACTCGTCGACAATTTTGAGAGTTGAGTATCCAACGGATACTGGAGTAGGTATAACACGGGAACTTGACGTAATTTTCGTCTTTTCCATGTTTATTTTAAAGACACACCCGTTGGGAAACTTGGTCGAGCATAGTGCCAAGATCATTAAGCGTCTTTGCCACAACGATCATATCATTGGCAAACCAGTGGCGTGTTATGTATTCGCTATTGACGCAGATGCCGAATCCTTCTCATTCCAGGCGCTTGAAGAAGTCTTCCAATGCCGCTGTAAACAGTTTCGGAGATATGACATCTCCCTGTCTTACTCCTCTCCGCAATGTAATCGCCCTCATATTTTTTCCTGTACTCGGACCGACCATGGTGGCGTTGTTATACAGACACTTTAACATCGATAGTCAATATAGATAGTTCGTGTTTTGTGCTAAGGTCTCTTCAGCGGTGTCACATATGACACCGCTGAAGAGACCTGAGCACCGCCCAAGTTTTGATCGAATCAAAAGCCTTCTCATAGTTCACAAACGCTTAATATAGAGGCATATTATACTCGTACTTCTCGGACTTCTGTACAATGTGCCTTAATGGATGTGGTCTAAACTATTGAACAAAAAATAATCATCTCGCGTTTTCAAGAAATCCGTGGTGAAAAAACATCAAAACACACATACACTTACGAAATTTTGTGTTTCGTGTTTGGAACTTCGGAAGCCTTAATAGATTACCCCACTCGAATATAAAATTCTAACAATATCGCATACCTGTAGGTCGAATTAATAACCTCCTATTTTAAAATAAACATTATTTTTTGTTCAATCAGATATATTGCTACTTAGGGTACCTTCAGTGTAAGTTCCATCAGAACCAGTAGTTTTCGTGATATGGGTTATAAATTTAATATCTGAAAATCACGAAAAGGGGTATTTTTTTTGAAAAAAATGCCCATTTATCATACTGACCTAAAAGCTAAGCTTATCATTCACCACACCATCGTCTGCGTCGCCGGTTTCTTTTCACTTTCTTACACAAGATATTCAAGTATTTAAACAAACTAACGAGGTGCAGAGCGCAAGCCACAACTAATTCAACCTTCGGCATCTTCATGTACAACAGAGGCTATGATTAATCTCGCGCATGTGTAAATCACGAAGCGTCTTGCACGTAGGTTTGATGACTTCCAGCCTCTCGAACAAGTCAAATTCTGAAAAGGCTGCAGTACCATAGACCACATCCATTAAGTCAAATTGTACAGAAGTTCGAGAAGTACGAGTATAATATGCCTCTATATTAAGCGTTTGCGGACTATGAGAAGGCTTTTGGTTCGATCAAAACTTGGGCGGTGCTCAGGTCAAATATGACACCGCTGAAGAGACCTTAGCACAAAACAGGAACTATCTATATTGACTATCGATGTTAAAGTGTCTGTATAACAACGCCACCATGGTCGGTCCGAGCACAGGAAAAAATATGAGGGCGATTACATTGTGGAGAGGTGTAAGACAGGGAGACGTTATATCTCCGAAACTGTTTACAGCGGCATCGGAAGACTTCTTCAAGCGCCTGGAATGAGAAGGTAGACCGGTAATTTACTCGACATTGAGTAAATTACCGGCCACAAACCCAACGCTAACTGTGATCCGTCATGGGACACCCTGTTCTCCAATTGGGTTCATACATGTATAATCGTGCCCAAAGTGCGGTGGACATATACTAGAACGAGAAATGGCTGCCGTGTCTCGCTCTCTACATTGGACGACGTCATCATCAAAACTCACAATGCGCGTAATCATTAAATACCAATAGATCCCTTACATACTGCGACTTTTAGCATAAAAGTAGAACAGCTTAATGGACTCTCTTAGCTGAAGGTGTCTATTATCGTCAAAGGCGTCAACAGACACCTGAATAATTTATAAGGAGAATTGCCTTCAATGCTCAATGTCATTAGAAAGATTCAGAAATCGATTAAAAATATTGATTGATTAAATAATTATTCATAACTCCACAATCTGTAACGTGTAATGTTAAATGCGCAAAACCTCAGACACCTCAAATGATTTTAAATTCAATTGACCTAATTTTGAAAGAAAAAAATATTTTTAAAGTTTTATGGAGAGTTTTAGTTTTACTGGCAATTATGATCATTTCTTGCTCTGAAGACGACGCTATGTGAAGAGAGGAGTCGGCGGTAGGTACACCTATATCGCTGGGTCGCTGCACCGCGCTGACATTATCATTACTATTTAGACTCTTTACACACTGTGCGACTTTTGGTAGCGATGCAGTCGCGTTGCTAACGCGCGTTAGTATCAATACAGTCGCGATGCAGAAGCTGAAAATTGACATTTGTACTGAATTTCTGCGACTGCATCGATAATAACGCTCGTTAGCATCGATGCAGTCACGCTTCTGCATCGATGCTAACGCGCGACTGCATTGCGTGCATGACTGCAGTGCTGCATGCTAAATTAAATATGTTCATGTCGTGAGTTGCGATGCTGAAGCGCATTTTCAAAACGCAAAACTGCATCGATGCTAAAAGTCAGTTTCTAAGGGGTCTTACACTCATAAAAAACCACTATTGTGGTATTTTGGAGGGTTTGCGGAGTATATCGTAATGGCTTGTCTTGTTAGGAGATATACAGGGATTTTTTTATTAAATATATTTTGAAAAATGTGACCTATATTAAAAACCGGCTAGGTGCGAGTCGGACTCGCGCACTAAGGGTTCCGTGCCACTTTTACTGAATTATGGAATCCACTTAGCTAAAATACCACAATATTTGTTGACAGCAAATTTAACTTAATAATAAAAAAAAAGTTATGCTTGCGGTTTTTGAAAATGTGTTATATCTCAAAATCTACTAAGTTCGATCCTGTCCCAACCAATTTTCGTTGAAAGTATTTGGTTAGAAGTTGGAGGGGGACGCTCATTTTACCACTTTAGAAGCGTCTATCTATCAAACGTTAGACTTTAAAAGATAATGGTTTTAGGAACCTCTATGTTATTTTAAAATACCTGTCCATAGACACCCCATACGCATAGGTTTGACAAAAAAACGTTTTTAGTTTCATATATAGAAGCTTCCCCTTAAATATCATTTTTTATATTTTTTTTATATAAGAATCTTAAAGCGGTTAACAGGACACATCTTTCTACCAAATTTCAACGGTATGATGCTTACAGTTAAATAAAGTGGCTGTGACATACGGATGGACGGACCTACGGACAGACTACGGCTGCGGAACCCTAAAAAGTTATTAAGTTAATTGATTCTGCACGTTATTCCAATGAAACTATTTTCAGGTTTTGCGCATTAAATGTTACACGCTGTATAACACCACCACTTAGGTTGTTTTTTTTCTTCATTTTCTTACGTTAATATTTGTGTTTGTATTCATACTTTTAAACATCTTATTTGTTTGTCTTCTAATTATGATGGTGCGAGTAAGGGTTCGTTGGGCAAGATTTAAGATTAGGTATCGGAGTGTGTGTTTTTATTTTATTATGTGAATATGGTGCCTACCACACACCCAGTTTTAAGAACCATTCCGAAGATATAAGTGTTAATATTATGTTAGGTAGGCTTTTGATGGCTCTTACAAGTATGATATTCAAATATACATTTATTTAATGTTACACATTAAGTATTAATTATTTGTGTTTTAAAGTATAAAATAGCGGTATAAACTGAACTGAAGCCTTTAAGCCTATACATTATACAAATGCACGTGTGAATGTGCACCTGTATATTGACTAGAGTTGGGCATATCAGATGAATTTGGTGTGGTTCTAAAATTACTGGATTAAAATTACTGGTTTACATAAGTAATCACAGACATTTCTTAAATCTCATTCACTTTAATTAGCTGCGCGTGTAACGCAGCTAAAGCGGGCGGCGCGTGCGCTGGAGTGCAGCAGGCTCGGCTACCGCGCCGCCTTCGTCACGCTCGACGACGATCGTCAAGACCACCAACCAGCACGAGCACGATCGACCTGCCAATAAGAACAAGGATGATAAGAGGGAGAGAGACATCGCAGAGCGTCAATAAAATTAAACTTACCAACTATCTGTCCTCATCTACACTAATATTATAAAGCTGAAGAGTTTGTTTGTGTGTTTGTTGTTGTTGAACGCGCTAATCTCAGAAACTACTAGCCCGATTTGAAAAATTATTTTTATGTTAGATAGTCCATTTATCGAGGAAGGCTTTAAGCTATATAACATAAAGATACGACTCACAAGACCACAGCAGCAATGAAAAATGTTGCGAAAACGGGAGAAAGATATTCCTTTTGAGAGCTTCCGCTGCGTACGCTGCGGAAACCGCTTAAGTTACACAAAAATCATGTATGACAAGATTGTTTAGCATTAAGAGTTCTATAATAAAGTCCGCGACATCATATGTCTATCTTTTATGGTTGACTTACTACAACCTTTTTTATGTTAATAAATTTGTAAAAAAATAATGCATCATTTTTAGTATGTACACGCAGGTGTACATACTAAAAATGATGCATTATTGGCATTGGCAGGTGGCACGGTGTATTATACACGCAGGTATTTATTCTTATCAAAATAAATACATTCATCATCACGAGCATTTCATTTAGAACAAAGTTGCCCTTTATATCATTTGATTCCAATAAATATCTTAGGAGCTATCACAGTTTTAACATAACTCCGCACCAAAATAATGTTCGCAGCTTAAGTACAACGTGCGCTTGCGCTAATCTATACTAATATTATAAAGCTGAAGAGTTTGTTGGTTTGAACGCGCTTATCTCAGGAACTGCTGAACCGATTTGAAAAAATATTTCTGTGTTAGATAGCTTATTTATTGAGAAAGGCTTTAGGAAATAAAACATCACGCTGCGACGGGAGGGGAGGGAGCAAACTCAAAACGCGCGGACGAAGTCGCGGGGGACCGCTAGTTATATTATAAAGCTGAAGAGTTTGTTGGTTTGAACGCGCTTATCTCAGGAACTGCTGAACCGATTTGAAAAAATATTTCTGTGTTAGATAGTGTACCGTTGTACATCTATAACGTGTAATAAATTGAGTACCTTAATATTTTTAGTATTCATCGGATCCACATTAACATTCTCATCACATTATCTTTGCTTTTCCATGCTTTCATTTCCTTTTTTTGCTGGTTCGTTTGCTGTAAACACGAACATAAGAGTTAATCATAGATTCTATCTACCATAACGCAGTTCGTATTTTCTCCCTAAAAAGTCGTACTGTAGACATTAAACTATAGGCATTACCTGCCTTTCTACTCTTCTTATTACTATTACTCTGTATTTTTGGATTATTGATGTTTTCTAATCCTTTTTGAACAATATTTATTGTGAATCTAAAAATGTCAAACTTTCAAAGCTCTGTTATTCTACTTTTCTTTACATAATACTGTAAAAATAGCTGTGTTTTACCTTTGTTTGCAATTTTCCTTTAATTTGCATTGGGTGATGATTCGTTTTCCTGTATTTTCGTTATTTGCTTACTTTTTGACAGTATTTTTATCTTTATTGACATCGTTGTTATGACAATATCTTTCAAAGTCTGACAACTTCTATCAAAGTTTATTACTTTTTCGGGTTTAATCCTCTGTAAACCACCAGTATTCATGTTCTATTTTTGAACCTACCTCGATCTAAATTTGAACGGCCCCACGTTGGGCGCCAATTTGTCGTGAAGCGACAAATGTGGAGAGGTAGAAGAAGGTTAAAGAAAGAGGTAGAAGAGGGAATAGAATTTATATTACAACAAAAAGAATACAGTACCGAAAAATGAGATGAGGTGATGTCTGTATGAATGTAAGTAAAGTGCAGTGGGCGTGAGTAAGTATCTTCAAATCTTCAATAAGTATTGTCCTGGAGGCAGCAAAGGGCGGCGTCGGAGTGCAGAGCCGACACTGCGGAGGTAGCAGCATAGTACGTTCTTTTGAGCGGTTGATTACTCGTTAAATAAGCCTTAGGTCCGAGCGGTTGATTACTCGTTAAATAAGCCTTAGATTGGAGCGGTTGATTACTCCTTACGTAGGCCTAGAATCAAACTTTTTTTTTTCCATCTATGGAGCGGTTGACAACTCCTTAAATAAGCCTGTCGTTATTGAGGAATTCTTTTCTAGAGTGGCAGTCATTGAATGTGAACTCCACCCTTACGGTATGAAGAAGATAGAATGCTAGAAGAAGAATAAATATTTTTATGTAAGGTTGTATATTAGGCGAAATAGATTCCTAGGTTTTCTTTAGATCTTCTTTCAAAAATTTTCTCTAAGTCGAAAATTTTTCTGGGGTTGTGGGGGAAATGTACCGTTGTACATCTATAACGTGTAATAAATTGAGTACCTTAATATTTTTAGTATTCATCGGATCCACATTAACATTCTCATCACATTATCTTTGTTTTTCCATGCTTTCATTTCCTTTTTTTGCTGGTTCGTTTGCTGTAAACACGAACATAAGAGTTAATCATAGATTCTATCTACCATAACGCAGTTCGTATTTTCTCCCTAAAAAGTCGTACTGTAGACATTAAACTATAGGCATTACCTGCCTTTCTACTCTTCTTATTACTATTACTCTGTATTTTTGGATTATTGATGTTTTCTAATCCTTTTTGAACAATATTTATTGTGAATCTAAAAATGTCAAACTTTCAAAGCTCTGTTATTCTACTTTTCTTTACATAATACTGTAAAAATAGCTGTGTTTTACCTTTGTTTGCAATTTTCCTTTAATTTGCATTGGGTGATGATTCGTTTTCCTGTATTTTCGTTATTTGCTTACTTTTTGACAGTATTTTTATCTTTATTGACATCGTTGTTATGACAATATCTTTCAAAGTCTGACAACTTCTATCAAAGTTTATTACTTTTTCGGGTTTAATCCTCTGTAAACCACCAGTATTCATGTTCTATTTTTGAACCTACCTCGATCTAAATTTGAACGGCCCCGGCGCCCTATATAAGCATTAATTTTTTTTATTCATTTCATTCGATTCCGAGTTCTAAGCTCGAACAGTTCTATTACACTCCAATAAATAAATACTCTACATCTTCCCTCAAGAAGTCTTGAAGAACCGCCGGTGACTACTGAAACACCTCCTCACGCTAGGGGAGAGACCGGACACCGGAGGAGTATCCAAGCACATTGACTGCAGTAACACCTCCTCGCTCTAGGGGAGGGACCTGTCTCCTTCTCGGAAGAGGATCCGAGACCAAGTACTTCTGGCACTCCAACTGATCCTAACATTTTCTATATAGTGCCCGTTACCCTCATTACTGCACATCGGCGTCTCTGCTCTTCACGGCGCCTGTCACCGCTGCACATCGGCGTCACTGCTCTTCACGGCGCCTGTCACCGCTGCACATCGGCGTCACTGCTCTTCACAGCACCTGTCACCGCTGCACATCGGCGTCGCTGCTACCTCCGCAGTGTCGGCTCTGCACTCCGACGCCGCCCTTTGCTGCCTCCAGGACAATACTTATTGAAGATTTGAAGATACTTACTCACGCCCACTGCACTTTACTTACATTCATACAGACATCACCTCATCTCATTTTTCGGTACTGTATTCTTTTTGTTGTAATATAAATTCTATTCCCTCTTCTACCTCTTTCTTTAACCTTCTTCTACCTCTCCACATTTGTCGCTTCACGACAATAGCTTATTTATTGAGAAAGGCTTTAGGATATAAAACATCACGCTGCGACGGGAGGGGAGGGAGCAAACTCAAAACGCGTGGACGAAGTCGCGGGGGACCGCTAGTTAAATTATAATGCAACCGAGGATCTTCTTTCAATCCCAGAGTAAAATTTAATCAAGTCTCAAGTCACGCGAAATCATTACTAGTGTCGAGTGTTCGTAGGTGCGAATCCTCATTTAAATTCAGAAATATTGGTCCTTTAGACGTCATAAAAACATAAGAATTAAAACAAAAGAAAACAGATAAATCGGGTATATTAATAGACACAATAAAACCCATTATACCTCTAATAGCTCCTTACTTATCTTATATCTTTAATGAATGTATTGACCAAAATCAGTTTCCAAATTTATTGAAACATAGTAAGGTTGTCTCTTTATTTAAAATCAGGAGACAAAAGTGACCCCAGCAATTTTAGGCCTATTTTAATATTACCTACAATAAGTAAAATTTTTGAAAAACTCATTTATAAGTGATTTGACTGACAAAGGTAACTATCGGCCCATCTCTCTGGCTACTATTATAGCAAAGATATTCGACGGTCTGCTTAATGTTCAGTTAAATAAATACGTTGAGCTCCACGACAATCAGTTCGGTTTCCCTCCTCGTTTGTCCACTGAAAGCGCCATACTGTGCTTAAAGCAGACCGTCAAATATTACACCGATCGAAAAACGCCCGTTTATGCGTGCTTCCTCGACTTGTCGAAGGCCTTTGACCGGGTCGGGTACAACCTGTTGTGGGAAAAGCTTCGGAACATACATCTCCCTCAGGAACTTATCGCTTTATTCCAGTATTGGTACGCACATCAGACTAACACCGTCAGGTGGGCGGGCGCAGTGTCAGACGCATATCGACTGGAGTGTGGAGTAAGACAGGGTGGCTTGACCTCTCCAACCCTGTTTAATCTTTATGTTAACGACCTGATTGTGGCGCACAGCAGTCATCGTGTTGGATGCCATATTGACGGTATATGTGTCAACAACTTAAGTTATGCAGAAGATATGGTTTTGCTGAGTGCCTCGATTTGTGGTCTACGGAAGCTGATGCGTGTGTGTGAGGAGTATGCATCTGGTCACGGTTTGCTATACAATGTCAGTAAGAGTCAGCTCATGGTCTTCGAGGCTGTCGGTGCGAAGTGCCCAGACACGGTTCCCCCGGTCAGGATAGATTCAGTTCCTCTGCAAAGAGTTACTGAGTTTAGATATTTGGGGCACTTACTTACCACCAACCTCAACGATCACGCTGATATGGAGCGGGAGCGGAGGGCGCTGTCAGTAAAAGCAAATATGATAGCTCGCAGGTTCGCTAGGTGGTCAAAAGAGGTCAAAGCGACGCTTTTTAGGTCGTATTGTACTTCGCTCTATTCGTGCAGCCTGTGGGCTTGTTATACGGCGAAAAGCTACAGCTCTCTCCGCGTCCAATTTAACAATGCGTTCAGGGCGGTGATGGGGTTGTCCCGATTCTGCAGTGCCTCGGGTATGTTTGCGGAAGCACGCGTTGACTGCTTTCATGCTACTATGCGCAAAAGAGCTGCATCACTGGTACGCAGAGTCTGGGCCAGCTCCAACACCGTCCTGGCGATGATAGCCTCAAGAATGGACTCTTGCTATATACGACATTGCTGTGAACGGCATTGCATTGTCCCGATGCCAAAAATAATGTTTTAGTACGTGCTTTTTTAGGTTAGTATGACATATAAATTTTATAATTCAATCAACAACATTAATTGCTTATAATAATAATGTAATTTGCGTTTGGAATATAATGACATTTGTATCTAAATTTATAATTTAAACTTCTGACATTTAATTTAATTTTAATTGAATAATTGAGTGTAATATTAGTCTATGGGTGTAATTTACCTGACAATAAAGATTTATTTATTATTTATTATTTATTTATTTATAATCAATTACTTTCCCATTTTAAACTTAATAATATTTAACTTTGACTTTGACTTTTGACTTTGATGCCGTAGGTGTATTCTGTGATTTGTCAAAGGCGTTTGATTGTGTAGACCATCAGACACTGTTGATTAAGTAAGAACACTATGGTGTCTCGGAAAACTCATCTAAGTTGTTAAGTTCGTACTTATCAGGTAGAATACAATCAGTTAACATAAATGGTCTCTCTTCCGGAGCCCCTCTTCAAATGGGGGTCCCCCAGGGCTCAATATTGGGGCCTTTACTTTTCCTGATATATGTAAACGACCTGCCATTTTATTCCACAAATCTTTGTGAGATAGTTCTGTTTGTTGATGACACTTCTTTGATTTTTAAAATGAAAAGACATGAAGAAAATTTTGACGAAGTAAACAATACTCTCTCCAAAGTATTGAATTGGTTCACCACCAATAACTTGTTGCTGAATGCTAGTAAAACTAAATGTGTAAAATTCACTTTGCCTAATGAAAAGCAACTTACACCAAATATTGTACTAAATGGTAATAATCTGGTCTTAATAGACTCCACTGTGTTTCTGGGCATTAAACTTGACTCAAAATTACAGTGGGGACCTCATATTGAAGCACAGTATTATGTCTTACGGTCTTCTCTTGTGGGGTTCTACTGCAGACATTGATACCATATTTATTTTGCAGAAAAGAGCCATTCGTGCTATTTATAAACTTAGTCCTCGTGACTCCCTAAGAGAGGTCTTTAAGAAAATCAACATATTAACTGTGGCTTCTCAATACATTTTTGACAATATAATGTACGTCCGTAAAAATTTAGATTATTTCATGAAGAAGAGCGACATTCACTCATATAACACAAGAAATAAACACAAGCTTGTCGTTCCTAACTTCAGATTAGTTAAAACTAGTAATTCGTTCATGGGAAATTGTTTTAAATTCTTTAATAATATACCACACAATCTTGTCGAATTGCCGGTTGATAAATTTATGAAACACGTTAAAAACACGCTTATGTCTAAAGGCTATTATAAGGTTCAAGACTACCTGAACGACACGAATGTGTGGTCCGTCCAGCCTGCACCGACTGATGTACTTACCTTTGATGATTTTAATTTTACGGCAGCCAGTGGTGACTGAGTTTGTTCCGGCGTTTCTTCTCAGCACTTGCCTAATTGTCTGTGTTCTGTCTCGAAGCGCTGGTAGGGCCCAAAAGATGGAGAAGACATGATTCGGCCCCTTCAGGGCACATTTATTTTTATTTTATTTTTCATTGAACCTACATTTGACGTTCATAAGTGGCATATTGTGTTCTAAATTGAATAAACAATATTTGACTTTGACTTTGGCGTTGAAGAGAAAATAAATAAATTTATTATTATTATTATTAAAAAAAATAAAAGGGTCAAAATGATATTGTATGCAATATCATTACAGGGCGTACAGCCGCGCCACCATGAATGATGCTAATACAAGCAATGCTAAAAATGCTAAGTAATTTTAATCTGTATAAGAGCGCGCACTGTCAGCTCTCGGACATCCTAATTTAATATAGAAAGTACTAGTTATACTGCAACTGTTATTGGATAGAAGCGACCACTATTTATGTTAGGAATGTAATACTGTTTTATTTTTAACATTCTTGTGTTATTATACATCATTTATTATGTTCATCATATTGATGCCTGACAATGTGTCAAACAATAACGTAATTTCAGTTGGTTTTCCGTCTTTCGAATGTTAAAGTAGTGTCATGCTTAAATCAAATACCTCGGTTATTTTATTATACCTGCTTACGTAGTTAGACTCAGAGTTAGAGTATTGTACTCGTAGTATCGTATTGATGATAGAGTAGGTAAGACTATAAAGTTGCAAATAGTATTGTAATCAGCGGTATTTTTAAACGACTTACTACTTTGTTCACGAAATGATTGAAATGACTTTGTAAGTGAATAAAATAAAATAAGGATTTAGATTAAAAGTCGAATGTCACAATGTTTAAGGCGTTCTTTCATTTATTTTACTGCTAGGACATGTACGTTACTTTGTCACACAGGTCCTTGGTTTGGCAAGTCTAGACGAGGGAAGCCGGTCATCTTGGTGGGAAACAATAAGTTCTGGTTAGGCAGCTACTCGAGGCTTCAGGGGAAGAGATGGTACTGTAGTGTCCGGGGATGCAAAGCCGCATTGATCACTAATAATGATGTCATAGTCGATACTCAGGGAGAGCACAACCATACAGCGTGAAAGATGTTATCTGTTTAAACACTTTTATATCATACATTATCATATTTCACTTAAAATTATATACAAAACCTTCGGGAAAACAAACATACATTGTTTGTAGATGTTTATCTCTGTTAAAATATTTGCATAATTTAACGCACGTTCGTAGTAAATGCCATTTTTGTGTGTAGTGGGAACAAACTAGATTAATTAGTGCCTTATCTGTACCTATATGAATAAAAATGCTGTGAATGACGTGTTACTATGAAGTTAATTGATTCCATTTTTTTTTAAATATTTAATATAAAACAGTTTTAAACGGTATAAAGAGAAACAGTTTTAATACTAATATAAGGCTTAGTTTTTTTGGTTATTTATTTTTAAAAAAGAAGACATACGTTTTGTTCATTCTTAAAAAGTTTTTTTTTTTGGGTTAGAGGTTCCTGGATCCACGGTTAATATTAACTGACACTTCAATTAGTTAAAAAGATTTTAGGAATAAATTAAACAATTAACTATCGACAAAATTATTGTCTAATACCTGCGGCTAAGGCTAAGATAAGGCTGCTGAAGTCATTATTTTTTAAGTGTAAGTGACCATTTTAGTCATAGAAGTCAATGCCTAGAGTAATGGATTTCGCAAAATTAGATTTTAGTACAAACCTACTTGTCGTCAGGGTATTAAATATAATAAAAGAGACCTGATACAGATGAATGTTTTTGTACGTTTATAAGCATGCCACGTAACTTAGATATACTAGAATTAAAACAAACCAAAAAGAAGTATTTAGTTTTTGTTAAAGATAATACATCTTTTATGTTCTTGTAATAATCTTGTAATAAATATGATACTTTTTTTATTTCGGCGAGTTTTCATAGTAAATACAGTGTGCGAAGTAATTAAACTTTAAGGGCAATATCTACAACGATTTTCATCGAGATAAATACCCCATTCGGTGGTAAATTCCAAAACCTCTCCATATGACAGCGATTTATGTTTTTATTTTCACGAAAATTACCTTACACGTGAAATTTACGGCGGTTTGAGTTTCATGTCGTATAGGGGCTCGTTTTTGGTGTTATTTTAAAGAATAATATGTGGTGTAACTAGTTATACAATATTCAGAGGCCATTTCACGTAATTATGAGTAAAGGGGTCTTTCAATCGTTAATAACTCGAAGTAATAAACCCAAAGCAGTGATTTTCACGTCGATTTGTTAAGTAACTTTAATACTATTAAATGACGTTAGACCCAAACCGCCGTATATTTCCCGAGTAAGGTAATTTTCAAGAAAATAAAAATAAAAATCACTTCCTTAAAGCGGTGTTTTAGGATTGACCCTCTATGGAGTTTTTTCCTCGATAAAATTCATTGTAGATATTGCTCTAAAGGTATAAACCTTAAGGGCACCCTAACGGCACCTTGTCCACGAGTGAAATAATAATATTTCACTCGTGGACACACTGTATAAGAGCCCCTGAGTATCAATGTGATACGAGTATTATGGGGCTCTTAGTATTATAATTGATGTTTGAATCAGAATTTTAGATTATTATTATGAAGAAGCGCCACTCGGTAGGAGGATAATGTGCGTAGTAAAGTTAGCGTGTAATTTCCCGCTGCTGGGCAAAGGCCTTACCTCAACTATGAAGTAGTTTTAGCCATACTATACCACGCGGGCTCAGTGCGGATTGGTGGAAGGGTTTTTGCAACCTTGCTGTCAAATGTTCCAATCAAGCTGCCTAAAAGGCTTTTAACAGACTTAACTACTAATAAAAAACCTATATTAGCTGAAACCAACGGCATAACGTGCCTTGCGTAAATTATGTTATGTTAACGTCTTTTTTCTTTTTCAGAATCGTCAGACGATCATCAGCTAGGGGCGGTTTTCACAAAATCTCGATTCGGTAAGCCGGCGATCCAGATGGGGCGATACCGGTTCAACAAGTGGTCGGGCAGCAAAGGGCGGCGCGCGCGCTGGGTCTGTGCCAAGACCTGCTACGGATGCCGCGCCAAGATCATGGACGACATTATCGTCTCGGCGATATGTGTGCACAACCATTGAATTTTTTACTTAAGGCGAAGGGGAAGGCAAAATCACCTAAACGACGTGTTTTTGTACAAGTTTTTTGTCCAAAATATAGAACGTGGGACATTGCAAATAATATATGCTATACATCATATCTTGAAGTTTTTTGTGTTGTAACCAAATTCTTTCTACAAGTTTTGTTTTGTATGGAGAATTAATTTGAAGTGCACAGTTACAAATTTGTCTTATGCACGTTTTTTAAGAGTATATCAAATCCATTTAGAATGAAACTCAGCGTAAATTACTTCTTTACTTCGTGCCTTTTAAATGCAGTATCGTTTTACGAGTATTGTATCCAAAATTTGGAATTAGAACGAAAAACCTTTTAACGCCTTCATAATCAAAGCTAAGTATTTGCGTTATAAAAATATTCAGGCGTTTAGTGGTATGGAATGCGACGCGCGACGTTGCCGTTCGGGGCGCGAGCGAGCCTACGTTACGGTGCCAGCTGGGCGAGCGGTCGGCGGCTGGGCCGGCACTCGCTCAGTCTATCGACGCTTGCAGATTTGTTTGTTTTCATGATTCTTTGCTTGCGTACATGAGTGTATCAAGGTATTTCTTATAATTATCATTTCATTATCATAAAATATTTAAAAATTCTGTAAAGGATTTATATTTTGTTTGGTGTAAACTCGATGTAGTGTCACAGTGTAACTAGTGCGAAAAACCGGCCAAGTGCGAGTCGGACTCGCGCACTGAGGGTTCCGTGCCAACTTTAACTGCACTTACTTCTACTTAGTAAAAGACCACATTTTTTTTGACTGCAAATTTAACTTTGTTTTTCATAGAGTTTGTAGGATGAACAAAGTTATGTTTGCGGTTGATGAAAATGTGCTATATCTCAAAAACTACTCGTTCGATCCCGCCTGAACCAATTTTCGTTGAAAGTTTTTGTTAAGATCTACAATATATATATTTTTCAGAATTTAGACTTGCTTGGTTTAGAAATTAGATGGGGGGGACGCCCATTTTACCACTTTGGAAGCGTCTAGCTATGAAACGTTAAACTTTAAAAGAAAATGGTTTTAAGAACCTCGATGTCATTTTAGAAGACCTATCCATAGACACCCCACACGCATAGGTTTGACTAAAAAAATATATTTTGGTTTTAGTTTCATGTATGGGAGCCCCCCCTTAACTGTCAATATTTTTTTAGTTTTTGTATGAGAATCGGTAAGCGGTTAACAAGACACATCTTCCTACCAAATTTCAATTGTGTAATGCTTATAGTTACAGAATAAAATGGTTGTGACATACGGACGGACAGACAGACAGACTTGACGAAACTATAAGGGTTCCGTTTTTTGCCATTCGGCTATGGAACCCTAAAAAGGTTTCACGTTTAATTTACGCAAAAAATTACCTTAAAGAGGGGTATTATAATAAATGTTTTATGTTTTTGTGTAGCGAAATCTGAGATAACAAATTTGTAAATTTTTGTCAATAAAATAAATTTTTAAGCGTTGTGTTGTAAAATCACTTTTAATAAATAAAAATCTTTAGTAAACAATATTACTATAGCCGTTATTTTTATTAATCAATATATATTTTGGCAACTTTTAGCCATTACTTTAATTGGAAAGTACCTAAACTTATTTTATTTATAACTTAAAATATTACTTATTCCGATCTACATACATCACACTATCATTCACAAACACACGCGCACAGACAAACATACAGGCAGACACGCGGACACGGAGACACTACGAAACACTATAAGTCGTTTATTTTAACTTGACGCATGTAGCAGTCACTGTCAAGTGTCAAAATAAGGTCCCCTCCTTCACCTTATTTTGACACTTGACAGTGACTGCTACATGCGTCAAGTTAAAATAATCGACTTATACTACTGATAAATAATTATGTTCTGTATCACTCATTAATCTGTAATGTGACCGCAACCTACTGACGCGCTATCTAGCCGCAGAGCGTGATAACCACTCTACAGTTATAGTTAGCATAGCTACAGAATTTAGGCTCGCGCGGTAGATGGCGCTGGCTGTTAGCTCAAACCTCCAAGGTCACTTGCCTTACCCATCGCCTTAACTTACCATTCTGATTGCATTATAAGACACTGAACGCGTAAACGTACCATGTCAAAGAATCCCTTAACTTCCATTTTAAACGTTCTATGATGACTTATATTAGAATCAATTTTGGAATCCCCGCGTTTTTGTTAGTTGATGTTGGATTATGACGGGTTTAGGCATTAAGTTCAATTTTATTTTAGTGTAATGCTATTGATTGCTTCGGTCGTTATTGTTTGTTAAGATGAAGGAGGCGAAATGAATTTATAGTGTATGAATAGTTTATTACTTAAAATTTTTCTTTTTGAAGTATTTGAGATGTATGCAGAGGTTGTCTTACTTTGTAATAAATATATGTATTTGAATTGTAATATTTACTAATTATGAAATTACCCCACTTGTTGCAGCAGTTAATCATCATAACTCATTTAAAGTGAAAATTAATTTTCAATTTACTAGAAAAAGTATTCGACTGAACATATTATTATTAATAAAATATTTAAAACATTTGGATAAAACTATCAACTGCATTCAAGGCATATTAAAGACATTTTGTTACGTGTAATCTTGGTACAAGATAGTTAGTAACAATAGTGTTATATCATTATAAGATGTGACAAGTGTGGATTTGGAACTTTCAGGGGCAATATTCGCAATGTCTACCCGCGGTAACCCCGTCATCCAGATAGGTCAGTATCGGTTCAACCGGTGGAGCGGCAGCAAAGGGTCCAGGGTTCGTTGGATCTGCAACAAAGTCCACAGTGGCTGCAAAGCGAAGATAATGACTGTTGATGGGATCATTGTCCAATATTTTGACGACCACAACCACTGATTATGTACATGGTGTCAGGTAGTTGTAATCGTTCAGATTTTTGAAAATTTTAGCAGTGGGTGACATTTCGTATTTTTTTTTCTGTCCATCTCCAGTTTCTCTAAATAACCTTGAGGATGCATGGCGTTAATATATCTCCACTTCGTTCAAATCTGTACATATATGTTACGATGTAGTTTTTTCAGGACAATGTTAAATGCTCTTAGAGACGTTACACACAACTTTTTGTCTTCGACGTCTCGGAATGGGAAGCCTGTGATAGTGATTCGGCAGTCACGGATACCTACAACAAAAAAAAAAACAGGTCCCCGCGCGCGCTGGCCGTGTGTCACACCCTCGCATCGCTGTCAGTCAGGATGGCTAATTATTTCATGATTTTGGATGTTTAAAAATCGAATAAAAGATTTGACTATTTGTTCATTACTTTGATGTGTTCGGAATCATTCAAAATCAATTTGTACCAATAAAGTATCATACATTAAAAATATGACTAAATTGATTTTTCCTTTATAGACATTAGTGTCTTTACCGACTGACTGATTACTGAAGAGATCTATCATCTGCTGAATGTTGTTTACACATTCCAGATCCAATTTTTGCTGTGTCCAGATACGGGAAACCAGTGATCCAGTACGGCCGGTACCGGTACAACAGAAAGGACAGCCCTAAAGGCCCGCGCGCGCGGTGGCTCTGCGTGAAGGAGCGCTCCAACCAGTGCCGGGCCAAGATCATCACTATCGACGACGTCATCGTCTCCCATGATACTGAGCATAACCATATGTGATCTCACCACACTCAGGCTGTCATCATCGTCATCATCATAATCAGCCAAATGACGGCCACTGCTGAACATAGGCCTCCCCCACGGCTTTCCACAGCGACTGATTACTAGCGGTCTGCATCCAGTTTGATCCTGCGATCTTTTTAAGGTCGTCTGTCCATCTTGTTGGTGGACGTCCTACGCTGCGTCTTTGGTCGAAGGGTCTCCAATCTAGAACTTTCCTGCCCCAACGGCCATCAGTTCTTCGCGCTATGTGCCCTGCCCACTGCCAACTGCTTATGCAAAGCTTAAGCTTACTGATTCTCAAGGCTATGTCCGTTACCTTGGTTCTTCTACGTATCTCTGCGTTTCTGATTTGATCTCGTAGAGGAACACCGAGCATAGCCCGCTCCATCGCTCGTTGTGCAATTTTGAGCTTCTTTATGAGGCCCATAGTTAGAGACCACGTTTCGGATCCGTATGTCATCACTGGTAACACACACTGGTTGAAGACTTTCGTCTTAAGACACTGAGGTAGTTGAGACGAGAAGCGCAGTTTTCCGAACGCTGCCCAGCCGAGTTGGATTCGTCGATTGACCTCTTTCTCAAAGTTGGACCTACCCAATTGGATCACTTGTCCCAGGTAGACGTACTCGTCGACAACTTCGAGAGTTGAGTTCCCAATGGATACTGGAGTGGGTACAATAAGGGAACTCGACATAATTTTCGTCCTCTACATGTTCATTTTAAGACCCACTTGTTGGGATACTCGGTCGAGGTCTTCGAGCATAGTGCCAAGATCGTCCAGCGTCTTTGCCACAACGACTATGTCATCGGCAAACCGAAAGTGTGTTTTGTATTTGCCATTGACGGAGATGCCGAATCCTTCCCATTCCAGGAGCTTGAAGGCGTCTCCAATGCCGCTGTAAACAGTTTCGGAGATATAACATCGCCCTGTCCTGTCTCGTATTCGGTTCCTGTACTCGGACTGACATGGTGGCGTTGTTATATAGACACTTTTACACGTCTATATACCTATAGTCTATGTGACACCGCTGAAGAGACCGAAGCACCGCCCAAGTTTCGATGGAATCAAAGGCCTTCTCATAGTCCACAAAAGCTAAACATAGAGGCATATTATACTCCTCGGACTTCTGTATAATTTGCCTTAGCGTATGAATGTGGTCTATGGTACTGTAGCCTTTTCGGAATCCGGCTTGTTCGGGAGGCTGGAAGTCATCAAACTTACGTGCGAGACGATTCGTGATGACCCTTGAGAACAGCTTGTAGACATGGCTCAGGAGTGAGATGGATCTATAGTTCTTCAATAAGGTTTTGTCTCCTTTTTTGAAGAACAAAACCACCACACTCCTGTTCCATGCTTCAGGCGTGATGCCCTCTAGCAGAACGGAATTAAAGAGTCTCTGAAGGACTTTAAGTACCGGTGTTCCACCTGCTTTCAGGAGCTCTGCTGTGATTCCGTCCTCGCCAGGTGCCTTATTGTTTTTAAGCTGTTTCAGGGCCATCCTAATCTCGTAGAGGCTAATGTCCGGGATGTCTTCAGTGTAGTGTCGGGTCAGGATAGTTCGTGGGTCTCCGGCCGAGCTATCATCGGGTTTGGCTACTGAGGTGTACAACTACCCATAGAACCTTTCGATCTCCCTCAAAACCTCTGCTTTCGTCGACGCTACACTGCCGTCCTCCGTCTTAAGCTGTGTCAACAGGCTTTGCCCAATAGACATGTCCCTTGCAAACACTTTGGAGCCTTGGTTCCGCTCTATTGTTTCTTTAACACTATTCGTGTTAAAGGAACGAATGTCATGTCGCAGAGACTTCAATATTAGTCTATTAAGCTGCCTGTGGGTTTCAGCATTAACGGAGGTCTGCAGTGCCATAGATCGACGTTCTGCCATGAGGTCGAGAGTGTGGACCGAGAGTTTTTGAGGTCTATTTTTACGGCCAGGTCTAAAAAACTTAGATCCGACCGTTTGGACAGTTTCCACAAACCCGTTGTTTATTTCGTCCACTGATACGCAATTCTCTAGGCAATCAAAGCGGTTTGACAACTCGAGTTGAAAGCTCTCGGGATTTTGGATATGGGCACGAGTAGGTCGGAGCGTGGACTTCATCAAGCGGGACCTTTCCAATTTGACATTTATATTCAATATGCCTCGAACCATACGGTGATCACTACCGGTTTTTGACCTGTTGATCACGGAGACATCATTGAATAACCGTCTCTTGGTAGTCATGATGAAGTCTATCTCATTTCTCGCCTTGCCATCCGGACTCAGCCAGATCCATTTCCTTTGAGGCGGCTTCTGGAAAAAGTAGTTCATCGCAAAGAGTCCCTCCTTCTCCAGAAAGTCGGCCAGCCTATTTCCCCTGGCGTTCCTTTGACCATATCCAAAAGGTCCCACTTTCAACTCATCCTCGCCTCGCTTGCCGAGTTTTGCGTTGAAGTCCCCCATAACAACAGTGAAATAGGTTTTGGAAGTGTGTATGGCTCTACTTACGTCCTCATACATTTCCTCCACCTCTTCATCCGGGTGGTTCGAGGTCGGTGCATATACCTGTATGACCTTCAGCGAATACCTTTCGGTTATTCTGAGTATAAGGTATATCACCCTGTTCGACACACTCTCGATGGTTAGGACGTTGTTTACGAGGGACCTGTGGACAAGAAACCCAACACCACCTTGGGACTTTTGGTCACCCTCCCGGTAGAAGAGCAGGTTGCCGGACTTCAGAGTTATTGTGTCCTCGCCCTCTCTGCGGACTTCTGATAAACCCACTATGTCCCATTGTAACCTGCTCATTTCTTCCTCCAGCTCGAGCAACTTCTCGTCTGTCCTCAGTGTGCACGCGTTATAAGTTACCAGGGCCAGTTGTCGTTGGGGGTGGTAGCGAGATCGCCTCCGGGGATTCTTAGCACCCCCTGCCCCGCCGTTACCGTGACCGCTACCGGAATCAGGAATAGCGGGGCTGCCGGAGACTGGGGGCCTGGTTTTTTTGTGTCCTTCCATTTAGGGGGGTATTTGCCAGTACTCGCCACGCTTGGCAGGCGGGTTGGCGAGCGCAGAGGCGCAGTATCTTTTAAGTGTGACGCTGCTGCCCATCACAGCTCAACATTTTACTGCGCCTTTTGTTGGATGTTTATCCCGCCATCGGTCGGTCGCCAGAGCCTCGTCTGTTGAAACAGGACGCACCGCGTGAAGGTGAGGTTGGCTTGGAGCTTTGGGTCTTGGTTAAGCTCGGCTGTGCTATTAGATAATTTATCCATTGGATTCTATGTGAATAAGGATAATTTATTAAATATATTCCCTCTTTTCAAAGTCCCCTAATACATATATACCAAAAGATTATCAGAATCATGACTAAAGAGCAAAATTTTTGTATACCTAACGTATCTCAGAAAG
The DNA here is from genome assembly GCA_963924145.1 of Pyrausta purpuralis. Lineage (NCBI taxonomy): Eukaryota > Metazoa > Arthropoda > Insecta > Lepidoptera > Crambidae > Pyrausta > Pyrausta purpuralis. Next base: position 28,325,299 of record OZ001643.1, read on the forward strand.
CATGTCTTGCATGTAGCATGACGTAGCGTATTGATTCTCTCTTTGTCTTGTTTAAAAATGAATATGTCATTACAATCAAGTTTTTCGCGTTTCATAAATCGTGTTATTTGATTTAATTAATGTAATATATTTGTTTTTACAATAATTTTCTCAAAGTATTTTTGCAAACTTACGAGCCATTTCACATTATCGCACGAATGTCTAAGATTTTGGATTCCCGAATCTCAATCTTTTTTACACTTAGACATTATTTGAAAATTCAAGAAAGTAGATCTATGCTTGATATTGATACTTAATGTAACTTATTTGCTAAAACTAATTTCATTAACTGTTTGTAGCCGATCTCCCACAATCATCTTACTGAAAAATTGTCGTAGACTTAATTTCAAAGTTATCTGTTATGAAAATAAAAATAGCTTGAAAAAATATAGTAATAATTAGACATATGTTTAACTCGTTACTTAATGGAACAGATTTTTGAGTATTTTGCCATTAGAGAGAAAAAATATATATTTTTCTGAGATTGACGCTTTTTTTGTCGTAGTTTTTCAGTTTAAATATACTATGATAACTAAAACAACATTACCAAATGTATATTTAAAATGTTCTTTGGAAAATTGAGTTGCATAGTTATTTTTCAAATATTAGAAATTAATTTGTCAATAGATTGATGTAAACATTGGTATAAATATCAAAGCGCAAACGGGCACCGATCAGTACGGCGCGAGCGTCCGTCGAGGTAGGACTTGTGCAATTTTTCGCCGCGTCCCGACATTCGTACGCTCGTATCGTGGAATGGTAATTATACTACGACTAAATACTTTTGATCCACTTAAAGTTTTGTTTGTGAGGGAAGCCCCGTTTATTATGAAATAAGAATATATGATTTATTTCACTTGTCTGTCTAATTAAAATATTATTTTTTATTAATTTTAGCTATGTAACGAAAGTATAGTGTATACCGTGTCTTAAAAAAAACGCAACAACTCTGCTGCGTTGAAAAAGCAACAAAGGCAAGGCTTTTTTTGTTTAGCTGGAGTAGGTATGAAATTAATGACTACAAGTATTTGAGTCAAAAAGTAAGTAAAGTTAGCCTGTAACGTCCTACTTCTGGGCAAAGACTTTACCTCAACTATGAGGCAGTTCGCGCCATACTCCACCACGCGGTATCAGTACGGATTGGTGGAGGGTTGTTCGCAAGGCAAGCGACTAACCCTGCTGTTAGATCAAGCAGCCCATAAGGCCTCTGACTAGGCTTAACGACTAATATCAACCGATACTAGCGGGGACACACGTCTTAACGTGCCTTTCGAAGCACAGAGATGCTCGTGATATACGTCACTTATATGGTCGGAATGGTCACCCATCTAAACACGACCGCGCTGAAGGTCGCTTCAATTCGGTATCACTGCCAAAATGCTGCTACCTTTGCGCTACTCGTACCTACATATGCATAAATAGTAAACAAGATATAAAATGCCTAAAATAAGTCTAGGCTAAATATAAAACATAATACGGTACGGTACAGTTTGAAGCCTAGTGCTAAGTTTTTTGAGTGCCTACGGGGGAGAAAGTTTAACCTTCAGCTTTATTATGATAAAGACGAAGTAGACTTTGATGAAAATGCAATGCTCTTTCTTAATTTAAAGACGTAATAATCAATCCTATTTTCGGAGATAATGTAATCGTGTATCTATACCACCGGGCACCACGAGATCGCGGCTATGCCGGCGGCCACGCCACTCTTGCCGCAGCGGCTTTGTTCATAGTATCTGACAGTTGATTGACATAAGCCGCCGGCGACCAATCATAGTAGTATTAATCGTGTGATTACACCATAAGATGCAACATCAATTCAATTGTGATAACATGTATGTGTCAAATCATGTTACGGACTGAGTGTTTAGACATGTGTCGCTGTCAAAATAAAAGGTTTTTAAAACAAAAATTACTGAGAAGTATTGATATATTTTTTTAGCAAATCATCCCCAAAATAACTTTCTACCTCTTTTTAACCCCATTAAGTGATAATTTTCAATTAAATTTAAAACGCATCTTTCGTTAATTGACCAAGACCAAGGAATTCTGTTGCCCTATAGAAACTTTGCCCCCCTTTTTCACCCCTTTAATGAGAGAATTTTAAAAAATATTTTCTTATATGATCCCTACGCTATACAAAGCACACAGCCTCCAAGTTTGAAGTCTCTACAATCAGCGGTCTAGACTGTGCTGAGATCCGCCAGTCAGTCACGCAGGACCAAGCATTTTATAAACATAGAGGTGACTGTTTTTATTTTGTAATTATATAAATACATAAAAAAGTGTTTGTTTTTGATTATAAGTCAAATTCTTTGTATAAATAAACCCTTTTGAACATTCAACATTAATATCTTAACGATTCTTATTACGATCACGGGTCAAGATTTTTTTGTCGATCTCGCCCAGCTTATGTTATGTCCGTGTGTCTACACACGCACACATGAACAATAACGGTGTTTTTACCTATTCTCGCGCGTAATAATTTTGTGGACTGGCTCTTAACACGACTGAAAAATAAAGAAGGCAAGCATACGCGCTAAAGCCGCCCAAAGCGTACCGATCAAAGCGCGCGCGTCTGTCTTAATATCTAAGGTAATTTATTAAAGTATATTAGGGCATAATTTATTCATGGAAAACAATAGAATACCATCAATAAAATATAAAATTGTATTAGAAGTATGTATTTGATTCAATTCAAAAAACTATTTATTAAACCCACACTTATATATTAATTAAAACCCAATAATAAACTGACATTAATTTGTCAAAATAAGAAGTGACGCGCGCGACGTTCCAATCCCAACTAAACTTGTTAATACAATCTGATCGTTAACGAAAACTAGGGCTTCGATTGCATTGACGTCAATGCAATTGAAGTCTCGTGTCATCATTTTTATTTTTAATATCTGGCCATGTGATTTCTAATATAACAGTACCTATGGTGTCTATAATGTTTGTTTTTGTAGAGCCGGTTTTCGGAACCTCCCGGTCTAGGCGTCCTGTGATCCACATGGGGCATTACCGCTTCAACATGTGGAGTGGCAGCCAGGGTCCACGAGCCAGGTGGATTTGTGTGAAGGTTCACTACGGCTGCCGTGCCACGCTGGTCACCTACGATAACGTCATCGTCAAACAGAAGCCGCACAACCACTGAGATGGTTGACTAGAAGAGAATGCTATTAGCATTAAGTTTACCTTTTGCACACTTTTATTTGTACAATAAAGTTTTAAGTAAATAAATGGATGGACGGATCCAACCTCTAAGGGTGTTCGGGCATCACGTGATCTATACCTAGTCTTGCCATAAATATTGTCACAAAGAAAAAAAAATAAGGCAAATAATATTTATTACTTTTACAGTATGTCAGTTTTATAGATAAATATAAAACAATTTTAAATAAAAAAAAAGCTTATTCGAAGTGGTCTCCATTGGCTGCAATACAGTCCTTTTAACGTTGAGGCCAGTTATCAATAGAGGCACACACTCTTTCCGTGGGAAAATTCTTCACTGCCAATCGTATAGATTGTTTTAGGGACTCCAAATTATCATGGCGTTTAGAGCAAGCCGTACTCTCTAAAACTGACCATAAATCATAATCCAGCGGATTAAGATCGGGACTAGACGACGGCCAGTCTTCAGCTCTGATGAAGTCCGAAACGTTCGCTTCTACACTCTGCTAACTAATCGGGAAGCTTCCTTAGAGGTTTCAGCATAAATACGGTCATTTTGTTTGTTAAAATGTTGCTCAATTGTAAAGATTTTCTCATCCGTAAACAAAAATTTTCTGTGACCTCCCTTTTCGTACCGCTTCAGTAGTTTTTCAATTTTACCATCCAATTCTTTTTTAAATTATTAGTTAAAAATGATCAGTGCGTCTCTTATAGGCTGCAAGTCCTAAGTCATCTTTTGAAATACGCGACATGGTTCTGGGTGCTATCTTCATCTCCAAAGATAAAATCTTTTGCTTTTGGACAGGATTTCTGCGAATTCTTTCCCTTACTGCTTTAACCACCTTTTTCGTACGAACACTACGTGGACGGCCAGATCTTTTTCTGTCACAAACAGAGGAGGTCTCATTGTACTTATTAATAGCCCGGTACACAAACATTTGACAAATACCAAGCGTATGGAGAGTTTTAAAAATTGCATTTGGCTCCATACCAACTTTGTGTAATGCAATCACACCGATTCGGTTCTCTTTATCACCCCACTCCATTTTAATATCGCAAAATTGTAACAGTATTTATGGCCAAACTGTGTATATGCCAGTCTCACTTAATCAACTTGTAGAGCAGCAGCCAGAGTTCACTAGTTTTGGGGATCTGTGCTAAAAAGGTAAATTTTAACTGCCCCACCATTCTGGTCACCTGCGATATAGTTATAGTCAAACAATGACAAATTGTAAAACAAAGGACGAGCCAAATTCAATGGGGTGGTTAAGAGTTGAGTCTTGAATACAGGAAAAATAATAATAAAAATCTTTTTTATATTTTCCTTTATTACAAACTCGATTGAAAACCACCCCTTTGAATTTGCCTTGTACTGTTTAACCCCCTGTATAAATTATAATAATACGCCAATTTACACGGATTCATGAAATTAAATTACTTATCATTTACGTGTGACATGAGGCAAATTGAGGAGTTAAATTATTGAATTTATTGACTGTGTCTGATCTCTTTTTACGAGTAAAGGATAATTTGAATGCTCAACATTTTCCCCCGTCGTTTCTTCTTTACCTGCTCCCTTTACATTATACTATGCAAATCATCACATACCGTTGCAGTTAAAGCTTTACCCATGCAGGTGTTTTGGAGGCTGCAGGGCCTACAGTAAAATTAGTTAACTTATCAGCTTTCGCAAACTTTGTCTTTTGTTGCAGAGCTCCATTATGGCAAGACCAAATTTGAGCGTATTAAATCTGGGAACCGCGTTTTGCACCACGACGGTCACCGTTACTGCAAGCACGAGACGCACAAGAACGACTGCGTCCGGTGGGCCTGCGCAGCCAAACACCGGCTTAGGTGCAAAGCCAGCATCACCACGTTCAACGATATCATTATCAGTGTCAGGGGACAACATAACCACAAACCACCGACATGAGTACCTAGGTATATTCGTAAACGTTTCTAAGCCATAATTTACTTTTTTGACTATTAAAAAATCAGCCCTTACTCAAATAGAACAATAAATAATTTGCAAATAAAACGAACTAATAAAAAAACTGACGTAAAGAAGGATTGCTTTATTATTATTTTGACAAAGTACAGTCACTCACACGAAAATAACATATTTTTAAATGTATACATTTTCGTCGACGCTATAAAAATAAGATCTTCTAGGTAAAACATATTGTGTTATCTATTAAAATGCATAATTTAACTGTTTTTGTATTGGCATCTTCTGATTCATAATAACCTTATACGAGTCTAAGATAACATATTTGTTATAATGTATGTTTAACATTACAGAGCCCTATTTTACAACTTCACGATTCGGCAAGCGTGTTCTGCAAATGGGGAAACACAGGTACAACCAACAAAGCCGGTACCAGAACAGCCTCAAAACCAGATGGGTCTGTACTAAGATCGCTTCAGGGTGTAAAGCTCATGTTGTCACTATTATGGACCAGATTGTCACTGCCAATTTTAATCATTCTCACGATTAAAAATAATTCAATAATCTTTGCGTAGGACGTCAGATTTATTTTTAACTATTAATGTAATGTTCTCAGAGAGTGTGTTATGAATATGATATTATTTTAACCAAAAAAGTTCTTGTTTTTGTACCTGATTTTATGCCTACGAGAACATATTTTATGAGCGGTGATTACGGATAGCTGGGTACCTAGTGTTAAATGATTTCATCATATTATAACAGTAATTTATTTAAGATATGTGTACGATTCATTGTAATAAGTAGATTTAGTATTTAGGCTTCACGTCACAAAGATATTTCGTTCAAATACTATGTAAAGGTATGTTTTCTACATAATACATTGATACATCGAAATTTTATTAAGTTTGTCTATAAGTCTTGTTTTTGAGATTCAGACTTATCGAAAAATAAATAAAATACTAAGTCACACGTTAAACCTAAACGTTATTTTGTATGTAGGCCTGTCTTACAAATAGGGAGGCACAGGTACAACCGATGCAGCGGGTACAAAGTGCCCAAGGGTCTGCACGAATATCGCCACCGGGTGTAGAGCGCACGTCACCACCGTTTGTGACAACATCGTCAACGCTTCAGTCTTCTTCTATTAGTACAGTGACTTCTAAGAATAAAAGGCTGCATTATTTTATGCATATACCACAGATATACTCATAGTTAGTTTGTCTTTCAATTTTTGGCTAGAAGTAGTTTGACTAATGAGAAGCATTGGCGTTTAATTTAAGTTTTTGTCTGATAATTATTTTTTTATGTAAATACATTAATAAAAAACCTAGTCACAGGTTAAACCTAAACGTTATTTTATAATTACAGAAGCGTTATTCACAACTTCACGATTCGGCTATCCAGTCCTACAAATAGGAAGACACAGATACAACCGCCACAGCAACTATAAGGGTCCTAGGGCTAGATGGGTGTGCACAAAGATCTCCGTCGGCTGTAAATCCCATGTTGTTACTGTTTTTGACAAGATCGTCAGCGCTTATTACAAACATTCTCACGATTAGACAAAGTATATTGATTACGTCATTTTTAGTATTTTTTTTTATTTTATTTTATTATTAGACCACATTTTGTAACATTATAGTTATGTAAAATTGTGAAATCAGGATCTGTAATGTCTGAACAAACGAATGTGTTCAAATGTGTGTGAATTTTGACTTACATGTTCGGGCTTCCTACATTATGAAAGTATACCAATCTCTTCAGACAGAGCACTTCGTATCATTATGATATAAGTTTAAGTACAGAGAAGTTTGTTTTAATTATAATCGCCCCTGTATTTTGAATACGAACTAATAACTCAGAAGCTGACTTTACTTTTAGACTTAAAAGAGCTAGATCGGGAATTAAAAATTTGTCTTTTTAAATATCACGGTAAAAGCCGAAAAGAAGCGGTGGCGGTGCAACAGATGACACTCTCGTGCATCGCTTTACTTAGAATAGAATAGAATAGAATAGAATAATATTTATTTGCGAAAAAACATGGTACATATTAAGTTCTTACAAATTATTAGGTATGAACATGCATGTTTCATCGAACTATCGATATGCAAATATTTCGTCATCGTGCAGTTATTAATATTAACAAGTACAATCACTATAATACATTTCAAGATTTACAGATTCGTGAACGACAGAACGATGTCAATAGAGTCAGGTTACAAAATCTCTGTACGCAGGTAATTAAATTTTTCAATAAATTTGAATACATCAAGATGTCAAAAGAAGTTTAAATTAAGTTTTTACAAGTCAGTATGATATTATATAATAATAAAATAAAAATGTCTGGTCAAAAATTGATAAGTGCAATGTCAAAGGTAATATTATTGATAAATAAAATAAACATGTCAGGAATCAATAACAATTCGCTTGAAGCGGCCGTCACGGCAGAATTTCTCAAATTCATCAATATTATAAAAGCAATTGTCGATAAGGGTTCTGAAAAGGATTCGTTTGAAGACATTAAATTGCAAATTCTGAATTTGGTTCGGAAGCAAATTAAATAGTCGAACGCACATATTAAAACTATTTCTTGCAAAGCAAGTTGTAGCTGCTAATGGTACAGATAGTTTCCACGGGTACCTCCTTGTGCGACCGCAATTGAAATCTTCAATTTTCTTTGTGAATAAGTTAGCGTTTTTCTTAGTGAATAATAAAATTTCAAAAATATATAGGGACGGCAGGGCAAGAATGTTTAACTTTTTAAATAGAGGCCTACAAGATTCCGTCTGTTCGACATCATAGATTGATCGTATACACCTCTTCTGGAGAATGAAGACACGATCCATGTGCGTCGAGTTTCCCCACAGAATCAGCCCATACCTCAGTATAGAACCAACATATCCATTGTATGCCATTATAGATGTCTTGCGGTTAGCCAATTTTGACAGACGATAAAGAGCGTACACAAATCTACCTATCTTCTGGCAAACCAGGTCTATATGGCTTTGCCAAGTAAGCTCTGAATCGATCACAATACCGAGAAAAGTCGCTGATGTGGTCATGGTAATGGGAAGGTTGTGATGCTGCACTAGTAAGTGCTGGGGTTTTCCATTTTTGTTGTAAAATTGAATATATTTTGTTTTACTTATGTTTATTTTCAAATCGTTATATTCTAGCCAGTTTATTACATTATTTATTTCATAATTTATTTCATCATTATAGTCAGTATTGGTTTTTTTGTGGATTATTAAAGAAATGTCATCAGCGAAGAGTATTACAGGATATTTTGTACATTTAGGTAAATCGTTGATATAAATTATGAAGAGCAATGGTCCCAATATACTTCCCTGTGGGACACCCGAGGTATTTAATCTTTTCTCCGATTTATATGTCAGACTCTGGGACTTATTACTGAGTTTTGTTAATTCCACATATTGTGATCTGCTATTAAGATAACCCTTAACCCAATCAAGGGCCGGCCCTCGTATACCATAAAGCTCCAGCTTACATAGAAGCGTTTTGTGGTTGACACAATCAAACGCCTTACTCATATCAAACAGAATGGTGGATACAGGAACCCTGTTGCTCATTTGCATCGAAACATTCTTTATAAGAGAGAAGCAGGCTAGTGCTGTTGATTTTCCCTCGCGAAACCCATATTGTTCATCCCTAATTAAACCATGCTTTGTGAAAAATGAAGTTAATCTGATTTGCATGGCCTTTTCAAATATCTTTGATAATACTGGTACGAGGGTCAAACTGAAAGTTCTTAGAACTGGCCACTTATAAACAATATAATAAAAAAAATATTCTAAAATTTGAAAATAGAACTCTTTGCCAATATTACTGAGTATATATTTCATTCATTTGTCATTTGTTTTACGATTTAGCGGCAAATTGAAAATTGTCTGTGTCACGTCAACATGAATTTAACACGAGAAAATTTTCGTGCAATGATTTTTTATGACTTTCGATGTCATTTAAGTCAACAAGAAAGTTATGATAGACTACGATTGGCCTTTCACGATGAAGCCCCATCTCGTGCGACTGTTTACAACTGGTTTAATGAGTTTAAACGTGGTCGCACTGATCTCACTGATGATGTACGTGAGGGACGGCCTTCTACGGCGACGACTGAAAATAACATCTGTGTTGTGTGGCGTATGATAGAGACTGACAAAAGAGTGACCTATCAGCAGATTCGGACAAGCTTAGGCATCGGTATGAGTCAAGTGCACAAAATCCTCCACGAACATTTAGCGGTCAGGAAGCTTTGCGCCCGGTGGATACCTCATAATTTGACTAAGGCTCAAAAACTCCATCGTGTGGATTGGTGCCGTAAAATGATTGAAAGATTTAATGGAGGTGACTCAAATGCTGTGTTCGACATACTAACAGGTGACGAAAGCTGGATTTACTGTTATGATCCTGAAACCAAAAGACAATCTGCTCAGTGGGTGTTTCCTTTCGAGGAGTTGCCAACTAAAGTGAAGAGAGATCGAAGTGCGGGAAAAAAAATGGTGGCCTCGTTCTTTGGAAGGATAGGTCATTTCGCAACAATTGTGTTAGAGGATCAAAAAACAGTTTCTGCAGAATGGTACACTACCAATTGTTTGCCACTTGTCTTGGAAAAAGTTCGAGAGAAACGACCTCGCAGTAGGATCCTCCTTCACCACGACAACGCCTCGTCGCACACCGCCAAGCGAACGATCGACTATTTGGCGACATCAAACGTTGAATTACTGGGTCACCCGCCGTATAGCCCCGACCTCGCGCCTTGTGATTTTTATTTATTTCCAAAAATTAAAGAAAAACTTAAAGGAAAGCGGTTTATGAATGCTGAAGAAGCGGTGGCTGCGTATCGCGATGCCTTTGAAGAGACCCCTAAGGACGAGTGGGCAAAGTGCTTTTCCCAGTGGTTCCATCGCATGCAGCGGTGTATTGACGTCAATGGACAATATTTTGAAAAGATATAATAACACTAATAACTGGCTAATGTAATCAGTTTTTGATTTTCTAAGAACTTTCAGTTTGACCCTCGTATGAGGGCAATTGGTCTGTAATTTTTCAAAATATGCCTCTTACCACGTTTCAATAGTGGCTTGACAACAGATATTTTAAGAGTGCTAGGAAATTTACCCTCCTCGAAGCAACGGTTCACAAAGTGGACCAGCAAAGGTGCCAATTCACCTGCACAAGCCTTAACTATTGCTGTACATATCGCATCGTATCCTGTAGAATTTGTGTTGTTAAGGGATTTTATGATTTTGATAATTTCGTTTTCATCTGTTGGGTTCAGGAATATAGAAGCTGGATTATTCTCAATGAATTTGAGTTGACGTGTGTGATGATTTTGACAAATATTTGGTGAATTGGTTGAGTCTATAAAGTAATCATTGATAGCATTAGCTATTTCTGAGGGACTGTCTATTGTTTTGTCATTTATTTTTATGTAGTCAATATTATCTTTGTCATTTACATGGTCTTTGTTGTTTATTACGTTCCATGTTGCTTTACATTTGTTCTTAGCTTTATCCACATATTTCTCATTCATTATTTTCTGTGAGAGTTGTATACATTTCCGAAGTGTTTTACTGTATTTTCGGTATTTCGTTTTGGTATCATCGGTGTGTTTTTGGTAATACAACAAACGCAATTTTCTTTTAGTTTGACATGATATTTTAAGGCCCTTAGATAGCCATTTTGACTTAATGTTAGCCTTATTAAAAAATTTAATTGTATATTTCGGAAAGCATAAATCATACAAAAGAATAAGTTCATAATGAAATAGCGTAAAGTCAATGTATACATCTTTAAAATCCATTAGGTTTCGCCACGGGTAGCTCGTCAAAAAATATTTGAATTTATTCAGGTTGTCAGTACTGTAATCACGTCTCACGTCGAACCAGTACTCAAGCGGCGCTTTACGAGATTTAACTGGTACAGTTAATAGTTGGGCTGTATTGAGGTCTGATAAGCATACAGGCTTAGTATATCCTATTGCTCCTTTTATATTACTCGCGAAATGGTCTTTATAAGACTCGCGACGTGTAGGTGTTGTAATATGCAAGTTCAAATCGTATCTGGTTAGTGTTTCTATTAATTGATGGGACCAAAAACATTGCTTTAGGGTGTCAATATTCCAGTCCCCTGTGATAATTATAGGTTTTTTGAACGATTTTAATTTTTCAAGAAGAACATGAAGTTTGTCGAAAAATATTTTTTTGCTTGCTTTTGGAATACGGTAAATACAAATAAGAATCATCCTATATTCTACTAATTCTAATCCACAACATTCAAAAGTAAATTCCGCTGATAAGTCTTTCAGAAATGGCAACTCTTTAGTTGTAATGGATTTGCTGGTTAGAATACAAGAACCACCACGCTTTTTCTTTTCCCTACAATATGAGGCGCCTAGGTTGTAACCTTTGAGGTTAATATTTGACTCACAATGTTTCCTGACAAATGTTTCCGTTAAGCAAATTATATCTGGGTTTTCATTTATCTCTGACATTTCATTTATTGTTATTTCTAGTAACTCCTTCTTGCTACAAAATCCAGCTATGTTCTGGTGCATTATACGAATGAAGTCATTATTTATAAAAAAGGAAGCGTTTGCGATCTCAGGTTAGGGGTCCCGGGACATTCTCCTGGTAATGTGTGGTATGATTGATTTGAAGAAGGTGATTCCGTGTGGTTTGCTACTTTTCCCTGACTTTGCAATTTAATCGAGAATGAATGAAAGTAATGGGATATATGTATGATGTCTCGGAATATACTAAAACACAAGTCCATTGAGAAAAATCCAGAGTCTCGACGAGCTCTGTAATATTTGTGCTTTACAAAGGTACAGTGGGTGAAGCCCTTACATATAAGTTCTATTTCCCTGTTGAGAGAGATATTCAAGTTAGCTGTGCCAGGTAGACCACATAGAACAACGTTCGTATGACATGTTACATCAAGCCATTTTAAAAGAGTGTTTTTTACATTAAATGGATTATTGTCGTTTATGCCTCCAATAACCACAATGAAGTCATAGGATGTGAGTTTGGAAAGTTCAGTCTTGCAGGTGTTCAAAACTTCCCGGAGGCATGCTCCATCTTTCCAAAAACAAGTCACCGAATAGTTTGTGCCAAGTAGTCGCTGCAAGGCTTGTTGTACACCCCGTCCTTGCTGATCAGCTATTACTACAACTCTCAATTTCCTTGGAGTGGTTTCTTTGTGGGGATTGGGCTTATTTATTTCTTGGGTAAGCACTAGTTTCTCTTGAGCTTTCTGCTTATTGTGATTCCATACATCATTTAATTTGTGTTTTTGATCAACTGTCTTGTCCTTCTTTCCGCATTTTTTATTATTCTTGGTTTTGGTGTTTGTAGTAGTAGAGCATATGGTTAATAAATCTTTAATTTTTTGGTCCTGTTCTTTTAGCTTCCTGGCCATAGACTGATTTTCTAACATTAAGTTATCCATTTCATTTTCGGTAGCCTTAAGCTTTAACTTCAAATCCAAAATTTCATTTTTCATAACATTTAGTTCATGATTCTGAAGGGTTGATAAATCAGGTAAACTCTTAATTGCCAGGCTACCAGATTCTGACTCTGACAAGGAAGAATCTGTACTTTCAATATTTGGCAGTGAATTTCTTTTCCTCCTTCGTGTCACATAGATAGAATAATCTTGTACCTGGTCTGTTGGGCATATGGGCGATGGCAAGCTCATCGGAGGCGAACGTTTAATTAACGTTGATGGAGTAGCTTGGGCCTGATGCATTGTTGGTGCAGAAATCTCCTTTTGAGATGTGGGTGGCAATAATGGCGATGGCTGGGATCTGGGGCTCTTGGATGCTAGGTTTGTAGTAGCGCAGGAAGCTGATGTCGGGGTCGGCGTCGAGTCCATAAAAAGTGATTCCTCCGAAGCTGAAGGTCCCGCTAGTCCCTGTATATGACGTAAGTCCGCAGAAGAACTCACGTCACGTAAAGCCTCCTGTGATGATGGTAGCACAGAAGACGGCTGCTGGCACATAGATGATTCTTGCGATGGACTTGGTGGTGGTGATGGCTGTTTTGAGAGTTTGGTGACAGCAGGATCTTGTGTAACGTTTGGAATTTCTATAATAGTACCAGATTTAGGATTCACATTCCTATCGGTGCTGGAATTGGCCGATACCGACTTCTGATTAGCACACTTTGTGATAGCTGCGACTGTTATTTTATGTGGATGTCCTTTCATTATTGGGGTACTGGTTGTAGGTTTATATTTTTTTTCCTTTTTGCACTTTTCGCATGTCCATTTCGATTTACGCGAACTGTCCATAAGGTAAAATAACTTTTCTGACACATTTGCACAGTCTATGTGGAATGTTTTTTTGCATAAAAAACAATTTAAAAACCGTCGGTCCTGAATTTTTTCCCGGCATTTCGTACATACACTGCATTTGGGTGACATTCTTCCGAAAAAAATTTCGATCACACAACTTGCACAAAACTCCGCTTGAACGAAGCACGGCGGCTGTCAAGTCATCTAAACGCAGCACCGTCCGGCTAACCGCGCACTGGGGTGACTCATCGGCGGCGAGCTTGCGCCGGCGATAAGACGATGGCCGTTTTTTACGTAATTTAAACTTATTAATGTTATTACTGCGGAACGATATTAGGTATTGATAAGCAGTTTACATTGATTAACGGGTCACTTCACAGTCTGTTTATAGGTTGCAAATAAGTCATTGAACGATCACTTTTAACTACAGTTTTGAATAAAAATCCGCGGAGTGAAGAAGCATAAGTGTTCTTCGAACAACTACCGCACGATGAAATGATAGAAAATGAAGTAATTATAAGTAATAATGTACATCACCGTTGAGGTTAACTACATAAAGTATATTTTAAAAGTTTATTGAGTTTCCTATCTTCATTCATCCTATCCACGCTTATTATTATTTGTGTACCTACCACAGTATCAGTGGTCGTCCTGGTAGATATGTCTCGCTCCACTGTCTCCTCTATAAGTAAAGTAAAACGTTGTTCTCCTACAGGGAAAGTAGAGTTCATGACATCGCGCCAAGGGAATCCAATGATGCGCTTCGGCAAATATCACTTCAGCGTTTTGAAAGCCACAGCGAATGCTGTGAAGCAGCGGTGGCGCTGCGTGAAGCGGTACCGCGGCTGTCGCGCCTCCCTACACATGGTAGAACAAGAAGTAATAAAGATTAAAGGTGTACATAACCACTGAAGTTTCATAAATACATATAACCATTATTACGAGTTTTTATTTCTTGCCAAATGTGGTAACCATGAAATCAAGCAATAAAAAAATAAAATCGAAGTAACGTTTCATAAATACTTTATTAATACAAGGTATGTGGCATAAGTTTGGTCCTCTTGAGAGGCTATTGATGGGAGTCGCAAAAATAATCTGTTCATTTTTTAGTTTTTGAGTCGGTTCTATTTCCACAAAGCCTAGCATATGTATCAAAAACATAATATTCATTTAAAAAAAAAACAGCATGTTTCTTAGAGCAAAATTTTATATCTTTTACCAACAACGTCTGAATCGTAAAACTTTGTACTTCCACAGCACTAGTGGAATATGTGACTTCACGCAGAGGAAATCCGATGATTCTTGATTTCGCTTCGAAAACCACAACTTTAGTTTATCAAAAAACACAATGAAGTTTCCGAAAATGCGGTGGCTTTGTACCAAGTGGTGTACCGGCTGCCGCGCCTTCATCGTCACCATAGAACACGAAGTGATAAAATCTAGAAATCTGCATAACCATTAAGTTTCATGTACAATAACAACAATAGTTTCTTGTGTTATCTTACTTGCATTCTGTGATGTTTTGGCAAGAAATAAAATTACTTTCTTACTATTCAGTCAGTTTCGATTGGAAGTTAAGTGTACCAAATTTAGATAGATGTAAATTTTAGCCCATAAGTTTTTTTTCAACAACAACGTTATTTTATGTTATACTTTTAATTATCTTAATTGTAATTAAAATTATGAATAAAATTCTATCTTAGTTTTCGCCAGTATTTTTTGTGTCCTTACCTCAATAGGTACCGTACGGTCGGAAGTAGGGTGTTTTCACGCACGCGCCACTTTCTCCGCTCGTACTGAATTTATTTATGAATTCCAAGTTTGCCGCCTCGTGTCTCAGCTGCTCGGGTCGCCATCGTAAAAAAAAGCGTCCTGTAGTACTTACCCGACGATATTTCTTTTTCGGGTCATTTTACTATAAAATATATCACCCGTTATGACGTCAACAAAGAGAACTTTTGGTGGAATTTTGGAGGAGTCGTCGGGTCACTGTTCTATCCTAAACTAACCTAGATGTCATCAAAAAAAAGGGAGTAATGACGCTCGACAGCCGCTGCCGCGGCACGTTCGCTTCGCTCGATCGTCTTCGCGCGTCGTCGGGTCACTGTTCTAAACTAACCTAACATAAATGACACCAACAAAGGGGCGTTCAGGAGCTCGGCGGCGCTCCTTTTTTGAGATTAAATGCAAAATATAAAAACTTTTTTTTACTCAAGTTGCCTATTTGCAGTCTTTAAAGATTGCACTGTTAAAGTCTTATCATTAGCCAATTTATTCTGAAACGACTAGCATTACACAGATGGGACTTGGAAGATGTACTCCGATAAACACCTTATAATTTCTATACAAAAAATAAAAAAATAAAGTTATTTTAGGTTGCTCCCATACATGGAACTAAATAAAAATTTTTTTTTGGTCCAACCATACCATACAAGTACATACCTACCAGCAGGCGAAGAACCACGTTTTTTTGTTATATCCCCAAGGGTCATCGACTAAGCTTTCTCAGAGTGTTCTATGACGAACACGAGCACGTCGGGGCCGAGAAAACATTAGACCTTATATTGAGTCACTTCTGGTTCCCGGACCTCAGACAATTTGTCAGTAGATATTTAGACCACTGTTTAGTTTGCATTTCTCACGTCTCACATTTCTAGCGTCCTTTTGTCAAATTCGTTTTCATTTCCCCCCCAATCATTGTGCTACGTATCATCCTTATATGTATTAAACGAACCTTAGATAGATAGATAGATAACTCTTTATTGCACACCAGAAAGGTAAATAACAAATTAATTTTAAGAAAATGTACAATTTAGGCGGTCTTATCGCTATAAGCGATCTCTTCCAGACAACCTTCGGGTAAAGAAATAATGAGCTTATTTTACTTAAAAGGAGAACATTTAATTCATAATAATAATATTAATGCTGGTTAGTAGTAATATGCTCGTAGCGCAGTGGTAGCAGCGCTTTGGTAGTGATACTGAAGTTAAGCAACCTACGGCGCGGTCGTGTTTGGATGGGTGACCATTCTGGCTCTAATAAGTGACGTATATTACGAGCACCTCTGTGCTTCGGAAGGCACGTTAAGCCGCACAGGCTAACTTTACTTAATAATATGAATAACACAAATGGGGAGGGGAAGATGTCAAAAGTGACATCTGAAAAGTCCTGTTTCACCGTTTTACCTATATGTGTAAAATTGGAGAACGGGTGGTTTTTCTTGATTCTAACTTTGTTAAATTTGTCTTGGCCTTTATATTATTACCTATCTCCTTATTTGCTTAAAAATTTAACGGATACTTAATAAATATGTTTTTTTGAAATGTTTTTATATTCAAATGAAAAAGTCGTATTTATTACCTACTACCCGGCAAGGCAACCCTATGATACAAGTCGGAGCCTACCAATTCAGCTTGAACAAGAGTAAGAGTCGAGGCCCGAAGCAGCGGTGGATTTGCACCAAGTGGACATATGACTGCCGTGGCTACGTCATCCCCCTCGATGGCACCGTGGTCAGATGGAACAATGAACATAGTTTTCATGAATACACACATGCACACACCAACACACACACACGCAAGCGAGCACACATACACACACGCGGACAGACAGACACACACACTTATTACAAATGGTACCATTTGTATTGGTGTGGATTATGGTTTATATAAGATAAATCGGTCATTGCTGTAAGCTTTACATGTTACTCTAAATATTATCGATAAGAGCTGTTGAAGTAAATTATTTAAAGCAATTCTGCTCTTTTACTTTCTCTTTCTCTTAAAGAGGTCGAAAAAAGTCGCCACTGATTGAACCGTTTGAGTGTTTTACCATTCATTCAGCATTTTTCATCTGGTGGATGACGTAATAATTTACAAAAAACTTATTTGTAGACAAATCTTCTTAATCAAGACTATGTACCGTTATTATTTTCAGAGCCGGTCTTCGTCAAATCGAGCCGAGGAAACTTAATGATAAGAATGGATGGAAACAACTTCTATTTGCACAAACACTCGACAAGGTTAGAAGATGGAAAGAAGAAACAGAAATGGTTATGCACCAAGACACATATTCGTTGCAAAGCGTATGTTGTCACTTTGGATGATGAAGTCATCAGAGAAAAAGAACATAACCATTAGTGTTTTATATAATATGGAGAATGCTCCGAAACATGGTGATATATGTATTCGAAACAAAGAAATTAACGGGAAAATAAAACAGCACAGTAAATATTTGTTTTAGTCAACAAATCTTGTGATTCGGTTCATCCTAATTTCTTAAGAAAAAAAGCTCTATATCCTCATGATACTGATAGACAGCGATTTATTGTATATCATTCTCAAATAATAACATATCAATCAGATAGCAGTTTAATAGATTTTTTGCATTGCTATAAGAAATCAGCGATTCAGATGTTCAAAATGCCAAGTTTGTGACATCACGAAAAGGCTTCCCCATGGTGGAGTATGAAGGCAACCGGTACTTCTTGCGGAGAACTAAGCTGAACAACATGATGAATGAGAGAAGATGGCGCTGCAACCACTGGGCCAGGGGCTGTCGGTCCATGATGGTCACCTACAGAGACCGCATACTAATGGTCCGGAGTGACCACACGCACTGGTAAAGATGGCCACACATAGAAGTAAAAGCAAAACCACGTCGCTGCTCAAAATTTGTCTAAAACAAATTATTACGCATTAGCTCTTGCATCCATTATATATCTCCCATCGTATATATCATCGTATATACATATATTATTAAAAGAGAATAGGAATAGGCACCGACTTTTTGTGCACATTTTTGTGAATTCGTAATTAATGTAGTCCGTCTTGGACGAATAAAATTTTGTTTTGTTTTATAATTTAAGGGTGAAGTTTAATTCACTTCTTCCTTTGGGATTTTTCGAAAACGATTCCATCAAACAACGATATATTAGACTGTTAAAACTGAAATATTTGTTTGTTACATAATATTAATTAAATGAGTGTTTTCTTAAATGTAATGTTATTACTTCACAGTTATGTTCGCGAGATCTAAATTCGGAAACCCAATAATAGTGCATGGTAACTACAGATACGCCCTTAAAAACGAGCGTGGAAATGTGGAAACGTGCCACGCTGGCAACGCGTGGAAACGCTGGCGTTGCATCAAGTTTTAAAGAGGCTGTCGGTCCTCAATAATCGCTGTTGAAAATCAGATCGTCTTCCACAACAATAACCATACGCATAATTAGGTTACTGATATTTTATAATCTTTTTTTTGTTTTGATAGTTTTTTCACTATACAAACTTAATACCTATCACTAATTCGTTAAAGAAAGCACTTGCTGAATTCAACAGGTTTGCCAAAACGTGTCAGTGGCCAAGGGGTATATGCATGCGCCTGGATAGCGTCAGGTCAGAAACAGGGATCGTTCAATTCCTTGTCTGACATAGTTGCTTTTTTATAGGTGCAATTTATTAAAAGGCATTATCAAGAATTAATTTCATTGTGGAAAATACCCTATATTGGGGGTCAACTCCGAAACCCCACCATAAGGCAGTGATTTGTGTTTTTATTTTTACAACATTTACCTTACTCGTTAAATTTACGGCGCCGTAGCGGTTGGAGTCTCACGTCGTGGTAGGGGCTCGTTTTTGTGTTTTTTGACGTGACAACGTCTTAAATTAGGTTGCGGCTGGGAGTCACTTATGAAAAAGTGTAACGCTCGGTAACGTTACGATGAGTCACCGAACGAGAGAGAGGCCCGCGCGCGCAGCACTGAGAGCGAGTGAGAGGCACGCGTAAGAACGAGAGAGACAGACATAAAAAGTCGTTGTCACGTAAAACTTTCGCCCGTATACCGACTTTACAGGCAACCAATTTTTTTATTTATAAAAAAGGTTTTATTTACAAATTGATTGCGCATTCGGGCAATACTTTCTAAAATATCACTAAACTGTGACCATTGACACACCTGTTTTTTTTTTAATTAGCTAAAAGTACTCGTGTCACTTAATAAATTAATGTAGCTACCACTGCTTTCAGTCTATTATTTCAAAAGTTATTAATGATTAAAATTGCCCCTTTACTCATATTTACGTAAAGTGGGGTTTTAGAGTTGGGATATTTTCCTCGATCAAAATCACTAAAGATATTGCCTTTAAAGTTTTATTACTACCTGCCTGGACACACTTTATATCATTTTTAGCTCAAGAAAAGTAGGGATTTTTGGCGGCAAAATATGTGCATTAATAAAAACTTTGTTTATAACTGCATCTTGGCACTACTGAGTCCTACCAAAGTTTAGACTTCCTTGCTTCTCCTAGGGGATATGGGCATGGACCCCATTGTAAATAAGGCATCTTTCACATACTAGGCAAGTGTGGTATCATATTGTTTGTAATTTTCTGCGCTTTATCGAATGAGGCCATTAGTATATTTATAGGATCGATTTTGTGAGATATAAAGGGTTTTGATGAATAAGCGAAAAATGTATAAAACATGAACGTTTATTGAACTTGGCAGGCAAGTGGAGTATCAGTTTTAGGGTTCCGGAGCCGAATGGCAAAACAAGGAACCCTTATAATTTCGTCAAGTCTGTGTGTCTGTGTGTCTGTTTGTCTGTCTGCCTGTCCGTATGTCACAGCCACTTTACAAAAATAAAAAATAATGATATTTAAGGGGGGCTCCTATACATGAAACGAAAAAAAAATACAAACCTATGCGTGTGAGGTGTCTATGGATAGGTCTTTTAAATTTACTCATTCGATAAGTCGCAGAAAATCACATTGAATATGATACCACACTTGCCTAGTATGTG
Source organism: Pyrausta purpuralis (assembly GCA_963924145.1). Lineage (NCBI taxonomy): Eukaryota > Metazoa > Arthropoda > Insecta > Lepidoptera > Crambidae > Pyrausta > Pyrausta purpuralis. The sequence continues at coordinate 28,345,575 of OZ001643.1, forward strand.
AAATAAGTATTATTTACTTACATACCCATATCTCCTGAGAGGAGCAAAGACGCCTGAATTTCGGTAGGACTCGGCAGATCCTTATTCCTAGTGCCAAGACGAAGTTATAAACAAAGGTTTAATTGATTTACAGATTTTGTTGCCAAATAGTCTTATTTGGACTTATTTTATCTGAGCTATATGTACCTACTTTATTTTTTGTTGTATTGTTAAAACTTATTTTTATAAAAAATATGCTTTAATTTTATAAACCGATTTTATATAATATTTGCGATGTTATTCAAACTTTTTCTTCTTTGTCTTCATGATCTATTATATAAAACGATTAACGAGATTCTGATGTGCCAAAGTTCGTGATATCTCAACTGGGTAACAGTATGATCAGCTTGGCGGTACAGGTTCAACCTTCACAAATTACTCTAAAGACGTAGCAACTGAGACAGTGTACGCCCGGCACCGGTCCACCCGGTGCAAAGTCAAAATAAAAACCGTCCACGACGTGATGGTGGTTTGCAACAACGTACACAATCAGTAACCCAAGCAAGAACGGATTAAGCCATTTATAAAAGTTTCTAGTGGAACAACTGCCTTACTCTTAGCATTGGAAAATAAAAGCTTTGCTACGCTATTTTCCAAAGGCTTGTTTCATTTTCCAATTGTGATTAATTACAAATCTTGTTTTCATCACGGATATGATGCTGTTCAATAAATTCTAAATATCTTTATGATTGCAGAAACTTATTTAATTTTACATAGCTCTAAAGATACTATAGCATGCACGAGCATAAACAAACTTGTGTAAAAAGATAATTTGTTAATTTCAGAAATACAATTTATTACATCATGTTAAGGTAACCGCATGCTGTACATCGACGGCTACAAGTTCAGCCACCACAAGCACTCCAGCCGCCCTGGCATGGACAGGTGGGTGTGCGCCAGGAACAGCGCCACCCGGTGCAAGGCCAGCGTCAGAACTGTTCACGACATGATGGTGTATTGCAACAACGTACACAATCATTAAACTGCCCCCCCCCCCTCTCCCCCTTGAGATAAGATAAGATTAGTATTAAGTTATGGGCACAACTCACTTTACATAGAAAGTAGACAACAACAACAACATAAAAGCATTTCTTTTTCTATTTATTTTAATTCATATTTCATTTTACCTACGGATAAAATTTTACGCAGTATATTTCTTGTCTTTCTTGTCTGTTATCAAACTTTTTTTCAAGAACTAGCGTTTGAAAACGTAAAGTGTTAACTACAAAAAAATATTAAATTGTTGTGCTTAATCGACGCTTTACATATTACATATTAAAACGTGGTGACCTTATATACACAGGTATTTGTATTGGTATTTGATATCATTATTCTGCCGAGTTCAGGCACCAGTTTTACGGCAGGCAGAAGGCAGCCTGTCAGCCAGTCGCGTACACTTGCACGTGTGCGCGACTTGTAGGCTTGTGTGTGGGTGCGCGTCAAAAATAGTGGCACCCATTGCAGCGCCGTTCTCAAAACCGTCAAACCGTTCTTGAAACAAAAAGATGTGATTGTTTTGCAAAAATGAACACAATCAATAACGTCATAGGTTAATCAAATAAGAGTAGAGGGAATTTGAAGGAACACAATTTATGACATCGTAACTTTGTTTGGACTAGTAAGAAGGTCAACATATCAAAAGGCTCAACCCGTACTCCTTAAGCCGGGCGGACGGGGAGTAATTTTTATAGTTTTTCGCTTAACTATCGGAAACTATCGGAAATGATAGCTGATAAAATTTGCTCAAATTTTATACCAACTCCAAAAAAATCGGGCAAGTGCGAGTCGGACTCGCGCACTGAGAGGTTCCGTGCCACCCTTAAATTGAATTTGGAGTCCACTTAATTCCACCTAGCGAAAATATCACAATGTTTTGTGAAATAAGTTAGAGGGGATGGGGGGGGAGGCTATTTTACCACTTCTGAATCGTGTTTATCTTATATGTTAGAATTTAAGAAAAAAAAAATTAAAAACCTCAAAGTCATTTTAAAACACCTATCCATAGACACGCATAGGATTGAGTAAAATTTTTTTTTTGATAGAATATCTATTAAGGCTTCCAAATACGTGTGTAAATTTCGTTAGTTATGTATGTTTGTTTATTTGATATTCGTATATTTATTTAATTTTATCGTTTGTTACGGATGAAACGGATATGATGTAGTAAATAAGGAGTTTACTTCTTTCATTTATTATTAGTTACATCAAAATCCGCTTTGTACTTTTTGAGATATGTGTCACAAGAAATACTATGGAGTAAAAAATATCATTAGCAAAATTTTAAATCGCTTTTAAGTAACTCCATAAAAAAGGCTCCAAAAGGCATAAAAGACTCCGAAATTGTTTTTTGAAATAAGAAGAAGACAAAGGTGTTATTACAGCCTTTTTTTCCTTTTTTTCGAGACGAGAAGGCAGTTATAAAGATTGAACATAATATTTTATTAAAAATGTAACGAAGGTTAAATTTCCTCTACAATCCTTCGTTGACTGAGCTATAAGCACAAGAAGGTTCTAGTTATTTCAATTTCTATTTTCTGGATGCGTTCATATATTTTGCCACGGTTCACTGAACATCTGGGAGAGAGCCCGCCAAAGACGAGTCCAGCGAAGCGCAAGGCAACCTGGAACAAGAAAGTGTTTCGTCGGTTTTATTGAATGCTTTTAAATTCGGTTTGAAATAAACTAATAATTATGTTTAATTTGTAGTTTTGAGCTAATTTTTGTACTTATGTTATAATAAATTTTCCTTTGCAGAGATTAAACTTTCTGAAAGCTAGAGAGCTAACTTACTAGTCTAATGATACACATTCATATTTCTTGTTTTCATTTCCTGCAGCTGCAGAATTCCCTCAAGTACGATTCATTGCATCAAGGCAAGGCAACCGCATGTTCTATGTTGCCAACACAAGTTCAGTCGGCACAAATACAACAGCCGCGGATTTAAAGCCAAATACAAATAAACACGGCAAAGTTCAAAGGTATCACCACAGTCGACAGCTTCATCGTGGCTTACAAAAATGAGCACAACTACTGATAGTTTCATCATATCTGTAAAAAACTATGTAGTATGAGTAACACACCATTCTCAATAATTATACCTGTTCGTTACGATATTTATCCATAATATTCTTCCCTTTGAAGCAAATCTACAATTTAAGATACGTGCATTTAACGATCAATATCTTTATTCCTCTTAAACACAGCTAACTAATGAATGGAAACGCAGCGATTTGAACAAATCCTAGTAAAAACCTATTTAATTTAACGCTTTCAATTAAAAAATATTCATTGGACGCGTAGTCCAATGAATATTTTGGGTGAATATTGAACATTGTTGATTTTCCGGATTCCAGCGTGCAGAATTCGTTCCGTCAAGATGTGGTCAACCGTGTCATAATTTTCCACGTCAGAAGTCGTCAAAGTGCGTGGCTAGAGTCAGAAAACCGTGGATGACTACATTGTATTTTGTCGCAATGAACACAATCATCCTTATAATCCAAATATAAATAGAAAAATAAACTGTTTGGATCATTTTTAGGGTTCCGTAGCCGAATGGCAAAATACGGAACCCTTATAGTTTCGTCAAGTCTGTCTGTCTGTCCGTCCGTATGTCACAGCTACTTTATACTGTAACTATAAGCATCACATGACATCCATACATGAAATGACAAGGCTCCCATACATAAAACTAAAACCAATTTTTTTTTTTCATCAAACGTATGCGTGTGGGGTGTCTATGGATAGGTCTTTTAAAATGGCATAGAGTTTTCTAAAACTATTTTCTTTTAAAATCTAACGTTTAACAGCTAGACGCTTCCAAAGTGGTAAAATAGGCGTCCCCCCCCATCTAACTTCTAAACTAAGCGAGAGTAAATTTTGAAAAAAATATATAATGTAGACCTTACCAAATACTTTCAACGAAAATTGATTCAAACAGAAGTTTTTGAGATATAGCACAATTTCGACAACCGCAAACATTACTTTGTTCTTCATATAAGTACTATGAAAAACAAAGTTATATTTGCTGTCAAGGATTCCATTATTCAGTTAAAGTTGGCACGGAACCCTCAGTGTGCGAGTCCGGCTCGCACTTGGCAGGTTTTTAATCTATTTCATTTGATTTAATAGGTTAACTTCGAACTTAATCCTCATACCATTTTACATTACATTCCATTCAATTTATTGAGTCTTTTATATTATTTTTGTTTATCTATTGCAAAGCTAGGTATCCGCATGCTTGGGATAAGTAATCCAATTAGGTAGGTCTAACTTTATGTAAGAGGTCATTCAATAAATAAAATAAAACGTGATTTACAAATAAATAAAATACTTTATGTCACTATTGTAATTGTGATAATTGATGGCCGTTGGGGCAGCAGGAAAGTTCTAGATTGGAGACCCTTCGACTAAAGACGCAGCATTGGACGTCCACCAACAAGATGGACAGACGACCTTATAAAGATCGCAGGATCAAACTGGATACAGACCGCTATTGATCGGTCGCTGTGGAAAGCCGTGGGGGAGGCCTATGTTTAGCAGTGGACATCCTTTGGCTGATAATGATGATGATGAATTGTGATACTTAAGAGTTTTCACGTTGATTTTATTACGCTGTGTGCAACGATTACAAACGTAATGTTTTATGATAATGTTGGCATCTAATTTTATAATGTTGTTTCATTTAGTTACCATTTTATATAACGTTTTTGTTATAACGAACTTTACGTTAGTATTTAGGTATAAAGATAGATTAATACCTTATTACCTTATGACTGATTGAAGTTTGTTTTGATTCACACGTACCTACAATATGTCTACCTGAATGTATGTGTAGTTAGTACAGGTACTCAAAATAATTAGTCATATAGGCATAATTGCTTTTGCAGATTTTTCAACTAAAGTAGATTATTTGAATGAGGTACTTAATTTTAGAAGAGGTATTTAACTGACTCATTTGTTGCAGTGCCAAAGTATACGAAGTCCCGGTGGGGAAAACCGGTGATCCAAATCGGGAAGTACAGGTTCTCCCGGCACACTTCATCCAAGGGGTCGAAGTCCAATGTGAGATGGAACTGCACTAGATGGAGCTCCGGCTGCAGAGCTTTCCTTGTCACGGATAATGACAAGATCGTCAGTATCGGAAACCAGCACAAACATGATCAGTAGAGAGTGCTTCTTCTTGTTGTTGGTTTTGTCGTGAGAAGAAACTGTATTTAGAACTACAACTGCGTAGTTTTTCTCGTCAATGTTCACGAAAGCATCGTCAGAATCGGAAATTAAAAAAAATGTTTTTTTCCCCGTTTTGGTTTTATCGTGAGGAGTAACTGTAGCTGAAGCTTCAGCTCTGAAACTTTCCTAGACTTCGAAAGTGACGATCGTCAGTTGGGAATCAACACATAAATTGATGCCGATCATATGATATATTATAAATGTATATCCTTGTAGGTACCTCATGTTTTTTTGTAGAATCATGTGTTTGACTGGAATCGTATCATGCTGGTCGGCGATTCATATGTGAATATTAATGGTTCATATCTTAAACTTAATTTAAATAAGAATACCCAGTCGCAGCTTAACAGGCCTTAAATTCGTTGTTGAGTTTTACACAAATCAGTACAATGGCCCGATCGTGAGGCTAAGTGCGGAAAACCAAGTACAAATCATTTTGTAGCTAGGTAGTTGTCTTTCAAATCAATCAGTATAGGTATAATTTATATTTTTAGAAATTCGTCATCTTAATCAATATTTTTTTAACTTATTATTGTTTCAAATTCCTAAATATGGTGTGTGCTAATGAAAGCGTATTATTACTAGAATACCTTTTAAAATGTCTTAGTCACTAAAAATCAATCGTAACAGGTAATGAATGGTACAAACTTTCGCGAAAGTTTTTTAATGTGAATGTGCATGCATGGTAGTACGTAAACCTTATTCATATTATGTCATGATGCCGCAGCTAGTCTTAAAATTAGGAATTAAATTATAAAGTTATTTCATTTTTACGTCTTTTAACTTGTATGTGCCCAGCCATATCTATAAGAAATAATCATTTCAGTTTGTGTACCCTACCGTGCAGTTCAAATTATTTTTTGCGTTGTTTCATTTCATATATTTATTTATACTTTATTGCATGGCCAAAAATTTGTACAATAGGTGGACTTTACGCCATATGGCGTTCTCTACTAGTCGTACCTTTGGGCTTAGCAGAAATGATTGTGGGTGGTGCGACAAATACAAAGAAAATCAGTTACTTTTACAGTACATTTAACAAAGCTTTTATCTACTTATAGCGTTCCATTAATTCTTAACTGATTTGAACTACTGGCGATATTACTATTTGTTGGGAACTTATTAATTTCATAAATCAAAAACTTGTTATTTCTTACTTTTTAGGTCCAATATACTCGTTCAACAAACGCGGGCATCCGTACGTCCAAATCAGTATATACCGCTTCTACCGTGACAAGGGATACCTGGGGCCGGGAGTTTCGTGGACCTGCGCTCAAAAATACCGTCTTGGATGTAGAGCAACCATCACCACTATCAAGGACGAAATAGTGGAGACTACGAATGAACATAATCATTAGCTGCTAAAATATAACTTTTTTATTGATTATTTTTGAGGCTCAAATGTCATTTCGGGTAATAATTATAATTAATTAGAAGTTTTATTAAATTTTATGAGGCTAACCTTGGAGAATATTTTTTATTATTATATTTTTGGCAATATTGCAATGGGTTGCATGGGTATTAATATTAAGACTAAAATATGTTTGTTTTATTAATAGTCAAATTATTTGTATGTATAAATAAACCATTTTGAATATTCAACATTAATAGACATTAATTTTGAATAATCGAAAGGGTTTATTTGATAAGATTATCGATTGTTATTACGATCACGGCTCAAGATTTTTTGTCCATCTCGTATAGCTTACGTTGCGTACGTGTGACTAAGACGCACACATAAACAATAACGGAGTTTTTACCTATTCTCGGGCGTAATAATTTTGTGGACTGGCTCTTAATCATAATCTGTGCCAAAAAGGAACAAAGATTATGTTTACAATACTTTGTTACGTACTTCAAAGATTTTTCCAAAAGCATTTTTATTATAAATGGGTAGGTAGAATAATTTACCAAGAATAATATGATTTTACTAACTGTAAATAGAAACACATGTAAAACTAATAAATAGTCAACTCTTTGATAAAACTAAATGTCATATTAACTATTGTATGTCTGATATGGAACAGTAGGAAAATCTGGGTTAAGTGTTCAGCAAAATCCTTTGACAAAGTGTTTTTGGCTTTTAGACGTAATTGCCATAACGGGTAATTGCTATTATAAGTACTTCGTTGTATTAATTAGTTGATTTAATTTACGGCTAATGAATCAAAACCTTATCATGACACTTCTTTGGTCAAGCTTAGTGTTAATCTAATCATAACTGTTAAGGTATCGTTATAGTATTTTGATAAGTATTTTCAGTGAGTATAAATTACGTAAAGTCTACTTACTACTAAGACTTTACGTAATTTATACTCACTGAAAATACTTATCTAAATACTATAACGATACCTTAACAGTTATGATTAGATTAATTGTTAGCATAATATTAATCAAAAGTATTATTATTCACTAAATGGGATAGATTTTGGTTATTCATAAATTAACAGAAAGGCACTGGTTACCCAATGTGAATATTATTCGGAATAGGGTATTCCAAATTAAATTCATGTGAATATAATTTTTGAATAGAACAGGCAGTCCAAATTAAATTCACGTTCATATAATTTGGAATATGCAGGTATTTTAAATAAAAATCACCGTTATACTTCTTTTTTCTTTGATAAATTTGTCTTATATTACTTAATTTATTCGGAACATACATACACAGTCTCAAAGCTTTTAAGTTTAAATAGTCTTAATTCTAAACGTTATTTGGCCTTTTTTTCTTTATCATGCATTAAATTATTTAATCAGTGTTAACACCAAAGTCATTTATTTAATCACTTTTTTAATTTCTAAAGTCTTCTTTTAAATAATCAACTTTTTACTTAACTTCAATCAGTCTTAACTCCAAAATCTATTTGGCTACTCTTCTTTTTCTGAGTCTTCTTTTTAAAAATTAACTTTTTACTATATATGTGAATATTTTGCAATTAAATTAAATTAAATCCGTACATACCTATAACCTCCTTCTTCGAAGTCTATTAAAAACATCGATCGAAAATAGTACACGCTTTTGACATTAACGTTCCTATTTTAAGTTTGGTTAAAAATTGAAAGTACGTGATAGTGCATTTAAATTGAAATATTCCAATTTAACTTCACTTGTTGTTAATTTGGGACATTCCGAATTAGCTTCACCTGTCGTATACCAAATTAACAACATAACACTGCCTTAACTCAAAATGCTCTCATGTGTGTATGTCTATAGTTTGATTAAGAATAAGTGTTAGTTTCAATAATATAAACACCAAACTATAGATTTGCATCAATGGAACCAACTAAATATGATTAATATTCGAGATGCAAACTGATTTAGTACTTACTTGAAAAATTTCGAGAACAGCACTTTCATTCGGACGTCATTTACCGTAAAAGACCGTCAGAATGACGTAATTTTAGCAACGCCCTATGAATTGAACAGTACCAAAACTACCTAATAAAGGTGATTTCTATAGATGTCGCCATTGGAAACTCTAATATTGAGGTATTCCAATTAACCAACCGTATTCCAAATTACCCGCATTTCCTCTACATTATTTCACAATCACGGCGCATCGGCGCGTTGTCAGCATTTCACGTGTCATCGACCGAATTGATGATTTTAATAAGTTTTCATTTTTTCACCAGTACTCGACGAGCTACCATACATATCGCGCGTGCTCACCCAACTACCATTACCATTTCACCATATTAGCTTAGCAGTTATTTTAAATAGAATCATCTTTTGTACCAGTGACTTTCATTTTGCTACCAGTAATTCTTTAAATGTTAAGTACCGTACGCACACAGATATATATTCTTATTAAAATAAATACATGCATCATCACGAGCATTTTATTTAGAACAAAGTTGCCCTTTTTATCATTTGATTTCAATAAATATCTTAGGAGCTATCACAGTTTTAACATAACTCCGCACCAAAATAATGTTCGCAGCTTAAGTACAACGTGCGCTTGTGGTAATTGCTGTGGTGTGCTGGCTTCTTAGTTACAATAAAACTGCGTAAGTTTTGCGTTAAAATATTCTACTATTTTTATTCGAACATTATTTCGAAGGTGATCATTCATCATACTTGCAGCTTAAGGGCTATGCTGGGTGTTTCTCTACGTGATCGAATCAGAAATGAGAAGATACGTAGAAGTACTAAGGTAACGGACATAGCCTTGAGAATCAGTAAGCTCATGTGGCAATGGGCAGGACACATAGCGCGAAGAACTGATGGCCGTGGGGCAGGAAAGTTCTAGATTGGAGACCCTTCGACCAAAGACGCAGCGTGGGACGTCCACCAACAAGATGGACAGACGACCTTATAAAGATCGCAGGATCAAACTGGATGCAGACCGCTAGTGCTCGGTCGCTGTGGAAATCCGTGGGGGAGGCCTATGTTCAGCAGTGGACGTCCTTTGGCTGATAATGATGATGGTGATGATGATGATTTCGAAGGTGTTTTATACATACGGGTATTGATTCTTATTAAAATAAATACATTCATCATCACGAGCATTTCATTTTGAACAAAGTGCACATCATTTGATTTCAATAAATATCTTAGAAGCTATCACAGTTTTGAAATAACTCCACATCAAAATAATACAACGCGAGCTTGCGCTAAGTATGGTTGGTGGCTTCTCACTTACATTAAAATATGTGTTTTGCGTTGAAATATTTTCCTTATACATACCTATTGGATTAATTTTATACAAACTACCTACCCTTTACATAATTTCATTTCAATTTATATCTTAGAAAAAAATGCAATTTTAAATTTCTTCGCAACAAAATAATGCACGCGCTGGGAGCTCAAGTACGATGCGCGGCGCGGCGCGCGCATGCGCCATGCCGCTGATCGGCCGGCCAGTACCTCTGAAAGGCACCAAATACATTTGTCATCACGACCATTTCATGTTGAACGAACATGCCCTGTTTATCATTTGATTTTAATTAATATCTTAGAAGCTATCACAGTTTGGAAATAACTCCGCATCAAAATAATACTTGCAGCTTAAGTAGGTACCTACACGCGAGGCTGGCCTCTCATTTACATCTATACTAATACTAGCGGACCCAGCGAACTTTGCTTCGCCCCTAGCACCGTCCCGCACCGGCCCCGTCTCGCCCAGCTTCGTAATTTTAAAAGTTAAGAAAAACACTTTAATTTATCAGTTATTGAGCGGGATGAAAAATGATCAAATTACTAAAACGGCTATAAAAGGGGGTTGGTGATAAGAAAAGTAAAAATTTAGGGTTGTATTTATTTTTTAATGCCACACTATAAAAAAATAAAAACAAAAAAAAAATCGTACAAAAATTTAAAAAAAAATTATGGGTGAACAACCCTTATTACTTAGGGGAATGAAAAATAGATAGTAGCCGATCCTCAGACCTACTGAATACGCATATAAAATTTGGTAAGAATCGGTGAAGCCGTTTCGGAGGAGTACGGGAACGAACATTGTGACACGAGAATTTTATGTATAAGATTATAAAGCTGAAGAATTTGTTTGTTTGTTGGGAACTACTGGACCGATTTTAAAAATATATGTTTTTGTGTTGGATAGCTAATTTATTAAAAAAGGCTTTATCAGGCAGCGACAAGAGGGGAAAAAGCAAACTCAAAACGCGCGGATGAAGTCGCGGGGGACCGCTAGTATATTTATAAAGCATCTTATTTGTGTGTTATTTTACCATTGTTTTAATGAGTGCTCTAAAGCAGACTTACTTTGGGACGTTTATCACCATTTTAATTACTTTATTTTTTTGTAACTTTGCTGCACAGTGAGTTTTACTTTTGGCAGAATGAATGCCTTGTGGCATGTCAGCCACTTAGGAATAGACTGAGCGAGATTATAAGCTTAATTAATTGATTTATGAATAGCTATCCAGAAGTACCTGCTTAATTATTCATAAAATAAGGTACCTTTAAAAAAAAGATAGCGTCTGTCCATTCGTTTCGGAAGCAGATAATCTTGGATGAGGCGAACTAACTACGAGTAAAACAGCACAAGTATTAAATATATAAGACTTAGGTTTTAAGAAGAGAAAGTATTTACAAATATATTCTCTCAATATTCAGTTGATCTATTGTCATTTAAAGTGATTTCAGTCTCATGTCGTAACTGATATTTTAATTGTTTTTATTATTTTTCACTTTTCGTATCTTTTTTTTTAATAAATGAGAGTATTCAATTATGGGAGTTATGGGAGTATAATAAGTTAATAGCATAAAAATAATAAATAAATGTTTGCACGTTTATTTCTGTTTAATTTTAGAAGGCGTAATCTACACAACGTCCATATTCGGGAAGCCGGTGATCCAGATCGGACGCTACCGATACAGCCGAAGAAGCGACTGCAGAGGTCCGAAGGCACAGTGGGTGTGCAGCCAGTGGAGCCGCGGCTGCCGCGCGTTTATCACCACCATATGTGATGAAATCATCAAGAGCTCCAACACCCACAGCCACTAATGTGGATTGATCTTACACACGAACGGCTGTGGTTAGCGATGTGACTACAGCCACCGATAACAGGACATACTATCACACTGTAAAAAAAAACGAAAATAATAATATTTAGTTTTGATTGCACTGTGAGTTGTACAATCGGAAAACTTAGTGTTTAGGGCTCCTACCATAATGCTGAATATAATACCATATGTGTAATCAGTGGCAGAACATTTGCAATACCTACTCATATTATAGTTTAAAGTTTTGTCTCGTCATGTCTTTAATGTACCACGGGTAGTGGTCACAAGAAAGCTGCTGCAATGCAATGTTCTGAAAATCGACATTTAGTGTATCAACACTACAGTACTGTAAGCTGGTCATTGGTCTGCGGAGATTGGAGAATATCGAAGAACATAGATATTATTACCACAATACATTTACAAGACTCAAATCTACTAACGTTGATTTAAGTTTAGTTTGTTTACATTTCTGTTAATTTCTTTATTACCTTTTAAAGCAAAAAATATGATTACTTATAACTAAACACCAGTTTATGATATTTTCAGTATGAATGTTTTATAGTTTTTATTTCAATCGTGTTATCGTAGTTATTTTACTGCGCTCTACTTCATACAGGTAGTAAAAGACTGTTTTTCTTTTCATAACTTTAGCCATTCACACTCGCAGAAGCACAGTGTACTTCGATTCTAATATCTAAAATATGATCTCTTTCTGTAAAGAGTTGGACACCACAATACGAATCGTCATCTCAGTTCAAAGTGCTCACTCTAATACTTTTAGAATTATTTGTCGAATGTTAAGATTATATTTTCAATTATTATGTTCGGTATAATAGGCACACAAAGAGTCATATACTTATTTTAAGAAGTATTTATAAAACTGCCAAAACATGAAGACTAAATTTTCTTTACAAATCCGGACCGGTAGAAAAAGGTGCTGTGAAAGAAATCTAGTGGCATACTAGTATAGAACCCAATTTCAAGTTAGGCCACACAGTTTAAAAGTGAAAAATGGCATAAGAAAAGGCTTATATTAAAAAAAATATTATTTACTTCGTGTTGCAATCTTTAGTTTAACTAAGTAACCGCACACCATAATTGAGTTGCTAGTTTTTGCCCTCGTGTTTCTGTTTGCCGACCTTGTGCAGTGGGTAACAAATAAAAATATTTTCAGAACTAAAATTCACACTATCTCGTTTCGGAAGGCCAGTGATGGAGTGGGGCCTGCAACGGTTCAACCACTACTCGACGCGTGCGCACGGCCTGCGTGTGTTGCGATGCGTCAAGTGGGCCAGCACCAACTGCCGGTCTTCTATTACTACGACACAAGATAGCAAAATCCTAAAAGTGTCCAAATTTCACAACCACTAGGGTCTTAGCAGCTCATAGTTTTTTAAGAATTAAACTTATACCTTTACACGAATTAGTGTAAAGGGTCTTGATGTTTCGCATTAGGAGTAGTAAGTGCCACTCTAGATAATATCATTTTACCCATCATTCCAAAAAAACACACGTCAAAAAAAAGTGATCGCTAACTTTTTTGATGTCTGTACTTAATCTAGTCAATATTATTATTGAATGCTGTTATTATGATATTCTTTTAAAATCGATAAGTTAATACTTTAATACAGTTTTACCAGGTACCTAATAAGTCTATATAAGAGGGCTCACGTTTTATTCTTAACTCATAATATAACATTGTAAATGCCATGCAATTGACCCTTAATATTGAACTATTGAAGTTTTCATCCAAGTAGCAATTAAAAATAAATTTAATTATAACATACACTGTAAATATATCAGCAGTCGATGAAAACAGTGTCAAACAGACTTATTTTTCAAACTATCAATTATATTTTTAACTTTTAATTATATTTTTCAACTGATTTTATCCATATTTACGTATTTCATTTTTCAATGGTGTAGAACCGGTTATATTTTTTTAGTTTGGCTGTGTAAGTAATTTCCATAGGTACAAATAAATCGTTGCTTATAATTGAACAATGCTTAAGTCTCCAGCCTAGGCTTTACGAGACCTCTGAGATAGGCTTTTAAAAATTCTCGATATGGAATCGAAAACCTTATCATTATATTTCTTGTAGTTTTGTCATTGTAATCAGCGGGCTAGCGAAGCTGTCTTACTTGCTGGTGTTGTTAATATTTCATGTATGTCCTACGACACCATGTTTGAGGCTCAGATTAGTAACTGCACACTGCACAACCTCTTATGTCTTATGTCTTATAAGTCTGTTTGTCTTATTAGCTTCACCTGTCGTATACCAAATTAACAACATAACACTGCCTTAACTCAAAATGCTCTCATGTGTGTATGTCTATAGTTTGATTAAGAATAAGTGTTAGTTTCAATAATATAAACACCAAACTATAGATTTGCATCAATGGAACCAACTAAATATGATTAATATTCGAGATGCAAACTGATTTAGTACTTACTTGAAAAATTTCGAGAACAGCACTTTCATTCGGACGTCATTTACCGTAAAAGACCGTCAGAATGACGTAATTTTAGCAACGCCCTATGAATTGAACAGTACCAAAACTACCTAATAAAGGTGATTTCTATAGATGTCGCCATTGGAAACTCTAATATTGAGGTATTCCAATTAACCAACCGTATTCCAAATTACCCGCATTTCCTCTACATTATTTCACAATCACGGCGCATCGGCGCGTTGTCAGCATTTCACGTGTCATCGACCGAATTGATGATTTTAATAAGTTTTCATTTTTTCACCAGTACTCGACGAGCTACCATACATATCGCGCGTGCTCACCCAACTACCATTACCATTTCACCATATTAGCTTAGCAGTTATTTTAAATAGAATCATCTTTTGTACCAGTGACTTTCATTTTGCTACCAGTAATTCTTTAAATGTTAAGTACCGTACGCACACAGATATATATTCTTATTAAAATAAATACATGCATCATCACGAGCATTTTATTTAGAACAAAGTTGCCCTTTTTATCATTTGATTTCAATAAATATCTTAGGAGCTATCACAGTTTTAACATAACTCCGCACCAAAATAATGTTCGCAGCTTAAGTACAACGTGCGCTTGTGGTAATTGCTGTGGTGTGCTGGCTTCTTAGTTACAATAAAACTGCGTAAGTTTTGCGTTAAAATATTCTACTATTTTTATTCGAACATTATTTCGAAGGTGATCATTCATCATACTTGCAGCTTAAGGGCTATGCTGGGTGTTTCTCTACGTGATCGAATCAGAAATGAGAAGATACGTAGAAGTACTAAGGTAACGGACATAGCCTTGAGAATCAGTAAGCTCATGTGGCAATGGGCAGGACACATAGCGCGAAGAACTGATGGCCGTGGGGCAGGAAAGTTCTAGATTGGAGACCCTTCGACCAAAGACGCAGCGTGGGACGTCCACCAACAAGATGGACAGACGACCTTATAAAGATCGCAGGATCAAACTGGATGCAGACCGCTAGTGCTCGGTCGCTGTGGAAATCCGTGGGGGAGGCCTATGTTCAGCAGTGGACGTCCTTTGGCTGATAATGATGATGGTGATGATGATGATTTCGAAGGTGTTTTATACATACGGGTATTGATTCTTATTAAAATAAATACATTCATCATCACGAGCATTTCATTTTGAACAAAGTGCACATCATTTGATTTCAATAAATATCTTAGAAGCTATCACAGTTTTGAAATAACTCCACATCAAAATAATACAACGCGAGCTTGCGCTAAGTATGGTTGGTGGCTTCTCACTTACATTAAAATATGTGTTTTGCGTTGAAATATTTTCCTTATACATACCTATTGGATTAATTTTATACAAACTACCTACCCTTTACATAATTTCATTTCAATTTATATCTTAGAAAAAAATGCAATTTTAAATTTCTTCGCAACAAAATAATGCACGCGCTGGGAGCTCAAGTACGATGCGCGGCGCGGCGCGCGCATGCGCCATGCCGCTGATCGGCCGGCCAGTACCTCTGAAAGGCACCAAATACATTTGTCATCACGACCATTTCATGTTGAACGAACATGCCCTGTTTATCATTTGATTTTAATTAATATCTTAGAAGCTATCACAGTTTGGAAATAACTCCGCATCAAAATAATACTTGCAGCTTAAGTAGGTACCTACACGCGAGGCTGGCCTCTCATTTACATCTATACTAATACTAGCGGACCCAGCGAACTTTGCTTCGCCCCTAGCACCGTCCCGCACCGGCCCCGTCTCGCCCAGCTTCGTAATTTTAAAAGTTAAGAAAAACACTTTAATTTATCAGTTATTGAGCGGGATGAAAAATGATCAAATTACTAAAACGGCTATAAAAGGGGGTTGGTGATAAGAAAAGTAAAAATTTAGGGTTGTATTTATTTTTTAATGCCACACTATAAAAAAATAAAAACAAAAAAAAAATCGTACAAAAATTTAAAAAAAAATTATGGGTGAACAACCCTTATTACTTAGGGGAATGAAAAATAGATAGTAGCCGATCCTCAGACCTACTGAATACGCATATAAAATTTGGTAAGAATCGGTGAAGCCGTTTCGGAGGAGTACGGGAACGAACATTGTGACACGAGAATTTTATGTATAAGATTATAAAGCTGAAGAATTTGTTTGTTTGTTGGGAACTACTGGACCGATTTTAAAAATATATGTTTTTGTGTTGGATAGCTAATTTATTAAAAAAGGCTTTATCAGGCAGCGACAAGAGGGGAAAAAGCAAACTCAAAACGCGCGGATGAAGTCGCGGGGGACCGCTAGTATATTTATAAAGCATCTTATTTGTGTGTTATTTTACCATTGTTTTAATGAGTGCTCTAAAGCAGACTTACTTTGGGACGTTTATCACCATTTTAATTACTTTATTTTTTTGTAACTTTGCTGCACAGTGAGTTTTACTTTTGGCAGAATGAATGCCTTGTGGCATGTCAGCCACTTAGGAATAGACTGAGCGAGATTATAAGCTTAATTAATTGATTTATGAATAGCTATCCAGAAGTACCTGCTTAATTATTCATAAAATAAGGTACCTTTAAAAAAAAGATAGCGTCTGTCCATTCGTTTCGGAAGCAGATAATCTTGGATGAGGCGAACTAACTACGAGTAAAACAGCACAAGTATTAAATATATAAGACTTAGGTTTTAAGAAGAGAAAGTATTTACAAATATATTCTCTCAATATTCAGTTGATCTATTGTCATTTAAAGTGATTTCAGTCTCATGTCGTAACTGATATTTTAATTGTTTTTATTATTTTTCACTTTTCGTATCTTTTTTTTTAATAAATGAGAGTATTCAATTATGGGAGTTATGGGAGTATAATAAGTTAATAGCATAAAAATAATAAATAAATGTTTGCACGTTTATTTCTGTTTAATTTTAGAAGGCGTAATCTACACAACGTCCATATTCGGGAAGCCGGTGATCCAGATCGGACGCTACCGATACAGCCGAAGAAGCGACTGCAGAGGTCCGAAGGCACAGTGGGTGTGCAGCCAGTGGAGCCGCGGCTGCCGCGCGTTTATCACCACCATATGTGATGAAATCATCAAGAGCTCCAACACCCACAGCCACTAATGTGGATTGATCTTACACACGAACGGCTGTGGTTAGCGATGTGACTACAGCCACCGATAACAGGACATACTATCACACTGTAAAAAAAAACGAAAATAATAATATTTAGTTTTGATTGCACTGTGAGTTGTACAATCGGAAAACTTAGTGTTTAGGGCTCCTACCATAATGCTGAATATAATACCATATGTGTAATCAGTGGCAGAACATTTGCAATACCTACTCATATTATAGTTTAAAGTTTTGTCTCGTCATGTCTTTAATGTACCACGGGTAGTGGTCACAAGAAAGCTGCTGCAATGCAATGTTCTGAAAATCGACATTTAGTGTATCAACACTACAGTACTGTAAGCTGGTCATTGGTCTGCGGAGATTGGAGAATATCGAAGAACATAGATATTATTACCACAATACATTTACAAGACTCAAATCTACTAACGTTGATTTAAGTTTAGTTTGTTTACATTTCTGTTAATTTCTTTATTACCTTTTAAAGCAAAAAATATGATTACTTATAACTAAACACCAGTTTATGATATTTTCAGTATGAATGTTTTATAGTTTTTATTTCAATCGTGTTATCGTAGTTATTTTACTGCGCTCTACTTCATACAGGTAGTAAAAGACTGTTTTTCTTTTCATAACTTTAGCCATTCACACTCGCAGAAGCACAGTGTACTTCGATTCTAATATCTAAAATATGATCTCTTTCTGTAAAGAGTTGGACACCACAATACGAATCGTCATCTCAGTTCAAAGTGCTCACTCTAATACTTTTAGAATTATTTGTCGAATGTTAAGATTATATTTTCAATTATTATGTTCGGTATAATAGGCACACAAAGAGTCATATACTTATTTTAAGAAGTATTTATAAAACTGCCAAAACATGAAGACTAAATTTTCTTTACAAATCCGGACCGGTAGAAAAAGGTGCTGTGAAAGAAATCTAGTGGCATACTAGTATAGAACCCAATTTCAAGTTAGGCCACACAGTTTAAAAGTGAAAAATGGCATAAGAAAAGGCTTATATTAAAAAAAATATTATTTACTTCGTGTTGCAATCTTTAGTTTAACTAAGTAACCGCACACCATAATTGAGTTGCTAGTTTTTGCCCTCGTGTTTCTGTTTGCCGACCTTGTGCAGTGGGTAACAAATAAAAATATTTTCAGAACTAAAATTCACACTATCTCGTTTCGGAAGGCCAGTGATGGAGTGGGGCCTGCAACGGTTCAACCACTACTCGACGCGTGCGCACGGCCTGCGTGTGTTGCGATGCGTCAAGTGGGCCAGCACCAACTGCCGGTCTTCTATTACTACGACACAAGATAGCAAAATCCTAAAAGTGTCCAAATTTCACAACCACTAGGGTCTTAGCAGCTCATAGTTTTTTAAGAATTAAACTTATACCTTTACACGAATTAGTGTAAAGGGTCTTGATGTTTCGCATTAGGAGTAGTAAGTGCCACTCTAGATAATATCATTTTACCCATCATTCCAAAAAAACACACGTCAAAAAAAAGTGATCGCTAACTTTTTTGATGTCTGTACTTAATCTAGTCAATATTATTATTGAATGCTGTTATTATGATATTCTTTTAAAATCGATAAGTTAATACTTTAATACAGTTTTACCAGGTACCTAATAAGTCTATATAAGAGGGCTCACGTTTTATTCTTAACTCATAATATAACATTGTAAATGCCATGCAATTGACCCTTAATATTGAACTATTGAAGTTTTCATCCAAGTAGCAATTAAAAATAAATTTAATTATAACATACACTGTAAATATATCAGCAGTCGATGAAAACAGTGTCAAACAGACTTATTTTTCAAACTATCAATTATATTTTTAACTTTTAATTATATTTTTCAACTGATTTTATCCATATTTACGTATTTCATTTTTCAATGGTGTAGAACCGGTTATATTTTTTTAGTTTGGCTGTGTAAGTAATTTCCATAGGTACAAATAAATCGTTGCTTATAATTGAACAATGCTTAAGTCTCCAGCCTAGGCTTTACGAGACCTCTGAGATAGGCTTTTAAAAATTCTCGATATGGAATCGAAAACCTTATCATTATATTTCTTGTAGTTTTGTCATTGTAATCAGCGGGCTAGCGAAGCTGTCTTACTTGCTGGTGTTGTTAATATTTCATGTATGTCCTACGACACCATGTTTGAGGCTCAGATTAGTAACTGCACACTGCACAACCTCTTACTTAGCGTCTTCTATGTGATTTTTGTTTTTAATAAATACAAATAATTAAACTATTAAAATTGCTGCAAGAAGATTAAGCTCTTTCTATTGAATCATCTTCTTTCAGATCCTCCGGATCATCTCTTCCGAGAAAGTAGGTAGGATGGTCAAGGTTTTTTACGAGCTATCTATTCTATGGAAAGCAACAAATATAACTGTTGATAAATAGAAAACAAAATCAAGTGCGTAAACCATATTTTAGTTTTATTTGTTTGACCAGACTGATATTTGTTAATAAGTGTACTGTAACCTATGTACCCAATAATAAGTAGTTATGTAATTTGGTCGTATCTTAATATTCTTCTGAATTTTCCAGAAGCAATTTTCTACAAGACGAGGTTCGGTAGTACAGCGCTTTTGATCGGACAACATCGCTTCTGCAAAAACTATGAAGTTAATAAAAAAATATCCTGGAGGTGCAATAAAAAGAAAACGGGTTGTAAAGCCAGTGTCACCTCGTATGATGGACGCATCATAAATACTACACCTCATAATCACAGCTAGAATGAGGACCACTCTTCAGTGAAGTAAGGACGTAAGATGACATTGTTTAAATATTAATTTGTATAAGCAACTGTGGAACGCTAAATACTCGTGGTTGGTGTAATAAAAGTCGTGAAGATTAAGTTAAGTAATTTTTTACAAACGTAAAATCAAAAGAAATGTACATTATAAAATACAAATATAATTGTATAAATTAGAATAAGAATAACTAAGTAGCAAAAAAGCCAAGATTTAGGTTAAACATTAAATTATAGTAGGGTTTAATTGCACTTTAGTAAACTAATTAGTACTTATTATGTCGCTATCTGCATTTTCCAGAAGCAATCTTATTAGAAAAAAATATTTAAGACTTTTAGTGTATTTTGGTTTGAAGTAAGTTTTTTTTAAAGTTATTGAAAATTGACGGCCAGTCGCATGGCCTCGCTCTCACCTTATGGTTAGTCATGATGCGCGCGAGGATGGACCTTCGTGTCTAACGCGTCCAACCCAAGTCATTTTGTAACAATATGATGATGCAATATTCAACGTGCTTATCTTTTTGAGTAAAACAATATCTTTCAGAAGCAGTCTTCATCCGGAACCGCTTTGGCAATATAGCTCTTGTGGTGGATTCGCATCGATATAGCAAGGTTTATGATCTTAATGGCAAGATGTCTTGGAGGTGTGTCAAGAGGAACGGAGGCTGTAAGGCGCACTGTTACACCATCGATGGCGTGCTCGTGCATTCCACTCCACATAATCATGACTAAGGGAAAAACTTCATATCCTACATTTTTTGTCTTATTTGTCTAACAAAACCCCTTTCGCGGCTGAAAGTGAAATACAATTCCTTTTTTACATCCACTTATAATGAGGATAATACATCGAATGCCTTAATCATTACATTATTAAAAGTTGATATATAATTCCTTTTAGTAAAAATATTTTGTGTCACATAAATCGCAACTAAAATCTGTTATTTGATTTAGTAAATGATTTTTATTTATTATTATGTACACACGACTTTTTGATTTTGACAACATTAACAGCTAATTAACGCGATGCAAACGCGCGTTAGTATCGATACAGTCGCGATGCCGAAGCTGGAAATTGTCAAATTATAAACTGAATTAGCATCGATACTAAATTAAATCTGTTCATTGCGTGAGTCGCGATGCTGAAGCGCGTTATCAAAATGCGCGACTGCATCGCTGCTAAAAGTCGCAGTCAGGGGTCTCAGAATGCGAAGCTAGTCCTCCTAATAGGATAGTACAAATACTACAAAACAACCGCAGTACCGGACATAAGGCGATGTGGTTTTGCAGCAAAATAACTAGGAGCCAGTGCCGAGCGCCGAATTTACAACTCCGCGACTGCGTACTAGTAAGAAGGTATAAATTTATTGATAGCTTTAAAATTTTTCTTTTAGTAAATATCTGTATTTTTGGTGAATTAAAATGAGGTATAGTGTAAATAAATATAAAATACCTAATTAAAAAAGTGGTTTACAAATAAATATATGGGAACGAAGTCCGTACCTAACATATTATTATTTTATTTTACAAAATGTTTTCAAATAAAGAAGTGATTACGTATGCTTTCAGAATACTTCCTTTCGCAAACAAAAACTGGCAAGCCATTAATTGTGGTGGGCAATTACAAGTTCTATAAGAACAACAGAAGTAGTGGTCCTAAATCATCCTGGTTCTGCTCCAGGAAGTCCCAGAATCCACCCTGCAGAGCTTCCCTTATGGCAGTTGACGGTGTAATACTTCACTTCAACGGTGAACATAATCACTAACCAAATATGTAACTAAAATTATTGAGAGTATCTACTTTTTTTTCTGCATCATCTCCGCTGGTGAATATATAATGTTAATATGAGGTTGTATTGAAAATTATTGTAATCTCTTGTCGTCTTTAGTTTTAATTCAACTTGTATCAACACAATAATAGTCAAATATAAACACAATGTAAAACAAAAACAGGACACCTTTCCGTCCGTTTTTATTTGCTTGCTGAAAGTTGTATTCTTTTAGAATAATATCAGTGAATAAAAAAAACCTACTTTTTAGTTTTAAAAATATCTGTGTTCAGCGATTTATAACTTAAGTTGTGAGTTTTGGTTTATGGATAAATTATTTCGTTTAAAAGGACTGTAAAGATTTTTTACAATATTTGTCAAGCAACGTAATATGGCTTAGTCATTATCTTTTAGAGTCTACATTCTGCACATCATTATACGGAAAGATATTTTTAAGTTCGGAAAGAATTTTTACCGAGAGGCGTATCACTATAGCGATGGAAAAAGGATAAAATGGGAATGCAAGAAAGGATCCTGTCCCGCCAGAGTTGTATCGCGAGATGGCGTCGTTATCAGCATTATTGGTAAACACAACCATTGAGGATTCACAAGTCAATTGTAAGAAATAAGTTGTTTTTGAGTTAATTGATTTATTGTAAAATTTTTAGTTTGTAAATCGCCAGATATGCTTGAAATTTTAATTTCGAATGTAAACCATTTGTATGACTTGATGACTAGTAGCGTCAAAACATGCCGTACGATATTTCTTCATGATGTCAGTTCTGTACGCTAGTAATTGTAGTTCAATGACTTGAATGAGCAATTAACGTAATATTACTTGTCAATATTAATGGACAGAAATCTTGAAGGTAAAACAAAAATTTTGGCCACTTCACAACGTCATTTGTAATGAGTTCCAGCACCCAAGTTCACGACCACTCGGTTTGGAAAGCCAGCCATCCAACAGGGCAAGTATCGCTTCAACAGGAATAACAAGAGCACAAGACCCAAGGTCCTGTGAGTCTGCTGCCGTGTCAGCTCTGGGTGCTGCGCCACCATCACCACGTATCAAGACATGATCATATCATTAAGGAGAACACGGAGCTTAATCAGTGATGAAAAATAAGTATCAAAAATTAAAGTGTTCTTTTACATTTTTGGTGACAATATCGCATTTCCAAATGCAAACTAAACTAGCCTTACCTATTGGTATCGATATATATTGAAGTTACTGCTGCTGGACAGAGGGCTTTATCCTATTAACTGTGTAGATAATAGGATAATAAAAGGTAATGTTCAGGACAAAAACTACGTCAAATAAGTATTTTTTGTTGTTGTTAATAGCGGTGCCAGTTCCTAACAACACAACGCAATGCTTGATAACTTGGTTCTGTGTTATTTTTTCGATTTTGTTAACTTATACATTTACAGGAAATGTTATTCAGAAAAGATCGTCGTGTTCATGTATTCGTTTAGTCCTAACTCTAATGTTAACATCGAAATTCATAAGATTAAGAACAAAGAAGAATTAAGAACAAAGCCTCCTACTTATTATAATACATATATTGTTATTATAAGTACGAGCGTATATTCAAATAAGAAACAAAAAAATAATTGAACAATTAGTATGAAAAATACTCTTAAAAGTCTTAAATAAACTTTTTACCCTTGAAAGAAAAGGAAACCGTTTTAGGCGAACAATTTCTTTTTGTTGGCGACGAATGCATCGACGACCTTCGTAGTGTAGTGGCTAAGCACGCTGGTTTCAAGGCGTCGCTGCTTCGAGGTCTCGGGTTCGATTCCCGGTCGGGTCAATATAGAAATTAAAATTTTCTATATTGTCTCGGGTCTGGGTGTTGTGGTACTACCGTTTTGTCTGATTTCCATAACACAAGTGCATTAGCTACTTACTTTGGGATCAGAGCAATGTATGTGATTGGTGTCCAACATAAAAAAAGATGAAGGGACTTTATCACTTTTTGATTTAGAATTGATCATAGAGGAACAATTACTTAAGTATCTAGAATTACTTTTGACAACATTAATTTTACTCAAGCAAAATTAATTGCTTTTGCTTGACTATAAATACGGGCGTCAATATACAGATATAATATTAGATATTAGCTTTTTCAGTGTTTTTCTTCGGTTGGTCATAGTGTCCATTTATTTTTATTTTTCAGAGCAAGCTGTGTTTACTACTTCTCGATATGGTAAGCCCGTGATTGAGATTGGGCCGTATAGGTACAACCAGTACCACCACCATAAAAAGACGGGTCCTAAGGCCACGTGGACATATGTAAAGGCCAGGCGTGGGTGCAGGGCCACGTTAACCACGATTGATGACGTCATCATCAGGGTTAACAACAAGGATATTCATTAATGAGTCAAATTTCTTGATTTTGCATATAATTGATGAAAGTTAATTATGTATCTCGCTATCTGATTTTATATTATACATTTATGATTTGTGAAGGTACATGATCATCATTGGACATAAATGGTAATTTATAGATGTTATTTAAAATACATGATGAATTAATTCAATTTATATATTTTTTTACTTAATATTATTTTACTAGGTGTAAGTAATATACAAACGGCCTTATCAAAATATTTCGAAGCATGTTAAGATCGCAAGACTCATTTCATTCCGAAATTAGTATACACATTGTCAAAATATTCATAACGTTGTGATTTTATATTTATGATCGTCTTCCAGAATTCCAAGCGACATTCACTACCTCTCGGTGGGGTAAGCCTGTGATTCAGATCGGGAAGCACCGATTTAACAAATACCATCGATGTAATGGCCCAAAGGCTCGCTGGCAGTGTGTCAAATCCCGCAATTTGAACTGCAAAGCTACGTTGATCACATTTGATAACGTCATCGTCGAGTACAAAAACAATCACTGCCACGATTGATCAATACTTTTGGAATGCCTAAGTTGTGTATCGGAACATAATAATGAGTTCTTGTGTTTTTCATAATTATACGTGGTGCGCAATAAAGTGTATGTGTCTATTCGGAAATTCGGTCGGAATCACAAATATTTGTTCTGGTGAACTGACGGCATGTAATATGGTATTAAAATGATTTATTATGATACAAGTTGTAGTACTAGTAGGTCGTTTATTTTTTACCTATTTTACAGGACTTCTAGGCTTTTTTCCCTTGTACACTTTAGCGAGCGAGCGAACCCATTTGAAATAAAATATAAAAAATAAACATTTTGTTTTGTTTATTTTTTTTTGATAATTCATAAATGTGTCAGCATTCAAGCATTGTAATATTTGTTAACTCTTTTTAACATTTTTGAAGTGTATAATTGCATTGTACTACCTGTTACGAAATAAAAACGGAAAAGTGTTTATTTTGTTATTAATTTAGATAAGATTTTATTTTTGTTATTTCAGTGGAGTAGCGATTAATATCATGATACTTTTTTAACAAACTTTTTTGTGGATTTTAATGCGGAACTTTCCAGTTTTGTGGGTGATTAATTATTATTCATGATTATTTCCAGGGCCTATTTTCACAACCTCGCGTTTTGGAAAACCAGTAATTGTGTTTGGAAAGCATCGTTTCAACAAATACTGTCGAAGTAAAGGCCCTAAAGCGACGTGGGTGTGCGTCAAGGCATCGGGCGGCTGCAGGGCGACTCTCACCACTATTGAGGGTATAATTCTTAAGGTCAATGACAATCATAATCATGACTAAGTATTAATGAGCCGCTAGATATTGAGGTAATGTTTGTGTGTCCAATATAGTGCATGTATTTTGCCTGTCTAAATGTGTCAAACAAAGTTCAGAAAGTTAATGGCAATTTAAATAAGTGTCTTATACTCAACTTTAAAATCACTGTACTTAGTTTATACTGTAAAATATGACGACCTCTGCAACGTGTAATGTTTAATGCGCAAAAAAAGGTCTATTTGGTGTTTTTTGTGGCACTTTTGGTCATTTCTTGTTCTGTGGACGAGACGCTTTGTCGAGAAAAGATTCAGTAGGTAGTCCCCAGGCCGCTGAACCGCGCTGACATTATTATTACTACAATCTACGCTCATAAATTACTAACCATTGCTTGCAAAAACCCGCCAAAATACGTAAACACGTATTTTGGCGGGATTTTGCATGTAATGGCTCGTCTTATTAATAAATAGACAGGGCAACATTTTAATAAAGATTTATTGAAAGTTGTGACCCATATTGAAAAGTGGTTCAATTGGTTCTGATCGTTATTCCAAACAACTAATTTTCAGGTTTTGCGCATTAGCAAATCCTGACATGCACAAGACGGCCTAATGAACGTATTTCTAAATTAACAAAGTAGGTAAGTACCTACCTACTGTTATAAGAAATATTTGAAAATCAACATTTATTCTCAGAACCAATGCCTCTACCCACATTCCTGATTTTATTACGTCATTTGTACTCCAAAATGATAAAATTTTATTCCTTTGCGATGATTGTGACATTCCCACTGAATGAAAGATGTGTATGTATAATAATGCTCCAAACACGAAATATTTTTAAGGTTACCTATATTGTCCGTCATTAAATCTAGATTATTATGTAATTTTATGATTTGAATAATTCTCCGCATCAAAACTATGCTTACAGTTCAAGTACGATGCGCGCTTGCGTTATCCGCTATGAACTTACTTCTCTCTTCTACCTCTGCGATGTACCTACTTACTTAGAGTGAAAATACGTGTTTTGTGTTGAAACAGTTTAAGGGGAATCCAAAATTTATGCGGGCATCACCGCGGGGGACCGCTAGTATCATATAATCATTTACTATGGTAAATTCAAATTTATGCTTACAGTTCAAGTACCTATGTAAAACCTCAAGCTTTTACTAATGTTATTATTACAAAGAGATTTTGACTCCCAATTGAAACCCAAATAGTAAATAATACATATTATACTTATAACTAAAATGTTTCAGCTTTTTTCACTACGTCACAACGTGGTAATCCGGTGTTAGTGTTGGGAAAGTACCGGTACTGCCGGCACAAGAGCGCGACGGGTCCGAGGGTGACGTGGATATGCACGAAATATCCAAAATGTAAGGCCACCCTGTACACGTACGAACACGACATCATAAGGACAAAAAACGCACATGTACACGATTAAAAATTATGTAAAACTTCTTAAACTTACAGAGTAAAAATTCACATGAACTTTACTAACCGTCAGCGCCTGTATAATCAGCAATACTTATTTAAGTTATACCACGAGGTTATTTTTCTTGTAGTTTATGTAGCGTATATCCTGTAAATGAGCGAACTCATTATAATAAGATTAACCTCGCCATCTATATAAGCTAAAGCGGGAAATAAATATTTGACGCCAATATTTCTTTTTATTGTCTACTTTTGAGTACCTAATAGTTACCTTCTTTATTTTTTGCTAATAAAAAAAATATAGACGGTTGCACTGAACCTCAAGAAAACACTCAATGTTTCTTTTCAAGCATTTTTGTTCCCAGAAAGCGTTTCTGACTTTACCGTCTAGCTCAAACTTTATTTAACTGATTACTATTACAAAAAATATTTACTCGTACAATTAAAAAAATGTTAAATCTGTTGTAAGTTTGTGTTATTTAATTTATGAACATTTTTCGCTACATTACAACATGGTTTACCAGTGTTGGAGGTTGGGACATTATCGGTACTATCGGTTAAAACAAGGGGAACTCTTTAGCATGGTCGACCACAATTTTCATTGATGAAGTATCTTTGATGGATGTATGGGTGTACGGGGATGCCGTAACAGTTTGATGGGGTTGATTTGAAATGATAGAGAGATTTGTTAAATGTAAAAAACTTGTATATTGAACTTTAAATGCTAGAGATGGATTTTGATGGTAAGTGAGAACGCGCGACTGAATGGTTTGATGGATGCGAACGAACTGAAGTGTTTGTACAAAAAATAATAAAATGTAAGTACAAAAGTAGGGCGAATTTATGCTGACGAAAAGTGTTGTACGTGCTTGCCCGTACATATTCCCGGGCGAGAAAGATGGGGTTAGTAGGAGTGATGAGATGCTGAAATGATTACAAGGGTGAAACAATTATTGTTTCTTAAAATTAAAATGTTTCCCGGTGTTAGTTTTGATGTATTTACAAGGTGATTGACATTTTGATTAATCTAATTGGCTACGTTTTCCGAAATACTAAATACGGAACGCAACACTACAGGGGACGAGCACTTATTTTGTTTTAACACTCGCGCACTGGAATTAGGGTCATTTTTAGGGATTTCACACACTTCATTATATTGATCATTGGACGCACTGCACTGAACACTTTGCACTGCACTTTCCCGCGGTGCTGGAAGCGGCGCTGGCGTCGCCGCCGGCGCAGCGCAGGCGGGCGCGGCGGGCCTGCGCGCGCATCGCCGCCACGCCCACACGACGATGATGATGCTCACCACGGCACCCAACACATATATGGCCGAATAGTGATGCACGTCATGGAAGGATACTCCGTCTGATAAAGCTTGGCTTTCTTTCATGGCTTTGAGTTTATCCTCGATTTCTTGCAGCTGTTTATTGTGATTGTTCCGATCGAAGTCTGACTGATTGCTCGATAAAATGATGTGGGGTATTGATATATTGATTAAATGGTTGATAGGTGAAATCTCTGGTGATTGTACTTTAGAGCTTACACTGATTCTACTGACCTCTTTTCGGTGAGAGTATACAAAAAAGTCAGCTGATTTTATGGTACAACCTCGGTCAACATTAAATAATCCGGAGTGAGTCATTTGTATAGCTGAAACATGATCATCGCATATAAGTTTCAATTGGCACTGTCCACAACAAACATAAAAATAGGTATTGATATTGTTTAGTTCTACCCATCTATTGTTACATGGACTTGTGAATATTTTGCACTGTCTTGAATAGGGCAAACGCTCGCAGAAATTTTGATCGTCCTTGATGTTGAAAATTGGCTTCTTTATGTGCCATAGTATAGTTTGAGAGTTACGTTGCAAGCATGTCTTTAAATCTTGATCTGTAATGGTCATGAATACGTCTTTGTTTAGATTAATTGCGACGTAATCTGCTATGGGTTGCACTACTATCTCTTGATTATTTGTTGTTAGGTGAGGGATAGGCACGATTTTTAGGACTTCATATAAATCGCCACCGACAAGTGGTATTGTTATTTCAAATATGATGAAGTTGCTTGTTATTCTTGCGCGAACTTGTAAAAGGTTGTAAATCTCTGACAAGTCTCCAAAATTGTCAATTGGTATGAATAAATCTTTGGGCAGTTTTCCGCTTATGACGCCAAGTTCGTGTCTGAGTTGATCTGGCGTAAGCAGATGGAAATTAAATTTTCCGTTGTAGATATTCGTGATAGTGCTCAGTAATGTTTGTTGAATGTCCCTTAAGCGTAGTAGAATGTTATTCGCCATAATAGAAGTGGTGATAAATTCACTAACAAGAGACATGTTCTGCATATCATTCTGAACTCGAATTACGGAATTTTCTAGAACATTAAGTTTTTTGTTTATCATTTTATGGTGATTGTCAATGATGTTTTCTGTCCGTTTCAGTAGATTGAATTCTGCCTCAACCACCGAAGTTTGATTTTTCCAGAGAGCCGCTAAATGATTTTGATTTGTTCGAATGAGGTTGATGTCTCGTTCGTATTTGTCTGCGAAGTTTTGATCTAAGACGCCGAACAAATTGTTCGCAATGTAACCGACACCGTTGATTAAACCACGCCGCCTTCGGTGTCCTGTGGGTTCGTTCATGTTTTTATTATGACTCATTAATATGGTGTTGTAGTGTTTCAGTTCATTTACCTCCTGATGGAACTGTAATTCGATACCGTTGCAATATGATTTGATAAACACTCTCGAGCATAGGCCCTCGAGGTACTCGATGTATTTTGCTAACGCCGCATTCCCTTCTTGATAAGGTTGTGTGTCATAGTAGACAATGAGGCGCCAATCGTCTCGTATTATGTTCATGTTTGTTATGCGATCGAAGTATAAACTGTTATTACTAGGTAATGAGGTCAGATTATACATGCCATTGATAGGCGTAATAATGAATAATAAGAATAGAAACAAAGATAAAGCTATTGACTTCTTTTTGCATGTTTTTGAAGGTGATTTCTCTGATGATGATTGTTCTTTTTCTGTGTTTGGACGGTGTTCTTCTTCCTAACATGAATTGGCTGGTAAAATGGAAAGTTTCACCACAGGGCGCGTGAGCAAACCATTTTTAGTTTTCAGTGTGACGACTCTTGTGTAGCCGTCGTCTCCTGGGTGTGATTGGACAACACGACCTAAAGCCCACTTCCCAGCTGGAAGATTGTCATCCTTAATGATGACTACGTCATTTATATTGATGTTTGGTTTTGACTGTTGCCATTTACTCCTTGCTGAGAGTTGAGTAAGATATTCACTTCGCCAACGAGTCCAGATGTCATTAAATATTTTTTGAGTGAGATGCCACCTTGTCCTAAGATCTGTTTCAGTGTCATACAGAGTAAGAGACGGCCCACTTGATAAGAAGTGTGAAGGTGTTAAGCAGTCCAGGTCATCCGGATCTTCAGTTAGCGGACAGAGTGGGCGGGAATTGAGGCACCCTTCCAATTGAGTTAGAATGGTAGTGAATTCTTCGAATGTCAGCTTTTGTTCGCCGATCACTCTCTTCAGGTGGTGCTTCAGGCTTTTCACCGCCGCCTCCCATAGGCCTCCTGCTGATGGCCAAGAAGGAGCGTTGAAGTGCCATTCCGTGCCCATACTTGATACCTCTGCCATGAATTCTTGATCAATTTGTAGGTGAGTTAATTCCTGCTGCAATACCTTGTTGGCTCCTATGAAATTGGTACCTTGGTCGCTGTAGATATGACCGGGAACTCCTCGCCTCGCTGACATTCTGCGTAGTGCTGCGAGAAACGCTGATGCTGTCAGGTCAGACACCAGTTCCAGGTGTACAGCCTTGGTTGATAAGCACACAAATACGGCTACATAACCTTTATTGGACTTTACTCCACGACCTTTGCTTGCTTTGACGGCTACATGACCAGTATAATCTACCCCACAGTGATAAAATGGTCGAGATGGATTCGTTCGTGCCGCAGGTAGGTCGCCCATCAGTTGATTTAGCAGCCTAGGGTTGTGTTTGCTACATTTGACGCATGATCGCAAGCGCTTTTTGGTGGCATTGTTTCCTCCAAGTAGCCAATACTTGCGGCGAATATGGACTGTGGTTAGGCGAGCCCCACCATGAAATGTGAGATCATGTGCTTGATCAATGATTAGGTTTGCGAGTCTTGTTTTGCTTGGAATGATTGCCGGGTGTTTCATTTCGGGGTCCATGTTTGCATTTCTGAGTCGTCCCCCGACCCGTAAGATATTGTTTTCATCTAGCATAGGATTTAAGTTGTATATTTTGCTTTTCTTGTTAACGCTTTTGCTCTCTAATAGATCGCTTATTTCCTTGGTAAACTCTTTGTGTTGAATATTTCTAACTATTATTAATCTTGCTTTGTTTAATTCATCTGCTGATAAGTATTGCTGTTTTATATTTTTACTTTTTAATCGAAGTATCCATGCTAATATTCTGGTTGCCTTTGATAATGAGCTTTGTTTTTCTAATAAGTTTTCTATGATCTCGCTTCCGCTTGTCATTTGCGTAACGTTGACTTGTTTTATTTGTTTAACTTGTTTGATATCTTGATTAGTTATATAAGCTTGTTTTTGTCATCTGTTGTTTTGTAATTGTCTATTGATTTAAGCCACGTAGGGCCCTGCCACCACAGAGAGTGCTCTGTAAGCTGTGACGGAGTCAACCCTCTGCTAGCGCAGTCAGCTGGGTTCTCTTCTGATTTGACATAACGCCAACAGCTTGATTCCATGGACGTTATAACTTCTTTTACTCGGTTGGCTACGAATGGCTTCCATCGATCTGCGTTACCATTTAGCCAACCTAGTACCACCATAGAGTCGACCCAGCCGTAGATGGTGATCTCATGAGTGTTTAAACATGTTTTGATTTTAGCCATGAGTTTTGATAGGAGTACCGCCCCACAAAGTTCGAGTCGGGGCAATGAAATGTTTTTCTTGAGAGGTACTACTTTTGTTTTTCCTGCTACTAAGACAATCGATGCAGTTTGCTCTTTGATTATCTTGCAATAGATGACGCATGCATAGGCTTTAGTGCTTGCGTCACAAAAGCCATGCAGTTCGATGCGGTCTCTATGTTCTGTTTGCAGCCACCTCGGAATTTGATATTGACTGATAAGCTGCATTTCTGAATGTAATTGTTGCCATTGCTCACTGATGTTTTGTGGTACAGGTTCATACCACTCCACAGATGCTTTCCATACATCTTGAAATAGTATTTTCAGCTTGATGGTGAGGGGTGACAGCCAGCCCGAGGGATCAAATATTTTTGAAATATCAGACAACAATGATCTTTTTGTTATTTCTGAAGTTGACAAATAAATCTGTGACTGAAAGATGAATAGATCTTGCTGTGGATTCCATCAAAGTCCTAAAGCTTTAGCCGAGTCTGCTTGTTTAAAATCAAAATCTTGAGGCTTTTGATCCACGTGTACTCCAACTAAAAGCTCAGGCGCATTGGACTTCCACTTTCTGAGATTAAACCCTCCTGAATTTAAAAGGCTAATCATCTCTGATTGAAGTTTTTTGGCCGTTTCAATTGAATGTGACCCATGAATAAGGTCATCCATGTAAAACGACTCCTCAAGGACGTTAGGTGCTGAACTGTTATGATAGTTTATTCTTTCGTCCTGAGCTAAACGTTTGAGGGTCATCATGGCTAAAAAGGGGGCCGCTTTTGTCCCGTAGGTAACAGTCGCCAGCTTGTATTCTCTGAGCCTTTCAGATTTGTCATCTCGCCACATGATTCTCTGTAAGTCTTGGTCTTCCTCATTGAGCCATATTTGTCGAAACATCTTTTCTAGATCGGCTGTGAATGCGAAACGATGTTGTCTCCATTTGATGATAAGACTCTGAATGTCTTGTTGGAGATTTGGACCCCTACACATTACATCATTAAGGCTCTCTCCTGATGATGTTTTATCGGAAGCATTAAATACAACTCGTAATTTTGTTGTCGTCGAGTCCTCCCTAATGACGCAATGGTGAGGTAAATGACACGTAAGGCGACGCCTGCAGTTGTTGTCAGCAAGTTTCATGTGACCGAGTGCAATGTACTCGTTTATAAATAATTTATATTCTTTATCGATATTTATGTTTTTGGATAACTTTTGTTCCAACCTATAAAACTGTGCAATGGCCTTTGTTTTTGATTGACCTAATTTTTCCTGATAATTAGGTTTGAGGGGTAAGCGAACTTCGTAGCGTCCGTCTTCTTTTCTTTTTATAGTTGACTGGTAGAAATCGATACATTGCTGGTCTTCCGATGATAGCTCTGATTGTTCAGCTATTTCTTCCATCTCCCAGAACTTCTGTATTTCATCTATGTTTTGAATGACAACGTTACACTGGTATGATGTTTGTGCATTGCCACTCAAAATCCAGCCGAGTTGCGTCTGTTGTGCGGTCGGAAGGACTGTGCTTGAGCTGGCTCTACATATGCCATCCATTAATATGATTGAATAAACGTCGTCACCTAACAAGATGTCTATGTGACGACTTTGATGAAATTCCGGATCGGCCAATGTGATGTGATTTAGGTATGACCAATCTGGTTTATTGAATGTTTGATTAGGTAAGTTCTTGACAAGTTGATTCATAATAAAAGCGTCCGTTTCAAATGTAAAATCACTAACTATTGATGAGCATTTCACACTGATGACGCCTTTGCAGTTACTTGATTTATCTCCTATACCTGAAACCGTTCCCTTGCATCTCATTCGAGGTAATTTTAGGAGTTGCGCTGCATGTTCAAGGGTTGTCTGTGATCCTTGGTCTAATAAGGCCCTCATTATATGATATGTACCGTCGATTGCTTGTATCTTTACCAAAGCAGTTGGAAGGAGTACCTCGACGGGTTCGTTGACTGATGAATTCGCCACGTGCGAACTTTTGCCGACTTGGACCCCGGCGTTAGCGATTTTGCTTACGCTTCCGCCGCGCGCGCTCACGCTCGCATTACCGGTGTCCGGTACCGAACGCGCTGATTGCGTAAACGCTTCGTGCAACAAGCTATTATGATCATTATTGCACTCGCGGCACCCGTTTTCTGACGAACAAGGTTTTTGGGGATGATAATGAAGACAGTTGATGCAGCATCCGTTGTTTTTGATGGTCTTGAGTCTATTATATGGTGACATTTCCAAAAACTTTGGACAGAAGAAAATGCGGTGCTCATTATTGCACAACAAACACCTACTACTTTTTGATGACGCTGCTTTCTTGTTATAAGTAGGTTGCGACGTTACCTTGCTGCTCGTTGAAAATGAATGTTTTATTTGATTATTACTTTGATACTTTGACCCCTGATTTATAGAGTGTGGTTTTTGAGGCAAACTATCTTGCTTTCTGCGTGCTGATTCTAAGATGGTGAATTTGGTTTCCAAGAAATGCAACAGTTCATTGAGTACTGGTAATTCCCTAGGGTCCTTAACGGACTCTACATACTCTGTGAATGATATTGTATCCAACTTTTGGGTCAAAATATGAACAAGAAGGGGGTCCCATGTGCTGATATCGACCCCTAAGTTTTTAATAGCATTCAGACACTCCAATGTACTGTCATGAATACGTTTGAGATGGGCTGCTGTTTGTTGTTGGGCTGTGGGTATGTTCATCAAGATGTTGATATGAGATGTAAATATAAGTTTTTTGTTATTATATCGCTGATTGAGAATGTCCCAACAGATCGAATAGTTGTCAGAGCTTACGTGCAAGTGCTGAATTACTTTTTCTGCTTCTCCCTTCACCTTTGTTTTTAGGTACTGCATCTTTTGAGCGTCTGACATTGATGGGTTGTTATGGATTGTTTCGTTAAAGAGGTCCTTGAACGAAATCCAATTTATGTAGCTGCCACCGAAGGTTGGTACCTCTATTTGAGGGGTGGACTTTTCTTGATGAGCTACTGACCACATTTTCTTGTTTATGGCCTTTTTGATGGTATCGTATTCCTGTTCATAATACGAATAGGCTTCTTCATATTTCTTGTTTGAGCCATTGAGGTCACAATCTAACTCCCAATGTAAAGCATCGATAACTGCCCAACGGTTGTGGAGGGTGCGAAGCAGATCTTCGAACTCCCATTTTTCTGATACTGATGCTATATTTATCTTGTTAATGGTGCGTTGCAGTGCTCTAAAATTGCTCTGCTGTCTGTTCAACATCTCGTCGGTTTTACTTAATGAAGACGTGGATGTTGTTGGTTTTGATGTAACCTTTATCTCACTCGGATTCGGAGCGATAAATGTTGGAGGTTTTAATGTAGGTGTTCTTGGTCTCTCTACATTTGCTGGCTGATAGTTCTGAATCTGAG
This sequence comes from Pyrausta purpuralis, assembly GCA_963924145.1. NCBI lineage: Eukaryota > Metazoa > Arthropoda > Insecta > Lepidoptera > Crambidae > Pyrausta > Pyrausta purpuralis. The sequence continues at coordinate 28,380,926 of OZ001643.1, forward strand.
CTCTAATATCGTTAAATTTCTCTTTTACTTGAACATACTCTTGATCGATCTGATTTCTACTTGCTTCATCCAAATCTAGCTGTGATAATATGTTGTAGTTATTGTTATACTCGAACCAGTAGTTGTCTAGAGTATCCAATCTACGTTTGATGTAATCAGGCGACGACTTCCTTTCGGGGCCGTCTTTTTTGAAGTTGGTTAAAAGTGATTCAATTGCTGAAGTTAATTGGTTCTGAGTAGCAAGAATGTCATTGAAATTTGCCATGATTGGTGTTAGTAAAAAGGACTGATCTTACTTGAGCTGAAGATACTGCCTGTTAGCCTCTGCTGAAGCTGCTGATATGCCGATGCTGACGCGGCTGGTGCTCCAGAGGAGATGCTGATGCTCCCACTGAAGTTGTTGGTAAGACGAACACGACTGAGTGGTCACGCTCGTTGGTAGCCTCGAAACACCCAAACTTGATTATGGGATTCCGTGGCTGGCTGCGCTTCTTGATCACGCAACGTTGAGATGATGTCGTTTGATTGAGAGTCTGTACACTTGATAGCACAGTGATTGAGTTTTAACCGCGAACACGTCACTTAGTGCACGATGTCACGATAGGCCGCTTGCGGAAACACTTCACACGAAATAAGGTCACACACGCGTGTAAGAGGTCCCGCTACGGTAGCTCGAAGGACCATGTACGGGGATGCCGTAACAGTTTGATGGGGTTGATTTGAAATGATTTGTTAAATGTAAAAAACTTGTATATTGAACTTTAAATGCTAGAGATGGATTTTGATGGTAAGTGAGAACGCGCGACTGAATGGTTTGATGGATGCGAACGAACTGAAGTGTTTGTACAAAAAATAATAAAATGTAAGTACAAAAGTAGGGCGAATTTATGCTGACGAAAAGTGTTGTACGTGCTTGCCCGTACAATGGGTTAATCGTTGATGTTATTTTTTCAGTGCCAACGTTTAGCAAATCCGCAAATGGGTTACCGGTTCTAATGTTGCGGCACTATCGGTACGTGGGTCTGTGCCAAGTGCCAATATGAAACACCTTTAATTTTTGAAGTGAAAACTTCTTTAGCGGCGTTGAGCACTTTTGTAGGATGGGGGGAAAATGTGAAACTCGCGTCAGGACACGTGGGCTGATCGAAAAACCGTAAGACGGTTGGCGAAATTATGGATGTAAGTTGATTTTTCTGAGAGATAAACTTTTTAATGTAATTTAATATAATATAAATTGTAATGTTTGTGTACGATAGCGCAATAAATAAATATTGTATCATATAAAAATATTATATTATTATTATTATTATTGTATTCTATCACAAAAATGATAGTACTTTTATATTGATAATAAGAGAAATTCATTCAAAATTATTCCCTAACTATTCCAAAAAATCAATAATGCACAACGTTGATATTCAAGTTTTCACTTCTGCCGGCACTCCCGGAGTGCAATTTTTTATTGTGTAGTACTATCTGTCGCAAATAAAGGAACTGATATTATATCAAAAAGAAACCTTTGGTGATACTTATATGGAATAACCGGTCGTTTGATAATTATAATCATACTGCTTCTTGTCCTTCTTCTTTCTTCCCTATTCCCATCCTCTGTCAGGTCTCCTTACACATATGCGCCAGGATATACTATCCCGGGTTGTCTTCTCGGGTTTTTGGGCTTCCTCGAGGTCTCTCTTCATCTAAGACCACCAGGTAAAAGGTTAGCGGCCCATGTCTTTCTTTCGTTCAGGCAGGTTCAAATCGATTTGATCATACTGTAAACAGTCATCATCATCATCATCCCGGCGTTAATCCAGTGCGGTGACGCCCGGGGTCCGCCTTCCTACTTTTCCGTCGCCACTTTGCACGGTCTTGGGCATCCTCTGTTGGCAGTTGATTGGCACGCATATTGTCTTTCACGACATCAAGCCAGCATTTTTTGGGTCTGCCCCTTCTGCCGGGGCCTGGCGGAGGCGGCATGGCTAAACATTTGTTACCCACGTAGCTCGCCGGTTTCCACAAAACGTGACCGTACCAGCGAAGGCGACTCTCCTGCAACTTGTCCGCTATGTCACGAACATGCAGGCTGCCGTGATTGCGGGAGTTTCTAATGCGATCTTTTCGCGTAACTCCGCACATCCATCGCAGCATGTTCATCGCCGTGACACGCAGTTCCTGCTTGTGTCGCTCAAGCACCGGCCACGCTTCACTACCGTACAAAAGGACGGGTCTAATGATGGTCTTATAGACCAGTCCCTTAAACTTAACCGGCATTTCGGGGTCACAAATAACACCAGTCACCTCACGCCACTTTGCCCACGCAGCAGCAATGCGTGCCTTGACGTCGTAATCGATGTCACCAGACGCGTGAAGTACAGATCGCAAGTATTTAAACTGATCCGTGCTCTCGACCATATCTCCGCCTATGCGAACGGACGTGGGGACTGTGGAGTTGCATGCCAAGTACTCAGTCTTCGCCACGTTTAGTTTCAGGCCGCCGTTTTCTAGCGACTCTTTTCACGCATTTACATGTTTAACCAATCGTATTCTGTAAACAGTATATATACATAATTATAATGATTTATTAGATAGTGTAATGTATCCTTTACATTGCTCATATATTTGCTTATACAACATACGAATTTAATAATAACATTAATATTTTAAAACGATTTCATTATAACTATTTAATTCTCCGTTCATAGCTTTTATTCAATTGTACTTTTAAATGCCCTTGTGATCTTGGAATAGTAAGTTGTAGTATTGAAATGTATATCGTTTAATGTCAGCTAGAAAAAAAAACATATTTTATATTGCTAACTTCATTGTATGTAACTTGTCTAAGCTAATAATCTTTATGTTTGCTAATTACTGGTAGCTGAAGTTCTAGCTAGAGACTGATAAATGTAGCTAGCCTCCCTGACTAAGATCTGATTGTATTTTTTCTTCTATATATTTAATCGGCATTTTTTTCCAGAGCCCGTGTTCACTACTTCGCGGTTTGGCAAGCCTGTCATCATTATGGGTCACTACAGGTTTAATCGAGATTATCACTATAAAGGAAATAGAGCCAGATGGGTGTGCGCTAAGTACCCAAGGTGTAAAACTACATTAACAACTGTAGATGACGTGATAATCAAAGTGAACTTGGAGCACACACACTAACGTTCCTGAAATATTATAATCATAAGTATTTAACGTAAATAAAACTTATAGGTAAGTCGCGTAACTAAGACGTTTCTGACGTTCCTTTTGTCGTCTTCTCCCCCCAATTTATGTACTACATATTATTATTATGAAATGCTTGATAGGGAAGGCTACAAAATTGACGTCAAAAATGTCTTGCTTTGCGGTCGACCTGTAGAAGTATTTTTATGTTTCATTGCATATCATTACCCCATGCTCGACGTTTCAGCCAAATTGCGCTGGCCGTGAGCACGAGCCAACCCAATTTGCATTGCAAAGGGCAAGTTAAAATCTTTCATTTTATAGTCTATTCAATCATCACTATCAAACCAAGAACGTCCACTGCTGAACACAGGCCTCCTCGACAGTTTTCCTTAGCGATCACAAGCAGTCTGCATCCGGTTTGTTCCTGCGATCTTAAGGTGTATTTATATTTGACTGACGTGTCGTGTCGTGACGCATTGGAATGCAATTGGTTGAATACATTTAGTATCGTAACGTTTATATTAGAGTGATGTGACGTGTCGTGATGGAATCTGAACGTTTCCATACTAAATGTATAAAACCGATTGCGTCCTGATGCTTCACGACACGACACGTCAGACAAATAAAAATCTACCTTTAACAAGGTCGTCTTTCCATTGTGTCGGTGGACGTTTTACGCCACGTCTTGGTTGATTTCCGCCCCAATGGTCATCAGTTCTTCGCGTCATGTGCCCTGCCCATTGCCACTTGAGCTTACTGACTCTCAGGGCTATGTCCGTTACCTTAGTTCTTCTATGTATCTCCTCATTTCTTATTCGATCTCGTAGAGAAACACCGGATATAGCCCTATCTCGCTGTGTGATTTTGAGCTTTCTTATAAGGTCAATACATTGTTATGATATTCAAAATATATTGTAAATGCAACAACTGACCATGAAGTCTCTCAGTTAAAATAAATTTAGGTATAGTTATACCAACTTACCATCGGGGATTGCCATGGAAGTGATGTTGGCAAAACGTAACATTTTTATTTCATTTTTGTTTATCAGAGCCTGATTTCAGTACTTCGAAGTATAGTAATCCTGTGATGATCTGTGGGTCTCACCGCTATAATCTCAACCGCACTTCACAAACCAAAGACCCTTTACACACTGCGACTTTTAGCAGCGATGCAGTCGCAATGCTAACGCGCGATAGCATCGATGCAGTCGCAAAATATCAACCTTAAGACCCTTTACACACTGCGTTTTCAAAATGCGCGACTGCATCGATGCTAACGGTTGATTATCAGGTAATTAAAATCTATATTAAATTATTGGTACTCATATAAAACATGCGAAAATGTGTATAGAAATGTATGTATTGTATTTTATTTATTTTTATATTAAAAATTATAAGGCATTTGAGCACTACCACACGTAGTGGTAAGTAATTATAAAGTTGAGGATGTTTTTTTTTATGTGCAGCCTAAGATGGACTATGCCAGCCTAGTAACAGCCTAATCGCTTTTTTTGGAAACGTTCACCTCGTAGTTGAGAGAGGACACTGCTACTGGTAACGAATTCTACTCTCTAGCGGTACGCAAAAAGAAAGGGGGACTAAAATCGTTAGATGCATATTGTTGTGATCTCTACGAAATAGGATTGAAGCCGCGCCCGCATCTTGTTTTTCGAAGATGAAAATGACGATGTCTGACCAGTAACATCCTATTCACTCTTCCCCTGAATATTCCCCAATCATAGTGTTTCGGGAAACCCTTCAGCTGGTAGCTCATTACATTCCTTAGCCGTCCGCATCAGAAATGTTAATAGGATTTTTTTATTGGGCTGTTGAAATTAAGACGTGCAATTCCTTCGCACACTACCCGAAATGCAATCAGTGCAAATGCAGACCTTTATGAACGACCGGACTTGTGCTTGTACAGTTGTAGAAGCTTCACAGGGGTACTCTAAATACCGCCTGACAAGGTAATATTCATGCCTGGACGAGTATAAGTGCTCCCAGCTTGCATAAATAAATTACTTTTATGACAGTTCTAATTAAGATATGTGTGTACGTGTACGTTACCAATTTCCATTTATATTTGTGTGCGTAGATTTATAAAAAATATATTTTACAGTGCCGATATTTACCACCTCACGGTATGGCAGGCCTGTGATGATCATCGACAGCTATCGCTACAACCACCACTGCAACAGTAGAGGTCTCAAAGGCATATGGATGTGTGTTAAATACCCTAGCTGTAAGGCAAAAGTAATCACAATCAATAACGTTATAGCTGGAAGCAAAAATACTCACTCACACCCTTAAGGAGAAGCTACACAGCTTGCTTTCTGACCCGGGGAAAATTAAAATCTACAGTACCCTGCCAGATCTTTAACGGTCACACTTATTTTACAGTATTAAGCCACATCATTTAACGCTATGTTAATAAGTAAGGTACTTTTTTGTCAATTAATTTGTCTACTAACCAAAACGGCTTATAATTGTCAATGAATGGGCAAAGTATTATTTTGCGCTCATGTGACATACCATATAAGTAGAGATTTTTTTTAAAGAAGATGTGCGTCCGTTATATATAGATATAGACAAATAATAAAATAATTACAATCGAAAAACACATTGCCATTCCTAAATTTATAAAAATAAAGTTTGACGACCCGTCTGGTGTAGTGGTCGAGAAATCGCCTACTACGCAGCGGGTGCGGGTTCGATCCCCGCACAATACAAACATTTGTGTGCATGAACATGTCTGTTTGTATTGGTCTGGGTGTTTTCTATGTATATCATGTATGTATTTACAAAAAAAAAGTATTTAAGTATTATATCCGTTGTCTGGCACCTATAACACAAGCTTTGAGTAGCTTACTTTGGGGCTTGATGGCGATGTGTGGGAATGTCCAATAGATATTTATTTATTATAAAGTTAATTTGGTGAAAGTAAAAGAAACAAAAAAATGCTTTATCACGAAATAAGTCATAATATGTAACGAATAATATATTAATTCTTATAAATTGCACTTGTAAAAAGCAACTTTGGCTGTGACAGACGAGGAATGTAATTAATAAAAATTGTAATTAATAATAATTAATAAATTGGGTTTCTTCATATTAATCGATTGGTTAATATTTGTTAAAATATTTTTTTTCTCTTTATTTAGGACAACAAACAATTACATTAATGGTGTAATCTTAAATAATACTGTGAAAATTACTTATAATGTAACTAGCATCTTTGTCCACAGATAGGTATAAAAAATAATATTAAAACATGCGAGTTGGGCAAACAGAGCAATTAAGGTGTAGTGTTATTAAACAAAAATTTTTACATATTTATTTGTGAACTAGTCGCACTCGAGAACACAAAAAGCCTTACAGACAGCAACGTATGCATTTTTCCTAAAGTTCGCAGGTGAGCTTGAGAAAGGATCGACATCACAGAGAAATCTATACTAATATTATAAAGCTGAAGAGTTTGTTTGTTTGTTTGTTTGTTTGAACGCGCTAATCTCAAAAACTACTGGCCCGATTTGAAAAATTTTTTTTACATTGGATAGTCCATTTATCGAGGAAGGCTTTAGGCTATATAACATAAAGATACAACTCATAAGACCACAGCAGAAATGAAAAATGTTGCGAAAACGGGAGAAAGATATTCCTTTTGAGAGCTTCCGCTGCATACGCTGCGGAAACCGCTTAAGTAACACAAAAATCATGTATGACAGGATTGTTCAGCATAAAAAGTTCTATAATAAAGTCCGCGACAGCATATGTCTATCTTTTATGGTTGACTTACTACAACCTTTTTTATGTTAATAAATTTGTAAAAAAATAATGCATTATTTTTAGAGGTGTATTATACACACAGGTATTTATTCTTACCAAAATAAATACATTCATCATCTCGAGCATTTCATTTAGAACCAAGTTGCCCTGTATATCATTTGATTTCAATAAATATCTTAGGTGCTATCACAGTTTTAACATAACTCCGCACCAAAATAATGTTCGCAGCTTAAGTACAACGTGCACTTGCGCTAATATATTATAAAGCTGAAGAGTTTGTTTGTTTGAACGCGCTTATCTCAGGAACTGCTGGACCGATTTGAAAAAATATTTCTGTGTTGGATAGCTTATTTATCGAGAAAGGCTTTAGGATATAAAACATGACGCTGCGACGGGAGGGGAGGGAGCAAACTCAAAACGCGCGGACGAAGTCGCGGGGGACCGCTAGTTTGTTATACAAACTCATTATTCTATATAAAGGTCAACGCTCACCTGCGTGCGTCTTAGTAGTATTAAGTGCAAATAATGTAGGTTTCGAGTTTGACGAACAGCATACGAGCGATAAGGCACGTGCAGGTATATTTGATTGGTAAGATCAAAACAGTCAAATTTATTATGTATGATATTATGCAAAAGCATGACATCTGAGATAATTCTTCTCACTTCAAGCTTAGGCATTTCCTTCATTTCATTATTTCCTTTGAATATTGTGAGAGCAATCTCGCAACATTGATGATGTCACGCGGCCTACGCGTTAAAGTAAGCGCTTGCAAAATGACACAAAAAAATAAATACTTAATCTGTAAGATGAAAAAAAATATTTAACCTGAGTATAATTTGCAGGGCCAGAATATACCACTTCACGTTACGGAAAGCCTGTGATGATTCTTGGCGGGTACCGGTATAACCTGTACGTTCGCAGCAAATGGCCGAGAGGACTGTGGACATGCGTCAGATACCCAGGGTGTAAGGCCAGACTGTACACTTTAGAGAACGACATTATCAAACGCAATAAATCACATAACCACTAATGTTATTACTAAGTTTTACGACACTATATTTCTAAGGCAAGTAAATTAACGTCTTAACTTACTTAATACTTACCTACCAACTTCAATTATTTATTTACCCCATGGTTGTCTGCATGACATCGCTTATGAATAGCGATTAGACTGCCTTAAATGAATTTGTATCTGACATAAGTATGTGATGTGAAGTTACGATGTTATATTAATAAGTCTTTGAATTCATTTATTGGTGTCATCATGAACCTAAAAGGTTTATTTGACGACCCGTCTGGTGTAGTGGTCGAGAAATCGCCTACTACGCAGCGGGTGCGGGTTCGATCCCCGCACAATACAAACATTTGTGTGCATGAACATGTCTGTTTGTATTGGTTTGGGTGTTTTCTATGTATATCATGTATGTATTTACAAACAAAAAGTATTTAAGTATTATATCCGTTGACTGGCACCCATAGCACAAGCTTTGAGTAGCTTACTTTGGGGCTAGATGGCGATGTGTGGGAATGTCCAAAAGGATATTTATTCATTATTTATGATGCCATCTTACTTAGATACATACATGCATCCAGCAAAAAGGTCACTCTGCAGTGAGCATTGTGCCTATTATTTGTTACGTTCTGTCCATTCCTGCAATTACCCTTGTAAATTGGACTCCAAAAGCCTTTCCAGACTACGGTGCGTTCATGTTTGGATGGGTGACCATTCTGACTATACACAGAAGGGACGTCTATCACGAGCATATCCGTTCTTAGGAAGGCACGTTAAGCTATTGGTTCCGGCTATTGTCGGGTGTTATTAGTTGTTAAGTCAAGTCAGGGATGCGCGGATAAATAAAACATACAGCAAGGTTGTTCGCTTGCCTTGCAGATACCTCTCATTATTGTATCCAGATAAAATGACAAGACTTGGTCTATTGCCTAAAACTATTTTCTGTGTTTTAAGTTCAAATATTTGTTCATTATGGCTGATGCAATTGAAAATATTTTGATATTCATTGTTTTTTTTTATTTACAGTTAGGTGATTCAAATTGAAAACTAATTGTGATATTTTTCTCCAAGTAATATAATATTTTAATCGCTTGCACACAACCAGATACACCGGAGTAAGAGACCTAAGGGTATCTGATTGTATGCACGATATCATATGTATAAAAACATAGTCAATAGTCTAAAAGAATCAATAAATAATTAACCACACACTAATCACACTCCCTATACCAAACAACAGTTGCGATCAAGGAGTAAACCGTTAGTTTCTTGAGCCCAGCAGAAACCACTACGTCAGACACTTTTTAAAAAAAGGCCTCTATTACCAATTATAATGATGAAATTGTTAAAACAAGATGTAATCACACCCAAGATTGATTAAGGCAAATTATTAAAAAATGTATATATTATATTCTTTTCTTTAACTCGTGCTGTGCTCTCGCTAGTGGAGTAATCACCATTCTTTTTTTTTTGCATTTCTCTTGACCTCCTTTTACGACGAGACTGGCTTTCTTAGACAAAATAACTTTTGCGATGCCTTCTTCTTCCCCCTTTTCCTTCTACATTTCTTAACAAGATAATATCCCCGAACCCATCATGTCGTATCAGGTGTCTCAAAATCAAAAAATCAAAATCAAAATTACTTTATTTTGTACATAGGCTACTGCTAGCACTTATACACGTCCCAACATTGGCCCTACCACTGCTTCGGGACAATTGTGGGCTAGTGCTGAGAAGAAGCTGCGCAACAAACTCAGTCACTATTGTCAATGCCTCTTTTAAAAATATTACAATTAAATGTTCTTACAAGCTAGACCATACATTGTTATCGTTCATATAATCATTTATTCTATAATATCCTTTAGTCATTAAACATTGTTTAACAATAGATTTGAATTTATGTAAAGGTAATTCAATTATATTTTGAGGCAATTTATTAAAGAAAGTAATACATCTTCCAATAAACGAGTGATTAACTTTCTGAAGTCTGAAGTTTGGAACGGCAAGTTTATTCTTGTTTCTAGTATTGAAATCATGTAAATCACTTTTTTTAGGAAATAAGTGCAAGTTTTTACGAACATAAATCAAATTTTCATAAATAAACTGTGAATATACTGTAAGTATTTTGACTTCTTTAAACAAATCCCTTAAAGAGTCGTCAGATTTGAGATTGTAAATAGCCCGTACAGCTCGCTTTTGCAGTATGAATATTGTTTCAATATCTGCAGCCGAGCCCCATAACAAGATACCATAAGACATGATACTATGAAAATAACTAAAATAAACTAACCTTGCCGTTTCAACGTCAGTCAAAAGCCTTATTTTTCTTACTGCATAGGCAGCCGAACTAAGTTTCCCTGACAAGGTCTCGATATGTGGACCCCATTGAAGATTATGATCTACGGTTATTCCCAAAAACGTTGAGCTTTGTATAGTATCTAGTGGCTCATCTTTAACCATGATTTGCGTTGGGACTTGTCTAACATTAGGCATTGTAAATTTTATGCATTTGTTTTTACCCGCATTAAGCACTAAATTATTAACGGTAAACCAATGAAGCACCTGTGAAAGAGCACCATTTACATCGTCAAAAGATTCTTTGGCCCTTGGAGTCTCAAAAATTAAGGAAGTATCATCTGCAAACAGTACTATTTCACATACATCATCGACAAAGTATGGAAGGTCATTTATATATATCAGAAACAACAACGGTCCCAATATCGATCCTTGGGGCACTCCCATTTTTAGAGGTGCTCCAGGAGACTCAGTTCCATTAATATAAACCTTTTGAGTTCTATCACTAACATAAGATTTCAATAAACCTAGCGCATCGATCGAAACGCCGTAATGTTGAAGTTTTTTCAATAAGGTCTCATGGTCTACACAATCAAATGCTTTAGAGAGGTCACAAAATACTCCTATAGCATCACACCTACCGTCGTATGCATCAAATACATGTTTCAAGAGAGCAACTCCAGCATCAGCAGTACTTCTACCTTTTGTAAAACCAAACTGTTTATTATGTAATAATTGCTTAGTTGTGAAATAAAATAGAAGTTGATTAAAAATTATCTTTTCAAAAATTTTGCTAAGCACGGGTAAATTGATATTGGTCGAAAGTTGGAGGGGTCGCATTTTTCTCCTGATTTAAAAAGTGGAACGATTTGACTAAATTTCATTAAATTTGGAAACTTGCCTTCATCGACACATTTATTAAATATGATCGCTAAACGCGGAGCTATAAATTCAATAATGGTTTTAATTATATAAACAGATAATCCCCATAAGTCCTCAGTCTTTTTCAAATTAAGTTCATTGAATGTTTTTATAATAACCACAGAGGATACATGCCTGAAGTTCAGTAAAGAATGACATTCATCAATATTAGATCTAAGAATAGATTAGGCTTGTTCTGGAGATGATGCAAGATCTTTGGTTGTTAATGTTGCAATATTAGTAAAGAAATTTTCAAAGACATTTGCAACCTCTAAATTAGAATTAACTATCTTACTTCCAACTTTTAAGGAAAACGAATGATCTTTTGTTTTGTTTTTACACGTTTCCTTGTTTATAATGTTCCAGGTAGCTTTCGCCTTATTCTTGGAACTGGTAACTATCCTTCGAATATGGTTAGACTTAGCCTGTGCACATACTTTTTTAAAGATTTTTGAGTAGTTCTTCACTTATTCTATAATGTGTGGGTCCTGGGTCTGTTCTTTAATATTATATAGTTCGTATAATTTATTCCTACTTTTATAAATACTAACTGTAGCCCATTCATTAAATTTAAACTTGACCTGATTTGACTTTACTGTTTTTTTTGTAAATATTTGATTATATTCGTTCTTTATCAAAGTGAATGAATCTTCATAAAGTTTATCAGCGTTGTTACTATTACTGTGAATTAAAGATTGAATACCTTCGCAAATCTTACTTTTAAATCTATCTATTCTATTAACAGTGATTGGCCTATATACAATATCCACAGCATTTGAGATGGGACTGTGTTCGAACGCAACTTTTTGTCCTCTGTGGTCGGACCTTAAACAATGTAAAATTGATTTATCAATTACTTTAATATTACAGAAAATGTTATCTAAGCACGTAGCTGTTGTAGGAGTCACTCTCGTAGGTTCATTAAAAACATTCACTAAGTTAAAAGACTTAAAGAGACCAAGAAAACTCATTGACTGTTGCGTTTTTTAAAGTATATCTACATTATAATCACCGCATATTATCAAAGATTTACTTTGCTTAGAAACTTTCGATAAGGCTATTTCCATTGTAGCTTCAAAAAGGCCGTAATCTGCATTGGGAGGACTGTATACGCTTATTATAATATATTGGTCTAACTCAACACATGCAAGTTCAATAGTTCGTTCAATAGTAAGTGATACAATATCTTTACGCTCTTTATAGTTTAATTGATTTTTCAAAAGAATGAGTGACCCTCCTCTAGTAGTTGTCTCTCTAGTGAACGAAATACCAACTTTATAATCATCTATGCTTAACATTAGTTCATGCTTAAGAAACCAATGTTCCGTTACACACATAATTTGAACATCAAAATCTTGTAAAAATAGAGATACTTCTAGTTCTTTGCCGGCCAGGCCTTGTATATTCTGATGCACAATATTGAATGTAGGCCTGGCTTTTGTCTGACCTCTTAATTAAATTCCTTAGAGGTTGTCAATTGATTAATATCAAAATTAGTAATACTACTAATATTATTAGAACATGTCATGTTATTGTTAATAAAACATTTAATGTTAAAGGCTAACAAAGTAGCTATTTGTTTTTTATATTTATAAGGCAGGTGTAAAGAGCCGCCTGTCAAACTAAATCTGTTGTCAATAAATTTATTTGTGTCAAAAAACACAAATTTGTCATTATGACGCACAATTAAGTTAAATAATAAAGTATTCAGTAAATGAATACTGTTATTTTCTGATGCCGTATAATTATTACAAAATGGCAAGGCACAGAATAGAATTCTTTTCACATTAAGTCCTGACAAAATTGTAAAATTCTTTATGATATTGGATTTCGACAAATTCTGACTATTTCCTAACATTATAATTAGTATTGAATTACAGTCAAGGTCACTATTTTTAATACATTTAACTATTTGGTCAAGGGAAGCGTCAGGCATACAATTATTTACAATATTACAATTTAATTGTAAACTTAACAATGGACCATAACCAACTCCTAGTCTATCCGAGAAGGCAATAACATTGTTAACTTTTTTTAAGTTTTCATGCGATTTAGGGCTCATAGAAAATGTTTCTTGCGAACACAACAACTGGCCAACTCCTCTTTGTTTATTGGAGTCAAATTCTGAGTTCAATGTGATATTTGGCAATGATTTACAAGTATTTGAGGCTGTATTTCCCAGTTCTAAAAGTTTGTTTGCTGCCAAGATGTGTTCTGATATTTCGTCTTGGGCTAAATTGTATTTAGATGTCATTGATTTTAAAGACTCCTGTAACATTGAGATATTGGCCTGTAGTTGTTTAATGTCCATGTCATATCTATTTCTACTTTCCTGTAGCTTGTTATTATAAATTTCCAAACTGTCTAATAATTCTAACCGTTCCTTTCTTAACTTTACATTATTATAAAAACATTTTTGTTTTGTAACCATCTGTTTTGTTTTGGTTATAATTTTATTAATTTTTAAATATTTTTTTACTTTATTCCTACTTGAAAATCTAATTTGATTACAAATATTTACAGACTGATCTAATTTGCAATTTAAACCTAACTCAGTAACTGCTGCATGACCATTAGGGCTACCAATAATTTCATCAAATAGGTTCAAGGTTTGTAAGTGCGCTTGATCCTTTTTTTCCTCTTCCAAATGCAGTATTGTCCTGTTGGCATCCCGCAGTTCACTTTCCAATTCATTATTACGAACCAGTGTCTGCTCAAAGACACTACTGCACTGGTCGAAGGTGCTGATGGTGTGGAGCAGCTGGTCACGGTGTTCAGTGACTTCATGCAAGCAGGCATGCAGTTCCCCTAATTCTTTCTTTAGGTTAGAGTTTAAATCTAATATTTTCTTGTATTCCTCCTCATTTTCATCTCTTTCCTGAAGGAGTTGGTCACAAAAGTCCTTTTTCTCCTTTAATTCCTCAAGTGCCCGTTTGAGCTTGAGCTCAGTCTCCCTGGAGGACATCTTGCGGGTCATGGTTCCAGTACGGGTAGTCATTGTTATTTGGGCTAAGCTTCACCTGGAATTTATTCAACACAGGAGTGTATTGCAGATATTTAAGTAGGGTTTGTATTGTTTTAAGAAAACATAAAAATATGTAACTGCTAGTAAAATAAAACTGCCAAAAATTGTTGAGGATCTTATAAAATTAAATTATATTAGACAGTTTTGGGTTATATTTACTTAGAGTTGGTTTATCATACAATTAACTATTGTTTTATGTCATATAATTAATTAGGTACTAAAATCAGACACCATTAATATCCCTAGCAAAGAAAATAATTTGCAGTGTATTTCACTACTTGTTTACTACTGCAGAACTAGATATGTGTACAAATTGTCTGACTGTGGTCAACAGCATTAAATTGCTATCATCAGCTTTACTTACACTATGTTAAGCAAGAAGAGAAACATTAATACTGAATATCGTTGTTTTTTCGATATTTACGAAAACATTTAATTTTAAATTCTTGTGATAGCTTCTTAGATATTTTCTGAAATACTGTGATGAACAGGGCAATTCCGTTAAAAATGAAATGGTCATAATGATGTATATGTTTATTTTGATAAGAATACATACCCGTGTGCAGCAAAATAGATTTTTTAAATAAAATTTATGAACATAACAAAGTTTGTAGTGAGTAAACCATAGCATATAGACCTACTTTAATAAATCATCCCGTCATACATGATTTTTGTGTATCTTAAACGATTTACACTTCTTACGCAAAGGAAGCTCTCAAAAGGAATACTTTCCCTCCGTTTTTGCAACTAGGACTTGATAACAATACATGTGATTTTTCGGTTTATACAATACCAAGTATTTACGGAATGAAAAATATGCTCATGGTGAACGGGTTTACATTTTCTAAGTACAAGCACTCTTACTACTTTTCTATATGTTCTATGACGATATTTAGCATATGTTCTATGACGATCTTGAATTCTCGGTCCTTTAAATAAAGTTTTGGACTTGGATTTATATATAACTGACCTCTATGATTTGCAATATAAAGTTATCTATCTTCCCATTGATTCAGATGATTGGTAAGGTAGGTAGGTAAGTTTAAATATTATGTTTTTTGAAATTTATTAATATAAAAAACCTAGTAACGACATGTTTGGAGCTTAGATCTCCCTGACTACTGAACCAGCGATCGCGGGTATGAATCCTGCAAGGGAAAATTGTTTGTGTGATGAAAACGAAAATTTATACCTGTCATGTCATGGATTTTATATGTATTTTAGTATTTGAGGGAGACGGCCCAGTCATACTCTTTCTCTGGTCCTTTGTAAAACAGGGTAGAAAATTCTTCACCACGAAACCAGATAATGGAAGTTTTGACAAAAAAAAGTAACTTCTTATAGTTAAGTATTTTTAAGTCCTTTGTTATGACTCAGCATTTTTTCCAGACATAGTATCGGCGATAATACTCGTACGCGCTCGCTTTGCTAAAGAATCGAAGAATATTTACATCGGTGAGCACAAATACTTCAGGCACTCTCGCTCCTTGATCGGGGATCGCATCAGGTGGACTTGCTCCAAGAAACACAAACACAAATGTAAGGCGTCCGCCGTGACTATCGACGGCGTCGTTGTGTCTACGATGGGGCTGCATTATCATATGTAAAAGAATAACAACCAGCGGATATTTTTTGTTTTTCGCTCTATAGTATTATATATATTATATATTATCTGGGTCCTAAGTTTAATTCAGTGTATAGTCCGTTTTGGTTTGCTAGCCGAATAATGTAAACAATCTTTTTATAACTTTAAAAATAATATAAGTGCTTTAAATTCATTTCCTATATGATTTAAAAAGATCTCTGTGCTAAACGATGAATTACCTATGTATTTGATCAGTTTTGTGTTTATCCTTTTATAATATGAATTATTTCTATAAAAAGGACTTTCGAGATTGTTTACAATATTCGACAAGCAAAAAGAAATGGATTTTAAATCGTTATATATTATGTACTTTATTTTACAACCAAAATTTGGACAAACGGTGGACTTATAACGCCATATGGCATTCTTTTGTTCGGTTGATAACTCTTGAATGATTTTTGTTCTTTTAGTACATACATCATGGTGCGTTGGTATAGTTTCCACGTATTTTTGGGAAGCAAGTATTATTTGCTTTAGAATAGTTTTGATGAACAAATATAGTTTATTCATGCGTTATATCTTAAAGGATTTTGGAAATATTGTTTATATTTTCGTTTTTATTTGCCTTGATACATCTTTTTTTTTGAGTTTAACCAGATTGTTAAAGACTTTAAAAAATGACCTTGTTAATTTTTTTTGAATATACGTAAATGTTTCGTTTTTATTTTTACGTATTTTTCGCTACCAATTTACAATTATATTTTTTTATCCTTGCTTAGTTAATAATTTTAGTTGTTGAAAATGCTCCTTTTTTATATTGTGAGTGTAGCATAACTTAAGAATAATATGTTTTTATACTGTTAACCTTAATAATAATGTTTATTTATACTGGTAATGACATTCGACAAACAAGATTTTTTGGCACGATCTAGCCATTTCGCTTATTGGCTACGGATTTTTTAAAAGTAATGTTATTAAATGAAATAATCGAAATAAGTAAAAAACAGTAAAGCTTTACTGTAAGTCGCTAACATTTCATACAATAGCTGAAGTTTAATAAATTGGATACGCTAGTTGTTAGCCTAAAATATTCTCTTTACATTTTGTAAGTTTTGGTTGTTTACAAAAATAGTGTGTTTTGGTGGTTTTTGACTTTACCTACCAAAGAAAGTTTTATACCTGTAATAAATTTATATATTGATAGTTTACTTTTAATAATGATAGTTGGGGTATATGTGATTCTCGAAACAATTTAAAACGAAATGTGATCATAATTGTAAAATATTTTAAATTAAAAAAGTGTTACTTTACGATTTATACAACAAGTTTTGTTGAATTAACTTAAATAAAATTATATCTTTAATAAAATATTTATTTCATGGAAATTATGAATCTTTACATTAATAGGTATGATAAAAGCCAAAATACCAGGCCACTCAGAAAGTATTGCGAAAAAAAGTTTTTATGTGGAAAACTGCCTAGTTAGAATCTTTTTAGAAAATATGATTATTCATAAGTAAAATCAGGTGTGTTTTATTTTGAAAATTTCCCTTCACATTTTTTGGAGGCAATTCAAAGTATCGCGTCTGACTGTAAAATGAATATACGCTGGAAACATTTAACAGCTATGTTTTTTTACGATTTCAAGTGTCTGAAACCGGAAGAATCGTCCGAT
Organism: Pyrausta purpuralis; assembly: GCA_963924145.1. Classification (NCBI taxonomy): domain Eukaryota; kingdom Metazoa; phylum Arthropoda; class Insecta; order Lepidoptera; family Crambidae; genus Pyrausta; species Pyrausta purpuralis. The sequence goes on from OZ001643.1 coordinate 28,398,394, forward strand.
AGACTTCAAATGGCATTTATGGATGAAAGTGGCCTTGGAGGGGCCAATGCCATCGTGTATCATGTGCCATGTTGGTATAACGAATTCAAGCGCGGTCGACCAACCTTGGGGGATGAATAACGTAGCGGTCGCTTTAACGGTTATTACGAAAAAAAACGTGCTGGCAGTAAACATTTTAATCTAAGATAATAGGCGAATTACATATAAGGTGATTTAGCACATAATATGTGCTTAATCACCTTATATCGCCGATGATGATATATGAACGCTTCCCGATTCTTTAATATTATTAAAGAATCGGGAAGCGTTCACGAGATTCTACACGGGCATCTTCGCGTGAGGAGGATAGTATAACTCTGGATGCCGCACTACCTCACCGTCAGTACAGGTTATTAGACCTGGATTTATCAATACGATCCAGAAACCTAGCGCATGTTGACAGTTTTGGTGTTTCAAAATGAACCAACGCCTACCAAAATAGCTTGAAAGCTACCTAGCTTTTTGGAGTAGGTTTCGAAATATGGTTAATAACTAAACATCTGTTGTTTTTTATCAAACTAGCTTTGAAATACAAAAAAATATATAAATAACGCGCTTTACTTCTTTCGTGAAATTTTTGAATCTTAGCGTTACGTTTTTAGGTACGATAAATTATAAATTTTGTTTAAACGATCATCTTTTTCTATTTAGTATCTGGTGTAATTGTTCAAATTTAATAAAAGGTTCAGCTATACATAAGAAAAATCAAACCCTTTTTTATCTCGCAGGGAAGCTGATAACTCTTAGCACCGGAACACGAGTGTTGGCTTGGAAAGATTTCACGTACAACCGGAGGCAAGCAACGCACCACCAAAGATGGCGGTGGTACTGTGCGCATTACCACAAAGGCTGCAAGGTCAGCCTCATCACAAATCGAAAGCTGAATATCTTAGTAAAAAGTGGGGAACACACTCACCCTCCACCCAATTATTACCAAAGTAGAGGGGTATATTATAAGGTCTAGGTTTATGTCACTATCGTAATTTCCAGCCCTTGTGGCAGTTTTTCTAGGGTCGAGTCTCCTTATGCAATTGCGACAGAGAGCTGTGTTCTGAGTGTGCGTACAAGGGCAAATAAATTAATCTTGTGACATTCTAAAACTAAATAAAATATATAGTGGCTTTGACTGCATATGTCATCTCACTACATAGGTAAAAATCTAATAGATAAAAATCTATTATCATTCCTCAGCTGTTTTTATCTGTCTTTGAGCGCTTTCACACTTAAGCGACTTAAGCAGCGCGACGGTCGCGCGATAGCCGCGCTGCTGATAATATTATACATATTTATGTACAGACACCTGCTGTTGCTTTAATGTAAAAGTGCAATTAGAGCGCTTTCACACTTAGGTGACTTTAGCAGCGGACGGTGGTACGATACATACTCACCTCACAGACTTCGTGCTGATTGGTTAAGGATAGTTATGTTATTGTATGTAAATTAAAATCAAAATCAAAATTACTGTATGAAAATTGACATATGATAAAAAGATTTTCATTTGTCAATATCGTATCACATGTGTTATTTTCAACTCAAAACGAAATTCAGTTTTCTCTTCGAGAGTAATGAATCCGGGTCACTTAAAGAATGTTAAAAATCTCGGAAACTAAAAATGCTAGGTTAATGCAATAAATCGTATTTAATAGACAATGTAATACTCCTTAAATGAAAGTAAAAAAAATATGAGTCACCATACATTTTATTAACACAAAATTACATAAAGAACAAAACTGCTGATCTCTCCTTAAATCAAAAATAGGAAACATGACATTTTTGAACTTTATTACGATTTTCTTGAATTTTAATACTTCGTATTGCCTCCTCGTGCTTCCATTACTGCGTTTACGTGGTTTGGCATGCTGTACACCAAGTTCCTTATACGATTTTGGGGAATATTCTCCCATTCCTCTGTGAGAGCAATTTTGAGCTCACGAAGCGTGATTGAGGGTTTCGTTATTTTACGCATCTGCCTAGATACCGGATTTATCCACCCGGATTCATTGCTCTCGAGTGTAGTTTATTTATATAATTGATTTGTTTGCTTCTGTAAAACTCATTAGTTAAGGACCAAGTTAAGGACCATTTGGTCTGTTTAAGCCATATTTTACAGTATGATGTTTTCAATTTGTTTTCAAGTGAATGAGTCACTTATTTAAGGATCATAAAGGTTGTAAAAGTTTTAAAGATTTATTCAGATATCAGGTTTCTTTACAAGAAATACCAAGCACAATGGTCCACTAAGGTTGTACAAGTATAAATCTACATTAGAAAATATGTTTTCTTAATGAAAATATTATGCTTCGGTTACGCTTACTAACATAGTTTAACTTCACATAATGTGACAAGCTTTGAATTGCTTTAATTTCTATTTAATTGCTACTTTTAAAAACCATGTCATATCTCAAGTAATCGTCTTATTATTTTTCAGTGGGCGAAATAATAATGTTGAAGAAAAGTATGAACACCCTGCTATTGGGTGGTTACACATACAATCGGATGACGAGGTCGGTCGCCGGTCTCCGCTGGCGGTGTACTATGTATGAAAAGGGGTGCCCTGCTTCAGTGTGTACCAACGAATATCTAGTTCCAATGAAGTTTACGAAAATCCACACCCATGACAATCCGATGCTCACAAATGTAAACAAACTTTAATATTTTATAACTTTGTTGTACCTACTTAAGATAAATGCTGCATGGAATTTAGTAATTTAGTGTTCATCATCATCAGTAGCAGCCAAAAGACGTCCTCTAGTGAGCATAGGCCTCCCCACAGTTTTTAAGTAGTCTGCATCCAGTGCGTATCCAAAAAAATGAAATATTGCCTAATAAATATAAAAGATTAACAAATAATTATGAAAATTAGTTAATATTAATCTATAAATATTTTCAGGAAACAGTGTTAACTAATATAATTCAAGTGTTAGAAATTATTGTAGAGTAAAATTTATTGTTTAGTTGTTAAGTGAAACGTGATATTGGTGAAATTAATTGATCTCATGTGTTTTTTATTGTTAACCACATTATTAACCAAGTAAATAGGTGCTTATAAATATACTAAGTTTTTTTTATGGAATCAGAGAGATGCAAACTGTTTTTTCGATATCCCCTGATTTCTTCTGCACGTTTTTAGAATAAGCGTGTTCAAACAGGTCTTATATATATTTCCGGGTACCTTCAGCATATTTTTCCTAATCAAGTCAATTAATGTATAGATTCGGTATAGATAACAACTAGCCGTGGCAATGACACTCTTGAGATAGGTAAACATAGATACACGAAAGAATATTGCGTTAACCAAGGAGATAGCTTGAACACAAGATGGCAGTGTACCAAGTAGAATTTTGGCTGCAAAGCTTATGTGTTCACTAAGGACGACGCTCTGCTCCAATCTGGCGGCATCCATAATCATCTTATTGAATAAACTTATGAAAAACTGTTTCAAATCCAAATCTTAGGTACTGTATCAGATAATAAAAATATGCATGAATGGTTTTGGATGTGTACCATCTAAGTAGTAGAATTGGTAAACTCTACAATAATCAAAGTTGACCATGGAATGTGCACTCTATGTCCCTGGCTTAATTAAAAGCCGTATCATCCGAAATTCTAGTGTGATTTTATTAAATTGTATTAACATTGTTTTTTAATTGTTTACTGGTGTTATAAATAATATGATATTAGTCATAACAAATAATATAAGTCCAGTTTTTATAGGCACCGCCACCATAATAAACAAAGCACACGGTGTGCTACTCTAAATGAAAATACAATTAGTTCTGAAATATTGTTAGTCATAAAAGTTCTTAAAAATTGTTGTTGTAATTATCATTGGTGTACTATAAATTGGAATTTCATTACGTACTTTTTTTCAGAACCGGTCTTCCTGAAAACCAGTCGCGGCAGTCATATTCTTGTGATCGGCAAGCATAAATACACGAAAGATTATTGCGTCAAGCAAGGAGACTACTTGAAGACACGATGGCGGTGTACCAAGAGGAACTTTGGCTGCAAAGCTTATGTGTTTACTTTAGACAACGTTCTGCTCAAATATGGCAGCAGCCATAATCATGTTACAGAATAAAGGAAATCGCTAAAAATATCCTATGAAGTGTACACCGGATGTCAGTGCAAATATAGAGTCGTACAAAGCACGGACAAAACCTTCAAGAGGCCAGATTTGACACGCACGCATCCGCCCGTCACTCGCAATTATCAAGTAATTTTAAATATTTTACAATTCTAATCTAAAAGTAAATAAATAATATTATTTTACTAAGATTTTTATTAAGTAACAACTCATTGAATGATAGCTTTGTTCTGGTTGTACTTAAAAATTGTGCTTCTTTGTAGGATAGTAAGACACGAGTTCTTTTGGCATTCGCCCCGTATGAAAATTATACGAAAAAAAGTTAAAACGGCTAAGTTTTCTAGTGCTATATAAATTTTCATAAATATAATCCATTTGAAATTTAAATTTCTCTGCTTTTCAGTGGAATGGGCATTTAACACCAGCGGCAAAGAGATACTTATAGTCAACAGGTACTCGTTCTACTGTAAAAGGATGTTCTCAAAGTCATCAGTTTGGGCGTGTACCATCGGCGCTCCGTGCAAAGCCAAGGTCATACTTGGCTTGGACAAGACCTTTAAGAGGTCGGATTTGACTCACACGCACCCACCCAAGAAATATGTCATTCGCAATTCCATTTATATTAAGGTGAACATTTTAAAACTCTTCTGTTAAAAAGTAGATATAGAATAGATATTTTATAGGTATCTGTATATACTTTCTAATTTGTATGTAGTAATTATGATTGCCTTATCAATACGACGAGGTGTTAGGCGTGACAGCAGCCAATCATCACATCAATGCATCTTCGGTTTGCCCTTAACAAACCGTTTAAAAACGTTATAATTATTTAAAAGTTAGATTACTGGATTTATCTCTATTTAAAATATCGTAATAAGCATTATTCGGTGTTCCGTTTTCCCATTCTGGTCTATGAAGGGGGAACAGGGAAATGCATCGTATATGATAAACATAGAGATAACACACTTGTGTCATCTCTCAAATTTCACCGGAGTCTTTCCTAAGGTATTGAAAAGAGCTATTGTAAGTCCCATTTTCATGCAAGGTGGTAAAAATGAAGTAACTAAATTTAGACCGATATCGGTCTTGTCGATTCTATCGAAAGTCATGGAAAGGGTTGATGCAAAAAAGAAATTCTTCGGTCTATTTACTTGATCTTATAAGGCCTTCGATACAGTATCGATCCCCATATTGATCAATAAGCTAAAGTGTCAGTCATGACATCGTGAGCTAAACATTTTTCTAAGTTCTAAGATATATAGAAAATATCTTAGAACTTCTAAAATAAATTATTTCATTCAAACGCACTCGTACATGTGCTTGAGAATACAGTTTTTACTAGTTTCAATGTCATAGACTCACTCTTTCCGATTCAACATTTGTTACTATTACCTTCTAAGTATGTAATACTAAACAAGCAACTGTAAACATTATTGGGTAAAAAAAAAAATATTTTTGCAGCGAAGCATATTTTTTATCAATGTTTCCTTATGTAATATAAATAAAAATATGTAATAAATGTAACATATTTGTCTATACATATTTTTAATATTCTCCAAACCTAAAATAAAGATACTTGTTAATGTGGTTGTGTGGCAATATTGTTAGATAGTAAAACTCTAATAACCCTTTTAGTCAACTACGTCTGGAACAAATCGGGGAAGCAGCTGGCCATCGTGAACGGCTACACGTTCTACTGCGGAGTCAAGGGCGCCAAGAATAACATTTGGAGGTGCAACAAATGGGGAGCTTGCCGGGCGCGCCTGATCATGACAGTGAATGGAGACGTGTTGAATGCACGCCTGGAACATTCGCACAATCCTCCACCGTTTGTCATTAGAAATGGCATTTATTACAAAATCTAGATAGTAGTACAAAGTCGCAAAAATGGTAGTGGACGACTACCTATTTTAAAGGATGGAAACTGACCTAGACGCCACGTCGACGTCTCCAGCTACGTATCCAAGCAGTTAATCATGAATTGTATAACCAACCCGTCGCCAATTCAGTACCTAAGTTAGCATACCACAATTCAATTATCTGCTTGGATACGTAGCCGGTGACGTCGCTTTGGCGTCTCGGTGAAGTATGGCCCTTGTGTAGTCAATCGCTGTATGATATCTACTAACTTGTTAGACCAAACATATTTTTCGTTGTAAATCTCGAGGAAAAGTGTTTAGTATATAATAAGTTATCCGATTGAAATTAATTATGTTTTATGATTTTCTTGACGATATTATCTAACAGATAATACTCCACCCTAACTGACTATTTTATTTAATTACTGAATAAATATTGAAAATAAGCTATTTTAAAATTCAACATTTTACAACAGGCAAGGAATATGAGTGAAACTTCTTTTCTAACTCTGATATTCAATAATTGCGAGAGGCTTTAAAAAGGTTACGTTTTCGGCCCATAAATTATATAATATTTTTTTGTCAGTAATGCAGGTCTGTAGCAGCTCCGGCGGCCAATGCTGATCGTCAACGACTACCCCTTCTACTGCCAGCTAGTGATGTAAAATGAAAAAAAAAACAATTTGTTTTTTGGAAAAAAAACATGAAAAAAAACTTAGCACCGTTGTTTTTTTTCTGAATTTGGTTTTTTTTCTACCATACATTTTAGTTCAATGATAAATGAAATTTGTATAATAAATCAACTTATTTATTTAATTTTAAATAACTTATAACAACTTCCGATTTCTCCGTGTGCAAATGTAATTGATTTGGGTATTTCCCTTTCGTTGATGTAAATGTCAATGAATGTTGCCAATATATTCATGAAATCTTGATACCACTCAACCAGAAAAGTATAGTAGAGTTAAAAATAGGCCGAAATTGTATTCTGGTGTATTAATCTTAAACGGTAACTGTCTTAAAAGTTTTGGATGAAATCCAATACTCTTGAAAAAAAACATGGTCTAGAAAAAAAACAGTTTTTTTTTAGGTTTTTTTTCAACGCTTTTTTTCACACTAGAAAAAAAACGGTTTTTTTGCAACACTACTGCCAGCATCAGCTCTTCAAGACTAATAACTGGTGTTGTACCAAGAACTAGAAGTGCAAAGCTCGAATCGTCACAAGTCAGCAGTAATCAACACCATCATTGGAAAAAGAAGTGGCTATGATCGAGGGAAGCACCCTCGAATATAGCCATCATTTTTTCCATCATAAGAAATGGCGTTTATTATGAGTTATAACTTTCCTGCAGGAAACTTTTTGTTAATTATTATAATTAAAGGCTTGTTCGAAGTGTAAGGTAGAAAAAGTTATTTTGAAAGTATTGCGCTTTTAAATGACATGTGTCAATCAAAGAAAAGCGCACGCCACGTTGACGCGAGTGTTTAAAAAACAGAGCCCCAGTACAGAACATTAATGTCTTAGGCATTCTACAGTATACTACAGGTACTTCTATTTCCTTTTGTGTAAGAATCAAGTTTGATGGATCCAATAGGGTAATGTATATTGACAATGTTTTTAATGAATAATTTGTATAAGAATTTAAATAGGTACCTACAGTATACTTAAATATGCAGAATCCTATTTTTGTGGCTTGAAAGCTGAATAAATTTGCTTTAATTTGATACCATAATTAAACAGACAATAAAAATTATCAACACTTAAATCGTTATTTGGTTACACCGCTTATAACTTGAAAATGAATGGACCGATTTTAATGATTTTTATTTAGTTGAGTTTATCTTGGCCCTGAAAAGGATTATCTTTTAAGTCGTAGAATGTGACCGAAGGTGAGATGAAGTCCGCTGGGAGCGGCTGCCATAATTGATACTAAAAGGTTAAATGTCGTTTCCGGCGGTTAAATATTTAGGATTGTTCATGTTAAAAAAAAAAAACTTTACCAATGGTCAATTAAATAGCCAATTTTAGATTTGGCAAACGTAGTATTTCTTCAAAATGTACTCATATCATATGGTTATTCTAAGTTTTAATTTAGTAATTACTAAGTCAGTAATGGTTATTTTACTTTTATTAAATACACGCAGCACTCTACAAGCCACAAACCACTGCTAAAAATTTTGTTTTTGTTCATAAGTCAGTGGTAATAATAAAGAGGTGCCGTTAGAGGCGAACAGGTAAGGAACCCTACGGAAGTCAGTAGGTACCCGGACGCGCGCGTTGAGAGATCTTTTCTTTAATATGAAATTTACGTTAATTCGATACTATAGCTGTCTTGTGTAATTAAAATATGTTTATTATTTAAATGCAGTCTTACCTCAAAATCCAGAATATAATCACTTTATTCAAATCTTATATGATACTTAAAAATATATATCATGAAGTGCATTTGATGTGCATTGGTAGTTGTGATCATGGTAAACAATAGAAGTGCCGATGTATTTTGTGCTTTGTTGTGAAGTGTGGTTGGTGGTTGGTGATACAGAACTTATACAAAACACTGCTAATGCTAGCAACACATCTACAGTTCAGCTGATATCTGCGACCAGTAAGTGCTACAGATGTAAGTTATTTCGCTTCTAAGTCGAAAACAGTTTACCACAAAAAGTCATTCCGCTATTATTGGTCATGAGCAAATCGTCCCTTGCAGGTATGCTCCCCACTTGCGTCTGCCGCGTTTTCGACCTTGGCATTGCGCTGTGTACCTTGACTTTGTTATAGAAGACATAAATTAGAATGTTGTACAAAAACGCCCCTCGATTTTATCGGGCAGGTGTGCGGCAATCTGTAACAATGGATACCAATATACTCGTATATGTCTAATATTTAGTTTTTTTGGAGATTACTGTGTTTTTTAATAACTTAGATATATTATTCTATTTTTATTATGCTTTATTTGTATTTTTTTATTTTGTATTCCAGGGTATATAACTATGTTTTCTGAACGGAAGCATTCTGATTTTTGCATCTTTATATTTTGTTATTGTATGTTATATAGGGTAACTCAGACACCAGACACTGGTGTGACAGATCTTTCTGCATGACCTAAAGGTACAACTGGGAGATAATGCTTTTAGCATTATGTCCACCTTTTGTTCACGTCATTGGTGCATTAAAGTTTTTAAATAAATTAATTAATTCGCATATTTATTCTTATAATGCATTGCTGTAGTTTGTGAATATTTGCCTTTATTTTATCAATATCACCATCATTACATTCAGTTTTTAGGGTTCCGTAGCCGAATGGCAAAAACGGAACCCTTATAGTTTCGTCAAGTCTGTCTGTCTGTCTGTCCGTCCGTATGTCACAGCCATTTTATTCTGTAACTATAAGCATTACACTGTTAAAATTTAGTACAAAGATGTATCCTGTTAACCGCTTACTGATTCTCATACAAAAAATAAAAAATAATGTAAATTAAATAAATCTTCTTCTAATCTTAAATAAATCATTTAAGGGGGGCTCCCATAGATAAAACTAAAACCAAAAAAACATTTTTTGTCAAACCCTATGCGTGTGGGGTGGAGTGTCTATGGATAGGTATTTTAAAATGATATTGAGGTTCCTAAAACCATTTTCTTTTAAAATCTAACGTTTCATAGCTATCCGATTCCAAAGTGGTAAAATGGGCGTCCCCCCCCCATCTAACTTCTAAACCAAGAGAGTGTAAATTTTGAAAAAAAGATATAGATCGAAACATCAAAGAAAATTGGTTTGGACGAGATCGAATGAGTAGTTTTTGAGATATAGCATGTGTGACCGCGTGTGGGGTGCTTGAATAATAAACACGTAGTATAAATCTCCAGGTTCTTCTCCAATAGTTTTATTCCAACAAAATATCACAAAGATACGGCACAAAGTGAAAGTAAGTACAAACAGAGACTATATTCTGGCATGCAGCTCGCTTTTATACAAATCAAAACCCTGAACAACGGTAGGAAAACAGTGGGGACGACATCCGTTTCCATATATGAACATTTACTATAATATTTATTTGTAGGGATAAACAATCTGCTAATTAAATATATAAATTCATTAATTATTTAGTTATTCATCGTAATTAATTTAGTTAGCCTTTCAGATTATTATTTTAATAGTTACAATATTTAAAATAAATCTAACCTCCACCAACCAATCAGAGTCAACTTCCTTTTGGCGGCAAAATGAACATTTGTTATACGGCAAACATAAAAATCTAATAAGTGTCCCAATAATTTTAAATAACTAATTTACAATTAATAAAATATTATTACAATAATAAGATCATCTAAAGATTAATCCAAAATATTCTTATATCATAGCCAAGTTACATTCAACATGGTGGACACTTCCGGCATTTCCATAACAAACGTTAGATAGGTTTGACACCTAGATAGGTGTATAAATTATGATGTATTGAACATAATATGAGGAAGAGAATGTGTAATTTAGTGAATACAGAGGTGGTACATAAGTCACACACAGTGAGTATGTGGTTTAGTGCATTACAGAACGAAGTAAATATATTGGGCAGACTAGGATCGGGAATCATCTTGTAACACTCGGCCATCCTGCAACCACCGTGTCTCACGGTGCTCTGGTGGTGTTTTGGAAGTCTGCGTTGTTGGTGTACTGAAAATGAGAAAGAGCAGAATCAACAAGTATACTGGAAACTTGCAAGAAATTTGTTTTGATGGACACAGTAATAATTTGTTCATGTAAGTCACTAAGTTAGGAAATTTCAGCATGTGTAATAAATTCTAGAGGGGTATTAGCCGATACAAGTTACACAGACATGGCGTAAGTCACACTGACAATACGTAACGTAGATTACACAGACAATGATTTATATTGCTCACACAGCATTTCTCTACATAGTTCACACATTACTTCACGTTGGCCACACAGACACTGCTTCTCACAAAGACAATTTACGTAGCTCTACGTAGTTCACACAGTGCATGAAGTAGGCCACACAGATACTTCTACTCACACAGACAATTTACGTAGCTCACACAGCATTGCTCTACGTAGTTCACATAGTACTTCACGTAGGTCACAATCAATCAATCAATAAAATCAATCAAAATCTTTATTTGCATTAAAACATGATACTGCTACTCACACAGACAATTTCCGTAGCTCACACAGCATTGCTCTACGTAGTTCACACAGTACTTCACGTAGGCCACACAGATACTGCTTGTCACACAGACAATTTACGTATCTCACACAGCATTGCTCTACGTAGTTCACACAGTACTTCACGTAGGCCACACAGATACTGCTACTCACACAGACAATTTACGTAGCTCACACAGCATTGCTCTACGTAGTTCACACAGTACTTCACGTAGACCACACAGATACTGCTACTCACACAGACATAATTTATGTAGGTCACATTTCACATCAGCATTGCCTTACGTCATTCACACATACATTACTTTACGTAGCTGCATAGGTCATATAGACACTGCTGCTCACACTGACAATCATTATCCGTATGTGACACAGAAATCAGTTTATTTAGATCACACAGTTTCCGTAGGTAACATAGCCAACGATTTATTCCGGAATATTTGAAATATTGTAGGTAATACTAATATACTCCGATAAATTAAACTATTACTACTGCTCCGATGTAAATATTTATACCCTAATATCAATATTCATTTGTTTAAGGTTGAAGAAAGAAAAACTTCTCAACGGTGGAAAGAAACCCGAACCGTCGATTCCTCATTTAACAACTATTTATTTATTGCATAATGTTGTTTATTTTTCATACTGCAATAAAAAAAATGTATGCGTGGTTTTACTTACAGTTAAATCAAATCGGTTGTAGACGGTACTCATAATATATAGTACAGAAAGTTATCGTTTCACCCAAAACGAAGGTATTAGGTTTAACAATTCAACAGTAACTACCCCCTTTTTCACGCACTAAGAAAAGTATAATCACCGTTCAAAATAATAACCTTACTAAGTTACTCAATTATCTTTCGTCTAGATTGATTGGATTATCTCTGTCTACCTCCCGTCACTAAGCTTTCACCACAATATATTGGTTATAGGTTTCCGAACAATAAGATCTTTATCAGCGTAATCGTAATGTATGCGTTATTATGAAACAATCACTCGAGCATATGTTATCTATGTGTAAAACTATGTGTGATCCACCTAGCGACTGCTTGTAAGCATCTCGAAAGCTCCGCATTGCACTGGTCGATGGCAAATTTTTAGTATTTAATGGTTTGACCTATTTAGTCTTAATAAGTCACTTAAGAGTAAACATAATGCGACTCACCTTGAGGTGGCTGGAGCGGCTGATGCGTTGAACTGGACGCTTCGAACCATCAAGCGATGCATACGTGGTCGCTGGAGCGCTGCGCTGGTTGGTGTCACGTCGTTGAGTACGGCAGACTCGCATCTCGTGGCTGACCCGTCGACAGATGTAGCACCGCCTCACTCCTGGTTGCTGCAGTATCGTTGCCGGAGGTCTTGTTGCACTGGTTCTTTCTTCAGACTTTCCTCTTCTCCAAGTTGATTTTCGCAATGCCGTCGTGGCTTCTACTTGCAGTTTTTGAGCAATGACAAATAGAACAGTATCCACAGATTTCACGCAGCTGGTTGATTTTGAGCAGTCAATTGGTGATGTTACACGTACTTTCTTCTCGATGAAATTTGGGGATGTCTTCCGCGTAAGCACGTGTCACTCGACGATGCCTTTCTCTCATGTCTTCCATATCTTAGCAGTCTTCTTGGTCCTTGAATCTTCCTTGGTCAGAGCCGGCAGCGTAAGGCCCGTGATTTTCGCACATCCCACTTCTGAGGTGTGACCGCGTGTGGGGTGCTTGAATAATAAACACGTAGTATAAATCTCCAGGTTCTTCTCCAATAGTTTTATTCCAACAAAATATCACAAAGATACGGCACAAAGTGAAAGTAAGTACAAACAGAGACTATATTCTGGCATGCAGCTCGCTTTTATACAAATCAAAACCCTGAACAACGGTAGGAAAACAGTGGGGACGACATCCGTTTCCATATATGAACATTTACTATAATATTTATTTGTAGGGATAAACAATCTGCTAATTAAATATATAAATTCATTAATTATTTAGTTATTCATCGTAATTAATTTAGTTAGCCTTTCAGATTATTATTTTAATAGTTACAATATTTAAAATAAATCTAACCTCCACCAACCAATCAGAGTCAACTTCCTTTTGGCGGCAAAATGAACATTTGTTATACGGCAAACATAAAAATCTAATAAGTGTCCCAATAATTTTAAATAACTAATTTACAATTAATAAAATATTATTACAATAATAAGATCATCTAAAGATTAATCCAAAATATTCTTATATCATAGCCAAGTTACATTCAACATGGTGGACACTTCCGGCATTTCCATAACAAACGTTAGATAGGTTTGACACCTAGATAGGTGTATAAATTATGATGTATTGAACATAATATGAGGAAGAGAATGTGTAATTTAGTGAATACAGAGGTGGTACATAAGTCACACACAGTGAGTATGTGGTTTAGTGCATTACAGAACGAAGTAAATATATTGGGCAGACTAGGATCGGGAATCATCTTGTAACACATGTTTTCAACAACCGCAAACATAACTTTGTACTTCATACAAACACTATGAAAAACTAAGTTATATTTGCAGTCAACATATTGTGGTATTTTACTAAGTAGAAGTAGGTGGATTCCCTAATTCAGATAAAGTTAGCAGTTTCATTTTTATTTTATATATCTTCCTTAAACATCAGATGTTTTACTTACTAAACCACAGATAAATTCACACAGTTATTATTTCTAGTGAAGTTCGTAAGGAACAAACGGGGAAAGTTGATGGTCATCGCTGACGGTTACACCTTATACCATCTCCGGGAACAGGCGGCCTCGGATTACTTCGTCTGCACCAGCGGGACCAGTTGCCATTCCCGGCTGAGTACCTACGTCCAAGTTGGGGGAAGTGGTCAGGGCCATGCTGAACCATAACCATAAGCGGCCAGTGTTCTTTGTTAAAGATGGTGTGTGCTTCAAATGGATAAGAAAATAATTCAGTAGTTGCCACATAAAAACTGTACATATTTTGCACTTGACTGCTGCCTGAGCTTGACAATTTTTTTTTTATAATGACTCAAACCTAGGTGTTACAGTTAAAAAGCTTTTCGTTTGCATATTTTTTTTATAAGCTCTTATAAAAAGAACCACCATATGCATTTTTATTCAATTTAAGCTTGTATAAGTTTTATCTTTTTAATAATTATTTAGAATTAGAAAAAGCAAATGTATAATACTTATAAGTACAGCCAATTATCGCGTTTCATGTAAGAGATTATAAAAACACAAATGTAGCACATTTACCATTAATTTCAAAAGTTAAATCTGCTTCTTAGAATAAATTCTGTCGTCATGTTCGAAATAACCTAACCATCAGTATTAACCACCTTCATGTACTGTTCGTTAATAATTAACATATATGATTACTATGGGCCCTTAAATAATGAATTTTTCTCATCCGAACATACATAAAATTAGGGAAAGTTAAACTACAAAGTAATATTTTATGGGAACAATAAATTGTAAGATCATAAGCGATCATATGTGATTCTATAAGTCACTCAGATAAAATAATGATAATAATGATCCCTTAAATGTCTGTATCTCCGTAAACAGTATTTATAAGGGATTGAGAACAGGTATTAAGGCAGCCATTCCATTCCAATAAAAAAAACAACGAGTTATTTTAATATACATATTAGCTTAATTCTACTCGTATGACTTTAAGTGCTAAGATTCATAGCTTTCATTTATATGCGCCATGCGAATTACGAAATTTGACTTTTAAAAAGTTATATAAGTAGCTTCAATAATTCTTGATTATGTTCTCCACGATTAATAAGTGACATTTATATTGAATGTTTTAGTGACTTTCTTAATATATATCTTAATACCTAGGTTTATATCCTTATTCATTACTCAATATGAAAAATTCAAATCATGAGACTGTGTTTCAGAAAGAAACTTTATCGTTTTAACCTGATTATTTTATTTACTTTATACATATCATTATACAAATTGTGAACTATTATCATACAGCTGGATGCACCGTTTAGTCAATTCTTTGAGTTATTAAAAAAATGAATTAGATGCAAGATAATGTCGATAATAGAAATTAAATACTCGAAAACATATTGTAATGGAGTATAATGATGTTATTTGTAGTAATGAGGTATTAATTTGACGAGCTCCGTGGTGTAGTGGTTAGGCACGCTGGTTTCAAGGCGTCGCTATCAAAATATAGATATCAAAATTTTCTATGTTGTCTCGGGACTCTTTAAAGTTAGGATCGTTAATATGTCACACACTTAAAACTACTAAAAGTTACCTATACATTTTCATTCATTCATCAATTTTAAAGTCAATTAAGTTAGATTCTTGGCATCTTGTTACCTTAAAATCAGATGTTTTTCTTAATTCCTAATTAATATATTAGAAGATAATAGACTGTAATAAAATAAAATAAAATTGGCTTCGATAAATTACCCTTTGTCATTCATAGACAGGAGTAAAAAAAAAGATTAGTCAGATTAATAATTACGATTGTGATCATAAGTAAAGTAACATAACCATTCTTAACTTATTAGCCTTCAGAACGAAGTAACTATGAAACTACAGGATCATAATAGATTATGAACCCGTTTACATAAAAGATATAAAATGTTCGTTGCCGCAAGTCTTATATGGCACTGGATTAATACTTCACCATTGGTAAAGTATAATCAATCTAAAGATTCAACAGATCAATCTATATTGGTCAAAGCTGCGGCAAGCATTACCTTTATTTCTTGCTCTCTTTCTTCATGCCGAATGTGATGATTTTCTAATGTGTACGCTAAAGTAAACTTAGAACTACTAAGTGAGCTCAACAGCTTAATCTTTATTTCTTGTAATATGATAAATGTAGTATACTGTAGTAAGATGTATATAAATGCGCCTTTGTAAATATTTTTAAAAATGCACTAGGAGGTGCGGATCGGTCAGATGGCCGAATGTGATGATTTTTGTATTTAGATTCAATCAGTGGCCCTGTTGTAATCTTAACTCATTATAATAACAGTTGACGTTATTTATATTTCTATAAAAAACGAGTATTGTTACTTTATCGAATAAAGTTATTGCTATTTAAAAATGGCAACACTGGCTGCCCCTTCCCTTCTTATTTTCTGACTTGCGGAGTTCACTCGAAAGGCGAGGCACCCGTTCGCTTCGGCGGTCAGTACTAGACTAACCGCCGAAGCGAACGGTTGTGGGAAGGAACCTACGTTAAAATGCAGTTATAATTATTAATATGGATAGAGATAGTGATTTGTATCATAGGTAAGTGTGGTGATCGAACTTTATAAACTCAACCGAGTTTGATTCACGACACTAGTAAATAGTTTGTTATAAACGGGCAAATAAACCTGTTTCACACAATTTCAAAACAGATTCAACAAATTATATTATTCAGATTACCTGGCGATCGTTATTGAAAACCCCAAAAAAAGACGGACTTGGGATCAGAACAAAATGGTTGAAGCGATAAAAGCGCTGCGAGAAAAGAAGATGGGCCTGAAGCGGGCGGTGAAATTGTATTCTGTTCCAAAATCGACGCTAAGGAGATTTGTGCACAGCGACTTGACTCCTGAAGAAGCAGTCGAAAAATGTTTGTCCCGAAAGATTACAACGAACAAGAAAAAATACGAAATGGAAACAGATCAAGTATATTTAACACCAAAGCTTTGGGATGAGGACTCTGACTCCGAGTAAAAGATTAAGGGCCCGTTGTGTCTTCATTGACAAATTAGCACTAACCAACTAACTATTCAAATATGGAACATAATTTTGTACATAGAATTGGATAGACATCGCTGATGCTTATTAGGACATAGTAAAACATGCCTTTTATAAAATTTATGTAGTGTTCAGAAACACACTATATTAATTTTAATTTCATCATTTATGTAAATCTTGCTATTGTATGTATTTTAGTCTTTAAGGTATCTGTATATGGGCCTTATATAATAGATACCTTAAAGACTAAAATACATACAATAACAACATTTAAATATCAGTATGCCTTTAAGTACTTAAAGTATTCTACTATATGGCCACCTACCATAAGTTTTAGTTTAATAAACAAGATATTCCTGTTGTTAAATCAACTTATTTCTTGAGGAATAACTACTTAACACTCTATCATTTTAGAAAAAAAACATTACAGGTCATGGTGAGCGATTTGTTGACACTGGATTTTGTTGACAGAAACTATTTTTAGTTTTTAAGATCTATTTTGATTAACGTAGTTATAATATGAAGATATTCAATTTTAAAAAAAATGACTTCAATTACTAGGTTTTATCACTATTTGAGATGTTATCAATATAATATAGCAAGCATGTACGGTCTGGTAGCCGCACACCTTTTTTTGCTATGCTGAAGGTGATAGTAAATCCAAACTCCGTGTTGAGTACATGAGATTTATGTCACACAAATAATAAATGCTATGAGGCGCGGCCGTCTTGCCTGGTACAAATGCGAACTAAAAGTAAATATTAAAGTAACGCGCACACAGTAACTTTATTGCTGATTAAGGGAAATGTGCGTTGATATACCGAACAAAGCATTAGAAAATTAAACTATTGAGAAAAAAATATATATAAATGAAGTTCGCTGGGATCGTTTTTTATTAATTAATTGATTTTAAGTGTATAAATAATGTAAGTAATTTTGATTTTGCTAAAATATATTATTTTTAATAAAGCTACCACGATATTTTAAAATACATCCAAATCTTTTAGAAATTACATTATGAAAGAAAGTCATGTATTACTGTATTTCAGATATCATACTTGTTTTTTCTTGTACGTGACACTTTACTAAAATTTAATTTCTATTTTCAGTTGCAGAATTCATACCAACTGAGAAAGGGAACTATGTACTTAAATTCGGCGAATACACTTACTGGTGTAATAAAAAATACTGGAAACCTGACTCGGCTTGTCGATGGTATTGCTCGAAGAGGTCAAGAAAGAAGTGTTACGTGGCAGTTCAAACCTTCAATGACGTGGTCATCACTATGATTGGAGAACACAACCATTAATGAAAATAAATATTTAATCAAACATCTTCAAAGTCAGTGTTTAAAAGACTTCTTTAGCTTCGGTCGTCGTCAGCGTCAACTTTGTCTTGGACAAGCCAATCACAGCCTTGAGTCAAAAGCAAAACATTTAATTTATAATATAAAAACCGGCCAAGTGCGAGTCGGGCTCGGGCACTGGGGGTTCCGTGCCAACTTTAACCTGAATTAGGGAATCCGCCTACTTCCACTTAGTAAAATACCACAAATATTTAGTTGACAGCAAATATAACTTTGATTTTTATTGTGTTTGTATTAAGAACAAAGTTACGTTTCTGGTTGTTGAAAATGTGCTATAGATATCTCAAAAACTTCTCGTTGTTAAAAATATTATTTATGGTCTACATTATATTTTTTTCAAAATAACACTCGCTTAGTTTAGAAGTTAGATGGGGGGAGGGGGGATGCCCATTTTACCACTTTGGAAGCGTTTAGCTATGAAACGTTAGACTTCAAACGAAAATGGTTTTAAAAACCTATCCATAGACACCACACAACCACAAGTTTGAGAAAATTTTTTTTTTTCGGTTTTAGTTTCATCAGTGGGAAAGATATTCATACATCAAAAAAAGATATTTAAGGGGAGGCTCCCCTTAAATATCTTTTTTTTTTGTATAAGAATCGTCAAGCGGTTAACAGGATACATCTTCCTACCAAATTTTAACATTATGATGCAATAGCAAACAGAATAAAGTGGCTGTGACATACGGACGGACAGACAGACATACAGACTGACAGACTTGACGAAACTATAAGGGTTCCGTTTTATGCCATTCGGCTAAGGAACCCTAAAAAACAGAGTCGCTATGATATTTTCACACTATAAAAATGTCGATTTTTTAACATATCCGTTTTTAAGACATGTCACAAGTGTCACACCTCAGTTTGAATTTTTATAAAATCCACGACCTGTCCCGCACGTCAAATTTTTCCCTTTCCCTCGCTCACCCACCTGCATTCAACCCTTTTTAGGACATTACAGTTCATTTCCGCGCTCTTTGTAACCGCGCCGTAACGGTGACAGATCCATTCTTGCTATAACCAGGTTGTCAAAATCATTTCAAATAGTACAAGTAATTAGTACGCAGTAGTATTTGAGTTTAATTAATTGTTAAACTTAATTTAAAATATAAGTGGATTTAAATAGTGTCTACTCTATTGTCAGAATTTACAAAAATCAGGTTGCCCTTTGCTTTTATGCGGAGGCTATTCTTACCGAAATGCACACAAGATGCCGACAACTAGTGTTCCAAAAGGCGTTTTCTGAACTGCTAAGCTACTATCAATACCGTAGAAGAGAACATCTTAATTAATGATGAGCACAACCATTACATGGTTGGGCACATGCCTTAACTAGGATTAAAAGTCAATTATTTCCTTTCACTTTCGCCGTGTCATATACACCATTACGAGTATTTACTATTTCAAATGTGTTATTATTTATAAATGTATCACCACTAAATAAAAACATTAACGGCTGATTTTACCAACGTCAGATAGAGAATATTCGTTGATTAAATACTATACGCCTAATTTGAAAACGTTACCTAGTCAGCAATCATTTTTGTAGAAGTCGTCGTCGAGTGTGGTTTTATACTTACTCAATCTGATGTCTTATCTGACGATGAAAAAACCGGCCCTAAGAAATGTAAGTGATTGAAATAAAGATTCTTGCGAACTCTAGTTTTAATTTATAAATTTTTTCTTTATAAATTGTTTAAAAGAAAAAAAACGTTTCTTAAGTCCGTTTCTCTTTGCTTGTCGAATATTGTTAAAAAATCTGGACACTCCAATTTACCAAAATAATTCATTTTAAGATAAGTTAAACCTTTAAAAATTCACAAACTACATAGCTAGGTCATAGTTTTGCACTCAAATCTTTTTATTTCCTGTCATTATTTTAAAATTTATACAAAGATTGTTTACATTATTCGACTGGCAAAAAAACCGGACTGAAGTTAGTAACTAATTACGAATATCTTCAAATATTAATTTTACCTAGGAATCCCCAAGAAGTAGCCGATTTTAACACGCGGCAGACAGTTCCGGTATAATTTTAAAATTTTATATTACAGAATCCCAGATTGTAGCGCAGATCAATGGTGCAACATTACTACACTATAGAGGATTTACCTTTTGGAAGGGGTATGCGTCGATGAAGAGAAACTTCTTGGTATGGTACTGCTCAAAGAAAACCAGAATCAAGTGCAGGGCATCTGTGAGAACAAATCACAATGGACAAGTCGTTGAGATTGTTGGCGAACACAAACACGAAGCTCGTCGTTTATATAAATAATATATGCGTGACGCTGAGATTAAATTTAAGAATTATTTTTAAAAGGAACTGAAATCATAGCTTACTGTGCGTCATAATTAGTAATATTAAAATACTAAAGTTAGGGTTAATATATATTTTTTTAAATATTTCCATAAGTATAATTCGTTTTTGGAAGAGCGTCCTAGCACAGGCAATCTTTAATGCCTAAAAAAAGACTAACATACATTTGTAACCATTAAAAATGTATTTGTTTGTGCCAAGAAAATTTATTTTTGAGACGATATGTCATTTATGTTTGTTAGTAAAAGCAAGGAAATACAAATTACTATGTTATTATGTATAATAATAATATTTTGTATTTGGGTTTGGTTGGTAGTAATTTTTTAGATTATTTATTAAAATTGAACAGTAAATAAACATTGTTTGTACTAGGTACTAGACTTGCACCTCGGCCACATGTACATACACTCAGTACCAATAATAATATGAAATGATTCTAGGTATTATGAAATTATCATTGCGTTGTTCGTTTCAAATAACGAAACTATACTGAGTCAGACCCTTAAAGCGTCTTCATGAAAATGAAGCCAACATGGATACACACCCTTTAGACAGAATTAAGAATTTGTCAAACACAAGACTCGGTTTGAGTAGGTATTTTGTAGGATGAAGGTATAAAGTATAGCAAAACCATTGACTACACCATGGTATGGTATTGTTTGGGTTAGTTGAGTCTAAGTGAAATCAATAACTGGTCTGTTTGACGGAGGCTGATGTAATAATAGTGTTTGTCTAATTGCATGTTTTTCCAATCTTAATACAAAAATACGTTGTAGAAATTGATAAAAAATAACGTTAGTGCTTGGGTTTCAGATTTTAAATAGTACAAAAAGATAAAGGTAGTTACCAACTCCGGATTGGAGGATTTACATTCTGGAGTGTTCCAAAAATAAACAATTAGAGAAGATGGTACTGTTTCAAGAAACCCAGAATAAAATGTACGGCTGCCCTCAAGACCCGTGAAGGGACGATCGTATCTATGCATGGAGAGCATTATCATTTATCTAATATAGCTATTAAACCTGGATGGTGACGATTCGTAAATTGTCACTAGTCGTAGGACTTTTTAAAACCAGCCGTAGGTGGGTTTACAAAGTCCTAATAAGTTCTGTTTTAACATTTCGTTGGCTGCTGCTAATTTGTCGATAAAAAACAGACAGTCGTCTACTTTTTACTTATTGGGTAAACTGGTAAGTCAACTTTATCTAATGAGGAAACCTGGACCCATTAAAATTTTCTCCTATAGTACAGGAGTCGATGTATCTGATAATTGTGTCGGTAAAACTTTATTATAAAATATTTTTTAATATTAATTATTTTTAACTCAACGATGCTAACAAAAACATACCTATAAACATATTTTTAATACACCTGTGCTATGTAAACAGGGTGATTTTGTATGGTTTTGCTAAAGTTTGGGAATACAAACAATTAAGAACATTAACCCTATTTAAAATAAAAAGTATCTGTATTGATATTCTAGGTGTTGTCTTTTAGTAGCATTAAATTAATCAAAATATTTCTTTCAGTTAAAAAAGACTCGCGGCTGCACTTCATACTGACAGAGAAAGGCCGTCGTATGATCCTCTACGAAGGTCACACGTACACCTGCAACAACAAGCTGGCTCCCCTCACCGCTGTCAAGAGGTGGTACTGCTCGAAGAGAATAAGGGGAAAATGCTCTGCCTCCTTGAAGACCTGTCAAGATATGCTAGTAGGCGTGTTAAGATTGTATTCATAATATGTAGTTCTAAAAGTTGTTCATAGATGGCGCTGTGCCTAGATACACCGCGGTGTCGTTTCGTTTACCGTACTGATGTAGTATCTTTGAGTTTTACAAATTAAATGAGTTTTGTTGCGGACCACTTTGTTTAATTCGTTAACATTTTGGTCTATTCGTACCGGATAAGTACCTAATAAAGTACATACTGTTTCGGTTTCGACGCGAGTTTGGTGTCTACACACGGGTAACTGTGCATGGATCGTGCGCGCAAGGTTACCGGGAGCAAATACAATATCCACACATACACAATCAATTGGATGCAGTGCAGTGCAAAATAAAGAGATATCTCATCAAAGTTCAGTGAAAACAGTGGTACCTAGTGAAGTGTTTATGCAGTCTAGATAAGTAAATTATCTACATTGAGTGAGTAGTACCAGCTTTCATTATGGAATTAATCGAGAAGTCACAGGTGAGCATTAATGATCAGATTTCTAAGTTACTTGTAAACTACAAGAAAACTCCCAGAGAACGGCTAACTAAGGGTTATATTGAGGCTAGGCAGGAAGCGGCTGATAAGTTTTGGCAACAATTCGATCAACAGCATAGTGCATTATTATCCGCTGATGATGAATATCAAAAAACGTCAGAGTACTTTGTTAACGATTTGTATGAACAGTGCTTTGATAACTATATTGATCTAAAGACGCGTATGAAAGAAAAACTTAACGAGTTTGAAGATAGAAAACTTCAATTGTCATCTTCAAATAACAGTAACAACTCCATATTAGAACAATCGCTATGTCCAACTGTAAAGCTTCCACCTATACAGCTCAGTACATTTTCTGGTGATTACAAAGATTGGCTGTCATTCCGAGATTTATTTATATCATTAGTACATGAAAACTCCACACTTAGTAAAGTTAACAAATGCCAGTATTTAAAATCAAGTTTACGTGGAGAAGCAGAAAACCTAGTTAAGTAAATAGCAGTTTCAGAAGTCAATTACGATATAATTTGGGAGATGCTGAACAAACGTTACAATAACAAGCGAAGTATTGTCAACACATATATAGGCAAAATGTTAAATGCCAAGCGAGTCACAATAGAGTCCTCTAAACAGATTCGCGATTTGTTAGACATTACTACTGAATGTTTGGCTGTTTTGAAGAGTATAGGTTTGCCTAACGATATGTGGGATGACATGGTGGTATACATAATTATACAAAAACTTGATATAGAGTCGCATAGAATGTTTGAACAAAGATTAGAGTCAAATGATAAATTACCAACATGGAATGACTTATCTCAATTTCTAGAGTTCAGATTTCGCACACTTGAAGCTGTAAAACCAAAAGATCACGCACCTCCTAGAGTTCTTCCACCAACAAAGAGTTTTGCCACTGAAATAAAATCACAACCTAAAATGAATTGTGGATATTGTAAAGAAGACACCCATTATATTTATAGTTGTAAAGAATTTTGTCAATTAGACTTAAACAAAAGGAAAGAGTTCATTCAAAACAATCAGATGTGTTTTAACTGTCTAAGAAAAGGCCATGACGTTAAATCTTGCTTACAGTCCACTTCTTGTCGAAAATGTGGCCGCAGACATCATTTTTTACTCCATGGCTTCGTTGCAAGTATTAGCCTACCTTCTCAACATGAAACTGAAACAGTTAACACCCACAGCACGTTCGCAGAAAACTCCATAGAGAAAAGTCAAGTAATTTTAGCAACTGCATTAGTCAATGTACAGTCACAAAGAGACCAGAGTCACATACACACACTTAGAGCTCTTATAGATCAGGGCTCTCAAGCCAGTCTAATCACAGAGGCAGCACGCCAATTTTTGGGCTTCAAGAGAACACCCGTTGAAGGAACAGTGATGGGAGTCGGGTCTGCCACTTCTATCACAAAAGCAACAGTAGAGTTCAACATACTTTCAAAGAGCAATCAAAAGCAAGTTATAAGAGTCAGAGCCTTCGTTCTCAAATCACTGACTTCTTATCTACCACAACATCCACATTCAGTTGATTGGCCTCAACTCAAAGAGCTAGATTTAGCTGACCCAACGTTCCAGAGACCTGGAAAGATAGATATAATACTAGGAGCTGACGTGTTCGCAGAGATTTTGCAAGAAGGAGTTCAAATTCTGAAAAACAATAATAACACACTCGTCGCTCAACAAACAACATTGGGTTGGTTAATATCTGGACGTCATATACACACAGCCAACAACCCATCAAGTCAAGTACACATACACCATGTCAAGGTTGAAGTTGATTCTTTGCTTCAACGCTTCTGGGAACTAGAAGAAGCACCTGAAAAGAGACTCATGACAAAAGTTGAAATACAATGTGAATCTCATTACAATAAAACCCACGTGAGATTACCAGATGGTAGATACCAAGTTCGGATGCCCTTCAAAACTATTATTCCTGACATAGGAGAATCACTCACAATTGCAGAAAAACGATTTAATTTATTGGAAAATAAATTCAATAGAAATAGGGATTTACATGAGAAATACACTGAATTTATGGACGATTATATTCAACAGAGTCACATGGAACCTATCCCAAACAAAGAGCCTGAAAATAAAGTGTGTTACATACCTCATCAAGCCGTAATAAATGAGCAACATCTTACAACTAAACTACGTGTTGTTTTTGATAGCTCTTCAAAAACATCGAACGGCAAATCACTTAATGATAATCTTTTGATAGGACCTCCTTTGCAAAATGAAATAAGAGATGTCACATTGAGGTGGAGACGACATCGGTTCGTACTGATCGGTGATATTCGTCAAATGTATAGGAGAATTCAATTGGATGAGCGTGATAGAGACTATTTAAGAGTGTTGTGGAGACCTACTCCTGAGGAATAAATAAAACATTTTCGCCTGACGACTGTGACATATGGTACTTCATGTGCACCATATCTAGCTATTAAAACATTGAGACAGTTGGCTGAGGATGAAAGAGGAAATTTTGACGATCAGATAATAGACATTGTGTTACTGGATTTTTACATTGATGACCTACTGACTGGAGATTACACTGCAAAACGAGTTATAGAGCTGAAAAATGAACTAATAAAACTATTGCAAAATGGTGGCTTTACTTTACACAAATGGGCGTCAAACAGTATTGAAATAGAAGGAGCAGAACAGACAAATCGTAAAATTCTTGGCATCAACTGGAACGGATACACAGACAAATTTGAGTTAAAGATAGAACTTGTTCCATCAACCACAGAAATCACAAAGAGATCAGTACTGTGCGACATTGCAAAAATATATGACCCAGCTGGCTGGCTGGCCCCTGTTGTTGTCTTAGCAAAAGGAATGCTACAAAAATTATGGATTCACAAAATAGATTGGGACGATTACTTACCTGACGTTCTACTGCAAGAGTGGTTGACTTTTCGCAATCAGTTAATCAACATGCCTACAATAGAGCTTGATAGATGGATTGGATTTACAGATAATATTGTAAAGGTTGAGTTGCATGGATTCTCGGATGCTTCAACTGTCGCTTATGCAGCCGTCGTATTCTGCAGAGTTATAACACCTGATGATATTACTGTAACAATTATCGAAGCGAAAACACGAGTAGCACCAGTCAAACAAGTATCATTGCCAAGATTGGAGCTGTGCGGCGCGGTGTTATTAGCGAAGTTGCTGTATAGGGTTCGGCAAGTCTTGAGTGTTCCACCACAAGATACATACGCATGAACTGATGCTAAGATTGTTCTGGCTTGTCTGCAAAAATCACCTAGTTGTTGGACTACATTTGTTGCCAATAGAGTCACAGAGATTACAAACCTAATCGACAAAGAGAGATGGTTTCACGTGCCTTCAATAGACAACCCTGCCGATGTAGCGTCTCGTGGTATTGCGCCTGTTGACTTACCTGATCATCACCTCTGGTGGCATGGGCCATCATGGCTGCGTGCTCACAGCACATTGCCTCTGGAACCGTCGAGCTACGTAGAACCTACAAATCTAGAAGAAAAAGTGTCAGTGAAAGTTAATACAGTGCACAAAATCAGTGAAAAATGTGATACAAGTGGTAATGTGGAGGACATGGACATATTTGCTAGATACTCAAGTTTAAGTAAGCTTGTCCGAGTTGTTGCAATTGTTTTCAGATTTTATAATACTTTAAAACATAAAGTAAACACTAAATCTATGTTGAATTGTCCAAAGTATTTAACAACATCAGATTTAAAGAATTCATTCCATAAATTAGTAAAAAAATCACAAAAAGATAATTTAAATAAAGAGATAAACATAATAAAATCTAAAATTATAAATAACAAATGTAAAAGTTTCAACAAATTGAAAAAGTTGCATCCATTTTTGGATGAACAAGATGTTTTGAGAGTTAAAGGTAGACTCTGTAATGCGAATTTGGGTTTTGATAACAAACACCCCATCATTTTAACAAAGAATTGTAAACTTTCTTATTTGATTGTCCGTGATGCTCATTACAAAACACTACACGGAGGAGTTCAGTTGATGTTAAATTTTATTTGCGCTAAATATCACATCATTGGAGTCAAATACCTTGTTAAGCAAATAATAAGAGAGTGCGTTTCATGTGTTAGACATTCTGGTAAATCAAATATGCAGTTGATGGGAGACTTGCCCACATGTAGAGTCGTACCTCAAAGGCCATTCAGTATAAGTGGTGTAGATTTAGCTGGACCTGTAACTCTAAAATTGTTCAGTGGCCGAGGCTCAAATAGAACACAAAAAGGGTACATTGTTTTGTTTGTTTGCACTGCTGTAAAAGCAATTCATTTGGAATTGGTTACCAGTCTGAGTTCGGAAGCATTTTTAGCAGCATTCAGACGTTTCTCAGCCCGTAGAGGACATTGTCGACAATTAATTAGTGACTGCGGCACCAACTTCATTGGTGCTAGCAAAGATCTTATAGACTTACACACAAAATGTCTAAAAAACTTACCACCAGAAATCGCTGAAACCCTAGCTCAGAACGGTACCGATTGGAAATTCAATCCCGCTGGGGCCCCTCATATGGGTGGTCTATGGGAAGCTAACATTAAGTCTGTTAAAAGACACTTGTGTAGAGTTTTAAATGATACCAAGCTTACCTTTGAAGAGTATTATACATTGTTGTGTCAAATAGAGTCATGTCTGAATTCTCGTCCATTAGCCCCGCTAAACAATGAAAGTGATTTGGCACTCACACCGGGTCATTTTCTAATAGGCGAAGCACCTAATGTAATTGCAGAAGGAGATTTAACAGAAGTGAAAGTGCCCTATTTACAACGTTGGCTATACCTTCAGCAAAAACTGCAATACTTTTGGAAACGGTGGAGTCAAGAATATTTAGTAACTTTACAAAATAGGTATAAATGGACTGGGGTTCAGAGGAATATTTCTGTAAACGATATAGTATTGGTTAAGGATGAACGCTTGCCTCCTGCGAAGTGGCTTCTTGGCAGAGTTGTGGAAACTCATCCAGGTTCAGATGGTTTGACAGGAGTAGTTAGTGTTAAATGCAAATCAACAGTCATAAAGCGGCCAATTCATAAGTTGTGTTTACTGCCTGGTGAGTCTCCAGGACTTTAGAATTTAGATTTAAAGGCCTTGTAGTCCTTTGGTGGGCGTTATGTTAAGATTGTATTCATAATATGTAGTTCTAAAAGTTGTTCATAGATGGCGCTGTGCCTAGATACACCGCGGTGTCGTTTCGTTTACCGTACTGATGTAGTATCTTTGAGTTTTACAAATTAAATGAGTTTTGTTGCGGACCACTTTGTTTAATTCGTTAACAAGGCGCCTACGGGAAACAAAACCACAGCAGTTAACAAATGCAAAATCTATATTCACGAAACGACTTTCTACACTCATATTTTCGAGAACTGGTAGACCGGTTTTCATGTGTTTTACTTTGTTGGATTTGTCTTGACCCCGAATCGGGTAATAATGACATGTACCGGGGCCGGGGCGGGACGGGGCCGGAGCGAAACGAAGTTAACCGGGACCATTATACTTAGTAAATAAGAATTTGTGTCTGTCTGTTGTATTTTTTTTAATTGTTAGACATTTATTTAGATTTTGACATAATAATACCTTTCATCTATGGTTTTTATGGTACATAGATAAAAAAACTTGTAGATTCATGTTTGCATTTTTTTTATTGATAATTAGAATAAATATGCTTTACATTATCTCATATTACGTTTTTACTTTAACTTGGGCTCACTTGCGCATATTAGGACCTTTTTGTCTTTATCAACATCAATGAAACTGACAGAAACAGTACCGTAACCATGAGTTGCTGTCGAAAAGTCATAATCGTTTGCTGTAGTCGTTAGCGAGTAATCACGCATCGAGTAGATTTCACAATAGTCGTACCCATGAGTCGCGTTGACTCGTTAGCAACAACTCGATAGTAAAAGTCGATACAAATGTACTATCGTAAATACGCAATCGTAAATAACTACACACCTAAATGGCTGTTTCTTTCTAGCACACTAAAAAGACAGAGATAGCTAACAGAAAACGTCTCGGTAACCCTGCCAATTGTAAGCGTCACAGAGCACCGGTGTAGGTTTAGTTTTACATGTGTTAGTTACCGTTTGCTTTTCTCGTCATTAACTGTGTTTTCCGAAAAAAGTGGTGGCAAGCGCTTTCAGGCACAGAGATGACATTGATGATGAACAAGATGGCGAATTGTATCTTGTGTTGTGATTATATTTTTGCTTTGTTGGTTAAGTCTTTGCCTCGAATTACAGAATTACTATAAAATATTCGGGCACGACGGGGTCGGAAGATAAAAATTTTGCTAGGGCCGTCAGTACATTATAAATTAAACAATAATTCACGCTTCATTATGCTAGTAAGTAACTTGAAACGGTTTTTCTCGATGGCTTCTGTCACGTTTGTCATTCACTGTACCTATTTGCTGTGAAAACTGAGAAAAGCGTTAGTCGTTGACGAAAACATTTCGATAGATTTTTTACCAAGTGAATCCATACTGACGATTTTAGTTCCGCAAGTGACCGCTAGAAGTGCTGTGAAATTTTCCATACACTTTTTTTATCGTCACTAGTGAGTTCAACCGTATACTCATGATAACGATACAAAAAATAATTAATCTACAATAAATCGTTTGTACAAACTCAAGTTTTTTATTAATCATAATATACTTAGTATCTACACAACCTTTCAGGATTACCTCAAGTACCATCAAAAACCTTTGCTTTTTAGAACACTATGCTTAAGATAGTTCTAGTGTGCCAATTGGTGCAAAATAAGTTTTTTTTTTTAAATGTACTTACGATTTTGTATTTCTTTAGCGCTGTCAATTCTCCTTACATCAAAAGGCAAAGAGCAAATGTTTTACAAGAATAAAAAGTTCTACAAGCAAATCGAAGGCGTTGATAAGATAAGGTGGCGTTGCACTAAGAGAGGCTGCAGGGCGTTCTACTGTGTCGTCTCTGGGGTCATCACTCGGAGGCAAGAGGTCCACAATCACTTCGACGGATGAGATGCCAAAGAATTGTCAATAATCGTTTATCACGAATACGTTCGTGTCGCATAAATGTGTGCGCTTTGTAGGTTTAATTTCAATTTCCCATTACAGTGTAACGTCATGCCACAATATATAATAATTACACATTTAAAATTTTGACTTGGAGTGCCCATTATTATACTAAACCTAAAAACTCGTCGCAGTTCGTACCATAAATCACTTTTTAACAAGGATGCACACGCGCAATAAATTGCAATATTGATTGCACAAAATGAATGTACAACCCCATTATCAAACATTAATGTTATCGATAAGCGCACGTAACAAACATCACGCATCTCGGTGTCTCTGAGACGTCACCCATAAACAGGCAAGTGCAAAGAGAAAATGATGTGCGCACATTTTGTGACTCGTCCTGCCGCGAGTCTTTGGGTTTACTGCAGGGTTAAATGTATTATTGTAAACTTTGTATGTTACTAATGGCTGCGAAGTCTCTAAATATCATTTTTTTGTATAAAAGTATCTATCTATTAATGGTTTTGGTGAGGCAATTGTTAAATGATAAAAACACATTCGTATTACCTATTATAAGTATCTGTTGGTACCTAAATGCTAGATTTATCTTTATCCATTAAATAATATCTATAACAAAGTATATGCTACTATTCATCATCATTATCAGCCAAAGGACGTCCACTGCTGAACATAGGCCTCCCCCACGGCTTTCCACAGCGACTCTTCACTAGCGGTCTGCATCCAGTTTGATCCTGCGATCTATATTAGGTCGTCTGTCCATCTTGTTGGTGGATGTCCCACGCTGCGTCTCTGGTCATAGGGTCTCCAATCTAGAACTTTCCTGCCCCAACGGCCATCAGTTCTTCGCGCTATGTGTCCTGCCCATTGCCACTTGAGCTTACTGATTCTCAAGGCTATGTCCGTTACTTTAGTTCTTCTACGTATCTCCTCATTTCTGATTCGATCCCGTAGAGAAACACCCAGCATAGCCCTTTCCATCGCTCGTTGTGTGATTTTGAGCTTTATTATAAGGCCCATAGTAAGAGACCATGTTTCGGATCCGTATGTCATCACTGGTAACACACACTGGTTAAAGACTTTTTGTCAGCTACTATTATTACTTTTTAATTAACTTTTTCTAATTGTTTTATAATAATAAACGTATTCAGCATTTTAGATTTTAAATTGAAAAATCATATTCAATTCATCATCTTCTTATCTTTTTATAGTTTGACAAATATCTTTTGAGGTATCATTAACAAAATTAGTTATAACTTCCATTAAATAAATATATATATTTCCATTAAACATACGTAAAAATTTAATAAAACAAAAGTGTAAGTGTATCATAGAACTTTTCAAATGGGTAATTGTTTTATGTCATGAACAAGAATAATGTCACAGTATACTCAACTGCCACCAAACGTGATTGAATTTTGGATATAACAGTACAGTTAAAAGTACAGATCATACAGGATCACAGCTCCAGGCAAAATGCGGTGGAGGTGCAGCTCTCACTCCAAGTTTAGATGCAAAGCCATAGGCATAGCCATCGTACACACCCATGACGACCGATCTTGTACAATTTCAACAACCACACTACGAGTTAGCAATAATAATGTTGATTAAAAGTATATTGTGTTATTAAAGCTGTGGGCTAAACGCAAAATTTAGGCTTTTTCATATTATTTATTAAAAGACTGAAAAACATTCTCGTTAATTTCATAAATTTGTATTGTTCATGTTAATAATATACCGTGTAAAGTGTGCGTTAATTGAAGTAAATATTATATGTACGACTATAAGTAGAGAAGTTTGAAATTGAATAATTTATTTTCTGAATTTTCAAAACAGGTCATTACTGGTGTTCATGTAAGTGAATGCCACAATAATTTTTACTTTTTCTATATAACATGAAACCGTTTCAGGCTTGCAAGCAACCATCACAACAAACGCCAGAGGGAACGAGGTACTGCTAGCCGACGGTTACAAGTTTAGGAAGAACGGTGACGGAAAGAGCAAAATAAGATGGCGGTGCACCTCACATGCCAAATATGGATGCCGAGCAGCCATACACACGATCGATAACGAAATCGTATACTACAGAAATGAGCACACGAACTCTTATAAACATAGCTACGATTATTTTTAATTTAATTAATATTTATTGTTTTTAGTTTGTATCTGGGTATATTTTAATGCACGCGTAGTGGATTTAATTTACTCTGTAAGTTAAAAAACTGTTAAATTAAAACATATATAGAAGAAGAAATTTTAATCGTGAACTATCCTCTCGATCTTTTACATTTTTTTTTTGTAAAGAACTGCTAAGCTTTTCATTCTAATTATTATGTATGATACTACACCTAATCTATACCTACTAATGTTATAATGCTGAAGAGTTTGTTTGTTTGTTTGGACGCGCTAATCTCAGAAACTACTGGACCGATTTGAAAAAATATTTTTGTGATGGATAGATTTTTTAGTAGCTTTGTCAGGCTGCGAGGGTAGGAGAGAAAGAAAATTTAAAACGCGTGGACGAAGTCACGGGGGACCGCAAGTTTGGAATAAAGAGTTTATTTATTTATTTTTGAAGTTTTTTTTAATGACATAAACTATATTTAAACACTTAACATTTCTCTTGTTTTTATTTCGAATTTTAAATTAATTTATGTTTGCAATTGATTTTAATATAGTTACTAAAAGTAACAAACATTAAAATTTATATCGAATTTAAAAAGTATGATGACAAATGCAAATAATATAAGAGCAGAGAAGAGTGAGCAGTGCTTCGAAAGTCGTTGAAACTGTTTGGGTGTGCTCCTAACAGTACGGGAGAGGCTGCAATACGACGATTCACATACACGGTTCAATGGTTGTTAAAGCTAGAACTGTTAATAATAAAGTAGTTCATCATAAATCGGCTTGCTATACCAGTCACTAAAAATTAAATACTAGCATACAAACATCCCACCGCTGGGCAAGGGATGTCTAACCTCACCTCAACTAAGAGTGCGTACCAGTATAAGAGTTTCTATAATGCAAGCGATCGGCTTTGCTCGGCGACTAAAAATAATATTATTCGTTATAAAATGCATAATTAATATTATTGGTACTTTAGATATATATATTGTTGTTGTATTTAGTGATGAAAAAAAAAAGTTAATTACGTGAATTGTTTGGATCACTTTGTGCGCACGTAATGTTCTCTCGTTGAAAGATGTAAGTAGTATTTCACAGAACAATAACCATGAGGCCTTCTATTTGCGTTTTTTTGTAATTTATTATAAATGGTGCTATTTAGCATTTGCCACTTGTCAGTTTCATTATGTTGTATCCACAGCACGCGGTGGCTATGTGCTGATGGCCATGTAACGCATGACGCAGCGGCATTTTCCAATAAAATTACTATCCCTTTGGAATAGAACGACAAAAGCGAGATATAACTAGTAGCAAACTGTGTGATAAAAAATAAACTTTAAAAAAAAGTAGAACTGTCTACAAAATACAAAAAGAAATGAGATCCCATCAAAATCAATACTTGACAAAAAAACCAAGTCTCGCAACTCAGTTGTTCTGCGGTAAAAAGTTGTGAGATCTGTGTAATACCAAGTCGGTTATTAATTTATTCAGTCTCTACTTGAGCGACTTTCTGTCTTAATACGTCCAGTCTCTAAGACCACGATCGTGGTACATAACAATTGAAAATGAATTGTGTCTGGAATCTCCGTACTCGAAGCATTAAGTTGTTACGTAATAATTAACAGCATCTTATAGTGACGCATATCAATATTAAAATTCTTTAATGTTTTATATAAACATATTGAGACTTGGCCATCGCCTGAAAACACGTGTAAATTCAATCGCCTGAAAACACATGTAAATTCAATTATTTAGTGCGATGTCCAAGTCTCAATATATTTATATAACACATTAAAGAATTTTAATATTGATATGCGTCACTATAAGATGCTGTTAATTATTACGGAACAACTTAATGCTTCGAGTACGGAGATTCCAGACCCAATTCATTTTCAATTGTTATGTACCACGATCGTGGTCTCAGAGACTGGACGTATTAAGACAGAAAGTCGCTCAAGTAGATACTGAATAAATTAATAACCGACTTGGTATTACATGGATCTCACAACTTTTTACCGCAGAACAACTGAGTTGCGAGACTTGGTTTTTTTGACAAGTATTGTTTTTGATGGGATTAAATTTACTAATACCCAGATGGATCACACAATTTATATAGTCGTTCCATTCACATGACATCAATCTATTGGAAACAACCCCGAAGGAATTCAAAAGGCAGCCGAAAATGATAGACATCCATAGAAAATGATATAATAATAATGGTGTATCCACAACGCGCGGAGGCATTGCCGGAGGTCATACGTCAAGAACGTCAGATACTATGGAAAATGAATAAAATTAATATTGCTATCGGAATAGAAGGACAAGTAAAAGTTGTCAAAATATTGAACATGCAGCTCTAGTGTAAAACGAAATATTATTTCATTATACAAAATATTCGTACATGTGCATTCCCTGTGCTATTCTGTCTTTACTTTTTACGTAAATTAACGTTTGTAGAATAGGATAATCAAACTGCTTACTTTAAATTTGAAGCACATTGGTAAATATAAGTCGTATATAAAGAGGCTTCGATTTGGACTAATTTACCTGTTGCATGATTATTTGTTGGGGTTATTCTGCTGTAATGAACAATAATCAATCACCGATCAAGTTACCATGTTTCAACAGAAATATTCTTTAAAATATACACAATTTGCTGTGATAGTTGATGCTTGATGGTCAAAGTAATGGCACCGACTCCAAAAAGAAATTGTTTGCCTAAAACGGATTCCTTACCTTTCAATGGTGAAGAGTTTATTTAAGACTTTTTAGTGCATTTTGGTTTTGAAGTCGGTTTTTACTTTTTTTTAAAAGTTTATTTTATATCTTCATATTTAGTGATTACACAAGAGGGGGGGGGGGGATTTGCACCTTATGATTCTATTTTTTAAGAAGCTACAAATTACCTTGCATAAGTTCCGTCATTATAATTATTGAACTCCTAAGCGTTAAGGAGTTCCACCATCAGCTCAGCCCCACAAGATGTTGACTATCAGACGTAACAACACGTCAACATTAAGATTCTAGTAAAGAAACACTATACGTGCCTTTAAAATTTGAGGGTTTCCCTCGATTACACCAAGATCCCATCATCAGATCCCAAAATGGAAAAAATGGGACCAACTAGAAGATACATCCTCTAAGTAGGTGAACAATTTTTTCGATTCGGTCAACAAACGACTGAGATATGAGGTAACATACATACAAAAAAAAAAAAACATGCAGTCGAATTGATAACCTCCTCCTTTTTTTAAGTCGGTTAAAAAGAGATGGGAGATGCGAAGTAGCAGAACCGTTTTAAGCAGCTATCAGTCAGTTCAGAAGCTTGCTGAAAATTTCTCTAATTTGAGTTTTTGAAAATTTATGTGAAATTGTGTATATTTTGAAGAAATATTTCTGTTGAAACATGGTGACTTGATCTGTGATTGATTATTGTTCATTACAGCGGAATAACCCCAACAAATAATCATGCAACAGGTAAATTAGTCCAAATCGAAGCCTCTTTATATACGACTTATATTTACCAATGTGCTTCAAATTTAAAGTAAGCAGTTTGATTATCCTATTCTACAAACGTTAATTTACGTAAAAAGTAAAGACAGAATAGCACAGGGAATGCACATGTACGAATATTTTGTATAATGAAATAATATTTCGTTTTACACTAGAGCTGCATGTTCAATATTTTGACAACTTTTACTTGTCCTTCTATTCCGATAGCAATATTAATTTTATTCATTTTCCATAGTATCTGACGTTCTTGACGTATGACCTCCGGCAATGCCTCCGCGCGTTGTGGATACACCATTATTATTATATCATTTTCTATGGATGTCTTTCATTTTCGGCTGCCTTTTGAATTCCTTCGGGGTTGTTTTCAATAGAATGATGTCATGTAAATGGAACGACTATATCAATTGTGTGATCCATCTGGGTATAAGTAAATTTAATCCCATCAAAAACAATACTTGTCAAAAAAACCAAGTCTCGCAACTCAGTTGTTCTGCGGTAAAAAGTTGTGAGATCCATGTAATACCAAGTCGGTTATTAATTTATTCAGTATCTACTTGAGCGACTTTCTGTCTTAATACGTCCAGTCTCTAAGACCACGATCGTGGTACATAACAATTGAAAATGAATTGGGTCTGGAATCTCCGTACTCGAAGCATTAAGTTGTTCCGTAATAATTAACAGCATCTTATAGTGACCCATATCAATATTAAAATTCTTTAATGTTTTATATAAATATATTGAGACTTGGCCATCGCACTAAATAATTGAATTTACATGTATTTTCAGGCGATTGAATTTACACGTGTTTTCAGGCGACGGCGCGTATAGCGCGGCTGCGGCTCGCTCGGCGACATTCACCTTTCCGCGCGCCCCGCCACTGTCCCCGCCCCGCGCCCTCGCGCTAGCACCGCGCAGCGCGTAGTAACGGCCCGCGCTCACTCGCTAGGATCGCAGCGCGTGGTATAATAATTAATTTACAAGCTTACGCACTCGTAATAAGTACGAATACGCACGTAGGTACGTTTTTTGCATTAAATAATTTATTTTACACGTGTTTTCATGACCGGAATACCCATTTTTTGCTCGATTTGGCAGGGTGCACTACCATGTGCCTATATTTATATGGGACTAGCTTAAACCCGAGGCTTCGCACGCAATAATAATAACTGCTGTAAAACATCGTTACGAATAATGCCAATATTGAAAAATTTAACTAAAGACTTGGCTATATGGGCTTAATTTTCTTTGCGGTCTTTTTTAGATTTTTTAGTTTTTCCTTAATTCATACACCAAACACTACTTATATTCCAAATTTGAAGCTTCTAGGTCTTCTAGAAGTGCCTTAGAATTTTGATGATCGGTGAATCAGTGAGTGACAAAATTAAGAAATTTGACCCGTTATGATTCTTAAAATACTGGTTCAAATTGAATGAAATTTGAAATATACCGTGTCTTTACAATGTTTCATAGTTACTGAAAATTTCAGTCTTCTAGTTTTATCCACAACGAAGTTACAGGGGGTCGAAAATGGTCTGAATTGCTTCGAGAAAAGGATGGTACGGCCGTGACGCTTTTTTTCTCGACTTGGTGGGGGCACTGCCGTGCCCCCAGATTACTTTAATATCTAACTTGGAACAGCTTGGAGTATATTAACATGTCGTAATTTTCAAATAAATAGCTGCTATCGTTTATTCGAACTGGTATTTATAACAGTTACATTTAAATTTATTTCCTGGCAACACCGATATATTTTGGAGGGGAGTTTTGTATTCGGGGAGAGCGCGGAGTCCGGCAGTGCAGTTGGTTTGCGGCATCAAGTTGAAGAGGTTGTATCTAAAGTTGTACCCAGTTCGAAGAATAAAAGTATTGAAAAAGTCTCAGTGTTATAATTTCATCACAAGTCAGAAGTGGTGCTGTCCCACGAGCTATGTCCGAGAGAAACTGTAAGTAGTTTTTATTATTCTTAAAGTGATTATAACGCTTCTCAGATATTAATAAACGAATTCTATATACAAACCACACTACATACACTGATTTCACACCCATTGCTCTCCGGAGTCACAGGCACCCCTTGTGGGCACTTTACACGAAGAGACAATGATGGTATTGAGTGGGCTAGTGCTTGCGCTGTTTTTGGTCGGGGCTACTCTCCGATAAAATAGGTGCAGCATTTGGCTCATCCATAACCATCAGATTAGACTGTTTCATTTTGAACATTGTATTTAAATATTAGGTTTAGAAGAACTTGAAATAACCTTACATTATTCTCATTAACCTCTGAAGCGTGTGTGAACGAGACACGATAGATATTTTATTGTTATGCCTGCAATTGCTTGGATATTGAAAAGTTAATTGCCATCAGAATTTCAACAGATTCATTTTATTTAAAGGTTATATGACCTTCAATAAAGTTATGAGAAGTTCTGTTGTCATGTGATATTAGTATTTGTTTAAAATGAAATTATTTGAAGGCCATGAAGCCATGTAGCCATGTATGTGTGCTGCGTAGAAAAATAATAGCCATGTAGGTGTGCTATTAAAATATAACCATGTGAAGTGATCTTTGTTTTTATTTGAAGTGAATCTGAAGGCCGTGTAGCCATGTAGGTGTGCTGTGTGCAAAAGAAGTAGCCATGTAGGTGTGCTGTGTGCAAAAGAAGTAGCCATGTAGGTGTGCTGTGTGCAAAAGAAGTAGCCATGTAGGTGAGCTGTAAAAATATAGTCATCCGAATTGATAATGATAGCTGTGCCAAATTAATGTAACTTAAAGTCGTAAATGTATGCTATTAGCATAAAAAGTAATATAATGTATAAGTGAACTCAGTTTTAGTTTCATTGCTAGATAAGTTTAAAGGTTTTGTTTTGTGCTATGACCCTGACGAGAATAATTTGCCTTAGACTGATTAAGTGTCAGTTTGTACTTTAATATGAGTTGCTTTCGTAGCTAAGTGTGATACCTGGTTGCTTTCTTTGTCTAGGATTAGTTAAGTGTGCTATGACCCTGACGCGAATAATTTCCCTTAGACTGATTAAGTGTGCCAGTTTGCACTTTAATATAAAATGATTTCGTAGCTAATTATGCTACTTTACTGTTTTCTTTGTTAGGGAATAGTTAAGTGCGCTATGACCCTGACGAGAGTAATTTGCCTTAGACTGATTATGTGTGTCAGTTTGTACTTTAATATGAATTGCTTTCATAGCTATGTATGATACATGGTTGTTTTCGTTGTCTGGGAATAGTTAAGTGTACTATGACCCTGACGATAATGATTTGCCTAAGACTGATTAAGTTTGTCAGTTTGTACTTTAATATGAATTGATTTTGTAGCTAAGTATGCTACCTAGTTGTTTTATTTATCGGGGAATAGTTAAGTGTGCTATGACCCTGACAAGAATAGTTTGCCCTAGACTGATAAATTGTCAGTTTCTTATTTCATATGAATTGATTTCGTCACTAAGTATCCCAACTGGTTATTTTCTTCCTCACTGGATAATTTTATCCCTATCGAGAATAATTTGCCTTCATACTGATAAGTGTGTCAATGTCAGACTGATTAAGATGTACTTCGATATGAATTAATTTTGTAACTAAGTACGCTACTTCATTTTTTTTCCATACCGAGAAATAGTTAAATGGGCTATGACCCTAATAGGAATTATTTGCTTTAGAGTGATTAAATGTCACTGCCAGACTGATAGTCACCGACAACTTTTATATGGATTGGTTTTGTAACTAAATGTGCCGAGTGGTTGTTTTTTTTCGTCGGGGAATTGTTAAGTTTATTACTTTTATATGGACTGATTTTGTAGCTAAGTGTGCAAATTGACAGGTTCCTTGTCAGATGATAGTTAAGTGTGATATTTCTCTGACGGAGGCAACTGTGGCTGATTATATGTCCGTTTGTACTCTAGTATGAACTGAGTTTGCCACGCGGTTACTCTCTTAATGACATAGTTTTTTTGATACAGTGATATAAGTTAATGGTAAACTTACAAGTGGCTAACATAGCTAGATAATAATCTTGATGCTAGGCAAAGTTATAATGGTGATGAAATTTTGAGTGCTATATTAATTACCTACCATAAATGAAAGATATTTTTATATGTAAAAGTTAAATAAAATATGCAATTTTTCATAAATATTACCTTATGCCCTTGTGCTAATTTTTTCATAATTGCTTTTATTTTACTTCTTAAAAACCCTTAAGAAAAACATTTACTCATAACTTCGAATTCATAATTGAAATTTTCTGGTTCAAAATTAATATTCTATTAAAGAATAAATGTTTTCTGCCTACTTGATTAAATTCAAATCATTTACTAGCGAAAATGTGTTAAAATATAAAATGCTAGTTAAAAGCACAGGTTCACAGGTTTTTACAAAAAGCAATGCAAGGCGTGAAAACTTTATTTAAATGTCATACAATATTTTGTCCCGTAGCGAAATCTAATTTATCAATACATGACAAAGTTTTTCATATTTTATTATTATAAATTATAAGTGTATTATTATTAATTTCTACTAAGTTATGAAGACTAATGATTATACAATAAAGGCATCTGATGAATCCTAATGATTTTGTCTCATGCGATCTGATGAGTCTGCATCACACGCGATGTCGCGCATGAGCTCGAAAGAAGCAAAGACCCCACGGTGAACGATGGAGGATGTCACTAAGAGGCAGAGCCGAGAAGGAAGACGTGTAGCTGGCTGGACCAACTCAAAGCTCCAAATTATACCCTAATACAGCTTTGGGGCAATTTTGGGGGTACCTAATGCTGAGCAGCACAAGAAACTGTCACTGTTTTCAATGCCTCTTTTCAAGGAGTTGACTATGTTGTAGTAGGTATTCAATTTAAGTCGGTACATTTTATTAGCCTTGAAATAATTTTCTGCGTTATAATACACTTTTGTAATGACCTACCCTCTTGAGGGTTTCCTCTTTGTAACAATTGTTTTAAGTGTAGTATTGGTAAGTCTATAAAACATTCTGATGATTCATAAAAAAAAAATCATTTCCCCATGAAATAATCAATCAAATAATCCCAAAGAGCAATATTAAGCAGCTAGTATAGCTGGAGTTTAATTTTTCTAAAGACATTCTTATGAATAGGCTGTTTGCCTAAGCTTTTAAAAATTTAGACGAAATATTATTTGAAATTTAATTTAAGTAAATCGTAAAGCAAGTACCTATTATATATACTGCCTTAGGCTCTATTTTACTGTTGTAGTTATCAGAACACGATATTTGACATATTTTCATCAAATACTGCATTATATGATTACATTCAGAACAACAAAAATAATACATAATAGCAAGCTTTCATTTTTAATTCTTACAACTTACATCATTGTATATTTTTCTTTCGATGAGTTTTATAAACATATCATAGTGTTTCTGTTACTAAACCGTCTTTGTTTTCATACTATGAAAACAAGTACCGTATCTTACATAGGTCTCAGTGGATTAAATTAGTAACACTAGAACCATTTAATATAATTTCCCCATCATGCTAAAAAACTATTACTTGATTCAGAATAAGGTTAATAAATTTGGGAAAATAATGCTTATTTTGTGTGTATTCATCTTAACTTGCAATTTCTTGTGCGCACAACCAACCATTCCCTATCGTATGGGTTGTTTTTGCTGAATTTTGGGTTCACAAAAAGGGTATGATTGTGATTTCTTTTTTAAATTAAGTAAAAGTACACCACAGCTTTTTGCTTGATAAACCTTAATTATTTATTGCTCCCAAAGAATACAATTCACTTGACCAAAGATATACAAAACACAAATGGTATTAGGAATTGCAAACAGGTGACATGTTACACGAATTATTTTTATTTTTACTTTTGGCTAAACTTTAACAAGAATCGAGTCATTCATTAAGTATCAATAATGTTGCGGGTGGTATTGATAAAAGTTTCGTCCTAACCGGTTCTCCGTTCGCATTTGAGAAACGCATTACGTAACTGTAAGTAATTGTAAATTTTTTTTATTATAATTTTATAAATAATAAGTGTTATAAACTTTTAATCTAATTTGATGATTTATTGGATTTGAAATAATTTATACACTATTAAATATCGAGATCTTTTAGGAAATGTTGTATCATGCTTCTTTTAGCAGATAAACTGAATATGATTTAGTTTTTAAGCTGTCTGGCAAATATTTGGTACATTACACCTTGATAATGTAAAAGCAATACACTGCACTTTTTATAAATAAAATATTTAGGTTACATTACAAAACTTTATTAGCTATGTTTGAAGGTTAGTAAATGTAAGATCACTATTTACAGACGAATAACATTACGACTTAAACTCTCAAAACATTCTAAAGCGTATTTTATTCAATTTAATTCTTTATAATGTGCACTTAGCGTTACATAAACTATAACTTAATTAACAAATTGCACTTTAAACTTAGTTACCGCTAGTTAATGAGTAAAACTAAACAGTTTTAATGTAGTGCATCTACAAGTCTGGTATTAAGCAGCCGCTTATAAAGTTACAAGTTACGTTTGTTGAGAACGTTTTAATGGATTTTGAAAGTTATTTAATTTTTTTATGAATATTCAGAGTACGCAAAAGTAAACTTACAATAGTTGAAATCGCCGCTTTTGATGAATGATTAGATCAATTGACAACCTTAAATAAAAACACTGAGACGGTTGTAAGCTTGAGTCGAGGTAGTACACAAAATCTGCAAGATTTCAAAATATTTTTTAAAATATTAGTTCTACAGCTTATAATTACTCAATGTAGACATTGTTGCTGTATAATCAAATCAATGGGCATTTTTTTTATAATTTTACGAATTCATAGCATTTTATCACCATTTCCATGAATGATATCTATCATAAATTATCGCCATCTAGTGATGGTGTTGGCGACGCTGTAAGAACAATATTTAACAATGTTTGCTGGCACAAATATTTTATCTGCCATGTTTAATGTTGTACAACGCTTGAATTATTTGCTTTATTTTGACGACCCGTTTGGTGTAGTGGTCGAGAAATCGCCTACTACGCAGTGGGTTGCGGGTTCGATCCTCGCACAATACAAACATTTGTGTGCATGAACATGTCTGTTTGTATTGGTCTGGGTGTTTTCTATGTATATTATGTATGTATTTACAAACAAAAAGTATTTAAGTATTATATCCGTTGTCTGGCACCCATAACACAAGCTTTGAGTAGCTTACTTTGGGACTAGATGGCGATGTGTGGGACTGTCCAAAGGATATTTATTTATTATTTTATATAAAATAAAATAAGACCCAAAGAAAACTAAATTAATATTGATTTACAGTTTTAATTATAACTTAATCTTGATAAATCTTACCGAAATTGTATTCAAATTATTTATATGCTGTTTCGAATGGTTAAATAGATCAATAAGAAGATATATTTGTATTTAGATTTAACTTTAGCACTAGACGGTCTGGTATATACAAACTGTTGAAATATAATGTAGAATATTTGATATTACTGCGCGAATGTCGTAATGACTCAAGGAAATTATTAATTATCTGAAACAAATTTTATAAATACTTTCTTAGCATTTTGCAACCAAATTTTTTATTATTATATCATTTTCATTTATTTCATTATTATGAGTGTAAAATGAAAATTTCATGTTTTATTTATTACACTATAATTTTCTTGGCATTAATAATTAT
Organism: Pyrausta purpuralis; assembly: GCA_963924145.1. Taxonomy (NCBI): domain Eukaryota; kingdom Metazoa; phylum Arthropoda; class Insecta; order Lepidoptera; family Crambidae; genus Pyrausta; species Pyrausta purpuralis. The sequence goes on from OZ001643.1 coordinate 28,441,558, forward strand.
TCATGCACATGTTAAATTATTTAAATTCCGTTTAAAAACTTTAGATTGCACTTAGATGCTATTTTTACTATTCAAAATCATAAGGTAATGTTTGGTTATTTATGTACTCGTTTCAACCCAACTGAACTGCAAGCCATTCGAGCGCCAGGAGGCTGCTCGATGTAGGACGGCCGAATGTCGTAATTTTCAAATAAATAGCTGCTATCGTTTATTCGAACTGGTATTTATAACAGTTACATTTAAATTTATTTCCTGGCAACACCAATATATTTTGGAGGGGAGTTTTGTATTCGGGGAGAGCGCGGAGTCCGGCAGTGCAGTTGGTTTGCGGCATCAAGTTGAAGAGGTTGTATCTAAAGTTGTACCCAGTTCGAAGAATAAAAGTATTGAAAAAGTCTCAGTGTTATAATTTCATCACAAACAATAGTAAATATTATATTCCAGGATCCGTACAAATCGTCATGTCCAGGAGAGGCAAGCCTCTTCTATGCGTAGACACGTACTTCAAGAAAACGAAGAATAATACTGGAAAGACAGTTATTCAGGACTCTATGTACTTAGAATTTAAAAACGGGAAATTGATTTGTTTTAATAATGATCCTCATCATGAACATGTAAAGTACCTATTTCAATATTGGATTATGTAGAATTATTGTAGTTTAATTGTTTCATATTAATAATTTGTATTGTTTTCAGTTTTATGACAGCATTTTTTTAAATATCATTTTTGTTATTATTTTTGTACGTTGGTGCTTTGTCACTAATACTCTAAAATGATGTAAGACAGCTAAGATCATAATTATCGGTTATTATAAATGTTGGGAAAATTACAATCTTTGAAAGTCTCTTACTATAATCTAAAAATCTCTTACTATAATTATGATAATAAGATGGGTACGCGACGCGAAGTTTTAAATAATTATAATGCATGTTTTGTATTTTTTTAACTAAATAAACTTTTAAAATGATTGCATTTATTTATTTCACACAAGGCTGAGTTTAAAGATAATTTGTATTGTAACTTAAATATCCCATAATCAGTTTTGGTTTCATGTGGTACAACGTTTTTTTTACAAGCATATTTTTGTTCACAATAAGTAATATATATATCCTTTATATTTATACAATAAGTAATGTTTTTAATATTGAATTAAATTCTAAGGTTTTATTGTTCAGGACAAGTACAAATGATAACTTCGATGCAAGGCAAGCCGCTGCTTTACTTAAATGGTATTAGAAGTCCACGGCTCATATGACCCAGAAAACAAGATGGTTATGCTAATTGATTATCTAGATTTGCAGTGACCGCGGAAAGAAGTTGTCAAAAAACAGATATGCGCAGCTTACGTCAAATCAGTGCTTATTCAGACGCCAACCGAGTTGAACCAAGAGAAAAATTACATAAAAATTGGTTACACTTTGCGTAATATGCGGTTCAAGGACACGAAAACCTAATACGCTTCCCAAGGTTACGTTCTTAATGGGTTTTAATATTTATATCAACGTAAAAACACAGAAAATACGAAAATCTCAAATAGGGTTCAATGTTGCCGCTTATAACATAAGATTGATTTCCCACACTTGGGGGAGAATTTTGATAACAATGTATTACCTAATCAAAAATACATGTAAGAAGCATCTTAAGCTTTTAAGAAACGTCTCTAAAAAAACTAAAATGGAAACAAAAGTTTTTTGGGCACTCGGCTCGATCCTGCATGACAATAGATTATACTGTAATGTTTGACCTGATACGCTGGTGGATACATCGCCCTTTTTTAACAAAAACGATGGTTTTCTTAAATTTGGAAGCAAAACTTAATGTTTAATTAGTACCTATACCTACCTACTTTTACGCTAGTTATAATCCTTTGTAGAATTTACTTATTTAATACATAAATAAGCATTTAGTTATTTATATTTAATATCATAAAAGTATTTCCGGAATTCTGAGTAACATTGTGAAATAAATGACACGAATAACGTAATTTGTATAATAAATCAATTTTGGAAGAGGATGAAAAACATTATGTTAAAATCTGCCTTGTTAACTGCCTTGATACTGGTGCACTGACCTTAAATGATTTAGTTCTCTTAACTGTTAATCTATTAGAGGCACACTGTAATCGAAATTTAAAAAAAAAGGTATTAGGAAAATAAATCATTACTTGCTTTAAATATCCGACAACCAAACCTACCATTTCTTTCATATAAGTTCAGGCATCATGTTGAATGTTCTTTTAAGAGTTTTGAAAAGTTCTTTGTACTGATACAAATGCCTAATCCACGTCTAATGCACTTTTTAGTCCTACAGTGTTGTTATTTCATATTATTGCATCCTACATTTGTAAATTACTTTATTTTAGCGGCCAACTACCTCATATGTGTTTAACTTTTTTGTTTCAGAAACATTTGATTTCATTGTGTCTAAAAAGGGGAAGACATTGCTTAAATACGGCAAATACACGTACTTCAAGAGATCTGGGAACGCTGTAAAAACGCGATGGCTCTGCTCCACCCACCACAGCCGTGGCTGTCGTGCTGTCATCCACACTGTTGAAGACAAAGTTATTAAGATAAATGATGTGCATAACCATCAAGATTAAGAACTAGTAGAAGTATGGGTGCGCTTACACACGAGCGGCACGAGCTACAGCTTAAGCTGACGCTGACGGCACGCGGTATGCCGTCGTCGCATTAACGGCAGGCAATTTCTAACAAAGGCGCAAATAAATTAACAGAAAATACGATTTACAGTCGAGTCTCTGTTAAGTATAAGTAGCTTTTGAGCATTATATTAATAAATGCATAATTCGTTATTTATTTACACCTACAATCCCATCGATGTCGATATCGACGATTATTAACTACAAATATCTGTATCGATATCTTATCGATTAAATAATGAATCGTTACATCCCTAATTAAAATCATACACTTCGTTTTTTATGAGGACAGCCAAACATTAAGGCTTGATCCACCTATGAAGAACATGTGACAGAACACAATTTATACCGCCAAATAAATATTGTTTATATCATCTGCAAATATTTCATAAACATCATCGTCAAAATATGGAAAGTTACTTTTGTATAACAAAAACGATAGCGGCTCAAATATTGATCCTTGATTGTAAACAGGTTAATGGATGGTTGCTGTTACTTATTTCGGCAGAAAACTTTATTCAATATGTAAAATTCTAAAACGTGTTTTTGTTTTAGAAATATGTGAATTTATGGTTTTAAGAAGGGGGACGCCATTACTTAGATACGCATATACGCATACGCATCGTGACTGTTAAGGTTAAGTTAAGTTAGCCTGTAAAGTCTCAATAACGGGAAAATGCCTTACCACACCTATGAGGTAGTTCGAGCGATAGTCCACCACGCGGGCTCAGTGCGGATTGGTGAATGGGTGTTTTTTAAGGCAAGCGACTAACCCTGCTATCAGATCTAATCAAGCCGCCTCTAAGGCCTCTGACTAGACTTTACGACTAATATAAACCTTACTTACGTGCCTTTCGAAACACGGAGATACTGGTGAACTTGTAGCAATGGTAGCAGCGCTTTGTTAGTGATACCGAAGTGAAGCAACCTACAGCGCGGTCGTGTTTGTATGGGTGATCATTCCGACTATATAAGTGCATCGCGACTGTATTGCTGCTAAAAGACGCAGTGTGCATGGGGTCTGACAAGTGTGCACGGTACCTACTGAGTCCTGCCAGTCAGTATCGTAAAAAAAGTAAAGATATCTTGATATAACATGTGTCTATTCACTAACTTAAAGGGCATTTTTGACTTGACAATAAAATAACTTTTGAATAATGACATTACCTAAGCATACCTACCTTAATTTTTTCACTTGCTTCATTTCTACACCTTTCTTGACTTTAAATTTTAACGGTTGGAACCAGATGGAACGTTCCATTCATATAAAGAAATAAAAATAGCTCTTTGGATCCAATTTATAATTAATCTACTATATAAAAATAAGTCGGGTTTTCCTTCCTGACGCTATAACTCCAGAACGCACGAACCGAAATTCACCAAACGAAATGTTACAAAAAACGAAGCCATCTGGTGGCGAAACGGAGTTTGCGGGGTTTGCTAGTATTTTATACTTATTTATAACGCCTTTAGAGAAATCACTGTTCTCTATCTTAGTGTAAAGGACAGTGGCTTGCTATGCTACCGACATGTACTGTACTTAATAATACTTACTTAATTAGTTATGTTAATATGTTATTTCGGTAAATAAAATACATTCTATTTGTGCAGATGTGTATACCGTGAGGCTATCGAGGAATGGCAAGAAAATAATAATATTGAATGGATTATCTTATTTCAAGAAACAATCAAGTAGATCTAACATTGAACGCTGGGCCTGTTCCACTCATCATAATAGAGGGTGTAAAGCTGCCTTGAAAATCTTTGGAGGCGAAATCCTTAGCAAGAATACTAAGCACTTCCATCAAAATATTGAATAAAACTTAATAAAAAAAATGATTCATCAAAGTCACGTATGCACATAATTTCACTTCATTTAGTGTAAAAATAAAATAAATCGTGCACATATATTACATGTGCACAAATTATTTTATTGATAATTTAAGTAATTTTATTGTAACTAAGCTTGTAAGCTTCATGTCGAATTAATTATCCTGAATACAGTCTACTTTGCTTGCTTTTTGAATTTTTCATGTTCCTCTTTCATAAAATGGTTTAAGTGTGTAGGTTAGTATCACTGAGATAACATTTATTTTCCATATTATCTTGGGAATTCCGCCCTGTTGGCCATGTTAATATAAGCCTTAAGTATGAAAATATGATTTTTGAAATAATAGAGAGTTATCTGTTTTACAGATTATTGTACAAGACTGTCTAAAAACGGAAAACTATTGATCATCTACGACGGTTTTTTATGCTTTATGATAAGAAATTTCAGTGGAAGAGAAACTTGGGCCTGCTCATCGCACCACACCGAAATATGTAAAGCGAACTTGAAAATAGTTGAAGGAGTAGTCTTACAGAGCGATTTTGTACATAATCATGAACCTACTCGTCAGGATAAGAACAACTAGTGTTAGCATCACGGCTGTTTTAGTTAACTCTAATATTTTTAGTTGAGCCAAAATTACAGCTAAGATCGAACTTTTTCTTTTTCAAGACTACTGAATCAAAAATAAAACCGGAGTGGTATGTTGCAAACGTAGAACATTTCAATAGTATGAGATTAATTGATTCTGTGATGTGAGTTTTCAGTAATGTGATTTCACTCCTTAGGATTAAAAAGCAATAAAAGTAAAACGTTATTACTTAAAACTATAAATAAACGTAATACATAAACATCTCTTATTATAAACAAAAAATATAAGCATTTTCCTTTAAAATAGCAAAAGTCTTGGAAGATTTAAAAATTCTTTAAATTTGTAAGACATTCTGTAAATAAATTATTAGAAGAAGTTATGATAATTGTGGAAAATCCTTGTCTTTTTCAACCAGCAACTATCTTGAAGTGCTTCTGTATTCTTACGCCTTTATTTGTTGATCGAACGCCACGACAATGCGCATATTGTAGTTTATAGTCTGGCAGCCCGGTTGCCCCATTTTATATTTGCTTCAATAATATTATCTCCATAATAAATAACATAAAAAAATGTGATAGTTGTGTATTATAGTAACCGAGTCTAATAATAAAAATGCATATCTGTTTACAGTTCATTTTTAATAATGTGTACTTTTATAGCTTGAGGCAATAAAGCAGATATTTTGCTCTCACTTATTCCGCTTACTTCTATTGTACTTTATTTACTTCTATTGTAAAGTTTCTATGTCTCCCTTGGTATTTCTTTTTAATCTTTACCAGTGGTCCTGATGACTTTGTTCCCCCTCCCCTGTCTTAATTGCGGGGACGACGAATCTTATATAAAATAAAAGGCTGGTAATTCGGTAAGGTTAGTATGAGGTAAAAGTATACCGTTCTTTATATACATATTTTGTGTAATGTGAAAATTATACAAATATTATCATAGCGTCATAAACAATTAAATAGCTATCTAGTAGCAGTTTGCAGTAAATTAAGTAATAGGCCAGGCCGATGAGGTTACGGCTTTTTTTTTATAATGGACAATACCGACTATTATCCATTTAGCGAACCGCTTTATCGGTAAGTGCAATGTGTATAAGCAAAGGCGTTTCAAGTTAGGTACTTTGGCTCCAAGAAATCTAACCCGGATTTGGACCAACTAGCATCTTGCACCCGGACAACAGTTTGTCGTCTGATAGTTCAGGCGCTATGACAACTTCTGACGTCAGCGACGGTTAGCCGCGACGACGACGACGTTTCGTCAACGGCACGCCGACGCCGATAGTGTCAATGTGGTGTCTATATTTTTTGGTCAATGGCAACTACCACAGCCCTTTATATAGCCCGAGTATGGACCAGTCTCTCATAGTTGTGGTAGGGCCTTCGCCCAGGAGTTAGATGTTTCAGGCTAACTTTACTTTTTACAAGCGAGATAGGCATGATACTGACTGGAATCAGTTAAAAACATACAAATATCAGCAGCTGACAACAACTTAAAAGGAATATAATCGAACAAAATGTATATCACTCATTTTCAGTGCCGCATTTCGTGACATCCCAAAAAGGCAATCCAATCATAATTTTGAGAGGGTACAAATATTTCAAAAAGTACGGGTCGAATGAAAGAGAGACGTGGAGATGTTCTACTCACCACAACAAAAAGTGCCCGGCAAGTATTACTATTGTGAACGGCACCATCGCCGAAGTAATTGAAAACCATGTACACGGACCGAATGTTGTTTGATTTTAATGTAAGCCTTTTATTAATCAGTTTGAAAGAATAAAAAAACAAGAATAGCTTTCATTGTTAATTCGGATATAAGCCGAAATTCTATACTTATACATTTATTTTCTAAGCGGCCTAGTTCATTTTTATCATACATTTTAGGTTTTATGGATAATCTTACATGACGCGGGTGAAAGTGCAGGAGGCTGCTAGTTGAACCCTCATGTAATCATTAAAAATAATCCGATTAAATAAAATTAAAAAAGGTGAAAACCGACTTCAAAATCAAAATGCACTAATACCTTACCCTACCTTTTAAAGGAAAGGAATTCATTTTAGGCGAATAGTTTTTTTTATTGGAGGCGGTGCCATCACTTTGACCATCTCAAGCATCAAGTGTCGGAGCACCGTCACTTGATGATTTTCACTTTTTTTAAATATTTTTTCTAATAAAAACTTCTAATTGAAACTTGATACTTTTGTTTTTATTGATGCAACTGCTTATATATTTGCCAAATATTAGTAACACAAATGCCTTGGTATCTTTAATGGGTCACATTTTTTCAGTGAAATTCCTGAAGTCACGCCGCGGCAACCCCATGCTCCAAGTAGGAGAATACACATTTTGTATTAAGCGAATGAGACACGGAACCACTCAGTGGATTTGCTCTACTCACAATAACAGGAAATGTCGTGCCCTTATACACACGCATGGGAAAGACCTCACCAAAATACACAACATACACAATCATTAAACACAACATAAAGAAATCAAAATAATTGTCGAGCTAGACTAAATCGCACAGCACAAATTTTAGTCACCGATTCTATAGAGTTTACGTTGATATATTTCTTCCAGTCCTAAGGTCAGTCAGACCAGACCTAAGCTCTAAAATTCTTTAACTCACAGATGTAGTAATCCAAAGTTAAAATCCCTAACCAACGTACATTAACAAATTACAAATTGGTAGCTCTTTGTAGTAAAATACAATGTCAATTTCTAAGACTAGACACATTTTTTGCAATACCTTGCTGGTTCGATTCATTTTGTTTGAAAATAACAATACACATTTTGATATTCAATATAAATTAAAACAATTTATGTCACTCATATAAAAAAACATGGACGGACTGAGTACTGGTAAATTAAGGGGCCATATTAGATATTAGTGCTTCTATTGCAGGCCATATTATATGACATGCCTCAATACCATGGTCTTTTTTTATTATTATCATAGGCATAGTCATTCTTATCAGTAGGTTAAGGGATCTCCACTGCTGACAATACGCGGTGCTCTGCATTTGTGCGCACGTTTCTCAGCAATGTCGTTAAACACAATGACACGCACAATCACTTATTAAACTAACTAAAGAAATATACAAGAAAGCCCGTATAATATTTGTAACATTACTGATGTACAAAATCACATTTTAGAAAGTGAAATACATGTCGTGCCTGAATAAAAATTTTGTTTTCATTATTATAAATCATTTTTATTTTTTAGGTAATAATGTTTGCTATAGCATATTTTCAATCCATAACACTTGAACAAAAAAAAGGTTCAATTATGTTCGTAAAATCTTGCAGAGGACCATGCTTCAGATTGGACAGTACAAATATTACTCAGAAGAGTGATGGGCTAAGGACTCGATGTATATGTACGTCTCCCAGCCTTAAGCAATGTCGCGTTTATATGTACTGTGTACATAATATCATCAAACTAAATAACAGACAAACATTAGCAACTCACCCATACAACAGGAAATGTTAATTATACGGAAGTGAAGTAACAATTTGGTAGTGCAAGTTCACAAGCACTGATAAATAAATACATCTTCAAGTGAAAACTTCTTTTAATGAATGTAAAATTTAAACAATTACTATAATTTCTTAAAAAATCATTACATTAAACTTCTATGTCTCATATAATTTTAGTTAAGTTCGTGAAATCTCAACGCGGGAGAACCATGATCCGGATAGATCAGCACACGTACCGCTCCCAACTGGTGAAGGGGGCGAGAACCCGCTGGGTATGCTCCACTCACAACAACAAGCAATGCCGCGCTGCTGTACATACTTATGGGAATTTAATAGTAAAACTTTATGATAATAAACCATTAAAGTGCATGCGTATCAGGTTAATTAAGCAAATATTAATTTTGTCAGGTTTAAATAAAAGCGCAAAAGTTGAAGTTTTTGTTGTATAAGATAACAATATTTTGTACTTGATTTTAAATGCTTTATTTTTAAGAGTCATTGTGATCCCTAAATATTTTTATTCAAATAATTTTGGCTGATACTTTCCACCAAAATAAAGCGTGTTTATCTCATATCACTTTCAGTTAAGTTCGTGAAATCACAACGCGGAAAAACCATGCTCCAGATAGGGCGGTACACGTACTGCTCGCAACAGGTGTCGGGGGCGAGGACTCGGTGGTCGTGCTCGACGCACAACCACAAGCAATGTCGCGCTGCTGTACATACTTATGAAAATGAGATCATCAAACTTAATGATAAGCACAATCATTAGATATTTACATATCTATAAATAACAATAACAACCGAATAAAACCAATATGTGACCGTGCTTCATAATAAGTTAAATTTTATCTCATCCTGTAACAATCCCATCCCACCTGACCATGTTTTGGTCAATGACTCCTAACTCGGGGACAATGGTATGAGTAATACTTATTAAAAAAATGTTCCCTTCACAAAATGTCTTTAATTTTCACAACGTATTCGCGTAACTAGTAAGCTACGAAGAGCCGACCGAGCTTTAGTAGTTTTTCCTCTCACTCGATAGTATCACAATAATAAATTGGTTTTGCTTATACAATCATCCCTGAATCAGGGGTCGCTGACCAAAAGAACACCTGTATATGTAATTCTTAAGAAAATAATACAAGTAATAGAAACTTAAGTGGTGCTTTATTTTTCTGGTGCTTATTAGGTCCATCTCTTGGATCAATAGTCGATTTTGTATTTCCTGTCGCTGGTCTGGTCTGCTTGAAAATGGGCACATATATAGCTGTTTCAGTTATGTTCGAAATGTCACATCGCGGAAACCATGATTCAAATAGGACAGTACACATTTTGCTCTCAAATAGTCAAAGGGGCGAAAATACGGTGAATGTGTTCCACTCAACACAAAAAGCAGTGTCGTTCATATAAACGCACGTATGAAAACAAAAGTATTCAATTTAAACTTTTTATTTTATAACTTCTTCTAAAATCTCTGTGTAATGTTCCTTACGAAAGTATACCGATTTATTTTAAAGTTAAAATCTTTTTGTTTTAGTTCGGTTCGTGAATTCTCGCCAAGGCAAGAACATGATCTAAATTGATCAGTACACGTCCCCTCGGTTACAGGAGCGAGGACTCGGTGGGTTTGCTCCACTCACAATAGTTGTCGAGCGGCGGTACTCACGTATGACAGCGAGTTTATTAAATTAAATGACAAACACAATCACCAGAAAGTCGATGATACAAAGTAATGGTAGATTGAATCGAAATAAAAAGATTCCTAAAAGTATTTTTTAAATAAAATAAAAATATTTTCTGTAGAGTGAATGTAATATTAAGAGTATAATAAAATATTTTTCTAATCTCTGCTGAAATGAATTTTACCATACTCCATACCATACCTTTATTACATAACCATTAACTCGTAATTTTACTTCTACAATAATCTCTGCTGCTTGTAGTTGCGAAAGTATACCGTTTTTTTAGTTCTCTTCACCTCTACATTTCAGTGAAGTTCGTGATATCTCGTCGCGGGAAGACCATGATCCAGATAGGCAAGTTCACGTATAGCTCCCAATTGGTGTCGGGAGCGAAGACTCGTTGGGTGTGCTCCACGCATATCAACAAACATTGCCGCGCGGTCGTGCATACATATGACAACGAGATTATTAAACTTAATGACAATCACAATCATTGACTTGTTGATACAACACAATAGATTGATTTTTAACGGAAATAATTAGGTACTTAAATGTCAAATGAATTAAACTATGTAATTATTATTTTTTTAGTATTTTCTTATATGTGCTGATATTGACTGGAAGAGAATGGTATAAGGCATTAAGTCCGCCAATTGTACAACTTAGAGTGCAATAAAGTTGAAATAAAAACCTTTTTTGTCTCTGCACGAAACTCCGCCCCCCCCCCCCCCCCCCTATCCTACGAATAGTCTATTCCTTAAAGGTTGCCTGGAAAAGAACGCTCTTAGTGATAAGACCGCTTTAGTTGTACATATAATTTATGCTTATAAACTATTATTTATAATTTATTTTTTGTTTTCATAGTGTTTTGTCACTATACAAACTTAATTAAATAAATTGCACTTATAAAAAGCAATTTTAGCTTGTAACAGACGCGGAATCGAACCTCGTGTTTTAGCCCTAATGTGATGGTGGCCGAGTGGTATAGGCGCCCGCACAGCGTAAGCCCCTGTTTCAATTTCTCGTCTATCATACAGCCAAAGTTGCATTTTATAAGTGCAATTTATATTATTAAGTTTGAATAGTGACATAACACTACAAAAACAAAAATGTAATTATAAATTGGCTTCCTTCATCTTAACCGATTGTTAAATATAATTATGTAAAAATATTTCCTTCGGATATTTTGAGAGCAATCTCGCAACATTGATGACGACACGTAGCCTACGCGTTAAAGTAAGCACTTGCAAAATTCAACAGGCTTGCTAATGTGACGATGGCCGAGTGGAATAGGCATACGCCCGGATAGCGTAAGATAAGGGGTTTGATTCCTCGACTGTCACACATCCAATATTCATCTTCATCCATATTTTAATATGCTGATATAGCATCATCCATATTTCCAGCTGCTGATGTAGGCATATTTTAATTACGTTCATACAGATCCAGATAGGCCAGTTCACGTATACTGCCAAAGCAGCGTCGGGAGCAAGGACTCGTTGGGGGTGCTCCACCCGTAACTGAAACATTGTCACGCAGTTATACATACATATGATAACGACATATTTAAACTTTTTAGGGTTCCGAAGCCGAGTGGCAAAGAATGGAACCCTTATATTTCCGTAACTTCGTTATGAAAATGCGTGTGGGGTGTCAATGGAAAGGTCTTTTAAAATGACATAGAGGTTCTAAAAACTATTTTCTTCTGAAGGCTTACGTTTGATAGATTGACGCTTCCAAGGTGGTAAAATTGGCTTCCCCCTCCCCCCCTTATCTTCTAAACTAAGAGAGTGTAAATTAAAAAAAAAATATGATGAAGATCTTAACAAAAACTTTCAATGAAAATTGGTTTGGACGGGATCGAACTAGTAGTTTTTGAGATATAGCTCATTTTTCAACAACCGCAAACTTAACTTTATTATTCATACAAACACTATGAAAAATAAAATTATTTTTGCTGTCAACATAATATTGATATTTTGATACCCTAATTCACTTAAAATTGGCACGGAACCCTCAGTGCGCGAATCCGACTCGCACTTAGCCGGTTTTTTGAAAACAGAATCATTAACTGTTGATATAAAGTAACAGGTCAATTGACATAAAATAATTAGACACTCAAAAGTATATTTCGAAGTAAAATAAACTGTTTGCCACCTTTTGAATAAATCATTTCTTATGATATAAGTTTTTACTTATATCTGCTGATAGACATTGACTTACCTCTGCATTTTTAGTTTCTTCAATAATCTCTGCTGCGATTATTCACGAAATTAAACCGAATCATATTAATTACGTTCTAACCTCTACATTTCAGTGAAGTTCGTGTTGTCTCAACGAGGGAAGACCATGATCCAGATAGGCCATTACACGTACAGTACCCATAGGGTGTCGGGAGCAAAGACTCGCTGGTATTGCTCTACGCACAACAGCAAACAGTGTCGTGCACATGTATACACCTATGAGAATGAGGTCATAAAAATAAATGGTAAACACAATCATTAATCACATAATATTGAAGTGAACATCTTCGAAGGAGTCACTTCAAACTAGTTAACAAAGTATTGATAAAAACATGAAGGTACCTAGTGTTTGAAGTCTGTGTGTGACTCTGTGTGAGCTCAAATACTCAAAAACCGCATCCGCAACCGATGTATCTACGTGCCGTTGGTGTTTGTGTGTGCCACTTAGGCATCAAATGTTAGATAAGGCCTGTTTTTCAAGCTGTAGTTTTTTTTATTTGTAAGACTTTTACAGTCTTCTATAGTTGGTAGCCCAAGTTTTTCCAAGTAAATAATAATATGATGATACGCTGCTAGTAATTTGCATTTTTATTTGTGTTTTACTGATAACGTCAACAAACACTGGATGTACTTATATACATATAAAAAATGCTTCATGATTTCATTGACTCTACAAATTAATGAATTTGTAATGATTTCCTTATATTTATTTGTAACAGATATTTTTTTCCCACCGATAATCTTAAAACAAAGAAATGGTTGAAAAAATGTAGAAAGACCCTTACTTGGAATCTTTATTTTGATGTTTATGATTTTTTTCAGTGGAATATGAAAACGGCCTAAATTAGTCATTCAATTTTTAATGCGCCCAACATGGATCAAACAAGGTTCATTCCGTCCAGAAGAGGAAAGATTCTGTTAGAAGTCGGAGGGTTCACATTCTGTACCCAAGCGAAAAAAGGGTTGAAAACACGATGAGTGTGCTCTACATATAACCCTAAGGAGTGTAGAGCTGTCGTTCATACAATTAATGGAGAAATCTTTAAGATAAAGAATGAGCACAACCATATCTGATATTTTACTCAAAAAATAATAAGTTATATTTTACTATCATAACTTCTTATAGAACCATGCTACTTTCTTGGAAGCGCTTAAAGTCTATGATACTCATCTATTGATTATGATGTGTTTGGATCATTTTGGTTTGAATTGATGAATAACTTCTGTACTTCAGAATCTTGTTAAAATGTACCTTTCTATGACATTACGAGACAATTTTTAAATTATTCTTACACTATTACAATTATGTTTTTTTTTGTTATTTTACGCCGCCTCAACTGTTTCTGCCTCACCCAGTGGTGGACTGGTAGAGAATGCTTTAAAGCATTAAGTCCGCCATTCGTACTTCTTTTGTTTGTGCAATTTAAATTATATATAAATTAATTGCAATAAAATTATTGAAAGTTCATAGTTACGGCTTATTCCATAATACTTACATTAATACGAATTAGTTTGTGAAAGCGATTGGTAGGAACGCGAGACTGCAAAGAGACCATGATAAACTTGTGTTAGACATTATCCCAAGGCCTGCTAAATACAATAGGGCTGCCTGGCTATGTGCTTAAAAACATATAATAGGATTCAAGATGACATCAAAAACCTTAAAATTATACAATTGAAATCAGAACTATATAGGTGGCTTATCTATGATTTGATGACGACAATTGATGACTGACTTATAACATGAAAGACTTCATTGATTAATGCTTATACAATTAATTTAATCTGAAATGTTTCAATTAATTTAATATGATGTTAATATGTTTATTGTTATATGTAATTTGTACTTAATAAATATCATGTTATTTATTTTATTATGCCAATGTATAAATTTTGCATGCTGTTTGTAATAGCAAAACATGTGCACAAATTTACCAGTATGTACAATCTTTAAATACCATGTTTTTAAGCAAATAATTGTTCTGATTCTGATTCTGATAACATCAGTTATTTTGTTTAGTTCCACTTCAAGTAAGTAAAATCTCATTTTCAATTTTCAATGAACTGACAAAAAAATTTCTTCCGCCTTTAAAAATGTTTTTTCTTTAATGACCTATCCCAAATATTTTTTTTTTTTTTTAATATTTGACAACATCACATACATTGCTCCGATCCCAAGCTAAGTAGCTAAAGCACTTGTGTTATGGAAATCGGAAACAACGGTGGTACCACAACACCCAGACCCGAGACAATATAGAAAAGATCGTTTTCTAGATTGACCCGACCGGGAATCGAACCCGGAACCTCACGAGATGGCGACGCTTGAAACCAGCGTGCTAGCCACTCGACCACGGAGGTCGTCAAGTTATTAGATCTTTTAACAATATAACTCATTTAAGTGTGCTTGTGTTTGTGTGATACGTTGGGTACCGACCATAGCGTGAATTTAAATGTGCGTTATTTCAATATTTAGAACCCAGCGTGTACTATTTGGTACCTCGCAAATTATATTTGGTACCTCCTCGGAAACTATGAAAATGTTACAATGAAATTGGTCGGTACAGAACGTACTCGTTTCGTACCGACCAGCAGTCAAAACTACAAATTCAAGTAAAATAAACAAATAAAGCTTATGTGGTTATTTAGTACCTCTTCAGTACCCTCCAATTTAAGAACGAAATTTTAAAAAACATGGTTAATTAAATAAATATTCCCATTTTAGGTTTTTCAGTACTACACAACAAATACGTTTCAAACTGAAGATCAGTGTCCTTTAGATGATTAATCATGTTTGAAGCCTTTCAAAATACCTGAATTGTTCTTACTGTCTTCATTACACAAAAATGGAACCAAAAAGATTGATTTATTGGATTATGGACAATTATCAGGTGGATTATGTATGCACCTGATGACTGTTCAGGGCCGGACCCAGGATTTCATTTCGGTGGGGGCTCAGCATTAGACCCGAGACTATTCGGAATTGTATTTAATACGCATACGCTCTTCGTGTGTGGTAGGTATATTTTTATTTATTTGTTATTGCACGCAATAAATAATTATCCGTCAGTTCAACCAATCAACAATGGCAAGTACGGTTTTATTTGGAAATAAGAAATGAAACATAATGTTAATAATGTAATTAATAACCCTAACACTTATTAAAGTGTTTTTTTTTTTATTCATTGCATAGACAAGCGTTTGAAAAAACGGCTGAGTAAAGGTAGATTATACTTGCCTCGGCAGGGAATCAAACCGACACCCCTTCGCTAACTAGGGTGAAGCATATTTAACGACCTCCATAACAGCCGAGAGCGTGTGGGCTGGACTTTGATTCACAATGCGCCATCACTGAGGTGCCGGGTTTGATTCCCAGTCGGGTTAATGTAGAAAACGAACTTTCCTATGTAGAAAAGTTAGTTTTCCATCTACTCTACTATATTATCTACCTTTACTCAGCCGTTTTTTTTTCTAAGGCTTGTCTATGAAATGAATAAAAAAAAACTGTTTTTTTATTTTTTATTTAAAAACTTAATTGTACAAAGGAGGACTTAATGCTAAAAGCAAGCATTATCTCAACGAGTGCAGTTAAAAGTTTCTAAATAAAGAAGGAACATAGTTACAATAATCCTATTATCCTATAATAATAAATATACATATTATAATATGTATATTATGTAAATAGGTAAACCTACTTTAAAATAGTAACTTTAACTATAAACATATATAATAATACGTACTTAAGCATAAATAAAGCAATAATACATACATATAATAATAATATTACTATGCAATTATTCACTCTTTCAGAAATGTGCGAACTTTATTCTTAAAGGATTACCTCGAATCAGTGTTGGCAAAAAGTTAATTTGATGAACGATTAACAATTAACGATTAAAATTAATTAATCGTAATCAAAATCTAGACGATTACGATTATTAGTCGTAATCATTAATCGTTAATCGCGGTTAAAAAAATATGACTAATGCAGTTTCGAACAGTTTTTCAGAAATTAAAAAAACCGGCTAAGTGCGAGTCGGACTCGCCCACTGAGGGTTCCGTGCCAAATTTAACTGAATGAGGGATTCACTTACTTCCACTTACTTAAAATATCACAATATTTTGTTGACAGCAAATATAATTTTGTTCATACAAACACTATGTTGTATGAATAACGAAGTTATGTTTGCGGTTGTGAAAAAGGTGCTATATCTCAAAAACTACTATTTCGATCTCGTCCAAACCAATTTTCGTTGAAAGTATGTGTTAAGATCTACATTACATATTTTTTTCAAAATTAACACTCGCTTAGTTTAGAAGTTAAAGGGGGGGGGGGGGGGACGCCCATTTTACCACTTTGGAAGCGTATATCTCGCAAACGTTAGACTTTTAGAGAAAATGGTTTTAGGAACCTTTATTTCATTTTAAAAGACCTGTCTAAAGATACCCCACACGCATAAGTTTGACTAAAAAAAAATCTTTTTGTTTTAGTTTCATGTATGGGAGCCCCTCTTAAATATCATTATTTTTTATTTTTTATTTTTTGTATAAGAATCGTAAAGCGGTTAACAGGATACATGTTCCTACCAAATTTTAACAGTGTGATGCTTAAAGTTACAGAATAAAGTGACATACGGACGGACAGACAGACAGACAGGCAGACGGACAGACTGGACGAAACTATAAGGATTCCGTTTTTTGCTCAGCGGCTATGGAACCCTAAAAACGAGTTCATTTAATTTTATTTTTATTTGAACATTAACAAAAATCACAGTAATTAGTTTTAAAATTAGAAGATCGTTTTTAAGATTATTTTTCATTGACAAAAAACTTTTCAACTTGAAAAAAAAAACTTTTAATTTTTAAATGATTTAAAATCCTCTTCATAATACTCTTTTCTCAAATAAATCATCCGACATTTTTGGTAAGTAGTCCGTTAAACGACTGATATGATTTTTTGTAAGGATATCAAGAGTATGTGGCTTTGCGCATAGAAGTCAGACCCCTTTTGCCGGAATTTAAAATGTATTCCATTGTCACAGCAAAACCCTGAAACCCTAGGAAATGATACTCGTGTGTAATTATGTATGACATATGACTTAAAAACATTGTAGTCCTAATCATATTATTGTTTTGAAAACCATGAAAATGACAATTACGCTACCTTAGCCCTGTAGTAAGCTATAAGTTGCGATATCGTGGCTGAATTTTGTTTGAAAACGTAGTTGATTAAATCTAAATATGCTTTTTTTTCTTTATTGAACATATCTTAATTAGCGTTAATCAAATTAACGATTAACGACTAATGATTATTTTTTCAATCGCGATTACGATTAAAATATTAATCGTGATTGTTTTAATCACGATTAACTTTAATTCGATTAAAGTTAGTGAAATTAATTAATCAATTGAAAAAATAATCAATTAATGCTAACACTGCCTCGAATCAATCTTCTTTATATCAAGGGGAAGAGAGTTCCAGAGTCGTGTAGCTGTATGTGACTTAGAAACATACGAGGAGCGGTGAGTGCCGGTGAGCCTGCGTACCTTGCCGAAGGTTGTCAGAGGAACGGAGAGAACGATCATGAGTTTGACTTAAAAATGGAAACATATATCGAAGGTAAGAAGGGGCAGAGGGGTTATACAGAATAGTGTGAAGAATACAATGAATTTGAGTCTCTACGTTGACAGATGGGAAGCCAATTCAGTTGTGCTCTGTAACTGGAGACATGGTCGTATTTACGGAGGCCGAAGATGAATCTAATACAACTATTTAGGAGACGTTCAAGTTTATCAATGAAGGCTTCAGTGAGGTTAGGTTAGTAATTTGTGTTAAGGTTATTATAACATTGTTTCATTTCTTATTTCCAAATAAAACCGTACTTGCCATTGTTGATTGGTTGAACTGACGGATAATTATTTATTGCGTGCAATAACAAATAAATAAAAATATACCTACCACACACGAAGAGCGTATGCGTATTAAATACAATTCCGAATAGTCTCGGGTCTAATGCTGAGCCCCCACCGAAATGAAATCCTGGGTCCGGCCCTGAACAGTCATCAGGTGCATACATAATCCACCTGATAATTGTCCATAATCCAATAAATCAATCTTTTTGGTTCCATTTTTGTGTAATGAAGACAGTAAGTACAATTCAGGTATTTTGAAAGGCTTCAAACATGATTAATCATCTAAAGGACACTGATCTTCAGTTTGAAACGTATTTGTTGTGTAGTACTGAAAAACCTAAAATGGGAATATTTATTTAATTAAGCATGTTTTTTAAAATTTCGTTCTTAAATTGGAGGGTACTGAAGAGGTACTAAATAACCACATAAGCTTTATTTGTTTATTTTACTTGAATTTGTAGTTTTGACTGCTGGTCGGTACGAAACGAGTACGTTCTGTACCGACCAATTTCATTGTAACATTTTCATAGTTTCCGAGGAGGTACCAAATATAATTTGCGAGGTACCAAATAGTACACGCTGGGTTCTAAATATTGAAATAACGCACATTTAAATTCACGCTATGGTCGGTACCCAACGTATCACACCTTGTGTTTTCAGTTGCCATGTACATAACTTCAAAGAGAGGCAAAAGGAACCTGTACTTGAACGGTTACAAGTACTATCACAAAATCGACTCAAGATCCTCACGAACCTGTCCCAGAATGACGTGGGCCTGCTTCCGGATCTATACTGGATGTAGAGCAAAAGTCGTCACCATCGGTGATACTATAGTTTCAGTAACAGAAACGCACAATCATTTACCTTGAACATGGCCTTGTTTTTTTTCCTGATCTGTACATTTTTGTACTCATATAAAAATTACAATATAAGAAATAATAAATTGGTAAATAATAGGTATAAACCCCTTATTACAAACAAGATATGCCAGATTTAAACCAAGCAATAAGGATATCCCACCAAATTTAAAGGTATTTGCCGTAGTTAAAATGCCGTTATTAAGACATTATTTTTAATTGGTCAATAATATTTTAGTTCTGTTCCAAACTTGGTACTTACTCTGTTTTCAAAAATGATAAGATGAATCGCACTTCAAGCAAATTGTGATGATTATATTTCTTCTAAATGTCTCATCACTTTTTGTTGAACTTTTTCCGCTAAATAAAATATTTACTTAATTAATAAATTCTATTACTGAACTTAATGAAACTAATGTTCATTTTGTCAAAACGTGGGAAACAAAAATTGGTTTATAAAGGGCACAGATATTATAGGAAGATTGACTCAAGACCGAGGAAAAAGGGGAAAAGGGCCAAATGGGTGTGCTCTCGACACAGCAGTAGCAACTGCCACGCTAAAGTGTTTACTCTAGATGATGTTATCGTTGCACTGCAAGAAGACCATAATCATATTTGATATTTTTTAACATAATTGTACCGTATGTTGTACACTTTGCGGACTTAATGCATCACGGAATTCTCTACATTTTTTTTCTTTTTGGTCGATATTGGCATACTAAATTAAAATGTTTTAAATAGATATCTTTTTTAATTTTATGGACTACCTTCGTTTACTAAAATAGCTTTTGCAACTTATTGAACTACATTTCTGCTTCATTTAAAGTTAGTCTTATAAGCTTCTCGTAAGATCACTAATTCGTGAGAATTTTCTCTATACTTACTACCACAAGCGTGAAAATGAGCGAGACAAAACGCAAAATAAAAAGAGATGGGTATTTTCCACTCACTTCTGCCGTGGTTGCCGCGCTGTTCTATACACCATTGATGACGTCATCATCGGTGTCAAGAAGGACCATAACCATGAACCGACGAATAACCAAAGAATACCCATTATGTAACAATTTAAAATATATTATGTTTTCTTTAATCATGTTTGTTAAAATGTTTGTATATGAGTGAAATATATGCTATTCCGACCGGAAAATATATATTTTATTGATTTTACACCACACCTACGTCACACATTTTAACACCACTGAAGTTAAGTCTTGTGTAGCATAAATTGGTGATGGCATTGCATTAAATTCAGGATAATATACATTATACTCAAATCATAATCAGAAACGCATCCGAATCTTTATAAAAATCCAGATTTGAATCCAATCTTTGAAACATCTGTTCAAGGTAACCCAATAATTATTTTAGACGGTTTCTGATGTCGTTTGAAGAGGGATTATCGGAGAGGGTGTATTCTACTATGAAACTTGGGTTTAATGAAAAATTCACTACCGTGGGTGACATGATTGTGTCTTACGACCGTGTGCACAACCACCCAAGGTCTCGGAGGTTAGGTGGAAAGAAGTGACCACAATGTAACAAAAAAAATAATCCAACATGAAATTGTAAGCATGTTTTCTTTCTTTAAAAAAAACCGGCCAAGTGCAAGTCGGACTCGCGCACTGAGGGTTCCGTGCCAACTTTAACTGAATTAGGGAATCCATTTACTTCTACTTAGTAAAATACCACAATATTTTGTTGACTTCAAATATAACTTTGTTTTTCATAGTGTTTGTATGAAGTACAAAGTTATGTTTGCGGATGTTGAAAATGTGCTATATCTCAAAAACTACTTGTTCGATCCCCTCCGAACTAATTTTCGTTGAAAGTATTTATTAAGATTTACATCATATATTTTTTTTTAAATTTACACTTGCTTGGTTTAGAAATTAGATGGGGGGGGGGACACCCATTTTACCACTTTGGAAGCGTCTAGCTATGAAACGAAGAAAATGGTTTAAAAGAAAATGGTTTTAGAAACCTCTATGTTATTTTAAAAGACCTATCCATAAACACCCCACACGCATGGGTTTGTCAAAATATTTTTTTTTGGTTTTAGTTTCATGTATGAGAGCCCCCCCTTAACTGTCATTATTTTTTATTTTTGTATGAGAATCGGTAAGCGGTTAACAAGATACATCTTCCTTCCAAATTTCAGTTGTGTAATGCTTATAGTTACAGAATAAAATGGGTGTGACATACGGACGGACAGACAGACAGACAGACTTGACGAAACTATAAGGGTTCCGTTTTTTGCCATTCGGCTACGGAACCCTAAAAAAGATTTGATTTAAGAATAAAATTGAAATATTTTACTCAAATATTGTTTCATCTATTTTATTTTATTTATTAAAAATGGTCTCCTGCTCTTTTATTTCCAATAATGTTCTTGTTATAATACTAAAAGGCAAAAACAGAATTACACGTTTAACGCCAGCACAATTTAAATAATTTATCATTTACTAACACAAGTCTGGCGTTTATTTGATTATTAAACAACTTTAGGTATCAATATGACGTAGTTAAGTCTTCGTAAAGAAAAGTATTAACAATCAGGTGTGTTCAACCTTTTCTGATCCAGGAACCTCCAGATTACGTTATCGAAAACACATCGAAAGAAAAGGATATCCTGGTGATAGATGGCTACAGGTTCTCCATAACCGATAACTACCTTAATGGAGGAATGCGTTGGAGATGTTGTCGTCGCAGCAACGGGTGTCTTGCCGCTGTAACCACTTTCGAAGGAACAATTATAAGATTTAATAATAGTCACAATCATCCGCCTAAAAGTTGTAAAACTAAACAAAAGACAACATAAACAGAAGAATTACCTTCTGAGAGGATCATTTGCAACTTGAAATCTATCAAAGAATATAACCTAATATAACTTTTATGGTTTGAATGAAGAATGTAGGCATGGTAGCTCAATTGGAAAAGCGTTTGGACCGGTTGCTAGTTCGAGTTACGCCCGTGCGCAATTTTTGGTTTCTTATTTCATCTTTATTAATATGTTTTTTATCATTTTTGATTTGCTTTTGTAATAAATTTTATTTTATACGGATGTATTTGTTTACTATCAAACAACCATGATATATTTTGATCCACGGCAAATGACTTTTAACGTCTTTCAAATTTTATTCTACCAATTAATAAATTTCATTTTAAATTTGCTATGGCTAATTAACTTTTAAGAATCTACATGCCAATAAACTCTTCCATTTCCAAAGCATGTTATTGCAGGTTTTAGTTTTTTTTTCAGGCCACATCGGACCGTGTTTTTTGTTTCAGGTATCCGTTACGCCTTTACAGTGTCCCTCCGCGGCTGCCGCATTATCGTCGTCGAAGGCTACCGATTCGCCATCAAAAACAAGAGCAAGGCTCGCGTGCCGACCAACAAGATTCAATGGCGGTGCTCCACTCACGGCATGCACGGGTGCACTGATATCTGTTTTGAAAGTATTAAATATGCAGTTATGTATTAATTTATTAAATTGTAAGTGAAATGTAAATTCTAGTCTTTTGAAATGTTATTCATACCTTCATATAGTCTATTTTTGGTATGAGAAAACGTTTAGATGTCATAAATTCTTCAATATTGTAAACGGACGAGTATGGTGAAATAAATTAGGCAACAGTAAAACTAATGCCAGCTAAGTATTTAAAATTAGGTTTAAGAACGCGGAAAGACATGGAGCTTTAAAACATTTTTTGAAAAACCACCGTGAGTCTTTCGAGGTTTAATTCATATTAAAGAAACATTGTATACGAGTACGAATTGGACACATCATTAAAATCTAGTCAATATTTAAATATGCGGATGGGTTTAATCAGTACCACTAAGAACCATATAGATATTGAAGATAACTATGACTATGACTGATTATGAAATAAAAGGTACGAAGAAATGTGAATAAAAGCCTTAAAACGTTGAGATAGGTTTTCTTAGCTGGGACATTTGGTGCTAAATTGGAAAGAATGCTGGCTTAATAAATTTGTAAGGTTTCACAACTGTCTTAAAAGGCCTCCTGTTAGTTTGTATGAAAATGATGATAGAAGCGAATGTTTGCGTTGGCAAAATAAGGCAGTAATAGGCTCATAAAAACAATTGAAATTATGAAACCTTACACTTTTCATTATTTTGGTGTGTTTTATTGGATTTTAAAAAAATCGACAATCCACCTTACTCATTTATTTAGCTGACATTTTATAACGAGTAGGTCTGAGTAGGATCATATCTTTTTAAGATTTGTACCTAAGATATAATATAAGGATTAGTAATAAACTTATTTAAATAATTTTCGAATTTGAGTGTCTATTTAACCAATTTCGAAACTAAAAATCACGTACATAACAAGAAATAAGTTCATTACAAACCATAACTCTTCCTATTTTTTTTAATTTAACTTACCGATTTGAAACAGTTGCCTACTTCATGTCATAGTTTAGCCATGAGTATTTGATTTAAATGTGCGACACTTAAAAACGTTCTACAGGTACACGTCATGTACATGCACATGCATGCACGCATGTACATGCGTCTAATCCAGTTTTCAAAACATCTTTTCCAGTCCGCCGCAGACATCTCGTTCACAGCTTGCTCGAACGACCAGCGCATCTTACAGCGACGAAAATTATATCCCTTTGAGCTGTTTTTTTTGTAAATAAAAAGAATTTACATGGTGCTAGATCAGGGCTGTAAGGAGGGTAACCCAGGGGTTTGACTGGCGTGCTGTCTAGCAAGTCCCTCGTTTTGAGCGCTGTGTGGGCAGGCGCATTGTCGTGGTAGAGTAGTAGTCCGCGGAGCGCAGTGTATGGTTGCTTGTTGTTCACAACTGACAAAATTTCTTCTATTATTTAAAGTTGGAATTTAGTATTATTTTATATTTGGCGGTGCTCAACTCACAATTCAAAAGGATGTGCCACTTACGTATACACTGTCAACGAGAAGGTTGTCAGGCAAAAGAACTTCCACAATCATGAGCCCCCATTACTAGACACTGATTAAATGGTTCACATAGTACCCATGTCATGTTCAGAATTTAAAAACGCGAGCATATTGTCAGATATTTGTCAAATAAGTACAATACGCCTTATTTGAAAACGTCACCTATTTGGCAGCAATCATTTATGTAAATGTCATTTTAAAATTTGTCGTTTTATACTTAGTCAGTCAGATAAGTCTTAACTGAGGTTGGTAAAATAAAACCTTGAAAATAAATAAAAAAATGCGGCTTTGCCTTTTTCTTGTTTTGCGCAGACATGTTCTCGAAAAAAGGCATTGGATAAAAAATTCTAACAAAATATATATTTCCATAGTATGTAACTACAGGGCTTAGCACTCGTAAGTGTTATCTTGGACCACCTTGGATGAACTAGATGGGTAAGATGATCTTATGTTTTTTGACTATCCTTGCAGTGACGACTCACTTCATAACATCTCGTACAGGCAACCCGCTCATAGTAATTGCCGGATATAAGTACTCTAACAAGGGGACCGGAACTATTAGTGCTGTTGTCAAAAGGTGGCACTGTTAAACACATAACGCTAGAGGGTGTAGAGCTGTTCTTAACACATTTAGTGAATACAACTATGAACCCTACGGCTTCATAAAAAAGAACATTCATTTACAAAATAAATATTTTTGCTGTTTACTGATGATAATTCATCTGTATGTGTGTTATATTTTTTTGGATTGCGACCACACATTTTTGATGCCTCTACTATTATGTCCATTTTCATCAACGTAAACTGTTAATAATGCTGTGATTGATTTTTACCTGATTGAATTTCATTTATTGTAATGGTGCTATGAAAAGAGTCAAAAAAACTTCTTTTTTCTATTTTGTATTAATGCTAAAGTCCAGTGTCGTATCGTTCAAATAGTACCCAGACTATACCTTACGTGGGTTGTCAAAATACCGCCAGACTAATTTTTGGACCACCATACTCACTGGACACATGATAAGAGTCAACTGTGCGTTGTCATACATGCAATGTATACCTAGATGTTACAAAACTTTATTTAGTGTTTACTTAACAAGCGTGTACTGAACTGAAGCATCCTGTACACAGCTGGGCAAATGCACACATAAGCGATTGATCTGCATGAGTGGGGTTGTTTACGCGCATACGCAGTTAGTACGCACACCATCATACCATCGCATAATGCAACTGAGAGCAGCTAGTATTAGACAAACCTGTAATAGGCTTTGAGATACTATTAATTAAGCAAATATGTGTATATTTTTGTAATGATGATAGGAATAAATATATAAATAATTTAAATTCATTGTCTATGGTGTTTTGTTCATCTTATTATAATTTTCATGCAGGTTTGGTGTTGGTATTCGGGAGCAATTTAGCGGGGCGAAGAACGCTAACAGTCGATAACTACGTATTTTCAGTACATGTTATGACACCCATGGAAAATAATGAGGTGAAGATTCGTTGGCGATGCAGGGGTCATTACAAGGGATGTAGAGCTACAGTGACCGCCGTGGACGACACTATAATATCTTATAATTTGGAACATAATCAGTGTAAACGCCTGTAAAAAAAATGTTCAAACTAAAATATTGTGTTAATTATTTTTTATCCATTTGTGTCGATAAAGTACATTTAATTGAATAAGTTTGTATTTATATATCTTGATTCTACCCAAATGTGCTACCTTATTTGTAGTGTTTCATTTCCTCACCCGGCAAACTTACCGTCCCGTCTTGACCCCGTGGTTTCCTGTATTATAATTGTTACAGAAAACAATACAATTTATTACAGAGGGGCCTGAGTTCGTTGTAAACCACCGAGGGATAAAACTTCTCAAACTTAACGGATTCTTCTACTCCAAGCATTTGACTAGGAATGTTACTGAAAAAATCTTCAAGACCCGATGGTACTGCTATCCACATCGATCACACGGATGCAAGGCTGTTGTATACACAATTGATGACCTCATTGTGTCCTGCAAACCAGACCATAATCATGACAAAGAATGATCTGGAACGAAATAACTAACTTATCACTTGTGCTTTGAAATTATTTCTTAGTGCGCCTTCACATTAGAGCGTCAGCAGCACAGCAGCAGCCTTTACATTAGCAGCGCGACGGTCGCGCGACTGGGTCGGCCCCACTGCATCCATACCCCATTTCAGTGCTATTACGGGGATAGTATTACCACTGCAATGGGTAATGGGTATAGTAGGACGGACCCGCGCGACTTACGCGACGTTGTGGCGCTGCTGCCGCGCTGCCGTATATAGTATGAAATCATCGGCAGCACGACAGTCGCGCGTAAGTCGCGCTGCTGCCGCGCTGCTTAAGTCGCCTTAATGTGAACGTGCTCTTACTGTGACCATAATAATGTACCAAAATCAAGTGTTTTGAAATTGAAAAAAAAATACTATCAATTATTTCCTTTTATTGTAGGACTTAATAAGGGTGTTCTAAAAAGCATAAAAATGGTTAAAACATTGAAATAAATTTGAATACAGATCTCATGTGCAAAGTATCTTCAAAAGGAAGACGGCAAATCATTTACGAAAATTATAAATACTTAATACGAATACGGAGTGTAGAACAAAGCGTGGGCTATTGGTACTGCTCCTCCCATTACTCCAAAGATTGCAAAGCTGGTTTAAAAACTTTAGGAGGCACTGTCCTAACAACATAAGATAAATATGATCATGAGCTTTCAACGAAGTGGCGAAATTACATATTGATACAAAATACCTTAAACAAATAACCGACGCATAGATAACACGGCCAAATTCTGATGATAATATACCTTTTTTTTTAAATCGTTTTTGCTAGGAATCTTAGTTGTGAAAAAGATATTTATGTTTTTGATATACTAATTATAACAATTTATTTAATAAATGACCGGTGGTGGCTTTTTTCCAACATGAGATTTGAGTATTTTAAAGTAAGTTTTTGGGAATTTTATATACATTTCGACAAACCAGAAATAACAAAAGAGTTTAAATTTTAGTTATGTTGTTATTGTTGTTTTTTCTGCCTGGTGGGCTGGCCACTGAGCAATCAAAAACACGAATTTTATCTCAGCGTTTACCGAGCGCCATTCAGTGTCTGGATAAAAGTGGTCAAACTTTCCACCACTGGTAAAGTAGTAATTATTTGTGACAGTACTCAAATCGTTAAATGTAAATCTTTGCTTGCAGGCTCATTTGCAATGTCACAGAAAGGAAAGCGTTTGTTAAAACTGAACGGCTACAGCTACTATGAAGACAAAGTCTCAACAAGAGGAATCGGCACGTGGCGCTGTTCCACGCATAAGATGCGAGGATGTAAGGCTCAGATGAAGATGTTAGATGATGTCATAATTCATACCGAAAAAGCCGTTCACAACCACGACCCACCCGGACAGTGATATTAAACTAAGGTACTCGGACATTGGACAGGGACCCTATTTTTGAATCTCTTGCTTGAATATATAAGGTCCAATCATTTTAAGTGTTATTTTAACTGTGTCTTTGTAAACATCATATCAACACGATACTCTCATTATTTTTTGGAAAATCGAGATTTTGTTTTTAACCGACTTCAAAAAAGGAGGAGGTTATCAATTCGACTGTGTTTTTTTTGTATGTATGTTACCTCATATCTCAGTCGTTTGTCGACCAAATCAAAATTTTTTTTCGCCTACTTAGAGGATATACCTTCTAGTTGGTCCCATTTTTTCCATTTTGGGATCTGATGATGGGATCTGGGTGTAATCGAGGGAAACCCTCTAATTTTAAAGGCACGTATAGAGTTTGTTTATACAATAATAATATTGTGTATTGTTAAACAATGTTTAGTGACTAAAGGATATTATAGAATAAATGATTATATGAACGATAAAAATGTATGGTCTAGCTTGTAAGAACATTTAAATTGTAATATTTTGAAAAGGGGCATTGACAATAGTGACTGAGTTTGTTGCGCAGCTTCTTCTCAGCACTAGCCTACAATTGTCCCGAAGCTGTGGTAGGGCCAAAGTTGGGACGTGTATAAGTGCTAGCAATAGCCTATGTACAAAATAAACTAATTTTGATTTTTTTGCTATATCGGCACAAACACTCGTAATAAATAGATTCGAAGACTGTAGCCCGAACACGAATTACCATATTTTTTTATCGTACATGTCGTACTTTATTGTTAAGTCATTCGCGTCAAGATAGTGTGTGATATTCATTCATTACTATTCGATTTTCCAATTTAAATTAGTATAATTCCACGCGGGAGTGATTGAAAAAAGGGAACTGAATTTTGTGAGTATTAATGTCTATATTTCGCGTGATTTTCATTGATGTTTAATTCGTTTTCAAATTTACACGTTTCTATATTCAAGTGATTCAACAATAGGGCCCCTGGACTTAAATAATTGTTATGATTTCAATGGTTTTTTGATTCACCGGCTGTAACCTTAAAAAATAATTGTATAATTGTAAAATATATAATATATAATTGTAATTGTTTAATAATTGTAAAATTTTGAATAACGCTCAGTGTGTTGTCAATGAGAATCAGCATACTAGCGGCTATACTATAAGTATGTGTTACTTATTCGCTGTATAGTCACTTCCTGTCTTCAGAAATAGCATCATCATTAAAAACATTTTTTCTTTGATGATGCCCTTTCTTTCTAAAAAAAATGTATTTGACTTGGTTTATACCTGGCGTAAAAATTATTCACCTAGAGTTTATTAAAGAGACACCACAGTGATGCACTATTAAATTTAATATGTTGGGTTTTTTCAGGGCTATTCACAATGTCAAATAAAGGAAGACGTTTGCTAAAACTCAACAGTTACAGCTACTATGAAAATAGGGTCTCGGTTAAAGGAGTCGGGTCTTGGCGCTGCTCCACACACCACAGCCGAGGTTGTAAGGCGCAGCTCAAGATGCTAGATGACGTCAGAATTCACGCCCGGGAAGCTCACAACCATGACCCCCCTGGTTGGCAATGGCAACACTAGATAATTTTATTGGGTCTTGAACTCTTGACTTTAAAAGTATTGAGAAAAATGCCGTGTACTATGACGCCTACTAGGACCTCCTTGAGAATGAACAAATTGCTGTCAGTGGAGCACTGTTTGCCGTGTGCTCATCTACGGCTGTCAATCAAGCATTCATTATTCTTGCGAAATTAGTGGTTTCTTACGGATATGTTCTGTAAAGAATAACTACTTGGCCCACTTTTGCATAAACAGACGGGTAGATGGCGCTAAACGTCACGCATAATGACATATCCGTAAGAGACCACTAATTTCGCAAGGCCCGACAGACAGCACGGTAGCTCAATTGGTAGAGCGTTTGGTCCAGTTAGCCAGAAAGTGCTGGTTCAAGTCCCGCCCGTGCGCAAATTTTTGGTTTCTTATTTCATCTTTATGAATATAAAATATGACACTGTAAGTGTTAAAAACATTCTAAACCATGTGTATCTTGTAGTTACAATTATTAAGTATAACGCTGTGTGTTTTCTAGAGCGTCACTGAGAACGAGCAAATTGCCATCAATGGAAACTGTTTCGTAATTGTTCAGCTATGGCTGTTAATTCAGCATCCATTTTGTAAAGTACCTACTACCTACTATGCGCGAGGGTGAGCGCGAGTGCTGACATCTGGCTGGACACTATCAATAATTATTCGTAAGCGCTGTCAAGTAGCGATTAACTTAGTAAATAAGGTTTTCGGTTCTGCGCTGTACATTATTATACTATAGCGAACGGATTACCGCAACATTGGAATAGATGAAACCATTACCTATAGTTAATTTGATAATGTTCCTATTAAGTAGGAATTACGAACTAAAATGTAAGAAATATAGCATTAATCACTCAGGTATTAATTTTATTTATTTATTACCCACATCTTAGACAGTTTTATTAATGGTTGGCTAAGTTTTTTTTCTTAAAACTTAATTCCCTTCTCAAAAAGCTACGAAAAGCCGGCCGAGCGTTAGTAGATTTTCGTCTCACTCGATAGTATCGCAATAATAAATTGGTTTTGCTTATATAATCATTCGCTGACCAAAACAACACTGCTTGAAATTGGGCACATATATAGCTATTTTAAGGTATGTTTGTAATGTCACATCGCGGGAGAACCATAATTCAAATAGGACAGTACACATACTGCTCCCAAATAGTCAAAGGGGCGAAAACACGGTGGATGTGTTCCACTCACCACATAAAGCAGTGTCGTTCATTTATACGTACGTATGAAAACAAAATAACTCTTTTTTTTAACTTCTTCTGAAGGACGAACGCCTAACGAACTACGAACTAACGAAAGTATACCAATTTATTTTAAAGTTAAAATCTCTTTGTTTCAGTTAAGTTCGTGAAATCTCGCCAAGGCAAGACCATGATCCAGATTGGTCAGTACACGTTTAGATCCCAGTCGGTTACAGGAGCGAGGACTCGGTGGGCTTGCTCCACTCACAATAGTTGTCGAGCGGCGGTACTCACGTATGACAACGAGGTTATTAAATTTAATGGCAGTCACAGTCACCAGAAACTCGATTATACAAAGTAATAGGTAGATTGAATCGAAATAAAAATATACCTTAAGTATTTTGGATAAAATAATTATGTTATGCGCAGAGTGATTGTATTATTTACAAGGATAAATACTATTTTCTAAATGTTGCTGATATTCATTGACGAACCTTTTTACTTTTTACTCCTTCTCATTCCTCCTCCTCTTACCTTACTACCTTACCTCCTTCACTACCTTTTAGTGAAGTTCGTGAAGTCTCAACGAGGCAAGACCATGATTCAGATTGGTCAGTACACTTATAGATCCCAGTGGGTGACAGGAGCGAGGACTCGGTGGGTTTGCGCCACTCACAATAGTTGTCGAGTGGCGGTACACACGTATGACAGCGAGGTTATTAAATTAAATGACAAACACAATCACCAGAAAGTCGATGATACAAAGTAATGGTAGATTGAATCGAAATAAAAAGATTCCATAAAGTATTTTTTAATTAAAATTAAAATATTTTCTCTAGAGTGAATGTAATATTACGAGTACAATAAAAATATTTTCTAATCTCTGCTGAAATTTATTAATTTCCCTTTTTTACCATAACATACCTATTTTACATAACCATTGACTCGTATTTTTACTTCTACAATAATATCTGCTGCTTGTAGTTGCAAAAGTATACCGAATTATTTTATTTACGTTTAAACCTCTACATTTCAGTGAAATTCGTGACGTCTCGCCGCGGAAAGACCATGATCCAGATAGGCAAGTTCACGTATAGCTCCCAAATGGTGTCGGGAGCGAAGACTCGTTGGGTGTGCTCCTCTCATAACCACAAACATTGCCGCGCGGTCGTACATACATATGCCAACGAGATAATTAAACTTAAGGATAAACACAATCATTAACTCGTTGATACAAAATAACTGGTTGATTGAATCCAATCTTTCCAATAAAATAATATGTTTTCCGTAATGTGAATGTGTTATTGACAGATTCATTGAGTATATTCTTATTTTAACTTTATTAAAAATCGCTGCTGAAAGTGCGAGTATTACGATTATTTTATTTACGTTAAAACCTCAACATTTCAGTGAAGTTCGTGAAGTCTGAACGAGGGAAGTCCATAATCCAGACAGGCCAGAACATGTTCACGTACACACCTATGAGAATGAAGTCATAAAAATAAATAGTATACATAATCATTAGTCACAGAAAAATAACAGAGTGCGCAACTTCGAAGGAGTCTCGTCACACACGATCCAAAAACCCTCTCCACCGATTGTCATTATTATTCAAGAATAATACGTGAAGCGATTGAGATTCGTAAATACAGAAATTTCATGGGGTATAAGTTGTCAACAGTATGGAAACCAGTGATCAATAAATGTAGGCCGCGAGGGTCACCGATCAATACGATCCGCGATACCGTAAGTGTTGTTTTTCGACGTGACTGTACTGATCATAATTTAACTAGTGTTGTGAGGGTGACTGAAGAAACTTTAAGCCGCTATACTGACATTTCATTAAGTGATGTGAGGGTGGTGGAAGAAACTTCGTGTCGCCCACGCAGGCGATGCCGCGGTCTACTAGCTCGTGACCAGGGCTGTTGCAACACAGCTGAAACGTCGAGCAGTGAGTAGCATTTACTCATCTTAATATTTCGTATTTAGACCCGTCATGTTTAGTTCTTATTATAAATGTATTTTTTTGAAGTGAAAACTTCTTTAGCGGCGTTGAGCACTTTTGTGGGATGGGGGAAAAATGTGAAACTCGCGTCAGGACACGTGGGCTGATCGAAAAACCGTAAGACGGTTGGCGAAATTATGGATGTAAGTTGATTTTTCTGAGAGATAAACTTTTTAATGTAATTTAATATAATATAAATTGTAATGTTTGTGTACGATAGCGCAATAAATAAATATTGTATTCTATAAAAAATATTATATTATTATTATTATTATATATTTTTAATCTCGAGCCACATAAAAAGATGTCTTTTTATCTGCCTCGGTGTATTATGAAACTCACGGGCCTAGGCCAAGTGGGTTTCATTGCCTAAAATTACTTGTGTGGAGTTGTCGTCCTGTTAAAATTTCCTGACGATGCGGCATGTGTTTAATATGGCCGCCTTCTGCATAGATATGTATGTGTATTCAGGGAGGTCAAGAGTACGTAGTGCTGTAATTAGATTTCTTGGGATGACTCCTGTACAGGACAGCACCAATGCCACGATGAATACCTTATCCATTCGCCATATATGTAGTATTTCGTCCTTTAGCTCTGTGTATTTGTGGATTTTTTCGGTAATGGTTTTATGGAGGTTGTGTGTGTTTGTGACTGCAATATCTATGATGTGTACTGTTTTGTTGTGTTTGTCGATAAGTGTTATGTCTGGCCTATTATTATGTATTGTCCTGTCCGTGAGTATTGCTCTGTCATAGTATAGCTTGTAACCATTGTTTTCCAGTACAGGCTTCGGGGAATTTTGGTAATACGGCGGGATATTTTCTGCAATTAATTTGTATTTTACGGCTATTTTTTGGTGCACAATATTACAAATTTGATTATGCCGGTGGGTGTAGTCGGTTTGAGTAAGAGTAGAGCAAGCGCTGGTAATGTGTTGTATTGTTTCGGATACTCTATTGCATTTTCTACATTTATCACTTGTGAGGTTGGGGTCTTTTAAAATATATTTTTTGTAGTTTTTTGTATTAATGACTTGGTCCTGTATTGCTATAATAAATCCTTCAGTTTCTGGAAACAGAGCGCCTACCTTTAACCATTTGTTTGAAGCTAGTGTATGAATGTGAGGTTGTTCAAGATCATGTAAATGTCGCCCGTGTAGCTCTTTTCTTCTTCAGGATAGTAGTTTGTTAGCTTCGTGTTCTTCCTTTGTTTGGTGAGTTATATCTCTGTCTTTTAAATTAAGTGGTGTGTAATGATCGTCACATTCTATTACTGCTGCGTGAATACTGCTGTTAGATGCTTTGTTATAAAAAAACTTTCTAATATTATTGATCTGTCCTTGCCATAGTTGATTTAAGTCTATAAGGCCTCTTCCTCCTTTATCCCTTTGTATTGTTGTTCTTTCAATTGCAGATTTCGGGTGTAAATAATTATGTCTGGTGAGTGTAGTCCTGGTTTTTATCTCTAATTTGTGTATATCCGTCTTCGTCCATTTTATTACGCCGAAAGTATAGGTGAGTATAGGTATTGCAAAAGTGTTGAAGGCTTTGATAAGGTTCCGTGAATACAGCTGTTTTTTGCATATTAGATTTACTCTTCTAAAATATTCTTGTGTCAATGTTTTTTTATTTGGATGTGTGGAATTCCTTTGGCTTGGTGAATGCCTAAATATTTATAAGTGTCGGTAGCTTCCATTAATTGGAAGTCGAGGTTTTCGCTGTTTTCGATATTAGAACCTTTAACTTTACCTTTAGAGATTCTTAGTGTCCTACATTTGTCTAGACCAAAAGACATGTTTATATCTGCACTAAAGTTATGTGTGATATCGATGAGGCTTTTCATGGCTTTGTCAGTTCTAGCAAACAATTTTATATCATCCATATACATAAGATGACTGATTGATGTTGTATCGGAGACATTGTAACCTTGCTTAGAGCTGCTTAATAGATTTGATAAAGGGTTCAGGGCTAAGCAAAACCATAGAGGGCTGAGAGAATCACCCTGGAAAATACCATTTTCGATAGGGATTTCATCTGTTAAAATGGTTTTCTGATCGCATGAAAGTAACAACGTAGTTCGCCAGTCGGCCATGGTATTCTCCAGGAAAGTGATAATAGTCGGGTTTACTTTATATATTTGTAATATATGGATAAGCCAAGAATGCGGAACACTATCGAAAGCTTTTTTATAGTCGATATTTAAGTCATTTCTATGTTTGTGTGCGTGTTTTAAAATAGTGGAGTCAATTATCAGCTGTTCTTTACACCCTAAATGTTTTTGCCTGCATCCTTTTTGTTCTTCAGTCATAATTGAATTATTTTCAATATGTATGTTCAGTTTATTTGTGATGCACGATGTAATTAATTTGTAAAGTGTCGGTAAGCAGGTAATCGGGCGGTATTGTGATGGGTCCGAAGTATTTTCACTTTTAGGCAGCATATATGTAAGTCCTTTAGTTAAAAATTTAGGCAGTTCTACTAATCCCGTTATAACATCGTTGATGGAAGACGCTAAGATGTCATGTAAAACCACCAGTTTCTTATACCAAAAACAATGGACTCCATCTGTTCCAGGTGACTTCCAGTTTTTCATTTTACGCGTAATGTTTTCGATCTCTTCTCTGTCTATGTCCTTGAACTCCATTTCTTTTATGTTCTGATGTTTGATTTCCTCTTCCTTAACCCAATCGGCTTGATGATTACATTCTTCCCGTCTTTTCCATACGTCTTTCCAAAACTCTTTGAGAGATTCACGTGTGGGTAGTTCTCGCTCTCTACCTTCCGCGCTATCCTGTTTATTTGACCGCAGACTCCTGTAGAAAGATTTTTCATTTCTGCTAAACATTTTATTGTCTTCTTTTCGTTGTAACGCTTTCTTGTATCGTCTTAATCTTTGTACTTTAAGTGCTAGTTTTTGTTTTAGTGTGTCTAAGAATTCTTCAGGCCGCCTATTATCTGTTTCATGTGTTGAGTGTTGTTTATACCTGTTGAATATTAGTTCTACTTTTTTGGTTAATTTTTGTGTTATATTATGGTTCTGAATGAAGTGTGTTACCCTGCCTATGTCTTTTCTTAACTTTTCAATGTCTTTCTCAATTCTAATCTGCCACGCTGGTTTCTTGTGATGTGTTTTTATATTATTGGTTTGACCTTGGGGTGTGATTTTGTAGCCAAGTTCCTGGCTAATGACCAGAGCACTGCAATATATGAGGTTGTGTATTTGTGATAAGTCTGCATCGTCTGAAAATAATTTGATCAAAATATGCTTATTGAAAATGTGTACCAATTTATATAGCTTTTTGTTTTCTCGTATACGTGGAAGTCGCGGTCTCGTTGTACGGTCAAGTTCTGAGTATTCTTCTAATGCTGTTAATAATTTATCCGCTAGTGTTTGTATTATTTTGTCGTCAATGTCTACTGGCTGTCTTTCGTTTGAATCCGGTGTTGTCGTAGTTGAAGAATGTGTTTGAGTAATTGGGTTACGTCTGGATGATGCGCTAGCTAAGGTAATTAGTGGTGTATTATTATTATTATTATTATTATTATTATTATTGTTGTATTCTATCACAAAAATGATAGTACTTTTATATTGATAATAAGAGCAATTCATTCAAAATTATTCCCTAACTATTCCAAAAAATCAAAAATGCACAACGTTGATATTCAAGTTTTCACTTCTGCCGGCACTACCGGAGTGCATTTTTTTTGTTTTTTAAAAAAACTGGTTTATCGAGTCATTAGTGTATCATTAAAAATATATTTTTTGAAATATTGGGCACTCTGTAAAATATTTATACGATGGTTATTTTACTCAACAGTCGAATCGTATTGTTGACTGTTGTTGAGATAGCGTCTTTCAATCTCCATGGTGCTAAAACATATTATCATTTCAGGCACCGTCTTCACATTTTCATGTCGAGAAGAGGTAAACCTAAGATCCATGTGGACTATACTTTTTGTAAGAAAAGCTCTAACGGTCTCAAAGAAAAATGGGTTTGTTCGTCCCACAACAACAGAGCATGCCGGGCTTTAGTACAAACGATAAGCGATACAAAATTGAATCATTTAATTAAACATGGTGCATTACCACGAGGTAGTGAATATTATTATACAAGTTAATTGAAATTTGAAACAAGTTTGTTCAATTTTCGGTCAGTTTTTACCAGGCTTTTTTAGCCCCTAGGCTTACTCAGTTTCGGAATTTATGTGTTAAACAGATACGGTATTTGAAATAGTGATTTAATAATCTTTTTCGAATTGACTAATAATAATAGACAAAAATATTCATTTTTTTTCTTTTAAGGCTGTGACCAGGATTTGATTACTTAAAAACGATACAATTGCACGCACACCACGGTTTTCAAGCTGTGGATTTTTTTGGAGACTTTACAGTCCTCATTAGTTGTGATCTTTGTGATTGCAAGCATATATTAGTAATACCCTGCAGACATTTGCATTTTTATTTCTGTTTTACTGATAACGTCATCGAACACTAGATCGCTTACCTATAACTGGTACCAAGTACTCTACAAATGAATGTAATTTAAATGATTCCATAATTTTTACAGTTTAATTTTACCCATTGGTATTTTTAAAATAAAGCAACAGTTGCAAAATTTCAAGAAAACCCTTACACTATATTTTTTTATTTTGATGTTAATGTTATTTTTCAGGGGTATTTAAAAACGGCCCGATTGACTGTTCAATTTTCAATGCACCCAACATGGAACAAGCAAGGTTCTTTCCATCTAGAAGGGGCAAGTTGCTGTTAGAAGTCGGCGGGTTCACATTCTGTATTAAAGCGAAGACGGGGTTGAAGACAAGATGGGTGTGCTCTACACATATCCATAGGAAGTGTAGAGCTGTAGCTCATACAATTCAAGGAGAAATTACAAAGATAAAGAATGAGCATAATCATACCTGTCATTTAATCTAAAAAAATATAAAATTCATACTCTCAGAATTTCTTAGAGAAGCATCCTGCTTTTTTGGGGGTCCTTAATATTTTATGACACACACTTTTTGATTAAAAATGATATTTTTTGACTATTCTAGTTCAAGGAATGTAAAATAAGTGCTTTACTTAAGAATATATATATACATCTGTATATGTATTCTTCATAATTGTTTTTTTTAAACACTTCCTGCACAAACAAAAGGTACTTATGGCGGACTTAATGCTAAAAGCATTCATTGTTTTATGATATACTTATATATTTTGCCTGAAGGAATTGCCTTGTTTTTTTCTTTTTGACGTGACAACGTCTTAAATTAGGTTGCGGCTGGGAGTCACTTATGAAAAAGTGTAACGCTCGGTAACGTTACGATGAGTCACCGAACGAGAGAGAGGCCCGCGCGCGCAGCACTGAGAGCGAGTGAGAGGCACGCGTAAGAACGAGAGAGACAGACATAAAAAGTCGTTGTCACGTAAAACTTTCGCCCGTATACCGACTTTACAGGCAACCAATTTTTTGCACAAAATACCCATCCTATGAGCTGATTATTTTTTGACCGAAGTTTGTCTGGAAGAGATAGCCTATAGCGATAAGACCGCCTAAATTGCACTCTTCGTTATGTCTCAAAGAGGGAACGATCTTTTTTGTTTATTTATTTATTTAAACTTTATTGCACTGTTAATGGTACAATTAGCGGACTTAATGCCTTATGGCGTTCTCTACCAGTCAACCACATGGGAAATGCAGAGGTAAATCAGTAACGGAATATTGAAAAGTACTGAGAGGGACCAAAATCTATACTAATATTATAAAGCTGAAGAGTTTGTTTGTTTGTTTGTTTGAACGCGCTAATCTCAGAAACTACTGGCCCGATTTGAAAAATTATTTTTACGTTGGATAGTCCATTTATCAAGGAAGGCTTTAAGCTATATAACATAAAGATACGACTCATAAGACCACAGCAGCAATGAAAAATGTTGCGAAAACGGGAGAAAGATATTCCTTTTGAGAGCTTCCGCTGCGTACGCTGCGCAAACCGCTTAAGTTACAC
This sequence comes from Pyrausta purpuralis, assembly GCA_963924145.1. Classification (NCBI taxonomy): domain Eukaryota; kingdom Metazoa; phylum Arthropoda; class Insecta; order Lepidoptera; family Crambidae; genus Pyrausta; species Pyrausta purpuralis. The sequence goes on from OZ001643.1 coordinate 28,480,010, forward strand.
AAAAATCATGTGTGACAGGATTGTTCAACATTAAGAGTTCTATAATAAAGTTCGCGATAGCATATGTCTAGCTTTTATGGTTGACTTACTGCAATACTTTTTTATGATAATAAATTTGTAAAAAAATAATGCATTATTTTTAGAGGTGTATTATACACACAGGTATTTATTCTTATCAAATTAAATACATTCATCATCACGAGCATTTTATTTAGAACTAAGTTGCCCTTTATATTATTTGATTTCAATAAATATCTTAGGAGCTATCACAGTTTTAACATAACTCCGCACCAAAATAATGTTTGCAGCTTAAGTACAACGTGCGCTTGCGCTAATATATTTAAAAGCTGAAGAGTTTGTTTGTTTGAACGCGCTTATTTTAGGAACTGCTGGACCGGTTTGAAAAAATATTTCTGTGTTGGATAGCTTATTTATCGAGAAAGGCTTTAGGCTATAAAACATCACGCTGCGACGGGAGGGGAGGGAGCAAACTCAAAACGCGCGGACGAAGTCGCGGGGGACCGCTGGTAATTATATAATTTAAAATGCAGTAATATAAACATACATACTATAAAGTACGAAGTAAGTAAAAAGAATACATATATTTAATATAAAAAAATACAGATAGGGAAGTAAAGATTTAAATGACATCTATTAAGATATTACCGACAGCAGTGAAAGAAATGGTAGTTAATTCTGAAGTGAGCCAAGGTTAAGACAGTTGCGCGTGCGGAGAGACTTCATAAAGGAAAGTTTGTTTGAGGACAATCTAATATGCCTTGAAGGGTATACTTTCTACCACAAGCTAGAGTCATCAAACAATTAATATCACATGCAATCTTGATGCGAGTGATTCAAGAAGGAGCCCTGGTTCTCCATATCCGATAACTACCTTAATGGAGGTATGCGATGCAGATGTTGTCGTCGTAGCTACGGGTTTCCACTTTCGGTTGCACTTTGGTAACCACCTTCAAGAAAACAATTATAACGACGGTTCCCGGGCTATTTGTATTAAGCGACATTTTGGGCGAAATTGACTTATATACATATTCGGAATCAGCAAATTTTTCCGCGTCGTTTGAGCTGGGTTTTGTGACGATCTGAGCACTTTTTTGTCGCTTCATACATTCGCATTTTCGGAGCCCATTTTGCACTGCGATGTATGTACCGACACAAAATTTTGTCAAATTTAGGAACTGTGTACTTAAGCTCACTATGAAATACCAAAAAATTAATTAAACCCTCATTCCTGGATCAAAATTTACAGGCAATGTACGTTAAACTAATTAGCCTCACCTTATAAATATTTTGAAATGTCGCTTCATACAATTGGCTTTACCTTATGATTTTAAAAGATTGACGCTTAATACTATTGGCCTTTCCTTACAGATACATGATAATGTCGCTTCATACAATTAGCTTTACCTCATAAATACATGAGAATGTCGCATAATACAATTAGCTAGATACTTGAATTTGCTAGATGTTGTCACTTGAAACATAAGGTTTTTTATGTGAATTTTAATATGAAAGTCGTTTGAGCCATTTAAGGTTTCAACATTAAAGTCGGCAAATAAACCTATATTTCTTACTATTATATTAAACTTGCACTGTCGCTTCAGTTACTACAAAAGCAAATTGTTAGTACTTCAAACAAATTTCATAATAGCCGCGTACACTTAATACAATCAAAATTGACTATGGATTAACTATTGAGGCGTTGGTTAAAAATTGGTTTTGGTACCGATGCGCTGGCACCGCAGCGCAACAAACAGCACGAGATTTCATATTCCCGTGCGCCACCGCTTCAGTCGATACAAACCGTGGACTAGGTTGTACCTCTGGTTCTGACGTGTTAAGTGTTTTATGGGAGCTCGGGCCGCGCATAGTATTTAGTCGTCAATACTGGATTTTTGGTGAGTTTTTATATTCATGCATTAATTATTGTTTTACATATTTAAGAGTAACATACCGTGGACTAGGTTGTACCTCTGGTTCTGACGTGTTAAGTGTTTTATGGGAGCTCGGGCCGCGCATAGTATTTAGTCGTCAATACTGGATTTTTGGTGAGTTTTTATATTCATGCATTAATTATTGTTTTACATATTTAAGAGTAACATTGTTTCATGGTAACTTTACTTGCTTGATGAAGGTAGGTATAAATCGAAACATACAAGAAGTATTGGTTACCTCCTTATATTTTCCTATACTAACACGCCGGTTTTCATGGTATAACTTTCTCTGAGGTCCAGAGTTCGATTCTCGGTCGGGTCGATATTGAAACTACTTATCCTTTATTGAGTTGGGTCGGGGTATTGTGGTACTATCGGATTAGCATAATACAAGTGCTTTGGCTACTTCTTTAGAATGTTTTTAACACTCACAGTGTCATATTTAATATTCATAAAGATGAAATAAGAAACCATAAATTTGCGCACGGGCGGGACTTGAACCAGCAACCTTTTGGCTACTTACTGGCATCTGGCATCAGATGAATGCACTTACATGATGTTGTCCCACTTACCGAAATAACGAATTAATTAACTAATCATCACCATTAGTAACATTTGTTTAAAAAACTGGATACCTGCGTTATTTTAAATAATTTCAAATTTTTATTGTTTTGCAGTTCGATATCCAATTAAGGAACCGAAAACGAAAAAGAAAGTTCAATATTTTTGGGGCCTGAAATACCGGAAAAAAAAGAAGAAAATGGTTTAGGATAATAAAGTGCAAGACCAAAAAAAAAGGGGAATCCGTTGTTTGAAACGGTAACAGTTTTCGGAAGTCAGTCTTACATGGTACAAAACAAAGATCTGCTTATTCTGCAACTATTAGATTTAAAAAATGTTTCCTAAAATGTAGAAAATGACCTGAACACTAAAGATGAGGAACAGTGGTATAATGAAAAAAACACCAGTATCAAACGAAGAAAATTAGGCGGGTATCTATTTTTTATTATAAATCAAGTAAATTTATTAATCCTACTAATATTATAAATGAGAAAGTTTGTGAGGTTGGAATAAAAAATAATAAGTATGTATATGGAAGAAGAAAAAGAGTAAAGAAAGAAGAAATTATACCTATAAGTATTAAGGAAAGGTTTGGTTGAATTTTAATTAAGGCGTTATTTTTTTATTAATTGTGATTAATAAAACAAAATGTGATTGTAGTACAACTACATGTTATTATTGTTTAAGAAGTTTTTTTGTAAAGGTAGAGAAACAAGGCACGGTTCCTAGAAGAAAAGAAGATTCAAATACTTAATTTTTTGTTTTGTTTTTAATTTGAGATAGGTAGGTATATGTAAGAATACTAAGTCATCATCATCATCATCAGCCAAAGGACGTCCACTGCTAAACATAGGCCTCCCCCACGGCTTTCCACAGCGACCGATCACTAGCGGTCTGCATGCAGTTTGATCTTGCGAACTTTATAAGGTCATCTATCCATCTTGTCTTCTCGTGCTACGCTACGTCTTTGGTCGAAGGGTCTCCAATCTAGAACTTTCCTAGCCCCAACGGCCATCAGTTCTTCGCGCTTAGTGCCCTGCCTATTGCCACTTGAGCTTACTAATTCTGATGGCTATGTCCGTACACCGAGCATATCCCTCTCCATCGCTTTGTGGTTTTGAGCTCCTTTATGAGGCCTATAGTTAGAGACCATGTTTCGGATCCGTATGTCATCACACACTGGTTGAAGACTTTCGTCTTCAGACTCATCCCTTGCGCAATTTCCCGAACGCTGCCCAGCTGAGTTTAGAATACTAAGTACCTAAATAAATTTAAAATAAGTATGTATGTAGTTCGTTTAAATTATTTATATTGAGACTATAGGCTACATAAATAAAATACTGTGAACTTGTGATTTCTATACAATTGTGATAAAAACCTTAGTGGTTACTCTGGTAAACTGGAAAGTTACTGTAGTTCCTAGCTGATGATAATTAAAATAAAAAGTAAATTTGAGCAAAACAATCTATTTTATTTCTCATTTCCTAATTGTTGACGAGATAATAATTCCTAGGTTCCTTTAATTCAACAATGTTTTAACTGCCCCTTTCAGTAAACTTCATTACTCAGGCACGATTAGAAACAAATAAGTAATCGGCGTTAGTAAATCGGCGCTTATACTGAGTAGGCCATACACGAAATTGTATGGTTTATGGCACTTAAATCATTTAGCTCAGCTATGAAATATGAAAAACTCTTCAATTTAAACCATTTAACCTAGAGCTATTACATTCAGTACTAGGTGGTTAAGTCATTTAACCTGGAGCAAGTATTAATAAACCTAGGCGGATAATTAATTTAGCCAGGAACAAAGAAACCTAATGTTAGGCGGTAAAATCATTTAGCCTGGAACAAAAAAATAAAATAAAAGGATCATTTTGCATTAAACGACATGTATCTTCGTTAATAATAGGAATATTAGAAAAAACACCTATCAGATTATGTAGACTATGTAACCTAATCAATAAATATCCATTTTTTTCTAAAATTTTACTATTTGCAATAGTTATGTTTTTTTTTTTCAAAAATCAAAACTTTAAACAGCTCTGGTATAAAGTTTACAAAATGTCGCTTAATACAAATAGCCCGGGAACCGTCGGTAAGATTTAAAAAAACAATAAAAAAAAGAAGAGAATGTAACTTGAAATTTATTAAAGAATAATTACCTAATATATGTTTTTTATTAAATTTCTTTTGGTTTTCTAATAAATTGTATTCTGTATGGATGTATGTATTTTCTATCAAACAACCATGTTATTTGCTCCACTTCAAATAATAACAATCGTCTCTCGAATTCCAATCCATCACTGTCGGTTGTTGCTTAGTAACTTTATGTATCTTTATATAAACTGCATGTCATTGGACTCTATCATTTCCAAAACATTTAACTGCAGGTTTTAAACTCAGACTCAAACTCAAGCGTTTATTTTCCAAGAACACAGTAAATGTGCCTTCACCTTCACATTAGAGCGACAGCAGCGCGTCTTTTTAATGTGACTTTAATGTGCAGTCATTTTAGTATGAAATTCACAGCAGCGCAACTTAAGTCGCCTAAATGTGCAAGCGCTCTACATAAAGATGACATTTAAGAGTGAGAATATCAATATAACATCAATCATTAATCATATAGAACATCAATATATCAGTTTGTGATAACTGAATAAAGCATATCAATTATTCAGTTATCACAAACAAAAAAAAAATGGATTGCAAATTGCACTTATAAAAAGCAACTTTGACTTTGTGACAGACGAGAAATTGAACCCCGTCTGTCACAAAGTCAAAGTTGCATTTTACAAGTGCAATTTGCAATTTATATTATTAAGTTTGTATAGTGACAAAACACTATAAAAACAAAAATTTAATTAAAAAATATTGGATCTCTTTAGCAAGTTTAACTTTTTCGTAGGGCACATCTGACCATGTTTTTTTTTCAGGTATCCGTTACGCCTTCACAGAGTCCCTCCGTGGCTGCCGCATCATCGTCGTCGAAGGCTACCGATTCGCCATCAAAAATAAGAGCAAGGCTCGCGTGCCCACTAACAAGATTCAATGGCGGTGCTCAACACACGGCAAGCATGGGTGCAAGGCAGTCCTCTTTACTTCCAGAGACGAGATCATCTACTTGGAGAACAGACACACACACCCACCCCTCACCGACAGGAAAGCGAGGAACAAGTTCTTTTTCCCGATAACCAGCGTCAAAATGTATTATGGGGTGTAGAGCGGATGTTGCAATAGCTACCTTGTACTTAGCCCGAATAGTTTCAAATTATTTATTATTATTATTTGTGATATGTGTTTTGATAGTATTTGATTTCCCGTAATTTAATCATCTTTTAAAATGTAAATGCAATGTGAGTTCTAGTCAGTTTATCTCTTTTTAACACACCACACAATAATATCATGAGATTCTGAGTAATAAAGGTGAATTTTTTAAAGCTCTCTGAATTAACCAAATAGTAGATTGACACACTTTTCCACTCTTAATGTCGGTAACAATATAATCAATAAAATATTATTGGCCTTTTATTTGCCGAATGCTATCAAAGTTTTTGCAAGAAGAGGTCGAAAGTATAGAAGTGGGATTCTATTTATTCTACTAGATTTTAAACTTTTAACTTAAATAAACCTTCCTTATATCGAATGACTTCTAGTTATTTTAAAATATATTAACTTTCTTTTGCATTATGTAGTCAGAGATTTAGTATTCCAATTTTGAACTTTGAATTATTTACACTCGCTATTTGGTTGATATAGTTTGATCAGTTTTGCCATGATGGGATTTAATACTGATGTTGATGATGATGCTTATGCTGTTTATGATGATTTACCGATGCATAAATATTAATGTTTTAACATAGTATGTTTTAAGTTCGTAAGTTATATTTGTTATTATTTTTATAGTTTTTTTTATATAATATACCACAATATATATATATATATATATATATATATATATATATATATATATATATATATATATTGTGTTATATATTTATGTTAAATATTTCAGGTCTGAAGTACATACAATCACGTAGAGGAACAACACTTCTGCTGTATGCTGGATATACTTACGGGCTAAGGTCGGCCAAACGAAAACGCCATATTTGGCGGTGTTCAACGCACAATTCAAAAGGACGGAGGATGAGCCGCTTACGTATAGGTACATTGTCGACGAGAAGATTGTTAGGCAAAAGAACTTCCACAATCATGAGCCCCCATTACAAGAAACTTATTAAATGGTTCATGTCATTTTCTGGACTTTGACTTATACCAAATTTAATTTATTTTATTTTTTAAGAAAACCAACATCTTAAAAATACATTATTCAAAGTAATAACTTCTTATAAAAAATTAACCCAATAAATTTGTGTGAGCTTTGTCGTTTTTATTTTGTACATTTATCGTCATCGAAAAAGTAATCGTTTAAAATATCAAATTAAATTAATTGTTTTCATAGCAATAAGAGTTTGAATTTAGGACGTAGCCTTCAAAACACCACATTGGATGTTTTTAGGTCTTAAAATTAATTGGATAGTCAAAGTATTTTAAACCACCTAATAGTAACTAATGGATCGACATTATCGATCGATCGATATTGCAGTGACATTACGCTTCATAACATCTCGTAGAGGCAACCCTCTCATAGTGATTGCTGGATACAAGTACTCATGCAAGGAGACCTAAGGTGGAATTGTGTAAAGCAATCGTATTAATTTGACAGTTCAAAACGTACGGTATAATCTGTCAAACGTATTATCCTTTTCCGTTTGACAGATCATACCGAACGTTTTGAACTGTCAAATTAATACGATTGTTTTACACAATTCCACCTCAGAACTGTTGGTAATAAAAAAGTGGCACTGTTCGACAAATAACAAAGTGTGCAAAGCTGTTGTTAACACATTTGATGGCACAATCATAAAAATCAAATCGGAACACAGCCATGACCCTACGGCTTGGTAACAAAATACAAACAAATATTTTTCCAGTTTATTTTTCATGATTATTACTTTGCCTTTGTTATATTCAACTATATTCTGATACCAACTATATTAGCTTTTGATAAATCCTCTGATGTGTCAAACTTCATCAACGTAAACTAAATCTAAAAGATTTTTATTTTTCTTATTGTGATGATTGATTGATAATATGATTTTAATAACAAAAATAGTTCAAATGAACGCGTTTACAGCTATCAGTTTTTATGTGAAATAGAGGATAAACATCTATTTCGTATGGGTTCTGAAGTGCAGTGCTAGTGTGTAATGGCTCTAATAGTAACCAGACGTGACCTTACGTGGTGTGTCAAAGTACCGTCAGATTTTTTTGTAACATTGACCTCCATACTCACTGGACACCTGGTAACAGTTGAGCGTTGTCACACATGAAATGTACACCTAGTTGTTACAAAACTGTATTTATTTAAATTCATTATCTATAGTAATTAATTCATCTTATAATAACTTTTTTACAGGTCTGGTGTTGGTATTCAGGAGCAATGAAGCGGGGCGAAGAACGCTAACAGTGGATAACTACGTGTTTTCAGTACATGTAATGACACCCATGAAAAATAATGAGGTGAAGATTCGATGGCGATGCAAGGGCCACTACAAGAGATGTAGAGCTACAGTGACCACCGTAGATGTCACCATTATCTCTTGTAATTTGGAGCATGAGCAGTGTAAAAGCCTGTAAATATGTTTTTTTTTATCCATTTTGTCGATAAGATACGTAAATAAAGGAATAATTTTGTATTTTTACATCTTGATCCTACCCAACTGTGCGACCTTATCTGTAGTTTATCATTTCCTCATCCGGCAAACTTACCGCCCCGTCTTGACCCCGTAGATTCCTGTATTATAATAGTTACAAAAAATACATAATTTGTTACAGAGGAGCCTGAGTTCATAGTAAACCACCGAGGGGTAAAACATCTCAAACTAAACGGATTCTTCTTCTCCAAGTATATGACTAGGAAGGTTACTGATATATTTTCAAGACGCGATGGTACTGCTCTTCACATCGATCATTTGGATGCAAGGCTGTTGCATACACAGTTGATGACCTCATTGTGTCCTGCAAACCAGATCATAATCATGACAAAGAATAATCTGGAACGAAATATCTAACTAAACATGTGCTTTGAAATAATTTCCTACTATTATCATTATAATGTACGAAAATAAAGTGTTTTAAAATGAAAAAAAAAAACTTTTAATTACCTCCAAACATTGTAGGACTTAACATCCAACGCGGCAACGCAGCTAGCATCATAGCCTCCTTGCCGCAAGGAAATTGTTTTGTTTTTGCATAGGTAGATTTTATGTTGCAGGTCTTAGTTTGAATATTTGTCTTGTTTGTTATTAATGAAGCCCCATCAGCAGTTTGATGATAAGGAAAGAGATAATTCACTACACAAAAGTAAAAGAAAATATTTTTCTAAATAAAATTTACAAGTATCTTTGTTTCATTTATTTTGAAGCCCATTGGACATAATTACAAAGCTTATTTTTTTCTGATAGTTATTATTTCAAGTTTTTATGGACTAACACACGTTTGTTTTACCCAGGTAAATTTAAGATCGGTCATAAAAATATTTTAGTTAAGTCCGATTTAAGTAGTATTCATTTAGGTACTGCTTGAAAAGTTACTTAATAAATTACATTCTGTCCACGATACATGAATTAAATTATTTTATTTTCAGTTTCTTACGTTCTCTCTCAGCGAAGTCGTAAATTATTGAAATATGAAGGTCATACCTTCTCAGCTTACTTTTCAAAGGGCAATGCGAAATGGTGGAGGTGTTAACTTCACAACCACTTAGGGTGCAAAATGAGGATCGTGACCGAACATTATGAAGTTACAGAAGTATTTGGAGCTCATAACCACACGCCTAGGAATAAAAAAGACGCAACGGATAAAGATGAGCACCAGTTTTTTTGCTAGTTTATTAGCTTAGTATTCAGAATACAAACAATATGGATATTAATCTTAGCATGAGTTGGTTTGGATTAGTTTAGATAGTATATAGAAATAACATGCTTTAACAGAAATGTGGTACAATTTTATTAGGTAAATATATACTTTTATGTTAAAACTGAAGAGTTTGTTTGTTTGAACGCGTAACTATCATAAACTACTGAACCGAATTGTTTTTTTGAGTTAGATAGCCTATTTATTTAGGTTGTAGGATATATATATATATAGGACGTAAGGGAGCTTGACCAAGACCTAAAGCTCCAAGCCAACCTCACCTTCACGTGGTGCGTCCTGTTTATACAGACGAGGCTCTGGCGACCGACCGATGGCGGTATAACCATCCAATATAAGGCGCAGCTAAATGTTGGACTGTGACGGGCAGCAGCGTCACAGCTGCAAGGGGCTGCGTCTCTGCGCTCGCCAACCCGCCTGCCAAGCGTGGCGAGTATTGGCAAAATCCCCTCATGTTTGCACACAAGAAAACCAGGCCCCCAGTCTCCGGCAGCCCCGCTATTCCTGACTTTGGTAGCGGTCACGGTAACGGCGGGGCAGGGGGTGCTAAGAATCCCCGGAGGCGGTCGCGCTGCCACCCCCGACGACAACTGGCCCTGGTAACTTATAACGCGTGCACACTGAGGACAGACGAGAAGTTGCTCAAGCTGGAGGAAGAAATGAGCAGATTACACTGGGACATAATGGGTTTATCAGAAGTCCGTAGAGAGGGCGAGGACACGATAACTCTGCAGTCCGGCAACCTGCTCTTCTACCGGGAGGGTGACCAAAAGTCCCAAGGCGGTGTCGGGTTTCTCGTTCACAAGTCCCTCGTCAACAATATCGAGACCATCGAGAGTGTGTCGAGCAGGGTGATATACCTTATACTCATAATATCCAAGAGGTATTCGCTGAAGGTCATACAGGTATATGCACCGACCTCGAAACACCCGGATGAAGAGGTGGAGGAAATGTATGAGGACGTAAGTAGAGCTATGCATACTTCCAAAACCTATTTTACTGTTGTAATGGGGGACTTCAACGCAAAACTGGGCAAGCGAGGCGAGAATGAGTTGAAGGAAGGGACCCTTTGGATACGGGCAAAGGAACGCCAGGGGACAGAGGCTGGCCGACTTTCTGGAGGAGGGACTCTTTGCGATGAACTCTTTCTTCCAGAAGCCGCCTCAAAGGAAGTGGACCTGGTTGAGTCCCGATGGCTTCACGAGAAACGAGATTGACTTTATCATGACTTCCAAGAGACGGTTATTCAATGATGTCTCCGTGATCAACAGGGTGAAAACCGGTAGCGATCACCGAATGGTTCGAGGCACATTGAATATAAATGTCAAATTGGAAAGATCCCGCCTGATGAAGTCCACGCTCCGACCGACTCGTGCCCATATCCAAGATCCCGAGAGCTTTCAACTCGAGTTGTCAAACCGCTTTGATTGCCTAGAAAATTGCGTTACAGTGGACGAAATTAACATCAGTTTTGTGGAAACTGTTCAAACGGTGGGGTCTAAGTATTTTAGGCCTGGCCGTAAAAATAGACCTCAAAAACTGTCGGTCCACACTCTCGACCTTATGGCAAAACGTCGATCTATGGCACTGCAGACCTCCGTTAATGCTGAAAACTACAGGCAGCTCAATAGACAAATATGGAAGTCCCTGCGACACGACATCCGTTGCTTTCACACTAATAGTGTTAAAGAAACGTTAGAGCGGAACCAAGGCTCCAAAGTGTTTGCAAGAAACATGTCTATTGGGCAAAGCCTGTTGACAAAGCTTAAGACGGAGGACGGTAGTGTAGCGTCGACGAAAGCAGAGGTTTTGAGGGAGATCGAAAGGTTCTATGGGCAGTTGTACACCTCAGTTGCCAAACCCGTTGATAGCATGGTCAGAGACCCACGAGCTATCCTGACCCGACACTACACCGAAGACATCCCGGATATCAGCCTTTACGAGATTAGGATGGCCCTTAAACAGCTCAAAAACATCAAGGCACCTGGCGAGGACGGAATCACAGCAGAGCTTCTGAAGGCGGGTGGAACACCGGTACTTAAAGTCCTTCAGAGACTTTTAAATTCCGTTCTGCTGGAGGGCATCACGCCCAAGGCTTGGAACAGGAGTGTGGTGGTGTAGTTCTACAAAAAGGAGACAAAACCTTATTAAAGAACTACAGACCCATCTCACTTCTGAGCCATGTCTACAAGCTGTTTTCAAGGGTCATCACGAATCGTCTCGCACGTAGGTTTGATGACTTCCAGCCTCCCGAACAAGCCGGTTTCCGAAAAGGTTTTAGTACCATAGACCACATCCATACGCTTAGGCAAATTATACAGAAGTCCGAGGAGTATAATATGCCTCTATACTTAGCGTTTGTAGACTATGAGAAGGCGTTTGATTCGATCGAAACTTGGGAACTCAATTCTCGAAGTTGTCGACGAGTACGTCTACCTGGGACAAGTGATCCAATTGGGTAGGTCCAACTTCGAGAAAGAGGTCAATCGACGAATCCAACTCGGCTGGGCAGCGTTCGGGAAATTGCGCAAGAGTGTTTTCTCATCTCATTTACCTCAGTGTCTGAAGACGAAAGTCTTCAACCAGTGTGTGTTACCAGTGATGACATACGGATCCGAAACATGGTCTCTAACTATGGGCCTTATAAGGAAGCTCAAAGTCACACAACGAGCGATGGAGAGGGCTATGCTGGGTGTTTCTCTACGTAATCGAATCAGAAATGAGGAGATACGTAGAAGAACTAAGGTAACGGACGTAGCCTTGAGAATCAGTAAACTCAAGTGGCAATGGGCAGGGCACATAGCGCGAAGAACTGATGGCCGCTGGGGCAGGAAAGTTCTAGATTGGAGACCCTTCGACCAGAGACGCAGCGTAGGACGTCCACCAACAAGATGGACAGACGACGTTATAAAGATTGCAGGATCAAACTGGATGCAGACCGCTAGTAATCGGTCGCTGTGGAAAGCCGTGGGGGAGGCCTATGTTCAGCAGTGGACGTCCTTTGGCTGATAATGATGATGATGATGATGATGTAGGATATATAACATCACGCTATAAAAAATCACCGAAAGTGCCAAAAACGCGCGGATGCAGTTGCAGGGGACCGCTATACTAATTGTACTAAAGGTAGCCTGTGTTGTTTTTGTGCAAGCGTAATTTCACACCCAACTTCAGCTTCTATGTACGTAAAGTTAACACCATTAAGCAGAATGGCGGAGTTAGTCAGAAGAAATGAGGTTAGCAAAAGTATCCTATACATATAACTATGAGCGCTGCGCAGAGCGAGAACACAGCCAACGTGTTACCATTTTTACATTTATCTTATTGACCTTCCGGTTTTGTTTAAGGTTTGAAATAAACATAAATGAAATGGAAGAAAATTGCCTTCTACTAACCTGATGTGAATGTTTATGAATTCTTATCTCTGAAAGTGTTAAAATAAAATGCTGAAAAAAAGAAATTTTTGGGGTGCCTCTAATACAAGTAACATGTGGGATGTTTTTTTATTCTCTTACCAAACCCGTCATTTTAGGTATCGTTGAATAGGTCTCTAAATGATTATGAGTTTTCAAACATCAATTTCCGATAAAGTGGTCTATTTTCGTAACATTCGGTTTTAAAGAGCGAATTTTTGTTAGAGTCCAATTGCCCCCACCCTCTCCCAACAAAACGGTATTAGGTAGATACGTGAAAAAATTCACAGCACTATCATATATGATGAATTTAATGGCAATGATAAACAAACAATATAATGCAAATAAACAAATAACGGACTTATTGTTCATAAATCAAAAGCAAAATATTTTTCATGTAAATATCGCTTAAAATTTTTTACCTCCAAAACGAGTTACAATATGAAACTGTAGTCAAATATTAATTAGGTCTGTTTCTTTTAGCTGTCAAAAAACCAAAGTTGTGAGTCAGCGTCATCATAAGGTATAACCGGTTTTGTCTAATAATTTCGCATATTTTTTTATTTTAAGGGAATCAAAACCGTATGAGGTAATCTTAAACATATTTTACAGGACGTTATTAGGGAAATAAGTGCTTACAGTAGTACGAAACCCTTCGTGTTCGACTGGCACTTGTCCGGTTTTAAAAGTAGGTATTATAATCAAATTGATAGAAATGTTTTTAAACCACAAGAATACTAATAAGTACTAGCGGTCCCCCGCGACTTCGTCCCCGCGTTTAAAGCTTGCTCCCTCCTCTTTAGCATAGCCTTAAGCTTTCCTCGATAAATAAGCTATCCAATACAAAAATATTTTTTTAAATCGATCCAGTAGTTCCTGAGATTAGCACGTTCAAACAAACAAACTATCTCCACAGCTTTATAATATAACGTAGTAAAGATAACATTTACATTATTTGTAATGATAATTTTATTTTAACAAAAACTTGTATCTCGCTTATTCAGTCTGTTAACACTGAGAACTGTATTTTAAAAATTATAAAATGTTCAATTGTTGAAATTGCCCTTTTTACCCATATTTTAAAAGTAGTGAATGTAGTGGTCGTGGTGTTTCTTCGGAATCATTTTTTTTTGTTCCTTTATCGGTATAAACCCCTTTTTAGGGTTCCGTAGCCGAATGGCAAAATACGGAACCCTTATAGTTTCGTCAAGTCTGTCTGTCTGTCTGTCCGTCCGTATGTCACAGCCATTTTATTCTGTAACTATAAGCATTACACTGTTGAAATTTTGTAGGAAGATGTATCCTGTTAACCGCTTACCGATTCTTATACAAAAAATAAAAAATAATGACATTTAAAGGGGCCCTTACATGAAACTAAAACCAAATTTTTTTTTTAATCAAACCTATGCGTGTGGGGTGTCAATAGATAGGTCTTTTAAAATGACATTGAGGTTTGTAAAACCATTTTCTTTTAAAGTTTAACGTTTCATAGCTAGACGCTTCCAAAGTGGTAAAATGGGCGTCCCCTCCATCTAACTTCTAAACCAAGCAAGTGTAAATTTTGAAAAAAAAATGTAATGTAGATCTCAATTAATACTTTCATCAAAAATTGGTTTGGACGAGATCAAACGAGTAGTTTTAGAGATATAGCACATTTTCAACAACCGCAAACATAACTTTGTACTTCATACAAACACTATGGAATACTTTCCGAGCCGACAATGCGATCGGACGTGTCGACTTGTATTGTAATTTCATAACTTAACATTTACTTGCAAAATTCTTGACCCAGATTCCGAATCAGTGTCACAAAATCATACATTGTGGTGAAGAATAGTGCATTTTAAATAAGTTATAATGGCAGATAGTGCCTTTAACCGGAGTGCTCTCACGCCTCGCAGTCCACCGACGCCCTCGCCGCGCCCGGCGTCCGCGCCCGTCCCACAGGAGCAGGACTCACTGCAAGTAGTGAGCACACCGGAGATTCAGAACTGGATGAGCACTATTGAGAAATACCTGAATGAAGTCTGCACTATCGCCGCTGAGGGAAAGTTGAACTCAGACCAGAAAGGCAGAATAAATAACTTATGTAGAAAAGTAAGCCATGGAACATCTCAACTAGCCGTTCAATACCAATCTGTCAAGGCTAGAGCCATGCAAGCTCAGTCACATATCAATGCCCTCAAAGAAAACCTAGACCTATCACAGAGACTTGAAGATCTCCAACGGAGCATCGCAGAATCTTCGAAGCCAGCCTCAGGATCAGTGTCCTTCGCCGACACGGTTAAGAAAAGCACAAATGAACTGATTAAACCAAGCAACATTAAATCAGTTGCCATCTATCCTAATGATAAAATGAAGTCGAGTGAGGACACGAAAACCCTCGTCCAAGAAATTATAAAACCTGATCTAATGAAACTGCACGTGAGAGGCTTGCGGAAGACAAAGAATGGCGGAGTGATTATTAGCACCGACACTAAAGACGACATCGAAAAGCTGAAGCATTCGCCACTACTGACTAACTCTGGCCTTATTGTGGATGAGCCACAAAAACGTCAGCCTAGGATCACAGTCATCGGTGTGCCCACTTCTTTACGAGAAACTGAAGTGTTTACGTACATTTACCATCAGAACTTAGTTGACAAATTACAAGGTATGTCACTCGAGTCTTTTTTGTCCGTTGCTAAACTTAGCCATAAATCTGGTAAGAAAAACGCTGACTATTATAACTACATCATTCAAGTACCTGCTCTGATCCGAAAAGCCCTGATGACCAGTGATAGAGTTATTGTGAACTGGTCTTCCTGTCCTATAAGAGATTTTACGCTTTTTACACGATGCCATAAATGTCAGCAATATGGACATGCATCTAAGACCTGTCGGGAAGAAACCAGCACCTGCGGCCACTGCGGAGAAGTGGGTCATGCCATGAAAGATTGCGCGAAGAAGGCCGAACCACCAAAGTGCGCTACATGCTTGCGCTTTAACAAGCCGCACGCTCACAAGACGGGAGATGTCGATTGCCCGGCCAAAAGGGCAGCTGAGACTCGTTATATCGGTACTGTCGATTATGAGGGCACGTAATTATTTTACTAAGATAGAGGTATTGCATAGGGTTTAATATTGTAAGTAACACAGATTTGTCTAATTTTATACTTAGGAATAATATTTAATGTATTGTAATGAAAAGTAAACCAGGGCTTCAGCTTTGTCCTACTGACCCTCGTATTACCGCTGACAAATAATTTGGCTACCTGTTGCCTTCACCAAATAACTATTAGCAAACAAATTTACTGATGTGTCAATAAACAAACACGCACTGAATTTGCCGTAGTAAATGCAATTATGCTGACGCTTCTATAATGTATGAATTATTATTGTTGTAGATTATTTTTAGGTGATGGTTTTATTTTGACTTTGATTTATTTTTGAATTTTGTATAAGTTTAGTAATTATTGTTAAATTATGTAAGCCTTAAATAACTTGTGTGCTCTATTTAGCCTGAGATACAGGTTTATCCTAGTTCAGGTAAATAAGAGAATGCCCTTAGTAATTAATTTTAAGATCTATGATGTAGCTCAAGACCAAAGAATTTTAATAAACAATTTATTTATTTGCAGTCGACAAACTATTGTGGTATTTTACTTAGTACAAGTAAGTGGATTCGTAATTTAGTTAAAGATGGCACGGAACCCTCAGTGCGCGAGTCTGACTCGCACTTAGCCGGTTTTTAAACGATGTCTTTACGTGTCTTACTACAAGAATTTTGAATAACGCTCAGTGTGTCGTCAATGAGAATCAGCACACAAGCGGCTATACTATAAATATGTGTTTACTTATTCGCTGTATAGTCACTACCTGTCTTCAGAAACAGTATCATCATTAAGATGAAATAAGAAACCAAAATTTGCGCACGGGCGGGACTTGAACCAGCAACCTTTTGGCATACCGGGCCAAACGCTCTTACCAATTGAGCTACCGTGCTGTCAGTCCGACCCTGCGAAATTTGTGGTTTCTTATGAAAACGTCAATTGCGTGACGCTTAGCGCCATCTAGCCGTCTGTTTATGAAACAGATGGCCCAAGCAGTTATTCTTTACAGAATAAATTCAACTTGGAAATGGATGTCGCTTCGCTATCTAATGCTTTTAGAATGTTTTTAACACTCAAAGTGTCATATTTTATTGTCATAAAGATGAAATAAGAAACCAAAAATTTGCGCACGGGCGGGACTTGAACCAGCAACCTTTTGGTATACCGGGCCAAACGCTCTTACCAATTGAGCTACCGTGGTGTCAGTCCGACCCTGCGAAATTTGTGGTTTCTTATTTCATCTTTATGAATATAAAATATGACACTGTGAGTGTTAAAAACATTCTAAAAGCAGTATCATCATTATTATTATTTTTAATGATGATGCTTTATCTTTCTAAAGCAAAAATGAATAGACCAAGTCAAAATGGCTTGGTTTATACCTGGCGTAAAAAATATTCTCCTAAAATTTATAAGTACCTATATGAAAAGAAACACCACAGTAATGCAGTATTAAATTTTATATGTTGTTTTTTTTTCAGGGAAATTCACAATGTCAAATAAAGGAAGACGTTTGCTAAAACTCAACAGTTACAGCTACTATGAAAATAGGGTCTCGGTTAAAGGAGTCGGGTCTTGGCTCTGCTCCACACACCACAGCCGAGGTTGTAAGGCGCAGCTCAAGATGCTAGATGACGTCATAATTCACGCCCGGGATGCTCACAACCATGACCCCCCTGGTCGGCAACAGCAACACTAGATAATTTTATTGGGTCTTGAATATTCTTGACTTTAGAAGTATTGAGAAAAATGCCGTGTACTACGACGCCTACTAGGACCTCATTGAGAATGAACAAATTGCTGTCAGTGGAGCACTGTTTGCCGTGTGCTGTCAATCAAGCATTCATTATGTAAAGCTCTACTAAGCGAGTGTAAATTCTGCTTGGACACTCAATTAATATTCATAAGTGCTTAGTGAGTAACGTTTTCGGTTCTGATCTGTACATTACTACTAAAACTATAGCGAACTGATTACTGCGAGCGCAAGACGGATAACTTACGACTAAGGCCCGATTTTAGCCAACGTTAGACAAGAAATATTCGTTGATATATAACAAAACGCCTTATTTGAAAACGTCACGTTTTTGTCAGCAAGCATTTATATAAATGTCATTCAAAAATTGATCATTCTATACTTATTCAGTCGGATAAGTCTTACCTGATGCTAGTGAACTCGGCCCTTAATGATTCCTAGAGCACTATTAGCACTAGGTTCTGCCGGCGCTGCCAAAGGCTTAGAGTGAGTAACGTCTTAGACTTTCAGCACCCTTACAATGACAACAAGAAACTATCTAAAACTCAGGTACTGAAGTAATATCAAGTCATATCAATTACCCGAACTATGGACTTAGGACAATCGGCTATACAAAGTATGTGATATCAGCACTGTCTTCTCAGAAATAAACGTTAAAATAAAAAAGAAAACATTTTGATTCTGACTTGATTTATATCAGGCGTAACAGTTACTTAAGTAAATGACTAGTGCCAGAACACAATGATGTAATTCTTAATTTATATTTTGGATCTTTGCAGATGTCTTTAGATTTGTAATGTCGCAGAAAGGAAGACGTTTGGTGAAATTCAACAGTTACACCTACTACGAAGAAAGGGTCACGACTAAAGGAGTAGGGGTATGGCGCTGCTCCACGCACGTCCCCCGAGGCTGTAATGCGCAGCTCAAGATGCTGCATGATGCCATAATCAGCGTCCGGGAAACTCACAACCACGACCCACCTGGTGCTGAACATCTATATGTCTTGCTTGTAGATCCAAAAAGTGCGTGAAACATCGAAAATTGCAGTAGTAGCTTTAAGCAGTTTTATTCTTTGTTTTAAAACCAAAATATTTGATTTAATTATTATAGTTTATATGATTTTGTACTTCAATAAGATTAGTGTTTACAAGGTTTTGCCATATAAGTGGTTCTATCCTCTTTGCATATATCAGTTCTGACGTATTGTGACGTGCCGTGGTTAATTTTTTTTAAAGGTTGTTTTATTCCAGCCGTTTTCAATTTAGACTTATAATATATTTATTTATTTTATATATTCTTTATTGCACAAACAAAATGAAGTACAATTGGCGGACCTAATGCTTTAAAGCATTCTCTACCAGTCAACCATTGGGTGAGGCAGAAACAGTTGAGGCGGCGTAAAATAACAAAAAAAAACATAATGAATGAACTACATATACTTACATAAATACTTTTTAAATAAACCTATATAAATGCAATAAAAGTTTTATAATTATATAATTTTGTAATCTAATTTTTGGATAAAAATGCTGGCCAGAATTTAGAAAAAAGTTCTTGGATCACAAAAATTACAATTAGTATTACATTATTGTACTTGATAATACATTTATTTTTATTGATTTTAGCAAAAACGCATTTCACGCCCATTCACTCTGATAACGCTTCAATACTTCATCTAGGTAAATAAAATGCTAATGAAGTCAGCAGATCAGAATCAGAATTATAATTTTTAACTTATAATTGACCTTCTTGGTATTTTCGTCTGCTTTTTTCTTGTATAAAATAAAATTAAAAAGAAACTAAACCTGGCGTAAAAATAACTTACCTAGCGACCCGAAGTAAATGAAAGGACATACCCCAGTGATGCAATTCTAAATTCTATGTTTTGGGTCTGTGCAGGGTTATTCAGAAAGTCGCGAAAAGGAAGACGTTTGCTAAAACTCAACAGTTACAGCTACTATGAAGATAGAGTCTCGACTAAAGGAGTCGGGTGTTGGCGCTGCTCCACACACCACAAACGAGGTTGTAAAGCGCAGCTTAAGATGCTAGATGACGTCATAATTTACGCCCAGAAAACTCACAATCATAACCCCTCTGGTTAGCAATGGGACCACTAAATTACTATATATCTTGTAGTTACAAGAATTGAGAATAACGCTGTGTGAATTATAGGACGTCAATGAGTATGAAAACGAGCAAATTGCCGTCAATGGAGCACTGTTTCCTTATTTGTTTAGTTATGGCTGTCAATCCAGCATCCATTTTGTAAAGTACTACCTATTCTGCGCGAGGGCGATCGCGAGCGCTATCATCTGACTGGACACTGTCAACAAGTATTCATAAGCGCTGTCAAGTACTTAGTGAGTAAGACCAAGGAACTTTGGAGATGCTGCAAACACTTTTGTCGAGCAGTCATACATACTAAGAATGATATGATTGTGATGATAAATGACTAACATACACACTTGTCATAAATAATAAGGAATTATTTGACGATACGTTTAGCGCTCCTGACAATTACGCCGGCGACCTCGCGAGTTCAAATCCCGCAAGGGACAAATGTTAGTGTAATGAGCATTTTAACCTAAATCATGGGTGTTTATATGTATTTATGGGACATTCCCCCTACATATTCGTTGTTTGGCATATTAAACACAAGGAAGAATATTCCTATCTTCGAAACCACAACAGTTGCTGTGTTGTCTGGCGCATAAATAATAATATTGAAATTGTATATGTTATACATTATATAATCGTTTTAAAAATTGCTTGTTGGATGTTGTTTCATTAAAGTTCTCTCAATTTATTAATTTATTTGTGAATCCTTGATTGATACAGCTGCATCCTTTCAAGTTGTTTCAATTTAATATTATTTAAGATGTTAATACTGAGATGAAGAAATGGCAGCGAAGCTTAAGTGACCGACGGGAGCAAAAGCGGTTGGCAGAAAGAAGACGGAGGGAGAGGATTAAGAAAGATCCTGAATTATACCTGCTAGCAAAAGAAAAAGACAGACAAAGATACCAAAAAAGAAAAGCCGAGGGAAAAAATATTCCATTGTGTGAAATGAGCAGTCAAGAAAGAGAGTTGGTAAGGGAGTAGAATCGCTTGAAAAGCAGAATGTTTAGGAAAAGAAAGAAGTATGTTCCCGATCGTCAATCTTCAGTCATCTCTGAAGATCCACTTTCAACATCACCACCCCCCGCAGTGCAAGAAGGATCTGAATAAATAATAATTGTATCCTAAGTTCAAACTAGATTCTAATTCTAGCATACCTAGCTAAAAAAAAACAAAAGAAACTTGAACGTCAATTGTAGCGACCAAAAATTTATGCTCTAAGATAGTAATTCTGTAAATATCCAGGATTCCTCGTTGTAAATGGTTTTGATAAACAAACTATAAATACGTAACGTAAATAAAACCTTAACTGTGTTAATTACAATTTCAAACATACCTTGTGAATAATTAAAAGTACATTATTTGACACATTTGTTTTTATTTTTAGTTTAATTTACCACATCGCAACGTGGAAGACCAAATCTGAAGTTTCAAGGGTATACAAACTTTTGATATATAAAAAAAAAATAACAAATCACGTTGGAATTGTTTTGCTCATGAACCATAGGGATGTAATATTAGAATCTTTACTGTGGACGAGGTGATTGTCGACATTCAGGGCCAACATTTACATCCTCCTTCATCACGTTCTTTTAACAAAGTATTAATGAAGATACACATTTTTGTCACGTACCTACTTCTTTTAAATGCACGGTAGGTACCGATTGAAAAGCTTCCCGAAAAAGCCCTGATGTGGGGCTCTATTTTTAATTACTCGCGTCCACATTTCAATAGATTTTTATTTGAAAAGTTTTCATAAATCACATGCCATATTCACGCAAATTATTGCAAAAATAGGACCCCTGTTGTCACCTATTGCCGATGCTAGCATGTCTATAAGAACAAAACTAAGCCCTATGCTATGCCACTAGCGATGCTAAATTTTATGTAAGTAAATTAATATAGAACATAAAATGTCTATTTATTTCTGCAGAATTCAAAGGGAGATTATCCCAATACATTCGTGATATATAAGCACTTACTTCGAATTTGCACATGATTTATAAAGTATACTGATCTTTTTTGTAAAAAAGGGTGAGAAAGGAATACCAACAACAACCACGTTTCAAATGAAAAATACTAGGAAAATTAAATCCGAAAGCTTACATTAAAAGGCAGACAGCCCATGGTAATAATTATGTCGTAAGCCCAAATATTTCAAACCAACGTCTCTCTCAGTCAGTTCAAATGGTATGTCATGGTATAAATCCCTATTTTAGGGTCGTAGCAGACATATGAAAATGAAAAAAAAAAAACGAGCAGTTCAGTATTCTGCATACAAATGCTTTATCATTTTGTGACAGCTGATCAAAAAATCTATGATGGATAACGGTTATTTCGAGGTAAAATAGAGTACAACAAAAAGAGCCAAACGCCTGATAAAAGCGGGGTCTACACATACTACCACCAAGCGCCTTATGGGCAGGAGAAGGGATGTTGTTTTGATCAGTGTAGAACATAATCATACTCCGAGCCCCAATTACAAGCGCCAATTACTATGATTTAAAACTTTTGCCCATTTATTAAAGTTCAATAGCTCTAGGTTGAAATCAAACCGAAGGTTACCCGAATTGAAAAAATATACTACTATTTTTAATGCTGTTATTTGTTTTTAGTTTGTGCATGAAGAGTTTAAGATTATAAGAATCCCTGACATACGCAAACGCAATTCACCTTACTATTAACTCTAAAAGTGGTAATAACATTTTTTTAAAACTATTACGTCATCCATCTATGACTTCGTTTTACTTAAACAATTACTGACATTTGTGTATCATTATTGTTACGCTTTAGGAACATTTAATTGGTTTATTACCGACTTCGTAAAAAGGAGGTAATCAATTCAATGTGTATGTATGTGATAACGTTGAATTTGATATTATTTGAGTCATTATCATCATCATCATCATCATTGTCAGCCAAAGGATGTCCACTGCTCAACATTCTCTCTTATTGCTCAGGCCTTCCCACGGTTTTCCACAGCGACCGATTGTGAGCGGTCTGCATCCAGTGCGGTCCATCGTCTAAGGGTCGTCTGTTTATCTTGTCGATGGACGTCCTACGCTACGCTTTCAGTCAAAGGGTCTCTAATCTAGAACTTTTCTGGCTGGCAGTTTTTAAGTATGTTGATTTTTTATGGCTTCCAAAACTGTGTGCATAACTTCTTAAGTGTAAATATGTTTGTCCAAGGATTTCTCGAAGACGAGATGTCATAGCAAGATGATTATTTTTAGTTCGATTAGGTATATTTTAACTAAGGGAGAAGAGTGTTTATTTTAATTATTATGTTTTTAAATTATTTTTAATTTAATTTAATAATTAATCACTGACACTACAGTACTATTTTGTTTTCAGTTGAGTTCGTCACATCAAGAAGAGGTAACCGGATGATTAAATACCAAGGATACACTTTCTACCTTCAAACGACAAGCAGGCACGGGAAATTTAGGTGGAGCTGTTCGGCCAACCATTACTGCAAAGCCAAGATCCATACTATAGAAGACCGCATCGTCGCTGTGAATGGCCACCATGATCACACTCGGGTCGACTCCAGCACCCTCAGTCTGAAGCAATCTTTTCAATCTTGATGAGGTTTCGCCCCGATAAGTTTAATCGTCTAAATATCTGCTGCTTCATTATTTTATAAAAATACATATATTTGAATAATACTTTTTTTAAATTATTTAAAAAATACACTAAACCAAAAATTCAGCGTTTTTCAAGCGTTGCCCGGCATTCGACACAACAGGGCAGCCACGGACTAAAACTATGACTAAAGTGATCACCCTTTTCTTATTATATGACTTAGTTTTTCATAGTATTTGTATGAAGTAAAAAATCATAGTTTGCGGTTGTTAAAAATACCGATATATCTCAAAAACTACTAGTTCGATTTCGTTCATACCAATTTTCTTTGAAAGTATTTGTTAAGATGTACATTGCGTATTTTTTCAAAATTTTTACTAGCTTAAGAGGAAGTCAAACTAACGTTTGACCAATGTCAATGTATGTAAAGTCTAACGACTTTTTGAAAAATGTTTTAGAAACCTCTATGTCATTTTAAAAGACCTATTCATAGATATCCCACACGTATGGGTTTGTCAAAAACATTTTTTTTTTGGTTTTAGTTTCATTTACTAGTATGGGAGCCCCCTTTAAAGATATTTTTTGAAATGAGAATCATACAGCAGTTAGCAGGATACATCTACTCACCAAGTTTCAACTGTGTAATGCTAATAATTTCTGAATAAACTGGCTGTGACATACAGACGGACAGACTGACTAGACAAAACTATAAGGGCTCCGTTTTTTTGTCATTCGGCTACGGAACTCTTAATAGAGCTAGACTAGATTGGATCGCTCTTGTCTAGATAACATTGGATCGCTCTGTCTTGTCTGTCTCTTAATTCTTACGTCGCACAAGAATTTTTACATTGCATGTTCTAGAAAAGTACAACGAAATTTAATGTTCGACAAAATTATATTAACTTGTTGGTTTTTTTCAATTTGCTTCCCAGAATGCGAATACATATTATCTAAGCGAGGCAAGCCCATGCTTCGCATGGCTGGATACACATACTACAGGCAATCGGTTTATAAGAACTCGAAGATACGATGGTTGTATACCATCCACTCTAAGGGTTGTACCGCCTCATTGATCACATGCAAAGATAAGCTATTGTCAGTGAGGAACCACCACAACCATTTGCCTATACAATAGAATAAGCAGGATAAAATTGTGGAAGTTTATATGAAATTACTTCTTATCAGATTGACTAGCTAACTTCCTTTGATGTTATTGTAAGACATTATTATAACCGTGTACTCATAATTATATAAATTAAATAATAACATATAATCACATAAAAGTATTTTATTAGGTAAGTTATATTAACATTTACCAAATACAAATTGCCACTTTGTATTTTATTTTGCACTAGCGGACCCAACGAACTTTGTTTCTCCCTCGGCCCCGTTCCGCCCCAGTCCCGATCAGAAAGTAGGTAGGTCTTAAATTACATAATTTTATTGATTTTTTATTTCATAATATCCTACTTCTGATAATAAAAAAACACATTTATGAAAGAATAAGTGAAACCAGTCCAGCCGATCACGCGTAATGCCATTACTAAGGAAATATGTTTTTAAAAAAATACAGGATGCTGCTTTGGTCAGTGATATCCACTCGGGGATGATAATTTAGGTTATGCTTATTTAAAAAAAAAAGTTACCCTGTAACGTCCCACTGCGGGGCAAAGGCCTTACCTCAACTATGAGGTAGTTTGGGCTACACTCCACCACGCGGACTCAGTGCGGATTGGGGGGATGGGGGGGTGTTTACTAAGGCAAGCGATTAACCCTGCTGTCAGATGTTAGCAAACCGCCAATAAGGCCTCTGACTAGGCTTAACGACTAATATCAAATGATGATTGAATGATGAACGTACCTTCTGCAGCACGGAGATGCTCGTAATATACGTCACTTATATGGTCGGAACGGTCACCCATTCAAACACGACCGCACTGGTAGATTACTTCTACAGTCAGTTTCTCTACAGTCTTACTATTCCTCATATTCACTGTAATCAATATCCTTTGGACAAATATTCTTTGGACATTCCCATACATCGCCATCTAGTCCCAAAGTAAGCTACTCAAAGCACGTACGTAGTAGGCGATTTCTCAACCACTACTCTAGACGGGTCGTCAAAAGGTCGTCTGTATAAAGTTATTTTTGTCCTTTTTGCAGCTCATGTACCACCACTTCCACAGCTGGAGATGCTGATCTCCATTCTGCAAGACAAGCCTTGGTTGGCAACAGGCAGTGCTAGGACGATGTCACAAAAGGACCGCTTTCGAAAGGCTTGGGTTGAAATAGCTTGTGTTCTTAACGCCTTACCAGTAAGTGCACTAAAACACCCGACCAATGGCGAAAGTTATAGTAAAAATAATACATTTTGCTCAAAATATACCTATAGGTATTATAACCCGCTTAAGACTTCATATTCCCCTTTCTTTTAAAAAAAAAACGATCATAAGGTTACGATTTTCCCCCTTTATAGTTTCGTTTTTCTAACTGAGTAAAAGTATCCTTGGAAACTTCAATTAGAGCAAAAATATCAAAGCTTAGTATTTGCAAAAACAATTAGGGCCATCGTCAAATAAGTTAACAGTTTTAGTAAAGTTTCTCGTTCGTCCGATGCCAGTGTTGACATGTCTTATTCGCTACGTAAATTTAAGTCCTCAATCATTGAAACATTTACCGTTGAGAGGTTGTAAATTGTTTAATAATGTCAGCCGTTTTGTCTATCTGTAAAATATTTTTTAGCTATATATCTGTTTTCAGCAATATTTTTGTGAATGTCGTGTCAGCCTATAAGTAAGGCAACACTGTAAAATTGTGCTTTAATCTTAAGTATGGAATTGTGTAAATAAAAATAAATAAATAAATAAACAAGTGAATACTCTATAGAAATATTGTTAGGCTAAGGAGATCGTTCGTTTGAACGTGCTTATCTTAGGAACTATTAGACCGATTTGAAAAAATATTTTTGGGTTGGATAACCGACGAACTTTGGCTTTAAAACATCATGCTGCGACGAGAGGGAAGGGAGCAAACTCAAAACGCGCGGTAGAAGTCGCGGGGGACCGCTAGTTCAAATGTCAGTACAAAAGTCAATTTGTATGAATTGGTAATTTGTGACCGATAACTCTAATGGTAACTTAGACCCCTTACACTTTGCGACTTTAAGAACCGATGCAGTCGCGCGCTTTGAAAACGCCCTTCAGTATCGCGACTCATGCAATGAACAGATTTAATTTAGCAACGATGCTAACGCGCGTAAGCATTGCGTGTGTCTCGCTGCTAAAAGTCGCAGTGTGTAAGGGGTCTCATTCAAATACTGTGAACCATAACTTACCCATTGTGAATTGAAAATACCACACACCAAGATGAAAATACCACAACACACACAGCCAATCATGATTTACCTTTATTATCTATGAATGGTATGTAAGTTATTCAAAACTACTTAACAAATATATAGCAAAGTCACAAAACGCAATGGTAACAAAATAACAATAATATTGTTTTCTTCTTGGTTATGACTGTCTCTTTTTTCAGTACTGGCAAGACAAGAAAGCAAGTTTAAGGAGAAATTATATTCAAATTGCAGAACTAGGATCTCCTCCCGATGACGAGGATGCTCAATTAAGTAAATTAGAAATGAAAATACTCAACATAATGGATTCCTGAAGATCATTGGTACCTACTTGGGAGTTAAACCTGTACAAAATATTAAATATTTAATACGATAGTAAATGAACGCTATTAAAATAATAAGAGTGTTTTTCTATACTCTGTATTTTTGCCAATCCTGATTCAATTATATAATAGTATTAAAAATTTTATTTAGGCATTTCTTTATTTTTTCTTGTGTGCAAGTACCTTAAGTTTAATTGATTCTCAGTTGCACGGCGATAATGTATGCTAGAAATTAGTAATTATGAAGCTAGTTTTACTAAAATAAATTGTTATATCTCCGTCAAAGTTGTTTTTACTGGATTCCAGACATCAGAAATCTACAAATATAAATTTATTTATTTTATATATTCTTTATTGCACAAACAAAATGAAGTACAAATGGCGGATTAATGCTTTAAAGCATTCTCTACCAGTCAACCATTGGGTGAGACAGAAACAGTTGAGGCGGCGTAAAATAACAAAAAAAAACTATCAAAATGAATGAACTACATATACTTACATAGATACTTTTTAAATAAACCTACATAAACATACATAAATACAATAAAATCCATAGTTCACGCTAAACAGATATCATGTTATTTATTCTCATTGAGAAAAAGATTTTGTATAGACTTTTTGTACACATATTTTGATGTTGATGTCTTGATCGTATCTGGGAGGGAGTTCCAAAGTCTGATGGCGCTGGGGGTAAAAGAGTTGGGGACATAAGCAGTCTTATGCAAAGGTGTGTACAGCTGCATGGCATTGCTAGTACGTAGGGTCCGGGAACTGATGTCACTCATAAATTTAAAATTACATTTAAGATAATTGGGAGAATTTGGATTACAAAGAATACTGAACAGAGTGCAGAGGATTCGAAGATTTCTACGCTGTCGAATATTGAGCCAATTTAATTTAGACCGGTATGGAGATATATGGTCGTACTTCTGTACACCAAAAATGAAGCGTAAACCAAAGATAAATCCGATTGCCTAAAGTTTTAACTTCTTGGACATCCGATTTGGATGAAATTTAATACAGATTAGTTTTGATCCTGAAAAAAGATATAATATAATTGTTTGAAACCTAGAAATCATCTTTTGAAAAGGTTAAAAAATAGGGTGGAAGTTTGTATAGGAAATCCACTATGTTGTGATATGTATTACTTATACGTGCACCTCATTTACCGGAGTCTACCTATTCAACAACGAAAACATTTCCTTGAGGCAAGGAGGCTATGATGCTGGCTGCGTTGCCGCGATGAATGCATGTCTTAGTTTTATTTTTTCTTGTTTGTTATTAATAAAGTTAGTGTTTTACCGGTACATTTGGTCATAAATATATTTATCTTTACAGATGTATTTTTCGCCCTCTCGACCAAACAGAAACCAATGCTTGTGGTTGATGGACACCGATACTACAGGCACAAAGAGTTTGCAGGGAAAACCCGATGGCATTGCACACATTATAGGCAAAAATGTAGATCATCACACTGTTTGTGATGTAATTATATATCGAAACGACCAGCACAATCATCCATAAAATACTAGTCCTTGATTACATAAATAAATTTATGTTAGAAAATTATTTGATTCATAGATGTTAAGATTTTTTTCTTTTTCCTTTTACGGGTTTTGGACCGAGTCCATTACGGCCAAAAATGTTTAGTTGATAACCATACAAAAATATAATACAGGTAACTGAGATTGGTCCACATTTCAAAGAAGAATAAAGAGACTTTCCTTTACTTGTTTTAACATATTTTTTTCATTTCCTAGTATTTCGGGTTCGCACGCTATCTTACTTGTGATGGAAGCAATTCCGTTCTTACAGTTGCTCTTTCAGGTGATCCTTTCATAAATCTTTATCAAAGCATCGGGATTCCGCTGACCGTATCCATTCTTGCGTTCTCAGGGTGAATTCGCAAAAGTAACTATATATCAGTGATAATTATGTTCTTAGGTTGTGTACGTAAAACGATTTGAGCAACTTGGACTGAACCACAGTTTTCAATTGATCCTAATTAAACTATTTATAATAACAGGAGGATGACCAGTACGCATCCCTTCGCCCCGAGGCAATATGATACCTGTCAGCGACGGATCCGGATACTACAAACAAATGCAGAGCGGAGTTAAAAAACCGGTCGGAAAGTCAGACTCGCGCACTGAGGGCTCCGTGCCAACTTTAAATAAATTAGGGAATCCGCTTCCACTTAGCTAAAATACCACAATATTATGTTGACAGCAAATATAACTTTGTTTTTCGTAGTGTTTGTATGAAAAACAAAGTTATGTTTGCGGTTGTTGCAAATGTGCTATATCTCCAAAACTACTGGTCGCTCCCGTCCAAATCAATTTTAGTTGAAAGTATTTGTTAAGATCTACATTACACATTTTTTTTCAAAATTTACACTCGCTTAGTTTAGAATTCTATTCAAACGTTAGACTTTCAAAGATAATGGTTTTAGGAACCTCAATGTCATTTTAAAAGTCCTATCCATAGACAACCCACACGCAAACCAAACCTATTGACTTAAAAAAACTGTTTTAGTTTCATGGAGCCCTTCCATGGGAGCCCCTTAAATATCTTTTTTTTTTAATAGTAATAGTACAGCGGTTAAGAAGATACATCTTCCTACCAAATTTCAACAAAGTGATGCTTATAGTTGCAGAATAAAGAAGCTGTGACATACGGACGGACAGACAGACAGACACAGACATACAGACAGACAGACTTGACAAAACTATAAGGGCTCTGTTTTCTTTTCGTTGAAAGTATTTGTTAACATCTACATTACACATTTTTTTCAAAATTTACACTCGCTTAGTTTAGAATTCTATTCAAACGTTAGACTTTCAAAGATAATGGTTATAGGAACCTCAATGTCATTTTAAAAGTCCTATCCATAGACAACCCACACGCAAACCAAACCTATTGACTTAAAAAAACTGTTTTAGTTTCATGGTGCCCTTCCATGGGAGCCCCTTAAATATCTTTTTTTTTAAATAGTAATAGTACAGCGGTTAAGAAGATACATCTTCCTACCAAATTTCAACAAAGTGATGCTTATAGTTGCAGAATAAAGTAGCTGTGGCATACGGACGGACAGACAGACAGACACAGACATACAGACAGACAGACTTGACAAAACTATAAGGGCTCTGTTTTTTGCCATTCGGCTACCGAACCCTAATAAGATGGGTGTGCTCACTATTTAATAAGAAATGCAAACCTGTGCTTTACACGAATATGAATGAGATGATGAGTTGTAGAAGCAATCACAACCATCAATCTAAGTCAAGGATGTGAACTAGAATAAACAGTTTCGAACGGATTTAACCGCGTAAATTTAAAAATAAAAAATAAAATAGATATCTTAAACGTCAACGCAGGCAGCATAATTAGACTTCTTTCAACTCGGAAACGATTTAATCCTTACAATATTTAATATTATAAATGTGAAACTCTGTCTGTCTGTCGCGCTTTCACGGCAAAACTACTGAACCGATTTTAATGAACCTTGGCACAAACATAGTCTACAGCCTGAGAAAGGACAAAGGCTAGGCATTGGCATGATTTTTAATGCGACATTAGGGTTGTAAGAGGTTGAAAAGGGGGATAAAAGGTTGTATGGAAGTACTGTTATTTTCAAAGCTTTTACTTGTAACTTATTTGGAAGCCTGTTGATTAGATATAAGTACTCTTACAAATACTTATTTCTCTTATATGTAAAGTGATAAACCTAAATATTTAAAATTCTACCCTGTCATTTTTTCACGCGGGTGAAGTAGCGGGTACAGCTAGTTTATAAATAAGTAGGATTTTACATTTCCAATATTATATTAGTCTAATGAACGATTGTATTTTTCGAAATCAATAGCTGTATTAGTGTAAAACTTTATTAATCTACATTCAGTGGTTTTTGGGTCAACAAGAAGTTTTCATAAGCATTTGCATGTATAATATTAGTAGGATTTAGCCTTGTAGAATTTTTTCTCTTTACGTAAAATATGAACCTTAAATAGTTGTACCCTTTTTAGCAAAATTCAGTTTTCTGACGAAAATTAAAACAATGAAAACAATAAATCTATCCAAAATAAATTCTATCAAAAGGTGTTTCTACGTGCATTGTGGTTAAAATGTATTGATATACCTGAACACTCGATAATTAGTTTTTAATTATGTTACAGATGCACTTTTCGCTCTCTCGAACAAAGGCAAAGCAGTCATTGTCTTTGACGGATACCGATTCTACAAACACAAGGTGACCGGGGGGAAGATCAGGGGGGCAATTCTCTTGTCAAAATACAACTAAACGTCAACTGCATTGGTGTCGATTATCAACTTTTTCAGTTTTTCCAATCCAAATGGTTGCGTTGCAGCTGTGGTTTAGATCAACCTTATCGTTCGATCGAAGATTAGCCAATTAGTATTCTACTAATGTTTTGACGTTGTCGTCGACCAAACCGCAGCCATAGATATATGACAGATAGATTGGAAAGCTCTTGGAGCGTTTAGGATCCATATTAAGTTTGGGGCTGCAACTGCAACCTATTAAGACAGACAAAATGAGTTATCTCGACTTTGCAATATTTCACTTGATGACGGAATACTTGTAAGCTTTATTTTGGGCACTTATACAACAGTATATACGAGTATATCCTAAATCTTGTGGCTTAAATATTCTTTTATTTAGTATTACATAATAAATAATGCACACTACGCGATTTTGCTAAGATTCGTTACTCATTGTGTGAGAGTCTACTTCAAATACGTCGTTGGTCGAGGAATTGTTAAAAAAATAGTTATTACAAAGACTACGCGTAGTGACATTTCATTCAAAACAAACAGGTGGGTATAGCACAGCGCCAGAGCCGTCTGCGCTGGCGCTGTGCACGAGGCAATCCCAAAAGATAACGGGAAGGAGTGGAAATATATTGTTTTTATTTGCGTACTTATCGCTTGTGGGATACTGCCAATATGGCCATTTAGTGATCGTAGCGCTAGAAAAAGAAATACACTAACACTCGAGGCCTGTTTAAAAAAATAAGTGGTACATATTTTTTGAAGTTATACATTTTCTGGTGCCATTTAATGTAGGGTTCAAGGTAATTAATAATACTAAACTACAAATATGGTTATTCTAATAAACACTGTCATTTAGTCGCAAACACAGTACATACCTGCATGTGGGCAATCCCAGAGGGTAAGAGCGAGACTGTGTAAAGTTTTACACGACAACTTTTTTACAATGTACATTGTGCGTATTTGTGGATATTAGAAATAAGTACGAACCTACGGACATTTAAAACTTTATGAAGAGTTGTCTCAATTATAATGTAAATTATATATTCTAGTTGAAACTTAAGAAACCTTATTGACACATTAACTACTAAATAGTGCCACTTAGAGTAGGAACTCGACGTGTACCTAAACCAATATACCAATACCATTGTGTAAACCTTAGATCATTTTACGAAACGCCACGTTAACGAGTTATTCTGAGAATACCACGAAAGTACTTTACACATTAGAAAGATAATAAACAAGACAAGTAATAAATAATAAATACTTCTCTTTTCTCTCCAAGTGACTATCTGATCCGCTGGTCGCAACCGATAACGCTTTTATTTTTTACCTGTGTATTTAAAATAATATGTCTTACCCTTTATGTTTCAATCTACCTGGAATTGCCACGTGCGCAGATATGTCGCTGCGCTAAGTCTGTTACATTTTTTTACAATTCCTTGAACAACAACGGACTAGACTATCAAACATTGAGTTACGAATCTTACGAAAATCTCGTATTATGCATTTATCGATATGTAATACTAATACTCAAAAATGATACACAAATGTTTTAGCTATAAGATTTAGGATTCGTATATAAAGTGCCCAAAAAACATTTTAATTTAATTTATTTAACATAATATAATATAAGTGTACAATGTTTAGCTTTCTGCCAAACTGTGCAACAGTTTGTCGGCAGTAGTTCACGTGGCTAGTTATAGTTTTTAACAAATGCTACACTTATACAGGACTTAGAAATAAACAGTTAATAAGTTACCAAACTCAGTTAATAACATTCATCCTTTTTTTTAAAAAAAAAAAATTTATACCTAAACATATACCTACACATACTCCCTCACCAATGAAAACAACAGACTACGATCGATGGGGTTAATCAACCAAGCAATTTTAACTATTTAACGTGACATTTCATTAAACAGATTGTGTTTATGGTTGCGATAAAACTTTTCTTGTTGGTTGTTTATACTCCACACACGGCCTATGTACGTAGGTACATGTTATTAGTAAGGGGTACCGTGGAAAAAGTATAATTATATTAGCCTAGGTATATATTATTAGCCTTTAATCATGTCTATGGACATAAAGACAGGTAGTTTCTTCTTAGCAAAGCCTTCAGGTGTTTCTTACTTTGCACTGTATGCAGCAAATCGTGTGGTAACTCATTACTAAAGACAGGAGTCAGCCAGCGCCTAGTGCGCTTACCATAGTAGTTTTTGGTCTTAGGGACGATCAACTTAGGCTGTTTTGATGCGCGTGTCTGATGGGCATATTTCCTTTCATGTCTATGGTCAGTTTTGCCAAACTGTTCCATTAGGATGGCCATTCTTAATTTATATTCTACTGGGAGCACTTTACATATCTTAAATAGTTTTTCATAGTCGCCTCTTAAAGATTTTTTAACGTTATAGTCTGCGAGCAGTTTAAGAATTCTAATTTGTAGTGACTTAATTTTATTTAAATGTACAGGAAAGGTTAAACCGTACGCTCCTAGTCCATACGATATGACCGCATCAGCCAACGAGTGATAAACTAGATACATAGTTCCTTTTGTAGCCACAAATTTTAAATAGTGCAATTTCCCGAGGATTGATCTTAGCTTGCTACAAACAGAGTCTACATGGGGAATCCAGCTAAATCGGTCATCTACTGTCAATCCTAGATATTTATAAGATTGTACCATTTCAATATGCACACAGTTACAGTTTGCGTGGGCTCTGTGTAAGCAGTCATAAGAGTGACCCTCAATTTTAATATTAATAATTTTATCTTTGTTATATGGTGACAGAATAGGCATACACTTAGTCTTATCAATATTAATAAGTATTCCGTTGTCGTGGGCCCAGCGCACAACATTGTCAAAGTCCTCCTGCATTGCCTCCTGAATTCTGTCCTGGGCCGTGCCACTGTATACAATGCACGTGTCATCGGCGTACATATAGGACTTACATTTTTTAATAACATTGGGCATGCTATTTACATGCATTATATACCCGACAGGGCCGTAGACAGAACCAGTAGGGACTCCATATTTAATTTTGCCTTTTTTACTTTTAGTTCCACAAACACTGACAGCAAGCTGCCTGCCTAGAAGGTACTCTCTAAACCACGTATTAATTGGTCCCCTTAAGCCACATTCCATCATGGACTGGAGCAAGCCGTCGTGATCAAGTGTGTTAAAAGCTTTCTTAAAATCTACAAATATCGCAAATACTATTTTTTGCTCATTTAATGCATTATTCACGTAATCAACAAACTCTGACAACGCGGTTGCTGTACTTCTGTTTGGGCGAAAACCGTGCTGAACATTACTAATAATTTGATTATTTTCTAAAAAAGATGTGATTTGGCTAACAATAATTTTTTCCACTATTTTATTAATAACATTTAGAATTGCTATAGGTCTGTAGTTCGTGAATTCCTTGTGAGAGCCATTTTTGTATATGGGTCTTATAATAGCTACCTTTAGTTCATTTGGGTACAATCCAGTTTTAAAACTAAAGTTGACAAAGTGTGCTATCACAGGAGATATTTCATGTTTAATTAATTTTAAATCTCTTACCCTGACACCATCCGATCCCGACGCCTTGCAGCAGTCCATGTTCTCTATAACCCTTAAAACATCGTAAGGTTGCACCTTCTTAAACCTAAAACTGACTTCACTTTCCCTTACATACATTTTTCGGTCCAGAAATAAGTTTTGACACTGATGCTGACCTTTAATATTTTCTATTTCTTTTGTGAAAGTGTCACAGAAACCATCTGATACATCTGACTTATCTTGTAACATGTACTTCTCAATTACGCTGTCAACCGACATCTTATTTCGCCCCAACCAATTATTTATATTATTCCAGATTTTCCGCATGTCCCCATTACATTCCATTATTTTCTTTTTTTGGTATTCATTCTTAGTTTTTTTTATAAGTTTATTAGTATAGTTCCTATGTCTGGTATACGCAAGTCTAAAGTTATGGTTATCAGGATGAGATTTCCACTTTCTAAAGAGCAAATCCTTCTTTTCAAGTTCATTTTGTATGTTTTTATTCACCCATAGTTGCGAGTCTCTTTTATTATTCTGCGTACATTGAAAAGTACATGATTCAAAGATATCATTAAATATTTTTACAATAGAATTATATATTTCGATAGGATCAGTACATTTTAGAAGCTCTTGCCAGCTAGTATCAGTGAGCTTCCTAATCACGTCTTTATTATTTAAATAGGCTCGGGGGAGCGGGATTGTTGCTTGCAAGTTTAAATCAGCTGTCATACCGATTATGTAATGGTCAGCGACCTTGTGCGTAACGGTATATGTGTGGAGCGCACCTGCCGCGCCAGTTCGCAGGAAGACGTGATCGACGCAAGACGCCACTCTTCGCCCAGCAACTACACACTCACGCGTAACGTCCTGTATCCCACACTGCATTCCTTGATCGCTTAACACATTGAGGTATCTTCGGGAAACTGCGTTTAATTCATTTTTTAAAATATTGATATTAATATCTCCTATTATTATTAAGTTTTCACGCTTGGGTACACGCTGTAGTAGTGCTTCCAGCTCAGTTATGTAGCATGTTTTGTTGTTGTCAGGCGGCCTGTATATGATAAGTATAGTAACTTTATAATTATTGATCAGCGCCTCGCCTAAAAGAATCTTACTGTGTAACACTGGCGATTTTTTCATAGTGAACAAATAGGCAGATTTCACATACAACAGGATTCCTCCACCTCTCCTCTCTTCTCTTGTCCAGGTATAAACATTGAAACCATCCAATCGATATTTATAGATCTCATTCTTTTTTATATTTATCTCTGTCAGACATATCACATCAAGATTATGTATACACTCCTTCAGCACTGCTATTAATTCTTCAAAATGCTTCCTTAAGGAACACACGTTAATATGTACAATCTGTAGTTGACCTTTTTGCTTATTTATTGTATTATACCACGTTTGTAAGTTCGTATACTTACAGTAATTAATATCCTCTAGGTTTTGTTCTGGTATAGTTATAGTTGGCATGGTATTTATTTAATAATCTGATGAAATAGTTCAAAAAAAAAAAAACTTAGACTTTAGGGGAAATATTTTACTACTGGACTACTCCTCTGGTTTCTTTTGCAATAGATTTTGTATATCGCTTCCAAAGCGTATCTGGTGAATTTTTTTATCTGTATCATCTTTTTTACACAGAATCCTAGCATTCTGTATCCATATATATTTATATGTCTCCTTTAATTTCATCTTTGTTTCCCAGAATAGTTGACGTAGATGGTGGGTCACGTGCTCATTTATATATATTTTACTATTATTATTGTTTTTAAATACGATATGATTAGTGATATTATTTTTTCGGGACTTCAACCACTCCATGCGAGCCTCTTGGGTAGATAATGTAACGACTATGGGCCTATTATCTCTGTTTTCCTTCGCTTTCCCTACTCGCCAAGCTTTCTCAATCTTTTCAGGGTTCAGTTTTAATTCTTTTGATATTCTTTTAACTACTTCTATTGTATTTTCCTCTTGTGAATATTGCACGTTTACAAGTTCTATATTTAAATTAAGTTCTTTTTGTTCTAGTATACACACACGCTCTTCTAAAACCTTGTTGCACTTCTCCAAGTGTATGTTCCTTTGGAAGAGATCGGTCATTTTATTTTCTTGTTTTTTTAGTTTTTCTATACATTCTCTATTGTAGTCTTCCAGCTCTTCATATTTCTTGCCAAGGTAGTCTAACGACTTTTCTATCTCCTCGTTGGTTTTATTCAATTGCCTAATAGTAATTTTAACGTCGGTCATATCTTTCTGAAAGCTCGAGAAACGGCGATCTTGTTGTTCTTGCATATTCTTTAGCGCATCAAGCACGGATCTCATATCATCACGAAGCGAGTTTACAGTTTCGCTTAAGGAATCCGCAGCACAACAGGTGGTTTTCGATTTACTTGTAGGTTGCGTGATAGACGTATCACTATCAGAATCATTTACTGCTCGCTTTTTGGCTTGTCTAGCATTCACCCAATCGCTAAGAGATCCTTGCCTTTCCTTCATCCCAGGTATATTAGAATCCGACCCGTACATTTCCTTTGCGCGGTTTGCCGACGACAGCCGGTTCAATTAGGCCTAGATAGTAATACGCAGCAGCGCTCCTGCAGATGTAGTGATCCCCACCGCTCGGCTAGTGGGCGGAACGTAACGCCCACACAGTGTAGGTGATAAATAGGTGATAGTTATCCTGGTCACTCACAGCACTTTTTCCGTTTGTTGTCCTTTTTTAATTTATATTTAAACCAATTAGCACTTGTTAGCAGTGAACACGTCCGTGCGCTCGCGCAGCCCACGAGAACTTAAAACTCAAATTTATTAATACAACCATGAATATTCAGCGTTTCTTGTTTTTAAACGATTCTAACTAACCTCACCACCCATTATGGTGTATCCACACCACCCGGCTGCTTTGCCGGCGGCATACGTTAGGTAATTAACTAACAGATAATATGGAAAATGTCACTGCGGCATGAGCGGCATGGCCCGGCACGGCTGCCGGCACAAACCGCCGGACGGTGTGATATACGAGTACCTATGAAACAAAATACTACAAATATATTTTTTAAACATCTCTTCTCGTTACAAGCTAGTGACATTAGTTAAATCAACCCTCGGACCCTCCTCTCGGTGCTCACATCGAGAATCGAGTTACACAGATGAAAAATAATATCCCGAGTCACCACCAAGTTGTGTACTAGTAGCATAGGAGCGTATTTTTTTGTCTATGGTAACATCTCCCTTCCTTCCTTGTCTTTAGACATACTCTTATTAATCTGTGCTTCCTTCCCTGTTTGTTTACGTTGTGTTTCAGCTTAAGTTTGGTAAAATGAATAGCAGACTACCGTTTAGTGTCATATTTTCGAGTGTAACTACAAACGCACCACTGCTAAAGCTAAAGACGAACGACTCATGTTGTAAATTGCGGAATCGGGGGGCAGGTGGCGGTGCGCACTTTATAGGAGGAATAAATGTAGATCTATACTTTTCACCATTGAGAATAAGATAATCATTCGAAGAGGCCATCATAACCACCCGTAGAATAAAATAAACCGCTGAAACCAGTGTTGTGGTATGCGCTCCTCTGCCACGACGAAAGGTTGAAACAGATCTTACCACCCCTAAAAGGAACAGCACTGTATCAACTCGAGGCGTTCAGTATGAAATTCCATACTGCAACGCCTATCAATTCGTAGCGTAACCACCTAGGTTCGAGATCAACTTGGGACCCACTTTCGACCGCTGCTGGCGCATGCGTTGTTACGCGGTTGCGGCTACACGTCCGATGTTCGTTGAATTTACCGTCCACCCTGTCTAACGTGCTGTCATTCACAAGAAGCACTGTCATAAGTGGTAGCAAACGCGATTCGTAGCGAGGTGTTTGTATAAGAATCGAATAAACGCTTTCTTTTTACTATTTTTAGAAAGATCAGTGCGAAAAATACTAATCAACTTGGTCTTAATCTTTACACTATACTACTTTTACATTAAACATAAAATGACTAATAATATTGTTTGCTCTATGTCTCTGTAAGTGATCTGTATGCGTGAAAATTGTAAGGAAATGAATATTTGTATATTTTTTATGTGTAATAATTTAGTAATTAGTCGGGTATTATCACGCTAAGTACAGATTCGAAGTAAAATCGAACTAAGTCATACTTGTATTTTCGCGGTTCGCCCCAAGCTCCGAAGCTTCACCCGCGTAAGTGTCGTATCTCAAATAACATTGTTATGAATATAATTCATCTCTCTCTTTGTGCTCTTCTGATGTTTGAGCCATAATATCGTTAAGTTTCACCTTATAATATCAAGGTGTTGTGTAAAGGAGTGCCAACCATGCATCTATACATCCATCCTTACAAACTTTCGCACTTATAACATAAGTAGAAATATCCACAGGACATCTTGTCATAAAAGAGAAAATTTCGATAGTCAATAAGAGTTGCAATATAAAATTAGAGCCATTAAAATACACACATAATTATCATAAGTTAGTAAATAGTTTTATTTACAGAAGTATTGTTCGGCCGCAACATACAAGGTAACGCAGTCATTGTCATCGACGGCTACCGATACTACAAACATAGGAAGAGCGGGTTGAAAACCAGATGGCGTTGCGCGTTTTATAACAAGAAATGTACATCTGCACTCTTCACAATTGAGAACAGGATAATCTGTAGAAAAGGTCAGCATAATCACGCTTAAATCGACCGTAGTTATCTGATTTCACAAAAAAAACGGATTAATAGTTATGCTATGTGATTACAATTTCTTTTTAATACTTTTATAGACAAAAATTCAATACTTACATGTACGTTGTTTTATTAAATGAAGAACATCCGTTCATCCGTCCGTCTCGTAGTAACGAGTACTAACGATCAGCTTTGTTCCTTTCGTAATGAATAGCATTCTCTTTTTATTGTTTATAGTAACTTCAATCAATGTAACGAAACGACACACTAATTGAAATTACTTTACATAATAGTACACAAAAACTGCTGTGATATCATGGTAGCAATCACGTTCTAAACTTCTAAACATACTAAAATACACATTTATTAGAACAAAGGCAATAACAGTAAGATATGCATAAAAATATCCCAACGCTACTATTTTCTTACACAAAAACGTTTCCTTTTGGAAAGAAGGCGAGAATGGATTTGATAGGTATACTTAAATTTGTACTAGAAACGACCCTGTAACTTGAAAAAACTGATTAAATTTACATTTATTTATTTCACAGTTGTCCTTCCAGATAATCCCTTGACAACCGTGCGTGGTTCCAGGGGTGCGTCTTTGCTGGTGGTAGACAGATTTCAATACGCCAAACACACATCCAACAAAGGGAACAAAGTCAGATGGACATGCAGATTACATAAGGCCGGCTGCAGGGCTCCAGTCTACACCGTCGAGAACTCTGTTATTGCTAAGAAATTCGAACATTTTCATTCCGTTTTGGATTATACCTAAAAGTGGTCTTTAAAGCAACAAATTGTACACGAACGACGTAAAAATGGTATTATTCGCCCATGGCTCTCCATTTGCCACTTAGTCGATTAACTATTTTATTTTTATTTTATGACGTTATTTTCAAAAATTTACGTATGAAGGTTTTGATTCTGGACTATTGAACATGCAATACTCTCATCCCAAAATTTGCAGCTAAATTGTATTATGGAAAGGAAAAACAAATTTTATAGTACCTCTACATGCACCTCTCAAAGGTTATACTGTTTTGGTTAGAATTAGTTCATTCAAAAATAAATGTGATCGTCGCAATAATTTGTTTAAATACCTCAACACCCGAGCGGTCGCATGAGATCGCATAACAATAAAATACCTATTGTGTCTCGTTCACATACGTTTGAGGGATTAAAGTTTAAAATAACCTAACTTTATCAGAAATGGCACACACATTTAATTTAACTTTTATT
Organism: Pyrausta purpuralis; assembly: GCA_963924145.1. Taxonomy (NCBI): domain Eukaryota; kingdom Metazoa; phylum Arthropoda; class Insecta; order Lepidoptera; family Crambidae; genus Pyrausta; species Pyrausta purpuralis. The sequence continues at coordinate 28,520,934 of OZ001643.1, forward strand.
TAATAAATCGTCCAAATCTTGGTGCCTAGCAATTTCATTTCTTAAAAAAAATATTCACACAATAAGTACATTCGTTGCTGGCTTATTTTTGGTAACATTACATGTATTTAAACCGAGGCCTAGCTTCTTCAATTGTATTTTACAATTAATTAGTTACTCCATACATTTTCTAAGAATCTCCGCAGTCATATACACGGGCAGCCGTGGTAAACAGGTACCGTGCTGGTCTTCGAAGGTTTTTATTTTAATAAACATAGAATATATCCTAATGGAGACAAGATCAGATGGCGTTGCCGCTTGCACAAAAACAGCTGTAGGGCCGTAATGTACACATATGGAAAAGAAGTCATAGGCCCTCAATTCCCTCATCATATGACCCATTGTCATTGATGTCAAAAAATAATAGTACAATTATACGATACTATTTTAATAAATATTAAGTACGGGAACTGGTTCGGGAGATGCAATTGAAACTTGGCAAAGACGCTGTTTTAAGATATTGATCCATATGAGTAGTGAGTTTTTTAAAAAACCGGCCAAATGCGAGTCGGACTCGCGCACTGAGGGTTCCATGCCAACTTTAACTGAATTTGGGAATCCACTTACTTCCACTTAGTAAAATCCACAACATTTTGTTGACAGCAAATATAACTTTGTTTTTTATAGTGTTTTCTATGAAGTACAATGGTTGGCGGTTGTTGAAAATGTGCTATATCTAAAAAAACTTAGGTTTGACAAAAAAATCATTTTTTAGTTTTAGTTTCACGTATGGGAGCCCCCCCCCTTAAATGTCATTATTTTTTATATTTCATATGACAATCGTAAAGCTGTTAACAGGATACATACTCCTACCAAATTTCAACAGTGTGATGCTTATAGTTACAGAATAAAATGGCTGTGACATACGGACGGACAGACAGACAGACAGACAGACTTGACGAAACTATAAGGGTTCCGTTTTTTGCCATTCGGCTACGGAACCCTTAAAATAATGTAGTCATAATAAAGGTAATATTTTAAATAAGAAAATATTAGAATTAACGTATTTGACGAGAATAAACCCCTAGAATATCAAAATTTTTTTTTTTGTTCTACCACATAATTTAAAATAGGGGTTGTTGGAGGGTATGTTGTTTTGTGCATTCAAAGTCATCATGAAAATATAACCCATCATTAGTTCATTATACTAAGTAGTGCGTAAGGTGCCGCAACCATCTTTGATTGTTAATGACTGTGTATTTTTTTAATAAATAATAAAGAGATTCAACCAATTTAATAGAATAAATGAATAATTACAATACTTAATTGAAATAACTGTGGTTTAATTGCTCTTCGTAATGACAGCTTTTTGTCATTTCAACGTCCACCAATATTTTGGGACGCTGTCGTCGCGCACGGTCAAAATAGATCAGTTAATTAACACATTCCAAATATCAAAATTTACCTATAAACTTTGTGCTACCAGTCTAAACATATACTAAATGTAGGGATGCAAAGCGGCCGTCTACACTTGCAACAACGAGATCTCCTGCGGCAATGAAGAGCATAATCATGACCCCGTTTTCAGATGAACGTTTAGTTTATACCTAATTGAAATTAATTTGGTTGTAAAAGGACTACAATAACTAATAAAGTAGATACTTTGGATATCAAGTTCAGTCATATTTAAAACATTATAATCCTTCAGACGGTGAAATAGCCATTAACTCTTGCTACGTTCACACAAAGCAAATGTTATATGATTGTATTTGAAAATATTAAAAAAAAACAATTAATTTTTTTACAATCAACAAACGGTCTTCTTAGTTATTTAAAAGCTCCACAAAATAGTATAGTATTTTTTCATGTTTATGACATAAAGCTATTCTTTGATAATGAGTTGCACGTTTCTATTACAATTTAATTGTAATATCCGTAATTTTCTGTTTTTTGACGACTCGTGTATATGCCACGACTAACTATCTTCATGGTTTTAATTTAGATTTAGAGGTTTTCTTGGATATTTTCAGTTCATTATAAAATATCACTTAAATAATTATTATCTTAGAAGTACTTAATCAAGAAAATTAAATTATTCGAGTTCAATGTGTGGTTTAAAATCTAGTTGCGTTTTTCTATGTACGATGATGATGTAGTTAGCTCGTAGCAAATGCTACGAGAAAACTAATAAATAGATCGTAGCAGTAGGCTCGTAGCAAACGCTATGAGCTACGAAAACTACATAAATATCATACGAGTATGGTGTCGCTATGAACTTGACTGGCTCACTGGCGTGTGCCCGTATGCGAATTTAAACTAACGTTTTTGTTTGTTTCAGGTACTAATATCAAGTATTTTTTTAAAGAATGGTTGTTTTTAATACTTGGCTTTAATTTAAGAGCTGTGAGAATAAAGCGACCAGAATATGTAAAGTGTTTCAATGTCGGATTTGGTATCTACCAAATTTTGAGAAAATGAATTGTCACGATTAAAAAATATGATTTCTCATCTCTGTGGTAGCAATTCTACCGAATCGGGTGGTCGCTAAACATAAATATTGGCTGAATATACTGACACACACTGACACACAGCTTGCTGGTTTTTATTTTGATTTAACTTTTATTAACACATTTACCTCATTTTTAGGATAAATAATGATATACTCACCGAGAGGCAAATTACTGATGATGCTAAACAACTTCACATACTACAAGAGGAAGGGGCTGACGTGGGCGTGCTCCAGCAGGACGAACACGCGCTGCCCGGCCAAGGTGCGGCTGGAGCACAACGTGCTGGCTGTGCAGTGTGCAGCACGACCACCCGCCGCCCGCGTACAGGCTCACCGACGACGGGGAATATGTTAAGATTTAAATGTAGTTCATGACATTTAACTAAGCGGGTTTCTGACACACGGGTGGCACTTAACGGCAATAGCACCTAAACGGCGTCACGAGGTACGTCATTAAAGCATCGACGTCGTGGTCTCAGTAAGGTAGTATAATGATGCCGAAGGCGCATTGACGGCTAGTCACGTACGGATGGCAATTTGTGACTAATTGATGGCAGACATCAAAAATCCAACATTTCAACGATGCATCGACGTCATGTAGACAGAAATAGGGGTAACTTTACTCTGGTCCGTCTGGTGTAGTGGTCGAGAAATCGCCTACTACGCAGCGGGTGTGGGTTCGATCCCCGCACAATACAAACATTTGTGTGCATGAACATGTCTGTTTGTATTGGTCTGGGTGTGTTCTATGTATATCATGTATGTATTTACAAACAAAAAGTATTTAAGTATTATATCCGTTGTCTGGCACCCATAACACAAGCTTTGAGTAGCTTACTTTGGGGCTAGATGGCGATGTGTGGGAATGTCCAAAGGATATTTATTATTATTATTATTATTATTTTCATTATTTAGTGCGTAACTGCTCTTATCGTAAACGAGTATATAGCCCTTTTTTAATTGAATATAGTCTTTAATTAATTTTGTTGGTGAATTTAGCTTCTATTAAATTACCAACTAGGTCGTTTATTTTTTGTTTCACAATAAACGTGATCACTGATAAAATATGGTTATGTTTAAATATAATGTTTATTACTATCAACAAAGTCTTAGTTTCTTTTTGTTGTTCAGTAATGACCCCAGTTGAGATATTGTAGTTAAAATGATAGAAACTATTAGCACCACTGTAACTTGTTTCATAGAGGTCGGCCAAGTGCATGGGACACGCGATGCGTTGATATACGAAGTAGGTTCAGACTACGACTCAAGGTCTCCGCCGCCTTACCACGTCCAAACCAAAATTGCTTGCACAAAAACATGCGACACATTAATCCCTCAAGCGTATGTGAACGAGACACAATGCAAATTCTATTGGTATGCGGTTGCCTGCAACCGCTCGGGTGTTGAAGCATTAAGCAAAAGACGACGTGACACGTACAAGCGATTTTGGCTCTTGAGGTGGTTAGGCTCCCATGACTTTTATAGCACGTCAAGGTAAGCACTACGGTCTAATTCAATTGTAATAAGGGTCAGTTAAAAAAAACTGATTTAGTGATGATTGAACATAATGCACCGACACGAAATTCCTTAATTTAAAAAAATGCTCTGATTTACGCTTTGAGCGACTAATAAATTAGACTAGTAAATTGATATGTGTATTACTGTTAAATAAATAAATGAAATTTAAAAAAACAACTGCTTTTTTTCTGAAAGTATTAGAATATTACTATTAATCTGTTGATGCTTACTTATTTGTAAATAAACTATTATTTGTGTTCTTTATTAAATTTACTTTAAAATATTCAGCAGTAGGTAAATGAAATATTGTTTCATTTCCAGAAAATGCATACCAAATTATTGAAACAAAAAGAGGAACGAAACTGGTCATGCTGCAAGATTACACGTTCCACCGGATTAAGGGTACAATATGGGCCTGTTCTAGCCGACAGGCAGCTGGGTGTAAAGCAAAAATTCGACTGGACAAAGATAACTCCCTTTATATATGCAGTCTACTCCACAACCATGCTGCGCCTAGGTACCATGTCAATGAATATGGGCAATATGTGAAGTTACTTTCTAAACAAAAAATTGAATCTCGATTTTTATAATAATTCTATAACAGTCACCCTTAATTGTGACAGCTTGTTAACGATGCCATACCATGCCAGCTAGGTTTAAAATAGCTTAGAACTCTTCAACTTCTTCTTTGTTTGCAAGCCATTTTATATTCAGAGTAAGGTGGCGATGGCCGCGATAGTTCATTAACTTTTTTTTCAAAATTCAAATGTGTTTATGTTCTCATTCATTCAATCATCTTAAATAATTTTACCCACCCATGCAAAATCTGAACAGGCCGCGAGATAAATACAAACATGAACGAAATTTACAATTTTACTCGTTTCATTAAAAGCTTTTTATAACTAACAACTATTACTACTACTCTCCCGACGATTTTGAGGGTGTCAGCCCTTTTCAAGAGCTATTTTATTTATTTTGTTCAAACAAGTATTGTTATAATGTTAGTGATTGAAATACTTAGATATGAGATTGTTACCTATAGCTTTATTATTTTAAGATTCCGATATTTTGCCACCGTCGGCAGCGCCATGGTCACGGAGTAACATACTCCGTTATTCTGTAGTTACTCCGTGATCATAGCGCTTGCAACGGCGCTGAGTACACACTATCACAGTAGAGTCAATAGATTCTATTATCTTAGCGTCAAGTGAAACCAAATGAGATAGTAGACAAATTGCTGATTAAGTTCAAGATTTGGGTGCATTTAAGTATGCATGTTCCTCTTCCACACTCGACACAGATTCAATCCTATGTAGGTGTGTGCTACTCCTTACAATTCGGTATAATTATTATTAATATTTAATTATTTAGGAATAATAAACAAAGCTTGTAATATAAAGTTCCCATAAGATCTTTATATTACATTTTTTTACACTATTTACATAAGAATTTACCTACTTATTATAATACATTTATGAACTAATTACAACTACACTTACAAACTAACGAACTTACGCGTAGAGTTGAAATTATATTATAACATTTTATCGCGCGCGCATAGCTATTGCGGCGCGACGTAATGGAGTCGCCGCCCACAGCGGTCCAAGCTGCGCGTCACAGCGGCGGCACAATACTGGGGCCTAAATAGGGTTGAAATTTCCCACAATATGTGTTTCAGTATTATGTCAGCATTGAATGGTTGTTTTGCTGCTGTCAAATTTGATTTTCCGCCTATAACATTAATGCAATGTATTTATCTATTGTAGTAGTACAATATATTTTTCAGATCGTTGGTTCCTAAAGAATTAATGTAATTTTTATTATTAATAAATACATTTTGTGTCATAAAGGGAAGGAATGTAGTAGTATATTAATGATAAGGTAGTCATAAATTCATAAGGGAATTATTGTAGTGTATACTTTTCACTTATGGGACAGTTCTAATACAGATTTGGAAAGCAACAGTCGTGTCTCTTATTTGAATGTAAATGATACCCAAGGATATCATAACCTACCTGTACAAACACAGGATATAACAATATTTGGGTATAAATAAATTAGTAAAAACATTACGACGACTATCGATTTTTGGTAATGTCAACTCCTCTCAAAAGAAATTGATCAAATTTGGTTGTGATCTACTGTCTAAACAATTTTCAAACGAAAATTGTTTGCACGCATGACACAAAAACGTGAGTCACAAAAAAGACGAAAAGACTAAAAAAAGATCTGCACATTATGCACAGTCAGCACATCAGGTGATATATTTTTGTGTAGACCCTAAACTCACTTGTTTCTCTAAAAATAGTCTAATGCGCTATTTTTACAGTGATTTTATCCACAGTATTTCTTCATAAATATTTTTATTTTTATTTTTTTTGTTTGTTTATTATTAAAAAGTATAATGTTTGTGTTTTATATTTTAATTACAAAAATACAATTTTCAGCTAATTTTTTCATGTCCAGAAAATCCTTACAAAATTATTCAAACACAAAGAGGAACAACATTGGTTATGTTGCAAGATTACACGTTTTACCGACTAGGGGGTACGATATGGACCTGCTCCAGCCGAACTGTTACTGGGTGTAAAGCAAAAATTCGACTGGACCAAGATATCTCCCTGTATGTTTGCAGTCTACTCCACAACCATGCTCCGCCCAGGTACCATGTCAATGAGTATGGGCAATATGTAAAGCTGCTTTCTAGGAAAAAAAATGAATCTGGATTTGAATGTTAATTATTTAAAAATAAAGTTTTTTTTTGATAGCCCGATGTCTAATTTATAGTATAGCAATACTATCAAAAGCACGACAGCCCTGCCGGCTAGGTTCAAATTTGCTTGCAACTCGGGTCGACTTTTGTTAAAAGTGACATTAAATATTTTAGGCCGCTTTATAAAAAAAGAGATAGACATACCTAACTAATTTTTTTACTCGTATCATTAAGTTCCTTAAGCTTTTAATAAGTGAGAAACCATAACTACTCTTCTCCTAACGATTGTCGATGATGTCAGCCCTTCTCAAGAGCGATATGCCAAGTGCTCTGGAGATATTATAGTTATCATATTATATGTGACTAGGGCTCGTGTGAATTTGGGAATGAAACTCATTTGTATATTATTTATTTTCAGACCTTGCATTCAAAATGATTATTTCGCAAAAGGGCAAACCGTTGATGCTGTTACAAGACTACACGTTTTACCGACTCGGGGGTACTATATGGACCTGTTCCAGCCGAACTGTTACGAAATGTAAAGCTAAAGTTCGATTGGACAAAGACAACTCGCTTAATATATGCAGCCTCCTCCACAACCATCCTCCACCTCAATACTTTGTCACTGAAAGCGGAGAATATATAAAGTTATAAGAAATTAATAAGAGTCATTTTTAATAACACAATAGTAAAAGTTCTGCTCTAGTAATTATAAGTTGATATCATTGAGGTTTCTGCCGCCTTACTATTAATGAAACGAAAATTGCTTGCTCACACAAAAGCGGGTGTTACTTTAAACAAAAGATGACCCAGGGTGGTTGAGACGGCGGTGACATTCAGAGTACTATGGAACTCTATATTTCTCTGTATTATAGTTCTTCATGTATTATTCAATAAACTAAAGTTTGTTTTTATTTCCTAGTCGAATAATGTAAACAATCTTTTTATAACTTTTTAAATAATATCAGTGAATAAAATTCATTTACTCTTTGATTTCAAAAGATCTTATTGCTACTTGATGATTTACCTATGTATTCAGTAGTTTTTGTGTTTATCTTATTTTAAAATGAATTATTTCGGTGAAAAGGTATGTCAGGATTGTTAACCATATTGGTCAAGCAAAAAGGAACGGACTTTAGGCAAACTGTAAACAGCTGTAGTTTTTTTTTTAAAGCCTTGAAGTTCCTGATTACTCAGACCGTATTGCGATAGCAACAAGAATTAGAATGTTATAGATCATACCTTGACGTATTAATAAAGTTTTTATGTATTGCTGTACTCGTATCAAAATGTTGTGTAGCTATAATCAAAATGTAAATGTAACGTGATAGCATTTAAAATGTAACTTAGCATAAGTTTTGATTTGTGTTTTGTTTCAGACCTTAATAAATATTAAATAAATACACAAATACTTATACTATACTTATACTTAATTGTATTGTTAAGCTGTTCGTTTGAACGCGCTATCTCCAGAACAACGAAAACGATTTGAGATTTTTTTTTGAGCCAGTAGATGGTTATACAATAATACTGTTAATATCACACGATAGGCTATAAAACATCATACTAAAAAAATGAAGCAAGTAATCTATTTTAAACAGATTTAAAAAAAGGAGGAGATTATCAATTTAACTATTTTTTTTGTGTGTACCCCATATCATAGAAAATCATGTAAATCATCATAGAAAACAAAAAATGTTTACCTAGATTATACCTTCTAGTTGGTTCTATTGTTGCAAAGTCGGGATCTGTATGGGATCTTAGGGCAATCAAGAGACAACGTTTAGTAGTTTCGTACTCGAATCTTAATGAAGACTTGTTGTTGCGTCTGATAGTCGACACTGATGGTGGTACTCCTAAACGCTTAGGAGTTCAGTAATTTTAATGACATACCTTATGAAAGGTATATTGTATCTTGTTTATGAACAGAGACAAACGATGCAATCACTAAATATTCGCAAATAAAATTTAATTAAAAAAAGAACTAATTCAAAACCAACAAGCACAAAAAAGTAATAAATAAACTTTTCAGTCCTTAATATATGCAGAATGAACTCCATTTTAGGCGGTCAATTTCTTTTTGGAGCCGATGCCATCGCTTTGGCCATTTAAAGCATCATCTATCAAGGCACCGAGTCCAAAAAGAAATAATTCACCTAAAATGGAGTCCTTTCCTGTCAAACCTATGCGTGTAGACTGTCTATGGGTAGATCTTTTAAAATGAAATCGAAGTTTCTCAAACCATTTTCTCTAAAAGTCTAACATTTGAGAGATAGACGCTTCCAAAGTGATAAAATGGGCGTCCCCCCTCTTCTAACTTTTAAACTAAGTAAGTGTAAATTTTGAAAAAATACATGATGTAGATCTTGATCTTTATCAAGATCTACATCATGTATTTTTTTAACGAAAATTGTAGTAGTAGTTTTTAAAATAGAGCATATTTTCAATAACCTGTGGATCTCTAATTCAGTAAATTGTGGCACGGGACCGCACCCTTAGTGTGCGAGTACAACTCGCAAATGGCCGTTTTTTACTTTTTTATAAGCTTTTATTTAGTTTCATCAGGCCTCCTCCTCCTCCTTCCCAGCCCCATCCTCGGCCAGGTCTGGCATGTTTTAAGAGTACCGACCATGGTAGCCTATCTCAACTAAGATGAACCATCTGCACGGGACAAACGAGTATTTTATGTGCTGTTTTAAGTTCTTTCTAAACCTTAACTCTCATAGTTCAAAAACACACACACACACACACACACACACACACACACACACACACACTATCCACGTTCAGTGCGGAGGTGGGGCGTAGGTGCCGCGCGTCTTGTTTTAGTGATACGCATTTTTTTTAAATATTTATTTGCACTTGTTTGTGGTGCTCAATTAGAACTCATTATGGAACGTTTAAGCAAAGAACGGTGCAGGAAGGACTTCATTTCACCTAATACAGATTTCTCCAATTTGTTTTTTCTCTGAATCAGAAGAAACAAAACAATTTAAATACATGAACAGTCCCAAAAAGAGAGACCGGAAAAAAATGTTCTGCTTGATTACACCTAACCTAACGCGCGTGTTTTCTTCCAGATTTTTGTAGCCGCAAATTTACAGATCATGCACCTCAAAAAGGCATTCAAAGAAAACGCTGCGTTGGTTTCTACAATATACTAAGGCTTACATTCAGTGCAATTCAGGCTGCAAAAAAGACTAAAAAAATTATTACTTTTTGTGACTGGTGTAACAAAGCCTTCTGTTTGCCCTGCTTTAATGAAAAAACATTTTAATTTATTATTCATTCTTATTTTATGGAAAATATTATGATATCGTAAATGCATTTTTTCTTCATACTCGTCACTCTCACTCTCACTCACTCTTGTATTTTTTAACCGACTTCAAAAAAGGAGGAGGTTATCAATTCGACTGTATGTTTTTTTTTTATCATCATATTTTTTTTTTTTTGTATTAATGTTACCTCATATCTCAGTCGTTTGTCGACCGAATCGAAAATTTTTTTCACCTACTTAGAGGGTATACCTTCTAGTTGGTCTCATTTTTTCCATTTTTGGGATCTGATGATTGGATCTTGGTGTATTCGAGGGAAACCCTCAAATTTTAAAGGCACGTATAGTGTTTCTTTACTGGAATCTTAATGTTGACGTGTTGTTACGTCTGATAGTCAACATTTTGTGGGGCTGAGCTGATGGTGGAACTCCTTAACGCCTAGGAGTTCAGTAATTATAATGACACAACTTATGATAGGTAATTTGTAGCTTCGTAAAAAATAGAATCATAAGGTGCAACTCCCCCCCCCCTCTTATGTAATCACTAAAAATAAAGAAATAAAATAAACTTTAAAAAAAAGTAAAAACCGACTTCAAAACCAAAATGCACTAAAAAGTCTTAAATAAAGTCTTCACCATTGAAAGGAAAGGAATCCGTTTTAGGCAAACAATTTCTTTTTGGAGTCGGTGCCATCACTTTGACCATCAAGCATCAACTATCACAGCACCGACTCCAAAAAGAAATTGTTTGCCTAAAACGGATTCCTTTCCTTTCCTTTCAATGGTGAAGAGTTTATTTAAGACTTTTTAGTGCACTTTGGTTTTGAAGTCGGTTTTAACTTTTTTTTAAAGTTTATTTAATACGAATACGTCATAAAAGCGGGCGAAGCCAGATTTAACTTAAGTAAATATTTATATCCGTAAAATATGAAAGATCTTTTATCATTGTTGGAATGTACACAAGGAGTTTGTTTAACATATCAAGAGGTCATAAAGACGACATATCCATAAGAGACCACAAATTTCGCAAGTTAGGACTGACAGCACGATAGCTCAATTGGTAGAGCGTTTGGCCCGGTCAGCCAAGAGGTAGCTGGTTCAAGTCCCGCCCATGCGCAAATTTTTGGTTTCTTATTTCATCTTTATGAGTATAAAATATGACACTGTGAGTGTTAAAAACATTCTAAACCATATCAAGAGGTCGAAAAGATCTCATACGCAACGAAAAGAGGTAAAATATTGCCTTAAAAAGACCTCATGCGCACTGTTATGTTAACTGCTAGAGGTGCTTGTGTAGCGCGAGCTCTCCGAAATGTCAAATGTCACTGTTTGCGAGTTATTTACAGGGCTTTATTTCTTTTTTAGATAAATGTTGCGAATATTTTGCAAAAAGATCAACATATAAAAAATATCTATCAATCAATCAATGACACTTATTGAAAACAAGCCTTAAATCAATGTTGTTGGTTTCTGCCCACTATACCGTATCATACCATGATCAAAAAAGTGTTATGAAAAAATATTTCTATTGAAAACGATGACACTGTTCCCTCTGACTTTCACAGCCTCTTGATGGCCACTGCTCTTTTTATATGCCAAAGTACGCCTGCCATCATATAAGATCCGTTCTAATCTAACCCTTGCATTTCAGCAATCAAGTACTCTATGGTCGACACGGGCCGCGGTGGAAAACTAGTCATGATAGGAGGATACACCTTCTCAAAAATGAACAAATGCAAGGTCTGGACCTGCTCTAACAGGTATAAGCAAAAATGCCAAGCTAAAATTAAGCTTGACGATGACATGATCTTCATGTACTGTCTGGATCACAACCATCCACCGCCAAGTTTTCGTGTGAAGAAAGACGGGACTTATATGAAGATAAGGGATTAGAACTTACCATTAGAATAAGTAATTCCCGATACGACGTGAATGTCACAAATATGTATCATGTTTCCATCAAAACTATTCTAGCTCTATTTTTGAATGTCTCCTCACGTCGTACAGAAATGAAATGTATCTTTAAAAAAATCTAAAAAGTAGTAAAAAATATAGCATTCTCAATAACACCACTTTTACGGTCTGACAAACAAAAAAAAGGCTGTAAACATTCGTCCAGGGGCTCCAGCTTCTAGAAAAAGTCGTTCGTTGAATTGAGCCAATTTTAATAATTACTTATTTTGGTTGAAGAAATATACTTCAAAGCATAAAAACATACGTTCATTTTGAAATTATCCTGAAGTAACAAATAATCATCTCGCGTCTCGTTTTCGAGAAATCCGTGGACAAATATACAAACATACATGCATTTTCGTAATTTTGCACTCGTGTTTAGAAGCCTTTAGATCATCATACTCAAATATTATCAAATTTTAACGATATCACATACATACATACATACACATTTAATTGATTACCTCCTTTTTTTGAAGTCAGTAAAAAGTACGGGTAGAAACAATTTTTGAGATTAAGTTATTAATGAAATAAAATATAGTATAGTTAGTAAAATTTAAGTGTAGCATAGGTATCAATAAAATAAATACTTACCTTCAAACTCAGCCTTTTAAACAATACATAGTTTATCTTCTTAGACCTCTGGTTGATTGGTAGATAACTTGGAATTAAGTCCGCCATTTGTTCGTACCTACAGGTTGTTTGTGCTTAAAGTCTTAAATAATTTAAAAAAAATATTTTGATATAGCCAGTAACGGAAGGTACGCTCAGTATTTCTCTTAAGTATCAGGTTTTTGTTCAGTAACTCGAATATTTTTATTTTTCAGCCATTAAATACTCTCTCATCGCTTCCGGCAAAGGCGGGTATTTAGTAATGATTAATGGATATACCTTTTCAAGAATTAACAAAATAAACAAAAAGTGGTTTTGTTCGAACAAATACATGTACAAATGTCAAGCCAGTATTAAACTGGACGATACTTCAGGAGAGGTTATACCATACAGTCTTACACACAATCACCCACCTCCGCAGTATCATATTATAAAAGATGGAAAATACGTCAAAGTTAAATCGCGGTTCTAAATTATTTTTTTATGTAACTACAAAAACCTTTCCAAGATAATTAAAATCCAACCTAATAGTGAACACATTATCAGACATAATATAATACTCAAGGCATACGCTGCGGAATAACAGCGTCGTGGTATAGTGTGGTCACGGTCTCAACTGGTAATCACTCACACGCGAAACAAAATCTTACGTCATGTCAATTCAAACAAAAAACGACCCAAAGTGGAAGCATTACGCTCTTATGGTGGTTAGGCGGTGGAGATTTTCTTTGTACACACGCTTCGCTGCTACGACTTATACAAAGCGACAAAGTAGAATGTTATTATTTCTATGGACGTGTTTGTTTATACTTATTCACCTACGAAATAAATGTTTCTACTTCCATCTTTCCCTATTATTATATATGAATTTAACATTCACATGTTAACCCTGTCAATTTGAATAATAAATGTTCGAAGAATATTACTTGTTTTTATTTTTTATTGGCTCAACTGCATGATTCGTATCTAATTCATATCTACATACATCAATCATAGATAGATTAATTTTGATAAATCATATCACCATAGAATTATTTTGATTTCTACGGCTCAGTTAAACCGTCTCACTATAATAGTCGTTGCAAGACACAAATATAAGCTGTGAGTTGCACTACAAAATAAATAAAGTAATAATGATTTTTCATCTGAATCTTAAAATCACATGCTCCTTGGCAAACAAGTATTTCCCGTGTCATGGGACAGTTACTAACCATTTTCTTTTATCAGGTCTATCTTTCGAATGCATAAAGATGAACGGGAAGCAGCGATGATGATAAACGGGTATACGTTTTCCAAAAAGCATCATTCAAATGTATGGGTTTGTTCGACGGCAGCAAGACGCCAGTGTCAGGCGAAGATAAAATAAAAGCTTAAAGTAGATAATACAAAATAAAAAGATAGGATACGACTGATAAAGCTAATCTTGAGCTCTATTTTCGAATCGAGAATCAATTAAAAGTTAATGAAAATCACGCTCAATATAGTCACAAGAAGTTGCAAAATTCGTTTCGAACATTAATCAAAGAAAACCATTCGCTATAAAGACGAAAGGAATTCAAAAATAAGGCTACAGACTCAAAGTTTCCAAAATCTGTGTCTAGGATAAGAGAACAAATATTAAACTTCTATGTGTATTCTATATATATCAGAGAGATTTAAATAATTAAAAAGAGATAACTAGTTGATATACAATTTAAAATGACTTTACTAATTATTATGTTTTTATTGATGTATGATAGTTTTCATCACAACAAAATCAATCGTTCAAAAATTAAACCTAGTCGTAAGTGTCTGCGCATAACACTTTTCGTGTACTTGATGTGCGCTGTCTCGCGCCTTACCATCTCAGTAGCTATATATAACCAATGGCACCTCGCTTCGTCTATTGTTTCAAGTGACACCCGATCAACACGGTACCCGGTTAGGCACGATGGACCTTGAGCGTGCATTATAACGTAACGGCCACACTATTTAAACGTTTACCGCATTGATATTGGAGTTTAATTACTGTCCAAATTATCGCGTGACTACTAGAGATTATCAAGATATGGCAATTAAACATTTGCCTACTGTCATAATTGTAATATTGATTGGAATCGTGAAATATGTCTCTCAATCGGTGAATTATGTTTGCTGTAGTATGACAGTAGCATAGCGGGACTGTGGTATGTGGAGAAATAAGTTTGTATTAGAAAGCTATCGGTAATATGACATTTGTTACTGTATATTTTAATAAATTATGATTATATATTGTTTATTTAAATTAATTATTGTAATATTGTATAGAGGCGGCCGTAGACCTATATTTTCGACCTCTCCGACTTTAATTCGATTCGTTCATTAAAATGAAAAAAAAAATAAATAAATAGAAATAGGTACCTAATTTCTGTTCGTGCGTTGTAAAAAAAGCACTGTTCGTTTTTTTGTTTGTTTCTTTCGTACGAGTTCTGATAGATATCTATGTATAAATTTATATATATATATTTATATATAAATGTATATTACAATGTTACAAGATGGTACAACAACCCTAAAAATTTTAGAAAGCTACCGGTAATTTGACATTTGTTCTTAAGATATTAATTAGTTATTAATATAAAGTAAGTTATTAGTTATTTGTTTCGAAACAACTTATTAACGACATTAATATTTTTCAGGTATCAAATTTCATGTGGTACAAAATCCAAAGACCGGTGGCGTACTAACATTGGTTCACATTCTCAAAATTTGGCAGTACAACATATGTATGGAAGTGTTCCCAGATCACAAAGGGTTGTAAAGCCAAGGTGACTATTAGAAATGACAGGATCATTCGACACAATCTGGAACACAATCATCCGCCTCCTAATTTTCACATTACCAGTGATGGAAGTTTCATCAAGCTTTGATCTACGCAAGTTGTCACAAAATGAGCATTACTTTGTATAGTGACGGATGTAGACCAATATGAACGACTGTTCTACTAGATAATTTGCTTGTATATAGATATGTAATAGATTTAGTTATAGATAGCATAAACCATTGCGACTCGAACGCGATAAGAACATTGACATCAATAAAAAATCTTAATTCCTTTTCGTGTGTTGCAAAAAAGGACCCAAAAAGTAAAGCTTTGAAACCTTATTAATGTGATATTGGATTAAGAATACACTGGTTGTTTTATCGTCAAGGTTTGTTTCTTTCGTACGATTTTTTTAGCTATTTAAAACACCTGAAAGGAGAAAAAAATAAGATGGTATTACCAATCACAAAATAAAGATTTATGATAATAAAGATTATTATTACAATTTTCATTTTGCAGGTATCCAATTTGATAAAGTTAAAAATCCAAAAATCGGTGGGGTACTGGCGTTGATAAACGGACACACATTCTCAAAAACTAACAGTACATCATATGTATGGAAGTGTTCCAAGATTAACAAGAATTGTAAAGCCAAGGAGACCATCAAACATGACATAGTTATTTAACACAATCTTGAACACAATCATACTCCTCCTAGGTTTCACATAACTAGCGATGGAATTTACATCAAGATTTGATTTTATGAAGGCATTGACATAAATTAAACACTTCATTCGTACTCGTGAGTTGCAACACACACAAATTCCATGTCCTTTCTCATTTAAATGAATACAAACCTTGTTGGCTTAAGCAAAATAAACTGGTTTTACTTTTTACGTTTATATCAAACTACTACTTTTAACAGCTATTTTGGTCAATTTTTATAGTTAAATAAACTAAGATACTACCTCCCTTCAATATAAGTTTGTGGAGCAACCACTCATTAGCGATTTCTATTTCTCAGGTATCCAGTTTGAAATAGTGAAAAATCCAAAGACCGGCGGTGTGCTAGCGTTGATAAACGGGTACACATTCTCAAGAACCAACAGTCGATATTATGTTTGGAGATGTTCCCAAATTAGCAAGGGTTGTAAATCCAGGGTGACAATTAAAAATGACAGGATTATTCGATACAACCTTGAGCACAAACATTCTCCCCCTAATTTCCACATTACCAGCGATGGAAATTACTTAAAGATTTAATGTTTTGGAGGCTGTTGTTGTGAATTTAAAAAAAATGATTATGTTGTCATTTCTTAAATAATATAAGATAAGGAAATTACTTAAATATCCATTCAATTTTATAATCCGTAAGAGAAAATCCGGCTGTACTGGCACTCTTTGGTTTAAATTAAATGCAATCGAATGATCAGCTACTAACGCCATCTACTTTTACCCTGTAATTATTCAAATAAAAATTGAACCGGATATCTACCTAACAGCGTCATCTATTAAAATAAAAATCTATAAATAGTATTCGTTAAAATATTAAAATCCAACCGGATTTCCACCTAACAGCGCTACCTATAAATAACTTTACTGTAAAATTATAAATTCTAACAGATATCCACAGAATAGTGCCATCTGTAAATCTTATTTATTAAAATAGTGGCACTTTAACGGATATCCGCCTTAAAATAGTTACAGTGTAATTTAAGTTGCTTAAATAAATATAAAACGGATATCTGACTACTAACGCCATCTGAAAAAAATAATTTTAGACTATATAAGCACATGTAAGCCAAAAGTATGACAGTTTATTGTAAGGATTGGAGTGATATACTTCGTTAGTAGTATCGAAAGTGTTGTGATCATGATTAAATACTGTGAAATTAAATATATAACTGGTGATTGCAATAAACATTGAAGTGCGAAAAGGAGTTTTATTTTTAACCGACTTCAAAAAAGGGGGAGGTTATCAATTTGACTGAGAAAATACCTTTTTTTTAAAACAATTTAGGCAGCAAAATTTCCAATTAGTTGAGTTGCCAAATTCGCATTGCGATGCAAATTAAACGTCAACAAGAATCACGCTAAGTATAGACGGTAGTAGTTAGCCAGTTGAATAGCCGTTTGGATTATTCAACTGGCTTTCATTTGAGAACAGACCACTATTCAAAGAAAATCACAGCCCTACTGACGCGAATGATTTTAAAATAGGACATCAAGTAATACAGGGAGTTTTTGTGGTCAGCGCCCCCGACTTATAAAAAAATAATTATACTTTTATTTAACTTAAATAAAAGAAACATCAATTAATATAAATTGTGTTTTGAAGAAAACCTCTTTACATGCTCCGAATAACATGTTAAACAGTGGTGTGACTTTTCAGGATTTAAATTTAAAATAATAAACTCGCAGAAAGGAGGACACCTGATCATGATAAACAACTACACATTTTCTAAGGCGAGCACGTATTCAAAAACCTGGATTTGTTCCTGCAAGACTGCTTACAAATGCCCAGCCAAGATTAAGATGCAGGGTCTTGAGCAAGTCATTGAGGCACATATCGAGCATAACCACCCGCCACCGCAGTACCACATTACTAAACAAGGATATTATGTGAAGATTAAATAATATTGTTACATTAAGATGTTTTGTGAGTCAAAAAATCAGTTAATCTAGTCTACTTAGATATTCAGATGCTGCAAGTGTTTTTTTTTGTTCTACTACGAATATCAGTGTGCATGGACAAACCTTTAATACGAGAAAGTTTAACAATATTTTTTAAAGAAAACTTTATGTATCCTTTATATAAAATAAATAGGACTTAATTATTTATACAAGTATCGGCCTGTTTAGTATAATATCCAGCTACCAGTCTTACAGTGAATGAGAAATCCATACTCATGAAATCAGCTTACCACTCACATAAAAACTATATTTAAAGAGCACTAACTGCACTCGAAATTTTCACTCTTTGATTTGAAAGCTTGTAATATACTTTGTATTTATGATGCCAATTTGAAAATCGCGTGTTGCAAGCTTGACGAATATTACTCGCGAAGATTTTCGCTTCAAAATTATGTACGGTTTTCGCCAAAGCTTCAGAAACATTGAGAGTATCCAGAGACTTCAACTAGTATAAACTATATTGTTTTTTGGACCCGATAAATCACCTACGTATTCTACAGCAAATTTAATTGGTAAAATACTAGGCAAGGAAAGGTCGCATTCCTCATCCCTCTGAGACATTTTAAAAATTTTCTTCTTAAAACTTTCAGTACTCATTCTAACTCGTTTATTTTCTCTTTCTGAAGCTCACGCATACAAATTATACCTCATTTGAAAGCTGATAAAATTTGCTATTGTTTGATGGCAAAATAAACTAGACATACTAAAAAACAACAAAAAAAAACGTTGATTTGTTAGAAAGTTTTGTTTTTATATCGGAGGTCCAATCCAAAACACAGTGTGTTTGTGTTTTGGTAAATATAGAAAATGACGCGATTATCTTCATGACGATTTACATAAAAGTAGTCCAATTGCTGCAGTTACATAGTTATGCACTTAAACGCTTTAAAGCTGTGCATTCGAGGGATACTGCATAACTTGTCGGAAAAACAGATACCTCTGCGCGTCGTTTAGTGTATCTTAAGTTGGAAAGTCCTTAAAAAATTGTTGTAGAAAAAAAACATTCTGTTATTATTGTTAGGACCCTATAGAAAAATGAGTAAATCATATGTTTTCTATAAGGTCTCTATAAATAGGTCTTTTGCCTTCGATGTTATTAGGACTGTAAGTAAAATAGCTGGAATAAATATTATATTAGTTTATTATTATTTTTAATGTATTTGACACTGTCCATTGAACTATCAATATCACAATCAGTCAAAATTCCAAAACAAAAGCTTATTAACCATAAAATATAAAAAAACATGAAAAGTATAAACATATCTACAAAACAGGTGCATCGGGCTTAGTCTCTTTATATCAACGTCCGTCAACTTTTAGTGCAACTTGTAGTAAAATAAATTTGAGTAAGACATGATCATGATCTTGAGAGTAAATAATCAGAAGACGTCTACCACATAGTCCAGTAAATTTTATCGGCGAGATGTATGATCTCCTTGCGTAAAATTGATCTCTTTCACATAACATGCAGTAATTTTTGTGTAACATTTTGTGATTTTAACATATTTTGTACAAAAAAGCAGATCGGCCTATTGTACCAATGATGTTGTATTAAGAAGAAGATGACGCCTCGCGAACTAAAAGAGTACAAAAATATGGCACCGTGTGATTAATGGATGTCAATGGATTGACATCCATCAAATCAGACATCAGTTTCGGAATAAATTCATAATAGACAAGTTTTCTTAATTTAATTTTTTAAAGTATGTAGGTCATTACAAGTGACTTATAGTTTGGAAGAGAATGCCACTTTTTTGTATTTTTCTGGTATGAAGAAAAAACGAAAATGGCATTGTCTCTCAAAACATGACACTTTTATAAGATTAATGTATTTTTTTTAAAAAGGTCTTTTGCTCAGGTATCGTCAGTGTCAGTCTGATGTGACAAAGACAAAAAGTGGCCTATAAAAAATAATAGAGTATATCTGAAAGGTCTATATAAGATTAAAATCTTTTTGTCAAGTAAATATTTAATCATTCGTTGCTTATTATTTAGTTGCCCATATATGTTTTTTGTTATAAACTGCCAATAAAAATAAGACAAACCTTCAATATGCTTAAGATTAGTTCTATTATTGAGGAAACATGTGTACACTTTTTTCTTAAAATAAATAAGTTAATAATTAACATAACTCAATATTTATTCCCTACAAGCATCTACAGCTTGTCGAATAATATCAGTGACTAAAATTAATTACCCATTTGGTTGTAATAAATCATTTCGTTTAAAAATGATTGCATTTTTGACAAGCAAAAAAAACTGTTTGTATAGCATACCTTCCTGAAGAACAGTCCTTCGGGAATGCCTTATTAATTATCATTTCGTGTGGTTATTCAATTGCGAATTTATTCTTTTTACCTAAAAAATCAAGTAATCTAATCATGCAAATATCAAAATCCATAAAAATCTTGAACCTGGAAAATCAAAAACCTAGCTTTTGCTCGGCAAAGAAAATTCGATCTGTAAACTTTTTTCGTATACGAACTGCACGAGAGAGGGAATTTAAGGGGCAATAGTCGTACAATACATATACGAAAATTGTTCACCGATCGAAATTTCTTTGTCGAAGCAAATATAATTTTTGTTTCTCAGGGTTAAGATTTCTACGTATTTAAATTTTGTTCGTGTAGATATTTTACATG
This sequence comes from Pyrausta purpuralis, assembly GCA_963924145.1. Taxonomy (NCBI): domain Eukaryota; kingdom Metazoa; phylum Arthropoda; class Insecta; order Lepidoptera; family Crambidae; genus Pyrausta; species Pyrausta purpuralis. The sequence continues at coordinate 28,541,610 of OZ001643.1, forward strand.
ATTTTTTAGGCAAAACAGTTAAACCCACAATCGAATTAGCACACGAAAAAAGTTCGATTGCCGCGAGAACCGGCCTCCTGTCGCTTGGTCGTTCTTATTTTTTTTTTGACTGCAACTACCGTTCAGTGTACTTATACCAAAACATCCCTGGGTAAAACGATATGATTCTTCATTTGTTTTACAGAAGTCAAATTTAAAATAATAAATCCAAGTAAAAGAGGACACCTCATGGCCACGTATCCTCGTTTGCTTTCATTCATTATTTACCTATGTAAATTAATGATTTATTGCCTACTTATGAATCCCTGACTAACTATCATGCCCAGCCAAAAAAGCTTTGTATCCGAGCATGCATTAGGTATCCGAGTATAGCATGAAGTGCTATTTTTTCCTTTAATCATATCACTGCTTTTCTTTTACAGGTGTGCAATACAAGTTCATATATCCAAATCCCCAAAAGAAGACGCGTTTGATGTTGATTGAAATTTATACTTATTCCAAAGTGGGTAAGAGTTCAAATATCTGGCTGTGTTCCAGAAGGGTCACGTACAGTTGTAAAGCTAAAGTCAGTTTGGATAGTGCTGGCAAGTTCTACCCAGTGAATCTCAAACATAACCATGCTCCACCACGGTATCATGTCACACGTGACGGGAAATATGTTAGAGTTTAGCTGCTATTTCTCTTGAGTGCGACACAAAAATATAAAAATCAGGATGTATTTGTCACCGTTAAATTTTAAACAAGATTATAATCGCTCTCGCCAGATTGTACACTGTCGAAAAATTGTAAACCGTATATTATTTAGACTTTAAGTTATTTAAATTCAAGTTAAAGCTATAATAAGTGTGGTCTAATGTAGTGTAACTTTTAATAGTCTAACAGGGCCTTTTTAATCCAAGTGCGAGTCGGACTCGCACACTGAGGGTTCCGTGCCAACTTTAACTGAATAAGAAATCCTCTTACTTCCACTTAGCCAAAATACCACAATATTTTGTTGACAGCAAATATAACTTTGTTTTGAAAAACTATGAATAGTACTAATATAACTTTGAATAGTATTGTATGATTACCAAAGTTATGTTTGCGGTTAATGAAAATATGCTCTATCTCAAAAACTACAAGTTTGATCCCGTTCAAACCAATTTTAGTTGTAAGTTTTTGACAAGATCTACATCACGTATTTTATTCAAAATTAACACTCGCTTAGTTTTAAAGTTAGATTGGGGGGGGGGGGGGGGGGGGGCGCCCATTTTACCACTTTGGAAGCGTGTATCTCTCAAATGTTAGACTTTTAGAGAAAATGGTTTTAGAAACCTCGATGTCATATCAAACTTATCTATAGACACCATACCATAGACGCATAGGTTTGACAAAAAAAAAGTTTTATTTTCATGCATGGTATTTAAACTACCTTAAATATTATTACTTTTTTATTTTTGTATTAGAATCGTAAAGGTTAAGATACATCTACCTACTAAGTTTCAATTGTGTAATACTAATAGTTTCCGAATAAAGTGACTGTGACATTTGGACGGACGGACCGACAGACAGACGATACTAAGGGTTCTGTTTTTGCCATTTGGCTACGGAACCCTGAAATGAGGTGTTCGTGGCGCAGTGAAAGCAGCACTCTGGCAGTAATACTGAAATTTAGTAACCTATGGCGCGGTCGTGTTTAGATGGGTGACACCATTAGTTGTGGAGCATAGCTATAGACCACTACAGTATATTATGACTAAAAGTGGAGATTACATAAAAGTATAAGACTAGTTTCTAATCATAGTATTTGAATTCGTCTTGAAATTAACTACATTAAGTATAAGTGCTGCAAAGTAATGACCAAAATCGAATGATGTCACCATAGTGTAGTCAAATTAAGTACGAGGGTCAAACTGAAAGTTCTTAGAACGGGCCACTTATAAACAATATAATAAAAAAAATATTCTAAAATTTGAAAATAGAACTCTTTGCCAATATTACTGAGTATATATTTCATCCATTTGTCATTTGTTTTACGATTTGGCGGCAAATTGAAAATTGTCTGTGTCACGTCAACATGAATTTAACACGAGAAAATTTTCGTGCAATGATTTTTTATGACTTTCGATGTCATTTAAGTCAACAAGAAAGTTATGATAGACTACGATTGGCCTTTCACGATGAAGCCCCATCTCGTGCGACTGTTTACAACTGGTTTAATGAGTTTAAACGTGGTCGGACTAATCTCGCTGGTGATGTACGTGAGGGACGGCCTTCTACGGCGACGACTGAAAATAACATCTGTGTTGTGCGGCGTATGATAGAGACTGACAAAAGAGTGACCTATCAGCAGATTCGGACAAGCTTAGGCATCGGTATGAGTCAAGTGCACAAAATCCTCCACTAACATTTAGCGGTCAGGAAGCTTTGCGCCCGGTGGATACCTCATAATTTGACTAAGGCTCAAAAACTCCATCGTGTGGATTGGTGCCGTAAAATGATTGGAAGATTTAACGGAGGTGACTCAAATGCTGTGTTCGACATACTAACAGGTGACGAAAGCTGGATTTACTGTTATGATCCTGAAACCAAAAGACAATCTGCTCAGTGGGTGTTTCCTTTCGAGGAGTTGCCAACTAAAGTGAAGAGAGATCGAAGTGCAGGAAAAAAATGGTGGCCTCGTTCTTTGGAAGGATAGGTCATTTCGCAACAATTGTGTTAGAGGATCAAAAAACAGTTTCTGCAGAATGGTACACTACCAAACATTTGCCACTTGTCTTGGAAAAAGTTTGAGAGAAACGACCTCGCAGTAGGATCCTCCTTCACCACGACAACGCCTCGTCGCACACCGCCAAGCGAACGATCGACTATTTGGCGACATCAAACGTTGAATTACTGGGTCACCCGCCGTATAGCCCCGACCTCGCGCCTTGTGATTTTGATTTATTTCCAAAAATTAAAGAAAAACTTAAAGGAAAGCGGTTTATGAATGCTGAAGAAGCGGTGTCTGCGTATCGCGATGCCATTGAAGAGACCCCTAAGGACGAGTGGGCAAAGTGCTTTTCCCAGTGGTTCCATCGCATGCAGCGGTGTATTGACGTCAATGGACAATATTTTGAAAAGATATAATAAAACTAATAACTGGCTAATGTAATCAGTTTTTGATTTTCTAAGAACTTTCAGTTTGACCCTCGTATCAAAATGGGGTCGTGCTTGCAAAAGGTCAGATCATTCTGTTTTTTTTTTTGTTGTTTAGACCTATACCAAGACCAACATCAAATTACCAGATACCGCAACTTCCTAAGTGCTGTGCGAGCGGAGTTGTGCCCAAAAAAATGAAAAATTTTCGATCTTTTTTCAGTTTGTGCTCAATATTTTAGTGAAACATGATTCTGATAGATATAAATACTCTAAAAAAGACTTAAAATAAAGCAAGCTCTATACAGCCGTAGTTTTCAAGAAACAGTTCTTCAAAAATAGGCTCATTTTTAACCTCCTAAGCCGCAATTGCGGTGGCGGTCGCGTTCCCGCGGTGGACTGCGTGCGCGTACGCAATTCGCGCGGTGTCAAGATACACGTTACGTAAACAGTTATAAAATCTTATTGAAACAAGCTATTATCATTCTGTAAAAAGCTTATTGTTACTGAATAAATAAACTATGCTTGTAATAAAAAAAATGTATTCAAAAATGAAAAAATAGAACCAAACAAATTCGTGGTAGGGTGACGACATATACGAAAAAAATTGCGAGAAAAAAAAATCGAATTTTAATTAATAACTGACAGCAACCGGATGTGTTTGCGGTCTATGGTGTAGAAACATCTGTTTTTTACTCATAAAGGTCAACATGCCCAAGGAATAAGCATTTATACACCCATTTTTTTTTTGCAAAAAAGTAATTAAATAGCGCCCACAGGTGGGCGCTTGGTAAAATCGCGAAACTCATGCTCAGCGCCCACCATCGGGCGCTCTGGCTGTCCAAGGGTTAACAAGTGGTCATTTTTCGTAATGTTCACATGTTTTGTGGCGTGTTCCCTAGAATACGCATCCCATGTAATATTCTAAAGATAAAGTTGTATTTAACTATTTTATATTTAAGATCAAGTCACAATATTTATTCTAGCTAAAACTCCCAAACTTATTAATTGATCAATGTGTGTTTAATTGGAATGCATTCTGGCTTATGATATGGCGGTGTCTGGCCGAAGGAAGACTATTACAACTTAAGTCTCCTTTAAAATAGGTATTTATAGTAATTTTACCGGTAAGAACCTTTCCGCGCTAAAATATTGAGCACAAACTGAAAAAAGATGGAAATTTTCATGGCAATTCGCGCTGGCAAGCGCTTTAGACCTTAACAACAATAAATGAAAAAAAAAAATGATCTGACCTTTTGAAAGCACGTATGTAAAATTTGACTGCACTACCAGTAGACTTTATGAAATTTGAAATGTCTTTTTAAAATTTGAAATGTTTCAATCGATACCTTATAATTTAAAAAGCTGAAGTTATTAGTATAAAACTATTTTTAGTGTAAAACAGCAAAAAATACTTACTAAAACTTGAAATTTTGCCATCCATTTCAATTTTATGTCAGACTTCCGCAAATATCGATGCTAGAAGTCTGTAAATATACATCTCCACTTTAAAAATGAAACATTTATTGAAGATTTTTAACAACACCCACCCCCTTACATATAACATTTTCCTATACTTTGTGATGCAACGAAATTATATTCGTATGCGTTTAAGAACCAACAAGGAATCTTCCTTCTGGCTGTGTTCTGGAAAAAAAATAACAAGTGTAAGGCTATAGCTCCTCGACTCCTGTCGTTACGGAGCATAACCATAAACCACTAAAGTATTTCATCACTTCTAGTAGAGAAAACGTGAAAAGTCTAATACTTGTTTGTAACTTAAATCCGATGAACGGATGTTTTTGACTACGTCCGTCTTATATGAGACGTGTCGGTATAAAATTGTTTATTTGAGGCTAAGATGACTTTTTACTTCAACGGTACCTAAAAGTAACAATTTCAGAAGTCATGAAACATTTTTCCTATAAGATCAATACTTAGGTGTTAGAATAGTCTCTTGGCGTAGTAGAAGTCAAGATGCATTTCCTGTATATGGGTGAGTATTGTTTTGGCTCGTACCTACTAGTTATATATCCTTTATTATAAATGTAACTATTTAAATAATGTAAGTTTGACTACATTTTAAGGGTATCAGGCTTGATCGAGCAATCTTACATGTTTACTTTATCGGAATTGTATTCATACAAGTTTCATGAAAAAATTGTACCTATGCTATTTGAAACTATTTCTAATAAGTACGTTTAGTGTTATTAAAATAAATCTTTTAAATTAAGTAAAATAAAGTTTTATATTTCACACTAATTTCCTCTATAATTGGGATGACTGTTTCAATAAAAACATTTTTAGAGTGTAATTCAAAATCGCGTAGGCGCGGAGGGGCGAGGCAGCCCGCGAGCTGAGGAGCAGGTGGTTTAAAAGCTCTGCCGAGCAAGCCGAAGCTGCGGTGGTGAGCGAAAACCATCTGCGACGATAAGCTCGCGTGGGACTGCCGGAGCCCCGCAGCGCCGGAGCCGTGACAGAAACCATGCATGTTGCATGCTTGCATACTACATGCAAGCTGTTGCTTGCTTGCATGCTGCATGCTGCATGCTTGCTTGCATGATTCATGCTTGCTTGCTTGCTTGATGCATGCTTGCTGCATGCTTTGCTTGCTTGCTTGCATGCTGAATGCTTGCTTGCATGCTGCATGTTTGATTTGCCATGCATGTTATATGTTAGTATTGCTGAGATAGAACTACTTGGGATACAGAGAGAAATTAAGGTTTATAGGAGAATATTAAATATGAAAAATATGCCAAAAGGCGATTCGGACTGTGAATTTTCTGCGATAGGATGATTCTGCCTATTGATGACTATATATACGAATTGTATGCCAAAAGACGATTCTATCTGTAAACTTTCTGCGTTAGGATGATTCTGCTTTAAGACTATTATGGATATTCAATTTCTGCCTAAAGATGATTCTAGCTTACACGATTATGCGTTTTGAACGTCTGATAAATGAGTGAATGCTAATTGATGTTCTGCGAAAGGAAGTTTATGCTATTTGATGATATGCCAAATAAAATTATGACAATAAAAATTATGCGAAACAAGGTAGACCCCTTAAAGGTTTGATGGTGCTTCCGTCGTTATCACTTGCAGTCTTAACGCTGACTCTGTATGGTAATACATGTAATATTTGTATGTGGTGAGCTATTTTTACTCGTACATAATAAGAGTGCACAATACGTGACTGTGAAAATAAAACTGTAGAAATTTATTATTCATTTTCTAAGAAAATTGATTACTTGTTTCAAATTGCCGTCTTATTATTGATAAAACAAATATTTTATCTAAGAATAAAGAGACACGTAGAGTGGTGACAGCATAAAAACATAATTTATTACTCAACAAAAACTTTGCTATGGATACAGAAACATGTGTCAAAAGGTTATCAAAAAAATCAGAGGTTTATATCATAAAATAGTCTTCAACAGTTATTTCAACGTTAAATTTTCTTTCCGTGCCCGTATTCCGGAGAACGAACCGCGGTACACTTTATCTAGTTCTTGACGGCTTTCAGTTCGTTAAGCACTTCCAAACTACGTTTAAGACGAGATGGCAGTGCTCCTCATACAACAGCGGATGTAAAGCTTTCATCTTCACCGCCGAAGTGACAGATGGCATTGAGGTCATTAATGGAAACAATGTCCATAACCACCCACAGCCCGAGATTAAGGAGTTATACTAAAGACCGGTATGATCCTGTGATTTTCACAAGGTCGTTTGTCCATCCGGCTAGTAGGTAGATGCCCTACGCTGCGCTTTTGGTCAGAGTCTCCTATCTAGAACTTTTATGCCCAACGGCCATAAGTTATTCGTGCTTTGGCCTATGAAATGCGGACAAAAGCTTAGGGCTCATGCCTAGAGCGTAAGTAATAATTAATGTCACAAGTGTTCCTAAAGTCACCATTGATGCTTATTATTATAATAAAAAGTAAGCATAATTAAAAATCCTTATAAGGCAATAACTTAAACAAAGAAAATTACATACTTACATATTAAAATTATTTAAAGTTAATTAATTTTCTGAAGGCTGGTTTTTGACAAAAGAAAAATCATTTTTTTTATTTACTTCCTATTGTAAGGATTTTAATGAATAGATGCTTATTCATGTTAAGAATTTCTAGGTTTTTTCATTTTAGTTAATTGTAATAAATAAAATTAATTCAGTTTTATGCTTTTTTAATTGTACTTATTCAAAGAAATAAATGGATGGAATTGTAAGAAAATTTTATTTTGATGTTAGGTTATGTAATTATCAAATATTTTTAATTAACGATCCTATTTAAATGAAGTTAATAAAACTTTTCAAAATATATATCAGCAAATAAAAAATTCAGACAGCGCCATATTTTGATATGTCTGCGTAATATCGAATGTAGGCATCGATTTATTTTATTGTTACACTACAAAATGTAAAATGTTCTAACTCCATGTTCATTCCAGGACCAGAATACATAAGGACATCCCGCGGGGCAACAGTTCTAATGCTGAATGGACACAAGTTGCTGCGCCATGTTAAAAGTGGAGTCAACATTCGGTGGTACTGCGCCACGCACCACCACAAGGGGTGTCGAGCTGTGGTCTACACTATGCACGATGGGACTACGCTTAAGAGCTACAACGTACATCTTCATAAAGATAGTTTTGTAAATATTAGCCTTTATAGGCAGAGATGACCAGAAGCTCAATTTTTTAAATACATGCGTCAATATTCTGAGTGATATTTGTTCGAATATCAACTAAAAGTCTTCGATTAACCGCTCTAAATATTAACGCCAGTAGTTAAACAGTTGAGTTTTTTTTTTTTATACAAGTATAAATTTTTACCTAATTTTATTCGAATATTGAAAAAACACACGTATGCCATATTAAAAATAGGGCTCCGGAGTTCAAAAGTTATTTCACACTACTAGCTATCATGATGATAATACTTGTAATATCTTAACTAACATCCGTAATATACTACTTATCCGGAATATCTTACTTACTTACGTGTGTATTTTTTCTACAAGTAAATTTTAGGTTTTTAAGGGCACGTCGTATCCTCATATCTGGGTACAAGTTCCTGGAACATCTGGACCTGGGCCAGAAGACAAGATGGCGATGCGGCAGTCACCGCAGATTCGGGTGCCGAGCGGTTCTCTTCACGGTGTTAAATAATATCATAAAATTTACCACCCAACATAACCACCCACCTCTGCATAGTGCTCAAGCATAATGGTTTAGAATGTTTTTAATACTCACAGTGCCATATTTTATATTCATAAAGATGAAATAAGAAACCAAAAATTTGTGCACGGGCGGGACTTGAACCAGCACTTTCTGGCTAACCGGGCCAAACGCTCTTCCAATTGAGCTACCGTGCTGACTGTCGGACCCTGCGAAATTTGTGGTCTCTTACGGATATGTCATTATGCGTGATGTTTAGCGCTATCTACCCGTCTGTTTATGCAACGAAAACGTCTGTAAATTCAACTTGGAAATTTCGCAGGGTCCGACAGTCAGCACGGAACCTCAATTGGTAGAGCGTTTGGCCTGGTTAGCCAGAAAGTGCTGGTTTAAGTCCCGCCCGTGCGCAAATTTTTGGTTTCTTATTTCATCTTTATAAATTAATATAAGCATCACAGTACAGCACAGAGGGTAGTCTTCTAATATAAATTTTAATCTTAAAAGAAGATTTACCGACCCATGTTATATTAACCTTACAATTACAATAAAGAGTATGATTATGAGAAAGATGTTATGATTTCCCGTACAAAGTTTTAGTTTCGCTATTTTTTTGTAATATTTCAGGGTTCATTTTATTAAAATTAAATAAACAATTTTAGCATCGAATTGAAAACCTTTAATTCCTCCTTGAAGAGAACAATATTACTCATAGTATACCTATTAGGTCTGCGTGGCTTTTATTTTGTCATTATAATATGAAGTCAGTAAAAACTCTTATCAACATGGTGCTAGAATTAGGAAATGCAAAAGCAATTCAAAGAAATGCTCATAAAATATTACTTTATTAAATACTAGCGGTCCCCCGCGACTTCGTCCGCGCGTTTTGAGATTACTCCCTCCCCTCCCGTCGCAGCGTCATGTTTTATATCCTAAAGCCTTTCTCGATAAATAAGCTATCCAACACTAAATATTTTTTCAAATCGGTCCAGCAGTTCCTGAGATAAGCGCGTTCAAACAAACAAACTCTTCAGCTTTATAATATATTAGCGCAAGCGCACGTTGTACTTAAGCTGCGAACATTATTTTGGTGCGGAGTTATGTTACTTGGTTCTAAATGACATGCTCATGATGATGAATCTATTTATTTTGATAAGAATAAATACCTGTGTGTATAATAAACCTCTAAAAATCATGCATTATTTTTTTACAAATTTATTAACATAAAAAAGGTTGTAGTAAGTCAACCATAGAAGATAGACATATGCTGTCGCAGACTTTATTATAGAACTCTTAATGTTGAACAATCCTGTCATACATGATTTTTGTGTAACTTAAGCGGTTTCCGCAGCGTATGCAGCGGAAGCTCTCAAAAGGAATATCTTTCTCCCGTTTTCGCAACATTTTTCATTTCTGCTGTGGTCTTATGAGTCGTATCTTTATGTTATATAGCCTAAAGCCTTCCTCGATAAATGGACTATCCAACGTAAAAATAGTTTTTCAAATCGGGCCAGTCGTTTTTGAGATTCAAACAAACGTTTCAATTCGTTCAAACAAACAAACAAACAAACTCTTCAGCTTTATAATATTAGTATAGATAATAGCAGCAGTTAAAATTTTTTTACTACTTCCAGATCTAAACTAACATTTCATCAGGTCAAGTAGACACAAAAAGCCGTCGCTGCTGCTTCAGAAATATATTTTTTCCCAAACCACCAAAGATGGGCGGTATTGGAATTGCAGCAAAAAACTGTCAGTGAAATGTCCAGCAAAACTCACTTTTACATCCGGAGGGACGTTGGTGAAATACAATCTCGAGCATAATCATGACCCGCCTAGTTATGTAAGAGCTGTGGACGGACGGTATATCAAGATTTAGAATTATATTAATTATAATTATTTATTATAAATATATTATATTTATGTTTGATTTAAGATTAAGCTTATTCTCAAATAAATGGTGCGATAGATTATGATTAGGAGGAGCAAAATTATTATATTCAAGTTTCTCAAAGAAATAACAATATGAATGGTAAATACGTACTTTATTTTCTTCAATATTAAATAATTTACTATCAAGATATACACATTTATTGTTTGTCACTGTGAATTGCACCTGTACGATTGGATAAAAACTTGTATAGCGTAAAACACAGGTTCAAGTCCTACGGGCTATAATTTAGAACCAAAGTGACTTATAGTTGTAGAACAAAAGTGTTTGTTACAACCAGCGTAAACAACTTTTATTTTAAAACACAAATGCAAACAACTGTATGGTGTTGTTACGGTATTGTTATAACACACCTAGTTATTCTCTGTAGTTTACTGAAGATTTTTTCCAAAGTGCATTTGTATATATTTTTGGCAGTTCATTTATTTTTATTGTTTTTTAATGTCTAAGTTAAGCTTATTGTACAGGCCTAGGTTTTCATTATACATACATACAGTCACCGAAAAATAAAAAGCCGTTACTGATGCTTCAGAACTACACGTTTGCTCAAACTACATGCGACAGAAGATATTGGAACTGCAGCAAAAAATTCTCAGAGAAGTGTCCGGCAAAATTAACATTTAACTACGAGGGGCAGGTGGTTAAATACAACCTCAATCATAATCATGATCCCCCGCAGTATGTTAGAATTCTAAACGGAAAGTATGTTGGAATTTAAAAACATAATTAGACATGAGTAGTTGTCTAAAAGACGTTTACCGACAAGACGGACAGACAGTCGACCTTGTAAAGATCGCAGCGTCACACTGGATCCAGACTGCTTGAACTGTAAGCAACTCAGGCGAGGTCTATGTTTAGCATGGACCTACTATAGCTGATAAATAAATAATAATAATAATAAGTGCTAACACTATTATGTTATCATTTTACCTATGAAGTTTACTAAAAAAGCTTTATGTCATTACTGACACTAGATGGGAATAGTTTAATAGGCAGACAGTAACAGTAAGACTCTATTTTAGTGCGCGTTCCCACTGTCTTATAGAGACTGCCATTTATCATATCGTTTACAACATCATGGCTTCGTGTTCACATCTTACCGACACCACCGTCGTTTGGTGACGGCAGATTTTACATTTCATTTAATGGAAACCGATAGAGACGAAAGTATTCAACCGATAATTAGCCATCACAACATAGTTGGAATGCGTCTTTACAAGTACTGCAATATTTGAATAATACTCATTTCATTTTAATATTAGTTATTGAAGTGAAAACTTCTTTAGCGGCGTTGAGCACTTTTGTGGGATGGGGGAAAAATGTGAAACTCGCGTCAGAACACGTGGGCTGATCGAAAAACCGTAAGACGGTTGGCGAAATTATGGATGTAAGTTGATTTTTCTGAGAGATAAACTTTTTAATGTAATTTAATATAATATAAATTGTAATGTTTGTGTACGATAGCGCAATAAATAAATATTGTATTCTATAAAAATATTAAATTATTATTATTATTATTATTGTATTATTATTATTATTATTGTATTCTATCACAAAAATGATAGTACTTTTATATTGATAATAAGAGCAATTCATTCAAAATTATTCCCTAACTATTCCAAAAAATCAAAAATGCACAACGTTGATATTCAAGTTTTCACTTCTGCCGGCACTCCCGGAGTGCAATTTTTTTTTTTTAATATACGAAGTTCAATCATGTATTTGTCGTTTTAAATTACCTAATATTGCATTAGTAAGAAACGCTTTCTAATTTGAAAGTGTTTCCCACTTTTCAACATACCTATTGTTATTTAATGAGTACCTGTCTAACAATGATTTGCTGTGTGTATTGTGTGCGGTGCAAACATGTACAAGCACATTCGAATCGAATACTTATTGTTATGCAGAAAGGTCAACAGAGTAGACCATCCCGCAGGGATACCAACCACTTCATGCTGTAATAATTTGTTTTCAGTGTCATACGACATGACGCAGCGAGGGGCGCGCGTCATTTTGGTAAAAGCACACAAATTCACCAAGCACAGAACCACGGGTGTAAAAACAAGATGGTGGTGTGCGACACATCGGCAAAGAGGCTGCAGTGCAAGCCTCTTCACGGTAGAAGGCAATGTATACAGAATCTGCAATGAACACAACCATGTTTAAGAATATGATATGGTTGACAAATGTTTACGTTTTGTGCTTTTTCTTGTCACTTGTTTGGCGAAAAAATATGTTGTGATACAGATTAGGGTGATGATAGTCTGTGAGTAAAAGATTAGCCGTGGTTTGCCAATTCCTTATTAAAATGTACATTTTTATTCAGTTTTATTTTTTATTTTTCATGTATTGACTTTGTTTGTTTTGACTTCGTGGAAAATATGGTTAAGTTCGTATGGCATCATGGTTTATTTATATATTTTCTTGTTTAAAAGTTGTGGTTGGTACAATGTGGTTGGTTCTTTACAGGTACTCAGTGACAGCACGGCCTCTGATGAACCGCATTCAAACAGTTATTGAGTTCAATTGGTCTAACTATTTTCACTTAAATATTTTACCGCAGTACCAATAGCCGCATGCGTCACGTGAGTTTTCACGGAATATTGGGCTATTTCATTCAGGGCAGGTGACCTGCTTTTATAACTATTTGAATATTTGCGTCAACCAGGAATATCAAATAGTTCTCTTATGATGCCAATCTCAGTGACGCAATTAATGGGATGCAGCAGAACTACTAAATGTTATATGTTTTATAAAATTCACTTAAAAAGCAAATATGTTAGACTAGGAATCAAACAGTTTCGGGGTATATGGGTTTGTTAACTATAGTGACCTCGGACATTTAAGCGGTTAAAAAAAGTTGTTTTAAAACGTTTAAAATACATATTTATGTTGTTTATGTTGGCAAGTATATTGATGGCGAGAAAAGGGGTCGCTGGCTGGTTTGTGAGAAGCTTTTGCTGAGAAATAGGATAGTAGTATGTTTTTTAAAACAATAATAAATCACTTATTTCAGATCAATACAGATAGTTGTGAGTAACATTTGACTTCTTATTATTGTTAGTACGACGATACAACAAAACGTTAAAAAAAACTATACCTAGCCATCAAGAAAAATAAAATGGTTTTCTTTGAAGCAATCAAAACAGAATGCTTTTCAAATTGAGCACAATAAGTAAATACTTTTTGTGTTTTTGCAGCAGCTACTAAAATATTCCCTGAAAGCCTTAATTTTTCATAGCACCTATAACAGCGTCTTCTGTTTGTATTTGAGAGATACTTTGGATTTAAAAGGTACTGGCGGTTCCCCGGGACTTCGTCCGCGCGTTGCGAGTTTCCTCCCTCCCGTCAAAAAAAACAACAACCGAAAAAAAACTTCGCACCGTTGTTTTTTTTCTAAATTTGTTTTTTTTACTATCATACATTTTAGTTCAATGATAAATGAAATTTGTATAATAAATCAACTTATTTATTTAATTACAATTAACTTATAACAACTTCCGATTTCCAACAATTCAATTACTTATTTTCTTCTTCTTCATCTTCACTTTCAGTTTCAGTATCAGTGCCTACACTAGTCTTGTCGGCGTCGGAATTTTCACTTTCTTCTGTCTCTTCTTCCGTCTCTAGATCTTCAGCTTGAGACACTGTAGTATTTTCTATATCTGGTGCGTCTGTATGTTCGTCTCTTGTTTTTCGGTAACTGTCTTAAAAGTTTTGGATTTCATACTCTTGAAAAAAAAACATGGTCTGGATAAAAAAAAACATTTTTTTTCAGGTTTTTTTAACGCTTTTTTTCCACTAGAAAAAAAAAGGTTTTTATTGCAACACTATGCGGGGTCATTACCCTTATAATATGCATGAAACTCGTTTGTATAATCTAAACTAATATTGTAAAGCTGTAGAGTTTGTATATTTGGTGACTAAGCCGCGCTGAACAAGTAACTTTTAATAATTTTTCGCTTTACTTGCTCAGAATCGTTCTATTATCCGTCACGTAATGTTGAGTTGTTGGACACATCACCGGTCACGGGCCGACATATTGCATGAAAATTCATCGCGGCCCATGAAGTGTAATGAGATTGAATTTGGAAGAAGATCTTGTATAATGAACACAGTGTGCGCGAGGTCGCACCAAAGAGTTCATAATTCGAAAATTGAGATGGCCACGCCCTGCCTCTAAGTGAAAAAAAAGAGATAATACTTAGTGATTTGGCTGTGTGACACGGGACACCATTTGTTTAGAATTTCATTTCCATTTATTTCGTGAACAATTTTTTTAAAAAGGACATTGTTTTGATAATACTAATGTAACAGGTTAATTTATTATTTTATCTCATTATCAAAATGAATGTGTTGTCCTTGTAAATGTTATTAATTATGGTAAGGAAAAGAATTGTTCAGTAAAAAATGTTAGGTGTCATCTCTATATTTGCTATATAATCACAGAGCAAGTAATCACTACGTTTGGAAAAATGGTGGGTGGGCAGTTTCTTTCAGATCAAAATACTTACTTAACTGAATCGTATTTATTTATGAATGGCAACTTGTGATTGTTCAGGTGAAAATAAGTAGGTATGAATTTAGTAGATAATCTTATAAATTGCCTCTCAAAGAGAAGCGAAAAGCAGAGTATTCAGCACGAGAATGAAGTTGTCTTTGTCTTGGGTCAGCTTAAATTCCTTGCTACACTCAGGATTTTCTATCTCGCAAACGCTCGGGAGTAAAACTAGAATCTCCCTCGCTTCGCTTGGGATCCAAAATTATAATCCTTTCGTTTCACTCGTGACTCGAGATGGCACCCGTGCCTTAAGATATTACTGTATTTCTGTAGTGAATAATCTACTAGAACCTAAGCTATTCTTTTACACCAAGTTTTTTCAGTTGTTTGTGGTCAATAAGGATTATAATGTAGGATTACATAACGTATAGTAGTTATTGCACACCATTATACAGGCTAATGCTTATTTGCTAAACAAATATGTTATGACAACCCCCCGCGACTTCGTCCGCTCGTTTTTTGCTTGATCCCTCCCCTCCCTCCGCAGCGTAAAGTTTTATAGCCCAAAAGCCTTCCTCGCTAAATAAGCTATCCAACACAAATAATGTTTTAAATCGGCCCAGTAGTTCCTGAGTTAAGCGCGATCAAACAAATAATTTAACAAATTATTCAGCTTTATATTATTAAGTATAAAATGCTTCGAAATGTAGGTGTTAGTGTGGTGAATATCATCTAATCAATAAAATTAAATAAAAAAGATTTGATAAGGGATGCCCTCTTGAGATTATTTGATCACCTCATATAACCCCACTTAGTAAAAGTTTTTCAGGATTCATTGATCATAATTTTACTGTTTTCTGAATCGTTGATGTGTGAGTGCGTACCTTAATAAGGCCGTATACCTAACTCATTTGGCGACGTAACCGTCGCAATCCCTACATTTCAATACTAGTATTAGTTGCTTCGGTACGTAGCCGGCGACTTCGCCATTTTGTCTCGGTGAAGTACGGTACTCATAAGGCGATTCGTACTAATCGAGTGTCCTTTTGAGATGCTGAATTCATGAGGTCTGTACGAGGCGCCCAAGCCATCCACATATCCGGCTACAGGTTCCTCCGCCACCGCTACCGCAACGGCAAGACGCGGTGGTACTGCGGTACCCACAGGAAGGCGGGCTGCAAGGCTGTCTTCTTTACAGTGGACAATAAGATCATCAGATGTCATAATATACACACACACCATCCCTTTGAGACTACAAAGGTTACCGTGTATAGTGCTTTATAGGAGAAATAGAAGAATGGTTAAAACACAGTTAATAAGATGCTAAAGAGATTCAGTATTATTCTAATTTAGCTTAAAGGTTGGTATCAATATTTATTTTGATAAAAGATAACTCTTTAATTCACATCGATTAATTTGAACTGATAATCAACTAGATAAAAACCAAAAATAAATATTACGCTATGTTAGTATTCTAATAAAGAGTTGCAGTTATTTTCGTGTATATTTTCTTAAACACCTAGTGCCTATAAGTCAAACCATGTACTGAAATGGCGAGGTATAAATAGTTTATTATAACATAATTGACTTAATTTTTGTGTGACAAATACACAAACTATTATGTTTTTTTTAACAGCCTGTTTCACAATGTCCTAATAAATTCGAGTTAGCGTTATTTGCCCATTATGTACTACATTCCAAATGACGATCAATGGAATTATCAATGCTGATTTATCGATGGTGAAACAGGGCCCTTTGAACCAACTAGAAGGTGTAACTTCTAGGCAGGCAAATATTTTTTTCGAATCGGTCGACAAATGACTGCGATATGAGGTAACATAGATACAAAAAAACATACATTCGAATTGATAACCTCCTTCTTTTTGAAGTCGGTTAAAAATGTGTCGGATGGCATAAAATATCTCTTAATTTCATTGAAAATCGCTACTTGCTGTGTAAGAAAATGTTTTGGAAATTTAAACTTAAAAAACTATTCGATTTGTAAGTTTTACTCGTTGCTACGTTTACAAACATCTTGCCAGTGCTGTTTTTTCACGGTTGAGCAATTTCTATAAAATTACCTGATTTTGTAACCTTTTTATGGCTCTTATTTTAGCAAATTTCAGCTTAATCACGTAACACGTAATCACGGAAGCTTCCATTTGATAACAATAACAACACTCGAGAGCAATGAATCCGGGTCACTTAAAGAATGTTAAAAATCTCGGAAACTAAAAATGATAGGTTAATGCAATAAATTGTATTTAATATACAATGTAATACTCCCTAAATGAAAGTAAAAAAAATATGAGTCACCATACATTTTATTAACACAAAATTACATAAAGAAAAAAACTGCTAATCATTCCTTAAAACAAAAATAGGAAACATGAAATTTTTGAACTTTATTACGATTTTCTTGAATTTTAATACTTCGTATAGCCTCCTCGTGCTTCTATTACTGCGTTTACGCGGTTTGGCATGCTGTACACCAAGTTCCTTATACGATTTTGGAGAATATTATCCCATTCCTCTGTGAGACAAATTTTGAGCTCACGAAGTGTAATTGGGGGAGGGTTTCGTTGTTTTACGCATCTGCCTAGCTCGTCGCAAGCATGCTCGATCGGGTTGATATCCGGACTGCGCGCTGGCCACTCCATACGAGTAATGTTCATCTCTTGAAGGTAGTCATTCACAATCCTACCTGTATGAGGTCGGGCATTGTCATGCATAAATATAGCATCCTCACCTAAATTGACCATAAATGGACCAACGTGATCATTGAGGATTTCTTCCACATATCTTACGCTTGTTAAAGAGCCGTTTTCTATGATCACCAGCTCTGTGCGACTTTCAGAAGAAATTCCGGCTCAAACAAGTACAGACCCACCGCCGTAGGCTACTTTTTCTTCGATGCATGCTTGCTTGAATCTTTCCCTTGGTCTTCGATACACTCTGTGTCTTCCATCGTGCTTGTAGAGCATAAATTTTGATTCGTCGGAGAACATAACTTTTGACCAATCTTCAATACTCCAATTTACGTGGCTCTGGGCATATCTTAGTCTTGAAATACGATGCCCACGCTCCAGTTTAGGGCCGTTTGCAGGTCTAAGGGGTTTTAAGTTAGATTCAGCAAGCCGACGTCTTACTGTCCATGTACTTGGGTTACTTCCTCTGAGGCGTCGAAACTGATTTGTAAGTTCAGTTCCTGTGAGAAAGCGATTTCGAAGCGTGGTATTCACCAAGTATCGGTCTTCTCGTGTTGTGGTACACCTAGTTCTGCCCGTTCCTGGTCTGCGTAGATTAGAACCAGTTTCTTCGTAACGTCGGAGAACTCTTTGTACTGTTGACAGCGACACACCGACAGTCCTGGCTGTATCGCGCTGACTCCGGCCGGTTTCCAGCATTGTAAGTATTCTGGTGCATTCTTCAGGCGTAAGCGACATAATTTCAGCTTTAATAATGAATATAGAGCACTATCAACATGGTTTATGTACCCACATAAATGACAGATAACAAACAAAAGCAAAACCTAATGCTGTAATTTCGTAGTTCCATCTTCGAAAGTGGCCCTTTTTCAAATTTGATTTTTTATGATATAGCTTTACAATAACTAAGGAGTTTTAATACCTTCATTTAAGGAGTATTACATTGTCTATTAAATACGATTTATTGCATTAACCTAGCATTTTAGTTTCCGTAATTTTTAGGATTCTTTAAGTGACCCGGATTCATTGCTCTCGAGTGTATTTCAAGTTTTTAACCATCCAACAGATATTTAAGTTTAAATTTGCAAATTTAAACGTCGTTTTCATAGGTAAGGACCTATTTAATAAAATGTTATGATGCAAACGTAATTTTACTTACCAAGATTCTTATTCACATCATCTAGACGTACTAGAGGTGGATTAGAAGGCGACATTTTCTCACATAAAACACTGTCGAATATTTGTGGAGCAAGTACCGTATCTGGAACTGGAAAATAAATTATAATAAATGTCCCGTTTTATAAAAATAATCGCTTAATTTTTACTATTAATATTATTGCGGCATTTCGATATTATACAGTGCATACCAATATTATACACTGTGTGGTACCAGGCTTACAATAATAAAACTTTAGAGACAGTAAATACAGCGAATTCCTATATAAAATCTGAATTTAACGATATCGGATCGAAACTATTATATCAATATCTGAATTATCTGATATTGAATCTATATATTAATATGAGATATTTATATGAGATACTATATTATGCTCATTTACGTAATTTTTATATCACAAAAAAGCCACGCAGACGAATTTTATAAAAAGCATTTTAAAATAAGACCAAATGATAGAGGCATGACTCTGAAAAATCAAGGTGCAGTGTTTTTTTTGTTGTTGTATTGAATGGATATTATTTTATTTAAATGTTTTAGTTACTAGCACGGATTAATATTTATTTATAAACGCTAAAGAAATATAGTTCGATTAATAAAAGAACCGTATTGAAAACTGAAAAGTTTGTTTGTTTGAACAAAAAGGGTCTGAAAAATTTGCCCCTGACGCGCTAAAAGCGAGGTGTGTTATTAGTTCCACGTGTCTGTCTGCGGTAGCTCCCAAGCGGATGAACCTATTATTTCATCCTAAGTGTAGGACTCAGAACATCAAGTCACGCTTTATGAAAATCTGTACATCCTTTTAAAAATGAGTGTTTCATTTTTAATTTAACGTAATAATTTAATAAATTTATTACTTTAGCAAAGAAGTCTTAAGATTATAAAATATTACGCTACAGCCTCCGAGGTTGGTTTATTTCGCGGGGGATGGTTAAATTAACATTAAACGAAGTTTTAAGTTAGTTTTATAATTTTTCAATTAATCGTTTTCTTCATTTCAATTTTTCACACCAAATTACTCGGGTAAAACTACCGATGTAAAAGCATTTTACATCGGTAGATAAAGCATGTAAAAGGTTGCTGGTTCAAGTCCCGCCCGTGCGCAAATTTTTGGTTTCTTATTTCATCTTTGTGAATATAAAAGCATTTTATTAGAAATCACAAGCACGGCAAAACATCGCATTTTCTTACCTCAATTTATTACCTACTTTTCTATTCTGTAAGAGTCACTTTTTATAATCTTTGATTTTCGTACGAAAGTGTGGCAATTACGTGCGAAACTTTTGAAAAAATAATTAAGTAGGTTACAGTTAACATTTTATTTACTTACCGCTGAAAACTTGGATGAATTAACCACTGGATATGAAACGCAAGAGCGAATGTATAAAAACATCATTAGCCAATTTCTGCGGGGCGGGGGGAGCTTGTCGTGTCAATTTTTGACATTTAGTGCACGAAAGTGTCGATATTTTTTTATCGATATGTGTGGAACGAATGAATGAACGAATCTTTTGTTAAAAGACATATATTTTTTATCACCAAAACAACAAATTACATAAAATACCATCAAATGAACAAGTGAAACATAGAACGTCGTTTTATATGAACGGTCTGGCATGTATCACTTAGTTAGTGTGAACTTCCTAAGAAATTTAAAAGGCCGTAAGTACACAATATAGCCTTGCACCATGAAAATCCTCCTATGGGATAATTAAGAGTAGATTTTTTGCGTTGGCATTCAATCACGCTTGGCGTAAAATGGATACCACACATATTCGGTGATGTTTTGTGGGGATCCATTATGCCTCTCTTCGGACTGCTTCTACCTACTTTATTTTCCTTAATGGATCTACAAGAAACCTGAAATAATATTATAAAGATGTATTGTCTAATATAAAGATTAAAATTTTAAACCTAACTGTTGTATTTTTAAGATCACCTTAATCTACTGTTGAGTGAAACATTTAACAAATTTATCATTTTATTTTAAACGAATTTATATTATTATTTTAATACATGTTTATCTATATGATTTATCGACAATTGTCAAGCACAATTCAAATTAAACTGACAAAAGAACTAATGATAAACAAACGACAATCCTACCGTTTAAAGTATACGTTATCTTGTTGATTTTGTAGTAACTGACCACCACTTTTTAAAATGGCAACTTTACTTTTCTCTTGGAAAACGCATTTCATTATTTTCATGAAAAATAACAGCTTTTTTGGGATAAAACGTTACTTACGGATGAAAATAAATATTTTTTGTCTTGCCGCTATAATTTTTACACAAAAATAAGACACATTTACAATTTTTTTCCGTCAATGTATCTCACTGAGCTCTATCACGGTACTGACAAGACGTCACCTGTAAGTGAGGCCAAAAAGCCCGCTTCGTGGCTGGGGGCACAAGCGAAATTGCCCGTCATTGCGCGTCCAGTGGTTTATTCGTCCAAGGCTGAAAAGTAACACCGGTATCTTATTATTTCTTGTGAGTTTTATTTTTGCATGTTTTTAAAACGCAAGACGAAATTTTTGACAAATTAATTGACCAAATGTCACTTTGCATTTCACTACGAGCAGGAGTGAGTGACTGGGATGCCCCGCATTCGTTGATGTCTTGGACCATCAATTCATTTGACACGATGTTACTTCGGGATGTCATTTCCATACGTAGATATATTATAGTTCAATGAAAGAAAGATATTTTTACTAGCTAGCTACTAGCTTCTTATAACCAGTTATTGAGGTACTAAGCCTCCAGTTATGTGTGGTTTATGTAAGTCACAATTTGATAACCTGACATACCGTAAATGCCAACAAATTTTTAGTTAGAATAAGTGTTCATGGACCGGGATACAGCTATAATAAGTAATAAAAACGTGCACTAAACTAATGGAATATTTTATTTTACCACATTTTAAGTATTTATGAATCACTTAATTATCACTCTAGAATATTCGTATGAAAATCACTTACCAATAAAATCTTTTGTCCTCGTTCGTCGTACATACCTCCAATGCACTTCCTTCTTATAAGAGCGTGAACTTTATAGTTAGAGTGATGATGAAGATGATAAGACTTTTATATTATTATATCTAAATTTAACGTTAGTTTCTAAGGCTTGATACGGTGAGTTTATGATATTTTGTGAAAATGTTCTAAATGAATGTTACAAAAGTTAATGTAACACATTACAGATAAACCTGGTACACAGAAGACCCTATCAAGCAATTTGCCTATAGAAAATTTAGTTGGCACAGATTTAAGATATTTTTTTGCAAACCCGAATCACGGACATTGGCCCGAAATGATACCGCCAACTACAGGTTCGAAGAAAAAACGCAGCTATGTCAAATGCAAAGTTTGCTCAAAGAAGGGGATAAGAAAAGAGACTTACATAAGGTGTAAAGGGTGTACAGATAAGAAACCAGCTCTTTGCCCCCTCTGTTTTGAGGATTGGCACACCACAATATTATAATTTATACCTATTATATACCTGCTGAGCAATTTGAAAAAAAAAGCATATCCAGGAAAGGGAGAAAATTGCATAATACTATTTTGTATGTATACAATAGTTGAATTGATATCTTGATAGTGAAAATTATGAATATCGACTCCGTGGCTCCGCCTTTGTATGTGGTGTGGTGAATAACGCAGTTGTTATCCTTTGTTTATTATATTGTATACTATAGGATATTCATAAAGATGAAATAAGAAACCAAAAATTTGCGCACGGGCGGGACTTGAACCAGCAACCTTTTGGCAAACCGGGCCATACGCTCTTACCAATTGAGCTACCGTGCTGTTAGTCCGACCCTGCGAAATTTGTGGTTTCTTATGAAAACGTCAATTGCGTGACGCTTAGCGCCATCTAGCCGTCTGTTTATGAAACAGAGGGCCCAAGCAGTTATTCTTTACAGAATAAATTCAACTTGGAAATAGATGTCGCTTCGCTATCTAATGCTTTAGAATGTTTTTAACACTCACAGTGTCATATTTTATATTCATAAAGATGAAATAAGAAACCAAAAATTTGCGCACGGGCGGGACTTGAACCAGCAACCTTTTGGCAAACCGGGCCAAACGCTCTTACCAATTGAGCTACCGTGCTGTTAGTCCGACCCTGCGAAATTTGTGGTTTCTTATGAAAACGTCAATTGCGTGACGCTTAGCGCCATCTAGCCGTCTGTTTATGAAACAGATGGCCCAAGCAGTTATTCTTTACAGAATAAATTCAACTTGGAAATAGATGTCGCTTCGCTATCTAATGCTTTAGAATGTTTTTAACACTCACAGTGTCATATTTTATATTCATAAAGATGAAATAAAAAACCAAAAATTTGCGCACGGGCGGGACTTGAACCAGCAACCTTTTGGCAAACCGGGCCAAACGCTCTTACCAATTGAGCTACCGTGCTGTTAGTCCGACCCTGCGAAATTTGTGGTTTCTTATGAAAACGTCAATTGCGTGACGCTTAGCGTCATCTAGCCGTCTGTTTATGAAACAGATGGCCCAAGCAGTTATTCTTTACAGAATAAATTCAACTTGGAAATAGATGTCGCTTCGCTATCTAATGCTTTAGAATGTTTTTAACACTCACAGCGTCATATTTTATATTCATAAAGATGAAATAAGAAACCAAAAATTTGCGCACGGGCGGGACTTGAACCAGCAACCTTTTGGCAAACCGGGCCAAACGCTCTTACCAATTGAGCTACCGTGCTGTTAGTCCGACCCTGCGAAATTTGTGGTTTCTTATGAAAACGTCAATTGCGTGACGCTTAGCGCCATCTAGCCGTCTGTTTATGAAACAGATGGCCCAAGCAGTTATTCTTTACAGAATAAATTCAACTTGGAAATAGATGTCGCTTCGCTATCTAATGCTTTAGAATGTTTTTAACACTCACAGTGTCATATTTTATATTCAGAAAGATGAAATAAGAAACCAAAAATTTGCGCACGGGCGGGACTTGAACCAGCAACCTTTTGGCAAACCGGGCCAAACGCTCTTACCAATTGAGCTACCGTGCTGTTAGTCCGACCCTGCGAAATTTGTGGTTTCTTATGAAAACGTCAATTGCGTGACGCTTAGCGCCATCTAGCCGTCTGTTTATGAAACAGATGGCCCAAGCAGTTATTCTTTACAGAATAAATTCAACTTGGAAATAGATGTCGCTTCGCTATCTAATGCTTTAGAATGTTTTTAACACTCACAGTGTCATATTTTATATTCATAAAGATGAAATAAAAAACCAAAAATTTGCGCACGGGCGGGACTTGAACCAGCAACCTTTTGGCAAACCGGGCCAAACGCTCTTACCAATTGAGCTACCGTGCTGTTAGTCCGACCCTGCGAAATTTGTGGTTTCTTATGAAAACGTCAATTGCGTGACGCTTAGCGTCATCTAGCCGTCTGTTTATGAAACAGATGGCCCAAGCAGTTATTCTTTACAGAATAAATTCAACTTGGAAATAGATGTCGCTTCGCTATCTAATGCTTTAGAATGTTTTTAACACTCACAGTGTCATATTTTATAGCGACATCTATTTCCAAGTTGAATTTATTCTGTTAAGAATAACTGCTTTGGCCATCTGTTTCATAAACAGACGGCTAGATGGCGCTAAGCGTCACGCAATTGACGTTTTCATAAGAAACCACAAATTTCGCACGGTCGGACTAACAGCACGGTAGCTCAATTGGTAAGAGCATTTGGCCCGGCTTGCCAAAAGGTTGCTGGTTCAAGTCCCGCCCGTGCGCAAATTTTTGGTTTCTTATTTCATCTTTATGAATATAAAATATGACACTGTGAGTGTTAAAAACATTCTAAAGCATTAGATAGCGAAGCGACATCTATTTCCAAGTTGAATTTATTCTGTAAAGAATAACTGCTTGGGCCATCTGTTTCATAAACAGACGGCTAGATGACGCTAAGCGTCACGCAATTGACGTTTTCATAAGAAACCACAAATTTCGCAGGGTCGGACTAACAGCACGGTAGCTCAATTGGTAAGAGCGTTTGGCCCGGTTTGCCAAAAGGTTGCTGGTTCAAGTCCCGCCCGTGCGCAAATTTTTGGTTTTTTATTTCATCTTTATGAATATAAAATATGACACTGTGAGTGTTAAAAACATTCTAAAGCATTAGATAGCGAAGCGACATCTATTTCCAAGTTGAATTTATTCTGTAAAGAATAACTGCTTGGGCCATCTGTTTCATAAACAGACGGCTAGATGGCGCTAAGCGTCACGCAATTGACGTTTTCATAAGAAACCACAAATTTCGCAGGGTCGGACTAACAGCACGGTAGCTCAATTGGTAAGAGCGTTTGGCCCGGTTTGCCAAAAGGTTGCTGGTTCAAGTCCCGCCCGTGCGCAAATTTTTGGTTTCTTATTTCATCTTTATGAATATAAAATATGACACTGTGAGTGTTAAAAACATTCTAAAGCAATACTATAGGATATGCTGTATGATAAGTTACATAAATACTAACTCAATATTGGGTGTTGTGGTACCACCGTTGTGTCTTTCCATATATATGCCATGTATATTTCCATAACACAAGTGCATTAGCTACTTACTTTGGGATCAGAGCTATGTATGTGATTTGTGTCCAATATTTATTTTTAGTTTATGCATAATACAAAAAAAGTAAAATATAAACTTTTCTTTTACTAGAACCCCATTATCGCATTGCACGCTGACTGTCTAATAAGAGTATATGTCCTTAACGTTGCTTTGCAAACTTTAATTAAGTTATACAAAATTACATAAATGGTGCGAAGATGATGTGATGTTCAAGTCTTGCCGTAGGATCATAGGACTATCAAACACTCACGTTAATATACTATCTCTTACAGACGATGCGACTTTCTGCAAGACCTCCCGCGGCGCTCGAATGCTACTCTTTAATGGTTACAAGTTCCTTAAACAGATGTGCAAGAAAGATATTACAAGATGGTGGTGTGGAACACTAAGAGGCTGTAAAGCAGTCGTTTATACAGATCAAGAAGGCTATATCGTCAAGTACAATAATAAACATTGCCACCCACCACCGCCAAGCATAAAATGTGATAAAATAATTAAGCGAACTGTCCGACCAATTTGTTTTGTAGACTCTTAACCTTTAATACGATTGAATGGATTATTGGTAAATTGTTACACTCTGTAGTAAATGTAAATAAAGCTAGCCTTAGGTATGTTTTAGGTGTATATCAATACATTTTTCTATCTAGCCTGATCTATCTCATGTAGGTACGTACATCAAGTATGTCAATTGTATAAATTTCTGTAAAATAAAGTTTCATATTCTTATATTATCAGAACACAACATACTTAATGTATACACTATTTTAATTACTTTTAAAATTATATTAGTGAATAAATAATTAACTACTTGATTTAAAGATCTAACAGTATTCAACCATGAATTACCTACGCAAGTTGTAAGCTTTGTGTTAATCTTATTTTAAAATTAATCATTTCGTTAAAGAGGAATATAGAAAGAAAGAAAGGAAGAAAGAAAATACATTTATTCGACTCACAGACAAATACAAAAACACTTACACGTAAACACCTATACAATAAAACAGACACACACACTTATTATAGGTACATTTAACATCGAGTATGAGTCGAAAAGGCACCCTCTCAGCATTAATCGTGGCCGCAAGATGCATGCCACGACACTGATTTTCAGAGGGTGCCTTGTGGGTATAGAAACAAATATCAAGATTGTTTACAATATTCGATTTGTTAACAAAAACAGACTTTACTTTGTCTTTATTTTCAGGTCCTCTATTTTGTAAATCTTCTCGAGGAGGTCTTATGATCAGCCTAGCAGGGTTCAAGTATCTGAAGCACAACGTATCAAAAGACGGTATCAAGACAAGATGGTGGTGCGGTACTCACAATCACAGATCATGTCGAGCCGTCATTTATAATATAAGCGATAAAATCTGCTACGTCAAGAATTCACACAATCATCTACCCGAGCCGTCCCCGTATTTTGTTTGTATGAAACATCTATTTTGATTTGTTAGTTTCATTTGTAGACATGTAGAAATCGTCAAAAATATAAAATACCGATGAGTAATATACTTTGAAAGCAAGTATTTCATTGCAACACTGACTGAGCCTACGTATATCAAATCGACGGATTTTGAATAAAATAAATCAAACTGAAAAACAACACAGCTGAGTTTTAATTGTTAAAGTGCAGCTAAAACATATAATTAAATATATGGCTTATAGCTTATATGATTTGATTCATATCTAGAGGGGTAATCTTAAGTAAAGAATCGTCTTCTTAATACTTTTAAGCATTATTATCTTGACATTTAAAAGGCGTCAAGCCTAAGCTTTACTTTTAAGAACGCTTGTTTCTTGCAGTTATGAATCTGTGAAGTACTGGTATAAGTAAAGTTTGTTTGTGATCGTACTTTTGAACATAATTTTGGATTATTCTATTGACTCAAAAATAACTCTTTAATCGTGTGGTCTGTTTGTTTTAATTTGTTGAATAAAATAACTTAAAATCTATCCTTTTTTTTAATAAGATAGCTGGACGTTTCGCCACGATTGCACCTGATGTTAAGTGAAAATGCAGCCTTAGATGGACCACGTAGCAGGTACTGTGTCCATTTTCCTTTTATATCACGACTAGCGATCCCCTGCGACTGCGTCCGCGCGCTTTAAGTTTTCTCCCTTCCGTCGCAGTATTATGTTTTATAGCCTGAAGCCTTCCCCGATAAACAAGCTATCTTACATATTTTTTTAATCGTTCCAGTAGTTAAAAAGACCACTGTGTTCAAACAAACAAACTCTTCAGATTTATAATATTATAGATGTTCTCTATGAAAGTACTTAACAGCTGAATGAAGAAATAACGTTGAACGCAATCATTCCCTTGATAAACAACATCAACAACTTTTATCCGATTTCCCATATAAGAGCGTAGCCAAAACTAATCCCCGCTGACAGATACTAAGTTACTTCTTCTCTTAGATCGGCCAACGTTCTTCACGTCGAAGATCGGTGCGCGGCTGATGCAGCTCCGCGGGCACCACTACACCAGGCGGTCGGTCTGCTCCTCCAAGGTCAGGTGGCTGTGCACGGAAAGCCGCGCCCGGGACTGTCGCGCCGCGGTCGTCTCCATTGGCCGCACCATCATCGACCGCCACAACAAGCACAACCATCTGCCCAAATAACATCAGACCACGCTTTAAGGGTTATTGACTGATGGGCTGCTAGTCACTTAAGACTTTGGTAGCTGACGTAAAGAATTTCATTTTCAATCACTTAAGCGATGGGACTCAATTGCTTTGCTTTCTTAAGAAGGCAATGGGTATAACATTAACCAGTCAGCATTTTATCATTAGTGAGCGAATGAGCTAGCTACCGTCTGAGGTATGTGAGCAGGGAGACGGGAGAGACACACGTCAGTCTGTACAAGAAACCGTCACCTACGTGTGCATTTTATTATTCGCGCCCACAATCTCTCGTCATTTAAATACCTCAGATGACTAAAGTTTATTCGCGCTCACTATAAAAAAGAACCGTCATCTACACTATAAATCATCTCTACATCTTTAATACTATTATTAAGCTGACGAGTTTGTTTGTTTGTATGAACGCGCTAATCTCAGGAACTACTACACCAATTTAAAAAAATATTTTGTGTTGGATAGCTTATTTATTGAGGAAAGCTCTAGGCTATAGAATATCACGCTGCAATGGGAAGATGGGACGGAGGGAGCAAAGTCAAAACGCGCGGACGTAGCGCGGGGAACCGCTAGTTATACTATGAAACTAAAAAAAAATTTCGTTAGTTTGAACGCGCTAATCTCCGGAACTACTAAAACGATTTAAAACATCATTTATTATTGGATAGTTTATTTATCTCGAAGGTTTCAGGCTATAAAATATCACACTACAAAGGGACAGAAGGGAGAAAACTCAAAACGCGCGGGCGAACCGACGACACCGCTAGTTATATATAAATAAGAAATAAACATAATACGAGGGTCAAACTGAAAGTTCTTAGAAAATCAAAAACTGATTACATTAGCCAGTTATTAGTTTTATTATATCTTTTCAAAATATTGTCCATTGACGTCAATACACCGCTGCATGCGATGGAACCACTGGGAAAAGCACTTTGCCCACTCGTCCTTAGGGGTCTCTTCAATGGCATCGCGATACGCAGCCACCGCTTCTTCAGCATTCATAAACCGCTTTCCTTTAAGTTTTTCTTTAATTTTTGGAAATAAATAAAAATCACAAGGCGCGAGGTCGGGGCTATACGGCGGGTGACCCAGTAATTCAACGTTTGATGTCGCCAAATAGTCGATCGTTCGCTTGGCGGTGTGTGACGAGGCGTTGTCGTGGTGAAGGAGGATCCTACTGCGAGGTCGTTTCTCTCGAACTTTTTCCAAGACAAGTGGCAAACAATTGGTAGTGTACCATTCTGCAGAAACTGTTTTTTGATCCTCTAACACAATTGTTGCGAAATGACCTATCCTTCAAAAGAACGAGGCCACCATTTTTTTTCCCGCACTTCGATCTCTCTTCACTTTAGTTGGCAACTCCTCGAAAGGAAACACCCACTGAGCAGATTGTCTTTTGGTTTCAGGATCATAACAATAAATCCAGCTTTCGTCACCTGTTAGTATGTCGAACACAGCATTTGAGTCACCTCCGTTAAATCTTTCAATCATTTTACGGCACCAATCCACACGATGGAGTTTTTGAGCCTTAGTCAAATTATGAGGTATCCACCGGGCGCAAAGCTTCCTGACCGCTAAATGTTCGTGGAGGATTTTGTGCACTTGACTCATACCGATGCCTAAGCTTGTCCGAATCTGCTGATAGGTCACTCTTTTGTCAGTCTTTATCATACGCCGCACAACACAGATGTTATTTTCAGTCGTCGCCGTAGAAGGCCGTCCCTCACGTACATCATCAGTGATATTTGTGCGACCACGTTTAAACTCATTAAACCAGTTGTAAACAGTCGCACGAGATGGGGCTTCATCGTGAAAGGCCAATCGTAGTCTATCATAACTTTCTTGTTGACTTAAATGACATCGAAAGTCATAAAAAATCATTGCACGAAAATGTTCTCGTGTTAAATTCATGTTGACGTGACACAGACAATTTTCAATTTGCCGCCAAATCGTAAAACAAATGACAAATGAATGAAATATATACTTAGTAATATTGGCAAAGAGTTCTATTTTCAAATTTTAGAATATTTTTTTTATTATATTGTTTATAAGTGGCCAGTTCTAAGAACTTTCAGTTTGACCCTCGTATGTACCTGATCATTTCAGACCTGGAGCCCTATTTTTGAATCACTGGCGTCAACATGGCGTGTGATGTCCGATTTTCGAATTAAAACCAGTTTTATTCCAAACAGGAGTGATTAAAATGAATATAACGTAAATTTGTGAGTATTTTCTTATTTATTGGTTTTCGTTGATTTTTAGTTCGAATACATTTTCTATTAACTTCTATATTTTCCACGTAACAAATATCAGCAGGTGTCATTTTACTTTTGTCATTAAAGGTCTCAGTCTCAACATGTGATTTTTGGCTTTCAGTGTCAAATACAGGGTTTTCATTGCAATAGATTTCAAGTTTAATATTTTTATTTTCTTCGTAGTTGGCTAAATATTTGATAACTTTTTGAAAAATATTCAAGAACTCCAGTTCCTGCCGGCATTTGCTGTTTAAATTCTTGTTCAAGATAGCGTTACGCTTTGACTTTATATTTTCATGCTTAAAACAAGGGTTTATGTGACGCTTATGACGAAGAAAACTAGAAGTCCTAGATACATTGGAATATTTAGTAGGAATTTCGAACGAAAATCACTCGCCATATCCGAGCACATGATTCAAAAATAGGGGCCCTGACCTCCAGTGCTAGCCCACTACTCATGCAATATTGAGAAAAAAATTATTTAAGTTCTTAAGGTTGGTCGATGTACCGATATAATGAAAATGAAAATGAAAATGAAAATATTTATTTCTTTAACAATAGTTTTAAATATAGCTGCAAAGGTGGACTCTTTCTTATAAGTGCTATGGCACCTGTGGCAGAAAGAGTCACTCTTCCTTAACTAAAGGTACATTTGTATATAAAAATAAAAATAAAGTTACGTAGTACTCTTAAACTTACAAGACAAAACAAAACATGTGTGTGTGTGTGTGTGTGTGTGTGTGTGTGTGTGTGTGTGTGTGTGTGTGTGTGTGTGTGTTGTGGTATTGTGTTATGTATCATATTTAAGTAGGCCTTCAGTTTCTTTGTAGTTTAATGATTTTAGCCAGTGTGTCACTGGAATTTTGCACTCCCGATAGGTCAGAGGGTATATCCCTAGTTTTTTATTAACAAGGTTGTACACATGAGAGGATAGGCTCTGAAATTGGTTTTTGGAAAAAGCTGTGCGAGAGCATTGAGGTTCAATTATCTTGTGCTTTCTTCGTTTTTGGGCAATATTTTGATTGTAAACCAAGGTCTTATGCCTCCTTAGCACAACAAGTAAGACATATAATTTCCTAATCGTAAGTAAGTCTGCTAAGTCATACAGCAAGTCAGTAGAAAATGTTTGCTTCTTAAAATACATTACTTTGAGTAAACCTCTCTGAGCTCTTTCAACATCTAAAAATTTTGTTTTTAGTGCCCCGCCCCACACCGTTATACAGTAAGCAATAATAGATTGAACTAAGGAAACATAAACCTGATTTAGTAATCGCTTGGTAGCAACATGCCTGAGTGTTTTAAAAACCCATATCATTTTTCTTGTCCTGCTTGCTACCAGTTCAATGTGAGACTGCCATGTGAGTCGCTGGTCCATCATAACACCCAAATATTTCGCGCTTCTGACTTTGTCTATGACAGGACAGCTGCAAGTGGTTTGGGTTTGACTACACGAGTGTATTGTAATTTCAAAAGAATCCGAGGGTTGCTTTCTGTCACAGATATAGAAGCACATATAAATGGTTTTTGAGGTATTCAGTGTCAATAGATTCCACCTTAACCAGTCATTTATTTTAGACAGACCATTTTCCGCAGCCGTTTTTGTATTCATCCATGAGTCACCGGTAAAAATTACGGCAGTGTCATCAGCATAAGATAGTATTTTACAATTTTCGAGCTGCATATTGCATAGGTCATTAATATAAACCAGAAACAGTGTTGGGCCTAAGACACTTCCCTGTGGCACACCATATTCTACTACAGTTCTTTCACTTGCGGTTTGTCCTACTTTAACCCTTTGCTTTCGGTCCTGTAAATAGCTTTTTAATAAATTGAGAGGAATCCCTCTGATGCCGATCATCTCCAGTTTCGTAACAAGAATGGAGACAGAGACAGTGTCGAACGCTTTTTTGAGGTCTAGGAATACTGTTAAGCACTTTTTCTTATTATCTAATTTGTCTACTATTTCTGATGTCAAAGCACTAATAGCGTCTTCTGTACATTTGCCTGCACGGAACCCGTATTGGGAGGGTGATAGGATGTTATTTTTATCGAGGTAACTTAGTAATCTTTTGTTAATACATTTTTCTATTACTTTTGAAAGTGATGTTAATACTGACATTGGCCTGTAATTATTGACATCGTCTCCATCTCCACCCTTGAATACCGGGGTAATGATAGATTCTTTTAGTAATGATGGGAAAATTCCATTACTAAAGCAGAGGTTTGTTAAGTGAGTTATAATCGGAATAAGCTCGTTACTAGCACGCTTAAGGAAGCTGGTAGGGATATTGTCCCAACCAGGGGCACTATCCGATTTCAGGTTCATCAGTATACTGTGTATTTCATACTGATCAGCATCTATGAGAGCAAAGGAATTTGACTGAGATAACCTGTGTGTGGTTGATCTGTTATCATGGGGTGGCTGTTGAATTGCATCAGCTAAACTTCTTCCGATGTTACTGAAAAAGTTATTTACATACGTCACTGATTCATTCGGAGAAGATTTAATACTTAATAGTTTTGAATTATCTGACTGTGACTGCTTCATGTCTGTTATTTTGCGTATGTTTTTCCAGAGTCTTTTAGGGCTACTAGTTGATTCGTACAAGAGCTATCTCTCATAATTTCTCTTCAATTTTTTAATTAAATTGTTGCAGAAGTTCCGGTACCTTCTATACGTGACTTTAAGAACTTCATCATTTGAATTATTCTGTAGCTTATAGTGTAGTTTGTTTCTATGCCTAATGCATCGCAAAATTCCTGGTGTGATCCACGGTTTAATTACTCGGTCTTTTTTGGAGATATAAAACTCTTTAGTGTTTTCTTTTAAGGCTTCCATTATACGATTTATTAGTTCCCGCGTAACTTCTTCTGGATCATTACAATAGAGAAGAGCAGTCAGATTTTTATCCCTTAAGCTGCATAATGCGTTCTCATAATCAGTGACTATCTTTGTCTTTTTACAGTGACTATTTCTATTGTTTTTCATTGGATTATGTAGCAAAACTAAGGCATGATCAGTCACTGTTGTGTTAAGGACAGCAACCTGAGACTCGCTCTTTTTGTGTGCTTTAAGCATGATATGGTCCAATGAGCTAAAATTCCTAGTTGGGAATGAATGTCCCATTAAAATACTGTGTGACGCTAGCATATTTAGATACTGAACTCTATTATTGCGTTCATAAGTTGGCTCGTTATCCCTGGGTATATTGTTTATATTAATGTCTCCGGCTATTGTAATGTGTTTATGTGTTTTCAATGATTCGAGGTGAGAGTCCAAGGAATTGACGAAATTGTCAACATTAGTATTAGAGGGTGATCTATATATTGCTAGAATCAGATTTGTACTTAACTTGATTTGTATGCACGTAGCTTCTTTTAGATTAATTTCTGTAACACTTGCCAATATTTTATTATGTATGTAAACTGATACTCCGTCATTTTGGTTAAAGTATCGTGAAGATGTGTAAGATGTATAGTTATCTAGTATTGGTATAGGTTTATCTTTCACTAGCCAGCACTCTGTTAGTATGATTATATCCGGGTTAAATTTAAGGTGTGTAACTGTTATAAGAAAGTCATTAAAATTACAGTAGATACTTCTTATGTTTTGCGTTATAAGAGTAAAATCATTATCTCTCACGCAAAACAAATTAGATATCTCTTCGACGTCACATTTGGTTGCATTTGCAACTTCTGCTCGATCAATTTCGGTTATGGTGTTTATAACGTCATCCATTGCAGAAAGTTTGAAGTAAAGAATGCATCACCATTGAATCTTTATGTAGAAATAAATTGAGTATAATTATTAAGAAAATATACTTGTGTGTATGTATAATTAAATCGTGGGAGTGCAAGTGTGTATGGGAGTAAGTCTGTGTGTAGAGTGAATTAGTGTGGTTGTTTTTGCTTGTGTTCACGTGTGTTCGTGTCTGTGTAATTTGTTGTGTGTGGGTGTAAACGTTCGTTGCAAAGTGTAGTACATACAAAATGATACAAAGGAAAAATATTATTGATACAAAGGAAATAATTATTTGAAATAATATAAACAAGAAGAAATAGGTTAATAAATGTAGATATTCAAACTTTATAAAATGTTAATACGTTCCATCAAATGATTAAAGGATTTGTGATCGATATTTAAACGAATTATTGTGATATTGATTGTAGATAGCAGCCTCAGATCTTAGTATTGCATCTATTAAAGATAATGTTTCTTTTTTCAGTTGTAAATTGTAGTAACTTTTTGTTGACGACCCGTCTGGTGTAGTGGTCGAGAAATCGCCTACTACGCAGCGGGTTGCGGGTTCGATCCCCGCACAATACAAACATTTGTGTGCATGAACATGTCTGTTTGTATTGGTCTGGTTGTTTTCTATGTATATTATGTATGTATTTACAAACAAAAAGTATTTAAGTATTATATCCGTTGTCTAGTAGTCCGTTGTAGTGTTCTAACTGAATATTAAAGTGCTCACTCCCTTGATATGTATTCAATTTAGATTATCTTTCTTATAATATAATGTTCAGCCATGCACCTTTTTGGGTGTATATTGCAACTATGATATTTTAATGTAGCTATTGTTGTTTACAATTTACGTTCTGACTTCTTTTATTTAATAAACAATATGGAGACTTTAATTTATTGTTATTTGTAGAGTACCAAGAAATATTGTAAGTGTCCTGTGTGAAACTTTTGTAGTCGATAGCATGTGGTCATATTTGCGACCACGGGCAAGTAAAACGGTGCTTCTACTTAATGCAGATTAATGTACTTTGCCTATAAATGCAAAACATATTATTGTTCCAAGCGTTAAAGTTTTGTAGTCAATGCAAAAAAAAAACTGGAACCCTTATAGATTCGTCATTTTCACACACCATCTATCCACAGATGCGCCGCAAATATTGAAAGGAGTAAGAAACGGCGTCCATGACGCACTGTTGTGGCAAAATCAGTATTACGGTGTCCACAGCACAGGGAGAAACGGCCAGATTCGCTGGAGATGCTGCGAGCATTCCAGGGGCTGCAAAGCGGTCGTGATCACCAGACACGGTCATATAGTGAGAGTGACGTTCGAACACAATCACAAGTAACAGCCTCGACATAGTCAAATATATCTGTCAAATATACTCTCTGGAGCTGGAACGTACAATTCCAACAAGCTCCAGATTATAAAAAATTAAAATATGTTTTATTTAATATTTTTTTAATTTAAAAAAAAGTAGATATATTATATACTTAATTACAGATATATTGTTTGTGTCTTAATGAAGTATCTTATACATCAGCAGTTACCACTTTTTCAGTATGTAATTTCAGATGTTAAGTTCACTGACAAAACGTGGCCTGGTATCTGTTATTTTATTTAACAATAAAACTATTCAAGTTAAAAGTCTTCTGTAGGTATAGTACGTATGATGCGATTAACTTAAGATTTTGCTACAGATGAACGTTTCTACGGACGGAAAAAAAACTGACAAGAGCAGAAAGACTGGAAAGAAAGAGGATTGCAGAAAAGAACCGATTTGAGCGCATGCGTCAAGATCCAGAATGGCTCAAAGCTTACAGGCAGAGAGAAAGAGTGAAATATGAAAAGCAAAAGGCACGAGGACATTATGACATCAGCAATTTACCAAAAGCGGAACAGATTAGACGAAGGCAAAGACATAACGAAGTGGCAAAAAGACACTATCATAGAAAAAAGCTGGACAAACTTTTACAGGACGAAGAACGCATTCTCGGCGATACTACCTAATATTATTACCTAAGTTCTCTATCTTATATTTTCTGCTTTATCTTCTCCATATACATAAAAATAACTTCATTTTCATGCCGTGTTAGTTACACCACATACAGCTCGATAATATTGGACTGATAATCATGATTTACATTGTGTAAAATTTGTACGCCTTTAAAGGGGGTTACTTGTGTTAAAAAGTGTTATTATATGATATAGGGGGAAAGGGGGTTTAAGGAAGTTCGTCGGGAGCGTTTGATGAGAGGCGACCACCAACGCGCGCGCTACTCATTCTTGATTGACAAAAGTGCGGGCGCTGGCTGCCTGGAATGTAAAAATATCTAAACAACCAATATTTATTATTAAATTATTAAATATTGACAACAGTTTGCATACATGTTTCATAAACAATTAGGACGAATAGTAGCGCGCGTGTCAGTGGATGGCACTATCTACAAGGTGTTACAAGAAGGGTGTACCAGCGAGTGTCTGCTAGTGGAGGACACCGGGATCTATCGATGTGATGGTCAGAAATTCAATAGATTAACTCTAGAACTATTGAATTTCTATCATTATATAATATCATATCGAAAACCCTTGGAGCCCTCTGCCACCAGACACTCGCGCTGGTACACCCTCCTTGGTATGAGACATCTGTATAGTTAAACTTATCCGATGAATGCCTAATGTCATTTTGAAAAAAAGTGAACTTATAGTCCTTTTTGGATTATGGCAATAATTTCTCGCAAAGGCTTGTTTGATTGTTTGTCTGAATCACAACACAACCATTCGATCCACAAAATTAACTTGAGACACAAGTAAGTGAGACATATGCGACACAGCCACCTCACTCGAGCTGTTTCGAGCGACCGGTATGTTGTACCTAGGGTTCTAAACTACCACGGAGATCGTACATTGCATAAACGCTTTGTGTCAACGCACTGCCGCCCGAAATATCTAAACTGTCAAGCAAAAAAGAATTTAGCACTAAGCTAAAATGGCACTACATGAGCTTGTTGTAGCATACAATTTAATATGTTTGTTGCAATATGCTGATGTACTTTGTTTTTTTATATATAATGTTGATTGTTTAGTTTAAGTTACATATATACTCGTACACTAAGCGAGATTCGCACTCGCAGTCAACCACGAAAGTGGTTTGCGAGGCAATTAAGTTAAA
This sequence comes from Pyrausta purpuralis, assembly GCA_963924145.1. NCBI lineage: Eukaryota > Metazoa > Arthropoda > Insecta > Lepidoptera > Crambidae > Pyrausta > Pyrausta purpuralis. The sequence continues at coordinate 28,578,641 of OZ001643.1, forward strand.
TTGATATTTTTAAATTTAAATTAAAGAATAAATAAATATAATTTATTAGTTCATTTGCTTCTAGATTATCAACTAAAATGAAGATGATAACAAGGCATTATCGAGTAGTAAAGATGAAAAAAATCATAACCTTAAACGGCCAACATTGTAAAGTAGAAAGATGCTACAATTGCTCAAAAGGTCGTTTAAGAATTAGGTATTGAAATTGTAGAAAAAAATCCACAAATCTCAATTCAAGATATAGGAAAAGGTGATACAGGTCATCATTCAAGTAAATTATGAGGCTTTCTTTCACTAGGGACAAAAAATGATTCTTGTTTATTTTCGATGTAATAAGTAAAACTCGAAGTAACCTCCTTTTTCTGGGTAGGTATATTGTGCGACATCTTATCCGATGAATGCCAAGTTATGAGAGTAAAAAGCTACTTACATGATTGTAGCATAGCTATCCGTCAATCAACCTATTGTGGTTTAAATAAACAACGTAGTATATATAGGTATATAGAAAAATTAATTAAAGCGACTATCCAACTAGACCAGTCATTAATTTATTAAATACTCTCCATTGCTTTTAGAATTTGAGATTGGATTTGCGGCGTTATTGCCAAATAGTAACGATCTACAAGCAGACATTGAGGATGTTGAATAAGACGACAGAATTAAACGACCAACTCGGATAAGAGCAATAGACAGATATGACGGTATCAATCACTTTCCAGGTCATTATGCAGCCCGAGGTAGATGTTCCCATTGTTCTAAAGGGAAAACGTTCATTAAGTGTATAAAGTGCAAAGCTAGACTCTGTTTTACGAAAGAAAGAAATTGTTTCTTTTATTTTCATCGCTATAGTGAATAGAAAATAGTAATAAGTAATTGGAGTACCTTAAACGTTACACGAAACACGTTTTTTAATTTTAAATTATGATATTCCTCACATTCGATAGTTCTATTGCTCAGTCTATTAATATTTATGGTGCACTATAAGTATATAGTATATATACTTTTATTATTTTTCAGGGAACGTCTACCCTACACGACTTCGGAATAATACTTGTCACATTACACTGAATGGATATAAATATGGTTTGCACGTTGTGACGGGCGAAGGCAAAGAACGATGGCGATGCGTCAAGCAGAGGAAGAAGTGCAAAGCTAGCATATTTACGATTGGAGACTACATCTGCAAAATTAAAGAGGAACATAACCATCCGCCAGAAACTGAATAAATGTACTTCAACGGCTGCGGCTGCAAACAAATGAGGTTCTTTGTTTGACTTGTATATTTGTCCGGATTTATCTCGTATTTTAACGCGATGTATGAGAAAAGTGTATATAATGTTATGTGTAATTTACCAAATACAAATAATATTATATAAGCATCAGAAAAAAATCTATAGTCCGTAATTCTTAATTTCATTGAAGGTTCGGCTCACTTGATATTGTTTGTAAGTAGTATTAGGGAAATCTTTACGAGTATGTTATACTAGCTGATGCCCGCGACTTCGTACACCACGCGTATATGTTATGATGCGTATGCATAAGCATATCGTGTATATGAGTTTAAAAGATGTTGAAGTATTTGTAAGTTAAGTAAGGATGCGTCAGGTTATAAGCTTGGCTCCACATGAGATGTCATATATTTATGACACTGAAAGCAATGCGATCTTGGTTTTGGCGACTATTTACATGAAAATGTTTTTGGTGGTATCTTATTCCTTTATGTAAGTTGATAAGTGTAAATATTAAACAATTTGACTACGCGAATATTTTTTATTTATTTTTTTATCTGACATTATACGATTTTTTTTGTAACATTCGGACAAGTAACAGGTAATGTGTACCTATTTACCATTACCATCTTCATTATCAGCAGAAGGTCGGTCCACTGCTGAAATAGGCCTTCCCACGGTTTTGCACAGTGACCGATTACAAGCGGTCTGTGTCCAGTTTTATGCTGCGATCTTTACAAGGTCATCTGTCCATCTTGCCATTGGACGTCTCTCTCGTTGTCTCTGCGTCTATGGTTTAATAAGGGTGTCCAATCCAGAACCTTTCTGCCCTTACGGCAATCAGTTCTTCACGCTGCACGCTGTGTGCCCTGCCCATTGCCACTTAGACTTACTGATTCTCAGGACTATCTCCGTTACCTTAGTTCTTTTATGTATCTCCTCATTTGTGATTCGATCTCATAAACACTTAAAGGTTATTAAAGTACTTTGCTCTTATAACTTATAACTATATTAACTAAAATAACATAAATAAATATTCAGAGTCATACTTAATAATTATTTTGAATTTCGAATTTACTTCCGTTTGTCCAAGTTTGAACTTATACGTAACTCCTATTTCTGACGGTGACACGTAACATCAAATGTTTGAAAATTTCGTCATTGATATCGAAGAGGACGGAACCCAGATCAAACTCAGGCACAGGCTATCTTTTTAACTGACTTCATGACAGGAGGAGATTCTTCTGTTTGTTTTTTTTTATTATCATTCGTCTGTATGTTTATTTTTGTGGCTGTGTTACCTCATATCACAGAAGGCAAAAAAATTGCCTACCTAGAGATTTTACATTCTAGTTGGTCTCATTGTTGCGAAGTCAGGATCTGATGATGGGATTTTGTGCAATCGAAGGAAACCCTCAAATTTTAAAAGCACGTATAGTGTTTCTCCTGTAATCACAAAAAAATAAGAAAAAACTTAAAAGAAGGTGAAAAGTCTGTGCTTATGCTTAAGATGGTTAAAGTGATGAAGTAAACATCAAATATATATTGGAAATGCATCAAATATATTTTTTTTAATGTGAAAACCTTTTTTGGGTGTAGGTTATTATTTTGAGAAATAAGGAAAAACAGTACAACTGTTTATTGAACAAAATAAGCATTACAGATGTGCAGTTCATCCCCACGGAAAGGGGGAAATACATATTGGTGCTAAAAGGATATACGTACTCGCAAATCGGCGGGCGCTTCTTCTACTGCTCATCGAAGCATACAGGGTGCCGGGCGCGCGTGCGCATGATGTCCGGCAAGCTGGTGCCTGCGGGGGACGAACACAACCACGCTCCCCCCTTACACGCGCGCTATGGAAACGGCGCCTTCGTTCAGCTGCGCCCCTCCCGCGGCCTCCCCGTCTCAATACCTCCTATAACCTCCCCCAGAGCAGCTATCCTCGCCCTCCAAGCCCTCAACCTCCCCCGACTTCTACCCAAAACTGATCTCTGGATGCGATCTCCCAATCCTGATGATAGAAAAGATCTGTAGATATTAGCAATTTTAATTATATTTAGTTGACAGCATTGCACCTAGGATTTGTTTGACACTACGATTTTTATAATGTTTTTACTCACATGATAAATAATCTCTGCTAGTGAACGGAGATTTCGCTTTTTCATCATGTATTTTAAAATGTAATAACAACTTATATATATGTACATATTTAAGATTTTTCAAAGGTTGTTAATTAAATAATCATCATCAATGTTTTCGGAAATGAAGTGGAATACTCGTATTTATCGTTGATAGTTAGTATAAAGTCTGTTAGTGTTAGTGTTAGCTTACTTGTTGATCTCTAAATCTATATTTTGATAATGACTAAGCTTAAGGCTTTGGAAACTTTGCATATAGTGATATTTCCACGCAATACCTACTCGTGCGTAATTTGGTAATATTTTTATAGTTTATGAGCCTAATTATAGTTTAAATGTTAAAATAGCAACTTAAAAATTCAATGAAGAGTTGTGAGTGCGGTTTTATATAAAACTATAGTTTTGTTGTATATTGCTACTCTCTCATTAAATGATTCTGTGCTTTTTTAATGAATTTTAATCTTTCCCCATCATTAAGACATATTTTACATGGTATCATCACTTTGAACGATAACCTAGAACAGCATTTATCGACCCATACAAGAAATGTTTAAGTCCGTTATCTCTAGCAAAGAAAAATAATGTGACTACTCTATTATACTCGTAGATTTGCATAATCTGTGTATGATCATAGGAAACTATTCGAATAAAAGATAATATAAGACTAAAAAGAAGGCTTTGTGGTGATACAGTGGGCCTTCACCTATGATGACAAGTTGATTCGCTCTAAGAAGTAATAATAATTAATAGAAATGCATTCAATGTAGATCAGCGTCAAAAGTTTTTCGTTACTTTAGATCTGAGGTTTGGTTCATAGGAAATGGGTGAAGAAGGGTCGATGAACTAAGCTAAGAGTAAGAGTCTCTTAATATCATGAAGGAAAGATGCTGCAATCAAATATAATATCTCTACGTTTATGCCGATTTAAGTATGTAAACATTGCTTTTTAATATTTCGGACTTCACTTTATTTGTTAAGTTTCAGTGTAAGGTCCATATGAATTTTACCCGACGACCAAGGGATCAGCCGCTGTGAAGTTCCAGGGGCAGCTGTACCACAAGAACTACGAGGGTAAAGACGGTATCATATCGTGGCAGAGCGCGAGGAGGCTGCAGGATCAGAACAGAAGCTTCCCTAGTTCTGTCAATGTCTGGCCATCGTTAGCATGTCTTAAGTATTATTTACTTTCATAACATTCATAAATGTTTAGTTTTATCTCTCTAATACCCTTTTTAACCATAGTTGTCTGATCCCGCACTATCTGATGTTTTTAACAAAACTATGGATACTTAAAAGGAACTGTTTAAAACGACATATTCGTGGATCAGTTTGGTTGTCACTAGGAAAGAAAATTATAAATGTTTGATATACAATGATAACTTGCAGTAGTTATTAATTTCTTTAATACTTTGAAACATGCGTCTTTTTATTTCATCGCTTAGTTTGTTGGCCAGTTTTTGTTCATAACTAAATATTTTATACAGCCATTGATAATCCGTATTACATCCACCTTTTGGGGATGTGCTTAATACTTTTGCAAATACGTGTAGTAATAGTTACCTCATCTATACATTTTTTAGTCCGTCGGTTACCATTTAGGGAAGAGCAAATTCCCTACCAACTTTGTTAAATCCAATCACTTCAAAAATATCTTTGTTTTTGAAAATTTACTACATCTAAAAAAAACTACCGCTTTTATCTCGTTGAAACTAATTGTTATTAAAAATATTTTAACATATCTACGATATATATATTTAACATTTTCACTTGACTACACGCATAGGTTTAGAATTGTTTTTTGTTTTAGTTCCATGTATACCGTCTCCATGTATTATTATTAAAAATGTTTGTATGCATATTGAGTTATAGCACGGTTTCTAAATTAATAATTTATTAAATTTTTACGCAGCCGGGCTGACAGGTAGCTAAAGTATACTTTTATGTTATTAAATATCAAATATAATCGAATTTGAAACTCGGTTTGACCATTTTCTAGCGATGTTAGGGGGTCACAGCAGCCAAAGCGCGATCACCTACGAGACGACACGCTTCTCCCGAAGCGTCATCACGTGGGGCAACTATCGGTTCGTGAAGAAGCTGACGCGAAGGGTCCAGACCTGGTGGGAGTGCACTGCGCGCAAGTCCAGCGGCTGCAAGTGCATCACTATCACTGTCACGACCGCTTGGTCAAGCTCAATGGCTGGCATAATCATTAGGAGTGAGATACTAAATAAACCGCATCGTTTCGTGGAGCTTACTGGTTTGTGAAGAAACTAAATAGGTAGTATTTGTCGTGTTTTGTAAGTTTTATAATAATAAGTCTGTTTAGTATGTTCATCTGGCGTGGACAATCATTTATAATCGTTTCTTACAAAATAAAATGAACCCTATTTAATCAGGACTGACCTAGCAGTTATGTAAGTGTTAGCTTTAAGCATTGTTGTGAGTGAAATTCTTTTGATTAAAAGGTATTAACTTTACTTATGTTTTATACATCAGAGTAATTGAGGGCTTATTTAAAACTATATCTAAATAATTCAATTCAGACTATAGTAAGGATGCAACCAGGAAGACGTTATTAATTTATAGCCAAACAGTCATAGCGGTCTATGCCACTAAGAAAACGATAATGAAAAATAGTAGTTCCTTATATTAAGGTCTATGTTTACGGAATTAACATAATACTGAATTATGAAAAGCAAAAATAAGCGATACTCTTTTTTTGAAGGCAGCAGGGACAGCATAATTTTTGAAGTGAAAACTTCTTTAGCGGCGTTGAGCACTTTTGTGGGATGGGGGAAAAATGTGAAACTCGCGTCAGAACACGTGGGCTGATCGAAAAACCGTAAGACGGTTGGCGAAATTATGGATGTAAGTTGATTTTTCTGAGAGATAAACTTTTTAATGTAATTTAATATAATATAAATTGTAATGTTTGTGTACGATAGCGCAATAAATAAATATTGTATTCTATAAAAATATTAAATTATTATTATTATTATTATTGTATTATTATTATTATTATTGTATTCTATCACAAAAATGATAGTACTTTTATATTGATAATAAGAGCAATTCATTCAAAATTATTCCCTAACTATTCCAAAAAATCAAAAATGCACAACGTTGATATTCAAGTTTTCACTTCTGCCGGCACTCCCGGAGTGCAATTTTTTTTTTTTTACTTTCAGAGCCGAAGTTTAGTCTGTCCCAACGAGGGAACTTAGTAGTACAGATCGGTGAGTGGAGATACAACAAGCATACATGCTGGGGGTCCTTGGAAACATCCTTGGCACGTCCATCGAACCTTGGTTCGATGGACGTGCATTAAGAAGTATTCGGGATGCACCGCCTCCATTACTACTGTTGACAACGTCATCGTCAAGACGCTAGGGAAGCATAACCATTGAATGGAATTTACCACTAATTAGCCCGACAGAAGATGATATGAATGATAATGACATGAGAGACTAGACGTTGATCTTCGATTGATTATTTTCTCTTGTTTAGATACTTATTTTCATTATTGTTTTTGTGATCTTTGCTCTATGGACACTTAGGCTACTATTTCATTAGAAAAAAAATATGCTAATAAAATGCGGGATACCACTCGGACTTCTAAGAAGACTGACGAGCTACATAGCTAGCTTGCAGATTGGCATTATACAAGGTGTAATGAAAGTGAACCTAAAGATTTTTTGCCCTTGCTTGCTGATAAATTGTGAAAATTAGTATCGAAGTTAGTGAGAGTGTAGAGTAGGGATTAAGTAAACTATGAAGATTAATCAGGATTTGACACTTTCTGCATAATTATAACATTAACATAAACTCTGGCGTTGCTGGAAGTTTTATTATGTGGCTAATAAGTGATACCTATATTGTAAGTAAGAGGTGTGTGTTATTAAAAAAATATACATGATTTGTTTGTAGGACTAGTAATTAAAATACCAAATTTGTCTTGCATTTCTTCAGTACCACACGTCTAGTTCTAAGGGCTCTATCTTTGCACTCACATGAAGACATGTCCTGATATTGGTAAAAAAGTCCTACCACAAAAAGCGTTGTTATACCATCCCAAGTTATTTAAAAAGAGCATCCTTTAAGTATACAATAATGTAAATAAAACTATCATTCTATCTTTAGAAGTTCTAACGATAGACGGTTAAAAAAAAATTGATTTAATTATTACGACCGTAATAAAAATAATTCGGAATAAAGTGCTAATCACCGCCTGTCTTTTCTTTAAATACTGTCTCTTAGAACTATCATCATTATGTCTAAGCTACATTATTCCTATATCCTTATACGAATCCTCCTCAAGTAAAAATACTTACTTGTTACTCGTTTTCAGATCTGAACCCTGTATTCGCTCAGTCGCAGCGAGGGAACCCAGTGATCATGATCGGACAGTACCGTTTTAACCGCGTGAAAAAGTATGGCAGTCGAACGCGCTGGGTGTGCGTGAAGGCTAAGGCGGGCTGCCGCGCGTCTCTGCACACCATGGACAACGCCATCGTGCGCGTGTGGGGCTTCCACGACCCCATGGCGCACACCAGCGCCAAACGCTTCTGAATCAACACGTTACAACGAAAAAGCCGTTGATTTTAATAGTTGCCAACTGTAGTGAGTGACCGACACTACCTACCTACATTATATGTTTTGTATGAAGACAGCATCTTAGCGTTTTAGGTTTCCAGCAGTAAATGTGGAGGATTGATTATCATTTTATTTCTTTTCAATTTTTTGTACGAAGCAATCTGAATCATAATTACAATTCTATCAGACATACTCATCTCAGTACAGTACGTAGGTATATTTATAACAATGACGGTTTTTCAATAATCAACTAATGATAAGAACACCTTGTTTAGGTAAAGTCTGCTGCAAGTTATAAGAATTGTAGTAACATTCATGTAAGATTAGCTTTAGTTATATGGCGACGACGCAATATAGACATAACTAAAATTAACTTAATTATTATACTTATCACCACCTCACAAATTAAGTAAAAGGCCGACAATTGATTTCTATGATTAAATGAAGAAAATATTGTTGTAATCACTATTTGTGATCGTTTCATCTTACTAATGAGATGTTAATTTGTTAATTAGCACTTAAGTATATTATTTTTATACGTTAAAAGACTTAGTTTATTCAAATTGCTACTAGGAACATATCTAGTTGAATAATGTAGTTCAGTAATTTGAATTGAAGGAAAATGAACTGCACCAAAAAAAAATAGGAAAAATAGATCAAAATATAGGTATGGTTTGTAGGAAAAAAACCTTCTCATCTCCTCTATGTACTTATGAAATCATGTCAACCACGGTGTTTTTATTAATATCCTTGGCTTCTGCAAAAATAATTATGAATCAATAATACTGGAGGCTTAGACTTTGGATTCAGGAAGTTGTAATAATAAACTCGGGTAAGAGCATTGTTGAAGGAAAAAAATATGATAAGTTAAACTAGTACTTTAATGGTTTTAGGACGGATAGCCAATAAGCTTTACATTTAGTGATAATTTAATCGTAGTTATGATTTTTAGGGTTCCGTAGCCGAATGGCAAAAAACGGAACCCTTATAGTTTCGTCAAGTCTGTCTGTCTGTCTGCCTGTCTGTCTGTCTGTCCGTCCGTATGTCACAGCCAATTTATTCTGTAACTATAAGCATCATACTGTTGAAATTTGGTAGGGTGATGTATCCTGTTAACCGCTTTACGATCCATATAAAAAAAATATAAAATGATGATATTTCAGGTGGGCTTCCATACATGAAACTAAAACCGAAAAAAAATTTTTTTGTCAAGCCTATGCGTGTGGGATTTCTATGGATAGGTCTTTTAAAATGACATTGAGGTTCCTAAAACCGTTTTATTTTAAAGTTTAACGTTTCTTAGCTAGACGCTTCCAAAGTGGAAAAATGGGCGTCCCCCCATCTAACTTCTGAACTAAGCGAGCGTAAATTTTGAAAAAAATATATAATGTAAATCATAACAAATACTTTCAACGAAAATTAGTTTGGAGGGATCGAACGAGAAGTTTTTGAGATATAGCACGTTTTCAACAACCGCAAACATAACTTTGTTCTTCATACAAACTCTATGAAAAACAAAGTTATATTTGCTGTCAACAAAATATTGTGGTATTTTACTAAGTGGAAGTAAGTGGATTGCCTAATTCAGTTTACGTTGACATGGAACCCTTAGTGCGCGATTCCGACTCGCACTTGGCCGGTTTTTTTATTTCAAATTGAAACAATATGAACTTACAAAGTTACTAACTTAATAAATAATATCTTTGGTGGTGGATAAAATAATCGAATGCTTTTATTTTTGATTATGACTCGATGTTTATCTTGACTCGATATTTTCCTACATTATTATATGTGTAGATAAACTTGTATTTTTACTCATATGTTTAATTTAACATCTATAGATAGCATGTCATTCGGTCAAGCAAGGCGTTATAAAGATAAATGGGAATATTCGATCGCGGAGGTCACTAACAACACACAACCTTAAAAAATCAACGCATGAATGAGTACCAAATTCACTAGTATCTATCAGTTTTCAAACGCTTGCGGATATGCAAAATGACGAAGTCAATATGTTTAAAGCCGAGTCATTATATGTAATGCCACAAATTTTGATCGACAATTGACACGCATCATACATACATAATGCCGAGAAATTACAAAAAATAGTTATTTTTCGTACCATGGGGTAGCTTTTGAGAACAAAAGAAAAATTGCGTCTAGTAGTGAATTTGTGTGCGAAAATTTTGCTTGAAAACGATGGAATACTACGTCTGTGATCGATGTTACGGGTGATAAAAGAAACTTTAAGCACGTATTGTATGGTGAACTATTACGAAAATTGATTGATCAGCAAACAGAAACGACCAGAAACAATGGACAAATGAAAAAAAAATGAGGTTATCCGGCACCTCAAAAATGCTAAGCTGTCAAAGGATTCTGGGACCCGGAGGACACATGCAGCATACTATTGGGCCAAACAAATAGGTACGATGTAATGAGTGCATAGCAAAAAAAGATAGGCTGATTTCTTTGTGATTTAGGAATTATCATTAAAATGTGTCGTTTCTCTCAAGTTTTTTAGTCATACCTATGCGTGTGGGGTGTATAAAGATAGGTCTCTCAAAATGACATAGAGGTTCCTATAACCATTAAAGTCTAACGTCTCATAGCTAGACGTTTCCAAAGTAGTAAAATGTCTAACTTCTAAACTAAGCGAGTATAAATTTTGCATAGGTACTTACATATAAAATTATACTATGAAGTCTTAGGTAAAACTCTCATGTTCAATTGTTTTCTTTTGTTTTTATTTCCAAATTCTGTTAAATATTTCTAATTAAATAGCGTACCTTAAAAATAATTTATCTAAGGGAAGACCGGTTTCACCTTATATGCCTAAAGGGTGACTCAATTGTCGAAAAGATTGTGTGCAAATTGAAATAAAAATAATGTATTGTAGGTACCTACACAAAAGTTATGTATGCCGGGGTTGTTTCCCTTTAAAGGATCGACTAAAGTTCGTGACAGTACATGTCTGTCTTATATGGTTTACTCACCACAAACTTTTTTATATTCATAGATTTGATTAGAAAAAAAAGTTCTATAACCTAATCATAGCTTTATGTTCAGAATGGTAGATCTGTCACCATATAAATCGATTATAGATCCCTGACTGCACATTTTATTTTTATTTGTTATTTTGTCACCAATGCAGACTGTTATATTAAACTTCGTTCAGTTATTAAAATAAAAGTAATCGTTGCCACAATTAAATACATCATTTGCAATTTGAAAAAAAAACAAGAGTCCTGAAAAGTGTTAAATACCTTTCAACTAAAATAATGGAGATATAGGCTTTAGTGCCAAATAAATGTTTTTTTATGTATTATAATAGGTTTTTCCTGAATACTATTATAGTACATTATGATACAAGTGTGCTAAGTTGACCATTATATACAAAGCGATATTGTGTGCGCACGAGCGAAAGCGAGTGCGCCTTAAGAAAGCCGCGTATATAATGGGCACAGGCACACGTGTTTCATACGACGTTTTTCAACACACTTGCGAGGAAAAAACAAGACTCTTCATTTACTATGTTTTTAATTATTAAAACAGTAAAAATACATTTCACTCGATTTTGATGGCAAAGCTTTCGCACGCGGTTTTCGCCTTGTTACGTATGTCCGGCGGAGTTAATAATAGGTTTTCTTCATTTTCTTCACTTGAAGTAGACATTTTCATTAATATTAAACTTCATAATTAATCCAAACTTCGAAACTTTTTTTTCTTGCCGCGATACCGATGCGCGCGCAAGGCTTAGGCGCGAACTAGATCGGCCAAAAGCCAAGATTAAAAATGTAATAATTCGTGTTTAACCTGTGCGACCGTCAGGCCACCAAAAAGCTAAAATGGCGGTGCTGTATGATTATTTCAGCGCGCCGGGCCGCGAAGCCGGTCAGGTACCGACGACGCGGAATTTACGCAAATACAAATATCTCGTGGTAGGAATTAGCTATCATCATTCTGTAAACGGAAATTAGTTGTTTATTATATTGACTATCACACTGTTTTATTCAATAATATGTAACTAAAATATTTTCAGTATACTGAGACGTTAAAGAAGGTAGCACGGGAAAATCATGACTCATCGTATTTGTAATAATTGTTTCCGTCATAGGTTTTCAATTATACCTTAACATACCTTAAAAAAAGCTGAAAGATAAAACTTTTCAAATAAATAACAACACTTAGCACCATGGAACAAATTTTATAAACACAAGAGCAAACAAAATCTTATTACATCCATTTTAAGAATTGGCGCGTCTTTACGAGACGATAACTTCCATAAAACAGCCGGAACACCCAATTTTTTAGTGTCTATAAATTGCTTATTTTACCGTCTAAGCGTCAAATCAGTTCAAATTATTCAATTGTCCACATTACATAGCTAAATCATCGATTTAAATCGAGTCTACGTCCGATCCCCATATGGGGAGACTAAGCCGGAGGGCATTGCAACGGCCATTTGACACGATCCCCATATGGGGTGAGAGTCCCCATACGCAGGAGGTTAAAACACAAATCATAGAAAATGTTAAATGAATTTGAGCTATTTTTAGTAATAAATCTGGATTTACCATTTATTGAAATAAGTACATATGTAGATACTGTTATTTTTCGCATAAACACTGTTTGTTGCTAAAATAAAAGTATTGTATAACCCGACTAAATTAAATCGCTTCTTCTTCTTACTTACGACTTGGTACTAGGGTACAAATGTAAATTGGTCGGGTTAATAAACTAAAATCACTAGTGCAATAATATAATGAAAAAGCACGCGTGTTTAATATCTATGATTATGAGCCAAAAATCGGTGGAATAATAACGTCGTTTTGAGCAAGTGTGTTGAAAAATACTTTTCAGGACAATCCTATTATTATACATACAAAAACATTTATTTGTCACTAGTCCCAATATTTCCATTATTTTAGATGATTTATTGTGGAATTGATAATATTGCTTGGTGACTACATTTTGGTGACAAATCTACTATTTGCAGCAAATATTATTATTTAAGAAACACAAAACTACTTATTTTGGCGATACCCGTTTTAAAATAACTCCGCACCAAGTACAACACTCGCTTGCGCTGATCGCTATGGTATAGCGTGTTTAACGTTGAAATATTTTACGGGAAATACTAAATTTATGCGGGTGACGCCGCGAGGACTGCTAGTTCGCGGACCAAGTGGAACGAAAAAATGGGCGCTCGTGAACGCTGACGATCGCGGTCAATCGCGGTACGCATCCTTTATTTACTTGTTTGCCATAATTACAATGTCAAATTGGTTGCTTGTTGTTTTGAGGTTAGGTAAATTGTGTTATTTTTGTAAAGAAATTTTAATTGTGCAGCAGAAATAAAATGGAAAAGGAAATAATGCAAAGATGAGACATAACAGCGAAATTTAGCTAGAGGAAGATAAGGCTAGTTCAACTATTTTCGCTTCACGGGTGTTTGTTTATGTTGTTATCACCGTTTTCGTTGTTGAACCAAAGGCATTTATTTATTCTTGCAGAATGTAATGTATTTGATGGATAAGACGAATTTGGTGAGTCAGCGTGTATCCTTAATCGAAAATAAAAACACGGATGCCTAAAGAAACTCAGAAAATCTAGCAACTTTAGGCAAATTTGCTTACCTAATACCTTACTACTTACTCACTTTTCATCATTTTATTGTAATTACGTAAAACGCAACTAAGGTCAGTGTATACTTAGATTAGCATTGTACAAAAAATAGTCAATTGCCACTTGTAGGTCAAGTTGTTCAAGTAATACAATCCCTAAATATGCTATAATTATACAAACATTTGTATATCCCTCAGATTTACTTACATGTTGTTTTAAAAAATAATAATTAAAATCTGTGTTTAATTTAGTTAGTTCCAGTAATTCTGCTCTGTTTTCAGTTTTAACAGTATGTCCAAAGGTGGCATGTGCTCCCTTGCACAATCAAAATAAAAACTGAGGAAAGGAAGGAACTACTGACTGGTGGTGGTCCACCTTTATCAACAAAACCTTGGGAATACAAAGGACATATGCGCATGGCTCCCTAACAAATTTGAAACTGACTTAAATTAATTTAACTGTAATATTTTATACCAGGTTGGTGCACACTTTACATTTATATGTTTATAATTTATGTACCTAAATATGGTTCCATAAACTTGAAACCTTGCAACCTGAAGACCTTGCAACCTGAAGATCTTGCAACAGCAAATCCACAAACTCCTTCTTTCAGCTAAAAACATAGCATAATCAAAGCTAAAAACATAGCATAATGTGAATGAGATTAATTAAGTGGTGTGACAGGCCCAAAGTTGTCCTTCTTGAAATACACATTATCATTTCTTGATCTGATCAATGTTGGCAATTAAGAAAAGCCGTTAGAAATTAATTTAACTTTTCAATATCCAAGCGGTCGCAGGCAACCACATAGCAATAAAATATCTATTGTGTCTCGTTCACATACACTTGAGGGTTAAATGATAAAAAAGGTTAGTTTGGTGTAGTCAAGTTTCATTTAAGTATTAAGACAATATTCATGTATGTATGTCTTCCAGGCTCCCCTTTTCAGTGCACAAATAACAGTTTATAATTTTTCAGGACTTTCTTGCTTCACATGGTCATGGCCTAATACTCAACATACCAGATGAGATACTAGATATTGTGAGTAACAACATTGTTGTAAGAAACATCTCAGAATACCTATTTATTATCTTTTTCATAATTGTAAATTCTTTGTAGGCCACAAAGAGTCAAGTGATATTCGCTCAAGAACCACTTTACACCAATGGCGAAGCAAACATAGGAAGTTTGAGTAAAAGAACAAAGTCAATGAAGAGTTCTTAAATTATTATAGATGCCAATAAAATTATAACAAGCTTAATTTTTCCAAGTTGTGTCAACTGGTTAGTCATTTATTAAAAAAACTTTATCTTGGAAGAAATCCAAAATAGACAAAATCCAAGGTAATTCCATAATACTAAGGACTTTATTCAACCAATAAGTATTTTCTTAATATTAGTGTTATTTATGAAAAAACATATTTAATACTTAAACCATTTAATTTTTAATTTAGGTAGCAGCAGCAGAGAGTCTATGGGAATAGAATGTAGAAAACAACTTTATGAAGTCCAAATGGCAAAAGAAGAAAAAAAAAACTTGGGCTTAAAACAGTTAATAATAAGGGTAAAATGAATTGATTTGTTTATTTTGTAAGTGTAATAATAATATAAATAAATACTGATACTAAAGAAGATAGTGTTTTACTTATTCATCTAAAATGCCTATCAATAAATGCATGTAAGATGTTACTGCTTGAACCTTTTCCTCTGACCTTATTTAATTAAAATAGTGTTACAAATATAAATATACCTATATTTATATTTCACTTCACTCAGAATACCCCTTCCTCTAAAACTAATATTTTTTTACCCAAAACTTGTCCGGAAGTGATTGCTTAAGCTATAAGGCCACCAAAATTACACACTTGCTTAAAACTAATTTGTAAACCAATATATTGTTATGTGCCATAACGAGTTATCTTAATCTTATCTTGTTCACTTGTGATTCAGCAACAGCATCCAGCCTTGCAATAATTCGATTTCTCTCTTTATCTAAAAAAAATAGATTTTAATTGCCTGAAATAATGAACCACTATACTAAATGTACTCTGTCAAACTATTTGTGAAAGATTGATCCGCTGTTTCCACACCTCAAAGCAATTCAACACAGTTTTTTTTGAATTTAAACTTTATTGCACTGTAGGTTGTACAATTGGCAGACTTAATGCTTAATGCCTACCAGTCAACCACCTGGTGATGCAGAGTTGTGAGTTGCGAGTGCACAGTTGCGGGTGGCAATCTGGGCTTGATTACATTTATTTATATTTTTATTTACATTTCAGGTAACTTGTGCATCCCGAGTAAAAAGAGACATTGTTGCATGGTGGTGAGGTAGCACTCATGGTTACAGACTTTTAATGAGTCTACTCTAAAAGAACGTTTTGAGCGAGGCGAGTTCAGAGGGAGACTTGGGGGATTCTGGGTAGGTATCTTTTTTTTTTTTTTTTATTTATTTATTTAACATAATATAATAATAAGTGTACAATGTTTAGCTTTCTGCCAAACTGTGCAACAGTTTGTCGGCAGTAGTTCACGTGGCTAGTATTAGTTTTTAACAAATGCTACACTTATACAAGACTTAGAAATAAACAGTTAATAAGTTACCAAACTCAGTTAATAACATTCATCCTTTTTTTTTAAATAAATTTATACCTAAACATATACCTACATCTACTCCCTCACCAATGAAAACAACAGACTACGACCGATGGGGTTAATCAACCAAGCAATTATAACTATTTAACGTGACATTTCATTAAACAGATTGTGTTTATGGTTGCGATAAAACTTTTCTTGTTGGTTGTTTATACTCCACACACGGCCTATGTACGTAGGTACATGTTATTAGTAAGGGGTACCGTGGAAAAAGTATAATTATATTAGGTATATATTATTAGCCTAGGCCTAGGTATATATTATTAGCCTTTAATCATGTCTATGGACATAAAGACAGGTAGTGTCTTCTTAGCAAAGCCTTCAGGTGTTTCTTACTTTGCACTGTATGCAGCAAATCGTGTGGTAACTCATTACTAAAGACAGGAGTCAGCCAGCGCCTAGTGCGCTTACCATAATAGTTTTTGGTCTTAGGGACGATCAACTTAGGCTGTTTTGATGCGCGTGTCTGATGGGCATATTTCCTTTCATGTTTATGGTCAGTTTTGCCAAACTGTTCCATTAGGATGGCCATTCTTAATTTATATTCTACTGGGAGCACTTTACATATCTTAAATAGTTTTTCATATTCGCCTCCTAAAGATTTTTTAACGTTATAGTCTGCGAGCAGTTTAAGAATTCTAATTTGTAGTGACTTAATTTTATTTAAATGTACAGGAAAGGTTAAACCGTACGCTCCTAGTCCATACGATATGACCGCATCAGCCAACGAGTGATAAACTAGATACATAGTTCCTTTTGTAGCCACAAATTTTAAATAGTGCAATTTCCCGAGGATTGATCTTAGCTTGCTACAAACAGAGTCTACATGGGGAATCCAGCTAAATCGGTCATCTACTGTCAATCCTAGATATTTATAAGATTGTACCATTTCAATATGCACACAGTTACAGTTTGCGTGGGCTCTGTGTAAGCAGTCATAAGAGTGACCCTTAATTTTAATATTAATAATTTTATCTTTGTTATATGGTGACAGAATAGGCATACACTTAGTCTTATCAATATTAATAAGTATTCCGTTGTCGTGGGCCCAGCGCACAACATTGTCAAAGTCCTCCTGCATTGCCTCCTGAATTCTGTCCTGGGCCGTGCCACTGTATACAATGCACGTGTCATCGGCGTACATATAGGACTTACATTTTTTAATAACATTGGGCATGCTATTTACATGCATTATATACCCGACAGGGCCGTAGACAGAACCAGTAGGGACTCCATATTTAATTTTGCCTTTTTTACTTTTAGTTCCACAAACACTGACAGCAAGCTGCCTGCCTAGAAGGTACTCTCTAAACCACGTATTAATTGGTCCCCTTAAGCCACATTCCATCATGGACTGGAGCAAGCCGTCGTGATCAAGTGTGTCAAAAGCTTTCTTAAAATCCACAAATATCGCAAATACTATTTTTTGCTCATTTAATGCATTATTCACGTAATCAACAAACTCTGACAACGCGGTTGCTGTACTTCTGTTTGGGCGAAAACCGTGCTGAACATTACTAATAATTTGATTATTTTCTAAAAAAGATGTGATTTGGCTAACAATAATTTTTTCCACTATTTTATTAATAACATTTAGAATTGCTATAGGTCTGTAGTTCGTGAATTCCTTGTGAGAGCCATTTTTGTATATGGGTCTTATAATAGCTACCTTTAGTTCATTTGGGTACAATCCAGTTTTAAAACTAAAGTTGACAAAGTGTGCTATCACAGGAGATATTTCGTGTTTAATTAATTTTAAATCTCTTACCCTGACACCATCCGATCCCGACGCCTTGCAGCAGTCCATGTTCTCTATAACCCTTAAAACATCGTAAGGTTGCACCTTCTTAAACCTAAAACTGACATCACTTTCCCTTACATACATTTTTCGGTCCAGAAATAAGTTTTGACACTGATGCTGACCTTTAATATTTTCTATTTCTTTTGTGAAAGTGTCACAGAAACCATCTGATACATCTGACTTATCTTGTAACATGTACTTTTCAATTACGCTGTCAACCGACATCTTATTTCGCCCCAACCAATTATTTATATTATTCCAGATTTTCCGCATGTCCCCATTACAATCCATTATTTTCTTTTTTTGGTATTCATTCTTAGTTTTTTTTATAAGTTTATTAGTATAGTTCCTATGTCTGGTATACGCAAGTCTAAAGTTATGGTTATCAGGATGAGATTTCCACTTTCTAAAGAGCAAATCCTTCTTTTCAAGTTCATTTTGTATGTTTTTATTCACCCATAGTTGCGAGTCTCTTTTATTATTCTGCGTACATTGAAAAGTACATGATTCATAGATAGCATTAAATATTTTTACAATAGAATTATATATTTCGATAGGATCAGTACATTTTAGAAGCTCTTGCCAGCTAGTATCAGTGAGCTTCCTAATCACGTCTTTATTATTTAAATAGGCTCGGGGGAGCGGGATTGTTGCTTGCAAGTTTAAATCAGCTGTCATACCGATTATGTAATGGTCAGCGACCTTGTGCGTAACGGTATATGTGTGGAGCGCACCTGCCGCGCCAGTTCGCAGGAAGACGTGATCGACGCAAGACGCCACTCTTCGCCCAGCAACTACACACTCACGCGTAACGTCCTGTATCCCACACTGCATTCCCTGATCGCTTAACACATTGAGGTATCTTCGGGAAACTGCGTTTAATTCATTTTTTAAAATATTGATATTAATATCTCCTATTATTATTAAGTTTTCACGCTTGGGTACACGCTTTAGTAGTGCTTCCAGCTCAGTTATGTAGCATGTTTTGTTGTTGTCAGGCGGCCTGTATATGATAAGTATAGTAACTTTATAATTATTGATCAGCACCTCGCCTAAAAGAATCTCACTGTGTAACACTGGCGATTTTTTCATAGTGAACAAATAGGCAGATTTCACATACAACAGGATTCCTCCACCTCTCCTCTCTTCTCTTGTCCAGGTATAAACATTGAAACCATCCAATCGATATTTATAGATCTCATTCTTTTTTATATTTATCTCTGTCAGACATATCACATCAAGATTATGTATACACTCCTTCAGCACTGCTATTAATTCTTCAAAATGCTTCCTTAAGGAACACACGTTAATATGTACAATCTGTAGTTGACCTTTTTGCTTATTTATTGTATTATACCACGTTTGTAAGTTCGTATACTTACAGTAATTAATATCCTCTAGGTTTTGTTCTGGTATAGTTATAGTTGGCATGGTATTTATTTAATAATCTGATGAAATAGTTCTAAAAAAACTTAGACTTTAGGGGAAATATTTTACTACTGGACTACTCCTCTGGTTTCTTTTGCAATAGATTTTGTATATCGCTTCCAAAGCGTATCTGGTGAATTTTTTTATCTGTATCATCTTTTTTACACAGAATCCTAGCATTCTGTATCCATATATATTTATATGTCTCCTTTAATTTCATCTTTGTTTCCCAGAATAGTTGACGTAGATGGTGGGTCACGTGCTCATTTATATATATTTTACTATTATTATTGTTTTTAAATACGATATGATTAGTGATATTATTTTTTCGGGACTTCAACCACTCCATGCGAGCCTCTTGGGTAGATAATGTAACGACTATGGGCCTATTATCTCTGTTTTCCTTCGCTTTCCCTACTCGCCAAGCTTTCTCAATCTTTTCAGGGTTCAGTTTTAATTCTTTTGATATTCTTTTAACTACTTCTATTGTATTTTCCTCTTGTGAATATTGCACGTTTACAAGTTCTATATTTAAATTAAGTTCTTTTTGTTCTAGTATACACACACGCTCTTCTAAAACCTTGTTGCACTTTTCCAAGTGTATGTTCCTTTGGAAGAGATCGGTCATTTTATTTTCTTGTTTTTTTAGTTTTTCTATACATTCTCTATTGTAGTCTTCCAGCTCTTCATATTTCTTGCCAAGGTAGTCTAACGACTTTTCTATCTCCTCGTTGGTTTTATTCAATTGTCTAATAGTAATTTTAACGTCGGTCATATCTTTCTGAAAGCTCGAGAAACGGCGATCTTGTTGTTCTTGCATATTCTTTAGCGCATCAAGCACGGATCTCATATCATCACGAAGCGAGTTTACAGATTCGCTTAAGGAATCCGCAGCACAACAGGTGGTTTTCGATTTACTTGTAGGTTGCGTGATAGACGAATCACTATCAGAATCATTTACTGCTCGCTTTTTAGCTTGTCTAGCATTCACCCAATCGCTAAGAGATCCTTGCCTTTCCTTCATCCCAGGTATATTAGAATCCGACCCGTACATTTCCTTTGCGCGGTTTGCCGACGGCAGCCGGTTCAATTAGGCCTAGATAGTAATACGCAGCAGCGCTCCCGCAGATGTAGTGATCCCCACCGCTCGGCTAGTGGGCGGAACGTAACGCCCACACAGTGTAGGTGATAAACAGGTGATAGTTATCCTGGTCACTCACAGCACTTTTTCCGTTTGTTGTCCTTTTTTAATTTATATTTAAACCAATTAGCACTTGTTAGCAGTGAACACGTCCGTGCGCTCGCGCAGCCCACGAGAACTGAACTGAATCTAAGATTGCATTACATAATGTAGGTACCTAATAGTATTTATCGGACTTGTAGGTACATTCATCGCTGGGATATTTTTTTCTATTTTATACCTACCTATTTTTTACATGGATTCGTCAGTAGATACATCCCAAGGCATAGGGAAAACCTCTTAATTCCCTCATTATGCCCTGTGCTGTTCTGACAGTGACTACTATCAAGGTTTTAGGTTAAAGCAGATCTACTTAGCCATCCGCAACGGTAACAGCTGCGTACTTACCAAATTGAGGTGAGGTGAACCGGATAGCGAACAACGCCTCGCCCCGGACTTTTCACCAACATACTTATTGAGTTTATCTTCTATAGTTTCAATGAACTAGTTACCAAAAAAACTGGTCATTGTTGCCAAGTTGAGATCTGTTAATGGGATCTTAGTGTAATCGAGGAAAACCTACAATTTTGAAGGCACGTATAAATTGTATTTGTACTAGTATCTTCGTAATGGCATGTCTTTTTATCTGATAGTCACCTTTTTGTAAAGCTGAGCTGATAGTGTTACTCCTTAACGCTTAAGAGTTCAGTGATAATGACGCTAGAAATTAGTCTTAGTTAGGTACTTACTGTATTGAAGAACATAGTCAAAAGATGCAATGCAGACACACCCATTTTTTTCTTAAAGTATAATTTTGGGAGATAGGCGCGTCCAAAGTTGTAAAATGGGCATCCGCTCTCCCTTAACTTTTACACTAAGCAAGTGAAATAAATAAACGATGTAGGTCGTTACAAATTCTTTCATCGAAAAGGGGTTTGATGAAAGATCGAATAAAAGTTTCTCAATTACTGCACACATTTTCAACAACCACCAATATATCTTTGTCTTTCATACAAACAGTAATGAAAACAAAGTTATTTTTGTTATCAGGATAATGTGGTATTTTGGGTAAATGGAAGTGGAAGTAAGTGAACGACTACAGTAGTCGTTGGCATAAAACCCTCAATACGCGAGTCCGACTCGCACTCGGCCGGTGTTTATTAAATATTTTTTGTCTCAGAATTTCGAAAAACCTATGGCATCTTATTCATGTTAGATACAGATACGGAACCCTTTGTGTACGAGTCCGAATAGAACTCGACCGGTTTTTTTTGTAATATAAGTTACGAATGCGCTATTGAACACATCAAAGCATTTATATTTATCTTTATTTATTTTTAGCGTTATTGGACGTATATGACTTACTAGCGGTCCCCCGCGGCGTCGCCCGCGTTAAGTTCAGATTTCCCGTAAAATATTTCAAAGAGGTCTGAAACCTTACCTTTAAGTGCGTGTTATTTCTTAAGCTGCGCGTATTATTTTAACGCGGAGTTATTTTTAAATTGATATTTTCTAAGATATTTATTTAATTCAAATGACGTAAGTGCCAATGCGATGCCATTTTTAGAGTTCCGTATTCGAATGGAAAAAAATGGGTGTTTTGTATCGTCGGTTTCGCGGACGGTTACCGGACACCAAGATGCGCAACACTACGCCGGCAAAATAGTGTTTCATTTGTTTTTTTTGGTTCCGTAGCCGAATGGCAAAAAACGGAACCCTTATAGTTTCGTCAAGTCTGTCTGTCTGTCTGTCTGTCCGTCCGTATGTCACAGCCATTTGATCCTGTAACTATAAGCATTACACTGTTGAAATTTGGTAAGAATGTGTATCCTGTTAACCGCTTTAAGATCCTCACACACATTGTTGCTCTGCTTTTCAAGTAGTATCGTAATGTTTTATAGCTTAAAGCCTTCTTCGATAAATAAGTTATCCAACGAACAATTTAAAGCTGGTCCAGTAGTTTTTTGAGAGTAGCGCGTTCAAACAAACTAACATAAAAAGAAACTCTGCAGCTTTATAATATTAGTATAGACTAGCAGTTTCCCGCGGCTTCACCCGCGTAAATGTCGTGTATCATAAAATATCGCTGTAAGTTATGGCCCAAGTGCTATTCCAATGTATAAATTATATTTTTGTTAAGTTTTATCAAAATCCATTCAGTAGTTTTAGCGTGAAGGAATTACAAACATACATCCATTCTCACAAACTTTCGCATGTATAAGTAGGTGTTGAATAGTAGGATGTTTTTTGGGATTCTTACTAAAACAATCTTACAAAATATTTTATTTTTTTATGAATAAGACTGTAAATGAGCACATTATTATTATTTTTATTCGGCAGTCGCGGAGAAGGGTGACAACGCAATCCATTTCGAAGAATGGGTTCGCAAAGTGATTCGCAAAATGCAACCGAATGATGTCGTTGTCATGGATAATGCAAGTTTTCAATCGAGGTGCGAACTAATATTTATATATAAACTGTAACTGTATTCAACGACTTATATCCGTTTCTTTTGTTTTAGGCAAACAGAAAAAACTCCGACTACACGATGAAAGAAGCAAGAAATCATTGATTGGTTGATTTCCAAAAATGTTGAATTTGAAGCGGATGACAAAAAACCTCACTTATTGAAAAGAGTCGACGCAGTAAAAAAAATATATCAAAAATACGTCACGGACGAAATGGCGAAGAAGGGGGTGACAGTTTTAAGACTGCCCCCTTATCACTGCGAGCTGAACCCGATAGAACTTGTGTGGGCGGACGTCAAGGGACATGTTTCCTGCAATAATACTACTTTTAAATTAACAGACGTCAAATTATTGCTTATGAATGGTCTTAGCCAAATGACGTCAGATAAATGGGCGAATTGTGTGGAACACGTTAAAAAAGTAGAAGCAGACAAGAGGGGGCTCGATGGCCAAATTGATAACACCGTGGATCGAATCGTAATTAACTTATCAGAACCGTGGATCGAATCGTAATTAACTTATCAGAAAATTCAGAAAGTGATACTTCTTCGACCACTTCTAGTGATTCATCATCGGAAGGTGTATATAACTGAAAAATAAAAGGAATTATTTCAATACGTGTGTTTTATTTTTAAAACTTATTAAACCGATCTCCCGGACAGATGGGCCCAAATCGTCATACCACCAGCCAGACGGCTATCGACGAAGGGGTAGACCTAAAAAGAGGTGATGTGACGATCTGACCAACTTTGAGAGAGATTGGGAATTGTTGACTGCTGACAGAGACATGTGGAAAAAATTGAGGGAGACCTTTTCCCAGCAGAAAAATGATGTAGGTTAAATAAAAACCGATCTCAGTGTAGGTATATAACACGAGTCTATGTATAGCTACGTAGGTATAAACTATCCAAATATTTTTTTTAAATCGGTCCTGTAGATTCTGAGATTAGCGCGTTCAAACAATCCAAACTCTTCAGCTTATTAATATTTGTATAGATTTAACCAAGAAAAAAATAATTTTTGAATAATACCCACCAATTTCGCCCGCAATAATAACGCAGGATATACACAGAATAACACTAAATTTATTAATTATTATGATAATACATTTATTTATTTCATTATTCATGTCCAGTGACATTACATGTCGGCTGTCCCTCAGCATAATGCTTGTAAATTTGTAATGCAGTAGCCAAATGTTTGTAATACAGGACAATTTTTCGGATCAAGGTCGCCTCGTACCAATAAACGTTTGTTTACATAGACTTCTATCGCTACGCCTTGTGTTTTGGTTCGCCGCGACCCCGTATCGGCGTGCAGTGGTACACGCGTAGCCATGACCTTTTGTGCAAGTTTAAATGGCACGGACTATAATGATGGCATTAGCAGAGTGTTTTTGTATTCTCTTATGGTGTAACCACATCGCGAAACGGCTTAGCCGGTGGCATATGTCAATTAATTGTAAGATACTATGGAAAAAGCCGCAGCGGCATCAGCAGCAACCGCAGAGAAGTGGTTCCATTACACATATTACCTATGTGTATTTACGTTTACTTTAGCACTGACATGAAAAGTCTATCGACATCATAGGAGCCAATGTTAGGTTAGCGTCGCGCGTCGCGTTGCGCGAAGCGGGCCCCCAGAAATACAATCATACGGTGAAGTTTGTAGCGTTCAAGTAGGACCGTTTTCGCAAGCGTTTATTCGAGTAGTAGCGTTGCATGCCGCGATTTTCGCCGCGTAGGACGCGGCAAATGGACAATACTTGAGTGTAATGTAATGAATATGATATGATGGCACCTATAAGGTTGTCTTGTTTGTTGTTCAATAAATGTTTGGATTGATTAATGCTGATTTTTAGGTCCAATATTTGGTGTGACTCGTAATGGGAACCCTGTGATCCAGATTGGCCCATACAGGTTTAACCGGATGAACCGCTGCAAAGGGCCTAAAGTGAGGTGGACGTGCAACAAGACACCAGGCGGCTGCCGCGCTGCACTTACCACCTTTGACGACATCATCATCAAAACTCAGAATGAGCACAATCATTAATAAAGATAAGAAAGTTATGAGGACACGTAATAATGATGTCAGTAGAGTGTTTGTTTCATACAGATGATAGGTATAGATACAATTACTTTCATACAGATGAAAGGACGTTATGTTCACATGGGCATGTCTGGTAAAAATGTGAAACTAAAATCATGATGCGTTTCCAATTTATTTATGGCTTTGTATCAATTAAAAATATATCGTGAAGTACCTACTTACTAGCTAAGTATTTCTTTTTCAAGACTTTCATAAGTTAAGATGATAAACATCATTGTTTTAGGTCCTGTATTTGGTGTGACGCGTCATGGGAACCCTTTTCTACAGTTGGATCCATACAGATTTAATCGTCTGAGTCGCTACAAGGGGCCCAAAGTGCGGTGGATATGTAATAGGAAGACGAGTGGTTGCCGAGTTGCACTCACCACCGCGGACAAAGTCATTATCAAAACTAAAAATGAACATAATCATTAAAAGGACCAAGCGCAGCGAAGGACGTCCACCGATAAGATGGACAGACGATCTTGTAAAGATCGCAGGATCTTACTGGATGCAGACCGCTCACAACCGGTCGCTATGGAAAACCGTGGAGGCGGCTTATGTTCAGCTGTGGACGTCCTTTGGCTGACAATGAAAATGATGATAATGATTGAGATGGACACGTGTCTAATTATGACGTTATAGAGGAACTTATGTGGTGAACGGATGTGAATTTTGGTTTATTATGTAAATTAAATTCGTTGAAAAGTATAAGAAAATATTATTGCTATCTTCATAGCTAGTTCTTCTAAAACTTTTATGCATGATGATTATTAAAAAAACAAGTTGTGGCGATTAACTTATTAACCCATGCTCTTAGGTCTATTATTTAGTGTGACCCGTCATGGGACACCCTGCTCTCCAATTGGGTTCATACAAGTATAATCGTGCCCAAAGTGCGCTGGACATGTAATAGAACGAGGGGAGGCTGCCGTGTCTCGCTCTCTACATTAGACGAAATCATCATCAAAACTCACAATGAGCGTCATAATTAAAGACTATAGACCCCTTAGACACTGCGAATTTTAGTATCGATGCAGTCGCGCGTTTTGAAAACGCCCTTCAGCATCGCGACTCGCGCAAAAAGTCGCAATGTTTTAGTGGGAACCGTTCTTGTATTGTATGTATTTATATATTGAGTTGCACTCACCGCCGCTGAGAATATCATCAACAAAACTCGAAATGAATACTACAAACATTGAAAAGGTGAAGTTTAGATCGACGCTTACAGATGACGTAATATAGATGTAGAAACAAAACTATAAAATTGATGTGAATTTGGTTCATCATGTAAATATAATCCTTTGGGAATTATTAGTATTATTACTAACTACATGCTACTACTTCTTCTCTGAAACTTTAATGCATGAGCATAATGATTTATTATTATGACTATAAACACAGTTTGGCGATTAACTTATTAATCCATGCTTTAAAGTTCAATATTTGGTTTGACTCGTAAGGGGAACCCAGTGATCCAGGTGGGTACCTACCGGTTTTACGGGGTGAACCGCAACAAGGGATCTCGGGTGCGATGGACCTGCATAAAGACGGCGGGGGGCTGCCGCGCCTCGCTCACCACCTTGGATGACGTAATCGTCAAAACTCACAATGAGCATAATCATTAATTACTTAGGTCGACACTTAAGGATGACTGTCACTGAGGTTTCTTGGTGACGTATACCTACATTAGGTATGTGTGTCTAAGAACGTTTGTTCTTGTATTAAATTTTACGTCTTTCGCGCTCGCGTGCTTTTGGTCCCATACGGGCTTGAGGTTATCAGCTAAACTCTATCATAAAAGTAGAACACCTTAACGGACTCTCTTAGCTGAACGCTAAGAGAGCTGAAAGCTCTTAGCGTCAACAGACAGCTGAACAATTTATAAGGAGAATTACCTTCAGTGCATAATGTCAGTTAAGAGATTCAGAAATCGATTAAATAGATTGATTTATTAAATAATTATTCATAAGTTCACATTCTGTAACGTGTAATGTTAAATGCGCAAAACCTCAGACACCTCCAATGATTTTTAATTGACCTAATTTTAAAAGAAAAAAATATTTTTAAAGTTTTATGGAGAGTTTTAGTTTTACTGGCAATTATGATCATTTCTTGCTCTGCAGACGACGCTCTGTGGAGAGAGGAGTCGGGACGACGACGCTCTGTGGAGAGAGTTATTATTACTATTTAGAAGCTTTACACACTGCGACATATAGCAGCAATGCAGTCACGATGCTAACGCGCGTAAGCATCAATGCAGACGCATAATGTCAACCTTTACACACTGCGTTACTTTTAGCATCTATACAATCTAAATCGACAATTAATTATATACTGAATTTCTGCGACTGCATCGATAATAACGCTCGTTAGCATCGATGCAGTCGCGCTTCTGCATCAATGCTAACGCGCGACTGCATTGATGCTAAACTAAATCTGTTCATGGCGTGAGTCGCGCTGCTGAAGCGCGTTTTCAAAACGCGCGACTGCATTGATGCCAAAAGTCAGTGTCTAACTGTCTGTTTGTGTAAGTAGGTATTTTGGAGGGTTTGCACGTAAATCGTAATGGCTTATCTTATTAGGAAATAGACGGGGAAAGATATTTTGAAAAATGTGACCTATATTAAAAACCGGCCAAGTGCGAGCCGGACTCGCGCACTGAGAGTTCCGTGCCAACTTTTACGTGCCACATAGCTAAAATACCACAATATTTTGTTGACAGCAAATTTAACTTTGTTTTTCATAGTATTTGTATTAAGAACAAAGTTATGTTTGCGGTTGTAGAAAATGTGCTATATCTCAAGAACTACTTACTAGTTCGATCCCTTCCAAACTAATTTGCGTTGAAAGTATTTGTTAAGATCTACATTACATATTTTTTTTATTTAATCAATATTTAGTACTAGTACTAGTACGAGTAATATGGACATCCTGATTCAATATAGAAAGTATTAGTTATACTGTTATTGGATAGAAGCGACCACTATTTATGTTAAGAATGTAATTCTGTTTTATTTTTAACATTCCTGTGTGGTTATGCATATTTTTATGCTGTTCATCATATTAATGCCTGACAATGTGTCGGACACTAACAGAATTTCAGTTTGTTGTTCTGTCTTTCGAATGTTTCAGGAGTGTCATGCTAAAGTCAAATACCTTGGTTATTTTATTATGCCTGCTTACGTATTTAGTCCTAGAGTTAGAGTATTGTACTCGTAGTATCGTATTGATGATAGAGTAGGTAACACTATAAAGTTGCAAATAGTATTGTTATCAGCGGTATTTTTAACGACTCTACTATTCACTTACTTATTTCGTTCACGGAATGATTGAAATGACTTTGTAAGTGATTTAAACAAAATTGGGATTTAGATTTAAATTCGAATGTCACAATGTTTGAGGCGTTGTTTCATTTCTTTTACTGCTGGGACATATACCTACGTTACTTTGTCACACAGGTCCTTGGTTTGGCAAGTCTAGACGAGGGAAGCCTGTCATCTTGGTGGGAAACAATAAGTTCTGGTTAGGCAGCTACTCGAGGCTTCAGGGGAAGAGATGGTACTGTAGTGTTCGGGGATGCAAAGCCGCATTGATCACCAATAATGATGTTATAGTCGACACTCAGGGGGAGCACAACCATACAGTGTGAAAGATGTTATCTGTTTAAACCTTTTATATCATACATTATCATATTTCGTTTGTAGATGTTTATCTCTGTTAACAAATTTGCATAATTTAACGTACGTACGTAGTGAGTGCCATTTTTAACATTTTCGTGTGTAGAAGGAACAAATTAGGTTAATAAGTGTATATATGTATAAAAAAATGCTGTAATGACGTGTTACCTGATAATATATTTTTTCAATATTAAATATAAAACAGTTATATAACAGTTTTAAGAGAATAAGATTTAATACCTAATATTATGCTGACTTTTTTCGGTTAATTTTATTAATGAAAGAAGACCATAGTTTTGTTTATTCTTAAAAAGAGTTTATTTTTTGGGTTAGAGGTTCCTGGACCCACGTTTCATATTAACTGACACTTCAATTAGTTAAAAAGATGTTAGATATAAATTATACAATTAACTATCTGCAAAATTATTGTCCAACGCCTGCGGCTGGAAGGCTAAGATGAGGCTGCTGAAGTCATTATTTTTTTAAGTGTAAATGACCATATTTTAGTCATAGAAGTCAATGAGTAGAGTAATGGATTTCTCATTATTAGATTTAAGTACAAACCTACTTGTCGTCAGGGTATTAAAAATAATAAAAAGACGCCTGATATAGATGAATATTTTTATACGTTTATAAGCATGCCACGCAATTTAGATATACTAGAATAAAAACAAACCATAAGGAAGTACGAGCATTTACTCTTTTTGTCAAAGCAAATACATTTTGTATGTTCTTGTAATAATCTTGTAATAAATATGTTACCTACTTGACCTTTAATTAATTCGGCGAGTTTTCATTTTTTATGCAGCGTGTGTAATAATAAAACTTTAAGGCCATTATCTACAATGAATTTAATCGAGAAAAATACCCCATACGGTGGTAAATTCCAAAACCATACCATGTGGCAGCGATTTATGTTTTTATTTTCACAAAAGTACCTACCAGGGGAATTTTCAGCGGTTTGAGTCTCACGTCGTGTAGAGGCTCGTTTTGGTGTTATTTTAAAGAAAAATACCTACGTGTTGTAACTAATTAGGTATACAATATACTGAGGATACAATTTCATCGTTAATAATTCGAAGTAATAAACCTAAAGCAGTGATTGTCACATCGATTTGTTAAGTGACGTTAATACTATTACCTAAGTTATACTTTTTTAAGTATGTCAACAGTCTCGTCGTAGTACTATTTTAAAATGAAATGCCCCAATGTGAAAAACACTGTAAAGGAAACTTTCTCCTTTCGGTAAATAAAAACTGAAGCCAACCAAACCAAAAACGGCCCTATACGTCATTAGGCCCAAACCGCCGTATATTTCCCGAGTAAGGTAATTTTCGAGAAAATAAAAACAAAATTCACTTCCATATAGTGAGGATTTAGAATTGACTCTCTATGGGGTATTTTCCTCGATAAAATTAAGTGTAGATATTGCCCTTAAAGTTTTATTATTTCACGCCTGGACACACTGTATAGAGCCCCTTAGTACCAACTGTGATACGAGTATTATGGGGCTCTTAGTATTATAATTGATGTTTAAATCAGAATATCCTTACCCGTATTGCGGATTATTTTTTTGAAGAAGCGCTACTCGGTATGAGGATAATGTGCGTAGTAAAGTTAGCCTGTAATGTCCCATTCGTGGCCAAGGCCTTACCTCAAATATGAGGTAGTTTTAGCCATGCTATACCACGCGGGCTCAGTGCGGATTGGTGGGATGTGTTTGAAACCTTACTGTTAGATGTTATCAATCAAGCCGCTTGAAAGGCTTCTGAACTGGCTTTACGACTAATAAAAACCGATATTAGCTGGAACTAATGGCGTAACGTGCCTTCCGAAGCACGGAGATGCTCGTGATATTCGTCACTTAAATGGTCACCCATCCAAACACGACCGCACCGTTGATTGCATAACTTCGGTATCACTATCACCAATGCGCTACGAGCTCCTTACGAGCAATGTGCGACAACTACAGATTCGGTCGGCACATTGCGAGAGGACCAAGGAAAGATGGCTGTGTGCCAGCATATCGTGTGGTTGCAGTGCCACCTTCATCACTTATGAAGGCATTGCCATCAGGACTTTAAACTATCACAAACACACCTTTATCGGCTAAGATACAAATAAGAATATAGGGGTTATTATTTTTTTAACAAAGTACCTACGACTTATTTTTAAGAAAACGTAACAATTATTTGTATCAAATAGCAAGTACTGCCAACTGATACAGTAGACTGACTTTTGTTTTTTAAAGAAACTTTACTTTAAGATTTTAGGGACTCCGACTTTTCGTATTATCTCTGTATATGAATTTATCACATAACCAGTAAGGAAGATAAGAGATTTGCTAATGCTGTTTTTATAACTCTATTGAATGCAGAAATACTAATTGTAAGTATTAATTATGTAGTAGAATGAAACAAAAAAATTGTCTGTAAGCTATAAGCTGAGATATCTTTAAAATTTAACTATTTATGTTTAAGCCATTTTCACAGATACCTAGGCGCAGTCAATGAAAAAAAGTCTACTTTGTGGATTATTAATGAAGTACAATTTGTAGGTATGATAAATTCCGTAATGCGTGTGAATACGTTGACATGTCGAGTTGCATGTTTTCTTTACTAGCTCAATGGCTTTCTATGCCTCAAACGCATCACGTAAAAAATAACTAAACTTTTTTTTACAAGTTGTTGCAGACGAACCAAATTATGATTCTGAAAGTGACTTATCTTGTGTATCCTTAAGAACATCTACGTTGTTAAGGAATCTAGATAATAATGATCCATTATCATCTCCCCTTCAGCCAATGTCACCAAAAGCACAAAAGCTATATGAGGTTTTAACAAAACCTGAGCCGGAAACTAAAAATTCTCTTTGTGACTTTCAATACCATAATTGTAGTAGCAAAGCGATAAAAGTCCTAGTTTGATGACAGAAAGTCTGAATCATGATGGATGCTGTGATTCTGAAACTGATTGTGAATTGTACGAAGAGGTTATTGCATCGACACTAAGACCGCGCATAAATCAGTTGGAGGCACCTAGTATTAAAGTAGATGTTAGTAGGTTTTTTTTGCCGCAGCGGCGTCGCTAAATAGACTTCGGAACTTCATACTTATACCCACTAAAATTGCGCTTGTCCAGGCTCTATTGTTTCCAATTTAAGATTATGCACGTAGCTGCTATCTTGATTTAAATGAAATTCTTCTCGACAAGCTCGAATGTCTCCATATTTCTGTAGAAGGATAATCTATGGTTTACGAAAGCAGGGGGGTGTCACTCCGAAGTTTAGGTACGTTCGAGCGACTCGGTACGCCGAGCATAAATGAGCGCGGGGCTGCCGCTCTCGGACCGCGCCACGCGCCTGTGACTGAGTTTATTTTCTCAGCCTGTGACTGACTTCGTTACAACGAAATAACTATTAATAATTTGAGATATGTGTTCGTAATTATGACATTATTTATCAAATCAAGTAGGTTTTGTAGGTAGGTATTCAACATTTCTTGTTCAAAGAAATAGGTTTGAGTTAAAATACCTACCCAGATACTTACGTCAATCTAACTTAAATAAACGGAAACAGGTCAATAAACTTACTTTAAATTTAGCGTAATATTTATAGTCCCAAATCTAATAGTCCAAGAGTTACAGTTCATTATTTTACTTTAGCTATATAATATTACCCTAAATTTTTAGGTATTCCAATGAAATTAATCTCGATTTTGAATCATTTATAAAGGTACCTACGATAGATAAGGTTCACATAAACAAAAGTCTCTTTTTGTAGTTAAGTACGGACAACAGCAAATTAAGGTTAACACTGGTATCTTATGCAGTTGACATTAGGGCTAGTTTGCAACAAAAGTGTGTGTAACCTACGATGCTGGCAAATGTACTATATATTTTTTTATAAAAAATAAATTAATATAAAATTTTATGTTTATTGAAATTATTTATAACAAACTAAAATTATTAACCAATATAAATTTTAAAACGGCGGTGCGCCCGCGCAATATACTCACCGCCCTAACCGGGCTGAGGCCGAGCTATGATTTATGACCCAAACTGCACGGAGAAAATAATTCTATTATACAATTTTACCCTTATTACAACTGCATAAGATACCGCAGTGTTTACCTTGACGTGCTGTTGTCCGTACATACATGTGTGTTTGGTTCGTACTTTCATTTCTCCGAATTCAGTAATTTTGTACCAAATAATTAAATTAGACAGAGTAAACACTTATTTTAATATTGAACGAACGCTGACACTATCAATTATTTTCTCTGATAGAACACAGTCAAGAAATGTGCTAGCCTAGGTCCTCTAGACCATTTATTTTATTTGAGTAGCGCGTTGTGTACCTACGCGTATGTTCGTGCCACGCGCCGCTCGCAACCCTGTCACATTCAAGGCCGCGAAACAGGGAAAGCGTTACGTGTTAGAAAGAGACAGGTATAGATAGGTAGATGAAACAACCTTGAATTAAAATCGTGCGAAGTGAATTGCACTTCATTGCGTTGCAGCGAAAGTTGTTTTTACTTTATCATTCTTAGCACCGTGATCCTTCTGTACGTAGAACTATTATATTTTCTGTGACGAAAGTATGGTCATGTCTCCAAATACCGCTCTCGGCTCAAGTGGCTCCCAATTCGACTTCGGCGTAATTTTCATATTCTCTGTTTATTGTAATCCATACTTTTCAATCCGAAATTTCCACCTTAACTCAAGGAGCGCTTTCACTTCCTGCAGCCGTCATGAGGACTTGACATGCGGTCATCGAGGAAACTCCACCTTGAATCCCCCTGTTCCACAACGAGCTATTATTATAATTATTTTACAGTTCAATCAGTACGCCTGTGCAACTCCTTACCCCTTGCTACTTAACATTTAACATCTTCTCTCTTCAAAATAAATCTTTCTGGTGTCTCGGTGAATTTCGTTCATTTCACATTGGTTTATATATATGTATAATTATGTATATAGTATATATTGTGTAGGCATATAATTACATAAATTTGTTTTAATTATAATTATGTATTTTTATTTTTATGATTGTATTTAATAATATGTTAATATATTATTAATTTCATATTTTGACTTGATTTATTATGCACATAATACCCCTTCCTATAAGCTCATTATTTCTTTACCCTTAGGTTGTCTGGAAGAGATCGCTTATAGCGATAAGACCGCCAAAATTTTACATTTTCTCGAAATGAATTTGTTATTAACCTTTCTGATGTGCAATTAAGATTTATCTTATCTTATTAATAATAGAAATGACGATACTTCACGTAGGTTCTAAACATTATACTTAACTGATATTACT
Organism: Pyrausta purpuralis; assembly: GCA_963924145.1. NCBI lineage: Eukaryota > Metazoa > Arthropoda > Insecta > Lepidoptera > Crambidae > Pyrausta > Pyrausta purpuralis. The sequence continues at coordinate 28,612,859 of OZ001643.1, forward strand.
AATCGACATAGACACTAAGAACGTTAAAATAAATTATAAAATGTTTTTTTGTACAGCTGTGGCCATGACTGTGGATAAAACTTTTACGATAACTACAGAAATTAAAGAAAATCAGCAAATAATAACAAAAAAGTATAAAAAATCAAGAACAAGAGAAGAAAGACAACAATGTAAGGTACTAAGAAATAGTGGAAAAAGCTATGTAACGGAAAAGGGTAAAGTTATTCCTGGAAGAGAAATAAAAGATTTACGTAATTGTAGATTAAAGTGTGCTATAAGAATCTCGGAAGCTGAAAGGAATCAGTGTTTTGATGATTATTGGAAATTGGGCAGTAGAGACAGAAGGGCAGCATACATATCAAAATCAGTTACAATATTACCAAAAAAATCTCAAAAAACTGACAGCGCGAGTATAAGCCGAGATTGTTACTGCATATACAAGATACAGATTTCTGATGAGGATAAAGCGGTTTGTAAAGAGTGTTTTTGTAGAATATTGGGTGAGACCAAGGGATTCATTAATGTGATTATAAACAAGAAAAAACATTCATCAACTGGACTCATAGACCCTGATTTAAGAGGTAGTAATCCCCCTAAAACTAAAAAGTCTATTGAAAAATTGGCAAGCTCTAGCTGAAAAAGCCTATAATTAAAAACGTATCGATATATACACAGTGAAGGATAACACTGACGTATTCACTTTCGATCTTCAACAGTGCCTACCGACACCTTACCTAAAAAGCTCGCTTTTAAAAGAGACCGACGGTCTCTTTTAAAAGCGACAATTTGGGTCATTTAACTTATTTATACACGATTTGTCTAGTAATGAAGCTACTTCTTACTTGTGGGACGAGACCATTGACGCACAAGGTACCAATCAAGTCATAATAACCAGAAGTGAAAGAGGTGATTTTTTATTCAGACACTTGTGGCCGCCAGAATAAAAATAATGTTGTAGCCATGATGTTTATTTATCTGCATTGTTTACCTTCATTTTTATTTAGAAGTAACGCATATACTACAGGTATAATTTGTGTGCTTTTAGAATCAGAACATAAATCGACATGTAACGTAAAAAGTGAGTAGAACGGCTTGGGTCATCTCTGTTAACTGTTGTGTTGATTTATGCTTATATAAAGATATACCTAATTATTATTGTTTGTTGATTATTGTGTGGACTTATATTGATTTTATTGAAATTAAAGTAATTCCAAGGAGTGACCACTAGTAATGTTTACCTATTCTTTATCTGTTGATTTGTGTACCTATGTTATTAACTAATAAATGTTAGTTTCAAACTAGACTGAAGTAATAACAATAGGTAATACTTATAATATTAAATACTTAGGTACCTATAACATTGGTTCAATTAATGTTGATATATTCTTAATATTATGTCATTGTTCTCTTAAGGATGAATGAATGAGTAAACATCTTTGTGCTTGCAACATAACTATTACTATAGCCACATTGATATATTTAACTGTAAATTGTGTACCTATATTTCAGCTGTTAAGAAAGTTGATCACACTTAAGTGAAACTACTTATTTTATTTTTTTTCGGCCATACTATAGTTTGATTTTTCACTCGCTGCCCGCGAAATAAGCGAGATTAATCCTTGTGACACACAATTGTTTATACAAATTAGTCTTTCACCGGCATGAAACAAGGTTTAAACTTGCGTTTAAATTACGACGGGACTCCGAGCGTTTAATATTAGTATAGTTCTAATTTAATGTATAGTTTTTTTTCTCTTCTAAGTAAGAAACTACTACTAAGTTAAAGAAACTTAACTCAAAACATGTAATAAAACTGTTGTACTAAATCTTCGCTATGTAAAATTCCATCATTGGAAACTGCTTTGGCTAATGTATTAACAACATTAAGAACCTATTCAACTGTAATATAAAAGCTGTATGTTTCTTTGATAAATAAACTTAAAAAATAAAAATAAAATGTACATACAGACAGTATTTATTTCAATAAACATTCCCCAATTTTGAGAAGTAGCCCTAATGAGAAATAGCCCTAATAATAATAAGTAGCCCTAATGAGAAGTAGCCAAAATGAGAAGTGGCCATAATGAGAAATAATCCATTAGCGAGTCGGTTGCTATAATGGTAATTAGCCCTAATACGCCTAAACCAAAAATCATCTTTAAGACATTTCGGTACATGTGTTCAAGATAATTAGTAATAATAGCGTTATATCATTAAAAGATATGATAAGTGTGTATCTAAAACTTTCAGGGGCAATATACGCAAGGTCTACCTATCTGTCATTCAGATAGGTCAGAATCGATTCAACCGGTGGAGCGGCAGCAAACGGTCCAGCGGGCGTAGTCTGATGTATCATTTTTAAAATTTCGCGTCGACAATTTCAATTTTATGATTTTCTAATTCATCAAATATTATTTTAACTTATGAAGCTATATCTTTAATAAATCTTAAAAAATATTTGTAGTTTTTAACCGACTTCAAAAAAGAAGGAGGTTATCAATTCGACTGTATGTTTTTTTTGTATGTTTGTTACCTCATATCTCAGTCGTTTGTCGACCGAATCGAAAAAATTTTTCGCCTACTTAGAGGGTGTACCTTCTAGTTGGTCCCATTTCTTCCATTTTGGGATCTGATGATGGGATCTTGGTGTAATCGAGGGAAATCCTGAAATTTTAAATTAATTTTAAAATTTTAATGTTGACGTGTTGTTACGTTTGATAGTCAACATCTTGTGGGGCTGAGCTGATGGTGGAACTCCTTAACACTTAGGAGTTCAGTTATTATAATGACGGAACTTATGATAGGTAATTTGTAGCTTCTTAAAAATTAGAATCATAAGGTGCAACTCCCCCTCCCCCTCCCTCTTAGGTAATCACTAAAAATGAAGAAATAAAATAAACTTTAAAAAAAAGTAAAAACCGACTTCAAAACCAAAATGCACTAAAAAGTCTTAAATAAACTCTTCACCATTGAAAGGAAAGGAATCCGTTTTAGGCAAACAATTTCTTTTTGGAGACGGTGCCATCATTTTGACCATCAAGCATCAACTATTACAGCACCGACTCCAAAAAGAAATTGTTTGCCTAAAACGGATTCCTTTCCTTTCAATGGTGAAGAGTTTATTTAAGACTTTTTAGTGCATTTTGGTTTTGAAGTCGGTTTTTACTTTTTTTTAAAGTTTAATTTTTAAGCATCATTCAAAAATTCTTCTCAATCAATAAATACACGAAAACACCAATTTTGTCTCAGCATTTTTCGAGCACCACCTGGTGGTTTTACACGGAACTATGTCGAGACTTCCGACACAGGGCTCGTTGTATCCGCAATAAAGTCCACAGTAGCTGCAAAGCGAAGATAATGACTGTAAATGAAATCATTGTCCAGTATTTTGACGACCACAACCACCGATTGTGTACTTGGTGTGAGGTAGTTGTTATCGTTCAGATTTCTAAAATTGTAAGCAGTAGGTGACATTTCATTTTTATTTTCCTGTCCATCCCCAGCTTCTCTAAATATCCTTGAGTCTGCATGGGGTTTGTGCATTTATGTACGATGTAGTTATTTCAGGATACAATCGTAGATGCTTTTAAAGACGTTACACACAACTTTTTGTTTTCGACGTCTCAGAATGGGAAGCTGGGAAGCGTTTGATAGTGATCGGCATTGGGCAGTCACCGATATAACAAAAAAAAAACCGACTGACTGATGACTGAAGAGATCTATCATCTGCTGAATGTTGTTTACACATTCCAGATCCGATTTTTGCTGTGTCCAGATACGGAAAACCAGTGATCCTGTACGGCCGGTACCGGTACAACAGAAAGGACAGTCCTAAGGGCCCGCGCGCGCGGTGGCTCTGCGTGAAGGAGCGCTCCACCCAGTGCCGGGCCAAGATCATCACTATCGACGACGTCATCGTCTCCCATGATAATGAGCATAACCATATGTGATCTCACCACACTCAGGCTGTGCTATTACGTAATTTATCCATTGGATTCCATGTGAATAAGGATAATTTATGAAATATGTTTCAAAGTCCCTTAATACATATATACCAAAAGATTATCAGAATCATGACTAATGAGCAATATATTTTGTATATCGTATCTCAGAAAGCATGTCTTGCATGTAGCATGACGTAGAGCATGTGCAATACGCTATTGTCTCTCTCTTTTTAACTTTTGTTTAAAAATGAAAATGTTGTTTCACGTTTCTTAAATTGTGTAATTTGATTAAATTAATGCAATATACTTATTTGTTTTAAAAATAATTTTCTCAAAGTATTTTTGCAAACTTAAGACGACTGAACAATAAAGAAGGCAAGTATGCGCGCTAGAGCCGCCCGAAGCGATCCGATCAAAACGCGCGCGTCTGTCTTAAAGACATAAGACGTACGACATAAAAGACTAATCGGGAAGCTTCCTTAGAGGTTTGAGCATAAATACGGTCATTTTGTTTGTTAAAATGTTCCTCAATTGTAAAGATTTTCTCATCCGTAAACAAAAATTTTCTGTGACCTCCCTTTTCGTACTTCAGTAGTTTTTTCAATTTTACCATCCTATTCTTTTTTAAATTATTAGTTAAAAATGATGAGTGCGTCTCTTATAAGCTGCAAGTCCTAAGTCATCTTTTAAAATACGCGACATGGTTCTGGGTGCTATCTTTATCTCCAAAGATAAAATCTTTTGCTTTCGGACAGAATTTCTGCGAATTCTTTCCCTTACTGCTTTAACCACCTTTTTCGTACGAACACTACGTGGACGGCCAGATCTTTTTCTGTCACAAACAGAGGAGGTCTCATTGTACTTATTAATAGCCCGGTACACAAACATTTGACAAATACCAAGCGTATGGAGAGTTTTAAAAATTGCATTTGGCTCCATACCAACTTTGTGGAATGCAAGCACAGCGATTCGGTTCTCTTTATCACCCCACTCCATTTTAATATCGCAAAATATTATAAAATGTATTGGCGCCAAAATTAGAAAATACAATGAGCAATCGTATAAAAATGATAGATTCAAAATTAAAATGTATCTTTCTTATTTTTTATTGTAACAGTATTTATGGCCAAACTGTGTATATGCCAGTCTCACTTGATCAACTTGTAGAGCAGCAGTCAGAGTTCACTAGTTTTGGGGATCTGTGCTAAAAAGGTAAATTTTAACTGCCCCACCACCCTGTGTCGGAAGTCTCGACATAGTTCCGTGTAAAACCACCAGATGGCGCTCGAAAAAAGGTGAGACAAAATTGGTGTTTTCGTGTATTTATTGATTGAGAAGAATTTTTGAATGATGCTTAAAAAACTACAAATATTTTTTAAGATTTATTAAAGATATAGCTACGTAAGTTAAAATAATATTTGATGAATTAGAAAATCATAAAATTGAAATTGTCGACGCGAAATGTCAAAAATGATGCATCAGACTACGCCCGCTGGTCACCTGCGATATAGTTAAAGTCAAACAATGACAAATTGTAAAACAAAGGACGAGCCAAATTCAATGCGGTGGTTATGAGTTGAGTCTTGAATACAGGAAAAATAATAATAAAAATCTTTTTTATATTTTCCTTTATTACAAACTCGATTGACAACCACCCCCTTGAATTTGCCTTGTACTGTTTAATCCCCTGTATAAATTATAATAATACGCCAATTTACACGGATTCATGAAATTAAATTACTTATCATTTACGTGTGACATGAGGCAAATTGAGTAGTTAAATTATTGAATTTATTGACTGTGTCTGATCTCTTTTTACGAGTAAAGGATAATTTGAATGCTCAACATTTTCCCCCGTCGTTTCTTCTTTACCTGCTCCCTTTACATTATACTATGCAAATCATCACATACCGTTGCAGTTAAAGCTTTACCCATGCAGGTGTTTTGGAGGCTGCAGGGCCATGTTTACGGTAAAATTAGTTAACTTATCAGTAATCGCAAACTTTGTCATTTGTTGCAGAGCTCCATCATTGCAAAACCAAATTTGAGCGTATTAAAACTGGGAACCGCGTTTTGCACCACGACGGTCACCGTTACTGCAAGCACGAGACGCACAAGAACAACTGCGTCCGGTGGACCTGCGCAGTCAAACACCGGCTTAGGTGCAAAGCCAGCATCACCACGTTCAACGATATCATTATCAGTGTCAGGGGACAACATAACCACAAACCACCGACATGAGTACCTAGGTATATTCGTAAACGTTTCTAAGCCATAATTTGCTTTTTTGACTATTAAAAAATCAGCCCTTACTGAAATAGAACAATAAATAATTTGCAAATAAAACGAACTAATAAAAAAACTGACGTAAAGAAGGATTGCTTTATTATTATTTTGACAAAGTACAGTCACTCACACGAAAATAACATATTTTTAAATGTATACATTTTCGTCGACGCTATAAAAATAAGATCTTCTAGGTAAAACATATTGTGTTATCTATTAAAATGCATAATTTAACTGTTTTTGTATTGGCATCTTCTGATTCATAATAACCTTTTACGAGTGTAAGGTAACATATTTGTTATAATGTATATTTAACATTACAGAGCCCTATTTTACAACTTCACGATTCGGCAAGCGTGTTCTGCAAATGGGGAAACACAGGTACAACCAACACAGCCGGTACCAGAACAGCCTCAAATCCAGATGGGTCTGTACTAAGATCGCTTCAGGGTGTAAAGCTCATGTTGTCACTATTATGGACCAGATTGTCTCTGCCAATTTTAATCATTCTCACGATTAAAAATAATTCAATAATCTTTGCGTAGGACGTCAGATTTATTTTTTAACTATTAATGTAATGTTCTGAGTGTGTTATGAATATTATATTATTTTAACCAAAAAAGATCTTGTTTTTGTACCTGACTTGCCTACGTTAAACATATTTTATGAACGGTGATTACGGATACCTAAGGTGTTGTTAAATGATTTCATCAGATTAGAATAGTAATTTATTTTAGTTATGCATAAGATTTATTGTATTAAAAAAATTAAACTTGACATTACAAACATACTTTGTTCAAACACTATGTTAAGGTATGTTTGTAAGGTAGACATCACAGTTACATACATCGAAATTTAATTGTTAGTCTTTTAATCTTGTTTGTGAGGTTAAGACTTATCTATACTAATATTACAAAGCTGAAGAGTTTGTTTGTTTGTTTGAACGCGCTAATCTCAAAAACTACTGGCCCGATTTGAAAAAATATTTTTACGTTGGATAGTCCATTTATCGAGGAAGGCTTTAGGCTATATAAAATAAAGATACGACTCATAAGACCACAGCAGAAATGAAGAATGTTGCGAAAACGGGAGAAAGATATTCCTTTTGAGAGCTTCCGCTGCATACGCTGCGGAAACCGCTTGAGTTACACAAAAATCATGTATGACAGGATTGTTCAACATTAAGAGTTCTATAATAAAGTCCGCGACAGCATATGTCTATCTTTTATTGGTTGGTTGACTTACTACAACCTCTTTTATGTTAATAAATTTGTAAAAAATAATGCATTATTTTTAGAGGTGTATTATACACACAGGTATTTATTCTTATCAAAATAAATACATTCATTATCACGAGCATTTCATTTAGAACCAAGTTGCCCTTTATATCATTTGATTTCAATAAATATCTTAGGAGCTATCACAGTTTTAACATAACTCCGCACCAAAATAATGTTCGCAGCTTAAGTACAACGTGCGCTTGCACTAATCTATACTAATATTATAAAGGTGAAGAGTTTATTTGTTTGAACGCGTTTATCTCAGGAACTGCTGGACCGATTTGAAAAAAATATTTCTGTGTTGGATAGCTTATTTATCGAGAAAGGCTTTAGGATATAAAACATGACGCTGCGACGGGAGGGGAGGGAGCAAACTCAAAACACACGGACGAAGTCGCGGGGGACCGCTAGTCTAAAAATAAATATAGTACTGAGTCACAAGTTAAACCTAAACGTTATTTTTTAATTACAGTACCGTTTTTCACAACTTCACGGTTTGGTAAGCCTGTCCTACAAATAGGGAGGCACAGGTACAACCGATGCAGCGGGTACAAGGGGCCCAAAGCCAGGTGGGTCTGCACGAAGATCGCCACCGGGTGTAGGGCCCACGTCATCACCGTTTGTGACAACATCGTCAACGCTAATTACAAACACTCCCACGATTAGACTATCATGTGACTTTTAAAAACAAATAAATGCGTTATTATTATATGTAGTTAGTTCGAGTACTCGTAGTTAGTGTCAGTCTTTATTTTTTGATTAAATACCGGTTTAACCAACGTCAGATAAGGAATATTCGTCGATTAAAATACAATACGTATAATTTGAAAACGTCGCTAATTCTTCATCAATCATTTATGTCTAACATGTAGGTAGGTGACGTATTCAATTTGGACGTTTTGTATCATATTCGACAAATATATTTTATCTGGCGTTGGTTAGATCGGGCCTAATAATAAACATTTAATTTTTGTTTGAAATGTGTTATAAGTCAAAGTACTTGTATCAAAAATGTATTCTTCGCCATGTTGTGGTTAATGCATTCATGAATAATGAAATTGAAACAACATATCTTTAATGAGTTTATTCGTTTATTTATCCTGAAGCACACAATAATTTTATTAAATACCTACTTAAGTGGCTTCTTTTTACAGAGCCATATTTTACCACTTCACGGTTCGGCAAGCCTGTCCTACAAATTGGGAGGCACCGGTACAACCGCCACAGCCAGTACAAGGGCCCTAAGGCTAGATGGGTGTGCACGAAGGTCTCCGTCAGTTGTAAATCCCACGTTGTTACTGTTTTTGACAAGATCGTCAGCGCTCATTACAAACATTCTCATGACTAGACAAGTTATACCAACTAAGAATATGTATTAGGTTTTTATTTATTTTTACGACCATGTTTTGGTAACAAATTATTTATGTGAATTTGTAAAATTCAGCACCTATAAAGTCTGAATACAAAATAATGTGTACAAATGTGTATGCATTTTGATTAACATGTTCGGCCTACCTACGTTATGGAAGTGTACCAATCTCTTTAGACAAATCACTTCGTATAATTATGATCGAAGTTTACGTACATGTAAGTTATTTTGTCATAATTACCCCTGCATTTTGAATACGAACTAATTACTCTGAAGTAAAAATCGGTTGAAAATACTCTCTTTCTGCTCGGGTTCAGCATGGACAAGAGCAGAAAGGGAGCTAGATTACAGTACAGTCGCACAGTTTGTATTGTTTATGAATTGGTTACATGTATAGTACGATCATGCCTAGGAAACCCAATACAAATCATCAGGAAACACAACTTTTGCTTATTGAGAATCACGGTTTAAGCCGAAAAAGCTCGTTCAATGATAGAAAACGAAGTTATGATAAGTTAAAATTTACATCACCGCTGAAGTTAACTTACATAAATTACATGAAAAAAGTATTATGAGTTTCATAATATCTTCATAGGATGTATGAAGATATTATAAAACTCATAATACTTTCCACGCTTATTATTAATATTCGGCTTACCACAAAAATCAGTGGTGGTCCTGGTAGATAGGTATGTCCTCTTTTTGTAAAGTAAAACGTTGTGCTTCTACAGGGAAAGTAGAGTTCATGACGTCATGCCAAGGGAATCCAATGATGCGCTACGGCAAATATCACTTCAGCCTTCTGAAAGCCACAGCGAACGCCGTGAAGCAGCGGTGGCGCTGCGTGAGGTGGTGCCGCGGCTGCCGCGCCTCCCTTCACACGGTGGAACAATAAGTAATAAAGTTGAAAGGTGTACATAACCACTAAAGTTTCATAAATAAATATTACCATTACTACGAGTTTTTATTTCTTGCCAAATGTGGTTACCACGAAATCAAACAATAAAACAGTAAAATCGAAGTAACGTTTCATAAATACTATAATACAAGGTATATGGCATAAGTTTGGTCCTCTAGAGAGGCTATTGATTGGAGCCGCAAAAATAATCTGATCATTTTTTAGTTTTTGAGTCGGTTCTATTTCTACAAAGCCAAACATATAAATCAAAAATATATTATGCTTATCATCTTAATTTAAAAATATACAGCATGTTTCTTAGAGCAAAATTGTATATCTTAAACCAACAACGTTTGAATACTTTGTACTTCCACAGCACTAGTGAAATATGTAACTTCGCGCAGAGGAAATCCGATGATTCGCTTTGAAAACCACAACATTAGTTTATCAAAAAACACAATGAAGTTTCCGAAAATGCGGTGGCTTTGTACCAAGTGGTGTACCGGCTGCCGCGCCTTTATCATCACCATAGAACACGAAGTAATAAAATCTAGAAATTTACATAACCATTAAGTTTCATGTACAATAGCAATTATAGTTTCTTGTGTTATTTTACTTGCATTCTGTGATGTTTTGGCAAGAAATAAAATTACTTTCTTACTATTCAGTCAGTTTCGATTGGAAGTTAAGTGTACCAAATATAGATAGATGTAAATTTTAGCCCATAAGTTTTGTTCCTACAACAACGTTATTTTATTTTATACTTTTTATTATCTTAATTGTAATTAAAATTATGAATAACATTCTATCTTAGTTTTCGCCAGTATTTTTTGTGTCCTTACCTCAATAGGTACCGTACGGTCGAAAGTAGGTCTGTCGCCACTGTCTCCGCTCGTACTGAATTTATTTATGAATTCCAAGTTTGCCGCCTCGTGTCTCAGCTACTCGGGTCGCCATCGTAAAAAAAGCGTCCTATAGTACTTACCCGACGATATCTCTTTTTTGTTTCATTTTACTATAAAAATATCTGCTACTAAATTAAAGAAGAGACAAATTCCTACAATTAATTATCAGCAACATTTTTCATAAAATTAATTGTTTCGGTGTACAAGCTCCGCAAAGTGTAAGTAACATTTTGGCGCCGTATTCCTTTATGGCTTCAAAATAGGTGAAAATTTAGTTCTAATAATAAATTTCTAATTCTTGTATTATAAAAAAAACTATAACGATTTTCAAACAATTATTCAGTTTGTAAAGTGAGATGCTGAATTACTGTAATGATAACAATAATAAATAAATAAATATTTATTTTAAGGCATTAATTTTATATTTAAAACAATGAGCAAAGGTATAAAACACTTCACAGAGGTTATAATGTTAGATTATGACTGGAAAAGTAAGTATTTGTTGCTGCAGTAAACCCGCAATTCATAACCTCTAGCCGGGGGAACCCCATGATACGATTTGGTGACTACAACTTCAGTGTGCATCGCCGCATAGGGCCTAAGGTTCGCTGGATATGCATCAAAACTTACTGTGCCTGTCGCGCGTCCATCATTACGATAGAAGAAGACTCTTTTCTTGTCTCTAACAGTTGCAGTGTAATTGGTACTACTCCTAAACACACAGGAAGGCCTTTTAACCAGAAAACGAGAAATAATCATAATCATTGAGGTACTTACCGGACCACCGCATCCTAAGCAACACACACAAGTTACCACTGTGCCTAGACATTGGTAAGCCTGTTTGCCGGTGATCATTTTTAATATTGATAATTGATATAAAGTACTTCTTTTTTATAGCACGTAAGTATTTGTCAATGTAGTATTTTTTGGCAACTTAAATATCCTCACGTGTTGTTTAATTTTACAAGCTTGTCATATGCAAAATGATAATTTTGTTATTCAAGGTGTTTCAAAACAACCCGTAAAGAATGAAGGGAGCTACTCAGAATCAGTAACTTAACAACTTTCTCCTAGAAACATGGGTCGAATAACTCCAATAAAATTTACTTCCCATACTAAATCAATCACGTTACCTACCCGTCTGATTTCTATGGAGAGACGATTTTTTAACATGTCTCTAGGAGGAAAGTTGTTAAGTTACTGATTTTAAATAATGATCTTTATGCGGTTGGTTTGAAACACGATGTATTATTAATTTTGTCTCGACCACTACTAACCAGAATTATCGTTAGCTAACCTGTCTATATTACAAAGGGTAGAAGCTAATCTTCATAGCATCGCAACTTGGCGGCTCCAGTACTGGTAGTCTGATGCAACATTTTTGACATTTCGCGTAGACAATTTCAATTTTATGATTTTCTAATTCATTAAATATCATTTTAACTTATGTACCTTGTGTGTTTAATAAATCTTAAAAAACATTTGTAATTTTTAAGCTTCATTCGAAAATTCTTCTCGATCAATAAATACACGAAAACACTAATTTTGTTACGGTATTTTTCGAGCGGCACCTGGTGGTTTTACAGGGAACTATGTCGAGACTTCCGACACAGGATTCGTGTGGGCCAGCATCGGTTCAGGCTGAAGAACAAGAGCCACGGGCCCAGAAACCGTGGTAATGTACCAAGTCAATCCACGGGTGTCAAGTTTATGTCGACATTACTATGATATCATCGTTATGCCACAGTTATTATGAAATGTCCACAACTTTACACTAAATGTTTTATTCTGAAACATTTTGCCCACTGGAATAAAATGTGCATGTCACGAAAGCGGCTGATTTTACTATAGTTCAACAAAAGAAGAAATATTTTTCGTATTTTTTTTCGATTGAATCTAACTGGTAACACAGAAATCATTCAATTAAAATCTGTTACTAGTATACCTAATATTACCTACAATTCTTCAGTATTACTATATAATCGGAACCAATTAGAGTCGCTTGTCGTGGAACAGAATAATATGCGATGAAATAACAGTGCCCACCCATTTATTTTATGCAAGTGTTAAAAATTTTAGATTTTTACTAGCGGTCCCAGCGAACTTTGTGTCGCCCTCAGCCCCGTCCCGCCCCGGCCCCGTCCCGCTGAGTCCCGTAATTTTAAAAGTTAAGCATTCCCAGCGAATTTTGTTTCGCCCTTAAATTACTAAAATGGCTATTAAAAAATAAGGGTTGATCGTAGAAGGGTGAAAATTGAGGATTGTATGTACTTTTGTATGTTGTATCATAAAAAAAATAGAAAATTAAAATTTTTGTCTAAAAAATAAAAAATAAAATTTAGGGGGATAAAAAATAGATGTTGGCCGATTCTCATAGATACCGGATAAGCACAAAAAATTTCATCAAAATTGGTCAAGCCGTTTCGGAGGAGTATGGCAACGAAAACTGTGACACGAGAATTTTATATATTTATATTAGAAAATACTAATAATTCATACTACTGCACTTGTTTAAATTGTATCCATTTATTTGCCATTTTACAAAAATACTCACTTTAAAGAAGCTCTATAATAAAGGTACTTATTTATGTATTTCTTTATGATCACGACCACCTTATACTCTAACCATCTCCTCCACACGAGAGGTGGTGTTCATAACCTCCCGCCGGGGCAATGCCATGATCCGTCTGGGTGACTATCACTTCCGGCTGAAGAACAAGAGCCTCGGCCCGAAGCGGCGGTGGACCTGCACTAAGTGGGACGAAGGCTGTCGCGCGCTCATCATCACTATAGATGGAGTCACCGTTGAATGCAACAACGTGCACAATCATCTGTGAAATCGTTAGTATAGTCGGCGAATATTCAACTGAGTTCTGCCAGTGTCATATTTTTCTCGCTTACACTTACAGAAAAAGTTGCATATTTCCGTCTCTGTATTTTGTAATTGTTATTTGATTTTTACTGTCACGTGTTTATTTTTTTGTATTTCGAACAAAACACACACACACACACATGCATAGTACAACGGACGGACAGACAAATGTTATCGTGTGTATTGGTGTGGATTATAGTAAATAACATATAAATTGGGAATTGCTGTAAGCTTTACATAAATAATATAATTAAGAGGTGTTGGAGTAAATTCTTTATAGAGATTCTGCTCTTTTACTTTCTCTATCTCATAAAGAGGTCGAATGAAGACTCCATTGAGTCAACTTTTTGAGTTTTCTACAAAAAAAGTTCACTCAATGTAAACGTAAATACATAGGAAAATACAAAAAAAGACGTGTGGCACTTGGAGACTGCCGCGGTACAGCTATAGCATAGCATTTTTAATTAACTTATGCAATTATAATTATTTTATTTATACAACCAATGCCACCTAAAGGCGGGTTTCTGAACTAAAGAGACAAACGTGATATTTCAAAAAGTCATTAAAAGTCCTGCTATTCATCGACAGATGGAAAAACTAAAAAGTATCACCGCTGTGCCGGTCGGAGTGGGGGTTTTTAGATTATTTTCATTACGGAATTTCTTGTTTCGGTCTCGACGCTCAAGGCCCGCGATAGAAGCCATGCAAAAGCTTAAAACTTATATGTAGACAAATCTTCTTAATCAACACTCTATGTGCCGATATTATTTTCAGAGCCGGTCTTCGTCAAATCGAGCCGAGGAAACTTAATGATAAAAATGGATGGAAACAATTTCTATTTGCACAAACACTCGACAAGGATAGAAGATGGAAAGAAGAAACAGAAATGGTTATGCACCAAGACACATATTCGTTGCAAAGCGTATGTTGTCACTTTGGATGATGAAGTCATTAGAAAAAAAGAACATAACCATTAGTGTTTTTTATAATATATGTATATGTGTGATATATGTATTCGAAACAAAGAATTTAATGGGAAAATAAAACAGTGCAGTAAATATTTGTTTTATTCAACAAATCCTGTGATTCGGTTTATCCTAATTTCTTGAAATAAAAAGCTCTATATCCAGATTTATTGTACATCATTCTCAAATATTAACAAATCAAGAAGATAACAGTTTTATAGCTTTTTTTGATTTACTGTACACACGGCAGCACGTCAGACTACTACTCTTTGACCTTGAGCGCTTTGAAAGTTGAACGGAGAGAATCGTGCGAAAGAGACAAATATCCTATTTCAGTCCTACTTCAAATAAGTTGTGCAGTCGTGCTGTATGCATTGCGCCGTGGGCTCGCTTCTCATGTGATTTTGGCGGGAAGGATGGTGTGATTTATTGAAATGCAAACAAGCGGTTGCGTATTTCTTTACTTTTCGTTTTTTTATGATATAGAGCAGTTTTGCAGATTATATACTTATTACTTTTAGTGCCTGTATGACCGGTTCCTGTTAAAGTTCCATATAGCTATCTGGAACCCGTGAAACAAGCCCTTAGAATACTTTTTGAGTTTTATCTCATTTAAACTCTTTACGCTCTCGTTACACTTTCAAAGAATGCTTTGGCCCCCCTTTTATTAATTACTATTAGTTACGTCGCCCGTTTTTAAAACAAATATTTATAAAAGTATCGTGAGAAGTAAAATAGCGCTTATGCACTCAAAATGCACATCATTTTTTAACTGTCTTTTGATATATTGTTTGAACTAGTAGTATTATATTATCTGGGGTTTGAACCGTTTAGCCTTAGGCAAAGCATTTCAAGCATAATGTAGATAATACCCGCTTGATATGCGAAGTGTGGGTTCAGTTCCAGTCTTGGACAGAAACATTTTATTCCAAGCGTGTGCAATAAGTGCAATGAACTAATGAATGACTGACTTATTATTTGTTCTGCATTAGCGGCAGGTTTACCTACCACAAACCATTACAAAATAGTGAAGCTGAAGGGCAAATCACAACTGATAATCTTCACTGATCAGATTGACGAGTTCAGAAGGCACTTAGCCTATCAGTTCGCGGTCATGCAACCATGAGGTTAGTCTAGTAGTATTATATTATCTGGGGTCATAAGTGAGGCTAAGAGCGCACATTTGGCGAGACGCGACAAAGAGAACGAAAAGATAACAATTGAAACTAAACCCTAACTTAATTTCATACAGTTGAAATAGCAAACGGCTCGCTCGCAAGGACATCCCGATGCCACAAGAGCCGCCGCGCGACTCTCACGACTACTCCTACTAGCTTCAACCGTATATCATTACTTTAAGGTTTACTTTAAATTGTTATCTTCTCATTTTTTTCGCCGCGCCTCGCCAGCTGCGCGCAAAGCCAAGTTAACTTGTTTGCGACTGCTTCACGTTCGCATGACCCGTACCGAAAACTAGTGAGCCAAGGGTTAGGGGATATTATAAAGAAAAGAAGATATTAGATAGTATCGAAGGCCACAGAACGAACGATCGATGGGGTGACGATTTGACGAGTTTTGAAACGCAAAAGGAGAATCCGAGGCATGATAATGGCTCATAAAAAAGTTACTTTTATAATTCTGATATAACAAAGTATAAACAAACAACAAACGATAAAGTATTATAATCCTAGTCTGAGAATTGAGTCAAATTGAGCTCACGGCATCCAAATTTGGTGAGTCCGAGCTAATATTGATTATTTCGGATATTTAATATCTATATCGGATAGCTAATATTGATTATTTGGGATATTATAAAGAAAAGAAGATATTAGATAGTATCGAAGGCCACAGAACGAACGATCGATGGGGTGACGATTTGACGAGTTTTGAAACGCAAAAAGAGAATCCGAGGCATGATAATGGCTCATAAAAAAGTTACTTTTATAATTCTGATATAAATAACAAAGTATAAACTAGCTATTGATTAGAAAAAATAATAACATCATAATAAGTGACAAATATTTATTTATTAAATAATAACTTATAACAGCATAATAAATTATTTATACTAAGATATTTATAAAAACGGCAGTTAAAAAATGAATTACATACTCCATCATAAAATTTGCAAAATTATCGCTTAAATTTGTAACAAAATGAATACCCATAGAAACAGAAAAACAAGCTCACCTAAAGAATTACAATATTTATTTTATAATAAAAACTCTCAATGATATCTTTCTGATGATATTCATGATTGATTGATGATTATAAAAATTTTCAAAAACAATAATATCTCAAAAACTTTTTTAAAATAGATGTAATTTTAATTACAACATAACATTTTATGAAAAAAAGATAACTTTTTGATAACATTATTAACAATAAAAAAAACATATAAAACTTCTCTACGCTAGTTCATTTTGGTTATGCCATCATGAAAAAAGAGGCAAGAATATTTTTTTCACTTTTTTAAATTATTACCAACCTAAAAATAAATCTGATTAAACAATTCAAACCTAACCATCTTAGGACCAGAACTACCATTTATTTATATTTGTTTACCTTTTTGTGTGTCCAACTGGTGATTGGACAAGATTACCAAGATTTACAGACAGAAGAACGAAAATTATTATGACACTAGTAACGAGCAATATGGCTGAAATTCAATGTCAAATTCATCATGGTTTGTAGGTAATAATGAACATGTTGATGCTGATATTACTATAGATAGAGATAGATACCTACAATTAAAGCCATCTTATCGCTAGGAGCGTTCTCTTCCAAACAACATCTAGGTGGAGAAAAAAGGTCACAAATAACACAAAATTACCTACGTTAAAGTCATTATTTTTGTAAATAGGCATTTTTCCATGTTCTAACTTAATGATATCATACCACAGCTTCGGAACTTTTTTGGGCTACTACTGAAAAGATGGAGCGAAACAAACTCAGACTTTATTTATCTTGCCACTTTTTCTAGATTTACAATAAGTTTAATACAATTATGTCTTTGTGAGAGCCGAACATTAATTTGTTTGCTCACCATTAATATGAACCCAGGACTACTTTTCTCGTCGACAAATATAACAATGTTATTCTCCCAATCAAAATTATAATTTTCTAAACAAAAACTAACTCTTCCTTCTTTGTGATGAGAATATAGTTCTATTTTCTTGTCTGTCCTGCAGCACTTCTTCCCCGCTTCCTTCAGTCTCCTCCTGACTGTATTCAAGGAAATCTAAAACAAAAAAAAACAAGTGTTGGTTCCTTTTACATAGAACATGATAGTGTGAACCAACGCTATACTGCTGCAACTGTAAAAGCTTGTGTGGCCGCAGCTGTACAGGCCCTGATCACACTTTACCTTAGCAAACCAAATGAACACTATGATTTTTTTGATATTTTTGAGACTTATTTTTACTTTTATTGTTATGATAATGAATTATATTATAATATAAATTTATTTATAACAACCACTGAGATATCGGGCGGATATGGAAAATAAATAAAAACTTCATTACTATAAATTGCACTTGCACAGCCAAAGTTGCTTTTTACAAGTGCAATTTATATTATTAAGTTTTTATAGTGACAAAACATTATAAAAAAAAATATATAACTTTATTACTATTTTTTCCCAATTAAGGAGGGACCTAACTAATAAATATAACTTGTGACTCGATTAAATTAAAAGCAAAATATTTTTTTGAAATAACTCTAGCAGGGGTAGTCAATAAATTATTATAGAGTATGCATTGGGCGAAGGATTGCCTTTGCAAATTTTCCATCAATTCTTTTTTATAGTCGGTCTACTTCCTGAGAGTTTGAAACAATCAAATAAGTAAGTATTTAAGCAAACTAAATGCCAGTGTTTTAAAATATGCTATATATTTTTTCACTCTATTTCTATTGATAAATCTAGGATTGATGCAATAAACTCACATTGTAAGTAGAAGAAGTAGCTCTCGTACTGGGAAAGGGATCAGCGGAGTGTGCCGCGACTATGGCCGCGTCCTCCCCTGCCGTCGTGGCTCTCTCATAGCGCTGGCGGTGGTGGTCTTCGATGGTCCCTGACTCTTACCACCGCCGCAACCAGAAATAAACAGTTTTTCGCTAAAACAAAACGACAAACTTAGTTTATTTGCTATTTTAAAAGTTATTAGTAAAACCATCTCAAAACTAAATACAAAAATGGCATCGATGACGTTGGTCGTGAGTAAAAGTTAATAACATTTTAAAATATTGTTGATGGTTTATATATATATATCTACATTTTTCAAGAAAAAAAATGATACCTAGCTAAGTAAATGACACATCGCTCAGGTATCAAATGGCCGCCGGCGGTCGCGTAGGTAAACAAACAAGATAATAACAACAGATTGTTGCACATCCGTAAGATTCATCCATTTATTTTGTAATGTGATATTTAAATTGAATCGTTATCTGATAGTCAAACACTCGTAATAAAATCAAATAATGAATTGAGTCTTTTGTTATAATTGTTACGTTTATTTATGAAAATTTTAAAACTCAACTTTAGTTAGCTAAAAGTGCTTCGAAACAGTGAGTAAACATAAAAACAAGTAAAGTGTTTGGGAAACTGTTTGTGTGTCTATAAATTCGAATGAAATTAATCCTTCCTAAATCTTTAAAACAAATAAAAATCTCATTTTAGTAACTAAATTTAGGTTTTAATTGATGTGAGGAAAATCATAACTAAGTTAACCTGTTGTTTTTGTTTACACTTTCAAACATAACGAAAAAGTAAATAAATAAATAACTTACCGTTTCTCCAGTCTGATCACAAATGTCTTTCACACGTAACACGCAATTATTCACTCACTCTCTACTTGGGATAGCGAAGGCGCCATATTCATAAAAAAATATTTGGTAATTAAAACAACATGCAAACCATACCAGACACCAGTAATGCCGAAAACGTGACTGAGGAGCTCGGGTCCGGTGGCAGACTGGCGGCGGCGCAGGGAGGCGTGGCCAACCCCCAGTATTTTGTCTCTATTGGACGTTAGCTTTGAGTCTAATCGCACATTGGCAAATATTGATAAAATAGACAACTTCACCAATAATATCAAGGAGACTTTCTTTCTAACACTCCATATTGCGTCGTAGTTATAGATATGTATAATGGGTAGCATGACGTGCTGCCGTGTGTACGAAATAAATAAATAATAATAAATATTTGACAACATTACATACATTGCTCCGATCCCAAGCTAAGTAGCTAAAGCACTTGTGCTATGGAAATCGGAAACAACGAAAATATCGTTTTCTACATTGACCCGACCGGGAATCGAACCCGGAACCTCACGAGATGGCGACGAAGAAATCAGCGATTAAATAATTATATCCTATTCCAGATGTTCAATATGCCAAGTTTGTGACATCACGAAAAGGCTACCCTATGGTGGAGTATGAAGGCAACCGGTACTTCTTGCGGAAAACCAAGCTGAACAACATGATGAATGAGAGGAGATGGCGCTGCAACCACTGGGCCAGGGGCTGTCGGTCCATGATGGTCACCTACAGAGACCGCATACTGATGGTTCGGAGTGACCACATGCACTGGTGAAGTTTGCCATAGATACAAAGACAAAATCACGTAGCTGTCCAAGATTTAACATCTAACCTTATTTAAACTAATCATGAAACACATTTTCAAAACACTTGTTGTTTGATAATTATATCTGTTATATCTTTAATCCGCGTACATATACATTATTATCTTAAGCTAATAGGCATAACACCTGCTTTTGTGGCACATTTTCGTGAAATTTTACATAAAGTGGACTGCCTTGGTAGACTAAAATATTTTTTTCTTTAATCATTTATGTTGGCATTTTTTGTCATTAAAAACAATTCCATCAAACAACAATAGGTTCCAAAGTTATCACTATTTGACATTTAAAACATATTATTTGTTTGTATATATAAATATGAGTGCAATTTTAATGTTCTATTTCACAGTAATGTTCGCGAGATCGAAATTCGGGAACCCAATTATAGCGCATGGTAACCACAGATACGGCCTTAAAAATGAGCGTGGAAACGTTGAGAAGAAACGCTGGCGCTGCAATAAATTTAGTTATGGCCATCGGTCCTCAATGATCCGATTGAAAATCAGATCGTCTTCCACAACAATAAACATACTCATTATTAGATGTGTGGCCAACTCTTTGCATTTTTTTAAATTTTATCTAACTAGGTATTGTTTTTGATCGATTCTTTATGTTTAATGTTATATATCTCTTGGCTAGGTGTTGATACTACGGTACCTAAGTGAAAGGTTTTTAGCTACCTATAGTTTATTGACGTCGTATTTCTTACCTTTTCGTATTTCATTTGTTTTATTTATACCGTCTATTCACGTCGTCGCTTTAAAAGTTAATGCTAATCTATTGTTTTTTGGTTTGATTGAATTGTGTTAAGTTTAGTGCTTGCAAAGCACTGAAAAATTCAACAGGCTTGCGAAAACGTAGCCAAGTGGTATAGACTACGCCCGGAAAGCTTAAGACACAGGGTTTGATTCCTTGTCTGACACGGTTGTATGCACAAGCTTAAACAAACTTGTGAAATAGATGATTTGTTGATTGCAGAAGTACAATTCATTGCATCGTGTTATGGCAACCGCATGCTGTACGTGGACGGCTACAAGTTCAAACGGCACAAGCACAGCAGCCGCCGTGGCCTGGACAGGTGGGTGTGCGCCAAAGCCAACTCCTCCTGGTGGTGCAAGGCCGCCATCAAAACTGTCAACGACGAGATTGTGTATTGCAACAACGTCCATAATCATTAACATATATTCACCTAGAGTTTTAGACTGTTGATATTTATGAGTATGATTTTTAATTCGCATTTAATTGACTTAAACTTCTTTGTAGCAACTTGTTGTGTGCCAAATAAAAATAATCATATTTCAATTATCTTTCATTGGCACCTATTGAATAGCACATAATAATACACTTTAATATTTTTCGTTTTCTTTTGAATTTGACAGTGCATAATTAGTTATAGAATATAAAATACAGCAGCTCATTTATTTTTGCTCATAAGGTTTGGTTTCATCTTTAGTTGAAAACTTGTAACCACTGCATGCGCGAGAATAAAGAGCCTGTCTTATTGGTCCGTTTATTTCAGAAGTCCAATTCATTGCATCATGTTATGGCAACCGCATGCTGTACGTGGACGGCTTCAAGTTCAGTCACCACAAGCACACCAGCCGCCGCGGCCTGGACAGGTGGGTGTGCGCCAAAACTAGCTCAAGCCGGTGCAAGGCAGTCATCAAAACCGTCAACGACAAAATTGTGTATTGCAACAACCAACACAATCATTATCAATAATACAATTCATAAATATGCACCCGTCGATTTACCATAATCGTATTTGAAATTGGTTGTTTGCCTAATAAAATGATTTACATTTTTATAATTATTTTCATTGAATCTCATTGAATATTTTAAATTTCATTTTCTATTACTTTTATTTATTTAATGCAAGCCTAGGTGTCTGCATGCTCTATAGACCCTCTTTTATGGACGGCTACAAGTTCCCTGTCCACAAACACACCAGCCGCGGATTTAAAGCCAGATGGATGTGATCATCCACGGCAAAGTGCAAAGCTTCTATCATGTCAGTGCTAAATGTACACAACCACTGAAAGTGTTATCATATTCGATAAAAAAAACTTGTATAAGTTACACATCAATCTCAATATTCCTGTTCAACAAATCGAGTTACTAAGTAAGATACTTTCATTAAACGATATTTGAATTGAATAAGACATGAGTTTTGATATTTAAAACGCAGTAGTTCGTTAACGTTTCGTTCGTTTGCTTATTACCTTAGGTTTTGTTTTATCTCTAGTTCCAAACATTGTAAGTTTGAAGTTTGAGTTAGTTTTTTATTATAGAAAAGATCCAAATGACATCCAAAATTGTTGCAATCACAGCATGTACCAGAATAAGAAGCCTATCAAATAGTTTTTTTTTTTTTGTTGATTTCATTACACCAAATCAGGGCAACGCATGCTCTGCTATCCAGGCAGCTTAGTCTTCACAAGCCTTCAGTCGCGAACACTTGCACGTGTGCGCGACTTGTAGGCTTGTGTGTGGGTGGGTGCGCGTCAAAAATAGTGGCACCCATTGCAGCGCCGTTCTCAAAACCGTCAAACCGTTCTCGAAACAAAAAGATGTGATTGTTTTGCAAAAATGAACACAATCACTAACGTAATAGGTTAATCAAATAAGAGTAGAGGGAATTTGAAGGAACACAATTTATGACTTCGTAACTTTGTTTGGACTAGTAGGAAGGTCAACATATCAAAAGGCTCAACCCGCACTCCTTAAGCCGGGCGGACGGGGAGTATTTTTTATAGTTTTTCGCTTAACTATCGAGAACTATCGGAAATGATAGGTGATGAAATTTGCTAAACTTACCCAAATTTTATACCAACTCCAAAAAAACCGGGCAAGTGCGAGTCGGACTCGCACACTGAGAGGTTCCGTGCCACCCTTAAATTGAATTCGGATAGGATTGAGTTAAAATTTTTTTTGATAGAATATCTATTAAGGCTTCCAAATACGTGTGCTAAATTTCGTTAGTTATGTATGTTTGTTTATCCGCTTTGTACTTTTTGAGGTATGTGTCAAAAGAAATACTATGAAGTAAAAATATCATTAGCAAAATTTTAAATTGCTTTTAAATAACTCCATAACAAAGGCTCCAAAAGGCATAAAAGACTCCGAAATTATTTTTTGAAATAAGAAGAAGACAAAGGTGTTATTACAGCCTTTTTTTCCTTTTTTTCAAGACGAGAAGACAGTTATAAAGATTGCACATAATATTTTTTAATCCATAGTATTTCTTTTTTCCCATATCTCAAAAACTACTTAATCAATTTTGATGATACTTACACTTGCCCGTATAAAGAAAGAATAACCTCGACACAATATCTTGCTGTCAATAAATTCGTAAACAATACAATTATACAAATATTAAACATACACTTGCAAAATTTTACACATTTATTCGGACGCCTAAATAGATCACCATACTAAAATATTATCCAATTTTAACGACGTTAAAAAATACAGGGCGAATTTGAAAACGGTTTAAAACTGGACTGAGTAAAACTTGCAGCACATCTTATTAGCTTTGATTTTGTAGAAGGCCTCACCTAGCTAGGTCGCATAGTTTCCGATATAAATGAGAAAAACCTAACAATTCTCCCCCACCTTCCGGCTCAAAAGGTACAGCCTGGGACTTTTGTTATGTAAACCTCTTCACAAGTCGAAAAAATGTTACGAAGTCTAAATTTCCTCTACAATCCTTCGTTGACTGAGCTATAAGCACAAGAAGGTTCTAGTTATTTCAATTTCTATTTTCTGGATGCATTCATATATTTTGCCACGATACACTGTACAACTGGGAGAGAGCCCGCCAAAGACGAGTCCAGCGAAGCGCAAGGCAACCTGGAACAAGAAAGTGTTTCGTCGGTTTTAATGAATGCTTTTAAATTCGGTTTGATTTTTTTTTTTACTCAAAATAATTAGTCTTATAGGCATAAGTGCTTTTGCAGATTTTTCAACTAAAGTAGATTTATAGTAGTAGTATTTAAATGAGGTACTTAATTGTAGAAGAGGTATTTAACTGACTCATTTGTTGCAGTGCCAAAGTATACGAAGTCCCGGTGGGGAAAACCGGTGATCCAAATCGGAAAGTACAGGTTCTCCCGGCACACTTCATCCAAGGGGTCGAAGTCCAACGTGAGATGGAACTGCACTAGATGGAGCTCCGGCTGCAGAGCTTTCCTTGTCACGGATAATGACAAGATCGTCAGTATTGGAAACCAGCACAAACATGACCAGTAGAGAGTGCTTCTTCTTGTTGTTGGTTTTGTCGTGAGAAGAAACTGTATTTAGAACTACAACTGCGTAGTTTTTCTCGTCAATGTTCACGAAAGCATCGTCAGAATCGCAAATAAAAAAAAATAGTTTTTTTTCCCTTTTTGGTTTTATCGTGAGGAGTAACTGTAGCTGAAGCTTCAGCTCTGAAACTTTCCTAGACTTCGAGAGTGACGATCGTCAATTGGGAATCAACACATAAATTGATGCCGATCATACGATATACCTCATGTTTTTGTGAAGAATCATGTGTTTGACTCGAATCCTAGCTGTTTGGCGATTCATATATGAATATTTATGGTTCATGCCTTAAACTAAATTTTTGATAATAATACCCAGTCGCAGCTTAACAGGCCTTGAATTCGTTGTTGAGTTATACACAAATCAGTACAATGGCCCGATCGTGAGGTTAAGTGCGGAAAAGACCCCAGCCAAACTAACTACCTATATACACAAATCATTTTGTAGCTAGGTGGTTGTCTTTCAAATCAATCAGTATAGGTATAATTTTTATTTTTGGAAATACGTCTTATCTTAATCATTTTTTTTTTCACCTTGTTATTGTTCCAAATTCCTTAATATGGTGTGTCCTAATGTAAGCGTAATATTGCTAGAATACCTTTTAAAATGTTTTAGTCACTAAAATCAATCGTAGCAGGTAATGAATGGTATAAACTTTCGCGAAAGTTTATTAATGTGAATGTGCATGCATGGTAGTACGTAACCTCATTCATATTATGTCATGATGCCGCAGCTAGTCTTAAAATTAAGAATTATATTATTAAGTTATTTCAGTTTTCGTCTCTTAATTTGTATGTGCCCAGCCATATCTATAAGAAATAATCATTAAAATGTACGTAACCTACCGTGCAGTTCAAATTATTTTTTGCATTGTTTCATTTCATTTATTTATTTATACTTTATTGCATGGCCAAAAATTTGTACAATAGGTGGACTTAACGCCATGTGGCGTTCTCTACTAGTCGTACCTTTGGGCTAAGCAGAAATGATTGTGGGTGGTGCGACAAATAAAAAGAAAATCAGTTACTTTTACAAAAAAATTGGTTGCCTGTAAAGTCGGTATACGGGCGAAAGTTTTACGTGACAACGACTTTTTATGTCTGTCTCTCTCGTTCTTACGCGTGCCTCTCACTCGCTCTCAGTGCTGCGCGCGCGGGCCTCTCTCTCGTTCGGTGACTCATCGTAACGTTACCGAGCGTTACACTTTTTCATAAGTGACTCCCAGCCGCAACCTAATTTAAGACGTTGTCACGTCAAAAAGGTACATTTAACAAAGGTTTTATCTACTTATAGCATCACATTCCATTCTTCTTAACTGATTTGAACTACTGGCGATATTACTATTTGTTGGGACCTAATTAATTTCATAAATCAAAAACTTGTTATTTCTTAATTTTTAGGTCCAATATACTCGTTCAACAAACGCGGGCATCCGTACGTCCAAATCAGTATATACCGCTTCTACCGTGACAAGGGATACCTGGGGCCGGGAGTTTC
Source organism: Pyrausta purpuralis (assembly GCA_963924145.1). Taxonomy (NCBI): domain Eukaryota; kingdom Metazoa; phylum Arthropoda; class Insecta; order Lepidoptera; family Crambidae; genus Pyrausta; species Pyrausta purpuralis. The sequence goes on from OZ001643.1 coordinate 28,638,819, forward strand.
GTGGACCTGCGCTCAAAAATACCGTCTTGGATGTAGAGCCACCATCACCACTATCAAGGACGAAATAGTGGAGACTACGAATGAACATAATCATTAGCTGCTAGAATATAACTGTTTTTTCAACACACTTGCTCAAAATGACGTTTTTATTCCACCGATTTTTGGCACATAATCATAGATATTAAACACGCGTGCTTTTTCTGTATATTATTGCACTAGTGCCTTTTGTTTATTAACCCGACCAATTTACATTTGTACCCTAGTACCAAGTAGTAAGTAAGAAGATGAAGCGATATAATTTAGTCGGGTTATAACTTACACAACAAACAGTATTTATGAGAAAAATAACAGTATGTACATATTTATTTAAATGGTAAATCCAGCTTTATTACTAAAAATAACTCAAATTCATTTAAAATTTTCTATAATTTGTGTTTTAAATAACGAATTATTACATTTTTAATCTTGGCTGTTGGCCGATCTAGTGCACGCCATAACCTTGCGCGCGCATCAGTTTCGCGGCAAGAAAAAAAAACAACGCGCCATTTTTCGTAAATAGTTGGCGGCTGTTGTGTGACGAATTTTGGATTAATGGCAAGTGTGTTGAAAAACGTCGTATGAAACACGTGTGCCTGTGACCATTATATACGCGGCTTTCTTATGGCGCACTCGCTTTCGCTCGTGCGCACACAATATCGCCTTGTATATAATGCTCAACTTAGCACACTTGTATCATAATGTATTATTTCAACACACTTGCTCAAAATGACGTTTTTATTCCACCGATTTTTGGCCCATAATCATAGATATTAAACACGCGTGCTTTTTCTGTACATTATAGCACTAGTGCCTTTTGTTTATTAACCCGACCAATTTACATTTGTACCCTAGTATCAAGTAGTAAGTAAGAAGGTGAAGCGATATAATTTAGTCGGGTTATAACTTACACAACAAAACAGTATTTATGCTAAAAATAACAGTATGTACATATTTATTTCAATAAATGGTAAATCCAGCTTTATTACTAAAAATAACTCTAATTCATTTAAAATTTTCTGTAATTTGTGTTTTAAACACGAATTATTTCATTTTTAATCTTGGCTTTTGGCCGATCTAGTTCGCGCCTAAGTCTTGCGCGCGCATCGGTATCGCGGCAAGAAAAAAAAAACAACGCGCCATTTTTCGTAAATAATAATTGACGACTGTGACGAAGTTTGGATTAATTACGAAGTTTAATATTAATGAAAATATCTACTTCAAGTGAAGAAAATGAAGAAAACCTATTATTAACCTCGCCGGACATACTACGTAACGAGGCGAAAAACGCGTGTGAAAGTCTTTGCCATCAAAATCGAGTGAAATGTATTTTTACTAACTGTTTTAATAATTAAAAACTTAGTAAATGAAGAGTCTTGTTTTTTACTCGCAAGTGTGTTGAAAAACGTCGTATGATACGCGTGTGCCTGTGACCATTATATACGCGGCTTTCTTATGGCGCACTCGCTTTCGCTCGTGCGCACACAATATCGCCTTGTATATAATGGTCAACTTAGCACACTTGTATCATAATGTACTATATTGATTATTTTTGAGGCTTAAATGCCATTTCGGGTAATAATTATAATTAAATAACGAAGTTTTGTTAAATTTTATGAGGCTAACCTTAGAGAATAATTTTTATTATTATATTTTCGGCAATATTGCAATGGGTTGCATGGGTATTAATATTAAGACTAAAATATATTTTTTATTAGTTTTTATTATTAGTTTTATTATTAGTCAAATTCTTTGTATAAATAAACCCTTTTGAATATTCAATATTAATAGATATTAATGTTCAATATTCGAAAGGGTTTATTTGATAAGATTATCGATTGTTATTACGATCACGGCTCAAGATTTTTTGTCCATCTCGTATAGCTTATGTTGCGTAAGTGTGACTAAGACACGCACACATAAACAATAACGGAGTTTTTACCTATTCTCGGGCGTAATAATTTTGTGGACTGGCTCTTAATCATAATCTGTGCCAAAAAGGAACAAAAATTATGTTTACAATACTTTGTTACGTACTTCAAAGATTTTTACAAAAGTATTTTTTATTATTATAAATTGTTAGGTAGAATAATTTACCATGAAAAAAGAAAATAATATGATTTTACTAACTGTAAATAGAAACACATGTAACATACACATAAAACTAAATGTCATATTAACTATTGTATGTCTGATATGGAACAGTAGGAAAATCTGGGTTAAGTGTTCAGCAAAATCCTTTGTCAAAGTGTTTTTGGCTTTTAGACTTAATTGCCATAACGGGTACTTGCTATTATAAGTACTGCGTTGTATTAATTAGTTGATTTAATTTACGGCTAATGAATCAAAACCTTATCATGACACTTCTTTGGTTAAGCTTAGTGTTAATCTAATCATAACTGTTAAGGTATCGTTATAGTATTTTGATAAGTATTTTCAGTGAGTATAAATTACGTAAAGACTATTTTCGTACTTAATAAAGCGTAACTATTTTTATAATGTTCTATTTGTGTTTAAATGAGGTATTTTTTTCAACTCCCGCTTTAACATCAACCAATATAAAATTAACTTTAAAAAAGTAAAAACCGACTTCAATACCAAAATGCACTAAAAATTCTTAAATAAACTCAAACTCATTTTTTTTTTGGAGTCGGTGCTGTGATAGGTGATGCTTGATGGTCAAAGTGATGGCACCGACTCCAAAAAGAAATTGTTTACCTAAAATGGGTTCCTTTTCTTTCAATAGTCGAGAGTTTATTTAAGAATTTTTAGTGCATTTTGGTATTGAAGTCGATTTTTACTTTTTTTAAAGTTAATTGTATTTCTTCATTTTTAGAGATTACAGGAGAATGGGGGAGAAGCAAGTTGCATCTTATGACTTTGTTTTTGAAGAAGCTACAAACTACCTATTATAAGTTCTTTCATTATAATTACTGAACTCCTAAGCGTTAAGGAGTTCCACCATCAGCTCACACCCACAATATGTTGACTACCAGACGTAACAACACGTCAACATTAAGATTCTAGTACAAAAGTACTATACGTGCCTTTAAAATTTGAGGGTTTACCTCGATTGCACCAAGATCCTGTCATCAGATCCCAAATTGGAAAAAATGGGACCAACTATAGAAGGTATACCCTCTAAGTTGGCGAAATTTTTTTTTCGAATCGGTAGACAAACGACTGAGATATGAGGCAACACAGATAAAAAAAACATACAGTCGAATTGATAACCTCCTCCTTTTTTGAAGTCGGTTAAAAATGGTAATGCTATGACCATTAGCAAGTACTTTTTAAAACTAACAATTACAACGAAATGTTTTAATGGATATTAACTAAATATTTATTTAATATCGTCAATTCATATTTTGCACTGTAGGCAATGTTTCGACAGCATCCGTTTTTCCAATATCCATGGTTACATTGGAAACAGATCAAAGTATTTGATGGCTCGATTTATGTACGAGTATGCATTTAAGAAACAAGTTGACTGTTAGGTTAGCTGTGGTATCATTCATTTTCATTTTTCAACAGGGCCAATTTTCACAACATCCAGCAAAGGGAATCCGATCATACAAATCGGTGTGTACCGGTTTAACCGGTATAGCCGCAGCAAAGGAGCTGCAGCTAAGGTGTTCCTATTGGCCTTGCAGTAAATGGAGCCCAAACGGCTGCAGGGCTAGCAACACTACCTATTAGAATGAAATCATTAAGGCCTCAAACGAGCATAATCATTAGGTATAAACCAAAAAACGAAAAAAAACGTTTTGAATAAAGATTGACATATCTGCGGAGCTCGTACTCTGTTCCGTAGCAGAGTTGGGGATTACGTCTGTAAGTGTATGTTCTATCCGGGTTGCAGTAAATTAACTATTCAAGTGTTTATTAAGGGTCCAAAACACTGTTTTGCTTCAATTATACGACTTATGATTGTATTTTAACAGGATATGATTCGATGAATGTAATAAATAACCGTAATATACGTATATCTATACTAATATTATAAAGCTGAAGAGTTTGTTTGTTTGTTTGTTTGAACGCGCTAATCTCAGAAACTACTGGCCCGATTTGAAAAAATATTTTTACGTTGGATAGTCCATTTATTGAGGAAGGCTTTAGGCTATATAACATAAAGATACGACTCATAAGACCACAGCAGCAATGAAAAATATTGCGAAAACGGGAGAAAGATATTCCTTTCGAGAGCTTCCGCTGCGTACGCTGCGAAAACCGCTTAAGTTATACACAAAAATCATGTATCACAGGGTTATTTAACATTAAGAGTTCTTTAATAAAGTCTGCGACAGCATATGTCTATCTTTTATGGTTGACTTACTACAACCTTTTTTATGTCAATAAATTTGTAAAAAAAATAATGCATTATTTTTAGAGGTGTATTATACACACAGATATATATTCTTATCAAAATAAATACATGCATCATCACGAACATTTCATTTAGAACAAAGTTGCCCTTTTTATCATTTGATTTCAATAAATATCTTAGGAGCTATCACAGTTTTAACATAACTCCGCACCAAAATAATGTTCGCAGCTTAAGTACAACGTGCGCTTGAGCTAATTGCTATAGTTGCTGGCTTCTTAGTAACAATAAAATTGCGTAAGTTTTGCGTCAATTTATTTTACTATTTTTATTCGAACATTATTTTCGTAGGTGTTTTATACACACGGGTATTGATTCTTATCAAAATAAATACATTCATCATAACGAGCATTTAATTTTAAACAAAGTTTACATCATTTGATTTTAATAAATATCTTAGAAGCTATCACAGTTTTGAAATAACTCCACATCAAAATAATACTCGCAGCTTAAGTACTTACAACGTGAGCTTGCGCTAAGTATGGTTGGTGGCTTCTCACTTACATTAAAATATGTGTTTTGCGTTGAAATATTTTCCTTATACATACCTATGGGATTAATTTTATACAAAACTACCTACCCTTAACATAATTTCATTTCAATTTATATCTTAGAAAAAAATGCAATTTTAAATTTCTTCGCAACAAAATAATGCACGCGCTGGGAGCTCAAGTACGACGCGCGGCGCAGCGCGCGCATGTGCCATGCCGCTGATCGGCCGGCCAGTACCTCTGAAAGGCACCAAATACATTTGTCATCACGACCATTTCATGTTGAACAAACATGCCCTGTTTATCATTTGATTTTAATTAATATCTTAGAAGCTATCACAGTTTGGAAATAACTCCACATCAAAATAATACTCGCAGCTTAAGTAGGTACCTACCTACACGCGAGGCTGGCCTCTCACTTACATCTATACTAATACTAGCGGACCCAGCGAACTTTGCTTCGCCCCTAGCACCGTCCCGCCCCGGCCCCGTCTCGCCCAGCTTCGTAATTTTAAAAGTTAAGAAAAACACTATAATTTATTAGTTATCGAGCGGGATGAAATATGGTCAAATTACTAAAATGGCTATTTTTTAATGCCACATTATAAAAAAATAAAAACAAAAAATTCGTCCAAAAATTTAAAAAAATTAAGGGTGAACTTATTACTTAGGGGTATGAAAAAAAGATAGTAGCCGATCCTCAGACCTACTGAATACGCATATAAAATTTGGTAAGAATCGGTGAAGCCGTTTCGGAGGAGTACGGGAACGAACATTGTGACACGAGAATTTTATATATAAGATTACAAAGCTGAAGAATTTGTTTGTTTGAACGCGCTAATCTTGGGAACTACTGGACCGATTTAAAAAATATATTTTTGTGTTGGATAGCTAATTTATTAAAAAAGGCTTTATCAGGCAGCGACAAGAGGGGAAAAAGCAAACTCAAAACGCGCGGATGAAGTCGCGGGGGACCGCACGTATATTTATAAAGCATCTTATTTGTGTGTCATTTTACCATTGTTTTAATGAGTGCTCTAAAGCAAACTTACTGGGACATTTATCACCATTTTAATTACTTTTTTTTTTTTAACTTTGCTGCACAGTGAGTTTTAGTTTTGGCGGAATGGATGCCTTGTGGCATGTCAGCCGCTTAGGAATAGAGAGAGCGAGATTATTAGCTTAATTAATTGATTTATGAATAGCTATCCAGAAGTACCTGCTTCATTATTCATAAAATAAGGTATCTTTAAAAAAAAGACAGCGTCTGTCCATTCGTTTCGGTAGCAGATAATCTTGGATGAGGCGAACTAACTACGAGTAAAACAGCACAAGTATTAAATATATAAGACTTAGGTTTTAAAAAGAGAAAGTGTTCACAAATATATTCTCTCAATATTCAGTTGATCTATTGTCATTTAAAGTAATTTCAGTCTCATGTCGTAACTGATATTTTAATGGTTTTTATTATTTTTCACTCCTCGTATCTTTTTTTTTTAATAAATGAAAGTATTTAATTAGAGGTATGGGAGTATAATAAGTTAATAACATAAAAATAATAAATAAATGTTTGCAATTTTATTTCTGTTTAATTTCAGAAGGCGTAATCTACACAACGTCCATATTCGGGAAGCCGGTGATTCAGATCGGGCGCTACCGATACAGCCGAAGAAGCGACTGCAGAGGTCCGAAGGCACAGTGGGTGTGCAGCCAGTGGAGCCGCGGCTGCCGCGCGTCTATCACCATCATCTGTGATGAAATCATCAAGAGCTCCAACACCCACAGCCACTAATGTGGATTGATCTTACACACGAACGGCTATGGTTAGCGATGTGACTACAGCCACCGATAACAGGACATATTAACACACTGTAAAAAAAAACGAAAATAATAATATTTAGTTTTCATTGCACTGTGAGTTGTACAATCGGCAAACTTAGTGTTTAGGGCTCCTACCATAATGCTGAATATAATACCATATGTGTAATCAGTGGCAGAACATTTGCAATCCCTTCTCATATTATAGTTTAAAGTTTTGTCTCGTCATGTCTTTAATGTACCACGGGTAGTGGTCACAAGAAAGCTGCTGCAATGCAATGTTCTGAAAATCGACATTTAGCGTATCAACACTACAGTACTGTAAGCTGGTCATTGGTCTGCGGAGATTGGAGAATATCGAAGAACATAGATATTATTACCACAATACATTTACAAGACTCAAATCTACTAACGTTAATTTAAGTTTAGTTTGTTTACATTTCTGTTAATTTCTTTATTACCTTTTAAAGCAAAAAAATATGATTCCTAAACACTTATAACTAAACACCAGTTTATGATATTTTCAGTATGAATGTTTTATAGTTTTTATTTCAATCGTGTTATCGTAGTTATTTTACTGCGCTCTACTTCATACATGTAGTAAAAAACTGTTTTCCTTTTCATAACTTTAGCCATTCACACTCGCAGAAGCACAGTGTACTTCGATTCTAATATCTAAAATATGATCTCTTTCTGTAAAGAGTTGGACACCACAATACGAATCGTCATCTCAGTTCAAAGTGCTCACTCTAATACTTTTAGAATTATTTGTCGAATGTTAAGATTATATTTTCAATTATTATGTTCGGTATAATAGGACACACAAAGAGTCATATACTTATTTTAAGAAGTATTTATAAAACTGCCAAAACATGAAGACTAAATTTTCTTTACAAATCCGGACCGGTAGAAAAAGGTCCTGTGAAAGAAATCTAGTGGCATACTAGTATAGAACCCAATTTCAAGTTAGGCCACACAGTTTAAAAGTGAAAAATGGCATAAGAAAAGGCTTATATTAAAAAAAATATTATTTACTGCGTGTTGCAATCTTTAGTTTAACTAAGTAACCGCACACCATAATTGAGTTGCTAGTTTTTGCCCTCGTGTTTCTGTTTGCCGACCTTGTGCAGTGGGTAACAAATAAAAATATTTTCAGAACTAAAATTCACACTATCTCGTTTCGGAAGGCCAGTGATGGAGTGGGGCCTGCAACGGTTCAACCACTACTCGACGCGTGCGCACGGCCTGCGTGTGTGGCGATGCGTCAAGTGGGCCAGCACCAACTGCCGGTCTTCTATTACTACGACACAAGATAGCAAAATCCTAAAAGTGTCAAAATTTCACAACCACTAGGGTCTTAGCAGCTCATAGTTTTTTAAGAATTAAACTTATACCTTTACACGAATTAGTGTAAAGGGTCTTGATGTTTCGCATTAGGAGTAGTAAGTGCCACTCTAGATAATATCATTTTACCCATCATTCCAAAAAAACACACACGTCAAAAAAAAGTGATCGCTAACTTTTTTGATGTCTGTACTTAATCTAGTCAATATTATTATTGAATGCTGTTATTATGATATTCTTTTAAAATCGATAAGTTAATACTTTAATACAGTTTTACCAGGTACCTAATAAGTCTATATAAGACGGCTCACGTTTTATTCTTAACTCATAATATAACATTGTAAATGCCATGCAATTGACCCTTAATATTGAACTATTGAAGTTTTCATCCAAGTAGCAATTAAAAATAAATTTAATTATAACATACACTGTAAATATATCAGCAGTCGATGAAAACAGTGTCAAACAGACTTATTTTTCAAACTATCAATTATATTTTTAACTTTTAATTATATTTTTCAACTGATTTTATCCATATTTACGTATTTCATTTTTCAATGGTGTAGAACCGGTTATATTTTTTTAGTTTGGCTGTGTAAGTAATTTCCATAGGTACAAATAAATCGTTGCTTATAATTGAACAATGCTTAAGTCTCCAGCCTAGGCTTTACGAGACCTCTGAGATAGGCTTTTCAAAATTCTCGATATGGAATCGAAAACCTTATCATTATATTTATTGTAGTTTTGTCATTGTAATCAGCGGGCTCGCGAAGCTGTCTTACTTGCTGGTGTTGTTAATATTTCATGTATGTCCTACGACACCATGTTTGAGGCTCAGATTAGTAACTGCACACTGCACAACCTCTTACTTAGCGTCTTCTATGTGATTTTTGTTTTTAATAAATACAAATAATTAAACTATTAAAATTGCTGCAAGAAGATTAAGCTCTTTCTATTGAATCATCTTCTTTCAGATCCTCCGGATCATCTCTTCCGAGAAAGTAGGTAGGATGGTCAAGGTTTTTTACGAGCTATCTATTCTATGGAAAGCAGCAAATATAACTGTTGATAAATAGAAAACAAAATCAAGTGCGTAAACCATATTTTAGTTTTATTTGTTTTTGTCACAAATACATATAAGGACCAGACTGATATTTGTTAATAAGTGTACTGTAACCGATGTACTCAATAATAAGTAGTTATGTAATTTGGTCGTATCTTAATATTCTTCTGAATTTTCCAGAAGCAATTTTCTACAAGACGAGGTTCGGTAGTACAGCGCTTTTGATCGGACAACATCGCTTCTGCAAAAACTATGAAGTTAATAAAAAAATATCCTGGAGGTGCAATAAAAAGAAAACGGGTTGTAAAGCCAGTGTCACCTCGTATGATAGTGGTGTAGTATTTATGATGCCTCCATAAATACTACACCTCATAATCACAGCTAGAATGAGGACCACTCTTCAGTGAAGTAAGGACGTAAGATGACATTGTTTAAATATTAATTTGTATAAGCAACTGTGGAACGCTAAATACTCGTGGTTGGTGTAATAAAAGTCGTGAAGATTAAGTTAAGTTCTTTTTTACAAACGTAAAATCAAAAGAAATGTACATTATAAAATACAAATATAATTGTATAAATTAGAATAAGAATAACTAAGTAGCAAAAAAGCCAAGATTTAGGTTAAACATTAAATTATAGTAGGGTTTAATTGCACTTTAGTAAACTAATTAGTATTTATTATGTCGCTATCTGCATTTTCCAGAAGCAATCTTATTAGAAAAAAATATTTAAGACTTTTAGTGTATTTTGGTTTGAAGTAAGTTTTTTTTAAAGTTATTGAAAATTGACGGCCAGTCGCATGGCCTCGCTCTCACCTTATGGTTAGTCATGATGCGCGCGAGTATGGACCTCGTGTCTAATGCGTCCAACCCAAGTCATTTTGTAACAATATGATGATGCAATATTCAACGTGCTTATCTTTTTGAGTAAAACAATATCTTTCAGAAGCAGTCTTCATCCGGAACCGCTTTGGCAATATAGCTCTTGTGGTGGATTCGCATCGATATAGCGAGGTTTATGATCTTAATGGCAAGATGTCTTGGAGGTGTGTCAAGAGGAACGGAGGCTGTAAGGCGCACTGTTACACCATCGATGGCGTGCTCGTGCATTCCACTCCACATAATCATGACTAAGGGAAAAACTTCATATCCTACATTTTTTGTCTTATTTGTCTAACAAAACCCCTTTCGCGGCTGAAAGTGAAATACAATTCCTTTTTTACATCCACTTTTAATGAGGATAATACATCGAATGCCTTAATCATTACATTATTAAAAGTTGATATATAATTCCTTTTAGTAAAAATATTTTGTGTCACATAAATCGCAACTAAAATCTGTTATTTGATTTAGTAAATGATTTTTATTTATTACTAGCGGTCCCCCGCGACTTCGTCCGCGCGTTTTGAGTTTGCTCCCTCCCCTCTCGTCGCAGCGTCATGTTTAATATCCTAAAGCCTTTCTCTATAAATAAGCTATCCAACACAGAAATATTTTTTCAAATCGGTCCAGCAGTTCCTGAGATAAGCGCGTCCAAACAAACAAACTCTTCAGCTTTATAATATAATTAGCGCAAGCGCACTTTGTACTTAAGCTGCGAGCATTATTTTGGTGCGGAGTTATGTTAAAACTGTGATAGCTCCTAAGATATTAATTGGAATCAAATGATATAATGGACAACTTTGTTCTAAATGAAATGCTCGTGATGATGAATGTATTTATTTTGATAAGAATAAATACCTGTGTGTATAATACACCTTTAAAAATGATGCATTATTTTTTTACAAATTTATTAACATAAAAAGGTTGTAGTAAGTCAACCATAAAAGATAGACTTATGCTGTCGCGGACTTTATTATAGAACTCTTTATGCTGAATAATCTTGTGATACATGATTTTTGTGTAACTTTATCGGTTTACGCAGCGTACGCAGCGGAAGCTTTCAAAAGGAATATCTTTCTCCCATTTTCGCAACATTTTTCATTGCTGCTGTGGTCTTGTGAGTCGTATCTTTATGTTATATAGCTTAAAGCCTTCCTCGATAAATGGACTATCTAACACAAAAATATTTTTTCAAATCGGACCAGTAGTTTCTGAGATTAGCGCGTTCAAACAAACAAACAAACAAACAAACAAACTCTTCAGTTTTATAATATTAGTATAGATTATGTACACACGACTTTTTGATTTTGACAACATTAACAGCTAATTAATGCGATGCAAACGCGCGTTAGTATCGATACAGTCGCGATGCCGAAGCTGGAAATTGTCAAATTATAAACTGAATTAGCATCGATACTAAATTAAATCTGTTCATTGCGTGAGTCGCGATGCTGAAGCGCGTTATCAAAATGCGCGACTGCATCGCTGCTAAAAGTCGCAGTCAGGGGTCTCAGAATGCGAAGCTAGTCCTCCTAATAGGATAGTACAAATACTACAAAACAACCGCAGTACCGGACAGAAGGCGATGTGGTTTTGCAGCAAAATAACTAGGAGCCAGTGCCGAGCGTCCGTCATTGTGTGCGGTGATACCATCTTGTGCATCAGGAATTTACATTCTCATGACGATCTGACTTACAGATCAGGACAACTCCGCGACTGCGTACTAGTAAGAAGGTATAAATTTATTGATAGCTTTAAAATTTTTCTTTTAGTAAATATCTGTATTTTTGGTGAATTAAAATGAGGTATAAATATGAAATACCTAATTAAAAAAGTGGTTTACAAATAAATATATGGGAACGAAGTCCGTACCTAACATATTATTATTTTATTTTACAAAATGTTTTCAAATAAAGAAGTGATTACGTATGCTTTCAGAATACTTCCTTTCGCAAACAAAAACTGGCAAGCCATTAATTGTGGTGGGCAATTACAAGTTCTATAAGAACAACAGAAGTAGTGGTCTTAAATCATCCTGGTTCTGCTCCAGGAAGTCCCAGAATCCACCCTGCAGAGCTTCCCTTATGGCAGTTGACGGTGTAATACTTCACTTCAACGGTGAACATAATCACTAACCAAATATGTAACTAAAATTATTGAGAGTATCTACTTTTTTTTCTGCATCATCTCCGCTGGTGAATATATAATGTTAATATGAGGTTGTATTGAAAATTTTTGTCATCTCTTGTCGTCTTTAGTTTTAATGCAACTTGTATCAACACAATAATAGTCAAATATAAACACAATGTGAAACAAAATCAGGACACCTTTCCGTCCGTTTTTATTTGCTTGCTGAAAGTTGTATTCTTTTAGAATAATATCAGTGAATAAAAAAAACCTACTTTTTAGTTTTAAAAATATCTGTGTTCAGCGATTTATAACTTAAGTTGTGAGTTTTGGTTTATGGATAAATTATGTCGTTTAAAAGGATTGTAAAGATTTTTTACAATATTTGTCAAGCAACGTAATATGGCTTAGTCATTATCTTTTAGAGTCTACATTCTGCACATCATTATACGGAAAGACTATTTTTAAGTTCGGAAAGAATTTTTACCGAGAGGCGTATCACTATAGCGATGGAAAAAGGATAAAATGGGAATGCAAGAAAGGATCCTGTCCCGCCAGAGTTGTATCGCGAGATGGCGTCGTTATCAGCATTATTGGTAAACACAACCATTGAGGATTCACAAATCAATTGTAAGAAATAAGTTGTTTTTGAGTTAATTGATTTATTGTAAAATTTTTAGTTTGTAAATCGCCAGATATGCTTGAAATTTTAATTTCGAATGTAAACCATTTGTATGAGTTGATGACTAGTAGCGTCAAAACATGCCGTACGATATTTCTTCATGATGTCAGTTCTGTACGCTAGTAATTGTAGTTCAATGACTTGAATGAGCAATTAACGTAATATTACTTGTCAATATTAATGGACAGAAATCTTGAAGGTAAAACAAAAATTTTGGCCACTTCACAACGTCATTTGTAATGAGTTCCAGCGCCCAAGTTCACGACCACTCGGTTTGGAAAGCCAGCCATCCAACGGGGCAAGTATCGCTTCAACAGGAATAACAAGAGCACAGGACCCAAGGTCCTGTGAGTCTGCTGCCGTGTCAGCTCTGGGTGCTGCGCCACCATCACCACGTATCAAGACAAGATCAGATCATTAAGGAGAACACGGAGCTTAATCACTGATGGAAAATAACTATCAAAAATTAAAGTGTTCTTTTACATTTTTGGTGACAATATCGCATTTCCAAATGCAAACTAAACTAGCCTTACCTATTGGTATCGATATATATTGAAGTTACTGCTGCTGGACAGAGGGCTTTATCCTATTAACTGTGTAGATAATAGGATAATAATAGGTAATGTTCAGGACAAAAACTACGTCAAATAAGTATTTTTTATTGTTGTTAATAGCGGTGCCAGTTCCTAACAACACAACGCAATGCTTGATAACTTGGTTCTGTGTTATTTTTTCGATTTTGTTAACTTATAAATTTACAGGAAATTTTATTCAGAAAAGATCGTCGTGTTCATGTATTCGTTTAGTCCTTACTCTAATGTAAACATCGAAATCCATAAGATAAGAAGATCTACGTAATATAGAATATGAACAAAGCCTCGTGCTTATTATTATACATATATTGTTATTATAAGTACGAGCGTATATTCAAACAAGAAACAAATAAATAGTTGAATAATTAGTATGAAAAATGCTCTTAAAAGTCTTAAATAAACTTTTTACCCTTGAAAGAAAAGGAAACCGTTTTAGGCGAACAATTTCTTTTTGTTGGCGACGAATGCATCGACGACTTCCGTAGTGTAGTGGCTAAGCACGTTGGTTTCAAGGCGTCGCCGCTTCGAAGTCTCGGGTTCGATTCCCGGTCAGGTCAATATAGAAATTAAAATTTTCTATATTGTCTCGGGTCTGGGTGTTGTGGTACCACCGTTGTGTCTGATTTCCATAACATAAGTGCATTAGCTACTTACTTTGGGATCAGAGCAATGTATGTGATTGGTGTCCAACACAAAAAAAGATGAAGAGACTTTATCACTTTTTGATTTAGAATTGATCATAGAGGAACAATTACTGAAGTATCCAGAATTACTTTTGACAGCATTCATTTTACTTAAGCAAAAGTAATTGCTTTTGCTTTACTAAAAATACGGGTGTCACTATACCTACATGATATTAGTTATAAACTTTTGCAGTGTTTTTCTTCGGTTGGTCATAGTGTCCATTTATTTTTATTTTTCAGAGCAAGCTGTGTTTAGTACTTCTCGATATGGTAAGCCCGTGATTGAGATTGGGCCGTATAGGTACAACCAGTACCGCCACCATAAAAATACGGGTCCTAAGGCCACGTGGACATGCGTAAAGGCCAGGCGTGGGTGCAGGGCCACGTTAACCACGATCGATAACGTTATCATTAAGGTTAACAACAAGCATATTCATTAATGAGTCAAATTTCTTGATTTTGCAAATAATTAATGTTAGTTAATTATGTATCTAACTATCTGATTTTGTATTGTACATATATGATTTTTGAAGGTACATGATCAACATGGGACATAATTGGTGATTTGTAGTTGTTTTTTAAAATACATAATAAATTAATACAATTTATAGATTTTTAAGTAATATTATTTTACTTGGTGTAAGTAATTTACAAACGTCTTTATCTAAATATTTTGAAGCATGTTACGATTGCAAGCTGGTTTCATTCCATAATTAGTACACACATTGCCAAAATATTCATAACGTGGTGATTTTGTATTTTTGATCGTCTTCCAGAATTCAAAGCGATATTCACTACCTCTCGGTGCGGTAAGCCTGTGATCCAGATCGGGCAGCACCGATTTAACAAATACCATCGATGTAATGGCCCAAAGGCTCGCTGGCAGTGTGTCAAATCCCGCAATTTGAACTTCAAAGCTACGTTGATCACATTTGATAACGTCATCGTCGAGTACAAAAACAATCACTGCCACGATTGATCAATACCTTTAGGCATCCCAAAGTCAGTCCTCAGTTGTGTATCGCAACATAATAATGAGTTCTTGTTTTATTTACAATTATACGTGGTGCGCAAAAAGTGTACGTATCTATTTGGAAATTCCGTCGGAATCACGAATATATATTCTGATAAACTCACGGCATGGTAATAAAATGTTTTATAAGGCAACTAGTAGTAGTACTAGTAGGTCGATTAATTTTTACCTATAATATAGATCTTTTAGGTTTTGATTCCTTGTATGTACACTTTTAAGGCAAAGTCATAATATTTACAAAAAAACTCGCTCGCTCGCTCATGTAATTTACGTACAGGTGTTGGTTTTAATTCTTTCAGAAGCACAGTTCACCACTTCTAGATTCGGTTAACCGGTGATCATGATCGGCAGGCACCGATTCAACAAGTACCATCGGTGCAAGGGCCCAAAAGTAAAATGGAAGTGTGTGAAATCGACCAATCGCTGTAAAGCTGCTCTGACCACTGTTGATGACGTCATCGTGGACTATAGCAACTGTCATAACCATTAATGAAGGTTTTGAACATTTTGAAATCTCACATATTATTAACGACACGTGTAAAATATGTGACCAAACACTATCTCTAATACCTTTTTATCATTTTGGTGGCGTGAATGATTTTAGTAAACAGGCTAGAGTGAACAGGCTTCTTCTAGGTGAGCTAGCTCCATCGTAGTCTCTGACTATGCCACGTTTGGTCTAATCCGGTGACAAGAGCGAACCCATTTAAAATAAAATAAAAAAGGAAAAAAATATTTTTACATTTTTGATAATTCATAAATGTGTAAGCATTTAAGCATTGTAATATTTTGTAACTCCTTTTTAGGTTCTGTAGCCGAAAATAACGGAACCCTTATAGTTTCGGCAAGTCTGTCTGGCTATTTATCTTTCTGTCTGTCTGTGTTTGTATATATAACTTTGTTCTTTATACAAACACTAATATAAACATAATTAAGTGGAAGTAAGTGGATTCCCTAATTCAGTTAAAATTGACACGAAACCCTTATTAAAAAAATAAATAAATAAAATAAAATGAATTTTATTTCAGGTACTTAGTGCCCCATATCGAATACAAAATTTAAATTTAAAATTAAATTAAATTTACTGAAATAAATTTAGAAAATACATTGAAATTAAAATTAAAATTACAAATTATAACATAATAAATAGTTATATTTCATCAATAATGAAATATAATTATATAACATACATTTTGGTAATGTCATAATAAAATCGGTAACAATGTCAAACATACTTCATATTATTATGAATAATTTGTCAAACATATAAACTATTTGAAATACAGCCTGTATTATGGGATTTTTACAAAGCTGCAACCTTTTATGAAACGATAATCTCAGTCGCTTTAGGACCGTATTATAATAAACAACAACAACGTCATCAACACAATATTCTGCAAACATGCCAGATGCGCTACACCGCCAGGGCAGCCGCAGCATTGCACGGAAGGCATTATTATATTGAACACGAAGTATATTGTTCGTACTTTGTTTGTAGCTGGACCACAGCTGAGCGGTGTAGAACGCCTGACAATGCGCTTTAAAGAGCGTCACCTTTACCTCGTTCGAGCTATCCGCGAATCTTCGCGCCAACATATTACCCTTCATGGCCACCATTCGCTTTTGTCGCTCGAGATCATCATCGTCATCGAGATTATCAGTCAAATGGTGACCTAGGTACTTAAACTTGGTAACAAGTTGAAGCGGTGAGTTACAAAGTGTTATGGGAGGAACCTTGATGGGTTTATTATTGTGTTTAAAAATCATTAACTCGGACTTTTTTACATTGTAAACAAGACAGTGTTGAGCGGCATATTTTTCGCGAGTCCGACTCGCACTTGGCCGTTTTTCATATTTTTGAAGTGTATAATTGCATTATACTGCCTGTTACGAAATAAAGACGGAAAAGTATACATTTTGTTATTAGTCTAGATACGATCTTAGTTTTTTTATTTCTGTGTAGTAGCTATTATATGGTATTTTTAAACATACTTTTTTGTGGTTTGGAATGCGGGTGTTGCCAGTTTTATGTGTGCTTTATTATTCTGCTCTATAAGTTTTCTTCAGGGCCTATTTTCACAACCTCGCATTTTAGAATACCAGTTATTGTGATAGAAAAGCATCGTTTCAACAAATACTGTTGAAGTAAAGCCCTAAAGCGACGTGGGTGTGCGTCAAGGTAGCGGGCGGCTGCAGGGCGACTACTTTCACTACTTTCGAGGATGTAATTGTTAAGGTCAATGACAATCATAATCATGACTAAGTATTTATGAGCCGTAAAAAACTTCATTTAACGTGTGTTTTGTATATGGTGTGTCAAATAAGGAGGATGACGTGGATATGCACGAAATACCCAAAATGTAAGGCCACCCTGTACGCGTACGAAAACGACAATAAGAGCGAAAAACGCACATGTACACGATTGAATATTACGTAAAACTCAGTTTAATTACAGAGTATATAAGTCACATGAACCTTATAAACTGTCGGCGCCTGTTTAATAAGAAATACTTACTTAAGTAACAATAATTCTGTAAATAAACAAACACATTATAATGAGTTTAACCTGCGATCTAGGTAAATTAAAGCGGAAAATAAATATTTGACACCAATGTTTCTTTTTCTTGTCTACTTTTGAGTACCTGATAGTTACCGTCCATATTTTTTGCTAATAGTGTTCGTGCAATTAACTTCAAGCAAACACTAAATGTTTTTTCAACATTTTTGTTCCCTGGAAGCGATTCTGACTTTACCGTTAAGCTCAAACTTTATTTAACTGATTACTAATGCAAAAAAATACTTTAAAAAAAATCTGTTGTAAGTATGTGGTATTTAATTTTTAAGCATTATTCGCTACTTCACAACGTGGAAAACTACTGTTGGAGGTGGGACAGTATCGGTACTATCGGTTAAAATAAGGGAAACCCTTCAGCATGGCCAACCACAATTTTTATTGATGAAGTGTCATTGATGGATGTGTGGGTTAATCGTTGATATTATTTTTTCAGTGCCAACTTTTAGCAAATCCGTAAATGGGTTCCCGGTTCTAATGTTGGGGCACTATCGGTACAACATCAAGCGCACTGCGGGCCCCAGAGCCGCGTGGGTCTGTGCCAAGTACCCAAAATGCAGAACTGGTCTTATCACTATCAACGGAGTAATAGCCAAAATCAATGGGGTACATACTCACTACTAATCAATAATTTCAATTTTAATGTTCTATCTCAAAAGTACCTATTCATATTATGAATTTTAAATATGGTTGATGTAAGACTAATGCAGTATTTAATGGTCACAAAGTGTAAATAAAAAATGAAATACCTTTAATTTTTATTATGTACTTTGTGTTGCAAATAAAGGAACTGATATTATATCAATATCAGTTCCTTTATTTGCAATATGGAATAACCGATAGTTTGAGAATTGTAATCATACTGCTTCTTGTCCTTCTTCTTCCTTCCCTATTGCCATCCTCGGTCGGGTCTCCTCACACATCTGCGCCAGGATATACTATCTCGGGTTGTCTTCTCGGGTATTTGGGCTTCCTCGAGGTCTCTCTTGATCTTAGACCACTAGGTGAGAGGTGGGCGGCCTATGTCTTTCTTTTGTTCAGGCAGGTTCAAATCGATATGATCATACTGCAAACTGTATACATGCATAACATAATTATAATTGATTTATTAGACAGTGTAATGCATCCTTCATATTGCAACATGTGAATTTAATCATAAATTAATGACCTTATTCCAAACGATTTCTTTTTCTATTTAGTTTTCCGTACACAACTTTTATTCAATTGTACTTTTAAGTGCGCTTGTGATCTTGGAATAGTAAGTTGTAGTCTTGAAATGTATCAGCTAGAAAAAAACATACATTGCTTACTTCATTGCATGTCTAAACTAAAAATGTTTACGTTTGCTAATTACTGGTAGCTGAATTTCTTGCCATTTGCCAAAAAAATCTCAAACAAAATTACTCGTAAGAAAAAAAAACTGATAATGTTCCTAGCTAGCCTGCCTGACAAAGCTCTGATTGATTTTTTCTTCTATTTATTTAATTGACTTTCTCTTCCAGAGGTCGTGTTCACTACTCCGCGGTTCGGCAAGCCTGTCATCATTGTGGGCCACTATAGGTTTAATCGAGATTATCACTATAAAGGAAAGCCAGATGGGTGTGCGCTAAGTATCCAAGGTGTAAAACTACATTAACAACTGTAGATGACGTGATATTCAAAGTGAATTTGGAGCACACACACTAATGTTCCTGAAATATTATTATCACAAGTATTCGGCAAGACGGGTCTTTACCTTGAATAAAACTTATATGTGAACCGCGAAACTGAGACGTTTCTGACGTTACTTTTGTCGTCCTCTCCCCCCAAACTATGTTCTTCATATTGTTATTATGAATAAAATGTATTTCTTTTAGGTGAAATAAAGATCGTTTTATACATAAGGATGATACGGAGTTCATTAATTACGAGGGAAATGAAAACTAAGGCTACAAAAGTGACGTCAAGAATGTCTCGCTTTGCGGTCGACCTACAGAAGTAATTTTATTTTTCATTGTTATCATTACCCACTACTCGACGTTTCGGCTAAATTGCACCGGCAGTGAGCACGAGCCAACCCAATTTGCAATGCAAAGGGCAAGTTAAAAAAAAATCATTTTTTAGTCTCAGATTATCTCTAGATAAAGTATCAGTTTAAATTGATTTAGGAACTACACCAACTAACCGGAGATGGCATAATCTCAACCCTACTTCACAAATCAAAGCGTTTTAGATGTGTTGCCGATATCCAAAATGCCAGGCCCCTGT
Organism: Pyrausta purpuralis; assembly: GCA_963924145.1. Classification (NCBI taxonomy): domain Eukaryota; kingdom Metazoa; phylum Arthropoda; class Insecta; order Lepidoptera; family Crambidae; genus Pyrausta; species Pyrausta purpuralis. Next base: position 28,658,773 of record OZ001643.1, read on the forward strand.
GTTGACAATCGATATTAGTAGTAATCGTCATAGGTACAGGGACAGGTACATTGAAGTTTGCTTTGCGCCCCTAATAAACGAAAATATACTAAAAATAAAATTTTCTAGGCTACCTACTTACGAAGTAAACACAAACAGATTTTAATTTACGAAATATTTGAATAACACGTAGTTTTTGAGGATTGTCCAATGCGTTAAGAGAATAAAAAACATTGAAAAAGTTCAATAAAAAGCAATTTAAAAAAAATGCTACGACGTTAATAATGAAGTAAAATATTATTTCTCTAATCTCCCGACCAAAATGTATAAGCGTACGTAAGTACTTTTTCTCCAGAGGTGCTCTTCACCACGTCGCGTTTCGGCAAGCCCGCCATAATGGTCGGGAGGTACCGGTACAACAATAGAAGAAAATAAAAAAACTAAAAAAAAAAACTAAAAAAAAACTAAAACATCCACTACAACAACGGCCACAGAAACACCTGGATCTGCGCCAAGTACCCCAAGTGTAAAGCCAGCATTTGCACTATCGAGAACATGATTACGAAGATTTTGAAAATGCATACCCATTATTAAGGGGTAGGAGTTTAATAAGTTTGTAATTAATTTTAGATTTTAAAATTTAGATTTAATTAATTTTTAACATATACATATGAGGTGCTGGTAGCGCAGTAGTGGCAGGTCTTTGGTCGAAACAGAAGATAACCTACGGTGTGGTCATGTTTGGATGGCACGTTAAGCTATTTGTTACAGCTAATGTCGGGTGATATTAGTAGTTAAGTAAGGGGCTGCGCGGATAGATAAAATCATACAGCAAGGTTGTTCGCTTGCCTTGCAGACGTCTCTTATTATTGTATCCTGATAAAATGCCAAGACCTGGTCTTGTGCCTAAAATATTTTCTCTGTTTTAAGTTCAAAGAATTGTTCATTGTGGCAGATGCAACTTTAAATATTTTGCTATTCATTGTTTTTTTATTATTATTTACAGTCAATTTAATTTGTAAACTAATTAATATATTTTTCTTAAAGTATTATTATATTTTTAGACATCGGGCACTTTTGCTATTTTTTATTTTATCTTCATCATTATCACATTCGAAATTCGAAATTTTAACCTTTATTTTACTATGTGTTAAATAAAAGTCATTATCGTGGAAAGGTACTTCTGAATAAAGGCTATAAATTATCCCAAGGTTTTCCACGGCAAGTGGTTGGAAGCTTTTTTTTTAACCATAGTGATCCTGCAATATTTACAGATCAATTAATATTCGTTTTGTATTTGATTGATAGTTGCTTATTCCTAACATAAATATATTTTATATTTCGAGATGTTTGTGTTCACTACTTCGCGACTTGGGACCCAGTAATTCAAATAGGAATTCTTTGCTATGATAGCTACCACCGGATTAAGGGACCTAGGTGTTTCTGGTTGTGTGCAAGATATCCTAGGTGTAAGGTGTCTATTAAAGCTTATAATGTAAAAATTGTAAAAACAAGATATGATCACACCCACGATTGATAAAGGCAAATGTTTAAAAATATATAATGTTTTCTATTCTTCATCTCTAACTTGAGATGCGCTCTCGGTAGTGCAGTAATAGCTATTCTTTTTTGTTTCTTGCATTCCTCTTGACCTTCTTTTACGACGTGACTTTGACTTTCTTGGTTGAAATAACTTCTTTGATGCCTCTCTATTGCCTCTTTTCCTTCTACTGTTCCTTACAAGATAATATCTAAAAACCTGTCATGTCGTATCAGGAGTCCTGTCATATTGCCCATTCTATTATTTTTAGGCTTGTGTTTTCAATTATTGGCCCGATAATAAATAATTCAAAGAGATTTTCATATTCATAGTTTTTCAATATAAAATATACTTTCAGGTCAAGGTCTGATTCTGCTGCAAACGAGGAAGGGAAAACCGTTGCTTCAGATTAACAAGCACAGATACAATTGCAAGAGGATCACGGGTCCAAAAACCTACTGGGCGTGCAATCAGGCCCATAAGGCTTGCAAGGTATCCATCGTGACCCTTCATGACGTCATCGTCAAAACTAATAATGAGCACAATCATGCGTAATTATTAAACTTATATTATTAGGTATTTTTAGTTTTATACCATGCTGTTATGTGATTATGGCATATATTATAGCAGTTTTATGTGATTTGCTATTTTCGAATTAGGCTTGAAAGGGTTGTGTGAATTGAATCTTGATTAGTCCTTCAGATCCCCTTTTTTTTTAAAACGATCTCAAATGTTTAAATAACAGTGCAAACGATGAGACCTTATATCACAGAGTGCGAATGTAATAATAATAATAATAGTCCCCCTAGCCGATTTCGACTACGGTGGCCAGTCATAACAACTAACCGACTGCGCGGGACATATTAAAAGTCATTTATTTATGCAAATAGGCTCTCTGGGGGCACTTTTACACGTCACAATATAAACCCTACCACAGCTTCGGGACAATTGTGTCAATGCCTCTTTTCAAAATATTTACAATGTTTGTAGTGATCATGCAAGTCCATACATTATTATCTTTTAAATAATCATCTACTCTATAATACCCTTTCGTCATAAGGGTTTCTTTAATAACAGTTTTAAATTTATTAACCGGTAAGTTTACAATGTGTTCTGGTAGTTTATTGAATTTTTTTATAACTTTGCCCATGAAAGAATTACCAACCTTTCGAAACCTAAATTGTGGAAAAGCAAGCTTATCCTAATTCCTAGTATTGTATTTGTGTATGTCATTATTTTTCGTGAGTGAAAGTATTTTTTTCCGTACATACATTAAATTTTCGTAAATATATTGAGAGGCTAGAGTTAATATTCTAATTTCTTTAAACACCTCTCGTAAGGAATCTTGAGGTTTAAGAATATAAATAGCTCGCACGGCTCTTTTTTGTAACACAAAAATTGTTTCTACATAAGCAGCCGCGCCCCACAGTAAAATGCCGTAGGACATCAAGCTAAGGAAATAACTAAAATAAACTAACCTAGCTGTTTCTACATCAGTCAAACGTCTAATCTTCCTTACAGCAAAAGCAGCTGAGCTTAGTTTCCTTGACAAGGCCTCTATATGAGGACCCCATTGTAGTTTGGAGTCTAAAGTGGTTCCCAAGAATATAGTGGAGTCAATAGTATCAAGCGGTTTGTCTTTTATCTTAACCTGAGTTGTTGCCTGCCGGACATTAGGCATCGTAAACTTTACACATTTAGTTTTACTTTCATTAAGATGGAGATTGTTAACAGTAAACCAATGTAATACGTGTGAAAGAGTATTATTTACATCGTCAGAATTTCCTTTACCTCTTGGAATTTTAAATATAAGTGAAGTATCATCTGCAAACAATACTATAACACAAAGATTCTCTACAAAAAGCGGGAGGTCATTTATATATATTAAAAATAAAAGAAGTCCTAATATGGGGCACACCCATTGTTAGAGGTGCTCCAGAAGACTCAGTTCCGTATACCTGAGAGATATGAATTAATTAAGTTTAACGAATTCAATGATGCCCCGTAGTGACATATCTTTTTAAGTAATGTTTCATGATCCACACAATCAAACGTTTTCGATAGACCACAGAAAATGCCTAAAGCATCATGCCTATTATCATAGATATCAAATACATGTATTAAAAGAGCAACTCCTGCATTCGTGGCGCTTCTTCTTTTAGTAAAACCGAATTGTTTGTTATGTAATAACTTGTTGGATGAAAAGTGTGCTAAAATTTGATTGAATATAATCTTTTCATATATTTTACTCAAGACTGGCAGAATCAATATTGGCCGGAAGTGTGAGGGGTCACTTTGGTCACCCGCTTTAAAAAGCGGTATTATTTAACTAATCTTCATTAAACAAGTAAACTGGCCGTCATCAATACACTTGTTAAAAGTTAATGCTAGTTGAGGGGCTATTATGTTAATAATTGACTTAGTAATATGCACAGATAGTCCCCACAGATCCTCCGTTTTTTTCAACTCTAGCAATGTTTTTATTATTATTTCAGGACCTACATGCCTAAAGTGCAGTTGAAAATTACATTTACTGACATAAAGTTTTAGAACAGATTTGGCTATTACTGAAGAAGAAGCAAGTTCTTTCGTTGTTGTTGGTGCAATATGTGAAAAAAAAACGACACAAAAGCAGTTGCAACTTCTAAATTTTAATTTATTGTTTTATTATTGATTTTTAATTCAAATTTACCATCTCTCAATTTGTTTTCAAGTTTCTTTATTTATGATGCTCCATGTAGCTTTTGCTTTATTTTTGAAGCTAGAGACTATTCTACGAAGGTGATGGGATTTTGCTATAGCACAAACTTTTTTAAATATTTTTGAATAATTTCTAACGTATTGAATAAAGTTTTGGTCTTGAGTTTTCTCGTAGACTATATAATTCATATAATTCAATCCTACTTTAATAAATTCCTGGCGTGGCCCAATTATTAAATTGACATTGGATCTTATTTGATTTAGTCTTTTTTATGGGAAATATTTCATTAAATTCGTTTTTAATTAAGTTAAAAAGGTCGTCATATTGTTTATCTACACTATCACTAGTATTTTGTTTCACTGAATATAGTGTATCGTTAATTGTATTCCTTAATCTATCTAACCTATTATCTGTGACAGGCCTATACATAGTTTCCACAGGTAAACTTGCGGTATGATTGTGTTCAAATAAAACCTTTTGACCTCTATAATCAGAACTGAGGCCAATTAAAATACTTTTATGAATGACACTTGCGTTTGTGACACAAAAAATATTATCTAAGTGGCCGTGGTGGGGGTTACCCTTGTAGGTTCACAAAATAGATTTTTTAAATTTAAAGATATGAAAAGATTAAGAAATCTAATGGCGTTATTCCATTCCCTGAAAACATCAAAGTTAAAATCTTCACATAATATTATTTTCTTATTAGATTTTGAAACCTTTTCTAGCGCTGATTCCATAATTGGTTCAAAAAGTTGGTAAGTAGTGTCGGGGATCTATACACAGATAAAATAATATAATATTCGAGCTCAGTACATGCTAATTCGAAAGTACGTTCTAAAGAGAGTGACACAATGTCCCTGCGATCTTTACAATTTAATTCATTATTTATAAGTATGAGTTGCCCCCCTCTAGTTGTGGTTTCTCTTGAAAACGAACTATCGACTGTATAGTTTTCAAATCTAATCATTATTTCACATTTTATTTACCAGTGCTTACCTTCATCTTGTAGAAGTAATGATAATTCAAGCTCTTTGACAACCAGGCCTTGTATATTTTGGTAAACAACATTAAAACTAGACCTGGCCTTTGTCTGCCCTCTTAGTTTCAAGCCTCAGAGGTTGTCTGGTTGATAACATCAACATTACTATTATTACTTACAAGTTGATAACCATGTGATATGGATTTGTTATTATAGTGCACAAGTGTGTGCGCAAACAGAGGTGCACTCTCTATTCCTTTCACTCTCATAGCCCGATGGTACAGCGATCTGCGAATGTAATTAAGACAGCGAACTATACTACGTCTCCTCTACTTGCTTGCTTACGAAAGGCTTTTACAGCACATTTCAACTTAATTTTTGATGGAGAGTGGTAAATGATGTGTGTGTGTATGTGTCCGTAAACAAAGAATACGAGTATACGAAATGGAACTTCTTATGTATATGATTTTTCATACTTTCTATTTGGTGAGTTTTGTGCGCTTAGAGTATTATAATTTTTTATTAAATTTTACGTGTTTGTAAGCCGTAAAGCAATTAAAGTTCTAATGAGTCTGGGATACTTTCCTGAAAGTTTTAATAGTGTAGGATTACCTTTTTTATAGAATTTAAATTTATAGAACGGCCCACCGGTATCCACTTAAGTCTCGAATATCAAAATGTATATCACCTTATAAGCTATGCGTATTTTTGGCTAATTATAAACTAATAAATGGATATTAAAGAAAACTTGCGCATTTCAGATGTTATTAATTAAATGAGGTAAAAATGATTGCAATCAAAAATATACATGACATATATTGTGCAGTCAGAGAATCACGCTCGTACATTATTTTTCACTCAATTTATTTATCTTATCGTATATTAACTAATATTTTATAAATCCATTCAAGTGTTTAATAAAATGTATTTTTTTCAATTACTGTGACACTGTCTATGGCCCATGCCTGCTGGTCCGTACAGCGAAACTCATACAGCGAGTACAAAATGCCTGCATTAGATTCTGCGACCACTTCCCTCCCCGGACCCACGTTACTCCATACATTAGCGCTGCAAACTTACTGCGGATAGAAGCTCGCAGAAAATTTCATCTTGCAACCCTACTGTTCGAAGTCATTAGGATACATCGACCACGGTACTTACACAAGGACTTGGTATGGGCACGAGGTGGGAATGTACGTGGGGGAAAGGAGTGCACGAACGTCTTCCCGAGACATCGTACAGTCGCATTCCGGGGTTCCTTTAAATTCGCAGCTACTCGATGCTGGAACACTCTGGCCCCGCCGTTGCGCGCCCTAAAGACAAAACAAACATTCAAAAAGAACCTGAAGAACACCTTTTGAAAATCAAATTTGATGACGAAAAGCACAGGTACACTTACGAACAAAGAATACGCGTCATGCCAGGTGACAACGATTACGGTGAAAAGTCATCTGCATAGGCAGCTCTCTTCACACAATGGACCCATCCTCGCACACGAGTGTTGCTTTTCAGCGTTGCCGTCGGCATATTGTCCATGTTGCGTTGCGGTCGCTATTTTTCTCTGTATTGTCGCTGAGCGAACAGAACTTTCTTATGTTATTTTCTTATGTTTTATGTTATTATTATTTTTAGTTTTATCTATACTCACAAGGCATCCTTTGAAACTCAGTGTCGCGGCATACGGCCACGACTAATGCTGAGAGGGTGCCTTTTCGTCTCATACTCGATGTTAATGTTTAATAAGTGTGTGTGTTTGTCTGTTTACTGTATATGTGTTTACGAGTGTGTGAGTCGAATAAATGTATTTTCTTTCTTTCTTTTCTTTATTTTGTCTTTTTAAGTAACTTGCTTTAAGGTCGACATTTTTTTTCTTCAATAAATCTTTTAAAATTATGCAACTTTTGTAATCATCCCATGATTTTTCATCGAGAAACTTTTTCAAATAAGGTCTCATGAACTTCTCAAGCTGTAATATAGTGGCTGAAAGTCTTTCATTGCTTATTATCAGCACTAGCCAATTTTACAAGACAATAGTTGCTAGTTGAGTGAGACGTGTAAAAGTGTAAGTGCAGCTTATTAATAGCTGCATTCAAAAAGAACCTGTGGTAATTTTGGGCTGCGTCCTCCTTATAAGTACCTGACTTTTCAGGGGCTATCACCATCAATGCATTTTTTTTAACATGAAGCATCTTTTTCAGTATTATTTTGCACATCCCAAAAAGGCAACAAGGTTTTGATAGTCAACGGGCAAAGGTTCAAGAGGACGTCCGTTTACGGATTCAAGTCTTGGTGGTGTTGCATCAAGAGGACATCCAAGGCTTGCACGGCCAGCCTCAGGCTGATTAATGACCAACTAGACGTGCTCAACCTTTTGCATAATCACAACTAAATAAAACTTGGATATGTTCCAAGTGGCTGAAGGTGCTTGTAATTTACAGCTTTTATTTTTATATCTTTTATTATATTGTTTTGATCAACTTGCTATTTAGAGTAAGAGGTCAGTTCCAGAAAATTTTGATGTGGTCTGTCATACTTATTATATTAGCCGGGGACATAAATATAAATGTAATGGAAGACAGTGATAATAAATACTGTGACACTTCACAACGTGTATTTTTTTACTTTTGTGTGCACTAAAAAGTCATAAATAAACTCTTCATAAGTAATAAAGTCATAATTTAAAAAATCTTGTTAACTTATTAATTAAATTGAAATTTTAGATGCGCCGTTCATCACAGTGAATACCCGTGGAAAAGAGATTCTAATGACTGGATCTCACAAATTTTACAAAGAACGAGTAAAAAATGAAAAATGTGAATAGCGTTGCTTTAAAAAGAGTAGGATGCGTTGCAGAGCAAACGTCATTACTATAGATGAAGTCATAGTAAGGTCCACCTTACAACATAACCATGATTGAAGATATTTTTACGAAATTTCGAAGCGTTTGTCATATAAATATGCAGGGTATTGTTGTGGTCAGCGACGAGCGACTCAGGGGTGGTTGTACAAACGATACTGATGCCGGACATACATTTATAGAAATATAAAAAAATACACAAATTCAATTTATTATTGCAATACTGGCGAGCGACTCAAAACTACCATTACATCAAAAAACCAAAAAATTTTAAATCTATTTTTATTAGCCAATATTCCAATCTTTATGACGAACCGAATAGGGGAACAGAGTGATCGTGTTTGGGAGGAATACGATCTGCAAGCGACAAGCTAGAAATGCCAAGTGCGAGTGGCAATGCGGTAAGACGAACTACACCAAGTGCAAAGCAAGCATCGTTACTGTGGATGAGGTAAAAGTCAAATATTACTTGAACATAACCACGATAGGAAAATACCAAAATAGAAAAAAATGTAGTTTTATCTGTTGATTAAGTACAACTAGCGATGCGTTATACCAAAAAAAAAAAACTGATATTTTATAATTTACTTGTAAGGCACATCTCTACGTACCTGTGTGGCAACTGTGTTACCAAAGCTTATGTAAAATAATACTTTTAATTGTCTTCAAATTATGAGCGTCGAGGGACATTTTCAAGTTGCTTGCACATACGTATTGCTATCGACTAAAAGTAATGTGGATGTAAAATTTATAATACTGCTCCATAAATTTCACGAATGATTAGGGCTTGAAGATGGAATGTTGTCTACAGGTCACAATTATTTCAATTGAGTAACATAAATAAACACTAATATTTACATTGTACTAACCTAAGAATCACAATCCTAGCATCCTTCAGGAAAGGTAGTTTTAACTAATTACAATGCTAAACTTGATTTCCTCATGTGCGATGTTATTCAATTGATGTGCAATAATAAAACAATATACCAAAACTTGTTTGTACGTTTGCTTATTAATTTTATCATATTTTTAGGCATCAGCATCGAGATCACCTGACATTAACGTCAAAATATCAGCCTCAGCTGGTATTTCAGATCTCCATCAGCAACAACCCTGCTTCATTCTCTCTCTTCAACAAGATTACCAATAAACCAGATAACGTCTTCCAGGGTCAGTTTTATTTATTATAAATAATTTATTACTAATTGGTAATTCTACTTTTTGTTTTTTGTTTTATAGCGGAGTTCGTCACCAAGTGTAACGGCTCTACAGTACTGAAATTTGGCGGTAGGACATTTAACAAGAAGGAGGAGAGAAATGGGATGATAGCGTGGAGGTGCAACAAGCGGAGCGCTAAGTGTAACGTCAAAGTCTGGACCGTCGATGACGAGATACACAAACTTGCAGGAGAACATACACATCCTTAGGCGGAATGACGTTTTTTTATACAGGGTGACTTTTTTATCAGTACCGAAATTTTGTGTAAACACTCCACTGATGAATATAAACAACTTTTACTATGGGGGAAATAGTGAAATCAAGAAAAAAATCAGCTGTTCCATACAAAAGTTCAATTGGCGCGCGGTCAAAATGTAATTTCGGTACTGATAAAAAGTCACCCTGTATATTAGTACAGGTCATTTATATTTTAAAGGCGGATCCCGTGATTTGTGAATTGTTATTGAATGACGTTTGTCGCAACGCATAAATCACAATGCGGAACAAAATTAGGTTAAGTAATAGGCTATGATTGTTGTCATCTGTAGGTATGATAGATATTGATAAATATTTATTTTTTACCTTTGGTTCCTAGACAGACGAGTTAGCTAAAATGGCATGTAACATTTTAAGTTAAGGTTGAATTTCAGCTTTTTGTATAGTTTCAGGTTCTTTCGATGATTTTTTGGTTATTATATAGACGATTTAAAAAATAATCTTAACAACTGGTTTACTTAAAATATATAAAAAAATACTATTTTTATATTACAAAATAACAAAACAATTGTTTAGTTTCTATAAGTTTTAGGTTTACCGGATAAACTTATGGTTTAATTCAGTTTTTCTGATGCAACACTCTCTAACTTATATCTTTGCTTTGATTTTATTTGGTTTTAAAATTCTATATGAGTAAAGTGAATTTGGTATTGGGTATTCAAACTTAATTATTAAAATCACGTATTTGAGCAATATTATAGATTTCCAAGTTACTATCTCTAATAGTTTTATTTACGCCAGATTGTGACTTTTGCAGATAATAAATTATATATATAAATTATAGCGGAGTATGTTACCAAAAACAATGGCTCAAAGGTCCTAAAAAAAGACGAGCAGACTTTCAACAAGCAAGAAAAAACAATCGGAATGATAACTTGGAGATGTAACAAGCAGTGGCTAAATATTGAAATATTAAGAAGAAGATACACATCCTTGGAGCGAATTATGACTGGTTTTTTATTATATATTTTATTGGTTAATACCGCAGCCATAAACGAGACACTAAAATATCTACCTGTACTATGTAGGAACCATTTAAAGAATATTAAGGCTCACACAAGGCTCCAAGTTTGAAGAAGTTGAGGCTAACCTCACTGTAGCTCTCAATAATCTGAGTAGCTACTACGAGGCAAACTCACTGTAGCCAAACCCGAGTAAAACGGAGTCTTGCGCATTCCACCTGCGCAACGGAGAAGCAAGACGTGAACTCAATATTGTGTGGCAAGGAGTACCAATCTCGTACAAAAACTACCCGAGATATCTTGGCGTTTCGCTAGACAGATCTCTTACGTATAAGAAGACCTGCGATAACGCCAAGAAGAAAGTGCACTCGCAGAACATCTTACTGCGTCGCCTAACTACCACTAAATGGGGAGCTACGCCGCACGTGCTGCGTACGACAGGGCTAGCGCTCGCCTTCTCAGCTGGCGAGTACGAATCCCCTGTTTGGAGCCGCTCCGTTCATGCCAAGTCAGTGGATGTAGCCCTGAATGACACCCGCCGGGTCATCACTGGTTGTCTGAAACCTACCCCAGTGTCAATGCTATATCCACTGGCTGGTATAGCACCTCCGAAAGTCCGCAGGGCCGTAATGAGCTCTTCTGAAAGGGCAAACTCAAATCACGACTCACGGCACCCTATGCACGGCTACGTCTCAGTGCCGCAAAGGCTAAAAAGTCGTCACAGTTTTATTAAGTGTGTCGCCCCACTTTCTACCGAACCCGCACAGGCCAGACGTGATCTTTGGCGCGTAAAAGCTTCTCTGCCTACTCGCTTTGTCCCACTTGTCGAAATCTCCCTCCTGGACATGATCTACCATGGCCGATCTGGAAGTCCTCAAACAGGCTTCGGACTCAGGTTGGCCGAAGTAAGGAGAACATGGCCAGGTGGGGATTTTCAGCAAGCTCCGATATGGACTGTGTTTGCGGTGCAGTGCAAACAATGGCACACTTAACATCGTGCCCGGCGTGCCCCAACACCTGCACGCCAGTGGATTTAATGAACTGCAGTCGATCCGCAATACAAGTGGCTGAATTCTGGGCTGCAACGATTTAATTCCTAGGGTTCCATCGACACGCTAAGAAGAAGAAGAAGAAGATTTTAAAACTGTGATAGCATCTGAATCATGTAATGTACAATTTCAATTCATTTTAATTATGTTTAAAATGAAATGGCCATGATGATTAATATGTTTATTTTGATAAAAATAAAAATACCGTTGAAAATAGAACACATTTTTTTATCGAATTTAGGAACACAGAAAAGTTTAAAGTGATTTAACCATATCAGATAGACATACTCGTATGCTGTCGCGGAATTTATCGTAGATCTTTTAAAGGGATACAATCCCGTCATACATGAACAATTTACGCTGCGTACGCAAAGGAAGCTATCAACAGGAATATTTTCCCCCCGTTTTGTGTCATATTGTTCTTTGTTGCTCTGCTTTTAAAAGACCTATCGCAATATTTATAGCTTAAAGACTTTCTCAATAAAGAAGCTATCCAATACAAATATATTTTTTTAAATCGGTTCAGTAGTTCTTGAGATCAGCGCGTTCAAACAAACAACAAAAAATCTTGCAGATTAATAATATTATTATGGATTAAAAGATAGAAGCGTAGCTCTCTAAGACATCTCGTACCAACGTGCATAAAACAGAATCTCGAACCTACATTGTACTTAACACCTGCCTGTTGTAAAAAAAAAAGTGTTTTTTGTTCATACATTTTCATTTTCTTTTTTCGAACCTTGCAATTATTGGGCAAAATTCACATTCAACAATATGACGTTGTTTTACTTAACTAGGCCTTGATGTAAAATACATGTGAGTTTTCATTTGATAAAAAACTAAGTATTTACGGAAAGTAAAACATGGTACTATACAAAAATAACACATTCTTAGTACAATTTTCTTATGGGTATTTTACTAAGGAAAAACTCGGATGCAAAGCAGCAGTGCGAACTGACATGGAACAAAACTTTATTGGTATTAAGGGATACCATACGAATGATCCACCGAAATATGCTGTTCGTAGCGGAAAGTCCATCAAATTGGTTTGAAATCAGATGTTTTTTATAAGTTCAAAATTACTTTTAAATCAGCTTGGTGCAAAATAAACAATTTTGTTGCTTCACACACTTCAAACGTCACACAAGCACATTGCTCGTCATAGCACATGTTCTATGTCGATCTTGAATTCTTGGTCCTTTAAATAAAGTTATGAACTTGGATTTATATGTACTCAGCCTCTATGATTTGCAATATAAAGTTATCTTTCTACCTTTTGATTGTTTAGGTAAGTTTATAGGTTATGTTTGGTAAGGTATGGTAAGTTCAAATATATTTTTTGAGATTTATCAATATGAAAACCTAGTAACGACACGTTTGGAACTTAGAGCTCCCTGACTACTGGACCAGCGATCGCGGGTTTGAATCTCGCACGGGGCAAATGTTTGTGTGATGTGATGTTATATGTATTCAAGTATTTTTAACGACCCGTCTGGTGTAGTGGTCGAGAAATCGCCTACTACGCAGCGAGTTGCGGGTTCGATCCCCGCACAATACAAACATTTGTGTACATGAACATGTCTGTTTGTAGTGGTCTGGGTGTTTTCTATGTATATCATTCATGTATTCACAAACAAAAAGTATTTAAGTATTATATCCGTTGTCTGGCACCCATAACACAAGTTTTGAGTAGCTTACTTTGGGACTAGATGGCCACGTGTGGGAATGTCCAAAGGATATTTATTATTTAAGGGAGATGCCCACGCGTCATAATCATTGTCTAGTACTTCGTAACACAAGGAAGAGAATTCCTCACCCCGAAACCAGACAATTTGGTGTGTTTTCAAAAACAAAGTTACTTCTTATGGTAAAGATTTTAAATAAAGTCCATTGTTATAACTCAGCAATTTTTACAGACATAGTCTCGGCGATACTACGCGCTCGCTTCGCTAAAGAATCGAAGAATATCTACATCGGTGGGCACAAATACTTCAGGCACTCTCGCTCCTTGATCGGGGATCGCATCAGGTGGACTTGCTCCAAGAAACACAAACACAAATGTAAGGCGTGCGCCGTTACTATAGACGGCGTCGTTGTGTCTACGATGGGGCTGCACTCTCATATGTAAAAGTATAACCTGCGAGATTTTTTTTTGCCTGAAGTTAAATGAAGTGTAAATTGTTTTATTTATAATTTATTGCACAATGAAAATTTGTACAAACGATGGACTTAACGCCATATGGTATTCTCTTGTTTGGTTGATTACTCTTGCCTAAAATATTTTTATTTTGGAGTCGTTAGTTTAAATGTTTTATGTTCCCTCAGTTCATACATGTTGGGTAAGTTGGTATAGTTCCATGCATTTTTGGGAAGCAAGTATTCTTCGCTTTATGTGTAGATTAGTTTTGATGAACAAATATAGTATATTCATGCGTTATATCTGAAAGGATTTTGGAAAAAAAAAATTTTTTTGCTAGCGGACCCAGCGAACTTTGCTTCGCCCCTAGCACCGTCTCGCCCAGCCTTGTAATTTTAAACGTTAAGTAAAACACTATAATTGATCAGTTATTGAGCGGGATAAAAAATGATCAAATTACTAAAATGGCTAAAAAAAATTGGGGTTGGTGAAAAAAAAGTAAAAAATTAGGGTTGTATGTATTTTTGAATGCAACATTATAAAAAAATAAAAAGAAAAAAAATCGTCCAAAAAAAAATTAAGGGTGAACAACCCCTATCACTTAGGGTTATGAAAAATAGATAGTAGCTGATTCTCAGACCTACTGAATACGCATATAAAAATTGGTAAGAATCGGTTAAGCCGTTTCGGAGGAGTACGGGAACGAACATTGTGACACGAGAATTTTATATACAAGATTAGGATTTATTTATCTTTATCTTTGAGGTTAACCAGGTTGGTAAAAAGGCTTTGAAAAAAAGTTCAAGTTGCACTCGCGCACTGAGGGTTCCGTGCCAACTTTAACTAAATTAGGGTTCCACTAACTTCAAATCAGCCAAAATACCCCAGGTTTTTGTTGACAGCAAAAAAAAAACATTGTTTTTCATGGTATTTGTATGAAGGATAAAGCTATATTTGCGGATGTGAAAAATGTACAATATCTCAAAAACAGCTATTTTGATCTCATTCAAACCAATTTTGTTTGAAATTATTTGTAAAGCACTACATCGTATTTTTTTTTCCAAATTGACATTAGCTTCGTTCAGAAGTAAGAGGGGGCACGCCCATTTTACCACTTTGGATGCGTCTACCACCCTAATGTTAGACTTAAAAATAATGGTTCTAGAAACCTCTATCATTTTATGAGACCTAGGTCCATAGACACCCTACATGCATAGGTTTGAGCCTATTTTTTTTTATCCATGTATGCTCAATAATAAGATAGCAAGATGCACCTACTAACCAAGTTTTATTTGTGTAATAAAGTAGCTATGACATACGGATGGACAGACAGACAGATAGACTTGATGAAACTATTAAGGTTACGTTTTTAATTCGGCTACGGAACCCTAAAAATTACCTTGTTTAAAATTGTTGAATGAACGTAAATGTTTCGATTTGTTTTACGTATTTTTTGCAACCGATTTACAAGTATACTTTTTAAACCTTGCTTAGATGATAGGTTTTAGTTGTTGAAATTGTTTGTTTTAACATTGTGACGGTAGTTTAATTCAGGTATAATATATTTTTATACTGTTAACCTTAATAATAATATTTATTTCTAATGGTTATGACATTCCACAGTTACGATTTTTTCTCACGAATAAGTTTGTTTTAGTAATATTATTAAATGAAATAACGAAATAGAAAGAACACGTTCCTGTAAGTCGCTAAAATTAAATATACATTAGTTAAAATTAAAAAAATGGATTCGCTCGTTGTTAGCCCGAAATATTCTGTATATATTTTGTAACTTGTTGTTGTTTACAAAAATAGTGAAGGAATTCTTATCTCTATAATAAATTTATACCTTTTATATAATCAATATTAAGGTAAATTAATGTGGTTTTGGAAACAACTTGGAATGAAATGTGATCAAAAATTTTAAATGTATTTAATTAACAACTATTACTTCTTATAAATTAAATTTTGTTATAGAAGCTTAAATTATATTGAGATCTTTTATATAATATTCCTTTTAAAGAAATTTTGAATCTTTACATTGAAAGGTACGATAAAAGCCAAAATATAATAAATTTTATTTAAGCGACTATTTTTTCTTTTGTCTTACAAACATACTTTCTTAAGTCCCTGGCGTATTTGTTTAAAATTAATCAAAGGTTCGGGCATAAATAAACCCGAACTACTATCATTTTTTCAAATTGTCACATTTTGTTTGTCTTTGACAATATTTTTTTTTGTTTGGTCGATTATTGCACAGATTATTAAGCAGGCGGAGGCGACTTGCCGCGATTTTGTTGTTCATTAATCTTCTTACCTACTCCCACCTTTAGCTGTCACTCATAGAGCTATTTAATGAGGCATAATTGAACCTGGAATTTGACATAACCTGTGGTAGTTTTGGTGACAAGGTTAAGGTTGCGTTCTTCGACTATTATTTTTGTCTGTGAGAAAAAATCGTTCGATATTTTTAACAATGATTTGAAACATTTGATATCGTTCGCGTTTTAAGTCTCCAGTATCTATTGGGAACTCAACTCTCGAAGTTGTCGACAAGTACGTCTCCCTAGGACAAGTGATCCAATTGGGTAGGTCCAACTTTGAGAAAGAGGTCAACCGACGAATCCAAATCGACTGGGCAGCGTTTGGGAAACTGCGCAAGAGCGTCTTCTTGTCTCAATTACCTCAGTGTCTGAAGACGAAAGTCTTCAAACAGTGTGGGTAACACACAACTGATGGCCGTTGGTGCAGGAAAGTTCTAGATTGGAGACCCTTCGACCAAAGACGCAGCGTAGGACGTCCACCAACAAGATGGACAGACGACCTTAAAAAGATCGCAGGATCAAACTGGATGCAGACTGCTGGTGATCGGTCGATGTGGAAAGCCGTGGGGGAGGCCTATGTTCAGCAGTGGACGTCTTTTGGCTGATAATGATGATGATGATGTCACGTTTTATGTACTCTGTTGTCTTCCGTGCCGTTACTGTTCTTCTAATCGTGTGTTTTATGTATAACGACAGTAAACAAAGTGTTATGTGCTGTAAAAACTTGAGGTTTCATCTCTCGCCAAACAACATAATATCTCATCACAATCAGACAGCAAAATTTATTTATTTTTCCTCACAGTCGTAATGAAAAATAGTATGTTTAACTCGGTTGAAAGCACCCATTTCACTCTCGAATTATTAGCGCTCTCACGCCGTCCGAGCGCCAAAAACATCTCGAGTGAAAAGGGTCACTTTCTCCCCTTGTATAACAATCTACTATTGTATTACAATTTATTTTTAATATAGTAAATAACCGAAGAAGAGCGAAGCACAACTAGAGATGGCGGTGGTACTGTGCGCATTACAACGAGGTCTGTCGGGTCAGCGTCATCACAAATGAAGAGCTGATTTTCTGTAAAATAAGCGGAGATAACACTCAACCTCCCCCCAAGTATCACCGAAGTGGAGGGGTACATTATAAGGTCTTTGTACATCTGCGATAGAGAGCTATGTTCTGGTTGAGTGTACAAAGGCAAGAATATTAATTTTGTGATATTCATAAAGTGTAAAAAAAAACGTAAATGTATAGGTATTTTTATTTGTAAGCTTTTTCAAGTATTTCTCGAAAATAAAAAGTCATAGTAAAATTATTATGTTTGAGTTCAGTCAGGTAGATTCTTACTTACTCTTCATCAACGGTTCATCAAAATAGGCTTAGTAGGTTTGAGATATGGGTAATAGCAAAAATGTTTTTTATTTTATGAAACAAAAAGAGTAACGCACTAACCTTCTTTCATGGAAATTTTGAATTTTTACATTCAAAGGTACCATAAGGGCTAAGAAATAATAATTTTTTTTGAAACGATTATCTGTTTCCTTTGTAGTATATGGTATAATTGTTAAAAATTAATCAAAGGTTCGACCATACATAAAGAATTATATCAACCATATTTTTATCTCGCAGGGAAACTGATAACACTTAGCACCGGAACACGAGTGTTGGCTTGGGAAGGTTTCACTTACAACCGGAGGCAAGCGACGCACCACCAAAGATGGCGGTGGTACTGTGCACATTACCACAAAGGCTGCAAGGTCAGCCTCATCACAAATCGAGAGCTGAATGTCTTAGTAAAAAGTGGGGAACACACTCACCCTCCCCCCAATTATTACCAAAGTAGAGGGGTATATTATAAGGTCTAGGTTTATGTCATTATAATAATTTCCAGCCCTTGTGGTAGTTTTTTTAGGGTAGGGTCTCCTTATGCAGTTGCGACAGAGAGCAGTGTTCTGAGTGTGCGTACAAGGTCAAATAAATTAATCTTGTGACATTTTAAAACTGAATAAAATATATAGTGACGTTGACTGCATATGTCATCTCACTATATAGGTAACCTCTAGTCCAATAGATAAAAATCTATTATCATTCCACAGCTGTTTATATCTATCTTTGAGCGCTTTTACACTAAGAGCGCTTTTACATTTAGGTAGGCGAATTTAGTTGATGATAATTTCATACAAAAATTACAGTGGTAAAAGCGCTTTCACACTTATGCGACTTTAGCAGCGGACGGTGATACGATAGATACTCATCTCACAGACTTCGTGCGGATTGGTTAAGAATATTTATGTCATTGTATTTAAATTAAAAATCAAAATCAAAATAACTGTATGAAAATTGACATAAGAAAAAAACAATTTTCATATGTCAATATCATATCACATGTGTTATTTTCTACTCAAAACGAAATTCAGTTTTATTGAAAACTTTAGATAACTAGTATATTTATATAATTGATTTGTTTGCTTTTGTAAAGCTCATTAGTTAAGGACCAAGTTTAGGAACATTTTGTCTGTTTAAGCCATATCTTTAATGATATTGTATTTAGAAGTAGATGACGCCTCGCGCGAACTAAAAGAGTACACAAATATGGCACCGTCTGAATAATGGACATCAGACATCAGTTTCGGAACAGAGTCTTAATAGAGTAGCTTTCTTAATATATTTTTTTAACGTATGTAGGTACATTACAATAGACTCGTTGGCCTAATTTTAAAATTGAGTTCACACTTTAGCTCGGTAGTATATTAATCAACAAAAACATTTTATTTTCAAACTATTTAATATTTAAAATATTAAATAATTATCTTATAATGTATCACGTGAAACGCCATGGCGCCAATATCAGAGGTGGAATTGTGTAAAGCATTTGACAGTTCATAACGTGCAATATGATCTGTTAAACGACAAAGAACAAAGCGTTTGACAGATCATATTGAACGTTATGAACTGACAAATGAATACGATTGCTTTACACAATTCCACCCCAGAGTCACGTTCACTGCTAGGCATTCGCAATCACGTGACCACATGTAATTTTTTTACAAATTAAATTAATTAAAATATTTACAGTCCTTATTTTAATAAATAAAGAAATATTTATTAATACACCATAGTCATCTGGCATCATGTAAACAGGATGATTCCTTCAAATAACACGCTAATAGTGATCGTATATATTTTTTTCTACAATCGTGAGGATCATCCCTCACAGATGTGTTCCTCCTCTTTTGTCTTTTCTTATACTTTTGTTAATGCTTTGACCTTTTGATCCGTGAGCAATACTAAATAAAAGAAGTTGTAATTTATAGTTATATAACAGACATATTAACATACATTTCCATTGACATATTTGTTAGGGTCGTGCGGGAGGGATTCGAACCCGCGACTGCTTATATTTGTAGTCCGGAACGTAAACCACCATACTGTGACGGTCGTTAAATTATTATTAAAAAATATAGTACCAAACTACTCCTTGTATTGCACTGTCTTAGAATATCGACCATGCTAGTCCGTGGGCTGGCTAAGAAACAAAACTTACTAATTTTATTGAAAATACTTCAATCATGAATGATAGGCATCATTAAATACAATTTACTTAACGAATTGTTTTTTTATTTAGTTAGGTGCTTCTGCAGTTTTAAAGGCGCACTGAGGCATTAAGACACTGACGCCATCAAAAACAGACTAAGTCAAAATTATGACCCCAATTTGAAGTGAGGTGTTGTTTAGCTGAGCCATCTTTTAGCCTCTCACTGGTGATCTAGTTCTTAATACAATATCATTGCATATCTTACAGTATGGTATTTCCAATTTGTTTTCAAGTGAATGAGTCACATATTTCAGGATCATAAAGGTTGTAAAAGTTTTATAGATTTATTCAGATATCAGGTTTCTTCACAAGAACAATAGTCCAATAAAGTTGTACAAGTATAAATCTACATTAGAAAATATGTTTTCTTAATGAAAATATTATGCTTTGGTTATGCTTACTAACAAAGTTTAACTTCACATAATGTGACAAGCTTTAAATATCCTCTGTCATCAAGTCAAGTAAAATTGCTTTAATTTCTCTTTACCTAATTGCTACTTTTAAAAACCATGTCATATCTCAACTAATCGTCTTATTAATTTTCAGTGGGCGAAATAATAATGTTGAAGAAAAGTATGAACACCCTGCTATTGGGTGGTTACACATACAATCGGATGACGAGGTCGGTCGCCGGTCTCCGCTGGCGGTGTACTATGTATGAAAAGGGGTGCTCTGCTTCAGTTTGTACCAACGAATATCTAGTTCCATTGAAGTTTACGAAAATCCACACCTTGACAAGCCGATGCGCATGAATGTAAACAAACTTTAATATTTTATGACTTTGTTGTACCTACTTAAGAAAATTGCTGCATGGAATTTAGTAATTTAGTATTCATCATCATCAGTAGCAGCCAAAAGACGTCCTCTACTGAGCATAGGCCTCCCCACAGTTTTTAAGTAATCTGGATCCAAAAAAATGTAATAGGTATTGCCTAATAAATATAAACGATTAACGAATAATTATTAGAATGTAATGAATATTAATATTTAAATATTTTCAGCAAATAGTGTTAACTAATATAATTTAAGTTTTAAAATTATTGTAGAGTAAAATTGATTGTTAAGTTGTTAAATGAAACGTGATTTTGGTGAAATTAATTTATCTCGTGTGTTATTTATTATTGAACCACATTATCTAAACAAATAGGTACTTATAAATATTACAAAGTTTTTTTTTTATTGAATGAGAGAGATACAAACTGTTTCTTCGATATCCCCTGATTTCTTTTGAATGTTTTTAGAATTTGCGCATCAAACAGGTCTTTAGATATATTTCCGTGTACCTTAAGCATATTTTTACTAATCAAGTCAATTAATTTACAGATCCGGTCTACATAACAACTAGCCGTGGCAATGACACTCTTGTGATAGGTAAACATAGATACTAGAACTCGAAAGAATATTGCGTTAACTTAAAGACAAGATGGCAGTGTACCAAGAAGAATTTTGGCTGCAAGGCTTATGTGTGTACTAAAGACGACGCTCTGCTCAAATCTGACGGCATCCATAATCATGTTATTGAATAAACTTATAAAAAACTGTTTTTATTCGAATTGCCACACATCTAGCCCCAAAGTAAGCTACTCAAAGCTTGTGTTATGGGTGCCAGACAACGGATATAATACCTTAATACTTTTTGTTTGTAAATACATACATGATATACATAGGAAACACCCAGACTAATACAAACAGACATGTTCATGCAGACAAATTTTTGTATTGTGCGGGGATCGAACCCGCAACCCGCTGCGTAGTAGGCGATTTCTCGACCACTTCACCAGACGGGTCGTCAGTGTCAGTCAGTCAGGATGTGCACTCAATGTCCCAGGCTAAATTAAAAGCCGTATCCTCCGAAATTCTAGTGTGATTTTATTCAATTGTATTAACATTTTTTGTTTTTTAATTGTTTTTTGGTGTTATAAATAATATGATAGGTATTGGTCATAACAAATAATATAAGTCTAGTTTTACTAGACACCGCCACCATAGTAAAAAAGCACATGGTGTGCTACTCTAAATGAAAATACAATTAGTTCTTTAATATTGATAGTCATAAACGTTCTTAAATATTGTTGTTGTAATTATGATTAGTGTACTATAAATTGGAATTTCGTACTTTTTTGTAGAACCGGTCTTCATGAAAACCAGTCGCGGCAGTGATATTCTTGTGATCGGTAAGCATAGATACACGAAAGATTATTGCGTCAAGCAAGGAGACTACTTGAGGACACGATGGCGGTGTACTAAGAAAAACTTTGGCTGCAAAGCTTATGTGTTTACTTTAGACGACGTTCTGCTCAAATATGGCAGCAGCCATAATCATGTTACAGAATAAAGGAAATCGCTAAAGACATCCTATGAAGTGTACACCGGGTGTCAGTGCAAATATAGAGTCGTACAAAGCACGGACAAAACCTTCAAGAGGCAAGATTTGACTCGCACGCACTCGCCCGTCACTCATTTTATCAAGTAATTGTGTAGGTTTTAATATTGTAATCTTAAAGTAAATAAATAATATTATTTTACTAAGATTTTTAGTAACAACTCATTGAATGATAGCTTTGTTCTGGTAGTGCTTAAATATTGTGCTCCTTTGTAGGATAGTAAAACACGAGTTCTTTTAACATTCGCCCCGTATGAAAATTATACGAAGAAATGTTAAAACGGCTAAGTTTTCTAGTGCTATATAAATTATCATAAATATAATCCATTTTAAAATTTAATTTCTCTGCTTTTCAGTGGAATGGGCATTCAACAACAGCGGCAAAGAGATACTTATAGTCAACAGGTACTCGTTCTACTGTAAAAGGATGTTCTCAAAGTCATCAGTTTGGGCGTGTACCATCGGCGCTCCGTGCAAAGCCAAGGTCATACTTGGCTTGGACAAGACCTTTAAGAGGTCGGATTTGACTCACACGCACCCACCCAAGAAATATGTCATTCGCGATTCTATTTATATTAAGGTGTAGATTTTAAATCTCTACTGTTAAAAAGTAGATTTGGAATAGATATTTTATAGGTATCTGTACATACTTTCTAATTTGCATGTAGTTATTATGATTGCCTTCAATCAATCAATACTACGAGGTGTGAGGCGTGTCAGCAGGTTTGCCCTTGACCAACCGTTTAAAAACGTTATATTTATTTAAAAGTTGGGTAACTGGATTTATCTCTATTTAAAATAGTTTCACAATCGTAATAAGCTTTATCCGGTGTTCTGTTTTCCCATTCTGGTCTATAAAGAAAACAATTATAAACATTGCATTTTACTTGCCGCTTTTATTTAAGTGATCTGACGCAATAATAATTATTGTTCTGTTCTGAATTCGATAGGAAAAGAAGTGTTTCAGACGTTGTTCTGATTAGCCAGACTAGCGAAAGTGCTACACAAAATATTTATGCTGTTATCTACGTATAAAATCTTCCTCCTATTACAAGATTAATTTCAAATGAAATAAGTTTTAATTTACAAAGGTATTTCAGTTTATTCATTATTTTTAATATTACAAGATCATTTTATAAATTATTGCAAATATTCCAAACAGTAAAATATTTCGGCCAGACCAGCGTTAGAAGTAAAAAAAACCGGCCAAGTGCGAGTCGGACTCGCGCACAGAGGGTTCCGTGCCAACGTTAACTGAATTAGGCAATCCACTTACTTTCACTTAGTATTATATCACAATATTTTGTTGACAGCAAATATAACTTTGTTTTTCATAGTGTTTGTATGAAGAACAAACTAATGTTTGCGGTTGTTGAAAAAGTGCTATATCTCAAAAATTTCTCGGTCGATCCCGTCCGAAATAATTTTCGTTGAAAGTATTTGTTATGATCTACATTATATATTTTTTCAAAATTTACACTCTCTTAGTTTAGAAGTTAGTTGGGGGGGATGGACGCCCATTTTACCACTTTGGAAATGTCTAGCTATGAAACGTTAGACTTTGAAAGAAAATGGTTTTAGGAACCTCTATGTCATTTTAAAAGACCTATCCATAGACATTCCACACGCATAGGTTTGACTAAAAAAATTTTTTCGGTTTTAGTTTCATGTATGGGAGCTCCCCCTTAAATATCATTATTTTTTATTTTTTGTATAATAATCGTAAAGCGGTTAACAGGATACATCTCTCTACCAAATTTCAACAGTGTGATGCTTATAGTTACAGAATAAATTGGCTGTGACATACGGACGGACAGACAGACAGACAGACAGACTTGACGAAACTATGAGGGTTCCGTTTTTTGCCGTTCGGCTACGGAACCCTAAAATGGCAAGAATTAAACAATTTGGAAAATGCAACGCCAGATTCAATACGACCCCTTGGGGTGAGGTGTTGAAGGTCATCAACTATCACGAGCTCCAGCCAGCGCAAAATAATTGTTGAAAACGAGGAAATGCATCGGATATGATATACGTAGAGATTACACACATGTGTAATCTCTCAATTTCCACCGGTGTAGGAAGGTTTCCTAGGTTTTGAAAAGAGCAATTAAATACAACTTAATAACCAATATGGTTTTAGATCCGTGATATCCACTGAATACGCAGTCGCTTGTTTAACAACTGAAGTAGTAGATAGGGTTGACGCTAAAAAGATATGCTTTGGGCTTTTTTTTTATCCTTCCAAGGCCTTCGATACGGTATCGATCGCTTATTGATCAAAATTCAAAATATTTATTCAATTTAGGACACAATATGCCACTTATGAACGTCAAATGTACAGTGAAAAATAAAATAAAAATAAATGTGCCCTGAAGGGGCCGAATCATGTCTCCTTATCTTTTGGGCCCTACCAGATCAATAAGCTAAAGTGTCATGGCATTCGTGATCGTAAGTTAAACATTTTTCAAAGTTATCACCTGCACAGGGAGCAGTGCGTTAAGATAGGCCCATACATCAGTAACCTATAGCCCATTGACTACGGCTTCCCACAAGGTAGCAAATTGGGATCGACCCTTTTTCAGTTATACGTCAACGATACGTGTAACCTCAAAATGTCTAACAGTAGTATATTTGCTTACGCAAATGACACTGCACTTCTAGTGTATGGCGATGATTGAAGAATTTCTAAGCAAAAAAATCATACACAAAGCATACACACAACTCACAAAAACCTCACATTTATACAATTTTGTTAATAACCTTCTAACTCATAAATGTCATAATCCATGTACTGAAATTATCGCATATCTATCTATGACTACCCCTTCTACAGCCAGCATCAGCTCTTCAAGGCTAATAACTGGTGTTGTACCAAGAACTAGAAGTGCAAAGCTTGAATCGTCACCTGTTATCAACACCATCATTCGTGCTTCCCTCGATCATAGCCACTTTTTTTGCGAAGTATATCATAAGAAATGGCGTTTATTATAAGTTATAACTTTGCTGCAGGAAACTTTTTGTTAATTATTATAATTAAAGGCTTCTTGTTCGAAGTGTAAGATAGCAAGTGTTATTTTAAAAGTATTGCGCTTTTGAATGACATGTGTCAATCAAAGAAAAGCGCACGCCACGTTAACGCGAGTGTTTAAAATATAGAGCCCCAGTAGGTACAGAACATTCATGTCTTAAACATTCTACATTATGTACTTCTATTTTCTTTTGTGTTAGGATCAAGTTTGATGCATTCAAAAGGGTAATGTATAGTGACAATGTTTTTAATGAATAATTTGTATAAGAATTTAAATAGGTACCTACAGTATACTTAAATATGCCAAATCTTAGTTTTTGTGACTTAAATAAATTTGGTTTAATTTGATACCATTATTCATCAGACAATAAAGATCATCAAAACTTAAATCGTTATTTGGTATATTTTGGTAGTTACTTTAATCGATTTTCATGATTTTTATTTCGTTGAGTTTGTCTTGGCCCTGAAAAAGATTATCTTTTTAGCCATAGATTGTGACCGAAGGTGAGATGAAGTCCGCTGGGAGCGCTAGTCTGCTATAATTGATAATAGAGGTTAAATGTCGTTTCCAGCGGTTAAATATTTAGGATTGTGCGAAGAAAAAAAATCCATTACCAATCCTCAATAAATTAGCCAATTTTAGATTTGGCAAACGTGGTATTTATTTAAAATACGCACAATCGTAAGTTTTCAACTGCAAGTACTGCTGGACATTTAATTATTACTATCGACCACGCAACCGGGCTTTAATGGTTTCTTTTCTGATTCGAATTTTGTTACTGCCTTTTAAATGAAAAAAAAAACAGTACTTGTACTTAACAATATTTTGTTTTAAGTCTATTTTTAGCGACATAAAAAAAGGCTATCAATAATCGTTCTGTAATTATGTCATATGGTTATTCTGAGTTTTAATTTAGTAACTACTAAGTCAGTAATGGTTATTTTACTTTTATGATATCCACGCAGCACTCTACAAGCCACAAACCACTGCTAAAAAAAATGTGTTTGATATGAAACGGCGCGTGTAGGCAAAAAGATTGCTTAATACTTTATCAACAGCTTCAAACTTAACAGCGGCCATAAGTCAGTGGTAATAATGAAGAGGTTCCGTTAGAGGCGAACAGGTAAGGAACCCTACGGAAGTCAGTAGGTACCCGAACGCGCGCGTTGAGAGATCTCTTCTTTATTATTAAAATTACGTTAATTCGATACTATAGCTGTCTTGTGTAATTAAAATGTGTTTATTATTTAAATGCAGTCTTGCCTTAAAATTCGCATACTTAAAAATGTAATATCATGAATTGCATTTGATGTGCATTAGTAGTTGTGATCATGGTAATCAATAAAAGTTCCGATGTATTTTGTGCTTTGTTGTGAAATGTGGTTGGTGGTTGGTGGTTGGTGATACAGAACTTATACAAAACACTGCTAATGCTAGCAACAAATCTACAGAGCAGCAGATATCTGCGACCAGTAAGTGCTAGAGATGTAAGTTATTTCACTGTTAAGTCCAAAATAGTTTACCACAAAAGGTCATTCCGCTATTTTTGGTTATAAGCGAATCGTCCCTTGCAGGTACGCTCCCCGCTTACGTCTGCGCAAGCGACGTGTTTTCGACCTTATCATTGCGCTGTGTACCTTATTTCTGTCATATAAGACTTAAATTAGAATGTTTTAAGTTGATCATGTACAAAAACGCCCCTCGTTTTTATCGGCAGGTGTGTGACAATCCGTAGCTAGGGAGGCCGATAGAGGTACTTACTCGTTCATGTCTAATATCAAGTTTTTTGCAGATTTCCTGTGTTTTTTTTAAATCTGAAAGTTAATTTATTCTTTACAATGCCTTATTTGTACACATTTTTCATTTCGTATTCCAGGTTCTATAATTATGTTTTATCTACGGAAGTATTCTGATTTTTGCATCTTAATATTTTTGTTATTCTATGTATTATGCCAGGTAACTCAGACACCAGACAGTGGTGTGACAGATCTTTCTGCATGACCTAAAGGTAGACTGGGAGATAATGCTTTTAGCATTAATTCCACCTTTTGTTCACTGTCATTGGTGCAATAAAGTTTTTAAATAAAAAGATTAATTCGCATATTTATTCTTATAATGCATTGCTGTAGTTTGTGAATATTTGCCTTTATTTTATCAATATCACCATCGTTACATTCATTTTTTTACTTGTTCTAATTGTGAAACGCCAAAATTATTATCCAATCAGTTTCATTTTTATTTTTTATATCTTCCTTAAACATCAGCTGTTTCACTTACTAAACCACAGATAAACTCACACAGTTATTATTTCCAGTGAAGTTCGTAAGGAACAAAAGGGGAAAGTTGATGGTCACCGCTGACGGTTACACCTCATACCGTCTCCGGGAACAGGCGGCCTCGAATTACTTCGTCTGCTCCAGCGGGACCAGTTGCCATGCCCGGCTGAGTACGTCCAAGTCGGGGGAAGTGGTCAGGGCCATGCTGAACCATAACCATAAGCGGCCAGTGTTCTTTGTTAAATATGGTGTGTGCTTCAATTGAAGTAGAAAATAATTCAGTAGTTGCCACATAAAAACTAAACAGATTTTGCACTCGACTGCTGTATGAGCTTGACAAAGTTTTTTTTTATAATGACTCAAACCTATGTGTTACAGTTAAAAAACTTTCCGTTTGCATAATTATTATTTTAGCTCTTATATAAAGAACCGTCGCAAGTACGTTTCACTTGCAAGTGATTATGTGTGTGCGCCGTTTTGCGTTGAAACGTTTGGGCCGTGGGGACCCTCTGCTAAATTGCTGTTTAGAAAAATTGCGCCAAAATTAAATTCTTTAACAGCCAATAATAAAGCTGGCTGGTTCCTAGCTCAAAGGATCAGCATAGCTATCCAACGCGGCAACGCAGCCAACGTCATAGTCATATTAAATAAATTAAATTAAATTACATTGGAATAAGTGAATTAAATTTAAATAGGATTAAATTGAATTGTATGATCATTTAATGGAATTGAATTGAACTTAATTATATTAAATTTGAGGATTGTATTTTATTGGAGAATTAAATTAAATTTTAATTAAGAACATACTAACATAGTTTATAAGTAATTTTGTGCATTA
Organism: Pyrausta purpuralis; assembly: GCA_963924145.1. Classification (NCBI taxonomy): domain Eukaryota; kingdom Metazoa; phylum Arthropoda; class Insecta; order Lepidoptera; family Crambidae; genus Pyrausta; species Pyrausta purpuralis. Next base: position 28,686,920 of record OZ001643.1, read on the forward strand.
CTAACAAATTATGGATGTAAAGTCTGAATTAAATTATTTTTATTTTTTATTTATTTATTTTATAGCCTCCTTGCCGAAAGGAAATGGTTTTGTTTTTGAAAAAGTTATTTTTTATGTTGCATGGCTTAGTTTTTTTTTTTTTGTTTGTTATTAATAAAGCTGCCATACACGGTGTACCTCGGAAAAAAAAATTAGGCTTGTATCAGCTTTATCTTTTTAATACTTATTTATAATTAGAAAAAGCAAATGTATAATACTTATAAGTACGGCCAATTATCGGGTTTCATGTAAGAGATTATAAAAACACAAATGTAGTACATTTACTATTGATTTCAAAAGATAAAAACTGCTTCTTAGAATAAATTCTGATTATCTTTCGTCATGTACGAAATAACCTAACCATCAGTTTAATATTCACTTTTTATTCTAGCTTGTTCCTACCTTGTTCTAGCTATGAACGGAACGGAGAAATTTCTATCCCATTAATTTAGTATTATTTTCTAGTTTTTATTTTTTTAAATGAGCATAGGCTGTTAATACATAGAAGCAACACAAAAAAATTTTGGGTTTTAATATTTACTTGCAAATTGCTGTTAAAATAGTGTTCAGAGTTCTTTTCATTAAATATTTATAGATCGGTTCTAACGTATTTTTATTTTTTAGTGATCCTGCTAGCGAAATCGCGTTACACTGGCAAAAATCTTGTTATGTACAACGATTACACATATTACTGCAAAAAACAGTGCAAGAAAACGAAGTACTTCCATTAATACTGTTCCACACACAACTGTAGTAGTTAGGGAGGCGAATAGGGGAATTTTCGGTAATACTCGAGCGTGGCAGTTTAAGATATGAGAGATACCTTGGACCTAATAGAACAACCTTGTAAAGTATTTAGCTCTATATGTAGTGACGCGCGCCTAGGATAGACGATCAGATTAGTAAAAAAAATCGATAGTCTGTAATACTCGAGCGCGTCAGATTAAGATATTAGGGGTTGATTTTGAGGGGATGCAACACTAAATTAAAGCAAGATGAGAATTTCGTTATCATTGACCTGGAGAATAAACATACCCACCCACCAGCTAAGTACTTGATTCATGAAGGACAATATGTGAAAAAATTGTATTTAGTCTCTTGTTTTATTCAATAATATTTTATGAAAGAGACTCTTTCATTAAAAATTCTAATAAGAAAATATTTTTGCAAGTTATCTTCTTTCTCGGGCAACGTTTTTATAAACTCTAATCCGTCTTGTTCCAAAAAAATATTACCAAGCCTATCACAGTACAGTTAAATATAACCAAGCAACCAATACTGCTGGTCTCTTAGAAACGATTCCATAGACTTTGAAAAGCTCTTCGAGAAAATCCCAATTGCAAACCCACAGATCACTGCGAATGACCTTCTTCAATCATTGTAAGGCTCTGGTTGCCGTCAGCGAGTCCATATGACGCCTGCGTGCTTGTGGCATATTGCAAAAGATGTTTCTGAATCGAGATATCAATGAACTCTGTTAATCTATACTAATATTATAAAGCTGAAGAGTTTGTTTGTTTGTTTGTTTGTTTGAACGCGCTAATCTCAAAAACTACTGGCCCGATTTGAAAAAATATTTTTACGTTGGATAGTCCATTTATCGAGGAAGGCTTTAGGCTATATAACATAAAGATACGACTCATAAGAACACAGCAGCAATGAAAAATGTTGCGAAAACGGGAGAAAGATATTCCTTTTGAGAGCTTCCGCTGCATACGCTGCGGAAACCGCTTTAGTTACATAAAAATTATGTATGACAGGATTGTTCAGCATTAAGAGTTCTATAATAAAGTCTGCGACAGCATATGTCTATCTTTTATGGTTGACTTACTACAACCTTTTTTATGTTAATAAATTTGTAATAAAATAATGCATTATTTTTAGAGGTGTATTATACACACAGGTATTTATTTTTATCAAAATAAATACATTCATCATCACGAGCATTTCATTTAGAACCAAGTAGCCCTTATATCATTTGATTTCAATAAATATCTTAGGAGCTATCACAGTTTTAACATAACTCCGCACCAAAATAATGGTCGCAGCTTAAGTACAACGTGCGCTTGCGCTAATCTATACTAATATTATAAAGCTGAAGAGTTTGTTTGTTTGAACGCGCTTATCTCAGGAACTGCTGGACCGATTTAAAAAAATATTTCTGTGTTGGATAGCTTATTTATCGAGAAAGGTTTTAGGATATAAAACATGACGCTGCGACGGGAGGGGAGGGAGCAAACTCAAAACGCGCGGACGAAGTCGCGGGGGACCGCTAGTTTCCAATAAACTTCGAAGCTAAGGAAAGCAAAAAGTCAAAGAAAATGAAATCAAAATTTTCAAAAAGAATTTTAAATCAAATTGTATTTAAAACTGTTGCCAGCATTAGATGAATACTACAATATTAAAAAGTTTAGGTATCAAAGAGTTTGTTTACTCAATATTTTACTACTTTTAATATGTAAATGTTTAATAATTTACACCAAAATGAAAAAATACCTCGTGGCCCTCATTTTGTTTTGACAAGTATGTAATATATAGATAATTTAAGTATTTTTTTAGTTATGTGCTTTTAGGTATTTAAATGGTTTTAATCAAATGTATTTTCTTACCAATACGTCACGATGTTTTACAAAAAAAAAACCTTTTCAGTAAAGGTTTAAGAGAATAGGTTAGTTTTCCAAGATTCCAAGAAGACAAGAAGACCAAGAAGATTATCCACGAGATATATTTTTACATTGATTTTATTGAAAATACTTACATATTATTTTTCTTTTTACAAGTTTCCATTTTATTTTAGTTACTTTAAGATGACTTTTATGCTAGGCCCAATCGACATATCATTTTGTCGCGGTCCTTACCGGCAATAATCCGATAGCCAAAATTACTGACAAGAACAACATACGGCCATTTGTGGAAGTGAACCATTTTACAATGGTTTGGTAACTATTGACTACAGGCAGGCTGAGTCAATTTTCCGACGATCTTTCCTTCGATGTGTAGACTGTAGATTCCAAATAAAACTCTTCTTTTTGAGATCGGTGACCGTGAGAGCGCGAACGATCTGGCCCGCTCACGGTCCTTTATTTAACCAAAAATACATGTCTGACTTATCGACTAATACAGATTAGTCAGATCTCTCAGGACTTCCTTAATAAGATGGACCGGCTCCTTAACAACTGCATCAGATTTGTGTTTGGTCTTCGCAAATATGATCACATCTCCCAATTTCGCACCCAGCTTGGCTGGCTTCCCATCTGGCAGCGTAGACACCTTCGAACACTTTGCATGCTGTACTCCATTCTTTTCAATCCCAATTCTCCGTCGTACCTTAAAGACAAATTCTCGTATCTCCATACTTCTCATGACCGGTCCCTTCGCTCCAGTAGCTCTCTCCAACTGTTCACTCCGCGTCACTCTTCTGGCTTCATGGCTTCATTCCAAATTCGACTTTGGAATGGCCTCCCAAAGACAGTACAAACATCCTCCTCCAAATTCTCTTTCAAGATGGCCCTCCGAGCACTTTACAAGGAAGAGATATCGAACTTGTCTCACTGACCTCTTTTTTTTCTCACATGTGTACCATTAGTATTATTATTATGTGTATGTACTATGTGTATGTTTATTATTCCATAATTATGTATTAAAGTATACGGTATTTATGTAATAAGTAGTATGTATGTTTATTTTTTGCTTAAATACCTATTGTAGGTTTAATCAAGCTCTCACTTTTGCTCTTCTATCACTTTCTTCGCGCCGCCAGCAATTTCTCTGTATAGACCTATGGTTGACTGGTAGAGAATGCTTTTAGCATTAAGTCCGCCATATGTACCTTTTGTTTGTGCATGAAGTGTTTTAAATAAATAAATAAAAATTAGTTACAAACAAGGACGGACACATAACATCATCTGCGTATTCCTTCTAACGTTTTTGTAACCTACCTACATTAATCGTGATAAAATTCCCATTCGCAACAATCCACTCTATGGGTTTCCTACCTACCCTCAGAAAACGCGATATGGGGGACAGGAAATTCGAAGGCTTTACCGGCCTCGCTCTACCTGAGCGAGACAGCCTACTAGGGTCTCCCTCGCCCCTGTACCAAACTACCTACATATTTCTTAATATTTCCTAGCTAGTTAATTGTTACCCTACCTGCCTACCTAATTTGCAAATGGGAATTCCTAACTAACAGGTTTCTTATTATTGAAATAAAACGAGCTCTAAGCTAATTACAATGCTTACTCGCTATGGCCCTAACAGAAAATTATATTTATTATCATCCAAAATCCTTACAAATAAATATAACTAAACTTATTACTAAACATGATTGGGTGTCCGTAACAGTCTCCCCCCGGTGAAGCGCTGCGAAGTGCGAACCTCTTCTTATTCCACCGGCAGGACAGCCAATCTCGACGCCGGTCGACGAAACACGCCGCCCTTGGTCCGAATCTCGACGTTCCTCATTGCTCCGTCAGGTCCAGGATGTACTTCTGTGACGACGCCTCGTGGCCACATGTTTCTAGGCAGTGTGTGGTCCACCACGATGACTAGATCACCGGGCTTGATAGCAACCTCGGCGACATCTCGGGCTCCTCTTCTCGGCACCAGGTCTGGTAGGTATTCTTTAAGCCAGCGGCGCCAATACTCGTCGGCTAACGCTTGCGCCGCCCTCCACGTCTTCCTCGACGCTGGTTCGCACGGCCCGATGATGGGTAGGCCGCGCGGTCCCCCTAGTAGGAAGTGGTTCGGGGTGAGCGCCTCCGGGTCGTCAGCGCTGACCGGCACGTGTGTTAGCGGTCGCGCGTTCATGGTGTGCTCGACCTCCGCCAGTAGAGTTTGCAGTACCTCTTCTCTCGGTGCCTTTTCATGTAGAGTGACTCGTAGAGCGTTCTTGACAGAGCGAATGAGACGCTCCCACGCTCCCCCCTGATGCGGTGCCCCTGGTGCTATGTAGCGCCAGTCGATGCGCTGGGTGAGCGCATAGTCTCGTAGAGCTGGCTCCCATTCTTCATTCGCTGCTCGTAGCTCCTTGTCTGCACCCTTGAAGTTCGTCGAGTTGTCTGAGTACATTTTCTGTGGCCACCCTCGTCGCGCTCCCATACGCCGCAACGCCATGATAGCTGAGTCAGTCGACAGGCTTGCTACCAACTCTATATGCACGGCTCTCGTAGTGAGGCATGTGAATAACGCTCCCCACCGCTTTTCGTGACGACGGCCCACAGTTATGATCATGGGACCAAAGAAATCTAGACCACAGTTAGAGAATGGTCTGGTGAAAGCCTCTACTCGAGCGTGTGGCAAGTCCCCCAGCACAGGTGTCACAGATCTCGCCTTTCTCATACGACAAAAGGCGCACTTATAGGCCACGGCCCGAACAGTAGGTCGCAATCGCAGTATCCAGTATCTCTGTCGTACATCGTTGACGACGCGTTCGTTGTGCGAGTGATGGGCGCGACGGTGTTCACGATTGCACAACAACCGCGCGTACGGGTGGCTGCCGTCCAATATTACGGGCGTAGTATCGGGGGCAGACACACCTGCTGCCCTCGTCCTTCCTCTCGCCCGCAACACGCCCTCCTCGTCGATGAATGGATCCAGTCTTCGGATGCGACTCCCCGCCTTCAAGTTCTGACCTCTTTCTAGGCGCTCTATGTCTTCTCGAAATGAGTCTGCCTGCGCTCGCCTCATCAGCCATCTTTCCGCTCTATCTATGTGTTCTTTGGTAAAAACAGTTGCGCGTTTGCGACATTTATCTATAAATAGAAGCACATACGCCATCGCCCTGACTAAGCGCTCGTAGTTCGAGAAGCGCCCGGCGTCTGGCACGCTCCATTGGTCCTCTGTCGCGACGCTATATACAGTCTCCTCGCTGCTCTCTGTGCAGCCTGCTTGAGACGGCCATGTATTCTCCGGTTCGTAAAAAAACGATGGGCCAGTAAACCATCTGTCTTCATTTGATTTCATCTCTGTGACGACTCTAGTCGCGTCGTCCGCTACGTTGTCTTGCGTCGGCACCCACCGCCACTGATCGGGTCTTGAAAACTCACATATCTCTCTCAAGCGGTGCGCTACGTATGGCGTGTAACGCACTCTATCGTTCCCAATCCAGTGCAGAACGGTCGTAGAGTCTGTCCAATACGTAACTCTATCGGGCTGCCATCTGTGCTCCTCCATTACTGTCGACGCAAGTCTCGTTCCGATAAGACACGCTTGTAACTCTAGACGTGGTATCGTCTGCGTCTTCATCGGGGCTACTCTTGCCTTTGCTGCCGCTAATACCACACGACGTGATCCATCCTCGTACTCTACAAGCCAATAGACTGCTGTCGCGTAAGCAGACTCGCTAGCGTCGCAGAACACGTGCAGCTGCTTTCCAGTCACTCCCCCCGTCAAAGTGTAGAGGCGGGGTAGACGCAGACTGCTAAGTGTCTCTACGTTCCGCAGGCTCTGTGTGTCGGCTTCTCGGCATTCCTCTGCGTAGCCTTTTCTAAACATACTCTCGATCTGGGCTGTGTACTTTGCTTTGAAGTCTTCAGATGCGTCCATCTTCCTTTGTATTGACGTGAGCCTCCGCCTCGCAGCCTCGTAGCTCGGCGGCATAACTGTGTTAACCTTGCGCCACGGCAATCCAACTTCATATCGCTGTTTGACACATCTCACTGTTGACTCAAAGGCTTCTAAGGCGCGCACATCATCAGGGTTCTCGCGTTCCTTTTTCTGAATGCCCAGCGAATCGATGTCGAAGTATGACTTCACCATGTTGTGTAATTCTTCGTCATGTTGCGTAGACCGAGCTCTCCCATGATCGTCGACGAACAACACCGTATCTCTCTCCCTTATGACTCGGGACGGCGCTTGACCATGTATCACCCACCCCAGTCTGGTGAGCGATGCTGCTGGCTCGTGGCGTTTGCCTGTCAACAGCTTCCTGCTTACTATCAGATGCCAGTTATCCGCGCCTATGAGGACACGCGGCTTGGCGTTCACATAACACACGTCACTCTCGTTCAGGTTACGCATGTGTCCATACTCTAAACAGCTCCGACCCTGTACTGTTGTACATGTATTATATGTAATAAATTGAGTACCTTAATATATTTAGTATTCATCGGACTCACATTAACATTCTCATCATATTATCTTTGTTTTTCCATGCTTTCATTTCCTTTTTCATGTCACCACTGCACATCGGCGTCACTGCTCTTCACGGCGCCTGTCACCGCTGCACATCGGCGTCGCTGCTACCTCCGCTGTGTCGGCCCTACACTCTGACGCCGCCCTTTGCTGCCTCCAGGACAATACTTATTGAAGATTTGAAGATACTTACTCACGCCCACTGCACTTTACTTACATTCATACAGACATCACCTCATCTCATTTTTCGGTACTCTATTCTTTTTGTTTTAATATAAATTCTATTCCCTCTTCTACCTCTTTCTTTTACCTTCTTCTACTTCTCCACATTTGTCGCTTCACGACAAATTGGCGCCCAACTTTTAGTCTTCAGTCTTCCCTCTTTCTTTCTTTTCTTACATCTCATTCTTTTCATCTTCTATCTTTTTCTAAATTCAAAAATAACACTTTATCTAGTGTTCTTTACCTTTTCACCCTCTTTACCTTTTCACCCTCTTTACCTTATCACCCTCTTTGGCTATCTCTTTTGGATAACATATTAGTAACTCCTTCACTATCTTCATGTCTTAACCCCTTCACTACCATCTCATATCATCCTAAATCTTAACACCTTAACTATCATCTCAGAACTTAACCCCTTGAAACTTGGAGATAGTAAAATTTTGTTTTAATTAACTTAACTTGAGAATTATTAACTTAACTAAATCTACCTTAATTGATCTTAAGTTAACTTTGTTCTTTTAACTTAACTTTGACTAAACTTTAAATTGTTTACTAACTTTACTTTTATAACTCTTATTTTTCTTAAACTCTATTTTTACTCTCCGATTTTCTTTCTCAACCTATATCTTCACTAATTCACTTTAATCACTATTTGAAGAGGAATTAAGGTACTCAATTTTATTTTTAACTTTTTTTTTGCCTTTTAACTTTTTAATTTTTTAACTTAAGGGACTCTAAATCCCTTACGTTAACTCGGGAGGCTCTAAACGTCTTCTCTTTACTTAAGGGACTCTAAATCCCTTACGTTAACTCGGGAGGCTCTAAACCTCTTCTCTTTACTTAAGGGACTCTAAACCCCTTAGTACTAACTAGTACGTTCTTTTGAGCGGTTGATTACTCGTTAAATAAGCCTTAGGTCCGAGCGGTTGATTACTCGTTAAATAAGCCTTAGATTGGAGCGGTTGATTACTCCTTAAGTAGGCCTAGATCAAACTTTTTTTTTTCATCTATGGAGCGGTTGACAACTCCCTAAATAAGCCTGTCGTTATTGAGGAATTCTTTTCTAGAGTGGCAGTCATTGAATGTGAACTCCACCCTTACGGTATGAAGAGAATGCTAGAAGAAGAATAAATATTTTTATGTAAGGTTGTATATTAGGCGAAATAGATTCCTAGGTTTTCTTTAGGTCTTCTTTCAAAAATTTTCTCTAAGTCGAAAATTTTTCTGGGGTTGTGGGGGAAATGTACTGTTGTACATGTATTATATGTAATAAATTGAGTACCTTAATATATTTAGTATTCATCGGACTCACATTAACATTCTCATCATATTATCTTTGTTTTTCCATGCTTTCATTTCCTTTTTCCATCCAAAGATTGCTGGTTCGTTTGCTGTAAACACGAACATAAGAGTTAATCATAGATTCTATCTACCATAACGCAGTTCGTATTTTCTCCCTAAAAAGTCGTACTGTAGACATTAAACTATAGGCATTACCTGCCTTTCTACTCTTCTTATTACTATTACTCTGTATTTTTGGATTATTGATGTTTTCTAATCCTTTTTGAACAATATTTATTGTGAATCTAAAAATGTCAAACTTTCAAAGCTCTGTTATTCTACTTTTCTTTACATAATACTGTAAAAATAGCTGTGTTTTACCTTTGTTTGCAATTTTCCTTTAATTTGCATTGGGTGATGATTCGTTTTCCTGTATTTTCGTAATTTGCTTGATTTTTTTGACAGTATTTTTATCTTTATTGACATGGTTGTTATGACAATATCTTTCAAAGTATGACAACTTCTATCAAAGTTTATTACTTTTTCGGGTTTAATCCTCTGTAAACCACCAGTATTCATGTTCTATTTTTGAACCTACCTCGATCTAAATTTGAACGGCCTAGGTCCCCTATATAAGCCTTAACTTTTTTCATTCAATTCATTCGATTCCGAGTTCTAAGCTCGAACAGTTCTATTATACTTCAAGAAATAAACACTCTACATCTTCCCTCAAGAAGTCTTGAAGAACCGCCGGTGACTACTGAAACACCTCCTCACGCTAGGGGAGGGACCGGACACCGGAGGAGAATCCGAGCCCATTGACTGCAGTAACACCTCCTCGCTCTAGGGGAGGGACCTGTCTCCTTCTCGGAAGAGGATCCGAGACCAAGTACTTCTGGCACTCCAACTGATCATAACATTTTCTATATAGTGCCCGTTACCCTCATTACTGCTGTGAGTCACTCTTCACGGCGCCTGTCACCGCTGCACATCGGCGTCACTGCTCTTCACGGCGCCTGTCACCGCTGCACATCGGCGTCGCTGCTACCTCCGCTGTGTCGACATCACCTCATCTCATTTTTCGGTACTGTATTCTTTTTGTTTTAATATAAATTCTATTCCCTCTTCTACCTCTTTCTTTTACCTTCTTCTACTTCTCCACATTTGTCGCTTCACGACAACCCACCGTTTGAGTATTCAAGCGGAGATTCTTCATTGTTCTCGCTTTCACTAAATGTTTCTCGTTGTTACTGGCGATTATTTGAAGCTCCACCTCTCTGCTTGTGTGTGGTACGCTCTGTGTATTCACACTGCATATGTGTAAGTCTCGAAGCGGGCCTTCTGCACCGACGTATGCCGCCAAGTCCTGATCAATCAACGTAACCGTAGACCCTTCGTCAAGTAGAGCGTGTGTGTTTACTCTACCCCGTGGCCCCTCAATGACGATCGGACATACCTTCAACAACACCTTGGATGCCCCCACAGTATGACTAACTGAGGCTACCACTTCTTGATTGTGTTGACTTTCGCTGTTTTCACGCTCTGTGTGTAACAGCCTGTGATGACGTCGGTTACAGCCAATCTTATTACACATAGGTGCTTTACATTTGATTCGCCTGTGCTTATCGTTCAAGCATAGAAAGCATATCTTTTCTTCTTTCAACCAATCCCATCTTTGCTTTACTGTCATGGTTTTAAACTTTGTGCACTTCGACACTTCGTGGTCCCCGCCGCAACATAAACACGTCTTATCTTGTGCCGTCGTAACTTTTTCCTCGGCTGTGGCGTACACACCAGTGTTTCGCTTCTTTGAGTTAGCCTTCTGCTTAGCTTGCACTTCTTTCTTCGCTGCACTGTTGCTAGGTTGCGACACGTATGCGAATCGAATCGCCTTATTCGCTTCCTCGATCAAAAACTGCGATAATGTCACGATCTCTGGCTCCGAGTAGCTTGCGTACCGCGCTGCGTAGTCGCACCATCTTGTTTTCAAGTGTGGGCTCAGCTTATCGACCACCTCTCGGGTCATCATCGGATTTCTGAGGTAGCTTTTATTATCTATGGAGTCCAGTGTATACGCGATGTTCTGTACCTTAATCGCGAACGAATTCAGTTCACTGGCTGTCGTTCCAACTCGCGGCAGGTTCTTGAGGTCGTCCAGTGCCTGATCAATGATCACTTCTGGCCTTCCATAGCATTGTTCTAGCATTCGCATGATCTTGTCCGGATCGGTGGCACGGTATAACAACGCCGCTACTGCCTCCTTGGCTTCTCCTTTTAGACAATTCCTCAATCTAGCCAGGTTCTCGGATTTACTGTAGTTGCATGATCGCGTTGAATCTTCCATTGCAGCTTTAAATGGTAACCAGTCGTTCGTGTTTCCATTAAAAATCGGTAACTCAATAGCTTGACGTGGGGCCGGTCGCTTCGACATAATCCTCTCCAATATGTAAGCAAGTCGTTCCGCCCCGTCCGTATACTCTTGGGGTCTCGCTGTACAATCATTGTTTGACACGACCTGTCGCTGCACATCTTGTTGAATGTTGTTTACATCTTCATTTAATTCTATGCTCGGCGAATTCAAATGTCGGTTTCTATCCACTTCTATATTATGCGCATCTTTTTCCTTGCGTCGCGTAAACAAATGTCTATTTCTTTCATTCCTCTCTTCACGGAGGGTAGGAACGCTACAAGACATCTCGGTTGTGGGTAGTTGCGTGTTTACATCTTGACGCCGGGACTGGGCTTGATCCAACCAGTCATCCACCCTCGCTAGGGTCTCACCGGCGGGTAGGCTCTCACGGTCATCTTCATCTGTTGTATCCATTATCGTAGCGATCTCAAATTCTAATCTCTTCTGAATTAGATTCTTTTCAATAGCCGCCAACTGCTCGGCTGCTCTCAACTCGGCTTGCTTTAAACGAGCGGCGACGCTTGACCTAGTTGACGACGGCGGCGGCCTTATCCTAGGCGCTTCGGCGTTAGCGTCGTGACGTCTCTCTGCTGCCGTTTCCATTCGTCCGCCTTCTGCGGGTAGTTCAGTCTGTCGTAACGTACTCGCGGTGGCTTGCACAGACGGTGATGCGGGTGGCTCTTCAAAGTTGCGTAGTCTTGAGTCTTCGGCTTCCTTTTTCCCAGCTTGGCTGCGCGTAGTCGGCATCTTCTTACTTGCTGCCCCTACTCCTATCAATCCCAAACAGGTACACTACCAAGGGGAGCCTGTCTGGGGATGGATGGTCGTGCAGGATCGGAAGGGAGGTACCGCCCGGCAGAGAGTGTACGCATCCGTGGGGTGCTCAGTTCTGGCTGGAATGTCCAGAACTCTCCGCAGTGCCTACAGTCCGGCCCCCACGCTTACGCACACCGTACCGGCGCCGGTCGGACTTGTTCACAATCGCTGGCGCGATATGTGGCAGCTCGCCCGAAAACTGCACCGCCTGGGAATCGGCGTTAAACCCGAGACAGACACCGTTTGGCACCGTTAGGTGGTGAATGCCCGAGCCACGGAACACCCGTGTAAATGTGATCGTCTCTCCACAGGAGTATAGGCCGATTCGCGGCTCCTGGTTACACTGTGCTTCGGCGTAGATCCCTCGGCGTATGTGCTAACCAAAGCACAAGTCGATGCCGCGTTGCTGATTTCTTCTTATATCCGGCTCGAAGGACCAGACGATATTGACTACAGGCAGGCTGAGTCAATTTTCCGACGATCTTTCCTTCGATGTGTGGACTGTAGATTCCAAATAAAACTCTTCTTTTTGAGATCGGTGACCGTGAGAGCGCGTACGATCTGGCCCGCTCACGGCCCTTTATTAAACCAAAAATACATGTCTGACTTATCGACTAATACAGATTAGTTACAAACAAGGACGGACACATAACATCATCTGCGTATTCCTTCTAACGTTTTTGTAACCTACCTACATTAATCGTGATGAAATTCCCATTCGCAACAATCCACTCTATGGGTTTCCTACCTACCCTCAGAAAGCGCGATATGGGGGACAGGAAATTCGAAGGCTTTACCGGCCTCGCTCTACCTGAGCGAGACAGCCTACTAGGGTCTCCCTCGCCCCTGTACCAAACTACCTACATATTTCTTAATATTTCCTAGCTGGTTAATTGTTACCCTACCTGCCTACCTAATTTGCAAATGGGAATTCCTAACTAACAGGTTTCTTATTATTGAAATAAAACGAGCCCTAAGCTAATTACAATGCTTACTCGCTATGGCCCTAACAGAAAATTATATTTATTATCATCAAAAATCCTTACAAATAAATATAACTAAACTTATTACTAAACATGATTGGGTGTCCGTAACAGTAACCATTCACTGGTTCAAAACGTTCTCATTGTTGGATTTGCAGTGTTAACGAGACCCCGTCTAGGACGAGTTATAAATGCTGCTTTTAGCAATACTACAAGCCTCTTAAGAATGGACAGACACAGACTTTAATATTGCATCTCTATAAATAAAGTTTTGTACTAACACAGAACTGTTAGAGTTTCACTAGTAAATATTTTGTTATAAACGGGCAAATTTACCGGTTTCACACATGGACAATTTACATTGCAGATTCAACAAATCATTTTTTTTTCCAGATTACTTGGCGATCGTTATGGAAAACCCCAGAAAAAGACGGACTTGGGATCAGAACAAAATGATTGAAGCGATAAAAGCGCTGCGAGAAAAGAAGATGGGCCTGAAGCGAGCGGTGAAATTGTACTCTGTTCCAAAATCGACGCTAAGGAGATTTGTGCACAGCGACTTGACTCCTGAAGAAGCCGTCGAAAAATGTTTGTCCCGAAAGCTTACAACGAAGTTTACTTATGAAATGGAAACAGATCAAGTATATTTAACACCAGAGCCTTGGAATGAGGACTCTGACTCCGAGTGAAAGATTAAGGGCCTATTGCACCATTGACAAATTAGCACTAACCAACGAACTATCAAATATGGAACATCATTTTGTACATAGAATTGGACGGATAACGCCGATGCTTATTAGCATATAGTGAAACATGCCTTTAATGAAATTAACGTAGTGTCAAGAATTAACTTAATTTTATTTTATCATTTATTTTTGACAGCATAGGTCCATATAATAGATACCTTAAAGACTATTATATTAAAAATATAAATAATTTATAGTAATTAAAATATCATTATGCCTTTCAATACTTAAAGTATTCTACCACAAGTTTTTGATTTAATAAACAATATATTCCTGTTGTTAAATCTACTCGTTCCTTGAGGAATTAGTACTTAACACTGGTATGTTATATTTAAATTTATCATTCTAGCATTATCATTTTAGGAAAAAACAATAAATATATTAAAGGTCATGGTGAGCGATTTGTTGACACTGGATTGGTTGACTGAAACTATTTTAGTTTTTTATATCTATTTTGTAAAACGTAGTTATATTATGAAGATCTTTAATTTTTTTTAAAAAATGTATTCAATTAGTAGGTTTTATAAGTATTTGAAATGTTATCAATACAATATAGTAAGCATGTATGGTCTGCTAGCCGCACACCTTTCTTGCCATGCTGAAGGTGGTAAATCCAAACTCCGTGTTGAGCACACGAGATTATTTGTCACACAAATAATAAATGCTATGAGCCGCGGCCACTTTTCCTGGTACAAAATGCGAACTTAATGATGTATGTAAAAGTAAATATTAAAGTATCGCGCACATAGTAACTTTATTGTTGATAAATATACATAGATACTCGGAACAAATCATTAGAATATGAAGCGATTGAGAAAAAAATATATAAATGAAGTTCGCAGGGATCGATTTTTGTTAATAAAATGTTTTTAAGTGTATAAATAATATAAGAACATTGATTTTGCTAAAATATATTATTTTTAATAAAACTACCACGATATTTTAAAATACATCGAAATCTTTTAGAAATGACATTATGAAAAAAGTCGTGTAATACTGTATTTCAGATATCATACTTGTTTTTTTTTGTACGTGACACTTTACTACAATTTTATTTCTATTTTCAGTTGCAGAATTTATACCAACTGAGAAAGGGAACTATATACTTAAATTCGGCGAAAACACTTACTGGTGCAATAAAAAATACTGGAAACCTGACTCGGCTTGTCGATGGTATTGCTCGAAGACGAAAAGTAAGAAATGCTCTGTGGTGATTCGAACCCTGAACCAAGAAGTCATCGCTGTAAATGGCGAACACAACCATTAATCCGTCATCAGGTCCCAACGTCACCATATGGCGGTAATACCTCACAATTGATTGACTATTGTGTCCCGATACAATTGACTGTTGTGAATTAAGTAAGCAGAGATGCATTGTATGACTTTTAACTAAGATATTTTACCATTATATGCATGATATCAAACCTCTTCGAATGTCCTGTTATTATTGAGGTGCTGCATTTTTAATTGAAAGATTTTTGTCATAGTATTGTGGTGTTTTGCAGTACATGTTTTACGGACCGCGGGACGAAACGCTCAAGTACTGCTACAGAAGGGGGATATTTGTTGTCATTATCTTGTAGCTATATGTTTTAATATAGATAATTTATTTCTCATTTCTAGTTGCGGAATTGTATAAAATAAACATTCACTGAAATTCAATAAAAAATTGAATTGAGATATTCAACTATCCAAAATTAGGTTCGTTTGGAAAATAAAGCTACTTGTTCGTTTATCTTGTTTTACATGTATATGATGGTAGATTTATGAAACCTCATTGCTCAATAAAAAAGCTCATAAGGATAACGTAGCTGCAAAATCTCGATTAACAATATTTAAGGTATATAAATACCGCAGAATATGGGGGTGAAGTACCAGAGTACCGATCCTTAACACAGTGTATTAACGATATGAAAATGTTTCTGGTAGTATCAATACGACTTTTATGTTGCCATTAAGAAATGTCAATTTTATATAACATGTATGTTTGTCGCCAATTAGTTTTAATAAACTAACACCAAATTTCTGGAGTGATAACAAATAACCTGATAATTAATTCATATGCGGTATTTAAGAGGCATGCTAGAGGTCCCGTGTCGAATAACGAATTTCTGGGTATTTCTGTCTTCAAATAATTAGAAATAGCTCGGTGTCTGAAAGTTGATGGTGATGACATCCTCGTGCCTTGAAAATCACGTACGCATTTATCCTTAATATTTTGCTTCATTTTTTTTCTATTTTCAGTTGCAGAATTCATACCAACTGAGAAAGGGAACTATGTACTTAAATTCGGCGAATACACTTACTGGTGCAATAAAAAATACTGGAAACCTGACTCGGCTTGTCGATGGTATTGCTCGAAGAGGTCAAGAAAAAAGTGCTATGTGGCGGTTCAAACCCTGAATGACGCGGTCATCACTATGATTGGAGAACACAACCATTAATAAAAATAAATATTTAACCAAACATCTTAAAAGTCAGTGTTTAAAAGACTTCTTTAGCTTGGTCGTCGTCAGCGTCGACTCTGTCTTGGACAAGCTAATCCTAGCTTAGAGTCAAAAGCCAATCATTTAATTTATATATAAAAACCGGCCAAGTGCGAGTCGTACTCGCGCACTGGCGAATCTTTCCCTTTTCTCCGCTCAGCCACCCGCGTTCACCCTTTTTAGGACAATACAGTTCATTTCCGTACTCTTTGTAACCGCGCCGTGACGGTGACAGATCTATTCTAACTATAAACAGATCGTCAAAATCATTTCAAATAATACAAGTAATTAGTACACAGTAGTATTTGATTGATTTAAATTTTATTGCGCTGATAGTTGTGCAAAGCCTTAAGACATTATCTGCCTGTCATCCGCTTGGGGATGCAGAGAGATTCATTAATTGTGGAACTTAATTTAAAATAAAAGTAGTTTTAAATAGTGTCTACTCTATTGTCAGAATTTACAAAAAAACATAGTGCTGTTTGCTGTGATGCGGATGCCATTCTTACCAGACTGCACACAAGATGCCAACAACTGTAATTACAAAATACATTTTCTGAACTTCAAGGCTACTATCAAAACCGTAGAAGAGAACATCTTAATTATAAATGATGAGCACAACCACCATGACATGATTGTGCGCATGCGTTTACTAGGATTAAAAGTCAATTATTTCCTTTCACTTTGGTCGTGTCATATACACCGTTATTTACTATTTCAAATGTGTTAATAATTATAAATGTATCATCACTGAATAATAACTAAATAAAAACATTAAGGGCTGATTTTACCAACGCCAGATAGAGAACATTCGTCGATTAAATACTATACGCCTAATTTGAAAACGTAACCTATTAGTTAGCAATCATTTCTGTAGAAGTCATTTTAAAATCGGACGTTTTATACTTATTCAATCTGATAAGTCTTATCTGAAGATGAAAAAACCAGCCTTAAAAATGTAAGCAATTGAAATAAAGATTCTTGCAAAATCTGGTTTTAGATTATAAAATCTTTCATATAAATTGTTCAAAAGAACAAAACCGTTTTTTAAGTTCGTCGCATATTGTAAACAATCTTGACACTCCTATTTACTGAAATAATTCATTTTCCACCTACATAGCTAAGTTATGGTTTTGCACTGAGATCTTTTTATATCAAATAGTAAATTTGTTTTATTTCCTGTCATTATTTTAAAAGTGATACAAAAATTGTTCACATTATCTGACTGGAAAAAAAAACGGACTGTAGTTAGTAACTATTTACGAATATCTTCAAATATTAATTTTACCTAGGAATCCCCAAGAAGTAGTCGATTTCAACACGCGGCAGACAGTTCCGGTATAATTTTGAACGTTTATATTACAGAATCCCAGATTGTAGCGCAGGTGAATGGTGCAACATTACTTCACTATAGAGGATTCACCTTTTGGAAGGGGTATGCGCCGATGAAGAGAAGCGTCTTGGTATGGTACTGCTCCAAGAAAACCAGCATGAAGTGCAGGGCATCTGTGAGAACAAATTACAATGGACAAGTCGTTGAGATTGTTGGCGAACACAACCACGAAGCTCGTCGTTTATATACATAATTTCTGTATGACGCAGAGATCAAATTTAAAAGAAACTGAAATCATAGCATACTATGCATCATTATTAGTAGTATTAAAAATACTTTAGTTACGGCTAGTATTTATTTTAAAAATGCTACCATAAGTATTATGAGTTTTGGAAGAGCGTCCTTGCACAGGTAATCTTTAATGCCTAATAGAAGACTAAAATAAATTTGTAACCTTTAAAAATGTATGTGTTTGTGTCAACAAAATTTTATTTTTGAGACGATATGTCATTTACATTTGTTCGTAAGAGCAAGGAAAAACGTATTACTGTGTTAGGATGTATAATTATTATTTGTTCTATTTGTTTGTTGGATTGGTGGTTATTTTTTAGATGATTTATTAAAATTAAACAGTACATAAACATTGTTTGTACTCATCGAAATAAAACAACTTTTTTACGGATTAACTTTTCGCGAGTTTATTAATTTTATCCCGACGTTTCGAACACTTAACAGCGTTCGTGGTCACGGGTAGACTAAGATGTAATTAATTATTAACAGAGTTTTGAAAAATATACACTACCGTCACACAATAATATTAATTAACGTTCCTATCCACGCAGAAAGAGCTAACTGTGTCTTGTGATCTTGCAGTGAGTAGTCTAGCTTGGGTCCTAGTTAGAACTGGATCCCATGCAGGTGGAATTTTTCAACCATCTTCTCTGTTAAAATTTGGATGTTTTCTTATTTCTAAAGCTTCGCGTAGCATACGTGGAATGAACCGACGTTCTTTTGACAGTACTTTGGGTTAGTCAAAACGTATGAAGTGGTTGGGTTTGTCTAAGGCATGTTCACACACTGCAGATTTTAAGTTTCGTCTATGTTTAACGTCAGCTATATGTTCTTTTATCCGCGTTTATACTTCGTTTGGTTTGCATAGACTGGAATGTGACTGTGGCCTTTCCTACATTGGACAAGATGTTGACGATTTACGGTCGGTTTTACAAAGTCCTAATAAGTTCTGGTTACCGTTATCTGTTCAATTACGGTATATTTTTGAAGCATCAACCAACGAAATATCGTGGGTTTAACTTGTAGGTAAACTGGTGAGTGGATTTTGTCTTATATGGAAACTCAGGACGCATTAAAAATTTCTACCATAGCATACAGGCGTCGATGGTCAACCGTATCTGACGATTGTGTCGGTAAAACTTTATTATTCCATATTGTTAAATGATTATTATTTTAAACTCATCGATACTTACAAAAACATACCTATAAACATATTGTTACTACACCTTTGTTATGTATACAGGGCAATTTCGCATGGTGTTGCTAAAATTTTAAGAAATACGACCATTTAAGTACATTAACCCTGTATATTAAAAAAACATGTGTTTCTATATTGATATTCTAGATGTTGTTTTTCAAAAGCATTATGTTAATGAAAACATTTCTTTTAGTTAAAAAAGACTCGCAGCTGCACTTCATACTGACAGAGAAAGGCAATCGGATGATCCTCTACGAAGGCCACACGTACACCTGCAACAACAGGCTGGCCCCTCTCGCCGCTGTCAAGAGGTGGTACTGCTCGAAGAGAATAAGGGGAAAATGCTCTGCCTCCTTGAAGACCTGTCAAGACATGCTAGTAGGCGCCTACGGGAAACACAACCACAGCAGTTAACAAATGCAAAATATATATTCAAGGAACAACTTTCTACACCATTAATAATTTCGAGAACTGGTAGACCGGTTTTCATGTGTTTTAATTTGTTGGATTTGTCTTGACCCCGAATCGGATAATAATTACATGAACCGGAGCGGGACGGGGCCGGCGCGAAACGATGTTAACCGGGACCACTATACTTAGTTAATAAGAAATTACGTCAGTCTGTTCTTTTTTATTTGTAAGACATTTATTTAGATTAAGATATAAAAATACCTTTTCATCTATGGGTTTTATGGCACATAGACAAAAAAAATGTTTGCGTAAGTATTACTATAACAAATCTCAGATGATTAGAATAAATATGCTTTAAATTATTTCATATTATGTTTTTACTTTATCGATACTTAGGCTCACTTGCGCATGTTAGGACCTTTTTGTCTTTGTCAACATCAATGAAACTGACAGAAACAGTACCGTGACCATGAGTTGCTGTCGAAAAGTCATAATCGTTTACTGTAGTCGTTAGCGAGTAATCACGCATCGAGTAGATTTCACAATAGTCGTACCCATGAGTCGCGTTGACTCGTTAGCGACAACTCGATAGTAAAAGTCGATACAAATGTACTATCGTAAATACGCAATCGTAAATAACTACACACCTAAATGGCTGTTTCTTTCTAGCACACTAAAAAGACAGATGTAGTTAACAGAAAACGTCTCGGTAACCCTGCCAATTGTAAGCATCACAGAGCACCGGTGTAGGTTCAGTTTTACGTGTGTTGGTTAACGTTTCCTTTCTCGTCATTAACTGTGTTTTCCGAAAAAAGTAGTGGCAAGCGCTTTCAGGCACAGAGATGACATTGATGATGAACAAGATGGTGAATTGTATCTTGTGTTGTGATTATATTTTTGATTTGTTGGTTAAGTTTTTGCCTCGAATTACAGAATTACTATAAAATATTAGGGCACGACGGGGTAGGAAGATAAAAATTTTGCTAGGGCCGTCAGTACATTATAAATTAAACAATAATTCACGCTTCACTATGCTAGTGAGTAACTTGAAACAGTTTTTGTCGATGGCATCTGTCACGTTTGTCATTCACTGTACCCATTTGCTGTGAAAACTGAGAAAAGCGTTAGTCGTTGACGAAAACATTTCGATAGATTTTTTACCAAGTGAATCCATTCTGACGATTTTAGTTCCGCAAGTGACCGCTAGAAGCGCTGTGAAATTTTCCATACACTTTTTTTACATCGTCACTAGTGAGTTCCACCGTAAACTCATGATAACAATACAAACATTAATTAATCTACAATAAATCATTTGTACAAACTCAAGTTTCTTATTAATCATAATATTTTTAATATCTACACAACCTTCCAGGATTACCTCAAGTACCATCAAAAACCTTTGCTTTTTAGAACACTATGCTTAAGATAGTTCTAGTGCCAATTGGTGCAAAATAAGTTTTTTTCAAATGTACTTACGATTTTGTATTTCTTTAGCGCTGTCAATTCTCCTTATATCAAAAGGCAAAGAGCAAATGTTTTACCAGAATAAAAATTTCTACAAGCAAATCGAAGGAGTAGATAAGATTAGGTGGCGTTGCACTAAGAGGGGCTGCAGGGCGTTCTACTGTGTCGTCTTTGGAGTCATCACTCGGAGGCAAGAGGTCCACAATCACTTCGACGAATGAGATGCCAAAGAATTGTCAATAATCGGTTGATGATGTATCACGAATACGTTCGTGTCGCATAAATGTGTGCACCTTGTAGTTTTAATTTTAATTTCGCATTACAGTGTAACGTCATGCCACAATGTATAATAATTACACATTTAAAATTTTGACTTGGAGTGCCCATTATTATACTAAACCTTAAAACTCGTCGCAGTCCGTACCATAAATCACTTTTTAACAAGGATGCACACGCGCAATAAATTGCAGTATTGATTGCACAAAATGCATGTAAGACCCCATTATCAAACGTATTGTTACCGATAAGCGCACGTAACAAACAACACGCATCTCGGTGTCACTGAGACGTCACTATAAACAGGCAAGTGCAAAGAGAAAATTATGTGCGCTGTCTCATTTGCACATTTTGTGACTCGTCCTGCCGCGAGTCTTTGGATTTACTGCAGGGTTTAAATGTATTATTGTAAACTTTGTATGTTACTAATGGCTGCGAAGTCTCTAAATATCATTTTTTTGTATTAAACTATTTATCTATTAATGGTTTTGGTGAGGTAATTGTTAAATGATAAAACACATTCGTATTACCTATTATAAGTATCTGTTAGTACCTAAATGCTAGATTTATCTTTATCCATTAAATAATATCTATAACAAAGGATATGCTACTATTATTACTTTTTCTAATTGTTTTATAATTATAAACGTATTCAGCATTTTAGATTTTAAATTGAAAAATCATATTCAATTCATCACCTTCTTATCTTTTTATAGTTTGACAAATATCTTTTGAGGTATCATTAACAAAATTAGTTATAACTTCCATTAAATAAATATATATATTTCCATTAAAAATACGTAAAAATTTAATAAAACAAAAGTGTAAGTGTATCATAGAACTTTTCAAATGGGTAATTGTTTATGTCATGAACAAGAATAATGTCACAGTATACTCAACTGCCACCAAACGTGATTGAATTTTGGATATAACAGTACAGTTAAAAGTACAGATCATATAGGATCACAGCTCCAGGCAAAATGCGGTGGAGGTGCAGCTCTCACTCCAAGTTTAGATGCAAAGCCATAGGCATAGCCATAGTACACACCCATGACGACCGATCTTGTACAATTTCAACAACCACACTACGAGTTAGCAATAATAATGTTGATTAAAAGTATATTGTGTTATTAAAGCTGTGGGCTAAACGCAAAATTTAGGCTTGTTCATATTATTTATTTAAAGATTGAAAAACATTCTCGTTAATTTTCCAAATTTGTATTGTTCATGTTTATAATATACCGTGTAAAGTGTGCGTAAATTGAAGTATAAATATTATATGTACGTCTAAAAGTAGAGAAGTTTGAAATTGAATAATTTATTTGCTAAATTTTTATTTTTATTTTTTGCATATACCAAATTCAAAACAGGTCATTACTGGTGTTCATGTAAGTAAATGCCACAAATATTTTTACTTTTTCTATATAACATGAAACCGTTTCAGGCTTGCAAGCAACCATCACAACAAACGCCAGAGGGACCGAGGTACTGCTAGCCGACAGTTACACGTTTAGGAAGAACGGTGACGGAAGGGGCAAGATAAGATGGCGGTGCACCTCACATGCCAAATATGGATGCCGAGCAGCCATACACACGATCGATAATGAAATCGTATACTACAGAAATGAGCACACGAACTCTTATAAACAGAACTATGTTTATTTTTAATTTAATGAATATTTTTTGTTTTTATTTTGTACTCGTACCTGGGTATATTTTATAGCACGCGTGGTGGATTTTATTTACTCTGTAAGTTAAACGTAACGTAAGTTGAATCAAAACATTTATAGAAGAAGTAATTTTAGTCTTGAACTATCCTGATATTTTACATTTTTTTTTCGCAAAGAACTGCTAAGCGTTTCATTCAAATTATTATGTATGATACTACATCTAATATATACTAATATTATAAAGCTGAAGAGTTTGTTTGTTTGTTTGTTTGTTTGAACGCGCTAATCTCAGAAACTACTGGACCGATTTGAAAAAATATTTTTCTGTTGAATAGCTTTTTTATTAATTAAGGTTTTGTCAGGCTGCGAGGGTAGGTAGAAAGTAAAATCAAAACGCGTGGACGAAGTCGCGGGGGACCGCTAGTTTAAAATAAAGAGTTTATTTATTTATTTTTGATGAATGTGATTGTCTTCTAATGACAAAAACTGTATCTAAATACTTAACATTCTTCGTGTTTTTATTTCGAATTTTAAATTAATTTATGTTTGCAATTGATTTTAACATAGTTACTTAGAGTAACAAACATTAAAATTTATTTCGAATTTAAAAAGTATGATGAAAAATGTAAATAATATTAGAGCAGAGACGAGTGAGCAGTGCTTCGAAAGTCGTTGAAACTGTTTGGGTGTGCTCCTAACAGTACGGGAGAGGCTGCAATACGACGATCACATACACGGTTCAATGGTTGTTAAAGCTAGAACTGTGTATAATAAAGTGGTTCATCAGAAATCGGTTTGTGATAGTCACTAAACATAAAATACTAGCATACAAACATCCCACGGCTGGGCAAGGGATGACTAACCTCACCTCAACTAAGCAGTGCGTATCAGTAGAAGAGTTTCTATAATTAATGGAATCAGGCGTTACTTTGCGGAAATCCATTATTAAGTTGAAATTTGTAAAATTATTTTGCTTTAAATTTCCGCTAAGCGACGCCGGCGCAGGCAACTAACAACACAAACCGTCACCGCGTTTAGTATTAGTCACGTTTAGTATTAGCACGGACGACATCGTCGTCCGTCGGTCGTCCGTGCTCCGCCGAGGCGACAACATCTCCTGAGGATGCCACGTGTAGTGGCGAAACGCGTCGAGGTATTTTGCACGTTGGTGTTGGGTGCTAATAATTGCATCAGCTGTGCCGCATGCGTATTGAGGGAGGGCGGGTGGTGCATCCTGCATTTGCCTGAACTAATACTAAACGCGGTGACGGTTTGTGTTGTTAGTTGCCTGCGCCGGCGTCGCTTAGCGGAAATTTAAAGCAAAATAATTTTACAAATTTCAACTTAATAATGAGAGGTATTTTGCACGTTGGTGTTGGGTACTAATAATTACATCAGCTGTGCCGCATGCGTATTGAGGGAGGGCGGGTGGTGCATCCTGCATTTGCCTGAACTAATACTAAACGCGGTGACGGTTTGTGTTGTTAGTTGCCTGCGCCGGCGTCGCTTAGCGGAAATTTAAAGCAAAATAATTTTACAAATTTCAACTTGAGTTTCTATAATGCAAGCGATCGGCTTTGCTCGGCGACTAAAAATAATATTATTCGTTATAAACTGCATAATTCATATTATTCGTTTATTTAAAAAAAAATATTATTCGTTTATTTTAAAGAAACGAGCACCCGAGAACAAAGTGTTTGGCCACAGATCCATCCTGGATTGCATCAAGTGAAATGGCGGCGAAATAGACCCGAAGAAACCTTTAGAGCGATCAAAATGTCATCTAAAGGGAATGGTACTTTAGATATATTGATGTTGTATTTGGTGATGAAAAAAAAAAGTTAATTACGTGACTTGTTTGGATCACTTTGTGCGCACTTAATGTTATTTCGTTGAAAGATGAAAGTAGTATTTCACAGAACAATAACCATGAGGCGTTCTATTGGCATTTTTTGTAATTTATTATAAATGGTGCTATTTAGCATTTGCCACTTGTTAGTTTCATTATGGTGTCACACCGCACGGTGGCCTTGTGCTGATGGCCAAGTAGCTCATGCCGCAGCGGCATTTTCCTTAGTATCTGACGTCTTGACGTCTTGACGTATGACTTCCGGCAATGCCTGCGCGTTGTGGATACACCATTTTTATTATATCATTTTTTTATGGATGTCAATCATTTTCGGCTGCCTTTTGAATTCTTTCGGGGTTATTTCCAATAGATTGATGTCAAATGGAACGACTATATAAATTGTGTGATCCATCTGGGTATTAGTAAATTTTAATAACTTTATATCTAACTTGAAACAGCTTGGAGTATATTAACAGTAACGCCTTTAATACTAAATTACTTTCCAGGATCAGTACAAATCGTCATGTCCAGGAGAGGCAAGCCTCTTCTATGCGTAGACGGCTACACGTACTTCAAGAAAACGAAGAATAATACTGGTAAGACGTCATGGGCATGTTCCACTCACGTGCCCAGGGGATGTAAAGCAGTCATACACACCACGGATACTGAGATTTTAAGAACTAATACTGTTCATAATCACTGATGACTTTTGCTTTGCTTGACTTTGGCCGGGTTGCCACCAAAGCCTAAGGCAGTTAGCCGAGCACCAACGAGATAACGATGTAAGATTTTAATAAATATACAATTAAGAACAAATAAAAGATGTGTACAGTCACCAGCACATCAGGCTACCTACTTTTGCTGCAAACTAGCCCTTATTTCAATGGCATAAGACACCGCAGTGTTAACCTTGGCGTGCTGTTGTCCGTACATACAAATAGCGGTACTCTATCGAAGACGCTCGCTCTATCTGTCGCGTTTATAGTTAGTAGTAAAAAAAAATCGATAGAGTTCCGATGTAAGTGTCGTTTGTTTTGCTTCATACATTAGAAGAATTTTGCTCATTATTGACATTTTTTATGTACCTGAATAGAACTTATGATTAATCATCACAGTTTCACATCATAATACTGATAAACATCCTTTAAAATTTGGTCATTCAGGGCTATATGTTCTTAGAAGTTAAAAAAGGGAAATTTCTTTGTTTTAATAATGATCCTCGTTATAAAATTAAAGATCATAAAGTACCTATCTCAATTTTGGATTATGCAGAATTATTGTAGTTTAAATGTTTTATATTAATGATTTGTATTGTTTTTAGTTTTATGAAAGTTTTTTTTTATATCATCTGTGTAATTATTTTTGTACATTTGTGCTTTGTTCCAAATACTCTAAAATAGTATTCAGACAAGTAAGGTCATAATTATAAACGTTGGAAAAAATTACAACCTTTGAAAAGTCTTACTATAATAATGATAATAAGAAGGGTACGCGACGCGATTCGTTTGGAAGTTTTAAATAATAATTATGCATGTTTTGTATTTTTTTTTACTTAATAAACTTTTAAAATTATGATCCTATTGCAATTATTCATTTCACCCAAGGTTAAGTTTAAAGTAACTGTATTTAAACTTAAATATCCTATTATCATTTTGGTTACATGTGTTACAGGTTTTTTTAAAATCATATTTTTGATTACAATAAGTAATGTTTTTAATATTGAACTTAATAATATGGTTTTATTTTCCAGGATATACCTTTGTATTTAGGCAAGGCAAGCCGCTGCTCTACTTGAATGGGTATACCTTCTACCGGAAGTCCACGGCTCATATGACCCAGAAAACAAGAACGTAACCTTGGAGAGCTGTCACTGTCTTATCTAAGCGCAAGTATTGCATCCGGACTTGTGTAAGTGAGACAAATATAAGTTGACGATCAAATATCTGGCGAATTCGAAGCTACGTCGTCAACTTTGAATTGTCATGGCAAGACATTGCTTAAATACGGCAAATACACGTACTTCAAGAGATCTGGGAACGCTGTAAAAACGCGATGGCTCTGCTCCACCCACCACAGCCGAGGCTGTCGTGCCGTCATACACACTGTTGAAGACAAAGCTATTAAGATCGATGATGTGCATAACCATCAAGAGTAGGGACTAGTAGAAGTTAATACTTCTATCATAATTGCTCGTGTGTAAGCGCACTATGTGTGCGCTTACACACAAGCGTCACGAGCTACAGCTTAAGCTGACGTGGACGGTACGCGGCATGCCGCCGTCGCACTAACGGCAGGATATTTCTAACAAAGGCGTAAATAAATTAACAGAAAATACGATTTACATTCGAGTCTCTGTTAAACATAAGTAGCTTTTATGCATTATATAAATAAATGCATAATTCATTGTTTATTTACCTACCAACTCATCTATATCGATATTGACGATTATTTACTACAAATATCGGTATCGATATCTTATCGACAAAATCATGTACATACATCCCTAATTAAAATCATATACTTCGTTTTTTTTTTACGTAGACAGCCAAACATTATGGCTTGATCCACCTATGAAGAACTTGTGACAGAACACCACTTATGCCGTCAAATAAATATTTTTCGTACCATCTGAAAATATTTCTTAAACAACATCGTCAAAATATGGAAGGTTATTTTTGTATATCAGAAACGATAATGGCCCCTTATCGATCCTTGGTTGTAAGCAGGTTGATGGATGGTTGCTGTTATTATCTAGGCCGTTACTTATTTCAGTAGAAAACTTTCTTCAATGTGTAAGATTCTAAAATATGTTTTTTTTTCCGAAATATGTGAATTTATGGTGTCAAGAAGCCAATGCTCAGAGCCAAAGCCATTGCTCAGATACGGCGAATATACGTATTTCAAGAAAGCCAGCAACAAAAAAAGGACGAGATGGCTCTGCTTCACGCACCAAAGACGAGGTTGTCACGCCGTGATGCACACAGTTAGTGAAAAAACCAATAAGATATATGATGTGCGTAACCACTAAGAGTAATATTTGTGCTTATGCGCGAGCGGCAGTTATTCGCTAAAGTTAAGGGTACGACGCGACAGTGCATTGTCGGAATATTGTCGCAGTGCCCTGAGCAGACGGCGGTACGTCCAATTATTAACGATAGTTTGTTATTGCCATTGATGTCAAACTGCCCTCGAAGCCGTCCAAGGAATATTGATTCAT
Organism: Pyrausta purpuralis; assembly: GCA_963924145.1. Lineage (NCBI taxonomy): Eukaryota > Metazoa > Arthropoda > Insecta > Lepidoptera > Crambidae > Pyrausta > Pyrausta purpuralis. The sequence continues at coordinate 28,714,746 of OZ001643.1, forward strand.
AATTTTCTATTTGTCAGCAAATGTCTGAAAAAAGTAATGGTTTCGTATCAAAATATAACAACGCTTTGATGCCATATTTTTGAATCACTTGCGTGAATATGGCGTGTGATTTACTATCATTATTATTCGATTTTCGAATAAAACGTTCTCACGGCAATGATGCACAAAATATTACTTTTTTTAAATACTTGTGTTTATGTTTGACTTAAAATCGTTGACTTTCAACTAATTCTCGAACTAAAATCACTCGGAATATTGACATGAGTAATTCAAAATAAACTTTAAAAAAAGTAAAAACCGACTTCAAAACCAAAATGCACTAAAAAGTCTTAAATAAACTCTTCACCATTGAAAGGAAAGGAATCCGTTTTAGGCAAACAATTTCTTTTTGGAGTCGGTGCTGTGATAGTTGATGCTTGATGGTCAAAGTGATGGCACCGACTCCAAAAAAAAATTGTTTGCCTAAAACGGATTCATTTCCTTTCAATGGTGAAGAGTTTATTTAAGACTTTTAGTGCATTTTGGTTTTGAAGTCGGTTTTTACTTTTTTTAAAGTTTATTTTATTTCTTTATTTTTAGTGATTACATAAGAGGGGGGGGGGGAGTTGCACCTTATGATTCTATTTTTTTACGAAGCTACAAATTACCTATCATAAGTTTCGTCATTATAATTACTGAACTCCTAGGCGTTAAGGAGTTCCACCATCAGCTCAGACTCACAAAATGTTGACTATCAGACGTAACAGCACGTCAATATTAAGATTCTAGTAAAGAAACACTAGACGTGCCTTTAAAATTTGAGGGTTTCTCTCGAATACACCAAGATCCCATCATCAGATCCGAAAATGGAAAAAAAATGGGACCAACTAGAAGGCATACCCTCTAAGTAGGTGAAAAAATTTTTCGATTCGGTCGACAAACGACTGAGATATGAGGTAACATACATACAAAAAAAAATAATGATAAAAAAAAACATACAGTCGAATTGATAACCTCCTCCTTTTTTGAAGTCGGTTAAAAATAGCGCTTGATTGCAGTAAAATATCAATGTAGCTGTTGAAAATAAGTAAATCTTATAATCTTACATTCTTATGTAGTACATACAGCGCCATCTATTTAGGCGCAAAAATAACGCTCAATCTGTCTTGTCTCTGGTCGCTTCGTGTCTGTGCTCTCTCACGATTGTATTAAGTGTGTCTCGTAATAAAATGCAAATTATTCAAGAATAAGTGATTATTATTTTCATCAAACTATTTTAACATGGTAGCAGAGCGTAGTTAGAAGCAAAAAGTAAATGGGCAAAGCAAAATTCAAGATCTACAAGGACTACAAGTAAAGTGAATACGAACATGATTTTCAAGGTTAGCGTCACGCTGAGCCGGCAAAACGAAAAACGGAAGAACTTAAATTATCACATATAAAATGGCTAAACAAGCAAAAATAGAAGATATAATGATACCTATTTTCGATAGGGTTAACTATTCTAGTTGGAAATTAAGATTGCTAACTTTGTTAGAATACAAAGAATGCCACGAGGCCGCCATCATGAAAATTGAAAGATACGAAGAAATTGAATGGAAAAAGAAAGACCTTAAAGCTCGAACTATAATAATGAGCACAATAACAGACAAACAAATAGAATATATAAGTGAGTGCCGAACAGCGTTCGAAATAATGCAGAAATTCGACAAAATGTACCTAACGAAGTCCACAGCAATGCAAATAATATGTCGCGGCAAAATTGAAGAAATAAAATTAAGTAATTACAGCTCAGTTGAAGAATTTTTCGTCGAATTTGAAAAAACAGTGAATGAGTTTAAGTTGGCCGGAGGGATATTAGAAGAAACTGAAAAGTTAAGTTACATGCTAAGAGCGCTTCCACCAAGCTATAGTTATATTGGTGATTTCCTTGATGTTATACCGGAAGAACAAAGGACAGTAGAGTATGTATGCAGTAAAATTAAAGAAAAAAATATGACTAGTAGCAACTCTGCCAAGAATAATGTAAGCACATTTGCAACCAAAACTGTAGCTCAGTGTTTTGTCTGTGGGAAGCCTGGACATCTCAAGAAGGATTGCTGGTATGGTCATCAGAAATATAATCAAGGACAATGCAGTGTTAGAGGTCAGCGAGGATTCCAGCGAGGTAGATTCAACAGTGGGCATCGAGGCAGAGGTCAAAATCAGTTCAGGAGTCAAAACCAGTCCAGTGGTGAATCTTCAAACTACCGAGGTCATCGAGGCAGAGGTCAAGGTCACTCCAGTGGTAAATCTTCTAACAATTTTTCAACGGAGTCATGGACAGCTCAAGTATGTAACCCGGAAATAAATCAGGTATGTGGATCTAATGAAAAAGAAGAATGTAACAGTGATTGTGAAATTAATTGGCTTTTAGATAGTGGGTGTACTGACCATATAATAAACAATGATTCATATTTTTGTAATTCCATAGATTTAAAAAATCCTGTGAATGTAAAACTGCCTGATGGTAAAATGTTAAAAGCGACCAAAGTAGGTACTGTAAAAATTTATTTTCAAAACTATCATAACCGTAAATATGTTGACTTGAAAAATGTTTATTTTGTTGAAGGTATTAAGCAAAATTTGTTGAGTTTTTCTAAGATAACCAAGAGTTGTACTATAATAGCTAAAAATGAAAATGCAAAAATTTATAATGAGGCTAGAGAATTAATAGTTGTTGCTGATAAAATAAATAACTTGTATTGCATCAAAAGTTTTGTTTCACAGAATGATATGTACGTACATTCAGCAGTTTTAACTCAAAAAGAGAAATGGCATAGAGCTCTTGGACATGTAAATTTTCAATATTTAAATAAATTAATAAATAATAAATTAATTGAGGGTTTACCTGATAAGATAGAAAGTACTGAAATGAAGTGTTCAAATTGTATTAAAAGCAAAATGTATAATGTACCATTTGAGAATAAGAGAACAAAGAGTAATGACATTTTAGAATTAATTCATACTGATTTAAACGGTCCACATAGTACAATAGGTTATGGAGGAGAAAAATACTTTTTGACGTTTATTGATGATTATAGTAAATGCACAAGGATATTTTGCATTAAAAGTAAAGCTGAAGTTGCTAATTGTTTCATAGAATTTGTAAATTTAGTAGAAAATAAATTTTATAAAAAAGTTAAGAAAGTTCAGTGTGATAACGGCAAAGAGTATTTAAATAAAGATGTTTATGATTTTATAAGGCAAAAGGGTATAGAGTTGTTACCATGTCCACCTTATGTACATGAATTAAATGGTGTAGCAGAAAGATATAATAGGTCTGTGATGGACATTGCTAGGTGTTTGATGAGAGAAGCTAAGATTAATAGGAGGTATTGGCCTGAAGCAATAAAAGCAGCAGCTTATTTAAAAAATAGAACAATTGCAAATACAGTTGAAAATAAAACTCCGTTTGAGATATTTTTTGGAATAAAACCGAATGTAAGTCATTTAAAAATTTATGGAAGTAGAGTATTTGTTAGGGTTCCTGAAGTTTTGAGAAAAAGTAAATGGGATGATAAAGCACAGATAGGTATTTTAGTGGGTTATAATGAAAATAGTTATCGGGTATTATTAAATAATAGAATAATTAATGCTAGACATGTACAAGTAGTTGAAGAAAGTACTGAACTGATTTGCTTAGAAAAACAAGATGATCAACAAGAAAGAAATTTAGAAAGTGAACAGAGCTCAAAAGAAATTGTCCAAACAGTTAATGATAGTGATGAAAATAATGAAATTGTCCAAACAGTTCATGATAGTGATGAAAATTATGTAGATGCAGATGAGCCCAGTTCTAATGATTTTTTAAATAATCTTTTGGATAGTGACAACTTAAATGATAAAAAAGAGGATGTTGTAGAATCTAAAAAAAGAAAGAGAATTCCAGTTTCTAGATATGGCAATCCTGTTACACATTTTATATATGTTAATTATATTGATGCAAACGTACCAAATACATTTGAGGAGGCGATGAACTCTAATGATCATAAACAATGGCAAATAGCAATGGACTCTGAAATAAATAGTTTAAATAAAAACAATACTTGGCAAATTGTTGAAAGGCCAATAGATAAGAAAGTTATAGATGTAAAGTGGGTTTTTAAAAAGAAAAGTAATAATGAGTATAAAGCTAGATTAGTTGTGAGAGGATTTCAGCAAAATGAACATATTGATAATGCTTATTCACCAGTGGGAAAAATGCAAACATTGAAAATTTTATTGTAATACAGTTGTAAAAATAATTTATTTATAGAACAGATGGATGTAGAAACAGCTTTTTTAAATGCTTATGTAAAGTCAGAAGTATATGTTAATCAACCAGAAGGTTATGAAACTGATAACAATAAAGTTTACAAATTGCAGAAGGCACTCTATGGTCTCAAAGAAAGTCCAAGAGTATGGTATGATTGTTTCGATGAGTTTATTAAAACATTAAATTTTGTAAGAAGTAACTATGATTACTGTCTATATGTCAATAAAGCAAGCAAAGATCCAATATACATATTAATTTTTGTTGATGATTTTTTGATCTGTTGTAAAGATAAAAGGAAGATAGAAGAAGTAAAAACTAGTTTAATGAAAAGATTTGCTATGAAAGACTTGGGAAAAATTAAAAGTTACATTGGTATAGATATTGAATATAGTGATGATAAAAACATAATGACTTTAAATCAAACAAAGTACATTGAATCTTTGGCTGCTAAATATGATCTTCAAAATACTAAGTTATATGATACTCCAATGGAAACTAATTTAAAACTAGAACAAGCTAGAGAAGTAGATGAAACTATTAAGTACAGAAATATAATAGGTGAATTACTGTATATAAGTACAGACACAAGGCCAGATGTAGCATATAGCGTTAATTATTTGAGTAGATTCCAATCTTGTTATAACGCAACTCATTACAAGTATGCAATGAGAATCTTAAAATATTTGTATAATACTTAGGATTTAAAGTTAACATACTCTGATAATATGGATACTGATGTATTAGACTGTATGGTAGACTCTGACTTTGCAGGAGACAATGTAGATAGAAAGTCTACAACCGGTTTTGTTATAAGATTGTTTGGAAACTTAATTTTTTGGAAAACACGTAAACAGAGTACAGTAACTAAATGTTCAACTTTTGCAGAGTATACTGCCCTGTCAGAGGCAGTGACAGAAGTACTTTTTATTAGGAACTTGCTGAGTGAATCGTTTGATATAAAATTTTGTAGCCCAATAAAAATTTATGTTGATAACTCAGGTGCAGTTGCAATAGCTAAATATGGTAACTTTACAAAAAATTCAAAGCACATCGAAGTGCAGTATCATTATGTAAATGAGAACTATGAAAACAAATTAATTGATATTGTGAAAATTGATACTACATCTAATTTGGCCGACATGTTAACTAAAAGTTTAGATAAAACAAAATTTTTGAAAAACAGGTTACACTTAAGATTAATTTAGTAATTAAGTTTAGTAAGTAATTAAGTAATAGTATGCTTTAAGAAAATTGTTTTTGTAATTAGGTAAAGTTAAAATTAAAGAAGTTGTGTAAAAATAAAAGATAGAATGTTAGTTTGGTATAAAATTTATTGATAGATATGTTAAAGTAAGTTTAGTTAATGTCTGAAGTCTGATGAAAGTTGTATGATTGTTTAAGCTAAATGTGGTAAGATTATAAATTTAAGGAGGCGTGTTGAAAATAAGTAAATCTTATAATCTTACATTCTTATGTAGTACATACAGCGCCATCTATTTAGGCGCAAAAAAAAACGCTCAATCTGTCTTGTCTCTGGTCGCTTCGTGTCTGTGCTCTCTCACGATTGTATTAAGTGTGTCTCGTAATAAAATGCAAATTATTCAAGAATAAGTGATTATTATTTTCATCAAACTATTTTAACAGTAGCAGCCGAAGTAAGGGCTTGCCATAGTCGTAGTGTTTAAGATTACACATTGCAACCCAATGCTAAAGCGCGATAGTATCGTGGCAGACGCCAATATACAGTACATTATCTATCAATATCAAGCTTCTGCTTCGGACTGCATCAGTGCTAACGCGCATTAGCATCGCGACTATATCGATGCTTTAAATAGCGCAAATGTGTTAAAGTTGACATTTTGCAACTGTATCAATGCTGCATCGTGACTGTTAAGTTCAAGTTAAGTTAGCCTGTAACGTCCCACTGCTGGGAAAAGGCCTTACCTCAACTATAAGGTAGTTCGGGCCACACTCCACCACGCGGGCTCAGTGCGGATTCGTGAAGGGGTGTTTTCAAGGCAAACGACTAACCCAGCTACCAGATGTTATCAAACCGCCCATAAGGCATCTGACTAGGCTTAACGACTAATATCAACCGAAATTATCCGGGACCAACGGCTTGACGTGCCTTCCGAAGCACGGAGATACTCGTGAACTTGTAGCGCAGTGGTAGCAGCGCTTTGGTAGTGATACCGATGTAAATATAATTAAATAAATATTGGACACCAATCACATACGATGTAAAGCAACCTACATTGCGTTCGTGTTTGGATGGGTGACCATTCCGACTATATAAGTGCATCGCGACTGTATTCCTGCTAAAAGTCGCAGTACGCAAAGTGTCTGACAAGTCTGCACGGGTCTGAGTCCTGCCAGTCTGTGTCGTAAATAAATAAAGATTCACATGGTGTCTATTTATTAACAAAAAGAGCCTTTTTGACTTGACAAACAAATAACTTAAAAAAAATGACTATACCTAAGCTTCCCTGCTATAATTTTTTCACTAGTTTTATTTCGATACCTTTCTCCACTTTTTATTTTAACGTTTGGAACCAGATGGAGCGTTCCGTTCATATTTAGAAATAATAAAAAATAACTTTAAATTTGGTTCCAATTAATAATTTATATTGTATATTGACAACGTCTCTAGAGATATCACTGTTCTCTATCTTAGACTTAGAGGGCAGTGGCTTAGCATGCTACTGACATGTACTATACTTAATAATACTTATTTAATTATTTATGTTAATTTGTTATTTCGGTAAATAAAATGTATTCTATTTGTGCAGATGTGTTTACCGTGAGGCTATCAAGAAATGGCAAGAAAATAATAATATTGAATGGATTATCTTATTTCAAGAAACAATCAAGTAGATCTAACATTGAACGCTGGGCCTGTTCCACTCATCATAATAGAGGGTGTAAAGCTGCCTTGAAAATCTTTGGAGGCGAAATCCTTAGCAAGAATACTAAGCACTTCCATCAAAATATTGAATGAAACATAATAAAAAAATTGATTCATCAAAGTCACGTATGCACATAATTTCACTTCATTTAGTGTAAAATTAAAATAAATCGTGCACATATATTACATGTGCACAAACTACTTTATTGATAATTTAAGTAATTTTATTTTAACTAAGCTTGTAAGCTTCATCTCAAATTAATTATCCTGAATACAGTGTACTATGCTTGCTTTTTGATTACTTTTCATGTTCCTCTTTCATAAAATGGTGTAAGTGTGTAGGTTAGTATCACTGAGATAACATTTATTTTATGATGATTATAATTTTCCATATTTTCTTGGGAATTTCGCCCTGTTTGCCATGTTAATATAAGCCTTAAGTATGAAAATATGATTTTTTGAAATAATAGAGAGTTACCTGTTTAACAGATTATTGTACAAGACTGTCTAAAAACGGAAAACTATTGATCATCTACGACGGTTTTTTATACTTTATGATAAGAAATTTCAGTGGAAGAGAAACTTGGGCCTGCTCCACACCGAAAGATGTAAAGTGAAATTGAAAATAGTTGAAGGAGTAGTCTTACAGAGCGATTTTGTACATAATCATGAACCTACTCGTCAGGATAAGAACAACTAGTATTAGCATCACGGCTGCTTTAGTTAACTCTAATATTTTTAGTTGAGCCAAAATTACAGCTAAGATCGAACTTTTTCTTTTTCAAGACTACTGAACCAAAAATAAAACCGGAGTGGTATGTTGCAAACGTAGAACATTTCAATAGTATAAGATTAATTGATTCTGTGATGTGAGTTTTCAGTAATGTGATTTCACTCCTTAGGATAAAAAAGCAATAAAAGTAAAACGTTATAACTTAAAACTATAAATAAACGTAATACATAAACATCTCTTATTATAAACAAAAAATATAAGCATTTCCCTTTAAAATAGCAAAAGTCTTGGAAGATTTAAAAATTATTTAAATTTGTAAGACATTCTGTAAATAAATTATTAGAAGAAGTTATGATAATTGTGGAAAACCCTTGTCTTTTTCAACCAGCAACTATCTTGAAGTGTTTCTGTATTCTTACGCCTTTATTTGTTGATCGAACGCCACGACAATAAGCATATTGTAGTTTATAGTCTGGCAGCCCGGTTGCCCCATTTTATATTTGCTTTAATAATATTATCTCCATAATAAATAACATAAAAAAAATGTGATAGTTGTGTATTATAGTAACCGAGTCTAAAAATAAAAATGCATATCTGTTTACAGTTCATTTTTAATAATGAGTACTTTTATAGCTTGAGGCAATAAAGCAGACATTTTGCTCTCACTTATTCCGCTTATTACTCATTTACTTCTATTGTAAAGTTTCCATGTCTGCCTTGGTATTTCTTTTTAATCTTTACCAGTGGTCCTGATGACTTTTGTTCCCCTCCCCTGTCTTAATTGCGGCCATGACGAATCTAATATAAAATAAATGCCTGGTAATTCGGTAAGGTTAGTATGAGGTAAAAGTATACCGTTCTTTATATACATACTTTGTGTAATGTCAAAATTATACAAATATTATCATAGCGTCATAAACAATTAAATAGCTATCTAGTAGCAGTGTGCAGTTAATTAAGTAATAGGCCAGGTCGATGAGGTTACGGCTTTTTTCTTATAATGGACAATACCGACTATTGTCCATTTAGCGCACCGCTTTATAGGGTAGTGCAATGAGTATAAGAAAAGGCGTTTCAAGTTTGGTACTTTGGCTCCAAGAAATCTAACGCGGATTTGGACCAACTAGCATCTTGCACCCGGACAACAGTTTGTCGTCTGATAGTCCAGGCGCTATGACAAATTCTGACGTCAGCGACGGTTAGCTGCGACGACGACGACGTTTCGTCAACGGCACGCCGACGCCGATAGTGTCAATGTGGTGTCTATATTTTTTGGTCAATGGCAACTACCACAGCCCTTTATATAGCCCGAGTATGGACCAGTCACTCATAGTTGTGGTTGGGCCTTTGCCCAGGAGTTAGATGTTTCAGGCTAACTTTACTTTTTACAAGCGAGATAGGCATGATACTGACTGGATTCTGTTAAAAACATACAAATATCTGTAGCTGACAACAACTTAAAAGGAATATAATCTAACAAAATGTATATCACTCATTTTCAGCGCCGCATTTCGTGACATCCCAAAAAGGCAATCCAATCATAATTTTGAGAGGGTACAAATATTTCAAAAAGTACGGGTCGAATGAAAGAGAGACGTGGAGATGTTCTACTCACCACAACAAAAAGTGCCCGGCAAGTATTACTATTGTGAACGGCACCATCGCCGAAGTAATTGAAAACCATGTACACGGACCGAATGTTGTTTGATTTTAATGTAAGCCTTTTATTAATCAGTTTGTAATAATAAAAAAACAAGAATAGCTTTCATTGTTAATTCGGATATAAGCCGAAATTCTATACTTATACATTTATTTTCTAAGCGGCCTAGTTCATTTTTATCATACATTTTAGGTTTTATGGATAATCTTACATGACGCGGGTGAAAGTGCAGGAGGCTGCTAGTTGAACCCTCATGTAATCACTAAAAATAATCCGATTAAATAAAATTAAAAAAAGGTGAAAACCGACTTCAAAATAAAAATGCACTAATACCTTACCCTACCTTTTAAAGGAAAGGAATTCATTTTAGGCGAATAGTTTTTTTTATTGAAGGCGGTGCCATCACTTTGACCATCTCAAGCATCAAGTGTCGGAGCACCGTCTCTAAAAGAAATTGTTCGCCTAAAATGGATGTCTTTCCTTTAAAAGGTCAAGAGATTATTCGAGACTTTTTGGTGCATTTTGGGTTTTAAATTCGATTTTCACTTTTTTGAAATATTTTTTCTAATAAAAACTTCTAATTGAAACTTGATACTTTTGTTTTTATTGATGCAACTGCTTATATATTTGCCAAATATTAGTAACACAAATGCCTCAGTATCTTTAATGGATCACATTTTTTCAGTGAAGTTCCTGAAGTCTCGCCGCGGCAACCCCATGCTCCAAGTAGGAGAATACACATTTTGTATTAAGCGAATGAGACACGGAACCACTCAGTGGATTTGCTCCACTCACAATAACAGGAAATGTCGTGCTCTTGTTCACACGCATGGAAAAGACCTCACCAAAATACACAACCTACACAATCATTAAACACAACAAAAATAAATCAAAATAATTGTCTAGCTAGAAACACGCAGACACGCAGCAAAAAATTTAGTCACCGATTCTACAGAGTTTACGTTGTTACATTACTTCCAGTCCTTAGCTCAATCAGATCAGTCTTAAGCTCTAAAATTCTTTAACTCAGAGATATAGTAATCCAAAAAAAAAAAAAAACCCTAACCTACGTACATTAAAAATCGGTAACTCTTTGTAGTAAAAGACAATGTCAATTTCTAAGACTAGACACATTTTTTGCAATACATTGCTGGTTCGATTCATTTTGTTAGAAAATAACAATACATTTATTTTTCAATTTAAATTAAAACCATTTAGGACACTCAAACAACCACAAGAAAAAACATGGACAAACTACTGGTAACTAAAGGGGTCATATTTGAAATTAGTGCTTGTATTACAGGCTTTTTTAGTATCCATCATAGGCATCGTCATTCTTATCAGTCAAGGGAACCCCACTGCTAAACATACGTCTCCCCATCGGCATTCCATAGCAAATGGTAATAGTTTATAAGCCCAAACGGCCATCAGTTAGTTTTTCAAGCCATGTGTGTTTTGCATTGCTGTGACCGCTCCTTTTGTTATTTAACTTATCCCTCACTTATCAATAAAAATACTAAAATATTTATGAAAAATTCTCTGATAATGTTCCATTGGTAGCTTCCATAAGCGGTGCTCTGCATTTGACAGCAAGGTCGTTAAATACAGTGACACAATTATCACATATAAAACTAACAATAAAATGTAAACAAGAACGCTCGTCTGATATTTGTAACATTATTTATGTACAAAATCACATTTTTGGAAGTGAAATACATGTCGTGCCTGAATGAAAATGTTGTTTTCATTTTTACTAAACATTTTTATTTTTAGGTGATGACAATGTTTGCTTTAGTATTTTTTCTATCTTAAAAAAAAGTGTTTCAGTGATTTTCGTAAAATCTTGCAGAAGAAAAACTATGCTTCAGATTGGAAAGTACAAATATTACTTACAAGGGTGATGGGGCTGAGGACTCAATGGATATGTACCTATTCCAGCCTTAAGCAATGTCGCATTAAAATGTGCATAATATCATCTATCTTAATAACAGATAATTATTAGGAACTCACCAATACAACGGGACAGGTTAATTATACCGAAGCGAAGTAACAATTTGGTAGTGTAAGTTCACAAGGACTGATGAATAAATAACTTGAAGGTCAAGTGAAAGTTTCTTTTGATTAATGTAAAATTTAAACATTTATTATATTTTCCCAAAAAAATATTACATTAAACTTGTATACCTATCTATACTAATATTATAAAGCTGAAGAGTTTGTTTGTTTGTTTGTTTGTTTGAACGCGCTAATCTCAAAAACTACTAGCCCGATTTGAAAATTTTTTTTTGCGTTGGATAGTCCATTTATCGAGGAAGGCTTTAGGCTATATCACATAAAGATACGACTCATAAGACCACAGCAGAAATGAAAAATGTTGCGAAAACGGGAGAAAGATATTCCTTTTGAGAGCTTCCGCTGCATACGCTGCGGAAACCGCTTAAGTTACACAAAAATCATGTATGACAGGATTGTTCAGCATTAAGAGTTCTATAATAAAGTCCGCGACAGCATATGTCTATCTTTTATGGTTGACTTACTACAACCTTTTTAATGTTAATAAATTTGTAAAAAAATAATGCATTATTTTTAGAGGTGTATTATACACACAGGTATTTATTCTTATCAAAATAAATACATTCATCATCACGAGCATTTCATTTAGAATAAAGTTGCCCTTTATATCATTTGATTTCAATAAATATCTTAGGAGCTATCACAGTTTTAACATAACTCCGCACCAAAATAATGTAAGTACAACGTTCGCTTGCGCTAATGAATAAAGCTGAAGAGTTTGTTTGTTTAAACGCGCTTATCTCAGGAACTGCTGGACCGATTTGAAAAAATATTTCTGTGTTGGATAGCTTTTTTATCAAGAAAGGCTTTAGGATATCAAAGATGACGCTGCGACGGGAGGGGAGGGAGCAAACTCAAAACGCGCGGACGAAGTCGCGGGGGACCGCTAGTCTCATATAATTTTAGTTAAATTCGTGAAATCTCAACGAGGGGGAGAACTATTATCCGGATAGATCAGCACACGTACTTCTGTACAGCACCCAACTGGTGAAGGGGGCTAGAACCCGCTGGGTATGCTTTACTCACAACAACAAGCAATACCGCGCTGTTGTACAAATTTATGGGAATGTAATAATAAAACTTAATGATACACACAATCATTAAAAACGCACTCATACAACATCAGATTAATTGAGCAAATATTAATTTTTTCAGGTTTATATAAAAGCACACAAGTTTAAGAAAGTTTTCTATAAGATAACAGTATTTTGTAGGTACTTGATGTAAATGCTTTATTTTTTTAGGAATCATTGTGATACCTTAATATTTTTATTCCAATATTTTTGGCTGATACTTTCCACCAAAATAAAGCGCGTTTATCTCATATAATTTTCAGTGCAGTTCGTGAAATCAAAACGCGGGAAAACCATGCTCCAGATAGGACGGTATACGTACTGCTCGCAGCAGGTGTCGGGGGCGAGGACTCGGTGGTCGTGCTCGACGCACAATAACAGGCAATGCCGCGCTGCTGTACATACTTATGAAAATGAGATCATCAAACTTAATGATAAGCACAATCATTAGATATTGAAATCACTATAAATAACATACTCGTATTATGTCAGGCGGAGTGCAAGACCGTGTTTAATAATAAGTGAAATTAAATCTCATACCCGTCTATGTTGTATTTTTATTATCCATTGGTTGTTTGGTTTATTTATAGTACTTTGAATATACAGAATGTTTTGTTTTGGTCACAAAATGTCTTTAATTTTGACAACGAATTCGCGTAACTAGTACCTAAGCTACAAATAGACGACAAGCGTTAGTAGTTTTTCGACTCATTCGATAGTATCGCAATAATAAATAGGTTTTATTTATACAATCATCCCTGAGCCAGGGGTCACTGACCGAAACAACACCTGTATATGTAATTCTTGAGAAAACAATACAAGTAATAGAAACTTAAGCGGTGCTTTATTTTTCTGGTGCTTATTAGGTCAATCTCTTGGATCAATAGTCGCTTTTGTATTTTCTATCGCTGGTCTGGTCTGCTTAAAATTGGGCACATATATGGCTGTTTTAGGTATGTTCGTAATGTCACATCGCGCCATGTTTCAAATAGGACAGTGTACATACTGCTCCCAAATAGTCAAAGGGGCGAAACACGGTGGATGTGTTCCACTCACCACACATTTAAACGCACGTATGAAAACAAAATTATTCAATTTAATTACACACATTATCATTCGAAGTTCATTACTACATAGTAACAGGATGATTAAACTGAAATAGAGACACTAACCAAAGTGTAAATGTATTATTTAAGAGCAAAAAAAAAGTATTTTCTAGTCTCTGCAGATATTCATTGACTTACAATTTTCACTATACTCCATACCACACCTTTTACTCGTAGTCTTACTTCTTCAATAATATCTGCTGCTTGTAGTTGCGAAAGTGTATCGAATTATTTTATTTACGTTTAAACCTTTTACATTTCAGTAAAGTTCGTGACGTCTCGCCGCGGGAAGACCATGATCCAGATAGGCCAGTACACGTATAGCTCCCAATTGGTGTCGGGAGCGAAGACTCGTTGGGTGTGCTCCACTCATAGCAACAAACATTGCCGCGCGGTCGTGCATACATATGACAACGAGATAATTAAATTTAATGACAATCACAATCATTGACTCTTTGATCACATCACAATAGATTGATTTATGACGGAAATAATAAGGTACGTAGATGTAAAATGAATATGTGTTAAAATATGTGAATAAATAATTTCTTAGTTTTTTCTTAATGTGCTGATATAAGTCTCTTCATTCCCAATGCGGCTGACTGGTAGTGAATGGCATAAGGCAATAAGTCCGCTAATTGTACAACTTACAGTGCAATAAAGTTTAAATAATTAAAAAAATACCTTTTTGTCACTGCACGAAACTCCTACGAATAGTCTATTCCTTTACCCAAAGGTTGTCTGGAAGAGAACGCATTTAGCGATACGACCACTTTAGTTATACATTTAATTAAAGCTTATAAACTATAATTTATTTTATCTTGTGCAATAAAGAGTTATATTATTATTATTTAATATTTAATCTACTTTACTTTGTATTTTCAGTTTATTTAATTATCTCTGTTGATATAGGCATATTTTAATTACGTTCATACCTTTACACTGTAGTGAAGTTGATGAAGTCTCGGCACGGGAAGACCATGATCCAGATCGGCCAGTTCACGTATACTGCCAAAGCGGCGTCGGGAGCAAGGACTCGTTGGGTGTGCTCCACCCATAACTACAAGCATCATCGCGGACATATATATATATGACAACGACATAATGAAACTTTTTAGGGTTCCGAATCCGAAAAACGGAACCCTTATAATTTCGTATTTCACAGCCACTTTATTCTGTTACTATAAGCATCAAATTTGGTAGGAAGATGTATGATATGATGTGTGTATAATGATGTTAACACTATGATAAACAAAGTTATATTTTCAGTCAACAAAATATTGTTGTTCATATTTTAGCTAAGTGGAAGTATGTGGATTGCCTAATTCAGTTAAAATTTGCACGCAACTCGCAGTGCGTGAGTCCGACTCGCACTTAGCCGGTTTTTGATAAACACAATCATAAACTGTTGATATAAAGGAACAGGTCAATTGACATAAAATAATTAGACACACACAAAGAATATTTCGAAGTAAAATAAAATGTTTCCCACCTTTTGAATAAATTATTTCTAATAATATTTACTAATATCTGCTGATAGAAATTGACTTGCATCTTTAGCTGCTTCAATAATCTCTGCTGCCATTATTCACGAAATTAAACCGAATTATATTCATTACGTTTAAACCTCTACATTTCAGTGAAGTTCGTGTTGTCTCAACGAGGGAAGACCATGATCCAGATAGGCCAGTACACATACAGCTCCCAATTGGTGTCGGGAGCGAAGACTCGCTGGTTTTGCTCTACGCACAAAAGCAAACAGTGTCGTGCACATGTATACACGTATGAGAACGAGGTCATAAAAATGAACGGTAAACACAATCATTAATCACATAATATTAAAGTGAGCAAGAAGAAGAAGAAGAAGTCACTTCAAACTAGTAAACAAAGTATTCATAAAAAAATGAAAGTGCCTACTGTTTAAAGTCTGTATGTGGCTCTGTGTGTGCTCAAATACTCAAAAAGCGCATCCGCAACCGATATATCTACGTGCCATTGGTGTTTGTGTGTGCAAATTAGGCTACAAATCGTAAAATACGACATGTTATATTAGGCCTGTTTTAAAATGAGGTAGTAAGTAGAAGTTGGTAGAAGTAATTTTGCAAGAAAGGCTCTAACGGTCCCAAAGAAAAATGGGTTTGTTCGTCCCACAACAACAGAGGTTGCTGTGGCTCGTACTTGCGAAACAAAATGAGATCAAAATCAAACAATTTTTTAAACATCTGCGGTTATATTTTTTATTTGTTTCGAATTTTTCTGTGGTAAATAGTAACATTTAATCAAAATTGTGATCTCATTTTTTTTTAATATTTTAAAATTAGTTTTCTTTATTTTATGCCTGTGATCAGGATTTGACGATTTAAAAATTATTGTAATTGCACACCTTGGTTTTTTAAGCTGTATTTTTTTTGTGAGACTTTACAGTTCTGTATAGTTTGGTAGCCCAAGTCTTCGTAATTCAATAATATGATAATACGCTGCTAATAATTTGCATTTTTATTTTTGTTTTACTTATAAAGTGTCAGCAAACACTAAGTGACGTACCTATATACAAAAAATGCTTCATTCATGCTTACATTGACTCTACAAATTAATGTAATTTAAATGATTTCCTTATATTTATTTGTTACAGTATAATTTTTCCCATCGGTAATTTTAAAACAAAGAAATGATTGCAAAAATGTAAACAAACCCTTACTATGAATCATTATTTTGATGTTTATGTAATTTTTCAGTGGAATTTGAAATCGGCCTGATTGCTCATTCAATTTTTAATGCGCCTAACATGGAACAAACAAGGTTCATTCCGTCCAGAAGAGGCAAGATGCTGTTAGAAGTCGGAGGGTTCACATTCTGTACTCAAGCGAAGACGGGGTTGAAAACAAGATGGGTGTGCTCTACACATAACCATAAGAAGTGTAGAGCTGTCGTTCATACAATTAATGGAGAAATCATTAAGATAAAGAATGAGCATTACCATATCCGATATTTTACTTAAAAAATAATAAATTATATTTTACTCTCATCATTTCTTAGAGAAGCATCCTACTATCTTGGGAGCGCTTAAAATCTATGATACTCACCTATTGATTACACATTTATGTAATCTGTTTGGACCATTCTGGTTTGAATTGATGAATAAGTACTGTACTTCAGCATCTTGTTAAAATTTCTATGACATTACGAGTCAATTTTAAAATTATTCTCACAATATTGCAATTATGTTAGTTTTTTTTGTTATTTTACGCCGCCTCAACTGTTTCTGCCTTACCCAGTGGTTGACTGGTAGAGAATGCTTTAAAGCATTAAGTACGTCATTTGTACTTCATTTTGTTTGTGCAATTAAAATGATACATAAATTAATTGTAATAAAATTATTGGAAGTTCATAATTACGGCTTATTCCATAATACCTACATGAATACGAATTTGTTTGTGAAAGCGATTAGTAGGAACGCGAGACTGCAAAGAGACCATGATAATCTTGTGTTAGACGTTATCCCAAGGCCTGCTAAATACAATAGGGCTGCCTAACTATGTGCTCAAAGTTATATAATAGGATTCAAGATGACATCAAAAACCTTAAAATTATACAATTGAAATCAGAACTATATAGGTCACTTATCTATGACTTGATGACGATAATTGATGACTGACTTATAACATGAAAGACTTTATTGATTAATGCTTATACAATTAATTTAATCTGAAATGTTTCAATTCATTTAATATGATGACGATATGTTTATTGTTATATGTTATTTGTATTTAATGAATATTATGTTATATTTTTTATGCATATGTATAAATTTTGCATGCTGTTTGTAATAGCAAAACATGTGCACAAATTTACAATCATGTACAATCTTTAAATACCATGTTTTGAAGCAAATAAATGTTCTGATTCTGATAACATCAGTTATTTTTTTAGTTTCACTTCAAGTAAGTAAAATCTCTTTTGTCGTCAAATATTACAACAGTATGACAATGCCAAATAAAATCTCATGTGTGCAATAGGTACAAAATTAGTATCATCAGAAAGAGGCAAACTTTTTTTTTTGATGGCTACAAGTTTAAGATGTCCGAATATGGCCCCATTAGCGTTATCGGTCCAATATTTCGTACGAAAAGATGTTCCATATTTTTATTATTCTATATTAAACGGTTATTTGTCGACAATGAAACCAGGCCCTTAATCAATGCAAGACCAGTTATAGTGTTCTTAAGTATCTGTATGTATACAGTTTCTGAAATGACAAAATTATTTTAATATGTCATGATATTTACCAAAAATTTGTTTTTCAAAAATGAAATTCATAATTTGATTTTTCATTACAGGGTTTGTACAATTCGTACGGTCACAAAAAGGGAAACAACTGCTGCAGAACGAAGGTTACACATATTGCTTGAAAGCATCGAGCGCCAATGGGAAATGCCGGTGGTCTTGTTCCTCTCATTGTGCTCGTGGATGTTATGCCATCATACATACATTTAAGGAGTATAATGTAAGTGTAAAAAATAAACATAATCAACACTTTGACAGCGGATCACGTCCGACTTACGTGGCGCTTATTTTATGCTAATTAGCCGCATACATAATGAGCGTACCATTCTGGGCGCGCCGGCACTTTTCGACCATTTTGTTAGTTTCATAGAAAAAAAACTATAATAGTTGCGGCCATGATTTTTTTTTCATTGTATTGAAGATATTTTATTTTAGTATATAAAATAATAAAAACATGTGTAATTGTATTTTTTTTATTATAAAATCAACTTAGAATGAGGCACGTTTTCAAAAAAAAAAACTAACATCAACATTTTTCGTTTTTTTTTTTTATTATTATTATTTTCTCTAGTTTCTCTTTCCGAATCCAGACGAAATCGTCGTCGCGAAGTCATTTCGCGCCAAAAATTGTCACACGTCTCGATCGCTTAGCTACGCTGGGGCAACTGGCGCGCGAGAGTCGACCCGGCTCGGGCGATCCTTTGTTTCCCGCACCCCACACACCGCAAGTATTTGAAGTGCGTTTGTGTGTGTAGCCAAAACATTCATCTAAGCTTTGACATGACGTGGATCACGCTTACAGGCCGTTGTTTTAAAGTAAACAGTATTGAAATTCACACACGTACGCAGTACGTGATCAGCGTCTCTAACAAAAACGGACAGGGGACGTGATCGGCTGTCAGAGATTGGAAATAAATAAAATGCTTAGCTGTCAAAGTGTTAAAGATATATCTGACATCAAGGCCCGTCGCTTGCCTTATAAAACAACCCGACGTCAATCCACACTGAGCTCGTATGGCGGCGTGGTGGCATAATTGCTCATACTATCTCGTACTTGCGATAAAAAGGATATTGCAAATAACATTTTTGTAAGGCTGGGTGTTTTCGTTTCCAAAAGGAGTTATGTCAGTTTTTAAACCGTCTTAAATTGATTCTTTTTTGATTCACAAGATATATACTAAATAGTCTTTATAATTGTAGTTTTGGAAGATGTAGAATTGGATGCGTATTTTCTAAAAGCAAGCATGTAAGTAAAGATATTGAAAGAACTGTAAATGAAAATTTTATATTAGTGCATTATTAGTATGTCTGCATTAATAAATGATTAAATTAATTAATTTCATGTGAGATAATATTTTTCTAAGTCCTATTTTAATTCTTAAACGTTTCTCAGATACATAAACATATAATGCATCATAGTATCCTTGCCGCAAGGAAATGGTTTCGTTTTCGAATAGGGAGATATGAAGTTATATTTTTATGTTGCATGTCTTAGTTTTTTTTTCTTGTTTTTTATTAATAAAAGAAAAGTATAATGTATGTAATTGATCATATAACAAGAAGTACTCTAAGGACCAGTTCCACCATCCACAAGTAAGCACTAACCAATGAATTATAAAAACACCCATACATAAAAGTTGTTCATAAATATTATAAAATATATTTTTTCAGTGCCAGGCAAAAAGTGGCAATATTTTAGTGCATTTAAACAAATACACATTCAGTCAAAAAACTTCCACTCGTCTTAAAAAGAGATGAGTGTGTAGCACTCATGAATCGGAGGTTGTAAAGCGTCGGTACGAGTACACCTGTGGATAAGGCAATAATTGTGAAGATCTGTAACGAACATCACCATTAAAACTTATACATTAACTAGCGGTCCCCCGCGACTTCGTCCGCGCGTTTTGAGTTTGCTCCCTCCCCTCCCGTCGCAGCGTGATGTTTTATATCCTAAAGCCTTTCTCAATAAATAAGCTATCTAACACAGAAATATTTTTTCAAATCGGTTCAGCAGTTCCTGAGATAAGCGCGTTCAAATCAACAAACTCTTCAGCTTTATAATATAATTAGCGCAAGCGCACGTTGTACTTAAGCTGCGAACATTATTTTGGTGCGGAGTTATGTTAAAACTGTGATAGCTCCTAAGATATTTATTGGAATCAAATGATATAAAGGGCAACTTTGTTCTAAATGAAATGCTCGTGATGATGAATGTATTTATTTTGATAAGAATTGTGTGTATAATACACCTCTAAAAATGATGCATTATTTTTTTACAAATTTATTAACATAAAAAAGGTTGTAGTAAGTCAACCATAAAAGATAGACTTATGCTGTCGCGGACTTTATTATAGAACTCTTAATGCTGAACAATCTTGTCATACATGATTTTTGTGTAACTTTAGCGGTTTCCGCAGCGTACGCAGCGGAAGCTCTCAAAAGGAATATCTTTCTCCCGTTTTCGCAACATTTTTCATTGCTGCTGTGGTCTTGTGAGTCGTATCTTTATGTTATATAGCTTAAAGCCTTCCTCGATAAATGGACTATCCAACATAAAAAGAATTTTTCAAATCGGGCCAGTAGTTTCTGAGATTAGCGCGTTCAAACAAACAAACAAACAAACAAACAAACAAACTCTTCAGCTTTATAATATTAGTATAGATTAGCGCAAGCGCACGTTGTACTTAAGCTGCGAACATTATTTTGGTGCGGAGTTATGTTAAAACTTTGATAGCTCCTAAGATATTTATTGGAATCAAATGATATAAAGGGCAACTTTGTTCTAAATGAAATGCTCGTGATGATGAATGTATTTATTTTGATAAGAATAAATACCTGTGTGTATAATACACCTCTAAAAATGATGCATTATTTTTTTACAAATTTATTAACATAAAAAAGGTTGTAGTAAGTCAACCATAAAAGATAGACTTATGCTGTCGCGGACTTTATTATAGAACTCTTAATGCTGAACAATCCTGTCATACATGATTTTTGTGTAACTTTAGCGGTTTCCGCAGCGTACGCAGCGGAAGCTCTCAAAAGGAATATCTTTCTTCCGTTTTCGCAACATTTTTCATTGCTGCTGTGGTCTTGTGAGTCGTATCTTTATGTTATATAGCTTAAAGCCTTCCTCGATAAATGGACTATCCAAAATATAAAGAATTTTTCAAATCGGGCCAGTAGTTTCTGAGATTAGCGCGTTCAAACAAACAAACAAACAAACAAACAAACAAACAAACAAACTCTTCAGCTTTATAATATTAGTATAGATTTATTATTCATGTTTTAAAGGTGTGCCACATGGCGTCAGCCTTTTGTGCTAATCATGGTTTTGTAATAAATAAGTAAACTCTGTGTTCTTAAAATACAAGAAAATATCAATTTTCTGCAAAAATGTTTGGTTTCACAAACTAAATGTTGCTAAGATATCGTTGTCTGTTGTGCCGTTTACAGTCGAATTTGTAACCTCCTCCTTTTTTAAATCGGTTAAAAGGTTTTCTAGCAGTCTCCAACATACACATTAAAACTCCAAAAAATGTATCATCTTTACATCATCAGCACGGGGCAATCCATTGATTGAATACAAAGATTATAGATACGTGCATCATCTGGTTTTATCCAAGAGCATACAATGGGTCTGCCCTTCCAACAAATGGTGTACGACGAATGTGCATACTAGGGATTTCAAACTAGTCAAGACAGCTAACGAACACACCTCGAGTTGTTCTAAATATATATTCCAAAGGACATTGTTCCGAGTCCATACATCGTTCGCCTAAGAACCAACAGTGATGAAAAGTACCTTTCTCGGTTTGAAATGACATGTATTTGTATGTAAGAACAATAATTTTTGACGGACACTTCATACGAACATCATTATAGCTTCATCATTGTGAATTTTAGGTTATGTTTTATTATTATGAAACATTATTTTCATTTCATCATAACAGCTATCTTATCGTCATACTAAGTACTGGCAGCTTGTTTTGCCTACTTCTTTATTTCACAAACATGATGTTTAATATTACCGTAATATCATAGTAGGTACCTACCTACATGAACAATTGGGCGCCTTTCTTTCTCCTAGGTTCCCGCGCTTTTGTTTCTGACTTTGAAATGGTTGGGTCACTCTTGTCATCTGCCCTTTTTTTCGAGGAACAAAGGTGATTTAGCCTATGACGGCACAATTATATTGTTTTTTTGTAAATAAAAAACGTTGAATTTACAGTATTGTATTCCTGAGGTACATAATAATTTGTCTTTTAAGCCTATTTACTACCTAAAGTAAGTGAGTGAAGACCGTATTGTGGTATTGGCCAAATCACAAAAGCCCATACAGAACACAATAGTATAAAAATATATTATGTAAGGAGTTCAAAATCAAGAAAGTACTTTTAAAATTGATTTTACGAAACCAAAGTGTCCGTTACAATCAAATGAATGTTTATTAATGCAAAAAAGAAGACATGAATTTTGGTAATTGACAATTTTGTGTTGATTATTAGGCGAGTTTTATCAATATCCTTTGTACAGTTACAAAAGTCTTTCGTGCACATCATAAACAGGGTCACTAAGGAAATCTTTTTACAATTGAAAATTGTTTTTATTGGTTTCAGTGACGTTGATAAAGACTGCAAAGGGTAAAAAAAATATAAAAGTAGGAAAATATACCTATTATTTGAAGCCAGGCAACTGTGGAAAAAAAGCGAACAAGCAGAGGTGGTGTTGTACTCAAAACAAGTACTGTAAGGCGTGCCTTCATGTGGTGGATAATAAAATTGTTGCAATATTCGATAAACATGACCATGACAAGAAATTATTAAATGTAGCTATGTTGTTTTTGCACAAAGCATCAATGGCAATTACCATCAAATAATTCAAATATGGAAAGTCATTTCATTTAAAGTATTTGACAAATAACGCTAACTTATAGTTAACATTTAAAAACTTATAAAGAAATTATGAATCAGTTCACACAAAGATGCTGCACATAATACTCAGACGGTAGTCTGTCGATATAAAGTAACAGCAGTCGCTTACAAAGAGGCAGTTTGTCGTCAACCTAAAGCCGAATGCGGTCGAATTGTCGTTGTAATGCCGGAAATATCACGTCAGCAGTGAGATAATGCAATTCAGCGCGAAAGTTTAAAAGCTTATTCCAGCAGTTTTGTTGCTGTTGTAATCAAGTGCTGTTCATATACCCAAGTGCTGCTCATATACGCAGCTCTTTGATGGACCAGTTTATGATTTGGTTTTAAAACCAATTTTCTTCTTTTCAATTTATTACACGATTAAGGTATGAAATACTTTTATGTTCAATTTAAAAACCCTATCAATTGTGTTCATCTAACTGTCGCATATTTATAACATTATCTCCAATCAACTCTTATCTTTTGTTGCATTATACCAACTACTTGTTAATCAATTCTCTGAATTCTTCTTCTGAAATACTTAATACTTCTTCTGAAATTTTATGATACATATTACCTATGGGCAGCGTTCGGGAAATTACGCAGGAGTGTGTTCTCATCTCATCTACCTCAGTATCTAAAGACGAAAGTCTTCAAACAGTGTGTGTTACCAGTGATGACATTCGGATCCGAAATATGATCTCTAACTATGGGCCTCATAAATAAGCTCAAAATCACACAGCGAGCGATGGAGAGGGCTATGCTAGGTGTGTCTCTACGTGATCGAATCAGAAATGAGGAGTTACGTAGAATAACAAAGGTAACGGACATAGCTTTTAGAATCAGTAAGCTCAAGTGGCAATGGACTGGGCACATAGTGTGAAGAACTGATGGCCGTTTGGCCGATTAGAGACCCTTCGACCAAAGACGCAGCATAGGACGTCCACCAACAAGATGGACAGACGACCTTATAAAGATTGCAGGATCAAACTGGATGCAGACCGCTAGTGATCGGTCGCTGTGGAAAGCCGTGGGGGGGCCTATGTTCAGCAGTGGACGTCCTTTGGCTGTGAATGATGATGATGATGATGATGATGATGATATTACCTATCCTTATATATTTTTTTGGAACTGAACACATAACAGAAAGTAAAAGATAATATGTACCATATTATCTTTTACTTTCTGTTATGTGTTCATATGTACCATATTATCTTTTACTTTCTGTTATGTGTTCAGTTCTAAAAAATTTTTTTTTACTACTAAAGTTACCCTTTAACACAAAAACACTTAAATTTATAATTATTTTCAGTTTTCAACGTCAAGTTCTCGGAATCTCCGAAAGGCGACAGAAAAGTGGTTGTAATTGGCAACAAGTTTTACAAAAAAAAGGACTCCAGGCGCCCGTCAGGGAGTGTGTGGGCGCGGTGGGTGGGTGCTAAGTCCGACAAGGGGTGCAAGGCGAAGTTAAAAACCATCATGTACATCGCTGTCTCGGTATATGACGTACACAATCACCAACCATGATGGGTGACCATCATTCTCGTCCACCCAACCTTTACAGCAACTGCTTACAAGCGGTTTGCATCCAGCGTTTGCATTCTGCATGCTTCATAAAAGAGAGCAAAATTTATCTGAGCAATGTTATGTTTAAAGATATACGTTATTATGTACTGCGATCAGGCCAATAAAAACAAACAGTTACAGCCGCTTGGTATAGGTACCAAGAGGTACCTTTATTTCCAAAGATTATTTCTGCATCTTTAATAAATTTTCATATTATATTAATATTATATTAAATTAATATAATGATAATTCTATAGTTTTCGTTGCAGCAATTGTAAATAGCGATTTTCAATGAACTGAAAAAAAAATTCTTCCGCCTTTAAAAATGTTTTTTCTTTAATGACCTATCCCAAATATATTATTATTAGATCTTTTAACAATATAACTCATTTAAGTGTGCTTGTGTTTTCAGTTGCCATGTACATAACTTCAAAGAGAGGCAAAAGGAACTTGTACTTGAACGGTTACAAGTACTATCACAAAATCGACTCAAGATCCTCACGAACCTGTCCCAGAATGACATGGGCCTGCTTCCGGATCTATACTGGATGTAGAGCAAAAGTCGTCACCATCGGTGATACTATAGTTTCAGTAACAGAAACGCACAATCATTTACCTTGAACATCAATGGGCTTGTTTTTTTCCTGATCTGTACATTTTTGTACTCATATAAAAATTACAATATAAGAAATTGGTAAATAATAGGTATAAACCCCTTATTACAAACAAGATATACCAGATTTAAACCAAGCAATAAGGATATCCGACCAAATTTAAAGGTATTTGCCGTAGTTAAAATGCCGTTATTAAGACATTATTTTTAATTGGTCAATAATATTTTAGTTCTGTTCCTAACTTGGTACTTACTCTATTTTCAAAAATGATAAGATGAATCGCTCTTCAAGCAAATTGTGATGATTATATTTCTTCTAAATGTCTAATCACTTTTTGTTGAACTTTTTCCGCTAAATAAAATATTTAATTAATTAATAAATTCTATTACTGAACTTAATGATACTAAATTTATTTTATTAAACTAACTTTTAGTCCGACATGCTACAACGACGACAACGTCGTTGTTCGCCATTTGCCAGTAGCTGTGTCTGGTACACATTACCATTTTTAGATGTTCCTGCGATGTTCATTTTGTCAAAACGTGGAAAACAAAAATTGGTTTATAAAGGGCACAGATATTATAGGAAGATTTTTTTATTTTATTTTATTGGATAAAGATGCATAACAGGTTACAATTAATAAACAATATAGTATACCTAACTAGACCTTATGAGCTAAATTGTAACCTAACAAAAAGGCATCCTAGCAGTTACATCTTACGATATAAGCTTAGAATTTATTGACGTCTAAAGCTTTATGAACATAAAAATGTAAAAAGGAAGAAAAAAAACAAACACATAAATTTATATCTCAACGACAGTACCGTAGGAGCAAGACAGTGAAGCAATGCTCCTTCGAAAGACATTTGGATTTTCAGTAAATATATCAAGGTCAGGCTGGGTACGCACAATGTCATTGTATAGGCGACACATTCGGACGATGGGATTATAGAAAGATGTATTATTACGGTAAACTTCGAGAGAAAATAATTTAGAGCCACGAGATCTGTAAACAGTGTTGAAATTTATGGTTGATAGTAAGAGAGGGGAGTCGATAAGGAAGTTAACAATTTTGTGCAAAAACATGAGTTCACTGCGCTTACCTCGTTCCTCTAGGGAAATCATATTAAAACGACGAAGCCTGGCCTCATATGAGCTAAGTTTGCGGTGAAGACCCTGTCGAAATGTCAGCACACGTAAAAAATTCTTTTGAACGCCTTCAATATGGTCAATATGCTTTTTATAGAATGGGGACCAGACGATGGCTGCATATTCCAAGTTACTTCTAACCAGCGTGTTGAATAAACACTTTAAACTTTCGGGTTTTTTAAACTGTTTACTCACTCGAAATATGAACCCCAGAAGTCGAGACGCATTATTGCATACAAGATCATAATGTTCCCTGAACGTCAGCTTCTCGTCAAATATCACGCCTAAGTCCTTAGCCGAGCTACGGCGCATTAAGGTGTGGTTATTAATTTTATAGTCGTACACGATTTTATTTATTTTTCTAGTAAAGGTTATGGTAAAACATTTTTTAACGTTAAGAAACATCAGATTATTGCTGCACCATTGGGATATTGAGTCAAGATCCTGTTGCAAAGCAAGTGCGTCATTGAGTTTGGTAACTACAGAGTAAATCTTCAAGTCGTCGGCGTACAATAAACAGGGACATATAAGCTGGCTGATAGGTCATTAATAAAAACATTAAATAGAAGTGGGCCTAAATGTGAGCCTTGGGGCACACCTGATATTAGAAATACAGGTTTGGAAACCACCCCCTTAAGAGCAACCAGTTGACTTCTGTTACACAGATAAGACTCTACCCAACGAAGAAGAGATCCATGAACACCCATTAACTGCAATTTCGCACACAGCAGGGAATGGTTTACCTTGTCAAACGCTTTGGAGAAATCTGTGTATACAGAGTTGACCTGTATGTTTTTAGCGAAAGCTTTACATAGGTAATCTTTATACTCTAAGAGGTTTGTCACCGTGGATTTCTTTTTGACAAAGCCATGCTGTTTGTTAGATATAAGAGGTTGGACATGAGAATATAATACATCGTACACCATAGATTCAAAGACTTTTGGAAAACACGATAGAATACTAATCGGTAAATGGGAATTACGTGAGCCACCTTCCAGAGATCAGGAAAAACACCCAAGCGAAGCGATTGGTTGAACAATATACATAAAGGTATAGATAGCTCTTCAGAGCACTGCTTTATTACAAGAGGTGGGATACCATCAGGTCCTGGGCTCTTTTTAATATCTAAGGCCTTAAGCCTCTTTTCTATTTCACCAGCCGTAACCATAACAGCTGAGAGGCTGCAGCTAGACATTGCAGGTGGTGATGTGAGTGGAGTAAGAACATTCCAATTCTTCTCGTAAACGGAGCAAAAGTACCTTGAGAAAAGTTCACAGACACTCTTGAGATCCGTCGCCTGCTGCCCTTCAAATTCCATAACGCGAGGTAGGGTATTGCACTTATTTCGTTTGCCATTTACATATGACCAAAAATACTTAAGATTTTTGCCAATCCCGTCCTCGACCGAGGCAACATACTCTCGATGACATTGGTTGATTAAACGCTTGCAACGGGCGCGAAGGAGAGAAAATGTATCATAGTCACGAGGGTTGCGGTATCTTTTAAACAGTTTGTGGTATTTGTTCTTATCAGCCAAACATTTTATGAGAGGAGGGTTGAACCAAACCGGATATTTGCAACTCCTTCCTGACGTGAGCGGGGTGTTTCTGGAGACAATTCCGTTCAAAGTTTCGTAAAATAGAGAGGTATTCATATTTATCTCTGCAGAAGACAGCAAAGTTTCCCAGGACACTTCCCGAAGTTCAGTCCGAATATTTTCATAAATGCTCTTAATATAATTTAGGCGTTTGATAGGCTTAGGGAGTGGAGGTTGCTTGTCAAACACGTCAGTGTTCAAAGTAATTGCGAGCGCTGGATGATGACTATCGAGCTTACTTAATGGGATACTTTCAGAGACAGTGATATAGGTCTCAGTACACAAGACAAGGACGAGCTGACGGTTGTTTTTATTACCAAGGCCATTAAATTGATGAAAACCACACAGGTTCATTGTCTGAAGAAGAAGTTTTGATTTACAATCCGAGACAGCAGATGCAGTAAAGTAATGAGAATTAGAATTTTGGGACCAATGAATTTTAGGTAAGTTGTAATCGCCGATACAAAGAAACTCCTGGCCAACCCCAGCCTTGAGAACTATTGACTGACAGTTTTTGAAGTAGTAAGTTAAACTATCTATAGACGCATATGATGGTATATAGCTAAGGCAAATATTTAACGTGCGTTTACTACGAGTACCTACGGTTGGAGAAATTGTGATCCAAATATCTTCGAATTCCGTTTACCACGATAATTGGCGAATTACATTGTATGATTTTTTTATAGCTATAACAACACCACCCCCATCTTTTTTCTTATTGTTTGAGGAACATCTGTCCCGACGAAAAACATTGTATCTACTGTCGAAAATTTCACAATCAGATATGCTATCGTTCAAATTTGTTTCCGTGAAGCAAATGACATCGTAGTTACAATTTAGTATAGTTAAGTATAATTTATCTATCTTAGACCTAATTCGATTAACATTTTGGTACAATATTTCCATAAGTAACAAGTATAATGTGGTCGAAATAGCTAATTCTAAGTATTTTCTAGGCTAGGCTATTACTTAATCTTTTCTAGGCAGCGACGATCCTTTATTAAAATAGCCGGCGAGCTGTCATCTTTTCTGCAGTAGACACGGTTGTACTTTACCCAAGTGTACTTATATGACTGCTCCTTAGCTATTCTTCTTGTCTCTGCATGAAGTTCTTTGCATTCTTTAGAAAGATGTTCGGACAGGTATATGCTCTGCTTCTCGCCAGCGATGTCTATGTCAGCGGAGCTCAAAGGGTTGTTCCGATTATCTCGATTGTGCTTCTTGAAAGCGGAGATCAGCACGTCACGGTGGTGCTCTGATAAAAGAGTAACTAGAATGTTGCGTGGTCTTTTTGAATCAGGATTCAACTTAGCCACTCGGCGGACGGTGCGTACTTGTGTATCGGACGTCAGCGTGGATTTGATAGCATCGCAGATTTTTTTTAAAAACAACAAAAAGGTTTTCGTTCCTCTTTTAAGGCACACAATGTATTTCTAAGTTACAGCATCGCGACGCCTTCTCTAGTGTTACGATGCGGTGCTTGAGTTCATTTATATCTGTCTGTAGGGACACTTTCTCCGATTCGAGGTTTTTTATCGCACTGTCGGCGGTGGCAAGTCTCTGGCTTAATTCACTCTGCTTGCCCTCCAAGAAGTCTGTAGTCACAGTACTCTCTTCACCACAGTACTCTCGTCCACAGTAGTCTGTAGTCTCTTATCATTTGCTTGAATTCTGATGTTAACGACGACTTCATTTCATCTAGTTTTAAATCAAGGAGTTTACTGAACATATCATAACTAATGTACGGCCCATCAGATGGCAGGGGTGCTGATGGGTGCGACACCGGCGGGCTCGCGGCGCAGGCAGTAGAGATTGACTCAAGACCGAGGAAAAAGGAGAAAAGGGCCAAATGGGTGTGCTCTCGACACAGCAGGAGCTACTGCCATGCTAAAGTGTTTACTCTAGATGATGTTATCGTTGCACTGCAGGAAGACGATAATCATATTTGATATTTTTTAACATAATTGTACCGTATGTTGTACACTTTGCGGACTTATTGCCTCACGGAATTCTCTAATTTTTTTTCTTTTTGGTCGACATATTGGCATGCTAAATTAAAATGTTTTAAATAGAATCTTGTTTGATTTATGGACTACCTTCGTTTACTAAAATAGCTTTTGCAACTTATTGAACTACATTTCTGCTTCATTTAAAGTTAGTCTCATAAGCTTCTCGTAAGATCACTAATTCGTGAGAATTTTCTCTATACTTACTACCACAAGCGTGAAAATGAGCGAGACAAAACGAAAAATAAAAAGAGATGGGTATTTTCCACTCACTTCTGCCGTGGTTGCCGCGCTGTTCTATACACCATTGATGACGTCATCACCGGTGCCAAGAAGGACCATAACCATGAACCGACGAATAACCAAAGAATACCCATTATGTAACAATTTAAATTTATCATGTTTTCTTTAATCATGTTTGTTAAAATGTTTGTATATGTGTGAAATATGTGCTATTCCGACCGGAAAATATATATTTTATCGATTTTACATCACACCAACGTCACACATTTTAATACCACTTAAGTTAAGTCTTGTGTAGCAGAAATTGGTGATGGCATTGCATTAAATTCAGGATAATATACATTATACTCAAATCATAATCAGAAACGCATCCGAATCTTTATAAAAATCCAGATTTGAATCCAATCTTTGAAACATCTGTTCAAGGTAACCCAATAATTTAGACGGGTTCCGATGTCGTTTGAAGAGGGATTATCGGAGAGGGTGTATTCTACTATGAAACATGGGTGTAAAGAAAAATTCACTACCGTGGGTGACATGATTGTGTCTTACGACCGTGTGCACAACCACCCAAGGTCTCGGAGGTTAGGTGGAAAGAAGTGACCACAATGTAACAAAGATTTTAATCCAACATGAAATTGTAAGCATATTATTCAGCATTTTTTCTTTCTTTAAAAAAAGATTATATTCTTATTTCATCATTTATTTCACTTGTATTTCATTTATTTTCTTTTGATTTAAGAATAAAATTGAAATATTTTACTCAAATATTGTTTCATTTATTAAAAACGGTCTCCTGCTCTTTTATTTCCAATAATGTTCTTGTTATCATACTAAAAGGCAAAAACAGAATTACACGTTTAACGCCAGCACAATTTAAATAATTTATCATTTATTAACACAAGTCTGGCGTGTATTTGATTATTAAACACCTTTAGGTATCAATATGACGTAGTAAAGTCTTCGTTAAAGAAAAGTATTAACAATCAGGTGTGTTCAACCTTTTCTGATCCAGGACCTCCAGATTACGTTATCGAAAACACATCAAAAGAAAAGGATATCCTGGTGATAGATGGCTACAGGTTCTCCATAACCGATAACTACCTTAATGGAGGAATGCGTTGGAGATGTTGTCGTCGCAGCAATGGGTGTCTTGCCGCTGTAACCACTTTCGAAGGAACAATTATAAGATTTAATAATAGTCACAATCATCCGCCTAAAAGTTGTAAAACTAAACAATAGACAACATAAACAGAAGAATTATTTTCTGAGAGGATCATTTGTAACTTGAAATCTATCAGAGAATATAACTTTTATGGTTTGAATGAAGAATGTAGGCATGGTAGCTCAATTGGAAAAGCGTTTGGACCGGTTGCTAGTTCGAGTTCCGCCCGTGCACAATTTTTGGTTTCTTATTTCATCTTTATTAATATGTTTTTTATCATTTTTGATTTGCTTTTGTAATAAATTTTATTTTATACGGATGTATTTGTTTACTATCAAACAACCATGATATATTTTGATCCACGCCAAATGACTTTAAACGTCTTTCAAATTTTATTCTACCAAATAATAAATTTCAATTCCAATTTGTATAATCTACATGCCAATAAACTCTTCCATTTCCAAAGCATGTTATTGCAGGTTTTAGTTTTTTTTTTCAGGCGACATCGGACCGTGTTTTTTGTTTCAGGTATCCGTTACGCCTTTACAGTGTCCCTCCGCGGCTGCCGCATCATCGTCGTCGAAGGCTACCGATTCGCCATCAAAAACAAGAGCAAAGCTCGCGTACTGACCAACAAGATTCAATGGCGGTGCTCCACTCACGGCAAGCACGGGTGCAAGGCGTTTCTTTTCACTTCCAGAGTCGAGATCATCTACTTGGAGATCATACACACGCACCCCTCACCGACAGGAAAGCGAAGAACAAGTTCTTTTTCCCGATTACCAGCGTCATTTTTACTATGGGGTGTAGAGCGGAAGTTGCAATAGCTACTTTATGCTCAGCTCGTTTAGTTGCAATAATCTTTGTTTTATTATTATTTCTGATATCTGTTTTGATAGTATTAAATATTCCGTTATGTATGAATTTATTAAATTGTAAGTGAAATGTAAATTCTAGTCTGTTGAAATGTTATTCCTACCTTCATATAGTCTATTTTTTGTATGACAAAACGTTTAGATGTCATAAATTCTTCATTATTGTAAACGGACGAGTATGGTGAAATAAATTAGGCAACAGTAAAACTAATGCCAGCTAAGTATTTAATATTAGGTTTAAGAACGCGGAAAGACATCGAGCTTTAAATCATTTTATGAAAAACCACCGTGAGTCTTTCGAGGTTTAATTCATATTAAAGAAACGTTGTATACGAGTACGAATTGGACACATCATTAAAATCTAGTCAATATTTAAATATGCGGATGGGTTTAATCAGTGCCACTAAGAACCATATAGATATTGAAGATAACTATGACTATGACTGATTATGAAATAAAAGGTACGAAGAAATGTGAATAAAAGTCTTAAAACGTTGAGATAGGTTTTCTTAGCTGGGACATTTGGTGCTAAATTGGAAAGAATGCTGGCTTAATAAATTTGTAAGGTTTCACAATTGTCTTAAAAGGCCTCCTGTTAGTTTGTATGAAAATGATGATAGAAGCGAATGTTTGCGTTGGCAAAATAAGGCAGTAATAGGCTCATGACAACAATTGAAATTATGAAACCTTACACTTTTCATTATTTTGGTGTGTTTTATTGGATTTTAAAAAATTCGACAATCCACCTTACTCAATTATTTAGCTGACATTTTATAACGAGTAGGTCTGAGTAGGATCATATCTTTTTAAGATTTGTACCTAAGATATAATATTAGGATTACTAGTAACCTTATTTAAAATGATTTTCTAATTTTAGTGTCTATTTAACCAATTTCGAAACTAAAAATCACGTACATAACAAGAAATAAGTTCATTACAAACCATAACCCTTCCTATTTTTTTTAATTTAACTTACCGATTTGAAACACTTGCCTACTTCATGTCATAGTTTAGCCATGAGTATTTGATTTAAATATGCGACACTAAAAATATGTTATACAGGTACACATATTTTTATTAAATAAAGTACTAAAGTACATGCGTCTGAACCAGTTTTCAAAACATCTTTTTCAGTCCGCCGCAAACATCTCGTTCACAGCTTGCTCGAACGACCAGCGCATCTTACAGCGACGAAAAGTATATACTTTGAGCTGTTTTTTTTTGGAAATAAAAACAATTTACATGGTGCTAGATCAGGGCTGTAAGGAGGGTGACCCAGGAGTTTGACTGGTGTGCTGTCTAGCAAGTCCCTCGTTTTGAGCGCTGTGTGGGCAGACGCATTGTCGTGGTAGAGCAGTAGTCCGCGGAGCGCAGTGTTTGGTCGCTTGTTGTTCACAACTGACAAAATTTCTTCTTTTATTTAAAGTTGGAATTTAGTATTATTTTATATTTGGCGGTGCTCAACTGACAATTCAAAAGGATGTGGCACTTACGTATACACTGTCAACGAGAAGGTTGTCAGGCAAAAGAACTTCCACAATCATGAGTCCCCATTACTAGACACTTATTAAATGGTTCACATAGTACCCATGTCATGTTCAGAATTTAAAAACGCGAGCATATTGTCAGATATTTGTCGAATAAGTACAATACGCCTTATTTGAAAACGTCACCTATTTGGCAGCAATCATTTATGTAAATGTCATTTAAAAAATTGTCGTTTTATACTTATTCAGTTAGTCTTAACTGAGGTTGGTAAAATCAAATCTTGAAAATAAATAAAGAAATGCGGCTTTGTCTTTTTCTTGTTTTGCGCAGACATCTTCTCGATAAAAGGCATTGGATAAAAAAGTCTAACAAAATATATATTTCCATAGTACAACAACTGGGCAACAACAACTACAGGGCTTAGCACTCGTAAGTGTTATCTTGGACCACCTTGGATGAACTAGATGGGTAAGATGATCTTATGTTTTTTGACTATCCTTGCAGTGACGACGCGCTTCATAACATCTCGTAGAGGCAACCCGCGCATAGTAATTGCCGGATACAAGTACTCTTGCAAGGGGACCGGAACTATTAGTGATGTTGTCTAAAGGTGGCACTGTTCGATACATAACGCTAGAGGGTGTAGAGCTGTTCTTAACACATTTGGTGAATACAGCCATGAACCCTACGGATGCATAAAAAAGAACATTCTTTTACAAAATAAATATTTCTGCTGTTTACTGATGATTATTTATCTGTATGTGTGGTATATTTTTTATATTATGTTATATATTATGTGTTGTTTTTGTATTGCGACCACTAATTTTTGATGCCTCTGCTACTATGGCCATTTTCATCAACGTAAACTGTTAATAATGCTATGTTGAATTTTATTTATTGTAATGGTGCTATGAAAAGAGTCAAATAAACTTCTTTTCTCTTTTTGTATTAATACTAAAGTCTAGTGTCGAATCGTACCAATAGTACCCAGACTAGAACTTGCGTGGGGTGTCAAAATACCGCCAGACTACATACACATGATAACAGTTACAAACATGTTACAAAACTTTACTTAGTGTTTTCTTAACAAGCGTGTACTGAGTTGAAGCATCCTGTACACAGCTGGGCAAATGCACACATAAGCGATTGATATGCATGAGTGTGGTTGTTTACGCGCATACGCAGTTAGTACGCACACCATCGCATAATGCTACCGGTATAATCTAAGCGTCGAGTGGTTCGACGTAAGCGTTCACTCAATGGTAGGCATACAGCAGGTATGCAGTTGATCTTTTGTGTGACTAAACCAAATATAATTATTTTGTATCAATATTCATTAATGATTTTTAATTGCTATACGAGTATAGATGCTCAACAAACTAACACTGAGAACAACTAGTATCTAGTCAAATCTAGGCTAATAATAGGCTTTAAGATACTATTAATTAAGCAAATATGTCTATATTTTTATAATGATGATAGTAATAAATATATAAATAATCTAAATTCATTGTCTATGGTGTTTTGTTCATCTAATTATAATTTTCATGCAGGTTTGGTGTTGGTATTCGGCAGCAATGAAGTGGGGCGAAGAACGCTAACAGTGGAAAACTACGTGTTTTCAGTACATGTAATGACAACCATGGAAAATAATGAGACGAAGATTCGTTGTTGATGCAGGGGTCATTACAAGGGATGTAGAGCTACAGTTACCACCGTGGACGATACCATAATATCTTATAATTTGGAGCATAATCAGTGTAAACGCCTGTAAAAAAATGTTTAAACTAAAATATTGCGTTCATTATTTTTTATACATTTGTGTCGATAAAGTACGTATTATTAAATAATTTTGTATTTATATATCTTGATCCTACCCAAATGTGCTACCTTATCTGAAGTCTTTCATACTTACCGTCCCGTAGTTTTCTGTGAAATATAATTCGGTATCAAAAAAGTTTGTCTCTGGATAGCAGCGCCGATCAATGTTAAAGTGTCAGCTAGTGCTAATAGTGATATATATAAATGGTGCTGAGAAAACTATTCTATGAATGTTAGTTTCTTCTTTTCCTTTATTTGTCTTTGTTTTTTTAAAATAGTTACTAACGGCCGTTAGTTGTTAAATGGTGCTGAGCGACTGTCAAATTGATCAAACGCAATCTGCTTGTTGTGCTGCTGTGTAAATAAAAATTATACTTAGTCGCTGCATACTTCAGATTTTCAAATTCAATAAATAGTCCACTCCTTAAAGTACCAGGCATCGTATCGAATATTTTACAGGCTACCAAATTTAAATAAATTAAGTTATCACATTTCCGTTGTAAGGTATAGAAGCCCACTAATCAACCCGTCACGGTGACAGCACCGTATCAATTCGAGGCGTTCGGTATTCTTTGTCTAAAACTCCATACTTCAACGGACATCTATCGACTTTGTAACGTCACCACCTCGGATCGAGACCAACTCGGGACCCACTCACGACTTGCGGCGCATGCGTTGTAACGCTTACGGCGCGCCGCCCGCTGGTTGAAGACCCTATCAAACGGGCTGTCAAGAAGGAATGTCAAAAGTTGTAGCAAACACGATACTAGACGAGATATTGTTACGTTATCCGGTGCCGATTGGGATCGGCAATGGATTAGCTTTGAGTGTAAAAATGATCCCAGCAAATTCGTAATAATTGCGTAATTTCGATTGTTGTACCATGGTAACGCTTCTGCTCGCATCGTTTCTTGTGAGTGAATAGCCAAACTCTGATGATTCCGCAGCCACATAATTTCCTGATCACATAATTTTCTGAGACCAGGTGGCGACTTGCGATCGAAGCAGTTCAATTTCCAGGCAGCTCAAATCCAACTCATATTCATTCATTCTTCTTCATTCATTGTTTTATTATAAATATCATGCGAAATCGTAATATGAAAGGATGACTGTTAGCCACAATTGAAGTGATGAAGACGAAATTGAAGAAGGAGCTAAACAGGGCTATATTTGTATAAGTACTTTGAAGATTTAAAAAAAATGTATTAGTATATCCGACAGGGACTAATTTAAAAGAAACAAAATAGATTGATACTAATAAATAATTACCTACTTAAAAAACATAAAAGTCGTTTTTGTTCGTGATTTTAGCCCTTAAACGACAGAATCGAGGTACCATCAGTTCTTCGAAAATAGGTAAGTGATTGTAAGTATCTGTCATACTTCCTTTCCAAGAAGGAGAAAAATCCATCATTTGCTGGTCTGGGTGCTCCTAGTGCTAGGTCCTGATACTTCAGGGTCAAGCGGAGAAAGGGTCAAGAGGCCGATCTTATATTAAATCTCTTTTACGATGTTAGTTATGTATGCGGGTTTAACTGGGTTACATTTGCAGCTAAACTACTGAGCCAGAGAGTTATCAATCGATTTCATTTATTTGTTTTATATGTGATATATTTCACTAACAGATAACAGCCGGTGAATTAAAATTCATTGAAATCATAACAATTATTAAAATCCAGGGGCCCTATTTTTGAATCACTTGAATATGGCGTGTAAATTTCGTTTGAAAACGAATTAAACATCAATGAAAATCACGCGCTTTTCTCAAATTCAGTTTCCTTTTTCCAACAACTCCCGTGTGGAATTATACTAATTTTCATTAGAAGATCGAACATTAATCAATGAATATCACACGCCATATTGACGCGAGTGACTTAACAAGAATATACCCGCTTTCCCACTCACCCACAACCCGCGTTCCTCAATTTTGTGTCAACACAGTTTATCATTTATTTATTCTTGCGTATTAGGTATGGTGGAAATTGCAATAGTTGTACGTTCTTATAAACCGAGTTACTTAGAAAGCACTTTGGGGGCAGTTCAAAAGTAAATGTAAGTATTTCATGCAGTCCATTATTGCACACATTTTGTTGCGTCATCGCCGCACAGTAGTCCATTCTTACGATAACCCGGCAACTGTAGTTACCTGGGCCCCTAATTTTGAATCACTCGTGTCATGATGGTGTGTGATATTAATTAATAAATGTCCGATTTGTCAATGAAAATTAGTATAATTTCACACGGGACTGATTTAAAAAAAGATTACTGAATTTTGTAAGTACTAACGTCTATATTGCGCGTGATTTTTATTGATATTTATTTCGTTTTAAAACAATAATCACACTACATATTCAGCAGTGATTCAAAACTAAGTCTCTGTCCAATGACCAACTTTCATATCACTGACAAGGTGGGTTGTGGTTGTGAACGGCTTGTTCGGTATGAATTATGACATCATCTAACACCTTAATCTGAGCCTTACATCCTCGCATCTTATGCGTGTAACAGCGCCACATGCCGATTCCTTTTGTTGAGACTCCGTCTTCATAGTAGCTATAGCTGTTCAGTTTAAACAAGCGCTTTCCTTTCTGCGAAATTGCAAATGAGCCTGTAAGCAAAGTATTACATTTAACGATTTGATTACTGTCAAAAATAGTTACATCTTTACCAGTGGTGGAAATTTAGACCACTTTTATCCAGACACCGAATGGCGCTCGTTAAACGCCGAAATGAAATTCGTAGCAGGCAGAAATAACAACATAACAAAGAAATAAACTTTTTTGTTATTTTTGGTTTGTCGAAAGGTAGGTATATAAAATTCCCAAAAACTTACTTTAAAATACTCAATGTCATGTCGCAAAAAAGCCACCACCGGTCATTTATTATATAAAGTGTTATAATTGGTTTATCAAAAACAAAAATATATTTTTCACAACTAAGATTCCTAGCAAAAACTATATCATCATCAAAATTCACAGTTGGCCGTGTTATCTATGCGGGGGTTATTTGTTTAAGGTATTTTGTATCAATATGTAATTTCGCCACTTCGTTGAAAGCTCATGATCATGTTTTTCTTATGTTGTTAGGACAGTGCCTTCTACAGTTTTTAAACCAGCTTTGCAACCTTTGGAGTGATAGGAGGAGCAGTACCAATAGCCCACGCTTTGTTCTACACTCCGTGTTCGTATTAAGTATTTATAATTTTCGTAAATGATTTGTCGTATTCCTTTTGAAGATACTTTGCACATGAGATCTGTATTCAAAATTTATTTCAATGTCTTAACCATTTTTATGCTTTTTAGAACACTCTTATTAAGTCCTACAATAAAAGGAAATAATTGATAGATTTTTTTTTTCAATTTCAAAAGTTTTTTTTAAATAGTTACTAACGGCCGTTTCGTAACATTGAATAACATTTCACAAAAAAAATATTCCGCAATCGTTTTGTTAATAAATTAATAAATACATATTTTAATAAGCAACGGTTCCCGTAGCATTTTTTCCTCAAATAACTTTTACTCATCAATCAATAATCAAGTAAGCATGCATGAAAGCAAGGATGCATGCAGCAGGTACGTATGCATTCATTGATGCAAGTAAGCAGATGTATGCATACGCATGCAAGTAAGAAGGCATACATGCAAACAAGCAGCATGCATTAGGATTTCCTCGTTTCCAGCGCTGCGGGAATAACAGCCTCGTCGCCCTTGCATAACAAGGAGCAGTCACCCCAGCTCGCCTACAGATTCGGCTTGCTGCGCGCCTTCGGGTTTAAATTATACTCTAGTACCAAGGCGAGGAGACCACGGCGAGTCAGGATTAACGCAGTTGATATCAGTTATACTTTGAATTTTCTATTAATAAAGTATGCAATATAAATATGTTTTATATCGTTCAGACATCTGCGAATAGTTTTATGGGAAATAAAAGTCATTGAATTAAATTGCGATTAAGTGCTGGGTTCTCCGGCTTTGCCAAGGGCTTAGAATGATCACCGTCATTGACTCTACGCACTCTTACAATTACAGCAATTATCTAAAACTTGGGTACCTACGTAATGTCAAGTCACATAAATTACCCAAAGTATTGACTTTGGACAAGCGGCTATACTACAAGTATGGGATACTAATTCGCTGTATAGGCACTGTCATCTTAGAAAGAACATTATCATTCAAAATATATGAAATAAATCGTGAAAACAATAAACTTCATTTTTATTTTGACTTGGTTCATACCTGGCGTAAAAAACTTTTACCTAGCGACCATAGTAAATGACTTGTGACAGACCACAATGTTGCAATTCTTAATACTGTATTTGGATCTTTGCAGGGGTCTTTAGATACACAACGTCAAGGAAAGGAAGACGTTTGGTGGAACTCAACAGTTACAGCTACTACAAAGAAAGAGTCACGACTAAAGGAGTAGGGTTTTGGCGCTGCTCCACGCACGTCCCCCGAGGCTGTGATGCGCAGCTCAAGATGCTGCATGATGTCATAATTACCGCCCGGGAAACTCACAACCATGACCCCTTGCTGAACAACTATATGTCTTGCTTTTAGATCCAAAAAGTGCTTGAAACTGCTTAGTGTTAAGCAGTTTTTTTCGTTGTTAACGTTTTAACCCAAAATATTTTATTTAATATAACTTGTTTATATGAGGTTGTAGTTCAATAATATGAAAGTTTACGAGGTTTGGTCATAGCATAGTTTCGACGTATTGTGACATGAATTATTAATTTCTTTCAAATTATATTATAGTTTCGCCATGTCCGTCTGCCTGTCTGCGCGCAGTTCAGTGCAAAGACCTTAGGTAGAAAACTGTTATTTAGCATGGGTATGTCCCGTCGTGTTAGGTATCGTTGATAGTTCTCTAAATGATTATGAGTTTTCAAACATCTATTTCCGATAAAATGGCCTATTTCCTATATAAAAATTAAAAAAAAAAACTCTAAAACGAGTTACAATATGAAACTGTAGTTAAATATTGATTTTGACTGTTTCTTCCGAAGTTGTGAGTCAGTGCCATCATAAAATATAACCGGTTTTGTCTCATAATTTCGCACATTATTAAAGAAATTAGTGCTCACAGTAGTATGAAACCCTTCGTGTCCGACTAGCACTTGTCCGGTTTTAAAAGTAGGTATTAAAATCTAATTTGCGGTTGTAAATGCTAGCCACAATTGATAGAAATGTTTTCAAACCACAAGAATACTAACAAGTACTAGCGGTCCCCCGCGACTTCGTCACCGCGTTTTAAGCTTTCTTCCTCCTCACAAGCATAGCCTTAAGCCTTCCTCGATAAATAAGCTATCCAACACAAAAACATTTTTTTCAATCGATCCAATAGTTCCTGAGATAAGCACGTTCAAACAAACAAAATATCTCTACAGCTTTAAAATATAACGTAGTATAGATAACATTTACATTATTTGTAATGATAATTTTGTTTTAACAAAAACTTGTATCTCTCTTATCAGTCTGTTAACACTGAGAACTGTATTTTAAAAAATATAAAATGTTAAATGGTTGAAATTGCCCTTTTTACCCATATTTTAAAAGTAGTGAATGTACTGGTCGTGGTGTTTTTTCGGAAACATTTTTTTTGTTCCTTTATCGTTATAAACCCTTATAAAAAAGGATGTCTTTACGTGTCTACAAGAATTTTGAATAACGCTTAGTGTGTCGTCAATAAGAATCAGCATACAATATATGTATGTGTTACTTATTCACTGTAAAGTCACTTCCTGTCTTCAGAAACAGCATCATCATTAAAAACATTTTTTCTTAATGATGATGCTGTTTCTTTCTAAAGAAAAAATGTATTTTCACTTGGTTTATACCTGGCGTAAAAAATATTCACCTAGAGTTGAATAAAGAGACACCACAGTGATGCAGTATTAAATTTAACGTGTTGGGTTTTTTCAGGGCTATTCACAATGTCAAATAAAGGAAGACGTTTGCTAAAACTCAACAGTTACAGCTACTATGAAAATAGGGTCTCGGTTAAAGGAGTCGGGTCTTGGCTCTGCTCCACACACCACAGCCGAGGTTGTAAGGCGCAGCTCAAGATGCTAGATGACGTCATAATTCACGCCCGGGAAGCTCACAACCATGACCCTCCTGGTTGGTAATGGCAACACTAGATAATTTTATTGGGTCTTGAACACTTGACTTTAGAAGTATTGAGAAAAATGCCGTGTACTATGACGCCTACTAGGACCTCATTGAGAATGAACAAATTGCTGTCAGTGGAGCACTGTTTGCCGTGTGCTCATCTACGGCTTTCCATCAAATAAAGCTCTACTAAACGAGTGTTAATTCTGCTTGGACATAATATTCATAAGTGCTTAGTGAGTAACGCTTTGATCTGTACATTACTACTAAAACTATAGCGAACTGATTACTGCGAGCGCAAGACGGATAACTTACGACTAAGGCCCGATTTTAGCCAACGTTAGACAAGAAATATTCGTTGATATATTAAAAAAACGCCTTATTGGAAAACGTCACGTTTTTGTCAGCAAGCATTTATATAAATGTCATTCAAAATTGATCATTCTATACTTATTCCGTCGCATAAGTCTTACCTGATGTTGGTGAACTCGGCCCTTAATGATTCCTAGAGCACTATTAGCACTAGGTTCTGCTGGCGCTGCCAAAGGCTTAGAGTGAGTAACGTCTTAGACTTTCAACACCCTTACAATGACAACAGGAAACTATCTAAAACTCAGGTACTAAAGTATTTCAAGTCATATCAATTACCCGAACTATGGACTTAGGACAAGCGGCTATACAAAGTATGTGATACTAGCGGTCCCCCGCGACTTCGTCCGCGCGTTTTGAGTGCTCCCTCGCCTCTCGTCGCAGCGTCATGTTTTATATCCTAAAGCCTTTCCCGATAAATAAGCTATCCAACACAGAAATATTTTTTTAAATCGGTCCAGCAGTTCCTGAGATAAGCGCGTTCAAACAAACGAACTCTTCAGCATTATAATACACTAGCGGTCCCCCGCGACTTCGTCCGCGCGTTTTGAGTTTGCTCCCTCCTCTCCCGACGCAGCGTCATGTTTTATATCCTAAAGCCTTTCTCGATAAATAAGCTAT
The DNA here is from genome assembly GCA_963924145.1 of Pyrausta purpuralis. Lineage (NCBI taxonomy): Eukaryota > Metazoa > Arthropoda > Insecta > Lepidoptera > Crambidae > Pyrausta > Pyrausta purpuralis. The sequence goes on from OZ001643.1 coordinate 28,757,396, forward strand.
CCAACACAGAAATATTTTTTCAAATCGGTCCAGCAGTTCCTGAGATAAGCGCGTTCAAACAAACAAACTCTTCAGCTTTATAATATATTAACGCAAGCGCACGTTGTACTTAAGCTGCGAACATTATTTTGGTGAGGAGTTATGTTAAAACTGTGATAGCTCCTAAGATATTTATTGAAATCAAATGATATAAAGGGCAACTTGGTTCTAAGTGAAATGCTCGTGATGATGAATGTATTTATTTTGATAAGAATAAATACCTGTGTGTATAATACACCTCTAAAAATAATGCATTATTTTTTTACAAATTTATGAACATAAAAAAGGTTGTAGTAAGTCAACCATAAAAGATAGACATATGCTGTCGCGGACTTTATTATAGAACTCTTAATGCTGAACAATCCTGTCATACATGATTTTTGTGTAACTTAAGCGGTTTCCGCAGCGTATGCAGCGGAAGCTCTCAAAAAGAATATCTTTCTCCCGTTTTCACAACATTTTTCATTTCTGCTGTGGTCTTATGAGTCGTATCTTTATGTTATATAGCCTAAAGCCTTCCTCGATAAATGGACTATCCAACGTAAAAAAAATTTTTCAAATCGGGCCCGTAGTTTTTGAGATTAGCGCGTTCAAACAAACAAACAAACAAACAAACTCTTCAGCTTTATAATATTAGTATAGAGTATAGATTAGCGCAAGCGCACGTTGTACTTAAGCTGCGAACATTATTTTGGTGCGGAGTTATGTTAAAACTGTGATAGCTCCTGAGATATTTATTGAAATCAAATGATATAAAGGGCAACTTGGTTTTAAATGAAATGCTCGTGATGATGAATGTATTTATTTTGATAAGAATAAATACCTGTGTGTATAATACACCTCTAAAAATAATGCATTATTTTTTTACAAATTTATTAACATAAAAAAGGTTGTAGTAAGTCAACCATAAAAGATAGACATTTGCTTTCGCAAACTTTATTATAGAACTCTTAATGCTGAACAATCTTGTCATACATGATTTTTGTGTAACTTAAGCGGTTTCCGCAGCGTATGCAGCGGAAGCTCTCAAAAGGAATATCTTTCTCCCGTTTTCGCAACATTTTTCATTTCTGCTGTGGTCTTATGAGTCGTATCTTTATGTCATATAGCCTAAAGCCTTTCTCGATAAATGGACTATCCAACGTAAAAATATTTTTTCAAATCGGGCCCGTAGTTTTTGAGATTAGCGCGTTCAAACAAACAAACAAACAAACTCTTCAGCTTTATAATATTAGTATAGATCAGCACTGTCTTCTCAGAAATAAACTTTAAAATAAAAAAGAAAACATTTTGATTCTGACTTGATTTATATCAGGCGTAACAGTTACTTAAGTAAATGACTAGTGGCGGAACACAATGATGTAATTCTTAATTTATATTTTGGATCTTTGCAGGTGTGTTTAGATTTGTAATGTCGCAGAAAGGAAGACGTTTGGTGAAATTCAACAGTTACACCTACTACGAAGAAAGGGTCACGACTAAAGGAGTAGGGGTATGGCGCTGCTCCACGCACGTCCCCCGAGGCTGTAATGCGCAGCTCAAGATGCTGCATGATGACATAATCAGCGTCCGGGAAACTCACAACCACGACCCTCCTGGTGCTGAACACCTATATGTCTTGCTTGTAGATCCAAAAAGTGCGTGAAACATCGAAAATTGCAGTAGTAACTTTAAGCAGTTTTATTCGTTGATTTTTAAACCAAAATCATTGATTTAATAATCTTTTTTTTCGTTTATTTGAGTTTGTAGTTCAATAACATAAGTGTTTATGAGGTTTTGCCATATAATAGTTTTGGCGTATTGTGACGTGCCGTGGTTAATTATTTTTTAAAGGTTGTTGTATTCCAGACGTTTTCATTTTAGAGTTATAATCAAATTTTTGAATAAAAATGCTGGCCAGAATTTAGAAAAAGTTCGTTAATTACAAAAATCACTCTTAGTATTACATTTTTGTTCTTGATAATACATTTGTTTTTATTGATTTTAGCACAAACGCATATCATGCTAATTCACTCTGATAACGCTTCAATACTTCATCTAGGTAAATAAAATGCTTAATTAAATCAGAAGATCGGAATCAGAATTTTAATTTTCAACTTATTATTGTTGGAATTGATCTTCTTAACTTTATTATAAAAGTAATGCATGTACTGGCAACGTGGTATTGTCCTCTGGATTTTTCTTGTATTAAATTAAAAGAAAAAAGAAAACAATGCATTTTCGACTTGGTTTATACCTGGCGTAAAGCTTACCTAGCGACCATAAATAAATGAAATGACATATCCCTGTGATGCAATTCTAAATTCTATGTTTTTGGTCTTTGCAGGGTTATTCACAACGTCACAAAAAGGAAGACGTTTGCTAAAACTCAACAGTTACAGCTACTATGAAGATAGGGTCTCGACTAAAAGAGTTGGGTCTTGGCGCTGCTCTACTCACCTCGCTCGCGGTTGTAAGGCGAAGCTTAAGATGCTAGATGACGTCATAATTCACGCCCAGGAAACTCACAATCATAACCCCCCTGGTCGGCAATGGGACCACTAAAGAAATATATATCTTGTAGTTACAGGAATTGGAAATAATTCTGTGTGACTTATAGGACATCAATCAGAATGAGAACGAGCAAACTCCCGTCAATGGAGCACTGTTTACTTATTTGTTTAGAGTTATGGCTGTCAATCTAACATCTATTTTGTAAATTAATACCTACTATGCGCGAGGGCGAGCGCGAGCGCTTTCATCTGGCTGTACACTGTCAACAAGCATTCATAAGCGCTGTCAATTACTTAGTGAGTAAGGTTTTCGGTTCTGCGCTGTATATTATTATACTATAGCGAACGGACTGCCGCAAGCCCAACACGGATCATTGAAGTAGATTAAACCGTTGATTAAAGTTAATTTGATAATGTTACTATAGATCGGGATACTTATCTTCTCCACGTCTTGGAAAGTAGAATTTACGAATGAAAATGTAATAAAAAGGGTTTATCCACTCATGTATTTAAGAAGCTCTAGGCTATTTCATGTAAGTAAGAAGGAATTTAGCTAATTTTGTTGAACCCGGTATATTTTCTTTGGTAATATTAGTGTAGCTTTTAAAGTGGTTCTAACTGTATATAAAGTAATTAAGTTCGAATATATTTTTATGCATTTATATCGTCATATTCTGCGTATAAGTAGAATAATAATAACAATATAACTCTTTACAGCTCGAAATGAAAAGTTTAAGTGTATTTGAATACATACACACATAATTATATTAATTATAACTGTTTCAATTAAATTTTTATTTATTATTTACCAATCTATACTTAGGGAAGAAAATTCATAACCATGACACTTGTAATAATGCTGACAATTGACGAAGAGTAACGCAAGAAAGCACACAATTATTTACGCGTAGTTTAATTAAAAATCGACACAAATGTTTGAGCTATTGTAAACAAAAACATACACACTTGGGCTTAAGTGCTCGATACTAAACGGGTTAACTACTTAACAATTCTGGTATTTTATAACTTATTTATTATGGATTAAGTCATTCGATTTAGCATAATATGTTTCTGTAACACTATATTATAGTGTTACAGAAACCATTGTATAGTGTCCAATATAAAATGAAATATACACATAATTAATAATTACAGTTGATTTCAAATTATTAACATCTCAAAAAAGGAAGCGAATGATCAAAATGGGTGGTTTCTCGTACAGAATCTTTTCGTACAGAGGTCCAAGAGTTCGTTGGACGTGCTCTACGCATCATCGTCACTGGTGCGGGCGCGTATCAACACTATCTACGATTAAATTGTTAGTCTCTACACAGAACACAAACATTTCCCTTCAAAAAGGCTATTTTCAATTCATAAAGATGAAATAAGAAACCAAAATATTTAAATTTTGTTAGTTAAAATGAAGGTAAAAAATATTCCGTTTTTGCTTTGCGAACTTGGCAGTCACAATACCGTCACCATATAAAGAGGAATATTCGTGATAATTCTTTTGCTGTTTTATTCTACAAACGTATTTTTATTAGTGCCAACACTAGCTCTGTTTACTACTTAATATTATTTGTTGATTTTCTCATGTTTAGTTTATTTCATTAAAATACCCGTAGTGATAAAAAGCTCCATAAAAGCTAGTGAAGCAGATTTAACGTGTCTAAATGATAGCAGATGTAAAATAATAGCTAGAAGCTAGCGCTTATCCGCGGCTTCACTCGCGTATGATCATAGCCTTTATGCTATTCCGATGTGTGAGCTATATTATTGTGACGTTTTATCAAAATCCATCTAGCCGTTTTTCCGTGTAGCATTAACAAAACATACATCTATACATTCATCCTCACATACTTTTGCAATTATACTATAAGTTGGGAGAAGGAGTAAGCATTTTGACGTAAAGGAAGTAACTGTGAAACCTTCAATTTCAGTTACATTCGAGTATCAATCGTCTTAATGGGGCTAGAGAATCATTAGGATCAACGGTTTCACGTACAGATTATCAGCATGTTATGATGGCCCGTCCGCTGGGTGTGCTCTACCGACCACAATCGAGGTGGCCGTGCTTACGTCACTACTTACAATGAGGAAAGTATAATACAAAGCACTTACACAGTTCGAGGAAACATACAATTTTTGTACATGAAATTATTTTTGTAATGAAGATTTTGCCGAAATCCACGAAATCTGACTCAGTGAAAAAGCACAATTGATTTGTGAATCCGTGCCGAACCGTTACAAATTGTGATAATAAAGTTAAACATTTTACGTTTTAGAGTATAATAATTGTGCAATAAAGATATATTATTAATCCCTCAAGCGTATGTGAACGAGACACAATGCAAATTCTGTTGTTATGCGGTTGCCTGCAACCGCTCGGGTGTTGAAGCATTAAGACTAAGTGATGTCTGATAATTTTTCTTTTACTTCCATAGAGTAAATTTCTGAAGCAAAACCCGGATCAGTGATCGATAAAGACCTTAACCAAGTGTAAAAATGCCCATTTTAATAGCTATTGATTAAGGGTTTTTTTTAAACACGCACAATTGTATGTACGAGATCTAAATTAACCATATTTAACTCAAGAAACTTGATTTTGCGGCACCGGTTATTCAGATCCCTCTTACGATTTTTTCACACTAATTATTTTCTTCCAGATTTTGGAAATACTAAATACATCTTAGCAAGAATGGGTACGCGACAGCTTTTATATAATAATAAAAAGTATCGCTTCTGCTCTACGTGAGGACAAAAGACACGATGGCGGTGCACAACGCCCTCCTGTACTGCTGTAATTCACACCATAGATGACTTCATAATATCAGTCAATGAAAACCACTACCACACTCAATGTAAAGTAAAGTAAATAAAAGTCAATGAAAACCAAGTGATGAAACAATAAGCTCGGATGTAATTAAAAAAAAACACAACTTCAGTAAATCTAGTAAAAAATAAGTCTCGATCTTGGACGCAACCCAATCATATTAGTAGTTGAATTCACGAATTGATAAGGAAAAGAAACGAATTCAAAGGAATACACTATCAAAATTTTACAATTGGTTTTTGCATATTGTATTCCCTGCAAGTAAGTGTTTGGTTCAATTTGATTTAAAACAATCATTATGTTTATTTATAAGTTAGATTAGATACTCTCCAGAGGTAGAATTGTGTAAAGCAAACGTATTCATTTGACAGTTCATAACGTACGGTATGATCTGTCAAACCTCAGAATCCTAATTAGTCTTATTCAACCGTAAATTTTTTGTACTTCTATCTGATGTCAAAAAGTTATGAAACTACTTATATGTATTATGCCACTTGTTTTATCAATAAACTAGCAAGCTTTAATATGCATTTCAGATTATCCAAGAGCGCAGTACATTTTGTCTCTCCGAGGGAAACGTATGCTACTATACAACGGTCAAAAATTTCGTTTCTCTGTACGTAGTCAGACCAAGGAACGGTGGAGATGCTGCAAACACTTTTGTCGAGCAGTCATACATACTGTAAATGATAAGATTGTGATAGTAAATGACAAACATACACACTTGTAATAAAAATAAATAAATAATTTGACAACACGTTTGGCGCTCCTGACTATTACAACGGCGCCGTCGCGAGTTTAAGGTTCCCGCAAGGGATATGTCAGTGTGATTTGCACGAACATTATAGGAGACGCCTCCGACATAATCGTTGTTTGGTATTTTAAACATAAGGAAGAAAATTCATTACTTTGAAACAACCACAGTTGGTGTGTTGTCTGGCGCATATTTTTATTTGAATTGTATATGTAATTTATTTTATTATAATCGTTGAAAAAGTTGCTTATTGGATGATTTTTCATTAAAGTTCAGTTTATTTGTTAATTAATTTATTGATTTAAGAATCGTCGATTGACACAGCTGCAGCCTTTCAAGCTGTTAATTTAATGTTGTTTTTTTAGATGTTAAAAGTGGGACTAAGAAATGGCGTCAAAGCTTAAGTCACCGACGGGAGCAAAAGCGGTTAGCAGAAAGAAGACGGAGGAAGAGGATTAAGAAAGATCCTGAATTATACCTACTAGCAAAAGAGAAAAACAGACAAAGATACCAAAAAAGAAAAGCCGAGGGAAAAATTATTCCGTTGCGTGAAATGAGCAGTCAAGAAAGAGAGCTGGTGAGGGAGCAGAATCGCATGAAAAGCAGAATATTTAGGAAAAGAAAGAAGTATGTTATCAATCGTCAGTCTCCAGTCACCTCCGAAGATCCACTTTCAACATCACCGCCCCCCTTAGTGCACAAAGGATTTGAATAAAAAATAATTTTATCTAAGTTCAAACTAGCTTCTGATTCTAGCCTTAGTAAAATAAAACAAAAAAAATGAACGTGAATTGTTGAGCTTGAAAATTGATGCTCTAAGAAAGTATATCTAGTAAATATCCAGGATTCCTACAATGTGTTCTGGTAGTTTATTAAAAAATTGTGTACATTTCCCTAATATGTAATAATTACCAACCTTTTCAAGCCAAAATTGTGGAATAGCAAGCTTATTCTTATTCCTAGTATTATAATTGTAAATTGTGTATATTATTTTTTCCGTGAGCGAATGTAATTTTTTTTAGTACATACATTTAATTTTCATAAATATACTGAGAGGCTACAGTTTATATTGTAACTTCTTTAAACACCTCCCGGAGGGATTCTTGAGGTTTTAGATTATAAATAGCTCGCACGGCTCTTTTTTGTAATACAAAAATTGACTATATATCAGCAGCTGAGCCCCACAGTAAAATGCCGTATGACATCAAGCTAACGAAATAATTAAAATAAACTAACTTAGCTGTTTCTATATCAGTCAAACGTCTAAGTGCCTTGAGCTAGCTGCAACCAGTGTGTTTCTGCTATCTTTACAAGGTCGTCTGACCATCTTGTCGGTGGACGTCTTATGCTGCGTATTTGGTCGAAGGGTATCTTATCTAGAATTTGGATGAACGGCAATATTTGAGTATGTTGATTTATTGAGCCTTCCAAAAACGTTTGCCAAATTTCGTAACTGTAAATATATTTGTTCTGGGATTTCTCGAAAACAAGACATCATAGCGAGATGACTCTTTTTTAGTACAATAAGGTATAATTTAACTATGGGCAACGTGTCAGATACACCAAAATCAGTATAGTTTAGTAGTAATAGTTTTTGAGATATTGGTAATGACTAAAAATCATGAAATAAAAAAATAATTATTTAATTGATTTTTTTTAAGAGCTTATGTTTTAAAATTATTTTCATATTTAATTTAACATTAGCTCTTAAATTAATCACGGACACTACTGTATTATTTTGTTTTCAGTTGAGTTCGTCACATCAAGAAGAGGCAACCGGATGATTAAATATCAAGGATACACTTTCTACCTGCAAACGACAAGCAGGCACGGTAAATGTAGGTGGAGCTGTTCGGCCAACCATTACTGCAAAGCCAAGATCCATACTATAGAAGACCGCATCGTCGCTGTGAACAGCCACCATGATCACACCCGGGTCGACTCCAACACCCACAGTCTGAAGCAATCTTTTCAATCCTATGACGTTTTGCCCCGATAATTTTTATCGTCGAATTTCTTACTGCTTTATCATTTTAACTAATTTAATTATTAAATATAAATACACTAATCCGAGAATTCAGCGTTTTTCAAGCGTTGCCCGGCGTTCGACACAACAGGGCAGCCAAGGACTAAAACTATGAATAAAGTGATCTCCCTTTTCTTTTTACATGACTTAGTTATTCATAGTATTTGTATGAAGGAAAAAGTAATAGATTGCGGTTTTCAAAAACGTGCTTTATCTCAAAATCTGCTCGTTTGATCTCCTTCAAACCAATTTTCTTTAAAAGTATTTGTTAAGATCTACATTGCGTATTTTTTTCAAAATATGTACTAGCTTAGTTCAAAAGTAAGAGGTGGGGACGCCTGTTTTACCACTTTGGAAGCGTCTACCGCTCAAACGTTAGACTTCTTGAAAAATGATTTTAGAAACCTCTATGTCACTTTAATAGACCTAGTCATAGATATCCCACACTCATGGATATGCCAAAATCATTTTTTTCGGTTTTATTTTCATGTATTAGAGACCCTTTAATGTTTTTTTTTTTAATGAGAATCGTAAAGCGGTTAGCAGGATATATCTACTCACCAAGTAATAACTGTGTAATGCTAATAATTTCTGAATAAACTGGCTGTGACATACGGACGGACAGACTGACTTGACGAAACTATAAGGATTCCGTTTTTGTCATTCGGCTACGGAACCCTAAATAGAGCTCCTTTTCTAGACTAGATTGGATCACTCTGTCTTGTCTGTCAACTGTTTTTTACGTCGCACAAGAATTTTTACATTGCATGTTCTAGAAAAACAGAACAAAATTTAATGTTCCTTCTACATAATTTTATTAACTTGTTTATTTTTTTCAATTTGTTTCCCAGAATGCGAATACATATTATCTAAGCGAGGGAAGCCATATGCTTCGCATGGCTGGATACACATACTACAAGCAGTAGGTTTACAAGAACTCGAAGATACGATGGTTGTGTACCATCCACTCTAAGGGGCGTACGGCCTCATTGATCACATGCAAAGATAAGCTACTGTCGGTGAGGAACCACCACAACCACTTGCCAATACAATAGAACCTGGAAACCTGGATAAAATTCTGGAAGTTCTTAATCAGATTGACTAACTTTCTTTTGATTTTACAATAAGACATATTTTAGGCGTGTACTTTTAATTTTACGAATTAAATAATAACACACTTTTTTTTTTGGGTAAGTTGTATTAATATTTTACAAATACAATTACCAGCACTTTGCATTTTATATGAAATGGTAGAAAAAAGTTATTAAAAAAATGGGATTATTTATTTGCTCACTGCAGTAGTCATTAGCTGTTTTATTTTTTGTTGATTCTAGTATTATTATTTATACCTTACTTTTAAGTGGCAGGTGCAAAGTGGAACTAGAGAAGATGCTCATTAAATGTGTGTTAGTCAATCAGCACTTATCTTTAATAATACATTAATCAATCTCCTAAAATCATATAGTTTTAAATATTTAACGTTACCGATTCCGGCAAACGTCACGCTGCCGAAAAATCATGCGTTAATTGTAGGCTGCACGTTACGTTTCACATCTATAGACAGTTCACAATATCGCGAGAGGAATTGTAATCTAACTTATTCTCGTTGTATTATTAAAAATCAGTTGTATTTGGACGTATATTATAATACCGTATTAAGTAATATTAAACTAACTTAATTTTAATTTACGAAATATTTTAATAACACGTAGGTATTGCGGAATGACTTATGCGTTAAGAGAATATAAAACAAATTAAAAGTTTAAAATAAAAAACAAAATTCAAAATTTTGAAAAAACCCACGACGTTAAAAATTAAATTCGTAATCGAAAAAAGTAGAATAGGCTAAATGCGTAAGCGTACTTAAATAATTATCTACCTATTTATCAATTAATACAAAACCAAGTTATTCCGTCGGGGCTGCCATTATCTGTCATATAATAACCTTTTTTTTAAGTAGAATAATTTTTATTCTCCTTATATTTAAAATGGAACAGAAAGATGGTAATGGCAGCCCCGTCGGTATTACTTCGTTTTGTAATAATAAATAAATAGGTAGATAAATACTTTAGTACGCTTACGCATTTTAGTCGGGGATTTGAGAAGTTTTATTTGATTGTTTTTTCGACTACGAATTTCATTATTAACGTCGTGTTTTTTTACATGTATCATAATAATCTAGCTAGCTAGGTGACTGGCATTTACAAAACTACATCGATTGAATTTATGATAAGCTAGATGTAGCGGGCGGCGGCAGGCGTCAAGCCGTATCGCAGACTACGCCACCGCGCCGCGCTACGGCACGTCGCGGCGTCGCGCCGTAGCTCGGTCTACAGTGCTACGCCGTGGCACGGTCTACGGCGCCGCGCCGTAGAGATGTAGCCGCGGCCTTAGTTATTTAGAGCAGTTATAGTATTTGTTTCATAAAAAATACTAGAATTTTTATTCTACTCCTGCAATCGACCATGGCGTCGTTCACAATTATCATGAACTGACGACCTCCGTGGTGTAGTGGCTAAGCACGCTGGTTTCAAGGCGTCGCCGTCTCAAGGTCCCGGGTTCGATTCCCGGTCGGGTCTATATAGAAATCACAATTTTCTATAATGTCTCGGGTCTGGGTGTTGTGGTACCACCGTTGTGTCTGATTCCCATAACACAAGTTCATTAGCTACTTACTTTGGGCTCAGAGCAATGTATGTGATTGGTGTCCAATGAACCTGTGATGCTATCTAATTTATAAATAAGACTCTGCTATCTATGATAACTCATTGTTTTGTTGGCTGTGTCCTTGTGCTACAAAGAATAATAATTAATTTATTACTGATTCAACTCTATACTTTATAATGTTTCAGAAATGAAATATATTGTATCCAAAAAGAATAATAAGCTGCTTCTACTGTCGGGGTATACTTACTACGAAGACAAAAGAATACTAAAGACTCAGAAATACAAGTCGATATGGCGTTGTTCCACTCATCAGGGCAAAAGAAAGTGCAAAGCCAAAATACACGTAATTGAAAATAAGATAGTTTTCTCCGATTTAAACCATAACCACCCTCCACATAATCCCACTCTACCATGGTTGCACTCATAGTGGACACGCTGATGGATGAGCAAGTTCTTGACAGACATAGCAGTCGTTAAAGTATTTGTTAGTAAAATTACCGCTTATATAGTTTTATCCCGAGTTTTGTATTGTTATTTGTGCTAATATATCTGTGTAGTAGTTATTGTAAGTTAAGAAATTTCTATCAATTCGTCGTAATAATGTTCGCGCCAATGATGTCTGTTATCGCACATAATTGATTTATATTTCACTTTAAAATAAATATATCGTTGCATTGAATCCTCTTAGAAGCTGTGACAGGGTTTAGTTACGAAGAACACTGTTTTCAGTAAATTCAATAATTTTATGGTGTCAATACATGTTAAATATCATCATCATCACCATCATTATTAGCCAAAGGACGTCCTTTTCTGAATAAGGAGGCTTTGCAGCAGTGGACGTCCATCCACCACGGTTTTCCACAGCAACCGGTTGTGGACCGGATGGTTACAAGGTCACTTATCCATCTTGTCGGTGGTCGTCCTCGTCTGCGCTTTTGGTCGAATGGCCCCTATCTAGAAATTCTTTAGTTTTTTTTTATTTGGCACATTAAAAATAAAACACATCAAATTAATATTTTAAGAAACAAAGGAAAAATACAGAAACATCAATGATTCAATGAAACTTTGAATTATTTAACTAACTTAAATGTCACAGCGTTGACACATGTCTACGGTATGGCGCCGGGCCGCGGCAGGCACGGCGTCGTGCGTGATGTGCCGCGCCGGAATACGATAGGAACCATCGTTACAAAATAACAGTTTTGTCTTGTTATGGACCGTGAAAGAAATTTACTTGTAAAATAAATATAAAAACAGTGTAAATTGTTTGCAATGATATGATAAATTAAAAACACTAATTGCACTACGCAACAACCAATTAAACTACCATGCGCCCTGTGCCCTCGCGCCGTGCCGGTGCCGATGAACGGTGCGCCGCTGTAGAAATGGGTCCGCCCCCTAGCAGTTTATATTTTCTAATCTAGGAAATAAATGATAAAAAAAACTGTCTTGTTTTATATTTAATATAAATTAGTAGTAATAAGATATCCACGATACAATATATGACGTAAAGTAAAATTATGTAGTGCATTCTCGTTTAAAAATTGAAGTAGTTCAAGTTAAATTGCAAGTTGATAATAATATTTATCTAAGAAAAAAACTATGAGGACTGAGATCGCACGTATATTATAGGTGGTGGAATAAATAAATGTACTTGCTTTCTTCATTCCATCACCTATAACATTCGGAGAGGAAGTAATTTTCTGGGAGAAACCTACGTTTTCAAAAAACCGGTCAAGTGCGAGTCGGACTTTCGCACTGAGGGATCCGTGCCAACTAAAACTGAATTAGGGAATCCATTTACTTCCACTTAGTAAAATTACACAATATTTTTTTTAACCGACTTCAAAAAAGGAGGAGGTTATCAATTCGACTGTATGTTTTTTTTTTATCATTATTTTTTTTTGTATGTATGTTACCTCATATCTCAGTCGTTTGTCGACCGAACCGAAAATTTTTTTCACTTACTTAGAGGGTATACCTTCTAGTTGGTCCCATTTTTTCCATTTTGGGATCTGATGATGGGATCTTGGTGTATTCGAGAGAAACCCTCAAATTTTAAAGGCACGTATAGTGTTTCTTTACTAGAATTTTAATGTTGACGTGTTGTTACGTCTGATTGTCAACATTTTATGGGGCTGAGCTGATGGTGGAACTCCTTAACGCCTAGGAGTTCAGTAATTATAATGACGAAACTTATGATAGGTAATTTGTAGCTTCGTAAAAAATAGAATCATAAGGTGCAACTCCCCCCCCCCCCTCCTCTTATGTAATCACTAAAAATAAAGAAATAAAATAAACTTTAAAAAAAAGTAAAAACCGACTTCAAAACCAACATGCACTAAAAAGTCTTAAATAAACTCTTCACCATTGAAAGGAAAGGAATCCGTTTTAGGCAAACAATTTCTTTTTGGAGTCGGTGCTGTGATAGTTGATGCTTGATGGTCAAAGTGATGGCACCGACTCCAAAAAGAAATTGTTTGCCTAAAACGGATTCCTTTCCTTTCAATGGTGAAGAGTTTATTTAAGACTTTTTAGTGCATGTTGGTTTTGAAGTCGGTTTTTACTTTTTTTTAAAGTTTATTTTTAATAGCAAATATAACTTTGTTTTTCATAGTATTGTATGAAGTACAAAGTTATGTTTGCGGTTGTTGAAAATGTGCTATATCTCAAAACTTTCTCGTTCGATCCCGTCCGATCCAATTTTCATTGAAAGAATTTGTTAAGATCTACATTATATTTGTTTTTCAAAATTTACATTCGCTTAGTTTAGAAGTTAGATGGGGGGACGCCCATTTTACCACTTTGGAATCGTCTAACTATGAAACGTTAGACTTTATAAGCAAACGGTTCTAGAAACCTCTATGTTGTTTTAAAATACCTATCCATAGACACCCGACACGTATAGGTTTGACTAAAAACTTTTTTTTAGTTTCATGTAACCTCCTTAAATGTGATTATATTGTATTTTTTGTATGAAGATCGTATAGCGGTTAACAGGATACACATTCCTACCAAATTTCAACAGTGTGATGCTTATAGTTACAGAATAAAATGGCTGTGACATACGCACGGACAGACGGACAGACAGAATTGACGAAACTATAAGGGTTCCGTTTTTTGCAATTCGTTTACGGAACCCTAAAAACTGCTACATACTTTAATTATATGTAGTTAATTTTTATTAATTTTTTCAATTTAATTATCGGAGTTTTATTACGGACATCAGTAAAGATTGGAATGTTTAAAGTCATATTTTATCTTATTTTGTGTGTGAATTGTCCATGTATTGATAAAATAAAAAAATAAAAGCCTTAATAAAGGGAAACATAATCACTTGGTAGGCTCAAGGGACTCTATGTATAATGTGTTTATGTAGTACCTGATCGTATACCATCACCATCATAACCAGCCGCAAAACGTCCACTACTGGGCGAACATGGTCTTGCGAATATAAATGTTCTGTATACATAAATAAAATTGTTATCTTAATTAATATTGTTTTCTCTAAAAACTCTGTGTTAGTTAGTTTTTAAACACTTTAAATTACAAATTATTGTAGTTACTCGGTTGGAAAGTTTTGTCTCAACTAATTTGTCATATTTTCTCTACAGTGCCAACATTCAAACCAACAGGCAAAGGCGGTAAACTCTTGGTGCTAAAAGGATTTCGGTACAATAAACATGCGCAATACGGCGTCAAAACCTCCTGGTACTGCACTCGACGACGCAAGAAGTGCACCGCTGCAGTTTACACGGTACACGACATGGTTGTCAAACGAAAAGAGAGTCATAATCACCCCCCCCCAATGATATCTAATATTATAAAATGTTAATTCGGAATTCGCCAAATTTCTGATAAAGGCCTCCCTGCATTTCTCTCCTCTCTGCAAAGCAGTTCCGTTTTAGCTTAAAAAAATATTTGAACATCCTCACCAGCTTTCTGAGGTGAGAGAGCCGGAGGAGTTTTGGCAAGGTCTCTGTCTTAGAGAAGACATTCCAAAGGGACGTCACCAGCAGTAACTTTAGGATGTCCTTCTTGCGAGAGTGACATTAAATTATTTACTTCAAAACTCCGTCAGAGACAGTGGTCGCGGTAGGCTTTAGGAAAATTTAGTGCGTGTTCGTATGTCTAAGTAGTAATGCTTGTTTTAAAAATAAACTGCTGGAATATGAGTTAATGAAGTTTCAAAATTCTATGTTCTTCCTGTAACGACATTTAATCGTTTCTATTGATCGACGGAATTGGGCCTTAGGGGCGAGCGAACAATTGTAATACTAAGAAGTACATAGTTAATATTATTATAGCAGACAAACATTAAACCTTTCGTTTCATCATTTCAGAAATAGGCAGTTACCAAAGACATCAATTTGAAAAGGATGCATCCATTTCAGAAAGTAAAAAAAGTAAAAACCGACTTCAAAACTAAAATGCACTAAAAAGTCTGAAATAAACTCTTAACCATTGAAAGGAAAGGAATCCCTTTTATGCAAACAATTTCTTTGTGGTGCTGTGATAGTTGAAGCTTGATGGTCAAAGTGATGGCACCGACTCCAGAAAGAAATTATTTGCATAAAATGGATTCCTTTCCTTTCAATGGTTAAGAGTTTATTCAAGACTTTTTAGTATTTCTTTATTTTTAGGGATTACAGGAGAGGGGTGGGGGGGAAGGAGCACCTTATGACTCTGTTCTTTAAGAAGCTACAAACTACCTATCATAAGTTCTGTCATTATAAATACTGAACTCCTAAGCGTTAAGGAGTTCTACCATCAGCTCAGCCGACAAGATGTTGACTATCAGACGTAACAACCGTCAACATTAAGATTCTAGTAAAAAAAAACAATAAACGTGCCTTTAAAGTTTGAGGGATTCCCTCGATTACACCAAGATCTCATCATCAGATCCCAAATTGGCAACAATGGGACCAACTAAAAGATAGACCCTCTAGGTAGGCGAAAAAAAATTTCGAATCGGTCGACAAACGACTGAGATATGAGGTAACATTGATACAAAAAAAAAACATACAGTCGACTTGATAACCTCTTACTTTTTTGAAATCAGTTAAAAAGGTGTAAAAGGAAGAAGATAAAGCAAGTTGCTACGCAAAGAAGCGAGAAACAATGCGTAGCAGTGTTGCAGCTAAAAAAGTTAAAAAGATTCTGTCATATTGACAGGAATGTAAAAAAAGTATTTATATACAATGTTTTTTTTTCTATTTCCACATGTAATTTTATTTGAATTAGAAATAAGTTAACCTTTTGACTACTTTTCTATTTGTCGAGAACCACCATGACACTAGTTGTTTTCGAAAGGTAAGTAACTCCCATCAATGTATTAAAATAGTGCAATCACAAACATTATTTAATAGTGAATGATCAATTGAAGTTCGGATGGAAGGGCAAGACAGTTATGTAGAAAGATTCACAAACTAGTTCTGATTCCATTTAACTAATATTTTCAGCTGGCCCACTAACACAGGGGCTGCTTGAAAACTGGCAACTTGGATGGCAAAGGCCATGAAAGCTTGGTCTATAGTACAACGGAACCGCTTTCGACAGGTTTGGATCGAGGTAGCTCGTGAACTGAACGCTCTTAGCGTGGGATCGAGGAGCACGAAGACACCCGACCAATGGCGAAAGGTATAGTAAATGTAATAACAACTACCATTACGAATCACAAAAATCTTTTTGCATTCCTTATGAGTAATGGCTGTAACAATTTTTCAGTACTGGCGAACCAAGAAAGGAAGCACAAAGAGAAAGTACACTTGAATTACAACCCAAGGTCCTCCTGCAAGTGACGAGGACGCTCAGGAACTAAGTGCAGTGGAATTGAAGATACTCATCATGTTGAACACCTGAGGCACTGGCGTTGAATATTATTGACCTTATAAAATTAAACCTGAAAAAGTCCGACTTTCAGTGTTTTTTTTTTTAATTTTTCTTCCCTCTCAGTACTTTTAAATATTCCGCCACTGATTTAACTCTCTGCATCTCCCAAGCGGTTGACTGGTAGAGAATGCCATAAGGCATTAAGTCCGCCAATTGTACCATTAACAGTGCAATAAAGCTTATTTTTTTTTTTAAATAAATAGTTTTTTCTTACATTGTCAGGCGTAATCCCAATGAAACCAAGTGAGTTATTTTTATGCCTGTAGAGCACCTTCGCACGAACATAGACTGCATTCGTAATCAATCAGTAATACTATAGAGTAGCATTTTAAACCTTTTTTGTGCACAGACCCCATGAAAATTAATCACAGTTTCACGGACCCCCTCTATTTAGCATATATAGCTATTAAATTATATGAAGCAGTTAAGAAGAGTAACCGCTGATTCTCATAGATACCTATGGTATGATATGATATCTTTTATGAATCACAGGATTGAAACCGCTACTCCGAAAGTACAAAAAGGAGAAACACAGTTCAAAATGCTTTAGTAAACGTCCGTGAGCGTATCTTTTGTAAATGTGTGTGTAATATAACTAAATACCTGATCTTTAATCAAAGACCCAGTGAAATATGAGTATAAATAAATAATTTCAAATTATTGGAATATTTTTGATTGAAAAATTATCTAAATTGAATGAAAATACGTTGAAAAATAATTTATATATTTTAAGACGTAGATATTTACCCATATTATATTGTTTTACCCACAGAAGGTTTTACCAAATCTTACAATTAAATGAATATTTTTTTACTAAAATATTTTTGATTCACATCATTGTTTTGCATACCTACAAATATTTCTGTTGTTTCTTAGTATTTTTGTGATTTGTAATGAAGGCAATAAAAGACACTTAATTATTCTAATTCGTTTTGAAGCTCGAGCACCTGCACCGTCGTTCCCACAGCTGGAAAGGCTGGTCTACATTTTGCAAGAGCAGCCTTGGTTGGCATCAGGCAGGGCTAAGACGATGGCTCGAAAGACCCGCTTTCGTAAGGCTTGGGTCGAAATAGCTGATGAACTTAACGCATTACGAGAGGGGCGTATTCGTCCAAGGGCGTAGCTGCACGAAAACAACAGAGCAATGGCGAAAGGTATACTCGTGGTTTAATGCTCGTTTTTTTGCATTTCAAATATTAAAGACGGCTCAAAATTACCATGCTGTGTTTTAGAGAAAAATCGAACATGATGTTTTTTTTTTACTAACCATTACATATTGGATATTGCAAATAGGGTTAAATAATCCCACTTGTAAGGGCCGGTTTAACCATTGACAAATACGCACTAACCAATGAATAAGTCAAATATTGAACGTCATTTTGTATGAAGTAGTGGGAAGATAGCGCTAATGGTAACTTATTCGTATACTGTGAATCATAAAATTTACCCATTGTATTATGAAAATCTTACAACACACACACTGTAATACATAATGTGCCTTCTTTAATATATAAATAGTCTGTTAGTTCTTTTAAAAGACTCCGTTTATTTATAGCATATAGCAAGTAACTGCCTCGGTGGCGCAGCGGTAGGAGGGTCGCACTTTAAAGCGACGGCTGCGCCAGAGGTCCCGGGTTCGATCCCCGGGTCGGGCCAAAAATATATACCTGAGTTTTTCTGTTCAGAAATTCTTAGGGCAGCCCGGAGTTTGGAAGTTGGCGGTGTTTCACCCCCGTGCCTCAGAAAAGCACGTAAAGCCGTTGGTCCTGCGCCTGAACTCTCTCCGGTCGTGTCAGATTGCTGTTTATTATGTTGTTTATAATTACAGCCCAAGGATCATCTACTGATAACGAGGATGCTGAGGAATTAAGTGAATTTGAAATGAAGATACTTAACTTGATGGATTCCTGTAGATTCCATTGGCACTTGGAAATTAACCTGTACAAATTTTGACCGTAAAAATTCAATACAAAATTAACATAATTAAGATATGTATTTGAAGGTATAGGAATTTACCTATTCACTGACTTTTTTCTAAGTCTGATTCAATTACATTACACTTAAAAAAAAAAACTTGTTTGCTAGTGCCCCAAGTTTAATTGTTTCTCTGTATTATTGTTATTGGAAGGCAATCTCCTTTTTAGTCGGGCACTCTTGGCAAAGTAGTTGTGGCTATTGTTGGGCAGGGTTGCGGCTCTCTGTCGCCACTCACTTTTGAGACCACAGCACATCTGGCGATGTTTCTCAATCTCTGCCGGTTTTCCGCATTGCGAGCACATTGTTTGGTAGTTGATCTGGTAGTAGCTTTAATAAGGACTATGCATCGGGTTGGGGACCGACTACGTGGTCTTGTGCCTTCAACACGGCCCTGTCACCTTCAACAAGTCTCTCCATCGAGTCCTCGTTACTAAAGATGTATCCAAAGAACTTCAGTTTTCACAGCTGCACAATCAACGATTGCATATTTTTTGTATGAAGCTCTGCAAAGATAAAGTTATTAGTGCGTAACGCCATTCATGGTTGGAACAATCGTTTCCGGCGCCACATCCCTAAGGCATCGATTTTTTGGCAATCTTGATTTCGAAATGACTCAGGTTTTAGCCCCATAAAGAAAAATTAGAAAAACGAGGCACCTCATTAAGTGGACTTTATTATATATTTTTTCTGCCTTTAACATTCAGGTCCATTAATACGTCCTTAGGATCGCGGTGGTCCGATTACGGTTCTAAGTGCGCTTTCACATTAGAACGACAGCAGCGCCGACGCTCTAACTAACTCTAACTAGCTCGCCGTAAATGCCACGACGAACTATCTTCATGGTTTTAATTTAGTTTCAGAGGTCTTCTTTGAGCAGTCAAGCCGTGGAATCGTGTTGATCCTGGATGACTATAGGTTCAACAAGCACAAGGAGAATGGCCCAAAAACTAGATGGCGCTGTGCGCTCTACAGGCGTGGTTGCCGAGCAGCTGTTCACATCGCAGAGAAGGACACTATACTTAAATATAATAATGAGCACAACCATTAAACCTATCGTAATATTAAAAAGCTGAAGACTTTGTTTGTTTGAATACTTGATATTTTCTGTTCATTATAAAATATAATTGAATTATGTTATCAAAACAATTAAATTAATTAAACTCAATGTGTGGTTTAAAATCTAGTTGCGTTTCGCTACGTACAATGATTATTTATAGATCGTAGCAGTTGAATACGCAATAGAGCTACGAAAACTACATAAATAACAAACGAAAATGGTGTTGCTATGAACTTGACTGGCTCATGGCGTGTGCCTTGTGCCCATATTCTTTGAATTTAAACTTAACGTTTGTGTTTGTTTCAGGTACTAATATCAAGTTTTTTTTTAAGAAAACTTGCTTTTAATACTTGGAGATTGGCTAAATAAACTAAAGTATTCCTTCTTATGATTGCGGTCCACCGCGCACAGTAGTCGGCTGCTTATATTTCTTTTACAAACTTTTTATTTTGCTTTAACTTTTATTAACACATTTACCTCAGTTTTAGGATAAAGAATGATATACTCAGCGAGAGGCAAATTACTGATGATGCTAAACAACTTTACATAGGTACTACAAGCGGAACGGGCTGACGTGGGCGTGCTCCAGCAGGACGAACACGCGCTGCCCGGCCAAGGTGCGGCTGGAGCACAACGTGCTGACGCTGTGCAGTGTGGAGCACAACCACCCGCCGCCCGCGTACAGGCTCACCGACGACGGGGAATATGTTAAGATTTAAATGTAGTTCATGACATTCAACTAGGCGGGCTTCTGACACACGGGTGGCACTTAACGGCAATAGCAACTAAACGGCGTCACTAGATAAGTCATTAAAGCATTGACGTCATGGTCTACATAAGATGTCATGATGACACCTAAGACGCATTGGCGGCTTCCCACTTACGTGTCAATGGTAACATCTGATAATTTTATGGCAGTCGTCAGTCAGTACGTCGAAAATCTAACATTTCAACGATGCATCGACGGCATGTAGACAGTGGGTAAGAACAGAAATAGGGGGTAATTTTACTTTGGTCCGTATTTTAATGATATTTAGTGCGTAACTGCTCGTAGCTAAAACGAGTACGTAGCCCTTTATTAATTGAATATAGTCTTTAATTAACTTTGTTGGTTGGTTTTCTTGGCTTTATCTACTATAAAATTACCAACAAAGTTAATTTTATAATAGATAAAATGACCAACTAGGTAGTTTAATTTGTTTCACAATAATCGTGATCACTCATATAACATGGTTATGTTTAAATAAAATGTTTATTTTAATATCGAAAAAGTCTTAGTTTCTTTTTTTGTTCATTGTTAACCCCAGTTGAGATATTGTAGTTACAATGATAAAAACTATTAGCACAACTGTAACTTGTCTCATAGAGGTCGGCCAAGTGCATGGGACACGCGATGCGTTGATATACGAAGTAGGTTCAGACTATGACTCAAGGTCTCCGCCGCCTCACCATGTCCGACTCTAAATTCCCAAATTAAAAAAAAAAACTCTGTTAAACGCTTTGAGCGACTGTAATTCAATACGTGTTCTGCTAAATTAATAAATGAAATAAAAAAAACAACTGTTTTTTTGAATATATTAGAATTTTACTATTAATCTGTTGATGCTTACTTATTTGTAAATAAACCATTATTTGTTTTCTTTATTACATTTACTTTAAAATATTCAGCAGTAGGTAAATGGAATATTGTTTCATTTCCAGAAAATGCATACCAAATTATTGAAACAAAAAGAGGAACGAAACTGATCATGCTGCATGATTACACGTTCCACCGGATTAAGGGTACGATATGGGCCTGTTCTAGCCGACAGGCAGCTGGGTGTAAAGCAAAAATTCGACTGGACAAAGATAACTCCCTTTATATATGCAGCCTACTCCACAACCATGCTCCGCCTAGGTACCATGTCAATGAGTATGGACAATATGTGAAGTTACTTTCAAAGCAAAAAATTGAATCTGGATTTTTATAATCATTCTTTAACAGTAACCCTTAATTGTGACAGCTTATTTACGATGTACCACCACCATGCCAGCTGGGTTTAAAATTGCTTAATCTTTTAAACATCTTCTTTGTTTAAAGTGACACTAATTTTTGTCCGACACGGGCAAGCCATTTTATTTTCAGAACAAGGTGGCGATGGCCGCGGTAGTTCATAAAAACAATATTTCAAAAATCATATGTGTTAATGTGCTCATGTCGTTAATCATTAATTTACCTAACCAAGACTTCAATAATTTTACCCAAAACATGGACAAAATTAACACTTTTACTCGTATCATAAAGAGCTTTTAATAACTGACATAACTATGACTATTACTACTACTCTCCCACCGATTTCGGGGATGTCAGCCCCTTTCATGAGCGATTTCATTTATTTTGTTCAAAAAGTATTGTTCTAATGTTAGTGATTGGAATAGTTAGATAAAGGGTTGCTACCATATAGCATTATTATTTTAAGCTTCCGATTTTTTGCCACCGTTGTAAGCGCCATGGTCACGGATTCAAATGTGATAGTGTGCACAAGGCGCCGTTAACAATAGATTCTACTATGTTAGTGTCAAGCGAATCCGAATGCAATAGTAGTTAAATTGCTAATTAAGGTCAAGATTTGGGTGCATTTAAGTATGCATGTTTCTCTTCCACACTCACATCAGATTCAATTCTATGTAGGATTGAAATTTCCCACAATATTATTTGTTTTAGTATCAATGTAAGCATTGAATGGTTATTATGTTCTTGTCAAATTTGATTTTCAGCCTATAATATTAATACAATATTTTTATCTATTTTTTATATATTTTACAGGTCGTTGTATAAAGAAGTACTGTAATTTTTATTTTTAATAAATACATTTTGTGTCATAAAGGAAAGGATTGTAGTAGTACCTATACTCGTATTAATGATAAGGTAGTCATAAATTCATAAGTGAAATATTGTAGTGTATGCTTTTCACTTATGGGACAGTTCTTATACAGAGCTAGAATTGTGTAAAGCAATCGTATTCATTTGACAGTTCATAACATACGGTTTGATCTGTCAAACCCTTTGTTCTTTGCCGTTTGACAGATCATACCGTACGTTTTGAATTGTCAAATGACTACGATTGCTTTACACAATCGCACCCCAGATTTGGAAAGCAACACTCGTGTCTCTCATTTGAGTGTAAATGATACTTAATAAGGATATCATAAACTACCTGTAAAAACGGGACAGGACAATATATAAATAAATTAGTAAAATCATTACAACGAGTACTGATTTTTGGTAATGACAGCTCCTCTCAAAAGAAATTGATCAAATTTGGTCGTGATTCTACTGTCTAACCAATTTCAAACGAAAATCGTTTGCACACATGACCCTAAAACGTGCGTCACTAAAAAAAGACGAAAAGACTAAAAAAAAACTTTACATTATGCACATTCGGCACATCAGGTGATATATTTTTGTGTAGACCCTAACTTGTTTCTCTAATAAAATAAACTTTAAAAAAAGTAAAAACCGACTTCAAAACCAAAATGCACTAAAAGTCTTAAATAAACTCTTCGCCATTGAAAGGAAAGGAATCCGTTTTAGGCAAACAATTTCTTTTTGGAGTCGGTGCTGTGATAGTTGATGCTTGATGGTCAAAGTAATGGCACCGACTCCAAAAAGAAATTGTTTGCCTAAAACGGATTCCTTTCCTTTCAATGGCGAAGAGTTTATTTAAGACTTTTTAGTGCATTTTGGTTTTGAAGTCGGTTTTTTTAAAGTTTATTTTATTTCTTCATTTTTAGTGATTACATAAGAGGGGGGGGGGGGGAGTTGCACTTTATGATTCCATTTTTTTAAGAAGCTACAAATTACCTATCATAAGTTCTGTCATTATAATTACTGAACTCATAAGCGTTAAGGAGTTCCACCATCAGCTCAGCCCCACAAGATGTTGACTATCAGACGTAACAACACGTCAACATTAAGATTCTAGTAAAGAAACACTATACGTGCCTTTAAAGTTTGAGGGTTTCCCTCGATTACACCAAGATCCCATCATCAGATCCTAAAATGGAAAAAATGAGACCAACTTGAAGGTACACCTTGTAAGTAGGCGAAAATTTTTTTCGATTCGGTCGACAAACGACTGAGATATGAGGTAACAAACATACAAAAAAAAAACATACAATCGAATTGATAACCTCCTCCTTTTTTGAAGTCGGTTAAAAATAGTCAAATGCGCTATTTTTATAGTGATTTTATCCACAGTATTTCTTCATATATGTTTGTTTATTATTAAAAAGTATGATGTTTGTGGTTGAAATTTTAATAAAAAAACTGTGAAAGCACTCCGGGAGTGCCGGCAGAAGTGAAAACTTGAATATCAACGTTGTGCATTTTTGATTTTTTGGAATAGTTATTATCAATATAAAAGTACTATCATTTTTGTGATAGAATACAATAATAATAATAATAATAATAATAGAATATTTTTATAGAATACAATATTTATTTATTGCGCTATCGTACACAAACATTACAATTTATATTATATTAAATTACATTAAAAAGTTTATCTCTCAGAAAAATCAACTTACATCCATAATTTCGCCAACCGTCTTACGGTTTTTCGATCAGGTCACGTGTCCTGACGCGAGTTTCACATTTTTCCCCCATCCCACAAAAGTGCTCAACGCCGCTAAAGAAGTTTTCACTTCAAAAAAACAATATTCAGCTGAATATTTTCATTTCAAGAAAATTCATACAAAATTATTCAAACACAAAGAGGAACAACATTGGTTATGTTGCAAGATTACACGTTTTACCGACTCGGGGATACGATATGGACCTGCTCCAGCCGAACTGTTACTGGGTGTAAAGCAAAGTAAAGCAAAAATTCGACTGGACCAAGATACTCACTGTATGTTTGCAGTCTACTCCACAACCACGCTCCGCCTAGGTACCATGTCAATGAGTATGGGCAATATGTAAAGCTGCTTTCTAGGAAAAAAAATAGAATCTGGATTTGAATGTTAATAATTTAACAATAAAGTTTTTTTAATAGCCCGATATCGGATTTATAGTATAGCAATACTATCAAAGGCACCACAGCCCTACGGGCTAGGTTCAAATTCGCTTGCAACTCGGGTCAACTTTTGTTAGAAGTGACATTCAATATTTTATTTTATTGTATCATTAAGTTCCTTAAGCTTTTAATAAGTGAGAACCGATTACTACTCTTCTCCTAACGATTGTCGATGATGTCAGCCCTTCTAAAGAGCGATATGCCAAGTGTTCAGGAGATATTATAGTTAGGTATCAATTATCATATTATATGTGACTAGGAATCGTGTGAATTTGAGAATGAAACTCATATATATTATTTATTTTCAGACCATACATTCAAAATGATTAGTTCGCAAAAGGGCAAAACGTTGATGCTGTTACAAGACTACACGTTTTACCGACTCGGAGGTACTATATGGACCTGTATCAGCTGAACTGTTACGAAATGTAAAGCTAAAGTTCGATTGGACAAAGACAACTCGCTTAATATATGCAGCCTCCTCCACAACCATCCTCCACCTCGATACTTTGTCACTGAAAGCGGAGAATATATAAAGTTATAAGAAATTAATAAGATACGTTTGACTAATACAGTAGTAAAAGTTCTGCTAGTAATTATAAGTTTTAATACTATGTTGGTATCATTGAGGTCTCTGCCGCCCTACTATTTATGAAACGAAAATTGCTTGCCCACACAAAATCGCGTGTTACTTAAAACAAACATGACCCAGGGTGCAAACGATTTGGCGTTAAAAGTGTTAAGGCGGCGACATTCCGAGTACCTACTATGAAACTCTGTATTTGATACTTATAATTCTTGATGTATTATTAAATAAATTAGTCAAACTGTAAACAGCTGTAGATTTTTTTTGTCAAAGCCTTGAAGTTCCTGATTAAACAGACCTTATTGCGAAAGCAACAAGAATTAAGGTAGAATAATATAAATCATACCTTAAATTATTAATTAAGTTTTCATGTATTGCTGTACTCGTATCAAAATGATGTGTAGATAAAATCGAAATGTTAACTTAACGTGATAGCATTTAAAATGTACCTTAGCTTAAGTTTTGATTTTTGTTTTGTTACAGACCTTATTAATAAATAATAAATAAATATACAAATATTATTTATTTGGTTGTTTATTATAACAATTTTACTAAGTTATATATTGCTTTAGAATGTTTTTAACACTCACAGTGTCATATTTTATATTCGTAAAGATGAAATAAGAAACCAAAAATTTGCGCACGGGCGGGACTTGAACCAGCAACCTTTTGGCAAACCGGGCCAAACGCTCTTACCAATTGAGCTACCGTGCTGTTAGTCCGACCCTGCGAAATTTGTGGTTTCTTATGAAAACGTCAATTGCGTGACGCTTAGCGCCATCTAGCCGTCTGTTTATGAAACAGATGGCCCAAGCAGTTATTCTTTACAGAATAAATTCAACTTGGAAATTGATGTCGCTTCGCTATCTAATGCTTTAGAATGTTTTTAACACTCACAGTGTCATATTTTATATTCGTAAAGATGAAATAAGAAACCAAAAATTTGCGCACGGGCGGGACTTGAACCAGCAACCTTTTGGCAAACCGGGCCAAACGCTCTTACCAATTGAGCTACCGTGCTGTTAGTCCGACCCTGCGAAATTTGTGGTTTCTTATGAAAACGTCAATTGCTTTCTTAAATTATTGGTTAAGTAATTAAATTTTTGGTTTCTTATTTCATCTTTACGAATATAAAATATGACACTGTGAGTGTTAAAAACATTCTAAAGCATTAGATAGCGAAGCGACATCAATTTCCAAGTTGAATTTATTCTGTAAAGAATAACTGCTTGGGCCATCTGTTTCATAAACAGACGGCTAGATGGCGCTAAGCGTCACGCAATTGACGTTTTCATAAGAAACCACAAATTTCGCAGGGTCGGACTAACAGCACGGTAGCTCAATTGGTAAGAGCGTTTGGCCCGGTTTGCCAAAAGGTTGCTGGTTCAAGTCCCGCCCGTGCGCAAATTTTTGGTTTCTTATTTCATCTTTACGAAGTTATATATTGTTGTTTTCTTTATTGTATTGTAAAGCTGAAGAGTTCGTTTGAGCGCCCTATCTCCGGAACAACGAAAACGATTACAGAGTGTATTTTTGAGCCAGTAAAGTAAAATAGGTGGAAAAGCCACATCCGTGACTTCTTGCTTTTGCAGCAAACAAAATCGTGCTATTTCATTCGTGCAGTGGGCTGATATGTTTACATTTCTTTAGATACGACGGAGACAAATATATATGACAGCTTTTTTTAAAGAAGTTTATTCCAATGGCATACCTAATTAGCCATTATCCATGTTAAGTGCGGGTTACTTCTATAGTGCCTCATAAACTATAGCCGCACGGAATAGGCCGTGGGCACCGCGCGTCTTAATTTTGTGATGCGCAAATTTTTAAATGTTTGTTTATACTTGTTTGTGGTGCCTAATTAGAACTGACTACGGACGTTCAAGCAATTTTTTCTCTTAATCGGAAGAAACACAACAATTTAAATACAGGAACGGTCCCAAACAGAGAGACCGATAAAAAAACCTGCTTGATTACACCTAACGCACGTGTTTTCTTCCAGATTTTATTAGCCGCAAATCTACAGATCATGCGCTCCAAAAAAGCATTCAAAGAAAACGCTGCGTTGGTTGCTACAATAAACCAAGGCTTACATTTAGTGCAATTCAGGCTGCAAAAAAGACTAAAAAAATATTACTTTTTGTGACTGGTGTAACAAAGTCTTCTGTTTGCCCTGCTTTAATGAAAAACATTTTAATTGATAATTGATTCTTATTTTTTACAAAATATTATGATACTCTCACTCTCACCCACTTTGGTGTTTATTTAAAACGAAAATGTCATAAAAGCGAGCAAAGCAGATTTAACTGAAGTAAATATTTATGTTTATAGCCGTTAAATATGGAATATCTTTGATCATTGTTGGAATGTACACCAGGAGTTTGTTTAACATATCAAGAGGTCAAAAAGATCTCATATGCAATGAAAAGAGGTAAAATATAGCCTTAAAAAGACCTCATCCGCACTGTTATGTTAACCGCTAGAGGCGCATGTGTAGCGTGAGCTCTCCGAAATGTCAAAATTTCACTGTTTGCGAGTTATTTACAGGGATTTATTTCTAGTTTAGATAAATGATGTGAATATTTTGCAAAAAGATCAAGTGTAACAATTATAAGCATCTATCGGATCAATCAATGAATGACACTTATTAAAAACGAAACGTATCATGTCATGATCGTGCTAGGCAAAAATATATAATTGTATTGGAAACTATGACACTGTTCCCTCTGACTTTCACAGCCTCTTAAAGCCATCTTCTCTTAATGGCTAGTGCTCTTCTTATATGCCGAAGTAAGTTTGCCATCATATAATATCCATTCTAATCTAACCCTTGCATTTCAGCAATCAAGTACTCCATGGTCGACACGGGCCGCGGTGGAAAACTGGTCATGATAGGTGGATACACCTTCTCAAAAATGAACAAATGCAAGGTCTGGACCTGCTCTAACAGGTATAAGCAAAAATGCCAAGCTAAAATCAAGCTTGACGATGACATGATCTTCATGTACTCTCTGGACCACAACCATCCACCGCCAAGTTTTCGTATGAAGAAAGACGGGACTTATATGAAGATAAGGGATTAGAACTTACCACTAGAATAAGTAATTCCCGATACGACGCGAATGTCACAAATATGTATCATGTTTCCATCAAAACTGTTCTAGCTCTATTTTTGAATGTCTCCCCACGTCGTACATAAATGAAAAGTATCTTTAAAAAAAACTAAAAAGTAATAAAAAATATGGCATTCTCAATACCACCACTTTTACGGTCTGACAAAAAAAAAGACTGTAAACATTCGTCCAGGGGCTCCAGCTTCTATGAAAAGTCGTTCGTTGAATTGAGCCAATTTTAATAATTACTTATTTTGGTTGAAGAAATATACTTCACAGCATAAAAACATACGTTCATTTTGAAATTATCCTTAAGTAACAAATAATTATCTCGCTTCTCGTTTTCGAGAAATCCGTGGACAAATATACAAACATACATGCACTTTCGTAATTTTGCACTCGTGTTAAGAAGCCTTAATAGATCATCATACTTATTCAAATATTATCAAATATTAACGATATCACATACATACATACATACACATTTAATTGATTACCTCCTTTTTTTGAAGTCACTAAAAAGGACGGGTAGAATAAAATTTTGAGGTTAAGTTATTAATGAAATAAAATATAGTATAGTTAGTAAAATTTAAGTGTAGCATAGGTATCAATAAAATAAATACTTACCTTCAAACTCAGTCTTTTAAACAATACATAGTTTCTCTTTTTAGACCTCTGGTTGATTGAATTATACTCAGGCTTCGTCCTCGGGATTAGCAAATAACACTTGTAGTACCGCCTATTAGGTCGCCATTCACGCACTGTATTTGAGGGAGCATTCAAAAAAAGAAATCATTCATTCATACACTCATATCGGTTCGCGTCCCGCTCGTTCGTGTCAGTCGTCGTTAGTGCTCGCCACGAACGCACATCTCGCCTCGCTAACGTTCGCTTCGCTAAAACTTTTACTTTGTTATTATGCCTAAACGTAAAAGTGATGATTGTTACGAAAAGTTATGGAAAAAATTCAAAAAATTGGAAAAGAAGCTACTAAGTCGACGTCGCAGTAGTAGTGTTTCCTCGAATCGGTCCACGGATAGCCGTTATCAACAACGAGATCTGGATATAGAAGGTTAGTAAACAAGTGTAACTAGGTACTTACGACCTGTAGTAGAATACCCTCATGGAAAAATGCATTTTATTGAGTGTTAATTTTCGAATAATATATTATCAATTTTGCACAACACATGTCTGAAGGGTTTGCGTGCTTCTCTTTGGAGATGAAACTACCCACTCCTTATGCCTAATAAACTATGTTTTACGCATGTTTTGGCATATATTTCAGACATACGACCTGTTTATGGATATTATACAAATGGTAAAACTTACCTATCTGGGTTTGCGTACTTCTCTTTGGAGACGTACTGCCCGTAATTTGATTTTGAATTCGATTTATTTTACATCTATTGTCATAAATGTGGTTGATGGTCAGTCATGATGGTCACATACATACCTACGGGGTTTGCGTACTTCTCTGTGGAGCTGTACTACCCAATAAGTTAGTTTTGCGAACAGTACTTTGGTCTGTTTCTTAACTAATATCTCGAAATCTGTTGATTACAGAATATGACTATGCAATAAATGACGGAACTCAGGGTGCAAGTGAAAGTAACGTAGAAGTTCATGACGGCTGCGATATCTTCCAGCCAGATGCGTGCGGCGATGCAAGCAAAGAACACCATGGCCCACAGCGCGCCCCCGAGCATAACGCTGAGCCCACGCCGGTGCACTCGGAGGCCACTGCAATCCCCGCCACGAGACCAGCCTCGGTCGTCATTGCTATCCCTGCGGTTCCGTCAACTAGTGCACTGTGTCCGGACGCTACAGCTAATTCCGAAGACCCTGAGACAGTTGATATCGCACTAGATGGGTCAATTCTTGAGATATTAGGCGAAGATCCTACAATTTCTAATATGTATGGACCTGAAATCCATAAGGACTTGGCACTAAGGCTCGAACACTTAGCGCGAAATGGATTGAGTAAGGATCTTCGTAAGGAATTAGGCGAAAAATATTTACTGCCCAGTAACTGTAAGCTAATTAATGCTCCTGCTCTAAACGCAGAGATTAAAGCAGCTATCTCCGATGTTAACGCTAAACGCGACAAGAATATCGAGATACGGCAGAAACAAACAGCAAGTGCCATATCATGCTTAGGTCAAGCGATTAACTGTCTTATATCTAAGAACGACAGCAATACTGATTCTACTCTGGTAAAAATGCTCATGGATGCAGAGCGCATTTTATGCGATGTACAGCACAATGACTCAGTCGTAAGAAGAAACTTCATTCTGTCATCGCTTAAAAAGGATATGAAGGATCAACTTCAAAACACTAAGCCAGACGAATTGCTGTTTGGCCAAAATTTATCTGAAACTATAAAGACGGCCAAGGCCATCCATAAATCGGGGGCTGAATTGAAAACTACAGTACCAAAGCCACACTACAACCATGTCAATAGCAAGAAAACTTCAGCGGTAGCCAGCACTTCAAAGGCTTTAAACTGGAAGGGCTCCTACCCTGCTCGGAAGCCTCCGAATCCTCCGAAGGCGAAGGACCTCTCACAGAGCAAGAATCAGCCATCAACCTCATCGAGACACTCGCAGCCGCGACCGACGTGCGGCCGCCGCTAGACCCGGTAAAATATTCTGGTAGATTACCCTTATTTTATGACCAATGGTCTCGCCTTACCACTAACCCGGTGGTACTGTCTTGTATCAAAGGATATGAAATTCCATTTGTTTGCCCAGTTAACCAATCATTCCCTCCGGTTGTTAAAAAATACACAGAGATCGAAAAAGGTTATTTCTGTGAGTCCATAGAAAATTTACTTTCAATTGGCGCTATTTCGAATTGTCAGCCGATCGAAGGTCAATACCTGTCAAGCGTGTTCTTAGTACCTAAACCAAATGGGAAATTCCGTTTTGTACTGAATTTAAAAAACCTTAACAAATTCATCAAAACCGATCACTTTAAGATGGAGGACTTACGAACGGTATTAAAATTAATAACAAAGGATTCTTTTATGTCTAAAATAGACTTAAAAGACGCGTACTATTTTGTAAAAATACATGGAAATTCAAGAAAATATTTACGGTTCGAATTCGACAATAAGCTATATGAATTTAACGTTCTCCCATTTGGCTTATGTACAGCGCCATATATATTTACTAAAATTATGAAGCCTATAGTCCGTCTTCTGCGCTCGGCTGGACTTATATCTACTAACTATTTGGACGATTATTGGTTAATGGGCAAGACATATGAAACATGTTTACACAATACATTACTGACTAAAAAGTTAGTAAATGCCCTTGGTTTCATAATAAATGAGGAAAAGAGTTCCATGGTACCAGCAAAAGTATGTACATTCTTAGGTTTTGTACTAGATTCAGAAAATTTCCAAATCACGATGCCTAACGAAAAAATTATCAGAGTCAAAAATGAAATTAAAAAGTTTTTGACTCGTGATCGTTGTAGAATACGCGAATTCGCTGGTTTAGTTGGCTTATTAATATCTGTTTGTCCTGCTGTGGAATACAGCTGGTTGTATACAAAAGGTTTCGAGCGTGTAAAATATTTAAACTTAATGCCGGATGATAATTATGACAAAATTATGATTTTACCTGCATCAATTAGACCTGATCTTAAATGGTGGCAAGGGCTATAGAAAGACCTTACAGCAAAATCAGGGAAGATACACATGATTTGGAAATTTTCTCGGATGCCTCAAATACGGGGTGGGGGGCTGCATGCGGTGAGGAGAGGGCCAGCGGGTTATGGAGTATAGAAGAACAAAGACAACATATCAACTTTCTAGAAATTCAAGCGGCTTTTTTTGGTTTAAAAATATTCGCGAAAAATATGACTAACTGTCAAATTTTACTTCGTATTGACAACACGACGGCCATCTCCTATATCAACCGAATGGGAGGCATTCAGTTTCCCCATCTTAACAATGTTACTTTAGAATTATGGAAATGGTGTGAATTTCGCCATTTATTTGTAATGGCTTGTTATATAAGCTCGGCGGATAACCATACAGCCGATGCAGAATCAAGGCGCATACACCCAGATATAGAATGGGAGCTAGCTAGATGGGCATTCGATGAAATTGTATTGTCTTTTGGCTCCCCACAGATAGATTTATTTGCTAGTCGAATAAATAAAAAATGCTCAACATACGTAGCATGGCATAGAGACCCTGATGCCTTTACAATAAACGCATTTACAATTTCCTGGAATGATCATTATTTTTACGCGTTTCCTCCTTTCTCAGTGATTTTAAAAACATTGAGAAAGATCGTTTCTGATAAAGCTAGGGGAATAGTGGTCGTGCCATTATGGCCTACACAGCCGTGGTACCCTCTTTTTAAGACCCTCTTGATTTCTGATCTTTTAATGTTTAACGCAAATAAAAACCCAATTATATCTTACCATTCTAGCGATCGCAAAATTCACACCAAGATTACCCTGGTGGCAGGGATCTTATGCGGGCAGCGTGGTTAAGAAGATCTGTGCCTCCCTCTGCGATAGAGGTTATGCTGGCATCCTTGTCACATAATTCCATAAAACAGTACGATGTTTATTTAAGGCGCTGGTTCTATTTTTGTAAAGATAATAATTGTGATTTGTTTAACACGTCTGTCCCACAAATTATTTATTTTCTTAATAAACTGTATAAAGAGGGATCCCAATACGGTACCCTTAATTCTTGTAGGTCTGCGTTAGCCTTTTTAATGGGTAATAATATAGGAGAAGACGATCGAATTAAACGTTTTTTTAAAGGAGTTTTTCGTTTACGTCCTCCTTTGCCAAAATACTCCATGACGTGGGATACTTCGATAGTTCTGAATCATATGGCTACGTTGTATCCAGACGAAACATTAACTCTGGATCAAATTTCTAAGAAACTTATAACATTAATCGCTTTGATTACTGCACACAGAGTACAGACACTGTCCAAGATTAATATTAAAAATATTGAAATACTATCATCAAAAGTTCTTATTAAAATACCAGATTTTTTAAAAACAACCGGCAAAGTCGTTACTATGCTATTTAGATAAAACTCGCCCTCTTCGGAAAAATATTGATTCCCTCTTCATTAGTCTCAGAAAACCATACAAAGCTGTTGGTTCTCAAACATTAAGCCGATGGATAAAGGAGACACTTCGTAATTGTGGGATAGACGTAAATGTATTTACAGCGCATAGTACACGGCATGCGGCTACGTCCGCTGCTCATAGTATCGGAATCAGTCTAGATGAAATAAGAAGAACCGCCGGATGGAGCGGTTCTTCCAATACATTCTATAGGTTCTATAATAGAACCATAAGCTATGTAAATAATGATGATGATTCCTTTGCCAGAACAATTTTAGGTGGCGTTAATGCCAATGATAACAATTAATTAGGGCTCTTTCGTTTTGTTTCTACGTGATTATATTCTTTTTGAAGTACTAATTAAAATATTTCAATTGAATCTCTAAAGGTCTACAAGTGTTATTTGCTAATCCCGAGGACGAAGCCTGAGTATAATTACTGATTAAACGAACTTACGTGTACGTGAAGTTCTATCAGAATTATGCGAAGGCTTCGTCCGAAGGGATTAGCAACCCTCCCTCCCCCTTTTATATAAGGATTTCTACCCATAATTGAAATATTTTGCACATCTAAACTACCTGACACGAACGAGCGGGACGCGAACCGATATGAGTGTATGAATGAATGATTTCTTTTTTTGAATGCTCCCTCAAATACAGTGCGTGAATGGCGACCTAATAGGCGGTACTACAAGTGTTATTTGCTAATCCCTTCGGACGAAGCCTTCGCATAATTCTGATAGAACTTCACGTACACGTAAGTTCGTTTAATCAGTAATTATACTCATGGCTGTAAAATAACCAGTCACATTTATGGATATGTACTTAGATTTTTAATATAATGATGTTTGTAAGTTTGTAAAGGCTTCTAAACCGATAATAACATTCAATTCATGTTATGTCAGTATTTAATTATATATCAAGTTCAATATGAGGAAATATAGTAATTAATACTTTTATAACCGGATTATCTATCCAAAAAGATGCTGCGTAACTTTCGTGTCACGGTGAGTAACTTTCGTGGCTGACGAAATTTCAATATTAAATATCTACATGAATAATGAACCGATTTTCATGAACTAACAGAATTTGTTACAGTTTGATAGCTCCTTTAAAGCAGTATTTTTTCATTTGAATAATATCAGTATAAATTTTCGCCACGAAGGTGACACGAAAAACACTTTCTGAAGAAATGCCCACATAATCACCCACCTCCGCAGTATAATATTACAAAAGATGGAAAATACGTCAAAGTTAAATCGCGGTATTAAAATAATTTTATATGAAACTACAAAAACCTATTACAAGATATTTAAAATCCAACCTAAAATTTTATATGAAACTACAAAAACCTATTACAAGATAATTAAAATCCAACCTAAAACAACAACCTATAGTGTGGCCAAGGTCTCAGTCGGCAATCGCTCACACGCGAAACAAAATTTTATGTCATGTCACTTCAAACAAAAAAACGAGTGGAGACTTTATTTTTACACACGCTCCGCTACTACGACTTATACGAAGCGGGTGCTTTTACGTCAATATAGAATTTTATTATTTCTATGGACGTGTTTGTTTATACTTATTCACTTACGAAATAAATGTTTCTACTTTCATCTTTGCCTATATGCATTTAACACTCACATGTCAACTCTGTCAATTTGAATAATAAATGTTCTAAGAATATTACTTGTTTTTATTTTTTATTGACTCAACTGCATGATTCGTATCTAATTCGTATCTACATAAATCAATAATTATTTTGATTTCTATTGCTCAGTTAAACTGTCTCACTATAATAGTTGTTACAAGACACAAATACAAGCTGTGTGTGTGTTGCACTACAAAATAAATTAAGTAATTTTTCACCTGAATCTTAAAATCACATGTTTCTTGGCAAACAAGTATTTCCCGTGTCATGGGACAGTTACTAACCATTTCTTTTTTCATGTTTTTCAGGTGTATCATTCGAATTTATAAAGATGAACGGAAAGCAGCTGATGATGATAAACGGCTATTTTCCAAAAAGCCTAATTCAAATGTATGGGTTTGTTCGAAAGCAGCAAGACGCCAGTGCCAGGCGAAGATAAGGATAATCGATAAAGTTCTAGAGGATCACCACCACCCACCAGATCAGTACCACATGTGCAAAGGCGGGCAGTACATTAAAATATAAGCTTAGTATAGATAGAACAAAATACAAAGATAGGATACGCATGATACGAGCTAATCTTGAGCTCTTTTTTCGAATCGAGAATCAAATAAAAATTAATGGAAATCACGCTCAATATACTCACAAGAAGTTGCGAAACTCGTTTCGAACATTAATTAAAGAAAACCATTCGCTATAAAGACGAGCGGGATTCAAAAATAAGGCCACAGACTCAAAGTTTCCAAAATATGTGTCTACGATAAGAGAACAATTATTGAACTTCTATGTGCATTCCTTTGCAACCTAAAAGTATGAATATTCTTGCTAGGTTATGTGACGGATAACTAGATTAACTAGTTAATGTACAATGTAAAATGACTTTACTGCTTATTATGTTTTTATTGATGTATGATAGTTTTCATCACAACAAAATCAGTCGTTCAAAAATTAAACCTAGTCGTAAGTGTCTGCGCATAACACTTTTCGTGTACTCGATGTGCGATGTCTCGCGCCTAACCATCTCAGTAGCTATATAACCAATGGCACCTCGCTTCGTCTATTGTTTCAAGTGACACCCGATCAACACGGTACCCGGTTAGGCACGATGGACCTCGAGCGTGCATTATAACGTAACGGTCACACTATTTAAACGTTTACCGCATTGATATTGGAGTTTAATTACTGTCCAAATTATCGCGTGACTACTAGAGATTAGATTAGATATGGCAATTAAACATTTGCCTACTGTCATAATTGTAATATTGATTGGATTCGTGAAATATGTCTCTCAATCGGTGAATTATGTTTGCTGTAGTATGACAGTAGCATAGCGGGACTGTGGTATGTGGAGAAATAAGTTTGTATTAGAAAGCTACCGGTAATATGACATTTGTTACTGTATATTTAAATAAATTATGATTATATATTGTATATTTAAATTAATTATTGTAATATTGTATAAAGGCGGCCGTAAACCTATATTTTTGACCTCTCCGACTTTAATTCGATTCGTTCAATAAAATGAAAAAAAAAAAATAGAAATAGGTACCTAATTTCTGTGCGTGCGTTGTAAAAAAACACTGTTCGTTTTTTTGTTTGTTTCTTTTGTACGGATTCTGATAGATATCTATGTATAAATGTATATATATATTTATATATAAATGTATATTACAATGGTACAAGATGGTACAACAACCCTAAAAATTTTAGAAAGCTACCGGTAATATGACATTTGTTCTTAAGATATTAATTAGTTATTTATATAAAGTAAGTTATTAGTTATTTATTTCGAAACAACTTATTTACGAGATTAATATTTTTCAGGTATCAAATTTGATGTGGTGAAAAATCCAAAGACCGGGGTGGCGTACTAACATTGATACACGGGTACACATTCTCAAAATTTGGCAGTACAACATATGTATGGAAGTGTTCTCAAATCACAAAGGGTTGTAAAGCCAAGGTGACTATTAGAAATGACAGGATCATTCGACACAATCTTGAACACAATCATCCGCCTCCTAATTTTCACATTACCAGTGATGGAAGTTTCATCAAGCTTTGATCTAAGAATTATTAGAATGTAATAGATTTAGTTATAGATAGCATAAATTATTGCGCCTCCTATGAGAACATTGACATCAATAAAAAATCTTAATTCCTTTTCGTGTGTTGCAAAAAAAGAACCCAAAAAATAAAGCATTAAAACCTTATTAATGTGATATTGGATTAAGAATACACTGGTTGTTTTATCGTCAAGCTTTGTTTCTTTCGTTAGATTTTTATAGCTATTTAAAACACCTGAAAGGAGACAAAATAAGATGGTAAAGCCTATCACAAAATATAGATTTAAGATTAAAAAAAAAATATTATTACAATTTATATTTCGCAGGTATCCAATTCGATAAAGTTAAAAATCCAAAAACCGGTGGGGTACTGGCGTTGATAAACGGATACACATTCTCAAAAACTAACAGAACATCATATGTATGGAAGTGTTCCAAAATTAACAAGAAGCCAAGGTGACAATCAAACATGACATGATTATTCTAATCTTAAAATACATATTGACGTCCCTGATCCGACCCGGAAAAAATCATGCATCGATCACATTCTTAGCAATGTAAAAAATGCTGAATCTGTCGTACTACCGCTATTTCTATCTGATCACGACACTTCCCAGCTACTTAGTTTTCCTGTTGAACGTAAAGACTTAAGACCAGAGTACTTCTTCGTGTACTAAAGGAATTACTCTGACGAAAATCTTTGCAAATTTAAAGAATGTCTAAAACATCTTTCATGGTCAGAGATATACGTAGAGGAAGAAATTAATAATGCTTTCCATAAATTTCAAGATTTGTTTTCATTGTTTTATAATTTGTGTTTCCCTAAGGTGCGAACCAAATCTCATAACTCTAACAAACACAATAACAAATGGATAAGTACAGGGCTAAGAAAGAGCTGTTTAACAAAGAGAACCCTCCGCTACCAATACTACAAAAATAAATCAACAATTAATAAGAATAAATATTTGACATACTCCACAGTTCTAAAAAAAAGTTATTTTCAAACCAAAACAAAAACAGTAACGTAAAATTTATAAATAAAAGTACTAACAAATGTAAAGCGACTTGGTCTGTAAATTTAAATTGACAATAAAAAAGTTGACGATAATATTCCCTCTATAAATTTTAACGACATATTAATAGATGACCCCTCTGACATTGCCACTATATTTTAAAATTATTTTTCCGACATCTCAATTAATTCTACAAAAAAATAATAAAATCAAAAATAAAGTAATGTTATCAAATTCAATGTTTTTAAAGCCTATGTCGCGAGAAGAAGTTCAAAATGAAATACTAAATCTGAAAAACACTAACTCTGAAGGTTACGATGGAATCAGTACTAAAATCATAAAGGCCAGTGTTAATGAAATCACAGATATCTTGACACATTTAGTTAACATGTCTTTTAAATTGGGGATTTTTCCGGACGCGCTGAAATTGTCTGTAGTAAAACCTATATACAAAAAGGGCGAAAAGAACGATATTGGTAACTACCGACCCATTACGCTTGTGCCCATATTTTCAAAAATATTTGAAAAATGCATGTAAAAGAGGCTTCTAGAATTCTGCACAAAATTTGAAATAATAAACAATGACCAATACGGCTTTCAAAAAAAAAATCCACCACTCTCGCCACTTTTACACTAATGGATACAATACTTACAAATCTAAATAATAACTGTCTAACAACGGGGTTATTTTTTGAACTGTCTAAGGCGTTCGATTTTGTATCTCAGAATATACTAATAAACAAACTAGAAAGTCTTGGAATAAGAGGTGTTGTACTCCAATGGATAGAATCGTATTTGACCAATAGATAGCAGTATGTCACAATAAACAGACTCGTCAAAAATGAAATACTTACGTACTCGTCTGAGCACCGTGTTATACAAAAAGGGGTTCCTCAAGGAAGCATACTAGGGCCGATATTATTCTTACTTTACATCAATAATATAACCGACGTAACTAATCATAAAACTATTCTATACACCGATGACATTTCCATTATTGTGATTACTGAAAAAACTGTAAACTCAATACATAATCACGAAATGGAAATTAATAACTTAGTTGATAAAGTAATAAAATGGCTAGAACATAATAATTTGACAATTAATCTACAAAAATCTTTCTTTATTCAATTTAATAGATCGAAACATGACAAATACAATTTTAAATTAAATATAGAGAAAATTCAGCAGGTACAGCACATAAAGTTCTTAGGTGTTACAATTGACGAGGATTTAAATTGGAAACTGCATATAAATAATACATGTAATAGAATTAATAGATTTGCGTATGCTCTTTATCAAGTACAAAAAGTAACAAACAAACAAACGGCCATAATGACTTATCGTGCCTACGTGGAATCAGTATTGCGATACGGTTTGTTGATGTGGGGCAACAGTACAGACTGAAAAAGAACATTCATAGCACAAAAAAAGTGCATCAGAGCGATCTGTGGAATCAAGCCAGACGTGTCTTGCAAACCATTTTACAAAAGTCTTGGTCTATTGCCACTACCATCACTTTATATTTTGGAAATTGGCAATTTTGTAAGAAATAATTTGAAATTATTTAGGAAAGTTAGCGACTGCATAAATTCTAGACAGCGTAGGAATCAACATAAACTTGTTTTAAGTGTCAATCCAAAATCTCGCAAATACAAAAACAGTTGTTTGGCCATGTGTGTAAAAATCTTCAATAAGATTCCAAATGAATTTAAACAACTTAGCAGTAATCTATACAAAAAGAAATTGTATGAATGGCTCAGTATTAATAGTTTTTATAGTGTTAAGGAATTTTTTGAACACAGACATTGACATTTTATAGAATTGAGTTGACATTTGTAATTTATTGACATCCTACTGACATTTTTTATTTCATCTTTATATTGATTTTATTAATATTAGTGTATAATTCACAATTTATTTATTGTTAAATGAATGTTACAAATGAATTTAATTTGCATGTCATAATTTATTGGCTTAATATGAGATTCTTTGTGAAAAATTTAACATCTTTGTATACGATGTTTAATGCAAATAAATATTTCTTTCTTTCTTCTTGCTTTCTTTCGACACAATCTTGAACACAATCATCCTCCTCCTAGGTTTCATATAACCAACGATGGAAGTTACATCAAGATTTGATTTTATGATGGTATTTACATAAATAAAACACTTAATTCGTACTCGTGAGTTGCAACAAACACAATTCCATGTCATTTCTCATTTAAATTAATAAAAAACTTGTAGGCTTAAGAAAAATCAACTGGTTTTACTTTTTACGTTTAATTTAAACTACTACTTTTGACAGCTATTTTGTTCAATTTTTATGCCTATAGTTAAATAAACTAAGATACAACCTGCTTTCAATATAAGTTTAAGGAGCAACCACTCATAAGCGATTTCTATTTCTCAGGGATCCAGTTTGAAATAGTAAAAAATCCAAAGACCGGCGGTGTGTTAGCGTTGATAAACAGGTACACATTCTCAAGAACCAATAGTCGATATTATGTTTGGAGATGTTCCCAAATTAGCAAGGGTTGTAAATCCAGGGTGACAATTAAAAATGACAGGATTATTCGATACAACCTTGAGCACAATCATTCTCCCCATAACTTCCACATTACCAGCGATGGAAATTACTTAAAGATTTAATGTTTTAGAGGCTGTTGTTGTTAATTTTAAAAAAATGATAATGTTTGTTAAAAATGTTGTTATTTCTAAAAAATATTAGATAAGAGCATAACATAATATTAAATATCCATTCATTTTTATAAGCCGTAAGAGGAAATCCGGTTGTACTGACACTCTTTGGTTTAAATTAAATGCAATCGAATGATCAGCCTCCAACGCCATCTATTTTTACCCTGTAATTATTCAAATAAAAATTGAACCGAATATCTACCTAACAGCGTCATCTATTAAAATAAAAATCTATAAATAGTATTCGTTAAAATATTAAAATCCAGCCGGATTTCCACCTAACAGCGCCACCTATAAATAACTTAACTGTAAAATTATAAATTCTAACAGATATCCAGATTAGATATCGAAAAGGCTATAGTACCATAGACCACATTCATACGCTTAGGCAAATTATACAGAAGTCTGAGGAGTATAATATGCCTCTATGCTTAGCGTTTGTGGACTATGAGAAGGCCTTTGATTCGATCGAAACTTGGGCGGTGCTTCAGTCTCTGCAGCGGTGCCACATAGACTATAGGTATATAGAGGTGTTAAGGTGCCTTTACAATAACGCCACCATGTCGGTCCGAGTACAGGAGCAGAACACGAAGGCGATTCCATTGCGGAGAGGTGTGAGACAGGGAGATGTCATATCTCCGAAACTGTTCACAGCGGCATTGGAAGACGCCTTCAAACTTCTGGAATGGGAAGGAATCGGCATCAATGTTAATGGCGAATACATCACACACCTCCGATTTGCCGATGATATAGTTGTTGTGGCAAAGACGCTGGACGATCTTGGCACTATGCTCGAAGACCTTGACCGAGTATCCCAACAAGTGGGTCTTAAAATGAACATGGAAAAGACGAAAATTATGTCGAACTCCCTTGTCGTACCCACTCCAGTATCCGTTGGGAACTCAACTCTCGAAGTTGTCTACGAGTACGTCTACCTGGGACAAGTGATCCAATTGGGTAGGTCCAACTTCGAGAAAGAGGTCAATCAACGAATCCAACTCGGCTGGGCAGCGTTCGGGAAATTGCGCAAGAGGGTCTTCTCATCTCATCTACCTCAGTGTCTGAAGACGAAAGTCTTCAACCAGTGTGTGTTACCAGTGATGACATACGGATCCGAAACATGGTCTCTTACTATGGGCCTTATAATGAAGCTCAAAATCACACAACGAGCGATGGAAAGGGCTATGCTGGGTGTTTCTCTACGGGATCGAATCAGAAATGAGGAGATACGTAGAAGAACTAAGGTAACGGACATAGCCTTGAGAATCAGTAAGCTCAAGTGGCAATGGGCAGGGCACATAGCGCGAAGAACTGATGGCCGTTGGGGCAGGAAAGTTCTAGATTGGAGACCCTTCGACCAGAGACGCAGCGTGGGACGTCCACCAACAAGATGGACAGACGACCTTATAAAGATCGCAGGATCAAACTGGATGCAGACCGCTAGTGATCGGTCGCTGTGGAAATCCGTGGGGGAGGCCTATGTTCAGCAGTGGACGTCCTTTGGCTGATAATGATGATGATGATGATGATGAACAGATATCCACACAGTAGTGCCATCTGTAAATCTTATTTATTAAAATAGTGGTAATTTAACGGATATCCGCCTTAAAACAGTTACAGTGTAATTTAAGTTGCTTAAATAAATATAAAACGGATATCTGACCACTAACGCCATCTGTAAAACTTAATTTTAGACTATATAAGCATATGCAAGCCAAAAGTATGACAGTTTATTGTAAGGATTGGAGTGATATACTTCGTAAGTAGTATCGAAAGTGTAGTGATCATGATTAAATACTGTGAAATTAAATATATAACTGGTGATTGCAATAAACATTGAAGTGCGAAAAGGAGTTTTATTTTTAACCGACTTCAAAAAAGGGGGAGGTTATCAATTCGACTGAGAAAATACCTTTTTTTTTTAAACAATTTAGGCAGCAAAATTTCCAACTAGTTGAGTTGCCAAATTCGCATTGCGATGCAAATTAAACGTCAACAAGAATCACGCTAAGTATAGACGGGAGTAGTTAGCCAGTTGAATAGCCGTTTGGATTATTCAACTGACTTTCATTTGAGAACAGACCACTATTCAAAGAAAATTACAGCCCTACTGACGCGAATGATTTTAAAATAGGACATCAAGTTATACAGGGAGTTTTTGTGGTCAGCGCCCCTGACTTATAAAAATATAATTATAATTTTATTTAACTTAAATAAAAGAAACAACGATTAATATAAATTGTGTTTTAAAGAAAACCTCTTTACATGCGCCGAATAAAATGTTAAACAGTGGTTTGACTTTTCAGGATTTAAATTTAAAATAATAAACTCGCAGAAAGGAGGACACCTGATCATGATAAACAACTACACATTTTCTAAGGCGAGCACGTATTCAAAAACCTGGATTTGTTCCTGCAAGACTGCTTACAAATGCCCAGCCAAGATTAAGATGCAGGGTCTTGAGCAAGTCATCGAGGCACAAATCGAGCATAACCACCCGCCCCCGCAGTACCACATTACTAAACAAGGAAATTATGTGAAGATTAAATAATATTGTTACATTAAGATGTTTTGTGACTAAAAAAATTTAGTTTACTTAGATATTTAGATGCTGCAAGTGTTTTTTTTTTGTTCTACTACGAATATCAGTGTGCATGGACAAACCTTTAATACGAGTAAGTTTAAAAATATTTTTTAAAGAAAACTTTATGTATCCTTCTGTAATAGTAAATGAAATATAAAATAAATAGGACTTAATTATTTATACAAGTATCGGCCTGTTTAGTATAACATCCAGCTAACAGTCTTACAGTGAATGAGAAATCCATCCATCCATGAAATCAGCTTAGGTATTGTCGTTCATAAATACCTATCAATGCTTATACCATCCGTTATATACGAAATTGTCTCACAGTATAGCAACATGATTCTTCTTGCTTTTAGAAGTCAAATTTAGGATAGCAAATTTGCGGATAAAAGGAGGAAAGCTGGTTATCATAAACGGAGACGTTTTACAGCACAGGTAGGGTCTCTAAATGCTGACTTTGCTCCAGTATGAATGTCTTGAAGTGCCCAGCTATAATAAAAATGCACGGTCTTGAGAACTTCACCGGGGCTCTAATGGAGCATAATCATCCGTCTCTTACCTACTAAATCACTCGAGAAGGATGATAAGACAAAATACTTCCTAAATCTTCATAAATAATAACGTCACAAGTTTTAAAAGGCAGCGAAAATGAACTAAGAGTCAGCGAGAACAACACTCAATATAGACGCAAGTAGATATAAAGTACCTTTATTCAAATCACTACAGTGTCGGTTTAAGACTTTCTAATTCGCAATGGGAAATCTAACATTAATTAAAGAAAATCACACCCCATATTTCCGAGAGTGATAACTCGGATCCAAGAAACTCAACAGCACGGTAGCGCGATTGGTAAGTGTAACCGGTCGGTACGCCAGAGGATCTAGATTCAAATATTAGCCGTACGCGCAAAATTATTAAAAATAATAATAATAGAATCACACGGTCTATTGACCCTCGTGATT
This sequence comes from Pyrausta purpuralis, assembly GCA_963924145.1. NCBI lineage: Eukaryota > Metazoa > Arthropoda > Insecta > Lepidoptera > Crambidae > Pyrausta > Pyrausta purpuralis. The sequence goes on from OZ001643.1 coordinate 28,801,972, forward strand.
CAAAAATAAGCGCCCAGATTCAACTTCTACACCACAACGTTTGAAAGTTAGCATGCCCTATGTACACACCTTATGGAACTGTATCTGACGTATCCACAGCATACACTTTTATTATTATTTATTGTTAGTAGTCTTGAACCACACATTATTCTTATTATATTATATTCGTTTTTATTGAAGAACTGTAATTGTATTACAAAAATTTAAAATAATACATATCTTCATTCGCTCGAGCATAGTTGAAAATCAACTGATCAAATAAATGATTTTAGTTTAGGTGTTCATTTTCCTTAAATATTATAAATACCGATTATGTGTGCCTTCTTCAAATTACGTATTAGTATAAGAAGAAAAATAACACTGAGTGTCAAAAATATTCAAACTAATAAATAAGTGCATTAAAAAAGTACTTAAGGATATTTTATTCTAATTAACTGACTATTTGTGTTCCTAATAAAATGTTTTTGCTCAATACTGTTTCTTTTCAGGATATGAATTTAAAATAATAAACTCACAGACGGGAGGACACCGGATCATGATAAACGGCTACATATTTTCTAGAGCAAGTACGAATTCTAAAATCTGGATTTGTTGCTGCAAGAGAGCCTTCAAATGCTCAGCTAAGATTAAGATGCAAGGTCTCGAGAAGGTTGTCGAGGCGCAAATCGAGCATAACCATGCGCCACCAAAATTCTGCATTACAAAAGATGGAAAATACATTATACTTAGGTCGCGCTAAAAGTTTGTGGATTGGACCACTTACAAAAAAATATGTTTTAAGAGCACTAACTGAACTCGAAAGTTTCACTCTTTTATTTGAAAGCTTGTCATTTATTTTGTGAAAATCGCGTTTTGCGCGCTTGACGAATATTTCTCGAGAAGATTTTCACTTACATTTTTTCACGGTTAACAGTAACATTGAGAGTATCCAGAGACTTCAACTATTACTTAGTGATGGAGCAACATGTCTTAACTTTATATACAGTGTGTTTTGGATCCGATAAATCACCCACGTTTTCTACGGCCAATTTTATCGGTAAAATACCAGGCAATGTAGGGTCACATTCCTCATCTCTCTGAGTGACAGGCATTTTACAAATTGACTTTGTAAAACTTTCGGTGCTCATTCTTACTCTTTAAATTTTCATTGTCTGTAGCTCACGCACACAACTGACTCCTCATTTCAAAGTTGATGAAATTTGCTATGGTTTAATACGAGAATGAACTAGACATTCTAAGAAATAACAAACAAACAACAGGGATTTGTTCGAAAGTTTTGTTTAAATATTGAACGTCCGATCCAAAACATCTTTCCATTCATCATTCCAATACATCGTATTTGTGTTATGGTAATATAAAAAATGACGCGATTATCTTCATGATTATTACTGAAAGATAGTCCGATGGCTGCAGTTACATAGTTTAAAATGGGCACCATTCGCCAACCACTTAAAAATGAAAAAAAAGCCTTATCAGAAGATTTTTATAAGCCTGATTTTTAAATCTGCGCACTCGCGGGATACCGCATTACTTGTCGGAAAATCAGAAACCACTGCACATCGTTTAGTGTATCTTAAGTTGGAAAAAAGCCAGTCAGAGAAACGGGCTTCTTCGTCCGTGTCGGATGCAATACACGCAGCCATAAAGAAGGTATCTACGGTAGGAAAGAAAAGTCCTTAAAAATTATTGTAGAAAAAAAAACATTATGTTATTATTGTAAGAACATGTACCCTACAGAAAAATTAGTAAATCATACGTTTTATGTAAGGTCTCTTAATATCAAAGTCCGCAAACTTGTAGTGCGAATCACGTAGTAAAATAAATTTAAGTAAGACAGATGATCTTGAGAGTAAATAATCAGAAGACGTCTACCACATTGTCCAGTAAATTTTATCGGCGAGATGTATGATTTTGTTGATATTAATCATTTCTTTTAAAAAAAAATGCATTTTTCGACAAGCAAAGAAAAACTGACTAAGCAGCATAACTCCCTGCAGAACAGTCTTGATTACACGTCCCGAGTAAAGTGGTGAGACAGCAAATTGTTACTCAGACACTCGTTAGCGAGACAGTAGGGTGGGCGAAAGTTATATTTGCTGTCCACAAAATATTGTAGTATTTACGCTATGTGGAAGTAAGTGGATTCCCTAATTCAGTTAAAATTGGCATGGAACCCTCCGCGAGTCCGACTCGCACTTGGCCGGTTTTGTAAAAATAGCGCAGACATTTTCGCGTAAATCGAACTTTTTGGGTGGTAAAATTTTATTTTTATGTGGTTATTCAATTGCGAGTATCCGTTTTACCTGAAAAATCAAGAAATGTAACCACGCGAAAATGAAAATGCATAAAAATCTTGAACCTGGAAAATCTAAAACTAGTTTTTCTTCGGCTAAGAAAATTAGATCGGTAGAACTTTTTTCCGAGAATCTGTCCCTTGGTTGCTGTTAATTTTTTTGACTGCAACTATCGTCCAGTGTACTTAAACCAAACCATCCCTGGGTAAAGCGACATGATTCTTCTTGTTATTTACAGTTGTATCCTAGTATGCTATGCTATGCTATACTGGCATGAAGTGCTATTTTTTTTCTTTAATCTAATCACCGCTTGTTTTTTACAGGTGTGCAATATAAGTTCATATATCTAAATCCACAAAAGGAGACACGTTTGATGTTAATTGAAAATTACACCTATTCCCAAGTGGGTAAGGGTAAAAATATCAGGTTGTGTTCCGGAAGGGTCACGAACAGTTGTAAAGCCAAAGTCAGTCTGGATAAAGCTGGCAACTTCTACCCAGTGAATCTCAAACATAGCCATGATCCACCACAGTATCATGTCACACGTGACGGAAAATATGTTAGAGTAACGCTGCCAAATCGCTTGAGGTCTACACTAAAGTATATAAATCAGGATGTACCATAAATGTCACCGTAAAAATGTAAAAATAGTGAACCGTAACATTTTTTTTTACTTCAAAGTATATAATTAAAGTCTTCTTCTTCTTTTCGAATCAATGGCAATTAAACTTTCTGCGCCCAAAAAGTGGCAACATCAATAGCCTTCTGGTTGGCGCTGAAAAGGTCCTCTTGCGTGCAGGTGGCAGGAGAGGTAGGGCACGACATTAAGTGAGGCATAGACTGTAAGACGCCACACTCGCGTCATCCTCAGTGAAGCCCCACCTTTTCCTGAGTTCATTGCACCTGTCTACATCTAAACGAAGTCTGTTTAACGCCTTCCAAATAATTAAATAATTCAAGTTAAAGCTAAAAACTATACATATATCAATTGTGGTACTAATGTAGTCCAGCTCTTAATAAAAATAAAAACATATCACCAAATAGCTTAAGCTTTATATTTTGATTTTTATACTCTCATGAACATCCTTAAAAGTTGTACTTTTTATTGGTTTAATTAAGAATGAGAAAATGTAATCAAATTACATATTAAATCATACTTTTATTACGGAATCGATTGTACAGTTTCAATCAAACTGAAATATTATTAATTAATATTCGCATGCATGCATGTTAATTTAATAGTACTGCAAACTAGTGTAGTATCAATGATAACACGTCGTGTCATTTTTATCTCATAAACGCGTGTCTATTTTCAGGTGTCCAATATGAGTTCATATATCCAAATACTAAAAGGGGGACACGTTTGATGATGATTGAAAAGTATACCTATTCGAGAAAGGATAAATACATCTGGGTGTGCTCCAGTAGACTGACGAATAGATGCAACGCCAGAGTCAAATTAGATGCCGCGGGTCACTTCCATCCCATGGATCTTATCCACAATCATGATCCACCGCGCTTTTGTAGAACGAGTGACGGGACATATGTTAAGGTTTAATCATGTTTTTTTTTTTCAAAAATATAGTATAAGCCTTCGCTTGGTACTTATATTTATAAATTTAAGTAAAAGTCAAATTAATCTATAGGTCTCTAGAAAAAAATGACAGCCTTGCTCAACCAAAGTTAGGATAAGTTCAACCGAACTTTAGTTAAGTGAATTTTAAGTTAAAGTTTAAGTTTTGATTGATGACAAAACAAACGACACTTAAAATAAGAAATATTTATTTACTAACTGAAAACCAACTGAACTAAACCAAAACTGAATATTGTATGAACTCTTTCCGGGGCGGTATCCCAGACACAATAGAACTTTTATTGTTTTTCGGCTATAGCCGTTCACCGCGCCGGAAAATGTTAATATTTAATTGCATTTAATTTCACCAGTATGTTAAGCATTCGAAAATTTAAGTTTCGAATATTGAAATCAGAAAATATACATGAATTGTAATTACCATAGATATAGAGAGACAGATATATGTGTACCCGTGTAATCATAGATATAAGATTTCCCAACATACTCGCAACTTTACCACTACCGTTTTAATGCAACTTTACTATTTTTGTGCTATACCGTATCTTTTAAAGGAGTTAATATTTCATTATTGCTTATAAAAACTATGTAATAGCATTAAGATTATATGTAAACAAATCTTTTGTTAGCAAATAATGTTTATTATATTATTATAATGATAATAATAAATATTCTTTATTGCACAAATAAGGACACAAGAAACAATAACAATACAGGCAAATCATTTGTACAATATTGGCGGTCTTATCGCTGGAAGCGATCTCTTCCAGACAACCATTGGGTAGAGGAAACAACGTTATTCAGTGAGGTAGAAACGGTGTGCAAAAATATAGCTAGAATTTTAATATCATACTTTAAAGATAGTTACATAATAGAAGTAAGAATAAAAATATATAACTAACAGACTTATATCACAAATAAAATAAAATATAACAAATTAATAAATACATTTAATTAATAAATACATATAATATACATTATTATTATTACATAAAAAATCAAGTGCTCGTAGCGCAGTGAAAGCAGTGCTTTGGCAGTGATATTGAAATTTAGTAACCTATGGCGCGATTGTGTTTGGATAGGTGACCATTCCGACTATATAAATGGCATATATTACGGGAATTTCCGTGCTTCAGCAGGTACGTCAATCCGTTGGTCCCAGCTAATATCGAATGATATTAGTCGTCAAGCCTAGTCATGAGCCTTAGGGCGGCTTGATAACATCTGACAGCAAGGTTTGTCGCTGGTGTTTCAAACACTAACCCTCCGCTAATCCGCACTGAGCCCGCGTGGTAGAGTATGAATCAAACTACCTCATAGTTGAGGTAAGGCCTTTGCCCAGCCGTGGACCTACAGGCTAACTAACCTTGCATTCAAAAATAATCATATTTACTTCAAAAATATGCGCCATCTCTCGACACCTTCACTTTTAGTATTATATGTATGGTATGACGTATTTACCTCAGAATTTACTTTTATTTCCCAATAAATTCTGCAAAATTGCTTTGGTTTGTTTCTAATTTTCTAAAATAATACTTATTGACTACAGGCAGGCTGAGTCAATTTTCCGACGATCTTTCCTTCGATGTGTAGACTGTAGATTCTAAATAAAACTCTTCTTTTTGAGATCGGTGACCGTGAGAGCGCGTACGATCTGGTCCACTCACGGCCCTTTATTTATACAAAAATACACGTCTGACTTAACGAATAATACAGATTAGTTTAATGAAATTATAAGACTGAGACTTTTACAATACTTTTATTCTTCGAACAGGGTACAACTTTAGATACAACCTCTTCAACTTGATGCCGCAAACCAACTGAACTGCCGGACTCCGCGCTCTCCCCGAATACAAAACTCCCCTCCAAAATATATCGGTGTTGCCAGGAAATAAATTTAAATGTAATTGTTATAAATACCAGTTCGAATAAACGATAGCAGCTATTTATTTGAAAATTACGACATTCGGCCGTCCTACATCGAGCAGCCTCCTGGCGCTCGAATGGCTTGCAGTTCAGTTGGGTTGAAACGAGTACACAAATAACCAAACATTACCTTATGATTTTGAATAAAAATAGCATCTAAGTGCAATCTAAAGTTTTCAAACGGAACTTAAATAATTTAACATGTGCATGAATAATTATTAATGCCAAGAAAATTATAGTGTAATAAATAAAACATGAAATTTTCATTTTACACTCATAATAATGAAAATTTGGTTGCAAAATGCTAAGAAAGTATTTATAAAATTTGTTTCAGATTATTAATAATTTCCTTGAGTCATTACGACATTCGCGCAGTAATAGCAAATATTCTACATTATATTTCAACATTTTGTATATACCAGACCGTCTAGTACTAAAGTTAAATCTAAATACAAATATATCTTCTTATTGATCTACTTAACCATTCGAAACAGCATATAAATAATTTGAATACAATTTTGGTAAGATTTATCAAGATTAAGTAATAATTAAAACTGTAAATCAATATTCATTTAAGTTTTCTTTGGGTCTTATTTTATTTTATATAAAATAAAGCAAATAATTCAAACATTGTACAACATTAAACATGGCAGATAAAATATTTGTGCCAGCAAACATTGTTAAATATTGTTCTTACAGCGTCGCCAACACCATCACTAGATGGCGATAATTTATGATAGATATCATTCATGGATATGGTGATAAAATGCTATGAATTCGTAAAATTATAAAAAAATGCCCATTGATTTGATTATACAGCAACAATGTCTACATTGAGTAATTATAAGCTGTAGAAATAATATTTTAAAAAAAATATTTTAAAATCTTGCAGATTTTGTGTACTACTTCGACTCAAGCTTACAACCGTCTCAGTGTTTTTATTTAAGGTTGTCAATTGATCTAATCATTCATCAAAAGCGGCGATTTCAACTATAGTAAGTTTACTTTTGCGTACTCAGAATATTCATAAAAAAATTAAATAACTTTCAAAATCCATTAAAACGTTCTCAACAAACGTAACTTGTAACTTTATAAGCGGCTGCTTAATACCAGACTTGTAGATTCACTACATTAAAACTGTTTAGTTTTACTCATTAACTAGCGGTAACTAAGTTTAAAGTGCAATTTGTTAATTAAGTTATAGTTTATGTAACGCTAAGTGCACATTATAAAGAATTAAATTTAATAAAATACGCTTTAGAATGTTTTGAGAGTTTAAGTCGTAATGTTATTCGTCTGTAAATAGTGATCTTACATTTACTAACCTTCAAACATAGCTCATAAAGTTTTGTAATGTAACCTAAATATTTTATTTATAAAAAGTGCAGTGTATTGCTTTTACATTATCAAGGTGTAATGTACCAAACATTTGCCAGACAGCTTAAAAACTAAATCATATTCAGTTTATCTGTTAAAAGAAGCATGATACAACATTTTCTAAAAGATCTCGATATTTAATAGTGTATAAATTATTTCAAATCCAATAAATCATCAAATTAGATTAAAAGTTTATAACACTTATTATTTATAAAATTATAATAAAAAAAACAATTACAGTTACTTACAGTTACGTAATGCGTTTCTCAAATGCGAACGGAGAACCGGTTAGGACGAAACTTTTATCAAAACCACTCGCAACATTATTGATACTTAATGAATGACTCGATTCTTGTTAAAGTTTAGCCAAAAGTAAAAATAAAAATAATTCGTGTAACATGTCACCTGTTTGCAATTCCTAATACCATTTGTGTTTTGTATATCTTTGGTCAAGTGAATTGTATTCTTTGGGAGCAATAAATAATTAAGGTTTATCAAGCAAAAAGCTGTGGTGTACTTTTACTTAATTTAAAAAAGAAATCACAATCATACCCTTTTTGTGAACCAAAAATTCAGCAAAAACAACCCATACGATAGGGAATGGTTGGTTGTGCGCACAAGAAATTGCAAGTTAAGATGAATACACACAAAATAAGCATTATTTTCCCAAATTTATTAACCTTATTCTGAATCAAGTAATAGTTTTTTAGCATGATGGGGAAATTATATTAAATGGTTCTAGTGTTACTCATTTAATCCACTGAGACCTAGGTAAGATACGGTACTTGTTTTCATAGTATGAAAACAAAGACGGTTTAGTAACAGAAACACTATGATATGTTTATAAAACTCATCGAAAGAAAAAAATATACAATGATATAAGTTGTAAGAATTAAAAATGAAAGCTTGCTATTATGTATTATTTTTGTTGTTCTGAATGTAATCATATAATGCAGTATTTGATAAAAATATGTCAAATATCGTGTTCTGATAACAACAACAGTAAAATAGAGCCTAAGGCAGTATATATAATAGGTACTGCTTTACGATTTACTTAAATTAAATTTCAAATAATATTTCGTCTAAAATTTTAAAAGCTTAGGCAAATAGCCTATTCATAAGAATGTCTTTAGAAAAATTAAACTCCAGCTATACTAGCTGCTTAATATTGCTCTTTGGGATTATTTGATTGATTATTTCATGGGGAAATGATTTTTTTTTTGAATCATCAGAATGTTTTATAGACTTACCAATACTACACTTAAAACAATTGTTACAAAGAGGAAACCCACAAGAGGGTAGGTCATTACAAAAGTGTATTATAACGCAGAAAATTATTTCAAGGCTAATAAAATGTACCGACTTAAATTGAATACCTACTACAACATAGTCAACTCCTTGAAAAGAGGCATTGAAAACAGTGACAGTTTCTTGTGCTGCTCAGCATTAGGTACCCCCCAAAATTGCCCCAAAGCTGTATTAGGGTGTAATTTGGAGTTTTGAGTGGGTCCAGCCAGCTACACGTCTTCCTTCTCGGCTCTGCCTCTCAGTGACATCCTCCATCGTTCACCGTGGGGTCTTTGCTTCTTTCGAGCTCATGCGCGACATCGCGTGTGATGCAGACTCATCAGATCGCATGAAACAAAATCATTAGGATTCATCAGATGCCTTTATTGTATAATCATTAGTCTTCATAACTTAGTAGAAATTAATAATAATTCACTTATAATTTATAATAATAAAATATGAAAAACTTTGTCATGTATTGATAAATTAGATTTCGCTACGGGACAAAATATTGTATGACATTTAAATAAAGTTTTCACGCCTTGCATTGCTTTTTGTAAAAACCTGTGAACCTGTGCTTTTAACTAGCATTTTATATTTTAACACATTTTTGCTAGTAAATGATTTGAATTTAATCAAGTAGGCAGAAAACATTTATTCATTAATAGAATATTAATTTTGAACCAGAAAATTTCAATTATGAATTCGAAGTTATGAGTAAATATTTTTCTCAAGGGTTTTTAAGAAGTAAAATAAAAGCAATTATGAAAAAATTAGTACAAGGGCATAAGGTAATATTTATGAAAAATTGCATATTTTATTTAACTTTTACATATAAAAATATCTTTCATTTATGGTAGGTAATTAATATAGCACTCAAAATTTCATCACCATTATAACTTTGCCTAGCATCAAGATTATTATCTGGCTATGTTAGCCACTTGTAAGTTTACCATTAACTTATATCACTGTATCAAAAAAACTATGTCATTAAGAGAATAACCGCATGGCAAACTCAGTTCATACTAGAGTACAAACGGACATATAATCAGCCACAGTTGCCTCCGTCAGAGAAATATCACACTTAACTATCATCTGACAAGGAACCTGTCAATTTGCACAATTAGCTACAAAATCAGTCCATATAAAAGTAATAAACTTAACAATTCCCCGACGAAAAAACCAACCACTCGGCATATTTAGTTACAAAACCAATCCATATAAAAGTTGTCAGTGACTATCAGTCTGGCAGGGACATTTAATCACTCTAAAGCAAATAATTCCTATTAGGGTCATAGCCCACTTAACTATTTCTCGGTATGGAAAAAAATGAAATAGCGTACTTAGTTACAAAATGAATTCATATCCAAGTACATCTTATTCAGTCTGACATTGACACACTTATCAGTATGAAGGCAAATTATTCTCGATAGGCATAAAACTATCCAGTGAGGAAGAAAATAACCAGTTGGTATACTTAGTGACGAAATCAATTCATATGAAAGTAGAAACTGACAATTTATCAGTCTAGGGCAAACTATTCTTGTCAGGATCATAGCACACTTAACTATTCCCCGACAAATAAAACAACTAGGTAGCATACTTAGCTACAAAATCAATTCATATTAAAGTACAAACTGACAAACTTAATCAGTCTTAGGCAAATTATTATCGTCAGGGTCATAGCACACTTAACTATTCCCAGACAACGAAAACAACCAGGTATCATACATAGCTATGAAAGCAATTCATATTAAAGTACAAACTGACACACATAATCAGTCTAAGGCAAATTACTCTCGTCATGGTCATAGCGCACTTAACTATTCCCTAACAAAAAAAAACAATAAAGTAGCATAATTAGCTACGAAATGATTTTATATTAAAGTGCAAACTGGCTCACTTAATCAGTCTAAGGGAAATTATTCGCGTCAGGGTCATAGCACACTTAACTAATCCCAGACAAAGAAAGCAACCAGGTATCACACTTAGCTACGAAAGCAACTCATTTTAAAGTACAAACTGACACATAATCAGTCTAAGGTAAATTATTCTCGTCAGGGTCATAGCGCACTTAACTATTCCCTAACAAAGAAAACAATAAAGTAGCATAATTAGCTCCGAAATCATTTTATATTAAAGTACAAACTGACACACTTAATCAGTCTAAGGCAAATTATTCTCGTCAGGGTCATAGCACAAAACAAAACCTTTAAACTTATCTAGCAATGAAACTAAAACTGAGTTCACTTATACATTATATTACTTTTTATGCTAATAGCATACATTTACGACTATAAGTTACATTAATTTGGCACAGCTATCATTATCAATTCGGATGACATATTTTTACAGCTCACCTACATGGCTACTTCTTTTGCACACAGCACACCTACATGGCTACACGGCCTTCAGATTCACTTCAAATAAAAACCAAGATCACTTCACATGGCTATATTTTAATAGCACACCTACATGGCTATTATTTTTCTACGCAGCACACATACATGGCTACATGGCTTCATGGCCTTCAAATAATTTCATTTTAAACAAATACTAATATCACATGACAACAGAACTTCTCATAACTTTATTGAAGGTCATATAACCTTTAAATAAAATGAATCTGTTGAAATTCTGATGGCAATTAACTTTTCAATATCCAAGCAATTGCAGGCATAACAATAAAATATCTATCGTGTCTCGTTCACACACGCTTGAGAGGTTAATGAGAATAATGTAAGGTTATTTCAAGTTCTTCTAAACCTAATATTTAAATACAATGTTCAAAATGAAACAGTCTAATCTGATGGTTATGGATGAGCCAAATGCTGCACCTATTTTATCGGAGAGTATCCCCGACCAAAAACAGCGCAAGCACTAGCCCACTCAATACCATCATTGTCTCTTCGTGTAAAGTGCCCACAAGGGGTGCCTGTGACTCCGGAGAGCAATGGGTGTGAAATCAGTGTATGAAGTGTAGTTTGTATATAGAATTCGTTTATTAATATCTGAGAAGCGTTATAATCACTTTAAGAATAATAAAAACTACTTACAGTTTCTCTCGGACATAGCTCGTGGGACAGCACCACTTCTGACTTTTAATGAAATTATAAGACTGAGACTTTTTCAATACTTTTATTCTTCGAACAGGGTACAACTTTAGATACAACCTCTTCAACTTGATGCCGCAAACCAACTGAACTGCCGGACTCCGCGCTCTCCCCGAATACAAAACTCCCCTCCAAAATATATCGGTGTTGCCAGGAAATAAATTTAAATGTAACTGTTATAAATACCAGTTCGAATAAACGATAGCAGCTATTTATTTGAAAATTACGACATTAGTAACAAACAAGGACGGACACATTACAACATCTGCGTATTCCTTCTCACGATTTTGTAACCTACCTACATTAATCGTCATAAAATTCCCATTCGCAACAATCCACTCTATGGGTTTCCTACCTACCCTCAGAAAGTGCGATATGGGGGACAGGAAATTCGAAGGCTTTACTTTTAATGTCTAAGTCAAGCTTTTTTTATAGGCCTAAGTTTTCATTATACAGACACCGAAAAACAAAAAGCCGTTACTGATGCTAATACTTCCAGAAGATATTGGAACTGCAGCAAAAATTCTCAGTTAAGTGTCCGGCCAAATTAACATTTAACTATGAGGGGCAGCTGGTTACGTGTCCCTGTGGCAAGGAGGTTGACAAATTTGGTCTCCACTGCCTTTGTTGCCAACAAAGCGCTGGGCGTCTCGCCCGTCACGCTACCCTTAATGACGCCATCAGAAGAGCTCTTGCCACCATTAATGTTCCTTCCACGTTGGAACCACGTGGTTTGGTCCGTGACGATGGCAAGAGACCCGATGGCCTCACGCTTATTCCCTGGGAACGGGGTCGGGCCTTAGTTTGGGATGCAACTTGTGTCGATACTTTGGCCCCATCCCATCTCAGAGAATCAGCCCTTAAAGCTGGAGCAGCAGCGGAGTTGGCTGAAAACGCCAAGCGTCGCAAGTACGTCTCACTTGCAAGTGATTATGTGTTTGCGCCGTTTGGTGTTGAAACATTTGGGCCATGGGGACCCTCTGCTAAATTGCTGTTTGGTAAAATTGCGCCAAAATTAAATTCTGTCACAGCCAATAATAAAGCTAGCTGGTTCCTAGCTCAAAGGATTAGCATAGCTATTCAACGCGGCAACGCAGCCAGTATCATAGCCTCCTTGCCTCAAGGAAATGGTTTCGTTTTTGAATAGGTAGACTTTAAGTTTTTTTTTTTATGTAGCATGTCTTAGTTTTATTTCTTCTTGTTTGTTATTAATACTTACTATTATTTATTATTACTCAGGTCTACTGTCCCTTGAAGCTGTGAAAAAATCAAACTTCTAAGCCAACGCAATCAAAAGATACAGCCGTTTATGCCGCAAATTTTCGACACTTGCAAGGGAATCAAAACCTACAGGGTGCTTCCCGTAAACTCAGAATCTTGAAATTTGGTACGAAGCAACGTCTTATAGCATAGATAAAGGAAAAATTACGTAAACCATAATTTTTTTGTTACATCACATAATTTTTTTTTTTTAATAATTTTAAACTTACTACCCACTTCCTCATAAACGCGTAGAGGTATTAAATTGAAATTCATACCAAATACTCAGGTCTATAAAACCTTTAAGCTGTAACAAAATCAAACTTCTATGTCAACGCAATCAAAAGAAACAGCAATTTAAGCTGCATATTTTGAAACTCGCAAGTACTCGCAAGGGAATCAAAACCTAAAGGGTACTTCCAGTCGACCTAGAATCTTGAAATTTGGCATGAAGCAACGTTTTATAGCACACATAAAGGGAAAATTCCGAAAACCTTAAATTTTTAGTTACATTACAAAATGCTTTAGAATGTTTTTAACACTCACAGTGTCATATTTTATATTCATAAAGATGAAATAAGAAAAATCTGTTTCATAAACAGACGGCTAGATGGCGCTAAGCGTCACGCAATTGACGTTTTCATAAGAAACCACAAATTTCGCAGGGTCGGACTAACAGCACGGTAGCTCAATTGGTAAGAGCGTTTGGCCCGGTTTGCCAAAAGGTTGCTGGTTCAAGTCCCGCCCGTGCGCAAATTTTTGGTTTCTTATTTCATCTTTATGAATACATTACAAAATATTTTTTTTTTAATAAATATAAACTTATTACTTTTTTCCTCATGAACGCGTAGAGCTATCAAGTTGAAATTCATATCAAATACTTAGATCTCATTGCCTTTAACCCGTGAAAAAAAAAACTAAGTCAACGCAAAAACGCAAAACGCAAAAGTACAACCATTGATACCGATTGTCGTAATGAACGAACTTTGTAAACCTTGCAGGTTTGTACGGAACCCTCGGTGCGCGAGTCCGACTCGCACTTGGCCGGTTTTTTTAATATACGAAGTTCAATCGTGTATTTGTCGTTTTAAATTCGTATGAATACTTAACGCTAACCTAAAATTGCATTAGAAACGCTTTCTTATTTGAAAGTGTTTCCCACTTTTTCAATATATTGTTCCTTAATGAGTACCAATCTAAAATGATTTGCCTTGTGTATTGTGTGCGGTGCAAACATGTACAAGCGCATTCGAATTAAATACTTATTCTTATGCATAAATGCGATAGGTCTACAGAGTAGGTAGACCATCCCGCAAGGATACCACTTCATGCTGTAATAATTTGTTTTCAGTGTCATACGGCAAGAGGCGCGCGTCATATTGGTCAATCTATTCAAATTCACCAAGCACAGAACCACGAGTGTAAAAACAAGATGGAGGTGCGCGACACATCGGCAAAGACGCTGCAGCGCAAGCCTCTTCACGGTAGAAGGCAATGTCTACAGAATCTGCAATGAACACAACCATGTTTAAGATTATGATATGCTTGACAAATGGTCAAGTTTTGTACTTTTTCTTCTCACTTGTTTCACGAAAAAATATGTTGTGATACAGATTAGGGTGATGATAGTCTGTGAGTAAAGCTTTAGCTGTGATTTCCCTATTGATCGAAATATGACACCTAGAGCGGAATTAATATTTAAACGTATGAAAAGGTACATTTATATTAAGTTTTTTTTTGTTTTTTTCATGTATTGACTTTGTTTGTTTTGACTTCGTGGAAGATATGGTTAAGTTCGTATGGTATCATGGTTTATTTATATATTTTCTTGGTTAAAAGTTGTAGTTGGTACAATGTGGTTTGTTCTTTACAGGTACTCAGTGACAGCACGGCCTCTGATGAACCGCATTCAAACAGTTATTGAGTTCAATTGGTCTAACTATGATCACTTAAATATTTAACCGCAGTACGAATAGCCGCATGCGTCACGTGAGTTTTCACGGAAAATCGGGCTATTTCATTCAGGGCAGGTTCAGGGCATTCAGGGCTTTTATAACTATTTGAATATTTGCTTCAACCAGGAATATCAAATAGTTCTCTTATGATGCCAATCTCAGTGACGCAATTAATGGGATGCAGCAGAACTACTAAATATAATATAATTTATATAAAATTCACTTAAATATGTTAGACGAGGAATCAAACAGTCTCGGGGTATATGGGTTTCTTAACTATAGTGACCTCGGACATTTGAGCGGTTAAAAAAAGGTGTTTTAAAACGTTTAAAATACATCTTTATGTTGTTTATGTTGACAAGTATATTGATGGCGAGAAAAGGGGTCGCTGGCTGGTTTGGGAGAAGCTTTTGCTCAGAAATGGGATAGTAGTATGTTTTTTAAAATAATAATAAATCATTTATTTAAGATCAATATAGATAGTTGTGAGTAACATTTGACTTCTTATTATTGTTAGTAAGACGATACAACAAAACGTTAAAAAAAACTATACCTAGCCATCAAGAAAAATAAAATGGTTTTCTTTGAAGCAATCAAAACAGAATGCTTTTCACATTGAGCACAATAAGTAAATACTTTTTGTGTTTTTGCAGCAGCTACTTAAATAATCCCTGAAAGCCTTATTTTTTCGTAGCACCTATAACAGCGTATTTGTTTGTATTTGAGAGATACTTTGGATTTAAAAGGTACTAGCGGTTCCCCGGGACTTCGTCCGCGCGTTGCGAGTTTTCTCCCTCCCGTCTCAGCGTACACATATTTCAAAAAGCCCAAGTCCTTAAACTCGGGTCACTCTCTATATTCTGCCCTAAGCTTGACGATAACCTCATATTTTTACCTTTCCAGAGGCCATATTCACCACATCATCTCGAGGAGCCAGAACCCTATACATCTCTGGCTTCAGGTTTCTCAGGCATCGTCAGAATGCTGGCCGGACTCGTTGGTACTGCGGCACTCACCACCACTTAGGCTGCAAGGCTGTGGTCTTCACCGTGGGAGGTGACCAGGTGGTTAAATGCCGTAACAATCATTGTCACCCGCCGCAACGAAACCATTTCCCGATGCGGGGTCATTAGCCTTATAATATGCATGAAACTCGTTTGTATAATCTATACTAATATTGTAAAGCTGTAGAGTTTGTATATTTGGTGACTAAGCCGCGCTGAACAAGTAACTTTTAATAATTTTTCGCTTTACTTGCTCAGAATGGTCCTATTATCCGTCACGTAATGTTGAGTTGTCAACTGCTTCTGTGGCGCAGCGGTAGGAGGGTCGCACTTTAAAGCGACGGCTGCCCCAGAGGTCCCGGGTTCGATCCCCGGGTCGGGCCAAAAATATATACCTGAGTTTTTCTGTTCAGAAATTCTTAGGGTAGTCCGGAGTTTGACAGTTGGCGGTGTTTCACCCCTGTGCTTCGGAAAAACACGTAAAGCCTGAACTCTCTCCGGTCGTGTCAGATTGCTGTCCCATCGGGCTATGAGAGTGAAAGGAATAGAGAGTGCACCTGTGTTTGCGCACACACTTGTTTGTGCACTATAATATGTCCCGCGCAGTCAGTTAGTCGTTGTGACTGGCCACTGTAGTCTAAATCGGCTAGGGGGACTACTAATGTTGAGTTGTTGGACACATCACCGGTCACGGGCCGACATATTGCATAAAAATCCATCGCGGCCCATGACGTGTAATGAGATTGAATTTGGAAGGAGATCTCGTATTATGAACACGGCAGTGTGCGCGAGGTCGCACCAAAGAGTTCATAATTCGAAAATTGAGATGGCCACACCCTGCCTCTAAGTGAAAAAAAAAGAGATAATACTTAGTGATTTGGCTGTGTGACACGGGACACCATTTATTTTGAATGTGTTGTCCTTGTAAATGTTATTAATTATGGTGAAGAAAATAATTTTTCAGTAAAAAATGTTGGGTGTCATCTCTATGTTTGCTAACTAATCACTGAGCAAGTAATCACTACGTTTGGAAAAATGGTGAGTGGGCAGTTTTTTTCAGATCAAAATACTTACTTAACTGAATTGTATTTATTTATGAATGACAACTTGTGATTGTTCAGGTGAAAATTAGTAGGTATGAATTTAGTAGATAATCTTATAAATTGCCTCGCAAAGAGAAGCGAAAAGCAGAGTATTCAGCACGAGAATTAAGTTGTTTTTGTCTTGGGTCAGCTTAAATTCCTTGCTACACTCAGGATTGTCTATTCCTTCCCTCGCAAACGCTCGGGAGTAAAACTAGAATCTCCCTCGTTTCACTCGTGACTCAAGATGGCACCCGTGCCTTAAGATATTACTGTATTTCCGTAGTGAATAATCTACTAGTACCTAAGTTATTCTTGTACACCAAGTTTTTTCAGTGGTTTGTGGTCAATAAGAATTATAATGTAGGATTAAATAACATATATTAGTTATTGCACACCATTATACAGGTTAATGCTTATTTGCTAAACAAATATGTAATGACCACCCCCCGCGACTTCGTCCGCTCGTTTTGTCCTTGATCCCTCCCCTCCCTTCGCAGCGTAAAGTTTTATAGCCCAAAAGCCTTCCTCGATAAATAATCTATCCAACACAAATAATGTTTTAAATCGGCCCAGTAGTTCCTGAGATAAGCGCGATCAAAGAAACAATTAATCAAACTGTTCAGCTTTATATTATTAAGTATAAAATGCTTCGAAATGTAGGTGTAAGTGTGGTGATGGTGTACTCATATTATCATGTCCTTTACAAAAGGCCAAGCCTTAAATATCAACTAATCAATAAAATTAAATAAAAAAGATTTGATAAGGGAAACCCTCTTGAGATTATTTGATCACCTCATATAACCCCACCTAATAAAAGTTTTTCAGGATTCATTGATAATAATTTTACTGTTTCCTGAATCGTTGACGTGTGAGTGCGTACCTTCCTTTATTCATAGTTCTATGTATAAGGACCTCATTGCTTTAGATATGACGCAACGACGGTTAGGCTGCAATCCCTACATTTCAATACTTGTATTAATTGCTTCGGTACGTAGCCGGCGACTTCGCTATTTCGTCACGGTGAAGTACGGCACTCATAAGGCAATTCGTACTAATCGAGTTCATTTCAGATGCTGAATTCATGAGGTCTGTACGAGGCGCCCAAGCCATCCACATATCCGGCTACAGGTTCCTCCGCCACCGCTACCGCAACGGCAAGACGCGGTGGTACTGCGGTACCCACAGGAAGGCGGGCTGCAAGGCTGTCGTCCTTACAGTAGATAATAAGATCATCAGAAGTTACAATATACACACACACATCACCCCGTTGAGACTACAAATGTTACCGTGTATAGTGCTTTATAGGAGAAACAGAAGAATAGTTAAAACACTGTTGATTAGATGCTAAAGAGATTATTTCTAATTCTAATCTGGTTCAAAGCTTGGTATCAAAACTAATTCTGATGTAGAGAGTGATAAGATAACTCTTTAATTCGCATAGATTAATTAGTATTGAAAATCAACCAGATAAAAACCAAAAATAAATATAACCCTATGTTAATATTCTTATAAAGAGTTACAGTTATTTTCGTATATATTATCTTAAACACCTAGTGCCTAAAATAAAAACCATGTACTGAAAAGGCGAGGTATAAATAGTTTATTATTACTAATTAACTTAATTTTTCAGTGACAAATACATAAAAATTATTATTTTTTTTTAACAGCCTGTTTCACAATGTCCTAATAAATTCTTGTTAGCGTTATCTACCCATTATGTACTACATTCGAAATGACGTTTAATGGAACTATCGGTGCTGATTTGTCGATGGCGAAACTGGGCCCTTAGTATCTAATATTGTAATTATGTACTGACTGATGTAATTTTTGCTGCGTCAAATGCCATGCAGCCCACTTTTATGAAAAGCACTTATAGCAAAATTTTAAAACACTATGTATGGCTGACCAAGTTATAGAGGCATGACCCTGAAAGCTCAAGGTGGAGTGTTTTATTTTTCTGCCCCAAACAATGACTTTTTTTTTCTTAGAAATTAGTTCACCAGGCAGAGCGAAGTTAGCAACAAGAAGACTAGTGGGTAGTGCGGTGCGGCACCGATGCTAACGCGTGTCTGCATAGATGCTAAATTAAATCTGTTCATTGCGTGAGTCGCGATGCTGAGCCCGTTTTCAAACGCGCGACTGCATCGATGCTAAAAGTCGCAGTGTGTAAGCTAGGGGTTGGTTCATGTTTTCTAGTTTGAAAGATCTTTTTGATGACGAGATTCTTATAACTAGTTTTTGGAGTACTAAGTCTCCATTTGTGTGTGTTTTTTGTAAGTCACAATTTTATTTTTCTGCCCCAAACAATGAAATTTTTAATATATTTTTTTCTTAGAAATGAGTTCACCAGGCAGAGCGAAGTTAGCAACAAGAGGACTAGTGGGTAGTGCGGTGGGCAGTCGCGCTTCTGCATCGATGCTAACGCGTGACTGCATCGATGCTAAATTAAATCTGTTCATTACGTGAGTCGCGATGCTGAGCCCGTTTTCAAAACGCGCGACTGCATCGATGCTAAAAGTCGCAGTGTGTAAGGGGTTGGTTCATGTTTTCTAGTTTGAAAGATCTTTTTGATGACGAGATTCTTATAACCAGTTTTTGAAGTACTAAGTCTTCATTTGTGTGTGGTTTTTGTAAGTCACAATTTGATTTGGATATACCGTAAATGACAACAAATTTTTAGTTAGAATAAGTGTATATGGACGGGGATACAGCTATTATAAGTAATAAATACGTGCACTAAACTAATGGAATATTGAATTTGACTACATCTTATGTATTTATCAATCACAGAATTAAATATTCGTATGAAAATCAAGCAAGAGTTACCAATAACATCTTTTGTCGTCGTTCGTCGTACAATTCGTACATACCTCCAATGCACTTCCTTCTTATAAGAGCGTGGACTTTATAGTTAGAGTAATGATGAAGATGATAAGGCTTTTTATTATTATATCTAAAGTTTAAAACTGTTATGGTCATTAACATTTGCTACGGGCTTGATACCAAGAGTTTATGATATTACGTGAAAATTTTCTAAATGTATGTAACTAAAGTTTCTATTACACATCACAGATGAACCCGGCATACAGCAGACCCTATCAAGCGATTTGCATATAGAAAATTTAGTTGGCACAGATCTACGATTTTTTTTCGCAAACCCGAATCACGGACATTGGCCCGAAATGATACCGGCAACTACAGGTTCGAAGAAAAAACGTAGCTATATCAAATGCAAAGTGTGCTCAAAGAAGGGGATAAGAAAAGAGACTTACATAAAGTGTAAAGGGTGTACAGATAAGAAACCAGCTCTTTGCCCCCTCTGTTTCGAGGAGTGGCACACCACAATATTATAATATAATATATACCTGCTGAGCAATTTGAAAAAAAAATGGGGTGAACTAGCATATCCGGGAAAGGGAGAAAATTGCATAATACTATTTTGTATGTATACAATAGTCGAATTGATATCTAGATTGTCAAAATTATGAATATCGACTCCGTCGCTCCGCCTTTGTATGTGGTGTGGTGAATAACGCAGTTGTTATCCTTTGTTTATTATATTGTATACTATAGGATATGTTTTATGATAAGTTAAATAAACAAACTCAATATTGGGTGTTGTGGTACCACCGTTGTGTCTTTCCATATATATGCCATGTATATTTCCATAACACAAGTGCATTAGCTACTTACTTTGGGATCAGAGCTATGTATGTGATTTGTGTCCAATATTTATTTATAGCTCATGCATAATACAAAAATATGTAAAATATAAACTTTTCTTTTACTAGAACTCCATTATCGCATTGCACGCTGACTGTCTAATACGAGTATATGTCCTTAACGTTGCTTTGCAAACTTTAATTGAGTTATACCAAAATTACATCAATAGTGCGAAGATGATGTGATGTTCAAGTCTTGCCGTAGGATCATAGGACTATCAAACACTCACGTTAATATACTATCTCTTACAGACGATGCGACTTTCTGCAAGACCTCCCGCGGCGCTCGAATGCTACTCTTTAATGGTTACAAGTTCCTTAAACAGATGTGCAAGAATGACATTACAAGATGGTGGTGTGGAACACTAAGAGGCTGTAAAGCAGTCGTTTATACAGATCAAGAAGGCTATATCGTCAAGTACAATAATAAACATTGCCACCCACCACCGCCAAGCATAAAATGTGATAAAATAATTAAGCGAACTGTCCGACCAATTTGTTTTGTAGACCCTTAACCTTTAATACGATTGAATGGATTATTGGTAAATTGTTACACTCTGCAGTAAATGTAAACAAAGCTAGCTTTAGGTATGTTTTAGGTGTATATTAATACGTTTTTCTATCTAGCCTGATATATCTCATGTACGTACATCAAGGATGTCAATTGTTAAAATTTCTGTAAAATAAAGTTTCATATTCTTATAATATCATTACAAAACATACTTAATGTATACAATATTTATTTAATTACTTTTAAAATAATATTAGTGAATAAATAATTAACTACTTGATTTAAAGATCTAACAGTATTCAACGATGAATTACCTACGCAAGTTGTAAGCTTTGTGTTAATCTTATTTTAAAATTAATCATTTCGTTAAAGAGGAATATCAAGATTGTTTACAATATTCGACTTTTTAAGAAAAACAGACTTTACATTGTCTTTATTTCCAGGCCCTGTATTTTGTAAATCTTCTCGAGGAGCCCTTATGATCAGCCTAGCAGGGTTCAAGTTTCTGAAGCACAGCGTATCAAAAGACGGTATCAAGACAAGATGGTGGCGCGGTACTCACAATCACAGATCATGTCGAGCCGTCATTTATACTATAAGCGATAAAATCTGCAACGTCAAGAATTCACACAATCATCTACCCCCTGAAAAATTTTAAGTGACTTTTAAGCCGTCCCCGTCTTTTGTTTGTATGAAACATCTATTTTGATTTGTTGGTTTCATTTGTAGACATGTAGAAATCGTGAAAAATATAAAATACCGATGAGTAATATACTTTGAAAGCAAGTATTTCATTGCAACACTGACTGAGCCTACGTATATCAAATCGACGGATTTTGAATAAAATAAATCAAACTGAAAAACAACACAGCTGAGTTTTAATTGTTAAAGTGCAGCTAAAAAATATAATTAAATATATGGCTTATAGCTTATATGGTTTGATTCATATCTAGAGGGGTAATCTTAAGTAAAGAATCCTCTTCTTAATACTTTTAAGCATTATTATCTTGACATTTAAAAGGCGTCAAGCCTAAGCTTTACTTTTAAGAACGCTTGTTTCTTGCAGTTATGAATCTGTGAAGTACTGGTATAAGTAAAGTTTGTTTGTGATCGTACTTTTGAACATAATTTTGGATTATTCTATTGACTCAAAAATAACTCTTTAATCGTGTGGTCTGTTTGTTTTAATTTGTTGAATAAAATAACTTAAAATCTATCCTTTTTTTTAATAAGATAGCTGGACGTTTCGCCACGATTGCACCTGATGTTAAGTGAAAATGCAGCCTTAGATGGACCACGTAGCAGGTACTGTGTCCATTTTCCTTTTATATCACGACTAGCGATCCCCTGCGACTGCGTCCGCGCGCTTTAAGTTTTCTCCCTTCCGTCGCAGTATTATGTTTTATAGCCTGAAGCCTTCCCCGATAAACAAGCTATCTAACATATTTTTTTAATCGTTCCAGTAGTTAATAAGACCACTGTGTTCAAACAAACAAACTCTTCATATTTATAATATTAAAGATGTTCTCTATGAAAGTACTTAACAGCTGAATGAAGAAATAACGTTGAACGCAATCATTCCCTTGATAAACAACATCAACAACTTTTATCCGATTTCCCATATAAGAGCGTAGCCAAAACTAATCCCCGCTGACAGATACTAAGTTACTTCTTCTCTTAGATCGGCCAACGTTCTTCACGTCGAAGATCGGTGCGCGGCTGATGCAGCTCCGCGGGCACCACTACACCAGGCGGTCGGTCTGCTCCTCCAAGGTCAGGTGGCTGTGCACGGAAAGCCGCGCCCGGGACTGCCGCGCCGCGGTCGTCTCCATCGGCCGCACCATCATCGACCGCCACAACAAGCACAACCATCTGCCCAAATAACATCAGACCACGCTTTAAGGGTTATTGACTGATGGGCTGCTAGTCACTTAAGACTTTGGTAGCTGACGTAAAGAATTTCATTTTCAATCACTTAAGCGATGGGACTCAATTGCTTTGCTTTCTTAAGAAGGCAATGGGCATCTCATTAATCAGTCAGCATTTTATCATTAGTGAGCGAATGAGCTAGCTACCGCCTGAGGTATGCAAGCAGGGAGACGGGAGAGAGACACGTCAGTCTGTACAAGAAACCGTCACCTACGTGTGCGATGTATTATTCGCGCCCACAATCTCTCGCCACTCAAATACCTCAGATGACTAAAGGCTCACAAAAATTAGAACCGTCATCTACCTATATACTATAAATCATCTATACTAATATTATGAAGCTGAAGAGTTTGTTTGTTTGTTTGAACTACTAGACCGATTTGAAAAAATATTTTTGTGCTGGATGGCTTATTTATTGAAGAAAGGTTTAGGGAATAAAACATCATGCTGCAATGGGAAGGGAGTGAGCCAACTCAAAACTAAACGAACTTTTTTGACGAAGTCGCGCGGGGGACCGCAAGTTGTGCTTTGAAACTAAAAAGTTTGTTTGTTAGTTTGAGCGCCCTTATCTCCGGAACTGCTGGACCGATTTGAAAAAATATTTTAGTGTTGGAGGTTGGAGTTTATTTATTGAGGATGGTTTCAGGTCATTAAATATCACACCACGAAGGAACAGAAGGGAGAAAACTCAAAACGCGCGGACGAAGTCGCGGGGCACCAATAGTTATACATAAATAAGAAAGAAACTTATGTACCTGATCACTTCAGACCTGAAGCCCAATTTCGAATCACTGGCGTCAATATGGCGTGTGATGTCATTGATTTACGACCGATTTTCGAATCAAAACAGTTTAATTCCAAACAGGAATGATTAATATAAATATGACGTAAATTTATGAGTATTTAGTTATTTGTTTTGCTTCGTTTTCGTTAAATTTTAGTTCGCTTTCGAACGAAAATCACTCGCCATATCCATGCTAGTGATTCAAAAATAGGGGCTCTGACCTCTAGAAACTCCAGTGCTAGCCCACTACTCATGCAATATTGTCAGAAAAATATATTTAAGGTCAGTTGGTGTACCGATATAATTATTTGAAATAATGTTAACAAGAAGAACTAGGTTTAAATGTAGATATTCAAACCTTATAAAATGTTAAGACGGTTCATTAACTGTTTTCCTTAAAGAATTTGTGATCGATATTAAAACGAATTATTGTGATATTAATTGTAGATAGCAGCCTCGGATCTTAGTACTACAGCTATCATTTTTATTTTAGGTTGTAAATTGTAGCTAACATTTTGTTTGTAGTTTTCTAACTCAATAATAAAGTGCTCACTCTCTTGATATGTATTCAATTTAGATTATCTTTCTTATGGGTATAATGTTCAGCCATGTGCCTTTTTATGTGTATACATTGCAACTATGATATTGTTACGTAGCTATTGTTGTTTACATTTTACGTTCTTTCTTCTTTTATTTAATAAACAATATGGGGACTTTTCTTTCTTGTTTTTTGTAAAGTACCAAGAAATATTGTAATTGTCATGTGTGCCCTCTGTGAATCTTTTGTAGTCGATAGCATGTGGTCATATTTGCGACCACGAGCAAGTTAAACGGTGCTTCTACTTAATGAAGGTTTATGTACTTTTCCTATAAATGCAAAATACATTATAGTTTCTGCCTATATGTGTACTTTTCGCGGAATATTTTAAGAATTAGGGTTTTTTAGTCAATTGCAAAATAACGAAACCCTTAAAGTTTTGTCATTTTCACACACCAGCTATCCACAGATGCGCCGCAAATATTGAAAGGAGTGAGAAACGGCGTCCATGACGCACTGTTGTGGCAAAATCAGTATTACGGTATCCACAGCACAGGGAGGAACGGCCAGATTCGCTGGAGATGCTGCAAGCATTCCAGGGGCTGCAAAGCGGTCGTGATCACCAGAGACGGTCATATAGTGAGAGTGACGTTGGAACACAATCACAAGTAACATCTTCGACATAGTCAAATATATCACTCTCTAGTTGAAAAAAATACTTGACTGGTTTAATTGAACGTACGATTCCAACAAGCTCAAGATTATGAACAAAAAAAATATGTTTTATAAAAGGGTATTTTTTTATAAATTTTGTTTACTTTTTAAAAACGGTATGTTATATAAAAATATATTGTTTGTGACTTAATAAAGTATCTTATACATTAGCAGTTACCACTTTTTCAGTATGCGATTTTGCGTAATTTCAGGCGTTAAGTCCACTGACAAAACGTGGCCTGGTATTTTTTTTTAACTATAAAAATATCCAGTTAATAGTCTTAAGTAGGTACAGTACGTATCGTCTGATTTACTTAAGATTTTGCTACAGATGAACGTTTCCACGGACGGAAAAAAACTGACAAGAGCAGAAAGACAGGAAAGAGAGAGAATTGCAGAAAAGAACCGATTTGAGCGCATGCGTCAAGATCCAGAATGGCTCAAAGCTTACAGGCAGAGAGACAGAGTGAAATATGAAAAGCGAAAGGCACGAGGACATTATGACATCAGCAATTAACCAAAAGCGGAACAGATTAGACGAAGGCAAGACAAGACATAACGAAGTGGCAAAAAAACACTATCATAGAAAAAAGCTGGAAAAACTTTTACAGGACGAAGAATGCATTCTTGGCGATACTATGTAATCTTATTACCTAACTGCTCTATCTTTTATTTTTTCTGCTTTATTTTTTCCATATAAATAAAAATGACTTTATCTTCATTCTGTGTTAGTAACACCACATACAGCTCGATAACAGATGGACTGATGATCATCATCATCATTATTCTCAGCCAAAGGACGTCCACTGCTGAACATAGGCCTCCCCTACGGCTTTCCACGGCGACCGATCACTAGCGGTCTGCATCCAGTTTGATCCTGCGATCTTTTTAAGGTCGTCCGTCCCTCTTGTTGGTGGACGTCCTACGCTGCGTCTTTGGTCAAAGGGTCTCCAAACTAGAACTTTCTTGCCCCAACGCCGCCGCCGTTTGTTGGCCGTTGGGGCAAGATAATCTTGATTTACATTGTGTTTAATTTGTCCGCCTTCATAGGGGGTTACTGTTGTTAAAAAGTGTTACCTTATGATATAGGGGGGAAGGGGGTTAAAAGAAGTTTGTCGGGAGCGTTTGATGAGAGCCGACCACCAACGCGCGCGCTACTCTTGCTTGATTGACAAAAGTGCGGACGGGCGTGCGGTGGCTGCCTGGAATGTAAAATTATCTAATTAACCAATATTTAATATTAAATTATCAAATATTGGCAACAGTTTGCATACATGTATCATATACGATTAGGACGAATGATAGCGCGCGTCTCCGTGGATGGCACTATCTACACGGTGTTGCAAGAAGGGTGTGCCAGCGAATGTCTGCTGGTGGGGGACACCGGGATCTATTGATCTGACCCATGTATGGTCAGAAATTCAATAGATTCACTTTAGAACTATTGAATTTCTATCATTCTTTAATATTATATCAAAAACCCTTGGAGTCCTCTAGTAAGTGATACATATTGTTTAGTTCGTTTGCTTCTAGATGTCAACGAAAATGAAGTTTATGAACCAGGTCTTATCGTGTAGGTAAAGATGAAAATATTCAAAACCTGACTCTTAAACGGCCATCATTGAAAAGTAGGAAGGTGCTACTGTTACTCAAAAGATCAACACCCGAGCGGTCGCATGAGACCGCATAACAATAGAATATCTATTGTGTCTCGTTCACATACGCTTGAGGGATTAAGAACAAAGTGTTTGAAGTGTAGAATAGGGCTATGTTTGACAAAAAATAAAAACTGTTTCTTTTACTTTCATCGGCATAAAACATAAAATAAATGATAGTTGCGTTTTAGCATGTTCATAATATATTCCATATTCGTCCGAACGTTGTTGGAGTTGGACGTGTGCTCGCGCTCTCTAGACGAGATCAAAAACTATTTGCGCTAATCTCACCCGAGCATCAATACTAAGTGAACTTAAATCGAACCAGAGTCCCCTGCGCGGTAACACGTGAGTAACCTTTACCACAATCACAACGCATCTAACGACACTATCGCAATAGCTGCACAAGCAATGATGACTCGGACACCAACAAAAGCGGTATCCACTACAGACCTCTCTTCTCTGGAGAATGCAGACACTGACGGGGCGCAGCATCAAAATGTCAACATAAGGAAGCGTAAGCAACCAGATCAAGATGTTGTCACCCCGACAAAGTTTGAAGCTCTAATGTTACGTATGCAGCATTCCTTTGACGAAATTAATAAGAACATTAACGACGTCGTCAAAGTTGAGCTAAATAATTTATCATCAGTTTCCTCTGAAATTAAGTCAGAACTGAACTCATTACGACAAGAGAACGCTGAATTAAAAAGCTCAATACAAGCAATGTATGCGCAACAACAGGAAACAGCCGCCCTTGTTACTGACTTACGTGCATCCCTCGACTTCACATCAGACCGTGTCGACGTTTTAAGTAAGCGGGTAGACAAATTTGAAGAATGCCGCAAACATGATGATGATCTTTTTATCGAACTAAAAACTACAAAACAAGCTCTAAGGAATATAGAAATTGAACTAAACCGTCAACAACAGCGAGAGAGACTCTTAAATCTCGAAGTTACCGGAATTCCAGAAGCAAAGAACGAGTCCTTGATAGATATTTTTGAGAAAATTGCTACCTGCACCGGAGTTCCTATTACCGCTGAGGATGTTGAGCATATCAATCGAGTCCAGCCCAAACAGCCTGTTAAAGGCCGCCCACGTACTATTGTCGTCAAACTAAGGAACCGGATACACAAAGATAATATCATTGCTGGCATACGTAAACGCCATGGAATAACCACCAAGGATCTTAACTTATCTGGAGACTCGAAACCAGTGTACGTAAATGAGCATCTGACTTCCCAAAACAAACTCCTTTACAAAAAATGCAGGGAGGTAGCCTCAAGTAAAATGATAAAATATGTCTGGATAAGAAACTGCAACATATTCATGCGCAAGGATGATACTTCACCAGCAGTATTAATCAACACTGAAGAAGACTTAAGGAAATTTCGTTAAAACATACAATTTATTACGTAACTATAGTTTTGTTAGATTAAATAGTGCATATGTTACTAGTTCAGCGCTCTATGTCCTTATTAAACTGCTTTCATTTCACACACAATCAAACACATATTACGTTTACGTACCTTATACACTCGTCCATTTTAAACATCTTAACACATCTATTTACTTACACAGTTTAAACGTTCTGCGCCGCTAAAAATCATGTTAAAACTTACATCATTCGTTTTGGTCATCGTCTTAAAGTAACATTTATTTTGAGTACGATGCCAAACACTGAAACTGTGAGTAAATATATCAGCTGTAGTGGTGACGCTAATTACGTTATCTTACTGGCGAGTGAGGCGGCGGGAATATTCCAAAAATATTGCACTTACAAAATTTTAAAGCCACTTTCACTATCAAAATTATTAGTCACATTGAAAATTACTAAGATATTTGATATTCATCGTCTCAAATTTTATAATTACACCATATCTAGTGGGTTTATCATTAATGTAGATATTTCTATGATTAAATCTCGTAAAGGCACGTCAACTCCCGCCGCCTTCTATTCGCCTTGCCGCACTGAATGGATGGGCCGCCTTTTGCCAAGTATTTATTATCGCACGCAAAACCAGTTTGCTACACCGCCGCCACCGATACGAGTAAGCTCGGTGCGTAAATGCGATAGCAAACATTACCGTGGTATAATACACGCACAGCTGATCCTATGGAATGTTTCATTCTATTTGCAATTCCTTCAATTAGTTTTGTCATCGTACTTTACAAACGTAACATCGCAACTCGGGCAATGCAGTAATAGTTTTAAACATACTCTTTATTTTATATTAAGCTGGCCATCTATGATGATTATTATTTTAATTCTATTGATTGATTTTTTACAAAAATGGGTCCCGTAGATAATATTAAAGGCTTAACTATCTATTACCAAAATGTTCGTGGGCTTAGAACGAAATGCTTACAGTTAAGACAGCAAATTTTGTGCAATGAATACGATATAATTGTTATTGTGGAAACCTGGTTATATAATGGAATTTTCGATCGAGAATTCTGTAATAACCGTTATGATGTGTTTCGAAGCGATCGTAATCTATTAGTCAGCGAAAAGATGACGGGTGGAGGAGTCATGATATTGGTTCGTAATGAATTATGTGCGATGCACTACGCCTCTGCTGACCCCTCGCCTCCAACCGAAATGTTGACCATTACTATACCTGCGCGTGCATTTGCAGGTCAAACAGACCTGATTCTTACCGCAGTTTATGTACCACCTTGCCAAGAACGTATTGCAGCTGACACTGCCAATATTTTGGGTATTATTGAATGGTTAGTCGATGCGAATTCCTCAAAAAACTTTCTATTGATTGGTGACTTCAACTTGCCATGTATATCATGGACCAGTAATTGCCCCATTCATAAGAATGTTGGAACCTTAGAAATACAAAGCACAGGCGTAAAACTTGCTGAAAGCCTAAGTTTCATGGGTTTTAGACAGTTTAATACTCTTAAAAATCACGCTAATAATACTCTAGACCTAGTGTTTTCTAATCTTCCTTTAAATGTTACAATTTCAGATGATCCTTTAGTAAATGTAGACCGGGCTCACCCGCCTTTTGTAGTTGAAGTTCATGATTTAGCAATAGCACCCTTAAATGAATTGCCAATTAAAAAGTTCAATTTTACAAATGGTGACTATGACAGCATAAACAAGGTTTTTGGAAGTACCGACTGGTCTTTTTTGAGCCAGGACTCTGCCGAAAAAGCCTGTGAAAACTTATATAAAATCATAAATAACACAATTCTTGAATACGTCCCACTTAAAATCAATCGTAATAGTAACCGTAACTATCCAGTTTGGTATAGTCGTGCCCTAATAAAAATTATAAAGGTAAAAAGTAAAGCCCATAGAAGATGGAAGAGGTTTGGCAACCAATTGGACTATGAAGAATTTTCCCTTTTACGTAAAAGACAACAAAGTATTCAAAAAATATGTTTTGAAAGTTTCACCAAAACATCCGAAGAATCTATACAGTCCAACCCAAAAGGATTTTGGAAATATGTTAAATCGCTTCGCGGTGGCTCAAACTACCCAAAGCAAATGACATATAGAGGCTCTCTAGTAATGGATGGTAATAACATTTGTCACGCGTTCAGCAACTTCTTTGAAAGCGTTTTTGCGAGTCCTTCTATTAAAACCATTGAGCCGGACTGTTGTAGTACCGCAGTTGATACGATATCCCGGGTTCGCGTAACGCAGGATGATGTACGTAAGAGACTTGTGTCTCTGGATGTGTCGAAAGGACCCGGTTGCGATGGTCTACCACCTTTATTTTGGCGTAACTGTGCTGAATCCTTGTGCTTCCCACTATCAATCGTATTTAATAAATCTATTACTGAAGGAGTGATGCCAGAGATATGGAAAAAAGCCCATATTGTGCCTGTGCATAAAAAAGGAGCCAAAACTATTATCGAAAATTATAGAGGTATTTCGATTCTGAATACCATTAGCAAGGTTTTCGAAAAAAATGTTTATGACACTATTTACCCTGTGATATGCAAAGGCCTGCCTGCGAACCAGCATGGATTTCTCAAACAACGCTCTACGGTTACGAACTTGGTATGTTTCACTGATTATGTGTTATCCAATATGGACGGAGGAGGACAGATTGATGTGGTCTACACGGACTTTGAAAAAGCTTTTGATCGTGTAGATCACATCATTCTCTTAAATAAGCTACAAAAGCTGGGTATGCATGGTGATTTGCTGAGATGGATTGAGTCCTATCTAAACAATAGATCTCAAGCGGTTGTAATGGGTGGATATAGATCGGATTTCATCAGCATACCTACTGGAATTCCTCAAGGATCACATTTAGGGCCTCTTTTCTACAGCGTATACGTGTATGACATTGCAGATTGTTTCACGTCTACAAAACACTTGATGTATGCCGATGATAAAAAAATATTTTTTAAAATTCAAAATTATCAAGATTGTTTATTGATGCAAAATGATTTAGACTCACTTTATATCTACTATAAGGAAAATAATATTACAGTTAATGTTAATAAGTGCGAGTGTATCAGTTTTACACGTAAAACTCAGCCAATTGAATTTCAATAGAACTTTAATGGAAGTCCAATTCGAAGATCTACAATAGTCAGAGACCTAGGTGTATATTTTGACAGCAAACTGTTGTTGGCTGAACATATAGATAAAATTGTTGATAAGGCATTTAGGAATTTAGGGTTTGTTATCAGAACATGTAAATCATTTACGAACGAGCATACCTTCAAAATTATATACTTTGCTTATGTACGTAGTGTACTGGAATATGCCAGCCCTATATGGAGCCCTCAATATTCAATATACACAGATCGCGTGGAAAAAATACAAAAACTTTTTATAAAATTACTAAATTATCGTATTCGTCATCCTACTTTACCAACTTATGAGGAAAACTGTAAGCGATACGGTCTTCTTACCCTCTCAGACAGACGCAAGCTGATAGATGTTTGCCTACTATACGATATAGTGCGCGGTCGAGTCGACTGCAGTGAGCTGGTAGCTGGCGTGTCGTACCGTGTACCGGGCCGCCGCTCCCAGCGCCAGCAGCCTCGGCTTCTGAGCGTCCCGTTCTCCACTACAAAGTATGCTAGGAACGCCCCACTTTCTCGTTTGCCGCGAGTTTACAACGACATTTTCAATGAAATTGATTTATTTACTCACAGTAAATCGACTTTTAAAACTAAAGTTCTTGAGGCTTTAAATAAAAAAGAATAGAACAAACACACACACACACACACACACACACACACACACACACACACACACACACACTTTTCTAACTTCAACATAACAGTATATGTACACTTATGGAAATCTGTAATTAGCCGTAATTTTAAGCCAAACTAATATAATGTAATTGTATTGTATCGCCGTTGGTTTCCTAAATAAATAAAAATAAATAAAATAAAATAACAATGCCTCGGTGGCGCAGCGGTAAGAGGGTCGCACTTTAAAGCGACGGTTGCGCTTTGGTCCCGGGTTCGATCCCCGGGTCGGGCCAAAAATACGTACCTGCGTTTTTCTGTTCAGAAATTCTCAGGGTAGCCCGGAGTTTGGAAGTTGGTGGTGTTTCACCCCCGTGCCTCGAAAAGGAACGTAAAGCCGTTGGTCCCGCGCCTGATCTCTCTCCGGTCGTGTCAGATTGCTGTCCCATCGGGCTATGAGAGTGAAAGGAATAGAGAGTGCACCTGTGTTTGCGCACACACTTGTGCACTATAATATATCCTACGCAGTCGGTTAGTCATTGTGACTGGGCCACTGTAGTCGAAATCGGCTAGGGGGACTGTTATCCATCATCATCATCATCATCATTCTCAGCCAAAGGACGTCCACTGCTGAACATAGGCCTCCCCCACGGTTTTCCACAGCGACCGATCACTAGCGGTCTGCATCCAGTTTGATCCTGCGATCTTTTTAAGGTCGTCTGTCCATCTTGTTTTTGGTTGGACTATTATTATTATTATTGTAACAATACTACCTCGCAAAGGCTTTTTTGGTCGAAACACTGAAATCTATTACTAGTCTTCGACCAACAAATATCAATTTAAAATATAGGAAAAGGTGATACAGGTCATCATTCAAGAAAATTATAAGGCTTTCTTTCATTGGTTTTTTTTTTGTTATTCTCGACGTAGAAAGTAAAACTTGAAGTAAACTTTGTTTTCTTCCTAGGGTATTATGTGACCTCTGATTCGATGAATGCCAAGTTATGAGAGTAAACTTACATTACATGATTGCAGCATACGAGTAGCTATCCGTCAATCAACCTATGTATGATTTTAAGAAACAACGTATGATATACAAGGAAAATTAATACAAGTGACCATCTAACTAGACCAGCCAATAATTTAATAAAATACTCTCTATTGCTTTCAGAATTTGAGATTGGATTAGCGGCGTTATTGCCAAATGGTAACGATCTACAAGCAGACATTGAGGATGTTGAAGAAGACGACAGAATCAAACGACCAATTCGGATAAGACCAATAGACAGATATGACGGTATCAATCACTTTCCAGGTCATTATGCAGCCCGAGGTAGATGTTCCCATTGCTCTAAAGGGAAAACGTTCATTAAGTGTATTAAGTGCAAAGCTAGACTCTGCTTTACGAAAGAAAGGAATTGTTTCTTTTACTTTCATCGCTATCTATAGTAAATAGAATATTAATAATAAGAATTTGGAGTACCTCATATACCTTACACGAAACACGTTTATTATTTTTTTCAAGACACTCCTTACATTTGTTATTTATATTGCTCACTGTATTGATATTTATGTTTCGATTTGTTACACATTTACAGGCAACGTCTACCCTATAGAAATATGGAAAAATAGTAAACACATTACAGTGAATGGATTCAAATATGGTATGCATCTTGTGTCGGGTGGCAAAGCTCGATGGCGATGCGTCAAACAGTGGAAGAAGTGTACAGCTGCCATATTTACGATTGGAAACTACATCTGTAAAATTAAAGAGGACCATAACCATCTGCCAGAAGCTGAATAAAATATGTACTTTTTAACTAACATAAGAATCCGGGCAAGACGTGGACTCGCGTACTAAGGGTCCCGTACCAACTTTAACTAAATAAGGGATCCACTTACTTCCACTTGCCAAAATAGTACAATATTTTGTTGACTGCATAAATAACTTTTTTTTTCATATTGTTTGTATTACAGTCAAAATTGTATTTACAAATGTTGAAAACTACTGGTTCGATCACGTTAAAATATTTGTTCAGTACTACGTTTCATTTTTTTTTTTAATTTTATAAATTTAGTGGGAGGACGTCATTTTTTTCCACTTTGGAAGCGTCTGTCTTCCAATTATTAGATTTCTTTAAAAAAAAAAGAAACATGTATGTCATAAAAAATAACTATTTATAGACAGCGCACATGCCTAGGTTTGAGTAGAAAAAACGTGTTTAGTTTCATGTCTGGGAAGGCCCCTTAGTTATCATTAATTTTATTTTTTGTATGAAAATTTAATTCGGAATTAAAAAAATATATTGGTTAATGGTATATTAAAGTATACATTTATTCACTTCATAATACACACATTGACGATCAAAAAATTTTTTTGGAAGCCTGACATCCAGGGGTTGCCAAATATACCCTATGTATGTCAACCGAACTTGCATAGTTTTTGAGATAACATTTTTTTCAGAAATTTTGAGTGTTTTCAAACAAATATTTTCTCCACTTTTTATGGTGGTATGGCGTTTTTTTTATAAAGATAAAATGATGAGCGTGCTGAAACTAAGACTCACAAAAGTTTCAAAAAAGAGAAAACTACAGAAAATTCCCTATTATAAATATAACATATAAATAAAGTAATATTTGGATAGCCCTGGATGTAAAAGATCCAAAAAATATATTAGAAGTTACTGTTAGGGACAACCTGTGTAACAGCAGACAATACATTTAGACAGAGGATAGTTAATAAGGTACATTATCACCTCCACGAGGTATTCGTGAATTATAGTTATTAGTAAATTGTAATTGAATCAAATTATTCATAATAGATAATTTTGTCAATCAATTAAATTTGTATTTTTAACCGACTTCAAAAAAGGAGGAGGTTATCAATTCGACTGTATGTTTTTTTTATCATTTTTTTTTTTTGTATGTATGTTACCTCATATCTCAGTCGTTTGTCGACCGAATCGAAAAAATTTTTCACCCACTTAGAGGGTATACCTTCTAGTTGGTCCCATTTTTTCTATTTTGGGATCTGATGATGGGATCTTGGTGTATTCGAGGGAAACCCTCAAATTTTAAAGGCATGTATAGTGTTTCTTTACTAGAATCTTAATGTTGACGTGTTGTTACGTCTGATAGTCAACATTTTGGGGGGCTGAGCTGATGGTGGAACTCCTTAACGCCTAGGAGTTCAGTAATTATAATGACGAAACTTATGATAGGTAATTTGTAGCTTCGTACAAAATAGAATCATAAGGTGCAACTCCCCCCCCCCCCCCCCCTCTTATGTTATCACTAAAAATAAAAAAATAAACTTTAAAAAAAAGTAAAAACCGACTTCAAAACCAAAATGCACTCAAAAGTCATAAATAAACTCTTCACCATTGAAAGGAAAGGAATCCGTTTTAGGCAAACAATTTCTTTTTGGAGTCGGTGCCATCACTTTGACCATCAAGCATCAACTATCACAGCACCGACTCCAAAAAGAAATTCTTTGCCTAAAACGGATTCCTTTCCTTTCAATGGTGAAGAGTTTATTTATGACTTTTGAGTGCATTTTGGTTTTGAAGTCGGTTTTTACTTTTTTTTTAAGTTTATTTTTTGTCAAATTGAAAGTCATTGATTCGATCGTGCTGTATAATAACAATGTGGTAATGGAAAATTAACAATTAAATTAATCATGTCAAATATAATTCATACTCAATAAAGCTAAAACAACAATGTTAAGTCTTAATATATTGAATCATATCATTAAAATATTTATTCATACTATAATATACCATTAACTATTTTTTTTATTCCTTATTAAATTGTAGAGCGCTCATCGGGATTCACCTTCCTACCAAGTTTCAACTGCGTAATGCTAATAGTTTCAGAATAAGCATGGCTGTAAAATACGGACGGACAGACAGACAGACTTGACGAAACTATAAGGGTTCCGTTTTTTACCATTCGGCTACGGAACCCTAGAAAAGAGGTTCTTAGTTTGACCTATATTTGTATAAGTATGTATGTTTGTCCGGGATTATCTCGATCTAAACATTTTGATGCGCTTTTCAGAAAAGTGTTTAGAAATTGGAAGACTTATCAAAAGTCATTTTCTTTAGTCCGTAATTGCAAATTCCGTTATTTGTAAGTAATAAATATGGAAATAAATATGGTATATTACTATCTTAAGTAGTCAAAATATTATTAAATAAGTCATTAAAAAACTATATTATTTATTACCAGCAAAAACAGATTATAAACATTATATAATATAATGTTGTTTTTAAAAAAATGCCCCTGCCTCCTAGTTAGGGTTTAACCTGTATTCTAGGAGACAACTTCTTCCCTATTCTGTAACAATTTATTGCTTCCGTCAAGTATACACAAAATTGGACAAAGCTGCATGATATTTCTTCGCAGATTAGTTTGTGTGTCTGTGAGTGAGTGAGTGAGTGATTGTGTATGTGTGTGTGCGTTTTGTATTAGTTTACTACATTAAGGTACTTATAAAATGTATTTTGCAATAGAAGATTTACCGTGTTATTGTAATCTAATTGTTGTATCCAATAACGTATTTTAATTTTGCACACCTTCCTTGAATGTTCAGAATTATTAAAAATGTTATTAACTTTGTTGTATAAGTGTGGTCCCAGAAAACCCCTTGTAAGAAAATTGTATTGTATCTATCAATAGCAGCGAGGTATTACTAAGTAGTATAGTTCAATGATCAATAGTACATATCCTTTCGGGTCTTCTTTTTTTGCCGTTATTTAAAGTCCGTTTTTCTTTGCTACTGAAATAATGTTAACAATCTTTTTATAACTTTTAAAATAATATCGGTGAATACATTTCATTTAAAAAGATCTCAGTGCTGAACGATAAATATCTTAAGTGGATGGTAAGTTTTGTGTTTATTTTATTTTAAAATGAATTATTTAGATAAAAAAGAATGGCAAGTTCGTTTACCAAATCAGACAAGCAAATATAAACGAACTATAATAATATCGATGGGTCGTGCCTTATAATTCTTATAAATCAATTGAGGATGCTGGGTGCTGGGTGCTTTATATAAGTATGTAGTACAAAATTTATATGGTTTTTGGGTTGGTTAGTAAAGGACCTTGAGGCTCTTTCTGCAGACAAATCCTTGTCCTGCATGTTCTACCCCAAGTCTCATTGTCATTTTAGTGGACTAAGTACTTAATAGTGTATAAGTCTAAGAACTTGTCATTGCTTCAGACGAACCGATTATGATCCCAACCAAGAAGGGCAGGAATCTGCTGATGGTGGACAAGTATACGTACTCGCAGATCAACGACAGCCCTCGATATAAGTGTTCCTCCGCGAGGCAGGGCTGTCGCGCGAAGTTGCGGTACGAAGGAGGCAAGGTGGTGCGTACCGACCCCAACCACAACCACCCTCCTCCAAGGTACATCATCTCCAAAGGGACTTACGTCAAGGTCTAGGTTTGCCTATTTGTATTTTTGGTAATAAAAAAATGCATTTGAAATAAAGACATACAAATATACTATATTTCTTGATTAGAATCATTAAGGTACCTCAATCTTACAACCTCCAAAAAAACGAATATCGATAGTTTACAGGTACGTTCAATCAAACTTGAATCAAATCTGACAACCAATATCCCACCAAAACCATTTTCAGGTAAAAAGTCGCCAAAAGTAAAGATCGTATTAGATTCAGTGTCAAAAAGATCTGAGATCTCACAATAATAATAATACTCCCCCTAGCCTATTTCGACTACGCGGTGGCCAGTCACAACGACTAACCGACTGCGCGGGACATTATTATATAGTTCCCAAGTGTGTGCGCAAACACAGGTGCACTGTCTATTCCTTTCACTCTCATAGCTCTATGGGACAGCAATCTGACACGACCGGAGAGTGATCAGGTGCAGGACCAACGGCTTCACGTGCTTTCCGAGGCACGGAGGTGAAACGCCGCCAACTTTCAAACTCCGAACTACCCTGAGATTTTCTGAACAGAAAAACCCAGCTACATATTTTTGGCCCGACACGGGGATCGAAGCACTTTCTGGCTTACCGGGCCAAACGCTCTACCAATTGAGCTACCGTGCCGTCTGTCGGATCCTGCGTATGGAATGACGCGGGGCGCGGCGGTGGTGTTGAAGTAAGACAAGGTGGTTGTTAGGTGGTTGTAACTGAACTATCTTTATTGTAAATTTTCCAAAGGTTTATATACAGGCTTTTCCTACTTAATTATACGTTTCCTTAACCTGTGACCTTTCACTTATCTGGAAATATTTTACAAGATAATAAAACAATATTATTTATTAAAGGTCAGTTGACGTATGAGTGATGCTGTGTGTCGTCACACACCACACCTTCCCCCTTAAAGAGAAAAAAATATATACATTTTTGGCTTAAGTAAAATTATACAAAAAAAGAAAATCAATTTTGATTTCCAGATATTGAAATTTAAGTTTTTTAAAACATGACATGTGCCTTCTTCTCACCCCTTTTTTTTTAAAAAAAAATACGATTATACATGTTTTTAATCGGATACATGAGTTACTTATATCTATGATTAAATGTATACATGACTTAAAATTAGGTTACAATGAGTTCTTATATCTAGGTATATCTAGGTTATACAATAAAATATTTTTACTATATCGTACTATATAGTTTTTATGTTTGTGTTTCATTTAAAATAGGTTAAAGTGTTTATTTATCCAATGCATAATAAGATATTATATCTATATATGTGTACAAAGAATGATAAATTAACCTTTAAAAAACAATTGGAAATTTTGAATCTAATTACAAGTTGTACTTAGTGAAAACCTTATAGCTGTTTTAACTAAATATCATCAATTAATGTGTGAGCAAAGCCACAGACAAAAATAATAAATAATAATAAATAAATAAAATATTTCTTTATTACTCAATAAATTTACAAGTGGTTTGGTGAGACAGCTCCAGGAAGTAATTGGATACTTGTGTCGGAGTGACTCGCTCTTGACTTAGTGCTATTACTTAGTTTTTGAGTTATTACAAATCAATTGCATTAACTTAAATACAATAATAACAGTATTTTTTAATATTATTATTTTAACTATTAATTTAACTTAATAGGTAGGCAACATAAGTATTTTACAACAAGCTTTGGATATTTTATATTATACTAAACATATGTATACGTGTGTGTGTGTGTGTGTGTGTGTGTGTGTGTGTGCGTGTGTGTGTGTGTGTGTGTGCAATAGCAACTTCAACTCAATCAAAAATTAGTCTCTTTAAACATTATTTGCTACGTCAACGTCAACACATCTTTAAGTGTATTTATTAATTATGTGATATAAATTCCATGACCTTCGTCTCATAAAATTATACAATGATATGAAAAATATAAATTTTAGTAACAGTAAGCCGTATCGAAAACGCGTATGCTTAAAGTAGCTTTATAAAATATATATAATTTATTCGTCTTATTATGTAGTTGGTACCTCAAACTATTTCAGAACCGAATATTTTTTTATTACATATCTTTTTTTGTAAAAACACAAAATTGCACGGGAGTGCCGGCAGAAATGAAAACTTGAATATAATATAAATTGTAATGTTTGTGTACAAACATTACAATTTATATCATATTAAATTACATTAAAAATTTACTAATTAACTAATAAAAAAATATACACTACCGTCACTCATATTATTAATAAACTAATTAACTAATAATATGAGTGACGGTAGTGTATATTTTTCAAAACTCTGTAAATGACAAATAACATCTTACTCTACCCGTGACCACGAACGCTGTAAAGTGTTCGAAACGTCGGGATAAAATTAATAAACTCGCGAAAAGTTAATCCGTAAAAAAGTTGTTTTCTTTCAATGAGTAATATTCGCGTAAACTTCAGAAACAAGTATGTTCTTATTTCATCCTTTTTTATAATGTTCTCGTTGTATGTGTACCTAAACAAGCTCACATACCAAATTTCAGTTTTCTAGGACTTCAGTAAGTCGCTTATACTTTTAATAATCATCGGTCAGTGACGAAATCGGGGATTTTCAGACATCAATAAACCCTAAAGTAAAAAGATTTGCAATTTAAAATTTGCATGTTCAATAACATTATATTTAGAAAGTTTCGTTTGACAGGTATGATCAGGATCGAAGTTATAGGCGTTCGAACACGTCGAAACACTTCGAGAAAAGGTAGGAGCGGGCCCTTGCGCTTCGCTTGGCTCGGTTATAGGCGGGGCCTACGACCAAGGACCCAGATTCTTGATGTTGTTTTTTTGTTGTTAGTGTTTTGGTCTTATTGTTTCATTATGCATGTTTTTTTATAACATTAGAGTCAAATTGCACTTTCGAGAGAGCGATCCGATATTTACCGACGAGGTCAGGGAGACAATTTCTCATGATATAAGACGGGTATACGTACTCGTAGATTAACATTGTACTGGGTGTGCTCGTCTAGATGAAGCAGGACCGTAGTGATCGGCGCGCGTGCGACGCGAAGTACGTCAAGGATTAGATGTAAGTGATAAAAAAAGAAAGAAGTTTTTCTTGTAAACTAGTGTTGTTTACCAAGAGATTTTAAATATTTTATAATAAAAATGCTCCGGAAATTCATCAAATAATTTTGTTTTCAATGTGAAAACCTTTTGTAGTTGTAGGTAATTATTTGAGGAATAAGGAAAAACTATATAACTGTTTATTTAACAAAATATGCATTACAGATGTGCAGTTCATCTCCACGGAACGGGGGAAATATATATTGGTCCTAAAAGGATATACGTACTCACAAGTCGGCGGGCGATTTTTCTACTGCTCCTCAAAGCATACAGGATGCCGGGCGCGCGTGCGCATGATGTCCGGCAAGCTGGTGCCGTCGGGGGACGAGCACAACCACGCTCCCCCCTCCCACGCGCGATGCGGCAACGGCGCCTTCGTTCAGCTCCGCCCCTCCCGCGGTCTGCCCGTCCCAATACCTCCTATAACCTCCCCCAGAGCAGCTATCCTCGCCCTCAACCTCCCCCGACTTCTATCCAAAACTGACCTCTGGATGCGATCTCCCAATCCTGATGATAGAAAAGATCTGTAGATATTAGCAATTAAATTAAATTTAATTGACAGCATTGCACCTAGTGTTTGTTTGACACTACGACTTTTATTATGTTTTTACTCACATGATAAATAATATCTGCTAGTGAACGGAGATTTCGTACTTTTTACACACACGAACACAGATCATGTGTTTGAAAATGTAATAACAACTTACTTATGTACAGATTTAAGATTTTTTTAAAGTTGTCAATTAAATAGTCATCATATGTTTTCGGTAATGAAGTGGAATACTCGTATTTAACGTTGATAGTTAGTATTAAGGCTGTTAGTATTGTAGCTTACTTGTTGATCTCTAAATGTATATTTCGAATTATTGAAGTCATTAGACTAAGCTTAAGGTTTTGGAATCTATGCTTGTGGTGATATTTCTACGCAATACCTTTTCGGACGTAATTTGGCGATATTTGTTATAGTTTATGAGCCTTTTTATACTTTTAATGTTAAGAATAGCAACTTATTAATTCAATGAAGAGTTGTAATTGGATTAAGTTTTTATATAAAACGATAGTTTTATTGTATATTGCTACTCCCTCATTAAATGATAATGTGCCTTTTTAATGAATTTTAATATTTTCTAATCATTTTGCAAACTTAAAATGGTATCATCACTTTGACCGATTGCCTAGAACAGCATTTATCGACCCATACAAGAAATGTTTTAGTCCGTTGTCTCTAGCAAAGAAAAATAATGTGACTACTCTATGACTGTACTCTGTGACTATCTGAGTCTGATCATAGGAAACGATTCGTATAAAATATAATATAAGACTAGATAGAAGGCTTTGGTTACAGTGGTTCTTCACCTACGATGATAAGTTGATTCGCTCTAAAAAGTAATAATAATGATCGTAAATAAGATCAAAATGCATTCAACGTAGATCAGCGTCAAAGGTTTTCGTTACTTAAGATCTGAGGTGTAGTTCATTGGAAATAGGTGAAGAAAGTTCAATGAACTGAGCTGGGAGTATGTGTTAAGAGTAGGTACGTTAATATTATGAAGGTACGATGCAATTAAATGAAATCTCTCTACATTTATGTCGATTTAAGTATTTAATCATTGCTTTCGGCCTTTTGGAATTCACTTATTAGGCCCATGTAAATTTTCAGTCCGTGTGCGAATTCAAACAGACTGAGCGCGCTAGATATGACGGCCGCGGCCGCCGACCCGCTTACTAGGAAGGTGCTTAATATCACAGATGTCGTTATATCTTCGAGGGACATGGGACTCGAGTGGTTCCAGCAATTGTTGACGAGCGTAAGTGATAAAAATCTGTATATTTACTTTAATCCTGATGTCATTAGAAATTAAAGATAGTTCTCTGGTAAAGTTTAACTATTTGCTCTCACTAGAGTTCCAGACATCTGTACAATACTTTACAATAGCTATAGCTGGATTGCTTTGTCGCCTCTATGAAGCTGTAGTGTTTTTATAAAATAATGTTTCAGTTATTCAAGCCAAAAGAAGACAAGGATGATTCCACTAAAATTATTTATCAACCGCTAAAGTCGCTTTTGGTGGCGTGTCAACAAATTGTGGACTGCTTGATCGAAAACCTTTTACAGTTAGAAGAATCAAGTACTGAGGGTAAGCATTTTTTTTATCTTATTATTATTGAAATTGCGATTGGAAGCAAATAACGTAATATAACTACTATACGTTCTTTTCATTATCATTGTCTGGTATTTCGTAACACAAGGACGAAAATTCCTTACTTAGAAACCGAGACAAATGTTATGTCTTGCGCATTTCGAAATTTATTTATACAGTGTGAGTCTTCATAAAGTGCACATATTGAAATATGGCATTCTATGCTTAATTTTATCGACGGAAAACAAATTAAAAAAATCTAAAAAAAAATCGCTATTTTTTAATGGATTTTTTAAAGTTTTTGTTCCTTGCTGTGACCTTCGTGTAAATAAAACCTTGTTTCTTTCAAATTAATTAATTTGTAACAATTAATTCAACTTAAAAATGATCGGAGATGATCAGGCGTCCTCATAAAATTTAAATCCGTGAAAAAACTGCCCACAATACAAAAATAAAATGGGTTTTTGAGCAAAAATTTGCTTTTTTTTAATCATTCTTTTCAGTAATTGCTAAATTCCTTTTTAAAACCTATGCTTTACCTGCATGTTTTATAATGTATGATTTGATATTATATTAAATTTCCACCTCACCTGGGAAATAGTGTCATATTTTTGAACAATATACCTAATAATGTTATCGAACTACCTATTCATAAATTTAAGTTACATGTCAAAACTACCCTAATGTCAAAGGGGTATTATAAAATTCAAGACTATCTTAATGACGAGAATGTATGGACAGTACAGCCTGCACCAAACTGTTGTACCTACCTATTTATTTTGATTTGTGTCATTTTTGAGGCAGCTAGTGGTGACTAAGTTTGTTCCGGCGTTCCTTCTCAGCACTTGCCAAATTGTCTGTCTTGCCTCGAAGCGCTAGTAGAGCCCAAAAGATAAGGAGACATGTTCTAGCTCAGTCTTTTCCAAAGTGGGCGCTGCAGGTCTCAAGGGGGGCGGTAAGAGACCCAGAAAGAAAAAATGTTTTTTTTTGCTAGGAGCTTTATTTAGCTATGAGGCCTCTTAAACAACGACTGCAAGAGCTCTCGACTCTCAACAACAACTTGTAAACATCAACTTATATGAATTAAAAGATTGCTCAAACTCGGTTCTATATTTCTCTCCGCGTAGTTCATATATCTGTCCTATTTTATTGAATATAGAAAAAATGAAAACCATGTCAATCGGTCGCTCCGTTCCGTAATGAAAGTGGACACAAACAAACAAATAAAAAGGCAACAGACACACTTTCGCATTTTAATAGTTATTAGTACTCGTAGATATCTATAATGTTTAAACAAGTTTTTGTTAAATAACCCGAACTGTGCATTCCTGTATCAGTTGGCCGGTTCATTGAATACTTGTTCGGACTTGTTGAGTACGATTGAGCGTCAAAGAGATAAACGAGTTTATGCATGTTTGTTTTATTCCTGTCGGTGCGTGCTGCTTAAGCATTCCTATATAAACAATAGAACCGTTTTTCCCCCGAAGGGTAAAAAACAGATATTTAGGTTTCTGCCGTAGCTTGAACCACATTTGAGATGACACTACTGAAACTCATCCATAGATGTCCTTTCTTTATACTCTTTACCCGTTGACACCTGTCAAAGTCGCTTGTCTATGCCCCGCCCGACTCGCGCTTGGTTGTTTCCTTTTCCTTCAGTACAGACGACTTAGTACATGCACTTGAAAAAAGTAATTGTGTCAGACGAGTAATCGAATAGTCGCTTATTTAAAATATAATTTACTTAAAGAATTTTGAAACTATGATCGGATGAAAGCTTACATTATTAATTAATAGTTTTCCTGTAAGCTTT
Source organism: Pyrausta purpuralis (assembly GCA_963924145.1). Lineage (NCBI taxonomy): Eukaryota > Metazoa > Arthropoda > Insecta > Lepidoptera > Crambidae > Pyrausta > Pyrausta purpuralis. The sequence continues at coordinate 28,846,403 of OZ001643.1, forward strand.
CATCCGATACAATATTTGTATGCACTAAATTTATACGAGTATTATTTACGAGTGACTCAGAATATTGACTAGTTGAACTCCACAAGGACAAGTGCCCTATTTGTTGATGGTGAAATAGGCCTTTAACCTTTTGACCTTCACTGGTACGGTAGGCTGAACATGACATGACAATGAAATAAAACAAGTAATCTAATATACAGCAGAATTCTTGGGCTAATTTTGTTTTAAAGGGTTCTAAGGTATATGGAAATGAGGTACTAGAATATAAATGAGATCAAAAATAAACTGAGCAAATACGAAATGCAATTGAGAAAACCTATTTAAAGAGTTAAGTTTTTGACCAAGGCTAGAAGACTTAAAATGATAATCATAATTATTTATTAATTTGCAAGAACACAGTATAATATGTGCAGGTGGTTATACAGTGTAGTTCTTATGTGTAATGTAAATCCTGGCTTTTTAATCGAGCTCATAATTTTGTTTTTCAAAATCGTTATTTTTTATTTTTGAACAAATTTATTTAAATTTCTTGAGATAGGTATACTTTTATCCATAAAAAGTAAAAAGGGATGTCAAACAGATATAAAAGTTCTTCGCCACAGTTTTTGGAACCGGACCTGTATGATTTGATATTATATTAAATTTCCAGCATTTTCTTCGGTGAGTGTTGAACATTCGTTTTCCATATTATTACATATTATATTATTACATTTATTTACATAGTTTAATACAGATTTTCTGGTTTACACATGAATATGTGTAAGTACATTTAATATCACTTATGAAATATTTTATTATATCTATGTGGTACAAGCTAAAAAAGCATAAAACATTTACGATAAAATAATGTTAAATAAAAAATCTATGACTCACAAAAAACTTATGGGAGCAAGGATATTACAGACAGATACACAGGCAGACACGTTAAACATATAATACCGCTCGCTTTTGCGTGGATGGATCAAAACATAGGTAGCTTATGTTACTTGTAAATAGGTAGTATTTGTCGTGATTTGTCGCGTTTTGTAAGATATTTAATAATAAGTCTGTTTAGTACGAGTATGTTTATCTGGCGTGGAAGTGTAGGCACCAAATTTGTTGTAAAAATATGTAATTATAAGCGTTTCTTACACAGTAAAATGTACCCTATTTAATCAGTACTATCCTGACTTAGTTATGTAAATATAAGTGTGAGCTTTAAGCATTGTTCTAAGTGAAATTCTTTTCATTAAAAGATATTAACTATTTTAAACTATATCTAATCACTTCAAAATCAGACTACAGTAAGGATGCAACCAGGAAGACGTTATTAATTTATAGCATAATCATAGCGGCCTATGGCACAAAGAAGACCATAATGAAATGATGAGGTCTATGTTTACGGAATTAACAAAATACTGGAATTCTAAAAAGCAAAAATAAGTGAGACTCTTTTCTTGAAGATAGCAGTGACAGCACTAAATGTTTTTTTTTGTTTACTTGCAGAGCCGAAGTTTAGTCTGTCCAAACGAGGCAACTTAGTAGTGCAGATCGGTAAGTGGAGATACAACAAGCATACATGCTGGGGATCCAAGGTTCGATGAACGTGCATCAAGAAGTATTCGGGATGCACCGCCTCCATTACTACTGTTGATAACGTCATCGTCAAGACGTTAGGGAAGCATAACCATTGAATGGAATTTACCACTAATTAGTCCGACAGCAGATGATAACATGATACTGTCATGACAAACTACACGTTGTTCATCGGTTGATTACTTTCTCTTCATTAGTTTTTTATTTTCATTTATTTTTTTACTGTGATCTTAGCTGTATGAAAACTTAGGCTTTTTTCTCATGATAATAATTTAGGTTTATTAAATAAATAAACAATAACATAATACACAATTAAATGCGATATATGTATATTTAAAAAAAATCGTTATAAAGTATAACGATTTTTTTAAATATACAAAACTTTACTTTATCAAAAAAATAACGGTATCAAAAAAAGAGTGCCATGTATAAAATGTAAATAAAAGTAGTTGTAGTAGTTATTCTGGAGATAGACGTTTAAAAGTTGTTTATTAAATTATTATGACAATTAAATATTTTTTTATTCGGAATAAGTGCTAATCACCGCCTGTCTTTTTCTAAATATTGTCACTTATCTTAGAACCATCATCATCATGCTTCCAGCTACATTATTCGTGTGAGGCTCATGCACGGATTCTGACTTGTCATTCGTTTTTAGATCTGAACCCAGTATTCGCTCAGTCGCAGCGCGGGAACCCAGTGATCATGATCGGACAGTACCGTTTTAACCGCGTGAACAAGTACGGCAGCCGAACGCGATGGGTGTGCGTGAAGGCTAAGGCGGGCTGCCGCGCGTCTCTGCACACCATGGACAACGCCATCGTGCGCGTGTGGGGCTTCCACGACCCCATGGCGTACACCAGCGCCAACCGCTTCTGAATCAATACGTTACAACAAAAAGGCTGGTGATACCAATAGTTACCAACTGTAGTGAATGACCGATACTACCTACTTACATTATATTTATTTATATATTTAAAGACTTTATTGCACAATAAATCATAGTGCATAAAGGTGGACTTAATGCTCAAAAGCATTATCTGCCAGTCAAACCTTTAGGTCATGCAGAGAGATGGCAATGGGTGTAGCGAAAAGTAATTTAGAGAAAATCAACAAAAAGTAACAATTTACTAATATTTACAGTAACAAATAAACGTACTTAAATTACTGCACCAACATATTTTATATTCAATAAATATTCTTAAACTTACAATAAATAAATACAATATATAAAACTATACATAAATAATATCTACACATAATAAATAAATATTATTATGCAATTATCTATTCTTTAAGAAATTGACGGACTTTCCTCTTGAATGATGATACCTTCGACTCGGCCCTCCTGATATCCAAAGGAAGAGAGTTCCACAGTCGTGTTGCCGTGACTGAAAATGACTTGTAGAAGTGTGCGTGTGCGGAGCGGTGTGCCAGCGTTTCCAGCCGGAGGTTGTCGGAGGAACGGAGAGACCGATCGTGATATTGGCATAAAAACGGGAACATATATGTAAGATAAGAAGGCGACGAGAGGTTATTAAGAATAGCATGTAGAATGCAAAGGATTCGCGAGCCTGTACGTTGACGTATAGGGAGCCAGTTAAGCTGTGCTCTAAAACTGGAGACATGGTCATATTTATGGAGGCCGAAGATGAATCTGACGCAATTGTTGAGGAGGCGTTCAAGCTTGTCGATTAGGGCTTCAGTGAGCAAGATGAAGATGAAGCTCTCACTTTTGCCCGTCTATCACTTTCTTCGCGCCGCCAGCAATTTCTCTGTATAGACCTATGGTTGACTGGTAGAGAATGCTTTTAGCATTAAGTCCGCCATATGTACCTTTTGTTTGTGCATGAAGTGTTTTCAATAAAATAAAATAAAATAGATTAGTGCAGCAAGAGTTTGCATAGTCTATGATAGAGATGACAAGAGTTTGCATAAGCAGAAGCTTCGTCCTAAATGGGAGAAAGAATTTTAAGCGGTAGAGACTTCTCAGACAGACAATTACCTTACGCCTGACCGTCCATAGTTAGGCCCAAGTTCTTGACACTAGTAGAGTAAGGTATAGTCGTACCTTCAAAGACTATTGGATCCAGATCCATGAAATTTTACCTAGAGACAAGTCCCGGACTACCAACAATAATGGTCTGACACTTAGTAGGGTTGACAGAGATTCCGAAGTTTTCTGACCACGATGAAATACAATTAAAATTTTCGTTCATAAGATGTATTGCAGCAGGTAGTTCTGCAATTTCACTTTGCATATACAATTGCAAGTCATCAGCATACAGATGATACGAGCAGCGAAGATTAAGGGTGGTACACCAGATGACAGATTGTACCAGTCAGAATGGACGTAAGGAGTTTTAATTGACTGCTGGCGACCACGCAGATAGGAAGAAAACCTTTCCAGGGCTGTAAAAGATACTTTTAAGTACCTACTAAAGTACGGCCATAAGGAGGTCATAGTTCTGAGCATTAAAGGCATTAGAAAAGTCTATTAGAACAAGAAGTGTGACTTTAAAGGAATCCATCCTGTCTCGTATATTACATGCTTTGTATGAAGACAGCATCTCCGCGTTTGAGGTTTCCAGCAGTAATTGTGAAGGTTTGATTATCATTTTATCTCTTATCATATTTTTTTGTACGAAGCAACCTGAATCTTAATGAGGGTTGTCAAAAATGACGCCCACCAGGTGGCAGCACTTAGGCGTCAGGTCCAACGGTCTGTCAAAATACATACCTAATATGTTGTGTTTTCTGATATTTATTGTTATTTATTTATTCATACAATAGTTGCAAAAAGAGTACATAAATTTACTCCTACTATCTACTATCCCTATGCAAATACGATTATTATTGGTAATTACATAATATACATACTGAATTTAAAAAAAGTAACTACATTTTTTATCAGTTCTGTCTTATTACAAGTCATACTATAATGAATAATAATATGCATCTGGAATAGGCTTACAGATGTTTTATTAAGTACAAGTTGATGATGTAAAGGAAAAGGCAGGTAGTCATGGTCATGTATCACATATTGCAAGGTAGCCTGTCCAAAATTCCACACAATCCTATTCTTCATAGTATTATTATAGTATTTCCTATTATTCATATTTAATTTTCTTTAGTGCCAGTGTCTTTGGCGCCTCTGTTTTTTAGATCATTATTTATTTCGGCAACCTTTTTATGTCTGTAAACGATTATAAAAGCACATTGAATTCACAAATACGTAGAATTTACCGAAATTCGGTAGATATTAATACTATGTGCAAGTTGTTTGGACCTGACGCTTACGTGGCGCCATCTGGTGGCAGAAAAAATATCAACAACCCTCATTAAAATTCTATCAAACATACTCATCTCAGTACAGTACGTAGGTATATAACAGTAAGAGTTTTACAATTATCTGCTGCAGATTATAAGAATTGCAATAATATTTGAATATTATATGGCGAATAAATATAAAAATTGCGTGACGCTTAGCGCCATCTAGCCGTCTGTTTATGAAACAGATGGCCCAAGCAATTATTCTAATTTGTGGTCTTCATAGGAATTGACGTTTTCATAGGAGACCACAAATTTCGCAGGGTCGGACTGACAGCACGGTAGCTCAATTGGTAAGAGCGTTTGGCCCGGTTAGCCAAAAGGTTGCTGGTTCAAGTCCCGCCCGTGCGCAAATTTTTGGTTTCTTATTTCATCTCTATAAATATAAAATATGACACTGTAAGTGTTAAAAACATTCTAAAGCATTAGATAGCGAAGCGTCATCAATTTCCAAGTTGAATTTATTCTGTATAGAATAACTGCTTAGGCCATCTGTTTCATAAACAGACGGCTAGATGGCGCTAAGCGTCACGAAATTGACGTTTTCATAGGAGACCACAAATTTCGCAGGGTCGGACTGACAGCACGGTAGCTCAATTGGTAAGAGCGTTTGGCCCGGTTAGCCAAAAGGTTGCTGGTTCAAGTCCAGCCCGTGCGCAAATTTTTGGTTTCTTATTTCATCTCTATAAATATAAAATATGACACTGTAAGTGTTAAAAACATTCTAAAGCATTAGATAGCGAAGCAACATCAATTTCCAAGTTGAATTTATTCTGTAAATAATAACTGCTTGGGCCATCTGTTTCATAAACAGACGGCTACATGGCGCTAAGCGTCACGCAATTGACGTTTTCATAGGAGACCACAAATTTCGCAGGGCCGGACTGACAGCACGGTAGCTCAATTGGTAAGAGCGTTTGGCCCGGTTAGCCAAAAGGTTGCTGGTTCAAGTCCCGCCCGTGCGCAAATTTTTGGTTTCTTATTTCATCTCTATAAATATAAAATATGACACTGTAAGTGTTAAAACATTCTAAAGCATTAGATAGCGAAGCGTCATCAATTTCCAAGTTGAATTTATTCTGTAAAGAATAACTGCTTGGGCCATCTGTTTCATAAACAGACGGCTAGATGGCGCTAAGCGTCACGCATTGACGTTTTCATAGGAGACCACAAATTTCGCAGGGTTGGACTGACAGCACGGTAGCTCAATTGGTAAGAGCGTTTGGCCCGGTTAGCCAAAAGGTTGCTGGTTTAAGTCCCGCCCGTGTGCAAATTTTTGGTTTCTTATTTCATCTCTATAAATATAAAATATGACACTGTAAGTGTTAAAAACATTCTAAAGCATTAGATAGCGAAGCGTCATCAATTTCCAAGTTGAATTTATTCTGTATAGAATAACTGCTTGGGCCATCTGTTTCATAAACAGATTGCTAGATGGCGCTAAGCGTCACGCAATTGACGTTTTCATAGGAGACCACAAATTTTGCAGGGTCGGACCGTCAGCACGGTAGCTCAATTGGTAAGAGCGTTTGGCCCGGTTAGCCAAAAGGTTGCTGGTTCAAGTCCCGCCCGTGCGCAAATTTTTGGTTTCTTATTTCATCTCTATAAATATAAAATATGACACCGTAAGTGTTAAAAACATTCTAAAGTATTAGGAAAAGTACTCGTACCTACTTGTTTAGTAATTAGTGACAAATCAATCATAGGTAGTTATTTATGAATGTTTATCGATTTGAAGCAATATGCACTTACAAGAGTTACTTACTTAATAAATATTACTATAGTTTTGGTGATGGATAAAATAATCAAATGCTTTTATTCAGTATTTAATCATGACTCGATGTTTATCTCGACTCAATATTTTTCTACCTTATTATAGATAAACTTGTATTTTTACTCAGTTGTTTCATTTCACATCCATAGATACCATTTCATTTGGTCAAGCAAGGAGTTTCAAAGTTAAATGGGAATGACACTAACACACAAACCTACAAACAAACGCATGACTCTTCTCCGTTCCGTTGCCAACAAAACAAGCAGCAGCCAAACAAGCAGTATAATTCCGCCGTTTATTTAAGGCGTCGTCAGTTCATAAACGCTCGCGGATATGCAAAATGACGAAGTCAGAATGTTTAAAGCTGAGCTATTATATGTAATGCAACAAAATTTGATCGAAATTGACACGCATTAAACATAATGCCGAAAAATTGTAAAAAACAATTATTTTTCGTACCACGGGTGTCGCTTTTGAGCATAAAAGAAAAATTGCGTCTAGTAATGAATTTGTGTGCGAAAAATTTGCGAAAAATTTGCGAACGACTAGAAATCATTGATTTCTAGTCGTTCCTGTTTGACAAATAAAAAAATAGGTTATCCGGCTCCTCAAAAACCCTAAGGTGTCCATAGATTCTGGGATCCGGAGGACACTTGCAGTGCAGAATACTATTGGGTCAAAAGATACGATGTAATGAATTAATGAGTGCATAACAAACAAATATACCTAGGCTGATTTCTTTGTGATTTAAAAAATATCATTAAAATGTGTCGTTTCTGCCAAGTGCAAAAGTTTTTGCTATTCCGAATTAAAAAAATATATATCTTGCTTTGAAAAAAAATTATCTCATTTAATTTCATAAATATATTTTTAGGGTTCGGTAGCCGAATGGCAAAAAAACGGAACCCTTATAGTTTCGTTAAGTCTGTCTGTCTGTCTGTCTGTCCGTCAGTATGTCACAGCCACTTTATTCTGTAACTATAAGCATCACACTGTGCGATCTAATCGTCTTATAGCTAGACGCTTTCAAAGTGGTAAAATGCTCCCCCCCCCCCCATCTAATTTCTAAACTAAGTGAGTATTAATTTTGCAAATAATATGTAATGTAGATCTTAACAAATACTTTCAACGAAAATTAGTTTGGACGGGATCGAACGAGAAGTTTGTGAGTTATAGTTATCACATTTTCAATGACCGCAAACATAACTTTGTTCTTCACACCCACACTATGAAAAACAAAGTTATATTTGCTGTTTACAAAATATTGTGGTATTTTACTAGGGGGAAGTAAGTGGATTCCCTAATTCAGTTAACTTTGGTACGGAACCCTCTATGCGCGAAACTGACTTGGCCGGTTTATTTTGGATTTCTACTTATAATTTTGAAAAGTATTATTTCTCCTACCAAATAATGTTCTATCGTGGTCACCCCACATCGACAACAACAAAAAACTGTCGTCGAAATTATTTTAATTGGACAGTGAGCAATTTGACATCATCATTTTACATATCCGCGAGCGTTTATAAACCTGATGACGCCTTATGTAAGCGGAATTTTACGTTTTGACTTCAACATATCCACGGCCAAAAAAATGCTTGACAGCAACTGACAGCGTCACATTGACCTTTGTATGATTATACGTACATACTTTCACAGAAACACATAGGTACATATAAAATTATACTATGAAGTCTAGGTAGGTAAAACTCTCATGTTCAATTGTTTTCTTTTGTTTTTAATTTAAATTTTGTGAAATATTTTCAATTATATAGCGTACCTTGATAATTTATCTAAGGAAAGAGCGGTTTCACCTAACACAGACATACACTTTATATGCCTAAAGGGTGACTCAATTGTCAGGAATTGTGTAGTGCAAATTGAAATAAAAATATTGTCTTATATACAGGATGTGTCGGGCAGAGTGTAGGTATATTAAACTAAAGGTCAAATAAGAAGTCTAGATAACAGAACAAAGACAATCATTGAATAAATTTAAGCGTGTATAGAATTATCTCACCGGGAACCATTCCGCGAAACGACTGAAAATCATGGGCACACACATACTGTGGCCCGCGCCACGCGACCGTGATCGTTTAATTAACTCAGTTTCTCCTCCGTACTTTTTCCGAACTTAGGACCGGTTAAGAATATCACAATGTGAACCTGGTGATATAATGGTAAGTTTTGATGTTGAGTCACTGTTCACTAATGTGCCATTAAAGGATTGCCTGGAAGTTATCAAGGATAGACTGTTTGATAATGAACTGCCTAGTGAGTATATTGTTCTACTGGAAAATTGTTTGGACGGCAACTATCTCTTATATCGTGACAAATACTACCTCCAGATCGATGGTGTTGCTATGGGAAGTCCTGTAGCACCAGTGATTGCCAACATCTGGATGGAACATTTTGAAGAACGAGCATTAGCGAGTGGTCCTGATATCATAAAAGTCTGGAAAAGATATGTTGATGATATATTTTGTATAATAAACGGAAACCAACAGGTAGTGGAACAATATTTACAACATTTGCACTCTATTCATCCAAAGATAAGGTTCACATATGAAATAGAGCAAAACAGATCTATGGCTTTCCTTGATGTTAAAGTTACTGTGAGACCGGATGGAACTTTGTCCCACTCTGTATACCGAAAGCCAACTCATACGGACAGATATTTGCATGCTTCTTCTCATCATCATCCTCGTCATCTGCAATCAGTGGTATCATCGTTGGTAAACAGAGCACACACTTTATGCGACTCTGAACACCTGGAAGGTGAACTTAGCCATGTAACGGGGGTCCTAAAAAGGAATGGTTACAGATTGACCAGAGGACAAATGGAGAAGAAGCCAAAAAGAGATAAACAACCGATGGTGAGTCGAGAACCTGCTTTTCTGCCATACGTGAAAGGGATAACGGATAAAATTGGAACAGTACTTCACAAATACTCCATCAAGACTGTATATAGTCCGTTGGCTAAAATAACGAATTACATACGCTCACCAAAGGACGTGATACCTCTGCAAACGCCGGGTGTCTATATAATAGATTGCAGCTGTGGTAGTTCCTACATTGGACAAACGAAGCGATCAATCGCGGAAAGAGTCAAAGAACATATTGCAGCTGTTAAAAATCTACAGACGAATAAATCAGCGATAGCAGAGCATCTGCTCAATGCAGGCGCAAATCACTGGATGGAACTACATGATCCGAAAATCCTCTCCACTGATCGATATTACCATACTCGGTTAATACGTGAAGCAGTTGAAATTAAAAAACATAATAATTTCAATCGGGATGATGGTTTTCAATTATCAACAGCTTGGAATCCAGTGATAACAAAGTGCAAATCGCGTGTTATGCCGTCCACAAGAAACCCAGATACTGTTAGTGTGTTTTGCAGAGCTGACTGTACTAGTGCAAATATTAAAAGTGTGCGGGTAGAAGAACACAATACATCGCGCACCAGCAGACGACGCCGAGCTGCTTCAGTCGCCCCGGGACCATGACTCGTGTAACCGAGTCGAAACGTCGGGAAGGTAAATACGATGTTTACCTTAAAAATAAGTGTATCGTTGCATGAAATCCCGTGTGTTGATCAGTAAAGAATCTTAAACTCGAAACTTATGTTCATATCAAAATCTGTCATTTTAAATAATCTTCGAAACAAAAGAAAACAGGAAATTTACAATAAAAACTCTTAACTCGATTAAGATGCTTTGGTGTAGTTAAAAAACTGAATCAACTTATTTACAACCATTGAATTAATTACCTAGGTATCTACTTAGTTTATAACCTGTAGTTAGGTATAAAAACTTACGTTTTTTAAGCTTACTGCTTGTGTTTGTAAGACGTCCAATTTGTTTTCACCTACGTATGTGAACAGTATCGAGTATTGACGGCAACTGAGAGAGCGAGAGCTGCACGTGCGCGCGGCCGTGTGCGCGCCTTATCAACGGGCTCGGGGAGAACAATAGGCAGCACGGGCGCTTTGAGTCGCCGACAAACGGAGCCGCGGCGTGTCGGCAAGCCACGTGCGCTATGACTACAATGCAACGAAAATGTAGATAATTTCATGAAAAAAAGTACAGTTTTTTTTTTATTGATTTATGATCAGAATCGTTTACTAGTTCTCTCCTTAATTTACCTACAGGCCGCCTGATACACCCTGTATAAAATTCTCGTGTCACAATCTTCGTTCCCGTACTCCTCCGAAATAGTTTTACCGATCTTACCAAATTTTATATGCGTATTCAGTAGGTCTGAGAATCGGCTACTATCTATTTTTCATACTTCTTAGAGATAAGAGTTAACATTATTCTTAAATTACGTGGCTGGACGGGAAGAGGCTGGGCAAGACGAGGATGGTGGCGAAACAAAGTACGCTGGGTCTGCTAGTGTACTATATAAAAATAAGTCGGGTTTTCCTTCCTGACGCTATAACTCCAGAACGCACGAACCAGTTTCCACGGTTTTGCATTCGTTGGAAAGGTCTCTGGCTCCGTGGGGCTTATACTTACTTACTTACTCCTTTGGAGCAGCGACCCAAAGTGTGTCTTGGCCTCCGACACAAGAGAACGCCATCTGATCCGGTCTTGCGCGGCCTCTTGCCAGTCTGCAACTTGTAGCTCCTGCAGATCTGATAGGACGGCGTCCTTCCAGCGGTATCTGGGCCGGCCGACGGGGCGGCGGCCACGAGGTATTCCAAGATACACTGCTTTGGCGCTACGATCCTCCCCCATTCTTTCGAGATGGCCCATCCAACGGAGTCTCTGGGCTTTGGCTTCTCCCAAGATGTTAGGTTCGGCAACCAGCTCCTCGATCTCTTGATTTTTCCGGACCCTCCAGCTGCCATCTTCTCTCTGAGTTGGACCCAGAATCTTCCTCATGATCTTCCTCTCCGCCACTAAAAGCTTTTCTTCTTCCTTAAGGGTTAGCGTCCAAACCTCACTGCCGTACATCAAGATCGGTCTTATGACAGTTTTGTATATCCGTATCTTGGTTCTCCTGCTAAGAAGCTTTGACACCAGCACCTTGTGAAGGGCAGCTGTACATCGCAAGGCATTCTGTATACGGGTATCTATCTCCTCTTCCCTTGTGTTTGTGTCGGTAATGGTACACCCCAAGTACTTAAATTTTGCGGCTCCTTTAAAAATAATATCTCCACATCGCAGATGTTCGCGCTGTTGCCTTGTGTTTTTATAACGCTTCATGTGGAGATATTCCGTCTTCTCCTGATTTATTTTGAGTCCAACTCTGGATGCCTCAGAAGCAAGGTTCTGCACCGCAATCTCTACTTCTCCCTTGGTCTGGCCCAGGAGAGCCAAGTCATCTGCGTAACCAATGACCCTATGTTGTCCGTTTAGTCGTACACCTATGTCCAGAGACATAACTTTCCGGATGACATATTCTAGAACATATTAAAAGATCGACTTAAGTCCGTGACTGTACATGTCTATCTTAAATGGTTTACTCACCACAAACTTTTTATATTCATAGATTTGATACAAAAAAAAGTTTTATAACCTAAATCATAGCTTTATGTACAGAATAGTAGATCTGTTCCTGCTCTTCATTTTATTTGTTATTTTGTCACCAATTCAGAAGTTATGTTTAATTTCGTTCAGTTATAAAAATAAAAGCAATCGTTGCCAATTGAATACAACATTGTGCAATTTGAAAACAATATAAGAGTTCTGAAAAGTATTAAAATTAAATACCTTTCAACTTAAATCATGGAGATATAGGCTTTTGTGCCAAATAAATGTTTTTGTATGTATTATAATAGGTTTTTCCTGAATGCTTTTCAGTACAAACCTATGTATTAAAATAAAAAGTCCCTAGAGCAAATATCACCATTATTTTAGTTCATTTATTGTGGAATTGAAATTATATTGCATGGTGACTACATTTTGCTGACTAATCCATTATTTGTGGCAATTCCTATTATTTAAAGAAACACAAAATACTTTAATTAGCGATAGCCGTTTTAAAAAATAACTCCGGATCGCGGATTTTACGTTGAAATATTTCACGGGAAATACTAAATTTATGCGGGTGATGCCGCGGGGACAGCTAATCTATAATAATGACCACCACAATGGTGATCCGCTCGACTGCGCCGTTCGCGGACTAGGTTGAACGAAAAAATGGTCGCTCGTGAACACAGACGATCGCGGTCGCCAAGTGGTACGCACCCTTTATTTATTTGTCATAATATGTAATGTCGCGAGGCGGGAGGTTCAATAAATTTTTCTGTCAGCGTTAAATAATATTAATTGCGGCTTAAATTGCAGAAAATCTCCGTTGCAATCGAAAATGTCGACGGAAAGTGGTGGCGGTAAAAGTAAACCTAACAAAAAAAGGAAAACTGCAGATCCCGTTGCAGATGTATCAGACGGAGAGGAGGACAACAAGCTTGCCCCATTTTACAAGAAAAACCACATCAGGGTCTACCCAGACAATGCACCCGGTACTGTCTTTCCAGTATTTATTCAAAGTACTAATGAAAATATAAAATTTGGCAACAAAGATCCTATTTACTTGAACAATATATTCAGTAGATATAATAAAGGAGTAAAAGAAATAAAAAGGATCAATGCTCTTCGTTATGCAATTTATTTTGATAACCCAAAAAACGCAAACTCTCTTCTAGCGAATACAGGATTTTTGACATCTCATGAATTGAAAGCCTTCATTCCGGCTTCAACATCGGAATGTACTGGTGTCATAAAATTTATCCCCACAGACTTGACTTGTAAACACCTCTTTGATAAATTGATATCTACTCAGGAGATATTATCTGTTCGCAGATTTACCAAGAAAACTGCAGAAGGTATAGTTGGATTGCAGACAGTATCCATCACATTTGCGGGTAATGTACTTCCATCCCATGTCTATTATGGATTGTGCAGACTTCCTGTAGAGGATTATATAAGACCTGTATTACAGTGCTATAAATGCTTGGCTTTTGGCCATACAACTAAATTTTGTAAACACAATGTTGTGTGCTCTATTTGCTCACAATCACATCACTTCAAAGAATGCACCAATGTAGACAAACCACACTGTATTAACTGCAAGGGAGAGCATATTGCTGTGTCCAAAACATGCCCCGTTAAGCAACAAAAACTCATGGAAAATAAAGCTAAAATAGTAAACAAACAGACTCTAGGTTCTTATTTCCCCTCACTAAAGTCCAGCAGCTATGCCAAAGCAACTAGCTCTCCCATGCCGATGCAGTCCAAACCTACCAAAAAGGATATTAAGGAGGATAAAACTCTAATAAGTGATGTAATTAACAATGATAAAATACTCAAAGCTATCATTGACACACTCCTATGTTTTTGTAACAAAGATAACACATTACCAATCAATTCAAGTACTGTTAAAGAGAGATTTATTAAGAATATTAGTGTTGGAGATGGGTAGTGGTTTCCTTAAAATAGTTCAACACAATATACAAAGTTTAAAACCAAAAACAGCAATTTTAACACAGTTTTTAGTTAGACAAGAAGTAGATATTTGTTTATTGAGCGAAACTTGGCTTAAGCCAACCGATAGTGTAAATTTTTATGGTTATGATTTATATCGTAAGGACTGTCAAAATGGGTATGGCGGTGTTGCCATAATGTGTAAAAAATCCATTCGATGCGCGGTTATTGACACTTCTAGCACCGACAAAGTACAAACTATAGCTGTAAACGTGAAAACTGCTAATAACACAAATATTTGTATTTTGAATGTCTATTGTCCCCCAAGAAGTGGTAGTTATCCTATAAATTATTTAAAAAGTATTATTTCTTCTTTGCCTTCTCCTGTCTTAGTTATGGGAGATTTTAATGCTCACCACAGAGCTTTTGGCTCCTTAACAGATAAGCCTCGTGGCATTAAACTATTTGACATGTTAGATGAGATAAATATGTTTATATTAAATAATGGTGAATTTACAACACTAAATCGTCCAAATCAGTCTCCATCGGCAATTGATATAGCTTTTACTTCTCCATATTTAGCGCCATCTATAGAATGGTCTGTATACTCCGAGGATACACTTGGAAGTTATCACTTTCCTACAATAGTCAATCTTGATGTCACTGTTGAATTGCATAGTAATGGTCAAACATTTGAAAAATACCTTTATAACAAAACTGACTGGCTAAGTTATACCAATAAATCTAAAGAATATTTCAATGATATTTCATTAGAGCATGATCCTGTCAAAGCCTATGACAGATTTTGTGATTTAATTTATGAATTACGAGACGAATTTGTACCTTTATACAAAAATAAATTCCCTGGGCAAAAATTGAATAAACCGGTGCCGTGGTGGAACGATTCTTGTTGTAATGCCATTAAAGAATGTAAATTAGCACTTTTTATGTATAGAAGATATCCTACTATAGAAAATTACTTGATTTACAAGAAACTGGAGGCTTATAAAAAACAAGTTATTAAGCAGGCCAAAAAAACTAGCTGGGAAAATTTGTGCTCAGGTTTCGATAGGAATACTCCAATTAGTCGGATTTGGAACATGATTAAAGTTTTTAACAGGAAGAAAACTAGTTCTAGGAATACAAATGACTGTTTCGTCGATGATTTTTTGAATAGGTTAACTTCTGACTCATCATCGGAGAATATAGACCATCTTAATAATATCTTTGAAAATAATGAATTGAATGTGCATTTAAATCTCCCATTTTCTGAAGAAGAATTTAACTTTTCTTTAAAAAGCAGAAGAGATACGTCCCCTGGTTTAGATAATATTCCATATATTTTAATTAAAAAATTACACGCATCAGCTAAAACTGTTTTACTCAATATATTTAATCAATTGTGGCAATATAACTTAATTCCTGATTCTTGGAAATGCGTTGCTGTAGTACCGATACTTAAGCTAGAAAAAGATCCCGAGCTAGCTGAATCGTATAGGCCAATTTCTCTCTCCTCTTGTATAGGTAAAGTTTTTGAAAATATGTTGAAAAATAGGTTAGAATTATATATAGAATCAAGATCGGTGATACCCTTTGAACAATATGGATTTCGGAAAGGCCGTAGCACCACTGATAGCTTAGTTAAATTTTCAGGAGATATTCAAGATGCATTAGATGATTATAGCTATTTAATTTGTACATTTCTAGATGTAAGTGGTGCTTTCGACAACGTAGATTTACCTACATTGGTTTTCATTCTTAATAGTTTAAATATTCCAGGAAAAATTTGTCAATGGATCTTTAACTTTTTTCACTCTCGTTCAATTTACATAAAAATCAATCAATCAATATTTGGTCCTAAAAAAGCGTATAAAGGCGTTATGCAAGGTGCTACTTTGTCTCCTTTGATTTACTTGATTTATACATCACTTATACATAAACAGGTTTCGTTGTTGGATGTTTCGATATTACAGTATGCGGATGATATTGTTCTGTATACAAAAAATAGGAATATATCAATGGCTGTAAATAATCTCAATAAAGCTCTAGATTCACTTTGTAAATACTATAAAGATTCTTTGAAACTAAACATAAATCCACATAAAAGTTCGGCATTAGTCTTTTGCAATAAAGTTGATTATAATCCGGTGAATATTAAGTTAATTTATGATTCTGTAAATATAGATATAGTTGAGGAAAAAAAGTTTTTAGGTGTTACTTTTGACACTAAAATGGGTTTTAAGACTCATGTTGATAATATTGTTAAAAAAATGCAGAAAAGTGTTAACATAATGAGATGTTTAGCTAGTGTCTCTTGGGGAATGGATCCCAAGTTGTTAAATATGTTATATAAATCAATTGTCAGAAGTCACTATGATTACGGATTAATTGTATATGGCAAATTTATACACCAGCCTCTTCTCAGAAAAATTGAAGTAACACAGAATAAAGGCCTGAGAATAATTACTGGAGCAATGTGTTCCACTCCAATTAACTCTCTGGAGATAGAGGCTGGCATTCCACCACTCCTAGTAAGACTTCGCTTTTTAACCGAAAAGTTCTACCTTAAGGTTTTAGCTAGTAATGAATATTTATCTTTATATGGCAGTAATAAGATTTTACAAGGCGACAATATTAGAGACCTTAAAAATGTTTGTAAATGCATAAACCATAATGACAAATGGGACTTAGTTTCTTTAGAAGTACAAATCACTATACCTGCTATAAATACTGCAATAGTTACTAATAATACAGATTTTTTTCGCTTCGTTAATACAAAAAAACAGGGATACTGTAGAGTGTATACAGATGGATCAAAAACAGAGACTACCACGAAAGCTGCATATTATGACTCCCTGAGAAAATATGGCCGTTGCTTTACACTAAATGAGCACGCCTCAATATTTACCGCAGAAGCATACGCTATTTACGTAGCATTAGAATACATTAGAGGGTTATCAGATTCGAAGTTCTTAATAGTTACGGATTCATTGAGCGTTTTAAGTTGCCTCAAAAGTTGCCACATATCATATAAGAATAACATATTCATATCTAAGATAAGACAGTACCTATATGAAAACCCGCAAAAACACATAGAATTTTTATGGGTTCCGTCTCACAGCGGTATTACTGGGAATGAAATTGTTGACAACTTAATGAAAATTTCAATTCCACCAATCAATCTCACACATAACGCTACCCCTCCTGTCCCATTCACTGATTTCTTCCCTGTGATTCGTCAACGTATGTATAAACATTGGCATGAAATGTGGGAAATAAGCAAAATTGAAAAAGGAAAATGGTACGGAAACATACAAAAAGAAATTCCGATTAAACCATGGTATTTTAAGTTGAAATTCCCAAGTAGAAGATTTATAACTACCATTAATAGATTAAGACTTGGCCATGGAAGGTTCCCGACACATCTTAAAAGAATCGGTATTATTTCATCCAGCATTTGTGACTTTTGCTCAAATGAAGAAGGAACTTTGGACCACTTAATTTTACACTGCCCTGCCTTTAATTTACAAAGACTAGTACTCATAGATGGCCTACTGAAGATTTATGAAAATGAAGAAGTACCCCGCCTCCTGCCATCTTTACTCCAAAATAGAAAAACTTATAAAGATATTTATGAATATATAATAACTACATTCGAAGAGATTTGAGAGATGACGACAATTTTGATCTATCTTATTGTGAAATTATATCTGAAGAATACAAACAAGAAAAATATATAAAATGTTATTTTTAAAACCTTATTGAATTATATGGCAACACAAAAGAAGATTTGGCTGTATGGTCTAGCCGAAGCCGTAAAATTTGTATTTAAAAAAAAAAAAATGTAATGTCAAATTGTTAGCTTGTTGTTTTGAGGTTAGGTAATTTGTGTTATTTTTGTAAAGAAATTTTAATTGTGCAGTGGAAATAAAATGGAACAGGAAATAATACAAAGATGAGACATACATAACAGCGAAATGCTAGAGGAAGAAAAGGCTAGTTCAATAATTTCGCTTCACGAGTGTTTGTTTATGTTGTTATCACCATTTTCGTTGTTGAACTAAAGCCATATTTATTATTGTAGAATGTAATGTATGTGATGGATAAGATGAATTTGGTGAGTGAGCTTGTATCCTTAATCGAAAATAAAAACACGGATGCCAATAGATAGGTACTCAGAAAATCTGGCAACTTGGGCAAATTTGCTTACCAGGTACTTACTTTTCATCATTTTATTGTAATAACGTAAAACGATTTTTCAACTAGGGTCAGAGTGTATCCTTAGTTTAGCATTGTACAAAAATTACTCAATTGCCACTTTTGGGTTCAGTTGTTCAAGTAATAAAATCCCTAAATATGCAATAATTATGCATACATTTGTGTATTCCTCAGATTTACTCAGGAGGCACATGTTGAATATAGTGTTATTTAATAAAAACTATGTTAAATTTAGTTCCTGTAATTATTCCTTGCCGATAAGAACTCCCTTGCACAATCAATATAAAAACTGAGAAAAGGAAGGAACTACTGACTGGTAGCGGTCCCCCTTCACCTACAAAACCCTGGGAATACAAATGGCATGTAGCATGGCTCCCTAACAAATTTGAAACTGACTAAAATTAATTTGATTGTAATACTTTATACTAAGTTGTTGCACACTTTTTACATTTATATATTTATAATTTATGTACCTAAATATGGTTCCATGAACTGTAGACCTTGCAACAACAAATCAACAAACTCCTTCTTTCAGATCAAAGCTAAAAACAGGGTGCTAATGTGAATGAGATTAAATAAGCAGTTTGACAGGCCCAAAGTTGGTCTTTCTTGAAATTCACATTATCACTTGCATTTAGGTATCCTTTGTTTGCTTGCTGATTAATATTGGCAATGTAGGAAAGCCATTAAAAATAAATTGTAATGCCTCAACACCTGAGTTGTTGCCTGCAACATAACAACAATAGGATTTCAATTGTGTCTTGTTCGCATATGCTTTAGTACTACTATGTACAGAGATGCTATGCCAATCAAAAAGTGTGTGCAATATGATGACAAGATTTTGACGTGAACAGACTGATGTATTGAGGAGTATTCTTTGAAATTTGAATGTTGAATATGAAATTGCAGAAGTGATACAGGCTTTTGTGCCTATTATACCTGACTATTGAATGGGTATTACTTTATTTAAATGTTTAAGAATTACTAACAGGGATTAATATTTATTTATAAACACTGAAGAAATAAAGTTTATAAATAGAAAAACCGTATTAGAAACTGAAAAGTTTGTTTGTATGAACAAAAGTGTTTAATTATTTTTTAAATTCATCTTTTTCTTTATTTTTGCTATACTTTGGTAAAAAAAACATACAAAATTTCTTGGGAAAAACTACCAATGTTAAAAAAAATTTTTTGAAGTAATACAACATCTCATTTCCTTACCTCATTTATTACCTACTTTTCCATTCTGTGCTACTTATATTTTTTAATTTTCGTTTTAAAATGGCGGCAATTTCATACAAAACATTAACAACTTTTGAAAAAATACTTAAGTTGGTTACAGTTATCATTTTATTTATTTAAGCTGAAAAGCTGAATGCTGAAAAGTAACATCGGTATCTTTTTATTTCTTGTGGGTTTTTTCTTGTTGCATGTTTTAAAACGCAAGACGGCATTTTGACGAATTAATTGACCAAATGTCACTGTTTTTAAACAAATTGTATTATTTATGGAAAAATATACCTATTTAATACTTTAACAATTTATTTTAAATTCAGGTATCAACAGAAGAGAGTATTGCCACTATGGGAATGGAATGTAGAAAACAACTTTTTGAAGTCCAAATGGCAAAAGATAAGACAGTAAAACAGTTGATATTAAGGTTAAAATAAAACAATTTGTTTATTTTTGTAAGTGTAATAGTAATATAAATAAATAAATAAATATTGATGATAAAGAAGATAGCATTTTACTTATTCATCTAGAATGCCTATCAATAAATTCTTATAAGATGTTACTGCTTGATCCTCTTCCTCTTACCTCGTTTTCATTGAAATTACATTATATTTCTATTTCACTTCACTCAAAATGCCCCTTCCTATAAAACTAATATTTTTTTACCCAAAGGTTGTCTGGAAGTGATCGCTTAAGACCACCTAACTAAATTATACATTTGCTTACGAATTTGTAATCTTATATATGTTAAATGCAATAAAGAGTTATCTTTATCTTATCTTGTTCACTTGTGGTTCAGCAACAGCATCCAGCCTCGCAATAAATTCGAAGTCTTAATCTAAAAAAAAATAGGTTACAATCGCCTTAAATAATGAACCACTATTACTAAATGTACACTGTCAAACCATTTCGTAAAGATTGATCCGCTTTTTCCACACCTCAAAGCAATTCAACACAGTTGCGAATGGCAATCTAGGCTTGATTATACTTATTTCTATTTTTATTTACATTTCAGGTAAGTTGTGACTCCAGGGTAAAAATAAGAGACATTGTTGCATGATGGTGAGGTAGCACTCATGGTTACAGACTTTTAATGAGTCTACTCTATAAGAACGTTTTGAGCGAGGCGAGTTCAGAGGGAGACCTGGGGGATTCTGGGTACCTAAAATTGAATTACATAATGTAGGTACCTAATAGTATTTATCTGACTTGTACATTCATCGCTCTTGTGATAATATCCTTTTCGATTTTATATCTCTCTAATTTTTACATAGATTCATCTGGAGAAAATTCCCTCATTAAGCCCTTTGCTGTTCTGACAGGGACTAATATCAAGGTTTTAGGTTGAAGCAGATCTAACTTCCCGCAACGGTAACAGCTGCGTACTTACCAAATTGAGGTGAGGTGAACTGGATAGTGAACAACGCCTCGCCCCGGACTTTTTACCAACATACTTATTGAATTTATCTTCTAGTTTCAATATACAAGTTACCAAAAAAAGTAGGTCTGATTGTTGCCAAGTTAGGATCTTAGTGTAGGTAATCGAGAAAACCCTAAAATTTTGAAGGCACGTATATTTTATTTGTACTAGTATGTTCATAATGGCATGTCTTTTTGTCTGATAATCACTATTTTTTAAAGCTGAGCTGATAGTGGAACTCCTTAACGCTTAAGAGTTCAGTGACTATGACTTTAGAAATTAGTTTAAGTTAAATACCTACTTTATTGAAGAACATAGTCAAAAGTTGCAACCCTCCCATTTCTTTCTTGAAGCCTAATTTTTGGGATTGGTAAATCGGGCATCCACTCTCTGTTAATAACTTTTACACTAATAAATGAAATAAATAAACTATGTAGGTAGGTCGTTACGAATTCTTTCATCGACAAGGGGTTTGTACAAAATCTAATTGAATGTTTCTGAGTTACCTACTGCACACATTTTCAACAACCACCAATATAACTTTGTCCTTCATACAAATAGTATGTGGGGAAAATGTGGTATTTTGGGTAAATGGAAGTGGAAATAAGTGAACCACTACAGTAGTCGTTGCACGAAACCCTCAATACGCAAGTCCGACTCGCACTCGGCTGGTGTTTATATTTTTTGTCTCAGAATTTCGAAAAACCTTCTAAGGCATCTTATTCATGTTAGATGAAGATACGGAACCTTTTGTGTACGAGTCCGAATAGCACTTGGTCGGTTATTGTTCGTTATATAAGTTACGAATGCGCTATTGAACATCAAAGCTTATTAGCGTTATTGGACGTATATGAATACCTAACTAGCGGTCTCCCGCGGCGTCGCCCGCGTTATTCAGATTTCCTGTTGAGACTATGGAAAAAGGCATCAGCGGCAACCGCAGCGAAGTGGTTCCATTACACATATTATGTGTATTTACGTTTACTTTAGCATTGATATGAAAAGTCTATCGACATGTTGATAGGAGCCAATGTTAGGTTAGCTTCGCGCGTCGCGTTGCGCGAAGCGGGCCGCCAGAAACACAAACATACAATTAAGTTTGTAGCGTTCAAGTAGGACCGTTATCACAGGCGTTTATTCGAGTAGTACCGTTGCATGTCGCAATTTTCGCCGCGTCGGACGTGGCAAATGGACAATCCTTGAGTGTAATGTAATGAATATGATGGTATCTATAAGGTTAACGTCTTGTTTGTTGTTCAATAAATGTTTGGATTGATGAATGCTGATTTTTAGGTCCAATATTTGGTGTAACACGTAATGGGAACCCTGTGATCCAGATGGGCCCTTACAGGTTTAACCGGATGAACCGCTGCAAAGGGCCTAAAGTGAGGTGGACGTGCAGCAAGACACCAGGCGGCTGCCGCGCTGCACTTACCACCATTGACAACATCATCATCAAAACTCAAAATGAGCACAATCATTAACACTTTCGTGGACGTAATCCAGACACAATAGAAAATTTATTGTTTTGCGATGCTATAGCATTCACTGTCCACTGAAGTGTTAATAAAGATAAGAAAGCTAGGAGTTCACCTAATAATGATGTCAGCAGAATGTTTGTTTCATACAGATGATATAGGTACACTTACTTTCATACAGATGAAAGGACTTTATGTTCACATGGGCATGTCTCTTACAAATGACAACTAAAATCATGATGCGTTTCTATTTTATTTATGGCTTTGTATCAATTAAAAATATATCGTGAAGTACTAACTAGCTAAGTTTTTCTTTTTCAAGACTTTCATAGTTAGGATGATAAACGTCATTGTTTTAGGTCCTGTATTTGGTGTGACGTGTCATGGGAACCCTTTTATACAGTTGGGTCCATACAGATTTAATCGGCTCAGTCGCTACAAGGGGCCCAAAGTGCGGTGGATATGTAATAGAAAGACGAGTGGTTGCCGAGTTGCACTCACCACCGCGGACAAAGTCATTATCAAAACTAAAAATGAACATAACCATTGAAGGGACTAAAAGCGCAGCGTAGGACGTCCACCGATAAGATGGACAGATGACCTAGTAAAGATCGCAGGACCTTACTGGATGCAGACCTCTCACAACCGGTCGCTGTGGAAAACTGTGGAGGAGGCTTATGTTCAGATGTGGACGTCCTTTGGCTGACAAGGAAGATGATGATAATGATTGAGATGGACACGTGTCTAATGATCACGTTATAGAGGAACGGAAATAGTTAACGGATGTGAATTTTGATTTATTATGTAAATTTCGTTGAAACGTATAGGTAAGTAGATATTATTGCTATCTTCGTAGCTACTTCTTCAAAACTTTCATGCATGATGATTATTAAAAAACAAGGTGTGGCGATTAACTTATTAACCCTCTTAGGTCTAATATTTAGTGTGACCCGTCATGGGAACCCTGTTCTTCAATTGGGTTCATACAGGTATAATCGTGCCTAAAGTGCGGTGGACATGTACTAGAACGAGCGGTGGCTGCCGTGTGTCTCTCTCTACATTGGACGACGTCATCTTCAAAACTCACAATGAGCGGAATCGACGCGGAAGCGACTCGCGCAAAAAGTCGCAGTTTGTAACAGGGTTTTGTGGAGCCATTCTTGTTTATATTTATGCGGGTTTGAGTTGCACTCACCGCTGCTGAGAACATCGTCAACAAAACTCGAAATGAATACTACAAACATTGAAAAGGTGAAGTTTAGATGGACGCTTAAAGATGACGTAATATTGGTGTAGAAACAAAACTATGAAATAGATGTGAATTTTGTTTATAATGTAAATAGAATCCTTTGGAAATTATTAGTACCTATTATTACTAACGTGCTACTAC
Organism: Pyrausta purpuralis; assembly: GCA_963924145.1. NCBI lineage: Eukaryota > Metazoa > Arthropoda > Insecta > Lepidoptera > Crambidae > Pyrausta > Pyrausta purpuralis. The sequence continues at coordinate 28,870,254 of OZ001643.1, forward strand.
TTCTTCTCTGAAACTTTAATGTAAGAGCATAATGATTTATTAATATGTCAATAAACACAGTTTGGCGGTTAACTTATTAATCCATGATTTTAGGTCCAATATTTGGTTTGACTCGTAAGGGGAACCCAGTGATCCAGGTGGGCACCTACCGATTTTACCGGGTGAACCGCAACAAGGGATCTCGGGTGCGGTGGACCTGCATGAAGACGGCGGGGGGCTGCCGCGCCTCGCTGACCACCTTGGATGACGTAATCGTCAAAACTCACAATGAGCATAATCATTAAATACTTACCTAGGTCTAGGTCGACACATAAGGATGACGTCACTGAGGTTTCTTGGTGACGTATACATTAAGTATGTGTGTGTAAGAACGGTTGTTCTTGTATTAGATTTTACATTTTTCACGCGACATAAGTCGAATGTCGTAAATTTTTGAGGTGTTGTTACATTTCTTTTCCTGCTAGGACTTGTTCGTTACTTTGACACACAGGTCCTTGGTTTGACAAGTCTAGACGAGGGAAGCCTGTCATCTTAGTGGGAAACAATAAGCTCTGGCTAGGCAGATACTCAAGGTTTCAGGGGAAGCGATGGTATTGATGGTAAATCCGCATTGATCACCAATAATTATGTCAAAGTCTCAGGGAGAGCGCAACCATCAGTATGAAAAGATGTTATCTGTTTAAACCTTGGATGAATTAACCACTGGATATGAAACGCAAGAGCGAACGTATGAAAACATCATTAGCCAATTTCTGCGGGGCGGGGGGAGCTTATCGTGTCAATTTTTGACATTTAGTGCATAAAAGTGTCGATATTTTTTTTATCGATATGTGTGGAACGAATATATGAACGAATGTGTTGTAAAAAGAAATAATTTTTATCACCAAAACAATAAATTACATTACGGACATGATCAATGCACAAACCATCGAATGAACAACTGAAACATAGAACGTTTGAAAGGTCTGGCAAGTAACACTAACTAGAACTTCCTAGGACATTGTGAAACCGCCCGTAAGTACATTTTTGCGTTGGCATTAAATCACACTGGTGTTAAATGGATACCACATATTCGATGATGTTTTGTGTGGATCCATTTTGACTCCCTTCGACCCACTTTATATTCCTTAATGGATCCACAGGAAATCTAAAATTATATTTTAAGGACGTATTGTCATTAAATATGAAATTTAAAATTTTAAAGCAAACTGTTATATTTTTAAGATTGTCTTAATCTACTCTCGAGAGAAACATTTTAAACATTTATCATTTTATTTTAAAAGTATTCATATTAATAATTTAATAATAGTACGTTTATCGATATGATTTATCGACAATTGTCAAGCACAATTAAAACTAAACTGACAGGGGAACGAATGATGAACGTACGACAATCCTACCGTATTAAGTATACGTTATCTTGTTGATTTTGTCGTAACTAAACACTACTTTTTCAATGGCAATGTAACTATTCTCTTGGAAAACACATTTCACTATTTTCAAGAAAAGCTTTATTATGATAAAAAGTTACTCACGGATGAAAAGTTTTTTTGTTTGTTTTGCCGCTATAATTTTTACATAAAAATATGGCACATTTACCCATTTTTTCCGACAATGTTTCTCACTGAGCTCTATCACCATACTGACAAGACGTCACCTGTAAGTGAGGCCAAAAAGCCCGCTTCGTGGCTAAGGGGGCACTAGCAAAATGGCCCGTCATTGCGCGTCCAGTGGTTTATTCGTCCAAGGTTTAAACACTTTATATCATAGGTACATTATCATATTTTACTTAAAATTATGTAGTAGATGTTTATCTCTGTTAACAAATTTGTATAATATAACGTACGTACGTAGCAAGTTCATACATTTATATTTTTAACATTTTCGTATGTAGTGGGAACAAACTATGTCAATAAGTGCCTTATCTTTATATAAAATGCTGTGAATGACGTGTTACTTTGAAGTTCATTGAAAGGTCATTTGATATTAAATATAAAATAGTTTAAAACGAATAAGATTTATTAGTATTAAGCTTACTTTTTTTGGTTAATTTTATTAATAAAAGAAGACCTTAATTTTGTTTATTCTTAAAAAGAGTTTATTTTTTGGGTAAGAGGTTCCTGGACCCTCGTTTAATATTAACTGCCACTTCAGTTAGTTAAAAAGATGTTAGGAATAAACTATAGGTACTATTAATTATTGTCAAAATTGTTTAATACCTGCGGCTAAGGCTAAAATAAGGCTGCTAAAGTTAATATATTTTTAAGTATAAGTGACTATTTTAGTCATAGAAATCAATGACTACAGTAATGGATTTCTCATAATTAGATTTAAGTACCAACCTACTTGTCGTCAGGGTATTAAAAATAATAAAAAAGGAGAGGCCTATAACATGATACAGATCATACAGATGAATATTTTTATACGTTTATAAGCATGCCATGCAATTTAGATATACTAGAATTAATTCAAAACAAAAAGAAGTACGAGCACTTACAAGTATTTAGTTTTTGTTAAAGATAATATATTTTTTATGTTCTTGTTATAATCATGTAATAAATATGATACTTATTTCGGCGAGTTTTCATTTTTTATACAGTGTGTGTAATAATAAAACTTTAAGGGCAATATGTTTTTGCAATTATACTAATTATAGGTACATATACTGAGTCATTTTACGCAAATATTAGTAAAAGGGTCTTTTAATCGTTAATAACTCGAAGTCTTCTTCTTATCGTGTCGATGGTAAACCGACTTAAATTTTTTGTGCCCAGTAATGGGCGACGCGGATTGCCTTGTCGTTAGCACACATAAGGTCTTCTAGCAAGCACGAATCAGGGCACGCAGGACAAGACAGTAAATGGGACATGTTTTGTGGAGTAAACCCGCAAACACAGGACAGATCTGTTCCGTCGGAAAATCCCCACTTGTACATGGAGTCCTTGCATCTACCCACTTGGGTCCGGAGTCTGTTAAGGGACCTCCAGGTGGGCCATGGCAGTTTGTGTCCTGCAGGAGGATGTTCGGAAGGAGGAACAAAAGGAGCAGGCGGTAAGGGGCCGTTCTCCCAAAGGACACGTCTCGCAGTAGAGGGGTCGCGGTCAAGAGGAGGAACGCACTTCATGAAGCTTCTGCGGCTTTTTAGTCTTTGACTGACCGTACAGTAAGCGTGCATTGGATGAAGTGCGCTCGTCTCCTGCTTACGACGCTCCACTCCACTAGCCACTCGTCTGCGAATGTCCGGAGGTGCGATACCAGCTAGTGAATACAGCATTGCTACCGGGGTGGGTTTTAGGCAGCACTACTTTAGGTTTATTACTCGAAGTAATAAACCCAAAGTAGTGATTGAAAAATCAATTTGTTAAGTAACTTTAATACTATTAGTTTTTTTTTTATGTATGTCTACTATTTTAAAATTAAATGCCCTAATGTGCAACACACTGTTAAAAAAAACTTTGTCCTTTCGGTAAATAAAAATTGAAGCCAACTAAACCAAAAACGACCCCTAAACGACGTTAGATCCGTGAATTCTCCGTGTAAGATAATTTTCGTGTAAATAAAAACAAAAATCACTTTCATATGATGGGGTTTAAGAATTGCCCCCTTTGGGGTATTTTACTCGATAAAATTCATTGTAAAGCCCTTAAAGTTTTATTATTTCACGCCTGGACACACTATAAAAGTCCCTTAGTATCAACTGTGGTATTATGGGGCTCTTAGTATTATAATTGATGTTTGAATCCGAATATCCTTACCCGTATTTCATATAGTTATTTTAAAGAAGCGCCACTCTGTAGGAGGATAATGTGCGTAGTAAAGTTAGCCTGTAATGTCCCACTGCTGGGCGAAGGCATAATCTCAACTATGAGGTAGCTTTAGCCATACTATACCACGCGGGCTCAGTGTGGTTTGGTGGAGGGGTGTTTGCAACCTTAGGCCGCAAACTGGACAGCCACGGGTGCGGGCGCGGAGGCGACCGCGGAGCTCGCGCGATTTGATATTTAGGCTTAAGTTTGTATTAACCGTTCTGGAGGGCCGCGGCGCGGGCGGCGGGAAATTGCCTTGCCGCTCGCACCGCAGTCGCCCGCACCCGCGGCCGTCCAGTTTGCGGCCTTACTGTTAGATGTTATCAATCAAGCCGCCTAAAAGGCTTCTGAACAGACTTAACCACTAATAAAAGCCTATACCTGTTGCTTAAAAGCTTGTGAGGGTTACAATTGAGGTTGCTGGTAAAAAGCTAGAGGTGGTGCCCTCTGGATTATGGCAGTTAGCTGGATCCAACGGCGTAACGTGCCGTGCTTCGAAAGCACGGCGATGCTCGTGATATTCGTCACTTACATGGTCAGCCATCCAAACACGACCGCGCCGTTGGTTGCATAACTTCGGTATCACTATCACCACTGCGCTACGAGCTCCTTACGAGCAATGTGCGTCGGCAACTACAGATTCAGCCGGCGCATTGCGAGAGGACTAAGGCAAGATGGCTGTGTGCCAGCATATCGTCTAGTTGTAGTGCCATCCTCATCACTAATGAAGGCATCGTCATCAGGACTTTAAACTGCCACAATCACACAAAATTATCGGCTAAGATAGAAATAATAATTTAGGGGTTATTATTATTTTATTTTGTTGACAAAGTACCTACTACTTATCTTTAAGAAAACGAACGAAATTATTTGTATACAATAGCAAGTACTGCTTACTGATACCGTAGATTGGCTTTTTAGGGTTCCGTAGCCAAATGGCAAAAAACGGAACCCTTATAGTTTCGTCAAGTCTCTCTGTCTGTCTGTCCGTCCGTATGTCACAGCCACTTTATTCTGTAACTATAAGCATCACACTTGCAATTTGGTAGCAAGATGAATCCTGTTAACCGCTTTACGATTCTTATACAAAAAATCAATAAATATATGACATTTAAGGGGGGGGGGGGGGGAGCGGGGCTCCCATACATAAAACAAGAACCGAAAAAAAAAAATTGTCAAACCTACACGTAAAATGACATACCTAAAGGTTCCTAAAACCATTTTCTTATAAAGTGTAACGTTTCATAGCTAGACGCTTCCAAAGTGGTAAAATGGGCGTCCTCCCCCCCATGTTACTTCTAAGCTAAGTGAATGTAAATTTTGAAAAATAATATAACGCAGATCTTAACAAATACTTTCAACGAAAATTGGTTTGGACGAAATCGAACTAGTAGTTTTTGAAATATAGCACATTTTCAACAACCGCAAACACAACTTTGTTCGTCATACAAACACTATAAAAAACAAAGTTATATTTGCAGTCAACAAAATATTGTGGTATTTTACTAAGAGGAAGACAGTGGATTGCCTTATTCAATCAAAGTGGGCACGGAACCCTCAGTGCGCGAGTCCGAATCGCACTTGGCCCGTTTTTTAAAAGTACTTAGCTTCACTTTTAGATTTAAGGGACTCCGACTTCTTGTATTATATCTGTCTATGAATTTATAATTTTCTTTAGTGGCTTACTTCAAGACCACTCTGACACTGTGGGAACCCAGAAACTCATCGTCAAGACTCTGAACACATAACCATTGAATTGCGATGTGAATTTTCGCAGACGAAAACGTTTGACGAGATTTCACTCCAAATATTTTTCTCAAATCTGAAAGATTTGTGTTTTTTATTAATTCTATTACGGCAACTTTATCTTAGGTACAAATTCTCGTATAGTACAAGTTTTCTTTTTCCTACTCGAACATCAATTGTTGCAATTAGAGTGTGTTTTATTTTTTTTAATTAATACTAACAAATAAGACAAATATTGTTGCCAGGGGAGAGAGGAGAGGTGAGAGGGGGGTAAGAGGTGATGATCATAGGAAAAAACTAGTTCTACCGCTGGTGCTATAGCAGAGACCGCGGATGCCGCGCCACCGTCAACACTTACACCAATGACGTCGTCAAGTTAAAGAACATACATAACCAGTAAGAAAGATAAGAGATTTGCTAATTCAGTTTTTATATCTCTACTAGCGGACCCGACAGACGTTGTCCTGTCTACACGTCTTTAATTTGAAAATTGATCCCCTTGAACACACAAAAAATTTCATCAAAATCGGTCCAGTCGTTTGAGAGAAGTTCAGTGACATACACACTCACAGGAGAATTATATTTATAAAGATTGCGTACTCTGTAGTCGCTAAGCGCGCTGGTTTTAAGCCGTCGCTGCTACGAGGTCCCGGGTTCGATTCCCGGTCGGGACAATATAGAAAAATAAATAAAAAATCTATATTGTCTCGGGTCTGGGTGTTGTGGCCGTTGTGTCTGATATTTCATATCACAAGTGCATGAGCTACTTACTTTGAGATCAGATCAATGTATGAGATTGGTGTCCAATATTTTTGATTGAATGCAGAAAGACTCCTTATTGTATCAATTATGTAGTAGAATTAAATCAAAGAACTTGGCTGTAACCTATAAGATGACAGATCTGTAAAATTGAACTATTTATGCTTAAGCCATTTACACAAATAGGCGCAGTCTATGAGAAAAAGTCTACTTTGTGGATGATTAATAAAGTTCAATTTGTAGGTATGATTAATTTTCACCAGAATGACGAGTAGGATGATGAACGTCATTACATAAACTTGCGTAGCTGCAGTTTTATTTGAAAAGTTCCCTATGCATGAATGATTAAGTTTAAATTGCGTTTTCAAGCTATTTACTTACATGTTATGAGTTTCTCGTTGTATTCAATATATATTTAACCGACTTAAAAAAAGGAAGAAGTTATCAATTCGACTGTATGTTTTTTTTGTTTCTATGTTACCTCATATCCCAGTCGTTTGTCGACCGATTCGAAAAAAATTTTTCGCTTACCTAGAGGGTATACCTTCTAGGTATGTATTGGACACCAATCACATACATTGCTCTGATTCCAAAGTACTTAAGTAGCTAATTGCACTTGTGTTATGGAAATCAGACACAACGTGTCGTGAAGCGACAAATGTGAAGAAGTAGAAGTTAAAAGAAAGAGGTAGAAAAGAGGGAATAGAATTTATATTAAAACAAAAAAAATACAGTACCGAAATATGAGATGAGTTGATGTCTGTATGAATGTAAGTAAAGTGCAGTGGGCGTGAGTTAGTGTCTTCAGATCTTCTATAAGTATTGTCCTGGAGGCAGCAAAGGGCGGCGTCGGAGTGCCGGGCCGACACAGCGGAGGTAGCAGCGACGCTGATGTGCAGCGGTGACAGGCGCCGTGAAGAGCAGAGACGCCGATGTGCAGCGGTGACAGGCGCCGTGAAGAGCAGTGACGCCGATGTGCAGCGGTGACAGGCGCCGTGAAGAGCAGCGACGCCGATGTGCAGCGGTGACAGGCGCCGTGAAGGAGTAACTCACAGCAGTGATGAGGGTAACGGTAAGGGTATGTTCAAACTGAAATTTCTGAAATATCTGCTGCAATAAACCTAATGAACGAGACTTTAGAATATATATCTTCCTGGTCACACAACTTTGGTATTTCAGTTAACCCTACCAAGTGTCAAGCTATCATCGTGGGTAGTCCGGGACTGATCTCTAGGCTTAATACCGTTGATCTGGATCCGATAGCGTATAAAGGTACGACAATTCCTTACTCTTCCAGTGTAAAGAACTTGGGTCTTATCATTGACTCTACGCTGGGATGGACTGATCACATATCAGAAGTAAGTCGTAAGGTTATCACATGTCTGAGAAGTCTCTACCGCCTTAAATTCTTTCTCCCATTTAAAACGAAACTTCTGCTTATGCAAAGTTTAGTCATTCCTATCATCGACTATGCTGATTCGTGCTGTACTAACCTCACTGAAGCCTTCACTTATAAACTTGAACGTCTCCTAAATAGTTGTATTAGATTCATCTTCGGCCTCCGTAAATACGACCATGTCTCCAGTTACAGAGCACAACTGAATTGGCTTACCATCCGTCAACGTAGAGACTCTCGAATTCTTTGCATTCTTCACACTATTCTGTATAACCCCTCTGCCTCTTCTTACCTTCGAAATATGTTCCCTTTTTTAAGTCAAACTCATGATCGTTCTCTCCGTTCCTCTGACAACTTTCGGCTAGGTACGCAGGCTCACCGCTCTTCGTATGTTTCAAAGTCATTTACAGTGACAGCTACACGACTCTGGAACTCTCTTCCCCTAGATATAAGGAAGACTGATTCGAGGTTATCCTTCAAGAATAAAGTTCGCACATTTCTGAAAGAGTGAATAATTGCATAGTAATATTGTTATTATTTGTATGTATTATTGCTTTATTTATGCTTATGTACGTATAATTATATATATATAATATGTTTAAAGTTATAGTTACTATTTAAATGTAGGTTTATCTATTTACGTAATACATTATAATATGAATATTTATTATTATAGGATAAAATGATTATTGTTACTATGTTTCCTTTTTTCTTTAGAAGCTTTTCACTGCACCCGTTGACACCTTTCTGCATGACCTAAAGGTTTGGTAGAGAATGCTTTTAGCATTAAGTCCACCTTTGTACACTAAATTTGTGCAATAAAGTCTTTAAATAAATAAATAAATAATAAATAACGGGAACTATGTAGAAAATGTTATGATCAGTTGGAGTGCCAAAAGTACTTGGTCTCGGGTCCTCTTCCGAGAAGGAGACAGGTCCCTCCCCTAGAGCGAGGAGGTGTTACTGCAGTCAATGCACTCTGATAATCCTCCGGATATGTGTCCGGTCCCTCCCCTAGCGTGAGGAGGTGTTACAGCAGTCACTGGAGGTTCTTCAAGACTTCTTGAGGGAAAATGAAGAGTGTTAAACTTGTAGTATGTGTAATGAATAATAGAACTGTTCGAGCTTAGAACTCGGAATCGAATGAAAAAAGTAAAGGCTTATATAGGGGCCTGGGCCGTTCAAATTTAGATCGAGGTAGGTTCAAAAATAGAACATGAATACTGGTGGTTTACAGAGGATTAAACCCGAAAAAGTAATAAACTTTGATAGAAGTTGTCAGACTTTGAAAGATATTGTCATAACAACCATGCCAATAAAGATATACAAATTGTCAATAATCAAGCAATTTACATAATTATATAATCTGAATAACGCATCATCATACAATGCAATTTAAAGGAAAATTGCAAACAAAGGTAAAACACGCCTATTTTTATAGTATTATGTACAGAAAAGTAGAATAACAGAGCTTTGAAAGTTTGACGTTTTTAGATTCACAATAAATATTGTTCAAAAAGGATTAGAAAACAACAATAATCCAAAAATACAGAGTAATAGTATAAGAAGAGTAGAAAGGCAGGTAATGCCTATAGTTTAATGTCTAATGTAATGGAAAAAGGAAATGAAAGCATGGAAAAACAAAGATAATGTGATGAAAATGTTAATGTGGGTCCGATGAATACTAAATATATTAAGGTACTCAATTTATTACACGTAATACATGTACAACGGTACAAACGGTGGTAACACAACACCCAGACCCGAGACAATATAGAAAACTTTGATTTCTATATTGAACCGACCCGGAATCGAACCCATTCGGGAGTTGGTCCCATTGTTGTCAATTTGGGATCTGATGATGGGATCTTGGTGTAATCGAGGGAAACCTTCAAATTTTGAAGGCACGTATAGTATGTTTTTACTAAAATCTTAATGTTGACGTGTTGTTACGTCTGATAGTTAACATCTTGTGGGGCTGAGCTGATGGTGGAACTCCTTAACGCTTAGGAGTTCAGTAATTATAATGACAGAACTTATGATAAGTAGTTTGTGGCTTCTTAAAGAACAGAGTCATAATGTGCAACTCACCCCCCTCTCCTGTAATCTCTCAAAATGAAGAAATAAAATTTACTTTAAAAAAAAGTAAAAACCGACTTCAAAACCAAAATGCACTAAGTCTTTGGTTTTGAAGTCGGTTTTTTTTATCTGAAACAGTCGGAGATCAATACAATTTTCTTAATTACAAAAACCTTCCCTTTACAAATAGGTACTTTATTCGAATTTTTTCAAAGAATTTTCTAATTAATTATGTTATGTTAACGTCTTGTTTCTTTTTCAGAATCGTCAGACGATCATCAGCTAGGGGCGGTTTTCACAAAATCTCGTTTCGGTAAGCCGGCGATCCAGATGGGGCGATACCGGTTCAACAAGTGGTCGGGCAGCAATGGACGGCGCGCGCGCTGGGTCTGTGCCAAGACCTGCTACGGATGCCGCGCCAAGATCATCACCATGGATGACATTATCATCTCCGCGATATGTGTGCACAACCATTGAGTTGTATACTTTACTTACCGCTCTGATTGCATTATAAGACGCTGAACGTGTAAACGTACCATGTCAAAGATATCCTTAAATTAATTTTGAAACGTTCTATGATGACTGATATAAGAATCAATTTTGAAATATTTTTTTTATCTCCCTTGAATTTCCCACGTTTTTGTTAGTTGACGCTGTATTATGGCGGGATTAGGCATTATGTTAAATTTTATTTTGGTGTGATGCTATTGATTGCTTAGGTCGTTATTGTTTGTAAAGATGGAGAAGGCGGAATAAATTTATAGTGTATGAATACTTTCTTACTTTTTTTTATTTTTAACGTATTTGAGATGTATGAAGAGGTTGGCTTTGCTTTAAAATAAATATATATATTTCAATTTGTAGTATTTACTTATAATGAAGTTACCCCCGTTGTTGCAACAGTTAATCATCATAATAGATTTTCAATTTACTAGAAAAAGTAATCGACTGTGCATATTTTAAATAAAATATTTAAAACCTTTGGATCAAACCATCACCTGCATCTCAAGACATATTAAAGACATTTTGATACATGTATTCAAGATAATTAGTAATAATAGCGTTATATCATTAAAATATATGATAAGTGTGTATCTAAAACTTTCAGTGGCAATAATCGCAATGTCTACCCGCAGTAACCCCGTCATTCAGATAGGTCAGTATTGATTCAACCGGTGGAGCGGCAGCAAACGATCCACAACTCGTTGGATGTGCAACAAAGTCCACAGTAGCTGCAAAGCGAAGATAATGACTGTAAATGAAATCATTGTCCAGTATTTTGACGACCTCAAACACTGATTGTGTACTTGGTGTGAGGTAGTTGTTATCGTTCAGATTTCTAAAATTGTAAGCAGTAGGTGACATCTCATTTTTATTTTCCTGTCCATCCCCAGATTCTCTAAATATCCTTGAGTATTCATGGGGTTTGTGCATTTATGTTACGATGTAGTTTTTTCAGGATACAATCGAAGATGCTTTTAGAGACGTTACACACAACTTTTTTGTTTTCGACGTCTCGGAATGGGAAGCGTGTGATAGTGAACGGCATTCGACAGTCACCGATATAACAAAAAAAAAACCGACTGACTGATGACTGAAGAGATCTGCTGAATGTTGTTTACACATTCCAGATCCGATTTTTGCTGTGTCCAGATACGGGAAACCAGTGATCCAGTACGGCCGGTACCGGTACAACAGAAAGGCCAGCCCTAAAGGCCCGCGCGCGCGGTGGGTCTGCGTGAAGGAGCGCTCCACCCAGTGCCGAGCCAAGATCATCACTATCAACGACGTCATCGTCTACCATGATAATGAGCATAACCACATGTGATCTCACCACAATCAAGCTGTGCTATTACGTAATTTATCCAATGGATTCCATGTGAATAAGGATAATTTATGAAATATGTTTCTAAGTCCCTTAATACATGTAAACCAAAAGATTATCAGAATCATGACAAATGAACAATATTTTTTGTATAACTTATCTCAGAAAGCATGTCTTGCATGTAGCATGACGTAGTGCATGTGCAATACGCTATTGTCTCTCTCTTATTAACTTTTGTTTAAACATGAAAATGTGGTTTCAATCAAGTATTTCACGTTTCTTAAATCGTGTTATTTGATTAAATTAACGCAATATATTTGTTTTAACAATAATTTGCTCAAAGTATTTTTACAAACTTAAGACGAAAAGAAGGCAAGTATGCGCGCTAGAGCCGCCCGAAGCGAACTGATCAAGCGCACGCGTCTGTCTTAGAGATATCTATTTTGTATTTTTAAATTCACGATATAGTTTATTGGAGGTAATTTATTAAAATATATTAATGCATAATTTATTCAAGGAAAACAGTAGAATACCATCAATAAAATATGAAATTGTAACAGAAGTATTTGATTCAATGTGTCGCACTATCTCTAAAAGTTTGTGTTTCTTGAATTGTCATTATTTTCTTCACTCCCCTTACTTTAACTGTATGTATAGTACCTATGGATCCTGTGATCCACATCGGGTATTACCGCATGAACATGTGGAGTGGCAGCCAGGGTTCACGAATCAGGTGGATTTGTGTGAAGGTTCACTCCGGCTGCCGCGCCACGCTGGTCACCTACGATAACATCATCGTCAAACTAAAGCCGCACAATCACTGAGATGGTTGACTGGGAGATAATTCTATTAGCATTAAGACTACCTTTTGTAAACTTTTATTTGTGCAATAAAGTTCCAAATAAATAAATGGATGAATGGATCCAACCTCTGAAGTTGTTTGGGTGTCCCGTGATCCATATATGACAGACTGGCTTAATCAGCGTGTAGAGCAACAGCCAGGGTTCACCAGTTTTGGTGATCTGTGCCAAAAAGGTAAATATGGACTACCCCGCTACCTTGGTCACCTGCGACAAAGTTATAGTCAAATTATGACAAATTGTAAAACAAAGGACGAGCCTGAATCCAAGAGGGTGATTAAGAGTTGAGCCTGAATACAGGAAAAATTATAAAAAAATAACTTTTTTTATATTTTCCTGTATTCCAAAATTGATTGACAGTCAATCCCTTGAATTTCCCTTGTCCTTTTTTACCCCCTGTATAAATTATACTATTTTAAAGCCTACATGCCGATTTACACGGATTCATGAAATTAAATTACTTCTCATTTACGTGTGACATTAGGCTAATTGAGAAGTTTAATTAATGAATTTATTGACTTTCAACTTTATTTTCGCTCCAGTCGTTTTCTTCCTTAACTGCTCCCTTTACATTTTACTATGCAAAGCATCATATACTGTTGCAGGTTTAGCTTTACCCATGTAAGTATTTTCACTATAAATAGAGGCTGCAGGGCCATGAATACAGTAAAATTATTTAACTTATAAGTAATGGCAAACTTTGTCATTTGTTGCAGAGCTCCATCATGGCAAAGCCATATTTGAGCGTATTATAAATTGGGAACCGCGTTTTGCACCACGACGGTCACCGTTACTGCAAGCACGAGACGAACAAGAACGACTGCGTCCGGTGGGCCTGCGCAGCCAAACACCGGCATGGGTGCAAAGCCAGCATCACCACGTTCAACGATATCATTATCACCGTCAGGGCACAACATAACCACAAACCATCGACATGTTTATTCGTAAACGTTTTAAGAAAGCCATATTGTTTTTTTTTTAATCAGCCCTTACAGAAATAAAGCAATAAATAATTTACGAATAAAACGTACTAATAAAAAAAACTAATGTAAACAAGGATTGCTTTATATGCTGAAATTACACTGATTTTAAAGTTCATTTTGTTTTCTTCTGAATAAACTCAATGATAATCATGAATTACGATAAACGGATAGATTTAAGTGATCATTAATTCAGAGTTGGTACCTACTGTTAGACGGATAATCGATAATGGCATTACTATGGTAGACAACACTAGCACTCATGGACAGCAATGTCAAGTACAATTTATCTAACAGTTCTAGTGTTAGATAGATTGTATTTGACATTAGATTGTGTGTTGTGGAATTGTTCTGCGTAATTTTACTTACTGCATCAAATAATGTTTAATTATAACTTATGTCAAGGAATTAGAATATTAATCAATACACCGAGTTATCTTTTTCACTACTAACCAAATTAAAGACTCTCAACAATTTTCTGGTTTTTGAGTATAAAGGCCTCTCAAATTGGAGAAAAGTTCCCTTTTATAGCAGACCAAACGCCTTTTTTGAGTTGTCAATTCTGCAAGCCTGTCATACAAATAGAAGGGCGCACGTCACTACCGTTTGTGACAACATCGTCAACGCTTCAGTCTTCTTCTATTAGTACAGCGACTTCTAAGAATAAAAGGCTGCATTATTTTATGCATATGTTATGAACCAAGTGATAAATTGAGCAGTATACAAAATGCCCGGTCATTATGAAAAATACCCAATATGAGAGTGCAATTTGATAATAATTATTCAAATAATCAAATTGATCGGGCAGTATACATATCACCCATCGCCTTTTGGGCAGAGTAATACGAGGGTCGAACTGAAAGTTCTTAGAAAATCAAAAACTGATTACATTAGCCAGTTATTAGTTTTATTATATTTTTTCAAAATATTGTCCATTGACGTCAATACACCGCTGCATGCGATGGAACCACTGGGAAAAGCACTTTGCCCACTCGTCCTTAGGGGTCTCTTCAATGACATCGCGATACGCAGCCACCGCTTCTTCAGCATTCATAAACCGCTTTCCTTTAAGTTTTTCTTTACTTTTTATTTATTTATTTATTTAAACTTTATTGCACTGTAAAATGTACAATTGGCGGACTTAATGCCTTATGGCATTCTCTACCAGTCAACCACCTGGTAATGCAGAGAGTTTAATTAGTGGCGGAATATTAATGATAAGTGAGAGGAATGGTACAAAAAAAAGAAGTAAAATGCACTAACATAAACATACATACTAATATTACACAAATATATAATAGGATACATAAGCAAAATACTAATAAACATACATAGAATACATATACTTAATAAATACAAAAATATGAATGATAAAAGTGATGATATTGATGACATCCAAAAAAAACACAAATAAAAGAAAATGGTTTTTAATTCTGAGGAGAGCCAAGGTTAAGATAGTGGGTGCGGAGAGACTTTTTGAAAGTGAATTTGTTGGGGGACATTCTGATTTCATTGGGGAGAGAATTCCAAAGTCGAATCGCAGAGATGGTGAAAGAGTCCGACATAAAGCCGGTCTTGAAAAGAGGTGTGTAAAGAGTGAGATTATGGGATGAGCGAAAGTTGCGCGAAGTGGTGGAAGCCAGATAGTTGAAGCGCTGTGCCAAATAGGTCGGAGAGTGAGGGTTACGAAGTATGTTGAAGAGAGTGCACAGGATTCTTATTTCTCTGCGATGTCGGATGGGAAGCCATTTAAGCTTTTAAGCCTTGTGATTTTTATTTATTTTTGGAAATAAATAAAAATCACAAGGCACGAGGTCGGGGCTATACGGCGGGTGACCCAGTAATTCAACGTTTGATGTCGCCAAATAGTCGATCGTTCGCTTGGCGGTGTGCGACGAGGCGTTGTCGTGGTGAAGGAGGATCCTACTGCGAGGTCGTTTCTCTCGAACTTTTTCCAAGACAAGTGGCAAACAATTGGTAGTGTACCATTCTGCAGAAACTGTTTTTTGATCCTCTAACACAATTGTTGCGAAATGACCTATCCTTCCAAAGAACGAGGCCACCATTTTTTTTCCCGCACTTCGATCTCTCTTCACTTTAGTTGGCAACTCCTCGAAAGGAAACACCCACTGAGCAGATTGTCTTTTGGTTTCAGGATCATAACAGTAAATCCAGCTTTCGTCACCTGTTAGTATGTCGAACACAGCATTTGAGTCACCTCCGTTAAATCTTTCAATCACTTTACGGCACCAATCCACACGATGGAGTTTTTGAGCCTTAGTCAAATTATGAGGTATCCACCGGGCGCAAAGCTTCCTGACCGCTAAATGTTCGTGGAGGATTTTGTGCACTTGACTCATACCGATGCCTAAGCTTGTCCGAATATGCTGATAGGTCACTCTTTTGTCAGTCTCTATCATACGCCGCACAACACAGATGTTATTTTCAGTCGTCGCCGTAGAAGGCCGTCCCTCACGTACATCATCAGTGAGATTAGTGCGACCACGTTTAAACTCATTAAACCAGTTGTAAACAGTCGCACGAGATGGGGTTTCATCGTGAAAGGCCAATCGTAGTCTATCATAACTTTCTTGTTGACTTAAATGACATCGAAAGTCATAAAAAATCATTACACGAAAATTTTCTCGTTCTCCTTCGTTAAATTCATGTTGACGTGACACAGACAATTTTCAATTTGCCGCCAAATCGTAAAACAAATGACAAATGAATGAAATATATACTCAGTAATATTGGCAAAGAGTTTTATTTTCAAATTTTAGAATATTTTTTTTATTATATTGTTTATAAGTGGCCAGTTCTAAGAACTTTCAGTTTGACACTCGTACAAACATATTTTATTACTATTTTTTTGTTGTTATTGTTTTTAACTTAAAATAAACTTAATATTGAACCACTTGAATAATCAGATTCATTATACGGATTTTTTACGAAGGACTTCTACATTAAAAATCCACTACTTTTAGCATTTTAAACTTAAGGAAAGTCATATTAAAATTATAACATAAAATATAATTAAATTTAGAACAAAACTCTCACAACATATCTTTGTTTAATAGAAATGACTTATTATTATAATGCGTACTTATCTCCCCGCCCTAGAACCGCGTTAAATATAGCTTTATTATCAAATTGTCCAACTATCCTGTAGCAATATAATAATGACCGTGCAATGTGATAAATAATGAAGTTAAGATAGTTATTAATCAATTAGCCCGATAAAGCTAGACATCTATACTAATATTATAAAGCTGAAGAGTTTGTTTGTTTGTTTGTTTGAACGCGCTTATCTCAGAAACTACTGGCCCGATTTGAAAAAATATTTTTACGTTGGATAGTCCATTTATCGAGGAAGGCTTAAGGCTATATAACATAAAGATACGACTCATAATACCACAGTAGCAATGAAAAATGTTGCGAAAACGGGAGAAAGATATTCCTTTTAAGAGCTTCCGCAGCGTACACTGCGAAAACCGCTTAAGTTACACAAAAATCATGTATGACAGGATTGTTCAACATTAAGAGTCCGCGACAGCATATGTCTATCTTTTATGGTTGACTTACTACAACCCATTTTATGTTAATGAATTTGTTAAAAAAATAATGCATTATTTTTAGAGGTGTATTATACACACAGGTATTTATTCTTATCAAAATAAATACATTCATCATCACGAGCATTTCATTTAGAACAAAGTTGCCCTTTATTTCATTTAAATTCAATAAATATCTTAGGAGCTATCACAGTTTTAACATAACTCCGCACCAAAATAATGTTCGCAGCTAAAGTACGACGTGCGCTTGCGCTAATATCTATACTAATATTATAAAGCTGAAGAGTTTGTTTGTTTGTTTGTTTGAACGCGCTAATCTCAAAAACTACTGGCCCGGTTTGAAAAATTATTTTTACGTTGGATAGTCTATTTATCGAGGAAGGCTTTAGGCTATATAACATAAAGATACGACTCATAAGACAACAGCAGAAATGAAAAATGTTGCGAAAATGGGAGAAAGATATTCCTTTTGAGAGCTTCCGCTGCATACGCTGAAGAAACCGCTTCAGTTACACAAAAATCATGTATGACAGGATTGTTCAGCATTAACAGTTCTATGATAAAGTCTGCGACAGCATATGTCTATCTTTTATGGTTGACTTACTACAACCTTTTTTATGTTAATAAATTAGTAAAAAAATAATGCTTTATTTTTAGAGGTGTATTATACACACAGGTATTTATTCTTATCAAAACAAATACATTCATCATCACGAGCATTTCATTTAGTACCAAGTTGCGCTTTACATCATTTGATTTCAATAAATATCTTAGGAGCTATCACAGTTTTAACATAACTCCGCACCAAAATAATGTTCGCAGCTTAAGTACAACGTGCGCTTGCGCTAATATATTATAAAGCTGAAGAGTTTGTTTGTTTGAACGCGCTTATCTCAGGAACTGCTGGACTGATTTGAAAAAATATTTCTGTGTTGGATAGCTTATTTATCGAGAAAGGCTTTAAGATATAAAACATGTCGCTGCGACGGGAGGGGAGGGATCAAACTCAAAACGCGCGGACGAAGTCGCGGGGGACCGCTAGTGATATTATAAAGCTGAAGAGTTTGTTTGTTTGAACGCGCTTCTCTCAGGAACTGCTGGACCGATTTGAAAAAATATTTATGTTTTGGATAGCTTATTTATCGAGAAAGGTTTTAGAATATCACGCTCCGACGGGAGGGGAGGGGGCAAATTCAAAACGCGCGGACGAAGTCGCGGGGGACCGCTAGTTATTCATAATGCTCGTGCATTATAAATAATGCCCGCATTAATCACCTGGTCCATAACACATATACTCATAGTTAGTTTGTCTTTCAATTTTTGGCTTGAAGTAGTTTGACTAATGAGTAGCATTTGCGTTAAATTTAAGTTTTTGTCTGGTAATTATTTTTTTATGTAAATAAATTAATAAAATACTAAGTCACACGTTAAACCTAAACTTTATTTTTTAATTACAGAACCGTTATTCACAACTTCACGATTCGGCTATCCAGTCCTACTAGTAGGGGGACACAGGTACAACCGCCACAGCAACTATAAGGGTCCTAGGGCTAGATGGGTGTGCACGAAGATCTCCGTCGGCTGTAAATCCCACGTTGTTACTGTTTTTGACAAGATCGTCAGCGCTCATTACAAACATTCTCATGATTAGACAAAGTATATTAATTAAGTTATTTTTAGTATTTTTTTATTTTATTTTATTATTTGACCATATTTTCTAACATTATATTTATGTAAATTTGTGAAATCAGGATCTGTAATGTCTGAATACAAACGAATGTGATCAAATGTGTGTGAATTTGGACTTACATGTTCGGGCTTCCTACATTATGGAAGTGTACCAATCTCTTCAGACAGAGCACTTCGTATCATTATGATATAAGTTTACGTACAGGTAAGTTTGTACTAATCATAATCGCCCCTGTATTTTGAATACGAATTAATAACTCTGAAGCCGACGTTATAAACTCTAAAATTAACAACGAGTACCACAATACAGACCCAAATCTCACTACATCACGATTTCGCAAGCCTGTCTTACAAACAGGGAGTCACAGGTACAACCGAAACAGTCGGTACAAAGAACCCAAAGTAAGATGGGTCTGTACCAAGATATCTTCCGGGTGCAAAGCTTACATTACGACGATTTTTGGAAAAAGCTTTAGCTATTAAGTAATTACCACTCAGGTTTAAGTTTTCAGTTAGGTGACCTCAGCTGTATTTTAATGTTAAGTAATAACTTTATTATAAGCAGTGTTATTCATCAATTTGAATTTAAAAATGTAATTTGGTTAAAATGATGGATATAAATAGAATAAATTTATTTAAACTTTGTCTGGTGAATCAAGTTTAATATTTCCCTATCTTTATCGCAAAAATGGGTAGGTAGGTATTATATGATATTATGTCGCTTTTTTGTGATCACTGACATATCATTAGCGTACACTTTTTGTATTAATGTACGTAACTCCTATTACAGAACATGATTTTGAATTTACAAAGACTCAATTTGGGAACCCACTGCTGCGGTACGGCAAATACAAATTCTGTCGGATACAGAAGAACGCGACTGGCGCTAAAATTAGATGGCAGTGCAATAAGGTCACCAGCAAACAGTGTCGAGCTAGAATCACCACTTTTGGCGATATTATTTTGAAGACTATCAATTATCATAACCATGATCCGTAAGAAGTAATTCAAACAAACGGCAATCAATTTTCGTAATTATGAGTAAATTATTCTTTACTCTATGTATTTTTCAGTTATAGGTAGGTGTGTCAGCTGATGTATTTGCTGTATAATTTGTCTTCTGTATAAATAATAATAATAATACTAAATATTATTTTTTGCAAACCATATACAACGAATAATTACAGAAAACATCTTAAATTTAACGTAGGATCATTAACGTAGGATATATTATAAAAATAATACAGTCTGAATTGTATTAGCTATTACTATTGTACCTGTATTGATTACGTAAAAAATTTAGGTATATGTTTAGTGTTCACCCACTCATTTCCATTATACTTTTGGCCTAACTATTTTACTGCAGTTTTAAATATAACTATTTAATTATATTTTAAACTTCACGTATGAATATATTTCAACATTAAATTAATGTAGGTTTATAGTAATCAATACTCATAAATATTTAACAAAGTGCAAGTCATTTGGAGTTAGAACTTAAGCTTATTGAAAATCACGGTAAAAGCCGAAAAGAAGCGGTGGCGTTGCACCAAATGACACTTCCGCGCAACGAACGAAAACGAGGTAATGATAAGTTAAAATGTACATTTTTGCTGAAGTTATATACATAAAGTACATGTAAAAAGTATTATGTGTTTCATAATATCTTCATACATCCTATTCACGCTTATTATTAGTTTTGTCTTACCAGTGGTTGTCCTGGTAGATGTGTCCTTTTTTGTAAAGTAAAACGTTGTGCTACTACAGGGGAAGTAGAGTTCATGACTTCGTGCCAAGGGAATCCGATGATGCGCTACGGCAAATATCACTTAAGCCTTCTGAAAGCCACAGCGAACGCCGTGAAGCAGCGGTGGCGCGCCTCCCTTCACATGGTAGAACTAGAAGTAATAAAGTTTAAAGGTATACATAACCACTGAAGTTTCATAAATACATATTAACATTATTACGAGTTTTTATTACTTGCAAATGTGGTATCCACGAAATCAAGCAACAAAACAGTAAAATCGTAGTAACGTTTCTTAAATACCTTAGTACAAGATATGTGGCGTAAGTTTGGTCCTTTTCAGAGGTTATTGATTGGAGCCGTAAAAATAATCTGAACATTTTTTAGTTTTTGAGTCAGTTCTATTTCCACAAAGCCAAGCATATAAATCAAAAGCACATTGTGCTAATTATCTTTATTTAAAAAATATATAGCATGTTTCTTAAAGCAAAATTGTTTATCTTTAACCAACAACGTCTGTCTTCTAAAAACGTGGGTCGAATAACGACAAAAAGTCACTTCCCATACTAAATCAATCTCGTTACCCGTCAGATTTCCAGACCCATGTTTCTAGGAGGACTAGTAAAATTACTAATTTGAAATAGCGTCCTTCATTTATCAGGTATTAATTATTGAAACACCTTGTATTATTAAGTTTGTCTCGATCATAACCAAAAAGCATTATCATTAGTTAACCTGACTGTCTACCAGACACAGGGGAGAAGCTGATCTTCATAGCATTGCAACGTGGCGACTCCAGTATTCGTGTGAATCAGCATCAGTTCAGGCTGGAGAGCAAGAGCCACGGGCCCAGGAACCGTGGTAATGCACCAAGTCAGTTCACGGGTGTCAAGCTTATGTTGTTACTATCTAACTATCTATAATATTATCATCGTTAGGACTTACGACGAACATGTCCGTTATGACCACGAAATTTCCACAACTTTACACTAAAAGGTTTCCTCTTAAACATTTTGTCCACTGGAATAAAATGTGCATGTCGCGAAAGTGGCTGATTTTACTTTAGTTCAACATTAGAATGATGAAAGATTTTTAGTTTTTTCTATTAAATCTAAAATACAGAAATCATTAAAACAAAATCTGTTACTGGTATAGCTAATATTGCCTACAATTCTACATTTTTACTATGTAATCGGAACCAGTTAGAGTCGCTTGTCGTGGAAAATAATAATGTGCGTTGGGATAGGAGTGCCCACCAATTAACTTTATGCAAGTGTTCAAAATTTTAGTTCAAAATTATACTAATCTTTCATACTACTGCACTTGCTTAAATTGTATCCATTTATTTGCCATTTTACAAAAATACTCACTTTAAAGAAGCTCTATAATAAAGCTATACTTATTTATGTATTTCTTTATGATCACGACCACCTTATACTCTAACCATCTTCTATCCCAGTACCCAGACCCAGTATCCATTTATTTGCCATTTTACAAAAATACTCACTTTAAAGAAGCTCTATAATAAAGCTATACTTATTTATGTATTTCTTTATGATCACGACCACCTTATACTCTAACCATCTCCTCCACAGGAGAGGTGGTGTTCATAACCTCCCGCCGGGGCAATTCCATGATCCGTCTGGGCGACTATCACTTCCGGCTGAAGAACAAGAGCCTCGGCCCGAAGCGGCGGTGGACCTGCACCAAGTGGGACGAAGGCTGTCGCGCGCTCATCACCACTATAGATGGAGTCACCGTTGAATGCAACAACGTGCACAATCATCTGTGAAATCGTTAGTATAGTCGGCGAATATTCAACTGAGTTCTGCCAGTGTCATATCTTACTCGCTTACACTTACAGAAAAAGTTGCATATTTCCGTCTCTGTATTTTGTAATTGTTATTTGATCTTTACTGTCACGTGTTTATTTTTTTGTATTTCGAACAAAACACACACACACACACACACACACACACACACATGCATAGTACAACGGACGGACAGACAAATGTTATCATGTGTATTGGTGTGGATTATAGTAAATAAAATATAAATCGGGAATTGCTGTAAGCTTTACATAAATAATATAATTAAGAGGTGTTGGAGTAAATTCTTTAAAGAGATTCTGCTCTTTTACTTTCTCTATCTCGTAAAGAGGTCGAATGAAGACTCCATTGAGTAAACTTTTTGAGTTTTCTACAAAAAAAGTTCACTCAATGTAAACGTAAATACATAGGAAAATACGAAAAAAAAGACGTGTGGCACTCGGAGACTGCCGCGGTACAGCTATAGCATAGCATTTTTATTAACTTATGCAATTATAATTATTTATTGATTTTATTTATACAACCAATGCCACCTAAAGGCGGGTTGCTGAACTACAGAGACAAGCGTGATATTTCAAAAAGTCATTTCAAGTCCTGCTATTCATCGATAGATGGAAATACTAAAAAGTATCACTGCTGTGCCGGTCGGAGTGGGGGATTTTAGATTATTTTCATTACGGAATTTCTTGATTCGGTCTCGACGCTCAAGGCCCGCGATAGAAGCTATGCAATAGCTTAAAACTTATATGTAGACAAATCTTCTTAATCAACACTCTATGTGCCGATATTATTTTCAGAGCCGGTCTTCGTCAAATCGAGCCGAGGAAAATTAATGATAAGAATGGATGGAAATAATTTCTATTTGCACAAACACTCGACAAGGATAGAAGATGGAAAGAAGAAACAGAAATGGTTATGCACCAAGACACATATTCGTTGCAAAGCGTATGTTGTCACTTTGGATGATGAAGTCATTAGAGAAAAAGAACATAACCATTAGTGTTTTTTATAATATATGTATATGTGTGATATATGTATTCGAAACAAAGGAATTAATGGGATAATAAAACAGTGCAGTAAATATTTGTTTTATTCAACAAATCCTGTGATTCGGTTTATCCTAATTTCTTGAAATAAAAAGCTCTATATCCAGATTTATTGTACATCATTCTCAAATATTAACAAATCAAGAAGATAACAGTTTTATAGCTATTTTGATTTACTGTACGAAATAAATAAATAATAATAAATATTTGACAACATTACATACATTGCTCCGATCCCAAGCTAAGTAGCTAAAACACTTGTGCTATGGAAACCGGAACCCGACCGGGAATCGAACCCGGAATCTCACGAGATGGCGACGAAGAAATCAGCGATTAAAGAATTATATCCTATTCCAGATGTTCAATATGCCAAGTTTGTGACATCACGAAAAGGCTACCCTATGGTGGAGTATGAAGGCAACCGGTACTTCTTGCGGAAAACCAAGCTGAACAACATGATGAATGAGAGGAGATGGCGCTGCAACCACTGGGCCAGGGGCTGTCGGTCCATGATGGTCACCTACAGAGACCGCATACTGATGGTTCGGAGTGACCACATGCACTGGTGAAGTTTGCCATAGATACAAAGACAAAATCACGTAGCTGTCCAAGATTTAACATCTAACCTTATTTAAACTAATCATGAAACACATTTTCAAAACACTTGTTGTTTGATAATTATATCCGTTATATCTTTAATCCGCGTACATATACATTATTATCTTAAGCTAATAGGCATAACACCTGCTTTTGTGGCACATTTTCGTGAAATTTTACATAAAGTGGTCTGAGTTGGTAGATTTAAATATTTTTTTCTTTAATCATTTATGTTGGAATTATTTGTCATTAAAAACAATTCCATCAAACAACAATAGGTTCCAAAGTTATCACTATTTGACTTTTAAAACTATAATATTTGTTTGTATATATAAATATGAGTGCAATTTTAATGTTCTATTTTACAGTAATGTTCGCGAGATCGAAATTCGGGAACCCAATTATAGCGCATGGTAACCACAGATACGGCCTTAAAAATAAGCGTGGAAACGTTGAGAAGAAACGCAGGCGCTGCAATAAATTTAGTTATGGCTGTCGGTCCTCAATGATCCGATTGAAAATCAGATCGTCTTCCAAAACAATAAACATACTCATTATTAGATGTGTGGCCAACACTTTGCATTTTTTTTTAATTTTATCTAACTATGTATTGTTTTTGATTGATTTTTTATGTCTAATGTTATATATCTCTTGGCTAAGTGTTGATACTACGGTACCTGTGTGAAAGGTTTTGAGCTACCTTTAGTTTATTGACGCCGTATTTCTTACCTTTTCATATTTCATTTGTTTTATTTATACCGTCTATTCACGTCGTCGCTTTAAAAGTTAATGCCAATCTATTGTTTTTTGGTTTGATTGAATTGTGTTAAGTTTAGTGCTTGCAAAGCACTGAAAAATTCAACAGGCTTGCGAAAACGTAGCCAAGTGGTATAGACTACGCCCGGAAAGCTTAAGACACAGGGTTTGATTCCTTATCTGACACGGTTGTATGCACAAGCTTAAACAAACTTGTGAAATAGATGATTTGTTGATTGCAGAAGTACAATTTATTGCATCGTGTTATGGCAACCGCATGCTGTACGTGGACGGCTACAAGTTCAAACGCCACAAGCACAGCAGCCGCCGCGGCCTGGACAGGTGGGTGTGCGCCAAAGCCAGCTCCTCCTGGTGGTGCAAGGCCGCCATCAAAACTGTCAACGACGAGATTGTATATTGCAATAACGTACACAATCATTAACATTCGATTCATCTAGAGTTTTAGACCGTTGATATTAATAAGTATGATTTTCATTTTTGTATTTAATTGACTTAATCCCCTTATAGCAACTTGTTGTGTGCCAAATAAAAATAATGATGTTTCAGTTATCTATCCTTTGTTTCAATTGAATAGCACATAATAATAAACTTTAATCTTTTTCGGTTTCTTATGAATTTGACAGTGCATAATTAATAATGGAATATAAAATGCAGCAGCTCACTTATATTTGCTCATGAGGTTTGGTTTTATCTTCAGTTGAAAACTTGTAACCACTGCATGCGCGAGAATAAAGAGCCTATCTAATTGATTTGTTTATTTCAGAAGTGCAATTCATTGTGTCACGTTATGGCAACCGCATGTTGTTCGTGGACGGCTACAAGTTCAAACGGCACAAACACACCAGCCGCCGCGGCCTGGACAGGTGGGTGTGCAACAAAACTAGCTCCAGCCGGTGCAAGGCCGTCATCAAAACCGTCAACGACAAGATTGTGTATTGCAACAACCAACACAATCATTATAAATAATACAATTAATTTAAATATGCACTCGTCGATTTACCAGAATCGTATTTGTAATTAGTTGTTTGCGTAATAAAATGATTAACATTTTTATATTTTTTCATTGAATTTTATTTAAAATTGCACATAGTGTCTGCATGCTCTACGTAAACGGCTGCAAGTTCACACTCCACAAACACACCAGCCGCGGATTTAAAACCAGATGGATGTGCTCATTCACGGAAAAATGCATCCCTATATCACGACAGTGCTTAATGTACACAACCACTGAAAGTTTATCATATCCGATAAAAAAACTTGTATGAGGTTCACATCATTCTCAATATTCCTGTTCAACAAATCGATTTACTAAGGAAGATACTTTCATTAAACGATATTTGAATTGAATAAGACATGAGTTTTGATATTTAAAACGCAGTAGTTCGTTTACGTTTCTTTCGTTTGCTTATTACCTTAGGTTTTGTTTTATCTCTCGTTCCAAACATTGTAAGTTTGAAGTTGGAGTTAGTTTTTTATTACAGAAATGATCCAAAAAACAACCAAAATTGTTGCAATCACAGCATATACCAGAATAAGAAGCCTATCAAATAGATGTTTTTTTTTTGGTTGATTTCATTACACCAAATCAGGGCAACGCATGCTCTGTCGCGAACACTTGCACGTGTGCGCGACTTGTAGGCTTGTGTGTGGGTGGGTGCGCGTCAAAAATAGTGGCACCCATTGCAGCGCCGTTCTCAAAACCGTCAAACCGTTCTCGAAACAAAAAGATGTGATTGTTTTGCAAAAATGAACACAATCACTAACGTAATAGGTTAATCAAATAAGAGTAGAGGGAATTTGAAGGAACACAATTTATGACTTCGTAACTTTGTTTGGACTAGTAGGAAGGTCAACATATCAAAAGGCTCAACCCGTACTCCTTAAGCCGGGCGGACGAGGAGTAATTTTTATAGTTTTTCGCTTAACTATCGAGAACTATCGGAAATGATAGGTGATGAAATTTGCTAAACTTACTCAAATTTTATACCAACTCCAAAAAAACCGGGCAAGTGCGAGTCGGACTCGCACACTGAGAGGTTCCGTGCCACCCTTAAATTGAATTCGGAGTCCACTTAATACCACCTAGCGAAAATATCACAATGTTTTGTGAAATAAGTTAGAGGGGGGGGGGGGGGGGGGGGGGGAGGCTATTTTACAACTTCTGAATCGTGTTTATCTTATGTGTTAGAATTTAAGAAAAAAAAATTAAAAACCTAAAAGTCATTTTAAAACACCTATCCATAGACACGCATAGGATTGAGTAAAAAATTTTTTTGGTAGAATACCTATTAAGGCTTCTAAATACGTGTGCTAAATTTCGTTAGTTATGTATGTTTGTTTATCCGCTTTGTACTTTTTGAGGTATGTGTCAAAAGAAATACTATGAAGTAAAAAATATCATTAGCAAAATTTTAAATCGCTTTTAAGTAACTCCATAACAAATGCTCCAAAAGGCAAAAAAGACTCCGAAATTATTTTTTGAAATAAGAAGAAGACAAAGGTGTTATTACAGCCTTTTTTTCCTTTTTGTCAAGACGAGAAGACAGTTATAAAGATTGCACATAATATTTTTTAATCCATAGTATTTCTTTTTTCCCATATCTCAAAAACTACTTAATCAATTTTGATGATACACTTGCCCGTATAAAAAAAGAATAACCTCGAAACAATATCTTGATGTCAATCAATTCGTAAACAAACGAAAAAAAAATACAAATATTAAACATACACTTGCAAAATTTTACACATTTATACGGACGCCTAAATAGATACCACCACCATACTCAAATATTATCCAATTCTAACGACGTTAAAAAATACAGGGCGAATTTGAAAACGGTTTAAAACTGGACTGAGTAAAACTTGCAGCACATCTTATTAGCTTTGATTTTGTAGAAGGCCTCACCTAGCTAGGTCGCATAGTTTCCGATATAAATGAGAAAAACCTAACAATCTCCCCCACCTTCCGGCTCAAAAGGTACAGCCTGGGACTTTTGATATGTTAACCTCTTCACAAGTCGAAAAAATGTTACGAAGTCTAAATTTCCTCTACAATCCTTCGTTGACTGAGCTATAAGCACAAGAAGGTTCTAGTTATTTCAATTTCTATTTTCTGGATGCGTTCATATATTTTGCCACGGTTCACTGTACATCTGGGAGAGAGCCCGCCAAAGACGAGTCCAGCGAAGCGCAAGGCAACCTGGAACAAGAAAGTGTTTCGTCGGTTTTATTGAAAGCTTTTAAATTCGGTTTGAATTTTTTTTACTCAAAATAATTAGTCATATAGGCATAATTGCTTTTGCAGATTTTTCAACTAAAGTAGATTATTTAAATGAGGTACTTAATTTTAGAAGAGGTATTTAACTGACTCATTTGTTGCAGTGCCAAAGTATATGAAGTCCCGGTGGGGAAAACCGGTGATCCAAATCGGGAAGTACAGGTTCTCCCGGCACACTTCATCCAAGGGGTCGAAGTCCAATGTGAGATGGAACTGCACTAGATGGAGCTCCGGCTGCAGAGCTTTCCTTGTCACGGATAATGACAAGATCGTCAGTATCGGAAACCAGCACAAACATGACCACTAGAGAGTGCTTCATCTTGTTGTTGGTTTTGTCGTGAGAAGAAACTGTATTTAGAACTACAACTGCGTAGTTTTTCTCGTCAATGTTCACGAAAGCATCGTCAGAATCGGAAATTAAAAAAGTAGTTTTTTATCTCCTTTTTTTGATTTTATCGTGAGGAGTAACTGTAGCTGAAGCTTCAGCTCTGGAACTTTCCTAGACTTCGAGAGTGACGATCGTCAGTTGGAAATCAACACATAAATTGTTGCCGATCATACGATATACTATAAATGTATATGTCTTGTAGGACCCTCATGTTTTTGTGTAGAATCATGTGTTTGACTCGAATCCTAGCTGTTTGGCCATTCATACATGAATATTAATGGTTCATGCCTTAAACTTTATTTTAGATTAGAATACCCAGTCGCAGCTTAACATGCCTTGAATTCGTTGTTGAGTTATACACAAATCAGTACAATGGCCCGATTGTGAGGCTAAGTGCGGAAAACACCCCAGCCAAACTAACTATACACAAATCATTTTGTAGCTAGGTGGTTGTCTTTTAAATGGTGGTTGTCTTTTAAATCAATCAGTATAGGTATAATTTTTATTTTTAGAAAATCGTCTTATCTTAATAAATATTTTTTTACCTTGTTATTGTTTCAAATTCCTAAATATGGTGTGTGCTAATGTAAGAGTATTATAGCTAGAATACCTTTTAAAATGTTTTAGTCACTAAAAATCAATCGTAGCAGGTAATGAATGGTACAAACTTTCGCGAAAGTTTATTAATATGAATGTGCATGCATGAAAGTACGTAAGACGTATTCATATTATGTTATGATGCCGCAGCTAGTCTTAAAATTAAGAATTAAAATATAAAGTTATTTCAGTTTTCGTCTCTTAACTTGTATGTGCCCAGCCATATCTATAAGAAATAATCATTAAAATTTACGTATCCTACCGTGCAGTTCAAATTATTTTTTTAATTGTTTCATTTCATTTATTATTAAGGTATTTATTTACACTTTGTTGCATGACCAAAACAATAGGTGGACTTAACGCCATATGGCATTCTCTACCAGTCATACCTTTGGGCTAAGCAGAAATGATTGTGGGCGGTGCGAAAAATAAAAAGAAAGTGAGTTACTATTACAAAAAAGTTACATTCAACAAAGGTTTTATCTACTTATAGCGTTCCATTCATTTCTAACTGATTTTAACTACTGGCTATATTACTGTTGTTGGGACCTTATTGATTTCAAAAATTTATTATTTCTTAATTTTTAGGACCAATATACTCGTTCAACAAACGCGGGCATCCGTACGTCCAAATCAGTATATACCGATTCTACCGTGACAAGGGATACCTGGGGCCGGGAGTTTCGTGGACCTGCGCTCAAAAATACCGTCTTGGATGTAGAGCCACCATCAACCACTATCAAGGACGAAATAGTGGAGACTACAAATGAACATAATCATTAGCTAGAATTTTACTTTTTTATTGATTGTTTTTGTGGCTTAAATGTCATTTCGGGTAATAATTATAATTAAAAAACGTAGCTTTATTACATTTTGAGGCTAATTGCATGGCAGTATTGCCATGGGTTGCATCGGTTTTAATATTAGGACTACTTAATCATAATGTGTGTCAAAAACGAACGAAATATTATGTACAATACTTTATTACGTACTTAAAAGAGTTTTCCAAAAGTTTTTTTGTTATAATAAATTAGTAGGTAGATTAATTTATTATGAACATAGAAAATAATATGTTTTGACTAACTGTTAATAAACACACATGTAAAATAGATAAATAGTCAGCTCTTTGATAAAACTAAATGTCATATTAATATGGTATATCTTTTATGGATCAGTAGGATAATCTAGGTTAAGTGTTCAACAAAATCCATTGGCAAAGTTTTATGGCTTTTAGACTTAATTGCCGTAACAGGTAATTGCTATTATAAGTACTTATACGGTGTATTAAATAGTTGATTTAATTTACGGCTAATGAATCAAATTCTTATCATGACACTTCTTTGGTTAAGCTTAGTGGTAATCTTATCTAATTGCCGTCCTTGGTATTTTCGGTATTTTGCTAATGGTCATTAGCAAGTACTCTATAAAACTATCAATTAGAAAGAAGTGTTTAAATGGATATTTAGTCAATTTATATTTTGCACTGTAGGTAATGTATCGACAGCATCCATCATCATCATCATCATTATCAGCCAAAGGACGTCCACTGCTGAACATAGGCCTCCCCCACGGCTTTCCACAGCGACCGATTACTAGCGGTCTGCATCCAGTTTGATCCTGCAATCTTTATAAGGTCGTCTGTCCATCTTGTTGGTGGACGTCCTAAGCTGCGTCTTTGGTCGAAGGGTCTCCAATCTAGAACTTTCCTGCCCCAACGGCCATCAGTTCTTCGCGCTATGTGCCCTGCCCTTTGCCACTTGAGCTTACTGATTCTCAAGGCTATGTCCGTTACCTTAGTTCTTCTACGTATCTTCTCATTTCTGATTCGATCACGTAGAGAAACACCCAGCATAGCCCTCTCCATCGCTCGTTGTGTGACTTTGAGCTTCCTTATAAGGCCTATAGTTAGAGACCATGTTTCGGATCCGTATGTCATCACTGGTAACACACACTGGTTGCAGACTTTCGTCTTCAGACACTGAGGTAAATGAGATGAGAAAACACTCTTGCGTAGTTTCCCGAACGCTGCCCAGCCGAGTTGGATTCGTCGATTGACCTCTTTCTCGAAGTTGGACCTACCCAATTGGATCACTTGTCCCAGGTAGACGTACTCGTCGACAACTTCGAGAATTGAGTTCCCAATGGATACTGGAGTGGGTACAACAAGGGAACTCGACATAATTTTCGTCTTCTCCATGTTCATTTTAAGACCCACTTGTTGGGAGACTCGGTCAAGGTCTTCGAGCATAGTGCTAAGATCGTCCAGCGTCTTTGCCACAACGACTATATCATCGGCAAATCGGAAGTGTGTGATGTATTCGCCATTGACATTGATGCCGATTCTTTCCCATTCCAGAAGTTTGAAGGCGTCTTCCAATGCCGCTGTGAACAGTTTCGGAGATATAACATCTCCCTGTCTCACACCTCTCCGCAGTGGAATCGCCATCGTATTCTGCTCCTGTACTCGACAGCATCCGTTTTTCCAATATCCATGGTTACATTGGAATTAGATCAAAATATTTAATACCTCGATTTATATACGAGTACTAGCGGTCCCCCGCGACTTCCTCCGCGCGTTTTGAGTTTGCTCCCTCCCCTCCCGTCGCAGCGTCATGTTTTATATCCTAAAGCCTTTCTCGATAAATAAGCTATCAAACACAGAAATATTTTTTCAAATCGGTCCAGCAGTTCCTGAGATAAGCGCATTCAAACAAACAAACTCTTCAGCTTTATAATAAATTAGCGCAAGCGCACGTTGTACTTAAGCTGCGAACATTATTTTGGTGCGGAGTTATGTTAAAACTGTGATAGCTCCTAAGATATTTATTGAAATCAAATGATATAAAGGGCAACTTGGTTCTAAATGAAATGCTTGTGATGATGAATGTATTTATTTTGATAAGAATAAATACCTGTGTGTATAATACACCTCTAAAAATAATGCATTATTTTTTTACAAATTTATTAACATAAAAAAGGTTGTAGTAAGTCAACCATAAAAGATAGATATATGCTGTCGCGGACTTTATTATAGAACTCTTAATGCTAAACAATCCTGTCATACATGATTTTTGTGTAACTCAAGCGGTTTCCGCAGCGTATGCAGCGGAAGCTCTCAAAAGGAATATCTTTCTCCCGTTTTCGCAACATTTTTCATTTCTGCTGTGGTCTTATGAGTTGTATCTTTATGTTATATAGCCTAAAGCCTTCCTCGATAAATGGACTATCCAACGTAAAGATAATTTTTCAAATCGGGCCAGTAGTTTTTGAGATTAGCGCGTTCAAACAAACAAACAAACAAACAAACAAACTCTTCAGCTTTATAATATTAGTATAGAAGTATAGATTCATTTAAGAAACAAGGTGACTGTTAGGTTAGCTGTGGTATCATTCATTTTCACTTTTCTACAAAGCCAATTTTCACAACATCCCAAAGGGAATCCGATCATACAAATCGGTGGATACCGGGTTTACCGTCACAGCTGCAATAAAGGAGCTGCAGCTAAGGTGTACTGGCCTTACAGTAAATGGAGGCGCAGCGGCTGCAGGGCTCGCATTACTACCTATTATAATGAAATCATTAAGGCTTCAAACGAGCATAGTCATTAGGTATAAACCAAAAAAATTACAAATTTTGGATAAAGATTGACATCTCAGCGGAGCTCGTAATCTGTTCCGTAGCACAGTTGGGGATTACGTCTGTAAGTGTATGCTCTATGGGTGTTTACATGCAGTAATATAACTATTCAAGTGTTTATTAAGGCTCAAAAACACCGTTTTGCTTCATTTATACGACTAGTGATTGTATTTTAACAGGATATCATAAAAATCATTAATTTCTTTCTTCACAAAATTTATGATTTGACGATTGTAATAAAAAACATAATAGACGTATATATATTTATGAAGCATCTTATTTGTGTGTCATTCAACCATTGCTTTAATAAGTGCTCTAAACAAACTTACTTTGGGACATTTATCACCATTTTAATCAGTTGATTTTTTTGTACCTTTGTTGAACAGTTGTACTTTTGGCGGAATTAATGCCTTGTGGCATGTCAGCCGCTTAGGAATAGAGAGAGTTTTATTAGCTAAATTAATTAATTAGTACTATTATTAGAAGTACCTACTATATTCATAAAATAAGGTAACTTTAAATGCGGGCAAATGAGTAGTGAACTCCTAAGTTCACTTTGTTTTAGGGTCAGTAAGTCAAGAACTCGAAACCCTAAGCTTTTGGATATTCCGCTCGCGAATAACGAACAATATTTCTTTGAATAACCCTATTTACAGAATGTGCCGGTAATTAATAACTTGACGTTCAGCCTCGATCTGTTTAACCAGAGCTACTGGACTTTCAAAAAATGTGTTGAACAACACATGAACTAACTTGTTTATTAAATGGTTTAAAATGTTTTAACACTCAGTGTCATATTTTATATTCATGAAGATAAAATAAGAAACCAAAAATTTGCGCACGGGAGGGGCTTGAACCAGCAACCTCTTGGCTGACCGGGTTACCGTGCTGTCAGTCTGACCTTGCGAAATTTGTGGTCTCTTATGGACTCGTCACTGATAGCACGGTAGCTCAATTAGTCGAGCGTTTGGCTCGATCAGCCCAGAAGTTGCTGGTTCAAGTCCCGCCCGTGCGCAAATTTTTGGTTTCTTATTTCATCTTTATGAATTGTTTATTAAAATTACAGTTATTGTCTTTCACATACATATAGTTCAATTATAATATTGTTATGTCGTTCATAGTTGTTTAGGTCACTCGACTGGCCATTTTCTTACTGTATGAATATTTCTAATTGTATTATTCTGAATGTTTGATTGTTACTGTGCCTTAAAAAAAAACAGCGTCTGTCCATTTGTTTTGGAAACAGAATTTTGGACAAGGCGAACTAACTATAACAGCACAACCATTAAATAAATGAAACATCAGTTTTAAAAAAAGAAAGCGTTCTTATTAATATTCAGTCAATATTCAGTTGACCTATTGTCATTTAAAGTGATTTTAGTAAATAAATAAATAAAAAGTTTATTTCTCTCCACAAACAAAGGTTCTTAAAGATAAGAAGTGCAACAGAAAAGTAAAAGTAGTACTAAC
Source organism: Pyrausta purpuralis (assembly GCA_963924145.1). Classification (NCBI taxonomy): domain Eukaryota; kingdom Metazoa; phylum Arthropoda; class Insecta; order Lepidoptera; family Crambidae; genus Pyrausta; species Pyrausta purpuralis. Next base: position 28,904,328 of record OZ001643.1, read on the forward strand.
TGCAGCCAAAGTTTGTGGGAGCTGATGCATGTACTAGGTTGAATACCTGTATTACAAGCCATCAGGCGCCACCTCTTGGTTTATAATATTCTTAATGGTACTAACACTATCTACAAGTAAAATAAATAAGTAATTAGAACAACAAATGAGAGGATAAATATACATTTAAAATGGCATGTCATGTCCTCAGTGCGTGTGTGTGCGTGCGTGCGTGCGTGTGTGTGTGTGTGTGTGTGTGTGTGTGTGTGTGTGTGTGTGTGTGTGTGTGTGTGTGTGTGTGTGTGTGTATGTGTGTGTGTGTGTGTGTGTGTGTGTGTGTGCGTGTGTGTGCGTGTGTGTGTGCGTGTGTGTGTGTGTGTGTGTGTGTGTGTGTGTGTCAGGATTTTGTGAAGTTTGTTGTAAAGGTGAGGACCTAAGAATCCGAGAAATCTTCTACTGAATTTTGTATTATTAAGTGATGTTTCTGTTACCAGATGGTTACGCCTGGTCTTTTCTGCATCAAAAGGTGTAATTTTGTGTTGCTTCATTGTGGCATGAAATACAAAAAGTTGACGTACAGTTAATACATTAGTGGCATTATAAAGTTCTTGAGTGGGGAACTGAAATGGTTTAAACCATGATACTTTAAGTACTAATCTTTGAGCTCTTTCAATTCGCATGAAGTGAGACTTAGCAGCTCCACCCCATGTGGTGATGCAGTACGTGAGAACTGATTGGCAGAGCGCAAAATAAACCATTTTAATGATATTGGTGTCCGCTATGTGCCTTAGCTGTTTAAAAACAAATATGAGTTTACGTACGCGTGATGATGTGAGTTCGATATGTGATTTGAAAGTTAAATGTTTATCTATCAAGATGCCAAGATATTTAATGCAATTTGTGTGTTCGATGACGTAGCTAGAGGTGGTGTCTTTAGCAACAATTTTAAGGTCGAGTCCCCTTATTTGTATCGAATCTCGTATTGAAAATTGAATCATCTTTGTTTTTTCTAAGTTGAGGGTTAGTAAGTTATTATTCAACCAGTTCCGGACAAGGTTGAAGCCTATTTGACCTGATCTGTAAGTATCGACCCAAGTTGATCCCGTAAACAACAGTACCGTGTCATCAGCATAAGTGATGATCTTACCATTTTGTAGTTGTATATTACAAAGATCGTTTATGTAGACGAGAAAAAGGGTAGGCCCCAATATACTGCCCTGGGGGACTCCGAAAGTGACAGGTTCATCTACGCTAATATAAGAGCCGATCTTAACTCTCTGTGTACGTCCTGTAAGGTAACTTTCGAATATGGTTAATTGTAAACCTCTTATTCCCATAGACTCCAATTTCTGTAATAGCAGGGGAATAGAGACCGTATCAAAGGCCTTTGCTAGATCTAGAAATATACCAATGCATTTAGTACCGTTATCCAAGTTGGTGACTACATGGCTTATTAGGTCATAAACAGCATCTGATGTGGATATTTTACTTCGGTAGCCATATTGGTTCACTGAAAGGAGGTTATTTACTTTGAAGAAAGTGACTAGTCTATTATTTAGTATCCCTTCGAGGATTTTTGAAAAGGCCGGAAGAATAGAAATCGGTCTGTAGTTATTTATACGGCTTCTATCCCCTGCCTTATGAATGGGTATTATCACAGCCCTTTTAAGGTAGTCTGGAAAAATAACCGTAGAAAGACACAAGTTAAATATGTAAGTTAGGGGAGGTGTTAGTATTTTTTTATATGTTTTGATAAAATTAGAGGATATGTTGTCCCATCCAGGAGCACTATCAGATTTTAACGAATTTATTAGCCGTTCAATTTCCTCTTCATCGGTATTTAGTAATACAAGTGAGTTTATTACTAAATACCGATGAAGTAGTAAGTACCGGGGTATTAGAGAAGTAATTTGTTTTAGAAAAGGGATCTGACATACGCCCGGATAGCGTAAGACACGGGGTTCGATTCCTCGTCTGTTACACAGCCAAAGTTGCTTTTTACAAGTGCAATTTATACTTTAATTTTTGTTTTATTTCAGAAGACGTAATCTACACAACGTCAATTTTCGGGAAACCGGTGATCCAGATCGGGCGCTACCGATACAGCCGAAGAAGCGACTGCAGAGGTCCGAAGGCACAGTGGGTGTGCAGCCAGTGGAGCCGCGGCTGCCGCGCGTCTATCACCACCATCTGTGATGAAATCATCAAGAGCTCCAACACCCACAACCACTAATGTGGATTGATCTAACACACGAACGGCTGTGGTTACTACAGCCACCGATAACAGGACATACTATCACACTACAACAAGGTCACAAGAAGGCTGCTGCAATGCAATGTTCTGAAAATCGACATTTAGCGTATCAACACTACAGTACTGTAAGCTGGTCATTGGTCTGCGGAGATTGGAGAATATCAAAGAACATAGATATTATTACCACAATATATTTACACGACTCAAATCTAATAACGTTGATTTAAGTTTAGTTTGTTTACATTTCTGTTAATTTCTTTATTACCTTTTAAAGCAAAAAAATATGATTACTTATAACTAAACACCAGTTTATGATATCTAGTGGCATACTAGTACAGAACCCAATTTCAAGTTAGGCCACACAGTTTTAAAGTGAAAAATGGCATAAGAAAAGGCTCATATTAAAAAAAAAAAATTACTTAGTGTTGCAATCTTTAGTTTAACTAAGTAACCGCACACCATAATTGAGTAGCTAGTTTTTGCCCTCGTGTTTCTGTTTGCCGACCTTGTGCAGTGGGTAACAAATAAAAATATTTTCAGAACTAAAATTCACACTATCTCGTTTCGGAAGGCCAGTGATGGAGTGGGGCCTGCAACGTTTCAACCACAACTTGACGCGTGCGCACGGCCTGCGTGTGTGGCGGTGCGTCAAGTGGGCCAGCACCAACTGCCGGTCTTCTATTACTACGACACAAGATAGCAAAATCCTAAAAGTGTCCAAATTTCACAACCACTATGGTCTTAGCAGCTCATAGTTTTTTAAGAATTAAACTTATACCTTTACACGAATTAGTGTAAAGGGTCTTAATGTTTCGCATTAGGAATAATAATTGCCACTCTAGATAATATCACTTTACCCATCAACCCAAAAAAACACACACGTCAAACAAAAGTGATCGCTAACTTTTTTGATGTCTTTACTTAATCTAGTCAATATTATTAATGAATACTGTTATTATGATATTCTTTTAAAATCGATAAGTTAATACTTTAATACAGTTTTACCAGGAACCTAATAAGTCTATATAAGAGGGTAACGTTTTATTCTTAACTCATAATTTAACATTGTAAATGCCATGCAATTGACCCTTAATATTGAACTATTGGAGTTTTCATCCAAGTAGCAATTAAAAATAAATTTAATTATAACATACAATGTAAATATATCAGCAGTCGATGAAAACAGCACGTGTCAAACAGACTTATTTTTCAAACTATCAATTATATTTTTAACTTTTAATTATAGTTTTCAACTTATTTTATCCATATTTACGCAACGTATTTCATTTTCCAATGGTGTAGAACCGGTTATATTTTTTTAGTTTGGCTGTGTAAGTAATTTCCATAGGTACAAATAAATCGTTGCTTATAATTGAACAATGCTTAAGTCTCCAGCCTAGGCTTTACGAGACCTCTGAGATAGGCTTTTCAAAATTCTCGATATGGAATCGAAAACCTTATCATTATACTTCTTGTAGTTTTGTCATTGTAATCAGCGGGCTAGCGAAGCTGTCTTACTTGCTGGTGTTGTTAATGTTTCATGTATGTCCTACGACACCATGTTTGTAGGTCAGATCAGTAACTGCACACCCCACAACCACTTATTTAGCGACTTCTATGTGATTTTGTTTGTTTTGTTTTTAATACATACAAATAATCAAACTATAAAAACCTATGCGAGAAGGTTAAGCTCTTTCTATTGAATCACCATCTTTTAGATCCTCCGGATCATCTCTTCCGAGAAAGTTGGTAGGTTGGCCAAGGTAATTTACGAGTATATCTATGGAAAGCAACAAATAGAACTGTTGATAAATAGAAAACTAAATCAAGTGCGTATACCATGTTTTTGTTTTATTTGTTTATGTCACATATACCTATAAGGACCAGACTGATATTTGTTAATATGTGTACTGTAACCTATGTACACAATAATAAGTATTTATGTAATGTGGTTGTATCTCAATCTTCTCCTGAATTTTTTCAGAGGCAATTTTCTATAAGACGAGGTTCGGTAGTACAGCGCTTTTGTTCGGTCAAAATCGCTTCTGCAAAAACTATGAAGTTAATAAGAAAATATCCTGGAGGTGCAATAAAAAGAAAACGGGTTGTAAAGCCAGTATCACCTCGTATGATGGACGCATCATAAATACTACACCTCATAATCACAGCTAGAATGAGGACCACTCTTCAATGAAGTAAGGACGTAAGATGATATTGTTTAATTAAATTAATTTGTATAAGCAACTGTGGAAGGGTAAAACTCGTGGTTGATGTAATGAAAGTCGTGTAGATTTAGTTAAGTTTCTTTTTAACAAACGTAAAATCAAAAGAAATGTATATTATAAAATACAAATATACTTGTATAAATTAGAATAGGAATAACTAAGTAGCAAAATAGCCAAGTTTTAGGTTATACAGTAAATTATAGCAGGGTTTAATTGCATTTTAGTTATAGCAAATTAGTATTTATAATGTGGTTATCTGCGTTTTCCAGAAGCATACCTTATTATAAAAAATATTTAAGACCTTTTAGTGCTTTTGGTTTGAAGTAAGTTTTTACTTTTTTCAAAGTTATTAAAAATTGACGACCAGTCGCATGGCTTCGATCTCACCTTATGGTTAGTCATGATGCGCGCGAGGATGGACCTTTGTGTCTGACGCGTCCAACCCAAGTCATTTTGTAACAATATGATGATGCAGTAGGTATTCAACGTGCTTATTTTTGAGTAAAACAATATCTTTCAGAAGCAGTCTTCATCCGTAACCGCTTTGGCAATATAGCTCTTGTGGTGGATTCGCATCGATATAGCAAGGTTTATGATCTTAATGGCAAGATGTCTTGGAGGTGTGTCAAGAGGAACGGAGGCTGTAAGGCGCACTGTTACACCATCGATGGCGTGCTCGTGCATTCCACTCCACATAATCATGACTAAGGGAAAAACCTCATATCCTACAATATTTATCTTATTTGTCTAACAAAACCCTTTTCGCGGCAGTTTTAGATAGTGCAATACAATCCCTTTTTTACATCTACTTTTAGTGAGGATAATACATCGAATGCCTAATAATTACATTATTAAAAGTTGAAATATAATTCATTATTTTAAGTAAAATATTTTGTGTCACATAAATCGCAACTAAAATCTGTTATTTGATTTAGTAAATGATTTTTATTTATTATTATGTATACACGACTTTTTAATTTTGACAACATCAACAGCTAATTAACGCGATGCTAACGCGCGTAAGTATCGATACAGTCGCGATGCCGAAGCTGGAAATTGACAAATTATAAACTGGATTAGCATCGATACTAAATTAAATCTGTTCATTGCGTGAGTCGCGATGCTAAAGCGCGTTTTCAAAATGCGCGACTGCATCGCTGCTAAAAGTCGCAGTCAGGGGTCTCAGAATGCGAAGCTAGTCCTCCTAGTAGGATAGTACAAATACTACAAAACAAACGCAGTACCCGACAGAAGGCGACGTGGTTTTGCAGCAAAAGAACTAGGAGCCAGTGCCCGGGCGTCCGTCATTGTGTGCGGTGATACCATCTTATGCATCAGATATTTACATTCACGATCTAACTTGCAGATGAGAACAACTCAACCCACCATAATATACTCAGATGTGATTCTTGTCTTGTCCCGCGACTGCGTACTAGTATGTATGAAGGTATAAATTTATTGATAGCTATGAAAATAATTATTTAGTAAAAAGCTGTATTTTTGGTGAACTAAAATGAGATATAATGTAAATAAATATAAAATACCTAATTAAACAAGTGGTTTACCAATAAAATATGTGAATGAAGTCCTTAACATATATTTTTTAGTTTTACAAAATGTCTTCAAATAAAGAAGTGATTATGAATGTATGCTTTCAGAATACTTTCTTTCGCGAACAAAAACTGGCAAGCTAATGCTTGTAGTGAGTAATTACAAGTACTATAAGAACAAAAGAAGTACTGGTCCTAAATCAACCTGGTTCTGCTCCAGGAAGTCCCATAATCCACCCTGCAGAGCCTCCCTTGTGGCAGTTGATGGTGTAATAGTTCACTTTAATGGCGAACATAATCACTAACCGAATATGTAACCAAATATATCGAGTGTACCTACTAAACCATCGTATATTAATTAGGTGTTATTTTTTCTGCATCGTCTCCGCTACAATATGTCTTCAAAATATATAATGTTAATATTAATTTGTATGGAAATAATTGTTATCTCTTGTCGTCATTAGTTTTAATGCAACTTGTATCAACACAATGATATAAAAAAATAAAAAAAGTCAAATACAAACTCAATCTGAAACAAAAGCAGGACACTTAAGTCCGTTTTTATTTGCTAGTTGAATTTTGTATACTTTTATAATAATGTGTGAAAGAAGTGAAAAAATTAACTATTAATTAGTTTTAAAAAAAACTGTGTTCAGCGATTTATAACTTAGGTTGTGAGTTCTGGTTTTATTTTATTTCATAATATTTTTTTATATATAAAAGGACTGTAAAGTTTTTTTTACCATATTTGTCAAACAAAGTAATATGGCTTAGTCATTATGTTTTAGAGTCTACATTCTGCACATCATTATACGGAGAGACTATTCTTAAGTTCGGAAAGAATTTTTACCGAGAGGCGTATCACTATAGCGATGGAAAAAGGATAAAATGGGAATGCAAGAAAGGATCCTGTCCCGCCAGAGTTGTATCGCGAGATGGCGTCGTTATCAGCATTATTGGTAAACACAACTATTGAGGACACTTTAAGAATCAGTCACTCCAGGGAAATGAAAGTTGAGAACTTTGAAAATATACGATTAATAGAATGTTAGTAAAAAATCATTATCATTAGTGGTAACCTTGAAAACAAATCAAGTGTAAGAAATAAGTTGTTTTTGAGTTAATTAATTTAACGTATCATTTTAGTTTGTAAATCGTCAGATTAATAGCTACATATTCATTGAAATTTTATTTTCGAATATCAAACCATTTTGTATGAGTTGATGACAAGTAGCGTCAAAACATGGCGTACGAGATTTCGTGATGTCAGTTCCATACGCTAATAATTGTAGTTCAATGACAGTAATTAACGTAATATGACTTGTCAATATTAACGGACAGATATCTTAAAGGTAAAATGAAAATTCTGCCTAGTCCACAACGTCATTTGTAATTAGTTTAAGCGCCCAAGTTCACGACTACTCGGTTTGGGAAGCCAGCCACCCAGCTGGACAAATATCGCTTCAACAGGAATAACAGGAGCACAGGACCCAAGGTCCTGTGGGTCTGCTGCCGCGTCAGCTCCGGGTGCCGCGCTACTATCACCACGTATCAGGTCATGATCATTAAGGCGAAGACTGAGCATAATTATTGATGGAAAATAACTATCAAAAATTAAAGTGCGCTTTAACATTTTTAGAATACAGTGACAATATCGCATTTCCAAATGCAAACAAAACTTAGGCTTACCTATTGGTTTTGATATTTATTGAAGTAACTGCTGCTGGACAGAGGGCTTTATCCTTTCAACTACACAAGTGATAAGGACAAAAACTACGACAAATGATTGTTTTTTTGTGTTGTTAATAAAGGTGTCAGTTCCTTACAACACAACGCAATGCTTGATTTTATAGTTTAATAAAATATGGGTTTCATCATTTTCAAGTTGTTAGTGCACGGCCTAGGCAGTAATAGTGCAGTGGATTGTACTCATAGTTATTGCTCTATGGCAAATGTGTAGCTTTGTACAGATTTCCTTTACTTACCAGTAAAATTGATTTTGTTGCGTTTGGAAAAAACATTTGCACCAATTCACTTCCACACAGGTAAGAAGCATAGTGTAACCATCTCATAAAAGTACCTCCATCAATAATTTATTATCTAGGCATTAATTTTTACACTATTTGTTCGTTGTTTCAGGCTACGTACCTATTTTCAAAAAATCCCGATTTGGTAACCCAGTGATCGTGATTAGGAAGTACAGGTATAATCAATTTCACCACCATCGGAAAAGCGGCCCCAAAGCTACGTGGACTTGTGTGAAGGCCCCTAGGCTGAGCTGCAGGGCTACTCTGACCATTATTGACAATGTCATCATTAGAGCTTGTAACCGGCACAATCACGAGTAAAATATTTATTGTTTTAGCACGTTAGCAAGGCAAAAGAAACTTTGTTTTGTTACTATATTTTACAATCCTAATGTAAGGTATATTTTTAAATTGATTATTTCAATATAATTCAAAACCTGCGCTACCACAAAGACGAAGCTGTTCGTAACTGAGCAGAGATTGTGTTGAAATGGACGTTGCTCAAAAGATGACAAACAAAACATTTCATGTGTTTGAGCTATAGCATTGAAAATTCTGCATGAGCAGCAATCGTTATTATTTCGACAATTGTTGATTGGCACCTGCTGAAAAAAATTGGTGGCTGCTACTACTAGTTAGGCGTTTGATGATTATCGGCACTTTTTTGTTTCTAGTTAATAATAATAATTGAATCGGCCGTGATGTTCCGTAGGAGAGAAACATAATACTGAAAATACTTAATTGCCTATACCTTTACAGATAAAATCTTTAATATTTAGCCGTAGTACAATTTAGGCGGTCTTATTGCTTGAAGCAATTTATTACAGACAACCTTTAGACAGAAAAACTTGAAGCAAGAAGAGGCATAGCGATGAATTAGAAGTTGTCCGATTGATTCGAATTTGGTAGTGTTACTCAATAATTTCAAAATAACTTTAGAGGTTACCAAGACTTTAAATATGACCTTTGTAGGGACTTTTTAATTTTGGTCATGTAGGTAAGCTAGTAAGCAAGATAATAACTAAGTTTACCCGTTTTAATATGAAGAGACTTTATAACTTTTTTGGATTCAGAACTGATTACAGAGGAACAATTACTTAAGTATCTAGAATTATTACTTTTGATAGCATTAATTTTACTCAATCAAAAGTAATTGCTTTTGCTTGACTATAAATACGAGTGTCAGTATACACATGATATTAGTTTTTTTTTTCAGTGTTTTTCTTCGGTTGGTCATAGTGTCAATTTATTTTTATTTTTAGAGCAAGCTGTGTTTACTACTTCTCGATATGGTAAGCCCGTGATTGAGATTGGGCCGTATAGGTACAACCAGTACCACCACCATAAAAATACGGGTCCTAAGGCTATGTGGACATGCGTAAAGGCCAGGCGTGGGTGCAGGGCCACGTTAACCACGATTGATAACGTTATCATCAGGATTAACAACAAGCATATTCATTAATGAGTCAAATTTCTTGATTTTGCATATAAATAATATAAGTTAATTATTTATCTCTCTAATTGTTTTTATATTGTACATATATGATTTGTGAAGGTACATGATCATCATTGGACATAATTAATAATTTATAGTTGTTATTTAAAATACATGATAAATTAATACAATTATATATTTGTTAATTATTACTATTTTACTTTGTGTAAGTAATATACAAACGACCTTATCAAAATATTTTGAAGCATGTTACGATCGCAGGCCTCGTTTCATTCTGTAATTAGTACACACATTGTTAAAATATTTATAACGTTGTTATTTTATGTCTATGATCTTATTCCAGAATTCAAAGCGACATTCACTACCTCTCGGTGGGGTAAGCCTGTGATCCAGATCGGGAAGCACCGATTCAACAAATACCATCGATGTAATGGCCCAAAGGCTCGCTGGCAGTGTGTCAAATCCCGCAATTTGAACTGCAAAGCTACGTTGATCACATTTGATAACGTCATCGTCGAGTACAAAAACAATCACTGCCACGAATGATCAATATTTTTAGAATGCCTTAATTGTGTATCGCAACATAATAATGAGTTCTTGTATTATTTATTATAATATGTGGTGCGCAATAAAGTGTATTTCCGAATAAATAGATACATAGGTATCTATTTATTCGGAAATTTCGTCGGAATTACGAATTTATGTTCTTATAAACTGACATCATGTAATATGCCAATAAAATGTTTTATTAAGCAAATAGTAGTAGTACTAGTAGGTCGTTTAATTTTTACGTATTTTACAGGACTTCTAGGCTTTGTTTCCTTGTATGTACACGTTCAAGGCAATGTCATAAAATTTACAAGAAAAAAAATCTCGCTCATGTTTTTTACATACAGTTGTTGTTTTCCCGCAAAGCAAGATGGAAGTGCGTGAAATCGTCCACTAGCAGCTGTAGGGCAACTTCGACTACAGTCGACGACGTCATCGTGGGCTATAGCAAACTGTCATAGCCATGAATGATTTAAGGCTCTCTCAAATGCACTTATTAAACTGTGCCAGGAAATTGTCTAGACTAGGGCCAAATTGCTTTTTACAAGTGCTAAGTTTGTTAACAACTAAACTAGTTTTTTTTATAACTATGAATTATTTTGGTGATTATTAGCGCCACTGCATTTGCTTATAAGTTTAAATGTGTGTCGGAAGAAAAAGCGTTTTTTTTTTCTTTAAATATTTTTTGAAGTAAGAAATCGCATTTTGTTGCTTGTAACATATTAAAGACGGTTTTATTTATGAAGATATCTATATTTACTATTTTTAGTGAAGTGGCGACGAAATAGTATTTCTTTTTCAGGATATCTATCTTATTCTTATTAAAAGAGTAGAGTCGATTTCACTTATAAATGTAGGGATACAATTATGAAAAAAAAAACTACTGCGTGCTTAGTTATAGCTTCATTATACTAAAAGTACAATTCGATTATGAATGAGTATTTTTTTTCCTTATTTTGGGCATTTCGAAATTTTTTTCTTATTTCGAGGCTCACATACCAAAAAAGCTATTTTCTTGCTTTTCTAGTTTAGTTTCAGAGTTGTTACAGTTGTAGTTTATTATTCTTTCAAAAGCGCAGTTCACCACTTCTAGATTCGGTAAACCGGTGATCCAGATCGGCAGGCACCGATTCAACAAGTACCATCGGTGCAAGGGCCCAAAAGCAAAATGGAAGTGCGTGAAATCGACCAATCGCTGTAAAGCTGTTCTGACCACAGTTGATGACGTCATCGTGGACTATAGCAACTGCTATAACCATTAATAGTTTTGAACATTTTGATATCTCACATATTATTAAAATACAAAGCTGAAAAAATGTATAATAAAACATATGTTTGAGTGTGACCACACTATAAAAAACAAAAATATTAAAAACCAACCAAGTGCGAGTCGGACTCGCACACTGAGAGTTCCGTGCCAACTTTAACTGAATTAGAGATCCACTTAGCCAAAATCCCACAATATTTTGTTGACAGCAAATATAACTTCTTTTTCATAGTATTTGTGTGAATAGCAAAATTATGTTTGCGGTTACTGAAAATGTGCTCTATCTCAAATAACTACCATTTCGATCTCGTTGAAACCAATTTTCGTTGAAAGTCTTTGTAAAGATCTACATCACGTATTTTTTTCAAAATGTATACTCGCTTAGTTTAAGAGTTAGAAGGGGGGACGCCCGTTTTACTACTTTAGAAGCGTCTATCTGTCAAACGTTAGACTTTTAGAGAAAATGGTTTGAGAAACCTCGATGTCATTTTAAGACCTAACCAACACGCATTAACCGCTTTACGATTCTCAATCCAAATAGAGAGCTCCCATACCATGATGTAGACTTTTACAAACACTTTCAACGAAAATTAGTTTCAACGAGATCGAACTAGTAGTTTTTGAGATAAAGCACATTTTCAATAACCGCAAACATAACTTTGTTATATATACAAATACTATGAAAAACAAATTTATGTTTGCTGTCAACAAAATATTGTAGTATTTTGGCTAAGTGGAAGTAAGTGGATCTTTAATTTAGCTAAAGTTAGCACGGAACGCTATAAGGGCCAAATGCGAGTCCGAATCACTCTTGGACGATTTTTAATATTTTTGAAGTGTATAATTGCATTACGAAATAAAAACGGAAAAGTATGCATTTCGTTTTTAATTAAGGTACGATCTTATGTTTTTGTTTCAGTGGAGTAGCGATTATATAATACTTTTCAAACATACCTTCTTGTGAATTTGAATGCGGCTGTTGCCATTTTTGTGGGTGTTTTTTTTCCAGGGCCTATTTCACAACCTCGCGTTTTAGAAAACCAGCTATTGTGATTGGAAAGCATGGTTTCAACAAATACTGTCGAAGTAAAGACCCTAAAGCGACGTGGGTATGCGTCAAGGTATCGGCCGGCTGCAGGGTGACTCTCACCACTTTCGAAGATATAATTATTAAGGTCAATGACAATCATAATCATGACTAAGTATTTATGAGCTATACAAAACGTCATAAAACGTGTCTTTTATATGGTCTGTTAAATATTGTACATTATACGTGCCTTTTATTTTGCCTGTCTCAATATTTCAAATAAGTTATATATAAAGTAGAATAAGTTCAGAAAGTCGAAAACAATAAAAAATATATTGTTCTCATATGTTATGATACTTCACTTTCAAAATCAATATCCTTAGTTTATCCTGTAAAATAAGATGATAAATATAAGCTTTAAAAATACACATCTTGAACTTGTTCATAACAAAGATACCTATTTCAAAGAACCCAACATATATAATAGGACAAAAACATATTTACAAAGCATGGTGGTAGTTTGCAATAAACTAAAATATCTTTGGAAACAATTAATACATTGTTTAAAAAGTTACAAATATTTGTCTATAAAAGTTAGTAAAACCGGAATTCGAGCTAAAATGGGCACTTCAACCTCAGTTTTTCTATGTATCTGCTATAATACTTGTCCTCAGAGCCAATCTTTAGTCATCATCACGGTTCGGGGAACCAGTTATCGTGATCGGGAGATATCGCTTCAACAAGTACTGTCGGAGCAAAGGGTAACATGGGTCTGCTCAAAGGTGCCCCTGTGCAAGGCTGCTCTTACCACTGTTGATTATTTCATAATCAAATCAAATAACATACATAATCGTTAGTAGTATTTCGTAATTTTTAAAATAAGTTAATTTATCATAAAAGATGTTCTTTATTTTCATTACACTTTATTTAATTTCAAGAACTAGTTTACCTACCACATTCATGATTTCATTCCATGTTAGCACTAGAGAATAACAATATTTTCCGACTTTTGATAAATGTATTGTTAGGCTAAAAGTCAACAGAAGTCGAGAGCATCAATAAAATTGTTTCAGAAACGGATAAATGAAGTCGCGGGAAACTGCTATTTAAGTAAATCTCTCGATGTTAGAACAAAAATGACGTCTGTATTCTACAAAAACGAAAAAAAAAAATAAGTACAACTAACATGTATTTTGTAATATTGATGAAAATTTTTTGTCAATCAAAAAAAAGTGTAATACGTACAACATACATATATTTTGTAACATCAACGAATACGCTGAAGTGCGTATGCATTAGAGCAGCCTCAGGCCGAGAAGCCTCGATTTTAAACAAACCGAGGCTGCTTACTCTGAGGCGTAGGCTCGAGGCACGTCGATAGATGGCAGCATCTCCACATGTGCAGCCTCAGGTCGAGCAGCTGCCTCACCCCGACTGCCTCAATTGGATACGCTGGGTACGTACAGACACCCTGTATCGAACTACCGCGTGTAAGATATGTGAATCTTTTGCGGGTTATTCAAAAGGGTAAACATGAACGAGGTATCTTATCCAGCAATCACTTCGTTGGTCGAGGCCGTTCTAGGTTTTTAACTTGCGTGTGATGCAGAAAAACGCTCACTATCTATACTAATATTATAAAGCTGAAGAGTTTGTTTGTTTGTTTGTTTGTTTGTTTGTTTGTTTGAACGCGCTAATCTCAAAAACTACTGGCCCGATTTGAAAATATTTTTTTTGCGTTGGATATTCTATTTATCGAGGAAGGCTTTAGGCTATATAACATAAAGATACGACTCATAAGACCACAGCAGCAATGAAAAATGTTGCGAAAACGGGAGAAAGATATTCCTTTTGAGAGCTTCCGCTGCGTACGCTGCGAAAACCGCTTAAGTTACACAAAAAATATGTATGACAGGATTGTTCAGCATTAAGAGTTCTATAATAAAGTCCGCGACAGCATATGTCTATCTTTTATGGTTGACTTACTACAACCTTTTTTAAGTTAATAAATTTGCAAAAAAATAATGCATTATTTTTAGAGGTGTATTATACACACAGGTATTTATTCTTATCAAAATAAATACATTCATCATCACGAGCATTCTATTTAGAACCAAGTTGCCCTTTATATCATTTGATTTCAATAAATATCTTAGGAGCTATCACAGTTTTAACATAACTCCGCACCAAAATAATGTTCGCAGCTTAAGTACAACGTGCGCTTGCGCTAATATATTATAAAGATGAAGAGTTTGTTTGTTTGAACGCGCTTATCTCAGGAACTGCTGGACCGATTTGAAAAAAATATTTCTGTGTTGGATAGCTTATTTATCGAGAAAGGCTTTGGGATATAAAACATGACGCTGCGACGGGAGGGGGGGGGGGGGGGCAAACTCAAAACGCGCGGACGAAGTCGCGGGGGACCGCTAGTATATAAATATTAACAGTGCAATGTGTCATTGTGCTTGGACATATGTTTTGAGCGGTACCACGCTGATGGATAATTATGTTTCATTATAATGATGTTTTATGCTGGTTGATTCAAATTAAAATATTCATTTGAATAACATTTTTCTTGAAACACCTGATATAAAACGTGTTCTTAAAATGCCAAATAATAGTTCTGCACTTCCATTTTACTAAGTGCTGTATTTTTTTTTTATTGATTTGTAGTTGAATCAGAATCGAACTCTAGAAAGTGTTTTTATTCTTTTCAGTATTTTTTTGTTAAGTTAGAAAAAGTCAAACATATGCGTTGTGTTAAGTTAGAAGCCAAACAGATCTTTTTTAATACCGATTTCTTTTCTACCGAATAAATCTTATCTTTTATCATTTTATCATAAGACACATATCCCATACCCCACGTTAACTCAGTGTATGACATATATCATTGCGTAGAGATATTGGCTCCAAATTGGAACCAAAATATTTAAAAATATTGAATTATACATAAAATGTTTCAGCTTTTTTCACTACGTCACAACGCGGAAATCCGGTGTTAGTGTTGGGAAAGTACCGGTACTGCCGGCACAAGAGCGCGACGGGTCCGAGGATGACGTGGATATGCACAAAATACCCAAAATGTAAGGCCACCCTGTACACGTACGAAAACGACATTATAAGAGCGAAAAACACACATGTACACGAATGAAAATTATGTTTAACTCATATTACTTAAAGATTGTAATACGAGTCACATGAAAACCTTATTTACTGTCAACGCCTGTGTAATCAGAAAAAATATTTAAGTAATACCACGAGATATTTATTCTAGTAGCTTATGGTGGGTATATTCTGTACATGAACGAACCCATTATAATGTGTTTAACCTTGCCACCTAGTTAGACTAAAGCGGGCAATAAATATTTGACACCCAAGTTTCAATTCCGTGTCTACATTGAGCACCTTATAGTTACTGTCTATATTTTGTGCTAATAGTATTGGTGCAATTAAGCAAGCACTCAATGTTTCTTTTTAAGCATTTTTGAAAGCGTTTCTGACTACCACGGTATACAGGTCATTACTAATCAATAGGTACTTACAATTTTACATTTTTATGCGAAAAGTACTTAATAATATTATGAATTTGAATCACGGTTGATGTCAAACTGCTTCTGTATTCCATTATTATTCACAAAGTGTAAATAAATAAATACTTGTAACTTATATTGTATAGGACTATGTGTCGCAAATAAAGATACTCATATACATAAACTATTTCTTTTCACTCAAATTTATTTCCAAGAATTAGAGTGTATTGCTGTGAATATGTTTCTGATTCAAGTAGATAGAGATGTGTTTTTTGTTCCCTTTTGGTTTCGTAACCCCAACTTTCTTTGCCTATAGTTAATTTCGTCCGATTGTAAAAATATCGTAGTTAGTCGTCCAACATTAACATTATTTTTCAATCCTACCTAGCTAATTATTTCTTTTGATAGCCCAGTTGCTGAGTTCGCCATTTCGAAGTTTTGAAAGCGCATGCTCATTCTGGACTAGAATTGCTACAACAACTACAGTAAAGTGCCTACTGCCCGAAGAAAGACTTGGCTATGCTCTAGATACCCAAGATGTAAGGCAAACGTGACCACTTTCGACGACGTCATCATCAAAACTAACGTAAAACATTCACATACCTATTAGAAGCCGTTGTGTCTTAAACCCGCGAATGGTTGCCGTAAATTGGCTGAAATTTAAAGGAGAACCTTAGACGATTTTCAAGTGAGTCCTATCAGTGTCTCAAAGTCATCTACCTATTCAAAAACGAAACTTATTATTGAGTTTCATGAATTTTAATCCAGTCTCATTTCAGTTCATGTATTTTCATCCAGTTTCATGATTTTCTTTAAACATTTTCAGTGCCAACGTTTACAACTTCGCGGTACGGCAAGCCTGTTATAATCATTGACAGCCATCGCTTCAACCGCCACAGCAGCAGTAGAGATCTCAAAGGAATCTGGATATGCGCCAGATCCCCCCGCTGCAAGGCAAAAGTAATCACAATCAATAACGTTATAGCCAGCCGCAAAAATATTCACTCGCACCCTTAAAAAGATGCTACACAGCTCGCTTCCTGACCCTGGAAAATTGTAATCTACAGCACCCTGCCCGATCCTTCACGGCCGCACTTATAGTATTTGGGCACATTATTTAACACAATGTTAATAAATTACCCTTTTGACAATAAAATTTGTCAACCAACCATGCTTATGATTTTCAATGTGTCCGGCATGTACCAAGTTTTATTTTGCGCTAGTAAAAACATGAAATATCTATAGGTAAAGTTTTTTTGTAGTTTTTTGATGCGGTTATATGTTGTAGTATATGATCGGTAGTATATGTCTAACTACGTGGGATAATCCACAATAACCATTTTTTATTTTTTACTTTTTACCAGAAATAATGACTTATTTACGCACCGATTTTAAGTAATACAGCATTATTCCTAATCCAACTAAGTACCTTAAATATATTATACATTTAATATAGAGCAAGATATAAGTGTTTCAACTGAGCGCCAACTCGGTGTGACGCGTAAAGAAAAGCAGTTTTCAGATGGTCAAATATTTTTTTCGCTGTTCGGGTCGCTGGTGCATACATAAATTACTTTTATGACGGTTCTAACTAATATTTGTTCCATTTAATATTTCTATCCCTGTGTGTTTATCTCATCTCCTACTCTTATTCTTTTCATTGCCACGAGCTCGGCAGGGGTTCCCTCTATCTGGCAGAATCTTTTTGTTCCGAAAGTCACTTGGCATAACACACTTGGCATAATTTTCTTAAGTCGAATATTATTCAGGCAGAATTTTCTGTTAGCATAATTATTGTTTGGTCGAACATTTGTATGCCCGAATTTACAATGGCATACTTTTAGGACAGCAGAAATTTATAAGGCATAATTACCTTTGGCATAATTTGACTAGGCATACTATGAAGAAAGCAGAATTTCCTTTAAAATAATTTCACTACGCATATTGCTATTTTTTTTAAATAGTATTTTACCCTAAGATTGAATTAAAAAGTCATTAAGTTGTGGTACAAAAGTTAGTGACAGAAACGAATCGGTGCAAAACCGACTCCACGCAGTCTTGTATGCCCCACTCCTGGAGTGTAATTGTGCTGGCCGGCTTTGCCGGCCAGCCTCAGCCGCGGCGGTGAGCGAAAACCATCTGCGACGATAAGATCGCGTGGGACTGCCGGAGCCCCGCAGCGCCGGAGCCGTGACAGAAACCATGCATGTTGCATGCTTGCATGCTGCATGCAAGCTGTTGCTTGCTTGCATGCTGCATGCTTGCTTGCATGCTTCATGCTTGCTTGCTTGCTTGCTTGCTTGCTGCATGCTTGCTTGCCTGCTGCATGCTTTGCTTGCTTGCTTGCATGCTGAATGCTTGCTAGCATGCTGCATGTATGATTTGCCATGCATGTTGTATGTTAGTATTGCTGAGATAGAACTACTTGGGATACACAGAGAAATTAAGGTTTATAGGAGAATATTAAATATGAAAATTATGCCAAAAGACGATTCGGACTGTGAATTCTCTGCGATAGGATGATTCTGCCTATTAATGACTATATATACGAATGGTATGCCACAAGACGATTCTATCTGTGAACTTTCTGAGTTAGGATGTTTCTGCTTTAAGACTATTATGGATATTAAATTTCTGCCTAAAGATGATTCTAGCTTTCACGATTATGCGTTTTAAACGTCTGATAAATGAGTGAATGCTAATTGATGTTTTGCGAAAGGAAGTTTATGCTATTTGATGATATGCCAAATAAAATTATGACAATAAAATTTATGCGAAACAAGGTAGACCCGCTCGGCAGGTCTTTGCAAACCTCTTCTAGGAGACTCGTAAATAATTTTGGGAATAAAGGGTCACCCTGCTTAACGCCCTTCTGAATTTGGAATACTGATCCAGACGTGTGCAAAGTGGCCGTCCTACTCGTTTGGTAAATTTTGCTACATATATAGGTATTTTAAATTCTGAAATTTTTTCGCTTATCTGATTTATGGTATGCAAGTGGTCTGTGGTAGAGAAATTTCGTCTAAAGGATCGGAAAGAGGCATTCTCCGATTTGCTGACGACATTGTGCTGTTTGCGACCACTTCTGCAGAACTACAGGTGATGTTTAAAGACCTACGCAGGACGAACCCAAGGTAGGACTAACAATGAATAGGTCAAAAACAAAGATCATGACCAACAGTGCCACTCAAAGCATAGTGGTTGGGGATCGGGAGACAAGAGAGACGTATAGCATACGTCGATGAATACATCTACTTGGGCCAGATAGTCTTCTTCGACAACAGAAAAGACAAGGAAATCTGCCGTTGCGTCGAAAATGCTTGGAAGCTGGCAGAGGCTACTGGTCCATGAAAGCTTACATAAAAAAGGACCTTTATTTGTGCTTGGAACGTAAGCTTCTTGACGTTTGAATCTTACCGATCCTGAGCTACGGTGCGCAAACTTGATCGCTGCCAAAAAGTCAGAAGTCCAAACTTGGGGTTTGCCAAGGAGCTATGGAATGCAGCTTTTTGGGGATAAAAAGAATTGATCGGATCCACAACACCACGCACCAGCCATTCAACGACCGGCATAGTGGACGTTGGTAAAAAGACCGCAAAACTGAAATGGCGCAAGATCGTTACCCACTGGCTGACTACTAAATAACGTCGTCCGTGAGGCCACGACCTTAAAAGCGATTGCGAGACAATTTAGACCAATATCGCGAAGACTGGCAAACTCTTACCGTCATCGGGGACACGTGGAATAGTTTGGAGGAGGCCTTTGCCCAGCAGTGGGACACTATCGGCTAGGAAAAAAAACTATGTATGTAAATTTCTACACACTGATATTTCATAGTTCCATCATTTACAACCTCAGGCCTGTGTAGCTCCTCGGCAATTATTACTTCAATGGCCTAGGGGCGTCTGGATGTGTGTTAAGCATCCTGATTACATGGCAAGATTGACGACATATACCAATAAAATTATCAACATGGAAAAAACACATTGTCATTTAAAAAAAAAAAGATTTTGTAATACTTTAAGAATTGTTTATTAAAAAATAAATAAATAAACTTTCTTTTTTTAAAATAATAATGTAGACTATGTTACTTATAATATAATAAGTCACTTGTCTAATTTTTCTCGTAATACTCCTAAATCGATAATCTCACTCTTCTCACTCTTTACTCTTTGCTAATAAGCCTTATCGCATTTCAACAATTTCAACAAGAACTCAATCGTCCTAATCCGGAACGGGCACGGAGAAAGAAGATTCCGGGTGAAAATTGGTTTTTGGGTATTTTAATTTTTTTGGGCTTTTCAAATTTTTGTCACAAAATCTTTCGGTCAGCATGGAATAAATCTCAGAAGCAACACTGCAGGTCTGTTTTGAAGTGCACAGATATTACGCAAAATAATGTCTGTTAAAGGTTCTTAAAGGCTCAACACCCATTGTAACTTGCTATAAGAGACGATTTTTTTCTGTAATCAAAAGACAATCCACGCAAGCATTAGTAAAAAAGGCAGTGAACGGTAGTATCGTGTTGCCAATAACAAGAAGAAATCACCAATTTAGAAGGTGGAGTCATAGCTCTACCAATGGTTCTCTTTCTCTGCTACAGATTGCCGAACAACATCAAATCAACAGTTCTATCATAGTTGGAACCTGATGTCTAAAACAACAAAGAATGTTCAAAATACTATTTACGACGCTAATTACTCTTCCAATGACCAAAACATAAACTATGAGTCCTCTTCACCACGTCGCGTTTCGACAAGCCCGTCATAGTGGTTGGGAGGTACCGGTACAACATCCACTACAACAACGGCCCTAGAAACACTTGGATCTGCGCCAAGTACCCCAAGTGTAAAGCCAGCATTTGCACAATCGAGAACATGATAACGAAGATTTTGAAATTGCATTTGCATTATTGAGGGTTAGAATTTCAATTAATTTTAGATTTAAGACTTAGGATTTGAATAAATTTTAAACAAATAAATATGAGGTGGTCGTAGCGCAGTGGTGGCAGCTGGTCGATGTCGAAGTTAACCTACGGCGCGGTTGTGTTCAGATGGGTGACTATTCCGACGATATTAGTGTCATACAAGCATCTTCGTGCTTCGGAATAGACTTTGAGCAGATAATCCTGACTGATAAGGTTAATTTTGTCGCAAAACTAGTCAGAGATCCTATGAGCGGTATGATAAAATCTGTCAGCAAGATTCTCCGCTTCGCTTACCTTGCAAACATCCCTTTAGAAGTTTGCACAGAATCCGCGTGGTGGATCACGCATGACTCATACTACTTTATACTTGAGGTTGGCCTTGTTGGGAAAAGGCCAACCTCAAGTACAAGTACAAAATACATGCTATTCACCTCTTACTCACTTTATTTACTTCATAATATGATATATGTTTGAAAGGGGCAAGCTCGATGACAAAGTAATAGACAATAGACGCTTCCAAAGTGGTAAAATGGGCGTCCTCCCCCCCCCCCCCCCCGTCTCACTTCTCAATTAAGAGAGTGTAAATTTTGAAAAAATATATGATGTAAGATCTTAACAAATACTTTCAACAAAAATTGGTTTGGACGGGATCAAATTAGTAGATTTTAAGATGTAGAAAATTATCAATTTTTATGGCACATATACATACAAACACTATGAAAAACAAAGTAATATTTGCTGTCAACAAAAAATTGTTAAAATAATATTGATAAAGGCAAATGTTTTAAAAAACGGCCAAGTGCGAGTCGGATTCTCGCATTGAGGCACTTAGTTCTGTGCCAACTCTAACTAAATTAGGGTCCACTTACTTTCCCTTATCCAAAATACCCCAATATTTTGTTGACAATAAAAATAAAACTTGGTTTTTAAAGTATATGTACGAAGGACAAAGTTTTATGTGATGTTGTTGAAAGTGTGTTATATCTCAAAAACTAATGGTTCAATCTTGTTCAAACCATCGATCTACATCGTGTTATTATATATTGTATATAAAGGCCCATTTTATATAGGTATTCTTTATTGCACTTAAAAGTTGTGTAGGAAATACATGTAGTCACAATGTGAACAAAGGTGGGCTTATCCCTAAAAGAGATCTCTTCCAGCCAACCCATAGGTGTTGGAATTGTAATATTTGCGGTTATCGGCAGTGCTAAATTAAATTACAGAAAATAAAAGATATAATGTTTTTATATTTTTAAATAATAATAATTAACTAAATACAATAAATATACATACATATATATTGAGATAACGTATATATCCATATATATATATCGTAATAAAATAAATATATGAATAAAAGTATACTCTATGAACAAGAGGGTGTTTGAGAAAGCAGATGTTCTTTTACTCTTTTCTTGAATATATGTATATTAGAGTCTTCATGACATTTATTTTTACCAATTTGGAAGGGTGTATCTTACAAATGTTTGACTTTGAGATAAAATGGTTTTTAGAATCCTCCATATTATTTTAAATGGCTTATCAATAGACACCCAACACGCATAGGTTTCAGCGAAAAAATGTTTGTTCTGGTTTCATACGATCCCATGCTTTTCTTTTCCCCTTTTTCCTTCTACTATTAGGTACTTTTAAGATATTCTCTAAGAACCTGCCATGTCGTATCAGCAGGGCGATTCAGAACTTTCGATAAGCCAGGCTTGGGTTTCGGCTATAAATGTAGAATATTTTCATATTCCAACGCAGCAAGATAAATGGTTTTTCAATTTAAAATATACTTTTAGGTCAAGGTCCGATTCTGCTGCAAACGAGGAAGGGAAAACCGTTGCTTCAGATTAATGAGCACAGATACAATTGCAAGAGGATCATGGGCCCGAAAACCTACTGGACATGCAATCAGGCCCGTAAGGGGTGCAAAGTATCCATCGTGACCCTTCATGACGTCATCGTCAAAACTAATAATGAGCACAATCATACGTAACGTAATATACCTGTATATTTAGTGCTAGTGTTATAGATGTTCTTCTGTTTTAGGGTTGCGTGTTTTTAATCGTAATAACTCCTTCAGAGTACTTTATTCAACGATGCCCACCCAATGTCTAAATAAACAATAGTATGATTTATCATTACTTAGTAAAAACGAACGCGAGAAGGCGAGCTTTTACTCGAAATTATTATTTTGTGGGATTCTATTACGGCCCATTAAAACAGTTTTTTAGGAAATAATGACTAAACATGAGGTGCGTGGTTTTCAAATATAAATTTTTATGTCTGTAAATGAAAAATAAGATAGGAATTTATGAAACGGAGCGTTGTTTAGATAAATAATGTTTAACAATGTTATTGCATAATTTAATATAAAAGTGAGTGTGATTCGTATGTACTTATAATGTAGATAGTATAGTTACATGACATTTTAAGCATAGAAAATCTAGTCAATAAATATTATTCTGAAATCAGGAATACATGTTTTTTTTAATGAATTTATACAACAGATATTTTATCTTAGCTGTTTAAGTTTCATAGCAACACTTTGAAATCAAACTCAATTTTCATTTGCTTGTAAAATTTTGTAAGTGATCTTTTAACTTACTTACTACTCCTTTTTATTCTTCATTGGCTCTCGGATCTGCTGGTTGCAACTGATTATGCATTTATTTTACCTATATATGTATATATATATTTATGTAAATGTGTTTAAATATGTATTAGTTTATGTATTTTGTATTATGGTGTGTTTTTTATGATAATTTTATGATCATTTATTGACATTTATTTTTAATATAATGTGCACTTATCATCTTCTTTTATGTTTCTTTATAAAAACCTGTCCACTTCAAATTTGTTTAAAATAATTTCATCGCCATGCCTCTTCTTTCATTCTTCATGCTTTTCCTTACCTGAAGGTTGTCTGGAAGAAATTGCTACAAGCAATAAGACCGCCTAAATTGTACTTATAGCAAATATCAAAGATACTATCCTGTGTAATTATGTTTATGGTGTGCAATAAAGTATTTTTTTATTATTATTATTATAAAATAAAAAAAAGAAGAAACATATATTTAATTAACAACAAAATGAAAAGGAGATATTGGAGGTGCAATAAAGCCCGCTCGTGTAAATCGTCTATAGTGACGTACGAAGACGTCATTGTGAGCGCGAAAAACGAGCATAACCATTAATAGTAGTTTATGAAACTGGTACAAAATGAGAGGTATTATACACGAGTGTGAGTTTAAAAAACGAGCGAAGCGAGTTTTTTAAAAGTATCACACCAGTGTATAATACCTAGTTATGTGCAGTTTCATACACTACTTTATCTACTCTCATTGAACACGAACATATCAAATAAAAGATAAAGATTTCCATGCTAAAAAGTCTTGATAACATTTATCGTAAAATTTTCTTGACTTTACTGGTAGTAGATTAAGACAGACTGCTGTCGCAGTCTCTAAAATGTCGGGCGGCGTCAAATTTTCTGCACTTTCACTATCAGACATTTTAATAAACACTAATAATTAACACATTTTAATTAACACTACCGAAACACAAACGTACTATGACGCCAAAATTCCCGTTATCACTGCGCATGCGCCAAAGCGCGCGCAGCCACAGATAAAAAATTAAATAGATGTATCTATGCTCTGTAATCTGTATCGTAATGAAAAAAAAAATATTATAACATTATTTTGTTAGAGAAATAGTGTCATAATTATTTTTTTTTAATTTCATTTCGATATACTATTTATAAAGTACGTCTATATAAACTCGTTTTGAGTTTTGTATTTTGAATTTAACGATATGAGAGTAGATAAAGTACCTATTCAAATAGAATAAAATAAATTCTTGCACGAATTTTTTGTTGCGTTTGAAGTAACTTATGTAAAGATGCATTTTTTTTCTATGTCTTCGCATTAGGTCTCAAGTCATAATATAGTGTCTGATATCTTTTATTGCTTATTATTAGCACTAGCCAATTGTAACAAGGCAATATGGGCTAGTTGAGTGACTTGTGTATGTGTATTGCTACCTGTAGGTCTATTTGAGCAAAGATTTATTGCATAATTTTACTTAATTCCGTCTTGCAAACCTTTTAAGTCCTCCTCCTTGCATCGTGCTCGTCAATACGAAGTTACTTCTGTTGATATTCGTCCATCGGTTTTTGTCCTCGGTGTCATGAAAAGCGGCGGCGTGGAAATATAAGTCCACCGCAGCGCGAATCTGGTCGGACCATCTTATTGGGCTGACTAGAGGACGTCCGACTACGGGATGCAAGTCTTGGTGAAGCTGCATCAAGAGGACGTCAAAGCCTTGCACGGCCGGCCACAGTTTCCTATGACAAACTAGACATTCTCAACGTTTTGTATAATCACAACTTAATAAAACATAAAAAAAATTCAAGCGATAAAAGTTCCTGTTTAATTTTTGTTTTACATTTTGATTATATTGTTTTTATCAACTTGCCGGCGTTAAAAAACATATCTCCTAGGCAAAAGGCTACATGATTTCATCATTCATGCATAAAAGTTGAATTTTTGTAGCAATTCGTAAAACAAATCTTTGATTCAGTCATTGAGCAAGATTCATTCAGAACTTGAGCCTGTGAAAGACAATCGGAACAATTGTTTTAATAAAAAAGTCGCTACTTATTCATAACATTTATTTTTATCTAATATTTCAAGGCATTTGCAACTTTAGACCATCAGTGGTTTTGATGACAACCCTAAAAATAATGTAAATTTATGTCAAGGTGATAATTTTATCGGACAAAGCCATCCATGTCGCGTTTGTCTACGCCGTGACTAGAGAATATAACTGAGTTCTTGGTACTATAGCCATTTCTTCTTTTTTTCAGATCTGAAGCCTATTTTCACCAAGTCTATTTTCGGAAAGCCAGTGATAGAGTTTAGAGGGCACAGATACAACAAGAGGACAGATCGCAACGGCCATCGGATCACCTGGCGATGTGTCAAGAGGAGGACCTGCAAAGCGCAGCTGGTCACCGTCAAGGAAGACATCGTCGAAATAAGGAACGGCCACGATCACGATTGAAGTGATATTGTATTTATTATCATGCCTTCGTTCCACATTTTCGCTAGACCATAATAAAGGCAAAAAAGCGCAAAGTAATAAAATGATTCAATTAATAAAACGTATAGTTACAAAATGCTATTAATTTTTATTTAATATTTCAAGGCATAAGCGACTTTTCAACGACAGTTTATTATTATTATGATACTTAAAAAAATGACATGAATCAATTCGGACGGAGAGTCTACTTTTGATGTTATTCCTAGTAAAGAAGACGTAGTTTATTTAAATTCCGAATAACTTAAAACTTTTCATAATTTTGTAGCGTTGAAGCCAATTTTAACCGAGTCTGTATTTGGGAAGCCTGTGATAGACCTTGGAGGGCACAGACACAATAAGAGGACGGACCGTAACGGTCACCGCATTACCTGATGGTGTGTGAAGAGGAGGAGGTGGTCCTGTAACGCTCAGCTGGTCACCGTCCATGATGAGGTCGTCGAAATCAAAAACTGCCCTAATCACCAATGAACAGAAATTCGGTGTTTATTATTTAGGTTATTCGTGACATAGGCCAAATTCGAGAGAGGGCTCGACTGAGCACAAAAAGCCTACCCAGGAGGTCCTATGGAAAGAAAGGCCGCGGGCTTTTTCGAGAAAATGCAGCCCGCTTTACACAAAATAAATCAAACCTAAGTCTTAGTAATGCTGATTAGAAAACAAACGAACCGTTGCTGTTATTGTAAACTACCAGTGTTTTAGTTGGGGTCTAAGTATGTCACCTCTTCTCGTTATGCTTCTGATACAATGATATTGTATTTAGAACTAAATCACCGGTGAGACGCTGAAAGATTGTCAAACAAACAAAACATTACTTCAAATTGAGGTTTTAACTTTGACTTAGTCTGCTTTTAACGGCATCAGCGTTCTTAGTGTCACAATGCCTCAGTGCGCCTTAAAAAACTGCAGAAATAACTTATAGAAATAGAAATATTTCTTATGTCATATTTTTGGTAAGTATTTGAAAATGATGTCTGATGGGATGGATGTCAATCTATTGTCATTAATTATTCAGACGTTGTCATATTTGTGTGCTCTTATAGTTTCTAAGACGTCGTCTACATCTAAATACGATGTCATTGTTCTAATAGCTGATAGTCGTTACTGTCATGACTGATGAAACGTCCATGACTGACGGCTGTTTTGATTATCAATTTGATAACTTACGGTGTAGTAGTAGCGTTTGCTTTGATTGGATATGTTTTGTTTTTATTGTGACAGTTGTAAAAAATGAAGTATTGAATGTAGCTATCAGAAATAAATTAAATATGATTATTTTAAATAAAAGATTTGATTTTCGTTTTTTATTACAAAAATGTTGTGATTCAGTTTGTTTAAGTATGTATAAGTATATTAAGCCAAAGAATGTTTTCGTAACGAAAAATATTGGAATAATTAAATAAAGCGCTATTCATAATGTAGGTATTGGTTTCTTATCAAACATGAATTCTTAAATTTTTCTCAGGGTAAGACAAGAAATTAAGTTGGTGATGTTAAAAAACCGTTAAAAAAGTTGAACCGTCTTCAAAAACTGACCAAAAAGCTTAAAATAACGCATTCCTCTTTTATTTAGCATAAAAAAAATCTTTGAAATCGGTGCATGATTTCAAGTTTACCTAACCAACAGTCTACACACATCATGCACCAACTTCAAAAGATTATTCTTCTCCCAAAAAGAGGACAAAGGCGTTTTATTAAAGATTTTATTCAGTTTTTTGAAGGCGTTTTTTTATTATTTTTATTTATTACATATATCATAAAAATAACTGGACCGATTTTGATGAAATTCACAGTGCACCCTAAGTTGGACTATATCTGATAGAACTAAAAAAATATCATCCCTGTTGAATTTGAAGTCTTTTTGAGATTTTTTTTCAAACTTAATAACGTAATTCACACCATTTTTTAGTAAGTGCTAGTGTCATAATATGTATAGTGTAATAAACAGAGCCTTATTCTAGCTGATCTACCGAGAAGCCTTTTCCCCCTAAACTTGTGCTTGTTGTACAGCCTTTGAGCAAGGCATGATAATTGAATCTCAACGCGGTAAGCTGCTTGAGGAAAACAAATTCATAAGAAACAGTAAACTTCGAAAATCTAACTGGATTTACGGCACGAAGTAGCAGAACAATTGTTAGGCCACTGACATCACTCTAAAATTGTCGTAGAAGACCTCACTCACACCCCAATGACGCAACCGATTACGTAGCTCTGGGTAATTATGTAAAATATCAAGGTCATTATGTATTGAACGTCGAATCTGATCACAACCGGGTTGAAGATCCCCGAAGAATGGACGAAAGGGCAGCCTTAAGTTCCCCGATGCACCCCCATGATGAAACTCAACAGGCTGCCGGGCAGCGGGTATGCATGAAGCATTTCCTCCACGAAAAAAAAGAAAAAAAAGGTGATTATGAAATGTAGTAATCCGATGTAATCAAATCCGTCATTCATTCCGTCGAGGATTGCGTAGGCTTGTAATTATAATAACATAGGATATATAAATAAAGTATGAGTATATATCAATCCCTATCAGTAATGATTGTTCTTGTAATAGTTACTTATTTCTATTAAGGAATTTCTATGTGTTGTATTCATAAATTACATTTTTTTTGATTCTCTCGATAACTTTATTTTGTTAATACTGAATCAACTTTAACAAAAAAATAATAATACGTCGATCTGACTTTTGAATCACATTTCAGCAGTCTTCGGATATACCACGAGCGGTAAACGTTGTTTGGAAATTGGATACTCTCGGTACACCATCCATCAGAATGGGCTTGAAGACCAGATGGAGATGCATTAAAAAGACCATGGGCTGCACAGCGTTTGCCACGACAATTGACAACATAACCATCAAAGTGAGGAGCGTTCACAAACATTGAGGCGGAGGTTGCCTTCGATAGCATTACGATATAAAGAAAAATTTTATGAAAATTCTAAGAAAAGACGTGAAAGTGAATACAGGGTGTAGCCTGTAATAAGATCTTATTATTTTAATATAGCCTTTTAACTAACCAGTTACCGCTACTAAATAATAAAAGAAAACTTTAATTTTCTCACGAAAAAAATCGAACCAGCAATTTTGCAGTCATAGAACTTGACATTTGCTCCTATCACAGGCTACGCGTTGTATGTTTGTAAAGTTACCATTATGTGTTGAATATGTTCTATCATCTCACGTACATGCTTTTAATGCTACATTTCCACACGGGGAAACCAAATGATTCTATGGCATGTTTTTTTATAAATTATTCGATAAACATCCTAACCTCTGTGCTTCGGAAGGAATCCTGAGTCTGGGCAGCAATTGTCTGGCAATTTTAACTGTGATAACCATAGATGGTAACAGGAATAAAAGGGAATTGATATGTTTGTTTATAAGTAACCATGCTTGTTTATTCATCATGGGAAGAAAGCATTCTTCTGTTTGTTGAGATAGACCGCCTTCACCATATTTTTGTGGAAGAGTGATTTATTTATTTTTTTATTTGTAAAGACAACTTACCTAAATTATAATAATAATATGAACTGTGTGTTATTAAAGGAATGAAAACCCGTTTTTTTCTAACTTTATGCAAAATTTTTGTTGTTATTTTGATATTTTACAAACTTTTTTCATGTTCGGTCGAATGCATCACCGCCTTACCACATTCAATCGATTAAAATCATTAAAATATCTGTAAACAAAAGATGTTGCAAGGTAGTTTGCAATGTTTTTGTTTCTTAAACTAGTAAGGTGGCGGTGTCCATTATAAATAATTTTCATTTTACCCTATTTCCTACTGTAGCCGCATATCACAATGCACATTTAATTTCAGAACTGCAGTACAAAATAGTCCAACCGACTCACAAGCGTGGCAGACAAATCATGTTGTTGGGTCCCCATACATATACACAAGAACGGCTGAAAGGGCCAAAAGCGGAGTGGCGTTGTAAGAAAAGATCCGTCAATGGGTGTCGGGCTAACGTCTGCACTATTGAAGGTGTGATCGTCAGGAGCAATCCCGAGCATAATCATAGTCCGTAGATTACATTATTTGGTATTTTTCTCCGAAAGTTCATAATACCTAGTGTCGAAAGACCCACGTCCAAAACACTCAATACCGAATAGGCAAATTCACAATTGCTGTTAAAAGCATAGTTCTAGATGTCTATGCCTGAAATTTTATAATATCGAAAGTTCATAATATAGAAAGTTCTAGGTACCGATTGTTTCAAAGACGACGGGTTCAATTCCCGGTCGGGTCAATATAGAAGTATCAAATTTTTCTCTATTTTCTCGGGTCTGGGTGTTGTGGTAGCGGTACCACAACACCCAGCTAACGCACTTGTGTTATGGAAACCAGAAACACCGGCGGCGTTGTTTCTGGTTTCCATAACACAAGTGCGTTAGCTACTTACTTTGGGATCAGAGCAATGTATGTGATTGGTGTCCAATATTATTAAAATACCCAAAATTAAAAAACACTGCTGGCCATTCTTTTATAAATGATAATTTGATTGACATATTAAGCAATGGCTCTAACCTAATTATTATTCTACTTAAATTTTCGGTGTTTCATGTTTCGGTAGGTTTGTACTATCGGTATTTTGAACTTTCGATGTTTTGAAACTTTAGGATTTTGACGTTTCGGTTTCATGATTTTCAATGATTTGTTCGTAGCATAGATATTACGAACTTATATATTTTATCTAACTTTTAGAATTCGACCATTCTAACAATTTAATAGGTCGAATTTAGGTTGAGTTATAGTTTGATAGTATTAGAAATAACAATATTATTATAAGTAATTCTGCATGCAAAAAATGTAAATCTATCGTTTCCAAGGAAAACTAAAAGTAAGCTTCTTTTGATTTATAAGTACTATCAAATGATAATGGCTTGCACATAACTACAAACAAACTTGAGTTGCAAGCGGTTTTTGAAATCGCTAAGATTAGGGTAATAATGAAAATATTGACTATTTTTGTCAATTTGATTTTTTAAAATATACGCATGAATGATTGATTAGATAATTCAAAGTAAGTTTCGTTTTTATTTATACCATGACTTCCCAGAAAGGCCTCATGCACGATTGTCTAGCCAGGTTCTCTAAAAAAAACACTGTCGACTCAATCATCGCTAATTACATCGCTGGTATCAATATCATATTTGTATTTTAAATCAGATCAGCAGTTTTATTTGATACCTACCAAGCGTGGCGGTCAACTCATGGTAATTGGTGCCTATTTATATTTACTTGAAATAGTGCGGGGACCGAATAAAATCGGAGTGGCGTTGCAATAAGAGAAAAGCAAATGGATGCAGGGCGCATGTCATTACTTTTGACGGCAGGATCGTTATGAGCAATCATGAACACAATCACCCCTGAATAAATCAACTTGAAAAAAAGTACCTAGGTTATTAATTTGACCTGTATGTATAGTTTGCATGTTATTATGTTTGTCGCGATTATCTCGCGTTTAAATTAATCAATTTACCAATATTTATAAATTTTTACACATAATATTTAGACAAAGGTGTTTTTATTTTTTTAGATAAGTTGATCAATAAATTTTTCATTCATATTTTGGTGTG
This sequence comes from Pyrausta purpuralis, assembly GCA_963924145.1. Taxonomy (NCBI): domain Eukaryota; kingdom Metazoa; phylum Arthropoda; class Insecta; order Lepidoptera; family Crambidae; genus Pyrausta; species Pyrausta purpuralis. The sequence continues at coordinate 28,935,812 of OZ001643.1, forward strand.
TTTTTTTATTAATAAATTCATTTTCGGTCACCTAATAATTGTTCCTTAGTAAGTAGATCTTGTTACTGTTACTGTAACAAGATTTTTAAGATTTACATTTAAATTATTAAGTGATTCAATGTGAGTAATATTGAATAACCTAATTTTAATTGTAAATCTTCCCCTTATCAGTAGCTTTACAAACATGAGTTCTAACCTAACCTCATTGGTTTTTTATAGGAGTTTTTAGGTATATGCTATAAAAGTAAATCGTTGCGCTACAATGAAAATGAAAACCGGGAATTATTTTTTCATAAAATTAAGGAACTGATCAATTAATTGGGAGATAGATCTAACAAAATAGGTTGCCAGATCTAACAAAATAGGTTGCCAGATCTATTATACTGATTATAAAACGAAATAAACTAAACTTACACATTGTTGATTGATTTAAATGGATAGATCATTTATAGTCAGCTCAAGCTAAATTTTAAGATAACATTACACATTAATCTGATGATTTATACTTTGGTGTAGTTTTGATTAATGTTGTGACTAATATATTTTTTGCAGATTCGTGGCACATAAGAAATATAGTTCCTTATTATTTATCCAAGATTCAAGATTCAAGATTCAAGATTCAAGATTCATTTATTCACATTGAAATATGGTACAATAAGGTCACAATTACAATAAAATTGAATTCCAGCATATTTCGCCATAAATATAGCATGTGAAAATGTAGTAAATATTAATAAATGTCAATTTTACAAATGTCAAATAAAATGTCACAATATTACAATTATTTACCCTAAAAATTCCTTAATACTATAATAATTCTTATCAATTAACCAATCGTACAATTTATTCAGGAATGGGCGAGGTCTTAATATTTTTATGTGTTTAGGTATTCTATTATATATTTTAATACACATATTTAGACAGTTTTTTTTATATAGTGCTGTTCTGGGTGCAAAATTTAAAACAAGTCTTTCGGGATTTCTAGTGTTACGATAATATATATCAACCGCTTTATGAAAGAGACCAAGGTTATATTTAACAAATTTACACACTTCAAAGATGTAAAGGTTGGGAACGGTTAATATATCAAGTTCCTTGAATAGTGGTTTACAAGTTTGGTAAGGCGGTACACCACATATTGCTCGTATACATTTCTTTTGGGTTACAAACACTTTATTTATATTAACACCATTACCCCAGAGAATCAGCCCATACCGCAATACAGAGGCTACATAGGCATGATAGGCTGCAAGAATCGTTTTGCGATCTGTGGCGTTGCGAAGCCTTTGCAGTACATATGCAAAACGATTAATTCGGTCACATACTTTTTCAATTTGTGATTTCCAACTAATGTCTTCGTCAATATATATACCCAAAAATTTTACAATGTCAGTTTGTTTAATGTCTACACCATCATATGTTATATTAAAATTATATTTTATTAAATTATTAAATTGTACAAAATATGTCTTACCTAAATTAATTTTTAAATTATTAATTTCTAGCCATTTAATAATGTGAAACAGTGTATTATTTATTTCAGTCTCATGCTTTGTCAAGCCTTCTCTTAATGTACTAGTCACAACAACAGATATGTCATCAGCAAATAATATAGTTTTATGTCTGGTTAAATTGATTATGTCATTAATATAAATAATAAACAAGAAAGGCCCGAGCACACTTCCCTGTGGAACTCCAAAGCTATTATGAATATACCGAGACTGATATTCCTGTCTAGTGTAATGATTTTCTTTCGTTGTTTTCGATATAACAACAGCTTGGTGCCTATCCCGAATATAAGACTCAATCCATTGGAGAGGATTTCCACGAATTCCTATTCCTTCCAACTTGCGAAGCAAAATGTCATGGTCAACCATATCAAATGCCTTTGACATATCTAGAAACAAAACAGTAGTCAACTTTTTTATATCTACGTTTGTCAAAACTTCCTTTATCAAGGCAAACATTGCAAGGGTGGTTGATTTTTTCTTTTGGAAGCCATATTGATCCGGATTGATTATATGATACTTTGTACAGTATTGTAATAATCTAGTTAACATACATTTCTCGAAAATCTTTGATATTATTGGAATAAGAGTAATTGGCCTGTAGTTACAGATGTTGTATTTGCAACCTTTTTTGTGGATTGGTCTTACAATAGACACCTTTAGTCTCTGAGGAAATGTACCTTTCTCAAAGGATAAATTTATTAAATAAGTTAAGACAGAAGTTATTTCATCGATACATTGTTTAAGAATGTTAGTACATATTTCATCATTTCCCGCTGAATTTGTGTTATTTAAGGAGAGCACCTGTGTTCTAACCTCATTTTCAGTCATAGGAAGAAGAAACATCGAATGTCCTAAGGTTTTTGTACTTTTATTAGATTTATTATTTGCGTCAGTATTTTGTGATAATTCTGTGAAGAAATTATTAAATGTTTCAGCTATACGCACAGGGTCATAAATTTTTGTGTTATTATATTCTATATGGTCAATATCGTCTACAGAACCTTTATCTATGCCTTTTATTATTTGCCAAGCAGCTTTAGATTTGTTTTTGCTGTTGTTAATAAACTTGTTGTTGGTGTTTTTTTGTGATTGATATATACATTTTTTAAGTACTTTTGAATACTGTAGATATTTATATTTGTGTTTACTACTTTTAGTTTTATAGTATCTAATTCTAAGCTTACGTTTGTTTAAACAGCTTTTTTTTAGTCCTGTTGTTACCCATTTCTTCTTATTCTGAAAATTCTGTGTTTTTACTTTTATTTTGGGAAAACATAAATTATAGAAAAGCAATAATGTGCTATGAAATAAATCGAAAGCTTCATTTACTCTATTTTCCATAAATACTTCATAGAACGATAATTTATATAAGCAACTTTTGAATTTTATTATATTTTCTACACTATAATCTCTTTTGTATGTATACGTCAATTTAGGTATTTCTTTTTTAGTATCTATTGGGAAGGTAATGAATTGGGCTGTCTCATGATCCGAAAGTCCCAATTTCAAAACCGATGCTGAAGCGTTGTCAATATTACTTAATATATGGTCTAGGCAAGATGACCCTCGCGTTGGTTCATTTATGTGTATTGTCATGTTGTACCTTTTACATATGTCCTGCAAATAGTTACTTACTTTACTTCCTTTTTTAAGAGTGTCGATGTTTATGTCGCCGAGTATGACAGTTCTCTTTTTTTTTGTTCTTAGTAAGTTCATGAAGCAGAACGTCGAGTTTATGTAAAAAATCTTTAACGTCAGATGATGGGGTCCTATATAGGCAGATAATTACGATATTATTATTTGGAATCTCAACAGCACAACATTCAAATACTGACACAGTCGCCTGTTTAAGTAGGTTTGTTTTATTTTTGTACTGTAGTCCCTTTCTTACAAGTATACAGACGCCTCCTCTCTTCTTTGTTCTACTAAAAAATGACACCATCTCGTAGTTAGAAAGTTTAAAATTCGTTTCGTGGCCAGATTTCAAAAATGTTTCGCTAAGACAAATAATATGAGGAATACTAGTTTTGCTTAAATCAACTAATGTTATTTCCAACATGTCCGTCTTTGATAGAGCACCGGCTATGTTCTGATGCATAATAGTAATAGTTTGACTGTAGACTTTAGTCACGAAAAAATGTTTCTGAACCGTGAGTTTTGTCACACGAACCGTAATAGTCAGTCTTAGAGGTAAACACCTGTATTTTTTCTACTAAATATTTCAAATTACTAAGGACATTATCCATTCCTTTATTGTTTATTGCACCATGTCTCATATTAAACATAAAGTAGTCGTACGTTAGATGCTGGTTTGAGTCAAGTAGGTAAGCGTATTTGTGTCTTTGTACATCATGGTAAAGTATTTTGTTAAATATTTCTATTCTGCGGTTAAAAAGTTGCGCTAACCTTCCGCAGTTGAATGTTGGTAAACATATGATGATGTTGGTATGATTTAGTGATATGAGCTTATTTCGGATCTTCTTCACAAGTTCAGTGTAGTTTTGCGATGTCTCAAAATCTTTTTCTCCTATCAAAAACACACAGAAGTCATCTTTTGTAAAAGAAGCTAGCTTTTCTTCAATAGACTCCAACATATTCAGAATACCTCTATGTGGTAGTTTGTAGTGGCACAGCTGATATCCGTACTGAAACTTATTTGTAGCCAATTTTAACAATTTGTTTCTTGTGTTTGTGCTTACTATGTTAATTCTTCTTTGTGGAACATATTCCGTATTATTTTCCGAGAGATTTGTGGGCTGAGACTTTTTATTTTTAACTGGTGTTAGGGTTAGGGTTTCAGTAGTAAACGACTCGTTAATCGATGTCTTATTTTTCCTAAATATTTTTTTTGCCGAATCCGTTTTACTTTTTATTGATGTTGATAATTGATCCGTGCTTTTACACATCGAAGTTAGGTTACACAGCTTTGATTTATACTGTTCTATTGTCTTTTTCAAACAAAAGTTTTCCGATAAAAGAAGATCAATTTGCTGTTCGGCAGACTCGTATTTTTGCTGCAGTTTATCGAGTTTTTGTTGTAGAGCTTCGTGGTCCAAGTGGCTTTTGGTTAAAATGTCTGGGCAGCTCCTATTTAATTTTTGTGGCGTAATACTGGTGTTCACTTCATCTTCATAATCATCAATGTCAGTTTGTAGGGAATCGAAAGAATTACGAGTGGGAACATTAGCTATAACTGCCTTGTTTTTATTGCGATATGTTATGTTATCAGTAATTTGGATGTTAGACGTGTCTACAGGAACGGATTCTGTGCTAATCGGCGTTGATGGTGACACATCCGGTATCGAATTCGGTTCTTCAGGTAGTTTCTTTTGTGGTTTACATTGTTTAGTAGCAAGCGTCGGAGTAGAATGTCCGGGCGTGCTCATAGCACTCGTATTGGCAGTTTCTCTTTTACGATTACAATTGTCACAAATCCATTTATTTTTGCGGTCGGTATCCATTAAATAGTAAAGTTTTTCTTTATTAGCACATTTAAGATCATAGATATGCTTACATCGCAAGCATTTTAAATGTTGTTTGTGTCTTATTACTTTTTTGCATTGACCACAAACAAGTTTGTTAGTTTTGTTATTCATTTTGCTTAGAGATATGTTTGACGATACTTTTCGCAAAAATGGTAAAACGTTATTAACACCCCTAACCACTGGGCTATCGATGCGTTACGTAAGCTGGCGAAAATGTTGACCGCCTCAATACAGATCAGCGGTTGTCCATAAAGATGTTCGCAACAGCTCACCACAAGCACGGCTATCGATCTCCGATGATTTAGTACGTCCGGTGCCAAGAGATGGCGCTGTTTTATCAACGCTGTTTTATCTTTTAATACTTACACTTGGTGGGTATTTTGACTGACTTTCAATTGTTACATTGATTATGTATTGAAATTTCAGATACGGCGCCGTTCGTTAATATGAATTTACGAGTAAATGGATTTCACTAATTTCACAAAGGACTAGCGAATAAAAAAATATGTCGTTAGATTGTGTTCACAGATAAAAAATCAAGTAGCTTTTTACACGATAGTGTACGTATGGTGTTTGTTGTAAATTTATTTCGCCTAGAAAGAGTGTCCGGATTAAAATCAGAGTGTCGTTCCAACAAAAGCAGATCGACTAGGTACAGACCAATATGTCGCTACTGTCGACGATCTAATTGTTAGGAGCAATCATAACCACAAACACTTGAAGAAAAAAAACGGGGATTTCACTATTTATGAAACAAATTAATTTAGAGTACCAAGAAAACACACTTTGGTTTTAAAAGAAACATTATGTATGTAGAGGTTTAAGCATGGTGTTTCTTCTACTGTCACTATGTAGATAGACTTTTTCTTGTTAACTAATTTATTGTATTGGAATGTTAGATGCGCTGCCGCCGTTCATACCAGTGAATTGCAGTGAAAAAGAGATTCTTGTCATTGGATCTCACAAATTTCACAAATAACTAGTAAAAAAATAATAATGGCGGTGCTATAAAATCGGTCATTCTCAGCAGGCCTGGTTTTGGTGCGTCCGTGCAAATATCTGACTAGTGTGTTATATTTTGAAGCTGTCAATTTTTTAGGAACTAGATCTAGCATTTATCTTTTAGGAATTCAAATTTGAGACACATCGTCTTGTAAAAAAGCACTTAATTATTTTTTCTTAGTTCGTTCTCCTAAGTTCCGTTCGCTGTCCGGAACCCAGATTCAAGTACAAAACCTTCAACAGAGACAAAATAAGTTACGATTGGTACATTTCAATGTATACAATTTTAAGATTAATAATTAAGTATTATTATTCACTAAAAATATTCTGTTTAACTTGTGTATTTTCTTAGACAAGACGAAAAATATGTTTGTCCTTTCATCATGCCTAATTTCAGTCACTAGTATAAAAGTAGCGAATATCTTGCTCGCAGAGTAAGTAATTCCTATCCCTAGCGCAATGTCGTGTTTGATCAGTTGCGCCACGGCAGGCAACCGAAGCGGTCCCGTGTCACTTTCTCCGTTGGCGAACTATGACCGTAAGTACCTAATTTCCATTCGTTTGGTTCACCTCTTTTCTCATTTCCGTTCGCTCTTTTAATTAATATTTTAAAATGAATACAAACTGGTCTGTGATAATATTATATGCAGGCATTTGTTGGCTACCTCATACTTGTAGCAATATACTGTATTGTTTACCATTTAATTAATATATCATAAATACCGTCGTGTTCCTAATTTCCATCACCCTATTCCGTCACGCTAAACGTGACGGAAATTATATCATACCTGACAACATTTGTTTTCTTTATGTTTTTACCTTAAAACAGGTGCCCACTTAAAGTTTTTTGGTAGGTTTACATAGCATATACCATAATGTGTAAGTATTCTTATTTTACAGAAAACATGGGTAAGTCAAAACGAAGTCGAGAGGAGATTTTGGACAACAAAGGCTTAGACAGCAACGAAGAAGAGAAAGAATCAAGAATGATCCTTTATACGCTGTGTATTAAGAAATAGACCGCCAAAGGTACCATAAAAAGAGGAGCGAAGGTAAAACATTGCCAATGAATCTAGAAACTCCTGCACGTAAAAAACAAATAAAAAAGCGAGAGGTTTTTTTAAAGAGTTTTTTTTTGTTATTTGTGGCTGTACAATAACTTTTGAGGTTTACTTTTCATTAAATTCTGTTTATTTTCTATTTGAGTTTTATTTCAATACAATATAAATTTAAGTAAGCTATTTTCTAATTTCCGTCACGCCTAAAACTTTGTCACCTCATAACTCCATAACCAGTCGGCACATTGAAGTGCCAAATACATAATTCTGTTTAGTTAATCGTCTTTTCTTAATTTAATTGCCAATTAAATGAATTTCTTGCGAAATAAAAATCGTGACGGAAATTATACGAAGAACACCTTGTCGTGAGAATGACCGAAATACACAGTCTGGCCTTAAATACTGTTACAATTAAAAATAAGAAAGATATTACATTTGAATTTGGAATCTGTCATTTTTATACGATTGCTCATTGTGTTTTCTAATTTTGGCGCCAATACATTTTATGATATTTTGCGATATTAAAATGGAGTGGGGTGATAAAGAGAACCGAATCGCTGCGAAAAACCAAATGCAATTTTTAAAACTCTCCATACGCTTGGTAATAGTCAAATGTTTGTGTACCGGGCTATCAATAGGTACAATGAGACCTCCTCTGTTTGTGACAGAAAACGATCTAGCCGTCCACGTAGCGTTCGTACGAAAAAAGTGGTCAAAGCAGTAAGGGAAAGAATTCGCAGAAATCCTGTCCGAAAGCAAAAGATTTTATCTTGGAAGATGAATATAGCACCCAGAACCCATGTCGCGTATTTTAAAAGATGATTTAGGACTTGCAACCTATAAGAAATGCACTGATCATTTTTAAACTGATAATTTGAAAAATAATGGGGTGGTAAAATCGAAAAAACTACTGATACTGATTTGCATACCGATTGGTACTCAAAGGGAAGTCACAGAAATTTTTTTTTACGGATGAGAAAATCTTTACAATTTAGCAACATTTTAACAAACAAAATAGCCGTATTTATGCTCAAACCTCTAAGAAAGCTTCCCAATTATTCGACAGAGTGCAACGTGGGCATTACTCGATTTCAGTGATGGTTTGGTGGGGAGTTAGCTATGAGGGAGTGACTGAGCCATATTTTTGTGAAAAAGGTATCAAAACATCGGCACAAGTGTATCAAGATACCATTTTTGAGAAGGTAGTTATGCCCCTTAACAACAACATGTTCAATAACCAAGCAGGGTCTTTCCAACAAGACTCGGCGCCGGGTCATAAAGCTCGGTCGACGCAGTCTTGGTTAGAAGCGAACGTTTCGGACTTCATCAGAGCTGAAAACTGGCCGTCGTCTGGTCCCGATCTTAATCCACTGGATTGTGATTAATGGTCAGTTTTAGAGAGTACGGCTTGCTCTAAACGCCATGATAATTTGGAGTCCCTAAAACAATCCATACAATTGGCAATGAAGAATTTCCCCATGGAAAGAGTGCGTGCTTCTATTGATAACTGGCCTCAACGTTTAAAGGACTGTATTGCAGTCAATGGAGATCACTTCGAATATGCTTTTTCAATTTTCAATTGTTTTATATTTATGTATAAAACTAACACACTGTAAAAGTAATAAATATTATTTGCATAAAAAAATTGTTTTTTTCTTTGTGACAATATTTATGGCAAGACTAGGTAAGTAGTATGCGTTGCAGAGCAAACGTCATCACTAGGAGTTTTTAGTAAGGTTTACCTTACATCAAACCAAGATTGAAGATAATTTTATGAAATTATGCTTTCGTCACATAATTTATGTGTCACCGTCATATTGTTAAAACCGCTAGATATTAATGTAACGGTTTTTAATCCGTTAGATTGTAATCTGTCGAATTATTGTAATCTGTACCAAACTTCATACATTTGTAGACAAACTGAATGATACACAAATTGTATGTCTTGGTATTTTTTTATTTGTTTTGTTATTTATTTTGGTATTTGTAAATTATTATGTATATTCACTTAGGTATTTTTAAAAACACATTTGTATTTTTTATCCCTCTTTTAATACATAAAAGTATTCATTATTTTCTTTCAGTCCAACTCGCACATCGACTATACTGCATTTTATATGGAGCAACACACATTGTTGCTTCTAATAGTTCAAAATATACATAGTATATCGAAAGTTTTTAAATTATAAACTCTTTTGTTAAAGCCAATACTCCAATTTTTATGACGAACCGAAGAGGGAACAGAGTGATCATGATCGGGAGGAATACGTTCTGCAAGAGACGAGCTAGAAATGCCAAGTGCGAGTGGCGCTGCGGCAAGACGAACTACACCAAGTGCAAAGCAAGCATCGTCACTGTGAACGACGTTATAGTCAAATGTAACTTGGAACATAACCACGATAGGAAAATACCAAAATAGATTTTTTCCAGTTTTATCATTCAAATTAGGTAAATTTATAGTCAGATTGTCGAAGTGTTGCTGTCCTAGTATTTGTATAGTGATTATAAGTGTACTTACAAATTGCTGTATTTTACTAGAGATAGATAAGTGAGGTTATTTCTTAAGGAATAAGTTCAAATCAAGATAGCAGAGGTTGTATTAATTCCTATTAATCTTAATTTAATACAACCAGCGATGCGTCATACCAAAAAAACAGATATTTTTATAATTTACTTGTAAGGCACTATGTACCTGTGAGGCAATTGTGTTACCAATGCTTATGTAAAATTATACTATTTATTGTTTTCAAATTAAGTGCGTCTTATTTTCAAGTTGCTTGCACTCACGTATTGCTTGCAACTAAGCATAATGTGGATGTAAAATGTATAATACTTCTTTATACATTTCTCGAATGATTAGGACTTGAAGATGGAGTTTTGTCTGCAGGTCACATGTATTTGAATTGAGTAACATAAATAAAAACCAATATTTCCCTTGTACTGGACTAAGTATCACAATCCTAGCATCTTCCAAGTCTCGACTTCTGGGCTTGTTCTTTTCATCGTCTACTCTGTCCGTGTTAGAATTTCTAGGGAGAACAGAGAGCAAACTTTAAACAAAGCACCGAAAATAACACGAAAAATAAACCCTCTGGGCTGAACTGGGTGCAAAATCGCTTGCACCTCGCTTCGTCTTTTGTTTTTTGACAGCGTTTGTCTATCGTATCGTGTCTATTCATAATCCATACTTACCGCTTTGATGTTCTCAGTGAAAGTAAATACATCAATAAATAAATAAACACACAAAGGTTAAAGAAAAGCGCTTAGTCCGTATCAGTGTACGAATTAACGAACAAACTGCATAATTATAAACATTCCTATTGGGTAAAAAAAAGCTCGAAATTTTCTCCTATTGCAACACTAATATCATCCATTACAGAATGCACAGGATTCAGCATCTACGAGTCACTAGTTAATATAGTTATTTTCGATATTTACTCAGAAAGCGTAGATTTTTTCAAATGTTTCCTAAGTAATTATAAATTTCAAATTTAAATAGCTTTATTTGTAACTAGCGATCCCCCGCGGCGTTGCCCTCTGTAAAGTTCGGATTTTCAGTAAAGTAATTCGACGCAAAACACATATTTTCATTGTAAGTAAGATGTCTGCAACCACGGTTAGTGCAAGTTCGCGTTGTGTACTTACTTAAGCTACGAATATTATTTTGGTGCGGAGTTATTTTAAAACTGTGATAGCTTTTAAATCATATAATGCACAGTGAAATTTTGTTTAAAATGAAATGGCCATGATGATGAATATGATTATTTTGATAAGAATTAAAATACCGTTGCAAATGGAACACTTTTTTTATCGAATTTAGGAACATAGAAAAGTTTATAGTGAGTAAACCATATCAGATAGACATACTCGTATGCTGTCGCGGAATGTATCGTAGATCTTTTAAAGGGATACAATCCCGTCATACATGATTTTTGTGTATCTTGAACGATTTACGCTGCGTACGCAAAGGAAGCTCTCAACAGGAATATTTTGCCCTCGTTTTGTGCCATATTGCTCTTTGTTGCTCTGCTTTTATAAGACCTATCGTAATATTTATACCTTAAAGACTTTCTCAATAAAGAAGCTATCCAATACAAGTATATGTATTTATAAATCTGTTCAGTAGTTCTTCAGATAAAAATAATATAAGTGCATAAAATTCATTTCCTATTTTATTTAAAAAGATCTGAGTGCTAAACGCTAAACCTATGTATTTGATCAGTTTTATGTTATGAATTATTTCTATAAAAAGGACTTTCAAAATTGTTTACAATATTCGTCAAGCAAAAAGAAACGGATTTTAAATCGTTTAATTTATACTTAATTTCACAACCAAAATTTGGACAAACGGTGGACTTAACGCCATATGACATTATTTTGTTCGGTTGATAAATCTTGAATGATTTTTGTTCTTTTAGTACATACATCATGGTGCGTTGGTATAGTTTCCATGTATTTTCGGGAAGCAAGTATTATTTGCTTTAGAATAGTTTTGATGAACAAATATAGTTTATTCATGCGTTATATCTAAAAGGATTTTGGAAATATTGTTTATATTTTAATTTTTACTTGACTCGATTCATCTTTTTCTTTGAGTTTATCCCGATTGTTAAAGACTTTAAAAAATGACCCCGTTTGAAATTTTTGAATATAATTAAATGTTTCGTTTTTATTTTTACGTATTTTTCGCCACCAATTTACGAGTATTATTTTTTATCCTTGCTTAGTTAATAATTTCAGATGTAGAAAATGTTCCTTTTTTATATTGTGAGAGTAGTATAACTTAAGAATAATATGTTTTTATACTGTTAACCTTAATATTAATGTTTATTTATAATGGTTATATGACACTCCACAAACAAGATTGTTTGGCACGAACTAGCTATTTCGCTTATGGGATTTTTAAAAATAATGTTATTTAATAAAATAATCGAAATAAATAAAAAACTGTAAAGCTTTCCTGTAAGTCCCTAACATTTTATACACTAGCTGAAATTTTATAATTTGGATACGCTAGTTGTTAGCCTAAAATATTCTCTTTACATTTTGTAAGTTTTGGTTGTTTACAAAAATAGTGTTTTGGTGGTTTTTGACATACCTTCTAAAGAAAGTTTTATCCCTGTAATAAATTTACACTATATCTCTTTTTAACTGACTTCAAAAAAGGAGGAGGCTATTAATTCGACTGTAAGTTTTTTTTTGTATCTATGTTACCTCATGTCTCAGTCGTTTGTCGACCGATTCGAAGTTTTTTTTTGTCTTCTTAGAGGATATACCTTCTAGTTGGTCCCATTTTTTCCAATTTGGCATCTGATGATGGGATCTTGGTGTAATCGAAGGAAACCCTCAAAATTTGAAGGCACGTATAGTGTTTCTATACTAGAATCTTAATGTTGACATGTGGTTATGTCTGATAGTCAACATTTTGTGGGGCTGAACTGATGGTGGAACTCCTTAACGCTTAGGAGTTCAGTAATTATAATGAAAGAACTTATAATAGGTAGTTTGCAGCTTCTTAAAGAACAGAGTCATAAGGTGCAACTTCTCTCCCCCCCTCCTTCTCCTGTAATCTCCAAAAATGAAGAAATAAAATTAACTTTTAAAGAAAGTAAAAACCCGTTTCAAAACCAAAATGCACTAAAAAGTTTTAAATAAACTCTTGACTATTGAAAGGAATGGAACCTATTTTATGCAAACAATTTCTTTTTGGAGTCAGTGCCATTACTTTGACTATCAAGCATCAACTATCACAGCACCGACTCCAAAAAGAAATTAATAATAATATTAATAAATATCCTTTGGACATTCCCACACATCGCCATCTAGCCCCAAAGTAAGCTACTCAAAGCTTGTGTTATGGGTGCCAGACAACGGATATAATACTTAAATACTTTTTTTTTGTAAATACATACATGATATACATAGAAAACGCCCAGACCAATACAAACAGACATGTTCATGCACATAAATGTTTGTATTGTGCGGGGATCGAACCCGCACCCGCTGCGTAGTAGGCGATTTCTCGACCACTACACCAGACGGGTCGCCTAAAATAAATTGTTTGCCTAAAATACGTTCCTTTCCTTTCAATGGTCAAGAGTTTATTTAAAACTTTTTAGTGCATTTTGGTTTTAAAGTCGGTTTTTATTATAATTATATTTGGGTTATTATGTGGTTTTCGAAACAATTTCAAATGAAATGTGATCAAAATTGTAAAATATATTAAATTAAAAAAGTGTTACTACTTTTACAATAAGTTTTGTTATATTAGCGTTACTAAAATTATACCTTTAATAAAATATTTATTACATGGAAATTATGAATCTTTACAGGATCTCTTTTTATAATAATATTTGGGTTATATGTGGTTCTCGATACAATTTGAAACGAAATGTGATCAAAATTGTAAAATATATTAAATTAAAAAAGTGTTACTACTTATAAAATAAGTTTTGTTAAATAGCGTAAATAAAATTATATCATTAATAAAATATTTATTTCATGGAAGTTATGAATCTTTACATTAATAGGTATGGTAAAAGCCAAAATACCAGACCACTCAGAAAGTATTGCGAAAAAAAGTTTTTATGTGAGAAACTGCCCAGTTAGAATCTTTTTAGAAAATATGATTATTCATAAGTAAAATCAGGTGTGTTCTATTTTAAAAATTACCCTCCACATTTTTTGAAAAATGAATCTACGCCGGGAACATTTTACAGCTATGATTTTTTACGATTTCAAGTGTCTGAAACCGAAAGAATCGTTCGATAGACTTCAAATGGCATTTATGAAAAGTGGCCTTGAAGGAGCCAATTTAATTAATTTAATTTAATTTATTACAGATAAATTAGATCCACAAGTGTTAGTAACAGAGTTCTTAGGTCTAATATTAGTATAAATGCGATAAGATTAAAATAATTACATTACAATTATAATTAGGCCAATGAAATTTAATTTATAGAATATATTTGGTCCGACTTTGGTTTAATTAGGGCAGTGATCCAATGCTTCATTAGGGCACTATCCCATCTCCCCACTAAAACCATTAAAATACTGTTGGAACTAACGAGCATTCTTTTTTGATGAAGTTAATTTTTTTCCGCATTAAAGCATCGTGCCATCGTGTATCGTTGGTATAACGAATTCAAGCGCGGTCGAACAACCTTGGGGAATGAAGAACGTAGCGGTCGCTTTAACGGCTATTACGGAAGAAAACGTGCTGGCAGTGAATATTTGTATCTAAGATAATAGGCGATTTACATATAAGGTGATTTAGCACTTATTAAAGAATCGGGAAGCGTTCACGAGATTCTACATGGGCATCTTCGCGTGAGGAGTATAGTATCACGCTGGGTGCCGCACTACCTCACCGTCGCTCAGAAGCAGGCCCGGGTGGAATGGTGCCGTGATATGCTGAACAAGTTTGAAGCAGGCTCGTCTCGGTGTATTTATGACGTGGTTACAGGTTATTAGACCTGGATTTATCAATACGATCCAGAAACCTAGCGCATGTTGACAGTTTTGACGTTTCAAAATGAACCAACGCCTACAAAAGTAGTTTGGAAGCTACATAGTGTAACGTTGTATATTTTTGTCTAAATTCGCGTGAAATGAAAAGCTAAATGGATGTAGGACTCCAGTCCATAGTGTGAAATTTTGGCATAGATATGATGGATGCTGACACTGACATTTGTCAAGTGTGACAGCTGCTGTTTCTTCCAGTTCCGCCACTGTTGGTCGTGCGTCGGAGTGGAACGTGTGTTAAAATGTAAAAAAGTAAAAATTTGGTAACGGGGCACGCCCCAATTTATTTTGTAGTTTGAAAGTTATTCCTGGTAAGTATCTGCAGAAAGGTTGGCGTTGATTTTTGTTTGTTGCGAGACATTTCTTAGAGTCTGAGCACATGGTTCTTTTTATCGTTTCAGACGCCGCCAACATGTCAATTTGGATGAAGTAATTCCGAAAATGATTTGATAGAAATGACTGAAAAATGGTAAGTACTTTGGGAAACTCCTTTGGAAATCCATGTAAAGAAAATGTAGCCTACCTACATCTGGGCATAGTGTATTGAGAGTTGTAATTTTTATCATTTCAGGTCTCAAATAGAATAATTAGCATAAATGTTTAGTAATCAATTCAAAATTTATATGGCGAGCCAGCTGTTGCAGGTATTAAATTGGTTTATTAAAGATTTCATAAATAGGGTAATGAAAAGTATACCCACCCTCACTTAGAAAAAAAAATGTGGTTAACTAGAACTCGCTTTTATTTCTAGGTTTCGCTTTTGATATGTGTCTGTAAGTTGTACAGTCACAATTTGGTGATCATGTTGTAACCTCAGGTAAATATTTATTATGAAAAGTTAGTGTTTTTTTAACTTTTACTTTGGTTTGTGCGTTGTACTAACATTTTGTAAATTCTTTTCAGTGACCTTACTTAGATCTTATTTGGATTATTTTTGAAGTCAGATTTTCCTGATGGATTGATTTGCTTCTTGTCTGCTGTTTTGAGGATGCATCGGTATCGGTGAAATTTTGGGGTAACGTTGCAGAGTTGTCTGTAGTTTGATGCAACAAAGATTTGAAATAGTAACCTCCGTTGTAATCCAAGGTTGGTTTTCCTTGTATTTACTTTAACTTTAGTGAAAAGTGGGATGATAATTTAGCTATTAATTTAAGCATAATTTAGGAATACCTTTGAGGATAAATTTTGGAATCAATTAGAAAATTAAAAACTTAAATTGGTGGTTTATCTTTATTTAATTAGAAATTTGTAAACATAAAGATTTGTAATAGTATGGATATAGATAACTAAATTAGAACCTAACCTAGTCTCTACTGAATTCTGAGCTATTAAGTGTTGTATTTGATTTTTTTTCTGAAGGTGTTAAAGGGTAATTGTGAAATAGCAAATTTGAATAAACTTTTGTTGCCAAATGCTATACCCGGATTTCTTTATTTCATTCGAATATTAGTACCGTTTAAACACCCTTTGTCCACACTGGCCGGGAGTGACTGTGACAATAGCTTTTTGGAGTAGGTTTTGAGATATGGGTAATAACTAAACATCTGTTGTTTTTTATCAAACCAGCTTTGAAATACAAAAAAATATAAATAACGCGCTTAACTTCTTTGAAGGATTTTTTAATCTTTACGTTAAGTTTGGTACATACGATAAATTATAAATTTTGTTTAAACGATTATCTTTTTCCTTTTAGTATCTGGTGTAATCGTTCAAAATTAATCAAAGGTTCGGCCATACATAAAAAAATCAAACCTATTTTTATCTCTCAGGGAAGCTGATAACTCTTAGCACCGGAACACGAGTGTTGGCTTGGCAAGGTTTCACTTACAACCGGAGGTAAGCAACGCACCACCAAAGATGGCGGTGGTACTGTGCGCATTACCACAAAGGCTGCAAGGTCAGCCTCATCACAAATCGAGAGCTGAATATCTTAGTAAAAAGTGGGGAACACACTCACCCTCCACCCAATTATTACCAAAGTAGAGGGGTATATTATAAGGTCTAGGTTTATGTCATTATCATAATTTCCAGCCCTTGTGGCAGTTTTTGACGACCCGTCTGGTGTAGTGGTCGAGAAATCGCCTACTACGCAGCGGGTGCGGGTTCGATCCCCGCACAATACAAACATTTGTGTGCATGAACATGTCTGTTTGTATTGGTCTGGGTGTTTTCTATGTATATCATGTATGTATTTACAAACAAAAAGTATTTAAGTATTATATCCGTTGTCTGGCACCCATAACACAAGCTTTGAGTAGCTTACTTTGGGACTAGATGGCGATGTGTGGGAATGTCCAAAGGATATTTATTTATTTATTCATTTTTTCTAGGGTTGGGTCTCCTTATGCAATTGCAACAGAGAGCTGTGTTCTGAGTGTGCGTAGAAGGGCAAATAAATTAATCTTGTGACATTCTAAAACTGAATAAAATATACAGGGTGACTTTTTTATCAGTACCGAAATTTTGTGTAAAGACTCCACTGATGAATATGAACAACTTTTACTATGGGGGCAATAGTGAAATCGAGATAAAAAATTCAGCTGTTCCATACTTTTTTACCGCGCGCCAATTGAACTTTTGTATGGAGTAGCCGATTTTTTTTCTCGAATTCACTATTGCCCCCATAGTAAAAGTTAATCATATTCATCAGTGGAGTCTTTACACAAAATTTCGGTACTGATAAAAAAGTCACCCTGTATAGTGACTTTGACTGCATATGTCATCTCACTACATAGGTAACCTCTAGTCCAATAGATAAAAATCTATTATCATTCCACCATTCCAGGTAGGGAAGTTAAGCTGATGATAATTTCATACATAAATGACAGCGGTAAAAGCGCTTTAACACTTATGCGACTTTAGCAGCGGACGGTGGTATGATACATACTCACCTCACAGAATTCGTGCAGATTGGTGAGGAATAGTTATGTCATAGTATATAAATTAAAAACAAAATCAAAATTACTGTATGAAAAAAACAAATTTCATATGTCAATATCATATCACATGTGTTATTTTCTACTCAAAACGAAATTCTGTTTTATTGAAAACTTTCGAATTTGAGATAACTAGTTTATTTATATAACTGATTTGTTTGCTTTTGTAAAGCTCATTAGTTAAGGACTAAGTTTAGGAACATTTGGTTTGTTTAAGCCATATCTTACAGTATGATGTTTTCAATTTGTTTTCAAGTGAATGAGTCACATATTTAAGGATCATAAAGGTTGTAAAAGTTTTATAGATTTATTCAGATATCAGGTTTCTTTACAAGAAATACCAAGCACAATAGTCCACTAAAGTTGTACAAGTATAAATATACATTAGAAAATATGTTTTCTCAATCAAAATATTATGCTTCGGTTACGCTTACTAAGATAGTTTAACTTCACATAATGTGACAAGCTTTGAATATCCTCTGTCATCAAGTCAAGTAAAATTGCTTTAATTTCTCTTTAATTGCTACTTTTAAAAACCATGTCATATCTCAACTAATCGTCTTATTAATTTTCAGTGGGCGAAATAATAATGTTGAAGAAAAGTATGAACACTCTGCTATTGGGTGGTTACACATACAATCGGATGACGAGGTCGGTCGCCGGTCTCCGCTGGCGGTGTACTATGTATGAAAAGGGGTGCTCTGCTTCAGTGTGTACCAACGAATATCTAGTTCCATTGAAGTTTACGAAAATCCACACCCATGACAAGCCTATGCTCACGAATGAGTCACTTATGAAAAATGCTGCGTGGAATGTTTAATTTAGTATTCATCGTCATAAGTACCAGCCAAAAGACGTCCTCTGGTGAACATAGGCTTCCCCACAGTTCTTCAAGTAGTCTACATTCAGTGAGCATCCAAAATTCGTAATATTGCCTAATAAATAGGGACGATTAACGGCCGACGAATGACGACCCGTCTGGTGTAGTGGTCGAGAAATCGCCTACTACGCAGCAGGTTGCGGGTTCGATCCCCGCACAATACAAACATTTGTGTGCATGAGCATGTCTGTTTGTATTGGTCTGGGTGTTTTCTATGTATATCATGTATGTATTTACAAACAAAAAGTATTTAAGTATTATATCCGTTGTCTGGCACCCATAACACAAGCTTTAAGTAGCTTACCTTGGGACTAGATGGCGATGTGTGGGAATGTCCAAAGGATATTTATATTTTATTTATTAACGAATAATTATTAAAATATAATAAATAATAATTTATTAAGGAAACAGTGTTAACTAATATAGTACAATTTTTAAATATTATTGTAGAGTAAAATTGATTGTTTGGTTGTTAAATGAAAAGTTATTTTGGTAAAATAAATTGATCTCATGTATTATTTATTATTGAACCACATTATTAATGAAACAAATGGGTAAACAAATGGGTAACCAAATTTATAAATACTACTAAGTTTTTTTTTTATTGAATTAGAGAGATACAAACTGTTTCGACGATATCCCCTGATTTCTTCTGCACGTTTTTGAATTAGCGCGTTCAAACAGGTCTTTAGATATATTTCCGGGTATCTCCAGCATATTTTTACTAATTAAGTACTTATTAATTTCCAGATTCGGTCTACATAACAACTAGCCGTGACAATGACACTCTTGTAATAGGTAAACATAGATACACGAAAGAGTATTGCGTTAAGCAAGGAGATAGCTTGAAGACAAGATGGCAGTGCACCAGGAAGAATTTTGGCTGCAAAGCTTATGTGTTTACTAAAGACGACGCCCTGCTCCAATCTGGCGGCAACCATAATCATGGTTTTGAATAAACTTATAAAAACTGTTTTCAAAATGGTTATTCGACATATTTCGTCTTAGGTACTGTATCAGATAATTAATATATTTGTGTATGGTTTTGGATGTGTACCATCTAAGTAGTAGAATTAGTAAACTCTCCCATAGTTGACCATGGGATGTGCAATCTATGTCCCTGGCTAAATTAATTGCCGTATCATCCGAAATTCTAGTGTGATTTTATTAATTTGTATTTCTTTTTCATTTGTTTATTGGTGTTATAAATAACATGATATTGGTCATAACAAATAATATAAGTCTAATTTTTACTAGGCACCGCCATAGTAAACAAAGCACGTGGTGTGCTACTGAAAATGTAAATACAATTCGTTCTTAAAATATTGTTGTTGTATTTATCAGTGGTGTACTGTAAATTGGAATTTCATTACGTCCTTTTTTTTAGAACCGGTCTTCATGAAAACCAGTCGCGGCAGTCATATTCTTGTGATCGGTAAGCATAAATACACGAAAGATTATTGCGTCAAGCAAGGAGACTACTCGAAGACACGATGGCGGTGTACCAAGAAGAACTATGGCTGCAAAGCTTATGTGTTTACTTTAGACGACGAACCGTTAAAAACGTTATATTTATTTAAAAATTAGGTAACTGGATTCATCTCTATTTAAAATAGTTTCACAATCGTAATAAGCTTTATCCGGTGTTCCGTTTTCCCATTCTGGTCTATGAAGAATACAATTATAAAAATTGCATTTTACTTGCCGCTTTTATTTAAGTGATCTGACACAATAATAATTATTGTTCTGTTCTGAATCCGCTAGGAAAAGAAGTGCTTCAGACGCTGTTCTGATTAGCCAGACTAGCGAAAGTGCTACACAAAATATGTATGCTGTTATATACGTATAAAATCTTCCTCCTAATACAAGATTAATTTCAAATGAAATAAGTTTTAATTCACAAAGTTATTTCAGTTTATTCATTATTTTTAATATTACAAGATCCGTTTGTAAATTATCGCAAATATTCCAAACAGTAAAATATTTCCGCCAGACCAGCCTTAGAAGTAAAATGGCAAGAATAAAATAATTTGGAAAATGCAAAGCCAGATTCAATACGACCCTTTGGACATAATATTACCGTGCCTTTGGGATGAGGTGTTGAAGGTCATCAATTATCACGAGCTCCAGCCAGCGCAAATAATTGTTGAAAACGGGGAAATGGGGACGTAAGGGAGCTTAACCAAGACCCAAAGCTCCAAGCCAACCTCACCTTCACGCGGTGCGTCCTGTTTCAACAGACGAGGCTCTGGCGACCGACCGATGGCGGGATAACCATCCAACAAAAGGCGCAGTAAAATGTTGAGCTGTGATGGGCAGCAGCGTCACAGCTGCAAGGGGCTGCGCCTCTGCGCTCGCCAACCCGCCTGCCAAGCGTGGCGAGTACTGGCAAATACCCCCCTCATATGTTAGTACACAAAAAAACCAGGCCCCCAGTCTCCGGCAGCCCCGCTATTCCTGATTCCGGTAGCGGTCACGGTAACGGCGGGGCAGGGGGTGCTAAGAATCCCCGGAGGCGATCTCGCTACCACCCCCAACGACAACTGGCCCTGGTAACTTATAACGCGTGCACACTGAGGACAGACGAGAAGTTGCTCGAGCTGGAAGAAGAATTGAGCAGGTTACATTGGGACATTGTGGGTTTATCAGAAGTCCGTAGAGAGGGCGAGGACACGATAACTCTGAAGTCTGGCAACCTGCTCTTCTACCGGGAGGGTGACCAAAAGTCCCAAGGTGGTGTTGGGTTTCTTGTCCACAGGTCCCTCGTAAACAACATCGTAACCATCGAGAGTGTGTCGAACAGGGTGATATACCTTATACTCAGAATAACCGAAAGGTATTCGCTGAAGGTCATACAGGTATATGCACCGACCTCGAAACACCCGGATGAAGAGGTGGAGGAAATGTATGAGGACGTAAGTAGAGCCATACACACTTCCAAAACCTATTTCACTGTTGTTATGGGGGACTTCAACGCAAAACTCGGCAAGCGAGGCGAGGATGAGTTGAAAGTGGGACCTTTTGGATATGGTCAAAGGAACGCCAGGGGAAATAGGCTGGCCGACTTTCTGGAGAAGGAGGGACTCTTTGCGATGAACTCTTTCTTCCAGAAGCCGCCTCAAAGGAAATGGACCTGGCTGAGTCCGGATGGCAAGACGAGAAATGAGATAGACTTCATCATGACCACCAAGAGACGGTTATTCAATGATGTCTCCGTGATCAACAGGGTAAAAACCGGTAGTGATCACCGTATGGTCCGAGGCATATTGAATATAAATGTCAAATTGGAAAGGTCCCGCTTGATGAAGTCCACGCTCCGACCTACTCGTGCCCATATCCAAAATCCCGAGAGCTTTCAACTCGAGTTGTCAAACCGCTTTGATTGCCTAGAGAATTGCGTATCAGTGGACGAAATAAACAACGGGTTTGTGGAAACTGTCCAAACGGTCGGATCTAAGTTTTTTAGACCTGGCCGTAAAAATAGACCTCAAAAACTCTCGGTCCACACTCTCGACGTCGATCTATGGCACTGCAGACCTCCGTTAATGCTCAAACCTACAGGCAGCTTAATAGACGAATAATGAAATCTCTGCGACATGACATTCGTTCCTTTAACACGACTAGTGTTAAAGAAACAATAGAGCGAAACCAAGGCTCCAAAGTGTTTGCAAGGGACATGTCTATTGGGCAAAGCCTGTTGACGAAGCTTAAGACGGAGGACGGCAGTGTAGCGTCGACGAAAGCAGAGGTTTTGAGGGAGATCGAAAGGTTTTATGGACAGTTGTACACCTCAGTAGCCAAACCCGTTGATAGCTCGACCGGAGACCCACGAGCTATCCTGACCCGACACTACACTGAAGACATCCCGGACATCAGCCTCTACGAGATTAGGATGGCCCTGAAACAGCTTAAAAACAATAAGGCACCTGGCGAGGACGGAATCACAGCAGAGCTCCTGAAAGCGGGTGGAACACCGGTACTTAAAGTCCTTCAGAGACTCTTTAATTCCGTTCTGCTAGAGGGCATCACGCCTGAGGCATGGAACAGGAGTGTGGTGGTGTTGTTTTTCAAAAAAGGAGACAAAACCTTGTTGAAGAACTATAGACCCATCTCACTCCTGAGCCATGTCTACAAGCTGTTCTCAAGGGTCATCACGAATCGTCTCGCACGTAGGTTTGATGACTTCCAGCCTCCCGAACAAGCCGGATTCCGAAAAGGCTACAGTACCATAGACCACATTCATACGCTAAGGCAAATTATACAGAAGTCCGAGGAGTATAATATGCCTCTATGTTTAGCTTTTGTGGACTATGAGAAGGCCTTTGATTCGATCGAAACTTGGGCGGTGCTTCGGTCTCTTCAGCGGTGTCACATAGACTATAGGTATATAGAGGTGTTAAAGTGTCTATATAACAACGCCACCATGTCGGTCCGAGTACAGGAACAGAATACGAGGGCGATTCCATTGCGAAGAGGTGTAAGACAGGGCGATGTTATATCTCCGAAACTGTTTACAGCGGCATTGGAAGACGCCTTCAAGCTCCTGGAATGGGAAGGATTCGGCATCTCCGTCAATGGCGAATACATAACACACCTTCGGTTTGCCGATGATATAGTCGTTGTGGCAAAGACGCTGGATGATCTAGGCACTATGCTCGAAGACCTCGACCGAGTATCCCAACAAGTGGGTCTTAAAATGAACATGGAGAAGACGAAAATTATGTCGAGTTCCCTTGTTGTACCCACTCCAGTATCCATTGGGAACTCAACTCTCGAAGTTGTCGACGAGTACGTCTACCTGGGACAAGTGATCCAATTGGGTAGGTCCAACTTCGAGAAAGAGGTCAATCGACGAATCCAACTCGGCTGGGCAGCGTTCGGGAAACTGCGCAAGAGCGTCTTCTCGTCTCAATTACCTCAGTGTCTGAAGACGAAAGTCTTCAATCAGTGTGTGTTACCAGTGATGACATACGGATCCGAAACGTGGTCTCTTACTATGGGCCTTATAATGAAGCTCAAAATTACACAACGAGCGATGGAGCGGGCTATGCTCGGTGTTTCTCTACGAGATCGAATCAGAAACGAAGAGATACGTAGAAGAACCAAGGTAACGGACATAGCCTTGAGAATCAGTAAGCTTAAGTGGCAGTGGGCAGGGCACATAGCGCGAAGAACTGATGGCCGTTGGGGCAGGAAAGTTCTAGATTGGAGACCCTTCGACCAAAGACGCAGCGTAGGACGTCCACCAACAAGATGGACAGACGACCTTAAAAAGATCGCAGGATCAAACTGGATGCAGACCGCTAGTGATCGGTCGCTGTGGAAAGCCGTGGGGGAGGCCTATGTTCAGCAGTGGACGTCCTTTGGCTGATTATGATGATGATGATGAACCAATATGGTTTTAGATCCGGGATATCCACTGAATACGCAGTCGATTGTTTAACAACTGAAGTAATAAAAAGGGTTGACACTAAAAGCAATGCTTTGGTCTTTTTCTTGATCCTTCCAAGGCCTTCGATACGATATCGATCCTTAATGATCAATAAGCTGAAGTGTCATGGCATTCGTGATCGTAAGTAAATCATTTTTCAAAGTTACCACCTGCACAGGGAGCAGTGCGTTAAGATAGGCCCATACATCAGTAAACTATAGCCCATTGACTACGGCATCCCACAAGGTAGCAAATTGGGATCGACTCTTTTCCAGTTATACGTCAACGATATGTGTAACCTCAAAATGCCTAACAGTAGTATATTTGCTTACGCAAATGACACTGCACTTCTAGTGTATAGCGATGATTGGAGAATTTCTAAGCAACAAACTCATAAACAAAGCATATACACAACTCATAAAAACCTCACATATATACACATTTTCACAAGTCACAATCCATGTACTTAAATTATCGCATATCTATCTATATTGTAATTTTATTATATTTTTTGTAACTAAGTCTTCAATAGTGTCGAGGAATCACTGACCTTGAAAATACAGTTTTTACTAGTTTCAATGTCAGGGACTCACTCTTTCGATTCAACATTTTACGTACTAAGTATGTAATACTAAACAAGCAACTGTAAACATTATTGGAATATGAATAAAGGTACTATTCTAAAAAAAAAATTCTTTTGCAGCGAAGCATATTCTTTATCAATGTTTCCTTATGTAATCATATGGATACATGTATTATAGAGTCTAAAAATACTTTTTAATTTATCTCTACATATTTTTCTATATATATTTTTAATATTCTCCAAACCTATAGTAAAGGTTGATGTGGATGTGTGGCAATATTGTTGGATAGTAAAACTCGAATAACCCTTTTAGTCAACTACGTCTGGAAAAAATCGGGGAAGCAGCTGGCCATCGTGAACGGCTACACGTTCTACTGCGGAGTCAAGGGCGCCAAGAATAACATTTGGAGGTGCAACAAATGGGGAGCTTGCCGGGCTCACCTGATCATGTCAGTGAATGGAGACGTGTTGAATGCACGCCTGGAACATTCGCACAATCCTCCACCGTTTGTCATTAGAAATGGCATTTATTACAAAATCTAGATAGTAGTACAAAGTCGCAAAAATGGTAGTGGACGACTACCTTTAAAGGATGGAAACTGACCTAGACGCCACGTCGACGTCTTCAGCTACGTATCCAAGCAGTTAATCATGAATTGTATAACCAACCCGTCGCCAAGTCAGTACCTAAGTTAGCATACCACAATTCAATTATCTGCTTGGATACGTAGCCGGTGACGTCGCTTTGGCGTCTCGGTGAAGTATGGCCCTTATGTGGGAAATCGCTGTATGGATAACATACTAGCTTGTTAGACCTCACATTTTTTCGATGTCAATCGTGAGAAAAAGTGTATAGTATATTATATAAGTTATCCGTTTGAAATGAATTGTGTTTTATGATTTTTTTAACGATATTATCTAACAGATAATACTCCACCCTAACTGACTATTTTATTTAATTACTGAATAAACATTGAAAATAAGCTATTTTAAAATTCAACATTTTACAACAAAGGTTACGTTTTCGGCCCTTAATTATATAATATTTTTTTTTGTCAGTAATGTAGGTCTGTAGCAGCTCTGGCAAGCCCATGCTGATCGTCAACGACTACCCCTTCTACAGCCAGCATCAGCTCATCAAGGCTAATAACTGGTGTTGTACCAAGAACTACAAGTGCAAAGCTTGGATCGTCACCAGTAATCAACACCATCATTCGTACTTCCCTCGATCATAGCCACTTTTTTGCGAAGTATATCATAAGAAATGGTGTTTATTATAAGTTATAACTTTGCTGCAGGAAACTTTTTGTTAATTGTTATAATTAAAGGCTTCTTATTCGAAGTGTAAGATAGCAAGTGTTATTTTGAAAGTATTGCGCTTTTGAATGACATGTGTTAATCAAAGAAAAGGGCACGCCACGTTAACGCGAGTGTTTAAAAAATAGAGCCCCAGTACAGAACATTCATGTCTTAAGCATTCTACAATAGGTACTTCTATTTCCTTTTGTGTAAGGATCAAGTTTGATGCATCCAACAGGGTAATGTTTATTGACAATGTTTTTAATGAATAATTTGTTTAAGAATTTAAATAGGTAGCTACAGTATACTTAAATATGCTGAATCCTATTTTTGTGACTTGAAATCTGAATAAATTTGCTTTAATTTGATAGATACCATAATTAATCAGACAATAAAAATCATCAAAACTTAAATCGTTATTTGGTTACACCGCTTATAACTTGAGAATGGGTGGACCGATTTTCATGATTTTTATTTCGTTGAGTTTGTCTTGAAGGGTCAGGGGAAAAGGATTATCTTTTTAGCCATAGAATGGTCACATTCTATGGCTATATAGATAAGAAGGTGAGATGAAGTCCGCTGGGAGCGCTAGTCTGCCATAATTGATAGTAGAGGTTAAATGTCGTTTCCAGCGGTTAAATATTTTGGATTGTGCATATTAAGAAGAAAAAAAATCCTTTAACAATGGTCAATAAAATAGATTTGTGCAAACGTGGTATTTCTTTAAAATACGCACAATCGTAAGTATTTAACTGCTAGTACTGCTGGACTAACTATTATTATTGACCACGCAACCGGGCTATAGTGGTTACTTTTCTGTTTTCTGATTCGAATTTTGTTACTGCCTTTTAAATGAAAAAGAAAACAGTAGTTGTACTTAACAATATTTTGTTTAAAGTCTATTTTTACCGACTTAAAAAAAGGCTATCAATAATCGATCTGTAATTATGTGATATGATTATTCTGAGTTTTAATTTAGTAACTACTAAGTCAGTAATGGTTATTTTACTTTTAATTAATCCACGCAGCACTCTACAAGCCACGAACCACTGCTAAAAATTTTGTTTTTGATATTAAACGGCGCGTGTAGGCAAATAGATTGCTTAATACTTTATCAACAGCTTCAAACTTACCAGCGGCCATAAGTCATTGCTAATAATAAAGAGGTTCCGTTAGAGGCGAACAGGTAAGGAACCCTACGGAAGTCAGTAGGTACCCGAACGCGCGCGTTGAGAGATCTCTTCTTAAATATTAAATTTACGTTAATTCGATACTATAGCTATCTTGTGTAATTAAAATATGTTTATTATTTAAATGCAGTTTTGCCTCAAAATCCTCATACTTAAAAATGTAATATCATGAAGTGCATTTGATGTGCATTAGTAGTTGTGATCATGGTAATCAATAAAAGTTTCGATGTATTTTGTGCTTTGTTGTGAAGTGTGGTTGGTGGTTGGTAATACAGAACTTATACAAAACACTGCTAATGTTAGCAACACATCTACAGAACATCTGATATCTGCGACCAGTAAGTGCTAGAGATGTAAGATATTTCACTGCTAAGTCGAAAATAGTTTACCACAAAAGGTCATTCCGCTATTTTTGGTTAAGAGCGAATCGTCCCTTGCAGGTACGCTCCCCACTTACGTCTGCGCAAGCGACGTGTTTTCGACCTTGTTATTGCGCTGTGTACCTTATTCCTGTCATATTAGACTTATATTAGAATGTTTTAAGTTGATTATGTACAAAAACGCCCCTCGTTTTTATCGGCAGGTGTGTGACAATCCGTAGCTAGGGAAGCCGATAGAGGTACTTACTCGTTCAGTCTAATATCAAGTTTTTTGCAGATTGCTTGTGTTTTAATTAAATCTGATAGTTAATTTTATCTGTATAATGCCTTATTTGTAAACTTTTTTTCACTCGTATTCCAGGTTATATAATTATGTTTTATGTACGGAAGTTTTCTGATTTTTACATCTTAATATTTTGTTATTGTATGTATTATACAAGGTAATTCAGACACCAGACAGTGGTGTGACAGATCTTTCTGCATGACCTAAATGTAGACTGGGAGATATTGCTTTTAGCATTTATTCCACCTCTTGTTCATTAAAATTTTTAAATTAATTCGCATATTTATTTTTATAATACATTGCTGTAGTTTGTGAACATTTGCCTTTATTTTATCAATATCACCATCGTTACATTTAGTTTTTTACTTGTTCTAGTTGTGAAACGCCAAAATTAAGATCTAATCAGTTTCATTTTTATTTTATATATCTTCCTTAAACATTAGCTGTTTCACTTACTAAACCATAGATAAACCCACACAGTTATTATTTCCAGTGAAGATCGTAAGGAACAAACGGGGAAAGTTGATGGTCATCGCTGACGGTTACACCTTATACCGTCTCCGGGAACAGGCGGCCTCGGATTACTTCGTCTGCACCAGCGGTACCAGTTGCCATGCACGGCTGAGTACGTCCAAGTCGGGGGAAGTGGTCAGAGCCATGCAGAACCATAACTATAAGCGGCCAGTATTCTTTGTCAAAGATGGTGTATGCCACATAAACTGTACAGATTTTGTACCAGAGTGATCCCTGAGCTTGCCAAAGTTTTTTTATAATGACTCAATCTATGTGTTACAGTTAAAAAGCTTTCTGTTTGCATGTTTATTTTAAGAACCACCATATGCATTTAAATTTAATTTGAGCTTGTTTAATATTTATTTTTTAATACTTATTTCGAATTATAAAACGCAAATGTATAATACTTATAAGGACGGCCAATTATCGGGTTTCATGTAAGAAATTATAAAAACACAAATGTAGCACATTTACCATTGATTTCAAAAAATAAAAACTTTTTCTTACAATGAATTCTGATTATCTTTCGTCATGAACGAAATAACCAGTGTTAATATTCACTTTTTACCTTGTTCTTGCTATGAACGGAACAGAGAAATTTTAGATTCTATTAATTTTTGTTGTATTTTCTAGTTTATTTTTTTAATAAGAGTATAGGCTGTTTCACCTTATCAATTTAAAGCACAGGTAAACATACACAGTTTTTTCTTTTCAGTGGAGTTCGTTAGGAACGAACGGGGCAAGGTATTGATCATCGCTGACGGTTACACCTTCTACCGTCTCCGAGAGCAGACGGTCACAGATTATTTCATCTGCACCAGTGGAACCAGTTGTCATGCCCGGCTGAGCACAAGCAAGGCGGGAGAAGTGGTCAGGGCCTTGCTGAACCATAACCATGCGCGGCCAAGGTTCGTTATCAAAGACGGAGTCTGCATCAGATGAATGCTGCAACACAAAAAAAAGTAGTTGTCATCTGAAAAATCCCTTCTTCTGCCCGTTCCTTGCAAAGTTAGTTTTTACTTATGACGCAAAATCATGTTTACAATAAAAAAACTTTCCGTATGCATTTTTTTATTTCAATTAAAAATATACGACCACCATATGCATGTTTGTTAAACTACAGATTATAATGTCTTGAAAACTATTTATTGATACGCAACCTTACTTAGTATACATAGGTGCGTGGGTTTTATTTATTAAAGCATGTGTATTATTTACTGAACTTTAGAAATTAAGAGTAATTTGTTTTAGTGACATGGGCTATGCACCGGAACGGCAAACAGGCGATCATTGTCAACGGTTTCACGTACTATTGCAGCAAAAATGGGTTTAGAAATGACATTTATAGGTGCACCAACGGCTCCAACTGCAAAGCTCGCTTCGTCATGTCCAAGGAAGACCATGCGATCGTCAAAGGAAACCTGTTCCATAACCATTAACCACCTAGGTTCGTAATTAAATATGGCTTTTACATCAAAGTTTGAAACCATATAATCATAATTATAGCTAAATCAATCGTTGAGTTTATATCTATTCGTGTCAGGAACCTTCAATAAAACTGTTTTGTCTGTCTAAAACAACTATAAATAATATAAATACCATTATTGTCACTTCCCTCAATTTCTATTTTTGTGAGTATAATATAATATGTAATTGTATAGAACATCGGAGCCGTGACTAATTAATAGTATATGTATATGCTTCAGATAATGTATTTCACAGACATGTAAAACCTAATCATGTCAAAATTTAGCAATGTATACATCAGTTTTTGGGTAATTTGTGATTCAAAAATCTCTGTAACTTATTTTTAAGAACCTTTGTTATTTATTAGGTAATCAATATTGTGGACTTTTTTATAATTAATTTATGAACACATTTTTTTTCAATTATCATTTATTTACAAATGCAATATATACCTATATAACCTACGCAATAAGATTAAAGGATTGTTGTTGAACTTATGCTTGTCATTAGAAGTTTAATAATAGAGTTCTGTCAATAAAAATGTTTTGTGCAGAAAATTCTTTAAATTATCTTAAACGTGAACAGAGAGATAATCCCGAAAAAAATAACTGCAAGTGGTGCCGGTCTTGTAAAAAACTCGTATAGTGATAAATGATTGAACATAAATTGAACCAGACAACAAATCTTTGATATCATAAGTACAACATACGTTAATGAACATTTAACCGCCTCGGTGGCGCAGCGGTAAGAGTGTCGCACTTTAAAGCAACGGCTGTGCTACATGTCCCGGGTTCGATCCCCGGGTCGTCAGGCCAAAAGATACACTTGAGTTTTTCTGTTCAAAAATTCTTAGGGTAGCCCAGAGTTCGGAAATTGGCGTTGTTTTACCCCCGTGCCTCGGAAAAGTACATAAAGCCGTTTTGGTCATGCGCGCCTGATCTTTCACCGGTGGTGTCAGATTGCCGTCCCACGGAGCTATGAGAGTGAAAGGAATAAAGAGTGCACCTGTGTTAGCGCACACTTGTGCACTTTAATATGACCCGCGTGTCGGTTAGTCGTTGTGACTGGCCACCGTAGTCGAAATCGGCTAGAGGGACTATAATTCGTTTTACATAATTACATTTATTGCAATATGAAAATTCCTGAATAGTTTGTTTCTTACTAAGAGGTTATATTCGGGTGTACCTGATTAAAGAAGGCAAACCGCGTTCTATTTATAATGAAGCTACTAAAAAAATATGCTTGAGATGCATTTTACACTGTTTGGAGAAAGACGGTGTAATAAACATAATTATTTTATTTTTAGAACTGAAAAACGTCAACAACTCTTACAGATTATACCTTCTACTGCATTAGTAGAGGAACGAGAAGAGGCATTACAAGAGACCACACTTACATTCACTTACATGACTACACTTTACAACAAAACTAGGCGGCGGCTGCACATTATGATGCGATATGAAGTTGCTAACAGGGTTTCTGAAATTAAGTGCATTTTACCTGCGACTCATTGAAACAATGTAATTTCAGCTGAAAATCCCGCCGACATCATTGCTAAAGGAATCGAAACACAAAAACTAGAGAACCTTTTACTCTGGTGGAATGGCCCACAGTGGTTAAAATATGAAAAGTTGCCGGTCACAAAAACAGTACCTGATATTTGTATGGAAATAAGAAAAAGTTTTAGTGCAAGTGTTCATAAAAAGGAACTAAATGATATCTGGGAGAGATTTTCAGACTTTAGTCGTATGAGAGTTTTATCATACTGCTACAGACTTTTCCACTAGGTACGGGTTGTCAAAAATAAAATTGACGATTGAAGAAATTTATCAAATCTCTATGAGATTATTAAAATAATACAGACAGACGCATTTGACTCAGAAATACAAACACATAAAGACGGCTTTTTGACTCTGACAGCATTGATTTATCATTGCTCCCTGGTAACGTATTTCCACTCACTGTGGCCAAGACACTTTCAGCCATCACCCTTGATCAGTCTGGTGAGTCTGCGGGACTGGCAGTGAGAAATCTAACCCTTCACCTTTTTCCTCGCCACCTTCCGTCTGCCACCTTAGGTCTCATGGTACAGACTTCTTGTACTTATCTACATATTTATTTATCACAAATTTATACTGTAGGGCCGCACCGTAAGGCCAAATTCACATTGGACAAAGACAACTTGTTCACTCTAAGCCTGCTGCAACACTCACATAATGCACGCCGCTTTGCAATATGTGATAGAGTTGGATGGATGGATCGTTAGGAAATAATAATAGTTTAATAATCAATTTAAATATAAGCCTTTCAAAACGTTAATCCTTCTAATTAAAAAAAAAAAACACCTGCCTTTGTATTGTTTTAAGACTATAATAACATTATGATAAATAACGAAACTCATAAATACCGTGAATGATTTAATCAATTAATGTCTATAACGCTAAACTCGCGATTATAAAAACCTCCGTCATCACAAAAACTAAAATAAGAGTTGCGTTTTACCCATCAAACTGTGAGTTCATGTGCTTAAGGGCCCCCTCCTGAAGCTCAGAATTAATGAAGTTCTGAGTCCTTGAAGGGCTTTATATCATTTACGCTCTTAACTGAAGCAGCAAATTAGTAGCAAAGGGTGAATGAAATTTACTATTATATTTTAATGGAATGAATGTGCAAACTGTCAGGTAAAGAGATGGTATTAGTTGATGGATATTATTTGTACCTTCACAAAAATAATTAAAACTAGTATTATTTGGTATTATATTAGAATTAACTTGAAGCGATTGAATGTATAACGAACAAAAATACTTTGCTGTTTATTTGTGTACCTACATTTAAGTGTGCTTGTGTTGGTTACTGCGTATTGGTGTTGTTACGTCCAGGCCTATTTCACAATCGGCCCTTGATAATCGGAGATGATATTTTAAAATAAACTACTTACAAAAGTAAGTACAACAAAGTTGTATGGTTGTTGTTTCCGATACTGTCAAAGATTTAAAGAAAACAATGTATTGCATCCACGATATTTCAAGCGCTATATTAATTTTCCTTCTTGATTCATGGAATTACTAATGGGTGTTCATTTTTAACTTACAATCTTGTGCACACTTGCTGCAGATTGGAAACTACTCGTATTCCACTAACTTTTAGAATAGCAGCATCACTCGATGTACCTGGTATTGTTCAAAGCGAGTCAGTAAGAGATGCCCGGCGCGAGAGAGCTGCTCCCATTGACTGTACGATGACAAGACATACTGCACCTTCTGTCTAGTCCTACATGCCCTGATTTGGCGACCCGTCTGGTGTAGTGGTCGAGAAATCGTCTACTACGCAGCAGGTGCGGGTTCGATCCCCGCACAATACAAACATTTGTGTGCATGAACATGTCTGTTTGTATTAGTCTTGGTGTTTGCTATGTATATCTATACTAATATTATAAAGCTGAAGAGTTTGTTTGTTTGTTTGTTTGTTTGTTTGTTTGTTTGTTTGAACGCGCTAATCTCAAAAACTACTGGCCCGATTTGAAAAATTATTTTTACGTTGGATAGTCCATTTATCGAGGAAGGCTTTAGGCTATATAACATAAAGATACGACTC
Source organism: Pyrausta purpuralis (assembly GCA_963924145.1). Taxonomy (NCBI): domain Eukaryota; kingdom Metazoa; phylum Arthropoda; class Insecta; order Lepidoptera; family Crambidae; genus Pyrausta; species Pyrausta purpuralis. The sequence continues at coordinate 28,968,948 of OZ001643.1, forward strand.
ATAAGACCACAGCAGAAATGAAAAATGTTGCGAAAACGGGAGAAAGATATTCCTTTTGAGAGCTTCCGCTGCATACGCTGCGGAAACCGCTTAAGTTACACAAAAATTATGTATGACAAGATTGTTCAGCATTAAGAGTTCTATAATAAAGTCTGCGACAGCATATGTCTATCTTTTATGGTTGACTTACTACAACCTTTTTTATGTTACTAAATTTGTAAAAAATAATGCATTATTTTTAGAGGTGTATTATACACACAGGTATTTATTCTTATCTAAATAAATACATTCATCATCACGAGCATTTCATTTAGAACCAAGTTGCCCTTTATATCATTTGATTTCAATAAATATCTTAGGAGATATCACAGTTTTAACATAACTCCGCACCAAAATAATGTTCGCAGCTTAAGTACAACGTGCGCTTGCGCTAATCTATACTAATATTATAAAGCTGAAGAGTTTGTTTGTTTGTTTGTTTGTTTGTTTGAACGCGCTAATCTCAAAAACTACTGACCCGATTTGAAAAATTTTTTTTACGTTGGATAGTCCATTTATCGAGGAAGGCTTTAGGCTATATAACATTAAGATACGACTCATAAGACCACAGCAGAAATGAAAAATGTTGCGAAAACGGGAGAAAGATATTCCTTTTGAGAGCTTCCGCTGCGTACGCTGCGGAAACCGCTTAAGTTACACAAAAATCATGTATCACAGGATTGTTCAGCGTTAAAAGTTCTATAATAAAGTCCGCGACAGCATATGTCTATCTTTTATGGTTGACTTACTACAACCTTTTTTATATTAATAAATTTGTAAAAAAATAATGCATCATTTTTAGAGGTGTATTATACACACAGGTATTTATTCTTATCAAAATAAATACATTCATCATCACGAGCATTTCATTTAGAACCAAGTTGCCCTTTACATCATTTGATTTCAATAAATATCTTAGGAGCTATCACAGTTTTAACATAACTCCGCACCAAAATAATGTTCGCAGCTTAAGTACAACGTGCGCTTGCGCTAATCTATACTAATATTATAAAGCTGAAGAGTTTGTTTGTTTGTTTGTTTGTTTGTTTGAACGCGCTAATCTCAAAAACTACTGACCCGATTTGAAAAATTTTTTTTACGTTGGATAGTCCATTTATCGAGGAAGGCTTTAGGCTATATAACATTAAGATACGACTCATAAGACCACAGCAGAAATGAAAAATGTTGCGAAAACGGGAGAAAGATATTCCTTTTGAGAGCTTCCGCTGCGTACGCTGCGGAAACCGCTTAAGTTACACAAAAATCATGTATCACAGGATTGTTCAGCGTTAAAAGTTCTATAATAAAGTCCGCGACAGCATATGTCTATCTTTTATGGTTGACTTACTACAACCTTTTTTATATTAATAAATTTGTAAAAAAATAATGCATCATTTTTAGAGGTGTATTATACACACAGGTATTTATTCTTATCAAAATAAATACATTCATCATCACGAGCATTTCATTTAGAACCAAGTTGCCCTTTACATCATTTGATTTCAATAATTATCTTAGGAGCTATCACAGTTTTAACATAACTCCGCACCAAAATAATGTTCGCAGCTTAAGTACAACATGCGCTTGCGCTAATCTATACTAATATTATAAAGCTGAAGAGTTTGTTTGTTTGAACGCGCTTATCTCAGGAACTGCTGGACCGATTTGAAAAAATATTTCTGTGTTGGATAGCTTATTTATCGAGAAAGGCTTTAGGATATAAAACATGACGCTGCGACGGGAGAGGAGGGAGCAAACTCAAAACGCGCGGACGAAGTCGCGGGGGACCGCTAGTATATTATAAAGCTGAAGAGTTTGTTTGTTTGAACGCGCTTATCTCAGGAACAGCTGGACCGATTTAAAAAAATATTTTTGTGTTGGATAGCTTATTTATCGAGAAAGGCTTTAGGATATAAAACATGACGCTGCGACGGGAGGGGAGGGAGCAAACTCAAAACGCGCGGACGAAGTCGCGGGGGACCGCTATTATATTATAAAGCTGAAGAGTTTGTTGGTTTGAACGCGTTTATCTCAGGAACTGCTGAACCGATTTGAAAAAATATTTATATGTTAGATAGCTTATTTATTGAGAAAGGCTTTAGGATATAAAACATCACGCTGCGACGGGAAGGGAGGGAGCAAACTTAAAACGCGCGGACGAAGTCGCGGGGGACCGGTAGTATATTATAAAGCTGAAGAGTTTGTTTGTTTGAACGCGCTTATCTCAGGAACTACTGGACCGATTTGAAAAAATATTTCTGTATTGGATAGCTTATTTATCGAAAAAGGCTTTAGGATATAAAACATGACGCTGCGACGGGAGGGGAGGGAGCAAACTCAAAACGCGCGGACGAAGTCGCGGGGGACCGCTAGTCATGTATGTATTTACAAACAAAAAAAGAATTTAAGTATTATATCCGTTGTCTGGCACCCATAACACAAGCTTTGAGTAGCTTTCTTTGGGACTAGAAGACGATGTGTGGGAATGTCCAAAGGAAAGGATATTTTATTTATTTCTCCTTTTAGGAGGATTTTATGTATGGAAATTACTGGGCACAACACATCTGAGTCGCGTTTTCGATAAAACATTATAAAACGGCCAAAAAAGGTGTCGTTTTCAAATCAGGCGTTTTGTATTGTATTTAACGAATATTGCTTATATTACTTTAGTAAAATCAACTATAAGCCTGTTAGTCAATAGATGTATTTCATTTTATTAGATTAAGGTTATTAATTTTATTCGTATTAAATCTTAACAAACAAATTTAACCATGTTAACTTACTTTAACCGGTTTATTTATATTTACTCTCGTAGAAGCAGTATTGTACTTTATCTATACGTATCATTGAGTTTTATCGGGATGTATCATTGTAATGACACAAAATAAATACTAAATGTGGGTTAACTTATTATAGTATTAGAGGGTACGCCTCAAATAATAAAGGGAGTTGTCATCCAATCCTCGTTTCATTCACACGCAACATGGTGGCAGCGGTGAAGTTTACGTAAAACGCGAGTGATAAGTGTTACAGATCGTTAAATTGCGGTGATCAATCTTGGTATTGACTGTCAGCATCTTCGATTAAATAAGAATGGAGCACGCGAGACCTCCGCCCGAGCTGTGCATGGATGGCAGCCCCGTCAGCAGGGCTGACGCATGGAAAAGATGGAAGACACAGTTTCAATTGTTCTTAAAAGCGTCAGGCGTGTACAAAGAAGAGAAGTCTATTCAAGCTAGTTTACTTATAAACCTCATAGGGCCTGATGGGTTTGATGTTTATCAAACGTTCACTTTTGCCAAAGCGGATGAACGCGAAGACGTGGATTATTTGATAAAAAAATTCGACGGCCATTTTGGCGTGAAACCAAACATCACGCTAGCCAGATATAACTTTTTCACAAGAAATCAGGATGAGGGCGAGTCGATCTCTCAGTACGTGACTGCGTTAAAATTAATGAGCAAAAACTGTGAATTTTCGTGTCTAGAAGAGGAACTTATTCGAGATCGCATCGTGTGCGGCATTAGAAGTACAGTGGTCAGGGATCGCTTACTGAGAACGGACGATTTATCTTTGGAAAAGGCGATTAAGATTTGTCAAGCTGACGAGGTGTCAGTCGACAGCAGCAGACAGTTGGTGGGGCGCAGCGCTGGCATCGCTGGCCACACGTCGGTTCAAGTTGACCAGGTGCGCGGAGGCGGCGCGTGGCGCGGAGCCCGAGGTCGTGGTGGCAGCGCCGGCGCAGCCCGCGGGGCCGCGCGCGCGCCCGCCGGGAACGTCCCGCGGGGCCGGTGCCGTGCTTGTGGGTTGCAGTGCCAGCAAGGAGCGTGCCCTGCAGTTGGTGTTGAGTGCTATGTGTGTCGTAATTACGGTCATTATGCTCGAATGTGTAATGTCAGAAACGTAAAAAAGGTGTATGAAATTGGAGCTCTTGATGAAAACTCGGATCAGTCTAGTGAGGAATCATTTTATATATCTACACTTTCGTGTAAAGATGGAGCGGAGAACTCGACGGAAGCGCTATGGTATGAGACACTAAGGGGTGAGTGCGGAACTGAAAATTTTAAACTTGATTCTGGAGCTGATATTAATGTAATATCTTTTGATAAATATGTGTTACTCGGTTACGATGTAAATCAAATACAAAAGAGTAACATTAAACTGCATTCCTATACAAATGATTTAATTCCAATTAAAGGTATTTCGTATTTAAAGCTATGGTACAAAAATAAAATGTATAATATTAAGTTTGCAGTTGCTAATATGAAATGTCAAAGCGTGCTGGGCCGAGATACTTGCGCGAAGTTAGGTTTGATAAAACGAGTTCACACTATTAATCTAGCTAACTACGATGATTTATTTCGTGGACTCGGCTGTCTCCCAGTTACATACCACATTGTCGTGGATGAATGCGTGAAACCGGTTATCTGTGCGCCGTTGAGCCTACGAGACAAATTATACGAAGAATTGTGTAAGATGGTTGAATTAGGTGTGATAAGAAAAGTTTCACATCCTACCCCTTGGGTTAATGCTCTGGTTATCGCAGCAAAGAAAAATCGTAATTTACGTATTTGTCTTGACCCTCGTCCACTCAATTGTGCTATTAAGCGAGCTCATTTTCAGCTGCCTACTTTGAGTGAGCTTGCAACTAAGCTTCATGGTGCACAATATTTCTCAGTGCTAGATGCGAATTCAGGTTTTTGGGCCATAAAAATAGACGATGCGAGTGCGGACCTATGTACGTTCGCAACTCCTTATGGTAGGTACCAGTTTATGAGATTACCGTACGGGCTTAATTGTGCATCTGAAGTTTTTCATTCAACAATAAAACAATTGCTTGAGGACTTGGAAGGGGTAGATAATTTCGTTGATGACGTAATAATTTGGGGTTGTAGTAAAAATGAACATGATATGAGACTGAATAAGTTTTTAGAAAGAGCCAGAAGTATCAATTTAAAATTTAATAAAACGAAATGTAAGATTTGTGTCGAAGAAGTTACTTATTTAGGTCATGTTTTTAATAGACAAGGTATGAAACCTGACGTAGAAAAAATTAAAGCCATCAAAGAGATGAAACCACCCGCTGATAGAAAAACGCTAGAAAGGTTTTTAGGTGCAGTGAACTATCTCTCAAAGTTTATTCCTAATTACTCAGAAAACATATATCCACTTACGAGACTGCTAAAAAAAGAAATAACCTGGTGCTGGGATGCCGTACAAAATACAGCTTTCGAAAAATTAAAAGATTTAGTGTGTGACGCACCCGTATTGGCGCTTTATGACGTGTCAGCGCCCGCAGTGCTGTCTGTGGACGCGAGCGGAGTGGCTCTGGGCGCCGTGCTGCTGCAGGGCGGCCGGCCCATCGAGTACGCATCACGTACGCTCTCAGAAACACAGACAAGGTATGCTCAGATCGAAAAAGAGCTACTGGCCATTGTCTTTGCGTGCGAAAAATTTCACCAATATATTTATGGCAAAAAGTGTGTCACTGTTGAGACTGATCACAAACCTCTTGAAAGTATATTTAAAAAGCCATTGAACTCGATCCCAGCGCGCTTACAAAGGATGATGTTAAGATTGCAAGGTTACGATTTGTCTGTACATTATAAGCCGGGCAAATATATGTACTTATCAGATACTTTGTCGCGTGCGCCGCTACCCGATGTATACAGTGATGATATAAGTACAAACGTACTATATCAAGTAAACATGTTAATGAGTCATTTGCCGATTTCGACACAAAAGTTAAACATGGTCAAAAGTGAAACATCCAAAGATGTAGAATTAAATGAATTGTCAAAATATATTTTGAGCGGTTGGCCTGAACATAAATATAAATTACCTCAAAGTATATCTCAGTATTGGTCATTGAGAGATGAACTTCATTTAATTGATGGTATAATTTTTAAGAAGAACCTTATATTAGTGCCATTATCGTTGCGAGCTAAAATGTTAGATATTATACACGAAGGGCACTTAGGCATAGATAGGTGCAAGCGGCGCGCGCGAGAAGTGATGTTCTGGCCCGGTATGAGTCACGATATTGAACTTTATGTCAAGCGCTGTAAGGAATGTCAGGAGTGCCAAAATGCGCCTGCTAAAGAACCGATGTTTCCTGTTCGCATACCTAATCTGCCTTGGAACAAAGTAGGTACAGATATTTTTGAATATGAAAGAAAATATTTCTTGATTTTAATCGACTATTATTCTGGCTTTGTTGAAGTTGCACCCTTAAATAATATTACATCTTTATGTGTCATAAATGTTCTTAAAGAAAATTTTGCAAGGTATGGAATACCTGAGATCGTTGTTAGCGACAATGGTACACAATTCTCGAGTCGTGATTTTAAACGTTTCGCTGAATTTTGGGGATTTGAGCACATAACTTCATCACCTTACTATCCACAGTCAAATGGAAAAAGTGAGAGAGCTGTTCAAACAGTAAAAAGAATTTTAAAAAAGTCAATTAATAGTAATAGTGATTTCTATTTAAATCTATTAAGCTATAGAAATACACCGCGGGACAATAACATTGGCTCTCCTGCACAGTTACTTATGGGGCGTAGGTTAAATTGTAGATTACCTGTGCATCCTGCAATACTCAAACCTGCAAATCATAACATTAATAGTTATAATGCATTGCTGAAAAAGCAAACTCAGTCCAAAACAAATGCCTGAATTGAATGTTGGTGACCACGTCATTATGTTAGACGGTCAACAGAGGCAGAGAGGTAAGGTAGTTACTAAACTGCCTGCACCCCGTTCTTATATTGTTCGCAATGAAAGGGGATTAGAGTATCGACGTAATCGCCGACATTTAATTAAATACTGTGCATCTGATGTGAGTTCACCCGCAGATACTGACTTGCCTACAAAAAAGGTGAATGATGCGTCAGAGTCTGCGCGTGATGAAAAACAAATTGCGGAATATAGCCCGCCTGTTACTCGGGCCAAGGCTAAGGCATTAAAATAAATGGTCGGCTTTTAATGCTAGTATAAGTTTTTACTAAATTTTTAAGATGATCCATTCATTATCACAAGTACCTGTATGTGGTGACCTCCGCACTACCGACCCCAAGGAACCGTTCCGTAGGGCATACAGGTGCTTTTGATACGCACTTACTGTCACGCATAAGGATACTTGCGCACACGATAGGAATTGCATGCTAATAGTTCCTTACCTAAGCAAGTCATAGATTTTGATATCATTTAAGTCACTTATTGTCATTGTAACACTCAAGTGTTTTTCTTTAAGATTCTTTTGTTAAAGCTTTTTGTTTTTATGGAAGAGATGTTGTGGGTTAACTTATTATAGTATTAGAGGGTACGCCTCAAATAATAAAGGGAGTTGTCATCCAATCCTCGTTTCATTCACACGCAACACTAAAGCTAAAGAAAGTTGCCGAAATATACAAGCTTACAAAGTATCGTTTACATATTTTTGGTAAGGCTCATCAACCTTATTCGTCTACAAATAGTTATACTCAGGAATATGATAATTTCAAAGAGTCAAAAAATTCATCATAAATATGTTTCTAGATAGTGAATTCCTTACTTTGCATAGTGGACGATATATGCTGAAGATTGGGTCGAACACTTTCTCAACAAATTGTCGTGATATGGGTAAGTTATCGAAGCTCTGGTACTATTCCAAGCGATAAGCGATTTAGTGAGAGAGATGAATGGTGAAAGTAAAATCTTTTGGGAACAAAATAAAATTAATTACTGGCGAACACAACCACAAATGATTGGTTGCACAATTAAAACTCATGTACAGAGGAAAAATAAATAATGTTAAAACCTTTCTACTCGAAAATAAAACCGTTTCCTTGAGGCAAAGATGCTGGCTGGAATACTGCGTTGGATAACTTTTCGCTGTTTTGTAGGCCTTAGTTTAATTAGGAGTGTGTAATCATATTATATACCTTTTTGAACGATCGTTCTTTATCTGCCGAGATTATATTTTTCTTCTTAAATATTAAATTATGTCAAACTCAAACAAAAATAACTTATTTATAAACTGAGCCTTGTTTTAGGTAGTTAGATAATATTGAAAAAGAAAAAAGGAATTCTTAGTACGCAGCTTAAGAAAATGTGTTTTGAACTAAATGCTACGAGATTGTGTAAATTGTATAGCGTTAACAAATTTGTTTCCATTTTTTAATTGCAAAATTCGTTACAACTAAGAAAGTGAACTGTACTTGTGTATGGTGAGCTGAAGCTTGTGTATGGTGAGAATATCACTTGCGGCACCAGTAAGTGCCCATATTCGAGACCTGACGCCGCATGTCGATGGCACTGCTCGAAGATGAAGAGTCAAAGATTATCTGTGGTGATTCGAACTACGAATCAGGTAGTCGCCGCTGTAAGCGGGGAGCACAGCGTCACCTATCTCACTCGTTCTACCAATTGAGCTACCGTCTGTCGGACCCTGCGAAAGTTGTGGTCTCTTACGGATTTGTCATTATGCGTGACGTTTAGCGCCATTTACCCGTCTGTTTATGCAACAGACAGCACTGTAGCTCAACTGGTAGAGCGTTTAGCCCGGTTGGCCAGAAAGTGGTGGTTCAAGTCCCGCCCGTGCGCAAAGTTTTGTGCGCAAAATATAAAAAAATCATTCACAGAAATTTAATAAGAAATGTTTAATTTGCACACTGAATTATCCGAAATTATGTTAATTTGGAAAATAAAGGTTTTTGTTCGTGTAACTTCTTTTACATGTTTATGATGATAGCTTTATAAAACACTAGCGGTCCCCCGCGACTTCGTCCGCGCGTTTTGAGTTTGCTCCCTCCCCTCCCGTCGCAGCGTGATGTTTTATATCCTAAAGCGCTTCTCAATAAATAAGCTATCTAACACAGAAATATTTTTTCAAATCGGTTCAGCAGTTCTTGAGATAAGCGCGTTCAAACCAACAAACTCTTCAGCTTTATAATATAATTAGCGCAAGCGCACGTACTTAAGCTGCGAACATTATTTTGGTGCGGAGTTATGTTAAAACTGTGATAGCTCCTAAGATATTTATTGGAATCAAATGATATAAAGGGCAACTTGGTTCTAAATGAAATGCTCGTGATGATGAATGTATTTATTTTGATAAGAATAAATACCTGTGTGTATGATACACCTCTAAAAATGATGCATTATTTTTTTACAAATTTATTAACATAAAAAAGGTTGTAGTGAGTCAACCATAAAAGATAGACTTATGCTGTCGCAGAATTTATTATAGAACTCTTAATGCTGAACAATCCTGTCATACATAATTTTTGTGTAACTTTAGCGGTTTCCGCAGCGTACGCAGCGGAAGCTCTCAAAAGGAATATCTTTCTCCCGTTTTCGCAACATTTTTCATTGCTGCTGTGGTCTTGTGAGTCGTATCTTTATGTTATATAGCTTAAAGCCTTCCTCGATAAATGGACTATCCAACATGAAAATATTTTTTCAAATCGGGCCAGTAGTTTCTGAGATTAGCGCGTTCAAACAAACAAACAAACAAACAAACTCTTCAGCTTTATAATATTAAGTATAGATTATTTCTCAATAAAAAAGCTCATAAGCATATCATCATCATCATCATTATCAGCCAAAGGACGTCCACTGCTGAACATAGGCCTCCCCCACGGCTTTCCACAGCGACCGATTACTAGCGGTCTGCATCCAGTTTGTTCCTGCAATCCTTATAAGGTCGTCTGTCCATCTTGTTGGTGGACGTCCAACGCTGCGTCTTTGGTCAAAGGGTCTCCAATCTAGAACTTTCCTGCCCCAACGGCCATCAGTTCTTCGCGCTATGTGCCCTGCCCATTGCCACTTGAGCTTACTGATTCTCAAGGCTATGTCCGTTACCTTAGTTCTTCTACGTATCTCCTCATTTCTGATTCGATCACGTAGAGAAACACCCAGCATAGCCCTCTCCATCGCTCGTTGCGTAACTTTGTGCTTCTTTATAAGGCCCATAGTTAAAGACCATGTTTCGGATCCGTATGTCATCACTGGTAACATACACTGGTTGAAGACTTTCGTCTTTAGACACTGAGGTAAATGAGACGAGAAGACACTCTTGCGTAATTTCTCGAACGCTGCCCAGCCGAGTTGGATTCATCGATTGACCTCTTTCTCGAAGTTGGACCTACCCAATTGGATCAGTTGTCCCAGGTAGACGTACTCGTCGACAACTTCGAGAGTTGAGTTCCCAAAGGATACAGGAGTGGGTACAACAAGGGAACTCGACATAATTTTCGACTTCTCCATGTTCATTTTAAGACCCACTTGTTGGGAGACTCGGTCAAGGTCTTCGAGCATAGTGCCAAGATCGTCCAGCGTTTTTGCCACAACGACTATATCGTCGGCAAATCGGAGGTGTGTGATGTATTCGCCAGTGACATTGATGCCGATTCTTTCCCATTCCAGAAGTTTGAAGGCGTCTTCCAATGCCGCTGTGAACAGTTTCGGTGATATAACATCTCCCTGTCTCACACCTCTCCTCAGTGGAATCGCCCTCGTATTCTACTCGTGTACTCGGACCGACATGGTGGCGTTATTGTAAAGGCACTTTTACACCTCTACATACCTATAGTCTATGTGGCACCGCTGCAGAGACTGAAGCACCGCCCAAGTTTCGATCGAATCAAAGGCCTTTTCATAGTCCACAAACGCTAAGCATAGAGGGATATTATACTCCTCTGACTTCTGTATAATTTGCTTAAGCGTATGGATGTGGTCTATGGTACTATAGCCTTTTCGGAAACCGGCTTGTTCGGGAGGCTGGAAGTCATCAAACCTACGTACGAGACGATTTATGATGACCCTTGAAAACAGCTTGTAGACATGGCTCAGGAGTGAGATGGGTCTGTAGTTCTTCAATAAGGTTTTGTCTCTTTTTTTGTAGAACAACACCACCACACTCCTGTTCCATGCCTCAGGCGTGATGCCCTCTAGCAGCACGGAATTAAAGAGTCTCTGAAGGACTTTAAGTACCGGTGTTCCACCCGCCTTCAGAAGCTCTGCTGTGATTCCGTCCTCGCCAGGTGCCTTGTTGTTTTTGAGCTGTTTAAGGGCCATCCTAATCTCGTAAAGGCTGATGTCCGGGATGTCTTCGGTGTAGTGACGGGTCAGGATAGCTCGTGGGTCTCTGACCGAGCTATCAACGGGTTTGGCAACTGAGGTGTATAACTGCCCATAGAACCTTTCGATCTCCCTCAAAACCTCTGCTTTCGTCGACGCTACACTGCCGTCCTCCGTCTTAAGCTTCGTCAACAGGCTTTGCCCAATAGACATGTTCCCTGCAAACACTTTGGAGCCTTGGTTCCGCTCTATCGTTTCTTTAACACTATTAGTGTTAAAGCAACGGATGTCGTGTCGCAGGGACTTCCATATTTGTCTATTGAGCTGCCTGGAGTTTTCAGCATTAATGGAGGTCTGCAGTGCCATAGATCGACGTTTTGCCATAAGGTCGAGAGTGTGGACCGACAGTTTTTGAGGTCTATTTTTACGGCCAGGCCTAAAATACTTAGACCCCACCGTTTGAACAGTTTCCACAAACCCGTTGTTAATTTCGTCCACTGTAACGCAATTCTCTAGGCAATCAAAGCGGTTTGACAACTCGAGTTGAAAGCTCTCGGGATTTTGGATATGGGCACGAGTAGGTCGGAGCATGGACTTCATCAGGCGGGATCTTTCGAATTTGACATTTATATTCAATATGCCTCGAACCATTCGGTGATCGCTACCGGTTTTCACCCTGTTGATCACGGAGACATCATTGAATAACCGTCTCTTGGAAGTCATGATGAAGTCAATCTCATTTCTCGTGAAGCCATTGGGACTCAACCAGGTCCACTTCCTTTGAGGCGGCTTCTGGAAGAAAGAGTTCATCGCAAAGAGTCCTTCCTTCTCCAGAAAGTCGGCCAGCCTCTGTCCCCTGGCGTTCCTTTGCCCGTATCCAAAGGGTCCCACCTTCAACTCATCCTCGCCTCGCTTGCCCAGTTTTGCGTTGAAGTTCCCCATTACAACAGTAAAATAGGTTTTGGAAGTATGTATGGCTCTACTTACGTCCTCATACATTTCCTCCACCTCTTCATCCGGGTGTTTCGAGGTCGGTGCATATACCTGTATGACCTTCAGCGAATACCTCTTAGATATTCTGAGTATAAGGTATATCACCCTGCTCGACACACTCTCGATGGTCACGATATTGTTGACGAGGGACTACATAAGCATATCGTAGTTGCAAATTCTCGAACTATCTTTGAGGTCGCCTTTCTCTTTCTTCATTTTCACACACCCACGAAATCTTTAGACAAATACATAGTAAAAATAAAATATTCTCGACTACGCCGGCGTGTGTTATACGAACATCAGTGAAGCTTATCTCAATAAACTTGACCGTATCCTCAACAATGGTCTTCGCTTTATCTTCGGTCTCCATAAGTACGACCACATCTGTGCTTACCGGTTTAAGCTTAAATAGCTTTCCATACGACATCGCAGAGAAATAAGAATCCTGTGCACTCTCTTCAACATACTTCGTAACCTTCACTCACCGACCTATTTGGCACAGCGCTTCAACTATCTGGCTTCCACCACTTCGCGCAATCTTCGCTCTTCCCATTATCTCACTCTTCCCACCATCACACACCTCTATTCAAGACGGCTTTATGTCAGACTCTTTCACCATCTCAGCGATTCGACTTCGGAATTCTCTCCCCAATCAGAATGTTCCACAACAAATTCACTTTAAAAAATCTTTCCGCGCCCTCCATCTTCACCTTGGCACTCTTCAGAATAAAAAACCATTTTCTTTTTTTGTGTTTTTAGATGTCATCAATATCATCAATTTTATTATTCATAATTTTGTATTTATTTATTAAATATACTTAATTCTATGTATGTTTATTAGTCTTGCTTATGTATCCTATTATAAATTTGTATTATTAGTATGTATTGAATTAAATTGAATTGAATTTTATTTATGTTTTATGTATGTATCTTTATGTTAGTGCATTTTACTTCTTTTTTTTGTACCACACTTCTCACTTATTATTAATATTCCGCCTCTGATTAAACTCTCTGCATTACCAGGTGGTTGACTGGTAGAGAATGCCATTAGGCATTAAGTCCGCCAATTGTACAACTTACAGTGAAATAAAGTTTATATAATAATAAATATTGATTTGTTTTATACATCGAATTAGCCAGCATCTTTCCGATGCTTAGCTTAAAACAGAGCCGTTTGCATCATTTAGATCGTTTTGCTATAACATTAATTCAATTTTTAAGTTTCAGAATTCTTACCGAATAGCAGAGAGAAGATACTTCAGTAAGTATTGCGAACACAACTACTGGTGCAGTAACAGATACACACGACCAGACGCGGTATACCGCTGGTACTGCTCGAAGAGCAAAAGAAAGCAGTGGTTATGCGACGGTTCGAACCTTGGATGACGTTGTCATCGCTGTGATCGGGGAGCACAACAAAAAAATATACCGCAGAATACGGGGGCGAAGTACCGGAGTTCCAAACCCTAAAACAGTATATAAACGATATGTAAATGTTTCTGGTAGTATCGATACGGTGTTTATGTTGCCATTAAGTAATTCAGTTTATGTAACATGTGTGTTTGTCATCAATTAGTTTGAATATAGTTATACCAAAATCCTGGAGTGATAACAAACAACCTGAAAATAAATGCATATGCGGTATTTAAGAGTCATACTAGAGGTCCCGTGTTGAATACTAAATTTCAATGTAATTCCGTCTTCAAATACTCGGAAACAGCTCGGAGTCTAGAAGTTAATGACATCCTCGTGCCTCGAAAATCACGTACGCATTTATCCTTAATATTTTGCTTCATTTTATTTCTATTTTCAGTTGCAGAATTCATACCAACCGAGAAAGGGAACTATGTACTTAAATTCGGCGAATACACTTACTGGTGCAATAAGAAATACTGGAAACCTGACTCGGCATGTCGATGGTACTGCTCGAAGAGGTCAAGAAAGAAGTGCTATGTGGCGGTTCAAACCCTGAATGATGTGGTCATCACTATGATTGGAGAACACAACCATTAATAAAAAATATTATTTAACCAAACATCTTCAAAGTCAGAGTTTAAAATACTTCAGCTGTCGTCATCGTCACCGTCTACTCTGTCTTTGATAAGCTAGTCCTAGCCTAGAGTATATTATACCATTTCATTTATAAAAAAACACACTTAACACGGTCTTCAAAAAGTGTTCGAAACATACTTCTTTATGTTTGTTAGAAAAATAAAAAGCTAGTATTCTTCAGTAGTTCATAAAAAAAAACGAATTTGATCCTGCGATCATTACAAGGTCGTCTGTCCATCTTGTCGTTGAACGTCCTACGCTGCGCATTTGGTCAAAGAATCTCAAAAGATATTATTTGAATATTGTGGGAAAGTTAATTGGTAGAGTCGCTACGATGTTTTCACACTGTAAAAAATGACGATGCTTTAACATATCCGTTTTTTAAACACGTCAAATGTATGACACAAGTGTCACACCCCGATTTGAATTATTCTAAAATCGAAGACCTGTCCCGCACGTCAAATTTATTCACTTTTTCCCGCTCACTCACCCGCGTTAACCCTTTTTACGACTGTAAACTTCATTTCATCTCATTTTTCTTGACCGCGCCTTGACGATGATTAATCCATCCTTATAATACCCAGGTTGCACAAATAATTTCAAATAATACGAGTGATTAGGATACCGTAATATTTGATTGAAATGATTCAATAGTGCATCTTAAATGAATATAAAAGTGGTTTTAAATAGTTTTTTTACTGTCAGAATTCACAATAAAAACAGGGTGTTCTTTGCTTTGATGCGAAGGCCATTCTTACTAGACTGCACTAGCAGAACAAAGAACTAGACAGTTCAAAGAACTACAGTTCGGCATCTTGTGTGTTTCTGACGTTTTTTAAACTGCAAGGCTACTATCAAAACCGAAGAAGAGAACATCTTAATTATAAATGCTTCAATGAGCACAACCATGACATGATTGGGCGCATGCGTTAACTAGGATTAAAAGTCAATTATTTCCTTTCACTTTAGCCGTGTCATACGCACCGTTATTTAGTATTTCAAATGTGTTATTATTTAAAAATGTATCACCACTGTATAAAAAACATTAAGGGCTGATTTTACCATCGTCAGATAGAGAATATTCGTCGATTAAATACTATACGCCTAATTTGAAAACGTTACGAATTCATTTTAAAATCGGTCGTTTTATACTTATTCAATCTGATAAGTCTTATCTGACGGTGAAGAAACCGGCATAAGAAATGTAAGTGATTGAAATAAAGATACTTGTGAACTCTAGTTTAAATTTATAAAATCTTTCATATAAATTGTTTAAACTATCAATACAGTTTCTATTTAGTAACTATTTACGAATATCTTCAAATGTTAATTTAACCTAGGAATCCTCAAGAAGTTATTTTAACACGCGGCAGACAGTTCCGGTATAATTTTGAACATTTATATTACAGAATCCCAGATTGTAGCGCAGGTAAATGGGGCAACATTACTACACTATAGAGGATACACCTTTTGGTAGGGGTATGCGCCGATGAAGAGAAACGTCTTGGTATGGTACTGCTCCAAGAAAACCAGCATGAAGTGCAGGGCATCTGTGAGAACAAATTACAATTCAAATTCAAATTCAAAACAATTTATTTGCTCTTAATTAGGGTGGTTACAAATAAATATTGATGGTCAATGTACAAAAACATAGTGCACCTATTTAGCCATATATAATAGCATGCAAATGATAACTATAATACTAAATACATTAATTAATACATTTTAAAGTACATTATTGAATGACATTATGATGAAATTATGTTATTATACACCCTTAAAAATAAACTTTATGTCAGATTAATATGTATCGATTATTTTTTCTAAACGAGTTCATATTTTGCTTTAGAATGTTTTTAACACTCACAGTGTCATATTTTATATCCATAAAGATGAAATAAGAAACCAAAATTTTTTTGCGCGCGGGCGGGACTTGAACCAGCAACCTTTTGGCAAACCGGGCCAAACGCTCTTACCGATTGAGCTACCGTGCTGTTAGTCCGACCCCGCGAAATTTGTGGTTTCTTATGAAAACGTCAATTGCGTGACGCTTAGCGCCATCTAGCCGTCTGTTTATGAAACAGATGGCCCAAGCAGTTATTCTTTACAGAATAAATTCAACTTGGAAATTGATGTCGCTTCGCTATCTAATGCTTTAGAATGTTTTTAACACTCACAGTGTCATATTTTATATCCATAAAGATGAAATAAGAAACCAAAATTTTTTTGCGCGCGGGCGGGACTTGAACCAGCAACCTTTTGGCAAACCGGGCCAAACGCTCTTACCGATTGAGCTACCGTGCTGTTAGTCCGACCCCGCGAAATTTGTGGTTTCTTATGAAAACGTCAATTGCGTGACGCTTAGCGCCATCTAGCCGTCTGTTTATGAAACAGATGGCCCAAGCAGTTATTCTTTACAGAATAAATTCAACTTGGAAATTGATGTCGCTTCGCTATCTAATGCTTTAGAATGTTTTTAACACTCACAGTGTCATATTTTATATCCATAAAGATGAAATAAGAAACCAAAATTTTCTGTTTCATAAACAGACGGCTAGATGGCGCTAAGCGTCACGCAATTGACGTTTTCATAAGAAACCACAAATTTCGCGGGGTCGGACTAACAGCACGGTAGCTCAATCGGTAAGAGCGTTTGGCCCGGTTTGCCAAAAGGTTGCTGGTTCAAGTCCCGCCCGCGCGCAAAAAAAAAAAAAATTTTGGTTTCTTATTTCATCTTTATGGATAGAGTTCATATTTTGTTTTCTAGAAATTCTTTTACCGAATAAAAGGTTTTCTCCAAAAGCCATCGACGCAAAGATTTGTTGAGCTTTACGATACGTCCACCGGTATGCCACATAAGGCGCGTACACATCTTTTCTGAGCAATGAATACCTTTTCAATATTTGTGCCATTTCCCCAGATTATGAGCCCATATCTCAATACAGACTCCACATATGCAAAGTACGCAGTGACGGCAGTCCTTTTGTTTGCGACTTTTGTAAGCCTGTATAGTGCAAATGCAAACCTATTTACCTTATCGCATACTATTTCTATCTGTTCTTTCCAATCTAATTTAGAATTCATGATTAAACCTAAGAAAGTCGCTTTATTTGCATTATGTAATATTTCGTTATTTAAGTCAATGTATATTAAACTATTTTTAAAATTATTAAAGTTTTGTATGCTAGTTTTACTTAAATTTATTTGTAGATTATTTTTGTCCAACCAATTTATTATTTTAATTAGAGTCATCTTAATGTCATTTTTATGTTGTTCTAAACTATATTTTTTATTTGTCGTAACAATTATCGAAACATCATCAGCAAATAGCGTCGTCTTATGATCAAGTATATCTGGCAAGTCGTTTATGTAAACCAAAAACAGCAATGGACCCAGGATACTCCCCTGCGGTACGCCAAGGTTATTTTGTCGAAAACCAGATCTGTATACCACATCTGATCCGCTCTCGTCAACCTGTGTTATCTCAACACATTGCTGTCTATTCTCTAGATATGACTTTAGCCAGCCTAGTGCGGGACCTCTTATCCCGAAGCTCTCAAGTTTACTTAGCAGAAGTTTGTGTGAGACAAGGTCAAATTCTTTTGTCATATCCAGAAACATCGCAGTGGTATAATTAAGTTGGTTAACACTTTGTAAGATTTCATTAACTAAATTAAAAGCTGCATGTACTGTAGACTTAGATTTTTGAAAACCATGTTGGTTCCGATTTATTATGTCGTATTTCTTAAAGAAGGAGGTCATTTTCTCATGCATAACTTTTTCAAATATTTTGGAGAAAATTGAAATTAAAGCTATGGGACAATAATTTATGATTTCCGATTTATTCCCTTTTTTGTGTAGAGGCTTTAACACTGAGGTCTTTAACGCATTTGGGAATGTCCCTGATTCTAGCGACAAATTGATCAGGAAAGTTAATACTGGGCCAATTTCATCCCTACAGCCTTTTACTACTTGGGTACATACGTGATCATAACCTTCCGATTTTGTATTATTGAGAGCCCCTATTATCTTCCTAACGTCAATTACATCAACTGGTTGTAGAAAAATTGTGTGTTGCAAATAGTTTTTGCGTGTAATTTCTAGATTGTTATGCATTTGGTCAGTATTATAAATGAAATAATTATTAAATGTCATGGCAATTTCTGTAGGTTTCGTGATTTCTCTGCCCTCACTAACTACTTTGTTTAAACAGTGTCTAGTTCGTGCACCACATGTTTCATATTTTATTACCTCCCATGTGGCTCTGCAGATATTCTTGCTATTTGATATGAATTTTTCATTCGAAATACGTTTTGAGCAATTTGTGCACTTTTTAAGAAGTTTACTA
This sequence comes from Pyrausta purpuralis, assembly GCA_963924145.1. NCBI lineage: Eukaryota > Metazoa > Arthropoda > Insecta > Lepidoptera > Crambidae > Pyrausta > Pyrausta purpuralis. The sequence goes on from OZ001643.1 coordinate 28,987,444, forward strand.
TAGCTTAAATATGTATGTTTATCAGTTTTTGATTTACTTGTATAGTATTTATAGCGTAATATTTTCTTTGTTTGACAGCTTTTCTTCAAACCCGTAGAAATCCAGCGTGAGTTAGGAGAGTGGTTTATTTTTAATTTGTTCACTGGAAAGCAGAGTCTGTAGAGAAGACAAAACATGTCATGGAACTCTTTGAAAGCCGAGTTAAGATCTGTATGTAAGTAGACTTCCGCGAAAGAGAGGCTTCTTAGGTATAGTTTAAAACGCTCTATATTTTCCTGAGTGTAGCATCTTTTGTAAATAAATGTACTCTTGGAGGCTTGGATTTTTTGAGCAAGCATAAAACTTAACACTTGAGCGGTATCATGATCCGACAGACAGAGCGAGTGAACGGATCCTATTGCGTTATCAATATTGCTTAATATCAGGTCAAGGCATGATTTGCCTCTTGTGGGCTTGTGATGTGTGAAGTTAAATTATACTTTTTCATAATGTCAGTGAAACGCGTAGTATGTCCATTTTTAACTTAAACATTTATATTGAAATCACCAGTAACAATAACATATTTGTTAGGATACTTACGAATGCATCTGTCTATAAGAAGGTCAAACCTTTCCATGAAACAATTGATATGACTTTTAAGTTTAGATGGAGTTCTATACAGACATATAATAATGATGTTATTTGATGTTAGATTTGTTACACAGAACTCGAAATGAAAAGTCACTAGAAGGTCATCAAAGCAAGATATTGGTTTATGTTCAAAACCGTTTTTTACTAATATGCAGGCACCACCTCTTTTATTTAATCTCGAGTAATTTGATGCCAGTTCAAAATTATTGATCCGTATATTTTTTTCCTCCCCAGCCCTCACAAATGTCTCAGTAAAACAGAGTATATCAGGATTCAACTTTGTATCTGATAGAGTTATTTGCAGCAATTCTCGTTTTGAGCATAAACCCTGAATGTTTTGGTGGAATATTATGAATAGGTTTTTAGGTTTAGGGACGAAAAAAACATTTTACGTTAGGTTCTGTAAGGGTTACTTGTTCTGGTGCTCTCTGCGTATGTTCAATCAAGTTGGATTTACGCGGTATTGTATGGACAAGTCGTTGAGATTGTTGGCGAACACAACCACGAAGCTCGTCGTTTATATTAATAATTTATGTGTGAAGCTGAGATTAAATTTAAGAATTAAATTTAAAAGCAACTGAAATCATAGCTTACTATGCGTCATGATTAGTAATATTAAAATACTTTAGTTACGGCTAATAGTTGTATTAAAAATATAATTAGTTTTTGGAAGAGCGTCCTAGCACAGGCAATCTTTAATGCCATAAAGAAGACTAACATACATTTGTAACCTAAAACTGTATTTGATGTCATTTATATGTGTTAGTAAAAGCAAGGAAAAACAAATAACTATGTTATTACGTATAATAATAATATTTTGTATTTAGGTTGGGTTAGTAGTTATTTTTTAGATTATTTATTAAAATTGAATAGTAAGTAAACATTGTCTGTGGCCGAGGTGCAAGTCTAGTACCGGCCACATGTGGCCGAAGTGCAAGTCTAGTTGCTTTTCAGAACACTATGCTTAAGATAGTTCTAGTGTGACAATTGGTGCAAACTAAGTTTTTTTTTTTTAATGAACTTACGATTGTGTGTTTCTTTAGCGCTGTCAATTCTACTTACATCAAAAGGCAAAGAGCAAATGTTTTACAAGAATAAAAAGTTCTACAAGCAAATCGAAGGCGTGGATAAGATTAGGTGGCGTTGCACTAAGAGGGGCTGTAGGACGTTCTACTGTATCGTCGCTGGAATCATCACTCGGAGGCAAGAGGTCCACAATCACTTCGACGAATGAGATGCCAAAGAATTGTCAATAATCGGTTGGTGACATAAAATTAATATTCCTATCGGAATAGAACGAAATTTTTTTTTCGTCTGGCAACATTACCGCTAACACCTGATCGGCTTTTGTCCCATAAAATAATTTTAATACAATTAGTTTTTAAGTGTTTAATAGGTCAAAAACGTAAGAAAAACGTTTGATAATCGTATTCTGTGTGCGTTTGTGAGTTTGTGATAATCAGTGTTTTAAATACGTATTTAGTGCTAAGTGCTACGCTAGTGATAACCGGTCAATGACTTAGCAAAAATTCAAATTGTTAATCGTTGTCATCGCTTTTATTTCATCCGATCTAGCATTATAACCGTGTGTATTCAATATATCACGCGTTTATAATCTTATTTTTATGAATATCTAACAATTAACTGAGCTACGGTTTTGTGTTTCTATCGCGTTGAGGTTATAACTTTGTTTACATTCTATAAATAGCCTCGAGTTGGTCGAGCGGCACTTTGGTTTACGTTTTTGTTTTGATCCTTTGTATTTTGACGTAAATATGCTTACTCGCAAGGCCTGCGCTCGCCAGGAGGAGTCCAAGCTCAGGATGGCTTTGAGCGAACTACAGGCGGCCAAGGAGTCGATCGAAAAACTGCATAGGGAAAGAGATGACAATGAAAGGGAAATGCTAGGTGAGTTTGATAGGAACGCTAAACTAAGAAAAGAGATGGCTGAGCTGCACACCAACTATAACTTGGTAGTTAAAGAACGGGACCAATTGAAATTGGTGATAGAAGGGTTCGGTGAGTGCTGTGAGGAGTATGAACAGAACCTGAAACGCATATCTGTTCTTGAACAAGAGCTTGGTGATGCCCATGATTATATCAACCAGCTGGAGACGGAGAAACAGGACCAAATAAACAGCCAAACCACCCTTCTATTTAATAAGTTGGTTGGTAGTGCGCCCAGCCTGACGACAGCTGCACCTAGTAATCAACCAATTTTGACAATAGATTTAACTCATGACACACCTTCTAAAGGTATTACTAAGTGCAGCAAAAATAAGTTTAAGAAATATGTTAGAATAAACCGTTTCATAAAAAAAACTAATAAATTAATCAAAAAACAAAAATCCTTACACACTAAAGTAAAATACATCAATGAGCGGAGACAACTTGGAGATGAACTGGATATGTATTCTTTAATTTTAGAACAAAATGTAGGTAAATATGAGAAAGATGTTATGAGTTTAGAATGTCAAATTAGGGAACTTAAGCAGTCATTAAAAATAATGACTGAAACTTATAATTGTACAAAAAAGGAGTGTGGTGAACATATCCAGGCTTTGACAAATATAATAGCTTCCTGTGAATGTAACTCTTCACATGTGATTTCAAAAAACTCCATTGATATCTCTGGAAATGAGTCATCACAACTCACCAATAAGATTACTAGAACTAAGTGTAATGTGAACCCTTCCTGTTCTCAACCCAGTGGATCGCTAAGCAAGTCTGTTAAAAATATAGTTTTGTTTAGTGATCAGATTGGGAAAAACATGGGTCACTTATTATCAAAATACATGGGACAAAATGTGATCAACCATTGCATGCCAGGGGCATCATATTCAGAAATAGTTCAGAAAGTGCTTTCTTATGAGTTTCAAGAAAATTCAGATTTAATTATTTTCATAGGAAACAGAGGTAATATGAACAAGAAAAACCTAAATACATACTTTGACAGTTTAAGAAAATTAAATGTGAATAAAACAATATTGTTTACATTACCTGACAGTAGTGGATTGCCAGACGAAGAAAATGATTTAAGATATAAAATTAATTTGCAACTGCATAAATTGACATTATATGAGGTGAATAAATTCCACCTACTTGACATGAATAATTATTTTAAAAACAAAGTGTATTTGACGCGAGATAATTATTACGTTAATAATTATTTCAAACGACAGATAGCAATGTCGCTATCATATTATTTTGACTATTCAGCCAAGAACTTGGCTACCAAATCTGCTTTTATTGAGCAGATTATTGACATGAATATTCAACCATTGGAATCAGTTCCAATAACAAACAATCATTTAAATTAGTAGATCAGACAATAGAGGATAACTCTTGCTTATCAGAAATTGTAGAATCAAATCAATTAAATAAAAAAAAAAAAATATTCAAGGCTTTTCTGGAAAAGATTTGGAAATTGAATTGTTTTTAAATAAAATGAATATTCATGTTCTCTGCATAACTGAGCACTGGCTCAAGCAGCATGAACTGATGTTATCGATAGATAATTATAATCTTATTAGTTCGTTCACTAGGGAGACTGCCATTCGCGGCGGGACACTTATATTAATTAATAATAAACTAAAATGTAAAGAGCGAAAAGACATAGTGTCTCTCACTATTGAGCGAACAATTGAGATATCGTGTGCGGAGCTGGACGACTACATTATTGTCTGTGTTTATAGACCCCCAAGTGGAAACTTTAAATTATTTGAATCTGTAATGGAAAATGTGTTTAACAAAATATGTAAAACTACAAAGAAAGTAGTTGTATGTGGAGATTTCAATGTGGACATTATAGATATTACGGAGGAAAATCGCGTTCGGTTTTTGAGCATTTTCAAATCATTTGACCTCACTCCGATTTTCGCTGAGCCCACTAGAGTAACTCCTACAACAGCTACTTGCTTAGATAATATTCTCTGCAACTGTAAAATCATCAAACAATCTATTATTAATTTTGTAAAATCGGATCATTGCGGTCAGATAGTTACACTACAGAACCGTTTTATTCCACCCCGTCTAGAAATCAAATGCAGGCCGGTCACTGCATCTCGTAAGGACAAATTTAAAAACCTTGTAAGTGATAAAATACCGTCTATACCTTTTGATAAAAAAAATGCTAGTGACTTGTATGAACAATTATTTCAGGTAGTTAAAAAACAATTTGATATTACTTTCCCTCAAAAGAAAATAGTTATCAATAACTGTAAACCGAAATTCAGTGACTGGGCTACACGAGGAGTTTATACAAGTAGGAAAAAAATGTTTGAATTGTATAACAAAAAAGCATATAGAAAGGATCTATCGTTTCATGAGTACGTTAAGAGGTACTCAAAAATTTTCAAAAGAGTTTGCTATGTAGCTAAGTCGAATTACATACGCGATAAAATTAAAAAATCTAGTAATAAAATCAAAGAAACATGGAATATTATAAATAAAGAAACATGTAAAACGAAATCTTATGATAACAAATTTAGTCTAGAAATAAACAACAAGCTTATTAAATCTGATGACGAGGTAGCAAACGCTTTTGAGGATTACTTCTGTAACATTCCTATAGAGACGACTAAACAGTTGAGTTCTTGCTCAAGTCACGCGAAATCATTACTAGTGTCGAGTGTTCATAAGTGCGAATCCTCATTTAAATTCAGAAATATTAGTCCTTTAGACATCATAAAAACATTTAAAGAATTAAAACAAAAGAAAACAGAGGATAAATCGGGTATATCAATAGACACAATAAAACCCATTATACCTCTAATAGCTCCTTACTTATCTTATATCTTTAATGAATGTATTGACCAAAATCAGTTTCCAAATTTATTGAAACATAGTAAGGTTGTCCCTTTATTTAAATCGGGAGACAAAAGTGACCCCAGCAATTTTAGGCCTATTTCAATATTACCCACAATAAGTAAAATTTTTGAAAAACTCATTTATAATCAATTGCTTTCCCATTTTAAACTTAATAATTTACTACACAAAAAACAGTTTGGGTTCTCTAAAGGTAGAAATACAACTGATGCCGGAGTAGCACTCATCAGACACATTCTTGATGCTTATGAAGACAAACATGATGCCGTAGGTGTATTCTGTGATTTATCAAAGGCGTTTGATTGTGTAGACCATCAGACACTGCTCATTAAGTTAGAACACTATGGTGTCTCGGAAAACTCATCTAAGTTGTTAAGTTCGTACTTATCAGGTAGAATACAATCAGTTAACATAAATGGTACCTACTCTTCCGGAGCCCCTCTTCAAATGGGGGTCCCCCAGGGCTCAATATTGGGGCCTTTGCTTTTCCTGATATATGTAAACGACCTGCCATTTTATTCCACAAATCTTTGTGAGATAGTTCTGTTTGCTGATGATACTTCTTTGATTTTTAAAATGAAAAGACATGAAGAAAATTTTGACGAAGTAAACAATACTCTCTCCAAAGTATTGAATTGGTTCACCACCAATAACTTGTTGCTGAATGCTAGTAAAACTAAATGTGTAAAATTCACTTTGCCTAATGTAAAACAACTTACACCAAATATTGTACTAAATGGTAATAATCTAGTTTTAATAGACTCCACTGTATTTCTGGGCATTACACTTGACTCAAAATTACAGTGGGGACCTCATATTGAAGCCCTAGCTAGGAGGCTAAGCTCGGCTGCCTTTGCAGTTAGAAAAATAAGGTATTTGACTGATGTTGAAACGGCGAGGCTTGTGTATTTTAGTTACTTCCACAGTATTATGTCTTACGGTCTTCTCTTGTGGGGTTCTGCTGCAGACATTGATACCATATTTATTTTGCAGAAAAGAGCCATTCGTGCTATTTATAAACTTAGTCCTCGCGACTCCCTGAGAGAGGTCTTTAAGAAAATCAACATATTAACTGTGGCTTCTCAATACATTTTTGACAATATAATGTACGTCCGTAAAAATTTAAGATTCAAGATTCAAGATTCATTTATTCACATTGAAATATGGTACAATAAGGTCACAATTACAATAAAATTGAATTCCAGCATATTTCGCCATAAATATAGCATGTGAAAATGTAGTAAATATTAATAAATGTCAATTTTACAAATGTCAAATAAAATGTCACAATATTACAATTATTTACCCTAAAAATTCCTTTAGATTATTTCATGAAGAAGAGCGACATTCACTCATATAACACAAGAAATAAACACAAGCTTGTCGTTCCTAACTTCAGATTAGTTAAAACTAGTAATTCGTTCATGGGAAATTGTATAAAATTCTTTAATAATATACCACACAATCTTGTCGAATTGCCGGTTGATAAATTTAAGAAACACGTTAAAAACACGCTTATGTCTAAAGGCTATTATAAGGTTCAAGACTATCTGAACGACACGAATGTGTGGTCTGTCCAGCCTGCACCGACTGATGTACTTACCTTTGATGATTTTGATTTTACGGCAGCTAGTGGTGACTGAGTTTGTTCCGGCGTTTCTTCTCAGCACTTGCCTAATTGTCTGTGTTCTGTCTCGAAGCGCTGGTAGGGCCCAAAAGATAAGGAGACATGATTCGGCCCCTTCAGGGCACAATTATTTTTATTTTATTTTTCACTGTACATTTGACGTTCATAAGTGGCATATTGTGTCCTAAATTGAATAAATATTTTTTGATTTGATTTGATTTGATTTGAAGGATGAGTAAAAGCTGTCAAACGAAACCGATTTAATATGTCAGTAACTAACATAAGTAAGTAATATTTGTAGCTTTAAATGAGATAACCTTTTGATCAGGTGATTTAAAACAATGTTCCTAAGTTAAATATAGTAGTTTACTGCATGATAAACAGTCGACACAAAAAATTGAACATGCAGCTCTAGTGTAAAACTAAATGTTATTTCATTATACAAAATATTCGTCGATATACATTCCCTGTGTTATTCTGACTTTATTTTTTACGTAAATTAACGTTTGTAGAATAGAATAATCAAACTGCGTACTTTAAATTTGAAGCGCATTGTTAAATATAAGTCGTATATTAAGAGGCTTCGATTTGGACTAATTTTCCTGTTAAATGATTATTTGTTGGGGTTATGCCGCTGTAATGCATAACAATCAATCACCGATCAAGTCACCATGTTTCAGATGCATTATTTCTCCAAAATATGCACAATTTCACTTTTAAATATAAAAAATCAAATGCACGTAATTTTCAGCGAGCTTCTGCAGGGCGGTCAACTGTTTGACATCTGACAAAAATGGTTCTGGTACCCATCTCTTTTTATCACACAGTTTGCTGCTAATGACATCTCACTTTTGTCGTTCTATTCCAAAGGGATGGATGGTTGTTGATCGGTAGGTTTGATTTTAATTTCGTGCATTGATTAAAAGTATATTGTGTTATTAAAGCTGTGGGCTAAACGCAAAATTTAGGCTTGTTCATATTATTTATTTAAAGATTGAAAAACATTCTCGTTAATTTTACAAATTTGTATTGTTCATGTTTACAATATACCGTGTAAAGTGTGCGTAAATTAAAGTAAATATTATGAACGACTAAAAGTAAAGAAGTTTGAAATTGAATAATTTATTTTCTAAATTTTTATTTTTATTTTTTGCATATACCAAATTCAAAACAGGTCATTACTGGTGTTCATGTAAGTGAATGCCACAAATATTTTTACTTTTTCTATATAACATGAAACCGTTTCAGGCTTGCAAGCAACCATCACAACAAACGCCAGAGGGACCGAGGTACTGCTAGCCGACGGTTACACGTTTAGGAAGAACGGTGACGGAAGGGGCAAGATAAGATGGCGGTGCACCTCACATGCCAAATATGGATGCCGAGCAGCCATACACACGATCGATAACGAAATCGTATACTACAGAAATGAGCACACGAACTCTTATAAACAGAACTACGTTTATTTTTAATTTATTGAATATTTTTTGTTTTTATTTTGTACCTGGGTATACTTTATAGCACGCGTGGTGAATTTTATTTACTCTGTAAGTAAGTTAAACAATAAAAATGTTGAATCAAAACATTTATAGAAGAAGTAATTTTAGTCTTGAACTATCCAGATATTTAACAATTTTTTTTCGCAAAGAACTGCTAAGCGTTTCATTCAAATTATTATGTATGATACTACATCTAATATATACTATTATTATAAAGCTGAAGAGTTTGTTTGTTTGTTTGTTTGAACGCGCTAATCTCAAAAACTACTGGACCGATTTGAAAAAATATATTTGCGTTGAATAGCTTTTTTATTTTTTGTCTGTTGTAGTGTTTTGTTTTTTTTTTAGTTTTGTCAGGCTGCGGGGGTAGGGGAGAAAGTAAATTCAAAACGCGTGGACGAAGTCGCGGGGGACCGTTAGTTTGAAATAAAGAGTTTATTTATTTATTTTTGATGAATGCTATTGTCTTCTAATGACAAAAACTATATCTAAATACTTAACATTCTTCGTGTTTTTATTTCGAATTTTAAATTAATTTATGTTTGCAATTGATTTTAACATAGTTACTTAGAGTAACAAACATTAAAATTTATTTCGAATTTAAAAAGTATGATGAAAAATGTAAATAATATTAGAGCAGAGACGAGTGAGCAGTGCTTCGAAAGTCGTTGAAACTGTTTGGGTGTGCTCCTAACAGTACGGGAGAGGCTGCAATACGACGATCACATACACGGTTCAATGGTTGTTAAAGCTAGAACTGTGTATAATAAAGTGGTTCATCAGAAATCGGCTTGCATACAAACATCCCACGGCTGGGCAAGGGATGACTAACCTCACCTCAACTAAGCAGTGCGTATCAGTAGAAGAGTTTCTATAATGCAAGCGATCGGCTTTGGTCGGCGACTATAAATAATATTATTCATTATAACCTGCATAATTATTATTATTCGTTTATTTAAAAAATAATATTATGCGTTTATTTTAAAGAAATGTAAACGAGCATCCGAGAACAATGTGTTTGGCCACAGAAACATCCTGGATTGCATCAAGTGAAATGGCGGCGAAATAGACCCGAAGAAACCTTTAGAGCGATCAAAATGTCATCTAAAGGGAATGGTACTTAGATATATTGTTGTTGTATTTGGTGATGAAAAAAAAAGTTAATTACGTGACTTGTTTGGATCACTTTGTGCGCACTTAATGTTCTCTCGTTGAAAGATGAAAGTAGTATTTCACAGAACAATAACCATGAGGCCTTCTATTGGCGTTTTTTGTAATTTGACCGACCTACCGAGTTGAACCAAGAGAAAAATTACATAAAAATTGGTTACACTTTGCGTAATATGCGGTTCAAGGACACGAAAACCTAATACGCTTCCCAAGGTTACGTTCTTAATGGGTTTTGATATTTATATCAACGTAAAAACACAGAAAATACGAAAATTTCAAATAGGGTTCAATGTTGCCGCTAATAACATAAGATTGATTTCCCACACTTGGGGGAGAATTTTGATAACAATGTATTACCTAATCAAAAATACATGTAAGAAGCATCTTAAGCTTGTAAGAAACGTCTCTAAAAAAACTAAAATGGAAACAAAAGTTTTGGGCACTCGGCTCGATCCTCCATGACAATACATTATACTGTAATGTTTGACCTGATACGCCGGTGGATACATCGCCCTTTTTTAACAAAAACGATGGTTTTCTTAAATTTGGAAGCAAAACTTAATGTTTAATTAGTACCTATACCTACCTACTTCTACGGTAGTTTTAATCCTATGTAGAATTTACCTATTTAATATAGAAATAAGCATTAAGTTATTTATATTTAATATCATAAAAACCTACCATTTCTTTCATATAAGTTCAGGCATTATGTTGAATGTTCTTTGAAGAGTTTTGAAATGTTCTTTGTACTGATACAAATGCGGATGCACGTCTAATGCACTTTTTAGTCCTACAGTGTTGTTATTTCATATTGATGCATCCTACATTTGTAAATTATTTTATTTTAGCGGCAAACTACCTCATATGTGTAATATCTTTTAACTTTTTTGTTTCAGAAATATTTGATTTCATTGTGTCTAAAAAGGGGAAGACATTCCTTAAATACGGCAGATACACGTACTTCAAGAGGTCTGGGAACGCTGTAAAAACGCGATGGCTCTGCTCCACCCACCACAGCCGTGGCTGTCGTGCTGTCATCCACACTGTTGAAGACAAAGTTATTAAGATAAATGATGTGCATAACCATCAAGATTAAGAACTAGTAGAAGTATGGGTGCGCTTACACACGAGCGGCACGAGCTACAGCTTAAGCTGACGCTGACGGCACGCGGTATGCCGTCGTAGCAGGCAATTGCTAACAAAGGCGCAAATAAATTAATAGAAAATACGATTTACAGTCGAGTCTCTGTTAAGTATAAGTAGCTTTTGTGCATTATATTAATAAATGCATAATTCGTTATTTATTTACCTACCAACCCATCGATGTTGATATCGACGATTATTAACTACAAATATCGGTATCGATATCTTATCGATTAAATAATGTATCGTTACATCCCTAATTAAAATCATATACTTCGTTTTTTATGAAGACAGCCAAACATTAAGGCTTGATCCACCTATGAAGAACATGTGACAGAGCACCATTTATACCGCCAAATAAATATTGTTTATATCATCTGCAAATATTTCATAAACATCATCGTCAAAACATGGAAGGTTACTTTTGTATAACAGAAACGATAGCGGCTCAAATATTGATCCTTGATTGTAAACAGGTTAATGGATGGTTGCTGTTACTTATTTCAGCAGAAAACTTTATTCAATATGTAAAATTTAAAAACATGTTTTTGTTTTAGAATCCATCGTGACTGTTAAGTTAAAGTTAAGTTAGCCTGTAAAGTCCCAGTACTGGGAAAATGCCATACCACACCTATTAGGTAGTTCGAGCGATAGTCCACCACGCGGGCTCAGTGCGGATTGGTGGATGGGTGTTTTTAAGGCAAGCGACTAACCCTGCTATCAGATATTATCAAGCCGCCTCTAAGGCCTCTGACTAGGCTTCACGACTAATATAAACCGATATTAGCCGGCACCAACTGCCTAACGTGCCTTTCGAAGCACGGAGAAACTCGTGAACTTGTAGCAATGGTAGCAGCGCTTTGTTAGTGATACCGAAGTGAAGCAACCTACAGCGCGGTCGTGTTTGTATGGGTGATCATTCCGACTATATAAGTGCATCGCGACTGTATTGCTGCTAAAAGACGCAGTGTGCATGGGGTCTGACAAGTGTGCACGGTACCTACTGAGTCCTGCTTGTCAGTATTGTAAAAAAAATAAAGATATCTTGATATAACATGTGTCTATTTACTGACTTAAAGGGCATTTTGGACTTTACAAAGAAATAACTTTTGAAAAATGACCTAACCTAAGCATACCTACCTTATTTTTTTCACTTGCTTCATGTCTACACCTTTCTCGGCTTTAATTTTTTAACGTTTGGAATCAGATGGAACGTTCCATTCATATTTAGAAATAAAAAGAAACTTAAAATTTAGATCCAATTTATAATTAATATTCTATATTTATAACGCCTCTAGAGAAATCACTGTTCTCTGTCTTAGTGTAAAGGACAGTGGCTTGCCATGCTACCGACATGTACTGTACTTAATAATACTTATTTAATTAGTTATGTTAATATGTTATTTCGGTAAATAAAATGTATTATATTTGTGCAGATGTGTATACCGTGAGGCTATCAAGGAATGGCAAGAAAATAATAATATTGAGTGGATTATCTTATTTCAAGAAACAATCAAGAAGATCTAACATTGAACGCTGGGCCTGTTCCACTCGTCATAATGGAGGGTGTAAAGCTGCCTTAAAAATCTTTGGAGGCGAAATCCTTAGCAAGAATACTAAGCACTTCCATCAAAATATTAAATAAAACTTAATAATAAATAACATCAAAATCACGTATGCACAGAATTTCACTTTATTTAGTGTAAAAATAAAATAAATCGTGCACATAACATATCTAGTGATCGGTCGCGCTGTGGAAAGCCATGGGGGAGCCTATGTTCAGCAGTGGACGTCCTTTGACTGATAATGATGATGATGACATAACATATGCTCAAATTATTTTATTATTAATTTTAGTAATTTTATTTAAACACTAAGACATTATTTAGACATGCAGTCTAAATAATTATCCTGAATACAGTCTACTAGTACTATGCTTGCTATTTGGTTATTTTTCATGTTCCACTTTCATAAAATGTTTTAAGTGTGTAGGTTAGTGTCACTGAGATAACATTTTTTTATTTTGTTTTAATTGATTATTATAATTTTCCATATTTTCTTGTGAATTGCGCTCTGTGGCCATGTTAATTTAGAAGCCTTAAGTATTAAAATATTTAAAAAAAAAAAAAAAAGTGTTATCTGTGTTATCAGATTATACTACAAGACTGTCAAAAAACGGAAGACTATTGATCATCTTCGATGGTTTTTCATACTTTATGAAAATAAATTTCAGTGGAAGAGAAACTTGGGCCTGCTCATCGCACCACACCAAAAGCTGTAAAGTGAGATTGAAAATAGTTGAAGGAGTAATCTTACAGAGCGATCTCGTACATAATCATGAACCTACTGGTCAGGATAAGAATAACTAGTATTAGCATAACGACTGCCTTAGTTAACTCTTATCTTTTTATATAAGCCAAAATGACAGCTAAGATCGAACTTTTTTTTTCACGACTACCGAACCAAAACCGAAGTGTTACCTATGTTTTTAATGTCGCAAACGTAGAGCATATTTTAAGCAGTATTTTAACATTTCAATAGTATGAGATAAATTTGATTCTGTGATGTAAGTTTTTAGTAATGAGATTTTACTTCTTTGGATAAATAACCTAGGAAAGTAAAACGCATTACGTACTAATAACTGTAAATAAACGTAATACATAATGCAATTCTGATAAGAAACCAAAAAATCTAAGCATTTTCCCTTTAAATAGCAAAAGACTTGTAGGATTTAGAAATACTTTAAATTGGTAAGACATTCTGTAAATAAATTATTAGAAAAAGTTATGATAATCGTGGAAAATTCTTGTTTTTTTCAGCCAGCAACTACCCTAAAGTGCTTCTGTATTCTTACGCCTTTATTTGTTGATCGAACGCCACAAAAAATCGTATATGTAGTTTATAGTTTAATAAAAATGCATATCTGTTTACAGTTCATAGTATTACGTCATTTTTAATAATGTGTACTTTTATAGCTTGAGGCAATAAAGCAGATATTTTGCTCTCATTTATTCCGCTTATTACTCATTTACTTCTATTGTAAATTTTCTATGTATGCCTTGGTATTTCTTTTTACCCTTTACCAGTGGTCCTGATGGCTTTTGTTCCACCCTCCCCTGTCTTAATTGCGGAGATAACGAATCTAATATAAAATAAAAGGCTGATAATTCGGTAAGGTTAGTTGAGGTAAAAGTATACCGTTCTTTATATACATATTTTGTGTAATGTGAAAATTATACAAATATTATTATAGCGTCATAAATAATTAAATAGCTATCTAGTAGCAGTTTGCAGTTAATTAAGTAGTAGGCCAGGCCGATGAGGTTACGGCTTTTTTCTTATAATGGACAATACCGACTATTGTCCATTTAGCGCACCGCCTTATCGGTAAGTGCAATGTGTATAAGAAAAGGCGTTTCAAGTTAGGTATTTTGGCTCCAAGAAATCTAACCCGGATTTGGACCAACTAGCATCTTGCACCCGGACCACAGTTTGTCGTCTGATAGTTCAGGCGCTATGACAACTTCTGACGTCAGCGACTGTTAGCCGCGACGACGACGATGTTTTGTCAACGGCACGCCGACGCCGATAGTGTCAATGTGGTGTCTATATTTTTTGGTCAATGGCAACTACCACAGCCCTTTATATAGCCCGAGTATGGACCAGTCTCTCATAGATGTGGTAGGGCCTTTGCCCAGGAGTTAGATGTTTCAGGCTAACTTTACTTTTTACAAGCGAGATAGGCATGATACTGACTGGATTCAGTTTAAAACATACAAATATCTGTAGCTGACAACAACTTAAAAGGAATATAATCTAACAAAATGTATATCACTCATTTTCAGCGCCGCATTTCGTGACATCCCAAAAAGGCAATCCAATCATAATTTTGAGAGGGTACAAATATTTCAAAAAGTACGGGTCGAATGAAAGAGAGACGTGGAGATGTTCTACTCACCACAACAAAAAGTGCCCGGCAAGTATTACTATTGTGAACGGCACCATCGCCGAAGTAATTGAAAACCATGTACACGGACCGAATGTTGTTTGATTTTAATGTAAGCCTTTTATTAATCAGTTTGTAATAATAAAAAAACAAGAATAGCTTTCATTGTTAATTCGGATATAAGCCGAAATTCTATACTTATACATTTATTTTCTAAGCGGCCTAGTTCATTTTTATCATACATTTTAGGTTTTATGGATAATCTTACATGACGCGGGTGAAAGTGCAGGAGGCTGCTAGTTGAACCCCCTCATGTAATCACTAAAAATAATCCGATTAAATAAAATTAAAAAAAGGTGAAAACCGACTTCAAAATCAAAATGCACTAATACCTTACCTTACCTTTTAAAGGAAAGGAATTCATTTTAGGCGAGTAGTTTTTTTTTTTGAGGCGGTGCCATCACTTTGACCATCTCAAGCATCAAGTGTCGGAGGACCGTCTCTAAAAGAAATTGTTTGCCTAAAATGGATTCCTTTCCTGTAGAAGGTCAAGAGATTATTCGAGACTTTTTGGTGCATTTTGGGTTTTAAATTCGATTTTCACTTTTTTTTAAATATTTTTTCTAATAAAAACTTCTAATTGAAACTTGATACTTTTGTTTTTATTGATGCAACTGCTTATATATTTGCCAAATATTAGTAACACAAATGCCTTGGTATCTTTAATGGGTCACATTTTTTCAGTGAAATTCTTGAAGTCACGCCGCGGCAACCCCATGCTCCAAGTAGGAGAATACACATTTTGTATTAAGCGAATGAGACACGGAACCACTCAGTGGATTTGCTCTACTCACAATAACAGGAAATGTCGTGCCCTTATACACACGCATGGGAAAGACCTCACCAAAATACACAACCTACACAATCATTAAACACAACATAAAGAAATCAAAATAATTGTCGAGCTAGACTAAATCGCACAGCACAAATTTTAGTCACCGATTCTATAGAGTTTACGTTGATATATTTCTTCCAGTCCTAAGCTCAGTCAGACCAGACCTAAGCTCTAAAATTCTTTAACTCAGAGATGTAGTAATCTAAAGTTAAAATCCCTAACCAACGTACATTAACAAATTACAAATTGGTAGCTCTTTGTAGTAAAAGACAATGTCAATTTCTAAGACTAGACACATTTTTTGC
This sequence comes from Pyrausta purpuralis, assembly GCA_963924145.1. Taxonomy (NCBI): domain Eukaryota; kingdom Metazoa; phylum Arthropoda; class Insecta; order Lepidoptera; family Crambidae; genus Pyrausta; species Pyrausta purpuralis. The sequence continues at coordinate 29,003,486 of OZ001643.1, forward strand.
AATACATTGCTGGTTCGATTCATTTTGTTAGAAAATTACAATACATTTACTCATACGACCACAAGGAAAAACATGGACAAAATACTGGTAACTAAAGGGGTCATATTTGAAATTAGTGCTTGTATTACAGGCTTTTTTTAATATCCATCATAGGCATAGTCATTCTCATCAGTCAAGGGAACCCCACTGCTAAACATACGTCTCCCCATCGGCTTTCCATAGCAATATGGTAATAGTTTATAAGACCAAACGGCCATCAGTTAGTTTTTCAAGCCATGTGTGTTTTGCATTGCTGTGACCGCTCCTTTTGATATTTAACTTATCCCTCACTTATCAATAAAAATACTAAAATATTTATGAAAAATTCGCTGTTAATATTTCATTGGTAGCTTCCATAAGCGAAGCTCTGCATTTGACAGCAAGGTCGTTAAATACAATGACACTATTATCACATATAAAACTAACTATAAAATGTAAACAAGAACGCTCGTCTGATATTTGTAACATTATTTATGTACAAAATCTCATTTTTGGAAGTGAAATACATGTCGTGCCTGAATGAAAATGTTGTTTTCATTTTTACTAAACAATTTTATTTTTGGGTGATGACAATGTTTGCTTTAGTATTTTTTCTATCTTAAAAAACAGTGTTTCAGTGATTTTCGTAAAATCTTGCAGAACAAAGACTATGCTTCAGATTGGAAAGTACAAATATTACTCACAAGGGTGATGGGGTTGAGGACTCAAAGGATATGTACCTATTCCAGCCTTAAGCAATGTCGCATTAAAATGTGCATAATATCATCTATCTTAATAACAGATAATTATTAGGAACTTATTAACAATTTGGTAGGGCAAGTTCACAAGCACTTATGAATAAACACACCTCCAAGTGAAAGTTTATTTTAATTAATGAAAAATTAAACGTTTATTATATTTTCCAAAAAAAAAATTACACTAAACTTGTATATCTCATATAATTTTAGTTAAGTTCGTGAAATCTTAATGCGGGAGAACCGTGATCCGGATAGATCAGCGCACGTACCGCTCCCAAGTGGTGAAGGGGGCGAGAACCCGCTGGGTATGCTCCACTCACAGCAACAAGCAATGCCGCGCTGTTGTACATACTTATGGAAATGTGATAGTAAAACTTAATGATGAACACAATCATTAAAACGCACTCCTACAACATCAGGTTCATTTAGCAAATATTAATTGTGACAGGTTTAAATAAAAGCACACAAGTTTAAGAATGTTTTCGATAAGATAACAATATTTTGTACTTGCTTGTAGTTGCTTGTAAATGCTTTATTTTCTTAAGATTCATTGTGATAACCAAATTTAATAGTAAACACAATCACTAAAAAAGGCGCTCATACTACAAAAAGGTGATTGAACTATTTATTATTTCCTTTGAAATTGTAATCTTCCGTGGAATTAGGTTTGCTCAGAATAATACGTAATTAATAAAACTCTTACTGAATTGGTCTGAAAACTTAATTGGTTTTAGTGTTATCTATAAGTATTACTAATATTTATTCCATAATAATTGTTTGTTTCCCGACTAACAAAAAAATATAGTTAAGTTTAAATAAAAAACGCAAGTTAAATAATTTCTTCTGCGAGTAAAACATGATTCGTACCTAAAAGTAAATGTTTTATAAATTTACTGTTATAGTTGAATATCTTTCTTGTTTTCCCCAATAATTTTGGCTGATCCTTTTGACCAAACTGAAACGTGAGTATATCTCATATCGTTTTCAGTTAAGTTCGTGAAATCACGACGCGGGAAAACCATGATCCAGATAGGGCGGTACACGTACTGCTCGCAGCAGGTGTCGGGGGCGAGGACTCGGTGGTCGTGCTCGACGCACAACCGCAAGCAATGTCGCGCTGCTGTACATACTTATGAAAATAAGATCATCAAACTTAATGATAAGCACAATCATTAGATATTTACATCACTATAAATAACATATTTTTCAAGACCGTGTTGTATAAGTGAAATTATAAAATATTTCATACCTATCCATATTGTATTTTTATGACTCATTGGTTGGTTAGTTTATTCATAGTACTTTAAATATACAGGATGTTGTTTTGGTCAGCGACCTAACTCAGAGACAATGGTATGAGTTTAGAGAGAGCTTATTTAAAAAATAAATTAAAAAAATAAGTTTTTTCAAAGAATTATCTCTTCACAACATGTCTTAAAATTTTCACAACGAATTCAATCCAACAACAGCGCCTCGCGTAACTAGTAAGCTACGAAGAGCCAACCGGGCGTTAGTAGTTTTTCAAATCACTCGCTTGTATCGCAATAATAAATTGGTTTTGTTTGTACAACCATTCCTGTGTGTGGAGTCGCTGATCAAAACAACACCTGTATATGTAATTCCTGAGAAAACAACATAAGTCATAGAATTTTAAGTGGGTCTTTATTATACTGGTGTTTTTAAGGTTTATCTTTTGGATCAACAGTTAATTTGTATTTCCTATCACTGGTCTAGTCTGCTTAACAATGGGCAAATATATTGCTGTGTCAGGTAAGTTCGTAACGTCACGTCGCGGGAGGACTATGATCTAAATCTGCTACCAAATAGTTAATGGGGAAATATCTCGGTGGATGTGCTCCACTCACCACAAAAAGCAGTGTCTTTCCTTTATACGCACGTATAAAATCATTTTTTTTTACACACATAATCATTAGAAGCTCTTTGCAATGATAGTAACAGATTGATTAAACTGAAATAAAAGATTTCCGAAAGTTTATTTTATAAATTAAATACGCTATATAACTGTTCGTGTATTATTTAAGAGCATAATTAGAATCCTCTAATCTCTGCTAATGTTAATTGCCTTACAGTGTTATTTTTTACTTCTTCAATACTATTCGTAGCGAAAGTATACCGATTTATTTTAACGTTAAAATCCCTTTATTCAGTTAAGTTCGTGAAGTCTCGCCGCGGCAAGATCATGATCCAGATTGGTCAGTACTAGAGACGGGTTTACCCCTTGGCATATTGGGCGCATTGAATAAACGCCGAATAATTGCTCGTAAACGCCGAATAAATGCCTGTCGTATGGGCTAAAACTTTATTAAAACTTTTATTTGAAAATCATTTAAATAGCTAAATTACGATATGCAAAAACTTTTTCTTCACCAAAAGATATTGGACTAAAGCTACATATATTACAAATTATACTAAATAACGATATAATAGGTGAATGGTATGTTCATGTTAATAATTACGAGTAATAACAGTAAATATTTCGGTTCTCCTCTCCAGTCCATCGTGAATCCCCGTAAACTTCATCTTCCGTATTTTTTTTGTATTCAGGATTTTGCGACCTGACCAATAATGAGAAATTTTGCGGAGTCTCATGAATGTTTTCATGTCATGTTTGTTATATCATACCTTTAGCATAAGCAGAGTCAAGAGAAGTTTAAATTATCAAATTAAAATCGTAAAGATGAAATAAGAAACCAATAATTTGCGCACGGGCTGGACTCGAACCAGCAATTTATTGACTAACCGGGCCAAACGCTCTACCAATTGAGCTACTGTGCTGTCGGTCTGACCTTGCTGATTTGTGGTCTCTTATCGATACGTCATTAGCGTGACGTTTTAGCGCCATCTACCCGTCTGTTTATGCAACAGTGAGTCAAGTAGTTATTCTTTACAGAATAAATTCAACTTGAAAGTTGATAACGCTTCGCTATTAAATGGTTTAGGATGGTTTTAACACTTACAGTTTTATATTTTATATTCATAAAGATGAGATGAGATATTGTGAGAGCAATCTCGCAACATTGATGACGACACGTAGCCTACGCGTTAAAGTAAGCACTAGCAAAATTCAACAGGCTTGCTTATATGACGGTGGCCGAGTCGTATAGGCATACGCCCGGATAGCGTAAGACAAGGGGTTCGATTCCTTGACTGTCACACATCCAATATTCATCTTCATCCATATTTAAATATGCCTATATCAGCATCATCCATATTTCCAGCTGCTGATATAGGCATATTTTAATTACGTTCATACAGATCCAGATAGGCCAGTTCACGTATAGCTACTACTGCCAAAGCGGCGTCGGGAGCAAGGACTCGTTGGGGGTGCTCCACCCGTAACTGAAACATTGTCACGCGGTTTTACATACATATGATAACGACATAATTAAACTTGTTAGGGTTCTGAAGCCGAATGGCAAAGAACGGAACCCTTATATTTTCGTAACTTCGTTATGAAAATGTGTGTGGGGTGTCAATGGAAAGGTCTTTTAAAATTACATAGAGGTTCTAAAAACTATTTTCTTCTAAAGGCTAACGTTTGATAGATTGACGCTTCCAAGGTGGTAAAATGGGCGTCCCCCTTCCCCCCTTATCTTCTTAACTAAGAGAGTGTAAATTTAAAAAAATATATGATGAAGATCTTAACAAAAACTTTCAATGAAAATTGGTTTGGACGGGATCGAACTAGTAGTTTTTGAGATATAGCTCATTTTTTAACAACCGCAAACTTAACTTTGTTATTCATACAAACACTATGAAAAATAAAATAATATTTTCTGTCAACATAATATTGATATTTTGATACCCTAATTCATTTAAAATTGGCACGGAACCCTCAGTGCGCGAATCCAACTCGCACTTAGCCGGTTTTTGAAAACAGAATCATTAACTGTTGACATAAAATAATAAGACACTTAAAAGTATATTTCGAAGTAAAATAAACTGTTTGCCACCTTTTGAATAAATCATTTCTTATGATATAGGTTTTTACTTATATATGCTGATAGACATTGACTTACCTCTGCATTTTTAGTTTCTTCAATAATCTCTGCTGCGATTATTCACGAAATTAAACTGAATTATATTAATTACGTTCAAACCTCTTCATTTCAGTGAAGTTCGTGAAGTCTCAACGAGGGAAGACCATGATCCAGATAGGCCAGTACACGTACAGCACCCATAGGGTGTCGGGAGCAAAGACCCGCTGGGGTTGCTCTACGCACAACAGCAAACAGTGTCGTGCACGGGTATCTATCATAACACGAATTTTTGATATCGAATTTCATTTCACAGAAAACTATTCAATGAATGTTAATATCTTTTTTTCTTGATTAATCGAATAGGTAATAATCGTCGTTTCATAACATCGAATAACAGTTCACCAAAAAAATGTTTCGCAACTGTTTTGTTAAGCAGAATAACGATATGTCAAAGTAATGTTTCATAGAATTAATGCATGCAGGCAAGCAGGCATGCAAACAAGCAGCATGCATTAGGATTTCCTCGTCTCCGGCGCTGCGGGAATAGCAGCCTCGTCGCCCTTGCGTAACAAGGCGCAGTCACCCACGCTCGCCTACGCAGCTTCGGCTTGCTGGTCGCCTTTGGCGACCAGCCTCAGCCGCTCCGGCTCGCGTTGGTGCCTACACCTTGTTACAGCGGGCGGAGGCTGCTCTCCCTCCACGCCTCCGGCTTTTGAATTACTCTCTAGTATCGGGCAGACTAGTACCACGGCGAGAAGACCACGGCGAGTCGGGATTAACGCAGTTTATTTATTAGATCAATATTTATTTAATTGTCCATTAATAAAGTATGCAATATAATATTAGTAAAAAATTCGTTGCGAAATACGGACTTTAGTGAAGTAAAATTCGATGTTTCAAGAATTCTGCATATTGAAACTTACGTGGAAATAAAATTATGGGTAACAAAATAGAAAGCTAACGTTACTTCGATAAAATACGTAATTTATGAAAAGAAGTAACGATGAAGTAAGTTTTTAGATAATAAGATTTCGACCAAATGAAATTGTGATGTAACAAGATTCTAGAATTTGTTGAGTATTGTTTTGAAACATCTGCGAATCGTTTTATGGGAAATGAAAATCGATGAAGAAAATTGCGATTAAGTGATGGGTTCCCGTCGTGCACATGTATACCTATGAGAATGAAGTCATAAATATAAATGGTAAACACAATCATTAATCACATAATATTGAAGTGAACATTCTCGAAGGAGTCACTTCAAACTAGTAAACAAAGTATTCATAAAAACATGAAGGTACCTAGTGTTTGAAGTCTGTGTGTGACTCTGTGTGAGCTCAAATACTCAAAAACTGCATCCGCAACCGATGTATCTACGTGCTGTTGGTGTTTGTGTGTGCAACTTAGGCATCAAATGTTAGATTAGGCCTGTTTTTCAAGCTGTAGTTTTTTTTTGTAAGACTTTTACAGTCCTCTATCTCTCCTTGCTGGTGCTTATAATCTCCTCTAGTTGGTAGCCCAAGTTTTTCCAAGTAAATAATAATATGATGATACGCTGCTAGTAATTTCCATTTTTATTTGTGTTTTACTGATAACGTCAACAAACACTGGATGTACTTATATACATATAAAAAATGCTTTATGATTTCATTGACTCTAGAAATTAATGCATTTTAAATGATTTCCTTATATTTATTTGTAACAGTATATTTTTTTCCACCGGTAATCTTAAAACAAAGAAATAGTTGAAAAAATGTAGCCCCTTATTTGAATCTTTATTTTGATGTATATGATTTTTTTCAGCGGAATATGAAAACGGCCTGATTAGTCATTCAATTTTTAGTGCGCCCAATATGGATCAAATAAGGTTCATTCCGTCCAGAAGAGGAAAGATTCTGTTAGAAGTCGGAGGGTTCACATTCTGTACCCAAGCGAAAAAAGGGTTAAAAACACGATGGGTGTGCTCTACACATAACCATAAGAAGTGTAGAGCTGTCGTTCATACAATTAATGGAGAAATCATTAAGATTAAGAATGAGCATAACCATATCTGATATTTTACTTAAAAAATAATAAGTTATATTTTACTATCATAATTTCTTATAGAACCATGCTACTTTCTTGGAAGCGCTTAAAGTCTATGATACTCATCTATTGATTATAAATGATGTGTTTGGACCATTTTGGTTTGAATTGATGAATAAGTTCTGTACTTCAGCATCTTGTTAAAATTTATCTTTATATGACATTACGAGACAATTTTCAAATTATTCTTACACTATTGCAATTATGTATTTTTTTGTTATTTTACGCCGCCTCAACTGTTTCTGCCTCACCCAGTGGTTGACTGGTAGAGAATGCTTAAAAACATTAAGTCCGCCATTCATACTTCATTTTATTTGTGCAATATAAATTATATATAAATTAATTGCAATAAAATTATTGAAAGTTCATAATTACGGCTTATTCCATAATACTTACATTTATACAAATTAGTTTGTGAAAGCGATTGGTAGGAACGCGAGACTGCAAAGAGACCATGATAAACTTGTGTTAGACGTTATCCCAAGGCCTGCAAATACAATAGAGCTGCCTGACTATGTGCTCAAAATTATATAATAGGCTTCAAGATGACATCAAAAACCTTAAAATTATACAATTGAAATCAGAACTATATAGGTGGCTTATCTATGACTTGATGACGATGATTGATGACTGACTTATTACATGAAAGACTATTGATTAATGCTAATACAATTAATTTAATCTGAAATGTTTCAATTCATTTAATATGATGTCGATATGTTTTTTGTTATATGTAATTTGTATTTAATGAATATTATGTTATATTTTTTATGCATATGTATAAATTTTGCATGCTGTTTATAATAGCAAAACATGTGCACAAATTTACAATTATGTACAATCTTTATATACCATGTTTTCAAGCAAATAAATGTTCTGATTCTGATAACATCAGTTATTTTTTTAGTTTCACTTCAAGTAAGTAAAATCTCTTTTGTCGTCAAATATTACAACAGTATGACAATGCTAAATAAAATCTCATGTGTGCAATAGGTACAAAATTAGTATCATCAGAAAGAGGCAAACTTTTTTTTTTGATGGCTACAAGTTTAAGATGTCCGAATATGGCCCCATTAGCGTTATCGGTCCAATATTTCGTACGAAAAGATGTTCCATATTTTTATTATTCTAATAAAAATAAATATTATAAAATATATTTTTTCAGTGCCAGGCAAAAAGTGGCAATATTCTAGTGCATTTAAACAAATACACGTTCAGTCAGAAAACTTCCACTCGTCTTAAAAAGAGATGAGTGTGTAGCACTCAAGTATCGGAGGTCGGTACGAGTACACCTGTGGATAAGGCAATAATTGTGAAGATCTGTAACGAACATCACCATTAAAACTTATACATTAATTTATTTTTCATGTTTTAAAGGTGTGCCACATGGCGTCAGCCTTTTGTGCTAATCATGGTTTTGTAATAAATAAGTAAACTCTGTGTTCTTAAAATACAAGAAAATATCAATTTTCTGCAAAAATGTTTGGTTTCACAAACTAAATGTTGCTAAGATATCGTTGTCTGTTGTGCCGTTTACAGTCGAATTTGTAACCTCCTCCTTTTTTAAATCGGTTAAAAGGTTTTCTAGCAGTCTCCAACATACACATTAAAACTCCAAAAAATGTATCATCTTTACATCATCAGCACGGGGCAATCCATTGATTGAATACAAAGATTATAGATACGTGCATCATCTGGTTTTGTCCAAGAGCATACAATGGGTCTGCCCTTCCAACAAATGGTGTACGACGAATGTGCATACTAGGGATTTCAAACTAGTCAAGACAGCTAACGAACACACCTCGAGTTGTTCTTAATATAAATTCCAAAAGACATTGTTCCGAGTCCATACATCGTTCGCCTAAGAACCAACAGTGATGAAAAGTACCTTTCTAGGTTTGAAATTACATGTATTTGTATGTGTAAAATGAAAATGAAAATGAGACTGATAAGCACATTAGTTTTTCCGGTGTTCCTATATGCCTCTGAATCTTGGACGATTATGGCAAAAGACAGGCAAAGAATTGACGCTTTTGAAATGTGGTGCTGGAGAAGAATGTTAAGAATACCATGGACGGCTAAGAGAACTAACAAGTCGATTCTTGACCAGCTCAAAATTAAAACTAGACTCTCCACTGTATGCTATCAGCGCGTACTTACCTACTTTGGCCACATAGCGCGAAGAGAGCCTGACAACCTTGAAAAACTTGTGGTGGTTGGCAAAGTGGAAGGCAAAAGACTCAGAGGCCGATCACCGAGCCGCTGGTCGGACACTATAAAAGAAATCACGGGGCTCCCGATGACTGCCGCTCTTAGACAAGCTGAAGATAGAGTGGCGTGGAAACACCTCGTAAGAGCATACACCAAGGCTTATCAGGACGGGCACGACCTTCAGAAATGAAGAGACGACTAAGAAGAAGAAGTATTTGTATGTAAGAACAATAATTTTTGACGGACACTTCATACGAACATAATTATAGCTTCATCATAGTGAATTTTAGGTTATGTTTTATTATTATGAAACATTATTTTCATTTCATCATAACAGCTATCTTATCGTCATACTAAGTACTGGGAGCTTGTTTTGCCTACTTCTTTATTTCACAAACATGATGTTTAATATTACCGTAATATCATAGTAGGTACCTACCTACATGAACAATTGGGCGCCTTTCTTTCTCCTAGGTTCCCGCGCTTTGGTTTCTAACTTTGAAATGGTTGGGTCACTCCTGTCATCTGCCCTTTTTTTTCGAGGAACAAAGGTGATTTAGCCAATGACGGCACAATTATATTGTTTTTTGTAAATTAAAAACGTTGAATTTACAGTATTGTATTCCTGAGGCACATAATAATTTGTCTTTTTAGCCTATTTACTAACTAAAGTAAGTGAGTGAAGACCGTATTGTGGTACTGGCCAAATCACAAAAGCCCATACAGAACACTATAGTATAAAAAAATATTATGTAAAGAGTTCAAAATCAAGAAAGTCCTTTTAAAATTGATTTTACGAAACAAAAGTGTCCGTTACAATCAAATGAATGTTTAGTAACCCTTATTCACCTACAAGAACTTATACTTTAATCGAAAATTACTCAAAGGTGCAGTGCAGTAAAAACGTAGCAAGATAAACTTCAAGTGCCTTACTCGTTGAAATCACTTTTTAGACAACGATCGCTACGAAACTTTGCTAATCTTGCTACGGTAACATGTTGCTTACATTCTTTTCAAGTTTACTGCATAAGTAAATACCCAACTGCTTAATGCAAAAAAGAAGACATGAATTTTGGTAATTGACAAATTTGTGTTGATTATTAGGCGAGTTTTATCAATATCCTTTGTACAGTTACAAAAGTCTTTCGTGCACATCATAAACAGGGTCACTAAGGAAATCTATTTACAATTGAAAATTGCTTTTATTGGTTTCGGTGACGTTGATAAAGACTGCAAAGGGTTAAATGAATATAAAAGGAGGAAAATATACCTATTATTTGAAGCCAGGAAACTATGGAAAAAGCACACAAGCAGAGGTGGTGTTGTACTTAAAACAAGTACTGTGCGTGCCTTCATGTGGTGGATAATAAAATTGTTGCAATATTTGATAAACATGACCATGACAAGAAATGTAGCTATGTTGTTTTTGCACAAAGCATCAAAGGATCTGATTTGCCATAGTTATTTTACCATTAAATAATTCAAATATGGAAAGTCATTTCATTTAAAGTATTTGACAAATAACGCTAACTTATAGTTAACATTTAAAAACTTATAAAGAAATTATGAATCAGTTCACTCAAAGATGCTGCACATAATACTCAGGCGGTAGTCTGTCGATATAAAGTAACAGCAGTCGCTTACAAAGAGGCAGCTTGTCGTCGACCTAAAGCCGAATGCGGTCGAATTGTCGTTGTAATGCCGGCAATATCACGTCAGCAGTGAGATTATGCAATTCAGCGCGAAAGTTTAAAAGCTTATTCCAGCAGTTTTGTTGCTGTTGTAATCAAGTGCTGCTCATATACACAAGTGCTGCTCATATACGCAGCTCTTTGATGGACCAGTTTATGATTTGGTTTTAAAACTAATTTTCTTCTTTTCAATTTATCACACGATTAAGTTATGAGATACTTTAATGTTCAATTTAAAAACTCTATCAATTGTGTTCATTTAACTGTCGCATATTTATAACATTATCTCCAACCAACTCTTATCTTTTGTTGCAGTATCCCAACTACTTGTTATTCAATTCTCTGAATTCTTATTCTGAAATACTTAATACTTCTTCTGAAATTTTGATACATATTACGTTCGGGAAATTACGCAAGAGTGTCTTCTCATCTCATCTACCTCAGTATCTAAAGACGAAAGTCTTCAACCAGTGTGTGTTACCAGTGATGACATACGGATCCGAAACATGATCTCTAACTATGGGCCTCATAAAGAAGCTCAAAATCACACAAAGAGCGATGGAGAGGGCTATGCTAGGTGTGTCTCTACGTGATCGAATCAGAAATGAGGAGTTATGTAGAAGAACAAAGGTAACGGACATAGCTTTTAGAATCAGTAAGCTCAAGTGGCAATGGGCTGGGCACATAGTGTGAATAACTGATGGCCGTTGGGGCAGGAAAGTTCTGGATTAGAGACCCTTCGACCAAAGACGCAGTATAGGACGTCCACCAACGAGATGGACAGACGACCTTAAATAGATCGCAGGATCAAACTGGATGCAGACCGCTAGTGATCGGTCGCTGTGGAAAGCCGTGGGGGAGGCCTATGTTCAGCAGTGGACGTCCTTTGGCTGAGAATGATAATGATGATGATGATGATATTACCTATATGTTACCATATTATCTTTTACTTTCTGTTATGTGTTCAGTTCCAGAAAAATTTTTTTTTTTACTACAGGGTAACTTTAACACAAAAACACTTAAATTTATAATTATTTTCAGTTTTCAACGTCAAGTTCTCGGAATCTCCGAAAGGCGATAGAAACGTGGTTGTAATTGGCAACAAGTTTTACAATAAGAAGGACTCCAGGCGCCCGTCAGGGAGTGAGTGGGCGCGGTGGGTGGGTGCTAAGTCCGCCAAGGGGTGCAAGGCGAAGTTAAAAACCATCATGGACATCGCTGTCTCGGTATATGATGTACACAATCATCAACCATGATGGATGACCATCATTCTCGTTCACTTTACCTTCACAGCGACTGCTTACAGTTTGCATCCAGCGTTTGCATTCTGCACGCTTCATAAAAGAGCAAAATTTATCTGAGCAATGCTATGTATAAGATTTACGTTATTATGTACTGCGTTCAGGCCAATAAAAACAAACGGTTACAGCCGCTTGGTATAAGTACCAGGAGGTACCTTTATTTCCAAAGATTATTAATTTATGCATCTTTAATTAATTCGTGTTAAAAGTTCTTATCCTATAGTTTTCGTTGCAGCAATTGTAAATAGCGAATTTCAATGAACAGAAATATTTTTTCTTCCGCCTTTAAAAATGTTTTTTCTCCAATGACCCAAATATATTATTATTAGATTTTTTAAACAATATAACTTATTTAAGTGTGCCTGTATTTTCAGTTGCCATGTACATAATGTCAAAGAGAGGCAAAAGGAACCTGTACTTGAACGGTTACAAGTACTATCACAAAATCGACTCAAGATCCTCAGGAACCTGTCCCAGAACGACGTGGGCCTGCTTCCGGATCTATACTGGATGTAGAGCAAAAGTCGTCACCATCGGTGATACTATAGTTTCAGTAACAGAAACGCACAATCATTTACCTTGAACATCGATTTGACTTGTTTTTTTCCCCTCTGATCTGTACATTTTTGTACTCATATAAAATTACAATACAAGAACCATTATTATTATATACTCTTTATTACAAAGAAGATATACCAGGTTGAAACCAAGCAATAAGGATATCCGACCAAATTAAACGTATTTATAACAAAGATGAAATGCCATTAATAATAATAATAATAATAAATATCCTTTGGACATTCCCACACATCGCCATCTAGCCCCAAAGTAAGCTACTCGAAGCTTGTGTTATGGGTGCCAGACAACGGATATAATACTTAAATACTTTTTTTTTGTAAATACATACATACATGATATACATAGAAAACACCCAGACCAATGCAAACAGACATGTTCATGCAAACAAATGTTTGTATTGTGCGGGGATCGAACCGCTGCGTAGTAGGCGATTTCTCGACCACAACACCAGACGGGTCGTCGTATTATTCAGACATCATTTTAAATTGGCCAGATAATATTTTATTACTGTTCTAAACTTGGTATCTACTATATTTTCAAACAAATAGTCTTATGATTATTTTTCTTCTAACTGTCTAATCACTTCTTGTTGAACCTTTTTCAACAAGAAGTGATTAGACAGATATTAACTTAATTAATAAATACTATTACGAAACTTAATTTAACTACCTACATTTATTTAATTACAATACATTTTAGTCGGACATACTCCAACGACGACGACGACGTTGTTCGTCATTTGCCAGTAGCTGTGGCTGGTACAGTTATTACTATTTTCAGATGATCCTGCGATGTTCATTTTGTCAAGACGTGGGAAACAAAACTTGGTTTACAAAGGGCACAGATATTATAGGAAGATTGACTCAAGACCGAGGAAAAATGAGAAAAGGGCCAAATGGGTGTGCTCTCGACACAGCAGTAGATAAGATAGATAAGATTAGTAAATGTATAAATCACTTATTTAAACAATTAACTATTTTGGTGTCTATTTAACCGATTTTACTAGGTATATACATATTAGTTTATAAAAATATATACATGAAAAAATAATAGTTTACCGATCATAAGACCGCAAGTTCCATTTTTTTTAATTTAACTCGACGATTTGAAACACTTGCCTTCTGCACACCATAGCTAACCCACGAGTGATTTACCTTTTACGCGCCAAATTTCACTACAATTCATGAGACGAAATAAGACATAATTACATACATTAAAAGTTACATAGTTTGGAAGTTGGCGGTGTTTCACCTCCGTACCTTGGAAAAGCTCGATAAGCCGTTGGTCCTGCGCCTGATCTCTCTCCGGTCGTGTCAGATTGCTGTCCCATCGGGCTATAAGAGTGAAAGGACTAGAGAGTGCACCAGTGTTTTAGCACATACTGGTTCACTATAATATGTCCCGCGCAGTCGGTGAGTTGTTGTGACAGGCCTCCGTAGTCGAAATCGGCTAGGGGGACTATTAATGGTGATTATAATGATTCCAGTAGTAGATACGAGTTAATAGAATAATAAAAAATATTTTTCTGTATATAAATAAGTAACTAGACATAAAATCATTAATACATAGGTATGTACTACAGTAATGTGTAATACCACACAATAATATAATGAGATTCTGAGTAATAAATAAAGGTGAAATTTTCAAAGCTCTCTAAATGAACCAAAAAGTAGATTGACACACTTTTCCACTCTTAATGTCGGTAACAATATTTCAATAAATTATGATTGGACTTTTATTTGCCGAATGCTATCAAAGTTTTTGCAAGAAGAGACCGAAAGTATAGATGTGGGATTCTATTTATTCTACTAGATTTTATTATTTTAACTTGTAAGTACCTTCCTTAAATCAAATGACTTCTAGCTATTTTAAAATTATTTTTACTTACTTTTGCATTAGATATATAGTCAGAGATTTAGTATTCCAAAATTGAACTTCGAATTATTTACACTCGCTATTTGGTTGATATAGTTTGATCAGTTTTGCCATGATGGGATTTAATACTGATGTTTATGCTGATGCTTATGCTGTTTATGATAATTTACTGATGCTTACATATTGATGTTTTTACATAGTATGTTTTAAGTTCGTAAGTTGTATTTGTTATTATTTGTATAGGGTTTTTAATATTATAAACCATATTATATACATATTATGTTAAATATTTCAGGTTTGGAGTACATACAATCACAAAGAGGAACAATACTTCTGCTGTATGCTGGATATACTTACGGGCTAAGGTCGGCCAAACGAAAACGCCATATTTGGCGGTGTTCAACTCACAATTCAAAAGGATGTGCCGCTTACGTATACATTGTCGACGAGAAGGTTGTTAGGCAAAAGAACTTCCACAATCATGAGCCCCCATTACTAGAAACTTATTAAATGGTTCACATAGTACCTAGGTATGTCATTTCTTAGACTTTGAAAACCCGAGTGATACTGTCAGTGTTTTCTACTTTGATTAAATGAAGAAAACAAAAATTTACCTAATTTTATTTTATTTTATATTTCAAGAAAACCAACATCTTTAAAATACATTGTTCAAAGTAGTTAGTTCTTATAGAAAGGTAACCCAATAAATTTATGTGAGCTTTCCCTTTTTTTTTTGTATATTTATCGTCATCAAAAAGGTAATCGTTTAAAATATCAAATTAAATTAATTGTTTTCATAGTAATAAGTATTTGAATTTAGGACGTAGCCATTAAAACAACACTTTGGATGTTTTCAGCTCTTAAAGCGGATTGGATAGTTAAAGTATCCTGAACCACCTAATAGTAACTAATGGGTCAGATGTTCTTATGTTTTCTGGCTATAATACAATGCACTTCATAATATAAGTTTTAAATGCAATAGAGGATAAACATCTATTTCGTATGGGTTCTGAAGTGCAGTGTCAGTGTGTTATGGTTCTAATAGTTACCAGACTTTGCCTTACGTGGTATGTCAAAATACCGTCAGAGCTTTTGTAACATTGACTTTCATACTCACAGGACATCTGGATAACAGTTGAGCGTTGTCATACATGAAATGTACACCTAGTTGTTAAAAACTGTATTTATTTAAATTCATTATTTATGGTGTTTAATTCATCTTATTATAACTTTTTTGTAGGTTTGGTGTTGGTATTCGGGAGCAATGAAGCGGGACGAAGAACGCTAACAGTGGATAACTACGTGTTTTCAGTACATGTAATGACACCCATGAAAAGTAATGAGGTGAAGATTCGATGGCGATGCAGGGGCCATTACAAGGGATGCTAGAGCTACAGTGACCACCGTAGATGACACCATTATCTCTTGTAATTTGAAGCATGAGCAGTGTAAAAGCCTGTAAAAATATTAAATGTTTATTTTATCCATTTGGTCGATAAAATACGTATAATTGAATAATTTGTATTTTTAAATCTTGATCCTACCCAACTATGCGACATTATCTGTAGTTTATCATTTCCTCATGCGGCAAACTTACCGCCCCGTCTTGACCCCGTGGAATCCTGTATTATAGTAGTTACAAAAAAGTATGTAATTTATTACAGAGATGCCTGAGTTCGTAGCATAAAATTAATATTCCTATCGGAATAGAAGGACAAGTAATAGCTGTCAAACGAAACCGATTTAAGATGTCAGTAACTAACATAAGTAAGTAGTAACATTTGCAGCTTTAAATGATAACTATTTTTCGATCAGGTGATTTATAACAATGTTCCTAAGTTAAATATAGTAGTTTACTGCATGATAAACAGTCGACACAAATTATTAAACATGTAGCTCTAGTATAAAACTAAATGTTATTTCATTATACAAAATATTCGTCGATATACATTCCCTGTGTTATCCTGTCTTTATTTTTTACGTAAATTAACGTTTGTAGAATAGAATAATCAAACTGTGTACTTTAAATTTGAAGCGCATTGGTAAATATAAGTTGTATATTATGAGGCTTCGATTTGGACTAATCTACCTGTTAAATGATTATTTGTTGGGGTTATGCCGCTGTAATGCATAAAGATCAATCACCGATCAAGTCACCATATTTCAGACGCATTATTTCTCCAAAAATATACACATCTTCACTTTTAAATATAAAAAATCAAATGCACGTAATTTTCAGCGAGCTTCTGCAGGGCGGTCAACTGTTTGACATCTGACAAAAATGGTTCTGCTACCCATCTCTTTTTATCACACAGTTTGCTGCTAGTGACATCTCGCTTTTGTCGTTCTATTCCAAAGGCATAATAATTTTATGGTTCGTAGTAAACCACCGAGGGGTGAAACATCTCAAACTAAATGGGTTCTTCTTCTCCAAGCATATGACTAGGAAGGTTACTGAAAATATCTTCAAGACGCGATGGTACTGCTCTTCACATCGATCATTTGGATGCAAGGCTGTTGCATACACAATTGATGACCTCATTGTGTCCTGCAAACCAGATCATAATCATGACAAAGAATGATCTGGAACGAAATATCTAACTAAACATGTGCTTTGAAATTATTTCCTACTGTTATCATTATAATGTACCAAAATAAAGTATTTTAAAATGAAAAAAAAAATACTATTATTTATCTCCAAACATTGGACTTAACATCCAACGCGGCAACGCAGCTAGCATCATAGCCTCCTTGCCGCAAGGAAATTGTTTTGTTTTTGCATAGGTAGATTTTATGTTGCAGGTCTTAGTTTGAATATTTGTCTTGTTTGTTATTAATAAAGCCCCATCAGCAGTTTGATGATAAGGAAAGAGATAATTCACTACACAAAAGTAAAAGAAAATATTTTTCTGAATAAAATTTACAAGTATCTTTTTTTCATTTATCTTGAAGCCCTTTAGACATAATAACAATGCTTATTTTTTACCAGTGTAATTACCCAGGTAAATTTAAGCTCGGTCATAAAAATATCTTAGTTAAGTCCGATTTAAGTAGTATTCATTTCGGTTCTACATGTACGAGCCAGCTCGTACAATCGTCGCGTCAGCGTTTCCCCAAAGCGCAGTATTTTGTAACTTACTTTAGCATCAGCATTTTTACCATACATTCATAATTTCATCAGTTCGTGTACGGCTATCATTCACAGCGCGCGTTCTCATTAGCATTCTATCATTTATTCGTAAGATCAGTTCTATCAATATATCAATCAATATATCACTATCAAAAACTTTCATTCCGCTCTTCTATCAAGCTATCATTATCACCTAAAAGTGTACTGACCGTACATTTTTATTCGAGCCGGATGCTCAACCAATATCGAGGGACCTCGCGTGTGACACAGTGACTACGTGGACATAAATCGTGACTCTGTTTTACAAGTGAGGTGAACTATCAAAAACTATCAAGGATTGCAGTGCTATCATCATCAACATCAAGCTATCAAGGAGGTTGTAAGCAGCAGCGTTTGCGACCACCATTTATCAACGACCCGAGAGCACAAGTAAGATCTTTCCTATTTACTTTCTCTCTATCTCTTTATCATTACGACCACCATGGAGGACCTACTACAAAATCAAGAACTTACAGCAGCGGCTATCGAGCAAGTATACATAAACTTTAAAAAAGACCCTGCCGATAGAAAAACGGCAGACTATATCAAGCGAAGATTAACGACATTAGACGGCTACTGGCAGGAATATCAAACAAATCATATTCAATTGTGTGGGTTCGGTGATAAATCTAACGCTTATTTTACATCTAATCAATTCGAAAATATCAAGGATAGATTTTCCAATATAAGAGCAGCAATTCAAAATTACGAGCCACCAAGAAAGGAATTAAAGGAGACTCAACCTCCTATCATCAAACCTGCAACGCTTTTGGGTGTCTCCCCGAGCGGGCAGGGCCAGCAATCTACTAGTACCTTTTCCTCCAACCAATCTCATCAAGGATCACCTAGCAAGACTGATGAGATGCTTAGAAAACAATCTAGCAATTTTAAAGCTTTCGAACATACTATCACTAACATAGTGCTTGACGACATATCAGAGAAATGGGAGTTTGATCATTTACTACGTGTTATCAATATTCGTTGGTCAGCGATAGACTCACTTCACTGGGAGCTAGACAGCGCGTTGGGAGGCAGGGACCCCAACTACGAAGACGCGTTCTTCAAGTATGAGCGAGCATATAACAACGCTATTAAATCGATCAATCAAAAAATGTTTTCTATCACTCATCGCGATAAGTCGACCCCTCAGATAGAAATACCCACTTTCCACGGCAGTTATCATCAATGGACCTCATTTAAAGACTTGTTTACAGAGACCATTCATAGTAACCCATCACTATCTAACGCCCAGAAAATGCAGTTCCTAAAATCTAAGGTCAAGGGTGAGGCGGAGAGACTTATACAGCATTTACCAATATCATCTGATAACTACTCGATCTGTTGGGATATACTTAACCACAGATTCGACAACAAAAAACTGATTTTAAATTCACTTCTAGAAGTTATGCTTAACATTCCTGGATCACAACAATCAACATACAATCATATCAAAAGGATTCACGACGCCATCCTTGAGAGCCTAAACGCCATCAAAAACTTAGGCATAGATGTCGATTCGTGGGATCCCCTGCTCATTTATCTTATGTGTCAGAAACTAGATGCGGAAACACATAAGGAATATATTTCTTCTCTAAAAGACCCGAAGGATGTGCCTAATTTAAAAGACTTTTTATCATTTTTGGAAACTAAATTTACTACAATAGAATCATCGCGTCGTAAGCAGGAACAAAACTTCATCAAATTCAACGAGAACAAGTCTAATTCACGTCCCTATAGCCAAAATTATCAGAACCATCAATCATATTCGAGACCTCAATATCATAACAATTCCTACAAGGTTATTACAAAACCAATATTGCAAGCAACCGGACGACCAATTTCGCAACCTCTACCTAACAGGAACGTTTATTTCACCAAATTCTTCAAGTGTCCAATATGTCAAAGTGATGATCACGGAGTTTTTCATTGTCAACAGTTCATCGAAATGTCGCCATCACTAAAACGTGCAACCGTTGCCAAATATAAGCTATGCCAAAATTGCCTTTATTGCCATCAAGGAAAAGCATGCATTTCTGAAAAAAGGTGCCGCGAATGTAATCAGGCACATAACACTTTATTGCACAAGGCTTACGAGAAACCCGAGCATGCTTCCGGCGCATCGTACTCAGGCGCTCGAGCTGCTTTGAAACCCGAGCCTGCTCAGGGCTCGCGCAGTAACTCGCACGTGACGTTGCAACCCGACTTACCGGAAATCATTTTACCAACCGCATTGATCAAAGTTCAGAAACATGATGGAAGTTTTATCAAACTTAGGGCTCTATTAGATCAGGGCTCACAAACATCTCTTATCACTGAAAATGCCGCACAACAGTTAGGACTGCCTCGGCAGCGATGTCATGGTGTTATTTCAGGAGTAGGTATAAAGGAAAGCAACTGTAATGGCACTTTGCATTTAAAATGTGCATCACTAAATAGCAATTTTGAATTTGAAGCCGATGTTCTTATCATGCGAAATCTTATCAAAAATCTACCCAACAATTCATTTATCAGACCGAGTTGGTCATACTTAGAAAACATATCATTAGCTGACCCCGATTTCAATCTTAGTAACCCTGTAGACCTGCTGCTCGGTGCAGACATATATTCCTTAATCATCCTAGAAGGAATTTGCAGATCAGATCAAAATAATTCACCTATAGCACAGAATACTCGACTAGGCTGGATTTTAAGCGGGAACGTCAAAACGCTGCAATGTAACGTAGTGCTCACTAACTTAGACGAAATACATAAGTTTTGGGAAATAGAAGATATCATCGATGAGACAACCCTATCAACCGAAGATCAACAATGTATCAGATTTTATAAAGAAACAACTACACGGCGGGAGGACGGTCGGTATGAAGTCCGACTACCATTAAAAGATAATTTTGAAGAAAAAATGGGCAGTTCGAAAACAAAAGCAATCGCGCAATTTAGATCATTAGAAAGAAAATTTTCAAAGAATGAAGCAATGGAGAGAGATTACAAATCATTTATGGAAGACTATCTATCACTAGGTCATATGAAACCAGCTACTAGCAACTCTATGCCAGAATGTTATCTCACTCATCATGGTGTGGAGCGTGCAGAATCAACGAGTACTAAATTTAGAGTAGTCTTCAACGCATCTGCGAAAACAACATCAGGGTGTAGTTTGAACGACGTAATGGCCAGTGGGCCTAATTTACAGCAAGACTTGCAGTCATTAATTATCAAATGGAGGCAGTTTCAATTCGCATTCACCGCGGACATTGAAAAAATGTTTCGACAGATTTGGATGAATTCAGAAGATCAAAAATATCAAAAAATCATTTGGCGTAACACGATGAGCGATCCTATCAAAGAATATCAATTAACCACAATTACTTACGGGACCAAAGCAGCCCCTTTTCTTGCAATGATGACCTTAAAACAACTGGCATCCGACGCAAGATCAAACTATTATAGCAGCCGCGCAGCAGATGTCTTAGAGCAATCATTTTATATGGATGACCTTGTTTACGGTCAACATAGTATCAAATCTGCGAAGCAATTGTGCAGTGACCTTATCAATTTATTAAAATCAGGAGGCTTCAATCTTAGAAAATGGAAATCAAACATTCCAGAACTTAACGATGACACATCAAATAATCAAGAGAACTTTAATTTCAAGCGGACGGAACAGACGAAAACACTTGGTCTTAGTTGGGACCCACAAGAAGACGCATTATCATTCGCCATAAAACATGACCAATCATCAAAGACTGACACTAAAAGATCACTACTATCATCAATTTCAAAATTATTTGACCCCCTAGGCTTGCTAGCACCACTATCAACTAAATTAAAGATAATTTTTCAAAATGTATGGCAATCAGAAATAAATTGGGATGACTCTATATCTAAAGAAATTCAAACAGAATGGCTAAAGGTCAAGGACGACATGAAAAATATCAATAAAATAAAAGTCGACCGGTGGATTAAAACAATAGAAGATGACAGTGTTGAATTGCACGGCTTTTGTGACGCGTCTGCAAAAGCGTACGCGTGCGTCATATATTGTAAAATCAATCAAAGTGAAAATTCAGAAATATCAATTCTCGTTGCCAAAACAAGATTAGTTCCTTCCAAATCAACTATATCACTTCCAAAATTGGAGCTAAGCGGAGCACTTTTACTATCAAAATTAATGTCGAAAGTTCAACAGTGCTTGAGCGGCTACAATATCAAAATATATGGCTGGTGTGATTCCATGATATGCCTCGGATGGCTAAATGGAGACCCAAATAGGTGGAGGATGTTTGTATCAAACAGAGTAAAGCAGATAACCGACGTCATGCCTGCAGCGTGCTGGCGCTATGTGAAATCCGAGGAAAACCCTGCAGACTGCGCGAGCCGAGGGCTGACTACCTCTCAATTAGTGGACCACCCCTTGTGGTGGAAAGGGCCATTATGGCTTCAAAGTTATAAAGATGATAAAGAACGACCCAAGTATTCGACCGACCAGGAACTTAGACAAACCAAACAAGTAAACGTTGTTAACGAGCATGATGTAAACAATGACATTATCTATCAATTGCTATCAAAACACAGTTCATTTATTAAAATTGTTAGAATCTTAGCATGGGTTTTAAGATTTACTACAAAAGAAAAATCAATCAAACAAAGCTACCTATCATTATCAGAGTTAAACAAATCAAAAACGATTATCATCAAGTATATACAAAATCAAGAATTTACCGAAGAAATAACAAGCCTAAAAACAAAGAAACTAGTATCATCTAAAAGCAAAATATTACAACTTAACCCGTTCCTAGATAAAGACGGTATTCTGCGAGTCGGAGGCAGACTGCGGAACGCTATGATAGACCCGGAAATGAAACATCCAATCATCATTCCTAATAACTGTCGTCTAGCTGAGCTAATCATCGATCAATCTCATAAGCTTGTTTTTCACGGGGGAGCTCGCCTAACATCAGCATTCGTAAGACAAAAATATTGGATACTAGGAGGCAACAGAGCAATCAAAAAGCAGATACGGAGGTGCGTCACGTGTCGACGTCACGATCCTGTAAAACACGATCAAATCATGGGAGACTTACCGGCAGCTCGCGTCACCCCGTCCAGACCATTTTATCATACCGGCGTAGACCTAACCGGATTCGTAGACGTTAAATCAAGTAAAGGGCGAGGTATCAAAACATCAAAAGGCTATATCGCCGTATTCGTATGCATGGTAACAAAAGCCGTGCACCTCGAATTAGTATCGGACCTATCATCTTCAACATTTTTAGCAGCCTTGCGTAGATTTGCAGCTAGACGAGGAGCGCCGCGTCACATCTATAGTGATAACGGGACAAACTTTGTGGGCGCAAACAGAGTCCTTCGACAGGAATACCTGGATTTTCAAACAACGTTAGACGATCAGTTTTATTCAGCGATCACAGATATGGAAATTCAATGGCATTTTAATGCCCCAGCCTGGCCAAGTGCAGGAGGCCTCTGGGAAAGTTCCGTCAAAAGTCTCAAGTACCATCTCAAAAGAGTTGTTGGTGAACAAAAACTGACCTATGAGGAGTACTCCACCCTCTTAGCTCAGTTAGAAGCATGTCTTAACGCCCGCCCGCTATGCGCATTAACAGAAGATTATGAAGATCTAGATTATTTAACGCCATCACACTTCTTAGCTAGCGGTCCCACATTAACAATAGTAGAAACAGAAAAAGATCACAGAACAAGATGGCAATTAACTCAGAAAATATTCGATGATGTATGGCAAAAGTGGCGTAATGAATATCTGAGTCATCTATCAGCCCGAAGCAAATGGCGCAAGCCGAAAGAAAACTTAAAAATCGACGACATTGTAATTATCAACGACGCCAACTTACCATCAGGCAAATGGGCACTAGGAAGAATAGTGGCACTACACCCCGGCCAAGATGGATATGTGCGTGTAGTCACACTTAAAACTAAAAATGGTCAAATAAAGAGACCTATAAGCAAGATATCACTTTTACCCGTCAATCAATATCAAGGAGAAGAACATAAGAAGAAGGAAATAATTTCCACAGCAACTATAACTGAAAACAAACGTCGCAAAAAATCGTCATATAAATCAAACAAAATCAATTTCCTTTATTCCATAATTTTGTGGCTAGTTTTGATTATATCACCTGTATATTCTTCATATCAAGTATCGAACTTAAACAACAGCCAAGGACTTTATTTTGACAAAATCGCAAACATGCGGCTAGAGCGAGATCAATGGAAATTAATTATTTATTATGACATGGCTCCATATTGGCAAGGCACAGAACTACTCGAAAAATATATATCTCACCTTGATGAATCATGTACGATTACCACGAACAATAAAGGGATACCCCAGTGTGACGTCATCCTACTACAATTACATCACGGGCTCGCCGAGTTGGAACACTGCAACGGCATCTTGCTCGGTCAGCAGTTCACACGGCGCGCGCGCGCTCGCCGCGGCCTTATCAACGGAGTCGGCTATATCGCTAATACGTTATTCGGAGTATTGGATGAAAACTTCGCCCAACAATACGAAAGAGATATTGAAACTGTGAGAGAGAATGAAAAACATTTGGCATTATTATGGAAGAATCAAACATCAGTCGTCGAAGCGGAATTTAATTTAATCAAAAGAGTGGAGGTATCAGTAGACAAACAACACAAAATATTTAATCAACACCTAAACAAAATAGAACAAGAGCTCAACAAACAAAATAGTGAACTTCGAAAGATATTCAACGCCAACGACTTTACAATATCATCAGTCATAGCCAACAGCGTATTAGCAAACCTTAAGGACATTCAAAAAACATTGGTTGACTCGATCACAAACATCTATCAAGGCAGATTCAACTTTCATCTACTCACTCCCGAACAACTAAGATACGAATTTAATATAATTACTGGGTTACTATCAAGAGACTTAACACTGCCGCTGTCCAATATTCAGTCCGACCTATCGAAGATGTATCATTTACTCACTGTGAAGGCGAGAGCATTGAAGAATTTCATCATTTTCGAAGTTAATATTCCCTTGGTGAGCAGAGACAATTTCGATGTTTATAAGCTCATACCGATCCCACAGAAAGTAAACAACAAAGACATTATGATCAATATTCTTCCTGTATCAGATTACGTAGCCGTTAATATACAAAAAGACTCGTACCTACCTATGCAAGACCAAGACATACAGAATTGTGTTAGTTACGAGAAAGATACTTTCCTTTGTCGAATAAAACAACCCATTTATCGAATGCAATCGGATGAGAATCTATGCATCAAAAGTCATTTATCTAATAACTGCAAAACAATTACCACCGTCTGCAAAAACACGTGGACCGAGCTAAGTAATATGAATACTTACCTATACTTTTGCTGCGGGCAATGCACTGTACGAGTCATATGTGAAGATCACGTTACAGCTGAACAGCTGAACATGGCTGGAATTATTACCGTAAGCAATGAATGCGTACTCAAAAGCCAAACGTTTACAGTTTACCCGCATGAACGGCTATCTAACGTAATTTCAAAAAAAGCCGATATTATCAAAATCAATATTCCTCCTATCAACAACATTATAAATTTGACAATGCCTGTTTCTGCCATCGAAACTACGAGTATCGGCCATCAAAAAGAACTGGAAGAAATCAATACTCAAATACAAGATATGAAAGCTAGCGCAGCAGAAGGAGTCTTATCAGATCGTGTATCATACCACGACATACACCACTACGTAGTCATCTACTTGCTAGCTGCCTGCGGAGGAGTTGCCCTGGTCGTCGTCGCCGCGCGCCGCCTGCGCGAGCGAGCGCGCCGGGCGCGGCAGCCCGCGCCCCGGGCGCCAGTCCAGGACGCCGCCCAACCAACGGTTCAGTGTATCAGTGGAAGTGTTGTGAATCAGTGTAGTGAAATCAGTGACCATAATCAGTGCGTTTTTGAGTTAAGTGAAATCAAAGGTGCAAAAGCTAACGTATCAAGTGCGCGTGTACTAAATAAGGCTACGTCCCCCATTCGTGAAAGAGAATTCAGTTCTCTGTAGTACCAAATTATGCTAAGTTATCATTGTTCAATCACCTTGTAATAGGTTTAAGCAAAAATTGTTCTATCACCTTGTTACTCATATCATTCATTTGTCATCTCACTCCTCATCTCGCCTCTTTCTGGCCCGGCAGGATGTACGAGCCAGCTCGTACAATCGTCGCGTCAGCGATTCCCCAAAGCGCAGTATTTTGTAACTTACTTTAGCATCAGCATTTTTACCATACATTCATAATTTCATCAGTTCGTGTACGGCTATCATTCACAGCGCGCGTTCTCATTAGCATTCTATCATTTATTTGTAAGATCAGTTCTATCAATATATCAATCAATATATCACTATCAAAAACTTTCATTCCGCTCTTCTATCAAGCTATCATTATCACCTAAAAGTGTACTGACCGTACACTACATGAAAAGTTACTAAAAAATTACATTCTATCCACGATACATAATTTAATTATTATTTTTTTCAGTTTCATACCTGCTCTCTCAGCGAGGTCGTAAATTATTGAAATATAAAGGTCATACCTTGTCAGCTTACTCTTCAAAGGGCAATGCAAAATGGTGGAGATGTTCCACTCACAGCCACTTAGGGTGCAGAATGAGGATCGTGACTGAAGATTATGAAGTTACAGAAGTATTTGGAGCTCATAACCACGCGTCTAGGAATAAAAAAGACGCAACGGATGATGATGAACCGCCAGTTTATTTGCTAGTTTAGTAGCTTAGTATTCAGAATACAAACAA
Organism: Pyrausta purpuralis; assembly: GCA_963924145.1. Lineage (NCBI taxonomy): Eukaryota > Metazoa > Arthropoda > Insecta > Lepidoptera > Crambidae > Pyrausta > Pyrausta purpuralis. The sequence continues at coordinate 29,029,976 of OZ001643.1, forward strand.
TATGAATACTAATCTTAGCATGACTTGGTTTGGATTAATTAAGATTGAGTATAGTAATAACATGCTTTGACGGCAATGTGTTACAATTTTATTAGGTAAATATATACTTATATTATAAAACTGAAGAGTTTGTTTGTTTGAACGCGTGAATATCAGAGACTACTGGACCGAATTGTTTTTTTGTGTTGGATGGCCTATTTATTTAGGCTTTAGGATATAAAACGTCACGCTATAAAAACCAGCGAAAGGGCCAAGAACTCAAAACGCGCGGATACATTGCGGGGGCCGCTAGTTCTTAATAAATATACTAATTGTAATAAAGATAGCTTGTGATGTTTATGTGTAAGTGTAATTTTTTTACTCCTAAATTCAGCTTCTATGTACGTAAAGTTAACACCATTAAGCAAAATTGTGTAGTTTGTCAGAATAAATGAGGTTTGCAAAAGTATCCTGGCTCAAGAGTGCTTATATAACTATGAGCGCTGCGCCAAGCGCAAACACAGCCAACGTGTTACCATTCTTACATTCATCCTGGTGACCTTCCGGTTGTTTTTAAGGGTTAAAACAAACATAAGTAAAAAGGAAAAAATGCTTTTTATTTACCTGGTGCGATAAAGTGGGAACCCATCACTTAATCGCAATTTTCTTCATCGATTTTCATTTCCCATAAAACGATTCGCAGATGTTTCAAAATAATATTCAACAAATTCTGGAATCTTGTTACATCACAATTTCATTTACTCGAATACTTATTATCTACAAACTTACTTCATCGTTACTTCTTTTCATAAATTACGTATTTTATCGAAGTAACGTTACCTTTCTATTTTGTTACCCATAATTTTATTTCCACGTAAGTTTCAATATGCAGAATTCTTGAAACATCGAATTTTACTTCACTCAAGTCCTTATTTCCAAAAGAATTTGTTACTAATCTTATATTTCATACTTTATTGATAGACAGTTTAAAGCATAACTGATATAATGTAATAAATATTGATCTAATGAATAAACTGCGTTAATCCCGACTCGCCGTAGTCTCCTCGCCGTGGTACTGGTCTGCCTGATACTAGAGTGTAATTTAAAAGCCGGAGGTTGCGTAGGCGAGCGTGGGTGACTGCGCCTTGTTACGCAAGGGCGACGAGGCTGCTATTCCCGCAGCGCCGGAGACGAGGAAATCCTAATGCATGCTGCTTGTTTGCATGCCTGCTTGCTTGCTGCATGCATGCCTGCTTGCTTGCTGCATGCATGCCTGCTTGCTTACTTGCATGCATTAATGCATGCATGTATGCCTTCTTACTTGCATGCGTATACATGCGCATGCCGTCTTACTTGCATGCGTATGCAAAAATATATGGGAACCGTTACACATTGAATCAAGTTTTTATGAAAGGTTATATCGATAACTTAATAATTCTATGAAACATTAGTTTGGTATATCGTTATTCTGCTTAACAAAACAGTTGCGAAACATTTTTTTTGGTGAACTGTTATTCGATGTTATGAAACGACGATAAATAACTATTCCATTAAACAAGAAAAAAATATATTAACATTCATTGAATAGTTTTCTGTGAAATGAAATTCGATATCAAAAAATTCTGTGTTATGATAGATACCCCGATAAAGTACACTAGCTTTAAGCTAAAATATATTTTATTGGTGAAAACTCTGTCAATGTGTTGAAATCCTAACTTTTGTGTGTTTGTAACTTTTGACGTTTGTTCAAACACAACGGCCACAGCTTCTATGAACATAGAGTTTACTTTAGAGGAGTCGGCACTTGGCGTTGTGCCTCATATGATATGCATAAATGTAAGGCACAGATCAAGGCGTTAAATGATGTCATAATTCATACCCAAGCCAATCACAGCCACAAACCCGGTCAGCAACGGAAGAACTAGAAAACTGTGCCTATATTTAAACAAAGCCTAAAAGTATTGTGTCAACAAAACTTCACCTACTAGATGGTGGTGCCGTATTAGGAATGAGGCAGGCCTGAATTAAGAAATACTTATTAACCTTGCTGTAAATGTATTAGCTCGTGAGTTGAAGTGAGTTTATAGGCAAATTTGTAACTTAAACTAAGATGCAGTTAAATAACGTAAATTATTGACGTTAGTTCAGTGTATAAAATTCAGTGATCTTTTTATAAATCAATCTCATGTGGAATAATACTACTTTTTATTGAAAAATCGGACATTGATTAATTAATATCACACGACATCTTGACGTGAGTGATTCGAAAATAGGGGCCCTGGTCGGCAATGTAAACAGTAAATAACTTGGTGTCTTGCAAGTAAACATATTCTTGATGCTTTAAGATGTTACAATTATTTTTAATAATGCTGTGTCTGGTCAATAAGAATAAGCAAATTGCGTTTTAATAAATTGTTGGCCGCTCAGCACCATTACTAGAGCACTATTAGGACTAGCTTCTGCCGGCGCTGCCAAAGGCTTAGAGTAAGTAGCGTCTTTGACTTTAAGCACCCTTACAATGACAATAGGCAACTACTTAAAACTTGGTTACCTACTTAAATAATGCCAAGTCATATCAATTACGCGACCTATGGACTTTGGACAAGCGCCTATACTAAGTATGTGATATAAGCTCTTTCATCTCAGAAATAAACGTTAAAAGAAAAGAAAAAACATTTTGATTCTGACTTGGTATAAATCAGGCGTAAAAGTTACTTAAGTAAATGACTAGTGGCAGAACACAATGATGCAATTCTTAATTTATATTTTGGATCTTTGCAGGTGACTTTAGATTTACAATGTCGAAGAAAGGAAGGCGTTTGGTGAAATTCAACAGTTACAGCTATTACGAAGAAAGGGTCACGACTAAAGGAATAGGGGTTTGGCGCTGTTCCACCCACGTGTCCCGAGGTTGTAATGCGCAGCTCAAGATGCTGCATGATGTCATAATTACCGCCCGGGACACTCACAACCACGACCCTCCTGGTGCTGAACAACTATATGTCTTGCTTGTAGATCCAAGAAGTGCGTGAAACATCCAAAAATGCAGTAGTAGCTTTAAGCAGTTTTATTCTTATTCTTTTATTGATTTTTCAGAGGTTGTTTTATTCCAGTCGTTTTCATTTTAGAGTTATAATCAAACTTTTGGAAAAAAAATCTGGCCTGAATTTAGAAAAAGTTCTTAAATCACAAAAATTACAATAAGTATTACATTTTGGTACTTGATAATACATTTCTTTTTATTTATTTTCTCAAAAACGCATATCACGCTCATTCAATCTGATAACGCTTCAATTCTTCATCTAGGTAAATAAAATGCTAAATGAAGACAGCAGATCAGAATCAGAATTTTAATTTTAACCTTATTATTGTTGGAACTGACCATCTTAACTTTGTTATAAAAGTAATGCATGTACTGGCCACGTGGTATAGTCGTCTGGATTTTTCTTGTATTAAATTAAAAGTGAAAAGAAAACAATGCATTTTCGACTTGGTTTATACCTGGCGTAAAAATAACTTACCTAGCAACCATAAGTAAATGAAAGGACATACCCCCGTGATGCAATTCTGAATTCTATGTTTTGGGTCTTTGCAGGGTTATTCACAACGTCGCAAAAAGGAAGACGTTTGCTAAAACTCAATAGTTACAGCTACTATGAAGATAGAGTTTCGAATAAAGGAATTGGGTCTTGGCGCTGCTCCACACACCACAACCAACGTTGTAAGGCGCAGCTTAAGATTCTAGATGACGTCATAATTTACGCCCAGGAAACTCATAACCATAACCCCCCTGGTCGGCAACGGGACCAATAACGAACTATGTATCTTGTTGTTACAATAATTAAGAATAACGCTGTGTATCTTCTAGGGCGTCAATGTAAATGAGCAAACTGCCGTCAATGGAGCACTGTTTCGGAATTTCTCAGTTATGGCTGTTATTCCAGCATCCATTTTGTAAAGTTCTACCTACTATGCGCGAGGGTAAGCGCGAGCGCTAACCTCTAGCTGGACACTGTCAACGAGTATTCTTAAGCGCTGTCAAGTAGCGCTTACAGTTAGCGTAGAATTTACGAATGAAAATTTCAGAAAAAAATCATTAACCACTCCAGTATTTATTTTATTTATTTATCACCCGCAACTTAGTCAGTTTTATTTTTTGTTGGCTTAGTGTTTTTTCTTAAAACTTAATATTTATAACTGCACTTTCAAAAAGCACAAGAGTCAGACCAGGAATCTAGCCCTGTGACGCTATCCGGGCACATCATGCCTATAATACCGCTCGGCTGCCGACACATTGGCAAGCCTGTTTAATTTTGCAAGGGCTTTCTATAACGAGTAGGCTGCGTCATACAGTTGTCTAACACAGTTGATTTTTACTAGAGCTACATATACCTAATTCTAATAGGTATTTTAGATTCCTAACACCAATTAATTGACCCGTAATGGAATATTATGTAGCTGTTCTACTTAGAACTCGGTTATACATACAAAGCTTACTTTTACTCAATCACTCACTCTTTTTCTGTCTTTCTCTCTCTCTCTATTCATCTTTCACTCACTCTCTCTCACATACACGTGCACACAATGTTTTGTTTTGGCTTTATTTTCACGACTTATAATAAACTAGAAGTTATTTTGGGAAGCAGTTCTTGTCTAAATCAATATTGACTCGGCTACATGAGGTTACTATATCCTGTTTTATAAAACAAAAATAAAGTAGAACTGAGCTTTAAATTTTTTGGTTCCCTTGTTATTTATTAAAGACTTCTTGTATTGCAGCAATATTAATGATGTCAACCAAGGGGAGGAGGATTCTGAAGATTCATTTATTACGATAGTAGGTAAGTAATAAGATTATAAAACTGATAAAATCCGTTGCCATTGCTCCATGCATCACAGTAGGCAACCGAGATGTAAGGCATTTTCCTATACTTAATAATTCCCTACGGTTTTCTACAGCGACCGATTGTGACCGGTCTGCATCCAGTTTGATCCTGCGATCTTTACAATGTCGTCTGTCCATCTTGACGGTGGACGTCTTACATCTATATTCGATAAAAGTAAAGTCAACATATTAAAAGTAATGTTGTTATTCTGGTCTTGGTATCCAATGGAGTTTATAAATCTCGAATGAATGAACTCAATGATCAATATATAGATATAAGTAAGGTTTCAGACAATATTTTGTCAATACTTTATTTTGAAGCGTGGTGAGTCGTGTGATATAGTAAGAGTCAAAAATACGCCTTTTTTGAAATGTTAATGAACAAAATGAATATTTAAAAAATCACGCTGCTACATTATTTTTAAACTCTCTTTAAAAATAAATCAAATGTTTTGGGTAACCTATTGAGCAATATATAATACCATTTTTATTTTTTCCAAGACTTCGCTGTCCGTCCGTCCAACCATCCGTTGCACCGCGACCTTGGACCAGAAAGTGGTCTCAAGAACCGCCACATATAGCTAGGCAGTATTATTCACAGGGAAGAAACTCCCGAACATCGATGGATTCAGATTTTCAAAAGAAAAAGAGTGTAAAAGTTGAAAAATACCATGGTAGTGTTCTACGCAACACAGCAGATATCCGAGATGTAAGGCTTTTGATCTTATCGTTAAAATTGATAATTAGTTATTTATTGACTCCAGATCAAGTCAAGTAAACAAAGAAGGTGTCAAAAGTAGAACGAGCTCGTTAAAGAAATATTAATTTCGTTCAGAATAAATAACAGATATGACATTGTTTAATATCAACAGTTTTTTTTCACAGACCCATTACACACTGGGACTGTTAACAGCGATGCAGTCGCGATGCAGCATCGATGCAGTCGCAAAACGTCAACGTTTACACACTTGCGCTACTTTTAGCATCGACACAGTCCCGATGCTAACGCGCTAGCATCGATGCAGTCTCGATGTAGAAGCTGTCCATTGACAAACTATGTACTGTATATTGGCAACTGCATCGATGCTAACCAGCGTTAGTATCGATGCAGCAGCCAATACAGATACATTTGACAAGATCCAGATTCTGTATCGATACTAACGCGCGTTAGCATCGCGACTGTATCAATACTAAAAGTAGCGCATAGTTTAAAGGTAAACATTTTGCGACTGCATCACTAAAAATAATTAAAAAAAAAGAAAAGAACTGACTTCAAAACCAAATTGTCCTAAAAAGTCTAAAATAAACTCTTGACTCTATAAAGGCAAGAAATCCATTTAAGGCGAACAATTACTTTTTGGAGTCGGTGTCACCACAGTGACCATCTCAAGCATCAACTATCAGAGCACCGACTTAGGGTTATTTAGTGTAATGTAGTCTCCACCTTACTAATATACGTAATAAATAAAATAAGGTTTATAATTTTATAACACTATTTTTTAAAGTCTTTTATTGAATGTTTCATGCTGTACCTATCTACTCGTATATCTATTTAGCTCCCAGTGCAAAAGATTACAAAACCTCTAATTTTCAGCGGATATTGTGTTCACAACGTCTCAAAAAGGAAAGCGGTTGATCAGAGTAGGTGATTTCACCTACAGGCTGGCTTCGGGCCGAGGGCCAAGGATTCGTTGGAAGTGTTCCACACACGACGGCCACCATGGGTGCAAAGCTTATATCGTCACTTACAACAATGAAATCATTACCATTCATGATAGTCACAACCACGCTGCCTCAAAGAAGACGCATTTTAAGTTAAGTCAAAGTTGAAGCTATTATGACGTAATCTATACAAATCGGTTTATCAAATTCAACTGCATTCCTTCTATTGGCTTATAATGATCGTAATCCCAAAAAATCATTTTCCCATACTAGTGTACCGATCAACTGACGCTAGTGTCCCATACAAAAAGTTGATAGATTTTTAGCAACAGAATCAGCACCGAGAAGGAATGCACTTAATTTTGTTGAACCCTGTATATTTTCTCTGGTAAAATTAGTGTAGCTTCAGAAGTAGTTCTAATTGTTTATAAAGTAATTAAGTTCGAATATATTTTCATGCATTTATCTCATTATATTCTGCGTACAAGTAGAATAATAATTATAATACAACTCTTTATTGAACAACACAAAGTAAATTATTCTTGAGAATAAACAGCATAAACTAAAATCGCAAACGCTGTTTTTATATCTATTCTATAGAACTTGTATCGTATCCATTAGCGCGAGTCTATGTGTGCGTTGTTGCTCGTGCGCAATTGAATTGAATTCAATTCATCTTATTTGCATAAAAGATGGTAAAAATACATACACATACATATTGTGGTGTTTATAAATACATTAAAGTTCAGCATGTTTTGTCTGGGTAAGACGTGCAAATTTGTCATTTTGTTGGGCATGCTAGATTATAAGTCGAAAATATGTAGTAACTTCTGCCGCTATTTGTATGAGCACATTCCTTTTTTCAATAAAGTTTAGTTTTACAAACCGAAAACGTTCATATTTTCTGTAATAATCGCTAATGTTACTGTGACGCCTTTTCAGTGTATGATACTAAGAAAAAACCGGCCAAGCGCGAGTCGGACTCGCGCACTCAGGGTTCCGTGCCAACTTTAACTGAATTAGGGAATCCACTAACTAAAATATAACTTTGTTTTTCATAGTGTTTTTATGAAGAACAAAGTTATGTTTGCGGTTGTTGAAAATGTGCTTTATCTCAAAAACTTCTCGTTCGATCCCGTCCAAACGAATTTTGAAAGTATTTTAGCTTAGTTTAAAAGTTAGATGCGGTGGTGACGCCCTGTTTACCACTTTGGAAGCGTCAATCTATCAAACGTTACACTTCAAAAGAAAATGGTTTTAGGAATCTCTATGTCATTAAAATACCTACTCATAGACGCACACGCATAGATACAAGATACATCTTCCTACCAAATTTCAACATTGTGATGCTTATAGTTACAGAATAAAGTGGCATACGGACAGACATACAGACAGACAGACTTGACGAAACTATAAGGGTTTCGATTTTTTTATTCGGCTACGGAACCCTAAAAAACACGCTTCCATAAGTAACCATCGAAAAAGGTCTTTGAAATGGTAAAAGGTTTAAAAAATGTAAGTGTATTTGAACATATACTCGTATACACACACACATATTGATTATTACGGTTTTACATATATTTTTATTTATTGTTTACCAATCTATACTAAGAGAAGAAAATCCATGACCATGACACTTGTGATAGTGCTGACAATCTGTCAATCGAAACTATTAAGTAGCAATCTCATAAAAAACGGACCACCGCCACCGCTAGAATAGTTCTCGCGCACTCGGGCCCGAGTGTTCGGCACTAAACGGCTAACTACTCAACAATTCTAGTATTTTATAATTCATTTATCTATACTTATATTATAAAGCTGAAGAGTTTGTTTGTTTGTTTGTTTGTTTGAACGCGCTAATCTCAATAGATACTGGCCCGATTTGAAAAATTATTTTTACGTTGGATAGTCCATTTAGCGAGGAAGGCTTTAGGCTATATAACATAAAGATACGACTCATAAGACCACAGCAGCAATGAAAAATGTTGCGAAAACGGGAGAAAGATATTCCTTTTGAGAGCTTCTGCTGCGTACGCTGCGGAAACCGCTTAAGTTACACAAAAATCATGTATGACAGGATTGTTCAGCATTAAGAGTTCTATAATAAAGTCCGCGACAGCATATGTCTATCTTTTATGGTTGACTTACTACAACCTTTTTTATGTTAATAAATTTGGAAAAAAATAATGCATTATTTTTGGAGGTGTATTATACACACAGGTATTTATTCTTATCAAAATAAATACATTCATCATCACGAGCATTTCATTTAGAACCAAGTTGCCCTTTATATCATTTGATTTCAATAAATATCTTAGGAGCTATCACAGTTTTAACATAACTCCGCACCAAAATAATGTTCGCAGCTTAAGTACAACGTGCGCTTGCGCTAATCTATACTAATATTATAAAGCTGAAGAGTTTGTTTGTTTGTTTGTTTGTTTGTTTGTTTGTTTGTTTGTTTGAACGCGCTAATCTCAAAAACTACTGGCCCGATTTGAAAATTTTTTTTTACGTTGGATAGTCCATTTATCGAGGAAGGCTTTAGGCTATATAACATAAAGATACAACTCATAAGACCACAGCAGAAATGAAAAATGTTGCGAAAACGGGAGAAAGATATTCCTTTTGAGAGCTTCCGCTGCATACGCTGCGGAAACCGCTTAAGTTACACAAAATACATGTATGACAGGATTGTTCAGCATTAAGAGTTCTATAATAAAGTCCGCGACAGCATATGTTTATCTTTTATGGTTGACTTACTACAACCTTTTTTATGTTAATAAATTTGTAAAAAAATTAATGCATTATTTTTAGAGGTGTATTATACACACAGGTATTTATTCTTATCAAAATAAATACATTCATCATCACGAGCATTTCATTAAGAACCAAGTTGCCCTGTATATCATTTGATTTCAGTAAATATCTTAGGAGCTATTACAGTTTGAACATAACTCCGCACCAAAACAATGTTCGCAGCTTAAGTACAACGTGCGCTTGCTATATTATAAAGCTGAAGAGTTTGTTTGTTTGAACGCGCTTATCTCAGGAACTGCTGGACCGATTTGAAAAAATATTTCTGTGTTGGATAGCTTATTTATCGGGAAAGGCTTTAGGATATAAAACATGACGCTGCGACGGGAGGGGAGGTAGCAAACTCAAAACGCGCGGACGAAGTCGCGGGGGACTGCTAGTATATTATAAAGCTGAAGAGTTTGTTTGTTTGAACGCGCTTATCTCAGGAACTGCTGGACCGATTTAAAAAATCTTTCTGTGTTGGATAGCTTATTTATCGAGAAAGGCTTTAGGATATAAAACATGACGCTGCGACGGGAGGGGAGGGAGCAAACTCAAAACGCGCGGACGAAGTCGCGGGGGACCGCTAGTTTATTAATAAAGTCATCGATTTAGCTTGTAGTGTTACAGGAACCATTGTATAGTGTCCAATGTAAAATATAATTAATAATAACAGTTGATTTTTGATTCAAATTCACAACATCTCAAAAAGAGAAGCGGAATATCAAAATGGGTGGTTTCACGTTCTGAATCTCTTCGTACAGAGGTCCGAGGGTTCGTTGTACGTGCTCTACGCACCAGCTTCACGGGAGCCGGGCGCGCATCAACACAACCTACGATCAAATTGTTAGTCTCTACACAGAACACAACCATTTTTGTTTATTTTATTGATTAAAATCTAGATAAAAATATTCTGCTTTTGCTTTACAAACTTGGCAGTTACACTTCCGTATGTCTACATATAAAGAGGCGTATCCGTAATATTAATTTGGCTGTTTTATTTGACAAAAGACACGATGGCGGTGCACAACGCCCTCCTGTACTGCTGTCATTCACACCATAGATGACTTCATAGTATCAGTCAATGAAAACCACTTTTACACTCAATGAAAAAAGCTCGGATGTCATTAAAAAAAAAAACACAACTTGAGTAAATCTAGTAAAAATTAAGTCTCGATCTTGGACGCAACCCATTCACATTAGTAGTTAAATTCACGAATTGATTAGGAATAGAAACGAATTCAAAAGGAATACACTAACTATCAAAATTTTACACTTGGTTTTTGCATATTGTATTCCCTGCAAATAAGCGTTTGGTTCAATTTGATTTAAAACAATCATTATGTTTTTTTATAAGTTAGATTAGATACTCTCCAGAGGTAGAATTGTGTAAAGCAAACGTATTTATTTCATAACGTACGGTATGATCTGTGAAACCTCAGAATCCTAATTAGTCTTATTCAACCGTAAATTTTATGTACTTCTATGTGATGTCAAAAAGTTATGAAACTACTTATACAGTCGTGGTCAACTAATTAGGGACAAATATAACACTAAACAATATAAAATATTCATACCTCTGTATTACTCATTAATATTAATACTTCTACCTATTACACTATAGTGATAATAACTATTATGAAACCTTACCAAATTACACAAAATAAACAAAAATAATACATGACTAAACTAATAAATACTTCAATCAAATCACTTGGATCGATATTTATGGTATTTTTACGTCCTGGCCACCTAATTAGGGACAGTAAAATTTCCGTGTTCTAAATTTAAAAAAATAAAAATAAAAAACTTTTTTCTGCGTAAAATTGATTTTGGCGCCATTCTGAATCGTAACATTAGTTTCGTACGTACAATACAATAACAGTTATTTTTAAAATATGGGTCGAAACAAGAGTTGTGACGCAACAATGAGAAAAGTGATAATTAATTTTTATCAACGTGGATGGCCTTACAGGAAAATAGCTGATCATCTGAACTGTTCCAAAAATATGATATGCAATGTAGTGAGCCATTTTAAAACCCACAATACAACTGAAAGTGTTCCTAGAAAGAAGAGGCCAAAAAAAACTACCCCACAAGATGACCGCAGGATGGTCATTCTAGCCAAGAAAGACCCCTTTAAAGGTTCTGCAGTTATTAAGGCTGAAGTTTATGGACCTGAACTGAATGTCGGCGTATCAGCAAGAACCGTTAGAAGGCGTCTAGTTGAAGCAAAGCTTTTTGGACGAGTTGCACGAAAAGTTCCGTTGCTGAAGAAGGAACACAAACAAGCAAGGCTGGCGTTTGCTCGCAAGAATGGACATTGGACTCCAGCTCAGTGGAAAAATGTATTATTTTCAGATGAAACTAAGATAAATTTAATTTCATCAGATGGCCGACAATACGTGCGACGTCCTATAAAAACAGAAATGAATCCTAAATACACCAAGAAACAAGTAAAACATGGGGGCGGAAATATTCAAGTCTGGGGCTGTTTTTCTGGACATGGAGTAGGGCCCGTAAAAAAAATTGAAGGCAAACTGGATCAGTATCAGTATAAGCAAATCTTAGAAGAAAATATGATACCATATGCTGAAGAAGTTTTACCGGTGACCTGGACGTTCCAACACGATAATGACCCAAAACATACAGCTCAATCAGTGAAATATTTCCTGGCACAGCAGTTTGTGACGGTACTAGATTGGCCTGCAAACTGCCCAGATTTAAACCTAATCGAGCATTTGTGGTACGAAGTTAAAAAAAAAGTTGCGGCTCAACGTACCGGCACTCAAAATCAGCTCTACGAGAGATTTACAGAGGTGTGGAATAATATTTCAAAAGAAACATGCAACAATTTAATTACATCAATGCCTCGCCGTTGTCAAATGGTGATTACCAATAATGGCAACCATACTGGTTATTAAAACTATGTTTTTTATTTTCTTTGTTATTAAAATTTTGTTTGCTTACTTTTTGTATTATTAAAACTTAACATTTTCTCGTTATTTTTAAATTAATAGTCAAATTTCCTCCTGTCCCTAATTAGTTGGCCAGTCATTAATCAGTATGAGAAAGTAGCAGTGTAGTTTAGGTATAAAAACTTGTGGCGGCAAGTAGCTTTTTCTTTTTTTGGATACTAAATATTTAAAATTAATATCCCTTAACTTGTTTATAATGATAAAACTTCAAAGCTTCGTGATTAGAAACATTTATTGATGTCGAAGGAAGCTCTTGCTCTTTTTGTGATAGTGTCCCTAATTAGTTGACCACGACTGTATGTATTATGCCACTTGTTTTATCAATAAACTAGCAAGCTTTAATATGTATTTCAGATTATCCACGAGCGCAGTACATTTTGTCTCTCCGAGGGAAACGTATGCTACTATACAATGGTCAAAAATTTCGTTTCTCTGTACGTAGTCAGACCAAGGAACGATGGAGATGCTGCAAACACTTTTGTCGAGCAGTCATACATACTGTAAATGATAAGATTGTGATGATAAATGACAAACATACACACTTGTCATAAAAATAAATAAATTATTTGACGACATGTTTGGCGCTCCTGACTATTACACCGGCGCCGTCGCGAGTTTAAGGTAAGTGCTCATCACACTGACATATCCCCGCAAGGGATATGTCAGTGTGATGAGCACGAACATTATAGGAGACGCCTCCGACATAATCGTTGTTTGGTATTTTAAACATAAGGAAGAAAATTTATTACTTTGAAACAACCACAGTTGGTGTGTTGTCTGGCGCATATTTTTATTTGAATTGTATATGTAATATATTATATTATAATCGTTGAAAAAGTTGCTTATTGGATGATGTTTCATTAAAGTTCAGTTTATTTGTTAATTAATTTATTGATTTGAAAATTGTCGATTGACACAGCTGCAGCCTTTCAAGCTGTTTTAATTTAATGTTGTTTTTTTAGATGTCAAAAGTGAGACTAAGAAATGGCGTCAAAGCTTAAGTCACCGACGGGAGCAAAAGCGGTTGGCAGAAAGAAGACGGAGGGAGAGGATTAAGAAAGATCCTGAATTATACCTACTAGCAAAAGAAAAAAACAGACAAAGATACCAAAAAAGAAAAGCCGAGGGAAAAATTATTCCGTTGCGTGAAATGAGCAGTCAAGAAAGAGAGCTAGTGAGGGAGCAGAATCGCTTGAAAAGCAGAATATTTAGGAAAAGAAAGAAGTATGTTATCGATCGTCAGTCTCCAGTCACTTCCGAAGATCCACTTTCAACATCACCGCCCATCTTAGTGCACAAAGGATCTGAATAAAAAATAATTTTATTTTAAGTTCAAACCAGCTTCTCATTCTAGCCTAAATAAAATAAAACAAAAAAAAATGAACGTAAATTTTTGTGATCGAAAATTGATGCTCCAAGAAAGTATATCTAGTAAATATCCAGGATTCCTAGATGTAAATTGGTTTAATTAATTCACTATTAATGAGATAACCTAGTAAAACCTAAATTGCATTAATTAAAATTTCAAACTCACCTTCTGAATCGTTTGAAGTAGTTGCTACATTATTTGACACTTTTTTGTTTTTGGGAATTTACCACATCGCAACGAGAAAGGTGAAATCTGAAGTTTCAAGGGTAAACGTACTATACTTTATCATCTTGTGACAGCTGATTGATAAATCGATGATAATGGGCAGAAGAAGCGATGGCTATGTTGCTCTGATATTATGATATGCGCCTTTCATTAATTTCGCGCTGTCGAGCAAAAATCCACACCATCGAGGACACAGTTGTTTTGATCAGTGGAGAATATAAACATGCGCCAATTAGGTACTATGATTAAAAACTTTTGCCCATTTATTATAATTGAATAACTCTAGGTTGAAACCAAAACAATGATTACCTGAATTAAAAATATAAACAACCATTTTTAAAGCTGTCATTTGTTTTTAGTTTGTGCATGAAGAGTTTAAAATTATAATAAATCCTGTTTCGCAAACGTAATTCACCTTAATATTAACTCTAGAAGTGGTAATACCATATTTGTTTTGTAACAACTCATCCACCTTTGAGTTTGTTATGTTGTTGTATACTAATTTGTTATTATCTACTAAGGCTTCCAAAAACGTGTGCAAAATTTCGTAAGTGTATGTTTGTCCTAGGATCTCTAGAAAACGAGACGTTATAGCGGCGTTAAGTTCCCCTAATGCTTATAGATTAACTTGTGGCTATAAGAGCTTGATTGATATATAATGATAATGATACTGTATGAACATGTTGATTCACATACGAAATATAAACACGGCATTTATGTGAGTAAACTATACGCGGCATTTGCTGTTTACCGTAATAACTGCAGCAGTGTCAATTGGCACACAATTTCGGGATCCTTTTACAAACATTTTTAACTGTAAATTTTAACTGTCCATTTACAATACTATTCCCTTTGATAAATGTGCAATGCCATTGTAGCCAACAGGCGGTCCTTCTGCTTTGTATAAGAAACAATCCTAACTGTCTGTATTACACAATTATTTTACCGTTTTATGGCCGGTCTTTACATTATTAAGCCAATGCCCGTCGCTTTATTATTCCTGTGAACTATCTCTCTTGTCCTATAATTACTTTTTCTTACTGTTATTTCGGTCGTCGTGTTCATATGGCAGAAAAGAGAAAAAAATGGCGATTACTGAAATTTTAAGTTGAAGAAGAAAAAAAATGGCTGCAGATCAATGAAGCTTTTTTTTTTCATACATCTCTCAAAACTAACTTATGTTGTTTAAGGGTGGTGAATCTTCCATCACCAATCACTTCACGAATGGCTAGTAGCGCATGCATTTTATTTACTCCAATAATTTCTAAAAAGTCAATTATCAAAGACATTTATCTTTGATTGATAGTATACCTTTTTGATATCTTAGATTTCTAAAGTGATGTAAATGAAGCATTAATAAAATAAGATAGTAAAATATCTGCATTACAACTAATAGAAAATAAAAATATGACATGACATTATTTTTGTAAACTGTAAGCTAATAACATAAAAATATAATTTAAGTTGTAATAAAGTAAATATTTGCATGCTGTTGGCAATGGCTAGATCCTACATTCATAGTAAGATCATGATAAAGTATATCTAAATGTATCAAAATGCAAATAAATATTCCATTCAATTCTACCTAATTTTGGATTGTTTGAGATTAGCATATTTTGTGACACTCTGTATACATACCATGCGAAGTGAGCGCCTCTGTCTGGAAGATGCGCTGCAGCGGCGGGAAGTACACAACCAGCATTTGCCCCACCAGGCTCAGCGTCACCGCGATCAGGAACATTCTATGAATATAAATATATCGTGATATCATTTTAAGTGATAATATTTAAACTGTGTGTTTGTAAACATCATAGAAACAGGTATATTTACACTACAGGTAAAGTGTTACTCACATAAAAAACGGTGTAGTAGTTGTTGAGATATTGGTAATGACTAAAAATCATGAATTAATATGATTTTTAAGGCTTATCTTTTTTAATTGTTTTCCAATTTAATTTAACATAATTAAACAAGTAATCACGGACACTACAGAACTAGTTTCTTTTTAAGTTGAGTTTGTCACATCAAGAAGAGGCAACAGGATGATTAAATATGAAGGATATACTTTCTACCTGCAAACGACAAGCAGGCACGGGAAATTTAGGTGGAGCTGTTCGGCCAACCATTACTGCAAAGCCAAAATCCATACTATAGAAGACCGCATCGTCGCTGTGAACGGCCACCATGATCACACCCGGGTCGACTCCAGCACCCACAGTCTGAAGCGATCTATTCAATCTTGATAAGGTTTCGCCCCGATAAGTTAAATCGTCTTTTTATCTGCTGCTTCATTATTTTATAAAAATACGTTGTATTGAATAATATTTTTTTTAAAATTATTCAATAAATACCGTAAACCACGAATTCAGCGTATTTCAAGCGTTGCTCGTTGGACTCAAACTATCACTAAAGTGATCACCCTTTTCTTATTATGTGACTTGGTTTTTCATAGATTTTTTATAAAGTAAAAAGGTAGAGTATGCGGTTGTTAAAAATGTGATATATCTCAAAAACTACTAGTTCGATCTCGTTTATACCAATTTTCTTTGAAAGTATTTATTAAGATCTACATTGCGTATTTTTTCAAAATGTTTACTAGATAAGTTTAAAAGTAAGACGGACGACCATTTTACCACTTTGGAAGCGTCTACCTCTCAAACGTTAGGCTTTTAGAAAAATGATTTTGAGACCTCCATGTCATTTTAAAAGACCTATCCATAGATATCCCACACGCATGGGTTTGACAAAAACAAATTTTTAGGTTTTAGTTTCATGTATGGGAGCCTGCCTTAAAGATAATTATTTTTTTAATGAGAATCGTGAAGCGGTTAGCAGGATACATCCACTCACCAAGCTTCAACTGTGTAATGCAAATAATTACTGAATAAACTGGCTGTGACATACGGACGGACAGTCGGACTTGACGAAACTATAAGGTTTTCATGACTTTCGGCTACGGAACTAGTCTAGGCTAGACTGGGTTGCTCTTGTCTAGACTAGATTGAATCGCTCTGTCTTGTCTGTCTCTTGTTTTTTACGTCGCACAAGAATTTATACTTTGCATGTTCTAGAAAAACACAACGAAATTTAATGTTTTAAATAATTTTATTAACTTGTTTATTTTTTCAATTTGTTTCCCAGAATGTGAATACATATTATCTAAGCGAGGAAAGCCCATGCTTCGCATGGCTGGATACACATACTACAGGCAATCGGTTTATAAGAACTTGAAGATACGATGGTTGTGTACCATCCACTCTAAGGGATGTACCGCCTCATTGATCACGTGCAAAGATAAGCTATTGTCAGTGAGGAACCACCACAACCATTTGCCAATACAATAGAATAACCTGGATAAATTGTGGAAGTTTATAAGAAATTACGTCATATCAGATTGACTAACTGACTTCCTTTGATGTTATTGTAAGACGCTATTATAACCGTGTACTCATAATTTTACAAATTAAATAATAACACACAATCACATAAAAGTATTTTATAAGGTAAGTTATATTAACATTTACCTAATACAAATTGACTCTTTGTATTTTATGTTGCACTATCGGACCCTACAAACTTTGTCTCGCCCTCGGCCCCGTTCCGCCCCGGTCTCTATCTGAAAGTAGGTAGGTCTTAAATTTTATAATTTTCCACGCAGTTTATTGATTTTTTTTCATGATATCCTTCTTCTGACAATAAAAAAAACATATTTTTGAAAGAATAAGTGAAATCAGTCCAGCCGATCACGCATAATGCCATGACTTAGGGAAGTATGTTTTTTTTTAAATACAGGGTGCTGCTTTGGTCAGTGACATCCAACTCGGGGATGATAATATAAGTTATGCTTATTTAAAAAAAGGTAAAGTTAGCCTGTAACGTCCCACTGCGGGGCAAAAGCCTTACTTCAACTATGAGGTAGTTTGAGGCATACTCTACCACGCGGGCTCAGTGCGGGTTGGTGGAGTGGTGTTTACAAGGCAAGCGACTAACCCTGCTGTCAGACGTTATCAACGTTATCAAACCGCCCATAAGGCCTCTGACTAGGCTTTACGACTAATATTTAACGATATTAGCTGGTACCAACGGCTTAACTCGTGATATACGTCACTTATATGGTCGGAATGGTCACCTATCCAAACACAACCGAGGCGTAGGTTGCTTAACTTCGGTATCACTACCAAAGCGCTGCTACCACTGTAACTAAATATTATATGTAAGTAATAATACAAGAAAAACTCTTCACAACATTCTAAAAAAAACTAATGAGGAATCTCGCACCTTCGCGCGTAACTCGCGGGTATCTACGAAATACTACGCCGTAGCGTACGAAGAGGCAACCTGGCGTTGGTAGTTTTGCCTCGCTCGTTAGTATCACAATAATTAATTTATTTTGTGGTTTTTTTTTCCATTAAAATAGATATATATAGATTGTTGGTTGATCGTATGCCATCACCATCATTACTAGCCGCAAAACGTCCACTACTGGGCGAATGTGGTCTTGTGAATATAAATGTTCTGTATAAATTAAAATGTTATCTTAATAAACATTGTTTTCTCTTGTAATATTGTGTTTTAGTTAGTTTTTAAAAAACACTTTGAATTACAAATTATTATAGTTACTCGCTTGGAAAGTTTTGTCTCGACTAACTTGTCATATTTTCTCTGCAGTGCCAACATTCAAACCAACAGGCAAAGGCGGTAAACTCCTGGTGCTAAATGGATTTCGGTACGGTAAACATGCGCAATACGGCGTCAAAACCACCTGGTACTGCACTCGACGACGCAAGAAGTGCCCCGCTGCAGTTTACACGATACATGACATGGTCATCAAACGAAAAGAGAGTCATAATCACCCTCCCAATGACATGTAATACTATTAAAAGCTAATTGGAACTTGTGAAGTAATAGATGACGTACACTGCTTCAAATTTTAGGAATATGTAGGCGATTTGAAATTTGTCATATTAATATTGTTTAATTTATGTTCTCATGTAAATGAAATGTATTATTGTTTCTTATGAGAATAAATCATCTTTAAACCTATTCGAGAAGAGTCATAAGTGGTATCGGCGATATTACACTTCAAATGTGGAGTAAAATGCCCTTAAAGTTTTTTCTTTTATAATTAAGGAGTCTCGTGCCTCATTAATTTAACCTTTTTTTTACTCTAATAAAATATTTTTAAGCTATGTGCGCTTTCTTAATCCTTGTCAAGTAGAAAATCTTTTACTCTTGGTATTATAAACCTGATATTTCAATACATTTTTGTTTCACTTTCAGCCAGCCGGCTAATGATAAAAACGTCGAAGAAAGGAAACCCAATAATCGTTCTCGACGGATACCGATACTCTAAACACACAGTTTCCGGTTTGAAGACGAGATAGTATTGCTCTTTCCATCACAGGAAATGCTCATCAGTTCTCTACACTATTGGTGACGAAATCATCAAACATAATAGAAATCACAATCATCCTAGAATTGTTGAAGCTGGGTGTGGTGACGGGATCCGTGTGCGGTGGTGGTAAATGAAAAGTCTTGAGTCTTCATGATAAATACTTTACTTGGTGCACCAATACATAATAATGACAATGGATGTGTGGTCGGGAAGCGCGGCCGGTGACAACTGCCTGATTTACATCGCGAGCCCCGAAACTGCTCACGATGCAAAACTGTGCGTGGAGCCGCTACATCATACCCGCCCCCACCCCCATTTTAAAAAGGAAATCTAAATTTGGGTACGGTTATGAAAATAATCAATCA
Organism: Pyrausta purpuralis; assembly: GCA_963924145.1. Lineage (NCBI taxonomy): Eukaryota > Metazoa > Arthropoda > Insecta > Lepidoptera > Crambidae > Pyrausta > Pyrausta purpuralis. The sequence goes on from OZ001643.1 coordinate 29,049,633, forward strand.
CAATAAGTACAAAACTAAATTGCCAATTAAAGTTACACAAAATAAATCAGTCACACGTTCTCATAACGAAAAAGCTTACGATGCAAGAAGCGTTCCGAGTAATTACAATTATCGCGTTACCGACATCGTTGGATGGCTCGACTTGCAACAAAGTAATTTACACAAAATCATGGCCTACTTATTGCAATACAAATGTGACATTAATTAAATGATCACTTAGCATTGCTTTCTAAAATATTAACAAATAGACATTACTAAAAAATTCATCGGAAGGAATTTGCTTGTAACACTTTGTTACAGAAAATTGCCTCAACAAGCAAAAATATATATACAAAAATATATATATACTTAATTACGTACAACATCATCACTAAATTACACAAAGTCACTACAAAATTGAAATACCAGCCTTATTTATTATATACTAAGGTAACATTTAACAAATGAGTCATCTTAGCCTCCGTTAAAAAATTTGCTCCACTGCTCAACAAATAACATTACATCCGCACTCCATGACGATACATAGGAAACACTGATCACTGCTCCAGCCGTTGCGTCTGCGGCGAGCCTTAAATAGCCTGGCGTCTGCTGCGGTACTTGAACTGCTCTGCTCCAGCCCCGTTCCATGGTCGTGGTCCCTGATGCCCAAACGATCTGCATGGTGAAATGGCGAGCGAAAGTATTCTTCTATATCTTGCATTTCATGAGCTTTTCGTGATATATCTCGTTTGTCTGTCTACGTGGCAAATTTATTTCACTCTTTGTAGACGTTGGAAAGTATTTTTCTCTCACAGATTTATTCGTACTACGAGGTAAGCTCTAACACGCTGCTGGTATGCTCCGTCCATTTTCTAGAGACACATCTACGAATAGGTATTTCCAGTTCCGTGAAGGTTATCTTGCAGTTTTTGTCACGCGGGTGAAAATTTGCACGATACCGGCTGTGGGTTGCTCAACCTGTTCCACGTCATTGCACTGCTGCATGATGCTCGGGAAATAGCCACATGTGCCACGTTGTAGCTGCGTAACTGTTCCCACGAGGTACGACTTCGACTTCATAAGACGGGTATCTGCGTTGACTTGATAGTGATGATTACTAACACGTTGGAATTTTGAGGTGCCGCGCTCCGACTTCGCCGAAATTGAGTCGCCCCCTTTTTTCACACGCACGCACCAAACTAAAAGGTTCTCGAACGTCGACATTCCGATGGATCATGTTACATAGCGTCGGTTTCCGTCACGTTGTATTCTTCAAATCTTGATTTGAAGAATACAACGTGACGGATCATCTTCCATCTTAAAAAAAAACAAAATATTACACTCTTACTCTATTAACGACATGTCTATTGGTAGAAAGGACGTAGTAAGGGATCTGGGTGTGCTATTTGATGAGCAGCTAACTTTCCGTCCTCATTATGAAAATATTATCAAGAGAGGAAATCGAACCCTAGGCTTCATAATAAGAACCACTAAACACCTCAAAAAACCAGTTAGCACTCTCTATCTCTTCAATAGCTTGGTCAGAAGTGTCTTTGAGTACTGTAGTCTAGTCTGGTCTCCACACTATAAAGTACACAGTGAAGACATAGAGAAGATACAAGGGAGATGCCTTAGATACATATCACGTAAGCATAGTTTTGGTCGCTCTCTTGTGGGGTATAGGGATAGGTTGTTAAAGTTTGATGTTGTCCCTTTAAGCTCTCGACGTGAAAGATACGACCTCCTTTATTTGCACAAAATTTTGCATGGCACCATACACTCACCTAACCTTCTGTTGTCAATTAATATCAATACTCTGTATAGATCACGTCGTCCAAACGTGTTCTCAATTCAAGTGTACAGAAACAATACTTCCTACTATAACCCACTGGTTAGAATGTGCCGTGCATATAATGAATTGGCTCGTAGTGGCAGGGATGTCGACATTTTTAATAGTAAATTCTCAGTTTACAAGAAAGCTGTATCCCAAGTCCTCAGCAATGGTCGCACCAAAAGTCACCGGACTTAAATAAATTTGAATTGTATTTATTATTTAATTTAACAAAATAGCTATTGTAACTTTGAATTTTTTAATTTTAAATATTTTTATACTAACGATTAATTTTAATTTTGTATTATTATTATTTGAATTGTCTATTGTTGTAATTTCATTCCTAATTAATTCTGATAAAATTTAATTGATACCTGTACTCAGTTGTTAATAATCAAGCAGTGAATTCATCAGGATGAATTGGGTTACAGTCCAGTCTTTACTTAACTTAGTGATTTAATTGTATATGCATTGATTGTAATTCTGTTTGTGTTCCAATTATAAATAGATAAAAAAAAAAGATGTTTTTTTTCTCCTATGACCTATCCCAAATATATTCCTATTAGATTTTTAAACAATATAACTAATTTAAGAGTGCTTGTGTTTTCAGTTGCCATGTACATAACGTCAAAGAGAGGCAAAAGGAACCTGTACTTGAACGGTTACAAGTACTATCACAAAATCGACTCAAGATCCTCACGAACCTCTCCCAGAATGACATGGGCCTGCTTCCGGATCTATACTGGATGTAGAGCAAAAGTCGTCACCATCGGTGATACTATAGTTTCAGTAACAGAAACGCACAATCATTTACCTTGAACATTGATGTGACTTGTTTTTTTCCTGATCTGTACATTTTGGTACTCATATAAAAATTACAATACGAGAACTAATGAATTTGTAAACAATATGTATATACCCCATATTACAAAGAAGATAATATACCAGGTTTAAACCAAGCAATAAGGATATCCGACCAAATTAAAACGTATTTTCCATAGTTGAAATGCTGTTATTCAGCCGTTATTTTAAATTGGCCGGATAATATTTTATTACTGTTCTAAACTTGGTACCTACTATGTTTTGAAACAAGTTTTGATGATTATTTTCTTTTAAATGTCTAATCACTTCTTGTTGAACTTTTTTCCGCTAGATAAAATATTTACTTAATTAATAAATACTATTACGAAACTTAATGTAACTACATTTATTTAATTACAATACATTTTAGTCCGACATACTACAACGACGACGACGACGTTGTTCGTCATTTGCCAGTCGCTGTGGCTGGTACAGTTATTACTATTTTCAGATGCTTCTGCGATGTTCATTTTGTCAAGACGTGGGAAACAAAACTTGGTTTACAAAGGGCACAGATATTATAAGAAGATTGACTCAAGACCGAGGAAAAAGGAGAAAAGGGCCAAATGGGTGTGCTCTCGACACAGCAGTAGCAACTGCCACGCTAAAGTGTTTACTCTAGATGATGTTATCGTTGCACTGCAGGAAGACCATAATCACACTTGATACATTTTTAACATTATTGTACCGTATGTTGTTTACTTGGCGGACTAAATGCCTCACGGAATTCTCTTTTTAGGGTTCCGTAGCCGAATGGCAAAAAACGGAACCCTTATAGTTTCGTCAAGTCTGTCTGTCTGTCTTTCTGTCCGTCCGTATGTCACAGCCACTTTATTCTGTAACTATAAACATCACACTGTTGAAATTAGGTAGGAAGCTGTACCCTGTTAACAGCTTCACGATTCTTATACACAAAATAAAAAATAATGATAGTAAAGGGCTCCCATACGTGAAACTAAAACCGAAAAAACTTTTTTTAGTCAAACCTATGTGTGTGAGGTATCTATGAATAGATCTTGTAAAATGACATAAGAGGTTCCTAAAACCGTTTTCATTTGAAGTCTAACGTTTTATAGCTAGACGCTTCCAAAGTGGTAAAATGGGCGTCCCCACCCCCATCTAATTTCTAAACTAAGCGAGTGAAAATTTTGAAAAAAAAAATGTAATGTAGAACTTATCAAATACTTTTAACGATAATTGGTTCGGACGGGATCGAACGAGAAGTTTTCGAGATATAACACATTTTCAACAACCGCAAACATAACTATAACTTTGTTCTTCATACAAACACTATGAAAAACAAATTTATATTTGCGGTCAACCAAATATTATGGTATTTTACATAGTGGAAGGAAGTGGATTCCCTAATTCAGTTACGGTTGGCACGGAACCCTCAGTGCACGAGTCTGACTCGAACTTGGCCGGTTTTTTTCGGTCGACATATTGGCAGGCTAAACGAAAATGTTGTAAATAGATATTTTGTTTAATTTTATGAAGTATCTTCGTTTACGGAAATAGCTCTTGCAACTTATAGAACTACATATCTGCTGCATATTAAGTTAGTCTTATAAACTTCTCGTTAGATCACTAATCTGTAAGAATTTTCCACAGCATTCTTCGTTATGTCTCAAAGAGGGAACAATCTAATATGCCTTGAAGGGTATACTTACTACCACAAGCGTGAAAATGAGCGAGACAAAAAGCAAAATAAAAAGAGATGGGTGTGTTCCACTCACTTCTGCCGTGGTTGCCGCGCTGTTCTATACACCATTGATGACGTCATCGTCACTGCCAAGAAGGATCATAACCATGAACCGACGAATAACCAAAGAATACCCATTATGTAACATTTTTCATTTATTTATTCTATAATCATGATTGTTAAAATGTTTGTATATGAGTGAAGTATATGCTATTCCGGCCGAAAAAAATATATTTTATCGAATGTACACCACACCCTAAAATGCAACGGCATACATTTTAACACCATTGACGCTTGTGTAGTAGAAATTGGAGATGGTTTTGCATTAGATTAAGCATAATATACATACATTAAACTCAAATCTCAGAAATGTATTCGAATCTTTATTCAAATTCCAGGTTTGAATCAAATTTTCGAACCATCCGTTCAAGGTAACCCAATAATTATTTTGAATGGGTACAGATTTCGTTTGAAGAGGGATTCTCGGATAGTTTATAGTGATAATGATGGGTGGATGTGCTCTACTATGAAACTTGGGTGGAAAGATGAACTCACTACCATGGGTGATATGATCGTGTCATACGTCTTACACAATCACTCAAGGCCTCGAAGCTTTGGTGGAAAGAAGTGGCCACGGAATAATGAAGATTTAAATCTAACATAAAATTCTTCATTCATCAGGATGAAATAAATATATACTAAAGATAAAATGCTGGATAATATTCTTAGAATTTTAATTTTAATAAAGGTTCGGATACAATTCTGAGATTTGAGTTTAATGTATATTATCCTGAAATGAAATACAGGTATTTCATTTACCTTTTGATTCAAGAATAACATTGTAATATGTTACTTAAATATTGTTTCATCTTTTTTTTTTAATCCAACTCCTATTCCCGTTAATTTCCAATTAACTTCTTGTTATCATACAAAAAGGCAAAAGCAGGATCTCCCAAACAATTTAATTTTTTTATCACTCACTAACACAAGTCTGGTGTTTATTCGTATTTGATTATGAAATACCTTAAGGTATTAATCTGACGTAGTTTAGTCTTCTTTAAGGAATAGTATTGACGGTCAGGTGTATTCAACCTTTGCCTGTTCCAGGACCTCTAGAAAAAAAAAACTGTGAAAGCACTCCGGGAGTGCCGGCAGAAGTGAAAACTTGAATATCAACGTTGTGCATTTTTGATTTTTTGGAATATTTTTTTATAGAATACAATATTTATTTATTGCGCTATCGTACACAAACATTACAATTTATATTATATTAAATTACATTAAAAAGTTTATCTCTCAGAAAAATCAACTTACATCCATAATTTCGCCAACCGTCTTACGGTTTTTCGATCAGGTCACGTGTCCTGACGCGAGTTTCACATTTTTCCCCCATCCCACAAAAGTGCTCAACGCCGCTAAAGAAGTTTTCACTTCAAAAAGATAGACAAAAAACATAGAGAGAAAAGGATACCCTGGTAATAGGTTGCTATATTTAAAGCACTCACTCGAATATTTCGTGTGATTTGCGTTCGAGAATTTATTAAAAACCAAGGGAAATCATTCTAAACAAAGACGTTAAGTACTCACGAAATTTAGTTATGTGGTATTATATTATTTGGAATTGGAAAATCAGCCATCACCAATTAATATCACACGCAATCTTGACGCGAGTGATTCAAAAATAAACCTATAACTACCTTAATGAAGGTATGCGATAGAGATGTTGTCGTCGCAGCAACGGGTGTCTCGCTGCTGTTACCAGTTTCCAGGAAACAATTAATTAACGATTTAATAATTGTCACAATCATCCACCTAAAGGCATTAAACTAAACAAGGAAAATTAACAATAACATTACCTTCTAAGAAGAGACCGTAACTTGAGATATATCGGAGAAATATTTTCCGATTTTTTTTTTTTTTTTTTGTTATTGCAGACAAATCGTCCATACAGTTTTTTTTTATTATAAGAGAATTGAACAACTAAATCATTTTTTTTTAAGCTAAAAAGAAAATCAAATGAAATTCACATTATTAATTCTAACTATTTTACAAGAGAAATAAAAACAAAATAAAATAATAAATAAAAATAGTAATCTAATTCATAAAACGACTCCCGGCGGGCGCACCGGGCACCAGCACATGCGCTTTAACCCAGTGCCGCCGCAGCGGGCAGTCTGGCTTGTTGCCGAGCACCCTCAGGATGGTGTTGTCGCTGCCGCGCACCCGCCGCTGGAGAGAGGCGATGCGGCGCCGAAGTACCGTGTGGAATGAATCGGTGTGCGCGTGCGCGAACATGGTGGACGCGCTACAGTACCTCGGCAGCCCCAACACCACCCTGAAGGCGTCGTTGTACTGAACTTTGAGTGCGTTGAGGGCCCGCTGGGTATAGTTGACCCACAGGCTGCACGTGTACAGTGTCTGGCAGAAGGTCTTAAATAGAGTGACCTTTACCTCTACACTGCATCGCGCGAACCTGCGGGCCAACATATTGCAGCGGACCGCCATCGCCCTCCTCTCCCTGTCTATGTCACGGTCATCTCTCAAGTCGTCAGTGACAATGTGACCGAGGTATTTAAATTCATTCACCCGATTGAGAGCAACACCATTTAACAGTACAGGTGCCACATTTTCCAGCTTGCGACCCTTAGCCTGGAAAATCAAAAGCTCGCTTTTTTTTACATTATACAGGAGGCCGTGTGCAGTCGCGTACTTCTCGCATACTCCAACCAACCGTCTGAGCCCAGCGATTGAAGGGCTGAGCAAGACCATATCGTCTGCGTAACTTATACTATTGATAAAGTGACCATCAATAGAACAGCCGACACCTGTCTCGCTCAGCTCCCGAATCAGCTGGTTTACATACAAGTTGAAGAGCGAAGGAGACGTTAGGCCCCCCTGCCTCACCCCGCACTCCAATCCGTACTCATCAGAGAGCTCCCCAAGCCACCTGACCCGATTTTTTTGGTGACAATACCAGTATCTGAAGATATTGATAAGCTCACCCGGCACCCCAGTGTTTTTTAGTTTGTGCCAAAGAATGTCGTATCTGACCAGATCAAATGCCCTGGAGAGGTCCAGAAAGGCTGCGTAGACGGGGGTATGCCTATCAGTATAGTACCTGACGGTCTGCTTGAGAGACATTATGGCGCTTTCAGTTGAAAGTGCAGGTCTGAAACCAAACTGGGCGTCATGAAGTGATAGATGTTTTTGTAACTGTTTCTCAAGCAGGCCGTCAAATACCTTTGATGTTATAGAGGCGAGTGAAATTGGGCGGTAATTATTTTTATCCGAGCTGTCTCCTGTTTTATTTTTAATTATTGGAACTACCACCGTTCTCATCAGGTCGTTAGGCAGGTAGCAATGCCGGATACAAAGAGTGAAGAACAGACCCAAGAGTCTCGGGAGATGCGGCCCCGCGTACTGGAAATGTTCGATACTGAGGCCATCGTGACCGGGAGACTTGCCTCGAGTCATTCCTTTTATCATCAGTGCAACTTGCTTAGCTGTAAATCGATCGGGCACCCCCACCACGCCGACCTCAGCATCTCCAATCACATCACCCCTATATGGCGATTCCACCTGGAAACACCTTTTAAACATATTTGCTATGTCACCAGGGTCGGTCACTCCATTAACGCTCATCGGGACGCCAGGCTTGGCACTTAACCTTTTTGTATATTTCCAAAATCCCCGAAAATCTTTATTTTTATGTTTAGTGGCCAATATATTCATTTTAATTAATTCCTGATTGTTTTGACAGTATTTTAATTTTGATTTAAATACCCTCCTAGACTCGCGCAATTCGTTATAGATACTGCCAGTTTTGGGTCGGCCCTGCCATACCCAGGTCAAAAACTTTTGCCTAGCTTCACGATGAGCGCCCCGGACATATTTATTCCAACCCGCTACAGGTCTACCTCGGTTAGGCCTACCACTCCTCTCCGCTGGACCTACATAGCTTGCGACTGCGGCCTCCTGCAATGTCATCACTATAATGGCGTAAAGTTCATCTAAGGCAGCCAAGTGAGACGTGCTTCTATCGTTACAAACACCGTCACAACAATGCATAAAATCAATAGGAAAATCTACATTTTTTAATTTACTATTACACATTTTATTATATGTTTCTATTGCACATAAATCCCTATCCCCCCAAATAACCATGTTAATTGTGGCACGCGGCAGCTTATCAGCTGGACAGACCGACCGCATGTTACACTGAATCTCAAGTGGATAATGATCAGACCAGTAAATATCATAGTTTACCTTTACCGATACGACAGATTTCAACGCTGCCTCAGTGACCAAGCAGTGATCCAACCACCTGCAGCTTCCGTGTGCGTCACTTATAAAGATATACCTAATATATATTTTTTATTAACTTCTTTTTAATTTTCTAATAAATTGTATTATTTATGGATGTATTTTTTTCTATGAAATAACCATGTTATTTGCTCTACTCGTAATGACGTCTAATGTCTATCAAAGACCATTCCATCACTGTCGGTTATGGCTAAGTAACTTTATGTTTCTTTTTATAATCTGCATGTCATTGGACTCTATTATTTTCAAAGCATTTAACTGCCGGTTTTAATCTCATACTCAAACTTAAGCGTATATTTGCCACGAACACAGTTAATAAAGATAACATTTAATAGTAATTTAATAAAAGTGGCATACTTTTATTAGCAGGTTTATCTTTTTCGTAGGGCACATCTGACCATGTTTTTTATTTCAGGTATCCGCTACGCCTTCACAGAATCCCTCCGTGGCTGCCGCATCATCGTCGTCGAAGGCTACCGATTCGCCATCAAAAACAAGAGCAAGGCTCGCGTGCCCACTAACAAGATTCAATGGCGGTGCTCCACTCACGGCAAGCACGGGTGCAAGGCGGTCCTCTTCACTTCCAGAGACGAGATCATCTACTTGGAGAATATACACACTCACCCACCGCTTACCGACAGAAAAGCGAGGAACAAGTTCTTTTTCCCGATTACCAGCGTCAAAAAGTATTATGGGGTCTAGAGCGGATGTTGCAATAGCTACCTTATGCTCAGCCCGTTTAGTTGCAATTTATTTTTTATTATTATTTGTGAAATCTGTTTTGATAGTATTTGTTATTCAGTTTTTTTTTATATATTGTATGTGCAACGTGAGTTCTCGTCAGATAATCTCTAATTACCTTCTTATTGTCTGTTGTTTGTTATATGACGTTAAATAGCTGTCATAAATGCGTCAATTGTAAACGTATGAAAAAATAGACTGAGCAGCAGTAATGCTAGTGAATGACTGTTTAGTTTCTTAAAAAAATATTTAATTACGCAGAAAGTCTTTCTAAAATATTTAACGGAAAAACCACCATGAGTCGATCGAGGTAAAGTTAGTCTAATTTACTAAGGAACATTGTATACGAATTGGAAACATCATTACAATCTAGTTAAAATTAAAGTTTTAAGATGGGTTCAATCATCGTCACTAAAAGCCATAAAGATATTGAAAATAACTATGACTGATGATGAAAAAAAGGTACGTAGAATTGCGAATTTAAATAAAAAAATAAAATAAAATAAAATAAAATATGTTTATTTCGGACTAGGGTCCATATAGTGTTAGTAACAAAGAAAGCTTAAAAAACTATGTTAGTACTGTAAAATTAAATTTAAATTGATTGATTTAATTAAAATTAAAATTATTATAGCTAATTTTAGTGTCTTTGACGAGATGGACGCGTGTCCAGTGCTGCATAACAGCACTGTCCGCATCCAGTCTCGCCGCGACCACCTTCAAGAGGCTGTTGGCGCTGTACCGCACTCGCTGCAGCAAGGACGCGACGCGTTTCCTAATAATGGCCGACAGGCTATCTACTTCAGCTGCTGCTAGCATCCGGGATGCGCTGCAGTGACGTGGCAGCCCCATCAGCCCTCTGAATGCATTATTATATTGGATGCGAAGGACACCGTATGCTCTTTGGGTATAATCCGTCCAAAGGCTGCACGTGTAAAGTGAGTGGCAGTAAGCTTTAAAAAGCGCTATTTTGACATTTTTGCTGCAACGTACAAACCTTCGGGACAGCATATTAGCCCTGATACACAGTGCCCTCCGCTCCCTCTCAATGTCAAGATCATCCTTGAGTGCCTCTGTGACCCAATGTCCCAGGTACTTGAAGCTCTGGACTTGTTTTAAAGGAGTGCCATTAAGTTTAATTGGCGGCACGATATACGTCTTATTTTTAGCCTTAAAAACCAGCAGTTCGCTTTTAGACACATTGTACCTGAGACCATGTGCCTCCACATAACCCTCACAGATAGCAATCAGTTTCTTGAGAGCACTGATCGAAGGGCACAGTAGCACCATGTCGTCTGCGTAGCTTATGTTATTTATAAATGTGCCATCAATAGAACAACCGACCCCGGCGCCACTGAGCCCCTCGATCAGCTCGTTCATGTACAAATTGAAAAGGGTTGTTGAGCTTACTCCCCCCTGCCTCACTCCGCATTGCAATCCGTACATGTCCGAGTGCTCACCTGCCCATTTTACATAATTACGTTGATGCATATACCAGTATTTTAAAATATATATATAATCATGGGGTACATTTGTTTTATCAAGCATCTTCTCCCAAAGAACATCGTACTGAAACAAGTCAAAGGCCTTACTTAGATCCAGAAATAGGGCATAGACAGGCGTATTTCTGCTAGTGTAGTACTGGACAGTCTGCTTGAGGCATAGAATGGCAGTTTCGGTAGAAAGACCTGGTCGAAATCCAAACTGCGCATCATGAAGGTTAATATGTTTGTGCAGCTGCTGGTCAAGCAGCCTGTCCAGAACCTTAGCCAATATCGTAGCCAATGATATGGGTCTGTAATTTGACTTGTCACTACTGTTTCCAGTTTTATCTTTAATAATGGGCACAACCACAGTCTTTAACAAATTATCAGGTAAATATTCATGACTTATACAAAGGGAATAAAACATAGCTAGGACACGAGGCAGGTGCGCGCCTGCAAAGAGCAAGTGTTCAATGCTTAGGTAGTCATAGCCGGGAGATTTGCCTCTTGTCATTTTACTCAGCACAGATCTAATTGCACCCGCTGTGACCAGGGCTGGTGGAGAAGTAAGGTCATCATGATAGCGATGTTGAGAATGATTATTGACAACTGAGCTCAACGGTGGTTGGACCTTAAAATGTTTCACAAACATTTCTGCTATCTCTTTTGGATCATTTAACCCCTCAACACTTACAGGAACACAAGGTTTAGGATTAAGCTTTTTCGTGTGTTTCCAAAAACTAGAAAAATCTTTTTGTCTATGATGCATAGCTAGAATGTCTAACTGTATTTGTTGTTTATTTGTTTGACACCATTTTAACTTAGATTTAAAGATTCTCCTCGACTCACACATCATCTGATATACATATCCTTCACGAGGTTTGTTATAAAGAACCCAATAGTAAAACCACAGGCGCGCCTCTTTATGCGCCACCTTTACATGCCTATTCCACCCACACACATACTTATTTTTACTGCTGGTATTTTTCTTAACAGAACTATGTATGGAGGCGTCTGTCAAAATATTTACGATTTCATTATACATATCGTCAAGTTTTTTACGATGTTCGGTTTTATTACATTTTTTGCCAGCACAACCTAAGAAAATATCAGGGAAGTCTATATGCTTTAATTTAAGGTTACAATAATCTTTATACTGTGATGTTTGAAAATCATCTCGGTCTCCCCACTGTATCGCGTTATTTTGATTACTATCACAGTAAATAGTTTTGGACCTCAATACGCTCAGTTTACATGTTATTTCCAGAGGAAAGTGGTCAGACCAAAATACATTGTAATTAATGGATACATTTACAACTGTGTGCTTAGTTCCTTCAGACACCAGACAATGGTCAAGCCAGCTGACAGACCCGTGACTGTCACTAATATATGTGTATGAACCAGATGACCTACCCAGTATATCAATATCAATACAAGACATATTCTGGCTTAAGCAGAAATTATATAGTTCATTACCAAATCGTTTGCCAGGATGGGCATTAAAGTCCCCAAGAATATACACATATTCAACATCACAACTGTCAATAATAGCGTTTAACTCACCCAAGCATTGCGTAAATTCTATCAAGTTATGAGACTCATCCGTAGGCATATACACAGAAAAAACTAAAACCGAGCACTGCACCATTGATATTTTAATTGCAATGAGACGATCACTCGCACACTGAACCGCGGTCACTGAAGGAAACGCACTTTTACGCCAGAGCAAAGCAACACCTCCAAAGGGACGTCCTCGCAGAATACACGCCGACGCGTCCACTGCCGATTTCCCAATATAGTCGAAATCTCGATGAACAGTGCCCAGAAGTGGGATATCGTGAGGCATTAAAAGCGTCTCTTGCAATGCAATTAGGTCGGCCGTTTCACATAAACATCGAATACAGTCTATAGACCGCTTCAATGACTTACAATTAAAACTAATTAGTTTGCTTGCTGTTTGTGTACTCATACTCAGTGCTATTGTTCTCGATTTGTGCACGACTTCCTAGTCTTTTTTCACGAAAGTTGATAAAACGGCGGTAGGCAATTCCATCAGGCCAAAAATTATCATTTAGAAACATATCTATTTTGCGACTAGGCACAAAGATTTTATATGCATCATAACTCTTAGATACCTTCATTGGCATTTTTTCAAGCGTTACCTTTATATTTGCCTTACTTTCAATGTAGTTCAATATGTCACACACAGTCACTTCCTTCGATACGTTATAAATGTATATCGGAATATTAAAATCCGCCGCTTTAAACCTTTGATTAGGTTCTGCTATTGCATTCCCTCTATTGCCTGCAAAACGGTTTCTCAACCTTTTACGCTGCACTATTACCCATTTTTCATCAGGAACCGGTTGCTTCCATACTTCACCGCGCGCAATATCTGCCAGTGATCGTTTAGGTATTGTATTACGATCGCCGACCTCCGCTCCCGTATGTTCGACGCAGACTTGCGCCGGCTCCGGCTGCGTATGAGTCACCGTCATTGTATTGCTTGCTTGTTGACTTTGCCCGCGCTCAGTGATATCATTAACCGCCGATATTTGAACTGCTGATTCTTGCGTCTGCGTACCCTCCGGTAAAACATGTGTATCTACTATCGCCCGATAATCCAAAGGTTGAATCGATGGCAAATTACTTTGAGGGGAAGTAGTGTTATCAATATCTTGTACAGGATGTAACCCCATAGGTCCACTATCGTAGGTAAAACTGTTTAATAACCCGGCACCTCTTCTTGCTGTATTTACGTTGCCAGTGCAGTAATTAACTACAGAGGTTTTCTTTAAAGATTCTATATCCAATTTGATCTCTTCGAGCTGGCGAACAGTTACATATTGTTCTTTGATTAATTGTAACTCGGACTGCATTTTCACTAAGTCCTTAAGGAGCCGCGTTACATCGACATGGTCGAATGATACCGGGGGTAATTTATGTAGTTCCCGCGCCACAAAAATAGGAAAATCCTCAGTATCCGTCTCTTTGATAACACAAATGATATCTTCTATATCTCGACGTGCCTTTCCATTCCTTTTTCGAATTTTCTTCCGCCTTGAAGTCGATAAAGAATCGTATAGCAGATTCTTAGCATCCAGAATATCACTTTCTGAAAAAGCACTAGTGCATATTTGAGCGATGCTCACTTCATCCATCACATCCACTTTGTTACACACGAATGCTAACACTTCGTTGATGACAACGTTGCAGTTTGCACATTTCAATACTTTCGTCGGCATCGCGAAATCTCAAAAACACTCCGTAATTGCGTTACACGACCGTACGCTGTCGAGCAACGTCAACGACGAATTTAAGCCTTTAATGGTAGAGATAGATTGACTCAGCAGGGATTTATGGTGCTAAATTGGAAAGAATGATTGATGGAAAAAAAATGATGGTTTCATAACTTTTATAAAGTGGATCCTGTTAGTAGTTACGAAAATGATGATAGAAGCAAATATTTGCATTGGCAAAATGAGGCAGTTATAAGCTTATAAAACAATTTTTGTTTTATTTTATTTGAATTAAAAAAATACTTCAAATCCACCTTACACACTTATAAATCTGATATTTCATTACGATTATGTCTTAGTAGGACCATACGTAATTAGGATTTGTGTACCTTAGTCATAATATTAGATTAGTAAATTTATTAATCACTTATTTAAACAATTAACTATTTTGGTGTCTATTTAACCGATTTAACTAGATATATACATATTAGTTTAATTAAATATATACATAAAAAAATAATAGTTTACTGATCATAAGACCGCAAGTTTCATTTTTTTAATTTAACTTGACCATTTGAAACACTTGCCTACTGTACACCATAGCTTACCCACGAGTATTTGATTTACCTTATACGCGTTACATTTTACTACAATTCATTAGACGAAATAAGACATACGTAATTACATACCTACTTTATAGATTACATAGTTTGGAAGTTAGCGGTGTTTCACCCCCGTACCTCGGAAAAGCACGTTAAGCCCTGCCCTGGCCCGTTGGTCCTGCGCCTGATCTCTCTCTGGTCGTGTCGAATTGCTGTCCCATCGGGCTTTTAGAGTGGAAGGAATAGAGAGTGCACCGTGTTTGCGCACACACTGGTGCACTATAATATGTCCCGCGCAGTCGGTTAGTTGTTGTGACAGGCCACCGTAGTCGAAATCGGCTAGGGGGACTATTAATGGTGATTATAATGATTCCAGTAGTAGATACGAGTTAATAGAATAATAAAAAATATTTTTCTGTATATAAATAGTAACGAGACATAAAATCATTAATACATAGGTATGTACTACAGTAATGTGTAATACCACACAATAATACAGTGTGTCCCTGGATAAAGTGCAATCCCGAAAGGGGATGAAACTAGACCATGAATCATTGACTAGAAAAATATTAAAAAAAAAAAAATTGTAGGATTTATTGGTATTTTAAGATTTTCATGTTTCATTAAGGACTCTATGTACAAAAGTATTGATTTCTTCCAAAATAATGGGTCTATTTCTTTGAAAAAAAAAAACAGTATGCCTAATACCTGGCGATGACCATGAAATAATAAATAAATAGTCCGCAAAAAAAGTAACTATCTTGGGTAAAAAAATGTATTGTTATGAAAAAAATGATTTTTTTAGACTTTTATTTTAAAAAACTTCAAATTACTAAAAAAATGTGCCCTATAACTATGTAATTTTATAGCTTACTTTTATTCTTTACCATTTTAGCTTCCAAATAAAATAAAAACAATGTTCTGACTCAAAAATTGGCTAGGTAGGAGTTATTTACATTTTAGTAGGTTATAAAAGTCAGACTTTAATCACAATAACTTTATTAATAAAATTATCCGTAATTTACAGTTTTGCATTTTTATTTAATGCAAAAGGACTGCGACTGCCGAAGGGCACAGAGTAGGACGGAAACAATGGAAAAAAAAGGTCTCTACCTGCACGGTAACACGATTAGGCTCCACTTTAAAAGTTCGTAGATAGCGTGTTTTTTTAGTTAGAACATTGGTTTTTTTTTATTTGGAAGCTAAAATGGTAAAGAATAAAAGTAAGCTATAAAATTACATAGTTATAGGGCACATTTTTTTAGTAATTTGAAGTTTTTTAAAATAAACGTCTAAAAAAATCATTTTTTTCATAAAAATACATTTTTTTACCCAAGATAGTTACTTTTTTGCGGACTATTTATTATTTTATGGTCATCGCCAGGTATTAGGCATACTGATTTTTTTTTTTCAAAGAAATAGACCCATTATTTTGGAAGAAATCAATACTTTTGTACATAGAGTCCTTAATGAAACATGAAAATCTTAAAATACCAATAAATCCTAGAATATTTTTTTATACATTTTTTTTATATTTTTCTAGTCAATGATTCATGGTCTAGTTTCATCCCCTTTCGGGATTGCACTTTATCCAGGGACACACTTGACACACTTTTCCACTCTTAATGTCGGTAACAATATAATCAATAAAATATTATTGGACTTTAATTTGCCGAATGCTATCAAAGTTTTTGCAAGAAGAGACCGAAAGTATACATGTGGGATTCTATTTGTTCTACTAGATTTTGTTTTTTTAACTTATAAGTACCTTCCTTAAATCAAATGACTTCTAGTTATTTTAAAATCATATTAACTTTCTTTTGCATTATAAAGTCAGATATAGTATTCTTTTTTTTCTTTTTTTATTTTTTTACCAGAAAAAATACCAAATTTCAAATTTTACAAATAGCTTTAAATACCACTTAGGTTTAAACTAAAGCTAAGAAGTTTGCACAATACAATTAAGTTCTAATTATATTACTTACTTGCTATTTGGAACATATAGTTTGATCAGTTTTGCCATGATGGGATTTAATGCTGATGTTTATGATGATGCTTATGCTGTTTATGATAATTTACTGATGCTTACATATTGATGTTTTTACATAGTATGTTTTAAGTTCGTAAGTTGTATTTGTTATTATTTGTATATTATGGTTTTTTATATTATATACCATATTATACACATATTATGTTAAATATTTCAGGTTTGGAGTACATACAATCACAAAGAGGAACAACACTTCTGCTGTATGCTGGATATACTTACGGGCTAAGGTCGGCCAAACGAAAACGCCATATTTGGCGGTGCTCAACTCACAATTCAAAAGGATGTGCTGCTAACGTATACATTGTCGACGAGAAGGTTGTTTGGGGAAAAAATTTCCACAATCATGAGCCCCCATTACTAGAAACCTAACCTTACCTAATTTTATTTTATTTTATATTTTCAGAAAACCAACATCTTAAAAGTACATTGTTCAAAGTAGTTACTTCTCATAGAAAGTTAAGCCAATAAATTTATGTGAGCTTTGTCTTTTTTATTTTGTACATTTAACGTCATCAAAAAGGTAATCATTTAAAATATCAAACTAAATTAATTGTTTTCATAGTAATAAGCATTTGAATGTTGCATTCAAAACACCACTTTGAGATGTTTTCAGCTCTTAAAGCGAATTGAAAAGTTAAAGTATCTTTAACCACCTAATAGAACTAATGGGTCAGATGTTCTTATGTTTTCTGGCTATCCTTGCAGTGACACAGCGATTCATAACATCTTGTATAGGCAACCCTCTCACAGTGATTGCTGGATGCTGCTAGTGGATACAAGTACTCACGCAAGGGGACCCGAGGTGGACTTGTGTTAAGCAATCGTATTAATTTGACAGTTCAAAACGGATGGTATGATCTGTCAAACGTATTATCCTTTGCCGTTTGACAGATCATACCGAACGTTTTGAACTGTCAAATTAATACGATTGCTTTATTACACAATTCCACCTCAGAACTGTTGGTGATGTCTCCAAAAAAAGGTGGCACTGTTCGACAAATAACGCTGGAGAGTACAAAGCTGTTGTTAACAAATTTGGTGACACAATCTTAAAAATCAACGCGGAACACAGCTAGGGCTTGGTAGAAAAATCCAAAAAAATATTTTTCCAGTTTATTTTTATGATTATTAATATGCCTATGTTATATTCAACTATATTCCGATACCACTACTATATTAGCTTTTAATGAATCCGCTGATGTGTCCATCTTCATCAACGTAAATTAATTCTAAAAGATTTTTTTTAGTGTGATGATTGATTGATAATATGATTTTAATAACAAAAAAAGTTCAAAGGAACGCGTTTTCTGCTCTCAGTTTTTATATGAAATAGAGGATAAACATCTATTTCGTATGGGTTATGAAGTGCAGTGCTAGTGTGTAATGGCTCTAATAGTAACCAGACTTGGCCTTACGTGGTGTGTCAAAGTACCGTCAGATTTTTTTGTAACATTGACCTCCATACTCACTGGACACCTGGTAACAGTTGAGCGTTGTCACACATGTGTACATTACACCTAGTTGTTACAAAACTGTATTTATTTAAATTCATTATCTATAGTAGTTAATTCATCTTATAATAACTTTTTTGCAGGTCTGGTGTTGGTATTCGGGAGCAATGAAGCGGGGCGAAGAACGCTAACAGTGAATAACTACGTGTTTTCAGTACATTTAATGACACCCATGAAAAATAACGAGGTGAAGATTCGATGGCGATGCAGGGGCCACTACAAGGGATGTAGAGCTACAGTGACCACCGTAGATGACACCATTATCTCTTGTAATTTGGAGCATGAGCAGTTTAAAAGCCTGTAAATATGTTAAATGTTTATTTTTATCCATTTTGTCGATAAGATACGTAAATAAAATAATAATTTTGTATTTTTACATCTTGATCCTACCCAACTGTGCGACCTTATCTGTAGTATATCATTTCCTCATCCGGCAAACTTACCGCCCCGTCTTGACCCCATAGATTCCTGTATTATAATTGTTACAAAAAATACACAATTTATTACAGAGAAGCCTGAGTTCATAGTAAACCACCGAGGGGTAAAACCTCTCAAGCTAAAAGGATTCTTCTTCTCCAAGCATATGACTAGGAAGGTTACTGAAAATATTTTCAAGACGCGATGGTACTGCTCTTCACATCGATCATTTGGATGCAAGGCTGTTGCTTACACAATTGATGACCTCATTGTGTCCTGCAAACCAGATCATAATCATGACAAAGAATGATCTGGAACGAAGTATCTAACTAAACATGTGCTTTGAAATTATTTCCTATTGTTATCATTATAATGTACCAAAATAAAGTGTTTTAAAATGAAAAAAAAAATACTATTAATTATCTCCAAACAATCTCCAATCAATCGGATCCGAAACATGGTCTCTTACTATGGGCCTTATAACGAAGCTCAAAATCACAAAGTCAAAGTCAAGTCAAAGTCAAATATTGTTTATTCAATTTAGGACACAATATGCCACTTATGAACGTCAAATGTACAGTGAAAAATAAAATAAAAATAAATGTGCCCTGAAGGGGCCGAATCATGTCTCCTTATCTTTTGGGCCCTACCAGCGCTTCGAGACAGAACACAGACAATTAGGCAAGTGCTGAGAAGAAACGCCGGAACAAACTCAGTCACCACTAGCTGCCGTAAAATCAAAATCATCAAAGGTAAGTACATCAGTCGGTGCAGGCTGGACGGACCACACATTCGTGTCGTTCAGGTAGTCTTGAACCTTATAATAGCCTTTAGACATAAGCGTGTTTTTAACGTGTTTCTTAAATTTATCAACCGGCAATTCGACAAGATTGTGTGGTATATTATTAAAGAATTTTATACAATTTCCCATGAACGAATTACTAGTTTTATCTAATCTGAAGTTAGGAACGACAAGCTTGTGTTTATTTCTTGTGTTATATGAGTGAATGTCGCTCTTCTTCATGAAATTATCTAAATTTTTACGGACGTACATTATATTGTCAAAAATGTATTGAGAAGCCACAGTTAATATGTTGATTTTCTTAAAGACCTCTCTCAGGGAGTCACGAGGACTAAGTTTATAAATAGCACGAATGGCTCTTTTCTGCAAAATAAATATGGTATCAATGTCTGCAGCAGAACCCCACAAGAGAAGACCGTAAGACATAATACTGTGGAAGTAACTAAAATACACAAGCCTCGCCGTTTCAACATCAGTCAGATACCTTATTTTTCTAACTGCAAAGGCAGCCGAGCTTAGCCTCCTAGCTAGGGCTTCAATATGAGGTCCCCACTGTAATTTTGAGTCAAGTGTAATGCCCAGAAATACAGTGGAGTCTATTAAGACTAGATTATTACCATTTAGTACAATATTTGGTGTAAGTTGCTTTACATTAGGCAAAGTGAATTTTACACATTTAGTTTTACTAGCATTCAGCAACAAGTTATTGGTGGTGAACCAATTCAATACTTTGGAGAGAGTATTGTTTACTTCGTAAAAATTTTCTTCATGTCTTTTCATTTTAAAAATCAAAGAAGTGTCATCAGCAAACAGAACTATCTCACAAAGATTTGTGAAATAAAATGGCAGGACGTTTACATATATCAGGAAAAGTAAAGGCCCCGATATTGAGCCCTGGGGGACCCCCATTTGAAGAGGGGCTCCGGAAGAGTAGGTACCATTTATGTTAACTGATTGTATTCTACCCGATAAGTACAAACTTAACAACTTAGATGAGTTTTCCGAGACACCATAGTGTTCTAACTTAATGAGCAGTGTCTGATGGTCTACACAATCAAACGCCTTTGACAAATCACAGAATACACCGACGGCATCATGTTTGTCTTCATAAGCATCAAGAATGTGTCTGATGAGTGCTACTCCGGCATCAGTTGTATTTCTACCTTTAGAGCACACACAACGAGCGATGGAAAGGGCTATGCTGGGTGTTTCTCTACGGGATCGAATCAGAAATGAGGAGATACGTAGAAGAACTAAGGTAACGGACATAGCCTTGAGAATCAGTAAGCTCAAGTGGCAATGGGCAGGGCACATAGCGCGAAGAACTGATGGCCGTTGGGGCAGGAAAGTTCTAGATTGGAGACCTGGTCGAAGGGTCTCCAATCTAGAACTTTCCTGCCGCAGCGTGGGACGTCCACCAACAAGATGGACAGACGACCTTATAAAGATCGCAGGATCAAACTGGATGCAGACCGCTAGTGATCGGTCGCTGTGGAAAGCCGTGGGGGAGGCCTTTGTTCAGCAGTGGACGTCCTTTGGCTGATAATGATGATGATGATGATGATCTACAAACATTGTAGGACTTAACATCCAACGCGGCAACGCAGCTAACATCATAGTCTCCTTGCCGCAAGGAAATTGTTTTGTTTTTGCATAGGTAGATTTTATGTTGCAGGTCTTAGTTTGAATATTTGTCTTGTTTGTTATTAATAAAGCCCCATCAGCAGTTTGATGATAAGAAGAGATAATTCACTACAGAAAAGTAAAAGAAAATATTTTTCTGAATAAAATTTACAATTATCTTTGTTTCATTTATTTTGAAGCCCATTAGACATAATTACAATGCTTATTTTTTCTGATAGTTATTATTTCAAGTTTTTATGGACTAACACACGTTTGTTTTACCTAGGTAAATTTAAGCTCGGTCATAAAAATATTTTAGTTAAGTCCGATTTAAGTAGTATTCATTTAGGTACTGCTTAAAAAGTTACTTAATAAATTACATTCTGTCCACGATACCTGAATTAAATTATTTTATTTTCAGTTTCTTACGTTCTCTCTCAGCGAGGTCGTAAATTATTGAAATATGAAGGTCATACCTTCTCAGCTTAATTTTCAAAGGGCAATGCGAAATGGTGCAGGTGTTAACTTTACAGCCACTTAGGGTGCAGAATGAGGATCGTGACCGAAGATTATGAAGTTACAGAAGTATTTGGAGCTCATAACCACACGCCTAGGAATAAAAAAGACGCAACGGATAAAGATGAACACCAGTTTATTTGCTAGTTTAGTAGCTTAGTATTCAAAATACAAACAAAATAGATATTAATCTTAGCATGAGTTGTTTTGGATTAGTTTAGACAGTATATAGAAATAACATGCTTTGACGGAAATGTGTTACAATTTTATTAGGTAAATATATACTTTTATTACAAAATTGAAGAGTTTGTTTGTGTGAACGCGTTACTATCATGAACTACTGAAACGAATTGTTTTTTTTGTCTTAGATAGCCTATTTATTTAGGTTTTAGGATATAAAACGTCACGTTATAAAAAATCACCGAAAGGGCCAAAAACGTGCGGATGCAGTTGCTGGGGACCGCTATACTAATTGTACTAAAGGTAGCCTGTGTTGTTTTTGTGCAAGCGTTATTTTTTTTACACCTAACTTCAGCTTCTATGTACATAAAGTTAAAACCATTAAGCAGAATGGCGGAGTTTGTCAGAAGAAATGAGGTTAGCAAAAGTATCCTACACATATAACTATGAGCGCTGCAGAGCGCAAACACAGCCAACGTGTTGTGTTTATGTTTAAGGTTTGAAATAACCATAAGTGAAATGGAAAAAACTTTCCTTTTACTAACCTGGTGTGAAAAAGTATACTAGCTATAAACTGAAAATATACAGGGTGACTTTGTTATCAGTACCGATATTTTGCGTAAAGACTCCACTGATGAATATGAACAACTTTCACAATGGGGGCAATAGTGAAATCGAGAAAAAAAAATCAACTGGTCCATACTTTTGACCGCGCGCCAATTGAACTTTTGTATGGAACAGCTGTTTTTTTTCTCGATTTTACTATTGCCCCCATAGTAAAAGTTGTTCATATTCATCAGTGGAGTCTTTACACAAAATATCGGTACTGATAACAAAGTCACCTGTATATTACTGGCGAACAACTCTGTCAATGTGTTTAAATTCTAACTTTTGTGTGTTTGCAGGCTTGTTTATCACATCGAAGAGAGGAAGACGTTTGTTCAAGCACAACGGCCACAGCTTCTATGAACATAGAGTTAACTATAAAGGAGTAGGCACTTGGCGTTGTGCCTCATATGATATGCATGGATGTAAGGCACAGATCAAGATGTTAAATGATGTCATAATTCATACCCAAGGCACTCACAACCACAAGCCCGGTCAGCAACGAATAAACTAAAAAACTCTGTGCCTAACCATACTAATATTATTAATGCAAAAGTAACTTTGTCTGTCTGTCTGTTACTGCATCACGCCTAAACTACTGTAACAATTTGCATGAAATTTGGTATGGAGATATTTTGATACGCGAGAAAGGAGATAGGCTATTTTTTACCACTGGAAAATGACGCATTCCCATGGGGAATTTTAGGTGGGCCGATCGCTTTTACGCTTAAACTTCTGAACAGATTTAAATGAAATTTGGTAAGGAGATAGTTTGAGACTTAAGAAAGGACATGAGTTATTTTTGACCGCGGGAAAACAACGCATTCACCTGGGGAAAATTACTTTCCGAGGAAACTGATCGCTTTCACTACTAAATTACCAAAGATTTGAATGATATTTGGATAAAATTGGTATTACGGGAAAACAACGCATTCGCTATTTCCCTATGATAATCATACTTAGTATGGCCTCATCCCATCTCGGCACAATTCAAACATACATACAAAAAGTACAGGTCAGATTTTTTTTCATACTACTATCCAAAAAAACTATCTAATGCGGACGAAGTCGAGAGAAAAAGCTAGTATTTAAAGAAAAACTTAAAGTATTGTGTCACCAGGACGTCACTTACTAGATGATGGTCACTTTAAGGCATGAGGAAGGCCTTTAGACATAAATACATAATTATATCCAAAATCCCTAGTCGGCAATGTAAACACTAAATAACTAGGTGTCTTGCAAGCAAGCATTTCTTGATGCGTTAATATGTTACATTTTTTTTTTAATAACGCTGTGTGTGGTCAATGAGAATAAACAGATTGCGTTTGAATAAATTGATGGTCGCTCAGCACCATTCCTAGAGCACTATTAGCACTAGCTTCTGCCGGCGCTGCCAAAGGCTTAGAGTGAGTAACGTCTTAGACTTTACGCACCCTTACAATGACAATAGGCAACTATCTAAACTTGGGTACACTGGTAATGTCAAGTCATATCAATTACCCGAACTATGGACTTTGGACAAGCGGCTATACAAAGTATGTGATATAAGTACTTTAATCTCAGAAATAAACGTTAAAAGAAAAAAAAGCATTTTGATTCTGCCTTGGTTTATATCTGGCGTAAAAATTACTCAAGTACATGACTAGTGGCAGAACACAATGATGCAATTCTTAATTTATATTTTGGATCTTTGCAGGTGTCTTTAGATTTGCAATGTCGAAGAAAGGAAGACGTTTAGTGAAATTCAACAGTTACAGCTACTACGAAGAAAGGGTCACGACTAAAGGAGTAGGGGTTTGGCGCTGCTCCACTCACGTGCCCCGAGGCTGTAATGCGCAGCTTAAGATGCTGCATGATGTCATAATTAGCGCCCGGGAAACTCACAATCACGACCCTCCTGGTGCTGAACAACTATATGTCTTGCTTGTAGATCCAAGAAGTGCGTGAAACATCAAAAATTGCAGTAGTAAATTTAACCTCCTAAGGCGCAATTGCGGTGGCGGTCGCGTTTCCGCGGTGGCCTGCGTGCGCGTACGCAATTCGCGCGGTGTCAGGTTACACGTTACGTAAACATTTATAAAATCTTATTGGAATAAGCTATTATCATTCTGTAAAAAGCATATTGTTACTGAAAAAATTGCGTATGCTTGTATTTAAAAAAAAATGTAATCAAAAATGAAAACATAGAACCAAACAAATTCGTGGTAGGGTGACGACATATACGAAAAAAATTGCGAGAAAAAAAATCGAATATTAATCAATAACTGACAGCAACCGGATGTGTTTGCGGTCTATGGTGTAGAAACATCTGTTTTTTACTCATAAAGGTCAACATGCCCAAGGAATAAGCATTTATACACCTATTTTATTTTTCTGCAAAAAAGTAATTAAAAAGCGCCCACAGGTGGGCGCTTGGGAAAACTCATGCACATTTGTCAGCGCCCACCATCGGGCGCTCTGGCTATCCAAGGGGCAGATTTATTCTTTGTTTTTTTAAACAAAATCTTTGATTTTTTTTTTCTTATATGAATTTGTAGTTCAATAATATGAGTGTTTACGAGGTTTTGCCATATAATCGTTTTGACGTATTGTGACGTGCCGTGGTTAAATATATTTTTATTACGTTGTTTGTTTCATTCCAGCAGTTTTAATTTTAGAATTATAATTTAACTAGTAAACCCCGCGAACTCCGTTTCGCCACCAGATGGCTTCGTTTTATGTAACATTTCGTTTGGTGATTAAAAGAAGAAGTGTTTTTGTTTGTTTTATATTTGAATTTTCTTTGCTGTAAACCTCACGGAGCCCGAGACTTTTCCAACGAATGCAAAACCGTGGAAATCGGTTCGTGCGTTCTGGAGTTATAGCGTCCGGAAGAAAAACCCGACTTATTTTTATATAGTAGATTTTTGGGTAAAAATTTGGCCAGAAATTAGAAAAAGTTCTTAAATCACAAAAAATATTATTAATATTACATTTTGGTACTTGATAATACATTTGTTTTTATTGATTTTAGCGAAAACGCATATCACGCTCATCCACTCTGATAAATAAAATGCTAAATTGAATCAGCAGATCAGAATCAGAACTGAAATTTTCAACTTATTATAGTTGAAATTGACCTTTTTAACTTTATAAAAGTTATGTATGTACTGGGAACGTGGTAATGTCGTCTCTCATTCATTGTATGAAGTTAGAAGTGAAAAGAAAACAATGCATTTTCGACTTGGTTTATACCTGGCGTAAAAATAACTTACCTAGCAACCATAAGTAAATGAAAGGACCCGTGATGCAATTCTGAATTCTATGTTTTGGGTCTTTGCAGGGTTATTCACAACGTCGCAAAAAGGAAGACGTTTGCTAAAACTCAATAGTTACAGCTACTATGAAGATAGAGTCTCGACTAAAGGAATTGGGTCTTGGCGCTGCTCCACACACCACAACCAACGTTGTAAGGCGCAGCTTAAGATTCTAGATGACGTCATAATTTACGCCCAGGAAACTCACAACCATAACCCCCCTGGTCGGCAACGGGACCAATAAAGAACTATGTATCTTGTTGTTACAATAATTAAGAATAACGCTGTGAATCTTCTAGGACGTCAATGAAAATGAGCAAACTGCCGTCAATGGAGCACTGTTTCGGAATTTCTCAGTTATGGCTGTTAATCCAGCATCCATTTTGTAAAGTTCTACCTACTATGCGCGAGGGTGAGCGCGAGCGCTAACCTCTGGCTGGACACTGTCAACGAGTATTCTTAAGCGCTGTCAAGTAGCGATTAAAGTTAGCGTATCAAATGTGACGAACTTAGTGAGTAAGGTTTTCGGTTTTGCGCTGTACATTATTATACTATACCGAACGGATTACCGCAAGCCCAACACGGATCATTCAAATAGATTAAACCATTGACTTAAGTTAATTTGATAATGTTCCTACTGATCGGGACACTTATCTTTTCCACATCCTGGAAAGTAGAATTTACGAATGAAAATTTAAGAAAAAAAGTATTAACCACTCCAGTATTTATTTTATTTATTTATTTCCTGGAACTTAGTTTTATTTTTTGTTGGCTTAGTGTTTTTTCTTAAAACTCAATATTATTAATTGCACTTTTAAAAAGCACAAGAGTCTGACCAGGAATCTAGCCCTGTGACGCTATCCGGGCACATCATGCCTATAATACCGCTCAGCCGCCGACACATTGGCAAGCCTGTTTAATTTTGCAGGGGCTTTTTATAACGAGTAGGCTGCGTCATACAGTTGTCTAACACAGTCGCTTTTTACTAGAGCTACATATACATAATTCTAATAGGTGTTTTAGATTCCTAACACCAATTAATTGACCCGTAATGGAATATTATGTAGCTGTTCCACTTAGAACTTGGTTATACATACAAAGCTTACTTTTACTCAATCACTCACTCTTTTTCTGTCTTTCTCTCTCTCTCTATTCATCTTTCACTCACTCTCTCTCACATACACATGCACACAATGTGTTGTTTTGGCTTTCACGACTTATGATAAACCAGAAGTTATTTTGGGAAGCAGTTCTTGTCTAAATCAATATTGACTCGGCTACATGAGGTAACTATATCCTGTTTATAAAACAAAAATAAAGTAGAACTGAGCTTTAAATTTTTTGGTTCCCTTGTTATTTATTAAAGACTTCTTGTATTGCAGCAATATTAATGATGTCAACCAAGGGGAGAAGGATTCTGAACATTCATTAATTACGATAGTAGGTAAGTAAAAAGAATATAAAATTGATAAAATCCGTTGCCATTGCTCCATGCATCACAGTTGGCAACCGAGATGTAAGGCATTTGCCCATACTTAATATGATAGTAGCTCTTGATAACATCCACTCACATGGTCTCCCTACGAGTACCTAATTATGACGTCATTTTTTTATCGCAATTAGCTCTGTTTTTGCTATATTATCTCTATCACACAATAAAAATAGTGATGGAGCGTTTTATGGTGAAATTTTTCATAATCAAAATTTACTGATAGTTGATCAAACAAAAGTTATCTCTGTACATCCTCATCATTATCAGCCAAAGGACGTCTACTGCTTAACCCTTCCCTACGGTTTTCTACAGCGACAGATTGTGAGCGGTCTGCATCCAGTTTGATCCTGCGATCTTTACAAGGTCGTCTGTCCATCTTGACGGTGGACGTCCTACAGCTATATTCGATAAAAGTAAAGTCAACATATACCTAAATGTTGTTATTCTGGTCTTGGTACCCAATGGAGTTTATAAATCTCGAATGAATGAACTCAATGATCAATTTATATTTATAGATATAAGTAAGGTTTCAGATAATATTTTGTCAATACTTTATTTTGAAGCGTGGTGAGTCGTGTGATATAGTAAGAGTCAAAAATACGCCTTTTTTGAAATATTAATGAACAAAATAAATGTTTAAAAAATCACGCTGCTACATTATTTTTAAACTCTCTTTAAAAATAAATCAAATGTTTTGGGTAACCTATTGAGCAATATATAATACCATTTTTATTTTATTTTGCTGTCCGTCCATCCAACCATCCGTTGCACCGCGACCTGGTGATAGAAAGTAGTCTCAAGAACCGCCACATATAGCTAGGCGGTATTATTCACAGGGAAGAAACTCCCGAACATCGATGGATTCAGATTTTCAAAAGAAAAAGAGTGTAAAAGTTGAAAAGTACCATGGTAGTGCTCTACGCAACACAGCAGATATCCATGATGTAAGGCTTTTGATCTTATCGTTAAAATTGATAATTACTTATTTATTGACTCCAGATCAAGTCAAGTAAACAAAAAAGGAGTCAAAGATAGAACGAGCTCGTTAATGAAATAATATTTTCGTTCAAAATAAATAACAGATATTACATTGTTTAACATCAACAGTTTTTTTTCACAGACCCATTGCACACTGGGACTGTTAACAGCGATGCAGTCGCGATGCAGCGTCGATGCAGTCGCAAAACGTCAACGTTTACACACTTGCGCTACTTTTAGCATCGACACAGTCCCGATGCTATCGCGCTAGCGTCGATGCAGTCTCGATGTAGAAGCTGTCAATTGACAAACTATGTACTGTATATTGGAAACTGCATCGATGCTAACCAGCGTTAGTATCGATGCAGCAGCCAATACAGATACATTTGTCAAGATCCAGATACTGTATCGATACTAACGCGCGTTAGCATCGCGACTGTATCAATACTAAAAGTAGCGCATGGTTTAAAGGTAAAAATTTTGCGACTGCATCACTAAAAATAATTTTAAAAAAAAGGAAAAAACTGACTTCAAAACCAAATTGTGCTAAAAAGTCTAAAATAAACTCTTGACCCTATAAAGGCAAGAAATCCATTTTAGGCGAACAATTACTTTTTGGAGTCGGTGTCACCACAGTGACCATCTCAAGCATCAACTATCAGAGCACCGACTTAGGGTTATTTAGTGTAATGTAGTCTCCACCTTACTATATACCTTACTTACTACTACACCTTAATATACGTCATAAATAAAATAAGGTTTTTAATTTTATAACACTATTTTTTAAAGTATTTTATTGAATGTTTCATGCTGTACCTATACTCGTATATCTATTTAGTTCTCAGTGCAAAAGATTACAACACCTCTATATTTCAGTGGATATTGTATTCACAACGTCTCAAAGAGGAAAGCGGTTGATCAGAGTAGGTGATTTCACCTACAGGCTGGCTTCGGGCCGAGGGCCAAGGATTCGTTGGAAGTGTTCTACGCACGACAGCCACCGTGGGTGCAAAGCTTATATCGTCACTTACAACGATGAAATCATTACCATTCATGATGGTCACAACCACGCTGCCTCGAAGAAGACGCATTTTAAGTTAAGTCAAAGTTGAAGCTATTATGACGTAATCTATACAAATCGGTTTATCAAAATCAACTGCATTCCTTCTATTGGCTTATAATGATCGTAATCCCAAAAAATCATTTTCCCATACTAGTGTACCGATCAACTGACGCTAGTGTCCCATACAAAAAGTTGATAGATTTTTAGCAACAGAATCAGCACCGAGAAGAAATGCACTTAATTTTGTTGAACCCTGTATATTTTCTCTGGTAAAATTAGTGTAGCTTCAGAAATAGTTCTAATTGTTTATAAAGTAATTAAGTTCGAATATATTTTCATGCATTTATCTCATTATATTCTGCGTACAAGTAGAATAATAATTATAATAAAACTCTTTATTGAACAACACAAAGTAAATTATTCTTGAGAATAAACAGCATAAACGAAAATCGCAAACGCTGTTTTTATATCTATTCTATAGTACTTGTATCGTATCCATTAGCGCGAGTCTATGTGTGAGTTGTTGCTCGTGCGCAATTGAATTTAATTTAATTCATTTTATTTGCAAAAAACATGGTAAAAATACATACACATACATATTGTGGTGTTTATAAATACATTAAAGTTCAGCATGTTTTGTCTGGGTAAGAAGTGCAAATTTGTCATTTTGTTGGGCATGCTAGATTATAAGTCGAAAATATGTAGTAACTTCTGCCGCTATTTGTATGAGCACATTCCTTTTTTTCAATAAAGTTTAGTTTTACAAACCGAAAACGTTTATATTTTCTGTAATAATCGCTTATTTTACTATGACGCCTTTTCAGTGTATAATACTAAGAAAAAACCGGCCAAGCGCGAGTCGG
Organism: Pyrausta purpuralis; assembly: GCA_963924145.1. Lineage (NCBI taxonomy): Eukaryota > Metazoa > Arthropoda > Insecta > Lepidoptera > Crambidae > Pyrausta > Pyrausta purpuralis. The sequence continues at coordinate 29,079,792 of OZ001643.1, forward strand.
ACTCGCGCACTGAGGGTTCCGTGCCAACTTTAACTGAATTAGGGAATCCACTAACTTCCACTTAGTAAAATACCACAATATTTTGTTGATAGAAAATATAACTTTGTTTTTCATAGTGTTTGTATGAAGAACAAAGTTATGTTTGCGGTTGTTGAAAATTTGCTATATCTCAAAAACTTTTCGTTTGATCCCGTCCAGACCAATTTTCAAAGTATTTGTTAGGATCTACATTATTGTATTTTTTTTCAAAATTTACACTAGCTTAGTTTAAAAGTGACAAGCGTCTATCTATCAAAAGTTACACTTTAAAAGAAAATGGTTTTTCGAACCTCTATGTCATTAAAAGACCTATTCATAGACGCACACGCATAGATACAAGATACATCTTCCTACCAAATTTCAACATTGTTATGTTTGTAGTTACAGAACAAAGTGGCAGTGACATACGGACGGACAGACAGACGGACAGATTTGACGAAACTATAAGGGTTTCGATTTTTGTTATTCGGCTACGGGGCCCTAAAAAACACGCTTCCATAAGTAACCATCGAAAAAGGTCTTTGAAATGGTAAAAGGTTTAAAAAATGTAAGTGTATATGAACATATACTCGTATACACACACATATTGATTATTACGGTTTTACATATATTTTTATTTATTGTTTACCAATCTATACTAAGAGAAGAAAATCCATGACCATGACACTTGTGATAGTGCTGACAATCTGTCAATCGAAACTATTAAGTAGCAATCTCATAAAAAACGGACCACCGCCACCGCTAGAATAGTTCTCGCGCACTCGGGCCCGAGTGTTCGGCACTAAACGGTTAACTACTCAACAATTCTAGTATTTTATAATTCATTTATTAATTAATAAAGTCATCGATTTAGCATGTAGTGTTACAGAAACCATTGTATAGTGTCCAATGTAAAATATAATTAATAATAACAGTTGATTTTAGATTCAAATTCACAACATCTCAAAAGGAGAAGCGGAATATCAAAATGGGTGGTTTCAAGTTCTGAATCTCTTCGTACAGAGGTCCGAGGGTTCGTTGGACGTGCTCTACGCACCAGCTTCACGGGAGCCGGGCGCGCATCAACACAACCCACGATCAAATTGTTAGTCTCTACACAGAACACAACCATTTTTATTTATTTTATTGATTAAAATCTAGATAAAAATATTCTGCTTTTGCTTTACAGACTTGGCAGTTACATTTCCGTATGTCTACAATATAAAGAGGCGTATCCGTAATATTAATTTGGCTGTTTTATTTGACAAAAGACACGATGGCGGTGCACAACGCCCTCCAGTACTGCTGTCATTCACACCATAGATGACTTCATAGTATCAGTCAATGAAAACCACTTTCACACTCAATGAAAAAAGCTCGGATGTCATTAAAAAAAACACAACTTGAGTAAATCTAGTAAAAATTAAGTCTCGATCTTGGACGCAACCCATTCACATTAGTAGTTGAATTCACGAATTGATAAGGAAAATAAACGAATTCAAAAGGAATACACTAACTATCAAAATTTTACAATTGGTTTTTGCATATTGTATTCCCCGCAAATAAGCGTTTGGTTCAATTTGATTTAAAACAATCATTATGTTTTTTATAAGTTAGATTAGATACTCTCCAGAGGTAGAATTGTGTAAAGCAAACGTATTTATTTGACAGTTCATAACGTACGGTATGATCTGTGAAACCTCAGAATCCTAATTAGTCTTATTCAACCGTAAATTTTATGTACTTCTATGTGATGTCAAAAAGTTATGAAACTACTTCTATGTATTATGCCACTTGTTTTATCAATAAACTAGCAAGCTTTAATATGTATATCAGATTATCCAAGAGCGCAGTACATTTTGTCTCTCCGAGGGAAACGTATGCTACTATACAACGGTCAAAAATTTCGTTTCTCTGTACGTAGTCAGACCAAGGAACGGTGGAGATGCTGCAAACACTTTTGTCGAGCAGTCATACATACTGTAAATGATAAGATTATGATGATAAATGACAAACATACACACTTGTCATAAAAATAAATAAATTATTTGACGACATGTTTGGCGCTCCTGACTATTACACCGGCGCCATCGCGAGTTTAAGGTAAGTGCTGACATATCCCTTGCGGGGATATGTCAGTGTGATGAGCACGAACATTATAGGAGACGCCTCCGACATAATCGTTGTTTGGTATTTTAAACATAAGAAAGAAAATTCATTACTTTGAAACAACCACAGTTGGTGTGTTGTCTGGCGCATATTTTTATTTGAATTGTATATGTAATATATTATATTATAATCGTTGAAAAAGTTGCTTATTGGATGATGTTTCATTAAAGTTCAGTTTATTTGTTAATTAATTTATTGATTTTAAAATCGTCGATTGACACAGCTGCAGCCTTTCAAGCTGTTTTAATTTAATGTTGTTTTTTTAGATGTCAAAAGTGAGACTAAGAAATGGCGTCAAAGCTTAAGTCACCGACGGGAGCAAAAGCGGTTGGCAGAAAGAAGACGGAGGGAGAGGATTAAGAAACATCCTGAATTATACCTACTAGCAAAAGAAAAAAACAGACAAAGATACCAAAAAAGAAAAGCCGAGGGAAAAATTATTCCGTTGCGTGAAATGAGCAGTCAAGAAAGAGAGCTAGTGAGGGAGCAGAATCGCTTGAAAAGCAGAATATTTAGGAAAAGAAAGAAGTATGTTATCGATCGTCAGTCTCCAGTCACTTCCGAAGATCCACTTTCAACATCACCGCCCATCTTAGTGCACAAAGGATCTGAATAAAAAATAATTTTATCTTAAGTTCAAACCAGCTTCTCATTCTAGCCTAAGTAAAATAAAACAAAAAAAATGAACGTAAATTTTTGTGATAGAAAATTGATGCTCCAAGAAAGTATATCTAGTAAATAGCCAGGATTCCTAGATGTAAATTGGTTTAATTAATTCACTATTAATGAGATAACCTAGTAAAACCTAAATTGCATTAATTAAAATTTCAAACTCACCTTCTGAATCGTTTGAAGTAGTTGCTACATTATTTGACACTTTTTTGTTTTTGGGAATTTACCACATCGCAACGAGAAAGGTGAAATCTGAAGTTTCAAGGGTAAACGTACTATACTTTATCATCTTGTGACAGCTGATTGATAAATCGATGATAATGGGCAGAAGAAGCGATGGCTATGTTGCTGATATTATGATATGCGCCTTTCATTAATTTCGCGCTGTCGAGCGAAAATCCACACCATCGAGGACACAGTTGTTTTGATCAGTGGAGAATATAAACATGCGCCAATTACTATGATTAAAAACTTTTGCCCATTTATTATAATTGAATAACTCTACGTTGAAATCAAAACAATGATTACCTGAATTAAAAATATAAACAACCATTTTTAAAGCTGTCATTTGTTTTTAGTTTGTGCATGAAGAGTTTAAAATTATAATAAATCCTGTTTCGCAAACGTAATTCACCTTACTATTAAGTCTAGAAGTGGTAATACCATATTTGTTTTGTAACAACTCATCCACCTTTGAGTTTGTTATGTTGTTGTATACTAATTTGTTATTATCTACCAAGGCTTCCAAAAACGTGTGCAAAATTTCGTAAGTGTATGTTTGTCCTAGGATCTCTAGAAAACGAGACGTTATAGCGACGTTAAGTTCCCCTAATGCTTATAGATAAACTTGTAGCTATAAGAGCTTGATTGACATATAATGATAATGATACTGTATGAACATGTTGATTCACATACGAAATATAAACACGGCATTTATGTGAGTAAACTATACGCGGCATTTGCTGTTTTTTCTGTTTACCGTAATTACTGCAGCTGTGTCAATTGGCACACAATTTCGGGATCCTTTTACAATCATTTTTAACTGTAAATTTTAACTGTCCATTTACAATACTAATCCCTTTGATAAATGTGCAATGCCATTGTAGCCAACAGGCGGTCCTTCTGCTTTGTATAAGAAACAATCCTAACTGTCTGTATTACACAATTATTTTACCGTTTTATGGCCGGTCTTTACATTATTAAGCCAATGCCCGTCGCTTTATTATTCCTGTGAACTATCTCTATTGTCCTATAATGACTTTTTCTTACTGTTATTTCGGTCGTCGTGTTCATATGGCAGAAAAGAGAAAAAAATGGCGATTACTGAAATTTTAAGTTGAAGAAGAAAAAAAATGGCTGCAGATCAATGAAGCTTTTTTTTTCATACATCTCACAAAACTAACTTATGTTGTTTAAGGGTGGTGAATCTTCCATCACCAATCACTTCACGAATGGCTAGTAGCGCATGCATTTTATTTACTCCAATCTATACTAATATTATAAAGCTGAAGAGTTTGTTTGTTTGTTTGTTTGTTTGTTTGTTTGTTTGTTTGTTTGAACGCGCTAATCTCAAAAACTACTGGCCCGATTTGAAAAAATTTTTTTACGTTGGATAGTCCATTTATCGAGGAAGGCTTTAGGCTATATAACATAAAGATACGACTCATAAGACCACAGCAGAAATGAAAAATGTTGCGAAAACGGGAGAAAGATATTCCTTTTCAGAGCTTCCGCTGCATACGCTGCGGAAACTGCTTAAGTTACACAAAAATCATGTATGACAGGATTGTTCAGCATTAAAAGTTCTATAATAAAGTCCGTGACAACATATGTCTATCTTTTATGGTTGACTTACTACAACCTTTTTTATATTAATAAATTTGTAAAAAAATTATGCATTATTTTTAGAGGTGTATTATACACACAGGTGTTTATTCTTATCAAAATAAATACATTCATCATCACGAGCATTTCATTTAGAACCAAGTTGCCCTTTATATCATTTGATTTCAATAAACATCTTAGGAGCTATCACAGTTTTAACATAACTCCGCACCAAAATAATGTTCGCAGCTTAAGTACAACGTGTGCTTGCGCTAATATTTATAAAGCTGAAGAGTTTGTTTATTTGAACGCGCTTATCTCAGGAACTGCTGGACCGATTTGAAAAAATATTCTGTGTTGGATAGCTTATTTATCGAGAAAGGCTTTAGGATATAAAACATGACGCTGCGACGGGAGGGGAGGGAGCAAACTCAAAACGCGCGGACGAAGTCGCGGGGACCGCTAGTAATTCATAAAGATGAAATAAGAAACCAAAAATTTGCGCACGGGCGGGACTTGAACCAGCAACCTTTTGGCAAACCGGGCCAAACGCTCTTACCAATTGAGCTACCGTGCTGTTAGTCCGACCCTGCGAAATTTGTGGTTTCTTATGAAAACGTCAATTGCGTGACGCTTAGCGCCATCTAGCCGTCTGTTTATGAAACAGACGGCCCAAGCAGTTATTCTTTACAGAATAAATTCAACTTGGAAATTGATGTCGCTTCGCTATCTAGTGCTTTAGAATGTTTTTAACACTCACAGTGTCATATTTTATATTCATAAAGATGAAATAAGAAACCAAAAATTTGCGCACGGGCGGGACTTGAACCAGCAACCTTTTGGCAAACCGGGCCAAACGCTCTTACCAATTGAGCTACCGTGCTGTTAGTCCGACCCTGCGAAATTTGTGGTTTCTTATGAAAACGTCAATTGCGTGACGCTTAGCGCCATCTAGCCGTCTGTTTATGAAACAGACGGCCCAAGCAGTTACTCTTTACAGAATAAATTCAACTTGGAAATTGATGTCGCTTCGCTATCTAGTGCTTTAGAATGTTTTTAACACTCACAGTGTCATATTTTATATTCATAAAGATGAAATAAGAAACCAAAAATTTGCGCACGGGCGGGACTTGAACCAGCAACCTTTTGGCAAACCGGGCCAAACGCTCTTACCAATTGAGCTACCGTGCTGTTAGTCCGACCCTGCGAAATTTGTGGTTTCTTATGAAAACGTCAATTGCGTGACGCTTAGCGCCATCTAGCCGTCTGTTTATGAAACAGACGGCCCAAGCAGTTATTCTTTACAGAATAAATTCAACTTGGAAATTGATGTCGCTTCGCTATCTAGTGCTTTAGAATGTTTTTAACACTCACAGTGTCATATTTTATATTCATAAAGATGAAATAAGAAACCAAAAATTTGCGCACGGGCGGGACTTGAACCAGCAACCTTTTGGCAAACCGGGCCAAACGCTCTTACCAATTGAGCTACCGTGCTGTTAGTCCGACCCTGCGAAATTTGTGGTTTCTTATGAAAACGTCAATTGCGTGACGCTTAGCGCCATCTAGCCGTCTGTTTATGAAACAGACGGCCCAAGCAGTTATTCTTTACAGAATAAATTCAACTTGGAAATTGATGTCGCTTCGCTATCTAGTGCTTTAGAATGTTTTTAACACTCACAGTGTCATATTTTATATTCATAAAGATGAAATAAGAAACCAAAAATTTCCAACATCAATTTCCAAGTTGAATTTATTCTGTAAAGAATAACTGCTTGGGCCGTCTGTTTCATAAACAGACGGCTAGATGGCGCTAAGCGTCACGCAATTGACGTTTTCATAAGAAACCACAAATTTCGCAGGGTCGGACTAACAGCACGGTAGCTCAATTGGTAAGAGCGTTTGGCCCGGTTTGCCAAAAGGTTGCTGGTTCAAGTCCCGCCCGTGCGCAAATTTTTGGTTTCTTATTTCATCTTTATGAATATAAAATATGACACTGTGAGTGTTAAAAACATTCTAAAGCACTAGATAGCGAAGCGACATCAATTTCCAAGTTGAATTTATTCTGTAAAGAATAACTGCTTGGGCCGTCTGTTTCATAAACAGACGGCTAGATGGCGCTAAGCGTCACGCAATTGACGTTTTCATAAGAAACCACAAATTTCGCAGGGTCGGACTAACAGCACGGTAGCTCAATTGGTAAGAGCGTTTGGCCCGGTTTGCCAAAAGGTTGCTGGTTCAAGTCCCGCCCGTGCGCAAATTTTTGGTTTCTTATTTCATCTTTATGAATATAAAATATGACACTGTGAGTGTTAAAAACATTCTAAAGCACTAGATAGCGAAGCGACATCAATTTCCAAGTTGAATTTATTCTGTAAAGAATAACTGCTTGGGCCGTCTGTTTCATAAACAGACGGCTAGATGGCGCTAAGCGTCACGCAATTGACGTTTTCATAAGAAACCACAAATTTCGCAGGGTCGGACTAACAGCACGGTAGCTCAATTGGTAAGAGCGTTTGGCCCGGTTTGCCAAAAGGTTGCTGGTTCAAGTCCCGCCCGTGCGCAAATTTTTGGTTTCTTATTTCATCTTTATGAATATAAAATATGACACTGTGAGTGTTAAAAACATTCTAAAGCACTAGATAGCGAAGCGACATCAATTTCCAAGTTGAATTTATTCTGTAAAGAATAACTGCTTGGGCCGTCTGTTTCATAAACAGACGGCTAGATGGCGCTAAGCGTCACGCAATTGACGTTTTCATAAGAAACCACAAATTTCGCAGGGTCGGACTAACAGCACGGTAGCTCAATTGGTAAGAGCGTTTGGCCCGGTTTGCCAAAAGGTTGCTGGTTCAAGTCCCGCCCGTGCGCAAAATTTTTGGTTTCTTATTTCATCTTTATGAATATAAAATATGACACTGTGAGTGTTAAAAACATTCTAAAGCACTAGATAGCGAAGCGACATCAATTTCCAAGTTGAATTTATTCTGTAAAGAATAACTGCTTGGGCCGTCTGTTTCATAAACAGACGGCTAGATGGCGCTAAGCGTCACGCAATTGACGTTTTCATAAGAAACCACAAATTTCGCAGGGTCGGACTAACAGCACGGTAGCTCAATTGGTAAGAGCGTTTGGCCCGGTTTGCCAAAAGGTTGCTGGTTCAAGTCCCGCCCGTGCGCAAAATTTTTGGTTTCTTATTTCATCTTTATGAATATAAAATATGACACTGTGAGTGTTAAAAACATTCTAAAGCACTAGATAGCGAAGCGACATCAATTTCCAAGTTGAATTTATTCTGTAAAGAATAACTGCTTGGGCCGTCTGTTTCATAAACAGACGGCTAGATGGCGCTAAGCGTCACGCAATTGACGTTTTCATAAGAAACCACAAATTTCGCAGGGTCGGACTAACAGCACGGTAGCTCAATTGGTAAGAGCGTTTGGCCCGGTTTGCCAAAAGGTTGCTGGTTCAAGTCCCGCCCGTGCGCAAATTTTTGGTTTCTTATTTCATCTTTATGAATATAAAATATGACACTGTGAGTGTTAAAAACATTCTAAAGCACTAGATAGCGAAGCGACATCAATTTCCAAGTTGAATTTATTCTGTAAAGAATAACTGCTTGGGCCGTCTGTTTCATAAACAGACGGCTAGATGGCGCTAAGCGTCACGCAATTGACGTTTTCATAAGAAACCACAAATTTCGCAGGGTCGGACTAACAGCACGGTAGCTCAATTGGTAAGAGCGTTTGGCCCGGTTTGCCAAAAGGTTGCTGGTTCAAGTCCCGCCCGTGCGCAAATTTTTGGTTTCTTATTTCATCTTTATGAATATAAAATATGACACTGTGAGTGTTAAAAACATTCTAAAGCACTAGATAGCGAAGCGACATCAATTTCCAAGTTGAATTTATTCTGTAAAGAATAACTGCTTGGGCCGTCTGTTTCATAAACAGACGGCTAGATGGCGCTAAGCGTCACGCAATTGACGTTTTCATAAGAAACCACAAATTTCGCAGGGTCGGACTAACAGCACGGTAGCTCAATTGGTAAGAGCGTTTGGCCCGGTTTGCCAAAAGGTTGCTGGTTCAAGTCCCGCCCGTGCGCAAATTTTTGGTTTCTTATTTCATCTTTATGAATATAAAATATGACACTGTGAGTGTTAAAAACATTCTAAAGCACTACTCCAATAATTTCTAAAAAGTCAATTATCAAAGACATTTATCTTTGATTGATAGTATACCTTTTTGATATTTTAGATTTCTAAAGTGACGTAAATGAAGCATTAATAAAATAAGATAGTAAAATATCTGCATTACAACTAATAGAAAATAAAAATATGACATGACATTATTTTTGTAATTTGTAAGCTAATAACATAAAAATATAATTTAAGTTGTAGTAAAGTAAATAATTGCATGCTGTTGGCAATATGGCTAGATCCTACATTCATAGTAAGATCATGATAAAGTATATCTAAATGTATCAAAATGCAAATAAATATTCCATTCAATTCTACCTAATTTTGGATTGTTTGAGATTAGCATATTTTGTGACACTCTGTATACATACCATGCGAAGTGAGCGCCTCTGTCTGGAAGATGCGCTGCAGCGGCGGGAAGTACACAACCAGCATCTGCCCCACCAGGCTCAGCGTCACCGCGATCAGGAACATTCTATGAATATAAATATATCGTTTTAAGTGGTAATATTTAAACTGTGTGTTTGTAAACATCATAGAAACAGGGCACTATTGTATCGGAAAATCTAGATGTTCATTTTTGATACTTTTTAGTTCAATCAGGTATATTTACACTACGGGTAAAGTGTTACTTACATAAAAAACGGTGTAGTAGTTGTTGAGATATTGGTAATGACTAAAAATCACGAATTAATATGATTTTTAAGGCTTATCTTTTTTAATTGTTTTCCAATTTAATTAAACATTAATTAAACAAGTAATCACGGACACTACATAACTAGTTTCTTTTTAAGTTGAGTTTGTCACATCAAGAAGTGGCAACAGGATGATTAAATATCAAGGATATACTTTCTACCTGCAAACGACAAGCAGGCACGGGAAATTTAGGTGGAGCTGTTCGGCCAACCATTACTGCAAAGCCAAGATCCATACTATAGAAGACCGCATCGTCGCTGTGAACGGCCACCATGATCACACCCGGGTCGACTCCAGCACCCACAGTCTGAAGCGATCTATTCAATCTTGATAAGGTTTCGCCCCGATAAGTTAAATCGTCTTTTTATGTGCTGCTTTATTATTTTATAAAAATACGTTGTATTGAATAATACTTTTTTTTTTTAATTATTCAATAAATACCCTAAACCACGAATTAAGCGTATTTCAAGCGTTGCTCGTTGGACTCAAACTATCACTAAAGTGATCTCCCTTTTCTTATTATGTGACTTGGTTTTTCATAGAATTTTTATAAAGTAAAAAGGTAGAGTATGCGGTTGTTAAAAATGTGATATATCTCAAAAACTAATAGTTCGATCTCGTTTATACCAATTTTCTTTGAAAGTATTTATTAAGATCTACATTGCGTATTTTTTCAAAATGTTTACTAGATAAGTTTAAAAGTAAGACGGACGACCATTTTACCACTTTGGAAGCGTCTACCTCTCAAACGTTAGACTTTTAGAAAACTGATTTTGAGACCTCCATGTCATTTTAAAAGACCTATCCATAGATATCCCACACGCATGGGTTTGACAAAAACAAATTTTTAGGTTTTAGTTTCATGTATGGGAGCCTCCTTTAAAGATAATTATTTTTTTAATGAGAATCGTGAAGCGGTTAGCAGGATACATCCACTCACCAAGCTTCAACTGTGTAATGCAAATAATTACTGAATAAACTGGCTGTGACATACGGACGGACAGTTGGACTTGACGAAACTATAAGGTTTTCATGTCTTTCGGCTACGGAACTAGTCTAGGCTAGACTGGGTTGCTCTTGTCTAGACTAGATTGAATCGCTCTGTCTTGTCTGTCTCTTGTTTTTTACGTCGCACAAGAATTTATACTTTGCATGTTCCAGAAAAACACAACGAAATTTAATGTTTTAAATAATTTTATTAACTTGTTTATTTTTTTCAATTTGTTTCCCAGAATGCGAATACATATTATCTAAGCGAGGAAAGCCCATGCTTCGCATGGCTGGATACACATACTACAGGCAATCGGTTTATAAGAACTCGAAGATACGATGGTTGTGTACCATCCACTCTAAGGGATGTACCGCCTCATTGATCACGTGCAAAGATAAGCTATTGTCAGTGAGGAACCACCACAACCATTTGCCAATACAATAGAATAACCTGGATAAATTGTGGAAGTTTATAAGAAATTACGTCATATCAGATTGACTAACTAACTTCCTTTGATGATATTGTAAGACGCTATTATAACCGTGTACTCATAATTTTACAAATTAAATAATAACACAAAAGTATTTTATAAGGTAAGTTATATTAACATTTACCTAATACAAATTGACACTTTGTATTTTATGTTGCACTATCGGACCCTACGAACTATGTCTCGCCCTCGGCCCTGTTCCGCCCCGGTCCCTATCTGAAAGTAGGTAGGTCTTAAATTTCATAATTTTCCACGCGGTTTATTGATTTTTTTTCATGATATCCTTCTTCTGACAATAAAAAAACATATTTTTGAAAGAATAAGTGAAATCAGTCCAGCCGATCACGCATAATGCCATGACTACGGGAAGTATGTTTTTTTTTAAATACAGGGTGCTGCTTTGGTCAGTGACATCCAACTCGGGGATGATAATATAAGTTATGCTTATTTAAAAAAAGGTAAAGTTAGCCTGTAACGTCCCACTGCGGAGCAAAAGCCTTACTTCAACTATGAGGTAGTTTGAGGCATACTCTACCACGCGGGCTCAGTGCGGGTTGGTGGAGGGGTGTTTACAAGGCAAGCGACTAACCCTGCTGTCAGACGTTATCAACGTTATCAAACCGCCCATAAGGCCTCTGACTAGGCTTTACGACTAATATTTAACGATATTAGCTGGTACCAACGGCTTAACGTGCTTTCTAAAGCACGGAGATGCTCGTGATATACGTCACTTATATGGTCGGAATGGTCACCTATCCAAACACAACCGAGGCGTAGGTTGCTTAACTTCGGTATCACTACCAAAGCGCTGCTACCACTGTAACTAAATATTATATGTAAGTTTTAATACAAGAAAAACTCTTCACAACATTTTAAAAAAAACTAATGGGGAATCTCGCACCTTCGCGCGTAACTCGCGGGTATCTACGAAATACTACGCCGTAGCGTACGAAGAGGCAACCTGGCGTTGGTAGTTTTGCCTCGCTCGTTAGTATCACAATAATTAATTTATTTTGTGGTTTTCTTTTCCATTAAATAGATATATATAGATTGTTGGTTGATCGTATGCCATCACCATCATTACTAGCCGCAAAACGTCCACTACTGGGCGAATGTGGTCTTGTGAATATAAATGTTCTGTATAAATTAAAATGTTATCTTAATAAACATTGTTTTCTTTTGTAATCTTGTGTTTTAGTTAGTTTTTAAAAAACACTTTGAATTACAAATTATTATAGTTACTCGCTTGGAAAGTTTTGTCTCGACTAACTTGTCATATTTTCTCTACAGTGCCAACATTCAAACCAACAGGCAAAGGCGGTAAACTCCTGGTGCTAAATGGATTTCGGTACGGTAAACATGCGCAATACGGCGTCAAAATCACCTGGTACTGCACTCGACGACGCAAGAAGTGCCCCGCTGCAGTTTACACGGTACACGACATGGTCATCAAACGAAAAGAGAGTCATAATCACCCTCCTAATGATAAGTAATATTATTAAAAGCTAATTGGAACTTGTGAAGTAATAGATGACGTACACTGCTTTAGATTTTAGGAATATGTAGGCGATCCGAGAAGAGTCTTAAGTGGTACGGGAAGTAAAATTCCCTGAAAGTTTTTTTCTTGTATAATCTAGGGGTTTCTTGCATCATTATTTAACCTCTAATTTACACTATTAAAATATTTTAAAGCTAAGTGCGCCTTCTCTATCCCTGTCAACTAGAAAATCTTTAGCTTTTGATCTAAAAGCCTGATATTTCAATATTTTTTTGTTTCACTTTCAGCCAGCTGGCCAATAATAAAAATGACGAATAAAAGAAATACAATAATCGTTTTCGACGGATACCGATACTCTAAACACACAGTTTCCGGTTTAAAGACGAGGTGGTAGGTACTGCTATTTGCATCACTAGAAATGCTCGGCAGTTCTTTACACTATTGGTAACGAAATGATCAAACATGATAAAAATCATAATCATCCTAGAACTGATTAGTGAAGTATTTTTTGTAATTGATTTTAATGATTCGAGTATGTTTTCTTCTTATTTCTGAGCGTATTATGAAACCTTAACAGATTGATTTGATTGATTGATTGTGAACTTAATTGTATATTTATAATACTATAGGTCATTCGTTTTATTGTTGATTCTAGTAATTTAAAAGCCGGAGTTCATAGCCTCGCGAAAAGGGAGTCAAATGTTGGTCTTCAACGGTTACCGATATTACCACGATTACGTCAACTCTTACTTGGAAGATACTCTATATCTATACTAGATAGGTACAGATAAAGCTCCTAATAATAATACACATTCGGAAAGCACTCTATGTGATGTAACCTCTACTTATACCGACATTGATTCTGATTTAGGCCCGATTCCGTGATCGAAAGTTTGAAAGTAATGGTTAAATGTCGTTAGGAACCAGCGATTGAATCTGTACGATTGTTTGTATTTTGAAGAAAAATACTTGAACTAAATGTCAGAGTGTCTATTTTAACGACTATTGGTTAAGACATTTTTTCTTTCAAACAAATAAACGTTACTATAAAACCGCTGCTGGCAACGATATTTAATCATTACTATCGATCGACGAAACTGGGCCTTGTCGAGGGGCAAGCAAGCAGTTATTATGTTCATGCTAAGAGGTAAATAGCTAATATTAATACAGCGTACAAACACGAAACCATTGGTTTTCCAAGTCATCAATTTAAAGAAGATGCATATGTTTGAGAAAAAAAGGTGTAAAAAGAGGACGATGCGTTAGTTGCTACGCAAAAAAACGAGAAACAATGAGTAGCGGTGATGCAGCTAAAAATTTACGATGCGACGTCAGTTATGTAGAAAGATATACAAACTAGTTCTGTTTAAATTTAACTAATATTTGCAGTTGAAACACTAACAAAGGACCAGCTTGAGAGGCTGGTGGACATTTTGTAATCCAACTCTTGGATGGCAAAGGGCATGGCAAGTTTGGTCTATGGAACTACGGAAACGGTTTCGACAGACTTCGATCGAGGTAGTTCTTGAACTTAACCCCCTAAAGTGGGATCGAGGTGCACAAAGTCACCCGACCAATGGCGAAAGTTACTTTATAAAAGGTAGTATATATTTGACAAAAACTGCCATTAAGAATCACAAAATCTGGCTATTATCTTATATTTTTGCATTCTTCATGACTGATGGCTGTCATAATTTTTCAGTATGGCAAGCCAAGAAATGGAGCACAAAGAGAAAATACCTTCAAATTACTGCCCTAGGTCCTCCTGCTAGTGACGAGAATGCTCAAGAACTAAGTGCAATGGAATTGAAGATACTCAACATGATGAATGCAAATGCAATAATTAAAGAGCTTCAAGCTGAAAAAGGCAAATTACAAAGTGACATTGCACAGATAAAGCCACAAATTATGGTTTTAGATAAATCGTCCAGAAGTTGTAACCTAGAGATAAGCTCATTACCTGAAAAGAAATCTGAAAACCTATTGCATTTGCACCGATTGCTCTAACAGATATTAAAGCCATTCGTCGTGTGGCTAAATTGAACCCATCATCAAGTCGTTCCCGTAACATCATTGTGACTTTGCCATCGAAACGGCACCGTGACGAAATCATCTCCGCGGTTCGCAGATACAACAAAGAAAATCGTAAAAGTCTACTGAATTCTTCCCATGTTAGAGTGGTGGGAGATTGTTGCCAGTTGTACGTGTCTGAACATCTGTCACCCGAATGCAAGGAACTTCACGCTGCTGCGAGGCAATGGGCCAAAAGCAACGACTAAAAATTCGTCTGGGTTAGGTATTGTCGCATTTACATTCGCAAAAATGAAGAGTCCCCCGCAATATTTATTAGATACTAATACCTTGTCACGGTTGGCTGGAAATCCAGCTTAGGTAAAGTTAAATTTAAGTAGCTTTTAAATTGTAAACTGGTACTTTTAAGGGTTTTGTTTTTGGACAAGCTTAATATATTTTATCAAAACGTTAACGGAGCAAGAAGTAAGACACATACACTTCACACAAACTTTTTAAATGAAAATTACGATTTAATATGTTTAACCGAAACCAATTTTAATATCTCTGTGTATGACAGAGAATTGCTTGATGATCGCTACTCTATCTGTAGAAGAGATCGTGATACTACACGCATTAGTAAATATAATAAGCAAGACGGTGGCGGCGTCCTAATTGCAATAAAAAAAGAGTACTCTGCCGTTACACTCAGCCTGTGGGAAATCGAAATGGAGGATCTCTGGATCAGTGTATTACCACCTAATAATAAGGGGCATAAAACTAACGTTTGTGTCTGTTATCTTCCTCCGTACCTACATCAATAAGATCTCAATTTTGTTTACCAAAAACTTCAAACGAATATCTTGCACGCCGGCGAAAATGAGTCATTCTTAATATTTGGCGACTTTAATGTACCTAATGTCTCTTGAGATATGTCTCCGGATGGTGTTGTGACGGCCAGCTACGAGGAAATGCACTACAACAGCACTATTTTACTAGACATTCTAGCTATTTGCAGCCTGTCGCAATACAACTGTGTAAAGAACGACATTAACAGGACTTTAGATCTCACTTTGAGTACCACGTGCACAATGAACATCTCAGTTGAATATTCTACTCTTAAAAGAGATAAATATCATCCAGCGCTACTTAATGAGTGCCAACTATTAACTCCTCTGAAAAAACTGAGGCCAAATCCGTCTAGTCGCTTAAATTTTTACAAATGTAATTATAATTTAATTTAACTGAAACTTAGTGACACGAACTGGGCGGATCTTTTGTCAGACGCCGATGTTAATATCGCTACAAACAAATTCTATCAAGTGTTTATGTCATTGCCTACGGGAAAAAAATAAATACCATTCGCGATACAAAAAGTATGAGAATCCGCGTGACTACGACACGTTCTCTCTTCTTCGTGCCAGAAGCAAAACACTGATCAATAGTTGTTACTCAGCTTACGTTAATTTAACTGAGACAGCACTGACAAAGGATTTCAAAGCTTTCTGGTCGTAAATCAATGGCAAAAGGCGTAATGAATCTAATATTCCTGAACGTATGACGTTTAAATGGGAGAAAGCTTTTGGTGCTCAGGAGATTTGCGGCAGGTCCTCGATTGCGGCACTTGCGACAGGTGTCGACTCACGACATCAGTCAGTCATGCAGAGTCTTATCTCATATAGTCCTAACGGAAAAAGAATTCTCTCAAAACTCAATCGTATTAACCCGCGAAAAGGTCCTGGCCCTGACGGAGTCCCTGCTAGATTCCTTAGAGAATATGCCGATGAACTGTGTCAACCGCTCAAAATAATGTTTAATAAATCACTTAGCAGTGGCGTTTTTCCGACTCAATGGAAGGTGGCTAATATCGTTCCCATATTCAAGTCTGGTCATCGAACATGTTGCGAGAACTATAGACCTATCAGTATTTTATCAGCCATTCCTAAGTTGTTTGAGTCTCTCGTTTTCGATCATCTTTACTTTTACCTTAAACCAATGATATCTAATAAACAACACGGTTTTGTCAAAAACAGATCAACTGTTAGAAACCTGCTCTCTTTTAAATCCTACTTGTGCGATGCTTTTAATAACCAAAGTCAAGTGGATGCAGTGTATACTGATTTAAAAAAAGCGTTCGACAAGGTCGACCACGGAATTCACGGTAGCTTGTTGCGATGGCTGCAGTCATATCTTGAAAAAAGAAGCCAGCTGGTAACCGTTAAGGGATATTCCTCTGAACCGATCTTCATAAAATCAGGCGTTCCACAGGGTTCACGCCTGGGTCCTTTATTGTTTATTGTTACCTTTATTAACGATCTTGTTGAAAATATTGTGTCACCTTGCCTACTCTACGCGGATGACCTTAAAATTTTAATAGGATAGAAAGGAATGATCAGATAGGGCAGCCAAGTCATTTTGGATAAGGCGCACATGCCTTATCCAAAATGACTTGGCTGCTCAATCTGATTGGTGCAACTGTAACAATATGTTCCTCAATGTGTAAAAATGCTATACGATATCATTCACTATTAAAAGAAATTAGATTGTAATAACTACATTTTAAAGGCACAACATCTTCGAGGAAAATCCGTTGCCAGAGACTTAGGAGTACTGTTCAATGAACAGCTTAGCTTTCGTCGTCCTGTCGCAGGCTGTCGTTCGAAACTGTTTGTTAAATACAAACAGTTTCGAACGGGTTTACCCGCGTAAATTCGTACCCGTGGCAAGGAGATTGACAAATTTGGTCTCCATTGCCGTTATTGTCACACGTCGTGCGCGTCACCCCCAGGGAAATCCCTTAATGACGCTATCAAAAAAACTCTTTCAACCATGAATATTCTTTCCACGTTGGAACCACGGACTTCGGTTCATGATGACAGCAAGAGACGAAACTTGACAGCCTCACGCTCTTACCTTGAGAACGAACGGTTCGGATTTAGTTTGGGTTGCAACTTGTGTAAATACTTTGCCTCCTCCCACCTTAGAGAATCAGCCCTCAAAGCTGAAGCAGCGGGAAAGTTGGCTGAAAAAGCCAAGCGTCACAATAACATTTCACTTGCAAGTGGTTCTGTATTAGTGCCATTTGGCATTGAACCGTATGGACCTTGGAGAGACTTCTGTTATATTGGTATTTGAAAAATTGCACCAAAATCATATTTTGTTTCGGAATAATATTAAAAAGTTGTTTCCTACCTCAAAGGATTAGCATAGTTTTCAACATAACGTCAATGCAACTACAATTATTAATAATCCCCCTAGCCAATTTTGACTACAATGGCCAGTCACAAAAACAAATCGACTGCACGGGACATATTATAGTGCACAAGTGTGTTCGCAAACACAGGTGCACTCTCTATTACTTTCACTATCATGACACTAGAATGACGACCCGTCTGGTGTAGTGGTCGAGAAATCGCCTACTACGCAGCGGGTGCGGGTTCGATCCCCGCACAATACAAACATTTGTGTGCATGAACATGTCTGTTTGTATTGGTCTGGGTGTTTTCTATGTATATCATGTGTGTATTTACAAAAAAAAAAGTATATAAGTATTATATCCGTTGTCTGGCACCCATAACACAAGCTTTGAGTAGCTTACTTTGGGGCTAGATGGCGATGTGTGGGAATGTCCAAAAGATATTATATTATATTATATCATAGCCCGATGGGATAGAACTCTGACACGACTGGAGTTAGATCATGCGCAAGAATTACGGCTTTACGTGCTTTTCCGAGGCACGGGGGTGAATCACCGCCAACTTCTAAACTCCGGGCTACCCTAAAAAAATTTTGAACAGCAAAACCCGTGTATATATCTTTTGGCCCGACCCGGGGATCAAACCTCTGGCGCAGCCGTCCCTTTAAAATGCGACTCTCTTACTGCTCCGCCACCAAGGCAGTTATGAGTAAGCATCATTAGACTCCTTGCAACTCGAAAACGATTTAATCTTCACTAATATTAAAAAAATCATAAATATGAAAGTAAATCTGTCTGTCTGTCGTTTGTCGCCTGAAAAAGGACATAATCTAGGCATATGCCTGCTTTGTAATGCGAAATTAGTGTTGTAAGGGGTACGAAAGGGGGATGAGGGGTGTTATGGAAGTATCGTCATATTCAAACTAGACGTTTGAAACGTATATTAACGACTCTTGATTAGATAAACGTACTTAAGGTACTACTTATTTGTTTGATTAGCCTAAATATTAGAATTGATTGTAACGGGATTGCTACCATGTACCTTTTTATTTTTGAGTTATATATTTCAGAACTGTTGCAAGTGCCATGGTCATGGCGTAACTAAAGTTGTTGCGAGTAAGCTGTTATTGGCAGATATATCGGTCTACCCTCCTTCGAAGTCTTTTATTGCGATCACTTGTAGTACCATTGTTCACAAACTCACTATTTTCTCGCACCTGTTCTCGACATACAACACTCACAGTATCCACACTCGAAACAATATTTTGCCGAAAAATATAGTTTTTGCATTTACAAATCACTGGAATCCAGACATTAGACAATTTAAACCCATCCTCACGATTGAAATTTTTGTACTTTGTGATTTCGATCGCTTCCCTAACCAATCTTGGTATGTAATGGCGTTCTGTCGAAATTATCTTAGGGATATGGAACTCAATCCAGTGATTTGGACCCGATTCTAACAAATGTTCCGCAATTGCTGACTTCTGTTTGTCATTGTTTTTGACCGCTTTTATATGTTCCTTTATTCGGCATGTAATAGTGCGTTTAGTTTGGCCTACGTACGAGCTACCACAGCTGCAGTCAACTTTGTAGACTCCAGGTTATTCTGAAGGAAAACTGTCTTTGGGAGATCGCAGACATTGTGCTACTTTTCTTAGTGGAGTCAAGACAGTATTGATTGAGTATTGATTAAGAACATTGGAGATCTTGTCTGTCACTCCTTTAATATAGGGCAGAAACACTGGTTGCCTATCTACCCTGTCTTTTTGGTGTCTCATTTTGTGTCTTGGTGGTAACTGCCCCTTATATCCATTGCTCCGTAAGACCTCTTGGACGTGCTCCAGCTCCTGATCTAAATGTTCTTCATCACGCAGATCATAAGCTCTGTAACCACAGAGTTACGATGCCTAGGGTGATGATGAGAGGTGGCTTTGGGTAGCGGTCAGTGTGAGTGGGCTTTCTATAGACCGAATGACTCAGTGAGCCATCATTCCGCACACCGATTTTGACGTCCAAAAACGCTATACTTCTGCCTTCTTCTGTCTCGCAAGTGAATTTAATCTTGGCGTGTATCCCATTTAAATTAGTGAGATGAGCATCCACATCTTGTTTGTTACCCTTCAATATACAGAATACGTCGTCAACATACCTCTTCCATAGTTTAATTTCTGTGGGCGCTGTAGCAAGGGCTTTCTTTTCGAAAAACTCCATCCATATATTTGCCACCACTGGAGCTACCGGGCTGTCCATAGCAACGCCATCTATTTCTAGGTAATACTGACCCTGGTATATGAAAAAAAATGTCGACAGACAATGATATAACAATGTTGAATACTGCATTGGGATGTTATGTTCTTGTAACTTCACCTTTACAACCTCCATACAATCTGCTATTGGTACATTAGTGAAGAGTGATTCCACGTCAAAACTGACCATCAACTCATTCACTCATTCATAAACCTTGTTTTGGTGCAGAATTTCTATGATAGCAATCCCGTTACAATCAATTCTAATGTTAATGACCATGTAAGTTTAAATCAATATATAGCCTAAATAATTCAAAAATCTACCCAAAGTCACTATTCTACGCAAACGAAGTCGCAGACATGGCTAATTTGTAAATATGTTCGATTTTAGTTTTAAGTCTTAGTTTCTATTTTGTCTTAGTCTAATGAACGATTGTACTTTTGAAATTGCTGGCTGTATTATAGTAAAAAACTTTATCAAAATACGTTTATTGGTTTTAGTGTGAACAAGTTACAAAGATCTGTTTTCATAAGCATTCGCATGTATTATATATAAGTAGGACAAAGCTAAGTACAATTGTTCCCCTTTGCGTGAAACATAAACCTTAAATAGCTGTATCTTATTTTTTAAAACTCAATCTTCTGATTAATCGAATACAAGAAATCTAAACAAATATTCCATAAAAATGTTTTACTACGTGCATTGATATTTATACCTGAACACTTGATAATAAGTTATTAATTATGTTACAGATGCACATTTCGTCCTCTCGATCAAAGGCAAAGCAGTCATTGTCATTGACGGATACCGATTCTACAAACACAAGGTGACCGGGGGGAAGATCAGGTGGCGGTGCGCTCTTTATAGGAGGAATAAATGTAGATCTATACTTTTCACCATCGAGAATAAGATAATCATTCGAAGAGGGCATCATAATCACCCGTAGAATAAAAAACCGCTGGAACCAGTGTTGTGGTTTGCGCTCCTCTGCCACGACGAAAGATTGAAACAGATCTAACCATCCGTAAAAGGAACAGCACTGTATAAATTCGAGACGTTTAGTATGAAACTCCATACAGCAACGTGGCATAAAGATTGTTGAACGTTGGATAATGGCAACGTTTTACGACCTCAAAAGCAAGTCATAAAAGACGCAAACATTTTATATTCTAGACTTTACTACATTTACTGTAACAATTTACTTGAATATTTTTAGTAATTAAGTTTTAGCCACATATAAGTATATAAATGATCGTTTATTTATGAGTGCACAAGTTATTTCTTACAAACTTTGTTAGTTTTGAACAAAGATGCGATTGTCTAAATCAATCGTATCCATTTGACAGTTCAAAACGTACGTTATGATCTGTCAAACAGGAAAGAACAAAGCGTTTGACACATCATACCGTACGTATTGAACTGTCAAATGAATACGATTGTTTTACACAATTTCACCTCTGATAAGTTTGTACAACTGTCAAAAATGTTCTGTCTCAAACATCACGCCGCGACTGTATCGAATCTTAGAGTAGCGTAGGGTAACTGTTTCGATGTTGCATTCACTGCAGTCGCGACATTGACAAATTATGTACTGTATATTGGCGACTGCGTCGAAACTAACGCGCGTTAGTATCGATGCAGTCGCGCTTCTCTATCAATACTAACGTGCGACAGCATCGATGCCAAATTAAATCGGTTCATTGCGTGAGTCACAATGCTGTCTGTATCGATTGAAAACTTTTGACAGCTTATTTTGATAGTATTATATCTTGATTTTTATAGTTCTAACAATGGCAAAAAAGTAGAACGCATGAGCGTACATAGAATAATTGTCTTTATTTGTTCTAAATTATAAACGTCAGTAGCTATACCGAGGCACAATGAATACTAAATTTACTAGAATAATTACCGGACAAGTGCGAGACGGAATAGCGCATTTCGGATTTCCTGCCTACTTTAATTGAATATAAGGGATCCCCTTGAAATGTGTTTTTTTTTATTTTTTTTGTTGACGTAACTATTAAGGGTCTATTATTTTACTATTTGGCTACGGAACCCTAAATAGCTTTCTTTTTGACACTGTTAATTACGGTGCTTTGGATTAAAACGATATCATTCTAGTGCCGGACGTAGTCCTTAGAACTATTGAGGCCCAGAACTACACATGTCTAGTAGTAGATATTTTGATATAACTTTGATTATTGATATAACTCTTTAATTTGTAAGATTGTTATTTGTTTTGTAATAATGGTGCCCACTTGAATAACGCGCGTCGCAAGCTCGACGCATATTACTCGCGCAAATTTAAAGTTTATATTTGCTTTAGAGATTTTATTTATAATTTGTAAATTTAATTGGAAGGAAATTAAAAAAGATATGCTATATTACAGTAGACACTATATCACTAGAAAACTAACTTAAGGTCTCTGAGCTGAACTGCGGACGGATGGACAGATGGACAGTTGACATGGCGAAACAATAAGGGTTCCTTCTTGGACTACGGAGGAGTGTGACAGTAGAACATTACCCAGCTGTAGGATGTATGCATAAATCTTTATTTATTCATTAAACTGTTTAATTATAATTTCAATATACCTCTGCCTTTTAGAACATATTGCACCAAAAATACTTTTAGGTGCATATGAGATAGAAAACTTTAATACCATGCTATCTTTACTAGTTTACAAAAAAAACATTTTTTTCAGGTATTCTATATAAAATGGTGGAAACCTCAAAGGGCACTCATCTGATAATGATAAACGACTATACATACTATAAAGTATATGGACAAGTGTGGGTGTGTTCCAGCAGAACTACATTTCGATTTAAAGCTAAGGTCAAATTGAGTGCAGATCGTACTATCATATCGTCCAGTTTGACCCATACACATCCTGCAGCAAAACATCATATCACGAAAGATGGGAAATATGTCAAGCTGTGAATGAAAATTGTGCTAACAATGAATGACATAAAATCTAACCAACGAGAGCATGATCCTAAAAGATTTAAAATAAATTAATAACTTTACTGTCTAACAAACAGAATTAAATGTCACTCTCATATCGTGTCAAACTTTTACAACCGCAACGCCACCTGCCGAGAAGTCAGGCTTAAACCGAATGACATCAACATATTATTATTATTATTAGCTTTGTTTACGTTGCAAATAGTTTTGCACTACGATTTACCATAAGATACTGGCGAAAAACTCGTATTGTTAGGTTTCCTACACTCTCCAACACCCCGAACGATTTTTTTGACAATATCGCTAGATTACGCACTGCACAATACTTTTATAGAGTGGACTATAGGATATCTCCATAGATATCCTATGTTGAATTTGGTTTAGTTTTTTGATATTGTTTAAAGACTTTGCTTTAAACAATATTAAAAAACTAAACCAAATTCAGCATAATGACCAAAAAAACTTAAAATAACGTTTTCATCTTATATTTAGGAGAAACACATTCTTTTGGAGTCTGTGCATGATGTGTGTAGTCTGTTTGTAAACTTGACATCATGCTCCAAATCCAAAATAATGTGTTTCTCCAAAATAGAAGATGAATACGGTATTTTAAGCTTTTTAGTCATTTATTTCAATTTATTTTAATTTTTTGTTGCATATTTGAAAAACACTGAACAACTTAATGCGTGACAAATAAAATTATTGCCTTCAAAAACTGACCAACAAGCTAACGTACTCTAACAGTCTACGCACACAAAAACTACTGGACCGATTTTGATGTAATTAACATTTTATCACTGTAAAATACAAACATTCAATTATACAAATATGCATATATACACTTACAAATAGATACATAAATTTAGTGCTATGTACTTAGGCAGTCCTTATATAAATAGTTAACTATAAGTTCACGTGAGGGTAAGAAAATAACATGGAAAATGATTTTTCATTTGTGGTGTACTTTTAAACGTGTTCTTTTTCCTAGATGTACTTACCATTAACACGAAAAAAATGCGAAACACTGCTCAAAGCTCAAAGCAGGTATGGAAGTACTTGCTTTTTAAATTGCGCATTGTAAGTTTAATGTTATGCTTCGTTCTCGTTTTGCAAACTAGTGCATAAGTGTATAATTATGACATTAATAAAAATAAGATTTCTGTCTGTACAATAAAAATGAATATGTTTTTGAAAAGGAGCTTGACAGTTTTTGAAACGGAGCTTAAAAAGAAACTACCTACCTGAAATAATTCCCGACCTCAAGCATAAATCAACGGAACTTTATTGTCTTTTGCAGAATTGGATTTCAAAATAATAAATTCATCGAGAGGAGGTTTCCTATTGATGATAGATAGTTTTACATTCTACAAACAAGGGTCTAAAGGAAAGATGTATATATGCACGAATAAGCATACACATGCATGCCTTGCCAAAGTGAGTTTGGAAAGTCCTACCAAAGTCGTTGCAATCAATCTTGAGCACAACCATAGTCCACCTGTCTACCACGTCACTAAAGAGGGGAGATATGTAAGAATGAGCTAAATGAGATGCCACTGGGCACAGCTTACGGCGAAGCTACGAGCGTTGCCGTGCGTGCTGTTCACACTTAAATGTAGAACAACGGAGTTGCGACGCTTCGCAATCAAAGCGTCGCGACGCTCCGTCATCGCGCGACGCGACGCCTCAAAGCATCGCAACTGTTCGTGTGGTATTGCATTTACTTGTTTTGAGTGCCGGTTCCAACAAATAGACCGCAGCCGTCGCTGTATCAGAAGTTAAGAACTAGTATTAGAATAATTATAATCTAAGTAAGGTAAATATCAAGAGACTAATGAAACATCTAATATCTTAATCTGTAAAGTAGTTTGTTTAATATATTTAATTATTATTATGCAATACTTTATGATGTTATTTTGTAAGTCTAAGAGCCCGTGGAAAGTCGACCTTTACCGATCTGATAACTCGATTAGACATATTTCTGATCAAATATATTTCTACAAATTATAGCCTTTGATTACTTACCAATCAATAAGTGATCATTGTTTTTTTTTTTAATTTAGTCAAATTATTTTTATTACTCTTAATATTACCGAATGAGTTTTATCTCATTGATAGTTATTGACGATAATTATTGTAAGTTAATTGAAAAAAGACTCTATCGTCAGGTAATTTTTATAAATTGTTACGTCACACCGCCGCAGCCAATCACAGCGCGCCACCCACGCCAGCCAATCATAGCCAAGCCATGCCACCGCTCCAACTACCGCATGCCTGCGGTAGTGGGGGTAACGCCATATGAAGCCCTGCAAGCCCAGTTGGAGCTGTCTGACTGCTGAGCTCACATCATAAGCAAAAACTCTGCTCGTTTGTTACCCGAAAATAAATAACACCTATTTGTTACTGCGTTGGCTCTTTTTATTTATTACCACTGCTTCAAATCAGAAGTGGGATAAATAAAAAATAGCCATGAAGCGCCACCACGACGATTCCTCAACGGCGGGCCGCCTTATTCGCCCGCAAGGATGGCGAGATTCTTCACGAGAAGAAACCCTGGACATAAGCGACGAACAAGATGAAGATGACTCACCTGCACCTGGGACTCCTCCAGCCAAGAAACTCTTGAAAAAGCTTTTGGAAACGGAGGTACAAAAAGCCATTCGTGATCTAAATCAAGAAATTCCAACCATTCCAAAAATAAAAGAACATCGTGCAGCATCACTGATTTCCGAGTTCGACCCAGACAGCGAAGAGTGCACTACCGCATCAGCGTGGCTGAAGAAAATTGATCAACTTGGTGAAATTCACGGTTGGAATGATACTACGAAGGCGTTCTACCTACAGGACAGATTGCGAGGCCAGGCAAGAAGATGGTACAACCGGCTCGATGAGTACGACTACTCCTGGGAAGACTGGAAAAACATGCTCATGCGCGCGTTTCCCAGACACCGTGACTATGGGAACATGTTAGAAGAGATGATGAACCGTAAGAAACTACCCGCAGAGTCTATGACCAAGTATTACCAGGATAAGGTCGCCATGTGTTTCCGGTGCAAGCTCTCTGACACTGCGACCGTTTCCTGCATCATACGTGGTTTGCCGTTGTCACTGCAAGCAAACGCACGAGCATACCAATGCGAGAGACCTGAAAAATTGTATGAAGGCTTCCTCTGTGCGTTAGATGATTATCAACCGCCATCAACATCAGTGGGAACACGAGCGCCTCCAAAAGACTCGAACATTCGCCGGCCACAGACAAAAAGTTAAGCTTAATTGACACTGATGTCAACCCGTGTCCACGCTGCAAAAAGACTGGTCACATACTCCGTAATTGTCCCTATCCAGACTCGCGCATATGCTTTAAATGTGGCAAGCAAGGCCACATTGCCACACGTTGCGCAACCGCTGTAAAACCTGCATCAAACGCTGATGAGAAAATAAAGGAGATCAAGCTTCTACAAAACCATAACAAGATTTATGAAAAAGTGGCTAGAGTGAATGGCACTTACGTTAAATCCTACATTGATACTGGCAGCCAAGTCATCGTACTGTCTACTCACATCGCGAAGCTACTGAACCTCAAAATCAGTTTATCAAGCATCATCCTCAAGGGATTTTCTGGAGAACCGTTGCCAAGCCGAGGGGAGGTAGCTTTCGACCTCAAAATCGATGACGTATGCATCCCCTGCACGGCTCATTTAACAGATGTAGATATGGGAGCTATCGGTCTGCTCATCGGTCAACCTATCATCAATGGCGATAACATGACCTTAGTTGTCAGTGAAGGCAAGGCGACACTTAAACAAGACAGCGACTTCACAAGACATATGGATGTGATCGAAGAGCGTACCCGTTTCAAGGTTGTGACTTCGGGAAAAGAGTGCCTGCTACCTGGACCTTCCATCATTAAAGTCAACGTGCTGGACAACGCTGAAGACAACGATGTCGTCACTACGCCGCAACATTTTGAACTGCGAGGAGTATCCTACTCGATTCCTGCCACCCTGCTGCGAGGCGCAGCAGGGTTCATCAAGATCATCAACAGCGGCGCGCAAAACATCGCCTGGGAACAAGGTGAAGTGCTGACCAGAGCCGAAAGCTGCGTCGCTCCACCGCCGCCCAAAGTTCAGGTTAGTCAGCAAACATTCACTTTGCCAATAACCCCTTTAGCCAACGCTTATAATCATAGCCAGCCTACAGCATCCGTGTTGCACACTAGCTTAGCTCATATCAGCACTATCGGGGGTGTAAAAGAAGACGAAATAAAATCAGGCCCATTAAATACAGATGAATATGATAGTTTAATTACCTTATTAACTAACTATAGGGATTGTTTTGCAAGTAAAACACAAGATTTAGGTTGTACAAATTTATTAAAAATGAAAATAAACTTAACAAGTGAACAGCCAATTTATCGCCAACCTTACCGTTTGTCGCATAGCGAGCAAAATATTGTTAGAGATAAAATCTCTGAGCTATTAGACGCAGGTATAATCAGAGAGTCGGAGTCCTGTTTTGCTTCTCCCGTTATTCTCGTAAAGAAAAAAAATGGTGACAATAGGCTATGTGTTGATTATAGGGCGCTTAACGCCATCACCGACAAGGATAGATATCCTTTGCCCAACATAGATGACCAGATCTCAAAACTGGCCGGTAAAAACTTCTTCACGAGTCTTGACTTAGCACAAAGTTATCATCAGGTGGAAATCGATCCTGATGATGTACACAAAACAGCTTTTATAACACCTCAAGGACACTTTGAATACACTCGCGTTCCATTCGGTTTAGCTAATGCACCATCCGTTTTTATGAGACTCATAAATAAAATAGTTAATTCCTTACGCAATTCTAACAGCAGTTTGAAAACTGGGGATAGTGACGGTAGTTCGGAAATACGTGACAGTTTGTCAAACGAGTGCGAAGTATTAGCATTTTTGGACGATTTGTTACTACCTTCTTATGATGTACAATCGGGTTTACGAATTCTAGAAAAAGTTCTCAATAAACTCCAATCGGAAATTAGCAATAACTATGTATTCTTAGATGACCGATTATTTAGAAAAACTTTGCACGGGAATCGTCGTTGTGCCTTCATTAGCTCGATGGAGGTTAGTTCAAATGCATCATGATGATATCGGACATGTGGGCCTGCAGAAATGTATGGATTTGATAAAAAAAGATTATTGGTTCCCAAAAATGACTCGTTTTATCCGGAAATATGTTACGGCCTGTCTTCATTGTGCCTATGGTAAAGGTGATTATGGTAAGAAGGAAGGTAAATTGTTTCCTATACCCAAACCCACAGATCCGATGCTCATGGTGCATGTTGACCATTTAGGCCCCTTTTGCAAGACATCTAAAGGCTTTCAGTACATGCTCGTAATTACGGATGCTTTTTCAAAATTCGTTATAGCTGAGCCTACCCGAACGGTTAATTCCGTGGAAACTATTAGAGTTCTCAAAAAGGTGTTTAGTCTATTTGGGTACCCTGATAAGCTTGTGAGTGACCATGGTAAAGCTTTTACGAGTAGGTACTTTAAAAAGTTCTCAAACGATAAACAATTTAGACACATCTTGACTTCTGTTGCATGCCCGCGAGCGAATGGCCAAGTAGAACGTACAAACCGAACCATACTTAATGCGTTGCGTGCAACAGACCCCAGCGACGCGGCTAATAATTGGGCAAATTGCCTACCTGATATACTCTGGGGTATCAACAACACTAGAAACGAAAGCACAACTTTTAGGCCCTATGATCTTATGTTCGCCAGAAGTTCCAGGCCGCGCTGCGATGTAAGCACTAACGAAAGTGAGCCCGTAGTAGTTAGGCGTAAGAAAGCTAGTGCTCATTTGAAGGTAGCCAGTGATAGGATGAAACGCAACTTCGATAAGAAACGTAAGCCAAGCCGTATTTATCGTAAGGGTGATCTAGTTCTATGGCGACAAGCCCCTACAAGTAGTGCAGCGAAAGTGA
Source organism: Pyrausta purpuralis (assembly GCA_963924145.1). Taxonomy (NCBI): domain Eukaryota; kingdom Metazoa; phylum Arthropoda; class Insecta; order Lepidoptera; family Crambidae; genus Pyrausta; species Pyrausta purpuralis. The sequence continues at coordinate 29,108,737 of OZ001643.1, forward strand.
ACACCAAGCTTGATGACATTTACTCTGGCCCATATATAATTTCTAAAATAATTGGTAATGACAGGTACAAGATCCGAAGCGTCAAGGGTCTTCGGGGCTATAAGGCCTATACTGGCCTTGTTGCGGCCGATTCCCTGAGACCTTATGTCAGCACGGTCCCTCTATCTGATAGCGCCAGTAGCTCTGATGAGCAACTTGAAACTGAAGACCTGATCGACTTACTGGAGAGTTAACCAAGCTTCCTCCCATTGCGGGAGCAATCCTTGTTTCAGGACGGCCGAATGTTACGTCACACCGCCGCAGCCAATCACAGCGCGCCACCCACGCCAGCCAATCATAGCCAAGCCATGCCACCGCTCCAACTACCGCATGCCTGCGGTAGTGGGGGTAACGCCATATGAAGCCCTGCAAGCCCAGTTGGAGCTGTCTGACTGCTGAGCTCACATCATAAGCAAAAACTCTGCTCGTTTGTTACCCGAAAATAAATAACACCTATTTGTTACTGCGTTGGCTCTTTTTATTTATTACCACTGCTTCAAAATGTATGAAGTATTTTTACTGTGCTGAATGTTTTAAATAAAGCACATGTTACTCTATAGTGAATATAACTCAAAGTTTTCAATGATAATTTATGACAAATAATGAAGACATGGTAAAGGTTGCCTGGAAGAGATCGCTTATAGCGATAAGATCGCCGAAGTTGTACATTTTCTCGAAACGAATTTATCATGAACCTATGTGATGTGCAATAAAGAGTTATATTATCTTATAGTCTTTAACAAGTGCTGAGCAGCATAGTAAAACTTAATACAGACCACTGTATCTGTATCCTCGAGTTACCAGATCGATAAAGGTCAATCTACCATGGTTTCCTCTAATATAACGTGTTGTACCAATAAAATATTTTAATAAATGATCATTCATTAACATTTATAGATGACTTCTACCATGATAGCTAATAAAACTCACACTACTTTTGTTTTTAATTTTTGAAATAATAATCAGTAAATCAGTAAATATTTCACTAACGTGTAACATATAAATTCTTCCTGTATTTGCTTATGATATTAAAATCAGGAGTATTAAATACATATACCTACGAAACCTTCAAAGCGGAATGTATCTTCTGAAACACTATGATCATAAATAAATGTTTCTACTCGTAAAGAGGCTTGATGGCCCAAGAACCCGATGGCTGGTTTGCCGTTCCACAAAGTTTTAAGCTTTAAATGTGGTTGTATAATTTCATATTCCTTAGGCGTGTTGACTTTTATGAGTAAGGACAGATGATTCGATAGGTACTGTGAGAAAGCGTAACGTCGCTGTGATCTCCATAATATGAATGTGTATTTGTGTCACGATCTGTGATAATATCCTATGTAAATAAATAACAATAAAACCACTTAACTTTGTTAAAGTCAATCTCTATTCAGTTATGTTATTAACCAATACTTATTTGTACTTCACAAGATTCTTGAATATATTAGAAATTATAATAGCATACGCGAAGGATCGAAGGAATATATCAATTGTATGAATATGACAAACGTATAAGTGTTTTTACATTTAAAATACGGTTTTATGCGTAGCTTGAAACCTCTACAGTACCATGAACAGTAAAAAATCCGGTTGCCGTCAGCGTCTACTTGACTTATTAATTAAACTTGACTTATTATATTAAAACAACTTCATTTGTTTTTGACTAAAACTGACAAATCTGACCTTAGTGATGAGTTAATGGCCAAAATTAAAATATTTACCTGCAATTTAAGTTTTTTTTTATAGTTATTTAAAAAAATTACAAGCATAGTCTACATATTCAGGAACAATACACTTTTTACAGAATAATAATAACTTAGTTAGTTAGTTAGTTAGTTTGGCCGGGGTTTTATCCGCACTTAGCCACACGATCGGGCCATTGTACGTATGTCCCTCTTTTTTATTCTAACCACCCCAAACTTTCCCAGAAGGCTAGCAATCTGCCTAGATTGCTAATGGCGTCCGGGAAAGTGGCTGGGGATTTGATAATATTTGCCCGTTGTTGCATCACTCCTGTGATGCAACAACGGGCAATATAAATATACGGCAAAATATTCTCAAATCCCATGATAATAACTTTCAGGAATAAGCTTATATAGAAATAGCTTATTAATATATCTTATTGCAGGAATAAGTTATAATCCAATGATAATAACTTATTCCTGCAAGAAATTATAACTGAGTATAATCTGACATCGCGCGACTTTCGCGCGATAACGCATGCGCACGCGGTCCGACACTGATGCTTCGTTTTATCGCGCGATAGTTGTGCTGTGGCCTCGGAGGACTATCCAATATATTATTATATGATTTATAAATTACTTACTGATTTCTTTATTAAAGTACTACTTAAAACCGCTATAAAATATCATCCATATCAATATTGTTTCAGAATCACAACCACTTTTGAAAAAAATACCATTGACACCTGCTGAAAAACAGCGCCGGTATTGAGAAAAACTTAAAAAGGACCCGAAGAAGTATGCCGAATATAAAAAGAAGAATTTAGACAGTTATTACGCTAAAAGTTAGTAAAAGATATGACGCCGGAGGAGCATCAAGCAGCTAAAAATAAATGGAAAAGCATTAAAAATAAATGTCGTCGTGAGAATATTAATAAACCAGCCACCCAACATAGGACGATATTGGAAGCAATCAGAATCGCTTTGAAAGAGGAAATCGATACAGATAGTAATTGACTAAATAAAGATTATTAATGTGCTCTCCGATCACGGTGGCCTATCTCACCTGAGATGAACTACGTGTATCTGCACGGGACATTCGAGTACTATACATTTTATCTAGTGCTGTTTTAAGTTCTCTCTGAACCTTAACTCTAATAGTTGGGAAAAATAATACTAGGACTCAGTCACATTTAACAAAAGTACAAAAACCCTTACAAAAATGTAACGATTGCGTATCTGGTTAGGGATAAAAGGTAGGAGAAGTTTTAAATGATAAACTTGTAACCTAAAAGCATCGTATTTGTTTATAAGACACGATACAAAAAGGAAACGAGCTCAAAACGTAGCTGTTACTGAATGAAGATTATGGATAAATAAACGAAATTTCAGATACTGCCTAAAATCTGGAACTCTATTTTTGAATCATTCGCGTTAGTATTTCGATTGTTTCTCGTCTGGTTGTTAAAAAAATAAGTAATCTTTTTTTATCATTCCCTATGGCTGTAAACTGATTTTCAATCGGGTCATATTGACGCGAATGATTCAAAGGTAAGGCCCCTGGGACCTCTTATTTAAGCTTGATTACTTACTATACCATGCATAATACTTTAATGTAATTACTTTATTCATGCCTACTGAACTATTGTTGAACTTATTATAAGTTTCAATATTTACACTGTCATATTAAGAGTAATTCATTAATTAATTTACCTATGACGACCTCGGTGGTGTAGTGGCTAAGCATGCTGGTTTCAAGGTGTCGCCGCTCCGAGGTCCCGGGTTCGATTCCCGGTCGGGTCAATATAGAAATCCAAATTTTATATAGTGTCTGTTGTGTGTGTACCACCCAGTGGTACCACAACGGTGGTAATACAACACCCACTACCACCGTTCTGTCTGATTTCCATAACACAAGTGCATTAGCTACTTACTTTGGGATCAGAGCAATGTATGTGATTGGTGTCCAATAACTTTAAAACTTACTTATTTTACTTGAACCTGAATGACTTATTTTTACTTTGAAGTAAGAATTTTATCAGTAATTCATTTTAAGTTCATAACTTTACTTCATAAACCTGTAAATCATTTAATAACAGCGTTGGATGTAGTGTTTTGGAGAAATAAACATAACGGTGAATTTTTAATCAATAATGTAAAATAAATGTAATATACCTACTCAAACAAGCTACATGTAAGGTTTCAAATGGTTAGTCTAAATTATGTATTCAAATATGTAAGTAACTTCAATAAATTAAATAAATTATAATTGAACACTGATAACCGATCGCCCTGGAGGCGTTTTGCGATCCAACTTTAGCCGTTAAATTTCCAGGCAGCTCAATTCCGACTCAGTGTAATCGAATATTATCATTATAATAATAATACTGCAATGGTACGAATATTAATATTTATGTTGTGCAGTTACAATATTGTTGTAAATATCATGCGAAATCGCAATTGGAATTGCTTATTTTACAGTAAAGCTGAGCCGCTTACCTATCAAAAGTCAAAACTGCATCGCAATACGCGCCCTGATCCCAACGTAAGTAGCTTATGCACTTGTGTTACAGAAATCAGAAACGGTGGTACCACAACACCCAGACTCGAGACAATGTGACAAAACTAGAATCGGACCCGGGACCTCGGAGCGGCAACGCCTTGAAACCCAACGTGCTTAACCACTACACCACGGAGATCGTAAAAATAGGTATTCGTAGTGTTTCAAAATTGCAACCGCCGCTGGAGATTAAAAAACTGATAAGGCCTGCCAAAAAGCAACGCTACAAGGAAAATAATACGGAAAATACAAAAAATATGCCGAATTCAAAAGGATATAGAATGTAAACAGAGAGTTGGTGTAATAAGAATGTGAAGAAGCCTAAAGCAGACATACATATCCAAAAAAGTGACGAGCTCCGAGAGAATGTAAATATATACCCAATTTCTCAACATGGGTCAATTATGGAAACAAATAGATTCATTGTAAAAGAGGAAATAGAGTGTAATATTGATTAACCCAAAATAGGAAATAATAAACTTCGGCCTAATCCAAAACAGCTGCGCGGGTCATTCGTAAGTAAAATATTCCCCACAAACTCGATGTTTTCATAATAATCTGATTTTTACGTGTTTATGCGATTAAACACTTTTAAACATGTTCAATTTACTTTGTTTTGTAAGTCTCAATAAAATTCACTTTACGGTGAACAACTTGAAAAAACAGTTCGCATTGTTCGTTTTTGCCATATGTTGTTGAACATTATCACCGCAGAAAAGCTGTAATCTTACCTACCTCGATAATTGTAGTATGGAAAATGATTTTTTTTCAAGTTATCGGTACATTCATAAAAGTTTTTTGTAAATTCACTTTCAAATATGTATATCCAATATCATTATAACTAACGCAGACACATTGTACAATATCGTTTAAAACTATCAGAGTCACTACAAGAATTATATCGACTTGACTTTATTTAATATAAATACTTTTAAAGTCTTATTGTGTAGCCTTAAAAATATATTTAAGTACGCTTTCACTGGTTCCTATTAAATCATTTATTTTGGTTTGAAGATTTTTCATTTCACCTTTACAGCCTCTTATTGCCACCGCCTCTAAGTGGCCACTGCTCTGCTGCCATCAGATATGATCCGTTCTAATCTATCCCTTCTCATGTATTTCAGCAATCAAGTACTCTATGGTTGACACGGGCCGCGGTGGAAAACTGGTCATGATAGGAGGATACACCTTCTCAAAAATGAATAAATGCAAGGTCTGGACCTGCTCTAACAGATACAAGCAAAAATGCCAAGCTAAAATCAAGCTTGACGATGACATGATCTTCATGTACTCTCTGGACCACAACCATCCACCGCCAAGTTTTCGTATGAAGAAAGACGGGACTTATATGAAGATAAGGGATTAGAACTCACCACTAGATCAAGTGATTCCCGATACGACGCTTATGTCACATATATTTATCATGTTTTCATAAAGACTACTTGTTTTTTTTTAAATCACTTGCGTCAATACTGCTGAGTAAATTTTGACTTGTTTATTGAATATAACACATAATCAAACATACTATTATAAACAATATAACAACGTCGTGGTATGCTGTGTTCAAGATCTCAGCCGCTTAACTACTTTCAAACGAAAATCGCTCACACGCGAAACAAAAACTTACGTCACTTCCAACCATAAAATTAGAATAGAAGGACAAGTAAAAGCTGTCAAACGAAACCGATTTAAGATGTCAGTAACTAACATAAGTAAGTAACATTTGTAGCTTTAAATGAGATAACCTTTTGATCAGGTGATTTATAACAATGTTCCTAAGTTAAATATGGTAGTTTACTGCATGATAAACAATTGACACAAAATATTGAACATGTAGAAGTGATTCCCGATACGACGCTTATGTCACATATATTTATCATGTTTTCATAAAGACTACTTGTTTTTTTTTAAATCACTTGCGTCAATACTGCTGAGTAAATTTTGACTTGTTTATTGAATATAACACATAATCAAACATACTATTATAAACAATATAACAACGTCGTGGTATGCTGTGTTCAAGATCTCAGCCGCTTAACTACTTTCAAACGAAAATCGCTCACACGCGAAACAAAAACTTACGTCACTTCCAACCATAAAATTAGAATAGAAGGACAAGTAAAAGCTGTCAAACGAAACCGATTTAAGATGTCAGTAACTAACATAAGTAAGTAACATTTGTAGCTTTAAATGAGATAACCTTTTGATCAGGTGATTTATAACAATGTTCCTAAGTTAAATATGGTAGTTTACTGCATGATAAACAATTGACACAAAATATTGAACATGTAGCTCTAGTGTAAAACTAAATGTTATTTCAATATACAAAATATTCGTCGATATACATTCCCTGTGTTATTCTGTCTTTATTTTTTACGTAAATTAACGTTTGTAGAATGGAATAATCAGACTGCGTACTTTAAATTTGAAGCGAATTGGTAAATATAAGTCGTATATTAAGAGGCTTCGATTTGGACTAATCTACCTGTTAAATGATTATTTGTTGGGGTTATGCCGCTGTAATGCATAACAATCAATCACCGATCAAGTCACCATGTTTCAGATGCATTATTTCTCCAAAATATACACAATTTCACTTTTAAATATAAAAAATCAAATGCACGTAATTTTCAGCGAGCTTCTGCAGGGCGGTCAACTGTTTGACATCTTACAAAAATGGTTCTGCTACCCATCTCTTTTTATCACACAGTTTGCTGCTAGTGACATCTCACTTTTGTCGTTCTATTCCAAAGGGATAATAATTTTATGCTTCCAACAAAAGACGACCGGCTGTGCAAGCAATTTATACTCTTATGGTGGTTAGGCGGTGTAGACCTTCTTTGTACACACGCTCTGCTGCTACGACTAATAGGAAGCGGGTGCTCTTACGAAAAAGGAATTTTATTATTGCAATAAATAGATAAATGTTTCAACCTTCATCTTTTTCTATCATTGTATGTGGATTTCATTTTTACATACTAACCCTGTTAACTTGAATTATAAATATTCTAAAAATATACTTGTTTTTATTTGAGTCAACTGCATGATTGGTAAAAAATGCATACCGTGCGTTCGTATGCATAAGATACACGATCTTACTTTTCCATTGTATTATGATTATGAAGGCAGGACTTATTTTTGTAAAGTTACTTAACGACTTTAAAAAAATGAGTTTTCGTTCTAAGCTTATAACTTTACCAATATTGTTTCAGGTTCACAATCCCTTTTAAAAATAAAACCGTTGACACCTGTCGAAAGACAACGCCGGTATAGAGAAAGACATAAAAATGACCCGAAAAAGTATGCTGAATATAAAAAGAAGCATTTAGACACTTATTACGCTAAAAGAAGACGGTTAGTAAAAGATATGACGCCGGAGGAGCATCAAGCAGCTAAAAATAAATGGAAAAGCGTAAATAAGCAACGTCGTCGTAAGAATATCAATAAACCAGCCACCCAGCATGGGACGATATTGCAAGCAATTAGATCCGCTATGAAAGAGGAAATTGATACAGATAGTTATTGACTTAATATAGGTTTTAAATGTGCTCCGATCATGTTGGCCTATCTCAACTGAGATGAACCATCTGTACGGGACATACGAGTACCTAATCAGTGCTGCTTCAAGTTCCATCAGATACGGACAGTAGACCCATCCAGATACGCAAACGTTTATGTATTAGTAGGGGTTTTAAAAAGGTAGGGGTTGTTTAATTATAAATTATAAACGTAAAAGTATTCGTCACACGATACAAACGGTAACGAGTTCGATAAGTTGTTGTTAAATAATTGCGTTTGGGTCAATATTTATTTAGAGAAACTATCTTAATATTATAACTCTTTCATAGTTCGAATATCAATTAAAAGTCAAAATAAAATGCTAAATTGAGAAACGGGTAGTTACGAAATTAAGTAATATTTTTATTAATCTCTGCCATGTGGATTTAAACATTTTCATCTGATGGTTCAAAAGCAGATGAATGGGACCTCTTACATAAGCCAGTTCACTGCTTTATCACTAAAGCATGCGAAGCCGTGGGCTGATTTCATAAAAATAACCATGCATAAGTTTTCTTTGACTGGTTCTTGAACAAAAAAATTTATTCATACCTACTGAACAACTGTTGAACTTATTAAACGTTTCCATATTTTTTATACATTTATTAAAATTACATGAATCAATTGACTTTTTTTGACTTCTATGTAAAACCTGAATCAACTTCATTGTTATTTAATTCATTTAAAGTTCATATCCCACTTTATATATAGATAAATCAAATGATAACAGTGTCGGACGTAGATTTTTAGAGAAATATATTTGCTGGTGGGTTTGTACGCAATAGCACAAAAAACGATTAATTTTTAAAGAGGAAGTCAACACTAATGTGTATAAACTCAAAAGAGGTAGTGAAAAGCAAAAAGATCTCATACGCACTGAAAAAAGATAAAATATTGGATTAAAACATCTTATCAGCACTGGCTAAAAGTCCATCAAAAATGGTGTCGCTGCAAACAATAATGATCATGTCACCTTTTTAGATTTAACAATTCACAATCAACAATGACAATGAGTGGTAAGATTAGTTCAGTTGAGTTTAGTTTGTGAGTCTCAATAAAATACTTTCTGTATTTGCTTAGAATATAGGGATCAAAAGAAGTTTATTGTATGATGCGACATGCGAAATATGTATCATCCTTCTATATGCTGCATGATATTACAACTTATACACTACGGAATCTACAACGTATAACGTTAAATGCTCAGGACCTGAAAATAGTATTAACGGTATTACTAGCAAAATTGAACCACTGTTTTATACCCATTTATAGTATTTTTTTATTCTTCTTGAAAATGTGATATAACATAACATTAATATAACATAATATTATTGTGATACTATGATAGATAATTAATGAGATCCAAAGCTGCTTAGTATTTATCTTTCTTGAAATTACAAATGTATGATATAAGTGATGAAAAATAATATATCGTCTTCGGATTCTCAAAGTGCAATGTCCAAAAAATCGCGGGCTCGCCGCCTCCGGTGTGACGTCGCGGTTCATGCTGTCACGTCACTTAGTGTTCTGGTTAATACCTTAATCATTCTTTCGATGGAATGGTATACTGTTGGATTCAGGTCCGCCCGAATATGTTTAATTTTGTATTTTTGTGCGTTAAGTTTTAAATATACAATGTGTCTTAAAATTTAAGTATTATAGGTTAAGTATTTTTTTCATATTAGTATAATTAAGTAGTAATTGAGTTTCTTCTTGCTTGAGTAAATAATGTTCGGTAAACGGTATATTTAAAGAAATAGTTCTTGTAATAGTTTGATTTAATATAATAATTTTAACATAAAAAAAATCAAATATATAAAAAATAAAATGTGAAAAATCAATTTTGTCATTTCATGGACCCGACCATGGGATGAGATGAGCAGAAAGACGTTTTTTTGCATTCACAGACATTTTATTATAATTTGGAAATAAATTAATCAATCAAGTTTAGATCTTACCTAACTATTACAACTAAACGAGAGATGAAGATTGTCGATAGTTCAACCACATAGTAGGAAATTGATATACTTGCTTATTAGTGACCTACAACTAATGCTCTATTTTTCTTCCAGATGTTCCATATAGATTCATCAATTCATTTTAAGGCGGCAAATTGATAATGATGACTCGTATGCATATCAACAGAGGACCAAACACTTTTGGAAGTGCAGTGGCCGGTACTTACACAAAATCAATAGTGAGGTGAAATTGGAAAATAACAGGATTACTTGGTTGCACTTGGATCACAATCACGAAGCACCAAGATACATCATGACCAAGGAAGGGTGTTATGTTAAAGTCGGGAAATAAACTGAAATTTTTTGTCTGTGTCCATTTTGTTTTTTCTCTTGTTCTTCTTTAGAATGTAAGTTCTAAGTAAAAAATATTTGAATTTCGCAGTCAAAAATTTATTTTTGGTATAATATAAGTTGAGTTTTGTTTACTTAATAACTTATGTGAGAAACATTGCATTCGTCCTTCACATTTAATCCTAAAATAACTTGAAATTAATAAACAACTAGACGAAAACCCGGCTCCGCCCGGGTGAAATGTGACTTATAATACACATCTAGGTACACAATGTAGGTAAATATTTTTGTAGTCATCGGTTCTAAAGGAATATTAAAGGCAAGCCATAGATTCGTGTAGCTTCGTTCATTGTGTTTAATAAATATATTAAATAAAAATTGCAATAGTTTTTACACAAATATTTTTTTATTTTAAATCAACATTGTAACTTAATTAATATAAATTATTATTAGTTTATTCTCTGTAAACCGCTTTGTTTTAAGCACTCAGTCTCTTTCTCTACTTTGGCGGGTAGATGAGTACTTACTAATTTTAAAAATAAAAAATCATCTAATCAGCGCTGACAGCGGTGCATTAAGCGCTAGATTCGAATATATCCACCAACCATTAAAGCGCTAAATTGGCTCCGCTTTCTACAAAAATAAACACTTCTGGTTTTTTGATTATTCTCTGTGACTACATGATGAAAAATTAAAAAAAAACGTATTTATTTAACTTTATTGCATAACATGAGGTGGAATTAATGCCGAATGGCATTCTCTACCAGTTATAAATACCTAAATGCAAATTAATATCTAAGCCGGTTGTAAATGAGAATTAAAATATTATAACTTAATTAATGTGTGATGGTTTTATACCTTTGTCTGTATATCATCCCTATAAAAGAAAAATAAAACGACGCTAGCGACACCACAAATTGCTTCCCCAAACTTTATAAGGGTCCTAAACGCTCCAAGAGCTTTCCAATCTATCTGTCATATCTATGCACTATACGCCTTGTCAACAGCTTGTCAATGGCGACTGCGGTTTGTTTGTCAGTGCTATTAGAATTTATCGAAATTCTCCATAATCCGAATTTTGCGGATATATGTTGTCGACTCGAAATCAATATATTTTTATGTTTTGTTATTCATACAAGATTTCGATCGAGTCTACCGTACCCCTTGACGAAATTATTAATATAGATTCCTGCGCTGGTAGTCGATGTTGCAAAAATTTGACATTTCATTATCACAAAAAATAGCTTGCAGCATCACGAAATCTGATAAATTTAACCGTATTCATAACGCAATCTTCAAACGTCCACATTTGCCACGAATCATACCCGATACACACCCTCCCATTATTGAGGGTAACCATTACAACGCAAGATATTTTTTATACGAGAGAGCTTATAGTCCTTCCTACCTATCTGTTGGTTTTTACTGTTAGTAAATATGTATAAATCATTCAATTTAAGTAAAGCTGTCTGACTGATCGTAATTGGAGAAATAAATGGCAATAAATGATAATGAACATACAGGAAATATTCTTATGCAATAACGCTCATCTTACAATTTAAATTAATCAATTACAATAATGTAATATTATTTAAAATATAATCATTTCCAAATTATTAATAAATAAACATTACATTTTATTTAAAAATAAATAATTACACAAATATTATACTTTCAACGAAACTCGAACTGAATTGATTCACACACCTAATCGGCCTTAATTCGTGTAGGTATATCTAAATAATCGATAATGTTGTAGAAATCAGTCACTTTATTTTAATAGATGAAAACCGCATCGAAAATACTATATCTATTGAATAACATAGCCATATTTTTTTCTACTTGTTCTTGTTTTACTTGTTTTCGACAGGTCGAATCGAGTCACTCGAAAATTCGAAATAAAAGGCAGCAATCATGTTTCTTTTTAAATAACATGGACTTTTTACTATATAAGTGTTACCGACGGCTCCGAGCATGGAGGTTCGCGGGGAATATTCATTTAAGGAAAAATAAAATAATTCTTGCAACATTGGTAGTAGGTAAATCAATACCTTATGTCAGTTTGACATTAAATAAACAAAGTTTTGCAAATAATTTATTTTGCTACTATTTAATTAAATTCTACAAGAATTCCCAGCAAATTATAGTGAAATACTAAGTCGGAAGATATATAATCACATAATCTTAACTCTTGATACATCGTTTAATGTAGAGATCGGATAAATAAATAGATTCCATGCATGTAAGTTTTGCAACGTGTTTTTTTGTACATATGTAGCTAAATATTCAGTGTCTGTTTATTAACTTCATGATTAAAATATAAAATTTAACTAGTAATTATTAAATGATCAAAATCCCCGCAAGGTAGCAGTTTCAAACTGAGTTTGTGATCGGTTTCGCACTACATAAGATTCGAGCCCCTCATGTACTGCAGAACTATTTAAAAACAAGTTTTTAGTAAATAACAGTTAAAAAGACTACATAAAAACTTATAAAATCGGAAAAAAGCAACCAAGCTTAGCGCATGAAGACGCGGGAGACATGTTATGTGCATATGAAAGATTTCTTAATTACTTTTTCAATTATTTTCAGGATTTTTTACGAATTGCTGCAGGCCAAGATTGTAGGAGTAACGAAGCCATAATTTCAGTGTAATAAAAACAATGATAATACAATAAATTTAATTAAATAACATAATATACGAATCATTACAAAACCTTTTTTTTTGATACCTTTACATAACAGCAAATCGCGTTAGTTACACTACTAATAACTCAAGAACGGGAACGATTTTTAACCGACTTTAAAAGAGGAGGACGTCATTAATTTGACTGCATGTATTGTTTGTAAATGATTTTCCTCATATCGCAGTCATTCGTATCGTAGACCACTTTGAAAAATTGGTTTTAAAGTCGGGTTTTCATTATTTTGACGTCGCTGGTCGACGATTAGTCGCACCGAATAGTACATAGGACAGCTATCATCAATAATGTTTTTGTATGTAATGTTTGTTTGGATAACCAATTACCACTTCTTCATCGGTTTCCAACCTTAAACTTTTCTGTCCCAATGACCATCAGTCCGTCGCGCTATGTACCCCGCCCGTTGTTAGGTACTCGAACTCATAGTTTCGCTGGGCTACGTCCGTTGCGCATCATCATCATCATCGCAGGATCACATTGGACGCAAACCGCTTGCAACCGGTTACTGTGGAATACTGTAGAATAATGATGGTGAAAGTAGAAGTATTACCCCAGAAAAACCCCACTCAATTCCAAGGGACGGAAATGCTTTAATACTCGTAAATGTCATTTTGGTTGAAAATAGGTAGTAGTAGGTATTTGTTAAGTTATGAGGTCCGAATAAGGGTCGTTGCAAAAAGCGAACGAGTGTTTTAGTGGTTATCAACATTATTTTAATAACTGTTGCCGTCCGCCCTCTCATCGTACATTATTGTCTTTAATATTTTTTTATATATGAGTTCATGTAAAGTCGCAACAGTATAGGTTGTTTTATCGTATCTAAATAAAATATTTTCTAATGATTAGTATGAATCACTGCTTACATTATTTTACTTCCTTAAAGCTTGAGGTACGTAAGAAGGTACGTAAATAAAGTAGTAAATACGTTATGTAATTAAAATATCAATTACAGAGTTTAATTAGGGAATTCCGACGGGATTTCCTATTTTCTTATTATTCAACCCTCAATACAATTTGTTGTACACATCATTGAAATTGTTATCAGGCTTTTGAAAATGATAATTAAAAATACTGCGTTTATTTTGACCTTATTACCGCACAAATGCGCCAACTGGGCCACGAGTATTAAATAAAATAATTTCTAGTTACTTATCTTTTTTCGACGATAATGAAAATGACATTAGAAAATTGTGCTTGCGAGATTGACATTTGTAAAAAATGCAAGTCCCGACGAATGTAGTTATCGTCGAAAATAGATAAAATTAGCCGTATTCAAATACAAATCCTAAGTAAAGGAAATGTATGAAAATTATTTAAAAGCATCATAATCTATTAAAAAGCATGTCTCTAGAAGTTAGTTCATAGAAGTATCCGTAAGAGGCTCTTTACATTCGAAAACAATAGTACACCGTATCTAGGAATTAAACACTTGAGTATAGGTAAAAAATACACAGAAAAATCTTTCGATTTTTTTCTAACATAATTCTAGCATAATTTTCGATTTTTCTGCTAAGATGAGCTTTTACAGATTTTCATTGCCCTCGATAGCGTTATCGTCAACATCTGTCAAAATTGGTGTGTCGAGTCCTGCAAATTTGCGTTGTCGGCGTATCGACTGTCAAAACACCGTGTCGAGTCTCGCAATTCACGAGCTACTCGAGTTATCATACGTCACTTCGCGACGAAACTACCACGCCTGCATGTGGCGGTTTATCTCACAGTGACATAAATGTGACTAAAATCCTTGGTAAAGAATGGAATAAAATACGTGCCGTGTCGATATGTATACGAAGCTTCAAGTTAAATAAAACAGATTAAACTTAACTGAGAAATTACCGTATAGTACAAGTATATTTGTTTTCGGATATATCTAACAGTAACAACTCTTTCAGGTATTAAATCAGAAACAGGCACTGATATTATTGGAACAAGCTATCAAATACTTACATCACAGCGGGGAAAGACGGTACTAATTCGCGACGGACATAAATATAACCAAGATAGGAAAAACAAAGATGGCGCCTGTGTATACAGGTGTTCAAAGAGAACGGTCTGCAAAGCGATACTAATGATTGATGGCAATAACTGCATCAAACGAGATGACGTGCATACTTGTGTACCTGAATTTGCATCGTATGATTAGAAGGTGGACTTTAAGAAGCCAATTGATAAATAAACGATTGGGTACATGATTGATTAAAGCATTCATGTTCTGCTGAGAAAGCTAAGAGTTCTCAAAAATAAAATAAAATAATTAGTTGCAAGTGACTATGAAACTATGCCTCACATTGTTTAAAAATAAATCAATCAAGTCTGACATTGTATGGATAAAAAAATATTTTTCACTATAACTTATGCGATTTTACACTACACGATTTTAATTTTTCGACAATGTCTGAAACAGGTGACATGCCACTAACGGAGCTCTTTTTTCCAGAATATGAATTTAAAATAATAACGACACCTAAAGGAGGTAACCTAGTCATGATGAACAACTACACGTTTTCCAAGACTGGCTCAAAAGTCTGGGTTTGTTCCAACAAGTTTGCTTACAAATGTCCAGCCAGAATAAAGATGCAAGGTCTTGAGAAGGTCATGGAGGTACAAATTGACCATAGCCATCCGCCACCGTAATATTTTATTACAAAGAACGGGCACTATGTTAAAGTATGTTAATAACACATGGCAGCTCTGTCTTGCATCTGGAGTTCCGCGATCTTGGCTGCCACACGACTTGATCGTCCCATTGCCTTGTTCTTAAATACTAATTTCATAATATTTAAACTTCCTATAGTAAACATTGTTTTAAAGTCAAGTGATGCGCAATAAAGAGTGTTTATTGATGTATGTTTTTATTTTAAAAATATATGTATTATGCGCCGGTGTCTGACACTTACTAGTGGTAATGCAGTCTAGTGCCATAAATTGTCATGCCATAAAGACGAAAACATTAAAGGCTTTTTTATTAACGAAATACCTACATTTTCAGTTTTCCAATTCAAAAAGATAAAATTACCGATACAGAGTAGACAAGTGGTCACGATAACCGACTGCTACGCACGTCTTCCAAGGCAGGCTCTGGAAAAAAAGTCTGGGTTTGCTTTAACAAGATAGCTTTCCAGCATGCCAAGATAAAGATGCAGGGTCTTGAGTAATTCGGTTACATATCGTAAAAAAAAAATTTTGTAACTTAAAATTTCCGTGTGAATTTACTAAGCGTTCTAACATAATTGATGTAGAATAAGTAGTTATTTTATTTATCGTTTTTATTTTGAGTAGTGAACTGGGGTGGAGATTGCTTTAATCCTTTTAAGTTCCAGGCAGTATAAATCCCACTTAACTAGTTCAGTTGCCAAAATGGCTATGCGATGTAACTTAAAAAAATGAATAGTACTTTTATTTCTCACACTCTCGTATGGTGCTGTCCCACGCTAATCTGTTGAGTGGATTGTTTGATATAAAAAGTTAATGTACGGCGTGTTTCAAAATATCTTTATAAGTTCTGGTTAAATGTAGTTGTCCCATACTTCATACGAAATGACGTTCCACATTTGAATTATTTGTTATAGTTTATGATTCGACGCCCCCCGCGAATAATCCGGTTATCTAATATTAATATAAGTATTTTTTTTAATAACTCCGTTAAACAACAAGTGCCAAAGTCGTTTTATACCACATTAGTAAGCTATTTTTTTCAGCTTTCTTTTTATTATAACAAAGTTTAAATAGAACTGAGGGATTTTTAATAATAAAGCTAAATGTCTTTTACTATACTAGCATAGGTCCAGCTCTGATCTGCAATGTCACTTATGATATTATTCGTGTAAATTTATATTTTGACTGCAACAGTAATATCGTGTTGCAGCATTATTTGTGCAAATTATTTTGTTTATTGAACATTTGTAGAAAGCAATTACTATACTATTCGCCTGTTGAAAACTAAGATACGTTTTATTGTTTTGATCATAACCATTTATTAAGCATTCGTGTAAAACTAAAAAAAATACATTCTTCATACTATCTTTTATGAAATAAATGAAATAATTATAAATAAAACAACTTTGGCTATTTTTATAAATAGATGATAGTTATTATTATCGTAAAAAATTGACAAACTGGCCTAAAGCCAGAATAATTATTACACATGAATACTTCAGATCTTACATAATCATTATGTTTCGATGCTGAAACCGGCCCTTAGTGTATTATACGTACGAACGAACTTACGAGAAGTTTAAAAAAAATATTTTTAGTTATGTAATTTTAGTTCATACATGAATCAGCTGCTCAGCACATTATCTGACACTAGCGGTCCTTCACGACTTCGTCCGCGCGTTTTGAGTTTGCTCCCTCCTCTCCCGTCGCAGCGTAATGTTAGTTTAAGCCTTTCAGAATAAATAAGCTATCCAACACATTTTTTTTTTAAATTGGTCCAGTAGTTCCAGATATAAGCGCGTTGAAATAAAGAAACTCTTAGCTATATAATATTAGTATAGACAATTATGTACGAGTATCTTTACTTATGTACGAAACTCGAAATCAAAAGTAAACAGTTTACATGTTGTCTAAATATTTTATTATACCAATGTTCACCTGCAGTAGGTAGTAGTAGAGGATTGTGCTATAAAAATGATTTACCAACGGAATACCTTATTTTTCAGACTTGGCATTTAAAATAATAAATTCTCGGAAAAAAGGAGAGAAGCTGGTCATGATAAACAACTACACATTTTACAAGACAGGCTCGAAAGTCTGGGTTTGCTCCAACAAGTTAACTTACCAATGTCCAGCCAAGATAAAGATGCAGGGTCTTGAGAAAGTTATTAAGGCACAAATTGAGCATAATCATCCGCCACCGAGATACTACATCACTAAACAAGGAATTTATGTCAAAATGTAAAAAAGGAGCTCTATTATTGAATCACTCGCATCAATTATCTGAGTAATTTCTTTTGAAAACGCAATAAACAACAGTCGGCAAATATCATGCTAACTCTAGAGTACGCGAGTAGTTACATAATTATTATAATTATTAGATTACTGATGCTAAGTCGATTTAAAATTATTTTCAATGGAAAATCAAACAAATAAAATCACAAATACCCCAAATCTCTAATACATGAGGATTATGGATTTATTGTAGTTTCGTCGAATGGGTCTTTTGAAATAATTATGATTTTGCTTACATGATTTTTCGATCAAGTTGACTGTTTCCATAACACTCCGTTACATTTAGTTTAAAAAGGCAATTTTTCGAGAAGCAAAGAAAAACTGACTATATATCATAACTTCCTGCAAACAGTATTTCGGTGAATGAAAATTCCAATCTCGTATTATAAAATAGCGCAAATATATTCGTTCCTAAACTTATTTTACTACAACTACCGTCAAGTGTTCCTAAACTAAACCTTCCATGGGTAAAGCGACATGACTCTCCCGTTATTTACAGAAGTCGATTTTTAAATAAAAAAACAAGTCAAGAAAGATACCACATATAACCTTTGCATACATTTATTATCTACTTATGTTAATAAATGCTTTATAACCTACTCACGAATCCCTGACTAACTTTTAAGTTCAGCATAAAACTTTGAATCCATACATTATTGGGTATCCGAGTATAGTATAAAGTACCATTTTTTTTCTTTAATCTGTCACTGCTTTTCTTTTACAGGCGCGCAATACAAGTTCATATATCCAAATCCCCAAAAGAAGACGCGTTTGATGTTGATTGAAAATTATACCTATTCCAAAGTGGGTAAGGATAAAAATATTTGGCTGTGTTCCGGAAGGGTCACGTACAGTTGTAAAGCTAAAGTCAGTCTGGATAGTGCTGGCAAGTTCTACCCAGTGAATCTCAAACATAACCATGCTCCACCACGGTATCATGTCACACGTGACGGGAGATATGTTAGAGTTTAGCTATTTCTCTTGAGGGCAACACAAAAATATAAAAATTAGGATGTATTTGTCACCGTTAAATTTTAAACACGATTATAATCGCTCTCGCGAGATTGTACACTGTCAAAAAATTATGAACCGTTTCATTCTTAAAACTTATACAATTCAAGTTAAAGCTATAATAAGTGTAGTCTGATGTAAAGTCCGTTTTTCTTTGCTAGTCGAATATTGTGAACAATCTTGACATACCTTTTAAACGTAAAAACATTTTAAAATAAGATAAATACAAAACTTAAATACTGCATATGATGCAATTAATCTTTCAACACAGATCTTTTTTAATTACATATTCAATTAGTTTTATTTACTGACATTATTATAATAGAAATGAAAAGATTGTTTACAATATTGGACTAGCTAAGAAAAACAAACTTAACTCTAACTTTTAAATGGGATTATACTCGTTGCATTCCAATATGGCAAAAAAATATCATCTACTTCAGATTTACCTTATCGTAAAAAATGATCTTTTGATTGAATGAATACAAGATTGAGAAAATACGATTGAATTTTCCATTAAATTCCACTTATATCACGAAATCAATAGTTTTATTTCACAGTTTCAATTCAACTGAAATATTATTGATTAGTATTCATGCATGCAAGACTGGTGTTAGTTAAGTAGTAATGTAAACTCTAGTGTACTTCAATGGAAACAAATCGTGTATTTTTTTCTCATAAACGCGTGTCTAATTTCAGGTGTCCAATATGAGTTCATAAATCCAAACACCAAAAGGGGGACACGTTTGATGATGATCGAAAACTATACCTATTCGCGAAAGGATAAATACATCTGGGTGTGCTCCAGTAGAGTGGCGAATAGATGCAACGCCAGAGTCAAATTAGATGCCGCGGGTCACTTCCATCCTATGGATCTTATACACAATCATGATCCACCACGCTTTTGCAAAATGAGTGACGGGACATACGTTAGGATTTAACCATGCTATTTTCCAAAACTGTATTATAAGCCTCGGCTTGGTACTCATATTTTATAAATTTAATTAAAAGTCAATTAACTGTCTAATTCGAACGATCACGTTCGAACAAATTTTCGTTGAAAGTCTTTGTCAAGGCCAAGGCATTATGTTTTTATTTCAAAAGGTTTCTTTCTTTTTTTATTTCAAAATGTTTATTTCAAAATGACAGACAGACGTGACGTAACTATAAGGGTTCCATTTTTTGCCATTCGGCTACGGAACCCTAAAAAACGATTGACGGTCAACCAAACCTTGTTCAACCAAAGTCCAAAAAAAAATATACAAATCGGTCGATACGAGGTTACATATAGGTTTGCATAAAAAACCGGCCAAGTGCGAGTCGGACTGAGGGTTCTGAAATTTAGGGTACGTATTACAATACCGAATTTTAAAATACCGAATTTCATAATCCCTACGAACGGAAGGCCGAATTTTAGAATGCCGAATGTTTATATGATCGAAAGTTCTAAATACCGAAATTTTGAAATCCCGAATCTTATAAGACCTATGATTGGAATGCCGAATACTAAAATGCCGAATTTTAAAATATCGACTGTTTATATGACCGAAAGTTCAATATACCGACTGTTCATATGACCAAAAGTTTAACCTCCTTGCCTCGGAAAGTACGTAAAGCCGTTGGTGCAACCATCAACCATTGATCTCTCTCCGGTCGTGTCAGATTGCTGTCCCATCGGGCTATGAGAGTGAAAGGAAAAGAGAGCGCACCTGTGTTTGCGCACACACTTGTACACTATAATATGTTCCGCGCAGTCGGTTAGTCGTTGTGACTGGCTACCGTAGTCGAAATCGGCGTGAGGGATTAATATACCGAAAAATTTAAAACCCGAAGATAAAAAATACCGAATTTCACAAGACGTATGCACGAAACGCCAAACAAATTGTATACCATTGAGATTGAGGTTCATTATGAAAAACTAATTTTGATTGACCCCGAATCGCCGTGGTCCTTCGACGTGGTACTAGTCTGCCCGATACTAGAGTGTAATTCAAAAGCCGGAGGCGCGGAGGGAGAGCAGCCCTCGCCCGCTGTAGCAAATCTCAGGCTCCCGTGCGAGCTGGAGCGGCTGAGGCTGGTCGCCACAGGCGACCAGCAAGCCGAAGCTGCGGAGGCTGCACTTCTCGCAGCGCCGGAGAAGAGCAAAACCTATGCATGCTGCTACATGCATGCCTGTTTGATTGCTTGCATGCTGCATGCCTGCTTGCTACATGCATGCATGCCTGCTTGCTTGATTGCTTGCATGCTGCATGCCTGCTTGATTGCTTGCATGCTGTATGCCTGCTTGTTACATGCATGCGTGTTTGATTGCTTGCATGCTGCATGCTGCATGCCTACCGCAAAGTTAATCTTACTTTCGGGATTTTGAACTTCGGTATACTAACTGTAGGTATATTAATCTTCGGGATTTTAAACATTCGGGATATGAATCTTCGGTATTTCAATCTTTCGGGATTTCGAACTTTCGGGATTTTGAACTTTCTGTTATTTGAAATTCGGCATATTGAGCTTCGGTATATCGGGTATAGGTATTTCATTCGTTCGGTATTTTGATTTTCGACGTTTCAAGCGTAGGTATTTCATTTGTAGGTATTATGAACTTTCGGTATACGTACCCGAAATTTAATTGAATTAGGATATTTGCTTACTTCCACCTAGTAAAATACCACAATATTTTGTTGACAGCAAATATAACTTTGTTTTTCACAGTGTTTGTATGAAAAACAAAGTTATGTTTGCGGTTGTAAAAAATGTGCTATATCTCAAAAACTTCTCGTTCGATCCCGTCCAAACCAATTTTCGTTTGAAAGTATTTGTTAAGATACTTTTTTTTTCTAAATTTACACTCGCTTAGTTTAGAAGTAAGATGGTGGGGGGACGCCCATTTTATCACTTGGTACCGTCTAGCATTGAAACGTTAGTCTTTAAAAGAAAATGGATTTAGAAAATCTATGCCATTTTAAAAGACCTATCTAAAAACACACCACACGCATAGGTTTGTCATTTTTTTTTGTTTTAGTTTTATGTATGGAAGTCCCCCCCTTAAATGTCATAATTTTTAAATTTTTAACAGGATACATCTTCCTACCAAATTTCAACAGTGTGATGCTTTTAGTTACAGAATAAAGTGGCTGTGACATACGGACGGATAGACAGACAGACAGTCAGACCTAACGAAACTATAAGGGTTCCGTTTTTTGCCATTTGGTTACGAAACCTTATAAACAATATACAGTCGTATTGATAGCCTCCTGCTTTTATGAAGTCTGTTAAAAATCAAACAAAAATTACGGAAAAAATACTGAGCAACTTACTGAGAACCATTGATGTTATGTAATAACATTGAATTCCATTCAACAAAATTTACATAAATTATGATTACCATAGATATAATATTATGTAATAAAAATATAAAATCGCCATGTTTCAATGTAACCTTTACTATTTTCGTCATAAACGGTATCTGTAAAAGAAGTGAATATTATATTATTGTTTGAAATTACTCTGTAATATTTAGCATTAAGATACCGTGTTCGTACATGTTTTTGTTTGCAATGCAAACAATCTTTATTATATTATTATTAATACGTACAAAAATAATTATATTTACTTAAAATATCTATATACCTACACTTTTAGTATTAGGACATAATTAATTTATTTTTCTTTCACTAGAATTGTAAAATTCTGCTATTGCTTTGTTTTTTTAAAATGTTTTATAATTAATACCTATAATCTGTTTTTGTGACTTGGTCATTACTTTGCAGAACTTATAATGCAGTTAATTTTAAGAGGAAAATACACGTTTTTTAAATACAAACTTCTCTTTGTACTCTTACGTAATCTCCACTTTTGGTCATAATATACCGCGATTGTCTATGGCTATGCTCCGTAACTAATGGTGTAACCCGACTTGCCTCGTCCACCTTAACTTTTGCTTGACACTTGTTACTTTTCGTTGCAGGGCGCACCCGGAAAGGAGAACCCTTGTGGGTTGGTTAAAATGTGTAAGTTTTTATCGTGATACAAATTTGATTTGATCATGAGAATATTTTTTCCCTTTTTGATTTTCATTGTCTGGTAAGGTATACCTGAAAAAGTCATTATTGAAATTTCTGCTGAAGGAGAACAAAAAAGAGAGTCAATATAATTGTGTAGAGACTTTCACAAAAAGGACCGGCTTCAAAAAGGCGGAGGTTATAAAATCGACTATATGCTGTTTTTATTTATCTGCCGGTGTCTGGTTCTGATTAAAATAGATTGTAACGGGATTGCTACCATATACCATGTTTATGTATGTAAAAAGTTTTATGGTTTATAAAATTATATTTTAACCTATAATTAAATATAGGTGATATTTCCAATATAAGTAATCAATATGTAATTTAATAAAATTTACTTTACAAAATTACATTAGTTACAAATTTTACAATACTTTATGGGCCTGTTAAAATATTTTTAAGTATTAGACCATCATATAGAACATAGACCTTATGTTGAGTATTCTTGAAATAAATATCTTAATAAGTAAGTAGGTATAAAAAAAATATTTTTACAACTCTTTCCTCTATTTGATTGACATCGTTCATATAAGTCTTACAGTGCGTTCGCGACATTTTTGCTTGCAAGCGCTATTAGCCATACAAATAATAACTGTAAATAGTACCTGTATGGATGGTAAACAAAAATTTACTAGAATACAAGTGCACAATACGTGACTGTGTGAATAAAACTTTAGCAAATTATAATGTTCTACTATAATACCAAATACTTACTTCAAGTTGCCTTCTTAGTATTTCAAAATATAATTATCTTTCAGTGCCCGTATTCCGTAGAACGAACCGTGGTACACTCTTCCTATGAATGACTTCAAGTTCGTTTAGCACTACCAAATGACGTTCAAGACGAGATGGCAGTGTTCCTCACACAACAGCGGATGTAAAGCTGTCATCTACGACGCCGAAGTGGCAGATGGCATTCAGGTCATCAATGGAAACAATGTCCATAACTATCCACAGCCTAAGATCAAAGAGTTATTCTAAAGACTAGTATCATCCTGTGATCTTCACAAGGTCATTTGTCCATCCGGCTAGTAGGTAGATGCCCTACGCTGCGCTTTTGGTCGAAGAGTCTCCTATCTAGAACTTTCTGACCCAACGCCCATGAGTTCTTCGTGCTTTGCCCTATAAACTGCGGAAATGCTCGGGGCTCATAGCCTAGAGCGTAACCCGTTGGTTGGTGTCACACAGGAGAATGCTGTCAGGTTTTAGTGGGTAGACTCTAAAGCCTGGAGTCCCACATAGTCCCCATTGGCCCTGCGGTCGGTAGGTATAAAAAACTGCATAACAGTGGGCATCTTTTGACTGGACAATAATGATGATGATGATGACTAC
Source organism: Pyrausta purpuralis (assembly GCA_963924145.1). NCBI lineage: Eukaryota > Metazoa > Arthropoda > Insecta > Lepidoptera > Crambidae > Pyrausta > Pyrausta purpuralis. The sequence goes on from OZ001643.1 coordinate 29,132,941, forward strand.
AGACCGGATCACGATGACTCGGTTATCTCTCTAGGATTTTCGTCATTTTACGAGAAGTTCATTTATACCAAATCACTAATCAATACCCACGTTCGATGGTGAAACAGCCATACAAGGGAGGTAAAGTAATACTTAAAGTCACTAGTATTCCTAAAGTGACCATTGATGCTAAATAATACCTTTGTTTATTATGCCGTTACCCAAAGTTTCAGTGAAAGAATGCGCTTGTACCGATACAACCAGCTCAATTTTAAATTTTCTGTAGACATGTTTGTAAGTGACCTTAATTATGTGCTTCAGACTTTTCTATCACCGGTTATGAGTAAGTATAATTAAAATCCTTCTATGGCAATAACTTAAACAAAGAAAATGGCATATTTACATATGAAAAAAATATGTAAAGTTTTTATTTGCTGGAGGCTGGTTTTTTAAAATAGAAATATCTTTTTATTACTTTACTACGTATTGTAAGGATTATATTGAGTAAATGCTTATTCATCTTAAGAATTTCTAGCTATTTTCATTTTATTAAATAATAATACCTATATTTAAGTAGGCAGGTAGGAAATACATGCGTCAATATTCCGAGTGCTTTTCGTTCGAAAATCAATTAAAAGTCTTTTCAACTGTTCTTCATATTAACGCCAGTAGTTGAACAGATGAGTTTTTTTTTTAAATATCTAGTATAAATTTCCCCCGGAGCGCTCCGGAGTTCAAGAGTTATTTCACACTACCTACAGATATGATGGTGATAATAATATCTCAACTAACTTTCGAAATATACGTGTAAGGTTTTGTTTCCAACCACTTTGAATTTTATACACATTATGTTAGTTGTTACAATATTTGGATATTATTACTTTGTACGTAAAGTTTTTAGATGCTCTCAAAACATTTAATGTTATGTATTTTTTAAAATATTCATGATATTTTGTCTTAAAAACATTAGCTTGAAAGAGGATATCCGGTAGATAGTAACGCCATCTTTTCTTACTTCTTAAATATTTAAATATAAACAACCGGATATCCCCTAGACAGCGCCACCTTTAATGAAATCTTAAAATATTTAATCAACGGATGTCTGCTCAGTGACGCCATCTATAATACGAGTAGTGTTTGCTAAAATATTAAAATCAAAGCGGGTATCCGCTACACTTATTTTTTTAATGTTTAAAATTGTAGATAAAATTAGTATTAAAGAAATATAATTCGGATATCCGGAAACGGACGCCATTGTTTTTGGATCCTAGGTCTTAGGACCAGGCAGTTGTTGGATAGTTGCGGAGTAGTGAAGTTGTTCTAATATATTCCTACAGTGTACCTATCAGAGTTTTTGTGAAATATACCTCAAAGTTCATTACGATATCAAAAGTGTTTTTATTCTGCGGAGGACATCCTACAATCAGAAGTGGTATGTACACGCTCATTTTATTCCATTAGCGTAGTAATCATCTTCTATGCCCTGAATACTGTAATTGTTAATAATTAACTTCATTAGTTTCGAATTTCGTTTCGCATTACTTGAAAACAAGTGAGTTTTATTCTTGTACGCAAATCATTCGTAGTAGTTAATATTTGCAGTTAATAAGGCAGCTATTTATCTAAATTCAATAAATGTATCTGGACTTCTTAGAATAATGAAGTGATAAGTGTGTCAGCAGTTGTGAGCAAGTTTGAATTTTATTTTATTTTGTTCGTGGTCATTAATGCCATAAAGTCACTTTGTGGTCAGAATTAAATAGAATTTTATGAGCTGGGGGCTGTTTTAGAGGGGTATACAATTAGGACACTGTTACCGAGATTTTATTTATTTATTTTAGTTTGATTCTTCGAAAATTCATTGTAATTTTGAAAAATGAATTTAATGCATTTTTTTTTGTTTCCGAGCTGAGTGTGGATGATGGAGCAAGACGGGAATGGAAAAGATCGCCGCTTGCAAACCCCTGTACGGGATCGATCGGCGGATGGAGCCAGGCGGAGTCGGAGCCGACTTCGAAGCATGGTGCAAGATTGTGGCAGTCGTTCGCGTCGGAGTCGTAGCCGTATGCGTTGCTACAGAGGCAGCCGCAGTCACGGAAGGCACAGCCGCAGCCATAGCAGGCATCGTGAGAATCAAGAGGCAGCTACCGAACATGCTCGTCGCCGTGAACGCGCACCAGAAAGTGAACGCGAACGTGAACGTTTTGAGCGTTTGCGTCAAAGGGAGCTGGCGTTGGAACGCGAACATGCCCGAGTTCGTGAGATGGAGAGTGACCTGCGAAAGGAACGGGAGGAGAAAGATCGACGTCAGCGCAGCGAGCACCGAGGTTCGCGGGATAGCAGCTCAAGCCGGCATAGCAGACGACGTGGCCGAGGACGTCGCGATTCACCGAGCGCGGGACTTCAGCCTAAAAGGTCATGTACTCCTACTTTTTCATCAAATGATGTTTTGCAAATTATTCAATCCATTAAAAATGGTTTCACATCCCAACCGTCCAATCAGACGCCACATTCATCTAAAAACTTAGACTTTAAAAACATTTTACCAGAGTTTAACCCATCTGCAAAAACCCAACGTATGGATGTTTGGCTTAAGAAAGTCAACGAATGTGCGTCTGTGTACGGATGGGATGAGAGGACAACCGTCCATTTTGCCATGCAGAAACTACAGGGACTGGCTAAAACGTGGTATGAGAGTCTCAATACAATCTTGTACAGTTGGGAGGAATGGCAAATTAAACTATTGGGTGCTTTCCCTTGGGAACAAAACTACGGCCAGTCCCTGGAGGAAATGCTGAAACGTAAAAGTAGATTTAACGAATCAATTGAAAGCTACTATTATGAAAAACTAGCCTTATTAAACCAGTGTGATATTACGGGGAAAAAGGCGGTCGATTGCATCATACATGGCATCACTGATAAGACAATGAAATCAAGTGCTCTAGCTATAAGGTGTGATGAGCCAGATCAGTTGTGGAAATTTTTAACTAGCTTTAATAGAGAACAATTTCATTCATTTAAAGATAGGAACAGTAATTTTACAGATGATAAGCAAAGTAGTAAATCAAACAATAGGATGTTTAATTCTGGCGTATTTTGTTTTAATTGCAAGGAGAAAGGTCACCCGTACATGAAATGTAGTAAGCCAATCATAAAATGTGATCGTTGCAGTAGGATAGGACATAAGAGTGAGCATTGTTTTAGCAAGACTGATTCGGGACTACCTAAATCAAATCATGTCCCAAAAACCATGCGCATTTCTCACGCAAGTTTGAATGATAAATTTATCAAGGACGTAGGTGTAAATGGTATTTCATTTCCAGCATTTGTAGATTTTGGTAGTGAAGTCACACTCATTAGACAGACTGATTTTGATAAACTTGGTATCCAAAATGACCACAAACCTTCCACTATGAAAGGTTTTGGCAACGGTTTAGTTCATTCGATAGGCTGCATCACACTTAACCTTCAAATTGACGGAGTAGAAGCAGCAGTCCCGTGTCGCATAGTGGACGACAGTCTTTTGAAAAAGCCAATGCTGATAGGACAAACTTTTTCTGAACAAGCGCACATAATAGTGTATAAGGACGCAAACAAATTACAGTTCTACAATTTAGGCCATGAGGTTAGCGATGTCAACGCAAATGATGATATTGATCAAGTGGTACGAGTCTGTATAGGTGAACATTCTAAAATTTTTGGCTCTGTAAGTGTTAAGGCAAAAACGGAATCTTGTTTCACTGGAGACGTTATGATGACTACGAAAATTGTAGGCAAGCCTAATCATCAATTTTTGGTGTTAGGTAGTATCTACACTGTCAAAAAGGGCATTTTATTTGTAACTGTGACACCTTGTGTTGTTCCTTGTTTACTCCAAAAGAATTTCGTATTTTCGAGAGCGGAAAAAATAAAAGTTGTTCGTAGACTCATAACGTCACCAGCTGAAATTGGTCAGACACCCGTTACTCATAAAAAGTTACACGAGAGTAAAGTCCAAACAGGGCCATCGGTAATGGAACACGACAAAGCCCGGTTATTAAGTATATTGCGTCGGTATGAACATTGTTTCGCATCTGACTTAGGCGAATTAGGCTGCACAAATGTGACCGAAATGAAAATAGATTTGAACAGTGACTGACCCGTAGTCTATAGGCCATACAGATTATCGCACCACGAACGAGAACACGTACGTCATATGGTAGATGAGATGTTGGAAGCCGGTGTAGTTAGAGAGTCAATGTCTAGTTATGCAAGTCCTATTATATTAGTACGCAAAAAGGATGGGAATATGCGGTTATGTGTAGACTATAGAATGCTGAACTCGGTAACTATTAAAGAACGGTATCCTATGCCAATTATTGAGGACGAGATAGCAAGACTGTCTGGACAGGCATGGTTTATCACGCTGGATCTGATGTCAGGATATTATCAGGTCCCAATTGCTGAGGAGTGCAAATATCTTACTGCGTTTGTGACGCCGGATGGGCACTACGAATACAATCGTATGCCCTTCGGCCTTGCAAACGCACCAGCTGTTTTCCAGCGCATGATGAACCATGTACTGGGTACTGCTCGATTTGATAAGGCCACTGTGTACATCGATGATTTATTGGTTTTTGGTGCTGATCCAACCCAGTGTTTGGATAGGTTGGAGGAAGTATTGCAACTTCTACAGGATGCAAACTTAAAATTGAACCTATCCAAATGCTGTTTTTTGCAAGATAAAATTGATTACCTGGGATATGAAATTAGTTCAGCTGGAGTACAGCCAGGCCAAAACAAGATTAGGTGCGTTGTCGATTTTCCTTGCCCTCAGAACGTTCATGGGGTGCGGCAATTTCTTGGTCTTGTAGGTTATTTTAGGAAGTTTATTCAAGGTTTTGCTCAAATTGCATGCCCCTTGACTAAACTTCTGAAGAAAAATGCAGCCTGGGAATGGAATTCTGAGCAGGAAAGAGCATTCAAGACCCTAAAAGACAGGTTAATAGATAGGCCAATACTTATCATCTACGATCCCAAGGCAGAGACGGAGCTGCACACGGATGCAAGTAGGTTAGGCGTCGGCGGTATGCTCCTTCAGCGGCCTCTCGGTAGTCAAGACCAATTTCGTCCCGTGGCGTACTACAGTCGACAATCAACTCCAGAAGAAAAGAATTTCCACTCGTACGAGTTAGAAACCTTGGCAGTTGTCTGTGCTTTAAAGAAATTTCGTGTGTATCTTCTAGGCAAAGAATTCAAGATTGTTACCGACAGTAGCGCGCTCCGGTCCACATTCTTAAAACGAGACCTTATACCGCGAATTGCCCGCTGGTGGCTCGTTTTACAAGAATTTGATTGCGCCGTAGAGTATAGGCCAGGTTCGAAAATGTCACACGTTGACGCCCTTTCAAGGAATCCCACAAATGACAAGGAACTGTTGAACCCCGAACAGTTTCCCACGGTCATGACTATAACCACCGAGGACTGGCTACTAACTCTACAAATGGGGGACGAGGAGTTACGTGACGTAGTTTTAAGTGATCTTGATACCAAGGGGCTCGAATACATCAAACAAAACTACCTCATAAAGGACAACAAATTATATCGGTATAAGGACGGGGACAAGGATAAAATTAGATGGGTAGTTCCGAAGGGGGCAAGATGGCAACTATGCAGGTTGAATCACGACGAAATAGGACACGTAGGCTTCGAAAAGACTCTTGACAGATTAAAAAAGAATTACTGGTTTCCCAAAATGAAGCGTTTTGTGAAAAAGTATGTCGAAGCGTGTATAGAATGCGCTTACGCAAAAAACACTTCTAACACTCGTGAAGGCTTGCTACATCCTATACCTAAAGTAGCAACACCTTTTCACACCCTGCACGTTGACCATCTTGGGCCCTTCGTGAAATCAAAAAGGGGTCACACTCATATTTTAGTTGTGGTGGACTCATTTACCAAATTTGTTTTCATTAAGTCTGTCAGAAACACTAACACACAAAACGTGATAAATGTTCTGGAAGAAATTTTTTACACCTTTAAAGCCCCAGAACGACTTGTAAGTGATAGAGGTAGCTGTTTTACTTCCCATAACTTTCGCAAATTCTGTCTTGATAAGGGAGTAAAACACATCCTAAACGCCGTCGCTAGTCCCAGATCCAACGGACAAGTAGAGCGGTATAACCGCACTATTCTTGACTCTCTGACAGCTCAAAACCTTGGGGATTGTGACAATGGTTGGGATAGTAAGTTAGGGAGAATCCAATGGGGGTTAAACAATACAATTCAAAAAACTATAGGAAGGACACCTGCCGAAGTTATGTTCGGGATGTCTATGAATAGTGAAGTGAAAGCCTCTTTAAGTGAAATAACCACCCAAACGCAGGATGATTGTGAAGTGATTTCTCTCCGTCAAGAAGTTAAAAGCAAAATAGACAAAGCACAAGAGTCACAGAAATCTTATTATGACAAAGGGCGTCGTCCAGCCTGCTTATACAACGTAGGGGATCTTGTCAAAGTTACTAAGGTGGCATTTCATAATGAGGGCAAAAGCAAAAAGCTTATGCCCTCTTATGAGGGGCCCTATAAGATCGCCAAAGTTCTGGGCAATGATCGCTATAAAATAGCTCCTATACCAGGATTTGTAGGTATGAAAAATAAACGCAAAACGACCGTTGCAGCCGATCGTCTAAAACCTTGGATTCACTTGGCAACTTTAGATATAGATAAGGATGTTGATACCATTAGTGATGAAACGATGAGTGAATAATTTTTTACGTGTATACTGGCATATTACTGGATAAATGGATGGTTATTTACATAGATTGATGGATACTTACTTATATGATTTATTATATAGATGGATGGATATTGATTTACTTAGAATTTGGATTGATATGTATATAGATGGATATTTATAAAAATGATCCTAAATATAAATATATAGCGCTCTAGATAGATGGATATTGCATATCATTGTTATAATAATTAATTTAATATAATATTTTGTTGCATTCATGGATTTGCAAACGATGTTTAGTGTAAGATGTAGATGGATTTACTGATTTAGATATATATTTTTATTGGAGTAAATGATATCAACTAAACAAATGAAATCATGATAATCATACATGTTAAACATTTACATGTGAATATTAAAGTGATTAGCTGTATCATACCAGCTTACTTATTAATTTTGTAGAAATATAAGGATATTGTTTAGATTTTAGAAACGTTATTTAAAAAAAATGTATACAATATAATATATAAAAAAACTATTGACATAAATCGTTTATTTAATAAGAATATCAATAATTATAAAAAATTTATAACTTTTGCTTCTGCCTGCCAAGTGTAAGGTTTCCACGAGGAGCGTGTATGGGGACATACACGTTATCAGGATGGTCGAGTGTAAGGTTTTGTTTCCAACCACTTTGAATTTTATACACATTATGTTAGTTGTTACAATATTTGGATATTATTACTTTATACGTAAAGTTTTTAGATGCTCTCAAAACATTTAATGTTATGTATTTTTTAAAATATTCATGATATTTTGTCTTAAAAACATTAGCTTGAAAGAGGATATCCGGTAGATAGTAATGCCATCTTTTCTTACTTCTTAAATATTTAAATATAAACAACCGGATATCCCCTAGACAGCGCCACCTTTAATGAAATCTTAAAATATTTAATCAACGGATGTCTGCTCAGTGACGCCATCTATAATACGAGTAGTGTTTGCTAAAATATTAAAATCAAAGCGGGTATCCGCTACACTTATTTTCTTAATGTTTAAAATTGTAGATAAAATTAGTATTAAAGAAATATAATTCGGATATCCGGAAACGGACGCCATTGTTTTTGGATCCTAGGTCTTAGGACCAGGCAGTTGTTGGATAGTTGCGGAGTAGTGAAGTTGTTCTAATATATTCCTACAGTGTACCTATCAGAGTTTTTGTGAAATATACCTCAAAGTTCATTACGATATCAAAAGTGTTTTTATTCTGCGGAGGACATCCTACATACGGAATATCTTACTTACTTACGTGTGTTTTTTGTCTACAAGTAAAACTTACGTTTTTAAGGGCATGTCGTATCCTCATATCTGGGTGCAAGTTCCAGAAACATCTAGTCCTGGGCCAGAAGACAAGATAGCGGTGCGGCAGTCACCGCAGATTTAGGTACCGAGCTGTTCTCTTCAGGGTGTCAAATAATATTATAAAATTTAGCACCCAACATAACCACTTACCTCTGGATAATCCTCTTTTGTAAGGTGAAATAACTATTTCAAAACAGTAAGCAGGTATTAATTAGGCTTTATAGAATTACTTAAAGGTATAAGACAGTATTATGACCTTACAATTACAATAAAGACTATGATTATGAGAAAGATGCTTTAGAATGTTTTTAACACTCACAGTGTCATATTTTATATTCATAAAGATAAAATAAGAAACCAAAAATTTGCCCACGGGCGGGACTTGAACCAGCAACCTTTTGGCAGACCGGGCCAAACGCTCTTACCAATTGAGCTACCGTGCTGTCAATCCGACCCCGCGAAATTTGTGGTTTCTTATGAAAACGTCAATTGCGTGACGCTTAGCGCCATCTAGCCGTCTGTCGATGAAACAGATGGCCCAAGTAGTTATTATTTACAGAATAAATTCAACTTGGAAATTGATGTCGCTTCGCTATCTAATGCTTTAGAATGTTTTTAACACTCACAGTGTCTTATTTTATATTCATAAAGATGAAATAAGAAACCAAAAATTTGCGCACGGGCGGGACTTGAACCAGTAACCTTTTGGCAGACCGGGCCAAACGCTCTTACCAATTGAGCTACCGCAAATTTTTGGTTTCTTATTTCATCTTTATGAATATAAAATATGACACTGTGAGTGTTAAAAACATTCTAAAGCATTAGATAGCGAAGCGACATCAATTTCCAAGTTGAATTTATTCTGTAAAGAATAACTGCTTGGGCCATCTGTATCATAGACAGACGGCTAGATGGCGCTAAGCGTCACGCAATTGACGTTTTCATAAGAAACTACAAATTTCGCAGGGTCGGACTGACAGCACGTTAGCTCAATTGGTAAGAGCGTTTGGCCCGGTCTGCCAAAAGGTTGTTGGTTCAAGTCCCGCCCGAGCGCAAATTTTTGGTTTCTTATTTCATCTTTATGAATATGAGAAAGATGTTATGATTTCCCGTATAAAGTTTTACTTTCGATTATTTTTTGTAATATCTTGTAATATTTCAGGGTTCATTTTGTTAAAATTAAATAAACAATTTTAATGTCGAATTGAAAACCTTTAATTCCTCCTTTGAGAGAACAATATTACTCATAGTATACCTATTAGGTCTGCGTGGCTTTTATCTTGTCATTATAATTAAAGTCGGTAAAAACTCTTATCAAGATGGTGCTAGAATTAGGAAATGCAAAAGCAATTCAAAGTAATGCTCATAAAATATTACTTTATTAAATATAATAGCAGCAGTTACAATTTTTTTACTACTTCCAGATCTAAACTACCATTTTATCAGGTCAAGTAGAAACAAAAAGCCGTCGCTGCTGCTTCAGAAATATATTTTTTCCCAAACCACCAAAGATGGGCGGTATTGGAATCGCAGCAAAAAACTGTCAGTGAAATGTCCAGCAAAACTCACTTTTACATCTGGAGGGACGTTGGTGAAATACAATCTCGAGCATAATCATGACCCGCCCAGTTATGTGAGAACTGTGGATGGACGCTATATCAAGATTTAGAATATATTTATTATAATTTAATATCTATTATATTTTTTATTAGGTTTAACTTATTCATGAATAAATGGTGCGAAAAATTATGATTAGGAGGAACAAAAATTTGATATAAATATAAATAAATAAATAAATATCCTTTGGACATTCCCACACATCGCCATCTAGTCCCAAAGTAAGCTACTCAAAGCTTGTGTTATGGGTGCCAGACAACGGATATAATACTTAAATACTTTTTTTTTTTGTAAAAACATACATGATATACATAGAAAACACCCAGACCAATACAAACAGACATGTTCATGCACACAAATGTTTGTATTGTGCGGGGATCAAACCCGCACCCGCTGCGTAGTAGGCGATTTCTCGACCACTACACCAGACGGGTCGTCAAAGTCGATATTCAAGTGTCTCAAAGAAATAACAATATCAATGGTAAATGCGTACTTTATTTTGTTCAATATTTAATAATTTACTATCAAAATAGACACATTTGACGACCTCCGTGGTGTAGTGGCTAAGCACGCTGGTTTCAAGGCGTCGCCGCTCCGAGGTCCCGGGTTCGATTCCCGGTCGGGTCAATATGAAAATCTAAATTTTCTATATTGTCTCGGGTCTGGGTGTTGTGGTACCACCGTTGTGTCTGATTTCCATAACACAAGTGCATAAGCTACTTACTTTGGGATCAGAGCAATGTATGTGATTGGTGTCCAATATATATATATATGACCTGACCAGACTATGTATTATTAGCAGTTCATTTATTTTTATTGTTCTTTAATGTCTAACTTAAGTTTTTTTTACAGGTCTAAGTTTTCATTATACATACATACAGTCACCGAAAAATAAAAAACCGTTACTGATGCTTCAGAACTACACGTTTGCTCTATCTACAAAGATATTGGAGCTGCAGCAAAAAAATCACAGTGAAGTGTCCGGCCAAATCAACATTTAACTACGAGGGGCAGCTGGTTAAATACAACCGCAATCATAATCATGATCCTCCGCAGTATGTTAGAACTCAAGACGGAAAGTACGTAAGGATTTTAAAAATACATTAGACATTAGTAATTGTCTAAAAGGCCGTCCACCGACACGATGGATGGACAGTCGACCTTGTAAAGATCGCAGCATCACACTGGATGCAGACTTCTTGAACTGTGGGAACTTGAGCGAGGCCTATGTTTAGCAGTGGACGTCTTATAGCTATTGATATTAAATATAGGTAATGAAAGTAGAAAGAAGAATTAAAGCAGGTACTTACAGTATAATGTTATCATTTTACAGTATGTACTTTACTAAAAAGGCTTTTAGTTATTAAAATACTGGATGGAGTTAGCTTAATAGGCATAGTCATATAAAAGGAAATGCTCTAAATAATTTTAGGGCGCGTGCCCACTAGGTAAGTCTTAAAGTTACGGACGTGCAATTTATCATATCATTTACAATGTCATGGCTGCGTGTTCACATCTAACCGACACCACTAACTGTCTGTAACCGATAGAGGCAAAAATATTTAGCCGAAAAGTATCCGTAATAACATAGTGGGAGCGCGTCTCTACAAGTATTGCAATATTTAAATATTACTCATTTAATTTTAAAATTAATGATTCAATAATATACGAAGTTCAATAATGTAGTTGTAGTTTTAAATTCAGTAAGTCAACCCAACATCGCATTAGTGAAAAACGCTTTCTAATTTGAAATTGTTTCTCACTTTTTCAACATCTTGTTCTGAAATAAGGACCCATCTACAATGATTTTGGTTTGTTTATTGTGTGCGGTGCGGACAAGTACAAGCACATTCAAATCGAATTCGTATTAATACGCATAAATGCAAAAGTTCTACAGAGTAGACCAAACTGAAACCTGCGCTGGTAGTCTGATGTTGCAAAAATTTGATATTTCATTATCACAAAAAACAGCTTGCAGTATCACGAAATCTGATAAAATTAACCGTATTCATATCGCAATCTTCCTTCGTACATATTTGCTACGAATCGTACCCGATACACATCCTCCCATTATTTGGGGTAACCGTTATAACGGAAAGTATTTTGATATTAGAGAGCTTATAGTCCTTACTATCGAACTGATGGTTTTTACTGACAATAAATGTGCAACAATTCATCAAATTTAATTGGAGCTGTCTGACTGATTGTAAATAGAGACAAAAAATGGCATGAAATCATAATAAAGGTTCAAAAAATAATATTATGCAATAAACCTCATCTTAGCACAAGCACACACCAATAAAACCTTCCAAGTGCGAGTCGGACTCGCTTACTAAGGGTTCCGTGCCAAGTTTAACTCAATTAGAGATCCACTTACTTCCACATAGCCAAAATACCACAATATTTTGTTGACAGCAAATATAACTTTGTTTTTTATAGTATTTCTTTAAATAATATAGTAATGTTTGCGGTTATTGAAAATATGCTCTATGTCAAAAACTGATAGTTCGATGTCGTTCAAACCAACATCTACATCAATCTACATCATGCATGTTTTTCAAATTTACACTCGCTTAATTTAACAGACATTTTGCCTAGACTTTTAGAGAAAATGGTTTGAGGAACCTCATTGTCATTTAAATAGACCATAGACACGATACACGCACGGTTTGACTTTTTTTTTGTTTTAGTTTCGTGTATGGGAGCCCATCCTTTAATATCATTATTTTGTATTTTTTGTCTGAGAATCGTAAAGCGGTTAACAGGATACATCTTCCTGCCAAATTTCAATAGTGTGATGCTTATAGTTTCAGAATAAAGTGGCTTAAACATACGGACGGACATACAGACCGACAGACTTGACGAAACTATAAGAGTTCCGTTTTTTGCAATTCGGCTACGGGACCCTAAAAATAAGCTTTGTGATACGGCTATGACGATACACGAGCCTTATTTTAATAAGGTTTATGGTTCGCGGTGAATATTAATTTAAGGAAAATTAAAAATAATTCCTGCAACACCGGTAATAAGTAAATCAATACTTTATGTCAGTTTGACATTAAATAAACAACGTTTTGAAAATAATTTATTATTGCAGCTATTAAATTAAATTCCACAAGAATTCCCAGCCAATATAGTAAAATACAAAATCGGAAAATATAAAAACACATTATCTTGACTTTCGATACATCTTTTAATGTAGAGATCGGATAAATAATTAGATTCCATGCATGTAAGTAATAAAATTTTGCAACGTGTTTCTATGTGCATAAGAAGCTAGATATTCAGTGTTTGTTTGTGGTTTCTTGATTTAAATATAATATTCAAGTAGTGATTATTAAATGGTCAAAATCCCCGCAAGGTAGCGGTTTCAAACTGAGTTTATTATCGGTTTTTCACTTAATAAGATCCGGGCCCCCTATATTGCAGAACTTTTTAAAAACAATTTTTCATTAGATTACAGTTAAAAGGACTTAAAAGACAGAGTAAGAACTTACAAAACCCGAAAAACGACACCAAAACGAGCGCTAAAGATGCAGGAGACATGTGAAGTGCAGTAAAAATGAATTATAATAGCTTTTTCAATTTTTTTCAGGTCTTTTTCACGAATTGCTGCCATTGAAAGTTTGAAGGTGTGACGAAGCAACAATTGTAGTACAATAAAAAATGACAGTGTAATAATTTAATTAAAAACCACAAATACCTTCTAATAAACGATTCTACCTCTCTAATAAACGTTATTCCCTCAAATCAATGATTGTCTGGAAGAGATCGCTCCCAGCGACTAGACCGCCAATACTGTACTTCTTATGATTTGATTCAATTGTTTTTGTTTCTTGTGTCCTTATTTGTGCAATATTCTTTAATATTATTATTATTAACATTAAATGCGAATTATTCCAGAATATTTTATTTATCTTTTCTCATACGTTATGTATAGTAACAGAAAGTCGCGTTTGTTACAGTACTTATAACTCCAGACGGGGGCACAATTTTCATTATTTAGAGTGCGTTGAATTCGTCGTCATGCCGAATAAGACATACGACAGCTATCATCATAAAATGCTTTTGTACTTAATGTTAGTCTGATAACTAATTATCACTAATTCATCGGTGCAACCTAGAACTTTTCTGTCCCAATGACAGTCCTTTGCGATATCTACTCTGCCCGTTGTTACTTGAACTTATGAACCCTTACACACTGCGACTTTTTTTAACATTGATGCTCTCGCGCGTGTTGAAAATGCGCTTCGTATCGGGACTCGCGCAATGAACAGATTTAATTTAGCATCGATGTAGTTGGCGTTGGTATGGATGCAAATACCAAAATTCAGTACATAATTTGTCAATTTCCAGCGTCTTCATCGCGACTGCATCGATGCTGAATCGTGACTGCATCGCTGATAAAAATCACAGAGTGTAAAGGGTCTATAATTTCACTGGTCTAAGTCCGTTGCGATCGCAGGATCACACTGGATGCAACCCGCAAACGGTAACTGTAGAAAACTGTGGTGGAGGCCTATTCTAGCTAATATAATGATGCTCGTTACGTAGAAGTATTCGATTAGATAAAAACCACTCAATTCAAAAGGACGAAAATGTCATTTTAGTTAGAATGATCACCCATCCAAATGCGACGGAACCTTAAATAACTTTGGTTTCATAAAAAAATACACAAGAACTCAAGAGCTTTACAAGCTGTTATTTATCTAGTAGTGTACCTTTTAGCTGTATTAATGAGACCCGAATAAAGGTTGCAAATAGTGATCGAGAGTTCTAGTGGTTATCAACTTTCTTTTAAAAATTGTTGCCCCTCATCGTGCATTATTGTCTTAAATATACTTTAAAAACGTAATTTTAAGTAAAAGTGCAATATGATAGATTTTTTATTAGCTACATTACTAATTACTTCGTGAGTGCCATAAAATTTGAGGTAATGTAGGTAAGAAGGTACGTAAATTAAGTAGTAAATCGTTATGTAATTAAAAATATCAATTATGGAGTTAAATAAGGGAATTTCGACGTGATTTCCTATTTTCTTAATATTCAACCCTAAACACAATTTGTTGTATATATCATTGGAATTGTTATCAGGCTTTTGAAAATGATAATTAAAAATACTGCTTTCATTTTAACCTTATTACCGCACAAATTCGACAACTGGGCCACGAGTATTAAATAAAATAATTTCTAGCTACTTATCTTTTTTCGACGATAATGAAAATGACATTAGAAAATTGTGCTTGCGAGATTGACATTTGTAAAAATTGCAAGTCCCGACGAATGGAGTTATCGTCGAAATTAGCCGTATTCAAATACAAATCCTAAGTAAAGGAAATGTATGAAAATTATTTAAAAGCATCATAATCTATTAAAAAGCATGTCTCTAGAAGTTAGTTCCTAGAAGTATCCGCAAGAGGCTCTTTACATTCGAAAACAATAGTAACCCCGTATCTACGAATTAAACACTTGAGTAAAGGTAAAAAATACATAGAAAAATCTTTTGATTTTTTTCTAACATAATTCTAGCATAATTTTCGATTTTTCTGCTAAGATGAGCTTTTACAGATTTTCATTACCTACGATAGCGTTATCGTCAACATCTGTCAAAATTAGTGTGTCGAGTCCTGCAAATTTGCGTTGTCGGCGTATCGACTATCAAAACACCGTGTCGAGTCTCGCAATTCACGAGTTACTCGAGTTAGCATACGTCACTTCGCGTCGAAACTTTGGACAAATAAATATAAATAAAAATATCCTTTGGACATTCCCACACATCGCCATCTAGTCCCAAAGTAAGCTACTCAAAGCTTGTGTTATGGGTGCCAGACAACGGATATAATACTTAAATACTTTTTGTTTGTAAATACATACATGATATACATAGAAAACACCCAGACCAATACAAACAGACATGTTCATGCACACAAATGTTTGTATTGTGCGGGGATCGAACCCGCACCCGCTGCGTAGTAGGCGATTTCTCGACCACTACACCAGACGGGTCGTCGAAACTACCACGCCTGAGTCTGTAATAATTTGTTTTCAGTGTTATACGGCAAGACGAAGCGAGGGGCGCGCGTCATATTGGTCAACGGATACAAATTCACCAAGCACAGAACCACGGGTATAAAAACAAGTTGGAGGTGCGCGACACATCGGCAAAGAGCCTGCAGTGCAAGCCTCTTCACGGTTGAAGGTAATGTCTACAGAATCTGCAATGAACACAACCATGTTTAAGATTATGATATGCTTTACAAACGCTCAAGATTTATATTTTTTCTGCTCACTTGTTTGATGAAAAAATGTTGTGATACAGATTAAGGTGATAATAGTCTGTGAGTAAAGCATTGGCCGTGTTTTATCAAATGATCGCAAAATAACACCTTGAGTGGAAATTACGGAATAAGTCTTCTAAATACTAAACATTACTCATTAGTTATCAAATTAAAAAAAAACTTTACTAATATTTTTGTTTGCCTATTACGTTATTCATTTGCTAATACGTTTAAAAAGGTAGATTTAAATTAAAATTATTTCTCATTCATGTATTGACTTTGTTTTGTTTTGACTTTCAACTCGTGAAAGGTATGATTTATTTCGTATGGCACCATGGTTTATTGATATATTTTCTTGGGAAAAAGTTATGGTGAATAGTACAATGTGTTTTTTTTTCTTTACAGGTACTCCGTGACAGCGCGGCCTCTGATGAACCACATACAAAAAGTTTTTGGGTATAAGCCCTACATATATGACTTATTATTTTTTATAACTGTTCACATATTTGCGTCAGCAAGGAATATACCTATATAATATTTATGTTATGATGCCAATCTCAATAACGTAATTAAAAAAATAA
This sequence comes from Pyrausta purpuralis, assembly GCA_963924145.1. Lineage (NCBI taxonomy): Eukaryota > Metazoa > Arthropoda > Insecta > Lepidoptera > Crambidae > Pyrausta > Pyrausta purpuralis. The sequence goes on from OZ001643.1 coordinate 29,149,476, forward strand.
AAGGGTGCAGCAGAACTACTGAATATACTTATGTATAATGTCGCAAACGTCTTGTTAAATCAGCCAGTCAATTGGACGCCTAAGCAGTTCATGAAACGCCGGCATCCAATGAAATGGCTAGGCAGAATTAATTTAACACTTAACATTGAACAACTTGGTGTATTGAAAGTTAGCCTTTTAGAGATGACCCTTCAAGATTGACCCACTGATTCAATTATAGTTCTGTATTTTCTCACCATACAGTGCCACAAAAACAAATATGGCATCAATATGCCCCAAATCGTGAATACTCCTATCCCTCCTAACTTATTACATTATTATAAATGTAATAAGTTTTTGGTTAAAAAAACAGTTTATTTATTGAGAAAGGCTTTTGGCTATAAAACATGATGTGATGGGAGAGGAGGGGAGGGAGAAAATTTGCAACATGCTGACGAAGTCGCAGGAGACCGCTAGTCGCCGCCGCTACCTTTTAAAACCATAATATCTTTCAAAGACACACTGAGGTGAATTACAAACCTTACATCTTTTTTTGTTTCAGCACTACTATGTGGCAATTTATTTGCTAAGCATACGCTTCAGAAAGGAAAACACAGAAGACGCTGTCTTGGGTGCTATAAAAAAAACTTAAAGGCTTTCAGTAAATACACATAGTTATGTAGCTGCTGCAAAAACACAAAGAGCATTTCCTTATTGTGTTTGATATGTTTTTTTTGTTTCGTTTTATTTTATACAACAATAATAGTCCAATGCTTCTTATAATTTATTATCTGTATGGATCTTAATTGGTCCTTAATGAATGATTAATTATTATTAATAAAATCATTCTACGATCCCATTGCTGAGCAAAAGCCTCTCCCAAACCAGCCGGCCACTCCCCCAATCTCGTCAACAAAAAAAAATGCAATATCTGAAAATCTTCACTGCTAGAGAATAGACACGAGTAATAACATTTCCTTATTTCAAACCACGGATCGTATGACAATTGAGGTACTCAGGTAATTAATTATGGTTATTAGTAAACTTGCCAATATTAATACCATAAAGATGTTTTTTAATTATTTAAAAACACCTTTTTTGAAACACGTAATCATATCACAAAGTATACGTTTTTTATTTATGTTAGATTATTAAGAACTTTTGTTAAATATCACATCAAAATGATTTAACAAAAGATTTAATAAAGTGCTACTCGCAAGGTTAAAGTGTTTTTTTTTTAATTGTTTAGGACTCAATAAAAATTACACCAAATTTACCCGCGAGTATATCAAACATAGATCTTTAAAAGTAAGGAAAACACCACTTCAATGTTTTTAGATTCGTAAAAAATCCTGTTTATCATTATTTTAGATGCAATCTTCACGACGACGTCTCGCGGCGCGCGCATCATATACATTGCTGGGTACAAGTTCTTCCGCCACCGTCAAAGTAGAATGAAGACGAGGTGATTCTGCGGGACCCACCACCACTTAGGCTGCAAGGCTGTGGTCTTCACGATAGAACCTGACATCGTCATCAAATACAGCAACGTTCACAACCATCCGCCGAAGGATTATTTGAGTGCAAACTAGTTAAACTTAACGAGCAGCGACGGCTTTTTAAATTTGGTGTGGAATAATAAACCAATTTAGAGAATTGAGAACTCTCGTGGTGTGTATCATCGAAGTTTACTTGATGTCTCAAAGTCAAAAACAGCCGATTTTGTGAAAAACATGAGTGTTGCAATGCTATGATAATACATTACTGCACTAGTACGACGGGGTTTTAAAAACTTATCAACGAAAATCGCTTGTAAATATAGGACGTATAAATGGTTGTACTACAAACAGAAGATGACGCGTGATGCAAGTGAATTTACATCTTAAGGACCGCGACCTTACTGGAGGTACGGTCACAGTCCCTGACGCGGTTCTTGGCTAACCGGGTCAAACGCTCCCGAGCAAAACAAAAAAAACCGGCCAAGTGCGAGTCGGACTCGCGCACCGAGGGTTCCGTACAAACCTGCAAGGTTTACAAAGTTCGTTCATTACGACAATCGGTATCAATGGTTGTACTTTTGCGTTTCGCGTTTTTGCGTTGACTAAGAATTTTTTTTTCACGGGTTAAAGGCATATCAAATACTTAGATCTAATTGATCTAAGTATTTGATATGAATTTCAACTTGATAGCTCTACGCGTTCATGAGGAAAAAAGTAATAAGTTTATATTTATTAAAAAATATATATTTTGTAATGTAACTAAAAATTTAAGGTTTTCGGAATTTTTCCTTTATGTGTGCTATAAAACTTTGCTTCATGCCAAATTTCAAGATTCTAGGTCGACTGGAAGTACCCTTTAGGTTTTGATTCCCTTGCGAGTACTTGCGAGTTTCAAAATATGCAGCTTAAATTGCTGTTTCTTTTGATTGCGTTGACATAGAAGTTTGATTTTGTTACATCTTAAAGGTATTATAGACCTGAGTATTTGGTATGAATTTCAATTTAATACCTGTACGCGTTTATGAGGAAATGGGTAGTAAGTTTAAAATTATCAAAAATAAAAAATATTATGTGATGTAACTAAAAATTTATGGTTTTCGTAATTTTTCCTTTATCTATGCTATAAGACGTTGCTTCGTACCAAATTTCAAGATTCTGAGTTCACGGGAAGCACCCTGTAGGTTTTGATTCCCTTGCAAGTGTCGAAAATTTGCGGCATAAACGGCTGTATCTTTTGATTGCGTTGGCGTAGAAGTTTGATTTTTTCACAGCTTCAAGGGACAGTAGACCTGAGTAATTGATATAAATTTCAGCTTCATACCTCCACGCGTTCCTGAGAAAAATGGTCTTGACAGACGGACGGACGGACGGACAGACGGACAACAAAGTGTATAAGGGTTCCGTTTTTTCATTTTGAGGTACGGAACCCTAAAAAAAATGAAAATACCCACGACGATAAAAATGAAGTTCGTGATCGAAAAAACAATGAAATAAAATTTCTCAAATTCCCCGACCAAAATGCGTAAGCGTACTAAACTATTTATCTATCTATTTATTAATTATTACAAAACCAAGTTATTCCGTCGGAGCTTTCCGAATTTTTAATTTTGCTTTTTATTTATGATGTAGATCATGAACAGAAAAGACATAAACCTTCGAGTATAACTATATACTCTCAGGTTTATGCCTTTTTGTGAGTAACAAAAGATAACAATATACTCTATACGAGTAAGTGTAGTTGGGCACGGCTTTATTCCAAGTAAGCTAATAATTAATTTTTAAGGATACCGTGTATAAAGTAAATAATAATAAAATGGAATTTTCATTAGCCTCTTTCAGGCAAGAGTTTGGAGACTGGTACTAATCAGATATGCACCACCCTAGACCTCGCTTAGCCAAGAATAAAAAATAAGAAAGGCATTTTTTTATTTAGTGTCACTTCCTATATTAATGACAATGACGCCCACTAAACTTGACGATAACCGCATTTTTATCTTTCCAGAGGCCATATTCACCACATCATCTCGAGGAGCCAGAACCCTATACATATCTGGCTTCAGGTTTCTCAGGCATCGTCAGAATGCTGGCCGGACTCGTTGGTACTGCGGCACTCACCACCACTTAGGCTGCAAAGCTGTGGTCTTCACCGAGGGAGGTGACCAGGTGGTTAAATGTCGTAACAACCATTGTCACCCGCCGCAACGCAACCATTTCCCGATGCGTCATTACCCTTATAATATGCATGAAACTCGTTTGTACAATTTATAGTAATATATATAAAGAGTTTGTTTGTTTAGTTAAATGTGCTCAATAATGAATTAGTAGTTTTATATTAGCTTTGCATACAAAATTTGTGTACAGTTAAAAAAAAATGTAAACTAATTTCTCTTTTAGTTTTAATTGCTGTAATGAAATGGCGAGGAATAAATGATTATAATTATGATACAGGACCACTTAGTTAATGGTTACAAGTTCCTTAAACAGATGTGCAAGAATGACATTACAAGATGGTGGTGTGGAACACTAAGAGGCTGTAAAGCAGTCGTTTATACAGATCAAGAAGGCTATATCGTCAAGTACAATAATAAACATTGCTACCCACCACCGCCAAGCATAAAATGTGATAAAATAATTAAGCGAACTGTCCGACCAATTTGTTTTGTAGACTCTTAACCTTTAATACGATTGAATGGATTATTGGTAAATAGTTACACTCTGTAGTAAATGTAAATAAAGCTAACCTTAGGTATGTTTTAGGTGTTGTATATCAATACGTTTTTCTATCTTCTATATAAATTTCTGTAAAATAAAGTTTCATATTCTTATATTATCAGAACACAACATACTTAATGTATACAATATTTTATTTACTTTTAAAATAATATTATTGAATAAATAATTGACTACTTGATTTAAAGATCTAACAGTCTTCAACGATGAATTACCTACGCAAGTTGTAAGCTTTGTGTTAATCTTATTTTAAAATTAATCATTTCGTTATAGAGGAATATCAAGATTGTTTTCAATATTCGACTTGTTAAGAAAAACAGACTTTACATTGTCTTTATTTCCAGGCCCTGTATTTTGTATATCTTCTCGAGGAGACCTTATGATCAGCCTAGCAGGGTTCAAGTATTTGAAGCACAGCGTATCAAAAGACGGTATCAAGACAAGATGGTGGTGTGGTACTCACAATCACAGATCATGTCGAGTCGTCATTTATACTATAAGCGATAAAATCTGCAACGTCAAGAATTCACACAATCATCTACCTCCTAAAAAAATTTAAGTGACTTTTAAGCCGTCCCCGTCTTTTGTTTGTATGAAACATCTATTTTGATCGTCAAAAATATATTAAATCGATAATACCGATGAGTAATATGCTTTGAAAGCAAGTATTTCATTGCAACACTGACTAAGCCTACATATCACATCGTCGGACTTTCAATAAAATAAAATAAAGTGAAAACAACAGAGCTGAATTTTTTGATTAATTGAAAGAATGCATCAAAAAATAGATTAGAATATATTTTGGAGCTGATATGATTTTATTCTATCTAGAAAGGCAATTAAAAGTGAAAAAACGTCTTTTAATACTTCTAAGCATTAGTATCGTGACATTTAAAATGCGTTAAGCCTAAGCTTTACTTTTAAAAACGTTTGTGTCTTGCAGTAATGAATTAGTTAGGTTTGTTTGTGATCGTACTTATGAACATAATTGCAGTTTATTCTATTGACACAAAAATAACTTTTTATTCAGGTAATCTGTTTGTTTAACTTTGTTGAACAAAATAACTTACAATATATCTAACATTTTTTCCCTTTTTTAAAATTAGATAGCTGGACGTTTGGCCACGTTTGCACCTGATGTTAAAAGTAACAATGCAGCCTAAGATGGACTATGGGCTTTTAGTGTGTATATATTATATGTTTACTGTAATAACAGCATATATATTCCAATTTCATTTTGAGTACCAGGTACTGTGTCCATTTTCCTTTTACATCATGACTAGCGATCCCCTGCGACTGCGTCTGCGCGTTTTAAGTTTTCTCCCTCCCGTCGCAGTATTATGTTTTATAGCCGAACCTTCTCCGATAAACAAGCTATTTAACATAACTTTTTAAATCGTTCCAGTAGTTACTAAGATCACCGTGTTCAAACGAACAAACTTTTCAGATTTTTAATATTAAAATTGTTGTTCTCAATGAAAACACTTAACAGCTGAAAAAAATCCCTTATTAAACAACATCATCAGCTTTTTTCCGTTTTCCCATATAAGAGCGGCGTAGCCAAAACTAATCCCCGCTGAGAGATCCTAAGCTTCTTCTTCTCTTAGATCGGCCAACGTTCTTCACATCGAAGATCGGTGCGCGGCTGATGCAGCTCCGCAGGCACCACTGCACCAGGCGGTCGGTCTGCTCCTCCAAGGTCAGGTGGCTGTGCACGGAGAGCCGCGCCCGGGACTGCCACGCCGTGCTCGTCACCATCGGCCGCACCATCATCGACCACCACAACAAGCACAACCATCTGCCCAAATAACATCAGACCACCCTTTAAGGGTTCTTGACTGATAGGCTGCTAGTCACTTAAGACGTTGGCAGCTGACGTAAAGAATTTCTATTTTCAATCACTTAAGCGATGGTACTCAAATGCTTTGCTTTCTTAATAAGGCAATGGGCATCTCATTAATCAGTCAGCATTTTAGCATTAGTGAGCGAATGAGCTAGCTACCGCCTGAAGTATGTAAGCAGGGAGACGGGAGAAAGACACGTCAGTCTGCACAAGAAACCGTCACCTACGTGTGTGATGTATTATTCGCGCCCACAATCTCTCGCCACTCAAATACCTCAGATGACTACAGGCTCACAAAAAAATAGAACCGTCATCATCTACCTATTTACTATAAATCATCTACACTAATATTATGAAGCTGAAGAGTTTGTTTGTTTGTTTGAACTACTAGACCGATTTGAAAAAATATTTTTGTGCTGGATGGCTTATTTATTGAAGAAAGGTTTAGGGAATAAAACATCACGCTGCAATGGGAAGGGAGTGAGCCAACTCAAAACTAAACGAACTTTTTTGACGAAGTCGCGGGGGACCGCAAGTTGTGCTTTGAAACTAAAAAGTTTGTTTGTTAGTTTGAGCGCCCTTATCTCCGGAACTGCTGGACCGATTTGAAAAAATATTTTATTGTTGGAGGTTGGAGTTTATTTATTGAGGATGGTTTCAGGTCATTAAATATCACACTACGAAGGAACAGAAGGGAGAAAACTCAAAACGCGCGGACGAAGTCGCGGGGCACCAATAGTTATACATAAATAAGAAAGAAACTTATGTACCTGATCACTTCAGACCTGAAGCCCTATTTTTGAATCACTGGCGTCAATATGGCGTGTGATGTCATTGATTTACGTCCGATTTTCGAATCAAAACAGTTTAATTCCAAACAGGAATGATTAAAATAAATATGGCGTAAATGTATGAGTACCTATTTAGGTATTTATTTTGCTTGGTTTTCGTTAAATTTTAGTTCGCTTTCGAACGAAAATCACTCGCCATATCCAAGCTAGTGATACAAAAATAGGGGCTCTGACCTCTAGAAACTCCAGTGCTAGCCCACTACTCATGCAATATTGCAGAAAAATATATTAAAGGTCAGTTGGTGAACCGATATAATTATTTGAAATAATGTAAACAAGAAGAACTAGGTTCAAATGTAGATATTCAAACCTTTTAAAATGTTAAGACGGTTCATTAACTGTTTTCCTTAAAGAATTTGTGATCGATATTAAAACGAATTATTGTGATATTAATTGCAGATAGCAGCCACGGATCTTAGTACTACAGCTATCAAAGATTTTTTATTTTCAGTTGTAAATTGTAGCTAACTTTTTGTTTGTAGTTTTCTAACTCAATATTAAAGTGCTCACTCTCTTGATATGTATTCAATTTAGATTATCTTTCTTATGGGTATAATGTTTAGCCACGTGCCTTTTTATGTGTATATATTGCAACTATGATATTGTTACGTAGCTATTGTTGTTTACATTTTACGTTCTTTCTTCTTTTATTTAATAAACAATATGGGGACTTTTATTTCTTGTTATTTGTAAAGTAGGTACCAAGAAATATTGTAATTGTCATGTGTGCCCTCTGTGAATCTTTTGTAGTCGATAGCATGTGGTCATATTTGCGACCACGAGCAAGTTAAACGGTGCTTCTACTTAATGAAGGTTTATGTACTTACTACTTACTTACTATAAATGCAAAATACATTATAGTTTCTGCCTATATGTGCACTTTTCGCGGAATATTTTAAGAATTAGGGTTTTGTAGTCAAATGCAAAATAACGAAACCCTTAAAGTTTTGTCATTTTCACACACCAGCTATCCACAGATGCGCCGCAAATATTGAAACGAGTAAGAAACTGCGTCCATGACGCACTGTTGTGGCAAAATCAGTATTACGGTATCCACAGCACAGGGAGGAACGGCCAGATCCGCTGGAGATGCTGCAAGCATTCCAGGGGCTGCAAAGCGGTCGTGATCACCAGAGACGGTCATATAGTGAGAGTGACGTTGGAACACAATCACAAGTAACAGCTTTACATAGTCAAATATACTCTCTGGAGCTTGATGGAACGTACGATTCCAACAAGCTCCAGATTATGAAAAAAAAAATGTATTTTTTATACATTTTGTTTACTTTTTAAATAAGTAGGTATATTATATACTTAATTACAGAAATATTTTTTGTGACTTAATAAAGTATCTTATACATTAACAGTTACCACTATTTCAGTATGCGATTTTGTGTAATTTCAGACGTTAAGTCCACTAACAAAACGTGGCCTGGTATTTGTTATTTTATTTAACAATAAAAATATCTAAGAGATTAATCTTAAGTAGGTATAGTTCACATGGTCCGATTAACTTAAGATTTTGCTACAGATGAAGGTTTCCACGGACGAAAAAAAAAACTGACAAGAGCAGAAAGACTGGAAAGAAAGAGAATTGCAGAAAAGAACCGATTTGAGCGCATGCGTCAAGATCCAGAATGGCTCAAAGCTTACAGGCAGAGAGAGAGAGTGAAATATGAAAAGCGAAAGGCACGAGGACATTACGGGCGCTGGCTGCCTGGAATGTAAAAATATCTAATTTACCAATATTTATTATTAAATTATAGTATCATATACGATTAGGACAAATGATAGCTCGCGTCTTTGTGGATGGCACTATCTACAAGGTGTTGCAAGAAGGGTGTACCAGCGAGTGTCTGCTGGTGGAGGACACCGGGATCTATCGATGTGACCCCCTATGTATTTCAATTGATTAACTCTAAAACTATATTGAATTTCTATCATTCTATATGATATGACTATCGCGCTGGTACACCCTCCTTGGTATGAGACATCTGTATAGTTTAAGCCTAATGACATTTGGCAATAGTTCCTCGCAAAGGCTTGTTTGATTGTTTATTTGAATCACAATATAACCATTCGATCCACAAAATTATCTTGAGACACAAGGAAGTGAGACATATTTTTAGTTCATTTCATGTCTAACTTAGGCATTAACGAGTAGGTAAAGATGAAAATTTTAAAAATCCGACTCTCAAACGGCCAACATTGTTAAGTAAGAAAGTGCTACGATATTCCAAAGGTCGTTTAAGAATTAAGTGTTTGAAGTGCAGAATGGGGCTATGTCTAAAAGATTGAAACTGTTTCTTTAACTTTTATCGGCTTAAAACATAAAATAATAATTGCTAATTTTTGTCATGTTTTTATTATAACAATACCACTAACCTGGCTTGTTTGGTCGGAAAACTGAAATCCAGTACTAGTCTTCGACCCACAAATCTCAATTTAAGATATACGAAAAGGTGATACACGTCATTATTCGAGTAAATTATGAGGTTGTCTTTCACTAGGGACAAAAAATTATTCTCTTTTATTTTCAATAAAAAAAGTAAAATTCGAAATAAACTTTGCTTTTTTTCTAGGGTAGGTATATTGTGCGACGTCTTATCTGACGAATGCCAAGTTATGAGAGTAAAAATTCACTTACATGATTGTAGCATATAGTTGTAATAGGTTGATTGACGGATAGCTATCCGTCAATCAACCTATTATGGTTTTAAGAAACAACGTATGATATACATAGAACATTAATTCAAGTGACCATCTAACTAGACCAGCCATTAATTTATTAAATATTCTCCATTGCTTTTAGAATTCGAGATTGGATTTGCGGCGTTATTGCCGAATAGTTACGATCTACAAGCAGATATTGAGGACAATGAAGAAGATGACAGAATTAAACGACCAACTCGGATAAGACCAATAGACAGATATAACGGTATCAATCACTTTCCAGGTCATTATGTAGCTCGAGGTAGATGTTCCTATTGCTCTAAAGGGAAAACGTTCATTAAGTTTATAAAGTGCAAAGATAGACTCTGTTTTACGAAAGAAAGGAATTGTTTCTTTTACTTTCATCGCCATAGTGAATAGAAAATAAATTATAAGAAATTATAGTACTAGGTACAATAAAAGGATTTAAATATGGTATACACCTTGTATCGGGCGGCAAAGCACGATGGCGATACGTCAAACAGTGGAAGAAGTGTACAGCTGTCATATTTACGATTGGAGACTATATCTGCAAAATTAAAGAGGATCGTAACCATCCGCCAGAAGACGAATAAAATATGTCCTTTTAACAGACTTAATAATCCGAGCAAGAGTGAGTCGGACTTGCGCACTCAAGGTCCCGTACCAACTTTTACTGAATTAGAGGTCCATTTACTTGCCAAAATAATAATAATAATAATATATAGATATACATAGATTACAAATTGAATCAATTCACGAATAATAGGTAGAGTACGAGTCAAACCAAAACGCGCGACTGAAATCGCGGGCGGCCATTAATTAGTACTTAATAAAAATAATACATGTCAAGTCTAAATATATTAAATTGTATCATTAAATATTCATTTATTCTTTATGTGTTTTATTAACCAATTATTTCTTTGATAACTTATCAAATCGTAAAACGGTCACGGATACACCTCCTACCAAGTTTCAACTGTGTAATGCTAGAAGTATCAGAATAAAGTGGCAGTGACGGTATTCACAATTTCGTTGTTTGGAAATCTTAATAATGGAAATCTTTGTGGTCTGTCTGATGTATTTATATAAGTTTTTTTTTACATATTTCTAAATGTATGCCTGTTTTTTTCTTTTTCTTTGTGTCCGAGCGTTTGTTTGTTTATGTGTGTGGGTGTGTTTGCGATGTCCCTGATCAATAAAAGCTTTTCTTACTTCTTACTTCTTTTTTATTCTTACTACGTATATCTTCGTATATTCTTATAAATTAATAGGGTATTTTTTATTGCAAATACCTAAAAGCATACTATTCTAAGAGCTTGTCATTGTTTCAGACGAACCGATTATGATCCCAACCAAGAAGGGCAGGAATCTGCTGATGGTGGACGAGTATACGTACTCGCAGATCAACGACAGCCCTCGATATAAGTGCTCCTCCGCGGGGCAGGGCTGTCACGCGAAGTTGCGGTACGAAGGAGGCAAGGTGGTGCGTACCGACCCCAACCACAACCACCCTCCTCCAAGGTACATCATCTCCAAAGGGACCTACGTCAAGCTGTAGGTTTGCCTGTTTTTATTTATGGTAATAAAAAATGCATTTGAAATAAAGTCATACGAAATTTCTTGTAATCATAAAGTTATCTCAATCCTACAACATCCAAAAAAAAGAATTTTGATAGTTTACAGGTACGTTCAATCAAACTAGAATCAACTCTGACAACCAATATCCCACCAAAAACATTTTCAGGTAAAATGTCGCCAAAAGTCAAGAACGTATTGCTTTCAGTGTCAAAAAGATAAGAGATCTCATAATAATAATAATAGTCCCCGTAGCCTTTTTCGACTACAGTGGTCAGTCACAACAACTAACCGACTGCGCGGGACATATTATATAGTTCACAAGTGTGTGCGTAAACACAAGTGCAGTCTCTATTCCTTTCACTCTCATAGCTCTATGAGACAGCAATCTGACACGACCGGAGAGTGACCAGGCGTAGGACCAACGGCTTAACGTGCTTGCCGAGGCACGTACCTAGGTGAAACACCGCCAACTTTCAAACTCCGGGCTACCCCGAGATTTTCTGAACAGAAAAACCTAGGTACATATTATTATAGTTTTGTTTACCAGGAGATTTTAAATATTTTATAATAAACAATCTCCGGAAATTCATCAAATATTTTTGTTTTTAATGTGAAAACCTTTTGTGGGTGTAGGTAATTATTTTGAGAAATAAGGAAAAACAATACAACTGTTTATTAAACAAAATATGCATTACAGATATGCAGTTCATCCCTACGGAAAAGGGCAAATACATATTGGTGCTAAAAGGATATACGTACTCGCAAGTCAGCGGGCGCTTTTTCTACTGCTCCTCAAAGCATACAGGGTGCCGGGCGCGCGTGCGCATGATGTCCGGCAAGCGTGTGAGTGTGGTTGTGCTCGTCCCCCGAAGGCACCAGGACGAGCACAACCACACTCCCCCCTCACACGCGCGATGCGGCAACGGTTCCTTCGTGCAGCTCCGCCCCTCCCGCGGCCTTCCCGTCCCAATACCTCCTATAAACTCTCCCAGAGCAGCTATCCTCGCCCTCCAAGCCCTCAACCACCCCCGACTTCTACCCAAAACTTATCTCTGGATGCGATATCCCAATCCTGTGTCGGAAGTCTCGACATAGTTCCGTGTAAAACCACCAGGTGGCGCTCGAAAAATGCTGAGACAAAATTGGTGTTTTCGTGTATTTATTGATTGAAAAGAATTTTTGAATGATGCTTAAAAAACTACAAATATTTTTTAAGATTTATTAAAGATATAGTTACGTAAGTTAAAATGATGTTTGATGAATTAGAAAATCATAAAATTGAAATTGTCGACGCGAAATGTCAAAATGATGCATCAGGGGGCCAATTCTCGTGCAATTCATATACGAAAAAAGTACACCGATCGAATTTTCTTTGTCGAAGAAAAAATAGTTTTTGATATCTCAGGGTCACGACTTTTATGTATTTAGATTGTGTTTGTGCGCTAGTTTTTTTACGTGTAGATATTTAACTTTATTTTTAATGTAAAATGGTCAAACTCGCAATCGAATTACCACACGAAAAAAATCGATTGCCGCGAGAATTGCCCCCCACTACGCCCGCTGATGATAGAAAAGATTTGTACATATTACCAATTTAATTGACAGCATTGCACTTATTGTTTGTTTGACACTACGACTTAGGTTATTTTTTTACTCACATGATAAATCATGTCTGCTAATGAACGGGGATTTCGTACTTTTTACCCAGATCATGTATTTGAAAATGTAATAAGAACTTACATAATTATGTACAGATTAAAGATTTTTTAGGGTTGTCAAATAAATACTCATTATCAATGTCTTCGGTAATAAATTGGACTACTCGTATTTATCGTTGATAGTTAGTAAAAAGAAAGGCTGTTAGTATTATAGCTTACTTGTTGATTTCTAAATGTATATTTCTATAATGACTAAGCTTAAGGTTTTGGAAGCTTTGCTTATGGTGATATTTCTACGCAATACCTACTCGTACGTAATTTGGTGATATTTGTTATCTACAGTTTATGAGCCTTATTTATTGTCCGTCCGTATGTCACAGCCACTTTATTCTGTAGGTAACTATAAGCATCACACTGTTGGAATTTGGTAGGAATATGTATCCTGTTTTACGATCCTCATACAAAAAATAAAAAATAATGACATTTAAGGGGGGGCTCCCATACATGAAACTAAAACCAAAAAATTTTTTTTAGTCAAACCTATACATGTGGGGTGTCTATGGATAGGTCTTTAAAAATGACATAGAGGTTTTTAAAACCATTTTCTTTTAAAGTGTAACGTTTCATATCTAGACGCTTTCAAAGTGGTAAAATGGGCGTCCCCCCCCCCCCCCCATCTAACTTCTAAACTAAGCAAGTGTAAATTGAAAAAATATGTAATGTTGATCTTATGAAAAACTTTCAACTAAAATTGGTTTGGACGGAATCAAACGAGAAGTTTTTGAGATATAGCACATTTTCAACAAACGCAAACATAACTTTGTACTTCATACAAACACTATGAAAAACAAAGTTATATTTGATGTCAACAAAATATTGTGGTATTTTTCTATGTGTAAGTAAGTGGATCCCTAATTTAGTCAAAATTGGCACGGAACCCTCAGTGCGCGAGTCCGACTCGCACTTGGCCGATTTTTTTAAATACTGTCAGAACCATCATCATTATACCTATATTTCCAGCTAACACAATTGTGCGCTTAAGCCTCATACGAATATTAAGCACAATACTGACTTGTTATTCGTTTTCAGATCTGAACCCTGTATTCGCTCAGTCGCAGCGAGGAAACCCAGTGATCATGATTGGACAGTACCGTTTTAACCGCGTGAAAAAGTATGGCAGCCGAACGCGCTGGGTGTGCGTGAAGGCTATGGCGGGCTGCCGCGCGTCCTGCACACCATGGACAACGCCGTCGTGCGCGTGTGGGGCTTCCACGACCCCATGGCGCACACCAGCGCCAACCGCTTCTGAATCATCACGTTACAATAAAAAGGCTGTTGATTTTAATATTTGCCAACTGTAGTGAGTGGCCGACACTACCTACCTGCAATTTATGTTTTGTATGAAGACAGCATCTAAGCGTTTTAGGTTTCCAGGAGTAATTGTGGAGGATTGATTATCATTTTATCTCTTTTCAATTTTTTGTAAGAAGCAACCTGAAACATAATTAAAATTCTATCAGACATACTCATCTGAGTACAGTACGTAGGTATATTTATAACATTGAGGGTTTTACAATTATCAACTAATGATAAGAGCACCCTGTTTAGGTAAAGTCTGCTGCAAGTTATAAGAATAGCAATAAGATTAGCTTTAGTTATAATTATGGCGACGACGCAATATAGACATAACTATAACTTCAATTTGACCATCAAGCATTAACTATCAGAGCACCGACTCCAAAAAGAAATTATTTGCCTAAAATGGGTTCCTTTCCTTTCAATAGTCAAGAGTTTATATAAGACTTTTTAGTGCATTTTGGTTTTGAAGTCGGTTTTTACTTTTTTTAAAGTTAATTTTATTTCTTCATTTTAAGAGATTACAGGAGAATGGGGGGGGGGGCACCTTATGACTCTGTTTTTTAAGAAGCTACAAACTACCTATTATAAGTTCTTTTATTATTATGACTGAACTCCTAAGCGTTAAGGAGGTCCACCATCAGCTCAGCCCCTGTAAACACAGAAACACTAATAAAAAATAAAAAAAAACATACAGTCGAATTGATAACCTCCTCCTTTTTTGAAGTCGGTTAAAAATTAAATTAATTATTATACTTAACACCATCTCGCAAATTAAGTTAAAGGCAGACAATTGATTTTTATGATTAAATGAAGAAAATATTTGCGTAAACACTATACAGGGTGACTTTTTTTTCAGTACCGATATTTTGTGTAATGACTCCACTGATGAATATGAACAACTTTTACTATGGGGGCTATAGTGAAATCGAAAAAAAAAACTGCTGTTCCATACATATTGACCGCGCGCCAATTGAACTTTTGTATGGAACAGCTGATTTTTTTTTCTCGATTTCACTATAGCCCCCATAGTAAAAGTTGTTCATATTCATCAGTGGAGTCATTACACAAAATATCGGTACTGAAAAAAAAGTCACCCTGTATGTGATCGTTTCATGTTACTAATGAGATGTAGATTTGTTAATTAGCACTTAAGTATTTTATTTTTATACGTTAAAGGAGTTGATTTATTCAACTTGCTACTAGGAGCATATCTAGTTGAATAATGTAGTTCAGTAATTTGAATTGAAGAAACATGAACTGCAACAAAAAAAATAATAGGAAAAGTATACAGATCTAATGTATAGGTACGGTTTGTTGTCCACTAGCGGCAAGGCAACCAACAAAAGTCCCAAGGCGGTTTCGGGTTTCTCGTTCACAAGTCCCTCGTCAACAATATCGAGACCATCGAGAGTGTGTCAAGCAGGGTGATATATCTTATACTCAGAATATCCAAGAGGTATTCGCTGAAAGTCATACAGGTATATGCACCGACCTCGACACATCCGGATGAAGAGGTGGAGGAAATGTATGAGGACGTGAGTAGAGCCATACATACTTGCAAAACCTATTTAACTGTTGCAATGGGGGACTTCAACGCAAAACTGGGCAAGCGAAGCGAGATTGGGACCCTTTGGATACGGGCAAAGGAACGCCAGAAGACAGAGGCTGGCCGACTTTCTGGAGAAGGAGGGAGTCTTTGCGATGAACTCTTTCTTCCAGAAGCCGCCTCACAGGAAGTGGACCTGGTTGAGTCACGATGGCTATACAAGAAACGAGATTGACTTCATCATGACTTCCAAGAGACGGTTATTCAATGATGTCTCCATGATCAACAGGGTGAAAACCGGTAGCGATCACCGAATGGTTCGAGGCATATTGAATATAAATGTCAAATTGGAAAGGTCCCGCCTGATGAAGTCCACGCTCCGACCGACTCGTGCTCATATCCAAAATCCCGAAGCTTTTAACTCGAGTTGTCAAATCGCTTCAATTAAAGAATTGCGTATCAGTGGACGAAATAAACAACGGGTTTGTGGAAACTGTCCAAACGGTAGGGTCTAAGTTTTTTAGGTCTGGCCGTAAAGATAGACCTAAAAAACTGTCGGCCCACACTCTTGACCTTATGGCAAAACGTCGATCTATGGCACTGCAGACCTCCGCTAATGCTGAAAACTACAGGCACCTCAATAGACAAATATGGAAGTCCCTGCGACACGACATCCGTTGCTTTAACACTAATAGTGTTAAAGAAACGATAGACCGGAACCAATTGTTTGCAGGGAAGCCTGTTGACGAAGCTTAAGATGGAGGACGGCAGTGTAGCGTCGACGAAAGCAGATTTTTTGAGGGAGATCGCAAGGTTCTATGGGCAGTTGTACACCTCAGTTGCCAAACCCGTTAATAGCTCGGTCAGAGACCCACGAGCTATCCTGACCCGTCACTAGACCGAAGACATCCCGGACATCAGCCTCGAAGAACTGTAGACCCATCTCACTCCTGAGCCATGTCTACAAGCTATTTTCAAGGGTCATCACAAATCGTCTCGCACGTAGGTTTGATGACTTCCAGCCTCCCGAACAAGCCGGTTTTCGAAAAAGCTATTGTACCATAGACCACATCCATATGCTCAGGCAAATTATACAGAAGTCAGCGGAGTATAATATGCCTCTATGCTTAACGTTTGTGGACTATGAGAAGGCCTTTGATTCGATCGAAACTTAGGCGGTGCTTCAGTCTCTGCAGCGGTGCCACATGGCTATAGGTATATAAAGGTGTTAAAGTGCCTTTGCAATAACGCTACCATGTCGGTCCGAGTGCAGGAGCAGAACACGAGGGCGATTCCACTGCGGAGAGGTATGAGACAGGGAGATGTTATATCTCCGAAACTGTTCACAGCGACATTGGAAGACGCCTTCAAACTTCTGGAATGGGAAGGAATCGGCATCAATGTTAATGGCGAATTCATCACACACCCCCGATTTGTAGATGATATAGTCGTTGTGGCAAAGACGCTGGACGATCTTGGCACTATGCTCGAAGACCTTGACCGAGTCTTCCAACAAGGGAGTCGTAAAATGAACATGGAAAAGATGAAAATTATGTCGAGTTCCCTTGTTGTACCCACTCCAGTGTCCATTGGGAACTCAACTCTCGAAGTTGTCGACGAGTACGTCTACCCAGGCGCGGTCCGAAGGGGGGGGGGGGGGGGGGGGGGGGGGTCACAGGGGAAATGACCCCCCCAAAATCTAAGGTCAAATTGAAACATCTAAAAAAAATGCCAAATAACAAAAGGAAATTTCTAGCTATCCCCTAAAAGTAATAAACTTATAGTTTGCTGACATCTAGTGCTATTATTATGAACTACATACGATGGCCATAATAACTTGGAAATTACATCTAGTTTAGAAACAAGTAACCGAACTACCTAGATCAATAATCCTAGCAAAATCGATATGCGTTATTATGATAAAGATTTTTTAACAATATTCTAATAATGTACTCGTAATATGTCGGTTTATTGTAAAGATTCAAAATAGAGGCTGTCAAGGCAAAAAACGGAACCCTTATAGGTTCGTCAAGTCTGTATGACTGTATGACTCGTTAGAAAGCTACAAATTACATAACATAAGTTTTATCATTAAAATCATTGAACTCCTAAGTGTTGAGGCGTTCCACCATCAGTTCAGCTCCGCACAATGTTGACTATCGACGTCAGAACACGTAAATATTAAGTCTCTAGTATATAAACACTATATCAGCCTTTAAAATTTGAGGGTTTTCATCGGTTGCACTAAGATCCCATCATCAGACCCCCACTTAGCAACCATGGGTACAACTAGAAAGTATAAAGCCCTTTAGGTTAGTGAAAAAAATGTCGAATCGGTTTACAAATGACTTGTGATATGAGGTACCACAGCCACAAAAAACATACAGTCGAATTGAAAACCTCCTCGTTTTTGAAGTCGGTTAAAAATGTAATAATAGCATATTTTCAACAACCGCAAATATAACTTTGTCTTTCATACAAAAACTATGAAAAACAAAGTTATTTTTGCTGTCAACAAAATATTGTTGTATTTTGGCTAATTGGAATTAAGTGGACCCTTAATTTAGTTAAAGTTGAACACGAAACCCTTAGTGCGCGAGGCCAACTCGCACTTGGCCGGTTTTTTATTAGAGTGACCCCCTCCAAAATTTCAGGCTGCGACCGCGCCTGCGTCTACCTGGGACAAGTGATCCAATTGGGTAGGTCCAACTTCGAGAAAGAGGTTAATCGACGAATCCCACTCGCCTGGGCATCGTTCGGGAAATTACGCAAGAGTGTCTTCTCATCTCACCTACCTCGGTGTCTAAAGACGAAAGTCTTTAACCAGTGTATGTTACCAGTGATGCCTTACGGATCCGAAACATGGTCTCTAACTATGGGCCTCATAAAGAAGCTCAAAATCACACAACGAGCGATTTTAATAGACATTATAATATCCATTGAGATTCTTTCACCAAATACTTAGCGAAGCATGTCCACCAACAAGATGGGCAGACGACCTCAATAAGATCGCAGGATCAAACTGGATGCAGACCGCTAGTGATCGGTCGCTGTGGAAAGCCGTGGGGGAGGCCTATATTCAGCAGTGGACGTCCTTTGGCTGAGAATGATGATGATGATGATGATGATGAGCCAATTAGCGTTCCAATTTGTGATAATTTAATCGTAGTTATGTTTTTTTTTTTATATCAATTTGAAGCAATATTAATAAATATTAGATATCTACTGAAGTTTTGGTGGTGGCTATAATAATCGAATGCTTTTATTTATTATTGAATCTTGACTCAATGTTAATCTTGACTCGATATTTTTCTACTTACCTAATTAAAGATAAACTTGTATTTTGTCAGTTGTTTCATTTCACATCTATAGATAGCATGTCATTCGGTCAAGCAAGGCGTTATAAATATACCTAAATGGGAATATTCGATTACGGAGGTCACTAACACACAACCTTAAAATAAACGCATGAATTTGCTCCGTTCCGTTGCCAACAAAATTAAATAGAGTAGGTACCAAAATCACTGGTATCTGTCCGATTTTAAACGCTCGCGGATATGCAAAATGACGAAGTCAATAATGTTTAAAGACGAGCCATTAGATTATTGACACGCATTACATAATGCCGAGAAATTGTAAAAAATAGTTATTTTTCGTACCACGGGGCACTTTTGAGCATAAAAGAAAAAAATGCGTCTAGCAGTGAATTTTTTTTTATTTAGAGTCTGTGATCGATGTTACGGGTGATAAAAGTAACTTTAAGCACGTATTGTATGGTGAACTACGAAAATTGATTGATGAGCAAACGGGAACGACCAGAAATCAATGGACAAATAAATAAAAAATGAGGCTTTCCAGCACCTCAAAAACGCTATGGTGTCCATGGATTCTGGGACCCGGAGGACACTTGCAACATACTAAATACGATGTTATGAGTGCATAACAAAAAAATAAAGCCTGATTTCTTTTTGATTTAAGAATTGTCATTAAAATGTGCCGTTACTGTCAAGTACAAAAGTTTTTGCTATTCTGTTTTTTTTTAATTATCTTACGTTCATCAATTTAATGTGATTTAATTTCATAAATATATATTTTTGGGGTTCCGTAGCCGAATGGCAAAAAAACGGAACCTTTATAGTTTCGTCAAGTCTGTATGTCTGTCCGTCCGTATGTCACAGCCACTTTATTCTGTAACTGTAAGCATCAGCATCTTGTAATAAATGAGTTCCTTTTAAAGTCATATTTCTGAAAAAGACTCGTGTCCTCGCATCATCTTTCATATATTTTATCACATATTATCTTCGTAAGGTTGGATATGGTAAAGTCTGTTTCTTTTTGCTTGTCCAATATTGTAAGCAATCTTGACATTCCCTTTTTTCCGAAATAATTCATTTTAAAATAAGACAAACACAAAATTCACCAAATACAACACCAATTCATAGTTAAACATCGAAATCTTCATAAAGATGAAATAAGAAACCAAAAAATTGCGCACGGGCGGGACTTGAACCAGCAACCTTTTGGCAAACCGGGCCAAAAGGTTGCTGGTTCAAGTCCCGCCCGTGCGCAATTTTTTGGTTTCTTATTTCATCTTTATGAATATAAAATATGACACTGTGAGTGTTAAAAACATTCTAAAGCATCGAAATCTTTTTAAATCAAATAGAAAATTAATTTTACAACTGATATTATTTTAAAAGTTATAAAAAGATTGTTTACATTATTGGACTAGCAAAGAAAAACTTACTTTATTGTTGCTATCTTTTGCAGCCTTTCTCAAGCTTATGCCACTGAGATGTAAATTGACAGCAGTCTTCGTGACTTCAGATAAGAAGGCTCCTTTTTTTCTCGCAGATCAATCTAATTTTGTTCACCCCGTCTTGAAATGTCGTAAACGATTTACTTTGAATTTTATTTATCTGGAGTTTTACTCAATCAACCAAAAAGTGTTACTCAACGAACAAAGGGTGGTGCTCAATGAAACACTGGTTCAATGTGTTCACTCTTGAAATGATTCATTATGCACCACCCCATAGTTATAGACTTTGAGGTTCTGTAGGCACATGCATTAACACGCGGTGATTATTGAGACTATCATAAATTAAAGCGCTAAT
Organism: Pyrausta purpuralis; assembly: GCA_963924145.1. Lineage (NCBI taxonomy): Eukaryota > Metazoa > Arthropoda > Insecta > Lepidoptera > Crambidae > Pyrausta > Pyrausta purpuralis. The sequence goes on from OZ001643.1 coordinate 29,170,327, forward strand.
AACCACTAATGTATCCAGCCAATTGAAATTCAGATATTATTTATATAAATGAAATTAAACGAAATATTACTCACGTTATTTTATTCCAAATTCCAGTAGCAAAACACAAAATAGCACGGCGCAAGGCCGTCTGCGTTGCTAGCTCGCTGCCGATTGGGGAGGGAGGGGAGCTCCTTGTAGACGCTTACGTTATGTAGTTCGCACCAAACGGCAACTTCTCAATTTTGAATTATTCGCTTGGTTCACTTTGTACCACCGGTTCATTGTCAACCACTCGACTCCTACCAAACTTTGCTCTATCGTGGTCACCCTACATCGACATCAACTAGCAAACTGTCGTCGAAATTATTGTAATTGACCAGTTAGCAATTTGAGATCATCATTTTGCATATCCGCGAGCGTTTATAAACTGACGACGCCATATGCAAACGGCGGAATTTTACGTTTTGACTGCGACATATCCACGGCCAAAAAATTCTTGACAGCGACTGACAGCGTCACATTGACCTTTGTATGATTATACGTACATACTTCCACAGAAACACATAGGTACATATAAAATTATACTATGAACTCTTAGGTAAAACTCTCATGTTCAATTGTTTTCTTTTATTTTTTTTAATTTAAATATTTTTAATTATATAAGTAGCGTACCTTCATAATTTATCTGAGGGAAGAGCGGTTTCACCTAACACAGGCATACGCTTTATATGCCTAAAGGATGACTCAGTTGTCAAAGATTGTGTAGTGCAAATTGAAATTAAAATATTGTATTGTGCACAAAAGTCATGTATGACTGGGTTGTTTCCCTTTAAAAGACCGACTAAAGTCCGTGACAGTACATGTCTGTCTTATATGGTTTACTAACAACAAACTTTTTCGTATTCATATATTTGATTTAAAAAAAATAGTTGTATAACATTAATCATAGCTTTACGTTCAGAATGGTAGATCTGTTCTGGAATTGTGTAAAGCAATCGTATTCATTTGACAGATCATATCGTACGGTTTGATCTGTCAAACCCTTTGTTCTTTGCCGTTTGACAGATCATACCGTACGTTTTGAACTGTCAAATGAATACGATTGCTTTACACAATCGCACCCCTGTCACCAAATAAATCGATGATAGATCCCTGACTGCTCCCTATTTGATTTGTTATTTTGTCACCATTTCAGAAGTAATATTAAATTTCGTTTAGTTATTAAAATTAAAGTGTTCGTTGCCACAATTTAATACATCATTTGCAATTTGAAAAAAAAACAAGAGTCCTGAAAAGTATTAAATACCTTTAAACTAAAATCATGGAGTTAAAGGCTTTATTGCCAAACAAATGTTTTTGTACCTTATGTATTATAATAGGTTTTTTCTGGATAGTATTAAATACTTTTCAGGACAAACCTATTATTATACATACAAAAACATTTATTTGTCACTAGAGCAAATCTATACTAATATTATAAAGCTGAAGAGTTTGTTTGTTTGTTTGTTTGTTTGTTTGCACGCGCTAATCTCAAAAACTACTGGCCCGATTTGAATTTTTTTTTTACGTTGGATAGTCCATTTATCGAGAAAGGCTTTAGGCTATATTACATAAAGATACGACTCATAACACCACAGCAGAAATGAAAAATGTTGCGAAAACGGGAGAAAGATATTCCTTTTGAGAGCTTCCGCTGCATACGCTGCGGAAACCGCTTAAGTTACACAAAAATCATGTATGACAGGATTGTTCAGCATTAAGAGTTCTATAATAAAGTCCGCGACAGCATATGTCTATTTTTTATGGTTGACTTACTACAACCTTTTTTATGTTAATAAATTTGTAAAAAAATAATGCATTATTTTTAGAGGTGTATTATACACACAGGTATTTATTCTGATCAAAATAAATACATTCATCATCACGAGCATTTCATTTAGAACCAAGTTGCCCGTCATATCATTTGATTTCAATAAATATCTTAGGAGCTATCACAGTTTTAACAAAACTCCGTACCAAAATATTGTTCGCAGCTTAAGTACAACGTGCGCTTGCGCTAATATATTATAAAGCTGAAGAGATTGTTTGTTTGAACGCGCTTATCTCAGGAACTGCTGGACCGATTTGAAAAAATATTTCTGTATTGGATAGCTTATTTATCGAGAAAGGCTTTAGGATATAAAACATGACGCTGCGACGGGAGGGGAGGGAGCAAACTCAAAACGCGCGGACGAAGTCGCGGGGGACCGCTATAACTTTATTATTTCAGTTGATTTATTGTGAAATTGATTTAATATTGAGTGGTGATTACATTTTGGTGCCAAATCCACTATTTGCGGCAAATGCTATTATTTAAGAAACACAAAACTACTTATATTGGCGATACTCAATTTAAAATAGCTCCGCACAAAGTACAACACTCGCTTGCGCTGATCGTTATGGTATAGCGTGTTTTACGTTGAAATATTTTACGGGAAATACTAAATTTATGCGGGTGACGCCGCGAGGACTGCGAATTCGCGAATCAAGTGGAACGAAAAAATGGGCGCTTGTGAACGCTGACGATCGCGGCAATCGCGGTCGTCGCGGTCGTCAAGTGGTACGCACCCTTTATTTATTTGTTTGTCATAATATGCAATGTCAAATTGTTTGCTTGTTGTTTTGAGGTTAGGTAATTTGTGTTATTTTTGTGAAGAAATTTTAAATTGTGCTGTGGTAATAAAATGGAAAAGGAAATAATACAAAGATGAGAACAGCGAAATTTAGCTAGAGGAAGATAAGGCTAGTTCAACTATTTTCGCTTCACGAGTGTTTGTTTATGTTGTTATCACCATTTTCGTTGTTGAACCAAAGCCTTAAATTCTTGTAGAATTTAATGTATGTGATGGATAAGATGAATTTGGTGAGTGAGCTTGTATCCTTAATCTAAAATAAAAACACGGATGCCAATAGAAACTCAGAAAATCTAGCAGCTTGGGCAAATTTGCTTACCTACCAGGTACCTACTTTTCATCATTTTATTGTAATTACGTAAAACGGTTCTTCAACTAGGGTCAGAGTGAATCCTTAGTTTAGAATCGTACAAAAATTTCTCAATTGCAACTTTTGGCTTCCATCGTTTAACCCTAAATATGCAATAATTATGCATACATTTGTTTATTCCTCAGATTTACTCAGGAGGCACATGTTAAATATCGTATTTCTTTTAAATTAAAAATTGTTTTTAATTTAGTTCCAGTAATTCTGCCTTGCTGGCATGTGCTTCCTTGCACAATCTAAATAAAAACTGAGAAAAGGAAAGAACTACAGACTGGTGGCCATCCACTTTCACCTACAAAATCCTGGGAATACAAATGGCATATGCGCATGGCTTCGTAACAAATTTGAAACTGACTTAAATGGATTTGACTGTAATACTTTGTACCAGGTTGGTGCACACTTTTTACATTTATATATTTATAATTTTATGTTCCTAAATATGGTTCCACAAACTGTAGACCTTGCTACAACAAATCAACAAACTCCGTCTTTCAGATCAAAGCTTAAACGCAGCAAAATTAAAAACAGGGCGCTAATGTAAATGAGATTAAATAAGCAGTTTGACAGGCCCAAAATTGGTCTTTCTTGAAATACACATTATCACTTGCCTTTAGGTATCCTTTGTTTGCTTGCTGATCAATTTTGGCAATGTAGGAAAGCCATTAGAAATAAATTTTAATGCCTCAACACCTGAGCCGTTGCCTGCAACAGCACAACAATAGAATTTCAATTGTGTCTTGTTCACATACACTTGAGGGATTAATGATGAGATGAATAAAAAGGATTGTTTGATGTAGTCAAGTTTCAATAAAGTATTAGACAACATTCATGTATAATTTTGTGTTCCAGGCTCCCCTTTTCACGCACAAATAACAATTTATAATATTTCAGGACTTAATTGCTTCACACGGTCATGGCCTTATAATCAACATACTAGATGAGATACTAGATACCGATTGTAAGTATTGGCATTGTTGCACAGAAAATATAATAGTACTACGTACAGAAGGATCACTGTGCTAAGAATGATAAAGTAAAAACAACTTTCGCTACAACGCAATGAAGTGCAATTCACTTCGCACGATTTTAATTCAAGGTTTTTTCATTTACCTATCTATACCTGTCTCTTTCTAACACGTAACGCTTTCCCTGTTTCGTGGCCTTGAATGTGTCAGGGTTGCGAGCGGCGCGTGGCACGAACATACGCGTGGCACTAACATACGCGTAGGCTGAGAAAATAAACACAGTCACAGGCGTATGGCGCGGTCCGCGAGCGGCAGCCTAGCGCTCATTTATGCTCGGCGTACCGAGTCGCTCGAATGTACCTAAACTTCGGAGTGACACCCCCCTGATTGTTGTAAGAAAAAACACAGAATAACAATTTATTATCTCTTCATAATTGTAAATTTCTTTTAGGCCACAAAGAGACAAGTGTAATCTTCGCTCAAGAACCACTTGTAGTTTGAGTGAAATGACCATCGAGGTATTACTACTACGTAAAGAGATGCTATGCCAAGCAGAAAGTGTGCGGAATTTGATGACAAGATTTTGATGTGAACTGTCAACAGACTGATGTATTCTTTAAATTTGAATGATAATTATGAAACTGCAGAAGTGACACAGGCTTTCGTGCTTATTATACCTGACTATTTAATGGATATTATTTAATTTAAATGTATAATGGTTACTAACATGGATTAATATTTATTTATAAACGCTAAAGCAATAAAGTTTTATAAATACAAGAACCATATTGGAAACTGAAAAGTTTGTTTGTTTGAACAAAGTGTTTAATTATTATTATTTTTCAATTCATCTTTTTTTTTATTTAGGCTATACTTCAGGCTATACTTTGGTGAGTGTGCGAAGGTGTTTCATGAGCTTGGGGTGCACGAAAGGAGCCTCCCCGCAGATGTACCAAAGTTTCGTACGTCGGGCGCACCCTGGGCAACAGTTGGCGATAACCTAACGCTAACTGGCGAATCCTTTCACCACGATGGAACCCACAAATCCAGCACTAGAGCCGGCTTTGTGTGTAGTCTCGATTAACATCGAAGGTTTCTCGCAGGACAAGTCAGAAATTCTTTCTGAACTCTGCCGAACCACACGCTGTCACATACTGTGTGTTCAAGAAACCCATCGGGATGAAACACAAGGCCGACCATACATACCTGGACTAACGCTTATCGCCGAGACTTGCCACCCGAAGCACGGTAACGCAGTGTTTGTTACTCCCAGCGTTAGCATTTCATCCGCACAGTGCTCTACCCAGAACGGTATCGAGGTTATAACCATAGACCTCGGCCACTGCACCGTCACATCGGTCTACAAACCTCCTGGGACACCTTTTGAGTTCGTACCTCCCGACAACTTCAATGACCAACTCGTAAAAGTTGTAATAGGTGACTTTAACAGCCATAATGCAACCTGGGGATATAACGACACAGACACAAGCGGTCTAGCTGTGGAGGCGTGGGCTGAGACAAACGATCTGGTTCTCATTCACGACCCGAAACAACCGGCTTCTATTAACAGCAGCCGATGGAAGCGCGGGTATAACCCAGACCTAATTTTTGTCAGCTCAACAGTTAGCTCTCAGAGCAGTAAATACGTATGCTCTCCAATACCTCGAACACAGCACAGACCTATAATGTGTAAAATCCACCCTGTCGTACAACCTTTACGGGTGCCTTTGAGGCGTCGTTTCAACTACGCTAAAGCTGACTGGACGCGGTTTTCGCAGCTTATTGACGATGCGGTAATAGACATCCCACCTTCACCGCAACACTACGATCAATTCGTCGACTTAGTTGCGATAACTTCCCTCGAATGTATCCCGAGAGGTTGTCGGACATCTTATATCCCTGGACTTTCAATAGAGTCCGCAGAGCTGTTGAAAAGGTACGAGGTCCTGTTTCATAACGACCCTTTCTCTGAGGAAACCATACTGGCTGGCGAGGAGCTCTTATCGCGAGTAAGCGAAAATCGACGTGATGCGTGGATCAAAACTGTTACCAACATCAACATGACACACAATAGTAAGAAGGCTTGGTCCACCATCCGCAAGCTCACTAACGATTCACCATCACCCTCTTCTCCCAGTCAGGTTGCCGCAAATCAGGTTGCACACCAACTTCTTCTTAATGGCAAATCTGGCCGCCCTGCGAAATGTCCACATTTAAACAACTCTGTAGGCACGTCCAACCAAGTCAGTTTGCCATTCAACTTAGGAGACATTATATCTGCCATCAAATACCTTAAATGCGGTAAAGCCTCTGGGATAGACAACATGTCAGTGGAGCAAATAAAGCACCTCGGTCCAGTAGCTGTATCTTGGCTGTTGCAGCTATTTAACAATTGTCTGGAATCTGCTCAAATACCACGCATCTGGAGAAAGTCAAAGGTGATAGCAATACTGAAGCCAGGGAAATCAGCAGACAATCCTAAAAGCTTTCGGCCAATTTCATTATTGTGCCATACCTTCAAGCTATTTGAACGATTGCTGCTGACCCGGCTCACTGGCCTTATCGACCCTAAACTAGTCCCAGAGCAAGCAGGTTTCAGACCGGTAAAATCATGCTGCAACCAAGTGCTCAAGCTCACGCAACACATTGAAGATGGTTTTGAGTCTGGGTTGATAACGGGCGCCGTATTCGTGGACCTATCTGCGGCCTACGATACGGTGAACCTCAACCGACTGTTATGGAAGGTGGACATCATGACCGGCGATCGCAAATTCGTCATGATCCTTCGAGAACTCCTCCATAACCGTCGGTTTCAAGTTCATCTTCGCTCAGACAAAAGTCGTTGGAGGTCACAAAGGAACGGCCTTCCCCAGGGCAGTGTCCTGGCGCCGCTCCTTTTTAATATCTACACCAACGACCAACCATCCAGCATAAATACGTCCCGCTTCTTATACGCCGACGATCTGGCATTAACATCACAAAGCTCCAAGTTTGAAGAAGTTGAGGCTAACCTCACTGTAGCTCTCAAAAATCTGAGTAGCTACTACGAGGCGAACTCACTGAAGCCAAACCCGAGTAAAACGGAGTCTTGCGCATTCTACTTGCGCAACAGAGAAGCGAGACGCGAACTCAAAATTGTGTGGCAAGGGGTACCAATCTCGCACAACAACTACCCGAGATATCTTGGCGTTTCGCTAGACAGATCTCTTACTTATAAGAAGACCTGCGATAACGCCAAGAAGAAAGTGCACTCGCGGAACAACTTATTGCGTCGCCTAACTACCACCAAATGGGGAGCTACGCCGCACGTGCTGCGGACGACGGGGCTAGCGCTCGCCTTCTCAGCTGGCGAGTACGCATCCCCTGTTTGGAGCCGCTCTGCTCATGCCAAGTCAGTGGATGTAGCCCTGAATGACACCTGCCAGGTCATCACTGGTTGTCTAAAACCTACCCCCGTGTCAATGCTATATCCACTGGCTGGTATAGCACCTCCGGAAGTCCGCAGAGCTGTAATGAGCTCTTCTGAAAGGGCAAACGCAGATTGCGACTCACGGCACCCTATGCACGGCTACGTCTCAGTGCCGCAAAGGCTAAAAAGTCGTCGCAGTTTTATTAAGTGTGTCGCCCCACTTTCTACCGAACCCGCACAGGCCAGACGTGATCTTTGGCGCGTAAAAGCTTCTCTGCCTACTCCCTTTGTCCCACTTGCCGAGAATCTCCCTCCTGGACATGATCTACCGTGGCCGATCTGGAAGTCCTTAAACAGGCTTCGGACTCAGGTTGGCCGAAGTAAGGAGAACATGGTCAGGTGGGGATTTTCGGCAAGATCCGATGTGGACTGTGTTTGCGGTGCAGTGCAAACTATGGCACACTTAACATCGTGCCCGGCGTGCCCCAACACCTGCACGCCAGCGGATTTAATGAACTGCAGTCGATCCGCAATACAAGTGGCTGAATTCTGGGCTGCAACGATTAATTCCTCGGGTTTCATCGACACGCTAAGAAGAACAAGATGAGCTCATCGCTCCAGGCCTCTTTTTCCGTCGTACGTCTAGGCGTACTGCGGGATACCACTTATTTATTACCTACTTTTCCATGTTGTGCGAGTCAATTTTTATTTTTCGTATAAATGTGCGGCAATTTCATTCAAAACATTTAAAACTTTTGAATAAATACTAAAGTTGGTTACAGTTAACATTTTATTTATTTACCGCTGAAAAGTAATGCCCGTATCTATTTATTTCTTGTGGGTTTTATTGTTGCATGTTTTGAAAACGCAAGACGGCATTTTGACGAATTAATTGACCAAATGTCACATTGCATAACGCTACGAGCGGGAGTCAGTGACTGGGATGCCGCGCAAGCGTTGATGTCCGGGACCATCTGTTCATTTTGTTGTATAGTTCAATAGAAATGCAAATAAAATTATAACAAGCTTAATTTTTTTTTCATGTTCTATCTACTGGTTAGTAACTTATTAAAAAACCTTTCTCTTGGAAGAAATACAAAAATGGACAATTAATCCAAGGTAATTCCATAATACTGAGGTCTTTATTCAACTAAATATTTTTTTTAAAAAACATAGTTTTATTTATTGAAAAATATAGTTAATACTTAAACTATTTATCTTTCATTCAGGTATCAGAGAGTATCGCCAATGGGATGGAATGTAGAAAACATTCACAAAGATGAAAAACCAGCAACCTTTTGGCTGACCGGGCCAAACGCTCTTACCAATTGAGCTACCGTGCTGTCAGTCCAACCCTGCGAAATTTGTGGTCTCTTATGAAAACGTCAATTGCGTGACGCTTAGCGCCATCTAGCCGTCTGTTTATGAAACAGTTGACCCAAGCAGTTATTCTTTACAGAATAAATTCAACTTCGAAATTGATGACGCTTCGCTATCTACTTAATGCTTTAGAATGTTTTTAACACTCACAGTGTCATATGTTATATTCATAAAGATGAAATAAGAGAACACAATTATAAAGAATTCATTAGAGACCACAAATTTCGCACGGTAGCTCAATTGGTAAGAGCGTTTGGCCCGGTCAGCCAAAAGGTTGCTGGTTTAAGTCCGCCCGTGCGCAAATTTTTGGTTTTTTATTTCATCTTTATGAATATAAAATATGACACTGTATGTGTTAAAACCATTCTAGAGCATTAGAATTTATGAAACAGAAACGATTGAGGCGGCGTAAAATTACACATAAAAGCAACAAATTAAATTTAAACTACTAATATACTTACATAATTAATAATAAATAAACCTACTTAAACATACAATTATCCATACATAGGCTAACAGAGATTAATAAAGGGGAAACAGAGAAGGACAAATCTTATCAAGCATCACGTGGTATTGTCACTGAGAAAAAGCTCACGAATAGACTTTTTGAACGAATACTTAGACAATGAAGTCTTGATGGTATCAGGGAGGTAGTTCCAGAGTCTTATAGCGCTGAGGGTGAAGGAGTTAGAGACATAAGCAGTCTTGTGAAGAGGTGTGTATAACTGGAGGGCATTGTTAAGACGGAGGGTGCTAGAACTTCTTCCTCTGACCTCGTTTCATTAAAATAGTTTGGTAGAGTTTGGATAGATGACTACCAAGGATTGCGTAATAATAACTCCGTTGAAGGTTGTAGAAGGAATGTATATTGTAGTAAACTTAACCTAATATTTATATAAAAATATGTACACAGTTGACCAATAGGAAAATATACATTATAGCCATTCAGAGCACTTGGACACAGTATTTGACCGTTATTGACCGTTACAGAATATTAACCACCTATGTTTTCTACACATCTCTGTCTAATCATTACACTATCTCCCTTATCGCCGCAGTGTCGGCCGGCCGCGGCGAGAGCGTGGAACGAGACGGCGTCCGGGAGAGCGAGGGAGCGCGCGAATGTAGGCCACATAAATATTTCCGCGGCTTCTCGGCTCCTTCTTACGGCGACGGAAATAGTAGTGATAAGACGTGTGCTAGCTGGGAGCGCGCGCCACGGTGCGTGTCGCGCTGCGATGCGTAGTCTTCGTGTGATAACAAAAACAGTTCTTATCAGAACTACCATCTGTGTTTCTGACGTATAAAAGCTCTTTTCAGGGCTGTTTACCTCTGTGTTTCTGTGAAAGACGAGTTGCGGCTGTGGTAGCCACATATTCAACTATATTCCGATACCACTACTATATTAGCTTTAAATAAATCCGCTGATGTGTCCATCTTCATCAACGTAAATTAATTCTAAAAGATTTTTTTTATTGCGATGATTGATTGATAATATGATTTTAATAACAAAAAAAGTTCAAATGAACGCGTTTTCAGTATTTCATACATGATAAACATCTATTTCGTATGGGTTCTGAAGTGCAGTGCTAGTGTGTAATGGCTCTAATAGTAACCAGACGTGACCTTACGTGGTTTGTCAAAGTACCTACCGTCAGATTATTTTGTAACATTGACCTCCATACTCACTGGTAATAGTTGAGCGTTGTCACACATGAAATGTACACCTAGTTGTTAAAAAACTGTATTTATTTAAATTAATTATCTATAGTAATTAATTCATCTTATCATAACTTTTTTGCAGATCTGGTGTTGGTATTCGGGAGCAATGAAGCGGGGCGAAGAACGCTAACAGTGGATAACTACGTGTTTTCAGTACATGTAATGACACCAATGAAAAATAATGAGGTGAAGATTCGATGGCGATGCAGGGGCCACTACAAGGGATGTAGAGCTACAGTGACCACCGTAGATGACACCATTATCTCTTGTAATTTGGAGCATGAGCAGTGTAAAAGCCTGTAAATATGTTTATTTTTATCCATTTTGTCCATAAAATACGTATAAAGGAATAATTTTGTATTTTTACATCTTGATCCTACCCAACTGTGCGACCTTATCTATAGTTTATCATTTCCTCATCCGGCAAACTTACCGCCTAGTCTTGACCCACCAGTAGGTTCCTGTATTATAATAGTTACAAAAAATACATAATTTATTACAGAGGAGCCTGAGTTCATAGTAAGCCACCGAGGGGTAAGACTTCTCAAACTGAACAGATTCTTCTTCTCCAAGCATTTGACTAGGAAGGTTACTGAAAATATCTTTAAGACTGCTATTCACATCGATCACACGGATGCAAGGCAGTTGCATACACAATTGATGACCTCATTGTGTACTGCAAACCAGATCATAATCATGACAAAGAATGATCTGGAACGAAATATCTAAATAAACATGTGCTTTGATATTATTTCCTACTGTTACCATTATAATGTACCAAAATATTAATAAATTACCAAAATATTAATAATAAATGTTAGTAATTGTTTTGAAATGAAAAACAAAATACTATTAATTATCTCCAAACATTGTAGGACTTAACATCCAACGCGGCAACGCAGCTAGCATCATAGCCTCCTTGCCGCAAGGAAATTGTTTGGTTTTTGAAAAGGTAGATTTTATGTTGCAGGTCTTAGTTTTAATATTTGTCTTGTTTGTTATTAATAAAGCCCCATCAGCAGTTCGATGATAAGGAAAGAGATAATTCACAACACAAAAGTAAAAGAAAACATTTTTCTGAATAAAATTTACAAGTAACTTTGTTTCATTTATTTTGAAGCGTAACCACACGCCTAGGAATAAAAAAGACGCAACGGATAAAGATGAACACCAGTTTTTTGCTAGTTTAGTAGCTAAGTATTCAGAATACAAACAAAATGGATATTAATCTTAGCATGAGTTGGTTTGGATTAGTTTAGATAGTATATAGAAATAACATGCTTTGACGGAAATGTGTTACAATTTTGTTAGGTAAATATATACTTTTATTATAAAACTGAAGAGTTTGTTTGTTTGAACGCGTTACTATCAGAAACTACTGAACCGGATTGTTTTTTTTTGTGTTGGATAGCCTATTTATTTAGGCTTTAGGATATAAAACGTCACGCTATAAAAAACACCGAAAGGGCCAAAAACGCGCGGTTGCAGTTGCAGGGGATCGCTATACTAATTGTACCAAAGGTAGCCTGTGTTGTTTTTGTGCAAGCGTATTTTTTTTAACACCTAACTTCAGCTTCTATGTACGTAAAGTTAACGCCATTTAGCAGAATAGCGGAGTTTCTCAGAAGAAATGAGGTTAGCAAAAGTATCCTATACATATAACTATGAGCGCTGCGCAGAGCGCAAACACAGCCAACTTGTTACCATTTTTACATTTATCTTATTGACCTTCCAGTTATGTTTAAGGTTTGAAATAAACGTAAATGAAATGGAGGAAAATTGCCTTTTACTAACCTGGTGTGAAAAAGTATACTAGCTTTAAACTGAAAATATATTTTACTGGCGAACAACTCTGTCAATTTGTTAAAATTCTAACTTTTGTGTGTTTGCAGGTTTATTTATCACATCGAAGAGAGGAAGACGTTTGTTCAAGCATAACGGCCACAGCTTCTATGAACATAGAGTTAACTATAAGACAGTAGGCACTTGGCGTTGTGCCTCATATGATATGCATGGATGTAAAGCACAGATCAAGATGTTAAATGATGTCATAATTCATACCCAAGGCAATCACAACCACAAGCCCGGTCAGCAACGAAAAAACTAAAAAACTCTTTGCCTAACCATACTAATATTATTAATGCGAAAGTAACTCTGTCTATCTGTCTGTCTGTTACTCCATCACGCCTCAACTTACCACGCTTATCACGCTTAAACATACGTACAAAAAGTACAGGTCAGTTTTTTTTCATACTACTATCCAAAAAAACTACCTAATGCGGACGAAGTCGCGAGTAAAAGCTAGTATTTAAAAAAAAACTAAAAGTATTGTGTCACCAGGACGTCACCTACTAGACGATGGTCTCTTGTAGGCATGAGGAAGGCCTTTAGACATAAATAATTATATCCAAAATAGAGGCCCTAGTCGGTAATGTAAACACAAAATAACTAGGTGTCCTGCAAGCAAGCATTTCTTGATGCGTTAAGATGTTACAATTATTTTAATAACGCTCTGTGTGGTCAATGAGAATAAACAGATTGCGTTTGAATAAATTGATGGTCGCTCAGCACCATTCCTAGAGCACTACGAGGGTCAAACTGAAAGTTCTTAGAGAATCAAAAACTGATTACATTAGCCAGTTATTAGTTTTATTATATCTTTTCAAAATATTGTCCATTGACGTCAATACACCGCTGCATGCGATGGAACCACTGGGAAAAGCACTTTGCCCACTCGTCCTTAGGGGTCTCTTCAATGGCATCGCGATACGCAGCCACCGCTTCTTCAGCATTCATAAACCGCTTTCCTTTAAGTTTTTCTTTAATTTTTGGAAATAAATAAAAATCACAAGGCGCGAGGTCGGGGCTATACGGCGGGTGACCCAGTAATTCAACGTTTGATGTCGCCAAATAGTCGATCGTTCGCTTGGCGGTGTGCGACGAGGCGTTGTCGTGGTGAAGGAGGATCCTACTGCGAGGTCGTTTCTCTCGAACTTTTTCCAAGACAAGTGGCAAACAATTGGTAGTGTACCATTCTGCAGAAACTGTTTTTTGATCATCTAACACAATTGTTGCGAAATGACCTATCCTTCCAAAGAACGAGGCCACCATTTTTTTTCCCGCACTTCGATCTCTCTTCACTTTAGTTGGCAACTCCTCGAAAGGAAACACCCACTGAGCAGATTGTCTTTTGGTTTCAGGATCATAACAGTAAATCCAGCTTTCGTCACCTGTTAGTATGTCGAACACAGCATTTGAGTCACCTCCGTTAAATCTTTCAATCATTTTACGGCACCAATCCACACGATGGAGTTTTTGAGCCTTAGTCAAATTATGAGGTATCCACCGGGCGCAAAGCTTCCTGACCGCTAAATGTTCGTGGAGGATTTTATGCACTTGACTCATACCGATGCCTAAGCTTGTCCGAATCTGCTGATAGGTCACTCTTTTGTCAGTCTCTATCATACGCCGCACAACACAGATGTTATTTTCAGTCGTCGCCGTAGAAGGCCGTCCCTCACGTACATCATCAGTGAGATTACTGTGACCACGTTTAAACTCATTAAACCAGTTGTAAACAGTCGCACGAGATGGGGCTTCATCGTGAAAGGCCAATCGTAGTCTATCATAACTTTCTTGTTGACTTAAATGACATCGAAAGTCATAAAAAATCATTGCACGAAAATTTTCTCGTGTTAAATTCATGTTGACGTGACACAGACAATTTTCAATTTGCCGCCAAATCGTAAAACAAATGATAAATGAATGAAATATATACTCAGTAATATTGGCAAAGAGTTCTATTTTCAAATTTTAGAATATTTTTTTTATTATATTGTTTATAAGTGGCCAGTTCTAAGAACTTTCAGTTTGACCCTCGTATTAGCACTAGCTTGTGCCGGCGCTGCCAAAGGTTTGGAGTGAGTAACGTCTTAGACGTTACGCACCCTTACTTATATATATATGGGAGTAACGAAGACCGCCGGAACTGCTAGACTCACTTTATTTCTTCTAGCTGGCGTATATAGGCGTAATTCTACACATTGTACTTTGGTCTGTCTTCATTCTGAAAAATAATATATATATATATATATATATATATATATATATATATATATATATATATATATATATATATATATATATTTTATATTGACGTTAATGCTTTTCATTTCATTTGTCAGAAACAGCGTCCTCTCGGAGAGCTGAGGGCTTGGATAAATCACAATTTCTTGAGAAATAAGATCTAGTTAGAGTTTATCTCGCTATAATAGCCAATAAATAAAAGCACTTTAATCACTTATCCTTGTATTACTTTTTCATACTTACTTTTTCAAAAGTTCTAATATTGTTACGTTGTACTGCAAACGACTTTTCCTCGTTATTTTTATATTATTTTATAATTTTTAACTAAATCTTTTGTAAAACTTTTGAATTTGTCACAATTTGATGGCATAACGTCAATCTGCCAACTGAAATAGACCAAATTTTTGCATTTGCTAACCCTGCCAAACATATTGATCGTAATTTTGTTTCGTATTTGATTTCTCTTAGATTTTACTGGAATATCATGATATATTTCGATAATATTTATAAAAAAGATCGCTTAACTTGTTTCTGTACCCCTATCACGAATAATTTGCGTCAAAGTATTCGTATAGTAACGTAATCATTTGTATGAGAATCTGAAAGCGCCTCTATCGGACGTAAAACAAACTAAATTTGGCAGCTCAAATACCTGACATTTATTGTGCGTAATCATTTTCTATAGTGTTAAACTGGATTTGCGATCACGAATCTTTCTTTGACGTATAGTATCGTGAGTTGCAACAAGATTACTTCAGATTCTAAATGTTAAAAATGAGCGAAGAGAAACTAGGTAACTTTTACGGATAAGACCGCCTTTATTGTTTTTTTTTTTCTAAAATTATCACACAGCTTCATTTGAAGACTGATTCAAGCTCTTGGAATGAGAAGATTCGGCATCAACTTCAATAGCAAATACATCTCTCACCTCCGGTTTATTGATAATATACTATTCGTGCAGGCGAAGATGAGATTTTGGAACGACAGTCGAAAGCCCTAACCGAGCCTCACAACAAGTGGTTCTAAGAAAGAGGTCTTTCAACGAATCCAACGCGGCCGGCTAGGCAGAGGTCGGGAAACAGCGCAAGAGCGTCGCCACGTCTCATTAACCTCAGTGTTTGAAGTCTTCTACGGGTGTGTGTGTACTAGTGAGAACGTACAGATCCGACACATAGTTTCTTACTATCTGTGCTCAAAATATCACATATAACAACAGACAGAGCTTTGGCTTTTGGCGAGAAATAAAGAAACGTGTGGAATAAAGAAAACGTTAGTGGTCATATTTATAATTCTAAAATTATGACATTACATTGGAAATATGAAATTTATTACATTTTTTTTTATCTTTTACACCTTATTTTTAACTTAAAAAGAAATCAGGAACAGGGCACTTGTAACAGGTGTATCGATTTTGATCTTGTTGGGTTCATCTTTGCTCTAAATATATGTAAGGAAATAACGAAGACCGCCGGAACTGATAGACTCACTTTATTTCTTCTAGCTGGCATATATAGGCGTATTTCTACACATTGCACTTTGGTCTGTCTTCATTCTGAAAAATAATATAAGTTTATTTTATATTGACGTAATGCTTTTCATTCCATTTGTTAGAAACAGCGTCCTCTTGGAGAGCTGAGGGCTTGGATAAATCACAATTTCTTGAGAAATAAGATCTAATTAGAGTTTATCTCGCTATAATAGCCAATCAATAAAAGCACTTTAATCACTTATCCTTGTATTATTTTTACATACTTACTTTTTCAAAAATTCAAATATTGTTACGTTGTAATGCAAACGACTTGTCCTCGTTATTTTAATATTTTTTCATAATTTTTAACTAAATCTTTTGTAAAACTTTTGAATTTGTCACAATTTGATGGCATAACGTCAGTCTGTCAATTGACAGTCTACTAAACAGTTCAAAAATCGTAAGATTAAAGAAAAACATATATGACGGATAAACGCCATCAGAAGGATTTCTTAAAACGTTGGCGCCAGCCTCGCTGGCGCCATTTCCTTCACTATCTTCCATGTAGGGAAATAAACTACAATCTTCTCTCCAATGTTTATTGTCTTCTCACCATACAGTTTTTTTTCGGTCTCACGGCTTGAACAAAAGTAAATCAAAAATGGCGGTCGTCGGCCGTTGTGTAATGCAAGTATCAAATTCTGCCGCTACGGGCGCTGGTGACGATGTTTCAAAACATAAAACTATAATAACAGATTAACGTTATCACTTGCATCACACAATAACAATCAAACATTTTCGTAAATCATTAAATTGGCTTAAATAAATTGATAAGAACATTTCAAAAGCATTCTTATTAAAATAACGAATCATTAACTACCGTTATTCGTTATTACTCATATCATAGACAAGAATAGACAAAGTTATAAGTAAAATAATTATTGTCTTTGAATAGACAATTGTAAACAAAGTGCAAAACATAACCTAACAAGGTTAAATATAATGTTACATTGGAATTTGAAAGTGTTATATTATAAAAAGCGATAAATGTTTCTCGATGCGCCGATATATACATATCTTCATATTTTAATAGACCAATTTTTTTTCTAATCTAAGTTATTGATTTTTCTTAGATATTACTGGAATATCATGATATATTTCGATAATATTCATAAAAAAGATCGCTTAACTTGTTTCTGGACGTGTCATTCAACGGCCATATTAACCAGCCTTACCTCACTTTGAGTGGTGTCAATGGGTTCACGACGCGAGTTTTTTGATTTATTTAGTTTTCTACATGTCAAAATTTTGTGGCAGTTTTTACGTCCAGCCAGCATAAGTTTTAAAGCATCTGCCACGTAACTGAACGAATTTATCAAATAATAAAGTAAGCCTAAAACGTCTCCATTCACAATTACGATCGTATTACTTCACTAATTAATTTGATTGATTGACATAATATTTGATTGATTGACATGATAATTTAATTTTCGACATTTTTTGAGAAAAAAATTGATCGGCCTTAAATTTTTATTAAATTCATTTGAAAACTGATTTTTTAAGCGCAAAAATGGAACATTTATTAGGCAATAAACGGCAAACATGCCAAATTTGTTTGAAATTTTATTGCGCTGAAAGAGGAGACCGATTTATGGCTAATTTCCCTGCCAACATTACACGGTTAGTAGAATGCTTTTGATGAATAAAATCTAACTAAATGTAAACTTCTAAGCATCTTTCATGATAGGAAAAGACGTAATATTAATGGATAATTTTTATTTCTTGCTTTTTAGATGTAAAAAATGGCTTCAAATAACGGGCAGAAAGGATCTAGTCGACCTACCCATAAAATCACTCATCCGTAAATACATTTGTTCCAAACATTTTACACCGTCCGACTTCAATAAAAAAGGAAACAGATTAAAAAAATGCGCCATTCCATCACAAAATTTACATTAACCGCCGCTCCATGAAAACGCATTTAAGAACTTCCCGGTCCATCTGAACATCTCAGGTTAATACCCTAGTACAGAATACCCATTTTCACATACTAAGTTATAGTCATAAAGATAATGCTGTTGGTTTTATAAGTCATTTGTAACTATGACACAGAAAATAATTTTGCTGTGTATCACTAAATTACGTAAATTCAGAATTATTTAAAGCAGTGTTCCCTGGTACTGCCTTTTGTATAAAACCCGAACACATCCTATATTCTTAACTTTTTAATACATTTTCAGGAACTACTAAACCAACCAACAGTACCCAAAAATTGGAGCAGCTTGTACAGCATGACCACACTTACGTTTGCCCATCTATTGATGGTCAAACGAAACTCGGCCATGATTACGTGGTTCCATCAAGTATGTATGCAATATAAAGTTGTTACTTAATAGTTATTACGTCAATAGTCAGGTGTGTATCGAATAATGTAGGTACAGTCGCTTGCGTAAACTTTAAGCTTTTCTTGTTTCTTTGGCGTGCACAAACTTCTTTTTAAGCAAATGGAGCACCATTTTTATCTATTTTATAAATATAAGTGACAAATAATACTCGGTGTTTGTTTTACGTCTGCATTTATCTCTAACAAGTCGGTTTAATTTAGCATGTTTTCACGGCCGCCAAAGTTTCCTATGTCGGTTTACGGCCGTCTTAAAATTTAAGTGAAAGGCCAATGGTCAATCTCAATGTCAATAAGTTATCTAATGTAATGTTAGTTAGTTGTAATCTTTGTCCACCTCTGTGTACACCTCTTTAGACTTCCATTTTTTTTATCACGACAGGGTCATAGTGCAGTTTATATAGTACAGTTAGTTGAAGTGAGTGATGTCCAATATTATGTTTTGCTATTCTATGGTTAACATTATGTTTTCATAAATTTAGTAATATGTAGAACAGGTATATACCTTACTGGAATATTAGATAGGTTTGTAAGAGATCAACAGAATCAGGAGCGAATAAATCCTTATGAATTGATGAGTTGGAAAAATCTTCAAAATCAATTAGGACTTCATAAATAATTTCTGAGCGGATGAGATTTCTGTTTGTTGGAAATGATACCTAAGCATACCGAAAACTTTTGTAGCGCTCATTGATTACTATGATGCAAATAGAGATATTTTAATCTTTTCTAGCTGCTTTCCAAATTTTTTCAGTGAATTGAGGAAGTGTTTCCCTGCACATATATATATCATTTTTTTATTTATGACAGCGGATTGAAAATTAATGTATTGTTTGGTTTTTCTTTAGAGTAGTATCATGCCAGGATGAGGTTGTTATTTTTTATTTCATTTTCTCACGTTTTTTTATATTTTTTACCAATGGAGGACTATTAGTGTACAGGTAATTAATTCAAATTCGCAATCATTGTTACATTTCTAACTATTTCACGCACTTCTCGTAATCGCATATTTTTTTTAAAATAATTTTCAAGCAGCAGCGATGGTTGTACCAATGAGTGGAATATTTTAATTTCATTTTGGATATAAATATGGGTTTCACTTGTTGAATTGTATATCTTTTTAAAACTTCATTGGTCAGGTATTTTTTTTCTAGTTCTTTGAAGGCACCGTTGAAACTGTTCAATAAATATTAACTTATCTGATGTTAGATGGGTTTGCTGATTGTTGTCGTGATAACGTATTCAATCGTTGATAGCTTCAATATTTTTTTATTAATCGGTTGAATTTTGTGACAACCTGTGTATTAACGAAATAAGGCTGCAACTAAGCTATTATTTTTCTCATAAGCTCTTTGAATCTTGAAAAACATCGCATGAGATTAAAATGTTGGGTTTTATTATTCCGTCTTCATAATCTTGATTCTTCGTCTGTGCCTTTCTTTCTGTTGAATTTCAATTTTTTTAAGGCTATTACACCAAATAGTGAAATGCATATTTTCTTCTTCATGTGTTAAGTTCAATAACCTTATTTTTTATGTCTGATTATCGTTTGATTTTTATTCCTAGGTAGTGAGGATCCATTGTTTGCAGGAGTAAATAAGTGTTCTAGGTTTTGAAAAGGCTAAGTCATTGAAAGTGTTCTGTAAGGGTTGAGCTACATCTGGCAGCATTGAATGGCACTTACCTGTGCTTCTATCACATTCTATCATCCAGTAAGGTCATCATCCAGACGGAGGGAGAAAAGCGTGTTTCTGAGCGCCGCGTGTTGATTCTGTCATATTCGGTCGCATTCCGCTCTTTCTCTTGCTCTCGTAAAGTATGTTTCTGGGTGATAGAAAAAGATAGAAGCATAGAAAAGTGTGATTTGGTGCTGCCACATGTAGCTCAATCGTAAGTAGTCTGGTAGATTTTTTATAACTTGCTCTAGCTTTAGGCTTTTGCAGTTGTTTGTGGTTGTATAATGATTTTCTTGAGTTTTCTTTGATTGAAAAATATCATTGAATTAAGCTCATTCGTGCCTATGACTTAATGTTTTTCATGTACACCCGTTCAGTGTCCAACTTGCATTCAGTGCGCAGCAAACACTTCAAGCTGGAAGACCTGCCAATCCTGCTATAAGTTCCACACCAATTCCGTTCCTACAATTTAGAATACTTGTCTCCAACCTGAAACTCTTGTGCCTCGATGACGACAAGACTCTTAATATTTTCGAGATAAGTTTTTGAACGATTTTTACAATGTTTCCAACTGCGCATCTTATCCTTGATGTTATTAGACAGAGATTTATATATGTTAGGTAATATTTATCATTTACTACTATGAACCAACCACCACACCAAAGCACTTATTGTAAGTGCTTGCTTAGCCGCTGCGTGTCGGATCTGTATCCCTACGCCAGTCTATTAAAGCTAGAAAAAGATCAAACAAAAATAATCATACTAAATTTTACCAACTAGTGTTTTTACTACTATTCGTTATTTAAACTACCGTGTATCATTATACATTATGTGCTTGCTTGGTCTCTGCGTGTCGGATCTGTATACCCACGCTAGACCAACTTAGCTACACAAAGATCTGGCAGACACTATAATTTACATTATTTTACATGCCTCAGTATTATTTAAGTCATGTATTAATTTGTATTTATAATTGTTCATCATGATGTGAGCAGTTAGAAAATGAAGGTACTGTTTATCATTTGTCACTTCAGGTATCATTTTGCATTATTTGCTTGCTTGGCCTATGCGTGTCGGATCTGTTTCCCCACGATAGACCAATTAAGCTACATAAAGATCTAACGGAACGAAACCTACTCATATAATTTTAGTTTTCTTTAATCCATGCATTTTAAGTTGTGTTTCTAATTTTTTATCTTTTCCTTGATGTTAGCCGTTAGAGAAATAAGGTGCTTTTTTATTTTGAAACTATTATATAGGTAAAATTTGACATTATTATGAATTCTTGGTTACTGCGTGTCGGATCTGTATCCCCACGCTAGTCCAGCTTAAGTACACAAAGATCTGACAGATACTATTACTAATATTATTTGACATGCCTCAGTGTTCTTTAAACCATGCATTAATTTGTATTTATAATTGTTCATCTTATTTTTTATGTGAGCAGTTAGACTACAGGTATCATTTTACATTATTTGCTTGCTTGGCCTATGCGTGTCGGATCTGTTTCCCCACGCTAGACCAATTAAGCTACATAAAGATCTAACAGAAAGAAACCTACTCATATAATTTTTGTTTTCTTTAATCCATGCATGTTAACTTGTGTTTCTATTTTTTTGTCTTTTCCTTGATGTTAGTCTAGTTAGAGAAGTAAGGTGCTTTTTATTTTTTAAACTATTATATAGATATAATTTGACATTATTATGATTTCTTGGGTACTGCGTGTCGGATCTGTATCCCCACAATAGTCCAGCTTCGGTACACAAAGATCTGACAGATACTATTACTAATATTATTTGACATGCCTCAGGGTTCTTTAAACCATGTACTAACTTGTATTTATAATTGTTCATCTTATTTTTAATGTGAGCAGTTAGACTACAGGTATCATTTTACATTATTTGCTTGCTTGGCCTATGTGTGTTGGATCTGTTTCTATTTTTTTATCTTTTCCTTGATGTTAGTCCAGTTAAAGAAATAAGGTGCTGTTTATTTTTTAAACAATTATATATGTATAATTTGACATTATATGCTTTTTTCGTCACTGCGTGTCGGATCTGTATACCCACGCTAGTCCTTCTAAGCTACACAAAGATCTGACGGATACAATTAATTATTTTACATGCCGTGCTCTTAAAACTATGCATGTTAACGTGTATTTATTTTAACTTATAACCATTATTGTCATCTTATTTTTATTCAGCTAGAGGGAAGAATTCTGGACGGCTATCCTTCACAATTACGAGACCAATATTTTTTTTCAAAACCTACTGCTATGTTTTATTTACTTAATTGAACAATAATATTTAAGAATATCGATTAGGAGTATAGTGCCAATTATATCGATTAAAAACTATCGATATAATGATATCGATATAAGGAGAATCGATAAAATAAAATCGATTAGCTGTTAACGATAGAAAGATTCGATCAGTACATATCGATAGAGAGATTATCGATGTAAAGATTGATTTAACAAGACCGTATGGACATCACTAAAGCTAGCTGACTCCACTCACTCTCGTGAAGTGGATGTTTGTCACTAATGACAACAATTTTTTGCCTACGGCCAATGTATAGTTGTCCGGTATCTAAAAAGATTACATGATCAGTGATATTAACGTTAGTAAGACGTCATCTTCGTCAATGCTATCGAGCTTACTACACGACACGAGAGTGCTTCGTGATGCCGACTAACGTTGTACTGCGTAAACTCGCTACGATAACGTGACGAATACGTCTAAAGTTCGTGATTGGGGTACAGATTTAAGATTTTTTTAATGTTGTCAATTAAATACGTCGTTTAAATTAAGAACGTTACTCATCATCAATGTTTTCGGTAATGAAGTGGAGTACTCGTATTTATCGTTGATAACTATCAGTTAGTATAAAGGCTGTTAGAATTGTAGCTTACTTGTTTATCTCTAAATGTATACTTCGATAATGAATAAGCTTAAGGTTTTGGAAGCTTTGCTTAAGGTGATATTTCTACGCAATACCTATTCGTACGTAATTTGGTGATATTTGTTATAGTTTATGAGCCTTATTATACTTTTGATTTTAAAATAGCAACTTAAAAATTCAATGAAGAGTTGTGATTGAATGGCGTTTTAATATAAAACGATACTTTTATTGTATACTCCTACTTTCTTATTAAATGATCATGTGTTTTTTTAATGAATTTTAATCTTTCCCCATCATTTAGACATACTTTACATGGTATCACTACTTTAAACGATAACCTAGAACAGCATTTATCGACCCATACATGAAATGTTTTAGTCCGTTGTCTCTAGCAAAGAAAATTAATGTAACTTCTCTATTATACTCAAAGATTTGGATGATTATAGAAAACTATTCGCTTAAGGTAATTCGCTCTAAGAAGTTAAAATAATGATCGTAAATAAGATCGCAATGCATTCAACGTAGATCAGCGTCAAAGATTTTCGTTACTTTTGATCTGAGGTGTAGTTCATTGGAAATAAGTGAAGAAGGTTCAATGAACTGAGCTGAGAGTATGTGTTAAGAGTCTGTTAATATTATGAAGGTAAGATGCAATTAAATGAAATCCCTCTACATTTATGTCGATTTAAGTATGTAATCATTGCTTTTCGGCCTTTTGGAATTCACTTTAATTATGTTTCAGTATTAGGCCCATGTGATTTTTTCCCGATGACCACGGGATCAGTAGCTGTGAAGTTCCCGGGCCAGCTCTACCACAAGAACTACGAGGGCAAAGACGGCATCATATCGTGGCAATGCGCGAGGAGGCCCTGCAAGTGCAGGATCAGAACAAAAGCTACCCTAATTCTGTCAATGTCTGGCCATCGTGAGCATGATTGAAATTGATCTTGAGTATTATTTACTTTCATAATATTCATATACATTTATGAATATTATGAAAGTAAATAATACTCAAGATCAATTTCAATCATGCTCACGATGGCCAGACATTGACAGAATTAGGGTAGCTTCTGTTCTGATCCTGCACTTGCAGGAGGCCCTGCAAGTGCAGGATCAGAACAGAAGCTACCCTAATTCTGTCAATGTCTGGCCATCGTGAGCATGATTGAAATTGATCTTGAGTATTATTTACTTTCATAATATTCATAAATGTATAGTTTTCTCTCTCTTATACCCTTTTTAACCTTAGTTGTCTGATCCCGCACCATCTGATGTTTTTTACAAAACTATGGCTACTTCAAAGGCACTTTTTAAAACGATATCTTGGTGGATCAGTTTGGTTGTTACTAGTAAATAAAATAATAAATGTTTGATATACAATGATAATTTGGATTAGTCATTAATTTCTTTTTTCTTTGAAACATGCGTCTTTTTATTTAATCACTTAGTTTGTGGGTAAGTTTTAGTGCATAAATAAATATTTTATATAGCCATTGATAATCCTTATTACACATACACCTTATACGAATGTGCTTAATACTTTTAAAAACTACGTGTAGTAATAGTTACCACACCTATACATTTTAATCCGTCGAGTCTGTCGGTGACCATTTTGCGAAGAGCAAATTCCGTACAAACTTTGTTGAATCCAATCATTTCAAAAATATCTTTGTTTCTGAAAATGTAATCGCGTTAAACCATTTTTTATTGAAAATGTTTTTGTTATATAATATTTTATATATTTTACAAAATTTACACATGTTTACACGCTTAGGTTTAGCAAAAAATTTTTTTTTGTTTTAGTTCTATGTATGAGAAGCCCCCATAAACTTCCTTCGCGCGGCCAGCAATTTCTCTGTATAGACAGACCTATGGTTGACTGGTAGAGAATGCTTTTAGCATTAAGTCCGCCATATGCACCTTTTGTTTGTGCATGAAGTATTTTAAATAATAAATAAATATTTTTTTTGTATGCATATTGAGTTATAGCACGATTTCTGCATAAATAATTTATTTAATGAAAGAGAAACATTCGTGTGCTCTTTTACATGGCCATTAGAAAAGCTAATATTATGTCCTTGCGTCCGCGTCGTTATTTACCAACATTTTTTTGTTTATGCAGCCGGGTTAACAGGTAGCTAAAGCATGCATTTATGTTATTAAATATCAAATATAATGGAATTTGTAACTCAGTTTGACCATTTTTCAGTGATGTTTGCGGGTCAGAGCAGCCAAAGCGCGATCACTTACGAGACGACACGCTTCGGGAACCCCATCATCGCGTGGGGCAACTCTCGGTTCGTGAAGAAGCTGACGCGAAGGGTCAAGACCTGGCGGGAGTGCACTGCGCGCAAGTCCAGCGGCTGCAAGTGCATCGCTGTCACAGTCAACGACCGCTTGGTCAAGCTCAATGGCTGGTATAACCATTAGGACTGAAGTGCTAAATAAACCGCTTCGTTTCGTGGAGCTTACTGGTTTGTGAAGAAACTAACGCGAAGGATCCAGATTGTCAAGCTCAATCGATGGCACAGTCAGTAGGAGTCACATACTTAAGAATTTTCTACCTTACTACGTAGAGCAACTACCAGTTCATGACGCTGACGTGAGGAGTCAAAATCTGGTGAGCGAGTGTGTACTGCGCGTGGAAACAATAATAACTATACTATTTGAAATCATCCGTTCCTAGAATTGGCTTTGGAGTTCTTATCACTTTGAATAATGTGACTTATGTGAATATTGTTAGCAATACAAATAAAAATATAATAGGTTACGTAATAAACTTGCATAACGAAAATATCAGAATGAAACAAAACATGGTGGTTTCCTAAAACATAGGCAATGTTTCAAAGCATTGTTGCCGGTGTTTTTTTAAAATAAAAGAAATTTACTCAACTTGTGTTTTATATACATATTAGACTAATCTAAGGCATATTTATAAAACTGTATGCAATCAATTCAATTCAAGTTGTAAGGATATGACGAGGACGTTATTAATTTATAGCAAAACAGTCATAGTGATCTATGACACAAAGAAAACGATAATGAAAAACAGTAGTTTCTTATTTTGAGGTCTTGTTTATGAAATTAACAAAATACTTTAATTATAAAAAGCAATAACAAGCGATACTCTTTTCTTGAAGGCAGCAGGGACAGCACTAAATGTTTTATTTTTACTTTCAGAGCCGAAGTTTAGTCTGTCCCAACGAGGGAACTTAGTAGTACAGATCGGTGAGTGGAGATACAACAAGCATACATGCTGGGGGTCCAAGGTTCGATGGACGTGCATCAAAAAGTATTCGGGATGCACCGCCTCCATTACTACTGTTGACAACGTCATCGTCAAGACGCTAGGGAAGCATAACCGTTGAATGGAATTTACCACTAATTAGCCCGACAGTAGAGGATATGAATGATAATGACATGAGAGACTAGACGTTGATCTTCGATTGATTATTTTCTCTTAGACAGACACTTAGGCTACAATTTCATTAGAAAAAAATATGCAAATAAAATGCGGGATACCACTCGGACTCCTAAGAAGAATGACTGGCGATCTACATAGCTAGCTTGCAGATTGGCATTATACAAGGTGTAATGAAAGTGAACCTAAAGATTTTGCCCTTGCTTGCTGATAAATTGTGAAAATTAGTATCAAAGTTAGTGAGTGTGTAGGGATTAGGTAAACTATGAAGATAAAACAGGATTTGACACTTTCTGCATAATTATAACATTAACATAAACTCTGGCGTTGCTAGAAGTTTTATTATGTGGCTAATAAGTGATACCTACATTATAAGAGGTGAGTGTTATTAACGAAATATCTTGGATGAATTAACCACTGGATATGAAACGCAAGAGCGAATGTATGAAAACATCATTAGCCAATTTCTGCGGGGCGGGGGGAGCTTGTCGTGTCAATTTTTGACATTTAGTGCGTGTAAGTGTCGATATTTTTTTTATCGATATGTGCGGAACGAATGAATGAACGAATCTATTGTAAAAAAAGACATATAATTTTTATCACTAAAACAATAAATTACATAATGGACATGTTTATTGCACAAACCATTGAATGAACAACTGTAACACAGAACGTTTATATGAACGGTCTGGCAAGTAACACTAACTAGAACTTCCTAAGACATTGTAAAACCGATCATAAGTACATACAGCCCAGCACCATTTAAATCCTCCTATGGGATAACTAAGCAGTAGATTTTTGCGTTGGCATTAAATCACACTGGTGTTAAATGGATACCACACATTCGGTGATGTTTTGTGGGGATCCATTTTGTCTCCCTTCGACCCACTTTATATTACTTAATGGATCCACAAGAAATCTGAAATTATATTTTAAAGATGTATTGTCATAAAATATTAAGTATAAAATTTTAAAGCAAACTGTTGTATTTTTAAGATTACCTTAATCTAATCTCGAGTAAAACTTTTAACAGATATATTATTATTATTTTTTTTTTATATTAAAAATTTAATAAATGTTTATCGATACGATTTATCGACAATTATCAAGCACAATTATAATTAAACTGACAAGAGAACGAATGATAAACATACGACAAACCTACCGTATAAAGTATACGTTATCTTGTTGATTTTGTAGTAACTGACCACCACTTTATTAAATGGCAATGTTACTTTTCTCTTGGAAAACACATTTCACTATTTTCATGAAAAATATCAGCTTTTTTGGGATAAAACGTTACTTACGGATGAAAATGAATATTTTTTGTCTTGCCGCTATAATTTTACACAAAAATAAGCCACATTTACCCATTTTTTCCGTCAATGTTTCTCACTGAGCGCTATCATCGTACTGACAAGACGTCACCTGCAAGTGAGGCCAAAAAGCCCGCTTCGTGGCTAAGGGGGCACAAGCGAAATTGCCCGTCATTGCGCGTCCAGTGGTTTATTCGTCCAAGCGAAATATACATGATTTGTTTGTAGGACTAGTAATTAAAATACCAAATTTGTCTTGCGTTTCTTCAGTACCACACGTCTAGTTCTAAGGGCTCTATCTTTGCACTCACATGAAGACATGTCCTGATCTTGGTCAAAAAGTCCTACCACAAAAAGCATCGCTATACCGTCCCAAATAATTTTAAAAAGAGCGTGCTGTACTTATACAATAATGTAAATCATTCATTATCATTCTATCTTTAGAAGTTCTCACAAAAGACGTTTAAAAGTTTTTTGATGAAATTATTACGACCGTAATAAAAAATAGTTTGGAAAAAAGAGCTAATCACTGCCTGTCTTTTCTAAATACTGTCTCTTAGAACCATTATCATTATGTTTCCAGCTACATTATTCGTATGTCATGCGAATCCTCCTCAAGTAAAAATAGTGACTTGTTACTCGTTTTCAGATCTGAACCCAGTATTCGCTCAATCACAGCGAGGAAACCCAGTGATCATGATTGGACAGTACCGTTTTAACCGCGTGAAAAAGTATGGCAGCCGAACGCGATGGGTGTGCGTGAAGGCTAAGGCGGGCTGCCGCGCGTTGTCGTAAAGCGACAAATGTGAAGAAGTAGAAGGTAAAAGAAAGAGGTAAAAGAGGGAATAGAATTTATATTAAAACAAAAAAAAATACAGTACCGTAAAATGAGATGAGTTGATGTATGTATGAATGTAAGTAGAGTGCAGTGGGCGTGAGTTAGTGTCTTCAGATCTTCTATAAGTATTGTCCTGGAGGCAGCAAAGGGCGACGTCGGAGTGCAGGGCCGACACACCGGAGGTAGCAGCGACGCCGATGTGCAGCGGTGACAGGCGCCGTGAAGAAGTAACTCACAGCAGTGATGAGGGTAACGGGAACTATGTAGAAAATGTTATGATCAGGAGTATGATTGGAGTGCCAGAAGTACTTGGTCTCGGGTCCTCTTCCGAGAAGGAGACAGGTCCCTCCCCTAGAGCAAAGAGGTGTTACTGCAGTCTCAAATGGACTCGGATCCTCCTCCGGAAATTTGTCCGGTCCCTCCCCTAGCGTGAGGAGGTGTTTCAGTAGTCACCGGCGGTTCTTCAAAACTTCTTGAGGGAAAATATAGAGTGTTACAACTTGAAGTATATTTGGTGAACTTATAGAACCGTTCGTGCTTAGAACTCGGAATGGAATGCCTTGAATGAAAAAAGTAAAGGCTTATATAGGGGCCTGGGCCGTTCAAATTTAGATCGAGGTTGGTTCAAAAATAGAACATGAATACTGGTGGTTTACAGAGGATTAAACCCGAAAAAGTAATAAACTTTGATAGAAGTTGTCAGACTTTGAAAGATATTGTCATAACAACCATGTCAATAAAGATAAAAAAACTGTCAAAAATCAAGCAATTTACACAAACAATCTGGAAAACGAATCATCACCCAATGCAAATTAAAGGAAAATTGCAAACAAAGGTAAACGCGGCTATTTTTACAGTATTATGTACAGAAAAGTAGAATAACAGAGCTTTGAAAGTTTGACATTTTTAGATTCACAATAAATATTGTTCAAAAAGGATTAGAAAACAACAATAATCAAAAAATACAGAGTAATAGTATAAGAAGAGTAGAAAGGCAGGTAATGCCTATAGTTTAATGTCTACAGTACGACTTTTTAGGGAGAAAATACGAACTGCGTTATGATAGACAGAATCTATGATTAACTCTATGTTCGTGTTTACAGCAAACAGACTCAAAGAGTAAGAATTCAGCAAGAACCCGCAATCTTTAGATGGAAAAAGGAAATGAAAGCATGGAAAAACAAAGATAATGTGATGAAAATGTTAATGTGGGTCCGATGAATATTAAATATATTAAGGTACTCAATTTATTACACGTAATACATGTACATCGGTACAGCGTCTCTGCACACCATGGACAACGCCATCGTGCGCGTGTGGGGCTTCCACGACACCATGGCGCACACCAGCGCCAACCGCTTCTGAATCAATACGTTACAACAAAAAGGCTGGTGATACCATAAGTTACCAACTGTAGTGAGTGACCGATACTACCTACCTACATTATATTTATTTATATATTTAAAGACTTTATTGCACAATGAATCATAGTGCATAAAGGTGGACTTAATGCTCAAAAGCATTCTCTGCCAGTCAAACCTTTAGGTCATGCAGAGAGATGGCAATGGGTGCAGCGAAAAGTAATTTAGAGAAAATCAACAAAAAAGTAACAATTTACTAATATTTACAGTAACAAATAAACGTACTTAAATTACTGCACCAACTTATTTTATATTCAATAAATATACTTAAACTTACAAAAAATAAATACAATATATAAAACTATACATAAATAATATCTACACATAAAAAAATAAAAATTATTTTGCAATTATCTATTCTTTATGAAACTTTCCTCTTGAATGATGATACCTTCTACTCGGCCCTCCTGATATCCAAAGGAAGAGAGTTCCACAGTCGTGTTGCCGTGACTGAAAATGACTTGTAGAAGTGTGCGTGTGCGGAGCGGTGTGCCAGCGTTTCCAGCCGGAGGTTGTCGGAGGAACGGAGAGACCGATCGTGATATTGGCATAAAAACGGGAACATATCTGTAAGATAAGAAGGCGACGAGAGGTTATTAAGAATAGCATGTAGAATGCAAAGGATTCGCGAGCCTGTACGTTGACGGATAGGGAGTCAGTTAAGCTGTGCTCTAAAACTGGAGTCATGGTCATATTTACGGAGGCCGAAGATGAATCTGACGCAATTGTTGAGGAGGCGTTCAAGCTTGTCGATAAGGGCTTCATTGAGCAAGATTAAGATTAAGCTCTCACTTTTGCCCTTCTATCACTTTCTTCGCGCCGCCAGCAATTTCTCTGTATAGACCTATGGTTGACTGGTAGAGAATGCTTTTAGCATTAACTCCGCCATATGTACCTTTTGTTTGTGCATGAAGTGTTTTAACCTTTAACTGGTGACATGGTTTTCGTGTAACTTAACTGGTGACGAGCGGTCTGAGAGACCGCTGTCGTATCTGGTCTATAGCATTGAAATTAAGTATGGTGGCATACCACAGTGCTTAAAGACAGATTATTAGTATATTAAATGATCAAATTAGACATGGTAGTATACTCTTAATATATATTTTTATTAGGAACTTTCCATCACAACGTATTTAGTCTCTACAATTAAAAAAAAATGATGTAAGTTTAACAATTAGTGGCTATAAAAATTAATCAACATACATATTATAACAAAAATACTTTTTTTTCCATAAAGGTAAGATAATAATCATCAAAAAAAAAAAAAAATGAAATAATCATAAGTATCATTTAAAAAAAAATGACAGTGATCAAATTTTGGTATTTTCATTGGCAGTCAGGGCATAGCTGTATCGCATACTGCAAGAACACGTGTTCTCCACACGAATGACATTGATAATTTGATTTGCGATTTAACTTAGGAGGACTAGTAGCACAGGTTTTGCGTATTTTTGGCATGTTCTCGGGGTTTTGTGGTTCAGGTGGCAAATCAGAACCCAAAATACGCGCCAAGTTGATTCGTATATCGCAAGGAATATGAGTATTATAAACTCTACGCTTCATGTGTTCAAAACCGCGTCTCTGGCCAATATTTTGATGAACAGTACTCGATCAATATATTGGGCAACATCAGCTTGATACAAAACATGTGAACCATAGGCCATCTTCGCGTTCGTCGACTGCAGGTGTACTGGTTACTGTCACTTTCTGAAGATTGATTTTCCTGAATCGACTCCTGCCTCGTAGGTTGGGACATTACCGGTTATTCGTCTTCAGAGGCACTTTCTTCTGTTACAGAGTTATGATCTCTTTGTTCCGGGATATAATTTTCGGGAACATCTTCGGCTTCTGAACCACTTGAGTCTTCCTGTTTCAGCCATTCTTCAATTTGACGATCAAACTTAGAATTTGCGGCCAATGAAATATGTTTACTAGTGCTTGACAGTATATTCCTAGCCCCCGACTCCATACGCTTCTTTTTGAAGGTTCAGAATTATTCATTGCAAATAGCAGTTGTTAAAAACGAAAAAATCAATACAGCAAACATATGTTTAAAAGTTACGTAAGTGGTGACATAAGGTCTGAGAGGCCGCTGCCGAACTTTATATCTATGTTACTTACCGATCTTGGCCTGTCCGACGTAAATATCCCCCGCAACGGCATAGATACAACTAAAATCGAAGCTACTCAGGTGCTTTAGCAAAGGAAGCGCGGGGAAGGGGGTGAAATGAAGTTTTACTAACGCCGCTCGGCCTGTGAGACCGCTTGTCACCAGTTAAAGGTTAAATAAAATAAATAAAATAAAATTAGTGCAGCAAGAGTTTGCGTAGTCTATGATAGAGATGACAAGAGTTTGCATAAGCAGAAGCTTCGTCCTAAATGGGAGAAAGAATTTTAAGCAGTAGAGACTTCTCAGTAGGTAGGTTCTCGGTAGGCCCAAGTTCTTGACACTAGTAGAGTATGGTATAGTCGTACCTTCAAAGACTATTGGATCCAGATCCATGAAATTATACCTAGAGACAAGTCCCGGACTACCAACAATAATGGTCTGACACTTAGTAGGGTTGACAGAGATTCCGAAGTTTTGTGACCACGATGAAATATAATTAAAATTTTCGTTCATAAGATTGTTTTGCAGCAGGTGGTTCTGCAATTTCACTTTGCATATACAATTGCAAGTCATCAGCATACAGATGATACGAGCAGCGAAGAGTAAGGGTGGTACACCAGATGACAGATTGTACCAGTCAGAATGGACGTAAGGAGTTTTAATTGACTGCTGGTGACCACGCAGATAGGAAGAAAACCATTCCAGGGCTGTAGAAGATACTTTTAAGTACCTACTAAAGTACGGCCATAAGGAGGTCATAGTTCAGAGCATTAAAGGCATTAGAAAAGTCTATTAGAACAAGAAGTGTGACTTTAAAGGAATCCATCCTGTCTCGTATATTACATGCTTTGTATGAAGACAGCATCTCCGCGTTTGAGGTTTCCAGCAGTAATTGTGAAGGTTTGATTATCATTTTATCTCTTATCATATTTTTTTGTACGAAGCAACCTGAATCCTAATTAAAATTCTATCAAACATACTCATTTCAGAACAGTACGTAGGTATAAATCAGTGAGGGTTTTACAATTATCTGCTGCAGATTATAAGAATTGCAATAATATTCAAGTAAGCTTTAATTATATGGCGACAACGCAATATAGACATAACTAAAATGAACTTTATTATTATACTTAATACCACCTCGCAAATTAAGTAAAAGGCCGACACTGGATTTCTAAGATTAAATAAAAAAATATTGTTGTAATCACTATTTGTGATCGTTTCATGATACTAGTGAGATGTTGATTTGTTATTTAGCACTTAGGTTTTTTTATATGTAATTTTACTCAGTTGCTAGATACTAGGAATATATCTATCTAGTTGAATAATGTAGTTTAGTAATTTGAAATCAAGAACAATAAACTACAAGAAAATATATAAAAAGTATTAGGAAAAGTACTCGTACCTACTTGTTTAGTAATTAGTGACAAATCAATCATAGGTAGTATTATGAATGTTTATCAATTTGAAGCAATATGCACTTACAAGAGTTACTTACTTAATAAATATTACTAAAGTTTTGGTGATGGATAAAATAATCAAATGCTTTTATTCAGTATTTAATCATGACTCGATGTTTATCTTGACTCAATATTTTTTTACCTTATTATAGATAAACTTGTATTTTTACTCATTTGTTTCATTTCACATCCATAGATACCATTTTATTTGGTCAAGCAAGGAGTTTCAAAGTTAAATGGGAATGACACTAACACACAAACCTACAAACAAACGTAGGTATGACTCTTTTCCGTTCCGTTGCCAACAAAACAAGCAGCAGCCAAACAAGCAGTATAATTCCGCCGTTTATTTAAGGCGTCGTCAGTTTATAAACGCTCGCGGATATGCAAAATGACGAAGTCAGAATGTTTAAAGCTGAGCTATTATATGTAATGCAACAAAATTTGATCGAAATTTGACACGCATTAAACATAATGCCGAAAAATTGTAAAAAACAATTATTTTTCGTACCACGGGTGTCGCTTTTGAGCATAAAAGAAAAATTGCGTCTAGTAATGAATTTGTGGGCGAAAAATTTGCTTGAAAACAATGGATTGTCTGTGATCGATGTAACGGGTGATAAAAGTTACCTTAAATACGTATTGTATGGTGAACTACGAAAATTGATTGATCAGCAAACAGGAACGACTAGAAATCAATGGACAAATAAAAAAATAGGTTATCCGGCTCCTCAAAAACCCTAAGGTGTCCATAGATTCTGGGATCCGGAGGACACTTGCAGTGCAGCATACTATTGGGTCAAAAGATACGATATAATGAGTTAATGAGTGCATAACAAACAAATATACCTAGGCTGATTTCTTTGTGATTTAAAAAATATCATTAAAATGTGTCGTTTCTGCCAAGTGCAAAAGTTTTTGCTATTCCGAATTAAAAAAATATATATCTTGCTTTGAAAAAAATTTATCTCATTTAATTTTAGGGTTCGGTAGCCGAATGGCAAAAAACGGAACCCTTATAGTTTCGTCAAGTCTGTCTGTCTGTCTGTCCGTCAGTATGTCACAGCCACTTTATTCTGTAACTACGAGTATAAGCATCACACTGTGCGATCTAATCGTCTCATAGCTAGACGCTTTCAAAGTGGTAAAATGCTCCCCCCCCCCCCATCTAATTTCTAAAATAAGTGAGTATTAATTTTGCAAATAATATGTAATGTAGATCTTAACAAATACTTTCAACGAAAATTAGTTTGGACGGGATCGAACGAGAAGTTTGTGAGTTATAGTACATTTTCAACGACCGCAAACATAACTTTGTTCTTCATACCCACACTATGAAAAACAAAGTTATATTTGCTGTTTACAAAATATTGTGGTATTTTACTAAAGGGAAGTAAGTGGATTCCCTAATTCAGTTAACTTTGGTACGGAACCCTCAATGCGCGAAACTGACTCGCACTTGGCCGGTTTATTTTGGATTTCTACTTATAATTTTGAAAAGTATTATTTCTCCTACCAAATAATGTTCTATCGTGGTCACCCTACATCGACAACACAAAAAACTGTCGTCGAAATTATTTTAATTGAGCAGTGAGCAATTTTGACATCATCATTTTGCATATCCGCGTGCGTTTATAAACCTGACGACGCCTTTTGTAAGCGGAATTTTACGTTTTGACTTCAACATATCCACGGCCAAAAAAATGCTTGACAGCAACTGACAGCGTCACATTGACCTTTGTATGATTATACGTACATACTTTCACAGAAACACATAGGTACATATAAAATTATACTATGAAGTCTAGGTAGGTAAAACTCTCATGTTCAATTGTTTTCTTTTGTTTTTAATTTTAATTTTGTGAAATATTTTCAATTATATAGCGTACCTTGAAAATTTATCTAAGGAAAGAGCGGTTTCACCTAACACAGACATACACTTTATATGCCTAAAGGGTGACTCAATTGTCAGAAATTGTGTAGTGAAAATTGAAATAAAAATATTGTCTAATATATAAAATTCTCGTGTCACAATATTTGTTCCCGTATTCCTCCGAAACGGCTTTACCGATTCTTATCAAATTTTATATGCGTATTCAGTAGGTCTGAGAATCGGCTACTATCTATTTTTCATACTTAGAGATAAGAGTTGTCCACCCTTAACATTATTCTTAAATTACGTGGCTGGGCGGGACGAGGCTGGGCAAGACGAGGATGGTGGCGAAACAAAGTACGCTGGGTCTGCTAATCTACTATGTAAAAATAAGTCGGGTTTTCCTTCCTGACGCTATAACTCCAGAACGCACGAACCAGTTTCCATGGTTTTGCATTCGTTGGAAAGGTCTCTGGCTCCTTGGGGTTTATAGCAAAGAAAATTCAAATATAATACAAAAAAAAAAACTTCTTATTCTTCTTCTTATTCATCACCAAACGAAATGTTACGTAAAACGAAGCCATCTGGTGGCGAAACGGAGTTAGCGGGGTTTGCTAGTACCTATTGTATACAGGGTGAA
The DNA here is from genome assembly GCA_963924145.1 of Pyrausta purpuralis. Lineage (NCBI taxonomy): Eukaryota > Metazoa > Arthropoda > Insecta > Lepidoptera > Crambidae > Pyrausta > Pyrausta purpuralis. Next base: position 29,206,438 of record OZ001643.1, read on the forward strand.
ATTTTAATCAGTGACCAAATTTTAAGTGAAGATTCCACTGTTGAATATGAACAACTTTTACTACGGGAGCAATACTGAAATCGAGAAAAAAAAATTGCTGTTCTGTACATTTTGACCGCGCGCCAGTTGAGCTTTTGTATGGAACAGCTGTTTTTTTTTTCTCGATTTCGCTATTGCTTTCGTAGTAAAAATAGTTCAGTTTCATCAGTGGAGTCTTCACACAAAATTTGGTCACTGATTAAAATTTCAACCTGTATATGAGTGCGTACCACTTGATAACCGCGGCGACCGCCACGCCCCTGAAGGCTCATATTGGCAATTCACTGTCTTGTGGTCCCGATTCACGGCGATAAAGTCATTGATGATGTAGGTAACCTATCAATAACGCTCACGCGACGCCCGCGGCGGACCCATGTCCCATGTGGGATTATGTAAGCGGCGGAAACTGTGCATGTGTCAGTTTTCTGAAGATAATTTTATTATAATTTTTCGTATTAATGCGTTTCTACACGGTTGGAATCAATATCTATACTAATATTATAAGACCGAAGAGTTTGTTTGTTTGTACCGTACCCTTAGCTGGATTGGTATTAAGTATGCAGAAAGATAAATTAAAAGACCAATATTAAGTAAAGTTACAAAATTTATTTACTATGGCAAGCCAAGAGGAGCAGGTCGCGGGTTCTGTCTTTCGCAAGCAAGAGTTACAAGCCGTTAATCCAAACCGCACTATCCTTTTGCACCGGCGTAACAAGGTCCAGCATCGGCGGCAGCAGCCAGATGAAGTGGTTGTAGTGGGCGAAGACTTGCACACGGAGACCGGGTAAGTAGGTTGCCCAGGTAGCTCCTTCAGGTAGTGCCCAGAGGTATGATCCCTGTAATCCAGGTTTTAGATACTTTACTAGATGTCGGATTTTTCATTGTGACTGCGACATCATCTTGCAAACAAAGCGGATAGTGAAGATGGAGCAAGAAATAGTGATTAACGATGAGGCAGTCACAATAATCATCATTTATGGGGACAATATACAAGCAAAATATGAGAATGACGTTTCAAAAGGGCAAGTGCAATATTCATTGTAGAAGAGAGTCTCATCAACAAGCTGTGCAAAAGTTGAACATCCTTAATTATAGCAACTAAGATTAAAATAGAAAGGGCTTAAAAACTAAATGGATACTACGTCGTAGACTAGACGTGTAACCGTTGGTGTCATACAAAGGCCATGTCCGTACGCCATCTTGAGATGCGCATCACGAAATTATAAATGATGATCAATGACCAGGTTGAAAGCATATCTGTTTCAAATCACAAAATGTAGTACTTACGCATGCATTAAACTTTAAATAAGTAGGCACTATAAAACACAAAAATCTAAAACCAACCATGTTCACAACACTCACCCGATATCGGGGTAACACCACAAGACGAGTACTTTAATTTTCAATTGTAGGGAACAATAAGATATGGTTTTTATAATATCGAATCACGACACGTAGGCGTTCGTGACCTACTTTTCTGTGACGGAGCGATACGTCCTTGCGCTGAGGTAGCTTGGCTCGGACTGCCGGCTGGATATGAGAGACGTAATGTTATAGGTAGCAGCTTCCCGCGCGCATCGCAACGGTTCCTTCGTTCAATTTTAACGGTCATTGTTTATGCGCGTAGTACTTTAAACTATGGTTTTCTTTATTTTTAAAATAATATTATTAGTAGACTTTAATTATTTGTTATTATAGGTTAAGGTTTTTTTAAATATAAAACAATTATAATTAATACAAGTTATAAGTAGATATAGGAAGTCGTAACGTTCCGTTACATGTTTGAGCGCACTTATCTCAGGAGCCAATGAACTTAATTTTGTGTTGGATAGCTTATTTATCGAGGAAGGCTTAAAGCTATAAAACATAACGATATAACTGAGAGCTTTCTTAACGTACACAGCGTTAACCATTACACAAAAGTCATGTATGACGGGGTTGTTTCTCTTTAAAAGATCGGCTAAAGTCCGTGGCAGTACATGTCTGTCTTATATGGTTTTCTCACCACAAACATTTTTATATTCATAGATTTGATACAAAAAAAAAGTTTTATAACCTTAATCATAGCTTTATGATCAGAATGGTAGATCTGTTACTGCTCTTTATTTTATTTGTTATACTGTCACCAATTGAAGATGTCTGGTCAGTTACTAACAGATTAATAAAAACTCGACCTCTAACACGGGCTCCAGTCACCCTTAAATTAGAGGATGGTACGTTTACGAAGGATTCTAATGACACTGCTCGTGCTCTCCTAGAAAAATTTTATCCAGAAGACACCGCAGATCAGACACCCGAACAAGTTGAACTACGTATCATCATGCACCAGCCAATTAATACTCCATCGGAACCACCTTTTACTTTAGACGAGGTACTGGAATGTCTTCGTGGTATGAACCACAAACGAGCGCCCGAAATCGACCACCTCACAGCTGATATATGCCTTCAGGTAGCACAATGGTTCCCTACAGAAACTCTTGGTCTCTTTAACTGCTGCCTACGGCTGATGTGTTTCCCAAAAGTATGGAAAGTAGCTAAGGCCAAAATAATTCCAAAACCAGGTAAAGATGACTACACAACTCTGTCTAGTTACCGACCCATCGGGCTTCTAAACGTCTTTGGAAAGCTCTTAGAGCGTCTCATTGCTAACCGTCTCACTTACCATCTTAACATCACCAATTTTAATTCACAAAAACAATACGGTTTTAAGAGTCAGACCTCTACTACAAAAACCATCAATCATGCTTTGCAAGAAATAAACAACGCGAAATCAAAGGGAGAACAAGTGATCGCCGTTTCTCTTGACATAAAAGCCGCATTTGATAACGCATGGTGGCCTGCTATATTCAGTAGACTTAGAGATTTACGCTGCCCTTCGAATATATACAAATTACTTTTAAACTATGTGGAGGACCGAGAGGTTCAAATTAACTTTGCAGACTGCCAACTTAGTAAGACAATGACGCGTGGATGTGTTCAAGGTTCCGTTCTAGGGCCGATGCTGTGGATCTGCGACAGCTTTTACTGCAGTTTTGTACCGAGAAGAGCTAGCGTTGTATATGTCAAGCCTGTCCTGTAAACGATTATATAGGCGACACATTCTGGCGACAGGATTGTGCCGTGAGACATTGTTTCTGTATCCAGGCAAGACAAAAGTGGGTAATGAACGCCTCATGTTAACCCTAGTGTTGAAGGCTAGTGAGGAGGTAAGATCAGGGGATTCAAGTGTGTAATGCACGATTTTGTGTAGGACCATTAAATCGAGTTGATGCCTTCGAATAGTAAAGCTAGTTATATTAAGTGTCTTTAGCCTTTCCGTGTATGACCCCGAAGAGCGCCCTAGATTACAACGGAAGCAAACAGTTTTAGTAAACCTTTTCTTCACTTTCTCTATGTGTTTTGAGTGGACTTCGTAATGAGGTGACCAAACGACTGACCCATATTCCAGTTTACTCCGAACTAGGGAATAGAACAAGGTGATCAGACTAGCCGGTTTCTTAAAGTCTTTTGTAACCCTTGTGAAAACCCTAAAGTTTGTGGCGAATTGTTGACTATGTGTTGGTAATGTGACCGGAAGGAGAGATCATCATCAAAGTATACGCCAAGATCCTTGACTGAAGTCTTTCTCTCCAGTGTCTGCCCTTCAAGCTTGTAGTCAAAGAATATTTTGTGGCGTTTTTTCGTAAAAGTAATTACGAAACACTTACTTACGTTCAAAGACATTCGATTTCGCAGGCACCAAGCTGATATCCTAGAGAGATCCCCCTGTAAGCGGACGCAGTCGTCTACAGAAGCAATTTGCGCGAAGATTTTGAGGTCGTCAGCATACAGGAGACGCAAACAGGTTAGTTCGTCAATAAGGTCATTGATGAAAATCAGAAACAACAACGGGCCGAGATGTGAGCCTTGGGGGACACCGGATTTAACCGGAGCAGGCGCAGATCTAAATCCTTTGACACATACTAGTTGGGTTCTGTTACTTAGGTACGATTCCACCCAGCGAAGCAGCGACCCGTGAACACCGAGAGCATCAATCTTGTGACATAGAAGACAGTGGTCCACCTTGTCAAAAGCCTTTTTAAAGTCTAAAATTCAAAAAAATTCAAAATTACTTTATTTTGTACATAGGCTATTGCTAGCACTTATACACGTCCCAACATTGGCCCTACCACAGCTTCGGGACAATTGTGGGCTAGTGCTGAGAAGAAGCTGCGCAACAAACTCAGTCACTATTGTCAATGCCTCTTTTAAAAATATTACAATTAAATGTTCTTACAAGCTAGACCATACATTGTTATCGTTCATATAATCATTTATTCTATAATATCCTTTAGTCATTAAACATTGTTTAACAATAGATTTGAATTTATGTAAAGGTAATTCAATTATATTTTGAGGCAATTTATTAAAGAAAGTAATACATCTTCCAATAAACGAGTGATTAACCTTCTGAAGTCTGAAGTTTGGAACGGCAAGTTTATTCTTGTTTCTAGTATTGAAATCATGTAAATCACTTTTTTTAGGAAATAAGTGCAAGTTTTTACGAACATAAATCAAATTTTCATAAATAAACTGTGAATATACTGTAAGTATCTTGACTTCTTTAAACAAATCCCTTAAAGAGTCGTCAGATTTGAGATTGTAAATAGCCCGTACAGCTCGCTTTTGCAGTATGAATATTGTTTCAATATCTGCAGCCGAGCCCCATAACAAGATACCATAAGACATGATACTATGAAAATAGCTAAAATAAACTAACCTTGCCGTTTCAACGTCAGTCAAAAGCCTTATCTTTCTTACTGCATAGGCAGCCGAACTAAGTTTCCCTGACAAGGTCTCGATATGTGGACCCCATTGAAGATTATGATCTACGGTTATTCCCAAAAACGTTGAGCTTTGTATAGTATCTAGTGGCTCATCTTTAACCATGATCTGCGTTGGGACTTGTCTGACATTAGGCATTGTAAATTTTATGCATTTGGTTTTACCCGCATTAAGCACTAAATTATTAACGGTAAACCAATGAAGCACCTGTGAAAGAGCACCATTTACATCGTCAAAAGATTCTTTGGCCCTTGGAGTCTTAAAAATTAAGGAAGTATCATCTGCAAACAGTACTATTTCACATACATCATCGACAAAGTATGGAAGGTCATTTATATATGTCTGTGTAGATGGAGTCCACCTGGCCGCCTCCGTCAAAGACCTGACAAAGGTATGTCTTGTATTCAAGCAGGTTGCTTAATGTACTCCGGTTTTTAATAAATCCGTGCTGATGTTGGGAGAGATGTGGCTTGAAATGGTGATATAAATGATCGTAAATAAGAGACTCAAATATCTTGCCAGGACATGACAGCAGACTGATTGGTCGGTAGTTCTCGCAGCTCGAACTGTCGCCAGACTTATAAACAGGAACTATGTGAGCTACCTTCCACGCTGACGGGAATACGCCAAGAGACAAAGATTGGTTAAAGATCAAAGAAAGTGGGAGGCACAGCTCCCCACCGCAAATCCTATATAGATGAGAAGGGATTCCGTCGGGACCCGCGCCCTTATAAGGATCTAGCAAGTCCAACTTTCGCTTGACCTCTTTTTCAGTTTTTTCAGTTATAGAGACCACAGCAAAACTAGAGGAGCAGTGAGCACTGACACTTGAACTATGAGAGTGAGGCATAGGCTCTTCGAAAACCGAACCAAAGTGCGATGAAAATAACTGACAAATTCCTTGACCGTCTGAAGAGGACTCGCTACCCAAAGTCATGGTCATGAAAGAAAGTCTGTAGTATGTGTAAAATCAGTCTTCAAATTTTCAATAGCTGAGGTTATCTGACTTTGTATCATTTTATTTACCGATGTTCGAAAGGTATTAAATTTTTCGTCTAATTTGGCATCCAGCTTTGAATCCAGGAGACTTAACAATTCGATGTAGGTCATACCGTTTGACGAAGTCAAACGAAGGTCAGGGTCGCAGGAAACGTATAAGTGCACGGTCCAGAACGCTGCGCGGGAGGGACGCTGTCCTCTACCAAAGAATCGTCACACGACATGGTAGTCTCGTTCAGTTGTGTTATAAAGTGCTTACCGACCGGTGTATCAGTACGAAGTACCTTTACGCCGAGTTATATTTGCACAACTCGGACAATACCATGTAGCAGTTAAGTCGCTTCTATTCGCTGTGAAATAGGCAGGAGTCATATTCAAGCACCTGTAGTGAAATGTTCCTTTGCATGGATTGCATCTGATCAAGTCATCCTTCGAGACCGTAGTATTGCATGCTCGGCAAATCATTATGTAAGGTGTAAAGAAAATAAGCGTGACAATTCAACAATGATAAAAATGCAAAGCAAAGCGGCGTCTAGCTGTCTGCAGGTAACAAACTGGTTTCAAAGCGTGAGTGAGAGCGAAGATGGCTTATGCAGTCGTCCGGTGCAACGTATGAGCGAGAGCCGTGAGATGCGCGTACGCGGAGCGGGGTCGATGACCGCCAATGATGACGTCGTCTCGAGCTGCCAGCTGGCCGTTTGTCTGTAGCACTTTTAGAACGATTACAGTTTTACAAAATCACTAATTGCACTGAGTTAGTACTATATCTTATGAGACTAATTTCACTGTGAGATTGTCTGCAACGAGGGCTTCAAGACAATATAAGTTTCCATACTGGGTATTCACTTTGTACAGGTTTAATTATTAAATCTTTACAGAGCAATTTCAAACGATGTTAACGCTGAGTGAACGCGCGCGGATCGGCGAATTGGCGTAAAACTAGAATTTGGGTCCCAAAAAACTCAAATCATCGCATTTACACAACGAGCAACTTCTTGTCAAATTTTCGTCAATCATCAACGCCTGCAGTATGTAAATCAAATAAAGTACCTTGGCCTCATAATAGATCACAAACTCAAATTTATCCCGCATGTGAATTATATAACAGAAAAGGTTAAAAAAGTATTTGTAAAGCTGTCCATTTTCATTCGTCCTACATGGGGCATCCAAGCTGAAAATGTAAAAATCATCTACTCTCAAGTTATAGAACCCATAATTACGTATGGTGCAGCCGTGTGGTCTGGCGCTCTAAAATATAAATGCGTCACAAAAAAGCTTCTTCAAGTTCAGCGGATGTTTGCAATTAAAATGATACAAGGGTTTCGTACCGTAAGTACAGTTGCATCAATCACGCTGGCTCAACTCACGCCCCTTCCTGCAAGAGTGGCTGCAATAGCTGAAGTCGAACTGACTAAGCTTCAGGGTACTTCGTCATTTCTTGCAGCAAATGTTGCTGTCGAACGTCTTTGCTTACCATCGGAACTGCTACATCCATCAGCAAGAAAAGGCATTGAGTTCAAAGAAGTCTCCTCTGCCTCAGACTTAACTTCGATGAACAAAAGTAAGTGGAAAATCTTAACCGATAGAAGCAAACATAACGGTAAAGTTGGCGCTGCATTTGTAGTTTACCAACCTAATGGACAACAAGAGATCACGGTAAAACTCAAGGTCCATGACAATTGCTCTGTGTTCCAAGCAGAAATGTTTGCCATAGAACAGGCTTGCAAACACGTGCTCGAACGCCAGTATCCCAACACCATAATTCTTTCAGACAGTAAGTCCGGTCTAACGGAGCTCACGAATGAAAATAGCCACAACTGTACGCATACACCGTCATCTGCTTGCAGCTCGAACAGAGGGACTTAGCGTTGAATTCGCGTGGATAAAAGCCCATGTCGGATTGATTGGTAACGAAAATGCCGATGCTGCAGCCAAAGCTGCAGCTACTCTTTCAAAGCTTCCAGACTACACTGCTACGCCAATAAGCTTCATTAAACTTAAAAATAATGGGAAAACATTGGAGGCGGCTAAGGCACTGTACGAAGAACCCCACGCATGTGTATATACCAGACAGACATACATTGTTTCCCACTTACGACACCCTCAAAAACTATCTCTCCAAAGTCAGACCAACTTTCGCAATAACTCAATACCTCACGAACCACGCTTACCACCGCGAATATCTTAAACGTTTCCATATTGTCACTACAGATACATGGCCTTGCGATGATAACACTATACAAACTTGGAACCATCTTATAGAACACTGCCCCAGATTCGAATCCAAACGCATGAACCATAATATTATAGCTGCCCGATGTCTTAATTTAAATCCATTCCGTATCCCTGAAATTATAACTAAAGAAACTACTCTAAATACTTTTCATTCTCTGTTATAAAACATAGTCAATAGTCTAAAAGAATTCAATAAATAATCAACCACATACTAATCACACTCCCTATACCAAATAACAGTTGCGTTCAAGGAGTAAACCGTTAGCTCCTTGAGCCCAGCAGAAAACACTACGTCAGACACTATACTGTCACCTATTAAGAAGTTATATATTTAATTTCGTTCAGTTATTAAAATAAATAAAAGTGAAAATAAAACAATGTGAAAATAAAACAAGAGTCCTGAAAAGTATTAAAATTAAATACCTTTCAACTAAAATCATGGAAATATAGGCTTTTGTGCCAAATAAATGTTTTTTGTATGTATTATAATAGGTTTTTCTGAATACTTTTCAGGACAAACCTATTATTAAAATACAAAAAAAAAATGTTCCTAGAGCCTAAATATATTTGTATCTCCACTATTTTAGTTGATTTATTGTGGAATTGGAATTATAATGCTTAGTGACTACATTTTGGTGACAAATCCACTATTTGCGGCAAATCCTATTATTTTAAGAAACACACAATCTATACTAATATTATAAAGCTGAAGAGTTTGTTTGTTTGTTTGTTTGTTTGTTTGTTTGTTTGTTTGTTTGTTTGTTTGTTTGTTTGTTTGTTTGTTTGAACGCGCTAATCTCAGAAACTACTGGCCCGATTTGAAAAATTACTTTTATGTTGGATAGTCCATTTATCGAGGAAGGCTTTAAGCTATATAACATAAAGATACGACTCACAAGACCATAGCAGCAATGAAAAATGTTGCGAAAACGGGAGAAAGATATTCCTTTTGAGAGCTTCCGCTGCGTACGCTGCGGAAACCACTAAAGTTACACAAAAATCATGTATGACAAGATTGTTCAGTATTAAGAGTTCCATAATAAAGTCCGCGACAGCCTAAGTCTATCTTTTATGGTTGACTTACTACAACCTTTTTTATGTTAATAAATTTGTAAAAAAATAATGCATCATTTTTAGAGGTGTATTGTACACACAGGTATTTATTCTTATCAAAATAAATACATTTATCATCACGAGCATTTCATTTAGAACAATGTTGCCCTTTATATCATTTGATTCCAATAAATATCTAAGGAGCTATCACAGTTTTAACATAACTCCGCATCAAAATAATGTTCGCAGCTTAAGTACAACGTGCGCTTGCGCTAATTATATTAAAAAGCTGAAGAGTTTGTTGGTTTGAACGCGCTTATCTCAGGAACTGCTGAACCGATTTGAAAAAATATTTCTGTGTTAGATAGCTTATTTATTGAGAAAGGCTTTAGGATATAAAACATCACGCTGCGACGGGAGGGGAGGGAGCAAACTCAAACCGCGCGGACGAAGTCGCGGGGGACCGCTAGTTACTTATATTGGCGATAGCCGTTTTAAAATAACTCCTCACCAAGTACAACACTCGCTTGCGCTGATCGCTATGGTATGGCAGGTTTTACGTTGAAATATTTTACAGGAAATACTAAATTTATGCGGGTGATGCCGCGGGGACTGCTAGTCTATAATAATGACCACCACAATGGTGATACGCTCGACTGCGCCGTTCTCGGACAAAGTGGAACGAAAAAATGGTCGCTCGTGAACGCTGACGATCGCGGTCATCAAGTGGTACGCAACCTTTATTTATTTGTATATGCAAGCAATGTCAAATTGCTAGTTTGTTGTTTTGAGGTTAGGTAATTTGTGTTATTTTTGTGAAGAAATTTTAATTGTGCAGTGGAAATAAAATGGAAAAGGAAATAATACAAAGATGAGACATACATAACAGCGAAATTTAGCTAGAGGAAGAAAAGGCTAGTTCAATATTTTCGCTTCACGAGTATTTGTTTATGTTGTTATCACCATTTTCGTTTTTGAACTAAAGCCATTTATTCTTGTAGAATGTAATGTATGTGATGGATAAGATGAATTTGGTGAGTGAGCTTGTATCCTTAATCGAAAATAAAACCACGGATGCCAATAGATAGGTACCTACTCAGAAAATCAGGCAACTTGGGCAAATTTGCTTACCAGGTACCTACTTTTCATCATTTTATAGTAATAACGTAAAAAGATTCTTCAACTAGGGTCAGAGTGTATCCTTAGTTTAGCAGTGTACAAAAATTACTCAATTGCCACTTTTGGGTTCAGTCGTTCAATTAATACAATCCCTGAATATGCAATAATTATACATACATTTGTGTATTCCTCAGATTTACTCAGGAGGCACAAGTTGAATATAGTGTTTATTTAATAAAAACTACGTTAAATTTAGTTCCTGTAATTCTGCCTTGCCGGTATGCACTCCCTTGCACAATCAAAATAAAAATTGAGAAAAGAAAGGAACTACTGACTGGTGGCGGTCCACCTTCACCTACAAAACCCTGGGAATACAAATGGCATATAGCATGGCTCCCTAACAAATTTGAAACTGACTTAAATGAATTTGACTGTTATACTTTATTCTAGGTTGGTGCACACTTTTTGCATTTATATATTTAATAATTTATGTACCTAAATATGGTTCCATGAACTGTAGACCTTGCAACAACAAATCAACAAACTCCATCTTTCAGATCAAAGCTAAAAACAGGGTGCTAATATGAATGATATTAAATAAGCAGTTTGACAGGCCCAAAATTAAGGTATCCTTTGTTTGCTTGCTGATTAATATTGGCAATGTAGGAAAGCCATTAAAAATAAATTTTAATGCCTTAACACCTGAGCGGTTGCCTGCAACATAACAACAATAGGATTTCAATTGTGTCTTGTTCACATACGCTTGAGTACTACTATGTACAGAGATGCTATGCCAAGCAAAAATTGTGCGCAATATGATGACAAGATTTTGACGTGAACAGTCAACAGACTGATGTATTGAGTAGTCTTTGAAATTTGAATGTTGAATATGAAATTGCAGAAGTGACACAGGCTTTTGTGCCTATTATACCTGACTATTGAATGGATAATATTTTATTTAAGTGTTTAATAATTACTAACAGGGATTAATGTTTATTTATAAACGCTAAAGAAATAAAGTTTATAAATAGAAGAACCTTATTGGAAATTGAAAAGTTTGTTCGTTTGAACAAAAAGTGTTTAATTAGTTTTATTATTTTTCAATTCATCTTTCTTTTTATATAGGCTATACTTCAGGCTATACTTTGGTAAAAAAAACACACAAAATTTCTTGGGAAAAACTACCGATGTTAAAACATATTTTTTTTAAATAACACAACATCACATTTCCTTACCTCATTTATTACATACTTTTCCATTCTGTGGAGTCAATTTTTATAATTTTTAATTTTCGTATAAAATGGCGGAAATTTCATACAAAACATTTAAAACTTTTGAAAAAATACTTAAGTTGGTTACAGTTAACATTTTATTTATTTACTGCTGAAAAGTGACGCCGGTATCTTTTTATTTCTTGTGGGTTTTATTGTTGCATGTTTTTAAAACGCAAGACGGCATTTTGACGAATTAATTGACCAAATGTCACATTGCATATCGCTACGAGGGGGAGTGAGTGACTGGGATGCCGCGCATGCGTTGATGTCCGGGACCATCAGTTCATTTCGCACGAGGTTCCTTCGGGATGTCATTTCCATACGTAATAGTATATTTCAATGGAAATAACAAAGTCAATGAAGAGTTGTTAAATTAATATAGATGCAAATAAAATTATGACAAGCTTAATTTTTTTTTCAAGTTATATTAACTGGTTAGTCACTTATTAAAAAATCTTTCTCTTGGAAGAAATACAAAAATAGACAAAATCCAAGGTAATTCTATAATACTGAGGTTCTTTATTCAACTAACTTGATTTAAAAAAAATAGTATTATTTATGGAAAAATATACCTATTTAATACTTTAACTATTTATTTTAAATTCAGGTATCAACAGCAGAGAGTATCGCCACTATGGGAATGGAATGTAGAAAACAACTTTTTGAAGTCCAAATGGCAAAAGAAAAGACAAAAGCCCAAAACTTGGGCTTAAAACAGTTGATATTAAGGTTAAAATAAAACAATTTGTTTATTTTTGTAAATGTAATAGTAATATAAATAAATATTGATGATAAAGAAGATAGCTTTTTACTTATTCATCTAAAATGCCTATCAATTAATTCTTATAAGATGTTACTGCTTGATCCTCTTCCTCTGACCTCGTTTTTATTAAAATTACATTATATTTCTATTTCACTTAACTCAAAATGCCCCTTCCTATAAAACTAATATTTTTTACCCAAAGGTTGTCTTGAAGTGATCGCTTAAGACCACCTAACTAAATTATACATTTGCTTTAAACGAATTTGTAAACTAATATATGTTAAGTGCAATAAAGAGTTATCTTTATCTTATCTTGTTCACTTGTGGTTCAGCAACAGCATCCAGCCTCACAATAAATTCGAAGTCTTAATCTAAAAAAATAGGTTACAATCGCCTTAAATAATGAACCACTATTACTAAATGTACACTGTCAAACCATTTCGTAAAGATTGATCCGCTTTTTCCACACCTCAAAGCAATTCAACACAGTTGCGAATGGCAATCTGAGCTTGATTATACTTATTTCTATTTTTATTTACATTTCAGGTAAGTTGTGACTCCAGGGTAAAAATGAGAGACATTGTTGCATGGTGGTGAGGTAGCACTCATGGTTACAGAATTTCAATGAGTCTACTCAATAAGATCGTTTTGAGCGAGTTCAGAAGGAGACCTGGGGGATTCTGGGTACCTAAAATTAAATTACATAATGTAGGTACCTAATAGTATTTATCTGACTTGTACATTCATCGCTCTTGTGATAATATCCTTTTCGATTTTATACCTTTCTAATTTTTACATGGATTCGTCAGGAGATTCACCCCAAGGCATAGGGAAAACCTCATATTTCGGAAAATTCCCTCATTAAGCCCTTTGCTGTTCTGACTGGGACTAATATCAAGGTTTCAGGTTGAAGCAGATCTTACTTCCCGCAACGGTAACAGCTGCGTACTTACCAAATTGAGGTGAGGTGAACTGGATAGTGAACAACGCCTCGCCCCGGACTTTTTACCAACATACTTATTGAATTTACATTCTAGTTTCAATATACAAGTTACCAAAAAAAAGTAGGTCTGATTGTTGCCAAGTTAGGATCTTAGTGTAGGTAATCGAGAAAACCCTAAAATTTTGAAGGCACGTATATTTTATTTGTACTAGTATGTTCATAATGGCATGTCTTTTTGTCTGATAATCACTATTTTTTAAAGCTGAGCTGATAGTGGAACTCCTTAACGCTTAAGAGTTCAGTGACTATGACTTTAGAAATTAGTTTTAGTTAGATACCTACTTTATTGAAGAACATAGTCAAAAGTTGCAACCCTCCCATTTCTTTCTTGAAGCCTAATTTTTGGGATTGGTAAATTGGGCATCCACTCTCTGTTAATAACTTTTACACTAATAAATGAAATAAATAAACGATGTAGGTCGTTACGAATTCTTTCATCGACAAGGGGTTTGTACAAAATCTAATTGAATGTTTCTGAGTTACCTACTGCACACATTTTCAACAACCACCAATATAACTTTGTCCTTCATACAAATAGTATGTGGGGAAAATGTGGTATTTTGGGTAAATGGAAGTGGAAATAAGTGAACCACTACAGTAGTCGTTGCATGAAACCCTCAATACGCGAGTCCGACTTGCACTCGGCTGGTGTTTATATTTTTTGTCTCAGGATTTCGAAAAACATTCTAAGGCATCTTATTCATGTTAGATGAAGATACGGAACCTTTTGTGTACGAGTCCGAATAGCACTTGGTCGGTTTTTGTTCGTTATATAAGTTACGAATGCGCTATTGAACATCAAAGCTTATTAGCGTTATTGGACGTATATGAATACCTAACTAGCGGTCTCCCGCGGCGTCGCCCGCGTTATTCAGATTTCCCGTAAAATATTTAAACGCAAAACACATACCTATTATCATTAGAAGTAAAAGATCTGAAACCTTACCACCAAGTGCGTGTTGAGACTATGGAAAAAGCCGCTACGGCATCAGCAGCAACCGCAGCGAAGTGGTTCCATTACACATATTATGTGTATTTACGTTTACTTTAGCATTGATATGAAAAGTCTATCGACATGTTGATAGGAGCCAATGTTGGTTAGCTTCGCGCGTCGCGTTGCGCGAAGCGGGCCGCCAGAAACACAAACATACAATGAAGTTTGTAGCGTTCAAGTAGGACCGTTATCACAGGCGTTTATCCAAGTATTACCGTTGCATGTCGCAATTTTCGCCGCGTCGTGGCAAATGGACAATCCTTGAGTGTAATGTAATGAATATGATGGTAGGTACCTATAAGGTTAGCGTCTTGTTTGTTGTTCAATAAATGTTTGGATTGATAAATGCTGATTTTTAGGTCCAATATTTGGTGTGACACGTAATGGGAACCCTGTGATCCAGATGGGCCCTTACAGGTTTAACCGGATGAACCGCTGCAAAGGGCCTAAAGTGAGGTGGACGTGCATCAAGACACCTGGCGGCTGCCGCGCTGCACTTACCACCATTGACAACATCATCATCAAAACTCAAAATGAGCATAATCATTAACACTTTAGAGGACGTAATCCAGACACAATAGAAATTTTATTTTTTTGGGATGCTATAGCATTCACTGTCCACTGAAGTGTTAATAAAGATAAGAAAGTTAGGAGTTCACCTAATAATGATGTCAGCAGAATGTTTGTTTCATACAGATGATATAGGTACACTTACTTTCATACAGATGAAAGGACTTTATGTTCACATGAGCATGTCTCTTACAAATGAGAAACTAAAATCATGATGCGTTTCTATTTTATTTATGGCTTTGTATCAATTAAAAATATATCGTAAAGTACTAACTAGCTAAGTTTTTCTCTTTCAAGACTTTCATAGTTAGGATGATAAACATCATTGTTTTAGGTCCTGTATTTGGTGTGACGCGTCATGGGAACCCTTTTATACAGTTGGGTCCATACAGATTTAATCGTCTGAGTCACTACAAGGGGCCCAAAGTGCGATGGATATGTAATAGGAAGAAGAGTGGTTGCCGAGTTGCACTCACCACCGCGGACAAAGTCATTATCAAAGCTAAAAATGAACATAATCATTAGAAGGACCAAAAGCGCGCCGTGGGACGTCCTCTGATAAGATGGACAGACGACCTTGTAAAGATCGCAGGATCTTACTGGATGCAGATCACTCACAACCGGTTGCTGTGGAAAACCGTGGGGGAGGCTTATGCTCAGCTGTGGACGTCCTTTGGCTGACAATGAAGATGATGATAATGACTGAGATGGACACGTGTATAATGATGACGTTATAGAGGAACGGAACTAGTGAACAGATGTGAATTTAGGTTTATTATGTAAAATAAAATTCGTTGAAAAGTATACGAAGATATTATTGCTATCGTTATAGCTACTTCTTCTAAAAATTTCATGCATGATGATTATCAAAAAACAAAGTGTGGCGATTAACTTATTAACCCATGCTCTTAGGTCTAATATTTAGTGTAACCCGTCATGAAAACCCTGTTCTCCAATTGGGTTCATACAGGTATAATCGTGCCTAAAGTGCGGTGAACATGTACCAGAACGAGGAGTTGCTGCCGTGTCTCGCTCTCTATAGGACGACGTCATCATCAAAACTCACAATGAGGATAATCATTAAATACTATAGACTCCTTACACACTGCGACTCTTAGCATAGATGCAGTCGCGCGTTTTGAAAACGCGCTTCAGCATCGCGACTCGCGCAAAAAGTCGCAGTGTGTAAAGGGTTTTAGTTGACACTTAATGATGACGTCATTGAGAACCGTTTTTGTATTATATTTATGCGGGCTTGAGTTGCACTCACCACCGCTGAGAACATCGACATCGAAACTCGAAATGAATACTTTACTACAAACATTAAAAAGGTGAAGTTTAGATAGACGCTTAAATTTGTACCCGTAATATTGATGTAGAAACAAAACTATAAAATTGATGGGAATTTTGTTCATAATGTAAATAGAATCCTTTGGAAATTATTAGTATTATTACTAACATGCTACTACTTCTTCTCTGAAACTTTAATGTATGAGCATAATGATTTATTAATATCTCTATAAACACAGTATGGTGATTAACTTATTAATCAAGGAAGGGGAACCCAGTGATCCAGGTGGGCACCTACCGGTTTTACCGAGTGAACCGCAACAAGGAGTCTCGGGTGCGGTGGACCTGCATGAAGACGGCGGGGGGCTGCCGCGCCTCGCTCACCACCTTGGATGACGTAATCGTCAAAACTCACAATGAGCATAATCATTAAATACTTAGGTACCTAGGTCGACACATAAGGATGACGTCACTGAGGTTTCTTGGTGACGTATACATTAAGTATGTGTGTGTAAGAACGGTTGTTCTTGTATTAGATTTTACATTTTTCAAGCGACATAAGTCGAATGTCGCAAATGTTTGAGGTGTTGTTACATTTCTTTTCCTGCTAGTACATGTTCGTTACTTTGACACACAGGTCCTTGGTTTGACAAGTCTAGACGAGGGAAGCCTGTCATCTTGGTGGGAAACAATAAGTTCTAGCTAGGCAGATACTCAAGGTTTCAGGGGAAGCGATGGTACTGATGGCAAATCCGCATTGATCACCAATAATTATGTCAAAGTCGACACTCAGGGAGAGTGCAACCATCAGTGTGAAAGATGTTATCTGTTTAAACACTTTATATCATACATTATCATATTTCACTTAAAATTATGTAGAATGTAAAGTTATCTCTGTTAACAAATTTGTATAATTTAACTAGTGATGCAACGATTACGATTACGATTAATCGTAATCGTCCAATCGATCGATTATTTAGCGATTATTTGTGAAATTTAATTATTAACTTTCATAAAAAAAAATTAGTTAGCATACTTTGTAAATGCGTTTTGTCTTCTATGTGCGTGTATCCGAACGCTACCTAATTTGGCTGGCCTGCCTGACGTTTCGGGGACGGGGATTTCCCGCGCCGTGCGCAATCTTGTCATTGTGTGCGGTCATTGTTTAGTGAGTTATTGCAAGGAGAGTAATTGTATCTCCTGGGGTGTATTTAAATTATTTTAAAGTTGTATTTTTCTTGCCAAAGTTAGTTAAGTGTAGTTAAAATTAATAAAAGTACCTAAGTACTGCAAGAAACGACAAAAATGTCATCGTAACGAAAACTAAAAAACTAGTGATATTTGGCAGCACTTTGAAAAGTTAGCAGATGCTGCAAATGTTATGTTTTTTGAACAAAAAATTTAAATAACTTAATTTTAATTATTGATATCTCATGGAATTTTTTCTTCTAAATATAAATGTTATGTTGATTCATGGAAAGTACGTTTTTTATTTTGAAATCCAAATAATCGTAATCGTAATCGTCGATTAGTAGTTCCAATAATCGTAATCGCCATCGTAATCGCTAAGTGGTAATCGTTGCATCACTAAATTTAACGTACGTACGTAGCAAGTTCATACATTTCTAACATTTATATTTTTAACATTTTCGTGTGTAGTGGGAACAAACTATGTCAATAAGTGCCTTATCTTTATATAAAATGCTGTGAATGACGTGTTACTTTGAAGTTCATTGAAAGTTCATTTGATATTTATGTAATATCAAATGAACTTTACTTAAAATAGTTAAAAACGAATAAGATTTATTAGTATTAAGCTTACTTTTTTTGGTTAATTTTATTAATAAAAGAAGACCTTAATTTTGTTTATTCTTAAAAAGAGTTTATTTTTTGGGTAAGAGGTTCCTGGACCCTCGTTTAATATTAACTGACACTTCAGTTAGTTAAAAAGATGTTAGGAATAAACTATAGGTACTATTAATTATTGTCAAAATTGTTCAATAGCTGCGGCTAAGGCTAAAATAAGGCTGCTGAAGTTAATATATTTTTAAGTATAAGTGACTATTTGAGTCATATAAGTCAATGACTACAGTAATGGATTTCTCATAATTAGATTTAAGTACAAACCTACTTGTCGTCAGGGTATTAAAAATAATAAAAAAGGAGAGGCCTATAACATGTACAGATGAATATTTTTATACGTTTATAAGCTTGCCACGCAATTTAAATATACTAGAAATAAATCAAACCAAAAAGAAGTACGAGCACTAATAAGTATTTAGTTTTTATTAAAGATAATATATTTTTTATGTTCTTGTTACAATCATGTAATAAATATGATACTTATTTCGGCGAGTTTTCATTTTTTATACAGTGTGCGTAATAATATAACTTTAAGGGCAAAATGTATTTACAATTATACTAATTATAGGTACATAATACTGAGTCATTTTACGCAAATATTAGTAAAAGGGTATTTTAATCATTAATAACTCGAAGTAATAAACCCAAAGTAGTGATTGACAAATCAATTTGTTAAGTAACTTTAATACTATTAGTTTTTTTTTTATGTATGTCTACTATTTTAAAATGAAATGCCCCAATGTGCAAAACACTGTAAAAAAAACTTTGTCCTTTCGGTAAATAAAAACTGAAGCCAACCAAACCAAAAACGACCCCTAACGTCGTTAGACCCGTGAATTTCCCGTGTAAGGTAATTTTCGTGAAAATAAAAACAAAAATCACTTTCATATGATGGAATTTAAGAATAGACCTCCTTTGGGGTATTTTGCTCGATAAAATTCATTGTAGATATTATCCTTAAAGTTTTATTATTTCACGCCTGGACACACTATACCTAAGAGTCCCTTAGTATCAACTGTGGTATTATGGGGCTCTTAGTATTATCATTGATGTTTGAATCCGAAAATCCTTACCCGTATATCAGATTGTTATTGGCAAAGACGCAGCGTAGGACGTCCACCAACAAGATGGACAGACGACCTTATAAAGATTGCAGGATCAAACTGGATGCAGACCGATTACTAGGTCGCTGTGGAAAGCCGTGGGGGAGTCCTATGTTCAGCAGTGGACGTCTTTTGGCTGATAATGATGATGATGATGATGACTCGGTAGGAGGATAATGTGCGTAGTAAAGTTAGCCTGTAGATAATGTCCCACTGCTGGGCGAAGGCATAATCTCAACTATGAGGTAGCTTTAGCCATATTATACCACGCGGGCTCTGTGTGGTTTGGTGGAGGGGTGTTTGCAACCTTAGGCCGCAAACTGGACGGCCGCGGGTGCGGGCGCAGGGGCGACCGCGGAGCTCGCGCGATTTGATATTTATGCTTAAGTTTGTAACCGTTCTGGAAGGCCGCGGCGCGGGCGGCGAGAAATTGCCTTGCCGCTCGCACCGCAGTCGCTCCCGCGCCCGTCCAATTTGCGGCCTTACTGTTAGATGTTATCAATCAAGCCGCCTTAAAGGCTTCTGAACAGACTTAACCACTAATAAAAACCTATATGAGCTGGATCCAACGGCGTAACGTGCCTTTCGAAGCACGGCAATGCTCGTGATATTCGTCACTTTCATGGTCACCCATCCAAACACGACCGCGCCGTTGGTTGCATAACTTCGGTATCACTACCACCACTGCGCTACGAGCTCCTTACGAGCAATGTGCGTCGGCAACTACAGATTCAGCCGGCGCATTGCGAGAGGACCAAGGAAAGATGGCTGTGTGCCAGCATATCGTCTAGTTGCAGTGCCATCCTTATCTATACTATAATATTATAAAGCTGAAGAGTTTGTTTGTTTGTTTGTTTGAACGCGCTAATCTCAAAAACTACTGGCCCGATTTGAAAATTTTTTTTTACGTTGGATAGTCCATTTATCGAGGAAGGCTTTAGGCTATATAACATAAAGATACAACTCATAAGACCACAGCAGAAATGAAAAATGTTGCGAAAACGGGAGAAAGATATTCCTTTTGAGAGCTTCCGCTGCATACGCTGCGGAAACCGCTTAAGTTACACAAAAATCATGTATGACAGGATTGTTCAGCATTAAGAGTTCTATAATAAAGTCCGCGACAGCATATGTCTATCTTTTATGGTTGACTTACTACAACCTTTTTTATGTTAATAAATTTGTAAAAAAAGTATGCATTATTTTTGGAGGTGTATTATTATACACACAGGTATTTATTCTTATCAAAATAAATACATTCATCATCACGAGCATTTCATTTAGAACAAAGTTGCGCTTTATATCATTTGATTCCAATAAATATCTTAGGAGCTATCACAGTTTTAACATAACTCCGCACCAAAATAATGTTCGCAGCTTAAGTACAACGTGCGCTTGCGCTAATCTAAGAATACTAATATTATAAAGCTGAAGAGTTTGTTTGTTTGAACGCGCTTATCTCAGGAACTGCTAAACCGATTTGAAAAAATATTTCTGTGTTAGATAGCTTATTTATTGAGAAAGGCTTTAGGATATAAAACATCACGCTGCGACGAGAGGGGAGGGAGCAAACTCACAACGCGCGGACGAAGTCGCGGGGGACCGCTAGTCACTAATAAAGTCGTCGTCTTAAGGACTTTAAACTGCCACTTGGAAGAAAGATGAATCCTGTTAACCGCTTTACGATTCTTATACACAAAATAAATAAAAATATGATATTTAAGGGGGGGGGGGGGCGGGGGAGCAGGGCTCCCATACATAAAACTAGAACCGAAAATAAAAATTTTGTCAAACCTATACGTAAAATGACATAAAGGTTCCTAAAGCCATTTTCTTATAAAGTGTAGAGTAAATGCGGATTATTTGGAATGCAGGTTACAAAAAAAACATATTTACCAAGGTTTAAGAGAAATAAGTACGGAAACCACGTAAAATGTTAGTGAAACTAATGTATTGTTATCATAATATATTTTATCAAAAGTATTATTATTCTCTGAATGCGATAAACTTTGTTTTTTTCATAAATTGACAGAAAGGCACTTTACCCAATGTGAATATTATTCGGAATAGGGTATTCCAAATTAAATTCATGTGGATATCATTTGGAATAGAACAGGCAGTCCAAATTAAATTCACGTTCATGTAATTTGGAATATGGTAGGTATTTTAAATAAAAATTATTTTTTATTTAAAATACCTACAACCGTAAGCCGTTATAGGTACTTATTTTTTATTTGATAAATTTGTCTTGTACAGTCTCAAAACTTTTAACTTCAAATAGTTTACTAACTTTATCTTGTACATACTAAAATCTTTATTCAGTGTTAACTCCAAAGTTACTTAATTAAATCACTTTTTTTAATTTCTAATATTTAACTTCAATCAGTCTTAACTCAAAAACTTATTTGGCTACTTTTCTTTTTCTAAGTCTTCTTTTTAAAAATCAAAGTCTTCTTTTTAAAAATAATGCGTGATTAAAATTAAATCGATACATACCTACGGGTGGAATTAATAACCTTCTTCTTCGAAAAAAATATCGATAGAAAAAAGGTAACGTACAGACATACATACAAAATTTTGACATTAACATTCCTATTTTAAGTTCGGTTAAAAAGTGTAAGTACAGTAATTGTGCATTTAAATTGAAATATTCCAATTTAACTTCACTTGTTGTTAATTTGGGACATTCCGAATTAGCTTCACCTGTCGTATATTAAATTAACAACATAACCCTGCCTTAACTCAAAACGCTCCCATGTATGTTTGTCTTTAGTTTGATCAAGAATAAGTGTTACTTTCAATAATATAAATACCAAACTATAGATTTGCATCAATGGAATCAGCTAAATATGATTAATATTCGAGATGCAAACTAATTTAGTACTTACCTTTCATTCGGACGTCATTTACCAAAAGACTGTCAAAATGGCGCAATCTAAGCAACGCCCTATGAATTGAATAGCAGAAAAACTATCTAATGAAAGTGATTTCATATTGATGTATTCCATATTCCAAATTATCAACCGTATTCCAAATTAGCCGCATTTCCTCTAACGTTTCATAGCTAGACGCTTCCAAAGTGGAAAAATGGGCGTCCCCCCCCCATGTTACTTCTAAGCGAAGATAGTGTAAAATTTGAAAAAAAATATATAATGTATATCTTAACAAATACTTTTCACAAAAATTGGTTTGGACGAAATCGAACTAGTAGTTTTTAAAAGTAGCACATTTTTAACAACCGCAAACATAACTTTGTTCGTCATACAAACACTATAAAAAACAAAGTTATATTTGCAGTCAACAAAATATTGTGTTATTTTACTCAGAGGAAGTCAATGGATTGCCTTATTCAATCAAAGAGGGCACGGAACCCTCAGTGCGCGAGTCCGAATCGCACTTGGCCGGTTTTTTTAAAAGTACACTTTTAGATTCAAGGGACTCCGACTTCTTGTATTATATCTGTTTATGAATTTATAATTTGTTTGCTTTAGTGGCTTACTTCAAGACCTCTCCATGTGGGAACCCAGGCCTTTTGCATGGGTGACTACCGGTACAAGAAGCATAACAACAGCTCAGATCTTTGGGGCTGGGCCTGCGTCAAGGTCAAGTTCGGCTGCACCATCACCATTGACAAACTCATCGTCAAGACTCTGAACACATATCCATTGAATTGCGATGTGTATTTTCGCCGACGAAAACGTTTGACGAGATTTCACCCCAAATATTTTTCTCAAATCTGAAAGATTTGTGTCTTTAATTAATTTTATTACGGCAGCTTTATCTTAAGTACGAATTCTCGTATAAACAAATTTTCTTTTTCCTATTCGTACATCAATTGTTGCAATTAGAGTGTGTTTTATTTTTTTAATTAATACTAACAAATAAGACAAATATTGTTTCCAGGGGAGAGAGGAGAGGTGAGAGGGGGTAAGAGGTGATGATCATAGGCAAAAACTAGTTCTACCGCTGGTGCTACAGCAGAGACCGCGGATGCCGCGCAACCGTCACCACTTACACCAATGACGTCGTCAAGTTAAAGAACATACATAACTAGTAAGAAAGATAAGAGATTTGCTAATGCAGTTTTTATAACTCTATTGAGTACTCTGTAGTAGCTAAGCGCGCTGGTTTTAAGGCGTCGCTGCTACGAGGTCCCGGGTTCGATTCCCGGGCGGGACAATATAGAAGTCTGGGTGTTGTGGTACCACCGTTTTGTCTCATTTTTCATAACACAAGTGCATGAGCTACTTACTTTGGGATCAGAGCAACGTATGAGATTGGTCCAATATTTTTGATTGAATGCAGAAAGACTCCTTATTGTGTTAATTATGTAGTAGAATTAAATCAAAGAACTTGGCTGTAAGCTATAAAATGACAGATCTGTAAAATTGAACTATTTATGCTTAAGCCATTTACACAGATAGGCGCAGTCTATGAGAAAAAGTCTACTTTGTGGATGATTAATAAAGTTCAATTTGTAGGTATGATTAATTTTCACCAGAATGACGAGTAGGACGATGAACGTCATTACATAAACTTGCGTAGCTGCAGTTTTATTTGAAAAGTTCCCTATGCATGAATGATTAAGTTTAAACAGCGTTTTGAAGCTATTTACTTACATGTTATGAGTTTCTCGTTGTATTCAATATATATTTAACCGACTTCAAAAAAGGAGGAAGTTATCAATTCGACTGTATGTTTTTTTTGTTTCTATGTTACCTCATATCTCAGTCGTTTGTCGACCGATTCGAAAAAAAAAATCTCTTACCTAGAGGGTATACCTTCTAGTTGTATCGTATTGTATTGTATTGTATTGGACACCAATCACATACATTGCTCTGATTCCAAAGTAAGTAGCTAATTGCACTTGTGTTATGGAAATCAGACACAACGGTGGTAACAAAACACCCAGACCCGAGACAATATAGAAAACTTTGATTTCTATATTGAACCGACCGGGAATCGAACCCATTCGGGAGTTGGTCCCATTGTTGCCAATTTGGGATCTGATGATGGGATCTTGGTGTAATCGAGGGAAACCTTCAAATTTTGAAGGCACGTTTAGTATGTTTTTACTAAAATCTTAATGTTGACGTGTTGTTACGTCTGATAGTTAACATCTTGTGGGGCTGAGCTGATGGTGGAACTCCTTAACGCTTAGGAGTTCAGTAATTATAATGACAGAACAAATTGTAAGGCGCAGCTAAATGTTAGACTGTGACGGGCAGCAGCGTCACAGCTGCAAGGGTCTGCGCCTCTGCGCTCGCCAACCCGCCTGCCAAGCGTGGCGAGTATTAGCAAAATCCCCTCATGAGTGCACACAAAAAAACCAGGCCCCCAGTCTCCGGCAGCCCCGCTATTCCTGACTTTGGTAGCGGTCACGGTAACGGCGGGGCAGGGGGTGCTAAGAATCCCCGGACGCGATCGCGCTGCCACCCCCGACGACAACTGGCCCTGGTAACGTACAACAGGTGTACACTGAGGACAGATGAGAAGTTGCTCGAGCTGGAGGAAGAAATGAGCAGGTTACACTGGGACATAATGGGTCTATCAGAAGACCGTAGAGAGGGAGAGGACACGATAACTCTACAGTCCGGAAACCTGCTCTACTACCGGGAAGGCACCCAACGAAAGTCCCAAGGTGGTGTCGGGTTCCTCGTTCACAAGTCCCTCGTCAACAATATCGAGACCATCGAGAGTGTGTCGAGCAGGGTAATATACCTTATACTCAGAATATCCAAGAGGTATTCGCTGAAGGTCATACAGGTATATTCACCGTCGTCGAAACGCCCGGATGAAAAGAGGTGGAGAAAATGTATGAGGACGTAAGTAGAGCCATACATACTTCCAAAACCTATTATACTGTTGTAATGGGGGACTTCAACGCGAAACTGGGCAAGCGAGGCGAGAATGAGTTGAAGGTGGGACCTTTTGGATACGGGCAAAGGAACGCCAGGGGACAGAGGCTGGCCGACTTTCTGGAGAAGGAGGGACTCTTTGCGATGAACTCTTTCTTCCAGAAGCCGCCTCAAAGGAAGTGGACTTGGTTGAGTCCCGATGGCTTCACGAGAAACGAGATTGACTTCTTCATGACCTCCAAGAGACGGTTATTCAATGATGTCTCCGTGATCAACAGGCTGAAAACCGGAAGCGATCACCGAATGGTACGAGGCACATTGAATATAAATGTCAAATTGGAAAGATCCCGCCTGATGAAGTCCACGCTCCGACCGATTCGTGCTCATATCCAAAATCCCGAGAGCTTTCAACTCGAGTTGTCAAACCGCTTTGATTGCCTAGAAAATTGCGTTACAGTGGACGAAATTAACAACGAGTTTGTGGAAACTGTTCAAACGGTGGGGTCTAAGTATTTTAGGCCTGGCCGTAAAGATAGACCTTAAAAACTGTCGGTCCACACTCTCGAACTTATGGCAAAACGTCGATCTATGGCACTGCAGACCTCCGTCAATGCTGAAAACTATAGGCAGCTCAATAGACAAATATGGAAGTCCCTGCGACACGACATTCGTTGCTTTAACACTAATAGTGTTAAAGAAACGATAGAGCGGAACCAAGGCTCCAAAGTGTTTGCAAGGGACATGTATATTGGGCAGAGCTTGTTGACGAAGCTTAAGACGGAGGACGGCAGTGTAGCGTCGACCAAAGCAGAGGTTTTAAGGGAGATCGAAAGGTCCTATGGGCAGTTGTACACCTCAGTAACCAAACCCGTTGATAGCTCGGCCAGAGACCCACGAGCTATCCTGACCCGTCACTACACCGAAGACATCCCGGACATCAGCCTCTACGTGATTAGGATGGCCCTTAAACAGCTCAAAAACAACAAGGTACCTGGCGAGGACGGAATCCCAGCAGAGCTTCTGAAGGCGGGTGGAACACCGGTACTTAAAGTCCTTCAGAGACTGTTTAATTCCGTGCTGCTAGAGGGCATCACGCCTGAGGCATGGAACAGGAGTGTGGTGGTGTTGTTCTTCAAAAAAGGTGACAAAACTTTATTGAAGAACTACAGACCCATCTCACTCCTGAGCCATGTCTACAAGCTGTTTTCAAGGGTCATCACGAATCGTCTCGTACGTAGGTTTGATGACTTCCAGCCTCCCGAACAAGCCGGTTTCCGAAAAGGCTATAGTACCATAGACCACATTCATACGCTTAGGCAAATTATACAGAAGTCCGAGGAGTATAATATGCCTCTATGCTTAGCGTTTGTGGACTATGAGAAGGCCTTTGATTCGATCGAAACTTGGGCGGTGCTTCAGTCTCTGCAGCGGTGCCACATAGACTATAGTTATATAGAGGTGTTAAGGTGCCTTTACAATAACGCCACCATGTCGGTCCGAGTACAGGAGCAGAACACGAAGGCGATTCCATGCGGAGAGGTGTGAGACAGGGAGATGTCATATCTCCGAAACTGTTCACAGCGGCATTGGAAGACGCCTTCAAACTTCTGGAATGGAAAGGAATCGGCATCAATGTTAATGGCGAATACATCACACACCTCCGATTTGCCGATGATATAGTTGTTGTGGCAAAGACGCTGGACGATCTTAGCACTATGCTCGAAGACCTTGACCGAGTATCCCAACAAGTGGGTCTTAAAATGAACATGAAAAAGACGAAAATTATGTCGAACTCCCTTGTCGTACCCACTTCAGTATCCGTTGGGAACTCAACTCTCGAAGTTGTCGACGAGTACGTCTACCTGGGACAAGTGATCCAATTGGGTAGGTCCAACTTCGAGAAAGAGGTCAATCGACGAATCCAACTCGGCTGGGCAGCGTTCGGGAAATTGCGCAAGAGTGTCTTCTCATCTCATCTACCTCAGTGTCTGAAGACGAAAGTCTTCAACCAGTGTGTGTTACCAGTGATGACATACGGATCCGAAACATGGTCTCTTACTATGGGCCTTATAATGAAGCTCAAAATCACACAACGAGCGATGGAAAGGGCTATGCTGGGTGTTTATCTACGTGATCGAATCAGAAATGTGGAGATACGTAGAAGAACTAAGGTAACGGACATAGCCTTGAGAATCAGTAAGCTCAAGTGGCAATGGGCAGGGCACATAGCGCGAAGAACTGATGGCCGTTGGGGCAGGAAAGTTCTAGATTGGAGACCCTTCGACCAGAGACGCAGCGTGGGACGTCCACCAACAAGATGGACAGACGACCTATTATAAAGATCGCAGGATCAAACTGGATGCAGACCGCTAGTGATCGGTCGCTGTGGAAATCCGTGGGGGAGGCCTATGTTCAGCAGTGGACGTCCTTTGGCTGATAATGATGATGATGATGATGATGAATGACAAAACTTATGATAGGTAGTTTGTAGCTTCTTAAAGAACAGAGTCATAATGTGCAATTCCCTCACCCCCTCTCCTGTAATCTCTCAAAATGAAGAAATAAAATTAACTTTTAAAAAGTAAAAACCGACTTCAAAACCAAAATGCACTAAAGTCTTAAATAATCTCTTGACCATTGAAAGGAAAGAAATCCATTTTAGGCAGACAATTTATTTTTGGAGTCGGTGCTGTGATAGATGATGCTTGATGGTCAAAGTGATGGCACCGACTCCAAAAAGAAATTGTTTGCCTCGGTCGGTTTATTGAAGTCGGTTTTTTTCTGAAACAATCGGAGATCAATACAATTTTCATAATTACAAATACCTTCCCTTGACAAATAGGTACTTTATTCGAATTTTTTCAAAGAATTTTCTAATTAATTATGTTATGTTAACGTCTTGTTTCTTTTTCAGAATCGTCAGACGATCATCAGCTAGGGGCGGTTTTCACAAAATCTCGTTTCGGTAAGCCGGCGATCCAGATGGGGCGATACCGGTTCAACAAGTGGTCGGGCAGCAAAGGACGGCGCGCGCGCTGGGTCTGTGCCAAAACCTGCTACGGATGCCGCGCCAAGATCATCACCATGGATGACATTATCATCTCCGCGATATGTGTGCACAACCATTGAGTTGTATACTTTACTTACCGCTCTGATTGCATTATAAGACGCTGAACGGGTAAACGTACCATGTCAAAGATATCCTTAAATTAATTTTGAAACGTTCTATGATGACTGATATTAGAATCAATTTTGAAAAAAAAAAAATTATCTCCCTTAAATTCCCCACGTTTTTGTTAGTTGACATTGTATTATGGCGGGTATAGGCATTATGTTAAATTTTATTTTGGTGTGATGCTATTGATTGCTTAGGTCGTTATTGTTTGTAAAGATGGAGAAGGCGGAATAAATTTATAGTGTATGAATACTTTCTTACTTTTTTTATTTTTAACGTATTTGAGATGTATGCAGAGGTTGTCTTGCTTTAAAATAAATATATATATTTCAATTTGTAGTATTTACTTATAATGAAGTTACCCCCGTTGTTGCAGCAGTTAATCATCATAACTCGTTTGTGGTGAAAATCGATTTTCAATTTACTAGAAAAAGTAATCGACTGTACATATTATAAATAAAATATTTAAAACCTTTGAATCAAACCATCAACTGCATCTCAAGACATATTAAAGACATTTTGATACATGTAATCAAGACAATTAGTAATAATAGCGTTATATCATTAAAATATATGATAATTGTGTATCTAAAACTTTCAGTGGCAATAATCGCAAATGTATACCCGCAGTAACCCCGTCATTCAGATAGGTCAGTATTGATTCAACCGGTGGAGCGGCAGCAAACGATCCACGGCTCGTTGGATGTGCAACAAAGTCCACAGTAGCTGCAAAGCTAAGATAATGACTGTAAATGAAATCATTGTCCAGTATTTTGACGACCACAACCACCGATTGTGTACTTGGTGTGAGGTAGTTGTTATCGTTCAGATTTCTAAAATTGTAAGCAGTAGGTGACATCTCATTTTTATTTTCCTGTCCATCCCCAGCTTCTTTTAATATCCTTGAGTATGCATGGGGTTTGTGCATTTATCTTACGATGTAGTTTTTTCAGGATATAATCGTAGATGCTTTTAGAGACGTTACACACAACTTTTTTGTTTTCGACGTCTCGGAATGGGAAGCGTGTGATAGTGATCGGCATTCGACAGTCACCGATATAACAAAAAAAACCGACTGACTGATGACTGAAGAGATCTGCTGAATGTTGTTTACACATTCCAGATCCGATTTTTGCTGTGTCCAGATACGGGAAACCAGTGATCCAGTACGGCCGGTACCGGTACAACAGAAAGGCCAGCCCTAAAGGCCCGCGCGCGCGGTGGCTCTGCGTGAAGGAGCGCTCCACCCAGTGCCGGGCCAAGATCATCACTATCGACGACGTCATCGTCTACCATGATAATGAGCATAACCACATGTGATCTAACCACAACCAGGCTGTGCTATTACGTAATTTATCCAATGGATCCCATGTGAATAAGGATAATTTATGAAATATGTTTCAAAGTCCCTTAATACATATAAACCAAAAGATTATCAGAATCATGACTAGTGAACAACATTTTTTGTATAACTTATCTCAAAAAGCATGTCTTGCATGTAGCATGACGTAGTGCATGTGCAATACGCTATTGTCTCTCTCTTTTTAACTTTTGTTTAAAAATGAAAATGTCGTTTCAATCAAGTATTTCACATTTCATTTGATTAAATTAACGCAATATATTTGTTTTAACAATAATTTTCTCAAAGTATTTTTACAAACTTAAGACGAAAAGAAGGCAAGTATGCGCGCCAGAGCCGACCGAAGCGAACTGATCAAAACGCACGCGTCTGTCTTAGAGACATCTATTTGGTATTTTTAAATTCATGATATAGTTTATTGGAGGTAATTTATTAAAATATATCAATGCATAATTTATTCAAGGAAAACAATGGAATACCATCAATAAAATATAAAATTGTCACAGAAGTATTTGATTCAATGTGTCGCACTATCTCTAAAAGTTTGTGTTTCTTGAATTATCATTATTTTCTTGCCCTCCCCTTACTTTAACTGTATGTATAGTACCTATGGATCCTGTGATCCACATTGAGTATTACCGCATCAACATGTGGAGTGGCAGCCAGGGTTCACGAGTCAGGTAGATTTGTGTGAAGGTTCACTCCGGCTACCGCGCCACGCTGGTCACCTACGATAACATCATCGTCAAACTAAAGCCGCACAGTCACTGAGATGGTTGACTGGGAGATTCTATTAGCATTAAGACTACCTTTTGTACACTTTTATTTGTGCAATAAAGTTTCAAATAAATAAATGGATGAATGGATCCAACCTCTGAAGGTGTTTGGGTGTCCCGTGATCCATATATGACAGACTGGCTTAATCAACGTGTAGAGCAACAGCCAGGGTTCACCAGTTTTGGGGATCTGTGCCAAAAAGGTAAATATGGACTACACCGCTACCCTGGTTACCTGCGACAAAGTTATAGTCAAAATATGACAAATTGTAAAACAAAGGACGAGCCTTAATTCAAGAGGGTGATTAAGAGTTGAGCCTGAATACAGGAAAAATAATAAAAAAAAAAACTTTTATCATATTTTCCTGTATTCCAAAATTGATTGACAGTCAATCCCTTGAATTTTCCTTGTCCTTTTTTACCCCCTGTATAAATTATACTATTTTAAAGCCTACATGCCGATTTACACGGATTCATGAAATTAAATTACTTCTCATTTACGTGTGACATTTGGCTAATTGAGAAGTTTAATTAATGAATTTATTGACTTTTAACTTTATTTTTCTTCAGTCGTTTTCTTCCTTACCTGCTCCCTTTACATTATACTATGCAAAGCATCACATACTGTTGCAGGTTTAGCTTTACCCATGTAAGTATTTTCACTATAAATAGAGGCTGCAGGGCCATGAATACAGTAATATTATTTAACTTATAAGTAATGGCAAACTTTGTCATTCGTTGCAGAGCTCCATGGCAAAGCCATATTTGAGCGTATTAAAAATTGGGAACCGCGTTTTGCACCACGACGGTCACCGTTACCGCAAGCACGAGACGAACAAGAACGACTGCGTCCGGGGGCCTGCGCAGCCAAACACCGGAATGGGTGCATAGCCAGCATCACCACGTTCAACGATATCATTATCACCGTCAGGGCACAACATAACCACAAACCACCGACATGTTTATTCGTAAACGTTTTAAGTAAGCCATATTGTTTTTTTTTAATCAGCCCTCACAGAAATAAAGCAATAAATAATTTGCGAATAAAACGTAGTTACTAATAAATAAAACTAATGTAAAGAAGGATTGCTTTATATGCTGAAAATACACTGATTTTAAAGTTCATTTTGTTTTCCTCTGAATAAACTCAATGATAATCATGAATTACGATAAACGGATAGATTTAAGTGATCATTAATTCAGAGTTGGTACCTACTGTTAGACGGATAATCGATAATGGCATTACTATGGTAGACAACACTAGCACTCATGGACAGCAATGTCAAATAAAATCTATCTAACAGCTCTAGTGTTAGATAGATTGTATTTGACATTAGATTGTGTGTTGTGGAATTGTTCTGCGTAATTTTACTTACTACATCAAATAATGTTTAATTATAACTTATGTCAAGGAATTAGAATATTTATCAATACACCGAGTTATCTTTTTCACTACGAACCAAATTAAAGACTCAACAAGTTTCTGGTTTTTGAGTATAAAGGCCTCTCAAATTGGAGAAAAGTTCCCTTTTATAGCAGACCAAACGCCTTTTTTGACTTGTCAATTCTGCAAGCCTGTCATACAAATAGAAGGGCGCACGTCACTACCGTTTGTGACAACATCGTCAACGCTTCAGTCTTCTTCTATTAGTACAGTGACTTCTAAGAATAAAAGGCTGCATTATTTTATGCATATGTTATGGACCAAGTGATAAATTGAGCAGTATACATAATGCCCGGTCATTATGAAAAATACCCAATATGAGAGTGCAATTTGATAATAATTATTCAAATAATCAAATTGACCGGGCAGTATACATATCACCCATCGCCTTTTGGGCAGAGTAATACAAACATATTTTATTACTATTTTTTTGTTGTTATTGTTATTTAACTTAAAATAAACTTAATATTGAATCACTTAAATAATCAGATTCATTATACGGATTATTTACGAAGGACTTCTACATTAAAAATCCACTACTTTTAGCATTTAAAACTTAAGGAAAGTCATATTAAAATTATAAAATAAAACTCTCACAACATATCTTTGTTTAATAGAAATGACTTATTATTATAATGCGTACTTATCTCCCCGCCCTAGCACCGCGTTAAATATAGCTTTATTATCAAATTGTCCAACTATCCTGTAGCAATATAATAATGACCGTGCAATGTGATAAATAATGAAGTTAAGATAGTAATTAATCAATTAGCCCGATAAAGCTAGACATTATTCATAATGCTCGTGCATTATAAATAATGCCCGCATTGATCACCTGGTCCATAACACATATACTCATAGTTAGTTTGTCTTTCAATTTTTGGCTTGAAGTAGTTTGACTAATGAGTAGCATTTGCGTTTTATTTAAGTTTTTGTCTGGTAATTCTTTTTTATGTAAATAAATTAATAAAATACTAAGTCACACGTTAAACCTAAACTTTATTTTTTAATTACAGAACCGTTATTCACAACTTCACGATTTGGCTATCCAGTCCTACTAATAGGGGGACACAGGTACAACCGCCACAGCAACTATAAGGGTCCTAGGGCTAGATGGGTGTGCACGAAGATCTCCGTCGGCTATAATCCCACGTTGTTACTGTTTTTGACAAGATCGTCAGCGCTCATTACAAACATTCTCATGATTAGACAAAGTATATTAATTAAGTTATTTTTAGTATTTTTTTTTTTATTTTATTATTTGACCATATTTTGTATAATGTTACATTTATGTAAATTTGTGAAATCAGGATCTGAATACAAACGAATGTGTTCAAATGTGTGTGAATTTGGACTTACATGTTCGGGCTTCCTACATTATGGAAGTGTACCAATCTCTTCAGACAGAGCACTTCGTATCATTATGATATAAGTTTACGTACAGGTAAGTTTGTACTAATCATAATCGCCCCTGTATTTTGAATACGAATTAATAACTCTGAAGCCGACGTTATAAACTCTGAAATTAACTACGAGTACCACAATACAGACCCAAATCTCACTACATCACGATTTGGCAAGCCTGTCTTACAAACAGGGAGTCACAGGTACAACCGAATCAGTCGGTACAAAGAACCCAAAGTAAGATGGGTCTGTACCAAGATATCTTCCGGGTGCAAAGCTTACATTACGACGATTTTTGGAAAAAGCTTTAGCTATTAAGTAATTACCACTCAGGTATAAGTTTTCAGTTAGGTGACCTCAGCTCTATTTTAATGTTAAGTAATAACTTTATTATAAGCAGTGTTATTCATCAATTTGAATTTAAAAATGTAATTTGGTTAAAATGATGGATATAAATAGAATAAATTTATTTAAACTTTGTCTGGTGAATCAAGTTTAATATTTCCCTATCTTTATCGCAAAAATGGGTAGGTAGGTTTATATGATATTATGTCGCTTTTTTGTGATCACTGACATATCATTAGCGTACACTTTTTGTATTAATGTACGTAACTCCTATTACAGAACATGATTTTGAATTTACAAAGACTCAATTTGGGAACCCACTGCTGCGGTACGGCAAATACAAATTCTGTCGGATACAGAAGAACGCGACTGGCGCTAAAATTAGATGGCAGTGCAATAAGGTCACCAGCAAACAGTGTCGAGCTAGAATCACCACTTTTGGCGATATTATTTTGAAGGCTATCAATTATCATAACCATGATCCGTAAGAAGTAATTCAAACAAACGGCAATCAATTTTCGTAATTATGAGTAAATTATTCTTTACTCTATGTATTTTTCAGTTATAGGTAGGTGTGTCAGCTGATGTATTTGCTGTATAATTTGTCTTCTGTATAAATAATAATAATACTAAATATTATTTTTTGCAAACCATATACAACGAATAATTACAGAAAACATCTTAAATGTAACGTAGGATATATTATAATAATAATACAGTCTGAATT
Organism: Pyrausta purpuralis; assembly: GCA_963924145.1. Lineage (NCBI taxonomy): Eukaryota > Metazoa > Arthropoda > Insecta > Lepidoptera > Crambidae > Pyrausta > Pyrausta purpuralis. The sequence continues at coordinate 29,240,656 of OZ001643.1, forward strand.
GTATTAGCTATTACTATTGTACCCGTATTGATTACGTGAAAAATGTATATGTTTAGTGTTCACCCACTCATTTCCATTATACTTTTGGTCTAACTATTTTATTGCAGTTTTAAATATAACTATTAAATTATATTTTAAACTTCACGTATGAATATATTTCAACATTAAATGAATGTAGGTATATAGTAATCAATACTCATAAATATTCAACACATTAAAATTACTCGTATTTAGTTGCATTTGTACTGATTCTGTATTAGTAGGTAGTATTTAGATTATAGAACCATGTCACATTAGTCTAGTAGTTAGTTAAAACAGTTAAAACACACATAAATTCATCAGTAGTCCACTCATCAAGCTATCCGCAGTCGAATTCCAGAGCAGTTCGGGTATCAGTATGTTTTTATATATTTATCCCGTCGTGTCGGGGCGTCCTGATGCGTCCTGATGCGTAAGCGGGTTCAGCATGGACAAAAGCAGAAAGAGAGCTAGATTACAGTACAGCTTCACAGTCTGTATTGTTTCTGAATGGGTTAAATGTATAGTACGAGTATTCACGCCCAGGGAACCCAGTGCAAGTCATTTGGAATTAGAACTTAAGCTTATTGAAAATCACGGTAAAAGCCGAAAAGAAGCGGTGGCGTTGCACCAAATGACACTTCCGCGCAACGAACGAAAACGAGGTAATGATAAGTTAAAATGTACATCTCTGCTGAAGTAAGATACATAAAGTACATGTAAAAAGTATTATGTGTTTCATAATATCTTCATACATCCTATCCACGCTTATTATTAGTTTTGTCTTACCAGTGGTTGTCCTGGTAGATATGTCCTTTTTTTGTAAAGTAAAACGTTGTACTTCTACAGGGGAAGTAGAGTTCATGACTTCGTGCCAAGGGAATCCGATGATGCGCTACGGCAAATATCACTTCAGCCTTCTGAAAGCCACAGCGAACGCCGTGAAGCAGCGGTGGCGCTGCGTGAGGTGGTGCCGCGGCTGTCGCGCTTCCCTCCACATGGTAGAACTAGAAGTAATAAAGTTTAAAGGTGTACATAACCATTAAAGTTTCATAAATTCATATTACCATTATTACGAGTTTTTATTTCTTGCTAATTATGATAACCACGAAATGAAGCAATAAAACAGTAAAATCAAAGTAGCGTTTCTTTAATACCGGTTATGTTGCATAAGTTTAGTCCTTATGATGAGATATTGATTAGAGCAAAAAAATAAGGGGTACATTTTCAGTTTTTGAGTCAGTACTATTTCCATGAAATCCAAGCATGTAAATTAAAAACATTATAATGATAATAATTTCATTTAAAAAATTACAGCATGTTTCTTAATAGCACAATTGTCTATCTTCATCCAACACCGTCTGAATCGTAAAACTTTGTACTTCCACAGCACTAGTGGAATATGTGACTTCGCGCAGAGGAAATCCGATGATTCGCTTCGAAAACCACAACTTTAGTTTATCAAAAAACACAATGAAGTTTCCGAAAATGCGGTGGCTTTGTACCAAGTGGTGTACCGGCTGCCGCGCCTTCATCATCACCATAGAACACGAAGTGATAAAATCTAGAAATCTACATAACCATTAAGTTTTATGTACAATAATAACAATAGTTTCTTGTGTTATCTTACTTGCATTCTGTGATGTTTTGGCAAGAAATAAAATTACTTTCTTACTATTCAGTCAGTTTCGATTGGAAGTTAAGTGTACCAAATTAAGATAGATGTAAATTTTAGCCCATAAGTTTTTTTCCAACAACAACGTTATTCTATTTTATACTTTTAATTATCTTAATTGTTATTTAAATTATGAATAACATTCTATCTTAGTTTTCGCCAGTATTTTCTGTGTCCTTACCTCAATAGGTACCGTACGGTCGAAAGTAGGTCTGTCGCCACTGTTTCCGCTCGTACTGAGTTTATTTATGAATTCCAAGTTTGCCGCCTCGTGTCTCAGCTGCTCGGGTCGCCATCGTAAAAAAAAGCGTCCTATAGTACTTACCCGACGATATCTCTTTTTTGTTTCATTTTACTATAAAACTATCTGCTACTAAATTAAAGAAGAGACAAATTCCTACAATTAATTATCAGCAACATTTTTCATAAAATTAATTGTTTCGGTGTACAAGCTCCGCAAAGTGTAAGAACATTTTGGCGCCGTATTCCTTTATTGCTTCAAAATAGGTGAAAATTTAGTTCTAATAATAAATTTCTAATTCTTGTATTATAAAAAAAAACTATAACGATTTTCAAACAATTATTCAGTTTGTAAAGTGAGATGCTGAATTACTGTAATGATAACAAAAATAAATAAACAAATATTTATTTTAAGGAATTAATTTTATATTTAAAACAATGAGCAAAGGTATTTAACACTTCACAGAGATTATAATGTTAGATTATGACTGAAAAAATAAGTATTTGTTGTTGCAGTTAACCCGCAATTCATAACCTCTAGCCGGGAGAACCCCATGATACGATTTGGTGACTACAACTTCAGTGTGCATCGCCGCATAGGGCCTAAGGTTCGCTGGATATGCACCAAAACTTACTGTGCCTGTCGCGCGTCCATCATTACGATAGAAGAAGACATCATTAAATGCAACAATGATCATAATCATTGAGGTATACTTACCGGACCACCGCATCCTAAGCAACACACACAAGTTACCACTGTGCCTAGACATTGGTAAGCCTGTTTATATGCCGGTGATAATTTTTAATACTGATAAATGATATAAACTACTTCTTTTTTTATAGCACGTAAGTATTTGTCAATGTAGTATTTTTTGGCAACTTAAATATCCTCACGTGTTGTTTAATTTTACAAGCTTGTCATATGCAAAATGATAATTTTGTTATTCAAGGTGTTTCAAAACAACCCGTAAAGAATGAAGGGAGCTACTCAGAATCAGAAACTTAACAACTTTCTCCTAGAAACATGGGTCGAATAACTCCAATAAAATTTACTTCCCATACTAAATCAATCACGTTACCTACCCGTCTGATTTCTATGGAGAGACGATTTTTTAACATGTCTCTAGGAGGAAAGTTGTTAAGTTACTGATTTTAAATAATGATCTTTATGCGGTTGGTTTGAAACACGATGTATTATTAATTTTGTCTCGACCACTACTAACCAGAATTATCGTTAGCTAACCTGTCTATTTTACAAAGGGTAGAAGCTAATCTTCATAGCATCGGAACTTGGCGGCTCCAGGATTCGTGTGGGCCAGCATCGGTTCAGGCTGAAGAACAAAAGCCACGGGCCCAGAAACCGTGGTAATGTACCAAGTCAATCCACGGGTGTCAAGTTTATGTCGACACTATCTATGATATCATCGTTATGCCACAGTTATTATGAAATGTCTACAACTTTACACTAAATGTTTTATTCTGAAACATTTTGCCCACTGGAATAAAATGTGCATGTCACGAAAGCGGCTGATTTTACTATAGTTCAACAAAAGAAGAAATATTTTCGTATTTTTTTTTTCGATTGAATCTAACTGGTAACACAGATATCATTCAATTAAAATCTGTTACTAGTATACTTAATATAACCTAAAATTCTTCAGTATTACTATATAATCGGAACCAATTAGAGTCGCTTGTCGTGGAACAGAATAATATGCGATGAAATAACAGTGCCCACCCATTTATTTTATGCAAGGGTTCAAAATTTTAGATTTTTACTAGCGGTCCCAGCGAATTCTGTGTCGCCCTCAGCCCCGTCCCGCCCCGTCCCCGTCCCGCCGAGTCCCGTAATTTTAAAAGTAAAGCATTCCCAGCGAATTTTGTTTCGCCCTTAAATTACTAAAATGGCTATTAAAAAATAAGGGTTGATCGTAGAAGGGTGAAAATTGAGGATTAATAATAATAATAATAATATATCTCTTTATTTCCTCCACAAAAGAAAAACGGAAATGCAAAAAAAAAAATAACAATTAACAATAAAAATGTAAGTATATATTTCCCTTTTGTGAAGACTGGCGCTTGAAATAGATTGTTGAACAATCTGTGCTACAAGACACCAGGTCTCCACCTCCAGGACACATATCGCATATAATTAATTACACACTTAAGTAGACATAGCAATCTGTTAGTGTAAGGAAAGTGTGTGTGTGTGTGTGTGTGTGTGTGTGTGTGTGTGTGTGTGTGTGTGTGTGTGTGTGTGTGTGCGTGTGTGTATGTGTGTTTGTGTGTGTGTGTGTGTGTATGTGTGTGTATCGGGTTAAAGACACTAGGTTGGGTTTGTGTGAATCCATTTATTTTTCATCATCCATTTGACATTACGTTAAGGGTGTGATTAAACGACAGATATCAGGTTCCATTAATTGTAATAAGTGCTCAGTTAATGCTTTTTTTAGCTGCTTGTTTGTATAACTTTTTAGATTTAACTTAGTTTGCAGTATATTGTAAATTCTCGGGGCCAAAAACTTATATGATCTTTGTGCAAAGCGAGTCCTAAACCAGGGAACCTGATATCGATTTAGTCTATCTCGTGGAACCGGCACAGTCGGAACAAATTTGCTGTGAAATCGTCGTACGATTTGATAAATAAATAGCCTTCGGATAGTCAGCACTTTAGTTTTGTTATAGACCAGCGCGGTCGGGTGACGAATAGGCAACGACAAAAGCACCTTCAACACTGCTCTTTGAGCTCGTTCAAGTTGAAGCAGATGTTCCTGCACGGCTCCCCCCCAGACGCAGATGCAGTAGCACAACAGAGATTCTCCTAATGCTTTGTAAATTTTAATTAAAAGGGAGAAGTTGGCAACTGATCGGAGATTTTTGAAAGCAAACATAAGTTTCCTGATTCGGCCAGAAGTAAGAGATAGATGTGATTCCCAATTAAGTTTGTTATCTAACATTACACCTAGATATTTAATTGAGGTTGTGCGGCTTAAAAGAGGACAATCACATAATAAGGGCGTGTCAGGATTTCGGTTGCATGGATATATATGAGACTTAATCGAGAAATTATCTTTGGGAATTCCAGAATTGTTTGTTATGCTAAAGCAAATGTACTTTGACTTGTTTATGTTGAGGGACAGAAGACTGTTTTCAAGCCAAGAAGTTACCACGGATAGGCCCTTTTCTGCAGATCTGCGCACATCTTCCCATGACGATCCCTGAAAGATCAGGGCAGTGTCATCAGCAAACATCCACATCTCACCGTTTTGAAGTTGCATTTCACATAACTCATTAATGTAGGCAAGGAACAGTGTGGGTCCCAAGATGCTACCCTGTGGAACACCAAAAGTACATACGGCATTGTTACTCAGCTGTCCCTCTACCCGAACCTTTTGAGTTCTGTTGCTGAGATAATCGGCGAACCACTTCAACACAGTTCCCCTCAGGCCAAAATTTTCTAAGCGCGTTAATAGGATTGGAATTGATACCGTATCAAAAGCTTTTTGTAGATCAAGGAATATTCCTATACATTTTTTATTGTCGTCTAATACATTATAAATTTTACTGGTTAAATTTAGTACTGCGTCTTCTGTTGAAAGCCCTGTTCGAAATCCATACTGATTATTTGCTAGTAATTTTTTTGATTCGAGATATCCTATTAACCGCTTAGCAGCCAACTTTTCTATTATTTTCGATAGTGATGTTAGCAATGATATTGGCCTATAATTGGATGGGTCGGTGGTATCACCTGATTTATAAATTGGAGTTACAATAGCTTTTTTGCATACATCCGGAAAGACACCTGATGAGAAACTTATGTTGCATAAATGTGCTATAGGTTTGCAGAGCGAGGACTTTAAGTTTCTGTAGAATTGATTTGAAATGTTATCGAAGCCCGGTGAACATCTTGTTTTTAGGTTGCTTACGATTGAATCAACCTCAAAGTGATCTGTCAGATATAGAGACATAGAATCAGATGGACCTCCAATACCAATACTATTAACTGCTAATACAGATTCACTTGTTTTAAGTTTTGATAGAATTATATTCGCCAAATTACTGCCCACTGAAGTAAAGTAACTATTGATATTATCGAGAGAGTCCGTCGGATTCGGATTATCACAAATTTGCAGTAGATCACAAGCCGATCGAGTTTTTAAGTTTAAGTTACTAACCTCTTTGATGATTCTCCACGTTTCTTTAGTATTCTTTTTGTTTTTGTCCAGTTGTGTTTTATAGTAGTCATGTTTAAGTGTTTTTACGATCTTAGTGCACCAGTTACGATAGGTTACATATGTAGCTCTCAAGTTATCATTGTGCCCTTTGATTAGAGATTTGTGAATTCTATCTCTTTTGCGTAACGATCTCATCACTCCAACTGTCATCCAAGGCTTCAACGGGCTCTTTCTTTTTGAGATCTCTGAGGAGACTGAAAAGTTACTTAGCGAATATTGTAATCTGTCCATCAGAAAGCTTGCACACCAATTTGCATCAGAGCTGTCATAAAACTCATCCCAAGGAGACCCTTCCAGAAAATCTTTTATGGCATTATAGTTCACCGTGATCTTTATTTTAGAAGTACTAGGTTTATGTGAACAGTCGACGTTACTAGTGTAGAATAAAATAGGAGAATGATCTGTAATTTGGGTGCCTTCAAAAACAGCCGTTTCCCAGGGAAATTTACACTTCCCCATAAAGTGGTCAAGACATTTTTTGGAAGAGGGCCTTGTAACCTTTGTTACACCATTTATCAACCCATGAGAGGCCAATATATCAAGATAATCATTACATTCATTCGTATCAGGATTAAGCAGTGTGTCGATATTTATATCACCGGTCAATATTATAGTCTTTGTTTTGATTGAGTCTAGAAGTTTGTCCAGGGAATCAAGAAAATTCGATAAGTTCCTAAAACTAGGAGAACGATATATGCATATGATGGTTATTTTATTATCTATGTTCACAACAAGGCAGTTACAATCAACCATGACTTCTGGTTCACTAACATTAATTGTATATATTTTTGTATGTTGTATCATAAAAAAATAGAAAATTAAAAATTTTGTCTAAAAAATAAAAAAATAAATTTAGGGGTGGACTACCCCTAACATTTCATCATCATCATTATCAGCCAAAGGACGTCCATTGCTGAACGTAGGCCTCCCCCACGGCTTTCCAAAGCGACCGATTACTAGCGGTCTGCATCCAGTTTGATCCTGCAATCTTTATAAAGTCGTCTGTCCATCTTGTTGGTGGACGTCCTACGCTGCGTCTTTGGTCGGAGGGTCTCCAATCTAGAACTTTCCTGCCCCAACGGCCATCAGTTCTTCACGCTATGTGCCCTGCCCATTGCCACTTGAGCTTACTGATTCTCAAGGCTATGTCGGTTACCTTGGTTCTTCTACGTATCTCCTCATTTCTGATTCGATCACGTAGAGAAACACCCAGCATAGCCCTCTCCATCGCTCGTTGTGTGACTTTGAGCTTCCTTATAAGGCCCATAGTTAGAGACCATGTTTCGGATCCGTATGTATTCACTGGTAACACACACTGGTTGAAGACTTTCGTCTTCAGACACTGAGGTAAATGAGATGAGAAAACACTCTTGCGTAATTTCCCGAACGCTGCCCAGCCGAGTTGGATTCGTCGATTGACCTCTTTCTCGAAGTTGGACCTACCCAATTGGATCACTTGTCCCAGGTAGACGTACTCGTCGACAACTTCGAGAATTGAGTTCCCAATGGATACTGGAGTGGGTACAACAAGGGGACTCGACATAATTTTCGTCTTCTCCATGTTCATTTTAAGACTCACTTGTTGGGAGACTCGGTCAAGGTCTTCGAGCATAGTGCCAAGATCGTCCAGCGTCTTTGCACAACGACTATATCATCGGCAAATCGGAGGTGTGTGATGTATTCGCCATTGACATTGATGCCGATTCCTTCCCATTCCAGAAGTTTGAAGGCGTCTTCCAATGCCGCTGTGAACAGTTTCGGAGATATAACATCTCCCTGTCTCACACCTCTCCGCAGTGGAATCGCCCTCGTATTCTGCTCCTGTACTCGGACCGACATGGTGGCGTTATTGTAAAGACACTTTAGCACCTCTATATACCTATAGTCTATGTGGCACCGCTGCAGAGACTGAAGCACCGCCCAAGTTTCGATCGAGTCAAAGGCCTTCTCATAGTCCACAAACGCTAAGCATAGAGGCATATTATACTCCTCGGACTTCTGTATAATTTGCCTAAGCGTATGGATATGGTCTATGGTACTAAAGCCTTTTCGGAAACCGGCTTGTTCCGGCTTGTTGGGACGTAAGGGAGCTTGACCAAGAACTAAAGCTCCAAGCCAACCTCACCTTCACGTGGTGCGTCCTGTTTATACCGACGAGGCTCTGGCAACCGACCGATGGCGGTATAACTATCCAATATAAGGCGCAGCTAAATGTTGGACTGTGACGGGCAGCAGCGTCACAGCTGCAAGGGGCTGCGTCTCTGCGCTCGCCAAGCCGCCTGCCAAGCGTGGCGAGTATTGGCAAAATCACCTCACGTGATGATAGTACACCAGAAAACCAGGCCCCCAGTCTCCGGCAGCCCCGCTATGCCTGACTTTGGTAGCGGTCACGGTAACGGCGGGGCAGGGGGTGCTAAGAATCCCCGGAGGCGGTCGCGCTGCCACCCCCGACGACAACTGGCCCTGGTAACTTATAACGCGTGCACACTGAGGACAGACGAGAAGTTGCTCGAGCTGAAGGAAGAAATGAGCAGGTTACACTGGGACATAATGGGTTTATCAGAAGTCCGTAGAGAGGGCGAGGACACGATAACTCTACAGTCCGGCAACCTGCTCTTCTACCGGGAGGGTGACCAAAAGTCCCAAGGTGGTGTCGGGTTTCTCGTTCACAAGTCCCTCGTCAACAATATCGAGACCATCGAGAGTGTGTCGAGCAGGGTGATATACCTTATACTCAGAATATCTAAGAGGTATTCGCTGAAGGTCATACAGGTATATGCACCGACCTCGAAACACCCGGATGAAGAGGTGGAGGAAATGTATGTTGACGTAAGTAGAGCCATGCATACTTCCAAAACCTATTTTACTGTTGTAATGACGCAAAACTGGGCAAGCGAGGCGAGAATGAGTTGAAAGTGGGACCCTTTGGATACGGGCAAAGAAATGCCAGGGGACAGAGGCTGGCCGACTTTCTGGAGAAGGAGGGACTTTTTGCGATGAACTCTTTCTTCCAGAAGCCGCCTCAAAGGACGTGAACCTGGTTGAGTCCCGATGGCTTCACGAGAAACGAGATTGACTTCATCATGACTTCCAAGAGACGGTTATTCAATGATGTCTCCGTGATCAACAGGGTGAAAACCGGTAGCGATCACCGAATGGTTCGAGGCACATTGAATATAAATGTCAAATTGGAAAGATCCCGCCTGATGAAGTCCACGCTCCGACCGACTCGTGCTCATATCCAAAATCTCGAGAGCTTTCAACTCGAGTTGTCAAACCGCTTTGATTGCCTAGACAATTGTGTTACATTGGACGAAATAAACAACGGGTTTGTGGAAACTGTCCAAACGGTGGGGTCTAAGTTTTTTAGGCCTGGCCGTAAAGATAGACCTCAAAAACTGTCGGTCCACACTCTCGACCTCATGGCAAAACGTCGATCTATGGCACTGCAGACTTCCGTTAATGCTGAAAACTACCGGCAGCTCAATAGACAAATATGGAAGTTCCTGCGACACGACATCCGTTGCTTTAACACTAACAGTGTTAAAGAAACGATAGAGCGGAACCAAGGCTCCAAAGTGTTTGCAAGGGACATGTCTATTGGGCAGAGCCTGTTGACGAAGCTTAAGACGGAGGACGGCAGTGTAGCGTCGACGAAAGCAGAGGTTTTGAGGGAGATCGAAAGGTTCTATGGGCAGTTGTACACCTCAGTAGCCAAACCCGTTGATAGCTCGGCCAGAGACCCACGAGCTATCCTGACCCGTCACTACACCGAAGACATCCCGGACATCAGCCTCTACGAGATTAGGATGGCCCTTAAACAGCTCAAAAACAACAAGGCACCTGGCGAGGACGAAATCACAGCAGAGCTTCTGAAGGCGGATGGAACACCGGTACTTAAAGTCCTTCAGAGACTCTTTAATTCCGTGCTGCTAGAGGGCATCACGCCTGAGGCTTGGAACAGGAGTGTGGTGGTGTTGTTCTTCAAAAAAGGAGACAAAACCTTATTGAAGAACTACAGACCCATCTCACTCACTGTTTTCAAGGGTCATCACGAATCGTCTCGCACGTAGGTTTGATGACTTCCAGCCCCTAATATTTAGGGGGATAAAAAATAGATGTTGGCCGATTCTCATAGATACCGGATAAGCACAAAAAATTTCATCAAAATTGGTCAAGCTGTTTCGGAGGAGTATGGCAACGAAAACTGTGACACGAGAATTTTATATATTTATATTAGAAAATACTAATATTTCATACTACTGCACTTGCTTAAATGGTATCCTTTTATTTGCCATTTTACAAAAATAGTCACTTTAAAGAAGCTCTATATTATAGGTACTTATTTATGTATTTCTTTATGATCACGAAAACCTCATATTCATACGATCTCCTTCTCCACAGGAGAGGTGGTGTTCGTAACCTCCCGCCGGGGCAATTCCATGATCCGTCTGGGCGACTATCACTTCCGCCTGAAGAACAAGAGCTTCGGCCCGAAGCGGCGGTGGACCTGCACCAAGTGGGACGAAGGCTGTCGCGCACTCGTCATCACTATAGATGGAGTCACCGTTGAATGCAACAACGTGCACAATCATCTGTGAAATTGATAGCAATATTTATATAACAGTAATATATAAAAAGTAACATATGCATGATAAATCATAAACACAGACCAAGTGGGAGTCGGATTCACGCACGAAAGTTTCCGAAACATTTACTAGGAAAACAATAATAATTGCTATTAGCAAAAAATCGCGTTTGTTGTATGCGAATGGGTGCCCCCCTTAAATATTTATATTATTTTGTTTTTCGTATTTGTTGTTGTAGCGGAAAAATAATTTTATACTCTTCTCTTTTTAGGGTTCCGTAGCCGAATGGCAAAAAACGGAACCCTTACAGTTTCGTCAAGTCTGTCTGTCTGTTTGTCCGTCTGTCTGTCTGTCTGTCCGTCCGTATGTCACAGTCATTTTATTCTGTAACTATAAGCATCACACTGTTGAAATTTCGTAGGAAGATGTATCCTGTTAACCGCTTTACGATTCTTATACAAAAAAAAAATGACACTTAAGGGGGGGATACATGAAACTTAAATTAAAAAAATATATTTATTAGTCAAACCTAAACGTTTCTTTGGATAGGTCTTTTAAAATGGAATAAAGGTTTCTAAAACCATTTTCTCTAAAAGTCAAATGTTTGCGAGATATACGCTTCCAAAGTAGTAAAATGGGCGTCCCCCTCTTTAACTTCTAAACTAAGCGAGTGTAAATTAAAAAAAAAAATGTAGATCCTAACAAATAATTTCAACGAAAATTGGTTTGGATGGGATCGAACTAGTAGTTTTTGAGATATAGCACATTTTCAACACCGCAAACATAACTTTGTTTTTCATACAAACACTATGAAAAACGAAGTTATATTTGCTGCCAGTAAGTTAGTGGATCCCTAATTCAGTTAAAGTTGGCACGGAATTCTTAGTGGGCGAGACCGACTCGCACTTACCCGGATTTTTGCCTTTTTAACTTTACTAGCGGACCCAGCAAACTTTGGTTCGCGCCCAGCAACTTTTGTAAGAATATAGCTCCAAAAATGAATATCTCACCCGTTATGACGTCGACAAAGAGAACTTTTGGTGGAATTTTGGAGGAGTGGTCGGGTCACTGTTCTATCCTAAACTAACCTAGATGTCATCAAAAAAAAGGGAGTAATGACGCTCGACAGCCGCTGCCGCGGCACGTTCGCTTCGCTCGATCGTCTTCGCGCGTCGTCGGGTCACTGTTCTAAACTAACCTAACATAAATGACACCAACAAAGGGGCGTTCAGGAGCTCGGGGGCGCTCCTTTTTTGAGATTAAATGCAAAATATAAAAACTTTATTTTACTCAAGTTGCCTATTTGCAGTCTTTAAAGGTTGCACTGTTAAAGTCTTATAATTAGCCAATTTATTCTGAAACGATTAGCATTACACAGATGGGACTTGGAAGATGTATTCCGATAACCACCTTATAATTTCTATACAGAAAATAAAAAATAATGTTATTTTAGGTGGCTCTCATACATGGAACTAAATAAAAATATTTTTTTGGTTCAATCATACCATACAAGTACATACCTACCAGCAGGCGAAGAACCACGTTTTTTTGTTTTATCCCCAAGGATATCCCTTCGGTCATCGACTAAGCTTTCTCAGAGTGTTCTATGACGAACACGAGTACGTCGGGGCCGAGAAAACAGACCTTATTTTGAGTCACTTCTGGTTCCCGGACCTCAGAAAATTCGTCAGTAGATATTTAGACCACAGTTTAGTTTGCATTTCTCACGTCCCACATTTCTAGCGTCCTCTTGTCGAATTCGTTTTCATTTCCCCCCCAATCATTGTACTACGTATCATCCTTATATGTATTAAACGAACCTTATTTTACTTAAAAGGAGAACATTTAATTCATAATAATAATATTAATGCTGGTTAGTAGTAATATGTTCGTAGCGCAGTGGTAGCAGCGCTTTGGTAGTGATACCGAAGTTAAGCAACCTACGGCGCGGTCGTGTTTGGATGGGTGACCATTCTGGCCCTAATAAGTGACGTATATTACGAGCACCTCTGTGCTTCGGAAGGCACGTTAAGCCGCACAGGCTTACTTTACTTAATAATATGAATAACACAAATGGGAAGGGGAAGATGACAAAAGTGACATCTGAAAAGTCCTGTTTCACCGTTTTACCTATATGTGTAGTACTTAAAACTGGAGAACGGGTGGTTTTTCTTGATTCTAACTTTGTTAAATTTGTCTTGGCCTTTATATTATTACCTATCTCCTTATTTGCTTAATTAATTACCTGATACTTAATAAATATGTTTTTTTGAAATGTTTTTATATTGAAATGAAAAAGTCGTATTTATTACCTACTACCCGGCAAGGCAATCCTATGATACAAGTCGGAGCCTTCCAATTCAGCTTAAACAAGAGTAAGAGTCGAGGCCCGAAGCAGCGGTGGATTTGCACCAAGTGGACATATGGCTGCCGTGGCTACGTCATCACCCTCGATGGCACCGTGGTCAGATGGAACAATGAACATAGTTTTCATTAATACACACATGCGCACACCAACACACACACACGCAAGCGAGCACACGTACACACACGCGGACAGACCGACACACACACTTAATACAAATGGTACCATGTGTATTGGTGTGGATTATGGTTTATATAAGACTAGCGGTCCCCCGCGACTTCGTCCGCGCGTTTTGAGTTTGCTCCCTCCCCTCCCGTCGCAGCGTCATGTTTTATATCCTAAAGCCTTTCTCGATAAGTAAGCTATCCAACACAGAAATATTTTTTCAAATCGGTCCAGCAGTTCCTGAGATAAGCGCGTTCAAACAAATAAACTCTTCAGCTTTATAATATACTAGCGGTCCCCCGCGACTTCGTCCGCGCGTTTTGAGTTTGCTCCCTCCCCTCCCGTCGCAGCGTCATGTTCAATATTCTAAAGCCTTTCTCGATAAATAAGCTATCCAACACAGAAATATTTTTTCAAATCGGTTCAGCAGTTCCTGAGATAAGCCCGTTCAAACAAACAAACTCTTCAGCTTTATAACATATTAGCGCAAGCGCACGTTGTACTTAAGCTGCGAACATTATTTTGGTGCGGAGTTATGTTAAAACTGTGATAGCTGCTAAGATATTTATTGAAATCAAATGATATAAAGGGCAACATGGTTCTAAATGAAATGCTCGTGAAGATGAATGTATTTATTTTGATAAGAATAAATACCAGTGTGTATAATACACCTCTAAAAATAATGCAATATTTTTTTACAAATTTATTAACATAAAAAAGGTTGTAGTAAGTCAACCATAAAAGATAGACTTATGCTGTCGCGGACTTTATTATAGAACTCTTAATGTTGAACAATCCTGTCATACATGATTTTTGTGTAACTTAAGCGGTTTCCGCAGCGTATGCAGCGGAAGCTCTCAAAAGGAATATCTTTCTCCCGTTTTCGCAACATTTTTCATTTCTGCTGTGGTCTTATGAGTCGTATCTTTATGTTATATAGCCTAAAGCCTTCCTCGATAAATGGACTATCCAACGTAAAAATATTTTTTCAAATCGGGCCAGTAGTTTTTGAGATTCGTCGTTCAAACAAACAAACAAACAAACAAACTCTTCAGCTTTATAATATTATAAGTATAAGTATATAAGTATAAATAAAAAAAAAATACTTTTATTTCAGACGTGGTCCATATAAGAAACTGTTAACATAAAACCAAAATTAAAAATTAAATTAAAATTAAAAATTAAATTAAATTAAATTCAATTCAATAATAATAAAATAAACATGACAATAAATTTCAAATCAATTAAATAAAGTTAAACACAAATTCTAATTAAAATACCTACAATATGACACAAAATGAGATTCAATCAAAAATATATGTACACAATTTTTTTTTTTTTCAAACAGTTTTAATTAAGATATCTGCCACGTTCTGGGGCACCGGGCACAACCACTTGTGTTTGTACCCAGTGCCGCAGAAGGGGGCAGTCCGGCTTGTCGCTCAGGATACTCAGGATACTGTTGGGACTCCCGCGCGTGCGGAACATCAGCGAGGCCATTCGGCGCCGCAGCACGGTGTGGAAGCCGTCCGTGTGCGCGTGAGCAAACATCGCTGACGCACTACAGTGACGCGGAAGCCCCACCAGCACCCTGAATGCATTATTATATTGCACTCGCAGGGCGTTGATGGCCCGCTGCGTGTAGTTGACCCACAGACTGCACGTGTACAAGGTTTGGCAAAAGGCTTTAAAGAGAGTGAGCTTTACCCCTATGCTACATCGTGCAAATCTACGGGCCAACATATTACAGCGGACCGCCATCGCCCTCCTTTCCCTTTCAATGTCACCATCGTCTTTTAAGTCCTCGGTAACCACATGGCCGAGGTATTTAAACTCTTTCACCCTACCTAGAGCGACGCCATTAAGAAGCACACTTGGCACATCACCCAGCTTGCGACCCCTTACCTGAAATATTACGATCTCACTCTTTTTAACGTTGTACAGGAGACCGTGTGACGCCGCGTAATCCTCACATATACCTATTAGTTTCCTGAGACCGGCAATTGATGGGCTGAGCAACACCATATCATCAGCGTAACTAATACTGTTAATACAGTGACCGTCAATTGAGCAACCGACCCCTGTGTCACTCAGCTCCACAATCAACCGATTCACGTACAGGTTAAAGAGTGAAGGAGACGATAACCCCCCTTGTCTCACTCCCCACCTCAACCGGTACTCATCCGAAAACTCAGAAAGCCACTTGACCCGGTTTGATTGATTATCGTACCAATATTTAAAAATATTTATCAGCCCCCCTGGCATGCCAGTGGCTTTTAATTTTCGCCAGAGAATGTCATATCTAACCAGGTCGAATGCCTTAGTGAGATCAAGAAAGGCAGCATACACTGGCGTATTCCTATCCGTGTAGTACCTAACGGTTTGCTTGAGAGACATAATCGCACATTCTGTAGAAAGTCCCGGTCTAAATCCGAACTGTGCGTCATGTACATGGAGATGTTCTTTAAGTTGTCGCTCAAGCAAGCCGTCAAGAACCTTAGCTGACGTTGTAGCCAACGAAATCGGGCGGTAGTTACACTTATCGGACGTGTCTCCAGTTCTGTTTTTGACTATAGGTACCACCACCGACTTCATCAGCTCCCCCGGCAGATAAGAATGCCTAATGCACAGAGTAAAAAGCAGTCCCAAGAGCCTAGGTAGATGTGGTCCCGCA
Source organism: Pyrausta purpuralis (assembly GCA_963924145.1). Classification (NCBI taxonomy): domain Eukaryota; kingdom Metazoa; phylum Arthropoda; class Insecta; order Lepidoptera; family Crambidae; genus Pyrausta; species Pyrausta purpuralis. Next base: position 29,256,617 of record OZ001643.1, read on the forward strand.
TAACGAAAGTGTTCTATGCTAAGATCATCGTGTCCTGGAGACTTCCCGCGGGACATGCCTTTTATTACGAGGGCAACTTGTTTCGCAGTGACACGGTCCGGCACCCCCGACACCATGATCTCTACATCACCATCTTTTGCATCACCAAGTGGAGATTCCACCAGAAAGTGATGCCTAAATAGGTTCGCTATCTCTTTAGGTTCACTGACGCCGTCGACACTGACAGGGACAGCAGGCCTTGGACTTAGCTTTTTGTTTGTTGCCAGAACCCCCTAAAATCTTTATTTTTATGTTTAGTTGCTAAGATATTCATTTTTATTTGGTCCTGGTTGTTCTGACAAAATCTAAGTTTGCTCTTAAAAAGCTTCCTAGACTCTTGCATTTCACTGTACGCGGTTCCACTATTAGGTCGACCATACCATGTCCACGTTAGAAACTTTTGCCTAGCGACCCTGTGAGCTTCACGTATATACTTATTCCACCCAGCAATAGGACGACCGCGAAGTGGTTTGCCCCCTCCCCCACGATCACCATAGCTAATCACAGCGGCCTCCTGCAGAGCCGCAACAATATCACTATAAAGCGAGTCTATTGCCGCCAAGTGTGCTATGCTACTATTATTGCACATATAGTCACCGCACTGATTGTACTCATGAGGAAAGCCAAGATCTCGTAACTTATTATTACAGTGTTTGGTGTACATCTCTATTTGGCTTAGGTCCCTTTCCCCCCATAGAACCTTGTTTACTGTGGCGCACGGCAGCTCGATAGTTTGGCTAACACACTTTAAGTTGCAATGAATACAGAGTGGAAAGTGATCAGACCAAAAGACGTCGTAATTAACTCCTACTGATTGAACTGTATAGTGTATAGAGTGTATAGATAAATCGGTCATTGCTGTAAGCTTTACATGTTACTCTAATATTATCAATAAGAGCTGTTGAAGTAAATTATTTAAAGCAATTCTGCTCTTTTACTTTCTCTTTCTCTTAAAGAGGTCGAAAAAAGTCGCTACTGATTGAACCGTTTAAGTGTTTTACCATTCATTCAGCATTTTTCATCGGGTGGATGACGTAATAAATTACAAAAAACTTATTTGTAGACAAATCTTCTTAATCAAGACTATGTACCGTTATTATTTTCAGAGCCGGTCTTCGTCAAATCGAGCCGAGGAAACTTAATGATAAGAATGGATGGAAACAACTTCTATTTGCACAAACACTCGACAAGGTTAGAAGATGGAAAGAAGAAACAGAAATGGTTATGCACCAAGACACATATTCGTTGCAAATCGTATGTTGTCACTTTGGATGATGAAGTCATCAGAGAAAAAGAACATAATCATTAGTGTTTTATATAATATGGAGAATGCTCCGAAACATGGTGATATATGTATTCAAAACAAAGAAATTAACGGGAAAATAAAACAGTACAGTAAATATTTGTTTTAGTCAACAAATCCTGTGATTCGGTTCATCCTAATTTCTTAAGAAAAAAAGCTCTAGATCCTGATGATATTTTAATTGATGATACTGATAGACAGCGATTTATTGTACATCATTCTCAAATAATAACAAATCAATCAGATAGCAGTATATAATAGATTTTTTGCATTGCTATAAGAAATCCATGCCAAGTTTGTGACATCACGAAAAGGCTACCTCATGGTGGAGTATGAAGGCAACCGGTACTTCTTGCGGAGAACTAAGCTAAACAACATGATGAATGAGAGAAGATGGCGCTGCAACCACTGGGCCAGGGGCTGTCGGTCCATGATGGTCACCTACAGAAACCGCATACTAATGGTCCGGAGTCACCACACGCACTGGTGAAGATGGCCACATATAGAAGTAAAAGCAAAACCACGTCGCTGCTCAAAATTTGTCCAAAACAAATTATTACGCATTAGCTCTTGCAACCAATTATATATCTCCCATCGTATATATCATCGTATATACATATAATATTAAAAGACAATAGGGATAGGCACCGACTTTTTGTGCACATTTTTATGAATTCGTAATTAATGTAGTCCGTCTTGGACGAATAAAATTTTGTTTTGTTTTATAATTTTAGGACGAATTAAACTGCTTTGGGATTTTCCGAAAACGATTCCATCAAACAACGATATCGTTAGACTGTTAAAACTGAAATATTTGGTTGTTACATAATATTAATTAAATGAGTGTTTTCTTAAATGTAATGTTATTACTTCACAGTTATGTTCGCGAGATCGAAATTCGGAAACCCAATAATAGTGCATGGTAACTACAGATACGCCCTTAAAAACGAGCGTGGAAATGTTAAGAAAAAACGCTGTGTCGGAAGTCTCGACATAGTTTCATGTAAAACCACCAGGTGGCGCTCGAAAATGCTGAGACAAAATTGGCGTTTTCGTGTATTTATTGATTGAAAAGAATTTTTGAATGATGCTTAAAAAAATACAAATATTTTATTAAGATTTATTAAAGAATAGCTACGTAAGTTAAAATGATATTTGATGAATTAGAAAATCATAAAATTGAAATTGTCGACGCGAAATGTCAAAAATGATGCATCAGACTTCGCCCGCTGGTGTTGCATCAAGTTTAAAAATGGCTGTCGGTCCTCAATAATCACTGTTGAAAATCAGATCGTCTTCCACAACAATAACCATACACATAATTAGGTTACTGATATTTTGTAATCTTTTTTTTTTTAGTTTTTATAGTTTTTTCACTATACAAACTTAATACCTATCACTAATTCGTTAGAGAAAGCACTTGCTGAATTCAACAGGTTTGCCAAAACGTGTCAGTGGCCAAGCGGTATATGCATGCGCCTGGATAGCGTCAGGTTAGAAACAGGGATCGTTCAATTCCTTGTCTGACATAGTTGCTTTTTTATAGGTGCAATTTATTAAAAGGCATTATCAAGAATTAATTACATTGTGGAAAATACCCTATATTGGGGGTCAACTCCGAAACCCCACCAATAGGCAGTGATTTTTGTTTTTATTTTTACAACACTTACCTTACTCGTTAAATTTACGGCGCCGTAGCGGTTGGAGACTCACGTCGTGGTAGGGGCTCGTTTTTGTGGCTTTTTTATAAAAAAGTTTTATTTACAAATTTATTGCGCATTCGGGCAATACTTTCTAAAATATCACTAAAACGTGACCATTGACACACCTGTTTAATTTTTTAATTAGCTAAAAGTATTTGTGTCACTTAATAAATTAATGTAGCTACCACTGCTTTCAGTCTATCATTTCAAAAGTTATTAACGATTAAAATTACCCCTTTACTCATATTTACGTAAAGTGGGGTTTTAGAGTTGGGATATTTTCCTCGATCAAAATCACTAAAGATATTGCCTTTAAAGTTTTGATTAGTACCTGCCTGGACACACTTTATATCATTTTTAGCTCAAGAAAAGTAGTGATTTTTGGCGGCAAAATATGTGCATCAATAAAAACTTTGTTTATAACTGCATCTTGGCACTACTGAGTCCTACCAAAGTTTAGACGTCCTTGCTTCTCCTAGGGGATATGGGCATGGACCCCATTGTAAATAAGGCATCTTTCACATACTAGGCAAGTGTGGTATCATATTGTTTGTAATTTTCTGCGCTTTATCGAATGAGGCCATTAGTATATTTATAGGATCGATTTTGTGAGATATACAGGGTTTTGATGAATAAGCGAAAGATGTATAAAACATGAACGTTTATTGAACTTGGCAGGCAAGTGGAGTATCAGTTTTAGGGTTCCGGAGCCAAATGGCAAAACAAGGAACCCTTATAGTTTCGTCAAGTCTGTGTGTCTGTGTGTATGTTTGTCTGTCTGCCTGTCCGTGTCACAGCCACTTTACAAAAATAAAAATAATGATATTTAAGGGGGGCTCCTATACAGGAAACGAAAAAAAAACAAACCTATGCGTGTGGGGTGTCAATGGATAGGTCTTTTAAATTTACTCATTCGATAAGTCGCAGAAAATAACATTGAATATGATACCACACTTGCCTAGTATGTGAAATAAGTATTATTTACTTACATGCCCATATCTCCTGGGATGAGCAAAGACGCCTGAATTTCGGTAGGACTCGGCAGATCCTTATTCCTAGTGCCAAGACGAAAACAAAGGTTTAATTGATTTACAGATTTTGTTGCCAAATAGTCTTATTTGGACTTATTTTATCTGAGCTATATGCATCTACTTTATTTTTTGTTGTATTGTTAAAACTTATTTTTATAAAAAATATGATTCAATTTTATAAACCGATTTTATATATTTGCGATATTATTCAAACTTTTTCTTCTTTGTCTTCATGATCTATTATATAAAACGATTAACGAGATTCTGAGGTACCAAAGTTCGTGATATCTCAACTGGGTAACAGTATGATCAGCTTGGCGGTACAGGTTCAACCTTCACAAATTATTCTATAGCCGTAGCTACTGGGACAGTGTACGCCCGGCACCGGTCCACCCGGTGCAAGGTCAATATAAAACCGTCCACGAAGTGATCGTGGTTTGCAACAAAGTACACAATCAGTAACCCAAGCAACAACGGAGTAAGCCATTTATAAATGTTTCTAGTGGGACAACTGCCTTACTCTTAGCATTGGAAAATAAAAGCTTTGCTATACTATTTTCCAAAGGCTTTTTTCATTTTCCAATTGTGATTAATTACAAATCTTGTTTTCATCACGGATATGATGCTGTTCAATAAATTCTAAATATCTTTACGATTGCAGAAAATTATTTAATTTTACATAGTTCTAAAGATACTATAGCATGCACGAGCATAAACAAACTTGTGTAAAAAGATAATTTGTTAACTTCAGAAATACAATTTATTACATCATGTCAAGGTAACCGCATGCTGTACGTCGACGGCTACAAGTTCAGCCACCACAAGCACTCCAGCCGCCCTGGCATGGACAGGTGGGTGTGCGCCAGGAACAGCGCCACCCGGTGCAAGGCCAGCGTCAGAACTGTTCACGACATGATGGTGTATTGCAACAACGTACACAATCACTAAACTGCCCCCCCCCCCCTCTCCCCCTTAAGATAAGATAAGATTAGTATCAATTTATGGGCACAACTCACTTTACATAGAAAGTAGACAACAACAACAACAAGAAAGCATTTCTATTTATTTTAATTCATATTTTATTTTACCTACGGATCAATTTTTATGCAGTATATTTCTTGTCTTTCTTATCTGTTGTTTAACTTTTTTTCAAGAACTAGCGTTTAAAAACGTAAAGTGTTAACTACAAAAAATGATTAAATTATTGTGCTCAATCGGCGCTTTATATATTATCAATTAAAACGTGGTGACCTTATATACACAGGTATTTGTATTAGTATTTGTTATCATTATTCTGCCGAGTTCAGACACCAGTTTTACGGCAGGGCTATCGTGGACATCATCTGATTACTTATTTATATTATTTTTTTCACTTAAGGCACATTCACTAAAACTAATGCCCACGAAGATGAATGTACGAAAACGTTAGAACTAAAAGTTGACAACTTGCGTTCATAAGCTACGGTTAAAGTTATGATTTAAGTAAGGTTATAAGTTAAGATTAGGCTTTCAGGTTTAATTAAAATTTATTTTAGATTATTCTTTTGTACATGGGGACTAGTGCAGCATTAGTCCTAATAAGTTCTAGTCAGTGTTATTCGTCCAATATCTCATAATAATGATATCTTAGAATAGACTCAGCTGTGTGTTTTCTGCGCTTTGTTATGCGCTTTCTTCGGGAACAAAAATAAAAAATAAATAAATGTACACGAACTTATTTGTAAAATGTGTTAAAATCAGTAAATGATAACAAAGAAGGTTTAGCGCAGCAGACAATGTATTGCAGGTTTTGATTTTTTAATTATTGAAAGAAACAATCTATTTTTTGAGCATTTATTATTTAACTTAATTGCCATCTACAATCCTAAAGAGCTTTGTAAATAGGCGTTCCGTTGACTTTAGAATTGGTTCAAATACAATTCATTACATTAAGACATGACATGACACCACAAGTACAGCAGCCGTCCGTGGACAGGTCGGTGTGCGCTAGAACTGGCTCCACCAGGTGCTAGGCAAGTCTCAGATCCATCCTCGACGTGATCGTATATTGTTACAACGCACACGATCATGCACCTTGGGAATCTCCTACATTAAATATACATAGATTTTGTACTATCGATTTTGGCGTTCTGTATCTCAACTTTGTTTAACAGCATAAATGTTTACTGTATCAAAGACTTCAAACACCTACTGATAATTACGGTTATGCATTTCAAGAGAATCAAAATCCCTCTTATACCTTATAATTATTCTCCCTAAGAGTAGAAAATACTTTTAAAAGCACAAATTTATTTTATTTGAAGTGGATAAAGCATAGAAAAGTCATACAGTCTGGCAGACTTTGGTATGTGGCAAATAAAACGATTTTAAAATTATCTTTCATTTACGTTTGGGTCAATAAATAGTGTAACCGAACCGTAAGTTATTAAACGCAGTAGCACGTTTGCTCTGGCCCATAAAATTTAGTTTTATCCTTTTTTATAAAATTCCAACCAATGCATGCGCGAGCATGACGAGGCTTGACCAAAAATAGACGTTTGTATATTTCAGAAGTGCAATTCATTGCATCGTGTTATGGCAACCGCATGTTGTACGTGGACGGCTCCAAGTTCAAACGGCACAAGCACAGCAGCCGCCGTGGCCTGGACAGGTGGGTGTGCGCCAAAACTAGCTCCAGCCGGTGCAAGGCCGTCATCCATACCGTCAACGACAAGATTGTGTATTGCAACAACCAACACAATCATTATAAATAATACAATTAATAAAATGCACCCGTCGATTTACCATAATCATATTTGTTATTGGTTGTTTGCCTAATAAAATGATTTAGATTATTATAATTATTTTCATTGAAACTCATTGAAAATTTTAAATTTCATTTTTTTTCTTTAATTTATTTAATGCAAGCCTAGGTGTCTGCATGCTCTATAGACTCTCTCTTATGGACGGCTACAAGTTCACTCTCCACAAACACACCAGCCGCGGATTTAAAACCAGATGGATGTACTCATCCACGGCAAAGTGCAAAGCCTCTATCACGACAGTGCTAAATGTACACAACCACTGACAGTTTTATCGTATCCGATAAAAAAACTTATATGAGTTAAATACACATCATTCTCAATATTCCTGTTCAGCAAATCGATTTACTATGTATAGTCCATTGAATGAGTCCCTCCAAGGGGGGTCTAGAGTGCGTGAGTTAGTAACGTAAGATGTTTCTTCGGAAACATGTCAAAAGTCCCTAGGTAATAAACATACTAAAACCCCGGGACACTAGGAGGAGCCCCGGAGTGGGGGAGGGGGGGAAAGGGTCCATTTCGATCGATTGATGTGATAAACATGGGTATGTAGTATGGGGAAATTGTTTGAGCCAAAATCATTTTTTACTGCGTGTAACTCAGAAATGGTAGGATATAGGAAAAAATGATTTAGGTACAACTTGTAGATAATTTTATGGCCTTTCAACTTTTCCTTGAAAGTTTCTCTCTAACATGTGCCGTTTTTGAGATTTAAGCGAAAAATAAAAAAAATTGACCCTTCCCCCCCCTCCCCCCACTCCGGGGCTCCTCCTAGTGTCCCGGGGTTTTAGTATGTTTATTACCTAGGGACTCTTGACATGTTTCCGAAGAAACATCTTACGTTACTAACTCACGCACTCTAGAACTTTTTATTCAATGGACTAGTAAGATACTTTTATTAAACGATATTTTCTTGTTTTTATCTGAATAAGATTATTACTTTAGGTTTTGTTTTATCTCTAGTTCCAAACACTGCAAGTTTGAAGTTAGAGTTCGTTTTTTTATAACGGATACGACCCAAAAAACAACAACTAACCACCAACCATAATTGTTGAAAACACAGCATGTACCAGAATAAGAAACCTATCAAATAGATGTTTTGTTTTTGTAGTTAATTTCATTACACCAAATCGGGGCAACGCATGCTCTGGCTGGATGGCCACAAGCTAAGTCTTTACAAGCCTTCAGTCGTGTACACTTGCACGTGTGCGCGACTGAAGGCTTGTGGGTGGGTGCGCGTCAAAAATAGTCCTATCCATAGAAGCGCCGTTCTCAAAACCGTCAAACCGTTCTCAAAACAAAAAGATGTAATTTTGTTTTGCAATAATGAACACAATCAATAACGTAAATAATATTAAAAAAACTTTATTTTACTATTGTGACTGTGATAAATAAGTGTTTTCACGTTGATTTTATTACGCTGCGTGCGAGGTTTACAAACGTAATGTTTTATGTTAATGTTGGCATCTTATTTATAAATATTGATTCATTTAGTTACCATTTTATATAACGTTTCTATTATAACGAACTGTATTTTAGTATTTGGGAATAAAAATAGATTATTTTCTTATGACTGTTGAAGTTTGTTTTGTTTCACTCACACGTACCTACAATATGTCTACCTGAATGTATGTGTAGTAAGTACAGGTACATAATATCCTCAGTCATATAAAGTAGATTATTTAAATGAGGTAATTAATTTAAGAAGTTGTATTTACTTAATTCATTATTTGCAGTGCCAAAGTATACGAAGTCCCGGTGGGGAAAACCGGTGATCCAAATCGGGGAGTACAGGTTCTCCCGGCACACTTCATCCAAGGGGTCGAAGTCCAACGTGAGATGGAACTGCACTAGATGGAGCTCCGGCTGCAGAGCTTTCCTTGTCACGGATAATGACAGGATCGTCAGTATCGGAAACCAGCACAAACATGACAAGTAGAGAGTGCTTCTTGTTGTTGTTATTTACAATCTTAAATCTGACGACTCTTTAAGGGATTTGTTTAAAGAAGTCAAGATACTTACAGTATATTCACAGTTTATTTATGAAAATTTGATTTATGTTCGTAAAAACTTGCACTTATTTCCTAAAAAAAGTGATTTACATGATTTCAATACTAGAAACAAGAATAAACTTGCCGTTCCAAACTTCAGACTTCGGAAGGTTAATCACTCGTTTATTGGAAGATGTATTACTTTCTTTAATGAATTGCCTCAAAATATAATTGAATTACCTTTACATAAATTCAAATTTATTGTTAAACAATGTTTAATGACTAAAGGATATTATAGAATAAATGATTATATGAACGATAACAATGTATGGTCTAGCTTGTAAGAACATTTAATTGTAATATTTTTAAAAGAGGCATTGACAATAGTGACTGAGTTTGTTGCGCAGCTTCTTCTCAGCACTAGCCCACAATTGTCCCGAAGCTGTGGTAGGGCCAATGTTGGGACGTGTATAAGTGCTAGCAATAGCCTATGTACAAAATAAAGTAATTTTGAATTTTGAATTTTTTGTTGGTTTTGTCGTGAGAAGAAACTGTATTTTAAACTACAACTGCGTAGTTTTTCTCGTCCATGTTCACGACAGGATTGTCAGAATCGGAAATATAAATAAAAGTTTATTTTTCCCTTTTTGGTTTTATCGTGAGGAGTAACTGTAGCTGAAGCTTCAGCTCTGAAACTTTCCTAGACTCCGGGATTGACGATCGTCAGTTGGGAATCAACACATAAATTGATGCCGATCATACGATATACTATAAATTTATGTCTTGTAGGTACAGTCGCCTTCAGATATATTGGATCAGACAAAGTGACCAAATACTTCTGAACAGTTCAAAATGTAAATAAGTTCCATACACTGCAAGTTACCATTAATATCAAAACATTCATTACTTCATTAATATCTGAGCAGAAGCTAGTCAATAACTTCTATACACAAAACTAACGAATAATATCTGAACACTCATCACGTCAAATGTATCTACGCAGTCGGTTTTAAATATCTGAACAATCGAGGAAAATTGCAGAAGGAAGTGGAAATCAAGTATAGGAACTCTTTTCATAGATTATATTATAGTAAGATGACGCTGGCAGTTTGTAACGCTTTGTAGTTCTTAGTATTGTCATCACTGTCAAGTGTTCAGATATTATTGGTTAGTTGTGTGTATAGAGGTTATTGACTAACATCTGCTCAGACATTAATGAAGTAATGAATGTTCTAATATTAATGGTAACTTGTAGTGTATGGAACTTATTGACATTTTAAACTGTTCCGAAGTATTTGGTCACTTTGTCTGCTCCAATATATGTGACGGCGACTGTACCTCATGTTTTTGTGTAGAATCATGTTTTTGACTCGAATCCTAGTTGTTTGGCGATTCATATATGAATATTTATGGTTCATGCCTTAAACTTAATTTTAGATAAGAATACCCAGTCGCAGCTTAACAGGCCTTGAATTCGTTGTTGAGTTAAACACAAATAAGTACAATGGTCCGATCGTGAGGCTAAGTGCGGAAAAAACCCCAGCCAAACTAACTATACACAAAATAATCATTTTGTAGCTAGGTGGTTATCTTTCAAATCAATAAGTATAGGTATAGTTTTTTTTTTAGAAATTCGTCTTATCTAAATCAATATTTTTTTACCTTGTTATTGTATCAAGTTCCTTAAAACCGGCTAAGTGCGAGTCGGACTCGCGCACTGAGGGTTCCGTGCCAAATTTAACTGAATTAGGGAATCCACTTACTTCTACTTAGTAAAATATCACAATATTTTATTGACTGCAAATATAACTTTGGTTTTCATAGTGTTTGTATGAAGTACAAAGTTATGTTTGCGGTTGTAGAAAATGTGTTATATCTCAAAAACTACGCGTTCGGTCCCATGTGAACCAATTTTCGTTGAAAGTATTTGTTAAGATCTACATTATATATTTTTTTCAAAATTTACACTTGCTTGGTTTAAAAGTTAGATGGAGGGGGACGCCCATTTAACCACTTTGGAAGCGTCTAGCTAAGAAACGTTAGATTTTTAAAGAAAATGGTTTTAGAAACCTCTACGTCATTTTAGTAGACCTATCCATAGACACCCCACACGCATAGGTTTGACATTTTTTTTTTTGTTGTTTTAGTTTCATGTATGGGAGCCCCCCCTTAACTGTCATTATTTTTTATTTTTTGTATGAGAATCGGTAAGCGGTTAACAAGATACATCTTCTTACTAAATTTCAATTGTGTAATGCTTATAGTTACCTACAGAATAAAATGGCTGTGACATACGGACGGACAGACAGACAGACAGACAGACTTGACGAAACTACAATGGTTCCGTTTTTTGCCATTCGGGTACGGAACCCTTAAAATAGTGTGTGCTAATGTAAGCGTATAATTGCTAGAATACCTACTAATACCTTTTAAAATGTTTTAGTCACTAAAAATCAATCGTGGCAGGTAATGAATGGTACAAACTTTCGCGAAAGTTTATTAATGTGAATGTGCATGCATGGTAGTACGTAAACCTTATTCATATTGTGTCATGATGCCGCAGCTAGTCTTAAAATTAAGAATTAAAGTATAAAGTTATTTCAGTTTTCGTCTCTTAATTTGTATGTGCCCAGCCATATCTATAAGAAATAATCATTAAAATGTACGTAACCTACCGTGCAGTTCAAAATATTTTTGCATTGTTTCATAACATTTATTTATTTATACTTCATTGCATGGCCAAAAATTTGTACAATAGGTGGACTTAACGCCATATGGCGTTCTCTACTAGTCGTACCTTTGGGCTAAGCAGAAATGATTGTGGGTGGTGCGACAAATACAAAGAAAATCAGTTACTTTTACAAAAAAGGTACATTTAACAAAGCTTTTATCTACTTATAGCGTTCCATTAATTCTTAACTGATTTGAACTACTGGCGATATTCCTATTTGTTGGGACCTTATTAATTTCATAAATCAAAAACTTATTATTTCTTAATTTTTAGGTCCAATATACTCGTTCAACAAACGCGGGCATCCGTACGTCCAAATCAGTATATACCACTTCTACCGTGACAAGGGATACCTGGGGCCGGGAGTTTCGTGGACCTGCGCTCAAAAATACCGTCTTGGATGTAGAGCCACCATCACCACTATCAAGGACGAAATAGTGGAGACTACGAATGAACATAATCATTAGCTGCTAGAATATAACTTTTTTATTGATTATTTTTGAGGCTCAAATGCCATTTCGGGTAATAATTATAATTAAATAACGAAGTTTTATTAAATTTTATGAGGCTAACCTTGGACAATATTTTTTATTATTATATTCTTGGCAATATTGCAATGGGTTGCATGGGTATAAATATTAAGACTAAAATATTATGTTTGTTTTATTATTAGTCAAATTCTTTGTATAAATAAACCCTTTTGAATATTCAACATTAATAGACATTAATGTTGAATATTCGAAAGGGTTTATTTGATAAGATTATCGATTGTTATTACGATCACGGCTCAAGATTTTTTGTCCATCTCGTGCGTACGTGTGACTAAGACACGCACACATAAAAAATAACGGAGTTTTTACCTATTCTCGGGCGTAATAATTTTGTGGACTGGCTCTTAATCATAATCTGTGCCAAAAAGGAACAAAAATTATGTTTACAATACTTTGTTACGTACTTCAAAGATTTAAGTTTTTACAATTATTATAAATTGGTAGGTAGAATAATTTACCATGAAAAAAGAAAATAATATGATTTTACTAACTGTAAATAAAAACACATGTAAAACTAATAAATAGTCAACTCTTTGATAAAACTAAATGTCATATTAACTATTGTATGTCTGTTATGGAACAATAGGAAAATCTGGGTTAAGTGTTCAGCAAAATCCTTTGACAAAGTGTTTTTGGCTTTTAGACTTAATTGCCATAACGGGTAATTGCTATTATAAGTACTTCGTTGTATTAATTAGTTGATTTAATTTACGGCTAATGAATCAAAACCTTATCAGGACACTTCTTTGGTTAAGCTTAGTATCTAATCTTATCTAATCATAACTGTTAAGGTATCGTTATAGTATTTTGATAAGTATTTTCAGTGAGTATAAATTACGTAAAGTCTATTTTCGTACTTAATAAAGCGTAATTATTTTTATAATGTTCTATTTGTGTTTAAATGAGGTATTTTTTCAACTCCCGCTTTAACATCACCCAATATAAAATAACTTTAAAAAAGTAAAAACCGACTTCAATACCAAAATGCACTAAAAATTCTTAAATAAACTCAAACTCATTTTTTTTGGAGTCGGTGCTGTGATAGGTGATGCTTGATGGTCAAAGTGATGGCACCGACTCCAAAAAGAAATTGTTTACCTAAAATGGGTTCCTTTTCTTTCAATAGTCAAGAGTTTATTTAAGAATTTTTAGTGCATTTTGGTATTGAAGTCGATTTTTACTTTTTTTAAAGTTAATTTTATTTCTTCATTTTTAGAGATTACAGGAGAAGGGGGGAGTAGCAAGTTGCATCTTATGACTTTGTTCTTGAAGAAGCTACAAACTACCTATTATAAGTTCTTTCATTATAATTACTGAACTTCTAAGCGTTAAGGAGTTCCACCATCAGCTCAGACCCACAATATGTTGACTACCAGACGTAACAACACGTCAACATTAAGATTCTAGTACAAAAGTATTATACGTGCCTTTAAAATTTGAGGGTTTACCTCGATTGCACCAAGATCCTGTCATCAGAATGTCACATCAATCCTGTCACAATATGCCATGGAAAAAATGGGACCAACTATAGAAGGTATACCCTCTAAGTTGGCGAAATTTTTTTTTCGAATCGGTAGACAAACGACTGAGATATGAGGCAACATAGATAAAAAAACATACAGTCGAATTGATAACCTCCTCCTTTTTTGAAGTCGGTTAAAAATGGTAATGCTATGACCATTAGCAAGTACTTTTTTAAACTAACAATTAAAACGAAATGTTTCAATGGATATTAACTAAATATTTATTTAATATCGTCAATTCATATTTTGCACTGTAGGCAATGTTTCGACAGCATCCGTTTTTCCAATATCCATGGTTACATTGGAAACAGATCAAAGTATTTGATGCCTCGATTTATGTACGAGTATACATTTAAGAAACAAGTTGACTGTTAGTTTAGCTGTGGTATCATTCATTTTCATTTTTCTACAGAGCCAATTTTCACAACATCCAGCAAAGGGATCCGATCATACAAATCGGTGTGTACCGGTTTAACCGGTACAGCCGCAGCAAAGGAGCTGCAGCTAAGGTGTTCCTACTGGCCTTGCAGTAAATGGAGCCCAAACGGCTGCAGGGCTAGCAATACTACCTATTAAAATGAAATCATTAAGGCTTCAAACGAGCATAATCATTAGGTATAAACCAAAAAACGAAAAAATCGTTTTGAATAAAGATTGACATATCAGCGGAGCTCGTAATCTGTTCCGTAGCAGAGTTGGGGATTACGTCTGTAAGTGTATGTTCTATCCGGGTTGCAGTAAATTAACTATTCAAGTGTTTATTAAGGGTCCAAAACACTGTTTTGCTTCAATTATACGACTTATGATTGTATTTTAACAGGATATGATTCGATGAATGTAATAAATAACCGTAATATACGTATATCTATACTAATATTATAAAGCTGAAGAGTTTGTTTGTTTGTTTGTTTGAACGCGCTAATCTCAGAAACTACTGGCCCGATTTGAAAAAATATTTTTACGTTGGATAGTCCATTTATTGAGAAAGGCTTTAGGCTATATAACATAAAGATACGACTCATAAGACCACAGCAGCAATGAAAAATATTGCGAAAACGGGAGAAAGATATTCCTTTCGAGAGCTTCCGCTGCGTACGCTGCGGAAACCGCTTAAGTTACACAAAAATCATGTATCACAGGGTTATTTAACATTAAGAGTTCTTTAATAAAGTCTGCGACAGCATATGTCTATCTTTTATGGTTGACTTACTACAACCTTTTTTATGTCAATAAATTTGTAAAAAAAATAATGCATTATTTTTAGAGGTGTATTATACACACAGATATATATTCTTATCAAAATAAATACATGCATCATCACGAACATTTCATTTAGAACAAAGTTGCCCTTTTTATCATTTGATTTCAATAAATATCTTAGGAGCTATCACAGTTTTAACATAACTCCGCACCAAAATAATGTTCGCAGCTTAAGTACAACGTGCGCTTGTGCTAATTGCTATAGTTGCTGGTTTCTTAGTTACAATAAAATTGCGTAAGTTTTGCGTCAATTTATTTTACTATTTTTATTCGAACATTATTTTCGAAGGTGTTTTATACACACGGGTATTGATTCTTATCAAAATAAATACATTCATCATAACGAGCATTTAATTTTAAACAAAGTTTACATCATTTGATTTCAATAAATATCTTAGAAGCTATCACAGTTTTGAAATAACTCCACATCAAAATAATACTCGCAGCTTAAGTACTTACAACGCGAGCTTGCGCTAAGTATGGTTGGTGGCTTCTCACTTACATTAAAATATGTGTTTTGCGTTGAAATATTTTCCTTATACATACCTATTGGATTAATTTTATACAAAACTACCTACCCTTAACATAATTTCATTTCAATTTATATCTTAGAAAAAATTGCAATTTTAAATTTCTTCGCAACAAAATAATGCACGCGCTGGGAGCTCAAGTACGACGCGCGGCGCAGCGCGCGCATGCGCCATGCCGCTGATCGGCCGGCCAGTACCTCTGAAAGGCACCAAATACATTTGTCATCACGACCATTTCATGTTGAACAAACATGCCCTGTTTATCATTTGATTTTAATTAATATCTTAGAAGCTATCACAGTTTGGAAATAACTCCACATCAAAATAATACTCGCAGCTTAAGTAGGTACCTACCTACACGCGAGGCTGGCCTCTCACTTACATCTATACTAATACTAGCGGACCCAGCGAACTTTGCTTCGCCCCTAGCACCGTCCCGCCCCGGCCCCGTCTCGCCCAGCTTCGTAATTTTAAAAGTTAAGAAAAACACTATAATTTATTAGTTATCGAGCGGGATGAAATATGGTCAAATTACTAAAATGGCTATTTTTTAATGCCACATTATAAAAAAATAAAAACAAAAAATTCGTCCAAAAAAAAGCCGTTTCGGAGGAGTACGGGAACGAACATTGTGACACGAGAATTTTATATATAAGATTACAAAGCTGAAGAATTTGTTTGTTTGAACGCGCTAATCTTGGGAACTACTGGACCGATTGAAAAAAGATATTTTTGTGTTGGATAGCTAATTTATTAAAAAAGGCTTTATCAGGCAGCGACAAGAGGGGAAAAAGCAAACTCAAAACGCGCGGATGAAGTCGCGGGGGACCGCACGTATATTTATAAAGCATTTTATTTGTGTGTCATTTTACCATTGTTTTAATGAGTGCTCTAAAGCAAACTTACTGGGACATTTATCACCATTTTAATTACTTTATTTTTTTTAACTTTGCTGCACAGTGAGTTTTAGTTTTGGCGGAATGGATGCCTTGTGGCATGTCAGCCGCTTAGGAATAGAGAGAGCGAGATTATTAGCTTAATTAATTGATTTATTAATAGCTATCCAGAAGTACCTGCTTCATTATTCATAAAATAAGGTATCTTTAAAAAAAAGACAGCGTCTGTCCATTCGTTTCGGTAGCAGATAATCTTGGATGAGGCGAACTAACTACGAGTAAAACAGCACAAGTATTAAATATATAAGACTTAGGTTTTAAGAAGAGAAAGTGTTCACAAATATATTCTCTCAATATTCAGTTGATCTATTGTCATTTAAAGTAATTTCAGTCTCATGTCGTAACTGATATTTTAATGGTTTTTATTATTTTTCACTCCTCGTATCTTTTTTTTAATAAATGAAAGTATTTAATTAGAGGTATGGGAGGGGAGTATAATAAGTTAATAACATAAAAAAAAATAATTAAATGTTTGCAATTTTATTTCTGTTTAATTTCAGAAGGCGTTATCTACACAACGTCCATATTCGGGAAGCCGGTGATTCAGATCGGGCGCTACCGATACAGCCGAAGAAGCGACTGCAGAGGTCCCAAGGCACAGTGGGTGTGCAGCCAGTGGAGCCGCGGCTGCCGCGCGTCTATCACCACCATCTGTGATGAAATCATCAAGAGCTCCAACACCCACAGCCACTAATGTGGATTGATCTTACACACGAACGGCTGTGGTTAGCGATGTGACTACAGCCACCGATAACAGGACATATTATCACACTGTAAAAAAACGAAAATAATAATATTTAGTTTTCATTGCACTGTGAGTTGTACAATCGGCAAACTTAGTGTTTAGGGCTCCTACCATAATGCTGAATATAATACCATATGTGTAATCAGTGGCAGAACATTTGCAATCCCTTCTCATATTATAGTTTAAAGTTTTGTCTCGTCATGTCTTTAATGTTCCACGGGTAGTGGTCACAAGAAAGCTGCTGCAATGCAATGTTCTGAAAATCGACATTTAGCGTATCAACACTACAGTACTGTAAGCTGGTCATTGGTCTGCGGAGATTGGAGAATATCGAAGAACATAGATATTATTACCACAATACATTTACAAGACTCAAATCTACTAACGTTGATTTAAGTTTAGTTTGTTTACATTTCTGTTAATTTCTTTATTACCTTTTAAAGCAAAAAAATATGATCACTTATAACTAAACACCAGTTTATGATATTTTCAGTAAGAATGTTTTATAGTTTTTCAATCCTGTTATCGTAGTTATTTTACTGCGCTCTACTTCATACAGGTAGTAAAAAACTGTTTTCCTTTTCATAACTTTAGCCATTCACACTCGCAGAAGCACAGTGTACTTCGATTCTAATATCTAAAATATGATCTCTTTCTGTAAAGAGTTGGACACCACAATACGAATCGTCATCTCAGTTCAAAGTGCTCACTCTAATACTTTTAGAATTATTTGTCGAATGTTAAGAATATATTTTCAATTATTATGTTCGGTATAATAGGCACACAAAGAGTCATATACTTATTTTAAGAAGTATTTATAAAACTGCCAAAACATGAAGACTAAATTTTCTTTACAGATCCGGACCGGTAGAAAAAGGTGCTGTGAAAGAAATCTAGTGGCATACTAGTATATAACCCAATTTCAAGTTAGGCCACACAGTTTTAAAGTGAAAATGGCATAAGAAAAGGCTTATATTAAAAAAATATTATTTACTTCGTGTTGCAATCTTTAGTTTAACTAAGTAACCGCACACCATAATTGAGTTGCTAGTTTTTGCCCTCGTGTTTCTGTTTGCCGACCTTGTGCAGTGGGTAACAAATAAAAATATTTTCAGAACTAAAATTCACACTATCTCGTTTCGGAAGGCCAGTGATGGAGTGGGGCCTGCAACGGTTCAACCACTACTCGACGCGTGCGCAAGGCCTGCGTGTGTGGCGATGCGTCAAGTGGGCCAGCACCAACTGCCGGTCTTCTATTACTACGACACAAGATAGCAAAATCCTAAAAGTGTCCAAATTTCACAACCACTAGGGTCTTAGCAGCTCATAGTTTTTTAAGAATTAAACTTATACCTTTACACGAATTAGTGTAAAGGGTCTTGATGTTTCGCATTAGGAGTAGTAAGTGCCACTCTAGATAATATCATTTTACCCATCATTCCAAAAAAACACACACGTCAAAAAAAAGTGATCGCTAACTTTTTTGATGTCTGTACTTAATCTAGCCAATATTATTATTGAATGCTGTTATTATGATATTCTTTTAAAATCGTTAAGTTAATACTTTAATACAGTTTTACCAGGTACCTAATAAGTCTATATAAGAGGGCTCACGTTTTATTCTTAACTCATAATATAACATTGTAAATGCCATGCAATTGACCCTTAATATTGAACTATTGAAGTTTTCATCCAAGTAGCAATTAAAAATAAATTTAATTATAACATACACTGTAAATATATCAGCAGTCGATGAAAACAGTGTCAAACAGACTTATTTTTCAAACTATCAATTATATTTTTAACTTTTAATTATATTTTTCAACTGATTTTATCCATATTTACGTATTTCATTTTTCAATGGTGTAGAACCGGTTATATTTTTTTAGTTTGGCTGTGTAAGTAATTTCCATAGGTACAAATAAATCGTTGCTTATAATTGAACAATGCTTAAGTCTCCGGCCTAGGCTTTACGAGACCTCTGAGATAGGCTTTTCAAAATTCTCGATATGGAATCGAAAACCTTATCATTATATTTCTTGTAGTTTTGTCATTGTAATCAGCGGGCTAGCGAAGCTGTCTTACTTGCTGGTGTTGTTAATATTTCATGTATGTCCTACGACACCATGTTTGAGGCTCAGATTAGTAACTGCACACTGCACAACCTCTTACTTAGCGTCTTCTATGTGATTTTTGTTTTTAATAAATACAAATAATTAAACTATTAAAATTGCTGCAAGAAGATTAAGCTCTTTCTATTGAATCATCTTCTTTCAGATCCTCCGGATCATCTCTTCCGAGAAAGTAGGTAGGATGGTCAAGGTTTTTTACGAGCTATCTATTCTATGGAAAGCAACAAATATAACTGTTGATAAATAGAAAACAAAATCAAGTGCGTAAACCATATTTTAGTTTTATTTGTTTTTGTCACAAATACATATAAGGACCAGACTGATATTTGTTAATAAGTGTACTGTAACCTATGTACCCAATAATAAGTAGTTATGTAATTTGGTCGTATCTTAATATTCTTCTGAATTTTCCAGAAGCAATTTTCTACAAGACGAGGTTCGGTAGTACAGCGCTTTTGATCGGACAACATCGCTTCTGCAAAAACTATGAAGTTAATAAAAAAATATCCTGGAGGTGCAATAAAAAGAAAACGGGTTGTAAAGCCAGTGTCACCTCGTATGATGGACGCATCATCACCTCATAATCACAGCGAGAATGAGGACCACTCTTCAGTGAAGTAAGGACGTAAGATGACATTGTTTAAATATTAATTTGTATAAGCAACTGTGGAACGCTAAATACTCGTGGTTGGTGTAATAAAAGTCGTGAAGATTAAGTTAAGTTCTTTTTTACAAACGTAAAATCAAAAGAAATGTACATTATAAAATACAAATATAATTGTATAAATTAGAATAAGAATAACTAAGTAGCAAAAAAGCCAAGATTTAGGTTAAACATTAAATTATAGTAGGGTTTAATTGCACTTTAGTAAACTAATTAGTATTTATTATGTCGCTATCTGCATTTTCCAGAAGCAATCTTATTAGAAAAAAATATTTAAGACTTTTAGTGTATTTTGGTTTGAAGTAAGTTTTTATTAAAGTTATTGAAAATTGACGGCCAGTCGCATGGCCTCGCTCTCACCTTATGGTTAGTCATGATGCGCGCGAGGATGGACCTTCGTGTCTAACGCGTCCAACCCAAGTCATTTTGTAACAATATGATGATGCAATATTCAACGTGCTTATCTTTTTGAGTAAAACAATATCTTTCAGAAGCAGTCTTCATCCGGAACCGCTTTGGCAATATAGCTCTTGTGGTGGATTCGCATCGATATAGCAAGGTTTATGATCTTAATGGCAAGATGTCTTGGAGGTGTGTCAAGAGGAACGGAGGCTGTAAGGCGCACTGTTACACCATCGATGGCGTCTCGTGCATTCCACTCCACATAATCATGACTAAGGGAAAAACTTCATATCCTACATTTTTTGTCTTATTTGTCTAACAAAACCCCTTTCGCGGCTGAAAGTGAAATACAATTCCTTTTTTACATCCACTTTTAATGAGGATAATACATCGAATGCCTTAATCATTACATTATTAAAAGTTGATATATAATTTCTTTTAGTAAAAATATTTTGTGTCACATAAATCGCAACTAAAATCTGTTATTTGATTTAGTAAATGATTTTTATTTATTATTATGTACACACGACTTTTTGATTTTGACAACATTAACAGCTAATTAACGCGATGCAAACGCGCGTTAGTATCGATACAGTCGCGATGCCGAAGCTGGAAATTGTCAAATTATAAACTGAATTAGCATCGATACTAAATTAAATCTGTTCATTGCGTGAGTCGCGATGCTGAAGCGCGTTATCAAAATGCGCGACTGCATCGCTGCTAAAAGTCGCAGTCAGGGGTCTCAGAATACGAAGCTAGTCCTCCTAATAGGATAGTACAAATACTACAACACAACCGCAGTACCGGACAGAAGGCGATGTGGTTTTGCAGCAAAATAACTAGGAGCCAGTGCCGAGCGCCGAATTTACATTCTCATGACGATCTGACTTACAGATCAGGACAACTCCGCGACTGCGTACTAGTAAGAAGGTATAAATTTATTGATAGCTTTAAATTTTTTCTTTTAGTAAATATCTGTATTTTTGGTGAATTAAAATGAGGTATAGTGTAAATAAATATAAAATACCTAATTAAAAAAGTGGTTTACAAATAAATATATGGGAACGAAGTCCGTACCTAACATATTATTATTTTATTTTACAAAATGTTTTCAAATAAAGAAGTGATTACGTATGCTTTCAGAATACTTCCTTTCGCAAACAAAAACTGGCAAGCCATTAATTGTGGTGGGCAATTACAAGTTCTATAAGAACAACAGAAGTAGTGGTCCTAAATCATCCTGGTTCTGCTCCAGGAAGTCCCAGAATCCACCCTGCAGAGCTTCCCTTATGGCAGTTGACGGTGTAATACTTCACTTCAACGGTGAACATAATCACTAACCAAATATGTAACTAAAATTATTGAGAGTATCTACTTTTTTTTCTGCATCATCTCCGCTGGTGAATATATAATGTTAATATGAGGTTGTATTGAAAATTATTGTAATCTCTTGTCGTCTTTAGTTTTAATGCAACTTGTATCAACACAATAATAGTCAAATATAAACACAATGTGAAACAAAATCAGGACACCGTTTCGACCGTTTTTATTTGCTTGCTGAATTTTGTATACTTTTAGAATAATATCAGTGAATAACAAAAAAACTATTTATTAGTTTTAAAAATATCTGTGTTTTGCGATTTACAACT
Organism: Pyrausta purpuralis; assembly: GCA_963924145.1. Classification (NCBI taxonomy): domain Eukaryota; kingdom Metazoa; phylum Arthropoda; class Insecta; order Lepidoptera; family Crambidae; genus Pyrausta; species Pyrausta purpuralis. Next base: position 29,278,628 of record OZ001643.1, read on the forward strand.
TAAGTTGTGAGTTTTAGTTTTTTTTTATAATAAATTATTTCGTTTAAAAGGACTGTAAAGATTTTTTACAACATTTGTCAAGCAAAGTAATATGGCTTAGTCATTATCTTTTAGAGTCTACATTCTGCACATCATTATACGGAAAGACTATTCTTAAGTTCGGAAAGAATTTTTACCGAGAGGCGTATCACTATAGCGATGGAAAAAGGATAAAATGGGAATGCAAGAAAGGATCCTGTCCCGCCAGAGTTGTATCGCGAGATGGCGTCGTTATCAGCATTATTGGTAAACACAACCATTGAGGATTCACAAATCAAGTGTAAGAAATAAGTTGTTTTTGAGTTAATTAATTTATTGTAACATTTTTAGTTTGTAAATAGCCAGATATGCTTGAAATTTTAATTTCGAATGTAAACCATTTTGTATGAGTTGATGACTAGTAGCGTCAAAACATGCCGTACGATATTTCTTCATGATGTCAGTTCTGTACGCTAGTAATTGTAGATCAATGACTTGAATGAGCAATTAACGTAATATGACTTTTCAATATTAATGGACAGAAATCTTAAAGGTAAAACAAAAATTTTGGCCAGTTCACAACGTCATTTGTAATGAGTTCCAGCGCCCAAGTTCACGACCACTCGGTTTGGAAAGCCAGCCATCCAACAGGGCAAATATCGCTTCAACAGGAATAACAGGAGCACAGGTCCTGTGGGTCTGCTGCTGCGTCAGCTTCGGGTGCTGCGCCACCATCACCACGTATCAGGACATGATCATTAAGGAGAACACTGAGCATAATTGAAAATAACTTTTAAAAAATAAAGTGCTCTTTTACATTTTTGGTGACAATATCGCATTTCCAAATGCAAACTAAACTAGCCCTCCCTATTGGTATCGATATATATTGATGTTACTGCTGCTGGACAGAGGGCTTTATCCTATTAACTGTGTAGTTAATAGGATAATAATAAGTAATTTTGAGGACAAAAACTACGTCAAATAAGTATAATTTTTTTGTTGTTGTTAATAGCGGTGTCAGTTCCTTACAACACAACGCAATGCTTGATAGCTTGGTTCTGTGTTATTTTTTCGATTTTGCTAACTTATACATTTACAGGAAATTTTATTTAGAGAAGATCGTCGTGTTTATGTATTCGTTTATTCCTAACTCTAATGTAAACATCAAATTCCATAAGATAAAAAAATCTACTTAATATAGAATATGAATAACGCCTCCTACTTATTATAATACATAATTATATTGTTATTATAAGTACGAGCGTGTATTTAAACAAGAAACAAATACATTATAGAATAATTAGTATGAAAAATGCACTTAAAAGTCTTTAATAAACTGTTGACCCTTGAAAGGAAAGGAAACCATTTTAGGCAAACAATTTCTTTTTGTCGGTGACGAATGCATCAACGACCTCCGTAGTGTAGTGGCTAAGCACGCTGGTTTCATGGCGTCGCCGCTTCGAGGTCTCGGGTTCGATTCCCGGTCGGGTCAATATAGAAATTAAAATTTTCTATATTGTCTCGGGTCTGGGTGTTGTGGTACCACCGTTGTGTCTGATTTCCATAACACAAGTGCATTAGCTACTTACTTTGGGGTCAGAGCAATGTATGTGATTGGTGTCCAACATTAAAAAAAAAGATGAAGGAACTTTATCACTTTTTGATTTACAATTGATCATAGAGGAACAATTACTTATTAAGTATCCAGAATTACTTTTGACAGCATTAATTTTACTCAAGCAAAATTAATTGCTTTTGCTTGACTATAAATACGGGTGTCAATATACTGATATGATATTAGATATTAGCTTTTTCAGTGTTTTTCTTCGGTTGGTCATAATGTCCATTTATTTTTATTATTTAGAGCAAGCTGTGTTTACTACCTCTGGTAAGCCGTGATTGAGATTGGGCCGTATAGGTACTACCAGTACCACCACCATAAAAAGACGGGTCCTAAGGCTACGTGGACATGTGTAAAGGCCAGGCGTGGGTGCAGGGAAACGATAACCACGATTGATAACGTTATCAGGGTTAACAACAAGCATATTCATTAATGAGTCAAATTAATTGATTTTGCTTATAATTATTGAAAGTTAATTATGCATCTCGCTATCTGATTTTATATTGTACATATATGATTTGTTAAGGTACATGATCATCATTAGACATAATTGCTGATTTATAGTTGTTAATTAAAATACACGATATATTAATACAATGTATATATTTTTTAATTACACTGCGTTACACGATTTTGGTACCCACGTACGTGTTAGCTGGAATGAATAGCTAATGAGTCACAAATTAAATGTTCCAAACATATGTGGTATCTATCACGTCTAGTTTTCGAGGTACATGCCAAATTATTTTTTCTATTACCCTCATTTTAGGCGTAAACGAAATATTAACATTTTTGATGTGTTGTACTTTTTTTTTTTTTTTTTTTTTTTTTAGTAGTCATTTTTATTTGATAACGTCGATATATTCGTACATATTTCTTTGGAAATCCGTTATGAATACTGGACTTAGTGGTCGTCGCAACTGCTTAAATGCAACAAATAAGTTTTGTTATGTTTGCGGACAGTATATTGTGAAGTCACAAACAAAAAATGTTTCCAAAAAAGTGAGAAGTGCATATTTACTATATTTTGGCCGTGCTATTAATCAAGATGGATGGATCATGGATACCAAAGTTTTCTTGTGTTTCGTGCTATGCCACTCTGATATCTTGGTTGAATGGAAACAAGACGTCAATGCCATTTGCCGTACCAGCATTAAGGCGTGAACCTAGTAATCATTTCAATGATTGCTACTTTTGCTTGATTGACATACGTGGTTTTACAAAGAAAATCAAGCATAACATCAAGTACCCTGACGTTCCTTCAATGTCGAAACCAGTACCTCACAGTGAAGAGATGCCTCCTCCTTTACCTCCCTCCAAAAATCAAATTGAGATTACAGAAGAGCCCGATTTGTCAAATGTTATAGAATATAATGACGGAGACAGTGAAGATCCTGAGTTTTTACCTTTAAAAATCTGGTTGATTTAACTAAATCCTTTAAAATATGTTTTAGCATTTAAATTTTTAGTAAAATTTGGCACATTCTTATGGAAGAATAATGAGACGTGATGAATGGAAATTTTGTATGTATTTTTAATAAACTATAAGTATTCATAAGAAAATATGACATTTCAAAGCGGGTACTCAATTTTTTTTTTCATTTGTAACGCAGTGTTATTAATATTTTACTAGGTGGAAGTAATATACAAACGGCCTTATCAAAATACATATTTTGAAGCATGTTACGATTGAAAGCCTCGTTTCATTCCGTAATTAGTACACACATTGTCAAAATATTCATAATGTTGTGATTTTATATTTATAATCGTCTTGCAGAATTCCAAGCGACATTCACTACCTCTCGGTGGGGTAAGCCTGTGATCCAGATCGGGAAGCACCGATTTAACAAATACCATCGATGTAATGGCCCAAAGGCTCGCTGGCAGTGTGTCAAATCCCGCAATTTGAACTGCAAAGCTACGTTGATCACATTTGATAACGTCATCGTCGAGTACAAAAACAATCACTGCCACGATTGATCAATACTTTTGGAATGACTAAGTTGTGTATCGGAACATAAAAATGAGTTCTTGTGTTTTTTATAATTATACGTGGTGCGCAATAAAGTGTATGTATCTATTCGGAAATTCCGTCGGAATCACAAATATATGTTCTGATAAACTGACGGCATGTAATATGGTTTAAAATGATTTATAATGAAACAAGTTGTAATACTAGTAGGTCGTTTAATTTTTACCTTTTTTACAGGACTTCTAGGCTCTGTTTCCTTGTACACTTTAGGTTTCGTTTCTTGTACGCTTAGGGCCAAATCACTTTATACAAGTACTAAGTTTGTATAGCGACAGCTATAACTAACAATCTGTTTTTTTATAACTATGAATTATTTTGATGATTATAAGCGCCATTGTTTTTGCTAATAATGATTTGGGACATATTTTTTTCTTGATTCTTAGTTTTAATGTGTTTGTCGGAAAAAAAACTGTAATTTTTTCGTTTGAATATTTCCGTTTGGCGTCGAAACTTTTGGACCATGGAGACCATCCGCTAAATAGATTTTTGAAAAAATTGCCCCTAAACTAAATTTATTTTTGTCCAATAATAAACCTGACTCGTTTCTCGCTCAATGGATAAGTATTGCTATGCAACGCGGTAACGCAGCCAGCATCCTCGCCTCTTTGCCTCATGGACACGGTTTTATTTTTGATTAGGTTTAAAGCTACTGGTTTTCACATGTATTTTCTTTAACCTTTTAATTATAATAACAAGTAGAATCAATTAAACTACTTTTTCTTGAAGTAAAAAAACGCATTTTGTTGCTTGTAACATAATATAGACAGTTTTTTATGAAGACAAGAGTGGCGATGGTATGGTCTTTCTTTTTAAAGTGTAAAATTGCATTATTTAGATTCAGAATCTCTATCTTATCGTATCTAAAGAGTAGAGTGGATTTCACAAAGGTAGGGATACAATTATGACAAAAAATATATTTAACTACCCCGTGCTTAGTTATACCTTCATTATACTAAGTGAACGATTCGTGATAACGCGCAACACTAAACTCGTCCCTCAGCCTGCCGTGGGCTCCCTCACTTTTGCCTCGGCTGCTATCGTGCGCACGCGCGTCCCGCGCGATCATATATTAATTTTTTTTACGTATTCATACAATACCTTTGTAACCTTTTCAAAATCGAGTAAAACTGTATCAAGCAACAAGATCGTCTTATTTACCACCATACTCCGTGCCTGCCCATGAATTCGAGCCGGATAAAGGAATTTCTCCGTGCAACCTGCAGTTGACCTTTGGATTTTTTGAAGGATAACGGTGGCGTGGCATGGCGGCGGCGACCATTCGAGGACAATCACCTGTTTGACGCGGCGATTTATCCGATGCACATTGAGGCGATGTGGCGCACTACTCAAAGAAATCAACAAATTTAAAACCAAGATGGTTACGCCATAGTACCTACTAGCGGAAGTGAAATCTTGTGAGTTCGTTCCATTTTTTTAAAGTTGCACCCATTCATGCTAGGTTTAAATCATAGTCAAAATATTCATTTGATTGCTGAATTGCTTACCTCCTTTCCTGTCTATTTTTCTAACGGTGAAATACCTAGCAATTTGCCGACGGTTTCCGCCATAGGGACCGAGAAATATCCATAGGTGCCCATATTATCTAGACCTAGTTGCAATTCCTACTTGTAGCTTGCACTACTGCTATTTCACTTTCGTCCATCATTCAAACTATTCATTTACATACTATTCACACGATAACGGTAACCGCCATAGGTCCGTCACATAAGTACGGTATAAGTTCTTCCATACTTACCTACATCTTAACTTTCATATATTTTATTTTTCTACATCGATATTTCAGCTGCCTTGCATTATCAGGGCTGCCAAATTTGCACCAACAACTGTTACGTTGCTTTCATAACATAATAAAATTTACATTCCAGAACGTTCGATCGGCTTCACGGCGCCGCGCTCGACGAATCATTCGACCTTTGAGCTCGGTCCGGTGTCCTTCAAGGTCACACCGGCCGCCTGCGCCTCTTTCGCACGCTTCACTTTGCGCATGCTTACCTGCATTTTCTGCTGCATATTAAATTTTAAGTATACCGGCATCTTTTTTTCCAAGCTTCAATATTTTTATTTGCAAATTAATTGAGTTATTTTCAGTAGATTTCAATTAAAATTAAAATGGATCTCGCAACAATGAGAAAAAATCGAGGTACATACAGGAAAAAACTAACTTTATTCAATAACTTTATGACAACCATTAGTTCTTGTGAAAAGCTGAGTTCATTACAAATAAGAGAATTATCTAATCGCCACCAAATCTTAAAGTCAATACTTTGGAGATCTGATCCTGCAGAAAAATTAAAAGGTTTATGAATTAAACACAGACACGTACGGCACTGCGTCTGCACCGTATCTTGCTACCAAGTGTCTAACACAATTAGGACATGATTACTTGAATGATCCACTCACAGTCAACTCAACTCCACATACTTAAGTTCGCATATTAACCGGAACAACCATATTGCATGATTTTTATGTCGATGACTTGGTGACGGGCAATGACGATCCTTTATTACTCACAGACATTTGCAAAGAAGTAACTAAACAGCTAAAAAGTGCACATTTTCTTCTTCGTAAATGGAAATCGAATGAAGAAAATGTACTTCACGAAATTTACGAATTTAATAAATCGGTTAACGATTCTTTCCTAACCATAAAAAATGATAACATAACAAAAACTTTAGGTATTTTGTGGGACAATAAAAATAATAAATTACTTTTTTCGTCATCGCCAATCACTAAACACAACAAATCAAATCAAACAAAACGTTCCATTCTGTCTAATATTGATCAAATATTTGACCCGTTAGGACTTATCAATCCCTGCCTTCTACAGGCCAAAATCCTTTTACAAAAATTGTGGGCTGATAATATAGCATGGGATGAGACAATCTCACCAGAGTTCCATAAACAATGATATGATTTTCTTAAAAATTTACCTTATCTTAACAATATTCAAATACCACGACATTTCATATGTGACTCAACTATAAAAATTGAACTTCATGCATTCAGTGATGCATCTATACATGCATATTCAGCATGTATATACATCCGTAGCACTTCTCATAAATGTTCTATTAAGGTTCATTTGCTGGTTGCCAAGTCAGGAGTTGCACCATTTAAGAAAAATATTACAATTCCCAGGTTAGAACTGTGTGGTGCCGTCCTAGCAATGCGCCTGGCAAAGAAGGTAAAGTCTTCTCTCAGGCTTCATATAGATACAGAATCCTACTGGTCTGATTCAACTATAGTTCTAGGTTGGATCAAAATGGCCAAATCTAAATTAAAACAATACGTCTATAATAGAGTAACTGAAATAACTGATAATATCTCCTCCTCAAACTGGTATCATGTACCCACTTCTATGAACCCTGCAGACATAGGGTCACGTGGCTTAAACCTACAACAATTGAGCAACAACGAGTTATGGTTCTGTGGACCTGACTTCCTTCATCATAACACTATACCTCCACAACCACTAAACAACGAAACGGACACACTGCCAGAGCTAAAATTACTTTGTCACATAACAAACGAATCAGCTGATCACGAATATATCAAAAGTTTTTCTACCTTTTCAAAATAACAACGTGTTATGGCATATATTTTAAAATTCAAACATAACTCTCGCCTTCCTAAAAATAAAAATATGGGTCACTTAAAAGTTTTCGAAATAAGTCACTCACAAACCGTTTTATGCAAACTAGTTCAAAAGGAAATGTTTACTAAACAATATTTTTTACTTCAGAACAAGGATTCTTTGCCTCCCAAAGATCAGTTACTCAATTTAAACCCTTTTATGGATAATGCTGGTACAATGAGAGTAGGTGGGAGGCTATTGAACTCAAATCTGACATATGATACCAAGCATCCAATCCTTCTCCATGCAAATCACTACGTCACACAGTTGTTAGTTCAATATTACCATAGGGTACTACTTCACGCTGGTCCACAGCTCATGTTATCCACCTTAAGACAAAGATTTTGGATTATTGGTGGACGTAACCTAGCCAGGAAAATTGCACGTCATTGTATAACATGCTGTAGATTTTCAAATAAAAGTATCCAGCCCATAATGGGTAACCTTCCCAAGGAAATACTTCACGCTGATTTCCCATTTCAGAATACAGCTGTTGATTATGCTGGACCAGTCATGATAGCGGACAGAAAAGGCCGTGGTTGTAGGTTATTGAAAGCCTATATATGTGTCTTTGTGTGCCTTACAGTGCGAGCAGTTCATGTAGAGCTTGTCACCGAGCTAAGTACAACTGGTTTTCTAGACTGTTTAAATAGATTCATCGCCCCTCGAGGTAGGCCTGCAAAGATTTTCTCTGATAATGGAAGGAACTTTGTTGGAGCTTGTAACGAACTAGCATTTTTTTTTAATTTAAAATCAAATGATATCTCACTATATGCAGCGGAAAATCAGATAGAATTCAAGTTTTCTCCAGCGTATAGTCCTCATTTTAATGGATTAGTCGCGGGCTGCGTCAAGTCGATTAAATATCATTTAAAACGGGTCATAGGTCTTACTAACTTAACTTATGAAGAATTGACAACAGCTGGAATTGTGTAAAGCAATCGTATTCATTTGACAGTTCAAAACGTACGATAAGACCTGTCAAACCCTTTGTTCTTTGCCATTTGACAGACCATACCGTATGTTTTGAACTGTCAAATGAATACGATTGCTTTACACAATCGCACCCCAGATTGTTGGTGCAGGTAGAGGCAATTCTTAAATCAAGGCCGCTCACTCCCCTCTATTCAGATCCTTCATGAGACGAACGATCATGATGACCGCTCCGCAGGTACATGACGAGGAGCAGAATAAAAACATTGCTACTCTTACGCGATACAAAAGAGTAGAACACCTAAAGTCACAATTTTGGCAAAGATTCAACAGAGAATACATTTCAGAACTTAAACGAAGAAACAAGTGGTGCAAGCCAGCAGAAGGGCTACGCCTACATCAAATGGTTGTGGTCAAGGATGACCGCTTGCCTCCCAATCGATGGCTGCTGGGACGCATCTGCCACATCTATCCCGGCACCGACGGCGTCGCACGCGTCGCTGATGTCACCACCTCATCCAGGAGAGCGTTCAACCGACTCATCCCTTTACCAAAATTAGAACCAGAGATTCCAACGCCGGCAGCATGTTAACGCGCAACACTAAACGCGGACCCCCCTCGTCCCTCAGCCTGCCGTGGGCTCCCTCACTTTTGCCTCGGCTGCTATCGTGCGCACGCGCGTCCCGCGTGATCATATATTCATTTTTTTTACGTATTCATACAATACCTTTGTAACCTTTTCAACCTTATCGAGTAAACCTGTATCAAGCAACATGATCGTCTTATTTACCACCATACTCCGTGCCTGCCAAATTCGAATTATGATTTTTTTTTTGTATTTTTCATTAATTTTGGCACTTTGGCATTATTTTATTGTTTCAAGGCTCACTCAATGATATACCAAAACAGCTATCTTCTCGCTTGTCTAGTTTTATTGTTGTTACACTTGTAGTTTATTATTCTTTCAGAGGCACAGTTCACCACTTCTAGATTCGGTAAACCGGTGATCATGATCGGCAGGCACCGATTCAACAAGTACAGTCGGTGCAAGGGCCCAAAAGTAAAATGGAAGTGTGTGAAATCGACCAATCGCTGTAAAGCTGCTCTGACCACAGTTGATGACGTCATCGTGGACTATAGCAACTGCCATAACCATTAATGAAGGATTTGAACATTATGAAATCTCACACATTATTAATGACTCGTGTAAAATATGTGACCAAACACTATAAAAACGAAACAAAATTATCTCTTATACCTTTTTATCATTTTGGTGGCGTGAATGATTTTAGTTAACAGGCCAGAGTGAGCTTCTTCTGGGTAAGCTAGCTCCATCGTAGTCTCTGACTATGCCACGTTTGGTCTAATCCGATGACAAGAGTGAACCCATTTAAAATGAAATAAAATAAAAAGTAAAAACCAACTTCAAAACCAAAATGCACTAAGAAGTCTCTCTATCACTTTGACCATCAAGCATCAACTATCACAGCACCGACTCCAGAAATAAATTGTTTGCCTAGAACAAGGTGGGTTCTGGAGTCGGTGCTCCTTTCAAGAGTCAAGAGTTTATTAAAGACTTTTTAGTGCATTTTGGTTTTGAAGTCGGTTTTTACTTTGTTTAAAAGGTAGTTTTATTTCTTCATTTTTAGTGATTATAGGAAAGGGGTGGGAGGAGGAGTTGCACTTTATGACCCTGTTCTCTTATGATTCTTTAGGAAGCTACAAATTACCTATTATAAGTTAATTCATTATAATTACTTAACTCCTAAGCGTTGAGGAGTTCCACCATCAGCTCAGCCCCACAAGATGTTGACTATCAGACGTAACAACACGTCAACATTAAGATTTTAGAAAAAAAATCCAATACGTGCCTTTAAAATTTGAAGGTTTCCCTCGATTACACCAAGATCCCATCATCAGATCCCGAAATGGAAAAAATGGGATCAACTAGAAGGTACACACTCTAAGTTTGCGAAAAAATTTTTCGAATCGGTCGTCAAACGACTGAGACATGAGGTAACATAGATACAAAAAAAAAACATACAGTCGAATTGATAACGTCCTCCTTTTTTGAAGTCGGTTAAAAAGGAACATATTATTTTTATATTTTTGATAATTCATAAATGTGTAAGCATTCAAGCATTGTTATATTTTTAACTATAGGTTTAACTTTAGGTTCCGTAGCCGAATGGCAAATAACGGAACCCTTGTAGTTACGGTAAGTCTGTCTGTCTACCTGTCTGTCTGTCTGTATCTTTGTCTGTCTGTCTGTCCGTCCGTATGTCACAGCCACTTTATTCTGTAACTATAAGCAATCACACTGTTGAAATTTGGTTAGAAGTCGTATCCTATTAACCGCTATACGAGTCTTATACAGAAAATAAAAAATAATGACATTTAAGGGGAACTCCCATACATAAAACTACAATGTTTTTTTTTGACCAACTTATGCGTGTCCCTATGGATAGGTCGTTTAAAATGGCATAGAGGTTTCTTAAACCATTTTCTTTTAAAGTCTAACGTTTGATAGATAGATGCTTTCAAAGTGGTAAAATCCCTCCCCCCTTCTAACTTCTAAACTAAGGGAGTGCAAATTACAAAAATATGTAATGTAGATAGTAACAAACACTTTCAACAAAAATTTGTTTGAACGGGATTAAACTGGTGGTTTTTCAGATATAGCACTTTTTTCACAACCGCGAACATAACTTTGTTCTTTATACAAACACTATGAAAAACAAAGTTACATTTGTTGTTAACAAAATATTGTGGTATTTTAGTTAAGTGGAAGTATATGGATTCCCTAATTCAGTTAAAATTGACACGAAACGCTCAGTGCGCGAGTCCGACTTGCACTTTGCCGGTTTTAATATTTTTGAAGTGTAGAATTGCATTATACTATATTGCATTATATTCTTAAGACGAAAGTCTTTAACCAATGTGTGTTACCAGTGATGGCATGCGGATCCGAAACATGGTCTCTAACAATGTGCTTCATAAATAAGCTCAAAATCACACAACAAGCGACGGAGAGGGCTATGCTGGGTGTTTCTCTACGTGATCGAATCAGAAATGAAGAGATATGTAGAAGAACTAAGGTAACGGACATAGCCTTGAGAATCAGTAAGCTCGAGTGGCAATGGGCAGGGCACATAGCGCAAAGAACTGATGGCGGTTGGGGCAGGAAAGTTCTAGATTGGGAGACCCTCAGTGTAGGACGTCCACCAACAAGATGGACAGACGACCTTAAAAAGATCGCAGGATCAAACTTGATGCAGACCGCTAGTGATCGGTCGCTGTTGAAAGCCGGGGGGGGGGGGGCTATTTTCAGCAGTGGACGTCCTTGAACTGAGAATGATGATGATGATGATGATGAATTGCATTATACTGCCTGTAACGAAATAAAGACGGAAAAGTATACATTTCGTTATTAATCTAGATACGATCTTATTTTTTTAATTCAGTGTAGTATCTATTATATGGTATTTTTCAAACATACTTTTTTTTGGTTTGGAATGCGGGTGTTGCCTGTTTTATGAGTGCTTTATTATTCTGAGCTTTTTATTTTGCTTTAGGGCCTATTTTCACAACCTTGCATTTTGGAATACCAGTTATTGTGATAGGAAAGCATCTCGTTTCAACAAATACTGTTAAATTAAAGGTCCTAAAGCAACGTAGGTGTACGTCAAGGTATCGGGCGGCTGCAGGGCGACTCTCACTACTGTATAACAGCCGCCTGTATAATCAGAAATACTTATTTAAGTAATAATAATTCTGTAAATGAACAAACACATTAAAATGAGTTTAACCTCGCAATCTAAGTAAACTAAAGCGAGAAATAAATATTAGACACCAATGTTTTTTTTCTTGTGTACTTTTGAGTACCTGATAGTTACCGTCCATATTTTTTGCTAATAATTAACCTTAAGCAAACACTCAATGTTTCTTTTCAAGCATTTTTGTTCCCTGAAAGCGATTCTGACTTTACCGTCTAGCTCAAACTTTATTTAACTGATTACTATTTGAAAAAAAATACAATTTTAAAATTGTTAAATCTGTTGTAAGTATGTGTTATTTAATTTTTGAGCAGTTTTCGCTACTTCACAACGTGGAAAACTACTGTTGGAGGTGGGACAGTATCGGTACTATCGGTTAAAATAAGGGACCCTACAGCATGGCCAACCGCAATTTTGATTGATGAAGTATCATTGATGGATGTGTGAGTGAATCGTTGATATTATTTTTCAGTGCCAACTTTTAGCAAATCCGTAAATGGGTTCCCGGTTCTTATGTTGGGGCACTATCGGTACAACACTTGGATGAATTAACCACTGGATATGAAACGCAAGAGCGAATGTATGAAAACATCATTAGCCAATTTTTGCGGGGCGGGGGGAGCTTGTCGTGTCAATTTTTGACATTTAGTGCATGGAAGTATCGATATTTTTTTATCGATATGTGTGGAACGAATGAATGAACGAATCTTTTGTAAAATTATATTTAATTTTATCATCAAAACAATAAATTACATTATGAACATGTAATGCACAAACCATCAAATGAACAATTGAAACATAGAAAGTCGTTTTATATGTAGTCCATTGAATGAGTCCCTCCAAGGGGGGTCTAGAGTGCGTGAGTTAGTAACGTAAGATGTTTCTTTGGATACATGTCAAGAATTCCTAGGTAATAAACATACTAAAACTCCGGGACACTAGGAGGAGCCCCGGAGTGGGGGGAGGGGGGGAAAGGGTCCATTTTTTCATTTTTCGCTTAAATCTCAAAAACGGTATATGTTAGGGAAAAACTTTCAAGGAAAAGTTGAAAGGCCATAAAAATATCTACAAGTTGTACCTGAATCATTTTTTCTATTCGCATGAAAGGTGAAAAATTCGAACTCCTAAACTCTCCTAAAGGCTTCCATGGAGGAATGTGTTTTTTTTTACTAATTATAGAACTAATTAAGAGCAATCTATCAGTACCGGTCACAAGTTGCACTTTTGAGCTTTTTGGAAGAAAAAAAATAAAAAGGTCAAGTTGCGTAACTACCCTAATATACTATTTTGACAATCAATTCCTCCTAAAGGCTTCTAGGAGGAATGTGTTTTTTTTACCAATGATTGACTTAATTAAGAGCAATCTATCAGTACCGGTCACAAGTTGCACTTTTGAGCTTTTTGGAAGAAAAAAAATAAAAAGTTCAAGTATCGTAACTACCCTAATAAAATTCAATTCCCCAGAAACGCCTCCGTGGTGGAATCTGGTATTTTTATCAATGATAGACCTAATTATGAGCAATCTATCTGTACTGGTCACAAGTTGCACTTTTGAGTTTTTTGGAAGAAAAAAATAAAAAGATCAAGTTCAGTAACTCAAACTACCCTAATATAATATTTTGAAAATCGATTCCTCCTAAAGGCTTCCATGGAGGAATGTGTTTATTTTACTAATTATAGACCTAATTAAGAGCAATCTATCAGTACCGGTCACAAGTTGCACATTTGAGTTTTTTGGAAGAAAGAAATATTTTTTGATCGATTTATGTGATAAACATGGGTATGTAGTATTGGGAAATTGTTTGAGCCAAAATCATTTATTACTGCGTGTAACTCAGAAACGGCTGCGAATAGAAAAAAATGATTTAGGTACAACTTGTAGATAATTTTATGGCCTTTCAACATTTCCTTGAAAGTTTTTCTCTAACATGTACCGTTTTTGAGATTTAAGCGAAAAATGAAAAAATGGACCCTTTCCCCCCCTCCCTCCACTCCGGGGCTCCTCCTAGTGTCCCGAGGTTTTAGTATGTTTATTACCTAGGGACTCTTGACATGTTTCCGAAAAAACATCTTACGTTACTAACTCACGCACTCTAGAACTTTTTATTCAATGGACTAATGAACGATCTGGCAAGTATCACTTAGTTAGTGTGAACTTCCTAAGACATTTCGAAACAGCCCGTTAGTACACAATATAGCCTTGCACCATTAAAATCCTCCTATGGGATAATTGAGCAGTAGATTTTTTGCGTTGGCATTCAATCACGCTTGGCGTAAATTGGATGCCAAATATTTGGTGATGTTTTGTGGGGATCCATTATGCCTCTCTTTGGACTGCTTCTACCTACTTTATTTTCCTAAATGGATCTACAGAAAATATGAAATCTATACTAATATTATAAAGCTGAAGAGTTTGTTTGTTTGTTTGTTTGTTTGTTTGAACGCGCTAATCTCAGAAACTACTGGCCCGATTTGAAAAATTATTTTTATGTTGGATAGTCCATTTATCGAGGAAGGCTTTAAGCTATATAACATAAAGATACGACTCACAAGACGACAGCAGCAATGAAAAATGTTGCGAAAACGGGAGTAAGATATTCCTTTTGAGAGCTTCCGCTGCGTACGCTGCGGAAACCGCTAAAGTTACACAAAAATTATGTATCACACAAGATTGTTCAGCATTAAGAGTTCTATAATAAAGTCCGCGACAGCGTAAGTCTATCTTTTATGGTTGACTTACTACAACCTTTTTTATGTTAATAAATTTGTAAAAAAATAATGCATCATTTTTAGAGGTGTATTATACACACAGGTATTTATTCTTATCAAAATAAATACATTCATCATCACGTGCATTTTATTTAGAACAAAGTTGCCCTTTATATCATTTGATTCCAATAAATATCTTAGGAGCTATCACAGTTTTAACATAAGTCCGCACCAAAATAATGTTCGCAGCTTAAGTACAACGAGCGCTTGCGCTAATTATATTATAAAGCTGAGTTTGTTGGTTTGAACGCGCTTATCTCAGAAACTGCTGAACCGATTTGAAAAAATATTTCTGTGTTAGATAGCTTATTTATTGAGAAAGGCTTTAGGATATAAAACTCACGCTGCGACGGGAGGGGAGGAAGCAAACTCAAAACGCGCGGACGAAGTCGCGGGGGACCGCTAGTAATATTATAAAGATGTATTGTCAAATATGTAGTTTAAAATTTTAAACCAAACTGTTGTATTTTTAAGATTACCTTAATCTACTTTCGAGTGAAACATTTTACAGATTTATTATTTTATTTTAAATGAATTTATATTAAAATTTTAATAAATGTTTATCGATATGATTTATCGACAATTGTCAAGCACAATTAAAATTAAACTGACAAGAGAACGAATGATAAACATATGATAACCCTACCGTATGAAGTATACGTTATCTTGTTGATTTTGTAGTAACTGACCACCACTTTTTTAAATGGCAATGTTACTTTTCTCTTGGAAAACACATTTTACTATTTTCATGAAAAATAACAGCTTTTTTAGGATAAAACGTTACTTACGGATGAAACTTAATATTTTTTGTCTTGCTGATATCATTTTTACACAAAAATAAGCCACATTTACCTATTTTTTCCGTCAATGTTTCTCACTGAGCTCTATCACCGTACTGACAAGACGTCACCTGTAAGTGAGGCCAAAAAGCCCGCTTCGTGGCTAAGGGGGCACAAGCGAAATTGCCCGTCATTGCGCGTCCAGTGGTTTATTCGTCCAAGGTACAACATCAAGCGCACTGCGGGCCCCAGAGCCGCGTGGGTCTGTGCCAAGTACCCAAAATGCAGAACTGGTCTTATCACTATCAACGGAGTAATAGCCAAAATCAATGGGGTACATACTCACTACTAATCAATAATTTCAATTTTAATGTTCTATCTCAAAAGTACCTATTCATATTATGAATTTTAAATATGGTTGATGTAAGACTAATGCAGTATTCAATGGTCACAAAGTGTAAATAAAAAAATGAAATACCTTTAATTTTTATTATGTAGTACTTTGTGTTGCAAATAAAGGAACTGATATTATATCAATATCAGTTCCTTTATTTGCAATATGGAATAACCGATCGTTTGAGAATTGTAATCATACTGCTTTTTGTCCTTCTTCTTCCTTCCCTATTGCCATCCTCGGTCGGGTCTTCTCACACATCTGCGCCAGGATATACTATCTCGGGTTGTCTTCTCGGGTATTTGGGCTTCCTCGAGGTCTCTCTTGATCTTAGACCACCAGGTGAGAGGTGGGCGGCCTATGTCTTTCTTTTGTTCAGGCAGGTTCAAATCGATTTGATCATACTGTAAACTGTATGTATGCATAATTATAATGATTTATTAGACAGTGTAATGTATCCTTCATATTGCTCATATGTAAATATATTTGCTTATTCAACGTATGAATGTAATACTAACATTTACATTTCAAAAAGATTTCATTATAACTATTTAATTTTCCGTCCATAGCTTTTATTCAATTGTACTTTTAAGTGCGCTTGTGATCTTGGAATAGTAAGTTGTAGTCTTTAATTTTAGTCTTGAAATGTATATCGTTTAATGTCAGCTAGAAAAAAAAACATATTTATATTGCTAATTCATTGTATGTAACTTGTCTTAGCTAATAATCTTTATGTTTGCTTATTACTGGTAGCTGAAGTTCTAGCTAGAGGCACTGACAAAAATTAGTAAAAAAAACTGATAAATGTAGCTAGCCTGCCTGACTAAGATCTGATTGTATTTTTTCTTCTATTTATTTAATCGAAATTCTTTTCCAGAGCCCGTGTTCACTACTTCGCGGTTTGGCAAGCCTGTCATCATTATGGGTCACTACAGGTTTAATCGAGATTATCACTATAAAGGAAATAGAGCCAGATGGGTGTGCGCTAAGTACCCAAGGTGTAAAACTACATTAACAACTGTAGATGACGTGATAATCAAAGTGAACTTGGAGCACACACACTAACGTTCCTGAAATATTATAATCATAAGTATTTAACGTAAATAAAACTTATAGGTAAATCGCGTAACTAAGACGTTTCTGATGTTCTTTTTGTCGTCTTCTGCCTCCAATTTATGTACTACGTATTATTATTATGAAATGCTTGATAGGGAAGGCTACAAAATTGACGTCAAAAATGTCTCGCTTTGCGGTCGACTCGTTGTAGAAGTATTTTTATGTTTCATTGCTTATCATTACCCCATGCTCGACGTTTCAGCCAAATTGCGCTGGCCGTGAGCACGAGCCAACCCAATTTGCATTGCAAAGGGCAAGTTAAAATCTTACATTTTATAGTCAATTGAATCATCACTATCAAACCAAGAACGTCCACTGCTGAACACAGGCCTCCTCGACAGTTTTCCTTAGCGATCACAAGCAGTCTGCATCCGGTTTGTTCCTGCGATCTTAAGGTGTATTTATATTTGACTGACGTGTCGTGTCGTGACGCATTGGAATGCAATTGGTTCCATACATTTAGTATCGTAACGTTTATATTAGAGTGATGTGACGTGTCGTGATGGAATCTGAACGTTTCCATACTAAATGTATGAAACCGATTGCGTCCTGATGCTTCACAACACGACACGTCAGACAAATATAAATCCACCTTTAACAAGGTCGTCTTTCCATTGTGTCGGTGGACGTTTTACGCCACGTCTTGGTTGATTTCCGCCCCAATGGTCATCAGTTCTTCGCGTCATGTGCCCTGCCCATTGCCACTTGAGCTTACTGACTCTCAGGGCTATGTCCGTTACCTTAGTTCTTCTATGTATCTCCTCATTTCTAATTCGATCTCGTAGAGAAACATCGAACATAGCCCTATCCATCGCTTGCTGTGTGATTTTGAGCTTTCTTATAAGGTCAATACATTGTTATAATAAATATAATATTCAAGATTTATTGTAAATGCAACAACTGATCATGAAGTCTCTCAGTTAAAATAAATTTAGGTATAGTTATACCAACTTACCATCGGGGATTGCCATGAAACTGATGTTGGGAAAACGTAACATTTTTATTTCATTTTTGTTTATTAGAGCCTGATTTCAGTACTTCGAAGTATAGTAATCCTGTGATGATCTGTGGGTCTCACCGCTATAATCTCAACCGTACTTCACAAACCAAAGACCCTTTACACACTGCGACTTTAAGCAGCGATGCAGTCGCAATGCTAACGTGCGATAGCATCGATGCAGCCGCAAAATATCAACCTTAAGACCCTTTACACACTGCTGCGACTATTAGCATCAATCCAGTCGTGATGTAGAAGCTGGAAATTGACAAATTATGTACTGAATTTTGGCGACTGCATCGATACTAACGCGCGACTGCATCGATACTAATTTTAATCTGTCATTGTGTCATTTCGTGAGTCGCGATGCTGAAGCGCGTTTTCAAAACGCGCGACTGCATCGATGCTAACGGTTGATTATCAGGTAATTAAAATCTATTTTATATAAAACATGCAAAAATGTGTATAGAAATGTATGTATTGTATTTTATTTATTTTTATATTATAATAATAAACTTGAGGTTTTTTTTTTAAAATAATATAGTGAGACATTTGGCTACGATGGTACCTGATGTGCAGCCTAAGATGGACTATGCCAGCCTAGTAACAGCCTAATCGCTTTTTTGGAAACGTTCACCTTGTAGTTGAGAGAGGACACTGCTGCTGGTAACGAATTCTACTCTCTAGCGGTACGCAAAAAGAAAGGGGGACTAAAATCGTTAGTTGCGTATTGTTGGGATCTCTACGAAATAGGGTTGAAGCCGCGCCCGCATCTTGTTTTTCGAAGATGAAAATGACGATGTCTGACCAGTAACATCCTATTCACTCTTCCGCTGAATATTCCCCAATCATAGTGTTTCGGGAAACCCTTCAGCTCATTACATTCCTTAGCCGTCCGCATCAGAAATGTTAATAGGTTTTTTTAGTGGGCTGTTGTAATCAAGACGTGCAATTAATTCGCACACTACCCGAAATGCAATCAGTGCAAATGCAGTCCTTTATGAACGACCGGATTTGGGCTTAGTACAGTTGTAGAAGCTGCACAGGGGTACTCGAAATATAGGCGGTACCTTGGAGAGGACACCAAGTTTCAGCTGCTATTTGTGCTATGAATTCGATGTACAGTTTGAACTTAATACTTACATATCAATACCTCTTCACGCTAAAACCGCTGAGCCAACTTACTATAGGCATTTATTCTTGTGTTTTTTAGTGCCAACGTTTACAACTTCGCGATACGGCAAACCTGTTATGATCATTGACAACCATCGCTACAACCGCCACAGTACAGGTTAACAGTAAAGGTTTCAAAGGAATCTGGAAGTTTGTCAAATCCCCCCGCTGCAAGGCAAAAGTAATCACATTCGATAACGTTATAGCTGGGAGAAAAATACACACTCACATTCTTAAGAGAAGCTACATAGCTTGCTTTCTGTGTTCTCCCGAGAAAATCGAAATCTAGAGCAGCCACGTCATTTAACGTAATTTTGGCCAGTAAATTACTTTTTTCGTGAATAAATTGTGTTAAATTACCATTATGTATTATAATATTATTTTTGCCAATTTGGACTAAGTGTTTTGTCGAGATTGTTTTGAAAAAAAAGGTGTGCTGCTGGTGGTGTGGAAAGTAAGACGGCTGCATATTGTTTTTTATATTTCTTTCCTAGGAAATTATACTACTATGATAGTAGGGTCCTTGTTTATATCACTTTTTCCTTACATTACTAGCCCACAATGTTCACTAACCCGAAGCTGTAACATGGTAATATTAATTGTATAAGTGCTCCCAGCTTGCATAAATAAATTATTTTTATGACAGTTCTAATTAGAATATGGATATGTGTGTACGTATACGTTGCCATTTTCCATTTATATGTGTGCGCAGATTTATACAAATTATATTTTACAGTGCCAATATTTACCATCTCACGGTATGGCAGGCCTGTGATGATCATCGACAGCTATCGCTACAACCACCACTGCAACAGTAGAGGTCTCAAAGGCATATGGATGTGTGTCAAATACCCAAGCTGCAAGGCAAAAGTTATTACAATCAATAACGTTATAGCTGGGAGCAAAAATACACACTCACACCCTTAAGGAGAAGCTACACTGCTTGCTTTCTGACCCGGGGAAAACAAAAATCTGTCGTAGCCTGCCAGATCTTTAACGGTCACACTTATAGTATTAAGCCACATCATTTTATGTTGATAAGTAAGGTACTTTTTGTAAATTATTTGTCAACTAACCCAAAACGGCCTATGATTGTCAAGGAATGGGCAAAGTATTATTTTGCGCTAATGGGACATGCCATATAAGTAAATACTTTTTTAAAAGAAGATGTGCGTGTGTAATCTTAAAGACAAATAAAAAAAAAAACACATTGCCATTCCTAAATTCATAAAAATAAAGTTAATTTGGTAATAGAAAAAGAAATTGGTTAAATAAAGCTATATGCTATTTCATAACAATAAGTCCTTATCTCAAAATAAGTCAACGTAAAGGCTGATGCAATTGAAAATATTTTAATATTCATTGTTTTTTTTATTTACAGTTAATTCAAGTTGTAAACTAATTGTGATATTTTTCTTCAAGTAATATAATATTTTAATCGCTTGCACACAACCAGATACACCGGAGTAAGAGACCTAAGGGTATCTGATTGTGTGCAAGATATCATAACATATATATAAAAACATAGTCAATAGTCTAAAAGAATTCAATAAATAATTAACCACACACTGATCACTCTCCCTATGCCAAACAACAATTGCGATCAAGGAGTAAACCGTTAGTTTCTTGAGCCCAGCAGAAACCACTACGTCAGACGCTTTTTAAAAAAATGCCTCTATTACCACTTATAATGATGAAATTGTTAAAACAAGATGTAATCACACCCAAGATTGATTAAGGCAAATTATTAAACAATGTATATATTAATTATATTCTTTTTCTTTTACTTGTGCTGTGCCCTCGCTAATGGAGTAATCACCATTCTTTTCTTTTTTTTTGCATTTCTCTTAATCTCCTTTTACGACGAGACTTTGGCTTTCTTAATCGAAATAACTTCTGCGATGCCTTCTTCTTCCCCCTTTTCCTTCTACATTTCCTAACAAGATAATATCTCCGAACCCCTCATGTCGTATCAGGTGTCTCATTATATTCACCCGTCTATTTAGGTACTATTAGTTTTAGAATTAGGATTGTGTTTTGTACTATTGACTTAATAATAAATAATGTATATTTTCATATCCAAACGAAGCAAGAAAAACGGTTTTTCAATATAAAATATATTTTCAGGTCAAGGTCCGATTCTGCTGCAATCAAGGAAGGGAAAACCGTTGCTTCAAATTAACGAGCACAGATACAATTGCAAGAGGATCACGGGCCCAAGAACCTACTGGACGTGCAATCAGGCCCATAAGGGGTGCAAGGTGTCCATCGTGACCCTTCATGACGTCATCGTCAAAACTAATAATGAACACAATCATGCATAATAAATAAACTTATAGATATTGTTAGTTTTATCCCATGCTGTTAGGCTTGAAAGGGTTGTGAGATTTGTATATTGATTAGTCCTTCAGATCCTTTTTTATATAACGACCTCCAATGTCTAAGTAATAGTGCAAATAATGAGATCTCATATCACTGAGTGCGAATGTAAGCAAGACAGCGACCTACACTACGTCTTCTCTGATTGCTTGCTTATGAAAGGCTTTTACAACACATTTCAACAATTTTTGATGGAGAATGGTAAATCATATTATGTGTGTGTGTGCGTTTTTTATTATAAACTGTTTGTGTCTGTAAACAAAAAAATAAGATAGGAATTTATGAAACGAAACGTTATTTAGTTAAATAATGGTTCAAGCTTTTCTTATGAATATGATTTTTTTGTGCGAGTACAGTATTATAATTTACTATAGAATTGTGTGTGTTTGTATGCAAGTAAATTGTAGATATAAGTTTAATAATATGATATTTTTAAAATATGAAATCTAAAAAAATAAAAATAAAATTAGATTCATAAATATAAAAGTGATACATAGCTATCTTTGCTGTGTCGGAAGTCTCGACATAGTTCCGTGTAAAACCACCAGGTGGCGCTCGAAAAATGCTGAGACAAAATTGGTGTTTTCGTGTATTTATTGAGAAGAATTTTTAAATGATGCTTAAAAAGCTACAAATATTTTTTAAGATTTATTAAAGAGATAGCTACGTAAGTTAAAATGATATATGATGAATTAGAAAATCATAAAATTGTAATTGTCGACGCGAAATGTCAAAAATGATACATCAGACTACGCCCGCTGGTTAAATTAGGCATCAACGACACGTTAAAATGACACATAATTACACTAAGACTAGTTATTGGTATTAATTTGAATAGTTTCCTTGTTATGTCACTATATTGATTAAAAGTATACGATTATCTGGTTTCCAGAATTTAAATTGATACAAAGGCCCACCGGTATCCACCCAAGACTCGAGTATGGCGGATTCGGATTCAACCTCAAACGAGACGGCGTCAACAAGTATTGGCTCTGTAACAAAGCCAGTAGAGGCTGAAAGTGTAATATTCTTACAGAAGGTAAGAAAATCGTATTGGTAAGGAAGAATCACAATCATTCATAAACAAAATACACTCTTACTAAAATGTATATTATATATTTATGTATAAAACTAACAATCTGTAAAAGTAATAAATATTTTTGTTTGCATTAAAAATAAATTCTTTGCGACAATATTTATGGCAAGACTAGGTATATACGTAATAAGCTGTGCAAATTGTAGGCTAAAAAGATTGTAGGAAAAAATCTTGTGAATTTCAGACATAATCATTAAATTAAATTAAACGTAATTCGGTTCATCCATTTTTATCTACGTTACCATAAACACCACAGACATAGATGTTAAAAAGATTAAATGTGGGATATAATATACATCTGTATATGCTTTGTGCACGTAAGGTAAAAATGACTGTATTAAAAAATGAAAATGACATAGATTGTACAGTCAGTCTTGTTTTATTTATTTATCTCATCATATACTTTTGTAGCTCTTTTTATACGTACTCCTTGTGGGTTAGACACTCAAAGCGAGCGCTGGATGCTTTTGCTTGATTCATGTTCAATATAATCTGGGGGCACGGCAGTGCCCCCACCAAGTCGAGCAAATAAGCGTCACGGCCGTACCATCCTTTTCTCGAAGCAATTCAGACCATTTTCGACTCCCTGTAACTTCGTTGTGGATAAAACTAGAAGACTGAAATTTTCAGTATCCATGCAGCATTGTAAAGACACGGTATATTTTAAATTTCATTCAATTTGAATCAGTATTTTAAGAATTACGAGGGTCAAACTGAAAGTTCTTAGAACTGGCCACTTATAAACAATATAATAAAAAAAATATTTTAAAATTTGAAAATAGAACTCTTTGCCAATATTACTGAGTATATATTTCATTCATTTGTCATTTGTTTTACGATTTGGCGGCAAATTGAAAATTGTCTGTGTCACGTCAACATGAATTTAACACGAGAAAATTTTCGTGCAATGATTTTTTATGACTTTCGATGTCATTTAAGTCAACAAGAAAGTTATGATAGACTACGATTGGCCTTTCACGATGAAGCCCCATCGCGTGCGACTGTTTACAACTGGTTTAATGAGTTTAAACGTGGTCGCACTAATCTCACTGATGATGTACGTGAGGGACGGCCTTCTACGGCGACGACTGAAAATAACATCTGTGTTGTGCGGCGTATGATAGAGACTGACAAAAGAGTGACCTATCAGCAGATTCGGACAAGCTTAGGCATCGGTATGAGTCAAGTGCAAAAAATCCTCCACGAACATTTAGCGGTCAGGAAGCTTTGCGCCCGGTAGATACCTCATAATTTGACTAAGGCTCAAAAACTCCATCGTGTGGATTGGTGCCGTAAAATGATTGAAAGATTTAACGGAGGTGACTCAAATGCTGTGTTCGACATACTAACAGGTGACGAAAGCTGGATTTACTGTTATGATCCTGAAACCAAAAGACAATCTGCTCAGTGGGTGTTTCCTTTCGAGGAGTTGCCAACTAAAGTGAAGAGAGATCGAAGTGCGGGAAAAAAAAAGGTGGCCTCGTTCTTTGGAAGGATAGGTCATTTCGCCACAATTGTGTTAGAGGATCAAAAAACAGTTTCTGCAGAATGGTACACTACCAATTGTTTGCCACTTGTCTTGGAAAAAGTTCGAGAGAAACGACCTCGCAGTAGGATCCTCCTTCACCACGACAACGCCTCGTCGCACACCGCCAAGCGAACGATCGACTATTTGGCGACATCAAACGTTGAATTACTGGGTCACCCGCCGTATAGCCCCGACCTCGCGCCTTGTGATTTTTATTTATTTCCAAAAATTAAAGAAAAACTTAAAGGAAAGCGGTTTATGAATGCTGAAGAAGCGGTGGCTGCGTATCGCGATGCCATTGAAGAGACCCCTAAGGACGAGTGGGCAAAGTGCTTTTCCCAGTGGTTCCATCGCATGCAGCGGTGTATTGACGTCAATGGACAATATTTTGAAAAGATATAATAAAACTAATAACTGGCTAATGTAATCAGTTTTTGATTTTCTAAGAACTTTCAGTTTGACCCTCGTATAACGGGTCAAATTTCTTAATTTTGTCACTCACTGACTCACCGATCATCAAAATTCTAAGGCACTTCTAGCAGACCTAGAAGCTTCAAATTTGGAATACAAGTAGTGTTTGGTGTACGAATTAAGGAAAAACTAAAAAATCTAGAATAGACCACAAAAAAAAATAAGCCCATACAGCCAAGTCTTCAGTGAAATTTTCAATATTGGCTTTATTCGTAACGATGTTTTACGGCAGTTATTATTATTGCGTGCGAAGCCGCGGGTTTAAGCTATTCCCATATAAATATAGGCGCATGGTAGTGCCCCTGCCAAATCGAGCAAAAATTGGTATTCCCGTCATGAAAACACGTGTAAATTAAATTATTTAATGCAAAAAACGTACCTACGTGCGTATTCGTACTTATTACGAGTGCGTAAGGTTGTAAATTAATTATTATACCACGCGCTGCGATGCTAGCGAGTGAGCGCGGGCCGTTACTACGCGCTGCGCGGTGCTAGCACGAGGGCGCGGGGCGGGGACAGTGGCGGGGCGCGCGGAAAGGTGAATGTCGCCGAGCGAGCTGTCGCGGTGCTAGCGCGAGGCGAAAAGTTCATAAGTCAGAGAGAGAGCTTTCAGAAAATTCGTTGCTGGTAGATATATACAATAAGTAGGAGGTACCGAAAAGGAAAAAAGTAAAACTGTCTACAAAATACAAAAAGAAATGAGATCCCATCAAAAACAACACTTGTCAAAAAAACCAAGTCTCGCAACTCAGTTGTTCTGCGGTAAAAAGTTGTGAGATCCATGTAATACCAAGTTGGTTATTAATTTATTCAGTCTCCACTTAAGCGACTTTCTGTCTTAATACGTCCAGTCTCTAGGACCACGATCGTGGTCCATAACAATTGAAAATCAGTTGTGTCTGGAATCTCCGTACTCGAAGCATTAAGTTGTTACGTAATAATTAACAGCATCTTATAGTGACGCATATCAATATTAAAATTCTTTAATGTTTAATATAAATATATTGAGACTTGGCCATCGCACTAAATAATTGAATTTACATGTGTTTTCAGGCGATTGAATTTACACGTGTTTTCAGGCGATGGCCAAGTCTCAATATATTTATATAAAACATTAAAGAATTTTAATATTGATATGCGTCACTATTAAAAGACTGGACGTATTAAGACAGAAAGTCGCTTAAGTAGAGACTGAATAAATTAATAACCGACTTGGTATTACATGGATCTCACAACTTTTTACCGCAGAACAACTGAGTTGCGAGACTTGGTTTTTTGACAAGTATTGTTTTTGATGGGATAACGCTTACAGGGCGCTGTTGCGGCTGCCCCGCTTCTGTAGCGCGTCGGGGATGTTCGCTGTAACGCACGTTGATGGCTTCTTTGCGACAATGCGCAGGCGAGCAGCCTCGATAGCGCGGCGGATGCGGGCCAGCGGCAACAGCCTCCTGACTGTAGTCGCAGGGCGGATGGATGGTCCTTTCATGCGACACTGGATGTCACTACACGCACCGGTGCCCAGTAATAATTACATTTACTAACATAGTCACTACGCAATCTTTGTTTCTAACAAACTTGGACTGATTGTAATTGTCTGACATTGAAATAAATTATTATTATTTACAACCAAGATATAAATATTTATTATGGTGTTTATAAAATAAGATTTATGTATTTTTAAGTAATTTAAGCCAATTTTACCAACGTCAGATAAGGAATATTCGTAATATTTTTTGTCGAGAATCTTTTCTACATTAGGTCTTTAGAAAATTTGAAGTCGTAATTCAGTGGCTGAGAGTCTTTCATTGTTTGTAAATAGTCAATTGTAACAAGTCGATAGGGGCTAATAGTGTGAGATGTGTATACAGGGTGTTGTTTTGGT
This sequence comes from Pyrausta purpuralis, assembly GCA_963924145.1. Lineage (NCBI taxonomy): Eukaryota > Metazoa > Arthropoda > Insecta > Lepidoptera > Crambidae > Pyrausta > Pyrausta purpuralis. Next base: position 29,305,247 of record OZ001643.1, read on the forward strand.
CAGCGACGAGCGACTCAGGGGTGGCTGTAAAAAAACGATACTGATGTCAATTTTTTTTTGAAATGAATCAACTCACAAAATCTTTTTTTTAATGCGGTACAGCAATCGAGTTAAAACTACCAACACCAGGTAGCCTCTTCGTAGCTTACTAGCTACGGCGTAGTATTTCGTAGATAAGCGCTAGCTACGCGCTAGGGTGCGAGTTTTCCCATCCGTTTTGTATTTTTTTGAATGTTGTGAAGAGGTTTTCTTGTATAAAACTTGCTCAGAATTTAAAGAAAACATTTTTTTAGAATAAACGTAGCTAATATTATCATCTCTGAGTTGAATGTCACCGACCAAAACAACACCTTGTATGTGTCAGTGCAGCCTATTAATTATATAATTTTATATTGCAGGTTATTCTGTACTTAAAAGGTATGCCTTTTAAGTCCTCCTGTTCCTTGTATCGTATCCGTCAATACTAAGGGTTGTTTTATGAGTTTACTTCTGTTGATATTCCTCTATATATTTTTGTCGTCGGCGTCATGGAGAGTGGCGTCGAAATTAACATCTACCGCAGTGCGAATCTGGTCGGACCATCTTATTGGGCTTCCAGTGCTTATCACCATCACTGTTTTTTTTTTTAATTTAGAACCTATTTTTCACATCCCAAAAAGGTAACACAGTGTTGATAGTCAACGGGCAAAGGTTCAAGAAGACATCTGTCTAGAGATGTACCGGATAAACTTATGGTTTAATTAAGATTTTCTGGTACAAACACTCTCTAACTTATATCTTTGCTTTGATTTCGTTTGGTTTTTTATTTTGTTTTAAGCAATATTATAAATTTCTGAGTTATCATCTCTAATTGCTTTATTTACACCAGTTTGTGACTTTTGCAGCTAGTAAATTAAACATTGATAAATAAATAAAAACTTTTTAATTTATAGCGGAGTATGTTACCAAAAAACATTGTTTTTGGTAACATCTCCGCTCTCTCAGGCTCTCTCTCTAAAGTCCTGAAAAAAGACGGACAGACTTTCAAAAAGCAAGAAGAGAGAATCGGAATGATAATTTGGAGATATAACAAGCAGAGCACAAGGTGTAACGCCAGTCTGGATCGTCGACACCTAAATACCGAAATGAGTATAAAGGAGGAGATGCACCTCATTGGAGAGTTTTTTTTTGTTTATACACTAGCCATAAACTACACACTTAAATACCTACCTAAACTGTGTAGGTACTTTATAAACAGTAGTTTTTGATTTATATTTTATAGAATACTGAAGCTAGTTATCAGCGCAAGGTAAGACCACAACTTGTTCGCTGTCAATATTTAAGAATCTTAATTTTATTTTGTAGTTATTAAAATAATATTTTTTTAGTTTCTGTACCTTGAAAAGAAATAAACAGAACCCTTAGCTTACACTAGTATCTATAGTTAGTAGTAGTATAATTATCTTTGTTGTTTTTATACTACTGCTTATTTAACTTCTACAATTCTAATTAGAACCTCACATTGCATAAATTAGACTCATTGAAAATAAAAGTCAAAAAGTCAGAAAACAAGGAAAAAAAGAATAATCTTTATGAATAAGCAAATTTTTAATGTCGTGTTGTATCTGGAGGTTAAGACAATGGCGAAAGATTGGAAATAGCTTCACCAACAAAAGCTGAGCTATTAAATTTAATAATGGTGACCAAAATGCAAATATTACATGGTATTTTTTTTTCTAGCATCATTCGTTACTAAGCGGAACGGCACTAAAGTTCTCATCGTAGACGGTAAGACATTTAACAAGCAGGATGGTGCAAGGGACGGCAAGACAAGATGGCGGTGCAACCAGCGACATTACGGCTGCAACGTACGCGCTTGGACCGTTCAAGACGCTGTTGTAAGGATCACAGGAGAACATATTCATTGAAATTATAGGGTTTAAGAGAACAGTGTGGCTGAAGGTGTCGCAAATTTGGGGTGCAATGAAAATACAGAATGGTAAAGACAACTTGTACATTGGACCGGGAGTGAAGACAGATAAAATAAGTGTTCATTCAAATATAATTTAGGAATAAATATACATGTCGTAATCTCGTTTTGTTATTACTTTAAAATATTATAATTCAAAAACAGTGATTTTGTGATACAATTTCCGAAAATAGTAATTATTTATTTATTTAAACGATTAATTATACTCAAGTATATAAAAAGTGTAAAAAGTCAACCGATTCATTTGATTTTGAGTGAGTTATTTGTTTTGTAGTCAGACAATATTAGATTGTGGTTTTTGTTTATCGGGAGTCTTCAAGATTTTATTGCAACCGATATTTTCTGTCCAATGGATACCCAGTCGGTAATGAGTAATGGATTCCGAGTATTACAAGACACATAGGTATTGTAGTAAGAGAAAACAAGGATGTTCAGCTAAACTGGGAACTAATGAGTACAAGAGTATGACCCAACTAGAAGAGAATAAGCCATAAGAAGGTTTACGGTTTCTGAAATCTCGCCAACTTACTGGTATTGCATTAAGTAGAGACTGGGCTGCAAAGCAAGCGTGCGAACTGATAGGGAGCAGAACCTTATTAGCGTTAAGGGGTATCACACACATGACCCGCCGAAATACGTAGTACATTCTAGCGGAAAGTTTATCAAATTGAATCCATGAGTTAAGTCGTTTGAATAACTCGGAAGCCAAAATTGTGTACTATTATTTTGGCGCACAGAAAGTTCGGAAAAAAATCAAAATCAAAAACTATTATATAGGATATAAGATATTTTTTTATAGGAAGTTTAAACGAATAATAAAGGAAATTAATATGTAATCACTGAATAGAGAAGACAAGATCTATTTCAATTTAGGGATTAAAAAACATCAGTAGCTCTATTTTCTATTTTAAAAACTTTACATGTAAACCTCGTATTCGTAATCCATACCTACTTACCGCTTTGATGTGATGTTCTCAGTGAAAGTAAATACATCAATAAATAAATAAACACACAAAGGTTGAAGAAAAGCGTTAGTCCGTATCAGTGAACGAATTAACGAATATATTGCATATAATAAATATTCATATTGGGCAAATAAAAAGCCCGAAATTTTCTCTAATTGCAACACTAATACCATCCATTACAGAATGCACAGGATTCAGCATCTACGGGTCTCTCGTTAATATAGTTATTTTCAATATTTACTCAGAAAGCATAGTTTTTTTTAAATGTTTACTAAGTAATTATAATTTTAAATTGAAATAGCTTTATTTGTAACTAGCGGTCCCCCGCGGCGTTGCCCCCTGTAAAGTTCGGATTTTCAGTAAAGTAATTCGACACAAAACACACATATTTTCATTGTAAGTAAGATGTCTGCAACCGCAGTTAGTGCAAGTTCGCGTTGTAGTTACTTAAGCTACGAACATTATTTTGGTGCGGAGTTATTTTAAAACTGTGATAGCTTCTTAATCATGTAATATACAGTGAAATTTTGTTTTAAATGAAATGGCCATGATGATGAATATTTTTTTTTAATTATTATTATTTAGTATGGGTTCGCTCTTGACTCCAGTCCAAGCCTAATGCGACTAGGACGAAGTCGAAGATGAAACGAGCTCGCCCAGAAGAAGCTTGTTCACTCGAATTTTGAAAAGATTCGGATTGTAATCCCTTGGAAACACCGACGCGGGCAGCGAGTTCCACTCCTTTGCCGTGCGCATTATAAATGTTGACGAGAAGCGCTTAGTTCGAAACAGCGGTACATCGACAAGGCAAGGATGGTATCCCGCGGTACGCCTAGACGAACGATGGAAAAAGGGGGCTGGAGGGATGAGCTCATGGAGCTCCTTCGCACACTCGCCAAAGTAAAGTCTGTAAAATACAGCTAAGCTGGCAACCTTGCGGCGATGGGCTTAGCTATGGAGCTTATCATTCACCAGTTTGTCGTCACCTATTAATCTTATGGCTCTGCGTTGCACTGAGTCGAGTGCTTCAAGCTGGTACTTGGTCGATCCATCCCAGAGGTGACTGCAATACTCCATGCAGGACCGGACTTGCGCTTTGTAAAGGGTCAAAAGCTGTTCAGGCGTGAAGTATCGCCTCACTCTGTTCAGGATGCCAAGTTTTTTAGCAGCAGTTTGTGCTTTGAGCTCAATGTTGGGGCCAAAATTGAGATCAGCCGACAACTCCATACCCAGCAGCTCTAGATGGTCGGTGACAGCAACGGGCGTACCCCGGAAAGTTGGAGTATGTAGGAAAGGACTCCTCTTTGCCGAAAACAGACATGCTTGAGTCTTTTTGGCGTTGAATTCGACACGATTGTCATCGCTCCACTGCGAGACACGGCTCAGGGTTATATTTGTCCGCTCGACCATGGCTCCCCTCAAACGACGCACTTCATCCCCACTGGTCCCCGCGCTGGACAGGTATCTCTCTGTAATTGTGCTGTCGTCAGCGTATCCAACGATACCTGGCTGAAGCAGGTCGTTGATGTGAAGCAGAAAAAGAGTTGCAGAGAGAACTGACCCCTGAGGAACTCCGGCATTAATAGCCCTAAGGTCAGATGAGCAGCCATCTACGACTACTCTGATCGACCGGTCACTCAGGAAGTCTGATATCCAGCTACAGAAATCAGCAGGGATGCCGAAAGCTGGAAGTTTATTGAGCAAACCTGCATGCCAAACCCTGTCAAAGGCATTCGAGATATCAAGCGAGACAGCCAATGCTTCGCCGTGTTTCTCGATGGCTTCGCTCCAGCAGTGCGTGACATAGGCAAGTAGATCTCCTGTAGACCGTCCCCGGCGAAAACCATATTGACAGTCACTTAGGAGATCATTATCTTCTAGGTAAGTCAGCAACTTACTGTTTAAGACCCTCTCCATTACTTTACAAAGTAAGGAGGTTATGGCGATCGGTTGGTAGTTGGCAGGGTCAGCTCGGCTACCTTTTTTAGGTACAGGCTGTACATTGGCGATCTTCCAAGATTTCGGCACTTGTTTCAGTAGGAGAGAGAGGTGAAACAGGTGTGTTAACACGAGAGACAGTTCAGGTGCACAGTGCCTCAGAACTCTAGCTGGGATGCCATCAGGTCCGCTGGCCTTATGCACGTCCAGATTGCACAACACCCTCCGAACCTCTTTGACGTGAACTGCAATCTCGGGCATCGAGGAGTCGCATCGAGGTATGGTGGGTGGTTCTTTGGAGCAGGAGTCCAGCTGGGAATTGCCCGCGAAGATAGAGACAAATAGATTTGCCTTCTCAATTGCAGTGTAAGCCAACGAGCCATCTGGTCTCAGCATAGGGGGCAAAGATGGACGACAGAAATTTGTTTCCGCTGCCTTAGACAGGGACCAAAACTGTTTGCTACCCGGAGGATGTGATGACAGCTTGGCCCCTATGCGTCCGACATGCTCATATCGGGCCTTACGCAGGGCTCGCTTAGCAATCTTGGCGGCAGAGTTAAAGGCTCTTTTCCTCATGCGTACTATTTTCGCCCCGGCCTTACAAACTTATTTTGATAAGAATAAAAATACCGTTGAAAATAGAACACATTTTGCTATCGAATTTAAGAACATAGAAAAGTTTATAGTGAGTCAACCATATCAGATAGACATACTCGTATGCTGTCGCGGAATTTATCGTAGATCTTTTAAAGGGATCCAATCCCGTCATACATGATTTTTGTGTATCTTGAACGATTTACGCTGCGTACGCAAAGGTAGCTATATATATATATATATATATATATATATATATATATATATATATATATATTTTCTTACTGATATTGTACTAAGGAAAAACTCGGATGCAAAGCAGCAGTGAGAACTGACATGGAATAAAACTTTATTGGTATTAAGGGATACCATACGCATGATCCACCGAAATATGCTGTTCATAGCGGAAAGTCCATCAAATTGGATTGAAATCAGATGCTTATTATAAGTTCACAGTTAATTCTAAATAAGCTTGGTGCAAAATAAACAATTTTGTTGCTTTACACACTTCAAACGTCACACAAGCACATTGCTCGTCATAGCACATGTTCTATGTCGATCTTGAATTCTTTGTCCTTTTGTGCCGGATAACACGAGCGGGATTTGGTGCGAAGTCAGACAGTCGGTCGCCCGTTTGTGTCTTGATGTTGGACGCGTAAATGAGAAACTCCTATGTCAGGTTTCAGAGTAACAGCCAACCCAATGTTCTAATGTGGACTGTGTTGTGTGCGGTGAGGTGGCCGTTAATTGTTCCAAGTGTTTTCTTCAGTGTTCTTTCTTGAGTGTTCTTTCTTGAACGTTCTTTCTTGAATGTTCTTACTTGAATGTTCTTTCTTGTGTGTTATAAGGCTCTTCCTATGTTGCTCAGGTGAGATGTTTCTTCTAGCCGCCGCTGGATCGAACTCCAAAGTGTTCTTCCTAGAATGTTCTTTCTTCTGTGTTCTAGGGCTCTTCCTGTTCCTTAGGAGAGATGGTTCTTCTAGCTGCGGTTGGTGGGTCTCGTGGGACTCATTTTCTACGTGTTCCTGCCCGTGTTTTATACAGTTTTGTGGCCAAATGTGTGAACAGGAAGTCAATGGGAGCGAGAGGTGAGATGGCACGCGCGTGATATTCGCGGTCAAAAGGCAATACCGTAAGGAAAGCCGCGTGCCATCTCATGATCAGAAAGAGAGAGGAGATGGCCGCTCGTGATGTTCGCGGTCAAAAGGCAATACCGTATGGAAAGCCGCGTGCCACCTCATGATTACAAAGAGAGGGGAGATGGCCGCGCGAGATATTCGAGGTCAAAAGGCAATACCGTATAGAAAGCCGGTTGCCATCTCGTGATTAGAAAGAGAGGGAAATAGAGCGGGCTTATATTTTGATTTAATACCGGCAATACCGTAAAGAGAGCCGCGTCCTATTTCCCTATGATTCTTCTAGTCCTCGCTAGCCTATACGAGGGTGTGTGCCTACTAAATGTGTTTCCTATACCCCCGGCTGTTACTTTATTTATTATAACAAATATTTACAATAAGTTTTTTAAACAAAACTAATAATTACACTATTTTACAAATTAAACATCAAACAACAAATGTATACTATTTTACATATTTAGACGCCGTCCTGTACACCTTTAAATAATGTTTTGAACTTGGATTTATATGTACTCAGCCTCTATGATTTGCAATATAAAGTTATCTATCTTCCTGTTGATTTATATGTTTGGTAAGGTAAGGTAAGTTCAAATATATTTTTTGAGATTTATCAATATGAAAACCTAGTAACGACACGTTTGGAGCTTAGAGCTCCCTGACTACTGAACCAGCGATCGCGGGTTTGAATCTCGCAAGGGGCAAATTATTGTGTGATGAACATGAACATTTGTTATATTTTGACATATGTTTTCCAGGTTTAATTTTGCCTCATAAAATAGCGCTATGAGGGACAGCTGAAGGTAGGAGTGAGTAAGAAGATTAATGAACAACAAAATCGCGGCAAGTCGCCTCCGCCTGCTTAATAATCTGTGCCATAATCGACCAAACTCAAAAAATATATTGTCAAAGTCAAACAAAATGTGTCAATAATGAAAAAATAAGTGTCATTAGGTTTTGTATGTTTGCAGATTTGAAGAAATTGTTAAAAATTAGACCAATTGTATTTTTTTTTAAATCAGCGACCATAATAAACACGCTTTTAATGTTTAGCTAATCTTAAAAATATGGAAAGCGTTTTTATTTTAATAATAGAATGTGACTCAATTATCTTTAACTCCGTGTCTAAATGTAGCAATTAAAACTAAATTACTTTCCACCATAGGGATGGAAAAGCTATTTTCCACCCGCCTATCTTCACATGAAAGTTCAATTTTCCGAACAGACGAAATGAAAAACAATTTTCATATGTCAATATCATAACCCATGTGTTATTTTCTACTCAAAACAAAATTCAGTTTTATAAAAATCTTTAACTAACTAGTTTATTTATATAATTAATTTGTTTGCTTTTGTAAAGCTCATTAGTTATGGACCAAGTTTAGGACCATTTGGTACGTTTAAGCCACATCTTACAGTATAATTTGTTTCCTAGTGAATGAGTCACATATTTAAGGATCATGAAGGTTGTAAAAGTTTTATTGATTTATTCGGATATCAGGTTTCTTTACAAGAAATACCAAGTACAATAGTCCAATAAAGTTGTACAAGTATAAATCTACATTAGAAAATATGTTTTCTTAATCAAAATATTATGCTTCTGTTACGCTTACTAACATAGTTTAACTTCACATAATCTGACAAGCTTTAAATATCCTCTGTCATCAAGTCAAGTAAAATTGCTTTAATTTCTCTTTAATTGCTACTTTTAAAGACCATGTCATATCTCTCGACTAATCGTCTTATTAATTTTCAGTGGGCGAAATAATAATGTTGAAGAAAAGTATGAACACCCTGCTATTGGGTGGTTACACATACAATCAGATGACGAGGTCGGTCGCCGGTCTCCGCTGGCGGTGTACTATGTATGAAAAGGGGTGCTCTGCTTCAGTGTGTACCAACGAATATCTAGTTCCATTGAAGTTTACGAAAATCCACACCCATGACAAGCCGATGCTCACGAATGTAAACAAACTTTAATATTTTATGACTTTGTTGTACCTACTTAAGAAAAAATGTGCATGGAATATAGTAATTTAGTATTCATCATCATCAGTAGCAGCTAAAAGACGTCCTCTAGTGAGCATAGGCCTCCCCACAGTTTTTCAAGTAGTCTGCATCCAGTGCGTATCCAAAAAATTGTAATATTGCCTAATTAATATAAAAGATTAACGAATAATTATTAAAATATAATTAATATTAATATTTAAATATTTTCAGCAAACAGTGTTGACTAATATAATTCAAGATTTAGAAATTATTGTAGAGTAAAATTCATTGTTTAGTTGTTAAGTAAAACGTGATTTTGGTGAAATTAATTGATCTCATGTGTCATTTATTTTTAACTACATTATTAACTAAGTAAATAGGTTCTAATAAATATTACTCAGTTTTTTTATGGAATCAGAGAGATACAAACTGTTTTTTCGATATCCCATGATTTCTTCTGCACGTTTTTAGAATAAGCGCGTTCAAACAGGTCTTTAGATATATTTCCGAGTACCTTAAGCATATTTTTCCTAATCAAGTCAATTAATTTACAGATCCGGTCTACATAACAACTAGCCGTGGCAATGACACTCTCGTGATAGGTAAACATAGATACACGAAAGAATATTGCGTGAAGCAAGGAGATAGCTTGAAGACAAGATGGCAGTGTACCAAGAAGAATTTTGGCTGCAAAGCTTATGTGTATACTAGAGATGACGCTCTGCTCAAATATGAGGGCATCCATAATCATGTTATTGAATAAACTTATATAAAATCTGTTTTTATTCAAATTGGTTATTCGTCATTTTTCGTCTTAGCTACTGTATCAGATAATTAAAATATTTGTGAATAGTTTTGGATGTGTACCATCTAAGTAGTTGAAATAATAAACTCTACAATAATCAAAGTTGACCATGGGATGTGCACTCTATGTCTCTGGATAAATTAAAAGCCGTATCATCCGAAATTCTAGTGTGATTTTATTAAATTGTATTGATATTGTTTTTTTTTGTTTTTTCATTTGTTTATTGGTGTTATAAATAATATGATATTGGTCATAACAAATAATATTATTATAAGTCTAGTTTTTACTAAGCACCGCCATAGTAAACAAAGCACGTGGTAGGATACTGTAAATAAATACAATTAGATCTTAAAAAAAGGTTTCCAAGAATTTTTTTGAGTTCTTCATACAAACTAGAAACAGCTGATCGGCACTCTAGTATGGGAAAAAGAAATCTTTTTTTGGGATTACGATGTTTTTTTTTTTTTTTTTTTTTTTTTTTTATACTTATACTTTATTTATTTATACAACATTTGCTATAACAATTTAATAAGAAGATATAGTACTAGAATCCAAATTAACAGTGTGCAGCCGGCACTTAAATTAGGAAAATCCTGTGCTATAAGCGCCAGCTTTCTTCCCAGGGCACAAGTAACGTTTTATACATATTTAATTACTATAGCATGCAAACTTATTCTACACCTGTGTGTGTGTGTGTGTGTGTGTGTGTGTGTGTGTGTGTGTGTGTGTGTGTGTGTGTGTGTGTGTGTGTGTGTGTGTGTGTGGGTGTGTGTGTGTCTGTGTGTGTGGGTGTGTGTTGTGTGTGTGCGCGTGTGTGTGTGTGTGTGTGTGTTGTGTTGAGTTTATGAAATCGTTTCTATTAGTTTTTCTGTTTCATCATACGACAAATTGATTAACAATTTTGAGACTAAACCTTTGCAATCGTAGGTATTAACAGTATCAAGAGATATGTAGCGATTTATTTTATTATAAATGTAGCTACACAAAAATTTGAAAAATCTTTTTCCAAATACAGTTCTGCATTTGTAACGCTGAATTCTATAATATCTTTTGCTACGTTGATTAGCCTGCGCCGGTAAATCTTGGCAGTGTAATTTGGCAATAGAGTGTTGTTTTCTAACAATTTGAAGCAAAAATAATTGTCTTACCGTTAGCACTTGACAATATTCATAAAGATCTTTGGTAGGGAAGAGAAACGACTTACCAGTGGCAACTTTTAACACTACTCTTTGGGCGCGCTCCAATTGTATAAGGTGACTTTTACAAGCACCACCCCAGGAGGTAATGCAATAAGTGATTAAACTTTGAAATAATGCATAATAACCTGTCTTTAGCACCAGTGGATCTGCTATTTTTCGCAATATTTTGAAGACGTATATAAGTTTACGCACGCGGCCAGTGAGTAATTCAATATGTGAAGTGAAATTTAACCTGTCATCAATAAGTACCCCCAAATATCTTACTGATGAGGTCCTTTCTAAGCGAGGACAGCCGCAACTTGAAATTCCCTCAATATTTCGGCAAGTGTGATAATGTGCTGTTAATGTGTAGTGAGGGAGGTCAATTGCACTTGGTTTTCTTATGCTAAATGCTATAAACTTAGTTTTGCTGACATTGAGGGATAACAAGTGAGCGTCTAACCATTTCAGAACCCTATCAAGTCCAGCTTGTGCCAGCCTAAATGTCTCTTTCCATGTTTTATCTGAGAAGACTAGTGCTGTATCATCAGCAAAGGCAAAAATTTTACCATTATTTAAATTTAAATTACACAACTCATTCACATAAACCGTAAAAAGAGTAGGCCCAAGAATACTTCCCTGTGGGACACCACATTCCACCATCAAGTCATTACTAAATTATTCCCCAATTTTAACCCGCTGTGTTCGATTAGAGAGATAACTTTGAAATAGATTTAATTGCTTATCTCTGACACCAAAAAGTTCCAGTTTTTCACAAAGCTTAATGGTCGAGACAGTATCAAACGCCTTGGCCAGATCGAGAAATACAGCTACACACTTACAGCCACTATCCAAAGAGTCAGCAATATGATTGGAGAGTTCATGAACCGCGTCATTAGTGGATCGGCCAATTCGAAAACCGAATTGTCTATCCGAAAGCAGGTTGTTCTTCTCGAGATAGTTTATGAGACGTTTATTAATTATCTTTTCAAACACCTTAGACATTGCAGGTAGTATAGATATTGGTCGGTAGTTATGAACACTGTTACGTTCTCCAGCTTTATAGATTGGATGGATGAGAGCTTTCTTAAGATGGTCTGGAAAAACACCAGTATTAATGCTAATGTTTATTATGTAAGTAAGAGGCGGGGTTAGATAACTAACATACCGCTTGAGAATGTTTGTCGAAATTCCATCAATTCCAGCAGCACAATTACTACGTAGAGATTTAATTGTCTGTTTAACTTCACTTTCGTCAACTTCCAGGAATACGAATGAGTCATGTTGGGGCCTAGTGTATGTGAATGGTCTATCACTTCTTTTCGTGTGTCTTCCAGTTGTTTGATTTATTGTGTCAGCTATTTTTTTGCCTACGTTGACAAAGTATTCATTAACCTTGTTGATATCGTCACGCTCAGAGTTTTCTCTGAGTAACTCCAAACTAGATGATTTATTTTTCGCTATATGCGTCACTTCTTTTATAACATTCCAGAGTTTTTTAGGATTAGTTTTAGCTTTACTAATTTCATCTCTTTCATATTCAAGTTTTAGTTTTTTTAAAAGGTTATTACAGTAAGTACGATATCGTCTATAAGTTATTAATAAGGTCTCATTATTAGGATTTGTTTTAGTTTTCTTGTACATCTTGTCCCTAGTTCGTATACATCTTAATACACCGGGTGTAATCCACGGCTTTATAATTCTTAGACGACGCGGCACATAGTATGTGTTGGTACAAGAAGATATGACATCTTTTAATGCAATGGGGAAGTACTGAAGTGCATCATTGGCATTTGTGAGATTATAGATGTATGAAAAGTCAAAATATTTTATCTTTTGGTCCAGGGTATTAAAGTCAACTCTGGTTTTGGTTATAGAAGGATAAGTCGTTTTAACTTTGTTAAAAACAAGTAAAATCGCATTGTGGTCGGTAATTGGCGAATCAAGAACAAAAGTCAAGGCTTGTAATTTAGTTTTTAACATTACATGATCTAGGCAGGTTTTATCAACATGTGTGACTAGTGTGTGTGCCGGAAGTAGACCATTTGTTGCAGTAGCATCTAAATAGTCTAACGAATAGTTGTCGTTGTTACCATCTTGAATATCAATGTTAATATCACCAATTATGGCCATATTATTGAATGAAGAATGTTCTTTTAATGTTTTGTCAATGGAGTGAATAAAATTTGAAGGATTTTTAAATGCCGCTGGTCTGTAGATTGCCAATATGCATGTATCATTACCTACTTTTATACGAATACAGTTAGCGTTTATAATGTTATGTTCAGAAACCGTTAGACCTGTTAAGGTTTTCTTAACATAAACGACCACTCCATCATTTTGGTTATAGTGTTTAGTAGTAATATAAGTATCATAACCATCCAATGAGGGAATATATGGATTGCAAGACAGCCAACATTCAGTTAAAATGATAATATCTTGTTCAGTCTTAATCCTGCAGAGTAACGCGTACAGACCATTTATATTTGCTGAAATACTTCGAATGTTTTGGCACAAAATTTTAAGGCAATGACTCCTTCCAGCAACAATATCATCCAATTCCTCGGGGTCACATCTAAAAACTGAGGCAATTTTGAGATCATCAATGAAATCAGTATTACTGTTATTAGCCAACTCTGTGAACCGTAAAACGTAGAGTTTTCTGAATTTTTGTGCTGAATTTCAAAGAGAAGGTGTACCAAAGATATTTGTGTGGATGGCGTGAGAGAGTATTACGTGATTTATTAATTTTTATGAGCCTGTAACAGAAATTGACGCGTAAGAAAGGAAACAAAGTACATGGACAAGTGATTGCAAAATAATGAAGAAACTGGTTAAGAAATGTGTGTTGTGTATTGTATGAGTAGTGAGATTGATTTGGATGTTCACAGGTTTTACGAGTGTAAAAACTATATAAAAATAACATTAGGTACAACGTGACAACATTGAAAATATTCTGTATCTTACTTATCCTTATTATCATAATAAGAATAGCAGCTACCAAATTTTGAAAACAATTTAAGACTTCGTTTATTTTTAGTCATGCATTAATTTTGAGCTTGTGTAGGTCAGCCTCAGTCTCGATGCGCTGCAGGGGCTGTCCCTCAGATTTACGCAGGTAAATCTGCCCTCTCGATGTCCAACAAAAGCAAAATCCGTTTTCGCGCGCAAACTGGCGAGCCAGGTAAAACAATTTCTGGGTTCTAAAAGTTAGTGATTCCGACACAAAAATGGGTTGACTGGGAATGTATCTTGAGATGTTCGGTGTTAAGTTTTCTCTTGTTATTTTTGTTGAACTTTTTTACTGCTACCAATATTTCTTCTTTCTTCATTACGCTCCCGAGCTCAACAATTAACGGCTTATTTGTGTCATTCCTGGAGTTAATTCTATAGATATCAGCAATGTCTGTCTCTTTAAAATCTACGCCCACCGCTTCCGTCAATGACTCGAAAATATGACACATTTCTGCCTTCGTCTCGAGGTTTTTAGGGTCACTAATTGATTTAGGTATATTACGAATCTCCAAACATTTTGATTTCATTTTTTTCTCTAGTGTTTCTAGTTTGTCCTCCAAAATAATTACACGTTTTTTTTCTTCATTCCGTTCTTCTTCCAGTTTTTTAATTTTTTCCAAAGCTGTGTCATACTTTTCTGAGATAAACTGTAACGCGACACTTAGTTCATTGTTTTGTAGTTTGATTTCATTAAATCTTTGCTCAATTGACTCAGTAAGTGATGAGAATAAGCCTCTCATCTCAGTCTTTAGTTCATCAATGTTCTCTTCCTCACGTTTTCGTTTCGGCCCGCCACAGCTTCGTTCCGAATCCGGATTACATGTTGGTTGCGGTATGTTGCCCGCACTGCTCGTCGATGTTAGGGGAACGGAGGGTGTTCCTTTGCATTTAGCGGCGGGGGGAGGAGAACGTTTTAGCGGCATTGCTATTTTAACAGTCGTTGCAATGCTTGAGGTACCAGGAGCGCAGCGGGGCGCAGAGATTTGTCTTCGTAGCAGTGGGATCGTTCAGCCGTAGACTCGTCCGCAGTGTGTTGTCGTAGCAGCGTGCTACGGCTCGTAGTGTGAAGGGGCGGGGCTTATTTGCTACGAACTACACCAAGCGCGCCGCGCGACATCCTCATTTCTTATGCACTCCTATTTTATTCGCGAGATTATTTTTACAATATCTGAATTTAAACTATTTTAAACAAAATTTGGAACGGGTACAGAATAAGCGTGCACTCAGAGAGCTGTCCAAGAGGGGAAGGGGATGTTGGTCCCATACAAAAAGTTGTTGTATTTGAGGTTCCGAATTGGCCCCTAGAAGGAATGCAGTTAATTTTGTTAGACCCTATATAAATTATAAATATCATCGATTTTTAATTTAAATTTCTCTGCTTTTCAGTGGAATGGGCAATGAACACCAGCGGCAAAGAGGTACTCATAGTCAACAGGTACTCGTTCTACTGTCAAAAGAAGTTCTCAAAGTCATCAGTTTGGGCGTGTACCATCGGCGCTCCGTGCAAAGCCAAGGTCATACTTGGCTTGGACAAGACCTTTAAGAGGTCGGATTTGATTCACACGCACCCACCCAAGAAATATGTCATTCGCAATTCTATTTATATTAAGGTGTAGATTTTAAAACTCTTCTGTTAAAAAGTAGATATGAAATAGATATTTATAGGTTTCTGTGTATACTTTCTAATTTACATGTAGTTATTATGATTGCCTTATCAATGTCACGAGGTGTAAGACGCGTCAGCAGCCAATCATCACATCAATGCATCTTCGGTTCGCCCGTGACAAACCGTTTAAAAACTTTATATTTATTTAAAAGTTAGGTGCCTGGATTTATCTCTATTTGAAATAGTTTTGCATTCGTAATAAGCTTTATCTAGTGTTCCGTTTTCACATATATTTTTTATTCAGTTTTATATATATATGAATGAAACTTCTTTTCAAACTCTGATATTCAATAATTGCGAAAAGCTATAAAAAGTTTACGTTTACGGCTCATAGTTATATATTTTTTTGTCAGTAATGCAGTTCTGTAGCAGCTCTGGCAAGCCCATGTTGATCGTCAACGACTACCCCTTCTACTGCCAGCATCAGATCATCAAGACTAATAACTGGTGTTGTACTAAGAACTTGAGTGCAAAGCTCGTATCGTCACCAGTAAGGACAACACTGTCATTCGTGCTTCCCTCGATCAAAGCCACTTTCCTGCGAAGTATATCATAACATATGGCGTTTATTATAAGTTTTAACTTTGCTGCGGCAGACTTTTTGTTAATTATTTTAAAGAGGGGTTCTAGTTCTAAGTGTACGAGAGAAGGTGTTATATTGAAAGTATTGCGCTTTTGAATGACTCGTGTCAATTAAAGCAAAGCACACTGCATGTTAGTCAACGTGTGTTGACTACTAACTAACTAACTAACGAGTGTTTAGAAAATAGAGCCCCAGGATAGAACATTCCATGTTTTAGGCATTCTAAAATACTTCTATTTCCTTTTGTGTAAGGATCAAGTTTGATGCATCCAATAAGTAATGTATACTGACAATGTTTTTATTGAATAATTTGTATAACGAATATGTATAGTATACTTTAATATGCCAGAACGTATTGTTGTGACTTGAAAGGTGAATAAATTTTCTTTAGTTTTATTCCACAAATAATCAGACAGTAAAATTCATCAAAACTAAAATGGATATTTGGTTACACCGCTTTTAACTTGAGAATGGATTGACCGGTATTCATGATTTTTACTTCGTTGATTTTGTCTTAGCCCTGAAAAAGTAAATAATCTTTTTAGCCATAGAATGTGACCGAAGGTGAGACGAATTCCGCTGGGAGCGCTAGTCTTTCATAATCGATAGTAGAGGTTAAATGTCGTTACCAGCGGTTAAATATTTAGGATTGTGCATGTTTTGAAGACAAAATTCCTTTACCAATGGTCAATAAAATTGCCAATCTGAGATTTGGCAAACGTTGTATTTCTTCAAAACACGCACAATCGTAAATATTCTACAGCTGGTAACGACATTTTGATCCATTACTATCGGCCACGCAACCGGGCTTTAGTGGTTTCTTTTCGGTTTTCTGATCCGAAATTTGATACTGCCTTTAAAAAAAAACAGTTGTTACTTAACTTATAAATTTTTTACCGACTTTTTTCCGACTTCAAAAAAAAGGTAATCAATAATCGACCTGTAATTATGTCATATGGTTATGCTGAGTTTTAATTAAGAAAATATAAAGTAATCTATTTACCTACACGCACCGTTTATCAAAAACAAAATTTTTAGAAGTGGTTTGTGGCTTGTAGATTGTCGCGTGTGTTTAATAAAAGGAAAAGAACCATTTCTGACTTAGTAATAACTTAACAACTTCAAACTTACCAGCGGCCGAAAGTCAGTGGTAATAATGTGTAGGGTTCCGTCAGAGGCAAACAGGTAAGGAACCCTACGGTAGTCAGTAGGTAACCGAACGCGCGCGTTGAGAGATCTCTTCATAGTTAATTCGATACTATTCCGGTACCTGTCTTATGTAATTAAAATGTGTCTTTTATTGCAATGCAGTCTTGCCTCAAAATCCAGAATAGAATCACTAAATCAAATCGTATCAGATACTTAAAAAAAAATTATCATGATGTGCATTTGATGTAATTAGTGGTTGTGATCATAGTAATCAATAGAGTTCCGATGTATTTTGTTGTGAAGTGTGGTTGGTGGTTGGCGATACAACACTGCTAATGCTAGCATCTACAGAACAGCTGATGTCTGCGACCGGTAAGTGCTAGAGATGTAAGTTGGTTTGCTGCTTAGCCGAAAATAATTTACCACAAACGGTCATTCCGTTATTTTCGGTTATGAGCGCATCGTTCCTTGCGCTCCGAGTTCCGCGCTTGCGAGGTACGCTCCCCACTTGCGTCTGCGCAGCGACGCGTATTCGACCTTGTCATTGCGCTGTGTTCCTTATCTCTGTTATGTAAGACTTGAATAAGAATGTTTTTAGTTGATCATGTACAAAAACGCCCCTCGCTTTTATCGGCAGGTGTGCGGCAATCCGTAGCTAGGGAGGCCAATAATATAGGTACTCGTACATGTGTAATACTTAGATTTTTCCAGATAACCTGTGTTTTTATTAATTTTGATAGTTTATTCTATATTCATTATGCCTTATTTGTAAACTTTTTTCAAGCCGTATTCCAGGTTATGTAATTATGTTTTATCTACGGAAGCATTCTGATTTTTACATCGTCATATTTTGTTATTGTATTTATTCAGTGGTGTGACAGATCTTTCTGCATGACCTAAAGGTACGATTGGGAGATAATGCTTCGAGCATTAAGTCCACCTTTTACTCACTGTAATTTGTGCATTCAAGATTTTAAATAAATTCGTATTTATTCTTATATGACATGACATTGCTGTAGTTTTTGAACTTTTGCCTTTATTTTATCAATATCTGCATCTGTATTGACATTCAGTTTTTTACTAGCTCTAGCTGTAAAATGCGAAAATTACGATCCATTCAGTTTCATTTTTATTTTATATACCTTCCTTGAACATCAGCTGTTTCACTTACTAAACCACAGATAAACTCACACAGTTATTATTTCCAGTGAAGTTCGTTAGGAACAAACGGGGAAAGTTGATGGTCATCGCTGACGGTTACACCTTATACCGTCTCCGGGAACAGGCGGCCTCGGATTACTTCGTCTGCACCAGAGGGACCAGTTGCCATGCCCGGCTGAGTACGTCCAAGTCGGGGGAAGTGGTCAAGGCCATGCTGAACCATAACCATAAGCGGCCAGTATTCTTTGTCAAAGATGGTGTGTACTTTAAATGAATTAGAAAATAATTCAGTAGTTGCCACATAAAAACTGTACAGACTTTGCACTTGACTGCTGCCTGAGCTTGACAAAGTTTTTTTTAAATGACTCAAACCTATGTGTTACAGTTAAAAAGCTTTCCGTTTGCATGTATATTTTATTAGCTCTTATATAAAGAACCAACATATGTATTTTAATTCAATTTAAGCTTTATCTTTTTAATACTTATTTGGAATTAGAAAAACGCAAATGTATAATACTTATAAGTACGGCAAATTATCGGGTTTCATGTAAGAAATTATAAAAACACAAATATAGCACATTTACCATTGAATTCAAAAGATAAAAACTGCTTCTTACAACGAATTCTGATTATCTTTCGTCATAAACGGAATAACCTAACCAACAGTATTATTTTTTACTTTTTACTTTGTTCTAGCTATGAACGGAACGGAGGAATTTTAGATCCCATTAATTTTAGTTGTATTTTCTATTTTTTTTATATGAGTATAGGCTGTTTCACCTTATCAATTTAAAGCACAGGTAAACATACACAGTTTTTTTCTTTTCAGTGGAGTTCGTTAGGAACGAACGGGGCAAGGTATTGATCATCGCTGACGGTTACACCTTCTACCGTCTCCGAGAGCAGACGGTCACAGATTATTTCATCTGCACCAGTGGAACCAGTTGTCATGCCCGGCTGAGCACAAGCAAGGCGGGAGAAGTGGTCAGGGCCTTGCTGAACCATAACCATGCGCGGCCAAGGTTCGTTATCAAAGACGGAGTCTGCATCAGATGAATGCTGCAACACAAAAAATAGTAGTTGTCATCTGAAAAATCCCTTCTTCTGCCCGTGCCTTGCAAAGTTAGTTTTTACTTATGACGCAAAATCATGTTTACAATCAAAAAACTTTCCGTATGCATTTTTTTATTTCAATTAAAAATATACAACCACCATATGCAGGTTTGTTAAACTACAGATTATAATGTCTTGAAAACTATTTATTGATACGCGCCCTTACTAAGTATACATAGGTGCGTGGGTTTTATTTATTAAGCATGTGTATTATTTACTGAACTTCAGAAATTAAGAGTAATTTGTTTTAGTGACATGGGCTATGCACCGGAACGGCAAACAGGCAATCATTGTCAACGGTTTTACGTACTATTGCAACAAAGAAGGGTTCAGAAATGACATTTATAGGTGCACCAACGGCTCCAACTGCAAAGCTCGCTTCGTCATGTCCAAGGAAGACCATGCGATTGTCAAAGGAAACCTGTTCCATAATCATAAACCACCTAGGTTCGTAATTAAAGATGGCTTTTACATCAAAGTTTGAAACGATATAATCATAATCATATCTGAATGAATCGTTTAGTTGATATCTATTCGTGTCAGGAACCTTCAATAAAACTGTTTTGTCTTAATATAAATACCATTATTGTCACTTCACTCAATTTCTATTTTTGTGAATATAATATAATTGTATAGAACATCGAGCCGTGACTAATTAATAATTAATAGTATATGTATATACATATACTATCATATGTTTGTATTTGTTTTATGTATATACATATGTTTCAGATATTGTATTTCATAGTTATGTAGAACCTAATCATGACAAAGTTTAGCAATGTCTTCATCAGTTTTTGGGTAATTTGTTACTCAAAAATCTCAGTAACTTGTTTTTTAAGAACGTTTGTTATTTATTAGATAATCAATATTGTGGACTTTTTTATCATTAGTTTATGAACACTTTTTTTTTCAACTATCATTTATTAACAAATACAATATATACGTATATAACCTACGCAATAAGATTAAAATATTGTTGTTGAACTTATGCTAGTCATTAGAAGTTTAATGGAGTTCTGTCAATAAAAATGTTTTGTGCAGAAAAATCTTTAAATTATCTTAAACGTGAACAGAGAGATAATCCCGAAACTGCAAGTGGTGCCGGTCGTGTAAAAAACTCGTATAATGATAAATAATTGTACACAAACTGAACCAGACAACAAATCTTTGATATCATAAGTACAACATACGTTCATTGAACATTTAACTGCCTCGGCGGCGCAGCGGTAAGAGGGTCGCACTTTAAAGCAACGACTGCGCTACATGTCCCGGGTTCGATCCCCGGGTCGTCAGGCCAAAAGATACACTTGAGTTTTTCTGTTCAAAAATTCTTAGGGTAGCCCGGAGTTAGGAAATTGGCGTTGTTTTACCCCCGTGCCTCGGAAAAGTACATAAAGCCGTTTTGGTCATGCGCGCCTGATCTTTCACCGGTGGTGTCAGATTGCTGTCCCACGGAGCTATGAGAGTGAAAGGAATAAAGAGTGCACCTGTGTTTGCGCACACTTGTGCACTTTAATATGACCCGCGTGTCGGTTAGTCGTTGTGACTGGCCACCGTAGTCGAAATCGGCTAGAGGGACTATTATTCGTTTTACATTATTACGTTTATTGAAATATGAAAATTCCTGAATAGTTTGTTTCTTACCAAGAGGTTATATTCGGGTGTACCTGATTAAAGAAGGCAAACCGCGTTCTATTTATAATAAAGCTACTAAAAAAATATGCTTGAGATGCATTTTACACTGTTTGGAGAAAGACGGTGTAATAAACATAATTATTTTATTTTTAGAACTGAAAAACGTCAACAACTCTTACAGATTATACCTTCTACTGCATTAGTAGAGGAACGAGAAGAAGCATTACAAGAGACCACACTTACATTCACTTACATGACTACACTTTACAACAAAACTAGGCGGCGGCTGCACATTATGATGCCATATGAAGTAGCTAACAGGGTTTCTGAAATTAAGTGCATTTTACCTGAGACTCATTGAAACAATGTAGTTTCACCTGAAAATCCCGCCGACATCATTTCTATAGGAATCGAAACACAAAAACTAGAGAACCTTTTACTCTGGTGGAATGGCCCACAGTGGTTAAAATATGAAAAGTTGCCGGTCACAAAAACAGTACCTGATATTTGTATGGAAATAAGGAAAAGTTTTAGTGCAAGTGTTCATAAAAAGGAACAAAATGATATCTGGGAGAGATTTTCAGACTTTAGTCGTATGAGAGTTTTATCATACTGCTACAGACTTTTCCACTAGGTACGTGTTGTCAAAAATAAAATTGACCAAACCTCTGTGATATTATTAAAATAATACAGACAGACGCATTTGACTCAGAAATACAAACACTTAAAGACGGCTTTTTGACTCTGACAGCATTGATTTATCATTGCTTCCTGGTAACGTATTTCCACTCACTGTGGCCAAGACACTTTCAACCATCACCCTTGATCAGTCTGGTGAGTCTGCGGGACTGGCAGTGAGAAATCTAACCCTTCACCTTTTTCCTCGCCACCTTCCGTCTGCCACCTTAGGTCTCATGGTGCAGACTTCCTGTACTTATCTATATATTTATTTATTACACATTTATACTGTAGGGCCACACCGTAAGGCCAAAGACAACTTGTTCACTCTAAGCCTGCTGCAACACTCACATAATGCACGCCGCTTTGCAATATGTGATATAGTTGGATGGATGGATCGTTAGGAAATAATAATAGTTTAATAATCAATTTAAATATAAGCCTTTCAAAACGTTTATCCTTCTAATTTAAAAAAAAAACACCTGCCTTTGTATTGTTTTAAGACTATAATAACATTATGATAAATAACGAAACTCATAAATACTGTGAATGATTTAATCAATTAATGTCTATAACGCTAAACTCGCGATTATAAAAACCTCCGTCATCACAAAAACTAAAATAAGAGTTGCGTTTTACCCATCAAACTGTGAGTTCATGTGCTTAAGGGCCCCTCCTGAAGCTCAGAATCAATGGAGTTCTGAGTCCTTGAAGGGCTTTATATCATTTACGCTCTTAACTGAAGCAGCAAATTAGTAGCAAAAGTTGAATGAAATTTACTATTATGTTTTAACGGAATGAATGTGCAAACTGTCAGGTAAAGAGATGGTATAAGTTGATGGATATTATTTGTACCTTCACAAAAATAATTAAAACTAGTATTATTTGGTATTATATTAGAATTAACTTGAAGCGATTGAATGTATAACGAACAAAAATACTTTGCTGTTTATTTGTGTACCTACATTTAAGTGTGCTTGTGTTGGTTACTGCGTATTGGTGTTGTTACGTCCAGGCCTATTTCACAATCGACAAGTAAGTACTAAAATCGAACCTCATTTCGTATGAAGTATTTATCAGATATCACTAACCATAACTTATTTTGAATTTTTGTGATACAGAACCTTACAAAATTATTATTTTTAATTTAGTTTGTATAGTTTGTAGGCAATAAAGTAGGATGATCTGGTCAAAGCTCTTTCACAATTAAGTGTTTATAATTCTTAATAAGGTTCTTCGTTTCGTTTTAGATTTGCATATCTGATAAAAGTGAAAAATATTGTTTTTTTATAAGTGTTCATTTAGGATAGGTGTTTCATTTCCATTGAATAATATTACCATTCTCAAATATTTTATTGATAGCAGAATACATAGAAGCAACACAAAAAAATTTCGGGTTTCAATATTTACTTACAAGTTGTTATTGAAATAGTATTGTGTTTTTTTAAGTAAATACTTATAGGTCGGTTCTAACGTATAAACTTTTACAGTGATCCTGCTGGCGAAATCGCGTTACACTGGCAAAAATCTTGTTATGTACAAGGATTACACATATTACTGCAAAAAACAGTGCAAGAAAACGAAGTACTTCCATTGGTACTGTTCCACACACAACTGTAGGGGATGCAACGCTAAATTAAAGCTAGATGAGAATTTCGTTATCATTGACCTGGACAATAAATATACCCACCCACCAGCTAAGTACTTGATTCATGAAGGACAATATGTGAAAATATAGTATTTAATCTGTTGTTTTATTCAATAATATTTTATGAAAAGGACTCTTTCCTTGAAAATATCTAATAAGAAAATATGTATCCAAGTTATTTTGTGTTTCGGACAACGTTTTCATAAACTGAAATCCTCCTTGTCCCAAAAAAAAAATACCAAGCTTGAAGAACTTATTAAAACATTGTGAAACAGACCGTAAATGAATTTCATTGGCATTCAAGTACTATTACAAAACAATTAGCCTTTTCAGTATTACAGTGCTATGATATTAACCGAACAATTTTTAAAAAAAAAAGTTCTAACGATAGCGTTCAGAAATTGAGGTTTACCATTCTCATATGATGATTTAAGTCTTAGTTTAAAAGTGTTTAATTTTTATTGTAATAAAGTGGAAAATTAAGATCGTTGGGAGTTATCACTTATTCAAAAATGGGTGATCTCCCATACCAATTTTTAATTTCATCTCTCTTTTTATTTTATTTTTTATTCATGTTCTTCCCTTAGTCAATTTATTGTATACTAACATTATATGGGCTTTGCCTGAAATAAATAAAATAAAATGAATTGAATTGAATTATCCTCAGATGCGTGGAGATGAATATTTTGTCCAGTACATCATTCAAAAAATATAATATTTCAATAATCGACCATGTCGAGAAAAGAGACACATTAAGATTACCGAATATATAGTTCTTGGACAATTAATGTACATAATTTTTTAGAGTATTGGGAAATTCTCCATTGGCACTTATCATAATGTTTGCTTTATTAAATTGATAGAGTTTTTATTTAGGGCTAATTAGACTCATACATGAATTAACCGACTGAAATATATAGCGACCAATAAAAGAAAATACACTGACAGCCTGTTTCATAATTTCAATAATTCCTGAAGTAGTGCCACAGACAACGCGCTTATTTATCTGTAGAGCCCTTAGTATATTTTTAACCAAAAAGGCGATTCAGTCTGCTATACTGTATCTTATTGGCGTTTATTTTTTATCTAACTATGGAGAAAACAGCCTTTACAAAAAGATAAGGGGCGTTTGGTCATTTTTAACTCTTCGTCACCCATTTTCAGTGTCTATTCAAAAATTTTTCTAATCCACAAAAAAATCGTTACTGATATAATGTCCATGTTTCGCTCAGCCCAGCCGTGTTTGTGTAGTGTGAATATATCATATAGTTTATTTAGCTATGTGTGTTTAAATGGTTTTAATCAAATGTACTTTCTTACCAATACGTCACGATGTTAACCTATGCGTGTGGGGTGTCTATAGATAGGTGTCTTAAAATGACATAGAGGTTCCTAAAACCATTTTCTTTTCAAATATAACGTTTGAGAGAAATACGCTTCTAAAGTAGAAAAATGCACCCCCCCTTCTAATTTCTAAACTAATCGAATGTAAATTTGAAATAACTTAACAAATACTTTTAACGAAAATTGGTTTGGACGGAATCGAACAAGAAGTTTTTGAGATATAGCAAATTTTTAACAACCGCAAACATAACTTTGTTATTCATACAAACACTATGAAAAACGAAGATATATTTGCTGTCAATAAAATATTGTGGTATTTTAGCTAAGTAGAAGTAAGTGGATTCCCTTATTCGTTAGAGTTGGTTCGGAACCCTCAGTGCGCGAGTCCGACTCGCACTTGGCCGGTTTTTCGTTTTTCAAATTTTTATTTCGATTACTTTAAGATAAGTGGTATGCTAGCAAAACTGATATATCAGATGTCGTGGTCATCACTGACATTAACGCCACCACCTATAAGAACAACAAAAAACCGGCCAAGTGCGAGTCGGACTCGGGCACTGAGGGTTCCGTGCCAACTTTATTTGAATTAGGGAATCCACTTACTTCTACTTAGTAAAATACCACAATATTTTGTTGACTGCAAATATAACTTTGTTTTTCATAGTGATTGTATGAAGTACAAAGTAATTTTTGCGGTTGTTGAAAATGTGTTATATCTCAAAATCTACTCGTTCGATCTTGTTCGAAACAATTTTCTTTAAGAGTATTTGTTAAGATCTACATTACATTTTTTTTTTCAAAATTTACACTTGCTTGGTTTAGAAGTTAGATGGGGGGGGGGGGGGGGACGACGCCGATTTTACCACTTTAGAAGCGTCTAGCTATGAAACGCTAAACTTTAAAAGAAAATGATTTTAAGAACCTCTATGTCATTTTAAAAGACCTATCCATAGACACAACACACGCATAGGTTTGACTAAAAAAAAATATTTTGGTTTTGCTTTAGAATGTTTTTAACACTCACAGTGTCATATTTTATATTCATAAAGATGAAATAAGAGACCAAAAGGTTTTGGCCCGGTTTGCCAAAAGGTTGCTGGTTCAAGTCCCGCCCGTGCGAAAAATTTTTGGTTTCTTATTTCATCTTTATGAATATTTTGGTTTTAGTTTCATGTATGGGAGCCCCCCCTTAACTGTCAATATTTTTTATTTTTTGTATTAAAATCGGTAAGCGGTTAACAAGACACATCTTACTACCAAATTTCAATCGTGTAATGCTTATAGTTACAGAATAAAATGGCTGTGAAAGACAGACAGACAGACAGATAGACTTGACGTTTTTTGCCATTCGGCTGCGGAACCCTAAAAAGAACAAGATATGGCCTTTCGTGGAACTGAACTTTTTTTTCAATGCTTATTGCTTCAAAATACACTCGTTGTTGGATGCGCAGTGTCAACAAGACGCCGCCTAGGACAAGTTAAAAATGAGAAAAATGCAACGTCAAGCAAAACTGCATTATTTAAGCAATATCACAAGCCTCCTCAGAATCGGTGTGGACAGAACAGGGTGCTCGTAGCGCAGTGGTAGCAGCGCTTTGGTAGTGATACCGAAGTGAAGCAACCTACGGCGCGGTCGTGTTTGGATGGGTGACCATTCCGACCATATAAGTGACGTACATCACGAGCATCTCCGTGCTTCGGAAGGCACGTTAAGCCGTTGGTCCCGGCTTATATCGGTTGATATTAGTCGTTAAGCCTAGTCAGAGGCCTTATGGGCGGCTTGATTAAATCTGACAGCAGGGTTCAGTCGCTTGCCTTGCAAACACCCCTCCACCAACCCGCACTAAGCCAGCGTGGTGGAGTATGGCTCAAACAACCTCATAGTTGAGGTAAGGCCTTTGCCCAGCAGTGGGATGTTACAGGCTAACTTTACCTCAGAATAAACTGAGAAAGACTTTATTATTGCAAGTCTATAAATAAAGTTCTAACTTCGATCTTGGTGTTTCTGAATTTATCAAAAGTATTTATTTATTAAATAAATGTAAGTATTATTCAAGCTTCTGTGTTCTGACAGAAAACTGTTATAGTTTTTTTTATTTAAACTTTATTGCACTGTAAGTTGTACAATTGGCGGACTTAATCCGTAATGGCATTCTCTACCAGCCAACCACCTGGTAATGCAGTTTAATCAGTGGCGGAATATTAATCTGTACTAATATTATAAAGCTGAAGAGTTTGTTTGTTTGTTTGTTTGTTTGAACGCGCTAATCTCAAAAACTACTGGCCCGATTTGAAAAAATATTTTTACGTTGGATAGTCCATTTATCGAGGAAGGCTTTAGGCTATATAACATAAAGATACGACTCATAAGACCACAGCAGTAATGAAAAATGTTGCGAAAACGGGAGAAAGATATTCCTTTTGAGAGCTTCCGCTGCATACGCTGCGGAAACCGCTTAAGTAACACAAAAATCATGTATGACAGGATTGTTCAGCATTAAGAGTTCTATAATAAAGTCCGCGACAGCATATGTCTATCTTTTATGGTTGACTTACTACAACATTTTTTATGTTAATAAATTTGTAAAAAAATAATGCATTATTTTTAGAGGTGTATTATACACACAGGTATCTATTCTTATCAAAATAAATACATTCATCATCACGAGCATTTCATTTAGAACCAAGTTGCCCTTTCTATCATTTGATTTCAATAAATATCTTAGGAGCTATCACAGTTTTAACATAACTCCGCACCAAAATAATGTTCGCAGCCAAAGTACGACGTGCGCTTGCGCTAATCTATACTAATATTATAAAACTGAAGAGTTTGTTTGTTTGTTTGAACGCGCTAATCTCAAAAACTACTGACCCGATTTGAAAATATCTTTTTGCGTTGGATAGTCCATTTATCGAGGAAGGCTTTAGGCTATATAACATAAAGATACGACTCATAAGACCACAGCAGTAATGAAAAATGTTGCGAAAACGGGAGAAAGATATTCCTTTTGAGAGCTTCCGCTGCATACGCTGCGGAAACCGCTTAAGTAACACAAAAATCATGTATGACAGGATTGTTCAGCATTAAGAGTTCTATAATAAAGTCCGCGACAGCATATGTCTATCTTTTATGGTTGACTTACTACAACATTTTTTATGTTAATAAATTTGTAAAAAAATAATGCATTATTTTTAGAGGTGTATTATACACACAGGTATTTATTCTTATCAAAATAAATACATTCATCATCACGAGCATTTCATTTAGAACCAAGTTGCCCTTTCTATCATTTGATTTCAATAAATATCTTAGGAGCTATCACAGTTTTAACATAACTCCGCACCAAAATAATGTTCGCAGCTAAAGTACGACGTGCGCTTGCGCTAATCTATACTAATATTATAAAGCTGAAGAGTTTGTTTGTTTGTTTGTTTGTTCGTTTGTTTGTTTGTTTGAACGCGCTAATCTCAGAAACTACTGGCCCGATTTGAAAAATTATTTTTATGTTAGATAGTCCATTTATTAAGGAAGGCTTTAAGCTATATAACATAAAGATACGACTCACAAGACCACAGCAGCAATGAAAAATGTTGCGAAAACGGGAGAAAGATATTCCTTTTGAGAGCTTCTGCTGCGTACGCTGCGGAAACCGCTAAAGTTACACAAAAATCATGTATGACAAGTTTGTTCAGCATTAAGAGTTCTATAATAAAGTCCGCGACAGCATAAGTCTATCTTTTATGGTTGACTTACTACAACCTTTTTTATGTTAATAAATTTGTTAAAAAAATAATGCATCATTTTTAGAGGTGTAATATACACACAGGTATTTATTCTTATCAAAATAAATACATTCATCATCACGAGCATTTCATTAAGAACGAAGTTGCCCTTAATATCATTTGATTCCAATAAATATCTTAGGAGCTATCACAGTTTTAACATAACTCCGCACCAAAATAATGTTTGCAGCTTAAGTACAACGTGCGCTTGCGCTAATTATATTATAAAGCTGAAGAGTCTGTTGGTTTGATCGCGCTTTTCTCAGGAACTGCTGAACCGATTTGAAAACAATTCTGTGTTACATAGCTTATTTATTGAGAAAGGCTTTAGGATATAAAACATCACGCTGCGACGAGAGGGGAGGGAGCAAACTCAAAACGCGCGGACGAAGTCGCGGGGGACCGCTATATATTATAAAGCTGAAGAGTTTGTTTGTTTGAACGCGCTTTTCTCAGGAACTGCTGGACCGATATGAAAAAATATTTCTCTGTTGGATAGCTTATTTATCGAGAAAGGCTTTAGGGTATAAAACATCACGCTGCGGGAGGAGAGGGAGCAAACTCAAAACGCGCGGACGAAGTCGCGGGGGACCGCTAGTATATTATAAAGCTGAAGAGTTTGTTTGTTTGAACGCGCTTATCTCAGGAACTGCTGGACCGATTTGAAAAAATATTTCTGTGTTGGATAGCTTATTTATCGAGAATGGCTTTAGGATATTAAACATGACGCTGCGACGAGAGGGGAGGGAGCAAACTCAAAACGCGCGGACGAAGTCGCGGGGGACCGCTAGTAAAGTGATAAGAGTGATACAAAAAAAAGAAGTAAAATGCACATATATAAATACATACTAATATTTCACAAATATATAATACGATACATAAACAAAATACTAATAAACATTGTAAACTAAACATTGTTAACTAGTAACAACATAGTTGTGACTAGTTAAACAATTTGGTAAGATGTTTTATAGCGGGTAAATTTTATTGGGCAAGAATTCACACACGGACAATTCACAGAACATAATTTTCAAAACATATACTTTTTTAGATTACCTAGCGATTGTAATTGAAAACCCCAGAAAAAGGAGAACTTGGGATCAGGACAAAATGGTAGAAGCGATAAAAGCGCTTCGAGAAAAGAAGATGGGCCTGAAGCGAGCGGTGAAATTGTATTCAGTTCCAAAATCGACGCTAAGGAGGTTTGTACACAGCAACATGACTCCTGAAGAAGCCGTCGAAAAATGTTTGTTTCGAAAGGTGACAAACAAGAAAAAATGTGAAACGGACACAGATCCAGTATATTTAACACCAGAGCTTTAGAATGAGGACACTGACTCCAAGTTAGAGATTAAGGGCCGTTTCACCATGGACAAATAAGCTGCACCAACCAACGAACGATTCAAATATGGAACATCATTTCATATGAAAAATTAGACAGATAATCCTGACCAGAACTTATTAGGACATTGTGAAACAGTCCGTAAATGAATTTTACTGGCACTTTAGTACCATTCGAATTTCTTGACTACTACAAGTTTTAAGTTCAATACACAAATATTCTTGTTGATTAAATTTTGTAAGAAATTGCCAGTTAATGAAGGTTGGTGTTATCATTTAGGGAAAAAATAATAATCGTTACTATAGGTAGTGGTAACCGATTTCTTGGCACCTAGGATTTAACCCACTTATTACGAGAAAAAATTAAGATCCGATATCAATATGATTTTTGATATAGCGTTTAACTCACATTAAATTCCAATAAAAAAATGAGAGAAAAAAAATATTGACGTCGGAAAAGCGGGAAATGGGTGTTCCTTTTAAGGCCCACTAGTAATTTACGCTACTATCAGGTCATGCTTGTGTGCATTCTTGAAAATATATTTATTGGCAATTAATTGAATTAATATACAGCGAAATACAAGTAAATTTAAGTAGTATATTTTATTCATTTTATAAGTTAAAATAATTATATATTAGAGTTCTTCTCTTTCCTTGGTATGATATTGTTCAAAACATAACTTGATGATGCAAGCTTACTTCACATTTGACACAAGTAAATTTAACTTTTTGTGACACACAGCACACTTGAGTCGGTCTATCCTGTACCTGATGATATGGCCGTTGTTATCATAGCGCAATTTCTCATGATAGCTCTTTGAAACTCTACAACCCTTTTGAGTACCTTCTTTCTTGGACGTTTCTAATAAGCTAGTGGCAACGTAGTACTTCTTCTGAAATTCAAGTAATGTTCATCTCCTCCATTATTATTATAAATTTGCCAAGCATTATTTACTACCATATCAATACAGTGACATATAAGAGAAAAAAAACACTTTTTCCCATGGATTGATGCCCGATATTGACTGACGTTCTGGTCAGACGTATCTACTCCACCCATATTTTTTTTGTATGCTCCAATTCTAGCAGGTTGATCAACTATAGTTTTTTTTTTGCTGCAGTGAAAACCATTTTATCTTGTTAGTGGCCATTATTTTCACTGAGTTTAATGCTTCTGTTACAACACTGTTATCATGCCATTTACTAACCACTATTTCTTCTGCTCTACTGGATTGAAAAGAGTAAGTCCCACGCTCCGACTTTTGCCATTCTTTGTTTGATAACTAAGGGCACTTAGACAATATATTTTCCCTGATTGTACCAGTTGCCTTTGGGCTTATCTTGCCTACATCATGAATCAATGGTATAGAGGTAAAAAAAATGACGAGAGAAATATATAATGGAGCCTGTGATACAATTTTTCGAAGAATAACGGCATATTGCAAGATACACTAATTCCTAGGGTCATATTTTTGTGTTCAAGAGGAATTTCAGTAGATTACCTTTGGTGTAGAATGTAGCCGAGTACTTCCAACCCAAAACTTACGTTTCGATTGTCTGCAAATCAGCCTGTGAATTAGCAGACGTACTGGGTCGTAATATCAATCACAGTAGGGTATTTTACTATTGGTCCTTATAAGGAACACTCTTAAAAAACATGAAATTGTAAAATGAGTAATGAATATTTGTTACTCAAAATACGAAATATAAATGGGTTATGGTCATACTTTCTTTAATGCAAATTATCAAATATCATTTACATATAAAATTATACTGATATATACCTGTGCTCACTCATGTCGAAAATACAAAAACTTTAACAGTTCAATATAATAACACAGAATCACACGAAATAACAAATGAAGTTTAAACTGCTAACTACAATCATTATACAACACACTAGACTCATTAAAGTAAAAAAAGGTATCCACTTAATGAATAAAAAAAATTTCTTCATTGTGGTCCGTTAAAGGAACGCTAGTCACAAGAGGGTTAACTAGGCTTTGTTGATTAAAACTATTTCTTAGTATTAAGTATGTTGATGACGTAGTTTGTTATGAAGTAGCTATTTTTATTTTCAAATAGTACTAATTCTGTTTCTTTATGTATTTTGATTGTTTGATATGTTTATAAATAAATGAAGTAGGTAATAGGTGTATGGGAATGAAGTAAGAAGAACAAATAATTTTTCAGTTTTAGAGTCAGGTCAGGATTTTTTTGTAAGTAATTAATAGTTCTTAAGCTATAGATAATGTTACCATATAATTTCTTGAAATAAAATGATTCAATATTTTTAACTAAGATGATATTATAAAATAACCTACCCACAAAAGTAAGTACAACAAAGTTGTATGGTTGTTGTTTCCGATACTGTCAAAGATTTAAAGAAAACAATGCATAGCATCCACGGTATTTCAAGTGCTTTATTAATTTTCCTTCTTGATTCCTGGAATTACTAATGGGTGTACATTTTTAGCTTACAATCTTGTGAAGCTGAACACTGGTGGACACTTGCTGCAGATTGGAAACTACTCGTATTCCACTAACTTTTGGAATAGCAGCATCACTCGATGTACCTGGTACTGTTCAAAGCGAGTCAGTAAGAGATGCCCGGCGCGAGTAAGGATGATCAAAGGACAAGTAGAAGTCGTGGTGGCTGAACATACCCATAACTGAGCTGCTCCCATTGACTGTACGATGACAAGACATACCTACTGCACCTTCTGTCTAGTCCTACATGCCCTGATTTGGCGACCCGTCTGGTGTATTGGTCGAGAAATCGTCTACTACGCAGCAGGTGCGGGTTCGATCCCCGCACAATAAAAACATTTGTGTGCATGAACATGTCTGTTTGTATCAGTCTTGGTGTTTTTCTATGTATATCATGTATGTATTTACAAACAAAAAAAGAATTTAAGTATTATATCCGTTGTCTGACACCCATAACACAAGCTTCGAGTAGCTTTCTTTGGGACTAGATGACGATGGGTGGAAATGTCCAAAGGAAAGGATATTTTATTTATTTCTCCTTTTAGGAGGATTTTATATATGGAAATTACTGGGCACAACACATCTGAGTCGCGTTTTTGATAAAACATTATAAAACGGCCGAAAAAGGTGTCGTTTTCAAATCAGGCGTTTTGTATTAACGAATATTCCTTATATTACTTTAGTAAAATCAACTATAAGCCAGTTAGTCAATAGATGTATTTGATTTTATTAGATTAAGGTTATTAATTTTATTAGTTATAAATCTTAACAAACAAATTTAACCATGTTAACTTACTTGAACCGGTTAATTTATATTTACTCTCGTAGAAGCAGTATTGTACTTTATCTATACCTACGTATCATTGAGTTTTATCGGGATGTATCATTGTAATGACACAAAGTAAATACTAAAGCTAATGAAAGTTGTCGAAATATACAAGCTTACAAAGTATCGTCTACATATTTTTGGTAAGGCTCATCAACCTTATTTGTCTACAAATAATATACTCAGGAATGTGATAATTTCAAAGAGTCAACAAATTCATTAAAAATATGTTTCTAGATAGTGAATTCCTTACTTTGCATAGTGGACGATATATGCTGAAGATTGGGTCGAACACTTTCTCAACAAATTGTCGTGATATGGTTAAGTTATCGAAGCTCTGGTACTATTCCAAGCGATAAGCGATTTAGTGAGAGAGATGAATGGTGAAAGTAAAATCTTTTGGGAACGAAAAAAAATTAATTATTGGCGAACACAACCACAAATGATTGGTTGCACAATTAAAACTCATGTACAGAGTAAAAATAAATAATCTTAAAACCTTTCTACTCGAAAAAAAAAACCGTTTCCTTGAGGCAAAGATGCTGGCTGGAATTCTGCGTTGGATAACTTTTCGCTGTTTCGTAGGCCTAAGTTTAATTAGGAGTGTGTAATCATATTATATACCTTTTTGAACGATCGTTCTTTATCTGCCGAGATTATATTTTTATTCTTAAATGTTAAATTATGTCAAACTCAAACAAAAATAACTTATTTATAAACTTAGCTTTGTTTTAGGTAGTTAGATAATATTAAGGAAGAAAAAAGTAATTCTTAGTACGCGGCTTAAGAAAATGTGTTTTGAACTAAATGCTACGAGATTGTTTTAATTGTATAGCGTTAACAAATTTGTTTCCATTTTTTAATTGCAAAATTCGTTACAACTAAGAAAGTGAACTGTACTTGTGTATGACCTTGTGTGAGACCTGACGTCGCATGTCGATGGCACTGCTCGAAGATGAAGAGTCAAAGATTATCTGTGGTGATTCGGACTACGAATCAGGTAGTCGCCGCTGTAAGCGGGGAGCACAGCGTCACCTATCTCAATCGCTCTACCAATTGAGCTACCGTGCTGTCTGTCGGACCCTGCGAAAGTTGTGGTCTCTTACGGATTTGTCATTATGCGTGACGTTTAGCGCCATTTACCCGTCTGTTTATGCAACTGACAGAACTGTAGCTCAACTGGTAGAGCGTTTGGCCCGGTTGGCCAGAAAGTGGTGGTTCAAGTCCTGCCCGTGCGCAAAATATAAAAAAAATCATTCACAGAAATTTAATAAGAAATGTTTAATTTGCACATTGAATTATCCGAAATTAGGTTAATTTGGAAAATAAAGCTTTTTGTTCGTGTAACTTCTTTTACATGTTTATGCTGATAGCTTTATAAAACATTATTTCTCAATAAAAAAGCTCATAAGCATATCGTAGTTGCAAAATCTCGACTAACTATCTTTGAGGTCGCCTTTCTCTTTCTTAATTTTCACACACCCACGGAATCTTTAGACAAATACATAGTAAAAATAAAATATTCTCGACTACGCCGGCGTGTGTTATACGAACATCAGTGAAGCTTATCTCAATAAACTTGACCGTATCCTCAACAATGGTCTTCGCTTTATCTTCGGTCTCCGTAAGTACGACCACATTTGTGCTTACCGGTTTAAGCTTAAATGGCTTTCCATCCGACATCGCAGAGAAATAAGAATCCTGTGCACTTTCTTCAACATACTTCGTAACCCTCACTCATCGACCTATTTGGCACAGCGCTTCAACTATCTGGCTTCCACCACTTCGCGCAATCTTCGCTCTTCCCATTATCTCACTCTTCCCACTATCACACACCTCTATTCAAGACCGGCTTTATGTCGGACTCTTTCACCATCTCAGCGATTCGACTTCGGAATTCTCTCCCCAATCAGAATGTCCCAAAACAAATTCACTTTAAAAAGTCTCTCCGCGCCCTCAGAATGAAAAACCATTTTCTTTTTTTGTGTTTTTAGATGTCATCAATATCATCAATTTTATCATTCTTAATTTTGTATTTAATAATTAACATATACTTAATTCTATGTATGTTTATTAGTCTTGCTTATGTATCCTATTATAAATTTGTGTATTATTAGTATGTATTGAATTAAATTGAATTGAATTTTATTTATGTTTTATGTATGTATCTTTATGTTAGTGCATTTTACTTCTTTTTTTTGTACCACACTTCTCACTTATTATTAATATTCCGCATTTGATTTAACTCTCTGCATTACCAGGTGGTTGACTGGTAGAGAATGCCATTAGGCATTAAGTCCGCCAATTGTACAACTTACAGTGAAATAAAGTTTATATAATAATAAATATTGATTTGTTTTATACATCGAATTAGCCAGCATCTTTCCGATGCTAAACTAAGCTAACAGAGCCGTTTGCATCATTTAGATTGTTGTATATTGCTATAACATTAATTCAATTTTTAAGTTTCAGAATTCTTACCGAACAGCAGAGAGAAGATACTTCAGTAAGTATTGCGAACACAACTAGTGGTGCGGTAACAGATACACACGACCAGACGCGGTATACCGCTGGTACTGCTCGAAGAGCAAAAGAAAGCAGTGGTTATGCGATGGTTTGAACCTTGGATGACGTTGTCATCGCTGTGATCGGGGAGCACAACAAAAAAAATACCGCAGAATACGCGGGCGAAGTACCGGAGTTCCGAACCCTAAAACAGTATATAAACGATATGTAAATGTTTCTGGTAGTATCGATACGGTGTTTATGTTGCCATTAAGTAATTCAGTTTATGTAACATGTGTGTTTGTCACCAATTAGTTTGAATATAGTAATACTAAAATCCTGGAGTGATTACAAACAACCTGAAAATAAATGCATATGCGGTATTTAAGAGTCATACTAGAGGTCCTGTGTTGAATACCAAATTTCAATGTAATTCCGTCTTCAAATACTAGGAAACAGCTCGGAGTCTAGAAGTTAGTGGTAATGACATCCTCGTGCCTCGAAAATCACGTACGCATTTATCCTTAATATTTTGCTTCATTTTATTTCTATTTTCAGTTGCAGAATTCATACCAACCGAGAAAGGGAACTATGTACTTAAATTCGGCGAATACACTTACTGGTGCAATAAGAAATACTGGAAACCTGACTCGGCATGTCGATGGTACTGCTCAAAGAGGTCAATAAAGAAGTGCTATGTGGCGGTTCAAACCCTGAATGACGTGGTCATCACTATGATTGGAGAACACAACCATTAATAAAAAATATTATTTAACCAAACATCTTCAAAGTCAGAGTTTAAAATACTTCAGCTGTCGTCATCGTCACCGTCGACTCTGTCTTTGATAAGCTAGTCCTAGCCTAGAGTATATTATACCATTTCATTTATAAAAAAAAAAACTTAACACGGTCTTCACAAAGTGTTCGAAACATACTTCTTTATGTTTGTTAGAAAAATAAAAAGCTAGTATTCTTCCGTAGTTCATAAAAAAAAACGAATTTGATCCTGCGATCTTTACAAGATCGTCTGTCCATCTTGTCGTTGAACGTCCTACGCTGCGCATTTGGTCAAAGAATCTCAAAAGATATTATATTGTGGGAAAGTTAATTGGTAGAGTCGCTACGATGTTTTCACACTGTAAAAAATGACGATGCTTTAACATATCCGTTTTTTAAACACGTCAAATGTATGACACAAGTGTCACACCCCGATTTGAGTTATTCTAAAATCGAAGACCTGTCCCGCACGTCAAATTTATTCACTTTTTCCCGCTCACTTACCCGCGTTAACCCTTTTTACGACTGTAAACTTCATTTCATCTCATTTTTCTTGACCGCGCCTTGACGATGATTTATCCATCCTTACATTACCCAGGTTGTACAAATAATTTCAAATAATACGAGTGATTAGGATACCGTAATATTTGATTGAAATGATTCAATAGTGCATCTTAAATGAATATAAAAGTGGTTTGAACCCAGATAAGCCTACCGACCTATACAGGGTCTAACAAAACTAGTGATCGATCGCCAACGTGGGGTATCTATAATTCATACTGAATACGATGACAAAATATTGACACATGTTTTATAGTGATTTTTCAAAGTTATGTTTTCTAACATAATAATTCAATTAAATAAGGAAACCTGCTGTACTTTTATCTGTGTCATGCACACACATACGAACCGAAGGTACCTGCTCTGTACGTCGAATGTTCATGCTTTCTACTCTAGTCTTCTCAGTCACCCATGCCAGGGTAACATGGGAGCAAGCAAGATGGCTGTAGCCGATATTTACGTGCAAAGTCTTACAGAGTAGGCCCCCAGACTCGTCTAAAGTCTGTTTATCTTTGATAGTCCAATAATGTAAACAATCTTTTTATAACTTTTATCAGCAATAAAATTTCAGTAACCATTTGATTTAAAAAGATCTTAGTATTCAAAGATAAATTACCTACGTGAGTAGAGAGTTATATCTTTATTTTATTTTAAAATTGATCATTTCACAAAAAAGGAATGTTAAGATTGTTTACAATATTTGACAAGCCAAGAAAAACAGACTTTACCTACTCCTTGGACACGCGCACCAGCTAATCTAGTAGTTAGGTACCTAATTGTGTCTAGTCAATCATAACCTTATGATGATTAAAAGAAACTTTCAAACAAGCTGTGTAAATTAAATGAATAACCTGGGGGTATACGCAGTTAATGGCAGATTTGCATACTTACCTACTTTAAAGTTGTAGTCATTCCTTTTTACTCCTACTACCAAAATAATAACAGGCACAACCTCATCAAAAATGATAAACTTTTCCTAACCAAAATGAATATCCAGCAGGGCAAAAATTTGTAAAACAAAGGCGTGGTAGTGTGTACCTACCTAAACAGTAACAGATTTTATTATGTAAAAAAATTGTGTCTTTTCTCCTACCTAAACCTCAAAGGAGACAATAAGTTAAAGTCTCCTTTGGTATAAGCAGGCTTTGGAAGTAGATAAGCATAAAGAAAATACGACTTTGATGCAACAATTTATTTTGAAACGCATACCTATCACAATTTCTCAGGTTTATAACTCGTAATTTAATTTAAAATTACTCGTAGTTAATAAACAAACAATTATTTTAGCCCTCTGAAACAAAAGTTACTGACATGGCGTTTTAGCTCTTTCATAAAAAAGTTACCTATTCACAAGAATTTTGTTGTTATAAGGACTTACTGTAAGTAATCTAACGTTGTCTAACACAAAATGTCTAAAAGCTTCAATGCACATCATCACGTCTCACTTATTACACGATTTAGAATGTTTTTATCACTTTTACGTAAATTGGTAGGTACATTTCTTATCAATCACGCACGTAACATCACATTTCGTAGGTAATAAACACTGTCGTGTCCTTCACGTCGGTAGGTAGGCATGGAGTAGTGATCGGTCGGGCGGGGGCGCCGCGCCGGCCAGGGGCGCCAGGGCACCGGGCCCATTGCGCCTGATCCACCGACGGCTGAGCCCGAAGAAAGAAGACACGGAGGCCAATCACATCACACTTGGCAGGGGGCTCCATTTCGCTGAGTTAACATTACGCGCCGAAAATGTACGTGGTGCAGAGGAACTGGTGGGTACCAGGCCTCTCGGAAGTGACTCGTACTTGACTTCGTGGGTTGCAGAAAATAATAATCTAATTCAGTCGACGTCCTTTCCGTGGCGAAGTGAGTTCGCGACTGACGAAATAAAAAATCAAAACAAACACGCGCCGCAGACGCCGAAAGAAGAATGCCGCCCCGACACAAAGGATGCCGCTCCTTTGTTTACGTCTGCCGCGGCGCGGCGCACCGACATGTCGGCTAGCTTTGTTGGTGAGCGTCCGCATTTGACTTCAAAGTATAGTAAACAGCTGTAAAAGGTGTGTTTTTACACATTTTAGAAGTGCTACTGTTTTGTTGATTATCTCTGAAACTAGCCTGAATTTTTTTCTCAAACTTGGTGAGCGTGATCAATATGATGTATAGATACCCCCTGTTGGCGGTCGATCATTAGTTTTGTTAGACCCTATATTTAGGTCAGTGAAAATAATTGATTATTACGACCTACCTTCAATATTAAAGTAAATCATTTGGTGATATTTACGACTAGTGAACTGTGTTATAACGTAGAAAAAAAATATTATTGGTTACTTTGCGCATCAAAAAAGATTTATATTGCTTTGAAGTTTGAGAAAAATTAAGTTACCAATATAGGTAACAACAGGTATGTAGCAAAAATTACTTTTGTTTGTTTTGGGTTACGTATTGTAGTATTTTATTTAGTTCAAAGTGTGTTCTTATTGACTGTATAAGAAAAGTATCAAAATTAGGGTTTTCAAATGGAAATAATTGCCAGTATTTATTGGTGACCTACATATAGGACAGTAGGATAACCCGGGGTATTTTTGTTCATAGGCCTATGGCGGCACATAGGATTTTAGATGCCTTAGAAAACATATCAGATGATGAATTAGATACAAGAGAGCGGATCATTAGCATCCGGCCTGCCACCTCCGGTAGATCCTGACTGTCCTACCGATGAAGACTCAGGAGATGAAGACAATGTTAATTTGAACAATTTGCCTCGAAACATGTTGCTGCAGAAAGCAGAAATGAATATCCGTAGTCAAAAACCCGTTGATGAAGAGGAGGAAGCACCTTCTGCTCGTTCAGCAGCTAAACGTTAACGATATACTGCGTAGTACTTATTTGCGGAGAAAGCAATATATAGAAGATAGAAGAGAATAAGAAGAAGATAGATATATTTAGAAGATTTAAAGAAATACATTTGACTGGCCCAGCTTCTAAGGAACCATTCAAGACAGAAGTCCCGTTGATTGGTTTCAGACCTTTGTAGATGACGACGTCATATCTCTTCTTGTTTCTTGTACTAATAAGTAAAAATATGTCGGGAGACATAAAAATTGAATAAATTAAATGTTTTATTAGGTTTTTATTACTCAGTGGTTATACATGACTACTCAATCAATGGTGTTGCAGCATTGATTGTGTCTAATAGAAAATCTGGTCGCAGGGGTCCAAGTCAACCTTCTTAACACGAACATGCAGATAATCAAAAAGATCAGATAAATCATCTAGTTTTGTTTTCACAAACAAAACTAACCACGCTGTCAGCAATGCCACAAAAGATGTTTGACTCGCTGCACGAAATGCGATGTAGGAGTTTGTG
This sequence comes from Pyrausta purpuralis, assembly GCA_963924145.1. NCBI lineage: Eukaryota > Metazoa > Arthropoda > Insecta > Lepidoptera > Crambidae > Pyrausta > Pyrausta purpuralis. The sequence continues at coordinate 29,345,466 of OZ001643.1, forward strand.
TCAAGTGTTTTGAGACCTATCATACGTAAAATTATTACATAGTACTTAATACATAATTATGTCACACGAAGAGGCTTTTGTTATCTTTTTCATAAAAATAAATGCATTTGGTTTTTTAAAACATTGTAATAAATAACATCTATTATAATAAAACACATGCTCTGTCTATAAAAATTCTGCCTATTATCCTACTGTCCTACATATAGGACGGACTTTTCCCGGAAAACCGTTCAGCAAATTTTTTTTTCAGTATTTTTCCCAAGCTTTTGAATATCATTTTATTTTATATTTTAAAGAATTTTGTAAGATTTCAAGAAAAAAAATATTTAGGCTTATCTGGGTTAAATAGTTTTTTTACTGTCAGAATTCACAATAAAAACAGGGTGCTCTTTGCTTTGATGCGAAGGCCATTCTTACCAGACTGCACTAGCAGAACAAAGAACTAGACAGTTCAAAGAACTACAGTTCGGCATCTTGTGTGTTTCTGACGTTTTTTAAACTGCAAGGCTACTATCAAAACCGAAGAAGAGAACATCTTAATTATAAATGATTCAATGAGCACAACCATGACATGATTGGGCGCATGTGATAACTAGGATTAAAAGTCAATTATTTCCTTTCACTTAAGCCGTGTCATAAACACCGTTATTTAGTATTTCAAATGTGTTATTATTAAAAAATGTATCACTACTGTATAAAAAACATTAATGGCTGATTTTACCATCGTCAGATAGAGAATATTCGTCGATTAAATACTATACGCCTAATTTGAAAACGTTACGAATTCATTTTAAAATCGGTCGTTTTATACTTATTCAATCTGATAAGTCTTATCTGACGGTGAAGAAACCGGCATAAGAAATGTAAGTGATTGAAATAAAGATACTTGTGAACTCTAGTTTAAATTTATAAAATCTTTCATATAAATTGTTTAAACTATCAATACAGTTTCTATTTAGTAACTATTTACGAATATCTTCAAATGTTAATTTAACCTAGGAATCCTCAAGAAGTAATTTTAACACGCGGCATACAGTTCCGGTATAATTTTGAACGTTTATATTACAGAATCCCAGATTGTAGCGCAGGTAAATGGGGCAACATTACTACACTATAGAGGATACACCTTTTGGAAGGGGTATGCGCCGATGAAGAGAAACGTCTTGGTATGGTACTGCTCCAAGAAAACCAGCATGAAGTGCAGGGCATCTGTGAGAACAAATTACAATGGACAAGTCGTTGAGATTGTTGGCGAACACAACCACGAAGCTCGTCGTTTATATTAATAAATTATGTGTGACGCTGAGATTAAATTTAAGAATTAAATTTGAAAGCAACTAAAATCATAGCTTACTATGCGTCGTGATAAGTAATATTAAAATACTTTAGTTACGGCTAATATTTATATTAAATATATTTCCATAAATATAATTCGTTTTTGGAAGAGCGTCCTAGCACAGGCAATCTTCAATGCCTTGAAGAAGACTAACATACATTTGTAACCTTCAAAACTGTATTTGATGTCATTTATATTTGTTAGTAAAAGCAAGTGTCGCAGTCACTCCCGGCTAGTGTGGACAAAGGGTGTTTAAAAGGTACTAATATTCAAATGAAATAAAGAAATCCGGGTATAGCATTTGGCAACAAAAGTTTATTCAAATTTGCTATTACACATCTACCTTTTAACACCTTTAACAAAATCAAATACAAAACTTAATAGCTCAGAATTCAGTAGAGACTAGGTTAGGTTCTAATTTAGTTATCAATATCTATACTATTACAAATCTTAATGTTCACAAATTTCTAATTAAATAAAGATAAACCACCAATTTAAGTTTTTAATTTCCTATTTAATTCCAAAATTTATCCTCAAAGGGATTCCTAAATTATGCTTAAATTAACAGCTAAATTATCCCACTTTTCACTAAAGTTCAAGTAAATTCAAGAAAACCAACCTTGGATTTCAACGGAGGTTACCATTTCAAATCTTTGTTGCATCAAACTACAAACAACTCTGCAACGTTACCCCAAAATTTCACCGATACCTCCATCCTCAAAACGAAGCAGCTCAATCCATCAGGAAAATCTGACTTCAAAAATAATCCAAATGAGGTCTAAGTAAGGTCTTAGTAAGGTCACTGAGTTTACAACATGATCACCAAATTGTGACTGTTCAACTTACAGACACATATCAAAAGCGAAACCTAGAAATAAAAGAAAGTTCTAGTTAACCACATTTTTTTTTCTAAGTGAGGGTGAGTATACTTTTCATCACCCTATTTATGAAATCTTTATTAACCAATTTAATACCTGCAACAGCTGGCTCGCCATATAAATTCTGAATAATTTATAAACATTTATGCTCATTTTTCTATTTGAGACCTGAAATGATAAAAATTACAACTCTCAATATGCCCAGATGTAGGTAGGCTACATTTTCTTTACAAGGATTTCCAAAGGAGTTTCTCAAAGTACTCACCATTTTCCAGTCATTTATATCAAATCATTTTCGAAATTAATTCATCCAAATTACCATGTTGGCGGCGTCAGGAATAACTATCAAACTACAAAATAATTTGGGGCGTGCCCCATTTAAATTTTTCACTTTTATTACATTATTACCTATACCAAACGTTCCACTCCGACGCACGACCAACAGTCGGAACCGGAAAAACGGCAGCTGTCACACTTGACAAATGTCAGTGTCAACATCCATCTTATCTATGCCAAAATATGGACTGGAGTCCTACATTCATTTAGCTTTTCGTTTCACGCGAACTTAGACAAAAATATACAACGTTACACAAGGAAAAACAAATTACTATGTTATTATGTATAATAATAATATTTTGTATTTAGGTTGGGTTAGTAGTTATTTTTTAGATTATTTATTAAAATTCAATAGTAAATAAACATTGTTTGTACTAGGTACTAGACTTGCACCTCGGCCACATGTGGCCCAAGTGCAAGTCTAGTTGCTTTTCAGAACACTATGCTTAAGATAGTTCTAGTGTGACAATTGGGGCAAAATAAGTATTTTATTTTATAATGAACTTACGATTTTGTATTTTTTTGGCGCTGTCAATTCTACTTACATCAAAAGGCAAAGAGCAAATGTTTTACAAGAATAAAAAGTTCTACAAGCAAATCGAAGGCGTAGATAAGATTAGGTGGCGTTGCACTAAGCGGGGCTGCAGGGCGTTCTACTGTGTCGTCTCTGGAGTCATCACTCGGAGGCAAGAGGTCCACAATCACTTCGACGAATGAGATGCCAAAGAATTGTCAATAATCGGTTGATGATCGGTAGGTTTGATTTTAATTTCGTGCAGTGTAACGTCATGCCACAATGTATAATAATTACACATTTAAAATTTTGACTTGGAGTGCCCATTATTATACTAAACCTAAAAACTCTTGGCAGTCCGTGTCATAAATCACTTTTTAACAACGATGCAAACGCGCAATAAATTGCAATATTGATTGCACAAAATGCATGTAAAACCCCATTATCAAACGTATTGTTATCGATAAGCGCACGTAACAAACAACACGCACCTCGGTGTTTCTGAGACGTCACCCATAAACAGGCAAGTGCAAAGAGAAAATGATGTGCGCTGTCGCTGTCTCATTTGCACATTTTGTGACTCGTCCTGCCGCGAGTCTTTGGGTTTACTGCAGGGTTTAAATGTATTATTGTAAACTTTGTATGTTACTAATGGCTGCGAAGTCTCTAAATATAATTTTTTGTATAAAAGTATCTATCTATGAATGGTTTTGGTGAGGTAATGGTTAAATGATAAAAACACATTCGTATTACCTATTATAAGTATCTGTTGGTACCTAAATGCTAGATTTATCTTTATCCATTAAATAATATCTATGACAAAGGATATGCTACTATTATTACTTTTTAATTAACTTTTTCTAATTGTTTTATAATAATAAACGTATTCAGCATTTTTAGATTTTAAATTGAAAAATCATATTCAATTCATCACCTTCTTATCATTTTATAGTTTGACAAATATCTTTTGAGGTATCATTAACAAAATTAGGTATAACTTCCATAAAATTAATGTATATATTTCCATTAAACATACGTAAATATTTAAAAAAACAAAAGTGTAAGTGTATCATAGAACTTTTCAAATGGGTAATGGTTTTATGTCATGAACAAGAATAGTGTTACAGTATACTCAACTGCCACCAAACGCGATTGAATTTTGGATATAACAGTACAGTTAAAAGGACAGATCATACAGGATCACAGCTTCAGGCAAAATGCGGAGGAGGTGCAGCTCTCACTCCAAGTTTAGATGCAAAGCAATAGGCATAGCCATAGTACACACCCATGACGACCGATCTTGTACAATTTCAACAACCACACTACGAGTTAGTATTAATAATAATATGTTGATTAAAAGTATATTGTGTTATTAAAGCTGTGGGCTAAACGCAAAATTTAGGCTTGTTCATATTATTGATTAAAAGACTGCAAAACATTCTCGTTAATTTCATAAATTTGTATTGTTCATGTTTATAATATACCGTGTAAAGTGTACGTAAATTGAAGTAAATATTATATGTACGACTATAAGTAAAGAAGTTTGAAATTGAATAGTTTATTTGCTAAATTTTTATTTTTATTTTTTGCATATACCAAATTCAAAAGAGGTCATTACAGGTGTTCTTGTAAGTGAATGCCACAAATATTTTTACTTTTTCTATATAACATGAAACCGTTTCAGGCTTGCAAGCAACCATCACAACAAACGCCAGAGGGACCGAGGTACTGCTAGCCGACGGTTACACGTTTAGGAAGAACGGTGACGGAAGGGGCAAGATAAGATGGCGGTGCACCTCACATGCCAAATATGGATGCCGAGCAGCCATACACGATCGATAACGAAATCGTATACTACAGAAATGAGCACACGAACTCTTATAAACAGAACTATGTTTATTTTTAATTTAATTAATATTTTTTGTTTTTATTTTGTACCTGGGTATATTTTATAGCACGCGTGGTGGATTTTATTTACTCTGTAAGTTAAACAATAAAAATGTTGAATCAAAACATTTATAGAAGAAGTAATTTTAGTCTTGAACTATCCTGATATTTTACATTTTTTTTTTGCAAAGAACTGCTAAGCGTTTCATTCAAATGATTATGTATGATACTACATCTAATATATACTAATATCATAAAGCTGAAGAGTTTGTTTGTTTGTTTGTTTGAACGCGCTAATCTCAGAAACTACTGGACCGATTTGAAAAAATATTTTTGTGTTGAATAGCTTTTTTATTAATTAAGGCTTTTTCAGGCTGCAAGGGTAGGGGAGAAAGTAAATTCAAAACGCGTGGACGAAGTCGCGGGGGACCGCTAGTTTGAAATAAAGAGTTTATTTATTTATTTTTGATGAATGTGATTGTCTTCTAATGACAAAAACTGTATCTAAATAGTTAACATTCTTCGTGTTTTTATTTCGAATTTTAAATTAATTTATGTTTGCAATTGATTTTAACATAGTTACTTACAGAGTAACAAACATTAAAATTTATTTCGAATTTAAAAAGTATGATAAAAAATGTAAATAATATTAGAGCAGAGACGAGTGAGCAGTGCTTCGAAAGTCGTTGAAACTGTTTGGGTGTGCTCCTAACAATACGGGAGAGGCTGAAATACGACGATCACATACACGGTTCAATGGTTGTTAAAGCTAGAACTGTTTATAATAAAGTGGTTCATCATAAATCGGCTTGTGATACCAGTCACTTAACATAAAATACTAGCATACAAACATCCCACGGCTGGGCAAGGGATGACTAACCTTACCCCAACTAAGCAGTGCGTATCAGTAGAAGAGTTTCTATAATGCAAGCGATCGGCTTTGCTCGGCGACTATAAATAATATTATTCGTTATAACCTGAATCATTAATATAATTCGTTTATTTTAAAGAAATGTAAACGAGCATCCGAGAACAATGTGTTGGCGACGGATCCATCCTGGATTGCATCAAGTGAAATGGCGGCGAAATAGACCCGAAGAAACCTTTATAGCGATTAAAATGTCATCTAAAGGGAATGGTACTTTAGATAGGTATATTGTTGTTGTATTTAGTTATAAAAAAAAATGTTAATTACGTGAACTGTTTGGATCACTTTGTGCACACTTAATGTTCTCTCGTTGAAAGATGTAAGTAGTATTTCACAGAACAATAACCATGAGGCCTTCTAATTGCTTTATTTTGTTATTTATTATAAATGGTGCTATTTAGCTTTTGCCAATTGTCAGTTTCATTATGGTGTATCCACACCATGCATTGGCCTTGTGCTGATGGCCATGTAGCGCATGCCGCAGCGGTATTTTTCATAGTATCTGACGTTCTTGACGTATGGCCTCCGTCAATGCCTCCGCGCGTTGTGGATACACCATTATTATTATATCATTTTTTTATGGATGTCTATCATTTTGGCTGCCTTTTGAATTCCTTCGGGGTTATTTCCAATAGATTGATGTCAAATGGAACGACTATATAAATTGTGTGATCCATCTGGGTATTAGTAAATGTAAATAACTTTGTATCTAACTTGGAACAGCTTGGAGTATATTAACAATAACGCCTTTAATACTAGATTACTTTCCAGGATCTGTACAAATCGTCATGTCCAGGAGAGGCAAGCCTCTTCTATGCGTAGACGGCTACACGTACTTCAAGAAAACGAAGAATAATACTGGAAAAACGTCATGGGCATGTTCCACTCACGTGCCCAGGGGGTGTAAAGCAGTCATACACACCACGGATACTGCGATTTTAAGAACTAATACTGTTCATAATCACTGATGACTTTTGCTTTGCTTGACTTTGGCCGGGTCTCCACCAAAGCATAAGGCAGTTAGCCGAGCACCGACGAGAAAACGATGTGAGATTTTAATATATATACAATTAAGAACAAATAAAAAATGTGTACAGTCGCGTTTACAGTGTTTACCTTGACGTGTTGTTATCCGTACATACAAATAGCGGAACTCTATCGAAGACGCTCGCTCTATCTGTCAATCTATACAAATCACCCGCCCTTCTTAACTTGTAATTGCCTGTCGCACTCGCTTTTAAAACTTACCGACAAAAAAAATGTTCTTCGCTGTTCGTCAACTCGTTTATAGTTAGAAGTAAAAAAAATGGATAGAGTTCCGATCTAAGTATCGTTTGTTTTGCTTCATACATCATAAGAATTTTGCTCATTATTGTAATTTTATATGTACCTGAATAGACCTTATGGTTAATCATCACAGTTACACATCACAATATTTATACACAACCTTTGAAATTTGGTTATTCAGGACTCTATGTACTTAGAAGTTAAAAACGGGAAATTGATTTGTTTTAATAATGATCCTCATCATGAACATCTAAAGTACCTATTTCAATATTGGATTATGTAGAATTATTGTAGTTTAATTGTTTCATATAAAAAATTTGTATTGTTTTCAGTTTTATGACAGCATTTTTTTAAAATATCATTTTTGTTATTATTTTTGTACGTTGGTGCTTTGTCACAAATACTCTAAAATGATGTAAAACAGCTAAGATCATAATTATCGGTTATTATAAATGTTGGGAAAATTACAATCTCTGAAAGTCTCTTACTATAATCTAAAAATCTCTTACTATAATTATGATAATAAGAAGGGTACGCGACGCGAAGTTTTAAATAATTATAATGCATGTTTTGTATTTTTTTAACTAAATAAACTTTTAAAATGATTGCATTTATTTATTTCACACAAGGCTGAGTTTAAAGATTAATTGTATTGTTACTTAAATATCCCATAATCATTTTTGGTTTCATGTGGTACAACGTTTTTTTTACAAGCATATTTTTGTTCACAATAAGTAATGTTTTTAATATTGAATTAAATTCTAAGGTTTTATTGTTCAGGACAAGTGCAAATGATAACTTCGATGCAAGGCAAGCCGCTGCTCTACTTGAATGGGTATTAGAAGTCCACGGCTCATATGACCCAGAAAACAAGATGGTTATGCTAATTGATTATCTAGATTTGCAGTGACCGCGGAAACATGTTGTCAAAAAACAGATGTCTAGAGTCATATGCGCAGCTTACGTCAAATCAGTGCTCATTCAGACGCCAACCGAGTTAAACCAAGAGAAAAAATACATAAAAATTGGTTACACTTTGCGTAATATGCGGTTCAAGGACACGAAAACCTAATACGCTTCCCAAGGTTACGTTCTTAGTGGGTTTTAATATTTATATCAACGTAAAAACACAGAACATACGAAAATCTCAAACAGGGTTCAATGTTGCCGCTAATAACATAAGATTGATTTCCCACACTTGGGGGAGAATTTTGATAACAATGTATTACCTAATCAAAAATACATGTAAGAAGCATCTTAAGCTTGTAAGAAACGTCTCTAAAAAACTAAAATGGAAACAAAAGTTTTTGGGCACTCTGCTCGATCCTCCATGACAATACATTATACTGTAATGTTTGACCTGATACGATAAAAACGATGGTTTTCTTAAATTTGGAAGCAAAACTTAATGTTTAATTAGTACCTATACCTACCTACTTTTACGGTAGTTATAATACTTTGTAGAATTTACCTATTTAATATAGAAATAAGCATTAAGTTATTTATATTTAATATCATAAAAACCTACCATTTCTTTCATATAAGTTCAGGCATTATGTTGAATGTTCTTTGAAGAGTTTTGAAATGTTCTTTGTACTGATACAAATGCGGATGCACGTCTAATGCACTTTTTAGTCCTACAGTGTTGTTATTTCATATTCATGCATCCTACATTTGTAAATTATTTTATTTTAGTGGCAAACTACCTCATATGTGTAATATCCTTTAACTTTTTGTTTCAGAAACATTTGATTTCATTGTGTCTAAAAAGGGGAAGACATTGCTTAAATACGGCAAATACACGTACTTCAAGAGATTTGGGAACGCTGTAAAAACGCGATGGCTCTGCTCCACCCACCACAGCCGTGGCTGTCGTGCTGTCATCCACACTGTTGAAGACAAAGTTATTAAGATAAATGATGTGCATTACCACCAAGATTAAGAATTAGTAGAAGTATGGGTGCGCTTACACACGAGCGGCACGAGCTACAGCTTAAGTTAGTAAATATACACATGTTATATCAAGATATCTTTACTTTTTTACGATACTGACAGGCAGGACTCAGTAGGTACCGTGTACACTTGTCAGACTCCCATGCACACTGCGTCTTTTAGAAGCAATGGGTACAGTCGCGGTGCACTTATATAGTCGGAATGATACAAACACGACCGCGCTGTAGGTTGCTTCACTTCGGTATCACTAACAAAGCGCTGCTACCATTGCTACAAGTTCACGAATGTCTCCGTGCTTCGAAAGGCACGTTAGGCGTATCGGCTAATATCGGTTTATATTAGTCGTAAAGCCTAGGCAGAGGCCTTAGAGGCGGTTTGATAAGATCTGATGCAGGGTTAGTCGCTTGCCTTAAAAACACCCATCCACCAATCCGCACTGAGCCCGCGTGGTGGACTATCGCTCGAACTACCTCATAGGTATGGTAAGGCATTTTCCCAGTATTGGGACTTTACAGGTTAAAGGGCATTTTTGACTTGACAAAGAAATAACTTTTGAAAAATAAAATTACCTAAGCATACCTACCTTAATTTTCTCACTTGCTTCATGTCTACCCCTTTCTCGACTTTTTATTTTCAACGTTTGGAACTAGATGGAACGTTCCATTCATATTTAGAAATAATAAAAAAAAACTTAAAATTTGGATCCAATTTATAATTAATATTCTATATTTACAACGCATCTAGAGAAATCACTGTTCTCTATCTTAGTGTAAAGGACAGTGGCTTGCCATGCTACCGACATGTACTGTACTTAATAATACTTATTTAATTAGTTATGTTAATATGTTTTTTAACCGACTTCAAAAAAGGAGGAGGTTATCAATTCGACTGTATGTTTTTTTTGTATGTTTGTTACCTCATATCTCAGTCGTTTGTCGACCGAATCGAAAAAAACATTCGCCTACTTAGAGGATGTACCTTCTAGTTGGTCCCATTTTTTCCATTTTGGGATCTGATGATGGCATCTTGGTGTAATCGAGGAAAACCCTCAAATTTTAAAGGCACGTTTAGTGTTTCTTTACTAGAATCTTAATGTTGACGTGGTGTTACGTCTGAGCTGATAGTGGAACTCCTTGACGCTTAGGAGTTCAGTAATTATAATGACGGAACTTTTGAAAGGTAATTTGTAGCTTCTTAAAAAAATAGAATCATAAGGTGCAACTCCCCCCCCCCCCCCTATGTAATCACTAAAAATGAAGAAATAAAATAAAGTTTAAAAATAAGTAAAAACCGACTTCAAAACCAAAGTGCACTAAAAAGTCTTAAATAAACTCTTCACCATTGAAAGGAAAGGAATCCGTTTTAGGCAAACAATTTATTTTTGGAGTCGGTGTCATCACTTTGACCATCAAGCATCAACTATTACAGCACCTTTAAGTTAAGCCACCAACATTAAGTTTATTTTTTCGGTAAATAAAATGTATTCTATTTGTGCACATGTGTATACCGTGAGGCTATCGAGGAATGGCAAGAAAATAATAATATTGCATGGATTATCTTATTTCAAGAAACAATCAAGTAGATCTAACATTGAACGCTTGGCCTGTTCCACTCATCATCATAGAGGGTATAAAGCTGCCTTGAAAATGTTTGGAGGCGAAATCCTTAGCAAGAATACTAAGCACTTCGATCTTTATATACATATTTTGTGTAATGTCAAAATTATACAAATATTATCATAGCGTCATAAACAATTAAATAGGTATCTAGTAGCAGTATGCAGTTAATTAAGTAATAGGCCAGGCCGATGAGGTTACGGCTTTCTTCTTCTTATACCCAAAAAAGCAATCCAATCATAATTTTGAGAGGGTACAAATATTTCAAAAAATATGGGTCGAATGAAAGAGAGACGTGGAGATGTTCTGCTCACCACAGCAAAAAGTGCCCGGCAAGTATTACTATTGTGAACGGCACCATCGCCGAGTAATTGAAAACCATGTACACGGACCGAATGTTGTTTGATTTTGATGTAAGCCTTTTATTTACCAGTTTGTAATAATAAAAAAACAAGAACTGCTTTCATTGTTAATTCGGATAGGTATTAGTCGAAATTCTCAGTGAATAACTAAATATGTAAGATATTGATACTTATACATTTGTTTTCTAAGCGTCCTAGTTAAGTTTTATTATACATTTGAGGTTTTATGGAAAATCTTACATGACGCGGGTGAAAGTGCAGGAGGCTGTTAGTTGAACCCCCCCTATGACTACATAGGGTAAGTTCATTAAAAATAATCAGATTGAATAAATTTTAAAAAGGTAAAAACCGACTTCAAAACCAAAATGCACTTATAAGTCTGGAATAAACTCCAACCCTTATAAAGGAAAGGGATTTATTTTAGGCGAATAATTTGTTTTTCGAGGCGGTTACCATCACTTTGACCATCTCAAGCATCAAGTGTCGTTGCACCGACTCTAAAAGAAATTATTCGCCTAAAATGGATTCCTTTCCTTTAAAAGGTCGAGAGATTATTCGTGACTTTTTGGTGCATTTTAGTTTTGATTCGATTTGATTTTCACTTTTTTGTAAATATTTTTTCTAATAAAAACTTCTAATTGAAACTTGATACTTTTGTTTTCATGGATGTTACTGCTTATATATTTGCCAAATATTAGGAACACAAATGCCTCAGTATCTTTAATGGGTCACATTTTTACTTATATTTATTCCATAATAACTATTTTTTTCCCGACTAACAAAAAAATATAGTTAAGTTTGAATAAAAAAACGCAAGTTAAATAATTTCTTCTGCGAGTAAAACATGATTCGTACCTAAAAGTAAATGTTTTATTTTTTATAAATTAACTTTTATACTTCAATATCTTTCTTGTTTTCCACAATAATTTTGGCTGATCCTTTTGACCAAACTGAAACGTGAGTATATCTCATATCGTTTTCAGTTAAGTTCGTGAAATCACGACGCGGGAAAACCATGATCCAGATAGGGCGGTACACGTACTGCTCGCAGCAGGTGTCGGGGGCGAGGACTCGGTGGTCGTGCTCGACGCACAACCACAAGCAATGTCGCGCTGCTGTACATACTTATGAAAATGAGATCATCAAACTTAATGATAAGCACAATCATTAGATATTTACATCACTATAAATAACATATTTTGCAAGACCGTGTTGGATAAGTGAAATTATTATTATAAAATATGTCATACCTATCCATGTTGTGTTTTTATTACGCATTGGTTTTTTAGTTTATTCATAGTACTTTAAATATACAGGATGTTGTTTTGGTCAGCGACCTAACTCAGGCACAATGGTATGAGTTTAGAGAGAGCTTACTTAAAAAATTAATTAAAAAATAAGTTTTTTCAAAGAATTATCTTTTCACAACATGTCTTAAAATTTTCACAACGAATTCAATCCAACAACAGGGGACACTAGCGCCCTCGCGTAACTAGTAAGCTACGAAGAGCCGACCGGGCGTTAGTAGTTTTTCGAATCACTCGCTTGTATCGCAATAATAAATTGGTTTTGTTTGTACAACCATTCCTGAGTGTAGGGTCGCTGATCAAAACAACACCTTTATATGTAATTCTTGAGAAAAAATATAAGTCCAGTTTAATTAGGTTTTTATTATACTGGCGTTTTTAAGGTCTATCTTTTGGATCAATAGTAAATTTTTATTTTCTATCACATGTCTGGTCTGCTTAACATTGGGCACATATATTGCTGTTTTAGGTTAGTTCGTTATGTCATGTCGCGGGAGGACTAAAAAGGACAGTACTCATACTGCTATCAAATAGTTAATGTGGCAAAATCTCGGTGGATGTGCTCCACTCACCACAAAAAGCAGTGTCGTTCCTTTATACGCACGAATAAAATCAAAATTATTATTATATTTTATTCCAAACATAATCATTAGAAGCTCTTTGCTATGATAGTAACAGGTTGATTAAACTGAAATAAAAGAAATCCGAAAGTTTTTTTTATACAATAAATACGGTAACTAAACTGTTTATGTATTATTTACGAGCATAATAAGTATTCTCTAATCTCTGCTAATGTTCATTGCCTTACCTTGGTATTTTTTACTTCTTCAATAATTTCTGTTTCTATTCGTAGCGAAAGTATACCGATTTATTTTAACGTTAAAATCCCTTTATTCAGTTAAGTTCATGAAGTCTCACCGCGGCAAGACCATGATCCAGATTGGTCAATACACGTATAAATCCCAGTCGGTTACAGGAGCGAGAACTCGGTGAGTTTGCTCCACTCACAATTGTCAAGCGTGGGTACACACGTATGATAACGAGGTTATTAAATTAAATGAAAAACACAATCACTAGAAAGTCGATGATGCAAAGTAATAGTAGATTGAATCGAAATAAAAAGATTCCTCAAAGTATCTTTATTTTTTTTTCAAGAAACTGCATAGTAAATGTAATATTACGAGTATAATAAAAGTATCTCTGCTGATATTAATTGACTTACCTTTGTATTTTTACTTCTTCAATAATATCTGCTGCTTGTACTTGCGAAAGTATTCCAAATTATTTTCTTGTTTTGTTAGTTCGAATTTATAACTCAATAAGATAAATGAAGTAAATATGTTGCAATTATTGACGCAGTACATTTCGGGTACATCCGCATGCTTGACTATAAACTAGAAGGCGACCAGCCAACCAAACGTCAGGATGGCTGGTCAAAAAAATATTTTATTTCTAAATATTCTATGTAGCAATTATTTATTATACGTAGCAAATATAAGCAATTATGTAATTTTCGAATCAACCTTCATAGACAGACAACCAGCTGACGCACACCCAAAATCTGTAATTTTATTGAAAACTGAGGCAGTTACATTTTAAATTCTTACTGTAATTCACAGAAAGGTTGTTCATTGTTACATCACAAAAAAACTGTGGAAAAATTTAATTTGTAGTTACAAGACTTAAAAAGTCATCAAAGGTCGCTTTTCGAGATAAATTTTAGGACCCTTATAATTTGAAAAATACATGGCCGTTAATTAAAAAAATATTTTTAATATATATTTTTAATGCCAAGAATTTTAAATATTTTGACTTCGCCTATTGCCCGTTTCCGGCTTGACGTTGATTTTTGGGACACGTTGATATTTACCAATACATTATGTATATTTTTATATCCGCATATATTCATTTGCTTACCTTTATGATTTTTATTTTTTCAATAAGCTCTTCTTATTTGAATCGCGGAAGTACAAGTACCTTTACCAATTATTTTATTGACGTTCCAACCTCTACATTTCAGTGAAGTTCGTGAAGTCTCAACGAGGGAAGACCATGATCCAGATAGGCCAGTACACGTACAGCACCCATAGGGTGTCGGGAGCGAAGACTCGCTGGTATTGCTCTACGCACAACAGCAAACAGTGTCGTGCACATGTATACACCTATGAGAATGAGGTCATAAAAATAAATGGTAAACACAATCATTAATCACATAATATTGAAGTGAACATCCTCGAAGGAGTCACTTCAAACTAGTAAATAAAGTATTCATAAAAACATGAAGATACCTAGTGTTTGAAGTCTGTGTGTGACTCTGTGTGAGCTCAAATACTCAAGAACCGCATCCACAACCGATGTATCTACGTGCCGTTGGTGTTTGTGTGTGCAATTTAGGCATCAAATCGTAAAATATGACATGTTAGATTAGGCCTGTTATCAAGCTGTAGTTTTTTTATTTGTAAGACTTTTACAGTCCTCTATAGTTGGTAGCCCAAGTTTTTCCAAGTAAATAATAATATGATGATACGCTGCTAGTAATTTGCATTTTTATTTGTGTTTTACTGATAACGTCAACAAACACTGGATGTGCTTATATACATATAAAAAATGCTTCATGATTTCATTGACTCTAGAAATTAATGCATTTTAAATGATTTCCTTATATTTATTTGTAACAGTATATTTTTTCCCACCGGTAATCTTAACACAAAGAAATAGTTGAAAAAATGTAGAAAGACCCTTACTTTGAATCTTCATTTTGATATATAAGATTTTTTTCAGCGGAATATGAAAACGGCCTGATTAGTCATTCAATTTTTAATGCGCCCAACATGGATCATACAAGGTTCAATCCGTCCAGAAGAGGAAAGATTCTGTTAGAAGTAGGAGGGTTCACATTCTGTACCCAAGCGAAAAAAGGGTTGAAAACACGATGGGTGTGCTCTACACATAACCATAAGAAGTGTAGAGCTGTCGTTCATACAATTAATGGAGAAATCATTAAGATTAAGAATGAGCATAACCATATCTGATATTTTACTTAAAAAATAATAAGTTATATTTTACTATCATAATTTCTTATAGAACCAAGCTACTTTCTTGGAAGCGCTTAAAGTCTATGATACTCATCTATTGATTATGTGTTTGGACCATTTTGGTTTGAATTGATGAATAACTTCTGTACTTCAGAATCTTGTTAAAATGTATCTTTCTATGACATTACGAGACAATTTTTAAATTATTCTTACACTATTACAATTATGTTTTTTTTTTGTTATTTTACGCCGCCTCAACTGTTTCTGCCTCACCCAGTGGTGGACTGGTAGAGAATGCTTTAAAGCATTAAGTCCGCCATTCGTACTTCTTTTGTTTGTGCAATTAAAATTTTATATAAATTGTTTGCAATAAAATTATTGAAAGTTCATAATTACGGCTTATTCCATAATACTTACATTAATACGAATTAGTTTGTGAAAGCGATTGGTAGGAACGCGAGACTGCAAAAATACCATGATAAACTTGTGTTAGACATTATCCCAAGGCCTGCTAAATACAATAGGGCTGCCTGGCTATGTGCTTAAAACATATAATAGGATTCAAGATGACATCAAAAACCTTAAAATTATACAATTGAAATCAGAACTATATAGGTGGCTTATCTACGATTTTATGACGACAATTGATGACTGACTCATAACATGAAAGACTTCATTGATTAATGCTAATGCAGTTAATTTAATCTGAAATGTTTCAATTAATTTAATATGATGTTAATATGTTTATTGTTATATGTAATTTGTACTTAATAAATATCATGTTATATATTTTATTATGCCAATGTATAAATTTTGCATGCTGTTTGTAATAGCAAAACATGTGCACAAATTTACCAGTATAAACAATCTTTAAATACCATGTTTTAAAGCAAATAATTGTTCTGATTCTGATTCTGATAACATCAGTTATTTTTTTTGGTTCCACTTCAAGTAAGTAAATCTCATTTTCAATTTTCAATGAACTGAAAAAAAAATTCTTCCGCCTTTAAAAATGTTTTTTCTTTAATGACCTATCCCAAATATATTATTATTAGATCTTTGAACAATATAACTCATTTAAGTGTGCTTGTGTTTTTAGTTGCCATGTACATAACTTCAAAGAGAGCCAAAAGGAACCTGTACTTGAACGGTTACAAGTACTATCACAAAATCGACTCAAGATTCTCACGAACCTGTCCCAGAATGACGTGGGCCTGCTTCCGGATCTATGCTGGATGTAGAGCAAAAGTCGTCACCATCGGTGATACTATAGTTTCAGTAACAGAAACGCACAATCATTTACCTTGAACATTGATGTGACTCGTTTTTTTTCCTGATCTGTACATTTTGGTACTAATATAAAAATTACAATTCGAGAACTAATGAATTTGTAAACAATATGTATATACACCATATTACAAAGAAGATAATATACCAGGTTTAAACCAAGCAATAAGGATATCTGATCAAATTAAAACGTTTTTTCCATAGTTGAAATTCCGTTATTCAGCCGTTATTTTAAATTGGCCGGATAATATTTTATTACTGTTCTAAACTTGGTTTGGTACCTACTATGTTTTTAAACAAGTTTTGGTAATTATTTTCTTTTAAATGTCTAATCACTTCTTGTTGCGCTATGCATAACTTTTTTCCGCTAAATAAAATAATTACTTAATTAATAAATACTATTACGAAACTTAATGTAACTACATTTATTTAATTACATTACATTTTAGTCCGACATACTACAACGACGACGACGACGTTGTTCGTCATTTGCCAGTAGCTGTGGCTGGTACAGTTATTACTATTTTCAGATGATCCTGCGATGTTCATTTTGTCAAGACGTGGGAAACAAAACTTGGTTTACAAAGGGCACAGATATTATAAGAAGATTGACTCAAGACCGAGGAAAAAGGAGAAACGGGCCAAATGGGTGTGCTCTCGACACAGCAGTAGCAACTGCCACGCTAAAGTGTTTACTCTAGATGATGTAATATTGCACTGCAGGAAGACCATAATCATACTTGATACATTTTTAACATTATGTTGTACACTTGGCGGACTTAATGCCTAACGGAATTATTTAATACTAGCGGTCCCCCGCGACTTCGTCCGCGCTTTTTGAGTTTGCTCCCTCCCCTCCCGTCGCAGCGTCATGTTTTATATCCTTAAGCCTTTCTCGATAAATAAGCTATCCAACACAGAAATATTTTTTCAAATCGGTCCAGCAGTTCCTGAGATAAGCGCGTTCAAACAAACAAACTCTTCAGCTTTATAAATTAGCGCAAGCGCACGTTGTGCTTAAGCTGCGAACATTATTTTGGTGCGGAGTTATGTTAAAACTGTGACAGCTCCTAAGATATTTATTGAAATCAAATGATATAAAGGGCAACTTGGTTCTAAAGTGATGATGAATGTATTTATTTTGATAAGAATAAATACCTGTGTGTATAATACACCTCTAAAAATAATGCATTATTTTTTACAAATTTATTAACATAAAAAAGGTTGTAGTAAGTCAACCATAAAAGATAGACATATGCTGTTGCGGATTTTATTATAGAACTCTTAATGCTGAACAATCCTGTCATACATGATTTCTGTGTAACTTAAACGGTTTCCGCAGCGTGTGCAGCGGAAGCTCTCAAAAGGATTATCTTTCTCCCGTTTTCGCAACATTTTTCATTTCTGCTGTGGTCTTATGAGTCGTATCTTTATGTTATATAGCCTAAAGCCTTCCTCGGTAAATGCACTATCCAATGTTATAAAAAATTTTCAAATCGGGCCAGTAGTTTTTGAGATTAGCGCGTTCAAACAAACAAACAAACAAACAAACTCTTCAGCTTTATAATATTAAGTATAGATTTTTTTCTTTTCTTTCGACATATTGGCATGATAAACTAAAATGTTTTAAATAGATATTTTGTTTTATTTTATGGAATACCTTTGTTTACTGAAATAGCTCTTGCAACGTATTGAACTACATATCTGCTGCATATTAAGTTAGTCTTATAAACTTTTCGTAAGATCACTTATCCGTGAGATTTCCCTCAGCATTCTTTGTTATGTCTCAAAGAGGGAACAATTTAATATGCCTTGAAGGGTATACTTACTACCACAAACGTGAAAATGAGCGAGACAAAACGCATAATAAAAAGAGATGGGTGTGTTCCACTCACTTCTGCCGTGGTTGCCGCGCTGTTCTATACACCATTGATGACGTCATCGTCACTGCCAAGAAGGATCATAACCATGAACCGACAAATAACCAAAGAAAAACCATTATGTAACAATTTACATTTATTTTGTTTAAAATCATGTTTGTTAAAATGTTTGTATTTGAGTGAAATATATGCTATACCGGCCGAAAAAACATGGGTGGAAAGATAATACTGACTACCGTGGGTGACATGATCGTATCATACGTCTTACACAACCACTCAAGGTCTCGAAGGTTTGGTGGAAAGAAGTGGCCACGTAATAACGAAGATTTTAATCTAACATAACATTGTAAGCATATTATCCAGCATTTTTTCTTTCTGTCTTTTTTTAAATATATTTTATTTACTTTTTTTATCCTGTATTTCATTTATTTCCTTTTGATTCAAGAGTAGAATTGAAATATTTTTCCCAAAGATTGTTTTATCTATTTCATTTCATTTAAAATATTCGTCTCCTGCTTTTTTATTTCCAATTATCTTCTTGTTAACATACAAAAAGGCAAAAAGAGAATAACCCAAAAAATTTAAATTATTTATCACTTACTAACAAAAGTCTGGTATTTATTTGATTATGAAATACCATTAAGTATCAATCTATGGTAGTTAAATCTTATTCAAAGAATAGTATTGACGGTCAGATGTGTTTAACCTTTTTTGTTCCAGGACCTCTAGATTACTTAATCGAAAAAAACATCGAGAAAAAATGATATCCTCATGATAGGTGACAACAGGAGCCCTTTATTTGAAACACTCGCTTGATATGACATGTGATTTTCATTCGAATACTAATTAAAAATCAATTTAAATAACTTTAAATAAAGACGTTAAGTACTCACGATGTTCAGTTATTTTTTAAAAATCACTGCCGTGTGGAATTATATTATTGTCATTGGAAAATCAGCCATCAATCAATTAACATCACACGAATTTATGACGCGAGTGATTCAAAAATAGGGGCCCTGGTTCTCCATAACCGATAACTACCTTAGTGGAGGAATGCGATGGAGATGTTGTCGTCGCAGCAACGGGTGTCTCGCTGCTGTAACCACTTTCGAGGAAACAATTATAAGATTTAATAATAGTCACAATCATCCACCTTAAGGCATTAAACTTAACAAGGGAAAATAAACAATGACATTACCTTCTGAGAAAAGACCGTAACTTGAGATATATCGGAGAATATTGCCTAAAATATATATTTTTTTACCTGTGTTTAAATTTTCTAATAAATTGTATTCATTATGGATTTTTTTTCTATCAAATAACCATGTTATTTGCTCTTCTCCAAATGACGTCAAATGTCTATTAAAGTCCATTCCATCACTGTCAGTTATGGCTAAATAACTTTACGTATCTTTTTATAATCCGCATGTCATTGGACTCTATTATTTCCAAAGCATGTAACTGCAGGTTTGAATTTCATACTCAAACTTAAGCGTTTATTTGCCAAGAACATAGTAAATAAAGATAACATTTAAGAGTAAGAAGCAAGAAGCATAGCAATTATTTAGTTATTACAAACAAAATACAATTAGTTGGACCTCTTTAGTAAGTTTATCTTTTTGGTAGGGCACATCTGACCATGTTTTTTTTTATTTCAGGTATCCGTTACGCTTTCACAGTGTCCCTCCGCGGCTGCCGCATCATTGTCGTCGAAGGCTACCGATTCGCCATCAAAAACAAGAGCAAGGCTCGCGTGCCCACTAACAAGATTCAATGGCGGTGCTCCACTCACGGCAAGCACGGGTGCAAGGCGGTCCTCTTCACTTCCAGAGACGAGATCATCTACTTGGAGAATATACACACTCACCCACCGCTTACCGACAAGAAAGCGAGGAACAAGTTCTTTTTCCTGATTACCAGCGTCAAAAAGTATTATGGGGTCTAGAGCGGATGTTGCAATAGCTACCTTATGATCAGCCCGTTTAGTTGCAATTTATTTTTTATAATTATTTGTGATATCTGTTTTGATAGTATTTGTTATGCAGTTTTTTTTTATTGTATATGCAACGTGAGTTCTAGTCAGTTAATCTCTAATAACCTTCTTATTGTCTGTTGTTTGTTATATGACGTTAAATAGCTGTCATAAATGCGTCAATTGTAAACGTATTAAAAAATACACTGGGCAGCAGTAACGCTAGTGAATTACTGTTTAGTTTCTTAAAAAAATGTTTAAGAACGCAGAAAGACTTTCTAAAATATTAAACGGAAAACCCACCATGAGTCGATCGAGGTTATATTAAGGAACATTGTATACGAATTGGAAACATCATTACAATCTAGTTTAATTTAAAGTTTTAAGATGGGTTCAATCATCGTCACTAAAAGCCATAATGACATTGAAAATAACTATGACTGATGAGCCTTTAGAGGTAGAGATAGATTTCCTCAGCAGGGATTTATGGTGCTAAATTGGAAAGAATGATTAAGGAAAAAAAATGGTTTCATAACTTTTATAAAGTGGATCCTGTTAGTTGTTATGAAAATGATGATAGAAGCAAATATTTGCATTGGCAAAATGTGGCAGTTATAAGCTTATAAAACAATTAGATCAAGGCGACCTAAAACTTTATACTTTTTTGTTTTATTTTATTTGATTTAAAAAAAATTCTTCAAATCCACCTTACACACTTATAAAGCTGATATTTCATTACAATTATGTCTTAGTAGGACCATACGTAATTAGGATTTGTGTACCTTAGTCATAATATTAGATTAGTAAATGTATTAATCACTTATTTAAAAAATTAACTATTTTGGTGTCTATTTAACCGATTTAACTAGATATATACATATTAGTTAATATAAATATATCCATAAAAAATAATAGTTTGCTGATCATAAGACCGCAAGTTTCATTTTTTTAATTTAACTTGACCATTTGAAACACTTGCCTTCTGCACACAATAGCTTACCCACGAGTATTTGATTTACCTTTTACGCGTAACATTTTACTACAATTCATTAGACGAAATAAGACATAATTACATACCTACTTTATAGATTACATAGTTTGGAAGTTAGCGGTGTTTCACCCCCGTACCTCGGAAAAGCACGTTAAGCCCTGCCCTGGCCCATTGGTTCTGCGCCTGATCTCTCTCCGGTCGTGTCAAAATGCTGTCCCATCGGGCTATTAGAGTAGAAGGAATAGAGAGTCCACCGTATTTGCGCACACACTGGTGCACTATAATATGTCCCGCGCAGTCGGTTAGTTGTTGTGACAGGCCACCGTAGTCGAAATCGGCGAGGAGGACTATTAATGGTGATTATAATGATTCCAGTATTAGATACGAGTTATTAGAATAATAAAAAATATTTTTCTGTATATAAATAGTAACTAGACATAAAATCATTAATACATAGGTATTAATGATTTTATGTCTAGTTACTATTACTACTACAGTAATGTGTAATACCACACAATAATATAATGAGATTCTGAGTAATAAATAAAGGTGAAAATTTCAAAGCTCTCTAAATGAACCAAAAAGTAGATTGACACACTTTTCCACTCTTAATGTCGGTAACAATATAATCAATAAAATATGATTGGACTTTTATTTGCCGAATGCTATCAAAGTTTTTGCAAGAAGAGACCGAAAGTATAGATGTGGGATTCTATTTATTCTACTAGATTTTATTATTTTAACTTGTAAGTACCTTCCTTAAATCAAATGACTTCTAGCTATTTTAAAATTATTTTTACTTACTTTTGCATTAGATAGTCAGAGATTTAGTATTCCAAAATTGAACTTCGAAATATTTACACTCGCTATTTGGTTGATATAGTTTGATCAGTTTTGCCATGATGGGATTTAATACTGATGTTTATGATGATGCTTGTGCTGTTTATGATAATTTATTGATGCTTACATATTGATGCCTACCTCATAAATGCACTATACCAGTCAAATATTGGGTACGTTTCAGTTTTCAGTTTCCGTGCTACAAACATCTTGTTCGCTTTGCTTGGTTCCCAATTTCTGACAAATGTCTGTTTCTAGAGCGATAACAGCGATTTTCGACAAAATCGGAACGCGATCATACATTGTCAAAAACGTGATAATATGTCATATTTCATAGCGATCATAACAAATTGTGTAGTTATATGTAAATAAACTATATTTCAATAGAGAGAACTTAATTTCCAGAGAAGGTACTATAATATTTGCCTAAATCAAAAGCTTTGTAATTTGACTTGATTGAGAGAAAGTGATCAATACAGAACCATTGGTACAATGTCTAAATTGGGATTACTTATTATCTTTCTTTTTGTTAGGAACCTATAGTATTTACTGAGGAAGAGGATGAGAGATGGTATTGTCAACTCTTGGATCGCTGTACTTTGCTTAGTTATTTGGATTGTCTTTTAAACTCTTCAGCAAACAACATTCAAACTTCCTAGCATTTGTAGCGTCGAAGTGAAGTGTGCTAACAATAAACTGCAGACCAGTGAAATACGATAGTTTTATAATATTTGAATATAAGTAACCAACATTGGATACTATTACTATGATGTATGTAAAAAAAATCTTGTACAAAAGATAACTTGTTCAATTTTTATTAAGTAATTTATCACCCTTTATTTTCAAGGTTTCCAAATAATTTATTTGAACTTTCGACTCGACTTTCTTACGGTCTATGTTATAAACAATTAGACCACAGCAAATGTCCTGAATGATAAGATATTCCCACTGGAACACACAGTTTCGTAGGAACTTGATTGTCCTGCAGAATGTTAATAAAATAACTGTACTGTCCACCGCGTCCTGTTGACAAAAACCTTTTACAAGATATCTTGGCATTCTCTGTATTGCTAAAAGATGCTCTGTATTAAAGAGATACACTTTTTATTAGTATTCTATCGACACTGATGACGATGTAATTTTTCGTGCTTGGTCAACTCACTGCACCTATTTATGTTTGTAGCAACTCATTATATTCACATAGCGGAGAAATACACCTTAATAGGTCAATTCTACCAATTTTATTTGAATTTTCCGACATAAACGGGTGCTACAGGGCACCCGATTAACTTTGACAGAAAATACCGTGACGTTCGGCAACAAACGTCAAAAAAAAATGTTCTGAATAGCGTCGAGAACTAAAACTACGCTGTAATCTCTGTAATCGAACGAAAATGACGTCATCAATAAATTCATTTTTCATAATTATTAATTAAAACCATTTAGAATTGATTGCCGGTTACTCAAAGGGCCTATATTTAAAATTTTTGCTATATTACTTATAAAAGTGAAATATTTTTAGTTGCAGGCTTCATAAATGCAACAACTGTAACCGGTTTTGTAATCGAAATCGATTTCTATGTTGTTCTGAATTGCTCCGAAAACACAGGTTGGGTTTGGGATTAGGAATCGTATGCCGAAGGTTGGGTTTGGAACCCAACGGTTCTGAATCGCCCTACCGGTCAGGCACGATGGACCTCGAGCGTGCATTATAATGTAACGGCCACACTATTTAAATTTTTACCGCATTGATATTGGAGTTTAATTACTGTCCAAATTGCCGCGTGACTACTAGAGATTATCAAGATACTTTATTTTAGCAATTAAAAATTTGCCTACTGTCATAAATGTAATAATGGATCGTAAAATATGTCTCTCCATCGGTGAATTATTGTTTGCCGTAGTATCACAGTAGCAATGGAACTTTGGTATGTGGAGAAATAAGCCTGTACCTAATTATGTTACTCTTTATTTAAATAAATACAGCAGCTATAACAGCATACATCCCGTAGTAACAGACATAAAAATCCATAGCTGTAAATATGATTTGAATCGGCAAATTTGTGAATGTCCGGCTATTAAAAGGGTTGGGGAGGCGAAGTACTTGGGAGTTTTCGTGGACCAGCGGCTCTCTTGGTATCCTTACATAGAGCATGTCATCTCAAGACTCAGGAAGCTCATCTGGATATTTAAAACATTACGAAATAATGTGTCAAGAGTAGTCGCTGGCCCGCGGGGCGCGGGTAGAAGTCTCCTCACTGACATTTATATTTCGCTGGTTCAATCAATAGTTATATATTTTATACCAGTCTGGGGTGGTGCAGCCAAAACACGGTTTCTAGATGTGGAGCGTGCCCAACGTAGCTTACTTAAGGTAATGTCATTTAAAAAGATAGGATTCTCTACAGAGCTGCTTTACGAAATCACCAATCTTTACTCGGTTAGGAATCTGTACATATTGCAGTCGGCATTAAAAAGACACAAATCCTTACCTTTCGACTCTGAAAGACACAAAAACAAGAGGAGATAAGTACATTGCTTTTCAAGCTCCTATAGTAAATACGGCGTTTGCTAAAAGGCAGTACAACAAAAGATCGATCCATCTCTACAACATTATCAATAAGGAAAAAAATATACACATTACGAAATTTCATGAATGCAAAAAAATTGTCTCAGAATGGTTGAAGCCAAAGAACTATGACGAAATTGAGGCACTTCTGATTTAGTCAACTCACACACACATTCTCGCACGCCCATATGCTCACACGCATGCACACACACACACACACACACACACACACACACACACACACACACACACACACACACAAAATTATTATTGTATCCAAATCTTAGCTTAATTATTGCCTTAGTATTAGTATGTATAATAAACTCGTGTTATGGTAGAGCAGTGTCTCCTGACAAAGGCAATTTGAAGCCTAAAAGGAGACACTGGATGTACAAACTGAATAATGTGTACCCAATGTTAAAGCCAATAAACAGTTTGAATTCAATTTGAATTTGAATTTGAATAAATTATGATTATATATTCTATATTTAAAATAATTATTGTAATATTGCATAGAGGCGGCCGTAGACCTGTATCTTCGACTTCTCCGACTTTAATTGATTCGTTTATTAAAAAAAAAATATATATTAATTTAAATATATAGAAATAGGATCCTAATTCCTACTCGTGCGTTGTAAAAAAACACTGTTCGTATTGTTTCTGATAGCTATCTATATATGTGTATATATTTATATTACAATGGTATGTTTGCTTAGATGATGAATAACATGGTACAACAACCTTAAAAATTTTGGAAAGCTACCGGTAATATGATATTTGTTTTTAAGATAGTAAGTCATTAGTAAATTATTTCGAAACGACTTATTAACGAGATTAATATTTTTCAGGTATCAAATTTGATGTGGTAAAAAATCCAAAGACCGGTGGCGTACTAACATTGATATACGGGTACACATTCTCAAAATTTGGCAGTACAACATATGTATGGAAGTGTTCCCAAATCACAAAGGGTTGTAAGGCCAAGGTAACTATTAGAAATGACAGGATTATTCGACACAATCTTGAACACAATCATCCGCCTCCTAATTTTCACATTACCAGTGATGGAAGTTACATCAAGCTTTGGTCTAAGAAAGTTGTCACAAAGTGAGCATTGCTTTGTATAGTGACGATTGTAGACCAATATCGACGACTCCTCTACTAAATAATTTGCTTTATTAAAATGTAATAGATTTAGTAATAGATAATATAAATCATTGCGTCTCCTATAAGAACATCGACATCAATATACAATCTTAATTCCTTTTCGTGTGTTGCAAAAAAAGGACCCAAAAAGTCAAGCATTAAAACCTTATTAATGTGATATTGGATTAAAAATACACTGGTTGTTTTATCGTCAAGCTTTGTTTCTTTCGTACCTTTTTTATAGCTATTTAAAACACCTGAAAGGCGACAAAATAAGATTGTATAGCCTATCACAAAATATAGATTTAAGATAAAAAATATATTATTACAATTTATATTTTGTAGGTATCCAATTTGATAAAGTTAAAAATCCAAAAACCGGTGGCGTACTGGCGTTGATAAACGGATACACATTCTCAAAAACTAACAGTACATCATATGTATGGAAGTGTTCCAAGATTAACAAGAATTGTAAAGCCAAGGTGACAATCAAACATGACATGATTATTCGACACAATCTTGAACACAATCATCCTCCTCCTAGGTTTCACATAACTAGCGATGGAAGTAACATTAAGATTTGATTTAATGAAGGCATTAACATCAATAAAACACTTAATTCGTACTCGTGAGTTGCAACGAACACAAATTCCATGTCCTTTCTCATTTAAATGAATAAAAACCTTGTTGGCTTAAGAAAAATAAACTGGTTTTACTTGTTACGTTTATTTCAAACTACTACTTTTGACAGCTATTTTGGTCAATTTTTATAGTTAAATGAACTAAGATACTACCTGCAATCAATATAAGTTTAAGGAGCAACCACTCATTAGCGATTTCTATTTCTCAGGTATCCAGTTTGAAATAGTGAATAATCCAAAGACCGGTGGTGTGCTAGCGTTGATAAACAGGTACACATTCTCAAGAACCAACAGTCGATATTATGTTTGGAGTTGTTCCCAAATTAGCAAGGGTTGTAAATCCAGGGTGACAATTAAAAATTACAGGATTATTCGACACAATCTTGAGCACAATCATTCTCCCCCCAGCTTCCACATTACCAGCAATGGAAATTACTTAAAGATTAAATGTTTAGGAGTCTGTTGTTGTAATTTAAAAAAACAAATGATTATGTTGTTTAAATATGTTGTGATTTCTAAAAGATAAATACATTACAAGTTGGCAATCAAAAATAAGACGTTATTATAGTTCAATGTGATCTTTCTCATGATCACTCCACTCCCTCCGCTGCGCTCTAATAAACTTTTTCTCGCTTCTCCTTCTCACCGCACAGGTTTTCTTTCAAACTCTTTTATTGTCCAGGCCATTCGTCTCTGGAATACCCTTCTGGCAAAATTTTAACAGGCTCCCAGTAAATTTTCATTTAAGAGACTCGTCCGTGCACACTTTCTACATATGTATATCGGAGGCATCAACAAAGCGTAATCCATAAACTTCTAATACATCGTCATAATATATAATTACTAAAGTATTGTTAGAAGTACCTATCTTTGGAAAAGTATTGCATCTTCTTTGTATCTTCTTAGGGAATGATCTATGATTATATCTTGTCTTTGATTGTACTAGTGTGATGTGAGATTACCGTGAACAAGATGGCTGTGCCTTAGCTTAGCAATTTATAATATATTCAATGATTTCGCTCTATCCTTTCTTTTACTAATAATAACCAGTTTTCAATAGGTTATGGGCCCAGAGTGCCCGATAGTTAGATGTTAGGGAAAGTTTTATGGCACACGGAAAATAAAAATTTTCCTTGGAGAAAATAAAAAATGGCGACCCAATTTCCCCAACTATCTCCGGGTCAATTCGATAATTGGTTATTCAGAATAAAGGCATTATTGGAGGAAAAAGGATTAGCATCGGTATTAGAAGGAGAGGATTACAATGAGGCAAAAATAAAATTAGATGCGAAAGCGAAATCCATTATTATCCAAAGCGTGACAGATCAGCATTGAAATTTGATAAAATTATGCAAAAGAGCAAAAGAAATGCTAGACGTTCTGGGAAAAACTTTTCAACGAAATACGGTAATATCAAAAATAAATATTCGAAGAAAACTATTAAATATGAAGCCATTGCCCATAGAAGGATTACAGGATTACTTTGTAAGGTTTGATACCCTGATACGAGAGCTAGAAGTCGGAGGTGAAAAGATAGCTGAAGGTAAAAAGATTAGCTACCTACTGACTGGCTTGGGACATGAGTATAATCACTTGATAACAGCTCTGGAGACAGTCAATCAAGAAATAAAATTAGATTTCGTTAAATCTAGATTACTTGATCAGGAGATAAAAAGGCAAAATAATGATGTGGAAACACAGTCATCTTTTCTCATTTGCTACAGATGCCATAAAAAAGGCCACAAATCTTTCGAATGCAGAAGCAGAGGAGGCAGGAGCAGAGGCAGAAGCGGAGGTTATTATAGAGGAGGACGCCAAAATTTTAATTCGGCACAATCAGCAGCGTCATCTAATCAACCTGCTCCTAGTAATAGCAAGTATATGTTTACAGTAAGTACTGCCGCAATAATGAACGAAGATAATGATGAAAACAGAATTTTATTTATTGTAGACTCAGGTGCTACTCAACATTTTGTAAAAGAATGTTATGAGGATTGTTTGCTGAACATCCAAGAATTGGAAAACAAAATTAACATAAGAACGGCGAACTGATGGCTGATGGAAGAGAATAAGGTGTGATAATGGTGGAGAGTTTACAGCAACAAATTTAAAATTATTTTGTGTTGAAAAAGGAATTAAGATCGAATACACTCAGCCATATAGTCCACAACAAAATGGAAAAGCAGAGAGGATGAATAGAACTATTTATGACAAGGCAAGAACCATGTTGGATGAGTCAAACCTACCAAGACATTTATGGGGATACGCTGTAGTGACTTCGACATTTTTATTAAATAGGTCACCATGCTCAGCTATATATAATCAAGTTCCAGCTAAGATTCGAAACAGAGAGTTGCACATGGATAAAATAAAGGTATTTGGATCGAAAGCATGGGTACATATAATGCCAAAACAAGGAAAATTCGACAATAGAGCTATAACATCAAGATTGGTTGGATATGCGCCAAACGGTTATATTTTATGGAATCCGGTAACAGAAAAAATTTTAGTATCAAGAGATGTCCGTTTTGACGAATCTGATTACAAATATCAAGACAACAACAACGATAAAGAGAATAGAAATGATAGAAGAATAACAATAAATGAAAGTCACAGTGACATTGATGTAGGAGATATTCAACAGGAAGAACAGTCTGAAAGTAACAATGAACAAGAAAGAGAACGTGTTACTACTAGAAGTGGTAGAGAAGTGAGAAAACCTGCAAGATTTGATGATTATTGCGATGTGACTGTTGATGAAGCCTATTGTTTACTGTCTAGTGAAGATCCAGCAACCTATCAAGAGGCTATACAACATAGCGAGTGGGTAACTGCTATACAAAAGGAAATAAAATCATTAGAAAACTTAAAGACATGGACTGAAACAGAATTACCAAAGGGAGAAAAAGCTATAGACACAAGATGGATATTCAGAACAAAGTCTGGTGGAACTAAAAAGGCAAGACTTGTCGCACGTGGTTTTCAGCAAGAAATTGATAAAAACTCAGATCTAGTATATTCTCCTGTGTCAAAAATGACAACCATTCGCATGGGTTTATCAGTTGCACTGAATAATGACTGGAAGATAAAACAATTAGACATTCCTACAGCTTTCTTAAACGGCAATTTAGAAAGTAACGTTTACATTAAAGTGCCAGAGGGAGTAGAAACACAAAGCAACAACGGAAGCTCGGTAGTACTAAAACTACGAAAAGCTTTATATGGATTGAAAGAATCGCCTAAGTGTTGGAACAAAAGATTTGACGAATTTTGCAATAAAATTAACTTATCCAGGTCAAAGAATGACATTTGCTTATATATTGGAAAATATGTTTGGTTGATAGTATTTGTCGATGATATTTTACTTATGGGAATGGAAAACCAAGTCAAAGAAGTTATTAAACAACTCCAAAAAGAATTTAATGCTAAAGTTTTGGGCGATATAAGCAAATATTTAGGAATTGACGTAAATGTAAAAAATAAAACTTTTCATTTGTCACAGAAGACATTTATAAGTAATTTATTAAAGAAATATAATATGGAAGACTGCAAAGAGATGAAAACGCCTATGGAGCACAACTTCCAAGTACCTGAAAATGAAGAATTGATTAGTAATGTTCCATACAGAGAGCTTATAGGAAGTTTGGATTACCTGTCAACAATGACGAGACCAGACATTACATTTGCAACATCTTTTCTGAGTCGATATTTGGATAAGCCAACTAAAAGCTTGTGGACTGCAGCTAAAAGAATATTACGTTACCTGAAGGGCACTAAAGATAAAGAACTTATTTACTCGAAGAAAGAAGATATTAAAATAGTTTCTATTTCAGCTTTTTCAGATGCAGACTGGGCCGGTGATAAATCTGACAGGAAGAGTGTCAGTGGTATGACTATTTATCACCAGGGAAATCTCATTTCATGGTCATCGAAGAAGCAGCTGTCAGTGGCTTTATCTACCGCTGAGGCCGAGTATGTTGCAGCCGCTACAACTGTGAGTGAGCTACTATTTGTCAAAGGATTGGCAACCGATTTTCAAGAAAAGAGTGAAGCAGTTCTATATGTGGACAATCAAAGTGCAATTAAAATGATAATGAACAGTGAAAATACGAGATATACGAAGCACATTGATATAAAATTTCACTTTGTAAAAGACGTCTTATCCAAGGAGATTATTCTTTTAAAATACGTAGCAACGAATGAAAATATTTCTGATATTTTAACTAAAGCTCTAAATAGTGTTAAATTAAATTATTTCCGAGATAAACTATTTGTTTTGTAAAATGTACCTATTGTATTGTAAGTTTGTTTATATTTCATTGAGACATAAGTTGTCATTGAACTTATTTTTCTAGGATTTCTTATGATAGTTACATTGAAGTTTGTTTATTTTAGTTGATGTTGTTTATGATTATTTAACTTGCAATTAAAAGTTTATTAAACTTGTAATTGAGAGGGAGTGTTAGAAGTACCTATCTATGGAAAAGTACTGCATCTTCTTTGTATCTTCTTAGGGAATGATCTATGATTATATCTTGTCTTTGATTGTACTAGTGTGATGTGAGATTACCGTGAACAAGATGTCTGTGCCTTAGCTTAGCAATTTATAATATATTCAATGATTTCGCTCTATCCTTTCTTTTACTAATAATAACCAGTTTTCAATAAGTATGTACAAGTATATGTATTTATTTTATCGCTTGCATTATTTTAATTTAATATTTTATTAGATCATATTGTATTTATTGTAAATTGTATTCATTTTGTTTTTTGTTTCATAATATATGTTTTTCATTTTTTTTTTATGTGTGAAATTTGACAATTTTTTTCTTTAGATAGTAACTCATTTTCTTTTTGTCTGTTGCACCGACTACAATCATTTTTGCTTAGCCCAAAGGTATGACTAGGTTGAGACACTGGCAGGTATTCTGTTTTTTTTTTTGAGCAATCAAGTAGGTTGCATTCTTTTTACCTACTTCATGACCGTCTAGATTGACGCGCAAGTAGGTAAAAAAAATGCAACAATTATTATCAAATGAAAACAAACTTTTTCTCATTTGGGATTAGACTTTTTCGATTTTTCCTTACTTCCTCTCCGGTTAACCTCTCTTATTTAAAAATAATTTTAGTAAAATTTTCATTACACATTTTACTTAAAGTTTTTATACAAACAGACCTAATGAGAAAAAAACCCACTGGACCCATTATCGATCTGGCCAATAGATCTTCAGAAATTGAAACTTTCCATTAGATACATTTTACATAGCATTTTATAAAATAAGAAAAAAATATGTCACTATATCCAGCATGAATCTAGCTATTAAATATTTTGAGAAAAGAAACTCAGTCGATCCATACCCTAAATTCAGGATCCACTGAAAAAAACAAACCTCATTAGATCCGACATGGATCTGGCTAATGGATCTTTTGGGATTTAAGGGTAGTGAATACCATATCTGAACAATCATAAGTAAGTTTAGAACACTGTTATGTCAAATATTTTTTTTATATAAATATGTCTGCTATACAAGTTTTTAGGCAAAAGATAATGTTGTTGTTGTTGTTTAATGTTGTCTGAATATAGATTTTTATTATCAAAAACAAATTTAATTTAATTTAATTCAACACAACTAGAGTAACATTTATTTATAATTCTTCTCAGGGCTCGAATACAACATCATCAGACTGAAATCTGGCACCCAGCTGATTATGGTGGATGGGTACACCTTCTCCAAATGGGGAAGAAGCAAGACGTACGTGTGTTCCAAGAATAGGAGAAGTGGATGCCCAGCTAAGATCAGAATGGAGCGGAACGTGGTGTTTCCATGCAACAGCGAACATAACCACGAACCACCGAATTATCATATCAGCAAAGATGGGTATTATATTAAGATTTAGAATAAAGCCATTTTGAAACTTTTGCTTGAAGCAAAAGTTTCAAATAAACTATAATCAATAAAGTACATTACACAAACATGGGGCTGTTTTATCTTAGAATCAAATTACTGCCCTACCTTCCTAAGTTAAGGTGAGTCAGCTAAATATCTAGACTTTATAAAATACATAAGTAAATAATAATCTAGACTTTATCTTTCAGGAATTTATTCAGGTATGTAAATTAGACCAAAGGAGGTCACCTGATGATGATGGAAAGGTATACCTTCTCAAATGTTTCCAAATCAAAGAACTGGGTGTGTTCTGCAAAATCCGCCAGCGCGTGTGTTGTTAAGATCAAGATAGATTCTACCAGTGGCACTGCTATTCCGTACTCTATCACACACAATCATCCCGTCCCAAATTATTTTAAAGGCCGCAGATGGAACTTATGTAAAGATTTAGTACTCTAACTTAGGCAACATACAATATAAAAGCGCACAACAATTCACGTTAAGGGGCCGTTTTTTTGAATCATGTGTAGTTTGGCGATTGATTTCCTTAAATTTTCAATTATCGAATAAAAATCTGTTGAATTCAACAGTAAAGTGATAAAAATAGATAACTATTAAATAATTTGTAACTACTCGCGTCTATATTTCACTTGATTTTCTAAAGAAAATCACTCGTTAAATTGCCGCTAGTACTTCAAATACAGGTTCCTACGTACGTGGCAAAATTAAGCAAGGTATCGATAACCTAACATGTACAACAGAAGGACGAGAACTACTGACTGTTATCATTAAAACAGTGTTTTTGGTAATAAATAAATTAGAAAAAATATTGCATAAGTGGCACTATCCACCGAAAATGGTAGCTTCGACTTCTTCTGGTTAAATAGTATGTATGAAGAGGCCAAGGCCTAAGATTAAGTTACTACACAGTCTGATAAAAATGTCTAAAATAAACTCTTGACCATTGAAAGGTAACGAATCCATTCTAGGCAAAAAAAATATTTTTGGAGACGGGGCTGTGATAGTTGATGCTTGATGGTCAAAGTAATGGCACCAATAAAACAGAAATTGTTTGCCTAGAATGGATTCCTTACCTTTCAATGGTCAAGGGTTTATTTAAGACTTTTTAGTGCATTTTGGTTTTGAAGTTGGTTTTTACTTTTTATTTAAAGTTCATTTTATTTCTTCGTTTTTAAAGATAACAAGAGAAGGGGGGGGGGGGGGGTGGAGTTTCATTATAATTACTGAACTCTTAAGTGTTAAGGAGTTCCACCATCGGCTCGGCCCACAAGATGTTGACTATCAGATGTAACAACACGTCAACATTATGATTCTCGTAAAGAAACATTATACGTGCCTTTAAAATTTGAGGGTTTCATTCGATTACACCAAGATCCCATCATCAGATCCCAAATTGGACAAAATGGGACCAACGAGAAGGACCTCTAAGCAGGTGAAAAAATTTTGCGAATCGGTCGACAAACGACTGAGATATGAGGTAACACAGATACAAAAAAAACAGTCGAATTGATAACCTCCTCCTTTTTTGAAGTCGGATAAAACTAGCTTAATCATTCTTTTAATGGGATGTGTTGACTGGTATACTTTTGAATTTAGGTCCGGTATAGTATGTTCAATTTTAAATATTCGTGCGTGAAGTTTTAAATATAAAATGTGTCTTCAAATTTAAGTATCATAGGTAGGTAATGTATTTTTTCAAATTGGTATAATTAAGTACTCATTTAAATTTCTTCATACACGAGTAAATAATGTAGGGTAAGCCATTTATTTCAATGAACAGTTTGTTTAATGGTTTGATTTACTATAATCGTTACGTTTTTAAACTTTAATTCAATTTTGTCAATTCATGACCGACCATGGGATGGGATGAGCAGAAAGACATCGTTTTTTTTGCATTCACAAACCTTTTAATATAATTTGGTAATAAATTAATCAATCAAGTTTAGATCATAACGAGAGATGATGATTGTCGATAGTTTTTTTTTTCTATTTAAAAATTTAGGGACTTTTACAGTGTATGACAGTCCCATCGTAAACTAATCTTAATTACCACAGCATCAAAACAAAAATAAAGAAAAAAGCTACTAGTAATAAAAATATACAAAGAACAAGTGACTGTCACTGGTGAATCACCGAAACCATATCGCAGACAAGTTTAGCAGCATCTGATGAGGGTTTGGCTAAAATGCTTTGAAAGACTCCTAAATCAAAAGTCTTAAGATTAAGTCCACATTAAGTCGACTCACCAATGACAGCCGCTCACTTCGGTTCTTGACACATTCCGTCAACAAGTGTTGTACATCATCTATTTTATCGTGACATGTATCACAGTTTGGAGAGTTGGATTTTTTCATTAAGTAAGCAAACTTGTTTGACGGAATGTGTCCAGACCGAAGTCTAATAAGTAATAAAACAATATATTTTCGGCTTAAACTAATATTCGAAAACCACGGTAAACGAGGAGGTTCACACGATATAGTTTTGTACCAAATGCCTTTTTCTAAAGAAATAATCTTAAAATGCTCCTCCCAGATATTAAATACTTTATTTTTAAATTTTCGTAATAATTCCGAATAAAAAGGTTTTATTTCAAACTCAGTGCAGATGGCACTGAGTTTGAAATTAAACTCAGTGCCATCTGCACTGAAATTTTAATTTCAGTGCAGACTGAAATTATTGCAAGCTTAGCTTGTCGGTCTGCCTCCTCGTTACCTTGAAGTCCTATATGCGAAGCTAATAATAATTCCGAATAAAAAGGTTTTATTTCAAACTCAGTGCAGATGGCACTGAGTTTGAAATTAAACTCAGTGCCATCTGCACTGAAATTTTAATTTCAGTGCAGACTGAAATTATTGCAAGCTTAGCTTGTCGGTCTGCCTCCTCGTTACCTTGAAGTCCTATATGCGAAGGTAGGTTATCCACTGTAGGTATAACTGGTTGCCATTTTTACTGCTCTCGTGAATTAGTTCCAGAATCTTATAAGCTATCGGTCACCTCTTGTCGATAGTTGAACATCATAGTAGGAAAAATTCTCGCTTATTAGTGACATACAAGTAATGTTCTATTTTTCTTACAGATGTTCCATATTGATTTATCAATTCATCCAAAGACGGCAAATTGATAATGATAGACTCGTATACATATCAACGCAGGACCAAACATTTTTGGAAGTGCAGTGGCCGGTACTTACACAAATGAAATAGTGAGGTGAAATTGGAAAATAACAGGATTACTTGGTTGCACTTGGATCACAATCACGAAGCACCAAGATACATCATGACCAAGGAAGGGCGTTATGTTAAAGTCGGGAAACAAACTAAAAATTTTCGTTTGTGTCAATTTTGTTTTTGTCTCTAGTTCATCTTTAGAATGTAAGTTTGTTTGTGGTATAATATAAATTAATTTTTTTTTTACTTAAAAACATATGTGAGACATATTGCATTCGTCTTTCACATTTAACCCTAAAATTACTTGAAATTAATAAACAATTCCTGCATGTTGCGGTTTATCTCACAGTGACATAAATGCGACTAAAGTCCTTGGTAAAGAATGGAATATAACACGTGCCGTGTCGTTATGTACACGAAGCTAAAGTTAAATAAAACAGATTAAACTTAACTGAGGATATATCTAACAGTAACAACTCTTTCAGGCATGAAATCAGAAACAGGCACTGATATTATTGGAACAAGCTATCAAATACTTACATCCCAGCGGGGAAAGACGGTACTAATTCGCGACGGACATAAATATAACCAAGATAGGAAAAACAAAGATGGCGCCTGTGTATACAGGTGTTCAAAGAGAACGGTCTGCAAAGCGATACTAATGATTGATGGCAATAACTGCATCAAACGAGATGACGTGCATACTTGTGTACCTGAATTTGCATCGTATGATTAGAAGGTGGACTTTAACAAGCAAATTGATAAATAAACGATTGGGTACCTAATTGATTAAAGCAATCATGTTCTAATGAGAAAGCTGAGTTCTCAAAAATAAAATAAATAATTTGTTGCAAGTGACTATGAAACTATGCATAACATTGTAGGGGCCTGTTGTAGGGGCAATCCGTAGGGCACTCTGATGGGAAACATTTGTTTACAGACACACACACACACACAAACACACACACACACACACACACACAAACACACACACACACAAACATACACATACATACACACACACACACACACACACACACACACACACACACACACACACACACACACACACACACACACACACACACAAAGAAATTTTTACATTTTACATTTTTACATTGTATAAAAATAAGTAAATGACATTGTATGGATAAAAAAATAACTTTCACTATAACTAATGCGATTTTACACTACACGATTTTTAACTTATGACAATGTCTTAAACAGGTGACATGCCACTAACGGAGCTCCTTTTTTTTCAGAATCTGAATTTAAAATAATAACGACACCTAAAGGAGGTAAACTGGTCATGATGAACAACTACACGTTTTCCAAGACTGGCTCAAACGTCTGGGTTTGTTCCAAGAAGTTTGCTTACAAATGTCCACCCAGGATAAAGATGCAGGGTCTTGAGAAGGTCACGGAGGCACAAATTGACCATAACCATCCGCCACCGAAATATTTTATTACTATAAACGGTCACTATGTTTAAGTATGTTAATAACACATGGCAGCTCTGTCTTATTTATTTATACTTTATTGCACAACCAAAAATTTGTACAAAAGGTGGACTTAACGCCATATGGCAATCTCTACCAGTCATACCTTTGGGCTAAGCAGAAATGATTGTAGGCGGTGCGACAGGCAAAAAGAAAACTATTTAAAGAAAAACAAAAGTTAAATTTCACACATAAAAAAACACATGAAAAACACATATTATAAAACAAAAATACAAAATGAATACGATTTACAATAAATACAATATAGTCTAATAAATTATTACATATACATAACATAAGGGTTAAAATAAATACGTATACTTGTACATACTATAATAATTATATATTCTGACGATGTGATAAGAGTTTATGGATAACGCTTTGTTGCTGCTTCCGACATATCTAGAAAGTGTGCACGGACGAGTCTCTTTAATGAAAATTTACTGGTAGCCTGTTGAGTTTTTGCCGGAAGGGCATTCCAAAGACGAATGGCCTAGACAATAAAAGAGTTTGAAAGGAAACCTATCAGTCCTGCATCTGCAGATCCACGAACATGGCTGCCACACTACTTGATCTTCACATTACCTAGTTCGTTAATACTAATTGCGTAACATTTCAACTCCCTATGGTCAACATTGTTTTTAAAGTCAAGTAATGCGCAATAAAGACTATTATTATTTTGTGTTGATTAATGTATAGTATCAGACAGATTGCCCTAACAACTTAGAATGGATTAATTCATTATTACTTAAATGTAGACCTTAAATTTAAGCTTTAGGATTACACTATGTCAATTCCATATTATTATTATTTTTATTAAAAACCTAAACGTTCATTTTAAAAAAGAACCATTAGTATTTTAATGTTATTATTACATTTATTTATTTTAAAAATAAATGTATTATGCGCCGGTGTCTTGACAAAAACATTTAAACGGATTTTTTCAAATTTTTCAGTATTCCAAGTCAAAAAGATAAAATTGCCGATACAGAAAAGACAACTGGTCACGATAAACGACTGCACGTCTTCCAAGACAGGCTCTGAAAAAAAATTCTTGGTTAGCTCCAACAAGATAGTATTCCAGCATGCCAAGATAAATATGCAGGGTCTTGAGGAATTCGCTTACATATCGTAAAAATAATTTGTCAACATAAAATTCCGGGTAAACTTACCTAGATTATCTTTAAGTGTTGTAATATAATTGATGTGGGTTAAAGAGTTATTTATCGTTTTTATTTATTTCTTTTTCAATTTAATTCAATTCATTTTATTTAATCATTTATTAAAGGCAACAAAGGCTCATACAATAGATATCTTAAAGACTCACATACATATAATAATATTTAACATCAAAACAAATGAAACACTATTTTGCGTAGGCGTGTTGCGCATCTTGGTGTCCGGTAACCGGTTTTTATTTTGAGTAGTGAACTGGGTTGGATATTGCTTTAATCCTTCCAAGTTCCAGGCAGTAAAATTTCCACTTAACTAGTTCAGTTGCCAAATTGGCATTACGATGCAACTAAGAAAAATAAAAAGTACTTTTATATCTCTCACTCGTATAGTGCTGTCCCACGCTAATCTGCGGAGTGGATTGTTAGTAATGTAAATTAAATGTTCGGCGTGTTTCAAAATATCCTTATAAGTTCTGGTTAAATCTAACCGTCCCATACTTCATACGAAATAACGTCCTACATTTGAATTATTTGTTATAGTTTATGATTATTTTTCGATGCTGAAACAGGCTCTTAGTGTGTTATACTTACGAACGGATTTACGAGAAGTTTTAAAAAAAAAATATTTATATAATTTTAGTTAATACATGAATCAGCTGCTCAGCACATTATCTGACACTAGCGGTCCTTTGCAACTTTG
Organism: Pyrausta purpuralis; assembly: GCA_963924145.1. Classification (NCBI taxonomy): domain Eukaryota; kingdom Metazoa; phylum Arthropoda; class Insecta; order Lepidoptera; family Crambidae; genus Pyrausta; species Pyrausta purpuralis. The sequence goes on from OZ001643.1 coordinate 29,384,681, forward strand.
TCCGCACGTTTTGAGTTTGCTCCCTCCTCTCTCATCGCAGCGTAATGCTAGCTTAAGCCTTTTAGAATAAATAAGCTATCTAACACTTTTTTATTTAAATTGGTCCAGTATTTCCAGATATTAGCGCGTTAAAATAAAGAAACTCTTTAGCTATATAATATTAGTATAGACAATTATGTACGAGTATCTTTACTTATGTACGAAACTCGAAATTAAAAGTAAACAGTTTGCATGATGTCTAAACATTGTATTATACCAATGTTCACCTGCAGTAGGTAGTAGTAGAGGATTGTGCTATAAAAATGTTTTACCAACGGAATACCTTATTTTTCAGACTTGGCATTTAAAATAATAAATTCTCGAAAAAAAGGTGGGAAGCTGGTCATGATAAACAACTACACATTTTACAAGAAAGGCTCAAAAGTCTGGGTTTGCTCCAACAAGTTAACTTACCAATGTCCAGCCAAAATAAAGATGCAGGGCCTTGAGAAAGTAATTGAGGCACAAATTGAGCATAACCATCCGCCACCGAGATACTACATCACTAAACAAGGAATTTATGTCAAAATGTAAAGAAGGAGCTCCATTATTGAATCACTCGCGTCAATTATCGGAGTGAATTTCTTTCGAAAACGCAAATAAACAAAATTAGACGTATATCATGCTAAATCTAGGAGTACGCAAGTAGTTACATAATTATTATATTTTTGAGGTTACTGTCGTCGATTTAAATAATGTTCATTGGAAAATCGAACACATTATTATGTTTTAATCTTTCACTTCAAAACAACAACAAAAATATCACGCTATGTTGACGCCTCAATTTATATTACTTGTGATTTTCGTTGTTTAATTTTCGATTAGAAACCTCATAAATCCATTTAAAAATGATAAAAAGGTACGTAGATTTAGTAAACACTCATGTCAATAATTTACATGATTTTCGTTGATTTCAAATTGATTGTTGAATTTAAATCGCTCGATGTTTTGAAATGAATGATTAAAAAACCTGGGCCCCAAATTCCAATCCGAAAATGCAACGCTTGAAAGCTAGCATGCCAAAAGCACAAACATTTATAGACCATAAGGCCGATTCTCGCCGCAATCGAACTTTTTTTGTGTGGTAATTCGATTGCAAATTTAACCGTAAAATCTTATTGTTTCTTCGACAAAGAAAATTCGATCGGTGAACTTTTTTCTTATACGAATTGCACGAAAATTGCCGCCCATATCTGACACATAGTATGACATTCTAATTAGTCTTGTCCAATACCAAATTATCAGAATTATATAAACAGAAATTGTATCAAAAATTTGTAAAAATTACCTAATTCGTGCAAATTTGACAGAAAAAAACAAATAATTAATAAATCAGATTAAATAAGTACTGTTTTAGTATCTTGCTACAGCACCTGTAACAGTTGTTCATATTAAATAGTAGTATAAGAATACAATTTACACAAGGAGTGTCAAAAATATTGATACAAATCTATATATAAGTACATTACATTATTATCCAAGCATTTTTTTTTATTTCGGTTAGTAAACATTGTTCGATAGTGGTTTTATGAAGTTTAGATAAACTTAATTCCCTTACCAATTATAATCCCGAATAAATGTCAAATAGTGCTTTAAATTTTCAGGATACGAATTTACAATAATAAACTCACAGAAAGGAGGACACCTGATTATGATAAACGACTACACATTTTCAAAGGCAAGCACATATTTAAAAACCTGGGTTTGTTCCTGGAAGACTGCCTACAAATGCCCCGCCAAGATTAAGATCAAAGACTTGAGAAAGTCGTCGAGGCACAAATCGATCATACCCACCCTCCACTGAGATACTTCATTACTAAACAGGGATATTATGTTAAAATACAATAATTTTAGTGCTATGCAGCAATGTATCAACGTTTAATATAATAAATCTGCTGACATTCATCAACTACAGTTTAGCTCAAGGGCCTTGTTTTTAGGGTTCCGAAGCCGAATGGCAAAAAACGGAACCCTTATAGTTTCGTCAAGTCTGTCTGTCTGTCTGTCTGTCTGTCTGTCCGTCCATATGTCACAGCCATTTTATTCTGTAACTATAAGCATAACACAATTGAAATTCGGTAAGAAGATGTGTCTTGTTAACCGCTTACCGAAATGACGTCGAGGTTCGTAAAACCATTTTCTTTTAAAGTCTAACGTTTCATAGCTAGACGCTTCCAAAGTGGTAAAATGGGCGTCCGTCCCCCCATCAAACTTCTTAACCAAGCAAGTGTAAATTTTGAAGAATATATATAATGTAGATCTTAACAAATACTTTTTACGAAAATTGGTTCGAACGAGATCGAACGAGTAGTTTTTGAGATATAACACATTTTAAACAACCGCAAACATAACTTTGTACTTCATACAAACACTATTGACTACAGGCAGGCTGAGTCAATTTTCCGACGATCTTTCCTTCGATGTGTAGACTGTAGATTCCAAATAAAACTCTTCTTTTTGAGATCGGTGACCGTGAGAGCGCGTACGATCTGGCCCGCTCACGGCCCTTTATTTAACCAAAAATACATGTCTGACTTATCGACTAATACAGATTAGTTACAAACAAGGACGGACACATAACATCATCTGCGTATTCCTTCTTACGTTTTTGTAACCTACCTACATTAATCGTGATAAAATTCCCATTCGCAACAATCCACTCTATGGGTTTCCTACCTACCCTCAGAAAGTGCGATATGGGGGACAGGAAATTCGAAGGCTTTACCGGCCTCGCTCCACCTGAGCGAGACAGCCTACTAGGGTCTCCCTCGCCCCTGTACCAAACTACCTACATATTTCTTAATATTTCCTAGCTAGTTAATTGTTACCCTACCTGCCTACCTAATTTGCAAATGGGAATTCCTAACTAACAGGTTTCTTATTATTGAAATAAAACGAGCCCTAAGCTAATTACAATGCTTACTCGCTATGGCCCTAACAGAAAATTATATTTATTATCATCAAAAATCCTTACAAATAAATATAACTAAACTTATTACTAAAACACAATTGGGTGTCCGTAACAGTCTCCCCCCGGTGAAGCGCTGCGAAGTGCGAACCTCTTCTTATTCCACCGGCAGGACAGCCAATCTCGACGCCGGTCGACGAAACACGCCGCCCTTGGTCCGAATCTCGACGTTCCTCACTGCTCCGTCAGGTCCAGGATGTACTTCTGTGACGACGCCTCGGGGCCACACGTTTCTAGGTAGAGTGTGGTCCACCACGACGACTAGATCACCGGGCTTGATAGCAACCTCGGCGACATCTCGAGCTCCTCTTCTTGGCACCAGGTCCGGTAGGTATTCTTTAAGCCAGCGGCGCCAATACTCGTCGGCTAACGCTTGCGCCGCCCTCCACATCTTCCTCGACGCTGGTTCACACGGCCCGATGATGGGTAGGCCGCGCGGTCCCCCTAGTAGGAAGTGGTTCGGGGTGAGTGCCTCCGGGTCGTCAGCGCTGACCGGCACGTGTGTTAGCGGTCGCGCGTTCATGGTGTGCTCGACCTCCGCCAGTAGAGTTTGCAGTACCTCTTCTCTCGGTGCCTTTTCATGTAGAGTGACTCGTAGAGCGTTCTTGACAGAGCGAATGAGACGCTCCCACGCTCTCCCCTGATGCGGTGCCCCTGGTGCTATGTAGCGCCAGTTGATGCGCTGGGTGAGCGCATAGTCTCGTAGAGCTGGCTCCCATTCTTCAATCGCTGCTCGCAGCTCCTTGTCTGCACCCTTGAAGTTCGTCGCGTTGTCTGAGTACATTTTCTGTGGCCACCCTCGTCGCGCTCCCATACGCCGCAACGCCATGATAGCTGAGTCAGTCGACAGGCTCGCTACCAACTCTATATGCACGGCTCTCGTAGTGAGGCATGTGAATAACGCTCCCCACCGCTTTTCGTGACGACGGCCCACAGTTATGATCATGGGACCAAAGAAATCTAGACCACAGTTAGAGAATGGTCTGGTGAAAGCCTCCACTCGAGCGCGTGGCAAGTCCCCCAGCACAGGTGTCACAGGTCTCGCCTTTCTCATACGACAAAAGGCGCACTTATAGGCCACGGCACGAACAGTAGGTCGCAATCGCAGTATCCAGTATCTCTGTCGTACATCGTTGACGACGCGTTCGTTGTGCGAGTGATGGGCGCGACGGTGTTCCCTATTGCACAACAACCGCGCGTACGGGTGGCTGCCGTCCAATATTACGGGCGTAGTATCGGAGGCAGACACACCCGCTGCCCTCGTCCTTCCTCTCGCCCGCAACACGCCCTCCTCGTCGATGAATGGATCAAGTCTTCTGATGCGACTCCCTGCCTTCAAGTTCTGACCTCTTTCTAGGCGCTATATGTCTTCTCGAAATGAGTCTGCCTGCGCTCGCCTCATCAGCCATCTTTCCGCTCTATCTATGTGTTCTTTGGTCAATACAGTTGCGCGCTTGCGACATTTATCTATAAATAGAAGCACATACGCCATCGCCCTCACTAGGCGCTCGTAGTTTGAGAAACGCCTGGCGTCTGGCACGCTCCATTTTGTCCTCTGTCGCGACGCTAAATACAGTCTCCTCGCTGCTCTCTGTGCAGCCTGCTTGAGACGGCCATGTATTCTCCGGTTCGTATAAAAACGATGGCCCAGTAAACCATCTGTCCTCATGTGATTTCACTTCGGTGACGACTCTAGTCGCGTCGTCCGCTACGTTGTCTTGCGTCGGCACCCACCGCCACTGATCGGGTCTTGAAAACTCACATATCACTCTCAAGCGGTGCGCTACGTATGGCGTGTAACGCACTCTATCGTTCCCAATCCAGTGCAGAACGGTCGTACAGTCTGTCCAATACGTAACTCTATCGGGCTGCCATCTGTGCTCCTCCATTACTGTCGACGCAAGTCTCGTTCCGATAAGACACGCTTGTAACTCCAGACGTGGTATCGTCTGCGTCTTCATCGGGGCTACTCTTGCCTTTGCTGCCGCTAATACCACATGACGTGATCCATCCTCGTACTCTATAAGCCAATAGACTGCTGTCGCGTAAGCAGACTCGCTAGCGTCGCAGAACACGTGCAGCTGCTTTCCAGTCACTCCCCCCGTCAAAGTGTAGAGGCGGGGTAGACGCAGACTGCTAAGTGTCTCTACGTTCCGCAGGCTCTGTGTGACGGCTTCTCGGCATTCCTCTGCGTAGCCTTTTCTAAACATACTCTCGATCTGGGCTGTGTACTTTGATGTATCCATCTTCCTTTCTATTGCCGTGAGCCTCCGCCTAGCAGCCTCGTAGCTCGGCGGCATAACTGTGTTAACCTTGCGCCACGGCAATCCAACTTCATATCGCTGATTGACACACCTTACTGTTGACTCAAAGGCTTCTAAGGCGCGCACATCATCAGGGTTCTCGCGTTCCTTCTTCTGAATGCCCAGCGAATCGATGTCAAAGTATGACTTCACCATGTTGTGTAATTCTTCGTCAGGTTGCGTAGACCAAGCTTTCCCATGGTCGTCGACGAACAACACCGTATATCTCTCCCTTATGACTCGGGACGGCGCTCGACCATGTATCACCCACCCCAGTCTGGTGAGCGATGCTGCTGGCTCGTGGCGTTTGCCTGTCAACAGCTTCCTGCTTACTATCAGGTGCCAATTATCCGCGCCTATAAGGACACGCGGCTTGGCGTTCACATAACACACGTCTCTCTCGTTCAGGTTACGCATGTGTCCATACTCTAAACAGCTCCGACCCACCGTTTGAGTATTCAAGCGGAGATTCTTCATTGTTCTCGCTTTCACCAAATGTTTCTCGTTGTTACTGGCGATTATTTGAAGCTCCACCTCTCTGCTTGTGTGTGGTACGCTCTGTGTATTCACACTGCGTATGTGTAAGTCTCGAAGCGGGCCTTCTGCACCGACGTATTCCGCCAAGTCCTGATCGATCAACGTAACCGTAGACCCTTCGTCAAGTAGAGCGTGTGTGTTTACTCTACCCCGTGGCCCCTCAATGACGATCGGACATACCTTCAACAACACCTTGGATGCCCCCACAGTATGGCTAACTGAGGCTACCACTTCTTGATTGTGTTGACTTTCGCTGTTTTCACGCTCTGAGTGTAACAGCCTGTGATGACGTCGGTTACAGCCAATCTCATTACACATCGGTGCTTTACATTTGATTCGCCTGTGCTTATCGTTCAAGCATAGAAAGCATATCTTTTCTTCTTTCAACCAAACCCATCTTTGCTTTACTGTCATGGTTTTAAACTTTGTGCACTTCGACACTTCGTGGTCCCCGCCGCAACATAACACGTCTTATCTTGTGCCGTCGTAGCTTTTTCTTCTGCTGTGGCGTACACATCAGTGTTTCGCTTCTTTGAGTTAGCCTTCTGCTTAGCTTGCACTTCTTTCTTCGCTGCACTGTTGCTAGGTTGCGACACGTATGCGAATCTAATCGCCTTATTCGCTTCCTCCATCAAAAACTGCGATAATGTCACGATCTCTGGCTCCGAGTAGCTTGCGTACCGCGCTGCGTAGTCGCACCATCTTGTTTTCAAGTGTGGGCTCAGCTTATCGACCACCTCTCGGGTCATCATCGGATTTCTGAGGTAGCTCTTATTATCTATGGAGTCCAGTGTGTACGCGATGTTCTGTACCTTAATCGCGAACGAATTCAGTTCACTGGCTGTCGTTCCAACTCGCGGCAGGTTCTTGAGGTCGTCCAGTGCCCGATCAATGATCACTTCTGGCCTTCCATAGCATTGTTCTAGCGTTCGCATGATCTTGTCCGGATCGGTGGCACGGTATAACAACGCCGCTACTGCCTCCTTGGCTTCTCCTTTTAGACTATTCCTCAATCTAGCCAGGTTCTCGGATTTACTGAAGTTGCATGATCGCGTTGAATCTTCCATTGCAGCTTTAAATGGTAACCAGTCGTTCGTGTTTCCATTGAAAATCGGTAACTCAATAGCTTGACGTGGGGCCGGTCGCTTCGACATAATCCTCTCCAATGTGTAAGCAAGTCGTTCCGCCCCGTCCGCATTCTCTTGGGGTCTCACTGTACAATCATTGTTTGACTCGACCTGTCGCTGCACATCTTGTTGAATGTTGTTTATATCTTCATTTAATTCTATGCTCGGCGAATTCAAATGTCGGTTTCTATCCACTTCTATGTTACGCGCATCTTTTTCCTTGCGTCGCGTAAACAAATGTCTATTTCTTTCATTCCTCTCTTCACGGAGGGTAGGAACGCTACAACCGAGATGTTGTGGGTATTTGCATGTTTACATCTTGACGCTGGGACTGGGCTTGATCCAACCAGTCATCCACCCTCGCTAGGGTCTCACCGGCGGGTAGGCTCTCACGGTCATCTTCATCTGTTGTATCCATTATCGTAGCGATCTCAAATTCTAATCTCTTCTGAATTAGATTCTTTTCAATAGCCGCCAACTGCTCGGCTGCTCTCAACTCGGCTTGCTTTAAACGAGCGGCAACTTTGGCAACTTCATCCTTCCAGCGATATCTTGGACGCCCCACCGGCCGGCGCCCGGAAGGTGGACCAAGATAAGCTCTCTTTACGGCTCGATCCTCTCCTATCCTCTCCAGATGTCCTAGCCAGCGAAGTCGGTGCTATTTTTTTCTTTAATCTTATCACTGCTTTTCTTTTGTAGGTGTGCAATACAAGTTCATATATCCAAATCCCCAAAAGGAGACGCGTTTGATGTTGATTGAAAACTATACTTATTCCAAAGTGGGTAAGGGTAAAAATATCTGGCTGTGTTCCGGAAGGGTCAAGTACAGTTGTAAAGCTAAAGTCAGTCTGGATAGTGCTGGCAACTTCTACCCAGTGAATCTTGAACATAGCCATGATCCACCACGGTATCATGTCACACATGACGGGAAATATGTAAGAGTTTAGCTGTCAAATCTCTTGAGGTCGACACTATAATATGAAGTGTTGTATGTACTAATATTTAAGTAAAAGTCGTATTACTATATAATTTTCTACGAAACAAAAATAAGTTCAACCGAACTTTAGTTGAGTGAGAGTTTTGATTGATTACAAAACCAAACGACAATAATTATAATAAGGAATATTTAGTTACTAACTGAAAACCAACTGAGCTAAACTGAAACTGAATATAGTATTAATATTTAATTGCATTTAATTTTACCAGATTGTTAAGCATTCGGAAATTGTATTTTATTGTACCATAGATATATAGAGATAGATATACCCGTATAACCATAGATATAAGATTTCTCAATACATACTCGCACATTTATCACTACTGTTTTACCATTTTCGTAATAATGCAACTTTACTATTTTTGTAATAAACCGTATCTTAAAAATGGAGTTAATATTTAATTCATTATTGTTGATAATTACTATTAGGATTATATGTAAACAACTCTTTTGTTAGCAAAAAAATGTTAAAATATTATTTTCATCACACTTGCTCATAATGACGTTTTTATTCCACCGATTTTTGGCTCATAATCCTAGATATTAGACACGCGTGCTTTTTCAATATATTATTGCACTAGTGCCTTTAGTTTATTAACCCGACCAATTTAAATTTGTATCTTTGTACCAAGTAGTAATAAAGAAGAATAAGCGATATAATTTAGTCGGGTTATAACTTTTATTTTAGCAACAAACAGTATTTATGCGAAAAAACAGTATGTACATATTCATTTCAATAAATGGTAAATCCAGCCTTATTACTAAAAAAAAAAACCAAAATTGCACTCCGGGAGTGCCGGCAGAAGTGAAAACTTGAATATCAACGTTGTGCATTTTTGATTTTTTGGAATAGTTAGGGAATAATTTTGAATGAATTGCTCTTATTATCAATATAAAAGTACTATCATTTTTGTGATAGAATACAATAATAATAATAATAATATAATATTTTTATAGAATACAATATTTATTTATTGCGCTATCGTACACAAACATTACAATTCATATTATATTAAATTACATTAAAAAGTTTATCTCTCAGAAAAATCAACTTACATCCATAATTTCGCCAACCGTCTTACGGTTTTTCGATCAGCCCACGTGTCCTGACGCGAGTTTCACATTTTTCCCCCATCCCACAAAAGTGCTCAACGCCGCTAAAGAAGTTTTCACTTCAATAACTCAATTTCATATAAAATCTTCTGTAATTTGTGTTTTAAACACGAATTATTACATTTTTAATCTTGGCGGCTGGCCGATCTTGTTCGCGCCATAGCCTTGCGCGCGCATCGGTATCGCGGCAAGAAAAAAAACAACGCGCCATTTTTCGTAAATAATTGTCGGCTGTGAAGAAGTTTGGATTCATTGTGAAGTTTGATATTAACGAAAATGTCTACTTTAAGTGAAAAAAATGAAGAAAACCTATTATTAACTCCGCCGGACACACGTAACGAGGCGAAAAACGCGTGCGATAGTCTTTTGGCATCAAAATCGAGTGAAATGTATTTTTACTAACTGTTTTAATAATTAAAATCTTACTAAATGAAGTCTTTTTTTCCTCGCAAGTGTGTTGAAAAACGTCGTATGAAACACGTGTGCTTGTGACCATAATAAACGCGGCTTTCTTATGGCGCACTCGCTTTTGCTCGTGCGCACACAATATCGGCTTGTATATAATGGTCAACTTAGCACACTTGTATCATAATATACTATATTAGTACATAAAAAATGAGTTGTCGTAGTGCAGTGAAAGCAGCACTTTGGCAGTGATACTGATATTAAGTAACCTATGGCGCGATCGTGTTTGGATGGGTTACCATTCCGACTAAATAAGTGGCTTATATTACGGGAATATCCGTGCTTTGGCAGGTACGTTATGCCGTTGGTCCCAGCTAATATCAAATTAGTCGTCAAGCCTAGTCAGAGGCCTTATGGGCGGCTTGATAACATCTGACAGCAAGGTTTTCGCTTGTGTTGCAAACACACCCATCCGCTAATCCGCAATGAACCCGCGTGGTAAAGTATGACTCAAACTACCTCATAGTTGAGTAAAGGCCTTTGCCCAGCCGTGGAACTACAGGCTAACTATCATTCAAATATAATTATATTTACTTCAAAAATATGCAAAAACCTCTCGACACCTTCACTTTTCGTATTATATGTCTGGTATGACGTATTTACCTCAGAATTTTCTTTTATTTCACAATAAATTCTGCAACATTGCTTTGTTTTGGTTCTAATTTTAAAAATAATACTTTTACTCTGATTATGTGACTACACACCACACGGTTAAATAACTCTCATTTTTGTTCTTCTTCAGCAGACATTTTATAAATGACTTTTTCAGGTATACCTTACCAGACGATGAAAATCAAAAAGGGTAGTATTATCATGATAGATGGCTACACATTTTCAAAAATGTACAAGGGTTCTCCTTTTTGGGTATGCTCTGCAAAAAAAAGTAACAAGTGTTAAGCGAAAGTCAAGATGGACACGGCACACAGTGAGTCGAAACAGTAATATGAGGGACATAGAGGTTTTCTTTGACAAATCGTATTTTTTTGGATGCCGACCGATAGTCCTTTAGACACTCGTAAAGACATGTTATATAACATTTTTCACTAAACCTAATAGTTTGGCCATAAAAAAATAATTTGTGTTTTTTTTGTATGAAACAAGACCTAAAGTACTAAATATCTCCCAGGAACTGCTTGACCGTGCCTTATAATGACTTAGGTTAACATAAGTGCATTGTGCAATAACATCCTAATCTATTTTTAGCTGCTCCAGACAGCAATTTGGCCTGTTAAACAGTTCGGGAAAAAATATTTTTGATAATCCTATTATGGGATTATAATAACAATTCTAAGAAAAAGCGTCGATTAGGGTACTAGGAACTAATTACGTAGTTAGTCTACATTGTTCTATACTATCAGATTCGTTTAAAACCTTTTTTTTGTCATCGGATGACCATAAAGTAATAATGATGTCAGGTCATTAGGATATTAATTATACAAATAAAGACATAATGGTTTAGGGTTTTACCTGCTCCTGTCAAAAAAGCATTGATTAGGGGACCAGGAACTAACTATGTATATAGTTGGTTAACATTGTTCTTTATTAAGAGAATCTTTTAAAACCCTTTTTTTAGAATCGGATGTCCACCAACTATCTTTTCTATATTGTCTCGGGTCTGGGTGTTGTGATGCCACCGTTGTGTCTGATTTCCATAACACAAGTGCTTTAGCTACTTAGCTTGGGATCGGAGCAATGTATGTGATGTTGTCAAATATTTATTTATTTATTATTTACTAGCGGTCCCCCGCGACTTCGTCCGCGCGTTTTGAGTTTGCTCCCTCCCCTCCCGTCGCAGCGTGATATTTTATACCCTGAAGCCTTTCTTAATAAATAAGCTATCTAACACAGAAATATTTTTTCAAATCGGTTCAGCAGTTCCTAAGATAAGCGCGTTCAAACCAACAAACTCTTCAGCTTTATAATATAATTAGCGCAAGCGCACGTTGTACTTAAGCTGCGAGCATAATTTTGGTGCGGAGTTATGTTAAAACTGTGATAGCTCCTAAGATATTTATTGGAATCAAATAATATAAAGGGCAACTTTGTTCTAAAAGAAATGCTCGTGATGATGAATGTATTTATTTTGATAAGAATAAATATCTGTGTGTATAATACACCTTTAAAAATCATGCATTTTTTTTTTACAAATTTATTAACATAAAAAGGTTGTAGTAAGTCAACCATAAAAGATAGACATATGCTGTCGCGGATTTTATTATAGAACTCTTAATGTTGAACAATCTTGTCATACATGATTTTTGCGTAACTTTAGCGGTTTCCGCAGCGTACGCAGCGGAAGCTCTCAAAAGGAATATCTTTCTCCCGTTTTCGCAACATTTTTCATTGCTGCTGTGGTCTTATGAGTCGTATCTTTATATTACGAGGGTCAAACTGAAAGTTCTTAGAACTGGCCACTTATAAACAATATAAAAAAAAAATATTCTAAAATTTGAAAATAGAACTCTTTGCCAATATTACTGAGTATATATTTCATTCATTTGTCATTTGTTTTACGATTTGGCGGCAAATTGAAAATTGTCTGTGTCACGTCAACATGAATTTAACACGAGAAAATTTTCGTGCAATGATTTTTTATGACTCTCCATGTCATTTAAGTCAACAAGAAAGTTATGATAGACTACGATTGGTCTTTCACGATGAAGCCCCATCTCGTGCGACTGTTTACAACTGGTTTAATGAGTTTAAACGTGGTCGCACTAATCTCACTGATGATGTACGTGAGGGATGGCCTTCTACGGCGACGACTGAAAATAACATCTGTGTTGTGCGGCGTATGATAGAGACTGACAAAAGAGTGACCTATCAGCAGATTCGGACAAGCTTAGGCATCGGTATGAGTCAAGTGCACAAAATCCTCCACGAACATTTAGCGGTCAGGAAGCTTTGCGCCCGGTGGATACCTCATAATTTGACTAAGGCTCAAAAACTCCATCGTGTGGATTGGTGCCGTAAAATGATTGAAAGATTTAACGGAGGTGACTCAAATGCTGTGTTCGACATACTAACAGGTGACGAAAGCTGGATTTACTGTTATGATCCTGAAACCAAAAGACAATCTGCTCAGTGGGTGTTTCCTTTCGAGGAGTTGCCAACTAAAGTGAAGAGAGATCGAAGTGCGGGAAAAAAAATGGTGGCCTCGTTCTTTGGAAGGATAGGTCATTTCGCAACAATTGTGTTAGAGGATCAAAAAACAGTTTCTGCAGAATGGTACACTACCAATTGTTTGCCACTTGTCTTGGAAAAAGTTCGAGAGAAACGACCTCGCAGTAGGATCCTCCTTCACCACGACAACGCCTCGTCGCACACCGCCAAGCGAACGATCGACTATTTGGCGACATCAAACGTTGAATTACTGGGTCACCCGCCGTATAGCCCCGACCTCGCGCCTTGTGATTTTTATTTATTTCCAAAAATTAAAGAAAAACTTAAAGGAAAGCGGTTTATGAATGCTGAAGAAGCGGTGGCTGCGTATCGCGATGCCATTGAAGAGACCCCTAAGGAAGAGTGGGCAAAGTGCTTTTCCCAGTGGTTCCATCGCATGCAGCGGTGTATTGACGTCAATGGACAATATTTTGAAAAGATATAATAAAACTAATAACTGGCTAATGTAATCAGTTTTTGATTTTCTAAGAACTTTCAGTTTGACCCTCGTATATAGCCTAAAGCCTTCCTCGATAAATGGACTATCCAACGTAAAAATAATTTTTCAAATCGGACCAGTAGTTTCTGAGATTAGCGCGTTTAAACAAACAAACAAACAAACAAACAAACTCTTCAGCTTTATAATATTAGTATAGATTTACCTACTATTAACATTAGCACAAAAACACTGGCAAAACTTTTTAATTTAACACTGTTTTCGTCTCGTCCCATTTTCTACATAAGATGATTATACAACGTTTCACTGTCTGTCAAAGATTCTAATGTTTCCCTGAGGATTACAAATAAATCTAAATTATTCACAATGGCCTCCATTGTAATCGTAAGTAATAGATCGAATATCAAGTTTAGTGTTACTGGTAGGGTTTCACTGTACAAACTAATTTTTAAAATGAATACACCTTCATTATATAACAAAGTTCCAGGTTACTTACCCCCAACTCTTAACCATTGTCTCTTTAATATCCTAATTACCTGACATCATTATTACTTTAAAGTCATCCGATGATAACAAAAAAAGGTTTTAAAAGATTCTAATAGTACAGAACAATGTAGACTAACTACGTAATTAGTTCCTAGTACCCTAATCGACGTTTTTTCTTAGAATTGTAATTATAATCCCATAATAGGATTATCAAAAATATTTTTTTTCCGAACTGTTTAACAGGCCAAATTACTGTTTGGAGCAGCTTAAAATAGATTAGGATGTTATTGCACAATGCACTTATGTTAACCTAAGTCATTATAAGGCACGGTCAAGCAGTTCCTGGGAGATATTTAGTACTTTAGGTCTTGTTTCATACAAAAAAAACACAAATTATTTTTTTATGACCAAACTATTAGGTTTAGTGAAAAATGTTATATAACATGTCTTTACGAGTGTCTAAAGGACTATCGGTCGGCATCCAAAAAAATACGATTTGTCAAAAAAAACATCTATGTCCCTCATATTACTGTTTCGACCCACTGTGCGGCAGGTCGGGTGACACCATTAGTTATGGAGCATAGCCATAGACAACCACAGTATATTATGACTAAAAGTGGAGATTACATAAAAGTATAAGGCTAGTTTGTAAGATTTTTTTTAAATTCCTCTTGAAATTAACTACATTAAGTATATGTGCTGCAAAGTAATGACCAAAACCGAATGATGTCACGAGAGTGCAGTCAAATTAAACATGAAAATCGGGTCGTGTTGCAAAGGGTCAGTTTTTTTTTTATATGTTGTTACGACCTATACCAATATTAAATTACCAGATTTGCAACTTCCACAGTGCTGTGCGAGCGGAGTTGTGCCTGTGTTTCAGTTTGTGTTCAATATTTTAGTGAAGAATGCTTCTAACCGATATAGTCTCTAGAAATACTTTACAGAAGATTTAATTTGCTTTAATTAAAAATAGCGAGCTCTTCGAAATAGTAATTCCAAAATAGGCATTATTATTCAACTAGAGGTGGTTCTTTGAAATGTTCACTTATTTTGTGAAAAGTCGTCATAAATACGCATCCCATGCAATATTTGAAAGATAAAATTGTAGTTAATTTATTTTATCTTTTATTTAGAATCAAATTGGTACACGTAGAGTCAGCGGTTTTCTCAAAACAACAATACCAAAGTAGCATACGCTGAGAGCACCTGCACGCGGTGAAGGTTTGAGTTTGGGGTGGGGGGAGGGGGACGCCCTTTTTACCACTTTGGCTAGCTATGAAACGTTAGACTTGACGAAACTTGCCATTCGGCTACGGAACCTTAAAAAGACGGATTTTTTTATGATTTTTCGGGCACAACTCCGCTCTCACAGCGCTTAGACTTTTTGCAAGAAAAAAATTGTATTTTAACTGCAATATCAGTAGACTTATAGAAATGTTTCAATGGAATACCGTATTTTCGTATTTAAAAAAGCTAAAATTTAGTATGAAAACTATTTTTAGTGCAAAAAAAGTACTAAAACTCGGAATTTTGCCAACTTTTTCAATTTTGTATCAGACTTCCGCAAATATCGATGCTAGAAGTCTGTAAATTCACGTCAATACTACCAGGTTTTAATTATAAAACACTTATTAAAGGTTTTAAGCACATCACCCACCCTCTTCAATTTAAAATTTTCAAATAATTTGACTTGCAACCAAACTATATTCGTATGCGTTTAATTGGATGATCAAGAGAACTTACCCTAAGTGAAAATCGATCTAAATTGTCCTGACTTCGTCGAAGAGATTTAATGACCATCCGACAAGGAATCTACCTTCTGGTGTGTTCAGTTTTTTTTTACAAGTGTAAAGCCAAGATGGTCTAGCAAGGTAGGGTGACTCCTGTCGTTACGGAGCACAACCTAAACCACCTAAGTATGTCATCACTTCTAGTAGAGAATACTTTAAAAGTCTAAAACTTGTTTGTAATTGAAATTATTATTATAATAATTATAATTTTATTTATTATACTAACTAAAATACGATGAACAGATGTTTTTGACTACGTCCGTCTAATTTGAGACGTGTGTACGCAGTATATAAAATTGTTTATTTGAGGCTAAGCAGATTTCCTTCTACGGTACCTAAAAGTAACAATTTCAGAAGTCATAAAACAATTTTTACTATAAGATCAATCTTTGTGAAATCAAGAAAAAAAGAACATATTTCATACAAAAGTTAATTTGGCCCGCGTTTAAAATTTATAAAACAGCTGATTTTATTGTCTTGATTTCATAATTTGCTCCATAGTAAAATTAGTTCAAATTCATGAAATAAGTCTTTTATTTTTTTTAAAATATTTTGTGTTAGAATAGTCTCATGACTTCGTAGAAATCAGAACGCATTTCCTGCATATGGGTAAGTATTATTTTGGCTCCTGGTAGGTACCTACTTGTTCATTCATCCTATATTATAAATTTAACTGTTAAAATAAAGTGAGTGTTACTACATTTTAAGGGTATCAGGCTTGATCGAGCAATCGTAAATGTTTACTGTCTTAAAAATTGTATTCATACAAGTTTCATGAAAACATTGTACCTATGCTATTTGAAACTATTTCTAATAAGTACGTTTAGTGCTATTAAAATAAAATCTGTAAAGTAAGTATAATAACACACAAAGTACCTATTATATACCAATTTCCTCTATAAATAGGATGCCTGTTTTAATAATAACATTCAGAACGGTTTGATGGTGCTTCCGCCGTTTTCACTTGCAGATTTAACGCTGACTCTCACTATACATGTAATATTTGTATGTGGTGATCTATATTTACTCGAACATAATAAGAGTGCACAATACGTGACTGTGAGAATAAAATTGTAGCAAATCATTATGATTTACTAAGATATCTAATTACTTATTTCAAGTTGCAGTCTTGTTATTCCAACGTTAAATATTCTTTCAGTGCCCGTATTCCGGAGAACGAACCGCGGTACACTTTTTCTAATTCTTGGCGGCTTCAAGTTCGTTAAGCATTTCCAAAGGACGTTTAAGACGAGATGGCAGTGCTCCTCACACAACAGCGGATGTAAAGCTTTCATCTTCACCGCCGAAGTAACAGATGGCATTCAGGTCATCAATGGAAACAATGTCCATAGCCATCCACAGCCTAAGATTAAGGAGTTATCCTAAAGACCGGTATGATCCTGTGATCGGTAGAGTATAGGGCTCTCGAGCTACGCTTTTGGTCGAAGAGTCTCCTATCTAGAACTCTTTTGACCCAACGGCCATTAGTTCTTCGTGCTTTGGCCTATGAACTATGCGGACGAATGCTTAGGGCTCATGCCTAAAGCATAACCCGTTGTATGATGTCACACAGGAGAACGATCAGGTTATAGTGGATAGGCTCTAAAGCCTGGAGTCCTACATAGTCTTCATTGTCCCAGCGGTCGGTGGGTATACAAAACTGCATTTCCTGTCGAAAAATAAATAAATAGGCGTATGTTTAACAGTGGACGTCTTTTGACTGGATAGTGATGATGAATTGAGACCAGATCGCGATGACTCGGTTATATCTCTCGGATTTTCGTCATTTTACGAGGAGTTCATTTAAACCAAAGCACCAATCAATACCCGCGTTCGATGGTGCAACAGCCACACACGAGAGGTAACGTAATAATTAATGTCACAAGTGTTCTTAAAGTGACCATTGATGCTAATTAATACTTTTGTTTTTTCCTTTAACCAAAGGTTGAGTGGAAGAATGCACTTGCACACAATCGGCTTAATTTTAAATTTTCTGTATAATTATAAGGTTATAAGTATAATTAAAATCCTACTGTGGCAATAACTTAAACAAAGAAAAATATTTACATATCAAAATTATGAAAAGTTAATTAATTAGCTGAAGGCTGTTTATTACAACAGAAAAATATTTTTACTATGTTACTACCTCTTGTAAGGATTGTAATGAGTAGTAGATTATTCATCTTAAGAATTTCAAGGTATTTTCATTTTAATAAATGATAATACCTATATGATATACAGATGATATGCAGTTGTTTTGTTAATCTTTTGTGTGGCTAAACTAATCTATAATTATTTTGTATTTTGTATAAATATTCATTCATGATTTTTATTGCTAAACGAGTATGGATGCTCAACGAACACTGAGAACAACTAGTATCTAGACAAACCTGTAATAGGCTTTAAGATACTATTGATTAAATTATAATGTGTATATTTTTCTTATGATGATAGTGATAATAAATATATATTTTTTTATTGAAATAAAACAACTTTTTTACGGATTAACTTTTCGCGAGTTTATTAATTTTTCCAGTACCACGTCGTTGCAGACCCCGTGCCAGTGCCAAGCCCATGACAGTTGAACGCCCACCTGCCGTACTACCTTACATCAAGGGGGTCACTGACAAGATTGGGAATATCTTGAAGCGAGCTTCCATCAAGACTTATTTCAAGCCGCCAAAGAAGATTAACCAATTTTTACCACCTGTCAAGTGCACCATACCTCTTCAAGATGCAGGGGTGTACAGACTGGAATGTGACTGTGGCCTTTCCTACATCGGGCAAACCAAACGAAGTATAGGCGTGCGGATAAAAGAACATATAGCTGATGTTAAACATAGACGAAACATAAAATCTGCAGTGTGTGAACATGCCTTAGATAAACCCAACCACTTCATACGTTTTGACCAACCTAAAGTACTATCAAAAGAACGTAGGTTTATTCCACGTATGCTACGCGAAGCTATAGAAATAAGAAAACATCCAAATTTTAACAGAGAAGATGGTTGGAAAATTCCACCTGCATGGGATCCAGTTCTAACTAGGACCCAAGCTAGACCACTCACTGCAAGATCACAAGACACAGTTAGCTCTTTCTGCGTGGATAGGAACGTTAATTAATAATATGAGTGACGGTAGTGTATATTTTTCAAAACTCTGTAAATGACAAATAACATCTTAGTCTACCCGTGACCACGAACGCTGTAAAGTGTTCGAAACGTCGGGATAAAATTAATAAACTCGCGAAAAGTTAATCCGTAAAAAAGTTGTTTTATTTCAATGAGTAATATTCGCGTAAACTTCAGAAACAAGTATATTTTTTTTTAGTTTTATGCTTTTTCAATTGTACTTATTTAAAGAAATAAATGGATTGAACTGTACGAAAAAAATATTTTGATGTGAGGTTATGTAATTATTTAATATTTTAAGTAATACTCTTATTTTAATAAAGTTAATAAAACTTTTCAAAAGCTATATCAGCAAATAACAAAATCTAACAGCGCCATGAGTTGATATGTTTGCGGAACATCAAAGGTAGGTATCGATTTTACTGATAGCTACAATACAAAATGTAATTTTTGTTAACTTCATATTCATTCCAGGACCAGAATACATAAGGACGTCCCGCGGTGCAACAGTTTTAATGCTGAATGGACACAAATTTCTGCGCCATCTTAAAAGTGGAGTCAACATTCGGTGGTACTGCGCCACGCACCACCACAAGGGGTGTCGAGCTGTGGTCTACACTGTGCACGATGGGACTACGCTTAAGGGCTACAACGTATATATTCATAAAGTCATTTTTTTTTCAATAATAGCAATAAAATGTGCTAATATTCCGAGTTATTTAGAGTGGTTAAATAGAAGACTTTTAGTTGATTTTGAAAATCAATTTATTAACAACTCTAAATATAAACGCCAGTAGTTACAAAGTTGAGGTTTTTTATATTCTATTGTAAATTTTAACTTAATTTTGTTCGAATATTGAACATTTTTAATAAAACAAATCCATGTGCCATATAATACGAGTAATTAAAAAATGAGCTCAGGAGCTCAAAAGTAATTTCACAAGGCAGATAGGCTAGATATTTTGGTCAGTTTCGATACATACTTATGTGTGTTCTTTTTTAAGAACGTGTAAACTTAAGTTTAGGTTTTTAAGAACATGTCATATGCTGAAAAAATGGATTTTTTGGATATTGGCAATATAAGCTTGTTTTAACAGTTTTATCATTCATATTAAATTTGACACAACGCATGGAATTTCTATTGTTCGTAATTTTGTTATGGAACCTCCTTACCGCACTCTTGAATCCTTAGTTTTTTAAGTACCAGGGGACTTAATTGTTTTTCAGTGGTGTTTACCCACACGCCCAGAGGTGCTCGTATGATCCTCATATCCGGATACAAGTTCCTCAAACACCTGGACCTGGGCAAGAAGACAAGGTGGCGGTGCGGCAGTCACCACAGATACGGGTGCCGAGCTGTTATCTTCACGGTGTTAAATAATATCATAAAATTTAGCAACCAACATAATCACCCACCTCTGCATAATCCTCTTTTGTAAAGTAAAATACTAATTTTCGAAACATTAAGTACCTAGGTATTTATTAAGCTGTATCGAATCATTTAAAGGTATAAGACAGTATTATGATGTATTAACGCTTCAATAGATTATTAATATACATTACAGCACAGCAGCATGAGAATGAAGGAGAGAGAGATAGAGTGAAATTAATATGTATTAATGAAAAATAATAAAAAATATTTACTGTCTCTAAATGTTAAAGTAAAATTGATAATGCCGTTAGATTATAATCTATCTTGCAAATTCGTAAACTGTATTGTAAATGATAAAATAATAAATATATATAGAATATATTTGTTATTATAGTATAGAGGAGATACGTAGAAGAACTAAGGTAACGGACATAGCCTTGAGAATCAGTAAGCTCAAGTGGCAATGGGCAGGGCACATAGCGCGAAGAACTGATAGCCGTTAGGGCAGGAAGATTCTAGATTGGACACCCCTCGACCAAAGACGCAGCGTAGGACGTCCACCAAAAAGATGGACAGATGACCTTATAAAGATTGCAAGATCAAACTGGATGCAGACCGCTAGTAATCGGTCGCTGAGGAAAGCCGTGTGGGAGGCCTATGTTCAGCAGTGGACGTCCTTTGGCTGATAATGATGATGATGATGATATAGAATATGACACTCTGAGTGTTTGAAACAGTGTACAATAGTTTAGAAAACTGTGACTCGTAACATACTGGTATGCTGGTTTAACGCTTACTCAGTTCATCCTATACATGGAAATGAAGGATATAAATAATTAAAACATTTCTTGTCTGCGTTTTGTTTTTTTTGTAACGATTGGATAAATGTTGGTAGGCTATAAAAATCTTTTACTACTTCGGTCTCAACTGCCATTTCATTGGATCGTATAGAAACAAAAAGCCGTCGCTGCTGCTTCAGTTTTTTTTAAACCACCTAAGATGGGCAGTATTGGAATTGCAGCAAAAAACTGTCCGTGAAATGTCCAGCAAAACTCAGATATTGTTGAAATAAAATCTCGAGCATTATCATGACTCGCCTAGTTATGTGAGAGAGAGCTTTGGGTGGACAGTATATCCAAGATTTAAAATATATACTGATAGCAAAGATTATTATGATTGTAGTAAAGCAAACAATCCTTTAAAGTGTGTCAAATTTATATTGATAGTTATCAAATAGTGCAGCAGAACTATTTTAAGTAATTATATGTAAGTAATTATATTTGAGCTTTCTTATTTTATTTAATATAAAACTTTATTATGATGGTTTGTAATAATTGTACACAACAAGTAAATAAAAAACCATTAAATGATCAGTGGCAAGAACCTCGGTAACTCGGTACTGCGACGAACAAGTTCCTAAGAAGATTCATTTATAATATAATCAGCGAACAAACTTTTATTTTAAAGAACACACAAACAACTGTTATTACATACCTAGTATTCCAATGACGATGACTTAAGATTCCCCGCAAGGTGTCTGATTTTTTAGGCATTAATATGACTGATTATAAATAGTAAAGGTGTTTTTTTAAGATCTTACTTAGTAGCTTACTTTTTTCAGGCCTAAGTTTCCGTTACATACAGTCAACGAAAAATAAAAAACCTTTACTGATGCTTCAGAACTACACGTTCGCCCAAACGAACCGAAGATATTGGAACTGCAGAAAAAAATTCTCAGAGAAGTGTCCGGCAAAATTAACATTTAACTACGAGGGACAGCTGGTTAAATACAACCTCAATCATAATCATGATCCTCTGCAGTATGTAAGAACTCAAGACGGAAAGTATGTTAGAATTTAAGAATATGTATAATATTTAACCGCAGTACGAATAGCCGCATGCGTCACGTGAGTTTTCACGGAAAATCGGGCTATTTCATTCAGGGCAGGTTCAGGGCATTCAGGGCTTTTATAACTATTTGAATATTTGCTTCAACCAGGAATATCAAATAGTTATCAAATAGTGCAGCAGAACTATGTTTTATATAAAATTCACTTAAAAAAGCAAATATGTTAGACGAGGAATCAAACAGTTTCGGGGTATATGGGTTTGTTAACTATAGTGACCTCGGACATTTGAGCGGTTAAAAAAAGGTGTTTTAAAACGTTTAAAATACATCTTTATGTTGTTTATGTTGACAAGTATATTGATGGCGAGAAAAGGGATCGCTGGCTGGTTTGGGAGAAGCTTTTGCTCAGAAATGGGATAGTAGTATGTTTTTTAAAATAATAATAAATCATTTATTTAAGATCAATATAGATAGTTGTGAGTAACATTTGACTTTTTATTATTGTTAGTAAGACGATACAACAAAACGTTAAAAAAAACCTATACCTAGCCATCAAGAAAAATAAAATGGTTTTCTTTGAAGCAATCAAAACAGAATGCTTTTCACATTGAGCACAATAAGTAAATACTTTTTGTGTTTTTGCAGCAGCTACTTAAATATTCCCTGAAAGCCTCAATTTTTCGTAGCACCTATAACAGCGTCTCTTGTTTGTATTTGAGAGATACTTTGGATTTAAAAGGTACTAGCGGTTCCCCGGGACTTTGTCCGCGCGTTGCGAGTTTTCTCCCTCCCGTCTCAGCGTACACATATTTTAAAAAGCCCAAGTCCTTAAACTCGGTACACTCTCTATATTCTGCCCTAAGCTTGACGATAACCTCATATTTTTACCCTTTCCAGAGGCCATATTCACCACATCATCTCGAGGAGCCAGAACCCTATACATCTCTGGCTTCAGGTTTCTCAGGCATCGTCAGAATGCTGGCCGGACTCGTTGGTACTGCGGCACTCACCACCACTTAGGCTGCAAGGCTGTGGTCTTCACCGAGGGAGGTGACCAGGTGGTTAAATGCCGTAACAATCATTGTCACCCGCCGCAACGAAACCATTTCCCGATGCGGGGTCATTACCCTTATAATATGCATGAAACTCGTTTGTATAATCTATACTAAAATTGTAAAGCTGTAGAGTTTGTATATTTGGTGACTAAGCCGCGCTGAACAAGTAACTTTTAATAATTTTTCGCTTTACTTGCTCAGAATCGTTCTATTATCCGTCACGTAATGTTGAGTTGTCAACTGCTTCTGTGGCGCAGCGGTAGGAGGGTCGCACTTTAAAGCGACGGCTGCCCCAGAGGTCCCGGGTTCGATCCCCGGGTCGGGCCAAAAATATATACCTGGGTTTTTCTGTTCAGAAATTCTTAGGGTATTCGTATTATGAACACGGCAGTGTGCGCGAAGTCGCACCAAAGAGTTCATAATTCGAAAATTGAGATGGCCACGCCCTGCCTCTAAGTGAAAAAAAAGAGATAATACTTAGTGATTTGGCTGTGTGACACGGGACACCATTTATTTAGAATTTCATTTCTATTTATTTCGTGAACATTTTTAAAAAAATGATATTATTTTGATAATACTTATGTAACAGGTTAATTTATTATTTTATCTCATTATTAAAATGAATGTGTTGTCCTTGTAAATGTTATTAATTATGGTAAAGAAAATAATTTTTCAGTAAAAAATGTTGGGTGTCATCTCTATGTTTTTAACTAATCACTGAGCAAGTAATCACTACGTTTGGAAAAATGGTGGGTGGGCAGTTTTTTTCAGATCAAAATACTTACTTAACTGAATCGTATTTATTTATGAATGACAACTTGTGATTGTTCAGGTGAAAATTAGTAGGTATGAATTTAGTATTTAATCTTATAAATTGCCTCTCAAAGAGAAGCGAAAAGCAGAGTATTCAGCACGAGAATTAAGTTGTTTTTGTCTTGGGTCAGCTTAAATTCCTTGCTACACTCAGGATTTTCTATTCCTTCCCTCGCAAACGCTCGGGAGTAAAACTAGAATCTCCCTCGCTTCGCTCGGGAGTCAGAATTATAAACCTTTCGTTTCACTTGTGACTCAAGATGGCACCCGTGCCTTAAGATATTACTGTATTTCCGTAGTGAATAATCTACAAGTACCTAAGCTATTCTTTTACACAAAGTTTTTTCAGTCGTTTGTGGTCAATAAGGATTATAATGTAGGATTAAATAACATATAGTAGTTATTGCACACCATTATACAGGTTAATGCTTATTTGATAAACAAATATGTACCTAATGACCACCCCCCGCGACTTCGTCCGCTCGTTTTGTCCTTGATCCCTCCCCTCCCTTCGCAGCGTAAAGTTTTATAGCCCAAAAGCCTTCCTCGATAAATAATCTATCCAACACAAATAATGTTTTAAATCGGCCCAGTAGTTCCTGAGATAAGCGCGATCAAAGAAACAATTAATCAAACTGTTCAGCTTTTTATTATTAAGTATAAAATGCTTCGAAATGTAGGTGTAAGTGTGGTGATGGTGTACTCATATTATCATGTCCTTTACAAAAGGCCAAGCCTTAAATATCAACTAATCAATAAAATTAAATAAAAAAGATTTGATAAGGGAAACCCTCTTGAGATTATTTGATCACCTCATATAACCCCATCTAATAAAAGTTTTTCAGGATTCATTGATTATAATTTTACTGTTTCCTGAATCGTTGACGTGTGAGTGAGTTACAGTTATTTTCGTATATATTATCATAAACACCTAGTGCCTAAAATAAAAACCATGTACTGATAAGGCGAGGTATAAATAGTTTATTATTACTAATTAACTTAATTTTCAGTGACAAATACATAAAATATATTAAATTTTTTTAAAAGCCATTATGTACTACATCCGAAATGACGTTTAATGGAATTATCGGTGCTGATTTGTCGATGGCGAAACTGGGCCCTTAGTATCTAATATTGTAATATTGTACTGACTGATGTAATTTTTGCTGCGTCAAATGCCATGCAGCCCACTTTTATGAAAAGCACTTATAGCAAAATTTTAAAACACTATGTATGGCTGACCAAGTTATAGAGGCATGACCCTGAAAGCTCAAGGTGGAGTGTTTTATTTTTCTGCCCCAAACAATGTTTTTTTTTTATTAGAAATTAGTTCACCAGGCAGAGCGAAGTTAGCAACAAGAAGACTAGTGGGTAGTGCGGTGCGGCACCGATGCTAACGCGTGTCTGCATCGTTGCTAAATTAAATCTGTTCATTGCGTGAGTCGCGATGCTGAGCCCGTTTTCAAACGCGCGACTGCATCGATGCTAAAAGTCGCAGTGTGTAAGCTAGGGGTTGGTTCATGTTTTCTAGTTTGAAAGATCTTTTGATGACGAGATTCTTATAACTAGTTTTTGGAGTACTAAGTCTCCATTTGACGACTTGACGACCTGTCTGGTGTAGTGGTTGAGAAATCACCTACTACGCAGCGGGTGCGGGTTCGATCCCCGCACAATACAAACATTTGTGTGCATGAACATGTCTGTTTGTATTGGTCTGGGTGTTTTCTATGTATATCATGTATTTATTTACAAAAAAAAGTATTTAAGTATTATATCCGTTGTCTGGCACCCATAACACAAGCTTTGAGTAGCTTACTTTGGGACTAGATGGCGATGTGTGGGAATGTCCAAAGGATATTTATTATTTGTGTGTGGTTTTTGTAAGTCACAATTTTATTTTTCTGCCCCAAACAATAAAATTTTTAATATATTTTTTTCTTACAAATGAGTTCACCAGGCAGAGCGAAGTTAGCAACAAGAGGACTCAAGTCACTCGCCGCGGTTTTGCCGCGTTTGGCTCGTTTTCGCTCTGTTCCGCAAAAAAATGATCAATAAATGGTTTGCAATCTGTGTACTGTGAAGTGTTAGTGAACATTTAGTGCATTGGACCTTAATTTAAACGGCAGTAACTAAAACAACACATCTAGTGCTTCAGTTAGTGTACTTTTAATCCAGACTAATCCTAAATTATATGGTAATCGTTCTCAATATACCCCACAACGGGCCACATAACATCTACGAGCGACCTTTTGAAGTAAACGCATAAGCGACGAGTTCCGCACGGCGCATACGACCTTTTCGACGCGAACACTTCAAGACGCAGTGTACTGGGAGCATTTATTGCCGGGCGACTGGCTGTTGCAAGATTAATTCACTTCTTCAGAGGGAATTAATTGCCGAGCACCTTTGAGGACATCACGCGAAGTGTTTTTTTTTTTGGTTGCATATTTTGACACGTTTTTTTTTTCTTTCCTTAAAACAATGGCGGATTCCATACATGAGTGGGGGTGCTGCAACCTCGACGAGGAAAACGAAAAATGTATTGAGTGCAAGATGTGCAACAAGGCATTTCATCATGATTGTATGAATCTGGACTTAACCAGCGATCTTTCCTCTTGGACATGTCCCATCTGTGCTGCAAAAAAGCCGAAATCAAAAAATAATGATAACACTCCAGTATCAGCTACAAGGTCTAAGAACAAAACACCTGCGCGCTCTGCCAAGAGGCCAGCTTTGGGATCACCGGCTACCGAAGCATCGTCTCCAGTAACGGAGGATGCAGTACGTTCAATAATACAGGAGCAGTTTGAAATCATGTTTGGAAAATTTTCGCTCTCTATGAAGACGACACTAAATGAAGAACTAAAATACATACGCGAAGAAATAAGGGAAATCAATGAATCAGTAACGTTTATAAGCAATCAATATGAAGATATTCTTAAGAGAAGTGAAGAGAATAATGAAAAGATGAAACAATTGGAAGAAAAAAACGAAATTATGTGTCGAGAGTTGAAGGATATGTCATCACGCATGAATATATTAGAACAAAATGCACGAGCGAGCAACATTGAGATACAGTGTGTTCCTCAGAAGAATAATGAAAATATTATCAGTATTGTTACACAATTGGGGAAAATAATTAACTGCGAGATCAAAGAGGACAGTATCTCTCAATGTTCGCGGGTCATGAAAACTAACACAAATACTAACCGCCCAAAATCAATAATAGTACAGTTTAACACCCCTAAAGTGCGAGACACGTTCCTTGCTGCAGTTATCCGTTTCAATAGAATGAAGCCACTGGGGGATAAACTTAATACCGAACATCTTGGGTTTACCGGCACAAAGTCCCCAATTTTTGTCTTGGAGCACCTAAGTCCTAGTAACAAGTCACTACATGCAGCCGCTCGTATCAGGGCCAAAGAAAAGGGCTACAAATACGTTTGGATCAGAAATGCACGTATTTACGCAAGGAAGGCAGATGACTCCGAATACATACTCATACGAGACACAGAATCACTAAATAAAATTGTTTAGGTGTGGTGATAGATGTTTAAGAGCTGGTTATTTATTGTGAAACTAAGCAAAATTCACTTCGTTAAGCATATATTACCAAAACACAGGTGGTTTACGAACCAAAATTGAGGACGTGTACCGCTGTGTAGCTTGCTCCCACTATGACATTATTGTAATTACAGAGACTTGGTTACACGAAAATATTCTGGACAGTGAACTTTTTTGTAACAGATATGTCGTATTTAGGCGTGACAGGAAAACTTCTGGTTTTCATAATACTAAAGATGGAGGCGGTATCCTAATAGCTGTTAGCAAAAGGTTTAGCGTCAAAAGAATGAGCGCTTGGGAAAGCAAGTGCGAGGACTAGTTTTAAGATAGTAATATGTGTGCTTTACATGCCTCCACCTATATAAAGATCGATCTTTGATCATTTTTGGAACAATTTTAACTCCATTGCTATAGCTGAATTGAATCGTTTTAACACTATCCTGATCGGTGATTTCAATATGAGACTTATAGATTGGACCCGGGTAGATAGTGATATGGATGCACTAGATTATCCGAGAATATGTAAAGATCTTATTAATCATGTCAATATAAATAGTCTCAAACAATGTAATAATGTTCTCAATGTTCATAACAAAATTTTAGACCTGGTTCTTACTGATATACCCGATGTAAAAGTCGAAGAAGCTGCAGATTGTCTCAGTAAAATCAACCCTATCCATCCTCCACTGGAGATAACTCTAAAATCAGATACAGTGATCTCTCTTGAGCCGATTAAGTCTCCAAGATTAATTTTTTACAAAGCTGACTACAGTGCTATTAAATCTAAACTCCATACAATCGACTGGTCGGAACTATATCGCAATATTTGCGATCCTAACAAAATGCTTCATATTTTTTATGACATAGTAGGTAGGTTGGTGCATGAATATGTCCCGTCAACTGAACCTAGAAGCTGTCACAGACCTCCATGGATAAGCAACAAATTGCTTCAATGCTTGCGTGAAAAACGAAAATACCTTAAAAGATACCATCAATATAAAAACCCAATGGACAAAATATCATTGCGAATTTGTAGTAATCGTTGTGAGAAGTTGTCGAAGGTATGCTACGCTGCATACATAGATCGTATCGAGGATAGCATAACGAAACACCCAAAATACTTCTGGTCGTATATAAAAGCAAAACGTAACAAGTCAAGCTACTACCCTGCCACAATGTCTGATGGCACAAAAACTGCCCACACAGGCAGCGACATTTGCGATATGTTCGGATCATACTTTTGTTCGGTATATACTCAACGCAACACAGACGACTACGATATTCAGTCTTCAGAGTTCTTGTGCAGGTTGATTAATAGCTCGGACTGTTTTGCTGAAGTCAGTTTTAGTAAAGACGTCATTATTGACAAGCTCCATAAATTAGACATTGAAAAAGGTTCAGGGTATGACGAAATTCCTCCCATTTTAGTCGTAAAATGTGCCGAGGAGCTGGCGATTTCCTTGACCTATATTTATAACGCCTCTCTGAGTTTAGGAATTTTTCCTGACCAGTGGAAAGTGGCAAAAGTTGTTCCTATTCACAAAACGGATTCTGACGATATTGTCAATAATTACCGGCCGATATCTTTACTTCCTACACTTGCCAAGGTTTTCGAGTCACTTGTATGCCCTCTGATTACTAATCACTTTAAAAAATATTTATCGAATCACCAGCATGGATTTACCCCATTAAGATCTACTTGTAGCAATTTATTGTCCTTTATAGAGCTTGCCCTTGAATCAGTAGATCAGAATAAACAGGTCGATGTTGTTTATTCTGACTTGAGTAAGGCCTTTGATAAGGTACCACACAATGTTCTCGTCCTAAAGCTTTCAGCGTACGGTTTTTCTGGCGCTCTTCTCAAATGGCTCAAATCGTATCTGAAAAACAGATCCTTCTATGTGGTAGTTGATGGTTACAAATCAAAATTACTTAAGATAACCTCCGGTGTGCCGCAAGGTTCACACCTTGGACCGGTTCTTTTTAATATCTTTATTAATGACCTTCCCGCTTACTTTGATTACGCAACACCTTTTATGTTCGCCGACGATTTGAAAATGATGCGAACTATAGAAAACGTTGAAGACGCAGAAAACTTACAAAGGGACATTAATAAGTTGACTGGTTGGTGTGCTGAAAATAGCATGGAATTGAACGTAAAAAAATGCTTTCAAATCACACTCACTCGCAAGCAGGATCCGATTGTGTTTAGCTATAATATTAATGGCACAAAATTTAACAAAGTCAACGTCATTAAGGATTTACGAGTACTGATCGACCAGAAGCTTACATTTGTGCCTCACATTGACTTTACGCTTAAAAAAGCATCCAAATCTCTAGGATTCATAATTAGAAATCAAATCGCCAAATCTTTCAAAAAAAGCAACAGCAAAATTCATCTTTTCAACTCACTAGTCCGCAGTATTGTGGAGTATTGTGCGGTAGTATGGAGACCACATTACGCAACACACAGTCTTAGAATCGAAAGGATACAAATACGCTTTCTAAGTCACCTATCATATTCTGCAAGTATCTCAAAAAAAGTCAGATCTTACAAAAAGCGATTAGCGCATTTCAAATTTAAATCCTTAAAAAGTCGCAGAAATTCCTCTGACCTTATATTTCTATATAAAATTCTTAATGGTTTAATCGACAGTCCTGACATTCTTTCAAAAATTAACTTCAAAATTCCCTACAAATATCCGAGACATCCTATCGATATTTTTAGTCCACCATTTAGAAAAACTGTGTTTGGCGCCAATAGCCCGATCCCCAGAATGTGCAGATTATATAACAAACATAAAAAAGATATTGATACATTTGGCGTATCCTTGCATAAGTTTAGGAACCAGGTCCGAAAAATGAACTTCGATTAGTCTGTTTCTTAAATTTTGTAATTAGACTATACTCATTTAGTTTATCTAAATTCATATTATTTCTTGTTATTTAATATTTAACTGCATGATGTGTTTACCTTTAAAAAAATTGTACACTTAGATGTAGAAAGTTTTTATGTACTATATTTGCAATGAATAGTGTGTCAATTGCTGGTAAACTAAATAAAAAAATAAAATAAAATGAAAATAGGACTAGTGGGTAGTGCGGTGGGCAGTCGCGCTTCTGCATCGATGCTAACGCGTGACTGCATCGATGCTAAATTAAATCTGTTCATTACGTGAGTCGCGATGCTGAGCCCGTTTTCAAAACGCGCGACTGCATCGATGCTAAAAGTCGCAGTGTGTAAGGGGTTGGTTCATGTTTTCTAGTTTGAAAGATCTTTTTGATGACGAGATTCTTATAACCAGTTTTTGAAGTACTAAGTCTTCATTTGTGTGTGGTTTTTGTAAGTCACAATTTGATTTGGATATACCGTAAATGCCAACAAATTTTTAGTTAGAATAAGTGTATATGGACGGGGATACAGCTATTATAAGTAAAAAAATACGTGCACTTAACTAATGGAATATTTAATTTTACTACATTTTAAGTATTTATCAATCACAGAATTAAATATTCGTATGAAAATCAAGCAAGAGTTACCAATAACATATTTTGACGTCGTTCGTCGTACATACCTCCAATGCACTTCCTTCTTATAAGAGCGTGGACTTTATAGTTAGAGTAATGATGAAGAT
Source organism: Pyrausta purpuralis (assembly GCA_963924145.1). Lineage (NCBI taxonomy): Eukaryota > Metazoa > Arthropoda > Insecta > Lepidoptera > Crambidae > Pyrausta > Pyrausta purpuralis. The sequence goes on from OZ001643.1 coordinate 29,415,547, forward strand.
GATAAGGTTTTTTTATTATTATATCTAAAGTTTAAAACTGTTATGGTCATTAACATTTGCTACGGGCTTGATACCAAGAGTTTATGATATTACGTGAAAATTTTCTAAATGTATGTAACTAAAGTTACTATTACACATCACAGATGAACCCGGCACACAGCAGACCCTATCAAGCGATTTGCATATAGAAAATTTAGTTGGCACAGATCTAAGATTTTTTTTCGCAAACCCGAATCACGGACATTGGCCCGAAATGATACCGGCAACTACAGGTTCGAAGAAAAAACGCAGCTATATCAAATGCAAAGTGTGCTCAAAGAAGGGGATAAGAAAAGAGACTTACATAAGGTGTAAAGGGTGTACAGATAAGAAACCAGCTCTTTGCCCCCTCTGTTTCGAGGAGTGGCACACCACAATATTATAATATAATATATACCTGCTGAGTAATTTGAAAAAAAAAATGGGGTGAACTAGCATATCCGGAAAAGGGAGAAAATTGCATACCTAATACTATTTTGTATGTATACAATAGTCGAATTGATATCTATATTGTGAAAATTATGAATATCGACTCCGTGGCTCTGCCTTTGTATGTGTTGTGGTGAATAACGCAGTTATCCTTTCTTTATTATATTGTATACTATAGGATATGTTGTATGATAAGTTACATAAATACTAACTCAATATTGGGTGTTGTGGTACCACCGTTGTGTCTTTCCATATATATGTCATGTATATTTCCATAACACAAGTGCATTAGCTACTTACTTTGGGATCAGAGCTATTATTGTGATTGGTGTCCAATATTTATTTATAGCTTATGCATAATTAAAAAAATATGTAAAATATAAACTTTTCTTTAACTAGAACTCCATTATCACATTTGCACGCTGACTGTCTAATATATGTCCTTAACGTTGCTTTGCAAACTTTAATTGAGTTATACAAAATTACATCAATGGTGCGAAGATGATGTGATGTTCAAGTCTTGCCGTAGGATCATAGGACTATCAAACACTCACGTTAATATACTATCTCTTACAGACAATGCGACATATTGCAGAACAAGACCTCCCGCGGCGCTCAAATGCTACTCTTTAATGGTTACAAGTTCCCCAAACAGATGTGCAAGAATGACATTACAAGATGGTGGTGTGGAACACTAAGAGGCTGTAAAGCAGTCGTTAATACAGATCTAGAAGGCTATATCGTCAAGTACAATAATAAACATTGCCACCCACCACCGCCAAGCATAAAATGTGATAAAATAACTAAGCGAACTGTCAGACCAATTTGTTTTGTAGACTCTTACCTTTAATACGATTGATTGAATTATTGGTAAATTGTTACGCTCTGCAGTAAATGTAAATAAAGCTAGCCTTAGGTATGTTTAAGGTGTATATCAATACGTTTTTCTATCTAGCCCTATCTATCTCATGTACGTACATCAAGTATGTCAACTGTATAAAATTCTGTAATATAAAGTTTCATATTCTTATATTATCAGAACACAACATACTTAGTGTATACAATATTTTAATTACTTTAAAAAAAAAATTTTCATAAGTAAACCATTAACTACTTGATTTAAAAATCTAACAGTATTCAACGATGAATTACCTACGTTAGTTATAAGTTTTGTGTTAATCTTATTTTAAAGTTAATCATTTCGTTAAAGAGGAATATCAAGATTGTTTACAATATTCAACTTGTTAAGGAAAACGAACTTTACATTGTTTTTATTTCCAGGTCCTGTATTTTGTAAATCTTCTCGAGGAGCCCTTATGATCCGCCTAGGAGGGTTCAAGTATCTGAAGCACAGCGTATCAAAAGATGGTATCAAGACAAGATGGTGGTGCGGTACTCACAATCACAGATCATGTCGAGCCGTCATTTATACTATAAGCGATAAAATCTGCTACGTCAAGAATTCACACAATCATCTACCCCCTGAAAATTTTTAAGTAACTCTTAAGCTGCCCCCGTCTTTTGTTTGTATGAAACATCTATTTTGATTTCTTGGTACCATCCGTAAACATGTAGTCTTAAAATCGTCAAAAGTATATTAAATATATAATACCGATGAGTATATATGCTTTAAAAGCAAGTATTTCATTGCAACACTGACTTAGCCTACGTACCTACGTATTAAATCGTCGAATTTTCAATAATATAAATAAAAGTGAAAACAAACGAGCTGAGTTTTTTGATTAATTGATAAGAATGCAGCTAAAAAAATCATTAAAATATGTTTTGTAGCTAATATGATGAAAGGTAATCGTAAGGAAAGAAACGTCTTCTTAATACTTCTAAGCATTATTGTCGTGACACTTAAGTTTGTGATCGTACTTATGAACATAATTGCAGATTATTCTACTGACTCAAAAATAACTCTTTAATCGTTTATTTTACTTTGTTGAATAAAATAACTTAAATCATTTTTTTTTTAATTAGATAGCTGGAGGTTTGGCCACGATTGCACCTGATGTTAAGTGACAATGCAGCCTCAGATCGACCACGGGTTTTTAGTGTGTACTGTAATAGCAGCATATACTCGCCAATTTGATTTTGAGTAGCAGGTACTGTGTCCATTTTCCTTTTATATCACGACTAGCGATCCCCTGCGACTGCGTCCGCGCGTTTTATGTTTTCTCCCTCCCGTCGCAGTATTATGTTTTATATACGATTTTAAGCTTTGTTGTATTTTTATAACCCGAATACTGTAAGTGTTGTTTGTCGAGCTGACTGTACAAGTGCAATAAATATTTAAAGTGTGCGGGTAGAAGACTATAAACTATTTCAACTCTCACAGGCAGACGACGCCGAGCTTCAGCAGTTGTCCCGAGATTATGACGCGTGTAACCGTGTCGAAACGTCGGGAAGGTAAATACCATATTTACCTATAAAGTGAAAGTTGCGTTAAATCCCGTAGTTTGTGTAATTATGTTTAATAGCCTCAAAACTTTCCCGATAAACAAGCTATCTGACATATTTTTTTAAATCGGTCCAGTAGTTACTGAGATCACTACGTTCAAACAAACTCTTCAGATTTATAATACCAAAATAGTATGAATGAAGAAATAACGTTGGTCGCAATCATTTCCTTACTAAACAACATCATCAGCATTTTTCCGAATTCACATCTTATGTGTGCGTAGTCAAAACTAATCCCCGCTGACAGATCCTAAGTTTCTTCTTCTCTTAGATCGGCCAACTTTCTTCACGTCGAAGATCGGTGCGCGGCTGATGCAGCTCCGCGGGCACCACTACACCAGGCGGTCGGTCTGCTCCTCCAAGGTCAGGTGGCTGTGCGGAGAGCCGCGCCCGGGACTGCCGCGCCGTGCTCGTCACCATCGGCCGCACCATCATCGACCGCCACAACAAGCACAACCATAGACCAAATAACGTTAAACCACCCTTTGAGGGTTCTTGACTGATGGGCTACTAGTCGCTTAAGGCGCTACCCGGATTTTCAACGCGCACACTAGCGCCACTTTAGTAGAAAAATCATAACTCGTTAAATAAAAAACCAATCAAAAATCTGGTAAACACGATCGTAGTACAGGTTCTAAAGTTTTTTAGTAAGTTTTAATTGTTTCTAAAGTAGTTTGCTGTAGTTAGAGTTAGAAAAACTGCTAAATATGACCACTTTTGGCAATTTTTCTAACTGTAACTGCAAATAACTACTTTAACGTACTAAATAAACTATAGAACTTGTACTACAATCGTGTTTACCGGATTTTTGATTGGTCTTTTTTTATTTAACGAGTTATGATTTTTCTACTAAAGTGGCGCTAGTGTGCGCGTTAAAAATCCGGGTAGCCCTTTAAGACATTGGCAGCCGATAAAAATGATTTTTTTAAGGAATTTCAGTTGTTGAAGTTTCTTTAAACGTTAATAGTTTTGGTTAATATAAGAGTCCAAAAAGTTTTGTACTTTCAATCACTTAAGCGATGAGACTCAATTCTTTCAGGAGGCAAGCAGCTCATTAACCTGTCAGCATTTTATTTACGACGCGTATAATGTAGTGGTTAGCGCTCGTGACTTTTACGCCGCCCGTCACGGGTTCGAATCCCGCAAGGGGCAAATGTTTGTGTGCTGAGCACGAACATTTGTAAGGTACTACACACACACTACACTACTGATTGAATATTGACCGAAAACAAATATATAGGTTAGATGCAGTACCAATATTACTGTTTGAAATAATGTAAATACGATAATATATGTTAATTATTTACAAATATGTATATATTGAAATGTTATAAAAATAAACAAAAGGTTCCAATGATTCCTATATAGAATTTGTGATCGATACGTAACCAAATTATTGTGATATTAATTGTAGATAGCCGTCTCAAATCTTATGTAAATTGTAGCCAAGTATTTGTTTGCAGTTGTGTCACTGAATATTATGGTTCTCACTCTTTTTAGGTGTATTAAATACAGGATGTGACATGCTACGGATTACAGACCAATTAAGATTATCTTTCTTAAGGCGCTACCCGGATTTTCAACGCGCACACTAGCGCCACTTTAGTAGAAAAATCATAACTCGTTAAATAAAAGACCAATCAAAAATCTGGTAGAGACGATTGTTGTATATTTAGTACGTTTAAATTGTTTCTAAAGTAGTTTACTGTAGTTAGAGTTAGAAAAACTGCTAAATATGGCGACTCTTGGCAATTTTTCTAACTGTAACTGCAGATAACTCTGTTTTATTGAACTTAAACATTGTGTCTAAACCACATAACCAAGGCTACAACCGCATCAATCAGATTTTCGATTGGTCTTTTATTTAACGAGTTATGATTTTTCTACTAAAGTGGCGCTAGTGTGCGCGAGCTATACCTACTCGCTCGGATGTCGGCATGCTACAGTCGCGGACGTGCCGCAATGACGACCGGACGGTGTGTTGGTTTTTAATCAGTAACCGCGCGAATTTTTACTAGAAATAAGTACAATCAGCTATTTAATATGGCAAGTAGAATATATTGTGCTGTTTTTGGTTGCATGAATTCTTCAATAACGCACCCAGAGATAACTTTTTTTCGATTACCTGGAAACTCCGAAAGGTAAGACTAGATATAAAATAATAAGACTTACTATTAGGTAAGTAGGTACCTACCTACTACGTAATTTGTGTCTTGTGTCTTAATGGATTGGTATTTCCTTTTTATCCGACTTCAAAAAAGGACGTTACCAATTCAATTTATATATGTAATATTGTTGGAATTGTACCATTTTTGCGTATGTTAATCTATACTACCTTCTGAACACGTGTGTCAAATATTATTCATGTTTGTATGTATGTAATATTTGTATGTATGAATGTATATATGTATGTTTGTCCACGAGTTTCTCGACAACTATAAGGTGATTGCGATGATTTTAAAATAATAAATATTAATATGATGTAATCATATTATTATTTCATATTGTTTTAATTTATTTATCTATTAGTATCTGTACTAACAGATAAATAATAAATTTACAGATAAATAAAAAAAGTAATAAATTTACTACTAGATAGAATCTTATCTAAAACTAGATAGAAACTCAAAGTAGGCAGATGCAATAAAATAAAACGCTGAAGGTGGGCGACAGCCCTATTGCATGCTAACGTACTGTGCTGCTGTAGGTACTTATTTCAAGGACACGGGCCAGTTACAATACTGATAGACATAATATTGCCGTGACCAAGGAGCGCGCTGTTTATTTTTGTTTGAGAATAGCACGTGCGCTGGCAGACTAGTGTGTGACAAGTATTTAAATAAGCAATATTTATTATTAAATTATCAAATATTAGCAACAACTGGCATACATGACGTATAAACGATTACGAAGAATGGTGGCGCGTGCCTTCGTGGAAGACATCATCTACCTACAGAGTATTCCAAGAAGGGCGTATCAGCGAGTGTCTGCTGGAAGAGGACACCACAATCTATAGATTTAACCCTCATTTATGTTCAGAAAAAATCAATAGATCTAAAACTTTTGGAGAAAATTTACCAGAACGGTCACTTTAAAATTTACCACGTCTAGATCAGTATTTCAAATGCAGAAGGGTGTTAAGCAGGGCGACCCTCTATCCCCAAAATTATTTACGAGTGTCTTAGAAGAGGGGTTCAAAGACCTGCCGAGCTCGTAGCAATCGAAAAGAATAACAGTAGGAGGTGACAAAAACTTATCCAACCTCCGATTTGCTGACGACATTATGCTATTAGTGTAGTGGTTGGGGATCGAGAGATGTAAAACGTCGAATAATACATCAATTTGGGCATCAAAATCTCCGTCAACAGCCAAGACAAGGAAATCGGCCGTCGCGTCGAAATCGCTTGGAAGAGCTAGTCCACTAAAACTTATATGAAAGTAGATCTTCCTTTGTGCTTGAAACTTGAGCTTCTTGACGTTTGCATTTTATTGATCCTGAGCTACGATGCGCAAACTTGGTCGCTGACAGAAAGACAGACGTCCAAACTTGGGGTTTGCCAAAGGGCTATATAAAGAACAGATCGGATCTGCAACACCACGATCCGTTCAAAGACCGGTATAGTGGACGTTAGTATAAATACCGCGAAACTGAAGTGGGACTGGGCGGGTCACGTTCTCAGATTGGGTCCTAGGCAATGGTCCAAGATCGTCACCCACTGGCTGTCTACCGAAGGACGTCTTCCGAGAGGCAGGTCCCGAAAGCGATTGCGAGACTTTGCCTAGCAGCGGCACAGTACAGGCGAAAAAATATCTCCAAAACTATTAAATTTCACCGAATATATAATGTAACTCGTTTTGAAAATCTTTTTGTCGTATTTGGATTATAAAAATAGTACCTTGCAAAAGCTTGCTTAATTGTATAACGGAATCACAATACAAGTATTAGGTTCACAAAATATTTTAATTTGAGACACAGGTAATTCAATGAAATTTGAAATGGAACAAGGACATATTTTCCGACTGCCAAATACTTACTTATTTGCCTTATTTGCTTCCAGATATCAACGCAAGTGATTATAATGAACCAGGCGTTAAGGACATTGATGATGATGAAAAGATTCAAAACCCGACTCTCAAACGGCCATCATATAGATACGATGGCATCAATCATTTGCCCGGACATTGTACTGTAGGAAGATGCTACTATTGCACCAAAGGTCGTTCAAGAACTGAGTGTTTGAAGTGCAGAATGAGGCTATGTTTGACGAGAGATAGAAACTGTTTCTTCTACTTTCATCAAAATAAAAAATAAAAGTCTACCTTTATAATATAATATGATTTTCACTAGGGACAGAATTGTTCCTTTTATTTTTCTCGACATATACAGTTAAACCAAAAGGAAACTTTGTTTTTATTTCTAGCACACAATAAAGACCTTTCAAGCTCACACAATAATGACCTCTTATTAGATAAATGCGAAGTTATGAGGTTAAAAGGTTACTTAGATGATTATAGCATAACTATCCGCAAATAATCCTATTTAACAAAAAAACGTTTGATCTAACTAGACAAGTCATCAATTCAATAAATACTCTCTATTGCTTTAGAATTCGGGATGGGATTTGCGGTGTTACTGCCGATTGGTAAAGATCTACAAGCAGATATCGAGGATGTTGAGGAAGACGATAAGATTAAACGTCCAACTCGGAAAAGACCAACTTACAGATACGACGGTATCGATCATTTCCCCGGTCATTGTGAAACACAAGGTCGGTGTACCTATTGCTCTAAAGGTAAAACGACCATTAAGTGTCTGAAGTGCAAAACTAGACTCTGTTTTACGAAAGAGAGGAACTGTTTCTTCTATTTTCATCGCTGTAGTAAATAGAAAATTGATTGTGAGAAAATGGAGAACCTAATAAACGTTACAAGAAACACTACATTTGTTTTTATTTTCAAATGACGATACTCCTCACGTTCTATAGTTTTATTGCTCAATGTATATTTATGGTGCACAGTATAAAACTTTAATTATTTTTCAGGCAACGTCTACCCTATAAAAATACGGAAAAATACTAAAACCATAACAGTGAATGGATATAAATATAGTATGCACTGTGTATGGGGCGGCAAAGAGCGATGGCGATGCGTCAAGGAGAAGAAGAAGTGCAAAGCGAATATATATACTATTGAAGACTACATCTGCAAAATTAAAGAGGAACATAACCACCCGCCAGAGACTGAATGAAATATGTACTAATAACCGACTTCAAAAAGGAGATTCTTAGTTTACCTATATATGTTTGTAATGTGTCGCAGCCATCTGGTTAATATATCGCAAAAAACAAAATCGATATCCAATATCCGTAATATTCGTCGTAGTAGATACTGAAACTATATATTTTTGAAACTATATATAGGGTGTTGTTTTGGTCAGCGACGAGCGACTCAGGGGTACAAACAGGCTGTACAAACGATACCGATGCCAATATATATATATATTCGAAATACTACGCCGTAGCTAATAAGCTACGAAGAGGCGACCTGGTGTTGGTAGTTTTGGCTCGATCGCTTTACCGCATAAAAAAATATTTTGTGTTTTTTTTTCAATTTCGATATATATATATATATATATATATATATATATATATATATATATATATATATATATATATATATATATATATATATTTATATATTATATATATATATATATATATATATATATATATATATATATATATATATATATATATATATATATATATATATATATATATATATATATATATCGAAATTGAAAAAAAAACACAAAATATTTTTCAATTTCGATATATATATATATATATATATATGTATTTCGAAGATAAGCACAAGCTACGCGCTAGGGTGCGAGTTTTCCCATTCGTTTTTGCATTTTTTTTTAATGTTGTGAAGAGGTTTTCTTGCATAAAACTTGCTCAGAGTTTAAAGAGAACATTCTTTTTAGAATAAGCATAGCTCATATTGAGTTGAATGTCACTGACCAAAACAACACTCTGTATAGGTGTAGGAGAATCTATAAAACGGTATGATCTGAAACTGTATAATACCGTATCATAACATGATATCACAGTATCGTGCTTCTCAAATATGTTTAGATTGAATAATTTTATTATATAAAAGCTATTTTACAGTCATTGTAATCAAAAACAAATAAAAAATTCTTCATAAAAAAATAAGGTCTATTACAATGTGCATACATTCACAAGAAAGTATTCAAATAACCTTTATGAACTTAAGGTTCGAAATCTTACGAACAAATACCCAAGTATTGCCGTTTCACTCACACACATACTCTAAAAAGTCATAAAAGTCATTTATTTATGCAAATAGGCACATTGAGGACACTTTTACACGTCCCAATATAAACCCTACTACAGCTTCGGGACAATTGTGGGCTAGTGCTGAGAAGAAGCTGCGCAACAAACACAGACACCATTGTCAATGCCTCTTTTCAAAAGGTTTACAATGTTTGTAGTATTCATGCAAGTCCATACATTAGTCTCTTTTTAATATTATATTACTTTATAATACCCTTTCGTCATTAGGGTTTCTTTAATGACAGTTTTAAATTTATTGACCGGTAAGTTTACAATGTGTTCTGGTAGTTTATTGAAAAGTTTAATACATTTCCCTATGAAAGAATTAACAACCTTTCGAAGCCTAAATTGTGGAATAGCAAGCTTATTTTTATTCCTAGTATTATAATTGTGTATATCACTTTTTTCGTGAATGCATGTAAATTTTTGCGGACATCCATTAAATTTTCATAAATATAATAATTTCAAAATTTCTTAAAACACCTCTCGTAAGGAATCTTGAGGTTTTAGATTATAAATAGCTCGCACGGCTCTTTTTTGTAATACAAAAATTGATTTTTTATCAGCAGCCGAGCCCCACAGTAAAATACCGTAGGACATCAAGCTATGGAAATAACTAAAATAAACTAACCTAGCTGTTTCTATATCAGTCAAACGTCTAATATTTCTTACAGCAAAAGCAGCTGAGCTTAGTTCCCCTAACAAGGCCTCTATTTGAGGACCCCATTGTAGTTTGGAGTCTAAAGTGATTCCTAAGAATGTTGCGGAGTCGATAATATCAATCGATTTGTCTTTTATCTTAACCTGAGTTGATGCCTGTCGGACATTAGGCATCGTGAACTTTACACATTTAGTTTTACTTCCATTAAGAAGGAGATTGTTAACAGTAAAACATGTAATACTTGTGAAAGAATATTATTTACATCGTCAAAATTTTCTTCACCTCTTGGGATTTTAAATATAAGTGAAGTATCATCTGCAAACAATACTATATCACAAAGATTCCCTACAAAATGCGGGAGGTCATTTATATATATTAAAAATAAAAGAGGTCCCAATATAGATCCCTGGGGCACACCCATTGTTAGAGGAGCTCCAGAAGACTCAATTCCGTTTACATGTACTTTTTACGTTCTACCTGATAGAGAAGAATGAATTAAGTTTAATGAGTTTAATGATGCCCCATAATGAAGTATCATGCAATTTTTTAGCAATGTTTCATGGTCCACACAATCAAATGATTTGGATAGATGACAGAAAATTCCTAAAGCACCATGCCTATTATTATAGGCATCAAAAACATGTGTTAAAAGAGCAACTCCTGCATCCGTAGTGCTTCTACCTTTAGTAAAACCGAATTGTTTATTATGTAGTAACTTATTTTATGAAGTGTGCTAAAATTTGGTTAAATATAATCTTTTCATATATTTTACTCAAGACTGGCAAAATTGGTATTGGCCTGAAGTTTGAGGGGTCGCTTTTGTCACCCGATTTGAAAAGCGGTATTACTTTACTAATCTTCATTAAACTAGGAAATTGGCCGTCATCAATACACTTATTAAAAATTATTGCTCTCTCATCCGTATCTGTTTGTCGCAGCGTAAATGCCTATGCCTGCTAACTTGGAGCGCAACGGAGTACGGTTTGATATCCTATATCTATAAATCATAAACAACGAGCGCGATCCAAGGCATTGTCCAAGGCGTATCGTATCACATCGATGCAGCAATATAGTGTTTTAAAAATAGGTATATAGTTTTGATGCGGACCGATATCAGATATGATGATATTGATTTGATATAAGTTTCAATATCTATATACGATTTGAAACGGCCATGCCTACTTTTCGTTTCTTCGGTACAAGGCCTATACACCTGGTAATAAAGTTCCATTATGGCGGCACAAGGCTTATAGACCCTGTAAAATTTAAGAAACTTTAAATCCTTTTTGCCCTTATGCAAAAAGATATTTAATTTTTTGCTTTGAATATATAACAATGGACATACACCTGAAGGCGTTCGTTAACAGCTTGCTTAGTTTAAGAATTAAAGCTATTTTTAAAATACAGGGTTTATTTACCTTATGCCGCACTGAATAAGAGAAAATTTGTTGCGTATTTTAGGTATGTGAAATAAAAATTAAGTTCTCAGTTAAGTCTAAATTAAGTTTAATATGATGAAAGAAGATAAATCAAACATGAATTATTGTTTCTTAATAAAACATGGGTAACAGAAGTTATTTTTTGCACTGAACACATTCAGTTAAAATCTTTTTTGCATTTTTGACAGCTTGGCGGCTGGTTAAAAAGGTTCGCAGTTTTTTGTATCATCTGACACAATTTCTTTTGTTAACACCTTATACCAAATTGTGTTTGTCATGTTTTCGTGCGGGTTTTGAAAAGATACTTTAATTAATTTATTTTTGTTTGTATGTGTAGTGTGTGTTTGTGGGTGATCGATCGATCGATTGTACCATATAGTACTATGTTTTAGTGATAGTTTGATGCATAATAAACTGGTATCTTTTTTCGTCAATTTTGACATTTTATCTAGAAATCAATACGCTTTCCAAAAAAATAAATCGACAACTCTTGCAACCTTTGACCTAGTTAATAACATATTACAAAGTATAAATAATAATGATTATGTAACCGTTCTGTTCTTTGATATGACTTTGTATCATATGATAGGCTAATTATAAAACTAGAAAGCTACGGTATTAGAGGTAATGCCTGAAGCTGGATCAGGACGTACCTACTTAACAGAATGCAATTAGTTGAAATAAGTCAAATAAATAATAAAAATAACACTATCGAAACAACACATCGGAATTGAAAAATATTAACTCGGGAGTTCCGCAAGGCAGCATATTAGGCCCGCTGCTGTTCTTAGCGTTCATAAATGACCTTCCAAAATGCATAAAACATAAGACAATATTATTTAACTAGCGGTCCCCCGCGACTTCGTCCGCGCGTTTTGAGTTTGCTCCCTCCCCTCCCATCGCAGCGTGATGTTTTATATCCTAAAGCCTTTCTCAATAAATAAGCTATCTAACACAGAAATATTTTTTCAAATCGGTTCAGCAGTTCCTGAGATAAGCGCGTTCAGACCAACAAACTCTTCAGCTTTATAATATAAATTAGCGCAAGCGCACGTTGTACTTAAGTTGCGAACATTATTTTGGTGCGGAGTTATGTTAAAACTGTGATAGCTTCTAAGATATTTATTGAAATCAAATGATATAAAGGGCAACTTGGTTCTAAATAAAATGCTCGTGATGATGAATGTATTTATTTTGATAAGAATAAATACCTGTGTGTATAATACACCTCTAAAAATAATGCATTATTTTTTTACAAATTTATTAACATAAAAAAGGTTGTAGTAAGTCAACCATAAAAGATAGACATATGCTGTCGCGGACTTTATTATAGAACTCTTAATGCTGAACAATCCTGTCATACATGATTTTTGCGTAACTTCAGCGGTTTCCGCAGCGTATGCAGCGGAAGCTCTCAAAAGGAATATCTTTCTCCCGTTTTCGCAACATTTTTCATTTCTGCTGTGGTCTTATGAGTCGTATCGTTATGTTATATAGCCTAAAGCCTTCCTCGATAAATGGACTATCCAACGCAAAAAAAAAATCAAATCGGACCAGTAGTTTTTGAGATTAGCACGTTCAAACAAACAAACAAACAAACAAACTCTTCAGCTTTATAATATTAGTATAGATGATGACTTATCCGTGATTGTAATAACGGAAAAAAACAAAGGAATACGTGATCACGATCTTCAAGTAAATAAAACTTTAGGGATTGTGATTGACTGGCTTAATGCGAATAATTTAAAATAAATACTAACAAAACATATTATATGAACTTTAATAATTTCGGACTATACTTAAACATACATCATCAAGGACAAGTGCTTAAACATGCAGATAGTGTAAGATTTTTAGGTACAAAAATAGATAATAATTTAGACTGGAAGCAAAATGTAGATATTGTATGTTCTAAAATCAAAAGATTCTCATTTGCGTTATATAAATTGACCAAAGTAGCAAATAAGGCAACAGCCCTCACTGCCTACACTGATCATGTAATCTTTTTAGATACGGGACAACAATACATTGGCCGTAGGCAAAAAATTGTTGTCATTAGTGACAAACATCCACTTCACGAGAGTGAGCGGAGTCAGCTAGCTTTAGTGATGTCCATACGGTCTTGTTAAATCAATCTTTACATCGATAATCTCTCTATCGATATGTACTGATCTATTCTTTCTATCGTTAACAGCTAATCGATTTTATTTTATCGATTCTCCTTATATCAAATCAAATCAAATCAAAATCAAATCAAAAGTAATTTATTCAATTTAGGACACAAAATGCCACTTATGAACGTCAATAATTAGTGTAATATCAATCAATTTTGGCCCGTATGGGGCAAGAACATGTCTCCTTATCTTTTGGGCCCTACTAGCGCTTCGAGACAAAACACAGACAATTTGGCAAGTGCTGAGAAGATATCATTATATCGATAGTTTTTAATCGATATAATTGGCACTATACTCCTAATCGATATTCTTAAATATTATTGTTCAATTAAGTAAATAAAACATAGCAGTAGGTTTTGAAAAAATTTATTGGTCTCGTAATTGTGAAGGATAGCCGTCCAGAATTCTTCCCTCTAGCTGAATAAAAATAAGATGACAATAATGGTTATAAGTTAAAATAAATACACGTTAACATGCATAGTTTTAAGAGCACGGCATGTAAAATAATTAATTGTATCCGTCAGATCTTTGTGTAGCTTAGAAGGACTAGCGTGGGTATACAGATCCGACACGCAGTGACGAAAAAAGCATATAATGTCAAATTATACATATATAATTGTTAAAAAATAAACAGCACCTTATTTCTTTAACTGGACTAACATCAAGAAAAAGATAAAAAAATAGAAACAGATCCAACACACATAGGCCAAGCAAGCAAATAATGTAAAATGATACCTGTAGTCTAACTGCTCACATTAAAAATAAGATGAACAATTATAAATACAAGTTAGTACATGGTTTAAAGAACCCTGAGGCATGTCAAATAATATTAGTAATAGTATCTGTCAGATCTTTGTGTACCGAAGCTGGACTATTGTGGGGATACAGATCCGACACGCAGTACCCAAGAAATCATAATAATGTCAAATTATATCTATATAATAGTTTAAAAAATAAAAAGCACCTTACTTCTCTAACTAGACTAACATCAAGGAAAAGACAAAAAAATAGAAACACAAGTTAACATGCATGGATTAAAGAAAACAAAAAATATATGAGTAGGTTTCTTTCTGTTAGATCTTTATGTAGCTTAATTGGTCTAGCGTGGGGAAACAGATCCGACACGCATAGGCCAAGCAAGCAAATAATGTAAAATGATACCTGTAGTCTAACTGCTCACATAAAAAATAAGATGAACAATTATAAATACAAGTTAATGCATGGTTTAAAGAACACTGAGGCATGTCAAATAATATTAGTAATAGTATCTGTCAGATCTTTGTGTACTTAAGCTGGACTAGCGTGGGGATACAGATCCGACACGCAGTAACCAAGAATTCATAATAATGTCAAATTTTACCTATATAATAGTTTCAAAATAAAAAAGCACCTTATTTCTCTAACGGCTAACATCAAGGAAAAGATAAAAAATTTGAAACACAACTTAAAATGCATGGATTAAAGAAAACTAAAATTATATGAGTAGGTTTCGTTCCGTTAGATCTTTATGTAGCTTAATTGGTCTATCGTGGGGAAACAGATCCGACACGCATAGGCCAAGCAAGCAAATAATGCAAAATGATACCTGAAGTGACAAATGATAAACAGTACCTTCATTTTCTAACTGCTCACATCATGATGAACAATTATAAATACAAATTAATACATGACTTAAATAATACTGAGGCATGTAAAATAATGTGTAAATTATAGTGTCTGCCAGATCTTTGTGTAGCTAAGTTGGTCTAGCGTGGGTATACAGATCCGACACGCAGAGACCAAGCAAGCACATAATGTATAATGATACACGGTAGTTTAAATAACGAATAGTAGTAAAAACACTAGTTGGTAAAATTTAGTATGATTATTTTTGTTTGATCTTTTTCTAGCTTTAATAGACTGGCGTAGGGATACAGATCCGACACGCAGCGGCTAAGCAAGCACTTACAATAAGTGCTTTGGTGTGGTGGTTGGTTCATAGTAGTAAATGATAAATATTACCTAACATATATAAATCTCTGTCTAATAACATCAAGGATAAGATGCGCAGTTGGAAACATTGTAAAAATCGTTCAAAAACTTATCTCGAAAATATTAAGAGTCTTGTCGTCATCGAGGCACAAGAGTTTCAGGTTGGAGACAAGTATTCTAAATTGTAGGAACGGAATTGGTGTGGAACTTATAGCAGGATTGGCAGGTCTTCCAGCTTGAAGTGTTTGCTGCGCACTGAATGCAAGTTGGACACTGAACGGGTGTACATGAAAAACATTAAGTCATAGGCACGAATGAGCTTAATTCAATGATATTTTTCAATCAAAGAAAACTCAAGAAAATCATTATACAACCACAAACAACTGCAAAAGCCTAAAGCTAGAGCAAGTTATAAAAAATCTACCAGACTACTTACGATTGAGCTACATGTGGCAGCACCAAATCACACTTTTCTATGCTTCTATCTTTTTCTATCACCCAGAAACATACTTTACGAGAGCAAGAGAAAGAGCGGAATGCGACCGAATATGACAGAATCAACACGCGGCGCTCAGAAACACGCTTTTCTCCCTCCGTCTGGATGATGACCTTACTGGATGATAGAATGTGATAGAAGCACAGGTAAGTGCCATTCAATGCTGCCAGATGTAGCTCAACCCTTACAGAACACTTTCAATGACTTAGCCTTTTCAAAACCTAGAACACTTATTTACTCCTGCAAACAATGGATCCTCACTACCTAGGAATAAAAATCAAACGATAATCAGACATAAAAAATAAGGTTATTGAACTTAACACATGAAGAAGAAAATATGCATTTCACTATTTGGTGTAATAGCCTTAAAAAAATTGAAATTCAACAGAAAGAAAGGCACAGACGAAGAATCAAGATTATGAAGACGGAATAATAAAACCCAACATTTTAATCTCATGCGATGTTTTTCAAGATTCAAAGAGCTTATGAGAAAAATAATAGCTTAGTTGCAGCCTTATTTCGTTAATACACAGGTTGTCACAAAATTCAACCGATTAATAAAAAAATATTGAAGCTATCAACGATTGAATACGTTATCACGACAACAATCAGCAAACCCATCTAACATCAGATAAGTTAATATTTATTGAACAGTTTCAACGGTGCCTTCAAAGAACTAGAAAAAAAATACCTGACCAATGAAGTTTTAAAAAGATATACAATTCAACAAGTGAAACCCATATTTATATCCAAAATGAAATTAAAATATTCCACTCATTGGTACAACCATCGCTGCTGCTTGAAAATTATTTTAAAAAAAATATGCGATTACGAGAAGTGCGTGAAATAGTTAGAAATGTAACAATGATTGCGAATTTGAATTAATTACCTGTACACTAATAGTCCTCCATTGGTAAAAAATATAAAAAAAAACGTGAGAAAATGAAATAAAAAATAACAACCTCATCCTGGCATGATACTACTCTAAAGAAAAACCAAACAATACATTAATTTTCAATCCGCTGTCATAAATAAAAAAATGATATATATATGTGCAGGGAAACACTTCCTCAATTCACTGAAAAAATTTGGAAAGCAGCTAGAAAAGATTAAAATATCTCTATTTGCATCATAGTAATCAATGAGCGCTACAAAAGTTTTCGGTATGCTTAGGTATCATTTCCAACAAACAGAAATCTCATCCGCTCAGAAATTATTTATGAAGTCCTAATTGATTTTGAAGATTTTTCCAACTCATCAATTCATAAGGATTTATTCGCTCCTGATTCTGTTGATCTCTTACAAACCTATCTAATATTCCAGTAAGGTATATACCTGTTCTACATATTACTAAATTTATGAAAACATAATGTTAACCATAGAATAGCAAAACATAATATTGGACATCACTCACTTCAACTAACTGTACTATATAAACTGCACTATGACCCTGTCGTGATAAAAAAAAATGGAAGTCTAAAGAGGTGTACACAGAGGTGGACAAAGATTACACTCCCAACGTGAAATATAATCCATACTACAAATACATACATTGACCCCTCGTGAATAACTGCAATGATAAAATAAACCTTGTCGCTTTCCCACTAACATATTTGTGCCAAATTAGTAAGCATTAAGCAACCGAAAGCTTCGGGAAGGTCTTACAAGTCTTTTGTGAAAACAATATTTAAAGCTATGTCGCCTACCTACTGCTAGTCATAAAATGATCGACTTTAAAATTGGCAGGCGACGCACAGAATAAATTTGATGAAAGCTTTACTATATTGCTATTTGCCTTAATTCAAAATCAATCAAACATTTACACCTGCTGAAGAAACAAACCTTTGCCAATGGTAATAAAAAAAATGAGTAAGGAGGCATCCAAAATAGAAATAAATAATAATCGAAAATAGGCCAAATGTTGGTTTGCGGCCATAAAGTTTTAGTTTACGTCCAGAACTATCTGGATTACGGCCACTAGTCTGACAGGGGTAATTTTACTTACAGGAAGCCTAAAATACACCTCGGAGCTCCTACTACTAAAGTCTGTTTTTCTTCGCTAGTCCAATAACTTATTGACATTGAGATTGACCATTGGCCTTTCACTTAAATTTTAAGACGGCCGTAAACCGACATAGGAAACTTTGGCGGCCGTCAACCAACAGAGACATTCAATAACATTATGTATACCTTACTCTTACTAGCCATTTTTTTGGCAGTTTAAGCACCGAGCATGCTAGTAGCGCGAAGAATGAAATAGACTGGGATTATTTCACTATTTAGACAATACTTAGATGAATAGTAATTATCTTTAAGATAATAGGTGTATTCTTAGTTCATAATCGATACTTGGGTTTATTAAATAACTTAAGAATGCTTGTTTTCTCAGTTTTCCTAACTTTCCGTATTTTGTGGTTTTTGTGTCGCTTGTCTCAAACAGTCGTAAACCGACGTATGACCGGGTAACGGCGAAGCGTCCCTATGTGAATTCACTTTTCGTGTTGTGAAACTAAGCCGAAGTTGGAGTGTAGTTGAAATTTGAAATATTTTGCATTATTATTTATTATTATTTGACATATAAATTGAATTAGTTATGACATAAACATATTTGCATGCAACATTTGTCTGCTGAAGATGAAAACCAAAACCTAATTATAAGAACAAAAAATGTAACCTTCTTCAAATTTAAATAAATATATTTCTATTTCTATTTAGCTGTCCCCTGAAGCTGCGATTTTTTTATAACATCAGCAGAAGTTTCTTCAGCAATTGCAAATGTTTGATTAATTTTATTACATTCATTTCGAACAAGAAGGCAGCTAAGGCGATATAATAAATCTTTCAACAAATTACTTCTATGTGCATCGCAAATCCATATTAAAGGATTACTTTCGGATAGCATAATGGTAACAACATAGTTCGAAATATGGTTTTCATGCAAGTTATGTTTGATCTTCTCGAAACTTTCGGTTGCTTTACTTACTAATTGACATAAATTTATAGTGGGATATGTGAGACTTACTTTGTCATTCCACCATTCACGCAGTCGTATGTACTCGTAAACAGGACTAGATGTCAAGTTAGGATTGTCAACCTTTAAACACTGTGTACAAACTTCACACTTCCATTTCATATTTTTTATCACTACAGCTGCCAAATATCCAGCAACATATACAGTTGGTTGATTTTCAAAAGAGTCTAATAAGTGTTTTGCTATTCTAAGGTCATCATTAACATCATTATGTTCAGTAATATGTAGAACATTCTTCGTGGCAATACTAGAATACGTTTGTGAAGAGAGACCCGCAGAATCAGAATTGTACGCTCCAAACGATTCAATAGGCTGAAATAAATGCTCAAAGTCAATTAAAGCTTCATTAAAATCTTCTTCGCAGTTTGCCCCTTTACTGCCGGGTGTGCTCAAGCTCGTCAAAATATTTGACTTGAGCGCGGCAGTAAAATAGTGGCAAGTAGGATTTCTGTTTGTTGGACAATGCTGCCTAATCATACCGAAAAGGTTTTCTAACGCGTCTTGATTTAACTGACGCAAATTAAGGTATTTAAAACCTTTTCTTTCCACTATTTTCCAAATTTCTTCTAGTGAACACAAAGAAGTGTAATATCCTTGCACACATCTTACATTTTTCAATCTAAGACTGCTACAGGATTTCAAAAAATGCATTGTTGTGATTTTTTCTTTAAAGTTTCTCCACAGTTGATGATGGCTGCTATTTTTTGAAACATTTTCTCTTATACGTTTTTTTATATCTTTTGCCGAAGAAGGACCATTCGTGCAGTCAAATAATTGGTCCAAACTTTCAATGACTGTTGCAGTTTCTAAAATTTCACGAGCTTTTTCAGTGCTCCCATATTGTTCTGAGAGTAATTTTAAAACTGCAGCGACGGTGTTACTCAATATTTGAGTAGCAAGTTTTACTTTCATTTTGGATCGAAATTTGGGCTTCACATGTAATGACGTTATCTTTTTAAAATGCAACGTGGTCCTGTTCTTTTTTTCTAGTTCTATAAGATGAGCCCATTTCCCTTTCTTGCCGCCAAATACGATTTCCCCCCCCTGTAAAAAGTTATTACGGATACTTTTAAACAGGTGGGGAATATCGAACATGATATATATTTTTTTGCTGGCGGCAAGAAAGTAATTGGACTCGCGAGGGATTCCGTCAAAACTCTTCAATAAATTTAACCCTCCGATGTTAGTTGGGCCTTGATCGCAGACTGTTGCAATGATATCATATCCGATATCACTGATAGCTTCAATTACTTTTTTTATTATTGCTGCCAAATTTTGTGACGACACTGTTCCCTTAACGAAATAATAAGCCACTGGCTGTTTATATTTTTTATAAACTCCTTGAATCATGAAAACTAAGGCATGATCTGCGATGTTGGGATTTCTTAGTCCATCTCCAAAATCTTCATAGCCTTCCACTATGTCTTTCCTTGAGTTGTAAATCAATCGTTTTTTTAAGGTCATTTCATCAAATAGCAAAACACATGTTTTTTCTTTTGCGTTAAGTTTAACAGCCTTATTTCTTAAATGTTCAATTAAAGATCGACTTATTCCTGGTTGAAGATCCAAATTTTGCAAAAGTAATTGAAGTGTTCTAGGGCTTGGATAAGCTTTTGTCATTCTCTGCAGTGTTCTGTAAGTTCTGGGGGATTTTTTATAAATTGCCATAGCCAAGGCTTTGTCGGTAGCTGTATAACGATTCCCTTGAGGTTTTCTTTTTTGATTTCTAAAATATGATTGAACTAAGCTCCTCAATGCCAATGACTTTATGTTTTTAAAATGACCCTTTTTGAGGTCCCGTATTTCTTTTTCGCAAGCTTTTAATTTATCTTTTAAATTTTGTGTTTCTGATGAATCTGAAAAACATTAAGTATTATTTACTAGTTATA
This sequence comes from Pyrausta purpuralis, assembly GCA_963924145.1. Classification (NCBI taxonomy): domain Eukaryota; kingdom Metazoa; phylum Arthropoda; class Insecta; order Lepidoptera; family Crambidae; genus Pyrausta; species Pyrausta purpuralis. The sequence continues at coordinate 29,436,504 of OZ001643.1, forward strand.
TATTAATTTGTATTTTTATAATAATTTTAAATGACGTTTAACCGAAAATACGTAAATTATAAACGTACCAATATTTTTTAGTTTTGTTTTCTTTTTGGGAATGTTGGGTTGACTGGAGGTGGATGATTGTGTATTTTGATGAGTACAACTATAATTTTCTGTAATACATATTTGAACATAAATGTAAGTTTGTTTTTTTATATGAAATAATAGAAAAAAACTTAATAAAAACTCACAAATATTAAAATAAAGCTTACGTGGAGGAGATGATTTTCGCTTTCTTGGGTTAATTAATGTATTTGATGAAGTGGGGAGATAAGACGGGCAGGAAGGATCTGCAATAGTAAAATATTAAGTAATAACTTGATAATCTTAAAAGTTATGAACTTTATCATAACTCGTATCCACCAATACAAGATAGCTTTACCTACAATTAATCTTAATACTGATTATTATAACAAACCTGGTTGTCGTAATAAAATGTAGTCGTGATCAATAATGATTTTTTGGGCGTGTGGGAAAGAGGGGGATTGAGTATCTGTAATGGGTGGTAAAAGTAATTAGATAGCTAATAGACGTAATAACTATTAAGTAACAACTTTATATTGCATACATACTTGATGGAACCACGTAATCATGGTCGAGTAGAGCAACTTGTACAGTATGACCGAGTTTCGTTTGACCATCAATAGATGGGCAAACGTAAGTGTGGTCATGCTGTACAAGCTGCTCCAATTTTTGGGTACTGTTGGTTGGTTTAGTAGTTCCTGAAAATGTATTAAAAAGTTAAGAATATAGGATGTGTTCGGGTTTTATACAAAAGGCAGTACCAGGGAACACTGCTTTAAATAATTCTGAATTTACGTAATTTAGTGATACACAGCAAAATTATTTTCTGTGTCATAGTTACAAATGACTTATAAAACCAACAGCATTATCTTTATGACTATAACTTAGTATGTGAAAATGGGTATTCTGTACTAGGGTATTAACCTGAGATGTTCAGATGGACCGGGAAGTTCTTAAATGCGTTTTCATGGAGCGGCGGTAAATGTAAATTTTGTGATGGAATGGCGCATTTTTTTAATCTGTTTCCTTTTTTATTGAAGTCGGACGGTGTAAAATGTTTGGAACAAATGTATTTACGGATAAGTGATTTTATGGGTAGGTCGACTAGATCCTTTCTGCCCGTTATTTGAAGCCATTTTTTACATCTAAAAAGCAAGAAATAAAAATTATCCATTAATATTACGTCTTTTCCTATCATGAAAGATGCTTAGAAGTTTACATTTAGTTAGATTTTATTCATCAAAAGCATTCTACTAACCGTGTAATGTTGGCAGGGAAATTAGCCATAAATCGGTCTCCTCTTTCAGCGCAATAAAATTTCAAACAAATTTGGCATGTTTGCCGTTTATTGCCTAATAAATGTTCCATTTTTGCGCTTAAAAAATCAGTTTTCAAATGAATTTAATAAAAATTTAAGGCCGATCAATTTTTTTCTCAAAAAATGTCGAAAATTAAATTATCATGTCAATCAATCAAATATTATGTCAATCAATCAAATTAATTAGTGAAGTAATACGATCGTAATTGTGAATGGAGACGTTTAAGGCTTACTTTATTATTTGATAAATTCGTTCAGTTACGTGGCAGATGCTTTAAAACTTATGCTGGCTGGACGTAAAAACTGCCACAAAATTTTGACATGTAGAAAACTAAATAAATCAAAAAACTCGCGTCGTGAACCCATTGACACCACTCAAAGTGAGGTAAGGCTGACTGCCTACTTTGCGTATGTCGAATCAGCCCCCTTACTCGGGACACAAAACCCGATCCAATGAATATAGCCATCCCTGTCACACGCGTACACGACCTCGTATGAGTGACAGGGATGGGTATATTCATTGGATCGGGTTTTGTGTCCAGAGTAAGGCCTCAGTACTTCGATATGGACTTGTTATCTGGGGAAATAGTACCAATTCGCACAAAGCATTTGTAGCCCATAAAAAATGCGTTAGAGTAATCTGCGTCGTAGCACCGGATAAATCCTGTAGACCGTTGTTCAAGTTACTGAACATCCTGCCATTGGAAACTGCTTTGGCTAATGTATTAACAACATTAAGAACCTATTCAACTGTAATATAAAAGCTGTATGTGTCTTTTATATATAAAACAAAAAACAGGCTAAGGATTTATATAGACGGAACACGAGGAACGGCGACAGGCTTGTGTTTGACTTTATACCAAAAAGTGCTCAAATGCAGAAAAACAGTTTTTGTATGTATGTAATAATTTATATTAATATACCTTAGTTTATAAAGGATCAGTCGTTTAATCAATTTAAGAAAATATTACATGAATCTATACTAATATTATAAAGCTGAAGAGTTTGTTTGTTTGTTTGTTTGAACGCGCTAATCTCAGAAACTACTGGCCCGATTTGAAAAATTATTTTTATGTTGGATAATCCATTTATCGAGGAAGGCTTTAAGCTATATAACATAAAGATACGACTCACAAGACCACAGCAGCAATGAAATATGTTGCGAAAACGGGAGAAAGATATTCCTTTTGAGAGCTTCCGCTGCGTACGCTGCGGAAACCGCTAAAGTTACACAAAAATCATGTATAACAAGATTGTTCAGCATTAAGAGTTCTATAATAAAGTCCGGGACAGCATAAGTCTATCTTTTATGGTTGACTTACTAGGACCTTTTTTATGTTAATAAATTTGTAAAAAAATAATGCATCATTTTTAGAGGTGTATTATACACACAGGTATTTATTATTATCAAAATAAATACATTCATCATTACGAGCATTTCATTTAGAACAAAGTTGCCCTTTATAACATTTGATTCCAATAAATATCTTAGGAGCTATCACAGTTTTAACATAACTCCGCACCAAATAATGTTCGCAGCTTAAGTACAACGTGCGCTTGAACGTGCGCTTGCGCTAATATATTATAAAGCTGAAGAGTTTGTTTGTTTGAACGCGCTTATATCGGGAACTGCTGGACCGATTTGAAAAAATATTTTTGTGTTGAAAGAGAAAGGCTTTACGATATAAAACATCACACTGCGACGGGAGGGGAGGGAGCAAACTCAAAACGCGCGGACGAAGTCGCGGGGGACCGCTAGTTATATTATAAAGCTGAAGAGTTTGTTGGTTTGAACGCGCTTATCTCAGGAACTGCTGGACCGATTTGAAAAAATATTTCTGTGTTGGATAGCTTATTTATCGAGAAAGGCTTTAGGATATAAAACATGACGCTGCGACGGGAGGGGAGGGAGCAAACTCAAAACGCGCGGACGAAGTCGCGGGGGACCGCTAGTGGTTAATAATGCGTGGATTCTATTCGGTTCAAGAATTTTTAAATCACAAAGATAAAAAATCAATGACATTTAAATCAATTTATCATAATGTATAATTATAATTTATCTCTTAATAATAATAATAAAAATATAATTTTTTAATAAATTGTTGATTGTAGACAATAATAAATAGGTTCAGTATTTGCATGCTATTGACAATGGCAATAATAGGCGCTCATTTACTTAACTGCCATATTCTGTACACCCTATACAAACGCAAATAAACAATATTTCATTTCATTTCCATCTACTGTTCTAGAATCCGCACATCCGAAATTTTGCACACGTGTTAGCAACAATTAATAGATGAAAATATTATCAAATTCTGACGAGATACATACAGGTAAAATTGATTACCTACTTTTTTTGAGGTCGTTAAAAATTAAGAGATGTGAAGATTTAATACAACTTCCTTTACCCGTCAATTGCATTATCTGGTAGAAAATAGGGCTTAAAAGGAAAGTGACGTCCGATCACCAAAATGCTAGTGGTACGGACAACAGCCAACAGCACGTCAAGGTAAACACTGCGGTATCTTATGCAATCGTAATAAGGGTTAGTTTGCAACAAAAGTGGGTAACCTGATGTGCTGGCTACTGTACAATTGAGTTAACAGTTATATCGTGTAAGCACAGTGCGACAAGGATCTTCTGGCCGAAGGATGTCATTGACAGGGAGGCGCTGGCATTCAATCAGGGTAGCCGATGCAAAAAATCTCCCTTGATAAAAGGAGTTCAGAAAGCTGTTCAGAAATTTAAAAATTTTTTACCCAACCATCGCAAATACAATGAGAAGGGTTTCTTATTACCAATATAAGCATGATGGTTCAGTATATCATGTATGTTCCGACGAATTAATACGCACAAAAAAAGTGTAAACAATAAAAAACCATTAAAAATGAGAACGTTTAAGAAGCTTTACGGTATCTATTTCAAAAGAATCATTTTATTTTAAGCAAAAACTGTAACGTTAATGAAACATCACGGATACAATAAGGAAAATGGAGGAATCACCTATAAGATTGGGGAACTTTGGCTACATTAGACCTCTTACACACTGCAACTTTTAGCACTCGAAAAAACGCCCTTCAGCATCACGACTCAAGTTATGAAAAGATTTAATTTAGCATTGATGCAGTCGCGCGTTAGTATCGATGCAGTCGCTAAAATTCAGTACATAATTTGTCAATTTCCAGCTTCATCGCGACTAACAAGCATTAGCATGACTTTATCGATGCTAACGCGCGTTAGCATCGCGTCTGCATCGCTACTAAAAGTCTCAGTGTGTAAAAGGTCATACATCTGACAACGGCATTTTTGAAGATGACAACGTTAGTTCTGATTTCCGCTGTCGGCCAATAAATCCATATCGCACTGTAAGCGCTAGCAATTGCTTTTTTGGAGAGAATAGGCTAAGTAGAGGATGCTATGATTTACATTTGATTGCCTAGATGGCGCTTATTTGAAATGTTTACATACAGGCCGCACAGATGGCGCTATGTACTTGGTCGCGGATTCTACTAATTGAATGAATGAATATTAATTGTGCCATGAAATGAAATTTTATTTGCCTAAGACACGGTTTTACAATGGGGGCCTTAAATGTAATTTAATGTACACATGTTTTACCATGGTGTTGCATGAATTTTTTTCCGTTGGTTTAGAATGTTTTTAACACTCACAGTGTCATATTTTATATTCATAAAGATGAAATAAGAAACCAAAAATTTGCGCACGGGTGGGACTTGAACCAGCAATCTCTTGGCTCACCGGGCCAAACGCTCTTACCAATTGAGCTACCGTGCTGTTAGTCCGACCTTGAGAAATTTATGGTCTCTTACGAATACGTCATTGCGTGACGCTTAGCGCCATCTAGCCGTCTGTTTATGAAACAGATGGCCCAAGCAGTATTTTTTTACAGAATAAATTCAACTTGGATATTGATGACGCTTCGCTATCTATGCTTTAGAATGTTTTTAACACTCACAGTGTCATATTTTATATTCATAAAGATGAAATAAGAAACCAGAAATTTGCGCACGGGCGGGACTTGAACCAGCAACCTCTTGGCTGGCCGGGCCAAACGCTCTTACTTATTGAGCTACCGAGCTGTAAGTCCGTGATGGCGCTAAGCGTCACGCAATGACGTATTCGTAAGAGACCACAAATTTCGCAGAGTTGGACTAACAGCACGGTACCTCAATTGGTAAGAGCGTTTGGCCCGGTCAGCCAAGAGGTTGCTGGTTCAAGTCCCGCCCGTGCGCAAATTTTTGGTTTCTTATTTCACCTTTTTGAATTTTTCCGTTTTTATATTTATTTATTAACAGAATCAAATTTCAATACAGAATAAAGATTTGTGTTATGATAAAATATAAAACCTATTACAGATTATTGTGTTAATTCGGAATCCATTAACTATAGAATTAATGCTGATAAAAATAAGGTTCTAATTAATATATTTGGTTGGGTTATAGAAAGAAAGAAATATTTATTTGCATTAAACATGGAATACAAAGATGTTAAGATTTTCACAAAGAATCTCATATTCAGCCAATAAATTATGACATGCAAATTAAATTCATTTGTAACATTCATTTAACAATAAATAAATTGTGAATTATAAATTAATATTAATAAAATCAATATAAATATAAAATAAAAATGTCACTGGGATGTCAATTAATTACAAATGTCAACTCAATTCTATAAGATGTCAATGTCTGTGTTCGAAATATTCCTTAACACTATAAAAACTATTAATACTGAGCCATTCATAAAATTTCTTTTTGAATTGATTACTGCTAAGTTGTTTAAATTCATTTGGAATCTTATTGAATGTGAATGTGCTATGAATGTTCTTTTCCAGTCTGTACTGTTGCCCCACATCAACAAACCGTATCGCAATACTGATTCCACGTAGGCACGATAAGACATTATGGCCGTTTGTTTGTTAGTTACTTTTTGTACTTGATAAAGAGCATACGCAAATCTATTAATTCTATTACATGTATTATTGATATGCAGTTTCCAATTTAAATCCTCGTCAATTGTAACACCTCAGAACTGTTGTACCTGCTGAATTAAATTATATTTAATTCTCTATATTTAATTAAAAATTATATTTGTTATGTTTCGATCTACTAAATTGAATAAAGAAAGATTTTTGTAGATTAATTGTCAAATTATTATTTTCTAGCCATACTATCACTAAAACTAAGTTATTAATTTCCATTAAAGTAGCGTAAGATTTCAGAAAATCGAGTTAAATCTAAGTAAAGCAACACCATACTACTATCAAATATAACTGACTCAAAAAATTCACAAGTGTTTAAAATGAACTTATCTTACCTAAAATAAAAACCCAGTATAGTAAACAATCTTTATTTTTAAAATATTTTAAAAAAGTTTACAACATTCAAAATATACAATGAAATAAGACACTTTGTTACTTTATTGGCTAAACATTCGGAAGTTTCTATTGAGTTTATCTATAAAATTATTATCTAATATATATAAATTTCGTGTCACAATGTTTGTCCTCAATGGACTCCTAAACCACTTAACCGATTATAATAAAATTCGCACACCATGTGCAGTTCGATCCAACTTGAGAGATAGGATAGTTTAAATCTCAAATTATCATAACTGAACCCGTGCGAAGCCGGGGCGGGTCGCTAGTTTTTCTATAGATTGTGAAACTTATTGATTGCGACTTATGGGGTATAATACAAAAGAATGCTTAAAGTTATTTATTCGGCCCCGAAATTTAAAAAAAAAACATTTTAGGGTTTTTTCGCAATGTTTTCAATCAATATAGAGAAAGTAATATTTAAGGGCTATATATATAGGGACTTTAAAAATTGTACAGTAAATATTTAATGTGCTTAATATATTTCTGTAAAAAATACGCTAATTACAACTGCATAATATATCTCCTAATAAATAAATGAAATTGACTATAGGTAATGAGACTTCGTCTGCGAGGCACAGGGGCGCGGGGGAATGCGATAGCGGGTCGCGCGTGGGGTGTGGGCGGCGCGGAATCACCTGCCCGCGTGCTCGTCTCCCCTGTGCCCCGCTGGCGAGGTCTTAATTTCGCGGTCCTCCTATAATGTACTTATTACCTATGAATATTTACTTAAATTCTATCTTAAAAATCATTACAATTTTAAAATATTATATTGAACTTTGGTTAAACATAAGCAACACTACAATAAGTACATTCATGCTTAAATAATTGACACATATCAGGCACTTTAATAGTTACATTATTTGGAATGTTTCTTCAATTATATTAGTGCGTTACATGATTTTATTATTATCCATTTATTTTTTACAACTTAGCTAATGATTGGGGAACTGAAGTTGTTGTTACTTGAGTTCAACATCGAGTCGTTACAAGACATTTTTAATAAGAAAAGTCTCTCGGTGCAGCATGTCTTTTAATTAAATTGTACCTTTAATAATATTATTTTTTGGCATACTTAGTTATGTTTTTTTTTTATTACACACTTAATTACCTATATTTTAAATATTTACAAATAATAACATAAAAAAGGTTATTGAGTGTGTAATGTTCAATTTATAAATGATTGAAAATGTGTCACTTTTAATATGTATAATGTATTATTCATAGTATTTTAGTGCTTACTTACTGATTTTTAGATAAGGGAAATCTGTAATTGGCCATACCCTGTGTGTTAAAACTAAACGTAAGTGATAAAAATGTATGTGCTGTTGGTTTCCTCAATAAACAATAAACAATAAAAGAAATAGATAAGTGGGAAGAGTAAAAATATCCAAGAGTTCATTCATCAAGTGTTTTATTTCAATCAAAAAAAATAATAACATCTTTAAAGTAGGCAGGCCTCCACTAACAATAACGATATTAAGGTTCTGTATTTATTTAATAAGTTTAATAAAAAATAATATAAATTATTTATTTATAATACTACTAAATAACACCATACAAAATAAACTATCATCATTATGAAACTAACGTGCATTTATATACATATAATTATTAACATCAAGGTAAATATAACTAAAATGGAATCGTTCAGACTTAATATTCTAAGGCACAAATTGTTCCTTACATTTTCCTTGAATACTCTTATAACAACCTTAATAACTAATGTCAATATATATATATTTTTTATTTGTTTAGTTATAGTATCAATATTATTAATGAAACTAACCAAAACATTAATAGAAGCACTTTTTTTTTGTTAAATCATACATTTTTAATTATTTTTACCTAATTAGCTATGTGTAACGTTTTATTTATACACATATAAAAACTACTTGTACTTTGAAAAGAAGTGTTACATTTGTTCTGATGTATTTTTTGTCAACGGGGCTTTAATGATTACATTAGCGTACATTGAAATAATCAAATTCTATTCTCAATCGTTAGACATAATTTAAATCTCAACCATATATACCTTGTTACGTGCTAATCAACTTGCGCATAAAAAAAAGGTATAAAATACTCTTACAAAATATCATTGATTTCAGTTTAGGTTATTGATTATCTCAATTATATGACGCAGTTTTGGTCGTTTTCTAACGCAAGCTCGCAAACGTCATTTGGCGAAAGCGTACGAATGACGAGTAGGCATGGAAACGATTGCTACTTTTTATTCATATTCATTTCTTGCAATGTCGATTTATTTTTATATGAAAGCACATGCAAAATTTCATTGCGCATGATTTTTTCGCAGTGTCAATTACGACGCGAGTATGCGACTAATGAATTTCATATGAATTTTACTGTAAGCAAATAATGCGACTTTCATACTGACCCGCTACAAAATCATTAGAAGATGATGTCAACTTTATGCCTTTAAGATTAAGTTCACATTTAAAATGATTGGCGTCGTAAGTCATAAAATACACGACCGAATAGACCATAATAATTCCTACTCGCTCGCACCGCCGCTCGCGCAAGGACTTCGCCTGCTACATTTCATTCGTCAATGAAATGCGTATGATCTATGATTTGGCAGAGTGTGATTTGTAGCAGACTATATGAAAGAAAGTAGCAGGTGTGAATAATGATTTTATTTCATATGAAATTTCATCTGCTATTCATGAAATCTTCCATGCTTAATGACGAGCAGTCTGTAGGCCGGTCGTGGACAGTAGGCCTTACAGCTGGCACATCGAACCCTAGTCGTTGCCTCTTACTGCAGCTGCAGTCAAACGTCCTCGCCAAACTGTCGTTCAAGTATTTTTCAAGGCATTTTTTTCGGTGCATCATGATTGTGTTCATTATTGATCTTAATTATAGCGTCTTTCTGAGTCACTAACTTAGCTTTACACCCTTTGTCACATTTATTGCACACCCAGTGTGTTTCCTGTTTGAGGTTGCTGGCCCTGGATCTCTTTTTGAAGCGGTACTCTCCAAGCATGATGATGGCATTGCCTTGACGAGACCAGCAGTACCTGGGCACCACACCGCCAACTGCAGACAACGAGATGCGATCAAAGTTTTACCAGATGAATAAAAAATAGGCGCAAATAAAAAATACGTCGCGTACGCTGAGCAAAAACGTCGTAGGATGAATGGACAAGTCGAAGCAATGAGTCGAATACGTAAGTTACTAGCTGACATACTTTTGGCAGGTAACTTCCAAAAACCGATTCCTAATGCTAAGACCCCTTACACACTGCGACTTTTAGCATCGATGCAGTCACGCGTTTTAGAAACGCGCTTCAGCATCGCGATTCACGCAATGAACTTTTAATTTAGCAACGATACTAACGCGCGTTAGCATCGATGCAGATGCGCGCCTACATCTATGCTAACGCGTTAGTACGATGCAGTCGTCGCAATACATTACATAATTTGTCAATTTACAGCTTCTGCATCGCGACTTTATCGATGCTAACGCGCGTCAGCATCGCTGCTAAAAGTCGCAGTCTGTAAAGGGTCTAAGACTTGTCAATTAATAAGATTGTAGATTTCAGTTTACACAGTAGAGATGAAATGCCATGATACCAGCAACCACTGTATATTTTTTTTATCACGATTAAATTCTTATGGTTGCTTGTACAACTTTTCTCGACGAAGAAATTAAAATGGCCGGCGCAAGTTTTCAAGATCTTAAAAGCCCACCAAATGCCTTTGGCCTTTAAGTAAAGTATTTGCTTCTGTGATCCACGTTTGTATGACATAAGACTAAGGTTTGATCATCCGACCGATCCCTGCAAATACTTACTCGGTAAACAACACATTCACACACAACGTACTGTACCTACATCACAGATTAGGTACATGTATACATACTCAAGCCCTGAAAAGGATTGATATTCAAAATATAAATCAAGTAGTCATACTTCAATATTTTATTGCAAGAAATTGTAAAGGGTTATATCAATAAAATTGCTTTATGTACTAAGTACATGCTAATTACATACATTGCACTTCGTTGACTTAAGACATTAATATAAACTCGAAACTGTTCCCATATAATTTTAAATTCTTAATGAGTTAAACACAACAGTCAACACTGGTAAAATATATTTTAATTTATACTAAGCTTTTCCTATATATATTTCCATACCCAAATCATATATTTTGCACTATATAAGAGTGCATACTCATTAAGACCTCATTATATTACATCTTTATTTGCACAGAAGTATCAAACCATAAAGTATACATTTTAATTTCTCTAAGTTACAGCTATCCAAAAGACCGACTACGAAAAACGATTCGGACTTCTGTTGCACCATTTTATTTTAATTATTATAGAAAAATCTAGTTTACTGTACACGGAACAGTCTGGGTTACTGGGGACAGTGCAAATTACCCTGACAATGTTAAATAAATCATCGTACAAATGATATAAGTACATATAATCAATTTGTTGAATTTGCTATCTTCATAAACTCAAACTTTTGAGGCGGGGGAATAGGTGCGAATGATTTCTTCTTAACCATGGCTGGTTTCATCCCCGCTGCCAGACATTTATTGAACCTACAAAGTCTACACCAGGACCTTGTGTAGACATTCACTTCGCAGCAAGAATTAGACAAACGACAGTCGTATTCCTTTTGCTTATCTAACTGTAGTGTCCGTTTGAAGAACAACTTGCAGGACTCACAAGTACGGATTCCGTAGTGGAGACCTGAGATTGTGTCGGCGCAAACTGGACAGCTTCCTGAAAAGGAAGAGGATTATTTAATTGTTTTGCTAGATATAAAACTAGAACCTACTATAGACCGCCGTACGGTGGATTACAATTTTATTGGTACAAGTATTGACGGTTGGTCGATTGACGACCATAAGGTCTTTAATAAATGAAACACGGTACAATGTTATTATGAATTGCAATGAGTATTTAGGAAAATCATTTTTTATGAACACATTTTTATGTACTTATCACAGTCAGCAGATTTGCTTTTATAATTTTCTTAAAAGTATTAAACTTAAATAATCATACTCTTCTAAAATCAAACTTAAACGAAAAATATAAAAATTAAACATTACAATATTATCAAAAGAAGTCGCTTTATATGTTTATTAGTATGCATGAAAATAAAATCATAAATAATTAGGTTTTTTTTGGCATCTTGATAGAATATTCCAAAAACAGTGATATTTTATGGTCAGTTCCGTGTTCATAATTTACTAATGGAATATACTTACAGTGTGTATTATTCTGATTGGTTAGTAGAGTACAAAAGTATTGCACTACTCACCAATAACCTATTCGAAAATCTAAGCGATTCGTAACAGTTCAGCAACAAATTACTGTAAAAAGGAAGCTATTTTTTAAAATACTTACATAAACAAATAAAATAAGAAAGTTTTTAAATAAAATATCTTTTAAAATCTAGAGTTCTTGTATCAAAAAAATCTCTTTAACATCGTACCGAGGCGGACATCGCGTCATATCATTATTAATCACGTGTAAGTTTTCGTTGCCAGTATCAAGTATTCGTCTTAAAATGCTAGTATTGCAACTATTTCCACCCATGGTCCTGACTCTTTTCATTCTCCCATCACGTCTAATACCCCCTCTTGTCCGAGGACGAGACCGAGATGGCCTTACAATTGAAAACACATCAGAATTCCTTCTGTTCTGTTCTTCCAATATTTTTCTACCAACTCTGGAGTTAGCATGCTTGTAGATATCTAACTGATTATTTATGAATAACTTAAATTCTGTGTCATACCCATTGAGAGGCATTATTATTTGAGCTTCGTTAGGAACTGCGAATAAATGAAATTAGTTTTGATATGTCAATTTTCATGAAAATGCGATCGACAACTCATATTAATATTTCTACTACACTACAGCTGTACCTATTACGAATTATGCCTATCCAAATCCGCACAAACTACTATGAAACATTAATTTCAGTCATCTATTCCACCACCATTATAAGAAAATGACAGAAAATATATAAGTTACTACAATTCTACTGGCTTGTTAACTATCATGCAATTCTAAAGTTTAACCCTGATTTCCATGGTTGTTTGTTTGAAAAGATCACTCATATTATACATATAGATAGGTATGCAGGTGGTTTATATAATAAAAAAATATACGCAAAATCCAGAATAGTACTAAAAATAATTTTGTATTTACACCTTTTTTTTAAATTTTTAAGCTTTATTTAAATAATGATAAGAAAATACATGCTTACCAAGTACAAAACATTTGATTAGCACAATCATGCATACGATACACTTTTTTTGGCTTCTTGCACCACTTACAGCTTATGACATTTTGTAATCATTACGTATATATTACGTATTTTACACATTACTCCTGGTGAAAACGTCCGAAACAATTGTTGTTTTTATTTAAGCAAAAGTTTAATTTACACTTGCTACAACTTATCGTGGAATAGCCTTTACAATTTGGGTATTTACATCGACGAGACGTAGATACTAGCGGCCAATGATTATACCCATCTATTCTGGTTTCTTTCGGTGGACGAACGGTAGGTCTTTTCCTTTTAACGGGAGGTAGTTCGGGTATTTCTGCAAAACACGTTTCTAATCATCTATTTTGGAGTGTGAAAAGCTCGTCAAGGTAAACACCTGTGGGTAGCTTATGCAGTTGTAAGTAATAAGCAATTATCGTTGTAAAGTGGTTAGGCGTGAGAAACCTCGACCGATACATTAAACGGAGAAACATTCGTGTTTAGTTCTTACTAAATAAGAAACTATAGTGTTTGTTACACAACAAAAGACTAATGGCATGTACCGTTACCATGAGTTTACGGCTGTTTCACTAGCTAGCGACGACGTAAAGAAAGTGTATTTTTGTTTTGCGTTTAATTTTTGTTCTGCAAGAGACCGCTAGCGGTGCTGTTCAATTTTCCATAGGCTTTTTTACGTCTGGTAAGTTAGTCAGTAAGTTCTGGTTATTGCATAATCAGAGCGATACATTGGTGTATAAACACCGACCGACAGCATGGTGCTAGCAGCCATGCCGCTCAGGCTGCAGCGGCATTTTCCATAGTATTGACTGACAGTATTGATGTATGGCTGCTGGCATTGCCACAGGGCGGTGTGGATACACCACAAGGGTGTGTGATGTAAGAAATACGAATGTGATTAAAGTAGGAATAGTTTATTAGTAAAAAAAACTTGTTATACATTTTAGATGTAAAAAAAAACGTATATACGTACGTGTCTCTTACTGTATTTTTAAAAATAACGGTAAAAAAACTTATGCAAATTTTATTTTTCTACTTAACTACGGCATAAAACTGCCCTGATTTTAGCTCAGAAAAGACAGTTACGTAAACAGGGCGGTACCAAAAGTAAACCTTTAGTAGTCCTAACACTCAATCACCACATCACTATCACTATAAAGTCAACAAAAAATGTCGCTTCCCGCTGTCTGTATGTATGTCGGGTCGCTAGTGTTGTATAAAATTAAAATATCCAGAAATTGGGATGATTCGCACCACAAGGTTAACGGAACGCGGGCACGATAGACTAGTTGACCAAATTTCGAAAACTAGATAATACTTAAAATAGGTAAATATTCAAATACCTTGATATTTGAAAAAATATTCATCATTTACACGATGTAATTATGACTTAAAAAATTCAATTGGAAATGGGTCTCAAAAACACTCAAACTGTCATGGCATCCTAAATGACGTCACTGCCTAAGTTCAAAGGTCTTCTTGACAGCAAAATACTATGATGAGTTGTCTAAGAAAGCAAAAAAGCCCACCATCGTGCAAGGCGAGACGTCACACCCTTTGATAGGCGTTTACAGTCACTTGACAAAACTGTGTTTTGGACAAACCTAATTATTTAAAATATTAATAATCCTAGTTTATATGCATAAATGAATTCGTTTTATGATATCTCCATACCAAAATTAATCACTACAAACTAACAACATTGTTATTTCTTTATAGAGGTTGAGAATGTTTTTAACAGTCACAGTGACATATTTTATGTTCATAAAGATGAAATAAGAAGAAGAAGTGAAGAAGAAGATGAAAGTCCCGCCCGTGCGCAAATTTTTGGTTTATTTCATCTTTATAAACTAGCCTTTTGCCCAAATGTTGTTTCAGAATGGAGTTAATCACACTGCAGACGTCGATGAAATAGTCGATTTTAAAGATATCTTGGACAACTTGCACTGCTAAACCACTGGCGATGCGAATGATCCCATTTTGAAACCAGGTCTCGGATAACGACATATTTTCCGAAACCATTGCGCCTTAAATACCTAATAACGTTTTAGTTTTGTTTACGTTCAAACGAAAACATTATTGAAACATTTTTGAAAAAACGAAATTTAAATCGTTTGTGTTCAATATTACGTGTGAACTATTATTAACCGTTCTTATTTAGTTTTTCGCCCTGCAAATACGAAACGAAAATAATTCACAACTAGCCCATTTGTAATTTTACGGCCTTACAGATAGGCAGGGCGCGACACGCGCATTTTTTTATTTTAACTAGCGGTCCCCCGCGACTTCGTCCGCGCGTTTTGAGTTTGCCCCCTCCCCTCCCGTCGCAGCGTGATGTTTTATACCCTAAAGCCTTTCTCGATAAATAAGCTATCCAAAACAGAAATATTTTTTCAAATCGGTCCAGCAGTTCCTGAGAGAAGCGCGTTCAAACAAACAAACTCTTCAGCTTTATAATAGGTATTATTAGCGCACGTGCATATTTATTGAATTTAAATGATATAAAGGGTAACTTTGTTCTAAATGAAATGCTCGTGATGATGAATGTATTTATTTTGATAAGAATAAATACCTGTGTGTATAATACACCTCTAAAAATAATGCATTATTTTTTTACAAATTTATTAACATAAAATAGGTTGTAGTAAGTCAACCATAAAAGATAGACGTATGCTGTCACGGACTTTATTATAGAACTCTTAATGCTGAACAATCCTGTCATACATGATTTTTGTGTAACTTAAGCGGTTTTCGCAGCGTACGCAGCGGAAGCTCTCAAAAGGAATATCTTTCTCCCGTTTTCGCAACATTTTTCATTGCTGCTGTGGTCTTATGAGTCGTATCTTTTTGTTATATAGCCTAAAGTCTTCCTCGATAAATGGACTATCCAACGTAAAAATATTTTTTCAAATCGGGCCAGTAGTTTCTGAGATAAGCGCGTTCAAACAAACAAACAAACTCTTCAGCTTCATAATATTAGTATAGATTTCTTACTTTCTGCGGAATAAACGGTTATTAGGGTTCCGTAGCCGAATGGCAAAAAAACCGACTAATGAAGAAAATGAAGAAAAAAGATAGAGATAGAGGATTCCGTGCTAACTTTAACTGAATTAGGGATCCACTTACTTCCACTAAGCTAAAATACCACAATATTTTGTTGACAGAAAATATAACTTTGTTTTTCATAGTGTTTGTACGAAAAACAAAGTTCTGTTTGCGGTTGTTGAAAATGTGCGAATTTCAAGATTGTGATGCTTATAGTTACAGAATAAAATGGCTGTGACATACGGACGGACAGACATTACAGACTGGCAGGCCAGACTTGACGAAAAGGACTTGAAGTTTGGTAGAAAGATGTATCTTGTTTACCGCTTTACGATTCTTACACAAAAAATATATAAATATACTGTATTTGATTTGGGGGGTGGTTGCCATACACGAAAATAAAACCGACATTTTTTTTACTTAAACCTATGCATGTGGAGTGCCTATGGATAGGTCTTTTGAAATGACATAAAGGTTCCTAAAACCTAAAAGCTTTTAAAGTCTAACGTTTGAGAGATAGACGCTTCCTAAGTGGTAAAATGGGCGTCCCCCATCTAACTTCTAAACTCAACAGGTGTAAATTTTGAAAAACTGTATAATATAGATCTTAAGAAATACTTTCAACGAAAATTGGTTTGAACGATATCGAACAAGTAGTTTTTAAGATATAGCACATTTTCAACGAACGCAAACATAACTTTGTTCTTTATACAAACACTACGATAAACAAAGTTATATTTGCTGTCAACAAAATATTGTGGTATTTTAGCTAAGTGGATTCCCTAATTCAGTTAAAATTGGCACGGTACCTTCAGTGTGCGAGTCCGACTCGTACTTGGCCGGTTTTTATAAGTTTTCACATAATGTTCTCAGTTCGTTTTTGTTCCGAACAAAATGTTATGCAAGGAACCGTTTCGAACGTTTTAAAACGTATTTTTTTTTAAATAACGTTTCAGAGCCCTGTTTGAAACAACATTTGGGCAATTTGGGAAAACCTCTTGGTGCGAAACTCATTAATACGCAAGCTATGTCATAACATAAATGAGGATGTTAAGGATGTGTAAGAGCACCTTCACATAAGGTCGAAAGCTGACAGAAAAATAGACTTTTATTCATACAATATCTATACCGTTACCATGAGTTAACTCGCTAGAGACGACGGTTTTACTCGCTAGCGACAACGTCACTTTTTGTATAAAAAAATTTAGTTCTGTCAGTGACCGCTAGAGGCGTTGTGCAATTTTTCATATACTTTTTTTACGTCGACGCTAGCAAGAAAAACCATCATAAACTCATGGTAACGGTACTGGTTCTACTATAAGTCATCGACACACAATTGATCGAAATTACCTCTCCCTCCTCTTCACCAAATCTGGCTTCATACCAACTTTCAAACACTTGTAAAACCTGCAAAGTCTACACCTGGACCTGGAGTATCGATTCATTCTACATTGATGACTTCCGTTCCGACAACAGTACGATAAAGATTTGTCACCCTGAAAGGTTCGTTTGAAGAAAAGTTTGCAAGATTCACAAGTTCGAACTCCATAGTGCAGACCGGAGATGTCATCGCCGCAAACTGGACATGATTTTTCATTCTTTGGAGAAAACTTTCGGGAATATGAAGAGCTGTCTGAGGAATCTGAAAAAATAATGAATTGGTTTAGAATGATTTTAACACTCAGTGTCATATTTTACATTAAAGTAGTTAATCCCAGTGTCTTAAGCTAGGTGGTAGCGTGTCCAGTGCCGCGTGATGGCACAGTCCACGTCCATCCTCGCCGTAAAACTCTGCAAGAGACTATTGGAGCTGCCACGTGGATCAAGGATGCTAAGCGATTTTGCACCATATCCGCAAAGCTTTCACACTTGCTCCTGATAGCATCCTCGAAGAACAATTACTTCGCAGCTCCATCAGCATCCTGAATGCGTTAATGTATTGAGTGCGCAGGGCTCAGTATGCTGTTTGGGTATAACTTGTTCAAGCTTCACGTGTACAGAGAGATACATTAGGCTTAAAAAGTGTATTGGTACAACGCGAAAACCTGCGAGCAAGCGTGTTAGCCCTAACGCACAATGTCCTACGCGCTCGGTCTCTTTGAGCGACTCGGTAACTCAGTGTCCCAGGTATTTAAAACTGTATTTGCTTTAAATTTAATAAGGTAAAAAACTTTTCAACGAAAATCGCTTGCGCACACAATAGCAAACGGGCGTCACTTCTAACGCGAGGTTTAAACGAATTTGGCTATTAAGTGGTTCGAAGTGAAGGAACGCGAGCGAACATTGAAGATGATTAATAAATATTTAAAAATTTCCTCATAAGTCATGATTAAAATACTCGTAAATATGGTTGATAAATTAAAATGGATACTATCATCAACATCATCGATTGTTTTCAGTATCAGATTATGTACGGACAACGGCACGTAGAGGTAAACACAATCCGGTGTCTTATGCAGTTGTAATAAAGGCTAGTTTGCAACAAAAGTTGGTAACCTGATGTGCTGTCGACTGTACCTACGCTTAACAGTTAGTTATTATTATTTCTGATAACTGAATTCTAGTACTAATAGAATAAATAAATGGTACGTACAATAAAACTTCCATGATATCAAATACTGAATTTTGGTAAACTTTAATTACTTAGGAATCTGCTTGTTCTTAACAAAAAAGTTTATCAATCGTTGTGATAAAACACTCATGGGCAAGATTTTGCTTTTCCGTACGACTTAAACATAGTTTAACTATGAAAAGATACCTATTTCTAACTCTATGAATTAAACTAGTTGTAAAGTATTTACACAATAAATAATCATGTCAAAATATACTAAAATACCACCACAAAAATAATATAAATGTAAGTACTTAGGTTGAGACAGAAGTGAGATCGATTTATTATCAAACTGATGTCCAAAATCAGACAAATCTACGTACCTACTACACTATGTTGTAAATTATAAACAACAAGTTTATAATGACTTTAAAAAAAAGTACCCATTACACGAATAAAACGATAATCATCATTTACAGTCTTAAAATTAAAATAATAATCACAACCTTAAAAAATGCATGTTTCACATTGACTCGAGTTTTGACAGTCATCATAATAATAAATTAGTGTATACCTGTCACAGATATAAGTTATTTGACGATCGGTTTATAAAGATCATAAAATTAACTTTAAAAAAAGTAAAAACCGACTTCAAAACCAAAATGCACTAAAAAGTCTTAAATAAACTCTTGACTATTGAAAGGAAAGGTGGGTTCTAGGCGAACAATTTCTTTTTGGAGTCGGTGCTGTGATAGTTGATGCTTGATGGTCAAAGTGATGGCACCGACTCCAAAAAGAAATTGTTTGCCTAGAACCCACCTTTCCTTTCAATAGTCAAGAGTTTATTTAAGACTTTTTAGTGCATTTTGGTTTTGAAGTCGGTTTTTTTTTAAAGTTAATTTTATTTCTTCATTTTTAGAGATTATAGGAGGGGGGGGGGGTTGAGGATATGAGGTAACAAACATACAAAAAAAAATAAAAAAAAACATACAGTCGAATTGATAACCTCCTCCTTTTTTGAAGTCGGTTAAAAATAGGAAGGCAACTATAATTTATAGCTCCCATTTTTAAGAGGACCCTTTGACCAAAGACGCAGCGTAGGACATCCACCAACAAGATGGACAGACGACCATATAAAGATCGCAGGATCAAACTGGATGCAGACCGCTAGTGATCGGTCGCTGTGAAAAGCCGTGGGGGAAGCCTATGTTCAGCAGTGGACGTCCTTTGGGTTATAATGATAATGATTTTTAGGAATTAGAAAGATAAATAGTAATATCCAATATTCGTCAAATAGCTGCATATCTGTCAAAGTTTAGATTTTAATTAAGCATTGCAGACCTATTTAACTTAGTTCAAACTAATTACAAACATTACTCTTACCAACTAGAAGTTATAAGGAACAAACTTAAGTTATTTCAAAGTACACAATTTACTTTCTGTATCAATGTAATCACAGTTAATTGTTATTAGAACTGAAATAATAATCTCACTAGTACTTAAGATGATTTGTTAATAATAAATTGTAATAAAAGTAGAAGGGAGTCCATTGTTTTGTGCGATTTGTCGCTTAATTTTACATAATCATCAACTATTATCCGGAAACAATATCTATGGAGACGCCGAGTAATGACATAAAAATATTTATACTATTAAAATTTGGGTGGTGTTTTCTTCCTTAGTCGGCCCAATGTAGGCTGAACTCAACGTACCAGTATCCTACATCGAAAAGTTCTCACACGTTTTCTCTAGTATTTCCTCAGACAATGACAGATTATATAATGGTTTCCCTCGATTTATTTGAAGAGCTGCTGCATCATGATTGTGACTACCTTTTACCTCAATTATATGTGTCCCAGATGTCTTGACCACCGCTTTACAACACTTGTAAGAGTGAGTGGAGCAAGTCCAGCGAACTATGCCGTTCCTTATAGAGTGTCGACAGTAGGTGTATTTTTTGTATACTATCAAAGGTTTTCCTCGAAGAGACTGGATGAAGAATGCTTCGGCACCTGTAAAAGATGTTAGTGAGTCGAGTGGTGGATAGCGACTTAAAATGACAATTTACCAGTCCACCATGCTGTAAATTAAAAGGTAATCGCACAATCGAACCGCACAAGTTCAGGATCGGTTCAGCAATTTTAATATCGACAAAGAGCAAATTGAACCTTATTTTATACGCAACAATTTACAGTTTTAATTATTTTTATCACGATTAAACAAAAGCTATTTTCTCTATATTTCTTTAATGAAATTTAATTGTTTACAAGAGAGCAACAGAACACATGTGCTTTTAATACTGAATACTATTCTTACTATTTGTACTAACAGCTACTTAAGTATAAGGCAAGATTTCTCGAATACAGAGATCACAATATTATACTATATCACAAAAATAGCACCTGCGATACAACATTATTTAGTTACTTATTAAAATATATTATTTATTTAAGACTTAGATATAGATATCCTCATTATTAAGTACTAGTATCCAAAATTTTCATGGCGCATAACTACCAAAAATAGGAATCAAGTAGGTATACATTTTAAGCGTATTTGATGTAAAGTTCGTTTTTCTTCGTCTAATAATATAAACAATGTATTGTTAACTTTTAAAATAATATCAGTAAATAAAATTCATTTACTATTTGATTTAAACAGATCTTAGTCCTAAACTATGAATTACCTACTTAGATGGTGAGTTTTGTATATTTCTTATTTTAAAATGAATGATTTCGGTAAAAAGGAATGTCAGGATTGTTTACAATATTAGACACGCAAAAAGAAAGGAACTTTACACACTATTTAATAACTAGTACTAATTTCAGTTACCTTAGTTTATAAGCGAGCTTATTGAAAATATAGGCAGTATCTTAAGTATTTTGTTTGCAACTAGAACAGAGGCAAGTGAGGTATTTTACGAAGCCTCCATAATAAGTATTTAAAAAGTAAACTACTAACAAAAATTATGGATATTCTATTCAACGCTTGAACTTAAAAAAACTTTATTTTTAACTCTTTATTATGAATCTTTTCCTACCTACTGAAAACATATTGTTACTTAAACAACACAGAAATAAAATAGTAACAAAAACAAGTTTGCAGCCAAAATTTTTTCAAAGGCTGCGATGCACATGCCTGTAAAACGTACTAGTAGCTTGCACGCCAGTTACTGACATGTGCTAGTTTAGCAATTTGCGTCCTTGCATGCCTATATTCATACTATTGATTTTCATCATACGCGCCAGTTTTGGAGCCCCCCGCGTCTCTTCCCTTAGGACGAACGCTAAAACACTGGCGGATGCGGACACCGTCTCATTTAGCGATGCTACACTAAAATTATACATCTCGATAGTGTACAGTTGTGTCGAGTAGATTACCATGGATTATTTGCTAATTTATTATTTGGCAAAAATACGTCATCGCAAACAACGTGTAAAGCCCTAACCGTGAGCCCGCCACGCGAGTGACAATCCGTCTTCTGCGCCCGCGCTCCGTAGCACGCGCCTGCGCTGCTCATACTGTTTTTCATTATTGACACACAAACCTGCGCCCGCGCGAGTCTTAGCGTTCGTCCTTACATAGCATGCCAGTTGGCTGCAAACTGGACGGCCGCGGGTGCGGACGCGGGGGCGACTGCGGCACGAGCGGCAAGGCTATTGCCCGCCGCCCGCGCCGCGGCCCTCCAGAACGGTTAATACACACTTAAGCATAAATATCAAATCGCGCGAGCTCCGCGGTCGCCCCCGCGCCCGCACCTGCGGCCGTCCAGTTTGCGGCCTAAGCGTCTCCCTACAGATACAACTAGATGGCACGAGCAAGAGATGGCACGAAAGTGTGCCAGCTACAGGCATGTGTATTGTAACCTTAAGAGGAATAGAATAGGAAGGTACATAATTAAATTGTAAATTAACTTACAGGGTAACAGAATATTCGGTAATGTAAGAGGGGTTATGTCATAGTCCATTGCTGCAACACAGACATGTACCTACCTAGTAAAGTTAGTTTTTCTTTGCTAGTCAAACAACGTAAACAATGTTTTTATTACTTTTAAACTATCAGTGAATAAAATAATTTAAATATTTGATTTAAAAAGATCTTAGGGCTAAACTATGAATTACCTATTTAGTTAGGGAGTTTTCTGTTCATCTTATTTTAAAATGAATTATTTATTGTAAAAATAAATGTCAAGATTGCTTACACTATTAGACAAGCAAAAAGAAACGAACTTTAGACGATTTTTAATACTGCGACTATAATAAGAATCTATTTGAAAAAAAAAGACCTATTATTTGATTCAAGTCACGGAACACATTTTTGATTTGTCGCACAGCCCACAATCATTTCTGCTTAGCTCGATGGTATGACTGGTAGAGAATGCCATACGGCATAAGTATAAAGTTTAAAACATTAAACACGGATGTATTAAAATTGTAGTGGAAAATGTGAAGTGAGAAACTAATGCATTTCGCTTTTTGTTACCAAAAACGTTGACGTCATGTTGATTGCGTCATATATTAAGAACTAAATGTCTGTGCTCAAGACCTAGGTCAGAACCAAGACCCACTGTCATACAAAAAACTCAGTGGGCGGATGGTTGTGAAGATTCTTCGCGTATACCAGGTCGTTGCATTCCGTGTAGGCCTTAGCTGGACAACCCTGACAGTTGTGTGTGTAGCAAGACCAGTAGCATTTGTCACCCACCAGCTCTTCTCTCGTAAATGTGAAATCTCCAAGTTTCAAAAGCCTCTCGCCGTTTCGGGAGATCATGAATTTCACTGAAAAAATATCACCGTAAGACAACATGATAAAATAAACAATAGACCTATGAGCATTAATAACATCGAATTATATTTTTAATCCATATTTTTGTCTCTAATACTTTATGAAGTGAAAAAGTATAAAATGTATGGATCTTTGAAAACTAAAGTCAGAGAAAAACAGCAATGACAATACATAAGCAATTATTTTGCCTTCACAGTACCAACAAAAAAATGTTACCCTTTGCATTTATAATACCTACATACAAACCACTTAAAGTAGACTAATTCTTTTTCTTTTGTAAGTGTATAATTTTACCTTAATGGAACGGAAATTACATAATTTTATTTTCAGTATAAATTTGTCACATACACATAGAACATTGTTTTTTTATTGCACTAGAACAAGATTAATTATTCCTTCGTCGTACTAAACTTAAAACACCATAAAGATGTGGCAATAAGAAAAAAAACAGATCTATTATATACTGTTATCAAAATAAATAAAATACAACAATCATGTTTATTTGTTTATTGAAAAATAAGAAATAAAATTGTGTTTCTTTATTGAGGTACTAACTAACAAATTATAAGTATATTGAAAAACAAATTTAGATACTTTTGAAACTTTTAACTTCATGTCGGCAAATCAACTATTTCTATCTTTACATTTCTTGCAACAACTTAAATACATTTTTATCACCTCTTTAGACACATTACAATATTTGGTTTTTATTTCAGATTCCATTACCTCTTTGTCTGCATGATTAAAAAGTAAATGTATTGTATGCAATACACCAAATAATTCATGAGAAGCTACATAAAATTTTACTCCAGCCCCATTTTCATCATCTGGTTTCACTAATTTTTCCCTACCGTTGATTTCTAGAACATCATAACTGGCAAGCATTTTAAAATCATCAAAATCTTTATGATATTTGCTTTTTATTTCTTTAATCTCTTTAATAAAATCATTATATCGACTTTCATTAATAAAGTATGCACTATTACTTTTCTTCCGACTTAGCAATTTTTCCAATTTCTCGTTGAATTCCTGTTTCAGTGGAGCCACAATATTTTTGTCAAACAACTTTATGCCTGCAAACAAACAAAACATTACAAAAGCAAATGACATTGTAAATAGAAGTGGATGGCTAAAGTAACAAGTGCATCTTTTAAAACTGTGGAGGGATCTCAGGTTTTCATTGTTTTGTTAATTTATGAGTCTCATTTGTCATTTTTAACAACAAAAATTGTTTACCTGGACCACATAATTTCAAACTCAATATTATAAATTGCACATGTATAAAGCAACAATGTGCAATTCATAATTATACCTTTAACTCATCTGAAAATCATGACCTATATTATCTCTATCAATAATCAAATAGAAACATGTTTCAGTTAGTTGTAGTCAGAACAAGGTACACTCACATGTAATAATATGAGAAAAAAATACTTTAAAATCTTGCTGATTCGTTTGTCAAACGGCCATTTTCTCTTTAATAAAACACAAATGCTTGATTATAACTGGTTTAATTGCAATAGGATATCATACAAAAAAAAAAACATTTTTTGATGCTAAAAGATAAAAGAAGAAGAGTAAATAAAATAACAGGTAACAGGTCCACCTTTTAAATTATACTTTCTGAAACAATTGGTAATAGTAATAGGTTTCTAAATACTAAATACTGTACACTGTAATAAAAATGTTTTTATAAAAACTATTATTAGCTTCGAATGTTTCTAGGGGAAAGCCAAAGGTCACATTCCTATCAGGGTTTGTACCTGAAGTGTGAATATATTCAGTAATTTAAAACTGTAAAGATCCTGACCTACTCATAAAAGCACAACCAGCTAATGCAGTTGTAATGATCAATTTTATTTAGCATAATAAGATTAATAGGACCCAAAAACTTGTGTACAGTCTGGATTTAACCAGCAACCTCAGGCAAACTAGGCCAGCATTCTGACTAATTAAAGTACATATAAATTAAATTATATATTTCCTTTAAGATATAAATGCTAATATAGAAGTTACACTCATAAAATACAATTCATGTTTGACAGTTAACTCTTCTACAAATTTTATGAGACACTAAATATTTTTGTGAAGTTTTTTCATTTTTATTTGCTTAAAAATTCGACTCACCAGTAGCTGCCACTTATCTCCACAAACTCTAGAACTAAATTTTGATAATCTTCATATAGTACACTGTAAACTGCTGCTTTAAAAATGTAAGAAAACTTAGTAAGTTACATCTAAACTTTATAGGTTATGTTGCAACTTGCAAAGACCAAGTATTCTGGTGTCATTCGCAATAATAAGGTACAAGTCATATAATTTACACTTCAAAAAATGTAATTTCACAATTATTTATACAAAAACAACGAGCAAATACAGGCACATTTAACTAAAACAATATTTTTTGTTGTGTTGATTAGATACATATGGAAAAGTCACTGTCACTGTCAGTAAACAGTAGTTGTTGATTTTACACTGCAGAAATTGCGTTTTGTTAATGGGTGTGTTTAGCAGAAAACAGCTATTTTAAGCGACAAAAGCGCTTACATGTCAGCCAGGACACCACTTTCCATTACAAGAAGAGTACAATAAGCATCGAAGTACCATTTCGATAGTACTTTTAGAACCAGTATTAAGCTACGATAGGATATTTTTAACTAACTTAAAAATAATTGGAGGTTTTCAGTGAGTCCTGTATGTATGTTTGTCCGCGACTATTTTGAGTAAAGAAAAACGGATTTTCAATTAAATGTTTGTTATATTCAGGAAAAGGTTTGAGTTACTATTTTAAACAACCTTCGAAAAGCAAAAATGAAAAATAATTCTATGGAAAAATGTTAGCAATAAAATTGAACCGTCATCAAAAAGTCTTCCTAAAAGGAGTAAAATAACGCGTTTGACATCTAACTAGGATATGATCTACGCACGCTCATTATGCAGCGACTTTAAATGCATTTATTTCTTTTAATTAGAAGTCAAATGTGTTATTTTACTTCTTCAAGGTTTTTTTTCCTCCACTTCTCCCTGTTGTAGGCATTTCTAATCCAGTCCTTTTTGTTGATTTAACTATATCGTCAATTCGGCGAGCATTTGACCTTCCGGCTTCTCTATTGCCTTCTGGTCGTGTCTATTCAGTGACGCGTCTAGGCCATTGCTTATACTTTAGGTTGTTCTACAACACGTGACGGAATGTGCAGGCGGCCGTGACGCCAATATAGCTGTCATGCCGCATTTTGCATAGTATCCGACAAGTCTTGAGGTATACCACTGGAAACCCACCGGGCGGTGTGGAACCTTTCAAGAATACGCTGACTATTCAATCAAGAATACGGTGCGTTCCAGTTGATGTACGTGATGTAAGTTTGACATTTGATAACCACTTGATGACAGGGGTCGTTGTTTGTGGGAAAAATGATTGTGGTTGCGGCAAAACATAAAATTAATATTTGCGGCAAAATGAAATTAATGACGTCATAACTTACGCTCGCGGAAGTGTACAAGTGACAGTTATCTGAAGTTACTTTTACTATGGAGCATCCACACTGCCCAGCGGGTTTCCCGGCGGCATACGTCAATTAAATGACAGATACTATATAATATGCCGCTGCGGTATTAGCGGCATGCTGCTGGGCAGTGTTGATACGCCATTGGAATTTTTCGTCTGAAAGTTTTTCTTTTCAATTCATCATCATCATCATCATTATTATCAGCCAAAGGAAGTCCACTGCTGAACATAGGCCTACCCCACGGCTTTCCACAGCGACCGATCACAAGCGGTCTGCATCCAGTTTGATCCTGCGATCTTTATAAGGTCATCTGTCCATCTTGTTGGTGGACGTCCTACTCTGCGTCTTTGGTCGAAGGGTCTCCAATCTAGAACTTTCCAACGGCCATCAGTTCTTCGCGCTATGTGCCCTGCCCATTGCCACTTGTGCTTACTGATTATCAAGGCTATGTCCGTTACCTTAGTTCTTCTACGTATTCCCTCATTTCTGATTCGATCCCGTAGAGAAACACCCAGCATAGCCCTTTCCATCGCTCGTTGTGTGATTTTGAGCTTCTTTATGAGGCCCATAGTTAGATACCATGTTTCGATTGCAATATTTTTTTATTTTTATTAATTACTGTGATTTTATACCAATGCTTATATGATTCCCATGTTAATTACCTCCCCAGACCAACTGCTCACATGCCCGTTCTACTTGACATAACGATCGCAATGCTCGCAGCCCTTGAAACGGCAAAATGGGCGGTCGTGAGCGCGCTGGTAACTACGGTGGTCGCGGGCGTCAAGTGGTACGCACCCTTAGTTGGCTATTACTGAATTTCTTTGCAATATAATTTACGGGAGTTTTCAAAATATTGTTTCATAGAATACGAGTTTGTACCTAAATGAAGGCTATGTCATGGAACCCCGGACGGGACCGGAATGGGGCACCAACCCGTCTCGTTCACGTCCCGTCTCATATACCCGTTTAGTTACATTACAACATTTATAGTACAGATAACACAAATAATTTCGACATTCGAATTATTAAATATATTTTATGACTAGATATAATACTGTCGACTACTTAAATATTTAAAATGAGTACTTAGCATAGTGTTTACTAATTATGGCACATGTACTTCTTTGGTTCCTAACTATTTGTCTATAACTTTTTCTGATTTACATATATTTCTTCTACTAACACTGTGTAAAATACTTTTGATGAATTTTCAATGTCCTTCCTTGGCTTCTTTATCTTGCCGTTCTTTATTTTCAAGTACTTCTGTGCATGTGTGTCCTCTTATTCTGAGGACGTTTTCACCCTTTAGAAAAAAAAACTCGTTAAGATTATTAATTATGCAAGCAAGTTTATTCAACACTAGCGGCCACAGCGAAAATTTCCGTGTGATTTAATTTTGTAGGTTACTAGGTCGTAACGTAACATGATGTTAAAAAATAGATTATAGTTTAAAAAACTAAAAAATCCACGCATTTGAAATTGATTGAACTAAAAAATAAAAAATAAAACTACAGTTATCAATTGAAAAAATCATATTATTATACAAAACACGTGGGGGTGCTTGTTATGATATCCACAGATTATAGAAAATTATTGATAAAATGTTTACAATCGTAATCAAGCCCCCCACGCTTTTTGTTTAATAATATGAAACATAATTATTATCTTGTGCCGCTGCCGCTACGCGTCAGTATCGCTATTCGACTTTCGCGCGCTTTAGTTTAACTATTTTGTTGATGACCTTTTTTTATTATTTAACGATAAAATAAAAATTAAATGTAAGTATATTTTTATGCTGTTAAGCATATTTTTTCAACCAAAAAAAAAATGTTTCGATTCAGTGAACGTATTTTGATAGTAGCTCCTGGACCGAATTTTTACAGCATTTTTTTGATATGACAGACCGTAAAAATGATATTGAGTATAACATATATTTTTCACAAATGCCAGAATATTTAAAGTCGTTTCATCTCTGTAGGACGTGGGGCAATTTTCTATGGAATATGGTCCTTCTTCTTTACAGTGTCTGGTCACCGATATCTGCCCCGTTAGGGCGATGAAATAAGATCGATTTTATCGACAAATCCACTAAATTAAAACATTTCATCCGTAGTATACAAATGCAGCTTTTTAATTTTTTGGGTTTCTGAGTCCGGGTGACTTCATTTACTTAGCAATATCTACCGAAATATACAGATTAAAAAACAAGGGCTGGAAATGATGAGTTGACTTTTAATATCATAACTAAATGAATCGGATATAAATGAATGTATCGAATTAACTTTACTTACGATAAAAGTTTATTGTAGCAATATTTACTTAAGTTTACCAACAGTGTGGATTGTTGTTGTCTTGTCCGTTATAGGTTTTTTTATTTATAAAACATTAAACAAATCTTAATTTATTTATTTTGTACATGTGCTATTGCTAGCACTTATACACGTCCCAACATTGGCCCTACCACAGCTTCGGCACAACTGTGGGCTAGTGCTGAGAAGAAGCTGCGCAACAAACTCAGTCACTATTGTAAATGTCTCTTTTAAAAATATTACAGTTAAAATATTCTTACAAGCTAGACCATACATTCCTATCGTTCATACAATCTTTTATTATATAATATCATTTAACATTGTTTAACAATCAATTTAAATTTATATAAGGGCAATATATAAATACAAATCTTATAGTGTAGCAGGCGCGGTCCGAAGGGGGGGGGGGGGGGTCACAGGGGACATGACCCCCCCCAAAATCTAAGGTCTAATTAAAAAATCTCAGAAATTTTCCAAATAACAAAAGGAAATTTCTAGCTACTGTTAGGGGAACAGTAATAAATTTTTAGTTTGCTGACATCTAGTACTGTTTTTATGAACTATGTACGATGTCCAATAAAACTTGTAAATGACCTCTACTTTAGAAACAAGGAACCGAACTACGTTGTTTTGGTAATCCTAGCAAAATCGATATGCGTTGTTATGATAAAGATTGTTCTATGACCTATTTTTAGGGTTCCGTAGCCGAATGACAATACACGGAAACCTTTTAGTCTCGTCAAGTCGGTCTGTCTGTCCGTCCGCATGTCACAGCCACTTTACTCCAAAAATATTAGCATCATGCAGAAGTAACTTGGTAGGTAGGAGTATCGTGTTTACCGCTTGACAATTCCTATACAAAAAATAATGACTAAAACAAAACAAAAATTTTTTGAAAAAAAAAATGTGTCTATGGATAGTTGTCATAATGACATTGAGGTTTCTAAAACTATTTTATCTGAAAGTCGAACGTTTGTAAGATAGACGCTTCCAAAGTGGTAAAATGGGCTCTAACTTATGGACTAAACTAGGAAAAATTAAAAAAAGGACAATGTAGTGCTTTACTAACAAACACTTTAAATGAACTTTAGTTTGAACGAGATCGAACTAGAACTTTTTGAAATATAGCACATTTTCAATAACCGCAAATATAACTTTGTCTTGTGTGAAATACTATGAAAAACAAAGTTAAATTTGCTGTCAACAAAATATTGTGGTATTTTGGCTGAGAGGAAGTAAGTGGACCCTTTATTTAGTTTAAGTTGGCACGAAACCCTCCGTGCGCGAGTCCGACTCGCACTTGGCCAGTTTTTTATTAGTGTAGTGAGTGAATCCCCTCCAAAATTTCAGGCTGCAACCGCGCCTGTATTGTAGAAGGAGAGATCCACATCTTCCTGAAGGGATTTTAGGAAATCTTACATTGACGCGGGTGACGCCGCGGGGGCCGCTAGTTGCTAAATAAATGGATCCACCCGGACTCAGTTTTTTTTATATTTTATAATAGGGATAAAATGTGTCATTACAGGTGATTTGTCAATTAATTTATCATTTATTACTGCACCCTAACGGGACATACACCGGTTACCAGAAACACTGTATTTCTAGATATTTATTTCCTAAGATCGCTAATTTAATTATTAAACTTGCGTGCAGTTTTATAATATTAAAAAAAATATCTTAATTTTTCTTAAAGAATCAGAAAATTATGCACTAACTAAAGAACTATTCAAATATGAATCGATATTCTTTATTAAGTTATGCGTATAACGCTAATGTGAAACAGGCTGTGAACTGTGTCCGTTTGATTTAAGAACCCCGATTCTATAACCAAGTTATCGTGAGAATGGACCTGTGTCCCTGTCACTGCGCGGTGAAAACACAGATTAATAAGGTGAAAAGTGTGCAAAAATGACCTTTATTGATGTATCATTCATGCGAGAAAATATTACGTAAGATGAAATCTTTTTATTTATTTATGTAGATATTGTATAATTTATATTGTTATTGGATAGGATTAGGTCTAAAACGGACTAGTCAAAAGAATTTGCGTCAAGAATTAAACCGTTTAGAAGGTATTATAGATTAATGTGGTTGAACATAGTATTATATTTATATATAGTTGTGTAAGCTCATTTTCTTTGTTTAAAATTTCGTTTCTTCTTTTTTATTCCCAACAAAGAAACAAACGACTAGATGTGAGTGCACCGACTACGATAGTTCTTTTGTGTATAAGCCAAAGTTGACCTCCCTAGTGCGACCGGCGAGTGTGTTTGTCAAAAGTGACCATGAGTTATGCATGAGTTTGACTTCTGTTACAATCTACAGTGTGAAAAAAACTTTGTCCGACCCAATCGCGGATTATTAGGTATAGAGATTAGGTTCTATTTTTGTAATAATTTTCATAAAATATTAGAAAAAAAAAACTTACCAAAAAACTACATTAAAAAAAGCGTACATGGCAACCCGAAGAGGGGTTGACGGGGCGCGCGGGAGGCACGATGTTGTGGCGGCACTAACAGGTATAACGGACTATAGCGCGACAGGAGTGATAACGTATTTCAAAAATTTCTCCATTTTAGGGTAAATAGGTGCTAAATTTGTTGACTTGGAAAACCGATAAAAAAGTTTTAATGAATTACGTAATTTTAATCCTTGGTTTATTTATGTTATTAAAGCAACTTTATGATCCTTTCGGGTCGGACAGGGTTTTTTTTATATATTGTATATTTTGTGTGATAACCGGGTAATACTACGTCATAAGGGTAAAGGATTGTCTTACCCTGACAGTCAGCCTGCCGGTGCACTTATATTTCTTGTACCGAGAACACCTCCAAATTGATGACTGGTTCTTATAAGACTTCAGTTTATGGTAGCAATGTTCCGCACATATTAAAACCGTGCCCTTTTGCCTTTGGACAAACTGAATCTCGGGCAATATCTCTATGAAGTAGCTCTGGTTTTGTGTCCGAGCTGTAAATATACATTGAGTGAGATCTACCTTAAAAACTATTATCGAAAAATAAATAAAAAATCTAAAGTACAGCTTTTTTTTATTGAGCTATCGCTTACCCAAATTACACAGAAACAAAAAAATAAAAAATAATTATTTTGAAGTTCTTGTGGGCGATAGCTTTCTTATTATAATATGTAATTAAGGTAGGTAAAAATAAATCATGCAAGCAAGCTTAAATTGTGATAAAGTACCTGTAAGCGTGGCTCCTGTATGTTGTATCTTGCAGGTTTTAAAGAAATAACACCATCTAATATTAAACACATTTAATTAATCATTTCAGATTAAATACCTTAATAATACATAAATTATAAGTAATTTATTTGTGTTTTTTTTAATATATAATAATATTTTATTATACAGGTGTTGTTTTGGTATATTCGTATATTTCAAATCTCCAGAGTATAGACACACACAAACACACACAGATAAACAGTACCACCAACTTATATGTGGATAATGGTCAATTATGTAATGATAGCTATAGATTTCGCTTTAAAAATGTCATTACCGCCAGTACAAGTCAGTGTTACCCATTTATAATCAAAAAGAGTCTAGGAAACACTTTGAAATACTACAATACTAATAAGATAGTATACAATCGATATTCTGAATAGTTTCCGGCATCAATACAAAATGCATGTACATAGGTTTGTGACACTAGAATCTCAATTTACCAAGGATTTTTTAACAAGATGAAAACGATGGATTTTTAATTTATTTACACCGCGGTTGATCATTGAAAATGCGAGACAATGAATTTGATTTCTTTATGTATTTATTCTCGTATCATTTATTCATGATTAAGTATAATAAAGGAAAGGGCATGGTGTAACAATTTCATTTTAATTTAAATATCAGTTAGTAACCAGATGTTTTCCGCCAATTTTGCTCATACAATAGTCAGCTACGTTCACAAGTTCCAAAATCTTTAATGTATAGGAATAACACTATTTCGGGTTTAACAATCTCATATTTGCATTGTTTAACTGCCTCGGTGGCGCAGCGGTAAGAGGGTCGTACTTTAAAGCGACGGCCGCACCAGCAGGCCTGGGTTCGTCCCCGGGTCGGGCCAAAATATATACCTGGGACTTTCTGTTCATAAAATCTTAGGTTAGCCCGTATATTGGAAGTTGGCGGTGTTTCACCCCCGTGCCTCGGAAAAGTACGTAAAGCCGTTGGTCCTGCGCCTGATCTCTCTCCGGTCGTGTCAGATTGCTGTCCCATCGATCTATGAGAGTGAAAGGAATAGAGAGTGCACCTGTGTTTGCGCACACACTTCTGCCCTATAATATGTCCCACGCAGTCGGTTAGTCGTTGTGACTGGCAACCGCAGTCACGGTAATGTTATCTACAGTATTGTAACTCGGCCGACTCTTTAAAATAAATACCTACAGCCGCGCGGTACCTAAACGTGCGATAGGGCTGCCTGTCCGCCTCCAGCATTTCAATTACAATTGCCTACTTTGTGTTTCCATTTAGTTTTGTGATCGTAAATATACTTTTTTATATAAACAAATAATATATTTTGGGGATTAAATAGGAAGTATTTAATAAAAATAGGTGTTGTTTTTTTTATGTTTAAATGACAAATCGATCTTATAAATTTGCTACCGAAAAATAATTGCGCAACGACTTAGACGTATGCAATGCTCAATTATTAAATTTTAAAGTATAAAAAATCCGCATTCTTATATAAAGTTCTATTAAAAATCAAATCAGCACAATATTTCCTATTCGTCTTAATAAAATGTACTTAAACATATTTTTCGAGAAAGAAATCTCGCGACTATTGTTAAAAAAAACAACGCACCGTCCGTTCTTCATTGTGGCACAGTCGCGACTGTCTGCATGCCGAACTTGTGCCGAAGTCGAGGCGCGTAGGTATAGCTCGCGTTTCGTCCGTTTGTATGGAGTTGGAATACTGTTTAAGGGCTTATTACACTACGCGATATTCAGACAGTCTTACTAAGATTTAGCTTAATGTAATAAGTGTTAGCAAGTTAGCCTGTCTAATTAGACTGACCGAATGGGTTCGGCCGTGCTTACTCGCTTGCTTGCTGAATACCGCGTAGTGTAATAAGACTTAGCACGCTAGACCGTTCAGTCAGCGCGCGGCAGCCGCAGAGCGAAGACGGTCTTATACTTTTTAGGGTTCCGTAGCCGAATGATAAAAAACGGAACCCTTATAGTTTCGTCAAGTCTGTCTGTCTGTCTGTCCGTCCGTATGTCAAAGCCATTTTATTCTGTAACTATAAGCATTACACAATTGAAATTTGGTAGGAAGATGTATCCTGGTATCCTGTTAACCGCTTTACGATTCTCATACAAAAAATAAAAAATAATGTCATTTAAGAGGGGGCTCCCATACATGGAACTAAAACCAAAAAAAAATTTTTTACTCAAACCTATGTGTGTGTGGTGTATCCCGGGTATCTATGGATAGGTCTTTTAAAATGACATCGAGGTTCCTAAAACCATTTTCTTTTAAAGTCTAACGTTTCATAGCTAGACGCTTCCAAAGTGGTAAAATGGGCGTCCCCCCCCCCCCATCTAATTTCTTAAACAATCAAGTGTAAATTTTGAAAAAAATAGATGATGT
Organism: Pyrausta purpuralis; assembly: GCA_963924145.1. Taxonomy (NCBI): domain Eukaryota; kingdom Metazoa; phylum Arthropoda; class Insecta; order Lepidoptera; family Crambidae; genus Pyrausta; species Pyrausta purpuralis. Next base: position 29,471,375 of record OZ001643.1, read on the forward strand.
AGATCTTAATAAATACTTTCAACGAAAATTGTCTCGGACGGGATCGAACGAGTAGTTTTTGAGATATAGCATATTTTCAACAACCGCAAACATGACTTTGTACTTCATACAAACACAATGAAAAACGAAGTTATATTTGCAGTCAACAAAATATTGTGGTAATATACTAAGTAGAAGTAAATGGATTCCCTAATTCAGTTAAAGTTGGCACGGAAGCCTCAGTGCGCGAGTCCGACTCGCACTTGGCCGGTTTTTTTTGCTGTGGCCGCGTGCACCATGGCGTGTTCAAAAGAAAAAGAAGTACTTTTTAATGTTCTTGATTTGTACCGAGACATGCCATATCTATGAATGTATGGAGTAACTAATTTCAATAGACATTCAAACTCGGCAACTATTACTCTAAGGTAGTTTCTTAAGTCACATGGTTCCAAAACACTCAGTATTTGCATATTTGATAATTTTTCTCGCAAAAGTAAATACTCTTCCACCCATATTTTTCTTTTCTTTTTTGTATTTAAATTAATAGACGCGGCAAGAGCTATGGCGATTTTCTGGTGCTTTGAAAGTTTTCCCATCGCGCGACAACCGCCACCGACTACGTACGCTTTGCAAATGAGTGCAAATGAGTTAGCATGCGGTATTCAGCCCAGTGTAATAGCGAGCTTGCCGAGTTAGATTTTAAGACAGTCTTACTAAGACTGTCTGAATATCGCGTAGTGTAATAAGCCTTTTAGATAACATTACCGTGCCGCAGTCGATATCAGCTATGGGGGACTATTATTATTATTATATTAATTGCATACGATAAATAGAATCAAAACTGAAAATTTTTCATAATTCATATTACTCAAGGTATAACTGGCTTTTTCCATTTAATATGTAAAACATGATTATGTTAGTCCATTTTAATTTAAGAACTTACATCTTTCAAAGAGAACAGTGAGATGACATGTTTTTGATATTTAAATAAGTAGTAACTAACTACGGTGCTTAAAAAAGCCGGAAATGTTTTTTTCTTTTCGATTAATGGCGACCTAATCGATTGGGGCACCATCTTGTCATTCTTCAAATAACATGGAAGGATTAGTAGATCGGGTTGATTATTTTTGAATCTGCACGTGGTATAGGTTTGTAAGACCTGGTATAGGTTCCAACTGGAGAGATATGATAATCAGGAGGTTGATGGTAATTAGAAAGATTGTTCAATACTACATTGGTTCTTGTCTATTTTTAACTTTGCTTTACAATTAACATTCTTTGAGGAACATCTCCACATAAAGCCCCGTTTAGAAACTCTTGAAAACGTATATCGCTGCACTATTGCAACCATCCCCTTATACAGACAACAGCACATCAGGTTACCCACTTTTGATGCAAACTAGCCCTTATTACAACTGCATAAGTTACCGCAATGTTTACCTTGACGTACTGTTGTCCGTACATCAATTTGTATCATATGTGACGGCATCTAGAACAGTTTTAAGTTTTTATACATATATTTCGGAAATTAAAATAAACTGAAATTACTTTTTAAAACCAACTACGCACATTAAAGATATTTTTAAATAACAATAGTAATTTGTGAGCAACACTATCGATAGTAACTTTATTAGTATTTACTGATATCAATGATAACATTTAATATGGCGATTCCATCGATAATTTGAATCGTTTTTTTTTTTTAAAATCACTATCGAAACTAAAACCGTCGATAGTTTCGCAAGACTATCTCCGTACCTTGACTTACTCCGTTGAATTGCCGGAAAATTTTCTATAATAGATCTATCGTAGTATGCACGTATATTATATGTATTTAATTATAATATGTATTAATTTGTTTTATTTTATTTTATTTGTGATATAAGTCTATTAGTTATATATTTTTATTCTTACTTCTATTATGTAATTATCTTTAAAGTATGATATTAAAATTCTAGCTATATTTTTGCACACCGTTTCTACCTCACTGATTAACGTTGTTTCCTCTACCCAATGGTTGTCTGGAAGAGATCGCTTCCAGCGATAAGACCGCCAATATTGTACAAATGATTTGCCTGTATTGTTATTGTTACTTGTGTCCTTATTTGTGCAATAAATAATATTTATTATTATTATTAATATTATCTTTACCACGAGTTTACGACGGTTTTACTTGCTAGCTACGCCGTAAAAAAAGTATATGGAAAATTTCGCAGCGCCTCTAGCGGTCACTAGGAGAACTAAAATTTTCCATACGAAAAGTTACGTCGTCGCTATCGAGTTAACTCATGGTAAGGGCACAGATACTAATATTCATGCGTGACAATAAGTAGCGGCGGAAATTTTACTTTAAAACAGAAGGTTAGGTTCCTAATTCCACCAAACGCACACTTTTACGTTATTCATGTAGCCACCACATTGAAAAAATACAAAACACAAATGCTTTTGGCTACAATTTTTAATGTCAATTTACCAACATTTTTCACTCGACTCATAAAAATGCGCGACTATGAATTCTATATTTTTTTTGTATTTTCTTCTATATTTCTTACACTTATTATGTTCGTTAAAAACAAAAGCAAACAGATGTAAAAAAAAACACACGCACAATTAATTTAATTTGGGATGATGATTACGTGTAAACGGAACAATGCGTCGTTTTCGCGACCTGACATAGTTCCCATCAGGACTAATATGGAACTTAGGAGGTTCATGATTATGACAGAGATCCCATGAGAGCATCTTTCCTTCGTTGTCTATTCTTAAACGTGCTCTGCAATGCGAAGCTTTGGTGGCGGAACATATCCATAAAAAGCCCCGTTTGGTTACTTTTGAAAATGTATATTGCTGTACCATTGCAACCGTTCCTTTATTCGTGTACATCAATTCGTAAGTGACGGCATCTGAAACAATGATAAGATATAATGAAATTTTGAAATATAAGTTAGAACCTACATCAAAACATATTTTTTTAATGTAGATAGTAAATTTGTGAGCATCACTTTCGATAGTATCGGACGCAACTCAATTAATATTAATTGTTTCGTTTTGAAGTCAACTATCGAAAATGAAACTACTGATTGTTTCATAAAACTATACAACACTAAAACTCATTTGTGATACTTGGTACCAGCGGCTGTTTTACGTTAAAACAGAAGGTTTGTTTTGTTATAACGACAATGGCACACTTTTATTAAGTCTCAGTATTAGGGTCCCGTATTTTCCCTTTAGTGACGTAACTCAAAAAAACGCACGACACAAAGGAAGTGGTAAATTTATAGAATTATAATATACCAAGGTAATTTTTAAAAGACGTTGGACATGGTGAACGACCTATATTTTTTACACCATGGCTAATAAAAAAATGCGAGTTCTTTTCTGCAATTTCATATATTACACTTATAAGTTTGTTGTACTCTTCAATTATTCCTGGTAAACATAAAATCAACTAGATTGAAAAGTAACAAAAGACACACAAAAAAGACGCGCGCGCGCATTTAAGTTGATTTGATGATTACGTTTGAAACGGCACGTCGTGTTCGAGTCCTGACATAGTGGCCATTTGTAGATACATGAAATTTAGGAGGTTCATGATTATGAAAGAGATCGTATGAGAGCATTTTTCCTTTCCTATCTATTCGTAATCTGGCTGTACAATCATAATTCTTTGAGGAACATCTCCACAACAAACCCCGTTTAGTAACTCTTGAAAATGTATAACGTTGTACCATTGCAAGCGACCCTCGAGACGTATCTATCATTCTGTATGTAACGGCATCTACAAAGAATGACATTATAAAATTATGTTATAATATAGGCAAATAATAATTATGAAATTTTTTAGCACAAAGAGTAATATCTATTAATAGTAAATATATGCCAGACAATACACCAATCGTCGTGGTTTCGAAGTAAATAGTTTTCTTCCTTGTGTTGTGAATACCTTAATACGCTAATAAATGCTTACGAACATATACAAATTCATGTTTTAGGTACAAATGATCGTGTTAGTAACACAAAAATTTGCCCCTTCCGGGATTCGAATCCGCGACGGGCGACCCAACAGTCAGGAGCGGTAACCACTGCACCAAACGTATCGTCAACTATACTCGTAGCAATCGAATGCGGTAACAGCCAGAATTCTCGCTTATAGCGAGTTTAGTTTTTGAATAGGAAAGTTTAAGTTAATTAATTTTTATTATGCATGTCTTAGTTTAAATTACGAGTATCTTTGGTCCAAAAATGGATAGACTCGTATAAAAAAGTGAGAAAATGTTTTTTGCAAATTTAAAAACAACTGAAAGGCATTATAATATGCACTGTATACACAGTGTACATTTTAGCCAACATACACTACCATATATCATGCCATATATATCCTTAAAAATACATGATTTTAAAAATCTCAGTACATAACTAATTGAATACTTACAACTGGCTGGTTCCTATAACAAAGGATTAGCATAGCTATCCAACGCGGCAACGCAGCCAGCATCATAGCCTCCTTGCCGCAAGGAAATGGTTTCATTTTTGAATAGGTAGATTTTAAGTTTTTTTTATGTTGTATGTGTTATTTTTATTTTTTCTTGCTTGTTATTGATTTTTCTCCTATTTTTTGTTTTATTTACCATAACTTTTTTGTCAATTGACACCAGCAACCCAAAACCCCAAAAATGTATGCTAAATTCAAAGCATTTTCAAATTCCCTAAAAAAGATTTTTATACATTTTTTTAATATTGATAATAATAATAAAATTATTTTTTTAAATAGCATATTTACAATAGCATTGTTACTTAGTGTGTAATATTGTGTGTAATATTATAGGTATTGTCTTAAGTACAGGATTATTCATAAAGATGAAATAAGAAACCAAAAATTTGCGCACGGGCGGGACCTAAACCAGCAACGTCTTGGCTGATCGGGCCAAACGCTCTACCAATTGAGCCACCGTGCTGTCAGTCCGACCTTGCGAAATTTGTGATCTCTTATGAATACGACATTGTGTGACGCTTGTTACAATTTATTACAAATTTTTGATTACTTATTTCATCTTTATGAATATAAAATATGACACTGTGAGTATTAAAAACATTCTAAACGATTACAGGATTATTATTTGAATAAATTTGATATATTACTTAGCAAAATAAAGATTTAAATAGGAGTTTGAAAAACCATCTGCTTGGCACCATACATTTTGTTGTATCTTAGTTTTGATTTTTAATTGTTACTTATTTATTATTTTCTACTCAAATATTTAATTTGATACTCTTTGTGTATTAATTCGATAACATTGTTTTAATTGATCTTTTATGCCTGTAAAATGTTTTGTGTGCCAAATAAACAAAATAAAATAATGTTATATAATACATACATACGAAGCGCATATAATATACATTACATACATTTTTCAAGAATAAAATAACAGATATGCGTTCTTTTAGATGAATCAGAAATAGAAGTCAATCAAACGTTTTTTTTTTACTGTCCACTATTTTTACATTATCTTGATGTAGTTTCCTGCCGATGTAATATGAAACTTTGGAGGCTTGTGGTTATGAGTAAGATCATGAAAAATAATGGTTCCTCTGTCTATTTTTATTCTCGCTTTACAATTTGCTCTCCTTGAAGAACATTGCCATGCAACACCTCGTTTACAAATCTTTGAAAACGTATATTCTTGCACCATAGCAAGCTGCCCTCGTTCCGTATCAACCAATTTGTATGTAATAGCATCTGTAAATATTAAAGGTATACATGTAAGTACCTACTTATTCTACAAATTGAAATAATTTCTCACGGATGTGTTTATCAATAGTCTTTTTTTATCCTTTTGTTTATACGACCGCCGGCGGCCTTTTGATCCGTGAGCGTCTACAATTGCAAATAACTAGAATAAATTGTAGCGGTCCATCCTGAAAATGGCAAGCATTTAGTAAACTCACAGTTTTTATTGAGTACCTAATTCTTATATTTTAAACTCAAACATCTATTATAATATACCACAATAAGTCACTTCAGCAATAGATTTTTTTATTTTTATTTTGGACACCAATCACATTCATTGCTCTGATCGCAAAGTAAGTAGCACTTGTGTTATGGCATGGAAATTAGACACAACTATGGTACCACAGCACCAATTTTCATTTCTGTATTCACCCGGTCGTGTCGGACCCCGTCGCCATTCTTAGGTCCTGGGTTCGATTCCCGGTCAGGAATCGAACCATGCTTAGCTCCTACACCACGGAGGTCGTCTACTTATCATTGATTTCGCTATCCACTTTTCCTTAAATCTTTTTGTAGTTACCATTATTACTGACATGAAACTTAGGAGGCTTATGATTATGAGAAAGGTCGTGAGAGATTATCTTCCCGTTTCTGTCCACTCTCATCCTCGCTCCACACTTCATCATCATCCTTGAAGAACACGTCCACAAAAGACCGTTGCTATTTTTTTTGGAAAACGTATATTGTTGTACCATGGCAAGTTGTCCTCGTTCCGTATTTATTATTTTGTATGTCACGCCATCTGTAAGAAAACAAGGCATCCTATAGTAGTAATTCACAATATGGTACCTGTACCTTCTTTTAAAAACTAAATGTTACACGATGATTCCTGACCCTAGTCTGTCCTACAAATATACTTAGTTCTGCAACAGTACACTTATGCACTTAACCATACTTACAGTGTGAGACTTATGTAACCGCAGTATATTCACTAAATTGCACATTCACTTCGTCATATGTTCAATACACCATAAATACATCTATTTAAACGTTTGTTAAGGAAATGGCTACCTAGTTGAGTTTAATTTGGTTATGACATTAGAATTACTTGGTATAATATATTGATTAAAACTTGTACTACACCCTTCTTCGAAGTCTTTTACTGTCATCATTTGCGGTACCGTTGTTCACAAACTCACTATTTTCTCGCACCTGTTCTCGACACGCAACACTCACAGTATCTACACGTGAAACAACATTTTGTTGTTTTACGCTTTTTGCATTAACGAATCACTGGATCCCAGACATAAGACAATTGAAACCCATCATCATGATCGAAATTTTTGTATTTGGTGATTTCGATCGCTTCCCTAACCTGAGAGCTATGGAACTCAGTGATCGAATCAGAAACTCGAAATTAATGGTACATAGTAGCAATCCCGTTACAATCTACTTGGAGTAATGTTTAGAAGATTTTATAAATAAAATAATATTCGATATTGTACAATTATGTAAGTAAATAATATTATTGGGACCCTTATCCAATTTTGATGTCTGCCGTTTAAAAAATATCATTTTGGCTTCAAACGGAAGTTGACGCTGATCGGATGGTTGAGGTTTGATTTATTTCAAATATTGTAACTATTAAGAAAATAATCTAAAAGGCTAATTAAATTGTTTATCCCTAATACAAATAAATATTTAAGTAAATGTAAAGATACGAAAAAGTATGTCTTGTCCATTTTATTCCTACAGTTGTTAGAGGTTTGATTTGTATAAAAGCGAGCTACATGCCAGAATAGCCCTCACTTTGTGCTTTTATGTTAAAATAAATCTATTGGAGAAGAGAAGATGGATACTACGTGTTTATTATTCAAGCACCCCACACGCGGTCACATAAAATAAACGAATAGTAACTAAATTACATGAAGTAGGTTAGGTTTGCGAATAAAAAGAAAAGATTCCATTAAGTTTTATTAAAAATATTAATCAAAGTTGAGTTCATTAACATTTAGTTGTTAGTACTAACTAAACTAATTAATGATAGTTTTATTTTCTACACCCTGATATACTGGCCTTCCTTGGTGACTGCGAACTTCGGTCGGGGGTGGTTGTGATCCAGCATCGTGAACACTAGCTGGTTCAACTTATTGATTCTGATACGAGCCTTGCAATTCTGATTGCGGCTGGAACATGCCCACGTGAAGGAAACCTTGTTAACCTTGGAGAAAGAGTAGCCGTCCAGAATCACCAGTGGACATCGGCCTCCGTCCACTATGCTGAATGATATTCCTGACGAAAAAAAAACATTTTGGTTTTAAAGCCATCGAAGGACAAGACTGAAAATTGCCACTTGTTTACATATCTAAGAATTTCCTGTCCAATAAAGTAAAATACTGGTTTATGATTAAAACATAAGTTGTACATAAATCATATATTTTTTTATTACAAAAATACAATTCAATTCAGGTTTGTACAAACATTTTACCTGTACAGAATTAACTATCCATGAATTTCTATGAACAACAATATAACAGTTGCAAGTTAAGCAACAGGGGTATTTTATGGGAAGCTCCTGAGAAAATTATTCACAAATGAAACACTCCACACGAATTAGTTACCCCAAACAAAGACGAACTTTAGAGGTATATTAACAGTTTTCTCGATTTTCATATTCATATAGACAGCCGAAAACAACAGCCCAAGAAATCATTAAGAACATAAGTAAGTACTACTTAAAATAAAATATTAACTAGACACAATTATGTTAAAGTCAGAAATGATTGTGGTTTAAATTATATTTTTTGATATTGCGATCCTGATCCAATATGATCCTGGCTGGACATTTCTGAGACTTCCTCTTGGAACAATACCAGCACCGTGACTTCCAGCTATTGTTGAACATGTGACCATCGAAAATCATCACCTTCCCTCCACTTCTTTTTGTAATCATCTCATATACTAAATCTGTAAGATATAATGTACATGGTTAATCTTTAAGACATGTCATGCTTTGAATTTTGAACAAAATCAACCATTAATGACGAAGTAATTGCTTGTCATTGCGTAGAGACTATAGTTGATTATTTTTTAATTTATTGGTGCATCAAATTATTTTTAAACACTTATCACATAAGCACTTCTATTTGAAAATTGGAGAGGGGGCAATTACACCGGTACGAAAACGGTCAAGTAGCTTTCCTAGTTTTAAAGTCTAGTAAATAAAATATACTTCAAGGAATCAATTTATTTCATCGGCAAAAAAATACGTCAAGTAAAAAATCATTTTTTCGCAAGCAACTGACAGCGCAATGAATAAAAAAACTAAATGCAGTATTGAGATATTACCTCTTGGAGATTCTACAAATGTACGCAAAATATCCAGTATTCTTTCAAACAGTAAGAGTTTGTACAGCGAAAGCTGCAACCAGTGATTTTCGAACGGGAAATTTTTGCCTAAAATGGCTTCCTTTCCTTTCAAGAGTCAAGAGTTTGTTTAAGGCTTTTTAGTGCATTTTGGTTTTGAAGTCGGTTTTTACTATTATTATTTTTTATTACGGGTTGTAAAGTGTGCTTTAATACGAGGGTCAAACTGAAAGTTCTTAGAACTGGCCACTTATAAACAATATAATAAAAAAAATATTCTAAAATTTGAAAATAGAACTCTTTGCCAATATTACTGAGTATATATTTCATTCATTTGTCATTTGTTTTACGATTTGGCGGCAAATCGAAAATTGTCTGTGTCACGTCAACATGAATTTAACACGAGAAAATTTTCGTGCAATGATTTTTTATGACTTTCGATGTCATTTAAGTCAACAAGAAAGTTATGATAGACTACGATTGGCCTTTCACGATGAAGCCCCATCTCGTGCGACTGTTTACAACTGGTTTAATGAGTTTAAACGTGGTCGCACTAATTTCACTGATGATGTACGTGAGGGACGGCCTTCTACGGCGACGACTGAAAATAACATCTGTGTTGTGCGGCGTATGATAGAGACTGACAAAAGAGTGACCTATCAGCAGATTCGGACAAGCTTAGGCATCGGTATGAGTCAAGTGCACAAAATCCTCCACGAACATTAAGCGGTCAGGAAGCTTTGCGCCCGGTGGATACCTCATAATTTGACTAAGGCTCAAAAACTCCATCGTGTGGATTGGTGCCGTAAAATGATTGAAAGATTTAACGGAGGTGACTCAAATGCTGTGTTCGACATACTAACAGGTGACGAAAGCTGGATTTACTGTTATGATCCTGAAACCAAAAGACAATCTGCTCAGTGGGTGTTTCCTTTCGAGGAGTTGCCAACTAAAGTGAAGAGAGATCGAAGTGCGGGAAAAAAAATGGTGGCCTCGTTCTTTGGAAGGATAGGTCATTTCGCAACAATTGTGTTAGAGGATCAAAAAACAGTTTCTGCAGAATGGTACACTACCAATTGTTTGCCACTTGTCTTGGAAAAAGTTCGAGAGAAACGACCTCGCAGTAGGATCCTCCTTCACCACGACAACGCCTCGTCGCACACCGCCAAGCGAACGATCGACTATTTGGCGACATCAAACGTTGAATTACTGGGTCACCCGCCGTATAGCCCCGACCTCGCGCCTTGTGATTTTTATTTATTTCCAAAAATTAAAGAAAAACTTAAAGGAAAGCGGTTTATGAATGCTGAAGAAGCGGTGGCTGCGTATCGCGATGCCATTGAAGAGACCCCTAAGGACGAGTGGGAAAAGTGCTTTTCCCAGTGGTTCCATCGCATGCAGCGGTGTATTGACGTCAATGGACAATATTTTGAAAAGATATAATAAAACTAATAACTGGCTAATGTAATCAGTTTTTGATTTTCTAAGAACTTTCAGTTTGACCCTCGTATGTATTTGCAAGTAACTCGTATCTAAACTGTGTTTTATTAATAACTAATGAACCGACTCTAAATATGAAATCAAAAACGAAAAGTTGAAGATACTATCAAATATGAACAGTATTTTTTCAAAAGCAGGAAAAGTATAAAAAATTAAAATTCCCAATTTGGACAGTGTTGCCATATTCATTTTCTATTTTCTGTCTATTGCTAGGTTCAGCTGTCGCTGGCCAGAATCTATGAGTTACTAAAATTTTCATTATGATGGTGAATAAAAATTATGAAATAAATTAAATGCAAAATCACTCAGAAATATAAATCCTAAAGCTAAAAGTATACAAAAATCTTTGAAATCTCTAGAAGTCATGGTCATTGTAGTAGGTAAATAGTTTCATTGTCTTAATATTACATAAATACACCAGCAGGGGCGGTGTTTTTGAATCACTCGGGTCAGTATGGTGTGTCGTTTCTGATAGAAAATTATTTTAAATCCACTCGGGTGGTCCCGACACTTATTAAAAAGAAATAACTCAATAATGAAACTACCCATCTACGAGAATGTATAATGGTCGTGATTTTTTAACGAAAATCACTCGTAATATTGACGGTAATGATTCAAAAATAGAGCTCTGGGTCCAACAAAAAGGTCTCCAACAAAAATAACTCGTAATATTGATGCTGATAATTCAACAACGTAGCCCCAGGTCCAAATAGTTGCACAATTACTTAGTGGAACTATCGAATCCTGATATATTTCCCATCTTGAGTCTGGTGGTACTCAGGTGGTGCGTGGTTGTGGTTGCGATCGTAGAAGACAAGGTTTCCTCTCTCGTCAAACCTCACTTTGGCAGGGCATTTGATGGATTGTTTCTTGGAACAGTGCCAGTACCGGTTGTCAGTCGTGGTCTGCGTGAAGGTGTGCTTTTGCACCATCAGAAGCGGCTTCTTACGCTTTGGGGTTTGAATCAACTCGAAATGCAAACCTGAAATTTAGTACCGAAATAAATAGGTATTTTTGTACTATAATAGAACAATCAACAGTTCAATAGGAACAAAATCACAGCAGAGATGCTGCAAAATATAGTTTTATGAATAGGGGGTTAAATGGACTGTATTTAATATAATTTTCTTAATAACTAATAAATACACGAAATATAAGACGCGAACAGAGATTGGCTAAAATCAGTTGTAAGAAGCACTCACCTTGCTTGTCTGCAGTTCTTGAGGCAGATTTCGGTAGTAGTGGCTGGGGCAGGCACCTAGACCCTTGGATCATTCGAACTCACCTCAGATACAGGATACCTTTACCAGCAATGTTACCGACACACAGCAAATCAGCACCTCCTTCAACGGATCAGCCTTCTCTTCTAATTTACGTGATTTATGCGACAGAATCCTTGGTCTTAACCAAATAACGACACGATAATTTAAAATAAACGACAATTGCGCGATACCGCGCCGACAGACGATACGATCAGTTCGAGACGAAAGTATGACGAGACAAAATGAATCTTTTTTTTTAAACGAGATGATAATGTTGCCATGCGAAAGTTAAAATAATTTACGCAAGCTTCGATTCTTAACATTCCGCCCACCAAAATACACAGTATTTTAATTTACATTAAAAATAATTTAAGTAAGGATAAAACTCACTGATTAGCTTAGTTTTTTTTTTTACGAAATTTTACTTAATACTACGACAATTTACGATATTACATAACTAGTTGTGGAGAGGTAAAGGACACAGTTTCACTACTGGTCTTTTAAGCTCACCAGCCTCCGTGCGAACTGTGACAACCCGACAAATCCCATCACTCCCTGGATGAAGCTGTATCACCCGGCCTATTTTCCATTTCATGGGACTACATTGCTCATTTACAATGAGAACAAGAGTCCCGACAACGATATTCTTCTGGTCATCAAACCATTTGTGGCGTTGCTGCAAGGTGTGCAAGTATTCTAGGTGCCACTTACGCCAGAAGTCTTGATGGATCTTTTGTAGCAATTTCCACCTCTGAAGAGGACCTAATTTTGCATCAACTATGTTACTTTCGGGTAATATAGTGAGCGGTTCCATCGTAAGAAAATGACCAGGCGTTAGAACTGAAAAGTCATTGGGATCAGAGCTAACAGGAGTTAAAGGTCTTGAATTCAACATAGCCTCTATCTGTGTTAGAACTGTGTAGAATTCTTCAAAAGTAAGGCGCTGTGAGCCTATTACACGCGACAAATGAGTCTTTACAGACTTCACACCAGCTTCAGCTAAGCCAGAAAAGTGTGGACTACCAGGCGGGTTAAAGACAAAGTCAATTTGCTCTGCTCGCGAAGCTTTAGCCATCAAGTCGTGCAATATGTTGGATGCACCCACGAAGTTCCTACCTTGGTCTGAGATTAATCGCGAACAACGACCACGACGCGAAATAAAGCGGCGCAAGGCAGCTATATAAGCTTCAGACGTAAGTTCGGAAACCAACTCGAAATGTACTGCTTTAGTGGCAGTGCAAACGAAGACGCAAATATTAGCCTTAAATGTCCGTAGGCCACGACCGCGAGCTAAACTTATATCAAAAGGACCCGCGTAATCAACCGCCGTCGACGAAAACAGTTTAATTTGGCTAATTCTAAACGATGGCAAATTTCCCATAACAGGAGCTGGAGCTACTCTAGGGCGTGCGCGAAAACATTTAATGCAAGAAGAGGTTACAGAATATATAGTCCTTCTCGATGACAAAATCCAAAATTCTTGGGCTAGCAAATTTTGCATGGTTTGTAACCCTGGATGCATAAACCGAGCATGATAATCCTCGATGATCAGCGTCGTCAACCTATGATCACGAGGCAACAAAATAGGATGTTTAACATTAAACGACATATTTCCTTTTGAGAGGCGACCGCCCACCCTCAATATCCCAAGCTCATCCAAAAATGGCGACTATTTCCGCATGGGTTTCGACAAAGGAAGGGGAGGCTTCTCTTTCGATAAACAACGAAGCTCAGATGCGAAGACAAGCTCTTGCACATGCTTGACGAGAAAATGAAGAACTTTATTTATTTCTTCAGACGACAAATTGGGATCTGTGTTTTTCGACGATGGGTTTTGTAAGTTACGAATGTACTGAAAACAATAAGCGAGAATACGTAATATGCGTTGCAGTGACGAGAATTTAACCAAAATGTCATCGACAAAGGACTCATTAGAGGCTGTAAAAAGACTAAAAATCTTTTGCTCGTCAGAAGCAGCTTGATCCGAAAAGAACTCCGATTGCGGCCATGAATCTTGGTGATTGTGCAGCCAATCAGGCCCCGCCCACCATAGCGTATTCTGGATTAAGTCAGCAGGTAACAATCCGCGGGAACCGTAATCCGCTGGGTTACATGAACCAGAAACGTGGTGCCAATTTTCGGGGGGAATCTTTTCTTGTATGTGTGCAACCCTATTAGCCACAAAAGTTTTCCACTTAGAGGGACACGAACGAATCCAAGTCAGAGCGACACTGGAGTCTGACCAAGCGTGGATATCATCGAAGGTATAGAAATCCTTTAAGGCTTCTGAGAACGAAGCAATCAAGTCTGACAGCAAAACTGCAGCGACCAACTCCAATCTTGGAATTGAACATTTGCGCAGAGGAGCTACCCTCGATTTCGCACAACACAAACGCACGATAACAGAACCGTCATTTTGAACGACACGACAATAGATGACAGCACAGTAACCCTTCTCCGAGGCATCACAAAATCCGTGAAGTTGCAACGACACGAAAGATACAATCATTCTACGGGGAATGGACAATGAACTTAATTCCGACAATTGAGATTTGAATCTTTGCCATTCTCGAGTGATCATGATGGGAGCTTCATCATCCCATTCAACACCAGACACCCAAAGAAGCTGGATTAAATACTTCGCGAAAAACACAACCGGCGATAGTAGACCTAGAGGGTCAAAGATACGAGCAATATCGGAAAGAATTGACCGCTTCGTACAACGACAATCATTCAACGATGTTTTGAATATAAAATTGTCTTCCTTTGGAAGCCACGAAAGACCGAGAATTTTTAACGAAAGATCATGAACGTCTTGGAAGTTACGAAGTTGATCTGAATATAACTCCGAATCAGGTAATCTCTCCAGGAATTCAGGGCTATTTGATGTCCATTTACGCAAAAGCAGGTGAGCAGACGACAAAATATCCACCAACTGCCTACGCAAGACCAACGCAGATTCCACAGAAGTTGCACCTGTTACTACGTCATCGACATACACATCCCTAGCCAAGACTTCAGCACCACCAGGAGCATGAGACGAGTACTCCTCCGCCAACTTGGATAAACACCAAAGCGCCTGATAAGGGGCGCAAGCAACGCCGTACGTCACTGTGAGCAGCCGATAATCTCTCACAGGATCCTCAGAAGACGGACGCCACGCTGATAGTCGCAATCCTGAGGGTCGACCAAGAACTGACGGTACATCTGTTTGATGTCTCCGGTAAACACTACAGCATGCCATCGAAATCGAACTAACAAATCGAACAGATTTCTTTGCAATTTACGGCCAGGCAGCAACGTATCGTTTAGGGATTTCCCTGTAAGATCCTTGGCGCTTGCATCGTAGACAGCACGCAGAGGGGTGCTAATTGAATCAGGGCGCAGAACGCCATGATGCGGAATATAGAAGAATTGACCTTCAGACGACGATGGAGCATCAACTTCTTCCATGTGACCACATTTCAAATAGTCGTCCATGAAATTGACATAAGCTGTCCGAAATTGGGGGTTCAACTTGAACTTCCTCTCTAAATTTAAGAGACGCTTGAGAGCAATCTCGCGAGAATTTGAAAACCTAGGTTTATCCTGAGGGTCAGCGAAAGTCAATGGTACTACCATTCTACCCTCGGGATTACGACAGTAAGAATTTTCCATTTGGTTTTCACACGACATTTCCGATTTCGACAAAACGACAGTTTTAGGAGGATCTACATTTTCCAACTCCCAGAAGCGCTTGATATTATAGTCCAATGAAAGACTTGACACAAGATATCACTCCTTGTTCTGTACACGAGAACCCTTTTGACATCGAGAACGAGAAACGGTAACATCTACAGAGCACTCACCCATAACTATCCAGCCGAAAACAGTGCAGATAGCAATAGGTTGACCTGAATTGCCTTTGACAATGCCAGGCTTAAGCACTGAGGCAAAAACGTTGACGTTAACCAACATATCAATAGGTCCAGGTTTACAGAATGATGGATCAGCAAGATCCAAATCCTTAATATGCCTCCAAGTTGAGACATCAAATGTTTCTGATGGCATATCAGAGCAAACCTTAGGAAGCACTAAGGCTTCAATTGAAAATTTATACGAGGAGTCACCGTTTGAAGGGACTATTTCACAAGTGACAACTCCAAGAACATCAGTAGATGTTTGACCAATACCATTTACCACTTGTGAGCTACTCCTTATATTTAATCCAAGCCTCTGCGCACACTCCGAGGTCACAAAGTTGCAAGCTGAAGCACTATCAATTAAGATTCGAATTGGTACTAATTTATTATACTTATTTTTTATTAGTACAACAGCTGTTGAAAACAAAACTTGTGTTTTTGAATTTGGAACAGTCAAAGTCAGCTGTGTCTGTTGTAAAGGCTCCATCTCATTATTTTTATCAAAATGAAGTAAGGTATGGTGTCTCTGCTTACAAGTACTGCATGTGACTGATGATTTGCATTTTTTTACAGTATGTGATGGACAACAACACAGGATGCAAAGTTTCTTTTCTTTTACCCGATTAAATCTCTCATATGGAGACAATTCCAAAAAGCTAGAACAATTTTCTAATTTGTGACCTGGAGCGGAACACATGGCACAGTTTATTACAGGTGGCACGACAAAAGATGCTTTCGGTTTAGCGACCGACTTACTGTTTACTATAGGCTGCCTAACTATTGAGTTTTCTAGTGCTTGACCTCGCTTTTCAATAAACGAAATTAAGTTTTCATAGCTTGGTATTTCAGCGTTTGAGTCAAGTTGCAACTCGAAAGCTTCTTTGCTAGCAACATCCAACTTTGACCACAACAAATGGTACAATATAAAGTTTTTGTCAGGCAACTTATATTTTGACAGAATTTCTAAGTTTTCCCTAAATGTTCGACAAACCCGATTTAATTCTAGAGCACTCTTCGACTTCACCGATTCACAGTTTAACAACTTTTCATAAAAATGGTTAGCTATTACCCTTTTCTTATCATAGTGTGCCTTTAGTGTGTTATATGCCAATAAGTAACTATCATCTGACAATGGATAATTCTTAATTAAATCAAAGGCTTGCCCATGAACACTCGACAGTAGATAATGCAACTTCTCAACTGCGGGGATATTTTTACTGTGAATAAGTGAATCGTAGATTTGTATAAACGACACCCAATGCTCGATTTTTGAATCAAATGGAACGATATTAATTTTAGGTAGCTTAACACTTGAACCGGAACTACTATTTAAACTATTATTCAACCCAGTTGGTTTTTGTTCATCTTTTACCGTTAAACGTAATTTTATAGATTTCACTATTCGCTTAAAATGCAACGACACCTGCAATTCACTTTCCTTCTCAGCACTCGTTAAGGAACATAAAAGTTCAACCTGAAATGCATGAAAATCTTTTTCAATGTTGATGACGTCTTGCATACTATAACCCTGCAAATCCGAATTTTTCATAAATTCCATACGTGCAAAGGCGTAATCTCGACCGACACGGTTTTTATCACAAGTTTCTACAGAATCATTACCGCCCATATTTACTAATAAAAGTAGTAAAACAAATTGTATTTTTTACGAAACCACCAAACGAAAAAAGGTTATAATAATGCAATTGACGTTGACAACTTGACAAGTGTCAAAGATAACTACAATCACGTTCAGAAACCAAACAGGTACTTACTATTTTTAAGTCTATGAACAAAACGAACGGTTGATTAAGCGTTCAATCCAAGTGAGTTCTGTGCTTACCCTCAATTATTTTTATAAACGAAAATATTAACGAAATCACCAAAATTGTTTGTAAAACACGAAAATCCAAGATCGCCTTACAAAATTATCAGGCTCGAAGGCCAATGAAGAGGGGGTTTAATGGACTGTATTTAATATAATTTTCTTAATAACTAATAAATACACGAAATATAAGACGCGAACAGAGATTGGCTAAAATCAGTTGTAAGAAGCACTCACCTTGCTTGTCTGCAGTTCTTGAGGCAGATTTCGGTAGTAGTGGCTGGGGCAGGCACCTAGACCCTTGGATCATTCGAACTCACCTCAGATACAGGATACCTTTACCAGCAATGTTACCGACACACAGCAAATCAGCACCTCCTTCAACGGATCAGCCTTCTCTTCTAATTTACGTGATTTATGCGACAGAATCTTTGGTCTTAACCAAATAACGACACGATAATTTAAAATAAACGACAATTGCGCGATACCGCGCCGACAGACGATACGATCAGTTCGAGACGAAAGTATGACGAGACAAAATTGAATCTTTTTCTTTTAAACGAGATGATAATGTTGCCATGCGAAAGTTAAAATAATTTACGCAAGCTTCGTTTCTTAACATAGGTGTATATTTATTGTAAACACACAAACGTAATACAACATGGTTGTGTTATTTTTACTTACATCAATAAAGTAAAAGTTAAAGCACAGTTATTGACCGAAAATGGGAACAGCACCAACCAGGCGTCAACCATACGGAAGCACGTTACGTAAAGGGATCAGCAACGCCTCGGCATGGTTTCGTCACCGGATAGCAAACGCCTCGGCTCGGATAAGCCCGTTTGACAGGGTCGGTGGATAGTTGAAAACCATCGGGCGACACTAAGGGGATAGTATTTCTATCAGTGACACAATACAAATATTATCCCTTTGGAAAGGGGATAGTACTTATATGGGCGACACGCAGTGAGCGCGTTACAACGCATACGCAGCTGCTCCAGAGTAGGTCCCTATTTGATCTCGATCCGTGGTGATGACGTAACGAAGTTTAAAGATGTGCTTTGAACAGTGATATTGTATTAAGAACCTTTGAAGTATGAAGTTTCAGAACGTAGTGATTATATGTATACTCTTTGTTTTATACAACAAATAATGAATGCCTCGAGTTCATACAGTGTTGTTCCACACCAGGTTAATGGATGTGCTTTATCCTATAAAAATATTTTTTATTGCGCAAATAAGGACACAAGAAATAATAACATTACAGGCAAATCATTTGTACAATATTGGCGCTGGAAGCGATCTCTTCCAGACAACTATTGGGTAGAGGAAACAACGTTTATCAGTGAGGTAGAAATCAGAAATCATTTGAAATCATTTATTTTTCAGAATCAGTTTCCATACATTCTTTACCAAATACCATTATACAGAAATAAAATAAAATGCTACCCACTTAAAAAACATCCGAGCAGTCCGATGCAAAAAACGGTGTGCAAAAATATAACTTGAATTTTAATATTAAAGTTTAAGGATAGATACATAACAAAAGTAAGAATAAAAGAACGCTGTTTCTAAAAAAGACTCATTTACTGACGCCCAATAAACTGCAACAAGTCTTGATTTACACGCTACACAGCTGAAGCCTGTTCTTCAAACCTTGACATATCGCCCATCGGCTCCTTTATAATAAACAGGGGGGTCGTGGTTATGCCTCAAATCAGAGTATATCAACTCGCCATCGAGGTTAAGCCTGAGTTGTGCGTTACATTTCTTGCCAAACTTATTTGTGCATCTCCAGTACCGAGTGTCCTTTGTGGTCTGTGTGAACGTGTAGTTTTGGTATCTGAGCAAGGGTCTTTTTGAAGCCGTTTCAAGAAACTCGAAACCTAAAAAGAATCAGAAAAACATCATTCAAACTATTTATGGCTAGTCTTTCAAAGTACTAAAGACAATTCTGGAGGCCTTCTACAAAAAACGAAATCCGTCAATACAATCCATTCTTTTTTAGAGCCCCATATAATGAAATTTTAGGTAAAAACTTTGATACATTGAAATTAAGGCAAACCTGAAATTTTACCAACGAAATAAACCTTACTAGGACAGTCAACAGCTCATTAGAAACAAAATCACGCCAAAGGTGCTGTAACATATTATACTTTTATGTAGATATGCATTGTGAATAAAAAAAAACACTTGTATAAACTATTTATTGAACGCAACAAAATAAACTATTTATTGTACGCAACAAACTAAATATAGTAAGTTCTATAACTTAGGTGCTCTTTTTACTTACATTATTTAGTAAAGGTTAATCTAAAAAAAACACAAATTATCAACAAAAATTAATCGATATCTTATGTGTGATTGTGCTACAAATAAAACTCAATTAAAACTAAGAGAATTTTTAATATCAAACAGACTCTTCAATCCTAACTACCTATAGCTAACTACCTATATAGTAAACCCTGTTTCTGAAAAAGAAACACTTACTGACGCCAAATAAAATGCAATAAGCCTTGATTCACACGCTTCACAGCTGGGCCCTTCGTTCACACCTTGACATATCGCCCGTCAACACCTTTATAAAAAATAGGGGGGTCGTGGTTATGCTCCAAATCAGAGAAAACCAATACGCCCTCACGGTTTAGCCTTAGTTGTGCGTTGCATTTCTTGCCGAACTTATTTGTGCATCGCCAGTACCGTGGGTCCTTATTAGTCTGTGTAAACGTGTAGTTGTAGTATTTAAGCAAAGGTCTTTTTGATGCAGTCTCTAGGAACTCGAAACCTGAAAAAAGTTACATGCAAAGTACATATGCCTAGGTCTACAAAGTAAAGACGAAGCTGATTTGCTTTCGACTCAAACCGATTCCTACATTCTGGTTGCGGAATTTAGCCTAACAGTACCATTATAATATACTAGTAAACGACAGTTTTACTTGCTAGCGACGACTTAAAAAAGTCTATGGAAAATTGCACAGCGCCTCTAGCGGTCACTGACAGAACTAAAATATACCATACAAAAATTTACGTCGTCGCTAGCGAGTAAAACCGTCGTCGCTATCGAGTAAACTCATGGTAACATCATCATCATCATAATTATTAGCCAAAGGACGTCCACTGCTGAACATAGGCCTCCCCCACGGCTTTCCACAGCGACCGATCACTAGCGGTCTGCATCCAGTTTGATCCTGCGATCTTTATAAGGTCGTCTGTCCATCTTGTTGGTGGACGTCCCACGCTGCGTCTCTGGTCGAAGGGTCTCCAATCTAGAACTTTCCTGCCCCAACGGCCATCAGTTCTTCGCGCTATGTGCCCTGCCCATTGCCACTTGAGCTTACTGATTCTCAAGGCTATGTCCGTTACCTTAGTTCTTTTACGTATCTCCTCATTTCTGATTCGATCACGTAGAGAAACACCCAGCATAGCCCTTTCCATCGCTCGTTGTGTGATGGTAACGGTACAGATATAATAGTTTTTAGTGTGACACCAGGAAACTGGGAAAAACGACAAAGAAAAACCGAAATATGTATTTTTTTATTATATTTCATCTTACTTATTTATAATAATTTGTAACTAATAGATATTCAGTAACCGGTCAAGTAACGGTCAGTAGTAGACTGTAGGTAAAAATACTTAATACATAGGTATCATCGATATAAGAAAGTTGTGTTAGTTAAACTATTCGTAACTCACGAATGTGTGGACCGGTTTTTATGATTTCTACTTTGTTAGATTCGTCGTCACGTCAAATAGGATAATAACTATTCAAGATACTGGGCCGGAGCGAAACGAAGTTCGCTAGATTTTCTACAAAAACCAAATTATATCTTAATATATTGACCTTCCTGAGTTTTGAAATACTTAGGTGGCGGGTGGTTATGTTTCAAATCCTGAAAAACTATTTCACCAGCTTCGTTGAAGCGGAACTTGGCGGTGCATCCGGTGCTGGACTTGGTATTGCAGTGCCAATACCTGTCGTTACCGGAAGTGATCGTGAAGGTGTAGTTCTGCACCATCATTAATGGGTGCTTGCGCTTCGGAGTGCGTATCATTTCGAATTTCAAATCTGAAAAATATCATTTGTAAAGTGTTAATACAATTTTAAAGTCATTGAAATCAAATCGTTACACCAGATTTTCTTAAATGGTAATCTGCCAACGTTTAACAGCAGACCTGTGTAATACAAAGCTATTTTATATTGAAAATAAGGTATATAAGAAAAAGAGGAACACAAACTTGTTTTAATTACTAATTATTTCAGCTAATCTCAGAGAAGATTTTAGTATAGAAATATTTACGTAATGCCGTGACAATCCAACCACAGTGTTTCTGTGATGCGTGACATTTATTCGTTCGATGTTTTTAGGACGTCTGTCGTCCGTCTGTCTGTCATAGTTAGTCGAAACAACTGAATAAAATAAATAAATCAAGGGCCTTCCATACAACAGACATGTTTTTCTGCCGTGTTTTCAGATAATGGTTCGGAACCCTTCGTGCGCGAGTTCAACTCGTACTTGGCCGTTTTTAATTGATTAAAGCCGTCTGTAGATGCTGTATCTCATCAAAAGTTTTGTCAACAAACCCGTCTGCAGTTGACGGTCGATGCACCGTTGAGATGACATAATCTACAGTTCTCGGCTGTCTTCAAATGCCGTTCGCTGAAACACAATTTCGGCGATGCATAATGCCTCTTTCCCCTCCAAGAGGTCTTATGTTTCAACAATCGGGGTCTATGGGAAAAGGGCGTGGCGGGTGGTTGTGGTCCAGATCTTGCCCAGTAACGTTGTGTGTGGCGTCAACCCATACTTTGGCTTGGCATCCTTTTGGCCGTCTACTTGAACAGTACCAGACCAAGGACCTCTTATTGTTCCTCGCGAAGGAATAGCCTCCAACGTCCAAAACAACACCTCTTGTCGTCTTTATAAATCTGCCTAAAAGGGTACCTGAAATTATAGTTTTTTTCGAGTCTAAGAGTTTTTTTTAAAAAAATTAGTGAGTGCGATATGTATGAACGTCTTTATACTCTTAATTGCAATATGATATAACGCTTTAGTAAAGTAAGCCTGTAATATCCTACTGCTGGGCAAAGGCCTTACCTCAACTATAAGATAGTTTGAGCCATACTACACCACGCGGGCCCAGTGCGGGTTGGTGGAGGGGTGTTTGCAAGGCAAGCGACTAACCCTCCTGTCAGATGTTATCAAGCCGCCCATAAGTCCTCTGACTAGGCTTAACGACTAATGTCAGCGATATTAGCCAGGACCAACGGCTCAACGGCCTTCCGAAGCACGCAGATAAGTTGCTTGACTTCGGTATCACTATCAAAGTACTGCTACCACTGCGCTACGAGCACTTGAACCTGTAAACTATCAACGCAACAGTACGTATGTTTGCATTTATATTCTACTAGCGGTCCCCGGGACTGAATCCGCTCCTTTTAAGATATTTTAAATAAGCTTTCTCAATAAGAAAGCTATCCAACTTTTTTTTTCTAATCGGTCCTATAGTTCCTGGGATTAGCGCGATCAAATAAACCACCAAACCCTGCCTGCTTTAGTATTTTAGTATAGATTTTCAAGTCAAGGTTTTGACGATTTTTTGCATACTATTGAAGATATCTTGGTGACAGACATCGAATAATTTTGAACCCTATATTTAGCAAGACATAATCTGGTAACATTTTTCAATGAAATCGATTTAGACCTATTTTTTTCTGTTAAATGAATTTCAAAAGTATTTTCGCGAATAAATATTTGCGAAATGGAAGTAACATGAATAAAACATGGAGATACATTTTACAGTTTATTTCTGAGAGTGAAAATCGTGAAAACAGTTACGCCTTTTAGTCAAGCACAATCGCACCTCACATTTTAAACATGAAACAGTAGTGAAGCCATTCTTGCAAAGCTTGCAACGTCCTTTACTTCCCACATTTGGTAGATGGTTCATGCCATCATACTTCAAATCATCAATAATCCGAGCCACAGCTGTTTTTTCAATTTTTCCTGCTACTCCTGGAAATTTAAGAGGCATGAAGAACTGTTTGTAATTGTCCGGAGAAAGACCTTATAAAGGAAAAATAAAAATTGAGCGGGTGTAACGATTTTCATGATTTTTACACTGTCAGATTTGTCACCGTCCGGAGTGACATAATAATTATTAAAATAACGGTCGGGGCGGAACGGCGCCGGAGGCGAAACAAAGTTGTCTGGGTCCGTCTTTAATATTTTTTGAGTTTTTTAGAAAAAATTGAATTCGAAACTCCTTCAAACTTAATGTCTTCTTCAGCTTTTTTTGAGCACAGGTGTCGTCAATAATCATGCGTTGACAGATACGCCGAAAATTTGACCAAATATTCCCATATACCAGCGGGCGAAGTCTGATGCAAAATTTTTGACATTTCGCGTAGACAATTTCAATTTTATGATTTTCTTATTCATTAAATATCATTTTAACTTATGTAGCTTCTAATAAATGTTAAAAAATACTTGTAATTTTTAAGCTTCATTCGAAAATTCTTCTCGAACAATAAAAACACGAAAACAATAATTTTGTTACAGCATTTTTCGAGCGCCACCTGGTGGTTTTACAGGGAACTATGTCGAGACTTCCGACACAGCACAGCGCCTTAACGCTTCCACACCCGAGAGGTTGCAGCAACCACATAACAATAGAACATACACATACCCACATTCGTATTTTTAATATAGGTAAGGATGGTTACCGCCTGATCCCTGGTTACCGTTGGAGAAAAATTAGTCGTTTTCGCAGGCGAAGTCGGAAGCGGAAGCTAGTTAAACATAAAACCAATGCTTTGTTTAGTCTTTTAGTTAATTATCACAATCAAATCAAGGGTTAAAGGGTGTGGAAAGTTGTTACAAGTGTGTAAAGTTGCAATTAACTGCATGCGAGTACATAAAACAAAAGAAATCGCGTTATAATATTATAATTGCTATAAAATAAATCACTGATATACATACAACACTAGCAACTCACGAACAGTTTTTTGTACTCCTTTATACTCCTATCTAGCAAGCTACAATAAATAATCTATAATAATTACTCAATATCATGAAAAAATACTGTAGAAGTAATTTGACTTTCAGTCATTAAAAGAACGGATGTCGTTTTATTTCATCCCTTACAAAACAAAAGCAAAACATTAATTCAGGTTTAATTAAATACCGATTACGCAGATCAACACGAGATCCAGTTGAAAACTTCAAATATAAAAATATCGTTACCGAACTATCGATATTTTTACTATCGTATCTAAACTTGTCCTTAAAAATCATCTACATTCTCGATAATAGTATAGATAGCGATTGTTACAATAGTATCATATACTGAAATACTATCACTAGTATTGACGCTGACTATCGATATAACTATTAATACTATCGAAATAGCTAAGTCTACCATCGGCTGTGATATTATAGGTATTTTTGCGCAGCCGATTAGACAATATCCTTATACAGTGTTGTTTTGGTCAGTGACATCCAACTCAGGGATGATAATATGAGTTATGCGTATTCTGAAAAAAAATGATTTCTTTAAATCCTGAGCAAGTTTTATACAAGAAAACGTTCACAACATTAAAAAAAAAATACAAAACGAATTGGAAAACTCGCACCCTAGCGCGTAGCTAGCGCTTATCTACGAAATACTACGCCGTAGCTAGTAAGCTACGAAGAGGCTACCTGGTGTTGGTGGTTTTGACTCGATCGCTGTACCGGATAAAAAAAATTGATTTAGTGGGTTTTTTCCATTTCAAAAACAAATATTTTTTTGACATCAGTATCTTTTGTATAGCCACCCCTGAGTCGCTCGTCGCTGACCAAAACAACACCCTGTATTTAGCAGCAATAGTATTGATAGTGCAACCGATATTGGGCTTTTATACTATCAATCGATGGTATATGTAGTGATAGTAGTGACGTTTACGAGGCTATCAATAGATAAATTATCGATAGTCTTTTTATAGTGGACTATCGCGCGGCAACGCTGCTAAAAACAAAATAAGTTTTAAAAATAATAGTCTTTCATGTTAATTATCTTTAAGCTTCCATCTGGCGTTCTCTCGAGGAACGGTGGGGGATGATTGTGTGACAGGTCCACGCTGACTATGACCTGATGCTGGTTCAAAGATACCCTGGCTCGGCAACCCTTCTTGGACTTCTTTGAGCAGTAGAAGGTTGAAGGGTTCCCACCCTGCACTGAAAAGGTGTACCCATTTACCATGATAAGGTTTTTCTTTCCTTTTGTAGAGGGCAGCACTTCGTACGTCAATTTACTGATATCTGAAAGTAAATATAGGTGTTAGATTAAAGTGTTTTACGGTTGAGTACCTAAAGCAGATATTTAAACCAACGTTTAATAGAGGTTTTTTTAACAATTTAATTAACATTGCAAATACTATTTATATTGTTTTCCATTTGTATTATACCTAGGCTAATAAGCCGTATAACACTGGTATGATAACACTTGAAAATTTGGAAATCGAAGTAATAACTTCCATATATGATTCCATTAATGCCAGTGTATGATGTTTTATGATTACTATGACTGTAATGATTCAAATGTATGTAGAAATCTCGGAATATGATTATGTTTCCATAAATGGATTTCAATATTGTATCTTATGTCCTAACGTCAAATGTAGATAGGGTCTCTGTATGATAAAAAAAACATCTTCATTTAGAACTTGCATTTATTTCTGAACACACTAAAAAGTACAATAGAAACGTTTCCAGACATTAATTAAATTCAAATCCAAATAATACTAGTTACCTACAATTATATTGTTTATAGTCGTCACCTTCGAAGTGTGACATTGATAATGAGTTTTATTTGATTTGCATCCGGGTAATCGGCATCGGTTCTAAGAATCAAGAACAACAGGAATATGAATAACCTTAAAATATCTAATAAAATCACTCAGATGCTCTATTCGGCCCGCTTGGTTTGTCTTGAAATGGAATCGTCAAAAGGAATATCTCCATCGCTCTCTGCTTCAAATTCGAGCAGAAATGCTGCTATAGCCTCAAGGAAACTTAGACAATCTAGCAGAGTGTGGCTTTGGGTACCCAGTTTTTCCTGTTCTTGCTTATACTCTATCCACATGGAAGCAATCGCATAATCTAACAAATGGAATATAAGTTTCACTCTCCATATTCGAGTTTGCGCCAATATTTTGTAATTGCTCATCATTTGGTCTGAGTAGTCAACACCCTCCTTAGTCTCAGACAAAACATCTAGAGGCAAACCTAGAGGCGACGATGCCGAAACCGAGTTTTTCAGTCAAACTTGATTGGGTGTATTCTCAATCATTTGTTGTGCGGGAAACATCTGCTGGTGCATACAGACATTTTGTGACGGAGAATTCATTAAACAGCCGGTGCGGACGCAGCATTTCCAGAATTTAGACTTTTGCTTATCTGATTCTGGAACATCTAAATCAGTTACGATCTAGACTTCTAGAGGCTCCCAGTTTGAAACATCGGTCTTTACTGATCTTTTTAGCAATACCATTAATTCAAGTATTCTCCTCCCAATACATCTAGTATTCTCTTACCAACATTGATCAGGTCACGCAGTTATTAAATTATTGTAAACGCGTTAAAGTAAGCGCTTGCAAAATTCAACAGGCGTACTAATGTGACGGTGGCCGAGTGGTATAGACATACGCACGGATACCGTAAGACACGGAGTTCGATTCCTCGTCTGTCACACAGCCAAAAGTTGTTTTTTACATGTGCAATTTATATTATTTAGTTTGTATAGTGACAACATACTATACAAACAAAAATGTAATTATTTGTCACATTTTTTTTCTTCATATTAAGATTAATTGAATTAAAAATCATTTGGGGTGTCTGAGGTTTTGCGCATTTAATATTACACGTTGTATAAGTTGCCTCGATGATGATTGTGGTTCACTTTTTTTCTTATGTTTTATTAAAATTTAACTACAAAATTTGATATTGCTTCTTATGTATTATGTTTTTTTTTTTAAATTTAACTGCAAAATTTGTATTATAATTCCGAAACACTTCTTCACGCTTCTAATAATATCCGTTTAGCTGGTGGTGGGGGTGTACCCCAAAATAAATTAGCACTTTCAAACTCAATATTGCAAACACGGATCGCCATGTAAAATAAATAAATTATAATAAATAAATATCATTTGGACATTCCCACACATCGCCATCTAGTCCCAAAGTAAGCTACTTAAAGCTTGTTTTATGGGTGTCAGACAACGGATATAACACTTAAATTCTTTTTGTTTGTTAATACATACATGATATACATAGAAATCACTCAGACCAATACAAAGAGACATGTACATGCACACAAATGTTTGTATTGTGCGGGGATCGAACCCGCAACCCGCTGCGTAGTAGGCGATTGCTCGACCACTACACCAGACGGGTCGTCAAAATGACTGATGACAAAAAACAATGATGTTCACACGCTATTTTTTAAAGACCTACCTCACAACACCCCACATGTTGTGGTCAACGAGAGAAAAAGAAAACCTCCTAAGTTTACTTGTTTTTTTTAAGTAAAGTTATTTTAAGTCATTCAATAAAATATAAAGCCATTTCGTTAAATTTATTTTTATTTATTTAAGTACTTGATGCACAAAACATAAAATTGTACATATGGCGGACTTAATGCCAAAAGCATTCTCCACCAGTCAACAACAGGTCAGAACAGGGAAAAAAATTATAGTATATTTGCCATAAAATTATATTTAACAGCCTTACTACTCCTTTATAAATAACACAATGTACTACATGTATGTAAATATTAGGTTTATGTGTGAAAGAGATGTCATGTGAACTTTTGGCAAAAGGTGTGTGACAAAAATGTGATGTTAGGATATTTTTTCTTAAATTATAGATTAGGATATATTTAAACCATATAAAATATATATGTTAATACGATAGGGAGATGTTATCTAATAGCTGTTATTATAGAGTCTACACATTACTCGGATTTAAAATGGTAAACATGAGTTTTTATTCTATCTACCCAAAGAACAAAGAGCCTCAAATAACAACATAAATATTCATAAATAGTTACTTATAATATTTCCCGTCTGGAGTTCTTACCAATTTTTCTGGCTTATGATTATGACAGACGTCAGCTACCAATATTCGTCGTTTGTCATCAAGTTTCAGCTTAGCAGTGCAACGCCCGGATAGCTTTTTGGAACATATAAGGGTATTAGCCGAACGTTGGGAGTAAGTGTAGTCTTTAAAGAGAATCACCTTGCGACCGTTGAGAATTATTTGCTCGTAACTATAATCTTGATGTGCTGAAATAACACAATTTAAATGTCAGTTACCTCGAGGGACTCCTGATACTGATGTGTCAAAGTGTTCTAAGCAGTATGGATATGTTTTTTGGGTTCCGTTCGTTTAAACTTAGGTCATAAGATAAGTTTGGTGTACTCTGTTTACCGCTTTATGTTTATCATACATAAAAATGAATAACAAAATGTGTTGGTAAGCGCATAAATCAACAACGCCTACACCAATTTCGCCAATTCTTTTTTTTATATGTTCGTTGAAGTTCAAAGATGGTTTTCACGGCGAGAAAATAACGGAAAATTGCCGGAAAAACCATAAAAACAGCCCTTTTCTTTTTCCCATACAAATAGTTAAAAACGTAGTCAATTTGAGCTTTATCGCTATTTTTAGGAACTACTGGACCGATATAAAAAAATGTGCTGGATAGCTTATTATTGAAGAGAGCTTCAGGCTATAAAACATCATGCTGCGACGGGAGGGGAAGCTCAAAAAACTCGGACGCAGTCCCGGGGGACCGCTAGTGTTTAATATATTCAAATAAAATATGATATTTTAATATATGCAAGTAAAAAAAAACAAAGCTATTGATAGGTCTTCTAAAGTTCTAATTTTTTTCTTCTAAAAGTTAAATATTTAAAAGGTTTCCTAAGTGGTAAAATACCTTGTATCCTATAGATAAAATTCCTTGGCTAAGATGGCCTCCCTCCTCTCACTTTTCAACGAAGCCTAATAAAAAATGAAAAAAATACACAATGTAGATCTGGACAAACACCTTCAAAGAAAATTGGATTGACGAGATCGAACAGGGAGTTTTCGAGATATAGCACATTTGCATCAACCGCAAATATAACTTTGTCATTTATACAGACATTATGAAAAACAAAGTTAATTTTGCTGTCAACAAGTTATCGTTGTCTTTTGGCGAAGTCCTAACCCCTGATTCAGACAAAGTTACCACGGAAACCCTAGTGCGCTAGTCCACCTTTCAGTTACCTGGTTTTTCCTCTTAATTTGGAATAAACAAATTTTATTAAATGGTCGCGTAGAATCCTAATGACCCTTCACTCCGATACAAATAATACAAAAATGTAAATCGAACACATGTTAAATGAGAATTTATTTAATTAAAGTGACTGTTATCCCTATAACTTTTCAGATTTCTCTTGACTCGCCGTAAAACTTTTACTGTAAGGCAAAAGTCTGACGTAGTTTCCACTTTCTGTTAAAAAAAGTTTTTCCGGTGGGTGGTTGTGGTGTAATTCAGCAGATTTTATTCGTCCATCACTGTGAAGGGACAATTTAGCAGGACATCGCAAACGACAATACTTTGAACAGTATTGATTCCTAAACGACGCACCCTTTTGGGAAAACGTGTAGTTCCTGAAGAGTATGAGTTTCCTTCCGTTGATTTCAATCCAAGTGTACTTGTCACCTTTATCATTATCTGCAATAAATCAGACATCATTACATAAACTTATAGCTCTGACCCCAAGACTACGAATGTTAAATGATTCGTTTGATAGATTTTGATTAGTAATTCATTAGTAGATCCACGCAAAGTTTATAGTAACAAGTGTTACACGATGATTCCCGATCCTAGTCTGCCCCACATATTTACTTAGTTCTGTAATAGTAGACTTATGCACTAAACCACATACTCACTGTGTGTCTTATGAAACCCCACTGTATTCACTAAATTACACATTCTTTGTCATATTATGTTCAATACATCATAATTTATACACCTCTATGTGTCAAACCTATTTAACGTTTGTTATGGAAATGCCGGAAGTGTCCACCATGTTGAATGTAACTCGGCTATGGTATAAGAATATTTTGAATTAATCTTTAGATTATCTTATTATTATAATAATATTTTATTTATTGTAAATTGATTATTTAAAGATTATTAGGACACTTATTAGATTTTTATGTTTGCCGTATAACAAATGTTCATTTTGCCGCCAAAAGGAAGTGGACTCTGATTGGTTGGTGGAGGTAAGATTTATTTTAAATATTGTAACTATTAAAATAATAATCTAAAAGGCTTACTAAATTAAGTACGATGAATAACTAAATAATTAATGAATTTATATATTTAAATAGCAGATTGTTTATCCCTACAAATAAATATTATAGTAAATGTTCATATATGGAAACGGATGTCGTCCCCACTGTTTTCCTACTGTTGTTCAGGGTTTTTGATTTGTATAAAAGCGGGCTGCATGCCAGAATATGGCTTCTATTTTGTACTTTCTCTCACTTTGTGCCCTACCTTTGTGCTATTCTGTTGGAATAAAACTATTGGAGAAGAACCTGGAGATTTATACTGCCTGTTTATTATTCAAGCACCCCACACGCGGACACACATGTATTAAGTGTCGCGTAAGGTCGTTATAACAGAAGCGAGAGAACAGCACGTCAAGGTAAACACTGTGGTATCTTATGCAGTTGTAATAAGGGCTAGTTTGCAACAAAAGTGGGTAACCGGATGTGCTGTCGACTGTACTAAACACATGCAAAATCAGAAATAATTTAATAAAAGTAAACATCGTCACTATTGTCTACGCCTCCGCGAAGATACGGTATAAAACCTATACGACGCTGTTTTCTAAGTATAAAATTTTAAATTTTGTGTTCAGAGTTATCAAACTTCGTGTCGTTTTTTATACTCTTTTCATTGGTTTAAATCAGCAGAAGATCATACATGGGATTTTTTCATTGACTCCTCGTAGAACCGTTAGAACCTAATATATTACAACTTAGTGTTTATAAAGCTTTTCTACAAGTCAGCATTGAAGTTCAATGTTATATTTGATAAAATAAGATATATTTATTTACAAAAGCATGTGTACAGTTACATAGTAATTACATTTCATTTAGTATGAGGATTTTCCGCTGGATTGTAGTTTAATTCAGTAGATTTTATTCTATCATTGTGTAGGGTCAGTACTTTAAGGGGCATTACTTTAAACAGTACTACTACTACTGATTTCTGCAAGACGGAAACTTTTTTGACAATATGTTTAGTTCTCGAAGAGTATGAGACTCTTTTCGTTGATTTCAATCCGACTGTTGTTGTAATCTTCGTCATCATCTGCATAATATTGGATATGATCACATTTAACTGATCTCGCAATAAGAAAGCAAGGAAGTTGTGTAAGAAAAAACGGAAATAGCTGTGATGCTACAAAACCCTCAAACGGCATTAAAATGACTTTGAAACTGATCGGATCTGTGTGTGACCTTAAAAACTTTCGTAATGACGACGTAGGTATATAAAGCAGCCAACCACGGCAGTCGTCAATAATTTCTAATTATTCATAATTTTTATTTTAACTTAACTTCTATAAATTGAAATATAATACTACAGTTACACTATAAATATTACACTACAGTTCATTATTAGGCATAAAAATATCATAAGATATTGTTATATCTGACAAAACAATTTCGAAATTTTACTGACTTATTACTTCGTATATCAGATACACTAGAAAGAAATAAAGAAAGAAAAGTATTTATTTGGTACACTAAAAAATACAAAAATAAACACAAAAATTAAAACGTTAGAGTTTTCACTCAGCTCTATTGCCATGACATGCCGTAACGCCGTAATACTGAAAACTTCAGTGGAGACCATTGAGATTAAGATGTCATCACCAAACTTATTAAAATTAAAATAAAAGAAAAAGACAAACTTAAATTTATTTATAACACAAATTTAAAAATTGTTACTTATAATACTTCCCGTCCGGAGTTCTTATCAATCTTTCCGGGGCATGATTGTGACAGACGTCAGCTACTACTATTCGTCGTTTATCATTAAGTTTCAGCTTAGCAGTGCAACGTCCAGATAGCCTTTTGGAACAGTAAAGGTACTTAATCGACCCCCCTTGTTGGGAGAAAGTGTAGTCTTTAAAGAGAATCACCTTGCGACCGTTGAGGATTATTTGCTTATAATTATAATCTTGATTTGCTGGAAAATATAACAACTCCAATGTCAGATAACTCGTTACCCTCGACTCTCGATTATGATATGTAATAATCCATTATGCACATTTTTTTAAAATTTTAATTTGGAATTTATTAAAAAGGCAGTGTGGGATTATTAACACTGATATAAATAAAAAAAAAATACCAAACAAATATAAAATCAGCATTTATTTAAAAAAATCATAGAAGCATTGACATTAGAGACTAAACAGACCAGAGGATCTACATACTACAGCATTGACTTTAGAGACAATATAGC
Organism: Pyrausta purpuralis; assembly: GCA_963924145.1. NCBI lineage: Eukaryota > Metazoa > Arthropoda > Insecta > Lepidoptera > Crambidae > Pyrausta > Pyrausta purpuralis. The sequence goes on from OZ001643.1 coordinate 29,504,507, forward strand.
CTCTAATGTCAATTCTTCTATGATACGGTATGAAACCTTTACGATGCTATATTTAAAACTACAAAACTTTAAAATATGTGTGCTAAGTTATTCAACTCATGCTGTTCCTTTTTAGGGTCCCGTAGCCAAATGGAAAAAAACGGAACCCTAATAGTTTCGTCAAGTCTTTTTGTTTGTCTGTCTGTCTGTCTGTCCATCCGTATGTCACAGCTATTTTATTCATATACTATAAGCATCACACTATTGAAATTTGGTAGGAATATGTATCCCGTTAATCGCTTTACGATTCTCATACAAAAATTAAAAAAATAATGACATTAAAGGGGGGCTTCCATACATGAAACTAAAACCAAAAAAATATTTTTAGTCAAACCTATGCGTGTGTCTTTGGATAGGTCTTTTAAAATGTCATCGAGGTTTCTCAAACCATTTTCTTTTAAAGTCTAACGTTTCATAGCTAGACGCTTCTAAAGTGGTAAAATGGGCGTCCCCCCCATCTAACTTCTAAACTTAGCGAGAGTAAAATTTGAAAAAAATATATAATGTACAGCTTAACAAATATTTTCAACGAAAATTGGTTCGGACGGGATCGAACAAGAAGTTTTTGAGATATAGCACATTTTCAACAACCGCAAGAAACATACAAACACTATCAAAAACAAAGTTATATTTGATGTCAACAAAATATTGTGGTACTTTACTAAGTGGAAGTAAGTAGATTCCCTAATTCAGTTAAAGTTGGCACGGAACCCTCAGCGCGTGAGTCCGACTCGCACTTGGCCGGTTTTTTATCTATTCATCATCATCAAAATTATAATCAGCTAAAGGTCGTCTATTGCTGAACAGACCTCCCTCGCAGTTTTTCTATTGGTTTGAATAAAAGAACTTCACACGTGAGATTTTTCTACACACTCCTCCCAGAACCTTAAGTGTAACATTAAAATACCATAGTCTACCGTACGTAGATTCCATTTGGTTATTAACATTTCCATGAGATGGTTGTGGTTTACTTCAGCAGATTTTATACGTCAAATTAGCAGTTCATTTATATTGAACCTGATCGGCAATCGAACCTGTGACCTCAGTAATCATAACGACAATATAAAGCCGCAAACCACGAAAGTCGTCAACAGTGTCAGTCGTGTCCATTATTCACTATTTGTATTTTTTCTTAACTTCTATAAATTTATTCATAGAGACATTTCATAGCACAGTTTATTAAAAGTCATTATAATATCAAGTAATTTCATTATATTTGACGAAACAATTAAGAAATCTAACTGAGTTATTACTTTAAGTGACACTTCTTAGAGTTAAACTACTATAAATAAGACAAATTTAAAAATAATTACTTATAATATTTCCCGTCCGGAGTTCTTATCAATCTTTCCGGAGCATGATTGTGGTAGACGTCAGCTACTACTATTCGTCGTTCGTCATCAAGTTTCAGCTTAGCAGTGCAACGTCCAGATAGCTTTTTGGAACAATAAAGGTTTTTATTCGAACCCCCTTGTTGAGAGAAAGTGTAGTCTTTAAAGAGAATCACCTTGCGACCGTTGAGGATTATTTGCTTATAACTATAATCTGGATTTGCTGAAAAATACAACAACTTCAATGACAGATAACTCATGAGACTCTCGGTTATGACATGTTATAAAACATTTCATATTTACATATTTTTCTCTTAGTTTAGAGTGGTAGAATCATCATTCCGATAAAAAAACAAATACATGAACATTCAGTATTTATTAGTATAAGTATTAAGTGTTAAAAGTGTCTATCGTCACCAATGCTTCTACGAAGGAACGGTATGGAACTGCTTTACGATGCTGTTTTAAATGTAGAAAAAAATCACATTTTTGATCAGAGTTATTAAACTTCGTGTCGTTGTCCTGCTCTCCTCATTAATGTAAATCAGCAGAACATCACCCATGAGGTTATCTTTGAACTCCTCGCATAACTTTTAGTGTTAATTAAATCCTAATGTATTTTCCACTCGTAGTCATAAAAAGCTTTTCCGGTGGATGGTTATGGTTCAAAGCAGCTGATTTTATACGGCCATCTTTGTGTAGAATCAATCTAGCAGGACATTGGGAACGACTTTTCTTTGAACAATACTGATTCCGAAACGACGGACCCTTTTGGGAAAACGTGTAGTTCTTAAAGAGTATGAGACTCTTTCCGTTGATTTCAATCCGGCTGTAGTTGTCATCTTCGTAATTATCTGCAATAAATTAAACGGCATTACAGACAGCGCTGATCCCGAGACTAAGAATTTAAAATTTACGTTAGATACATTTTGTTTATTAACTAATCAGTACATCCACACAAAAGTAATACCAGAGATACATTGATTAAAATTTACAGGGTCCCTAATATTAGAATAGATTGCAACGGGAGTGCTACCATGTACCTTATTATTTTCGAGGTCCCTATATTTCGGCACTGTTGCAAGGTGCCACAAAGTATCTTTTCTAACAATAGAGTAATTTAATGTTAAATGGACAGGTTTATTTCTACTTACTAAAATATGGAAATGATGTATGTGTTGGCGAAATAATTTATTTAAATGACACTCAGTAGTATTTTGTTAAAAATAAATAAATCTACAACTTAAAGTACTTCCCGTCAGGAGTCCTAATTATTTTTTCTGGAGCATGATTATGACACGCATCAGCTAGCACTATTCGAAGATCGTTATCAAGTTTCAGTTTGGCAGCGCATCGGAGAGAAGTTTTTTTTGAACAGTAAAGGTTCTTGAGCGTCGGTCCATGATGGGAGAAAGTGTAGTCGTTGAAGAGAACCACTTTGCGACCGTTGAGGATTATGTTCTCGTAATAATAATCTTGGTTTGCTGAAAAACAGAACAATCTAAATTTTTGTTTTCTTATGAACCACACATAGTAGGCTAGTTTCCACAGAGTAGTAGAATCAAAACACAAGGTTGGTAGTTTCTAGTGATTAATTATTTAAGTATGGTATGGAGATATCAAAAAAACTGAATTAGGATTATTATTATTATTAATTATGTTTGTCCAAAAGACACATTTAGTCATCTGACCATAAACGCTTATCAAAGGATGTAACGACAAGCCTTACACGTTGCCGGGCTTTTTTGCTGTCATAGACAACTCATAATAGTATTTTGTTGTCAAGAAGACTTTCGATTGTAAGCAGTTATTCTTTACAGAATAAATTCAACTTGGAAATTGATGACGCTTCGCTATCTAATGATTTAGAATGTTTTTAACATGGTTTAGAATGTTTTTAACACTCCCAGTGTCACATTAAGATGAAATAAGAAACCAAAAATTTGCGCACGGGCGGGACTTAAATTTTCCAAGTTGAATTTATCCTGTGAAGAATAACTGCTTGGGCCCACTGTTTCATAAACAGACGGCTAGATGGCGCTAAGCGTCACGCAATGACGTATCCATAAAAGACCACAAATTTCGCAAGGTCGGACTGACAGCACGGTAGCTCATTTGGTAAGAGCGTTTCAGTAGCGGTCAGCCTAAAGGTTGCTGGTTCAAGTCCCACCCGCACGCAAATTTTTGGTTTCTTATTTCTAGTTATTATTAGATATGTAGTCATAAAAAAGCTTCTAATTTAAATAAATTCTAATGCGCTACGAATATAAATTGTTGCTAAGGTTTTATTATTTTGAGATAACTATTTTGCTGTGCAATCAGTGTTTTTGATTAGGATTCAGAATTGTTTTCTGTAAAATTCTTTTAAAAATTAAATTAAATCATGCAAATGAGGTGCTCGTAGCGCAGTGGTCGCAGCGCATTGGTGGCGATACCGAAGTTAAGCAACCTACGGACGATCGCGTTTGGATGGACGATCACCATACTAAGTGACGTATAGCACGCGCATCTCCGTGCTTCGGAAGGCACGTTAAGCCGTTATCTACGGTATCTACCACAAGCACGATCAGAGGAGCTCACCGTCCAATTCGCGTGGGTAAAAGCTCTCGTCGGATTCTAAGGAAATGAGCAAGCTGACACGGAGGCGAAATCTGAAGCATCCCTCCACCTTAGCCCTGACTATCAGGCAGTACCAATTACTTTCATTAAACTTCAAAGCAAACTTAAATCTTAAGACGCATCAGAAGCACTATACATGAACCCCCACACTTGCATATATACCAAATCACTTTTCCCCACATATTCGCAAATAAAATAACCCAATACCGCTCTATTGCAAGCCCCAATTTCTTTACAACGCAATATCTAACTAATCACGGATACCAAAGAACATCTCAAAAGTTTCCATATTGTCGCAGATGAGACTTGTCCCTGCAACGAAGACTGGCCTCGATTCTCTGCAAAACGCTCAGACCACGTAATAGTATGCAATACATTCAATATAGACCCTTTCATTATGTCTCAGATTCTGACAAAAGAAACTACCATAAACACCTTTCAAAATTTCCTTAAACATAAAGTAAACAATCTAAAATCATTCAATGAGCCCCCACAGCCACCCATAAACAACCACTAAACCAAATCCCTCCTCATCTATGCTCGCGGAGTAACCCGATAGCTCTACGAGTATAGTGGAACGTCGTAAAACCACAACCACTTTAAAAAATAACTTTAAAAAAGTAAAAACCGACTTCAAAACTGAAATGCACTAAAAAGTCTTAGATAAACTCTCGACCATTGAAAGGAAACGAATCAATTTTAGGCAAACAATTTCTTATTGGAGTCGGTGTCATCGCTTTGACCATCAAGCCTCAACTGTCGCAGTTTTGAAGTCGGTTTTTTCTTTTTTAAAGTTAATTTTATTTATTAATTTTTAGAGATTACAGGAGAGGGGGGGGGGAGGGGGAGTTGCACCTTATGACTCTGCTCCTCAAGAAGCTACCAACTACCATTCATTGTAATTACTGAACTCTTAAGCGTTGAGGAGTTCCACCATAAGTTCAGCCCCACAAATTGTTGACTATCAGACGTAACAACACGTCAAGAATAAGATCATAGTAAAAAAAAACACTACTTATATGTGCCTTTAAAATTTGAGGGCTTCCCTCGATTACACAAAGATCTCATCATCAGATCCCAAATTGGCATCAATGGGATCAACTAGAAGGTACACCCTCTAGGTAAGTGAAAAATTATTTCGAATCTGTCGACTAACGACTGAGATATGAGGTAACAGAGGTACAAAAAAAAACATACGGTTATGTACGTTACATACGTACAATAACTGAGGCTTTGTGCGGCTTGATAAAATCTGACAGCAAGGTTAGTCGTTTGCCTTGCAATCACCCCTCCGCCTATCCGCACTGAGCCCGCTTGGCGGTAGGCAGTATGGCTCAAACATAAGGCAAAGGTAACGCCTTTGCCCAGCAGTGAGATGTTACAGGCTAACGTTTTTGATTTATATTTACTAATGAAAAGTATTATATATTATTATTATTATTATTATTATAAGCCCATAGTGTCCCACTGCAGGGCAAAGGCCTCCCTACCCCTTTTCCATTCACTACGATTTTGGGCAACTGCCTTCCAGTCCCTGCCAAATGAGTCCAGCTCGTCACGCCATCTTTTTCTGGGTCTACCACGTGGCCGCCTTCCATTTAAGGGGATCCACTCGGGGCATATTTTGGCCCAGAGGTCATGCGGTTTTTTTTTAATTTCGTCAACTAAGCTATTGGGCTGTAATAATAAGACACATTTTCTTTTAATGATAATATTGCTTCAGCTTTGAATAATTAATATATTATTTTGTAACCCCATTTAAATAACAAATACATGTAAAAATTGCATTTTTATAAATTAAAACATTAGGCATTAAAATCAATAAGATTTATAATACAAAATAAAAAGCTTTTTACAAATGCATTTTATATTAAGTTTGTATAGTGACAAAGCACTATAAAAAACAAAAATGTTATCATAAATTGACTTTCGTTACCTTATTCAATTGTTAAATATTTGTAAAAATATTTCCTTTGAATATTGTGGGAGCAATCTCGCAACATTGATGAGGTCACGCAGCCTACACGTTAAACAAAGCAATTGCAAAATTCAACGGGCTTGCCAATGTAGTCGGTGGCCGAGTGGCATAGGCATACGCCCGGATAGCGTAAGACACAGAGTTCGTATCTTCGACTGACACAGTTGCTTTTTATAAGTGCATTTTATATTATTAAGTTTGTATAGTGACAAAACTATTATTTAAAATACAGATTAATTAACTTAATACTTGTTTCCATGTGCCGTTATAAAAAAATTGACTGGTGGATGATTATGGTTTGTTTCGGCGAGTACTATTTGGCGGTTGTTGTCGAGTTTCAATTTAGCGGTGCATTTTAGAGATTTTTTCTTGGAGCAGTACAAGTTTTTGAATGATGGTCCCTTTTGAGAGAACGTGTGGTTTCTGAATAGGATCACACTCCTTCCATTGAGAAGTATCTGCCGGTAAGTGTAATCTTCTGCGTCTGTAATGTCACGAAAAGTTAGAGATTATTAAGTGTTAGAAAATTACTAATCAACGTTCTTACTAAAGTTTAATTATTTCAATAATAGATTTGTATAAACTAGGATATAGTACCCTCCATTAGTTTACTAGATAGCGACGACGTTTTTACTCGCTAGCGACGACGTTTTCACTCGCTAGTGACGACGTTTTTACTCGCTAGCGACGACGTAACTTTTTGTATGGAAATTTTTCCATATTTTCTATTTGATCTGTCAGTGACCGCTAGAGGCGCTGTGCAATTTTCCATAGACTTTTTTACGTCATCGCTAGCGAGTAAATCCGTCGTAAGCTCACGGTAACGATACTGGTGGGTAATGGTTCCTTTTTAAATGGTTAATAAAACCTTATAGAATTTCGTTAAAACAAACTTTACCAGTATGAAAGCTGGGGTAAAACGAGAGTCAAATACGTATTATTTTGTGTTAACATAAACAATTATAGCTCACTCAATTATTTATTTCATACTTATAAATGCTTTTTATTGACTGACTGACGGATCAACGCCATGGTTATTATATTTATTATTTACATACCCTCTGACACGTCCGATTCGCACGAATAACCTCGCGGATAACGTCCATACACTGCAAGTGACGGCGCGCGCTCATCTGTAACCTCAATCCTTCGTCAATAAATGTTTCATAGTAGCTAAACCTTTGCAGCTGTAAGCACAAAAAAAATATCTACGGATAGGTTTGAGTATACAGAATAATAATTAATGTCTTAAAAAACCCATGAATTCGAATTTCATTAAAAATTTAAAGGGTAAATCATGCAGAAACGAAAAAAATCACCCAAACGTTTTTTAAATGTGATAATTACTACACTTTTAAGTCATATTTAAAAAATCTGAAACCACAGTGCAATAGAAGGTGTTATACACTTTAAAATGATGCTATGATCTCGTAATAATAAGACACATTTTCAAACAAACATCTACCTCGAAATTTACCTTCAAAAAGGCATTGCGAACACTATGTAGAGACGATCTCACTGACCCGTCTCATTGACATTAATTTATCTATGTGTACCATATTATGTATATTTAAATGATGTGTATGTTTATATAATAAATATATTATTTCATTATTTTTTGTATAATCGTATATAAGTAATAGGCAGTATGTATGTTTATCATCGTATTATAGTTATCTCTATCGCTATTCTCTTCTCTTTGATTGCCTCTATAACTTAACTTGCACCGCCTGTATATATATTTTTCTCTGTCCTGACCTATGGTTGACTGGTAGAGAATGCTTTTGGCATTAAGTCCGCCATATGTACCAACAATTTTATGTAGTGTGCATGAAGTTTTTAAATAAATAAAAAAAATAAAAATAAATAAATATGATGTTTCAATTTACAACATTAAACGTGAACAAAATCAGCATAAAGAAATGCCTTCACTGCAATGTTTTCACGCGCCGTTCATTCAACGCGACGAGTTTATTTGCAGCAAGATGGCTGCCAAATTAGGCTGTCCGGGCACGGAGGCCTTAGTGCGAGTGAAGCTCAAATTTTTTACGTGTTCGCGATCGAAACGTAAATGTAAATTTGTATGGAGTCTGGTGATATACTACTGTAACTAAATTATCACGTAAAAAAGTCGCACTTAGGCCTCGAAGTTAATTTATACGTAATAAAAATAAGAGTCAGTTTATAGCGTTTTAGCATAAACTAATTATTATAAACAATAAAATAATTATTATATCAATATTATATCAAAATACTTATTTCAATTGTAGTATTTTTTAGCGAAAATATAAATTAGGAATGAAATATTCAAAGGATAAAATAAAACTAAAATTAATATTTCTATTTAATATATTGTCTTATAAACATGTCATCATAATATCTATTCAGCCTTAACCCAACCTGAAGGTTGTTTGGAAGAAATCGCTTTTTAGCGATAAGACCGCCTAAATTGTGCTGCTCCAAATGTATGTTAGGGGGCGATGTGGTATTGCATAAAGCAGCCTTCAATGCAGAGATTCACATTGCACTCCAGGCATTTCCACACCGTTCTTGCAGTGACCTTTCTTTGGGCACACATCCAGCAACGAGTTTGCTTAAAGCCTGTCTTAACAGGAAAATGACGATGCGTCAGTTGAGGTCTGGTTGTCGTTGGTCGTGTCCAGTGATGAGCCGCTGCCACGGCCTCGGCTTTCAAGGCGCCCACGACCACCACGACCGCGCCGAGGTCTCCGGCCACCACGGCCTCTTCCTCCACCAAACTCAACAGGGGATCTAAAATTGTCAAGGCACCTTTTATTCCAAAATCACGACTTGAATCACACGAATGAAAATCAACGCGGCACAGTGAATTTACTAATGTAGACAACTTTTCGTGCAAGACGATATTGTGAAATTATGGGTAATTAAGTATGGTAAGAGAAAACTTACAGCAAAACAGTTAATCGTTGAACACTTTGACAAGTGATCTTCAATATGAGCTGTCAACTGAGATACGCATTAGGGGGGCAGATCACTTTCATGCAAATATGTTTATAAATAGCGATAGATGATGAAAATAATTAAAAATGAAAAACAATAAAAATAAGACGAGCAGTAAAACACAATACATTGTGAAAAAAAACACGGCAACTTATTCCATAAAGCATTCATAACACGCCACCAATAAATAATAAATGTGCTTAAACCACACATTTTACCAATTTGTACAGACCCTAAAACAGATGAATCAAAGTACGTCCATGGATACTAAACCGTCCAAGGGGAATAACCTGTGAATTATGTAAAGTTTTTTTGTAAATGTCGCTTTATTTCTATATATTTCTTTCAAAAAAGTACTCAAATATATGTATTATTATAACTAATATTAAAGTAAAGGCAATGGTTTTACTAAATGGAAGAATATTTAAAATAAAACTCAAACGACAACGCGGCCATTGTATTGATACGGTTAACACAATCACTTTTCAAGTTAACTTTAGTTTAGTATTTTCCATAAAACCTGTGTTTTGAATAGTGTGTGGGAAAGGCCTATTCTATAATTTTGTTTTCACATATAACACTTATATAATTAACTAATGAAATACTGTACTTACGACGTTGTTCCGAGTAACGACGAAACACTTCAACACAAAAAGTTGCACTAAAGAAAAAAAAATCTGTAACAAATTTTAAGCGTCAAGTACGCCATCTGTATTTTTTTAGTTTATCTTACATGTCTTGAGCTTGCTTTAAACACTTTCAAAAGTTCGGAACAATCTGTATAGATGGCGATATTTAAAATTTTGTGCACGCACCCTTGAAGCACTCTGTGTGGATACCAAACTGTCCACGGACGTAAGTAGTATTTTTTTTTGGATACTAATCTATCCACGGACGTGTCAGAGGATACAATACATTCTCTAACCCACCTATCGCGACACACGGCCCACGCGTTAGCATAGTACGTGAAAATGACACGCTTCGTTAAAGTGTTCCTCAGTTTTGCGAAAAACAGAGTGGTTTTTCAACTACCTAAACTAACCCTACAAAAATAAAATCTATCCAGGTAAGAATTATTATTAACATAAATGGTGACTTATCACCACTATGTATCGGAAAAGCAGCAGTAGCAGCAACACTTAACCATCAATCTTGTAATATTTTCCATCAGATACCCTATACATTTTTATAGGTGGATGATTGTGGTTCGTGTCAGCAAATACAATTTCGCGTTCGTTGTTCAGTTTCAGCTTAGCCGGGCAACGTAGAGAATGTTTTTTGGAACAATACAGGTTTTTGAACGATGGTCCCTGATGGGAGAAAGTGTGATTCCTGAACAGGATTACGTTCCGTCCGTTGAGGCTGATCGTGTTGTAGCTGACATCTTCTGAAAGATAATCAGAGTAGTAATTGTGACTAGGATCTACAAAAGAATGCAGTTATTCAAAACGTTACTTATACTGTAGCATTACTTCAACTTACGTGAATGTGTATTAACAACTCAAACTCAAAAATCAGGATTTATTTTCTATAAGATCAGTGACGTGTTACATTTGTAATTAAAATTAAAACACACGATAAATGTAATGAAAGTTAGCCAACTTTAACATAAGTACCATCTGGCGACCTATATAGTGCTGGTGGAGGGTGATTATGTTCGTATAGTATACGGATTACAGTTTTTTCTTCAGCCAGACGCAATTTTGCTGGACACCCCTTATGTTTCTTCGAGCAGTAGACCAAATTAACTGCTGTCCCTTGCCTTGAATAAGTATGTTTTCTGTACAGTACCACCGATTTGCTATTCAGAGATATTTCTTTCCATCTATCTGAAATTGATACCGAAAAATCATTATTGTTTAATTGTAGCGTAACTTGTTTAGTGTGGCTCTAGATTCTAGACAAGTGACAAACACCAACGCTTAAAAAATGAACGCCTCACAACATTCCATTCGCATATATGTTGTGTAAGTCATATTAAAAAAAAGTTTTTACTAAATCCGATTACCACAAGACTGAGCCCCTGAGGTGTATCTTCACTGCAAAACTTTATTATAACGGGTATAAACTTCAAAAACTAAGATATCAGGGTATCTTTGTTAATATTATAAAGCTGAATACTGAATGTGTTTTTGAACGCGCTAATTTTAGATAGTATTTTACCGATTTGAAAAAATATTCTTGTGTTGGCTAGCTAATTTATTGCGGGAGGTATTTGGCAATAAAACATCACGCTGTAACGAGAGAGGAGGGAGCAAACTCAAATCGCACAGAGGACCGCTAGTTTTTTATATAATCAGTACTTAACATTTTATATGGCCTCGATAAATAAGCTATCCAACGCAAAAAATATTTTTTCAAATCAGTCCACTACTTCCTGAGATTAGCGCGTTCAAACAAACTCTTCAATTTTATAATATTAAAATAGATTTTTGTACAGTAGGTATTACCTTTTTTATTGAGTTATATATCTTTCCAATTATCTGAAATTGATACAGGAAAATATTTATTTATTAAACCTATTGTACCTTTACCTAAATTTGTCTATTAAACCAGTTTTAACTATTACACTGTTTTGTCTCGTTCTTTCCTGGCGCTGTCATAATTTGACAGAAAGTGACAAAACAGTTTAAAAGCAAAAATAGGTTTAATAGACTATTTGAGTTGTTATAAATGAGGGGGTTATTGTTTAATTTGAACATTACCTCCAGAGTGTAGCTCTAAAAATATACACCTACCGATTGCCGGTAACGGCGGCCCCTGTCAAAGTCTCAACTGAGATTGGCCAGGTACGGAGGAGTTATCTTAGTGCTAAGATGTTTTCGCAATAAACAAGTGCACTCTCTGTTTCTTCACTCTCGTTAACTCGGTGAGAGGCAGTCCGTCATGACTCATGACCGATTACAGATGCAGGACCAACGGCTACGGCTTAACGTGCTTTTCGATCCACCACAATCTCGCTGACTCCGAGCCGATTTAGAGTATTTCAAGACAAAAAACTTTAAAAAAAAATATCGTTTTTTAGGAATTGTTTAGCTTTATTTTGGCAACAATACTAAAAAATAATTATATTTGTTGTAAAAAAGAATAATTTCGTTCTTGGAATGTGATGTCATGCTGATGCTGAGAAATTTAGATTTTATAGATTTTATTTCGCACGTCAATTAATATTTCATCAATCATCATAAATAAAATTAAGTATAATGCCACTGAACTGTAGAGTTACTGCTAACATTATGATAATGGGTATTAAAAAAAAAAATTTAGAAATCAGGATAATTTTTTAACAAAGTCAGTACTCCACACTTGAATCTTACGAGTACCTACCTATAAATGCGAAAGTTTGTGAAAATGAATGTATAGATTTTTGTTACTCGTTTACCCTAAAACTACTGAACAGCTTTTGATAAAACTTTACAATAATAAAGCTTAAACATTAAAAAAGCAAAAAATATAGAAGTCGTAATGATATTTTTTTGAAAAACGATATTTACGCGGGTGAAGCCGCGGGAAACTACTAACACAATAAATGTAACGACGTTAGCGAGTTACTTTTACATAATAACCATCTGGCGATCTATATAATGGTGGTGGCGGGTGATTGTGTTCTTGTACTATTACGAATAAAGTTTTGTCGTCAAGCAAACGCATTTTTGCAGGGCACCCTTTCAGTTTCTTCGAGCAGTACACCGTATTAGGTCCTCCTTGTCTTGAGTAGGTATAATTTCTGAATAGTACCACCTTTTTTTTATTTAGCAATATTTCTTTCCATTCATCTGGAATTGATAACGAAGAAGTATTATTATACCCGAAGAATACGATCTTCAATATACTAGAAGTATTATTAAAGCTTTTAGAATGTTTTTAACACTCACAGTGCCATATTTTATATTCATAAAGATGAAATATTTTTAGAAGTATTATTAAAGATCGAAAACGCTCATTGAGCGGAAAAATTGCTCACAACGCGTTGTGGTCACAGTAAAACATCCACATAGCGAAATTCGTGTTATGGCTCTAATGAAAACTCGCACGACGCGTTGTGGCATTCAAAGAAAGACCAAATAGCGAAATTCGTGTCGTGTCTTACATGCTATTAGATCTCACCGCGTTGTGGCAATGAAGAAAAGCCATGACGCGTATGGAATACTCTTTGATTACGACGCACACTACTTTCCGATATGGATCCTACTAGGCCTAGCCTGTGAGTGTTAAAAACATTATGGTGTGTGATAATGTTAATTTATGGTAGCGATTACAGTTTAGTCAACCATTTTGAGTTTTGCTAGACACCCCTAATAATTCTCCGAGCAGCACAACGTTTTAAAAAAAAAACTCTGTATGTTGTATTACCAACTTGTTATTAATTGGTATTTCTTTCCATTCATCTAAAATTACATCGGAAAATATAAATAATGAGGGACATAAATACTGCTTGCATATTATTACAAGTGAATCATGTCTTTTTTAAATCGTATTGACTCTTTGTTTAACGAAATACTTAACTATTTTTTTAACTTCTATATAAGCCATACCCTTGAAGAAAACCGCAATACTCCGTCGTAATCCAGGGGTAATCCATTAATGTTAAGTAATCCGTTAATGTTAAGTAGAACAGTTGAAAATCACAAAATCATTATTTTTCTTCAAATCACGCCGCACTTTCACAAAATTCTAAATGACAACCCTAGCAGTTTGTTTGACTCGCAAAGCTCGACTTTTCTATTTACTAACCAACCATTACAGCTTATGAGGGTTGCTAGCCTAACAATTACGATTTCTACTAAAATAACTCTGCAAGGTAGTGATCAAAGAAGCCGTCTTTCATTTCTTATCTTTGATTTGTGAAAACAATGGGTATTATAGAATTTATATTTATTAAACCGCAGTATACTCCTGGATGTTTAAAAACCCATATAAAACAATAAAATATTGAAAATATCAAAAACAATTACAATAATAAATTGCTACTATAATATAGTCCTTTTAATTCCTACTAACATTCAGTAAATACTAATTAAACTTTGTCATAACAGAAGGTCAAAGTAAAACGTACTTATATAGTAACACTAAAAATATACAGATGATGTTAACAATTTATATTTTTTTGTAAAGATCTTATTTTCTGAAGTTTATCAAATAGGGTACTCTTAGGTATACTGTATATTCTAGACGCTTGTCGAATGCTTAATTCCTTCGAAAGAAGCTTATTCAGCACCAAGTTGATGTTAACACAATATTGTTTTCTTCGTCTTTTTCTTTTTTTGTTAAAGGCCATTCCTGAAATAAAATAAAATAAAATAATAAAAATTTGAGTCATGTTACTAAAAAAATAAGGAGGTAATGAATTCAAAGTGTATGTATGTGATGTCGTTGGATTTTGATAATATTTGAGTATATTGATCTATTAAGGCTTCCAAACAAAATCCAAAAAAATAATTTTATAAATTTCAACTTAATAATGGATTTCCGCAAAGTAACGCCTGATTCCATTAATTATCTAAAATCAGCAAACGTTTTAGGATTATTTTCTAGCTATAACTCTATTATAAACATGTATGTCATAAGTTTAAGTCTCGATGTAATCTGTTGTGTTTTCCAATAACGATAAAATAAAAAAACCGCTACAGCAACGAAGCATTCAATCTGTAAATTATAACCACTGAAAATTAACAATGAACTCCGCTGTTTTGGGACTTAATTTCTGAAATGAGGACTAAAATTTGTCTGAAATAGGATACACCCAGAGAGTTAATCAATCGTCCATCAAGTAGAATTAAAAGCTTTATTGAATAAACCTTGAGTGCACATAAAAGTTACATAGATAATGTGAAAATATAATTAAATTAGAGAAGAACGTGCAAAATATATATTTTTCTTACTATTTTTTAACACCAATCTCCTTTGTACTAGTTTCAGGAACTGTAATGTCTTCAGATTTATCTGATACAGGCTCAGTCTTAGATTGTTCAGAACTTTCTAACGTAATTTTGGAAATATCAGGCGCTAGCTCTGTTGCAGCTTCACTCTCATTGGTTTTGCTATCTGTCGTTGTTTTCATATTGTTAACACCAGTTGTAATGACATCACATAGTTCTGTTATAGTGTCGCAAAGATTACTGAAAAGAGGATCTTCAACCTCCTTCGGTTCAATATTCTGCTCACCGGGTACATCAGTAGAAGCCGGCACAGAGGTAAAATGGAAATCTTGCATGACGTCAGCTAGCTGGCTCAGGTTTTTATTTTGAAGTTCTATTTCTTCTCCATCTGATAGTATTACTATGGGCGCTTCATCCCTAACTACTTCTATAACGTCGTCATCTGATTGATTACCACCCTCTTGTGTACTGTGCACCTCGCTTATCACTAATTTCATTACATCACAGCCTTTTCCTGTAAAATAATCGTGTTAAAATTTCTATAATAAACTGCTTTCGCTGGATATACATATAATAGTGACGCACATGCTACCACGTATCATAGTTAATCTACAATAGTTCTAAACACAAACTTAAAAATTGAAAAACCTACCCAATATTTTTCAAATCTCATCTCGTTGACGAATGAAAATACATCACAGCCTAGGATATATTCCGTTATGCAAGTATTTAAACATAAGAATATTATTTTTATAGTTTATACAATAGGTGACAGCTTAAATGATTGGAAACAATATCGTTAAGGCCATTTATTCAATAATTAGTGAAACTGAAATATGTAATCAAGCAATGAAATTGTAGGATATAGTTTAACTTTTTCAAGGTTATAACTGACTTTAGGCCTAACTGTCTAGAAATTGTAACTAGAATGCGCAAAATGTAAGTATCTTTGCTAAGCGCACCTTTTCTGTTTCAAAACTACGAATGCACTCAAAATCATGCATTGAAAGAAAATTCACCACCATTGTGTGAATTAATGATAGTAATGATAACTTATACATTAATTCTTTTTTCTATACAAACATTATTATTGTGCTTCAATTTTATTCAAGGCAATCCAGTTTTCATGCACAAAATTACTTATTTCTTCGAAGAAGAAAGTTAAGAAGACTGCTCACTCGATCAGCCGGGTCCCCCAAATCCTCAGGCTCATCTGAACGTCTCGTACTTTCTTCAAATCTTTCTGGATTTTGCCTCCTGTACTGTCTGTAGTAGCGTAGGAATTCTGGACCATTTTCTTTTGCTTCTAAATAAAATAAAAACGAACATTTAAACAACTTTTACAAAGCGATATGGTGTCTTGAGAACAATAGACGGCAATTAAATGATAGAAATTCAATATTTAAAGTACTTACATCACATTTAATTTGATGTGAATAGGACAGAAGAGAACCTAGTCAAAATGTATATCCTTACGAGTACCAAACCTACCTTGTAGATAAAGTAGATAGACATCATTTTAATGTGTGACATAAATATATTTTCCCACCGAATGTAAGTGGTAACGGCAAAACACGAGATTATCATTCGTTTTAAATGGGATAGGGTCGCAAATCGAATACATTTCATAGAAGTTTTATTATCATACATTAAGGACAACATTAAGGAAAAGTTTGTCTAAATAACTCAACATCACACACACGTTGTCAAAGTTTTAAGTTCAAATACGCACTAGTTTTCCATAGCGATCTCTATACAGGGTCGGTGGATCGTGGTCATGGTCTGCTAACAGCTCAACGATTCCCTTTGAGTCGTCCACGAACAGTTTGGCTTTGCAGCCGTTTTTCTTCTTGGAGCAGTACCAGCGATGTTTGTTCCCCATCTTGGCAAACGTGTATCCTTTGTAAGCTAGCACTTGCCCGCTGCCGCGGTTGCTTGCGATGTATTCTATACCTGTGAGGAGTGCCTTTGTATTAGGTTTTTAAACGATGTAGATAATTGAAGGGATATGACGATTATTCTAGAATACTTTAATTAAGATCATATTTGAAATATGTTGTAAAGGAGTCATTCCCAGAAAGTTTGCTCGTCACGCTAAGGAGTTCCACTAAATTTCATTATGTGGTATTGTCGTTAAATTAACTTAAAAAAAAGAATATATCTTATATTTTATGAAAAAAAAAACTTTAATGTACTACAGGGCATCAATTTATCATTAACAAGATTTTAAGTAAGACAAGTACACTTTTTTTGTTCCTGAGCGTCACGAACTTCACTTATGATTTAATAAAACAACCAATAGTAAAATAATCAAAAAAATTACTCAGTTTCAAATCAACAATGTCAGGCTTCTAATTAAACAAAAGCAATAAACAATCAATGCACAAAAACTAAATAATTTCGGCAGAACATTTCCATAGCGTCACTCACTGTTTATTTCACATATATATTTTTTCGAATATACCCAAACAATCACATTTTTTAAATAAATAATTATGAAATAGAAGCGCATTATTACGTTTAAAATGTGACAAACAAAATTTGTTGTTTATTTTCTGTTAATTATTTTTTTTATTTTTTCTAAAATGGGACTGTGACGCTATTGAACCCTAAAGTAACGCTAAGGAATAGTTAAGCTAGGTTTACATTTAAATAAACAAGCGACCCTTCGTCTAATATACAAGATGATACAAAAAAGGTCCTATAAGGGGGTGATTCTACTGCTCAAATGCAACAACTTCTTCTATGGGACAACATCGAAATCGTAAATTTGCAGCTTTTCTTTTCTGTGCTTGTTTTTTCTTTTGTTCTCTCCACTTCTTTCGCTGTTCTTCTTGTTGTTCTTCTGAAAGATCTTTATTTTTTTTATTGTACGACTGCATACGCTTTCATTTTTTTTCTTTGTGTTCTTTTAGTTTTTCTGGGTCCCGTTTGATTTTATTTCTATATCGTTTAGCTCTTTCAGCGGGAGTAAGCGCCATGATTGTACCTAGAATAAAAGTGACGACCTCCGTGGTCGAGTGGCTAGCACGCTGGTTTCAAGCGTCGCCATCTCGTGAGGTTCCGGGTTCGATTCCCGGTCGGGTCAATGTAGAAAACGATCTTTTCTATATTGTCTCGGGTCTGGGTGTTGTGGTACCACCGTTGTGTCTGATTTCCATAACACAAGTGCATTGATTGTTGTCCAATACTTTAAAAAAAAAAAGAAGTAGGGTCTTAAATTTAGCATATCTAAAAGTAAGAGGGGAATAAAAGTTAGTAGTTGGGATTTAAGTTAAAAGTTTATTTTTATTTTTATAAAAGCTGCTCAAAAAGGGAAATGAAAGAGGAAAAAAAGTTCAATAGTCATGCGGGACATAGCGACTTTAACAGTCAAATTAAAAATAGTGCTGAGGAACAGCACTATTTTTAAATTACGAAAAGGTCACCCCACCAAATGTCATTTTGATCTAATTAAAAATCAGAGTATAGTTACTCTACAGATTCGAATAAAACCAAACAAAAATAATCAAATCAAAATTCGAAAATCCTATATTAATCGAAGCGAATCCCAAGCCATATTGAAATGGTCGTCAAGAAAATAGGTCTGGAGGCCTTTGTCTAAGTAAAATACAAACATCCAAATTAACGACGATTATCTAATTATCTTCCTTTATCAGGGAGTCGAATGAGTTCTCCTTTTGAATTTCTATGCAAAATCGGAGGCTTGTGGTCATGTTGATTGATGACCATAACATCTCTGTCGATCACGTAGAGTTTTGCTTTACATCCCTTGTGCTTCTTGGAGCAGGACCAACGATGCTGGTTACCCCTGCTTACATACGTGTGATGTTGGTACACCAGCACACGACCTTTACCACGCTGATTTGGTATGTACTCTATTTCTGAAACAAAAAATATTTTACATACAATCACTGGATCGGGCGGGTTGTCAGGGAGAGCGCAAGTGGTAAACAGTAAATTGTTCATCCAAACTAAGTGTGTAAAAATAAATAAAGATCCCACTGTCGGGCAAAGGCCATACTCCACGCAGGCTCAGTACAGATTGGTGAAGGAGTATTTGCAAGGCAAGTGACTAGGCGTAGCGACTAAAATCATCCGATATTAGTAGGGACTTATTGTTAAATGTGCGTTCCTAAGCACGGAGACGTGATTTTTTTGAATTATGAATTTTGTAGTTGACTTGCGGTAGTGTAAGTAGGCCATGGTTAGATAGGTGATCAGACAATTTTATTTAATTCCATTTGCCTGTATTTCAAGGAAAAACTCAAGCTGCTTGTTAGATTCTTTATTCACATCCAATTACCTATATCTTCTAAACGTTCATCCGGCAGAGTTCCCCTCTTGCATTTCTAAAAATCAACGGAGGTTGGTGGTTATGGGTGTTAGTCACGGAAACACGACCCTCGCTCAAGCAGAGTTTTGCTTTACATCCCTTATGCTTCTTGGAGCAGTACCAACGCTGCGCGTTACCCATGTTTGCATACGTATGGTTTTGGTAGACCAGCACACGTCCGCTGCCACGCCGACTTTGTATGTACTCTATTTCTAAAACCAAGTAAAAGTGTACCATCAGCGTAAATCGAACTCACGAAAATACGATGTCTTTACCTGTCTGCTTTAACTACAACTAGCGATTCTGGAAAACTATGTCTTATTGGGGGCGATAACACACACACTCGCGTACACACACTGAGTACATGACTCGCCTTTTTTTTATTGTAAAATTATCCTCTCGATTGTTGTTTTAATTATTACTTTAGTTGTAGATAGTGTAAGTACTATTAAGAATATAATAAACCAAGAGGTGAGGTGGGGGCTGATGGCTTGAAATACGGGTATTAAACCTAGTACATGCATCAGCCCCCACAAAATTTGGCTGTAGTTAGTACCACTTTTTCTTTTCTGTTACATTTATTATCTTTAAGATCCTTTGTTTGTGGTGAGATTTTTTTTTGCTTTTTTATTATTATATCATATATTATAATAACAAACCTATATTCTTTCATGTTTATATAGAAAAGGATAATTCTAGGGTCGGCAGACTAAAGAACATAAGTCAAAAATGGCAACGTTACTGGTAAAAACAAAAAACTTCATAAAATTTTAATAGTTTTTTTTTTCTATAACGAATTATCATAGTTCTCACACATGGCCATATAACTAAACTAAATTACTTCTTAACTAACTTATTTAAACTAACTAGACTTATGTTAAACGGCATAACAAACTTGTTACTGACTAAATAACTTATGTAGACTTATGTTATCAAGTGCAGCAGAATTTGTCACGGACTCAATAAATTAACTTATGTTAAAATCTTACGTATAAAAGTGGACTTAAGTGTAAAAGACTATTGACGAAAGAAAAGATTTTGGCAGGTACATCAAAACTCAACATCGTCGTTGTCTAGGTCTGGATCAGTATTTAGGATATTTGCTTGAGTTGGTAAGTTTTCATTAACGTTGTGAAACACTTCTGGTATTAGTGGGAATAAAGAAACCAGGTCTTGTTTTTTTCTTCTGATATAGGAAGTGGATTCAATTAACAATCCGGAGTAGTGTCAGGTATTTGACAATTACGACGTTTTAAATTAAAATCTTTAAATAATCCCTTTCTAACACATCTTTGTATAAGATCATGCCAAAATCTTTTTCGTACCGTAGCCACCTCTATTCAAGCCATTTAAATTGTTGACCCTCAGAATCTTTATTCCTCAAGACCAGAAATCCTTTCAAAAGTGATGAGAATTCTAAAAAAAACTGATTTCATTTAACAGACATCAAATTTAGAGCTGCTTGATTTGATTAACTGTATTCAATCATGTGGATGGTAAATCTGTAAATTAGTCTTTTTCTTCTTTTTTTCGATAATGCTATGGTCAGTGTCGACTTCTAAATGGCTGTGCCCAAGGACCATAAACTTGTGGTCAATTGTTTCTATGTTTATACAACAGACGATGCCAATGATAGTGTTGGTAAGCACTGTTGTAAGTCAAGGGTATAGACAGCCAGAGAATCGTTGTTTTTACACAAAGAAGTATCTAAAGCCTTTTCAGTATATGCTTAACCTCCTAACATCTTGTGTTGATTGTGTGCGCTAATCGCAATAGCTTTGGTATGCTCATCTTGAGCACATTTGATAGTCATTGGAATTTGTCACACGTGACACATGTGTCTCCTCTGGGTTTTTAAATGCTAAATTCAGCTTACGAAACTCCTGTCTGTAAATTTTAATAGATGGTGGGTTCTCACGGTCTTCGCAATAAAGATTGGACATCTCTTGTATTGTTAAATGAGAAGGCAAATACCTTTTTCACGTGCTTTTCCTCGTATAATGATTTTCGTAACACGGAAAAAAAAAATGTGCTTTTTGGTAGCCTCTCGTATAGAATCAGGTATCTCCTGTTTAGGAATAAATTTCTTTCCACGCATATCATCAGTTTGTGTGCCAGCAGCTGACGACCTCTTTTTTAAAGCCACTGTCTTTATAAAGTTGTCAGATTCATTTAAAACTTTTAACAGTCAATTTCGACAAATTGACTGTCGTTTCCCGTTTACCATCAACGAATATTTGTACGTCTTGGTTCTAAATTTTTGTTTTTCTGGATCTGAAGTACGTATTCTCATTGTGGCTTTATCTTCAATTTCCATCAGTGATGCCACGAACGCTGTTCTTTTTGAGTGTGAACCTAGACTCCAGTATTCAGAAAATATAGCTTGTCTTTCATTCAATAGAAAACGTTCCTTACATTTCATTCTGCAAGCACCTAGCTCCAACATCTTTCTCTCTGGAATTAATTTGCCCTTAAGAGTTTTATAAGACTTACAAAGATTTCATAGGAGCTTTCTTTCGCGTTGTAATTATCGTAAACTGGCTTTAGCTGGTATTTGATGAATATCTGATTCAACTTCATTTGAACTTGCATTTTGATCAATTGCAGGTGGCACATAAATCGGATCCAACGCAGAATCATCACTGGAAAAATCATGTCCACTATTGTCTGCTACTGAGGATGTACCCTGTTGAGGTTCTGATCCTGAATGTTGAAGTGTCCCTAGAAAACAAACGTATTTAACAGTCTGGCATAGGAAGTCCTAAAAAGAAACAACATAGGGAATACTGGACAAGTCATGTCCGCTTTTGTGCACTAATAAAGATACGGTTGGTTGAGATTCCTGGCTTACAGGGATAAGTTGAAAATATGTAGATGGTTAAGGTTCCGACTCTGGTGCTGTTTGTTCATCCTTTTCTGCATTCAAACGTTAAAATTACTGATGTATCTACAAAATTTGATTTGGTATAACAATAATATCTTGAAACTTAAAAATAAATAAAACTCACGCTTATTCGTCCTTTTGATGAATGCAAGATTCACTAAGTTTTGTCCTGTCTTCATTTTATTTAATAAATGTGAATTATAAAAACACAACAAAATAAATCGTCTAAACTCGACCAGGCAACGCAACTTAATGTATAGTACTGAGTTGTAAAAACAAAGCTTACCCTTTTGTTGATATAATAAATTACTTTCAAAATACTTACTTCATTAAAATGACCCTTGACACAACATTCCAATGTTGCACCTTCTAACATTATAAATATAATGTTAGAAGGAACAAAATAAAACTATTATTAAAACTTAATAATATAGGTGTCAAAAACACAGCTTTAAATATGTTTCAATCATACCTACATAATAGGCGGCAAGTAGTGAAAATAGACAACTTTACGAGCTCTTGCCAACAAGTATCTTACGGAATTCCTCAAGGATCAATACTCGGGCCACTGTTATTCTTAATATATGTAAATAATATGAACAAGATAGGATAAACCGGTCATTTATCACTATTCGCTGATGATACATGCATGTTTTACTTTGGCGAATCTATCCACGAAATTATTACTAATGCTCAAAAAGATCTGGACATGCTCAATGAATGGTTGTTGCGTAATTTGCTCACAATAAATACATCAAAGACATCATTTATGATTTTGGCTGCTAAAAACAAAGTTATTCCTGATTTTGAACCACTAAAAATAAATAACGTCGAGATGAAGAGCTCAAATTTAGAAAAGTATTTAGGGCTATATATTGATGACAAATTAACGTGGATGCCGCACATTGAGCAGGTTAAATCTAAGTTAACATCAGTTCTTGGAGCACTTCGTAAGATAGTGCATTGCATTCCGAATAAAGTGAAACCAATTATTTATAATGCTTTGGTAAAATCACACCTCGAGTACCTTATAGAAATCTGGGGATCAGCAGCGGCAACTTATCTGAACTCGTTACAAAGGGCTCAAAACAAGATTATTAAAGTATTATATCGCTACTCATTTCACACACCAACAAAGCAGTTGTACGAAAAAACTAAAATAATGAACATACACCACCTTTATAAATATAACACATGTCTCTTAATATATAAAATAACTAAGGGCACCATAAAATCTAATACCAAATTAGAGGTAAGAAAGCACACACATAATTTAAGGAACAAAAAAACACTCAATCTAATTACACCCAGGACAAAGTACGGAAGCAAGACTATTTTATTTGAGGGAGCAAAACTGTTTAATGAATTACCACCTGATGTACGTAATTGTGAAACTTTAAATTCCTTCAAAAGGAAGCTTAAGCCTCACATTGAAGCAGGTACCGGCGAGTAATATTGCATACTACCATTTAATTAATTTTGTTATCTCATTTTAAGTGAATTGTTATATTCTTATGAGAATAAAGTTCTTTAAACCTAAACCTAACATAAGTCAGTCTCGCACTTACGATAAGCATAACTATCTACGACCACCGTATGGTTCTTTTCCACAAAAGTCAACTTAACTGTTTTGGTACGTTCCTAGTAAGTCCTTAAAATAAGAAGGTGAAAAATTACAAACATTCTTTAAGCGATATACGCTTCTGTATGACTTACGTAGTTAAGTCAGGCTACGCATCGTTCTAATTTCTATGAATAAGACGTATGCAAATAAAAATAAAAACGTTTTTTGTGACTTATGTGCTTTAGTCTGCCGACCTTTGAATTAGGTATTTAAACGCTAATTGGGTTAAAACAAACAGATCGCCGCATACTTAAAGGGATGGTGAAGTTATATTTACTTGAAAGATATAAGAATACCCTTTTATCACAAGAAAGAACGTAGTTTTACTTAAATAGTACGTATTCCCCATCAGAGGTGATGTGATACTTTTGCTTTTCATGATTGTGAGTGTTATTGACCTCAATTTTTTTTTTGTCTTCGGTCATTTTGAGTCTGGCCTTGCAACCGGCAGCTTTTTTGGAACAGTACCAGCATCGATTGCTTTTGTTGAAAGTATAACCGTCCAGCATCAACAGAGGATTTTTCCGATTCCGAGAGGGTATCAGTTTATAATCGAAGACTGAAAATAAAATCATGTGCTTGATGAATATTAGTACAAAGATTTTTTTTATTGAACGCAAAAAGGGTAATCTCATATTAATCGTTAAGATTATAGGTATGTCCGGACGAAAGCTCGTCACGGTAAACACTCCGGTTTCTTATGCCGTTGTAATAAGGGCTAGTTTGCAACAAAAGTGGGTAACGTGATGTGCTGGCGGCTGTACGATTACATACTCTACTTATAACTGCTAACCTCTACTCTGTGATGCCATTTCAAAAGACCAGGTATCATAGAAATAAAATACGAATAAGATGATATATTATAATGGTTGCATAAATAGATGGTGAAGAAAGAAAACAACCTACTGGAGTCAACCTCGGAATGAGAGATAGTAAACTGATTTTTTATACCTTCATTTTGGCGTCATAAACTCTAAAAGTCTCATCAAACTAAGTGTCTGCACGTAGGTCATTCACTACACCTGTTTATGTATTTATCTATACTACCATTTTAACTCTATTCGAGGCGGTATCCTAGACACAATAGATTTTTATTATTGGTTTAAAGCTATAGCCATTCACCGCCTCGTAAAGTGTTAAAGCTGAATACTTAGTTTGTTTGTTAATTTGAAAGGGCTTATCTCAGGAATTACTGGATCGATTTAAAAAAAACAAATTTGTGTTGGATAGCTTATTTATTGTGGAAGGATTTAGGCTATTAAACAACACGCTGCGACGGGAGGGGACGAAGCAAACTCAAAATGCGCAGTAAAACACAAGTTTTATTACTTAGAAAGTCTTATTTGTATTACTAGAATTTTATATTAAAAAAAAAGCGGAAAGCGGTGGCAGCAGACCACGACAATCTTATTATATAATTTTATATTATTCCTTGATGGTTAATATATATTGAAAAGTATTACTAGTTAACCAACCAGTACGTAAGACCCATTAGAAGTGATGAGATAATTCGGCTTTTCATGAGTGTAAGTATTATTCGCTTCAACGATTCGGTCGTCAATGTCCATTTTGACCCTGGCTTTACAACCGGTGGCTTTCTTCGAGCAATACCAAGACCGTTTGGAGCTACCTCGAGCGAATGTGAAACCGTCTAGCATCAACAAAGGATTCTTGTTACGAGACGGTATTAGTTTATAATCATAGCCTGAAAGTGAGAAAATTAATTGTAAATAAAAGAGGGGCTGAAATTTTATATAGGTAATACCTGCAGTTGAAAATACAACGTTCATAGGTATTGTGAGCTTCGGTATTCAGACTTTCGGTTTCGTGTATTTAAAAAGGGTAAGACAATCTACTATCTCGAATTTGTTTACTAATCTACATGGATTATGTGGGATCAAAATAGTAATAGTAAGTATATAAAATGCAATTTGAAAAAAATGGATTGAATTGAAGAAAATGTATTATTATATTTTATTAGATAGCAGAAATTTAAAACCACATACAACACCCAAAAAAGTTCATTATAATTAAGTTATATCAATATTTTCATTAATATTCGTATTTTTAAACAGCGTTTCGAATAAGAAAATACTTTTAATGAAGTATCCATTTTACCAGCCTAAGATTAGGTATATTCTTCGAATACAACACAATACGTTTAATTTGAAAATGTCATCTATTTGTTAGTAATCGCAATCATTTATGTAAAAGTCATTTTAAAATCTGCTGTTTAATATTAATTCATTCGGACAAGTCTTTGGATAAATGGTCAGGCAAGAGCAACTCTATTGCAAATGAAAAAACCTTTTAATGAATTACACGTACAATTGACTCATATATGGTCACAAACACTCGCAAGATAAAACTTGGTTATCTATTTAATAAGCACGTAATCTCCATTATTCGTGACGAAATACTTCGGCCGGTCGTGAGTATGCACGTTATGGGCTTCAGTGATCCTGTTCTGGTCATCCATTTTGACTTTGGCCTTGCAGCCTGTGGCCTTTTGGGAGCAGTACCAACGCCGCTTACCGTGACATTGAGCAAATGTGTACCCGTCAATCATGAGCAGTGCGTTCTTACGAGTCGGTATCATTGTGTAGTTGTACTCTGTAAAAAAGATATGGGGCACTATTAGAGCACTTTCACATTTAGGCAACTTTAGCAGCGCGGCAGCAGCGCGACTTGTGTGGATCATGAAACATTACTTAAAAAAATATGTCACTATGGGGCATCATTGAACTCGTTAAATTTAATTAATTCATATCTTTCAGGTAGAATGCAAAAAGTGTGTATAAACGGAACTGAGTCTTCTGGAGCACCTCTAACAATGGGTGTGCCCCAAGGATCTATATTAGGACCTCTTTTATTTTTAATATATATAAATGACCTCCCGCATTTTGTAGGGAATCTTTGTGATATAGTATTGTTTGCTGATGATACTTCACTTATATTTAAAATTCCAAGAGGTGAAGGAAATTTTGACGATGTAAATAATACTCTTTCACAAGTATTACATTGGTTTACTGTTAACAATCTTCTTCTTAATGGAAGTAAAACTAAATGTGTAAAGTTTACGATGCCTAATGTCCGACAGGCATCAACTCAGGTTAAGATAAAAGACAAACCGCTTGATACTATTGATTCCACAACATTCTTGGAAATCACTTTAGACTCCAAACTACAATGGGGTCCTCATATAGAGGCCTTGTCAGGGAAACTAAGCTCAGCTGCTTTTGCTGTAAGGAAGATAAGACGTTTAACTGATGTAGAAACAGCTAGGTTAGTTTATTTTAGTTATTTCCATAGCTTGATGTCCTACGGCATTTTACTGTGGGGCGCGGCTGCTGATGTAGAGACAATTTTTGTGTTACAAAAAAGAGCCGTGCGAGCTATTTATAATCTTAAACCTCAAGATTCCTTACGAGAGGTGTTTAAAAAAATTAGAATATTAACTCTAGCCTCTCAGTATATTTACGAAAATTTAATGTATGTACGGAAAAATTTTCATTTATTCACGAAAAATAGTGACATACACAAATATAATACTAGAAATAAGGATAAGCTTGCTATTCCACAATTTAGGCTTCGAAAGGTTGGTAATTCTTTCATGGGGAAAGGTATAAAATTTTTCAATAAACTACCAGAACACATTATTAACTTACCGGTTAATAAATTTAAAACTGTTATTAAAGAAACCCTTATGACGAAAGGGTATTATAAAGTAGATGATTATTTAAATGATAATAATGTATGGACTTGCATGATCACTACAAACATTGTAAACCTTTTGAAAAGAGGCATTGACAATAGTGACTGAGTTTCTTGCGCAGCTTCTTCTCAGCACTAGCCCACAATTGTCCCGAAGCTGTGGTAGGGTTTATATTGGGACGTGTAAAAGTGCCCCCAGAGGGCCTATTTGCATAAATAAATGACTTTTATGACTTTTATGACTTTTTTTTTACTTACGCGCGACAGTCGCGCTGCCGATGATTTCATACTATACACGGCATTGCGGCAGCAGCACCGCAGCGGCGCGTAAGTCGCGCGGGTCCATCCCACTGTACCCATTACCCATTGCAGTGGTAATACTATCCCCGTATTAGCACAGAAATGGGTAATGGGTGTAATGGAACCGACCCAGTCGCGCGACCGTCGCGCTGCTAATGTAAAGGCATCCGCTGCTGCCACGCTGCTGGCGCTCTAATATTAAAGCGCACTTATGGATAGCAGCATACTCCTGGTCGTGTCCAACCACGGGCAGTAAACCTCAACGGACATAGGACAACAGCGCGGGATATTGTTTATAGTACTCAATTTATCAGGCTAGGTAGGATAAACATCACAATTCATGCAACGACGAATAGGAGCAGAGGAAACTCAAACACGTGGACGAAGTCGCTGCAAACCGCTAGTAAATCTTATAGTCGTGTTACACCTTTAATAACTCGAGAACGGCTGGACTGATTATTATTACTTTTACTTTGCTGAATTAGCCTTTGCCTCTCTAGTAATTCTAATAAAGAGGAAAGATGTTACTAATCAAAACTTCGGAGAAGGAACGGGATGAGGGCTACGAAGTTCACTGGATCAGCTATTCAATTACAAAACCTTAAAATTGTGATAATTCTAGATATTTATATTTTTTGTCCTATTCACTGTATAGTATCCATCTGTCGTTTTATTGTATCCAGGAGGTGGGTGGTTATGAGTTCCCTTCATGTTGAGTATGTGCCCAGTGTCAGGATCCACTGTCATTCGCACTTTGCAGAAACCTTTCGAAGCCTTGGAACAACGCAGTATACGTCGCGAGTAGCCGTGGTACGAAAATGAGTAGTTGTTATACACTATTAGCGGATGACTTTCGTACGTTGGCAAGAAGATCACTTTGTCTGAAAGCAAATGTGATAAAATTATAATTATAATTTTGTTTTTATAGTGTTTTGTCAAGATACAAACTTAATAATATAAATTGCACTTGTAAAAAGCAACTGTGTCTGACGAGGAATCGAAACCCGTGTATTACGCTATCCGCGGTATGCCTAAACCAATCGGCCACCGACACATTGGCAAGCCCGTTGAATTTTGAAAGTGCTAACGCGTGGGCTGCGTGACTTCTTCAAACTTACGAGATTGCTCTCACACTACTATAGGCATACGCTCGGATAACGTAAACACGGGGTTAAATTCCTTACCTGATACAGCTGTTTTTTACAAGTGGAATTTATGTGATAAAATTATTTAAAAAAATAGTTTTAGAATGGTTAAGATAACTCCTATTTGACCTATGTGATTTTCTGCACATCAAATAGCTCATATATAAAACAAACGGAAAGAAAATCAATTTATTTGAGGATGTTAACTGTTAATGCTATGCTGTATATCATTTGTAAATTTCCAAAATTTTCACAACTGTGGGAACTGTTGCAAGGGCCATGGAAATCCCGTAAAAACCTTTTGTTTTATTAATAAACATGAAAGTGTAAATAAAAATAAAGTTTTTGTGTGCTAGATTTAGTAACTGGTAGAATTATCTTTTTTAGTAGGATAACAAACAACCACATTAATAGTTTTACCATAATTATTCTAATTTAAAAATTACTAAATGTTACCAGCACCGTTGTCCACGGATAAAATATTTTATCTTAATAAATTGTGACATTTGGCTTACAATATATTTTTCTCAATTATATTAAGTTTTCTATAAAAGGTTTTATAAAAAAACAATATATTGATTGGCATATAGCAATTCATTAACTATAGTTATATTAAATTATTACATAAATATTATTTACAAAGATAAGTCTCGGCATACAAGATAAAATCATCATTTAATTTAACAGAGAGAAAAGTGGAACAGAGCTCGTGGAATAAACTCATGGAATACTCGCGCACAATCTCCAAAATAAAGCCTGTAAAATAAATACAAGTAATCTCGCCATAGATCTCTTACATTCCACTTTGCGAGGGTAATATTAAGTTTTCAGAAGTTCGTTTTTCTCGTTCACTACAGCCAAAGCTTATCTCATACTTGCACATAAACACCATCAGAAGTAATAAGACCTTGAGGAGGAGGATGGTTGTGTTCATTAGATACTAAGAGGATGGTATCGTCTTCGAATATCTTTATCTGAGCTGCACATTTTCCTCTGTACTTTTTGGAACATCGGAGAAACGTTACCCCCTTGGATTCTCGATAGAGTGAAAACGTGTACCCACGATACAGGTATATCGTCTTTCCACCGTGCATTTGGAGTCGTTGAATTTTGTCTGAAAACAATAAATAAAACCAGTTATTACTGCTGAAAAAAGTACAAACTATGCTTATCAAACGGTTACAATGTAGATTGTCCCAGAAACAGGTAAGTAGGAAATATATATAAAAAAGCTTGAATGAAGACAGAAACTTAATATTTAGTCAAATTATATTAAATACCGAACTAATAATTAGATTCATGAGTCAAAGTTGAGCAGCTATAATCATATAATTATAGACTTGCATCTGGAAGAAATGTAAATTAAATTATGCTGACCAATAGTATAGAGGCAATTATAAGTACAAAACAAATTTTAAATATACAATCGCATCTGGTCAAGTCTAGAGCATACCCAAAAGAAACATAAAGGACCGAATCAACAGAAAAAAAATATATCATTTCAAATGTTTCCTACTATTTAGTTACGGTTATACAATCAGGATTCTGAGACACGACTTTCTTAAGGCCCAGTATGAACTGGATGTTTTCGTTTTCTCCATGAATAGGCAGACATTTGGCCTCAATTTCACCTGATTAATAGCCATGATGTGCCCTTAATTAAATAATCACTGTAAGCTCTTACAATTTGGTCGGTTTGGTCATCAATGACCTATTCCTTTATCAGAAGCAATCTAGCTGCTTACTATTGTTGGATGGTGTTTTTTCTTACCAGTATTTTTTAAATTTTCAGATACGTGCCATCAGGCCTCATGCGATACACTGGCGGTTTATGGTTGTGTGTGCCTCCGATTAACTCCAAGACCTTTCCATCGTTATTAATAACCAGACGAACATAACACTTTCCTCTAAGGTACCTGGAGCAACGGAGTCCTCGTTTGGAATAGAAAGAGAAGGTATACTGTTGAAACATAACCACCTTCTTCCCGCCAGCTGTTGGTAGAAATTTTATAAACGCGTCCTCTGTAAATGTAGAAGATAAAGATTAAATACACTTTTGGTAATAACGCTTACTCTTTTAGCTTTGATCAAAATGTGAAAGTTATACCCATTATCATCATGCCTAAAATGAAAAAGACGTTGAGAGTAGATGCTAAAAGGTGAAAGCACAAAATGTGTGTGTCTGCGCAGGGAAATAAATGTAGGTAATTTTCTCCTTTACATTTTTATTTTTTTAAACAGTTTATATGTTGAGCTAGTTTGAAGACCCTTGGTTTAGATGAAGATATGTTTATTACAAGTAAGTTAGTAAGAAATACCTGTGTACAAGTAATAACACTACAGTAAATAGTGGTAAGCCAAATAAAATAAAAGATTTTTTATTAAAATTAATTATTATTAAAACCATAATTAGCCAAAAGATTTAAAACTATAACAAAGGAATTCAAATTCTTGTAACTTGTAAAACGGGTGAAATTTAGCACTTCATAATTTCAATCACACCAACACTGCCACAAACCGCCAATACAGAAAAAAATCAATCAATTTTATTACTATTCTATTATACCTTTTCCTATTTTATACGATTAAATTATAGAAAAAACTTGTTATTGTTAATAAAAAGACAATCAAAAGTAAAATTAACCTAACACCGTCCCTGGAAAATTGTCTACACACGCAAAAAAATAACACTCCTTCTATAATAATCCGAAATCAATGTCAGAGTCAACGAACAGGGTTCTTTTGGGCGAGCTCTTTCCATCTTAGTCACACATGGCTTAGTCTGGAGTCAAGAGCAAGCCCTTTCTAAATTAAATAAAATGACTTACACTTCTAACTTATTTCCCAACACAACTTGAGGTTGGTTGATAATGATATGGTCCGGCGGTGGGTGGTTATGGTCGCCATCGATGTAGCTGAAAGTGCCATTTCTATTAAGCCTGATTTTAGCCTGACAGTGGCCCCGTAACTTTTTCGAGCACCGAAGGACCCTGCTGGTACGATTGACGAAGGAGTACGTGTAACCACCAAGGCGGACGATGCTGCCTCGGGGAGTGTTCATAGCCATAAATGCATCGTCGTCTATCAGGTATTCTGTAAGATCTGGAAGAAAACGGAAGAAATGAGGTGACAGAATAGAGATTCAAAATTAAACTATTATAAGGGGATATGATATTGGTACAGATAGTGCTATCCACAAAGACGCACTCTAACAAGACTTTAACTGTGGAAAGTGCGGGTTGCGGTGTAATTGATCGGCGCGTTACTTGCGAGTTATTGTAATGTGTGTGCATTCATGAGTAATCAGTGTTCCAAATTTAATTCAAATATAGGCAAAAGCTTGAATACATGTATTATAAAAAATTTTGACGAATGGTGAGGCGCGTCTTCGTGGATGACACTATCTTTAAAATGATAGACAAATGCGTTGAAGTAAAATAATTTATTTAGAGCTATTTTCGTATTTAATTATAATAATTATCCCAATGCAAATGAGATGATCTCAATAATAATATCAAATACTTAGTGCATTTATAAATTTAATTGGCACATACGAAACAGCTCTATTAACATATATCCCTTTCGTATCATTGCCAAAATAATCATAATAATGACCGTGTGGTCCTTATCAAATGTACAGCAATATGTAAAGAACAAAAAATAATTGACAAATAATACTGAAAATATCACAAATGCAATACAAATAAGCTGTAAAATAAATACGCCTACTCTATTTTCATTCCGCGTAACTTGCGACAGCGACAATGTTACATTGAAATCAGTGGTTTACAATATATCATAGTTTTTTTTTCTTATTTTTAAAGAAACTTTACATTAGGCGGAGGGTGCGTATGCGTGGTGTGACTGTAAACTATCTCGTTGTCGTCCGTCATCCTAACCCTGGCCTTACACCCGATCTTCTTCTTTGAGCAATACCAATGCCTCTTGCTGTGCTGCTGTGAGAACGTATACCCTTGGTAGAGAAGCATATGGTTTTTGGCTCGCACGTCCCCCCGAATGAATTGGAAATCTTAAAATTGATTACTTAGTTATTCTAACAGAAACATCAACATGTAAATTATTATGACAGTGTGTCAGCTATCTTTCAGCCAGCTATCTTTGTTCGTATGATGTATGATGAGTAAAAAGTATGTTGTTGAAACAATTAATAGTCGCAGCACAGTAACATTTATCCCTTCACAATATTTATGTAAATATACCAAAAGATCTAAAAAAACATGTTTCGTTTTTAAATAAAAGCTTACAATTATTGTCACTTTTAAATCTATTAATTATTGATGCCAAATTACTTTGAAAGAACTATTGTTACGAGAGTATGGAACTGACACTGCGAATAAATTTCGTGCACCATGAATAAAAAAAACACCGACATCAACAGACAGTAAAGATTCATAATTCGAAATTCAAATTTTAAGGTTAGCGTTACCATGTTATTGTCGTATTTGCGACACATTTTTACGCGCGACAGAACAGAGAACGTGTATTGTGTTTGGGGTGAGAGGAAGTTTGTGTGTTTGTGTGGGCAAGTACGAATGTATGTATCTCCAGATCGGCTTGACCGATTGACATGCAGTTTTCTGCAGTAGAATCGTAATTTATTGGCGATGGTTCTTAGATGGGTATAATAGTATTCATCCACCAGGGGGCGCTGCAGTTGCCATTTCTTTCTTTAGTAAAATTACTATCAAATGTTCCCATGTATCACCAGATGGGCTTGACCGATTGACATGCAGTTTTCTGCGGTGGATTTGTTTTAAATCTACGCTGTTTCTTGGATTAGCATAATGGTATTTATCCACCAGGGAGCGCTGAAGTCATCTTTTCTTTCGCTCGTAAAATGTTCTAATCTAATGTTCCCATTAATGTTCAGAATGCCTTGACCGATAAACTTGCAGTTTTTTTGCAACGGATTTCTAATTTATTGTACTAATCGTCGTTGCTACAGGGTCAGGTAGCTTGAAATTAACTTTGCGTCCCTACTTAGGCTATAATAATAAAAATAATAACCGAAAAAATAATATAAGTTAAATCTACTAGCCTACCTACTCACGAAGAAAACACATAATACAGATTTCAATTCACGAAATATTTGAATAATACGTAGTTATTTAGAAATGCGTTAAGGGAATAGAATACATTGAAAAAGTTAAAAATAAAAATAAAAAGCAAAAATAAAAATTTTGAAAGGACCCACAATGTTAAGAATGGCGTTCGTAATCGAAAAAACAACAAATTTCTAAAATCCCTCCCAACGTAATTACTTGGTTTTTTAATAACTAATAAATGGGTAGATACATATTTTAGTACTTATTCTACAACATGCAAAGTCACAACATATACTATCAAGATTTTAATAAATAAATATATGGTCAGGGTATACGTTATAACGTTTATACATGGGTCATTCCATTGAGCCCATAGGCACAAAGGAATGATTACCGAATTGTTTTTCAGCTTTTCAATTTGATGTACAGTCCAGATGGCATCTTCGAGTATACAGGTGGTTCATGGTTATGCTCCTTGCTGTAACATGTCACCTTGGTCTCATCCTCGTTAAGAAATATCTTGGCTTTGCACCCTTTCAAACGCTTCGAGCAATACCATCGTTTGGGAGAGGTGAGGCCGAAAGTATATCCACTAGCCATCAGCAAACGCGTTCTGTTTGTTAATTGTATGAAGCGTATATCATCTGTCGACAAATCATTAAAAATAAGAATTACATCGGACATGGTTTAGTAGGTGTAAGTTCGTATAAATGTCGCAGCAACTTATGCTAAGACCAATTGTCAAAAAGAAACCACGGCACATTCTAAGAACTCACACATATGTTTGATAATATTAACACGACTAGGGCGAACTTAAAAAAGAGGATTATGAGTTTAACTGGTATTTATGTATCTTTATCTGTTCTCTTATTACATCTAAACTTCTAATCAGAAATTAGCTGGCTTAATGTAATTGCTCAAATGTTATGTGTCAAAATATACAAGGGTATATTACTGTTATTTTTCAATTTATTAATTCCTTAGTTATCTTCTACTAAGAACATACTTATTAATAGATTACGTCACTTTACCTTAACACAGTCAAATCTTTACAAATCACTAATCAACAAAATCCTTCATGTATAAGAGAACTTTCACATTTAGCGACTTTAGCGGTAGCGGCGCTG
Organism: Pyrausta purpuralis; assembly: GCA_963924145.1. NCBI lineage: Eukaryota > Metazoa > Arthropoda > Insecta > Lepidoptera > Crambidae > Pyrausta > Pyrausta purpuralis. The sequence continues at coordinate 29,539,528 of OZ001643.1, forward strand.
CTGCCGTGCTGCTAACGCCCTAATATGAAGGCGCACAGATAGTTTCAATCATAAATGGTACCAACGCCGCAGTTTTTATGGCATCTGTTGCTTCCGCTCTTATGTGAAGACGCACAAAATATTACCAAAGTTCGTTTGGTATGATTACACCTGCAATGTTATTCAAATTACTGACGACAAATAATGAAAAAACATCTGAACGTAAATCGTCCGCAGAACTTCGGTCGCGTAACCTTGGCATATTGTGATTAGTTAGACAAGAAGAGCACACGTTATAAGAAAGTTCGGCGCTTATGATGTGTCAAATCGACCTAATACGTCTAATACGTATTGGGCTAATATGACTCACCATAAGCGTCGAACTTACCTAAAATGTGTGCTCTATAGTCTACAAAATAAGTGTCTAAACATACAATGCTAAATTAATGTTCCGACGTATTCGTCATAATGCGTCGTCAGTAATTCAAATAGCATTGCAGGCGTAATCATGCCGGACTTCGGTCGCGTAATTTCGGCATAGACACCAATCACATACATACATTGCTCTGATCGCAAAGTAAGTAGCCAATGCACTTGTGTTATAGAAATCAGACACAACGGTGGTACCACAACACCCAGAACCGAGACAAAATAGAAAATTATAGTGTGTTAAGACACTAAGATCGCAATCGGCAATGTGACTGGATTTCTTGCGCTGCTTTATTCAGCACAATCTTTAAATAATACAAGCTCCAGCCCAGCATTGTCCAGACGAAGCAGTCGGTTCTAGGTAATATCGTGTGTGTATATAGGTATATCCTGCCAGCGAGCACATGTCAAAAGGAATGATGACAGAAAAGTTTTTCAGCTTTTCAATTTAACGTACAGTCCATTTTTTGTCTTCGAGTAAACAGGTGGTTCATGGTTATGCTCCCTGCTGTAACATGTCACCTTGGTCTCATCTTCGTTCAGAAATATCTTGGCTTTGCACGCTTTCACATTACGCTTCGAGCAATACCATCGTTTAGGGGCAGTCCGGCCGAAAGTATAATGATTGGCCATCAGCAATCGCGTGCCGTTTAGTAATTCTATGAAGCGTATATTATCTGTGGACAAATATTCAAGTATGAATATAAACAAATATATCATAAATTTAAAAAAAAGACCACCTATTCATAAACAAAACCGTTTTCTTGAGACGAGGATGATGGTTGCTGGGACGAACTTATTTGCAGATATTTTATGATAAGAACTTTTTAAGAAAAAATAATGAACCTTTATTCTTGGTTATTCATTCTTACACGATTGACAATCACTTAACCGAGTGATTCATATGTTGACCCCATCAGAAAACAAACTTCATACTTATAAGTCCGAATTCTTGTCTGTAGTAACAGAATTTGCTAGCCCACTCGAACAAGCCGGTCTTTCGACTTTACATAAAATGTTTGGAAAAGCTATATCAAGGATTGAAAAGTCAAATGGCAACAAAGAAAGGAAATTGATTTATTCGCTAGTACAAAAGTTAAGTATACAGTTTTTATGACATGTTATTTTGTGACCAAATTGTTCCTCAGCAAAGCTTTTTGCTGTAGCGCTAGTTACAAAACACTGTACAGCTGCCAACATCATTTAAACTTAAGACAGAAAACAAAGTTCCTTTATCAAGGACATCAGAAACAAACACACACACATATTTAAACAAGCTCACAAAATTATAACATACACAATCACACGACGGAATACACAATACAAAACAAAATAACAACAGATAAAAAGAAAAAAACAATAAGATAATTATTATTCCCACCAGTGCGTGCCATATGCCGGTAATGTCCAAATCAAGAGGACCTCACTCAGTATAAGCCAGGACCCCGGGAGGCCCTGGCGCTGACTTTCAGTGGATCTTGCTGATAAATATATTTACCACCGTTGTTTCTGATTTCCACAAAACAAGTGCATTAGCTTACTTGGGATAATCAAGGGCACCTACAAGGGCGCTCGTTAGAAAATTATACCAGAAACTTGCTAGCGCAGTCGAACGAACTCGCCGGTTTTCGTCTTAAGGTACTTTCTGGAAGGGTGAGTGTGTACATTGTGTATTTCTGTGATCACTCCATCTAGTAGCCGCAACTTTGCTTTGCACCCTGGCAGTCTAGACGAGCAAATCCATAGTTGGGCACTCATCTGACAGAACGTGTACCCATTTACATACACCAACGTCTTGCCCCGCTGGGACAACATCACTTCGTATGGTATAGCTGGTAAGAATAAGAATAATACGATTAAAGTTAGCCTGTAATGTCTCACTGATAGGCAAGGGCCTTACCTCAACAATTATGTAATTTGAGCAAAACTTCACCACGCGGGATCATTGCGGATTGGTGAAGGGTTGTGGTGCAAGGCAAGCAACTAACTTTGCTGTCAGATATTGTCAAGCCGTCTATAAGGCCTCTTACTAGGCTTAACGACTAATAACATCCGATATTATTAATGGGATTAATATTCACCAAACTATAGCGTGTCAACTTTTTGTTGATATCGTAACAGCCTATTTACTCTTCTCTGAAAATACCCAAATCAAAATGTTTGCATATATATGAGCGTTTAAAATTAAATAGTACGATAAATTGGAAACTGTGATAAAATGTAAGTAGCAGATTTGTCAAGCAGGTCTTTAAGGTATCATGCGTTTAATAAAACAGCTGCATATATGTGGTATTATTTTATAGCAGTAGTGCATAACATTTTCCATAAAAAAAACTTTTTAAGTGATTTATTTATTTATTATAATATATTTTATGTGTATATTAATAAATTTATGTAAGGGGTTTAAATCTTATTTCTTCAGATAATAATCGCAATGGAATGGAGGATCACGATGCATTTTCGTGTTGACGTCTCAAAAAGTTTAAAAAAGAACTTTTGAACGGAACTTAACAGGCTAGTTTGTGCATAACTAAACTAAAGCCGCCATCAAAAAACTCTTTCGGTGACGGTAACCCGATTAACTAACAACATATTTATTTCAATAACGTATCATTTTGCCAGCCATATTTAGATACCTTTTCGGTGGATGACTATGTTCGTTGTTAAGGGCTGTCACTCGTCCGCTTGGCTCTAGTAATAATTTTGCTTTGCAACTTGGAAGCTTAGCGGAGCATACCCATGTGTACTTGCTTGGCGTCTTCGAAAAAGTGTAACCATCTATGAGAATCAGATTTCTCCCTCTCTGCGACGGTACCACTTGATAAGGAACCTCGCCTGTTGGAAGAACCAAATAATTAAGGTTATAATTCATAAGGTCACCTTTAAGTGAAAACGTATAAAGTCGTATTTAGAACAATAGATAAAGCATTTTATAGGGATAGTAAAAAATAATATTTTCGAAGATACTTTTATTTTTATTAATTATAATTAAAAATTAAGACATACTCAAATATTATTCAAGTGCAACAATATCACAAACACAAGGTGTCGAATTGATAAGCTCTTATTTTTAAATCAGTGTACCTAAATGTCCTACATGAAATCCATAATGTCCCGTGAGACGAACGTGGCATTCTCGGAACGCATCAGACAAAACAGTCACGTCCTTGTATCGTTGACGTCCCATTAGAGCAGTGGTACCCACTTGTTTTTCAAGGGCCGCAGAGACGTTTTACAAGTGGTATTCAAACCGCAACACCAATTCAAGACCTCCGCCTTCCCACACACGTGTGATCGTATCGATGTTTTTTTTATTTTTCATACGAGACAGGACAGTGTGAAACAAAGTGCAAGCATCTTTTAAGCGTGATAAGCCATTTTGAAGTCATTACATAGGGTTTATGTGAGAGTACCGAGCGCAAAAATTGACATCCACATATTCTTTTCATGCCAAGATTCCTGGCGAATACCACATGGGGTCTTGGGTAAGGCTGGCGGGCCGCACCAAAAGGGTCGGCGGGTTGCTGGCTGAGGCTGCGTTAGAGGTATTATCACGTCACTTATTCGATTGCCTTTATTTGTTTTTAATAACGAATCAATTTGCCAGCCATATGCAGATACCTTTTCCGTGGATGACTGTGTTCATTGTTAAGTGCTGTCACTCTTCCGTTTGGTTCCAGAAGTAACCTTGCTTTGCAACTTGGAAGCTTAGCGGAGCATACCCACGTCTGCTTGTTTGCGGTCTTCGAAAAAGTGTATCCATCTATGAGAATCAGATCTTTGCCTCTTTGCGATGTAACCACTTGATAAGCAACCTCGCCTGTTGGGAGAACCAAACAATTCAGTTTAGACGACAATTAAAGCTATTATTAGCAGGACTAAAGTAAAATGTAAAACAACAACGCTCAACAATGCCATAATTTCCTTAAAGATATACATATCATTTAATGAATAAAGGTTACAAAATCCGAACTCTATTGGGCATATGCTTTGATATATTTGCTTCTTTCAAAATATGAAAATAGAGCAGTCTGCCAAGTCAGGCTACCCTTTTTGAAAAGATATGAGCTTTTCTTTCTATATTTAAAAAAGAAACTTTTCAAGTTGGCCAAAGTAACTTGGTCCAAAAGTACTCGGAATGAAAGGGATGTGAAATAAAAAAATACCAAACTATTTTTCTTCAATAATGTATTCCTCAGCGAGTTCAATAGTGTACTCTGTTACATTCATCCTCAGAGTATCTTTATGAATTACGTTCGAGGACACCACCAGGCTTTACCGGTTTACAAAGAAAAGCGTTACTTTACTTCTAAATAACAAAAGACGACAGTAGGAGCAGAGAATGCTATTTTTAACCAGTAACGCGGCGGCGTCCTCGATAGTATACAATATTCAAGTTTTGACATTTATAACCTGAGTACAGTACCGGTCTTAGTCACAAAGGTTTTCTTAGGCGGGTGAATATGGGCGTTACTTATTTTGACTATAACGTTTTCCTTCAACATTAACCTGGCTTTGCAGGTAGGGTGCTTTGTAGAACATACCCAAGTGTTGCTATTTCCGATATTCGCGTATGTAAAATTGTCAAACATTATGAGATCTCTTCCTCTTTGCGATTTCACAAAACTGTAACTCCAACAACCTGTAGACCAAGTAATAATTTGACATTGGTGAATTTCAATCACAGGTGTCACGTGATCGCCATTTTGGCGACAAAAAATTGAGTCAGGATTTATTCAAACATTGAAATAACAAATGGTTGGCGGTCATTACGAAAAGTAATTAAACTAAAGTTATTTCAATTTAATATTGTTTTATACATTAATTGTCCGTTTCTTTTTGCTAGTCGAATATTGACAGCCATCTAGACATTTCTTTCTAACGAAAAGATTCATTTTAAAATAAGATAAGCTCAAAACTTACAAAGGTAATTTATCGTTGAATACTAAGATATGACGACTTGACGACCCGTCTGGTGTAGTGATTGAGAAATCGCCTATTACGCAGCGGGTTGCGAGTTCGATCCCCGCACAATACAAACATTTGTGTGCATGAACATGTCTGTTTGTATTGGTCTGGGTGTTTTCTATGTATATCATGTATTTATTTACAAGCAAAAAGTATTTAAGTATTATATCCGTTGTCTGGCATAACACAAGCTTTGAGTAGCTTACTTTGGGACTAGATGGCGATGTGTTGGAATGTCCAAATAATATTTATTTATTATTTATTATATTTTTAAATAAAACAGTTAATTTTACTCACTATATTATTGCAAAAGTTATGAAAAGATTGTTTACATAATTGGACTAGCAAAAAAGCGGACTTTCAATAACGTAAATGTCTTTTGATTTTATTTAAAGAATTCATTGCATTTGTAGTCCAAAGGTAGTTAAAGTTAATGCTGAAAGCATTATCTTTATGCATGGATCTATAGTGGCGATACGTAAATTTTCTACAAAAATTGCTAGAGAAATGCCGATAGACGTCCGCTTAAGTTGTTTTTGGTCACTGCAAGTGCTGTCATCGAGTCGAGTTCCTCAACCACCTACTTTGCACCCGGTGAAACGAGAACATTCCAAACCCCTTTTATTGTAAGGCTTATCGGTACTCTATGAGTCTATATGTCTCCCTTTTTAGGGTTCCGTAGCCGAATGGCAAAAAACGGAACCCTTATAGTTTCTTCAAGACTATCTGTCTGTGTGTCTGTCTGTCTGTCCGTCCGTATGTCACAGCCACTGTTTTGTCAAGTCCGTCTGTCTGTCTGTTTGTCTGTCTGTCCATCCGTATGTCACAGCCACTTTATTCTGTAACTATAAACATCACACTGTTGAAATTTGGCAGGAAGATGCACCCTATTAACCGCTTTACGATTCTATATAGTACATTTATAACGTTACGAGACGATATATAGTACGTTTTCAACAACCGCAATCATAACTTTGTTCTTCATATTTGTATGAAAATCAAAGTTATATTTGCTAACAACAAAATATTGTGGTATTTCATCTAAGTGGAAGTAAGTGGATTCTCTTATTCAGTTTGAATTGGCACGGAACCCTCAGTGCGCGAGTCCCACTCGCACTTGGCCAGTTTTTTAAGACGTGATGATGGCGGAGTTCGCTGAGACTGTGCTTGTTATGCATGCATTAAATAAAACACAGTAGTATGATACCCGCATTTATTAGAAATAATAATGTAGTGTCTAATGCTCTGAGGTACCAACATGTTGTTTATTTTTTTTGCAGGTGAAAAATAATCAAAATACGTACCTTAAAACCGGAGAGTTTAATTTTCCTACAAACTAGTAGCTGAAATTGAATTTTGTATTAATTTTTATTAAACTCTCTTGAATGTTCCATCACGACATTTGAACCATTTCTTCATCGGGTGAGAATGTTCGTTGTGAACCGCAAAAGTTGTCTTGTCTTGCGTCAATTTCAGTTCAGCCTTGCAATCTGGATGTATGCAACAAACTCTCGAGTTGTTCTCGTTACGATAAGTGAACCCTTTTAGCAATATGAGCTGGTTTCGCTGGTCAGATTTTCCGACTTTACTGCCCGTACCTGTCCAGAATGACATATTACTTCCCATGGGATAGATAAAAAACACTTTCAATTGGCCGGGTTTGTTTAGATTCAGAAACCGGTTTACCGGGGATCAACCTTGAAATTTCTTTGTTCTGAATCAAGAAATAAATTCAGATGGCCCAAGCAGTTATTCTTTACAGAATAAATTCAACTTGTAAATTGATGTCGCTTCGCTATCTAATGCTTTAGAATGTTTTTGTTTCGTAAACAGACGGCTAGATGGCGCTAAGCGTCACGCAATTGACGTTTTCATAAGAGACCACAAATTTCGCAGGGTCGGACTGACAGCACGGTAGCTCAATTGGTAAGAGCGTTTGGCCCGGTTTGCCAAAAGGTTGCTGGTTCAAGTCCCGCCCATTCGCAAAAAATTTTGGTTTCTTATTTCATCTTTATGAATATAAAATATGACACTGTAAGTGTTAAAAACATTCTAAAGCATTAGATAACGAAGCGACATCAATTTCCAAGTTGAATTTATTCTGTAAAGAATAACTGCTTGGGCCATCTGTTTCATAAACAGACGGCTAGATGGCGCTAAGCGTCACGCAATTGAAGTTTTCATAAGAGACCACAAATTTCGCAGGGTCGGACTGACAGCACGGTAGCTCAATTGGTAAGAGCGTTTGGCCCGGTTTGCCAAAAGGTTGCTGGTTCAAGTCCCGCCCGTGCGCAAAAATTTTTGGTTTCTTATTACATCTTTATGAATATAAAATATGACACTGTGAGTGTTAAAAACATTCTAAAGCATTGTTTTTTTGTTGTTTGCTACTCCATCACGCAAAAACAACTAAATGGATTTAGATGAATCTTGACAATAATCTAGTTCATATACTGATATAGCGCATAGGCTATGTATTATAATGATTTTATGAGATCCAAAATTAACGCGGTCGGAGCCACAGGGATTCGCTGGTGTATAAAATATATAATTTTAATCATTATTATAGTACCAACCTATTTAACACTTTTCAGGGCAGTATCCCAGACAAAAAAAATATTTTATTGTTTTACGGCTATAGCCATTCACTGGCATGAAAAGTGTTAATGTAAGGTAGAGAACACACAACACTCATACGGGCACACCCCAGGGAGTAGCGGTATTAAAATAATAATAAAATACTTCGTAATATAAATAGCACTTGTAAAAACTAACAACTTTTTTTTTTGTATAACATCGCCATCTAGTCCCAAAGTAAGCTACTCAAAGCTTGTGTTATGAGTGCCAGACAACGGATATAATACTTAAATACTTTTTTTGTTTGTAAATACATACATGATATACATAGAAAACACCCAGACCAATATAAACAGACATGTTCATGCACACAAATGTTTGTATTGTGCGGGGATCGAACCCGCAACCCGCTGCGTAGTAGGCGATTCGACCACTACACCAGACGGGTCGTCAACATAACTATACATTATAACATTAACCATAACTTTGGCTGTGTGACAGACGAGGAATCGAACCCCGTTTCTAACGCTATCCGGGCGTATACCTAAACTATCCGGGCGTGTATACCGTCACATTAGTACCTAAGCCTGTTGAATTTTGCAAGCGCTTACTTTAACGCGTAGGCTGCTAATGTGACGGTGGCCGAGTGGTATAGGCATACGCCCGGATAACATAAGACACGGGGTTCGATTCCTCGTCTGTCACACAGCCAAAGTTGTTTTTTACAAGTGCAATTTATATTATTAAGTTAGCAACAAAACACTATTAAAACAAAAAAATATTAAAATACTTCGTGTTAATTTATTTTTTATTAAATATCCGCTTTACAAGAGCTAGGGTATTTTGTCGCAAAAGCAAAGTATATTCAAATCATTAACAATATCTTTAAATGGTTGCCAAATACTGCATTAGAATATTTTTTTATAACTAAGGTAAGTCATGTTCTTTAAATTCTCACCGCAACGCCATCTGAAGTTAAAAAAAGTTTCTTCTATGCGAATGGTCTACGCGCAACTCTTCTACCTGGGTGATTTAGTAAAAATACATCCCGGTTACAAAATGGAGTATAAGGGAAATAAAATTATAAATAAATATTTTAAAGACGTAAATTGATTTATTGTGCCCTTAAATGTATTATTTTAATAACACTACTTACAGGAGCACTTAATTTTCTTGAGAAATTAAGGTTTTATAATACAGGATGGGGATTCTAGGTTCCATTTTGTAACTTTTATTAAAGGAAATTTAATAACAACACAATCATTTTTAATATTCAATTGAAACTATAGTAGTAAAATTTTGACGCAAGAATATTTCTCTAATATTTATCTTTTTTCAAAGATAAATATTAGAGAAATATTCATTAAGCTGTAAAATACATCCAATTTGTAACTTTTAGGTAAAGCAGTCTTGTTCTTTTTTAGTTATTCATAAAATAATAACCGTTTAAAAGTTCACAATAATTATGAAAAAAAGTACTTTAAATTAGTTTAACCAAATACTTATCCAACGTAACAAGTTCATCAAACAATCAAAATATTTATATTTTTGAGGATAAAAAAACATGAGACAGTTACGAATTGGAAAGACGTAGTAACGCGTTGGAAACTATTAAGGTTAGTTCACATGTCTTCATGTAAAGACATGTGGGTAACTTTTTTCTAAATGTCTCTACATCTTATAAAAAAAATCCTGTGGCTTTTAGTTACATTTTTTTTTGCTAACACTTTTTTCTCTTTTTGTTTTTGTTTTTGCAGTCGCCACTTCTCCCTTTTCTCATTTTTTTCTTCTTCTGTTAAGTCTTTGATTTTTTTAGTCTTCTTTTTAATTCTTTCTAAATTTTTTTTACGTATTTCTTCTTTTTTTTCTAGATTGTTCTTTAATCTTTCCCTATAGCGTCGTTGCCTTTCAGCGTTTGTAAGAGGCATTATGAATTCACCTAAAAACAAAATATACAGGTAATTTTAACGACTTATATGCATAACCAAAATAAGGGCACCTATGTTAGATTTTATATATGTTTATGTAAAACCTATCCATTTGCATATATGTACCTACTTTTTTTTGTGATAAAAAGCTAAAAATAAAAAAAATACGTGAAAAACGTAAAAGAAAACGTAAATTATCAAGTTGTACTGTACCTTTGACTGACTAGGAACGGCAAATATATCCTTTATACACCTACCTTAGTACACTCGGTGCGCGAATTGAATGCCGACCAAATGTATGGCCTTCCTATTGATGCCCGCAAATATCACGTACGTGGCATTAATACTTAGAGGTAGGTATTTATCTACACGCGCCCCTCTCACCAAAATCAAAATCAATTTTATTGGGAAAACTATGTATTTGTCGTTGCTATTCAGGTGTACAACCTCGCCATTTCCGTTTCTAGGCACTATCCTGCTTCATCGTTCCGTCCCACATCGCTAACCCTTTGCCGTCCTTTACAGAAATCAAAATCATCGAGGTCAAACCAATGTATTTATCGTCCCTGGGTACATTAACCCACTGCCGGTTTACACCTCATTTCCCTCTACACACAACTCTCCTTTTTTAAATCGGAAGAAAAAATGTAGTACCACGTGACAAATAAAGGCACCATGTAAACTTGGCCCTATAATTCCATTTTGTAACTTCAACGTTCCACATATATGTAACCAAACAAAATGGAAGTAACGCTTAGCTGGATATCAATTCGGGATTGCATTACTTTAATTCAAGCTGTTATTGTATGAACAAAAGGAATGAATAATCATTTTAACCTTTATTTAGGTTATTAATTGCTACGGCTTGATTTTTAAAATATACACACTTACCAGCTAAATTCCAGTTAGAAAGTGGAACAAAATTTTTGCACAGTAACGCGTTGAAATTTTCGACACAGACTGAAGCTTTTGGTGACGTTTGACAGCTTCTTCAAAAATGGCGTATCAAACCATAATGTTGCCATGAACTAAATTAAATGTTAAGCTTAGTAGTTTTCATACAATCTTTTGCTATAATACGGGTTACAAAGTGGATTTTCCGCAAATGACTGTAATGTAGGACACAAATTAAATTATACAATTTATAAAAAATACTATAGGATTAGCCATATTTAACGTTTAATTGTGATAGTTCTCACCTATTTTAATATCCTTACACCTTTTTTACCTTTGCAATTATTATTATCTATTAATAATCCGCACGCTAAGTTTAACTAATTACTATAGGACATATGTAAATAAGCTGATACAAAGGGAAACTTTTATTAATATTCCAATAAAGATAAAAATAATTGAATTATGTGTATGTTTTTTTTAAATATAAATTGAATAAAAGAACGAATTAAAGTACTTTTTCATACACAGTCTGCATATGTTTATGAAACTTGCGTGAGAACTCATAGGACAAGCCAAAACACGTGTGGACATATTTTGACGAAATCGCCCACCTCCTTAAAGCTACTCAGTTTGATGTTGGTCTTTCAAGAGGGATGGTGTGTCGAGCAAACCCAAGTGTACCCGTTTCTTCCTAACTTTGCATACGTGTGCCCCCGGAACAGTATCTTGATACACGTATAATAGAGCATGTAACATAATGAAAATCATCTTATCATTAAAATGGATTTAGCGACATAACCGTTCCATACTAAGAATTAATATCAAAAAGGCATTTTTTGTCGTACAATTTTAATTTATATACCTACTTTAAATTCTCACCACAACACCTTCAGAAGTTACAAAAGTTTTTCTTGGTGGATGTGTGTGGTCTGCTGGCATTGCAACGATCTTTTTTGAGTTGTTCAGTTTGATTTTGGTCTTACAATACGGATAATGAGTCGAGCAAATCCAGGAGTTGCGACTGTAGCCTGTGTTGGCATAAGTGTATCCTCGAAACAATATGAGATCTTTACCTCTTTGCGACTTTACTACTTGGTATCCTGTTAAACAAGCGCGTAAATTTAAACTTCATTAGAACTGCTTTCATACCATACTAAAGAAGAGACTGTAAGGAACGGGTGTCTTTCTCGCATTCCGAGTTTTTCCAGTTATGTAAATTCTGAAACATGCATGTGGCAACGATGTCCTAAAGAGTATAACGAAGCAACTCACCAGACCACCATTTAATAGGTACAAAAAATGTAAGCAGATAGAAATCAAATTCAGTTTGAACCGTTTAGTCATCATATACAAGTATTTTGTAGCTAGATACTATTGACGCTATCGCAGCCATAACACCTTTAAAAGTCAAAATCTCACGTACCTCGCGTCGTATATATTATGAATTGATGCCCGTTTTTGTGCCTCGTATGCAAGCGATTTTTGTTTGAAAATGCTAAAGAGACCTTGACCGTGAGTTCGTTTAGGCAAAACATAACACTCAGATTATAATAAAAAATATGTTCATTTCAATAGTTAGGGTTTATTTTATATTTACAGCAAATATATAAATTTAGTATCTTACCACAGTGCCCATATCAGTTATGAATGTCTTCTTCGTCGGGTGCATATGATTGGAGTCTACTTCTATTATCACTTGGTCTTCGTTTAGCCTCAACCTCGCTTTACAGAAGGGATACTTCGTCGAACATATCCAGATGTTGCTCCTATTGTTTAATTTTGAATATGTGTAACCATCATACAGTATAAGATCTTTCCCCCTTTGGGACCTGCCCATTTGGTAAGTCGTGGCACCTGTTAAGGCAAATAATAGATTAAACGTCTATTAGTGAACATTGCAGGTAATAACACTGGATGCAGACGCCTGCAATCGCTGTGGAAGCCTTTAGACTTTAGGAGAAACCAATGTACAGCAGCGGGCGTCCTTGGGCTGATCATGATGATGACATCCATTTGCCCTTGCGGGATTCGAACTCGCGACGACCGGCGTAATAGTCAGGAGCTCTAAAAATATACAGCGTCTTCATACGTGGTCTACTATTAGCAATAAATGATTTGATTTGATTAGTTATCTATAAGATAAATTTTTGAATCAACAGACAAAGGTCTAGCACATGTTGGTGCAGTAGTTGAAGTCAAATGGTTAACCTTACAATCAAATGATACGTAGTTACAAAATGGTCGGTATTATCCCCCATTGAACTACCATGAAGGTTACCGTCATCATGAGTTAGATGTTGTGTCCTTTTTTGTTTCGTATGTGCAAACTATTTTCGTTTAAAAGTGATAAGGCAGCAGTGACCTCAACTGTATCTACGCGCCGCCCATAGCGTAAGTTGCTCAACATTATGCAATATGTTCTACCGAAGCCAACGTCTTTGCATCACACTGCAAGTACAGACACTCTTATGTTTTGACACACTAAGCTAAATGAAGAACAGTTAGTGAACAACAAGTAACTGTAGTAATGGCATCTAATTCTATAAGCGTAAGTGAAGTACCTAAAATTAAAAAAAAAAAAACTGTGAAAGCACTCCGGGAGTGCCGGCAGAAGTGAAAACTAGAATATCAACGTTGTGCATTTTTGATTTTTTGGAATAGTTATTATCAATATAAAAGTACTATCATTTTTGTGATAGAATACAATAATAATAATAATAATAATACAATAATTATAATAATAATAGTATAATATTTTTATAGAATACAATATTTATTTATTGCGCTATCGTACACAAACATTACAATTTATATTATATTAAATTACATTAAAAAGTTTATCTCTCAGAAAAATCAACTAACATCCATAATTTCGCCAACCGTCTTACGGTTTTTCGATCAGCCCACGTGTCCTGACGCGAGTTTCACATTTTTCCCCCATCCCACAAAAGTGCTCAACGCCGCTAAAGAAGTTTTCACTTCATAAACTTGTGAAAACCGCTAGGCGATGAACCTTCCCGCGTGCTGAGGTCGTACCTATGCTGATGGGGCTACAAATAAATAAATATGCGCCAGTCCACACACCAATTGTCGTGGTTTCGAAGTAAGGAATTTTACTTCCTTGTGTTACGAATACCAGCCAACGATTATGACGGGGACGTCTCCCATAAATACTTAAATATCCACGACTCAGGTCCAAATATTCGTGCTCATCACACAAACATTTGCCCTTGCGGGATTCGAAGCCGCGCGACCGGCGTACTAGTCAGGAGCTCTAACCAATACACCAATACACGCGTCGTCATACGTCGTCGTACTATAAAAAGAAACATTTAATCTTCTACCTAAATTGTTATGTTAATAAATATCCAGTAGCATAACAGTACTGGAAACTGCGAATAGATTCGAAATAGTAAGTAAGTCACATAACAACTTATACGTCCACTTGTGACGTTATTTGGTGTAAATAAATAATGTTCACTACCAAGTTTATAAGTTGTTTTAGGGATTGAGACAATAAATATAAATAAAGACTAAATTGTTTATTAATACAATTTGGGCCAGTGATATAATATAAGGAACTCAAATTAATGTCTCCGAGTACAGTACAGTAATTAAATTCTTGAAGTTACATAACTTTTCTTCGGAGGATGTGAATGGCCAGCGGCCAACTCAACGATCACGTTAAAACTATTAACCTTGATTTTGGCTTTACAGGAGGGATAACTTGTTGAGCAAAACCAGGACGTGCCCTTTCCTTTATATGCATACGTATATTCACGGAACAATATAAGGTCTTTCCCTCTTCTCGACTTCACCAGTTGGTAGCCTGATAAGTTTAAAAATATTATTTTATATCATAACTATCTAAATTTAGAATCAAGCTGAGATTCATGGCTTATATTGACTTCCACCTTTATAGAACAACGTGCTTTAGAGAAATAAATGCGACCGTGCAAACTTTGAATCCAGTAATCAATATTAGTTATTATTCCACATAACACTACTATCAGGCACAAAAAACATACAGCTTAGAATGAAATGTATAAATGTTTTAATACGTAGGTACGTATAGTTATTAGTGCACCAAATGTTATAAACGCTTTGTATACTACAGTGTTTGACCCTTTACGTAATGATTGTCTTAGTATGATTGAGATCTACATCTATTTTGACTTTGTCTTTATTCATTATAAATTTCACCTAGATAGTTTTATTCATAATATAGTATTTTTGAGTCTTATATTCCACTGATAGGCAAAACTCCATTAATATTTATCCACTGCATATGACTTTCTGTCCTTTTCAAAGCCTTACGGATATGATTGATAAACTTTGCGACAGTGTTGAGCTTTGAGGTAGAACGTAAAAACGTTTCAGGAAATTAAAGAACATAACTCGATAAAGGCACTTAGATATATTTTATGGCACAAATTTAGAAGCAAATTTTTACTAGGTAAGTCAGACTTATCGAAAAATATAAAGAACAAAAAAAACTAACAATATAGATGCCAGAAAATGTGCAGGGGTTATACAAGAATATACTGGCAGTAAAATGAGTGTTTCAAAAACCGTTATATCTTGAATCAGATCATAGTTTCTTTCGCAAACGAAAATTATAAGATATTTTTCCTCCACTTTCACTTTTCTGCGAGTGTCATGTCCTTAACAAGCTTCCTGAAAGCTTTTCTTACTTCTGAAGTAATTTATTATGACATTCTTTGCATCTTTTTACATAAAGTCAGACATGTGGCCTGTTTAAGTTTGTTGAAGAGCTATCAGACTTGACTCGTGATTGATTCATGTGTACCATCATTATTAGTACTATGTGTATGAATATCTTTAGTATGTATATGAATATGGTATTTATGTATAAGAAGTATGTATGTTTACTATCATTATTTAATTGCCACATTGTACACCTTTAAATTTCTATTTATTAACGTCAAGCTCTTTCTGTTGTCCCTTTATTACTTTCTTCGCGCTGACCTCTTCTCTGTTATGACCTGTGGTTGACTCGTAGAGATTGCTTTTAGCATTATTTCCGTGTATGTAACTGATGATGCGGCCTCTTCTGTTTGCTGTATATTTATTAACTCCGAGGATGTGTATGCTTTGTGGAAATCTCAACGATCTTTTTGGAGTTGTTCAGTTTGATTTTTGCCTTGCAAAAAGGAAAGTTGGTCGAGCAAATCCAGTCACCCATGTTCCCTGTGTTGACATACGTATATCCTCGATACAATATGAGGTCCACTCCGCCTGGAGACTTCACTATTTGGTATCCTGATAAAATAAAACAGGTTCAGTAGGGTCTCTTGAAGAAACGGGTGGGAACGATGTCTTTCTCAATTTTAGTATCTCAAATAAGCAATGGCCTATAAAGATATCAACAAAACTTTGTACTTTGTATAGACTCTTCATCTCGAGGAAACACTAGTTCGTAAAATAGCGTAGCGAAGACTGGATGACAAATGACAATTTCATGCAAGAGAGTCCTCATTGGTGTAAGCAGTGTAAGAGACTAAGGGTAAGAGCAAAGGCATAAATAAACTGCAAATGGATGTAAAATATATAAGTTTTTGTATTTTTAGCGTTTATCAAATCGTAACAAACAACCTCTTCTTAAGTATATCTCACTGATTATGGGCCGATTTTACCAACGTCAGATAAGTCTTATCATACTTAGGCCTGAGGCCGTACTCTGGACACAAAACCCGATCCAATGAATATACCCATCCCTGTCACTCATACCGGGCCGTGTACGCGTGTGACAGGGATGGCTATAGTCATTGGATCGGGTTTTGTGTCCAGAGTAAGAGGGCTGATTTTACTAACGTCAGATATGATTTATTAGTCTGAGGCCTGATTATCCCACGTCAGATAAGGGATATTTACATTACGCCTAATTTAAGTACGTCACCTATTTGCCAGCAATCATTTAGGTAAATAAATGTCATTTCAAAATCGGTCGTTTTATACTTATTCAGTCGAGATAAGTCTTATCTGACGTTAGTAAAATCAAGACTTAATAAGTATAAAACATCAGATTTTTTAATGCCATTTTTTCTACTGTATTTCATTCGACGAATATTCCATTCCTGACGTTGGTAGACTCAGGCCTAAGGCACAAAATACTTAACAGCATTAGAGAACAAACAAATCTAAAGATTAGACGTAAATGAAATGATATCTGTCATTTCACAAGGAAGTATTTTTTTTGTTGAATGAATGTTAAAAACATCGACCAAGTGCGAGTCGAACTCGCGCAGGAAAGATTCCGTATCTTCTATGTATTGTAAGCACTTTCATTGCCCTAAAAATAACTTATAAAACATGATTGCCTTTAATAAGGATTTGATTCTCTGTAAATAACAAAATATTCGAAATTATGAGACATAACCGGTTCTATCATTTGATGACGATAACTCACAACTTAAGATTTTTATGCAACTTAAAAAGTTTTTTTAAGTATCCAGTACTACCTTGAAAGAGGGTGTCCTCAAATCAATGTCCAAGTCGACTTAAACAAAAATTTGCCTTTAAAAATTAACTTTAAAAAAAGTAAAAACCGACTTCAAAACCAAAATGCTCTAAAAAGTCTTAAATAAACTCTTGACTATTGAAAGGAAAGGTGGGTTCTAGGCAAACAATTTCTTTTTGGAGTCGGTGCTGTGATAGTTGATGCTTGATGGTCAAAGTGATGGCACCGACTCCAAAAAGAAATTTTTTGCCTAGAACCCACCTTTCCTTTCAATAGTGAAGAGTTTATTTAAGACTTTTTAGTGCATTTTGGTTTTGAAGTCGGTTTTTACTTTTTTTAAAGTTAATTTTATTTCTTCATTTTTAGAGATTATAGGAGAGGGGGGGGGGGGTTGCACCTTATGACTCTGTTTTTTAAGAAGCTACAAACTACCTATTATAAATTATTTAATTATAATTACTGAACTTCTAAGCGTTAAGGAGTTCCACCATCAGCTCAGCCCCACAAGATGTTGACTATCAGACGTAACAACACGTCAACATTAAGATTCTAGTAAAGAAACACTATACGTGCCTTTAAAATTTTAAGGTTTTCCTAGATTACACCAAGTTCCCATCATCAGATCCCAAGTTGGAAAAAATGGGACCAACTAGAAGGTATACCCTCTAAGTAGGCGAAATTTTTTTTCGAATCGGTCGACAAACGACTGAGATATGAGGTAACAAACATACAAAAAAAAAAAACATACAGTCGAATTGATAACCTCCTCCTTTTTCGAAGTCGGTTAAAAACTGAAAGTTACAGAAGCAGGTCACTTTATCGAAAAATGTAAGAAACCTCAATAACAATTTTCTAGCACCAGAAGTCTCTGGACGGACATGGCGAAACTATAAGGACTCCTTGTTGGACTACGGAACCCTTAAAAGCTAAATTTCTCGACCGGGCGCGGATCCTAGTTTCTTCTGTAAACGATATCTGTCGCAATATTCCTTCCACTTTTTCTTCGCTTCGCGTCCTTAACAAGGTTTTTGACTCCTTTTGCTTTCTTCTGAAGGTATTTAAGGCGTTCCTTTTTTCTTTGTTCTTCCCATTTCTGTGGGTCGTTTTTAATTCGCTGGTATCTAGCGCGCTCAGTTTCTCTTTTTTTTAATTTAACCATTAGCTCTTTTGATTGTTTCGTCTCACTGGTCCATATCTCCGCAAATAGTTCTTCTAAAATATAACGAGGAAAAAGATAATGAGTGCAAACATTTTGTCGGCAACAACACTGACATTTACTCTACCGAAAGTGCCGCCAACTTACTGAAGAATGACAGCATGACGCACGATCGAAAAAGGTTGCCGTTTATTTACAAAAATATCACTTTTGGCTTTCTCTATATTAGCCGCAACTACATAATATCACAATAAAATATTTGGTTATTTAAATAAAAAAGTAAAAACCGACTTCAAAACCAAAATGCACTATGGTTTTGTAGTCGGTTTTTACTTTTTTTTAAAGTTAATTTTATTTCTTCATTTTTAGAGATTACAGGAGAGAGGGGTGGGAAAATTGCACCTTATGACTCTATTTTTTAAGAACCTACAAACTACCTTTCACAAGTTTTGTCATTATAATTACTGAACTCCTAAGTGTTAAGGAGTTCCACCATCAGGTCAGCCCCACAAGATGTGGACTATCAGACGTAACAACAAGTCAACATTAAGATTATAGTAAAACAAAACTAAACATGCCTTTAAAATTTGAGGGTTTCCCTCTCCGTTTCTCGATTACACCAAGATCCCATCATCAGATCCCAAATTGGCAACAATGGGACCAACTAGAAGGTACACTCTTTAGGAAGGCGAAAAACAAATTTCGAATCGGTCGACTAACGACTGTGATATGAGGTAACATAGATACAAAGAAAACATTATCGAATTGATAACCTCCTCCTTTTTTGAAGATTACCCAACTAATAGGGAAATTAACGCCGAATTGCATTCTCCTACTCATACCTTAGGGGTATAGATAAATAAAATGACATTTAATTGCTCTCCTTCCTTACTACCACCGATAAATAAATATGGATTACATAAAAAAATGGACTTCCACATTATAATCATTTACTGATCAAATGAAAATAGCCGGTGTTTGGCAATACGCCTATTAAAAATTGCTTACGATATTTTTAATACCAATTGTGGTAACACTGACTTGTACCGGTAGAAATGACATTTTCAAAGCGACAACCAGTATGCTATACATAAACATACAATACGTATCTGTACATTTACATCAATAGTTCCATTTTTAACTATTCTTCAGATAATTTGGTGGAATAATATTCATTCGGAGTATATTATCTTAAGATAGATACAAAATCTTGAATATTTTAATAGAAACAACTAGATTTAATATACTTACTGATAGCTTTATTAGTTAACATTAAAAAAACGTTAAAGGAAATACTTATTATTCTCTCAAGCATATGTGAACGCGACACAATATAAATTATATTAGTATGCGGTTGCTTGCAACCGCCCATGAGTTGAGGCGTTAAGGGGCTACCCGGATTTTTAGCGCGCTCACTAGCGCCACTTTAGCAGAAAAATCATAACTCGTTAAATTAAAGTCCAATCAAAAATCTGGTAGATAGGATTGTAGTACAGGTTCTATAGTTTATTTAGTACGTTGAAATGTTTCTAAAGTAGTTTACTGTAGTTAGAGTTAGAAAAACTGCTAAATATGGCCACTTTTAGCATTTTTGCTAACTGTAACTGCAGATAACTCTGTTTAATTGAACTTAAACATTGTGTCTAAACCACATAATCAGAGCTACAATCGTATCTACCAGATTTTTGATTGGTCTTTTATTTACCGAGTTATGATTTTTCTAGTAAAGTGGCGCTAGTGTGCGCGGTAAAAATCCAGGTAGCGCCTTAAGCTAAATTGGGACTGGGTATTATATAGGTAACATTTCACATCGTGTCAAAAATATTTAAACTCGAACATATGTACCATCAACATCCATGACAAATTGCCTAGGTGGGTGAGTATGTTCGTTGTAAAGTTCCGATATATTTCCGTCGTCATCCAAAGTTAGTTTCGCTTTGCAATAACGACTCTTTTTGGAACAAAAGTACCTTCTTGTCTGGATTTTCGATTTGCTGCTGAACGTATAACCTCCAATCAAAATGTGGTCCATGCCCATTTGGGACTTCACTATGCTGTATTGCACGCCTGAAAAGTAAAGGCAATTTATATTAAGTTTAACTACTTGTCAGTTATCCAAACAGGGTGCCCCAGCAAGAATAGAAACACAAAACAAATTTATCATGACTAACAAATGAATTTCATGTCATGAAGTGACAAAAGTTTTGCTTCAGATTTCAACCGCTGATTTGAAATCTGAATATATATTTTTTTCAATTAAAAGCTCATTCGAATGTTACACAGTTTTTAAAAATACATTTACATCACAAGCACATAAAAAAACATTGGACTGAGATAGAACGTGCATCGTGATTTTGCATTAAGTCAATGTTGTACAAACAACATAGCTTAGCTGAGATTGGCCACAATCGCGGGACAATATTTATACTAGTCAAGTTTGAGCGCAATACACGCTTGCGCGTGCGCTCTCTGTTTCTTAACTCACATTGTTTCGGGGAGACGACAATCCGACACGACCAGTGAGAGATAGGTTAAAGACCTATTGTTGACTGGTAGAGAATGATTTTAGCATTAAGTCTGCCATATGTACCTTTTGTTTGTGCATGAAGTGTTTTAAAATAAAATAAAAATAAAGACTTTACGGATTTATTTCGCGCACATTTTTATTAAAACTATATGCCTGACGTTTCGAATGCTTTACAGTATCCGTGGTCACAGGCAAGACTAAGGTGATATTTGTCATAACGTCATCATCATCATTATCAGCCAAAGGACGTCCACTGCTGAATATAGGCCTCCTCCACGGTTTTCCATAGCGACCGGTTGTGACCGGTCTGCATCCAGTGTGATCCTGCGATCTTTACAAGGTCGTCCATCTTGTCGGTGCAAGTCCCGCATTGTCATTACATAGTTGTGGAAAATGAAACTACCATCACTCATAATATTAAATTATGTTCCTATCCACGCCGAAAGAGCTTGATGTGTCTTGAGATCTAGAAGTATCTGCTATTGCTCGGCTCATCGAAACAATAGGTACCCATGCTGGGACTTTCCAATCATTTTCTCTGTAGAAAGTATTCCACTTTTTGCCATCTTAGTCTTGCCATGACCATGGATGCGTAAAGCATTCGAAACTTCAGGCATATAATTTAAATAAAATGTGCGCGTGAGTAGTATTCGCGTAAACTTAAGGACCAAATAGATAGGTTAAAATCAAAACGCAAAATCTTAGTCGCAGGGGAACCCCTAGTAGTATTTAATGCCAAAGATGTTGGGTTCCGAAGATTGGACAACTGACACGTGACATCTTTTTAAAACACTGAATAGTTTTCTGTTGGATAAACATAACTATCGAATATTCAAAGATTTTAATAAATGTACACATTTCGTATATTAACATTAAATCCTGACAAGAGTTCCATCGCGCAGTTTCATATACCCTCTGGCCGCATGGCAGTGTTCGTTGTTCAACATAGTGATGGCGCCATTTTCCATTTTCAGCCTTGCTTTGCAGTTTGGATTTTTGGTAGAGCACACCCAAACTGCGCTCTTATTATTCTGAGAAAAGGTGTACCCATCCACTAAAATTAGGTCCTTCCCTTTTTGTGAAGACACGAAATCGTAGCGTATATTCAGGCCTGGCGGAAAATCATTCATCGGTAAGATATGTGTGTCATAAACTAAAATAGCGTCTAAACTATATTTTCTTAATTATCTGCGAGGGTAAGACTATTTTTTATGGACTGACAATTCTATATTAACAAGCTATCGAGCTTGTCTTAAATCATAAACTAATAAATGAAACTGATGTCCGTTTGGACAGATAAGTTTTAGATTGAAGACCAAAGACGTAGCGTAGGACGTCCACCGACATGATGGACAGGCGATCTTGTAAAGATCGCAGAAACTAACTGGATGCAGACCGTTTGTGATCGGTCGGAAATTATTATGATGATGATGATAAACTAATAGGCTTATAACTCCAATTTTATGTTTATTCATACATAGATAGATAGCTTAATTGCACATAATATACATTTATTTACAATTTTGTTTTTAAGAAATGTACAATTTAGGCGGTTTTACCGCTATAAGCGATCTCTTCCCGACAACCTTTGGTTAAAGAAATTATGAGTAATTAAAAGTCATGATCAAACTGGATGCAGACTGTTAGTAATCGGTGTCTGTGGAAAGCCGTGGGGGAGGCCTATGTTCAGCCGTGGACATCCTTTGACTGATGATGATGATGACGATGAGTCATCTAGTAATAAAGCTTATACAAAAAAAACACCTGAATTGCACTCTCAACATTAAGTCAGAGGGCGCCATTTAGCACTTGAAAATTTTCAACGGTAACTTGTAAATTCTGGGTGGCTTAGTAGGATAGAATACAACCGGAACGGTGTTTCAGCGATAAAAATATTTACAGGCGAGTCTGCGACATTTCTTTTCGCATAACAATTACTTTTATGAGACAAATATCCATCTTATATTCATTATATTTCAATGGGTGCGCCAAACGGTAAACGGTTTTTGTAGACACATACTCAACAGAAAATTCACTTTTGCGTGGAACTGATTGTCTTTAATTTTAAATTAATGAGCTTACAAATCCGAGTTTATGTTAATTCATCTAGTAATAAAGCTTTAAATACTAATACAATACTGAGGAATTACACTCTCAACATTACCTCAGACGGATTATATAGCATTTGAAAATTTTCAACAAGGTCTTGCAAATTCTGGGTGCCTAGTAGGATAGCATTCGTATAACATGGGGTTGCGGCGATTGAAAGATGGAGATCAAAGTCCTTGACATTTTTTCTCTCATAACAATTAGTTTTCTGTTAGTCAAATATGGCCATCGAATCTTCATTAGATTACTATGGGTGCTCCAAACGGTATCTTACGCCTTAAATCCTGACAAGAGTTCCATCGCGCAGCTTCATATACCCTCTGGCCGCATGGCAATGTTCGTTTTTTATCATAGTGATGACGCCATTTTCCATTTTCAGCTTTGCTTTACAGTTAGGATTTCTGGTAGAGCATACCCAAATTAGGCTCTTACAATTACTTTGAGAAAAAGTGTACCCCTCCACCAAAACAAGATCTTTCCCCTTTTGTGAAGGCACGATGTCGTAGCGAATATTCAGGCCTGGGAAATAAATCATCAGTTAGAAGATATGTATGTGTAACACTTTTTTTATGGACAGATGTTTTATTATTATTAGTATTAACTATCTCATACGAAATCTTACTGTAACCGCAACAGAAAGTTCACATCTGTGTGGAATGAAATGTCTTCAATAGTCAACTAGTAAGCTCGTAAACACATTTTTATGTTTATTCATCAAGTATTGAAAGGTTACATACTAAAAAAAATACAGAATAATAATACTCTCAACATTCCCTCGGACGGCATCTTAAAGATAAAGATATTTATTTACTAAACATGTGTGTACATAAATGATGACAACAAAACTTTAGCATCAACATGTTCTGCCAACATTCGGCGTGTAAAAATGTGATTAAAAGCGAACAAATTGTATTCAAATATTCAAAATGCAGACACAATACCATCAAGTCATAATTAAATAACAATAATTGATAAAAAAAAGAAACAATGTCACATTAAATTATATATAAAAATGACAAAATTTGTCATCTAAAAATTCCTGTACATTATAATAACATTTGTCGACCAAGATTACTTTAAGTTTATTTTTAAAAAGGTCCTTATTCAAAAGCTTCAAGTAATTGGGTAGTTTGTTGCAAATTTTAGGGGCCATGCATACACAACTTTTACTTAACAATGCTGTTTTCGAAGGATGTAAGCATAAACGGTTTCCACCACGGCGATTGCGCACGTATATATATCAGCCATGCGCTCAAATAAATGAGGGTTGCATTTCAAAAAAAGAGCGGTTTCCAAAATGTATAATGACGGAAGTGTCAAAACCTTATGCTTTCTGAACATACATTTACACGTATCAGTAGTTTGTGATCTAAACATAGAGCGAATGCAACGTTTTAAAAAGAAAGCATTTAAAAAACTAGGTCTTGCCAATTCTGAGTGCCTAGTAGGATAGAATGAGAAAACTCTGTTTATCTTTGCCAGTCGAATATCGTACACAATAATTAAATTACATTTAAAATAATATCAGTAAAATAATCCATTAGCTTTTTGGTTTTAAAAGATCTCAGTGTTTGATGTCGAATAACCTGTGAGTTGTGAACTTTGTGTTTATCTTATTTTAAATCGAAGCATTTCGTTCAAAATAAATGTCAAGATTGTTAACAATATTCAACAAGCATAGGAAAACGGATTTTACGACACAGAGTTTCAGCGATTTAAAGATTAGAATCCAAATCTGCTTTTTTTTTTGAAACAACAAGTCAAATATGGCCATTGAGTTTATTAAATTTCTGTGGGTGCGGCAATCGGTATATGTAAAATATATCCTTTGCAACTAAATCCTGACAAAAGTTCCATCGCGCAGTTTCATATACCCTCTGGCCGCATGGCAGTGTTCGTTGTTCAACATAGTGATGACGCCATTTTCCATTTTCAGCCTTGCTTTGCAGTTTGGATTTCTTGTGGAGCACAACCAACATGTACCCTTATTCCGAGAAAACGTATACCCGTCCACTAAAACTAGATCCTTCCCTTTTTGTGACGTCACGATGTCATAGTGTATATTCAGACCTGATGGGGAAAAAAATATCAGTAAATAAGCAACGTCAAGAACAGCATACAGTTACTTCTAAACAGTTTCAAAATTGGCTTGTGTTTTTTATTTATGAATAGCTGCTTAGGTAGTAACTTGATCTATGTTATCATAAAAATGTTTATTCACTGGATTGTTTGTAACCATCCATGAGTGTTAAGGAAACTTTTCAACTAATGTTAGTTTAGATAGATAGATAACTCTTTATTGCACATTGCATACATTGATTTACAAAATCGTTTTAAGGAAATGTACAATTCAGGCGGTCTTATCGCTACAAGCGATCTCTTCTAGACAAGCTTTAGTTTAATACCTAATAAATAACTAAAGGAACGAGTGACACAACATATGATTACAAGTATGCGACAAGTGGACATTCCCAGCCCTATTGTCGGCAATGACCTATACCCGACGTAGGACATGTATAAATCTAAATTTTGATTTAATAAACAACGATAACCTTCATTGCTCGACTATTTCTTGCGTCACTACAAGTTCTCAAAATGATATTTAGTGCACTCGGTAATAAATAAATAAACAAATAAATATGCGCCAGACAAGACACCAACTGTCGTTATTTCGATGGAATATTCTTCCTTGTGTTACGAATACAAGACAACTATTTTGAAAAAATATAAAATGCATATAAACACCCATGACTTAGATACAAATGTTTGTGCTCATCACACGACTATTTGCCCCTTGCGGCCTTCGAACAACGGCGGCGTAATAGTCAGAAACGCTTACCACTAGACCGAACGCGACGTCAAACCATAAGATTTTCCAAACATTTCATACTTTCTGTACCTACGGAATTTAAGGAGGTCATCAGAGGCGTATAACCGGCAAAAATAAAAACGATAGGAGCCAAACTCTTATAAATGATGATGATGATGATGTTTTATTTCGGTAATCAAATAGCCTGATTCATTTCATGACCCACCCACCCATGCCTTCCTTGATAGTTAGTGTCAAAAGTTTTACCACTTTTACCTTTGCAAGAAACTATATCACATTGAGCCAAATTAAGGTAACTATAATAAACAATAATAATAAATAATTAAGCGCCACACAACACACCACTTGTCGTGGTTTCGAAGTGAGGATCTTTTTCTTGTGTTACGAATACCAGACAACGATTAAGAGACGAGTGCCACCCATATATGTATATAAACATGTAAATATACATGCAAACATCCGTGCTTCACATTTACCCTTGCGGGATCCGAACCGCCGGCATAGTATTCAGAATCTCTAACCACCACCAACCGCGTCGTCAGGATTTGATGTGCTCGTTTGAACCTTATACCTAATGTTGACGCTAAAGTTCAACATAATTTCGTATCTAGATGTGATAATCAGAGCATGCAACAGTAAATACACTTTAGCGTGGACTGGAATGTCAAAATTTAAAGAGTATTTTACTTACATAGGCTAAGTTCAAATTTGTTACTAACATGTATATGGACCACGGTCGGAAATAAATTTCTGCCATTCATTCATTCATTATTCAATTGAAAAAGCTACTAAGCCTTCATTATACTCATAAATCCAACGATTTCATTAATTTAATATACAATATTCACAACATTAAACATAAATAAATGTTGTGGGATTACACTCTCAACATTCTGTCGGTCGACATCTTGGTCAACACTTGAAAAAATTCAACAGGGTCTTGAATACTTAGGATTTGCTTTCTCTCTGTGTCCTACTGAATAGAACTCATTACGATATGAAGTTTCAGCGATTTTCACTTTCAGCGATTCGGTTAATCCGCAATATTTCTTTCATATCGCCATCCAAATTATTTATCTGATTTCCATGGGTGTGTTCATACCGGATAGATATTTCTCACATGTTTTAAATCCTTAAAAAGGTTCCATCGCTTAGCCTCTTATACCTTTTAGGCGGATGGCAGTGTTCGTTGTTCAACATAATAATGACGGCATTTCTCATTTTCAGCTTAGCTTTGCAGTTTGGATTTTTAGTAGAGCATACCCACATTATTCCCGTTGCATTCTGTGAAAATGTGTAACCGCCGACCAACACCAGTGTCTTCCCTTTTTGTGAAGTCACCAAGTCGTAGCGTACGTTCAAGCCTGATAAAGAAAATTATACATTAAAAATAAATAATCGTATTTTATTAAAAATTTAGATCGATCATAAATGAAGGTAAGAAAAACAAAATTATATGACTAATAATATTTATGTATTCAGTTATATTTACAAAAATCATCTTCTAATACAATATACGAAGTAGGATTTAGAAACGTTACAAGCAAGATAAACATTTTTTCAAATCCAGTAAAAGAAATATCACATACACACACAGGCACGCACGCACGCACGCAGGTGTGTGCGTGTGTACTATAGGTAGTTTTTGCTTGCTATTAAGTTTTATCTAAAGTTTGTTCCTTGTGGAACATTAACTTCTAGTAGCTAAATATGTCTCAAATTGCTCAAGATAATTGTTTATACCAAAATGAATGTTGTTTCAAATGTATGTTATTTTCATGACATCACTACAGAAATATAGAGTAGACGTAACCTTATTTTTAATCGTCATTTCGGAAGGTTTTAAAATGATAACTTTTATTGCACAAAACATCAATTAAACTACAAATTCGTTTAAAGGAAATGTACAACTTAGGCGGTTTTATCGCTACAGGCGATCTCTTTCAGACAACGTTTGGGTAAATAAATTATGAGTTTTAAAGGAAGATCTTGATTATATATATACATCATTTGAAGTATTTAGAACAAGACAAATCTTTTTTTTTGTTCTTTGCCGTTCCAACATCAATTGTTTTTAATTCAGAATCCTTAAAAAATACATGAACAACGCAAACTCAGATCGGCTAGTCATAAAATAATAGAGCAACAAACAATACACAATGTGTCCCTGGATAGAGTACAATCAGGATTCAATTCAATATCTTTATTGCATGTGATGCCCTGCAAGAGCGTTGCAAAGATTCTTAACTTATACTTATTCAACATACAATATTTAAAATATTTGATGAACAATATTAATTACAAATTGGAATACTTAATTACAAAATGAAATATTTATATTAAATTATTACATTCATTAAATTGTATTGTAAGATTGAATAGTATTGTAGTTTTTTAGGTGGTGTCTTTGTGTGTGGATAGTAGGTGGAAAAGGAAAGGTTTTTTTTTTACTTTTTTGTTTCATATTAGTCCTACTTTCACCTGCTTGCCAGATTGTACTTTATCCAAGAACACATTGTGTATTATTTGTTGCTCTATTATCTTATGACTAGCGATCTAAGTTTGCGTTGTTCATGTATTTTCGTTCATCACATATAGTTCATCCACGGACATACTGTATATTTATAGTAGAGAACGCACATCAATACTACTATCATTACTATGGAACGCTAAGTGTAAGTTTATGTGCAAAAAACGAAGATATTCGTCAATACCATTTTAATCATTATTATTATAATAATATAATATCTATTTCCTAAAACAACCTATATGTAGAGTAATATTTTGCTTAAATATTGTTTAATGTATTCTATGCTATTATTAAAAAATATTAACATCAAGATGTATGTATATTGATACCCGAATTCCGATGTATAATAAACATAATTAAATGATAAATAGTTATGTATAACTATTGAATTAACGAACACTATCAACAACATTTCATCAGCCTTCTACAGCCATTTCCTGTGCCGTGGAAAACCTCAGTGGCGGCCTATGGCCTAATGATGATAATAACGGAGGACGAGCTGTTTCATTGATAATAACCTAAACAATGATGATAATATAAATGTTGTAAAAAACAACTATTACCAGTATGATGCATTATCTGTTTTTTTTCTGCGCTCGTTAGTAAAAAGGCGTTGACGTCATAACCTCCAACAGCGTCATTTGAAATTTATATATTTTTACCACTTGTCGTAAGTCAAGTAAAAACATGTACATGTATATACACACGTATATCCTTCAAGGGTGTTAGAACAAATAAATATTGTTTAGTGTAGTGAATAGCGTCTACGAAAAGACAAAGACAAGTCAATTCTGTTAAAGACGCTTGCTCTACCCCAAAACCAAAATATTAACCTAGGTTTGTACGATGGAAATAAAAAACATACGTGCTACTTAATAGTTAGTTAATGCACCGTCGGCAGCTATGACTGCATCGCATCGCGAGCGCATAGACCGCACAAGCATTTCGCACAAGTCTGAACCTCGCAGTGAATCCCAAACTCTTTCACAGTGCGCAACCCAATTTTCTCGAGACCTCTCATTTGATGAGTCCCACCGTCCGACCATCAATCCCCAGAGGTTTTCAACTGGATTTAGATCAGGGGAGCGGGAGGGCCAACGCACTATCCGAATATCAGGCTGTGCTTGGAGCCAGTCTTGCACCACACGGGCGGTATGAACGGGGCAGTTGTCTTGCATGAATATCAACTCTGGGACTTCAGTCTCCGGATATACCACGCGCGCAGTAGGCATCATAGACTCCTGGAGAAGCTCGAGGTAGGACTGCTCAGTAGCTCTCCCAGGTAAATCAACGAGCTCTCCTGGCCCAGCAGCACTCATCCACCCCCACATATTCACTCGCATTAAGTTCAAGCTCGTGCCTGGGTTTATCTTGCGTGCTTCATACCGAGAATTGTCCACACGCCATATGGGCAGACGTCCAGTTTGGTTAGATATGAAACCTATTTCGTCGGCAAATATGGCATGAGAAAAATCAAAATCACGGTATGTTCGAGCGAATCGGAGTCTTGCTGCTTTAACTTCGTCCTTTATAGTTATTTTTCTAGCAGTAACTCCTGCCCGCTGAAGAGCCCTTCTCACTGTCTTCAAGCCGCAGTCAAATTGCTGGGCAAATACCCGCGTAGGAATATATGGATCCACAGCGTAGTGGTTGACCATTGCTTGAACTTGTTCGTCGCTGATTATGCAAGGATTATGTCGCCGTGGTCGATCTTCAAGACGTCCCTCTTCCTTGTGTCGGCGAATCCACAGACGGACAGTGTTTCTCTGCGAAAAGAAAACACATTAAATATTTTGCTTCCAACATAAGTAAAGAACAAGTATCGGCTATATGGACTGCTAGTAACCATAGTATCTAGATATATTTTAATGCTAAATTAACATGATAGGTCGCGCAAACGCGAAACGAACGAGGTGGTTAATTTGATTCTAATAGATACACGCCGAAACTAAGGGTTCCTGGTTGACAACGTACTTTACACTAACAAAATATAGTTAAAGAGCAACATTAAAAATACGAAATTTCTAACAGATAAGATTTGTAGTATAGAGTATTGGGAATAATTAATGAAAACTTACTGTGATTCCAAGTTCTTGCGAAATTTGTGAAACATTCCGGCCAAGTTCATGAAGTTCAATTATCTTTGCCCTTGTACTAGTTGAAAGATTCGCGGTTTTCAATCGACCAGACTCTGTCTCATCAGTGTCATAGTCATTTTTGTCTGCCGGTTCACTTTTTTCCGCAGATTGTTTTGCCGTCTCTTCATCAATCTCAATCTCAATCTCAAATTCATTTTCAGTATATTCTGTCTTTATTACCGTTTTGTCGTATGGTGTGGAATAAGCTGACGAATGGCCATCTTTATTTAACTCATAAGGCCGAGGATAGACTGTTTCAGCTCCTGTTGAATAAAATATGTTTCACTATCAGTAAATATTTACTTACAGCTTACCAAATCTTTAATAAAAATACACGTATTCTATTGATATCAGAAGAGTCTGATATATGTGAAAGTTGTATTTTCCTACAGTTTGTCAAAAATCTTTACATTTTTGACCCTGTATAAGGGTGTCGTTATAGTCAGTGACCCCAAATCAGGGTTTCTTAAATGATGTTTATTAAAAAAAAGCAAGTTTTATAAAAGAAAACCCGTTCACAAAAATTCAAAAAAAAACGAAACGATTGGGGAAACTCCCACCCTCGCGCGTAGCTACGAAATAATACTAAATAATAAGAATACGCCTTAGCTAGTAAGCTAAGAGACCTGGCGTTGGGAGTTTTGACTCGCTCGCTTGTATCGCTATAATAAACTGTTTTATTTTGGCATCAGTATCTTTTGCACAACCACCCACGAGACGGGCGTCGCAGACCAAAACAACACCCTGTATAATATCAAGCTAAGGGCATTTCAGTATGTTTTAAATATTTTTATTCAACTACCAAAAATAACCTATTTACTTCCTTATATCTACTTTCCTTAATGAAAAACATATGCATGTTTCAATATATATTTTTTAATGTCGACATAATTTTGCGAAAATATACAATTAACACTTTATTCATTGTTTTCATGATGTATTTTTTGTAAACAACGTAACAAAACGTCAAGTATTTACATAAATTTCATTGTTCAGGCAATAGACAGCGACAGTTTAAAATCGACATCGGTACAACATAGTAGAACATGTAAAAAATACAATGTAAAATTAAATAAAGTTATTAAAATTATTGTAATAAGTTTTATTATTTTATTTTAATTTATATTACAACCATTTAATGCGGGGTGTGTATTGCAATGCAGCTTTGAAAGTTTAGCAGCTTTGCTTTACTGTCAAATAAGCAATTCAGATTGCGATTTCGCATTATAATGATAATATTATCATATGTATTGATTATATTTGTTTACACTGAGTCGGAATTGAACTGCCTGGTAATTGAACTGATTAAGTTGGATCGCAATACGCGCCCGAGTCTACTAAAACACTATCACACTTCTATTCTATTATGAATACAGGAGTGTGTGAGGATATTTGTTACCCCTTAACGCTTTAACTACTAAATGGATGTGGATGAAACTTAACAATAGTATAGCGTATATAATAGAAGAGCACATAAACTATAATTTACAATGATATTTTGTGCGATACGAATATTACGCGGGTGAAGTCTCGGCAACTGCTAGTGTGAAATAAAGAGTAATTAACTATTATTTTGTTGGTAATGAAGCGGCTAAATAGCGGCCTACATACGCTCCCTTATGTCATGCGTATGAGATGTTTGACATTGAGTTTAAACCAGACGTACTTTTAACGGTTTACATTCCGATAGATTGTATACTGTCGATTTATTGTATCGAACTACATACATATACTATAACTACATAGTTATAGCCTGTAACGTCTCACTGTTGAGCAAAGGCCTTACCCCAACTATGAGATAGTTCGAGCCACGCGGGCTCAGTGCGGATTGGTGGAGGGGTGTTTGCAAGGGAAGCGATAACCCTGCTGCCAGAAGTTATCAAGACGCCCATAGGGCCTCTGACTAGGTTTAACGACTCATATCAACTGATATCAGCCGAGAACAACGGCTTAACGTGCCTTCCGAAGCACAGAGATGCTAGTGATGTACGTCACTTATATGGTCGGAATGGTCACCCATCCAAACACGACCGCGCCGTAAGTTGCTTCACTTCGGTTTTACTACCAAAGCGCTGCTACCACTGCGCTACGAGCACCTCCTACTACACCAGTACATAACTACATGAACTGAAATAACTAGGTAAGTGAAGGATAAAGGACGAGTGAGAATTCCCATTTATCCTTTGTGTAAGGTTGACATGTAAGTACAAAAAAAAAACATGAATGCTAAACCTTGTCAAGCTCGTTCACGATAAATCGACAATTTACAATCTAACGAAATTAAAACCGTTAGATATATACATATATACATACATAATTTTGCGGACTTACAGTGACAGTTACACATAAATTCAATTATGACTAAAAGTAAGTTAATTCACCGTCGGCAGCTAGGACTGCATCGCACCGCGATCGCATAGAACGCACAAACATTTCGCAGAAGTCCGATCCACGCAGTGAATCCCAAACTGCCTCACAGTGTGCTACCCAATTTTCTCGGGACCTTTCATTTGATGAGTCCCACCGTCCCACCATCAATCCCCAAAGGTTTTCAATCGGATTTAGATCAGGGGAGCGGGAGGGCCAACGCACTATTCGAATATCAGGCTGTGCTTCAAGCCAGTCTTGCACCACCAGAGCGTTATGAATAGGGCTGTTATCTTGCATGAATATCAACTCCGGGACTTCTGTCTCCGGATATACCACGCGGGCAGTAGGCACCATCGATTCCTGGAGAAGCTCGAGGTACGACTGCTCAGTAGCCCTCCCAGGTAACTCAACGAGCTCCCCTGGTCCGGCAGCACTCATCCATCCCCACATATTAACACTTATTGAGCCCGAGCTAGTGCTTGGCTTTATTTTGCGCGCCTCATAGCGAGTATTGTCCACACGCCATAAAGGTTGACGTCCAGTTTGATCGGATATAAAACTTATTTCGTCAGAAAATATGGCATGGGAAAAATCGAAATCTCGGTAAGCTCGAGCGAAACGGACTCTTGCTACTTTAATTTCCTCCTTCAAAGTAATTTTTCTTGCGGTGATTCCTGCCCGTTGAAGTGCCCTTGTCACTGTCTTTACGCCGCAGTCATATTGCTGAGCGAAGACCCGGGTAGGAGTAAACGGGTCCACAGCGTAGCGGTTGACCATTTCTTGGACTTGTGCGTCGCTGATTATGCGGGGATTATGTCGCCGTGGTCGATCGTCAAGACGTCCCTCCTCGTTATGTCGGCGAATCCACAGACGGACAGTGTTTCTCTGCGGAAACAGAAACTTTGAATAGCTTGCCACGTAAAACAGTTATCGGCTTGTATTGCAGGAGTCCACAGCCATAGTAGCTAGACAGAGTCTTAAGTTCTTTTCCTTAGCTAGTCGAATATTGTGAGCAATCTGAACATTTCTAATAAACAAAATGATTCATTGTAAAATCAGATAAACACTTACAACCATCTTAGGTAATTAATAGTTGAACACTGAGAACTTTGAAATCAAATAGTTTGTTAATTTTATTCAATGCTATTATTTTACAGGTCATAAAAAGATTGTTTACAATATTCAACTAGCTATGAAAAACGGACTTTAGACAAATATAAGGCCGCTTTTATATGGATGCTCAGAGCAGAAGCCCTACGGCGTGGTCTAAGGCGCTTTGCAGACGAAAGGGCTGGCCGGTCTTTTTGACCACGCAGTAATAAAGACCGCTTCTGTCCGTCGTCGATGCCCGCAATGCCGCGACTGCTCGCCAGTACGCCACCAGTGCCCTTCAGGCACTTGCGGCGCGGTCTTTTTGCACTTCATTTGTGTTGGTAGTATAGCATTTCTTTTGCGCTATCGTTCGCGGTGAAATTGACCGGCCCGGCCTGCCCTGCCGTCTGCAAAACGCCTAAGTGGCCTCCGCTTGTAGTTTCAACTTGCGAAGAGCAGTGTTGAAGAGATATTCAAAACTTCAGTGACGTTAATTCACTAAGGTGCAAATTTTAAATTGAATTGTATACAAAAATAAATATTATTAACTGTTGATATAACATTTGACCGCGTTGAATTACATTATCTATAAGTATAGTGAAATAAAATAGGTATTTAGTCTAAACGCGGCTACTTTAAAAAATGAGTTTTGGAAAAGATTAAGTTCTGTATGTTACATAACTGCTTTTTAAGTTAAAAATCAAGAAGTGCGTTTTACAAAAGAAATAGTTTTTTTATTAAAAACACTTCTTACCGAGATTCCAAGTTCTTGCGAAATTTGTGAAACATTCCGACCAAGTTCATTAAGAGCAACTATCTTCGCTCTTTTGACAGTTGACAGATTTCGAGAGTCCGCTTCTTTTCTTATTCGAACAGTTTCTGTCTCGTCAGTATATGATACTTCATCATCATCGTCATTTGTATCTGCCGGTTCACTTTTTACCCCGGATTGATTTGGTATCACTTCATTAATCTCAACCTCAATCTCAAAGTCTCTTTCCAAATATTCCGTCTTTATTACTGTTTCACACTCGTACGGTGTGGCATAAGTTGACGTCTGACCATCTTTATTTGATTCAGCTGATCGAGGATAGACTGTTTGCGCCCCTGAAAGTAATATACGTTCAATATTAGTTAGTAAATTATTGACTGCTTATAGTACCTCAAAAAAAAACTTTAAATACTTTTTGTAGCAGAATAGTTTGATATTTTTTTAATATGTAGGAATGTAGTTCGTCAAAATCGTTTACTTTCAGATTGCCCTTCCCAGAATACTAGTGGTTGTAACGCTGCGCTATCTATACAATGTGTTATTTTAAACTTGATCAAATTTTTAGGGAGTGCTCTAATGATGGTTTTGAACAACTTTTGCTATGGGACCAACTTCGAAATCGAGCAAAAAAAACAGCTGTTCCATACAAAAACTCATTTCATCTCGGAAAAATGAATGGAACAGCTTATTTTATCTCGAAGATAATATACGGAACAGCAGTTACTTTCAATAGGTACATAAAATAAAAACAAAGCATGTTTAAATATATTTTATTGAATGTCGACGTAAGTTTGCAAAAAGGTATTAAAAAACACATTAATCGTTTTTCTGTAGAACAAAGCTCAATGTAATTTTGTGTGATTACAGTAATGGCTACCATCTATGGATCCATGATATTTAAAGGAATGAGTTATCTATACTAATAGTAATATAAAATGGTTTTAGTAATTTAAGACATCGTAGTTATATGTATGTTATAGTAATAATAAGAATATACGTAACTTTGTTTACTGTTTACATAACTTAAATAATACATAGTAAAATAAATACCTAATAGATATATTATCGATATCTTTCATCTACAATTGCTAAAGACCACAACACTAAAGACATCATTTAAAAAAAAAAGAATATGTTAAGTTGTGAACTCGTAATCCGAACGTTTTAGTTACGCTCTTGGAGAGTTTAAAACGCGCGGATCTAGGGAACTTAGGATCATAGGGGTCATGGACCATTGGACTTTTTAGAGGTATGTTATATAAGAACAAAAAAATACATTATATTCAATAATAATTAATTGGATAACTGTATCAATATATGTATAAACAAATATGTCAGGACTCGTCGACTCTTGTCGTGCGCACCAGCGAGGCGAGCACAGACGTAGTTGCTCCGTCTGCCACTCGATCTCACGATCTTCAGCGGCACCGGACGCGTTCCTCACAGATAGGCGCGATACTATTTACTTACCAGGAATAAACCTATGAAATTTAATGACAGTCCTCTTTAATAATTTTATATTACTAATAGTCTTAAGACCCTAACAATGGAAGTACCTACATGGAGCGAGGCCGCGTAGCCATTACGTATCGCTCCGATTGGGTTCCATTCACACCCATGGTTCTACCATAGCCACGCGGCTCCGAGGCTCCGCATGTGTCGAACCGCTTAAGCCAGATGCATTGCTCAGAAGTTGACGTAAACGCGGGATAAACAGCTACAGTCTTTTTTCGAGCAAAAAATATAGGTACTCCGCTTTGCGAAAATGTGTACTCCCTCATAATTTGTTACTGTTATCCTTAACTTGACCTGAGGAAATATAAAGGAATCTGAAAACTTAACAATACTTGTTTTATTAACAACTATTAGTGGATCCGAGGGCGAATCCGCTGGCTAAGTCTCTATCGATATAAAAAAGTAGGTAAACAATAAATTTTAAATGTAGAAAATACATTTCAATTATGTGTTATGTAAATTCAAAAAAGTAAACGAAACAAATAACTGACTTATCAAACGTAAAAAGTTATTAGTTTTTTTTTAGTTAGTGATTAAGTCATCATGACGTGTGCAATACCTAATTATAACAAAAACAAAAATAACTGACTCAGTACGTCACAACTTCGTACCGGTTTGTCTAAACCAACCCCCCTAACCCACTACTTATGAAGCCGCCAACACAGTTATACATATAAAAATCATGACTATCGCTCCACCAGTTCTCGAGTTATAATTGGTTTAACTTACTCAGCTTTATTTTATGTATACAATCGGAGATGACATCTCCTCCTAATTTATACATATAAAAGAAGATCGTACCAGTTACGCCACTGAACTCGAGAAAGGATGGACTAATATTGTAGATTTACATGTTGTTAGATTCGTCTTTGCCCTGACTAAAAGTGTAAAAAAAGTTAAGTTAGCCTGTAAACATCCCACTGCTGGGCAAATGCCTTACCTCAAATATGAGGTAGTATATGCTATACTCTACCACGCGGGCTTAGTGCGGGCTTAGGGTTGTTTGCATGAAAAGCAACTAACCTTGCCGTCAGCCTCATAGGGCCTCTGACTAGGCTTAACAACTACTACTGCTTAACGTGCCTTCCAAAGCACGGGCATGCTCGTTGTATGCGTCACTTTGGTCGGAGTGGTCACCCATCCAAAGACAACCGCGCCGTGAAGGTTGCTTAACTTCGGTATTACTACCAAAGCACTGCCACCACTGCGCGCTACGAGCACTTCAAATTAAAATATCAGTGCCGGACGAGACCGAGCTAGAAATACGCTAGTATGAATAAAATGCATAAAGATTATTATTTATTGACGTATTGCTTTAGCAAATACATATATGTTTAATAA
Source organism: Pyrausta purpuralis (assembly GCA_963924145.1). Lineage (NCBI taxonomy): Eukaryota > Metazoa > Arthropoda > Insecta > Lepidoptera > Crambidae > Pyrausta > Pyrausta purpuralis. The sequence continues at coordinate 29,577,167 of OZ001643.1, forward strand.
ATAGTTTTTAACAAAATACCATAATTTAGAACATTACAGAGACGCCTAATATAGGAAGAAACACAGGATTAATTGCAAACACTGTCAGGTTATTCTGATCGTGTTTTATGTATGGAATCATTAGGAGGTGCATTTAATAATATCACCATGTATTCTTTCTTGTGACGTAATCTTAAATGACGTTTTAAATTTCCTAAAGGCTGGGCCTGTTTGCTTAGGGTCGCCGAACAAAATATACATTGGTAAATGTTGTCATCTTGTGCTCGGAAGAAGTTCCAAATGCAAGTTAGCCTTCTCGCTGAAACTAAAAAGTACAAAAATAATAATATTAAGATAATGATATTAAGTATATCAAACAAGGCGCACATAAATACATACGTTCACTTATTGCAGGTTTATTACAATTATCCTTTATTTCTTGAATCAAGTCGGGATTAAGATCGCATTTATAACGCGCATCGTTTAATTCTGATGCAATTTTATTAATCTGCTCATCAAATTCATCAGACTCTCCATTACTGGCACTGTCATTATCAGACGACGTTGGTTCAGTTACTGTAAAAGTAGTTAACAATACATTAGTAAATTAACATACAAAATACTTTACAAATATGTGTCCAAATTCAAAATGTTCAAAGAAGTCAACACTCACTTTCTTCGGTATCCACATATGATACTTCAATCATCTGGGATGTTGTAGAACGGTTGATGAAGTCATTTTGTGATGCGTATTTCAGGATCATATCATATTCTATTATATGTTTTTTACTTATATGTCGATGCAAATTACTAACACTGTTACTAGCTAATGACAAAGTCCTTGAGCAGAAAATACACATAGTAGTACAATCATTAATTTGCTTGAAAAAATTCCAAATGCAGGACTTAGTAAATCTTTCTGTAATAAAATATAAAAAAAGACTTAAGGAATTAATAATCAACTGGACCGTTATCATGACTTTACGAAGGTTTTACTCGCTAGCGACGACGTAAAAACAGTATATGGAAAATTGCAGCGCCTCTAGCGGTTACTTGCAGAACTAAAATTTTCCATACACTTTACTAACTTAGTCGCTGGCTAGCGAGAATATCGCCAAAATCTCATGGTAACGGTAATGTATTAATTACAGTGCGACATGGACCTTTTGGCCACCGGCAAAAATCAGAACTACCTCTGTCAAATTCAAAAATGCAGTTGCCAGATCAATGTTTTAGACACATACATGTACAGTACTATTATAATCACTACCGTTCTCATTGGTCCCATTTGTCTTGGTCGGACAAACAATACAATGTAATAAATAAAAAGATCCTTAATAAAATAAAATGGACTCCCAGAATCAATCAAGGGACATTTTCTTGCGCTGGCTACCCTTATTGGAAGAAGGAAAGGCTCAAAAGGAGAAGCATCCAGAGCCGTAAAACGGAATAAAAAAAATAAAAAAAGGCTAGCGCCTGTCAATGTCACCTATTAGCCAGAAGATGGAGTTTTTACGCGGGAAACGAAAAGGGAATGACGGACCTTATTTCTTCGTTTTAGTAATTGGTTTTTTCGGGTCAATTATTGTGATTGTGTGGTGGAATTATCATGATAATTTGTTCTTTTGAAGAAAACAATGCAATCAAAGTGGGGAACTAAGTAAAGCGATCTGATCGCGCCGTCTTTCCCGGATCGCTGTTTCTGCGCTAAGCTTCCTTGTAGAGCATTGAAATGCGAACCACCACGCATTTCAATGAGTTAGGTTAAGATAGGCTAGTTTAGTATTAGTTTTAGTCAATTAGTGAAAAAAAATGAACATAATTTACTAAAGAATAGTCTGTATGGCTGAAAAAAAAAATTTGCCAGAAGATCCTTGTAGTACTGTATTTAATATTCAATTCGTATGATTTATTGCCCTAGTACGACCTTTTTAAAATAAAACAAAAATTCTTACTTCTTTTTCCGGGAACACGTTTCCTACATAGTCGTTTAATTCTTTTCTCCATCGAATCAGCATCTGAACATTCATTTGAAATATCTTCATCGCTCTCAAACGAATTTTTTTCTTGAAGATATTCTGTCCCAGTTCCTGTTTCACTATCTTTTCGTAAGTAATCTGTCAAAGAATGCAGTCAACATTTAATTCAGACAAATAAATACAGATTGTATTTTTACTGTAAAATAATTTTATTTACGCCATCAGTAAATGATTTATTTACAGAACAAAAAAAGACAATAATTTAAATAAACACTAAATAAATAAATTGAAATGGTCCTCAGATTTCGGTCTAGTTAATTAAAGTTTAATTTAATATATTGACCGTAAGAGTTCACCGCGTATTTTGGTGGTGGATGATTGTGCTCGCACTTTGCTTCCCTGACAGTTCCATCTATTCCCAACTTAACACGAGCTAAGCATCCTGAGTCTTTTTTCGAACAATAGTAGATCTGCCTCGAAGCTCCGCGGCGCGAATATGTGTAGTTGTTCATCAATAGTATCTTATTTCCCTTACTTGTAGGAATAAACAAGTACGTGAAGGAATCTGAAAACCCAAAAAAAGTTTTAAGAAAAAATGTTTTTGCGTAAAAGTATTTTTAGTAAAAAAATTAAAAAAACATCGCTGCTTTAGCAAATAAAACACTTTAGGAGGTAGAAGACAATAAATATAATACCACGACGAAGTGCCACTTCTCTTCCGTTCGATTGAGCTACAGAACGTTCAAACACTAAACTTACTTGAGGTTCAAACCACACACATGCAAAAAATATTGGTCTCATGAATCATCTAATCGTTAACTAAATAAATGAAAACATTGGTGTGTCATGTCAAATTACAATATTATATGCTTGTGCTTATCCGATCTTGAGATATTGTCCTGTTTTTAAGCGGACATAATTTGGCGGCGGGTGTGTGTGTGAACAGTTCGCTTTTTTAACTTTCCCATCTTCGCTTAGCTGAATTTTACTTTTACAACCACTGTCTTTTTTAGAACAATAATAATTCAAGGTGTTTTGGTTTTGAGAATATGTGTATCCCTTCATCATTAGCAGCCGTTTCTTCTTTGAGGGAATGAAGTGATATTGAATCGATTCTGAAAAGTATTTATTATTTGTCAGCATCCTGTCATTTTACAAGAATACAATTAACAACGTTGTAAAATTTTAATTTCCTGAAATAAATTAAAAAATAAAGGCAACTGTAATTTTATTTTTCATTTCTTTTCAGTATTTTCCCAAACATAATTGTTTAAAAACTCTCCAAGAGCGTAAGTAAAGCGTTCGGATGTTACGAGTTCACGACTTTACATTATTTTTTTAATTGATGTATAGTGTTGTGGTCTTTAGAAATTGTAGATGAAAGATATCGATAATATATCTATTACATTTTTATTTTACTATGTATTATTGCCCTATTTTAGTTATGTAAACAGTAAACAAAGCTTACGTATATTCTTATTATTTCTATGACATATATTACTATGATGTCTTAAATTACTAAAACCTTTTTCTAATAACGTGGCGATTATGGTATAACTTCGTGGTATAACTTCAACGTGGCGATTTTAATGTAGCGAAAGCATCTCACTTTAAATGTTTGCTATTACTCATCTCGACTTAGTTGATTTTGACGTTTCGGGAATACACTTGAGTGAGTCTTTTGTGAAACATTTGTCGTTTGTCAAAAATTATGGAAATTATTTTTAGTAACATTCAGCAAAGTATTAACTAACATCGTATCAAAATACAGAGAATCTAAATAAAACAAGTTGAATTCTTAAGAATTTCACTTAATATATTAATAACAATAAAGACATTGCACATAATGTATCAACTATCACACTACAAATAAAAATATTTCTATAAATTAATTATGACATAATTCAGTCATCATCACTCATCACCTATTACTTATTTAAACATATTTTTTACATAATATGTTTACATGTATTACAAAACGTTATGGAAATCTATAGTAACCAACGTAATATTAACTGCTTCCTTAAACTTGATTGCAATCTAGATTAGACAATAATGTGTTAAAATTAAGTTACACGTGAAATTTAATAAAAAACATTCCTTTTCACGTTCCTAAGAGTTTACCGCTCAAAATCTCATACAACTTAGTTCACATCATCATCGTTTTCAGACGCATGACGACAACAGCTCGACATGGATAGCTCTGGAACCATGTTTTCTACCCAAAGTGCCCAGTTACAAAGGGTCAACAACCAGTGTGATCCTCTGATCTATACAATGTTGTCTGTCCATCTTATTTTAGCCTGTGGATAGCCTACCTACAGTGCGCTTTCGGTCAAAAACGAACTAGAACTATTCTGCCCTAACGGTCATCATCAGTTCTTCGCGCTATGTGATTCGTAGCGATATATTGGGTACATCAGAGGTGCGATTCTGTAAAGCAATCGTATTCATTTGACAGTTCAAAACGTACAGTATGATTTGTCAAACGACAAAGATCAAAGCGTTTGACAGATCATAACGTACGTTATGAACTATCGAATAAATACGATTGCTTTACACAATTCCACCTCAGTTCTTCTACTCAATTCATCGATCTTATTCAGAATTACACACAGTTTATACTAACAATAAAATTAACTTTACTATCTCTCTCTCTTAAGGTGGTCAAAGTGATGGCACCGACACCAACATTGGATTGTTCGCCTAAATTTCCTTTCGTTTAAAAGGTCAAGTTTTATGTCTTTATTTTTAGTGATCACAGGAGGGGGGTTGAACCTTACTACAATTACAATTACCTATCATAAGTTCTGGCATTCTCATCACTGAACTCCTAAGCGTTAAGGAGTTCCACCGTCAGCTTAGCTTCACACAATGTTGACTATCAGACGCAACAACACGTAAACATTAAGATTCTAGAAAAAAAAACACTATAGGTGCATTCAAATTTGAGGGTTTCCTCGATTGCACCAAGTTCCTATCATCAGATCCCGACTTGGCTGCAATGGGACCAAGTAGAAGGTATGACCTATAGGTACCTAGGTGTTTTTTTTAAATCTGTCTACAAATGACTGTGATATGAGTTATCACGACCACAAAAAAATACAGTCGAATTGATAACCTCCTCTTTTTTTGAAGTCGGTTAAAAAATCACACACACATATTAAGATGTAACAGCAGCAGAACCATTTCTGATACACTCGTAACGGTGAAGATCTTTGAATTATATGATTGATACTTCCAACACATCGTTACAAGAAACATCAGATGCGTCAATGTAATCATTGTGGACTGAACTAACGGGACCATATTGTGCATACTTCGGTAGATTCTTGACTTTAAGATGGGGTGGACCATGGAAGTGGTCACCCTGAGCTCTCATCACTTTTCCATCTGGTCCTAATTTCAGCCTGGCCTTACAGCCTCTGGTTCTGTGCGTGCAGTAATAGTTCAAGCTCCTGTTGTCTTTAGCATATCTGAATCCGTTCATCAATAGCAGAGGATGGCCTCTTGTTGAAGGTATCATAATGTAACCTGAAGAATATAAAAGAGTCACTAATAGTAAAAGCGTTAAAGGATTGCGCCCGTTGACTACGAGTCAAAAAATACTTACTGCCGATACAGTTATTTTATTTGACTATTGTAGAAGCAGCGAACACAATCAAATTAACGAATATACATGCGTTAGTTAATTTGTTTTATTCGTTGACATAATGCAGGAGATAGGAATCACGAAGAAGTTTCAAGGTTGTATATTGAAACTTCTTCGTGATTCCTAACTCCGATTTTAGTACATTTGGTATCATCATTTGAAATAAAAGTGTATTTGTATTTGTATTTTTTTTACATTGTGTATTCAAAACTAGATTGTTATTTCAATTAATAACTAGTTCCAAAATTGAAGCGGACTACTAGGTTATATATCACGTAATTTTGGTTGCCCAATATATTGCATTTAAGTTTGTAAGCGAAACCAATAGCAGCAGGACTTAGTAATTTTTTGAATTCGATATAGTCGTAAGTTATGGGTAAGCCTCTTATTTTTGGTAAGTGTTCTCATTGGTCAACTAAGGGTTACAAAACTTTATAGTAAGACGATGGGCTGTAAACCTTGTTATAAGCCTCTTATTGGCATGTTGATGGTAAAATACTTAAATATCTCATGCCCAGTAAACAGAACCTCTTGTAAAAATTTGACATACATTCCAGACGCTGTGACTGATACTACTTTGTCTTATGATAATTTGGAGGATCGTGCGAGTGAACTGTATTCTCCTTGATAATCTCTCCGGCTTTATTCAATTTGATTCGGGCACGACATCCCATGCTTCTACTTGAACAGTAATAACTACGACCATTCTTGTATGTGCAAAAAGTGTATCTTTTCAACATTATCAAATGATTGCCCTGTCTTGTTGGGATAACCTTGTAAGCGTGATTGCCTGCAACATAAAGTAAAAGATAACTTAAATAAAAACCTATTCTGTAACTGATTTTCATCGGGGTACACTATGTTCTATTCTACAAATGAATTAAGATAACTTTGCTGATGAATCGCGTTCCTTTTTTTACTACCGCATTTCACCCTGTCTTTTATTCGAGACGAATACGAATACAACAGTGTAAAAATAAGATCACCCGTTCACGACTAAGTGGTGTAATCAACATGCTCTTCGGCCCGCCCCGATATTTTAATAATTATTTTTGTTACTCGAGGCGAAGGCAAATCCAAAAGAGTATAATTTAAAAAAAACATCTACAAATTCTCGAATTATAAGACTGTAATTTAAACGATTTTCTTTTAAAAAGGGAGATTTAAATTTATATAAGTTATTTAAACAAAAAATGATGACCAAAATATTTTTTGTGTAGTAGTCATTTACAACTTATTAAAAGTAATCATTTACATACATATGATGAGTACACACAAAATATATAATGGACTTTTTTAATTTTTTTTCTTAAAAAGTAATAAAACGAAAGATTTTTTACATACCGACTTCAGGCGCTGTTTTAGCATACTTCGGGGGATCGTGCGTATGGCAACATTCTTTCATTACAATATCTCCAGCTGCATTCAATCTGATTTTAGCACGGCATCCTCTGTTCTTACTAGAACAGTAATACACAAATCTTGTGTGTTTGCGATATGTGTAACTATTGAACAAAATCAAGCGACTGCCGGTTCTTGTAGGAATAATCTTGTACTTAAGATTGCCTGGAGAATAAATAAAAAAAATCTTAGTATTAAGTTACTTAAAATTAGATAGCTACTTAATTTTTAAAACTGCAAATAACTAAACAATTTTTGATGACAATAAATGTATTACATTGATGACAACAAACCAAACCAAGAATAATAATAAATTTAAAAAATACTCCGTTGGTTGGTACAGACAGTAAATCCTAACACACGACCGTTCTCTATATGCAAAGTATAGTGAAAGATAGATAGCTATCCTCGACGGAAGATAGTATTTCGTACTGCCACAGGTCTTATAGGAACAAACACCCGTATGTTCAGTCGTTTCCTCGACTCCACTCATACTCACCTCAACCTTAACTCATCTAATCGGTATGCTTAAACGCCAAAAAAATCCTCGACTCAAAGTTTTGCTCAGTCGAGGTGAGGAAGGTTTGAGTAAACGACTGTCAAACTCAAGGTACCTAGCGACCTACCTTAAGGAATACTCATCTATTGTCAAATGCTATAAACCACGTCAAAGTGAAGTGTGATATAATTTGTTTGAAACAATTCAAGATGGATTTCGAAAATTTTATCGAATATATCTACGACTCGCCTTATCCAGAGCGCCGGTACTTGCGTGACGCAGAAAATCCCGTTGAATTTTACGATGATATGGAATTTCAAAGACGGCATCGGTTCCGAAAAGACACTGTTGTGAATGTATTGGTGCCTCTGATTTGTGGTACTAATGCAAATCAAAATAATAGGGGTCTTCCAGTTCCACCCCTTATGCAAGTGTTATTATCATTGCGATTTTATGCAACTGGAAACTTTCAAGTAAGTTATCTTATTTATCTTTTCTAAATAACTAGAATGTTACACATTTTTTAATCGAAATCTTATTTATTTATTATTATTTCAGGTTGTGTGCGGCGACTTACACAAAATAAGTCAGACGGCTACATCACGAATTGTTAGCAGGACTTCAGAAGAACTTTGTCGAAAAACCAAGATCTTCGCGTCAAATGTCAAATCCGTACTGCTTTATGGATGCGAAACGTGGAAGGTCACCAAAGTCATCTCGCAGTACACCCGTATGTCACACCCGTATGTTCAGACGTTTCCTCAAAACCGCCTCGACTCAGACTCGACTGAGGAACACTCAAGGAAAGTTTCGAGTAGCCCTCGAAATCGGTATGCTAAGTCAAAACGATTGACAATTTTGAGACACCTCGAGTAAGGTTGAGTGGAGGAAGAGTCGAGGAAAAGTGGCACAGATTATGCGAAAAATAACTGATTTTTACTAGAATTTGTAGTCTATGGTCGATTGAATTCCTAGGCAAAGGTACAATAAAAAATAATAATAATGTATTTCAAATAATATTTGAATGTATGGAATGGAACGTATTTTTTTTTAATTTAATGAAGTAACAGACAGATGTCATGTACCGTCTACCGACTTGTTTTGCAGTTGATCTTTGCGGTTGCATAAATACTAGTATTTTGTGTTGAATTGATTACTAACCTGCATATTCTCCAAAATAATGTCTGGAAGGCATTTATTCAGTGAAATTGAGAAAATTTGTCTGCAAGAGCTCATCATCAAATATAAATTAAATTCAACGGCCACTATGTCGGCAGGAAATCCCTCTATAAAGAAAATGGCTTGGGCGCGCCTAGTAGAAGAATATAATTCGATTGAAACCAATTCTAAGGTAAATTACTCATAATATGCTACAATGATTTTTATGCTAAAAAAAATTAATATTATCTTCTACTATATCTGCATTTTTCAGAGAACTGAGGCCCAAATAAAAAAGTGTTGGGATAACTTAAAGTCTCGCCGTAAAGCCACCCTTGCTTTGGAGAAAAGGGAACGGATGAAGACGGGAGGAGGAGTTTACAAGCCTGAACCCGGCACATCAACTAGAGTAGACACTTTGATTGACGAGGCTCTTGACGATGTTACGGACGTGGAGTTAACCTTCGTTGTGGATAGCGATACAAACCAATCACAAGGTATTTTCTATAACTTATAACGAACATATCTCAGAATAGTTTTGTAGTCCATGCGAAACATATACTTTTATGTCCTACTTTCCAGAGAGTGAATCAATCTTGGATAGTGGAATCATCGCGGAGAAAGAAGCAGTAGAGGGCCAACACAACGAACTTCAAACCAGCGGAACATCTCAAAGAGGTAAAGTAGTTACCGTTTAGTTAGACTATTCTCATTAACACCATTTTTTTACATACTTCAATATTCTTCAATACAAATATTGCTCAATGTAGGATTTTGTTTTAATTGCACATCCTGTAATGTCCCATTAATATTTAATTATTCCTTACAGATGCTGGCTGTAGATCTACTTCCCAGCATACAGGTGGCAGTGCAGAGCAACAAAAATTTGGTAAGATGCTGCTATTTAATTAAACGGAATTTTATCATTTAGTTAATGGCTTGTGTTATAATATTTTTTTACTGTCCAGGTGGAAAAAATATTCGTGCAAAAGTTATAGCTGAAGAGTTTAACTTACGAAAAACAAATTATGATAGGATGAAGGAACGGGAGGAGGAGCTGCACGAGCTGCAGGTCCAAGAAAAAAAGTGGCTAGCTCAGGCAGCTGAAGAAGTCTTCCGCAAAGCTCACCTAGAGCGATTGAGTGCGGAAGAAATCCTGGCCTGCAGTAAAGCAAAGAGAGAGGAGGCGGAGTTAAATTTATTAATAATAAAAAAGCAATTTCAATAAAAAGCTTTGTTTTATTACAATATTTTTACAATTAACATAAATATGGAAGACATTTTTTATGAAAAATGCCTTCTTATAAAGGCAGACCTTATTATAGTGCCTCGTTGAGTGTCCCGTACGTTAAGTGGAGGAAAAATCTCTATAGGTGTAGTCTGTTCAGGCAATTCTTCATTATAACGTATACTTATATTATGAAGAACAGCACACGCGACTATAATGTTGCATGTGTTGTGCAGGTTGTTCTGTAACTTTCGCGACAAACAAGCAAACCTTCTTTTTAATACTCCATTCAATCTTTCTATGACATTTCTTGTGTGTATGTAGGATTGGTTATATCGCATCTCGGCCTGTGTTCTAGGGTTCGGAAGTGGAGTAAACATAAATGATGTTTGGTCATACCCACCGTCTCCAATCAATATTCCATTAAGTTCACCACTCTCGAACCTCGTACAACACCGGCTATTTGAAAAAAATCTTGAATCATGCACAGACCCTGGCCAACGTGCTACAATGTCATATATTTCCATATCTGGCCCACACACTATCTGTACATTTATCGAGAACCATCCCTTTCGGTTCCGAAATACTTCTCCACTTTCTCTGCTGGGATTTTTTATTGGGATATGAGTGCAATCTATGCAACCTAACGCACCTGGAAAGCCAGCCTTAAGGAAAAATTTTCTTTTTACTTCAGGAAACTGGTTTCTTTGTGGAAACTTTATAAATTGACCTATTTTGCGACAAAGTTCTTCTGAAGTCCTGCTAACAATTCGTGATGTAGCCGTTTGACTTATTTTGTGTAAGTCGCCGCACACAATCTGAAATAATAATAAATAAATAAGATTTCGATTAAAAAAATATATGTGTAACATTCTAGTTATCATAGAAAAGATAAATAAGATAACTTACTTGAAAGTTTCCAGTTGCATAAAATCGCAATGATAATAACACTTGCATAAGGGGTGGAACTGGAAGACCCCTATTATTTTGATTTGCATTAGTACCACAAATCAGAGGCACCAATACATTCACAACAGTGTCTTTTCGGAACCGATACCGTCTTTGAAATTCCATATCATCGTAAAATTCAACGGGATTTTCTGCGTCACGCAAGTACCGGCGCTCTGGATAAGGCGAGTCGTAGATATATTCGATAAAATTTTCGAAATCCATCTTGAATTGTTTCAAACAAATTATATCACACTTCACTTTGACGTGGTTTATAGCATTTGACAATAGATGAGTATTCCTTAAGGTAGGTCGCTAGGTACCTTGAGTTTGACAGTCGTTTACTCAAACCTTCCTCACCTCGACTGAGCAAAACTTTGAGTCGAGGATTTTTTTGGCGTTTAAGCATACCAATTAGATGAGTTAAGGTTGAGGTGAGTATGAGTGGAGTCGAGGAAACGACTGAACATACGGGTGTCAATCGTTTTGACTAAGCATACCGATTTCGAGGGCTACTCGAAACTTTCCTTGAGTGTTCCTCATTCGAGTCTGAGTCGAGGCGGTTTTGAGGAAACGTCTGAACATACGGGTGAAAAACTCTAAAGGAAGATAACCTTTTCATCTCTGGTACGGCAAAACCACAGATAAAATGGATATAGGGAATGACCTTACAGAGCAAACAATATTAAGTAGTAGTAGGTAAAAGCCGGCCAAGTGCGAGTCGGGCTCGCGCACTGCGGGTTCTGTGCCAACTTTAACTAAATTAGGGAATACACTTACTTCCACTTAAAAGTAAATACCACAATATGTATTTTGTTGACAGCAAATATAACTTTGTTTTTCATAGTGATTGTATGAAGAACAAAGCTATGTTTGCGGTGTTGAAAATGTTTTATATCTCAAAAACTACTAGATCGATCTTGTCCAAACCAATTTTCTTTGAAAGTGTTCATTAATATCAACATTATTTTTTTTTTCAAAATTTACACTTGCTTAGTTTAGAAGTCGGGGAATGCCCATTTTACCACTTTGGAAGCGTCTATCTATCAAACGTTAGACTTTAAAAAAATGGTTTTAGGAACCTCAATGTCATTTTAAAAGACCTATCCATTGACATAAGTTTGACAAAATTTTTTTTTCGGTTTTAGTTTTATGTATTGGGGGAGCCCTCCTTAAATTTTTTTAAAATTATTTATTGTACGAGAATCGTAAAGCGGTTCACAGGATACATCTTTTTACCAAATTTCAACAGTGTGATCCTTATAGTTACAGAATACAGTGACTGTGACATACGGACGGACAGACAGACAGACAGACTTAACGAAACTACAAGGGTTCCGTTTTTTCCCATTCGGCTACTGAACCCTAAAAAAGGTACTCATAGTGAAATATCAAAGAGCATTACGTCAACTACACAAGCTGGATATTATGTTTAGAATATGACATCAGAGTTCGTTCACCATTGGATAACCAAACGCTTTTTAGGGTTCCGTAGCCAAATGTCAAAAAACGGAACCTTTATAGTTTCGTCAAGTCTGTCTGTTAGTTCGTCCGTATGTCACAGCCACACATTATTTGAAAACTACTAGTATCACACAGTTTATACTTAGTAGGTGTATCCTGTTAACCGCTTTACGATTCTCATTAAAAAAAAAGATATTTAAGGGCTCCCATACATGAAACTAAAAGCTTATGTTTTTTTGGTCAAACCTATGCGTGTAGGGTATCTATGGATAGGTATTTTAAAATGACATCGAAGTTCCTAAAACTATTTTCTCTAAAAGTCTTATCTTACTTTTAAACTAAGTGAGTGTATATATTTTTTTAATTTGATGTACGATGATGTACGAGTAGGATATAACAAATACTTTAAAATAAAATTGGTTTGAACGAGATCGAACTAGTGGTTTTTTAAGATAGAGCACATTTTCAATAACCGCAAAAATAACTTTGTTATTCGTACAAATACTGAAAAACAAAGTTATATTTGCCATCAACAAAATATTGTGGTATTTTGGCTAAGTGGAAGTAAGTGGATCTCCAATTCAGTTAAAGTTTGCACGGAACCCTTAGTGTGCGTGTCCGTCTTGCACTTGGTCGGTTTTTCTATCAAAAAGAATTCTGATTGGTCATTAGATACCTATTAACTTTGCAATAAACCTCTTTTTACACTTTGATATACTTTCCCGACGCGGTAACTATGTACTTTGGTGGATCGTGTGTATGGACCGTATCTTTCTTGACAATATGTCCAGCTTCATTGAGTTTAATTCGGGCAATACATCCCTTATTTCTACGCGAACAGTAATAATTGCGACTCCTATTGTCTTTGACAAAAGTGTATTTGTTCAACATTATCAAGTGATTGCCTTTTCTCGTGGGGATAACCTGGTAATTGTCTGAAACATGAATTCAAATTAATTTAATAAATATTTTTATTACAATATAAGTATTAAATACTTAGTTCTAGCTTTGTTATTAAACATACTGCAATTTTAAATAAAAACATTTGCAAAAAAAAATAGTTGGTACGAAACACTGACTGGCCGTGAAGAGACGACATTTTTATGTTCATATATTATTTTTATATTGTGCTACAACATACCTCACTAAAACTATGATGTATTAAAATTAGGGGTCGATTTTACCAACGTCGAATAATATAAGTATTATTTGACGTTGGTAAAATAAGACTGAATAAGTATGAAACGACCGATTTTAAAATGTTATTGACATATATGAAATGTGACTGACAAATCGGTGACGTTTCCAAATTAGGCGTATTGTGTTTCATTTTCGACGACTTTTCCTTATCTGACTTTGGAAAAATCAGGCTCAAGGCACATTTAGGTGTTAAAAGAAAACTAGGTTATCAATACCAGGATTTTTTATTTATTCATGACGTTTATTTTTCTGATATAAAATAACATTCTTAATTTTACACTCAATAGCTTAACTCATTTTTAGAATTTGATATGTCATATGACGTACTCGTAGGTAAAAGTTGTTATCCGTAGGATATGTTACTACCTTCAAAGTGTGACTTTATACATATATCCTGTGGTATGACAGTTGGTCGAAAACTTTTTAATTAAGTTTTATTACAATTTGATATACATTCCAGACGACGTCACGACATACTTTGGGGGTTCGTGCGTGTGATCAGTATACTCTTTGATAATGGCTCCTGCTTCGTTCAATTTGATTTTACCAAAGCATCCCTTGCTCTTACTCGAACAGTAATAATTGAGACTTTTATTATCTTTACGATAAGTGTATCCGTTCAACATTATCAAGTGATTGCCTTTTCTCGTAGGTATAATCTTGTAATTGTAGTTCCCTGAAACATGAATTCACATAAAACTTATTTTTTATTCATTTGTTTTTCGTCATTATGATTTAAATTTTAATTAAATAATTCACAAATAATGTAGTGGCATTTTGGTTGTCAAATTTACTTTGCTAATTTTCAATCAATAGAAGTCTTTTTTTTTATTATTCATAACTGTAAACTTTAATAAAAAAAATGTTTTTATTCTAAAATATATTCTTTTTATGTATGATACATACATAAATAATATACTCTCAACAGAAAATACGACCAAAAAATAAATCCGTACGAAACAGTGCCTTCGTCTTATTGTCGACAATTTTTTTATTCAATCCTGCTGCAACATACTTTACTAAATTTGTATGTAAAAATGTATAAAATTTAGGCACCTTTAGATATTAAAATGAAAACTAGGTTTTAAAATTAAACAAAACTAATTTCTTTCTGTGTAAATCGATATAAAAGACGTCATTATTATTTAAATTTTAAAATAATAACTCACAAATATCTAACGCCATTTTGGTTTTCCAATGAGCATCTACTTCGAAAATTTTCAATCAATAGCAGCCGGACTAGGTTCTATTCCGTATTCTGATTGGTTGACAATCTGTTACTAACTTTAAATTATAACTATAAATCTTCTGTAGTAAAAAGAATGAACACCTTGCTGTAAAGTTTTCATTACAATTTGATATACATTCCAGACGATGTCACTGCATACTTTGGGGGATCGTGTGTGTGAACTGTGTCCTCCTTTATAATGACTCCTGCTTCGTTTAATTTAATTTTAGCACGGCATCCCTTGTTTTTACTCGAACAGTAATAATTGCGACTTTTTGAGTCTTTCCAATAAGTATATTCGTTCAACATTATCAAGTGATTGCCTTTTTTCGTAGGGATTACATTATAATTGCAGTAACCTAGAACACGAACTTACATAAGCTACCTGAATACAATCGTTTTTTTTATATTGCTATGAAATTTAAGATTATTATTAAAGGCATTTTTTTTTAAATCAATACTGTGTATTTCCTATTTTAGAACAAAATATTACGAAGTTCCACCGAAAATACTGAATTATTTACTAATTAATCAAACATAGTACACGGTTTAATAGTATTCGCAGAACTGTTTATAAAACGAATGTTGTTTAATTCAACAAACATTAGGAACATCTTTTATCTCTATAGTTTAAAACATAGTTGCTTTCTTGCTTACGCGAAACATAACTATGTTCTCATACAAACACTATGAAAAACAAAGTTTTATTTGCTGTCAACAAAATATTCTGGTAATTTGGCTAAGTAGAAGTAAGTGGATTCCCCAATTTAGTTAAAATTGGCACGGAACCCTCAGTGCGCGAGTCCGACTCGCACTTGACCGGTTTTTTTATTTTTATTTTTTAATGTATTGTGATTTCAATGTACAATACTTACATAATTTTAAGTTAATGTAGATTAAAATAATTTAAGATTTATCGTTTTCGAAGATATTCCAGATTTAAAATGAAAGGACAGGTTTGCATTGACAAGCCGGGGCGGGTCGGTGCTAGTTCTAAATAAAACACAATTTAATCAGGTATCTTAATGAATATAAATTAAGGTATCTGACACATTCTTTTTGCTATATTTTCTTAAAACACAGCAGGTTATAAAAATCTGATGTTTGAACTAGATCTTAGAAAAATATTGCAAAACTATGCATTTTGGGGTTTTCGTAAAACAATTTTAGACAAAAATGACATGGTTTTAGATGGATTAGTCATTTGTGAGCTTAAAAAATAAAACAGAACTAAAGAAGTCATCAATGTTGAAAATGGCATGATTCTTGAAAACGAAGATATATATTTTTTAATGAAAAAGTATGGGTGTCTCGGAAATGGCGAAACTTTTACTTAAAAATAAAATTACCATAATATGACCTATTTGCAGGTACAGAATTATCTTTCTATAGTTTCAGAAATTTGGTGTAAAAAAATTTGAAAAAAGTGCTTTACAATTTTTTTTGTTTCAACGAAATCGAACACAGATAAAGAACCTTTTTATCAAGAGCAAATATAACTTTGTCTTTCATACAAACATTAAAAAAAACTGTGGTATTTTGCTGAGTGACTGAGTAATTTTTACACAAAATTAATAAAATTTTAACTTGATATCCGTAGATAAAACATTCTTATTTTTTACTTCAAGTAACCAACTTCATCTTTCAAAATAATACTAAGCCTTGCAGAAAAATACTATTTTGTTATTTATTTTTAATATAGTCTGGGTTTAGTATTTTTAGTTCAGACCAAGCTAAGTGCGGCTTAGACGGAGTCAAAGAAGGAACGAGCTCGCTCAAATTAAGACCTTTTCTCTCAATTCGATATATTACCCTTGATGTCATCGCATTCTTTAGGGGAGCGTGCGTGTGAACTTTATCCTCCTTAACAATATCTCCAGCTTCATACAATTCGATTTTAGCACGACATCCCTTGTTCTTTTTCGAACAGTAATACCCGTAGTTGATGCGAGTCTTAATGTCTTTGCTAAAAGTAAAATCGTTCAACATTATCAAGTGATTAACCTTTTTTTGTAGGTATAACCTCATATGTATGACCGCCTGGAACTTAAAAGCTTGATTAAAGGACGGTAAATAATAAAAAAATAAAATATAATGACTATTTACATATTTGCGTTTTGGAAATAAATAAATATTATTGTTAAATCAATTTAACGATGACTATAAAGAGTGATATTTTAGAAACAATTAAACAATTAATTACATTTGTTTAAAAATGTTTGAATTGGTTCTCACAGTGTCATATTTGTATTCTGAAAAGATTAAGTCCAGATAAGAGCCCAGATATGTCGCGCAGTCGGTCATGTTAGCCAAAAGTTGCAGATTCGAGTGCCATCTGTGCGAATTTTTCGGTTTCATATTTCATCTTTGGATTCAATTTTCAAGAATACAACTGTGAGACAGTCAGTGTTAAATACTCTTTATTAATCATCCTTACCCATTAACCATTGAACCTTAACCATTGAATGGCGCAGCGTTGTAAATTTTCAAGTTGAATTTATTCTGCTCACTGTTATGTAAGGGTTCTCTTTGAGTTTATGACAGGTAATTCGGCAAGACTGTGAGGTATATATTTGATAGATTAGTACCCACACTCACTGTACCCCCTCGATGAAAATCTGCCTCCAGGCTATAAGGAGCCTTGGCCAACCTGGAGAAGTCTAAATAGGCTGAGGACCCAGGTTGGTCGGAGTAAAGATAACCTGTGTCGGCGGGGGTACTTAAGCAGCGCAGACGCCAGCTGTGAATGTGGAGAACCCCTGCAAACCATGGCCCACCTCACTAACTGTCCCGCGTGCCCGACCACCTGCTCGCGTGAGGACTTACTTGTCTGTAATCAGAGAGCTACCGCGGTAGCCGCTTTCTGGGCAAGTAAGATTTAGCCCGTGTTCTTGCCGGAACGAAAGAAGAAGAAGAAGATTTGATAGAATTATCCAGAAAATCTGATGTTTGTAACGACCTGTGTTAAGATACCTGTTATATGAGTATAAGATAATGCAATTTAGATTTTGTAAGTTTGAAGTTGCCGACATGATTTAACACGATAGTATAATGCATAAAATCGTTTATTTAAACTTTTATATAATCGCCGGACTTTGATATTAAGTACGTCGGTGGGTCGTGTGTGTGATCAAAATTCCCTCCGATAATATCTCCAGCTTCGTTCAGTTTGATGCGAGCACGACATCCTCGGTCTTTTTTCGAACAATAATAGTTGCAGTGACACTGACTGTGTTGAGAAAATGTATATTTTTCGTACATGAGCAAATAGTTGCCTCTCCTTGTCCTAATGATTTTGTACGTGTGATTTCCTAAAAGCAAAAACTTCATATCAACAGTACGTTTACGAATGGCGCGTAACGAAATTGAGCTTTGTTATTTTTACCTTCATGTATGGATTTCAAGTGAGTTGGAATTCGAATTTTTGGTTACAAAATCAGTTGCATTATTCAACTGTTTTTATAAACGAAAAATCAACCTTAGTTAACGAAAATGAATAAAAAATAGAGCTCCAGATTAAAATTTAATAAACGAATGGTATCTAAAAACATTAAATTTATTTAAGACTGAATGAGCAAGTTGCCTGTACGGCTATTTTAATATTCAACTAATTGCAAAATTGGAGTTGAAAATTTGTTCACTAAATTATCAATACAAAAGACTTAGATTACCAAACTTAAAACATGTTATTTAGGTCTCAAAACGAATATTGGTAGTATTCCACTGAGATAATGGTAGTTGAGCTAGTTACTGTTTACTTATTGAATAAATTTCTCATGACTCGTTGACATTCAGCATATTGGGTATTGGTCAGAGTTGATGAACTCAAACGAGGTCTACGGAAAGTCGATTACACTCTGAAGTATTCACCAGACGGATGTTTTTACGAAGTTTGGTGTGATCGAATTTTCCGTTGAAAATTTCTCCAGCTTCTTCAATTTGATGCTGGCGCAACATCTACGCTGTAGGTATACTCGAACAAAAATAGTTGCAGAGCCCCCTATTGTGTTGTTTTTTTTTTGTACATTAGCAAATAGTTGCACCTTTTTGTTCTAATTAAGTTGTACGTAGGTTTCCCTGTGACATGAATCAAAAAGCATAATTTATTTATAACATTAGAAACGACAGCCTATTTTATTAATAAACATTAGTTAAAAACAAACAATGGGAGACGTTAAATACATTAACGGTTTTCCTACAGATACAGTACATGATTTCTGGAAAAACAAACAAAGAAAGCGGTCGCGTCCCCTAGAAATGTAAATCATGGCAAATTGACACTTTGCCTTATCTCTTCGAAAAAATCATTTGCTAGCGCTTACTTAATAGAAACTTAACTAGCAGTTAGCAATTGCTAGACTCTAGCGCAATCTACTATTTTGGTGATGGGCGTCACTTTAAATTATTAAATAAATATTTTTTTATATTTTCAAAACCGCTAGATAGAAGCTACTAAATAAATTATTTTGTATTGATAATTTAATATATTTTTTTGCAAAATGCTGAATTGATGTTTTTTTCACCATGCTCTTGATGTTTTTTTCTGATCACGACTCTGGTCACGACTGTTTCTGGGGCAGATAAATATTACGACTGACTCTTTTGATTTTGATTTTTGAGGATTTCCGAAACGACTAGTAGACGCAGTAACGAATTTCTTTAAAAAAAAAAGCTCTTATTTATTAAAACGTGCGCGCTAAGAAATGAACACTAAGTATAGTAACTGAACAAAGAATCAGGATAATATATAAATTGTAAAAAACAACTGTCTGAACAAGGCATCGAACCCTGTCTTACACTATCAGACACATGCCTATACCACTCGACCATCGACACATTGGCAAGCCTGTTCAATTTTACAACGCGTAGGCTGCGTGACATCAATCATGTTCCGAGATTGCTCTCTCAACATCCGAAAAAAGGATTTTTACAAGTAATTCAACAATAGAAAAAATAATTTAAATTATAGACATACGAGTACAAACTATTTTTCTTTTTCTCATTCTGTACACACAACAATAACCTTTTGTATACAGCTTACAATTCTATACAGTTCAAACAAATAAATACCCCACTGGTCATTTTAACATAATTTATCAGTAGATCGTGGTCTACTTGTGCCACGCTCTTTTGCCATCTTCAGATAACTTCAGCTATCGCATTGTGATTACACTCTGAAATATTTTCCACACTGTGTTCTTACATACTTAGGGGGGTCGTGCGTATGCTCAAACATTCCATCTTCAACGGCTCCTCGGTCGTTCAGTTTGAGTCGCGCACGACATTTGTTCTTGTTAGTACAGTAGTAATTGACGCGGCTGGTGCTGCTTTTCGAGTACGTATAGTTCTTGAGCATTATCAGGCGATGTCCTTTGCACGTGAGGATAAACTTGTGTTCTGCGACAAAAATGAAAAGCTAGTTTAAGATCAGTCCAAGTTATAATTAAAGTTTATTATATATATACTACGTACGGTTTAAAATGAAGTGATGTGACGACTTGACCATCATTGCGAGACATTGGACGTCAATCGCTGCTGACAGAGACCAATGGTAGGTGCTGGGACAGATCTTTCACCAGCAGTCCGATGATATAGGTTAAATAAATAAAAACTATATACAGTTCTCACGTTTATTAAATAAAACATACTCATGTTACAACGTAGATAATTTTCAACTCATCTTGGGTGATTTCAAAAGATGCAATAACTGTTTAGTGACTGGAATAAAAAATATAACAAAATTTTCGTCCAATGAAAAGATATTCTCAAACTTCATAGTGCATATTTCTAGTAAAATAAAGATAGAATTACTCTTATCTTAATAACTACATAACAAGATTTCATATAAGTATTAAATAAAATATCAAATCTATTACAAAAACAACGAAATCAACACTGATGATGATTCAACAAAGTTTTTAACTGTGTATTGATATTGGTTTATTATCTATTGAACCAATAGCGGTTA
This sequence comes from Pyrausta purpuralis, assembly GCA_963924145.1. Lineage (NCBI taxonomy): Eukaryota > Metazoa > Arthropoda > Insecta > Lepidoptera > Crambidae > Pyrausta > Pyrausta purpuralis. The sequence goes on from OZ001643.1 coordinate 29,597,871, forward strand.
TTAACTTTATATCATTTTTCTGACTATTACCAATACTAAATATTTACTTCCGTCACATCTAAAATAAATTTACCAATTAAAGACTAAATGAAAACCCATGTAATATTTATTATTGATAGTAGTACAAAATAATTAGTTCAGAATGTTTTGTGTGAGTCAGAATTGCGAATATAAATTAAAAAGAATTGATAATGTACAGATCTTGCTTATAAATTGCACTTAAAAGCCACGTCACCTCATCGATGTGTCAGAATACATTCTCAACTTGTAAAAGTAATATTACCAATATTTTCGGTGGCCGAGTACTATAGGCATGTACAATTTTTAAATTTATTGCACTGACAAAAATAAAGTACAAATCGCGGACTTAATGCTTAAAGCATTATCTACCAGTCAACCACTGGGTGAAACAATTGAAGCGGCGAAAAAAAGGCAAAAAGCAACAAATTAATTTTAAGCTAATTATTACTTACATAAATACTTAAAAATAAACCTACATAAACATACTAACAGAGACTATTAGGGGAAACAGAGAAGGACTTTAATCTTTATTTCGCATTGTGAAACGCATAACAATCGTTGAGCAATTTAGCTGAATATTGTTAGTTTGAATAAAATCGAAATTGAAAATAAGAAATATCTATGCAGCAGTAGATCTCTTCACAATTTGACGTAATCTCCGTCTTTAGTTTTGACATATTTCGGGGCATCGTGATTATGCTCAAATACTCCCTTGACGATAATCCTTCTTCGTTCAGTTTGAGTTTGGCACGACATTTTTTGTTTTTGCTCCTACAGTAGTATCTGAGGTTACTGTTGTTGCACTTAGTAAATGGGTAGTTGTTAAATAATAATAATGTCTGACCGTTTTTCGTGAGGATAAACTCGTACGCGCGGTTACCTGGGACAATATTTTATATATTAATTACTTAACAAGTTATTGAGAAAATATATACACAGACAGTATCAAAACAGGCCTTCAAAATAGCTTTTTATCGCGATAGAGATTGAACATCCTGTATATTTATTTTTGGAGTTTCATTTTCAATTCACAATAAAAACAAATACACACCGCAGTTAATTTAATGAATTGACTACTCTATTATTTAACTAAATATTTATGATTATAATAATTTTATTAATACACCTTATATAATACGAAGTCATCATGACTTTCCCTACGGCCTACGCTGATTGAGTGAGTGATACACAAATGAAACTATCGTCGCTGTTTTCGACAAACACAGCGACTATAGTTCCAACATTTCAAAATATTTGTAGTTTGACATTTTAACTCGATTGCTAAAGGTACAGGTACAATATAAAAGAAGGTTCTTAAATTTTACTTACAAATTAACATTAACCGTTAACAACATATGAGAATCCAAAGTTCTCGATATATTTTCTACACTTGTAAAGGCTAAACTGCCGCGAGTTTTATCTCCAGACACTTATTTGACAATACATTGCTATCCTTGACTGTTTGTGGTTTGATGATCGAATTACTTTTTGACGTAATCGCCAGTTGAGGAAATAGTATACTTTGGAGGATCGTGTGTATGGGGAATATCTGCTACCTTGATAGCATTACCGTATTGATTTACTTTTACTCGCGCACGACACCCCTTGTTTTTTTTTGAACAGTAATATACGCTGCGGCCTTTGTTGCTCCTCGAATAGGTGTAGTGGTTCAACAAAATCATGCGATTGCCTTTTTTCGTAGGTATAAATTGAAATGTGGGACCTGAGACACAAATCAAAGCATGTTTTAATACTATAACTAAGTTACAGCACGTAATCAGTTACTAAAAGTATAGTATTGCAATATAACATACAAAGATCATAATTTGACTGCTGATTGGAGCCGCTTCGAGAACAGACGCAGCGTAGGTCCACTAGGTCGTTCCCCGATGAGATAGACAGATGACCTTGTAAAGAGCACTGGAACACAGTGGAGAATCGTATGGGATGGGACGCCTATGTTCAGCTGTAGATTTCCTTTGGCTGATGATGATTATGACGAATTTATAAAAACGCATATTAATGTTTTATTTATTTATTTTATAACAAATTTAACAGTAATATTACAGATACTAAAATTAAGAAATATTTATTTACAAAGCTAACGTAGCATCCTTTCTTATTTAATATTATTATTATTATAATTGGACATTCCCACACATCGCCATCTAGCCCCAAAGTAAGCTACTCAAAGCTTGTGTTATGGGTGCCAGACAACGGATATAATACTTAAATACTTTTTTTTGTTTGTAAATACATACATGATATACATAGAAAACACCCAGACCAATACAAACAGACATGTTCATGCACACAAATGTTTGTATTGTGCGGGGATCGAACCCGCAACCCGCTGCGTAGTAGGCGATTTCTCGACCACTACACCAGACGGGTCGTCAAAACCCTATTAAACCGCTATATGAAGGGAAACTTAATCTTACACTTACACAATACAATTTAATCAATGCCAAGAATTGGCTATAGTGCACTATTTACTTTTAAAACGTGCTTAAAACTAAAGAAACCATACAAATAAGATAAGTGTATTTGATAAGATAATACAGTAACTTAGAATCTTGCGGCGACAGATCTTTTAATAAGAGACAGTCGTAACCTACCCCAGAGCCGTTTCATGTTTGATTGGCTTGACTTTAACATGACATAAAAAGGTACTAAATTATGATTACAAAATAATGTATTTAGATTGCTTCTAACTAACGTGGCTTAAAATAAACAAAATGTAAGAGATATAACGATATAATACAACTTCCTTTACTCGACAATAGGATAGTTGACCAATTTTTAAAAAAATATCTAATTAATACCTTTTACATTCGTAAATATAATTATCAAAAACCTTGATATTTTATTAAAAAAAATATTCATCATTTGCACGATTTAATTTGACTTATAAAATTTAATTTGAAAGGGCCTCAAAAACTGACATGGCTAATAATGACGTCGAAGCTTAACACGAGAATGAAGTCTTCTTGACACCAAATTACATCCTCTGATGATCGTTTACAGTCACGTGATTAAATGTGTGTTTTGGACCAACTTAATTAATATTTGTAATAATAAAATTAATTGAAATATGTATATTTGCATGCTATTAATTCAAAGATGAAAAGCTGAGTTCACCATAGAATTAACGCTCATATATATCTTTTTTCATAAGCAAATTAATTAATTTCATTTCATTTCATTTATTAATTCTGGTTCATAAACGAATCCGTTTTTGATATCTCCGTTTTTTAGGTTCCGTACCAACTTTTGTTGACAGCAAAAATATGTTTTTATAGAGTTTGCAGGAAAGACAAAGTTATAACAGTATACAGTTTTGGTCTGACGCATAGAATTTAACTTACGGGAACGCAACCGTTTCTTTCTAAGGCCCAACGTCAGATAAGGAATATTCGTATAATATAATACAAAACGCCCAATTTGAAAACGTCGCCTATTTATCAGCAATCATTTATAAAAATGGCATTTTAAAGTCGATTATTTTATACTTATTCAGTCGGATAAGTCATAAATGAGGTGGAATTGTGTAAAGCAATCGTATCATTTGACAGTTCATAATGTACGGTATGATCTGTCAAATACTTTGTCTTTGCCGGATGACAGATCATACCGTACATACGTACGTTTTGAACTGTCAAATGAATACGATTGCTTTACACAGTCGCACCTCTGACGCCGATAAAGTCGATGACATGAAATTAATGACTGCGCATCTTTATCACCCATAGAAAAATTTAGTTAATCTGTGCATTTGGGAACTTGAACCCAGAAAACTTCTTCGATAGGTTTTTTATTTGGCGCTTTCTTTTTTTTAAACGATTTAATATAAGCTCCAGAGGCAGATTTTACATACACGGGTGGATCGTGCTTATGTTCCGTGACCGCTTGGCAAATATTACCGGCTTCATCCAACTTGATGCGAGCAAGACATCCTTTCAATTTGCTTGAACAGTGATACGTGCGAGAGTTGTGGTCCTGAGAAAACGTGTATCGGTCCTCCAGCATAATCATACGTTTACCTTTTCTCGTTGGGATGAACACGAACGAAAGCTTTCCTGCAATTGATATAGTGTTTCACTACTTCTGTCGGCGTGACATCGAAATGTAGACTTGGTGTAGGTATATCCAGAAACTTATGATATTCGGGTAAAGGTAATTCGTCTTATTAATAATGGCGAGGAAACATGAAAATAAAAGAGTAGAATTGAAGATGAAAATACTTTTTATTAATAAGCGAATTCCAAAAGGTTATCAATTATAATTTACAAAAAGCGTGAGTTTACTTGACCGTAGCAAACTTTGAGATATCATCCATCATCATAATGTAATATGATAAAGAGGTCACGCTTTAACCTATAATCACCCCTTTCAAAAACCTTTGACGACGCGTTTGGTTTGGTGGTTATAGCCCGTCGCGGACTCGAATCCCGTAAGGGGCAAATATTTATGTGATGAATACGAGCATTTGAACCTGAGTCATGAATGTTTATATGTATTTAAGTATTTATGGAAGATGCCCTCATCATAATTGTTATCTGGTATTCGTAACGCAAGAAAGAAAATTCCTTACTTCAAAACCACGACAATTGGTGTGTTGCCTGGCGTATACGAGGGTCAAACTGAAAGTTCTTAGAAAATCAAAAACTGATTACATTAGCCAGTTATTAGTTTTATTATATCTTTTCAAAATATTGTCCATTGACGTCAATACACCGCTGCATGCGATGGAACCACTGGGAAAAGCACTTTGCCCACTCGTCCTTAGGGGTCTCTTCAATGGCATCGCGATACGCAGCCACCGCTTCTTCAGCATTCATAAACCGCTTTCCTTTAAGTTTTTCTTTAATTTTTGGAAATAAATAAAAATCACAAGGCGCGAGGTCGGGGCTATACGGCGGGTGACCCAGTAATTCAACGTTTGATGTCGCCAAATAGTCGATCGTTTGCTTGGCGGTGTGCGACGAGGCGTTGTCGTGGTGAAGGAGGATCCTACTGCGAGGTCGTTTCTCTCGAACTTTTTCCAAGACAAGTGGCAAACAATTGGTAGTGTACCATTTTGCAGAAACTGTTTTTGATCTTCTAACACAATTGTTGCGAAATGACCTATCCTTCCAAAGAACGAGGCCACCATTTTTTTTCCCGCACTTCGATCTCTCTTCACTTTAGTTGGCAACTCCTCGAAAGGAAACACCCACTGAGCAGATTGTCTTTTGGTTTCAGGATCATAACAGTAAATCCAGCTTTCGTCACCTGTTAGTATGTCGAACACAGCATTTGAGTCACCTCCGTTAAATCTTTCAATCATTTTACGGCACCAATCCACACGATGGAGTTTTTGAGCCTTAGTCAAATTATGAGGTATCCACCGGGCGCAAAGCTTCCTGACCGCTAAATGTTCGTGGAGGATTTTGTGCACTAGACTCATACCGATGCCTAAGCTTGTCCGAATCTGCTGATAGGTCACTCTTTTGTCAGTCTCTATCATACGCCGCACAACACAGATGTTATTTTCAGTCGTCGCCGTAGAAGGCCGTCCCTCACGTACATCATCAGTGAGATTAGTGCGACCACGTTTAAACTCATTAAACCAGTTGTAAACAGTCGCACGAGATAGGGCTTCATCGTGAAAGGCCAATCGTAGTCTATCATAACTTTCTTGTTGACTTAAATGACATCGAAAGTCATAAAAAATCATTGCACGAAAATTTTCTCGTGTTAAATTCATGTTGACGTGACACAGACAATTTTCAATTTGCCGCCAAATCGTAAAACAAATGACAAATGAATGAAATATATACTCAGTAATATTGGCAAAGAGTTCTATTTTCAAATTTTAGAATATTTTTTTTATTATATTGTTTATAAGTGGCCAGTTCTAAGAACTTTCAGTTTGACCCTCGTATTTATCATTTTTTATATACAATGTCGCCCGGGCGCAAGTGACCGCCTGAAATATTTTGAATTCACATAAAAAATATCGTGAAAAATACCTTCAAAGGGGGTCTATATTTATAATTTTTTTAGCTATTGTTTTTTTTTTAATTTTCGAGTCCGTGACCTTGTTTTACATTTTGTACCATATCTCCGATGTTATTGTCTCGATTTCAGTTTCTTTGTTGTTCCGGAAAGCTTAAAAGTTACTTTATCGCGCAACTTTAATTTAAAAAATCCTTGTACAGCTGCAGCTGCTTATATGACTTAAAAATCATCATGATCTATGAACTCATTAGCTCGTACATTTTTTTAAGAGCTGACGACAAGGAGGGTTTTAATGCCTTCTGGGTTTTTGATCATCAGGTTTTGGAAACATCGTGACAGCAACATAGCATTAGCTCTTTCACATCCCGACCGAGGTACCCCGTAGGAGTAAGTTACGTAGGTATGCAGAGGAGTTTTTATACTGACTTTATTTTTTATATTTTGACATAATGTCCAGAAGCAGTTTTCACATACACGGGGGGATCGTGCGAATGTTGTGTGACTGCCTGGCAAATATGTTCGGCTTCGTCCAATTTGACTCGGGCACGACATCCTTTCATTTTACTTGAACAGTAATAGGTGCGAGTGTTGTGGTCCTGCGAAAACGTGTACCGGTCCTGCAGCATAATCATACGATTACCCTTCCTCGTAGGAATGAACTCATATGTAAGCTTTCCTGCAATTGAAAAGGTTTTATCAACACACTCGCTCAAAATGACGTTTTATTCCACCGATTTTTGGCACATATTCATAGATATTAAACACGCGTGCTTTTTCTGTATATTATTGCACTAGTGCCTTTTGTTTATTAACCCGACCAATTTACATTTGTACCCTAGTACCAAGTAGTAAGTAAGAAGATGAAGCGATATAATTTAGTCGGGTTATAACTTACACAACAAACATTATTAATGCGAAAAATAACAGTATGTACATATTTATTTCAATAAATGGTAAATCCAGCTTTATTACTAAAAATAACTCAAATTCAATTAAAATTTTCTATAATTTGTGTTTTAAATAACGAATTATTACATTTTTAATCTTGGCTGTTGGCCGATCTAGTTCGCGCCTTAACCTTGCGCGCGCATCAGTTTCGCGGCAAGAAAAAAAAACAACGCGCCATTTTTCGTAAATAGTTGGCGGCTGTGGTGTGACGAAGTTTGGATTAATGGCAAGTATGTTGAAAAACGTCGTATGAAACACGTGTGCCTGTGACCATTATATACGCGGCTTTCTTATGGCGCACTCGCTTTCGCTCGTGCGCACACAATATCGCCTATATAATGGTCAACTTAGCACACTTGTATCATAATGTACTATTCACAACTTGTTACGACTTGAAATCAAAATTGAGGCTTCGTGTAAATCAGAAACTTACGATGTTTTGGTTTGGGTCGTCTGCCTTTCTTTAAATAGGGACAGGAAAATAAAAGAGTAGAATCAAAGATAAAAATACTTTTTATTAATTTGCTTACAACACAATAATATTTAACTGAAGAAAAAAGAAGAGAGCGTGAGTTCACTTGACCGTAGCAAATAAATAAATAATTATATTGGACACCAATCACATACATTGCTCTGATCTCAAAGTAAGTAGCCAATGCACTTGTGTTATGGAAATCAGACACAACGGTGGTACCACAACACCCAGACCCGAGACAATATAGAAAAGATCGTTTTCTACATTGACCCAACCGGGAATCGAACCCGGAACCTCACGAGATGGCGACGCTTGAAACCAGCGTGCTAGCCACTCGACCACGGAGGTCGTCTTTATAAGGCAAACTTTATGATTAATAAAAAACTTACATCACAGAATACTAGGTTTTTAACTGTCCTGCTGCAGCTGCTAGTATCATCATACAGTTTTTCCAAATGATATCCTTAAAGGTTTTTATATGAACAGGACTTATATAAATACCATTTCATACAAAATTTTCGTAAAGACCATAAATATCAAGGATTTCTGTACGGGTCGAGAACGTAGCATTGTAAGCGAGTTAGTGATATCCCCGTCCCAAACGAGATATTATAGACTCTATAATATCTCGTTATCTCTATATACCTCTATAATAAAGAGGTATTATCTAGTTAAGTAAGTAAGTATACAGCAGCCGTTACTCAACTACGCTAAAAAGTATTATTTTTTTATAATTTTACGTACTCCCCGGCAGCAGTGATAGCATAATTCGGTGGATCATGCGCATGAGTTGTGTCTCCGTCGATAATATCCCCGGCTTCGTTGAGCTTGATCTTAGCACGGCATCCTTTCAATTTACTCGAACAATAATAATTCCGAGACTTACTGTCCTTGGAAAATGTGAATTTGTTCAACATTATCAAATGATTGCCTTTTTTCGTGGGAATTATCGTGTACGTAAGATTTTCTGGAACAATCATGAAGTTTAACCATTTTTCAAAAGTAGATTTCACACTTTTCTTCTAGAAAGTATAGATAAACGTTTTTCGTTTTAATCAAATAAAGTGAGACAACAGTTGAAATAAAAATATTATATTATAACAGTTATTTTTTCTAAATCATAATTTTTGTTATAACAAACGTAAATAAAAATGAGATCAATCCTAACACTACGACTAGCTAGATACTGTTATTATTAAAAACTAGATTATGAAAAATTATGACACAGAATACAGCGGGGAGTCCAGTGGAATGGGCTTTTCAAAGGCTGCAATATTCAGTGACGATTTCGTGACATGACGAGTAAATGCCGCCATCAAATACCTAAGCGTTCCTCTGGTGTTGGGTAGCAGCAACATCAGTACTGGCAGAAGGCTGAAGATAAAGTATATCAAGAAAGGCTATTGACTGGGCATTAAGTGGCAGAAATCCACCGTTACTTAAACTGCTTGGTGGAATGCAAGTGGAAATCCACCACACTATCTTCCCTATTTGGAGTTTTGGTAAAAACACTAGAGACTACCGACGAGAGCCTAGCTCTCAAATTAGATCGATCGATATCGCAATTTCGCAAAATTATTTGCGAAATTGCGATATAAATTTGATATAAAATTGCGATACCTTCTGAGAAATAATAACCTGAGACTCAAAAGTATTGTTTTTTTTTTCATTTACCCCAAATCTTTAAGTAACAAACGACAATCCTATTCCATCATGTATAGTTTGAACACCTATCTTTAGTTTCTGTTGACTATGGAAATTCACATTTGTACGCAAAGGTTCAACATTTACAGGAGACGATCCACTCATGATGTCTTTATAATAAAAAACTGTATCCTGTATGATTTTCGAAAACTGATATTACGGTGGACAACTTCTGCATTCCGCTACTAGTTTTTTCTTAAATTATCGATGCGTGACTATACTCTAACCATATTCCCTGAAGCAAGCTGTAAAAGACGTGGTTTCGGATGATTGTGCTTTATATCAGCCCTAACGATATAGCCACGCTCATCTAGCTTAGCCTTCGCTCTGCACCCATAGTTCTTCTTAGAGCAGTAGTAGTTGGTAGACCGGCAATGCTTGCTAAACGTATACCCACTTATGACTATAAGCTTTGACAACCCTTTAGATTTTTCTATGCAGTGGTACGTCAACCTCCATGGATCTGAAAAGTTTGGCATGTGAAACAAAATATCTCAGTGAATTCACACATACAGGTGGATTTCTTTCCAGCGGCAGCTTTGATTAACAGGTGTATTGTTGATGGAACAGCATCAGCTAATAAGTTTAGCAGGATCTGCACAGCAGCTTAGCAATTTAGAAAATAATATTTATTTATGTACCAAAAGCAACAAAACTTTTACCCAATAAAATAGCATAACAGTAATTGGTAGAAATGATTATGATTTGTTTTGATTTTGTAAAATAAACTTTTATGTGGGAAACTGTATGCGCCGTATGTAAGTCAGTGGTGGGTGTGTATGATCATAGTTTGCAATCAGTACCCTCCTATATTCGTCCAAACGCACCTTGGCTTTGCAGTTGCCAGATTGTTTCTTCGAGCAGTAATAATTGTTTGACAACTTCATCTGAGAGTAAGAGTACCCTTTCATGATGGTGCTTGCCACTCGGCGTAGGTATTAAAGTATAATCTTTGTCTGCAAGTTTTGAACTTTTCTTCAGATAATGTTAAATCAAGGCTCATAACAAATATAGTTTTTTTTAGGTAAAACAAAATATTTATTTGTTATAGTCAGTTTTTGTGCGTACCTGCTTTATTTACATTTTTGAATAGTGGAAATAATTATTGCTTATAGCTGAATTTGGCTTTCATCCAGAATTTATGAAAAAGGCTTTGACCAAGCAAGCCCACAAAACATAATTATATTAAAGTACATTAGTATATTAGGCACTTTGGTATTTCAATCCTGTTAAGTCTTAGATTTCACTGTGGTTCTCTGTCATTACTTAAATAAAACATTAAGTGGGCAGATTGTAAGGTGATGTAGAAAAAAGAAAACTACTTACTAGAACCATTAAAAATTATTTTAATTGTATCTTTATATAATTTAAATTTTGCATGCACTTAATACCTGTAGTAGGTTAATGGTTAATGTTTTTTAAAATCTTTTATTTAATAGTAAATAGAAAAAAAAAACAAGTCCATTTATTGTGAGCACAGTATAAAACCAATTTGATTCATATGATGCAACTTGATTGATTAGAACTTAGTATAAGCACATTATTATGAAGGAAGGTGATATAAAAAACGAGATCATTTATGCATACAGTTAGGGTCAGCTAGGAAAAATGTATGCTTCATGACTACCATTTAGAGCATGTTACTTGTGGTATGGAACATTTTTCTTTTTGACCCCAAGTCCTCATATGATTATGGTCAATTCGTGAAATCATTATTTCTGAGTGATCATGGGTCATCTTGATGAATGCAGGGCATTTCTTGTGTTTTTTGGAACAATACCAGTTTATACCGTTCTTGCTTCTCGCATCTTTCCAGAAAGTATTGCCATCATACAAAAGAACATAGCCTTTTCTTGAAGGAACATACTCAATGTTACTAATTATGTCTGCAAACACACATCATGCCATTAATAACTTATAGATTACAATATCTTATGAATGTAGGGGATTGATCATATATTTTTTAAGTAACAAGTACCTGTTTATTTGTTTTCAAACCTGTTTTATCTCACCTTAGTATTACCACAATTGTAAAAACTGAGGCATGGAAAATTATGACCTGGAGTTGGGTGTACAAGCAAATAAAACTTATATCAAGATAAAAGTATTTTGTGTTGAAGAAACCTGAATAAACTGAAAGGAAAGATCTCAAATACACAAAGCAATCACAAAATAATTGTTAGACATAAAATATCAATAGTCTATTACCTAAAAATAAACCTGAAATCAAGACACAGATATCGAAATAGCAACTGAAACCTGAAAGTTCTGACAAAACAAGATAGGTTACCGTAAAATAGGGTGAATAGGGTCCGAGGGGTGAATAGGGTAGAAACCGATTTTTTTTCTTTGCTGACTTTTGCTGTGCCTACTCTAAAGTCCAACTATGGTTAAATAGATTTTTATGACAGATCACAAATCATTTTTCGTACTGGTAATAAAGGAATATTCGTAAACCATAGGCAATATTTAAAAAAATCCATTTGAATGTAAGAGCCCAAACTGCCCAAATTTTAGCTCATCAAAACTTTGATTTTGTCATTAAATTACACAACTGTGAGTGTTTTCTGTGATTTCATCAATTTAATCATTTCATAAAAGTGCCAAGGAAACAAAAATTAAGTAACGTTTATTGCTGGTTAAGATATAATCCATGAAATATGTTGCACATATATTTTTTTTAGATTTTTGGGGTTATTATGGTCTTCTAAGGGGTCATTAGAGTTGTAGGATGGGGTGGATAGGGTCATATTATGGGGTTAATAGATTCAATAGCGAGGTGAATAGATTCAACAAAGGGGGGAAAAGGGATTTTGATATAGGGTTGTCACAAAAGAAGTTTGCGCTAATTAATTTATCATTTGGGGTTTAAGTACCTAAGCCAATATTAGTACAGCTTTAATTTAAAAAATCATTTGTTAAAATGTTAAAAGATTCAAGTTATTACTTGCAACAACACCGAAATGTTGTTCACCTTACGACTCTGTTCTTTCAGAAGCTACAAATAACCTATCATCAATTCTGTATTTATAATCACTAAACTCCTAAACGTTAGCTCCACACAATGTTGACCATCAGACATAACAACACATCAACATTGAGATTCTAGTACAAAAACACTAGGTATACGTGCTTTTGAAATTTGAGGGTTTCTCTCAATTGCACCAAGATCAATATCATCAGATCCCGTCTTGGAAACAACTAGAAGGTATAATCTCTAAGTAGGCGAAAAAAAAATTCTAATTGGTCTGTGATATGAGGTAACATGGCCACACAAAAAAAAACAATTGATAACATCCTCCTTTTTCGAAGTCGGTAAAAAATATGTTTACAAATTTATTTATTGTCAACCTTAGGTATAAACTCTATTCTCCCCAGTCTCGATTCTATTGACCCCGTGCCTGGGGTGAATAGGGTTTTGAAGGTTTTTTGCGATTTTCTCATAATTTTGTTATGGGAACTTATGAAGTATTATACATCATTCAGAAATATAAATATCCGGACAAATAATAAAGTTCTCAAAATTCTCATTTTTTACTTATACTTAGGGTACTTCTAGCTCAAAGTTGGAAAGTTACCCTATTCACCCCATTTTACGGTATACACAATAACGATCAAGAAAGTAGGTTTGTAAAAACTTGTAAACTGTCAACATGTTTGCATCAAAGTTATGTCCATTTATTTGTACCAAAACAGACATTTCGATATTACATTATCTCAATACAAGAAATATATGAACACTATACAGAGAAATTTACGAGCAGAATTTTTATTTTCAAAGAAATACCAAGTTCAATCGTGTAAATAAACAATCAAAAATGTTGGCAGTTTGGGACTTAAAAAGGACTCACCAAACCGCCGAAATACTGGAATACAATATCAGCTTAAATGGAATTATCACTATTGTATCACTGCTTTCATCACAAGCACATAAAACTGTAAATTCTGGCACTAAATATTTTTTTACACAACAACACATTTTAAGGTTATGTCACAATAACACCAAAAATATTTTTAATTAAGGCATTGCACTTAATTTTCATACATAGCATTTAGCAAAAAACATTTTTACCATTTGCAGACAATTAAACTAGTTAAAAATCTATGTTTACACCAAAATATTATGACTTCATTTTTGACATTAGTAGTCCGTTTACACAACTGAATTTTTTTTTATACTACGAACAAGACGACAGGAAAGAAAGACACATGTCAAAGTGCGTTTGGTTGTACAATTATTTTACTACCTTCGTAAATGCGTAGTTAGCGCGCGAACCGTGGCGCAGGCAGACAGTTAAGCTGAACGCACACTTATAACGCGCCGAAAAAAACGAATTTTAGAATACTTTATATGAAATCTCATGAAACCTCGCACACTTATCCGCGTCGAATCATCCGAATCTGGAAGAAACCTAGAAATCCCAGATAAATTCGGATGACGTCATCAGATTCGGTGCAGCTAATGCAGTCGACTCGGACGATTCGGACGACTAGCCGGATAAAATCTTCATACTCACTCCCACCTTAGATGTCGCACATAGCGCAATCTCTTGATTTCTTCGACGCGGTCGATTCTGCCGAATCAGATACGTGTGCAAGGCATCCTTGACTTCGATTCGTTCGGTGCGTTCGGCTCGGAGAAGCGTGCGTTTACCTTTAAAAAGTAAGTTTGTATGAATGATGGTTGATCTACGGCTGCAGCAAAAGAAATATATGAGGAAGATTACCGATGGGCTTTATAATTATTGTTCAAGCTAGAAGCTCTTAAACGACAAACACGATATTTTTTCAAAATAAACTCTTGTCATCAATCAACAACTTTTGACAATGGAATCATCATTCCTCTAAATCATATTTCGCCGTACAAGTTCTTATGCATTAGGCAGAAATCAAAATTTAAAACTCCTTATCAATTTATGTACTGCACACCACAACATGTTATTACTCGATAATTCTTCAAAGTGAATATAATAAATGCCGCGACATATTAAAGAATTTAGTTCTGCTTTTTCCCACAGGCGTCATTGGGGTTCATGACTAGAAAAATAGCGTCAAAAAGTTTTTGATATTTTTCATTGTCTGCTTAGTAAGACTACATGACAAAGGAAATACAAGAACCCGCCCGCGGGCAGTATGAATTAGATCAAGGAAATTTCATTACAAAGCCGAAATATGCATGAATTCAGGAGGCCTTTAGTCGTTCGTTACAAGCGATAGAGCGTACATGAAGCGAAGTTTTGGAGGCGAGGCAAGTTTGAGCTGCAAAAAATCTCCGTTGTAACACCTCACTGCCTTCGGTTAACATTTTCATTCAAACAGGTGAACCTTTTTAGGGTTCCGTAGCCGAAAAGCAGCAAACGGAACTCCTATAGTTTCGTCAAATCTGACTGTCTGTTTGTTTATCTGTCTGTCCATCAGTCCGTCCGTATGTCACAGCCACTTTAATATTTTTTGGTATCGCTGCACGGCTGGAGCATTTGCAACGGACGGGTCTAAAAGGTAGGGAAACAAGGAAAAAGAAAAAAGAAAGGAACGGAACGGAATGAATGGAATGGGATCAGCCCCCTTACTCTGGATACAAAACCCGATCCAATGAATATAGCCATCCCTGTCACACGCGTACACGGCCTGGTATGAGTGACAGGGATGGGTATAATCTTTGGATCGGGTTTTGTGTCCAGAGTAAGGCCTCAGGTAAGTTTGTTTAAAATGCAATTAAGTTCGGACGCCATAAACGAAAAAGAAGAAAAAGAACTACTTTCTTACAATTTAATATTATTACTTACAATAAATAAAGACAAACTATTATAAATTTCGAAATTATAGATATTCTAGATATTATAGATTTTCGAGAAGTTGCTCGAGCTGGAGGAAGAATTGAGCAGGTTACACTGGGACATAGTGGGTTTATCAGAAGTCCACAGAGAGGGCGAGGACACGATAACTCTGAAGTCTGGCAACCTGCTCTTCTACCTGGAGGGTGACCAAAAGTCCCAAGGTGGTGTTGGGTTTCTTGTCCACAGGTCCCTCGTAAACAACATCGTAACCATCGAGAGTGTGTCGAACAGGGTGATGTACCTTATACTCAGAATAACCGAAAGGTATTTGCTGAAGGCCATACAGGTATATGCACCGATCTCGAACCACCCGGATGAAGAGGTGGAGGAAATGTATGAGGACGTAAGTAGAGCCATACACACTTCCAAAACCTATTTCACTGTTGTTATGGGGGACTTCAACGCAAAACTCGGCAAGCGAGGCGAGGATGAGTTGAAAGGGACCTTTTGGATATGGTCAAAGGAACGCCAGGGGAAATAGGCTGGCCGACTTTCTGGAGAAGGAGGGACTCTTTGCGATGAACTCTTTCTTCCAGAAGCCGCCTCAGATGAAATGGACCTGGCTGAGTCCAGATGGCAAGGCGAGAAATGAGATAGACTTCATCATGACCACCAAGAGACGGTTATTCAATGATGTCTCCGTGATCAACAGGGTAAAAACCGGTAGTGATCACCGTATGGTTCGAGGCATATTGAATATAAATGTCAAATTGGAAAGGTCCCGCTTGATGAAGTCCACGCTCCGACCAACTCGTGCCCATATCCAAAATCCCGAGAGCTTTCAACTCGAGTTGTCAAACCGCTTTGATTGCCTAGAGAATTGCGTATCAGTGGACGAAATAAACAACGGGTTTGTGGAAACTGTCCAAACGGTCGGATCTAAGTTTTTTAGACCTGGCCGTAAAAATAGACCTCAAAACCTCTCAGTCCACACTCTCGACCTTATGGCAGCACGTCGATCTATGGCACTGCAGACCTCCGTTAATGCTCAAACCTACAGGCAGCTTAATAGACGATTATTGAAGTCTCTGCGACATGACATTCGTTCCTTTAACACGAATAGTGTTAAAGAAACAATAGAGAGGAACCAAGGCTCCAAAGTGTTTGCAAGGGGCATGTCTATTGGGCAAAGCCTGTTGACGAAGCTTAAGACGGAGGATGGCAGTGTAGCGTCGACGAAAGCAGAGGTTTTGAGGGAGATCGAAAGGTTCTATGGGCAGTTGTACACCTCAGTAGCCAAACCCGTTGATAGCTCGGCCGGAGACCCACGAGCTATCCTGACCCGACACTACACTGAAGACATCCCGGACATCAGCCTCTACGAGATTAGGATGGCCCTGAAACAGCTTAAAAACAATAAGGCACCTGGCGAGGACGGAATCACAGCAGAGCTCCTGAAAGCGGGTGGAACACTGGTACTTAAAGTCCTTCAGAGACTCTTAAATTCCGTTCTGCTAGAGGGCATCACGCCTGAGGCATGGAACAGGAGTGTGGTGGTGTTGTTCTTCAAAAAAGGAGACAAAACTTTATTGAAGAACTATAGACCCATCTCACTCCTGAGCCATGTCTACAAGCTGTTCTCAAGGGTCATCACGAATCGTCTCGCACGTAGGTTTGATGACTTCCAGCCTCCCGAACAAGCCGGATTCCGAAAAGGCTACAGTACCATAGACCACATTCATACGCTAAGGCAAATTATACAGAAGTCCGAGGAGTATAATATGCCTCTATGTTTAGATTTTGTGGACTATTCAGAGAAGGCCTTTGATTCGATCGAAACTTGGGCGGTGCTTCGGTCTCTTCAGCGGTGTCACATAGACTATAGGTATATAGAGGTGTTAAAGTGTCTATATAACAACGCCACTATGTCAGTCCGAGTACAGGAACAGACTACGAGGGCGATTCCATTGCGAAGAGGTGTAAGACAGGGCGATGTTATATCTCCGAAACTGTTTACAGCGGCATTGGAAGACGCCTTCAAGCTCCTGGAATGGGAAGGATTCGGCATCTCCGTCAATGGCGAATACATAACACACCTTCGGTTTGCCGATGACATAGTCGTTGTGGCAAAGACGCTGGATGATCTAGGCACTATGCTCGAAGACCTCGACCGAGTATCCCAACAAGTGGGTCTTAAAATGAACATGGAGAAGACGAAAATTATGTCGAGTTCCCTTGTTGTACCCACTCCAGTATCCATTGGGAACTCAACTCTCGGAGTTGTCGACGAGTACGTCTACCTGGGACAAGAGATCCAATTGGGTCCAACTTTGAGAAAGAGGTCAATCGACGAATCCAACTCGGCTGGGCAGCGTTCGGGAAACTGCGCAAGAGCGTCTTCTCGTCTCAATTACCTCAGTGTCTGAAGACGAAAGTCTTCAATCAGTGTGTGTTACCAGTGATGACATGCGGATCAGAAACGTGGTCTCTAACTATGGGCCTCATAAAGAAGCTCAAAATTACACAACGAGCGATGGAGCGGGCTATGCTCGGTGTTTCTCTACGAGATCGAATCAGAAACGAAGAGATACGTAGAAGGACCAAGGTAACGGACATAGCCTTGAGAATCAGTAAGCTTAAGTGGCAGTGGGCAAGGCACATAGCGCGAAGAACTGATGGCCGTTGGGGCAGGAAAGTTCTAGATTGGAGACCCTTCGACCAAAGACGCAGCGTAGGACGTCCACCAACAAGATGGACAGACGACCTTAAAAAGATCGCAGGATCAAACTGGATGCAGACCGCTAGTGATCGGTCGCTGTGGAAAGCCGTGGGGGAGGCCTATGTTCAGCAGTGGACGTCCTTTGGCTGATTATGATGATGATGATTATAGATATCTAAATTATTCATGCATAATAAAGTTACGATAGAGGTTGAAAGAGGAATACGTTGGGAGACAAGAGAGGAAAACAAAGAGGAATGATCTATTAGAGGACACGAAAAGAAGATGTGGTTCAGATCGCCTATGCCAGTACCACATTCGCATAAGTTTGAGTCAATTATTCGTAATCTAGCGAGGTGAGCTTGAGTGCAAACGTGTCCCAGCCTCATACGGATAATGCATGTTGTAGCTAACTTACCAACACAGCCACTTTATTTTGAACTTATTAGCATTACATAAATGAAACTTAGTGTATCTGCTCACAGAACACATTACGCTTCCCATCCAAAAATAATTAAGTCATTCACTATAGTTCGCGTTTCGTTCCACGCAAGCTCGCTTAGGTGTTTTTCAGCATAAGATTTATTGCAAAGGCGAAATCCGGTTAATGGCTTACTGCATCCCATGTTTTTTAACATTATTTTTATTTAAATTAAAAATACTGAAAAGAAACTGAAAATGTTTTTTACGTGATTAGTATCACTAATTCTCTAAATGGTTTTCGAATTTCACCCTTATTTTATTTTATTTTATTGGGTAAAGACGCATAACAGGTTACAATTAATAATCAATATAGTATTCTTAATTTGACCTCATGAGCAAAAATGATGGCTTAGTTCTTAAAGTCACTAACTCCATTTTTGTCAATATTGAGATTGCTAGATCAAAAAATTCTCCGTTTTTTTCTCTATAGATTGACCAAATCAGTTTTTTAATAAAATGACGCTAAGTAGGTTTTTACCAGATTCAAAAAATCACTAAATCCTGTCAAATAAATTCAGTTAGTAACTAAATCCAAATGTAACCAAAAAATAAATAAGTCCATTGATTTTCATTGTTAAGTCACTAAGTCCATGTACTTTTAAACTATATGATTCACTGTTTGAAATGTGAGATACTTAGTCTTAGTTTGTTAAAAAGATAACCTTACTAATTGTTTTATAGTTTATTTATGTGAGTTAAGTGTTATTTATTTTGCAAAATGAACGAGGATAATCTAAAACGGTAAGCAAGTACTAGAGAACGTGTGTCTGTTGTTTTTATTTTGTAACAATTATGAGCTAAGGTTTTTGTATTTTAAACTTATAGAAGAGAGTGGGCTTTTTGATGATACTAAGATGATTATAGTTCTTCTGGTAGTGAATGGACTCCAGGAAATGATTCTACAAACAAAAGTTTTAAACGTGTATCAACCTCCGCTAGCATTCATGTGGAAAACAGCCAGTTGTTTTGGTATGTATCAGAATTTTAAACCTACCCACATTTGATAAATGTTTTATGTCATTATCCATCTAATCTATTTTATTTGACATTTGCATGGCGATTATTGGTAAAACATATTGATACCTGTGACGATAAGTACCTTTACTTCAGATATTAAGAAGTTTCATAATTTTGAGTAATTTGTTTCTTTAATTGGTTTTATTAATTTGGTTCACAGATTGGCAGTGGTATTACGGAAAATAATAGTTAAAGAGAATCTGATACAAATATTGTTAGAAAAATAAACGAATCAAGTTAAACGAAAAAAGAAAAAAACAGGAAATATTGAATCAGATATTGACGTTGATGATAGTGTAGAAAATGTAAAAAATATTGATGAAGTAAATAATGTTACTAACTGTCAAGTTGATGAAAAAACTAAAACGAGAAATATTTCAAGTGAGATAACTGGCGAGTTTTATGAGGTAGAAGAAAGTAAAGAAGAAGTTGAAGTTGCAGTGAAAAAGTGAGGAAAGACACGTAAGCCACAAAACTGGAAGAAGAATTTAACTAAAAATAAAAAAGGCAAGAACCATGTTCGGCGCGAAATACCAAAATGTAGATGCAAATGTAAAGATAGATTATTTGAAAAAGAGACCGAAAGTATTTTCAAAAAATTTATTAATAGGTCCTTACATATGAAAGTGGCGTTTTGTAAGGGAGGAATATAAAGTCATTTTTTTTGGGTATGGGTATATGAGTGGTAAAATCACAGCAGATGTCAGCGATTGCTATCAATAGATGATACAATTAAAACCAGCCAAAATTCAATATATTCAGAAACTTCTTGAATATGTACCTACCTGTTGAAAAACGTAAATTTTATGATGAGATACTGTTTGAAGCTACATCTTCAGAGAGAGAGCAGGAAAATGAGAATAACGACACGCAACAAGAAAGTTACGAATAAATAAATATAATATAGTATTTATAGGTAGTACTGTATGTCATCAAACTCAATATTTTGTATTTGTTTTGATTCCATGTCAATGAGTAGATGTGATAATATGTCACTAACTCCAAAGAATTTTGTTAAGAAATCTCTAACTCAAGATGTTTTGCTTTAAGTCCCAAATATTAAGTGACTCGTACTGCGCATATTAATTGAGTTACATACTTTTATAAAATGTCATTTTAAAGGTTACCAAATAAAGCACTTTCCTATTTTTTATAATTTGTTTTTATTGACCCACTCCTTTTAAAAAATTTTTTTTGAGCTTCAAGTGACATTATCTCAAAACTAGGAAAATGGACTTGGTGACTTTTAGAACTAAGGCATCCTTGTTTCCAAATTCAGTGGATAACATTCTTTTTCTACCCGCAGTAGACCATTTAAGATGCAGAAAATGACATTAAGAGAGTGTGCCGTGACCCGTGCACAGCAGTACCTATATAATAAAGTAGAGGTTGGTAGGTTCTATACATAGGCTATTCATTTGCTTACTATTTCTAATGGTGTGTCCACACCACGCGATGGCTTTGCCGGAGGACGAAAATAACTGTCAGATACTATACATAGAAAATGCCACTACGGCATGCAGCTGCCTGCTGTGACATGAGCAATGCCTCCGGGTGGTGTGGATACATCACAAAATTACTATGCAATAATCATTGAACGAATGAATGAATAATCAGAATGACGTCAAAATTGACATTTCAAAAACGAGTGACGCTTTCAACATAACCTCAAAAGTTGTTTATTTTTGTACATTTTTGTACCAAAATCAAATAAAACGGTACCCAAAATGAGTTACAATTAGTTTTAAGCGTGGAGTTATTACTAAGTTATATTTTTTTCAAACTGAAAAGTATAAGTGAGAAATGTATAGGTCAGAACAATTTTGTAAAAAATACCTTAAGTATGTTATTAATTTGCTATTTTCGTTTCCAAATACTTTCTATTTTGGAATTAAAGTTAAGTGCTTGAAGAAAAGTGTTTAGTTTTCGTTGGGGACTCGATCGCGGAGGACTATGCAGTTGATACAAATAAGGTAACATTTCCACAAATTTGTAAACAGGGAGTACTCTTTTCCAGTGTTAATCTAAATCTACTGTTTTCTTTGTGAATTATCGACTGAACAGTTCGAATATTTTGCAGATTTTGAAGAAATTATTCTTAGACAATGAGCTAGGGTTGTTCTTATAACGTTATGCTTAGGGAGTTAAACTATACTAATTAGGACCATATTATAATTAAAGTAAGTCAGAGTCATTATTTTCAGCCTAAGGACTTCCACTGCTAAACATGCTACAACTAATTCATTAAATTATACCTACTAACGGTCAATACTACTGAAGTCATGTTGTACCTACTCAACTGGGCTATAAGCCCACCCATGACAGCCATCTGCCTTCTCCTCTCTGTTTTCATAAAAATGCTTTTAATTTATAGGTATAGTTTCCGGATTGAGTTCATGAAGAACAAAGGCAAGTTAAATTTTGATTTTAAGTGTTCTAATAAAAAATATGTAGTTTCTACTACGACATATTTTAAAAACTATAAAAAAAACTTTCCATGGTAATTGATGACTAATAATTATTTGATAATGATAACAACTATTTAAGCTATCTAAAATTAAGGTAATATAATAGTATTTTAATATTTCCTAATTTATTTGATTTTTTTCACTTTTATTGATTAAAGCCAACAAACAAACATTCTAGTGAATATGATACCAGCTTTGAAAATAAATTTTAACATTAAAAGTTTGTTTCCTTCCAAATTATAGTAATTACCCTATGACATATTTTTTTAATGAAGTTGTTAAATGAAAATGATATTGTGGCCTTATTCTCACATTCAATTAAATAAACCTAAACTGCCTTGATATGTAAAGCAGTCACATTTTGATTAGTCAATGTTTTTTGATGATAGCAAAATCATCTTACTAAAATTATTATTGCAAAAGTTTGTGAGGATGGATGTGTTTTTATAAAACTTTACAAGTAATATACATCAGACTCATACATCAGAATAGCACATATACTGTATATGATTGATGTCAATATTTTCTAATATCTTTCATTTACGCATAATAAGCCAAAGGGAACCACTAGTAGTATTATGACTATTATGTTATTGACAAATTTCAAGCCATTTTTTATAACAAGGTTGCAAGAACCGAGCATAAAAATACTGAGATGTAACCCCTGAATTTTTAGAGTAAGATTTGCTGAATGTCATCTACAAATTATTTGCTGTAAGTAGTTTCTAGTTCTAGTAGTTAATATTTGGTATTCCAAAAGTATGCTTATGTTTGGATCTGGGAGACTGCAAATTCTATGCATGCCCCCTTAATTGGAAAAAAAATCCATATTTCTAAAATATTATAATTTATTACAGCGAAATATGTAAGAAGTGCGCGTGGTGCAAATTTGCTAATGTTTTACGATTATGTGTACCGCCGTCAGTGCAAGCCTTCTAAAGAGGGATACAAGACTTGGTACTGCGTTATGTATGCTCGCACCCAGTGCCCATCAGTCCTCACTACCAACAGCAATGAACACATAGTACAAATAAAAGGTATGCACAACCACAGGCGGCCACACATCACAGAGACCCCACACGGTATAGTGCACAACCATTCCAAAAAACCGGAACCGAAAGTTGAACCGCCAGCTAAGTTACCCCAGCCCAAAGGGTGTAATGTCTCACGATATAATGATTGCTTTGACGTTGAGATTCTACCATAATTCCCTCAATATTCAGCCCTTAACATTATTTTTGCGACGACCACCTGAGCTGGTAAATGGTCAGGAGAAAGAATTTATTGTTAGTTTCATAATTGTTTGGGCAATTAGTAGTTCCAAAGTTGACAACTGTATAATCATTAAGATTTGTTTCATTTTTACTTTTTATCTGATTTGCATCTGTCGTTTTATCGAGGTCACCACCGCCTAACCACCTTAAGAGCCAGAATCGCTTGCACTTTGTGACATCTTAAGTTTAAAGTAGCGTACGTTCTTGTGTCGTGGGTGCAAGCGATTTTCGTTGCAAGGTGGTTAGGCTGTAGACGTCGACCGTACATAACCGAAAACAATGTTTTTGAGTAATGGCAGTCAGTTCTATCTTACATATAGAATAATGTCACAAGACCGTTTTTTTTATGCTACGGTGGCAAAGTAAAAACTGAACAAGTATGTATCTTTGTTAATTTTACGTATTTGGACCCTTATAAATTAAAAAAATATTTATTGTCGTATGAGTAGTATATGTAACGATGTTTACAGTCCCTGCATAATCTAGTCTTAATTGTATTAATTGCGCTATAGTTCGGTATAATTTTTAAAATAACATGCGTGTATAAAAAAAGTGGTATGCATTATGATATGTGTTCTTTAATATAATAGTATAAAGTAGACCTAATTCAATATTTCTGAAGTCCTTATAATTTATTTTTATTTATAATTTGTGCATAATAGACGAATGAAAGTTCCTGACCCACTTAAAGTAAGATGATAATACTAGCATTTTTATCATGACTATAGTACCTATGCGACGTAGATGATCTAAGGTAATAATTTTAAATCTAGCTTACTTATTTATGCGATGGTTACAGATTTGGTCAAATAAACTCATTTTTTTATTCATATTGTTTCTAGTGCTCAATACTTACCTTTTTGATGATGGCATTATTTTCCAAGTAATCAAATAAATCAGTGTTTCAAGTAACCAAGTAATCAAAACCTTTCCAGTGGCTGTTATAATACCGTCAAAGTATAAGAATAAGAAAGGTTTTGGGATGGTATTGTTCCGCGGCTACACATATTCGTGGCGCAACCGCAAAAAGGATGGAAATTATTGGACATGCTCGAGTCATCAAAAAAAGGGCTGCAGGGCTAGCGTTACCACAGACGAGTCGAAGGAACCATTCATTGTGACCAGGTTTTATGATTACCACAATCATCCGGCACCCAAAGTTAAAATACCACCCGATATGGAATTTATTTATTGATATTCTTTATTAATAAGGGCTCAGTCACACTGACGGTTTGAATTGCAGACGGGCGTGATAAATCCAACGTTAATTTAAAGACGAGAGCAGCGCTGCCTGATCAGTGTAAAAGCCAAAATCGCTGGCACCCTGCGTCGTCTGTTGTTTAAGGTGATGCCCGTTCTTGTGTCGTGTTTGGAAGCGATTTTCGTTTGATAGTGGTATGGTGACCCCGATCGTACAAGACTTTCGCTATAACCGTCAGTGTGTTAATAAGACCTTAATGGTTAAGTTTTAACGACTTATGGTACGAGTAAGGAAGAGCGAAGAGCTCTCGCTCTTTTTCTCAATCTCCCTCTACCGAATTAAATGTTAGGAGCGGACTGTTGACTATAGTTTTGGTATCATGGAATTTATAATTAAAGTAGATATTGAACTGTTGACGACTGAGTTTTATTATCACCTTATTCACTGGGATGCTTTTGTAGTTCTGTTAAAATTATCAGGTATACTTCATTTATACAGGTACTGTTTCATTTTTATTTCAATTTACTAGTCTTACTAGCTGAACACTCTCTTCTAGTAACATAACATGGTAACTAACTCAAGGTTTGTGTATAATTGAGCTACTTTATAGACCACACCGTTGCTGCACATTGAAATAGCTTTCTTTCCAAATGTTCTTTCAGAAATTCACTACATAACGTCGAAGAAAGGCTACAAATTGTTGGTGTATGAGCAGTACACATATGCGCATAATTTCCGAAGCAAGAACACAGTTAGTTGGACATGCTCCTCTCGATGTTCCAAAAAATGCAATGCTCAAGTAAAACTGACTCATGATGGGGAACTTCTTATTTTGAACAATGAACACAGTCACCCTCCCCCAGTATTCTATGTCAACGAAAAAGGCGAATACGTACGGGTCCCTAATAAACTAAGGAGCAAACTAGTCGAAGATGATGAAATGGAATTCCTGGATCTAGATCCAAGCTTAGAAATAGAATTGAAACAAGAACATTGTGATGTTTAGAATTAATGGTTCCAAAATATGTAATTAATACCCTAGTTTTAAATAAACTATTATATCCAAAAATCTTTCTTAATTTGACCCTTAGTTTATGTTTCTGGATCAGTAGAGGTACCCTAATGTATGGTGAGTAATAACCGGTATCATAACACAGATGTTTTTACTTTCAGACGATCCATTTGAATATCTGACCATTAATACAAAAATAACAAGTAAGAGATCTAGAAAAAAACCAGCACAACAACGTCGACATAAGCAATACGACTCAGAAACTTTAAACAAAGCCTTGCAAGCGGTGAAAGAGGGAATAAGTGTGAGATTGGCGGCAAGAACTTATCAAGTTCCTCGGGCTACTTTGCAACTTAGGATTAAGAAACCAAATCAGCGGTCACGCCCAGGTCCTCCTCCTATTCTAACGGAGAAGGAAGAAAAAGACCTCGAGGACTGGATTTTACTTAGTTGTAGAAAAGGTTTTCCAAAGCGCAAACATGATGTAATCAGTCGTGTAGCTAGCATTCTGAAAAAGAGTAAAAGGAAGAGCGCTTTTAGGAACGGGGAAGGGTGGTTTAAACTATTTCTTCAACGACATCCAAACATTTCTGCCCGCATAGAAGAAGATGGCAGAAATAGGTGTAAGAGGCTGTTTCAATCAAAATAGGTAATCAAAGTGTAACGTAAAGACAATGATTTATATGATGTACCTACTCTTAAACCCATCGCCAGTTTTTATAGCCGATGGGGCGAAATTTCTTTTATGACCCAAAACGGGAGTCATATTGACTCCTAAAGGCGAAAGAACTTGACCAAAAATTCCTTGATTGTACTGATTGGTTATTATTATAAAGTATTTTAAAACAATTCGTGTATTATTCTGACACCTCACTAGAATACTCGGCTTGTGTTTACTTAAGATCGGAATTAACATTGCGTAAATCTAAAATACTTAATCTACTTTCAGGACCAGTACTTGTAAAAGCAAAGAAAGGGACGTATATTCTGCTATATCAAAACTACACATACAGAAGGAGCACGAAGTCCAAAAAGGGAACAGTCTGGAAGTGTACGTCAAGCAAAACTGACGACTGTAAAGCTACTTTAACTACAGATGAAAATTTAAATGTAGTATCTATTAGGAGACTAAAAGAAAGGAGACATACTAGCCATACACACGACCCTGCACCAGTGCCATCTAAACCGAAACATGTGTATTTTACTACAACTCAATGATTTACGAACGCAGATGCTTTGCGGTATAAAACCACTGCCGCCGTGGCATAGACTTATACTTTCAAACGAAATTTGTTTGCGCACCAGACAAAAAAACTTGCAATTTTTTTGTATAGACATATGGTTAGCTGGAAGAGTATACTTTTAGCATTAAGTCCGCCAAATGAATCTTTTGTTTGTGCATGAGGGGTTACAATAAATAAAATTAGCTTCACTCCAATCAAAGACCAAGCGAGGTGCAAGCCATTTTTTCCTAATAAACCAGGAACCACAGTATCGGCGTGTGTGCAAGCTATTTTTGTTTGAAAGTAGTTAGGCGGTAGAGACCTCGATCGTACATTGCCATTCATAAGCAAATGGAGTCGTTTATAAAATTTTAAAAATGACCTTTTTTATCGAGTATTTTAAGATTTTTATAGTGGCAGCAATAAAATATGCACTCGTTAGCGATTCGTAAGAAACGCCACAGTAGGTAATAGTATACACACGCCATAGAAAACATGGAAATAAATAAGAAAAGATTTCTTCTAGGCAAGTAAGTTTCCTTAATGATAAAATTAAGATTTTTTTATTTTCCTTATTTTTTATTATCAATTAGGTTTTATAATTGTATTTTACTGCGTGTCTTAAATTGACAGGATTAAGGAAACCAATTGTTTTAGTTTCAATACAATATTGTACAAAACAATATTATTACAATGTTTATTTTTACACGCCATGATCAAGATTAGCTTAAGTGGCTATAGTTTTATTTTTGACGCATTTCGTAGACTTTATATTATAAGAACTAGACTACTAAGGCTTACACTATAAATATAATATGTAGGACAAGGGTTGTTCATTATTTCTTCTACCTCAAAAATTGCTATGCCTTAATTAAGTAAATAAATATGTCAGGTTGATCTTTGTACAAACTTTATTATGTAATGTTTAATTTAGTATAATTAAGACAGCAAATAGAACTAGTTTAATTTTGTATGTACTATTTTAATTTTGACATTTTCTGCTAATTTCTGCATCTGCAGCCATTTTTTATATGAGCCAATCATCATAAGAAGGTTTGTTGAATTGACTCAATTTGTGTGTTTTTTATTTAAACACTTGCTGATCTCCGTAGCTTGTTCCAAGAATTGGATATCCGGGATCAAAACTTTTCTCCATGGTCCTTACAGTATCATATCTATCTGTATGTTAAATTATCTTATTTGTGGCAATAGAACATGTACGCAATCATTTTAATTAACTCATCAGTACCGTTACGTTGAGTTTACTCGATAGCGACGACGGTTTTACTCGCTAGCGACGACGTAACTTTTTGTATGGAAAATTTTAGTTCTGTCAGTGACCGCTAGAGGCGCTGTGCAATTTTCCTTAGACTTTTTTTAGGTTATTGCTAGCGAGTAAAACCGTTGTAAACTCATGGTAACGGTACTCTGTATTCATCTTTTTATAATCAGTAAATACAAGTTGCGTGTACGTTATGCTTTGATCAAGTTTTGGAGTGTTCTAGTATAAACCTTAGCGATACTAAAATTGTAGACATTATATAGGTATTTTATAGTTTTTACGGGATTTCAATAAACGAGACTTTATTTGAAGAATGACTTGTTTTTTATTATTATTATTTATCCTTATTATCAATCCTGACATTTAACTTAGTATGAACTACAATGACTACTTGAAATAATATATGTTAAATAGTTAATTGTAATTTTATAATTCATATTCTTCGCTTATGACAGCAGGTTATCAATCCAGTACCGAGAGAAGCGAGGGCAGCAATGGTTTTACCCAAGCGTCAGAAAGGGAGGTAATAATAAACCACCAAGTGTGGCGAGGACCTTCAGGTTAGCGCAAGAAAAAGACACATTAATGCCCGTGGTGAATACTGTGCTTTTCACCCTCTGCGAGGCAATAAATAGAAGTTACGAGTAACTAGTAATTTTGAAGTATGCATCGACGCGCCGCGCTGTATCAAATCATTTCAACAAAGTAAATGTACACATCAACTTTATTAGATTCTGAAATTAGCTACCAATTATTGTCAGCCAAAGGACGTCCACTACTGAACATAGGCCTCCCCCAAGGCTTTCCACAGCGACCGATCTCTAGCGGTCTGCATCCAGTTTGATCCTGCGATTTTTATAAGGTCGTCTGTCCATGTTGTAATATTAAGGAATTTATTTTTATCTATCCGGCGTTTGGGGGCCAGTTCGATTTTCGAATTATCTCTTCTTTGCTGGATGCGTACCGCTGCAGGACTAGCCCAGCCTCGCTTGCATACGAGCGCGTATTCCAAATTTAAATCTCAATGCAGCTCACGTATCGTAATTGATGTTCCTACAATATTTCGGCTTATGAGCCGACATGAGTCACTTTAACTTTTATAACGTGACATTTAATTAAACGTTGCTAAGCAGATAGTAGAGATGGAACGTATTTACAATACTAGGTTTAAGTACATGTACCATGTAAAGTACTTGTGTTATCTAACGAGGCATTGACTAAATTATTGTGATAGACTTGTGAATGAACATTACCTAAAATTCATTCGTCCTTTACCTACAAGATCAGTTGCGATCTACGCGTTTATGGTACCGGCGATATGGTACATTTTTGACGAAGGAGAAAGTTCAGTATTCACCACAAATGTTTGCTTTTTTTGTGAACCCATATTTTACCTTCAAGAATACTCACTGGCCAGTGTCCGATTGCAGTGGCGGTAGTGACTGCGGTAAACGGAGCTACTCTTCTAATGCTGAACGGTTACTCCTTCACCAACCCTTCTCCGATGCCTGGTGGGGAACGATGGTATTGCTCATGCAGAGCCAAGTTTAACTGCACAGTCTGTCTCCATGTCAACGACGATTATGAGCTGGTCTGCGTGTCTCATGAGCATACGCATCAACCACCGTTATATGAGAGGACATCTGACGGACTGTACGTTGAGAAAGTCAAGATGCCGTGAAGGTTTTTGGATAGTGTGAAATACTACTGTACTTTTCTTTAAGTGGATATAGGTCTGTACCTAAGGTTGTGTTTATTGATGAATTGAATTCGAATCTTATTGGGAATAGTTTTGACATGATTTTCTATCGATCGCGCAGTGATTCAAAATTTTATACTCTGCCTTTCTGCCAAAGATTTTTGTATGCTTACTTATCGAAACCGGACTTGCGAGTCGGACTCGCGCACTGAGGGTTGCGTGCCAACTTTAACTGAATTATGGATCCATTTACTTTACACTTGCTTAGTGTAAAAGTTAAAGGGGGGTGGGGGGCGGACGCCCATTTTACCACTTTAGAAGCGTCTATTTCCCAAATGTTAGACTTTCAGAAAAAAATCATTTTGAAACCTCGATGTTATTTAAGTAGATCCATCTATGTATGGAAGCCCCCCTCAAAAGTCATTGTCATTTGCCATTTTTTATTTTTTCGTGTAGGAATCGTAAAGCGGTCAACGGAATACATCTACCTACCAATTGTCAACTGTGTAATGCTAATAGTTTCAGATTAAGTGGCTGTGACATACGGACGGACAGACAGACTTGAAAAAAGTATAAGGGTTCCGTTTTTTTTTACCATTCGGCTACGGAACCCTAAAAAAGTGTTTGCTCGTCGTATCGTAATCGTAGTTCGTAATTATTTTTTTAACTCGTGTAACCCTTGAAAAATTAAGATGTGTATCGTAAAGAGAAAACGTTTAAATGAATTCTTATTAAAATATAAAATTTTATTACTCTATAAAAATTAAGACAACCAAAAAAAACATAATTGATATCTACTTTTGGTATACCTAAGTTAAATATTCATAAAACAATGATCAAAGATTCTTAGTATTTTATATTATAGACCTATTTATAGTGAAGTTAGAATAATGTATGAAAAATATTTTTGTACTAATTTTTTTTCGTTAATTAGATGAAATAGGTAAGAACAGTAATTATTGTAAATGTGTGATGCAGAATAGAACGTAAAGATATTTAAGAGTCTGGGTGTATTATTATCTTCATAGAGTTAAATAATAATAATAGGCCCTTACCATAAAATTAATATTCCTATCGGAATAGAAGGACAAGTAAAAGCTGTCAAACGAAACCGATTTAAGATGTCAGTAACTAACATTATTAAGTAACATTTGTAGCTTTAAATGAGATAACCTTTTGATCAGGTGATTTATAACAATGTTCCTAAGTTAAATATAGTAGTTTACTGCATGATAAACAGTCGACACAAAATATTGAATATGCAGCTCTAGTGTAAAACTAAATGTTATTTCATTATACAAAATATTCGTCGATATACATTCCCTGTGTTATTCTGTCTTTATTTTTTACGTAAATTAACGTTTGTAGAATAGAATAATCAAACTGCGTACTTTAAATTTGAAGCGCATTGGTAAATATAAGTCGTATATTAAGAGGCTTCGATTTGGACTAATCTACCTGTTAAATGATTATTTGTTGGGGTTATGCCGCTGTAATGCATAACAATCAATCACCGATCAAGTCACTATGTTTCAGATGCATTATTTCTCAAAAATATGCACAATTTCACTTTTAAATATAAAAAATCAAATGCACGTAATTTTCAGCGAGCTTTTGCAGGGCGGTCAACTGTTTGACATCTGACAAAAATGGTTCTGCTACCCATCTCTTTTTATCACACAGTTTGCTGCTAGTGACATCTCGCTTTTGTCGTTCTATTCCAAAGGGATAATAATTTTGGTTCTCCCTTGTTTTGTCGAACAACGTTTGATATAATTTCATTTCACAAATATTTAAAACATCTAATTTCATTTGATATAATTATTCGATTCCTATAATATTTATTTTATCTAATTTTGATTGACATAATTGTTCATGTAATATAATTTCAATTCATCGAATTTTCACTTTGCCTAATATCACATGACATAATGTTTGCTTGGCCTAATGAGTGCTTAATTTAATTTTTATTTAACCGAAACTTTATAACTGAACTTAAATAATTACAAAGGGGGATGACATCAACAAAGGGGAATTCTGGCGCTCGGCGGCCGGATCACTGTTCTAACCTAACCTAGATGACACCAATAGAGGGGAGTTCTGGCGCTCGGCGGCCGCTACCGCGGCACGCTCGCTTCGCTCGCTCGCCTTCGCGCGTTGTCGGATCACTGTTCTAACCTAACCTAACCTAGATGACACCAACAGAGGGGAGTTCTGGTGCTCGGTGGCGCTCCTTTTTTGTGATAAAATGCAAAATATTAAAGCTTTATTTTACTCAAGTTGCCCTATATGCTGTCTTTAAAATAATACTGTTAAAAACTTATAATTCAAAAAAAAACAATATAGG
This sequence comes from Pyrausta purpuralis, assembly GCA_963924145.1. Lineage (NCBI taxonomy): Eukaryota > Metazoa > Arthropoda > Insecta > Lepidoptera > Crambidae > Pyrausta > Pyrausta purpuralis. The sequence continues at coordinate 29,629,524 of OZ001643.1, forward strand.
CGAACTGATCATTATACTTAATAAAAGTATGTAAAATGATAATTATACAAATAAGATTAGATAAAACAAAAATTAGATGAAATAATTATTAGGTCGAATGATGATTATGCCTCTTAAATGTTAGCACAAACGTTGTTATATCAAACAAATATTATCTGTTATAAAAATTATGTTAAACAAAATTATGTTAAGAGTGATTAGTAAAAGTGAAATTATATCAAACGTTTTTCGACAAAACAAGGGAGAACCAATAATTTTATGGTCCTTACATATGAAATTAGCGTTTTGTCGTACTGACCACTTCGATATGAAATATCTCATCTTTGGTTTGAAATTTCAAATTCAAATTTATAAATTCATTTAGCTGGTTTGTTTGAGTTTTGAAAACAGTCATTCATTTGTTTTTTCCTCATTATTTTTTCTTTGGGGTCGCTTATTACCGCACAATGGAAAACCTGAAATATCGATATATTTACGAGTACGAGTTCTACCGTGGCACCAGTGCTGCAGAACAGCTCGAAGGATTAATTGGATAAATAGGCACTGGTATTGCAAAAGATTGACGTTTTTGGTTTCAACGTTTTCGTTCTGGAAATTTCGACCTTCAGAACCAACCCCGTGAACGGCTGGAGACTTAAGTGGAAAATGAAGAATTAAAGGCCATTGTGGAAGCGGATCCCGTCACAAAGCACTTCAGAGATAGCTGCAGGCTTCGGAGTAAGTGATTAAACTATTTACTTGAAGCAAATCGGGAAAATAAAAAAACTTAAACGATGGGTACCTCATGAATTGAGTGAATCGAACTTGCAAACACGCGTCGACTGCTGTGTCACTTTGCTCAACCAACTGTACGATAATCGTAAACGCTCGTCGCAATAGCTGAACCCTGGAGACCCAGCCAAACCCTGCCCTAAACGAAAATTGTCTCAGAAAAAGTTGCTTGTGAGTGTTTGGTGGACTAGCGCTGGTGTCGTTCACTACAGCTTTCTAAAATCTGGCCAAACGATTACGGCAGATATCTATTGTCAGCAACTGCAAACTATGAAGAAAGAACTAGCTGCTAAACAACCGAGATTTGTCAATCGCTCTAGGCCACTGCTGCTTCACGACAACGCGAGACCACACACTGCACAAAAAACAACCACTAAGTTAGATGAGCTACAATTGGAATGTATACGACATCCACCGTACTCCCCGGACCTTGCTCCAACAGATAACCATTTTTGCCGGAATTCGGACAACTTCTTACAAGGAAAAAAATTCAACTCTGATGCGGCAGTCCAAAGAGTTTATTGATTCTCGTCCCCATGGTTTTTTTTAGTGAAGGGACCAATGAACTACCTATGAGATGGCAAAAGTGCATAGATAACAACGGAGCATACTTTGATTAGTTAAATATATTTTACAAAAAAAAAAAACTTTATATTCCTCCCTTACAAAACGTCAATTTCATATGTAAGGACCTAATATAATACTGGATTAGTCTATAATACTTATTGAAGATCAGATAAGAGCAAACAAATAACACTTCTCAAGTTTACATAAAAGTAATATACATAGTTGATGTGAGTTTATTGGTATAAATATGTTATATTTTTCAGAATACCCGCTTGATCGTCACATCCTTATGCGGAGGGAGGGCCCATCCAAACTGACAAGGCATCGTTGCGTTGGCTGCTACAAAATAAACGTCTCTGTCTATGGAAGTAAAAAAGCTAAGAACATCACTAGCAAAGTCGCTACTTACTGTCCGATGTGCCCCAAGAAGCCGTATATTTGTTTGCCCTGCTTTAAACTGAGACATAGCTTGTAATTATTTGAGTTCTTATATTGCAACTTCATTCATGACAATAAGTATTGTTAAATATATTTAACAACAGAGGAGCTAATTATAAATAAATATTTTTGTACAACAAAAAACATACAGATTCTCAATTTTAAAATAAAATTCTACTACTTCTAAAGTATTAAATCTAATGTCTTATGTATTAAAACTATTGTTTCATGTTACTTTCTGTCTTACTAATCACTATGCATGAATCACTCTATAAAAAATAATATCGTCATAATGGAACTCGAAAGTGTATTAAACAGCTTAACTGTAAGTATTCATATTTTTTTATCTGGATATTATGGAGAAAAAAGCTGACGAGTTTAATGACAATTGTGAAACTTTCAGGATTGTACTACGAATACATTCAAAGAGGCAAACACCGTCTTCTTATGGTGGAGAATTTCACTTTCAACCAGACAAAGAAATGTGGAAGATACTGGACTTGCTCAAAACGAATAACGACCAAATGCAAGGCTAAAGTCATATTTGATAACGATCGAAACGTGAAAATGTATAGCCGGTATCACAATCATAAACCCTCAAAATTCTATTTAAACAATCTGGGAGAGTATATCAAAATATAATGTTTTATGAATATTTGACACTCATCACAGTATTATTTTTATTCTTACATGATGAAATAATACCGCTTGTGTTGTGTCTTGATCTATGGATCGTCCGTGATATAACGTACGTATTATGATTATGAGTGATATTAATAAGTTAGTTCAATATAATAGTTCTTCATTCAGTAAGTAATATTTATTTGATAACTAATGAATTATATTTTAGATTAAATCAAGGGGCATTACTTGAGATCGGCCTTTTAATCTTGATCTTCCTAAGCTCTCTTCGTTCGTATATGTCTCTTCAAGAACTATATTCTGGTTGTAGTGAAAATCGATAAATATTCTAAAATTGTATCTATTTGTTTTCCTACAATCTCAATGTTGTATGAACTGGTCAGCATCACCTGATGTCAAAAAAGCGAGGCTTTTTTAACTTTTTTGGCCGGAAACTGCCGGCAGCCTACGTAAAGACTTGTAGGTAGAGGAAAAAATATCTGAATGTTTCTGTCTGAATTCCGAAACTGGAATATTTCAGGAAAACTTCCGAAACTTTTCCCGGAAATCTGAAACTAGCCTAGCGCATTGCTAGTCATTGGCATTTAAGCGGCAGATGAAACTGGAAATTCCAATATCATATTGTAGTATGTTTTGGCAGGCCTAAAGTACGAGTTTATGGAATCGAATCGAGTGCGAGCCCGAGACAAAGGTCAGGTTTTGATAATAAACAAATACACTTACAACCAACTGGGAGCTGGGCGGCGGTACTATGTCTGCACCATGCGGACCGCACTTGCGAGATGCAAAGCGAAGGTCAAGTTTGATGATCAAGATAATATTATACTGTGCAATATCAAGCACAACCACCCACCGCCACAGCTTGTAAAATTGAATGGGAAATATATTAAAGTTAAAAAAATACTTGATTGATTATAAGGCCATGGAGCCAAAACAACATTGTTGAAGTTGATCTACCATTCGACATGCATACTATCAACAAGGATGAAACTCAAAAATATAAATAAAAAACTGCTAAGAATTAACGCAGATATAAACTAACGGCCTGTTTAACAACGTCTTAGTAAGTTCTGGTAAATCTTATTTGCAAGATACTATGTAATGACGTTGTATATTTGAATTTTATTGTAGGTTTAGTTGTATATTTGTTATTGATTAATTGTCGATTGTAACATTGGCCCTAAATGATGATAGAATATTATGTATAGGTTGATGTGATTGTGGTAAGTTGTATAATATTGTATTTGTATACCTACTGTGTATTTAATTTCAAAATAATCTTCGAAACTGTGCCATATGAATCGGATATTCAGTTAAATCGAATCCCAGAATAAATAGCATTGGTGTATGTTTATTTAGTTATAATAAAGCCTAAATTCAAATAAAATGACATTCAAGTTTATTAAAGTATTCTATTGTTGTTTTATATATAATCCCATGACGAAAATCCCTTTATCTTTAAATTAAGAGAAGTCCACTTGTCGGTGGAGTGCATCGGCATTTTTTTCTACTCTCTGCTTTCAAATTAACCTCCTGATGAACAAATGCCGTTGACTTCCTACTTCTGTTGGTCGAAAAAGAATCCTTTCCCTCTCTCCTTCTATAATATTTATTAAAAAATCTGGTATGTACCTATCAAGTGCTCAACTCTCAAAGCTCAACTGCAATCTAGAGCACTTTTTCGTTTCTTTTTTTCTGTTAAAGTGATCTAATTGTTTTCATTTTTCTCCAACACGACATGTTAAACGGTTCTAACCTCTCTCTCTCAGTCAATGTATGACGGAAATTACAATGAACCAGAATTAAATCTATTGGTATCGAACATGCAGGCATCTCTATATGAAATATGATCATCAAAATGTGGGCTAGACATTGTTGTTTTTCAAATAGCTTAAGATTAAGAACAGCTGTTCAGCTAAGGCTTCTTGTTTATTATTTGCAGACTTATTCTACGAGCTGATGCCATCGACTCATGGAAAGCATCCATTACTTCTTATAGATGGAAACACATTCAACCAAATGACCACCGATGGTAGACATTGGCGTTGTTCCAGAACTTACTCGACAAAATGCAAGGCTAAAATCCGTTTGAAGAATCAAAAGATCGTGCTGTATCATAGCGAGCATAACCACCCTCCGCGAAACATCGTCAATGTAAACGGACAAAAAGTTGCCTTTTAAAACTGTTCTTTGTATTTAAACTACTTGATCATAAGAATAGCCGTAGACAGGCATGGTAGCCAATCTAAACTAGCTGAACAATTTTGAGTTTTTAACCCCAGACGAACAAAGATTAAAGAGCAATATGTTGAAGAGTATCGTGTCCGTCTGTGTATTTATGTATATGTCTGTGGTATCGTAGCGCCCTAGCAGATGAATCAATTTTCGTTTAGTATTTTTTTATGACATAGAAAATTGTATCCCGAGTATTAGCCTGTTTTATGAAAATCTGATAATCCGTTTGAAGATCATCAGATCTTTCCTTGTTTTAAATTGTTATATCGATTTGAAATTAAGTGACGATGAAATTGAAATAACAAGATAAAGTAACCATGACTTTAAATATGGCGTGTCAGAGGTTTTTAAAATGTCTAAGTTTGGATTAATTATATAATTCTTGCAAGTTCGATATAAAGATAAGGTTATGTTTTTCTAAGAACAATAAATCATTCATTTTGTCAGTATTTTACAAGTTTAGATGTTTATTCATTTTCCCGGAAAATATAAATTGTAGGTACAAGTCAAAAGGTTAAGATTGAAGGTAGGTTATTTTCTAGAAACCCATAAATCATTGCCATTTTCTATAACTTTCACTTCTGGTAATATTTTTAGGGTTGTCAAATGAGTACGTCCGTTTCACACATCGTGGAATGGACGAACATGCAATCACCTCTGATTAAATGTTGTCATCAAAATGTGGGCTAGAAACTGTTACTTTTCGAAAAGCTTAATATAGACTAGAAACGCTGCTCAGTTCTGTCTTTTTGTTTAATATTCTCAGAATTGTTGTACGAGCTGATGCCATCGACTCATGGAAAGCATCCATTACTCCTGATAGATGGAAACACATTCAACCAAATGACCCCCGATGGAAGACGTTGGCGGTGTTCCAGAACTTTCTCGACAAAATGCAAGGCTAAAATCTGTATGAAGAATCAAAAGATCGTGCTCTATCATAGCGAACATAACCACCCTCCGCGAAACATCATCAACGTTAACGGACAATACGTTGCCTTTTGACACATTTTTTTTTTTGTATTTTAACTACTTGCACTTAGACTAGTCGTAGGCAAGGCCAGCTATCTAAGCAAAGTGATCAATTTTGTGTTTTTTATAATTATTATTGCCTTAATAGATTAAATTATGTTTTTGCTATGTACAGCAGCCAGCACATCAGGCTACCTACTTTTGTTGCAGACTAGCCCTTATTACAAGAGTATAAGATACCGCAGTATTTACCTTGACGTACTGGTGTCCGTACAATAAATAATTCATTTTGTCAGTACTTTACAAGTTTAGATGTTTAAATTAATTAATTTAAATAGTACAAGTCACGCGGTTAAGGTAAAAGGTAGGTTAATTTCTAGAAAAACCTATAAATCATTCTCATCTCCTATTACTTCACACTTTTGGTTTTATTTTCAGGGTTGTCATACGAGTTCATCCCTTCAACCCACGGCAAGCGATCTGTGCTCAAGATAGATAACTACACATTCAACCAGGTCACATCTGACGGCCGGTACTGGACTTGTTCCAGGAGAACATCCACCAGATGCAAGGCGAGGGTCCGGTTTGATAGCAACCGAGGGCAGATAGTGCTGTACGATCCATCACATAATCACGAACCTAAGAAAACGAACAGCCGTAGTTTGCTGATACATAATTTTAATAAACTAAACTGAAATTCACTACACAATTAATTTCAGAAGGACCACAGATAAGGACTTTCATATGTAAATGTAGAATAAAATTGAATATAAGAACGGTTTATTAATTCGTTGCCTAATCATTTGAAAAATGACCTAACCATGTTTAATATCAACGTGGTATTCATTAATTATTTCGAGCTCGACCCAAATCCACCGAAAGTGCTGTCATAGACTTACTTATATTTTTTTGTAGTTACCTACATATTATATGTATATAGCATAGGAATTCCGAATTTGCGCTGTATATTTATACGCTTCAAGAAACTTTCTTTTATATTAATTTACTGACGGTTTATTTATTTTTCAGTTACTGTCGTCAACTTGAATAGTGGCAGGACATTGCTGATAGTGAACGGGTACACTTTCAAGAAAACAGTCAGGGTACAATCTGGCACTATATGGAGCTGCAATGAGACCAGAAAAACTAAGTGTGGCGTATACGTTCTTGTTAATGAAAAATTTGAAGTTATTTTAACTGAAAACACTCATACGCATGAACCTATTTTTTGTCGCCTTTTCCAAGACCGAATTTTGTAAGATGTCAGTGGTAAATGTGGAATCATAATAAAATTAGATACCCATACATAGGTACTTCATAAGATTATTGTGTTGCTAATGATACTTAAGGATCATTTAATTTTAAGTAAGAATGTTTTTTTATGTGTGTACGAGTATAAGGGCGAAACATAAAATGATTTCAGTGGTTCTAAGGTGCTGATTTTATGTTTGTTTGTTTTTGTTGGTTATTATCACTTTCATTTTATTAGATTCTTTGTTAGAGATCTAATAAGATAAAATAGATTTAAGATTTAAAAACCCATGATAGATTTCAGAATAGTTTTCTGCTGAATTGATCAAAATAAATTTGTTGTCTAATTAAATTTGAATCATTTTTTTTATTTCATTTATGTTCTTCTCTTTTCGTCGTGTGTTTTAAAATTCATGTGAACTATTCCACGTTACGTTTCTTCGCAGAATGTTCAACGGTCGAAGAACAATATTTAGAGGAAGAAGAAGAATACCTAGAAAATGAAGAAGACAATGTTCCGATGTTCGTGGAGTCCAGAATCGGGACGACTTTGTTGCAGTACCAAGGGTACAGATATAGCAAGAGGTATACATCCTTGAGGGGATCTAGGTGGGTTTGCGTGAAAGGCAAGAAATGCAACGCTTACCTTCTCTTGAATAACGATGATGAGCTCATTTTGGCAAACGCGGAACACAACCATTCGTCTATGAAAACTTACGAGACAGTTGACGCGGATCAAACCGGTGAGTTTAAAATTTAACAGTACCTAGCTATGCCTATTTTTCCTAAAACTGTTTCATTAAAATCAATTTTAAACGATTATTCGATCAATCTAGACTGCATACCTAAAATCAAGTCTTTTATTAGAGCCGTACAGTAACTAACATCTTATGTACAATTCATGAAAGAACAAGCGTAAAGAACTGTTACATTCAATCCGTTATTCACTTGTTTGGAGTGGATTTTCAAAACCCCTTTTCTTATTTGCACTAATTGATTGACTTCAACTCACAGTTTGTTTATTTGTCCACGGTACTGGTCCCTGCGAAAACCAGGCCAATCGAAGCGCAAATGCACGCTACCTACCTTTTCTCAAAGTCATACGTCGATTTATTTAAACGCTTTTCTTTTCTACTCCGCAGATATGGCGGTACTCATCACCTCGCGCAAAGGCAAAGAGATACTGCTCTTTAGAAATTTCACCTACAGGAGGCAATATCAGATCCAGAACAAGAATAAAGCTCGATGGGTGTGTTCCAATTCAAAGAACTGCCGAGCCCACGTGTTCACTGATAGTAATAACTATATAACGTCAGCGTACGAGGAACATTGCCATCCTCCACCTAAGTACTATCGTAACCCGACTAATTTGATCGGCGCTTTGAATGAACCACTAAGAATTGAGAAAACAGAATCAGATATTTCAAATTGATCTTACTTCGTTGGCGACTACTTTATTAACGTCCCTAGATATCTTTGGACAGCATCAGGTTGTAACAAGTGTTTAAAATTAGATTTAATTTATTAAATTCGGTTTTAAAGTCTTTTTAAGTTCCATTTAAATATACCTATGCCAGCCAACCTTTTACATATTTAATGAAATGTGTGAATTAAGTTATTTAAATATCGTTAAGTATATAACAATAAATTAAAGTTATTATGTCAACTGTTTGTTTAAATGACATGTCAGTGTCTCTTCCCTATAATACCTACCCGTAAACTCTTTTCTCTATTTTATTTTATTTATGAAATGCACAAGCTGTGGCAGCCAAAAACAAAAACAATTCATGATCATACTAGCAGTTTCCCGCGGCTTCACCCGTGTAAATATCGTATCTCACAAAATATCCAATTTATAAGCTATATTATTGTAAAATTTCATCCGTCCGTGAAAAAGTAACTAACATACGAGTACATCCTCCATCCTTAAACTTTCGCAATAATATAATATTAGTAGGAAATAGGGCTGCGTCGCTTGGTCATGCATAATTTAATTATACTTTCTGTAACCCATTTTTTTATGATGAAATCGTATATAGTAATCGTCAATTTATTAATTCATTCATTGTAGTACTGTCGCAAAGTGGTTCCTTAAATTAAAAAAAAATACCTTCACGCTAAAAGCGCGAATATTCTCATGTTTAGCGCTAAGGTAACGAATATTTTGGAATAACATCTATTTTAATATTATAGCTAAATTTATATTGCCTTTTAAATGATTGTCCTGCTTTGTGTTCCTTAATTAATAAAATAAATAAGAGAAAAATATTATCGTCCTGCCACAACTAATTTTGTTACATTTTTCAAATTTTTGGGACCCCTACTGTGGGCCGGTCGTCTCTCTCCGAGTATCAATTACTGAGAGTGGAAGGGGAGGCTCACATAAAAACTAAAACAAACAAAAAATACTCATACGTACGTGTGGGCGGGGTCAATAGATACTGTGGTATTAAAAATTATAAAGAGGTTTCTAAGTCTAAAAGTAACATTGGCGCTTCCAATGATAAAGAAGTCATGGGGGCGGGGACTTTTTTTTAGTCAATCAGAAAAACAACTGTTGTGGTGATAAGGTTCTGTTTGATGGTGAATGCACTTTTGGAAATTATTGAAACACGTCTTTACTCTTGGATGTTTATTTCGCACACTGACTACTAGTTTGAATGAATAGACATTTAAACGCAGCAACATACCGCCCACCAAAAGGGCCTTAGGGCCTTTTACTTAAATAAGGTGCTAAACTAGCAGTCTTATGAATGATACCTTACAACTCAAATACAAAGATACAATAAATACAAACAAGTTCATGCAAAAATAAGATGCCTTAAAATCTAAGCAACTGCTACATTTGTTTCATAGAAAACAGATTGTGAGCTACTGATTAAATGTACATGAAATAGGGTGTCCACAAATTAGTTACTGAATTTAGGAATTGCAATTTTGTATTTAAGATATTGTGATGTAGGTAGGTACTACTATTGAAATTCAAAATTTAACATATTTCAAAACTGTTATGTTTGTTTTTACAGAAGTAAAGTTAATACATAAGTATTTAAATTATTCGTACTAAAGAACAAACAAATACATAAAAATGATAAATTCTGCATTACACATATTAATTACATTGTGAAATATCCACAAAAAATATTATTTTTTACCGTAAGTTATTACTCATTCTCTACTGGTAAGTGGCAAAGTTTAGAAATCGATCTTTTAATAACATTGGTTCCACTTTTTACACTGTAAACTCTAGTAATGCCATCAGTACCAGGATGTTTATTTACAATGCGCCCCAGTAACCATTTCCCGGGTGGTAAACTATCAGATTTAATAATAACAATTTGACCAATATCGAATTCATCCTGTTTTTTTACCCATTTAGGTCTTTGCTGAAGCCTAGATAGATATTCTTGCTGCCAGCGTTGCCAAAAATTCGTAACTAATTTCTGAGTGAATTGCCAACGAGATAAACTGCTTAAAGAAATATTGTTTAAACTAGGTGATGGAATAGAAATAAGTGGTTCGCCTATGAGGAAATGTCCTGGAGTTAGCACATCTGTGTTATTTGGATCATGTGTATCAACCGGGCATAACGGACGCGAGTTTAAACAAGCTTCTACCTGACACAACACAGTTGACATTTCTTCAAATGTTAAATGCGTGTTCATTATACGTTTCAGATGAAATTTCATGGACTTTACGCCTGCCTCCCAAAGGTCTCCGAAGTTTGGACTGTATGCGGGTATGAAATGCCACTGAGTTCCGTCCGACGAAAACATATCACGCAGCTCTGCGTCTAGTTCGAAGTTGGCTTGTTTAAAAGCTTCTGCGAGTTCCTTATTGGCTCCTATAAAATTTCGGCCCTGGTCGCTCCACAGGTCACTGCATCTGCCTCTGCGTGCAACAAACCGCCGAAACGCACCGATGAATGCCTCTGATGTCAGGTTGCCAACAAGCTCAAGATGAATGGCCTTGGTTGCCATACAAATGAATATAGCAATATAAGATTTACTTGTTTTGGCTCCCCTTCCCTTTGACAAGAGTATGTCGTAAGGTCCTGCAAAGTCGACGCCGCTGCGCAAGAACGGTCGGGCTGGTGTAACTCGAACCTTAGGTAAATCACCCATCAATTGTGTACGAGTTTTGATGTTTAATTTCCTGCAAATAATACATTTGTGTACGTAGGACCTTACAGCGACTTTCACTCTCAGTATCCAGTATCGAGATCTCAAATAATTAATCATGAGTTGTACTCCACCATGAAGAGTTTTCTTGTGAGCATCAGCTATAATAAGTGAGGTAAGTGGATTTTTGTTATTCAATATTATAGGATGCTGACGATCTGTATCCACTTCCGTTTTAGTGATTCTGCCGCCCACCCTGAGAATATTTTTACTGTCAATAAATGGATTTAGTGTTTTCAATGTGCTTCTTTGTTTAACCCTTTTCTTCTCTTTCAGGTCTTGAATATCTTCAGAAAATGTATAGGCTTGGGTAATTTGTATGCAGAACATCAATGCATCTTCAACTTCTGTGGTAGTAATGGCAGAATCTGTGTTAATTTTATCAACCTTTTTGTAATTTAGAAATCTCTTCGCGTATGCTATAGCCTTCAACAGTTCATTTAAGGATTCAAACGACTCCAATTTGTGGTATAATGATTTGCATTGTGATTCGTCATCCTCATTTATGTTCAGGTAAGTCTTAATCTGTTTTCTTTCCTCCAAATTGTTGTTATTGTTTACTAATCTTTCCATGTTCATTTTCTTTTGTTTCAGGTGTTCCGGTCCTTGCCACCAGATGCTGCAATTCTTCAGTTCCTGTGCTAACATGCCCCGTGATGCGACGTCTGCTGGATTTTGTTCGGAAGGTATGTGGTACCATTTGTTACCAACATTATCTAAGATTGTTATGACTCGATTCCTAACAAACGTCTGCCATCTATTAGGATCTCCTTGTAACCAAGATAATACGATGGTAGAATCAGTCCAACAAAATACTCTGTCGTTGGGAATGCTTATTGCTTCGCTTATTTGCTTCAGTAACTTGGACAAAAGCAATGCTCCACAAAGTTCTAGACGAGGAAGTGACAATGCTTTTACTGGTGCTACCCTTGCTTTTGCTGCTATCATATGTGCTTCATGTTCACCGTCCTCAGTCTCGACTCTTAGATAAGCTACAGCTCCGTAAGCCTTGGTAGAAGCATCGCAATACCCGTGTATAGTAGCCTTTTCTACATTCTCGTTCGTGGTATGCAGCCACCTGTTGATCTTGATGTCTTTTATGTCGTTAAAACTGTTTTTAATGCGCAACCATTCTTCTTTAATTTCAGGATCTACCTCATTGTCCCATCCACTGCCAAGCAGCCATAATTTCTGTATTAATATTTTAGCTGGTATCAATGCTGGAGAAAGCCAACCCAGTGGGTCAAACAATCTTTGTACTTCAGCCAAAATTGTTCGTTTGGTAATCGCATGAGGTAAGTTTGGTAGTTTTGAGTAATATTGCAGAATGTCTTCTCCGACATTCCAGTGAAGACCCAACGTTTTGATCATACCTTCAAAATTGATATCAATGTTTACACGAGAACTTCTTTCAGATGATTTAAATTGTTTCATAAAGTGTTCGCTATTTGAAGCCCATTTCTGCAGCTGGAAACCACCCCTTTGCAGTATGGCTTGCACGCTCTTGGAAACAGCTATAGCCTGAGTTGCGTCATCTAGCGAAGTCAACATGTCATCCATAAAAAAATCTCTTTTTATGATTTCTACGGCTAGCGGATGTTCATCGCCTTCGTCGTCTGCTACTCGTTGTAGAGTTTTGATAGCAAGATATGGAGCACAAGCAGTGCCGAAGGTTACGCGCAGCATACGATAGTCTTTGATGTCATCTTTTGGGTCATTACGCCAGACGATTCGTTGATAATCACTGTCTTCCTTCGCTACGAGTATCTGACGATACATTTTTTGTATATCTGCCACAACTGCTATTCTCTTCATACGCCATCGTAAAACTATAGATCTCATATCGTCTTGAAGTTGTGGTCCGACCAATAGCTCATCATTAAGTGAGATGTTGTTAGTGCCTTTGTAAGATGCATCGAATACTGGTCTGACCTTGGTCGTTTCACTTTCTTCCTTAACGACGGCATGATGTGGCAAATAAACAGCTGGTTTATTTATTTCTTGCGTTGGGACTTTTTCCATGTGATTTAAGTCAATGTACTCCTGCATAGACCTAGTGTATTCCTCTTGTAAACTTGGATTCCCTTTAAATCGTCTTTCTAAATGTTGTAATCTTTTAATAGCTCCTTCTTTCGTGTTTCCATTTGGTGACAATGGATGATCGGTTTTAAAAGGCAGTTTGACTATGTATCTTCCTTCTGTATCTCTCTTATGTGTTTTCGTATAAAATTCTTCACAAATCTCTTCTTCCTTGGTAAGCTTTCCTTTGTTGTCTGTTTCGATCTCCCATAAGTTACGTAGCATTTCGTCAACGTCCAACTGATGATGCAAGACTAAGATCTGCTCGTCTGAAGTTTCTGCCTGAATATTCCCGAACAAAATCCAACCTAGGCTTGTATTTTGCGCACATGGGGAGCCAGGCGGACCTTTGAGAATCTCGAGTTTCAAGATATGAGCATAAACTTCTACCCCTAACAACATGTCTATTCGCCCTGGTGTATTAAAACTCGGATCGGCCAGAGTGATACCTGTCAAGTGTTGCCAAGTGGTGTGTTTACTAGGTAATGATTTGGTTGGTAGTTGTGATGTTAATCGTGTGGGCATAATGTATGCCTTGATAGGAAGCTTGAATTGTTTGTCATGTGATGAATTGAGTTCTATTTGTGTCACATGTCTAACAATTGTGTGTATTGTGCCAACTCCAGTGATGGTTCCCTTTACAGGCGACCTCTTACATTTAAGCAATTGAGCTGCTCGTTCACTAATAAAGTTGGCCTGAGAGCCCTGATCGATTAAAGCTCGCAACAAAATAATGTGCCCATCAGCATTCTTAACCGGAAGCAATGCTGTGGCAAGTAAAGCTGTAGAACCTTGAGATGCGAAATGTGTTGATATTGCAACCTGATCTTCACTATGTTGATTGTTATTGGTTCCTTCATCTGGTTGATCTGATACTTCATAGTGACTGTGGTGTGTTTTGATTGTGCTTGATTGACCGTCGTCATTGGTAAGATGCAGCATAGTGTGGTGACGACGATTGCATTTACGACAGGACATTTGATTATGACATCCTCCTACAGAATGACCTGCCATCAAACAGTTGAAACACAATCTGTTCTTCTTGACAAATTCACTTCTTTCTTTGGGTTGCAATTTGCTAAAGTCCTTGCAGTGGCATAAAGTGTGGTCAGCGTGACACATAACGCAGTTATACTTCTTTACCTCAGATGATACATGAAATGATCTTTCTTTAGTTGATGGTTTTTCCTTCACAGGTACGGGATTCACCATTTCCAATGTTCTAAATTTAGTTTCCAGAAATTTCTTCATATCTTCCCACGTCGGCAGTAAGCTAGAATCATCTCGGTAAGAATATTCTTCCCATGCACGGTGAGTATCAATATCGAGTTTTTGTACCACTGTGAATATGATAACTTGATCCCACGTGTCAATAGGTATTTCTTGATTTTTCAGGTTATTCAAGCACTGCATAGTGGTATCCAACAAGTTTTTTAGGTGAGTAGATGAAGCCGTGATAATTTTCTTCTGACTAAACAATTTCTTAAGTGATGAATTTACTATTAAGCGTTTATTTCCATATCTCTGTGAAAGTACGTTCCATGCATGTTCATAGTTACTTTCTGTAACGTTTATGTGTTTCAATAACGCTTCACATTCGCCGACAACACTCGATTTTAAATACTGCAACTTTTGTACTTTACTCAAAGACGTGTTACAATGCACCAGTGACGTAAACATATCGCGGTAGGTAGGCCAGTCTTCATAGTTTCCTCCAAAGGTAGGTAACTCGATGCGAGGTAATTTCACAAACGGTTCGTGTTTATGAGATGTTGATGTGTTATTACAACTCGTATTCACTACACTGATATTCTGTGATTCTATCATGTCTCGAATATCAGCTTGCAAACATGTATACAAATCTTCGACGAGAAAATAATCTTCATTCAAAAAATACGCAATTTCTCCTTTAGATTCCTTCCGGGTACACTTTGTTAATGATAAATGAGTACCTTTAAATGTCGTCCAATAATCTTCAATACACTTCGATTTTGTTTCTAAATAACCTCTTGTTAATCTTTGTTTCGGACATTTCTTTAAGTTAGTTTGTGTTTTTTGAAGTAACAAATACGTATCCTCTAGTACGTTAATCAGCTGTTGTTGTTCACTGGTTAATTCCACAGGCATTGTTGATTATGTTGTGTATAACGTTCTATTCAAATCGCAGCACAAATCACATAACAGTTCTCAATAGATATTCGTAACAATTAATTAAGTTGTTTACGCCGTAAATGCATAGAAAACTCAGCGCTGGAATGCGGCCTTTTGTTCTCTTATCGCGCGCGCTCGGGTCGTCCTCTTCGATACTTGGTCCGGCTCGATGTCGACCATATGTTGTGGTGATAAGGTTCTGTTTGATGGTGAATGCACTTTTGGAAATTATTGAAACACGTCTTTACTCTTGGATGTTTATTTCGCACACTGACTACTAGTTTGAATGAATAGACATTTAAACGCAGCAACAACAACGTTGTTGTGATGCTTATTTTATTTATTTACCTATTTAAAAATACACTTGTAAACATTTTACACAATGAAAAGTTTTTATGTTATGTTAAGGATGCGTTTGCATAGAATGTGTTTTTACATTTTATCTGATCGTCGAAACTGCAGGAAAATACGCGATCAGATAATGACAGCCCTGTTAGACAATGGCTATGTAAAGGCACCCTTTCAAATGAGTAAGGACGAAACCCTAACCTTATGAACTCTTACTACTTCTATAGAAGTTATTAGCTGTTGCTGACCGACTATTACTTACTACTATCGATATTTTTGCGCTTTAAGGGTCACTATTGAAAAGACCAAACTATTGATGTGGTAACAAAAAATCGAGCCGATAATATCGATATAGCTCATTTAATATTTGATTGAGATTAAAAATAAAATACCTACACAATAAATATTACAACAATATGGCATAATCAAGTCAATTACATACTCCTTAAAAATACTAAAGGTAGAGATAACAATGAGTAGTTTTCAGTCTTCAATTAAAATAAGTTTTATATCAGCCTTTCATTAATGTTTATTTATTTGGCTAAATTCATTTAGTCTTAAAAATAAAAATATATGAGGTAAAATATCCATTAAGGAACATGATGAGGTAGCTCAGTAATATCAGTCTTAATAATTACATAAATAAAAATACCAAAGGTTTGAGACAAAACTCAGTCTTCAGTTAATATAATTAAACTAAACAATTTTGAAAGAGCCATCGTTGCGACGGTAGAATCCAGGTGCTGGATGGTTGTGTATGTTTCGCACTCTCTTAATAATGTTTCCTTGCCTGTGGACCTCAGTAATCACATCAACATGACAGCCAGTTTTTGTTCGGGATGTACAGTACCATTGCTTCTTACCATATGCTAATTTGTTTTTTAACCGGAATGGAAAGCCGTTGTGCACTAATAATAGACTGCCTTTTCTGGTAGGTATAAAATTTGCAACTGAAATAAAACAGAATTTTTGAGAAACAAAATTGACAATTATTGTAACATTTAAAATTAACTCTTTCACGGACAGTGACCGCCTATAGGCGGGATAACAATAAAATTTCTATTGTGTCTCGAGTAATGTCCGTAAAAGTATTAAACTAGCTGATGCAAGCAATAGTAAATTTGTGGAAGGAAGGTAAAACAAAAGACAAGTAAAAAAACACTTTAATCAAACAAGGTATCTTTGACAACACAAATACCAATTAATAAAAGGCTAAGAAATGTAGTAGGTATTTATTTAGTTTTATTAAATTTTGATGCTTAATAGCTTAGTCGGCTGAATACATAGACTTTTATGTATAATAGGTTGTTGGAGGTTATGCTGTGATTTTTCTACTTAAATAGTAAGTCCATTTTAATTAACAGAAAGCTGAAACTAATGTGCTTGATCGCGGTTTAACGTTGAAATATTATTTAAATGGAAAATCTGTACGGTACGAGTTACAAAGGTATGTTTATTAAATAAATGCTAAGTAGAATTTCACATAGTTGTTTTGTTTGTATTGTAACTACTTAAACACCACATTAACTGACGGATTGAAATCACTGCACTCCACTAATTTCGTCTCAAAAAGCTGTTAAATAAAACATTTCACAGTTGCTGCATTTTTTTGTAATTACTTGTCTTGTGTGTTAATGTGTTTTTGCTTTGTCTCTATCTAATAGGTATAAGAGCCATACAGAATTACAGAATTAGTTGTTTGTTTGTTCCTTTTGATTGATTGAATGAATGAATTATGAATGATGCCGTGAAGTGAATGAATGAACGACAACACGCCCCGTAGCAAAAAAAGATTGAAGACATTATCAGTGCGTGCGAGTGCAAGGTGCAAGACACCCTATAAAGTAGTATCACAATGATAAAATACAATTCATTTGGAATTGGAAATGATAGGTACTTAATTGACAAAGATCTCATTAGCATAATATCTAGGTACATTGAGGGGCGTGAAAGTCGTTTAGAAATACTGACGCGACGCGACAAGACCGCCCGGCGGCGGCGAGTGTCAAAAGATGATGAATATTTTATTTTATTTCATAAACCTAAAAACAAAAACCTGATGTAATAACTCAATAACTTTTCAACTAAAAGAAGGTTTCTTACAATCAGATTCCAAATTTCATCGGGTTTTCATGCCAGTCCCTGAACGCAATTCAAGGCATTTTATCGTGTTAGACAATAATAAGTATGTCATATTTATTTACCATTTTTTGACATACGTTTCATCAATGTTCGACATCGTACATTTTTTGGACCTCGTTTTTTCGGATATTTTTTACAAAAAAAAAACGATATAAAAAGAAACATCGGCCAAAAAAATTAAAGACGGAAAATTATAGCCCATCCTAAGCAATTTATATTTAGCACACGACACGATGTTCCAACAACCAGTATAATTATATCATTTAATTGAGATAGGAGTTACGTGTGGTACTTGTTGTCTGCTTAATGCTTAAAGTGCATATTCTAATTTTAAAAAACATACTGTCAGTGTCAAAAGCGAAATCTTGTCAGTGTCAAGGTGACAAATGTCAATAATGGTTGATGAACTTGATCGCATGTTTGTTAGCGAAAAGTGGAATTTTATTCGATCAATGGACTTTTATTAATCTAATTGTTGTAATTTTGACTTTAGCCATTACTATATTTATTGTGTGTGCTATAGAACGCGTAAACAAACACGGATTACGAGATGCCATCGGCTACATTGCTGTTTTATGTCTGAAAACCTACTTCAAAATTGTGAACTAACTTTATAAACCAGGAACTTACTTAGTATTTAAGCTACAAGTTACATAATGATAGATAACGTTAATGTTTTTTATAAATCAATCAGTGAAACGTAAATCCCATTCATTGTGGTAAAAAATGCAATCTAAATGGGCACTTATTTCTTTTAATTTAAAGTTTAAATGACATTTAAGGGATGCTAATTTCAAATGTTTTTGTATTGTAAACGTTTATTTGCCCCTTTTTTATGTAATTAATAAATTACATGGAATGTGTCGTAGTTTTATTTACACCCCTTCAATAGCTAAGATGATATTGGTAAGTAAGTGCTTTTGTTTTGTTTTGTTTTTTCTAATTGCATTTTGTATTCACAGGCATATTTATCAACACAAGAGGAAATTCCAAGTTATTCATCTACCAAAATCACACATTTAGATTTATGTACAAGAAGGCATATGGGAGTCAACTTTGGTACTGCTGGTATTTCTTCAGTAGATGTTGTCCAGCCAAATTACGGATCAATAACGCTGGGAAAGTTACGGAGAGCATAGGGCGTCACAACCACGACCCCCCTACTTGTTGGATGACTCCTGATGGTAAATCTTACAGTCTTCCACCTCTGCCTGACCCAAAAAATCCTCAGTAGTTGATGTAGTAACTAATTAAAGTATTCTCAAATCTTTTTTGTTTCACTGCCCCTGTATTTTATTTTTTGTTGTAAACAAACTGCCTGCTTTGTGTAATTTGAGATTGTTTTGACAAACCTTTTGAACTTATTTTTTATTAGGTGTAATTAGTATTGAATATTTTAAATTAAAATGTAGGTTGATGTTTAAAATATTTATTGTATCACACACAAAAAATCTCAAAACTATTGCATTGTAATAAATCACACTAGAAATGTTAACATAATTCAAGATACAATGCTTTTTTTTCAATACCTATGTAATTGTTATTATTTAAAAAAAACCTTTAATTTTTTTTTTATTTAACTTTGCAAAGATTTCAGTCACATTTAAGAAAATTAATTTACATTAAAAGAGAGATTCATATGTTGAGCTTTATGTAAGTTTTATAGTATAGGCATATACCCAAAGGAGATGTCAAAATTTCATTTGGGTTTAAGTTTGTATCCCTTGTTTACCCCCTCAGGTACAACCAAATAATTACTGTGCATTTGTAAGGTCTTTAACTTAAAAAGTTAAAATTTATCTTGTTAAATTGTAAATATAACCACACAAAGTTGATAGTTTTTAACTCATATGTTGTATATTAAAATAAAAAAATAATTTAAAGTTTATAATTGTTACAAAATATGAAACTATATCATCTAGGGTAGTACAATTAAAATATGAGTATTTTTCCAAATGTTATGGAAAACTGTAAGTATGTTTAATGTAATTTAAAAAGGAACTAGCATATATAAAAACAATACATTCGAAATATAATTATGTTTGTATAGAATAATCTATTACACTTGAAATGGTATTTCTACACCAATTTTGTGATACAAATCATCATTTTGCATTAGTGATGTTATAAACAGTTCATTCACTCACATTGTTGTTTATCAACAATTAATTACGTTCTCTCGGCAGACAGGTATTTATAGCATTTTAGGAAGTTACCACTGTACTGTATGTAAGTGAATTTATTACACCTATATTTGTACACCAAAAAATTTTATTTTGCATAATTCATTAACGTTATTTTTCTTATCTCCTCTAGAATATAGTTGCGCAAGTCATAATATTGAATTCAAACAAGGAAGAAAACTGAACGGAATGACTTTCCTGCCTCATAATGATTGGGCAAATTAGTTGCAAATAATATTGATTGGGTAGGTATCAATAGTTTAGTGTGACATTGTTTTTTATTACATGGTATACATAGGTACCTACGCTTGAAAAGCACACCATTTAAAGCGATTATACTTCACGTCACTTATACTCCGACCGAGGCACGGGCGGGGGTTTGCCATTGAGGGGCACCCCGTCCCCAGGCGGGACTCCTGACATATAAACATATCTGATAAATTATGCAAAATGGCGTTTGCCACTCGAAGCCTTGCACGTCGGTGTTTTTGGCTCCCTCGCCATCACAGAATCTTGGTTCGAAATAACCATCAATGTTACTAAAAGAACATTACTTGATTATCAGGTGATACGTGACGCTGTTAGTTTTTGTTGATGCATTTACAAATACATACCAAATAGTATATAACAATATTTTCATAATTCTCGATTTATCAGAATAATCACGTATTAATGATTATCTATAATTATCGTTATCGTGAAAACCGTGGCGTTATAAAAACAAAACTTTGGACCTAACGCAACAATCAATGGAAATGTAACGGTAAAATGTAACACGTCATGTCAACTTCCAAGAAAACTATGTTTTTGCTCGATTCTGGATATATCAAAATAATAAGTTGATAGAGAAAGGCGTAATTTAACACGTAATTTATTTAAAAAAAAACTATTTATTTACGTGCGTTATGGTGGTTCTTCATTTATAAGAAAGTGAAAAGTAGAGTTAATAAAATTATCTTTTGTTTAATTTATAAAATGACTGCATTGTATTAACATTGATATAAAACTGTGCCTTCTAACAGCTTTGCAACAAAATAACGAAATTTTGATTAAATTTTATAAAAAAAATGAAACTATGTTTTTATTCCTGCTACTATCGAAAAGATACCTAGTAATAATTTAATACAGAAACACATTTCGTATGAAGTGAATGAGCGATTTTAAAAAAATAGGCCCTTTATATAACATGTTTGTACTTGGTAAATACGTAGCTATAGATTAAATCAATCTCACCCAGAATATTACTAAAACTAGAAATGGTCCTTAAAGATGAAATAAGAAACCAAAAATTTGCGCACGGGCGGGACTTCAACCAGCAACCTTTTGGCTGACCGGGCCAAACGCTCTTACTACCGTACAATTGAGCTACCGTGCTGCGAAATGGTCCTTCTCTTTTTTGCACTCAATTCATTTAAATCATCCGTTGGCAATGAATGATGCGGGATATCCTAAATAAAAGGTTGTGCTATTAACACGGTCTCACTATTACTATAAACAATAAGATTTTATTTCCTTCTGACAACCCTCAGGTAAGGAACAGTTTGACTCTTTTGGCTCTGAGACCAATAAGCGTGGTGTACTAATATTTATCTATACTGTATTTGTTTTACCAGGTCAAAATTCAAAAAATTCAAAATTCAAAATTACTTTATTTTGAACATAGGCTATTGCTAGCACTTATACACGTCCCAACATTGGCCCTACCACAGCTTCGGGACAATTGTGGGCTAGTAGTCCGTACCCTATAGGTAAAACGGGGTCGGGGTTGGTTGTTACCATATGAACACGCTATCAGTCTGTCACCACACCAGCTGGGTAAGTCTCGACATAGCTTTTCTGTCAAACATTTGGGTGGCGTTTGAAAAACGCTGACACGTGTTTTCGTGTATTTATTGATTAAGAAAAATTCGGAAAAAGACTTTAAAATTACAAATGTATATTTATAGATTTATAAAGATGTAGATTCGTAAGTTAAAAGGATATTTGATGCATCAATAAATAGAAAATTTTTGTCGCGAAATGTGAAAAAAATGTTTCAGACTTCGGCCGCTAAACCGTGATAGTTCGACAGTTAACATTTTCACAGATACTACTACTTTAACAACAAATAAAATAAATAATATTTATGGGGGCTCATGTAACAGACATAATTTTAATGCCGATTTATTCATCATCATTATCAGCCAAAGAAGTCAACTGGTGAACATATATGCTAAGCATATATGCTCACCCACAGTTTTCAACAGTGACCGATCACAAGCTGCCTGACTCGCACTTGGTCATAGTAATTTACAGTTTTCATGTTATTGCCTGTTATTATTAGAATAATAATGTATTGAAGGTTACAGATTAACGTCAGGAGCTCCAATGAGTCATATTGAGACAACGCGTTCTGATAAAATAATTACTCCCTGCTTTAAATTATGCACTCAAATTATAATCCATTCTTGCCTAACCCTCCATGGCATGGAAAAAAGGAGAGGTTTTTATCGCAAGGAGAGTTTTTAAAGTGAATTATTTTCACATTACTAGTGTGAAAATTATCGTAAATCATTCATGATTGTGCCTTACTACCTAGGGCTTATTTATAGTCATTAGCGTCGTCGTGTTTTCTCGTATCGATATGTATTGGTACTATCGTTAAACTTTTTTAAAAATTCCTTATTATATTATTTTGCATATATTATGCTCGGCATATGCATCGGCTATTTAATGCTTCATTGTGAATGCCTACCGATGACACATCGCGTTCACGCCTCGATCGTGACGTAGTTCATCGTCGAAGATAATGATCATTCCTTGACCGCCAAATGACAGATCTGATTCGCTGTCTACGCAGTTTTAGACGATAATGTTTTTAACCTAAACCATTAAAGAGAAGATTTATAAAGTACTTAAAATACAATCATAAACTATACAAACTATATAAAACTAAACATCTATCGAAATAAAGTCTCTTAAAGAGTATGAAAACATCAAACAATATTAAAAAGTTCGGTATAACCATCGGTGCCCAACTTTCTAAATTTATCATATTATTAAATGGTTAAGAACCGCAACCCGATAAAGAATATTCAGCTCCTTCGGTACTGGAACATTACAATGTGCAGTGCATGTTATAATTAAGATAGTTTAATACTGATTTAGATCAGTTCAGTTTTTGTTTGTTTCAGTTCGATTTGCAGTAATTTATATTCACATTCGGAGTAGGTATTAGTCTCGAAACACACTTACAGCCAATCTAAAAGTAATATACGGACAGGCAGTTAATTTAGGAAACAGTAAACAATGCCGTTTGTACAGTTAAAGAGCGAGGAACAAACCAGTACCATGATCAGAAGCATAGATCTAATATTTAACAAACTCACGGAAGCACAAATTCAAGGTGACGGCATGTGTTCTAGGTCAGTATGGATATATACTTGAAACAATTATCGGTTAGTGAACAATGGACTGATTCTGTTCAACAAATGAACTTACGTGTGTACCTGCCGGTCTACAGTCCAAGGTCACTAGGTCCGTTGTGACAACACATGTCAACAAAATTTCAGCGTTGTTCCCAACGCATTTGCGGTAAAACTAGTTCTTATTTAAGACTATATTTTAGATTATTTTTTGAGTTTATTAATACTAATAGGTCTTATAAATACTTACCGGTTCTTCGCTCCTTTTTAGTATGGGTTTGACTCGACTCCAGACCAAGCCAAATGCGACTAAGATGGAGTCGAATATAGAACAAGACCCCCTAGAAGAAGCCTGTTTACTCCGAACTTGAATAGATTCGGGTTGTAATTTTCCTTTTACAGTTGTAGGTTTCATCCCCATTTTTCGGGTTATAAGTGACAATTTAAGGTATCAAAATGTCCTATACATAGGACATTTTTAAATCTTGTAAGGGATTTTAGCGTGAAAACGTGTATTTTATACAGTTTGTAAGGATGTGGGGATGTTTATGACTCCATCACGGTAAAACTATTAAGTAGATTTTGATAAAACTTCAGTAAAATATAGGGTCTAACAATATTAACTGTATTCCTTCTAGGGGCCAATTCTGACCCTCAACTTTTTGTATGGAACTACATCGTAATCCCAAAAATAGATTTCACTTTCTCATACCTACTAGAGTGCCTATCAGCTGATTCTAGTTTGTTTGTTTGTTTGCACCTAGTAATCAACCAATTTTGACAATAGATTTAACTCATGACACACCTTCTAAAGGTATTACTAAGTGCAGCAAAAATAAGTTTAAGAAATATGTTAGAATAAACCGTTTCATTAAAAAAACTAATAAATTAATCAAAAAACAAAAATCCTTACACACTAAAGTAAAATACATCAATGAGCGGAGACAACTTGGAGATGAACTGGATATGTATTCTTTAATTTTAGAACAAAATGTAGGTAAATATGAGAAAGATGTTATGAGTTTAGAATGTCAAATTAGGGAACTTAAGCAGTCATTAAAAATAATGACTGAAACTTATAATTGTACTAAAAAGGAGTGTGGTGAACATATCCAGGCTTTGACAAATATAATAGCTTCCTGTGAATGTAACTCTTCACATGTAATTTCAAAAAACTCCATTGATATCTCTGGAAATGAGTCATCACAACTCACCAATAAGATTACTAGAACTAAGTGTAATGTGAACCCTTCCTGTTCTCAACCCAGTGGATCGCTAAGCAAGTCTGTTAAAAATATAGTTTTGTTTAGTGATCAGATTGGGAAAAACATGGGTCACTTATTATCAAAATACATGGGACAAAATGTGATCAACCATTGCATGCCAGGGGCATCATATTTAGAAATAGTTCAGAAAGTGCTTTCTTATGAGTTTCAAGAAAATTCAGATGTAATTATTTTCATAGGAAACAGAGGTAATATGAACAAGAAAAACCTAAATACATACTTTGACAGTTTAAGAAAATTAAATGTGAATAAAACAATATTGTTTACATTACCTTACAGTAGTGGATTGCCAGACGAAGAAAATGATTTAAGATATAAAATTAATTTGCAACTGCATAAATTGACATTATATGAGGTGAATAAATTCCACCTACTTGACATGAATAATTATTTTAAAAACAAAGTGTATTTGACGCGAGATAATTATTATGTTAATAATTATTTCAAACGACAGATAGCAATGTCGCTATCATATTATTTTGACTATTCAGCCAAGAACTTGGCTACCAAATCTGCTTTTATTGAGCAGATTATTGACATGAATATTCAACCATTGGAATCAGTTCCAATAACAAACAATCATTTAAATTAGTAGATCAGACAATAGAGGATAACTCTTGCTTATCAGAAATTGTAGAATCAAATCAATTAAATATAGTACATCAAAATATTCAAGGCTTTTCTGGAAAAGATTTGGAAATTGAATTGTTTTTAAATAAAATGAATATTCATGTTCTCTGCATAACTGAGCACTGGCTCAAGCAGCATGAACTGATGTTATCGATAGATAATTATAATCTTATTAGTTCGTTCACTAGGGAGACTGCCATTCGCGGCGGGACACTTATATTAATTAATAATAAACTAAAATGTAAAGAGCGAAAAGACATAGTGTCTCTCACTATTGAGCGAACAATTGAGATATCGTGTGCGGAGCTGGACGACTACATTATTGTCTGTGTTTATAGACCCCCAAGTGGAAACTTTAAATTATTTGAATCTGTAATGGAAAATGTGTTAAACAAAATATGTAAAACTACAAAGAAAGTAGTTGTATGTGGAGATTTCAATGTGGACATTATAGATATTACGGAGGAAAATCGCGTTCGGTTTTTGAGCATTTTCAAATCATTTGACCTCACTCCGATTTTCGCTGAGCCCACTAGAGTAACTCCTACAACAGCTACTTGCTTAGATAATATTCTCTGCAACTGTAAAATCATCAAACAATCTATTATTAATTTTGTAAAATCGGATCATTGCGGTCAGATAGTTACACTACAGAACCGTTTTATTCCACCCCGTCTAGAAATCAAATGCAGGCCGGTCACTGCATCTCGTAAGGACAAATTTAAAAACCTTGTAAGTGATAAAATACCGTCTATACCCTTTGATAAAAAAAATGCTAGTGACTTGTATGAACAATTATTTCAGGTAGTTAAAAAACAATTTGATATTACTTTCCCTCAAAAGAAAATACTTATCAATAACTGTAAACCGAAATTCAGTGACTGGGCTACACGAGGAGTTTATACAAGTAGGAAAAAAATGTTTGAATTGTATAACAAAAAAGCATATAGAAAGGATCTATCGTTTCATGAGTACGTTAAGAGGTACTCAAAAATTTTCAAAAGAGTTTGCTATGTAGCTAAGTCGAATTACATACGCGATAAAATTAAAAAATCTAGTAATAAAATCAAAGAAACATGGAATATTATAAATTCAGAAATATTAGTCCTTTAGACATCATAAAAACATTTAAAGAATTAAAACAAAAGAAAACAGAGGATAAATCGGGTATATCAATAGACACGATAAAACCCATTATACCTCTAATAGCTCCTTACTTATCTTATATCTTTAATGAATGTATTGACCAAAATCAGTTTCCAAATTTATTGAAACATAGTAAGGTTGTCCCTTTATTTAAATCGGGAGACAAAAGTGACCCCAGCAATTTTAGGCCTATTTCAATATTACCCACAATAAGTAAAATTTTTGAAAAACTAATTTATAATCAATTGCTTTCCCATTTTAAACTTAATAATTTACTACACGAAAAACAGTTTGGGTTCTCTAAAGGTAGAAATACAACTGATGCCGGAGTAGCACTCATCAGACACATTCTTGATGCTTATGAAGACAAACATGATGCCGTAGGTGTATTCTGTGATTTATCAAAGGCGTTTGATTGTGTAGACCATCAGACACTGCTCATTAAGTTAGAACACTATGGTGTCTCGGAAAACTCATCTAAGTTGTTAAGTTCGTACTTATCAGGTAGAATACAATCAGTTAACATAAATGGTACCTACTCTTCCGGAGCCCCTCTTCAAATGGGGGTCCCCCAGGTCTCAATATTGGGGCCTTTACTTTTCCTGATATATGTAAACGACCTGCCATTTTATTCCACAAATCTTTGTGAGATAGTTCTGTTTGCTGATGATACTTCTTTGATTTTTAAAATGAAAAGACATGAAGAAAATTTTGACGAAGTAAACAATACTCTCTCCAAAGTATTGAATTGGTTCACCACCAATAACTTGTTGCTGAATGCTAGTAAAACTAAATGTGTAAAATTCACTTTGCCTAATGTAAAGCAACTTACACCAAATATTGTACTAAATGGTAATAATCTAGTTTTAATAGACTCCACTGTATTTCTGGGCATTACACTTGACTCAAAATTACAGTGGGGACCTCATATTGAAGCCCTAGCTAGGAGGCTAAGCTCGGCTGCCTTTGCAGTTAGAAAAATAAGGTATCTGACTGATGTTGAAACGGCGAGGCTTGTGTATTTTAGTTACTTCCACAGTATTATGTCTTACGGTCTTCTCTTGTGGGGTTCTGCTGCAGACATTGATACCATATTTATTTTGCAGAAAAGAGCCATTCGTGCTATTTATAAACTAAGTCCTCGTGACTCCCTGAGAGAGGTCTTTAAGAAAATCAACATATTAACTGTGGCTTCTCAATACATTTTTGACAATATAATGTACGTCCGTAAAAATTTAGATTATTTCATGAAGAAGAGCGACATTCACTCATATAACACAAGAAATAAACACAAGCTTGTCGTTCCTAACTTCAGATTAGTTAAAACTAGTAATTCGTTCATGGGAAATTGTATAAAATTCTTTAATAATATACCACACAATCTTGTCGAATTGCCGGTTGATAAATTTAAGAAACACGTTAAAAACAAGCTTATGTCTAAAGGCTATTATAAGGTTCAAGACTATCTGAACGACACGAATGTGTGGTCTGTCCAGCCTGCACCGACTGATGTACTTACCTTTGATGATTTTGATTTTACGGCAGCTAGTGGTGACTGAGTTTGTTCCGGCGTTTCTTCTCAGCACTTGCCTAATTGTCTGTGTTCTGTCTCGAAGCGCTGGTAGGGCCCAAAAGATAAGGAGACATGATTCGGCCCCTTCAGGGCACAATTATTTTTATTTTATTTTTCACTGTAGGTACATTTGACGTTCATAAGTGGCATATTGTGTCCTAAATTGAATAAATATTTTTTTGATTTTTTTTGATTTTGATTTTTTTGGACAAGTCAAAAATATTCTCGGGATTGGATTGTTGGTCCTATACAAAAAGTTGTTGTATATAAGCAACAGAATCACCAACGAGAAGGAATGCAGTTGATTTTGTTAAACCCTGTATAGTTCATAAATTAGGATACCACATAGGATATAATTTAAAATTATATTTGGTGAGATCCGATATACACGCGGGTGAAGTCGCTCGTTTAAAATATAGGAGGATATGCGGTACATCTTTTCAATAAACTATTTTTTTTCCAGGTCTGTCGCTGGTGCCAGTGTTCGGGGTGACCAATCAAGGGAAGCCCAAGTTAGTTTTGAATGAGTATAACTACGTTGTCCACACCGTCAGAGGTTTGAAGACACGGTGGCAGTGCTCGAAGCAAAGGTCTGCCGGTTGTAAGGCTAGGCTTCTGACTTGTGGAGGCACGATTCTGAAGACCATGGGCTCGCACACATGCAGGGATAAGATTTTACGTCGCCAGTAACATATTTGGTTGCAAGGTTTTGACATGTCTTTCAAATAACTGAGTGGATTGAGCTCGTGTGTTGGAGTTTAAACGACCTGGTGACCTCATAGCTGTGGGATGGTTACAAGCACGAAAGAAAAGCGTTTCACTGATAGGTATTTCATACTCACTTTCACATTTGAAATATAGGAGGATATTCAGAGGATCTCTACAACTAGCGGTCCCCCGCGGCGTCGCCCGTGTAAATTTTAGATTTCCCGTAAAATATTTCGATACAAAACACGTATTTTAATTAGAAATACGAGGCCAGAAACCATAGCAGTTAGCGCAAGCGCGCGTTGTACTAAAGCTGCAAGCATTATTTTGGTGCGCGGTTATTTTGTAACTGTAATAGCTATTACCATATTTATCTAAATCAAATGATGGAAAGGGCATTTTCTTATAAATAAAATGCTCGTGGCGATTAATATGTTTACTTTAATAAAAATACCCATGTGCATCAAAACACCTTTGAAAAAAGTACATTATTTTATGAACATAAAAAGATTTTAGTGAGTAAACCATATCACCTAGACATAAATGCTGTCTCGGATTTTAGTGAAGAACTTTTTAAAGCGGAACAATCCCGTCATACATGATTTCTATGTATCTTAAACGGTTTATGCTGCTTATGAACGGAAGCTTCGAAAAGGTATATTTGCCCTCCGTTTTGCAACATTTTTCAGTGTTGTTTTGTTTTTATAAGTTGTACCGTGACGTTTTATAGCCTTATATCTTTCTCGATAAATAAGCTATCCATCACAAAAATATTTTTTCAAATCTCTCCAGTAGTTAGTATCTCCTGAGATAAACGCGTTCAAACAAACTCGTCAGTTCTATAATATTAGTATGGATTAACGAACCTTTTTCCAGGGCTGTCGCTGGTGCCAGTATTCGGGGTGACCAACAAAGGGAATCCCAAGTTACTTTTGAACGAGTACAACTACGTTGTTCACACCATCAGCGGTTTGAAGACACGGTGGCAGTGCTCGAAGCAAAGGTCTACTGGCTGTAATGCCAGACTTTTGACTTGTGGAGGCACGATTCTGAAGATGTTGGGATCGCATATATGCAGAGATAAGTATTTACGTCGTCAGTGATATATTTGATGCAAGGTTTGGCAATGGGCCCGTGTGGTGGAGTTTAAACGACCTCATGACCTCATAGCTGTGGGTTTTTACAAGCACAGAATAGCAACTTTGTGTTTACTAGTATCCTGTAAAGATCCCTTACTTTAAAATAATCAATTAACAGTGAGAAACAGTATCTTGCGTTTAAAATGTATGTATGCCTATAGAAATTTTGCACCTAGTAATCATTAAGCGGTTTAGTTTAGTTTATAGTGACCAATCATTAAAATACTCTCACGTTAATTAGATTGCAAGACATTTAAATCATGTTTTTTTTAAAAAAAATATTAATGACAAATCTTTTATTTTCAAGATAAAATAGATTTTTATTTTTTTACATAGGAATAAATTGATCTGACTGATGGAGTTTTTTTATACGTAAATTTCGATTATCGCACGAGTTTCAGGGTGCTTCATCTGTAGTTTCATCTGAATCGGATACGTATTCAGTTAGAATCCGAATTTTATCTGTGACCATAGTGCGGGTCGGAGCGAGACTTACTCGATCAAACGCATCGAGCGCGTAAACGTCATTTTATATGGGATTAAAGCAGCGCCGTCTAGTGCCTAACCTTTACACTAAAAACAATCGCATATAAAATGACGTTTACGCGCTCGATGCGTTTGATCGAGTAAGTCTCGCACCAACTCGCACTACTGCTTCTGGTTCGGCCTTCCCAGTATATGTATGGTTTGTTTTGATGCCCTCAGAGAAGTATCCGTCGACGGCGACACACCCTTAGCTAGTGTTAGCCTGGGCTCTTGCATGGGCGCGAGCGTGATTTGCATGGCAAAATTTGGTTTTGTAGCAAACTATCACTCCATACACATCAGTGTATGAATAATGGAAACTTTTGAAACTTGAATTAAACGATGCGTTCAGACTTATGTGAAGTATTTTTTGTTGACGCTGCTCCCAGCATGTGACCAAAATTATGCTGGTCGGTCGGTAAGTATGAACAGAGCCATGTTGATAGAATGATGTTATTTATGCATTTTGGAATTTTGATTTAATAATTTTCCTAGACACATTTTCCTAGTACCCGTAAGTATTTTATTATACGAGTAATTAAATAATAACGTATGGATTATTAATGTAGTCATTTTTTTATATATATTAAATTTTGTTTCTTTGTCGCACCGCCCACAATCATTTCTGCTTAGTCCAAAGGCATGACTGGTAGATAACGCCATATGGCGTTAAGTTCACCTTTTGTACAAAAATTTATTATTGTGCAATAAAGTATAAAATAAATAAATAAAATAACTGTAAACACAACTTGAAGATACTAATAACTTGTATTAACTGAACATTTTATTAAAATTATTTAGACCGCAGGTAATGCCAGAAAAAGGTATTGTGCTCGCTACAAAAAAATATCTACTATCTACAATAAATGTAATAAAAAACATTTGTCAAAAAAGCAACTGATAAAAAAGAGTCAAGGTCATGCACTTTGTTCGACCCGTACTTATTAAAATTTAATCTGTTTGCCCGCTGCCTTCCGCATTTACTACGTACGGTACATGTATTATCTAACATAAGTACATTTAATAAATTATGTTTTAACATTTTGTAGTTATAGCGACTAAAAAAACAATCATCGACTCTTATCAGTGATTGAACATTTGAAAGGCCTCTAGACAAAACATATTCCGATACAATTTACAAATCAAAGTCCCATATGATTTAATGTCTTTAAGATTAAAAAAAAACCTTTTTAAATATAATAAACTGAGTTTTAAGTAAATTGAGTAGGTATATTAACACTCTTTTGCCATTCTCTTTTTCACGGCGAACGCTGGCAGCCTGTAATCTATCGATCCATGAGCGCTTATATAAAGTTTAATTTTTGTTTTGTTTAGATGTTAACACATGGATGTTTAATTTGTATATTGATTATAGCTGTATACATTAAAATCGATCGCTTGATAAACTTGCCACGCTGCTTGAGCCTAGCTAGACACCACTGAAATTACTCGTCTGTAAATATCAGTTTCCAAATTGAACTGAAAGAGACGATTCTGTAAATCAATACATGCATTATCTTAGGTACGTTATACCTTTAGATATATCGAGGTGATCAATCCAAATTGCAATTCAGTGTTATCGCCAATGTAGGTACACACATAAAAAAATGTGATCAATAGCATCAGTTACTATATATTTTTTTAATGCAACAATATCAAGAAAGCATATTTGTTGTGTGTTTTCTTTAAATATGAAAGCCCTGTAATAATATTATAACTACCATAATATGTAATGATCGTAACAAAAAGATTTTGATTTTTCAAAGTGATCGCATACTTTTTTATGTGTAGGTATTTTTCGTCAAAAAATATTCTGTTTGTTTCAGATTTATTGAAGAAACCTAGAAAGCGAGGGGTGAGATGGACACGAGAAACATTATGTGCTGCGATGAAATCCGTAAATAGAGGTCTCATGTCAGAAAGACTCGCAGCAGTTACCTACAATATCCCAAGGCGAACCTTGAAGAACCACTTGCTTTCAGGAAGCACGGAGAAACGACTAGGCCGCACTAAAGTAATGACGAATGTACAAGAAGAAGAATTCGTCGAAGAAATAAATAAACACGCAGAAAACGGGACGCCAATCACGTCCAAATTTATTCGAACACAAGCATTTTTGTTTTGTGATAAACATAATATTAGACATACATTTAATAAGAAATCGCGCCAGGCCGGTAAAAGATGGCTAGACAACTTTTTAAAACAACACAAAGAATTTCAGCGGCTTAAATAAAAAAGGGGTGATAGAGTTTGAGAATTAAAGTTTTAGTTATTAATTTATACAAAATTAATAGTCCCCCTAGCCGATTTCGACTACGGTGGCCAGTCACAACGACTGACTGCGCGGGACATATTATAGTGCACAAGTGTGTGCGCAAACATAGGTGCACACTCTTTTCTTCCACTCTTATAGCCCGATGGGACAGTAATCTGACAATACAAAATTATGCGTATAATACTAATAGTGCTACTCCATGTCCTTTTTAGGGTTTCGTAGTCCAAAAAGGAACCCCTTATAGTTTCGCCATGTCCGTCTGTCCGTCCGCAGTTCAGCGCTGAGACCTGAAGTGCTAGAAAACTGTAATTTGGCATGGGTACGTATCCTAATATTGGGAATATTAGAATATACCCATGCCAATGATTTTTTCTTAATTATATTTTACCATAAGGGTAAACATTTTTGGGGTACTTCTACAACTAGCGTGGGGACGAAGTGAAAATGATAGTCACCAACAAGTTTATTAGCTTATTTATTAATGTGCAAAGTACCTACCTCTCTGCCACCGCGACTTATTTTATTACTATCCGTCCATGTATCTGTCTACAAAAGCTATCAAGTAGCAACAGTGATTTAGTAAGATTATCGTAATAAAAATACTTAGTTTATTTAAGAAATAGATAGGTTGAAATAATTCAAATAAAATTAATAAATACATACCCTACTAATGTCCGATTTTTTATTTATGACTTATTTAAATGATAAACAAATAAATAATTACACTCCCATAGATAAAACATGACTGCCTCAATTCATGGCGATGCATGAAATGACATAATAATAATTATAATTTAATTATTTCATTTTTGTTTTTATAGTGTTTTGTAAAATTCAACAGGCTTGCTAATGTGACCGTGGCCGAGTGGTATAGGCGGCCCGGATAGTGTAAGACACGGGGTTCAATTCCTCGTCTGTCACAGAGCCAAAGTTGCTTTTTACAAGTGCAATTTATATTATTAAGTTTATTTATATAGTGACAAAACACTTCAAAAACAAAAATATAATTACAGATGTGTGAATATAGTAACAAGCGATGGCCTTCAAATATTGGTTCAAGAACAGTAATGTGTATTATAGTTGTCACTAAAGTCGTCCTTATTTGCTGATCAAAGTTCAACGTTGACGCGGATGTTATCAATAGGTACCAGAATAACTTTATGTACCTATTTCAATTTAATAGGGTTATCCTTCCTTAATGATACTCTGGATTTAATGTTACCTTCTTCAAAGACTTACGTTACTCATATTCAAAGACTAGCATGTTTTACTCCAGCGAAATGTTGTGCTTAAAAAAGATGTAAACAACAGAAATTTGTTTAGCAATAGCAAAATTTGTTCAAATGATAGTTTAGGAGTTATTCGGGAAGAACAGATTTGGCTGGAGTAATTTTGAAATCGTACGAGTAACCTAGGTACAACATTTTTTTCAAAACCGATTAAGTCCAGATCAAGTATACTATAATTATGTGTAGGTACTCCTTTTCGTATGTTTGTTTACCAATTTTGTAGGCAGAAACCGTAACTAATTAGTACTTCCAAGAAAAAAATCGCATTCATCCAAGAAATCGCACTCATATTCTTTCGATTCCCGGCTGATTTCTTTTATCATGATCATATGAGTCTCTTGAGAGACTAATATTGTTTGTTTGAACGCGCAAATCTCAAGAAGTACTGAACCGATTTAATATATTATTTTTGTGTTAGATAGCTTATTTGTCTAAGCTTGGAAGGCTTTTAGCTATAAAACATCACGCTGCGACAGGAGGGGAGGGAGCATTGATATGCGTAAAATAAATTATTGGTTTAAAGTTCTACAAGCCCGCCTGTTGAATTAGCCATGAAGAGCCAATGTAGGTAATGTAAGGTATAAAGTGAAGGATGGAAAGGAAGATTCGTCCTTTCGATTATAAACGAATAAAATTAAACATTATATTTAATTTGATAATCGATGTCGATCATAAAGATTTTGACATTTAAAAAAAAAAATGCTCAACCCATTTCGAAATATTGGAGCGTCGACCAACGACGGTAAAGTCCGTTTCTCTTTGTTAGTCGAATAATGTAAACAATCTTTTTATAACTTTTAAAATAATATCAGTGAATAAAATTTATTTACTATTTCATTTAAAAAGATCTCAGTGCCGAACGATAAATAACATAAAGAGTTGGTGAGTTTTGTGTTTATCTTATTTTAAAATGAATTATATCGAAAAAAAAGGAATATCAAGATTGTTTACAATATTCGACAAGCAAAAAGAACGGACCTTAGTTGCGATCGTGAATCCGATATCTACTCTCGATATGATTGTCACTATCAACCACGTACGCCAGCACATCAGGTTACCCACTTTTGTTGCAAACTAACCCTTATTACAAGTGAATAAGATGCCGCAGTGTTTACTATGACGTGCTGTTGTCCGTACATACTAAGTATTACAATTACGTTTACCTAACTCCCATGTCCTTGAGGGTCAAAGTACAGGCAAGCCGCGAGACAGATTATGAACGTGAATGCGTCGTATTGTGACATCATACATCCGATATTAATAAATAATGTAACTTAAATTCTATCTACAGCAATTGATCAAAGTTTGTGTATGCTTCTTAAATTTTATTGCTTGGGTTTTGTAAGTTTTTCACTAGATACTTTTTTTAGGTCATCATCAGAGTCTGTTTTAAATGATAATGGGACCAACACGTAGGTAATTATGGATATTTTTATTGTTTAAATAGCCTTTTTTAGGGTTTCGTAGCCGAATAGCAAAAAACGAAACCCTTATAGTTTCGTCAAATCTGTCTGTCTGTCAGTCTGTCCGTCCGTACGTCACAGCCAATTTATTCTGAAACTATTATTACACTCATGAAACTTTATAGGTAGGTATATCCTGCCAAGCGCTTTACGATTCCCCAAAAAATAAAAAATAATGACATTTGAGGGGGGGTACATGGAGCTAAAACAAAAGATAAAATTTTTCCTCAAACCTATGCATGTTGGGTGTCTGGATAGGTCTCTTAAAATGACATGGTAGGATGAACTTAACCACCAAGTTTTATTTATGTTTAATAGTTTCAGAATAAAATGGCTGTGACATATGGACTTGACGAAACTATAAAGGTTCCGTTTTTGACATTCGGGTACGGAACCCTAAAAAGAGCCGTGCGAGCTACGAGTATTCATAATCTAAAACCTCAAGATTCCTTACGAAAGTTGTTTACAGAAACTAGAATATCAACTGTAGCCGTTCAGTATATTTAAGAAAATTTGATGAATGTACGCAAAAAATAACATTCATTTACGAAAAAAAAGTGATATACCCAAATATAATAGTAGGACTAAGGATAAGATTGGTAAGTATTCTACAATTCAGGCTTCGAAAGGTTGGTAATTCTTTCATGGGGAAATTTATAAAATTTATCAATAAACTACCAGATCACATAGTAAACTTACCAGTCAATAAATTAAAAACTGACATTAAAGAAACCCTAATGACGAAAGGATATTATAAAGTAGACGATTATTTTAAAGATAGTAATATATGGACTTGCATGATCACTACAAACATTGAAAACCTTTTGAAAAGAGGCATTGACAATCAGGGCTTCGAAACCGGTATTTTTGTTGAACCGGTTTAACGAAATTACAGTTGTTATTTGTACCACCTGTATTCCACCTGTATTTTC
This sequence comes from Pyrausta purpuralis, assembly GCA_963924145.1. NCBI lineage: Eukaryota > Metazoa > Arthropoda > Insecta > Lepidoptera > Crambidae > Pyrausta > Pyrausta purpuralis. The sequence continues at coordinate 29,665,854 of OZ001643.1, forward strand.
GTATTTTGACGACCTCCGTGGTCGAGTGGCTAGCACGCTGGTTTCAAGCGTCGCCATCTCGTGAGGTTCCGGGTTCGATTCCCGGTCGGGTCAATGTAGAAAACGATATTTTCTATATTGTCTTGGGTCTGGGTGTTGTGGTACCACCGTCGTTTCCGATTCCCATACCACACGTGCCTTAGCTACTTAGCTTGGGATCGGAGCATGTGATGTTATCAAATATTTATTATTTATTTTATTTTCGTATTTTTTTGAATAAGGTTATGTTCCTTTGAACCGGTTTGTAAAAATATGGGTATTTTTCATAACCGGTTCAACTTTCGGTAAGGCAGGACAACCAGCTAAGCTTCGATAACGCGTGAGCGCGTCTGACGTTTGTTTATTCAGTAAAACGTGATTTGTTTACATATCCTATCAGATACGTACAGTGGTAATTGGACGAAATATTTTGTAATTTTTAATCATATTATTAATCAATATAATGACAAAAGAAATAATTCTGAAGAATCTGATAATAATTAAAACATAATTCGAAGAAAATTCGGTCAAAAAACAAGTCGTGTTGCGATCGTCGCAAGCGGCTACAAATTAACCGGTTTATTTAGGTTAACAGTATCGCTCTTATTTGGTTCTGCTCCATAACGGAATTTTACGATAAAACCGGTTTAACCGTTATTATACCGGTAAACCTTAAACCGGTTTCAAGCCCTGTTGACAATGGTGACTGAGTTTCTTGCGCAGCATCTCTCAGCACTAGCCCACAATTGTCCCGAAGGTGTGGTAGGGTTTATATTAGGACGTGTAAAAGTATACTTGCATAAATTTAATTTTATGAGTTTTACTTTTATGAATTGTTTTAATAACGGGCTCTACCAAACTTCCTTCTTTTCCTTATTCAACAACGAAATCTTCTATTCCTTTACATCTTATCTTTAATTTGCTTGCGCCGGAAATAAACAAGGTATTTATAGAGATAATAACGTACAAAATCAAACGTCTAAAACCCAATCGTTCTTGGGAATTGGTGTGTCAACAAATTTGAATACATTTTTAAGTGCTTCGTTTATTCCAAAAAGGGCTGTTTTTTTATAAATACTTAGTTAATTTCCGTATTTACTGGTTATACATCGGTTCGCATTATCATAGGTATGCATTTCATGAGTTAACCTTATATAAAACAACCTGTTGGTGTATTTGTATCGTTAAACAATAGAATAGAATATATTTATTATTTATTTGACACGCAGACATAGAAATAATTTAAATGTTTTTTATAATATTTTTTTACCGTAATATCAATACAATTAAAAAAAAGCAAATTTATATAAAACAAAAAGAAAGCCCCCATGTGTGCCAAAAAGATATATGTTCGTGACAGCAGATGGTAAAGCATGACACGACACTGATTTTAAGCGGGAACCCCCTGCTATACAAAAAAAACGAACACTACTTATTATCAATTTGTATATAAAAATTAGATAAAACACATACACAAAACCTAGATCCCTTATCAATACAGATGTTAAAGAAAACACCTGTATCGATAAGCGATCTAGGTATTTTCGTTTTATCACACACACACACACACACACACACACACACACACACACACACACACACACACACACACACACACACATCAGTGCTAATCGTCCTACTGATAACGGGTTCTTACGTCACTGATTAGTATTTGCGTTGTTTTTATTACCGGTGCTACTGCTACATTTTGAGTCTCGCCCGTGCGCTACTTTTAGTTTCTTTATATAATTTTTAATTTAGATATAGAGTATACAAAGAGTTTTGAATCCTATAAAAATAGGAATGTTTCAATCCAACATTTGCGCAGGTGGGACCGCGGGAGACCGCTAGTCTCTAAATACTCAAATTCCAAATAGAGAAAATGTTGTATCTTAAGCTTTTATTTCTTACTCTGATATACTTTCTACGAGTTATTTTAGCACTTAGGTGTGTAGGTTTTTACAGGCATACGTTTTGTACCAAAATAAGAAGCCCCATACTGCTGATTCCATAATTCTTTACCATCACATATTGAAGTTCGCAAGGGCAAAGTATTCTTAAATTCGTATCATATTATTCTTCTGTGATTCGAAATTCGCATCGCTCATACTTAAAAGAAACACAAGTTTTTTAGACTCGTAGCGCCATCTCTTTTTCTCTACTGGCAACGTAGGTCTAGCAATGTGTTCGATGGCCACCGATTCATAAATCTGATGGAAAGATAGAAGCGAACCTTGTATGTTTGCCTTAGGGGGATATTTCTAGGGTCGGCAGACTAAATCACATAAGTCACAAAATTGTTTTTATTTTTATTTTGCATGAGTAAATAAATAAATATTTGACAACATCACATACATTGCTCCGATCCCAAGCTAAGTAGCTAAAGCACTTGTGTTATGGAAATCGGAAACAACGGTGGTACCACAACACCCAGACCAGAGACAATATAGAAAAGATCGTTTCCTACATTGACCCGACCGGGAATTGAACCCAGAACCTCACGAGATGGCGACGCTTGAAACCAGCGTGCTAGCTACTCTACCACGGAGGTCGTCAAGTCTTATTCATAAAAATTAGAACGATGCGTAGCCTGACTTAACCTTTAGCTTAATGCCGTAGTTCGGGAAAAAGTAGCGTCGCTGATGGGAATAATACGGAGGAGTGACAATAGCATCCAGAGAACGGTAGCAGATGATTCACATGCGCCTATTGTCAGGTATTTCGTGCGGCTGTTGACTCATGTAGTGGACCATAAAACTTCTAGTTGTCAGCCGCACGGAGTGCCTCCTAAGTACATGACAAATTGATTTTTATATTTTTATTTAGGTATTTGTTATCCTTGATTCGTTTAATCTAATTAAATTTGGTATGTTATTGTTTTTGGTAAGATTGATTAGATTTAATTTAATTTGTTTTGTTCTAATTTGAATTTTATTTAATTTGATAGAATTCATTAATACACATGTATATTAGTACTAACAACTAGTTTTTAAGTGCTAATGTTTTACTAACCCATGGATTTTTGTTGTCCGCAATAAATGATTTTGAATTGAATTGAATTGAATTAACCACATAAGTCATACAGGAGCGTATATCGCTTAAAGAATGTTTGTATTTCACCTTCTTATTTTAAAGAATTACTAGGAACGAACCAAAACACTTAATGCTTCAACACCCGAGCGGTTGCAGGCAACCGCATAACAATAGAATATGCATTGTGTCTCGTTCACATACGCTTGAGGGATTAAGTTGACTTATGTGACAAAGAATCATAAAGGTGGTCGTCGTTTCGCTTATCGTAAGTGCGAGACTGACTTATTATTTTTATTATTTACTAGCGGTCCCCCGCGACTTCGTCCGCGCGTTTTCAGTTTGCTCCCCCCCTCCCGTCGCAGCGTCATGTTTTATAGCCTAAACCCTCGATATAATTTCTCGATAAATAAGCTATCCAACACAGAAATATTTTTTCAAATCGGTCCAGCAGTTCCTGAGATAAGCGCGTTCAAACAAACAAACTCTTCAGCTTAATAATATACGAGGGTCAAACTGAAAGTTCTTAGAAAATCAAAAACTGATTACATTAGCCAGTTATTAGTTTTATTATATCTTTTCAAAATATTGTCCATTGACGTTAATACACCGCTGCATGCGATGGAACCACTGGGAAAAGCACTTTGCCCACTCGTCCTTAGGGGTCTCTTCAATGGCATCGCGATACGCAGCCACCGCTTCTTCAGCATTCATAAACCGCTTTCCTTTAAGTTTTTCTTTAATTTTTGGAAATAAATAAAAATCACAAGGCGCGAGGTCGGGGCTATACGGCGGGTGACCCAGTAATTCAACGTTTGATGTCGCCAAATAGTCGATCGTTCGCTTGGCGGTGTGCGACGAGGCGTTGTCGTGGTGAAGGAGGATCCTACTGCGAGGTCGTTTCTCTCGAACTTTTTCCAAGACAAGTGGCAAACAATTGGTAGTGTACCATTCTGCAGAAACTGTTTTTTGATCCTCTAACACAATTGTTGCGAAATGACCTATCCTTCCAAAGAACGAGGCCACCATTTTTTTCCCGCACTTCGATCTCTCTTCACTTTAGTTGGCAACTCCTCGAAAGGAAACACCCACTGAGCAGATAGTCTTTTGGTTTCAGGATCATAACAGTAAATCCAGCTTTCGTCACCTGTTAGTATGTCGAACACAGCATTTGAGTCACCTCCGTTAAATCTTTCAATCATTTTACGGCACCAATCCACACGATGGAGTTTTTGAGCCTTAGTCAAATTATGAGGTATCCACCGGGCGCAAAGCTTCCTGACCGCTAAATGTTCGTGGAGGATTTTGTGCACTTGACTCATACCGATGCCTAAGCTTGTCCGAATCTGCTGATAGGTCACTTTTTTGTCAGTCTCTATCATACGCCGCACAACACAGATGTTATTTTCAGTCGTCGCCGTAGAAGGCCGTCCCTCACGTACATCATCAGTGAGATTAGTGCGACCACGTTTAAACTCATTAAACCAGTTGTAAACAGTCGCACGAGATGGGGCTTCATCGTGAAAGGCCAATCGTAGTCTATCATAACTTTCTTGTTGACTTAAATGACATCGAAAGTCATAAAAAATCATTGCACGAAAATTTTCTCGTGTTAAATTCATGTTGACGTGACACAGACAATTTTCAATTTGCCGCCAAATCGTAAAACAAATGACAAATGAATGAAATATATACTCAGTAATATTGGCAAAGAGTTCTATTTTCAAATTTTAGAATATTTTTTCAATTATATTGTTTATAAGTGACCAGTTCTAAGAACTTTCAGTTTGACCCTCGTATTAGCGCAAGCGCACGTTGTACTTAAGCTGCGAACATTATTTTGGTGCGGAGTTATGTTAAAACCATAAAATTATTATCCCTTTGGAATAGAACGACAAAAGCGAGATGTCACTAGCAGCAAACTGTGTGATAAAAAGAGATGGGTAGCAGAACCATTTTTGGCAGATGTCAAACAGTTTAGAGGCTTATGAAGGCTTGCTGAAAATTTCTCTCATTTGAGTTTTTGAAAATGTATGTGAAATTGTGTACAATTTGAAGAAATATTTCTGTTGAAACATGGTGACTTGATCGGTGATTGATTGTTGTTCATTACAGCGGAATAACTCAACAAATAATCATTCAACAGGTAAATTAGTCCAAAGCGAAGCCTCTTAATATACGACTTATATTTACCAATGCGCTTCAAATTTAAAGTACGCAGTTTGATTATTCTATTCTACAACCGTTAATTTACGTAAAAAGTAAAGACAGAATAACACAGGGAATGTATATATGAATATTTTATATAATGAAATAATATTTAGTTTTACACTAGAGCTGCATGTTCAATATTTTGTGTCGGCTGTTTATCATGCAGAAAATTAATATGTTTATCTTAGGAACATTGTTTTTAATGACCTGATCGAAAGGTTATCTCATTTAAAGCTCTTAATGTTACTTACTTATGTTAGTTACTGACATCTTAAATCGGTTTCGTTTGACAGCTTTTACTTGTCCTTCTATTCCGATAGGAATATTAATTTTATGGTTAAAACTGTGATAGCTCCTAAGATATTTATTGAAATCAAATGATATAAAGGGCAACTTAGTTCTAAATGAAATGCTCGTGATGATGAATGTATTTATTTTGATAAGAATAAATACCTGTGTGTATAATACACCTCTAAAAGCAATGCATTATTTTTTTACAAATTTATTAACATAAAAAAGGTTGTAGTAAGTCAACCATAAAAGATAGACATATGCTGTCGCGGACTTTATTATAGAACTCTTAATGCTGAACAATCCTGTCATACATGATTTTTGTGTAACTTAAGCGGTTCCCGCAGCGTATGCAGCGGAAGCTCTCAAAAGGAATATCTTTCTCCCGTTTTCGCAACATTTTTCATTTCTGCTGTGGTCTTATGAGTCGTATCTTTATGTTTATAGCCTTCCTCGATAAATTGACTATCCAACGTAAAAAAAAAATTCAAATCGGGCCAGTAGTTTTTGAGATTAGCGCGTTCAAACAAACAAACAAACAAACAAACAAACTCTTCAGCTTTATAATATTAGTATAGATTAGAGGGTTTAGGTTCTGGTTGAGATTTATTTTTTATTATTAGTTAGAACATTTATTATTACTTAGCAACATTGAAATGTTGTTTGAAGGATTATTTTTATGCAGTGGGTCCTTTGAAAGTAATTTATTACATCAAAAAAAGGGTAAGCTTTGTTTTTACAACTCAGTATTAGCATTAAGTTACTTTACTGGTCGAGTTGAGACGATTTATTTTGTTGTGTTTTTATAATTCACATTTATTAAAGAAAATGGAGAGGACAAAATTTAGTGAATCTTGCATTGAGACTAATTTATTTATTTATTTATTTATAATCATGCTACAAATAATTACAAAAGCAATTAGGCCCATAGAATAAATACCATACATATACTTACAGACTAACATACATATAACATGACAGAAATAATATTAAAATAAAACACTATTTTGCCGGCGTAGTATTGCGCAACTTGGTGTTCGGTTACCGTCCTCGAAACCGACGATACAGAACACCCTTCGGCCAAAACTCTGCTTTCATGAAGGTCGACAGCTGTTCGGTGGGAACCCTCACGACAAACGAATTGAAATTCGTGTTGTGACGAGATTCCAACCGTTCGACCCTCAGTAAGTATTTGGTCTTCACTCTGATGTACTCTACAATCTCATCGACCTTTGTGAAGTAATGGAGCCGGGACACGTAGAGCAGCGTCACTGGTACTGCGGGCCGAAGCAGGTGGTTGGGTCCAGTCAGTGCGGTATGCCGCATTGATTACGAGTGGAGGGCTTCCTTTTCTTCCTCTCAACCTTAGTGAAGCCCTCGTTATCACATTTATCGGCCTGTGATGCCAGCGTCATTGGAGCAGCCGTGAAACTGCTCTTCCCAGCGGCAGCTGCAGCATATGCACGTGACGGGGTTGATGTCAACACGCGTGATGTTTCCCGCGGTGCTGCGGGCGGGGCGGCGGGGCGCGCAGTAGCGCCGACGATGTCAGTGACCGCGACGGTTGACGCATCATTTCGCGCCGTGAGCGATGCATTCGGCGCCTCGCGACGTGTAATGACATTGCCGGCTTCAGGTGACCTACTTACTGGGGCAGTGTTGCTTAATAGCGACACTTTGGCACGCACTTATGGTGTTCTCTGAGGCCTCCAGCTTTGCGTGCACTTCGACCAGACTCGCTTTTAGGAACGTGATGTCCTTTAACAGCCTAGTGACATCTACATGGTCAAATGTGACAGGGGGCAGCTTGTGCAGCTCCTTTGCCACGAACGCAGGCACTTCGTCGGGATCGGTCTCCTTTAGCAGGGTTATTATGTCCTGCACACTTCTTTCACCTCCATCTCTCCGACGAGACGGCATCTGGGCACTCTTCCCGAGCGTTTGGAACAGCAGCGCCTTGCCACTGCAAATCTCTTCCTGCTTGAAATTGGATTTGCAGATCTGTATGATGCTGACCTCGTCGATGGCATGTTAAATGAACGCCAACAATTCGTTAGCAATGAGTTGTTGTGACACCATTGTTTACTGAGCGCGCAGTCGGGCTGAACTAGTCACGAATAAAATAAATATTCTGTTGTGCAACGGACACGTCCGCTTCCGATCGCACATAGCGGCGATCGGAAGCGGACGTGTAATAAATAATCGTGAGTTTTATTTATTTTTAAGTTTCAAGATATTATTGTTGTACTAAATCAAATTTGGTCATCAGTATTTTTATCGTTTGAATGCAGAAAAGGATGAACAAACAGCACCAGAGTCGGAACCTCAACCATCTACATATTTCCAACTTATCCCTGTAAGCCAAGAACCTCAACCAACCGTATATTTATTAGTGCACAAAAGCGGACATGACACGTCCAGTATTTCCTATGTTGTATCTATTTAAGACTTCCTATGCTAGACTGTTAAATACGTTTGTTTTCTAGGTACACTTCAATATTCAGGATCAGAACCTCAACAGGGTACATCTTCAGTAGTGGACAATAGTGGACATGATTTTTCCAGTGATGATTATGCGTTGGATCCGATTTACTTGCCACTGCACCTGATCAAAATGCAAGTTCAAATGAAGTTGAATCAGATATTCAGCAAATACCAGCTAAAGCCAGTTTACGATTATTACAACGTGAAAAAAAGCTCCTACGAAATCTTGGTAAGTCTTATCAAACTGTTAAGGGCAAATTAATTCCAGAGAGAAAGATGTTGGAGCTAGGTGCTTGCAGAATGAAATGTAAGGAACGTTTTCTATGACAAGCTGAAACAACGTTGAAAGACAAGCTATATTTTCTGAATACTGGAGTCTAGGTTCACACTCAAAAAGAACAGCGTACATGGCAGCACTGATGGAAATTAAAGATAAAGCCACAATGAGAATACCTACTTCAGATCCAGATAAACAGAATTTCAGAACCAAGACCTACAAATATTCGGTGATGGTAAACGGGAAACGAGAGTCAATTTGACGAAATTGTCTGTTAAAAGACTTTTAAATGAAACTGACAACTTTATAAAGACAGCTGCTTTAAAAAAGAGGTCGTCAACTGCTGGAACACAAACTGATGATATGCGTGGAAAGAACTTTATTCCTAAACATGAGGCATCTATACGAGAGGCCGCCTCGCGAACTAAAAGAATACATAAATATGGCACCGTTTGATTAATGGATGTCAATGGATTGACATCTTTCGGAACAGAGTCTTAATGGAGTAGCTTTCTTAAAATATTTTTTAAAGTATGTAGGAACATTACAATAGACTCGTTGCCCTTATTTTAAAATTGAATTCACACTTTAGCTCGGTAGTATATTAATCAACAAAAACATTTTATTTTCAAACTATTTAACATTTAAAATATTGAATAATTATCTAATAAATGCAATTTAAATGTATCTCGTGAATGCTTGAAATATCATGGCGCCAATATCAGAGTTACGTTCACTGCTAGGCATTCACGATCGCGTGACCACATGTATAATTTTTTTACAAATTAATAAAATATTTACAGTCCTCATTTAAAAAAAAAAGTTGTCATCTGGCATCATGTAAACAGGATGATTCCTTCAAATAACATGCTTATAGTTAGCGTAGGTACATATTTTTTTACTACAATCGTGAGGATCATCCTTCACTCATGTGTTTATCATCATTCTCTCTTTTGTTATACTTTTGTTAATGCGAGCGCCGGTGACCTTTTGATCCGTGAGCGTCTACGCTGTTACTATAAAGATATTGAAGGCGTACTTTATAGTTATATAACAAAGACATATTAACATACATTTCCATAGACATATGTGTTAGGGTCGTGCGGGCGGGATTCGAACCGACTGCTTATTTTAGTAGCCCGGAACGTAAACCACCACACTATGACGGTCGTTAAATTATTATAAAAATATAGTACCAAACTATAGTATAGTATATATATCTACTCCATGTATGCACTGTCTTAGAATATCGACCATATTTGTCCGTGAGATAGCTAAGAAACAAAACTCACTAATTTTATTGAAAATACTTCAATCATGAATGATAGGCATCACTAATACAATTTACTTAACGAAAATATGATATTCGGACTGTTTTTTATTTATTTAGTTAGTTGTTTCTGCAGTTATAAAGGCCCACTAATGTATTGAGACACTGACGCCATCAAAAACAGACTAAGTCAAAGTTAAGACCCACTTTGACGTGAGGTGATGTTTGCTTGACTATCTTTTAGCCTCTTACCGGTGATTTAGTTCTTAATACAATATCATTGCTTCATAAGAACTCTTCATAAGAATTCTAGTCTTGAGGGATAAAGATTCTGAGGGTCAACAATTTAAATGGCTTGAAAAGAGGTGGCTACGGTACGAAAAAGATTTTGGTATGGTCTTATACAAAGATGTGTTAGAAAGGGAGGTGTCATTTAAAGTTTTTAATTTAAAACGTCGTAATTGTCAAATACCTGACACTATTCCGGTTTGTTTAATGAATCCACTTCCTATATCAGAAGAAAAAACAACAAGACCCGGTTTCTTAATTCCCACTAATATCAGAAATGTTTCACAACCTTTATGAAAACTTACCAACTCAAGCAAATATCTGAAATACTGATCCAGACCTAGACAACGACGAAGTTGACTTTTGATGTAGGTACCTACCAGCCAAAATGTTTTCTTACGTCAATACTCTTTACACTTAAGTCCAGTTTTAGACGTAAGATTTTAACATAAGTTAAGTTATCGAGTCCATGACAACTTCTGCTGCACTTGGTAACATAAGTCTACATAAGTTATTTAGCCAGTTACAAGTTTGTTATTCCGTTTAACATAAGTCACACAAATCCCTTGATAATGGTTATTTAAGAGGTAATATAGTTTAGTTATATGGCCATGTGTGAGTACTATGATAATTCGTTATACGAAAAAAATATAAAAAATAACACCAAAATTTTATGAAGATTTTTTTATTCCTGTAAAGTTGCCATTTTTGACTTATGTTCTTTAGTCTGCCGACCCTAGATTTATGAGAGCAAAAATATCTTATATATTTTTTATTATGAGGTAAAATTTTAAAGTATTTTTTGGTTATCTTTTGTGAATAGTTTTAGGTCCTCATCACCTCGTTCGGGATTGCTTATCCTGGTACACTCAGTATATAGGTAATATTGGAATGTTCAAAGCAAGACAGGTATAACAAGAACCTAAGCAGTGTAGGCCAAACATTATACGCCTTTCAAAGTGACAAAGGTTTGAAAATATCCAAATCTATAGTAAAATATAATAAATACAAACATTTATATATGCACAAGCAAAGCGAACGCTTAAAATTTTGCTTTAGCGTAGCCTTTCTGTTAATAAAGTCCAAAATCACGACTGAGTGCATTATGATGTATCCACATCGACCGACGGCATGCGCCGCGGCCGTACCGGATGCCGCTGATGCCGCAGCGGCGTTTTCCATAGTACCTGACAGTTCTACAATTGACGTATGCCGCCGGGCAGTGTGGATACATCATTAGAATTGCAATAAAAATATTTTAAAAAGAAAATGTTAAATCTAAATATTATATCATTGTTTAAAAAAAACACTTATTAGGTGGATACCTAAGCTGCTACTGGCGCCTGGATCCGTAGTAAAAAAAAACCAAAGCCTACAATGGGCTTTAAAACCCATTGCGACGTCTCTATTTTTCATAGGTAATTTAAAAACCAATAATGTTTTTGCACGGACTTCAAACAAAAATATATTTTTATTAAGACAAACGAAGCAAATTTATGCCTATGAAAGACACCAACATCATTATTCTTCATTATTTGGTGTCGTTCGTTCGGGACTACTAGCGCCATCTCTTCTTCGCCATAGCAGTTATGACTGGCTGTACCATAGACAAAGCAAATTCGTACCGCTAGGCTGTACGATTTTAGTTTTCTTCGTAAAGCATTTTGATGTCATTTAAAAAAAAGAATTGAAATAATACGTCATCATGACAGTATGTTGCGTCACAATCAGGCACAACCTGAATCTTTCATTTATTTTTAGTTTATTTGTAAACTGCAATTTGTTTCTAAAACGAACGTAATTGCATTGCAATTGATCAAGTTACCATAAAAAAATATGATAATCAAGTAAATCTAGCGTTCTTAAAAGATATGTTATAGGTTGTGCTCTAATATAAACACAAGGAACTTCGTTGCTGTGTAGTTGCATTTTCTATTGTTTTTGTTGCAAATTTTTAGTAATCACTGTGTCCTGTGTTTAATTGTATGAGTGCCTTTCAGGTGACGATTTTGTACAGTGCGTACCGACGAAAAAGGGTCATCAGATCTTGTACAAAGGGTACACTTATGTTTTTAAATGTAGATTGCAGTGTGGCGCCGAGCAGTGGTGTTGTTCGTCCCGACAGAAAACAGGTTGTATATCCGTGATTAACATGCAAACTTTCGGGGTAGAGGTCGTGAGAGACTTCCATAATCATAAGAAACCTATGTTCAGTGATTAGAATAACCTAAATATATGCATTGATGTATCACAAATGTTTAACACCAAAATTTATTAAATAAGGTTCCAATTGGATTAAAAGTAGTAAAATCAATAATTTTTCTAAGTTGGGCTGGACCTTATACCATTTCAGTATTATTTAAATATTATTTCAATAAGGAAGTCTACTTGTCATACTTTGGGGCATTTCTTTTCTCTGTGAATATTGAAGTCTACTTAATGTAGTTTTTGTATTGTAATATGTAAAATAACATTCATTGACATTTTCATAATAGGTATTTAGCGTTGACTTCAAAACATCAAACCATAATAATATCAGTTAATAGTGGAGGCATATTATTCACCATTTATTACCTATCCCAAATATCAGTCTGTACAATTCAGTATGTTTAAAAATAAAAATGACAGTAAACACAAAGAAAGAGTATTTTTATTTCTCCTTTAGCTTAAGTTTTTTTCTCTGAACACCATGTAAAATATAAACTTTTATAAACAAACTGAGTTTTATTTGTTTCCAATATTTTTTGTGTATTTCTTTTAGGGTAGAGTATATATGAAATATTATTTTAGTTATGTAGTCTGTAAATTATAGGTTTAATGTAGCCAATGACCTTTAATGCAATAATGAATTTTGTTACTTGTGACAGAAACAGAATTGCCGGAATGGGTGTCTATTTATTTCTTGAAGAACACCGACTCTGAACAGCGTTGTAATATTTGCCAGAAAATACTGCATACAAGTGAAAAATCACTTCAACTACTGGAGCATATCAAATCAAACCACAAAGAGGTATATGACTTGCACAAAGAAAACCCAGAAGCAACTGTAGGATTCCGAATTGAGTTTCTCCATTTGAATGTTTTGAAAGATGATGGAGATCCAAAAACGGAACCCGTTATTATTGGGGAAATGTGTGAGGCGGAGTCCGAAGAGATAGCTAAGCCTATAACAGAGAAATTTGACGAAACAATGGATTCACATTTAGTTGTCATGCCATCTAAGAAAAGGTCACTGCGACGGGAAAGTGGTATGTATTATTTTTCCAAAATCTAAAAATTACTTATGTGATTAATCTATAAATGAATGTTTTGTAACATAATTTTGATTTTTAATTATTTAACAATTTAGTTTCAAATATTTTTTTTAATATGGACTCTGGCTCAACATTTTTACTACATAAATACTGTCTTCAAATTCCAGAAAACAGAAAAAAGAGCTGGGTGTGGAAATACTTTGTACAGATAAGCGATATTATCTTCCGTTGTAAAATCTGTGAATCAGTGCTGTCTATCAAGGGATGTAATACTAACAACATGAACCGTCATGTGCGGACCAAGCACCCAACCGTATACCAGTTGGAGATTGATGAGAAAAAGCAGGCCTCTGTTCCAAACACAAGTGTAGAGGTTGAACCGACTCATGAAGAAGAAATTACTACAGACACAGATATGGATATTAGCTATGGTAAGATTATACATAATTAATTGTTTTATTTTTCATTTAAGAGTGGTCTGAGCTCAGTGGACTTTTCACCATTTATCTCTATCATGAGCTATCTCCTTGACCTCTTGGTACAACTCAACTTCAAAATTTTATGAAACTTAATACTTTTATATGAAGCAGTTTGCTTAACTTACAAAGATACAAGTTTAAATTGCTAATAGTGGTTGAATTTGGCTTTTGACTGAAATGGATGTAATGTTTATGTTAAGGGCAACAACTAAATTAGATAGTTTTTTCACCAAACGCAATTCTAAGAGGTTGCAAATAATGACGACAGTTTATATTACGAATAGTATATTCGGCAGGATACCGAATACCGAATATTCGGCGAGCCCCTTAGCCGAATATTAGGCAAAAGTATTCGACCGCAAATATTAGAGATTATGATACAGGAGTAAACAATAACATCTTGGTACCCAAGAGGCTTCAAGAGAAACAGGAGTAGACAGTTCAGGAGGTGGGAAGACGAGATAGTCCGAACTTCCGAAAGAACCTGGACTAGACTTATTAAAGATAAAAAAGAGTGGAGAAATTTGGGGGAGGCCTTTGTCCGTAGGCACAGAAGAGACTAAAAAAGACGTCAATAATAAACAAATATGACACTAAAATGCATCTTTTTTGAAAAAAGGTTATGAATAATGACAATAATAATGCAGAAAGCTGCAATTCTGAACACATGCCGGATAGTCAGACGGTACAAGATGCCCCTTCTCACATCATAGTTACTTTCCTACATTAACTTGAGTTTAACATTAACTTCAAAGCGAGACGTGGATGAATTGAGAGTGGGACCCTTTGGGTATGGTCAAAGGAAAGCCGGGGGACATAAGCTGGCCGACTTTCTGGAAAAGGGACTCTTTGCGATGAACTCTCTTCCAAAAGCCACTCAAAGTGTGGATCTGGTTGAGTTTAGATGGCTTCACGAGAAATGAACTTCATCTCCAAGAGTCGGTTATTCAATGATGTATCCGTGATAGCGTTGGGTTTGTGACCGGTAATTTACTCAATTTCGAGTAAATTACCAAAAACATGTAATTTATTCGGTAAAATTACCGATGACTGGGAAAATATTCAAATGATTTTAATTAACAAAACTTAATGTATAAATATACTTAAATCCTTTACCAAATTACCATGAATAACATTTCACTCATTTTTACTGTCTTAGCATGATGATACTTCTTTACATGCCAATACGAACACGAACTTTTGAGCTGGATTCACATCACACAAAAATATATTTATTAGGTTTATTTTTGTTTTGTACTTTGTAATTTATGAGTGATATTGTGTTTGTAATATAAACATATTAATGTTTATTTTAAAAAAGGAGGTTATCAATTCGACCTATAAGGTATGTGATATTGTTAGAATTTCCTCGCCTGTCGCAGGTTCCTTTTCACTTTCTTACTCAAGATATTCAAGTATTGAAACAAACTAACGAGTTGCAGAGCGCAAGCCACAACTAATTCAACCTTCGGCATCTTCATGTACAACAAATGCTATGATTAATCTCGCGCAAGTGTGAATCACGAAGCGTCTCGCACGTAGGTTTGATGACTTCCAGCCTCCCGAACAAGCCGAATTCTGAAAAGGCTACAGTATCATAGACCACATCTATTAAGGCAAATTATACAGAAGTCCGAGAAGTACGAGTATAATATGCCTCTATGTTTAGCGTTTGTGGACTATGAGAAGGCTTTTGATTTGATCAAAACTTGGGCGGTGCTTAGGCCTCTTCAGTGGTGTCACATAGACGATAGGTGTTAAAGTGTCTGTATAACAACGCCACCATGGTCGGTCCGAGTACAGGAACAAAATACGAGGGCGATTCCATTGCGGAGAGGTGTAAGACAGGGAGACGTTATAATATTAATACATAACACGCCTCCGGTTTGCCGATGATATAGTCGTTGTGACAAAGACGCTGAATGATCTTGGCACTATGCTCGACCAAGTATCCCAACAGGTGTGTCTTTGAAACATGGAAAAGACGAAAATTACGTCAAGTTCCCGTGTTATAACTACTCCAGTATCCGTTGGAAACTCAACTCTTGAAGTTGTCGACGAGTACGTCTACCTTAGATAAATGAAACTGCATAAGAGCGTCCTCTCGTGTCAATCTGAAGACGAAAGTTTTCAACCAGTGTATGTCACCAGTGAAGATATACGGATCCGTTACATGGTCTCTAACTATGGGCCTCATAAAGAAGCTTAAAATCACACAACGAGCAATGGAGTGGGCTATGCTCGGTGATCGAATCAGAAGCGAGGAGATACGTAGAAGAACTAAGGTAACGGACATATCCCTACGAATCAGTAAGCTCTAGTGGCAGTGGACACTTTGGCAGGGCACATAGCAGGGAACTGATGGCCGCTGGGGCAGAAAAGTTCTAGATTGGAAACCCCTTCGACGAAAAGCGCAGCGTGGGATGTCCACCGACAAGATGGACAGACGACCTTGTAAAGTTCGCAGGATCAAACTGGATGCAGACCGCTCACAACCGGTCGCTGTGGAAAGCCGTGGGGGTGGCATATGTTCAGCAGTGGACGTCTTTTGGCTGATAATGATGATGATGATGTGTGAACATCAATGTGAACAGCAAGCTCGCGTCAGCTCTCGTGCACGAATATTTCCTCGAACGTTGCGTCAATAACCAGACGAGAAGCGAGCGCGAATGTTAAATGCCATTAAATAATTTACGCAACGCGCAAGAATATTTGTTTTCTGTTTTATATGGTGACCCAAGTAACGTAAAAAATAATCAATTTTTGAAGTGTTTTCTACCATCAACACCGCCAACAACCGTTTGGATTAAAGCTTTAATCATGCACAAATTATAAAATAAATAAATATAGCATCTGAGTATTTTACGTTCTATTTGGTAAATTACGAGTATTTTACCATTTTTACCATAAATTACCGTATTTTTCATTACTTACCATTTTGTTTTTTTACCTGCCCAACTCTAATCCGTGATCAACAGGGTGAAAACTGGCAGCGATCACCGAATGGTTCGAGGCACATTGAATATAAATATCAAATTGGAAAGGTCCCACCTGTACCGTTACCATGAGTTTACGACGGTTTTACTCGCTAGCGACGACGCAAAAAAAGTGTATGGAAAATTGCACGGCGCCTCTAGCGGTCACTGACAGAACTAAAATGTTCCATACAAAAAGTTACGTCATCGCTATCTAGTAAACTCATGGTAACGGCACTGATGAAGTCCACGCTCCGAACAACTCGTGCCCATATCCAAAATCCCGAGAGCTTTCAGCTCTAGTTGTCGAACCGCTTTAATAGCCTAAAAGATTGCGTTTCAGTGGACAAAATAAACAACGTGTTTGTGGTAGTAGTAGTAATATAACATGTTTCTCAAATAATTAGATTTAGGTAAATAAATATACGCCGCACAACACTCTCATTGTCTTGGTTTCGAAGTAAGGAATTTTCTTCATTGTGATACGAAATACCAGACAGCGACTATACCGGGGGCGTCTCCCATAAATAAATAGACATCCATGACTAATGTACAAATTTTCGTGCTGATCATCATAATCATTAGCTTCTATCGGGGTTCGAATCCGCGACTGCTGGCATACTAATCAAGAGCGTTTGGTGTAGTGGACCGAACATCGTCTTATCAATTTTCCCTCCCGTATTACAGAGAACAAGCCCCAGAGTCTTAAATCGGGCATGCATCGCCGAAGTTGGATATGGATGTATTTCAACCGTGTTACCAGCACGTTGGCCCAGTGCAAGCTTTGCAGCAGAAACATATGCCACGGCGGGAATGCTACGGGCAACATGAACAGACACCTTAAGATGATACATAATAAGACTGGCAGTGAGTATAGATTTTATACAGGACAGGGTGGCCAAAACTGTAACGTGTTTTTTTTTTTGGATTCTTTACATCCAGGGCTATCCATATATACTACATTTATGATAGCCATGTTTTTTAGTTTTTGTTGTTGTTTTTTTTTTTTAAACTGAGTCTTAGTTTAAGCTAGCTCATAATTTTGTCTGAGTAAATTGAAATCAAACTCAAACTGCAATACAAAAAACCGACATAACACCCGTAAAACGTAGAGGTAATATTTGTTTGGAAATTTACAAAATTTTCAAAAAAAAAATTATAACTGGAAAACTACCAAAATTCGGTTAATAATATACATAGGTTATATTTGGATAGCGCTGGATGTACGGTTTCCAAAAAAATAATTAAACGTCACCGTTTTGGCCACCTTGAATAACTTTGCATGTTGCGACGACGGTTGAGGTCTTTTGCGCCTTACCACTTTAATACGAAAATCGCTTGCACACTCGACACAAAATGGGCGTCAATTCAAATAAAAACGACGTAAGTTGCGAGCAATTTTGGCTAGGTGGTTATGCGGAGGTGACCTCGAAAGTACACCTTTAATAATTTGACACACTGCACCGCATGTACTACATAATGCACTTAGAGTGACAGCACTATCGGTGTGCCGCTGTCAGCAACATTCCCTTGCCATAGAACGGAATATTTAAACAATACAGCTTAAACAGCCGGCAAATGTGGCTATGTAAGAAAACATTTCAAAGTTTATCATAATTTGCATTAAAATATAAATCATAAATATTCACATTTCCAACATGTCAAAGAATGATTAACATTGTATTATTGCTTCCATACTGTCACGAAAATATCTCACATAACCCATCAGACAGAACCCATAAGCCATAAGGCCCACCTGTATGTAAACGGTTAAGATTCAACTACGAGTTAAAATGTGATTGCGTCGTTGTCTCTGTCAATATCAGAGTAACAGACATCAATATAACAACTCTTAGAGTTTGCTATTCCGGGTTTGATAATGTAGCCCTATTGAATATTATGACCATAAACTGTGAGCGGCAAAGATTACTTTATATTAGATTCTTACCTCCCTTAACTCGGTTTTCAGCATTTTATTTTATTGTACAGAAATTCAACCTCTACAATTTTATTATGCAACGTGTAATGTTAAATGCACAAAACCTTAAAACACCCTCATTAGTATTTATTTTTTTTCATTTAAAATAATTATAACTTAAAACACGTATTTAGTCTTTACTGATGTCATGCGCTCGCGTTAATGAGCGTTCAGTAGCAATCAGTACGTAACGAACGTCCCTTTCTATCAACAGGCATGCCTCATCGTTTGTCTCTATTGGCGCTTAGTGTCGTAAAACAACTATACGTTCGTAAATAGAGTAATCCTTGCGTCACTTTGAAAAGCTTTAACTGTGGGTGTATAACCTATCTATCCTTTTGAACGCCATTGCCTATATAATCGGGCCGCTGCGCCGCCCTCACTTATTATTATTATTCCTATCTACGCTCTTAAAGTAGTAACCATTGCTTTACGTATTTTGGCGAGTTTGCGCTCGTGATGGCTTGTCTTATAAAATATTGGTCGCCCGCGGCGTTGCATTTCGTCTCGTACATTTCGGATAAAATGTTTAAACGCGTACCTATTTTCATAGTTAGTACGGTTGAGGGCTTTGCTTAACTACTTGCACGACGAAAGGCGCTTGCACACAACGTATAAAAACGGGCGTAACTTGAAGCAAAAGGCGACGCGTGATCCAAGTAAAAGCACGCGTCGTACGTACCTAATTGTGCTAATGAGTATTATATTAGAGTTATTATTCAAATCAGATCTTTGTTTGAGATAAGCTCGTGCATTTGAATAGCCTTCTTCCTCTTAGTACTATATATATCAACCTGTGTATATCTCTCTTGGACTCTATTGATTGCCCATGAGCTGATTATATGTATATAGTATGACTAATATAGTGATATCGATTAGCAGCACCTTTCCCCTTCTAGTCTCCTCCTCCAAATCATTCAGTCCTCGGCTTTAGCTGTTCCGAAAATTTAGAGCTATACCGCGAGACATCAAGACGCTATAGTGACAGGGCCTTTGAATTAATTTATATTTTCATGAAATGATATTCTCATGATAACTTTGTAATGGTTTGTCCGATGATAATTCAAAAAGTAATTTACATGTACTAATATAGCCTTGAATACGACATAGTTTATTTGGATAAGGATTCATACCGAGGTACGAAATCTGAGGCTTACTTTGTACCACCTATAGAGGCCCTAATAGTGCAAGTTAAAATATTGAATTAAAAAAGGGTCATTGTGACAAAACTGTAAAATTGAGACATTAATTTTAATATCCTCCCGCGGGGATATTAATGTCCTCTATAAAACTGTAGTACACCACTTTGCTCTATTGTCAATAGTTTAGGCAGCGTTCGCGATACAAATATTTTCCTTACACACCTTCGGTTTCATTATCTAAGTTTTCATACGGATTCCAAACTTGTTGAATATGTAATAAAGCCTGTGTTCATCATAGATAATGCAGGTTTCTAATAGTGAAAGATTTTTTCAAATCGGTTCTTTCAGTAGTTTTGGAGCCAAATCGAAGCAAATAAAAAACAAACAACTATCAAACGTTTCCTCTTTATAATATTAGTATAGATAGGCAGGGCAACATTTCAATAAAGATTTTTTGAAAAATGTGACCCATATTTAAAAGTAAATTAGTTTAAAATCACTACTCCTTTTACCCATTAAACTGTTTTCATGTTTTGCGCATTTAAAGTATACACGTTGTATATATATTGATTTGATCTGGTCGGCTTATTATAACACGTGTACTCACTCTCCAATTTAATTTTAAAATACAAAACAACTTAAATCAAACTACAACCAACCAGCTGGCTATCCAGAAAGATTCTGATTCGAGTCCCGCCCGTGCGCAATTTTTGGTTTCTTATTTCATTTTTATGAATATAAAATATGACACTGTGCAAACATTCTAAAGCATTAAATAAAACTTACAATTTTCAATCTCTCAGCGGACCACAACTGGGTGTGGAAAGTGTTTGACAACACAGAGGATGACGCGTACGCGTGCAAGATCTGTCAGTACCGTTGCATCAGACATCACGACATTGACAAAAGCATATCCAACATACTGAGCCACCTGAAGCTAGCTCACGGAGTGATAAGCGGGGAGCAGATTATCACAAGCATTGAGTGTGAGGATTAATGTTTATACATACGTAAGTTGTAGACTTAGTTTGAATACTGATCAAAAGAACATGTTTACGTTTGTATGGGGAAAATGCCAACACCTTGTACATTTCATTTAAAAATAGCTTTTTTATGTAAAGCTTAATCGTTTTGAGAATAATTTTTGTCCGTAAAATATTTAACTTTAAGGTAATATGTACTTAAAAAAAATTAAATTAGCAATATTTCATGAAGTCTAATAAATCTGTCAAGTACGTGACAGCCAATCAGCTGTGTATAAAGATTTAAAAAGATTGAAAGCGGAAAGCAAAATGACATTTGACAAGGACAGATTAACTTTTTTTGCACGTTATGACGCGATACTGTTGAAGAATAGACAGATGGAGTTGCCAGTATTTTAAAAGTTTTTAACTTTATTATTTAAATTACCTAAATATTGTGAATTTAATAAAGATTCCATATAGTCTGTCTAATTATCTGTATTTTTTGCTATTTTCACCGATACTGTACATGGTCTTGGCATTTTTATAAACATCTCCTTTGAACCATTGAATAATATGATAACTGACTGGCAGTGCGTATGGAGTTTATATACCTCGACCGGACGAACTCCGTGGTGTATAGTTCGTTCTTCTTAGCTAGTCGAATATTGTAAACAATCTTATAATAACATTTTTAAATAATACCAGTGCATCAAATGTATAAACTATGTGATTTAAAAAGGTCTCAGTGTTCAACGATAAATGACCTACGTTGGATGTAAGTTTAACGTTATTCTATTTTAAAATAAATTGTTTCATTATATAGGAATGTCAAGATTGTTTACGATATTAGACTAGCAAAGAGACACGGACTATAGTGGCTAAGCACGCTGGGTATCAAGGCGTCGCCGCTCTGAGGTCCCGGGTTCGATTCCCGGTCGGGTCAATGTAGAAATCATAATTTTCTATATTGTCTCGGGTCTGGGTGTTGTGGTACCACCGTTGTGTCCATAACGCAAGTGCATTGGCTGCTACTTTGGGATCAGAACAAATGTATGTGATTGGTGTCCAAATACCTTTGTATGTTGAGAAGACGGTCGATTGCGCTTTACCACTTTCATACGATAATCGCTTGCACACTCGACACAAAACGGGCGTCGTTTCAAATAAAATACGACGCCAGTTGCGAGCGATTTTGGCTCGGTGGTTAGGCGGAGGTGACCTCGAAAGTACGTCCTTAAGAATTTGTCACACTAATACACTAGTTGTAGACACAGTTTGAATTGTCATAAAAATTTGAACCTCTGAAAAATTGAACAAAATCTTACCGTAATCACCTATTAGGTCAGGAAAAGAATGATACTACAGGGGATCGCTGGGAGCAAATTTTTTGACTTCGTAACTATGTTTGAACTACTCAGGGAGTTAACATATCAAAAATCTCAGCCCGTATCTATTTAGCCGGGAGGAGTTTTTTTTTTTGCATATAATATAGGAGAGTGCGTCCTAGCGCCAAAAGACCTTCTACAAATTGAAAGCTGATAAATTTATTTTTGCCTCAAGTTTAACTTATTCAAGATTTAAATCGACTTCAAAAAAATATGTTACCAATTATATATGTGTTTATGTGGCGTCTGTGGGATTTGATAATATTTAATTACGATAATTAAGCAAAAAACCTAAAAAAATACCTTCGAACTTCCTGGCTCAAGAGCTACGGACTGGGACTTATGATATGTTTACTAGTCCAAACAAAGTTACGAAATCAAAACTTGTGTTTCTTCAAATTCCCTCTAAAAGGTTTAACAAGTATCGTTTATTTTACTGACCTATATCTATTGATTTTGACTAAAACTAAAATGTATCTCTTTTACTTCTAAAAAATATCATTTTCTGGGCAGTTTAGTTTGTCATTTCTAAATCATTGTAGACAGTCTTTTCATTATTTTAATGGAAGATACGTTTGCTTTAAGTAATTTTCCGTGCTAGGAAAGTGTCAAGCACGAAAAGCAACACGATAAATAAATAAAATAGCTTTATTCAGAGAAAGTTTTTTACAAAGGATTACAATGGAGTCTTCCCATTAAGTATTTAAGAAAAACTTGTGTTGGGAATGATTTGCTACTTCCCGTATGATAAGCTCTACCTTGCGCACTGATGTGCGTGTGGACTGGGTGATCTTTTCTAAAAACTCATCCATCCACAACCAATTTATAAGTAAATTTAGGAAATAATTGAGAAAACTTCATGGTAAGGTATGAAAATTGTGAAACCTAAACAAAGAAAGTTAGAACTAATTAACTAGATCACTCAATCTGGACACCTGAAGAATAAACCATAACACGTATCCAAGATTATACTACCTATGTTTTTATAATTTGCATTTGAAATAATTGTGAAGAATTTGTGAAAGCTGCTAAACAAATTTTCAAATCGTTTAAAAGTCAGGTTTAAGATCTAGAACGGTTTATATGGATCACTCAGAATGTCACTATGTTTATGATCGCCTGAAACACCACCTTATACTGAAAAAGTATGAAACATTATCATGTTTATTATAAATTATGATTTTTGAAAAAAATGTGAAACAAAAATCGTGATTGAAATCTTACTGGTTTAAGAGAAATGAAAATCTTGTTTTTTTCGAACAACTGAGTGATCCTTATTTTAAACTATATTTAATAAACCCAAACTTATATGTAGAGGGTAGTTACATCAGAAATAGTGAAAAATGTTGTACTAAAATTTCGAACGAACCGATCGTATAAGTCCTGTAAGTGCTATATTTAAAAAAAAACTCATTTGTAACGTTAACTGAAAACGTTGAGTAGGGTGACCATATCGGTTTAATTGAGTACCGAGAGTTGTGTGATTTTTGTTTTTAGAAGTCTTAAAGATGTTTTTAGAGTTATTTCACTACATAATTTCACCATAAAATTACGTTTTTAACTGACAAGGTTCAGCAAAGTTAGGTATTGTCACACTGTAGGTCCTTTGATTTGAAGGGATGCAATAAAATTAATTTAAGAGATGTACCAAACACAATTTATGTAAGAAACAGAAGCTAAAAATTGTTAGGCGGTGTAGAATTAGTTCCGTTATTAAGTCCCGGTAATATTGGCCACTACAGAGAACATGGTGTCCATAACTACAAAATAGTCTGTTAATTGATGATTTGATGGGAAAAATTTATAACAGCAAATAAGAAGAACCAGTTATTTTACATACTTTGTCCTACGGATTTATCGATTAGGCCACATCCTAGTATATGTAATTATGAATATTGTTAAAAAAAATTAAAATAATAAAAAGTTAATTTCTTAAGTTACTTTCAAAATTCTTATCTTTTTTTTTGTGTGTAGAATTCCGTTCAGTATGATAAACTTTGCTGTACCTTTTCACTGAAAAACGAAATTTTATGTTGAAATAATGTAGGTAGTGAAAACACTTTAAAAACATCTTTAAAAGTTTTAAAAACAAAACTCACACAACTCTCGGTTCTCAAGTAAACCGATATGGTCACCCTACTCATTATTTTTCTTGTGCATTGCAAAAAATGAGTTTTTTTTTAATATAACACTTACAGGGACGATTGGTTCGTTGTTAGCAGCTTTTACCACATTTTCATAATTATTTCAAAATATAAACACATAGGTAGTATATTCTTGGATACGCGTTATGGTTTATTCTTCAGGTGTCCAGATTGAGTGATCCAGTTAATAAGTTTTAACTTACATTTTTTAGGTTTCACAATTTTCAGACCTTACCATTAAGTTTTTACAATTATTTCCTAAATCCTCTTATAATTTGATTGTGGTTGGATGAGTTTTGTTGAAAAGATCACCCAGTCCACACGCACATTGCGCACTGAACGGATTGACAACGTTCTGTCTCTGTTATATGTAGCGAGAGCGAGCGAGAACGTATGTTGCCAGTGCTGACACGCTCCGTGCATGGCACGCTACCGTGTTGGTCGGTAACGGAACGGTCTAACGGGCAAGGTGTCATAGTTTTCAATACAAAGAAATCTTTTTTTGCCGGACACGTTCCTAGCACTGTCATTGGCACGGTTATGGTATACTGGGCAAAGACCTTTAGTTATAATCCATGCTTAGTTAAGAATTATAATGGACTTTATATCACTTGAAATAAATACGAATGTAACATTACTTATAATTTCAATAATTCAAAGCACTAAACTAAGCTAAACACGTAGAGTAGCAGGGATATGTGTAATACATATCCCTTGCATCGAAACTACTCCACTATTTCTGGTAAAAGAGCAGCCTCATGACCAAAGTCCATCAAATCGTAGATAAGAAAAAACCGGCTAAGTGCGAGTCGGACTCACCCACTTATAGTTACAGAATAAAATGGCTGTGACATACGGACGGACAGACAGACAGACAGACTTGACGAAATGAACAAGTACATAACAAATAATTTTCTAAAGCTGGCTTACGCATGTCAGGATTAGCCGAATACTCGATTGTTTGTCACTATCAGCATCAAAGGAATTTGTACATACATAACGATGATTTAATCCATATAGCTAATGACTGATAAGTGGGCCTAAAAAGTCGCTAAGGACATTTATTTATTCAATGTATTGAGTAAATTAGCTAGTTTAGTTCAAATCATTCCTGATTTCGCCTGCGTCTCAATATGATTTGTTTCTAAGATTGTTTCTTTAACGCTATAGAAATCAAGAGAGCTGACTTGGTTGGTAGCAGCGAAGCAGCGCCGCCTGTCGACCGTTCACTGAAAACTTCAACTTTCCCACACGGTAGAGGAATATGCCGCCTCACCACTTTCTCAGCGATCGCTTGCGCAGTCGACACAAAACGGGAGTTACTTTCGACTAAGACGACGGGAGGTGCAAAGCGGTTTTGGATCTTAAGGTGGTAAGGTAACGGTGACCTCGTGAGCTCTTCAATCAACTCTTATGCGTCTTATTTCCTATGTCTTATGCCTTATGCCTTATGCCTACCATGTAGAGTTAAATATCAAAATTAGTTTTTTTTTATTTCGGTAGGTTGATGGGCTGCCGAGTATTCGGAATATTTCCAAACGTCCAAGACGTTTTTCAAATGATTCTTGATTCACTCCTTGATTTATTTACTGTATTTATATTATGATTCATATTTCCTTTAATTTATTGCTACTATATTTTTGCTACTCCATAAATCACCCGGTAAGGCAACAGTTACAACATCAGTCTGGCATCAGTCTAGTCCATCAGTCTGAACTGACATTACTATTTCACAGTTCAATATTCATCAGATTGAAGTGTCAAGCCATGTTCGTTACAGGGTTATTCAGATACACTGATGAACTAGTCTTATAGTGTAAACGTTGTCTAAAACATAATCTTGGAGCAAATTATTCAAATTGGTGTGTTGCGATGAAAATCAAAAGAAGATTTTACTGTAATAAGATTCTTAAATTATTCAAAATAACGTCTCTTTCGCGTGTGTAAGTATTAAACATTTCTGCGCCTTACCTTTCTCGTGTGTGAGAGATAACTTTTTGTAAATGTGAATATAGAATTAATTTTAGCATACTAGACTACTCGTTATATTAGTATAAATGTTTGGTGTTATTTTTTTTTCATTTTAGGCGATAGTACGTCGTTTTTATTAAAATTTATAAATAATATAAGTTTCATTTGCAGTTGAAGTGTTTCATTTCTTTTTATTTTACAAGTAAAATCAGTTATTTACGTTTTTTTATCTAAGGAGCACCTTTATTCTTTTAATTGCATAATATTATTGTAAATACATCTAAGTAACTGGAATAAAGTTGAGTAAAATTAATCATTGTTTTACTTTGTAATACTTATTATAAACCGTCACGTATCATGCTCTTATAAATATGTTCCATCTTAATATTTTATCGATTGAATTAAAACCCGGTTTAGGTTTAATATTCATTTAATAAAAATGGCTTACCTAAGTATGGAAATGGCATCACGACTGAAATTTTAATACACGATTGTATATTAAAATTTTCAACCATATAAATCGCGCTTTCTGCAACTATACTGATTAAATAACTTAGACGCCAAGGTTTAAATTCATAAAGTCTGTTTTTCTTTTCTAGTCGAATATTGTAAATAATCTTGTCATTCCACTTTAACGAAATAAGTTTTTTATAGGCAACTATTATTAATTATATTATTATATTATATTATTAATGGTTAAATATCTTTATTTCTCATGAAAATTACTAATTCACTTACTGAGAAAACCAAAACGCAGATCAGATTACACATAATAAAGTAACTTATAGGGTAAAAGCACTTAGATATTTTTTAAAATTAAATAGTAAATTAGTTTTATTCACTGATATATATTATTTTAAAATCATGAAAAGATGTTTTCAATATTGGACTGGCTAAAAAAACGGACTTTAACGCAAGGCATCTCCAAAGTCAAAGGTATTGTTTTTTCTGACTACGCTTTAATCTGATTTGGAGTAAGGAATCGGAGCGCGAATCACTACACCAGACCTGTCAAATCCGTGATACTCAACGAAGCACGAACTGATGCACAGTCCGGGGAAGCCAGGACAGTCGGGACAGCCGTACAGACTGACAACTCGTCTCTTCGACTTGTAGCACACTCTGCATCGCTTCCTCATGGTCCTCCCGCAACTCCTGGGGAAGGCCATCGGCATATGCTCCCTCATTTTAACGTCAGCTTGAAAGAGCTTCGCATCTGTGACAGAATTTATATTATAAAAATATGTTAGTCTTTTTGCGATACCAAGATATCATATTTAGCCGGTGTCACGATTGATGGTTAACTCAACTAATGGTAAACTTCGTTATTGTTGGTTAAGTTATTACGATTGTGCGCGCTTTGAACAAAAATACAATGACTAATGGTCATTAAAATAGCCGTTATGTCAATTGGTAAGGTAAATTTTATTCAAAACATGCAAATTTGTAATTATTCATCCGTTGGTAACGAATTTGAACCATATTTTTGAGGTTTTATGCACGTTGGTGTTGGGTACTAATAATTGCATCAGCTGTGCCGCATGCGTATTGAGGGAGGGCGGGTGGTGCATCCTGCATTTGCCTGAACTAATACTAAACGCGGTGACGGTTCGTGTTGTTAGACGCCTGCGCCGGCGTCGCTTAGCGGAAATTTAAAGCAAAATAATTTTATAAAATTCAACTTTTAACCATTAGTCAAGTTAACTATCGATCTCGAAACCGGCTCGTAGGAAGAAGATATCTGACAGTCTTAGGTAGACTTCCAACGAGCGAGCAATGCGGCCTACGCTTACGAATTGACTACTAAACCATGAGGTGCTCGCAGCGCAGTGGTAGCAGCGCTTTGGTAGTGATACCAAAGTGATGCAACCTATGGCGTGGTCGTGTTTGGATGGGTGACCATTCCGACCATATAAGTGTTACGCCGACGTTAAGCCGTTGGTTCCGGCTAATATCGGTTTGATATTAGTCGGTAAGCCTAGTCAACATCTGACAGCAGGGTTATCCGCTTGCCTTGCAAACACCCCTCCACCAACCCGCACTGAGCCCGCGTGGTGGAGTATGGCTCAAACTACCTCATAGTTGAGGTAAGGCCTTTGCCCAGAAGTGGGATGTTACAGACTTACTTTACTTTACTTTTACTTTAACTAAACCATATCAACCTCACATCTTCCCCAAGCTTTTTATCAATATATAAGTCCCCACATATTAAAGTATTATCTATTTATATAAAATCATTTTTTTTTAAATAGATAAAAGGATTTAGTCGCTCAAAGTTTGTAAAGCTTGACTTAATTCTCACTAACTAAACCAGTAGCTATGAAAGGAACAGTAGAAGTTTCTGTGGTATGTAAAATATAATTATTTATATCTGTTAAACAAAACAGCATTATTTTGTTGTATGATCAATACAATGGGCTGTGTATTGATCAATTATACATACAGGGCGTCCCACCAGAAGCTATAAATAATATCTATTTTGCTAAAGAAACGTTATTGGAACTTTTTTTTAACAGTTGGTCGCTTAGATAAAGCTCAATAACTCAGAAAATGCACAAAAATTTACCAACATTTTTAAAGTTACCAATGCGTTATTTATGGTATGAAATAAAATCAAATTTTACCACGTGTAAAAATAGTGTGTGGGCATGAAAAAAATAACAACGAGTTTGAGTGAGCACCGAAAGTATTGCAGAGTAAATTGGAACTATCGGGAGACCGATCCAAAACACTATTTAATATTCTATACTTAGAACAAGTTTGGTCCTTGTTATTGTCTCTAGTGATTGGAGTCATAAAAATACAGGGTACATTTTTTGGTTCTGTAATTTCTATGATGCTTTCAAACATTTAGTTTAGCCAAGGGACGCATTGTATCTGTATTTTATTTAAGAGCCCTGTTTAGTGACCTATGCTATTTCAATTAATAAGAAAAAAAAACTCAATTTACAACAGTATGACTAGTTTTATTTTTTTACAAACATCAAATTACACATATTAAAACGTTAATCTATTTCTACTCACAATTTGGCCGATATCTATCACTACTGTTTGATATATCCTTTGCACCTACATATTTATACTATGACACAACCATATACTTATTTATACATACTAAATTATACTGAAAGTGACAAATTGATGGCAGTTATGTTATTGCTCTAAGTAAACAAAAATATGTAAATGTTCATAGTAGAATTAATAAAATAGAAACTGATTTTAAGATTGAAACAAAAAAGTAACAATGGCAATACTTATAACAATATTTTATAGCCTTTATAAAATCTCTAAATTTTGTACATCTTGAAGTTAGTTAAGTTATTTGAATAAGATAACACAATATTTTTTATTGATTAATATACAGTTTGGATCTGATAAAATGTTTTGATTTTAAAATATAGCTGTCACACGTAATTACAGAGGTAGTTATTCACAATACTACTTATTAAATACCTACATTTAAAACCGGCCAAGTGCGAGTCGGACTCGCGCACTGAGGGTTCCGTGCCAACGTTAACTGAATTAGGCAATCCAGTTACTTTCACTAAGTAAAATACCACAATATTTTGTTGACAGCAAACATAACTTTGTTTTTCATGGTGTTTGTATGAAGAACAAAGTTATGTTTGCGGTTGTGGAAAATGTGCTATATCTCAAAAACTTCTCGTTCGATTCCGTCCGAACCAATTTTCGTTGAAAGTATTTGTTATGATCTACATTATATATTTTTTTCAAAATTAACACTCGCTTAGTTTAGAAGTTAGATGGGGGGGACGCCCATTTTTCCACTTTGGAAGCGTCTAGCTAAGAAACGTTAGACTTTAAAAGAAAACGGTTTTAGAAACCTCTATGTCATTTTAAAAGACCTATCCATAGACACCCCACACGCATAGGTTTGACTAAAAAAATTTTTTTCGGTTTTAGTTTCATGTATGGAAGCCCCCCCTTAAATATCATTATTTTTTATTTTTTGTATTAGGATCGTAAAGCGGTTAACAGGATACATCTCCCTACCAAATTTCAACAGTGTGATGCTTATAGTTACAGAATAAATTGGCTGTGACATACGGACGGACAGACAGACAGACAGACAGACAGACAGACAGACAGACTTGACGAAACTATAAGGGTTCCGTTTTTTGCCATTCGGCTACGGAACCCTAAAAATGTTGCCACTTTCTTACAACTAAGTAAATAAGAAATATATTAAAATGATAGTTTATATTAATATTGGCTTTTAATATCAACATTTGAGTGAAGTTTCGAAATAGCTTAAAATTAGACACCCTGTATACGATCCTATTTCTGTCAAGGAGAGTCTTCATTAGTTTAGATAAATAGTCATGTTCGTCTTAAATTATATATTTCTGGACGCTTGGAAAGGGGTTCCTTAGTGAGAGGAATCAAACAAAGCGAAAAATAGTAAAAAAAAACCTTTTTATGTAAGTTTTGGTGATCGCATCATTTAGGTTTGATTATTTTTATCTAAAGCACTCCTTGACTGTCTTGATTTTGACGGACTCATTCTTTATGTTTACTTTAATAGGTAGATTATTTGCATTTGATTTCAAACATTGAATATGTACCTTAGTTACTTGTCTACTTGTACGTTTAAAGGTACCAGGTACTTTATGTTATCACTAGCGGTCCCCCGCGACTTCGTCCGCGCGTTTTGAGTTTGCTCACTCCCCTCCCGTCGCAGCGTGATGTTTCATATCCTGAAGCCTTTCTCAATAAATAAGCTATCTAACACAGAAATATTCTTTCAAATCGGTTCAGCAGTTCCTGAGATAAGCGCGTTCAAACCAACAAACTCTTCAGCTTTATAATATTAGTATAGATTAGCGCAAGCGCACGTTGTACTTAAGTTGCGAACATTATTTTGGTGCGGAGTTATGTTAAAACTGTGATAGCTCCTAAGATATTTATTGGAATCAAATGATATAAAGGGCAACTTTGTTCTAAATGAAATGCTCGTGGTAATGAATCTATTTATTTTGATAAACATAAATACCTGTGTGTATAATACACCTCTAAAAATGATGCATTATTTTTTTACAAATTTATTAACATAAAAAAGGTTGTAGTAAGTCAACCATAAAAGATAGACTTATGCTGTCGCGGACTTTATTATAGAACTCTTAATGCTGAACAATCTTGTCATCCATGATTTTTGTGTAACTTTAGCGGTTTCCGCAGCGTACGCAGCGGAAGCTCTCAAAAGGAATATCTTTCTCCCGTTTTCGCAACATTTTTCATTGCTGCTGTGGTCTTGTAAGTCGTATCTTTATGTTATATAGCTTAAAGCCTTCCTCGATAAATGGACTATCTAACATAAAAATATTTTTTCAAATCGGGCCAGTAGTTTCTGAGATTAGCGCGTTCAAACAAACAAACAAACAAACAAACTCTTCAGCTTTATAATATTAAGTATAGATAAGATTTAACTTCTAAGTTCGTCATAAAATATTTTGTACATTGGTACTTACCTACAAAACCCTTAATAGTTAAATGAGTTCATTTCGAATAGCATTTGCTTGATATATTTTACAAAAAATATTGGTACCTAGATACAATTCTTAAAACATTTATTGGCATGAGGTATTCTTAAAGCTCTAATAAATTTTTTAAAGTTTGTGTAAATAATAAATAAAAACATGTAAATGTGCTATCTTATTGAGGACGGTAACTATTTTTATCAAAAGTGGTTTTGTGAAAATATTAAATAACTAATTTGTGTAAGTTTATTTTTTCTTTTTGAGCTCGCGTAAATTATTGTATCGATAGATATAGTTTTACTATTAATACATTATTTATGTTAATATATTACGTAAAGTTCTCTAGGACTAAGGTCCTAACGTAGGTACCTTCACGTTACTATGATTGTGGCTACATGATATAATACATATTTTGTACTTTTTAGTTTTTATCGCAATATTTAAACACCAAGATACTAGGCTTAATAAGGAAATACATCATACAATCTAAAAATATCGCCTTAAACCAGTGAACGTAGAATCACAATACGAGTATGCCAGGTAAGATTTCGACAGTAGCTGAAAAATGCTACTGACTTTTCGCAAGAATATTTGACTTCATACATTTACTGTAATAATCGCATTTATATGTCAAAAAAAGATTTTATATTCCTTCAACGTATTAAACTGCCCTGCTGTTTTTTTATTAACCGAACAAAACACCAGAAAAGTACAAAAGAAGGTGAAGTAGATCTGCTTAACCCTTCTGACATGATAAAACGATTCAATTAACCGGAGGTTTAGGACCGCAGTTGTGTGTGCCCTGGATGTAGACTATCCTTCCCCTGAAGGTGTGTAGAGCAGCTTTGCACCAGGGTCCTCTAGAGCACCGCCACCTGATCTTCCCGTTCCTGGCACAGCCGTTGAATCTGAACCGGTAGCCGCCGACGTTGATGCCCATCTTCCCTTGCTTGCTCAGACAGTAGGAGGCGAAACAGTCCAGCCCGGTGCCGATGAGACCGACTGCAAAAACAAACATGGTCAGATCTGGATATAAGTAAGTATAAGAAGACAGATGGTATCTACCGGTGTTCTCTATAGATAGGTTAAACGCTAAGTACCTACCAGGACTTCAGATCTCGAAGCGATAATGATGGAGAAAAAAGGAGGTAGGAATCCACCGATGCTTTCGATTTAGGAAATAAAAATAAATGGAAAACATGTTTTTTTATTCGGATTTTTATTTACGAAACATTGGTGCTTGACTTAGGAACGGTCGATGTATATCGCTTTTAATGTTTTTTTTCAAATCGCTTGCACAAACGATGTAATAACGGGCGTATATTCGAACAAAAAAAAACGCGAAGCACAAGAGAATTTGGCTTTTAAGGAAGTTAAACGCGAGAGACTTCGAACATGTAAATGCTGTATAAACTCATTCCTCAGCTGTTTCAATACATCATCTAACCTTCCTTCATATTTTCAGCTGAGTTCGGGTATTCAAACCGAGGCTACCAGGTGATCCATGTCGGCGGTCACAGGTTTACCAAACACGAAGCTTACAGGAACAAAGTCAGGTGGACATGCAGCAAGAGGGTCAGCCTACGCTGTAAAGCCAGCATCAGTACTTTGGACTCCCGGATAGTCAGGGCACAGCTCTCGCACAACCACAGTTAGCAGTTGCATAGAGAAAATAACTTTCAAGATATTTGCCTGTCTCGAATGTAGCACACGTCCATCGCGAAGATTATAATATGTCATTCAGAATGATTTAGATGCTGTAGAGATGCTGTTGGTATAAGCTGTTTGCAGTCAGAGTGTGTCATTCGCAACAAGGTTGCAATTTCTACCTTATTCATGTATGTTTATATTTATTTAAGTATTTACTCATATGAGAGACATTCCATAAACGTTGTCTGGTATTCGTAACACAGGGAAGAAAATTTCTTAGTTCGATACCAAGGTATTTTGTCTGGTGCATATTGATTTGTATTCATTTTGCTACTGCAGTTTTCGTAATTTTGCGGCAGAGGTGTGCAACAGGCGGAAGGCTCTATCTTGATCTTGATTTATTTAAATTTGAAATCAAACTGTTTTTTTTAACTAAACTAAATACAATAGGTACCTTGTAAGATTTTTTGTGTATGTTATGAACGCTACGTACGTAACTTCCTACTTATGATAATCTGTGAAAATAAAAAATGTGCCTTTCCCAAATATGACTGTGTATTACTATTACTAAGGGCCTGTTTCCATCGATAAAATAAGCACTATCTAACGAATAATCTGAATATAGATGGTATGCAGTATCTGGCAGATAACGTTATCTAGAACTTATTAATTGATGTCTAGGCGGGAAATTTAAGGTATAGAATAAGAAATAAAAAATATATTTCAATTATATTTTTATTGGTTAGAAATTATACTAGGAGTTGTAGTAGTGTTATACCAAAATGATGTTTAGCAACTGTTGTGTATTTTTTTATTATATTATATATTTTTTAATTCACTATTAAATTTTCTTTCTTTAACTTTTTTTCTTAATAATAAATTTGTTTAGTTAAAAATGTCTTTAAATAAACGTTGGTTAAGTTTCAAATTCGATAAGTTTAAAAAACTTTAAAATATTAATTAAGTATAGCATTCCAGATTTTTATAGAAAGTAAGACTACATCAAATGTTTGCACCTAAATTGACTTGATAAGTGCCTTGTATCCACACAGTTATGTATGATATACTATATCCCTTTGAAAGTTTACATAGGAAGATCAAGATTTATAAAAAAATAACTTTGTTAAAATCAATGTGATTGTGTGTTATTATTTAAATAAAAGATTTAAAATTATATTTCAACTTTTTTTAAATTTCTATAGTACCATGAAACTTCTTTTTTAACCAAACTGGCTCCATACAGACTTTTGTTGTTTTTGAGCCTACACTTACCAGGACAAATAATGAGAAATAAATATGTTTTTTTAATACCAAACTCACTTTAAAGATGGCAGTGTTGGCATTTCCATGTGTTAATGTTTTTTAATTATGGAAATGAGGTAAAAGTTTTATGTTAAATACTCGTAACGTCAATGTTTTACAATGTAGGAGACTATATTACATTTATTGCATCGACGATAGCACAAATATTTTAACATACTAATTTATCTATTAATTAGTAGTACAAAACGATTTACAGTTTTCATAAGCTATTTACAAGCAAAGCCACACAGTTTTTTTTAATTATACGATTAAGAGGATCGTGTGCGCTCGAGCATTCAAAAAGAGAAAACATTTTTCATCCCTTAAACGTTGTCCGATTTTGTACATATTTTTACACGTTTGAGATGATTTAAAAAAATATGCTCGAACGTCTTCATTTAAAAAAGTATTTTTCAATAAATAAAATAACCTAAAAATTAACTATTTTGACTAAAAAAGCTTTTCAGAATTTCGTCCAATTTTTACCCAAACAAGCCTTAATTTAAAAAGTAAAATAAAAAAGAACAAGATAGTTTAGGATGTTACAAAACGAATGAGACCAAGGTTGTTTTATTTTATAAAGATTTACGGGTAGGAAAACGTTTTCACCCGCAAGCATATTTCGACCGTTGGCGTTCAAAATGTAGGCAATTTCGCGCTGTCTTAAGGTTTGTTCAATATTGATACACCAGTCAAGTGTGCGCTGTTTAATGGTGGTTAACGGCGAGTATCGCTCGACGTAGAGCCTTTGAAACCAGCCTAAAGGCGAAACCATCAAGCCGTGGAACTGTACCTACGCGATTTTTGCTCTTGTAAAAAAATTGCTTAATCCAGCGCCTATGGGCGTCATCTTGTCGCTAGCTACGTATCCAAGCAGATAAAATTGCAATGTATAGTACCTTACTCACTTTGCGACGTTTTGCTACCATTTGCTTGAATTCGTTTTTGCTACCATTTGCTTGGATACGTACATACCCACTGACGTCACTATTGACGTCTCGGTGAGGTACGGCTCTAAATGTATATAGGGTCTAACAAAATCAACTGCATTCCTTCACATAGGTAATTTTGCTGCTAAAATACAACAACTTTTTGTATGAGACCAACATCATAATCCCAAAAAAATAATTCACTTTCCCATACTAGAGTGCCGATCAGCTGATACTAGTTTGGATGGTTGGTATGGAGAAGTAAAAAAAAAACTTGGGATTTCAATGTTGGTCCCATACAAAAATTTGTTGTATAATCATAATCATTTATTTATTTCAGGCAAATTACACCCATACAAGTTAATATCACTTTTATA
Organism: Pyrausta purpuralis; assembly: GCA_963924145.1. Classification (NCBI taxonomy): domain Eukaryota; kingdom Metazoa; phylum Arthropoda; class Insecta; order Lepidoptera; family Crambidae; genus Pyrausta; species Pyrausta purpuralis. Next base: position 29,701,772 of record OZ001643.1, read on the forward strand.
AAATTAATAAATTAAATAGAATGGAATGTCACTGTTTATTAAATTAAATACAAATGTCACTATAATTGATTGGCAAAATTAAATAAATAATAAATGAATAACATTGTAATTATAATTTAGAATTTACGTAAATGTCATTTTAACCTAAAATACAAGTTTAATACAGTCAGTCCATCCTTTTTGGCATCGGGACAGTGCCATGCCTTATATAGCACGAATTCGGTCTTCTATCATCGCCAGGACGGTGTTGGAGCTGGCCCGGACTCTGCGCACCAAAGATGCAGCTCTTTTGCGCATAGTCGAGTGAAAACAGTCAACGCGTGTTTCCGCAAACACACTCGAGGCACTGCAGAATCGGGACAGCCCCATCACCGCCCTGAACGCATTATTGAATTGGACGCGGAGAGCGCTGTAGCTTTTTGCCGTATAACTAGCCCACAGGCTGCACGAATAGAGCGAGGTGCAATACGCCCGAAAGAGCGTCGCTTTGATAATAGCAACAGAATCACCACCGAGAAGGTATGCAGTTGATTTTGTTAAACTATGTATATAGCAATATACAAAATGTCAATTTAGTCATGATTATGCTTGTCGTTGAGCTTGACAAGTGTATTCAGTTCGTCAGTGATAGCGATGGCAGTGCACTTCGCGAAGGACTTGTAGCAACGCCAGCGCGTGCGGCCGGTGCGACTGATGTAGTGACGCGCGAATCGCTTGTTGTCTATCATCAGCACCCGTTTCCCGTTTTGCATGGCGAACATCATGTGCCTTAGTCTTCCGTCTGCAATGATAGTGGTATTTAGTATTCTGTCGCTGACAAGGTAAGTATGGCTAGTACAGTTAGGCCGCGACTCCACCTAAGCATATATGTGTGCGGTGTGCTGCGAGACGAGATGTTTTTCAGCTCGGGTGCGAGGCGTTAGGTGGTCAGTACGCATTCTGTTACGAAAGGTACACTGTATCCCTATTATTTAAAAAAAAAATAGATGTTCTTTTTTACCAATGACGTTCGCAAGGTAGACAGATTTTAAACCAACATTAAAGAATTTTTAAGTGGCGCAAGGATTACTCTATACGAACGTTTAGATGTGTATTACAACACTAAGCGCTAATAGAGACAAATGATTGGGCATGCCTGTTGATAGAAAGAGATAAAGATATAACATTCGTAACGTACTGATTGCTACTAAGCGCTCTTTGGCGCAACCGCGTGACATCTCGCTCTTTAGCCTAATGTCAGCCATTGCCAAATTATGGTAAAGACTAAATACATAACTTATGTTTTATTACGTGTGGTTTTTTAAGGGCATGCGACGTATCTATAATTGAAAAACATCTGTAGAAGCAGAGTTGAAATCTTTATACTACCTAAACAAAAGTAGACATCGGTTTTGGAGAAGAAGTCACTTGAATTGCACATAACTCTGCACGCCGCTCACATCTCTCTTCTCTACTGTCTCTATCTACTGTGCGTCGTCCGCGCTCAAGGGGATGATTCTCGTGGCAATCAAACTTTATCCGTGTGGAGATTCGATCGAGTTTAGCCGATTTACTTACAAAAACAAGTAAAATATGTACACGTACAAAAACTAGCGTACCAACGAAATCGAAATACATAGAAATCGTCACCTGAGATATCAAAAACTATTTTTTTCGGAGCGGAGAGGAGATGTGTCGATAACAAAATTCTATTGGTTGTTTAAAAAACATCTCTCCACTCGTCTACTGTCATCCGTCACTGTCTCCGCTTTGGTGGCGTAAGCCTAGTTTTTACAAGGCTGCGTTTCTGCTTAAGCGGAGAGATTTGTTTTACCGATCATGTTGCTCAAAATTTGTTAAGAAAAACATTTCATCATGTATTTTGCTGCATAATTGTTTAAGAGCTTCTTTTATGTATAGTTTTTATGTATTTCAATAATGGGTACTTACTGAACACAACAAATGTTGTATTAAGCCTGTAATTTGTTTAGAGTTCCATTTAAAATGAAACTTAAACAACATAAGAATCAAATCTAACTAACGAAATATTGGGGATGATTGTATCCCTGAAAATCTAATTACACTGCCTTCAGCAGTCTCACCCCATCGTAGCTTTCTTTACATCCAATGGGCCTCTGGTCACAACACTTACATGATAATCATTCATTGTATTACATTTTTTTTGGAAAATTCTTGTAATATAATGCTTTAGAATGTTTTTAACACTCACAGTGTCATATTTTATATTCATAAAGATGAAATAAGAAACCAAAAATTTTTTGCGCACGGGCGGGACTTGAACCAGCAACCTTTGGCCCGGTTTGCCAAAAGGTTGCTGGTTCAAGTCCCGCCCGTGCGCAAATTTTTGGTTTCTTATTTCATCTTTATGAATTCTTGTAATATTTGAAACCTTTGTGATTTTTAATCATATCTCCTCTTATGCTTTTATACAATAGACAATTGTCCCGCATTAAGTGATAGCCATTTGAAATAGAATTTCCCAAACAAAAGAATTAAGTTATCAACATTGTAGTGAACTATTGGGTGAAGTAAAAGGATAAATAATTTTAAATTCAGTTTTGAGTTTAATGTTTTTGAAAATAAAAGCATAAGCAGCTAATTAAGATGAAACAAATCAATTCAATCAAAGGCTAAATAAACTGCACTTCTCATACGGACGTTATAAAACAACATAATGAAAAAATATAGATTAATTTGGATCTAAATTCGATTCAGCGTTAATAATAATATCTTCAGGAGGTTTGACCTCATCGCCATTGCTTGATGGTTGCTCGGACGACAACTTAGTGTTCGATTTATCAAATTCACATTCAAGGCTCACCTTTGCATCATTGGATGGCTCAATACCGTCTCTTTCAGTGGTAACAACATCTACATTATTATCAATCATTTCAGTACTAATGTTACTTTCGTCATGTTCAAAATTTTGATTGCTTGTATTATTAAAAAGAGGATCTTCCGCTTCTTTGGTTTCATCGATTTGTTCGCTGTGCGTATCTGTGACCGAAGTGAAGTGGAAATCTTCAGGTACGTTAGCAATCTGGTTTAGATCTCTTAGGTTTTGCTCATTTTCTTCACCGTCAGATAGTATTTCAATCGGAGCTTCATCTCTGACAACTTCAATAACGTCATCATCGGAAAAGTTTTCATTTATTGTTTGTGTATGGACGCCGCTTATCAATAAATTCATGCGAGGATTTTCTTTCCCTGAAATGAAGAAACACAATCATTTACCTAACCTTTTTAAGTATCAAGGACTAATATTTAATTCGTACAACTACTTGATAGTCTAACAAGCTAGACGTTATTGGATTAAATAAAAATTAAGGTTTTTTTTATATATTTCTATTACTTCACTGCTATTACTATAACTACATTAACTTTTTATCAAAGAGTTGTTAATTTAATTTATTTTATTGCAATGAGAAAATTGAATACTAATATGTATACAGTTGGTATCGAGATAATAATTACTTTGTAAGGTGGGTGTACCATGAAAGTCCACTCTGACAAATAAATTGTTATTATTAATATAATTTATTATTGGATAAATGAAACAACCAAATATGTAAGTTATACTTTGTTATATTACATAACATATAAACCACTATGATGGTGATGACAAACAACTACGCAATTTTTATAATTGTCTTTCGAAGAAGCATGTCCTTCCTTGTTCCACCCACCAAGTGTACAAGATGTCAGTTTACAGTGTCCATCAGTTTCGTTAGCTCTATCACAGTGTGTAAAAATAACCCTATCTGACCCCTTAAGGGGTTATTAGGTATCGAGATTAGGTTCTATTTGTGTAATAAATTTCCGCGCGGGAGGCGCGGAGTTGCGCCCGCACTAGCAGGTAGCGCGACAGGAGTGATAACGTATTTTTAAAATCCCCCGTTTTAGGGTAAATAGGTGCTAAAATTGTTGACTTTGAAAATCGATTAAAAAAGTTTTAATGAATAACATAATTGTAATGCTTGTATTGGTTGTTATTAAAGCAACTTAATGACCCTTTCGGGTCGGACAGTTTTTTTTTACATATTGTACAAACTTAATTGTTGCAAATTAGTTCTTTTTTTCACATTATCATGTTGATCGCACACAACAGCTTCCCAGTCAGTATATTCACGACAAAATAATATTATTGAAATGAGCGCCGATTGAACCATTTCATTGTTACTAAAATCACTTTTTTGTATGTTTACGGTTCCCTCTTATAATAAATAGCCCGTGCTATTCTCTAGAACCGATTTTCCAATATTTCTGGAGCTTTTTGTAGCAACCCTTTTTTATATATATTAGTTGCCTTAAACGGCTAGGGCTTTTCTTTTCCCATTTTTTCCGTTGCATTTCTTTGGATATCGTTTCTTGACGCTTTTTTAAATCTGTACTGAAGTATTACGATAAATAATTTCCACTTGATTAAAAATAGGTACCTGTACAGGAATAAAATAACTATCACGAATAAATGATTGAGTAATTTTATAAAAAAACATTTACTTTAAACGAATTTGTAACTGATCTTTGTAATGTGCAATAAACAGTTATCAAATAGTGCATTGTTCAGGTAGTAAGCAATACTTTCATCGTCAATAATTATGACGATAAAAGTTTTGCTTATTAATTATTAATGATGATGATAAAACAAAATTTAATTTCACAGCAGGTACTTATATTTTTTATATTAACGCATTTATCTGTTTTCTAGACTCAAACTTACCTACCTACTTAAATATTGTATAACATCGGTTAGACAATAAATTATTTCATCTATTTATTTTAAGCTGTATATGAGTACAAATCACGTCTAATCTGTGAGGATTCATCTACGTATCTCTCGTAACTATAGTCACTATAAGGCAGCAGTTTTTAGTTCTCTAGAAAAATCTCAGTTTATTCAGCCAGCATCAAAAGAAGCTGAACACTATTACTTGGTATACTTAAGTTTTATGTGAGCGTTCACGATGTCTCTGTAATGTCTAACAGTCCTAGCTCTATCACTATATTGATCCAAATTCGACCAATTTTTATACAATTCAAACATTTGGACCATGGAAGATTTGTTATTTGAATTCTCAGCATATATTTTATAGTGATCACATACGGACTGAATCATATCATTAGTAATTACTATTTTCTTCAATTTATGCCTCCCCCTCAAATCTTCTTTCATATCTCCATTATCATTAAGCTTTTGCCATGCGGTTTTTACCATGACATCACTGATATCAAGTGTTTTTAAAAACATGGACTTACATATGTTTATTTTGGTGGAATTTTTAGTTTCAGCTTTCGGAAAAAAGTATTTGTAGGTAATCAGTCTGTTTCTTTGCCTTATCTTGTTTGTCAGTTTATTAACAGGAAGTTTTACCGTATGGTTGACAATAAAAAGCCACTTTTTTTCTCTAGAACTGAGTTTCCAAAATTTTTGGAAAATTTCTGCTCTGTCAGCCTCGGTAAAATAGTTTTTACATTTAAATTTACAATTGCATGGCGGGCCCAAGCGTCTCGCTTCGACGACGCGGCCATTTCTTGAAATATATTGTTTGCCTTGATTTACATTATTTTTTCTTATGAAATCTTTCCAGTTGTGTTTATTTTGGTGTCGTTTGCTACAGTTGTGTCGAGATTCGGAAGACAGCCGGGAATCGGTGTGGCTATCTTCATCACTAGACTCTGTTATGAAAATAATACAATATATTACCATATACGATAAGAACTGAATTATTGTACCTACGTAAAGGATCATTATTCCCGCAAAGTGAAAAATAAACAGTAACAATAATTATAACTGTGCAGCACCTAAGAAACAGTCTGAACAGCCAATATACGTCAACAGCTTAACGATATTCATAACAATAAATAAAATTACTAACGAAACATTGCTTTTATTTCGCATAACATACATTGGTACGAACAAATTGATGCATTCTTATTTTAACATATAGTATCCACTTGAAAAGGATTATCTTTACATAAAAAATCTGAATATACAAATATCTTTACAGCTTTTAGTTAAACAACCTCTGGAATTAAGGTTTTTTATTTAGATGAACAACGTTTATCGCACTTTTTGTAAAAATCTACGTAAGTGTTTACAATTTCTCTGTATTGCTTTAAACTATTTGCATTGTCCTGATAATTCTTTAAGTCAGCCCATTCTTGATACAACCTGTACATTTGGGCAATTTTGAGATTTTTTTCGTTCAGAGATGTTCGACAATACTTAACGTGGTCATCAACTGACTGAATCATCTCATCAGTGAGTACTCGTCTCCGCCCTGCAATATGACGGCCTCTCAAATCTTTTAATTTCAAGTCACCCTTATCAATTTTATTCATTACAGTTCTTATAGACCTCTCACTAATACCTAAAGTCTGTGTGAACATAATTTTGCACACGACAATTTTAGTGTTAGTAAGATTGTCACTATCAGCTTTTGGTAAATAGTATTTATAAGTAAAAACTCGTGGATGTTTTATTAACTCTCTTTGCAGGGTTTGTCTTCCCTTAGGCTGTTTCGTTGTGTAATTAGCAATAAATAGCCATTGTTTTTCTACACTGCCGTAGTTCCAGAATTTGTGGAAAATATCATTTCGTTCCTCTTCGGAAATTTTGTTTCTACATTTGGCAACACAGCTGCACGGTGGTCCCATTTGTCGCGCTTTGACGATGCGTCCAGTTCTTCCAATATATTCTTTACCCGCATTCCTGAGGCTTTTTCTCACGCAATGTTTTGATCCACTCTTGCGAGGGTGTTTTTTCGACCTGGTAACAACTTTGTCTTTATACATTTCTTCAGCATCTGAATCTGTAGATATATTGTTCAATTCTTCAGATGCATCCTTAAATTCGTGATCTGAACGTAGCATTACAAAGAGTATTTCATCTGAAAGTATATAAATATGTTAGGTAAATTTTAGTATTAATTTCATGTCATATCTATAGGTATTTCAATAAACGAATGCATGCCTTATGAAGAAGCAAATTCAGTCATCCTCTTTTCCTTTTTGCGCGTAGTAAAAGCTTATTTATGTACGAAGCACGACAAAACGACGTTTCTTCCTCTAGCTAGCAACGACCTTTTTATAGAACAAGTGCGAGTCTACCCGCGCACCGAGGGTTCCGTGCCACCCTTAAACTGACTTTTGAAACACCTAGCTATCACAATATTTTTTGGCAGCAAACACCTAGCTATCACAATATTTTTTGGCAGCAAACTAACTTTGTTTTTCATAGTGTTGGTAAGAAAGACAAAGTTATACTTGCGTTTGATGAAAAGGTGCTGTCTCAAAAATTATCGGTTCGATCTCATTGAAAACAATTTTCATTGTCAATAGTATTTGTTGAGACCTACATCATATTGTATTTTTTTTAAATAGAGAGGGGGAGATTAAGAAATAGTATTAAGAACCTCAATGTCATTTCAAAAAACCTATACATAGATTAAAGTAAAAAAAAGATTGGTTTTACTTTCATGTATGGGAAACTCCCAATAAATGTATTTTTTCTTACTTTTTGTATCTGAGTCGGAAAACGGTTTATAAGATACCTAAGTTTCAGCTGTGTGATGCTTATTAAATAGTTTCATAATAAAGTGGCTGTGACATACGGACGGAGTCTGTCCGACAGACAGACAGACTTCACGAAACTATAAGGGTTTAGTTTTTACCATTCGGCTAAGGACCCTTTAAATACGAGACGGGGTTATATTTTAATAGTGTCTATGGTTAACTAGCTCGTTTTGACATTATTGTAGCCTATTTCTCGCTATGACAGTCTTTCCAAGAGTAATGCTTGCCATCTTAGTAATTATTAACAGTCATGTTTAAGTCGTTATGAAAGGTACATTCCCAACTCAGAAACCGGGCCTTAGAAACGTCTATTGCTTAAAAAAAAATAGTTTAGTGGTAAGCCATACACAATGTGTGGTAGCTAGTCTCTTGATGTCGCCGCAGAATTGTCTATGGATTCATTTCCTTAACAACTGACACGTTGTTCTAAAACTCAGTTTTATGTCTCTAAATTATTGAAGTCTGTCTCTATTCTAGTATTAATAAAATAAAGAGACATTTACTTTAGTTTTATTCCGTGCGTACTGATGTGAATTGAGCCCCAGTGAATGTATATCAACATGTCCCTTAAAAAAAGCCCGCATTAGGGGAAAAAGGCGAAAAAGTCTAAAACCAGTTCATTTATCTGTTGCCGTTTGTAGTGTGCTCGCTACCTCACCCCATTTTAGGTTATGTAAGTAAGTATATAAGTCTTTAGTTATTGTAATATTTTTCATTATAATAAACCAACCGTGTGCGTATCACTTGTTTTATTTGTGTCTCACGCGGCTAGCCTTACACCGTAGTTGTGGCGGTTTTGGGTTCAAATCTCGCTAGGGGCAAATGTTTGTATTGTGTGATAAGCACGAAAATTTGTATCTAAGTCATGGATGTTCATACATATGTATTTAAGTACTTATGGAAGACGCCCCCTTCATAATCGCTGTCTGGTATTCCTAACACAAGGATGAAAATTCCTTCCTTCAAAACTACGACAAAGGGTGTGTTTGCTCATATTTATTAATTAATTAATGGTTATGTGTCTCGTAGAATAAAACCCTTCCCGCGATGATCCGCACTTTACTTCGGCATCTCATTGAAGAGCGTTTGATGCATCTCCAGTAGCTACGTTGATCATTTCCATACTCCCAGCGATACCTGTGCCTCCCTTGGAGGAGAATCTTCCCCCCTTTTGACGTGGTGACGATTTCACCTGCTAAGATTAAAAACAATACGTTTCAAAACAAACCGTGAAGAATGAAATGAGCGACTGAATCAGTAACTTAAAAACTTTCTGACACATGGGTCGAAACATGCCAAAAAAAATCGACTTCCTATGGAAATCAGACGGCGTATGTGACCCATTTAGTATAGGATGAAATTTTTTTTGGCGTAATTTAATTTATGTTTGTAGGAGAAAGTTGATTAGTTACTGATTTTGAGTTGCTCTTTTTTTACGGGTTGTTTTAAAACACCTCGTATATTGATGCACTTCTGGTAGTATCGTACAGAATCATCGTACAATTAATGTTTAGAAAATATGTTTCTATGCATATGTAATCAAAATTAACTTTTACATCATTTGATATTTATATGCGTACTATTATATAATACCGAGTTTGAGGTAGTTTACAATTTGAATCAAGCCGTACTATTATTGTAAGATTTCCAAAATAGAGCTCTTACCTAATACAGTTAACTTTTAGGCTACTTGACTGATACTTTTTTATTAGAATAAACTCTTCATTTAACTTACCTAACAGAGTATAATATGTCTAAAAGAAAGTAATTAAATTATCTTGCGAGAAGAATAGAAAATGCAGAAAAAAATAAGTTATATTTTTACATCAAATAATATTGTAATGCATTAACATCCAAATTCGTATTTAATTAATTAAATTACTTTAACAAGCCACTCTTCCTGTGGTTCCATCGTTTTGAAAATGCTTTGTTTAGCCTAATGTGTATTCTTAGCTTACAATTTTCTATAAATACGAATAAATGTTTTAAGACCTATCAGTCCATCCATCTTCGTTGTAAATATTCTTTAAGGTACGGACAACAGCACGTCAAGGTAAACACTGCGGTATCTTATTCAGTTGTAATAAGGGCCAGTTTGCAACAAAAGTGGGTAACCTTATGTGCTGGCCACTGTACAACAGGTACATGATACCTCGAAAGGAAAACGGAACCCTTATAGGATCACTTTGTTGTCCGTCCGTCCGTCTGTGTGTCTGTCAAAACCCTTTTTCTTTTGCGTGGAGGAATTTATATCAAATACTCAGAAATACTCTTCTGTCCCTTGGAATAAGTAAATATGTGTTGAACTCGTAAGTGAATCAAAACCTACAGGGTACTTCTCAGGAACTCAGAATCTTGAAATTTGGTACGTCGTCCTAAAGCACACATAACCGTTAGTGGTTATGCGTCCCTTTTATGTACAATATTTCTGTGCCCTTGGTTTTAAGTTTCACAGGGCACTGTATGTTATAGTTATAGTATGAAGAACACACCCAGGATATAATGTCACCAACTTTGGCTTTATACTTGACATTAAATGTGTAGCCTCCGATATGCAATAGTTGATTGCTGCGTTGAGACCGCGTGCAGAATATTTCAGGTATCGTTGATATCGAATCTGAAATAAGCCACAGAAACATATATAATAAAACCAATTACTGCCTCTCCCCAAAGACCTTTTAAAATTCAAAGGATCGCGTTTTATTTCTGAAAATCAATCAAATAAACCAATAAGCCCACAAAATTTATTTCTATTACTACAAACACATATATTTTAGAACAAATTAATCCAGTTAAGTGTAAACATCTACAAATAACTTTAAATGACGTTGATAATACTTAAATTAGCTGCGCACTACCAGGTAGTACATTAAGTATTACCGAACGAAACTTTTATTTGTCGACGGTAATAATATTAACACACAAAGAATTGTTAGTGATTATGTTCGCCTTTCATATGTACTATATCCATCCCCAAAGTTTTGAGCCGCACCGGGCACTGTGTGCTGTAGTATCCTGAGCAAATCCAAAACGTCACGTTAGATTTAGACGGCTTCCCTTTGTTGAAGGAATACGGACCCAAACGAAGGATGGTATTACCCCGCTGAGATGTGGAAAAGTAGAATGTAGACCCTGTAATATGTTGCTCAAAATAAGTAACAGTATCCAAGAAACATCCATGGATATTAAGGTGTAAACACACTATGGTAAAGGTACGCGATCAAAGTTACGCGGCTGATTTTGACCCTACGCATTCGACCAATGTGACACACCATAAGTGCCGAAGTTTCTTATAATGCTTGCTCTTCTTGTCTGCCTAAACACACTATGCCGAAGTTACGCATCCGAAGTTGCCGTGGCTGATTTTACTTTTCGTTTTTTTTCGGCATAATGTTTCGCCAGTACTTGAAATAGAATTGAAGGCGAAATCATACCGAACTTAGGTCACGTAACATCGCCATAGTGAGTTTAGACAATAGGCTTCGTATATCTTGTGATCGGTCGCTGTAGTAAACTGGGGGGCGCTGTAGAATGTTCATTTCAAACATCCTTCGGCTGATAGTGATGATGATGATATCCAACCAGATAAAGAACTAAAGAATTACAATATATGTTCAGAGAGGAGTTAAAGGCCGAAGTAAAATTTTGGGTCAGGCAAAATTGCGATTGATGAATAATTGAAGTTGATAAGTAAATTAAGTTGACAAGCATGTATTATCAGCTTTATTGTATAAATAAGCTGCCACTTACGTACGCAGGCGATCAGTACTTCCATACACTTCAAAGATATGTTAGTGAATATGTTTACCCTACCACCATTTCCATGCCCAAAGTTTTGATTCGCACACATGTAGAACGCTTATAAAGTAATTTGATATTTATGTGAAAATATAAAATTCGGTACATTAATAAGGATTCTATTAGGAATAAAATTTGAAATAGAAATAATAAGATTTATTAACTTTGTTGACTTTAGTTTACTAAGTTCATTTGAAATAAAATAACGAGAGTAAATGGTTGTGATTTGGAAGCGTACAATCAGATAATGAACCCAAAATAGTTTATAAATACTTCAATCTTTAAAAGATCATCAAGCCTATCACAAACTTATATACAGTGTTTATCCGAAAAACAATATTTGGACTTTCTTTTCAATCCATTCTTTATTTTTTTGAAGCCTTCAATAAACTGAGAAACAAGTTTAAAATTACGCATTTGTCTTCTATTTAGGAGAAGAAAATATTTTGGAGTAGGTGCATAATATCAAGCTTACGTACACCAACAGTTTATTACGCACATCATGCATCGAATCCAAAAGAATTTGTATCTCCTGACGAATATATGAAATAATAATTGTACTGTAGAGGTTTGGAGCTACGCGTACGCTATATAATACACAGTCTGGCCATAAATACTGTTACAATTAAAAATAAGAAAGAGATTACATTCGAATTTGGAATCTATCATTTTTATACGATTGCTCATTGTGTTTTCTAATTTTGGCGCCAATACATTTTATAATATTTTGCGATATTAAAATGGAGTGGGGTGATAAAGAGAACTGAATCGCTGAGATTGCATTACGCAAAGTTGGTATGGAGCCAAATGCAATTTTTAAAACTCTCCATACGCTTGGTATTAGTCAAATGCTTGTGTACCGGGCTATCAATAGGTACAATGAGACCTCCTCTGTTTGTGACAGAAAAAGATCTGGCCGTCCACGTAGTGTTCGTACGAAAAAGGTGGTCAAAGCAGTAAGGGAAAGAATTCGCAGAAATCCTGTCCGAAAGCAAAAGATTTTATCTCGGGAGATGAAGATAGCACCCAGAACCAAGTCGCGTATTTTAAAAGATGACTTAGGACTTGCAGCCTATAAGAGACGCACTGGTTATTTTTAACTGATAATTTAAAAAATAATAGGATGGTAAAATCGAAAAAACTACTGAAGCGGTACGCAAAGGGAGGTCACAGAAATTTTTTGTTTACGGATGAGAAAATCTTTACAACTGAGCAACATTTTAACAAACAAAATGACCGTATTTCGTAGTCGGCAGAGTGCAACGTGGGCATTACCCGACTTCAGTGATGGTTTGGTGTGGTGTTAGCTATGAAGGAGTGATTGAGCCATATTTTTGTAAAAAAGGTATCAAAACATCGGCACAAGTGTATCAAGATACCATTAGTTAAGCCCCTTAACAACACCATGTTCAATAACCAAGCATGGTCTCTCCAACTAAGACTCGGCGCCGGGTCATAAAGCTCGCCACGCAGTCTTGGTTAGAAGCAAACGTTTCGGACTTCATCAGAGCTGAAGACTGGCTGTCGTCTAGTCCCGATCTTAATCCGCTGGATTATGATTTATGGTCAGTTTTAAAAGTACGGCTTGCTCTAAACGCCATGATGATTTGGAGTCCCTAAAACAATCCATTCGATTGGCAGTGAAGAATTTTCCCATGGAAAGAGTGCGTGCTTCTATTGATAACTGGCCTCAACGTTTAAAGGACTGTATTGTAGCCAATGGAGACCACTTCGAATAAGCTTTATATATTTTAAATTGTTTTATATTTATGTATAAAACTAACACACTGTAAAAGTAATAAATATTATTTGCATTAAAAAAAATATTTTTATTTGTGACAATATTTATGGCAAGACTAGGTTTATTTGTGACAATATTTATGGCAAGGCTAGGTATATTCACGATAACGCGCTCGATGCGTTTGTTCGAGTAAGTCTCGCTCCGACTCGCGCTACGGCATCTGGGCTGTTTGCGGATCAATCTCGTACCGCCATTTTGAAATGTTCCTAGGAAGAACAGGCCAAAAAAGCCACAGGCTGACAGCAGGATAGTTATTCTCACTTAAAAAGTATGCTAAAGTTAGAAAGACGACTATTACGACTATTTGGATCGAAGCTGTAAGAAGGATTTCTCGTAAAGATTCATTACAAAAGATGAAACGCATATGGCCGGAGTTTGCTTTGACTAGAGACTCACCACCAACTGCTTAATTAAATAATTAGTTAATATTAAATAATTTGGCAGATGTCCAATAACCATGACTGCGAACATATGTCAGCCATGCGTGTCAGTGTTCTTTGTTTAGTACTAAATTGAACTTTATGTGCAACCCTTCCTACAAGCTTCAATTCACATCTAACTTCAGCCTTAATCACTACAGAACCTTTGAAACGGTCATTCTTAACAAAAATGACTATTTTGCTGTCAGCCTGTGACTTTTTTGGCCTCTCTTTAATAGGATAATTACAAAATGGTGGAAAGAAATTTTGGACATCAATCACATACATTGCTCTGATCCCAAGGTAAGTAGCTAATGGACTTGTGTTATGGAAATCAGACACAACGGTGGTACCACAACACCCAGACCCGACACATTATAGAAAATTTTGATTTCTATATGGACCCGACCGGAAAACGAACCCGGGACCTCGGAGCGGCGACGCCTTGATACCATTTATCTGGACACAGCCCAGAATCAGACCTTATTGAGCAGTTATGGTACAAAGTAAAGGAGAAAGATATAGCTCAACATATTGGCGCGCGTTTGTTAAATATAGTTCAAAATAAGGATCACTCAGTTGGGAAGATCGAGAAAAGACAAGATTTTCATTTTCTCTTAAACCAGGTAGATTTCAATCACGATCTTTGTTTTACAGATTTGAAAATTTTTATACCCTACCATTACGTTTTCACAATTATTTCCTATATCGTCTTATAATTTGGTTGTGGTTGGATGAGTTTTTTGAAAAGATGGTTTACAGTGGTGTATAATTATTATTACATTAGAACAATGTAACGGCGACGCACTAGCATCACCGTTTTAAACGGTTTAACCAACAATTGTAACCATACTGGTAAAAAAATTGTTATAGTGCTCTATATTATCAAACCATAGTTTAAAAGCACTAATTTCGTTATTTAATCTTATATTTTTTTGGTTTTTTATTAACAATATTATCAGAACTTTCTACATTGTCTCAGGTCGGGGTGTAACACCGTTGTTTCTGATTTCCATAACACAAATGCATTAACTACTTACTTTGGGATCAGAGCAATGTATGTGATTGGTCCAATTTTTAATTATTTATTATATTTTGTCCTTAATTAGTTGTACAGCCTTAATCAGTATGATAAAGTAGCAGTGTAGTCTTCATGGATAATAAATATTGGTAGCAAAGAGGAATTTCTTTTCTTGACCAATAATATTTAGAACAGATGTTTATTTTGTTGGTTTTAAAGATACCTAAAACTTCAAAGCTTTGTTATTTAAAATATTTATCGGTGTTTAGGGAAGCCCTTGACTATTTTTTGATAGTGTTCCTAATTAGATCACCACGACTGTACATACACTTACGAAATATAGCACACGTGTTTGGAAGCCTTACTAGATCAATATACCTAAATATTATTTACTTCCAACGCTATCACATACACACAACTTGAATTGATTACCTCCTTTTTATTAAAGTCGTAAAAATAGCCATGATCAAAGATAGAAGCACTAAATACTTACAATACAATATCACTTGGTTTAATCATTTGCATATGCGAGACCTATATATATAGTCAACTTTTATGGAAGAGACTTAATTACAAAGGTAAAGGAATAAAAAGGGTATAGTAAGATTCAGACAGCAGAGAGCTAAGGTGTATGGGAAATTCGAATTGTAATGAGAATAATAAATAACAAGAAATCAACTTCATCGACTCATTCTGTAACATCTAAACCAATCATACTTCGACCATATTTCATAAATCTGGCTCCAAGTACATTAGCGTGCAGTTCTTTATGTTTTCCTTGGTTCTTTTCACCAGTCTACCTAATCTTGACTTTGACATCCTGTGTGCTCTCGCAATGGTTCTGATGCTGCGGCCATCTTGAACCACTTGTCTGACAGCTTCTAGAACTTCCATATCATCATTCCGTGGACGTTTCTGTCTTCCTCTATATTTTGATTCTGTGAAAAGGAAGTTTATCTAATTATTAGAACTATCAATCATACATTTATTTGTTTCTTTTTAAAATAATTGGTAAATCTCTATTGTAAACTGTTGTTGTACAATGAAACATCTTTTGTGTAGGTATCATTTTGTAAAACATAAAGTATATTTAACCAAAAATAATGTCAAAGTACATTAAAATTGATTGTGATGAAAACGATGATGATGATGATTCATTTTTAAAGCTAAATAAACCAGAACATTAATTGACAAGATTAACGAAACCCTCGACTCGAGAGTTAAATTTCGTGCCGTGTGGCGCGGTATGTGTGTGGTCATTATTGAGGTTGACAATCTCGTCCTGTATTGTGTGGACTTTGGCTGTGCAGTCCGAATTAGTGGCGCACTTCCAGGTCTTCTTGATGTGGTGCTGGCAGTAGCTCCGGCAGATGAAGGGGTACCCTCCAACCACCAGCTGTCTGGTCCCCCTAGCTGATATCCTGAAAAATACTGCAAAGTGACACCCACTTTATGAATTTCGTCGAGAATTATTGTAAATATTTTTGCGGTCTTCACGACTGTTGGGACTTGTGATAGAATAGAATATTTATAAGGTTCGTTAAAAATAAATTAAAGTTGAGATAAAACATTATATTGTTGATTTCATGTACGAGTATTAACATTAATGAACACGTTTATTCGTACTAAAGTAATATGAACTTAATTCCTAAAATCTTACATTTTCTTATAATATTCCTTTGTGCGAATACGAATGAAGTAGAAATACGTTGTCATAAATTAAATGCTAGTATAATCTCAACAATCTCTGATAGTAGTTCAGTCTCTAGTCTTCCACTAAACTAATCTATTTCCAAGAAAACTTACTACCAATCCAATTCGCTTGAACATAATGTAAGTATTACTAATAAACGTTTATAAATACCTATTGGAGACCTTTTTTAACTTCACTTTAATAGTGATTGATTATTGTGTTTTGCGATAAGTTTAACAATGAATATGACATTTTTGATTGCTTTGATTGGACTATATCGATACTATAACTGCAATTACACCTAAATCTACACAATTCACGTGCTCCACCATCACTGATAATATTTATTCAAAGTATGAATGTATTTTGAGACCTTCGTAGATTGTCGACCGCAATGAATCTTCCCTTGATCCAGGTTCCGTCTTCATTTTGGCGGTATGTACGATTAGGTGGCTCGTGTATATGATCCAGATTATAGGATAAAATCCCTTCGAGAGGATTTTCTGTCTTGCTGATGATCCTTGACTTGCATCCAACGAGGATACTAGAGCATCTCCACAGGACTTTGTTTCCGGTTTGTTTGGCGAAACGCTTATACGTGTGGCCGTTGATCATCAGTAGAGGGTACTTTCTTCCGGACGGTATTAGGTAGATGGCTAGAAGGAAGATACAACGTAGTTAAGTTACACAGCAGACCCATAACTCTGATGACGATGAGCAATGTGTCTACGTCTCAATGAAGGGTTACCAAGTTCAATTTTATAAAAATTTAAACCTATATATTTCAAGAAAAGTAAACAGTAAACATATACTTTATAACCGAATGAAATGCAAATTACTAACATTTTGGTTTAGAATATTTATAACACTTACTGTGAGTGTATATATTCTATATTTATAAAGATGAAAAAAGAAACCAAAAATTGCGCACGGACGGGACTCGGACAAAGAAAGTTGCTGGCTCAAGTCCCGCCCGTGCGCAGTTTTTGGTTTCTTATTTCATTTTTATGAATACTAAATTTTTTTCATATGCTACACCACAGCTATTTCCATTCAGACTTAGGGTATGTATAATTCTGTTATTTTCATTGGTCGGCCGTAGTTTATGGCTTGCTGATCTGGTCTCGAGACAGGCAAGGCATTTGCCCTAATGTTCTGTGAAATATCCCCTCTTATCCAAGTCCCATCTCGCATTTGCTGGTATGGGGGAGGCTCGTGAATGTGATCCATTTCGTGGAATATAATCCCTTCGAAAGGGTTCTCGGTTACGGTGATGATCTTCGACTTGCAGCCGCTGTGGATGCTCGAGCATCTCCACAAGATTTTGTTTCCGGTAAGTTTGGCGAAACGCTTATACGTGTGGCCGTTGATCATCAACAGAGGGTACTTTCTACCAGAAGGTATTAGGTGGATGGCTAGAAGCACAAGATACATCGCAGTTGAGTTGACACAGCAGACCCATAACTCTGCTGATGATAAGCAATGTGTATACGTCTCTATAAAGGGGAGTTAGTACATAAAATACACTTATATAAAAATCAAAACTTATATTTTTACGGAAGTACCTATTCAAGAAAAAAACAATAAAACCATAAATTTTACAACGCATACTTGCTAACCAAATTGCAGAATACTAAAATTACTTTCTATGCTACAGCACATCTGTTTATATTCAGTCCTGGGGTATAAATAATTCTGTGATTTTTATCGGTCGTCCGTAGTTCATGGCTTGCTGAGCTGGTCTCGAAACAGGCAAGGCATTTGCCTTGATGGTGTGTGAAATATCCCCTCTGATCCAAGTCCCGTCTCTCATTTGTTGGTATCGGGGAGGATCGTGAATGTGATCCATTTCGTGGGATATAATCCCTTCGAAGGGGTTCTCGGTCTTAGTGATGATCTTCGCCTTGCAACCGCTGTGAGTGCTGGAGCATCGCCAGAGCACCTTGTTTTTGGTAAGTTTGGCAAAACGCTTGTACGTGTGGCCGTTGATCATCAGCAGTGGGTACTTTCTCCCGAACGGTATTAAGTGGATGACTAGAACAAAAAGGCACACGTAGTTGAGCTGATGAAAATATATGCCCGCTTAGTTAGCACACCCATATCTATAGTGGATGAGCAATGAGTCTGTGTACCAATAAAGGGGAGTTGATTTACAAAGTACACTTCTTTCGCAATTTAAACCTATATTTTTATAGAAGTATGCAAGAAAATCAAATGAAACACAAATTACAATACCATCTTAGCAAAAAAGCAAACTGAAGAATACTGACATCATTGCTACTTCACAGCTGTTTCTATTTTAATCATGGGGAATGTACAATTCTGTGATCTTCATTGGTCGTCCGTAGTTCATAGCTTGCAGAGCTGGTCTCGAGATCGGCAAGGCATTTGCCTTAATGTTCTCTGCAACATTCCCCCTGACCCAAGACCCGTCTTGCAATTGGTGGTATGGGGGTGGCTCGTGGATGTGATCCATGTCATGAGATAAAATCCCTTCAAGGGGATTCTCGGTCTTGCTGATGATCTTCGCCTTGCAGCCTTTGAGGACGCTGGAGCATCGCCAAAGGATCTTCTCCCCGGTTTGTTTGGCGAAACGCTTGTATGTGTGGCCGTTGATCATCAGTAAAGGGTACTTTCTCCCGAAAGGTATCAGCCGTATAACTAGAAAACAAGTAACATTGCAGTTGGGTTGTTGCAAGTTACTCTTTCTAAGATGAGTAATTTGACTACAACTTAACAAAGGAAAGATGCTTAGCAATACACTTCTTCTGCTGCATGTTTTAAAATTTTATATTAAAAGGGTATTGCTTTTTAAATGTATCAAAGACGAATAATAAATTAGTAAAATATTAAAAAGCGTACATAGAAGCCATCATACAAATATAAGGAGTATAACATACATACAATATTATCGATGAGAATTAAAATTAAATAAGATAAATGAATAATAAAATTTTAATAAGGCATCATAAATTAATTATAAATTTATAAAGTAATTTTTGGTAGATCAGTAACTTAAAAATATTTTGAATCTATTTTCAAAGGTTTTGGTCAGCAATTCACTATCAAACAAATTTATCCTTACATTTCTATATCGCCAAACTACAAAAAAGGAAGAATCATATTAAACAAGGAGGTAGAGATCCTTTTTTAACTATACATATGCATAAGTTTCCACCAGTTCCAGTTCCACATCATTTACTTGTTATTGTCACTTAGCAGCCATCGGCCGGTTTTGGTCCTGGACTTGGGAGGTTCATGCATGTGCTCATTTCGGCATTCAATCTGTTTGTCATCGACCAAACAACTCGCAGGGCACCCTTTGTGGCACATCACGCACCGCCAGAACACCTTTCCTGAACGATTCACCTTTATCTTCTTGTACACGTATTTTTGAAACAGCATCAATGAATTTGTCCTGCCAGTTGGGATATACTCTATTTCTGCAAGAATTCCAAAGACGATGAACATTTTTGAAGGTGTTCGACGAAAAATTGTGCACGTCGAGAATAAATTGTCCATAATTGTAAATAAAAACTCGTTTCATATATTTAATTGCCGTTCTATTGGAATAAGAAAATATTTAACCATTTTCTCGAAACATGATGTATTGTCGTGAGTGTTAGCAATATTTAGCAGCTTTATTTAATTAGCAGCTTTATAATTACAAATGTTATAAACATACATCACATAGTTTAGAAACATCTTTAATTGTTTTGCCACATTTTAAAGGTTTTTATGACAATCCTTATTTTTATTCGATAAATATTTGCCAAAATAAAACAACAATAAATTTTATAAAACAAAATGATTTATTAAATTAAGAACACTACTACCTACTACTGTCTACTTGTAAGAATGGTTAGAAAAAAAATGTAAGTCAACTCATTATTTCTTTACCCAAAGGTTGTCTGGAAGAGAATGCTCATAGCGATAATACCGCCTAAATTGTACATTTTCTCGAAATGAATTTGTTATTAACCTTTAGTTATCTTATCTAAGTGTATGAATTATATGAATACGTAAATATAAATTCCTATCTGAACTGAATGTTAGAGACAAGGTTACGAATCAAGTGTAGCTATGGTCCATTTGTACAGTTTCGTCCACTTTATTATTTTCTTTCTTCAATCGACCCAAATAATATTTTAGTTGATATATTGTTGGGACCTGTATTCCTTCTATTGTTTTGAGAACCGTCATTATGTCGTTACAATTTAGATTATCAGCAAACAATTTCCTTATTTCTGATTTCGCTGCGTCGGATATTCGAGTACGTGGGCCTAGTTTTCTGTTACTTTGGTGTGATGTTTGTGCATCATGATTTTGGTGATGAGTTTTATACATGAACACAGAACCTGAAATCGGATTAACCTTAAGGTACATTTCACCAGTACAACGCGTTTGATTCTTGACTACATTGCATCGGTAAAAACGCAATTTCTCTCCTTTCTTATTTTCTCCTGTGTAATAGTCGGACCAAGTTTTCTCCCCAAGTAAATATTTCTGAGCTTTTGACATGTTTTGGAATCGTTTCACGAAGTTCCAGTCTTTAGCACCTGAACGTTTAGCTTTTTGGTTATTTTCCTGAAGTTCAATATTCTTGTTGGTATCGTCCTCTGACACAATCATTAGTACTTCAACTAAATCCATTGGAGACAGCGAATCTGAAATAACAACAAAATTAGAATAAATAATTTATATTGCAAATGTTTTATTTGATGAAATATATGTTTTAAATATTTGTAAGAAATAATACACATTCAAACATTCAGTTTACTGAAAATTTGCACTATATTATGTTAACTATCACTACTGAATACAATTTTATACATATAACTAACCAAAGAAAAACGCATCTATGTGGTTAAAATTTAAAAACATATTCCCATAAACATACCAATTAGAACAAACAAAGTAAATAATACATGACCCAACTTAACTTGATCAAAGAATAAACCACTTAATACTAAAACCTAAAACTACTTTTTCAAGAGTCGGCTTTCGTTTCTTCGTCGAAATTGAAATGTTAAAAATAACGCTTTCTAATGAACATTTTAATGCCATTTTACAACTGCTAATTTATTGACTCAGTGATGGATGACTGCTGACAATTAACATAGTTCTATTAATGGTAAAGGAAGAGCATAAAATTGCCAGAAACCTAAAATAACTATATTGAAACATAATCTTAATATATATGAAAGAATGCATAATAATCTTAAATTATTTTTCTACTTTATTCCATGAAGAAGGTCAATACATAACCTACAAGTCAGAAGTTTGCTTTGTTTTATAAGAAAAACTCTTATAACTACAAACTACAAACTTATACTGTAAAAAAACACAAACGCATTGAATAAGATAAATTAGTGGGAACCCAAATGGAGACTTTCGGCTTGTAATCTTTAGGGAACACTGACAGCGGTACTGTGTCCACTCCATTGATGTGTTAATATACATATAATTATATTGCGCCGCTTTAATCTGAGGCTACCTCTGTAGTCAGAATAATTTCTTTCTCTGCATCCGGTACTGCGATTGCGATTTGCCTAAATTTGGGCTTCTGTTTCTTCGGCGTAGCAGCAAGCCGGGGCTGGTGGCAATGTTGATCGTACACTGCTTGGATGATCTCCAGTTTATCAGGAGAAGTCTTGATGAAGGCCTTACAACCAGTCCTAGTTCGTCGGGAGCAATGCCATAGTACCCCGGTGCAGGAGAGAACTTTGAAAGTGTATGTGTAGTTTTTGTAAACGAGCAGTGGATGCTTCCCTTTGCCTGATGGAATTAGAAGACCTGTGGAAGAAAACCATTTTAGTAAGAGCTCGCTAATAAACTAAAGCTATAACTAAACTCGTACGAAACTTAAAATTTAGTTCTCTTAAATATAATTTACTTCGAAGTTTTAAAATCAATAATGAAACACATATCCTCCTTAATTCATTTAATGATAAAGATATAATAATGTACTCGTAGTTACAAATGTAAAGTAATAATACCTTAGAATAGGAACGTTCAACTTAATAAAAATTTACAAAGATATAAAACAATAATAAATGAAGATCATGATTCAAGTGAATATTGCAACATGAGTATTTTTACGAGTATGTTTCATGAACCCCAAATGTCAGGGACAGGGACTAATTGTCAACCCAGGCAGGATAGAATAACTTAGCGCATGCACAAGTGTGAGCACCTGGCAAGAGTTTTTTTTTATTAAAACGCATTACATAAATATGCTTTTAGGTAAATAATACGTACTCGAATTAATTTATTTTGCATATTTTTTCTATTGCAAAATTTAGAAATTAGCATGGAACTTTTAAGCTCATTTTGGAGAATAAAATCAGTCACTGATTTAAGAAAATTATTAAATTTTGAAAATCAGACAAAAAGGCCGGTTGTGAGTTGTGTCGATGCCGATATTAAGAGCAACACATTTTTGTACGTTTTGGCAGCATTAAATTTTATTTGGTTGTATTAAACGAGTAGTTCTGTAATAAATATTTACAAATAAAAGCTTTTTCAATCTGTACATCCATAAGAACTGTTAATAATGCGAAGTATTGTCATCATAGTTACAGGTTTTTAAACAAAAATTAAGTTTATTTTTAAAATAAGTCTATTATAATTATGCTGCCTTGAGAATGTTCTTGCTTAAATTACGTTTGACATGACAAGTATCTACTTAGTTCATATTTACGATCTATGTTGAAAATACTTACTACACTTACTAAGCCGGCTAATTAAACAATCTAAGTATAATTATGCTAATTGTACATTTAATTCTTACTGATAATATAAGACTTAAACTTTGTGGTCGTAATAAATAAGTCATCTGACATATTTGGAAGCAAATAACTAATATCCTTGTTACCACGATTTTAATATCTCAACAAAATGACAAATCTTCAAGAACATTGTAAACAGTATAGGAAATTATGTTAAACCTTGAGGGTACATAATTAAATGCTAATACTTTTAAAACAGTATGAACATTTGAAGATATATTTTATCTTGGGATATATTGCTTTATTTTTATGAATAAAAAAATTGTTAAGAGCTTTATAATTTATCACTCAATGTGCAGAAAAAAATCGCTACCAATGGTTTTTTGTTATTTATCCTTGTTTTAAAACTTGATCTCAAGTCTCAATTATTTGCACAAATGTTCTGCTTAAAATGAATATGAAATGTAACAACCACTCCAAAAGACGAAGCGTCATTTCGCTATATTTCATCAATGTTTTTGTGTACAAATAAGCCTGCCCAAATCTTTAAAATGTATACTTATGGAGTTCAAAAAAATTCGGAATATTTTGAAAAATTTAGTTTGTCCGAACTTGTTTGGTTTGATACGCTGCCGCTAACCCATTCATTTTTTATCGGCGCTGATTGACTGGGCAAAACGTACTTATCCTGTGGTTTCATATCCAGAATATTATCTGGCAGTTTCGGTGGAGGGTGGTCGTGGGCTTTATGGACTAATGACCTGGACTTAAAACTGATGGCAGAAGCTCTGCAGCCTTTCAACCGTCTAGAACAGTACCAGGTTACTCTTCCATCAGCGTTTTGCTTCTGATAACTGAATGTGTATCCCTCGAGAAGGAGGAGGGGGTGTTTGCCCCCTCTCTTGGTCCATAAGTAGGTACCTGTAATGATGGAAAATATGTTACACTGTTTATGTTGAATCGGGATGAGAAAGCAAGCGAGTGGGTTCATGCAGTTATGAGTAAGTAAGTTTCTTTGACTATAATGAATTATGTCTTCTGTGAGGCACAAGTTTAGGTTTTTTTAAAGACTTCAAAAAAGGATGTAATGAATTCGACCTGTATGGTATGTATGTGATAAACTTGTTGTCGTTTAACTTTAGTATGTTGATCTATTAAGGCCAGCACGTGTCCAAAATTTTGTAAGTGTATGTATGTTTGTCTCAGAGATTCACGACATGTCATAGCGGTATGATTCTTTTATTTCAATCAATTATAGTTCAACTAAGAGGACAGTGTAGATTTCATTAATATCGGTCTCGTAGTTTTTGAGATATGATCAATAACTAAAAGTCTGAATAAAAAATTGGACCGCCTTTAAAAAACTGACTGAAATGCTTAAAATAGCGCATTCATTCTATTGTATATTCTATGCAGGAGAAACAAACTTTTGGAATCGGTGCATGATATGAGTGAAGACTTTTTTTTTCTTGAATGTAAGATGAATGCGTTATTTTCAGCTTTGAAGTCAGTTTTTTGAATGCAGTTCCTTTTTAATAACGCACATTTCGAAGCTGATATTCTTACTCAAATATTAGGTGTCAGCTCTATCACTAAGACTTTTAAATTACATGTGAAAATATGATTATATTAGAGGTATAATCGAATAGTAACAAATAAAAACATTTTTTTTTATAACACAACAATGAAATATAATTTTATATACAAATAATAATATATATTTTTATTGGAAAAAGGGAGGTACTCCTAAATTATAACTTTTTAACAATTTTAGTCAGAATATAAGGTAAGGCACGAATTAACACATCAGTCGCCTTTAAGTCTTAATATTGAGACGGTATCTAATATATCAACATTCTTTGTAATATCGTATCGGGAACCATTAGGATCTAAATATTGATTTGCTTTATTATAATATTCTAATAAACTTAATGTACTAAACAGGCTTTCTTTTAAAAAGAAGTGCCAAAAATTTTAATCGCCACAACTTTGGTATAAATACTTAAAACAATAAAGATATTACAAACAGCCATATATTTGATCGTTTTCTACTTGATATAAGAAATGATAGTAAAACAATGTCAGTTTCATGTAGAAGTTATCAAATAACTTTGTTAATATTATATTCAACAATCAATAAAATTTAATAACAAAAACATCTGCAAACAGTTTTTAATAAACCCTGACCAGAACATTATTCCTTTTGATGAACCTCGGCTTTCTGTGACAGTGGTCTCCGCAGCCATCCAGGAACTTATACTCTACATCGGTGAAGAGTTTAGCGGTACACCTTTTGGCTGTTCCCGGTTGGACCATGGTGCACCTCCACTGAACTATGGAGTCTTTGTATTTCTGCAGACTGTACGAGTAGCCCTTGAAGACTATCAGCTGACCCCCACGTTGAGATTTCGCGAATGTCACTGTAAATGTAATTGGAATAATTCTTTCGGTCTTTGAAGCTTCTAATGTTACAACCACGATACGGTGATATATAATTACGAACAGAATTGAATTTCGGTAATCTCAAGTGTAACACTCCACTTCACGCATTTACTTAGACAGTAATGTTTAACGTCATAATTAAAGCGGTAAACAGTAAAGAGAGGCCTCAGCATAAGATAGTCTGTCACTTTCTACCCGTCAAACTCACCTACTAAAATTGAATTTCCAATGCGTCTTTAAAGGGATTTTTTTTCCATAATGACTATCTACGATCTAATGTTTTGTGATAGAAGGATTATGACTATAAGAGAGACACGATAGTATGAAAATTGAGAAATTAAATGTAAAAGCAAAAGAGTCTTGTCGTATCTGAGTCGCCATATCAAAAGGTTTTTTTTTTTTCAATTTAAATATTTGGCAACTGTCCTTTAGCCTTAATTGGCAAAGGTTGTAAAAATACTTTTCGGAGAGAGCTATTTGTACGGATCGCCAGCGTTTTATGCCCGTATACAACCCGTATGTAATATGTCTATTTCAGGCTCAGACCCAGGAGTTGCATGTTCAGCCCTAAAGTCTGTATCGGCAGTACTATTATTACACACACTAAGTTTTAAATAAATAAATGAATATCCTTTGGACATTCCCACACATCGCCATCTAGCCCCAAAGTAAGCTACTCAAAGCTTGTGTTGCCAGACAACGGATATAATACTTAAATACTTTTTGTTTGTAAATACATACATGATATACATAGAAAACACCCAGCCCAATACAAACAGACATGTTCATGCACACAAATGTTTGTATTGTGCGGGGATCGAACCCGCACCCGCTGCGTAGTAGGCGATTTCTCGACCACTACACCAGACGGGTCGTCATCGAGTCGTCGAGTTTGGAAACGCCTTTATAACAACGTCACGTATCATGCACGCACGGAGCGTGTCAGCACCGGCGAAATGATGCTGTGTCGGTGCCGATCGGTGACGGCACGGTCTAGTGGGCATCGTGTCATAGTTTTTAATACGAGGACGAAATCAATTCAATGTGTATGTATGGGGTATCGTTAAAATTTTATAATATTTGTGTATATGTTGATCTAATAAGGCTTCCGAACGCGTGTGCTAAATTTCGTTAGTGTATGTATGTTTGAATATTTTAAACATACAAATACATCCACGGATTTTTTGAAATCAAGAAGATATAGTGAGATGATTATTTTTCAGTTGAATCAGGTAAATTTCAACATAGGGTACAGTGTAATGAAAAACAAAAAACCGTAAAACTAACAGCCTTCTAAAAACTGACTAAAATTCTCAAAATAACGCACTTGCTCTCTGTTTAGGAGAAACAAATTCATTTGAAGTCGGTGCATGATGTGTGTACTCGTATACTATTGATGCAAGTAAGTTTAAAATCTTACGTACATCAATAGTTTTAATAAGATTTCTTTTTGCCTGACATGTTCCTAGCACAGTCATGATATGTTTCGATGTAGTGGACAAAAACCTTAAACAGTGAAGACACGAGTAAAAGACTAAAATGACTCCCATATAAACGATATTACAGGTTTTAGCTTGTAATAACTACATACAAAGTGTTAGGTAATATCGAAGCTTGGGGCTGGATAGTAAATAAGTTTGCCGACTGACATCCATTTTCCATTTATTGAATTTCATAACAGTCATTATATTGAGATCAATTTGGCTAAATACCGTTTACGACACTTATCTTTGGTTACATGGACTTACTTTAATATATTCCAATATGATTTGACACAGAAAAAGTATATTTTTTATTTATCATAATTATTACACGACTATTGATAAAAAATATTTTCAAGTGAATTGGAACAGTCCCTAGGATAAAATTTTATAGATTTTGGCCATACTAGAAATTTTAAATTCGAAATTCTAGATTGATTCCTAATAAGGATAACAGTATAAAAATATATTTTAATATACACAATAAATAA
Organism: Pyrausta purpuralis; assembly: GCA_963924145.1. NCBI lineage: Eukaryota > Metazoa > Arthropoda > Insecta > Lepidoptera > Crambidae > Pyrausta > Pyrausta purpuralis. The sequence continues at coordinate 29,729,224 of OZ001643.1, forward strand.
AGTTTGAGCCCTGTGACAGTAAAATAAAACTACACTAATTGTTGCGGTGAAACGATATGCTACAATTTTGCGAGATCAGTTTTAAGGATACAAGCCTTAGTTCAGATAGGTAATCTGTAGAACTGAATTCAGGGCAGAAGGTTAGTTTTACTACATTGTTGCTATTGTACAAGAAAATGAAATTTCACTATTTTTATATAGTACGGATACAAATACTGATGCAAAAGTCATGAGATAAACTTACAATTAATAACAATGAAAATCACCATTTGTTTGAAGACAATCAAACTTACATTTAACACAGATAATATTATTTTTTGGTATTGAATATTTTTAACACTCACAGTTTTTATTTTTAATCTTATTAGAATTTTATTTTATTTTACGTCACACGTAATGACGTATTCATAAGAGACCAGAAATTTTGCCCGAGAGGATTTACTGCACGGTAGCTCGGTTGGTAAGAGCATTGACCCAGTTCGCCGGAGGCCGTAGGTTCAAATCCCAATTGTCGGGAATTTTTGGTTTCTTATTCATCTTACAATATTATTGTAATTGTATTGACTAGTCAACGTTATGATTATACTGTGTTATGTTTCATAAAATCCATAGTTAATCTATGTATATTCGGGAAGTTATATTAAGGTCTTAAAATCAGAAGTGGCGTTTGTTATGCACAATTCGAATTGCACTTTCTCTCCTTAAGGTTTTATCTGTCACCGTCAGATTGTAAAAACAGCATGATTACAATCATACGCTTTTAAAACCTTTAAATTGTAAACTGTTGATTAATTGATTATGATACTGAGCAAAGTGAATAATTGATTAAGATAATGGGCATAGTGGTGGGTCAGGGTAGGTAACGGGGATTCGTTTCGCTCAATCCGTTTATCCCTCCTGTTATGTAGACATGTAAGTACCAATACGAGTAAAAGCGTAAATACTAAACCATATCAAGCTTGTTCACAATAAATCGACAGATTACAGTCTACAGTATTTAAAACAGATACATTGTAATCTCGAGAATTTTACAATATTATGGCGACATATCTATGAAAACAAAATGTCCCTACGTAAAAATGAAATGAAGAAACAAGACATACCTAAACTGAGATCTGTCTATATAATAATATAGGTTAATAGTATAATTTTTTGTAATACTTATAAATAAACTCGGGGATCACAGATTTTAAAAACGAACCATTGATACAAGGGATTCACTCTACTTCTGCACTTTCTTCTCATGTTCGATATCCATGATGCTATCACAACTGATGCAGAGCTTGACTTCGTGGTCCACGCAGATGTACTGTTTACACTTACAACATATGGTCCTGGTCTTCCTATCCCTGGACCGAGCGCAGAAGCGGCACCTCTTCGCCTTCCTATGTTTCGATTCTTCGGGAGGGACAGGTGCTTGTATAGAAGGCTCTGGCTGAGGAACTGGTGGCACTTTTTGGATTTGGCTATCTAATATCGAGTACTTCCTTTTGAGAACTGACTCCACGTACCCCTCTGGGAGCTTGAGGACTGGAAGCAGCAGAAACGGAGTTAAGAAGGGAGCCAATTGTGGAGAGTACACATACATCGAGCAACATTCAGTTGAACCGAAAACAGAAGCTCATAACAATCTTTGAAGCGTACATGCTGAAATATATCGTTCCAGAAGTATATTTTACTCATTAATATTATAATGTTCGTTAGGTAGGAGTCAAGAACCCAAATACTGAAAGGGCCAAAAATATAAAGACTAATTAATTGATAATTTACTAACAGTACCGGTACAGACCCGGTTAGTAAGGATAACATTTTTTGTCCTTCTGATTGGTAAGTATAAAATAATTATATATAATATGGTGTGGTGTCAGATTTTCGAGTATTAATAAAAAATGTGTATTATGCACAGATGGGATTTTGATACTTTATTAGCACAGAAAATAATTCATAACTCTTAAAGACATACAAATTATGCAGCCGTCAAATGCATTCTAGTGGGCCTTTAGTTGAATACAAAAAGAGCAATGCCAATATAAGCTTACGAGTGTAAAGCATGATTAACTGAAATTAATTTGGGCAGGCAGGTTTTAATCCGTTATGGCCGAGAAACATTGGCCATAACGGATGCAAAACCAAGTCTCTTAAACTGGAAATGATATGGAATGTATTACATTAAAATGTCACCAAAACTAAAGATTCGTACAAAATGCCATCATCAGGAAGGCGACAAAGTTTCAATAACTAGATTTGACCCAGAGGAAATATATACTAGTATTATAACGTCGAAGAGTTAGATGGTTTGTTTGTTTGTTTGAACGCGTTAATCTCAGAAACTACTGGACCGATTTGAAAAAATATTTTTGTGTTGGGTAGCTTTATCAAGGAAGGTTTTAAGCTATAAAACATCACGCTGCGACGAGAGGGAAGGAAGCAAACTCAAAACGTGCGGACGAAGTCGCGGGGGACCGCTAGTAAATAATAAGCAGGTCAAGCTAAAAAATTTTTTTAACGAATAATGATAAAATTATACTCATGCTGAAAGTTCACGATTTCTAAAATCATATCTGCATAATACATAATAATCGGCATTTATTTCAATGGTTACAGTCGTCGTCAAGTGCCGCTCGTGTGTCAGCAGACTATTACAGCCGTAGTTCTCAAGGACATAAACTAATCTTAATGGTTAATCAAGAGAAGTACGTAATCTAAGTATGTCTGATTCAGCAGCTCAAAACTATCCACAATGAGTTGAGTTATTTTGAGTTATTTTGAGAAATCGAAAATAACAAGGTATTTTATTATAAGATTTTTAGAGCGATTATTTTAACTAAAATCACAGTTATGAACGGCCGCGAGCGGTCGCGGATTCTAACACTGACCTACAGGCCAAAAATCTTTTATACTTCGCATCGTGTTTTGTGTGAAGTGACGCCCTTTTTTGTGTCATGTGCATGAGATTTATTTGAAAAGGCGTGAGCTATACTAATATTGTAAAGCTGAAGAGTTTGTTTTTGTCAAAGGTTTGGTTTGTAGGATTAATGTTTGTACAAATTATAACTAAAATAAACTAACCTAGCTGTTTCTACATCAGTCAAACGTCTAATCTTCCTCACAGCAAAAGCAGCTGAGCTAAGTTTCCCTGACAAGGCCTCTATCTATATAAGGACCCTATTGTAGTTTGGAGTCTAAAGTGATTCCCAAGAATGTTGTGGAGTCAATAGTATCAAGCGGTATGACTTTTATACAAGGTGTTGTTTTAGTCAGTGACATTAAATTCAGGGATGATAATGTGAGTTATGCTTATTCTAAAAAAATGTTTTCTTTAAATTCTGAGCAAGTTTTACGCAACAAAACCTCTTCCCAACATTCAAAAAAATTACAAAACGAATGGGAAAACTCGCACCCTAGCGCGTAGCTAGCGTTTATCTACGAAATACAACGCCGTAGCTAGTAAGCTACGAACAGGATACCTGGTGTTGGTAGTTTTTACTCGATCGCTGTACCTCATAAAAAAATGATTTTTTGTTTTTTTTTTCATTTAAAAAAATATATTTTTTAATATTTTTTGGCATCAGTATTGTAGGTACAGCCACCCCTGAGTCGCTCGTCGCTGACCAAAACAAAACCCTGTATAGCCTGAGTTGATGCCAGTCGGATAAGGCATCGTAAACTTTACACATTTATTTTTACTTCCATTAAGAAGGAGACTGTTAACAGTAAACCAATCTAATCCTTTTTACTATATTACCTTACGTCGCCTGTATTAAATACGATATAAGAATGAAGGGATTGGATGATTCAGTGACGGTGATAGAACAGTATGGAATCGAAAATCTTAGTGCGCCAACCCCAGTTAGAACGGAAACAGGGCAAGATAATGATAACCTTAATAACGCCTGATCTTACAATGCCACGTAACTAGGTTATAAACTTATGATACAAAAGTAACAAATTTTCTTGAGCTCCAAAAGTGAACCGAAAAATTGTGAAATCAGTTAGTACTGAGTATACATCTTAAAATATTTTCCATCGGAGTTCCGGTGGTACACTGGCGGTGGATGAGAGTGCGTCCCACCGGCTTCTTGGAGTTTCCCGCCATCAGACACCTAAAAAGAGATACAAACATGGAGCGGACCATCAATGGAAAATGTTGTAAACTAATCACAGGGACTTGCTGGTCAAAAGCGAACAAAGGTGTTTGGAACTTTTTTGCGGAAGCTGGCACATCAGTATTCCGTCATTTTGATATTTTATCTAAACCTCAGCTATCATTTAAACGTCCGCAAATCCATTAATTAATACACTTCGTAAGATGGCATATTTTCGGATCATTATATGCGAACAATGTTATTCTAAATTTTGGGCGTTTTTTTTCATATTTTCATGACAAAACGAGACGTTTTAGTTAGGAGATAAAAAATATAAATAAATAAATATTCTTTGGACATTCCCACACATCGCCATCTAGCCCCAAAGTAAGCTAATCAAAGCTTGTGTTATGGGTGCCAGACAACGGATATAATACTTAAATACTTTTTGTTTGTAAATACATACATTCTATACATAGAACACCCAGACCAATACAAACAGACATGTTCATGCACACAAATGTTTGTATTGTGCGGGGATCGAACCCGCACCCGCTGCGTAGTAGGCGATTTCTCGACCACTACACCAGACGGGTATTATTATAATGTTTAAAGTTGCATCCATTTCGAATAAATATACATATAATGGCCGACCAAAATGTTAGTTAAATGTTCTATGGCACTTTAACACATACGCACCTTAATATACGCCCTGCAGCCCTGGGTGATGGTGCATCTCCATCGCTGGACGTTTTTCGAACCGGTCTTGGAGTAAGTGAATTTATTATACATCATGAACTTTCTACCATTGAGAAGTATAATCTCCTTCAGTAGTCCTGATAAAGAAAATGGAACTTAAATAAGAAATAATGATAAGGAGGTCGACACAATATATAGAAGATGTTTAGTTGTAATGAGCAATTATGGTAGACCGCGAAATTGAGACCTCGACTGCGGGGTAACCGGGTTGCGGGGGGAAGCGAGAGCAGGTTACGTGAAGGGTGCGGGCGGCGCAGTAGTCTTGTTCTTATTCGGAAACTGATCAGAGCGCTCCGAACTAGTACAATCGATCAAATGAACTAGTTCGGTCTTTTAGTACTATTAGTTCAATAGTTCAACGATTACTCTGACATCAGTCGTCCGTCGTACACAGCGAACATGGTCGTACGTCCATGTCGTTCAATTTAGTACATCTTCTATCACGCTCTGGTACACGCGTCTGTTTTGTTCTCGCTCTATCAGTTCATTTTTCGTCACACTCAGGCACACGCGTCTGCCTCGTTCTCGCTTAATCTAGCACATCTTTCATCACGTTCACGCACGCGCGATTGTAATCTTCTAACTCACTCTGACACTTGGAATTATTCGTTTTTACTCGGCTCGCGCGAGCTAAACTCAACTATTGACATAGGAGATTTGCATAAATGAAATGTACTAAAGACCGTTTTGAATGACCAGAAGTGAATAGTTCGTACTCGTTCACAAGCATGAACTAGTTCCTAATAGTATATGTACTACACAAGTTTAGGGCGCAGACACACCAAGTACGCCGCTCGCATACCAACCAAGCTGTCGCCTTCTTCCGTTCCCCTATGCCCCGCTGGTTAAGTCTCAAGAAAGCGGTTTACCTATCTATAAGATTACGTTTAATGTTTTTAATTTTAGATTTGTCCATATCCGATAGTTCGACAAATACTTACAATAATATTAACAAGACCTGGTTCATGTAATATTTTATTCACAACAAGATAATCTATTTTAGCCGTCTCCAAAAAAGGACGCTCTAAGTCAGACCTCAATTTTATTTTTGTTTATGTACATTTTGTTCAAATATGCTCAATCTTTTTAATTAAGTACATTATACCTACGTGATACTATTATATCTTATGTAAATATTATTCTGGATTTAAGATGAGGTTTCTACGGCTAGCTGCAATAAGCATCTATACAGAAAGAGTATCTCTGAGTCAGCAGCTCAAAACTATTCATCATCTTGAGTTATTTTATAAATTAAAAATAAGAAGGTATGTTATTATAAGATTATTAGAGAGATTCTTTTAACTAAAATCACAGTTATGTACCACGAGCGGGCGCGGTTTCTAACACCTAACCACCCTACCTAAAGGCCAAAAATCTTTTATACTTCGCGTCGTGTTTTGTTTGAAGTGGCGCCCTTTTTTTGTGTCTTGTGCATGCGATTTTCGTTGAAAAGTGGATAGGCGTGAGCGACCTCGACCGTACATAATATCTATACAATTTTTTTGTGGAAATTTGCACATGACGCCTTTGTTCGGCTAATTGCTTTTAAAATATCTCCTATCGTTGGTCCGTAACAACATTGGAGGTTGGTGATTGTGCTCCCCAATGACTTTCAGCAGGTACCCGTCGATGGCAATCATGATGAAGGCTTTGCATCCGGAACTGCAACGCCATCTATTTCCCAAACGGGTTTTGAATCCAAAAGAGTATGTGTAACCGTTGTATAGGTAAAATTTCTTTCCGTTGATCATTGTGATCAGTTTGGCCTCCTCTGTCAAAGGTTTGGTTTGTAGAATTAATGTTTGTACAAATTATATCATGGTCACTTTAATTTAATTCTTTGTTTATGAAAAACATAACCTTCAATGCTTTATGCAAGTTTCAAATTCAAAATAATTTATTTTTAGAGAAGTATTTCCTAAGTTAGATAAAAATATAATAATTGTTCTTTGGTGGACGGAGTGACAATAAAGGTTAACAAAAAAAATGAAGTGAATTTCTCGCGAAATTGAAACCTTCCCTGCAGGGCACAGGAGTGCGGGGGGAGACTAGAGCGCGGCTATCGCCTCCCTCCCGCACCCCTGTTCCCCGCAGGCGAAGTCTCAATGAAGCGGTTTACCTATAGTACTGCTATATTTTATGAATTTACGGGCTAGTTTCAACAAAAGTAGGTAACGTGCTGGCGGCTGTACAATATGGGAACAGAAGTGGAATTGTGTAAAGCAATCGTAATCATTTGTTCTGCCGTTTGACAGATCATACCGTACGATTTGAACTGAATCGTACGGTATGATCTGTCAAACGGCAGAACGGCCATACGTTTGACAGATAATACCGTACGAATACTTTAAACACTTACACCACTGGTTTGTAACACCTTCTTTACTACCAATTATGCATCCATGGGTGAAGTTCAAAAACGTCTAAATACGTATTAAAAAAATAAAAATGTGTGTTTCATTATTTGGATATATTTTTTTTATATTTAAGAATCTGCTTATCGGTTAGTTTTCCTCATCGGTGACGAAGCACTGGCTAGATCCATGGTAACTACGTAAATTTATTCAACAATAATTTTGAAGTTAAAAAAAAACATGTTGTAATAGCTTTTTTTCTATTTTAATTTATCACTTAATCTCACGTCTTACATAATTATTTCATTACTCTCATTAATTTTCATCTTTTAAAGCTTTACATAAAACCCTTCCTTTGTTATAAAGAACCTGGATGATGGATGATTATGCTCATGTACAGTCTTAATGAGAGTTCCCCCAGGGCTCACGTGTATGAATGCCCTGCAACTCTTTCCCTTGGTGCACCGCCATCGGCCAGGGCTGCTGCGTTCAGGGTAATAATTGTATCCTTGATACAAATAGTTTTTTTTGCCGTTCATCATAGTGATCAATTTGAGCTCTGAAACATTTGAAAAATGAATTGATTTGTGACTTGGGTTAACCAACTAAGTTGCGACGACTTTTGATAGGTAAGTTTCAACCATATAGAGCTTATCTTTCAGTAGATATCCTTAAAGGACTACGGAAATGATAGATTTTACAAACAAATAATCATAATAATAATCTTTAATTACGTAAACAAAGTACATTCGTAAGTTGACTAGTTGACGTTCTCTCTAGGCATTACAGAATGCTTAAAATTAAGTAAAGAGTAAGAAAGTTTAAAAATATGATGCTTAACATCACGTTTTCTTATATTTATATTATAAACACAAAGCATCTTTTTGATACCGCATTATGAATAAAGCCGAATGAGATTTAACAGTAGTTTGAAGCGAGATTCTCAGCATGTTGTGTTGAGTTAGGCATCCTATTTGACATTTTACTTCTCGTGTTTTTACCTGTCACTCTTATTTAAACTTTTACAGAATATCCTTATTTTGTAACAAAGAACTTGGGCGGCGGGTGTTTGTGGGCAAGAATCGCCTTCAAGAGGGTTCCTTAGGGAGACACGGTTGTGAACGTCTTACAGCCTTGTACTGTATCTTGCTCTGCATCTCCAGCGACCAGGGTAATGGGTCTCAGGGCAATAATTGTAACCTAGATACAAATATTTCTGCTTTCCATTCACAATGGTGATAAGATTGAATTCTGAGAAGAAAGATGTAATATTTTCTTCTACATGTCTTCGTAAGGGAAATACGTAAGAATGCCAAATTGTTTAAGATTCAGAATCCAAAATTTATTTGCATAAAAAACACGGTATTTGAAGATTGTACAGACGGGTAAAAAGTGTAAGTACAGGTTTTGCTATGGCACAAACAGCATGCAAAATATACATTGTCGATAATAAATAAATGATGTCATTAATGCGGCACAATTAGTGTCGCTAAATTGCTATCAAAAATGTGTTGATATCACTTTAAATAAATGAAACTAATTTTATTAAGATTTGTATTTGAATTACGCTATAAAACACTTACTTATAACATTAATTTTTAATTTATCGCTGCTGATATTCTTATACATGTTCTGTCCGATAAAGATACTACATACCTACAGATAAAGCTTGGAATCTGATTTTTGAAGTCGGTTAATATAGTTGTTCTGACACAATTCAACCGATTATCAAATGAAAAATAAAAACCGTATTATTATACGGTGCTGTCAGAAGGGCAGTTGCAAGTAATTAAGAATCGTATGTGTGTGTGTAGTAGTAACACCATGTTAATTATGATTCTCATAATAACGCTAACACCTTATTTACACTTATCGGTAACGGTAGCTCCTGTTATAATAGGTAGAAAAGTTAGCCCGTAATGTCCTACTGCTGGGCAAAGGCCTAACCTCAATTGTGAGGTAATCTGAGCCATACTCCACCTTACGGGGTCAGTGCGGTTTGGTGGAGTGAGGGGTGTTTGCAAGGCAAGTGAGTAAACCTTGCTTCTCACTTGCCTTGCATTTATCTGATATTATCAAGCCTATTATCTATTAACCTTTATAAGCCGATACCTACGGCTAAACTTGTGTTCCGAAGTGAGGAAATGCTCGTGATATACGTCACTTTAAACAGTCGAAACGGTCACCCATCCAAACACAACCGCGCCGTAGGTTGCTTAACTCCAGTATTACTTACAAAGCGCAGCTACCACTGAGCTACGAGCACAGCTATAATAGGTGACAAGAAAAGGTCGTTGGATTCCGTTATTGTGTTAGAGAACTTATTTTGATATAATTACAATATATTCCCCTCTCTGCGTGGACGATACCTATCAGTCCCTTTCAAACTTTAACATAATACCCGTTTTGTGTGACAATGAAGTTGGGCGGTGGGTGGGTGTGGGTGTGAACCGCCCTCACTAGGGTTCCCTCTGGAGACACGATGATGAACGCCTTACAGCCTTGTCGCCAGCCTTTCCTGCATCTCCAGCGGCCAGGGTAATGAGTCTCAGGGCAATAATTGTAACCTTGATACAAATAATTCTGCTTTCCATTCGCCAGGGTGATAAGATTGAGTTCTGAGAAGTAAGATGTGATATTTTTTTCTATATTTCTTCGTGAGGGAATTACGTCAGAAAGTAAGGAGCGGTGCTAAATTGTTTATGAATCCGAATCAAAATTTTATTAGCATAAAAACAGACGGGTAAATAATGCAAAGGATTTGCTATGGTACAAACAGCATGCAAAATATACATTATCATAATAGTAAATAAATTATATCATTAATTAGGTCATAGTGTCGTTAAATTGCTTTAAAAATGGATTGAAATCACTTTGAATAAATAAAGTAAAGTAAGTATTGTATTCAGATTTGTATTTGAATTAGGATATCAAAAAATTTACTTTTAATATAATTATATTTATAACTCATCGCTGCCGATATTCTTAAACATGTTCTGTCTTAAAAATACACTACATACAAACATACCTGCAGATATAACTTCGTCCCTTTTTGAGCTCGGTTGAAATGGTTATTCTGACTCAATTAAACCGATCATCAAATGAAAAATACAACAATAATACAGTGCTGTAAGAAGTGCAATTGCAAGTTAGTAAGAATCTATGTGTGTGTAGTAGTAACACCATGTTTATCGTGATTGACATGATTCTCAAGAAAACGCTAACGCACCTTATTTACACTTATAGGTAACAGTGGCTCCTGTTATAATAAGTGAAAAAGTTATATAAATAAAGTTGCCCGGAACGTTCCACAGTTGGGCAAAGGCCTTACCTCAACTATGAGGTAGTTTGAGCTATATATTAAACTCCACCACGCGGGCTCGGTGTGGATCTTTGGAAGGAGGGTGTTTGCTAGGCAAGCGAGTTAACCTCGCTGTCAGATGTTATATTAGCAGAGACCCACGGCTTAACGTGACTTCCGAAGCGAGAAATGCTCGTGATATACGTCACTTTAAATAGTCGAAATGGTCACTCATCCGAACACAACCGCGCGCGCCTACGGCGCTTAACTTCGGTATCACTTACAAAGCGCAGCTACCACTGCGCTACGAGCATCGTTACAATAGGTGACAAGAAAAGGTTATTGGATTACGTTCTGTCTTAGATAACTTATTTTGATATAGCTATCGCCCGCGACTTTGTCCGCGCGTGTTGAGTTTGCTCCCTCCCTCCCCTCGGCGTGATGTTTTATGGCCTAAATCCTTACTCGATAAATAAGCTATACGACACAAAAACAATTTTTCAAACCGGCCCAGTAGTTTTTGAGATTAGCGCGTTCAAACAAACAAACAAACCCTTCCAGCTTTATAATATTTGTAATGATAATTACAAGATATTCCACTCTTTGCGTAGTCGATACCCTTTCAAACTTTAACATAACACCCGTTTTTAGTTACAATGAACTTGGGCGGTGGGTGGGTGTGGGTGTGAACCGCCTTCACTAAGTATCCCTCGGGAGACACGATGATGAACGCCTTACAGCCGTGTCCCTTCCTGCATCTCCAGCGACCAGGGTGCTGAGTCTCAGGGCAATAATTATAACCTTGATATAAATAATGCTGCTTTCCATTCGCCATGGTGATTAGATTAAGTTCTGAAAAGAAATATGTTATATTTTTTCTACTGTTGTTATTTTTAAATAAATAGCTGCTATCATTTACTGAAACTGTTATTTAAAACAGTAACATTTTAAATTTTTTTTTTGAAACACCAATATATTTTGGAGGGGTTTCGCATTCGGGAGAACACTTCAGTTGTTTCCGGAATCCAGTTGAGCATGTTGTCACTACCCGTGTGTGGACTGAGGAATAAGAAAATTCTAAAAGTAAGTATCCAGTTTATTATTTTTCAATTCGGACTGCATAAGTATGTTGTATGCGTGATGGCAATAAATGTGCAAAATTTAACATAATTAGGTGTGCAACTGCAACTTATTTTATATACCTTTTTCAATTTATTGCTGACAATATTCTTGAACATATCTGTCCTAAAACCATACTAACATTCAGGTAAAAATATAATATTCCTTTGAAATCGTTTAAAATTGTCGTTTAGACAAATTTTAACCGACCATCAAATCAAATATCAAAACACACTGCTTTTAAAAAAATAAGCACGTTATGAAATAATACATTTCAAGGCTTATTTAATAAATTGTGTTAATCTTATGCCACCAATTATACCACGCATTTGTTATCTCGGGAAATAATATTTTTCATTCGTATTTGTGAACAGAACCCATAAACGGTCGTTTTAGTCGGAAAAGAAACGATTGCACCAAGTAATCACGTTGTCCCATACAAACTTTTTACCCCATTAGTAGTAGAATTTTAGAAAAATATTTTTATCGGATGCCTACGTCATACAAAGAACACACCTTCCAAGTTTCAAGTATCTACGATCAGTTGATTAGGCAGTGCGTTGATCCGTCTGCCTGTCAGTTAATCAATAAATCTTTTAGGACAAAGCATTTTAAATGTATTATTACATCATCATAAATCTCACTCTCTCTTGGTATATACACACATCAAAAGTGTCTAGGGATTAACATATATTTTTGCAATAACTTTTCTCCTGATTGATATTAATTAAAATTTTCTTTATGGATTCATCAAATAAAGTGTTTTCGTTTGTCTACAGTAACGATAAACCAAGTCGCCTTTGCATTAATAAAGAAATTTGCCATTTTCCAAATACAGGGATTTTTGACATTTGAACCACTAACATTAAAGTTCGAAAAAAAGACTGAAATAACAGTTTTCTTTAAAATTTTATTAGGTAACTTAAACAATTAATGATCCGTGTTTCTACCGCAAACACTAACAACACAAGAACATCGGTTTGGCATACTCAAAATGAGTTCATCCAAATCACGCTGTGGAATGGCCGCCCATGTTCGTTGCAACAACAAAAAAAGGTCTTCTTGCGACTGGATATCATCCATATTCGGCAGAGCTCTTCTCTGTAGCATATCCCATGCATGCTCAATCGGGTTCAAGTCTGGCGACTTAGCAGGCCAGGGCAGGACATTGATGTTAGCTGCGGCGAGAGTCTGTCTTACAACTCTTGCGGTGTGCGGTCGTGCATTATCATGCATTAACTGAAATAAGGGACCGATTTGCACTTGTAGAGGAACGATGACGTCTGATACAATCGTCTCAGCATAAATTTGAGCGTTGAGGTTGCCTCTGATCCGAATCAAATCAGTTTCTTCGCCGATCCAAATACCCGCCCATACCATGATGGTTCCACCACTATAAGGATGGACTTCCTGGCAGGATTTTAATCGCTGTTGGCATCCAGGGGTTCTCCAGTGTCGTATACGTCTTGTATCCGGTCTCATACCAAAACGAGACTCATCAGAAAAAAACACGAAACGCCATTGTTCTTCTGTCCCATTTCTGTGTTCAAGAGCCCATTGATATCGAATCCTACGATTGTGCATTGCTATAGGTGGTACGCGTAGCGGTCTTCGGGAATGAAGGTTCACTTCATGGAAGCGGTTTCTGACTGTTTGGTCGCTAATTAAGTTCCCTGATGAGTCAGTTAAGTTACCTGATGCTTTATCAAGCCTCACGGCTAACATCATGGCGGTTATAGTTGGAGCTCTTCGAGCTGTGATTTGATTGTCTCCGTGTGGTGCAGCGATACCGTCCTCCATGGCGCTCAGCCACGGTACCAGTGCTTCGGTAACGTGTCCAAAGTCGACTGATAACACTCCGACTTGTATTCAGAGCTAAAGCCACAGTGCTTTGCCGGGAACCAGCTTCTATCATTCCCACGGCTCTGAGCATCTCTTCCCTTAAATGACGTCGCCGCTCCATAATAACGTTGGTTTTAATCAGTAGTAGGGAAACAGTAGCACTAATAATGTCTTCAATGCGTTGTATGTTTTTATAGGGAAAATATTGACAGCTGATTTTCATCTTTTACTCGAATTTGATTGACAGTTCCTGTTTCCAATTATGAAATGCACCAAAAAGGATCCATATAAATTTATAAAATCATAAATTTATTACAAAGCCACATCTCAATCTCAAGAAGTCCGCATAAAAATGCTTGATCCCTAGACACTTTTGATGTGTGTAGTTAATATCAATCTCTTTTAAATTTTAACATAATGTCCTTCTTTTGTGACAAAGAACTTGGGCGGTGGGTGTTTGTGGGTGTGGACCGCTTTCACCAGGGTTCCCTCGGGAGACACGATGATAAAAGACTTACAGCCTTGACTCTTGCATACCCAGCGGCGACCATGGGACCGGATGTGAAGACAAAAATGGTAGCCTCGATACAAATAATGCTGCTTCCCATTCGCCATGGTTATCAGAGTGAGTTCTGAAGAAGAAAGAAGTTATGTTTTGTCTGGTTCATATGCTAATATTGGAATAGCTCATGGGCCATAGTTTATAATGATTTTTAAAGAGTTCCAATATTTAAGCGGGTGTAGCCACAGTGAGCCGCTAGTGTGTTGTAAAGAGTCATTTTTTTGTTGGTTAATTTAATAAAAAGTGAAATCTGGAATATAAGTTATATTTTATATACGAAAATAATACGAGCCGTACGTATCAATTACAAAAAAATATATGATAAATAAAACCCACCACATTAAAAAAATCATCCTTCTAAATGTAACATACATGTTACTAAAAACCGTATCAAAATCGCTCCATCTACACAAAATCATAAAACGTAACAAAATGGAGGTTCCTATTTTTTAAGTCAGTAAAAAAATATTCAACTTCGTGCATTTTTTATTAAGTTACTATTAGGTGACTGTCTCATTGGTATTGCAGTTAGTTCTCTGGTCACTACCCATACCATGCCATATACCGTAATAGCAAATGTAACCGGTAATTTTGTTGCCTACCCAAATTATTTTTCACAAAATTTCATTTTATTTATTTATTTTGGTTCAAATTAACATTTATTATGAACCAGAAAGTACTTTCAATACTTTGTTACGCTTACACTATTTGTTAAGGTATTATACAGTAATATTTGTCGAGTTTCTCATTAAATTAAATTATTTAAAAAAAACACGTTTGTGTGTGTTTAGGCGGCTTCTTTGATCTGTTCAGTTCACTTTACGAATTCTTCCTTTTAATGCGTTACTCTAAACTTTGACGTAAGTCCCTTCTTTCGTAACGAAGAACTTGGGAGGTGGATGGCTGTGGGTGTGAACAGCCTTCAAGAGATTTCCTTCAGGGCTCACGATGATGAACGCTTTGCAACCCTTGCTGCACCTCCATCGACCAAGTTGCAGACGATGAGGGCAATAATTGTAACCTTGGTACAAATAATGCTGCTTTCCGTTCGAAATTGTGATAAGTTTGAGTTCTGAAGAGAAAAACAAACGGTGTTAAATCATGATTGAATAATTTGCAGCTTTGATACTATACGTACGTCTACAATTCAAATAAACACCTGCACGATCGCAGATCAACGCACCCAAGTGATCACACACACACACATGCAAACACGATACTATCATCAATTCATAGCCCATAGTAACAAGCATCAATTACGATTAGAACTATTATTATTAACGGATTAATAAATATTATTTAATTATTTGAGTTCATATCAGACCTGTCAATGTTAATTTCTATTTTTTTTAAAGCCGTTAGTACGGCATAGCATTACTTCGGTTCTAATAAACAAACAAGATATTTCTGAATATTTGTTTCCTAAAGAAACAAGATACCTATTTCTAGACGAAAAATATTATAATATTTTTGACGACATTTAAAATTATATTGCAATAAGACAACGTTCAAGTTGCAGTAATTCTATAATATCAAGAATAGCTAATAAATAACAGTTGGGATTTAAAAAATATATACGACATTTAAAAATGAGTTTTAAATCACAGCAATATGACAGTTTTCTGATTGCAGAAAAAGTAATACAGCACTATTATCAGTGTTAATAAAATTAATACTAATAAAATTAACATGTGCTAATAGCATAACAGTCCAGCAAGACTAATGTTATTATAACGTTAAAATTAACATTATATTTATAAGTGTTAGAGTTTTCAATGAAAAGGTCCTACTTAAAATATACTAATATTGTTAATTGTATTGATTATCTTAAAATGATTGAATGTTATATTCCATGATTAATGATTCATTATTTTTCTAATAATTCAAGAGCAATTATGTATTTAAAAGTAATTGTAGTGACTTCACCGTTAATTTCCGCTGTTTTTTTAAATAAATAAGCCAGGCCTAAAATATATTTATAACTAGCTTTTATCATTTCTATAAATCATAATTTAATTAATTATTGACTGGTTCATGTTTTATTATTTGACGACCTCCATGGTTGAGTGGCTTTCGGTTCCGGGTTCGATTCCCGGTCGGGTCAATGTAGAAAACGATCTTTTCTATATTGTCTCGGGTCTGGGTGTTGTGGTACCACCGTTGTTTCCGATTTCCATAACACAAGTGCTTTAGCTACTTAGCTTGGGATCGGAGCAATGTATGTGATGTTGTCAAATATTTATTTATTATATTTTTCTTTTATTTTAAGAACATTTCCAAAATAAAATGTGCCTAAATGTACTAACTCTCGCCGTCCATTTCCGCCACCACTACTCTACCCCACCAAGGCATGGTCGCGGGAATGGACGCCTCGAGATTGGAGACGGGCAGTCTTGAACACGCAGTTGAACTGAATGCTAGTCTGGCATAGGCTCTGTCCGTTGGGCTACAGATAGTGCTTATTATTTAGAATTAGGTCCAGTGTGTTATACTTAAAGTGTTAATAAATGATGTGAGTTTAAAATAAAGAGCTATCGTGTTGGAACAACCTCTTTCAATCGTCTACTTTGACCCTAGTCCTGACATAAGTAGCAATAGCGTTATAACAGATTGACGAATTTTAGCTGTTATTCGCACTCTAAGTCGCATTCCTTTAACATCCATCGGGTGGACACCCGGACGGAGCTAATTTGAATCACTCGCCTAGATATAACGGGTTATTTTCATTTAAAAGCGAACTTAAAATCTACAAAAAGCAAGCAAAGTTGATTGAAAATGCGTCAATTCTCACAAAATTGAGTTTTTTTTTATTACTCCTGTGTGGATTTAAACTGTTTTTAATTCGAAATTTGGATATTAATCAATGTCATTTTGATGCGAGTAGTCAAAAAAAACCGGCCAAGTGCGAGTCGGACTCGCGCACTGAGGGTTCCGTGCCAACTTTAACTGAATTAGGGAATCCACATACTTCTACTTAGTAAAATACCACAATATTTTTTTGACTGCAAATATAACTCTGTTTTTCATAGTGTTTGTATGAAGTACAAAATTATGTTTGCGGTTGTTGAAAACATGCTATATCTCAAAAACTACTAGTTCGATCTCGTCCGAACCAATTTTCGTTGAAAGTATTTGTTACGATCTACAATATTTTTTTTTTTTCAAAATTTACACTTGCTTGGTTTAGAAGTTAGATGGGGGGGGGGGGACGCCCATTTTACCACTTTGGAAGCGTCTAGCTATGAAACGTTAGACTTTAAAAGAAAACGGTTTAAGGAACCTCTACGTCATTTTAGAAGACCTATCCATAGACACCCCACACGCATAGGTTTGACTAAAAAAATATATTTTGGTTTTAGTTTCATGTATGGGAGCCCCCCGGGTATCTATCATAACACAGAATTTTTTGATATCGAATTTCATTTCACAGAAAACTATTCAATGAATGTTAATATATTTTTTCTTGTTTAATCGAATAGTTATTTATCGTCGTTTCATAACATCGAATAACAGTTCACTAAAAAAATGATTCGCAGCTGTTTTGTTAAGCAGAATAACGATATACCAAACTAATGTTTCATCAAATTATTAAGTTATCGATATAACCTTTCATAAAAACTTGTTTCAATGTGTAACGGTTCCCATATTATTTTGCATACGCATGCAAGTAAGAAGGCATGCGCATGCATACGCATGCAATTAAGAAGGCATACATGCATGCATTAATGCATGCAAGTAAGCAAGCAGGCATGCATAAATGCATGCATGCAAGCAAACAGGCATGCATGCAGCAAGCAAGCAGGCATGCAAACAAGCAGCATGCATTAGGATTTCCTCGTCTCCGGCGCTGCGGGAATAGCAGCCTCGTCGCCCTTGCGTAACAAGGCGCAGTCACCTTGTTACAGCGGGCGGAGGCTGCTCTCCCTCCGCGCCTCCGGCTTTTAAATTACACTCTAGTATCGGGCAGACTAGTACCACGGCAAGGAGACCACGGCGAGTCGGGATTAACGCAGTTTATTTATTAGATCACTATTTATTACATATTTATATCAGTTATGCTTTAAATTGTCTATTAATAAAGTATGCAATATAAGATTAGTAACAAATTCGTTTGGAAATACGGACTTTAGTGAAGTAAAATTCGATGTTTCAAGAATTCTTCATATTGAAACTTACGTGGAAATAAAATTATGGGTAACAAAAGAGAAAGCTAACGTTACTTCGATACAATACGTAATTTATGAAAAGAAGTAACGATGAAGTAAGTTTGTAGATAATAAGCATTCGATGAATAAAATTGCGATAAAGTGATGGGTTCCCGAGCCCCCCCTTATCTGTCAATATTTTTCATTTTTTGTATAAGAATCGGTAAGCGGTTAACAAGACACATCTTCCTACCAAATTTCAATTGTGTAATGCTTATACTTACAGAATAAATTGGCTGTGACATACGGACGGACAGACAGACAGACAGACAGACAGACAGACAGATAGATAGACAGACAGACAGACAGACAGACTTGACGAAACTATAAGGGTTCCGTTTTTTGCCATTCGGCTACGGAACCCTAAAAAGAATGCCCCCGACGTGGAAGGACAAAACGCATGTATTTTTAATATGTAAGGTACATATACTTTGTTTTTATTTGTTCTGTTATTTGTAACAATGATCTTGATAAATAGATCAAGCGCATTGTTACATGTTAAACTTTTATTTGTACTTAAAGTGTTCGGGATAAACCAGTTACAGACCATATGGTAATGTATTTTATACTAAAAATAATACTAACAATAACACTAACGCTAGTAAAAAAAAAAAACTTACTAACAGACTTGTTGTTCGAGTAATAAGGACTTAATGACGGTTGAAAACGTCACATAAGTTGAATTTTTTGTAAAGCTTAAATTAATATTGTTATGAAATAAGTACAGTAATGGCTGTTTAGATCCGTTGAATTCACATTGCTGATTCTTTTTACTAATTTTTAATGTGCCTCTAAACTTTGACGTAAGTCCCTTCTTTTGTAACGAAGAATTTGGGAGGTGGATGGCCGTGGGCGTGAACAGCCTTCAAGAGATTTCCTTCAGGGCTCACAACGATGTACGCCTTGCAGCCCTTGCTGCACACCCATCGCCCAGGTTCCAGACGACGAGGGCAATAATTGTAACCTTGGTACAAATAATGCTGCTTCCCGTTAGATATTGTGATAAGTTTGAGTTCTGAAGAGGAAAAAAAAACTGTGAAATATCATGATTTAAGAATATACAAGATAACTAAGTGTACACTCAAATTTAACACCCGCCAATACACACACGCAGGATTCCAGAGTAACACAAAAACACAAGGGCACACACTCTAATACACCAAGCCATTCAGGCTCATAGTAACTAGCATCCGTCGCAATTAGGCACGGAACATTTCATGAATAGCAGATGAAATTTCATACGAAATGAAATTCATTATTTACACCTGCTACTATTTTATTTTATACAGACTGCTAAAAATCGCACTCTGTGAAATCATAATATCATACGGATTTCATTTCATTGACGAATGAAATGTAGCGGGCGATATCCTTGAGCGCGAGTGAGTGAGTAGGAATGAGTATGCTCTACTATGCGGTCATATTAACTAATGACGCTCAGCCAGCAGTCAAAAATTGAATTTTATTCTCGTAGACGTAAAGTCGAGATCAATTTGTAATGAGTTTGTAGCGAGTCGGTACGAAATTCTTATTATTTGCGTTCAGTGAAATTCATAGAAAATTCAATAGTCGCGTAATCGCGTCGCAATTTACACTGCGAAAAAATCATTGGCAATGAAATTTTGCATGTGATTTTATATGAAAAAAATTCATCATTTCATTCATGAAAAAGAATAAAAAGTAGCACTTATTTCCATGCCTAGTCGCAATGCTAGTTGACAGGTAGAGCCATCGGGTGGACACGCGACGTGGACACGACACAGTCACGAATTTGTTATAGACGTATATTTTGTGGCCCATACCTATTATTGAATAGTAATAGTAATACTCAATAATAATAGTAATAGTCCCCCTTGCCGATTTCGACTACGGTGGCCAGTCACAACGACTAACCGGCTGCGCGGAACATATTATAGTGCACAAGTGAGTGCGTAAACACAGGTGCACTCCATATTCCTTTTACTCTCATAGCCCGTTGGAACAGCAATCTGACACGACCGGAGAGATATCAGGCGCAGGACCAACGGCTTTACGTGCTTTCCAAGGCACAGGGGTAAAAACCGTCATTTTCCAAACTCTGGGCTACCCGAGCAGTCGAGCAGCTCTCAGAATTTCTGAACAGAACAACCGTGCTACATATTTTTTGACCCCACCTGGAGAAGGAACCCGGGACCTCTGTCTGTAGCAGCCGTCGCTTAAAAATGCGACCCACTAACCAATGCGCCACCGAGGCAGTTACCATACTTAATAGCTTCATGTAAGTATGTCGTCTTATCGGGATTGCATTGTGTAATAACTATTTTCTTAAATTATACAATATATCAAAAAAAACTGTCCGACCCGTAAGGGTCATAAAGTTGCTTTAACAACATAACCAAAACAAGTATTTAAATAGCGTAATGCATTAAAACTTTGTACATCGATTTTCAAAGGCAACAAGTTTAGTACCTATTTACCCTAAAATTGGGAAATTTTCAAAACGTTTTATCACTCCTATCGCGCTACATACGAGTGCCGGCGCAACTCCGCGCCACCCGCGCGCCCCGTCAACCCCTCTCCGGGTTGCCATGTATGCTTTTTTAATGTAGTGAATGATGTATTTTCTTTCCTTGGGGATTTTTTTTCTAATTGTTATGAAAATTATTACACAAATAGAACCAAATCTCGATACCTAATAACCCCTTAATGGGTCGGACAGGTTTTTTTTTACATACTGTATATCTTCTGGAATACACAGAATAATATACATACACAGAACTACATTGCAACAGCTAATAAATACAAACTTACACAAATCGTAAAACAGTGAAAAGCGTTATGGGAATTGATAAATAAAAGTAAAAATATCATACAGACTTTAATTGTGTAATTATGTCCAAAGGGCAGCTTCGTATCCGTAACTTATATTGAGACCTTTTTACGCATAAATTCAAATTGTCATGAAATGCAGTTATATTTGCAGATTGTTCATTCGAATAAAATAAGCACTTGTTTTTTGTGTTGCTTCTTTGATACATTCTGCACAGTTAGCATATTCTTTCCCTCTAAACTCTGATGTAAGTTCCTCCATTCGTAACAAAGAACTTGGGAGCTGTGTGGCCGTGGTCGTGAACAGCCTTCATGAGGGTTCCTTCAGGGCTGACGATGATGAACGCCTTGCAACCCCTGCCCTTGCTGCATCTCCATCGACCAGGGTGCGAACGTTCAGGGTAATAACTGTACCCTTGGTATAGATAATGCTGCTTTCTGTTCGACATTGTGATAAGTTTGAGTTCTGAAGATAAATAAAATACGTTTAATTATATATAGCTTTGTTCATTATACCTACATCTAAAGTTCTAAACTGTAGCGTTACCATAAGTTTACAACGGGTTTACTAGCTAGCGATGACGTAAAAAAAGTCTGTGGGAAACTGCATTGCGCCTCTAGCGGTCTCTGATAGAACTAAAATTTTCCATACAAAAAGTTACGTCGTCGCTAGCGAGAAAAACCTTCGTCGCTATCGAGTAAAGTCATGGTAACGGCACTGATATTAGAGAGGCTTGACTTGATTGTTTGTATCGGTTAAACAAGTGAAAATCTATAATGGAAATAACATCGATCTATGGCACTAACAATTGCTTGTGAGAAGTCGCAATGGGGGACGCGTAAGTTCAGCAGTGGACGTCCTTTGGCTGAAAATGTTGATGATGAACCCACCCCAATTAAATAAAGAATGTTTTACTTACAGACTTTTATTGTGCAATAATAACTAAATGGCGGTTTCATTTTTACCATAAATTTAATACTCAGTCAAGATGAAATTATGATATATGTATGTCACCGTAAAATTATACATACCATCATATTATAATATTCCTAAAATAAATGCGTTACGAGTAAAATGTAGACAATAGATTACGATTCACAAACTATCGACAGTTTAAAATATCGCTAGAGAGATTATAATATGATGGTATCTTTAATTTTACAGTGACAATGTACGTTGAAACAGGTAAGACGAATATTTTGGGTAGCGTCCTTGACCCGCAAAGTTCAATTATCAGATTCTTCTGCTTTCTTTTTCAGTATCAATCTAAACTTTGATGTAAGTTCCTCCTTTCGTAACAAAGAACTTGGGAGGTGGGTGACTGTGGGTGTGTACAGCCTTCACGAGGGTTCCTTTTGGGCTGACGATGATGAAGGCCTTGCAACCCTTGCTGCACACCCATCTACCAGGGTGCAGACGATGGGGGCAGTAGTTGTAACCTTGGTATAGATAATGTTGCTTCCCGTTCGACATAGTGATTAGTTTGAGTACTGAAGAGAAAAAATCTGTGTTTTACTATCATGGAATAATATACGACTTTGTACACTATATCTTTCGACCGGTTATCGAAAGAAAAGACCTGTTATAATATCATTTTTGTGTTCATGGATTCTAACTATGGGCCTCATAAAGAAGCTCAAAATCACACAACTAGCGATGGAGAGGGCCATGCTGGGTGTTTCTTTTCGGGATCGAATCAGAAACGAGGAGATACGTAGAAGAACTAAGGTAACCGACATAGCCTTGAGAATAAGTAAGCTCAAGTGGCAATGGGCAGGGCACATAGCGCGAAAAACTGATGGCCGTTGGGGCAGGAAAGTTCTAGATTGGAGACCCTTCGACCAAAGACGCAGCGTAGGACGTCCACCAACAAGGTAAATAGACGACCTTATAAATATAGATCGCAGGATGAAACTGGATACAGACCGCTAGTGATCACTGTGCAAAGCCGTGGGGGAGGCCTATTTCCAGTAGTGGACGTCCTTTGGCTGATAATGATGATGATAATGAGTGTTTTGTCACTATACAAACATAATAATATAAATTTCACTTCTAAAAAGTTACTTTGGCTGTGTGTTAGACGAGGAATCGAACCCCGTGTGAATCGAACTTATGCTATCCGGGCGTATGCCTATACCTCTCGGCCACCATCACATGTAGGCATGACGCTCATGACGTCATCAATGTTGCGAGATTGCTCTCACGCTCTCAATAGTTGCAATATTTGAAATAAATCTTATCTCCACCATCCAATTAGAGTAAAGTTCTTTTTGGCGCCAAAATGAACCCAATATTTTTTGAATAATTAATTTACAATTTATAAAATAATATTATAATAACTGAATCATCTAAAGATTTATCCAAGGAATTCCGATATCATAGCCGAATTACATTCAACATTGTGGACACTTCAAACGTTTATCATGATAGGTGTATAAATAAATTATGATTTATTGAACATATGACGATGTTAATGTGTGATTAAGTTAATGTACTGGGGTTATATATATATCACACACAGTGAGTATGTAGTTTATTGCATAATTATACTATTACAGAACTAAGTAAATATGTGGGGCTGGGTAGAATCGGGAATCATCTTTTAACAATCTACATCTGAGCTGATAATATTACAAAGAAGCTTTACTCGATTGTTCGTAACGGATAAGTCAGTAAAAAACTATAATGGAATACATTTTATTTTCAAAACAATACTAACCAAGCTAACCTATCGTCATTTAAATAAAATGACTCATCTGACTTTCCTCTAAACTTTGAGGTAAGTCCCTTCTTTGGTGACGAAGAACTGAGGAGGTGTGTGGCCGTGGGCATGAACAGCCTTCAAAAGAATCCCTTCAGGGCTGACAGTGATGTACGCCTTGCAACCCTTGCTGCACCTCCACCGACCAGGGCGCTGGCGCTCAGGGCAATAACTGTAACCTTGGTAGAGATAATGTTGCTTCCCGTTCGAAATTGTGATTAGTTTCAGATCTGAAGAGAAGTAAGCTTTGTTTGAAAGTGTACGACTTGGTTAATGTAATATGAAAGTTCCCGTTAGAATGCCAGATTGGCATGCGTCAATTATACCCACATCTCTTCTAAATGTATTTATTACTAATAAAAACACTTTGATATATAATTACATGTCTGCTTAACTTAGCAGTATGTCGGCAGCAGTTCTTGTTCTTATGGGGTACGGGTAGTGTTTTTTTTGTTAATAAGTGTTTTTTTTTTTGTTAATATTAAGTCTTGTACTGAACGTGCAAAACGGAAAAAATAATAATACAACAAATTGCACAAATCAGTTTCCTTACACCGCTTTTTTATTGAGTGTAGTAACTATTTTGTAATTTTATTTTTTTGTTTTGAGACAATCAGTCTGCTCCACATCCAATTATAATAATAAAGTTGACGGCTTACCAACATCTTTAATTATATTATTCAGAGGAATATGTGGTATTTAGTTACTTTGTAGCAAAAAAAGCTCCTGCAGCAATTTTAATTCAAAAGCTGTATCCTGTCCTTTAAACCTGTCCAAATAACACGTCAATATTTTTGGGGGGCTATCTTGACCTATTCAATTCACTTCGCAGATTTTTGAAACCATCGCTTATCAAAATAGATAATATCTCACTTACTTTATTGTGTAATATAATGTACATTTAGCGCAACTGTATTAGAAAGGCAAACGGAAGCGTTTCCTATCGACCAGGTGTTATTGCAGGGGATCAAGGTCCAATGATCACCGTCTTGGTTTATTCATATGTAGTTAGTCCGCACTGAATCTTTAATATCGCGGTACAGTCTCCATACTTCGACTATAGCGCCACCTAGCCGCGTCGAGCCGAGTCAGCGTGTTGCGATGAAATGTAGTGACAGTGGTTGATCATAGATGTCGCTACATACAAATAGCGGTTACCTCGTAACATAAATTGAACACATTATCTCGCTTAAATTCAAATTGTTATGTTATAAAACAGAGATATTTGCAGATTTTTCCGTTGTATAAAAGTGCGAGTTATAAATATTACTGCGCGGTTCTTTTGATTAAAATCAGTTCGAATTAGCGATTCTTCTGATTTTAAATTTTAATGTAAGTTCCTTCTTTCGTAACGTAGAATTCGGAAGGTGTGTGGCTGTGGGTGTGAGCAGCCTTCTCGAGGGTCCCCTCAGGGCTCACGATGATGAACGCCTTGCAAGCCCTTGTGAGGCATCTCCATCGACCAGGACGCAGCCGGTCAGGGTAATAAGTGTAATTTTGGTATAGATAATGTTGCTTCCCACTCACCATTGTGATCAGTTTGAGTTCTAGAGAAAAATAAGTTAAGTTAAATAACATACTGCTCTGTTATTTACAAAATACATCAAAACTGATAATATTTTAAAGAGGCTAGACTTGATTGTTCGTATTGGATAAACTAGATAAAAGCTATAATGGAATATATTTTATTTTCATAATAATACTTACCAAGAGAATCCATCGCCAATAAAATAAAATAATATAAATAATTACTAACTTTTTTTTCTAAAAATAAAAAAATGCGGTTACCATAAATTTAAAAATCAGTCAAGATTAAATTCAAATTGTGATAAAAAATATATATACAGTAACTCTAATGTTACCCTAAATTTTGACGTAAGTCCTTTTTTCGTGACAAAGACTGATGTGTGTGTGTGTGTGTGTATGTCTGTTTGTGTGTGCGTGTGTGTGTGTGAGTGTGTGTGTGTGTGTGTGTGTGTGCGCGCGCGTGTGTGTGTGTGTGTAGTGGGCATTAATGTAAGATGACAGTTTTCGTTATCTTGTAACTATTTATTTTCGAATACCATTACAAAATATGGGATCGATTGTCATTTATAATTACGAACAACCCAAAAACATAGAATGCCAGATCGACATGCGTCAAATGTACACTTTTTTTTTTAAATTACATGTCTGCTTAACTTAGTAGGTTGTCGGCAGCAGTTCTTGTTCTTAGGTTGAACGTGTAGGTTTCTTGTTATCTTGTTCTATGTAACTTAATGAACGAAAAAAAAACAATTAAATACAAGAATACCACAAATCAACTTCCTAATACCGCTATTTCGTTAAGTGCAATATCAATTTGATTATTTTGCGTGGTTTGAGGCAACTGCTGTGCTCTGCTTCACATCCACTTATAATGATAAAGTTAATAGCTCAACAACACCTTTAATTATATTTTAATGAGTTAATAAAATGGTATTGCACCAATTGTAATATAAAAAAAGCTCGATCCTGTCCTCTAAACATGTTCGATAAACACTTTTTTTTGGGTGAATGATCCAGTCAGTTCACTTTTTATGACTTACTTTTCAGTCTGATTCTATCTATACTCTATAGTAAGTCCCTTCTTTCGTAACGAAGAACTTGGGAGCTTTGTGGCCGTGGGCGTGAACAGCCTTCATGAGGGTTCCTTCAGGGCTCACGACGATGAACGCCTTGCAACATCTGCTCTGGCTGCATCTCCATCGAGCGGGGTCCCGACGATTCGGGCAATAATTGTAACCTTGGTATAGATAATGCTGTTTCCCGTTCGACATTGTGACAAGTTTAAGTCCTGAAGGAAAAGTCGCCATGTTTTATTATTGAATAATATACGGCTTTGTACAATCTATCTACATCTACAAATACTAATATACTAGACTCCGGACCCAAGTGGGTAGATGCAGGGACTCCATGTTCAAGTGGGGATTTTCCAACGGAACTGATCTGTCCTGTGTTTTCGGGTACACTCCAAAAAACATGTCCCATTTACTGACTTGTCCTGCGTGCCCTGATTCGTGCTTGCTGGAAGACCTTATGTGTGCTAACGATAAGGCAATCCGCGTCGCTCATTACTGGGCACAACAAATTTAGGTCGCTTTACCATCGACACGATAAGAAGAATACTAACATTATAAAGCTAAAGAGTTAGTTTGAACGCGCTAATATCAGGAACTACAGGACCGATTTGAATATTATTTTTTGTGTTGGATAACTTATTTATCGGGCAATAAATATCACGCTGTGACGGTAGGAGAATGAGCAAACTTAAAACGCCCGAACACAGCCGTTGGGGACCGCTAGTCAACCCATACAATAAACACCCGCCAACACACGCACGATTCCACACAAACGCACACACATCCCACACAAACGCACAAAATCACACAGAAAACACGTGTTTTTGCGTGGTTTTGCGCACACACACAGACTAGTCCATTATCCATTCATAGCACTGTAACATGGCTTCTTCATGCTTTTGAATTTTCAATAAATTAAAATTGTGTTTTTATTAAAAACTTCCTGCTTACATTAAAATTAATCATTTTTATTTAAATAATACCCAAAAACACTTAATAACAGCAAATTATTGTTTTCCATAGTAAAAGCGTCATTCCCGTTACGCATGGTGATGTAAATTTCCATCATACATTATTTCTACAATTTAAGAAAATATATAGATCGGGCATCATCGGTTATTGAAAATATCGAAAGATTTGGCTCTTTTTTATTCATTTTATATATTAAAATTCATATTCTTGTTACTTAAACACAGTATACATCCGCAAAAATCACACTGCACCAAAATGTTATCTAGAGGGTATATTCAAAACTGATTGATTTTTAGTTTTTTTTTCACTTCATTATCCGTCCGTAAGCCAACTCAATCAAAAGATACAGTCGTTTCTGCCGCAAATATCAGCATATAAGGCAAATTTTCGACGCTCGAAGAGGAATCAAAACCTACAGGGTACTTTCCGTGAACTCAGTCTTGAAATTTGGTACAAAGCAACTTTATATAGTACAGATACAGAATTAATTGCGAAAACTGTATTTGTGTTTTATTTAACTGTATTCTGTTACATTAAATATATTTTTGATAATTAAACTTACTACCCCTTTCCTCATGAACGCGTCAAGGTAAATTTATATTTATATGCATGTGAGTATGTTGACAAGCGTGCACCGCTGAACAGACACTTTACAGAGGACATAACGGAATTCAGCTCTTACGAAATAAGACAGGCTCTGAAACAGGTTAAAAAGAACAAAGCCCTAGGGGAAGACGGTATATCTGTTTAACTGCTGAAAGCTGGTGGTTCAGCGGTAGTTAATTTATATCTTCTTTTTAAATGATATTGGCAGTTTTGAATAGGCACAGTTCGATAAGGTTTTATTGGCTCCGGTGCTCAACGAGGTCCTGTTCACGGGATCTGTCCCGAGAGAATGGATTAGCAGCTTAGTAGTACTATTCCACAAAAAAGGAGACCACACTTTGTTGAAAAACTACCGCACCATTGCGCTACTAAGTCAAGTTAATAAACTCTTTTCCAGAGTCATTACAACAAGACTCACTCAGAGGGTCGATGAATATCAACCGAGGGAACAGGCTGGCTTCCAAAAAGCTACCTCAGTCCCTTAAAACAAAGGTATTTGACCAGTGTGTTTTTCCAACCATGACATACGCATGTGAGACATGGCCATTGACTGTGAAATTATTCCGTAGACTGAAGGTTACCCAGAGGACTATGGAACGGAGTATGCTCGGAATATCTCTCAGAGACAGAGTACGATAAGAGAAAGCACCAAAGATGTTGATGTGGGTTACCGCATAGCAAAACTGAAGTGGGCGTAGGCGGAACATCTTCGTCGAAGAGGTGACAACAGATGGAGCAAATCGGTGTTTGAGTGGAGACCCAGAATCGGGAAGAGGAGCTTTGGGAGACCTCCAGCCAGAGGTCTGACGACCAGACCCGAGGAATCAAGCCGGCACTACCTGGTTTCGAAACACACAAGACAGAACGGCGTGGAGAAAATTTGGAGAGGCATATGACCTGCAAGCGAACACGTGCTGAAGAAGAAGAAGAAGACCGTAGGCACTGAGGTGATATAAAGGAATGTGCTGCAGTTTAAACTTGCATCGCTTCCAAAGTTACGCTCCATGTACTCAGTCGTGTTATGACTGATGATGATGATGTCCTTCTATACGTTTCCATAGGCAGAAATACCCTTAGCTGGTTAGAGCTTGGGCTCTAGCATGGGCGTAAGCGAGACTTGCAAAGCCAAATTTGGTTTAAAAAGTCCGGTTGCAAGAGGCAAGAGGCACAGTGGAGTCCAAAATTTATTGTACGAGTACGTGTACAGTTGAAAGGCTTGCGTGTTTGGCGTTTGGCGTCGAGATCTTCGAGCCAGGATCGCTCATAATGATACGACTGGTACGGAGTCCATGGTTTTTAATGAGAGCGACCCATTGATTAAAACCTTCTGTAAGTAATACATATTCCGCGACAAGGTCTTTTAACATACGACTGGTACGGAGTCCATGGTTTTCAATTAAAGCGACCCATTGATTAAAAGCCTTCTGTAAGTAATACATATTTCCGCGACATAATGCAATTGCCTCGGTGTAAATCATGCTGCCCGGGGGCGGGTTCTTGTATTTACTGTTATTTAGTCGTAGTGTACAAAGCAGACGATTTATAACAGTGGACTAAGGGTAATAAAAGCGTTCCTAAATGTCAACTACGACAGAAAAAAATAGCATCCGTAGTAAATATACTAACACACGCCAGAGGCCGCCCTGCGCGTCACGCGTCCCTCGTTCCATAAGCGCATGGTATGTTAAAACTAAGAGATCTCCTAAAATAACTATTGGAATCCAAGGACAATGCTCAAAATTAAATGCTAGTGACAAATAAAGTATTTATTTTGACAAGGATTAATAAAAAATAAAGTACTTATTTTGATAAGGATTATTAATACTATGCTAATGAAAATAACATGGAAAATAATGCGTTGCTGAAAATAAAAATTCATTAACATATAATAAACGTAACAGTGATCAAACCTTAAGAGATAGGTATATGCTGTCGCTGTCTTTTCTGTAGAACTATTTATTTAAGGCAAACATTTATGACATACGTTTTATTGGTGTAACTCTTACAGTTTTTGCAGCGTACGCAAAAAACACTCGTAAATTACTTATTTCTTTCAGCTACAGTAACATTTCATATCTTCACTTATAAAATAGAATAGGTAGACTTTAAGATATTTTTTTTATGTAGCATGTCTTAGTTTTATTTCTTCTTATAAAATACATATGTTTAGGAAATATAGCCTATATATTATTCAAATGTCTAAGCTACATTTTTGTACAGCTTCATGAAAATCTATTCGTTAGTTTTTGCGTGAAGGAGTAACAAACATATATATACAGGGTGTTGATTTCAATACGAGCGGAATTTTCAGAGGTGATTATGTACCTTGTTCTGATCATGAATCACAAAAAAAAAGAGTTCGATAAAATATTTTTATTTTTATTAAATAATGACGGTTTTCAAAGTAGACCCTAGCGATTTTTAGAGTAGGCCCCCGACACCACACCGCGCCGGCTTGCGTGCGAACGAACGATACCTACAAAGCACAAAGGCACCGCAATCCTTTGTGTTTGGCGCGTGAGCGCCGCTCAGGCTTTCCGCCGCCGCCCGCCATAGCGCCGTGCGGTGAAGTAGCGACTATCTCTTTTTATCGCCCAGCCCGCGCTATCTCGTTCTCGCCCGTCGCTCATACCTCAGTTGTGCTAATAACATCGCATAGGCAACATGTTTTGCGAAAATGACGCAAAATTATTCTAACGGTGAACTCGTTGAAATGGTGCGATTGTATGCAATAACTGACAATAGTTTGAGTGCAGCTATAAGGATGTTTGGTGAACGTATTGTGTATAGCGAAGAATCAACAAACGTTAATGACCTAAGACAGAGAATAGTCAGTGCATTCGAGTTATGCATTCGAGTTAGTTTGACAAAATCGTTTTGTGCTGAACAGTTTAAAAGGGAACACCAGACGCCGTGCCAGACTGTGTATTGCTCAGTCTGGTGGACACTTCGATCATTTATTGAGGTTAGTGTAAATAAAAATGTACAAAAAACTAGATGTAAAGATAAATCGATGTAAATAAGTTGATTCCAAATTTTTAACTACGCCAAAAATATTTTAGACTCGCGTCATTTAATAATCTTGGTACTTTTTTATTTTGAAACGGTTTAGCATACATCTAGACAAAAGCTCAGGGTTCGATTTCCGTTTGAACTCCCGAAGTTAGTTTAAATGATATTCCTACCTACATGACTTTTGCTCATTAAGTAATAATAACTAAAAAATTCATAAACCATTAAAACTTCTTTTGATTTTCAAAAGATTAGCCAAGCCAATTCCCACCTGAAGGCTCAAATTGTGTTTAAGTTACAGTACAGTACAGATGACTTTAGTTAGCCTAGATTAAGATTCAATTCGTAGTAGTAATTTAGAGTTTGAGGTTCGATAGATTCTCGATTGATTGCTCAAATTAATAAAAAACAGTGCGATCGATACCCAGTGCGCCATTAATTGATTCAAATTTAAGTGTTTCGGGTTAAAGTTTCAGAATTTCTGGTGGATTGCCCAATTTCAGTGAGTTTTATCAAGATTACGTAATTTGATTTGTTACAGATGAGTTTTTGGTATGTTTGTCGGTCCTAAGCCCGATTAAAGTAGGAAGGGAAATTTGGAATCAACTAATCCAAACACGTGAAATCGCTTATTCTTAAAGTCGGTAAAAATAGCAACATACACACTCGAGCATAACGTACCCGGCAGATAAAGATAAATCAGCACTGACCGCTAGTTAGTACCTACTTGTCGCGTGCTACGCGATTCGCGCCCGCTACGATTACAGTGTAAACATAAGGCAGTGTCTGACGCCACAACGCAGTAAGGGTTTCATAAAAAATAATTGCTTAAAATTTCAGTTTAATTATTTTGTAATATTTGGTTCCACATACCTGTTCTATATGGGATCATACATTGTTTTTATAAATACCGCTCGGATTGAAATCAACACCCTGTATATATATATAGCCTCGCAAACATTCGAGTTTACAATATAGGATCATTCGCGCTTGTACTCTGTTTTATTCCGTTACTAGTCCTAATCGTGTGTTTGTATAATGACAGTAAACAAACTGTTGTGAAAAATCTTGATGTTTTGTTTCTCACCAAACCATATAATACCTCATCATCATATCTACAATCACACAGCTAAAGTTTGTATTCCTCACAGTTGAAATGAAAATAGTATGTTTAACTCGGGTAAAAGCACATATTTCATTCTCGAACTATTGGCGCTCGAAAACTCGTAATTATGATTATTTCTTAAATAATCTATTCTGAGATAGTTGAAACAAAACTACTACTACTTTACAGAAGCTAATATATTTTTTTTTAATTTTAGTTATATTGTAATGGATAAACCAGTATTTTTGTACTAAAACTAATAATAACCATGCGAAATTTTCGCTAGTAAAATAAAAAAAAATAATACCTATCTGATTTACAGATTACAGACTTTTATTGTGTTTTATTGTCCAAATAGCGCTCTAACCCGTAACATTAATTAAACATTTATTTCTCCTTAATTCAGACTGTTACATAAAAATGCAGTGCAGAATTTAAATACAAGTATGCAGAAAAAAAAAAATTAGGCCTAAATAAAATAGCATCACATTACACAAACTATTTAACTGTATGTCGGCACTCGACGTTTAGCGGTGGCCTCTTTACTTTGTATTGATTTTAGAACTTAATTGGGCAATCGATTAGGGGAATTGCATACATTTGCGGTCGAAATATGCTTGTTGGCGATAACGTTTTCCAACCCGTATTTTTTTATGGAATGAGATAAATTTGGTCTAATTCTTTTTCATGCTTCCTAAACCAAGCTTATGTCTTGATAAAAAAAAACAGTAACTTTTAAGTTTGACAAAAAAAGCTATTCGGAATTTCGTCATTTTTTAACAAATTAATTCATAATTTTTAAAATTCGAAGAACGTTTAAGCTGACTTTAGGATGTGTGAAAACGAATGAGACAAAATTTGCCATTCCATGAAGGTTTACGGGTTGAAAACGATATCGCCTCAATCGTTCCACCAGCACACGATAGTCTTAAGCCCCCAATAAAAAATTTAAACCTGTGTTGAATATAATGGCAATAAACATTATTGACTTTTGACTTTGAATTTTCAGTTGTGTAAAAATACGTTTTATGAATATTTTTGCGTGGATCTTTTGATTAGTTCAGTTTAGATACTTCTGTATTTTTTTTCATTCTGACTTTAAACTTTGAT
Source organism: Pyrausta purpuralis (assembly GCA_963924145.1). Lineage (NCBI taxonomy): Eukaryota > Metazoa > Arthropoda > Insecta > Lepidoptera > Crambidae > Pyrausta > Pyrausta purpuralis. The sequence continues at coordinate 29,762,426 of OZ001643.1, forward strand.
GTAAGTCCCTTCTTTCGTAACGAAGAACTTGCGAGGTGGGTGACTGTGGGAGTGAGCTGCCTTCACGAGGGTTCCTTCAGGGCTGACGATGAGGAACGCCTTGCAACCCCTGCTCTTGCTGCATCTCCATCGACCAGGGTGCGCTCGCTCAGGACAATAATTGTAACCTTGGTATAGATAATGCTGATTTCCGTTCGCCACCGTGATAAGTTTAAGATCTGAAGAGAAATTTTCAAGAATAAATAAATATACGACAACACACCAATTAGGTATATAACAGACATCCATTATGACGGGAGCGTCTTCCATAAATACTTTAATAAATATACGTGACTTACATTTAAAAAAAAAAAGACTACGACCCCTGTACCCTTGCTCGAATACCATAATCAAATATACCTACGAGTGGAATTATTAATTGATATACGAGTAAAAGCAAGATTTTGATATCTTATACCCAGAAATCAAAATCATGTTTACTTTCTTAATGCCATATTTATCTTCCATAAAAAGCGGGACAAATACTGATTAAGATATTATCAACAATAATATCCTTGATCGATATTGATCAAATGAAAAAAGGATACTGTTTTTTTTAAATCTTATTTATTCTATTTACTCTTAATTCTTTCTAACTTCCTCAGTAATAAATTATAGAAAAATATCCTTGTTTTACCCCTTTTCTATTCATATGAAATAATTGAAAGTTTGGGATGCAAACTAATAATACTTAATATCTACTTATCCCCGTTTCATTGACACATTTATTTAGTAAATCGGATGTAGATTCTGAGTTATGATTGCTGTTTATAAGAATAAATAAGAAACCAAAGCTATATGCACAGACGGACCAACGGTCTTCCCAATCGAGCTACCGTACAATCCACACGCACAAAATTTGCGGTCTCTTATAATTACGCGTGTGGTACCTACGAGCAGGTATTTTTTTATGTTTGGTCTTCATTACATTCTAATGTAAACCCCTTCTTTACTAACTTAAAATAGAACCTGGGCGGCTTGTGGCTGTGGGTACGCCCTTCCTTCAGGAGGGTTCCATTAGGGCTTACGATGATGGAAGCCCTACATGTGTTGTCTTTGCTGCACCTTCACCTTTGGACGTTAAGTTTCGGCCATAAGCATACAAATTGAACTCTTTTTACAGATAATGCTGCTTCCCATTTGTCATTGTGATTAGCTTGAGCTCTTAAGTGGATGAAGGTTCTTTATAATCATGACTAGCAAAACCTATTACCTCACTTATTTTCTTAACTTTTTCATTTACAAACCTTTGCAAACTGTAAAAAATGAGTATAAGACATGACGGGTCTAAACGCGTATAAACAACTGTCGAATTCACGAGCCAACAGTTGGCGTGACCACGACAGTCGCAACACAGCCGAAATGTCGAGCAGCAGATTTTTTTTCGCGTTTAGACCCGTCAAGCCTAATACTTATTGCAATGCAACGAAAAGTTAAAAAAAAAACTATAAATATGGCGGACTTAATGCCAAACGCATTCTCTGAAAGTGGTAAAATAACAATATAAAGTGTCAACAATTAGTTATTTTCTCCCATCACTTTATAGCTCTCTCTAGATGGCGATAGGATAGCGTTAGGTTTTTTTTTCAGGTTGGCGGAAAACCATGAACAAAGAAAAAAATTATGTAAGTAAATATTTTCAAATACGTCACTGACCTATAAATTAATGAAGATTCCGTATTTTTTGTTATTTTAAAGTCCTATATTTACTAAAGGTACTTTTTCATTAATATTGGTTTACTGTTAATAATTTACCATGGCAAAAATCATTACCCTCTGCTATAATACTTCAATAATGTTTAAAAATCATTTACTAGAGTCTAGTATCAATGAATAAATAAATAAAAAAACGAGAAAACTGCTCATTGCTCAATAAAGTCAGAGCTAGAATTGTGTAAAGCAATCGTATTTATTTGACAGTTCAAAACGTACGATATGACCTGTCTAACCCTTTGTTCTTTGCCATTTGACAGACCATACCGTACGTTTTGAACTGTCAAATGAATACGATTGCTTTACACAATCGCACCCCAGTTGTCATCATGGCCCTTATGACAATAGAGATAAAAATATACAGTGCGCTGCATTATCGGTGAGTGTTAGTGAGAAGACATGACACTGACAAGAGTTGACAGGAGTCAGTTGACTCTACGCCGAATATTCGCTGTGTGCGAACTAGGTGGTGAGGGAACCCGAATCGATTACACGGCTACTACGCTCGCAGTGACCAAAAAATTTACAACGTTGGCGGACTTCTGTCACCATTTCTACAACAATTTTGTAGTAGCCATGCCTATTAATCTATAAATAAATAAAAATCGACACCATAGATCGACGTTATTGCAAAGAATAAATGGATACAATCTCTCATTAAAATAACTTTAGTTTAATACGTTACGCTAATAGTTTGTGACGCTGTCATCATGGCCCCAATAGCCCGTCTTTACAGCTTGAAATAACATCCCTTTTTCGTCACAAAATACTTGTGCGGCGGGTGGTTGTGGCTGTGAACAGCCTTGACGAATTCTCCAGCTGCAGTGACAATGATAAAAGCCTTGCACTTCTTGTGTGTGCACCTCCACCGGCCGGGACACTGCGTCACTTGTTAGTAAGAGTACTCTTTTTAGATGTACAGGTTTGTGCCATTAATCATTTTGACCAATCGCAACTCTGAAATCAATAGAACTGTAAGAGGAATTTGAAGGTGAAAAGCAGGGTAATCAACTCATGGGAGATCATTGGCCAAACCATGAGTTTTACTCCCTAGCGACGACGTAAAAAAGTATATGGAAAACATGGATTTATTAATAAGTCCATGATGGAAAATTGCACAGCACCTCTAGCGGTCACTGACAGAACTAAAATTTTCCATACAAAAAGTGACGTTGTCGCTAGCGAGTAAACTCATGGTAACGGTACATGTTCCATTATGTGAGGTGCATACCTTGCAGATGCACCTAGGTACAGACAACAGCATGTCAACGTCAACACTGCAGTATCTTATGCAGTTGTAATGCTAGTACTTGATTGCAGCACCAATACTTTAAAACATGAGCTTGTGTTCTTTCATCTCCATCGATATATATTCCTGTGGCCTAATTCCGGTATTTGAATGGTAACAATATTGTAATTAGAAGACAAGTTTTACAAAAAGAAATAACGCAAATCATACAGATAAATAATATTGTACATGAATTACAAACAAACTAAAACTATATGAACAAAGAACAGTAAAAGGAGAGAAAAATAACACTAGGCTGTGTAAAGCCAACCATGCCAGCCAATTAGTTGCAGTGTGTGTGTGACGTTTAAGTACCTTACTAATTACATAAGCCAGGTCTCCTAGAGAACCTGACACTATTAATCATCTTCCAAGGATCGGAGCGTCATGAAAATCAGCAGCTGTATGTAGTTTTGATGACGATACAATAATATGGTACTGTCGTGGATGATCTTGGGTTCCTTTTGGTAACTCTTTGGCTCATGCAGCTTTCGCTAGGAAGTAAGTATCAGTATTTGATAATAATGAAGTGTTTCCAGTTCCAGCGCCCCACGCTTTTACAATTAAATATGAACTTGAACGATCCATAATTTATTTTTGGTTTTACGTGCATTTATAAAAACGTGTTTTTATATTATTTTTTAAACTCATATTTATTGACATTAGTCCCTTACTAGGGCAATTGTTTGACGGGATTGTTAATTTTTGCCGGCGTCGAATAGCGGAATTTTAAAACAAAATAATCTTATAAAATTCAGCTCGTAATGTTAGCTGTGGTACTAGGATCTAACTGTACGTTATCTACCGTAACTCTGATTCATCAAGTAGGTACTTAATTTTGATTATGGAGAAGGGCAAAAAGAAAACAAAAGAAACATCATAAGAAATAATAATTTAATCTAATACTTCCCACGAAAATGGTACGTGATTTTATTACAATTACGAGTAACTTAAAATTAACCACATTAATTAAAAATAGACACCATTGTGTCCAGGTAGACGCGGAGTCACCTCTGAAAAGAGACATTAAGAGCGCATTCACATTTAGGCGACTTTAGCAGCGCGACGGTCGCGCGGCCGTCGCACTGCTGTCGCTCTAATGTGAAGGCGCACTAAGAGCATTTTTTGTCACGGTAGCAAATAGCACTAGCGCGCACTTCGCTTAAAGCAAAGTGGAATCTAGCACAAGAACGGCACTTGCTGAAGACGTAACCGAATGCAGCCGTCGACACGACAAGGCGGCCAATGCTCAACGATGACTTGTCGACGACTAACTGATGACTACCGACCGAACGTGCGGCGACGTATGCAGTCGCCTTAGTCACGGTGATATTATCTATCTACCTAAGTATTCGTTACGAACCGTTTGTGTGTCAGAGCATTTAGTCTATGCAATTTTCAGGATTCCCTAACCGAATGGATAAAAACGCAACCCTTACAGCAATCGTGTTAATTGCTTTACGAACTTAAAAATAGAAAATAATGATATTTAGGGCCTAACATACATGGAACAGACGCAAATAACATTTTTTTACTCAAACATATTAACATATTATGCGTTTGGCTGGGATCGCTTCCTAAGTGATAAAATGGGCGTTGGCCCTAAGCAAGTGAAATTAAAAAAAAATACAAGACGTAGATCTTATAAAATACTTAGTTCGAACGAGATCAGACCGGTAGTTATTGAGATACAGCACAATACCAACAACCGCAAATATAAATTTGCCCTTCATACAAATACTGTGAAAATATTTTGATATTTTCTGCTTAAAAAAATTAGGAATTTAAAAGAATTTAGGAGGTAAAGGGAGTGTGGGAATCCGACTCGCATTTGACCGGTATTTTAAAAAAGGACAGATTTTAGTATTTATAAAACACATGTGTTAAATCTGATTTTAAATTATATATCGCTATAACTAAACTAGTGGTCCTCCGCGACCTCGTCCGCGCGTTTTAAGTTTGCTCCTTCCCCTCCCGTTGCAGCGTGATTTTTTACAGCCTAAAGCCTTCCTCGATAAATAAGCTATCCAACACAAAAATAACTTTTCAAATCGGTCCAGTAGTTCCTGAGATAAGCGTGTTCAAACAAACAAACGAACAAACTCTTCAACTTTATAATATAAGTATAGATTCTTAACAATACCGAAACACCTCACTGTATCCGATCTTTCAAGATCCTGTACTTCCCGTTCTTCATACGAATGAATCTTTTCGGCAGGTGAGTATGATCGTGAAGAGGTCCTTTCTTCAGCTCGCCATTATAATCTACAAGAATGCTTACGTAGCAATGGTTTGTGTTGATACAACGCCATCTGTACTTCGAATACGGAGCTTTAGAGTATAAGAAGCCTTCGTAGAAAATGAGGGTTTTGTCGTCGATCGTCATTATGTAGGAGAAATCTGAAACAAAATGTTGGTGTTTCAGAACTTAAGTATATGACAGTAATAGTACTTCTATGCGTTTATGGTAGATTTTTAGGTAACTTACAAGGTATATATGTACGAAATCAACTTAATAATTGGAAATTAAATTGAAAACATCAAAATTAATAACACTTTTATTTTACATAAATTATTTAAGTTCTTTAATTCAATTTCATTAATGAATTTTACCATGCATAGTCACAACAGCTAAACAGGTATTTTATTTCGTTTCGCCTGATGTCAGGTGTACATATTTATTTATTCATTTAAAGACTTTATTTATTGCACAAATCATAGAGTACAAATGTGGACTTAATGCTAAAAGCATTCTCTGCCAGCCAAACCTTTAGGTTATGCAGAGGTGCAGCGAAAAGAAATTCAGAGAAAATCAACAAAAAAGTAACAATTAACTAATATTTATAGTGACTTAAATTGCTGCAACAAAATATTTTATATTATATAAACAAACTTAAACTTGCATAATTCAGTCTCTTAGGGAACATGTTCATAAATGCATTATTATTAAAAACAAGATAAATAATTTTGAATGGAACCTGATTTTTATTTCAGTAATAAAAATCGAATAACTTTCCAACTACATGTTGGTAGTTATTACATGCCATTTGTACATTTTTACATCTTCGCGAAACACATTTGGTGGATGATTGTGAGGTTTGGGTTCCTTTAGCACCGTTCCATCTGGAGTAACGACGAAGCTGACAAAACAAGATCCGGTTTTTAAACATCTCCATCTATTTTCCAGCCGGTGCTTGGTGTATAGGTAATCCTTGTATTTGATATACAAGGTACCTCTTTTTGATGTAAAAAACTCAACTAGAAATAAAAGATTTGTGATCAAGGACAGTATCAATATATTACAATTATTTGTAAGATTCCTTTTGAGGAGAGAGATGCTGAGAGAGCTTTTTACGGGGACTAAAATAAATCGTGGTTTTTTAATATTTAGAGGCATGTTAATTGCCGGGTGGAGGCGGTGTCTGGTATAGTGTGCCATGACCTTTAGGGAAACTTGATGGCGTTTATGATTGTATTTCAGTCGCAGCCTGATGTGTTATAGCCTAAATAAATGATAAGTAAGCTATCCAACTTAAAAACAATTAGATATCAAGTAGTCCGTGAGATAAGCGCTTGAACGCGCTTACCAAGGTAACAGAAGGTTACAAACTCTTTAGCTTTAAAATATTAGTATAGAGAGTATTTTATACTAGCAGTTCCCCGCGACTGCGTCCGCGCGATTTGAGTTTGCTCCCTCCCCTTTCGATGCAGCGTGATGTTTTATAGATTCCTCGATGAAAAAGCTATCCAACACACAAAAGAACCGGTCCAGTAGTTACTGAGATAAGCGCGTTTAAAACAAACAAACTCTTCAGCTTTATAATATTAGTATTTCTTGGTATCTTTTTCTTTTCAGCTCTCTTCTTCGCTCTGAGATGACTTTTCTGTTAGTTATTAAATCGTAGTATTACATCTTAAAAATTTATTCATGGGTCCAATATTATCCAAAGCCTTTATAAAAGTTTGAAAGTTGTTAAAATATTTTATTGATGAAGTAGGTACCTAATTAAAATAAGAATGTATAACATAAAATTTACATTTCACTTGCTTTAAATAGATATATATCATGGGAACGATAAAAGCAAAGCCAAACATCCCTCTTAATAGATTGTTACTATGATACTTTAAATAACGTCATAACTATTAAGTTTCCGGATACATCGTTGACTTATAAATTGGCCTAAAGCCTTTTTCGATAAAAAAGCTATCCAACACAAAAACAACTTTGAAAATCGGTTCAGTAAGTCCAAAACATAAATATTTTTTCATATCGATCTATTAGTTCCTGAGATCAGCGTGTTCAAACATACAAACAAAATACTTTTCAGCTTTATAATATCCAGTATAGATGGGTAATGTGTTCCTAAAATCTCCCCAATCGTTTACGGCGCCACTTTCTGAGATCTTGCGGTGGATGATTGTGAGGGGTGGGTTCCCTCTTCACGCTGCCATCAGGAGTTACAACGACGTTGGCAAAGCAAGTGCTGGTTCTGACGCATCTCCATCTATTTTTATATCGATCCTTGGTGTAAAAGTAATCCCCATATTTGAGGTGTTCTTTGCCTTTTTTTGTTGTAAAAAAACTAGCTAGAAATAAAAGTTTTGTGTTTACACCTGTAAAATAGATACATTATCAGTAGGATTCCTCACGATTAATGTAAGAGTGTGGATGACTTACCAGTTACCAGGTAATTTTAATGGTGAAGTTTGGGAATTCTCTACAAGCCTCATAAAGGCAATATTTATATTTTTTATTGACTTTTACAAGTATAGTGTCATCGTGTGGAGAAATACAATTTTGATGTTAATGTACAATTTTGAGACTACATTTAAAGGAAGTGTTTACCTACCTACCACTGTTGTTAAACTATATTTTTCCAACTGAACTGTACCACTGACCAGAAACTCCTACAAAACTGAGGACGTTTGACGAGAAGCGACGAAGCCCATCTGCGTTGATCTTGTTTTTATTTTTATTTGTTATCTTAATGTATAGTTTCCTCTGTATGATCCGCTTGTACGGACAACAGCACGTCAAGGTAAACACTGCGTTGTCTTATGCAGTTGTTATAAGGGCTAGTTTCCAACAAAACTGTACATTGCCATGTTTAATTAACTTCTCAAATAAGTGACATGTATTGTCATATTGAGAATAAATTTTACAAACTGATTTGAATGTGGGGGTACCTTAAAGTAAGTTTTGTACAAGCTTTCTCACCTGATGATAAGGAAAGATGCGGATAATCATGAATCATGTTCTGTGTAGTAACAGCCCTTTTTGAACGTAATTCAAATCATATTATTACCCTGCCGGACATTGAACTCGTTGCCGATTTTCCCAACGCCAGATAAAACTTATCCGACTGAGTAAGTATAAAACGACTGATTTTAAAATGACATTTACATAGATGGTTGCTGACAAATAGGTTAAAGTTTTCGGATTAGGCGTTTTGTAGTAGCTGTAGTAGTTTAATGTTGTCTCTCGTATTTTCGTGGTTCGTGTTACGATCACGAACATATTACTATGCAAGAAATAGGAAGTTTACAAAAACAAGTGCATAAAACTATGTTATTAAGTTTATTGATAGCACTATTTATGCTGAGACACCCTGGTACAGTCCGTTTCCATTGGGAAAATACTTCTTATATTTATGGTTATGCTCATTAGTGAACTTAACGATACACAAATTTTTGTTCACAAGGAGATGAGCTCTACATTTGGGAAAGCTAGTGCAACTCCATCGAGATAGGTCTTTGAGTTTTCTCCTGTCATAGTGTTTGAAAAACGTGTAATTCTTGTACAACAAGGGCATTTTTCCTGAAGTCAACTTTATGATCATACCTGAAAATATATACATTTTTGCTTTTACAAAATAAATGAAATAAAATAAACAATGTTGATGCAAACAAGATTCGAGCTAAAGAGTATTTGGTTCATGCTCCTCATGAACTCGAATGAAAAATACCGTTTTTTAGTTCGCTTTATTACGAGTCTAATATCACAAAACATAATTCGGTAGATGGCGACGATAACATATATGTTTTTAACTCGTTTAGTTTGTTTTTATAACTTGATGTTTGTAATAAGTTCATATTTTATTGCTTGAAAAGATAATAGAAAAACATATGCATCAACTATTATAACTACAGTAACGTAAAATCTACTGTATTTTTTTTGGATAAAAATAAAAAGACCAATGGTCCTTAGATCCTTTTGAATACTTTAACTGTAAGAAGCAGTTTCCTCGTGGGATAGTCATAGGCCATCGAAAACGTTAGTTTCTGTTCCTACTTGTCCAGTATAGTACAGTCGCCGTCAGATATATTGGAGCAGACAATGTGACCAAATACTTCTGAACAGTTTAAAATGTCAATAAGTTCCATACACTACAAGTTACCATTAATATCACAACACTCATAACTTCATTAATATCTGAGCAGATGTTAGTCAATAATTTCTATACACACAACCAACCAATAATATCTGAACACTCACTTGTCTGAATTTATTTATTGCATGACACTTTCATGACAGTGATGACAATACTAAAAACTACAAAGCGTTACAAACTGCCAGCGTCATCTTACTTTAATATAAACTATGAAAAGAGTTCCTAGTTTAAAAAAGGATTTATAGTTAAGTTGGAAGCACTTCCTCCTGCAATTTTCCTCGATTGCTCAGATATTTAAGACCGGCTGCGTAGATACATTTGATGTTATGAATGTTTAGATAGTATTGGTTAGTTGTGTGCACAGAAGTTATTGACTAGCATCTGCTCAGATATTAATGAAGTAATTAATGTTCTGATATTAATAGTAACTTGTAGTGTATGGAACTTATTGACATTTTAAACTGTTCAGAAGTATTTGGTCACCTTGTCTGCTCCAATATATCTGACGGCGACTGTACTAGACTTGCGCTTGATATTGCTCGTAGTCCATTAAACTTTTATGAATCCTTATTCTGTCCGAAGCAACTTTCTCTTGGGATGATTATGGTCTATCGAAGACGTTATAATTCTTTGGTGTTTGTCCAGTATAATATGAGACTTGCACGCGGTATAGCTCGTACAACTCCACCGACTCGCGCCATTCCGTCTATCATTGTGCTTAAAGAATGTGTAGCCTTGGTAAAGAACGTTGGTCTTGCCGCTTGTAAAAGTTATCATCTCGACTAGAATACAAAAATGATCATTTTAAAAACTATGGTGAAGTTCTGTTTACGTTGATAGAGCGTAATACTTTCAATGTCTTGGGTGTTTTTGAACATACATATCTTCAAAAAAATACAGGTATAACAAATAACGCACATCGTCATCTTACATACTATCTTTATTAGTTCCTTAATTTTAACTCTCTTTTTTTATATGATATGAACCCGTGTCCAAAAGGCAGAGGATGCTGGCTGCATGACCGCTTTGGTGAAGTTATATAATCTTTTAAAGTACAAACGAACCCAAAAGTTTTATTATGGGCCAAAACATAATTTAATTTTTGAATTTTTTTCAAAAAGATATAATCAAATGGTCCCTACAGTCTATAAGATTCAACGCCGAGCGGCGAAACTACATATTAAATAATAATATTGATAAATATACGCCAGACACCATACCAATTGTCTTGGTTTCGAACTAAGGTTTTTTCTCCGCCGTAAACTCATGGTAACGGTATTGGTGCTAGTCCAGTATAGTACGAGACTTGCACTTGGTATTGCTCATACAAGTCCATTACATTCTTATAAATCCTTTTCCTGTCCGAATCAGCTGCCTCTTGGGATGATTGTGGTCTATTGAAGACGTCATAATTCGTTGGTGTTTTTCCAGTATAATATAAGACTTGCACGCGGTATAGCTCGTACAAGTCCAACGACATTCCCCGTTCCGTTTTTCGTAGTGCTTGAAGAATGTGTAGCCTTGGTATAGAGCGCAAGTCTTGCCGTTTGTGAAAGTTATCATCTCGACTGGAATACAAAAATGATTAGGCGTTTTTAAAGGTTATCAAAAGACTGTATAGTTAGAGCGTAAAATATCGATGTTTCGTATGTTATAGAACGAGGCTCAACAATATATTTTAACAGTACATATTTTAGTCATCTTTCGAATTTTCTATATTGGTACCATAACTTCTTTTTATATGAAATGGGTTTGTTCTTGTCTCTACATCAGACAAGACGTGGCAATTGGCATGGACAGAAACGACGAAGAAATGATCTTACATACATAGGATCTATCAAAATTAACTGCATTCCTTCTTGGGGCTAATTCTGATGCTCAAATACAATAACATTTTGTAATGAACTCACATCGTTATCCCAAAAAAATATTTCAGTTTCCCATGCTAGAGTACCGATCAGCTGATGGTTTTTATGGTTGATGAAAAACAAATTTGGGATTTCGATGTTGATCCCATACAAAAAGTTCCTCATGCATTTAATTTTGTTTAAAACTGAAGCTAGTTAGTTTTGCCTGTTTACTCTGACTATAAAAAATATTATACAAGCGTAAAATACTCTTTGGATGTTTCCACCAATTTGTTAGGCTTATACCGTATACCATTTTAAGCAGGCTTTTGCCCTACTTGTCCATGACTAAAATGCTTTGCACATCAGATAGCAGTTGCATGACCAACGATAACCGTCCCTTTTTTCTTATGACGGCCGTATGTATACCCAACCTGTGTTCTTTACCAATCTATATATTATATGAAGTGAGCGAAAGAGCGAGCTAGAAGCTTTTTGTCGGTGCCTACATGCATCGTGCATGGCACGCTACGGTGTGAGTCGGTGACGGAACGGTCTAATGGGCAGTGTTCAATACAAAGATATATTTTTTGGCCGGACACGTTCCTAGCACGGTCATGTCATGTCATGGTATACTACCGTGTACTGGGCAAAGACTTAAGTCTCAATATTTCCTTTGGGCGTTGCCAGCAATGTTTTTGGGAAATGTGTGTGTTCTGCCTTCGAGGTAACCAAACAAGTGGAAGTCCAGTCCAGCGCTATGTATGCTTTGCAGCCGGTTGATCCGGTGTTAGCCATGCACGTCCGCCGATACCCGTCTTTCCTTAAGAAGGGCTTGAAAAACGTATATCCTTGGTATACAGTGCGGGTTTTCTATTTGTAGTTACAAGTTTAACTAAGATGTTTATTTTAATAAGGAATGTGTTAACTCTTAGCATATATAGCCTAGGTGTAAGCAATTCAACGTTTGACGATTGATAAACTGTTTACTACGTAAGAATTGAAAAATAAAGGGGAATTGAAAAAAAAAACTAACAAAGTAATCAATTAAACAACAATTAAATTGTAATACTTTACTGGAGATGAAAACAAAATATTCACTTGTTTTTATTGTCAAAATGTGCATTTTATTTGTGATGTTCGTGTTGTGGTATTGGCATGATTTATAAGCCGTTAAAGACGTTGGCATGACTATGGCTTGGTATGTTTGTGAACATTCTAACTGAATATCAACCAAGAACTAATACCAAAGTCTTATCTGAAAAAAAATAAGCTTCTCAACGACTGTCATTTTTTTAGTTCTTTAACGAAAGTATGTGCCATCAGGGCGTCTGTGCAAATGTCTCCTAGAATGCGAATGTTGCAAGTTCTTCTTGACGATGTAGTTATACTCATTCACACATAAAAATGACTTGCAGCGAGGGAAGTTGGTGCACACCCACTTATGACCGATCCTCAGCTTATAACGGTAGAAGAAGGTGAAACCGTCGTATAGAACCCACAACTTGTTGGTGAACGCCATCCTGATTATTTCAACTGAAATATCATTGCATAATAAATCTCTAAACTTTGCAAACTTAAAATTATCTCACTACCATCGAGGACACACTCACTTACCAATCTTTTTGTTCGTGCAGCGGTTTATAACTTTCATTTTAAGAATAACGTGGTAGAGCTTTTGAAATGATAAAGCTAAATATTTATTTGCCTTAGGGCTGATTTTTCAACAGTCAGATAAAAACATTCGTCGAATAAAATACAATATGGCTAATTTGAAAACGTCACCTAATTGTCACCAATCATACGTAACTGTCATTTTTTTTTTAAATTTGTCGCTTTATAATTTATCAGTCTGATAAGTTTTATCTGACCATTGAAAAATGGGCCTTTATATTTATAAGTATATTAGTTTTTTTTTTAAATCAAATTGAATAACCATAACTATCCCGTTCCTCATGAAATTGTTAATAGCGTAACATACTGAGCAATATACGTTTAATATATTTATCAGATTGAATATTTAAAACTCAAACACTTTAAACTTCCCAAGCAAATCTTGAAATATGACGATATCATTATACCGGCCTACTTCACTTTTGAAACGATTACAGAGAAAAATGGAAACTGATTTAACCAAACGCCCTACTTCGCTTTGTAGTAAGCGCCGTCCCGCGTGACGCGGTACTTCGGCGGGTGTAAATGCTTCCCATCAGCTACCACCATCACACCGTTATTATCGAATATGATTTTGGCGCGACAGTTTGATGAGTACGTGCAGCTCCAACGGACACCATTCTTCACGGGCCTATGGCGGTAATAAGTGAATCCGTTCAACATCATATGCTCCCGGCCACTAGTTGATGTGATCTTCGTTGCTGGGAAATTACAAGCAGTATTCGTACTTATAATTCACCTACTTCAATGTATAAATTTGTTGATAAGAACTTACATATGACAGTGATAATTTTGGACAGTGATAAATGTTTATATTTAATATTATTAAAAGCGTTCATACGTGAACGCTGAGCACCACTCTGTTTTTTGTTTAGTTTTTTTGTTCGGCAGTCGTGGAAAAAAGTCTCACGGGTGAAAAAGGACATGATTAATTTAAAACAATTTGTGCTTCAGCACTTCAGAAAAAAAAACACATAGAAATAGACCTGAAATATTAATAGTATAGTATTGTTATTTTTATTAATCAATTTGTGATTCAACAGACTATCTTTCAAAGTAATAAAGTATATATGGAACCAATAAACATAACCTAGTTTGTAAGTTATAAATAATGATCGGATAATCGGATGCATATTTAGCTCAAGTTGAGGTGTTCGCTATTATAGAGAGCACTTTTGAATCGTAAAAATCCCGGGATTGTGGAATTAACAAGTTTTGTTTGAATAAAATCGGGAATAGATTTATTTACTTATTTTGAAGTGTTGGCTAATGATGAATGCACTTTTATATCGAAAAAATTCCGGGGTTTCGACAAATCTAATGTTTTGTTATGTAATCGAATCGGGTGTACTACTGTGTATGTACTGTCTACTACTCTTCTTACATTATTCCGGAGTCCTGTTTTTTTTTAAAATACCACATACTAAAAACGTCGTTTCCTCACTAGGTTACAGACTTTTTTCACAATTCCGAAGTTATTGAAACCTCGGGATTTATATTAAAAATTATGTTTTTTTAAGAAGCCGCCTCCATAATATCAATGCCAAAAATAAACTTTAGGTAGATATACATCCGATTATTAGATCACTGGTTATACCACATTGCAACAAAACGAAATTCCGTTTTTGTATTTTAAGAACTGTCCATCACTCTATGGTAAGTGCCATCTTTTAGGACATGAAAACGGGGCCGCTGATGTATGTGGTTCCCTTTAATCGAAAGGACTTGCCCGGAGTCAGTAACGACGATCCTTGCGTGGCAATATCCAGAGAAGGTACAACTCCACCTGGATCCAACTTTCAAACGTATATGACGGTAGTAGGTATACCCATCCATCATTAAGTGCTGCTTCCCAGTAGTGGCTAGAGTTATGAGCTTTACTGTGGAAGAAACATGAAGTAATTCATCGTTGACAAAGCCAAAAAATACGACTGAGATTAAATGTATGATCTAATAAATAACTGTACATTTTATTTACATTAACACTCCATTTAACAAAGTATGATGTAATGTAGATACTACCTCTACAAACTTAGAGATTTTATGCATTTGACCTTAGAATATCATAAAATTTACAGTTACACACATCCTATTTACATTGAAGTAATAACTATGACAAAAAAACCACTGACACCGCCTTAATTTTTAACCGACTTCAAAAAAGGAGGAGGTTATCAATTCGACTGTATGTTTTTTTTTTTTTTGTATGTTTGTTACCTCATATCTCAGTCGTTTGTCGACCGAATCGAAAAAATTTTTCGCTTACTTAGAGGGTATACCTTCTAGTTGGTCCCATTTTTTCCATTTTGGGATCTGATGATGGAATCTTGGTGTAATCGAGGGAAACCCTCAAATTTTAAAGGCACGTATAATGTTTCTTTACTAGAATCTTAATGTTGACGTATTGTTACGTCTGATAGTCAACATCTTGTGGGGCTGAGCTGATGGTGGAACTCCTTAACGCTTAGGAGTTCAGTAATTATAGTGACGGAACTTATGATAGGTAGTTTGTAGCTTCTTAAAAAATAGAATCATAAGGTGCAACTCTCCCCCCCCCCTCTTATATAATCACTAAAAATGAAGAAATAAAATAAACTTTAAAAAAAAAGTACAAACCGACTTCAAAACCAAAATGCACTAAAAAGTCTTAAATAAACCCTTCACCATTGAAAGGAAAGGAATCCGTTTTAAGCAAACAATTTCTTTTTGGAGTCGGTGCCATCACTTTGACCATCAAGCATCAACTATCACAGCACCGACTCCAAAAAGAAATTGTTTGCTTAAAACGGATTCCTTTCCTTTCAATGGTGAAGGGTTTATTTAAGACTTTTTAGTGCATTTTGGTTTTGAAGTCGGTTTGTACTTTTTTTTTAAAGTTTATTTTGGTATTCCTATTTTCGTTTAACTACCTTATCCATGGTTTCACTTTCTGTTTCCTAGCCCTTTATTCTTCGCGCATTTTTTTCTTATTTTCCAGATTCTTCCAGCTAGATTGTTCATTTGTGATTTTTTTTCTATCTACATTTCGTTCTTTGGAAGTTTTTCCATCTAAGTGCCTCGAACTTCTTAGAATCCTCTCGTTTAATTTTTTCTCAATAACTGGAAACCTTGGTAAGCTTAATATTAAAAATGTATAATCCCTTTACCATTATCTGCGTGTAGTTTTAGGATTATAATGTTTGTTTTGAGACTTTTCTATAGGTGAAACGGTTCATTGAGACTTCACCTGCGGAGGCAACAGGGTGCAGGGGAGGCGCGAGCGGGGAACGCAAGGGGCACAAATAAACTTGCCCGCACCGCTGACGCACAACGCTCGCTAACTCTCGCCTACCCCTGCGCCCCTGTGCCCCGCAGACGAGGTCTCAATTTACCTTTATATTCACGGTCACGGTATAAAATGCCACAAAAGTGACGTTTGTTATTTAATGTGTTTCTTATAAAACAATATCATTGCTATAAATAACCTAATCTGCATCACCAGGGTGAGTATATCTACAAGCAAATATTATAAGAATCATTTAATACGCAAACAGTGTTATGTTTATTAATTACATTATTTGATTAATCAATAACCTAATGAGTATTTATAATATTTATGAACTATGAAAAAAAATGTGTGCGTGTACTAGTGTACACACGTAAGAAGTGAAACTTCTTTATGGCCTTATTTTTCGAAAAATGATCTACATGCAACTTTCCAGAAATTGGTTAAATAAAGTTAAATTAGATAAAGTTTAAACAAAAGGATTTTATTATCATAGGCATGAATACAAATAATACAATTATTTCATTTTATCTTTTTGCTACTAAGATTATTACAGCATTTCATTAATTGTAATAGAATTATTACTATCATTGTCATCGTTATTATATATTTTTGTAATTAATGGCTTATGGTAACTGAAATATGAAATATATGGTTGACATTCCACGAAATTTAGTGACCGAGTAAAAACTCCATCAATTGTAGTGCCAGTGAGTAAAAAAAATGGCAAACTCATTATCATCATTTTTATGGTCTGATATGCTCGTATATAAAAATGTTGTAACCATTCGTCCAGGGGCTCCGGTGACTACGAAAAGTGGTTCGCTGAATTGAGTCAATTTTGAAAATTCTTTATTTTGGTTCCATTATTGAATCTAAAAAGAATTGATTAATCAATTTACGAAATAAATCATAATTTTGATCAATTTGATCATAGATAACTGAAAAACTCTTACCTGCTGATTGGATCTTCGCTTTTTTTCGGGCTCTATACTCTTTTGCACGCTCTGCGTCTGATTTTTTATGTTTTCGATGATTCACTATTGGTGTTTCCTTTTTTTTCCGAGCTCTATACTCTGCCATTCGCTGTGCAGCTGTTTTTGGATAATCACGGTGGATTGAAGGAAGATTACTCGTTGTTTCAGGTTCATTCAAACAGTCATGGCTTGTGGTAGCGATTGATGCACTGAGATGTGAATAATGCCGATGATGGACATCAACTTGTATAGTAATTGCATTCGAAGATTCCTCAGGATTTGTGGATTCTTCCATCATTAAATCTACAAAAATTAGTTAATTGATTTACAAAAATTATATAACATATTTCAGAATTTATACTCTATGCCAATTAATTAATGTTCATTAAATTAGCAGTCGTATTAATTAATAAATACTATTTTAATAAAATCATATACATTGACCGATAGTTACAATCAGAAACTGAGGTTAACTTTAAATATCTTAAATTTAAAAAAAAAATACCACAATCCCACCCAAGTATTAGGAAAAGAGAAAATCCACTGGAATTAGAATTAAAATAAAGCCTTTGATTTTGTTGATCAATAAAAAGATGGCGCGTAACGGAAAAATGTGACGCGTGACCGAAAAATGAAATTTTTTTTCTAACGCCCATAAAGAAGTTTCACTTCAAAATAGATAAGAAAACTAAAAAGTGATTGTCCGCGCTGTCAAAAATCAAAATATGTTTGCACCTTGTGTCGGTGTTGAACCGTATACACCAATGACATCTGACTGAACGTCCAAAAAATCACATAATGTCATTTCGTTGTTCTAAGCTATACGCTTACACTTTGACGTAAGTGCCATCTGGTAAAGCGTGATACTTCGGACGCTGGTGAGAGTGTTCTCCAAAAATGCCTAATAGTCTTTCACTTTCAGCGATGACGATTCTAGCTCGACACTTGGATGAATGGGTACAACTCCATCTGTACCCTGCCTTCAGGGGGACATGACGGTAGTAGGTGTACCCTTGCGCCATCATCAACTGCTTGCCCACTTTCAAGGTTATCAATTTCACTGGGAAAGTACAAAGCATTAATTTTTTGTAATAATACCAGGTATAATTTAGATAACGTCAATCTGTTCTATTATGTAGATACACCATCTTTACTTTTTGATTTAAGATTTAAAAAATACTGAGATAGATAGGCAAACTATTTAATAAACCAAAATATACACACAAGGTACAAATCTTGCTTAAGATATGATTAAGGGCGCCTTCACATTGAAGTGTCAGCAGCGTGACAGCAGCGGATGCCTTTACATTAGTTCGTTCGTCGGTCGTTCCAACTACACCCATTACCCATTTCAATGCTAATACGGGGATAGTGTTACCACTGCAATGGGTAATGGGTATAGTGGGACGGACCTGCGCGACTTACAAACCACTGCTTCGCTGCTGCCGTGTATGTATAGTATGAAATCATCGACAGCGCGACTGCCGCGTGTAAGTCGCGCTGCATAAGTCACATAAATGTGAAAGCGCTCTAAAAAATTTCAATTCATGATCAGTATTGTCAATATACTTAAAGGAATAAATTACTCAAAAAGAGAACACTAGAGTTAAGAATATCAAGTGTCCAAAAGTCACAATAACTTTAAATTAATAATAATTCTGTCAAACCCTGATTTACAGGCAAATTAAATTACAACACCACACATAACCTTAAATAATGACAAATTAACACCACAAATAAAAAAATATGATCTAAGCGCCACAAGCAAGTGCTTACACTTTGACGTAAACGCCATTGTTCAAGACATGGTACGCCGGCCGGTTGTGGTTGTGTTCTCCTAAGGCGTTGACCACTGCGTCATCCCTGACTGAGATCCTGGCATGGCATCGAGAATACTGGGTGCAGTACCAACGGGATCCGGTCTTGTGGGTCGCATGCTTGTAGTAAGAAAATCCGTCGTATAGAATATTCCTCTTGCCATTTTGCAACGTTATCATTTTCACTGTGAAGAAATTTTTTGCAATAAGTGATATCTATTACAGGCCAATTTCATCGTGTTTTAAATAAATATCAATAAAATATTTAGGAATTGACAAATGCAAGTACGTGGAACGCACTTAAAGTTTGCGGACTGTGATATAATAAGACCAGATAAAAAACTAAAATTATTGATTGTTTTGTAAGGTATGTGTCCATA
Organism: Pyrausta purpuralis; assembly: GCA_963924145.1. Taxonomy (NCBI): domain Eukaryota; kingdom Metazoa; phylum Arthropoda; class Insecta; order Lepidoptera; family Crambidae; genus Pyrausta; species Pyrausta purpuralis. The sequence goes on from OZ001643.1 coordinate 29,781,818, forward strand.
CAATTAGAATAAAATGAGTTTCTACCATAGCTACCTTTTTAAATGTGCGTGAATCGCATTCGACACAGATAAAGAAACCTGTGTTTCTATCTGGCCTTTTTTTTCTAACTCAGAGCTTTACACGTGGTTTTCATCACTTTTCAACATTTAATAAACACATGAATAGCCGCCCTTATTCAATATTTTTATCCTTTTACGGCAATAAACGATGAACAATCGTTTGTTTTTTCATTAGGTCATGTGGTATTCCGCGAGTGCACAGCTCCTAGGTCCTTAAGTGCGCATGATAACTGTTTTGTTTTTTCATATATGAAAGCCTAATAACATTCTTTTCAGTTTTAAGTAGTTAGAAAATGGTTCCGATTTTAAAATATTTACAGTAACATGTAGCCCTCAGACTACTTTTATGTAAATCGTCATGGAAATAAAAGCGTCATTTCCTATATCCTCTTAAGCACAAATATATAAAGCTAAGACATGTGGCTCCATCACTGCTTACTACTTGAAGTCTCTGGCAACTCGCAATATTCCTAAAGCCAGGGCGAAAATCGTACGAAAATAGCGAGCAAAAATTTCGACGAGTAATATTCGTTGAACTTGCGTCGCGTGGTTTTTAAAATGGGCACCATAACTAAAAAACATGACAAGCTTTGAAATCAAATAGTAATATTATTCCAAAGACTGAAACTTTCGAATGCAGTTAGTGCTTTTATACATGCAGAATGTGGCCTATAACAGGAGAAAATTAAACCAGTGATTTTACAGACTATATGTTAGATACCTTGACTTGGTCATAGTGCTTTAAAATGCTTCAAATCAGAAATATAGTAATCCAAAGTTATTTTCCCTAATCAATGTATCTCAAAAGCGCTAACTCGTTGTAATAAATGACAATGTCAAGTTCTATGACTAGACACATTTGTTTGCCATACATTGCTGGATTGTTTTTTTTTCTTCAAATTAACAATTAATTGTATTAAATTAAAACCATTTATAATTAAATACTCGTTACTTAAAGGGCTTAAATTTAAAATTCTGGCTCCTATTACAGTATATTTTTGTTATAATTGAATTGAATTGAATCATTATTTATTTGACACACACACATGTCCGTAAGTGGTACACAAACTTTTAGTGCAACCTAAGTATTATCATTATTGATTTAGTACACCAGTTGCTAATTAATTTTGGATGATCAAATTGTACTCTACCTAGTAAGATAATGTCCTTCCTTTTGTAGAGTTTTATTTTATTTATATATTCTTTATTGCACAAACAAAATGAAGTACAAATGGCGGACTTAATGCTTTAAAGCATTCTCTACCAGTCAACCATTGGGTGAGACAGAAACAGTTGAGGCGGCGTAAAATAACAAAAAATAAAAACTAACAAAATGAATGAATTACATATACTTACATAAATACTTTTTAAATAAACCTACATAAACATACATAAATACAATAAAATCCATACTTCACGCTGAACAGATATCATGTTATTTATTCTCATTGAGAAAAAGATTGCGTATAGACTTTTTGTACACATATTTTGATGTTGATGTCTTGATCGTATCTGGGAGGGAGTTCCAAAGTCTGATGGCGCTGAGGGTAAAAGAGTTTTAAGTGAAGTAAAGTATGTTATGAGGAAGGACAACCTTAAGATTGCGGGGATCACACTGTATGCAGACCGCTTGTGATCGGTTGCTGTGTAAAACCGTGGGGGAGGCCTATGTTCAGTAGTGGACGTTCTTTGGCTGATAATGATGATGATGTAATAAGGATAAGTGACATTTGAATAAAGTACCACGACTAAGCGTAAACTTCGTTTATTCCATAAACTTATGGCTATAATAACAGCAATCACCACAATAACTACACTCACAAATTACGTTAGTAGTAAGTCAATGTTTCTTATGCGAGTTAATATAATCAACGAAAAATTCTTCAAAAAACTTAGACTAGCAACGAATAACATAAAGCACATATAAAACAAAATAGTACGTACTAAAAATGTGTTATTTATTGTTAATAACAAGTAGAAAACAAAGTATAAAGTAACAAAAAAAATAGACAGAGTAGGTATATGGAATATCTTGACCTGACTGACATTACAACCTTAATAAATTATTCTTATCTACACACGACGCTACAATCTTTTGAAAAGGCCTTTGAAATAATAATTATTGATAGAGATCCCCGCGACTTCGTCCACGTATAGCCTAAAACCTTCCTCGATAAATAAGCTATACAAAAAACAAAAATAATTTTTAAATTGGTCTAGTAGTTCCGAAGGCTAGCGCGTTCAAACAAAGAAACAAACAAACTCTTCAGCTTTATAATATTAGTATAGACTGCTACATAAACGTCACTTTAAGGTCAGTAATCCTTAAATACAGGGAGTTGCAAAGGCTCAATGAACCCTTATGTTACCTTTAACCTCGCATTGAGTACATCAAACCAAGTATGTAACAAAAATGATAGTAAAATGCAAAAAGAACAGCTGCAGAATATTGAATACCCAAAAAAGACCTTATTCTTTAAACACGTGCATATCACCAGTTAAATAGTTTTAACGATAATGAAGACTGTTCACATCATACCAAATATATAAAAAAACTAAGATTTTACACGATTATACGCGGCCATTACCAAGACTTTTCATTAAATTCCGTCTGACACACGTAGTTAAGTCACTTGCCACTAAATAGCAACGAAGTATGTAAAAAAACGTTTTTTTTAATTACTTACTTTTATGGTCCTCCACCGTAGGCTAATTTAAAAATCGTAACTTCACCGAATTATGTTTTAGGTACTCTATCTCTATTAACGTAGGCCACATTAGCTTATTTTCTTTCTTTATTCTCTTAGCACGAGTTTATTCTACAAACCCAAACGACATCAGAATCAGAATCGTGTCATGTCATGTCATGTGTGGACTGCGACAACACTTTAATGGCTATTGGGTCTGTAAATTTAATGCTTGACCGTTTGCAACCATTTTGTGTAGAATATTATGTGATTTATAAAGCGGACCGCTAGTGGACCTTAATTATTTATACTTAAACTACCTACACATAAGTAAATGAATAATTTTCACACTTACTAATAGATGCCTATTTTTATGTAAATTATCTACAATTGTTTTGTTTGTAATAAATGCTATAGTTAATATGTAAAGAAAAAATATACAGTAATAAGGGATTTTAAAATGGCCGTCTTTTAGACGCGGGTTGTAATTTTCTGTGAATAACACCAATGTGTTAATATTTAATTACATGGAAGCTTGGAAAGCTTTGCTCAGAAGCGCAGGTTTCGCCTTGTGGTTATGTTTATTCCTATTTTCTATATTATGATTTAAAATATTGATCATAATGTATGCAGGACAGTTGACTCCCTCGGAACACTTCCACCGAACTATTCCACTTTTGTCAAGTTTTTCTTCTTTATAAACGTATCCTTTAAATATTAACATTTTATGCCCTGTTGGAGACTCGAAGACACCTCCCACCACTATTTGTTTTTTAACTGAAAATTATATGCATTTTAGTAACTGTTATAAACATTAATTAGTGTAACATTAAGGAAAAATCTTATTCTATAAGACGTATCAACTAAAGTATACCATTCCTTCAAACTAAGGGAAAACAAATAAAGGCATCACACGAAAAGCCACAATAAAAACGAGGTTGGGGATAATTGGGTTTGTTAAATATATTAATATGTTTGTACAGAAAGGTGCAACACTTAAAAATAAGTACAGCCGCTCATATTTATATTCGAGTTTAGCAGCTTTAGCCTTGTGTTTTAAATTAAACATTTGCGGTTCAACACGTTAGGTATATAAAATCAACACCATACATACATATCAGTTTTTAAGAGTTTAAAAAGCCAAGCTGATTCGAAAAAAAGACATAAAGTAGGTGAAGGTCCTATTTCCAAATCTTCATTTTAGAACTTGCTTTTTAAAATCATTGTTGTACTTTTGTTTAGAAGCGTTCGATTTGATACAATACAGGGTAGATTTTACGCTTTTGAACGATGGTATTGCGTCGACTACGTCGTCACCTTTGTTCTTCAGTTCATCTACCATCGCGTTGTAAACCGAAGTCACAGGCATATCGGTGGTAGCTATTAATTTTCTGCATTTATCCATTTGTTCAGCGATAATATTTTTAGCAAAATTCGGAGGATGGTCGTGATCGTGTCGGTTGATGATAACGTTGTTCTGAAAAGAGCAATAATAATAATTTGTTGTTTGAAATTTTCACTAACAAACTACGTCGGTTGACAGCAGGGGACAATTCTCGTGCAATTCGTAAACAAAAAAAAAGGTTCACCGATCTATATTTTTTTGTCGAAGAAAAAATAGTTTTTGATTTCTCAGGGTCACAATTTCTATGCATTTAGATTTTGTTCGTACAACAAATTTTTTACGTGTCAATATTTTAATTGATTTTGTTGGTAAAACGGTTAAACTCGCAATGAAATTACCTCCCCAAAAAGTTAGATTGCCGCGAGAATCGGCCTCCTGATTACTCACTGATGACGCAATAAGGAAATAAGGTTGCGTTCCCACAAAAGCTGAAAGACACAGAGTTCAGTACGATTTAAAGAGGCAAATGTTCCATTGTATCTGTGCGAGGACATTATAGTATTAGGTGTAAAAATGTTGAAGATGAGAATATGTGAACGTAGGGGAGCTAAGTAGAGACGAGGGAAATGTAGCTGTGGATCGGATTATGTGATTACAAGTAGACTGTTTGCAGTCAGTCCTTTTCAGCGCGTCTCTGGTCCACCTCGCACTGGGCTAAATTTTATCAGGCTACTTCTTGCACCGTATTCATGCAATGCACTCTTGCATACCACTGTGCCTGCTTATTTTATACTAACGCCCTAAATTGTTGCTTTAAACTACATTGACATTTCGCGTAGAAAATGCTGAGACAAAGTTAGTTTTTCCGTATATTTATTGATTGAGAAGAATTTTTGAATGAAGCTTAAAAAATACATTTTTTTAAAATTAATATAAAATGATATTTGAAGCAGTAGAAAATCAGATAATTAAAATGATCTACGCGAAATGACTAATTCAGATTACGCCCGCTAGACAGCTAAACTCCGCTCGCTTCACATGTTAATGACATTCTCTTCAACTCGGCTTCAAAAATCACACTGCAGCGAACAGATGAGAAAGTATTTAAAGCAATATTTTTGTTTTTTTTTTGTCTTTTGTGGAAACGCAATTTTCTCTCCTCTAAGAATGAATTGAACACCGCTCATTCGCAAAACAAGTAACACATTTTCATGAGCATAAGTACTTACAAGCATAAGGATCTTTCCTTTGCAGGAACGTTGCCTCCTCTGAGTACACTCCCATAAGACAGATCCGTCTTTGTTCACACGCTTCCGTATGTATTGATGCCCTAAGTATAGAAGAACGCCGGTATGCGATGTTCGTCGTTTTTTCGTTATAATCGCCATTTCACCATCTATGAAGTCTAGAATACATACGATTTTGTTATTTTTTCTTCAGAGTATGTTTCTACATTCTTATAAACCTGTTAATTCAATTTAGCTCACTGGTTGGGAAAGGGCTTACATACAAATACATAGGTAACAATAAGTACACTACAATAATCATAGCAGCCGCAAAAAATAACAACACGTGGAAGAAGTTGCGTGTAGAGATACATAATATTGCATTAAAAAGTATAAGTAAAATATGTCTGAAATATTTTTTCAAGGTCACAGATAACAGAAGTTAATATTGATATTAATATTTTTTAAAACAATATTAAAACACATTATTTAATGGAAAGTTTTAGGTTTTCACCTGATAATACACCATTTCATGCTTTAGAATATTTTAACACTCACAGTGTCATATTTTATATTTATAAAGATGAAATAATAAACCAAAAATTTCCAGGCCAAAAACCTTTTGGCCTGGTCTGCCAAAAGGTTGCTGGTTCAAGTCCCGCCCGTGCGCAAAATGTTTGGTTTATTATTTCATCTTTATAAATATAAAATACACCATTTCACCAATCTTCATTTAAATAACTACTCCAGTCAGTAGCACCTAACTCGTCAAAGGTATTTTTTATTTAATGAGGACAAATACAGAGTACAATATATACAAAAACAAAAAATAAGGCTTTAAAACTTATAAAGGTCTAGATCGTAATCCAAAACAAGTTTTCCTAGCATATTTAAAATATCAGAAAAAAATAGGTTCGAGTTAGGTGAAACAAATAATAAATACATTAAAAACGGTGCATGACAAAACCTTTACAGTAATTGGCAACCAGTGTGTACAGTGCAATTTTACTTTGTGATGAAAACATGTTCATGCATCTAATAAACTAAATAACAAAAACAATGGCAAAAAAAATGCAATCAAACTGAAAAGAGTATTCTATACTAAGTTCCAAAGAGGGATTTAAGACTCTTCTTGAAAAAGTTTGGACTGAATCATTGTATAACCGACACATGCGGACAATCGGATTGTAGAAAGATAAATAAATAAATAAATTATTCAGTTTCAAAAGAACAATAACAAATCAAAGAGCTTCCAAATTAACACGTAGGTACAGTAGTTCTTTTGCCTGAACTGGGTTTGACCTGTATCTCAGGCTAAAAAGAGCTAACAAATAAGAATATTAGGATTTTAATAAATTAACAATAATTGATGATGTATTTTTCTGATACACCTTTAATGAAAAAAGTTTAGGATGTCAGATATAAACAGTGTTAAAATTAATAGGCGAGAGAAGTGGTGGTGAATCAACAATGGAGTTTAGTATTTTAGGTAAAAATATAAGATCAGACTGTTGTAGTCTTGCTTCGGGTAATCATATTAAATTTAACTTATCTGTACCTATCAGTCGGCAGTTTCCTAAGAAGGCCTTGTCTAAATGAGAGAGTTCTCAGAAACATCCTTTGTACCGATTCAATACGGTCAGAGTGAACTGAGACCAAACAATTGTTTGGAGCAATTGCTCCGTATTCTTAGTTGCTTTTTACGAGAGTATGATATAGATAGACAACAGTTTGTGGGTTTTTAAAGTCCTTTGTGTTCCGCATTATAAATCCCAACATGCTTGATTCTTTATAAAAACGCGATTGTAATGGTCTCTTAAAGAAAGTTTTTCATTGAAAATTTTTGTTATGGAATTGGACTTTACACTCGTAATAATCAATTGAGGACGGTGTATGTGAATGCTTCCCATTAACCTTTATGATCTGATCATTGCTGTCGAGGATGGCGAAGACCTTGCACCCTCGACGCCTGGCGGAGCACCTCCAACGACGACTCTTGCAGTGACTGCTGTGGTACGACTTGTGGAAGGTATGCCCATCGATGATCAAGCGACAAGAACCGTCGTGCAGCAACAGAAACTTTGCTGAAAGAATTAGGACCTGATTCGGTTCCTCAGGATATATCCTTGGTAGCTATACTAAAGGACTGTTCATCTCATTTTCTCAAATTCACTTAAATGTGGTGAAACTGGTATAAGAAACTGTACCGATATAATCAAAACGCACTTTTGTATTTGCAAGCGTATATTTAACTACAAACTAATTTATAATTATTATTTTATACTCATATTTATTATTCGTACTGTAGGTTTTTTTATTCTTTTATTTATTTAGGGACTTTGACATGAACGTACGTGAGTCCCATCATACCCTAAAACATCTATATTCACAAAATAAAGAACTTGAAAAAATATTCATCATTGATGGACTCATCAACTACTGAAACCATATAACCATATTCAGTGACTACTGAAACAATATTACATACAAGTTTCGCAGCGTCTGCTGCAGGTTGTCCTAAAATAGTTTAAAAAATCCCAACACCCGATGTTGAGATTAAACACGATTAAAGTTTGGCACGACCGAGTTAGAAAGGCAAAGGGAAGCGCTTACTACCGACCGGGTGTTATGGCAGGGGATCATGGTCCAATATTCACCGTCTTGGTTTATTCATATATAGTTAAGTACAATCTTAACCTTACATATCGCGATTCAGTCTCCATACTTCGACTATAGCGCCATCTAGCCGTGTCAAGCTGAGCCAGCTTATTGCGATGATATGCAGTAACAGTGGTCGATCATAGATGTCGCTTCGAAAGTATAAATAAGGCGAGTTGCATTCTGAGCTGACTATTTTTTAATGTAATACCCGTCCTTTGTGATGTAGTAGGGAGGAGGTTCGTGGTTATGGGTGATCTCCGCTTTAAGGATCTCCCCGTTGGTAGACACGTGCACGTGGGCTTTGCAACCTTTTTGCAACTTGGAACAGGCATACCTTAAAAACAATAATTTATGAAACTATCGTCTAAGTGCGATGCTTGTTTAAATTTGGAACAAAAAAGAGCTCACTAATTATTTAAATTAAAGGCTAGTAACCCACCTGATGCCGCCCTTCCTGATGTGACCATTTTTGCTAAAGGTATACCCGTTCATAATCAGTAGATTTTTACCGTTGGTTGTCGTAACGAGTTGAACTGAAATATAAATACGACGAGATATTTTCAATATTTATTTATTTATTTACAGTACGAACTATATTTGTTATTCAACCAATGGTAACGACATACTTAATTAGTTGAGTCAACAATCGATCATGAGCGAGAGGAATCTATAAGGAGACTGACCAAAGTTATATGGAAGCTCGGCCAATAAAGACTGCGTTCTTATAAAAAGAATAGAAAGAAAAAGATTTTATTAATTATTAACAAACATATTGAAACAAGCTCACAAATAATATATCATGATAACATACACAATCACGTGACGAATTACTCAACAAATTGACGTAAAACCAATGGAAATATTTTATTTAAAACCACGGAAAATTTATTATTTTTGATAAATTACGAGTATTAAGGGTATTCAGCGGAACTATTTGTCAACCACGGGAAAGACTTTCATATTTTCTAGTGTAATATTTTTTTTTCTATTCAGATTCATTTATTTGCTTAAACAGCATAATGTATTTTGACGGAGTGCATGCGCTGAGCGAACCTCAAACTTAAGGCGGATTGAGGGAAACCGCGGAGGTTTTAGTGGGTAAACCTGGACGAACGAAGGCAGTTCCACATTTAAACCCACTGCCCTCATCCGGGCCGTTCGGCCGGATGAGGGCAGTGGGCATAAAGCATTTCAGGCCGGAAATGTTTTATGCTTTCCCAATGCATAAAACATTTCCTCTGCGGAAAAAAGGTACATAAAGTGGTACATACAAACAAAGTCAACGTTCTCCCAATTTACCAGAATAATTTGAAATCACAGACTCCAGTAACGTTTTCTCTGATTTCTTTATTTTTTATTTTTAACACAGCTGAAGACTGAGAAATTCGGCAATACTTCGTTAGATTTTGATATAATACCCAGCTTTGGTGCGGACGTATTTCGTTGGGAGGTGGTTGTGGTCCGCCTGTGCTTGCTTTATCTTGTTATGGCCATCAACGTGCAGCCAGGCAGGGCAGCTATGAGTCTTGGTCGAAGAACAGACGTACCGATTTCCCCCTCCTCGCAATTTTGAACCCTTGTAGTACGTGTAATTTCTAAAGAGTACTTTGGTTCCGCGTTGGGTGGTTATGAACTCAGCTAAAATTTTGCAAAATTCATCATTAAAAATGTGCTTTTTATAAATAAACTAGCTGACCCGGCAAACGTTGTTTTGCATTTATCAGGATTTAACTTTAAATATATTTAAAAAAATGTTTATTTTCATAAAATTAATTTTATATTTGCCATGAAATAAGGGAAATTTCAATCGAAGTACAGTTAAAAACACTATAATTATTAAGTTATCAAGGAGGATGAAAAATGATTATAAAAAATAGGGGTTGGTGATAAAAAAGTAAAAATTTAGGGTTGTATGTATTTTTTAATGCCACATTATAAAAAAAAACAAAATCTGTAGCAAAACGTATTAAACGATATGCTATCAAAACAAAGACAAGAATACATCCACTCCGCAATGGATGGCGACATGTACCTGAAGCACAACAAATAACCATACTGACAATGTTACTGCCTCTCCTTACTAGATGGCGCTGTACTGAGTTGACTCACGGTGGTACTTCGTTTCCTAAACATCATAAGACGACTGGACAAGATTACGAAGCTACCACTAAGCCTCACTATATGGCGTTGTATTTATTTAGCTCGCGGTAGTATTTCGTTACTACACAATCATAAGACGACTGCACACAACTTACAAAGCTACCACTACGCCCCGCTAGATGGCGTTGTACTTATTTATCACGCGGTAGAATTTCGTTGCCATAATATTATAAGACGACCGGACATAACATTACAAAGCTACCACTACGTCCTACTAGATGGCGTTGTATGTAGTTGACACGCGGTTACGATTCGTTTGCCTTTTAGAATAAGAACCCTAGACGCAAATTGTAAGGTAACTCTGTTCTCACTAGCTTTAGCGCTCAATAGCAGCACGTCCACTGGCTCTAACTACTTGTGACCTTTGGATGTCTCTATTCTGCCTATTGTCAGGTAGCTCAGGACTACTCAGGAGTTATCCCGCGTACATAAGTAAATGTACTATTATTGGTTAGTTGTGTGTATAGAAGTTATTGACTAACATCTGCTCAGATATTAATGAAATAATGAATGTTCTGATATTAATGGTAACTTGTAGTGTATGGAACTTATAGACATTTTAAACTGTTTAGAAGTATTTGGTCACTTTGTCTGCTCCAATATATCTGACGGCGACTGTACCTTATAATTTGTGACAGGCTTATGAAGAAGATGACATTTTTGCGAAGGTGACTTCTTAGGACGTTAGCAAAACGAAGTTATCTTGAGCATTATTTTTCATATCCTTTTTGCAATACCTACACTAACGTAATACCCAGCTTTGGTCAAAATAAAAGGCGTCGGAGTATGATTGTGTTGTGTCTTGGCGCGCACTATGTCGTCATTATCATCGACTAAAAGGTACGATGGACATCCATATTTCTTTTTTGAGGTACAAATAAATCGGCGTACACCACGACTTATTCTTTCCTTAAAGTACGTGTATTCGTCAAATATCAACAGTGTGGTCCCACGGGCAGTTTCGACAAAGGTAGCTGCTGACAAAATCAAGAGTCATAATCATGAAAGGAAATTGATTCGCTTTGACAGTTGGGTTAGGTTTCCGAGTAAAAGAGGAATCGAATCGAATACATGTATCATACTATACGTGTCTTGGAAATTATATTTATAAAAAAAGAAAAGATTGCTATATTTACATTTAGTAAGGCACTTCAATCAAGTGACAGCCATTTGCACGAAAATAGTCATTCTACGCGCGACATACCTTGTGTAATTGTGTTCATTACGAGTTAAAACAATATTTTTTATTAATTTACTAATATTTCATTTTAGGGACCCTTTGCAAGAGCTACAGTACCGGATAGCTCCACGCATCAATAGTGACGAATAGTAATAAATAAATAAATATCCTTTGGACATTCCCACACATCGCCATCTAGCCCCAAAGTAAGCTACTCAAAGCTTGTGTTATGGGTGCCAGACAACGGATATAATACTTAAATACTTTTTGTTTGTAAATACATACATGATATACATAGAAAACACCCAGACCAATACAAACAGACATGTTCATGCACACAAATGTTTGTATTGTGCGGGGATCGAACCCGCAACCCGCTGCGTAGTAGGCGATTTCTCGACCACTACACCAGACGGGTCGTCAATATGTAGTTATATATGAAATTAAAATACCTACAGCTAAGATGAGTACATAAATGCACCACCGACAAAAAATTCGCGACTAAATTCGACCAGATAAACAACAAATTCATTAAAAACTTATTTAATTTTTAAAAGCATACATTATCAGTATATCATATCACATCATTTAAAAGTATTTTTTCTTACAGCGAAGCATTGTGAATTCGTATAGGTGACAGGTAGTAGTTAGAACAAATAGTCAAGAAAGACTAACTTGATCTTCTGCTACATGCAGATCCTTTACTACAGTCCATTTTTATTTGCTAGACGCATATTGTAAACAATCTTAAAAAATGTTTTTTTTTTTACCGAAATTATTAATTTTAAAATACGATAAACTGAAAACTTACAACTTACATAATTTATTCATTGTTGAATTCAGAGATATTTTTAAAACAAATACAATTTTATTCACAGATATAATTTTAAAAGTTTTTAACAGATTGTTTACATAACTAGCAAAGTAAAACGGACTTTACATTATGTCATTTTTTTCTCAAACCCTTTGAGATTTTTTATAATAATAATTATACAGAACCAGTTTATACCATAAACCTGTCATTTTAGTTAACGTTAAGATTCTTTTACATGAATGTCGGTGAATCGTGGTTGTGTTCGTTCCGAACCAGTAATATGGCGTCTTTTTTACTAACATGGAGGTACACCTTGCAGCCCGTAGTGGTATAAGAGGTGCATATGTAACGGTATCCACCATTTTTTTTCACCTTAGTTGTTTTGAAGAACGTGTAATTTTGGTACACCAGCTTCCTTGTGCCACGGCCGGTTAAGATGTAGCTCGCTGAAAAATTCAACCAAATTAGTATTTTGTAGTGCCTTTAAAGTACATATAATGAATTTGACAGCTTCAAATAGTTCTAGCTCAATATTATAGAGATTCTGCATTATTGTATAATATGACAAATATGTGTACATTTATAAATAAATAAATATTTGACATGACACCAATCACATACATTGCTCTGATCCCAAAGTAAGTAGCCAATGCACAAGTGCATTGGCTGTTACTTTGTTATGGAAATCAGACACAAGGGTGGTACCACAACACCCAGACCCGGGACAATATAGAAAATTATGATTTCTACATTTACTCGACCGAGAATCGAACCCGGAACCTCGGAGCGGCGACGCTTTGAAACCCAGCGTGCTTAGCCACTACACCACGGAGGTCGTCAATTTATGTTCTTTCAAGTAAGTACACGACTTGTCTATCTATAAGAAGCATCAAAGAGTTCTGTATTATCTGCTCAATTTTAGCTTAGAGCAAAAATGAGTGGAAGGGATTTCTCAGCTATGTATTACCTAATAACATAAATTGCACTTTTGATAAATTGCAACATTAATGACGACACGCAGCCTACGAGTTAAAGAAAGCACTGGCGAAATACACCAGACTTGCCAATGTGTCTGTGGCCGAGTGGTATAGGAATGCACCCGGATGGCGTAAAGGTGCGGTTGAGATAGACTCGGGGCAAGGCAGCCGCTCGACCTTAGGCCGCCCGATTGGAGACGCTGCCTGAACCTGCCATATGTTGTCGTTTTTTTTCGCACTAACATTGAGAATGGTTTAGAGTATTTTCAACACTCATAGTGTCATATTTTATATTCATAAAGGTGAAATAAGAAACCAAAAATTTGCTAATATTGAGAAGCCTCAGGCCGAGCCGTGCACTTGGTGGAGACGGGCGTCTCTTTAGGTCGCTTTACATTTCTTCTTCTTCTCGAATCAATGGCAATTAAACTTTCTGCGCCCAAAAAGATGCAACATCAATGGCCTTCTGGTTGGCGCTGAAAAGGTCCTGTTGCGTGCAGGTGGCAGGAGAGGTAGGGCACGACATTAAGTGTGGCATAGATTATAAGGCGCCACACTCGCACGTGTCGTCGCTACACTGGCTTCGGAGCAAGGTGAGACATACCTAACCTTAATCTGCAACCTGCAACGTGCCTCGTCTATGCCTCGGAGTGGGCAGCCTTCTACTTCAAATCGACACCTTTAGACACAAGGTTCGATTATTTGTCAGACACAGTTGCTTTTCACAAGTGTAATTTATGTTATTAAGTTTGTATAGGTATCTCTTTAAAAACAAAAAGTAAAATTATATATTACCTGTTCCCAAACAAGTGGAGTCGTGCTGTTCTTCTTCTTCTTTGATATATTTGCCATCCTTCGTCAAAGCATAGCTCGGGGGTGGGTGTACGTGTTCGCCAAAGGTATTTGTTATAACGTTATATTTGTTCACGTGAAGGTAAGCTCTGCAGCCCGTCTTTCCTATGCAAGAACAGACGAAGCGGGTACCTCCCCTGCGCAGTCTTCCACCACAGTGGTAAGTATAATTGTCAAGAAGCAACAGAACGGTACCCCGGACAGTCAGGATGAATTTGGCTCCGCCTAGAACAAACAAATCGGATATCAGAATATTGTTTTTTGACGTTGTTACCGGGTGCATACCGATCTCATCCCATTGCTGTGGAGAATCATAGGGCCTATATTCAGCAATGGACGCCCTTTGCTCTGATAATGATGATGATGGTCACCACGAGGTAAGTAAAGAATTCTTAAAATCCCCAATTTTATTTATTTTTTAAGAGTTTTGACTACTTCTTATCTATGTCTGTTGATATTTTCATTGGTTAGGTAATATAAATATGATATCACTAGCGGTCCCCCTCGACTTCGTCCGCGCGTTTTGAGTTTGCCTCCCATCCCGTCATAAGCTATCCAACTTTTTTTTTCCAGATCAGTCCAGCAATTCCTGCGACTAGCACGCTTAAATAAACAAACTCTTTAGCTTCATAATATTAGTATATAATTATTATGACAGCAGAAATAGGTATAAAAACAAACATTTTTAATTCATCGAGATCATATTTTATTACTTACTATATTGAGATCACAATAAATAGGTGTACAAGTACTAATAATATGTTTACATTTGTGTTCTAAAAAAGTAGTGTATAGCACGCACAAAAATATTAAAACCTGGTTTTAATATACATAATTTAAAATTATTGCACATTAAGAATATGACAAATCCTTAAAAAAATAAAACATTTGCAGTCATAATCGGGAAAGCACTAGCTAATGCAAATATATATTAATTGATACTTTACATTTCTTCTTATAAATTGCACTAGTAAAAAAAAACTGTCTCAGGCAAGGAATCGAACCAGGTGTCGCCTGGACAGCATAGGAACCTAATCATATTAGCGGTTTGCGAGCGGATGCCGGGCGGAACGTGTGCGCAGCGAACAATCCGCAAATCGTTGCCGTAGAGTGAAAACCTCGGAAGTGCATTTTTACTTATTTTTTTATTATTACATTATTTGAAAGAAAACCTCGCGACGCACATTCTAGTTTAACTCACACGCTCATCTGATAGAAATTTCGCTATCTATGACGTTCAATGAGAACATCGTATTCGCTCGCGTGAACTATAATCTGGTGTGATTACCTCGAGATGACAGGTCGGAGCATGTTAAAATCGTGAAAACAGACGTTCAAAGTGCATATACATTATTAATGACGATTGAACTAACTTTAGTTTTACTCACAATAACAATTAAAACAAAAATCTACGTAGTACAATTATTTTTCTCCAAACGGTTTTTTTCACCTCCTATAAAGTTTACTCAAAAACACATACGAGGTTTTCACTCTACGGCGACGAAATGCGCAACGAATTTGTTGCGGAAAACGAAACACGCGTCGAGGCGTCCACAACGAATTCGCTTCGCATCCGCGAAGTCTTTAGCTAGGCAAAGGCTTACGCCCGGCCGGCATCTACTTGCCAACAGTGTGATAAGGCTCTAAGAGCCATGCCACACTGGCGGATTACAAGCGTTTTCAAAGCGGAGCGGCCACGTAGCGAACACGCCTTGAGTGAGCGGCAAACGATACACTCAGTAACAGAATGGATACCGACCACGAAATACTGCTGTTAGCTTTGAAGATATTGGGAGATTTCAATAACAATCAATCGACTGAATGAAAGCGACTACAATGTCGGTATGTATGGTTTTGCAAAAGAATAAAAAATCGTCAACACTATTTTATTCTTACCTGCGTATGTCAAGACTTACATTTTATGAGTTGTTACACCTGATTCAAAGTGACATGAAACATAAAGACAAACACTTAATATTAGCGGTATACGGTTACGGCTACGTCCGCTAGCATTCGTCACTTTGTAACATCTAGCGCCGGAGCGGGGTTTTCGGTATGCGAGTGTACAAAATGGCGGCCACGCTTCTCTCCGCGGCGAAATCGTTGCGTATTTGCTGCGCAGTCGCGACGTTTTCAGCGTGCACACGCGACGTGTTCGCTGCGTGGCCACTCCGCTTTAAAAACGCTTATAAACCGCCAGTGTGGCATCTCTCTAAGGCACTCGTTCAGATTCCATGTCTGATACAGTTGATTTTTAAAAGTGCGATTTATAATATTTGATATTGATTGTTTTAATACGTATAATTAATTTACTTGCAAGCTCGTGACGCTTTCTAAAATATTTGATGTTGACCCTAAATTACATACTAAATAAATAAAATTCTTGATTATCCGCCTGCTACGGCTTATCATTTAATTTGTGTGGTGTATAATTTTACAAATATCACAAACCATTTGCTAAGATTACTTTCTTCTACTCTCAAAGTGAATTGTTTACAGCTAACAGCAAAAGCAATAACACGGTTGCATTGAAAATGTACTTATACAACAAGATACCACCGACTACTAGGAAAACTGTACATTTAACATATCATATTTACATAACAAGATCACAGCTTCAAATATACGATTACCTATTCTTTGGAAATTCACAGTCGAAAAGTCTTTGTGACTTGTCTTTACCCATTCGCTTGTTTAGAACACAGGACTTAGATTGTTAATCATTAATTCAATGATTCAAGGTGAAACTATAGTAGCGACTTTAATGCTACTTTCATACATACATTAAATCTTCTTACGTAAGATCGAGGTCACTACCACTTTTTAACGAAAATCGTTTACACATACGACACTAAAACTGACATCACTTCAAACAAAATATGACGTTAGTTGAAAGCGATTCTGGCTTTTAGTGCGGTCGTGAACTCGAAAGTACATTACAAATCGGCCAACAAAAAACGTCTGCTCTATCTCTCTCTCTCTTGTATAGTCATCTTTCTTTTCTTCAACTTAATAAGCACTGTGCGTGTGTTCCATATTACTTCTTACAATGGTCATATCATCTGCCAAGTGGAGGTATGCCTTACACCTGTGCCACCGGTTCTTCGTACAACCCCATCTGAACCCACTGCGGGTCCTACTCTGCTTGTAGTAGGTAAAGTTGCGGTACACCAACCGCTCCTTGCCGCGTGCCGTCATGAATATGTTCACTGAAATGTCATATTGTTAGTCTTTAGGTAAAAGGCGCCAAATGGTCGCCATTTTGCAAAAAAGTGAATGTGCATGGTCTATGGTGCGTTTTTATTTGGTTATGTAAATATAAATAAAAGTTATGATACGAGATGTAACAATTAATACATATAAAATAAATAATTAATAAGTTGTTGACCCATAATTTAATTTGTTAAAATAGTTTGAACTACATTCGTCTAATTAAATACAATCTGTCAATAACATAGTATTTGGATTCAATAGGTAATATGTTATAGATTTAGATTAAATAAATAAATAATAAATAAATAAATTTATTCTTCACCAAAAGATTACAGTATTTAAAGTGATCGAGGTCACCTTTTAAGCAAAATATGCCTGTGACAGGTGACTTCGCTCTTCCATAACTACAGTTACACTATATGGTTTTATTCTAAGTTGCTAGTAAATTGTAACAAAAATAAGTTGTATTTTTATAAATTATTATTAAGAGATATACTTTTAATTTAATACTATAAACATTATTTAGGGCCATTAAGTGGCTGTTATTCTAGAGATCAATACTACAAAAAACAAAATAATAA
Source organism: Pyrausta purpuralis (assembly GCA_963924145.1). Lineage (NCBI taxonomy): Eukaryota > Metazoa > Arthropoda > Insecta > Lepidoptera > Crambidae > Pyrausta > Pyrausta purpuralis. The sequence continues at coordinate 29,799,574 of OZ001643.1, forward strand.
GCCCGTCATATGTCTGCCTTAAAAAGCAGTTGTGTGTGTATGTGTGTGTGTGTGTTTGAGTGTGTGTGTGTGTTTGAGTGTGTGTGTGGGGGGGGGGGGTGCGTATGTGCGCGTGCATGTGTGTGTGAGTGTGTAAGTAAATGTTTGGTGTTTAATATCCTATACTGTGTTTGAGGAAAACTAAAAGTTTAACAAAACATATTACTGTAAAAATACATTATCTTCATACGTGTACAAATTATTAGATAAGGTTGTTTTAGATAATGTATCGATCTCTCAGGTACTTTAGCATTAGTATTCTATCTTCTTTGATTTTAGTCGTCACAATCAGTAATACTCGTACATCTTATATATACATATACATAAATATATAAAAGAAATTAGTGTTTGTAACACTATTTATATCTCAAGAACGGCTTAACCGATTTGGCTGAAAATTGGTCAGTAGGTATCTTAGAACCAGAAAAAGGACATAGGATACTTTTTATCCCGTTTGACGTGGACGGGGCGGAACGGTTTTCGCTGGGACCGTTTTTAAATTTACGGGGTTGGGCGGGCCGGGGCTGAAGGCGAAACAAAATTCGCTGGCTCCGCAAGTATTTCATTAAGTAAGTTTAAAGTATTTCCCGGTTACCGTCACCGAGTATTTCGGCGGAGTATGACTATGATTGTTGACCATCTTCTCTGTGGTGAGATTTGAGTCTACAACCAAGTATACTTTGCAGGGGTGCTCTGTGCATTTCCACCTAAACTTGCCTGTCTTGCGAATGGGACCCGTATTGTTGAAAGTCTGGTTCATAAATTTTATAATCTTCTTCCCATTTATCAGCGTTATAAGTTTGGCGATATCTGGGTAAGTTAAAATACTATATTTCAATAACCTTGAAAGTTTTGAAAAAGGAACAAAATTGAACCTACTTTTGCGATACCGATACTTCTATTGATGGGTCAGATAAAGAAATGGTACATGTTGTTTTTATAATTCTATATTTTCATATATTTTCCAGTTTTTGTCCGAATGTAATCTCTGGGTGCATGAGTGTGAGTGTGAGTCTTAGAGCTACTCAGAACGTTCATCTCATGATCCAAATGCAGGTATGCTGGGCAAATGGCGGAATTTGTACAGGGCCATCTGGTTGCTGCTCCTTTCTTCACTGAACATCTCTTGAAGAAAGTGTAACCTCTATAGAAGAAGACTTGCTTGCCATTCAGGAGTTCGATCAGCTCACCTATAAATTTTAAATTTAATCTTAAAATAAAAGGTTTACGAAAAATCACACTTTTAAATACGTCTCTATCGTGGCCGCTTTTACAATGGCGTACTGATCTTTTTAAAGTCTTTACAACTGTCATTATCGTACCTACTCGCAGTAAGTTTTATTATACTGTGATTTTTAATTAGATAGATCAGAATGATAGCTTCAATGGAACTTTTATTTTTTTAATGTTACAAGCATAGTATCAATAGTGTTGGAACAATTCAATTGTACACGATGAATTGATCTTGTGGTATGAATATTCAATAATGTTTTTTTACTCATTTGTATAAACAAATAACATGAAGCTTTAAATAATCGTAACACATAATTTGTAACGAGTGAAAAAATCGAGGTAATTTATCTTGCAATACCAATATTCTTTTATGATTTTACCTATACCGAATTTTGAAACTTGCTATAAAAAACATTTTGAAATAATGATGGTAATTGCATGAAACATGATTTTTATAAACTGATTTTATTTTAATATTTTTTTGAATATAATAAAAACAATTATTAAATGAAATTGAAATTTATATTATTTAGGATGTACGGTACGTAACATTTTAACCCCTTTTCGCATTCAAGACCATATATGGACGTTGAAGTTCATGATTTTTTTATGCGCTAATGATACCAATATATCTCATTTAAGAACTCAATTACATCAGAACCTGATTTTCATCGTTATTCGGAACGTTAATCATTTGTTCCTTGCAAATTTCATTTGCCAAATATTTTAAAGGTTTTGTTTAACAATTAAATGTATTACTTAGTTTTTCGTAACACCGTGCACAATTTCGTCATTTAGGCCTGTTTTCTAGGATATGCCCTGAAGTTTTGATTTGTCTAAAAGTTCCTGTAATAAAAAATAAAGTTTTTTTTGACTTGCAAGTACGGATATGCCACAGCCAAATTATACGATACGATACGATACGATACGATACGAAGTACTATTCAGCCAGGATCAAAGCCTGATCCGGTAAAACCGGCACACCAAATAGCACGATTTTTAGAAGGAGGGACACGCTCCGGGATGGGAGAGGAGACCGACTAGCCGGAGCCTATCGGCCACAACCACCAAGATATGCATCGAGTGTGGTCTAGGAATATAGGGAGAAAGACGGGTTAATTAGAAGGGCTGAGCGTTGATGAGGTGGGCGATCTGCCTTGGTGGATACGCGTAGTTCTTTTAGATCTTTTTTGGTCCTTTGGTTCGGTTATATGGTCTATACACTGTTTTGACACATATGTATTGCAGTGGCGCGTCTGATTTCTAAGTTGCTGCATTTCACCTTATTCTGACTGACGTCCTTTTAAAGCTCTATCAAAGTTAAAGGTTTCTAGCCTCTTCTTTTAGCTCGATGTGCTCCTTTGACTTTGGTCATTGTGTCTGTCGTACGCTTATCGCTTGATGTGCTGTTCTGACATTGCCCATTATACCTCTTGTTCGCTTGTAGCTCTCTGCGCTCAGATGTTGATTATATTAAGTGTCATTCGCTAATAGCTTGCTCCCTCAACGTAGACCATTGTAGCTATCGTCAGTTATTTCAGCTTGCTGCGTTCCTTTAGCGTAGACCATTTTAGATGTCGCCAGTTTTTAGCTCGCTGCCCTACCTCAACCTTGACCATTGTAGCTGTCAATTGTTAGCTCTCTGCACTCCCTCAAAGTAGATCATTGTAGCTGTCGTCAGTTTTTAGATCGCTGCGCTCCCTCAACGTTGATCGTTGTAGATGTCATCCATTAAGACTCGCTGCGCTTAATTAAAATTGATCATTGTAGCTGTCTTCTGCTGATGGCTCGCTGTGCTCCGCCGCTGGTCCTTGTAGTTCGCTTTACTCCACTACTAGTAGTTTACTCTTCTACTAGGCTAATATTATGTAGCTGGTTCCCAATCCTAGTCGGTGTAGCCAGCTTGTGCTTTCCTTTCTTAAGCACCTGCTTCAGCTATATATATTTTTATTGTTTGTTGAGATGCTAGAAAACTTTTCGCTTCATGATCACTGATCTACACTCTAAATCAATTAACACAGCACATATGCAAGAAACCACTAGCACGAGATGCGACACACATTCTATACACACGCACAGACACATATAATTAAAACACAGTTTTATTATTACACGGTCACATTGTTTTCTGCAATTTAGGGCTGCATTTTTGATTCTACAGATTTGATGACGACTTTACAAGAAACCACTTGCACGTCACACATTTTATACACACGCACAGACACACAAGATTAAAACACAATTTCATTATTACACTAACACATTGCTGCTTTTGTTTAGGGTAGCTCATAGTGTGTTAAGGATTGCATTTGACTCCTTTTTTCGATCCTGCAGATTTGATGACGACTTTACTTGCTATGTAAAGATGTCTACAACCTAAAAGAAATATCAGATTAGTGCAAAACATGCCCGTCTCGATAGCAACTTGTATTTATTTAAGTAGAGATAGGCGATAGTAAGATGCCAAGCAAACTTATTGGACTGTGCACGTGTTCGTTGTTATTTCGAAGGCTTTTCGAAATGTTCTAGAGTCTATTTTAGGTGTGTTAATGGTTATTGTTTTATTTGGTTGATATTCCCCGGCTTAGAAAGTTTCTCAAGGTTTTAACAATACACATTTTATACTCCTCGTCTTGTTGATGTTGTTTTGAATACTGTGGATTTTATGATAATAGCCGGCTTTCATGCACATGTTTTGTAGTTCTGCTAGAGCTATGCTATAGTCACGTGAATCATTTTTTTTCCTATGGTGTTCGCGGATGTTTTTAGAATAAATATGATATTTTCCAAAGTAAGGGGTTTCGTATATCGGGACGTGTTAATTATTTCGTTCGTTGATACGCTTTACGGGTGTTGCCGCTTTGCAATCACTCGTAGTTGTCTTTAGTTAAAGTTGGACTGGGCTCGTTAGTATTATTGGCTTTTGTTCTAGTAGGATCTGGGTTCTTATTGGTATACGTTTGGTAAGGCGTTAGCTGTGCTATAATAAGTTTATGTCGTCAGATTCCCCTTTGATGAAGTTAAAGATGGTATTGCTGTTTGCTTTTGTCATTATATTTGTGGTGATCTATTTCCAGCCTTCCAGGTTGTCTTACAGCTTGATCTTCCAAAAGAAGTGTCGGTTACGATGAAACCGTCATTTGAGTCTATGAAGAATATTATTTCCAATTTGTTTCGTTTTCTGGAGATCGTCTTCATTCAGATAACCTATATAGGCGTTAAAGTCCCCCATAATTAGGAGCTTAGATATTGTTTCAGTAACTTTCGATGTTTTATTGGGTAGGGTTATTATGAAAATGTTTCTGTTATCTTGTATGATGGTGACTTTAATTATATTGGTGAGGTGTTTGATGTTGTGCAGATGTATTGCGGTATGCTTTCTGATAGCGATTGCTAATCCTCTGCTTTTGGTTGTCCCTGATATGTGTGTAGCATCAGAGTAAAGTCCCAAGCTTTGCCGTTGTTTTGGATATGTCGGGTTGTCTTTGTGTTGCAGCTGCAAGAGTTTTTCTTTGAGCTTTGTATGATGCGATGCTTTTTGTTTTGTTCCGTTTTCTTTAACTGCAGTGGGGTATAATGAATCAAAGAAGAGATAATGGCAGTTTTACGGCGCACATGTGCAAGTTTTTACCCTTCGAAGGTTCTTGGTATCTTGGGGTCGCTCTTGTTTAGGATGACAATGGCTATTGTTTTATTAGTGGCATTCCTTAGTTTAGAAAGTTTCCCAGAGTTTAAGCTCTTATTTTGTCCTGCTGTTATTGTTTAGAATAGAGTTGGCGTGTTATGCACGTGTTGGGGTAGGTAATTATATGATGCAATATTGTTTCTGCGAGGCGTTAAAGGTTACTTTTTGTCTAAGAATGACAAAAGAACAGGATGTTTTTTAACATTTAGAAATGCTGATAGTTTTAGTTTTATAGTACACAACTGTGTTCCCAGCTCGCGGTTTTGAAAGAAAATCTTTGTCTAGTTATTTAAGAAAGGTATTGTTTGTGTAATAGCTATTGCTTTTAAGGTAAACATTTTTTGTTGGCTGTAAACTTACGTGATCATGGGAATCTGTTCGAGTTTTACTTTTTTTAGATATAATATGCTACTAAGTTTCTAGAAAGTTTATGTTTTACATTAAATAACTTAATAAATAAATACTAATCAAGATAAGTAGGATATGTTAGTGGTAGGCTGTTATAGCCGTTCTAATACTTGAAAGGCGTTTAATGAACTATTTTGTGCCATGCTCCATTTTCCTGTTATTATTATTTGTCTGTCTAAGTAGTGTTTTGGGTGCCTTAATAGTATTTATGATAAGTCTGATTTACATGGTTGTGTATCCTTTTGCGTTTGGGTGTATTTTAGGATACTGTGAAATGGTGAATTGGAAAGCTTTTATTACAAGTGTTGTGTCACATTTAATTAACAATATGGAAGGGTCTCACCGAATTCGAGTCTCAATGTGGTCAAGCAGCGAGCTGGAGTTCGTTCTGGATTAGTGGTTGCGTTCTACGATGGGGAGCTGAGCTCGACTCGTTCTTAACTGTGGTCACACGCCTGAGATTCACGTACGCACGAACTCACAATATCTCTTCACTTGTACTGGCGAGATGTAAACTTTGTTAGGTTATTCTATAACAACAATTTGAACCACAAAACGACACTTGCGCTTGTAGGTGACCGAGGTTTTCTATAATACCTCGCCTCTTGTGCGTTCTTTACTACATTTTTTACTACCACACTTATTATAGTCTAATCGTGCTTCGGCGCTTTAATATCTCCACCAAAAACTCCGTATTAATCTCGGTTTGAAATTTGAATAAAATTTGAATAATGAATTCTTTTTATAACGACACGCGAAAAAAGACGATATAACCCGAAATGAATTTAATGCGCTTTTCCACGAAACCTAAACGCGAACCGCACTGAATTTAACACACTTCTCCACGTCACTTAAACGCGAACCGCACTAAATTTAACACAATTCTCCACGACAGTTAAACGCGAATCGCACTGAATTTAACACAATTCTCCACGACAGTTAAACGCGAATCGCACTGAATTTAACACAATTTTCCACGACAGTAAAACGCGAATCGCACTGAATTTAACACACTTATCTACACCACTTAAACGCGAATCGCACAGAAACTGACGCAGATCACCTTAACAAAATCACCGTAGATTTAATCTTAATATGGCACCTTCAGACAGAGTACACTACTGAAATTTGTCAAAAAAAAAAGTGTTATGCAACGATAACTTTATCACTTAGACTCGGATTCTGTATAGAAAGCTCTCCGCAAATGACGCCGTTAGAGAACAATGAGCGTTCAAACAAAAAGGTTTCTTGGGGTGCGGCCCGTTTGCAGAACACGTGTTGGACACAACCGCTCGCGACCGCTGACCAAAAAAGACTCCTCCGGATATGCCACAGCCAAATTCTTTCATTAATTCAATTTATGCTGAATGAATTAATGCATATTTATACACACAAACTCCGCAGTAAGAAATATATAAATCAACGATAAACTAAATTAAAATAGTTTTCAGTGAATAACGAAAACTGATGCAGTAGCGTGCACAACACTTTTTTTATTTTAATTTTTTATTTAGTATGGATTCGCTCTTGACTCCAGCCCAAGCCTAGTGCGACTAAGAAGAAGTCGAAGATGAAACGAGCTTGCCCAGAAGAAGCCTGTTCACTCGAACTTTGAAAAGATTCGGATTGTAATCCCTTGGAAACACCGACGCGGGCAGCGAGTTGCACTCCTTTGCCGTGCGCATTATAATGTTGATGAGAAGCGCTTAGTTCGAAACAGCGGCACATCAACAAGGTAAGGATGGTATCTTGCGCAGTGGTGGCTGTACCTTAAGTGCGCTCGTGCGCTGAACCACCAAATCAAAAGATTTAAACATTAAAAAATATTAAGTACTTCATCTCTGTTTTTAAATAACCATTTTGAATAGTTATTTTTAAAGATACAAAAACGTATAAAAGATTAAATCTCCAATTATGGTGAATCAGTTTGAGCGCTTTACTAAACTATTAAGACTTATTTTCCTGTAAAGACAAATTCTCGTGCGCTTCGGCGAGTGCACGAGGTCTGCTAATACAACTTGTAGCAGATACGAGTTAATACGCCTGACGCGTGAAACAAAAGATAATAAGTAAAGTACTTGTAAAATACCGTTAAGCTGGCAACCTTGGGGCGATGGGCTAAGCTACACTAAATGAAGTGACGCCGCTTACGCACCCACACAGTGCGGCAACAGGTCGATTCAGGTCCGTCGGCGCACTCAATGATTCGGTTTTTAACTCAGTGCGAGAGTGGTCTAATACGGCCCGCCACAGCATTTTAATGTTCACTACGTTTGCAACACAAACAGAAAACTATATTCATCTCTGTCATACTCGAAAAACAGTGAAGTTACACGTCAAGCACAGGCGGAACGAATATATATTTCTGGTAATCCTGGGACGATGATGGCCGTGTTAACCCGTGCAGCGTGCCGGATGCAAGGAAAAAAGTTCTACTTTGGAATTTAGAAATAAATACCAAAAATGTTAGTAAGTGCATAGAAAAAAATGAATACATACTCTTGACTTTCCAGAATACGGGAGAAGCTGGATTTCCGTTTGGTTTTGCATCTTTTACTCGTTTTTTCAGACTTTAAATTTGACATATTTGGCTTCGTATATCTTCCGGTCATAACAATTCTGGCTGGCTTGGTATGCATCGAAGGTTACTTTTTTGCTTGCTCTAAAAATGCACCCAGCACGTTTCTACAGTACTACTAAACATGACAAATTATTCCTGGTGTTGGTAGCGTAAATGATGCTGATATTGATTCAGATTGTTATGATAATTGTAATCTAATTTTGAAATTTTATTTCTAATTGCGGTCTCGTCAGTGGTACGTGGTACAAGTAAATTGCTTTTTTTACATGCTTGACATGTTTCTTGAAAATGCTGGTTGTTATGCCACCGAATCAATGAAGTTACATATATTTATATTTATTATTTTAAACTCACCGTTTTCGAGCACATGCAAAAGGCAGGGAAAGCTGTTGCAACCAAAATACATGGTCGCTCTAGTATGCCTGCATCACCAGTACCCGCGAAAAAGTCCCGAGTAACTCCAGCCAGACATCAAGATATGCCTGGATTTCGTGTGTTCTGATAGGATTAACCAACTAATTTGGAAGTAAATCTTTTATATTTTGTGAAAATGTTACATATTTTGTTTCAATGACCAACGAAATTGTTTCAAAGAATTTCACGAAGAATGAATAAGTTTCATAAGTGCATACGAAGCCATATATGGCGTCCATTAATATTAAAAATCAGAGTATAACTACTACTTTTAGATATAGAAGCTATGCCAAGAAAAAAAAGTCGCAATTATACGCACATGACTATGAAATATTCCTTGACATTTGAATTTCAAATATGAAACACACGAATTTCAAAAATCATGAAATTCGTGTGACGTTATTTATGGATGACTCCTTATAGGGCGCAAGCGAAGCGAACGGTTAAACAAAAACATTATTTTTAAAGTACGAGTATATACACTTTTTATTGCTATACATTAACATATTTCCCATCATAAGTCCGTACGTAGTTTCTCGGTGCATGAGTGTGGTTAGGTTTAGAGCTCCTCAGCACGTTCATTTCGTGGTCCAAATGGAGATAAGCAGGACAGTTGATGGAACTTGTGCAGCTCCACCGTGTTGCTGTACTACCCTTGACTGGATATCTTTTATAGAAAGTGTAGCCCATGTACAGGTAGTTTTGCTTCCCACTGGGACGTTCGATAAGCTCACCTAAAAGGAAAGGTTAGTCTTTCTACTATACTCTGATTTTTAATTAGATAGACCAGAATGACAGCTTCAATTGATTTTTTTATTTTTTAATGTCGCACCAGTAGTGTTGTAAAAATTCAATAGTAAGTGATTAATTGAATTTGTGATATGAATTTCAAATAATGTGATTTGGCTCATTACTAAAAAAGACATGTAAAACGTGACCCTAAGCTATAAAAAACGTAATACATAAAACAGTTTTTGTAAAGAGTAAAAAAATCTAGGTACTTTTCCTTGAAAAAGCAATATTCTTGTATGATTTTACCTATTATGACTTTTTACTACTTCTTATAAATAATTAATTAGAAATAATAAATATATTTGATTGAACATGTGTAAAAATTGATTATATTTTTGAAGATATTTTGTAATAACACTTTTAATAATTCACACTATGAAACTTCTGCGCAACTCAAATTTAAACTAAAACTATTTAATTTTATAATCGATCAAGTACAATGATTGAATCTAAATTGAACTTTTCGATTATTTAGGAACAACACTATTTTTAAATTACGAGAAAGTGGCATCCCACCAAATGTCATTTTGGTCTATCTAATTAAAAATCAGAGTATAAATATGTTTCTAGTAATTGCCGGCTAACTAGATCAATATTGAGATACCAGTGCTGCCGATAAGTAGCAACTTACATATGTCGCAGCTATCTGGATAAAACAGCCAATTAATTGAATGCCTAGGCAGTTCATTAAACGCTGGTATTCAATGAAAGAGCAAAAACGATGACTATTTAGACTAGAAACACTCAAGGTTTAACGACTTGGCGTATTGACATTAATGATAGTTATCTCTGTGAAGATGACTGACCTTGATTCAGCCAAAAATAAATTAAAATGTAGTTCAAAATATGAAAATAACTGGCTAAAATCAGCCTATACGTTACTATAGTGTTGCGTTTTATCACTTGGCTAGTTGAAGTTCAGCCAATTAATTGGATGCCTACTCATAATTAACTGCCTAGGCATTCTATTAACTATCTGATTTAACCATATTACTACGATATATACATAGTTGGCGTAATGATACAATAAAGGCGCGAATAAAGCATAGTGGCAAAATACATATACGAACTACTATATATGGTGTGCTACTAGATTGAGTAAACTAAAAAAAATTGTAATATATCTGTCCAAATGTCGGCTTATTTATTAAAAAATGCACTAAAAATGAAAAAACAAGGCAAATGTGGGCTATAACACCTTAACTAAATACTTTCAAGGTGCCACATGCGGTGATAAACGTATCCTTAATGTAGCCCGCTGGTATAAGCTACCGCTGTACAAAATTTTATTCAAATTGGTCCAGTCACTTCGGAGTTTAGCTCGTGCAAGCAGACAGACAAACAGATAAACAGACAAACAGAGAAATAATAATTAAAAAAAACTGGATTAGTCCTATTACACTGCTTACTCGTCCTGACTAATACACGTAAAATATTTTTTTACGTGTATCGTACAGAAATTCGACCTCTACAATTTTATTATATGTATAGAAAAAGCTTTGCTTAGCCAATGTCACAAAAACAGATACATACGAGTATTATTAAATCAAATATTAAAGCCAATTTCATCATATTCATCAACGATAACCTTTCGCCTGAATTTTGGTGGATTGTGTTCCTGTAGATTTTTACTGTTATACTTTAATATATTTCCCAGAAGGAAGCTGGTGTAATTTGGCTTCTTTTGGTAGATGGTTGTGGTCAATTTTGGAGCTGCTCAAAATATGAAGTCGTTGGTTCAAGTGTAAATACGCGCCGCACGTTGCTTTGCTACATTTCCATCTGGTAGCTTGTTTCTTTTTGATGTCAGCTTGTTTGTAGAACTGATAGCCATGTAAGAGATACAGCTGCTTTCCGTACACTAACCGTAACATTTTATATTTTATTTTTATCGTTTTGGTGCGTTAACTGGCAGGTAAGTGTTATTTATTTTAAAAATGCATGCACAGAAGAATTTCATTAAAAATAAAATTCATTATCATTTTAAAAGTATTTATACTCTATATTTAATATCAATACATGTAGTTCAAGGTGTTGCCCCTTAGCACTAAGCTGCTTGTTGTGAGAGAGAGAGAAATATTATTTATTGCACAAATAAGGACACAAGAGGTACAAACAAATCAGAAGTACAATATTGGCGTTCTTATCGCTGGAAGCGATCTCTTGCAGGCAACAATTAGGTAGAGGAAACAACGTTTATTAGATAGATAGAAAGCGGTGTGCAAAAAGATAGCTTATTTTGTAATATTACACTTTAAAGGTAGTATCATATTAGTGTTAAATAATAATAATACACTAATATCACAAATACAATAAAACAAATTAATAAATACCTTAATATATCCTTAAAAGAAAAGATCTGTCAGTTTTAAAAAATACTAAATAAAACATTTATTAAAAATAAGAAAAAATTAAAAGTATGAGAATTGAATACTTTAAATTTGGATAGTTTTGCCATTCAGTTTGTTCTTTGCCGCCTTTTGCTAGGTTCAGCCTTTGCTTACTAGACTCTAAAGTTTAACATATTTCCCAGTTGGAAGCTGGAAGAATTTTGTTTGTGTTGGTGGGTGATTGTGCTCAATTTTAGAGCTGCTTAAAATATTTAGTTGATGATCTAAGTGTATAAACGCGTTGCATATTGGCCTGTTGCAATTCCATTTGATCGCATTCTTCGTTTTAACGAAAGATTTTTCGTAGTATCGATAGCCGTCCAAGAGAAATATTTGTTTTCCATTCGCTAACGGTATCATTTGACCTGTTGAATTTAAAACATATTTTTTAACTGTAGTATATTAAGTTATAGTAAAAGCTCTTCATGGTGTGTGGTAACTGGTATATATTATTTTATTTAAACAAAAACGATACAGAATAGTTTAAGAAACATAATTTTATTGGTTTATATTTAAAATTTTATAAGTTTAATCAAGGAATAGTAGAATAGAAGTACGCATTCTAATATCGCACTCGCTTGCTTATGCCAATTTTTGCTGTGGTATTTTCACATATTTCCCAGAGGCAAGCTTGAAGAACCTGTTGGCACCTGTTTTTGGGTGTTTGTGGTCAGTTTTAGAGCTGCTCAAGATATTAAGCTGATCCATGTGTAGAAACGCCTTGCAATTTAGTTTGTTACAATTCCATTTGACCGCATTTTTCGTTTTAATCAAAGATTTTTCGTAGTACTCATAGCCATCCAAGAGGAATATCTTTTTTCCATTCGCTAACGGTATCATTTGACCTGGTGGATTGCAAAGTACATATATTTATATAGTGAAAAAAAGGGGGAAGGTAGGTTTTTGTCTTGGAGTGGGACACTTCAGGCTTATAATTATTAAACTAACTTACCCATACCATAAGTATAGATGTACCGTTGTAGGCAACATTCCCGTGCCATAGAAAGGAATTTTTAAACAATACAGCTTCAACAGTCCGCAAATGTGATAATAATTCCGTGCATTTTTTTAAGTTCGCAAATTTTGGGAACTTAAAAAAATGCATGTATGCAATGGAGCACTCCACAAGGTTAATTTTAGTCTCGCATTTCTAAGGTTGGTAGTGCAAGTTTGCAGATTTGCTAGAAATGCGGCAACAGCCGTCTGTTGTAGACTTGTGTCTACGTGGTTCGTGGGGTGCCGCAGTACCTCAGTGAAGTAACAAGTATGGTGAATTCCTAACTCTTTTGTCCTATTGACCGCCAAAATTGACGAAGAAATAGAAATAATCATAATTTGACAACTAATAATGATTACCCAAATAACAATTATGATGTTCAACCTTCAATAAACTTGCCTAGTAGAACACGGCAAGGAATAGATGCGTTCCACTCAAATTCTATGCAAACAAACACCAACTTTGAGTAGGGATATAAAAAGGGAATTGCAGTGACCTATGTCTGTCGATCCTTCTGAATCTGAACATCAATTTCAGGGATGTTTTTGTTGTTTCCACGTGAAACATAAATCGGTAGGGCTCTATCAGGTTTAACAAGTGCAAAATTCCAATTTTCTTAACACATCCAGTCAAAGTATGTCAAAAGAGCTGTTGATTTCTTATTTCAAAAGTGTAAAGCTAATTGTGAGTTCATAACATCCATCTTTATATATAAATATTTAAAGAATTTTGTTTGTGTTGGTGGGTGATTGTGCTCAATTTTAGAGCTGCTTAAAATATTTAGTTGATGATCTAAGTGTATAAACGCGTTGCATATTGGCCTGTTGCAATTCCATTTGATCGCATTCTTCGTTTTAACGAAAGATTTTTCGTAGTATCGATAGCCGTCCAAGAGAAATATTTGTTTTCCATTCGCTAACGGTATCATTTGACCTGTTAAATTTCAAACATATTTTTTAACTGTTATAGTAAAATCTCTTCATGGTGTGTGGTAACTGGTATATATTATAATCATAAAGATGAAATAAGAAACCAAAAATTTTTTTTACGCACGGGCGGGACTTGAACCAGCAACCTTTTGGCAAACCGGGCCAAACGCTCTTACCAATTGAGCTACCGTGCTGTTAGTCCAACCCTGCGAAATTTGTGGTTTCTTATGAAAACGTCAATTGCGTGACGCTTAGCGCCATCTAGCCGTCTGTTTATGAAACAGATGGCCCAAGCAGTTATTCTTTACAGAATAAATTCAACTTGGAAATTGATGTCGCTTCGCTATCTAATGCTTTAGAATGTTTTTAACACTCACAGTGTCATATTTTATATTCATAAAGATGAAATTTTTGGTTTCTTATTTCATCTTTATGAATATAAAATATGACACTGTGAGTGTTAAAAACATTCTAAAGCAATGGTATAAATTATTTTATTTAAACAAAAACGATACAGAATAGTTTAAGAAACATAATTTTATTGGTTTATATTTATAATTTTATAAGTTTAATCAAGAAATAGTAGAATAGAAGTACGCATTCTAATATCGCACTCGCTTGCTTATGCCAATTTTTGCTGTGGTATTTTCACATATTTCCCAGAGGCAAGCTTGAAGAACCTGTTGGCACCTGTTTTTGGGTGATTGTGGTCAGTTTTAGAGCTGCTCAAGATATTAAGCTGATCCATGTGTAGAAACGCCTTGCAATTTAGTTTGTTACAATTCCATTTGACCGCATTTTTCGTTTTAATCACAGATTTTTCGTAGTACTCATAGCCATCCAAGAGGAATATCTTTTTTCCATTCGCTAACGGTATCATTTGACCTGGTGGATTGCAAAGTACATATATTTATATAGTGAAAAAAAGGGGGAAGGTAGGTTTTTGTCTTGGTGTGGGACACTTCAGGCTTATAATTATTAAATGAACTTACCCATACCATAAGTATAGATGTACCGTTGTAGGCAACATTCCCGTGCCATAGAAAGGAATTTTTAAACAATACAGCTTCAACAGTCCGCAAATGAGATAATAATTCCGTGCATTTTTTTAAGTTCGCAAATTTTGGGAACTTAAAAAAATGCATGGATGCAATGGAGCACTCCACAAGGTTAATTTTAGTCTCGCATTTCGTAGGTTGGTAGTGCAAGTTTGCAGATTTGCTAGAAATGCGGCAACAGCCGTCTGTTGTAGACTTGTGTCTACGTGGTTCGTGGGTTGCCGCAGTACCTCAGTGAAGTAACAAGTATGGTGAATTCCTAACTCTTTTGTCCTATTGACCGCCAAAATTGACGAAGAAATAGAAATAATCATAATTTGACAACTAATAATGTTTACCCAAATAATAATTATGATGTTGAACCTTCAATAAACTTGCCTAGTAGAACACGGCAAGGAATAGATGCGTTCCACACAAATTCTATGCAAACAAAAACTAACTTTGAGTAGTGATATAAAAAGGGAATTGCAGTGACCTATGTCTGTCGATCCTTCTAAATCTGAACATCAATTTCAGGGATGTTTTTGTTGTTTCCACGTGAAACATAAATCGGTAGGGCTCTATCAGGTTTAACAAGTGCAAAATTCCAATTTTCTTAAAACATCAAGTCAAAGTACACACATGAAAAGTGTCTAGGGATCAAGCAATTTTATGCGGATTTCTTGAGAATGAGATTTAGCTTTGTAATAAGTTTATGATTTTATAAATTTATATAGATCCTTTTTGGTGCATTTCATAATTTGAAACAGGAACTGTCAATCAAATTCGAGTAAAAGATGAAAATCAGCTGTCAATATTTTCCCTATAAAAACATACAACGCATTGAAGACATTATTAGTGCTATTGTTTCCCTACTACTGATTAAAACCAACGTTATTATGGAGCGGCGACGTCATTTAAGCAGGGAAGAAATGCTCAGAGCCGTGGGAATGATAAAAGCTGGTTCCCGGCAACGCACTGTGTCTTTAGCTCTGAATACAAGTCAGAGTGTTATCAGTCGACTTTGAACACGTTACCGAAGCACTGGTACCGTGGCTGAGCGCCATGGAGGACGGTATCGCTGCACCACACGGAGACAAGACCGATACATTCAAATCACAGCTCGAAGAGCTCCAACAATAACATCACTCGTCAGGGAACTTAATTAGCGACCAAACAGTCAGAAACCGCTTGCATGAAGTAAACCTTCATTCCCGAAGACCGCTACGGGTACCACCTATAGCAATGCACAATCGTAGGATTCGATGTCAATGGGCTCTTGAACACAGAAATTGGGCAGAAGAACAATGGCGTTTCGTGTGCTTTTCTGATGAGTCTCGTATCTGTATTACAAGACGTATACGACACTGGAGAACCCCTGGACGCCAACAGCGATTAAAATCCTGCCAGGAAGTCCATCCTTATAGTGGTGGAACCATCATGGTATGGGCGGGTATTTGGATCGGCGGAAGAAGTGATTTGATTCTGATCAGAGGCAACCTCAACGCTCAAATTTATGCTGAGACGATTGTATCAGACGTCAACGTTCCTCTACAAGTGCAAATCGGTCCCTTATTTCAGTTAATGCATGATAATGCACGACCGCACACCGCAAGAGTTGTAAGACAGACTCTCGCCGCAGCTAACATCAATGTCCTGCCCTGGCCTGCTCAGTCGCCAGACTTGAACCCGATTGAGCATGCATGGGATATGCTACAGAGAAGAGCTATGCCGAATATGGAGGGTATCCAATCGCAAGAAGACCTTTTTTTGTAGTTGCAACTAACATGGGCGGCCATTCCACAGCGTGATTTGGATGAACTCATTTTGAGTATGCCAAACCGATGTTCTTGTGTTGTTAGTGTTCGCGGTAGAAACACGGATTATTAATTGTTTAAGTTCCCCAATAAAATTTTAAAGAAAACTGTTATTTCAGTCTTTTTTTCGAATTTTAATGTTAGTGGTTCAAATGTCAAAAATCCCTTTATTAGGAAAATGGCAAATTTCTTTATTAATGCAAAGGTGACTTGGTTTATCGTTACTGTAGACAAACGAAAACACTTTATTTGATGAATCCTTAAAGAAAATTTCAATAATATCAATCAGGAGAAAAGTTATTGCAAAAATATATGTTGATCCCTAGACACTTTTGATGTGTGTATGTCAAAAGAGCTGTTGATTTCTTATTTCAAAAGTGTAAAGCTAATTGTGAGTTCATAAAAACGTTTTAACGTTTCCCTCGATTACACCAAGATCTCATCATCAGATCCCAAATTAGCAACAATGGGACCAAATAACAGGTCGACCCTCTAGGTAAGCGAATTTTTTTTTGAATCGGTCGACAAACGACTGATATATGAGGTAACATAGATACAAAAAAAACATACAGTCGACTTGATAACCTCCTCCTTTTTTGAAGTTGGTTAAAAATAATAATTTAATTTAACTATTTTAAACTATACAAACAATTCTATATTGGGGTGACTCGGCACTCTTGTGTAGGAATACTGTGTACGCCAGGAAGTGTAGGGTTTTAGGGTTTAAAATACAAAATAAGAATGGAGCTCAACAAGTGATGGAGTGGAGTCATCTATGCGGTACTACATGTATACATACATATAACTAATCTCGAGCGCAAAGTATACTAATAAATAAATAATAATAAAAGTTCTTCATGTCAAGAGGTGTGGTAACTGGTTAGTGTTATTTTATTTAAACAACGCACGATACAGAATAGTTTTAGTCATAATAACATTTGTTATTTGAATAGTATTCTCAGGAAATAATTATTGCCAAATACTAGCAAATATTTGTTAGTGCTCGACCCCTTATTCTAATTTTTGGTAATATTAACAATTTATATTAGGTATCTTCTAGAAGAGTTATCTATACCGTTATCTAGACCAAACTTTAATCAATAATCACACAAAGTTCAGATACAGATCTAAAAACAACTAAGATGACATGTTATATTTTTATTATATTTCATATTTTATGTATTTAGAAAAAAAATGCAAACTTTAAAAAAAAAACAGAGTTTTACACATACAATTATTTTAGACATACAATTTGGAATAGCCAATAACACATGGATATTGAATTTTATTTAACATGTATGTCAAATTACATTTAAATTCCAATATTTTACATATCATCAAGATAAATAAAATGTCCTACTTAAAAAAAAACAATTTATTTTAATTTAAAAAATCCTTTCTTTGCGTTCGGTTTGAAGTATTACCTTAATATACCACAATTATATCTATGTATAATTTATGGGTGGGTTTCATTGAAGCATTCTAAGCAGTAATTTTTTTGACACATCCGGCACTCGGTGGAAACTTGTTTCGCCAATCTTGTAATTTTACCTTCTATCTTCAGTTTCACATAACAGCCGACGCATCGCCTTCGAATACGCCTGTCACCTTTTCTTGGTATTTCTTGAAGGTAATGCCGTCCGACTGAAAATGTGTTAGTGATGGTCGGAATTGAAAATCCAGAGGATGAGCCTCCATCCTGTGGTTGACAAGCCAACTGATGGTGAATTTATAGTCTCTGTTAATTCAAGTGTACGGTATATTTTTCAAAACCAAACCAGATTAAAATACTCGTTAACATCATATTTGAATGTTGAATTTCAAACATATTTTTTAACTGTTATAGTAAAAGCTCTTCATGGTGTGTGGTAACTGGTATATATTATTTTATTTAAACAAAAACGATACAGAATAGTTTAAGAAAAATAATTTTATTGGTTTATATTTAAAATTTTATAAGTTTAATCAAGGAATAGTAGAATAGAAGTACGCATTCTAATATCGCACTCGTTGGTTATGCTAATTTTTGCTGTTGTATTTTCACATATTTCCCAGAGGCAAGCTTGAAGAATTTGGCACTTGTTTTTGGGTGATTGTGGTAAGTTTTAGAGCTGCTCAAGATATTAAGCTGTTGATCCATGAGTAGAAACGCCTTGCAATTTAGTTTGTTACAATTCCATTTGACCGCATTTTTCGTTTTAATCACAGATTTTTCGTAGTACTCATAACCATCCAAAAGGAATATCTGTTTTCCATTCGCTAACGGTATCATTTGACCTGGTGGATTGCAAAGTACATATATTTATATAGTGAAAAAAGGGGGAAGGTAGGTTTTTGTCTTGGAGTGGGACACTTCAGGCTTATAATTATTAAACGAATTTACCCATACCATAAGTATAGATGTACCGTTGTAGGCAACATTCCCGTGCCATAGAAAGGAATATTTAAACAATACAGCTTAAACAGTCGGCAAATGTGATAATAATTCCGTGCATTTTTTAAAGAAGACGGTAACTGCTGGGCCCTAAACGTAACTAGTTGATTTATGGTTTAAAAAAATGGGCATATTTTTACATCCTAAAATACCAAAAATCAGCCTATTTCTCTTTATTATTTTTAAATTAATAATAGTTTACAATAAACGTCAAGCAATGAAAAACGGACTCTAGTTTAAGTAGGGACTAATTTTTATAGAGCACATGTGTGTTGTAAAGATGGTATTATTTATTCTAACATATTTATTAGAGAACATCATTTCTCTACGAATACGAAAAAAAGAATTGTTCCCTAAAAATAATACTTATTCCTAAGCTTAGCATCAGATTAGGACCTATATTGCAAACTGAAGGAAGTCTTGTTGTCCGTATTCGAATATTTTTATAATTACCTCAAGTAATATGTTAAGCCTGTAAATATACAGCCACACAAAGGCCTCACCTGAAGAAGTATGGTATTAGCAAACTTAGTACTTAAAATATTTCCCATCTGAGGTTTTCATATACAGCGTAGGCTTATGGTTATGTTCTAAGTGCGACTTCAGAACAACAGCGTTGTCGTCCATATGAATGTAGGCTGTACAACTTCTGCCAAATGTACAGGGATACCGATACCCCTTCTTTATTTTCTGGTTCTTGTAAAAAGTGTATCCATTGATATAGTAGTACTTCTTTCCATTTATCAGCTGTATGAATTTGCCTGTTAAAGAAACAAACTGCACTGTGAAGACAATTAATGTTGGATGTTGTAATACTGATCGTCACATTTCACTATGGCATAAACTTAAAAGAAAGGGATTGAAGGAATTTTCATTCTTAAATCATCTGAAGATGGTATACTGGAATAGCCAAAGATATATTATCTAATATATATTATATAATAATATATAATATAACCCCTAACCTGATCAATTTCGATTTTTTAATGCGTCGTCGTGTTTACAGACTGCCTGTGCCTGCTGTTAGGACAAGTTTTGCGAAGCGGTTTCCAAGATACTGTCAGGTTGCTACACATATAACAACTTGGCAGCTATCTGCAATTTAAAAAACTGATCCACAAACGAAGCTAAGAGACACATAATACAATTACTCTGCTCACTCGACTATGCACAAACTGAGCTGTTAGTCGGTAATAGCTAACATAATCAATCAATTACTCTCTCATACACCACACACACACACACACATAGACACATGCACACAGACCGACACACACACTCACTCACACACTCACTCTCATCCACCCACCCAAACACAAACACACACACACACATTTAAGGTTCACAGATTTAAGGTTCTTTCTATTACATGTTAAGTTAAGGTTATTGATTTAAGTCTTGTTGTCAATAAACATATTTCTATTTCTATTCTATTCTAATTCACCGACGTCAAACTAAAAAATAATTCACTTCGCAATTGTATTTTTATTTTGTCAAGTGACGTCAGAAAAATCCCAGTTTTGCGGCCGGCCTGTAGGTGATGTTGGTATTGGCAAACTTAGTATTTAAAATATATCCCATCAGATGTTTTCTTATACAACGGAGGCTTATGGTTATGTTTTAGGTGCGACTTCAGAACAAGAGCATTGCCGTCTATATGCATTTAGGCTTTACATCTGTGTGTACAGGGATACCGATACCCTTTCTTCATTTTCTGGTGCCTATAAAATGTGTATCCGTTGATATTATTTAAATAAATTTAAATACAACTGCATTTTGAAGACAATGAATATTTGACCCAACTAACACACAAGCGCTATAAGAAGCTCTACAATGGCCGTTAAGAGTTTATTGATTACGGCATTAGCTATACAGATTAGCCATACAGCAGCCGTATAAATTGCTTAAGCGCTCCTCAAACCCTAAAATAGGCATGTTTTTAAACGGTATTAGATCAAGAATCGCGCTAAAGTAGCGAAAAACTAGTTAGAGTCTCCATAAAAAGACACTACAGGGGTGGTACTATGCGTCAATGTACAGCGGCCAGCACTTCAGGTTACCTACTTTTGTTGCAAACTAGCCCTTAGTACAACCGAATAAGATACCGCAGTGTTTACCTTGACGTGCGTGACGACTGTGCGTCCGTTTAATGACGCTAAAAGAATAATTGTGTAAGCTAAAGGGTACCTATACAATGCCGCTTTAAAAGGTGTAGCGTTCGCAAGACGATTAAAATAAGGTTTTCTAGCGCTATTCTGCAGCTTATGTCGTTCGAAACTCAACAGTTTTAACAAATGAGTGTAATATTATTATTGCAAGTATCAGTTTACTGTAGATATACACATGTATTTTCGCTTAGATTTTTACGCGCCCACAATATTTTACGTTTTAGACTTTACAATTACATATTTTATTATGTTGGTTTTTCTTTTATAATTTTAACTTTACAAAAAAATAATAATTTGAACCTAATGCACTGTAAGGAATTAATATTAAATATTTTGGAATACTTCTTCTTATTTTTTTGGCGTTACTGTGTTTACCTCAAATATAGCGCCTTCAGCGCTACTACCGAGTTAATTTACTCTACTGTCGATTACGACGCTACAAGAGGGGCGATAAACTCGATAATGGAACTTAAGACGCTCATAAGATGCTCTCCCCCACTGAAAGTGATTCAATAGCATCCTATAGCTCGATTCAAACACTCATACCTTCTAAAACACATTTTTACCTCTACTAGTGTAATAAGAATGATCACTACTCTGTTATATCTCTATTAACTGTAGAATAACGGGACAAGATATCATTGTAACTGCGTTAGTGTAAATGATTACACTAACAAAAACTTAATTTAGAAGACAATGGATGATCGCGCGATATATTCAAACTGGGCTATAAATTGAGAAGGTTATTGGAGAAATTTTCCTTATCAAAGGTGCGAAAGCCAGATAGTACAGTAAAATCGTTAAAATATATTTTTAACTACACTACAAAATAATTTACTTTCAAGGCAGGTCTAAAACTCAGTCGTTTCAGCACAGAAGATATAAGTTTAAGTTTGATAAGGGGCCGATTGCTATAAAGATAAATAAGTTTGGGTTGAAAAACAGTTTACTCTCAGAACAATATTATTTATTATTATTTTTTTGTTACAGAATTTCATTTGCCTGCGATTACACACAAATGAATTGTTCCATCAATAAAATACTCACTTCTAAGCTAAGCATCCGGTTATTCATTCAATTATTAATTTGCAAAAATACATTGTAGTGTATCACATAATAAGTTATGTCCTATCTAGATCTAAGTCCGGACGTCATGTTCTCAGTACCCCGGTCTCTAGTCCGATCATCAAATATCAAATTAACAAACTTAAGTAAGTTAGTCTGTAATGGCCCGTTTTATTATGTTTGTATAAATCCCATTTGAGTTATCTGACCACAATTTCATACGAAATTACGTTCTATATTTAAATTATTCATCGGTTAGTACTAACTTATCGATGGTGAATCAGGCCCTTAATATTCAAAAGCTCATCTTGAGAGCGTGAAACATTTGTATTTAAAATAATATTTCCCATCAGGTGTCTTCTTATACAGCGGAGGCTTATGGTTATGTTTAAGCCGCGCCTTCAGAACACGACCTATGTCGTCTAAATGCATGCACGATTTACAATTACTACCGTTTGTACAGGAATACCGATAACCTTTTTTCATTTTCCGTTGCTTGAAGAACGTGAATCCATTGATATAGTAGTACTCCTTTCCATTTACCAGCTTTATGAATTTGCCTGTTGAAAAAAAAAGATAACTTTCAAGATGGATGTTTGTATGTTGTAATACTGATCGTTTTATTTAACTGAGACAATTATTTCAAGGAGACTGAAGGAATTTTCCTTCTTAAAGGATCAAAAGACGGTAAGGTTGTAAAATAGTCAAAAATATATTTCCAATCTACCGACAGCAAACTATCGTCATCATCATCATAAATATCTTCCTCTGTTCCCAGTTTATCTAGAATCGGCGCATACCAAACCAATTAGAGTTAATAAAATCACTTTGAAACTGTCTTTTATATGTAAACGCAGTTGTTTTAGTTTGGATGAGGCAGTTTTTTGAAGTGAAAACTTCTTTAGCGGCGTTGAGCACTTTTGTGGGATGGGGGAAAAATGTGAAACTCGCGTCAGGACACGTGACCTGATCGAAAAACCGTAAGACGTTTGGCGAAATTATGGATGTAAGTTGATTTTTCTAAGAGATAAACTTTTTAATGTAATTTAATATAATATAAATTGTAATGTTTGTGTACGATAGCGCAATAAATAAATATTGTATTCTATAAAAATGTTATATTATTATTATTATTATTATTATTATTGTATTCTATCACAAAAATGATAGTACTTTTATATTGATAATAACTATTCCAAAAAATCAAAAATGCACAACGTTGATATTCAAGTTTTCACTTCTGCCGGCACTCCCGGAGTGCTTTCACAGTTTTTTTATAGGTAAAAAGTGTGCATTGAATGATCAGCATACATTTAGAGCACTTATTCTTATATGTATGTTTTAGAACTCCATTTGCCTTCGAAAACAAACAAATGAATTGTTCCATCATCACAATACAAACCTCTTACTAAACTTAACATCTGATAAGGACTTGTTTTATACTCTGGACTTAGGGAGAACAAGGCGGTCAGCGAATAACTTTTTAATCTTAGTATTAGGCTTATGCTTATGTTGAGGCCGCGAATTATGTTTCAGAACACAAGCTTTGTTATCTATGAGCAGGTAGGCTGTACAGGTCTTATATGTGCAGACATACCGATACCCTTTCTTCATTCTCTGTCGCTTGTGAAACGTGTATCCATTGAGGTAGTAGTAGTACTTTCCATTTATCAGTTGTATGAATTGGCCTGTTGAAAATATTGGATTTAAAACAAAACAGTCGATTGTTATATATTTGACGACCCGTTTGGTGTAGTGGTCGAGAAATCGCCTACACGCAGCGGGTTGCGGGTTCGATTCCCGCACAATAAAAACATTTGTGTGCATGAACTTGTCTGTTTGTATTGGTCTGGGTGTTTTCTATATATATCATGTATGTATTTACAAACAAAAAGTATTTAAGTATTATATCCGTTGTCTCACCCATAATACAAGCTTTGAGTAGCTTACTTTGGGGCTAGATGGCGATGTGTGGGAATGTCCAAAGTATATTTATTATTTATATTTATATACAAGGGGAGAAAGCGACCCATTACACTTAAGATGTTTGCCGCGCTCGAACGAAGTGAGAGCGCCAATTATTCGAAAGTAAAATGGGTACTTTTACCCGAACAACTATCTTTTAAACATACTATCTTTATTTCACCTGTGAGGAAAAAAAAACAATTTAGCTGTAACGTAGATGTGATGATATGTCATTATTTGGTTCGGCAAGAGATGAAACCTCAAGTTTGTGCACAACATATCCGTTTATTTAAGTGTTGTTATTCATACAACACATGATAAGGAGGACTAGTCGGCACGGAAGAAAACAAAGTACAGTCGCCAGAACATCAGACTACACATATATATTTTGTAGGAAAAATAGTCTTTATTACAACCGCCTAAGATACCGCAGTGCTTATCTTTCCGTTGACGATATCAAATAATTGAATCCTTGTTAAAAATATGGATCGTATTTTACTCACAGACAATATAATAGTGAAAGATGCGTTTTTTCCTTAACCTTGTCTGTCACGAAAACTACCACAAGTTGTAATTATTTTTTTGTTTTTATAGTGCTTTGTCACTATAACGCTCGCTTTAACCAACCAAATTTGTAACGTTGTCCCAAGAACTGTACACAGTCGGGTATGCCGAACAAAGAAACTGTTTTTCATTGAGGCTTGCAGAATTAATGCTGGCAAAAGATCGCCATTGCGCAGTTTGGTAGACATTTATAAAAATCACTTTGAAATTATAGACATATTTGCGGTTACTGCACCTAAGTTTAAAGAATTAGTCAACAAAAGTTTATATGCAGGCAAATGACAGTGCACCGTACTGTATGTATTATTTTGCACCTACTCTATTAATGTTTTTTTTTTCGTTTTTCTCTTACTACTTCTGTATGTTGCAACACCTAGCGACCTTATGTAAACTCTGTTACCTAATTAGTGGATAACGTAGTGAGTTATACATTTAATAATTTATTAGTTAACATATTATTTATAACATGTAATGTGTAACCGTTTGTTATTCCTTAATAAATGAAAAAAAAATACAAAATTAATAATATAAAATGCACTTGAATAGAACAACAACACACACACACACACACACACACACAGTTTGTCACACACTCGTCTCGTCCTCGTCTGAAACAGTTGCTTTTTTCATTCAAGTGCATTTTATACCACAGGTTATGTCAAATTGGAGATTCGATTTTGTCTCATGAGATAGCGCTATGAGTAACAGGCTAAAGGAGTGAGTGAGAAGATTGTACAATGAACATTCCGGCGAGTCGTCTCCACCCGCTTAATAATCTGTGCAAAAAAAGACAAAAGTAAAAAGGTGACAATGTAAAATGAAACAAACAAAGTGTCATGATGACATTTTATATGGCATGGCGGGCAACCGAATATTTTGATTGACAAATCAAACGAAGAAGAAGAAGAAGAACATTTTAAAATTTTTTTATGCACATTTTTGTTTTTTTTTCTAAAAGAACTTAAAAAATCAAGGCACCCATATTAATACATTTTTATTTCTTTTTAGTATTTTCTCCAATATTAATTGTTTCAAAACTCTCCATTCTAAAAGAGCGTATGTGCATAAGGTTAGATGTTTCGAGGTCACGTCTTATTATATTCAATTCAAAATATGTCTAACGTTTATAGTTATGTAGTCTGTAGCAAATTAGCAATTGTAGAATTAAGATGTAGAAAATTAAATTTTTCGAACAGAAGAGATGAAAAGATTTTTTTTTCAAACAGGAAAATGTAAGAAACAAATAAAGACTTGATAAGAATAGTTTTCTCTTGATAAACTCAAATTAAGAAGACTATTGTTTTTTTATAATCGTTAACATTAACTCAAGCTATCAACAAAGTAAAAAAAATAAGATAATTTTGGATATAAATCAAACCATCTAAAGACGCAGTTGAAATCCAAAAATATATTCCCAATCCACCAACACCAAAAAAATTACACTAAATAAATAAATTCACTTTAATATTCTTTTATATTTCAATATACCTCCCATTGGGGGTTTTGTGAAGTCTTGAAGGCATATGGTTGTGTTTGTTTCTCGACTTATTGGTCACATTCAGGCCTTGATCCAGGATAATACAAGCTTCGCAGACGTCGACCCTGGTGCACATGTACCGAAGCATTTGGTTCTGCGACGTTGGTGCAGACTCGTAAAACGTGTACCCTTCGAAAAGGTACACCTGCCTCCCGTTGAATAGCTGTATTAGTTTTCCTATTGATGAATTCCAAAGTTTTAGAGAGTTTTTGTTGAGACACCTGTGGCTACACGAGCAATCGATCAAATCATTATGCTTTTCATGTTTTATACGCAAGACACACCAATTGTCATGGTATTGTCGTAAGATTTTTCTGTGTTACGAATACCAGACAACGATTATGACGGGGGCATCCCCTATATAAACATCCATGCATTTGGTACAAATGTTCCTTCATCACACAAACATTTACCCCTTGTGTGATTTGAACCCGCGACGGCCGGCATTGTAGTCAGGAGCGGTAACCACTACACCCCTAACGAGTCGTCAATTGGTTTTGTCATTTCGAGGCATTATCATTAATGCCTCGAAATGACAAAACCAATTGACGACTCGTTAAATATAAAGAAGCCAATGCATTTCGTGTTATGGAAATCAGACACAACGGTGGTACCACAACACCAAGACCCGAGACAATATAGAAAAGATCGTTTTCTACACTGACCCGACCGGGAATCGAACCCGGAACCTCACGAGATGGCGACGCTTGAAACCAGCGTGCTAGCCACTCGACCACGGAGGTCGTCATTGTAAGGATCTGAGCCAAAATTGATAACACGCATTTTATTACAATAATTAAAGTAAAAGTGTTACAATAATTAAACTCTAACATATTTCCCTAATGCAGTCTGATGCAGTTTGGGAGGAGGGTGGCTGTGGGTCCCGACCGGCAACTCCACGAGGTTCTTATCATTCTCCATATGCAAATAAACACTGCATCGGCTAGTGGAACTGCAGCCCCACCTAGACCTGCCGTTCTTCAAGACAGTCCGCTTAGTGTAAGTATACCCTTTGAAGAGGAAGAAGACTTTGCCGTTCACAAATTGCACAAATCGTCCTAGAAATAAAGTAAAAACGTATATTAAAATAATGTGTAAATTCTAACACTCATAAAAAGTTGGAGGTTATTATAATAGAAAGGATAAGGTTAGATATCTGTTAATGGCATCTAGTGTAAGTACCCCCTTCTATAAAATTTATTTCTTTACCTACCCAAAGGTTGTTTGAAAGTTACAATTTATGTGGCTTATAGCGATAAAACCACATAATTTGTACATTTCCTTTAAACGGTTTTTAAATTAATTTAAGTCATGTACTTTTATTATCCAGGAAAAGAATTAATGAAATACGTACACATATTAAGTTTTTTATTAACAATACAATCCCCAGTCTATAAAAAAATGGTATGCGCATGTTCCTGTAGGTCAGTGTTTCTCAAACATTGTTATGCGTTCGTGACCCACTGAATACTTTTTTTAAACCCAAGTTGGTTCCATTAAGGTATAATTCCGAACTCGGCAACAAGCAGCAGTGCTGCTGCTGCAGTGTTGCCACTAAGGTGCTGCCCAGCAGTGCTGCTTGCCGTGCTGATTCCGACTAAAGGTGTGATTCCGAACTCAGCAGCAAGCAGCAGTGCTGTCGCTGCAGTGCTGCCGCGACACTACTGGTCCCCATACAATTTCTATAAGCTTATATGAGATTACATTGCGAGCTAGGCAGCAATGTCACGGCAGCAATGTAGCGGCAGCACTGCTGCGCAACAGTGTCGCCCTGCCGCTGCGACAGACCAGTGTATGGGGACCAGTAGTGTTGCGGCAGCACTGCAGCAACAGCACTGCTGCTTGCTGCCGAGTTCGGAACCATACCTTAAGGCAGCAGTGTCGCTCTGTTCGCGGTGATGCCTAGTTGTGGATTCGTTAGTTTACTTTGAGTTGCCAAGATGTTTCATTGAAAAACAAATAAATAATTGTAACTAGTAGGTATGTAACCAAATAAAGTTAAAAAGAACATTTACTCACTTGTTTTATTGATTTTCTTCTTCGACACTAATGCGCAGCAGTGCTGCCGCTACATTGCTGCCGCGACATTGATGCCTAGCTCGGAATGTAATCTCATATAAGCTTATAGAAATTGTATGGGGACCAGTAGTGTCGCGGCAGCACTGCAGCAACAGCACTGCTGCTTGTTGCCGAGTTCGAAATTATACCCTTAAGGTTATACGATATCACCGCTTACGAATATTTACGATGCGTCGATCGATAGTAGGTATTATTTTTGCGACCCGATATTTTATTTTGACGGTTCGGTACTAGGTAGCGACTCGGCAAATGCGAAACGCTTCTGTATAGGTTATAATATTATTGTATCATGAAGAGAAAACAACAAAACAAAACGTATTTTCCAATACTACAAATCGTTGTACTATGCGGTTAGTATAGGAAAGTTACCTACTACGTTATTCGATTATCAACTTATACTATCTGCACGTCATCAGATAGGGAATCAAAACCTAAACAAGGTCAAAAAAACGGTCAAGTGCGAGTCGGACTCGCACACTGAGGGTTCCGTGACAACTTTAACTGAATTAGGGAATCCACTTTCCTCCACTTAGCTAAAATTCTACATTATTTTGTTAACAGCAAATATAACTTTGATTTTCATAGTGATTGTATGAAGAACAAAGTTATGTTTCAAAAACTACTAGTTCGATCCCGTTCAAACTGATTTTCGTTGAAAGTATTTGTTAAGATCGACAATATTTATATTTTTCAAAATTTACACTTGCTTTGTTTAAAAGTTAGATGGGGCGACGCCCATTTTACCACTTTGGAAGCGTCTGTCTCTCAAACGTTAGACTTTTTTTGCCATTCGGCTACGAAACCCTAAAAATCACAAAGTTGGCTTATTCTTATTTCATCAGTCAGACTCCTCAATCATTCCATCTTATGTATTGTCTCTCTGTGATAACTGGATGCGTGTGTTCGTGAAACCGTTTAAGGATCCTTAGATCTTCCGACACATATAGGTACATCTTACAATGTGCGCTCCTAGTGCAACAGTACCGGTAGGTTTTTATTTTAGTAGATTTCAACTCTCCTTTCCTGTAGAATTTGTAACCGTCGACCAAAAGTAGCTGACGCCCAGATGCCGTTGACATTACGAACTGACCTCTAGTATCTGTAAAATAAATGTTTTTTCTAGATAACCTGTTAACACAATTTATATTCATCGCAAAAACTTTTTCGGAAATTTGAAGTTTTACTTTTTCATCTAAATATTATAAGCTCGACAAACTTTGACTTGATATAATCTATGGGGTAATTCTTTTTATTAAAATATGAATCGAATAATTTTAAAAAATCTGGTGATACATATTATACAACAAGATTTCTACTAAATAATTTACAGAATACGTCCATACAAAAGTTTTTGTTGCAATAAAAACAGTTTATGCCTAGTTTAATTTTGTGTACATTTATTGAAATAAAAAACCCATCGTTACATAGGAAAAAACACACCTATTATAATAAAATTATAAGATAAGCAGGCAAAATGGTAATACAGTAAAAATGGTAAAAAGTTGTTAAGACTAAACAAAATATTTAAAAAAATACAAATAATGTTTTCTTGGATGAAATATGAGATCTAAATACGAGATACACAAAATATCACAAACATTAAGCATGCAGTCTTAAAAATATCGCTACCGTGACTTAATTAAGTGTTTTTTATTCACTACTCGCTATTGAATATAATACTGGTTTCGTCACAAATGTCCAAGAAATATCACACAAATCACTACCTACTGCTATAAAACTAATGATATTTATTTTTATTTTTTTACTTACGACTAACGTGGCATTCAAGAGTAAATCTTAAAGACACGATTCACAGAAGGCACTTTTTGATATTTCAGGTTCAAATAAAAAACAAACGACTTCATCAATAAGGCAAGAACAGTAGGTACTAACAAATGCTTAAAAGAAAAGAAAGTAAAATGCGAATTAAAAAAAAATGCCACCGTTTTAAATGCTAAGGAACTTATCAACAGAAAATATAGACGAATATAATAATAAGTCTTAATAACTACAAAGATACAATAAAAGCCTAACTCACAAAGCAGTTGTAAAAATTCGACTCTAATAGTCAGTGAAAACGCTATGGGCAACCAAATAGTCTTGAAGTGGCGTGAGGGTATTAAAGTACGACTGTACTTCGAGATCATTTTCATTCTTAACGCGAATCATGTTTGGTGTGCTTCCATTCATTTCATTAACATCAGCAACAGGCTGACCATTAACGTTGTTGTGAAACGGATTCGGCAGACGAGTAGCCGGACTAGATTTGGGAACTTTATTATTGAGCTGGTTAAGGCTTAATACCTTTAGTTTGTTACCATTGCCGTTTTGTTTGATACCGTCTGGTTTCTTCTTCGAGGGCGGATGGCTGTGGACGACGTTGGCTTTGAGGACTTCCAGTTTGTCGGTGATGATGAGGTGAGCCTTGCACTTCCATTTGGATCCGTAAGCGGTGCAGCTCCAGCGATGAGCGTTGGTCCTAGCCTTCAAATGCTTGTAAAAAGTGAAGTTGTTCAAACGAAGATTGATGCGACCGCTTGGACGAAGGTAGAACTCAACTGTGGAAGAAAGCTCTCATAAGTACCGATTTGTAGAACCCTAAGCCATTACTTAAAATATAAAGTAAAAATAATATGACATTTTTATAAGGCGGTTACCTGTAAACGATACCAGATGATACACAAAGTTCTAACTACTGAATGATTGTACAAGTTAGGTGTCAATAACTATACTTTCAAAATAAACATTTCAAGCTGTACACTATTAAAGGTGAAGGGTATTCCAAATATATCATAATATACAGACTACAGTTATATCAAAGAATTGAAAATAAACATAAATTTTTACTAACTCAATTAGTGAATGAATTTAGAAGTGAAAAAATTTCGTTTTCATTGAATCACTGTGATTCATCAAATATGGAATAAAGTAAACGATTTTTTCATTAAATCTTTTAAAGATTTTCTTTATCGATAATTTATGTATTCCGGACTAGAACTGACAAAAACGGACACAGGGTCTGATAAAAAAAAACTTAAATGATAAAAATAGGGGGTACAAGAATTAATGCCATTATTTAAACAACTAAAAATACACAAGAAGACGGATTAACTTATTTTTCAACACACTTGCTCATAACGACGTCTTTATTCCACCGATTTTTGGCTCATAATCATAGATATTAAACACGCGTGCTTTTTCATTATATTATTGCACTAGTGCCTTTAGTTTATTAACCCGACCAATTTAGGTTTGTACCCTAGTACCAAGTCGTAAGTAAGAAGAAGAAGCGATATAATTTAGTCGGGTTATACAATACTTTTATTTTAGCAACAAACAGTATTTATGCGAAAAATAACAGTATCTACATATTTATTTTAATAAATGGTAAATTCAGATTTATTACTAAAAAATAGCTCAAACTCGTTTAACATTTTCTGTGATTTGTGCTTTAAACACGAATTATTACATTTTTAATCTTGGCTTTCGGCCAATCTAGTTCGCGCCTAAGCCTTGCGCGAGCATCGGTATCGCGGCAAGAAAAAAAAACAATGCGCCATTTTTCGTAAATAATAATTGTCGGCTGTGACGAAGTTTGCATTATTTAAGAAGTTTAATATTAATGAAAATGCCTAATTCAAGTGAAGAAAATGAAGAAAACCTATTATTTACTCCGCCGGACATACGTAACGAGGCAAAAAACGCGTGCGAAAGACTTTGCCATCAAAATCGAGTGAAATGTATTTTTACTAAATGTTTTAATAATTAAAAACTTAGTAAATGAAGAGTCTTGCTTTTTCCTCGCAAGTGTGTTGAAAAACGTCGTATGATACGCGTGTGCCTGTGACCATTATATACGCGGCTTTCTTATGGCGCACTCGCTATCGCTCGTGCGCACACAATATCGCCTTGTATATAATGGTCAACTTAGCACACTTGTATCATAATGTACTATTATACAACTCTACAAAATCTCGATTTCCAAGTTAGTAAATAGGGTAGGAAATCAAAGATTTTATTAACGTGATGACTTGGTAGTAGTATATCACATTTCCAAAAAGTTATTTTAGTTTCCACTAAATATATTTTTAAAGTATTGCAGTTTTTATTTTATTTATATGCGATTTCAAAATCAGCGCAACGATTTTAACTAAACACTGTTCTTATCAATTCAACATATATTTCTATAGTATATTATTAATAAATATAATATTTAACTCTAAGTGCCATCTACATGATTTGATTACAGTTACAAATGCATAT
Organism: Pyrausta purpuralis; assembly: GCA_963924145.1. Taxonomy (NCBI): domain Eukaryota; kingdom Metazoa; phylum Arthropoda; class Insecta; order Lepidoptera; family Crambidae; genus Pyrausta; species Pyrausta purpuralis. The sequence goes on from OZ001643.1 coordinate 29,831,971, forward strand.
AATATGCTACACGAATATAATACCCGTCAAATAACACAATGACTTTAAGACAGAGAAAAGTATCCATCGTTTTCTAGAGATATTGTGATGTCGATGTGAAAATAAACAGAAATAGCGCTATACGCTTTGAAGTTGGCTCACCATAAGCCAGCGGCCCTATTTTTGAATCACTTGCGTCATTTTGTGTAAGATTTTATTAGGTTTTTGTTAAATTTTCAAATGAAAATCGGTTAAAAACAACTTTATGATTTTCATGGATCTTCGAATGAAATTCTCTCGGAATATTAATTGTATTTAAATTTCTATTACACGTCCACGAAAATCACGTGTGGATTTATTTTTTAACGTTCAAAATCATACGCCAATGGACGCGGGTTTATCAAAAACCAGATATCCAGGAGATTTACTTTTGATTCACTCGCGTCAATATTAAGAGAGATTTTCGTTCGAGTGAGCCACGTGAAACATTGAAGCATATACACACAAAATTAAGTAGCCTTTATTTAAATTATTGTTTCGTGAATTTTATCAATTTTTCATTCGGAAATCTAACATTTATCAACGAAAATCACACGCCATATTAGGGCGAGTGGTTCAGAATACGACCCTTGTTCTCTTTCTAAAAGTCGACAGACGTGTATTATTCTTTGAAGGCAACAAATTATCGAGTCTTTCTGTATGAGAAACCAGTCTGAACTGGTTAATCATCAGCAAAATCTACATTGCTCTGTATACTCGTTATTTTCAAGGAGAACGGATTCAAGGCTTTCGTAGATCTGGTTTCCATGCTCTTTCGAGCAGCCTGCAACAAAAAAAACATCGCATTATTAATTTCAAAAAAACACATTCTAAAATTTGTTTATAACATTAGCTATTAATATGCAGATTTAATAAATTGTTCGTGGTAGACTAATTTTCCATCTTTTTTGTGGGATCATAGAATGATTGTCATTTACTCCATCAATAAGCAGACTTTTAAATTTTGGAGTTGCCTCGGTAAAGACACCACTACAACAATCTCCATTTAAATTGATTTTCCTATCTATAGCATAAGTTCTTTCACTTTACTAATATGTCAAAATTTTCCTTACCGCATTTTTCTTGATATTCTGCAGCAGATAGTGCGAGGGCATATGAGTGTGTTCCGTATGCGCCCTTACCACCATCATGTCGTTGGTGACGTGTAAGAAACCCCGGCAAGATCTGGACCCCATCTGGGTGCAGCTCCAACGAAACCCGTCCCTGAGGATCTTGTGCTGGTAGTAAGTATACCCGTTATGCATGAGCAGAAACTTCCCATTTCGCCCCTTCACCATGAGAACTGAAAATTGAGGAGTGTTAACAAATGCTAGTTTGTCACAAAGGCGAGAATTTATTCGAATCAGATAACATATTAATGTGAGCGGTGTTTCATGCGATTTTATCCGCTTCGACGGATTCAGTTCGAGTGTGAGATCACCTTAATCTTAATCCAAACAAAATTGCACGAACAACCGCGCCCAAATGAGGAGAAGAAAACCATTTCATAACTGAACTAAGGTAGAAAAGTCTAGACTTGAGAGTCTTAGTTAATTTTCGTGCTTATAATAATTAACGCTGATGCTTTATGTTACGAGACATATTGCAAAAATACTCGAATTATTACCAAAATCAGTCACGCATGTCTCCTTGCCATGACAGGGAACAAAAAACTTACAACACAGTGGCTGAAATAATTTATTTATTTAGGAATGTTTTTTTATAGTCATACAAAGCAATATGGCTGTAAATATTAACGCTTATTAGTACAAGTAACTGATACTGACTAGAACGATATTTTATATAGATACTGTTTCTGTATGTAATAATACCTTATGCATGATTTAATAAAATTTGCTATCAAAATGATATTTATCTTTGGGTGCTATAGGTTCATGGTTGTGGATGCCATTATCCTTTACTATAACACCATTGTAGTCGACGAAAAAGTGTGCTCGACATCTCTTGGTAACTTGCTGGGAACATTTCCACCTAGTTATTCCAGTTTTGGTTGTCGTGTGCTTGGAATAAGTATAGCCATTGTAGAATGCCAAGGATCCTCTTTTATCCCAGCCTAAACGCACTGTAGGATGATAAATATTAATAAATTACAAACAGATCGATTTCAGTCGATGTCAAAAATACCATCAACAACATCGCACGTTGCAGTGCGAATATCTACTAACAAGTAACTTGAATTGACATAGACTTTTTGAGGTTAAACATAAGAAATCAAGTATGCACAATAGTATAAATTCTGGTATGTAACATGCCAAAAATTTTGCTATGACTCCAATGAAACTGTTTGCGAATAGAATTATTATAGAAAATCAAAAATAATATGATGATAATAATATTCTATACAAATTAACGCAGCAACGTTGGAATAATATGCGGCATACGGAACAGATGAGTAAAACAACCAAAACCATTGGGTCTATTTTATTCCGGTGGGACAATACTAGGAAACATTTATTTATACCAAACATGCAAATTCAATATATTCATTTTACAAATAATAAAATCTCTATACATGATTTATAATTTCTTAGAGTATTGCCACAACTATAGCAAAGTTTAAAGATATGCGTTTATTTACAATGGGTTAACAATTCCTTTTGAGCGTAGGTATTATTGTATTTAAGCATTTCCAACGGACTAGAAGTCAGATGATTTTCTATTTCGACAACTATTTTCAAGATTATTTGGTCTGACACTTAGTACCTAGTATATATCCCGTGGTTGTTTTTGTAATACTTGAATGGCTCATGAGAGTGTTGGTCATTGCCTTTCACGACTCTTCCCTGGTCATTCACAACCAAGAACGCTGAGCAGTTCTGCGAAAAATGGCGCGTACACTGCCATCTCACGCCGTACTTAACGCGATAGTGCCTGAAGTATGTATAACTGTTCAGCATCACCATGACCTTCCCTTTCCTGTCCATTTTTACGTATTCCACTAAAAAATAAAGACATTCCATTAAACAGTAATTTTGACATTTCCTAACAAAACTGACACGTATAAAATTTACAGGGTTGAAAATGTGTTTAGGTTTTTTTAAAAACAAAACTCTACGAAACATAAATATTTATTGAAAACATTTTAATATACTACTTAGCACTAGAAAATTTGATTTTTCTAATTTTACCGCCTACTAAAATATGTGCCATGTTAAGCTCTATCTACTGTAAGATTGTGTGTAGTGTGCGTTTTGATGTGCTGTGTTGATAATTTATTGTAATTAATAATATAGATAAAACTGCTATTAAGTTTGTTTGAATCATTGGGAGTGTGAGCTTCATAATGATGAGTTTAAGCAACATGAAACGAGTATTCAAGTAAATGTGATGTTTGATGAACATTAGCACAATTGTGTTAAATTGCAAAACCAATTTAGAACCAAGCCCTAAACATGAACTTCCACAAATCACACACACAATCTTATCTCGGAACGGCTCTCAAAGTCTAATATACGAGCCGTCTGTGTTCTTGAAGAATCTCGAAGGGGGATGGCTGTGTGCCTCGTTCCTTCTTCTGATGGAGCCATCGTCGCTGATGATGAGATGGGCGGCGCAGGACTTGGAGGCATGCATGGAGCACTGCCATCTCCTCGCGCCGAGCTTCAGCCTGTAGTGCCTACAGTAGGTGAACCCATTTAGAAACACCAGAACCCGACCGTTGTGGGTACGGATAAGCTCGGCTGCAATACAACTCATGCGTTAAATTTCATTACTTAACCAGACATCTTTACTATTTTACCTCATCTTACAACCTGTTCCACGACATCCTAATACGTTCTGGTTAGCGTTATCTAATCCAATACCATGAAAGAAAAAATAAGAAAAGTGCAATTTATAAGATTTAGTTATATATCCATTACTACATTCACATGTATACGACCTACCACACGGGAGGAGGTCGATAACATAGGTATTGTAATCCTCGAAAAAGCAAAAATAAATATTTTTCTTTCCGTCATAAAGTAATGGCGACACATCTAGTGCAGTGGTTTGCACTCCTGACTACAAAGTCGGCGGTCGCGGATTCAAATCCCATAAGGGTAACTGTTTGTATAACGAGAGCGAGCATCTGTATCTGTCATGGATGTTATGCAATAGTCTCGTATACAAAGTCTGTACGCCCCCGTCGTAATCGTTGTCTACTATTACGTAGTATACTACCACACGAAAGACTATTTCTTACACCGAACGAAACCAATATACTCCGTATATTTTCTTATTAAGGGATCCAGTTCGCAAAAGGCTGCATGCAATATTCGCACAAATCTAGTTTTTGTATGATAGTTTGGGCGTGTTGTCTGGCCCATATTTATTTATTTAAATCAATAATTTCCGACGAACATATTTACTATTCAAGTGTATCTTCTAAATCATCCATACGATTTTACTGTTTTTGTACCTACCTTTCCAGTAAACTTATGTGCTAATAATCAAAAAATATCTAATACATTATCATACAATGAAAAATCGGCCAATACTTATTTTTGTAATAAACACTTTTATTTTTGAATAAAATTCTTAAAATTATGTCTTAGATTTTTCACTTGGTGTTTTGCGTAAAAAGTACTAAGATTTTCTAATAAACAATGATTCTAAGGCAACCTTCAATAGAACCCTCCTCTGGTACGTCGGTATAATATTTTATCATGACTGTGTCTCAATTTTTTTAAACCTGCCACCGTGACCTAATATCACGTAAGCGTTGCAGCTTTTAAAAAACTTTAAGAACACTTTCACCTAGTTCAAATTTTGAGACTATGATCTCTGCCGTGGAAGTTTTAATGTAATTTACATAAAATTAAAACATGCATTGTACATTTCACCGAATAAAACCACGAAAAAACACTTTTCATTTAAAATATTATTTTTAAAATCACACTAAAGAGTTGAAAACGGCGCAACTAAGGTCGTAAATCAAATAACATAGGATAAATAAAATAAAAACCCAAATACAAATACAAAATAATTTATTTTTAAAAGTTGATTAAACAATTATGTTACCCAGTAGACATATCGTAATCAATTTTAATGTTAAACTATATAAAATATACAAAACACTATGATAACGTGGACATCCGATGAGCGCACCGCTCTAGCAACGGAAGCATCTGCGAGCATCTGACATGTCATCATCAGCTGCGTAGTAGTGCTCCTTCCTTGTATGGCATATTTTTAATAAAAAAAAGTTTTTTTATCTGATTTTATCCTATTGTAGGCATCCACTCTAATAATGAATACACAGTTTCGTTTTTGATTTATTACTAGTGGAGGGAATTTATCAATTGCGGCTGCTATTTACTGCTGTGTACCAGTGCAGCTGACCAGTGGCGGCTGTACCTTAAGTGCGCTCGTGCGCTGAACCACCAATTCAAAAGATTTAAAAATTACAATATATTAAGTCATTCATTTTTCTTTTTAATTACCATTTTAATAGTTATTTTTAAACATACAAAAACGTTTAAAGATATAATATCCAATTCCATTAAAACAGTTTGAGCGCTTTACTAAACTATTAAGACTTATTTTTCTGTAAAGACAAATTCTCGTGCGCTTCGGCGAGTGCACGAGGACTGCTAATATAACTTGTAGGAGATACGAGGTAATACGCCTGACGCGTGAAACAAAAGATAGTTCATAGAAATGTACCGAGTAATGAGCGGGTTCTCGAGCGCCGCACGGGCGAACCGACGATTGCCGAGAGAACCCGATGTTTGGCGGATTGGCCGGCCAGCATGGGCGCGAGGCTTGGATGAATGCGCGAGGCGACGACGGCAGCCATGATTGACATAATGACATGTTTCACTGTATGTGGGACGCATTAATTATTGTTTATTTATATTACCGTAATTGTTTTTAGTTTTTGCTTCGATTTTCTTAAAGTGAACTACCAGATCGATAACCCACCAGCCGCCACTGCAGCTGACATAAAATTAAATTGCAATATCATTGGCTCCGCTTTTAAATAGCAGGTACCAAATGGGAAACTTACGCAGGGATTATTTACGTTTATTTTATTTTATTTAAAAAGGTCTGTACTATAGTTGACAATCGGGTTAGTTTCAACACTTCGGTAAGTATCTTAGATCTAGAATGACAACCACATTGTATAAACACTACATGGCGATTGCACAAGTGTCTTAAAGCAAAAGTTAAAGGACTAATGTTACTTTAACCCTAGATCCCTACTTGGTGTGCTGGAACCCCACGAGGTTTATTTTATTCTCTTGTTTCGTGGTATTGCACGTTTTCGACTCCCCGCGTATTTTAACTTTGAGGGCACTTACTGAAGATTGGCCAGGGATGCGGCAACAGCTGGCTGTTGTAGACTAGTGGACGTGTGTCGTGGGGTTTTTTTGCCATTTGCCAACTATCTTTGATTATTTGGGTAATCAAAGATAGTTGGCAAATTATGATTTTGCCCTTTTCTTTGTCAATTATAGTGGTCAATGATAAAAGAGTTAGAATTCACCATACGTTGTACATTGGGGTTTAAAAGAGCTTAAATCGTTTTTTATTTTTATTTTGACGCTTATTTGTGATTAAATAACATCAATCGATATAAATAAAAGTATAATTTCCTCATACTGTTTTTGTTTTAAAATTTATTAACTATTTTATCCTGGGGTGCATCGGCACCACTGTGTAGGAATACTGTAAACGCCTGGAAGTGTAGGTTTCAAGGGTTAATATTCTAGACGTGAATCTCGAAATTAAAAAATTGATAAACTGCAAGAAATTAAAAGTTATATTAGGCCTATATATACTGTAAATTAGGTGTATAAACTGATACTATAAACTCTAGTGTTCTTACAAACTTCATAAGAGATATTCAGAATAAATGACGCCCGTCCGATATGGTTTAAACACGATGTTTTCTGAAGAACTGATAAAGCAGAAGCGATAGTCAGATTTCAGTGTCAAAATTTTTTTTCTTAATCCACTAAACAGTTTTTACATTTTCGAAAGGAGGCCTCAGTAGCCGACCTTTATATGCGCCGAAGGCAGTTTCCGGACAATCCAAGAGCTGATCTCAGGGCGAGACTGAAATGTCTCCATGTAAATTATGAAGTCCATCAGAGATTTTAGTTAGTATAGTAAATATAAAAATAAGACGTCAGGCTGTGAATACGCCTAACCGAACATTGTATGTAATTTGTAGTAAATAAAATATTCATTTATTATTTGCAATATAACCCTATACTGTTACGTAGGTATAATGTCTTCTCATGGCTGTGAGTCTCTTTAATTTTAAAAAACGTGTCATATTGATCTATTACCACGTAAGCGTTGCATTTCTTAGACATATTTTGAGAACACTTCCACCTCGTTCCAGTTTTGAGAAGTCGATCTCTGCCGTATGTATATCCATTCAGCATCACTAAAGTGGCTCCAGTGAGTGTTCTAATATAATGCACTGGAAATAATAACATACATTTTAATTCATTGAATAAAAGACACCAAGTAACACTTTTTTAATTTAAAGTGTGTATTTTAAATCGTACCAAAACATACGATGATAGAAATAAAAATAAGCGATCAGTTACTTTTTATTGTACTGAACAATTTGAATTAAACAGTTTTTAGTAGCATTGTATCTACTTATTACACTCAGAAAAAAATATTGTTGAATACGACAACAAAACTTTAACCCCGGGTAGCCGCCCATAGTAAATAGTCTCTTCGGCAATGGTTTTATAGTTAAGTAGGAAATTGTCAGTGAAGCAATATCTTTTGACAATAGCATGCCATGATACTACAACAATTCAATACTGTCAGTATAACAAATTAAATTAAAGTGTACTTAGTTCTCTCAAAGGGATCTTATATATAAGATCCCTTATACACTGCGACTTTAAGCAGCGATGCAGTCGCGATGCAGACACAAAATGTCAACATTTACGCACTGCGTTACCTTTAGCATCGATACAGTCGAAATGCAGAAGCTGGACAATGACAAATTATGTACTGTATATTGGCTACTGCATCGGTACTAAACCGCGTGAGTCGCGATGCTGTCGCGCGTTTGCTAAACGCACTACTGCATCGATGCTAAAAGTCGCAGTGTGTAAGGGGTCCAAGATAAAACAATATGTATAGATGTAATATTTTTAAAAAATAAACTTTATAAATATTTTATGTCATCGATCAATCTCCGCGTGGTTGTGTGCGTCAGCATGTTTGACCACAGCACCTGTGTTGTCTACAATCAGGTAGCCTTTACACCACCGCTTTGTACACACCCATCTTCGATGGAAGCCTGCGTTCAAGACATGGTGCTTCCGATACGTGTGCTGCCGGTACCATGCCAGGACCGACCCTCTAGCTCCAGGTACGAAAGACACTGAAAAAACAATGAAACACGAAAGCATGATTTGTAAATAAGCTACCCCACACAAAAATATTTATTCAAATCGCTTAAGTAGTTAGCAGTAGTAGTTCCTGATATTGGCGCGTTTAAACAAACAAATAAACTAAAATAAAATTAGGGTTCCGTAGCCGTTTACCATTCGCAAAAAACGGAACCCTAGTTTCGTCATGTCTGTTTGTCTGTCTGTCCGTCCGTATGTAAGAACGAGATCGAACCGGTAGTTCTTGAGATATAGAACATTTTCAACAACCGTAAATATAACTTTGTCTTTCATACAAACACTATAAAAAACAAAAGGCATGGGTCGTACTTGCTAATTCAAGTACCAGGGCTTAAAAGTACATCTATAAATCAGCACCAGGGCTCAAAACCAGGTATAAAATACTTGAAAGTATTTTTTGGAACGTTATACACTGAACCTTGTCCATATTGCAATAAGATAAGGGACACACTATCGCGTAATCGCTATTGCGTAGCGGAATCCTTTACGTGTATCGTTCATTTATCGTGTAATAATCTGGTAGTAAGATAAATACCTACCAAATTTGCATATGCATATAAAAATGCATAATGGACAAATTACAAAACAAGATACTTACTCGAGGCTCAAACGGGCGCCCCGGTGCCTATTGCCTACTTAAAAACGTTGAAAGTATTTCATAGAAAATGTATCCCCATTTTCATTGCGTCAAATCGCGCTAGCAGGAAAAATACTCTTGAACGAATTGAGTATTTTGTTTATTTTTTGCAATTTTAGACCTCTTTTTAATGAGCGTAAGGTTTCATTTCATAACTACGGTCTGTTTAAAAGTATTTCGGGGAAGCGGGTGCCGCCTGCTGCTAAGTATAATACTTTCATGGTCTTGGAAGTATTTTGAACCCGTACTTGGTATAAGTACTTTGAAGCAAATCCTAGGTTGTAAAACAGGTATGGTAAATACGTTCCATCCCTAAAAACAAAGTATTTTTGCTGTCAACAAAATATTGTGATATTTTAGCTTAGTGGAAGCAAGCAGACCTCTAATTTAGTTTCTTTTTTATTAGTTAACCAGACATTTGGCCAGCAGCCGAATGCCGAATTCACTCCCTAGCGGTTTGCAAAAGAAATGTGGACCGAAATCGTTGGGTACGTATTGTTGAGTTCTCTACGACATAAGAATGGAAGCCGCGCCCTAGTCTTGCGTTACGAAGATGAAAAGGGGCTGGTGAAATCAAGTCATGTAATTTCTTCGCACACTCTCCGAAATGTAACCTGTAGAACACAAACAGACATGCTACTCTTCGCATATGCTTAAGACTTAAAAAGCTATCACGGAACCCTTAGTGTGCGTGTCTGACTCGCATTTGGCCTGTTTTTTTAAAAAGCAAGCTTGTCAGGATTAGCTTAACACTGGATTAAATCATCAGTCGTTGATGTCAATTTTCTTAGATGTAGAAAGGGACAGAATGATGAGGTGCTTACTCCTGACATGCGCAAGCGGACCTAGTGTATAATACCTAGTTATGTGCAGTTTCATACACTACTTTATCTACTCTAGAGATGTAAAAATACCGTATTATACCAAGTGGTACTGAATCATACCGGTATTTTACAATAGAATTCAGTATTTTTCGTATTATTCGTAATATATTATTTCTTATAACAAAGCAATTGACTTGAGTTTTTCACGTATCACTGGAGAATGTATTGATATATTCTGAAATATCTATACATATTATGAACATAAACATTGAAAACAATGCTTTCTTCGTATTTTCTCGACTGTATTCACGCATATAAAATATTGCTCACACCATCACACATTGCACGAAGTGGCAACGTCGGATTTGTTTGCTGACAAGTCTTACGTTCACACGCTTGTGTGTGTACATGTAGTTATCACTACTACATTAATAGCCAAACGAGTGAGTGAAATAGAATGACTCCCTCTCTTCCCCCTCGTCTACGCACACGCACGCACGCCGCGCTGGCGCTGGTCATTTTGCTATTGCCTACCGCTAGTTCCGTCCGGAATGTTGTTGCTAGTAGTCGTTACTATATTTTCTTAAAATGCCTCGACGGACTTCGGACGTGTGGCAGTACTATCAAACCCTTAGTGACGAAAACATGTGGTTTGCATACCTATATGATTATGATTGCGATTATGTTGAAATTATCTTAATAAATCATAATATCTGCATAACAATTTTCATTTATTAATTACTAGCTTTGCTCCCCTAATAAATCACCTTACAGACTAATTTTTGTCATAAAAAGCAACCTTTACTGTCGCTAACGCCGACTAGTGTGAGACTAATGAGCAGTTTTTTTTAGATACATATTAGTATTCTTTGTAAAATAAGAATCGAATTCGTAATCACTTTTCCAAGGAACCTCAAACATGAAACGCAATGCAAAACATAAAATACCAAAAATACCATATGAAATAGTATAATACGGTTTAATACGGTATTATTGGTATTTTACCTTCGAGCACATTTGGTATAATAACGGGCTTACATCTCTAATCTACTCTCATTGAACACGAACATATCAAATAAAAGATAAAGATTTCCATGCTAAAAAGTCTTGATAACATTTATCGTATAATTTTCTTGACTTTACTGGTAGTAGATTAAGACAGACTGCTGTCGCAGTCTCTAAAATGTCGGGCGGCTTCAAATTTTCTGCACTTTCACTATCAGACATTTTAATAAACACTAATAATTATCTACCGAAACACAAACGTACTATGACGCCAAAATTCCCGTTATCACCGCGCATGCGCCAAAGCGCGCGCAGCCACAGATAAAAAATTAAATAGATGTATCTATGATCTGTAATCTGTATCGTAATGAAAAAAAAATATTATAACATTATTTTGTTAGAGAAATAGTGTCATAATTAAATTTTTTAAATTTCATTTCGATATACTATTTATAAAGTACGTCTATATAAACTCGTTTTGAGTTTTGTATTTTGAATTTAACGATATGAGAGTAGATAAAATACTATAAAAAACACTATCTGTATCTTCATATCTTCTATTTATACAAAAAAGGAAGTTGGATTCGTCCTCGCCCAGTATAACAGAATTAACTATTAGACGCATATAGGGCCAAAGGAATTCGCCGGATCCGCTATTGTGCATATTTCTATTAAATTATAGTCATATGTTTTGTTCATTCACAATTTCTTTCAAAAACTTTTTTTTGAAAGATAGGTAAAGACCATTTGGTGTTATTACTTTTCCGATTTCCTTAGAAATAGCGTAGAAAACTGGATGAGACGCTTTGATGTGTGGATCTCGTAAGTGGAGAGAGTAAATCTCAAATAGTTTTCTCAAAACTTCATCTGGGACGGTTTGTGGCCTTCCACGTTTTCTAGTTTTGGCACGTTTTAAGATGTTTTGAAGTTTTTGTTCGATATTGTCACATGATGTTTTTTCTTCAATTTTCTTCGCTTTGAAACAGCTTGCACGCTTTAGAAGCACTAGGGAAAGAATAAATAAAAAACTGAAATAATAATCAACTTTTTTTAAAATCTACTATTGGAATATTGGACATCACTCACATACATTGCTCTGATGCCAAAGTAAGTAGCTAATGCACTTGTGTTAAGAAAATCAGACACAACTGTGGTACCACAACACCCAGATCCGAGACAATATAGAAAATTTTGATTTCTACATTGACCCGACCGGGATCAAGCCTGGGACCTCGGGGCTGCGACGCCTTGAAACCAGCGTGCTTAGCCATACACACTTACTTAAACACCATCTATTGTGTCTCCTTTACATATGCTTGAGGGATATAATTATATGAGTATAATTATATGAATAATCTTCAGAATCGATTTATTAGATCAATTAAACAAGGAGATAATAGTTCATATACATAGTATTTATTTAACCTAAAAAACAGTTTTTAGGTGTTATTAAGACGCATATATCTCCTTAAAACCTATGACAGTTTGTCACATGAGGACACACAAAAATATAAATCTACTGGCGTTTTCTTCCAATAAAAATGTATGTTTTGCGTTGAAATATTTTATGGGAAACCCGAAATGTACGCAGGCGACGCCGAGAGGCGCCGCTAGTAACAAATAATATAAGAAGAAAGTCGTGTTAGTTACAACAACTAGAGAACTGGTTGACTCGTTTTCATGATATATTTTGTTGAATTCGTCGCCGCCCTGAATAGAAATACCCTTCATTCCTAAATATTTATGTGTATTTATTACAAGAACACAAAAAGTATTACACTCGATGCCTAACATAAATTACTTCGTTTTAAAACAAAAGGCTGGACTGTAAACTATGAAAGGGGAAAACGTAGTTCACCGGGGCCGCTCACTAGTTAAGTCGAGATTAAACTAAAAATCACTTACCTAGCTTGTTGAGTTTATTTTATGACACTTAAAATACTATTTAAAAAAACACTATCTGTATCTTCATATCTTCTATTTATAAAAAAAAAGGAAGTTGGATTCGCCCTCGCCCCGGATAACAGAATTAACTTTTAAACGCACATAGGGCCAAGGGAATTCGTCGGATCCGCTATTGTGCATATTTCTATAAAATTATAGTCATATGTTTTGTTCATTCAAAAATTCTTTAAAAAACTTTTTTTTGAAACATAGATGAAGACCTTTTGGTGATATGACATTTCCAATTTCCTTAGAAATAGCGTAGAAAACTGGATGAGATGCTTTGATGTGTGGATCTTGTAAGTGGAGACAGTACTTCTCAAATAGTTTTCTCAAAACTTCATCTGGGACGGTTTGTGGCCTTCCACGTTTTCTAGTGTTGGCACGTTTATTTTTCGTCAATATTTTTTGAAGTTTATGTTCGATATTGACACATGAGGTTTTTTCTTCAATTTTCTTCGCTTTGAAACAGCTTGAAGGCTTTAGAATCACTAGGGAAAGAATAATAAAAAACTGAAATACTGAAATAATAATTAACTTTTTTTAAAATATATTATTGGAATATTGGAATATTGGACACCAATTACATACATTGCTCTGATCCCAAAGTAAGTAGCAATGCACTTGTGTTAAGGAAATCAGACACAACGGTGGTACCACAACACCCAGATCCGATCCGATTTTACATTGACCCGACTGGAATCAAACCCGGGACTTTGGAGCGGCGACGCCTTGAAACCAGCGTGCTTAGCCTCTACACACCATCTCAATAGGAGTATAATTATATGAATAATCTTCACAATTGATTCATTAGATCAATTAAACAAGGAGATAATAGTTCATACAGTATTTATTTAACCAAAAAAACAGTTTTCAGGTGTTATTAAGGCGCACATATTATTATCTCCTGAAAACCTATAACAATTTGTCAGATGATGATGACACACAAAAATATAAATTTACGGAAAAACAAATACAAAGTAGGGCTACGTTAAACAATTCAACTTTATTAAGGGAACTAAAATAAACTTAGAAACGTGTAATTTCGTTAGTTGCCCGTTTTAGTGTATTTCGGTGAATATGAAAAACCTTATATCCAATCACAAGGTTTGTTTACGCTAATTTGTCGGTTCGAAAAAGAGGCCAATGAAAGGAGTGGGCTTAATGAAGCTTTTTATCAGTCAAAAACAGTAATCACACGGAAATATGCCATATTCCCCAAAATATATGCCGAACTTAAATCCCAATCAAACAAAAAAAGTTGGTAAAACCAGAACTAAGTCACCCGTTGTACATTTTTTATAAACTGTACGGGCTTCAATTATTATCTTAGAAGCTATCAGTTTTTTAAATTCACAGCATGCTTTAACACCCGAGCGGTCGCATGAGACCGCATAACAATAGAATATCTATTGTGTCTCGTTCACATACGCTTGAGGGATTAGGTACAACACGCGCTTGCGTTCACCGGTATGGATTCTGGCCACTTCTTCCATTGAAAACATATGTTTTACGTTGAAATATTTTACGGGAAATCCTAAATGTACGCTACCGACACCGCGGGAGGCCGCTATTAACAAATAATATAGCAAGATAGGTGTGTTAGTAACAACAACTGGAGAACGGGTAGACTCGTTTTTATGACATATTTTGTTGAATTCGTTGCCACCCTGAATAGGACATATTATTTCCTAAATAATTATTTTTTACAGGAACACAAACAGTGTTACATTCGATGCATAGCTTAAATTACTACGTTTTAAAACAAAAGGCTGGACTGTTACCTATGAACAGGTGAAACAAAGTGCTAGTTGAAATTGAACTAAAAATCACTTACCTAGCTTGATGAGTTTATTTTATAACTCTTACATAAAATACTATTTAAAAAAACAATAATCAACTTTAAACTTCAACACTATCTGTATCTGCACTATTCATTTATTATACAAAAAAAAGGAAGTTGTGTCCGACGGACCGAGTTAAATTGTTGGTTTAGTTCTTGCCCGGATATCAGAATTAACTTAACTATTAAACGCACATAGAGCCAGGGTAAGTTTGCCGGGTACGCTAGTTTTGCATAATTCTATAAAATTACGGTACACAGGGCGTCATTTGCTTTCTTCATTCACAATTTCTTTAAAAAACTTTTTTTTGAAACATAGATATAGACCTTTTGGTGATATCACATTTCCAATTTCCTTACAAATAGCGAAGAAAACTGGATGAGATGTTTTGATGTGTGGATCTTGTAAGTGGAGGGAGTACTTCTCAAATAGTTTTCTCAAAACTTCATCTGGGACGGTTTGTGACCTTCCACGTTTTCTAGTTTTGGCACGTTTTAAGATGTTTTGAAGGTTTTGTTCGATATTAACACATGACGTTTTTTCTTCAATTTTCTTCGCTTTAAAACAGCTTGAACGCTTTGGAAGCACTAGGGAAAGAATAATAAAAACTGAAATATTGAAATAATAATCAACTTACGCAATAGTAGTATAATTATCTGAATAATCTTCAGAATCGATTTATTAGACAAATTAAAAAAGGAAATAATAGTTCATATAGTATTTACCCCAAAACATAGGTCTTAGGTGTGATGAAGGCGCACATATCTGCATAAAACCTATAACAATTTGTCAGATGAGGACACATACAAATATTAATTTACGTAATAACGAATACGTAACGTGCCTGTTTGGGTGTATTTCGGTTAATGTGAACCTTATACCGAATCAAAAAACAAAACTACTTCAAACTACTTATTAAAAACTTCATCCAAACGTACTAGGGTACATTTGCGCTACAGAGCTGTTTTTCGGGGTTATCAGTGTAGGTAGATACTCGTAGTTCATCTCGCTGTAGAAAAGCTCATTCGCTAGAGGCGGTGAGTGGTATTCTGCTTCGTTCTCTAGGTAGGTTCGAGATATAATAAGTATGATGATGATAGAAGAGCTGCTCATAGGACACCCAGGGTTGCATCGTTAGGACGGTAGGTAGGTGGTGTGGACCTACCAGTATTATGATTCCATTGTGTGTTTTTTTAATTTTTTAAATAAATAAATATTAGACACCAATCACATACATTGATTGCTCTGATCCTAAAGTATCTAATGCACTTGTATTATGGAAATCAGACATAACAGTGGTACCACAACACCCAGACCCGAGACAATATAGACAATTTTGATTTCTATATTGACCCGACCGGGAATCGAACCCGGGACCTCGGAGCGGCGACGCCTTGAAACCAGCGTGCTTAGCCACTACGCCACGGAGGTCGTCATAATGTTTATGTTTAAATCTTGTGTAGCTTATATGGTTCTGCGCTCCTGGTGTAAGTGCTTTCAGCGCTAACTGTAGATACAGTTACCGATAGATATCGGTCAGCCGCTGTAAATTCAGGTCACTGACGCCGAGTTCTGATGATATAACGCTGACCCATCGTAAACGACTTTCTCTTACTTTGGCCAACTTTGAGCAATCTCCGTATTGACTCTTTGTGGATTATATGACTATCCGGACATTTCCATCTCTCATCGCTGGTCCTTTATTTTTAACACGTTCCCAGCGGCACAAATTTAATTAAACTTTCCATTACTGCGTTACGAGTTGTTTTAAACCTCGTCCTATACCCGACATTGTAGCGGCACGAGGCGTATTAAACCCCACCGCCCAAAAGAGACTAAAATCCTTTTTTTGGCGCCAAATGAGACAAAATGGACGATATTGGTTTTGATTATTATTAACAATGAGTTGATTAACATAGATCTGCCGCCGCCCGTGGTTAAATTAGTTAGTTTTGATTCTATGGGTAAAATAAATGTGTGGGTCTAATGCACCTCGTACCGCACTGAAAAATGGCGGGTTTTTATGTAATTTAGTGATGGGAAAATATATATATAGATTTTATTTTAGTGTTTTTATTTATCAAAGTTATGGACGGAATGAATACAAAAAAAGGAAAAAAGTTATGGATGTTTTTCATTGAAACATGTCAGACAATAAGATTTTTTGCAAACAGTGCATTCTGTGAGAATTTTTTTGGTTTTTTTGTCTGCCTCACGACATGTCAAGGATGTACGGAGTTTTTCGTAGCATCCGACACATCTCTTCTTCTTTGGACCCTTTTCGAGCTGATGTGATTTCTTTGCAGTGGATTCTGAAAAGTAGGAACGA
This sequence comes from Pyrausta purpuralis, assembly GCA_963924145.1. NCBI lineage: Eukaryota > Metazoa > Arthropoda > Insecta > Lepidoptera > Crambidae > Pyrausta > Pyrausta purpuralis. The sequence continues at coordinate 29,848,962 of OZ001643.1, forward strand.
GTTGAGTAATGAGTAGATTAGGGCAAGAGTAAGGTAGAATTGGGTAGAGTTCGGAATACATAGTTGGTTAGAGTAGAGATGAGTCGGGCAGAAGAGCTTAATTTTGATAAGCAGGACACCGTTTGCATTCAATAAACAATGTTTGTAACTAATAGTTATCATTATTATCAGCATATATGTGCAGCCTCAACTGCGTTGCACAACACTAGCCAGGTGAAGCTAGCGTGGGGTGCGGTACGAGGTGCGCGGCGGGTACGAGGCGTTCGCAACCTCGTTCTGCACTGTGTTGATATTATTATTTGTTCAGTGCGGCACGAGGTCTAACAAACCCGACATTAGGTTGGTGTACCATAGAACTAGGAATCAATAGCACATCTCAAACATATAGTTATCACTCTCCTACACTGAACCAGACGGAAGTTATGCCTCTCGCACGACAGAGAAGTTAAAGGTTTTTCTTACCGCTGTAAAGACCAGACACGGACGAGGTGTTTTAAGCCGCGTTCCGCACCTATCGTGTTAAGCTAGTTCTCATGCTTTTTCTTAAAAGTCAAATATTTTAAGCCATTACATCACAGTCGGTCTTACTTACGTTGAAACTTCCTCTCTTACTTTTAGTAGCAATTAAGGATAGCAGAGGACGCCTGGTGACTTTAATTAAAACCAAGCGGTGTTTGTGGAATGGTTTACATCATTGTTTACAGTTATTATATATACTCAAGATATTTTAGGTGATTCACCTGGCAGTGAGTTGATATGAAGGAATGTGTTGCAGTTCAAAGTTGCATCGCCTCCAAAGTCATGCTCCATGTAGGTACTCTGTCTTGTTACGACTGATGATGATGGTGGCTCGCTCATAATACGGCTGATATAGAGTCCATGGATTTTAATTAGTGACCCAGGGAGAGACAGGGAACATTGAACTCTAACAAAAAAAAACCTTTGGAATAGAAAGTTTCAGAAACAGGGTACTTTATCGAAAAATGATGTTTGCAAATTCATATTTTTACCACGCTTTTATTAGCTTGGGTTGTATCTATGTATGTATGTATGTAATGGAATCTTTGAGCATAAATTTGACCGATTTCCAGAAGTTTGATTAATTTGAAACTTTGCACACATATCAAGGACCGATGACAATGCAATAGTTTGATAACAGTTTCTCAATATCCTTATAAGGACCGCCAGGATTAATAAATTCTTTCGTGGATAAGGGAGTAAGATAGAGCTATCGCGTGTCGCATGTCCGCAAATAATTAATTGAAACATCGAACTAAAAAATGAAAAATAAATTATAGTTTAAAAAAACTAAAAACCACGCTTTCATAGCTAACCGAACTAAAAAGTAGAAAATATTTTTAATTACACAGAATTAGAGAATATTTCAATTCAGAGTAAAAAGCGTGGGGTGCAACATTTAATATATCAAGCACCCCACGCTTACTCTGAATTGAATTATTCTCTAACTCTTTGTAATTAAAAATACGGTGTTACGTAAAAGGAAAAAAAAACATCCTCTCTTTACGAGTGAGGGAAAATTTAATATTACGACTTTGGCGAGGAGTTTCAAATACATAGTCATGCTTACAGTTTTCTAGCACTGAATAAAAACTCCATGTCCGTCCGTCCGCAGTTTAGCTTTAAGACCCTAAGCTTAACTGCAGACCGACGAACATGGGGCGAAACTATAAAGGGTTCGTTACTGGAAACGGTACCCTCAAAGTCACTTGGCAGAGTTTCTTTTGTACGACAAATAGAAAGCCAATGGTGTCATCTTATTGTCGACTTCTTTAGAAAGGGCGTAGAATACTGGATGAGAATATTTGATATTTGGGTCTTGTAAATAGTCGGCATATTTTTCAAACAATTTTCGCTGGTCCTCTATAGTTATGACGGATTTCCTCCCTCTCTTCAATTTGTGCATAGGTGTTTTCAATAGTTTAACTAAAACAGAAAAAGTCAATAAAGACATAAAATACTAAACTGACAAGATTATGTATAAAACGAACATAAATATAAACAGGTACCTACTAGAATACAATGTTTTATAGTAAATCATTGCTTAACAACAACATCCGTTGAAACAAAATATGGAAAGCCTTTCAAGTAACCAAACATCCAACTTTTATAGAAATGGCAAAAAAATACTAGATTAGAAGATCTGGTATTTGGGTTTTGTAAGAAGTCACCATATTTAGAAAATATATTTTTCTTGACTTCTACATCTCTTACGCTTTTCCTTCTACTTCTATTTGTGATGTTTTTACGATTCTTCTAACAAAAATAATCATTACCTTGCACATATATATATATATATATATATATATATATATAGATTTCAAAACTTTTTTTTTGCACTAAAATAATAATAAATACATAATTTCAATATCAACAAAGGGCGTCACTTTATTATTGTTAGGTTTTTAATATAATATACTTAACTTTTTACTAACTGCTAAAACCCTTTTAGACCCCTTACACACTGTGACTTTTAGCATTTTGGCAGTCGCGCGTTTTGAAGACGCGAGACAGCATCGCGATTCGCGACTGATGCAATGAACAGAGTTTGGGATCGATACTGTATCGACGCAGTCGTGCGTTTGCATCGATGCTATCGCGACTGTATTGATGCTAAAAGAAGCGCAATTTGTCAATTTTGCATCGCGCCTAACATTTTATTGGAAAGAACGTAGAAAGCAGGATGATATGATGTTCAGATTTAGTAAGTAGAAAAATAAATAAGAAAATAGTACATGTAGTATATCTTACTAAAGCTATAAGATCGTTCATTAGAAGGTAAGCTTAAAAGTTTATTTACACATTTCAGTGAAACTTCAGTGCAGGCACAGCGAAATATATTATTTTATGCATCCTCTATGTAGGTACGGGTACGGTCGCTGGCTACTAACCACCATAAGATCCAAAATTGCACCTATCATTGTCTTTTGTTTGAAGGGAAGTGACGCCTGTTTTTGTGTCTCGTGTATGCAAGCGACTTTCGTTGTTTTATAGTTGTTTGATGAGCGGTAAGGTGCCAGAGACCTCAACCGTAGGTATGTACTTGCCGGTCTCAGTCAGAACTAAGAGAACGCATTCAAAGAGTCACTCACACTGACGTGACGGATTAATGGATAATTTATTTGCTGTGTGCGAAGTAGGTGGTTGGCGGACTTCTGTCGCCAGGCGCTAGCAATCTTTACGTAGGCATGCATCATATTTTTTTAACAAGTTAAAATCGACACTAAAGATTCATGACATTTATTGTAACCTATTTTGTGTCATAAAAATAATTATTATAAAATATGTTATATAAGTTCTATCTGAGAAAATAATGCATACTAAAATCTTTTTGTATGAAAAAAATAAGTTATCTCTTGAAAATTCATTTTATTTTAATCATTTTTAAATGAAATTGAAAAATGAAATTCGTAAGCATAAGACTTTATTTAAATAATTTGTAAAGTAACGTAAAAACACTATTTTTAGTAATTTTACTTACTTATATAAATTTTGTATTCATTTGTTGAGGTTAGCAACCTCAACGGGACATTTATATTCATCAATGGACATAATATATATAAATATCACGAAAAAAACACCAGTATCCTCGTCAAATCAAAAGTCTCATACCCTGATGTACGTCCCCATCGCGCTTTTGACGTACATCGTTGGCGGGTGCGTATGCAATTCATTCTTCTTTACGATTCGCCCCCCACCACTCACGATCAAGTACGCATGACACTTCTTGCTCACACTCAAGCAACACTGCATACGCTCGCCGGACTTCAGCGAGCAATGACGTCTGTACGTGTAGTCGTTGAACATGACTAACGGCTTCCCGCTATTCGTCATGATGAATTGGGCTGGAATATTAATTAGTAAAAATTTATAAAAAATACCATAAACTTATGATGCTGGTCCTAGGCAAAACATTGACATAGTTCTGAGAGATAGCTAAATCAGACGACTAAACAAGGTAGTCTACATACAAGCTAAGAAATGCATTTATTTCTTACAAGGTTTTTTTAATTAGATACAGTCTGCATGCTGTTAAATAATAAGTTTTTATTATAATTTTATTTATTATTTTCCATCGCGAAACTATTCTGCATTTGTACAAGTTAAAGGTATCAAATGACAAAAAAAGGACTCACATAAATCGAAAACATGGAGACTACATTAAATCCTAATATACACTCCTCCACTGAAATGGTATTGCGCCGGTTCGTGGTTGTGCTCTGCATTTGCTAGAACAATATTACCCTCCAGATCAAGAATAACGATGGCTCTGCAGCCCTTGGACAGTTTTTTGGTACACTGCCACCTCTCACCACTTTTTGACGTGCTTTTCTTGCAGAAAGTGTACTTGTCCAGCATCAACAGCCTGGATCCATTTTTCATTGTTACGTATTGAGCTGTAAATAACGCAAGGATGGAAATATACATAAAAAACTGATGTTTTAAATCAAATGAGGAATTTAAAATTAGCGCACGGATATGACTTGAATCCTTATTAAACAATTATTCATTAGGCGTGTCGCATTTTTGTACGGCGGCTATGAATGGCCGTATAGTTGATAACCAACTTGTTTTATTTACATTTTCTATTCCTGTTGGTTATTATCTTTTATTTTAGCCTTATCTATGCTACGATTCGATTTAGTATTCTTACTATTTTCATCAGTATTATCACCATCCTTTATCTTAGTGGAACTGTAACTGAGATTAAAGTGGACATCAGAGCCCTTTAAAAGCCTTACAATATCATACGCGTCTGAAACAACAGCGAAATTAATTTTGTAAATAGCAAAGTTTTACTTTAACACGACGAAACCTGTTCGACTCAGAAAATTATACTGAGATTGTTTAAAAAATTAAATACGTTTTGGATCAATCATGACGACCCAATGTGATCACTTGATACCATAAAAATACAATAAGAAGTTACATTTTATGTCATCATCATATCATAAATAAATATTGACGATTTTTGTAAACAAAACTACAACAATAGGTTTTGAGAGAGCGATCACAGAAATGAAATACATATTAAACTTACTCAAAATGCAATGACTCGCCATCTTGACCACTTCTCGAGTAATATTTATAATTGGGCTGTAATTGTGTAAGTGGTATCATCACACATGTTTCTGATTTAATTAAGATAAGCGCTTTAATGGTGAAGGAGTGTAGGAACTATTAGGTCAATATTCGAAAATCAGTAGAAATCCTTTGGGGTTTATGATGAATCTATGGCGCGCAAAAACTGTTTTTCAATACATTATATTAAAAAATCCGGCCAAATGCGAGCCGGACTCGCGCACAGAGGGTTCCGTAGCAATTTTAACTGAATAAGGGAATCCACTTTCTCCTAATTGGCTACAATACCACAATAGTTTGTTGACAGCAAATATATTTTTGTTTAAGTGTCTGTATGTAGAAAAAAAATATGTTTGCGGTTGTTGAAAATGTGCTTTATCTCAAAAACTACTAGTTCGATCCCGTCCAAACCAACTTTCGTTGAAAGTATTCGTTAAGATGAACATCACTTATTTTTTTTAATTTTCACTAGCTTAGTTTAGAAGTAAGAGGGGGGGACGCCCATTTTACCACTTTGGAAGCATCTGTCTATCAAACTAACGTTTAAGTTTATACGTTGGCTTTAAAAGAAAGTGGTTTTAGGAACCTCTATGTTATTTTAAAAAACCTATCCGCCTCTACACCCCCACACGTATAGGTTTGACAAAAAAACGATTGTAGTTTCATGTATGGGAAATAAAATATATATTTTTTATTTTTTGTATAAGAATCGTAAAGCGCTTAACAGGATACATCTTCCTACCAAATTTCCAAATTTCAACAGTGTGATGCTTATAGTTACAGAATAAAGTGGCTGTGACATACGGACGGACACACAGACGGACAGACTTGACAAAACTATAGTTCCGTTTTATGCCATTCGGCTAACGGAACCCAAAAATACGAAGAATGACGATGGATGGATGGCAACCAAAAAAATATAACTTAAAAATTTTATGGATATTTGACAGTGCCTTTTAATTACTTGGACGCGCGCTTTGAATCTTTATAAAGGTTCTTCAGTTCTTAACATGACCTACCTACGGTTGTTGACAATCGCACCTATTATGGAGGAGCACTTAATCACTCCTTTATTTAAAAAACTAAGTAGGTACCAGACTTACGCGTACAAAGCTATAGACCGACCAATTTAATGATGATATCATAGGGAAATGAGAGAATTCAATAATACTTTTTTTTGTATTTATTGGTTATTTGTCTTGTTTTTAAAAAAAAAATTGAGTCATTCCCAGAAAGTTTGCTTGTCACGCTAAGGAGTTCCACTAAATTTCATTATGTGGTATTGTCGTTAAATTAACTTTAAAAAAAAAGATTATATCTTATATTTTATGAAAAATTAAACTTTAATGTACTACAGGGCATCAATTAATCATTAACAAGATTTTAAGTAAGACAAGTACACTTTTTTTGTTCCTGATCGTCACGAACTTCACTTATGATTTAATAAAACAACCAATAGTAAAATAATCAAAAAATTTACTCAGTTTCAAATCAACAATGTCAGGCTTTTGATTAAACATAAACAGTCAATGCACAAAAACTAAATAATTTCGGCAAAACATTTCCAAAGCGTCACTGACTGTTTATTTCACATAGATATATATATTTTCAAATATACCCAAACAATTTCATTTTTTTAAATAAAATAATTATGAAATAGAAGCGCAATATTACGTTTAAAATGTGACAAAAAAATATATATATTTGTTGTTTATTTTCTGTTCATTATTTAATTATTATTTTTTCTAAAAATGGAACATTGACGCTATTGAATCCTAAAGTGACGCTAAGGAATAGTTAAGCTAGGTTTACATTTGAACATTTAAATATACAAGCGGCCCTACATCTAATATACAAGATGATACAAAAAAGGGCGTAATCCTTTAATCCGGGGTGATTCTACAGCTCAAATGCAACAACTTCTTCTATGGGACCAACATCGAAATCGTAAAAAAAATGGCTTCCCCATACTAAATCGCCGATCAGCTGAGCCCAGTTTGTATCGAGAAGTCAAATGTTTTTTTGAGTTTTTTTTCGGTGTTGGTCCCGTAGAAGAAGTTGTTGCATTTGAGCAGTAGAATCACCCCCTAAAAGGATTACGCACTTTTTTGTAACATCTTGTATATATAAATATATCCAATTATATTAAATAATGCGTCATCTCAATTAGAAATCTTACAAAATAAGTTTGTTGCTAAGTACTCTTATAGGTACCTATACTCTTTGGACAATTGAATACAGTGATAACTTATATAAATTTTACAAAATCTTGTAAGCCTTGTGCGAATTAGGAACATTTTATGCTTAATCTTTTACACGCAAAGCAAAACTATTTAATAATATTTCTTAATATTTACATTTTTTAAATGTTACATATATAAGTTTAGCTTTTTTAGTTGCAGCTTTTCTTTTCTGTGCTTGTTTTTTCTTTTGTTCTCTCCACTTCTTTCGTTGTTTTTCTTGTTGATCTTCTGAAAGATCTTTAATTTTTTTATTGTACGACTGCATACGCTTTAATTGTTTTTCTTTGTATTCTTTTAGTTTTTCTGGGTCCTGTTTGATTTTATTTCTATATCGTTTAGCTCTTTCAGCGGGAGTAAGCGCCATGGTTGTACCTAGAATAAAAGTAGGGTCTTAAATTTAGCATTTTTAAAAGTAAGACGGGAATAAAAGTTAGTAGTTGGGATTTAAGTTAAAAGTTTATTTTTATAAAAGCTGCTCAAAAAGGGAAATGAAAAAGAGGAAAAAAAGTTCAATAGTCATGCGGGACATAGCGACTTTAAAGGTCGGTACCCATTGCCCCATTGAAATCTATACCGACTGAAATCTTTCTAAAATGACATGTCATGGGTCCCGACTGTTAAAGTCGCTATGTTCTGCATGACTATTGAACTTGTTTTTATCTTTTCAGTTCAATTTTCAAGCAGTCGGGATTTTGTATTTTAAAAATTTTAACTTATTTTTACAAACATACATACACACACCCACACATACTAACACAAACATATATACATACTACATAAATAAACTACACACACACGCACGCACGCACGCATGCAAACACACACACACACACACACACACGCACACACAAACAGACATACATACATACAATGCATTTATACATAAATACATACAATGCATCATACATGTAAACATACGTACATACATGCATACATACATACATAATCATGAATGAACCACAAAAGGAATGGATAAATAATAACATACTAATACAGATTAATGAACGAAACCACATGTGGGCTGAATTAACAAAGAAACCAGACAATGAAGAGATCAGAGAACAATTTGATGCTAAACGGAAGCAAGTTATAAGATCAATTAGAAAAGCAAAACAGACTTACTTCAAAAAAGAATTTGACAAGTATAGTAAAAAACCCAAAAAGCTATGGGATCTACTAAATACCCTTACAACGAACAAATTAAAATAAAGATGCGCTCCTTCAAAACTTATTGTCAATTCTGCCGTAATTACCAATCCTACTGAAATATGTAGGCTATTTAATAACTATTTTGCTACCATAGGGTCATCCTTGGCCAATGAAATTCCAATTTCTTTTCATAAAAACTATATTCACGCTCTACCAGAATTCACTATTCCCAAACTTCAAATGACTAATTTTAAATCATGTTCTGAAAAAGAAATCACCAATATTATAGACAATCTTGATTCTAATAGTAGTTCCGGTTTGGACGGAATCAGCACCAAAATCATTAAATGTGTAAAAGATTTGATTAAGAGTGGATTAACACTAAGCATTAACAAACTTCTTCAAGAAGGATCATTCCCAGACTCACTCAAAATAGCTAAGGTTACACCCATTTACAAATCGGGACTAAAAACAGAACCAGGTAATTATCGACCTATCTCCGTATTGTCGGTACTATCTAAAATTATAGAAAAAATAATACACACACAGCTCTATACTTATTTAGAATCCACTAATTTCTTTTACGAACGACAATACGGTTTTAGATCTCAAAGAAATACGCTTACAGCGACAATAGATCTTGTGACTAAAATTAAACATAATATTGATGAAAAGAAGATTGTATTGGGGGTATTTATAGATTTAAAAAAGGCTTTCGACACTGTTAGTCACCAATTACTACTAAAAAAGCTGCAAGTGATCGGAATCACCGGAAATGCTTTAAAACTTATAGAACCTTATCTAACAAATAGATTTCAAATTGTTAAAATAGATAATAAATCAGAAAGCTCACCAACGCCCATATCATATGGGGTTCCACAGGGCTCAATACTCGGTCCTCTGCTTTTCTTAATTTATATCAATAATATGCATGAATTGGGTTTAAATGGTAACATTAGTCTTTATGCAGATGACACATGTCTTTTTTACTTTGGCACATCAATTCACGACCTGGTAAGCAAAGCCCAACAAGATCTTAACATCCTTCATGACTGGTTTCAATGTAACATACTTACTATCAATGTCTCCAAAACAAGCTACATAATTTTTAAAGCCAAAAATAAACCAATCTCCAATTATCCACCTCTCAAAATAAATAAAATGCCGTTGCTCGAAAAAAACCATGAAAAATATCTAGGCCTTTACATGGATACCAATTTAACGTGGAAAATTCACATAAAACATTTAATTTCGCGACTAACATCCCTCCGTGCCACTCTTCGGATCAATGTACGTAGCATACCACGTAAATTATGTTATACCATTTACAATTCATTAGTAAAGCCCCACCTGTTATATCTAATAGAAATCTGGGGAAGTGCAGCTAAAACTAGTTTGGATAAATTACAAGTCGTACAAAACAAAATAATAAAAATGCTTTTTAATTATAATTATCGAACATCCACTGAACAAATTTATCGAGAGACCAATTTTATGAACATTAAACAGCTATATACATACAACACATGCATTTTTATACGCAAAACAATAAAAAATAAAATCCACACTGATCTAAAATTTATCAAACGGAAAACGGTTGGGCACCCCTGCACTCGACGCGCGAGCTTCATAGTTTTGCCAAAGACTCGAACGAAGTATGGTCGAAGCACAATAACATGCGAAGGAGCGCGCCTCTTTAACAAAATACCCTCAGACATAAAAAATATTGATGGGTACAACATGTTCAAAAGACGACTGGCAAATCATATCAAAGGTCTCAGAGAATGATCAATATACCTAGTTGGTAGGTTAATATTGAAAATGAGGATTGTGTTATAATGACTGTTGTTTGTGCGTTTGTGAGCGTTTTATAACTATTGATGACAATGACATTGAACATAGTGCGACAACGACTTCAATTGTGTATTTAATTTAAGTTCTCATGTAAGTGGCTTTAGTGTAAGTCTTAATGCGAATAAATGTCTTTAAACCTAAACCTACATATAATATACATGCATGCATACTCTCGAAAAACATAACCCTCCTTGCGCAGTCAGGTAAATATATTTTTGTTACGGTTTCCTTAACTATAATTTTTCTGCTTTTTATAACACATTGTCTAAAAATCAAATTACATGTCTGATAACATGTATGTAAACCAAGCTTTAGTGTTCCAAAGAGTCACTTAAGTATTCCTTAGCGTCACTTTCGTGAAAACGTGACGCTTAGGATGTGACGCCTTTACACTTTTATATCTGTTAAAAAATATTGCTACTTTATTAGGAATTCTTTGTAAATAATGAGCACATATTCTTGATTTATGTTAGCAATGGATTCTAATTTTATATATTGAGAAATCAATGAACAACTCTTACAACACTTGATTTATGTTTAGTTTGTTTGTTTATTTGTTTGCTTTCCCATAGTTTAAAAAATATAAATGTATACTATGGACAAAGAGAGAGCGGTTACTTCTATCACAAGCAAAATTAACCTGCTTAACGGGAGTTTCCTATGCCAAACATGTATGTGCCATTTATAATTATATTTAAATAAATTATTGAAAAAATAAATTATTGAAAAATAATTTTATTCTAAGGCATGAAAATGCCCGTGACGCTATTGGAATTCCGCAATCACCATTTTAGTGGACAAATTAAAATTTTAAAATTAAGCGTATTTTATAATAAAAGTGCATTATTTAATGATAAAAGATTGAAGATTATAGTTCAATAAAATTGAGAAATACCAAAATAAGTTTCATGAAAATTAGGAACATTAATAATTTCTTGTTCAAATATGCTTGGGACAATCAAAAATAGTGAGACTCAATGCCTGAATTAAGCTATATTTCAGTATTCAGTTGTAAATTTAGTATGTTTTATTTCTCTGACAAGAAATTATTAGGTTTCCTTCTATTGCCGCAAATATTTTCAACAAAATACTGTGTAGTAAATTTTTTGTACACATCCAAACTGAGCGGACACGTTATTTTTGCCATGAGCAAACTCTCTGAGAATGGCTCATTTACCAGTAAGAAAGATTTATTTACAAAATTCGATAACCTTTGAAAACCACTTAGGTTTGAACTAAAGCTAAGAAGATTGGATTATTGACAATAAATACGAAGTACAATTTTTAATAGTTAAAGCAGTTTTTTCTTTATCTTATTATATGTATATTTTATATTTTTCGCCGTGAGACAGCTCACGAACATAGTTGGTAAACTATTTATAAGCCGCATTTTTTTTAAATACAGTTAAAGTTAAGCTTGGGCTATAGTTTGTCAAAAGTTGCATTAAATTCTGACATAATAACCTTCCGCTGCTTTGAAATACTTTGATTTTTCATGCTTATGTGCGTCAACGGCTTTGAAAACCACTCGCGTTTTGGTACCAGGTATTTGATGACCCGTAATGACATAAGCATTGCATTTGGCTCTAGTGCACCTCCATCTTTCTCCACATTTAGTTTCACAATGCTTTGTGTACACGTGGTCACGATACATGATCTGCCTCTTGCCGTCTTGAAACTCGATTTCTGGTACAAATAACCACGAATCTTACAAAATTATCATCAACATCGGCTTAAAGAGAACCGGACAAAAATATACCACAATCACCCCACAGTAATGATGAAGTTATAGAAACGAACAAAGAAAATATTTTTTATTTGTAAAACTATTAAGACATTAATGGTTGTAATAATTAGGTAAGTTGAAATAAGAAAAAATATCTTAATAACTTAACTAAGAAACTAAAATTCTGTGATTAGGAATGAATATACAAAAAACACTTCCAATTTTCTTGATAAAAATACAATATTATTTAAGAAAACTTTGCGAAACGAAAAAAAAAGAAAATATGTAGCTAACAATAAAATAAAAGATAATAATATTACTCATACTGGCAAAGACTGAGGTTACAATCAGTTAATTAATTGGTTAATTCGTTCTCAGTAATTCAGTAAAGAATTTCAAATAACCTCATTTAATTTTGACTTATTTCTCATTAATTCTACTCTATATCATTAATTGCAATGACCACAGAACGAATAGTCATAAAGTGTACTGTATTCAAGCTCAACTTCTGCTCATGTAATTATTAACAGTAACAAATTACTAACACCAATTTTAGCATGCCGTAAAAACACATGAAACGTTAAAACACACAATACGATTATTTTCTAAAACAACTCTAATAGACACGTACACGTGTATATCATAGTTTTAAAATAAGTCACAATAAAATACTATAGCTACATACCAAAACTAAACCACCTTCAAAAAGCACAAAATAAAACATTTGCCTGCTTAGGTGAAACAAATTCATTTGGAGTCGGTGCATGCTATCAAGCTTACCTTTATCAATAGTATAGGCACATCATGCACCGACACCAAATGAATTTGTTTCTTCTAAACAGAGGGCAAATGTGTTATTTTGAGCTTTGTAGTCAGTTTATACATTTTTTTAATTATTTTTTCATTTCATGATGATACTACATACTCAAATATTAATTATAATATATTGAATCAAACTCGTCATATATACAACCGTACATAGCTGCCATCAGCGCTGATGTGAAACGAAGGTGGCACATGATTATGATTGGGTACACTATAAATAATCTTCCTGGTATTTTGACCAGGAACGTCACCCTCCAGAACCAGGTACGCCTTGCATTTCCTGGAACTGCTGGTGCACCGCCAGCGATGACCTACATGGCTCTTGTAATGTTTGCAGTAAGTGTAGTTCTCGTACATCACCAACTGTTTGCCACCGCTCACGATAACTGAAATCACAATGCCTTTATTTTTTGTTTTGTACACAAATTTGACATACTCGGATCGAAGCCATACAGACAATGCGTTAGTAGTTTTAAGTCCAATATTTACACTTATCACAAAACTAACTTAACTCATTGAAATGCGAGGCTGGTGTTCGCATTTCAATGCTCAACAAGGAAGTTTGGCACGAGAATAGCGGTCCGAATCAGAGGGCGCGATCCGCGATCAGAGTACGCTTTACTTTGTTTCTTACTTAGTCTTAATTGTTTTATTATAATATTATTATGATGATTCCAACACAAAATCACAATTAATGACTCGAAAAATCCAATTAATAATATGAAGAAACAAAATCCACCTTCGTACTCACGTTTCCCGCGCTAAACCCAATGATTGTTTTAACAAAGAAAAGACAAAGGACTAAGATAAGCTACGTATACATTACCAATTCCTTCTATGGCTTTGACAAAGTTATTTTATCTTAAGTTTAGGTGGCTATTAATTTATTTTATGTGAATAAAGTAAATGAATGGGTTTCATATTAGCTTCATTTTGTTTAATCTCTAGATTAGGAAAAGGCTTGAATACTTTTTACACTGTACTTTTACACAATTTAGGTGAACCTAGAGAATATGAATCTCATTGAAACAACTTTTTGTTACTGAAAATGTATTTCAACTATACTAAACAAAACAAAAGCTACGATACTAACTTAATAACGTCACCAACAAAATGAATAAGGGATTAAATTTATTTACATGTGGTCAACTTTCTACTACAATCTCACATAATTGCCATCGGCGGTGATATGCAAGCGAGGCGGTTCATGGTTGTGTTGAGTATTACCCATTACGATCCCATGAACCTCATTCGTAATAATGAAGGCTGGGCAGTAATTGTTCCGCGTAGTGTTCGACCGGGTGCACCTCCAACGTCTTCCTATCTTGTTCTTGTAGTGTTTTCCGTAGACATATTTTTGGAACATCATCAGCTGCTTACCATTTATTGAAATTTCTGAAGTACAATCAAAATTAGCATTTTAAAAATTTCTGTCACTAGAATATCGTGATCAGCGGCTACTCTTTCAAGGCATGTGGGATTCAACGAGTTGACGTAAAATAATATTCTGTATTAAGTTCAAATCATTCAGAATAGTTTGCTGGGCTAGCTTATAGAAAACAAGGTTTTTTTAATATCTGAATAATTTGATGACCAACATTTTTGTACGCTTCATAAGCTTTCGTCTACATGCTTGTCATATGCAGACGGAGAGCATAAGCGAATTTGATATGAAATGAACCGTGGGTTGCTTACTAAAACCTACAGCTTTATCCATCAAGCTGCAATGGCTCCAAGAAATCAATTTCCATTGTGCCTCTAATTTCTGTTCCTAACTATGAGTTAAAATATATTTGAAGGAACAAGGATCGTACCAAAGTAGATTATTTCATGTCTGACAATTTTAGTTTATAGATGACCCTTAGGTAAGTAACTGATTGGTTTACATGGCTCAGACCGTTACCATGAGTTAACGACGGTTTTACTCGCTAGCGACGACGTAAAAAAAAGTCAATGTAAAATTGCACAGAGAGAGAACTAAAATTTTCCATACAAAGTTACGTATTCGCTAGCGAGTAAACTCATGGTAACGGTACAGGTTAGCTCAGAATACGATTCCTATTTAGATCAATGAAACACATTTTTTAGGAGAATATGTATATATATGAACATAAAGTAAAAAAGACAAATATTAACGTTTTAATAACCAAAAAGATGTACTATGGGAGTTTAGGATAAGTTTTATTTAAATTAGTTTACTTAGTACTATAGTCTTACATAACTGCCATTGGCGGTGACATGCAAGCGAGTCGGTTCATGCTTGTGTTTCGTATTAGCCGTAACGATCTTATTCGACGCATGGCTGTCATCGATAATAATGAACGCTGGGCAGTATGCGTTCCGATTAGTATTGGACCTGGAACATCTCCAACGTCTCCCCATCTTGGTCGAGTAGTGCTTTCCGTAGACATATTTTTCGAACATCATCATCTGTTTACTATTTATATATATTTCTAAAACACAATCATAATAAATATTTTGTAAATGGTTGCTCCGAGGTTATTGTGATCAGCAGATACTCTTGGCATGTGGGATTCAACAAGTTGACGTTAAATTACCTCTTTGTTTTGCAGACGGTATTAAATTTAAATCATTCCGAGTCGTTTGATCTGCTAGCTCAGTAACATTACACGAATAATTATAAGATATTTCAACGATTTGATGACCAATATTTTTGGCTTTCGTTTGCTTACTTGTAGTAGATGCAGACGGATATCATAAGCGAATTTTACATAGCCCTGTGTGCTGTTTACCAAAAACTACGGCTTTATCCGTCGAGCTCTCATGGCTCCCAGACAACTACTGTCAAAGAGTCAATCTCGGTCCCTAACTGTAGTAAAAATGTCGTCAAACTGAAAAGGATCGTACCAAAGCCAGTAATTTGATGTTTGACAACTTCTAATATACTCTCACGGATCAAGAGACCGCCGGCGGTCGCATAAACAAAAGAATAACAAGAGACTGTTGATAAACACATCCGTGAGGAAATGTTAACAGGTGAGTAAAGTGACTGATTAGTTTAATTTCTAAAGTGTGTTCATATAATGATGCAACATTATATTTAATATCGAATAACAGAAATACAAGATTCATAGTTGTAGTATGTATATTTTGGAATAAACGCTATATTATTTAACATTAATGATAAGATTTACAAAAGCTACACAATTTTCCTACGAGCCAAATCCTAAAAAAAATAGTAATTTTAATATGTCTTTTATAAATAGTGATATTTTGGTTTGGCACAATAATTTAAGGGTATATTATATAAATATTAGCAAGAATGACTAGGTAGATAATTTAGAAATTTAAGTACAAAAGAAACTATTATAAAAAGGTAAACATTTTGGAACTGTACTAATTTTGTCACATCAATAATATAAATTGCTTAAGGAATGGTCTTGAGAAGTATCAGAAAACTAACAAATTCAAGGTGTGTAAAACAAATTATAAAGTGCAAAACTACCATAATTAATAAGAATAAAAAACAAAAAAAAATGAATTCTTTAACACTTCAACGACATTAAATACTAATAATTTACAAGTCGTCCTTTATATAGGTTTGCCACTAAGTAGCATTTAATCTAACATGCTTATTTTAGGGAATTTCTCTATAATATAATAAATAAACCTGCTTTTTCATAGCACTAAGTTATGAACAAATTTAAATTATTTCACGTGACTTATTAACGCTTCCTAAGTTATTATAGCATTTTATTTTACCAAACTATCGATGAACAAAAAAAAAATTACGCATAAATACCTACGGATATAATTAAAAGGTAATGTATTAAACTAGATGTTAAATAAATGGAAATGTAATGCAGGAAGGTATATTTATACATGTTCTAACTAGAAAATCTGGAATTCCGTAGGTGAACTCATTGTCACCTATTTATTATTTGGCAGTCTTGGCACCAACAAAAAACAGGTTTTGGCACATATACAAAACAACGAAAAAATGGTTGATACAGTAAGACCCTATTCATGCTTAAAATAAAGGGGTAAAAAAACCAACCTTATACACCTGTACAATACAATAATTATTTTTTATTATAATTTATGACACTAGTACGCCTTATATTAACATTTTTTTCGTCTGCAGACCATATGTCAATAAATATTTAAGTCCAAGGCACAGATGAAAATGTTTCACTGTTGCTTCAGTAATGAGATCAAAAGTTTTCTTAGCGACAAAACTTTTACACAGTCGGATAAGCTGCAGTTGCAATTGCAGGGTCGAAAGCATGTGCAATAACTGCATAAAGTCATCCATGAAATCACACTGCACATCCGAGACGTGTAAATTTCATAGACCACGATTATTGTGCCGTTGTAACAGCTTTTACTACCCGGTTTTGATGAGATTGGATACCGTTCCCATGAGTTTACTCGATAGCGGCAACGGTTTTACTCGCTAGCGAAGACGTCACTTTTTATATGGAAAAATTTAGTTCTATCAGTGACCGCTAAAGGCGCTGTGCAATGTTCCATAGACTTTTTTTACGTCGTCGCTAGCGAGTAAAATCCTTGTAAACTCATGGTAACGGTACTGTCAAACATAGCACGTTCTTCCCGCTTTCCCGCTCACCTACCCGCGTTCGTGTCAATACATTTACTTTCTTATTGCGCAGTGACATTGACAGGTCCGTTCTAAAAATAACCATGTAATATAAAGTTTTAACATCTGCTACTGCAGCCAGCTTCGTGTACATTTGAGTGGTCAATAGTTGGTTGGCACATCATTCGTCAGCCGGCGAGTGCCTTCGCCTTTACTCAAATCAGATCAATCGTTGAAATTGTACTTAGTATAGTTATCATCATGGTTGTGGAACCCTTTATGCTTCAGATACCTCCCCTCGACGGTCGTCTGCACGCAACTGCTGCAGCCGAGCCGCTTGCGATCCCTGCACGTCCAGTTGATGGTGTTCTGGTACCTATTGTTGATCCAGTACTTGTTGTCTTTGAATATCAACACCATGCTGCCGGTGCGGTGAGATGGAAGATAGTAAATCTCTGAAATCAACCCTTTGCTTATTACCTGCATCTGATAAGCCAACACGCTGAACATTTATATAGACTTACCTAAAATAAATCATAGCTTATGCATGCTCTCATTTAAAATTATTCTTTATATTATATTAGTATTCACTTATTATAATTAAGATGATTTAATAAATATGATTAAAAGTCAAAAAGTAAAAGTAGAGAGAATGATGATTACTGTTCAATAAAAAAGGGTATTTTACCAGAATACTGTATTTCTAAAACTTTCACAAAATGTATAATCTACAATCTAGCAGGTCCCTACGGCAGAAACATGCGTTTAAAGACACCTTCAGTATATTACATAATAAGTATGTCATCACATTATTTATTATAATTCATCTGAAAAATAAAACTCAAAGTTATACAATAATATAAAAATAATAATAATAAATCACTTCAACATTTGTCTACCAGAAAAGTCTTTCTCCCTTATAAATCTACCATCGTGACATTGCCTTAAACGGGGAGGATAGTGGATGTGCCTTCCTCGGAAAATAGAAATATAGTCTCTTCCGTCTAAACCTCTATATGTAATAACATCTGCTCGGCACCCATGGACGTCTCTGGATGAACAATACCACTGCTTCTTTCCATGAGCTTGGTGGTTCTTCATGTAGAATGTGAAACCGTTGAGTATTAGTAGTCCAGCACCCGTACGCCCGGGGATAAACTGCGCTGGAACTGTGAGCATAACCCAAAATTATTACCTTGCTGTGGAGGGGAATAAAACTACATACTACTTGTGTTAAAATTATTTATTTACTATATTACCCTGTTACCTTTGGGGGAAATAAATTTTGGGGAGTAATGGGATGGGAAGGTAAATAATTAGACAAGCCATTTCATATTCTTTATTTCTAAAAGGGTTGGGTGGGTTATTATTATAATGAGACAAATATTTTTTATTTATTTAAAGTAATATACAATATTTAAAAAAAAAACACATTATTACATAAATTTAATTAAAAGAAAAATCCTAAAATAAATTCGTAAAATGTTACGCGATTTGAAAGTTCGATGTAATGGCACCATGGTTTATAAAAACCATCAAATAGAAAGGAAGAACCCCCAATAAAGTGTCAAGGCAGATACTTCAAATTATTTTTTCGGTAAGAAAAGGTGAGACATACTAACATATCAAAATTTACTTCCACAACATAAATTTGTAATAAGTCTCAAAACATAAGTAACTAAATAATATGATTTCAATGTTACTCGGTCAGGGATCAAACCTGAGCGCTAAGGAACTTAAATTCATGACTTACAATAATTTATATGCTAACAAGACCCTAAACTATCCTAAATTCATCAATTGGGACTTGAACCCAATAAATATAGACCTTCACTTCAATGTTAACCAACAATCAATTGTGTTCTGACTTAGTCTTAAACAATATGTTACTAAGGAATAAGTTGGCAATGATACTTGTTCAGGGATCGAACCTGAGCACCGTTTAACTTAAATTCACTTCTTATAATAATGTACATACTAACACTTCAACTATTTTCAATTCTTCTATAGGGACTCGAACCCAATAAAAAATTATCCTTGATGTCAATATTTACCAAAAATCAATTTTATTTTGTTCACAGTCAAATTTAACTAACTGGTAGCTGATTTATTAACATCTAGGTTGATAGGGGCTTGAACCCAATATGTAAATATGCTTTAAGTCTTATAAATATGTTCTTTGATAAACCATCAAACAACTGCATTTGGTTGAGACTTGAATCCACCCCAGATTGGTCTATACATAATTATTTATGGACTAATTAACATAAATGCAAATAACATTTGTTAGGATCTTAGTTATAAATCTTAGGCCTTAATCTAGACATGAATTTTATCTGGGATTTGAACCCAGACTTATGATTGCCATCAATTTCTTGCTCTGCAATATTCTTCAATTTCAAACCTTGATACTCAATTTGGGATTTGAACCCAAATATGTAAAACAGTAAAAATCTTAAAATATAAACTAAAGATAAAGATCACAATCTTGACTGGGATTTGAACCCAAAATAAGTTTCACATTGGGATTTGAACCCAAACAACTAAGCCTTATTGAACCCTGCAGGTCAATAGTAATAAGCCACTCTTCAAGTAATTCAGGAATTGAACCCGAATCAATACTTTGTGATCCATACAATATTCCTTATTGCATAATAAGATTAGTTGAATATATCTAGAGCCACAAACTTCACTTTCACCTTACAATGGGATTTGAACCCAATGATTTTTCTCTTCTCCTATCTTCACATTAAAGGAGCTAAACAAAACAAATCATATTAGGTTTTGAACCCATTTTTTTGGTGTGAACTCCACATTTGCAATATGTGTAAGTGCAATATATGTATTTTGGAAATTAAACCCGAGTAAGTGCACTTAAAATATCTATGATAGATAAGATTTTGTACATTAACAGCCATAGGATAAACTATACAACATTGGTTGAATTACACGTAAAAATTGAAATAATAAAATGAGTGGAAGTCAAATATTATGGCTAATGAAGTCTCTTAAGAGTGTTTTTAATATATTGGAACTAATATCAGCTTTTCTTACAGATTTTTCATGCAATAATAGTAAATACCTACCTTTGGCAAACAATAACAAGTTAAACAAAATATACCATGTTTACAATCATCATATCCTGATTTTTTTGGAATTAAGTTATTGGGAATTCTTCAATAGAAACTTACAGACTATTACTCACCGAACCGCAGCCAGGATATAGGGATGAGACCCCTAAATAGCGGGAACAAAAACTAACCTCAACACAAAACACAACACACCAGATTTAGCACAAAAACACTGGCTGGAATTTCTCACAATGACTTTATGAGAAGCACAACACATTTTCTAGATCAAAATCTATAAATTACACTGCATATTTACACAAAACAACGCATAAAACACTTAAAAACTTATTTGACACAACAACTTAGAAGATCGACAAAAAACTGGCCGTGCACGCAAAACGGTATTTGCGATCTCCCGAATACGATAACTATAACGTGCGCGACTCGATTTCGATGCATTTCATTAAAATACTGTACACAACAAACTAAAACAACAATAATAATCTTGCATCGAAAGAGTTATTTTGACATATACGAAGTAATTACGCGGCTACTACAAACGCGAAACAAAGACATCGTTAGCGAATTTGGCTGTGGCTCTTTCATTCATTTATTTAAGAAAAAGCGAGATAGAAGATAAAGCTACCAATTAGAACAAACATTTTCGAAACGAGACCATTGCGCCATAGACATTTTTTTTTTCATTGCAAACAATAAAAGCAAACGATAGAACTTTTATCCATACAGCCTTAACAAAAGCTTAAATAGTAGAAAACCAACAGATTTAGAAAAAGGACCTAAATTTTTAATATTGTTTTTTGTGTCATGAATTACTTAAGTCTTGGTACCTAGTTAGCTTAGTTAGCGTGTCTATTTCATATGAAATAAGTGACTTTAGGAAGTATTTTTATAACATACTGGATGTAAATAATACTATACTATACTAATAATAATACTGGATGTAATGATGATTGGTACAGGCGGTAGTAAAAAAAAATTTAGTTGTTTTAAAAACTGGTTCAGATGTGTAAAACACTAAATTAATTCCCAGCACAGAACTTTGCTGAAAATTGCAAAGGGAGCATATCAATACTTCGTGGGAGAAAGGTCTTAAACACCACTTTTAGTGAAAATGACCTAATGAATCAGTTTTGTTTAGAATGCTTAGCTCTATGGACCTGTCTTTCAAAATATTCAATACATAAAAATTAAAAAGTTTGTTTGTTAGAGCTCACTTTACTGATTCGATTTTAAGAGCAGAGCATACTATTGTAAATCAACGAAAATAAGAAGAGAAGAACAACAGGTAACTACAGGCAAGTCACCGCTACCAAATTCCTCATCATCTAAGTGACATTGCGAAGTTAAGATAATATAACCGACTTAGAACCGTCTCATGAAATCATAGATGTCCAACAAATGGTCTAGATTATGTTTTATGATCTTAAGTATGTTTTAATAGAAAAGCCTGACCAAAAGCTTGCAACTTACAAATATGTTTCTAGAGCTTACGTTGAATCATGTTTAAAAGTGAACTATAATTAATATCTGTGTAACAAATATGTTTTATTATTTATTTTTAGTAATATAGCACTATAAATTTTAGTAATAGCTTATTTAATCATTTAAATATCAAGCATATTGCTTTAAAATTGTAAGATAAAACCACAGAAAACCATATGAAATGATATAAAACGGTTAAACACTGCAATATTTGTAGTTTGCTTCAGTGGTCGTTTCGTATTATACAGGCCTGACACATTATTTTCAATACAACATCAATAAAAATCCATTTTTAAAGCAAGACAGAAATGGACAAGATTTAGTAAATCTTGTCCATTTCTGTCTTGCTTTAAAAATGGATAGTGCGAGTCGGAGCGAGACTTACTCGATCGAACGCATCATGCGCGTTAACGTGAATTAATATGGGATTGAAGCAGCGCTGTCTAGTGCCTAACGTTTACACTAAAACAACCCATATAAAATGACGTTTACGCGCTCGATGCGTTTGATCGAGTAAGTCTCGCGCCAACCCAACTCGCACTACGGCTTCTGATAGTTGTACTCTTACACCATACACGGCACGGTCCCAATAGTGCTGCCAAGTGCCAATATTATGTTTTACGTTGAAATGGTTTATCCACACCGCCCGTCGCCTTTTTAGAAGTATACGTACAAAATGCTGCACAGCGGTGGCGTGAGCGGCATGCCCGCCTGCACATGCCGCCGCGTGGTGTGGATACACCGTTATATAGTTTCTTATTTGAAAAAAGCGCTATATTTAGCGCTAGGCGCTAGAACGCGTTTCGAGTCAAAAAAAGCGCAAGATCTAGCGCGAAAAGCGCTAAATTGGCAGCACAGATCCAAAATGCCATGCCATCAGTTTTGCATCTCGCTGCGACATCTGTTGTGAATTTAATGTACTGACACCTTTGAAGTGCAGAGCCATCTATTTTATTATTATGTACTGTGTACTTCTACTATGCTTTGAATAATCGAACCGCTTGCTTATTATTTTAACACTAACTGAAATGAAGATAGCGCAAATATGTGCAAGAATACGGATTTAAAAATAATATATAGATGGCACTAAATATAAACTTGCAATTTTGTTGAGTTGGAAAATATTTATTAATAACTTTTCGCCATACATTAAAAAAAAAATCTTTTTGCTTTTCCTGAATCCTTCCTACTCTGATTATTTAATGTTGATTGCTATGGATTTAGCAAATTTCGAACAACAATAGATAAAAATGTAACATGATAAACTACTAAAATTATTATCCATTTTGGAAAGGAATATTAATTTCATGGTTTGAGAGCAGGCATACTTATTTCTCCTGTAGTGGGAGGAAGAATACATGACACAATTTGGTTGGTAATAGGGTAGAGATTGTTGTTTAAAAATACCCAAAGGTTTCCTTCCATTTTATTTATTAGTCCAAATCCGCAATTCTCTTCCAAAAACTTTATACTGTTAACTTTTAAAGCGAGTGCTTTAACTTCTATATGCTCATTTAATATACGTACTACAGAAATGTTCTTATTCTTTTTTTATATGGTATGGGTTTTGCTATTTTATATCGACTATACTAGACGAGGCATAGATAGGGACAGAAGACGCTTGTTCACAGTTTTGTTTGTTAGACACACAACACAGGTGCAGGTAGAGAGATCCACTCTTTTGCTGTGCGCATTATGAGAGTTGATGAGAAGCGATATACGAGTTATGGGTGGTAATCCGCAGTGTTTGTTATTGTGCGATAGAATAAGGGAGTTTGTGGGATGAGCTCATGGAGTTCCTTTGCACACTCTCCACTTCTATTTAGGTACAATTCTTCTACAATTTTTACTTAGGTATAAATAAGAATTATAAAATAAGGCTTTATCCATATTTTTATTTATTTAAACTTTATTGCACTGTAAGTTGTTCAATTGGCAGACTTAATGCCTAGTGGCATTCTCTACCAGTCAACCACCTGGTAATGCAGAGAGTTTAATCAGTGGCGGAATATTAATAATATGTGAGAAGAGTGGTAAGAAAAAGAAGTAAAATGCACTAACATAAACATACATACTAATATTACACAAATATATAATAGGATACATAAGCAAAAGAATAATAAACATACAAAGAATACATAAACTTAATAAGTACAAAATTATGAATGATAAAGCTGATGATAATGACGATATCCAAAAAAAACACAAATAAAAGAAAATGGCTGTTAATTCTGAAGAGAGCCAAGGTTAAGATAGTGGGTGCGGAGAGACTTTTTAAAAGTAAATTTGTTGGGGGACATTCTGATTTCATTGGGGAGAGAATTCCAAAGTCGAATCGCAGAGATGGTGAAAGAGTCCGACATAAAGCCGGTCTTGAAAAGTGGTGTGAAAAGAGTGAGATTATGGGAAGAGCGAAGGTTGCGCGAAGTAGTGGAAGCCAGATAGTTGAAGCGCTGTGCCAAATAGGTCGGAGAGTGAGGGTTACGAAGTATGTTGAAGAGAGTGCACAGGATTCTTATTTCTCTGCGATGTCGGATGGGAAGCCATTTAAGCTTGAACCGGTAAGCAGAAATGTGGCCGTACTTACGGAGACCGAAGATAAAGCGAATACCATTGTTAAGGAGACGGTCAAGTTTATTGAGATAAGCTTCACTGATGTTCGTACAACAAACATCGGCGTAGTCGAGAAGAGGAAGGACGAGAGACTGTACAAGAAGAGTTTTAGTATGAGAAGGGAGAAAGTTTTATATATAATATTTTTCTGCTGGTTGAGATTAGTATTGAGTTATACTACGTTCACAAATCATCATATTAACTGAAATCAATACTGACTTACTCGTAGTGCAATTACAAAATAAATACTCGTAGTAAAATGGGTTGCGTCTTGGAGCGCCTTACAAAATCTATTGAAAAGTTTCTCTCTACGGTGACTTTGCTATTCATACGTGTAAGTAATGTTTGCTTACCATTACACTTTTTATTAAAAGGTTTTGAAAACGACGAATCTGTAAGATCTCCAATAAAACATATTCACCCCTCAATGGAGGAACTTTCCGAATAAT
This sequence comes from Pyrausta purpuralis, assembly GCA_963924145.1. Lineage (NCBI taxonomy): Eukaryota > Metazoa > Arthropoda > Insecta > Lepidoptera > Crambidae > Pyrausta > Pyrausta purpuralis. The sequence goes on from OZ001643.1 coordinate 29,874,056, forward strand.
GGATTACAAGTTAAAACGCTTGTCACAGGGTCCCGATGGCGGTTCGGAGTTAATTAGTTCGACTTTCACTATTAGGGCCGGAATGGAATTAATTAATCAGCAACTACGCCTTATAGAATACAAGGTTTATCCTGCGGAATCAGCGGAAGCGCCATGCCATGGGTCACCTCAACTCTGAGGTCATGTTTTGGATGCACCATTGGATTGTAATTTTACAATCCAATAGTGTCTCCCATACATGAAACTAAAACCAACAAAAAAAAACTTGTCAAACCTTAGCGTGTAGGATGTCTATGGATAGTCTTTTTGGTTCCTAAAACCATTTTCTTTTAAAGTCTAACGTTTCATAGCCAGACGCTTCAAAAGTGTTAAAATGGGCGTTCCCTCCATCTAACTTTAAATTTTGAAAAAAAATGAAACGTAGATCTTAACAAATACTTTTAACGAATATTGGTTTGGACGGGATCGAACTCTTTAGTTTTTAGGGTTCCGTAGCCGAATGGCTAAAAACGGATACGTTTTTTTTACGAACGGATAGTTTCGTCAAGATTGTCTGTCTGTCCGTCCGTATGTCACAGCTACTTTATTCTGTAACTATATTAAATCTAAATTTGATAGGAAGATGTATCCCGTTAACCGCTTTACGATTCTTATACAAAAATAAAAAATAATAATGATTAAGAGTGAGTGTGTTAATTTTGAAAAAAAAAAGTAAAGTTGATCTCAACAAATATTTTCAACGAAAATTGGTTTGGACGGGATCGAATGAGAAGTGTTTAAGATATAAAACATTTTCAACGACTGCAATCATAACTTTGTTCTTCATACAAACACTATGAAAAACAAAGTTATATTTTCTGTCAACAAAATATTGTGGTATTTTACTAAGTGGAAGTACCTAATTCAGTTAAAGTTGGTACGAAACCCTCATTGCGCGAGTCCGACTCGCACTTGGCCGGTTTTTATTTAATCTCTATGATCTCCAATAAAACGTCTTTACCCCTCAATGGAGAAACTTTCCGAATAATGGATTACTTGAAACGGTTGTCACAGCGTCCCGATGGCGGTTCGAAGTTAATTAGTTGGACTTTCACTATTAGGGCTGGAATGGAATTAATTAATCAGCAACTACGCCTTATGGAATACAAAATATATTCTTCGGAATCAGCTGAAGCGCCATGCCATGGGTCACCTCAACTCTGAGGTCATGTTTTCGATTCAACATTGGATTGTAATTTTACAAAAAAAAAATACAAATTATCCTAGAAATGCAGAGACGCCCCTTCCGCCAACTTACGAAGTGCAAATGAATCAAGTAAATCAGATTGCGGATTAGCCCTGTCACTATGTATCTATTCACGATAAGTATCAAGTTCTTTTATTGATTAAATTTTTAAACGTAAGATTTATTTAAGTAACATACTAATATCCTTTATTTTTATACACACACACACATCTCTGCTTGACATAGCGGTAAATGACTGTGTACCTATCTTTCTGCGTGGAAACATGAGAGTTCAATCGTGATAATAATTCTAAAGCTCTGTCAAATCAGTCACGATGTTAACGCTCCCTTCAAGATCAAAACCGCCAAAATAAATATATTATTTTCCTAAGAGTGTCTTCATTTAAATACGTATATAAAATTGTGAGTGACGTCTTTCACTCACACTAACACTTACTCTTACTCACACTTACTCATGTTACCTACTGCGACAGTCATGACTCATGACTCATGAGCAATGACGACTTTCAGATGGTTAGATAATAAATACTGTTTAAAAGTGTTCAAAGTCTAGAATGTTCCATTGGCCGGATGAACACACTAAAGCGCTAATTTGGCTAGCCTCAAGTCATTCTTGCATTTAAAACCTAAGAAATACTTACCCAATTCAGTTAGCCAAATTCGCGGAGCAGCGACGGCATGACAGTGGCCATATTGTGTTATTTACACGAACCATTTCGAGCCACTTTACATAGATTTTTTTCCAAACATTGTGAATTTTCTGATAATATCATTGTGTGAACCTTACGCTGACTTTGAAACTTTTGGTAGTTATAACTTGCACAAACTTGAATTTATCGAGCAATTATTGTGGCCATTAACTGAAACACCGAGACATAATTCATGGTACCTGCCTAGAATAAACTACGATTCACGAAAATAGTTTTTTTATCGGGTCTACCTTGTTTCGCAGAATTTTTATTGTCATAATTTTATTTGGCATATCATCAAATAGCATAAACTTCCTTTCGCAGAACATCAATTAGCATTCACTCATTTATAAGACATTCAAAACGCATAATCGTGTAAGCTAGAATCATCTTGAGGCAGAAATTTAATATCCATAATAGTCTTAAAGCAGAATCATACTAACGTAGAAAGTTCACAGATAGAATCGTCTTGTGGCATACAATTCGTATATATAGTCATTAATAGGCAGAATCATCCTATCGCAGAAAATTCGCAGTCCGAATCGTCTTTTGGCATATTTTTCAATATTTAATATTGTCCTATAAACCTTACTTTCTCTGTGTAACCCAAGTAGTTCTATCTCAGCAATACTAACATACAACATGCATGACAAATCAAACATGCAGCATGCAAGCAAGCATTCAACATGCAAGCAAGCAAGCAAAGCATGCAGCAAGCAAGCAAGCATGCAGCAAGCAAGCAAGCAAGCATGCAGCATGCAAGCATGCAACATGCATGGTTTCTGTCACGGCTCCGGCGCTGCGGGGCTCCGGCAGTCCCACGCGAGCTTATCGTCGCAGATGGTTTTCGCTCACCACCGCAGCTTCGGCTTGCTGGCCGGCTTCGCCGGCCAGCCTCAGCCGCTGCGGCGCGCTTTCAAACCACCTGCTCTTCAGCTCGCGGGCTGCCTCGCCCCTCCGCGCCTACGCGATTTTGAATTACACTCTAGGGGTGGGGCAAACAAGACTGCGTGGAGTCGGTTTTGCACCGATTCGTTTCTGTAACTAACTTTTGTACCACAACTTAATGACTTTTTAAATAAATTTTAGGGTAAAATACTATTTAAAAGAAATAGCAATATGCGTAGTGAAATTATTCTAAACGAAATTCTGCTTTCTTCATAGTATGCCTAGTCAAATTATGCCAAATAAACATTATGCTTAGCGAAAGTATGCAAAGTAAAATTTTGCCAAAGGTAATTATGCCTTATAAATTTCTGCTATCTTAAAAGTATGCCATTGTAAATTCGGGCATATAAATATTCGACCAAACAATAATTATGCTAACAGAAAATTCTGCCTGAATAATATTCGACTAAATAAAATTATGCCAAGTGTGTTATGCCAAGTGACTTTCGGAGCAAAAAGATTCTGCCAGATAGAGGGAACCCTTTTTTATCAACAAATGCGTGATAAATAATTTTAGCTGAACATCAGGAGGCCATAAATACCGTATTCGTTTTATCTATACTTATAAAAAGTGAAGAGTTTCTTTGTTTGTTTGAACGCGCTCATCTCAGGAAGTATTGGAACGATTTGAAAAAAAAGTGTTATATAGCTATAAATTGCACTTGTAAAAAGCAACTTTGGCTCTGTGACAGACGAGGAATAGCCGTTCGTCGCAACATTGATGACGTCACGCAGCCGACGCGTTAAAGTAAGCGCTTGTAAAATTCAACAGGCTTGCTAATGTGACGGTGGCCAAGTGGTATAGGCATACGCCCGGATAGAGTAAGACACGGGGTTCAATTCCTCGTCTGCCACAGAGCCAAAGTTGCTTTTTACAAGTGCAATTTATATTATTAAGTTTTTATAGTGACTAAACACTATAAAAACAAAAATGAAATTGTTATATAGCTTATTTATCGAGGATGGTTTTTGGCTATATTCATCATGCTGCAACGGGAGAGGAGGAAGCAAACTTAAACGCGCCGTCAAAGTCGCGGGGAACCGCTAGTTAGTTATAACTTTACAAGCACTTTCGAACCTGCAGGGCGATTCAGAAGGTTCGATAAGCCGTTCGGCTTGGGTTTCGGCTAGATATTCTAATCATTTTTCAGGGTTCCGTAGCCAAATGGCAAAAAACTGAACCCTTATAGTTTTGTCAAGTCTGTCTGTCCGTCCGTATGTCACAGCCACTTTATTCTGAAACTAATAGTATTATAAAGTTGAAACTTAGTAGGCAGATATATCCTGTTAATCGCACTACGATTCTCATACAAAAAATAAAAAGGAATGATATTTAATCATTACATACATTTCTCATACAAAAAATAAAAAATAATGATAGCTTCTATACATGAAACAAAAACGTTTTTTTTTGTCAAACCTATGCGTGTAGTGTCTATGGATAGGTCTTTTAAAATGGGTGTTATTTAAATGGTTAACATAGTATTAGTATTTTTGAAAGCTGAAAAATATTATCTGTCTGCAGAAATAGCTAATTGGTCAGCAACTCATGGCCAGCAAACAATTCAAAATCAATCAGCAATTTATGTCATTCTAGATAGCTGTTATTATTTTTGTACTGCACATTAATTATAAAAGCAACAATAAGCTGTTTCTGTTTTATAAAATTTGGGTAAGCACTCAGAGAGTAGCAAAATAATTAATTTTGTGCTGCTTATAAACGTATCACAAATACTTTACTTGTCATGCCCAAAATGGACGCAATCCTTACCTTACAAAGATTATATTTATTTTTTATTCCTTTGTAAAAAAACTTTATCTGAATAAAGCTATTTTATTTATTTATTTATTTATATAATTTAATTATTCTCTGAGTGGGTGGTTTGTAATAGAAATGTATACTAATCAAAGATTTATTATTCTTATTTTTAATTGAGATAAATCAAATATGAAATAATCAAGAAGGTACCTAAGTAATTAAGCTATAATTATTAATATTTATTACATTTATACTTCATAATAATAAAAGTACCCCAGCTGATTTCGACTACGGTGGCCAGTCACAACGACTAATTGACTTCACGGGACATATTATAGTGCACAAGTGTGTGCGCAAACACAGGAGCACTCTCTATTCCTTTCACTCTCATAGCCCGATGGGACAGAAATCTGACACGACCGGTGTGAGATCAGGCGCAGAACCAACGGCTTTACTTGTTTTTCCGAGGTACGCGGGAGAAACTCCGCCAATTTCCAAACCCCGGGCTCCCCTAAGAATTTCTGAACAGAAAAACTCAGGTATATATTTTGGCCCGACCCGGGGATCGAACCCGGGACCTCTGGCGCAGCCGTCACTATAAAATGCGACCCTCTTACCGCTGCGCCACCAAGGCAGTTAAATTATTAAATTTATACATACAATTAGTATGACATGACTTCTTAAACATGAGTTTTAAAAATAAATATAGTTAAAAAAATGTTTAATTCTAATAATTACGGGATGAAATCAACAAAGTATCAAACGATGAAAAAATAATTTATTGACGCAATCAAATTAGTTATTTTGCTTACCCTGTTTAAAATATGCATACCAATCAGATATAATGCATATAGACATGTTTTCTCTGCTGATCAATCATAAATCTTGCTGACCAAGTACTTATTTTGCGGACCGAATGTTTATTATGCAAACTCACGGTATTGGTAATGATTTAATTTCTGACCATTATTAAAATTATTTGCGACACAAAGATTTGATAAGACTAATTTTTATTATTATTGCAGACAAAATCGTTGTATGCTGACTAAATAAATCATTTAAATGCTGTTTTGGGTTGGCTTTCCAAATTTTATAATTGCGTATCATTTAATTACTTCTCTTATTTATTTATTTAAAATTAATTATTGCAATTCAATCAATACCTTTTCTTTAGGGCATGCCTTACCAATTAAACGCTCGGCTCATTTTAGGATTAATCAACTACTTACGTGATCTTAATCAGCAAATAATATTCGAATGTGAGTAATGTTCTTTTAAGGTTTGATTTTTCCAACGTCAATTAAGAATTATTCGTCGAATAAAATACAATACGCCTAATATTTTAGCTAAGGTCACTTTTGTGCCAGCTAGCATTCATGTAAATGACATTGAAAAATCGGACAATTTATACTCATTCGTCAAGGGCCGATTCTTCCAACGTCAGATAAAACTTAATGGAATGAATAAATATAAAATGACCAATTTTTAAATGACCTTTACATAAATGATTGCTGCTAAATAATAGGTGACTTTTTATTTAAATAAGCGTATTGATTTTATTCGACGAATATTTCTTATGACGTTGTAAAACCGGCCCTCCCTAAGTTTTTATTTATTTATATATACTTCATTGTGCAACCATAATTAGTACAAACTGTGTACTAAGTGGTTTATTTTAATTACTTTGCCTTTTTCCAGTAAGCGATGATGACGTTATTTTCTTTACTTGCGCTTGTATTAAGTCTAAAATCCAATATCTAAGAAATAAGTGAACTCATAAACCTTCTTTTAAATTCCACAAAACTTACCGAAGCATAAAGCGAAGAATTGTGGACTTCGCAAACTAATAAACAAGTTGAGCCAAGAAATATAAAATCACGGTATCGTCCGCCGATTTCTGTTTGAATTGGCAAGGAATTTGTTCGGATCAGCTCATTCAGGTGATCGTGATCAAGATTTAAAGCACAGATACAGGGTGTTTGGCGGAATGATGTAGGTAGATATTTCTGAGACCAAGAGAGTATACCTATGCGATAATTTTCTGTCCTGTATGCTATGATGATGAGTGCGTTTTTTTTTAAATAAAATTTGACGATGACTTATAAATTAAAGCACTTGTCATCATAACATAATAAAAAATAAATCATTTATTTCACTTAAAACAGTCACAGTTACACATTTTAAGGAAAGAAATAATCCTGTGCCAGGAAGTATGACTCTTCTTTAGCTTAAAAAAAAGTAAACATTTAATTGACATTAAAGAAAAAAAAAAAAAAAACTGAACATAATTTAGACTAAACGACGCATATGTAGTACAATATTTCAAACAAACTTTGAATCTGTAACAAAACAAACAATACATCAATAATCTGGGGGTACACAAATAACTATTTGTATCATACATGCCTTAAAATAATTGCATAGGTCTCATGTATCGGCCCCAGATATATCTTAATTGTTCTACTTAACTCCTGTGTAAGTTCTATCGATACAGGCATAGATTCATGCATGTACAGTTGCCAGCACATCAAGTTGCCCACTTTTGTTGCAAACTAGCCCTTATAATAACGGCATAAGACACCGCAGTGTTTACCTTGGCGTGCTGTTGTCCGTACTATCGAGTTTGTTTACCACCATAAGAGTAACAATTGCTTGCAGTTCTCGTCACGTCAAGTCATCACAATGTGTCGTGTGTACAAGCGAATTTCGTTTGTAAGTGGGAAGAGGCCTCTGCCGTCTTCCCACTTTCATCACTTTAATCTTTCAATTTAAGCAGTTCGACGTTACAATAGAAAATAAACATAACTAGACTTCTTTTCCCAAAACAATATAATATAGGATGTTGTTTTGGTCATCGACGTGCGACTCAGGGATAGTTGTACAAACAATACTGATGCCCAAAATTTTTTTTCTTAAATAGAAATGGATGGAGCGAGCCCAAACTACCAACACCAGGTCGCTTCTTCGTAGCTTACTAGCTACGGAACAGTATTTTGTAGATACGCGCGAGGGTGCGGGTTTACCATTCGTTTTTTTTTAATGTTGTAAAGAGGTGTTCTTGTATATAATTTAAAGTTTTTTTTTAATAAGCATAACTGATGACCAAAACAACAACCTTTATAATTCAGACCTTTTCTTTGGTATGAAGTCAGACAGAAAAAAAAGTAAAACCTTTTATTTTCTATTTTTATAAACAGTCGATATATTCTACACCATGTGCGATTGATTCCAATTTGTTCTCGATCGGAATGAGCGGGTTTTCTATGCAAAATGCGTTCGGATTCAAGTCGTGACATCCGATATTTATTTTACGCTCTAACCCTGTTATACAAACGAACAATTGGATTCTTCTCTATATTTAGTTTTCAACAAGCTTTCGTGGCATTCTGGTAAAATACAGCATTTTTAGGGTTCTGTAGCCGAAAGGCAAAAAACGGAACCCTCATAGTATCGTCAAGTCTGTCTGTCTGTCTGTCTTTTCGTCCGTATGTCACTGATACTTTATTCTGTAACTACGAGTATAAGCCTCACACTTTTCAAATGTATAAGTAGGTAGGTAGGAAGATATATCCTGTTTACCGCTTTACCATTCTTATACAAAAAAACCGACTTCAAAACCAAAATGCACTAAAAAGTCTTAAATAAACTCTTCACCATTGAAAGGAAAGAAATCTTTTTGGAGTCGGTGCTGTGATAGTTGATGCTTGATGGTTAAAGTTTAGTGCATTTTGGTTTTGAAGTCGGTTTTTACTTTTTTAAAGTTTATTTTATTTCTTCATTTTTAGTGATTACATAATAGGGAGGGAGGGGGGGGAGTTGCACCTTATGATTCTATTTTTTAAGAAGCTACAAATTACCTATCATAAGTTCCGTCATTATAATTACTGAACTCCTAAGCGTTAAGGAGTTCCACCATCAGCTCAGCCCCACAAGATGTTAACTATTAGACGTAACAACACGTCAACATTAAGATTCTAGTAAAGAAACACTAAACGTGCCTTTAAAATTTGAGGGTTTCCCTCGATTACACCAAAATCCCATCATCAAATCCCAAAATGAAAAAAATGGGACCAACTAGAAGGTACACCCTCTAAGTAGGCGAAAAATTTTTTCGATTCGGTCGACAAACGACTGAGATATGCGGTAACATACATACAAAAAAAAAAAAAACATACAGTCGAATTGATAACCTCCTCCTTTTTTGAAGTCGGTTAAAAAATGTATATTGATATTTAAGGGATCCCATACATGAATCAAAAACAGAATTTTTTTTTAGTCAAAACTATGAGTGTGGGGTGTCTATAGGTCTTTTAAAATAACATACATGTTCCTACAACCATTTTCTTTCAAAGTCTAACGTTTGATAGATAGACGCTTCCAAAGTGGTAAAATGGGCGTCCCCCCTTAACTCTAACTTTTAAACTAAGCGAGTGAAAATTTGGAAAAAATATGTAATCTAGATGTTAATAAACACTTTCAAAGAAAATTATTTCCGACGGGATCGAACCAGTAGTTGAGATATAGCACATTTTCAACAACCGCAAACAAAACTTTGTTCATACAAACACTATAAAAACCAAGTTATTTTTATTAGTGAGCAGGGATATTTAGATATTTATATGCGATTTATGATCAAGTAAATCACCGCGATCACACCTGGTGGTAAGAGATGATATGGTCAAGGATTGTATATCGGTTTCGGTTACGGAACTCCAAACATCCCTGTTAAAAAGTAATTTAGGTTTTCAGAAGTCTATGTTTAGCTTATTCTTAAGTAGTAGTTAAGTAAATGCGCTTAAACTAAATCATCGTTTTGCAGAAAAATAAATTCGCTGACCAGTGCTAAGGAGTTTCATTACATAAATTTTCAAAGCGGGACTTTTAGATACAGCTGGATATTTCGCCAGCCAGACCGAGGCACTCCGACAATCTTCATTAAGACTGATTTTAATTGGATTCGTGTATTTCTCCGATAGTTTGCTCAGCTAGAAGTATAAAGCGAGTTCACAGACTTTAATAAGTGGTAAGTATATTATTTTCTGTTATTCGGGTGATCATTTTCCACAACGGTACAATTCACAGAGCATTTTATTTTGGGGTGTTAGTAGGTAACCTATACCTTTAATTATTTTAAACTATGGATAATACGAAAGTGCAAGCTTACTTAGCTTTTGTGACGTATCATTTTACTCTTATTAATTGGTTGAAAAAATAAAAACAAATCGGCAATTGTAAAAGCTCTTCTCAGCTCTTATATCAGCGAATTGTGATCAAAGGAGGATTAAAGAAGAAATATTTGTGCGTGTTTATTCAGTAAGATTTTATTGAAGCCATGCCAAGCAAAAAATGAGTCGCAAATACGACAGTAAGATTGTGTGTACTCGTAATCCTTAAAAATTGATTTTCGACTTAGAAACCATTTGTATGAGTTTATGACTAATGGCGTTAATTCATGTGGCACAAGATTTGTTCGTAGTCGTAGTAATAGGAGGTACAATGGTACCACGGATGTATCGGAAAGGATTCCGTAGCCGAATGGCAAAAAACGGAACCCTTATAGTTTCGTCAAGTCTGTCTGTCTGTCCGTCCGTATGTTACAGCCATTTTATTCTGTAACAATAAGCATCACACTGTTAAAATTTGGTAGGAAGATGTTAACCGCTTTACGATTCTCATAGAAAAAAAAAGATATTTAAGGGGGGCTCCCATACATGAAACTAAAACAAAAAAAAAATATTTTAGTCAAACCTGTACATGTGTACAGGTTTGACTAAAATATATCTTCTTTTTCTTTAAAAATGAAACAGTCTTTTAAAATGAAACAGTGGTTCCTACAACCATTTTCTCTAAATGTCTAACGTTTGCGAGATATACGCTTCCAAAGTGGTAAAATGGGCGCCCCCCCCCACCCCCTTTAACTTCTAAACTAAGCGAGTATAAATTTTGAAAAAAAAAATATATAATGCAGATCTTAACAAAATATTTCAATGAAAATAGGTTTGGACGGGATCGAACCAGTTGTTTTTGAGATAAAAGCACATTTTCAACAATCGCAATCATAACTTTGTTTTTCATACAAACACTAATAAAAAAAGTTATATTTGCTGTCAACAAAATATTGTGGTATTTTAGAGTAGTGGAAGTAAGTGGATCCCTCATTCAGTTAAAGTTGGCGCTGAACCCTCAGTGGGCGAGTCCGACTCGCACTTAGCCGGCTTTTAGTTTCTTCTCAGCACATGCCAGATTGTCTGTGTCTTGTCTCGAAGCACTAGTTAACTAATTATTGACGTTCATAAGTGGCATTTTGTGTCATGAATTGAATTAATTATTTTGAACTTAGACTTTTGACCTAGTTCGTAGCGTAGCGTTAATAAATAAATATTGATCCATGTTAGTGAATATTATACATACATTTAAATAAAATAATATTCATTCAATATAGTTAGGTATAATAGGCACAAAAGCCTGTGTCACTTCTGCAGTTTCATATTCCACATTCAAATTTCAAGGAATACATCAGTCTGTTGACAGTTGACGTCAAAATCTTGTCATCAAACTGCGCACACTTTTTGCTTGGCATACCGTAGAGACGCTATGCCAAGTATGTTCGTTTAGATATAATCAGGTACATTCCAATTTAGAGTACAGTGTAAGTTTCTTCAAAATTAGTCCAGTAGTTTTTGGTTATAACTGAAAATCATGAAAAAAAGGAAAATAAAAAAACAGCTTTAAAAACTGACTAAAGCAGATATCAACCTTATTCGTACATCAACAGTCAACACACATCATGCAACGACTCCAAAAGAATTTGTTTCTCCTAAATGGAAGACAAATGCGCTATTTTAGGCTTCATTGACAGTTATTAAAGGCGGTTTTTATACGTTTTTCTTTTCATTTCTTTTGTCATTGTTTTTTAAATCGAATTTGGGTTGTACATTGTTATTTTCAATTTGCCTTACAGGCTGGTTTCCGAAACAGGCGATGTTTGTCAAGCCAGATGGATGTGTTGTACGAATAATTGTTTGTGTGGTCCTGTTGGCAGCATTGGTTCGCCACTGGCGGTGAGAGTTTACTAGCAATCTGTTTCGGTTAGACAACTAACAATAAATTGAATGTGCTAGCGGCAACTGGTGCAAACTATGCAGATTTAGGTACATTACAAATACAAACTAGTAAACTACGCCGATTCTAAGTAAGTGTCGAAGGTCGTTTGGATCGGGTATTTGCACTGTGTTGATAGCTGCGCTGCTGCAGCGCTTGTTAGGTAACTGTGACAGCTTTTTTTATCTAGGTATGAGGTAATTGAAAATATCTGGCAAACTAAGCTGGAATGGAAATACCGAATCGCGCGCGCGTTCGTCGATGCTAAAGCGCGTTAGTATCAATGCAGATACATTTGTCAATTTCCAGCTTTTGCATCGCGACTGTATAGGTACTAACGCGCGTCAGCATCGTGACTGTATCGATGCTAAAGTTATGCAAGTGTGTAAAGGTTGACACTTTAAGAATGCATCGATGCTGCACTGCGACTGCATCGCTGCTAAAAGTTGCGCAAGTGTGTGAAGGTTGACATCATGCGACTGCATCGATGCTGCATCGTTGCTAAAATTCGCAGTGTGCAAAGGGTTAGTTAATAAAATTCGCTTTAGCCACTAATATGTTACTATAAAATAAAAATTAATAGATGTAATTATTTACTTATAGATAGGACTTGTTCCACAAATACGAAATTATGTTCGTTATTTGAATTATTTGTTGAGTAGTGTAAAATAGTACCTATATTAAATTGGACATTGGGAAACATGCCCTCAATATCAGTCCAATATCAGTCCCCAGCCCTCAGTCAGGCGCGAGCGGTTGTTGAGTGCATACACGTATTTTGTTCCACGCTCAGTGAACGTCCAGAGGTGCATAACCCTAGGTTCAACTTATTTGAGTGTTATTTGGAATATATATTGGATTTATTTTTTCTGTCCAAAATGTTAACCGAAGAATGCTCATCTTGCCATGAATCGGTCGGTCAAGGCACGGTAAAATTATCTGACAGTATTGTAACTTCATACAAACGGACGACGCGCGAGCTATACCTACTCGCTCGGATGTTGGCATGCGCTCGGCATGCTACAGTCGCGGACGTGCCGCAGTGACGACCGGACGGTGTGTTGGTATTTAATCAGTAACCGCGCGATTTTTTACTAGAAATAAGTACAAGTAGCTATTTAATATGGCAAGTAGAATATATTGTGCTGTTTTTGGTTGCATGACCGGACGGTGTGTTGGTTTTAAATCAGTAACCGCGCGAATTTTCACTAGAAATAAGTGGAAATAAGTACAAGTAGCTATTTAATACGGCAAGTTGAATATATTGTGCTGTTTTTGTTGCTTTATATTAGAATGCGGATTTCTTATACAATAAAATATAATTATAAAGCATTTCGTACATCTCAGTCAAGGCGCAAATATTTTTCGGTCGCAAATTTATATGACCGATTTGTTATAATCAAACATAGATAAAAATAAACATGATTTTTTAATTAAATCTACCACTAAAAAAAAAACAACTAGTATTTTTATTGAACACTTTCTGTTCAATTCACGAAGTATTTTATGTTATCATATTAATATTTCATATTGTTTTTATTTATTTATCTATTAGTATCTGTACTAATAGATAAATAAATAAAAAGTAATAAATTTACAATCTAGAATAAAAACCCAAAGTAGGCAGATGCAATAAAATAAAACGCTGTAGGTAGGTGGGCAACAGCCCTATCGTATGCTAACGTACTGTGCTGCTGTAGGTACTTATTTCAAGGACACGGGCCAGTTACAATACTGATAGACATAATATTACCGTGGTCAAGGTCCTCAATGTTCTCAATGTGACAAGAAATTCCATTTTCACTGTTGTGGTACCACCGAAAGAAGGTTCAACAAACTGGGTGCGAACCGAGAGTCTTGGTTATGTGTCACTTGTCGCGATTTAGACTCAAATTCATCAAGCAAAGAAGATGCACAGGGACTTCATTCGCCTAAATCTCCATCTAAGGCGCCTAGACAACCATCTTCTGCTGGACGTGGTACCCCTCAGCCAGACATGTTGAAGGACATCTTCTCCAAACTCTCCGAAATGCAAAAGCAGCTGTCAGCTATTGATGTAATAAGTAAGGATCTATGCGTAGTTAAAAATGAACTCGCCGAAATGAAGACAAATATTAACAACAAAATGGAAGAATTTAGCAGGGTTATTACTGATATAGACTCAAGAGTTACAGCTTTAGAAAGAGTGAAGTCGGAGCTTTACGAATTGAAGACCATTGTTGCCACTATCACTACAGATAATGCTAGAAATGAACAATGGGTGCGCCGATCCAACATACAAATAAATGGTGTCCCCGAGAAAAATAACGAAAACCTGATTGAAGTCGTCAAAAAACTCTCATCTCTAAGTGGTTTCAACCTCAATCCAGATTTGGACATTGACTTCGTTACACGAGTTGCAGTAAAGAACGATGTTGAACTCAAGAAACCGAAGCCGATAATACTTAAAATGCAAGCAAGATATAAAAAAGATGATTTTCTGGCCAGTCTACGTAAGTTAAGAGACTTAAAAGCCAAAGATTTGGGCATTGCTGGCAACCTTAGCGAGAATAGAATATTTATAAATGATCACTTATCATCCCGCAATAAATGGTTATTACAGCAAGCAAAGAAGAAGGCTAGTGAATTGAATTATGCTTTTTGCTGGGTGCGTAATTGCACTATTATGGTGAGACGCAACGAGAAGTCACCAGTGTTACATATCACTTCTGAGGACTCTTTAAACAAAATAACATAAGAACTACTTGGAGTACTTTAGTCACTTTTTCATATTTTGTTAAAATATCCAAACTGTTAAATGTTTGCCGAAACGAGGTACGTCTTTACCTTCTTAATTCTCATAGTGTGTTTTTACTTTTGCTATTTGCTATAGTAATATTACAAACTATTAACATGTTTAGCACCCCTGCCTATTCAAAGCGTCTTTTGTTTGTAGTACTTCGTCGAGTTATTTCTAACTATCGGTCGAACGCTTGCCTTTTGTTTATTACTAACGCGGCCTTATCCATTGCTGGTCTTGCGCGGAGACGCGACTCGATTTCCCTCACGAAAGCAGTAAACTACTGCAATCCATCCGTTTACGTATTAAACTTGCCGTGTTATAATAACATAATATTTTGCGATCTCAAGAATAATGTTAACTTGTTTACGATAACATTTTTAGTTACCCTCAGTTTATATCAAATTGTAGTTTTCAATACATTTTCGAAAGCGGAACATTTTTATTTGAATATTAAGATTTGTGTCAGGTTTTATCGTTTAACTAATAATTGTACGCCCTGTTCATTAATTGGTTTTAGTGGATTATCTCTGCCCTGGTCGCGTTGTAAACATGCCTTCTTCTCTAGTCAGTGTATTATTCTTCGCTTGCCGTCCCTATATTACACTAAATTAGCCATGCGCTCTTTAAGTTTATATAATGTCCGATACGTAAACTGTAGTAGTCGTTCATTAATTGAAGTTAATATTTATTTTACTAAACACACCTATTATATAAATCATTCTTTTAAAATACGATTTTAAAATATTTTATCAGAATGTACGTGGATTGCGTACAAAGACTACACTATTTTTAAGAAATTTACTTACTTCCGACTACGACATAATTTGCTTGACTGAGACTTGGTTGTTGCCGGGTATCAATGACGCTGAACTTTTTGACTCCCGTTATACAGTGTTCCGTAGTGATCGTGACTACCAGCGTCGAGGCTGCTCGCTGGGTGGTGGCGTGCTGGTGGCTGTGCGCTGCTCACTAACGGTGGACATGCGAAATATCCCCCCGCTTCCGGCATTTCCGGATGTCGATGTCACTTGCATTAACGTGGTATTTGGTTTAGGATCCGGTTTCACTAGATTTAGAACTTTCTGCTGTTATTGTCCACAGCGGCATTCACAGTCTAGTTCGCAACTGTTGTTATTCGATTATTTGACAAACTTAAACGTTCAATATCCCGATGATAAATTTCTTTTAGTAGGGGACTTTAATATTAATGATATTACCTGGACTCAGTTACCTTCTGATAATAAGTTAACAATACAAAATTTATCAGGGAATGTTCTTGGTTTGCAATTACTAGATTTTATGAGTTTTACAGGGTGGAATCAGTTTAATTGTATCCCCAATAAAAATAATAGGTATTTAGATTTGGCTATATCTAACGTTGATTGTTACGCCGGTCGGGCGGATCCGCTCGCATTGCCGGAGGATGCACATCACCCTGCTTTTTATTTAGACGTAACTTTTAGCACTCCTGCCCCGGTCTTGCGACCCGCACCGCGCACTGTTCGCCGTTTCCATGCCGCGGACTATAACGTTATTAGGGATGACTTGAATAAAATTGATTGGAATTATAATTTAGCCGGTCATAATATCGAATTAATTATTGATAAATTCTATAAAATAATAAACAAAATCATAGATTGTAATGTCCCTTCTAAATGTGTGAGTAATAATCGACGTTATCCTCGAAGTTTGGTATACCCGTCCACTTATATCTTTAATAAACAAAAAACTAAAAATATTTATTTATTTATTTATTTAAAGACTTTATTGCACAAATCATAGTGTACAAAGGTGGACTTAATGCTAAAAGCATTCTCTGCCAGTCAAACCTTTAGGTCATGCAGAGAGATGGCAATGGGTGCAGCGAAAAGAAATTTTGAGAAAAAACAACAAAATAGTAACAATTGACTAATATTTATAGTAACAAATAAACGTGCTTTAATTACTGTAAATTATTTTATATTCAATAAATATACTTAAACTTACACAAAATAAATACAATATATAAAAAAAAAATGTACATAAATAATACACATAATAAATAAATATTATTTTGCAATTATCTATTCTTTAAGAAATTGTCGGACTTTCCTCTTGAATGATACCTTCGACTCGGCCCTCCTGACATCCAAAGGAAGAGAGTTCCACAGTCGTGTTGCCGTCACTGAAAATGACTTGGAGACGTACGTGGAGCGGTGTGCCAGCGTGCCTAGCCGGAGATTGACGGAGGAACGGAGAGACCGATCGTGAGTTTGGCATAAAAACGGGAACATATCTTTAAGATAAGAAGGCGACGAGGGGTTATTAAGAATAGCATGTAAAATGCAAAGGATTCGAGAGTCTCTACGTTGACGAATAGGGAGCCAGTTAAGCTGTGCTCTAAAACTGGAGACATGGTCATATTTACGGAGGCCGAAGATGAACCTGATGCAATTGTTGAGGAGACGTTCAAGCTTGTCGATAAGGGCTTCAGTAAGATTAGTGCAGTATAAAATACATAGAAAATGGAAAATTTATCACAGAATTTCTGATTATGAAGAATTCTCATGTTTACGAATAAAAGTGAAGGAATTGGAGGTAAAATGCTATAATGACTTTATATCAAAAACAGAACAAAATATACGCCCCTCATCCAAGCATTTCTGGTCTTTTATAAAATCCAAAAGATCTCATAACGATATTCCGGCTACAGTTTATCTTGACAGTCATGCTGGTAGTGATGGCCTTACCATCGCTAATTTATTTAATACATTTTTCCAGACAGTTTTCGAAAACGATGACGAAATTGACTTAAACCAGAACTTTTCAGTTAGTATTAGTAGTTGCGATGTTAATAAGGTATATATTTCTGAGCAAATCGTGGAGAAATATCTGTCGCGTCTAGACACCTCGAAAGGCAGCGGCCCTGACGATATACATCCCTTTTTTCTAAAACAATGTTCTAAACAATTAGCTTACCCTGTGTTTCTGCTTTTTCAATTGTCACTTTCCTCCGGGATCATGCCCTCTTATTGGAAGCGTTCTTTGGTAGTTCCCATTCATAAGAATGGCGATAAGCATGATATTCGCAACTACAGAGGCATATCCAAATTATCTACGCTACCTAAATTATTTGAAAAAATCATTTACGATGCCATATCTCCGTTAATTCAACCTTTTTTAAATTGTAATCAGCATGGTTTTGTGAAGGGTCGCTCCACAGAAACTAATCTTTGCCAATTTTTGGATTCTGTGCTAGTCAACATGGATAATGGTGCTCAGGTGGACGCCGTGTACACTGACTATTCGAAATGTTTTGACAAGATATGCCACTCACTGCTAATAAAAAAATTAAACATCTTCGGTGTACACGGCGATCTACTACGTTGGATAAGTTCTTATCTTAGGGACCGGTCTCAGGCAGTTGTGATTAAGGGTTTCACTTCCAGCTTCGTTCCTGTAACGTCAGGTGTTCCCCAAGGATCCCATCTCGGTCCTCTTTTGTTTAACATCTTCATTAATGACGTTGCCGATTGCTGCATTCACTCTAGCTGTCTCTTATATGCGGATGACACTAAGATTTTCTCAGCTGTAACTAATGAGCAAGACTGTATTCATTTACAGGATGATCTAGATCAGCTAGGGAGTTATTGCGCCGCAAATAGATTACATCTCAATTTGGATAAATGTTACACCATTACATTCTCAAGAAAAAATCAACCTATTAACTTTACTTACCGAATCAATGGCAAATCATTAAAAAGAGTGACCGAGATCCGGGATTTGGGAGTTCAGCTGGACAGTAAGTTGTTACTTTCGTCTCATTTGGAAAAGGTCTCCAGTAAAGCGAATAAAATGCTTGGTTTTGTCCTTCGCCAGACAAAAGATTTTAAAGATCCACACACACTGATTTTGCTTTATAATTCCTTGGTGAGGTCACATTTGGAGTATGCCTCTGCCGCTTGGAACCCTCTTTATAATGTTTATATAAATCTTTTAAACCGGACACAATCAAAATTTATAAAACATTTAAAATATAGATTTAGGCATAAAAATATTGATAAACTATTCACCCTGCAAGACCTTGAGGCTCGTAGAAAAGTAAGAGATCTAATATTACTTTACAAAATTATCCATAATGCTGTAGACTCCCCTTACTTCCTAGGCCGCATTTCTATTAAATGTAATATTCGTACTCGTTCACAGGACACCTTTGCTGTTCCATTTTGCAAAAGTAAATACTCCAAAAATCGTTTCTTAGTACGTGCTTGTTCTACTTACAACAAAACACACTCTAATATTGATATCTTTCATAACAAACTTTATGCTTTCGTTTCGGCAATTAGAAAAAATAAATAACAATAATAAAATAAAACCAATACTAAAACTATGTAAAAAATGTATTTTGTAACTTGTTTATTTTTAGCCTGTGTATAAGTTTACTAAGTAGCATAAGTAACCTGTAAATTACAATTTTCATTCTAGTGTATGTATTCTGGCAATATGTATTACTTCATCAGTGGAAACTGTTTTGGCACACTGTACTAAGTATTATGTTTACAAACTATTGTGTATTTTACATTGCTGTATGTTTCCCAATTTAATAAAATTAAATAAATAAAAAAAAAAATATTTTTTTCATACTCTCTTATCCACTCTTTACTTTTAATCCTTTTTAACAGAGCTCTATAATAACTTTAATCATACCTTGTAAAGTGCTTGAAATTAAATTAAAATTATCTTTCACCGGTTCCTACAAATTTACACGTATATTGAACTTTAACCTGTGTGCCATGAGATTCACTATTTTTTGAAAGCTTTAATCTCTTGAAATTCAGCTCGCGTCCTAAATGGAGGAACAATTAAAGAAAATTGACATTGGTAGGGAGCGGGACGACTATGTTTTCGTTTAGTTCGATTTTTGACTCTTTCCCAATCTTTGGTATTTTGTTAGATTATGTTATAAATGCCATGATAAAACTTGTTTTTAACAATATAATGTTTTAAAATAAAGAAATGAATATTTCGTACACAAGGTAGAAAACAGGCGAGTGAACCAGGAAATAACGGAATTAAGTTAAGAAGGATTCATTTCGCTAAATCTTTTAAGATTCTAATATTGCGTTATAACACAAAATGCAATCTATAATTAAATATCTTTTCTTTTCTGTACGTATTTATAAACCGATCGTAGATCCTTTGTTCAGTTGAACCAAATAGCACTGATATTGCAATAATAAATTGACTTCAATTGTTCATATTGCAGTCAAACAGAAATCGTGTCTGGAACTTCAATATTCTTCCAGAGATTTTCTACCACATTCACCCTTTACTCGTAAGTGTATGTTCTTTTGTTATTATTATTATTATTCTTACTGAAGTCTTTACTGTAAAACTGCAGGGAAAAGACCAATCCCTAACTTTACAAGGTGTGACCGCGTATTGGGTGCTTGAATAATAAACACGTATCTTCAAGTTCTTCTCCAATAGATTTATTTCAACAAAATAGCACAAGGAGCGGGCATAAACTGGGAGAGCACTAAAACAGGGGGCATATTTTGGCATGCAGCTCGATTTTATACAAATTAAAATAATTAAAAATTGTAGGAGACTGTGGGGACGACATCCGTTTCCGTATCTGAACATTTACTAACATATTTATTTCTAGGGTTAAACAATTTGCTAATTAAATATGTAAATTCATTAATTATTTAGTTACTAATCGTACTGAATATAGTTAGCCTTTTAGATTGTTATTTTATTAGTTACAATAAATCTAATCTCCACCATCCATCAAAGGTGATTTATTTGTCACCGGTCTGGGTTCGCCACTGGCCAGTCTTCACAAAAGGGTCAAGCTAGGTTGTCTTCTATCAAATGGCGTACATTGATAGGGCAGCTCCTAGTGTAAAGAAAGGTAATGATTTATGAAATGTTATATTTAAGAAGTGACTAATCTGTTGTAAATCTAACCATCCGACTTTAACCCAACTAAAATGAACTCATAGTAACACTTACATTAAAATAATTAAACCTCAAACAACTATTCTCATACGTACGGTTCCAAAGTCCTTTATGTAACGTGCTAAGTTCAGAGCTCAGACGCATCAGGTAGATTCGGTGCGGAATGAAGAAATTATGTAGATTTTATTACGGCACTGCTGGCACAGTACCCTGGGTGCTCTCTCAGTTGACAGACCATTTTTTGTTCATATTTTGCCTAACTTTGCTAATTCTAAAATGTGGCCAAAAATATCATACCTAGCTATTTCTTTTATAAGATAATCCGACTACCTAAAATTATCCTTTAGTAAGCTTATTCTAGCTAGATCCTTTAACATGAGTTTAGATTGAGATTATGTTTAAGATTTAGAGAAAGGTATAAAGGAATACCTTTATTTCTAGATACATCTCTTAAAACCAACCTGCCGACATCAAAGACCCGTTACGCACTGCGACTTTTAGCATCGATGCAATAAGTAGATTTTGGCATCGATGCTGTCGCACGTTAGTGTCGATGCAAAAGCGCGACTGCATCGATGCTAACGCGCGTTAGGATCGATGCAGTCGCCAATATGCAGTTCCTACATAATACGTCCATGTTCAGCTTCGGCATCGAGACTGCATCGATACTGATGCGCGTTAGCTTCGCGACTGTATCGATGCTAAACGCAAGTGTGTAAAGGTGGACTGTGAATTTGCGACTCCATCGCGACTGCATCGCTGCTTAAAGTCGCAGTGTGCAAACGGTCTAAATGGCGGAAACAGATAAATCCTCAATACAAGATGGATTCCGTTTTGATATGCCACGGAACATTTTAAATTGATTAGGAATAGGGTTTTGCTTACATTAATATCCTTATATACAACAAATTATAGTTCAACAGAACATAATACTGAGTCTAAAGCACAGATGACACCTGAAGAAATACTTGTCAATATAACACTGCTAGCAACGAATAAATAAATAAATATTTAAATCTCTGCTTACTGGTTAATGATACACCAGTGATAAGAAAAAGTTCAGCGCTCAGTTTATTGATAATGCTTAGCGTAAAAAAAAGGTATAAATATATTATTGTTCCTTCTATAAATCAGTCCTTTCCATGGTCATATTGCCTTAAAGTCGGCAACACTCAAATGATTATAAAACTGCCTCGGAGCATGTCGCAAGGGCTCTTATTTTGCCTCAGTCTGTACCTACATAAATTTCCACTGAACTAATTTTGGAGCCGATATTTCGTGTGTCACTTTGAATTTGTATTTACGTTATAGAAAACCTATCTTCGTTTTGAAAAGCTACGCAAAGTAAATTCGAATACAGTAAAAAGCTTGTAAGACAGAATGATTTATTGAATAAACATATCAGTGTAATACCGAGTAACTTACAGATCAAGGAAGTAATAAAATCAGTGATTTGTCGGTAACATGAAATCAAATCGCTGTCATATAAAATTATCGTATATCGGAACTTAATACTGGGATGGCACGTTATGAAAATGTATAATTCATGTCGCCACCCAAGGTATCTGATGTTTATGCGAAGCGCAGAATGTTTGCGAAAATATCATGTCGTGTGTATGGAAATGTTTTGTTTACATGCTTTTTGGAGGGTCTTGAATTAAGGGGTGCATGTTAACAAAGATTTGAATACGAAATAAGTTATGATGATACACCATAACACACTACAACATAACATACAATATAACTTAATGTGGTATTTCATCGCTTTTCTTATAACCTATTTAACTAGCTCTCTTATTTCAGCGGTAACATTATACATGGCGAAAATAACTTATCAGGATTTTTATCTAATTTACGGCTCAATTTGTATTTGCTCTCGTAGTAGGTGGATGTCACTGCTACATTGTCGTCAATGACGTAAAAGTATAGACACGTTCTACACCAACATTAAAGCATTTTAAAGTGGCGCAAGGATTACTCTATATACGAACGTATAGTTGTGTATTACGACACTAAGCGCTAATAAAGACAACAGATGGGGCATGCCTGTTGATAGAAAGAGATAAATATATAACATTCGTTACGTATTGATTGCTACTGAGCGCTCATTGGCGCGAGCGCGTGACATCTCGCTCTATAGCCTAATGTCAGCTATTGCTAAATTATGGTGAAGCATAAATAAGTGTTTTAAGTTTCAATACCTTTAAATGAAAAAACTATACTAATGGATGTAATGACACGTTTTTCTAGTCTCTAACAGTTGCAATGTATTTGGTACTACTCCTAAACACACGGAAAGGCATTTTTACAAGCAAACGAGAAATAATTTAAGGCGTTGTCGGGACGTATAGCCATAAAGAGAAAGCGTGCCAGACTGAATGCACTCCGGGCAATTACCTGCCTTTCGTGTAGCCATTTTCGAGCGCATAGGACGTATCTATACAATTTAAAATCATCTTAGATTGTCTTTGCTAGAAGCGGATATCGGTCTCATGTATCTATTCAATCATTTCGATTTTCAGGTGAACTAACTTTTGAAACTGTTATTAAGATACATCATCGTTATCATCAGGAACAACCGGTTTTGTTTCAAAATTTCAATCGAATTCTTATCATAAGGCAATCTTTATCATGTTTTACAGGTTATTTTTTAGGTACTACAAGTGCTACATAAAAGGTTACTGAACGCTTGGTGCGCGAGTCCGACTCTCGTTTTTTTGTCTAGAACACTAGCAAAAGTCACGAAGACGGCAAACTAATTAAAATACTAAATATATATATACTATAACTAACTTTTTTGTTGCCACGTACAAAAATAAGAACAAACACTTCGAATTTGTGATATCGCGCGCTTTTTAACCGACTTCAAAAAAGGAGGAGGTTATCAATTCGACTGTTTTTTTTGTATCTATACTTCATATCTCAGTCGTTTGTCGACCGCTACGAATTTTTTTTTCGCCTACTTAGAGGGTATCTGATCATGATGGAATCGGATCTAAACCCTCAAATTTCAAAGGCACGTATAGTGTTTTTTTTTACTAGAACCTTAATGTTGACGTGTTGTTACGTCTGATAGTTAACATCTTGTGGGGCTGAGTTGATGGTGGAACTCCTTAACGCTTAGGAGTTCAGTAATTATAATGAAAGAACTTATAATAGGTAGTTTGTAGCTTCTTAAAAAACAGAGTCATAAGGTGCAACTCCCCCCCCCCTTTCTCCTGTAATCTCTAAAAATGAAGAAATAAAATTAAGTATAAATAAAGTAAACACCGACTTCAAAACCAAAATGCACCTTTTTGGAGTCGGTGCCATCACTTTGACCATCAAGCATCAACTATTACAGCACCGACTCCAAAAAGAAATTGTTTGCCTAAAATAAGTGCCTTTCCTTTCAATGGTCAAGAGTTTATTTAAGACTTTTTAGTGCATTTTGGTTTTGAAGTCGGTTTTTACTTTATTTATTGGAAGCCATTTCTGTTTTATTGAAACGCAAACATGGCACATGTTTTTATAAATCGCATTAACTATTTGTAAATCGTTTTTAAATGGTTGGTTTTGAATTCTTATAAGATGAAATAAGAAACCAAAAATGAAAGCCAGAAATATGCAGGTACGGCACCGCCCGTGCTCAATTTATGATTTATTGTTTCAGCTTATAAGTATACGAAATAACACTGTGAGTGTTAAAATCTTTCTAAACCATTGGTTGGTTTTGTTGAAATACCAACAACCAGGAAGAAAGTGAGATTTTTGATAAGGTAGGTACCGTGACATTCTTACGGACTGGTCCACAAAGTCTCACTGGCGCTATCATCACTACTTGATACAAAATGATGGTTTTTAATTGAATTATTTGTTAGTGCTTATTTGTCGATAGTGCAACAGGTTCTTAGAATAGAGTTATTCGAATGAGATGTTAGCTTAAGTTTAGGTAGAGTCGACAGCACATCAGGTTACCCACTTTTGTTGCAAACTAGCCCTTATTACAACTGAATAAGATACAGTAGTGTTTACCTTGACGTGCTGTTGTCCGTACGTGTAGTCAGTTGTTATTGCTATGTATAGAGATGCTATGCCGAGCAAAATTGAGTCGCCAAGACGTCGAAAAAATTATGACGTATTCCTTGAACTTTGAATATTTAATATGAACCCTTTTGTATTAGTTAATGACTAGGGACCCTATTTTTGAATCACTCGCTTGATTATGGCGTGTGATTTTCGTTAAAAAACTAATTTTAAATCAATGAAAACACAAAATATATACGTTAGTACTCACAAAATTCAGTGATATTTTTTAAAATCCCTTCGCGTGGAATAATACTTATTTTTATTGAAAAATGGGTCATAAATCATTGAATATCACACGTCATTTTGACGCGAGTGATTCAAAAATAGGGGCCCAGTGGCATCAATTCATGGCAAACGAAATCGTTCGTGGTGTCACTTCCACCACACGCTTTAGCACTTCAATAGAATTAGATAACATAACATTACAGCAAAAATATAATAAAAAATTGTACCTAATATTATGATGAAAAATTTAATCCCATTCATAGCTTTGACGATGTGAACAGGAAGATTGTATTTTCACATAAAACTATACTCATTTGTAGCAAAGACGTTCTTCGTCGGCACAAATTGAATTAAACTGTTGTCCAACGCGAATTAGGTCAGCATCCTCCTATCACATAAATGCGGTATAGTTATATATAGCTTTATGAAATAAATAGAGATTGAAAATGAACTGACATTACGAAATAAATTGCTTTTGTAAATACATACATGACAGGAATCGCAAAAGATTCGCAAGTAATATATGTACATTTAAATCTCATATTTTATTTGAAATATTAGAGGTCCCTTGCACGGTAATGGTATCTATACAGTATTCTAACTTCATACAAGCGTACGAAACACGAGCTATACCTACGCGCCTCGATTTCGGCATGCGCTCGGCACGCAGACAGTCGCGAGTGTGCCATAGTGACGAACGTGTTGTTTTTTTAACAATAGCGCGATTTCTTTCTAAAAATAAGTTTAGGTAATTTTTTATATGACGAATAGAATATATTGGGCGGTTTTTTGGTTGTATGAATTTTTAATGAAGCTTTATTTTAGATTTAGAATCCGAATTTTTTATACTTTAAAATTTAATGATAAAGCATTCCGTACGTCTCAGTCGAGGAACAAATGATTTTTTAATTAAATCTACCAATAAAATACAACACGAATTTTTATTGAATACCTCCTATTCAATCCATAAATAATTTATTTGTTTATATAAAAAATATATATATTTACAATTACAAAACTAAATGAAAACACAGCGTAGGCACTTGTAATTAAAATGCTGGTGGTGGGCCGGCAGCCCTATCGAATGTTTAGGTACCGCGCGGCTGTAGGTATTTATTTCAAAGAGTCGGCCGAGTAACAATACTGTATAGATAACATTACCGTGTCCCTTGCGCCTACCTACTTCTAACACAAATCGCTTGCACACAGGACACTGAAACGGGTGTCACGTTAAACAAAATTCGACGCGATTTTGTGTCCTTAGGAAAGGGGAGTGAGGCGCGAGAGACGACCGTACAAATTCATTACAAATCCATCAAAAGTGATACCTCCAACAAAAGTTTCCTATTAAATGCCTTAGAGAATATAAATTGTGCTACCGAAACGGTGACGGTAACGGTGTTACTGAGTTTACTCAATTATTAACTTCAAACACCGTTTATAACACCATTGTAACCTATAAGACCCATAAAACTACTTGGACAGAACTATTTGGCCGGTACCTAATCAAGTTGGGAAGTCATACTAGGGAAGTTATGGCGACCATAGCAGGACCAAACTTTGGAATGCAATGGAATACATTAGGTGGTTTGATATCCAAATCCATTAGTTAGTTTGATATTAATTTATTTACCTGAACAACATACTAGCCGTGGCCGTACACATGTACTTACACCTAAGATATTTTTAAATTATGGATACATCGCTTTAAAAAATGGCTTTACGTCCCGACACAGCGCCTTAAATTATTTTTCGTTTTCTGGTAAAAATGCCTTCCTGTGTGTTTAAGAGTAGTACCAATTACACTGCAAATATTAGGAACAAAAAAAACGTTTCATTACATTTATAAGTAGGTGTAGTTTTACATTTAAAAGAATTAAAAGTTAAAATACGTATTTTATCTTTACCAATGGCTGACATTAGGCTAAAGAGCGAGATGTCACGCGCTCGCGCCAATGAGCGCCCATTTTGGAAGCGTCTTTCTCCCATAATATGTAAGACTTTCAGAAAAAATGATTCCGAGAACCTCGTTGATATTTTAGGAGACTTATCCATAGACGACACCATATGCATAAATACATAGGTTAGACCAAAAATAATTTCCATTCAAAATTACATTTGAGTGGGGCTCAAAATTATTTTAGTATTTGTATGAGATTCGTAAAGCGGTTTTCAAGATACACCTACCTACCAAGTTTTATTTGTGACATACGGACGGACAGAGATACAGACTTTACGAAACTAAAAGGGTTCCGTTTTTGCCATTCGGCTACGGAACCCTAAAATGAAACCTACTTAATTATAATGTACCGTAACAACGAGATTAGATTTTTCAAACGATCGCAAACTGTTTTTATGTGTGTACGTCTGCTGAATTTCCAATCGGTTAAAAATTTTAGTGATTGTCTCCCACCAAATTAACGGTAACCAACGAGCACATCGGATTATATGTTTTTTCTGTTGAAAACCAACCATTATTACAATTCTGAGATACCCTAGTGCTTACTTTTACGACCCGTCTGGTGTGACGACCCGTCTGGTGTAGTGGTCGAGAAATCGCCTACTACGGAGCGGGTGCGGGTTCGATCCCCGCACAATACAAACATTTGTGTGCATGAACATGTCTGTTTGTATTGGTCTGGGTGTTTTATATGTATATCATGTATGTATTTACAAACAAAAAGTATTTAAGTATTATATCCGTTGTCTGGCACATAAATAAAAACCTCTAGTATTAGCAAGAATACTACTTTAGTTTACTAGAATATTAGGCATCTAGATATAACAAGTTTTTCTTCATAGATTTAAAAATATGAGGTTTCTTTGGTCCAGCCGTAACTTTAATTTACTATTTATATAATAAAAAAAATGTTATTTTTTTAATAATTCAAAGTAGTACATAGTAAAGTAGTCATTGTTTTTATTTACGGTGCTATAAATCATCCATTTAAATCTGACAGTGAAAACAATTTGTATTTCAGTTTTTGAATTACTCACGTCAACATGGCGCGTGATATTAATTGATTTATATCCGATTTTCCAATGAAAATATGTATGATTCCACACGGGAGTGATAAAAAAAAGATACCTGAATTTTGTGAGTACCTATTAACGTATATATTTAAGTGTTTTTCGTTGTGTGAGTTGTCGAGTGATTAAAAAATAGGTCCCCTAGCCCCAGCAAGCTTGCATAAAATAATGAAACAGCAAAAACAACATTTATTATTATTCCGTATCGACTGCAAAACATGAAGCGAGTACAGCCGCGTACAAAATGTTACAAAAATATTTTTATGCAGAAACTTCACTAGGATGTAGAATAAATATTTATGTGAACTGAAACCAACAGATGATACTACAGAATATGACACTGTATTCATAATCGTATATTTAATCGTAATTATAAATTTAAAAATCATAATTGAGGAATTTGCGTAGCAGTGGAATGTACAAACTAACTTTATTTACTCTCGTTTTTCTGTTCTATGATTTCTCATTTTAAATAGAAGTAACTATTGCTTAATTCTACCATGCAGAAACACAACATTTTTAAAAGCTTAAAGGTCTTGAATGACCTGATTTCCATCTGAATGGCATAATGTATGCGACTGTACGGCAGCCGGGTGTTTTGCGTTTGTCTGAATTTGAGCGTTGCGCGGCAACATCTGCTTAATCGGTTCATTATATCTTTTTGTTTTAAAATAACACAGGGATAATAATGTCATGTTTTTCTGATGGTCTCTCAAAAAATACAGAATAATACCAGGTTTGGTTCAGTTAATTATTTATTTTTTCTTTTGAAACTTTATTGCACGAGTAACAGTGTATAAAAGGTGGACTTAATGCTAAAAGCCAGCCCAGTCATATCTTTAGGTCATGCAAAAAGATTTTAGAGGGTACAGGAGAATGTTGTAAGATATAATTTTAAAACGCAACTACAATGTATATTCTTAATTAGTTTTGCTTGATTTTATTTTAAGGTTACTTAAGTGCGTATATTTAATTCTGAGTCTGAACATTGATGAAGAGCCATGTTAACTTAAGGTAGGTTTTGCAATCTTAATAAGTTGAATAATCAAATTGTGTATAAATTCTATTTTCTATATTGTCTTATTTTTGTAAACGAAAGTTTGGCTGCCTGTGTCTTGTAGTTAAGTCCGTATATTAGTGCCTTTGTCTGACGAAAAGCTGATTCCGCTTGATATCACTCGTCTAACTTCGAGGAAATAGGGCTTTGAACATCAAAAGATTCGAAGAAAGGCAGTAAGGGATGTATAAAGCGATTCGCTAGAACTTCCAACGTTTAGATCACGAACCCTATAAGCAATGGCTCATTGAAGTTATTAAATATTGCAGATATGAGATCTCTTTGTAGGTACAGCAAATTCATTTAACAATGGAGAACGTCCCTGCTACACCAGCATTTAAATATATCATTATAGCATAAGATTTACTGAAAACCGACTTCAAAATCAAAATGCACTAAAAAGTCTTAAATAAACTCTTCACCATTGAAAGGAAAGGAATCCGTTTTAGGCGAACAATTTCTTTTTGGAGTCGGTGCTGTGATAGTTGATGCTTGATGGTCAAAGTGATGGCACCGACTCCAAAAAGAAATTGGTTGCCTAAAACGGATTCCTTTCCTTTCAATGGTGAAGAGTTTATTTAAGACTTTTTAGTGCATTTTGGTTTTGAAGTCGGTTTTTACTTTTTTTAAAGTTTATTTTATTTCATCATTTTTAGTGATTACATAAGAGGGGGGGGGGGGAGTTGCACCTTATGATTCTATTTTTTAAGAAGGTACAAATTATTTATCATAAGTTCCGTCATTATAATTACTGAACTCCTAAGCGTTAAGGAGTTCCACCATCAGCTCAGCCCCACAAGATGTTGACTATCAGACGTAACAACACGTCAACATTAAGATTCTAGTAAAGAAACACTATACGTGCCTTTAATATTTGAGGGTTTCCCTCGATTACACCAAGATCCCATCATCTGATCCCAAAATGGAAAAAATGGGACCAACTAGAAGGTACACCTCTAAGTAGGCGAAAAAATTATTTGATTCGGTCGACAAACGACTGAGATATGCGGTAACAAACATACAAAAAAAAAACATACAGTCGAATTGATAACCTCCTCCTTTTTTGAAGTCGGTTCAAAACTGTAAGGGCCGGTAGCCACCTCATGGCTTAATTATTGTCTTTACCGACTTCAAACAAAAGAGGTAATGAATTTTAATGCTTATATGTATGTGATATCGTTAGAATTTTATAATTTTTGAGTATGTTGATCTAGAAGGGTTATAAACACTTGTGAAAAAGTGCATTATGTTGCATGTTTGTATATTTGTTTACGGATTTCTAGAAAAAAAGAAGAAACATTTAGTTCAATTAGTTATGTTCCACTGAGGGTACAGTGTATGTTTCATCGAATCGATTTTGATGATTTTTTTGATAGGTAACTAAAAAGTATGAAATAATAATTTTAAAAATTTACCCGCCTTCAAAAAAGTGTGACCGCGTGTGGGGTGCTTGAATAATAAATACGTAGTATAAATCTCCAGGTTCTTCTCCAATAGTTTTATTCCAACAAAATAACACAAAGATAGGGCACAAAGTGAGAGTAAGTACAAACAGAGGCTATATTCTGGCATACAGCTCGCTTTTATACAAATCAAAACCCTGAACAACGGTAGGAAAACAGTGGGGACGACATCCGTTTCCATATATGAACATTTACTATAATATTTATTTGTAGGGATAAACAATCTGGTAAATTAATATATAAATTCATTAATTATTTAGTTATTCATCGTAATGAATTTAGTAAGCCTTTTAGATTATTATTTTAATAGTTACAATATTTAAAATAAATCTAGCCTCCACCAACCAATCAGAGTCAACTTCCTTTTGGCGGCAAAATGAACATTTGTTATACGGCAAACATAAAAATCTAATAAGTGTCCCAATAATCTTTAAATAATTAATTTACAATTAATAAAATATTATTACAATAATAAGATAATCTAAAGATTAATCCAAAATATTCTTATATCATAGCCAAGTTACATTCAACATGGTGGACACTTCCGGCATTACCATAACAAATGTTAAATAGGTTTGACACCTAGATAGGTGTATAAATTATGATGTAGAACATAATATGAGGAAGAGAATGTGTAATTTAGTGAATACAGTGGGGTTACATAAGTCACACACAGTGAGTATATGGTTTAGTGCATAAGTCTACTATTACAGAACTAAATAAATATGTAGGGCAGACTAGGATCGGGAATCATCGTGTAACACTCGGCCATCCTGCAACCACCGTGTCACACGGTGCTCTGGTGGTGTTTTGAAAGTCTGCGTTGTTGGTGTGCTGAAAATGAGAAAGAGCAGAATGAACAAGTATACTGGAAACTTGCAAGAAATTTGTTTGATGGACACGGTAATAATTTGTTTTGGTGGACACGGTAATTCTGTTACTTTGCATTACAAAGAAAAATTTCTAGTAAGGAAATTTCAGCATGTGTAATAAATTCTGAAGGGGTATTAGCCGCCACCAGTTACACAGACATAACTTTACGTAAGTCACACACACTACTTGACCTAGATCCGATAGACCATAATTTATATTCATCACACATGTTTGCATTATGTAGCTTACACAGCAATGCTTTACGTAGGTCACACAGGCAATACTTTATGTTGCTCTCATAGCATTGATCTACGTAGTTCACACAGATATTACTTCACGTTGGCCACACAGACACTGCTTCTCACACAGACAATTTACGTAGCTCTACGTAGTTCACACAGTACTTTAAGTAGGCCACACAGATACTGCTACTCACACAGAATTTACGTAGCTCACACAGCATTGCTCTACGTAGTTCACACAGTACTTCACGTAGGCCACAATCAATCAGTCAATAAAATCAATCAAAATCTTTATTTGCATTAAAACATGATACTGCTACTCACACATAATTTACGTAGCTCACACAGCATTGCTCTACGTAGTTCACACAGTACTTTACGTAGGCCACACAGATACTGCTTCTCACACAGACAATTTACGTATCTCACACAGCATTGCTCTAGGTAGTTCACACAGTACTTCACGTAGGCCACACAGATACTTGCTACTCACACAGACAATTTACGTAGCTCACACAGCATTGCTCTACGTAGTTCACACAGTACTTCACGTAGGCCACACAGATACTGCTACTCACACAGACTTAATTTATGTAGGTCACATTTCACATCAGCATTGCCTTACGTCATTCATACATACATTACTTTACGTAGCTGCATAGGTCACATAGACACTGCTGCTCACACAGACAATCATTATCCGTATGTGACACAGAAATCAGTTTATTTAGATCACACAAAGTTTACGTAGATAACATAGCCAACGTTTTATTCCGGATTATTTGAAATACTGTAGCTAATACTAATATACTCCTATAAATTAAACTACTATTTCTACTGCTCCAAAATAAATGATTATACCCTAATATCAATGTTCTTTTGTTTAAGGTTGAAGAAAGAAAAACTTCTGAACGGTGGAAAAAAGAATCCCGAACCGTAGATTCCTCATTAAACAACTATTTAATCATTGCATAATGTTGTATATTTTTCATACTGCAATAAAAAATATATTTTATGCGTGGTTTTACTTACAGTTAAATCAAATCTGTTGTAAACGGTACTCATAAAATATTCAGTACACATAGTTATGTTTCACCCAGAACGAAGTTATTAGGTTTAACAATTCTTCACAAACTACCCCCTTTTCACGCACTAACAAAAGTATAATCACCGTTCAAAATAATAACCTTACTAAGGTACTTTATTAACTTTCGTCTAGATTGATTGGATTATCTCTGTCTACCTCCCCGTCACTAAGCTTTCACCAAAATAATCTGGTTATATGTTACCTAACAATGAGATCTTAATCAGCGTAATCGTAATGTATGTGTTATTATGAAACAATCACTCCAGCAAATGTTGTCTATGTGTAAAACTATGTGTGATCCAACTAGCGACTGCGTGTGAGTATTTCAAAAGCTCCGAATTGCACTGGTCGATGGCAAATTTGAAGTATTCTATGGTTTGTTCTATTTTTTTTCTAAAACAATCATCACTTAGAAATAACATAATGCGACTCACCTTGAGGTGGCTGGAGCGGCTGATGCGTTGAACTGGACGCTGCGAACCATCAAGCGATGCATACGTGGTCGCTGGAGCGCTGCGCTGGTTGGTGTCGCGTCGTTGAGTACTGCAGACTCGCATCTCAGGCTGACCCGTCGACAGATGTAGCACCGCCTCACTTCTGGTTGCTGCAGTATCGTGGCCGTTGGTCATGTTGCACTGGTTATTCTTCAGAGTTTCCTCTTCACCAAGTTGATTTTCACAATGCCGTCGTGGCTTCTACTTGTAGTTTTCGAGCAATGATAAATAGGAAAGTATCCGCAGAGTTCACGCAGCTGGTTGATTTTGAGCAGTCAATTTGTGATGTTGCCTCTTCTCCAAGTTGTTTTTCGCAATGCCGTCGTGGCTTCGACTTGTAGATTTTCAAACAATGATCAATAGATTAGTATCCACAGAGTTCACGCAGCTGGTTGATTTTGAGCAGTCAATTTGTGATGTTACACGTATTTTCTTCTCGATGAAATTTGGGGATGTCTTCCGCGTAATCACGTGTCACTCGACAATGCCTTTATCTCATGTCTTTCAAATCTTAGCAGTCTTCTTGGTCCTTGAATCTTCCTTGGTCAGAGCCGGCAGCGTAAGGCCCGTGATTTTCGCACATCCCACTTCTGAGGTGTGACCGCGTGTGGGGTGCTTGAATAATAAACACGTAGTATAAATCTCCAGGTTCTTCTCCAATAGTTTTATTCCAACAAAATAGCACAAAGATAGGGCACAAAGTGAGAGTAAGTACAAACAGAGGCTATATTCTGGCATACAGCTCGCTTTTATACAAATCAAAACCCTGAACAACGGTAGGAAAACAGTGGGGACGACATCCGTTTCCATATATGAACATTTACTATAATATTTATTTGTAGGGATAAACAATCTGGTAAATTAATATATAAATTCATTAATTATTTAGTTATTCATCGTAATGAATTTAGTAAGCCTTTTAGATTATTATTTTAATAGTTACAATATATAAAATAAATCTAGCCTCCACCAACCAATCAGAGTCAACTTCCTTTTGGCGGCAAAATGAACATTTGTTATACGGCAAACATAAAAATCTAATAAGTGTCCCAATAATCTTTAAATAATTAATTTACAATTAATAAAATATTATTACAATAATAAGATAATCTAAAGATTAATCCAAAATATTCTTATATCATAGCCAAGTTACATTCAACATGGTGGACACTTCCGGCATTTCCATAACAAATGTTAAATAGGTTTGACACCTAGATAGGTGTATAAATTATGATGTAGAACATAATATGAGGAAGAGAATGTGTAATTTAGTGAATACAGTGGGGTTACATAAGTCACACACAGTGAGTATATGGTTTAGTGCATAAGTCTACTATTACAGAACTAAATAAATATGTAGGGCAGACTAGGATCGGGAATCATCGTGTAACAAAAGCTTAAAATAACGCATTTGTCTTCTATTATGGCAATTTGATAAAACATACACTTTACCCTTAGTGGATCATACCTAATTGAACTAAATGTTTCTTCTTGTTTACCAGAAACCGGAGGACAATCATACAAATACACACAAATGGCGTTTTTTTTGTATGTTTTTATGTTATTGCTGATGTTTGAGGTTAGATGTGATCTCCGTGAGCATATCTGAGTAATGATTTGGTTTAGTCGTTCCTTATTGGTTGGTGTCGTTGTAGAGATTCGTTAAATGATTTTAGATTGTCAACTATATGCTTAGGGAAATTAAGAATGGTCTATTAGATGTTAGCAGAGGGAAAAAGACATACATACGTTGTACATAGACATACATACGTGTCGATATTATTCCTAGTTTTAGTTTTTTTTAGAAATTTAGAAAGAAAATTTTGGACACCGATCACATACACTGCTGTGATCCCAAAGTAAGTAGCTAATGGACTTGTGTTATGGAAATCAGACACAACGGTGGTACCACAACACCGAGACCCGAGACAATATAGCAAACTTTGATTTCTACATTGGTCGAACCCGGAATCGAACCCGGGACCTCGGAGCAGCGACGCCTTGAAACCCAGCGTGCTTAGCCACTACACCACGGAGGTCGTCGTACTTAGTATGTGAAGTAGTTCTGACAGTAGGTAGCTAAGCATTTTAATCGGTGGCCCAATCACCACGTTACAATATAAAAAACACAGCGAAATTAAACAGACAACTTTAAAAATCTTCTGTAAACATTAAAAGTTTTCCGATTGCGGTCGCTTAACTAATGCTCCGCAGTGTTTGACAGAAAAAGGTTTCTCATTCGAGTGCACTCCATATTTGGGAGGCCAGGTAAGCCCGGAGGACTGGCTGAGCTGAACGATTTAATTTCATCCACCCGGAACACCACATACGGGAAAATGAGTGTTATTTTTAAAAGAAAACTTTAGTTTCGCGGCTTGGACAAAATATTGTTAGTACTTGTAAAATAAAATACCACTCGAAGATTTTTTTTACTAAAAAAAATAAATAATATTGAAAGTTCATTCATCATTTATTTATTACGACGCCGTGGTGTATTTGTTAGCGCTCCTGACTATTACTCCGCCGCCGCGGGTTTGAATCCCGCAAGGGGCAAATGTTTGTGTGATGAGCACGAACTTTTTTACCTAAGTCAGGGATATTTATTATGTTTTTAAGTATTTATGGGAGACGCCGCTGTTATAATCGTTGTCTGGTATTCGTAACACAAGGATGAAAATTCCTTACTTCAAAAGACGACAATTGGTGTGTTGTCTGGCTCGTATTTATTTATTTGTATTCAGTTAAACAGGGATTAAGTGGCACTAAAAGTTGAATGCTGTGTTTGCTGAAGTAAAGTGTAGGAG
Source organism: Pyrausta purpuralis (assembly GCA_963924145.1). NCBI lineage: Eukaryota > Metazoa > Arthropoda > Insecta > Lepidoptera > Crambidae > Pyrausta > Pyrausta purpuralis. The sequence goes on from OZ001643.1 coordinate 29,909,867, forward strand.
AGTATTCATACTTTTCCCATACTTTTTATTTGCTTTATTTTACTTAAATAAACTTTAAAAAAAAGTAAAAACCGACTTCAAAACCAAAATGCACTAAAAAGTATGAAATAAACTCTTCACCATTAAAAGGAAAGGAATCCGTTTTAGGCAAACAATTTATTTTTGGAGTCGGTGCTGTGATAGTTGATGCTTGATGGTCAAAGTGATGGCACCGACTCCAAAAAGAAATTGTTTGCCTAAAACGGATTCCTTTCCTTTTAATGGTGAAGAGTTTATTTAATACTTTTTAGTGCATTTTGGTTTTGAAGTCGGTTATACTTTTTTTTAAAGTTTATTTTATTTCTTCATTTTTAGTGATTACATAAGAGGGGGAGGGGAGTTGCACCTTATGATTCTATTTTTTAAGAAGCTACAAATTACCTATCATAAGTTCCGTCATTATAATTACTGAACTCCTAAGCGTTAAGGAGTTCCACCATCAGCTCAGCCCCACAAGATGTTGACTATCAGACGTAACAACACGTCAACATTAAGATTCTAGTAAAGAAACACTATACGTGCCTTTAATATTTGAGGGTTTCCCTCGATAACACCAAGATCCCATCATCAGATCCCAAAATGCAAAAAATGGGACCAACTAGAAAGTACACCCTCTAAGTAGGCGAAAAAATCGACAAACGACTGAGATATGAGGTAACATACATTCAAAAAAATAAAAAACATACAGTCTAATTGATAACCTCCTCCTTTTTTGGAGTCGGTTAAAAACAGAAGGTAAGTCCCTATAAAAAACAGTGTCATTACGTGTCTTAAAAAGACCAGCAGAAGGATATTTTCCTAGTAAATCAAAGATTTATTTTCACCATAATACGTCACTCGTGTAAAAATCTGCTGAAAAAATCGTAAGGTATTTTTAAAGCTTTAAACCTGATGATGTATAGCAGTGTTTAACGATATAAATCGGTCCACCTTCAGTTAAGCCAACAGGGCCCAATTATGTGGGATTGCTTTTATTAATTGTTTAGGTAGACGTCAAATTTTTCGGAAGATCAAATTAGGCTGTGCCCAGGCAAATGAGTTATGGATAGAAGCCTCGTTCGTGACGTTAATCTAAAGATGGTCTAATACAAGGTGTGTGGTTTTAGAGTACAAGTAAAAAAAATTCAAAATTCAAAATATTTATTCAATTTAGGACACAATATGCCACTTATGAACGTAGTACATTAAATACCAGCAATGAAAAGCGCATTCGATTGCATCTGGAGTTCTGATTGTGGAACGATATCTTAGTGCTGAAGGCCTGTAGACAATATCTTTAAAATTACCCTCTCCGTTTCTCGATGTTTGACCTAGGGCCCTAGATATATGGTTTATGAAAAACGTTCAGTGCGATACAAATCAATAATCTAATCTCTCGGGGACAGAAAGCAATACGAGTCTTACGTACTACGTGATCAAACATGGCGGAATATTAGAACGAAATATTGCTTTTGCTTTGCGATATTGCTGTTATTACTTCAGTCTTTATTAAACTAATATACTTATACATAACTTTTGACTTCTGTGATTGTGATTTCTGAACAGAAAAAGCAAAAAAAACATATTTTTCGCCTAACCCGGGGATCGAACCCAGGACCTCTACCGCTGTTGTGCGACCCTCTTACCGCTGCGCCACCGAGGCAGTTAAATAACTAATTCACAACACGCTGTATATAAAAGCGTTCCGGTTTATTCGCGCGAATTAGAGATATTTTCGGCTTTTCTTTCCCTCCCAATCGAGCAATACCTTGTATTATTGAGAGGGTGTTTCAATTACTTCGAGCACGATCCTGGTGTGCATTTTTAAAGGCTTCGAAAGCCTCGTTTTGGTGTATAACTCGAAAATTGCTTTATTTCAAAGGTTGCGAGGGTGTTAAAGTTGGAAAAAAACAAGTTTTGTTAATTTACTTACTGATAAAATTAAGACTCTGGAACTCCCTCCCTGATACCATCAAGAGTTTATCGTCTAAATGTTCCTTCAAGAAGTCTATTCGAGCTGAGTAACCTTTTTTCAGCGAATACCACGTGATACTTGATAAGGTTTTTCCTTCTCTGTTTCTCCTATTATAATTTCTGTTAGCCTATGTATGGATAACTGTATGTATTCAAGTATGTTTAAGAATGTTTATTTTTTATTATTTATGTAAATATAATTAGTAGCTCAAAATTAATTTGTTGATTTTGTGTTATTTTACGCCGCCTCAATCGTTTCTGCTTCGCCTAATGGTTGACTGGTAGAGAATGCTTTAAGCATTAAGTCCGCCAGTTGTACTTACTTTTGTCAGTCCAATAAAGAAAAAAAAAGATAGGGTATACGATCTAAAAAAATGATTTTAATTCTACTTGCCTCGCTCTTTGATGAAATTGACGATGGACCATTAATAAGCATTTTGACGAAGACTGAATAATCACGTGTAATCTCCAAAGGAATAAAGCAAATTATTATTTACGTTCTTGTATACCTGATATAATAAAAAGCTTTACCAATTAAAAAAAAAACTGCATCAGCCGGGAATCGAACCCGGGCCGCCCGCGTGGCAGGCGAGCATTCTACCACTGAACCACCGATGCTTGTATGAATACACATAAACTAGAGTACCGATTTGAAGTATGTGACTAAGTGTCGGACCGTGTTAAAGTTTACATCATCACTGCCAGCGAGAGATTAGAAAGGTGCACTACTACCCAGCTATTATAAGAATGATTAAGAATGTTTTTAACACTCACGTGTCATATTTTTTTATTCATAAAGATGAAATAAGAAACCAAAAATTGCGCACAGGCTGACTCGAAGCAGCCACTTTCTGGCTAACCGGGCCAAACGCTATTCCAATTGAACTACCGTGTTATCGGTCAGATCTTGTCAAATTTCTGGTCTCTTATGAATATCTACGTCATTACGCGTTACTGCCCGCCCATGCGCAATTTTTGGTTTCCTATTTCATCTTTATAAATATATAATAGTATAGACTTGAAATAAAAGCGATATTGCGTTTCTGTAAAGAATTATAGAATTTATTTACATCAGTTTCCTGCTCATAAAATCATACATAACATCTTTCTATTAATAAAATCTTACCTGTACAGAATTATAGAAACAACATTTAAAGCCTCTATTTCCAGTTTTCTACAATTTACTTATTTCGTAATTAATTATTATGTTTTCACAATAAAACTCAAAATCTGAAATATTTCAGTGTCTGTCAAAAGTGATGTGACATAATATCTACAGCTAAAGCCATAGTGGCCAGTTCAATTATTAAAAAGGTTTATAAACTCTTTTTACATCTCCCCCCTTGGAAAAAAAAAATACTAATATAGCATGTATTTTTTTTAAACAATAGTAACAATCGGCGAGAGTTTGGTGATGTGGTAGAAATTTGATTCTGTCTTCTTATGCCCCACATCAACTTCATAAATTGAATCCGAAATCTTTTTTAAAATTTTGTAAGGCCCAATCCTTAGTTCATCCAATTTGTTTCTATTTAGTCTATTTCCATTCTCTACGTAAACGAGGTCTCCCTCTTTAAATTTATATTCTTTCCTGTGTGCGTCGTAAATACGTTTATTATAATAATGAGACTTAAGTGTATTTTTGAGAGCTATTTCTCTATCTCTTTTTAAATTCTCTTCTGTTAAGCTTGATTTCAACTCAGGTGGTAAAATATTAACGTTTTCCTCTTCTAAAAGATACTTTGGAGCAAATTTTGTTGTAGTATGTTCAGTTTCGTTATATTTTTCAACACAAATTTGTGCAATAGTTGTCCATGCGATTTTCTTATCATTCTCATTAATTTTGCATCTTATTTTATTTACTAAAGTCTGGTTTAGCCGTTCATTTAGTCCATTTGAAAATGGTGCATCCACAGCAGTAAAAACTATTCGTATATTATTTTTATTTAAAAAATCCTTGAATTCTTTGGAATTAATGCCAGGGTATTGGTCTGTCAAAATCATATCTATATCATTACTTTTCGTGACATTTTTCACTAATTTGATAAAGTCACTAGAGTTTTGGGTTTTTGATGTTAGAATGTAAGCATATCTCGTAAAATGATCCACTAGAAGATGAAGATATCTCTTTGTCGATCGTGATCCTCCAAAACCGCCAATAGTATCAATGGATACGATTTTAAATGGGCGCGTTGCTGGACCTAAATGTGACATTAAACCGTATTTAGATCTTTTTCGGGATTTATTTTTCAGGCAGACTTCGCATTGATCACATATTTGTTTAATGTAATTAATAATATTCTTTGCAGTATAGAATGGTGTAATTTTACTTGTCATTTGTGTTCTCCCAAGATGGCAGTAAGTATGATGGATGTCTTTTATAAGAGTCTTACTTAGTTCCTCTGATAGTACTATTTTGATTCTTCCCTTATTTTCTTTATAGTAAATTCCATTTTGAAATATTAATTTGTTTTTAAAATTTTGTAAGTTTTCATTTTTGTCCTGATCTTCTTTAATCTTTTGTAGGCTAATTAAATTCACTACTTTCAAAAAGTCATCACTATTATCATTTGGGTTCAAGACCGGATTCCGGCTTAAACAGTCTGCTTCTTGATTAGATTTCCCAGGATTATACTTTTTTTTAAAATCATATTGCGATAAATAATACGTCAAATCACCAAGTTCCTCATCTGTTCTAGCCTTTATATTCATGTTTTCTAAAGGTTTGTGATCCGAATACACCATAAATTCTTTACCCATAAGCCAATGTTGCCAATATTTTACCGCTTCTTTTATTGCCAGACATTCCAGATATATAGCCTTCTTCTTTTTTTGTGGTTCAGTTAATTTTTTCGAAAAATAAGCAACTGGTTTACTTTCACCGTTTTCATCTTTTTGTTTCAAAACAGCTCCAACTCCTTTTATACTTGCATCTGTGTAAATTTGTATTGGCAAGTCGGGATCATAAATTCTTAAGACTGGTTCTGAGCATAACAGTTTTTTTATTTTATCAAATGATTCCTGGCATTCGGCTGACCATATAAATTTCACATCTTTTCTTAATAAATTGTGTAACGGATCTAAAATTATTGCACCACAAGGAATGAATTTATGATGGAAATTTAATTTTTTCTAAAAATTGACGTACATTCTTCCTGGTTTCTGGCACGGGAAAATTCTTTATCGCAGTTAAATAATCTTTCAACGGTCGAATTGAATTGTTTTCTATAATATGTCCTAGATATTTCGCATGATTTTCCGCAAAACTACACTTTGAAAATTTTAGCCGAAAACCCTCTTTAAGAATTGCATCCAACAATCTAGATAAATGTTGTATATGTTCCTCAAAAGTCTTCGAAAATACTAAAATATCGTCGATAAAATTTACTGCAAAGTTAGACATTTTGTGCTTTCTTATGATATTACTCAAAATTCTTTGAAAAATTGATGGAGCAGTCTTCAATCCAAACGGTAGGCATGTCCATTGGTAATGTCCCTCTTGAGTAACAAAAGCAGTTTTGTGTTTATCTTGAATTTTCAACGGTATGGACCAAAATGCTGAATTTATATCTAAAGTTGAAAAATATTTGCAGTTTACAGTTTTGATCATCAAATCTTCTAATAATGGAAACGGTTGAGATTGAGGAACAACTATTTGGTTTAATTCTCTGAAGTCTATACATAATCTTGTTTTTTTATCATCTTCTTTTTTATATGCTAGCGTTACTGGAGCTGCGAACGGGCTATAAGACTCCTCAATTAATCCTTTCTCAAGTAATTTTGATATTTGACTCTCTATTTCTCTTCTGTCTTCAAATGAACATCGATATGGTCGTTTACAACAATATTTATCCACCATTAGGTCAATATGCGCCTCATAATCAAGAACAGTACCAATATCATATTTATCTTTAGCAAATACTGATTTATATTTTTCGACTAAGTTATTTATTTCTGATTTCTGACATAAATCTAAATGATTTATTTCCATCAAAAAGTTTTCTGTCTCAATATGTTCATTAAAATTTATTTCACATTCTCTTTCATATTCAAATTTTGTTATTTCTTCGTCTGTGTTCGAGAACAATCCTTTTTTATTTTTGTCACCTAGTTCATCAGGAATTACGACATTTGCTGTATTTAAAGTATCATTTGTTAAACTGTTAGATTGCATTATCTTTAAATCTTCAGTTTGAATTAATTTGAATTTCTTGATGCAATCCAGACCAATCAAAAAATCATAATTGAAGTTTTTATTATCTATGATAAAAACATCCATTATTTCTTCCCTATTATATATCTTTATTTTCAAAGTTACCATGCCATTTGTTTCATTCTCACCATTAATAGTTTTTAGATTTACTTTTTGCATGTTCAAGTCATCATCTTTCTGTTGTATTTTTAGTAATTTTGCATTTATCAGTGATACATTAGAACCGGAGTCATAAATTCCAGAAACATTTAAAGTATCATTCAATAGCAAACTTACCCTTATTAATGGTGGTACTTCTAGTTTTTTGGATTCTTTTCATTTAATTCCACTTCTAATTCCGAGTTGTTTACAGTCTTTACAATAGCTTTTTGTTTGTCCCTTTTAAACCAACAATTTTCTTCAAGATGATAACGTTTCCCCTTTTTGTCAGCGATACAAATCGGACATGGCTTCTTTTCTTCATATTTTTTTGTATTTGCATCTTGATTTATAATTTTGTTATCATATTTATTCTTTTTAACAAGGTATTCTAGTTTTCCAATTTCATTGTACAGAGTTTCCGTTTCTTGTAAAGTCTCTCTATCAATTTTATCTGCTACATTATTAGGTAAGCCAAATACAATAAGGTCAATAAGTGTTCCAGTATCAATTGTTTTCCTTACTTCCAATAGTAGTTTTTCTTTTTTTAAAGCATAATCAAGTAATGATCCTGTTTGATACTTAAAAGCAAGGGCGTATCTAATTGGTGACCATCCCTTGGTTGCAAATGTCTCACAAAAGTTATTTTCCCATATGTCCCATTTAGACTCCACTGTATGCTTTATCAACATGCAGCTATACCAATCTACAGCAGAGTATTCCAAAAAGTTTTTCAATATTTCAATTTTCTTTTGGTCCTCTACGAGTCGAAAACGTTCACATTCTTTGTTAAAATCCTTTATCCACTGGTGGGCATTTGAGTTTTTTCCTGTAAATTTTTGAAGTATAAAATCCTTTGCGACTGTTCCTAAATTTTGGTCTGCGCATGACTTATTTTCTTTTTCCTCAAGCAACTTCTCCAACAATTTATTAAGATGTTGACTGGAATAACTCGAAGTACCTTCCTTTGCATCTTCAAACATTTCTTCTAGGTAAATATCCATAAACTGTAAATTATTTTCTTCATCTAAGTATGTTTTTGAAATATTATCTGTCAATGTTATCCATATTCTCCTTTTTTGGTATCTCTTTATCAGTGTTTTCTTAACTTTGGTATAGTTGGAAGTGCTTGTTATTTCAGTGTGCAAATTTTCAGGTTGATATTCATTCGGTATTTCATATATCTGCCCACTAGTTGTAGCTATTGAGGTTATGCATAAAACATTCGATTTTCCATCTTCGGTAGGTTTAACTTCGAAATCGAATCTCAGTTTCTCCATATTACTTGCAATCGAAGCAAAAATGTAGTTTTATAATAGTATAGACTTGAAATAAAAGCGATATTGCGTTTCTGTAAAGAATTATAGAATTTATTTACATCAGTTTCCTGCTCATAAAATCATACATAACATCTTTCTATTAATAAAATCTTACCTGTAAAGAATTATAGAAACTACATTTAAAGCCTCTATTTCCAGTTTTCTACAATTTACTTATTTCGTAATTAATTATTATGTTTTCACAATAAAACTCAAAATCTGAAATATTTCAGTGTCTGTCAAAAGTGATGTGACATCATATCTACAGCTAAAGCCATAGTGGCCAGTTCAATTATTAAAAAGGTTTATAAACTCTTTTTACAAATATTATAAGAATGAACCTGTAAAACACCTCACCTATCCGCGTTCGTCCATATTGTGTCAATACAGTTTTTTTTTTCACACTTTTCTCACCACATAGAGACAGTTACAAGTCCGATAACGGTCCGATAGTTCGGTTACACAAAAATGTAAAATTTTATGCTTTCGTTTCCTAATTATCGTTCTTAACAAAATATTAAACAACTACCTAGAGGCGACGACCGGGCCCTATTTTCGAATCACTCGCTTGAATATGGCATGTGATTTCTGTTCGAAAATAAATAAATTATCAAAAGAAATCACGCGAAATGTAGGCGTTAGTACTCACAAACTTCAGTAATCTTTTTTCAATTCCTCCCGTGTGAAATTATACTGTTTTTCATTGGAAAATCGGCCATTTATCAATAAATATCACTCGCCATTGACGCGAGTGATTCAAAAATAGGTCCCAGGATAGTTTTTTTTTGTATAAGCCCAGGTTGATATCCCTAGCGCGACCGGCGAGAGTGTGTGACATAAGTGAGGTAAAGTCCGTTTTTCTTTGCCATAGTATAATGTAAACAATCTTTTAGCAACTTTTAAAATAATATTATTGAATTAATTCATTTACTATTTGATTTAAAAATTTCTCATTGCTGAATGATTAATTACCTGTGCAGTTGAGGAGTTATGTGTTTATCTTTTTTAGAAAGAATTATTTCGGTCAAAAGGAATATCAAGATTGTTTACAATACTCGACAAGCAAAAAATATGGACTTTACGTGCATGCATTTGACTTCTGTTACGGTCTATATTTTGTGTTTGTACTTTCGAAACGTCTTCAGATTATGAATCGTTCTTGCAGGAATGATGAATAGACTGACCTAACCTCTGATTTTTTTAAATTTGTGAATATTATTTTCAATATCTCTATAGGTTAATAATGTTGAGTGACATACTGACACATATTAAATTAATGTATTTGCTATAGAAACACCCCTTGATTGATTAATATCTGTAATGGTGTTTGGTAAGCGTTAATAAGCGTTTCTTTTAATCTAACACTAAAGTTCTAAAAAAACCGGCTAAGTGCGAGTCGGACTCGCGCACTGAGGGTTCCGTGCTAATTTTTACTAAATTAGGGAATCCATTTACTTCCACTTAGTAAAATACTACAATACAACATTATTTTTTAGACAAATATAATTTTGTTTTCCATAGTGTTTGTATGAAAAACAAAGTAATGTTTGCGGTTGTTAAAAATGTGCTATATAACTTAAAAACTACTAGTTCGATCCCGGCCAAACCAATTTTTATTGAAAGTATTTGTTAAGATATACATTTTAAAAAAAAACTCTCGCTTAGTTTAGAAGTTCGAGGGACGCCCATTTTACCACTTTGGAAGCGTCTATCTACCTATCCATAGACACCTTACACGCATAGGTTTGTCATTTTTATTTCGATTTTAGTTTCTTGTATGGGAGCATTAAATATCATTATTTTTTGTTAAAGAATCGTAAAGCAGTTAACAGAATACGTCATCTTCGTAAATTTGTGATGCTTATAGTTACAGAATTGTGAATTACAAAAGTGGCTGTTCCATACGGACGGACAGACAGACTTGACGAAACTAAAAGGGTTACGTTTTTCGCCATCGGCTACGGAACCCTCAAAACAAATCCATGTATCACCTCAAAATAAAAAACACGGAAGCAACGTTTACAGCATTCCGTTACTTGATTCGAGATTTTTTTCTTTTTTGAAGACCAACCCAACGAGCGCTGGCTGAAAAGAGAAACAAATACGCAAGGGGGGCAATTCTTGTATGCTGGTGTTTTTTTGAGGTGAACAAAAGATACTGTGTATAGTATGTAGCAAGCACTGAGGGTTCTTCATATTCAAAGCTCTTCCTCCCCATGGCCGTTATGGCTGTAAGTGTTAACAAAACAGGCTCTGAAGGTAAGATATGTAGTCAAGCTTTCGCAAAACCAACATCATCTAAGAAACATACCAGCGTAGAGAGTTTTATGTATCATGATAAAACATGTACAAAATAGTTTTTATTTTTAGTGTCACGTTGTGTTAGTTTGTAGATACACCCAGCATTAGATTACTTATTGACTATAACATCCGTCCGTTCTGGTGTCCCTCAAGGTTCTCTTTTAGGACCCTTACTGTTTTATATTTTCATGAATGACGTGTCTAGCTGTTTTCTTAATTCAAATTTTACGCGCATGTTATGAAAATATAGAAACTATAATAATGCTACGGCCGATGACCTCGAGCTAGACTAGTATTAGTACTCTCGAAAAGCGTTACTCAAAAAGACGGTTTATAGACTAAATAAATCTCATACTTCTTTTTACTTTGTTAAGTTTTAACCCATTTGGCATGCCCTTTTTATAAGTTAACTCAATATGTACTTACGAGCCAAACTTAGGATTTATATGCAAAAACACGTAAATAGTTTTACATGTTTTATTTACTAATCTAGACTTATCTAATGTTTAATCTAATCTTTAGATAATGTAGTGTTTTCCTAAAAATTATGCATAGCAAGCGGTCCCCCGCGACTTTTTGTCCGCGCGATTTGAGTTCGCTCACATCTAAAGCAAACACAAAAATATTTTTGCAAATCGGTCGAGTAGTTCTGAAGATTAGCGTATACAAACAAAAAAAAACTTCAGTTTATAAGTACAGACTAAGGTGCAAAAACCTCTTGTACCTTAGAAAATACGTCTACAGAAACCATTCTAAAAATTAATTTTAGAATGTATAAATCGCTATCAAAGAAGAAGACGGTCTCCTCCTTTTCTTGTTGAAATCCGGAGCCATAAAAACGTCAATATTTCATCCACGTCACCTCAGATTTATGTAGCAGAATCGACCCCGGGGCCAGAGTGACCGGCCGGCGATTTGTCAATGCGTCCCGACGGTGTTTTATAACATTAACCCTTGTATTTATTGCCATAGGAATTAGCCACGAGCACTTTTACGGAAGTATATTGTGCGTTGGTACAAATTGTATCCATTTTTACCTGAAATCCAGTTTTACCTGCGACCTTACTAAAAGTAAGAGCGTTTTCGTAAATAAATATGAACATGGCAAAGTCAAAGTCAAAGTCAAAGTCAAATATTGTTTATTCAATTTAGGACACAATATGCCACTTATGAACGTCAAATGTACAGTGAAAAATGAAATAAAAATAAATGTGCCCTGAAGGGGCCGAATCATGTCTCCTTATCTTTTGGGCCCTACCAGCACTTCGAGACAGAACACAGACAATTAGGCAAGTGCTGAGAAGAAACGCCGGAACAAACTCAGTCACCACTAGCTGCCATAAAATCAAAATCATCAAAGGTAAGTACATCAGTCGGTGCAGGCTGGACGGACCACACATTCGTGTCGTTCAGGTAGTCTTGAACCTTATAATAGCCTTTAGACATAAGCGTGTTTTTAACGTGTTTCTTAAATTTATCAACCGGCAATTCGACAAGATTGTGTGGTATATTATTAAAGAATTTTATACAATTTCCCATGAACGAATTACTAGTTTTAACTAATCTGAAGTTAGGAACGACAAGCTTGTGTTTATTTCTTGTGTTATATGAGTGAATGTCGCTCTTCTTCATGAAATTATCTAAATTTTTACGGACGTACATTATATTGTCAAAAATGTATTGAGAAGCCACAGTTAATATGTTGATTTTCTTAAAGACCTCTCTCAGGGAGTCACGAGGACTAAGTTTATAAATAGCACGAATGGCTCTTTTCTGCAAAATAAATATGGTATCAATGTCTGCAGCAGAACCCCACAAGAGAAGACCGTAAGACATAATACTGTGGAAGTAACTAAAATACACAAGCCTCGCCGTTTCAACATCAGTCAGATACCTTATTTTTCTAACTGCAAAGGCAGCCGAGCTTAGCCTCCTAGCTAGGGCTTCAATATGAGGTCCCCACTGTAATTTTGAGTCAAGTGTAATGCCCAGAAATACAGTGGAGTCTATTAAGACTAGATTATTACCATTTAGTACAATATTTGGTGTAAGTTGCTTTACATTAGGCAAAGTGAATTTTACACATTTAGTTTTACTAGCATTCAGCAACAAGTTATTGGTGGTGAACCAATTCAATACTTTGGAGAGAGTATTGTTTACTTCGTCAAAATTTTCTTCATGTCTTTTCATTTTAAAAATCAAAGAAGTGTCATCAGCAAACAGAACTATCTCACAAAGATTTGTGGAATAAAATGGCAGGTCGTTTACATATATCAGGAAAAGTAAAGGCCCCAATATTGAGCCCTGGGGGACCCCCATTTGAAGAGGGGCTCCAGAAGAGTAGGTACCATTTATGTTAACTGATTGTATTCTACCCGATAAGTACGAACTTAACAACTTAGATGAGTTTTCCGAGACACCATAGTGTTCTAACTTAATGAGCAGTGTCTGATGGTCTACACAATCAAACGCCTTTGACAAATCACAGAATACACCGACGGCATCATGTTTGTCTTCATAAGCATCAAGAATGTGTCTGATGAGTGCTACTCCGGCATCAGTTGTATTTCCGCAGAAGACGCTTTGTGCAAATTATGGTAGGTGTGTAGTTTCGTTCGCGGGCCTCTCAAGAGCAAAAAATAAATTCCGTCCAAGTGCGAGTCAGACTCGTGCATTGAGGGTTCCGTGCCAACTTTAACTGAATTAGGGAATCCACTTACTTCCACTTAACTATAATACCACAATATTTTGTTGACAGCAAATATAAGTTTGTTTGTTATAGTGTACAAACACTGTATCGTACAGATGAAGTAAAACACATAAACTGTGTATCATACAAATTAAGAACAAAGTTATGTTTGCGGTTGTTGAAAATGTGCTATATCTAAAAAACTACTAGATGGATCTCGTTAAAACTCATTTTCGTTGAAGGATTGATAAAGATTTATTTATTGAGAAAGATTACACTCGCTGAGTTTAGAAGTTAGAGGCACGCCCTAAAATGAGGGACGCCCATTTTACCACCCTGGAAGCGTCTATCTATCAAACGTTACACTTAAAAAGAAAATGGTTTTAGGAACCTCCATGTCATTTCGAAAGACCTATCCATACACGCATAGTTTCGACAGAAAAAATCGTTTTAGTTTCATGTATCTGAGCCCCCATTAAATGTAACTTTTTTTTTGTATAAGAATTGTAAAGCGGTTATCAAGATACATCTTCCCACCAAATTTCAACAGTGTGATGAAATTTGGTGGACATACGGACGGACAGACAGACACAATATGCAACAGTCTGCATTAAGCCTTAAAAAAGTGTCGCAGATAGGTAAATCTATTAGAAATTTCTATATAAAATGAATATACAGGTATATAATATAATGCAATAAATAGGCAGGTATTTTGGACTTTCTTTTTATGCGCTGGTTCAAATACATAGGTCATTTAATTATTTTAGGGTTTTTCTCGTTATGAAAGAGATCTAACCCGTATTTTTTGTTACTGGTGGTTTGTAAGGTTTATTGTGACAGTAAAGTGTGGCAAAAAACGGAACCCTTATAGTTTCGTCAAGTCTGTCTGTCTGTCTGTCCATCCGTATGTCACAGCCATTTTACTCTGTAACTATAAATTACACAATTGAAATTTGGTCGGAAGATATATCTGGTTAACCGCTTACCGATTCTCATGCAAAAAAATAAAAATTATGACAGTTAAGGGGGCTCTCATACATTAAACTAAAACAAAAAAACAAGTTGAACCTATGCGTTTGGGGTGTCTATGGATAAGTCTTTTAAAATAACATAGAGGTTCCTAAAACCATTTTCTTTTAAAGTCTAACGTTTCATAGCTAGACGCTTCCAAAGTGGTAAAATGGGCTTCCCCCCTATCTAATTTCTAAACCAAGCAAGTGTAAATTTTGAAAAAAATATATGAGGTAGATCTTAATAAATACTTTCAACGAAAATTGGTTCGGACGGGATCGAACGAGTAGTTTTTGAGATATAGCTCATTTTCAACAACCGCAAGCATAACTTTGTACTTCATACAAACACTATGAAATTGTGGTATTTTACTAAGTAGAAGTTAATGGGTTCCCTATATCAGTTAAAGTTGTCACAGAACCCTCAGTGCGCGAGTCCGACTCGCACTTGGCCGGTTTTTAAAAAATCAGGCATACAAGTGAATGGCTGGTAGAATGTCCTTGTCACCATTACCTAATTACGAAGTGAATTTAATGAAGATTACCTAAATAAATATCTTTTTTGTAACAATATACTACATTATATTCCCCAAACACACTTTTATTCTAAACAACTATCATTAGAAAGAAGCTAATGTAGCTCGAACGCTACGTGACCTATCATTATCTTGTCGAGGTCAAATGCGTGCGCGCACATCTTTCCGCCTTTCTATTTGAAACATCTAAAAAGAAGGCTATTTTTGAATACGTTTAACAAGCATCGGTGGTTCAGTGGTAGAATGCTCGCCTGCCACGCGGGCGGCCCGGGTTCGATTCCCGGCCGATGCAATATATTTTTTAATGCTGGTGGTAATAAAAATAAGTATATCAATTATGTATGCCTGAATATTATTGGGGAGTATATTTCTATACCAGATTATTGTTTTATTTATGTAAGCTTTAAGCCATTGCCCTCTACTACCTTCTACTCCCTTTTTAGGGTTCCGTAGCCGAATGGCAAAAACGGAACCCTTATAGTTTCGTCAAGTCTGTCTGTCTGTCTGTCTGTCTGCCTGTCTATCTGTCTGTCTGTCTGTCTGTCTGTCTGTCCGTCCGTCCTTCCGTCCGTCCGTCCGTCCGTCCGTATGTCACAGCCATTTTATTTTATTTGATGGTTGACTGGTAGAGAATGCCATTAGGCATTAAGTCCGCCAATTGTACAACTTACGGTGCAATAAAGTTTAAATAAATAAATTGTAACTATAAGCATCACACTATTGAAATTTAGTACGAAGATGTATCCTGTTAACCGCTTTATGATTCTCATACAAAAAATCAAAAATAATGACATTTAAGGGGGGCTTCCATACATGAAACTAAAACAAAAAAAAATTTTTTTAGTCTAACCTACGCGCGTCTATGGATAGGTCTGTTAAAATGACATCGAGGTTCCTAAAACCATTTTTTTTAAAGTCTTACGTTTCATAGCTAGACGCTTCCAAAGTAGTAAAATGGGCATCCCCCCATCTAACTTCTAAACTAAGCAAGTATAATAAAGTTTGAAAAAAAATATATACTGTAGATCTTAACAAAAACTTTCAACGAAAATTGGTTCGGACGAGATCGAACAAGAAGTTTTTGAGATATAGCACATTTTCATCAACCGCAAACATATGCTGTCAACAAAATATTGTGGTATTTTACTAAGTGGAAGTAAGTGGATTCCCTAATTCAGTTTGAGTTGGCATGGAACCCTCAGTGCGCGAGTCCGACTCGCACTTGGCCGTTTTTTTTATATTTAACAAATATATATAATGTCACCTCGTTTTAAGGGTAATATTTAAAGAGCCAATTGACCACAATAAATGAAATTGTTTTGTTGAAAACACTGGGCTTTTTTACGCCCGTTTTTGAGAAAATCAGAGATTAAGGAAACTGTTTTCCAGTTTTTATTTATTATTAACGGTTAACATTTAAAAAAAAAGAATCAGTCTTTGAAATGAGAGAAGCGAAGCCGATGTCGTAAATTACTTTTTAAATGGATTGCTGGATGGATGGGTGCTGTTTTTAAAAATATGATATTTTCTATGTTAAAGTAAATAAATATTTAAAAAAATACTCGATGATCCAAACAATAATGATAGTTCCCTGTTTTTATGATGTATACAAATACACAGTTAAAATATAACCACTTAAAAAGCGATATTACCTTATTTAATACATAGGTATTTTAGTAACCCACCTAAACATTATATCATAAATTTTAATTCTAATACATTTAATATTTGCATGTCAGACCAGACAAAACATGCGGAGCTTTTAAATTTGTACCACCTCTATCTTGACCATGTTTTAAGCAAAAAAATATTTCATTTCATTTCATTTAATTTCATTTTCCTGACTCGGCTGAGGTTGGTATGAATTCCAAATAACCGATTCCAAAAGATAACAATTAATTAAAGATATCATTTAATTAAAGATAACATTTAATAATTATTAAATGCTTATCACCTGCTTTTGATAGCTTACGTAAATTAAGCCTTTGTCCAGATGTGGGAAGTTACAGGCTAACCATACTTGGGGCGCACTGAAGTTTTTAGAAAATTAAAACGGAGAAGACAGTTTATTTTTGTTGTACAATTAAGTGGTCTTAATTTCATTCTGTATACCATCAATTAAGATGAAAACACTGTATAAAGCAGTAATTTTACTCTACTTTAAAGTCTCCATATTTATCTGACGTATTTTCAAACATAGCCATCTCAACTTTGGGGCATAAAGGGGAAGGATTTTTTCTCAGCGAAATGAATTTCGACGTCGTCTTTTCAAATTATCACAAAATTATAAAAAAAAAAAAACGTGATCCGAAACCAACTACAGGTTCTTCAAATAAAATATTTTAAATCTTAAGAAAGTCGCTTCATAAAGTAATGTTACTCTGATATAGCTATTTCTCAAATTTGAGACCTTTTAGTTTCTTTGTCAATTAAATAAATGAACCTCTATCAACAATCTAACTTAGCTTTCTTTGGCAACATTATGAAAGAAAATGATATTTACTTAGGGTGTTATTGGATGATTCCTTCGATAGATTGTAAACCCATAGGAAATTTAGGTTGCAAAAGAAGTGGGTCAGATCAAAGGTAGGTAATGGGATGAGGACTTACGTGAATTGGAGGAAAGTTGCCTTGTAAGGTTTCCTTGATTTCGCCGTACGTAGTCTTCAGAGATTTGCTTTATGAATATTTTCAACACTTAACACTGGTGGTCCTTGTGGGATTTTGTGCACGTGCAGTAGATTGCAGCCGGTCGCTTTGAGCTTCTTTTCGAGAGTCTACGATCTAGTTTTGTGAGTGAATGACGTGTACGTGGGCGGTCATTCTTATGTTCATTCCCTTTTTTCCTGTATCCGGCTTCCAGAACCTTCTTTATCTCATTGGAGGGAATTTGATTAGGAAGGAAAGTCAAAAGGATTGGACGGGTTGTTCTAACACTAATTGAACTATCGGCCTAATTAGGCCAGTCTCTATGTATCTATTCACGATAAGTAACAAGTTCTTTTATTGATTAAATTTTTAAACTTAAGATTTATTTAAGTAACATACTAATATCCTTTATTTTTTATACACACACACACATCTCTGCTTGACATAGCGGTAAATGACTGTGTACCTATCTTTCTGCGTGGAAACATGAGAGTTCAATCGTGATAATAATTCTAAAGCTCTGTCAAATCAGTCACGATATTAACGCTCCCTTCAAGATCAAAACCGCCAAAATAAATATATTATTTTCCTAAGAGTGTCTTCATTTAAATACGTATATAAAATTGTGAGTGACGTCTTTCACTCACACTAACACTTACTCTTACTCACACTTACTCATGTTACCTACTGCGACAGTCATGAGCAATGACGACTTTCAGATGGTTAGATAATAAAAACTGTTTAAAAGTGTTCAAAGTCTAGAATGTTCCATTGGCCGGATGAACACACTAAAGCGCTAATTTGGCTAGCCTCAAGTCATTCTTGCATTTAAAACCTAAGAAATACTTACCTAATTCAGTCAGCCAAATTCGCGGAGAAGCAAAGGCATGACAGTGGCCATATTGTGTTATTTACACGAACCATTTCGAGCCACTTTACATAGAAATTTTTCCAAACATTGTAAATTTTTCTGATAATATCATTGTGTGAACCTTACGCTGACTTTGAAACTTCTGGAAGTTATAACTTGCACAAACTTGAATTTATCGAGCAATTATTGTGGCCATTAACTGAAACACCGTGATGTAATTCATGGTACCTGCCTAGAATAAACTACGATTCACGAAAATAGTTATTTTATCAACAAAAGCGTGATAAATAATTTTAGCTGAACATCAGGAGGCCATGAATACCGTATTCGTTTTATCTATACTTATAAAAAGTGAAGAGTTTCTTTGTTTGTTTAAACGCGTTCATCTCAGGAAGTATTGGAACGATTTGAAAAAAAAAGTGTTATACAGCTTATTTATCGAGGATGGTTTTTGGCTATAGTACTCATGCTGCGACGGGAGAGGAGGAAGCAAACTTAAACGCGCCGTCAAAGTCGCGGGGAACCGCTAGTTAGTTATAACTTTACAAGCACTTTCGAACCTGCAGGGCGATTCAGAAAGTTCGATAAGTCGTTCGGCTTGGGTTTCGGCTAGATATTCTATTCATTTTTCAGGGTTCCGTAGCCAAATGGCAAAAAACTGAACCCTTATAGTTTTGTCAAGTCTGTCTGTCCGTCCGTATGCCACAGCCACTTTATTCTGAAACTATTAGTATTATAAAGTTGAAACTTAGTAGGCAGGTATATCCTGTTAACCGCACTACATTTCTCATACAAAAAATAAAAAACAATGATAGCTTCTAACACGAAACACAAACGTTTTTTTTTGTCAAACCTATGCGTGTAGAGTGTGTATGGATAGATCTTTTATTAAATGGGTGTTATTTAAATGGTTAACATAGTATTAGTATTTTTAAAAGCTAAAAAATATTATCTGTCAGCAGAAATAGCTAATTGGTCAGCAACTCATGGCCAGCAAACAATTCAAAATCAATCAGCAATTTATGTCATTCTAGATAGCTGTTATTATTTTTGTACTGCACATTAATTATATAAGCAACAATAAGCTGTTTCTGTTTTATAAAATTTGTGTAAGCAAAATAATTAATTTTGTGCTGCTTATAAACGTATCACAAATACTTTACTTGTCATGCCCAAAATGGACGCAATCCTTACCTTACAAAGATTATATTTATTTTTTATTCCTTTGTAAAAAACTTTATCTGAATAAAGCTATTTTATTTATTTATATAATTTAATTACTCTCTGAGTGGATGGTTTGTAATAGAAATGTGTACTAATCAAAGATTTATTATTCTTATTTTTTAATTGAGATGAATCAAATATGAAAATATGAAATAATCAAGAAGGTACCTAAGTACTTAAGCTATAATTATTAATATTTATTAAATTTATACTTAATAATAATAAAAGTCCCCCTAGCTGATTTCGACTACGGTGGCCAGTCACAACGACTAATTGACTTCACGGGACATATTATAGTGCACAAGTGTGTGCGCAAACACAGGAGCACTCTCTATTCCTTTTAATCTCATAGCCCGATGGGACAGAAATCTGACACGACCGGTGTGAGATCAGGCGCAGAACCAACGGCTTTACTTGTTTTTCCGAGGCACGGGGGAGAAACACCGCCAATTTCCAAACTCCGGGCTCCGCTAAGAATTTCTGAACAGAAAAACTCAGGTATATATTTTTGGTCCGACTCGGGGACCTCTGGCGCAGCCGTCGCTATAAAATGCGACCCTCTTACCGCTGCGCCACCAAGGCAGTTAAATTATTAAATTTATACATACAATTAGTATGACATGACTTCTTATACATGAGTTTTAAAAATAAATATAGTTAAAAAAAATGTAGACATGTTTTTCTCTGCTGATCAATCATAAATCTTGCTGACCAAGTACTTATTTTGCGGACCGAATGTTTATTATGCAAACTCATGGTATTGGTATACTGCCTATTAATGATTTAATATTTGACCATTATCAAAATTATTTGCGA
The DNA here is from genome assembly GCA_963924145.1 of Pyrausta purpuralis. Taxonomy (NCBI): domain Eukaryota; kingdom Metazoa; phylum Arthropoda; class Insecta; order Lepidoptera; family Crambidae; genus Pyrausta; species Pyrausta purpuralis. Next base: position 29,929,625 of record OZ001643.1, read on the forward strand.
CACAAAGATTTGATAAGACTGATTTTTATTATTGCAGACAAAATCGTTGCATGCTGACTGAATAAATCATTTAAATGTTGTTTTGGGTTGACTTACCAAATTTTATAATTGCGTATCATTTAATTACTTCTCTTATTTATTTATTTAAAATTAATTATTGCAATTTAATCAATACCTTTTCTTTAGGACATGCCTTACCAATTAAATGCTCGGCTCATTTTAGGATTAATCAACTACTTACGTGATCTTAATCAGCAAATAATATTCGAATGTGAGTAATGTTCTTTTAAGGTTTGATTTTTCCAACGTCAATTAAGAATTATTCGTCGAATAAAATACAATACGCCTAATATTTTAGCTAAGGTCACTTTTGTGCCAGAAAGCATTCATGTAAATGACATTGAAAAATCGTACAATTTATACTCATTAAGGGCCGATTCTTCCAACGTCAGATAAAACTTAATAGAATGAATAAATACAAAATGACCAATTTTTAAATGACCTTTACATAAATGATTGCTGCTAAATAATAGGTGACTTTTTAAATAAGCGTATTGATTTTATTCGACGAATATTTCTTATGACGTTGTAAAACCGGCCCTCTCTAAGTTTTTATTTATTTATATATACTTTATTGTGCAACCATAATTAGTACAAACTGTGTACTGAGTGGTTTATTTTAATTACTTTGCCTTTTTCCAGTAAGCGATGATGACGTTATTTTCTTTACTTGCGCTTGTATTAAGTCGAAAATCCAATGTCTAAGAAATAAGTAAACTCATAAACCTTCTTTTAAATTCCACAAAACTTACCGAAGCATAAAGCGAAGAATTGCGGACTTCGCAAACTAATAAACAAGTAATTAATGGAATCAGGCGTTACTTTGCGGAAATAAATTTCAACTTAATAAACAAGTTGAGCCAAGAAATATAAAATCACGGTATCGTCGGCCGATTTCTGTTTGAATTGGCAAGGAACTTGTTCGGATCAGCTCATTCAGGTGATCGTGATCAAGATTTAAAGCACAGATACAGGGTGTTTGGCGGAATGATGTAGGTAGATATTTCTGAGACCAAGAGAGTATACCTATGCGATAATTTTCTGTCCTGTATGCTATGATGATGAGTGCGTAAATTTTTTTTTTAAATGAAATTTGACGATGACTTATAAATTATAGCACTTGTCATCATAACATAATAAAAAAATAAATCATTTATTTCACTTAAAACAGTCACAGTTACTCATTTAAAGGAAAGAAATAATCCTGTGCCAGGAAGAATAGCTCTTCTTGAGCTTAAAAGAAGTGAACATTTACTTCACATAAAAGAAAAAAAATCAAATTTTGGACTAGCTAAGAAAATCGGACTTTAATCATAATTCAATAGGATTATCATAAGTCAATAGAAATAAAACTCATACTTTATAGATATAACTTGCCTATGGATCTACAGTAAAGCCAAGAAATATAAAATCACGGTATCGTCCACCGATTTCTGTTTGAATTGGCGAGGAATTTGTTCGGATCAGCTCTTTTAGGTGATCGTGATCAAGATTTAAAACACAGATACAGGGTGTTTGGCGGAACGATGTAGGTAGATATTTCTGAGACCAAGAGAGTATACCTATGCGATAAATTTCTGTCCTGTATGCTATGATGATGAGTGCGTAATATTTCTTTTTTCAAATGAAATTTGACAATGACTTATAAATTATAGCATAATAAAAAAATAAATCATTTATTTCACTTAAAACAGTCACAGTTAAACATTTTAAGGAAAGAAATAATCCTGTGCCAGGAAGTATGGCTCTTCTTTAGCTTAAAAAAAGTAAACATTTAATTGACATTAAAGAAAAAAAAACAAATAAAATTCTGAACATAATTTAGACCAAACGACGCATATGTAGTACAATATTTCAAACAAACTTTGAATCTGTAACAACACAAACAATATATCAATAATCTGGGGGTACACAAATAACTATTTGTATCATACATGCCTTAAAATAATTGCATAGGTCTCATGTATCGGCCCCAGATATATCTTAATTGTTCTACCTAACTCCTGTGTAAGTTCTATCGATACAGGCATAGATTCATGCATGTACAGTTGCCAGCACATCAGGTTGCCCACTTTTGTTGCAAACTAGCCCTTATAATAACGGCATAAGACACCGCAGTGTTTACCTTGGCGTGCTGTTGTCCGTACTATCGAGTTTGTTTACCACCATAAGAGTAACAATTGCTTGCAGTTCTCGTCACGTCAAGTCATCACAATGTGTCGTGTGTACAAGCGAATTTCGTTGGTGAGTGGGAAGAGGCCTCTGCCGTCTTCCCACTTTCATCACTTTAATCTTTCAATTTTAGGAGTTCGACGTTACAATAGAAAATAAACATAACTAGACTTCAAAATAATATAATATAATATAGGATGTCGTTTTGGTCAACGACGAGCGACTCAGGGATGATTGTACAAACAATACTGATGCCCAAATTTTTTTTTCTTAAATAGACATGGATGGAGCGAGCCCAAACTACCAACACCAGGTTGCTTCTTCGTAGCTTACTAGCTACGGCACAGTATTTCGTAGTACGCGCGAGGGTGCGGGTTTACCATTCGTTTTTTTTGTTGTAAAGAGGTGTTCTTGTATATAATTTTAAGTTTTTTTTTTTAATAAGCATAACTGATGACCAAAACAACAACCTTTAAAATTCAGACCTTTACTTTGGTATGAAATCAGACAGAATAAAAAGTAAAACCTTTTATTTTCTATTTTTATAAACAGTCGATATATTCTACACCATGTGCGATAGATTCCAATTTGTTCTCGATCGGAATGAGCGGGTTTTCTATGCAAAATGCGTTCGGATTCAAGTCGTGACATCCGATATTTATTTAACGCTCTAACCCTGTTATACATACGAACAATTGGATTCTTCTCTATTTCAGTTTTCAACAAGCTTTCGTAGCATTCTCGGCAATAAACGGAACCCTCATAGTATCGTCAAGTCTGTCTGTCTGTCTGTCTTTTCGTCCGTATGTCACTGATACTTTATTCTGTAACTACGAGTATAAGCCTCACACTGTTCAAATGTATAAGTAGGTAGGTAGGAAGATATATCCTGTTTACCGCTTTACCATTCTTATACAAAAAAACCGACTTCAAAACCAAAATGCACTAAAAAGTCTTAAATAAACTCTTCACCATTGAAAGGAAAGAAATCCGTTTTAGGCAAACAATTTCTTTTTGGAGTCGGTGCTGGATAGTTGATGCTTGATGGTTAAAGTTTAGTGCATTTTGGTTTTGAAGTCGGTTTTTACTTTTTTAAAGTTTATTTTATTTCTTCATTTTTAGTGATTTCATAAAAGGGAGGGGGGGGGGGAGTTGCACCTTATGATTCTGTTTTTTAAGAAGCTACAAATTACCTATCATAAGTTCCGTCATTATAATTACTGAACTCCTAAGCGTTAAGGAGTTCCACCATCAGCTCAGCCCCACAAGATGTTAACTATTAGACGTAACAACACGTCAACATTAAGATTCTAGTAAAGAAACACTATACGTGCCTTTAAAATTTGAGGGTTTCCCTCGATTACACCAAGATCCCATCATCAAATCCCAAAATGAAAAAAATGGGACCAACTAGAAGGTACACCCTCTAAGCAGGCGAAAAAAATTTTCGATTCGGTCGACAAACGACTGAGATATGAGGTAACATACATACAAAAAAAAAACATACAGCCGAATTGATAACCTCCTCCTTTTTTGAAGTCGGTTAAAAATGTATATTGATATTTAAGGGATCCCATACATGAATCAAAAACAGAATTTTTTTTAGTCAAACCTATGAGTGTGGGGTGTCTATAGGTCTTTTAAAATAACATACATGTTCCTACAACCATTTTCTTTCAAAGTCTAACGTTTGATAGATAGACGCTTCCAAAGTGGTAAAATTGGCGTCCCCCCTTATCTCTAACTTCTTAACTAAGCGAGTGAAAATTTGGAAAAAATATGTAATCTAGATGTTAATAAACACTTTCAAAGAAAATTATTTCCGACGGGATCGAACCAGTAGTTGAGATATAGCACATTTTCAACAACCGCAAACAAAACTTTGTTCATACAAACACTATAAAAACCAAGTTATTTTTATTAGTGAGCAGGGATATTTAGATATTTATATGCGATTTATGATCAGGTAAATCACCGCGATCACACCTGGTGGTAAGAGATGATATGGTCAAGGATTATATATCGGTTTCGGTTACGGAACTCCAAACATCCCTGTTAAAAAGTAATTTAGGTTTTCAGCAGTCTATGTTCAGCTCATTCTTAAGTAGTAGACATATTTATAATTATTTATGAAATGCGCTTAAATTAAATCATCGTTTTGCAGAAAAATAAATTCGCTGACCAGTGCTAAGGAGTTTCATTAGGTACATAAATTTTAAAGCGGGACTTTTAGATACAGCTGGATATTTCGCCAGACCGAGGCACTCCGACAATCTTCATTAAGACTGATTTTAATTGGATTCGTGTATTTCTCCGATAGTTTGCTCAGCTAGAAGTATAAAGCGAGTTCACAGACTTTAAAATAAGTGGTAAGTATATTTTTTCTTTTATTCGGGTGATCATTTTCCTCAGCCGTAAGATTCGCAGAGCATTTTCGAGGAGTTAGTAGGTTAGCACCTATACCTTTAATTATTTAATACTATGGACAATACGAAAGTGCAAGCTTATTTACCTTTTGTGACGTATCATTTAGCTTTAATTAATTGGTTGAAAAAATAAAAACAAAACGGCAATTGTCAAAGATCTTCTCAGCTCTTATATCAGCAAATTATTATCACTCAGGATTAGGATTAAAGAAGTAATATTTGTGCGTGTTTATTCAGTACGATGTTATTGAAGCCATGCCAAGCAAAGACTGTAAGTTCGTCCACGCATTTCTCGGATAGGAGAAGTCAGCGAGATGATTGTTTTTTTAGTTCAATCAGATATATTCCAACTAACGGTACAGTGTAAGTTTTGGGCGTCCAATTGGTCCAGTAGTTTTTGGTTATATTTAAAAAATTAAAAACTGACTAAAAACCTACAATAACGCATTTGTCTTCTATTTAGAAGAAACAAATTATTCTGGAGTCGGTGCATGATCTGCAATTTGGTGTACGTATACTTAAGCTTAATATCATGCACCGACTCTAACGAAATGAATCAATTTCTCCTAAATAGACATTTCTAAAACGTTTATCTTTTTTATATCATATGTTATTTTCTTTTAAATCTACTCTAATTAGGGTTGTACATTATTATTTTCAATTTGCTTTACATGCTGATTTCCGAAACAGGCGATGTTTGTCGAGCCAGATGGATGTGTTGTACGAATAATTGTTTGTGTGGTCCTGTTGGCAGCATTGGTTCGCCACTGGCCGGTGAGAGTTTACTAGCAATCTGTTTCGGTTAGACGACTAACAATAAATTAAATGTGCTAGTGGCAACTGGTGCAAACTATGCAGATTTAGGTAGGTACATAGCAAATACAAACTAGTAAACTACGCCGATTCTAAGTAAGTGTCGAACGTCGTTTGGATCGGGTATTTGCACTGTGTTGATAGCTGCGCTGCTGCAGCGCTTGTTAGGTATCTGAAAGTAATTGAAAATATCTGGTAAACTTAGCTGACAAATAGAAATACCGAATCGCGCGCGCGTTTGTCGATACTGAAGCGCGTTAGTATCGATGCAGTCGCTAATATACATTTGTCAATGTCCAGCTTTTGCATCGCGACTGTATCGATACTATGGCGCGTCAGCAACGCGACTGTATCGATGCTAAATCAGCGGAAGTGTGTAAAGGTTGAAATTTATAGACTGCATCGATGCTGCATCGCTGCTAAAAGTCGCAGTCGCAGTGTGCAAAGACTTAGTTAATAAAATTATCTTTAGCCACTAATATGTTACTATTTAAAAGGAAAGGATGTACTTTTTACATAAAGATAGGATTTGTTCCACAAATACGAAATTATGTTCGTTATTTCAACGAGTAGTGCAGAATTCCTACAGTTAGGGAGGCGAGGTAGCTAAATGACGTAATTTAACGGCGCCGTCGAGACCTATCAAAATGGAAAGATAAAATAATTTCGAAAAGAAAAGCTCGTATGGTAAAAACCATTTTAGCGGTGGGTTTGGCGTGTACGGTTTTTCAAAAATGTAAAAAAAAAACAGTTACTTGGGCATTCTCGAGCGCGTCAGATATTCATACTACGTATGCCTCAAGTGCCTCTGATAACAACTGTATACTAATCTGCCGGTTTGCGTGGTGGGGGTAGGCATATAAAGTAGTCAAAAATGCAAAAAAAAATAATTTACTCGAGCGCGTCAGATTTTCGGAAGGGGTGTTAAGTAGGCCCCAAGGAAGCTCCCTATAAAAAAACTGACGATTTCGGCGTGACCACAAGTTACGATTAATTTTTGAAAATGCAAAAAAAAGGTTTTTTGAAATACTCGAGCGCGTCAGATTTTTATAGGGGAGGTTTATCTCGGTATCCTGAAAGCATATTTTCTTAATCTGACAAAAATGTCAGAATCCGGTCAGATTAAGAGAACCCACCAGGGTTCTCTTAATCTGACCCACCAGGGTTCTCTTAATCTGACCGGAAAGGTTTTTTGGTTTCTTTTTCTTTCCTTTCTTCTTTCTTTTTAATAATTCTTCACTTCGTTTTGCTTACGGTACGTCCAAAAAACAATTTGAGGATCAACATGCTATTGAATAATATACATACATGAAACTGTACATGTTAATAATACTTTTGTATACAGATACGCGTAACTTTTTCCGAGTCCACGAAAATTGTCGAGAAGCTTTAGAAAAAAAAATTGAGAAATAACAAAAGTAACATAATTTAATCATCGTTATTTCATATCAATTTTTTTTTAACACCCTCAGTTTTCAAAATATACTCAAAAAACCGGGAGTTTGAGTTTTTATGATGCTTCAAGTCAAAAAGTTTTAACTTTGGACAAAAATGTAAAGATACCTTTTTTGTGTAAAATAAAATTACCTGTTTTGGTTATTTAAACTTTTTTTTTGTAAAATATATCGTTCGTGACTTATATGCCGCAACGCGTTTTATGGAAGACAAAATGGCTCCTCCACACTCCCGGTCATGCGGAAACCGGCAGATTTTGTATTTTTAGTACGTTTTAGATTAAATTCGTCAAAATAAATATAAAAAAAATCGCGCTCGAGAATGCCGGATTAACGATTTTTTTTACAAGTTCGCGACCCTATAACTCGGCGGCGCGTCAAGGACTTATCGTCAGATTAGTTAAATTTAGTCTTAAAACACTAAAATCAACCCCCAATATCTTAATCTGACGCGCTCGAGTATTTCAGACTATCGTTTTTTTTTTACTAATCTGATCGTCTATCCTAGGCGCGCGTCACTACATATAGAGCTAAATACTTAGCTACTACAAGGTTGTTCTATTAGGTCCAAGGTATCTCTCATATCTTAAATTGCCACGCTCGAGTATTACCGAAAATTCCCCTATTCGCCTCCCTAACTACTATTAACTTGGATTTTGGGAAACTTGCCCTCAATGTATTTTTACATACACTCTGTAATCCACTCTTTACTTTTAACTGAGCTCTAGAGTAATAACTTTAATCATAAGCTGTAAAGTGCTTCAAATTAAATTAACATTATCTTTCTCCTGTTTCTACAAATTTGCACGTATATTGAACTTTAATCTGTGTGTCATAAGATTCAATATTTTTGAAAGCTTTAATATTTTAAAATTAGCGGTAGCTAGCGGTACGAATATGTTTTCTTTTAGTTCGATTTTTGACTCTTTCCCAATCTTTGTTATTTTGTTACATTATGTTATGAATGCAATAATAAATCTTGATTTTAACAATATAATGTTTTAAAAGAAAGAAATGAATTTTTCGTACACAAAGCAGAAAACAGGCGAGGAAATAACGGAATTAAGAAATATGTTTCACTGAATCTTTAAAGATTCTAATATTGCGCTATAACACAAAATGCAATCTTTTATTTAATATCTTTTCTTTTCTTTTTTATAAACCGATCGTAGATTCTATGTTCAGTTGAGCCAAATAGCACTAAGATTGCAATAATAAATTGACTTCAATTGTTCATATTGCAGTCAAACAGAAAATCGTATCTGGAACTCCAATATTCTTCTAGCGATTTCTACTACATTCACCCTTTTAGTGTAGGTTATTACTGTAACACTACTGTAGGGAAAAGGCCAATCTCTTACTTTACCTACAAGGTGTGACCGCGTGTGGGGTGCTTGAATAATAAACACGTAGTATTCATCTTCAGGTTCTTCTCCAATAGATTTATTCCAACAAAATAGCACAAAGAACAGGCACAAAGGGAGAGAGCACCAATAGAGGGGGCATATTCTGGCATGCAGCTCACTTTTATACAAATCAAAATAATGAACAACTGTAGGAGACAGTAGGGACGACATCCGTTTCGTATCTGAACATTTACTGAAATTTTTATTTCTAGGGTTAAACAATTTGCTAATTAAATATGTAAATTCATTAATTATTTAGTTACTAATCGTACTGAATGTAGGAAGCCTTTTAGATTATTATTTTAATAGTTACAATATTTAAAATAAATCTAACCTCCACCATCCATCAAAGGTGATTTATTTGTTACCATTCTGGGTTGGCCAGTCTTCACAAAATAGTCTAGCGAGGTTGTCTTCTATCAAATGGCGTACATTAATAGGGCAGCTCCTAGTGTAACGAAAGGTAACATTTTGAATTTATGAAATGTTATATTTAAGAAGTGACTATTCTGTTGTAAATCTAACCACCCAACTTTGAGCCAACTAAAATAATAAACTTATAGTACTCATTAAAATAATTGAACCTCATAAAACCATTCTTATACGTATGGGTCCAAAGTCCTTTATGTAACGTGCTTAGTTCAAAGCTCAGACGCATCAGGTAGATTCAGTGCGGAATGAAGTAATTATGTAGATTTTATTACGGCACTGCTGGCACAGTACCCTGGGTGCTCTCTCAGTTGACAGACCATTTTTGTTTATATTTTGTCCAACGTTGCTCATTCTAAAATGTGGCGAAAATATCTTACCTAGCTATTTCTTTTATAAGATAATCCGACTACCTAAAATTATCTTTTAGTAAGCTTATTCTAGCTAGATACTTTAACATGAGTTTAGATTGAGATTATGTTTAAGATTTAGAGAAAGGCATAAAGAAATACCTTTTAATTCTAGATACATCTCTTAAAACCAACCTGCCGACATCAAAGACCCGTTACACACTGCGACTTTTAGCATCGATGCAATAAGCAGATTTTGGCATCGATGCTGTCGCGCGTTAGTGTCGATGCAGTCGCCAATATGCAGTTCCTACATAATACGTCCATGTTCAGCTTCGGCATCGCGACTGCATCGATACTAATGCGCGTTAGCTTCGCGACTGTATCGATGCTAAACGCAAGTGTGTAAAGGTGGACTGTGAATTTGCGACTCCATCGCGACTGCATCGCTGCTTAAAGTCGCAGTGTGCAAACGGTCTAAATGGCGGAAACAGATAAATCCTCAATACAAGATGGATTCCGTTTTGATATGCCACGGAACATTTTAAATTGATTAGGAATAGGGTTGTTACTTACATTAATATCCTTATATACAACAACTAATAGTTCAACAGAACATAATACTGAGTCTAAAGCACAGAGGACACCTGAAGAAATACTTGTCAATATAACACTGCTAGTATCGAATAAATAAATAAATATTTAAATCTCTGCTTACTGGTTAATGATACACCAGTTCAGCAAAGTTCAGCGCTCAGCTTATAAATAATGCTTAGCGTAAAAACAAGTATAAATAAATTATTGTTCGTTATATTAATCAGTCCTTTCCTTGGTCATATTGCCTTTAAGTCGGCAACCCTCAAATGATTATAAAACTGCCTCGGAGCATGTCGCAAGGGCTCTTATTTTGCCTCAGTCTGTACCTACATAAATTTTCACTGAACTAATTTTGGAGCCGATATTTCGTGAGTCACTTCGAATTTGTATTTACGTTATAGAAAACCTATCTTCGTTTTAAAAAGCTACGCAAAGTAAATTCGAATACAGTAAAAAGCTTGTAAGACAGAATGATTTATTCAATGAACATATCAGCGTAATAATACCAAGTAACTTACAGATCAAGGAAGTAATAAAACCAGTGATCCGTCGGTAACCTCATATCAAATGGCTGTCATATAAAATTATCGTATATCGGAACTTAATACCGGGATGGCACGTTATGAAAATGTATAATTCATGTCTCCACCCAAGGTATCTGATGTTTATGCGAAGCGCAGAATGTTCGCGAAAATATCATGTCGTGTGTATGGAAATGTTTTGTTTACATGCTTTTTGGAGGGTCTTGAATTAAGGGGTGCATGTTAACAAAGATTTGAATACGAAATAAGTTATGATGATACACAAAAACACACCACAACATAACATACAATATAACTTTAATGTGGTATTTCATCGCTTTTCTTATAACCTATTTAACTAGCTCTCTCATTTCAGCGGTAACATTAAAATAAATATGACGAAAATAACTTATCAGGATTTTATCTAATTTACGGCTCAATTTGTATTCGCTCTCGTAGTAGGTGGATGTCACTGCTACATTGTCGTCAATGACGTAAAAGTATAGACACGTTCTACACCAACATTAAAGCATTTTAAAGTGGCGCAAGGATTACTCTATATACGAACGTATAGTTGTGTATTACGACACTAAGCGCTAATAAAGACAACAGATGGGGCATGCCTGTTGATAGAAAGAGATAAATATATAACATTCGTTACGTATTGATTGCTACTGAGCGCTCATTGGCGCGAGCGCGTGACATCTCGCTCTGTAGCCTAATGTCAGCTATTGCTAAATTATGGTGAAGCATAAATAAGTGTTTTAAGTTTCAATACCTTTAAATGAAAAAACTATACTAATAGATGTAATGACACGTTTTTCTAGTCTCTAACAGTTGCAATGTAATTGGTACTACTCCTAAACACACGGAAAGGCATTTTTACAAGCAAACGAGAAATAATTTAAGGCGTTGTCGGGACGTATAGCCATAAAGAGAAAGCGTGCCAGACTGAATGCACTCCGGGCAATTACCTGCCTTTCGTGTAGCCATTTTCGAGCGCATAGGACGTATCTATACAATTTAAAATCATCTTAGATTGTCTTTGCTAGAAGCGGATATCGGTATCATGTACCTATTCAAACATTTCGATTTTCAGGTGAACTTAATTTTAAGACTGTTATTAAGATACATCATCGTTATCATCAGAAACAACCGGTTTTGTTTCAAAATTTCAATCGAATTCTTATCATAAGGCAAACTTTATCATGTTTTACACGTGATTTTTTATTTTTAGGTACTACAAGTGCTACATAATAGGTTACGGAACGCTTGGTGCGCGAGTCCGACTCTCGTTTTTTTGTCTAGAACACTAAATTTTAATTGAATTATTTGTTATTGCTTATTTGTCGATAGTGCAACAGGTTCTTAGAATAGAGTTATTCGAATGAGATGTTAGCTAAAGTTTAGGTACAATCGACAGCACATCAGGTTACCCACTTTTGTTGCAAACTAGCCCTTATTACAACTGAATAAGATGCAGTAGTGTTTACCTTGACGTGCTGTTGTCCGTACGTGTAGTCAGTTGTTATTGCTTTGTATAGAGATGCTATGCCGAGCAAAATTGAGTCGCCAACAATACGTCGAAAAAATGATGACGTATTCCTTGAAAATTGAATTTTGAATATGAACCTTTTTGTATTAGTTGATGCCAGCAGGGGGCTAATTCTCGTGCAAATTGTATGTATACGAAAAAAGTTCACAATTCGAATTTTCTTTTTTTAAGTAAAAATATTCTTTGATTTTTTAGGCTCACGATTACTACGTATTTTGGTTTTTTGTGGGTTTGCTGGTTTTTTTACGTGTAGATATTAATCTTGATTTTTTAGGTAAAACGGTTAATATATTAATTGTTTGTTTATTTTATTTAAATCAGACAGCGGATTACGTAATGCAATACAGAAAGTTAAATTACACGCAATTTCACTGGCGTGTTGCTTGTAGTGTCGCGTAGGATTCCGCTGAACCGCCGGAACTCGACACTTTTCGGCCAGAAACCTTCAATCATAAAGGTTGCTATCTTTTCAGTTGGAATTTGAATTGCAAATGAATTAAAATTTACATTGCGAATAGACTCTAATTTGACGATTCGACCCGCAGAGTGAAGTGGGTTTTCTTCTGCACGTAGTGAGACCTGCTCAGCCTTCGTGGTGTGATGTAGGCGAGAAACATACAACAGCGCCGTCGCAATTGCAGGACGCAGCAGCATGTTATGCCCGTTCGGTGCAGTTTCGCATTGATTCCGGCTGACAGGCTTCTTTTTTTTTAAACCCCCAATCGAATGACCACACGAAAAAAGATCGGTTGCCTCGAGAATCGGCCTCCAGCGGCGTCAGTTCATTGCACATTTGTTCGTGGTGTCACTTCCATACGCTATAGCAGTTCAATAGAATTTGATAACCCATTGCAGTTGCAGATAACCAATTTTGTAAGTAATAACGTATACACATATATTTAAGTGTTTTTCGTTGATTTTAAATCGTTTTTGCACAAAAATCACACGCCATATTCAAGCGAGTGATTAAAAATAAGGCACCTGGCCCCAGCATGCTTGCACAAAAGAATGAAACAGCAAAAACAGCATTTATTATTTTCTGTATCGACTGCAAAACATGAAGCGAGTACAGCCGCGTACAAATTGGTACAAAAAATATATTTTTGCAAATACTTTACTTGGATGTAGAATAAATATTTATTTAAACTGAAACCAATAGATGATACTACAGAATATAATACTGTATTAATAATCGAATACTTGGGGAATTCGAATAGCATACAGACAGGTTAACTTTATTTACGTTACGTTTATCTGTCCTGTGATTTCTCATTTTAAATAGAAGTAACTACTGCTTAATTATACCATGCAGAAACACAAAATTTGCAGAACCTAAAAGGTCTTGAATGACCTGATTTTCATCTGAATGGCATAATGAGTGCGACTGTACGGCAGCCGGGTGTTTTGCGTTTGTCTGAATTTGAGCGTTGCGCGGCAACATCTGCTTAATCGGTTCATTATATCTTTTTGTTTTAAAATAACACAGAGGTAATAATGGCATGTTTTTCTGATGGTCTCTCGGAAAATACAGAATAATCCTATTGGGTCAGTTAATTATTAATCATTTTGCACGAATAACAGTGAACAAAATGTGTACTTAGTGCTAAAAGCTAGTCCAGTCGTATCTTAAGGTCATGCAGAATGATTTTTGAGGGTACAGGAGAATGTTGTAAGATATAATTTAAAAACGCAACAATATATTCTTAATTAGTTTTGCTTGATTTTATTTTAGGTTACTTGAGTTCGTTTACTTAATTCTGAGTCTGAACATTGATTAAGAGCCATGTTAACTTAAGGTAGAAATGTATTTTTTTTTGCAATCTTAATAAGTCGAATAATAAAATTGTCTATAAATTTATTTCCTATATTGTCTTATTTTTGCAAACGAAAGTTTGGCTGCTTGTGTCTTGTAGTTAAGTCCGTATATTAGTGCCTTTGTCTGACGAAAAGCTGATTCCGCTTGATATCACTCGTCTAACTTCGAGGAAATAGGGCTTTGAACATCAAAAGATTCGAAGAAAGGCAGTAAGGGATGTTTAAAGCGGTTCGCTAGAACTTCCAACGTTTAGATCACGAACCTTATAAGCAATGGCTCATTGAAGTTATTAAATATTGCAGATATGAGATCTCTTTGTAGGTACAGCAAATTCATTTAACAATGGAGAACGTCCCTGCTACACCAGCATTTAAATATATCATTATAGCATAAGATTTACTGAAAACCGACTTCAAAACCAAAATGCACTAAAAAGTCTTAAATAAACTCTTCACCATTGAAAGGAAAGGAATCCGTTTTAGGCGAACAATTTCTTTTTGGAGTCGGTGCTGTGATAGTTGATGCTTGATGGTCAAAGTGATGGCACCGACTCCAAAAAGAAATTGGTTGCCTAAAACGGATTCCTTTCCTTTCAATGGTGAAGAGTTTATTTAAGACTTTTTAGTGCATTTTGGTTTTGAAGTCGGTTTTTACTTTTTTTAAAGTTTATTTTATTTCATCATTTTTAGTGATTACATAAGAGGGGGGGAGTTGCACCTTATGATTCTATTTTTTAAGAAGGTACAAATTATTTATCATAAGTTCCGTCATTATAATTACTGAACTCCTAAGCGTTAAGGAGTTCCACCATCAGCTCAGCCCCACAAGATGTTGACTATCAGACGTAACAACACGTCAACATTAAGATTCTAGTAAAGAAACACTACCTTTAATATTTGAGGGTTTCCCTCGATTACACCAAGATCCCATCATCTGATCCCAAAATGGAAAAAATGGGACCAACTAGAAGGTACACCCTCTAAGTAGGCGAAAAAATTATTTGATTCGGTCGACAAACGACTGAGATATGAGGTAACAAACATACAAAAAAAAAATACATACAGTCGAATTGATAACCTCCTCCTTTTTTGAAGTCGGTTCAAAACTGTAAGGGCCGGTAGCCACCTCATGGCTTAATTATTGTCTTTACCGACTTCAAACAAAAGAGGTAATGAATTTTAATGCTTATATGTATGTGATATCGTTAGAATTTTATAATATTTGAGTATGTTGATCTAGAAGGGTTATAAACACTTGTGAAAAAGTGCATAATGTTGCATGTTTGTATATTTGTTAACGGATTTCTAGAAAAAAAGAAGAAACATTTAGTTCAATTAGTTATGTTCCACTGAGGGTACAGTGTATGTTTCATCGAATCGATTTTGATGATTTTTTTGATAGGTAACTAAAAAGTATGAAATAATAATTTTAAAAATTTACCCGCCTTCAAAAAATCTTAAAATAACGCATTTGTCTTCTATTATGACGATTTGATGAAACACACACTTTACCCTTAGTGGACCCTTAATTGAACTAAATGTTTCTTCTTGTTTACCAGAAACCGGAGGACAATCATACAAATACACACAAGTGGCGTTTTTTTGTATGTTTTTATGTGATTGCTGATAGGTGTTTGAGGTTAGACGTGATATCCGTGAGAATATCAGAGGAGTGATTTGGTTTAGTCGTTTCTTATTGGTTTGTGTCGTTGTAGCGATTCCTTGAATGATTTAAGATTGTTAACTATATATGCTTAAGGAAATTAAGAAAGGTGTATTCGATGTAAAAAAACATACATACGATGTACTTAGACATATATACATGTCGATATCATTCCAAGTACGATTCCGAGTAGATAAGCATTTTAATTGGTGGCCGCATCACCTTATTGCAATATAAAAAACACAGCGTTATTAAACAGACAACTTTAAAAATCTTCTATCATGATTAAAAGTTTTCCGATTGCTGTCGCTTAACTATTGCTCCGCAGTGTTAGACAGGAAGAGATTTCTCATTCGAGCGCACTCCCGATTTGGGAGGCCAGGTAAGCCCGGAGGACTGGCTGAACTGAACGATTTAATTTCATCAACCCGGAACACCACATACGGGAAAATGAGTGTTATTTTTAAAAGAAAACTTTGGTTCCGCGGCTTGGACAAAATATTGTTAGTACTTATAAAATAAAATACCACTCGAAGATATTTTTTACTAAAAAAAAGAAATAATATTGAAAGTTCATTCATCATTTATTTATTACGACGCGTTTGGTGTATTTTTTAGCGCTCCTGACTATTACGCCGCCGTCGCGGGTTTGAATCCCGCAAGGGGCAAATGTTTGTGTGATGAGCACGAACATTTTTACTTAAGTCAGGGATATTTTTAAGTATTTATGTGAGACGCCGCTTTTATAATTTTTAGACCGTCTCCGTGGTCGAGTGGCTAGCCCGCTGGTTTCAAGCGTCGCCATCTCGTGAGGTTCCGGGTTCGATTCCCAGTCGGGTCAATGTAGAAAACGATATTTTCTATATCGTCTCGGGTCTGGGTGTTGTGGTACCACCGTTGTGACTGATTTCCATAACACAAGTGCATTGGTTACTTACTTTGGGATCAGAACAATGTATGTGATTGGTGTCCAATATTAAAAAAAAAATGTTGTCTGGTATTTGTAACACACGGATGAAAATTCCTTACTTCGAAACCACGACAATTGGTGTGTTGTCTGGCGCGACAGGAATTAAGTGCTGGGCACTAAAAGTTGAATGCTCTGTTTGCTGTAGTAAAGTGTAGGAGAGTATCCATACTTTTCTCATACTATTTATTTGCTTTATTTTACATTTAAAACAGAAGGTAAGAACCTATAGAAAACAGTGTCATTACGTGTCTTAAAAAGACCTGCAGAAGGATATTTTCCTGGTAAATCAAAGATTTATTTTCACCATAATACGTCACTCGTGTAAAAATCTGCTGAAAAAATCGTAAGGTATTCTTAAAGCTTTAAACCTGATGATGTATGGCAGTGTTTAACGATATAAATCGGTCCACCTTCAGTTAAGCCAACAGGCCCCAATTATGTGGGATTGGTTTTATTAATTGTTTAGGTAGACGTCAAATGTTTCGGAAGATCAAATTAGGCTGTACCCAGGCAAATGAGTTATGGATAGAAGCCTCGTTCGTGACGTTAATCTGAATATGGTCTAATGCAAGGTGTGTGGTCGTAATCGTCTTAGGGTGGATTCGACCAAACGGGAATATTTTTGACAGTTCAATACTTTCCCACGGTATAATACGACATTGTTTAGTTGACAGGCTTTTTACTTTTACACTATACTGCTTTAGTGCAGCATTGAACTGCCGGATAATAATACAGTTCAGTCATTCGTTCTGTTATACGAGCTTAGACATTTCTATAACGATTTTACGTCGAAAAACGACTACGAGTTTTTGGAGTAAAATCAAGGAACAAAATTATATTTCGTATAGCGCGTATAAGCCTATGGTTGGTCAAATCCAAACTTAAGGGAGGTGAATACGCTTCAGCACCCGAGCGGTCGCATGAGACCGCATAACAATATAATATCTATTGTGTCTCGTTCACATACGCTTGCGGTATTAACTTATAAGATATTACTAACCGCGGTAGTGAAGTATATACAATAGTTTTTATCAGTCTATAATATTGGCATATAACGAGTTGATAGATAAGATTAATTCTCAAATTTCTTAAATACTGCCTATTTACATAAATAATAAATAAACAAGCGCCAGACAACACACCAATTGTCGTGGTTTCGAAGTAAGGAATTTTCTTCCTTAAGTTACGAATACCAGACAACGATTATGACGGAGGCGTCTCCCATAAAAACTTAGATACATATTAAACATTTATGAGTCAGGTTCTAATATTCGTATGCTCATCACATAAATATTTGCCACTCGGGATTCGAACCCGACACGGCCGGCGTAATAATCAGGAGCTCTAACCAATACACCAAACGCGTCGTCTTTAAAAGTCCGGTATAGTGAATAAAATGTATGTAAAAGTATATTTTTACATTCTTCATGAAAGGAATTGTACATCATCTACTGAACGCAAGTATTTTATGTAAAAGGCTTTTGCTCGTTACACGGATCGTGTTTGATAACTTGGAGGAGCGATATTTCTTGTCAAAATAGGGGCGATGTTTCCTCTGTGTTTATTCAGAGCCGAATTTTGTGAAATTGGCTCACCTTATTGCAATTAAGTTGAAAATATTACGTTGTAAAGGCTTCAGTGTATGAAGTAATCGTAAAATTATCTAATTGTTAATTCGGTTAAACATGACAATCTTGGGTGGATACACTAAGTACAATTAGTTCAGAAATTCTCGTTTTTTTTCATATCATGAGAACGTTTGTTGTGTGTTATCCAATTAACAGCTCAAACCTAAGTTTTATTCCAGCAAAAGCATGTGGATCCCGGACGGCGATCAAGCTTACAGCTGTTCGATTTCTTGAGTTATATTTAAAAGGAAGCTTCTCTTCGAAGGCTATTCAGCTCTTTGTCCCCACTGCCAGAGGCTATGCAGTATTGCAGTCCAAGTAAAGAACTAAATTCTAAGTGGGACCACTCTAAATGGATTTCACCCTGTATTTCGAAATACAAGACGTAATGTATTTGACGAGTTTGGATAAAAATGCTTATTGAGGTAGTGTTTACAATATTCGTAGCAATATACAGGACACACATATTGACAATCTATCAAGAAATCGTTAGAACAAATAAATGATTTACGTGAAAATATCTTTCAGAAAAAAAACTTTGACCGTAAATATCTCACTAACGCGAAAATTCCCAGGTACCGGTATTCCAAGACGGTAGTCTTAAAAACTATATTGTTAATAGAGAAATACATAGTTTCCGGTTTTGTTAAGTCTTAGTGCTCTGAACGCAACAGTAGGTATATAATTCATAATTTCATTAATTTATCGTAATGGCTTTATTACAGAAACACATATCATTTTACCTACATACTCGTATTAAATGTACAAACATACAATTGTGCAAATTGGTAAACACAAAAAGTACTACTTCATTATTAATTAATTATTAGTCAATTTAAGACGACGACAGCAAATATTTGCCTACCAAAACATCGGTAAAACACGCTGAACCCATTATTATTTGTTTCTATCAATCTGTACCGTGTTTTAAGCAAATAATTTTCATTCTTGCATTCAATCATTCATTGGAATTTAGAGGTGTAAAGGATAACATTTCAAATCCACATCAGAAACAAGCGACATAAAGGATTTCCACACAAAGGTGTCTCCGGTTGCCATCACGTTTCAATGAAATCTAACAGGAACGGACTAAGGGGATAATTTGTATTCAAAATGAGCTTGCTGCTGACTCTAGCTAGAATGAGCAAAGCTTTACAAGAATAGACTGAAGAAGTTCACCCAAAAGAACCCTCTGTGCAGTTCAAAGATCACTCATGTTTAAGATTAAACTAATTAAGCAAATCTTTGACAAAATCATATTGAAATTAGTGCCCGGTCTACACATATAAAGGTTATGTGATAGCCATCCATAATGTATTGATAAAGTATGCTTTGCCATCGTCTAGCTGTCGAATCTTAATAAGTACAATTTCGTAGTTGGAAGTTTTCAGAGCAGCAATGAACGCTTGGACGCCCTAGCCGTGTGTTTCTGTTGTACCTGAGTTTTAGGTCGAACATTAGGTACAAATGCCCTAAGTACGTCTCTGAACAGCTCCAATAACTAAGCCGTACTATCGACTGGGATAAGTATTCAGCGTACGTGTCTCGAGCCGCAAAACGGGCTGCTTCAGTGTTTGAATTCTAAAGGGATTTGTCGCAATTCAAGTTGAATTTATTTGAAATATGAACCGGTTGACTCGGTTGAATGATGTGATTATTAATGCTGTTATAATAAGAAGTAAATTCAAAGACAAGAAAAGATTGAATATGATGCTGCTAGTAAGCTATGATCCATTCTGACTGCAGGTGAGATTGAGGCAAAAACTCAGTATTTTTTTAGGGTTCCGTAGCCGAATGGCAAAAAACAAAACCCAAGTTTCGTCAAGTATGTCTGTCTGACTGTCCGTCCGTATATCACAGCCACTTTATTCTGAAACTATTAGAATTACAAAATTGAAACTTAGAAGGTAGATATATCCTGCTAACCGCTTTACGATTCTATTACAAAAAATAAAAATATATGATATTTAGGAGTCCATTTAAAGAACTAAAACCTAAAAAATATTTTTTGACCAACCTATGCGTGTAGGGTGTCAATGGATAGGCCTCTTAAAATGAGGTTTCTCAAACCATTTCCTCTAAAAGTCTAACGTTTGAGAGATAGATGCTTCCAAAGTGGTAAAATGGGCGTCCCCTCATCTAACGAAGCGAGTGTACATTTTGAAAAATATATGTAAGGTTTTGATTAGCATATTTTCAGAAACCGCAAACATAACTTTGTTATTCATATAAATACTATGAAAAACAAAGTTATATTTGCAGTCAACAAAATATTGTGGTGTTTTGGCTTAGTGGGAGTAAGTAGATCTCTCTCTCATTCAGTTAAAGTTGGCACGGAACCCTTCATAGATTTTTTTTTTCTATGGTACCCTTGGTGTGTGAGTCCGACTCGCACGTGGCCGGTTTTTAAGAAATGGAACTTTTTCAGAAGTTTTTTTCGATTCATTCATGTTAATTAAGACGCCACTTAAAGATTGAAACCGAGTATATGTATTCAAAATCATTGAATCCCTTGGGCAATACTCCACACACAAAATACATACAGTGTGTGGCCTAAAATAAGTACAAAAAAATTAAGCAATGATTTTCAGAGAGTACGTTGTTACCTTGACCAGGTCACAGTATTCTTAAATGCTTAAATTATAGTAATCCACAGTTTTAATCCCTATTCAATGTTCATCAAAATCAGTAAATTATTAAACGATTTGTCAATTTGTCAAGTTTTATGACTGGACACATTGTTTGCAATATGCTGCGGGTTCAATTTATTTTGTTAAGAAATAACAACAACTGTATTTTACATTATAAAACAGTATAGCAATTTAGAATTGATTACTGATTACTTAAAGGGTCTATCTTATAAATGTTTGATTCTATTACAAGCCACATGCACCCTATATATGAAATATACCGATTTGCCATGATGGACACAATAACAGGTATCTCTACAAGAGTCAAACTAAGCTAAGGAGCATCTACGCAAAAGCCATTCGGCAAAGAAAAATGCATAAGCCTAAAAATGTGGCTCGCGAAGCCTTAGAAGTAAGTTAGTGTGCCATGAGTATTTTAATAAAATTCTACTTGATCATTTTATCGGGGTATCGACGTGTCGCCCCGTTACATTATGGTAATGACTGAAACCGCTCAAGACAATGACACACGACTTAACCAAACCCCCTTCGTAAGGAGTATTACGTAGCTTGCAAGCAATGGCGGCTTGATTGTAATTCATTTTATCTAGACAAAACATACCAATTATTGCTTTTTACGTGCATCATACACGAAAACCGTAAGAAATGGATAGAAAATCAAGGAAAGATAAATCATCAAGTACACTTTCTATAATAAATGTTACTCTATTATTTGGTAAGGCAGCAGTGTCGTTTGATATGTTTTATTTATTGTTTATTTTTTAAATATAAAGCAAGAAGCCTCGGTCGTGCAGCGGGTAAGAGGGTCGCACTTTAAGCGAAGGCTGCGCCAGAGGTTCAATCCCCGGGTCGGATCAAAAATATATACTTGGGTTTTTCTGTTCAGAAATTCTCAGGGTAGCCCGGAGTTTGGAAGTTGGCGGTGTTTCACCCCCGTGCCTCGGAAAGCACGTAAAGCCGTTGGTCCTGCGCCTGATCTCTCCGGTTGAGTCAGCTCGCCGTCCCATCAGGCTACGAGAGTCAGTGGATTAGAGAGGGCACCTGTGTTTGCGCACTCTCTTGTGCACTATAATAAATGTCCCGCTCGGTTGGTAAGTCGTTGTGACTGGCCATCGTATTCGAAATCGGAAAGTATTGGGTACTATCTTTTATGACGTCATAAATGATAGTTATTAGAAAGCGATTTGCTTATGTATTATAATACCCCCGGATTTCGTTTTTGGGGATCTCCGCTTCACCTGGGTATCTCTGCGCGTGAATAACGTGATATGTCCGTTTAATGCATTCGTTACAAGTTATCTTACGCCTTGACTGAGCGGTGGAAGTACGTTTTAATTTATTTTTTCTGACAATAGAAGAATACCTACCTTTTTTGTTATACAGCGTGTGTCTTTTATGGGAATAAATGTATCTTTAACCTGAATAGGAGCAAAAATTTGATAATGTATATCAAGTTCTATGACTGGGCACATTTGTTAGCATTTGCAACACATTGCAGGGGACAGTTGTTGTGCAATTCTTATACGAAAAAAGTTTACCGATCGATTTTTCTTTGTAGAAGAAAAACTAGTTTTTGATATCATCAGGATCACGATTTCTGTGTATTTAGATTTTGTTTGTGCGTTTTTTTTTAATATTGATATATTTTACTTGATTTTTAGGTAAAACGGTTAAACTAGCAATCGAATAAAAATACGTAAAAAGTTCGATTGCCACGAGGTTCGGCCTCCTGGTTTGATTTATTTTGTTGGAAAAAAACAAAAAAAAAACATGTATTTTTGCTCCTATCCTCCCTGTAATATCGGATATTACTCTCTGTTTGGATGTGTGTCAAACTTATTAATTTAAAAAAGATAACTCTTATTTAAGTAGGAACAAGTAACATTAAATACTAGCAATAAAAATTTATCGATTTTAGTAGTCATTCGCTTGTATCTGGAGTTCTGATTATGGAACGATATTTAACTACCTACAGTAAAAAAATATAATTTCCAATGAAGGTAGTGTAAGGCATTCGTCAAATAAACCTCTCCGTAACTCGATGTTTGACCTAGGGCCCTAGATATAACTTATTGGTTTATGAAAAACATTCAGTGCGATACAAATCAGTAATCTAATTTCTCGGGGACAGAACGCAATACGAGTCTTACGTCCTACGTGATCAAACATGGCGGAATATTAGACCGAAATATTGCTTTTGCTTTGCGATATTGCTGATATTACTTCAGTCTTTATTGAAATAATATACTCAACAATGTACATAACTTTATAACTAATATACATAACTTTTGACTTCTGTGACTGTGATTTCTGAACAAAAAAACCAAAAAGAAACATATTTTCCGCCTAACTCGGGGATCGAACCCAGGACCTCTAGCGCTGTTGTGCGACCCTCTTACCGCTGCGCCACCGAGGCAGTTAAATAACTAATTCACAACACGCTGTATATAAAAGCGTTTCGGTTTATTCGCGCGAATTAGAGATATTTTCGGCTTTTCTTTCCCTCCCAATCGAGCAATACCTTGTATTATTGAGAGGGTGTTTCAATTACTTCGAGCACGATCCTGGTGTGCATTTTTAAAGGCTTCGAAAGCCTCGTTTTGGTGTATAACTCGAAAATTGCTTTATTTCAAAGGTTGCGAGGGTGTTAAAGTTGGAAGAAACTAGTTTTGTTAAATTACTTACTGATAAAATTACCACTATCGTAGAAAAGACTCTGGAACTCCCTCCCTAATACCATCAAGACTTTATCGTCTAAATATTCCTTCAAGGAGTATATTCGAGCTGAGTAACCTTTTTCTCGGCGAATACCACGTGATGCTTGATAAGGTTTGTCCTTCTCTGTTTCCACTATTTTAATTTCTGTTAGCCTAAGTATATGGATAATTGTATGTATTCAAGTATGTTTATTTTTTATTATTTACTAGCGGTCCCCCGCGACTTCGTCCGCGCGTTTTGAGTTTGCTCCCTCCCCTCCCGTCGCAGCGTGATGTTTTATATCCTAAAGCCTTTCTCAATAAATAAGCTATCTAACACAGAAATATTTTTTCAAATCGGTTCAGCAGTTCTTGAGATAAGCGCGTTCAAACCAACAGCTTTATAATATAATTAGCTTTATTTTGGTGCGGAGTTATGTTAAAACTGTGATAGCTCCTAAGATATTTATTGGAATCAAATGATATACAGGACAACTTTGTTCTAAATGAAATGCTCGTGATGATGAATGTATTTATTTTGATAAGAATAAATACCTGTGTGTATAATACACCTCTAAAAATGATGCATTATTTTTTTACAAATTTATTAACATAAAAAAGGTTGTAGTAAGTCAACCATAAAAGATAGACTTATACTGTCGCGGACTTTATTGTAGAACTCTTAATGCTGAACAATCTTGTCATACATGATTTTTGTGTAACTTTAGCGGTTTCCGCAGCGTACGCAGCGGAAGCTCTCAAAAGGAATATCTTTCTCCCGTTTTCGCAACATTTTTCATTGCTGCTGTGGTCTTGTGAGTCGTATCTTCATGTTATATAGCTTAAAGCCTTCCTCGATAAATGGACTATCTAACATAAAAATAATTTTTCAAATCGGGCCAGTAGTTTCTGAGATTAGCGCGCTCAAACAAACAAACAAACAAACAAACAAACAAACAAACTCTTCAGCTTTATAATATTAGTATAGATTTAAATATATTAGTAGCTCAAAATTAATTTGTTGATTTTGTGTTATTTTACGCCGCCTCAATCGTTTCTGCTTCACCTTATGGTTGACTGGTAGAGAATGATTTAAGCATTAAGTCCGTCAGTTTTACTTACTTTTGTCAGTGCAATAAAGAATTAAAAAAAAGATAGAGTATACGATCTAAAAAAATATTTTAATTCCACTTGCCTCGCTCTTTGATGAAATTGACGATGGACCATTAATAAGCATCTTGACGAACTTAAACTCAAACTCAAATACTTTATTTGCTCTTTATTAGGGTGGTTACAAATAAATGTTGATGGTCAATGTACAGAAACATAGTGCACCTATTTAGCCATATATAATAGCATGCAAATAATAACAAAACAAACTATAATGTTATTATTACATATTAATTAATACATTTTTAAATACATTATGGAATTACATTACGATGAAATTATGTTATTACACAGCATTAAAAATAAACTTATGTCAGATTAATATGTATTGATTATATATTCGAAACGACGAAGACTGAATAATCACGTGTAATCGCCAAAGGAATAAAGCAAATTATTATCTACGTTCTAGTATACCTAATAACCTAATATAATAAAAAGCATTGATTAAAAAGAACTGCATCGGCCGGGAATCGAACCCGGGCCGCCCGCGTGGCAGGCGAGCATTCTACCACTGAACCACCGATGCTTGTATGAAAGTAAATAAACTAGAGTACCAATTTGAAGTATGTGACTAAGTGTCAGACCGTGTTGAAGTTTACATCATCACTGCGAGCGAGAGATTAGAAAGGTGTCTACCCAGTTATTATAAGAATGATTTAGAATGTTTTAACACTCGCAGTGTCATATTTTATATTCATAAAGATGAAATAAGAAACCAAAAACTGGCCAAGTGCGAGTCGTATTCGCACTTAAACTCAAACGTTAGACTTTTAGAGAAAATGGTTTTAGGACCCTCGATGCCATCATTTTTAAAGACCTAGCCATAGACACCCTACACGATTTGGGAGCCCCCCCTTAAATATCATATTTTTTATTTTTGTATGAAAATCGTAAAGTGGATAACAGGATACATCTACCTACTATGTTTCAACTGTGTAATAATATAAGTTTAAGAATAAAGTGGCTATGACATACGGACGGACAGACAGATAAACAGACTCGACGAAACTATAGGTAAGAGTTCCGTTTTTGCAATTCCGCTACGAAACCCTCAAAATTGCGCACTGACGGGGCTCGAACCAGCGTATTTACTTTCGGGCTAACCGAGCCAAACGCAATTCCAATTCAGCTACCGTGCTATCGGTCCGATCGTGCGAAATTTCTGGTCTCTTATGATACCTACGTCGTTACGCGTGATGTCTGCTCTATCTACCCCAACTGTTTTACAACCTATGTTTAGAACAGTTGCTGGTTCGAGTCCCCACCGTGCGCTATTTTTGGTTTCCTATTTCATCTTTATGAATATTGTAAGAATGAATCTGTAAAACACCTCACATATCCACGTTAGTCCATATTGTATTAATGCAGTTATTTTTTTCACACTTTTCTTACCGCATAATGACAGTTACAAGTCCGATAATTGTCCGATATTCCGGTTACACAAAAATAAAAAAAATCTATGTTTTTATTGCCTGCACTTAGTTTCTCGATTTATACTTTCGTTTCCTATTTATCATTCTTAACAAAATGGTAAACAACTAGAGGCGACTGCGACGACTGGGCCCTTTTTGAATCACTCGCTTGAATATGGCGTGGAATTCTTATGCGACGCGAAATATAGGCGTTAGTACAACAAAGTTCAGAATTATCTTTTTTAAATCCCTCCCGTGTGAAATTATAATCCTTTTTATTGGAAAATGGGGTATTCATCAATATATGTTACTCGCCATTGACACGAGTGATTCAAAATTAGGGGCCCAGGATAGTTCTTTTGTGTATGAGCCAAGGTTGGTATCCCTAGCGCGACCGGAGAGAGTGTATGGCATAAGTGATGTAAATTCCGTTTTTATTTGCTAGTCGAATAATAAATGCTCTGATCCCAAAGTAAGTAGCCAATCTACCTACTTGTGTTATGGAAATTAGACACAAGGGTGGTGGTACTGGTACCACAACGTGCAAAAGGAATATCAAGATTGTTTAATCGACAAGCAAAAAATATGGACTTTACGTGCATTAGTTCGACTTCTGTTACGGTCTATATTTTCTGTTTGTACATTCGACACGTCTTCAGATTATAAATCGTTCTTGCAGTGATGGTCATACATTCTGATGCTGGTGATTGGTGACTAATAGACTGACCTTGCCCCTGATTTTTTTTTAATTTGTTAATATTATTTTCAATATCTCTATAAGTTAATAATGTTGAGTGACATACTGACACATATTAAATTAATGTATTTGCTATAGAAACACCCCTTGATTGATTAATATCTGTAATGGTGTTTGGTAAGCGTTAATAAGCGTTTCTTTTAATCTAACACTAAAGTTCTAAAAAAACCGGCTAATTGCGAGTCGGACTCGCGCACTGAGGGTTCCGTCCAAATTTTTACTAAATTAGGGAATCCATTTACTTCCACTTAGTAAAATACTACAATACAACATTATTTTTTTGACAAATATAATTTTGTTTTCCATAGTGTTTGTATGAAAAACAAAGTAATGTTTGCGGTTGTTGAAAATGTGCTATAGTTAGGGAGGCGAGGTAGCTAAATGGCGTAATTCAACGGCTCCGTCGAGACCTATCAAAATCGAAAGATAAAATAATTTCGAAAAGAAAAGCTCGTATGGTAAAAACCATTTTAGCGGTGGGTTTGGCGTGTACGGTTTTTCAAAAATGTAAAAAAAAAACAGTTACTTGGGCATTCTCGAGCGCGTCAGATATTCATACTACGTATGCCCCAAGTGCCTCTGATAACAACGGTATACTAATCTGCCGGTTTGCGTGGTGGGGGTAGGCATATAAAGTAGTCAATAATGCAAAAAAAAAACTGCCGGATTAACGTTTTTTTTTTTACAAGTTCGCGACCCTATAACTCGGCGGCGTCAAGGACTTATCGTCAGATTAGTTAAATTTAGTCTTAAAACACTAAATTCAACCCCCAAAATCTTATTCTGACGCGCTCGAGTATTACAGACTATCGATTTTTTTTTTACTAATCTGATCGTCTATCCTAGGCGTACGTCACTACATATAGAGCTAAATACTTTACAAGGTTGTTCTATTAGGTCCAAGGTATCTCTCATATCTTAAACTGCCACGCTCGAGTATTACCGAAAATTCCCCTATTCGCCTCCCTAACTACTATATAACTTAAAAACTACTAGTTCGATTCGGGCCAAACCAATTTTCATTGAAAGTATTTGTTAAAATATACATTTTTTTTTAAATTTACACTTGCTTAGTTTAGAAGTGAGGACGCCCATTTTACCACTTTGGAAGCGTCTATCTACCTATCCATAGACACCTTACACGCATAGGTTTGTCATTTTTATTTCGATTTTAGTTTCATGTATGGGAGCATTAAATATCATTATTTTTTATTTTTTGTTAAAGAATCGTAAAGCAGGTAACAGAATACATCTTCGTACCAAATTTGTGATGCTTATACACTCGAGAGCAATGAATCCGGGTCACTTAAAGAGTCCTAAAAATCTCGGAAACTAAAAATGCTAGATTAATGCAATAAATCGTATTTAATAGACAATGTTATACTCCTTAAATGAAGGTATTAAAACTTCTTAGTTATTGTAAAGTTATATCATAAAAAAATCAAATTTGAAAAAGGGCCACTTTCGAAGATGGAACTACGAAATTACAGCATTTGGTTTTGCTTTTGTTTGTAATCTGTCATTTATGTGGGTACATAAACCATGTTGATAGTGCTCTATATTCATTATTCAAGCTGAAATTATGTCGCTTACGCCTGAAGAATGCACCAGAATACTTACAATGCTGGAAACCGGCCGGAGTCAGCGCGATACAGCCAGGACTGTCGGTGTGTCGCTGTCAACAGTACAAAGAGTTCTCCGACGTTACGAAGAAACTGGTTCTAATCTACGCAGACCAGGAACGGGCAGAACCAGGTGTACCACAACACGAGAAGACCGATACTTGGTGAACACCATGCTTCGAAATCGCTTTCTCACAGGAACTGAACTCACAAATCAGTTTCGACGCCTCGGAGGAAGTAACCCAAGTGCATGGACAGTAAGACGTCGGCTTGCTGAATCTTACTTAAAACCCCTTAGACCTGCAAACGGCCCTAAACCGGAGCGTGGGCATCGTATTTCAAGACTAAGATATGCCCAGAGCCACGTAAATTGGAGTATTGAAGATTGGTCAAAAGTTATTGGTTAAAATTTATGCTCTACAAGCACGATGGAAGACACAGAGTGTATCGAAGACCAGGGGAAAGATTCAAGCAAGCATGCATCGAAGAAAAAGTAGCCTACGTTGGTGGGTCTGTACTTGTGTGGGCCGGAATTTCTTCTGAAAGTCGCACAGAGCTGGTGATAATAGAAAACGGCTCTTTAACTAGCGTAAGATATGTGGAAGAAATCCTCAATGATCACATTGGTCCATTTATGGTCAATTTAGGTGAGGATGCTATATTTATGCATGACAATGCCCGACCTCATACAGTTAGGATTGTGAATGACTACCTTCAAGAGATGAACATTACTCGTATGGAGTGGCCAGCGCGCAGCCCGGATATCAACCCGATCGAGCATGCTTGAGACGAGCTAGGCAGATGCGTAAAACAACGAAACCCTCCCCCAATCACGCTTCGTGAGCTCAAAATTGCTCTCACAGAGGAATGGGAGAATATTCCCCAAAATCGTATAAGGAACTTGGTGTACAGCATGCCAAACCGCGTAAACGCAGTAATGGAAGCACGAGGAGGCAAAACGAAGTATTAAAATTCAGGAAAATCGTAATAAAGTTCAAAAATTTCATGTTTCCTATTTTTGTTTTAAGGAGAGATCAGCAGTTTTATGTAATTTTGTGTTAATAAAATGTATGGTGACTCATATTTTTTTTACTTTAATTTAAGGAGTATTAAATTGTCTATTAAATACAATTTATTGCATTAACCTATCATTTTTAGTTTCCGAGATTTTTAACATTCTTTAAGTGACCCGGATTCATTGCTCTCGAGTGTAGTTACAGAATTGTGAATTACAAAAGTGGCTGTTTCACACGGACGGACAGACAGACTTGACGAAACTATAAGGGTTACGTTTTTTGCCATCGGCCTAAAAACAAATCCATGTACCACCTCAAAAAAACACGGAAGCAACGTTCACAGCATTCCGTTACTTGATTCGAGCATTTTTTCTTTTTTGAAGACCAACCCATCGAGCGCTGGCTGAAAATAGAAACATATACGCAAGGGGGCAATTCTTGTATGCTGGTGTTTTTTTGAGGTAAACAAAAGATACTGCGTATAGTATGTAGCAAGCACTGAGGGTTCTCCATATTCAAAGCTCTTCCTCCCCATGGCCGTTATGGCTGTAAGTGTTAACAAAACAGGCTCTGAAGGTAAGATATGTAGTCAAGCTTTCGCAAAACCAACATCATGATATCTAAGAAACATACCAGCGTAGAGAGTTTTATGTATCAAAACATGTACAAAATAGTTTTTATTTTTAGTGTCACGTTGTGTTAATTTGTAGATACACCCAGCATTAGATTACTATTGACTATAACATCCGTCCTTTCTGGTGTCCCTCAAGGTTTGCTTTTAGGACCCTTGCTCTTTTATATTTTCATTAATGACGTGTCTAGCTGTTTTCTCAATTCAAATTTTACGCGCATGTTATGAAAATATAGAAACTATAATAATGCTATGGCCGATGACCTCGAGCTAGACTAGTATTAGTAATCTCGAAAAGCGTTACTCAAAAAGACGGTTTATAGACTAAATAAATCTCATACTTCTTTTTACTTTGTTAAGTTTTAACCCATTTGGCATGTCCTTTTTATAAGTTAACTCAATATGTACTTACGAGCCAAACTTAGGATTTATATGCAAAAACGCGTAAATAGTTTTACATGTTTTATTTACTAATCTAGACTTATCTAGTGTTTAATCTAATCTTTAGATAATGTAGTGTTTTCCTAAAAATTATGCATAGCAAGCGGTCCCCCGCGACTTCGTCCGCGCGATTTGAGTTCGCTCACATCTCTCCTGTCGCAGCGTAATATTTTATAGCCTAAAGCAAACACAAAAATATTTTTGCAAATCGGTCGAGTAGTTCTGGAGATTAGCGTATACAAACAAAAAAAAACTTCAGTTTATAAGTACAGACTAAGGTGCAAAAACCTCTTGTACCTTAGAAAATACGTCATCAGAAACCATTCTAAAATTTAATTTTAGAATGTATAAATCGCTGACAAAGAAGAAGACGGTCTCCTCCTTTTCTTGTTGAAATCCGGAGCCATAAAAACGTCAATATTTCATCCACGTCACCTCAGATTTATGTAGCAGAATCGACCCCGGGGCCAGAGTGACCGGCCGGCGATTTGTCAATGCGTCCCGACGGTGTTTTATAACATTAACCCTTGTATTTATTGCCATAACAATTAGCCACGGGCACTTTTACGGAAGTATATTGTGCGTTGGTACAAATAGTACCCATTTTTACCTGAAATCCAGTTTTACCTGCGATCTTACTGAAAGTAAGAGCGTTTTGGTAAATAAATATGAACATGGCAGAAAACGCTTTGTGCAAATTATGGTAGGTGTGCAGTTTCGTTCGCGGGCCTCTCAAGAGCAAAAAATAAAAACCGGCCAAATGCGAGTCAGACTTGCGCGTTGAGGGTTCCGTGCCAACTTTAACTGAATTAGGAAATCCACTTAGCTAAAATACCACAATATTTTGTTGACAGCAAATATAACTTTGTTTTTCATAGTGTTTGTATAATGAACAAAGTTATGTTTGCGATTGTTGAAAATGTGCTATATTTCTCAAAAATTACTAGTTGGATCTCGATCAAACTAATTTTCGTTGAAAATATTGGTGAAGATCTACAATTTTTTTTTTCAAAATTTACACTCGCTTAGCTTAGAAGTTAAAAGACCTATCCATAGGCACCCCACACGCAAAGGTTCGACAAAAAAAATATTCGGTTTTAGTTTCGTGTATCTGAACCCCCCTATAAATATCATTATTTTTATTTTTGTATAAGATTCGTAAAGCGGTTATTACGATACATCTTCCCACCAAATTTCAACAGTGTGATGCTTATAGTTACAGAATAAAATGGCTGTGACATACGGACGGACAGACAGACGCACAATATGCAACAGCCTGCATCTCTGTAAGCCTTCAAAACCATCGTAGATATTGACCTTGGCCTCAAGGTTTTATTTTAATGTTTCATTTTTTAATTTTTAGAAAAAAACTATATTTTGGACTAAAACTACCTGTAGCTGAAAATCTATTTATAGGATAGGTCTGCTAACTGTCTTGTTTTAATTGTAAGAGTCTTAGTGTACTGTAAAAAATAACTTCACACCAGAAAGTTCTAGAGAAGTAAAGTTATGGGGCCTGAAGTACCGTAGTAAGGTATAAAAATAATTTTCAGGGCAACTTCCTATGGGGTTTAAAAAAAACCTAACAAGGTTGGAGTTCTTCTGACTTTTTGATAACATCCCCAGTCCATACCCTTTCTAAAAATATGCTAAAAATGTTACTATCCCTTTTAGTTCCGAAGTTATTAATTGATTTCCGCAACTAGGGCATTTTAAGCAACAATTTCAACTAATAAAAATTACTTTAATGTGTCCGATCGTAAAAGGATAGCAAATGAAACGCAACTTTGCTTAATGACTTATTTAATAACAAAATATGTTCAAATTGGTGACCTTTGACTTGTAAACATGCTCGGCACCTCTTCCTCGTCTCCACGGTCACCGTGCCAAGACTCTTACGATTAAAACAAGACAATTAGCAGACCTGTCCTATAAATAGATTTTCAGCTACAGGTAGTTTTAGTCCAAAAAATAGTTTATTTCTAAAAAATAAAAAATAAAACATTAAAATGAAACCTTGAGATCAAGGTCAATATAATAGGCGGGGGTAGGTAGCAGACCATCCCAATTTTCTACCCTAGGTGTATGTACAGCTCCCTACCAAACACCCTGCATATACAGGTAGGTTAGGTTAGGTTAGGTTAATATAATACAATAAAAGGGTAGGTATTTTGGACTTTCTTTTTATGTGCTGGATTAAAAAATCTGGCACAGAAGTGAATGGCTGGTAGAATGTCCTTGTCACCATTACCCAATTACGAAGTGCATTTAATGAAGATTACCTAAATAAATATCTTTTTTGTAACAATATACTACATTATATTCCCCAAACACACTTTTTTTCTAAACAACTATCATTAGAAAGAAGCTAATGTAGCTCGAACGCTACGTGACCTATCATTATCTTGTCGAGGTCAAATGCGTACGCGCACATCTTTCCGCCTTTCTATTTGAAACATCGAAAAAGAAGGCTATTTTTGAATATGTTTGACAAGCATCGGTGGTTCAGTGGTAGAATGCTCGCCTGCCACGCGGGCGGCCCGGGTTCGATTCCCGGCCGATGCAATGTTTTTTTTTCTACTGGTAATAAAAATAAGCATATCAATTATGTATGCCTGAATATTTTTTTTTTTTTTTTTTTTTTTTTTTTGTTTTTGGCTTGCACGGCTTGTGCTTTGCCACGACGATGTAAGTAAAAGTTAGGGAAACGGAAGGATGTGGATAAGTTACCGGAGAATGAATAGGAAACAATGGAATATAGGATCAAAACAGTAAAAAGGTAAGATATACTATAAACATTACATATAAAATAAAAATACAGGCATGAGAAATACTATACATAAATATATTTATTACGATTCATATTGTTTTAAATTTTAATATCATTTTTTTTGAGAAATAAAGATATGCATTTGTAAACATTCAAATCATTCAAACATAAAAGACTAGGGATGGACGTAGGAAATTGGACACGGAGGGATGAAAGGGAAGAAATAAAGGAGGAACGATCGTATTTCGGGCAAGCAAAAAACAGATGATTCAAATCGCCCACGTCAGTACCACAGTCACACATATCACTTTCAACTATATGAAGCCTTGCAAGATGGGCTGGGGTACAAACGTGCCCAAGCCTCATGCGGATAATAGCTGAAGTTGATATCTTGTCAAGATTTATTTTAAAAAACCATGGTTTTGCAGGGATACCAGGTTGGATCCGTTTATAATATGTCCCTTTTATCTGGCTACTACTGTTCCATTCCTCTTCCCATGAATCACGTAGATAACATTTTGGAAGAGCTGCTAGATCGTGGCAGTAATTTTTATATGGATAGGTGTCACCATAAAATATTGCAGTATTAGCTAAATTATCCGCTTTGACATTTCCGGTGATACCACAGTGCCCTGGGATCCAAACGAAGGCTACACGTAATTCTAACCTAACACATTTAGTCAGTAGTTTTCTGCACTCAATTATTATTGGGTAACAGGTATTTGATTTGAAAGGATATTTAATTAAAGCCTGAAGGGCACTTTTTGAATCAGTGAAAACTACTGCGTTTTTCAGTTTAAATAATAAAATAAATTCCAATGATTTGAAGATACCAAAGCATTCTCCAGTAAAAACGGATGACTCATGTGGTAATTTTACCATCTGATGTATCCTCGATTGTTGGTGATAAATACCAACTCCCACAGGACTTCCATCTGGATGTTTTGATGCGTCACAGTATAAATGATCCCATTCATGCCAATTATTATCTAAAATTAAATTGAATTCTGTGTTAGCACATTTATCGTTTTTAGAAATTTCAATATTAAAATCAACGTTAATATCCAAAACAAGAGACTCAAATTCAGATGAAAAAATTGGGAGTAGTGCTGATCTGTGGGTTGGTGCATGTAATGAAATGAATTTGCGGTAACTGATGACAAGGCATGGAATTTTCTTATGTGACCAGTAAGGAGCGGTATCTATCAATTCTGAGAGTGTTTGTAGTTTTATATAAAGGGGATGATTTATGAAATGAAAAGCACGGAATATGAACTTATCACTAAGGAACTGCCGCCGCAGTTGCAACGGTGGATCCATACATTCCAACTGTAGCGCGTTGTTAGGGCTGGATTTCATGGCGCCAGCTACTATTCGAAGTGCTTTGGTTTGAATTACATCAAGTTTTTTGATACCAACGATACTACACGGTTCTAAAAGGAAAGTTCCGTAGTCTAGGATACTCCTAATCATCGCATTATACAGTAACTTTAATGAAAAAGGGTGAGCACCCCACCAGACCCCAGATAAACATCTTAGGATGTTAAGGAGCCGCTCGCATTTTGAACAAATGTAATAGAAATGGGAGAGGCCAGTAAGTTTTGAGTCTAGAATAATACCTAAGAATTTAGTTTCATTGTTAACTGGGATAAGTAAATTATCATAAAAAACCGAAACAGGAGGAGGACATCGCATTCGAGAGAACAAAACTATGGAGCTTTTTGCTACAGATAGAAACATACAATTGTTGTCCAACCACAATTTTAGTTCGGCTAGAGATGCAGTGAGAGTTCCGCTAAGAACCTCAACACTTTTACCAGAAGAATATAATAACAGGTCATCAGCATATTGCAGTACATTAACTCTGTTACCAAATATGGGTTCTAAATCGTGAGAATAAATGTTAAAAAGCAAAGGAGATAACACTGAACCCTGTGGTAAACCATTCCACAATAATCTGGATCTTTTATTTAAATCACTATCAATGATATGAATGCTTCTTTCAACCAGCACATTGATTATAAAGTTAGTAAGCATATCTGGGACATCTAAGTTACGAAGTTTTTCCAGAAGAATCGATAACACAACGTTATCATATGCTGCCGAAATATCCAGAAAAGCCGCTAAAAGATGTTGATTGCAAGAAAAGGCTATTCTTATATCACTTACAAAAATAGCAAGGCTGTCAGAAGTACTCCTACCTTTCCTGAATCCAAATTGGCTTCTGCTTAGTAAGCCTCTACTTTCAAGGTACCATTCTAAGCGGTTCTTGATTAAATGCTCAGAAATTTTTAAAAATGTTGTTGAAAGTGCTATCGGACGGTAAGACTCTACATCAGATGAAGGTTTATTCGGTTTTAAAATTGGTATTATTTCTTGTACTCTCCATGAAGAAGGTATATTCCCGGATGTCATTATAGAGTTAATAAGAGATAAATAATATTGTAGTGTTGAATCAGATAAATTAATAAAGAATGAATATGGAATCCCATCACTACCAGGTGCAGAATCTTTAATATAGGAAAGGACGCCTTTGAGTTCAGTCAAACTAAATGGAGAATTTAGTCCTGTTTGTTCGAAATCTTTGTTTAAATTATTTTTAAAAACAGTAAAATCTAGCGGGGCGGTAAGAGGGGCAAGATTATCTAAGAATTTTTCTGCTAAAAGATCCGGGAGAGAATTAGGTTGTGAATCCTTGTACACTGACCTGAATCGTCTAATATTAGCCCATACAGCAGCCACAGGAGTATCAGGAGAAATGGAGGAGCAAAATTTTCTCCAACTCTCCCATTTCTTCTGTTTAAAAAGTTTTCGCGTACTTTTGGTAATCTGGGAAAGGATTTCAAAATTTTGATTTGTTGTGTTAGAAACATAATCTTGCTCAGCTTGTTTTCTTTTTTTAACAGCTTTGTAACATTCTTCATCCCACCAAGGGGGCGAAGGTATTTTATTTATGGAAGGATTTTTAAGAGGGAAAATTTTGTCAGCCGTTTCTAAAAATAATGAAGCCAATGCCTCAGCACAATCATTGTGATTTTTACCATGTACAGGAGGAAGAGAAGTTACTTTTTGTTCGATTCTTTCTTTAAAAACATTCCAATCGGCATTTTTGAGCCTATATTTTAATCGAGGAGGCCGGGCGAAAGTTTGTTTCTCATTCGTTGGAAAGGTGATTAATATTGGAAAATGGTCACTGCCGAAAGAAGAATCTAATGTGGACCATGTTAAAGTAGACGCCAGGTTTGGACTTGATATGGAAAGATCAGGAGTACTGACTCTTTCCTGGGGAGCAGTGCGACGAGTAGGTGTTCCAGTATTTAATATGCATAAATTAAACTTATCTAAGATATCTATGACTCTTGATCCGTAATAATCGGAGCGACCGCTTCCCCAAGACAAGTCATGAGCGTTAAAATCACCCATGATCAAAACTGGTTTTGGTATGATACCTAAGATGCGTTCTACTTCGTCAAAAACTGAGGATGATGGATGAGGTATGTACAGTGAAACAAATGATATATTATTTACAGATGCAGCTATTATTGAAAATTCACTACTATGCTGTGGAAGAGGAATATGAGAGAATGGTATGGGGTGTTTGACCAGTAATGCGACCCCTCCATAACTGTCAAATCTATCCTCCCTAATGCAAGCAAAACCAGGAATTTTAAACACAGAGTTAGGTTGGAGCCAAGTCTCCTGAAGGGCGACAACAAAAGGCCCCAACCGGTTAATCATAAAAAATAAATCGCTTTTCTTATTTACAATACTTCTACAATTCCACTGTATCACTTGGGACTTCTTTCCCATAAACAGTGCTATTGTTATCTACTTTCTCCGAAACATTTTTTGGTATGGCAACGTTGGACGGTAACAAATTATTATATGTCAAAGTGGTGATAAGCGTAGCAATTAGTTCTTTCAATGACATTTCAGCAAATGAATTATTTAAATCGCTATTGATTAAAATACTTTTGGAAGTTATAGGGGAACTGTAGTCTTTTACAAGGGCAGCATGTTCTCCACGATCATAACCCTTGCTGGGCCTTGGTGGTGCTCTCGGTTTCAGAAAGACTGTTTTTTTATATGAGTTATTATGACTTTCTACATTGTTATGTGCATTTGATAATTGAGAGTTAAAAGTGCTAGTTGTCGAAGTCTGATGACCAGAACGACCTGATACCAAGACATCAGCGAAAGATTTTGATACTGGTGGATGGAGTTTCTGAGCCTCAGCATAGGTTATACAGCTTTTTGCCATAGACTCTTTTATACTCCTCTGCCTAGCATATTCAGGACACTTCCTACTTGTGGCCATATGTTGACCAGTACACAAGAAACAAGTAATGTTTTCCTCTTCAATGTCACAGGTATCACCGGTATGACCCTGTCCACATTTAAAGCATTTTGGTAATGAGCGGCATTGACTTTTGACATGGCCATAACGACAACACCTATAACATTGAATGGTTGGGAATATATAAAGATCCACAGGTATGGAATTGTAGCACAGGAAGATTCTTTTGGGTAGTACTTGTCCATCAAAAGTAATAACAACTGTCTCAATTGGTACAAATTCTGACTTACCATTCAAATTGTTTTTCTTTTTCAGACGACGAACCTTTATAACTTTACCACATCCAGTTGGAATATTAATACTATCCAAAATATCCTCCTCGCTCCAACTTACTGGAACCCCTCTGATAACACCGATCCGGGTTACGTTGGAACTTGGAATGAAAGCCCTGTAATGGTTGTGTTTCAACAAATCGCTATTAAGAAAAGCATTGGCATCTTCAAATTTGGAAAAGGAGACTGAAAGTCTATTTCTGCCTATTTTTTTAAGGCTGCCATTAATAACATTTTTAAAACAGTGCTTCTTCAAAAAATGACCAAATGATACAGGATGTAAAGTACAATTTTCATTTGGGGAGGATTGTTCTTTTTGTACATGTACTGTGTATGGGGACAGATCTGTAGCCACATAAGAGGGCCTGCCTACTGGTGTATGTGTTTCATTTGGCATGTGGGAAGAACTGGGAGTTGAAGTGTTATTCATATTGTCTAACAAAGACTGGTTCGACTGACTGGGAACTGTTGGTGTTTGATTTGAATCATTTGTCTGAGAAATAAGTTTTTTCTTGTCACATTCATCACCTAAACTTTCGAAACATTGACATTCATGAGTGTTAGCTGTACCATCTAATTGTGATTTACGATGTTTACTCCGTTTCTTTATGCCATGCTTACACACTTTTCGTGAAGAAGAACGTTTGCGTTTTGATTTTAAACTTGTGTTATTTTCAGATCCATCCGTGTCGAAAATAGAGCCATCTGTGTCCATAGCCGGAATATCGTTAGAAATAGTAATAAAATTACCTGCCTGGGGGACGAACCCTCCCCCAGGGTCGTCAGGCTCAGTCATAGGAGAGAAAAATTGTGACTTACCAAATACTGGAACAAATTACACTAAATACACAAAAATAATTAAATAAAGTTATAAAACTAACTAAATATGTACAAAAGCAACTTATTTGATCCTTATTTTAAATTAAATTTGTAAAATCCAAAAAAAGACGCCTTCCTAGTTCGCCGTTTCCCGCCCTTTTTTCCTGAATATTATTGAGGAGTATATTTTTTCATCAGATAATTGCTTTATTTATGTAAGCTTTAAGCCAATGCCCTCTACTACCTTCTACCTACTTTTTTAAATATTTTGAAAAAATATATAATGTCATCTCATTTTAAGGGTAATATTTAAAAAGCCAATTGACCACAATAAATGAAATTGATTTGTTTAAAACACTGGGTTTTTTACGCTCGGTTTTGAGAAAATTAGAGATTGAGGAAATCCTTTTTTTTTAGTTTTTTTTTTTAGATAAAATTTGGCCTAAAAATGAGAGAAGTGAGCCGATATCGTAGATAACTTTTAAAATGGACAGGGTGCTGTTTTAGAAATGATATTATCTTTGTTAAAGTAAATAAATATAAAAAAACGATTAACCAAACAATAATGATAGTTCCCTGTTTTTATGATGTATAAAAATATAACCACTTAAAACGATTTTACCTTAACCTGTATTTTATCATTTTCTTAACTCGGCTGAAATTGGAATGACTTCTAAATAACCGTTTCCAATTGATAACAATTAATTAAAGATAACATTTAATAATTAATAAATGCTAATCAAACGTATGGCAACATAATAAAGTTACAGTTGTTTACACGAATAAATCGTGTAAGCTATTTACACACCTGCTTTAAATAGCTTACGTAAATTTAGCATTTGTCCAGCTGTGGGACGTTACAGGCTAACTATACGTGGGGCGCACTGAAAGTTTTTAGAAAATTAAAACGTAGAAGACAGTTATTTATTTGTTGTATAATTAAGTAGTCTTAATTATATTCTTTATACTACCAATTAAGACGAAATCACTAAATAAAACAGTAATTTTACTATACTTTAAAGTCCGGGGTTTCGACGTATTTTCAAACATAGCAATCTCAACTTTGGGGCATACAGGGGAGGGATTTTTTCTCAGTGAAATGAATTTAGACGTCGTTTCAAATTACCTCCAAATTATATATGAAAAAACAGGTGATCCGAAACCAACTACAGGTTCTTCAAATAAAATATTTTAATTCTTAAGAAAGTCTCTTCATAAATTAATGTTACTCTGATATAGCTACTTCTCAAATTATAACCTTTTAGTTTCTTTGTCGATTTAATAAATATACCTTTTCCAACAGCAACTTATTTTGCGTTCTTTGGCAACATTATGAAAGAAAATAATATTTACCTTCAAATACACTTCTAGAGGTAGAAACCACTCCAGAGTATTGGATCTACCGAATCGCTCTCAGGGTGCCGACCATGCGAATATGAGTGGTTCCACTTTGGGAAATTAACAGAAATAACATTACTTATCATAACAAATCGGGGTATCAAATGCCGTAATATAGAGCTGATGTTAGAAACCAGGAGCCCTATTTTTGAATACGTCTAGCTACTAGCGTCAAAATGGCGTGTGACATTAATTGATTAATGTCCGATTTTCGAACTTAAAGCAGTTTAATTCCAAGGGTAAGGAATTAAACTATAAATATAACACAAATTAATTGATTTGTTTGTCCTTGATTTTTAGATCGCTTTCGAACAAAACTCACACGCCATATCCAGTGAGTGATTCGAAAATAGGGGACGGTCTAGGAGTTCTATTTTTGAATTACTCGCGTCAAGATGGCGTGTGATATTTATTGATTAAAGTCTAATTTTGGAATGAAAAATAGTTGAAATCCACACAAGTGATTTGAAAAAGATCAAGCTTAATTTTGTCTGTTTAAAGTCTATATTTCGCGTGATATTTGTTGATTTTCGATTTGTTTTCGAACGAAAATCACACGCCATA
Source organism: Pyrausta purpuralis (assembly GCA_963924145.1). NCBI lineage: Eukaryota > Metazoa > Arthropoda > Insecta > Lepidoptera > Crambidae > Pyrausta > Pyrausta purpuralis. The sequence continues at coordinate 29,970,063 of OZ001643.1, forward strand.
TCTAAGCGAGTGATTCAAAAATAGGGGCACAAGAGCTCTATTTTCAAATCACTCGCTTGAATATGGCGTGTGAGTATCGTTCGAAAACAAATTTAAAATCAATCAAAATCATGCAAAATATTAGCGTTGGCACTCACAAAATTCATTTATCATTTTTTAAATCACTTCCACGTGTTATTGTACTAATTTTCATTGGAAAATCGGACATTAAACAATGAATATCACTCGCCATCTTGACGCGAGTGATTCAAAAATAAGGGCCCAGGACGGTGACGGTCATAGCCTAATACGAAATAAAATTAGGCTAGTAACATAAATGAATTACTTTTACTTATGTGTAGACACCACGAACGAATTTCGAGCGCCATGAATTGACGACACTTGTCATCAACTAATACAAACGGTTTCATATTCAAAATTCGATTGCAAGGAATACGTCACAATCTTTTGGTCATATTTGCGACACATTTTTTTTAAGCACAGCTTCTCTAGACGTAGTTATAACCACTTACTAATTAATATATGGATTACGAGTACTACTTAATCTTCCATTTCTTCTCTTCTATTAAACATATTTGACGTTTACTTTGTTTTTTACTGACTTTATTTGACGACCTTCGTGGTATAGTGGCTAAGCACGCTAGTTTCAAAGCGTCGCCGCTCCGAGGTCCTGGGTTCGATTCCCGGTCGGGTCAATAAAGAAATCAAAATTTTCTATATTGTCTAGGGTCTGGGTGTTGCAGTACCACCGTTGTGTCTGATTTCCATAACACAAGTGCATTTGCTACTTACTTCGGGATCAGAGCAATGTATTAATTGGTGTCCAATATTACTTTTAAATTACTTACTTTACTATATAACACTAAAACTATCATTTTCATCAACACCCGAAGCTTAAAAGGACGTCTAGTCGTTTTAAAAACGTTATAATTTGCACTTTATTCAGGAAGCAAGAGCAGCTGAAAGTAAAGACGACTAATGCAAAAACAAAAGAATGCCAGCCCAATGGTGCTGCCCTGTCAAAATAATGTAATTTTCTTAATGGCGTCTAGAAGTTGTGATTACGTAAGGTAATCTCCATTGCTGTTACAATCAAATATTCGTGACGGCATCAGTTTTTACCAACAACAACAATATCACATACATACAGCAAAATGTATGTATGTGATATTATTGAAATTTGATAATATTTGAGTATGCTAATCTTAATAGGCTTCAAAATGCAAAATTTTCGTAAGTGTATGTAGGTGTTCGTTTATCATTTATTTATTTATTAGGTGTACAAAACAGAGATACGACAAGTAAAAATGAATTAAAGTAAGTAAGATACAGTGGTATGCTGCGACTCCACTATCATGTGTGTGTGAACACACAGCATGATAAGCTTAACATCGATCTATGTAACAGACAAATTAAATAGTGGTAAAATTCCTATAAATTAATTAATAATACAAATTATAAGAATTAAATATAACTAAATAAACGGATTTATTTGTTTGTTTACTTAAACTTATTTGTATGTTTGTCTATGTTTCTCAAAAACAAGAAGTAGTAACGAGATGATTCTGTATAAGAATAATCAGGTATCCTTTAACTTAGGGTATAGTGTTATTTTTATCAAAATCGGTCCAGTACTGTTTGAGATATGGGAAATAACTTAAATCATGAAATAATAAATAATAACCTAATACATCGGTGCATAATGTCAATCTTATCTACACCAACAGTCTACAGACACTCATCATGCGCCGACTCCAAATGAATATGTTTCTTTTTATTACAGGGTATGCGTTATTTTCGTTAAGCTTTATAGTCAGTTTTTTGAAGACGGTTTAATTTTTTTATGTTCAATCTCCCAAGACGTTAGTTCTTTGTGCTGTACTCTCTTACTTATACCATTTGACAGCGCTGTAAAATACCTAATAGACATCTTTATCGCTGTAATTATCGGCCCTCCAATATTTCTAAATAGCCATAAGTTTTATGTTATTGCTGAATATCAAAATAATATGAAGGTACATTATCGGAAGTCTATGGTTGACAAACTATTTCGTCAGTCACATAAATAGATAGGCTGCTTGGAAGCTTTTGAGAGTAAGATTTTAGCCATGCCCCACGGATTGCTATCGCTTTCAAGTTACCTAATGCTACCGGAGTATCTAATTATCATATTTCTTGCCACAGCCTACTCAGGGAAGACAGAATTAATTCATTTAATTCTACTTGGACATTATGACGTTCATTTACATAGATTATTTTGGGGGTAGCTGTTATAATGAAGTAGACAGAATGACATTGTTTTTGCCAAAACGGACTTGGGAACATTTGTTGTCCATTACTGTTATAAAAGAAAATGTAACCAGATCATTTTGAAAATGTACATAAAAAATCATTGTCATATTAGAAGAGATATTTTGAATTTAAAAAATCATTTTAGAATCTTCAATTCAAAACAAAATCAATAAGCAAAAATTTATGTGCATCGGCCGGGAATCGAACCCGGGCCGCCCGCGTGGCAGGCGAGCATTCTACCACTGAACCACCGATGCTTACTATTATGTATTCTAAAATAAATATTGCGTGTGCTAACTCAAGTGTTTCATTGCACCATCAAATTAAATTCATCAATATAAAATAAGTTATATGCTTTCAGAAATAAGGTTCACTTATCCAGCAGAAATAAAATCAAAGACAGTGAAAGATTTTTGAACTTTGACCTTCAACGAACTACAATGATGATGCTCTTATATAAATAGACCCAAATGACGCAAGAGTTATCACACCACATTTTTTGTGGTTATTAGAAAAATAATACTTTAGGTATGCATGCACTCAAAACTCGACATTTTTTTTGTCTTCTCGACAATTGATGATATATTTCTGAAATGCAATATTGTGCATTTAATTTCTATACAGTACTTTCGTTTAGCTGACCTTCATCATTTAAGGAACGTATGTACAATTTTTTGAGTGAATCCAATCAAGAATTAAGAAGTTTCATACAAACTTTCAACCTCCGTTTATTCCCTTAGGGGTGGAGTTCTGAAAGAACCTTTTGTTGTGCCCACTTGCATCATTTGAGAAACCTATGTGCAAATATGCAAGTCAATCCAATCACGGAATAAGAAGTTGCATAAAAAATTTCAATCCCCTTGGGGGTAGAATTGATCAATATCCTTTTTTAGCGGATTCCTACGTCATAACATCAACCTGCATGCCAAATTTCAGCCTGATCCGTCCAGTGGTTTGGGCTGTGCGTTTAAAGATCACTATGTCTATATAGATGGTTCATTCTAAAAAATATCATGTAAATAAAAAACACGTAAAAAGTAACTTAAAATAGTAATTTCTGAAATCGATTGTTTTGACATAAATGAACTTACTATCCTCCAGTATCGTCCTCCTTACTATGTCAGGGTTAAACCTTTACAGAGACGAACTCACTGATCCGTCTTATTGACATTAATTTATCTATTGTACCATATTATGTATATTTAAACGATGTGTATTTTAATAAAATAAATACGTATTTATTTATTTTTATATTATTGTATATAAGTAATAGGCAGTATGTATGTTTATCATCGTATTATAGTTATCTTTATCGTTATTCTCTTCTCTTACCTCTCTTTTCTTCTTTCTTCTCTTTCTCTTGCCTCTATAACTTGACTTGCACCGCCTGTATATATATATTTCTATGTTCTGACCTATGGTTGGCTGGTACAGAATGCTTTTGGCATTAAGTCCGCCATATGCTCAATTTTATATTTTGTGTATGAAGTTTTAAATAAATAAACCTCAAAGAATCAATAATATTTTGCATTATTTTCAATTGCAAGAAATCTAGTTACTAATTTCATAACCCAAGAATCTCACATTACCCCAGCGCTTATTATCTAGGAAGTACGTGTCATCTCTCCGTCGATCCTCACGTTTATGACAACACCATCAATTTCGACACAGCCGACAAACCTCTATATACCTAGGTCAATGTCGCGGTCACTCGGTCAGTAGTGCAATGGCTTCACGAAGGCTTCTGCTAGTCATCTTTGCTGTAAGTTTTTTTTTTAATAAAAAAGGTTTTTACTATAATGTTTTCATATCATTCATCATCATCATTACCAGCCAAAGGACGTTCACTGAATAGAATAGAATAGAAACTATTTATTTGCACTTGAAGAGGGTACATTGTTGGTCTTATAAATAGTTTTGATTCACATCTTTAGCAAACAAATGTTGCATGAAAAATATGTTAAATGTATTATTACAGGTAATTTTATTTATATTTTAACGTAAGTGCTGAACAAAGGCCTTCCCGACAATTTTCTATAGCGACCGATCACAAGCAATCTGCATTCGTTTGCGATCATTACGAAATCGTCTGTTTATCTTATCGGTGGACATCCTACCTACGCCGTGTCTTTGGTCGAAGGGTCTCCAATCTACAACGTTCCTGCCTCAACGTCCATTACTTCATTACGCTATGATCTAATACTAATATTATTTATTTATTTATTTATAATTTATTGCACAACCAAAAATTTGAACAAAAGGTGGGCTTAACGCCATATGGCATTCTCTACCAATCATACCTTTGGGATAAGCAGAAATGATTGTGGGCGGTGCGATAGACAAAAAGAAAATGAGTCACTATTAAAAGAAAAAAAACGTTAAATTTCACACATAAAAAAATGCAAGAAAAACATATATTATAAAACAAAAAAACAAAATGAATACAATTTACAATAAATACAATAGGAATTAAAAAATATTACATATACATAACGCAAGCGATAAAATAAATACATATACTTGTATACACTATAATAATTATATACTATGACGATGTATATATTACAGAGCATTCAACATCATTTAAAAAAATCTTCTTTTAATTTTATCCTATCAGTCACTAATTGAGGAAAACAATCAATAATCAAAACAGTGCTCTTAGAAAATATCCTATTACCTAAAAATTATAGGGTGAACCTTTAATGTGCGCGGTTGCCAAATATGATTATTATATTTATTATTATGGTAACTTTGAAATTGAGATCTAATGGGTGTTATAACAAATTTACTGAAATACATGAACATTGCTTTAAAGCTCCATTGATATCAAAACTTTGTATTTCAAAAGGAAACCTTCAATCAAAACAGAAACACAGTAACCACTTTATATTTGAATTCGTATTCAAATTCACTCCAAGCTAAATGCAAATTGTGAAAATGTTTTTAAACTCAGCTAAGTGGCTCGAATTAAACTGTAAATATTATTTCAGGAAAAATTTCGCGCAAAATACGGTGAACTTTTTAATTAACATGCCTGGCAACATTTTAGCAACAATTTTTGATGCTCCGGCGTGGTGTGTGCTGAAAATCCTTAAATATTTTCTACTGGTGTTTAGTTTTTATTATTCTGAACCAGACATTGTGTAGGATTATATCAAAACTGGCAAAAAATACTTCAGATGCAAGCATTGTGTTGTTGTACTAGATATAGAAACGCTATGCCAAGCAAAAAATGTGTGGAAAATACGACGGCGCGATCGTGACGTGTTAATTGAAATTTAAATGTCGAATATGAATCCGTTTGTAAAAGTTGATGACAAGTGTCGTCAATTCATGTGGAACCAGATTTGTAAGTTGTGTCAGTTCCATACGCTAGAAATAGTGCCTATATTGATGCAAGCTACATTTAAGTAGGTCTTTGCCTTGAAAATGATTTTTGTTATAATCGTATTTTTTTTAAGTGGGTGATTCTACCACTAAGGCCCGATTTTACCAATGTCAGGTATGCAATATTGATCGAATACAAAACGCCTTATTTGAAAATGTCACCAATTTGTCAGGTAATCCGGCCTAAGGTACAATGATCGTGCGGACCGAATAAAACAACAAATAGACTAATCGGATTTTTATAGGCTTTGATATTATACCCATGGAAAATATTATTTATTTGAGCCTAAATATAATTTAGGTGTTAACCGGTTCCTTAAATCTTTTCTGAAACTTAGTGTAAAATTTAAAAATATTATTATAATTTTAGCTCTTTATCTTCCAGGTGTTTGCAGCAGGCGTCACCGCCGCGCCATATGACTTCGTCATCCCGGTCCCAGAGGTGACGGTCAGCATCGGCGGCAGCATCTCCTCCATCCCAGTGCAGTTCGAAGATGTCGTCATCCCCATCGTTATCGAACCGGTTTTCAACCCCCAACCTACCTTCCAACCGAGTTTTCAACCCAGCTTTCAACCCGACTTTGATTACGGCTTCCAGAATTTTGCGCAGCCCCCATTGATAATATTAAATGGTGGTGGTAACTACAACAATGATTTGTCATTGCTGTATCTGATTTTGTTGTTGCGTAATTTAGGAGGAGGTTGTTGCTGATAATGTGCTATTTAGTTTAATTGAGAGTAAGCTAAGAAAAAATAATTGTAAGGTTGGAGGTCATAATAACATTTTTACCTAATTTTAAATTTCTAAAGAAAACATTGAAAGCTGTCATGATCTTAAATAAATCAGTATCAATAAATTGTGTAAGTTTTATTTGTGACTTAAATAAAATAAACACTATTACCTATAATTATGACATTAAATTTTAAATTAAAAAAACCCGTCGTATTTTAAAAAACGGCTGAACAGATTTTTATGAAACAAGGTTTAGAACACTCGGGATAAAAATATTATCTATGACACAAACAAAATAATAGTTGCCGCGTTGGGTAGCTATGCTTATCCTTTAAGCTAGGAGCCAGCTAGATTTATTATTGGCCATTAAGATATTTTTTTGTGTAATTTAGTCCACACGGTCTAAATGTTTCTACGCCAAACAGCGCAAACACAATCACTTGCAAATGCGACGTACTTAAGACACGCTTGGCGTTCCTCTCCAGCTTTAAGGGCTGATTCTTTCTTCACCGACAAGCTGTACGTAAAATCACTGTGTTAAGGGGCTACCCGGATATTTAACGCGCACACTAGCGCCACATTAGTAGAAAAATCATAACTCGTTTAATAAAAGACTAATCGAAAATCTAATTGATGCGATTGTAGCTCTGGTTATGTGGTTTAGACACAATGTTCAAGTTCAATAAAACAGAGTTATCTGCAGTTACAGTTAGAAAAATTGCCAGAGTGGCCATATTTAGCAGTTTTTCTAACTCTAACTACAGTAAACTACTTTAGAAACAATTTAAACTACTAAGTAACATACTAAACGAACTATAGAACCTGTACTACAATCGTGTATACCAGATTTTTGATTGGGCTTTTATTTAACGAGTTATGATTTTTCTACTAGAGTGGCGCTAGTTAAATAAATATCCTACAAACTTGGACGAATAAACAATATCTAAACCGCAATTAAATTCTAGTTGTAACTTCAAGGTCCAAAACAAATACTAGTTACGCCTATTTGCCCGTCCCTTTTTTAACAATACAAATATTACCAGTAACATCGTCCCTTTTTTTAGGTCATGGTTGTTGCATTGGTCTTATTGTTATATATACCCAAATTCCGTTTGATCTGAACGATATCAACCGACACTTCACAAATCTCCCGATACTAGACGCTCGCGATATTATTGATTACATGGACTCTTGTTGTACTAACTTCATTGGGGCACTCACTGACAAGCTTGAACGTCTTCTCAACAGCTGTATCAGATTTATATTTGACCCTATTTTCAGCTACCGATCGCAACTGAATTGGCTCCCTCTCTGTGTCCTGCTAGGTATTTTCAATAACCCCCAACCACCTTCTTATCGCTCCTCATACCAGTCTAAGTCGGCTACACGGTTGAGGAATACACTTCCTCTGGAGATTAGGAGGTCAGAGACGAAATGGTTTTTCAGGAACAAACTGCGTAAGTTTGACGACCTCCGTGGTGTAGTGGCTAAGCACGCTGGGTTCAAGGCGTCGCCTCTCCGAGTCCCGGGTTCGATTCCCGGTCAAGTCAATATAGAAATTAAAATTTTCTATATTGTCTTGGATCAGGGTGTTGTGGTACCACCGTTGTGTCTGATTTCTATAACACAAGTGCTATGCTACTCAATGTATGTTACTGGTGTCCAATATTTTAAATTGGGCCGTTAATGTAGCACCAAAAATGAATAGCACAGCTTTTTAAACACTCTAAACCACTATGCTGAAGCAGTATAGCGTAAATATTGTTAAATAGTTTAAAATATTCTAATTCTACTGCGTCATTTTTAATTATACGAGAGTCATTTTCCAGTTTCCCCCCACATATTTCCCTGAATGGCTAACGGTGATGGACGAGTATCGATACGTCGACACAAATAAAGATTGAACACCGTTCTGTCTTAATTTACCGACGGCAGCGACCATTGGCTACTTCCACAGACGTATATCAATAAGAATTCGAGAATCTCAACCCCTATTTTTGAGATATTCATTGATTAATGTCTAATTTTCCAAAGGCAATTAGTACAATTCCGAACGGGAGTGATCCAAAAAATATAACTAAATTTTGTGAGTACTAACGTCTATATTTCGCGTAATATTCATTGATTTTTTGTGTTTAAACTAAATTCACACTCCGTATTCAAGCGAGTATTTCAAAAATAGAGCTCCTGACCAAGTGTATAAAAACCTAAATTGTGGCACGCATTTTAGTTTCTTACATGGGTGTTAGAGCATGGTAATAAAAAAGGAAGTTGCCAATCTTCAAATCAATTGAATGACGATTAAACCGATGCATTTGAATCGATTGAGATAGAACGTTTATCAGCTCGTTGTTAATGCCAATTTTAACTCTTCGTATAATCAGTTGCTAGCTCTATCGTTACTCTAACTATAACATATTAACTATGTTAATAATATGTATAAGTATAGTCTTATTTATAGTTTTCCACACCAGCTTCGAAATGTAATTCATTTCGTACCAACTCTTTGTACAAATCCGAGCCGTTTCTCTGGGCAAACTATTGCTATTTATTTATTTCTGTTCTTGTTGCTGTCATAACTTAATTTGTTAGGAGCCCGTCGTGGTAGTTAGCGTAGTTGTACTGGGACAGTTGAATATAAACGTTTTAATTTGGGTATTTAATGACATAGAGCGTGTTTCAAGCGACTGCGCTTTCCACGCGGACGCCCCGATTCTAACGTCAGACAAACTTTTTCCGTAAGATAATTCGATAAAGAGTTTAACCTTTCTACCGAAATAAAACAAGTTATGTATCTGTCACCGTAATATTGTGAAGACCGCGTGGTGTAACCACTAATGGCTTAAAATCTGTTTGATTGTATTCTATAGATTTATAGTGAAACTTCGTTCATTATAACGTTAATTGAAATTACGAATCTCTGGGCAAAGAGGTGGATTACGATAAGTGGGTTGAAGTACCAAAAAAAGCATAAATGCAAACTTGTCTAGTTTGTTCACAATGAATCGACAAATTCATATCTAACCGATTTGAAACCTTTAGATTACAAACACGCGGTTTTTATAATATAAGCAGTGATATATCCACACGTAAAAGACGACCGCAAAAAACATTTTAAATTTTTTGATTGCTAACTGCATGAGAATTTGGGTCCTGGGGATGTTCGATAATGCGTGATAGAATTGATTTTTAATGATACTATGCTTAAATATGCATTAGTTCACGGATTCAGGAACAATATTCGAAGGCATTTGTCGCTTTCAGAGACTTTCAAAGACAGAATGTGACAAATCAGCTGCTTTTACTAGTTTCTTTTATCTTTTTCTGTTCAGTATTTTTTTATGTTTAAAACAAGTGTTTAAATCATTGTTTAAAACACTGAAAAAAAACCTATTTAAAACATGTTTTAAAACGTTTTGTTTTAAACATGTTTAAAACATACATAAAAAACATATACCTACTTACACTTTTATTTATTTCATACAGTTTTTTTGCCAATTTAACCTATTTTGCAATATATTTGAGATTGTGCCGCCTTTGTGGGACGGCAACATCTTCCGCCGGAATCGAACGATTATTTTCGACTTTTGGATTGGTGCACTCAAAAACACGCAACCGACTTGGCACAGAGAAGGCAGCAAAATTAGTCACGATCATGAGAGCGCTCAATCCGAAAGAAAAATTAACTGTGGACGAATTAGACGACTTAGATGTAGCTGACGAAGAATAAGTGGAGTAGGATAGATATGGATGGAAGGTGAAATGAAACATGTTGATTTTTCTTAAGTAAGTTATTACATTAATAATTAAAGATTAGTAGTTAAAAATTATTACAATAAATACTTCCAATTTATTAGATTTATTGATGTCTATAAAACCCTTTTATTGTTTTCTTTTGTATTTTTTGAAGTGAAAACTTCTTTAGCGCCGTTGAGCACTTTTGTGGGATGGGGGAAAAATGTGAAACTCGCGTCAGGACACGTGGGCTGATCGAAAAACCGTAAGACGGTTGGCGAAATTATGGATGTAAGTTGATTTTTCTGAGAGATAAACTTTTTAATGTAATTTAATATAATATAAATTGTAATGTTTGTGTACGATAGCGCAATAAATAAATATTGTATTCTATAAAGATATATTATTATTATTATTATTATTATTGTATTATTATTATTATTGTATTATTATTATTATTATTGTATTCTATCACAAAAATGATAGTACTTTTATATTGATAATAAGAGCAATTCATTCAAAATTATTCCCTAACTATTCCAAAAAATCACAAATGCACAACGTTGATATTCAAGTTTTCACTTCTGCCGGCACTCCCGGAGTGCAATTTTTTTTTATAACAAGAAGTGTTTTAAACTATGTTTAAAACATGTCAATTTCAACATAATAATAAAAAAGATTAAAACATGTTTTAATTGGCATATGTAGAAGAATGATACCTAAATTATTTCTTACTAATGTTGTCTATGTATGCTGTTGGTGCATATTTAGTAAAATAAAATAAATATAGTTTGTATCTATAGGTACTTACGTATGAGGGTAAGAACAAATAATTATGTTCCAAAGTTAATACTGTTGCTAGGTATACTTTCATGTCCACTACTGTATCATTGTTCCACCATTGACAGGACTACGATCAGAATCCTAATCCCTAGATTAATCCGCAACAACAGTACCGTTACAATGAGTTACGACGGTTTTACTCTAGCGCCGACGTAAAAAAAGTATATGGAAAATTGAACAGCGCCACCAGCGGTCACTAGTAGAACTAAAATATGACACAAAAAGTAACGTCGTCGCTAGCGACTAAAATCGCAGTAAACTCATGGTATGGTAACGGAACAAAACATCACATCAAGTTGCACACTATGGCACCTTATACTGTTGTATTTAGAGGCGATTGTGCAATGAAAATGTGAAGTTTAATACTCTCATAGAACGTGTTTCCAATCGATGCAAAATATGTTTGCGGTTTTAGACACGGATTTCGTCCCAATCTAGAGTTTGGCTAAACTTGATAATTTCGAATTGGATTAGATTAGTCGGACTAATTGGCGTTGATTAAATATTATCAAGCGGAGTTATCAATTAATATTATGTATTAAGTAATTAGATAAAAAGTGAATAGCTTTAAATCAAAATTAAAAATGATTTTTTATCACTGCAATTGAATTTTGATTGTTCACAGGTTTTAAATTAAATATTTTCTTACAAATATTTTTTAAATGAGGAGGTACGTTGAAAAACTCAGGTAACGGACAAAGCCTTGAGAATCAGTAGGCTCAAGTGGTAATAGCTCAAAGAACTGACGGCCGTTGGGGCAGAAAAGATCTAGATTGACCTTTCGACCAAAGACGCAACGTAGGACGTCCACCGACAAGATCGACAGACGACTTTATAAAGATCGCGGGGACGAACTGGATGCGGACCGGTTGTGATGGGTCGCTGTGGAAAACCGTGGGGAAGGCCTATTATCAGCAGTGGACGTCCTTTGACTGAAAATGATGATTTTTTATCTTTATTAAGCACAACACACAATTAGATTAATGGTATAATCTTAAATATTACTATGAAAGTTACTTATAATGTAACCAGCACCATTGTCCACAGATAGGTATAAAAAATAATATTAAAACATGCGACAGTTGGGCAAACAGAGCAATTGAGGTGTAATGTTATTTAACAAAATTTAAAACATATTTATTTGTAAACTAATCGCACTCGAGAACACGAAAAGCCGTTCTAAAGTTTGCAAGTGAGCAGGTGATGATGGTGATATATTTTAAACAGTTTTAACAATATTACTTTTTTAATTATAACTATATCATCCATGTTTTACACATAGAAATTGATAGCAATTTTGTAAATAAAATTATCCTTTAATAAACAAGTTCACTAGACTATTGCTGTCCCGTGTTCCCGGATGAAAATGCTCGCGTAATCGGATCCTTGATCGGGGATCATTTCCCGCGGGAGCGCTGCAGTTGCATCCGACCTAATTAGGATTTATACCCAGTTTATGACTAAGACATGCACTATAAACTGATACTTATGCGTAAATGCGGAACAAAAGGGTTGGACATAATAAAAGTACGATCCTTTACAGAACTTTAACAACACTTAAAATACTGACTAAAATGCTTGTATGTTAGCTTGAAAATCATGCACCGACTCCATAATAATTTATTTCTCTTAAATAGAAGACAAATCCGTTGTTTTAAGCTTTTGAGACAGCTTTCTGAAGTCGATTTTTAAAAAAAACATATCGCAATAGTAGATTGTTATACAAGGGGAGAGAGTGACCCATTTCACTCGAGAAGTTCTTGGCGCTCGAACGGAGTGAGAGCGCTAATAATTCGAGAGTGAAATGGGTGCTTTCACCCAAGTATGTATAATATTTTTCATTTCGACCGTGAGGAAAAATAAATAATTTTATTTAGATATTATGTTGTTGGCGAGAGATGAAATCTCAAGTTTTTACATGACATATCAGTTTGTTTACTGTTGTTATACATAAAACACAAGATTAGTAGGACAATAAAGGCACGGAAGACAACAGAGTACTACATAAAACGCGGAAGATATCAAATATTTCAAATCATTGTTAAAAATATCGATCTATATTTTCTCACAGTCAATAATAATAGGAGAAGAACGCAACCTTGCGAAAACAAGGTTACTTGTCACCAAAACTACCACAGATTATGTCAAATTCCAGGTAAGATTTTGCCTTCTGAGATAGTGCTATGAATGACAGCTAAAGGTGGGAGTGAGTGAGAAGATTAATGAACAACAAAGATGGCGGCAAGTAAACTAAAAAAACTAAAAAAAGTCAAAGACAAACAAAATGTGACAATTTAAAATGAAAAAAAGTGACACTATGTATGGCGGGAAACCGAAATATATTTATAGATTTTAAATTGTAAAAAATTAGACCGATTATACATTTTTCAAATCAGTGACCATAATAAACACGCTTTTAATGTTTAGCTAATCTAAAAAATATGAAAAGCTTGTTTATTTTAATAATATAATGTGAATCAATTACCTTTAGCTCCATGTCTGATCGTAGCAAATAAAATTAAATTACTTTCCACCCTAGGGATCAAAAAGCTATTTTCCACCCGTCTATCTTCACATGAAAGTTCAATTTTCCGAACAGAAGAAATGAAAAAAACTATTAGACCGATTTAGATGAAACTTACGCTGTACCCTAAGTTGAAATATACCTAATTGAACTAAAAGAGAATTATCTAGCTATGATTTCTCGTTTTCGAGAAATCCGTGGACAAACACGTGCTTGGAAGTCTTACTAGATCAACATACTTAAATATTATAAAATTCAAACGATATCACTTTAATTATTTACTTTTTGAAGTTGGTAGAGTCAAAAAGTGACTCTTTTTACCGACTTCAAAATACTTAATAAGATTATAAAAATGACACTATTATGACAATGCAAACACTTTTATTCTAGTTAAACCTATATAATAAGGCTCAAAGAAATGAGATTACAGAGCATTTGAATTCCGCTTGAAATTGAGGCTGAGGTCTCACGGCATAAATAATAAGCTGCTAAGCTTTTCCTACGTCAACTATTCACAAGTCTATGTCGACTAAGCGTAAGTGTGTGGCGGGCTTAACTAGCACACCCAATTGATGACACTGAATGCAGAAACCACTCACAACCGGTTGCTGTGGAAAACCGTGGGGGAGGCCTATGTTTATCTGTGGACGTCCTTTGGCTGATAATGATTATGATGATTGCGGTCAGCGGGTCAGCATCGGATGCTCTTACATCAGCAGTAGCGCCGCTGTTTTTATGTATGGAATCAGCAGTGCGACTGTCGCGCGATCGTCGCACTGCTAAGTCATCTAAATATGAAAACACTTTAATAGTCACGTGCAGAGGCACGCACTGGCGAGTATTGCTTCCGCAAAGTGCGTCAGTTTTATAATACAGTTTAGATAACATGACATGTTTGTTGTTTTGAAATTATTTTTATGCTTATTCATTTTCGTTTACACGTTTCGTCTATGAAATAAGCGTCTGACTGCTTTATATAGCATTTCTATTATATAAGAAACATGTGGACGAAATACGAAGAAAACTATAGATACCTATACTACTTATAACTAATGTTAATTTTATTTTGGACCCGCCATTGTACATTCCTCCTGTAATTTGTGTGAGAGCTTTAAAATGACTTTGTATACACTATTAGATATTGTAGATAAGATATTGTAAAATACAAAACAAGACTTGTGGTACCTGGTACTTCGGACTTATCAAAAGTAATCTACTCGTATGTCATGTCAAGCATTGTTGCCAACTAATCGTAAGTCTGCGAGCGGCCTTACAGCAAATTAGTCACGCGCAGACACGACGCGAGGTCGCAATATTCGCTCTTTGCTGCACCAGCTAAGTACGTTAGTTTTGTAATGTGGTTTACAAGGCAAAATTAATATAAAGAGGTAGTTGTTTACACTAACAGTTGAATACGTTCCGCGTACTGACATTTTTAGCAAACTTTTATGAAATAACTTTATTATGCTGTCTCGACGAAATTCAGTTAGGTATTCAAATACAAGTCTAATAGGCGTTTTGCTTGCCGACAACATTAACTTTAGTTTCCGATTTTTCTATGCATAGAAAAATGTTAAAAATGAGTTTTCAATTAAAATATGCGATATAAATTTATAGAAAATCACTGTGTCCAAAGTAGGTGAGGAAACCCAAATTGATAACAGCGCTGGCAGTGACAAAACATTGACCACATCGGCGGACTTCTGTCACCATTTAGCTAGCTAGCTATTTTAGTACAAAAATTACGAATCAGTCCATAATAGTTATTATTTAAATAAAAATATATAGAATAAATTAATGCTAAAATATGTCAATGTACTTTGGTTTAATTACTTTTGATAATGTCAGCCAGCTATGTATCATTTCAACGTCCTCCAATAATTTGTGAGGCTTTCGTCGCAAACTTTATTAGTTATTTTGCCTTAAGGCGCTACCCAGATTTTCAACGCGCGCACTAGCGCTATCACTTTAGTAGAAAAATCATAACTCGTTAAATAAAAGACCAATAAAAAAGCTGGTAAACACGATTGTAGTACAGGTTCTATAGTTTATTTAGTACGTTTAAATTGCTTCTAAAGTAGTTTACTGTAGTTAGAGTTAGAAAAACAGCTAAATAAGTTATATGTATAACAAAAAATACTAATTCGTAACGGTACTTATTTGCGACTATTTTTTCTCACTCGACATGCCTATCTCACGCCAAGTTCTCAGTTAGTTACGCCGTTAGTTAGTACCCCAAAGCATTCACATGGTGCATGCGAAATTCGCATAACGTCTTGCTTATGCTTTAGAATGTTTTTAACACTCACAGTGTCATATTTTATATTCATAAAGATGAAATAAGAAACCAAAAATTTGCGCACGGGCGGGACTTGAACCAGCAACCTTTTGGCAAACCGGGCCAAACGCTCTTACCAATTGAGCTACCGTGCTGTTAGTCCGACCCTGCGAAATTTGTGGTCTGCGAAATTGGTAAGAGCGTTTGGCCCGGTTTGCCAAAAGGTTGCTGGTTCAAGTCCCGCCCGTGCGCAAATTTTTGGTTTCTTATTTCATCTTTATGAATATAAAATATGACACTGTGAGTGTTAAAAACATTCTAAAGCATTAGATAGCGAAGCGACATCAATTTCCAAGTTGAATTTATTCTGTAAAGAATAACTGCTTGGGCCATCTGTTTCATAAACAGACGGCTAGATGGCGCTAAGCGTCACGCAACTGACGTTTACATAAGAGAACACAAATTTCGCAGGGTCGGACTAACAGCACGGTAGCTCAATTGGTAAGAGCGTTTGGCCCGGTTTGCCAAAAGGTTGCTGGTTCAAGTCCCGCCCGTTTCTTATTTCATCTTTATGAACGTCTTGCTTTCACATAGCTACATATAATATATCCTTGTCAGTATCGCTCAGCCGCATCGCTGCCGCATGCGAATGCGTTGGTGTAAAGTCGACAGCACATCAGGTTACCCACTATTGTTGCAAACTAGCCCATATTACAACTGCATTAGATATCGCAGTGATTACTTGTACGTACTAACGGCAAGTGTCCTTCTGGTCGCAAGTCTTTGCCGGGCCTAACCTCTCTAACAATTAGTCACGTATTCATCGCGCGGAGTTGTGTCCACACGTTGGACACGAGTTAGTGGTGGTACCGAAATGTGGGTCAGTTAAAATAGTTGAACTCGTAAAATTTTGTCTTTCATAGCTATTCCGAGGTCAGGTAACTAGATAATTATAATCTGTATTATAAGCAGTTTCATATGTTATTATCGTTCAGGATAAAAAACTGTGACAGTGTTGGACTACGTTGCGCTTAGTTTCATATTTGGCGTCAACAAGATGTAGTTTGCACATTATTTGCAATCCATTGCTTGATTGTTGACCTGTGCTACATTTTAGTGTGTCACTCTGTGTGTAGGCGACGGAGCCAAAGATGCAAATAAATACGTAAAAAGTAAAAGTAAAGTTAGCCTGTAACATCCCACTGCTGGGCAAAGGCCTTACCTCATCTATGAGGTAGTTGAGCCATACTCCACCACGCGGGCTCAGTGCAGGTTGGTGGAGGGGTGTTTGCAAGGCAAGCGACTAACCCTGCTGTCAGATGTTTTCAAGCCGCCCATAAGACCTCTGACTAGGCTTAACGACTAATATCAACCGATATTAGCCGGGACCGACGGCTTAACGTGCCTTCCGAAGCAGGGAAATGCTCGTGATGTACGTCACTTATATGGTCGGAATGGTCACCCATCCAAACACGACCGCGCCGTAGGCTGCTTCACTTCGGTATCACTACCAAAGCGCTGCTACCACTGCGCTACGAGCATCTAAAAATAAATAAATAAATACGTAGATAAGTAATAATAAACTGCAATATACTAATGTAGCTGTGATAACTTTTATGTACTGGACGCTACTAGAATAAACAGTCTAATAAACAGAGACCAAGATAAAACTTATTTCCCATATCTGTAAGAAAACAAAGGTCAAGTAATCGTAACGAGAAGATCTGCTCTTATAGCTTTCAAACAATTGGTCACGTACTGTCCATGACTTCAGTTAGCCTTTGTGCGACCATCCCACTGCGGACGAAGCTATAAAGTGCACAGTGGACAGAGGTTAATTAATGGACTCTACTATAACTAAGGAAGTAATTGAATTGCTTGTTTCGGTTAGACAATATTTTTATTTCTTACTATAGGCTCACTAAGCTGAGATTTGAACTCGGTTCATTATCTTATCCATCTTTATTTTTCTTCACCTCCGTGGTGTAGTGGCTAAGCACGCTGGTCTTATGGCCTCGCCGCTCCGAGATCCCGGGTTCGATTTCCGGTCGGCTCCATATAGAAATCAAAATTTTCTATATTGTACCACACCACAACACCCAGACCCGAGGCAATATAGAAAATTTGATTTTTGATCAAAAAATATAGAGCTCTAGAGTCAACCATTTCAACGTTATTCTTAAACCCCTTTTAAGCTGAAACACGGCATCAAAAACAAGATATAAAGCTCGGCGTATTAAGAACAAAAGCTTTTATTAACTAATAACTCCTGGTTTTGTGCAAATCTGGCAAGATTTTCCGTTTTTGTTCCTCAACTCAAAGACAAAAGACAATTATTTCGACTGTATCTGTTGCGAACGGCCACGAAAGTTTTTGTTTTATTGTGTCTGTTTTACGGTTGTCCTGAAAATATAGCCTTTATGAAAAAATGCTTTGACACGCCTGCGGCAGACATTTGTCAGGGATAATGAGGGTCAGTGACATAGTTCTTGAGATCTATAACTTTGTGACTAATACGAAAAGCATAAAGTCTACGTATGATATATTATTTGGATTTTTCGTCCTGATACGACATCTTTGAGGTGTATAAATTGCACTTGTAAAAAGAAACTTTAGCAAGCTTGCAAAATTCAACATGCTTGCTAATGTGACGGTGGCCGAGTATAGGCATATAGGCATACGCCCGGATAGCGAAAGACACGGGGTTCGATTCCTTGTCTGTCACAGCCAAAGTTGCTTTCTGCAAGTGCTATTTAATGTAATCGATTGAATTTGCCTCAATTATTATTGTATTTAACACGGCCAGAACTTCTACCATTTTCAATGTTTTTAACCTTTAATCCACAATAAAGATTTTTATGATTTATGACGTATATCACGAGCGTTTCCGTGCTTCGGAAGCCCGCTTGCGTTGCTTGCTTAGATATTTAGATAGATCGGTTGGAATGGGCGGCTTAATAACATATGACAGTAAGGTTGATCGCCGTGCAAACACCCCTTCACCAATCCGCTCTTAGCCCAAGTGGTGTAGTAAAGCTCGTACCACCTCACACTTAAAGTTGAGGTCTTTGCCCAGAAGTAGGATGGCTACAGGGTAACTCTACTTTAAATTACAATATTTTTACCTTTTTAATTAGTCGTCGCTGGTCTTGAAGGGATACCTTTTTTATCACCAACGAACTAGGTGTTTGGGGTCAAATTATTTTAAAGAAGGCGTGGTAATAAGTTAGTGTAATAAGGGTTAGACCCTTAAGACACTGCGACTTTTAGCAGCGATGCAGTCACGTTTCTGCATCGATGCTAAATTACATTTGTTCATTGCGTGAGTCGCGTGTTTTCAAAACGGAAACGCGCGACTGCATCGATGCTAAAAGTCGCAGTGATAAGTCGAAGATACAATCATAAACCTACATGACGAATTACATGAGAAATTCTCGCCAGATATCAGACCAAAGTAGTTTTCGTGGCTTATTCACAAGTTCACTCACAAAACTATTAAGTATGCTGGTATTCCCACCTCTTACCCTCGTACACGGCGCAAATTCAGTGGAGCACATACATAAAATTGGATATAATATAGCTTTCTGGGCTAAGGGTTCTATTGGGCTCCAAGGTGTAATTATCCGATACTTCCCCAACTTACATAATATCCCGTAGTTTGGAACAAAAACATGCCGTTTGTGAGAGTACGTATTGTGTTTCGGAGTTAAAGGTGTGCTGCGGATGATCTTTTGAAAAAGCTGGCTATCGCATTAATTTATTTATCTATGGCGAAAATTAAAAAAAAAAATTGTCGGTAAGTGATAAATATGGTGTATGGATAATTTTATGAACTTGAGATAAATAAATAAAAGTTTTTGATTTGACTAAACATGGGCAACCATTTTTGACGCTTTTACGAAGCGTACTTACGCTTATGTGAGTAATTCGATGCCATGTATTGAAGACCTTTTGCATGCTTTGAGTAAGCCGACAATTTTGCTTATAAACCTGTTCGTGTTTGGAGTTGGTACTGATTATCTAGATAAGTTTATTAATATTCTATCTTAATGGTTTAGAAAGTTTTAATACTCATTTTTGTATTCTTATTATAGATGAAATAAGAAACCAAAAATTGCGCACGGGCGGGACAATCGAACCCGCCATCTCTGGCTAACCGGCCCAAAGCCCTTTCCAATCTAAGTGTATTTTATATCTAAGCTGGTTACACACGCATGAGGTCTTATTTTGTATTAATCCGACTTACATTATTCATACGCATCAGACACACTCACCAAAAGAAAAAGTGTGAGCAAATATTGTAACGTTGTATATTTTTGTCTAAGATCTCGTGAAACGAAAAGCTAAATGGATGTAGGACTCCAGTCCATAGTCGTGAAATTTGTGCATATAGATATGACGGATGCTGACACTGACATTTGTCAAGTGTGACAGCTGCTGTTTTGCCGGTTCCGCCACTGTTGGTCGTGCGTCGGAGTGGAACGTGTGTGAAAATGTAAAAAAAAATTGATTACGGGGCACGCTCCAATTATTTGGTAGTTTGATAGTTATTCCTGACGCCGCCAACATGTCAATTTGGATGAATTAATTTCGAAAATGATTTGATATAAATGACTGGAAAATGGTCTCAAACAGAATAATTAGCATAAATGTTTAGTAATCAATTCAAAATTTATATGGCGAGCCAGCTGTTGCAGGTTTCGCTTTTGATATGTGTCTGTAAGTTGTACAGTCACAATTTGGTGATCATGTTGTAACCTCAGTGACCTTACTTAGACCTTATTTGGATTATTTTTGAAGTCAGATTTTCCTGATGTATTGATTTGCTTCTTGTCTGCTGTTTTGAGGATGGATCGGTATCGGTGAAATTTTGGGGTAACGTTGCAGAGTTGTTTGTAGTTTGATGCAACAAAGATTTGAAATAGTAACCTCCGTTGAAATCCAAGGTTGGTTTTCCTTGTATTTATTTTGACTTTAGTGAAAAGTGGGATAATTTAGCTATTAATTTAAGCAGAACTTAGGAATCCCTTTGAGGATAAATTTTAAAATTAATTAGGAAATTAAAAACTTAAATTGGTGGTTTATCTTTATCTAATTAGAAATTTGTGAACATAAAGATTTGTAATAGTATAGATATAACCTAGTCTCTACTGAATTCTGAGCTATTAAGTTTTGTATTTGATTTTCTTGAAGGTGTTAAAAGGTAATTGTGAAATAGCAAATTTGAATAAACTTTTGTTGCCAAATGCTATTCCCGGATTTCTTTATTTCATTCAAATATTAGTACCTTTTAAACACCCTTTGTCCACACTAGCCGGGAGTGACTGTGACAATATACCGTAACTTTCACAAGGAGCTTGGAGCCCGCAAATAAATCACTCATATGGCGTGTGATTTTTGTTCGAAAAATAATTAAATATCAATTGAAATCACGCGAAATAGAGACGTTAGTACTCACCAAATTTATTTACCGTTTTTAAAATCACTCCCGTATGAAATTATACTTGCTTTCATTGAAAAATCGGATGATAATCAATTAATATCACGCACCATCTTGACGCGATTGATAAAAAAATAAGAGCCCTGGTCTTTAAAACCACTGAAATCGGGTTACTTTATCATCTAGCACACCAGACAACTGGTAATCTGATTGCGGGCTCACCTTAAAATGTTTATGAAAGGCATCTGCTATCATAACATGGCTATGAAAGCTCCCCGACGCTCTCTGAAGCGCTGGCCTTTTATCGAACGACTTGGTTTTGTTTCAAAATGTAGAAAACTTTATTGGAATGGTGCGTTCATTTGTCTGTATTTAAAATCCGCCTAGAAGTCGGTTCACCATAAATAGTAACCAAGGTTACGTTGCCACTTAGCATTAAACCACTAGAGTACCACTAGATAAATATATAAATGATTGATTGATTATAGAGTCTGTTGCCGTAAATTTCTTTAATGCTAAAAAGTCTGAAATACGCATAATAATTTTAGCGTTGGAAAACAAGCAAAATATTGACGTTAGTACTCACAGAATTTGGTTATGATATTTTAAATCACACTCGTGTGAAATCATACTCATTTTTATTGATAAATCGGGCATTAATCAATTAATATCACACGTCATCAAGACCCGAGTGATTAAAAAATAAGGGCCCTGGTCTATAAAACCACGGCTATAAAGTTAAGTTACCACTTAAACGCATTTGTCTTACGGAGTTTTCAAGGGCCGTTTTGACCACGCTCGCAGTTTTAGGGTTAATACTCTTTGATGTCTGGTAAAATGGCTAAGAGTGTCGTTAAATCCAGATTTAAAGGCAGATTACAGCGTTTAATTTGAAGAAGTTACATATGAGGCTTACAATACAAAAAAACAAATATAATTATTGTTTTCTTGTATTGTAAGCCATATCTGTAACTTCTTCAAATAACAAGAGTTTGATTCAGATTTTTGATGTAACGACACAACCTTTGAACACGGTCTTTGGCTGGTCTTAGTCCATTGGTCGCTACGCGCTGATTATGGAGTATGTATTAATTTACATTAATAATATTCACGGCTTGTTTGATTCACTTGCTCCTTATAAGTTTCTTTTAACTTTATCTGATTATCACTACTTGACGTTCCATATTTAAATCTTTGTTGTTTAGAGTGCTTATTTGTTGATGGTGAAACATACTTTCACTATTGCGTAAAAGCATAAAATTAATATTCCTATCGGAATAGAAGGACAAGTAAAAGCTGCCAAATGAAACCGATTTAAGATGTCAGTAACTAACATAAGTAAGTAACATTTGTAGCTTTAAATGAGATAACCTTTCGATCAGGTGATTTATAACAATGTTCCTAAGTTTAATATAGTAGTTTACTGTATGATAAACAGTCGACACAAAATGTTGAACATGCAGCTCTAGTGTAAAACTAAATGTTATTTCATTATACAAAATATTCGTCGATATACATTCCCTGTGATATTCTATCTTTATTTTTTACGTAAATTAACGTTTGTAGAATAGAATAATCAAACTGCGTACTTTAAATTGGAAGCGCATTGGTAAATATAAGTCGTATATTAAGAGGCTTCGATTTGGACTAATCTACCTGATAAATGATTATTTGTTGGGGTTATGCCGCTGTAATGCATAACAATCAATCACCGATCAAGTCACCATGTTTCAGACGCATTATTTCTCCAAAATATACACAATTTCACTTTTAAATATAAAAAATCAAATGCACGTAACTTTCAGCGAGCTTCTGCAGGGCAGTCAACTGTTTGACATCTGCCAAAAATGGTTCTGCTACCCATCTCTTTTTATCACACAGTTTGCTGCTAGTGACATCTCGCTTTTGTCGTTCTATTCCAAAGGGATAATAATTTTATGCGTAAAAGTCGCAATAACGTCATCATATAAAAACAAAACACTATCGCAATATATATAGCAATGCGGGTCGACTGTTATTGAATAGTCAGTTAAAAATAAACTGGGCTTCAGCAGCGGAACACCGAGTATCCGCTTCAATCAAATCCTCAGTTTGACGCTGATATTTTTATCATTTACTGGATGTGGTAAGGGAAAAAGTGAGGCCAGCTGTGTCAAATGGCACATCGTGGTGTAGTACTTAAGCACGCTGGTTTCAAGGCGTCGCCGCTCCGAGGTCCTGGGTTCGATTCCCGGTCGGGTCAATATACATATAGATATCAAAAATGTTCTGTATTGTCTCGGGTCTGGGTATTTGTGGTACCACCGTTGTGCCTGATTTCCATAACACAAGTGCATTAGCAATTTACTTTGGGATCAGAGCAATGTATGTGATTGGTGTTACATATATTATTATAATAATATTATATACAAAAAAATACTTACATCATTTACTTGAAATCTAGATAAAAGGGCAAAGCATGCAATAGTGGTAAATGATGAACATGTAATGAAAAACGTTAAAGAACCAGTATTTTTTGACTAAACGAAATCTTAATAGCACCTGGATAATTCAAAAGACGTCATGTAATCTATACTAATATTATAAAACTGAAGAGTTTGTTTGTTTGAACGCGATAATCTCAGGAACTACTGAACCGTTTTTTTTGTGTAAGTTAGCTTATTTATCGAGGAAGGCTTTAGGCTATAGTGCCTTATGCTGCGACGGGAGGGGAGGGAGCAAACTCATATCGTGCTAAGTCGCGGGGGACCGCTAGTGATTATCATAAGTGTGATGATCAGACTAACTAAAGAATGCATGTCTTAAATCGCACAGAAACAATGGCTTTCAATGACAATCAACAAACACTGGATTTCTTTCTTTTTGTAAAAAAATGTTCTCGATAGGTATGACAGGATATTCCTTTTGACGACCCGTCTGGTGTAGTGGTCGAGAAATCGCCTACTACACAGCGGGTTGCGGGTTCGATCCCCGCACAATACCAACATTTGCATGAACATGTCTGTTTGTATTGGTCTGGGTGTTTTCTATGTATATCATGTATATATTCACAAACAAAACGTATTTAAGTATTATATCCGTTGTCCGGCACCCATAACACTAGCTTTGAGTAGCTTACTTTGGGACTAGATGGCGATGTGTGGGAATGTCCAAAGGATATTTATTTATACCTATTATAACCGTAGTACTGAATGGACTATCATGTGTTGTAACTTGCATACCACCTCACTTACAGGTGGTCAATGGTCTCATCCAGCAAATCTATTTAATTGTCAATGTTAGACGGAGTGTCGATATGCGAGTACGTAGCCAGCTCGAAACTGCTAAATTCGGGGATTTGACTTTCATTAAGTGCGCTCTAATCCGCTGGGCTATTACCTACCTCAATCGTTTTGCACTTCTTTTTGACGACATCATGACAGTATTTTTATTTAAATATCCAAAGCAAGCACTCAGACCCTTTACTCACGGCGATTTTTAGCAACGCGCGTCAACATCGCTACCGAATCGCTGCTTAAAGTTTCTGTATAATTAAAGGGTCTAAGGCCCATACTTGACCACGCGGGCTCAGTGCATATTGCCGGAGAGTTGTTTGTAAGGCAAGCGACGAACCTTGCTGTCAGATTTTATCAAGCCGCTTCTGACTAGGCTTTACGACTCATGTCAACTAAAATATTAGCCGGGACCAATTGTATCGTGCCTTCCGAAGTACGGAGAGACGCTCGTGATATACGTTATTAAAATGGTTGATATTGTCACCCATTCAAACACGATTGCGTATCACTACCAAAGCGCAGCCACCATTGCGTTACCAGCTACTCAAAATGTGCTTTACCAAATTTATGAAACGGCCTGTTGTAGCTACTTCTTTCTGCATACTGTTAGACGGATTTCCGTGTTGCCAACCCTGCAGTAGACTACACTAGCGTACATACAGTGTGACAGGCATCTTCTGGCCAATAGATGGTATCGACCGGGGGGCACTTCTTCTTCTTCTTCTTCTTTCGTGTCGGCAAGAAACGGGCTAAATCTTACTTGCCCAGAAAGCGGCTACTGTGGTAGCCCTCTGGTTACAGACAAGTAAGTCTTCACGCGAGCAGGTGGTCGGGCACGCGGGACAGTTAGTGAGGTAGGCCATGGTTTGCAGGGGCTCTCCACATTCACAGCTGGCGTCTGCGCTGCTTGAGTACCCCCACCGACACAGGTTGTCTTTACTCCGACCAACCTGGGTCCTAAGCCTATTAAGACTTCTCCAGGTTGGCCAAGGTTCCTTATAGCCTGGAGGCAGATTTTCATCGGGGGGGTACAGTGAGTGTGGGTACTCGCTTGCCCATAGCCTGCACCTAATGTCAGTTGGGGTTTCGTCGGTAGGCTGTGTAGATCTAAGGAAGCTTTTGCGGCTTCGCAACTGACCTGTAGCGGGGGAGAGCCCGTAGAGTGGATGTCTAGGGTCACTTTCTTGTTTTAGTTTTCAAGCGAACATGTCACTTCTCTGCGGACTCTGGGTGGAGCTATTCCCGCGAGAGGAAACAGCATACCGACCGGGGTTGGTTTAAGACAGCCAGTCACTATGCGACAGGTGTCGTTCAGCTCTGCGTCCACGTCTCTGGTATGTGCTGACCTAGCCCACACTGGACATGCGTATTCTCCTCCTGAGAAACACAAAGCAGTAGTGCGCATAACCGTTGGGTTTGCTCCCCAGTTAGTAGAGGAGAGACGGCGCAGTAGGTTATTGCGGGAACTAACTTTTTGTTTTGTGTTTCTGCAGTGGGTCTTGTAAGTCAGAGAGCGGTCCAGTGTCACTCCCAGGTATCTAGGGAAGTTACAGTGTTGGATGGCGATGCCTTTCCAGGAAATGTTCAGCTCCCTGTTTGCCTCGCGGTTGCGTAGGTGGAAAGCACACGATTGGGTCTTGCTTGGATTGGGCCTTAGAGCGTTATGCTCGTAATATTCATGGAGGTTTTCCAACGCAAGGTTCAGTGTTCTTTCCACGGTTTCGAAGGTCTTATCTTGGCAAGTTAGTGCAAGATCATCAGCATATATATCTCGCTGAGTGTTAGGGTGGTGAGGCTGATCATTTGTGTAAACGTTGAATAGAAGTGGTGCCAGGACGCTTCCTTGGGGAAGGCCGTTTTTCTGACATCGCCATCTGCTCTTCTTTTCGTGTAAATGGACACAGAAGCGGCTGTTGCGAAGGAGCTCACTTAACAGTGACACGAAAGTGGGATCGTTTGTGGCACTCGATACTTTAGACAACATTTTTTTTATATTAACTGTATCATACGCTGCTTAGAGGTCGACAAAAACAGCACCTGTGACCATACCCCGCTCAAATCCGTCCTCAATGAATTGAGTGAGGTTAAGCACCTGACTGGTGCATGATTTTCCCGGCCGGAATCCGGCCTGTTCTGGGATGAGAGTAGGGTCAATGATAACTGTGAGTCAGTTGAGAATTAGTCGCTCGAAGAGCTTGAGAGTATGGCACAGGAGAGAAATTGGTCTGTAGCTCTTAGGGTCAGATGGAGATTTCCCAGGTTTTAGTAAGGCCACAATTTTCGACTTCCTCCACAGTTTCGGGATCTTCGCTGATACCATGCACGTGTTAAATAAACTAAGCAGCCAGGATGTAGCCACTGGTCCCAGGTGTTTCAGCTGTTCGACTGTGATATCATCCAAACCAGCAGCTTTGCCGCTTTTGAGTTCTTTTATGCTTATGATGATATCAGTGAGTGTGAAAGGCAAGCTGATGTTGTTGCATGTCTGTTGCGAATGTTGGGCTGATCTTGGTGTTTTAGGGAGTCTTCCAGTAGGCTTTCCATTAAGCATAAGCTGGTGCGCTACTTGATTGGCTGTGGTTTGACCCGGCAATGTTGGGGGGGGGGGGGGCGGGTCGTTTGTCAGTTTTTGTATAATTGACCACGCTTTCTTGCTATTGTGCGTCATATCGATAGACGTGACAGTATTCATCCACTTTTCTTTCCTACTATCGCCTACCAGACGAATAAGCTCTTCTCCGATCGTGATGGTCTGTTCAGAGAAGGGGTCCTCTGCGAAGACTGCCTCATATTGAGTTAGTAGGGTGGAAGCTTCTGATGTCAAGCCTGGGACGTATAACGTGCGACAGCCTCTGGGTATGGTCTGCCGAGATACTGACCAGATGACCCTTACAAACTCGTCGTAGTTTTGAGGTACAGGCGGTAAGTCGAGGAGCTGTTGGTCCACTTTTTCAGAGAAGCTGGTCCAGTCAGCTATGGCAAAGTTGAACCGTCTTCTGAATGGGACCTGTAAAGGTCTCACAGTTGCCACCACCTGGATCACCACAGGCCGATGCTGTGTTTTAGGTATTGGGAAACACAGTTGTTTGGTACATTGTGGTCTTATGTTCGCGCTGCAGAAAGCGAGGTCCGGATTATAGCCGCGACGCCAACGGCAGCTGTAGAATGATGCAGGGAGTTTGGCACTGTGGATGAGTTCCAGGCCGAGCGAATCTGACCATCGCTCTACAGCCTCTCCGCTTGAGTCACTGACTGCATATCCCCAGGTGGTACTGTGACTATTAAAGTCGCCAAGTATTAGTTTAGTACGGTGATTATCAAAGTTCTTGGTTTTGATAAATCTGAAGTCATTATTTGGGGGCTTATAGACAGAGGTCACCGTACAGTTTCCGATGTCGACGGTGATAAATTCTATCGAACCCTCTGATATGCAATCTGCTGCAAGAACTGTGATGGATGGTTTTGCAAAAACTGCGCTGCCATACTTTTTGTGCTTAATTTCAGCGATAAGGACCATACCTGCTATATGTGGTCTTTGTTGGTCAGAGCCACGGTGTGTTTCTTGGACACACAGAATGTCGCATGAGTGCCTCTGACAGAGTCTGGATAATAAGATAGACTTGTCATCTGAAAAGCCTTCGATATTAATCGTGATGACAGTCAGGGCTGGTTCTGAAAAGAGCCTTTTAGTTGGTCCTGAAAAGGACCGTTTTGGGGGCCCTTGATAGGGCTGGTTTAGATTGCATGGATCGCCCATTTGCCGTGGTAAAAAGATTCACCAGCCTAGCCACTCCGTTACGGTGGCTAGCTGTTTCCAGGGTGCGCCGCGGGGAGGCTCTTTTTATGCACCCCTGGGGGGCACTAGCATAGCTTGATTCAGGGAGTCTATTTATTTAAAAAAAGTTAGCCTGTAATGTCCCAATGCTGGGCAAAGGCCTTAACTCAACTATGAGGTAGTTCGAGCCATACTTTACCACGCGGGCTCAGTGCGGGTTGGTTGAGGGGTGTTTGCAAGGCAAGCGACTAACCTGCTGTCAAAGAGTTTAGCTCGACGGTATTTAAAACAGTCATTTTAATAGTTTACAAAGAACACGCACAAAAATAAAACAAAAGGTAAAACCGAAAAAACTCATAAACATTGGTGAGATTTTGCTACACTCGATCTGGCAACCGCATTTTTGAATTTGACAGCGTTAGTTCAGATTTTTGCCGTTGGCCAAAAGAGCTGTAAGATAGATCGTGTTTGACGTTAGATCGATATTCATGAAAAAGGTATTGTCCTGCGTATATTGTACTGCATTGAATATTGTCTAATTAATAAGTTATAGATTAGGACTTCAACACACCGAGCTATTTGGACGACCCGTCTGGTGTAGTGGTTGAGAAATCGCCTACTACGCAGCGGGTGCGGGTTCGATCCCCGCACAATACAAACATTTGTGTGCATGAACATGTCTGTTTGTATTGGTCTGGGTGTTTTCTATGTATATCATGTATGTATTTACAAAAAAAAAAAGTATTTAAGTATTATATCCGTTATCTGGCACCCATAACACAAGCTTTGAGTAGCTTACTTTGGGGCTAGATGGCGATGTGTGGGAATGTCCAAAGGATATTTATTTATTTCTTAAGCCAGCGGTTCTCAATCGTTATTTAGTTACGGAACCCTTTTGGAAAGCGATATACTTAATTGACCCGTACAATATAATAACAGTTAAAAAAAATTATTTCTTTAATGAAAGTACCTACTATGTAACTTTTACTTATTATTTACTTACAAAGCAAGTATAATAATAGAAGCTATGACAAACGCAAGAAGGTATCGACGGTGGCTGCAAGTAAAATTATACGTCGCGAACGTACGTACGTCAGAACGGGCAGCAAGGGCCTCTATTTTTGAATCACTCGCCTCAAGATGGCGTGTGATATTAATCGAATAATGTCCGATTTTCCAGTGAAAATGAGCTTAATTTTATACGGGAGTGATTTAAAATAGATAATTGAATTTTATGTGTACTAACGTCTATATTTTACGTAATTTCCATAGATATTTAATTCATTTTAGAACAAACATCACACGCCATATTCAAGCGAGTGATTCAAAAATAGGTCTCCAGATCCGTTCCGTAGAAATGTTTGACTGACTGGTTTAATTCACATTTTGTTACTTACATTTATTTGTGTAGCAAAGTGCTCAAATAAATAATTATCATATTGCTATTGCTGAGGATGTTAAGTTACCTAATAACCCAGTTCGACCCGATCACATCACTTCACGTGTTATGGGGCCGGCGTTCCGTTGATTAAACTCGATACTTGATGATACTGGCGAATACCAAAATGACACGAAGTTTCAACTTAAACTAGCTAATTTATGTACTATCATGCTCAGCTAAGACCCATGGCTAGAGCTTAGTTCGTTCCTAAGCATTAGCATCGGAGTATACTGACAGGTTTTAGGTTTTATTAGTAACCCACCTTGGGTTTCACATTAAACAGTACTTACCTACATAATAAATCAACTGACTTTGCAGTTGATGGTTATAGGAAAGATGTTGGTATTGTTAACTTAGTCTTAAACTGATTACAGTCTGGTCGCAAGATATGAGTGGTATTTTGAGACCCTTAGGCTGATACACATCAGGTATGGTGTCACTTAATACCTCATGATAGCAACCCTACATTACTGAATTTGAATATTGTTTTAAGAAAAAAAATAGAACCGGCTGATGTTTGTCAGACTTGGTTTATATAATTAATGGAATCAGGCGTTACTTTGCGGGAATCCATTAAGTTGAAATTTATAAAATTATTTTGCTTTAAATTTCCGCTAAGCGACGCCCGCGCAGGCAACTAACAACACAAACCGTCACCGCGTTTAGTATTAGTTCAGGCAAATGAAGGATGCACCACCCGCCCTCCCTCAATACGCATGCGGCACAGCTGATGCAATTATTAGTACCCAACACCAACGTGCAAAATACCTCGATGCGTTTCGCCACTACACGTGGCATCGTCAGGAGATGACTTGGTTTATCTTAGACTGCATTGTCACTAAGGTGAGATCGTGGCCAAATACCTGGAAATCTATATAAATGCTTAACATTTTACAGCTATGAATACATGTAGAATTCGTTTGCAGTCTAAAAGTGACCAAATTAACTGATTTTCCTATTCATATCTTAAGTAGCGGTCCTCTGCGACTTTGTCCGCTCGTTTTGAGTTTGCTCCCTCCCCTCCCATTGCAGCGTGATGTTTTATACTGTTAAGCCTTTTTCGATGAATTAGCTATCTAACACAAAATGAATTCTGATCAGTCTGATCCTGAGATGAGGCGTTCAAACAAACAAATTTTTCAGCTTCACTTCATCATTCACCATCGTTGGAGTTGGCATGGAAAATATTCCTAATCTCAATGAAAACACACCCTTATATACAAAGACAACGAAGTAGGATGTGACGCCCCCAAGGGTTTTGTCGCAAGTATGTAATCAGCTTACAGTGTAAAGCAGCGATACTCAAAGTGTGTTCCGCGGAACCCTAGGGTTCGGCAAGAAATAAGACAAAAAAATATAACTCCTCACTTTCGTCGACCGTTCTGACAATGAATCTTACTATACCGCCACCGTCGTTACCTACTAGTGTTTTTCAATTAGTTAAAGTAACAAGAATCTTTTATCATCTATTCTAATATTATAAAGCCGAACACTTTGTTTCATTGTTTAAACGCGCTAAGCTCAGGTACTACTGGACCGATTTACGGCCGTTCCCTATATGCAAACTAAGATCAAAGATAGATAGCTATCCTCGAACTGTTGTCACCAGCTATCGACCATAATAAACAGTTTCTATATTACAGATAGGTGTTGCTTATCTCCAGTTAGCAGAAGATAGGCCACATTATCCAAGCCCTCCCTTACGTTTCGAATTACGCAGTTGTACAAAACCCTCTCAATTACGTCGCGTCAACGTTTTCACGATATTTGTGGTCATTATGATACACCAAAGATAATATTTATATAATACGTTTAAAATAATATTTATTTTTATTGCTATGTACCTAATTATATATATATTCTATTTTGGGTAAAAATATTATGTGAAGCATGCATAGACTTTACGTAAAATGGAACGTTTTTGAGCTCTGACAGACAGCTGATTGATTGACATCATACCTACGTCAATTGATTGAAAATTAATACTTTTTAGCGTAAAAAGTATTTATAAATTTTAAAATTCAAAACGACCGATTGAAAAGAAATAGAAAGTTATAGTTCCAGTTTATTTTCGCAAACGTTTCAGAATGCTATCAGTCCGGTTGCTTAGAAAAAACAATGTGTCCAGCTGGTAAACAATGTATTCAAGGAGGACTTTATTTCCATAAAATAAGTGCAGTGAGTGAGTATCAATTGTACTTTCACAAACAAGTCGTTTACGGTTTTTAAAGGATATTGACCAAAGCCGGGTCCAGATTGCGTCTTTGTAGTTTATATTTTAAAAATCTTGTTTGAATTATAATTGTACTGGTATTTTAAGGGTAACTAAGGTATTAAGTATTGAATTACTTTAGTAAAATATAACAATTACCTTCTGAATGTATTAAAATGAATGTAGGTGAGGTGCATTAACTCTGCAATCACAAAACATAACCTCAAAATGCCTAATCTGCCGTTGAATTCCTTGTAAACCTGATTATTTATCAAAAATATTTTTTGTGTGTATTCTTTCAAATATTTAGGTATGTATTTTATCCAAACATTTTGTAAAGACGCATGCTGCCGCAAAGTGTGCAGAGTTTCTATAGAGTTTTGGTCAATATCCTTTGCTTAAATACCAGTTGTTTTCATGTTATACTGATTTGTTTTATTTACTTCTTTCAGCCACAGCAAAAAGTCCACCTTCCCTTGACAAAGGCATAGATGATGATGCTGGTGGAATTATTTCAGGCTCATCGAATGCTATGCAAAGCATCGGGTACCTTCCCAGTCTCTCAGCTGTTCCCAGAGAAAAAGTTGACTGCTTGAACTTGGATTCAATATTGTTCGCCACCCGAAACTTATATGTTTTTCATAAATTGTACGAGGTAGCACCTTACATTCTACAACTACGAACACGTCAGTGACCTACATAGCAGAATCCAGCACCGTCGGAACTCACACTGGCGGCCCACCTATTAATGTATCTGTTAATATTTTAAATAAACTAATTTACTACCAATAAATCAGATATTATCCGTCCTTGTTGTTCTCATTTCCCTTCACTGCAGCAGACATCTTTATCCGTCCCTATGATCAGTTTGGGCAGTCTGTCAGACTGGTAGCGGGTTCCACCACCTACCTACCATCTTAACGCTGCTGCCCTGGATGACCTGAACGCAGCTCTCCTACCACATCATCCTTATTATATCTAAGTATCTTTTGTTAGACGGGGTTATGGCTAGGGTCAGTTTCTTAGGGTAAAGGAACATCTTCGCCACTAGGGAGAAAGTTTCTATCTTAACCTTGTGAGCAGCAGGACTTTTACATAAATAAATCAATGAAACATTTAAAACTAGTAATTTGCCAGGGTGTACAAGAGCGTTATCCTCCAAAATCCTAGGATTGAATTCTGGGGTTACTAGAGATAGTCAAACTGACTGACAGTCAGATGAAAAACATTATAGGAACGCAATAAATGTCAATTTCATACAAATGCCTATCCCTAGTAAGCTATCCGTCCTCCCATCGATAAGATGCATCCAGAGATAGTTTACCCTACTGCCAGTAGGTTTATAGAAACAAAAAATCTAAAGGTAGATAACCATTTTTAACTCTAGTAGGGCAAAACCACAGTTAGAATGGATATAGGGAACGGCCGTTAAAAAAATAGCGATAAAAAAATATTGGATAGCTTATATAACGAGAAAGGCTTTAGCCTATAAAACATCACGCTGCAACGGGGAAGGAGAGGTAGCAAACTCTTAACGCGCGGTCGTAGTCAGGGGGACAGTTAATGCTTATAAATAGTGAATACATACACTTTTAAATAGTATTGTTTAATTGTAGGGTTCAATAAAGTATATCGTTTTTCAAAAGGGTTCCATTACCAAAAAAGATTGAGATCCGCTGGTGTAAGGGAACCTTGTTATTACAACTAGTGAGCCATTATTTCAGCAGGGCTGTCAGATGAAATAAGTTAACCGGTTTATTACAGGGTGAATAAATAGTTCGTAGTTATAAAGTAAGTTCACTGGAAGTAAGTTCTTGTGTAACTAAAGCGGCCCTAGCGCTTAGGTAACGTTAATTAAAATTTTCAAGAACTAAACTTACTTGAAGATATCGTCAGCCGTCAATCGAATTGTTTGGTATGTCTAATACTTAATTACCACAATTATTTTGCTCACCCATGAAGTTTCTAAAAAATGACCGTAAAAAATGAGATTAAGGCCCAATTTTTTCATCGATAGTTATAGTATATGTCGTTACCAGCGGTTAAAACACTTGAGTATTTACGATTGAGTGTGTTTTGAAGAATACCACCTTAACCAATGGTCATTAAAATAGCCATCCTGATATTTGATTAAGGTTGTTTTTCTTCAAAACACACACACAATCGTAAATATTCAACCGCTTGTAATGAAATTTAACCATTTCTATTGATGAAGAAATGGGGCTTAAGGCTTAAGATGGCTAACCATCTAATCCACACCTACCATCAGTTGAAACAGTGGTGTATAACATATACCAAGTTTTTTTTTCTCTCTTTCAAATTCCACCTGCAAGACATTCTTTATATGTAAGGCATATTTGAAGGAATCCACGGAAAGCTTATGCTAAAGTCTGAATGCATAGTCATGAGCCAGTTCCTAAGATTACCTGGATCCCTAGATTTAAGACCAAACTCTCATTAATTTTAATCGTTAATAATTATAACACTGTCTAATTTAATCGCAATTAACTTCATTGCAAAACATTAGCACCACATGCGCAGCTTGGCTCGTACGACCGTAATTTGAAGTAAGTCAGGACGTCTGCAATTTAAATTGCTTATTGCTAATTCTCCTCTTGACGAATTTTCTATTACTATACGGCAGGCGTTGCTATGTTTGTAACTGTTACATGTTGCAGTTCTAGTAAAATTAGAATACATATTTTCCACTTCTAATTTAGCACATACGATCATGTAATAGATTATATCCGAGGAAACAAATCCTTTTTACACACTGGCTAAATAAAATAAACCGAGCAAAATTCGGCACTGCCTAATACCACCTACCTGTAGATACAGCTGGCAATGTAAAGTTATGAAAGTCGATGACAAAAACAGATGACAGATTGATGTATTGGGCAGTTTTTTAGTCCAACGGCCTTTTTCACAATATACCAATATGTAACTAGTAATATTATCTCGCCATTAATTCATGCGAAAAGACGTTTCATGGAGGTATTTATTGGTTATTGCTTAATTGTCGATGGTAAAATAGGGCTTAAGACTGTCAGCAAAAAAATGTAGTATTATAATTAAAGAAGCAGAAGTACATGCCTTACCTAATACATATTTTTTTATTTCATTATTTGGGGCACCAACAAGTTACATACAAGCATTGAAAATTAAATAAAAAGTTGGATCTAGTATGCAACCCAATTTAAGTTGAACACAGCATTGATTGAAATACAATAGACTTAGATCATTAGTTTCCAACTAGTTACGTAACATAAAAAATGATAAGTAAAAAAGAAATAACAATATATTATGTTTCATTGAAAAATATGACTTAAATCATTAAGTTTTCAAGCGAAAACCTTTCAATTTTCTAATCTGAAGAGCATCAAACTCAAAAGCCATTCGTTTTCCATTGTCAGGAGCATGAGGGATTCCAAACTTCCGGTTGGGAGGTATAATCTTGAATGATAAATTACGCGCAAAGAGGGAAGTAAAATAGGCCGGTGCGATAAGAGTTATTAGCATATAATTAATAGTTCCGTGGCTTTGTTGCTCTTGCTACTTGACTCCGTATTATCAAAACATTTGAGTATGTGTGCCTTCATAACTTAGGTGAGCCTATCATGAGAAGTTTTGGCAATCACGCTGACTGTTACTCTGAATTTTAATCAGCTATGCCAACCACAGCATTAGGCTTTTGTCAAATGTCTGAAGTAGCTGTTGTCTTACTACAGACATGTTCTATCTACAGACGGGTAACAGGATAAATCTTCCTACCAAATTTCAACAGTGTGATGCTTATAGTTACAGAATAAAGTGGTTGTGACTTTCACACGGACAGATGGACAGACTTGACGAAACTATAGGGGTTCCGTGTTTTGCCATTCGGCTACGGAACCCTAAAAAACAGGTCTCCCCAACTGTATGAAAAACGCACGTGTACCTATATTTCGACTCAAAAATTATCACTATTTGGCCTAATGGAATTATAAATTGTATTCATATATCAATCAATCAATCAATCAATCAATAACTAAAGCGAAGCAATAATCTATACTAATACTAATAAGTTGGAGAGCTTTTTTGTTGGTTTAAACGCACGAATCTCAGAAACTACTGGACCATTTGTTTTTCTTATTTATCGAGAAAGACTTTAGGCTATAAAACACACAGGTATAATTTAAATAAACAAATTTATCATCACAAGCGTTTAATTTCAATATATATCTTAGAAGCTATCACAGTTTTAAAATAACTCCGCACCAAAATATTGGTCGCAGCTTAAGTACAACGTGTGCTTGCGCTTACTATGGTCGCTGGGCTTTTACTTACAATGAAAATATGTGATTGCGTCGAAAGGAGATGTTTATAAAAATGCCAAGACCGTGTATAGTATCTGTGAAAATAGCAAAAAATACAGGTAATTAGACAGACTATATGGAATCTTTATTAAATTAACAATATTCAGGTAATTTAAGTAATAAAGTTATAAACTTTTAAAATCCTGAAACTCCATCTGTCTATTCTAACGCCAAAATCACGTCAAAACTTGCAAAAAAAGTAAATCAGTCGTTGTCAAATGTCATTTCGCTTTCCGCTTTCAATCTTTTTAAATCTTTATACACAGCTGATTGGCTGTAACGTACTTGACAGATTTATTAGACTTCATGAAATATTGCTAGTTTTTTTTTAAGTATATATTACCTAAAAGTTGAATGTTTTACGGACGAAAATTATTCTAAAAACGATTAAGCTTTACATAAGCTACTTTTTAGTGACATGTACAAGGTGTTGGCATTTTCCCCATACGAATGTAAACGTGTCCTTTACGCGGGTGACGCCGCGGGGAATCGCTAGTATTCCATATTGCCGTAATCGCTTAAGCGCAGAAAATTGCGTGTAGGTTAGGTAACTGTACCACATGGTACATATCTCTTGTTAAGGTTACATGTATCCAAGCTCATTATTTATTTATAGCATATAAATGTCTGTGTAATGACATCAATGTTAGCTTCAATCGGTAGTCTGATTATGCCAAAAGCCAAGGCGTGTACAGATAAAGCGTTTTAGTAAGAAAATTCATCTTGTATCGCAAAAAAATGCCACGGGAATAAAACTTCGGAGCCCCTTGTAAGGATGAGATTTGAAACAAAAAAGTAAGGATCCGAAAAAAAATTCTTTAAAACGGTTATTAATTTTATCTATTCGAACAAAGTTGTAAAGTTGAAAATTTCGTAGCAGTCGTAACTGTCGTAGTTCGTAGCGTTGATGAAGCGAACTGTAGTCCGAAAGTATGTATTACATTTAGATTATTATTGAAATAAAGTTTCATAGAATATTATTAAAATAAGTTGTCGTGATCTCTTTTGGTAAATAAACAATTGAAAATCGCGAATTTGTGAACATAACTAGTATAAGTAACGAATATTTGTACACAAGTCTCGGTGTGTGAATTCTACTTGCATTCTGCTGATATTTTTTCTTGATTTATCTTTGGCTGCCTAAGCAACAGTCATTGTATGCTCCATGACGTTTAAAAAACAGCTCAATCTGTTAACACTCAACCGTTCCGATTGTCGTTTCTCGATTACCATGTGACCGAGCCGCCCTCAGAGGTTTATTTGTCGAGAGAATTGGGACTCGTTTGAATCGTGCTTCAACCGATTACAAATGTGGATACTTTGATTACACAAACAGGACCAAGTATAACTAGTACAAAACTTAATTATGGAAATGTACGAGTGTGTCATAGTATCTTTTTAACGGAAGTTAAATTGTCAACATATATTCCTTTTTATGGTGAAGATCGTACTATAACATCATCTTAATTATTGATCTCACATATTTTTCTAGATAAATAAATAATAATAAAATGCGCCAGATTACACACCAATTGTCATTAACTGCAAATGTTCCGCCACTGATTCAATGTACTGCATTCCCTAGCGTTTGACTGGTAGAGAATGCCCTAAGGAATTAGGTCCGCCAATCGTATAATTCACAGTGCAATGACGTTTAAAAATAAATTGTTGTGGTTTCGAAATAAGGATTTTTTTATTCGTTGTCTTACAAATACCAGACAACGTTTATGACAGAGGCGTCTGTCATTAATACTGTAATGTATATAAAAATCATTGACTCGGGTACAAATGCTCACTCATCACACAAACATTTGTCACTTGCGGGATTCGAACCCGCAACGGCCGGGTCCGCACAGTAGTCAGCTCTAACCACTACACGCAACGCGTCGTCAAGGTCCTACCGAGTTATTTTCTTTATACTTGGGTTCGTGCACTTTTTAAATTTGTGCTGAAGTATGGGCTTACTACTTTCACTATTAATGTACCCGTACTTTAGATTATGCAAGTACGCGTGTAAAGGACCAGTCTGCAAAATAGTTGAATATGTGTTATCAACATAGTAACTACTTTACTTACCTTTTAAGGTTGTATTTTAGTAAAATTGCGTATGCAAATAAAGTCAATGATGTATGCAGATAATTGAACGATTTAGAAGGCATTTCTCTACATTATTTTTACATCATCAACATAACTAGTTTTTATTACAACACTGTTCGGACACACTGTATATTGTTTCTCTATCACCATATGCAGCGTCGGCATTCGGTTGGTTCATTATTGGCAAGAGGATTGGGACTCAATTACGAATGTAGCTGAGGAGTGTTTACTTAACAAATAGGCACGATTCAGGGTTTCGTAACAGCCTCCTTATATTGGCGCTTCTGCCAATTTATGCGAGTGAGTTACATAGCGATATTGGTATCATAACATCCAATGTGATAATGTTCATTTTAATTTGCTATCAGGTCAGATTTTTACTTGCAAAACACTAAAATACGTAAGATCATAGCCATAAGACGTAAAAAATTCTTTAGCATTGAAAAGTACAAGTAGGTAGTTGAAGCTTACTATCTAGGTTTAATAAATCTATCTGAGGTAATATTCTCTTTCCAAGTTCATCTTTCGTCATAAAAATACATTTGGAAAATCAAAGAGATAAGGTTCAAAGTACTGAAATTTATACCTAAATTTAATTCAGTTTGCTTCGAGAGATCTGAAAAGCAATATCGTTTGACTACTTAATTTTCCTGTACTAGAATTTCAAACAAGCATTTCCTGATATGTTCGCTTGTTTATCCTAATAAGTACCTAGGTAGAGAACTCTCCGCAGCCATTTCTTTGCAAATGGTCTGCAGTAGAGTTTGGAGTCGACACAGAACTTTCTTTAATTATACAAATTTTATTTAAAGCTAAATTACCTAAGAAATTTGCTTTTAAGGACTGGAAAGTAGTATTCTACTTTATGTGATGCTTTTCAGAGTTTACTCCATCTGTTTTTACAGACTCCAGAAAAGGAGGTCATCAATTCAAAATGTATAGAAAATGTAAAATGTTTCGATAATACCGAAACTGCCTGGCAAAATCTTTTTACTTTTTCATACTCATTTTTTCACGTAAACTCTCCTTCTAAAACTTTAACTCGGGCGCTATTAGATAATGCTTCAAATTTCCACAATCCGTCCCTTCCATTCAGTCCGTCTAGTACGATATCTTCCAAATTTAACGTTTATCGTACCGTTGAGAACAAGGTTATGGACGGCGACCTGAAAAACGCAGCCCGAATCTTGTTCTCCGATGACACTCTCGCTCCCCCTAGTCAGGAAACTCTCGAGAGCCTTCGTAGTAAGCATCCTTCACATCCAGATTCTCCATCTTTACCTGTTCCTCCTCCTCAAAATTTCCAACCCTTACAGATACTTGATGACGGTGACACGTTTGCTGCCATCATGTCATTTCCGGCTGGTTCTGCTGGCGGCATCGACGGCATCACTCCCCAACACCTTAAGGACTTGGTGAGTGCTTCCGCTGCTGACGCCGGTAGAATTTTGCTTTCCAACATTACGAAATTGTGCAACTTTCTCTTATCTGGCAAGGTAACTGAAAGTTTTGTCCCATTTTTATTTGGTGCTAGACTTTGTGCCTTTCGAAAAAAAGATGGTGGCATTCGCCCTATTGCTATTGGCTCAACGTTTCGTCGTCTTGCAGCCAAATTAGCCTGTCGTGATCTTTTTTCTCCTTTGAAAGAGTATTTTCAACCCATTCAACTTGGTTTCGGCAGTAAGGGAGGTTGCGAGGCCGTGGTTCATTCCGCTCGCAATTTCCTCTCCTGTGACGAATCTGAAGTTTTTTTGAAAGTTGATGTGAAGAATGCTTTCAATTCTCTTGACAGGTCTGTCTTGCTGAATGAAGTTCAGACTCACACTCCACAGATTTATCCCTTTGTTTTTCAGTGTTACCATAATCAATCAAAATTACTTTACAATAAACATTCAATTGTTTCTGCAGTCGGTGTTCAGCAAGGCGACCCTTTAGGTCCAGCCCTTTTTAGTTTAGGCATCCATCCTGTCATTTCATCCTTAAATTCTAAATTCAATGCCTGGTATCTGGATGACGGGTCCTTTGGAGGCAAAGCAGATGTTGTTTTCCAAGACCTTGTCCAGATTATAGAAGGATTTAAGAAATTAGGCTTGGAACTGAACCTTTCAAAATGTGAACTTTTTATTAATGATCACGTTTCGTCTGGTTCCCGTCAGGCAATCATTGATAAATTCAATTCCCTTGCTCCTAACATCAAAATTCTGAATTCTGAATCGCTTTGCCTCCTGGGTGCCCCTCTTCTTGATCCCAGCATCGAACCTTTTCTAGATAAAAAATTGAATGATTTCACCCTTTCAGCCCCTAGATTAGAAAACCTAAATTCACACATTGCATTTACTATTCTTAAATCGTGTCTTTTTGTGCCTAAATTTACATATTTCTTACGTGCTAGTCCTATCTGGAAAAAAAATAATTATTTAAAACTATTTGACACCACCCTTAAAAATAGTTTGGAAAAAATTTTAAATTTACATTTCGATAATAATT
Organism: Pyrausta purpuralis; assembly: GCA_963924145.1. Classification (NCBI taxonomy): domain Eukaryota; kingdom Metazoa; phylum Arthropoda; class Insecta; order Lepidoptera; family Crambidae; genus Pyrausta; species Pyrausta purpuralis. The sequence continues at coordinate 30,010,937 of OZ001643.1, forward strand.
CTTGGGCTCAGGCTTCGCTTCCTATTCGTTTTGGTGGTATCGGAATTCGCCAAATTTCTAGTATAGCCCTCCCCGCTTTTCTCTCCTCTTTGCATAGCACTTCCGTTTTAGCCGGAAAAATCTTTGAACATCCTCGCCAACTTTCTGAGGTGAGAGAGGCGGAGGAGTTTTGGCAAGGCCTCTGTCCTAGAGAAGACATCCCAAAGGAACGTCACCAGCAAAAACTTTGGGATGTCCCTCTTGCGAGAGAGGCCTTCAATTATTTACTTCAAAATTCCGTCAGTGACAGTGGTCGCGCAAGGCTCTTGGCAGTTTCCTGCAAAGATTCTGGTCATTGGCTTCATGCTTTACCGTCGAAAAATTTGGGCACTCTTTTCGATAGTGAGTCTTTCCGGGTGTGTGTGGGTCTCCGCCTTGGTACCCCTATATGTGAAATTTTTACGTGTCCATGTGGCAAGGAGGTTGATAAATTTGGTCTCCACTGCCTTTGTTGCCAGCAAAGCGCTGGGCGTTTTGCCCGTCACGCTACCCTTAATGACGCCATCAGAAGAGCTCTTGCGACCATTAATGTTCCTTCCACGTTGGAACCACGTGGTTTGGTCCGTGATGATGGCAAGAGACCCGATGGCCTAACGCTTATTCCCTGGGAACGGGGTCGGGCCTTAGTTTGGGATGCAACTTGTGTCGATACTTTGGCCCCTTCCCATCTCAGAGAATCAGCCCTTAAAGCTGGAGCAGCAGCGGAGTTGGCTGAAAACGCCAAGCGTCGCAAGTACGTTTCACTTGCAAGTGATTATGTGTTTGCGCCGTTTGGCGTTGAAACATTTGGGCCGTGGGGACCCTCTGCTAAATTACTGTTTAGAAAAATTGCGCCAAAATTAAATTCTTTAACAGCCAATAATAAAGCTGGCTGGTTCCTAGCCCAAAGGATCAGCATAGCTATCCAACGCGGCAACGCAGCCAGCATCATAGCCTCCTTGCCGCAAGGAAATGGTTTCGTGTTTGAATAGGTATTAATATTAAGTTATTTTTTTATGTTGCATGTCTTAGTTTAATTTTTTCTTGTTTGTTATTAATAAAGATTTATTCATGCCCCAAAAAAAAAAAAAAAAAAAAAAAAATGTATAGTCTGATATCGTTGAAATGTTATTATATTTGAATATGTTAATCAAGTAAGACTTCCAAACACGTTTAATAAATTTTGTAAGTGTATGTATGTTTGTCCACGGGTTTTTCGAATACGAGAAGTCATAACAAGATAATTCCTTTTTAGTTCAATTCAGTTTATACTAACTAAGGGTCAGTGTAAGTTTCATCAAATTCGGTCTAGAAGTGAGTAATAACCGTAAAATTACGAAATTAAAAAATATAAATAATTCGCTTTCAAATAACTGACTTAGAGTCAATTTATCAACGTCAGATAGGATTAATCCGACCGAAAAAGTAAAAAACGATGACATTTATGAAAATGATTGCTGACAAATAGGTGACGTTTTTGAATTAGGCATTTTGTATAGTATTCGATTAACTTAGATTATCTAGTTTGGTGGCGCAGCGGTTAGAGGGTCGCGCTTTAAAGTGACGGCTGCGCCAGAGGGTCTGGGTTCGAAACCCGGGTCGGGCCAAAAATATGTACCTGGGTTTTTCTGTTCAGAAATTCTCAGTGTAGCCCAGAGTTTGTATGTTGGCGGTGTTTCACCCCCGTGCCTCGGAAAGCACGTAAAGCCTAAGCTCTCTCCGGTCGTGTCAGATTGCTTTCCTATCGGGCTATGCGAGTGAGAGGAATAGAGAGTGCACCTGTGTTTGCGCAGACACTTGTGTACATAGAAAAAATGAATAAGGTTAGAATGGTTTTGATCGTTCGTTTGTATGGGAACCTCTGTCGCCAGTGGGAGTTACCGCGCTGTTGCTGCAGTGATAAAAGTACCAATCAATGAATTAACGCACCAATATCACAAACCAATCACAATTTCCGCTAGGAGCTCTGTGATTGGTGTAATTAGTACTTGAAACCAACTACCAATCACAGAGCTTCTAGCGGTGAAACCTCCAATCATCATTCAGATACGTTCGTTCTTTTATGTCAAAATACTAGTGATGTGGTAAAGGTCGATTATTATAAATTCAATTACCGATGTAATGTTGTTTCTCTTTGTGAATAAACATGTAACATTTTTGTGTTGGATGTCTAATTTATCGAGAAAGACTTTAGGCTTGAACTTTACGCAGGGACGGAAGGGGAGAGAACAAACTCAAATCGAAAATAGTTAAGATTACAATTATAAAAATACAATATACCTATAGACGTATAGTTGACCGGTATTCTGTACCGGCTTTTGGCATTAAGTACGCCACATGTACATGTACAATTTGTATGGTGGTTAAGTTAAAGAAATGTACAGCTGCATGATACAACAGTTAACCTTGCAGTGCTTTTGTTCGCATTTAAATCACATCACCAAAGGGGCTTTGCAGAGGTTTGTTAAATTACAAAATTATACACAAACTCACAATAAGTGCATAGCTGACTACAAATAACTCTTACAAAAATATTTGTATGCAGGGTTATTGATAACATGACCGGATCCTTTTAAGAGTTGATGGGGGAGCTCATTTGGGACAAATTTGATCCCAGAATATACTTTCCAAAAGTCAACCATTTTTAAGGGAATTTTCTTTTTAAGTTTTTGTAGGAAAACGAGATTTCGAAATTATGATAAAATTAATACCGAATGCTTTAAGATGCTGTAAGAAAATATCAACCGATACTAGCTTACTAATTTAACGTGCTTCATGAAGCACGGAGATGCTCGTTGTTAGGTCACTTAAATATGGTCGGTATGGTCACTCATTAAAACACGATCGCGCCGTAAGTTGTTTAACTTCGGTATCACTGCCGAAGGGAGTAGATTGTTGACAGTAAACCAATGTGGAACTTGTGAAAGAGTATTGAACACATATCGATTTTAAACTGTGAATTGTCGTACCCTATTTTACAAATAAATAGACCAAACGATAAATTAAAATCGAAGATAATAACAGCGAAAGTAGAAAATTTGAGGATTAAGCAGTGCGTTTTTGCTGAGTTATATTTTTATTGCAGGAATACGTTATTTTGGTAGCACGAATTAGAATATAATACATTTTTTTTTTCAAATAGCTCTAGTAGTTCTTGAGATAAGCGCGTTCCAACGTATGAACTCTTCAACTTTATTGTATTTATTTAATCATTATTGTTTCAAATAATTAATAAACAAAACTTATTTTTGTCTTTTAATACAGTAGGGAAATTACTATTTATCGATAATTTTACTGTGCTGTGAGCTACATCCCTAGTGATGCGTATACAAGCGAGCAAAGCAAATTGGACGCGATACATTGCGTGTTAAGATAGCAGATTTGTTAAAAATTTGCGTGGACAGTCATCAATGAATTTTTTTTTGAACTTAGTGCAAGAAAACCGCTTTCATTTGAAATATCATAATTAAAAAGTGTTTTTTTGCAAATAATGTCGAAATAACTACGTATTATTACTCACCGATGAAAAAATACACTTTCTCTCTCATTTTTTATGACCTGGCTTCACGCTCTTCAAGTAATTATAGCAAAAGACGGCATTTTTGACAAAAAATAATGCAACGCTCTTTTCACGCGACTGAAGTAGCTACGGCTCAATGCAGGCATATGCCTACAATTAAGCTCGCTGCCGCACTGACCGGGGCCATTCTAACATTATTCATTTTTTCTATGCTTGTGTACTAATGTCCCGCGCAGTCGGTTAGTCGTTGTGTCTGGCCACCGTAGTCTAAATCAGCTAGGGGGACTATTGTTATTGTATTCGACGAATATTCTTTATCTGACGTTTGTAAAGTCGACTCAAAAAAGCTTAAAATAACGCATTTGTCTTCTATTAATGTGTGGTTTGTCACGTTTACCTACACCAACAGTCTTCACACATCATGCACCGACTCCGAAAGAATTTGTTTCTCCTAAATAAAAGACGAGTGCGCGTATTAAACTTTTCAGTCAGACATTTAAATATGGTGTAATATTTTTTATTATAATTTAACACGTACAGATACCTACTGTATGCATAAAGATAGTATGTATCAGCTCTTATACTTTAAAAATGTCTCCAACTAGTGTTCACTGACTCCGAAAGTTAGATGTTGATACCAAAAATTCTTTGCCCGATAACTTTTAATACATTAAAGAGAATGCCACGAAAATGACCAAATAATATGCGAACCTAGAGCGAAAGGGTCCAAAATATCGACACCAGATTTTCAATGCTTTCGTGCAAAAATGGACTTAGGGAAAGGGTGACAAAGATATATTTTTATTTGGATTTTAAAGCAAAGAAGACTATTTTTTCTGAAGATAAAACTAAACGAATACTTGTGTACTAGACGGTGATAATGCTTAGCCATTCGGTATCTCAGACGGCACGGTTGGACTTTTTCACAGAGAGTAAAAAAATAAGACGCTTTTTCGTGTCTTTAAGACTGTAAACGAACTCATGTGTAATTCATACTCGTATTCAATAAAGGTTTGGAATCTTGTCAGAAGTTATTGTAATGTCTAGCCATGTACACGATCGGCTGGTTTTGTATAATATTGGAATTGGGTTTGTATTTTTATATCTTTAAGAATTGATTTAAGTTGGTCTTCTCTCAGTCATAAAGTTTCGTAAGGTGTAATGTAAGATTTTTTATTTTTAGATGTTGCATGTGTAGTAATTCCAGTATCTTTGAGTACTAGTGTAGCATAGGGCAGATAGAATGAAAACTCATAACCATGGAATGTATAGAATCCATTATGACAGCAAGTAGGTAACATCTCCTTATATATTTATATGGTTTGAACATCTCAATCCTTAATTTCATTTTTTATTGCCTAACAACTAAGATCCCTTACACACTGTGACTTTAAGCATCGATTCAGTCGCGCGTTTTGAGAACGCGCCCCAGCATCGCGATTCACGCAATGAACAGATTTAATTTAGCATCGATGCAGTCGCGCGTTAGCATCGATGCATAAGCGCGACTACATCGATGCTAACGCGCGTTAGTATCGATGCAGTAGCCAAAATTCAGCACTAAATTTGATAATTACCAGCTTCTGCATTGCGAATGTATCGCTGCTAAAAGTCGTAGTGTGTAAAGGGTCTAACTCTTTCTTCCCTCGCCTTTTTAAAAAAAGTCCATACGACATTTCTTTTTAAATTTGTTATGCGGCCTGAGCTACACGCCCTTACAGCCATATTTAATTTTCAAACAAAACCAAGTGTAAAACCAAATCCTAACACATATTAACTACGTTGCTTTTTAATAGTTGTAGTTTTTACAATGTTCAATATAATAGAAGCATTAAAATATATAGGTATACACTAGTACAGCCCTGTCACTGTAATGAAACGAATTGTTGTCTCAACGTAGAATGACCGATGTTCTCTGTAGCAAGTGTATCCAGAATAAACTGGGGTAAATGTTTTCTAAAAAAATATGTTATTTATACGAACTTGGCAGCTTAGAATTACATTTAGTTTTTATATTTTTTTCTCTATAACATATTATAAGTTGTCTTTCTTCATCTTAATCGATTGTTAAATATTTCCTTCGGATATTTTGAGAGCAATCTTGCACCATTGATGATGTCACGCAGCCTACGCGTTTAAAGTAAGCGCTTGCTAAATTCAACAGGCTTGCTAATGTGACGGTGGACGAGTGATACGAGTATAGGTATGCGTCCGGATAGCGGGGTTCGATTCCTCGTTTGTCACTGCCAAAGTTGTTTTTTACAAGTGCAATTTATATTATTAGGTTGTATAGTTACAAAACACTATAAAAACAAAAATGAAATTTGCAGCTTAGATTTAAATCATCATAATGTCACAATAACTCCCGGCTAGTGTGGACAAAGGGTGTTTAAAAGGTACTAATATTTGAATGAAATAAAGAAATCCGGGTATAGCATTTGGCAACAAAAGTTTATTCAAATTAATTTGCTATTACACATCTACCTTTTAACACCTTCAAGAAAATGCTTTAGAATGTTTTTAACACTCACAGTGTCATATTTTATATTCATAAAGATGAAATAAGAAACCAAAAATTTGCGCACGGGCGGGACTTGAACCAGCAACCTTCTGGCAAACCGGGCCAAACGCTCTTACCAATTGAGCTACCGTGCTGTTAGTCCGACCCTGCGAAATTTGTGGTTTCTTATGAAAACGTCAAACGTTCATAAACAGACGGCTAGATGGCGCTAAGCGTCACGCAATTGACGTTTTCATAAGAAACCACAAATTTCGCAGGGTCGGACTAACAGCACGGTAGCTCAATTGGTAAGAGCGTTTGGCCCGGTTTGCCAAAAGGTTGCTGGTTCAAGTCCCGCCCGTGCGCAAATTTTTGGTTTCTTATTTCATCTTTATGAATATAAAATATGACACTGTGAGTGTTAAAAACATTCTAAAGCATTAGATAGCGAAGCGACATCAATTTCCAAGTTGAATTTATTCTGTAAAGAATAACAGCTTGGGCCATCTGTTTCATAAACAGACGGCTAGATGGCGCTAAGCGTCACGCAATTGACGTTTTCATAAGAAACCACAAATTTCGCAGGGTCGGACTAACAGCACGGTAGCTCAATTGGTAAGAGCGTTTGGCCCGGTTTGCCAAAAGGTTGCTGGTTCAAGTCCCGCCCGTGCGCAAATTTTTGGTTTCTTATTTCATCTTTATAAATATAAAATATGACACTGTGAGTGTTAAAAACATTCTAAAGCATTAGATAGCGAAGCGACATCAATTTCCAAGTTGAATTTATTCTGTAAGGAATAACAGCTTGGGCCATCTGTTTCATAAACAGACGGCTTGATGGCGCTAAGCGTCACGCAATTGACGTTTTCATAAGAAACCACAAATTTCGCAGGGTCGGACTAACAGCACGGTAGCTCAATTGGTAAGAGCGTTTGGCCCGGTTTGCCAAAAGGTTGCTGGTTCAAGTCCCGCCCGTGCGCAAATTTTTGGTTTCTTATTTCATCTTTATGAACCTTCAAGAAAATCAAATACAAAACTTAATAGCTCAGAATTCAGTAGAGACTAGGTTAGGTTCTAATTTAGTTATCTATATGTATACTATTACAAATCTTAATGTTCACAAATTTCTAATTAAATAAAGATAAACCACCAATTTAAGTTTTTAATTGCCTAATTAATTCCAAAATTTATGCTCAAAGGGATTCCTAAGTTATGCTTAAATTAATAGCTAAATTATCCCACTTTTCACTAAAGTTAAAGTAAATCAAGGAAAACCAACCTTGGATTTCAACGGAGGTTACCATTTCAAACCTTTGTTGCATCAAACTACAGATAACTCTGCAACGTTACCCCAAAATTTCACCGATAGCGGTCCATCGTCAAAACAGCAGGCAAGAAGCAAATCAATCCATCAGGAAAATCTGACTTCAAAATAATCCAAATGAGGTCTAAATAAGGTCTTAGTAAGGCCACTGAAAAGAATTTACAAAATGTTAGTTCAACGCACAAACCAAAGTAAATGTTCAAAAACACTAACTTTTCATAATAAATATTTACCTGAGGTTACAACATGATCACCAAATTGTGACTGTTCAACTTACAGACACATATCAAAAGCGAAACCTAGAAATAAAAGAAAGTTCTAGTTAACCACATATTTTTTTTCTAAGTGAGGGTGTGTATTCTTTTCATCACCCTATTTATGAAATCTTTAATAAACCAATTTAATACCTGCAACAGCTGGCTCGCCATATAAATTTTGAATTGATTACTAAACATTTATGCTAATTATTCTATTTGAGACCTGAAATGATAAAAATTACAACTCTCAATACAATATGCCCAGATGTAGGTAGGCTACATTTTCTTAACAAGGGTTTCCAAAGGAGTTTCCCAAAATACTTACCATTTTCCAGTCATTTATATCAAATCATTTTCGAAATTAATTCATCCAAATTGACATATTGGCGGCGTCTGAAACGATCAAAAAAAAATCAAAATCAAAAATAATTTATTCAATTTAGGACACAAAATGCCACTTATGAACGTCAATAATTAGTGTAATATCAATCAATTTTGGCCCGTATGGGGCAAGAACATGTCTCCTTATCTTTTGGGCCCTACTAGCGCTTCGAGACAAAACACAGACAATTTGGCAAGTGCTGAGAAGAAACGCCGGAACAAACTCAGTCACCACTAGCTGCCTCAAAAATGATACAAATCAAAATAAACAGGTAGGTACATCAGTTTGGTGCAGGCTGGACTGTCCATACATTTTCTTCATTAAGATAGTCTTGAATTTTATAATACCCCTTCGACATTAGGGTAGTTTTGACATGTAACTTAAATTTGTGAATAGGTAGTTCGATGACATTATTAGGTATATTGTTGAAAAATTTAACACAATTTCCCAGGAATGAATTCATTGTTTTGGCTAACCTGAAGTTTGGAATGACAAGTTTGCTTTTATTTCGTGTGTTATACGAATGTATGTCACTTTTTTTCATGAAAACATCTAAATTTTTACGTACGTACATGATATTATCAAATATGTATTGAGAAGCGACAGTGAGGATGTTAATTTCCTTAAAGAATTCTCTCAGGGATTCGCGGGGACTAAGTTTGTAAATGGCACGAATGGCTTTTTTCTGTAAAATAAAGATGGTATCGATGTCCGCAGCAGAACCCCACAAGAGAAGACCATAAGACATTATACTATGAAAGTAACTAAAATACACAAGCCTGGCTGTTTCAACATCAGTCAAATGTCTAATTTTTCTAACCGCAAAGGCAGCTGAAGCGAGTCTCCCAGCCAGAGCGTCAACATGTGGTCCCCACTGCAATTTCGAATCCAATGTAATGCCCAGAAAAACAGTGGAGTTTGATAGATCTAATTTTTCACCGTTAAGTACAATTTCTGTGGTAGCTTGCTTCACGTTAGGCATGGTGAATTTAATACATTTAGTCTTTTTTGTATTAAGAAGCAAGTTATTGCTAGTGAACCAATTTGATACCTTAGAGAGAGCTCTGCTAACATTGTCAAATGATTTTTCGCCTCTTCTTGATTTGAAGATTAAAGATGTATCATCAGCAAACAGAACTATCTCACAGGAGTCCTTTGAATAAAAAGGAAGGTCATTAATATAGATCATTAATATAGATAAAAAGAACCATGTGCTCAGACTCTACGAAATGTCTCGCAACAAACAAAAATCAACGCAAACCTTTCTGCAGATACTTACCAGGAATAACTATCAAACTACAAAATAATTGGGGCGTGCCCCGTACTCAAAATTTACATTACATTACATTTTAACACACGTTTTACTCCGACGCACGACCATTACGACCAACAGTGCGGAACCGGAAAAAACAGCAGCTGTCACACTTGACAAATGTCAGTGTCATCATCCATCTATGGACTGGAGTCCTACATCCATTTAGCTTTTCGTTTCACGCGAACTTAGACAAAATATACAACGTTACAATAATGATCAGCATCAGGTGACTTTATTGATAACTGATTGAATAAATTAATATGGTTTTTATCAACGAGCAATTTTGGTGTCGTATACACCAGTCCAGTGGCATTAGAAAAAAAAGTGATGCATGCTACAAAAAAATAATAAAGGAAATAATTTTGTGATTTTAACCTTAATTTTGTGATTTTACCTTTAGGCCTTTAAGCATTTGTCATACTGGTTGCGGTCTACAGACCAGTCCATACAAAATTGCACACATGCGTTTTTTACTAGAAACCTATCCAGTCCCCAGCGAATGGTACGTTTAAGGCTTCGTCGGAAAGCCTCGATTATGATTCTAACTGCATCACAGCTGGCATCGAAAGCTTCCTTTGTGCCGTCTAGCCGGACCTAATTCCGTGCTTATGAGGAATCCTAGTCATGAAGCCAGGGCGCAACACTGAATATAAATGCTTTTTGGAGACTAAAGTAAGACCAAAAGTGTTAACATTTTGCCGCGTACAATGGTAATTACATTGTGATATTACGTCAAATGATAACAAAAACATCTAGAACACTAGCTAATCATTGATTTTCAAACCTAATTACTTCTGCAAAGTAAAAATATACGTTAATTTATTGCACTCTTTTGAGAAAATTGTCTATTAGTAGTGACTGAGAATTTTTATGAGTGTCTAATTAGGAGTTAAAATAATGAATGAAATAATTCTGTTGTAATGCATCATACGCTACTAAAAACCATATTTAAACTCATGACAATTTGCACCAATTTCAAACAGTTAATGCTAAGTACACACTTAAGTGTTTACAGTAAAAGAGCAATATTTTTTGCTCGCCGAAAATTGATCTAATCCCAAAGTTAAAGGTTGCTCGCGTATTTTAGCATTTGCCGGGAACTCCCTCGGGGTTCCTGTATCTGTTTTACGGGATACTATTTTTCTTTCGTCTAATTTACTATGGCACTGGGAAGCGTCGTCCTCTAAATTGCATTTAGAAAATGTAAAGAAACCACTTTTGGTCCTTTGTAGAGCATTTTATTTTTTAAAGCTATTTTCGATGAGCTGAATTATATTGATCAAATGCGCTTTAGAGCAGCTAATATATTATCGTTTCTTCCAATGGAGGAGTCTTTTTTAACATAAATTTCACTTGCAAACAGCAACTGTGTCAAACAAGGAATTGAACCCTGTGTCTTACGCTATCATAACATTGTAAAAATACTAAGTTTGGTAAAAAAATAATCATTATTTACTTATGTATGTTCTGTCTTAATATAACATGCACGGAACGTGAAAAATGGAATATCTTTTGCCGCAAGTATTAAACACGCTGCCTAAGTCGCTTCTCGAAGATATTTGTAACACGGACTCTAAACAAAGTAAAATCCTTTTGAAAAAAAAATATCCATGTAAGCCCAAACTCGCCTACTGCGAGTCGCTACTTGAGGTTTTGAAGAGTAGAAATCAGTGTAAATTAGAATAAGTCTTGATTGTTGAAACAATAAATGAAAATAATATATATGTATTTTTGATTTCCATAACACAGGTGCATTGGCTATTTACTTTAGGATCAAAGCAATGTATGTGATTGGTGTTTAATATTAATAATTTATTATTTATGCTTAGTAAGGAGGAGTAACCCACCCTAAATGCTTTAGATATCAGTCTGTAAACTATCCATCTAGGAACACAGCAATTTTAAAGCAATATCTACCAGCTACTTCCACTACTACAAAGCGTTTACTTAAACTTAAAATACCCTTATGCACATTTTCACGTAACGTTGTTTTCTGCTGCTCTGTTATTTCTTCCAAGCGGCTTTGAAATAGCTATAATAGCGTTATAGGTACCTACGTCGATGTCTAAACTCTTAGCATACTGACAGCTATGCTAACTGATTTTTATTACACAAATCGCACTAAATATTACCATCAACTTTGTTAATTATCACGCGAGAACGAACGAAGGATCGATTGAATCCGCTACAGTAAGCCAGTCAGTATGTAACCTATCTTCTATACCTATATATAAAATTGTGTCATGGAAGTCAGAAACAACGGTAGTACCACAACACCTAGACCCAAGACAATGTAGAAAGTTTTAATTTCTACATTGACCCGATGGGAATCGAACCCGGAACCTCAGTATCGTTACCATGAGTTAACAACGGTTTAACTCGCTAGCGACGACATAAAAAGTCTATGGAAAATTGCGCAGCGCCTCTAACGGTCACTGACTGAACTAGATTTTTCAATACAAACAGGTACGTTGTCGCTCGTGAGAAAACCGTAAACTCATGGTAACGGTACAGAGAGAGTTCACAGAGCAGCACGACTTGAAACCCATCGTGCTTAGCCATAACACCACGGACGTCGTAAATTGTGTCCAATCGCCTCGCATCTGATGCACTACGCAAACGCCTTATCGTATTATGTTTGGTAAAGCGAGAGAAGTTTAATGTTCGAGCGAACTTCAACGGGCTTCGGTAGAGCCGACTGTCTGTGAGTTGGTAAGTCTACTAATTTGATGAGTAGGTGCAGGGGCTGTGTAACTGCGGAATAAGACTCACTTCGTCATTTAGGTTTTGGATAAAAAGGTGATTCAATTCTAGTCGTGTCCATTCGAAAAAGTAGGTATAATAGGAACTTTAATGAATTCTGGAATTGTATTTCTTTCATATGATATGGGTTTGCTTTAGTCTCCTCGACAAGACGAGGAATAGACAGAGACGACGATGAAGCCGGGCTTGGAAACCGGTATTTTTTTGAACCGGTTTGATGAAAATTCAGGTGGAACTTTTGAAAAGGTTTTGTTCCTTTGAACCGGTTTTTTAACCGGTTTGGAAAAATATGGGTGTTTTGCATTAACCGGTTCAACCTTTCGTTCGAGCAGGACAACCACCCTGAACTTCGTCAAGATCTGCGTGCGAGCGGTGAGCGCATCTGACGTTTGTTTTTATTTAATAAAACGTATTTTGTTGATATAATCTATCCGATACGTACAGTGGTATTTGTTCAAAATACTTTTGTATATATTAATTAAAATATTAAACAACAATGGCAAAAGAAATAATTCTGAAGAATCTGATCATTAGTTAACATCTTTTGAAGAATATTTGGTCTAAAAACAAGTCGCAAGGTTTAGTTTGACTTTTGACTTTGAACGGAATTTTATGATAAAACCGGTTTAATCGTTATAATACCGGTAAATCTTGAACCGGTTTCAAGCCCTGCGATGAAGCGAGCTCACCCAGAAATCACTTTTGTTAGGGTTCCGTAGCCGAATGGCAAAAAACGGATCACTTATAGTTTCGTCAAGTCAGTCTGTCCGTCCGTATGTCACAGCCACTTTATTCTAAAAATATTAGTATTACACAGTTGAAACTTAGTAGGTAGATGTATTTTGTTAACTGCTTTACGATTCTTATACAAAAAATAAATAATAATGATATTCAAGGGGGGAGCCCCCCTTTACATATACATATATAAAATACATTAAACTTTTAAAAAAAATGACAAACCTATGCGTGTAGGGTGTTTATGGATAGGTCTTTTAAAATGACATCGAGGTTTCTAAAACTATTTTCACTAAAAATCTAACGTTTGAGACATAGACTCTTCTAAAGATGTAAAATGGGCGGCCACCACCTCACTTTTGAACTAAGCGAGTGTAAATTTAAAAAAAAATACATGATGTAGATCTTGACAAAGACTTCCAACGAAAATAAGTTTAAATGAGATAGAACTATTAGTTTTTGAGATACATTTTCAATAACTGCGAACATAATTTTGTTATTCGTACAAATACTATATCAAAAACAAAGTTATATTTGCTGTCAACAAAATAGTGTAGTATATTGGCTAAGTAAAGTGCCACGGAACCCTTAGTGTGCGAGTCTGACTCGCACTTGGCCTGTATTTTTTAAAACTTTTTTTAATAAACTAGGTTATTATGACATTAAATAAAAACTTAATTTAGGAGTTAAAGCAGGATGACAAATTATTCTGCCTCATTTACATAATAGTGCCTTTACAAATAGCCTCGCAAACAATTACCATAAATAATTTTGAATTTATTGTCCACATGCATATTACTATTTTATTAATCAATATCAAATATGAATCTGAAAACAATTGTTTTGCAATCTTATTAGTAAAATGTCTAACCTGATAAAACCAGAGAGCTCAAACATTATAAAATTATATAAACATTGTCCAGTTCAATTATTGTTTGCCATTTCTATTTTAAGAAATACAATAGCCTATTGAAATAAGTTTCAAAACATGGCTGGATATAAAATAATCGACTTAAGAACCTTTAGTTCATTTTGCTGGCAACCTTCCAAAAATTGTCTTGTATTCTAAAAATGTGTTCCGCCAAATCCTATAACGTCCTTTTTGTTTTATCATTATCTTTTTCAAACGTGAAGTGTAATATTGACAATACGAGACGTTTTATAGACGACACCATGTTGGTAAAAAGCGATAAATATTATTACGATGATGTTAGTGATGTTCCTCAGACAGTTAAAAATAAAACACAACCAGCCTTTTTAAGTGATTACCCAGACAGTAATCAATCTATGGATGCGATAAACCATAACGTGGAAATCAGTTTGCTGAAGGAAAAATGTCCTTATTACAAGAACGGTAAGGACGTTGATATAGAAGAAATATCGGACGTGTGGCAGGTGGTGTATTTCCAGCCAGCACAGGATTTGCCCTGCTTCAAGATTAACCTAAAGAAGGTTTCAGTCTGTGTAAGTGTAATATAGATTATATATGAATAGCCAGATATTTTACCATGATCTCACGTGATATTTTATAATTGACTGCAGCATGAAACGAATCACTCATCGTTAAAAATATTTTGATGACACATGGCTTTACTAATATTGAATTGAATTGATTTTTTTGAATTGAATTTTCATTTATTTGACACACATTACATTCAAATTACATTATATAAATTAAAAAAAAAACAACTAAAATTAAATTAATAAAAAAAAACAAAAAACAAAAACAAAGCGCCCAGGTGTGCCAAAAAGGTCCCCGCTCAGTATGTATCGTGACAGCAGATGGTACAAGCATGCCACGACACTGATTTTCAGCGGTGATGTCAATATGATGTAACCGTATCACACAATCCATTCAGGTAAAGAAGTTGTGCTCTTCAATTGGCCGGTATAGAAGACTGTACATTTTTTTATCCAAATAAAATATTGGCACATAGCCAGCCGAGGCAGGTTATAGCTTAATCTGAGTCGAATTTCCGGCGTCGAATTTGCGTAAACGGAAAAGTCGAAGAACGGGTGGCTTAGTCTGGAAAATGATTCAATAATCATAGTGTAGATTTATATAATTGTCAACTTGATGTTTCTAAATATTGTTTGTATTAAGTACTCGAACACTCCTATTAACTTTTAGTGTAAAGTAACAGCTATATTCTTAGGTGTTTTGTTAAATAAATATCTCGACGTTTGATCAAGCAAATAAGCCATGTAGAATTATGGATTGAAATATATATTGGAGACTAGCGGTGACCAGCGTCTGCGTGATGTATTATAGCTTATTTATTGAGGGAGCGTAATGCCTCCCCTCGATAAATAAGCTATTGACCACACTTTTTTTTTCAATCGGGTCTAGTAGTTCCAGAGATCAGGGCGTTTAAACAAACAGTCTACAGCTTTATAATGTTACTAGTGAACCCAGCGAACCTTGTTTTGCCCCCGGCCTCGTCCATCCCCGAACTCGTAATATTAATTATTATCTTACTTTGTCGGACGGTAACGAATCTGAAAAAGTGAAAATCGGGCCAACCGCTCAATTTCTTTTTCATAAGAACCTCTTCGCAATAAAAAAAAAATAGCGAAATCGGTCTAGCTGTTAACGCGTGATGCCGTAACCAAGAAACATATTGAATAGATTTTATACATTTGAAATTAATGTTCCACCAAAGTACATAACAAACCACATACAAACATTATTAACATGGACATAACAAATCGAAAACTCAATTGTGGTGTTTGTTAATGTGACCGCATCACTGAATTTTATACGAGGACCAATTTATGGTCTATCCCGCTTTGAATTTAATCTTATAACAGAGGAAATGACGATAATAAAGGCCGTAGGTATAACAAATAAAAGAGACTCACAATTGAAATTGAACCGGTAACAAAGGCACGGAATGAATCAAATTCTGATGAAATTTTAAAAAGGCCTTGAGCTTTTTTTTTCAAATATTTATTTTATGTAAATGTTATGTTTGCTCAGCCTTGATTAAGCCCTTAATCAAGGCTGATCAAACTAACCAAATACATGTTGGACATATATCTCAGGCTTAAAAGAGCTTACACATACTCGTAAAAATATATTAGGATCTTAATATATTAACAATAAGCTAGAAAAAGGTAAATCTGTGTACATTATAGATTAGGTACTCAAAGTGTCTATAATTTTGCAACTAGGTCAAATTGAATTATACCTACATAGATCGCGTATTTAAAGTTTGTTGATCAAAGTGTATTTAGTATTCAGCAAAATACTTAACTAAATCGGGGCTAAGGTAAGGGTTAGTAGGACGGTCTTATTTACTAAAACTTGTTAAGTTAGTACAATCTTATTTCATAAGATATATGATTTTGGTTTTGGTATCATTCAAGAGTAAAGTCCGTCAATTTAAAGAATGAATAATTGCCAAATATTATTTATTTATTAAATATATTATATCTGTATATTTTTATCTATTGTTTTTATTTTGTGTTTAAGTATGTTTTCAGAATGTAAAATATGATGTTGCAGTAATTTAAGAAGTTTTATATTTTTGTTACTCTTAATATTAGTTAAAAGTTACTTTTCTTGTTGATATTTCCTGTTTTTATTTTCGTTACACCCATTGCCATCTCTTAGCATTACTTAAATGATTGACTGGCAGAGAATGCTTTTATCATTAGGTCCACCTTTGTACACTATGATTGGTGCTATTAAGTCTTTAAATAAAATAAATAAATATGAGAAAACAATTTGAAGTTTTTAGCTGGACTTAAGAAACAACTGCGTAATATTATGTGCCTTCATAATTTATAGAGTTTATACCGGGCTTCGGCAAATGGTTATGTAATGAGCACGAATATTTATACCTCAAATATGGATGTCAATTTATATATATTTCTTGGAGACGCCTTCGTCATAATCGTTTTTTTATTTATTAATTTAAAAACTTTTGCACAAATTAAAGTGTACAAAAGGTGGACTTAATGCTAATAGCATTCTATCCCAGTCATACCTTCAGATCATGCAGAGAGATTGTTATTTTTCGTAGCACAAGATAGAAAATTACTTAGGTTCTACTAATTCGAGCAATATCATTGATCGAAAACAAAAGACATTAGGTTTGTTTTCTAGGGCATATTTATATTTTTATCTTAGTAACCACTAACAACCAATTTTGGGATAAATGTTTTCTGATTCACTCGTGATTCAATAACTTGTTGATATACGCAAACTTCTTTATTAGTAATAAGACGAACATTACCATGTTATTAGCGGCAGTAAACTCGTTAATGCTTCAACACCCGAGCGGTTGCAGGCAACCGCATAACAATAGAATTTGCATTGTGTCTCGTTCACATACGCTTGAGGGATTAATTAGCCCGGTCTCATGTGCGGTGTTAGTGCTGAACTCAGTTTGTGCTGAAGTTTGAAACTTACTAGATATGTTAGGTTGGAATTTATTCATTATGAATCTAGGGCACAGAATTGAAAACAGTTCATAATCGAGGTATTTGCAACATTAGAAATCATCTTCACCATCTTACATCGTTTGCAGTTTTCTGATGACGTCATTTACGGCAGCCTTGGCGACGATTGACTCGGCGCGTCGACATTTCGCACAGTGTCTCGACCAGTACCCAAAAATCATACAATCAGATCAAACTAAGGTAGTTTTTGAGTAAAGGTGAGCTGATAATGACTCACGTGGTGAAGTCAAACAAGATAACTTTAAAAAAAGCAAAAACCGACTTCAAAACCAAAATGCACCAAAAAGTCTAAAAATAAACTCTCCACCATTGGAAGGAAAGGAATCCATTTTAGGAAAACAATTTCTTATTGGAGTCGGTGCTGTGATAGTTGATGCTGTGATAGTTGATGCCAACTCCAAAAAGAAATTGTTTGCTTTTAAAATGGATTTCTTTCCTTCCAACGGGGGAGAGTTTATTTTTAGTCTTTTTGGTGCATTTTGGTTTTAATGTCGGTTTTTGCTTTTTTTAAAGTTATCTTGTTTGACTCTTGAGTGAGTCATTATCAGCTCACCTTTACTCAAAAACTACCTTAGTATGATTTTTGGGTGCGGGTCGAGACACTGTGCGAAATGTCGACGCCTAGTCAACAGCTGCCGTTAATAACGTCATCAGCAAACTGCAAACGATGTAAGATGATGAAGATGATTTCTAATGTTGCAAATACCACGATTATGAACTGTTTTCAATTCTGTGCCCTAGATTTAAAATAAATAAATTCCAACCTAACATACCTAGTAAGTATTAAACTTTTTTTAAAGTTAATTTTATTTCTCCATTTTTAGTGATTACGTTAAAATTAAACTTTTTGCAAAATTACGTTTTTTTAGGTTGATAGCACATTATGTTTTTTTTTTGTTTTAGTATGATTTTATGTATAATCGTTTAATTGTAAAGTTAATCTTACTAAGATACTGATTCATAGAGCAAATTGATGTTTATATCCGTAATTTAAAAGATACGATATCCCGTTTCTCTCATACTACCTACTGTGCGTCGGAGGCATATGTCAACATGTAGTCGATTGCTGACTTTTTAGCGTTGAGTCTACACCACACACTGACGGCAATTGGTGTCCTAAAGTGCCGTTCTTGTGTTAAAGCACATCGCTTTCAATAATAAGGGTAGACATTGTGCTTAATTTAGGCCCAGGGCAGTGGGTCCACCCAAAACTGAGCCAAGCGAAGCGCAAGGGTACACTATATACCTTTTCTTACACAGTACCGTCGATTTTTGAACGCCTTTAACTTTGATCTTAATATACCTGAGAAATAAATCTTTCTGAATATTTCTGAACAAGTAGTTTAACTTAGTAAACACGTGAAATTTTAATTGCAAAGCTTTTAAACTTTAGGTTTTAGTGATATCTAAAAAGTCCTCGATTTTGTCACTGACTATTGATCATAACTATACTACTAAGTGACTTCCTGAAGTCCTAGAGTGCTGAAATTTGGTGTGTAAGCTAGTAGAGATTTACATACAACGAGGTTGTGTAATGGGCTCCTAGTGTGTGCTTTCAGTGCTGTGTCCATCGGTCAGCCGCTGCAATGCATTTCCTTAATACCGAGGTTCTTCATTCGTCGTTCTAATAATTTATCTCTGACTCATCGCAAGCGACTTTCTCCTAGTTTGGGCAACTTTGAGCAATCCAAAAATAGTTTCTTTCTAAAGTAAAGAATTTGAGAATATTTTGAAGTAGGTCTGTGAGTTAAGTTAGGACGCGGTTATAAACTTGGCTCTACATGAGATCTCACAACTTTTTGACACTGTAAGTAATACGATCTCGGTTTTTGGCGACAGTTTACATGAAAATGATTTTGGTGGCATATTTCTTTCAAGAGAACAATGTGTTTTTAAAATAATTCTTACCCGGACCCTGTTGTATTTTATTTTATTAAGAAAACACTACAGTATCTTAAGATTGCTGTGCTGATGTGCTGTGTCGTGTCTTTATATACGAATTACAAGTATGTTATTTCAATTAACCTTTGCACCAAATCTTTTCCAGGAAAAGATAGAAAACAAGAAGAGGTACGGCTCGTTCTCAGACAGAGTGAACTGGACTGCGTGTGACCTGGAGATGCAAGGAAATGATATTGGGGACTCCATGAGGAGGCATTTCCTACAACGAGGGAAGAAGGGAATAATGGATAATGTCGTAATTTTAGAACACACTGGTCAGTAATTAGTTTACCGAGCAGTGGTTGCCTAGTAAAATACCTTAAGATGATCCGTCACTTCAATTTATCACATTTATTGGTGGGCAATAGCTATATAGGGTGTTGTTTTGGTCAGTAACATTCGACTCAGGGATGATGCAATAATATGCAAGTTTTATAAAAAAAACCTCTTCACAACATTTAAAATCGAATAGAGTAGTTTGCACGCTCGCACGTATCTACGAAATACTTGTACGTAACTAGTAAGCTACCAAGTGGCCACCTGGCGTTGGTAGTTTTGACTTGCTCGCTAGTAATGCAATAATATATTTTCATCATTTCATTTAATTAATTTTATTATTATTATTTATTTATTTCATTCAAAAAGTTATTTTTTGTCATCAGTATCTTTTATAAATAAATATATAAATATTTGACAACATCACATACATTGCTCCGATCCCAAGCTAAGTAGCTAAAGCACTTGTGTTATGGAAATCGGAAACAACGGTGGTTCCACAACACCCAGACCCGAGACAATATAGAATATATCGTTTTCTACATTGACCAGACCGGGAATCGAACCTGGAACCTCACGAGATGGCGACGCAAGAAACCAGCGTGCCACTCGACCACGGAGGCTAAATCTTTTTGTATCACCACCCCTGAGTCCAGCGTCGCTGACCAAAACAACACTCTGTATGGTTCACCCAATTCGTTATTGTTACCTTTATCTTTTATACGCTCTTAAACACCATACACCAGTCCTTTTATAAGAATTCGATACCAAGTTTAATCGAACTCCTCTTATATTTCAGTGCCATGGAAGCAATATACGGAGCAGCCGGGAATACTCCGTAAGTTTAAAATGCATTTTGATTTTTGAGTCATGTAACTTGTAAAATCACTATGTAACTCGTCTATTTTATGTTAGTTAAATACAGGTAAGTTATCATAAAACCTACCGAAAGATTAAAAATTCTCATTATCACAATTGCATTTTGGTAAGAAAACCAGAAAAGTTGTCCAATGAACCCTATTCTGATTTATGAATAGCAAATGGAAGCGACTCTTGAAAAATTATAATTGTAATTTTATACTATAAAAAACAACAGACATTTCGGCGTTTATTATTGGCAAGAAGTATCTATTGCGTCAGATTCATTTCGTATATTTCAAAATTAATGACGAAACGTTTTCGAGCTCCTGTTCAGCAAATATTTTTTGTTCTTTATGGCATTCACTTGTCAGGCCTCGTTCAGGGAATTGTTAATTTAACTTCACAAAGGATTTAAACTGCCGTCATTTTGAAGCAGTGTAATTAATACGAACACAATTTCACCCAATCACAATGAAGGAATATTCACAATATTATATTTCGGTAATGGGTCATTATATCGATGCGTTGCTAACGCAAATGGTTGTGTTTGCTACCACAACTGAATTTGACAGGGCTATAGCTAAATAGTTAGTGGCAAACAATATATGAATAAAATGTCCTTGGCAAATAACACACTGGCTTCGACATAAGTACCTAACGGCTGCTGCTGACAAAAGTAAAGATCACGCCGTTAACTTGACGTGGACCTAACTTGTGACGTGACGTCTCCGTCATCGACGTTTTGGCGGCAAGTATTTAACAACGGTTTGTCAACGACTGCCGTAGACTTTTCGGCAGTTGAAGTTAACACGCGGCTGCTGTCGAGTTGCCAATTAAAAAAAATATATTAAAATTAAATTAAAAACTTTTATTTCAGACCAACAGTGTCCATAATGGGTTAGTAACAACAAATACTTAAAAACTATGTTAGTAAGGTAGTACAGTAAAAAATAATTTAGTCCAGGCAAGATAGGTTTACCGATTTGCACATTTAGTAACATGCAACTCGGTGAACCTATTGAGGAATACAGAACCCATTCTACCCTCGATCAACCTTAGGATCATGTTGGCGCTGTGGCTAGCCGTTGGTCTTAACCGTCGTGCCTCTGCAGTTAATCCCATCATACCACTTACAAAGTTTTATTATTTCAGATTCCGGCAAAGCGAACTTTACGTACACCTTCCATCCTGAGAGTCCAGACCAGTGGCTGGTGGTTGAGAACTTGTTACTCATGAGGGACTGCACCAACGGAGGCGTGATGGTGTTCTCCAGGGTACCACTTCAGCCTCGGCGGAGTGACGTTGTGGATGCACTGGCTGTGTTTGGGGAGCGCGGGGTAGAAGGAAGGATGGTTTGCAGCAAAATTGGCTATGATGGTTGATGAGTAGAGAGTTTCTTGTACTTTAAGACTGAAAACTGAATGTTGGTGCAAACAATAAAATTATATTTAAGAGAGGTCTGATTTATTATCGACTTAAGCATGAGTTATTTGGTTCCAGTTTTTGTAAGGCTCTTTTTTATAGATAAACCGCTGCTTTATGAAATTATGTGGATCTTTTAGAAATAAAAATAATTAATTATTTAATTATATAGTACATCACCAAAATTTGTACAAAAGGTGGATATGACATCACCAGTCATACCTTAATGCTAAGCAGAAATTATTGTAGGTAGTGGGACAAAGAAAAAAAATCACAAAGCACAATCACACAAGAGTAAATACACCATATTTCCAAATAAATCTGCGTAGTATTATTGTGAAAAAAAGAAAGAATGGAAGAAAGAAAATGGATTCATTCGAACAAAAATTAATTACATTAACAAAAATACATATACTAGGCTAATTAGTCCGAAAAAGGCACCCGCTCAGCATTGGTCGTGGCAGCAGCAGAACGCATACCACGACACTGATTTTCTGCTGATTTTCTAAATAGCACTGTTTTAGACTGCTGATTGAATGCTATTATAAGGTACATAAATACGGCGTGTTTACGGTATATTTTTATTTTGACGCGGATTGGCCGGCAATAACCACGGATTTAAGCGGAGAGGCGCTACATTCATATCATACAAACCACGAAGCACTCTAGTTATGGACGCCGTATTCTGTACAAAACATGCATGCCGATAGCAACGTCAATTGATATTAATAAGTGATGTAATGACAAATAAAACCTAAGTCTTGCCTGTGACCACGTATGCTGTTAAGCATTCGAAACGTCAGGCATATAGTTTTAATAAAATGTGTGCGAAATAAATGCGTAAAGTCTTTTATTTAAATACGTACGTACGTATGCAACTTATTTAAAATACATCCAATACATTTCAAGGTTATACAAAATCGCTCATTTGAAAAGGTTAATTCATCGAAATTAATAGTATAAAATGAAAACAAGTTTTTTTACGATTTGTGAGGATTTTACAGTATAAATAGAATTGTAGCTAAGTAAACCAATTGAACATAGAGGAAAAAATTCAACGTGGTCAGGCGGATCATTCAGAAATGCATGGAAAACGAACTTAACCCTCTGGCTTCAGTCACTTGTCAGCTAGATTTACGTGACTGGAATATGTAGGACAGTTTGGATATCTTCTTTCATATTTAAAGTACTTTTTTATAGTGGTACTTTATCAAAATCAATGCCACCTTAACAACTGGCACGTCGTTCTCAATATCCTATTGCACACAAATTCAGGCTTGTTTGGCATATTTTACCGAAAATTTTGCTGGGAAATTTTATTCTAAAATGCGTCGAGCGCATTGAATAAAGATGAAGAGGTTACGTAAAGGTACGGAAGGAACTGTACTGCATAATAAAGTTGTGATCGAGTAGGGTTGGTTCTTGCAATTGCTCAATTTTTAATAGGTATGAAATATGCTAAAAACCATGCTAAGTTTCAAATAACTGCTATCGATTTGTGATTTGTGAATTCATAGCATTAAATTTTTTTTTTACCAATTTCATGTTCTTCATAAAATAAAATCAGTTTGGAATACAGAAGACGGCGTCCATAATAAGAGTGCCTAGTGTTTTGTATGTGTACTTATTAACTATGATAATAATTATTGTGGACGAAATAGATGCTACTTAATAATGTTTTTTGCGTTAAAAAAACAACATAGATATCAATGTCTGATTATATGATACTACTAAGAATAACTATGGTGTTTTTGACCTTGATTTATAACTTAAATCGGACTGAATAAAGTCATAGTAAACATTCCAGAGCTAATGACTCAACTGAACAGCAGATTTAAAGGCCCCATCAATATACCATTTGCCTTTATCTGACCTGGTGCTACGTTATGTGGTTCTGCTATGGTGCAGCCTCGTTCAGTCTAAAGGAAAGCACGAACATTTTTCATAAAGCCTTTGTGAATTATGAGAGTTGAGTCATAGTTTAGCCATATATTCAGATCTTTGGCGCTTAGAATACTTTGAAGTCATCAACTTTTCATTGTTATTTGTGGTTTAATATTGCTGGTTTTAATGAGCAGTAACACTTTTAGAATAAAATGAATACTTAAATCACTTTTCAATTTAAGTTCATACGCTCCAAAACTCGTGGATGTAGGCGAGAAGACAGCAAGGCTAAAGTTGGAGTGGGCGCGACACGTATGTAGGATGCACCCGGACATATGGGCCCAAATCATTACGCGATGGATACCAGCAGATGGCTATCGCCGCAGAGGCACACCCAGAAAGCGCTGTTGTGACGATTTGGTCAGTTTGGATGAGGATCAGGAGTCGTTGGCCATGGATAGAGATAGATGGAGGAGTTTGGGAGCGACCTTTGTCCAGCAGTGGGATGGAATAGGTAAAAAAGAAAAGAAAAAAGATCATAGTTTGTTAGAAGGTACATTTATCCTGATGTTACTGTTCATTTAAATTTATTTAATTACTAGCGGTCCCCCGCGACTTCGTCCGCGCGTTTTGAGTATGCTCCCTCCCCTCCCGTCGCAGCGTCATGTTTTATATCCTAAAGCCTTTCTCGATAAATAAGCTATCCAACACAGAAATATTTTTTCAAATCGGTCCAGCAGTTCTGAGATAAGCGCGTTCAAACAAACAAACTCTTCAGCTTTATAATATATTAGCGCAAGCGCACGTTGTACTTTAGCTGCGAACATTATTTTGGTGCGGAGTTATGTTAAAACTGTGATAGCTCCTAAGATATTTATTGAAATCAAATGATATAAAGGGCAACTTGGTTCTAAATGAAATGCTCGTGATGATGAATGTATTTATTTTGATAACAATAAATAACTGTGTGTAGAATACACCTCTAAAAATAATGCATCATTTTTTTACAAATTTATTAACATAAAAAAGGTTGTAGTAAGTCAACCATAAAAGATAGTCATATGCTGTCGCGGACTTTATTATAGAACTCTTAATGCTGAACAATCCTGTCATACATGATTTTTGTGTAACTTAAGCGGTTTCCGCAGCGTATGCAGCGGAAGCTCTGAAAAGGAATATCTTTCTCCCGTTTTCGCAACATTTTTCATTTCTGCTGTGGTCTTATGAGTTGTATCTTTATGTTATATAGCCTAAAGCCTTCCTCGATAAATGGACTATCCAACGTAAAGAAAATTTACAAATCGGGCTAGTAGTTTTTGAGATTAGCGCGTTCAAACAAACAAACAAACAAACAAACAAACTCTTCAGCTTTATAATATTAGTATAGATTAGCGCAAGCGCAAGTTGTACTTAAGCTGCGAACATTATTTTGGTGCGGAGTTATGTTAAAACTGTGATAGCTCCTAAGATATTTATTGAAATCAAATAATATAAAGGGCAACTTGGTTCTAAATGAAATTCTCGTGATGATGAATGTATTTATTTTGATAAGAATAAATACCTGTGTGTATAATACACTTCTAAAAATAATGCATTATTTTTTTACAAATTTATGAACATAAAAAAGGTTGTAGTAAGTCAACCATAAAGGATAGACATATGCTGTTGCGAACTTTATTATAGCACTCTTAATGCTGAACAATCCTGTCATACATGATTTTTGTGTAACTTAAGCGGTTTCCGCAGCGTATGCGGCGGAAGCTCTCAAAAGGAATATCTTTCTCCCGTTTTCGCAACATTTTTCATTTCTGCAGTGGTCTTATGAGTCGTATCTTTATGTTATATAGCCTAAAGCCTTCGTCGATAAATGGACTATCCAACGTAAAAAAAAAAATCAAATCGGGCCAGTAGTTTTTGAGATTAGCGCGTTCAAACAAACAAACAAACAAACTCTTCAGCTTTATAATATTAAGTATAGATATTGTATACAGACAAAAGGCATAAGAAAACTCCATCAGTTTTAATTTTTATTATTTTTTATTAAAAACTTTATTGCACTGTAAGTTGTACAATTGGCGGACTTAATGCATTATGGCATTATGCACCAGTCAACCGTTTGGTAATGCAGAGTTTAATCAGTGGCGGAACATTAATCGAGAAAACCAACATGATATACGACCACTATTTTTAGGGAATGTAGAACATTTCTATAGCACATTTAGCATACATATCTTCTATTATTCATCGACCGTAAAAAGTAACACTGATAACCTCGTATATTTTGTTAATGTACACATTTTGTGGCAGTTTGCGCTGAAATAGCGCTATTTGTACTGATAACAAACTTGGTGGTTTCTTAATTTATGCATCTTAGTTTGTAACTGCTATGATGTTTCTACACGAATTATGTCATCTCTCTGCATGTGATTAAAGATACAACTGGCTTGTAGTTACGGCTTAAAGCTTATAAGCTGTAAGCCGTAACCCGACTTTGTTAAGGTTCTTTGTTTGTGTAACAAAAATCTCATTAGGAAGCTCAGTCGCCATAAACCCATTATAGGTACTAATTAATTCATTACAAATGAAGAAAATTCAGTCTTACATTCATAACGTATTAGTATTTTTCAAAAGACCTTAACAGAAGGGAAAATAAAAACCGTCCAAGTGCGAGTCGGACTCGCGCACTGAGGGTTCCGTGCCAACTTTAACTGAATTAGAGAATCCACTTACTTCCACTTAGTAAAATACCACAACATTTTGTTGACAGCAAATATAACTTTGTTTTTCATAGTGTTTGTATGAAGTACAAAGTTATGTTTGCGGTTGTTGAAAATGTGATATATCTCAAAAACTTCGCGTTCGATCCCGTTCGAACCAATTTTCGTTAAGAGTATTTGTTAAGATCTACATTATATTTCTTTTCAAAATGTAAACTTGCTTAGCTTAGAAGTTAGATGGGAGGGGACGCCCATTTTACCACTTTGAAAGCGTCTAGCTATAATAATAATAATATAATAATAAATTTATTTATTTTCTCTTCACAAAAATAGGACATAAAATGACAATCATAAGGAATCACAATTGGTGCTACAAAGTATCCTGTCATTTGTGAGAGACTGGTGCCTGAAATAGGTTTCGGAGAAACCTGTAACACAGGTCACCAGGCCCACCCACATATGATTACAATATTGATTGGTAGCAAGTTATATCGTACATACAAAGAGAACGCGCGCGCGTGTGTGTGTGTGTGTGTGAGTGTGTGTGTGTGTGTGTGTGTGTGTGTGTGTGTGTGTGTGTGTGTGTGTGTGTGTGTGTGTGTGTGTGTTATGTGTTGAAGTTACTATGTGAGTCATGATGGGTGCACCCTTTCGTCGACAGAAGTGAAATAAGGAAAAGCAAGGGAGATTAAGTGTCAAGAGATCTTAAGCCGATACGATTAAATTTTACTCTTGGATTGAAAGTAGATCCTCGGTTGCATTATAATTTAATGAGGACAGATAGTTCGTAAGTTTAATTTTACATAAATGTCTATTCAATGAATAGAAATTGAGGAAGTTATTTAGTTTATTATAGAGAAAATCGCCGAGAAAACAGAAGGAATTGTGCGACTTCGCAGTTCTAAATAGATTTCTTGGGCAAACCGCTCCCTGTCTGCGTTTATCCTTCAGTAGGTCAGGGTCATACAAGATCATAGAGTGTGTTTTAAGAACAGTATGAAGAATAAACGACTGTCTTATCGTAAGGACACCCCAGTCCTGATACAGCTCGAAGGTGGGGTAAAGGCGAGGACGGCTTGCAGCCACTTTTAAGACCAGACGCTGGGCTCTCTCAGCCTCGATCAACTTAGTTTTGTCGGAACCACCCCAGGCACATATGCAATAGTCTACGACTGGTTGGCATAAAGCAATATAGACCATTTTAATGACCCGTCGGTCTGCTATATGCCTGAGGGTTTTAAAGATGTAAACCAGTTTACGTAATCTGACAACAAGTGTATTGATGTGAGGCTTGAATGAGCTATGAAACGTTAGACTTTAAAAAAAATGGTTTTAGAAACCTCTATGTCATTTTAAAAGACCTATCCATAGACCCCACACGTATAGGTTTGACATTATTTTTTTTTGGTTTAAGAATCGTAAAGCGGTTAACAGGATACATACTCCTACCAAATTTTAATAGTGTGATGCTTATAGTTACAGAATAAAATGGCTGTGGCATACGGACGGACAGACAAACAGACAGACTTGACGAAACTATAAGGGTTCCGTTTTTTGCCATTCGGCTACGGAACTCTAATAAGATGTCGTATATTTCCGTTTGCTTTGATTGAAGTAGAACCTTTACGAACTGCGACTTTTAGCATATATGCAGTCGCGATGCTAACGCGCGTTAGTATCGATGCAGTCGCAAAATGTCAACCTTTGCACACTGCGCTACTTTTAGCATAAATACAGTCGTTATGCAGAAGCTATAAATTGACAAATTATACCTGAATTTTGGCGACTGCAGCGATACTAACGCGCGTTAGCATCGATGCAGTCGCGCGACTGCATAAATGCCAAAAGTCGCAGTGTTTAAGGGGTCTTAGATGTTTGATTTTAAAAAACATATTAAAAAAACTGTTTGAAACCTAAACTAAACCTAAACCCAATCAGCATCCAATTAGCTGTCATTAACACGACTGCGTATTCAAATCCGTAGTCAATTCGCCCGCCACTGAGTAGAATCCACGAGGATCGATACATCGCTAAACAAGTATACAAACAGTGTGTACCGCTCGCAACGCAGGCTAAAATGGAATTGAAAATGTACACCAATGAGTGACTATTAGCCACTTAACTGTGAGCTATACTATGAGCATTAGATACGCAATTTGCAGGCAACCATAATAGCAATTAAAATGTCTTAACGAGCGTTTAGTGCTGGCCAAATGTGTCCGACATTTGGCTTTGTTTGATGGCAGTGAAAACGATGTATGCAAAAAAAACGCACTGGTCAGTGACTTCACCACTACGAAAAGACCTATTACTTGCCGTCATTGAAAACCCTATCCAGTGAAGGCTAGATAGCCCCAGCAGCTAAACTCCCTTGTTCCCCCAACCAAACAAATCAGAAAGATTTAAAAAACTAAGTAGTAATAGGTATATATCGTCTTCGTATAGTGCGACGTCATCAACAATCGCATTTAAAACCCATTCAGTTACTTCACAGCCACAACGCCTGTTTTTGAACTCCCTTAATATTTAACATCCAATTTAAGGCCTCAAAATAATGTGCATGCAAAAGCAGGTCGATAGGCAGGGCTACTACGTAGTTAGTACGTTGATCCCACCCTGATATAGGAGATTGGCGTGTAAGGCCTGCAGTAGATTTGACTAGCTGATAAGCTCCCGTAAAACAAAGCAGTACTATATTTATACAAAATGGTAGACTATGCCTCAAGCTAAGTATAGATTTTTAACAGCCAATTGCCCAAAATGTCTGTAATAAAATAGGTAGGATAAGCACTATCAGCAACACTCGTCGTCTGCACACTGCAACTTTTAGCAGCGATAAAGTCGCGATGCAGCATCGATGCAGTCGCTAATTGTCAACCTTTAGACTCTTTGCACACTGAGACTTTTAACAGCGATGCAATCGTAAATTGACAATCTTTACACACTGAGCTACTTTAAGCATCGATGAAGTCGCGCTACTGCATCAATTCTAACGCGCGACAGCATCGATGCTAAATTTAATCTGTTCATTGCGTGAGTCGCGATGCTTTGGCGCTTTTTGAAAATGCGCAACTACATGTATGCTAAAAGTCGCAGTGTGTAAGGGGTCTTGTTGTCATTGTGTAAAGCAATCGTATTCATTTGACAATTCAAAACATACGGTTTGATCTGTCATACGGCAAAGAACAAAGGGTTTGACAGATCAAACCGTACGTTATGAACTGTCAAATGAATACGATTGCTTTACACAATTCCAGCTCAGGTCCATACGAGTATACCGGTTTAATAGTGATGACATTGTTAAAAACAAAAGCATCACGATTCCAAAATATATAATCACGATAGCGATTTTAAACTTATGTGTTACAAGATAAACAAACGTACTAGATACTTTAAAGTGCATATGCCAACGAAGCAACATAATAATTCCTAAAATGAAACATCGAAAATGAATGAAAACTTACTGAAAATTTGGCGCAGGTACAAATTTTACACCGAGTTAGCATTCTCGCTTCGCTACTGCGAGCTAATACGGAAGTTAAATAGTTGGCAATTTTATCGACAGTGTATTTCGCAGCTTATATATTTAGTGTAAGTTTTTTTTCTTCACTATTGGACGTACGCTCGTATATACGATGTTTTAATTCTGAGAATTAAAAGGTAATGTTTTAAGGATGATATCTTCATAAGATTAAGGGCTGATTGTGCCAACTTTAGATAAGATTTATCGGACTGAATAAGTATAAATAGACCGATTTTTAAAATTCTTTTGCATATGGCTTACATTAAACATCCAAAAGTATTATTACGCGTTTAAATACAGATTTTAAAAGGTATTTAAAGTACAGTCAGCCAACACATCGGACTATATTTTTGAAGTGAAAACTTCTTTAGCGGCGTTGAGCACTTTTGTGGGATGGGGGAAAAATGTGAAACTCGCGTCAGGACACGTGGGCTGATCGAAAAACCGTAAGACGATTGGCGAAATTATGGATGTAAGTTGATTTTTCTGAGAGATAAACTTTTTAATGTAATTTAATATAATATAAATTGTAATGTTTGTGTACGATAGCGCAATAAATAAATATTGTATTCTATAAAAATATTATTATTATTATTAGTATTATTATTATATTATTATTATCATTATATTATTATTATTATTATATTATTATTATTATTATTATTATTTTAGGTGTTTTTCTCTCTCCATTGTGGTAAGCCATGGGTAAAACAACTGTGACGCGGGCTTTAGCCAAGCGACACAGTATGCAATGAAGTGTCAGTAGACAAAAATTTTCTGGTGATACGGCATGTATTTAGTATGACTGCTTTTTGGATAAGAGGTATGATTCTGTCAGAAATGTCAAGCGCTTGAAGGCTTCTATTTAAACTTCTTGGTATTACTCCTGTAGACGAAATCACTATGGGTATTATGTGAACTGTTTGTGCATGCCATTGGGTTTTTAATTCTATTGCAAGGTCTTGATATTTAGCATTTTTTTCAGAAATTGTGTTTTGAAGATTGTGTGTTTGGAATAGCGATGTCAACTAAGTAAACGGTTTTTTTTACTTTTATCGTGTATGGTTATATCGGGCCTATTGAAATGTATAGTTTTATCAGTCAAAATGGTGCGGTCCCAATACATTTTATAATTATTATTTTCCGTCACTACTGCGGGTGAGTATTTATAATATGGGACAGTGTGTGAGATGAACTGGTTCTTACGTGCAATGTATTGATGGATTATAGATGCTACTTGGTCCTGGCGATGCTTATAATCGGATTGAACTAAGGCTTTACATGCTCCGGTGATGTGCTGGATCGTCTCAGGGGCGCTTTTGCAGTGTCGACAGAGATTGGAGGTCAGTTCTTTAGTTATATACTTACGATAATTTCGAGTAGCAACTACCTGGTCCTGTATCGCAAGCATGAAGCCCTCAGTTTCCGGAAAGAGCTCACCACGCTTCAGCCACGCATTGGATGCATTTTTATCGATATGCGGCTGGTTGAGATCGGCTATGTGTCTTCCATGGAGAGATTTGAGGGCCCATTGATCTATTTTTTGTTCGATTGTATTAAACTTTTCATTGAGTTGGGTATCCTTGTTAGATAAGTTTAAGGGTGTCAACTTATTATCGGTGTGGACTAAGTTATTGTAAAACGGTACCTTTTCGTGGAAGAATCTTCTCAGTTCTGAAATCTGTCTGTTGTGCAAATTCTTTATATCAATCAATCCTCTTCCTCCTTCTTTCCGCGGCAGAACGAGACGTTGCACGCATGTCTTTGGGTGATGTTTCCGGTATTTAGTGAGTGAGGTATTTATTATTCTTTGTAACGCAACCAAATCTGTCTGGGACCAAGTGAGTATTCCAAACGAGTAAGTGAGTACCGGAATTGCAAATGTATTAATGGCCTTTACAAGATTTCGCGACGTGAGGTGTGTGTTAAGTATTAGCTGCAATCTCTGTTTGAATTTAGCTTTAAGTTGTAATTTAGCCTGTTTTTGATCAATGTGACGAGATTGATGAAAGCCTAGATATTTATATGTTGCGTCTTCGTCCATCGGTGCTACTTCTTCGCCAGTTTTAAGTGTGTAGGTATTAAGCTGTAATTTACTGCGTTCTATTGAGTGTGTTTTACATTTGTCGATACCAAATTGCATGTTTATGTCACTCTTGCGTTATATCTGCAAGTTTGAATAAATCGCTTTTACTCTCACCATACAATTTGATATCGTCCATGTACAAAAGGTGGGAGATAACTTCTTTTACAGTGTATCCTGCTTGAGATCTGTTTAAAAGTGTGGAGAGCGGGTTTAATGCTAAACAGAACCAGAGAGGACTCAGAGCATCGCCTTGAAATATTCCGCGTTTGATACGTATCGGGTCAGATATTTCTAGAATTCCATTCTGTTTGATACTCAATACTGTTTGCCAATTTTGTGTTGCTGCTTTCAGGAACTCTATAAGTTTTGGGTGTATTCTATAAATGTGCAATACCTGCATAAGCCAGCTATGAGGGACAGAATCAAACGCTTTTTGATAGTCAACGTACATGGTATGAATACTTTTCCTTTTCCGAAGTGCTTCCCTCTTAACTATTGCATCCACAATTAAGTGTTCTTTACACCCTTTACTAAACTTTCTGCAACCTTTTTGTTCTTCTGCTAATGTACCGTTGTCATTTAGATGTTGGTAGATGGTCTCACTGAGGCATGCTGTTAGACATTTATAGATAGTTTGGAGACAGGTAATAGGCCGGTACTTAGCTGGGTCTCTACTATTTTTATCCTTAGGGATCATGTAGGTTACTCCTTGTGTAACAAACTTTGGCATTGTGTCAGGTGTTTTTATGAATTTATTAATGTGATTGTGTAAATATGGATGTGTACACGTTAGTTTTTTTATACCAAAAATTGTGTATATGGTCGGTCCCGGGTGATTTCCAGTTGTGTGTATGCTGAATTACTCCGATAAATGTTTCAGCCGGTATAAAATCAAAGTCCATATCCGATGTACCTACACTGTTCGTAATTTCTTCTATCCATTCGGCGTCATCTTTATGTATAATAGCCAAAATATTTGACGGTCTTCTTAATGCACAGCTGAACAAATATACAGACTTGCACGATAACCAGTTTGGTTTTAGACCAAAGCTATCTACTGAAAGTGCCATACTGTGCCTTAAGCACACCGTCAGATATTACACGGCTCGCAAAACACCTGTTTACGCCTGTTTTCTCGACTTGTCCAAGGCGTTTGATCTGGTTGCGTATGACATCCTATGGGAGAAGCTGAAAAGCTTACATGTGCCTAATGAACTAGTAAATATTTTTCGTTTTTGGTATGCACACCAGGTTAATAGCGTCAGGTGGGCGGGGGCAATGTCGGAGCCTTATCAAATGGAATGTGGTGTAAGACAGGGCGGACTGACCTCTCCCACATTGTTCAATATATACATGGACGCACTGATTGTCGCGCTCAGCAACATGCATGTCGGATGCCATGTAGACGATGTTTGTGTCAATAACTTGAGTTATGCTGACGATATGGTGCTGCTGAGCGCGTCAGTCTGTGGGCTGAACAAGCTGATGAGGATATGTGAAGTCTATGCTCAGAAGCACGGCCTTGTATACAACGTCACGAAAAGTCAGTTCATGGTGTTTGAGACCGGTGGTGCGAAATGTCCTAACGTTATACCACCTGTCACACTAAACGGTGTATCCCTGGATAGAGTGTCACAATTTAAATACTTAGGGCACATAGTTACCACTGATCTCAGAGACCATGCTGACGTCGAAAGGGAGAGAAGGGCCTTGTCACGAAGAGCCAACATGTTGGCTCGCAGGTTTAGGAAGTGTTCTGTCGACGTGAAAATCACTATATTTCGAGCATACTGTACTGCACTATACACCTGTGCTCTGTGGGCTAACTACTCGCAGAAAGTGTACAATGCCCTTCGTGTGCAGTTCAATAACGCCCTGAGGGCCGTGCTGGGGCTGCCCCGAAACTGCAGCGCCTCGGCCATGTTCGCGGTGGCGCGCACAGACTGCTTCCACACTGTCATGCGCAAGCGGTGCTGGTCGTTAGTGTGCAGAGTTCGGGGCAGCCCCAATACGGTTCTGAAGATGATAGCTGATAGAGTCGACTGCCCCTACATCCAATGCTGCTGCAATAGGCATGCCGTAGCTGCGGGTGTGGCGGCGGTCGGCTTTTGAAGTAATCATCAATGTTATAATTTACTTTAATTTATATTTTTTTTTTTTATTCGATGTAATGTTTAAATTTAAATTTTTAATTTAATCTAATGTAATTCGATTTAATTTGATGTGTAATTTTAATCTTATTTTATTAATTCTAACTTATTAATTTCTTCTTTTGTGTCTTTGTGCAATTTATGGGCCAAGATGCCTGAAATAAAGTTTTTTTTTTTATTTTATTTTTTATGTTGTGCTGGATTTTCCCATATATTAGCCCAAAACTCTCTTAGTTCGTTTAGTGGTGGTGTGTCATTAGACTCTTCTGGGTTATTGTTACTACTTAGATTTCTATATAAATGTTTTTCATTATTAGTGAATTGCGTGTTTTGAGTTTTTCGTGCTGTGCATGTGAGGTACCTTCTGAGGCGGCTAGCTGTTGCATTTAGCTTTTGTTTTAGAGTGTCTAGGAAGTGTGCTAATTCTGAATTCGGATTTTCATAAGTTGCGTGTATTCTATATTTAATTTTTATTTCTTCGACCGTCCTAACAACTTTTATTTTCCTATTCCCCCTGATATACTCAGTAAGACGTCCTATCTCTGATCTAACCTTTTTTTATTTTATTTTCTAATCATTTCTGCCAAAATGGTTGTTGTTTTCCCTTTGTTTTGGTGTTATTTGTTTCGGTGTTATTGGTATCACGGATTTTAGTATTATTACAAGTAGCAGCAGTATAAGCTGCCGTATATATGATTGCGTGGAGAGTAAGAAAATCTTGTTCTGGATCCAGATGTTTCGGTAAGATATCTTTATTTAAACATTCAACAATGTAGTATAGTTTTCTTGATGGTTTTTGTTTTGGTATGAAGGGTCTTGTGGTAGGGTCAGTATTTTTGAATTTGTTCAATGCATTTTCAAATGTAGGTACTTGCTATTATATCTGGTTCTGCATATCCGTTTAAATCGTTAGGTTGGGTAGCGTAACTGTTTTGTTGCTGTCCTGAGTTTAAATCTGTATATAAAAGTTGTTCTTGTACTTCTTGTCTTATTTGCTGTATTCTTTGGTCTGTAATGAGTTTATTGCTTATAATGACGCGTCTTTGATCTGAGAGGCGCTGTTCAGATAATTGTGCTAATTCTGGGAATTCCTGAATAAATTTTTCTCTGAGCTTCTTTCTATAAATTGTCATATCTTTCTCTAGATCAGTTACTTCGTAGTAAATTCTTATGACAGCCTCATTGAGATTGTCTGTCCATCTCATACGTTCTCCTCCCCCTGTAATCGATGGACATAAAGGTGTATTATGTGTCGTTGTCTCTGGTGTTTAACCTATTCCTTGTAGCCGTGATATTACTTCAGCTTTTATTTCGTCTAAGGTTGAGGGTGATAACAAATTGTTATTTAATATGGCTCGCCGCTGATCACCTAATCTTTGTCTTGATGCTTGCATATGCGGAAATGCCTGAGTGAAGTCGTGATGCAGGATATCTAGGTATCCTCGTTTTTTTGTCTCTAGTTTTGTTGCGTAAAGATATGTGTGCCAAATGAATCTATTCATTTCTTCGCTCCACATTTTTCGCACACGAGTAGTACCAACAGTGGGTGCAGGCTGATGAGCGGTTGCTCTCTGCACAACATCTGCCAGTATTGGAGAGGTAGTGGATGAACGGGATGGTGTTGGATCCTTGCACGAATGAGGTGACGTATCGGCAGATTGAAACAAGCTATGTGTTGACGATATTGGTGAAGACAGGTTTTGTTCGGCTGTAATCGATTCGGGTTCATGCCCAGCGAGGGCCCGCCTGCTCAGCTCCTCGCTACCGACCGGTTCGCATACTAAGACACCCAGCGTCGGCTCCAGGTGTGCCCCGGCGATCGCCCCCGGGAAGCGGCATTATACGTAATTTTCTGCTTCGCAACTCCATTTTGTTTGGGTTTGCTAGTGCCCTGTTTGTCACCCGCTTTGTGAATTATTTGCGGGTGTCCGCCCCCGACGTGGCTCTGATGGTCGAGCGCGGACGTAACGTTAGACTTTGGGGGGCTTATTATTATTATTATTATTATTATTATTATTGTATTATTGTATTATTATTATTATTATTATTATTGTATTCTATCACAAAAATGAAAGTACTTTTATATTGATAATAAGAGCAATTCATTCAAAATTATTCCCTAACTATTCCAAAAAATCAAAAATGCACAACGTTGATATTCAATTTTTCACTTCTGCCGGCACTCCCGGAGTGCAATTTTTTTTGTTGAAAAATAGTCCTTATTACAACCGCTTAAGATACCGCAGTGTTCATCTTGACGTACTGTCATCTGTACCTACATTATTTTATTAAGAACTCAGTGTAAAAGAAACATGGGCATTGAGGGGGTTCTTTTGTATTTTTAACTTTGTAAAACTGTTGTAAAAATGTAATTAATTAAATTGACAACTATTGCTACTGTGTTTTGTTAATACTAAGCAACTGTACACGTGTTTACGTAAATAAATACATCTTTCTTTCTTTCTTTCTTTCTTTAAAATAAGCTAGTTGGCGTTATACTATTGACTGCACACGTATCGTGCAGTGTAACGAGACCAATAATTTAACGACCAAACTTCTTGCTCCAATCTTCATCGTCTGACTACGTGCCACATTTTGATAAAACCTAATGACGGCACGATCCCGCGTCGAAAATAGGTTTGCAAAATTAATTTTCCCGTATCACACCATTGGTTTACAAAGGTTAGCTCAAAGGGATGCCGATATGAAATTCGTTCGCTTTTGTTATGGTTTGCGGTGTAATATTTGCCGGGATCAAAAACGAAGGTGATGTTATTTGACAGCGATGTCGGACACAGGAGTTAAGTCCACCTTTTGCATAAGTTGGTTGAACGTTAGTATCCATGATTCTATGTTATGAGTATGAATAAAACCGGCCAAGTGCGAGTCGGACTCGCACACTGAGGGTTCCGTGCTAACTTTAATTGAATTAGAAAATCCACTTATTTCCATATAGTTAAAATACAACAATGTTTTGATGAAGAGATATCGAACTTGTCTCACTGACCTCTTCTTTTTTTTTCTCACATGTGTACCATTAGTATTATTATTATATGTATGTACTATGTGTATGTTTATTATTCTATAATTATGTATTAATGTATACGGTATTTATGTAATAAGTAGTATGTATGTATATTTTTTGTTTAAATACCTATTGTAGGTTCAATCAAGCTCGCACTTTTGCCATTCTATCACTTTCTTCGCGCCGCCAGCAATTTCTCTGTATAGACCTATGGTTGACTGGTAGAGAATGCTTTTAGCATTCACAAGTCACACCATATGTACCTTTTGTTTATGCATGAAGTGTTTTAAATAAATAAATAAATAAATGACAGCAAATATTACTTTGTTTTCATAGTATTTGTATGAAAAACGAAGTTATGTTTGCGGTTGTTAAAAATATGCCATATCTCAAACACTACTAGTTCGATCCCGTCCAAACCAATTTTCATTGACAGGTTTGACAAAAAAAAATATCGGTTTTAGTTTAATAATTCTGACTGACTATAATGTGTATTTTTTCTGACATTTAATTTTTGATGACATATAGTATTGTAATCCTGATGTAGCTTATTTGTTTTATTTTATTGTAATGTTTGTTTGACCACTTTTACTGTGTGATTAGCATACTGACGCTTTGTAAGTCAGTATGTTTACTGTTAAATAAATGAAATGAAAAAAAATGAAGATAATAATCGTAAAGCACAGAACATATCTTCCTAAAAAAATTCAACGTGTGGTGCTTATAGTTACAGAACAATGTGGCTGTGATTCGGCTACGGAACCCAAAAAGTAAGTTAACCTTTAAACGTCCCACTACTGGGCAAAGGCTACACCTCAATTATGAGGCGGTAAGAGCCATACATTCCACCACGCGGGGGTCAGTGCGGATCTGTCTATGTTTGCAAGGCAAGGGACTAACCTTGATTTCGATGTTATCAACTGCAAATAGGGCTATTGACTTGCCTTAATGACTATTATCAACCGATGTAAGTCGGGACCAACAAGCCTGGTTGCTAAACGTACCTATTATTATTATTATATTATTATTATTATTATTATTTTAGGTGTTTTTCTCTCTCCATTGTGGTAAGCCATGGGTAAAACAACTGTGACGCGGGCTTTAGCCAAGCGACACAGTATGCAATGAAGTGTCAGTAGACAAAAATTTTCTGGTGATACGGCATGTATTTAGTATGACTGCTTTTTGGATAAGAGGTATGATTCTGTCAGAAATGTCAAGCGCTTGAAGGCTTCTATTTAAACTTCTTGGTATTACTCCTGTAGACGAAATCACTATGGGTATTATGTGAACTGTTTGTGCATGCCATTGGGTTTTTAATTCTATTGCAAGGTCTTGATATTTAGCATTTTTTTCAGAAATTGTGTTTTGAAGATTGTGTGTTTGGAATAGCGATGTCAACTAAGTAAACGGTTTTTTTTACTTTTATCGTGTATGGTTATATCGGGCCTATTGAAATGTATAGTTTTATCAGTCAAAATGGTGCGGTCCCAATACATTTTATAATTATTATTTTCCGTCACTACTGCGGGTGAGTATTTATAATATGGGACAGTGTGTGAGATGAACTGGTTCTTACGTGCAATGTATTGATGGATTATAGATGCTACTTGGTCCTGGCGATGCTTATAATCGGATTGAACTAAGGCTTTACATGCTCCGGTGATGTGCTGGATCGTCTCAGGGGCGCTTTTGCAGTGTCGACAGAGATTGGAGGTCAGTTCTTTAGTTATATACTTACGATAATTTCGAGTAGCAACTACCTGGTCCTGTATCGCAAGCATGAAGCCCTCAGTTTCCGGAAAGAGCTCACCACGCTTCAGCCACGCATTGGATGCATTTTTATCGATATGCGGCTGGTTGAGATCGGCTATGTGTCTTCCATGGAGAGATTTGAGGGCCCATTGATCTATTTTTTGTTCGATTGTATTAAACTTTTCATTGAGTTGGGTATCCTTGTTAGATAAGTTTAAGGGTGTCAACTTATTATCGGTGTGGACTAAGTTATTGTAAAACGGTACCTTTTCGTGGAAGAATCTTCTCAGTTCTGAAATCTGTCTGTTGTGCAAATTCTTTATATCAATCAATCCTCTTCCTCCTTCTTTCCGCGGCAGAACGAGACGTTGCACGCATGTCTTTGGGTGATGTTTCCGGTATTTAGTGAGTGAGGTATTTATTATTCTTTGTAACGCAACCAAATCTGTCTGGGACCAAGTGAGTATTCCAAACGAGTAAGTGAGTACCGGAATTGCAAATGTATTAATGGCCTTTACAAGATTTCGCGACGTGAGGTGTGTGTTAAGTATTAGCTGCAATCTCTGTTTGAATTTAGCTTTAAGTTGTAATTTAGCCTGTTTTTGATCAATGTGACGAGATTGATGAAAGCCTAGATATTTATATGTTGCGTCTTCGTCCATCGGTGCTACTTCTTCGCCAGTTTTAAGTGTGTAGGTATTAAGCTGTAATTTACTGCGTTCTATTGAGTGTGTTTTACATTTGTCGATACCAAATTGCATGTTTATGTCACTCTTGCGTTATATCTGCAAGTTTGAATAAATCGCTTTTACTCTCACCATACAATTTGATATCGTCCATGTACAAAAGGTGGGAGATAACTTCTTTTACAGTGTATCCTGCTTGAGATCTGTTTAAAAGTGTGGAGAGCGGGTTTAATGCTAAACAGAACCAGAGAGGACTCAGAGCATCGCCTTGAAATATTCCGCGTTTGATACGTATCGGGTCAGATATTTCTAGAATTCCATTCTGTTTGATACTCAATACTGTTTGCCA
Source organism: Pyrausta purpuralis (assembly GCA_963924145.1). Lineage (NCBI taxonomy): Eukaryota > Metazoa > Arthropoda > Insecta > Lepidoptera > Crambidae > Pyrausta > Pyrausta purpuralis. The sequence goes on from OZ001643.1 coordinate 30,050,893, forward strand.
ATTTTGTGTTGCTGCTTTCAGGAACTCTATAAGTTTTGGGTGTATTCTATAAATGTGCAATACCTGCATAAGCCAGCTATGAGGGACAGAATCAAACGCTTTTTGATAGTCAACGTACATGGTATGAATACTTTTCCTTTTCCGAAGTGCTTCCCTCTTAACTATTGCATCCACAATTAAGTGTTCTTTACACCCTTTACTAAACTTTCTGCAACCTTTTTGTTCTTCTGCTAATGTACCGTTGTCATTTAGATGTTGGTAGATGGTCTCACTGAGGCATGCTGTTAGACATTTATAGATAGTTTGGAGACAGGTAATAGGCCGGTACTTAGCTGGGTCTCTACTATTTTTATCCTTAGGGATCATGTAGGTTACTCCTTGTGTAACAAACTTTGGCATTGTGTCAGGTGTTTTTATGAATTTATTAATGTGATTGTGTAAATATGGATGTGTACACGTTAGTTTTTTTATACCAAAAATTGTGTATATGGTCGGTCCCGGGTGATTTCCAGTTGTGTGTATGCTGAATTACTCCGATAAATGTTTCAGCCGGTATAAAATCAAAGTCCATATCCGATGTACCTACACTGTTCGTAATTTCTTCTATCCATTCGGCGTCATCTTTATGTATAATAGCCAAAATATTTGACGGTCTTCTTAATGCACAGCTGAACAAATATACAGACTTGCACGATAACCAGTTTGGTTTTAGACCAAAGCTATCTACTGAAAGTGCCATACTGTGCCTTAAGCACACCGTCAGATATTACACGGCTCGCAAAACACCTGTTTACGCCTGTTTTCTCGACTTGTCCAAGGCGTTTGATCTGGTTGCGTATGACATCCTATGGGAGAAGCTGAAAAGCTTACATGTGCCTAATGAACTAGTAAATATTTTTCGTTTTTGGTATGCACACCAGGTTAATAGCGTCAGGTGGGCGGGGGCAATGTCGGAGCCTTATCAAATGGAATGTGGTGTAAGACAGGGCGGACTGACCTCTCCCACATTGTTCAATATATACATGGACGCACTGATTGTCGCGCTCAGCAACATGCATGTCGGATGCCATGTAGACGATGTTTGTGTCAATAACTTGAGTTATGCTGACGATATGGTGCTGCTGAGCGCGTCAGTCTGTGGGCTGAACAAGCTGATGAGGATATGTGAAGTCTATGCTCAGAAGCACGGCCTTGTATACAACGTCACGAAAAGTCAGTTCATGGTGTTTGAGACCGGTGGTGCGAAATGTCCTAACGTTATACCACCTGTCACACTAAACGGTGTATCCCTGGATAGAGTGTCACAATTTAAATACTTAGGGCACATAGTTACCACTGATCTCAGAGACCATGCTGACGTCGAAAGGGAGAGAAGGGCCTTGTCACGAAGAGCCAACATGTTGGCTCGCAGGTTTAGGAAGTGTTCTGTCGACGTGAAAATCACTATATTTCGAGCATACTGTACTGCACTATACACCTGTGCTCTGTGGGCTAACTACTCGCAGAAAGTGTACAATGCCCTTCGTGTGCAGTTCAATAACGCCCTGAGGGCCGTGCTGGGGCTGCCCCGAAACTGCAGCGCCTCGGCCATGTTCGCGGTGGCGCGCACAGACTGCTTCCACACTGTCATGCGCAAGCGGTGCTGGTCGTTAGTGTGCAGAGTTCGGGGCAGCCCCAATACGGTTCTGAAGATGATAGCTGATAGAGTCGACTGCCCCTACATCCAATGCTGCTGCAATAGGCATGCCGTAGCTGCGGGTGTGGCGGCGGTCGGCTTTTGAAGTAATCATCAATGTTATAATTTACTTTAATTTATATTTTTTTTTTTTATTCGATGTAATGTTTAAATTTAAATTTTTAATTTAATCTAATGTAATTCGATTTAATTTGATGTGTAATTTTAATCTTATTTTATTAATTCTAACTTATTAATTTCTTCTTTTGTGTCTTTGTGCAATTTATGGGCCAAGATGCCTGAAATAAAGTTTTTTTTTTTATTTTATTTTTTATGTTGTGCTGGATTTTCCCATATATTAGCCCAAAACTCTCTTAGTTCGTTTAGTGGTGGTGTGTCATTAGACTCTTCTGGGTTATTGTTACTACTTAGATTTCTATATAAATGTTTTTCATTATTAGTGAATTGCGTGTTTTGAGTTTTTCGTGCTGTGCATGTGAGGTACCTTCTGAGGCGGCTAGCTGTTGCATTTAGCTTTTGTTTTAGAGTGTCTAGGAAGTGTGCTAATTCTGAATTCGGATTTTCATAAGTTGCGTGTATTCTATATTTAATTTTTATTTCTTCGACCGTCCTAACAACTTTTATTTTCCTATTCCCCCTGATATACTCAGTAAGACGTCCTATCTCTGATCTAACCTTTTTTTATTTTATTTTCTAATCATTTCTGCCAAAATGGTTGTTGTTTTCCCTTTGTTTTGGTGTTATTTGTTTCGGTGTTATTGGTATCACGGATTTTAGTATTATTACAAGTAGCAGCAGTATAAGCTGCCGTATATATGATTGCGTGGAGAGTAAGAAAATCTTGTTCTGGATCCAGATGTTTCAGTAAGATATCTTTATTTAAACATTCAACAATGTAGTATAGTTTTCTTGATGGTTTTTGTTTTGGTATGAAGGGTCTTGTGGTAGGGTCAGTATTTTTGAATTTGTTCAATGCATTTTCAAATGTAGGTACTTGCTATTATATCTGGTTCTGCATATCCGTTTAAATCGTTAGGTTGGGTAGCGTAACTGTTTTGTTGCTGTCCTGAGTTTAAATCTGTATATAAAAGTTGTTCTTGTACTTCTTGTCTTATTTGCTGTATTCTTTGGTCTGTAATGAGTTTATTGCTTATAATGACGCGTCTTTGATCTGAGAGGCGCTGTTCAGATAATTGTGCTAATTCTGGGAATTCCTGAATAAATTTTTCTCTGAGCTTCTTTCTATAAATTGTCATATCTTTCTCTAGATCAGTTACTTCGTAGTAAATTCTTATGACAGCCTCATTGAGATTGTCTGTCCATCTCATACGTTCTCCTCCCCCTGTAATCGATGGACATAAAGGTGTATTATGTGTCGTTGTCTCTGGTGTTTAACCTATTCCTTGTAGCCGTGATATTACTTCAGCTTTTATTTCGTCTAAGGTTGAGGGTGATAACAAATTGTTATTTAATATGGCTCGCCGCTGATCACCTAATCTTTGTCTTGATGCTTGCATATGCGGAAATGCCTGAGTGAAGTCGTGATGCAGGATATCTAGGTATCCTCGTTTTTTTGTCTCTAGTTTTGTTGCGTAAAGATATGTGTGCCAAATGAATCTATTCATTTCTTCGCTCCACATTTTTCGCACACGAGTAGTACCAACAGTGGGTGCAGGCTGATGAGCGGTTGCTCTCTGCACAACATCTGCCAGTATTGGAGAGGTAGTGGATGAACGGGATGGTGTTGGATCCTTGCACGAATGAGGTGACGTATCGGCAGATTGAAACAAGCTATGTGTTGACGATATTGGTGAAGACAGGTTTTGTTCGGCTGTAATCGATTCGGGTTCATGCCCAGCGAGGGCCCGCCTGCTCAGCTCCTCGCTACCGACCGGTTCGCATACTAAGACACCCAGCGTCGGCTCCAGGTGTGCCCCGGCGATCGCCCCCGGGAAGCGGCATTATACGTAATTTTCTGCTTCGCAACTCCATTTTGTTTGGGTTTGCTAGTGCCCTGTTTGTCACCCGCTTTGTGAATTATTTGCGGGTGTCCGCCCCCGACGTGGCTCTGATGGTCGAGCGCGGACGTAACGTTAGACTTTGGGGGGCTTATTATTATTATTATTATTATTATTATTATTATTGTATTATTGTATTATTATTATTATTATTATTATTGTATTCTATCACAAAAATGAAAGTACTTTTATATTGATAATAAGAGCAATTCATTCAAAATTATTCCCTAACTATTCCAAAAAATCAAAAATGCACAACGTTGATATTCAATTTTTCACTTCTGCCGGCACTCCCGGAGTGCAATTTTTTTTGTTGAAAAATAGTCCTTATTACAACCGCTTAAGATACCGCAGTGTTCATCTTGACGTACTGTCATCTGTACCTACATTATTTTATTAAGAACTCAGTGTAAAAGAAACATGGGCATTGAGGGGGTTCTTTTGTATTTTTAACTTTGTAAAACTGTTGTAAAAATGTAATTAATTAAATTGACAACTATTGCTACTGTGTTTTGTTAATACTAAGCAACTGTACACGTGTTTACGTAAATAAATACATCTTTCTTTCTTTCTTTCTTTCTTTAAAATAAGCTAGTTGGCGTTATACTATTGACTGCACACGTATCGTGCAGTGTAACGAGACCAATAATTTAACGACCAAACTTCTTGCTCCAATCTTCATCGTCTGACTACGTGCCACATTTTGATAAAACCTAATGACGGCACGATCCCGCGTCGAAAATAGGTTTGCAAAATTAATTTTCCCGTATCACACCATTGGTTTACAAAGGTTAGCTCAAAGGGATGCCGATATGAAATTCGTTCGCTTTTGTTATGGTTTGCGGTGTAATATTTGCCGGGATCAAAAACGAAGGTGATGTTATTTGACAGCGATGTCGGACACAGGAGTTAAGTCCACCTTTTGCATAAGTTGGTTGAACGTTAGTATCCATGATTCTATGTTATGAGTATGAATAAAACCGGCCAAGTGCGAGTCGGACTCGCACACTGAGGGTTCCGTGCTAACTTTAATTGAATTAGAAAATCCACTTATTTCCATATAGTTAAAATACAACAATGTTTTGATGAAGAGATATCGAACTTGTCTCACTGACCTCTTCTTTTTTTTTCTCACATGTGTACCATTAGTATTATTATTATATGTATGTACAGATAGTTTAAATCAGTTGTGCGCGCGGCCCTATGTGTGCGTGGGCTTGTAAATATACAACTTTCATTCGTGTGGCAGTGACGCGGCAGTCGTCGTCCGAGCAAGACGTGTCCTTATCGCTTTTTCTTACGGGTACAGTCGTTTACGAAAATGTCTAGTTCTTCACGGAGAAAATGTTTAAGGAGTCAGGTAAATATTAAAAGATTTTTATTTTATTTATTTATTTTTTTAATTTAGATGTAATTAATATTTATTATTCAGAGATCGGAATTGGGTGTGTGAAAATACCTAAAGTTTGCAGCGGGACATAATATGGAGCACGTGTTATATTCTCGATATTTTGTATTTTCACACACCTAATTCCGATCTCTGATTATGATTCTATATAAGAAAAAAAATTCCCTTGTTGACGTTTACGTATTATTGTTTTAGACTCGAGAAACCATTGCTAAGGTATACGAATTTCTGAAAATAGATGCGAGAGATATATTGGAACTAGTAAGTGATCCAGTTTGCAGCGCAAGTCCAATTTTAATATCGAAATTAAGTGAACATTTAAATAGCGTACGGAAAAGAACAGCAATGGCAGTGGGGGTATCAGAGAGAACAATTACTAATATATTGGCTGAAGGAAAAGAATCTGACTCTAAATTTAAATCTCCGCATAAAGACCGTAAAAAACGTTTAAAGAAGTTAGAATTAGACAACTTTAACGCTGATGTTATACGTTCCACTATTCAAAATTACCATTTAGAACATCGTGAATTACCTACGTTGCTAAAGTTGAAAAGAATATTTCAAGATAAACTTAACTATGATGGAAGTATTTCGACTCTGCGTACAGCTTTGTTAAAGTTGGGATACAAATGGCGAAAAACTGTGGATAACAGACGTGTTATTATAGAGCGGCATGACATTCAAAAACTACGATTTTCCTACCTAAAAAAATTACTCAGATACCGTCAAGAAAATAGGTGTATCGTATATACAGATGAGAGCTACATCTTAACTAGCCATGTGCAAAACAAAGGATGGGGTAATAAAGATGGACCACCTTTAAAGAGAAACCTGTCGAAAGGACAAAGAATTATCATTGTGCATGCTGGTTCAGAACAAGGTTTCGTACCTAACGCACTATTGACATACAAAGCAAATAGTGTTTCTGGTGATTACCACTCTAACATGAATGCAGAAAACTATGAAAAGTGGCTGAAAGAACGTCTAGTACCGAATCTTCCACCTAACTCTGTGGTTGTGCTTGATAATGCCTCATACCATAACGTTCAAAATGACAGAGCCCCAAATTCTAATTAAAAAAAATAGAAATGCAGAGATGGATGACAGAAAAAAATATAGCTTTTAATCAAGAAATGAAAAAAATTGAACTGTATGATTTGATTAAAAAAAATAAAGAAAAATATATTTCTTACAAGATTGACGACATACTTCAGCCATATGGCATAAAAGTTCTTCGATTGCCACCATATCATCCTGAACTAAACCCCATAGAAAATGTGTGGGGAATTTTAAAAAATTATACTGCTTCACATAATGTCGATCAAAATGTGACGGAAATAATGAAACTCATAAATGAACGTTTAAGTCAAATTGATGAAGGGATGTGGGGTAATACTTGTCGACATGTACAAAAGAAAGAAGAAGAATACTATAGACATTTTGACATGGAGTCAGATATCATAATTAACCTTGGTGAGAGCAGCGAATCCGAAAATTCATCATTAGATTTTTCAAGTAGCGATGCAGAATAATGTTCAATAAATAAACATTAAATTACGAAATAACTGTTTTTTTTAAACCCGTATATTATAACCCGTAAATAACAGTATTTGTATTTGTACCCGACTGTACCTCTTGTCACGCACACAAAGTCACTGTATATGTACAAGGTTTACCCACACATAAGGCCGCGCGCACAACTGAGTTGAACTATCTGTACTATGTGTATGTTTATTATTCTATAATTATGTATTAATGTATACGGTATTTATGTAATAAGTAGTATGTATGTATATTTTTTGTTTAAATACCTATTGTAGGTTCAATCAAGCTCGCACTTTTGCCATTCTATCACTTTCTTCGCGCCGCCAGCAATTTCTCTGTATAGACCTATGGTTGACTGGTAGAGAATGCTTTTAGCATTCACAAGTCACACCATATGTACCTTTTGTTTATGCATGAAGTGTTTTAAATAAATAAATAAATAAATGACAGCAAATATTACTTTGTTTTCATAGTATTTGTATGAAAAACGAAGTTATGTTTGCGGTTGTTGAAAATATGCCATATCTCAAACACTACTAGTTCGATCCCGTCCAAACCAATTTTCATTGACAGGTTTGACAAAAAAAAATATCGGTTTTAGTTTAATAATTCTGACTGACTATAATGTGTATTTTTTCTGACATTTAATTTTTGATGACATATAGTATTGTAATCCTGATGTAGCTTATTTGTTTTATTTTATTGTAATGTTTGTTTGACCACTTTTACTGTGTGATTAGCATACTGACGCTTTGTAAGTCAGTATGTTTACTGTTAAATAAATGAAATGAAAAAAAATGAAGATAATAATCGTAAAGCACAGAACATATCTTCCTAAAAAAATTCAACGTGTGGTGCTTATAGTTACAGAACAAAGTGGCTGTGATTCGGCTACGGAACCCAAAAAGTAAGTTAACCTTTAAACATCCCACTACTTGGCAAAGGCTTCACCTCAAATATGAGGTGGTAAGAGCCATACATTCCACCACGCGGGGGTCAGTGCGGATTGGTCTATGTTTGCAAGGCAAGGGACTAACCTTGATTTCGATGTTATCAACTGCAAATACGGCTATTGACTTGCCTTAATGACTATTATCAACCGATATAAGTCGGGACTAACTCGCCTGGTTGCTTAACGTACTTTCGAAGCACGAAAATGCTCATGATAAACGACACATTTATGGTCGAAATCAGGTCATCCATCGTTCAAAACGATTGTTAAGGCTTAACTTAGGTATCACTATCAAAGCGCTGCCACCACTGCGCAACGAATAGCTCTAATATTCACATTTAACTTCGTAAGCATTGGAACTAAACAAACACGCCCGCGCTACGCCCGTACCTTCAAATAAGCCGCAAGCACCAATAAGTTAGTTTTCCCATTCCGGCTGAAGTATCAAGGGCAAGTTAATTAGGTTCGGCGACCACCGCGAATAGCTGACCTATTGGCCCGCTATATTGAGCCAGCTTTTACCAAACAAGGTCAGTCAGATCTGTTATTACTTCTGTCTTTTTGGTAGCTATCGAACACTCAGATTTTTGTTGGTATGGCAAAGTAGTAACTACATAGAGTGACTTTGAAAGGTGTTGCCAAATTTTGTGACTTGAATGAGACCATTATTACCTTTATCTTTTACTATGGGGTCAACGTTCAAACCTTTTTTTCTGCCGCTCCATACATTATCGTTGACTATGGTTGACTGGTAGAGAATACCTTTAGCATTAAGTCCGCCATTCGTACCTTCTGTTTGGGTATGAAGGGATCTAAATAAATAAAATTATCGTCGTTCAATCTAGATGACTGTTCTTGTATGGGTTAGTTTTTTTTTAAAAAAGATTTTGACTATGACCTTATAATAATAATAAAAGTTGTAAATATTGATGGTCTCATTTACCTCCTAAAATTTGGTAACACCTTGAAAAATCACTCTGTATAGCAAAATCCTTTCAATAAATCTGAAACTGTACGGTACGTATCCAAATAACTTCTACCACGGAGAAAAACAAGTACTTACCGTAATTTCACTTAGTCACAAAAACACCAATTTATAAAGTCTGCTTAGGCACAAAACCTGCCTTTTATGAAGACGCCAGAACGTCTAGACTCTAGTCTCAACCAAAACATGACACGAAACTTTATACGAAAACACACAAACCTTTCCCATCTTCAGTGGGCTTAGTATGGAAAAGGAAAGCGAATTAAGACTATTTATGTCTCCTTACAAGGTTCTTTTCTACCTTATGGGCTTGTGAATATTCAACCAAGCGGTCAAATGAGAGAGCTCTCTGAACTGTTGTTGAGCTGAGTACACACTTAATGCCTCTACGCACACAACAGTGCTGACACAGTGCCGACACGTGCCGATCAGTAACGAAACCATCAGCATTAGTGAAAAATGATAAAACGCTATCCGCACTCGTCAGTGGCAGTGACGTTCATTGATCACTGTCACAGATTAGTGTGGATTGCGTCGTACAAGATGTATGCTACAATATTATTTTTCACTGACACTGATCAATACATTACTGATCGGTACGTGTCGCACTGTGCCGGCACTGTTGTGTGCGAATTAACCTTTACACGGTCTTAAATAAAAAAACACTATATTTTTTTGTTTTTATAGTGTTTTGTCACTATACAAACTTGATAACAACTATACAACTTTAGGAAGTTAAATAGTTGGCAATTTTATCGACGGTGTATTTCGCAGCTTATATATTTACGGTACGTTTTTCTTCTTCACTATTGGACGTACGCTCGTATATACGATGTGTTAATTCTGAGTATTACTAGGTAATGTTTTGAGGATGATATTTGTTATAAGAATAAGGGCCGATTTTGCCAAATTCAGATAAGTCTTACCGGACTATATAAGTATAAAACGACAGATTTATGAATTGCGTTTGCATAGGGCTTACATTAAACGTCTAAAAGTATTATTTGGCGTTTAAAACAGATTTTAAAAGGTTTTTGAAGTACAGTCCCAAGCACATCAGACTATACACTTTTATTGAAAAATAGTCCTTACTACAATCGTTTATGATACCGCAGTGTTATCTTGACGTGCTGTCGTCTGTACCTAAATATGGTAATTATGAACTCAGTGCAAAAAAAAGTGGGCATTGAGGGGGTTCTTTTGTATTGTTAACTTTGTAAAGCTGTTTAATATAAGCTAGTTGGCGAGATATGATTGACTGCACACGTATCGTGCAGTGTAATAAGACCAATAATTTAACGATCAAACTTCTTGCTCCAATCTTCATCGTCTGACTACGTGCCACGTTTTGATAAAACCTAATGACGACACGATACCGCGTCGAAAATGGGTTTGCAAAATTAATTTTCCCGTATCACACCATTGGCCTACAAAGGTTAGCTCAAAGGGATGCCGATATGAAATTCGTTCGCTTTTGTTATGGTTTGCGGTGTAATATTTGCTGGGATCAAAAACGAAGGTGATGTTATTTGAAAGCGTTGTCGGACACAGGAGTTAAGTCCACCTTTTGTATGAGTTGGTAGAACGTTTGTATCCATGATTCTATGTTATGTATGATAAAAACCGGCCAAGTGCGGGTCGGACTCGCGCACTGAGGGTTCCGTGCCAACTGTTACTGAATTAGAAAATCCACTTACTTCCACATAGTTAAAATACTACAATATTTTGATGAAGAGATATCGAACTTGTCTCACTGACCTCTTCTTTTTTTTCTCACATGTGTACCATTAGTATTATTAGTATGTACGATGTGTATGTTTATTATTCCATAATTATGTATTAATGTATACGGTATTTATATAATAAGTAGTATGTATGTTTATTTTTTGTTTAAATACCTATTTTAGGTTCAATCAAGTTCTCACTTTTGCCCTTCTATCACTTTCTTCGCGCCGCCAGCAATTTCTCTGTATAGACCTATGGTTGACTGGTAGAGAATGCTTTTAGCGTTAAGTCCGCCATATGTACCTTTTGTTTGTGCATGAAGTGTTTTAAATAAATAAATGACAGCAAATATTACTTTGTTTTCATAGTATTTGTATGAAAAACGAAGTTATGTTTGCGGCTGTTGAAAATATGCCGCATATCTCAAACACTACTAGTTCGATCCGGTCCAAACCATTTTCATTGACAGGTTTGACAAAAAAAAAATCGGGTTTAGTTTAATAATTCTGACTGACTATAATGTGTATTTTTTCTGACATTTAATTTTTGATGACATATAGTATTGTAATCCTGATGTAGCTTATTTGTTTTATTTTATTGTAATGTTTGTTTGACCACTTTTACTGTGTGATTAGCATACTGACGCTTTGTAAGTCAGTGTGTTTACTGTTAAATAAATGAAATGAAATAAATGTATGGGAGCGCACCTCCCTTAAATATCAATATTTTTTTATTTTTTGGATAATAATCGTAAAGCACAGGATATATCTTCCTAAAAAATTTCAACGTGAGGTGCTTATAGTTACAGAATAAAGTGGCTGTGATTCGGCTACGGAACCCAAAAAGTAAGTTAACCTTTAAACGTCCCACTACTGGGCAAAGGCTACACCTCAATTATTATGAGGCGGTAAGAGCCATACATACCATCCACCACGCAGGGGTCAGTACGGATTAGTCTGTTCTTGCAAGGCAAGGGACTAACCTTGATGTCAATGTTATCAACTGCATATAGGGCTATTGACTTGCTTTAATGACTATTATCAATCGATATTGGTCGGGACCAACTTGCCTGGTTGCTTAACGTACCTTAGAAGCACGAAAATGCTCATGATAAACGACACATTTATGGTCGAAATCAGGTCATCCATCGTTCAAAACGATTGTTAAGGCTTAACTTCGGTATCACTACCAAAGCACTGCCACACCTGCGCAACGAATACCTCTAATATTCACATTTAACTTTGTAAGCATTGGAACTAAACAAACAAGCCCGCGATACGCCCATACCCTCAAATAAACCGCAAGCACCAATAAGTTAGTTTTCCCATTCCAGCTGAAGTATCAAGGGCAAGTTAATAAGGTTCGGCGACCACCGCGAATAGCTGACCTATTGGCCCGCTATATCAAGCCAGCTTTTACCAAACAAGGTCAGTCAGATCAGTTATTACTTCTGTCTTTTTGGAAGCTATCGAAACATTCAATTTTTTTGGTGTGGCAAAGTAGTAACTACCTAACAGGGTGACTTTGCAAGGTGTTGCCAAATTTTGTGACTTCAATGAGTCCGGCAACTGGTAATATGGGGTTAAAGTTCACACCTTTTTTTCTGTCACTCCATACCATACATTATCGTTGACTGTAGTCGACTGGTAGAGAATGCATTAAGCACTAAGTCCGCCATATGTACCTTTTGTTTGTGCATGAAGTGTTCTAAATAAATAAAAATATCGTCGTTTAATGTTGATGACTGTTTTTGTATGGGGAACTAGTTTGTTTTTAAAGATTTTGACTTTGACCTTATAATAAAAGTTGTGAGTATTGATGGTCTCATTCACCTCCTAAAATTTGATAACACCTTGCAAAATCTCTCTGTATAGCAAATCCTTCCAATAAAGCTAAAACTGTACGGTACGTATCCAAATAACTTCTACCAAGGAGAAAAACAAGTACTTACCGTAATTTCGCTTAGGCACAAAAACACCAATTTATAAAGTCTGCTTAGGAACAAAACCTGCCTTTTATGAAGACGCCAGAACGTCTAGACTCTAGTCTCAACAAAAACATCACACAAAACTTTATACGAAAACACACAAACCTCTCCCATCTTCAGTGGGCTTAGTATGGAAAAGTAAAGCGAATTAAGACTATTTATGTCTCCTTACAAGGTTCTTTTCTACCTTATGAGCTTGTGAATATTCAACCAAGCGGTCATATGAGAGAGCTCTCTGAACTGTTGTTGAGCTGAGTACACACATAATGCCTCTACGCACACAACAGTGCCGGCACAGTGCCGACACGTGCCGATCAGTAACCATCAGCATCAGTGAAAAATGAGAAACAATATCCGCACTCGTCAGTGGCAGTGTCGTTCATTGATCACTGTCACAGATTAGTGTGGATTACGTCGTACAAGATGTATGCTACAATATCATTTTTGTAAGCATCACATCTATGCAGATGACCTTCAGCTTTACCTGTCATTTGACCCTACAGAGTGCCAAAATGCCGTGGTCACGATAAACAATGAGCTACAAAGGATATCAGACTGGTGCATGAACAACTGCCTCACGCTAAATGCCAAAAAATCAAAACTTATGGTAATAGGAACACCAAAGAATATCGCTAAACTTGATGATAACCTAATAAAAATTACAGTGAATGGGGAGGAAATAGAAAGGACAGAAAAAGCAAGAAATCTGGGCCTGATCTTCGACAGTAATCTGAGATTTGAGAGCCACATCACAGAATGCACAAGAAATTGTTTTTTCAGACTTAAACTATTGTACAAAATAAGGCCATACCTAAGTGAAGAACTCAGAATAACTCTGTGCGAATCACTTATATTATCTAAGCTCAATTACTGTGACACTGTCTTTGGCCCATGCCTGCTGGCTCGTACAGCGAAACTCATACAGCGCGTACAAAATGCCTGCATTAGATTCTGCTACCACATCCCTCCTCGGACTCACGTTACTCCATACATCAACGCTGCAAACTTACTGAGGATGGAAGCTCGCAGAAAGTTTCATCTTGCAACCTTACTGTTCGAGGTCATTAGGACACATCGACCACGCTACTTACACGAGGATTTGGTATGGGCACGAGGTGGAAATGGACGTGGGAGAAGGGAGTGCACCAACGTCTTCCTGACCCCGAGACATCGTACAGTCGCATTCCGGGGTTCCTTTAAATTCGCCGCTACTCGATGCTGGAACACTCTGCCCCCGCCGTTGCGCGCCCTAAACACAGAACAAACATTCAAAAAGAACCTGAAAAAACACCTTTTGAAAATCCAATATGATGACGAAAAGCACAGGTATACTTACAAACAAAGAATGCGCGTCATGCCAGGGGACAACGATTCCGGGGAGAAGTCATCTGCATAGTCAGCACACAATGGACCCATTCTTGCACACGAGTTTTCGCTTTGCGGAGTCAGCGTCGGCCTGAGAATATAAACACCTAGAAGCCTAGTCCGTACTTGTAAGTTGCGCATTTCAATAGTAGCCCAATTGGCTACTATTTGACATTGAGTCCTTAGTGCTCAAGGACACGCAGTGCGAGTAACAGCTCACAAAAAAATAATAAAAATGACGGTTTGTGTAGTCAATGGTTGCAACAACAGATCGGAAAAACAAACCAAAACCCACAACATTGCATATCATGCGTAAGTTATTCAATTTATGCTTGTTTTAGATGTAAAATACTTAAAACAAATTTCTCGCATTTTCCAATGAAATTTTGCTTAAGTGTTGTCAGCATAGGGGAAAATAAAAAACTACCATTAGTCATACGTCTTATGACTTAAAAGCTGCACTTTGTGATTAAGGCAAGCCACTTTACACAGTGATAGTAGGGACCAAAATAAAGGATTTCACCCGCAGCACCGACAGTTTCACTCCTCAGGAACAAAGATGGCGCCATTTTTCTAAAAATACAATTAGAAATTTCTACAAATCAAACTATTTCACCGATTTTGATGAAAAAGGTGTCAAATTAAAGATATTTATATCATCTATCATAAAAAAAAACATCGACAGGATAGTACTTTCCAAACATGCACAAATAAAATTTATTAGTTTAGAAAAAATAGTTTTCGTCGCTTTTTACTAAATTCTATCAAAAAAATATATAGCTGGGCATGTATTTTTCTAATTCGTATTATTGCTTATTACATACAGTATTTGGTAAAGAAAACCGCACTTCAATATCTCTAATAGTTATTATTTTGTTTTTATAGTGTTTTGTCACTATACAAACTTAATAATATAAATAGCAAATTGCACTTGTAAAAAGCAACTTTGGCTGCTGTGACAGACGAGGAATCGAACCCCGTGTCTTACGCAATCCGGGCGTATGCCTATACCACTCGGCCACCGTCACATTAGCAATCCTGTTGAATTTTGCAAGCGCTTTCTTTAACGCGTAGGCTGCGTGGCGTCATCAATGTTGCGAGATTGCTCTCACAATATCCGAAGGAAATATTTTTACAAATATTTGACAATCGGTTAAGATGAACGAAGCCAATTTATAATTATTATTTTGTTTTTATAGTGTTTTGTCACTATACAAACTTAATAATATAAATAGCAAATTGCACTTGTAAAAAGCAACTTTGGCTGCTGTGACAGACGAGGAATCGAACCCCGTGTCTTACGCAATCCGGGCGTATGCCTATACCACTCGGCCACCGTCACATTAGCAATCCTGTTGAATTTTGCAAGCGCTTTCTTTAACGCGTAGGCTGCGTGGCGTCATCAATGTTGCGAGATTGCTCTCACAATATCCGAAGGAAATATTTTTACAAATATTTGACAATCGGTTAAGATGAACGAAGCCAATTTATAATTATTATTTTGTTTTTATAGTGTTTTGTCACTATACAAACTTAATAATATAAATAGCAAATTGCACTTGTAAAAAGCAACTTTGGCTGCTGTGACAGACGAGGAATCGAACCCCGTGTCTTACGCAATCCGGGCGTATGCCTATACCACTCGGCCACCGTCACATTAGCAATCCTGTTGAATTTTGCAAGCGCTTTCTTTAACGCGTAGGCTGCGTGGCGTCATCAATGTTGCGAGATTGCTCTCACAATATCCGAAGGAAATATTTTTACAAATATTTGACAATCGGTTAAGATGAACGAAGCCAATTTATAATTATTATTTTGTTTTTATAGTGTTTTGTCACTATACAAACTTAATAATATAAATAGCAAATTGCACTTGTAAAAAGCAACTTTGGCTGCTGTGACAGACGAGGAATCGAACCCCGTGTATTACGCAATCCGGGCGTATGCCTATACCACTCGGCCACCGTCACATTAGCAATCCTGTTGAATTTTGCAAGCGCTTTCTTTAACGCGTAGGCTGCGTGGCGTCATCAATGTTGCGAGATTGCTCTCACAATATCCGAAGGAAATATTTTTACAAATATTTGACAATCGGTTAAGATGAACGAAGCCAATTTATAATTATTATTTTGTTTTTATAGTGTTTTGTCACTATACAAACTTAATAATATAAATAGCAAATTGCACTTGTAAAAAGCAACTTTGGCTGCTGTGACAGACGAGGAATCGAACCCCGTGTCTTACGCAATCCGGGCGTATGCCTATACCACTCGGCCACCGTCACATTAGCAATCCTGTTGAATTTTGCAAGCGCTTTCTTTAACGCGTAGGCTGCGTGGCGTCATCAATGTTGCGAGATTGCTCTCACAATATCCGAAGGAAATATTTTTACAAATATTTGACAATCGGTTAAGATGAACGAAGCCAATTTATAATTATTATTTTGTTGCCAAAGTTGCTTTTTACAAGTGCAATTTGCTATTTATATTATTAAGTTTGTATAGTGACAAAACACTATAAAAACAAAATAATAATTATAAATTGGCTTCGTTCATCTTAACCGATTGTCAAATATTTGTAAAAATATTTCCTTCGGATATTGTGAGAGCAATCTCGCAACATTGATGACGCCACGCAGCCTACGCGTTAAAGAAAGCGCTTGCAAAATTCAACAGGATTGCTAATGTGACGGTGGCCGAGTGGTATAGGCATACGCCCGGATTGCGTAAGACACGGGGTTCGATTCCTCGTCTGTCACAGCAGCCAAAGTTGCTTTTTACAAGTGCAATTTGCTATTTATATTATTAAGTTTGTATAGTGACAAAACACTATAAAAACAAAATAATAATTATAAATTGGCTTCGTTCATCTTAACCGATTGTCAAATATTTGTAAAAATATTTCCTTCGGATATTGTGAGAGCAATCTCGCAACATTGATGACGCCACGCAGCCTACGCGTTAAAGAAAGCGCTTGCAAAATTCAACAGGATTGCTAATGTGACGGTGGCCGAGTGGTATAGGCATACGCCCGGATTGCGTAAGACACGGGGTTCGATTCCTCGTCTGTCACAGCAGCCAAAGTTGCTTTTTACAAGTGCAATTTGCTATTTATATTATTAAGTTTGTATAGTGACAAAACACTATAAAAACAAAATAATAATTATAAATTGGCTTCGTTCATCTTAACCGATTGTCAAATATTTGTAAAAATATTTCCTTCGGATATTGTGAGAGCAATCTCGCAACATTGATGACGCCACGCAGCCTACGCGTTAAAGAAAGCGCTTGCAAAATTCAACAGGATTGCTAATGTGACGGTGGCCGAGTGGTATAGGCATACGCCCGGATTGCGTAAGACACGGGGTTCGATTCCTCGTCTGTCACAGCAGCCAAAGTTGCTTTTTACAAGTGCAATTTGCTATTTATATTATTAAGTTTGTATAGTGACAAAACACTATAAAAACAAAATAATAATTATAAATTGGCTTCGTTCATCTTAACCGATTGTCAAATATTTGTAAAAATATTTCCTTCGGATATTGTGAGAGCAATCTCGCAACATTGATGACGCCACGCAGCCTACGCGTTAAAGAAAGCGCTTGCAAAATTCAACAGGATTGCTAATGTGACGGTGGCCGAGTGGTATAGGCATACGCCCGGATTGCGTAAGACACGGGGTTCGATTCCTCGTCTGTCACAGCAGCCAAAGTTGCTTTTTACAAGTGCAATTTGCTATTTATATTATTAAGTTTGTATAGTGACAAAACACTATAAAAACAAAATAATAATTATAAATTGGCTTCGTTCATCTTAACCGATTGTCAAATATTTGTAAAAATATTTCCTTCGGATATTGTGAGAGCAATCTCGCAACATTGATGACGCCACGCAGCCTACGCGTTAAAGAAAGCGCTTGCAAAATTCAACAGGATTGCTAATGTGACGGTGGCCGAGTGGTATAGGCATACGCCCGGATTGCGTAAGACACGGGGTTCGATTCCTCGTCTGTCACAGCAGCCAAAGTTGCTTTTTACAAGTGCAATTTGCTATTTATATTATCTCTAATAGTTATTGAGATACATATTTTTTTATGTGGGCAGTAATTTCTCGGGCGCACCAATATCAATGATTTGTATGTACCAAATGTTTAGTTTTGTTATTTTGGATGAATATTAATACTGAAAAGTAATAAAACGCATGGATAGTAGATAAAACAAACTAACTTTTATTTTCTTAATGACAGGTAGGTACACATTACGTACACTAGATGGCGCTAGCTATTATTTAGTTACAACAATAACAATACCACCACTTAACTAAATAATACTAAAATACCTATGTAACACAAACACTTTATAGACTATTTGTTTTTCAGTATAAATATTAATTTAAAATAACAAAATAAAACATTTGGTACATTCTAATCATTGACATTGGTGCGCCCGAGAAATTACTGCCCACATGAAAAAAAATAAAACTCAATAACTCTCAATAACTATTACAGATATTGAAGTGCTGTTTTCTTTATCAAATACTGTATGTACTAGGCAATAATACGAACTAGCAAAATACATACCCAGCCATATATTTTTTTGATAGAATGAAGTAAAAAGCAGTGAAACTATTATTTATAAACTAATAAATTTTTATTTGTACATGTCGGGAAGATACTATCCTGACGATGATTTTTTCTATGATGGACGATGTAATTATCTTTCATTTGACACCTGTTTAATCAAAATCGATGTCGTGGTTTGACTTGTAGAATTTTTCGATTGCGTTTTATAAAAGTGGTGCCATCTCTGTTCCTAAGGGGTGAAACTGTTGGTGCTGCGGGTGAAATCGCTTATTTTGGTCCCTACTATCACTGTGCAAAGTGGCTTGCTTTAATCACAAAATGCAGCTTTTGGCCGAAATTTCGCTATAAGACGTATGACTACATATCTTGTTTATATTCGGTTTTTACACATTATTTTTTGCGATAGCTTTCAGCTTTCATATTATTGCTGTCATTTTGAATAATAATAAATAACTCATAGCCTCATTGATCAAATTTATTGCTTCATTCCAGATTTCCTTCGGACCCGATCATTGCGGCACGTTGGGTTGAAAGAATAAGACGCAATCGCAATGAAAGTTCTTGGAAACCGAATAAGCATTCAAAAATATGTTCATTACATTTTGAGGATAGAGTGAAATATATTACCAAAGGTGGCCGATGTAGATTACGAAGCGGCTCTGTTCCAACCAACGTATTATAATTGTTCTTTCTTATTGGTTTAGAGGAGTTTAAGAGATCTGTAGTTGAATGACAAAACACGTAACCCTTGTGAATTCATCGTGTGTCTGCCTATCCACGACGCGTTTTGTGTTTTGGTAAGCGATTAAGACTACTCTGCCAGCGGTCGCGGGTTCGAATGCCGCAAAGGGCAAATGTTTTATGATGAGCACGAGCATTCCGGCCTAAGCCATGGATGTTAATTGTTTAAAATATGTATTTTAAAAAAAAAAAAAAAATATTAATATTATTATGTATTATCAAGACAATGAGATTTTGGCCGGTTTTTTATTTTATTTTTCATTTCTTATGATTTTTTCGTTTCTAGGATCTCCCAGTTTTTTGCGAAGTGAATACGTGTGTTAGCAATGATAGTCCAAAAAAATACCAAGAGCAAACTGAACCACACCCAGTTAGTTCTTTTTTGATAGTAGTTAGTTAGTAGATAGTAGTGACTAGTTAGATGGTAGTTATCTCCTAGCGTAGTATCATCAAGAATGCGAAATCTGTCTTTTTGTAGTCTCAAAGAATATTCTTTTTTTCCAGGGTTCTTCAGGTTGTGCAAATTTGAGATCTTCCACACCTTTATCCGTTTCATCAGAACTGGACTCAATTTTTGATACGCCGAGAAAAGCGGCCCTTCGAAGACAATTAAAGAAAAAAAAATACTTCAACAAAAACACTCAAAAATAATTAAAAATCTCAAACACTCAAACCGCCGCCTTAAAAAAAGAAATGCATCACTCAAAAATATTTTACTGGACTTACGTAGGAGAAGATTCATTGATAATGACCTGTCCAATATTTTATCTGAAAACTTATTTGCAGCGGATTTGTTTAATAATTTAGTGAAAAAAAATCGTAAGGACAAAAAACGCCCGATGCCGAAATACACCCCTGCATTTAGGAAATTCTGTCTCACATTACATTTTTATTCGCCGCGTGCTTACGCTTATGTTCGCAAAACATTTGACACATGCCTCCCACACCCGAAAACCATATATGGCTGGTACAAAAGTATTGGCGGCACCCCGGGCTTTACCGATGAAGCATTTCAGGTATTAAAGTCAAAAGCACAATCTACCACAAAAACTATGATATGTACTTTAGTGGCTGATGAGATGGCTATAAGACCACAGAATATAAAAGAAGGTCATGGTTGTGAAAACTTCGGCTCCGGTCCATCGGACCGCACTAAAATTGCCAAAGATGCGTACACATTTATCCTCGTTTGTATGAACGAGCACTGGAAAATACCTTTGGGCTATTTTCTTGTTGGATCCTTGAACGGAGAGAAAAAAGCAAACCTAATAAAAATTTGTCTCACTAAATGTCAGGAAGCTGGCGTAAAAGTGGTTGCCATAACTTTCGACGCACACTCCACAAACATATCAGCAATGGAGTTATTAGGTTGTCAAATAAAAGACCCTAAAAAATTGATAACCACTTTCAAGCACCCAGCTGACGATCACAGGGTTGCAATATTTTTAGACCCCAGTCATATGGTAAAACTCGTCAGAAATCACTTCGAAGATAAAGAGGAATTTTTGGATGGTAACGAAGGCAAGGTTGAATGGAAATTACTCTCAAAATTGGTTGATCTTCAAGAAATACAAGGATTACACGTAGGAAACAAACTGACTCGGAAGCACATTCAATTTAGAAACTCAGTAATGAATGTAAAGCTCGCAGTGCAATTGCTTAGTAGAAGTGTGTCGATCGCGCTCAAATTTTGCCGCGAAGTCATGAAATTTGAAGATTTCAAGAACAGCGAGCCTACAGAAAAATTCATCATGATTTTTAATAACCTGTTCGACATATTCAACTCACGCAGATTATCCCAGCACGGATTTTGCCATCCTCTCTCAAACAGCAACAAGGAAGAAATATTTGATTTTTTAGATGAAGCCAAAGAATACATACTCAATTTACAGATTAAAACTACGAGACAGCGCCAATATACTGAAAATGAGAGTTCGATAAAGCTCAAAATCAAAAGCTTCCACTCGGCCGTCGATGTGAGATCCTCTCCTGGTTTCAAAGGATTGTTGGTCTGTATTGAAAGCCTGAAATATTTGTATAATACTTTAGTCGAAGATACAAAGGAATTGAACTATTTAACCACCTACAGGCTTAGCCAGGACCACATTGAATTACTTTTTGGGTCAATCAGGATGCATGGCGGACACAATAACAACCCAAACGCTATGCAGTTTAGAGGATCATACCGAAAATTACTTTGTCATATGGAGTTACAAGTTGGTACGACGGGCAACTGCGTGCCTCTTGAAAACATTCCGGTATTAACCTGCTCATCGGCTCTAACCTGTATTAACACCACCTCCATTTCGGAGAGGCTTGACGATGAAGACAAACAGTTGAGCGAATACTTGTCAAAAATACCGATCCCAAACGATGTCGGATTTAAGATTGAGGCGGGTAGTGATGATCCGAATTATAACAACTATATTGTTGGTTACATAGCTGGAAATGTGGCTAGATATTTATCTACCAAAGTCAAGTGCAAGTATTGTCTCACAAACCTGTTTGCCACGGAAAAACAATGGTTTCACAGACTTGTTATTATGCGTGATAACGGTGGATTGGTGTATGCTTCAAAAGAAGTGTACTCCATCTGCTGTATTGCTGAACGTTTGCTGAAATGTCATTTTAAAGAAAGTTTTGGAAATAATCCCGAAAAAAAACTTGAATTGAAAATTATGTCTAAATTATTTGGAAGAAGTATTTTTCTTTCTGACCATTTAAATTCCCAGCACCACGATACAAACTTAGCGCGACTAATTGTCGAACGCTATTTAAGTATTCGGTTTCACTATGAATCTAAAAAAGAAAATATCAAAAGGTTTCTTTCATCAAAAAGACAGCTTTTTAGAAAGCAATTGCAATTACAAGGATATTAGGAAGTGACCCGTTTGTTAAATAAATAGGTATTCAGTTTTAAAGTTTTGCAAATTTTTGCTAGAGTCCAGTGTCCCCACGCCCTGTCAGCTAAACAGTTGTTCGTAGATACGTGAAAAAATTACGTCAGTAGCATATTTATGATGAATGCAGGAGAAAAACTATAACGGCTATGATGCGTTAATACCTTAAATGATATTAAGTTTTGTTACCCATATTACAAAAACTGATCTGAACTGATTTTAAGTTAGAATATAATATTTGACGGAATTAAAAAATTAACATACATTGCATTATTTGGTGAGTTAATTATATTAGTGGGTATGGAGCAGGCTAGTTGAATAATGAGGCAGTCCTGGGTTGAACTTAACCAAGTTTTACAGGAATAAGGATAAAAAGCTCACAAACAGCCAAGTTCGTACGGAACTCTTTGTTCGCGAGTTGCACTTGACCTGTTTTTTACATGGTCTTACTTTTATAAAGCTGATGGTTTCAGTTAACGCCCCCTTTATTTTATTTTTTTTCATTTGGCTGATTTAAAATTCAATAGTGTAAATTAATAAGGATTGTTTGTTTTTAAGTGTCTTCAATATTGTATTTTGTTTAAATAACTACCCACAGTGTAGATTTGTTGTGCAAAGATAAACAACAATGAATAAAAAGGTGTAAAAACGATAATTTGTGTATTTTTGTCCCAGCCCCAAAACATCACCTTATCCAAAGCTCAGTTTTTTTATTATTTTTAACTAATTTAATTTTCTTAAGAAGGGTGGGCTTTACTTACTACCTGTTTATCGTAAGAATAGACCTATTAATTATCACTATCAATGCAATGCGTGGTGAGAAAGGTCAATTCTTATAATAACCAGGAATAGTTTTTCATTTAGTTGTTATTTTTGTAAGTATAGTTTCTAGTCGCCCTTTTATTTATACCAATATTGATAAAATATGTAATCCGCCATTTTGCTGGCGGCCATATTATATGTTAATTTTCCATAACTATATTCTACTAATCTTATATTCAAGCCCGTTCATTTAATATCCATGTTTAGGCAGTAAGGATAAAATATGTTTTTCGCCATTTAGTACCGGCGGTCATCTTAGATTTATAATGATACAAAATGTTTTTGATTTACTGTCATCAGAACCTAACCTGCTGGGTCCTTTCCCTTTTCAACCTTTTTTCAGTTCGTCATTTTTACCTAGGTTCCTTAATATTTTAATTTTCTACCATTTAGTAGAAATGAGATTTTCTGACAATATTATATATTACTAGTGTGCGTGACAGGGCTATTGTTTACGCACACGTAGCTACAAAATGTGCGCGCTTTTGACAACGATCTTTGGTAGGAACGCTCCTTCTAGGTGTTTATATTCTCAGGCGTCGGCATTTTTGTCCATGTTGCGTTGTGGTCGCTATTTTACTCTGCATTGTCGCTGAGCGAACAGAATGGCCTGTCACCTTGCAACACCCAGTTACTCCACATACCCATGATGCACGAATTTTCAATGTCAACGTGTCGTACATAATTAACGTGGCAAAAACGAAATCTTTTGCAGAAAGACAGGGCGTGGCGGTCGGACCGGATGAGACGTAGTTTTCTCCACAGATCATATCATAGATATGTAGCACTTGACGTTTGACATTTCGTCTTTTTTTTTTGTTTGTTTCGCCTACTCGCCGGTGCGTTCCGTTTCGCCTTGAATGTCGAAGGCGCTTGCAAGCGCTTGCAGCTAAGTAAGCGCTTGCAATGCCGTTTTATTTTATTTTTATTCTTTTATTATATATTTTTTTCTTATTTCATACGTTTAATCTAGAAATATTAATGTTTTATTATTTTGTTTTTGTTTGTTTTCGTATGTATTATGTTATTCTTTTCTTTTTGTTTAGTTATTGTGTGTTTGTTTTATCTATATCCACAACCGGCACTCTCTGAAAATCAGTGTCGCGGCCTGCATTTTGCGGCCACGATTAATGCTGAGAGGGTGCCTTTTCGACTCGCTCTCGAT
The DNA here is from genome assembly GCA_963924145.1 of Pyrausta purpuralis. Lineage (NCBI taxonomy): Eukaryota > Metazoa > Arthropoda > Insecta > Lepidoptera > Crambidae > Pyrausta > Pyrausta purpuralis. The sequence continues at coordinate 30,074,783 of OZ001643.1, forward strand.
ATTAATGTTAAATAAATGTGTGTGTTTGTCTGTTTATTGTATATGTGTTTTTATTACTGTATTTGAGTCGAATAAATGTATTTTCTTTCTTTCTTTCTTTTATTTTTCACTGACACTGATCGATACATTACTGATCGGTACGTGTCGCACTGTGCCGGCACTGCTGTGTGCGGATTGGCTTTTACTCGGTCGAAAATAAAATACACTATAATTAAATTTTTGTTTTTAAAGTGTTTTGTCACTATACAAACTTGATAATATAAATGGCACTTCTAAAAAGCAACGTTGGCTCTGAGAGCAATCTCGCAACATTGATGATGTCACGCAGCCTGCGCCTTAAGCGCTAGCAAAATTCAACAGGATTGCTAATGTGACGGTGACCGAGTGGTAAAGGCATACGCCCGCAGTGGTATAGCGTAAGACACGGGGTTCGATTATTCATCTGTCACAGCCAAAGTTGCTTTTTACAAGTGCAATTTATATTAAAAAACACTAACTCTCAGGTTCATCTAGTCCATTATCTGTCTGTGCCGTACATAAGTAGGTGAATAGATACAATTGTATTTTTATTGACTTCGGAGCCCATTTATAAAGCTAAAGATATGAATATCAAATATCACGAAGATTTCTTTAAAGTTTTATAATGTTATCTCCACCTATTTTTCGACGACTGATGAGATGCCACTTGATTACTATTCGTATCTCGTTATTTAATGTATCAAATTTAAATCAAATTACATCATTCGCAATTTAGTCAATCCAATGAAAACCTCTACAAATTAAAAAACTACATGGAAATATTGCCATGTGCACTACCCTTAAACACATTCGCGGCAACTCAACCCACGTATTCTAATTTCTGCACACCTTTTGTTGATATGAAAATGTTATTCGCGAGCTATCTCTGAAGGGTTTTCGTAGCCTATTTTGATTCGAGCTTGTGTAATGGAGACATAAAATGAGATTTAGTGGGGTTCTAGGCTTTTTGAAATAATGTCTTAATATTAGCAACAGGAGAGGAATATTGACACTAAAATTTCGAACTATTTATTATAGCCTTTGCTAAAAATGCTGCTCCTGAGGTCCGATTTTACCGAGTGATTAAAAATAAGATAACCGAATTTGGTGAATACTAACGTCTATAATTTTAAATATTTTTTCGAATAAAAATTAGAAAATTTCAAAAATAGAGCCCTAGATAAGGAATGTTCGTCGTATTTGAAAACGTCACCTATTTGTCAGCAATCATTTATGTAATACTTATTCAGTCGGATAAGTCTTATCGGACGTTGATATCGGCCTTGAGTATTTCAAAGTAAGTCATAAAAATGATATGAGTGAGTTAAATCCCCTGCAACTAGGTATAGTTTCCTCTTTATTTACGTTTACCTTCATAAAAAACACAAAATCAAATGAAAAAAAAGAAGACATTTCTTTTAGTTACAACTACACCGCAGCTAGCTTTGATTGCGTAAATGCAATAGTTATTTTTTTAAATTAACAAATACTTTACTCGTTCATATATAATACGTTTTTAATTAAACTAGTAAACTAATCTGCGAAATGCAGCGAGTCAAGCTGAAGTAACTTTGACTTGACACTCAAGTTGCTAACTCGTTTCGTAGTATTAGTAGTGTTAGTAACTGTATTCTTGATAGCAAAACATGACAAGATATTGTTGGTAAACTATTTAGATGGAAGATTAAACTTGTTACGAGACTGCTTTATGAATTTTGTTAATGGTTAGTTACGCTATGATCTTATATTTTGGCATACTCTCAACAACTAACTCGCATCTTTTGTAAAATGGGGACTGTGTTTTTACTCTCATTGTGTTATTGTTGTTATGTAGTTATTTTAATATGAATAAGTATGTAAGGCCTTGATGAGCTAAAGGATGAAATGCTGAAGATTATTTGACAAAAAACTCAGCAGAATTTCGTCAATTTTAAACAAATCAAGCTTTAATTTTAAAAAATCAAAGACTTTTAAAACTTCGTTTACGTAGGAAAACGATTGAAATTTAGTTTCTTTAGTCCAAACAAAATAAGTCTCATTCCACAAAAGTTTATGTGCTGGAGAACATTATAGCACCGCAAGCATACCTATATTTTGACCGCAAATGCAGGTAATTCTGCGGATTGTTCCGCCTGCACACGTTAATCTCAAAGCGCCCTTATAAGTCATTGATGCATTGATGAAACTATTTAAACGTTGTAATTTTAAACAATCTGAAAGCGAGTTTCTAGTAAACGTGACAATTAGTTTAAATTGCCATTTTGATTAAATTAACATTATAGATGAAAATGCGTCTCAGTGGCCGTGGGAAAACGTGCAGTGTACGTAATAGAGATGACAACTTAATTGTGTTTACTCATCAATTTCCTTCAAAATTCCTTGTTTCACTACAGCTCCTAAATCTAAAGTCTGCACTTCGGCTCAGTTTAATTGAGTTTTGGCTTAAGAACGTGCTGTAAAAGCTTTAGTTTGCACACTTTAATAAACTGCTTGTAAACAGCTGGCGAGAAACAAGCAATTGCGTTGCTGACGAGGCGAGCAGACGTTTGGGAATGTAAAACAAAATGAGTAACATAAAGAAAATCTGATTTGAATTGAATAGTTATTCCTGGAATTAAATGGTTATAAGTTAGTTAAAATCTTCGATATCTTAATGAGATGCTCGTAGCGCAGTGGTAGCAGCACTTTGGTAGTGATACCAAAGTGAAGCAACCTACGGCGCGGTCGTGTTTGGATGGGTGACCATTCCGACCATATAAATGACGTACATCACGAGCATCTCCGTGCTTCGAAAGGCACGTTAAGCCGTTGGTCCCGGCTAATATTGGCAGATATTAGTCGTTAAGCCTAGTCAGAACATTATGGGCGGCTTGATAAAATCTGACAACAGTCGCTTGCCTTGCAAACACCCCTCCACCAAACCGCACTGAGCCCGCGTGGTGGAGTATGGCTCAAACTACCCCATAGTTGAGGTAAGGCCTTTGCCCAGCAGTGGGATGTTACAGTTTAACTTTTTTTTTTTACTTAAATGAATATGTGCAATATTAAGGCAAATGAAGTCCCATGTTCCATACGGGAAAGGATAAAATATTTATCATTATCTGGATCCAAAACTGTACGATTAGTCATGCATTATGTTATTATGCTATTATGATAGTTTTATTGTATTCTGATTAGTCCCAAACACTTCTTCTTGGCCTTACCACAAGTAATTAAATAGGGTTCGGACGACTGTTTAATTATGATACGGTAAGTTTAAAGTCAGCATCAGTCAAGTTAAATGAAACAAGGGTGACATACATTCCACTTTAGCCGCATAATATTTAAACGGGAACCCATCACTTAATCGCAATTTTCTTCATCGATTTTCATTTCCCATAAAACGATTCGCAGATGGATCAAAATAATATTCAACAAATTCTAGAATCTTGTTACATCACAATTTCATTTACTCGAATGCTTATTATCTGCAAACTTACTTCATCGTTACTTCTTTTCATAAATTACTTATTTTATCGAAGTAACGTAGCTTTCTATTTTGTTACCCATAATTTTATTTACACGTAAGTTTCAATATGCAGAATTCTTGAAACATCGAATTTTACTTTACTAAAGTCCGTATTTCCAAACGAATTTGTTACTAATCTTATATTGCATACTTTATTAATAGACAATTTAAAGCATAACTGATATAAATATGTAATAAATATTGATCTAATAAATAAACTGTGTTAATCCCGACTCGCCGTGGTCTCCTCGCCGTGGTACTAGTCTGCCCGATACTAGAGTGTAATTTAAAAGCCGGAGGCGCGGAGGGAGAGCAGCCTCCGCCCGCTGTAACAAGGTGTAGGCACCCGCGCGAGCCGGAGCGGCTGAGGCTGGTCGCCAAAGGCGACCAGCAAGCCGAAGCTGCGTAGGCGAGCGTGGGTGACTGCGCCTTGTTACGCAAGGGCGACGAGGCTGCTATTCCCGCAGCGCCGGAGACGAGGAAAACCTAATGCATGCTGCTTGTTTGCATGCCTGCTTGCTTGCTGCATGCATGCCTGTTTGCTTGCATGCATGCATTTATGCATGCCTGCTTGCTTACTTGCATGCATTAATGCATGCATGTATGCCTTCCTACTTGCATGCGTATGCATGCGCATGCCTTCTTACTTGCATGCGTATGCAAAAATATATGGGAACCGTTACACATTGAAACAAGTTTTTATGAAAAGTTATATCGATAACTTAATAATTCTATGAATCATTAGTTTATCATATCGTTATTCTGCTTAACAAAACAGTTGCGAAACATTTTTTTGGTGAACTGTTATTCGATGTTATGAAACGACGATAAATAACTTTTCGATTAAACAAGAAAAAAAGATATTAACATTCATTGAATAGTTTTCTGTGAAATGAAATTCGATATCAAAAAATTCTGTGTTATGATAGATACCCCATTTAAACAGTAGTTCAAACCTAGTTTTCTTATTTGTGTTGAGTCCGTATAAGTTTCTGTTTGTCTTAGAAAATATATAGGTATAATGTTCGAAAGTACTGCCTTAAGGCTCTTTATTATAAAATTGATAAGCTACCAAAAGCCTACATGTATTAAGCAGTGCTTGCATCGATACTCCTATTATCCAATTACATACAATCCCTCTAATTGGTGCACTCAGACAGAACCAATCGAACCAGCTTACTGCGTCACAAGCTATAGGTAACGTATAATTATAGGACAAGGCATAATCACATGAAGGCAGTCAGTAACAAGATAGATAGGGCAATGCCAAGAAGTAATTTATGTTCTTCTACAAAGCATAAAATATGTTAAGAGGTACTAAGGGCTTATTTTTAGGGTTCCATAGCCGAATGGCAAAAAACGGAACCCTTATAGTTTCGTCAAGTCCGTTTGTCTGTCTGTCTGACCGTCCATATGTCAAAGGCATTTTATTCTGTAACAATAAGCATCACACTGTTGAAATTTGGTAGGATGGTGTATCCTGTTAACCGCTTTACGATTTCTTTACAAAAAATAAAAAATAATGATATTTATGATACATGAAACCAAAACATATTTTTTATGTCAAACCTGTGCGGGTTGGGTATATGGCTAGGTCTTATAAAATGACATGGAGGTTACACAAACCATTTTCTTTTAAAGAACGTTTGATAGATAGACGCTTCCAAAGTAGTAAAACAGGCGTCCCCCCTCCCCTAACTTCTAAACTAATCTAGTTTAAAATATGTAAGGTAGCTCTTAATAAATACTTTTATTGAAAATTGGTTTAAACGAGATCGAACTAGTAGTTTTTGAAATATAGCACATTTTCAACAACCGCAAACATAACTTTGGTTCTTCATACAAACACTATGAAAATCACAGTTATAATTGCTGGCAACAAAATATTGTGATATTTAAGCTAAGTGGAAGTTAGTGGATTCCCTAATTCAGTTTAAACTGGCATGGAACCCTCAGTGCGCGAGTCCGACTCGCACTTCGCCAGTTTTTCAATGCTCGGCTACGGTTAATTGAACTTCACTAAAATCAATGTAACATGGCATTTTTTTCAATAATCAGGCATTTGACCACGACCACACCTCTTGGTAAGTGATGATGTGGTCGAGATTGGCTCATGTCTGACCAGGAACAGTCTGTTCACTCCTTTCTTGTAAACTACCAAATCGTAGTGCTTAGGGAACCCTTCAGCAGGTAGCGCATTCGATTCCTTAGCCGTACGCATCAGAAATGTTGAACGGAACCGTCTAGTGCCTTGATGGTAAGTCAACGACATAAGGAACTAGCGGTTTATTACAAACTAGCGGTCCCAGTCTTCAGAATGCTTCCAGAACTTTTAGTAGATCAAACATTACCTTTTTTGCCACCTTTCATAGTTATTAAGATTGCCATTGACGCAGCCGGAGCACTTAAAATACTTTCACAGGCAACTAACAACACGAACCGTCACCTCGTTGAGTATTAGTTCAGGCAAATGCAGGCAATCTATTTACAATATCTTAAATAATACGAGTGAATAAAATTCATTTCCTATTTGATTTTAAAAAGACCTAACTGCTAAACGGCGCAACTTTGCAAATATAATTTATTTGGTGAGTTTTGTGTTCATCTTATTTTCAATCGAATTATTTCAGTAAAAAGGAATGTCAATATTGCTTTGCAAAATTCGACAAGCAAAAAGGAACGGGCTTAGCTATATCTGTCAGCCGAATCGGGCCGTGTAAACAAAAAAATGTTGGTAAACACCGACGTGGTCGGGAGGGATTAAGTAAACTAATTTTGTTAGTGTAGGTATTCATCAGCGTATATAAATATTACATTAGGAAAATGATAAGAGTTAAAAAAAATATTAATTTTGAAAGAATTGCGAAAAAATCGTTGAAATAAAAGCGTGTTGCCGAAGGATTGTGTTTTCAGGTAAATATTTTTTAGGACACACCGCCAATTTAAAAGCTCTGGGCGGCCTAGAGAATTTGCGAACCGAAAAATCCAGGCACATTTTATATCCCAACCAAAGGGTCGAACCCGGGACCTCTTTGCTTTAAGGCGGCGATACAGATGCCTGTAAAACGGACTAGTAGCTCGCATGCCAGTGACTGGCATGTGCTAGTTTAGCAATTTGCGTCTTTGCATGCCTATATTCATACTATCGATATTCACACGCGTTTTGGAGCCCCCCGCGTCCCCACCCTCACATTGCATGCCAGTAAGCGTCTCCCTACACAGTAAGTAGATGGCATGTGCAAGTAGCTGGCATGACAGTGTGCCAACTACAGGCATGTGCGTCGAAGCCTTTAAAGTGCGACCCTCTAACCGCTACTAAGGCAGATAAATGTCTATAAAAAAACGGTCAAGTGCGAGTCGGACTCGCGTACTGAGAGTTCCGTGCCAACGTTTACTGAATGAGCTTGTTTGACTAAACGTTTGACTTTAAAAGAAAATGGTTTTTGGAACCTCTATGTCATTTTAAAAGACCTATCCATAGACGCATAGGTTTGACTAAAAAAAAATTTTCGGTTTTAATTTCATGTATGGGAGACCCCCCCCTAAATACAAATACAAATTCTTTATTCAATACAGGGTTTTACATTTCTGCGTTACGATTGAGGATTTCTTTTAAGTAAAAAAAAATACTTTTGTTAGAAAATCCCCGCTCTCCATTACAGTACATTAATAACAAAACAGTGGTAACCTAATATCATGATCTATTTTTAGCGAAAATAATACAAAAACAAAAAAGATACAGTAGAAATTTTGAAAAAAGAAATTATCGTCATTAAAGCGGTTAACAGAATTCATCTTCCTACCAAATTCAACAGGGTGATGCTTTAGTTACAGAATAATGTGGCTGTGACATACGGACGGATAGACAGACAGACTTGGCGAAACTATAAAATTCAGTTCAGTTTTTTGCCATTCTGCAACGGTGCCCCTAAAACATTCAATGTCTGGTTACACCTTTTCTAAAATCGAGTAGGTTACATTGAAGGTTATTTCACCTAATCAAAATTAAGTGAGGTGTAGTCGATGCACTCTTTTAGTGCAGTTAAGTTAAGAACAGCACTAAAATTATTCTCGAGTGCCGAGCGGGATTTTCTCATAGCACTTTGCGGTAACATTGTGGATGAAAACTTGATGAGATTGAGTGTACATTTGACTTTATCTTGTTACAATTTTAACCACTCTTCTTTAAAGCACTAGAGTTTCCTTAATAGTATCGGGTATTTGTTTGTTTGAGTAAATAAAAGAAAGGAGGGAGACTTCAAAGAGGAGGTAATAAATTCGATGTGAATGTATGTGATATGTGATATCGGTGGAATTTGATGATATTTAAGTATTTTGATCTAGTAATGCTTCCAAATACGTGAGCAAAGTTTTATAAGTGAAAGTATGTATTTATGTTCGACCACCGATTTCTCGTAAATAAGAAGTCATAGCGAGATTATTCGAAATTCGGGTACAGTATAAGCTTCATCAAAATCGGTCCAGTAGCTTTTGAGATATGGGTAGCAATTAAAAGTCATAGTATAAAAAAAAATACATATTAAACTATGTTGAAAAAAAAACAACTAAAAACTGAAAAAATCGAATTTCTCTTTTATTTATCTAACTTTAGGTTAAATCATTATTATATGGCTGTCAATTCCATTTTTGTTGATGAAAACAGTAAGGTACAGTCGTTGGCAAGTTAAATTTGGGTTAAATGGTAATCTGGGCAAGAGGGCCCGAGTTAAAAGATAAGCATTATGCATGTTGGCAACTTTATAAAATAGAATGGGCCTTAACAATCGAATAACAACTCTATCAAACCAATGCATTTCAATTCTAATTAATATCGATATCTCTGTTTATTCATACAATGCTGAATGTTATCATTATAAATAAACCGAAATGGATTTCAGACTATTAGATTAGGTTGTTGTCGGATCGAAATTTGCAGTCAAATAGGCAATGAATGGCTGTTTCAATGCATTTCAAGTAAATAACAGACGAATGAGTTATTAAATGCTTTCTAGTCTAGTTTTTCGAAGGCGGTTAAATATTTTTAGTAAGTTTTTATTTCATGATTAATGCATGGCAACATTAAGTTTGTAACTTTTGTTTATGGTGGAATGGCAACATGATGCCGTGTTTTATTTATACAAACATTACCAGCCGTTGTTTCTCCAGCGCCTATAAACATACACAAACAGAGCGGCCGCGCCTCAATGATTTTTATTTAGATATTTCTCATATCTCAATAACTACAAGACCGATTTTGTTAAAACTTACACTTACTAGAGTACACTCTAAGTTTAAAAGAATCATCTCATTTTGAAAAACTTGAGACAAACATACAAATATACAAACACTATGTACCTATGTTCACTTTTGCACACGTGTTAATTAGTCTTAAAATATCAACATACTAAAATGTTATCAAACTCTGGCAAAACTTTTTGAAGTCGGTAAAAACTGCTTCTCTTATCTTGTCTTTCTTACAATCATAAATTTCGCCCAACCTCGCTATTGTGTTAACGACTGCAACATGAGCGCTGTAAAAGCAACTAGAGGCGTAAACGAGTGACCTATCTGCAACAATTCATTTCTACCCGCAACTTTGTCCTAGTACCACCAGTATTTTTTACTGAGTGAAAAACAACCGTGAGTCAAGGCTGTAAAGACTACTTTCCTATACATGACATGGACACAAAAACATGGGAAAACTTAGTGCCGTGAGAGGCTGGTGTAAAGTTGTTGAGGTAGGTAAACAAAAACAGGGCACTATGTAGGAGAGAGAAGCTAGTAGAGTTAGATTAATAAATAAAGAATAAAAACGTTTATTGTAAAAAGTAATATCGTAGGACAGGGCCCCTATTTTTTAATCACTCGCGTCAATATGACGTGTGATATGCATTGATTAATGACCGATTTTCCAATGAAAATTAGTATTTATTCCACACAGAAATGATTTTATCATATTAAAGCAAGTAATTAAAAACAGGAACCCTGGAAGCAATGTTCTTTATCCTAGTTTTTAAGAAATAATCGAGGTGAGTTGTTATTACCACTTAGAAGATATTCCAATTAAGAATTGTTTCGCAATATGACGATAAGCTTGTGTCGTATTCCTTGAAATTTGAATTTTGAATATTAATCTATTGTAAGAATTGTTGACAAGTGGCTTTCAGTCATGGCGCACGAGATTGTTCGTGGTGTCAGTTCAACGTATAAGCAATATCAATGATGACGTATTTTCGGCGTAAACTCGTTTGATATATTGTTTTGTTATTTGACCGTAGGTAGTCTATCTTGTTGACATCATTCAATCAGATATTTATTTCAATTGTATTTATTCATAGACTTATATGTACTCTACATAGAGGTCGTTGTATTTATTGGGATGATTCGTTTTAGTTGCTAAAGAAGAGGTTATGAATTTGACAAGTTTCTTTCAAGGCAACTTGCACGGCATGTTCTGGTGCGGACGTCTTGCTGCTGATTATGATGATGATCTAGTTAGTTTAGTTAGTTTGGCTGGGGTGTTTTCCGCACTTAGCCTCATGATTGGGCCATTGTACGTATGTCCCTCCTTTTTATTCTAACCAACCCAGGCTTTCCCAGAAGGCTAGCAACCTGTTCAGATTACAAAAGGCCTCCGGGAAAGTAGCTGGGGATTTGAGAATATTTGCCCGTTGTTCTGCCACACTTGTGCACTCCATGAGCACATGATGTGGTGTTTCTTCTGCCTCCATGCACCCACGATGATGATCTAGAGTAGGTATTAATATAAATCTGGAGAATCATTTTAACTACAATATCAATGTTAAGATTTCAGATGGATTTCGTTCACCGTCCTAACTTTTATTAATTTCTACTCAGAGCAATCGGAAATTTACAATTTTTCCGTGTTCAAAACCATGTTTCCATATTAAGATATAGTCATTGACCCAGTTTTGTAACTAAAAGTAAAGTTATTCAACGATTCCTACAGCTCTGTAGTGACACAAAACTTATCTTCTGCCATCACTGTGTGACCCCATTTTCTTTTTACAACAGGTGACGTCATGGTTTTCCACTTCTATCGTTACCAACTTTGTCACACTGTCGTCACTTTTTGTCATGCTAACCCTCGTTTTCCGTACAAGTTAAGTTAGTCATAACTTAACCCTTAACTTATGCCGGGCGTGAAATTGCACCATGTGAACGTGGCAAGGTAATTTATCACCCGAATCATGCTAACGGCTGGTCGTTTTTAGTGTACCCCTTGGAAGGTTAAAAAAAAATATATAGTATATTTATTAAAAAGTAATAAAGCTTAAATATTTTCAGTATTCCATTAATAAAGGATATCTATACTAATATTATATAGCTGAAAAGTTTGTTTTATCGAGGAGGGTTTTGGTTCATAAAACATCAGGCTGCGACGGCACAAATTTAAAACGCGCGGACGCAGTCACGGGGAACTACTTGTTACAAACCTACCTTTACAAATTATTTTTGTAGGTACTTTTAGGTTAATATATATTTAAAAAAGAAATTGATCTGTACGTATCTAAAATTTTAATACCATGACACTTTTTATATATTAATAAATAAATGTTTAATGAAACTAATTTAAGCCTTGTTAAATTAATAAAAAGGAAAGGCTCGGCAAGATTTTCTTTTTGTCAAACTTGGTTTGTAAAAAACAAGACCACCTATTATCGCAGGCAGGAGACTACTCAAATTTTCCGAGTCTTTAGCAGACAAGGATTTTACTGTTTAATTAGAGGTTCAGTGGTTTTATCAGGGCGTTTAATTTTTAAGAAAGTATTTAAGAAAAAGAAATTTGAAAGTATTAAATTCAACCATTTTGAGGCGCTAACTAACACAATTTGCGATAACTTGCGATACTTTGGTATTCAATATAGTACACCTATAGCAAAATTCTTCCACTTTCGTTATTTTTACCAACTCAAAAAATGAGGTTTTTAGAGATATGTTAATTAAAATTAGTTATCCCCATTGCAATCATCTTATTAATCAAGGTAAAATTGCATAGTCGTAAAAAGTTTCGACGATGGTTTTCCTTTTGCGAAATGAACTTTTCAAAGTTTTCATGTCCAAAGTTTAAGCATAACTTTAAGGTCAGTCATAGATAGGGGTTGTCGTTTTTTAACTTCGTTCTCTTGTCTTTTGAGTCGTTTTGTTCCCCAAGATGAAGTTCGAGACAGATATATAATACCGACTGAAGTTTTAGCAAGTAATTTCATAAGTTATCTTCCTAGCGTAGCTTTGTAATCAAAAGTGCAAGTCATCTTTTCTTATATTTTATATTTTTATTCTTTACATCTATATAACAGAAAACCTTATTAGTATTATTATCGTCAGTTTGTCTATTTGGCAATACCTATATGTGTTTGTCGTCCCAAAATAGAATTACAATCATAACCATGAAACGTGGCCGGGCCGTGGCGAGCCGGGGGCGAAACGAAGTGCCGCTTTAAATATTAAAATTATTAACCCATTTGCTGCCACAGCACGCACCGTTGCGTGATAAAAATCAAATTTCTATTGTATCTCAAGTGTGGCAGCAAATAGTTTAAATAAATAAAAACATCTAAACAGTAAATAAAACATGTGTCCTGGCAATAGGAAATATTATCTCTCCCAGTCAACAACTCACAGCTCGTCCTATTTAGTAATCTACTAACGTCAGATAAAATAAAATCATCATAATTGTTTAATTGTTATTCTCTTGCTCGCCTTTGTATCGCTAATATATATTTTCACATGATATTAGTTTTACCTATTTTGGGGATTGATTTGGCACCAGTACCTTTACCACGAATTTACTCGATAGCGTCGACGCTTTTACCGCTAACGACGACATAACTTTTTTTATGAATAATGTTAGTTCTGTCAGTGACCGCTAGAGGCGCTGTGCAATTTTCCATAGACATTTTTACGTCGTCACTAGCGAGTAAAAGCGTCGTAAACCCATGGTAACGGCACTGCATATCCTCTAAAGATACAACAGTGTGTAGGAAAATGCATGCGAACAATGTAGACACGAAATAGTAATAAAGTAAATCCTACCAGGCGCACGATTGCGACGTTATTTACAAGATTCAGAAATCCACCCAAAATGACATCTGCAAGAATGAGATTCTCTATGAAGACGCGAACAAAGAATTGTAAAGGTTCCCTGTTTCGGGCATTTCCGTGATGCAAACTTCTTGCGCTTCCGTCAAATGCGAGGTAATATACTTTAAAGGATGCTATTAAATCTGAGTATTTTATACAGAAAGATCACTTTTCTTTATCAGCCTTTGAAGACAACTTACCTGGGTAGCGGAGTTTGTTCTAGCGCATCTTTTTTCACTTGGCTTATTGTTTGTGTTCTAATTGGTATTTTATCGGTATTTGACCTCTTAGACTCTGCGACTCTTAAAATAGAAGCGCGACTGCATCGATGCTAAATTACATATTTTCATTACGTGAGCCGCGATGCTGAAGCGTGTTTTCAAAACGCACGACTGCATAGATGTTTAAATTGTAAGGGGTATTTAATCTTAAGATAACAAGACGTAAGCCAACACTTAAATGATCTACAATGACAGATTGTACTTTCCTTTTATATTTATAAATATCTAATGGAACTATGACATAATCACGGAATACAGTCGACTGGATTAAGAACTATAAAATACATTTAATTTTAGGACATAGACAGAGTTTCAGGTGATTTTACTGCAGTTTCAATTGAAAAGCGACGAATGTTTAAAATTAGGCATGATCTATGTCAGTTTTTAAGTATTTTTATATAAATTGACAATTCAAAATGTTAGTGACGTATTCGTCACCGACAATATGACTTGTCGTGACTTTCTATAACAAGTTGAAAGAAGAAACACAATCATAATTTTACAACGATTCGTGAACGAAACGCAGCAAACTAACTGAACCAAAAACTTCGTTATGAAAACACGCAGATAGCCTTGATAGAACTAAACACAGTTTAGTCGCACGAACGCTGTATGGCTGTTGGGAACTCACAGACAAAGTTTTGAGGAAGCCGTTAATAAGATTAGAGACTTTGCTTGATATTAAATGCTAGCGGTTTTTCTATTTGCAAACATATTCGTAGAAATAGGGGAGTAAAGTACAGTCATTTTCTATTCATCAGTAATAGTAGTAATAGTATCCCTAGCCGATTTCGACTACGGTGGCCAGTCACAACGACTAACAGACTGCGCGGGACATATTATATTGCACAAGTGTGTGCGCAAACACAGGTGCACTCTCTATTCCTTTCACTCTCATAGCCCGATGGGACAGCAATCTGACACGACTGGAGAGAGATCAGGTGCAGAACCTGAACAGAAAAACGCAAGTTCATATTTTTGGCCCGACCCGGGGATCGAACCCAAGACTTCTGGCGCTGCGCCACAGAGCCAGTTATGTCCATTCAGCAGTAAGAACCTGGTACGACAATGTCCCTCTCATTACAAATAATATTACCAGCAGGCAGATTCTGCTCTAGATCGTGTACAAAAGTACATCAATCGAATTTCCTTTACTGAAGAAAAAAATGATTTTGTTTTCTCAAGGTCACGATTTCTATGCATTTCAATTTCATCAGTGCTATAGCTTTTTACGTGAAGATAGTTATATTACTTACTTTTAAACAGTTAAACTAGCAATCGAAATACCACACGAAAAAGTTCAATTTCCGCGAGAATCGCCACCCAGGCTTGAAATAAGACTAAATTAGTTTGGTACTGGGGTAGATAAATTATGAACTAGCTTTACTTTACAAAAAAAAAAACTAGCAATCGAAATACCACACGAAAAAGTTCAATTTCCGCGAGAATCGCCACCCAGACTTGAACTCAGACTAAAATAGTTTGGTATTGGGGTAGATAAATTATGTACTAGCTTTACTTTACAAAAAAAAGGTCAACTTCCCACAAAGTACCTAACCCTTTTTCCCAAAAACCTAACACAATTCTTATACAGGGGCATATTTTTGATTTTCGTTCAAAAACGGATTAATAATCAATGGGAATCACGCGAAATATAGACAATAGCACTCACAAATTCAGTTATTTTTTTCATCACTCCCATGTGGATTCATGGTAATTTTCATCGGAAATTCGAATTTTAACTAGTTAATATAACACGCTATCTTGACGCGAGCGATTCAAAATAGGGTTTGAGTGCTTACAACAACTTATACAAACTTAGGCCCAATTCTTCATCGATAGTTATGGTAAATGTGGGTCATACATGCGGTTGGATATGTGTGTTTTAAAGAAAAAAATACCTAAACCAAATAACATAGTGGCTATTTGATTTACCATTGGTTAAAGTTGTTTTTATCAAAACAGTGAGAGTAAATATTCAAGCCGGTGACGACATTTTACCAATACATTCGATCAGGAAATTGGGCCATGATGCAACTGGGGATCAATCTATACAGTATACTAATGACTATTGCCGCGCCGTATGTAAAGCTAAAATAATACCCTTGATAAAACTATCTCCAGTTTGCTCGTGGCTAGTTGAATGGGAGTTAGTAACTCCTAGAAAGTTCGGAGCCAGCCTGTCCACTTTAATGGTCTGACCAAAGTAGAAACTTTACTGAAAGATGCCATATTTGGAGATACTTTGGTCGTTGTTATAGAAAAAGGAGGGTGTTAACGCACGCACACATATGGACGGCGTGCCTACGGTCAACGCACACAAAGAACGAGCTACCTGTTTCGGCGCCTGCGGCGCGACGATGCGAGCGAGGAGCCCCGCGACCCATTACTCGGCCATTCGGTCTCCAGGCAGCAACCAATCCATACGTGTTATGTCACTCTTATTTCAAGAACACTTCTTCGAAATTGTACCTAGCTTACTATTCAAATACATTCAAAATCATCTATAACTGCCTCGTCGTCTTATTTGTCGCACCCCGGCTCACCATCCTCACCAGGAGTTCGAGCCGGATGCGAAATTGGAGCGGCTGGAAACAGCACGGCGGCCAAGGACGCATCGGTGAGGAGGACACGGCAAGGGCATCGCGCGGCAACTACGTGGCGGCGCGGCAGCCTAAAATTCTCAAGACGAAAACTCATTTACACCAGTCAAGAACGAGAGAAGGAAAATAACGGTCCAGACCTTTCAAGAAACGAGACGTGATTACGGAGATTTCAGAGATTACCGAGGACAGAGCATTGTGAGTTCGTTCCAAGCAAAGCACAAATTTTACCTAACCTACCTTTTCATCATATGTAAAATCATTCCAATTAATTTGAATCCAATATTTTTCTTTTTAATTATCTATTCACCTAATAAGTTTCCCTACCCATTTTAAGAGGTTTCTAGATTTAATTATTAGCTTGCCAACAATTATTTTCGTAAATCATTTTTCACAGAAATAATCCAGTGCAATTTATTTCACATTCCAGTAAACATCAAAAGCGCGGGTTGGGCGCGCGCTCGCTTGACCGCTGGCACTCGCAAGGTCAAAAACCGCGCTACGCACATGCACGTGGCAAGCGCATGCATAGCCTCTTTTCGCTTCAGTGCACACTTCCTTTCTCATTTTAAGTATCGTTCTATCCACTTATCTTCTAATTTCACAAGTTTCAATTTAAATTTCATATATTTTTAATTGAATTTTCACTTTCAGCTGAATTAATTTAAGCTTAAGCTTTTTTTTTAGAATTCTCACATTTCATTTAAAGTTTATTTTACAATGGGCGAAGATCTTAAATTATTTAAGAAGGTCAGAGCCTTACACAAAGCAAAGCTTACCATTTTTAAATCATACCTTCAGCCGCTATTAGCTTGCAAGGAACTTAGTAGCTTACAGATTCACGAATTAAATACACGCCTTGCAAGAATTCAGGCTTTGTACGATGAATTTGATGCAAACCAAACTCAGATAGAAAATGCCAACGACATTCCAGATGCCGAGTGAGAACTTCGAGAGCTCCTACTTCAGCACCATCGCCGCAGCGCAGGATCTGCTGAGCAGACACGCGGCGGACGGCGGCCTTGCTTCTGGGGGCAATGACTTCGCGTCGGTGGCAGGTTCGAATGTGGCAAGTGCTTTACCAAACATTAAATTACCCACAATCAATTTACTTACTTTCTCTGGCCGTTATCAGGACTGGTTAGAATATCGCGAAACATACACATCACTAATTCACGAAAATTCATCCATCCCAAACATCCACAAATTCCACTACTTACGTGCCTCCTTGAGAGACAGTGCAGCTCTAATTATTCAATCTTTAGATTTTTCATCTGAAAATTACAATGTTGCTTGGGATCTTTTGTGTAATCGCTACAATAATAATCGTATTCTAATAAATAATCATGTGCAAGCTCTATTTAATATTGAACTCATTACCAAGGAATCCGCAAGGGCCTTGCTTGCGTAATATAATCGATGTTGTCAATAAAAATTTACGATCCCTAAAGTCATTGAATGTTCCTACAGAACATTGGGACATTCTCATCATACATATTGTATCCAACAAGCTAGACCCGGCCACAATCCGTGATTGGGAGTCACATATAAATACAATCAAGGATTTGCCAACGTTAAAAGACTTTAATGATTTCTTAAAAAATCGGGCTGACTTACTGGAAACAATGGATGAAAAACACAGACAACCATTACGGAGACACAGTGACATTACACACATTCGACCGAAAACATTCATAGCTAACCCAGCAACTACACAACATACACAATTTCCATGCCCAGTTTGCAAAATGTCGCATTCAATATATTATTGCTCGAAGTTTAAACAATTACCGATAGAAGCGCGTATAGGAAAGGTTAAACAGTAAAATCTATGCATGAATTGTTTACGTAGTGGTCATGATGAAAAACGATGCAAATCTGGAGCATGCAAATTATGTTCTCACAAGCATAACACTATGCTACATTTATCCAAACAAAATACACAACCACAACCTCAGACACAAAAGGAGTGCGTAGTCCTACCTGCAATGCAAAATCAAAGCCAGACCGAATCAAGTTCTCCGACAAATCAAATCAATAACATTACACTTTCTACTATGCATTCAGGGCAGGTACTACTATCCACTGTTCAAATCCATATCAAAGATAACAATGGGAAATTACACAAAATCAGGGCATTATTAGATTGCGGTAGTACAAGCAGTTTCATTATCGAAAGTTTACATAAACAGTTACAAATTCCATTTACCTCTACTTCTATATCCATTCAACGATTAAATAATCAATGTTCAAACATTTCTAAGAGATGCGATGTCACAATATCGTCACTCACAAACAGCGGTTACACCGCAAGGGTTAACTGTTTCATAGTGCCACAGATCACGCAGTTATTACCTTCCATTTCGATCAATATTGATCACATCCAAATACCGCCACACATCCACCTCGCGGATCCTCAATTCAATACTCCGTCAGAAGTGCAGATGTTGTTAGGCGCGGACTTGTTTTGGCAAGTTTTATCTAATAACAAAATACCGTTAGGTAAGAACAAACCAATCCTAGCTGAAACAATGCTCGGTTGGATAGTCTCTGGCCATGTGAGAGACTCAAATTACAATCAAAATACAGTTCACTGCAATTTCATTCAAGATACTGAGCTCGAAACAAAGCTCGATCATTTTGAAATTGGAGTCAGTAGACACCATAAAAAAAATCCCTCTAAAGGATGATGATAGCGAGTGCGAATCAATTTTCACGAAAACGACTGTCCGTCAACCAGACGGCAGATTCATGGTCACCATACCATTCAAAGAGTCGCCTAGCTGTCTAGGTGATTCATTCGAACAAGCTCGTAATAGATTACAAGCCTTGGAACGCAAATTCAAACGCAATCCTACATTCATACAAAGTTACATAACATTCATGAATGAATACATTTCATTAGGACACATGACAGAAAACACTAATCCTACAGACACAGAAATTTCATATTTCTTGCCACATCATGGGGTGTTGCGAGAAGACAGCCTAACAACAAAATTAAGAGCAGTCTTCGACGCCTCTGCAGTCACAAGTACAGGCAAGTCATTAAATGACATTCAACATGTAGGTCCTACTATACAAGACGATTTAATAAGCATTTTGATTCGTTTTCGCCAGCATAAGTTTGTTGTAACTGCGGACATTGAAAAAATGTATCGACAAATATTAGTAGCTGAAAAGCAACGCAGCTTGCAGCAGATTTTATGGCGATCGGATCCTACACAAGATATCAAACAATACAAACTCAACACAATAACTTACGGAATGTCTGCATCACCATTTTTAGCTTTTCGATGTCTTGTACAACTTGGCCTTGACTACACCGATAAGAATGTTAGGGAAACAATCTTATCTGATTTTTACGCTGATGACTTGGTAACAGGTCATTCAGACTATTCAGAATTAATTCAAATATGCAAAGGAGTAATTCACGAACTAAGAGGTGCTCATTTTCATTTGCGTAAATGGCATACAAACATTCCACACATACTTAATCAAATTGTTGGTGAAAATGACAATGATTTAGTTAATTTGAGCAAAAATGAACATACAAAAACATTAGGTCTACATTGGGCATGCAAGGAGGATACATTGTTATTTTTATCAACACAAATACAAAGTACAAAATCACTAATAAACAAACGTTCTATCTTGGCTTCAATCGCTCAGGTATTTGACCCTCTAGGTCTTATTAATCCATGCATGTTACAGGCCAAACTCATATTACAAACACTCTGGTCCAAAAATATTGCATGGGACGAACCATTACCTTCTGAAATTCAATCTCAGTGGAACTATTTCATTAAAAACCTACCTGAGTTGAATAAAATTCAAATACCACGCTGTGTTATTATCAGTGATAAAACAATTAAAATCGAGCTGCATATTTTTAGTGATGCTTCAATAAAAGCCTATTCAGCATGCGTATACATACGATCAATTTCAAACAATGGCCATGTCATGGTCCATTTATTGTTAGCAAAAAGCAGGGTGGCTCCATTAAAGCAAAAACTAACCACACCCAGACTCGAACTAATGGGTGCTCTTCTGGCTACTCATTTATGCAAAAAGGTTGAGAGTTCTTTACGTTTGATAATTAATTCAAAGCATTTTTGGTGTGATTCAACCATTGTACTTGGTTGGATAAAAACATGTAGTAAATCAAAACTCAAACAATTTGTTTACAATCGTATAAGTGAAATCACACGGAACTCTGAACCTTCCTCGTGGAACTATGTACCCACAGGGTCTAACCCGGCCGACATAGGATCGCGAGGTCTAAACGCGTCTCAGCTTAAAAACTCCATTTTGTGGTGGGGAGGTCCTCCTTTCCTTCACGAAACGGAAATACTAATACCTACACAACCTCAAAACATAAACATTGATCACTTACCTGAAACAAAGTTCCAATGTCATTTGTCAGCTATAGAACCGCATAAAAATGATTTTACAAACAATTATTCAAATTACAGAAAATTACAACGCGTTACAGCTTATTTAAAACGATTTTTACATAACTGTCAAAATCCAAATTATAAAATCACGGGTCCAATTACGACATCGGAACTTGACTTCGCAGCACAAACACTTTGTCGAATAGTGCAGCAAGATATGTTTTGTAAACAATATTCAATTTTAAAAAAGGGTGAATCCTTGCCTTCTAAAGACAAACTGCTTAGTTTGAATCCATTTTTAGACGAAAAAGATTTAATGAGAGTAGGCGGAAGACTAGCTAATTCCAATTACGATCTAGATACAAAACATCCAATATTGTTGCACGCGTCGCATAATGTTACTAAATTACTCGTTTCACACTATCACAATATTTTATTTCATGCAGGCCCACAGCTTTTATTAGCAAATTTAAGGCACAAATTTTGGATTATAAACGGACGTAACTTAACTAGGAAAACAACACGAGATTGTTTGACGTGTTGTAGATTTTCAGGCAAAACTTATCAACCTATTATGGGCAATCTCCCTTCAGAAAGACTTCATTTAGAATATCCTTTTCATAATACAGCTGTGGACTATGCTGGACCAGTTCTGATAGCCGACAGGAAAGGCAGAGGCTGTAAACTAATAAAATCATACTTATGTATATTTGTTTGTTTGGCAGTTCGGGCAGTACACATCGAGCTTGTCACCGATCTAACTTCACAAGGCTTCTTATCAGCACTGAATCGTTTCATTGCTCGCAGAGGCAAGCCTGCCGTTATATTGTCCGATAACGGCACGAATTTCGTCGGCGCATATAACGATATGTCTAGATTCATCAAAAATAATTTCGATAATATTGTTTCATATTCAGCTGAAAGGGGAATTATATTTAAGTTCTGTCCCGTTTATAGCCCACACTTCAACGGACTAGCCGAAAGTTCCGTTAAATCAATAAAATATCACTTACGAAGAGTTTATCAATGACTCATCTCACTTATGAGGAATTAAATTCAGTTCCCTTAGAAATTGAAGCAATATTAAATTCTAGACCTCTCACTCCACTCTCAAATGATCCCTCCGATCTGATCCCATTAACACCTGCGCACTTTTTGATTGGACGTACTTTAACGATGTTGCCTGCTCCCCAGGTACATGACCGTCAGATTAATAGTCTGACAAGATACGCGAGGACCCAGCTAATAAAGGCTCATTTCTGGAATCGCTATTATACAGAATATATTGCAGAATTACAGAAAAGAAACAAATGGCGCAAGGATGGCGGACAACCAAAGATGGGCGAGATGGTCCTTATCAAAGATGATCGCCTACCACCCAATAGATGGCTGCTGGGTCGAGTCACAGCTGTCTTCCCTGGCGCTGATGGTGTCATCCGGGTGGCGGACGTCAAGACTACAACAGGAACAATGAGAAGAGCCTTCAATCGGCTCTGCCCTCTTCCTATATTGGAACAGAATGTTCCAAGGGCGGCAGCTTGTTAACGCACGCACACATATGGACGGCGTGCCTACGGTCAACGCACACAAAGAACGAGCTACCTGTTTCGGCGCCTGCGGCGCGACGATGCGAGCGAGGAGCCCCGCGACCCATTACTCGGCCATTCGGTCTCCAGGCAGCAACCAATCCATACGTGTTATGTCACTCTTATTTCAAGAACACTTCTTCGAAATTGTACCTAGCTTACTATTCAAATACATTCAAAATCATCTATACCTGCCTCGTCGTCTTATTTGTCGCACCCCGGCTCACTATCCTCACCAGAGGGACTAATTATTTTATGTTTGAATTGTTACTAACCATTCTATCTAAAATATCCCTACATGCGTGTTTTAGAAGAAAAATTATATAACAAATGTTTGACAATGAAGCTCGCATTTTGGAAGCTTAGTTATGGTCAATTTATGGTCAAGTAAAGCAAGTCCAAGACTTGGAACCTGAAAATATTTCTTATTGATATTGGGGACAAAGCAAAACATTTACGAGTAAACATATTAATAATATAATGATACCATTGCATTTTTAGCATAAAGGAAGACATATGGGCACAATCTCACCTAATAGACAGCGATAAAGTGGCCTAGGCTGGATCATGTCTGACTAGTTTATATATTCACTCACTTCTTGAATTCGTCCAAATCAGGCTAGGAAACACTTTGTCAGCAGCGACTTGCACCCGCGTTTTGGGTAATGAAATTTTGAGATCAGAAAACGCAAAGGATATCTATTTTCTTACCTAATTGCGATCCAAACCCAATCTCATGTTATCTAAATCCTTTCGATAAGTCAGTGACTAACGACAAACATCCTTCCTTTAATTTCTTCCGACCTTTTTGAGTTTCCTTAATAGCCTAGTGGACAACACCATCTTCTTCCTTGATTAATTAACTACTGGATACCTTAATCTGGGTTCAACATAATCCCTGGCCATTAGGATCCACTTGACTAAACACCGTCTCGCTCTGCCGCTTTCAGGGTGAAAGGGACGGGGTAATTCATCGAGAGAAGTGATGGCAAGTATAGTCCCAGTAATTAATCATTATTTTGGTTGCTGGAGCAAGTGGACTGAATGTACGGCTCCCTTACATTCTAGCCGGAATGTGGATAGTAACTTAGTATTTGCTGTGCGTTTGTGTAAATATTTAAGCGTCACGTTTCAGTTACAATACTATCGCTTTTTATATGCTGGGGAAAAGAGGGAAAAGAAAGTAAAAGGCTTTTTAAATGTATCCTCATAGTAAATAGTATTAAAAAGACTTCACTGAGTGTTTTTTTTATCATGATATGAACATATCAAAAGCTAAATTATAATGAAAATTTAATTCGCTTCATAACTTATAGCGGTCAAGGTTATAGATTGACTTTAAACTCCATTATACAAATGCTCGTGTTTATTTTCTGCTCAACGAAAATGTACATTTGGTATTTTTATGGCTCCCTGGGGCTATTTGGCCGGATTAAATTTTCACAGACATATTAGAGGCGTGCCTGAATTATGAGTCCTTATCGCCCGAAGAGGTTTATGCGAACAACTTTGTTGAGCTGAACAGCTTTTTCTTTTCACGGTGAGCAAGATAACTTTTTATTTTCAACCGGTTTCAAAAAAGAAGAGGTTTTCAATTCGAATGCTTATTGTATATCTGAAACCTCATCGAAAATTATCCATCGTGGGCGGACAAATTCTTTTTTGAGTCGGTGCCTAGACGGTGCTTGAGATCGCGGCCCTGACAAACTTAATGTGGTCCTTTCATTTAAAGAGTAGATCGTTGATTCAAGATATTTTAGTTATTGAAGTCAGTTTTATTTTTTGACATAGCCTATCTCTTCAATTGTAAAACTTCACGTCATCATGACACACTAAGACCTTTTACACATTGCGATTTTTAGCATCGATGCAGTCGCGCGTTTTGACAACGCGCTTCAGCATCGCGACTCAGACCTGATTTGATTAAGCATCGATGCAGTCGCCCGTTAGCGTCGATACTAACGCGCGTTAGCATCGAAACAATCGCTAAAACACATACATAGTGCACGACTTTTAGCATCGATACAGTCGCGATGCTGTACAAACACAGTACAGCATGGCTACTGTATCGATGCTAAAAGTCGTGCACAGTGTAAAGGTTGTCATTTTTTGACTGCATTGATGCTGCATCGCGACTGCATCACTGCCAAAAGTCGCAGTGTGTGAGGGGTCTAATAAAAACTTAAAAAATATGTCGATAACACTTAGCTTCGTTCAATAGTACGATTCTATGTGTCAAGAAAACAGTATACAATATTCATTTGAACGTGTCGAGGGCTCGATATTTTTGTTGATTGATATTGTAAGAAAGTTGTTTCGAAAATCATTTATTATTTTCTCAAAACAAAGAACATTTCAGAAGCTCATGAATTATCGTTATCCTCCAAGGAATGCCGTTATTCTAATTTGACACATAATATTTCACATCATTTTTCTTTTGAATAATGAAGATTCAATCCAAACTGAAAATGACGAGACAGGTCCATCTACATGACAAATAAACTCTATATTATTGAAAAAATAGAATTAAATGCTTTATCTCAATATAAAAAGGAAATATTAAATGTTAGTTTTAATAGTATTTTGTCACTATACGAGTGGTATAGGCATACGCCCGGATTGCGTAAGACACGGGGTTCGATTCCTCGTCTGTCACAACAGCCATAGTTGCTTTTTACAAGTGCAATTTGCTATTTATATTATTAAGTTTGTATAGTGACAAAACACTATAAAAACAAACATTTAATATAAATTGGCTTCATTCATCTTAACCGATTGTTAAATATTTGTAAAAATATTTCCTTCGGATATTGTGAGAGCAATCTCGCAACATTGATGACCTCACGCAGCCTACGCGTTAAAGAAAGCGCTTGCAAAATTCAACAGGCTTGCTAATGTGACGGTGGCCGAGTGGTATAGGCATACGCCCGGATTGCGTAAGACACGGCGTTCGATTCCTCGTCTGTCACAACAGCCATAGTTGCTTTTTACAAGTGCAATTTGCTATTTATAAAAAGGAAACATTATAAGCATAACATTTCAACTTACATATAGATACCTTTGTCTTGTCTACCGCTGAGATATTTTTCCCATATCGCTATACGAAAGGACGTATAACACATATGTAAACTTGTGTTTGTATGAGTTAAGTATTCCCAGCTTCAAAGGTTCCTACTTTGAATCGTTGCAATCGCTTTGTGCTACAGTCGTGTACGTATTGTAAATTCCCGTATGCGTTATCTGATGCACCGATTGCGATCCAGCCATCCACTGCACCTGGGCCCATTGTGCCTGCAAATTGGCTGGTATTGTCTAGGATTTAGCCGTTTAGCAGCTGTTAAGTAGTTAACAAATCGACTGAGATACGGGAATAATTGGAGTTAGAATAAAATTTATAGGACCTAAAATATACCTATGTGTTTGATACTAAGTCCGTAGTTCATATAAGCGATGATCTAGTGAAGAATACATACTGTAGCTTGAAGGTATTTACTAACGAGTATTAAAACTTATTATATTAGTTGATATTAGTCGTTAAGCCTAGTCAGAGGCCAAATGACATGAGGGCTTGATAACATCTGACAGCAGGGTTAGTCGCTTGCCTTGCAAACAACACCCCTCCACCAACCCGCACTAAGCCCGCGTGGTGAAGTATGGCTCAAACTACCTCAAAGATGAGGTAAGGCCTTTGCCTAACAGTGGGACGTTACAGGCTAACTTAACTAACTAACTATTAAAACTTGCGTTTGATATACTAAATTCGTTCCTCTTTTCTTTCCTTTTCGTTCCTTTAGCTTTCATCACCAAATCCGTTTGGCAATTTAGTGAAATCTCACCTTTTATATCTGTAATTGAAATATGGGGCATCGCGTAAAACAAAACTTTAAAAAAACACAAGTAGCACAAAATAAAATAATTAAAATGATATTTCACTATCCTTACCTATGATCAACAAAAAAAATAAATAAAAAGACACGGGCCTATTGAATATAAAACATTTTATAACTACACCCATTCTTGTTAAAAAAAATGGACAAACATGAAATTTATTACATTAGGCCAAACTCGCATAGCACCAAGAGAGCTAGCCACATAGTGTTAGGTACCAAAAACGCGAACTAGCTTCGGGAAGAAGACCATTGCCTCTGAGGGGGCACAGCTATAATAAACTTCCATCAGCAGATGCCCTGAAGGGATTTAAAACTAAATTATAACCTTTTATCACCACAGAGTAGAAACTCCTACAAAACTGAAGACTTGTTTTTATTTTTATTTATTATCTTAATGCATAGTTTCCTCTTTATAATCCGCTTGTACATTGCCGTGTTAAATTAGCTTCTTAAATAGTAGTAGTGACATGTATTGTCTTGAGAAAAAATATATAAACTCAGTAGCAATATTTGGAATAAAAATTACCTGCTATAACAGTTTTTTGTGATATGCAATGATGCCACAATATGACTAATCAGATACAGTAAGCCTCTTCATAATTTAACTGTTAGTAAGGTCAAATAACCCTTTTCCAAACGTTTTAAACAGTAGGTAACTATAGTTGATTTTGCCGTTGTTATTTCGAAAATGTTAGTGTATTTTTAGGGTTCCGTAGCCGAATGGCAAAAAACGGAAACGGAACGGAAGTTTCGTGAAGTCTGTCTGTCTGTCTGTCCGTCCGTATGTCACAACCACTTTACTCTGTTACTATGAGCATCACATCATTGAAATTTTGTAGGAATATGTTTGTTTACCGCTTTATGGCTCTTATACAAAATTGAAAAAATAAGGATATTTAAGGGGGGGGGGGCTCCCCACATGAAACTAAAACCGAAAACCTATTTAGTCAAACCTATGCATGTGGGGTGTCTATGGATAGGCCTTTTAAAAGGACATTGAGGTTCCTAAAACCCTTAACGTTTAAGAGATACGCTTCCGAAGTGGTAAATAGGGCGTCCCCCCTCTAATTTCTAAGCGAAGCGAATGGAAATTTTGATTTTGAATTTTGATCTTTACAAATACTTTCAAAGAAAATGGGTTTGGACGGAATCGAACAAGTAATTTTTGAGATATAGCACATTTTCAACAACCGCAAACATAACTTTTTTCTTCATATAAACACTATAAAAATCAATGTTATGTTTGCTGTCAACAAAATATGATGGTATTTTGGCTTAGTGGAAGTAAGTGGATCTCTAATTCAGTTAACGTTGGCACGGAACCCTCAGTGGGCGAGTCCGACTCGCACTTAGCCGGGTTTTTTCTTATATTTTGGCAACAATATCAAAATTTTATTCTATTTATTTTGTTAAATAATATTTTCTTACTTTGAATGTAGTAGGTATGCGTGATACGGAATAGTGTTTCATGACGAATAATATCTCAGCAATTATCATAAATAAAATGGACAATACTTACTTAGATATCTAATCAAAATATTATAAAGCAAATAATGCTCGATTTTCCAAACATTTGCTATCCCAGTATTGAGTTTATTTACGAGCAAGTTCTCCTATATTTATCGCGTTCCAATTTCCGGTCAGGGCCACATTTCGTTCATTATTCATAGAAAATCATTAGGATGATAAAATATGGATATGACGTCATATTGAATGCCTCGTCACCAATAATTCTGAATAAGCTATTACTAAGTTTGATGGACAGTCATTTTTGTGTATGTGTATGTGTTTTGGCGTAAGCCTAGTTAACTTACACTCAGTATTATATGTTCACTAGCGCTCCCCAGCGACTGCTTCCGTCGCAGCGTGATGTTTTATAGCTTAAAGCCTTGACTGATAAATAAGCACCACAAAAATATTTTTCATTTCTCCTGTTCAGAAAATTGAACTTTCCTGTGAAGATAGACGGGTGGAAAATAGCTTTTCCATCCCTAGGGTGGAAAGTAATTTAGTTTTAATTGCTACGATCAGACACGGAGTTAAAGATAATTGAGTCAAATCATATTATTAAAATAAACAAGCTTTACATATTTTTAAAGATTAGCTTAACATTTTAAGCGTGTATATTATGGTCACTGATTTAACCCTTTCAGACCTGAATTATTATTTTTTAGAATACATTAATGCCGAATTTTTTCGAATGAAATTACCAACAATAAAGCTTGGAAAAAATAAAACAAAAATTATTTGTTGTTCATTTTTCGAGAAAATTTATATTTTCTTTATGTGCTCAAATGCGGACATTTGGTCCAAGTGGTATGGCTCAAGTAGTATATGCAAAGTATGGGAGATTTTTCAATAAAATAAAAAAATGACTGTATTGAAATGTTTTTATTTTAAAAATATGAAATTTAAACAAAATTAAACTCCTAAATTAAAACAAACAATATATTCTAAAAATCAAACTTTTAAATTGAGGAACTTTACTTAGGAACTTCAGTTACTTTAGGTACCTACTTATGTATGGAAACGTAAGAAACAGTTTTTGTCTTTTGTCAGACATAAATGCACTTTGCACTTTATACACTTTATTCGAGATTTTCCTTTACACCCCGGTAACTTGCAACGTGTTCCAGTCCCATCATCATGAGCAGGAAAATGACCAACACCATCTCGAGCTATATCACTAGGTGGACGCAATTCTCCCGGTCTTCTCGGAATAATTTTCGGCTAAGGGCTGCTACTATTTGGTCGGCCTCTTTTCGCGACTGATATTTTATACTAGACTATCAGCTAGCCGCCGTCGAAAATGAAGAAGAGTGAGTCGTTTTGATTTTGGTATTCCTAGCAAATCATTATCAAGATCATAGGCGCGGAAGGCTTGAACGACTGCCAGATCTGACGCGTGAAATATCATACGCAAAGGCCACTTCTTTGACTTTATGAAGGTCCTGTAGTAGCTCATAAGTTGATCAAGTAAATCAACACCTCCCATCGCGTGATTATACTTCTTCACGATTTCAGGCCTCTCAACTTCTATAAATTTCTTCTCTGTTTTAGACCATCTCTTCACCATATCCTTCTCTCCTATGCCCATAAAGTTAGATGCTAAGTTTGCTGGCTTGTTATCCAACCATTTCACCATTGTCACATCACCATCAGTACTACAAACCTCTTCTGCAAAACCCCTTGGTTTCTTTTTTATATCTTTATCACTGAGTAACGGTGGCTTTGCAAATCTATTGACACGTGCTGTGCAGGTAGCCATTATTCCTGTAATCTAGAGGACTTTGTACGACGGGATCAACAGCTATTGGTGGGGAAAAATCAGTTGATATTGTATTTTCAATTTTTCGGTGCCTCCACTTTATATTCTGTTTAGGTGTGAGATAGTCAAATGTCTCACCATTCGATGCAGATTCCTCCTCCTCGATATCCATATCTGCTCCTGGTTCCTCCAAAACTGGCTCGAAATCAATAGTCAATCTTTCTTCGTCCTCGCTCTTCATTTCCGTCCGATAAGTCCGGTGGAACATACTCCCTCTGATTCTGACTTATGACATCGGCACCCAAGCGGAGATATCTTGTATCTTGAGCTTGGTTAGTACAGCCCACATCCTCATCATCTGAAGACAGCTCCAAGTCCGAAAGATTTCCATCTTGCAGAAGCTTCAAGGCATCTCTTGAGAACATTATTTAAAAAGATTATCTGAAAAATATATCAGATTTATTTATTTCGTTTTAATTAAAAAATAAATAAATTTAAATGAATGTGCATAAAAGAAAAAGTTTATTTTGTTCAAATAAAACCGTTATTAAACGTTACGAAAAATATATCCACTTGAAACCGCACGTCCTCATTTGTAGACATTACGAAAATTCACGTTTTAGTGTACAAATAACAAAAGCTTTACACATAAAATACCTTTATCTATAACTTTACACCATAATTTATCGATATATATATATATATATATATATATATATATATATATATATATATATATATATATTTTCATACCTATCTTAGGAAAAAATTTAATATTTTCAAATAAAGTAAATCACTCACCTACGCACTTCTAAGACTCACCGGTTACTGGTTCAATAGTTGTCGACTAGTACGAAATCGCGGCAAAAGATGGCGTTAGTGGTATCGAGTTTCGTAGCTCATAATGTTCTCATACGATTACATTAGGATCTGGTTACATGACACTTGTTTTTGGTAAGATAATTAACAAAATGCTTTATGTCCTCAATTGTGCACCGTAGGTCTGAAAGGGTTAAAAAAATTACAATTGGTCTAATTTTTAACAATTTAAAATCTAATAATATAACATTTGGTTTCCCGCCATACATTGTCACACTTTTTTTATTTTAAATTGTCACATTTTTTGTCTTTGACGGTATATTTTTTAGTTTGGTCGATTATTGCACAGATTATTAAGCAGGCGGAGGCGACTTGGCGCGATTTTGTTGTTCATTAATCTTCTTACTCACTCTTACCTTTAGCTGTCACTCATAGCGCTATCTCATGAGGCAAAATTGAATCTGGAATTTGACGTAACCTGTGGTAATTTTGGTGACAAGGTTAAGGTTGCGTTCTGTTACTATTAACATTTTCTGTGAGAAAAACTCGATCGATTTTTTTAACAATGATTTGAAATATTTGATATCGTCCACGTTTTATGTACTCGGTTGTCTTTTGTGCCGTTTCTGTCCTTCTAATGGTGTGTTTTATGTATAACGACAGTAAACAAACTGATTGTGATGTAAAAACTTGAGGTTTCATCTCTCGCCAAATTACATAATATCTTAATAAATTTATTTATTTTTCCTTACAGTCGAAATGAAAAATAGTATGTATAACTCGGGTGAAAGCACCCATTTCACTCTCGAATTATTAGCGCTCTCACTCCGTTCGAGCGCCAAGAACTTCCCGATTGAAATGGGTCACTTTCTCCCCTTGTATAACAATCTACTATTTTAATTAGGTCTAGTAGTTCCTGAGATTAGCGCGTTCCAACAAACAGTTAAGCAAACTCTTCAGCTTTATAATATTACTAGCGGACCCCACAGACTTCATCTTGTCATAGATTGATTGTTTGTAATTAATGATTGAGTGCTTGTAATTTAATATGAACTTAATAAAAAAGCAATAAAGCTTAAATTGACTACGATTTAGTTAGAAAACATTTGTATGGGAAAAAGAAAGGTCTGTTTTTATGGTTTTTCCGGCAATTATTCGATTTTTTCTCGCCGTGAAAACCATCCTTAAACTTCAACGAGCATTTTAAAGAAATAATTGACCAAATATGTCTAGGCGTTGCTGAGTTATGCGCTTACCAACACATTTTGCGTTTCATTTTTATATTATCGAAGTACAGATAAGTCTAAAAATATAAGAGATTTTCTAGAAATTTCTCAATTTTAAAAATTTTCATAATGTTACTACCATTATATAGAAATATCTCCGTCCCATACGGCGTAGGGATACTTTGTTTTTCTATTCCAAATCAATTCAACTCCAAAAATGACCGAAGCCGCGTTAACCGGCTGATGGAATATGAAACTCATACAAAATCAACAGCTATTTCCATCAAATATTATTTTTTTTGGCTTTTGGAGAAAACCTTATTCGGTAAAAGAATTTCTAGAAAACAAAATATGAACTCGTTTAGAAAAAATAATCGATACATATTAATCTGACATTAAGTTTATTTTTAATGGTGTATAATAATGTAATTCAATATGTATTTTAAAATGTATTAATTAAGGTATTTAATATTATAGTTATCATTTGCATGCTATTATATATGGCTAAATAGGTGCACTATGTTTTTGTACATTGACCATCAACATTTATTTGTAACCACCCTATTTAAGAGCAAATAAAGTGTTTGAGTTTTTATTTTGAGTTTGCCTATATCATAGCCTGGCTTATTTTTTCAGCCAATGTTACATTCTGCACGTGAACTTACCCCAAAATCACGATATTTTTTCCATTTTTACTTCACGAGAACTAAAACGAAATTCAATTTGAATGAAGTAAATTTGTCGTATCGTAGAAGGTTGATTTGCGTGTGTTCGAGCAATTTAACGCGTGATCCGACTGCAAAGCCGGAGATAATCAGGAATCATTTTCCCCAATATTTCACATTTTTTCTGATTTATGCCGGTCTACTGCGGGCCTGAATTTTAAAAAGGTCCATGTTTATAAAAGGATTTTGCCATCGGCACGAAAAGGGTTGACTGAAATAACAAGATTGAAATATTGAACGGGTCTGGCTCAATCGTTTGACAGCTATATGTTTTTTTTCGAACTATCTGTGAAAAAAAACTAGAGGATATTTTATAGGTGCGTTCCTCACTTCAGATGAATAACAACTTATTTTTTTCGAAAAGTGCACCAATGTCATAATATTCACTCAGAATTACAGTTTTGTAATAATTGTTTCAATAGCAGTAAACAATTATATATTTGACCCTCGTACTCGTATATGAAACCGACTCATTCTTTGTGTGGGCGAGGGTGCGTGTATGCAAGGGCAAAGTAATTTTACCCATGATTTGTCTTCGCCTTTGATGTTTGACGACACGATACCAGTTAGTTAAGTTTATTTCATGTGCTTTAAGAATGGTAACTCCAACTATATTCTCGCAAAGTTACATACAGCAATAAAATATGTACCTACTTAACAATGTAAAAAAAGGATAAGCCCATTTGCGCATAGTCTTAATTTAATTCTTAAAATAAGTTTATCTAAACTGACAAAGGTCAAGATCACAGAATCTGTGGATTCATATGAAAATTAAAAAAAAAATAGATACAATTGCTACTCGTACATATCTCTTTTTTGATAGTGTTGAACAAACATCACTAAAAACATTTCTTTGTTAAGTATACCTTCCTTACTTACTTTAATACCTTCTTACTTCAAGTAGTTTGAGATATAAGTAATCACTTAAAAATCATAAAAATAAAAAAATAACAAAAAAACCTACTAAAAAGCTTTAGAAAACGCATCCATTTTTTATTTAGGAGAAACCAATTATTTTGGACTTGATGTGTGTAGACTGTTAGTGTAGGAAAGCTTGACATCATGCACCGATTAATTGCGATAATTTAATAAAAGTCAAACCGCTTGATACTATTGACTCCACAACATTCTTGGGAATCACTTTAGACTCCAAACTACAATGGGGTACTCATATAGAGGACTTGTCAGGGAAACTAAGGTCAGCTACTTTTGCTGTAGATTAGACGTTTCAGTGATGTAGAAACAGGTTAGTTTATTTTAGTTATTTCCATAGCTTGATGTCCTACGGCATTTTACTGTGGGGCGCGGCTGTTAATGTAGAAACAATTTTTGTGTTACAAAAAAGAGCCGTGCGAGCTATTTATAATCTTGAACCTCAAGATTCCTTACAAGAGGTGTTTAAAGAAATTAGAATATTAACTCTAGCCTCTCAATATATTATTACATTCATTCACGAAAAATAGTGACATACACAAATATAATACTAGGAATAAGGATGAGCTTGCTATTCTATAATTCAGGCTTCGAAAGGTTGGTAATTCTTTCATATAAATTTTCAATAACTACCAGAACACATTGTAAACTTACCGGTTAATAAATTTAAAACTGTTATTAAAGAAACCCTTATGACGAAAGGGTATTATAAAGTAGATGATTATTTAAAAGATAATAATGTAAGGACTTGCATGTTCACTACAAACATTGTAAACCTTTTGAAAAGAGGCATTAACAATAGTGACTGAGTTTGTTGCGCAGTTTCTTCTCAGCACTAGCCCACAATAGTCCCGAAGCTGTGGTAGGGTTTATATTGGGACGTGTAAAAGTGAGCCTATTTGCATAAATAAATGACTTTTATGACTGATTTCTTTTTACTTAACAGTCAATCAAAATGTGAATTTCAAGTTTTAAATACATAGTCGCGTTTTTTGACACGCTTTTTTATTATTATAAGGTAGACTTAACGATACATTGCAGCCAGTTTCTTTACGCAAGTGCCCCGTAAATTACTTAGTAAACGTCATTATGGCTATGGTCTCAGTAATTTCGTTCAGTGGAACCTTAATTTGTTGACCTAAATTTTATTACTGTTTCAATTTCAGGTAATAAAATCGCAGCTCATTATGTCGATGCCACACGAGATTCAAAAAGTTTTGTCATTCCACAGCCCGCTGAAGTCAGAGTTGGCTCACAAGGCAGCGAATAAGCTACATCTGAAAAATGCACGTACAGTCGGGAACCAAAGTCAAAGCGATATAAAAAAACTTAAAAAAAAAATTGACGATACGTTTGCTGCAGTGGTTAGTGCTCCTGCCTGACTACTGATAGTCAGCGGTCGCGGGTTCGAACTCCGCAAGGGGCAAATGTTCGTGTGATTAGCAAGAACATTTGTGGTCATGTGGAACATGTGTGGTCATGAGTCATGGATGTTATACCTATTTAAGTACTAGCGGTCCCCGCGACTTCGTCCGCGCGTTTTGAGTTTGCTACCCCCTACCGTCACAGCGTGATGTTTTATGGCGATTTTTTCAAATCGACCCAACAGTTCCTTAAATTAGCGCGTTTTAATAAGCAAACAAATTCTTCAGTTTAATAATGTTAGTACACATTTATGGTAGACGCTTCCATCATAATCGTAGGATCTACTTGCGACCACTGTTTTTTTACTAACTCGACAGAGCAACATCGAAATACATAGCAATAGTATCGATGCACAAATTTATTCAAATCTTAGTACCTACTAATTATCGGGCATTTAACCAACAATATTCTTAGCTATGAATTGACTGTTGCTGTTTTGATGATAAGTATCGGGGATTTGATTTATTATTTGGTTTTTCTGACGTTTCGTCATGTTGCGAGTTGTTTTCCCGTTCGATTCCTTTTTAATACCGGGTGAAATTAGGAATCGTAATTAATATTACGAATTATTATTATTATCATAATTAATATTAGAAGACGAAAGTCTTCAACCAGTGTGTGTTACCAGTGATGACATACGGATCCGAATCGTGGTCTCTAACTATGGGCCTCATAAAGAAGCTCAAAATTACACAACTAGCGGTTGAGCGGGCTATGCTCGGTGTTTCTCTATGAGATCAAATCAGAAACGAGGAGACACGTAGAATAACTAAGGTAACGGACATAGCCTTGAGAATCAGTAAGCTTAAGTGGCAGTGGACAGGGCACATAGCGCGAAGAACTGATGGCCGTTGGGGCAGGAAAGTTCTACTAGATTGGAGACCCTTCGACCAAAGACGCAGCGTAGGACGTCCACCGACAAGATGGACAGACGACCTTATAAAGATTGCGGGATCCAACTGGATGCAGACCGCTAGTGATCGGTCGCTGTGGAAAGCCGTGGGGGAGGCCTATGTTCAGCAGTGGATGTCCTTTGGTCGACATAATGATAATAATGATGAATAAATATTCATATTTTTTAAAATCAATTTGATGCTGACAGTACGAGACAAAGATACCAAATCGGCGATACCATTTTTCAGGCGATATCTGTAAACTTATCATCACATCCTCAAGCTTGAAATATAGTTTTTCACGTGTCTTGAAACGTTATGCACGGCTTTTAAGAACCACTTATAAATGTGTAAGTGGCCAAATGAAATACCAAATACTCTATTCGGAAGGATTGACATTAGATTGCAAACAAGCGCAATGGATTAACGGCCGTTCCCTATATCCATTCTAACTGTGGTTTTTCCCTACTAGAGTTAGAAATGGTTATCTACCTGTGTCCGTTACTCTAGCAGGAAAGTGTCTCATAGAGCACATTGAAGTATGCCGTTGGATAGTGCTAAGTATGCTTAAATAGTGCGCCAAATAGAAAATTAGTGGGGGCCACAGTTTTCGCATAAAACAGAAAATAAGTTTTCTGCTGAAGAAACGCTGCTCCAGCAGGAACTTTTTTAAATAATGACTCTAGAGCAGAACAAAGTATATTGTTAGATAGATCTTATAACACATAATTTGTGCGACAAAAAATTTAATCTATAGGACTCACCGTTTTTAAGATATTCCATTTCCTGCTAGAGAAACGTTTCTCCATATCCTATATAACGGGAACCGTTTAATGTGCGACCGTAAAAAAACTCACACTAAAAGGTGTTAATTCGTGACACTTAATAAATTATTTGTAGTATGTAACTATATCTTTCTGGTTTTTGACAAATAAGCACGCTTTTTTGTGACCATTCTAATTTGGCCGGATTTTCTGTTTCTATAAACCTGCTGGCAGTACCTAGGGTAAACTATCTCTGGATGCATCTTATCGATGGGAGGACAGATAGCTTACTGGGGATAGGCATTTATATGAAATCGACATTTATTGCGTTGCTATATTTTTTTCATCTGAATGTCAGTCAGTTTGACTATCTCTAGTAACCCCAAAATTCAATCCTTCGATTTTGGAGGATAACGCTTTTGTACAAATGGAAAATTACTAGTTTTAAATGTTTCATTGATTTATTTATGTAAAAGTCCTGTCTGCTCACAAGGTTAAGATGGAAACTTTCTCCCTAGTGGCGAAGATGCTCCTTTACCCTAAGTAACTGACCCTAGTCATAACCCCGCCAAACAAAAGATACTTAGATATAATAAAGATGATGTGGTAGGAGAGCTGCGTTCAGGTCGTCCAGGGCAGAAGCGTTAAGACGGTAGGTAGGTGGTGGGACCCGCTACCAGTCTGACAGACTGCCCAAACTGATCATAGGGAAGGATAAAGGTGTCTGCTGCAGTGGAGGGAAATGAGAACAACAAGGACGGATAATATCTGATTTAATGGTAGTAAATTAGTTTATTTAAAATATTAACATATAAATTAATAGGTGGGCCGCCAGTTTGAGTTCCGACAGTGCTGGATTCTGCTATGTAGGTCACTGACGTGTTCGTAGTTGTAGAATGTAAGGTGCTACCTCGTACAATTTATGAAAAACATAAGTTTCGGGTGGCGAACAATATTGAATCCAAGTTCGAGCAGTCAACTTTTTCTCTGGGAACAGCTGAGTGACTGGGAAGGTACCCGATGCTTTGCATAGCATTCGATGAGCCTGAAATAATTCCACCAGCATCATCATCTATTCCTTTGTCAAGGGAAGGTGGACTTTTTGCTGTGCCTGAAAGAAGTAAATAAAACAAATCAGTATAACATGAAAACAACTGGTATTTAAGCAATTGACCAAAACTATGGAAACACTGCACACTTAGCGGCAGCATGCGTCTTTACAAAATGTTTGGATAAAATATTATAAATAATACAAACAAAAAATATTTTTGATAAATAATCAGGTTTACAAGGAATTCAATGGCAGATTAGGCATTTTGAGGTTATGTTTTGTGATTGCAGAGTTAATGCACCTCACCTACATTCATTTTGATACATTCAGAAGGTAATTGTTATATTTAACTAAAGTAATTAAATACTTAATTACTTAGTTACACTTAAAATACCAGTACAATTATAATACAAACAAGATTTTTAAAATATAACTTACAAAGACGCAATCTGGACCCGGCTTTGGTCAATATCCTTTTAAAACCGTAAACGATTTGTTTGTGAAAGTACAGTTGATACTCACTGCACTTATTTTATGGAAATAAAGTCCTCCTTGAATACATTGTTTACCAGCTGGACACTTTAATAAAACCATATCTTTCCAATTTACGAATGACATTTAAGACATTTTATTCTTCTTTTTGACATCGACATTGATGATTATTTTCTCTTTTCAAACCTACTTTACATTTTAGAGGCCAGTTTTCCAACATCCTGCCCCCCTTGCGCTTGAGCAAAATTTTATATAAATAACAACAATAATAAAAATACAACAACAAAAATATTAAAAAGCAACACTGCACTAAAATTCTCCATCGGCCTTAACCTCCATTAGCATCCTTAATAAGCTTTTTGACTTTCGCGAGCGGCTAATGAATTTGCTTCATGTCACCCTGTATAGTTTTGTTAATCTGGATACATTTCAATCGACCAACCAATCATCCCTCCTTCAGGGTGCGAGAAATTATAAACATCCAGTTAATCTTATGGACAGTCAATTTTCTGACACATGTTTCATTCTAACAATCCAGTTGCTTCACAAAATTGGTTCCGTTGTCACTCCAAAAAGTTGATACATATTTGTGACCAACCTGGTCACGTCACAAAAAGTGAAAATATTGAAGTTTGAGGTGGATGTATCGGTAAGTAGCGCATGTGACGTTAGTAAACTACCAACCCAGCTTTTCTCACCTGACTTTGGAATTAAGCTAAGACTGTCAATTGAATTAATAAAATATGAACTACTACTCTGTCTAAGTATTCCTTATTTATTAAATATTGTCAATATCAAAAACTAAAGAATGTTCTAAAAATATAATGGTCCCTTCACTCTTTATATATATAACTCTACTTATATCACAAACTACTCGTATTTTTAGGAATCTTAATTTTTTTGCGTTTATAAAACTCGTTTTTCTTATTAACATACGCATCTCTGCAACCACGCGAAGTGCAATGAAAACTTTTTACAATATTTGTGGCCGTTACACAATTACAATTATCAGCTGCTATCGGGCATATTATATATTATTTAGTTTCCACTGCTACCAAACTTTTTTGAATAGGCACAACCCGACCTGTTTACAACGAACCAGCAACATCTGCACCTAATAACATACCTATGTCCTTTATATCACTACTCATATCACTAATTAATATACCTCGCTTCTGTAATAAATCAGCCTCTACAGTGCCTTGTTTCAATTTTGGCAGAAAATTACAAATTGACCTCTGTTCTAGTACCTCTATTGTCTGACCAAATGTATTTTCTTTATTACATACTTAAACAGAAAATACACGATGAGTTTCCATTTTTGTCATGACTCCTCCAAATAAACTATGTTGCAATACCTCAGAGCCAATAGGAGTAATATTAAGTTTGTCAATCACGGCTTTCGCAATAATTGATCTTTGTGCTCCTGAGTCTATCATTGCCCTAACAGGCGTAACCCTATTGTTATAAATCACAATAACTATAATTGTTTGCAGGAGCACTGTACTTGCCTTTTGAGGCACCGTTCCATAAGGTTGCATTGACAAAGTGGTTACCTCAGCTGTCGGATTTGGTGTAAGAGTAGATTTGTCAGCTTCGACATTATTATTACACATTAAAGTTACATGTTTTTTCGAGCATATTAGGCACTTAGGGTAATTTCTACACTTATGCGCGCTATGGCCTACTTTTAAGCAGCAAAAGCATGCGCGCTTATTTTTAGTACCTCTTGCGCTCATCCAGCGTTATCCTCTGTGCTTTATAACATTCTGCCGAGACATGTGATACGTTCTTACACCAAATGCAAGCACTTGTTTTTAAGTCGCCTTTATTTTCACGGCTAGTAGAAGGTTTATGCTGGTCTTTTCCCGAGACCATAAAACAAGCGGCTGTTGGTAATTCCGGTTCATAATTCCTACCCCTATCGAAACCGGAACGTGACAGAGCGATGCGTTCCTCAGCCTCCACTTCTACACGTAAAAAAGACAGTAAATGTGAAAGCTGACTGCTACTTTCCTTGACTTGCGGACTTGATCTCGCATATGCCTTAAGAACGTCCTCAGGCAAGGTTGACTCAACCATCGGGTAAAGAAAAGCTGCGTATTTGTCTTGAGTGACACCGAGTGACTCAAGTCCCTGTATTTGGGTCATTAAACTATCATATAGATTGCGCAGAGAACACTTACCCAGTCCACCTCTTACTTGCCCCATTATCAACTCTAGAAGTTCCCGGATGTAGTACTCAATTATAATCTCGTCCCGAGCAAACCTCTGTTTGAGCTGTTCCAATGCCTTGCTGTAATTTATCCCGGAAGGCGGAAATGTATCAACTAATTGCCGCGCACTGGAACCAATCTCCAGCCTGAAGCAAAAAGGTAAACTTATCATCTGCGTCATTTGATGTGTCCGAGTCAATTTTCTTGAATTGGCCCCAAAACCGCAACCAGCTCTTTATACTGCCGTCAAATTTGGGGATATCTAATTGCGGCAGTCTAATGCGTGGAGAAGGTGATGTGTGGTGAGGAGTCCCTTTTATTGTAATCTGCGCGCCAGAACCCTCCTCTTGCAGCTTGTTGTACTTTTGCTTTAATCGAATCCATCTGACTTCAGATTCTTCTGCTGTATCCACGTCTTTTTCAAATTTTTCTTTGTCTCTTTCTACATCAAACCATTCCGCCATAATTTGTTGATCTATCTCTACAAGATTTTCGTGGTTTCGTTGCACTTATTCGAATTGTACATTCCTCTCCTCCTCGTCGACTTTTGTTTCGAGGCACTCCGCTAAAGTCTATGCATGCTTCACATAATATTTTTACCCAAAATAAGCCCAAAATAGAACATATATATAATTAGGTAGAGAGCAATAAAAATAAATATTATTTTAAACGTATTATATAAATATTATCCTTGGTGTATCATTATGACGACAAATATCGTGAAAACGTTGGAGCGACGTAATTGAGAGTGTTTTGTTAAACTGCGTAATTCGAAACGTAAGGGCGGGCTTGGATAATAATAATAAATAAATATCCTTTGGACATTTCCACACATCGCCATCCAGCCCCAAAGCAAGCTACTCAAAGCTTGTGTTATGGGTGTCAGACAACGGACATAATACTTAACAGGTTAAGGAACGAGAATTTTTGACGATTTTTGCCAAATTAAATTAAATGCATATAGATAAAGAATCACTCAAATATGCTATACCTATTTTTGGTTTTTTGGTTATGCAATCATATTAACGAGAAGAAAGTTTTTTTTATTGGCTGTCCATTGGACCGCTAGTTTCAAAGTTTGACATATAAGTCAAAAACAATGTAAGCGGTCCCGGTTCGGCGGTCCTCGGAAATGGCACGAAAACGAAAGCGTGTAGTACCTTCCCTGTACCATTTCGTACTAGAAACAGATTAATATATTATATTAGTAGCTTAGATGCTTAACTGACGACCCGTCAGTGTGACCAGATTAAATTTTATGAAAATACTGAGGCACCTCAAAAAAATACTGAAATATACGGCCAAGCATAGGACAGATATACCAATAAAGTACTGATTTTCTTAACACGTTTTAAATTCCGGAATTTGTTCCCACTTAGCTAA
The DNA here is from genome assembly GCA_963924145.1 of Pyrausta purpuralis. NCBI lineage: Eukaryota > Metazoa > Arthropoda > Insecta > Lepidoptera > Crambidae > Pyrausta > Pyrausta purpuralis. The sequence continues at coordinate 30,115,366 of OZ001643.1, forward strand.
ATAACTTTGCTAAAACCTAGACATGCTGCTGGGTCCGGACAGTCCGGATGAATGCAACTAACTAAATATAAACAACAAAAATCAATTGCGTTCTATTTATATGATGACAAAAACATCTCCTATTTTGGGGAAATTCCCGAATTATCGAAAGAAAGTCCTCAAAGATTAAGTCGAATGCAGAAGAGAAAATCATTTGACTTCTTCACTTGAACCGTATTAGACGATATGATACTAGTCATAAAGTATTTTTTAAGTTTAACTACTATCTTTTCACGCAACTGAATGCAATCTGGAAATTACGCTCTATCTAATAGTGAAACCGTATTAAAATCGGTCCAGCAGTTGTAAAGTTTTAGGCGAACATACATTCTGCAAGTCTGATTTAATACTATGTATTGATTGATAATCATTAACATACACAAGAATTAATGAAATTTTGATAATTGTCATATCTGTAACTTACTCATCTTTGCTGCTGTAACTTATTGCCTTACATGTGAAGGGCAACCTTATTATTGTCTTGATTGTTTCAATGAACACTACTAATTTTATATGACTCTCACCTAAATTTTGATCTCTTATTGACATAAAACTAATTATTTCTAATAAAAAATATATTATTCTTTAATGAATAGGTACAACTTATTTTAATTTATAAGGATTCAATTTGATACTTTTTAATTATAAAACGAATATTTTTTCTATAAAAAGTCATTTAAAACTAACTCGACTTTCATATTACTACTTTCAAGTTTCAAAAATACATATTTTTCAAGATTTTCCATGTCCCCTTTCAATATGTTATAGCTACTAGCCCAGATGAGCCATGGCGGTCCGCGTTTCTTACATTTTCAATAGACAACTGGCGGTCAGGGTTATTCTAGGCAGGTGAGTCGCGGCGGTCCCAAGGGACCGCTAATTCTGTTCTGGCAAAGTAATAGTATCCACCCACAGGGACCGCTACGGTCCTTAACCTGTTAAATACTTTTTTGTTTGTAAATACATACATGATATACATAGAAAACACCCAGACCAATACAAACAGACATGTTCATGCACACAAATGTTTGTATTGTGCGGGGATCGAACCCGCACCCGCTGCGTAGTAGGCGACCTCTCGACCACTACACCAGACGGGTCGTCAAATGTGGCCTATCTTCTGCTAACTGGAGTTAAGCTAGTGTTGCAAAAAAACCGTTTTTTTTCTAGTGTGAAAAAAGCGTTGAAAAAAAACCTGAAAAAATACTGTTTTTTTTCTAGACCATGTTTTTTTTCAAGAGTATTGGATTTCATCCAAAACTTTTAAGACAGTTACTGTTTAAGATTAATACTTAAGAATACAATTTTGTTGCCTATTTTTAACTCTACTATACTTTTCTGGTTGAGTGGTATCAAGATTTCATGAATATATTGGCCACATTCATTGACATTTATATCAACGAAAGGGAAATCCCCAAATCAATTACATTTGCACACGGAGAAATCGGAAGTTGTTATAAGTTAATTATTATTAAATAAATAAGTTGATTTATTATACAAATTTTATTTATCATTGAACTAAAATGTATGGTAGAAAAAAAACCAAATTCAGAAAAAAAACAACGGTGCTAAGATTTTTATTCATGTTTTTTTTTTCAAAAACTGAAAAAAAAACAAATTGTTTTTTTTCATTTTACATCACTAAGTTAAGCAACACCTATCTGTAATATAGAAACTGTTTCTTAAGGTCGATAGCTGGTGACAACAGTTCGAGGATAGCTATCTAACTTTGATCTTAGTTTGCATATAGGGAACGGCCGTTAGTCATACATACTGTTAGACGGATAATCAATTATGGCATTACTATGGTAGACAACACTAGGACTCATGGACAGCACTAGACCTGTCAGATAGATTATGTTTGACATTAGATTGATTGCTGTGGAATAGTCACTCGTAATTTACTTATTACTGCATTGATTAATGTCTAACTAGTTACTTTGTTATAAAATAAGTTAAGCACTGAGTTATCTCTTTCAATACGCACTTTATTACAAATGTCCATGTCTTTAATGAAAGCTATAGTTACTATGTCTTTTCCAAATTCATGGCATTGTCCAGGGTGTCCTATTTTTAAATCACTCGCGTCAAAATGGCGTGTGATATTCATTAATTAATGTCAGATTTTCGAATAAAAAAGCAGTTTAATTCCATATTGGATTGATTAAAGTGACTTGACTCAATTTTGTGTGTAATATGTATTTTGCTCGGTTTTCGTGGATTTTTAGATCGCATTCTAACGAAAATCCCACGCTACATTCAAATGAGTAATTCAAAAGTAGACACATCCTGGTTCTTTTTGACAGTCGCTCTTATAATTATACCAGAACGTAGTGGAGAGTCTATTGGAATGGTATTCTCTATCGAAAGCTACAATATTTATTGACGACCAATAAGTAAGCGTGCCCCATGTTGTTGGGTAGCAGCAAGATCAGTACTGGCAGAAGGCTGAAAATATAGTATATCAGAGAAGGCTTTTGACTGGGCATTAAGAGGCGGGAAACCCCCGTTTCTTAACATGAAGTGTTGAAGGTAAGAGGGAAACCACCACCCTATCTTAGCTTATTAAGTTTTTTTTTTACTTTTTAAAATTGAAATCTTTTGGTAATTGATAACGCCTCACTATCCAATGGTTTAGAATGCTTTAAACACTCACAGTGTCTTATTTTGTGTTCATAAAGATGAATTAGGAACCAAAAATAGAGCAGGGGCGGGACTCGTACCAGCAACTTTCTGGCTAACTGGGCCAAACGCTCTTCCAATTGAGCAACCGTGGTCCGACCGTGCGAAATTTCTGGTCTCTTAAGAATACCTTCCTTATTACGCGTGACGTCTGTGCTATCAACCCCAACTGTTTTACAGCAGCAATGAACCAAGTAGCTTTTCATTACAGAATACATTCAACTTGAAAATTGATAACGCTTCGCTATCCAATGGTTTTTAAAATGTTTTTAACACTCACAGTGTCATAATTTAGAGTTTTTATAAAGAACTAGCGGTCCCCTGCGACTTCGTCCGCGCGTTTTGAGTTTGCTCCCGTCGCAGCGTCATGTTTTATATCCTAAAGCCTTTCTCGATAAATAAGCTATCCAATACAGAAATATTTTTTCAAATCGGTCCAGCAGTTCCTGAGATAAGCGCGTTCAAACAAACAAACTCTTCAGCTTTATAATATATTAGCGCAAGCGCACGTTGTACTTAATCTGCGAACATTATTTTGGTGCGGAGTTATGTTAAAACTGTGATAGCTCCTAAGATATTTATTGAAATCAAATGATATCATTTGATATAAAAGGCAACTTGGTTCTAAATGAAATGCTCGTGATGATGAATGTGTTTATTTTGATAAGAATAAATACCTGTGTGTATAATACACCTCTAAAAATAATGCATTATTTTTTTACAAATTTATTAACATAAAAAATGTTGTACTAAGTCAACCATAAAAAATAGACATATGCTGTCGCGGACTTTATTATAGAACTCTTAATGCTGAACAATCCTGTCATACATGATTTTTGTGTAACTTAAGCGGTTTCCGCAGCGTATGCAGAGGAAGCTCTCAAAAGGAATATCTTTCTCCCGTTTTCGCAACATTTTTTATTTCTGCTGTGGTCTTATGATTCGGATCTTTATGTTATATAGCCTAAAGCCTTCCTCGATAAATGGACTATCCAACGTAAAAATAATTTTTCAAATCGGGCCAGTAGTTTTTGAGATTAGCGCGTTCAAACAAACAAACAAACAAACTCTTCAGCTTTATAATATTAGTATAGATAAGGATTAAACGTACCGGCTTCCTAGCTCTTACATTTAAAATGCATATTTTTTGCATATTTATTGCCAGCAAATAAAACTGCTGCATACAAAAGCGAATAAAATTGTTAATGGAGATTTTATCACTTCGCGATTTTCAAGTTGTTTCAGAAAGCGCAATGAAAAGGACAATAAAACGAACTAGAATTTAATATTTGATATGGCAAACCCCTCCACCTGAATATTACGAGTGGTTACTAGGACTAGTTTTAGCAGGTTGTCAGTTAGACCTTGAAACATAATGTTAAACGGTATGCACTTCAGCTACCTGTCAGTTGGATCCGACGAACAACATGATTTCGCTCAACTGCTCAGTACAACCACTACAGTGCGACAAGGATCTTATGGCCAATAGATGATATTGACAGGGGGGCGCTAGCATTCAATCAGAGGTGGAATTGTGTAAAGCAATCGTATTCATTTGATAGTTCAAAAGGTACGGTATAAGCTGTCAAAAGAAAAAAGCGTTTGACAGATCATACCGTACGTTTTGAATTCAATTCCACCTCTGGATAGCCAATGCTAAAATCTCCCTTGATTTAAGGAGTTTAGGAAGCTGTTTAACGTATATTTTTTTACCGAACCATGGCAAAGTCAAAGAGAAGGGTATTGATTTAAAGCAAGTATGTTTGTATCATGTATGTGATTTTATACGCAAAACAAATGAACAATAAAAACCATTAAAAAATATAACTTTATTTAAGAAGTTTCGCTCTACGGTATAAACACGAATCATTTTAAAAGTTAACACAGAATATATATAAAAAAATGTGTGCGTGTACTAGTGTACACACGTTAGAAGTGAAACTACTTTATGGCCTTATTTATCGAAAAATGATCTACATGCAACTTTCCAGAAATTGGTTAAAAAAAGTTAAATTAGATAAAGTTTAAACAAAAGGATTTTATTATCATAGGCATGAATACAAATAATACAATTTTTTCACTTTACTTACTCACTTTACCTTTTTGCTACTAATATTATTACAGCATGAAAAAGTGAAAGTACTCTTCGTCTGAACCAACCGTGGTAGGTGCAAGAAAAAGATGGCGCGTAACGGAAAATTGTGACGCGCAACCGAAAAATGTGACGGTAATTTTTTTTCAATCCATCGCCGATAAAGAAGTTTCACTTCAAAAATAAAACATTAGGAAAAATCGGAAAATCAATTGTAAGTTTGGGAAGATTTGGCGACAATAGATCTGGCAACCGCATTTTTTAAGATGACGGCGTTAGTTCTGACTATGACCGTCGGCCATAGATCCATGTTGCACTGTAGAATTGTATGGCCCGAACAAGATATCATGAATAAAGAAAGTTTTCCTTACAAAAATCAATTTACAATGAATCAACAAACAAGAAAAATTAAACTAAGACATGCAACATAAAACGAATAACTTAATATCTACCTATTCAAAAACGAAACCATTTCCTTGCGGCAAGGAGGCTATGATGCTGGCTGCGTTGCCGCGTTGGATAGCTATGCTGATCCTTTGAGCTAGGAACCAGCCAGCTTTATTATTGGCTGTTAAAGAATTTAATTTTGGCGCAATTTTTCTAAACAGCAATTTAGCAGAGGATCCCCACGGCCCAAATGTTTCAACGCCAAACGGCGCAAACACATAATCACTTGCAAGTGAAACGTACTTGCGACTCTTGGCGTTTTCAGCCAACTCCGCTGCTGCTCCAGCTTTAAGGGCTGATTCTCTGAGATGGGAAGGGGCCAAAGTATCGACACAAGTTGCATCCCAAACTTAGGCCCGACCCCGTTCCCAGGGAATAAGCGTTAGGCCATCGGGTCTCTTGCCATCATCACGGACCAAACCACGTGGTTCCAACGTGGAAGGAACATTCATGGTCGCAAGAGCTCTTCTGATGGCGTCATTAAGGGTAGCGTGACGGGCGAGACGCCCTGCGCTTTGCTGGCAACAAAGGCAGTGGAGGCAAAATTTATCAACCTCCTTGCCACATGGACACGTAAAAATTTCACATATAGGGGTACCAAGGCACACACTTGGAAAGACTCACTATCGAAAAGAGTGCCCAAATTTTTCGACGGTAAAGCATGAAGCCAATGACCAGAATCTTTGCAGGAAACTGCCAAGAGCCTTGCGCGACCACTGTCACTGACGGAATTTTGAAGTAAATAATTGAAGGTCTCTCTCGCAAGAGGGACATCCCAAAGTTTTTGCTGGTGACGTTCCTTTGGGATGTCTTCTCTAGGACAGAGGCCTTGCCAAAACTCCTCCGCCTCTCTCACCTCAGAAAATTGGCGAAGATGTTCAAAGATTTTCCGGCTAAAACGGAAGTGCTATATGCAAAGAGGAGAGAAAAGCGGGGAGAGCTATACTAAAAATTTGGCGAATTCCGATACCACCAAAACGAATAGGAAGCGAAGCCTGAGCCCAAGAATTATTATCGAAATGTAAATTTAAAATTTTTTCCAAACTATTTTTAAGGGTGGTGTCAAATAGTTTTAAATAATTATTTTTTTTCCAGATAGGACTAGCACGTAAGAAATATGTAAATTTAGGCACAAAAAGACACGATTTAAGTATAGTAAATGCAATGTGTGAATTTAGGTGTTCTAATCTGGGGGCTGAAAGGGTGAAATCATTCAATTTTTTATCAAGAAAAGGTTCGATGCTGGGATCAAGAAGAGGGGCACCCAGGAGGCAAAGTGATTCAGAATTCAGAATTTTGATGTTAGGAGCAAGGGAATTGAATTTATCAATGATTGCCTGACGGGAACCAGACGAAACGTGATCATTCATAAAAAGTTCACATTTTAAAAGGTTCAGTTCCAAGCCTAATTTCTTAAATCCTTCTATAATCAGGACAAGGTCTTGGAAAACAACATCTGCTTTGCCTCCAAAGGAGACGTCATCCAGATACCAGGCATTGAATTTAGAATTTAAGGAAAAAATAAATAAATTACATAAATTATTATAAAGCCTTGATATTTCATGTATATTTGGTATTATATAGCGTATCAAAAAGGTCAGTTAAAGAGTTAAAAGAAAATATAATATTTTTTGATTATAAAGTGCACTTTGTTCGGTTACCGAATAAAAGTCACTTTTTGTTATCCACATGGGTAGGGTTTTTTTTTAAGTGACCACTTTCGACTATATTAAACGTTATTTTCTTTGACTTTAAATTGATTATAAATCACTCTGAATACAAACGCGAGTAGTTCAAAAATAAAAAAAGTAAAAACTGACTTCAAAACTAAAATTCACTAAAAAGTCGAAAAAAAATAAACTTTAAAAAAAGTAAAAACCGACTTCAAAACTTAAATGCACTAAAAAGTCTTAAATAAACTCTTCACCATTGAAAGGAAAGGAATCCGTTTTAGGCAAACAATTTCTTTTTGGAGTCGGTGCTGTGATAGTTGATGCTTGATGGTCAAAGTGATGGCACCGACTCCAAAAAGAAATTGTTTGCCTAAAACGGATTCCTTTCCTTTCAATGGTGAAGAGTTTATTTAAGACTTTTTAGTGCATTTAAGTTTTGAAGTCGGTTTTTACTTTTTTTAAAGTTTATTTTATTTCTGCATTTTTAGTGATTACATACGAGGGGGTGGGGGGGGGGGGAGTTGCACCTTATGATACTATTTTCTACGAAGCCACAAATTACCTATCATAAGTTTCGTCATTATAATTACTATTTCACTAATTATTGACGTTCATAAGTGGCATTTTGTGTCCTAAATTGAATAAATTATTTTTGATTTGATTTGATTTGATTACTGAACTCCTAGGCGTTAAGGAGTTCCACCATCAGCTCAGCCCCACAAAATGTTGACTATCAGACGTAACAACACGTCAACATTAAGATTCTAGTAAAGAAACACTATACGTGACTTTAAAATTTTAGGGTTTCCCTCGAATACACCAAGATCCCATCATCAGATCCCAAAATGGAAAAAATGGGACCAACTAGAAGGTATACCCTGTAAGTAGGTGAAAAAATTTTTCGATTCGGTCGACAAACGACTGAGATATGAGGTAACATACATACAAAAAAAAATAATGATAAAAAAAAACATACAGTCGAATTGATAACCTCCTCCTTTTTTGAAGTCGGTTAATAAACTCATGACTCTTTAAAGGAAAGGAATCCATTTTAGGCGAACAATTTAATGTTGGAGTCGGTGCTCTGATAGTTGATGCTTGTGATGGTGAAAGTGATGGCACCAACTTCAAACAGAAATTGTTCACCTAAAATGGATTCCTTCCCTTTAAAGTGTCAAGAGTTTATTTCTGACTCTAGTGCATTTTGGTTTTGAATTCGGTCCTCACTTTTTTAAAGTTAATTTTATTTTTTTCATTTTAAGTGATTACAGAAATGAGGTTGCACCTTATGACTCCATTTTATATGAAGCTACAAATTACCTATCTTACATAAGTTCTATCATTAAAATAACTGAACTCCTAAGCGTTCAATCTATCAGTGTATATAGTAGTAGTATAGTAGTATTTCAGTGGTATTCTTTAGAAAACCAATTAAAAATAAATGAAAATCATGGAAATTATTGACACAAGTATTTCAAAACTTATGATATCTGTTTTCGAATTCCTCCCATGTGGATTTCAACTGATTATTTATCGTAAATTCAGCTTTAATAAATAAATGTCACATTTCATTTTGACGCAAGGAATGCCAAAATAGGGCCCCTGCAATGTTTTTATCGAAGGAATTTAATTTTGCATAAACTAAACGGAACAATCATGATTTATGTTATTGAGTTATCTAACGAGTATCTACCTAACTTAGGAGTTTTAGTGCTTCACGCCCATTACTTGGATCATAAAAATCTTTGAGGGTTTTTAGTTTTTCTTCATGCAGACAAACGCGAAGATCGCTGAACACCTGCTCGTTATTTACAAGAAAAGATATAAGAAGAAGCTTTAAATAATACATGAAGATAAGCGTGGTTATATTCACATTTAATATAAGATTGATTTTTTGTTCTTTTACGTCGCATCAACTGTTTCTGCCTCACAAAATGGTTGACTGCCAGAGAATGCTTTGAAGCATTAAGCCCGCCATTTGTTGTGTTTTTGTGCAATGAAGAATATATAAAAAAATAAAATTGCAACACATTTCTAAAATGCATTTGATTTTTTAACAAAGATTAAAGTATCATCTTCGAAAGACATTCTAAATTAAATGGATTTTCCTAGTCTGCACATTTATTTTTAATATTTATTTTACAGTGATCCGCCTTCAAATTCTATCCTTCACACAGCATGAAATCTGTGGCTCGTGCTCAATATAAGAAAACCGATATCCCTTCCCCACGTGTCCTGAATGCTTAGAGCTGGGTAGCGATTTTCGCGTTAATCGAACTTTTTCTTGCATGTTAATTCGATTTCTAGTTTTACCGAAAGAATCAAGTAGGTACCTAATATATCCACATGTAAAAAACTACCGCACGAAAGAAATCGAAATGCGTAAAAAAATGTAATCCTGAGTAATCAGGAACTATGTTTTCTTCGACAAAGAAAATTCGGGTTAGATTCGACTAAACATAGGCTTACATGCGCGTAACTATACGAAAGATTATTTTGTGCCTCGATTTTGTACTCAAAAAACTTAGTCCTTATTCAACGTAATTGTAATAGGAATAACTAAGCTCGCATAACGGAACTAACGATTGAACTTTATTATTATTCAGCAAATCAATGATCACAAACTGCGTATTGATTAATTATCTTTATGTAGATTCCATCCGTTCCAGCAGCTTTCTCCTTTTGGAATGTTTTTCAACGCATCTTCAAATTCTGCCCTAATAATGTCCGGCCCAAGATCATCAGTATCTACTTCGTCTTCATTTTCAAAATCAGATTCTGACAGTCCTTCTCCTACATATAAAGTTTCAATTTAGTCTTTCCACCTGTTTATTAGTATATTTTTACTGACTATAAACAGTTTACCATTTTTAAATTTATAATAATATTTTCTGATAATGTTATATAGGTACTTGGTCCAAAGCAGTATGTTGTGGAAGTTAAAATCCTTTCAAATAAACAACGTATTATACCGTGAAAAAACATCGAGCTGTCAAAAGTTTTGAATTTGACAAATCATTCTGACATCATGACTGAAATCATATGACAAGCGGACGTCAATACGTTATATTAGAATTAGTTCTTATTTCACGCAACACGGAGATTTCACGAGAATCTTCCTTCTGGATTAGGCGGGTGGTGACGTAATACGTTACGTCACTGTATAAGATGCTGTCATTCTTAATGTCATATCGTCTTATGAATAGAGACTTTATTGTAATAAAAATATGTGCATGAATTGTATGGTCTTAACTATGGGGAATTGAGATGAGTGTTCGAGACCTAGCTCAGTACGGTAAATAACAAAGCGGTGGACTATATAAAATATTTTAATGAATAAGATCAAATATGCGATTACAAGGTTGTGGTTACAAGATTGGAACGCGCGTATAGCAATCGCGGTGGTCCGATGCGAAGTGCCGGGTTCGGGCGTCGTCGCGCCCCGCTCGCCGCTGGTGTGACCGAGCCCAGCTGATGTAAAATATATGGATATTGGACACCAGTCACATACATTGCTCTGATCCCAAAGTAAGTAGCTAATGCACTTATGTTATGGAAATCAGACACAATGGTGGTACCACAACACCCAGACCCGAGACTGTAACGTTGTATATTTTTGTCTAAGTTCGCGTGAAACGAAAAGCTAAATGGATGTAGGACTCCAGTCCATATTTTGGCATAGATATCATGGATGCTGACACTGACATTTGTCAAGTGTGACAGCTGCCGTTTTTCCGGTTCCGCACTGTTGGTCGTGCGTCGGAGTGGAGCGTGTGTTAAAATGTAAAAAAGTCAAAATTTTGATTACGGGGTACGCCCCAATTATTTTGTAGTTTGATAGTTATTCCTGGTAAGTATCTGCAGAAAGGTTTGCGTTGATTTTTGTTTGTTGCAAGTCATTTCTTAGAGTCTGAGCACATGGTTCTTTTTATTGTTTCAGACGCGCCAACATGTCAATTTGGATAAATTAATTTCGAAAATGATTTGATATAAATGACTGGAAAATGGTAAGTACTTTGGGAAACTCCTTTGGAAATCCTTGTGAAGAAAATGTAGCCTACCTACATCTGGGCATATTGTATTGAGAGTTGTAATTTTTATCATTTCAGGTCTCAAATAGAATAATTAGCATAAATGTTTAGTAAACAATTCAGAAATTATATGGCGAGTCAGCTGTTGCAGTTATTAAATTGGTTTATTAAAGATTTCATAAATAGGGTGATGAAAAGTATACTCACCCTCACTAAAAAAAAATTGGTTGTTAACTAGAACTTTCTTTTATTTCTAGGTTTCGCTTTTGATATGTGTCTGTAAGTTGTACAGTCACAATTTGGTGATCATGTTGTAACCTCAGGTAAATATTCATTATGAAAAGTTAGGTTTTTTTTAACTTTAACTTTGGTTTGTGCGTTGAACTAACATTTGTAAATTCTTTTCAGTGACCTTACATAGATCTTACTTAGACCTTATTTGGATTATTTTTGAAGTCAGATTTTACTTATGGAACGATTTGCATCTTGTCTGCTGTTTTGAGGATGGATCGGTATCGGTGAAATTTTGGGGTAACTTGCAAAGTTGTTTGTAGTTTGATGCAACAAAGATTTGAAATAGTAACCTCCGTTGAAATCCAAGGTTGGTTTTCCTTGTATTTACTTTCATTTTAGTGAAAAGTGGGATAATTTAGCTAGTAATTTAAGCATAACTTAGAAATCCCTTTGAGGATAAATTTTGGAATCAATTAGGAAATTAAAAACTTAAATTGGTGGTTTATCTTTATTTAATTAGAAATTTGTGAACATAAAGATTTGTAATAGTATAGATATAGATAACTAAATTAGAACCTAACCTAGTCTCTACTGGATTCTGAGCTATTAAATTTTGTATTTCATTTTCTTGAAGGTGTGAAAAGGTAATTGTGTAATAGCAAATTTGAATAAACTTTTGTTGCCAAATGCTATACCCGGATTTCTTTATTTCAATCGAATATTAGTACCTTTTAAACACCCTTTGTCCACACTAGCCGGGAGTGACCGTGACAAGACAATATAGAAAAGTTTGATTTCTATATTGACCCGACCGGCAATCGAACCCGGGACCTCGGTGCGGCGATGCCTTACCAGCGTGCTTAGCCACTACACCACGGAGGTCGTCGATGGTGCACGAACAATTAGTCAATCTCCGAGAAGTCAAAAGAGCGGCGATGCCTTAAAACCAGCGTTCTTAGCCACTACACTACAGAGGTCGTCAATGGTGCACGAACAATTAGTTAATCTCAGAGAAGTCAATTTTTCAGTGGCGAAAAGTAAGCGTAACGTAAGCGCTAAGTCCAGTCAGATTATGATAATTCTGACGCCCATAGAAGCGGCTTGATAAGTTCTGAAAGCAAAGGACGCCTTGCAATCCGCACTGAGCCCAAGAGGTAAAGTGAGGTGAGGCCTTCGCCCAGGATGTTTAAAGGCTAACTTTAAGTAGTAATGACCCGGACCCCTATTTTTGAATCACATGCGTCAAGATGGCGAGTGATATTAATCGATAAATGTCCGATTTTCCAACGCGGAAGTGCTTTGAAAAAGATTTTTTTACAAAATTATATAGTTGTACAGCTATTTTGTTGTAAAATTTGTATCGTTTACAGTCCAACGTATGATTAACGTTAATTTCAGCAGGCCCTTAAAAACAATGACGCGCATCACAGACGTCAATGCTTATAAATGTCCAGGCTCACGTATAAAATGTCCTTTTTCCATCAGCCCATAACGAATTAGCCTCATTTGTCTTTCGGGCGAAGGGTAGCACGTGAAAGGGTACATTTGCAAAAGTCAATATACACACGGATATACAAACCTTATTTAAGTAGGCATAAGATCTAAAATACGATGTCTTGTTTTGTGAATTTGACTGTGTGTCACACCGTATTGCAATTTGGCTTTATGACAGAGCAAAAATACAAAGGTGCGCAGTTAATTCTGGTAATACTCGTTTGTTTTATTGCAGATGTTAATAAAGTCCGAACAAACTGCCTGTGAAAGTATATTTTTTTAGTAAATTATCGTTGAAGCCTTAGATAAGCACAACATTCAATTTCTTTCATTAGTCAGTTATGTATAATCTGTAATCTAGAAAACGGATGAAACTTTATTGCTTTAATGGAAACAGAGCTATGAAGGTGGAAATATAGGGTGTAATTTATTTAAAATTATTCAATTTCTAAAAGAATATGTGATAAATTGCTAATACAAAAAAATGACGAAATTAAATTTGTGCATTAAATGCTTGTGCTGTGTAACGGCATCTCTCGCATACTAAAAAAACTACGGCAGAAAACTTTTACAAATGTAACAGAGAAGACTAATGAAACTGTCTTGTAACAATAGGGTAACATGCATAAAAGCCTCCGTGAATTAATTCTGTACATTCTTCAATTCTTTCAGTAAAAAGACAGCACTGAATACTTTGACTGAAATGGAAATCTTTTGTAAGCTTGATTCGAGTTTGATTCACAGAAATTCCCATTTGAAGTTCGAGGTGCTATATATTTACAGTAACAATGATGTTAAAATGTATCAAAAACTTGTGTTTTTTTTATTACATGGTCCCTACTTTATCGATTCACTTGTTGAAATGAACGAATATGTATTTATATTAAGATTGAAAATCTGTAATCAGTCGTGGTAGGTTGATTTAATTTTTTTATAATTCATTTTTTTTGTCACCATTTCTATACAAAAGAATATTCAGTGAATAATGTTTCATACAATATTCATACACATTGTTAATAAAGTCACTCGCTTTGTAATAAACATTCAATAAAGTCACGTTGTTGCTCATATTGAACGTATAAATTCAGTATATTTTTGTTAAAGCACCTCATTTTCACGATACCCAAGCTACCCATCCCTGAATCCCTTTCGATCACGATAAGGCTAAACACCTTGTATATATCTCGGTAATGTGAAAAGCTGCATATAAATCTAAAAAGAACTAAAAGCTACAGGTAAGCCCTGACAAACGAGCGTGTTTCGTTTCGCGAATAAATAATGACATCTCTGAGATATAAATTATAAGTCGGTTTGTATAGGGTGGAATGGAAAGAGATATATGGGATGTTGTATTGTGCGCTGATAGATGAGTTTTGAGGTTTAACATATGGGGACGTTTTATGTGACATAGAAAGCGTTGTTAAGTTAATGTTTGATACGCGGAATGGAAAGTCTTTGTTTTTATTTACTTCTTTATCTATCTATCTATCTCTAAAGAATTCCAGTGTTATGTAAAAGGAAGCCTACAAAAGCTATGTTTTATATACAAGTGGTGTGCACTGAATTAAGAATGGTCTGTGCTCGTCAGAACTTGTAAAAAACAATTTGATTGGACTTTATAAGTAAATATCATTGCCAGCTTTTGAGTTACTTTCTTTATAGATGACACATTTTTATTTAAAGGACCTTCATCTGAGTATGATGACAAATACCCCAAATAATGACTTCAATAAGACTAGTGCCAAGTACGTTAAGATATACAAAACGCAATTTTCTTTCCTTCACATTCAATTCTCCGAACAAAGCACACAGTTCTTGTATGTAAAGTACAAGCCAATATTCCATTTCTAGACATTCGCAAATAGCCTTTCCCTTCAGTTTTCTCAGCTGAACCCCAGATAATATAATACTACTAGCAGCTGAACAAAATTCATGCTTTCTTAAGAATGTAATATTTTATTCGCCTGAGTGTGTTCTGCGTTATCAATGCATCTTTAATAAGTAGCGATTTAAAAAAACATATTGATGTACACCAATAGTTTACCATCGCATTCGCATGCGGAATGTTGCATTTGAATGCGGCATGTGACATTGACATGTGATCTGTCTCTCTCTAACATAACTGTAATGTGATAGTTGCATCCTTGTCAGTATCGTCCTTCCGTGAATCATCAATCATTTCCGGAGTTATTTCTTGAACAACCACAAGGGGATTAAAATCCACTTATGTAGTTATCTTTTTAACCAATAATTAAATGATTTACTAAATATTATTCTAATTCTATTGCTTACTAGAATCAAATAACGTGATTTGACCAAAATAAACTTTTTTAATGGTATGGGGACATATTTGTTAGATTTATTTAATTTTATTATTATTCTTTGTCTTGTTTATTTATTGAAAGAGAACGAATATGTTTAACAAACACTTTGAAGTAGGTACTTAGTCTAATTTGCAGTACTGCATGTTAAAACTTTAATTGTGAACATGTCAACGCATTGACTTCATGCAAAACCTTGAATAAACATCTGTATAATCTACCTGCTGAGACTTAAAAAAGCGTTTTATTTAGTGACTCGTACTATGACAAAAACTATTTCTATACATTTCAAATCCTTATCTTAAAATCTGTAATGAATTTCTGTTGTTCTTAAAACGCAAAGATAAAGTTCAAGATTTTATGCATAAAACCTTGAATTTTCAATGATTAAGTTATTTTAGGGAGCAGGTGCATCGGAACAATCGAATTTTGGTGAAGCTAAGCTGTAAATGGATTAATAGTCTGAAACTATGATTTACAACCCAGCATGCTTTGCTAAAACTCTTGCGAAGTTTGGATGTGTTCCTGGAAATTTGTGAATAACTTCTACAGGTACCCATGAAATAGGAATTTATTTAATTGGTCTATTCACCATCGATAAAAAACACTAACCTACGAATAACTCAAATATGGAACTACATTCCTTATGAAGTAGTATCTGTCAACTACTTCATAAGGAATGTAGTTCCATATTTGAGTTAACGCTAACGGGAATTTATTCAGACATTGTGAATCAAGCCTATAGTCTTTTAAAATTGGATTTAAGAAACTTTATTACAAGGAATTCCTAACATGACAAATTGTCTTTACGGAAGCCTTTGTTTACTCTACTGGACGTAAGTCACAAGAAAAATATAACTCAAGGCATTTCAGCGAATCTAATCCATTAATGTTAAACAACATTTATTTAAAAGCAAATCAAAGTTGTCCCATAAATAAAGTACACAAGTTTAGTAAAAGCCGAAGTTCTAAAGGACGTATCATAATGCCCCATCAGGGTCCTAAGGGTCTCCATATCATACAGGAAAAAGGCTTTGGAGGATAAAGGGCTTAGGAAGATTTTCACATTGCATTAGTCTAACGTACTTTTTTATGTATTGTGTTCATCTTTTTAAAAGTTATGGCGTGGATAAACAATGGAAAAACTGTTGTAGCAAATAAATAAGTTAATAAGAAGTAATAGAAGAAGTCAAAAGAAAAGAAATAATAATGGTTTTAAATATTTTTAACACTCACAGTGTTATAATTTTCACCTGAAGGGATTAAATGCACGGAGGCTCGGTTGGTAAGAGCGTTGGTCCGGTTCGCCACGGGTCGTGGGTTCAAATCCTACTCGTGCGGAATTTTTGCTATCTTGTTTCATCTTATAAGAAAGACTAAGCTTTAAGATATTATAGGATGAGAAAAAATTATATGTGCCTGTTAGGACCGATTCGTCAAAATGTCTCACATAATTATTTATTCTTAGGTATGATTAATTTTAATAAAATTAAAAGTAAAGCCCGCCTGCTCACATTCCACAGCTGGGCAAAGGACTCACCTAAAGTATGAGGTGGTGTGAGACACTGAGCCCGCGTGGTGGAGTATGATAAAAAAATCCGAAGAAAATACGATGAAATTAAAAAGACATCTACTCACATAGAGCCTAAAATCAGCCTCTTTATTTTTACCCCCATTAGGCAATGTGTCTTTTCTATCGAACGCCACATCTTTGTTTTTGGTAAAGGATAAAGGTTTCCTCAAGCAAATATATTTAACAAAGCCTTTGTACAGTTACCATTCGTAACGAGACGAGAAACCATTTCAGATTATTTTATCTTAATCTTGCGGCATTGAACAACAAATGATAAGATGAGCATAACGGCGTTCTGAAACTTAAGTAATTAAACTCGTAAATTTAAAGTTATGTTAGTAGGTAACCGATAGTAGAAATCAGCGACAGCAAAATCATATAAATGTACTTAAAGATTACATGCTTAATTATATGGTCTGATTTATTTTAACTTTTTATTTCATGATTTTTTATTATTACCGTATAAGAAAAACTACTAAACCCATTTTAATGAATCTTAGACTGTATCCTAAGTTGAAATATACCTGATTGAATTAAATAAGAATCATTTTGCTATGACTTCTCGTTTTCAAGAAATCCGTGGACAAACATACAAATATACATACGCTTACGAAATTTTGCACACGTGTTTGGAAGCCTTAGTAGATAACAATACTCAAATATTACCAAATTCTAAAGATATCACATATATTCACATTGAATTACCTTCTTTTTTGGAGTCGGTAAAAATATTTGCCAAAAACACGTTCACGTGGATAGAAATACGCTCGTTTCTAAATATATCAAAAGTTTTTTTCACATTTTGTTTTGCTTATATTTTTTTTATTGTTAACACGTAGAAGATAAACTGAAGACGTCGACACAAACTCACGTTTTCAATTCCAAAACTACATAGTGCAGCAAGCATGACATGAATACCTAAACAATATGACTTCCGCTAAAGTAAATGTCCTAGAAAATATTGACTCCTTTTTGTTTTAGAATCGGCTAGGTATTACTACTACGTATAGAGACGCTATGCCAATCAAAAAGTGTGCGCAATTTGATGTCAAGATTTTGACGTCAACTGTCAACAGACTGACGTATGCCTTAAAAATTTGGATGTCGAACAGGCTTTTGTGTCTATTATACCCGACTGTACTGAATGTATAATATTTAGTTAGTTATTTTATTATTTTTATTGATGCTAGTTTGTATGGAGAAGTAAAAAAGAATTCTGGATTTTGATGTTGGTCCCATACAAAAATGCAGCTGTTATTGAGCATCAAAATCACCACATAGATGGTAATGCAGCTAATTTTAGTGAACACTGTACAGGTGCGAAAGCCGCAGTACAAATGTTGCATTAAAAACCGTCTGAAATAGACGTAGGCTAATAATAATAACAATATTAAATAAATATTGGACACCAATCACATACATTGCTCTGATTCCAAAGTAAGTAGCTAATTGCACTTGTGTTATGAAAATCAGACAACGACACCCATACCCAAGATAATATAGAAAATTATGATTATATTGAACCGATCGGGAATCGAACCCGGGACCTCGGAGCGGCGACGCCTTGGAACCAGCGTGCTTAGCCACTACACCACGGAGGTCGTCAATATTGTCACTAATATTGACGACCTCCGTGGTGTAGTAATTCTCAAGGCTATGTCCGTTACCTTAGTTATTCTAAGTATCTTCTCATTTCTGATTTGATCCCGTAGAGAAACACCCAGAATAGCCCTTTCCATCGCTCGTTGTGTGATTTAGAGCTTCATTTTAAGGCCCATAGTAAGAGACCATGTTGCGAAGCCGTATGTCATCACTGGTAACACACACTGGTTGAAGACTTTCGTCTTCAGACACTGAGGTAGATGAGAAGCTATGCCAAGCAAGAAATGTGTCGCAAATACGTCGACAAGCTTAGCAGGCAAGTTTGATAAGATTGATATGACGTGTTCCTTGAAGTTTCAATTTCAAATATGGAACAATTTGTATGAGTTGATGACAAGTGGCGTCAATTCATGGCGCACGCGATTTGTTCGTGGTGTCAGTTCCATACGCTAGCAATAATAGTCCTAACCCGAACTGATACAAACCAATTTTCTCGTTCGAAAAACGCTTCTCGCAGCCTCCGCAAAAACATCTTAATGCGAAAATGAGCGTGGCAATTACATCCTACAGGTATTTTTTCAGCTTGATTAATGTTTCTATCATAATGACACAAAGGGATTTCAGAGTCTTATGAGGAAGTTCTTTGTAGAACTTTATTACAAACTCGACGTGACTGGGAATAATTTTGCGTTGGAAGCGAAAAATAGATCGGAAAAGTTTTTAATTCCTCAGTGCATTAGAATCTAGGTAAAATCTAGTCTTGTATAACCTACTCGTAGATAATACTAGACTAAGTTTTCAATCATGATTAAGGAACCAATGTCAGAAGGCGATTAAATACTTTATCAGGCGATTATTTAATAAATGCGTGATACGGCTCTTTTAACCCCTACGCAGCTACGCCTTTAATCTCGACAAACTTACACAGCATCGATTAACTGATGTAAACAAGAGAAAGTTAGCACAAACTTTAATTGCTCAAGATTTCGCGAGTACCTTCCAAGTCTAAAGAAAGTAAACAGCTGAATATTTGGGAAGTTTTGCTTACTTTGAGGACAGTGACAACATTCTAATTAAGTAGAGTCTGTGAGTTATTTCTATTAGAAGTCGTTAATTTATTACCAAGTTTGTTTGTACCAACCAAATTGAAAATGAAATGATTTTGGTGTTGACAAACATATTTTAATATTAACGTCTGTATACTAGCGGTCCCCGCGACTGTGTCCGTGGTTTATGGGCTTACTCCAAGGCTTGCTCCCTCATATCCCGTCGTAACGTGATTTTTATCCTTCCTCGATAAATAATCTATCCAACACAAAAAATGTTTTTTATTGTGTACTGTAGTTCCTGAGATTAGCGCGTTCAAACAAACGCTTCAGCTTTATAATATTAATATGGATTTTTGGCCCAGTAGAACATATAAATGACCGCAATTACCTCTTAGTTTAAAATCGATAAAAATCTTTCCTCGAATGAAATCAAATCGAAATCGGTTCAGAGGCCAAAGAAATATACAGGTCAAACAGTGAAATAAACCAATTATAAACCATTAGATAGCCATCTGTTTCATAACCAGACGGCTAGATGGCGCTAAGCGTCACTCAGTGACGTATTCATAGTAGCTCAATTGGTAAGAGCGTTTGGCCCAGTTACCCAAAAGGTTGCTGGTTCAAGTCCCGCCCGTGCGCAAACTTTTGGTTTCTTATTTCATGTACAAACAGGGAAACTAAATTTTTGAAGTCGGTTAAAAAGCTGATAATCTCTGATTATTTACTTTGTTTAAACAAAACAAAATAATTTATGCTGTGAATCCGTAGACCCTTTAATTAATGTGATCCTATTCATTTCCTATTATGAGTCTCTAAATTTATAGCGATAAGATTTTAATTAAAACTTTGAATGAGTCTTTTTGTGAACGAGAAGCAGTTATCGTTAAATAATATTAGGTTATTAGGAACGAAATGTGGTTAGAGACAAAATGATAGAATAAGTAAATTTTCATTTAAGAGACTCGTCCGTACACACTTTCTACATATGTATATCGGAAGCATCAACAAAGCGTAATCTATAAACTTCTAAGACATCGTCATAGTATATAATTATTATAGTATGTACAAGTATATGTATTTATTTTATCGCTTGCATTATGTATATGTAATATTTTATTAGATCATATTGTATTTATTGTAAATTGTAGTTATTTTGTTTTGTTTTATGATATATGTTTTTCATGTTTTTCTTTTTTACATGTAAATTATCGTTTTTTTTTCTTTTAATAGTAACTCATTTTCTTTTTGTCTGTCGCACCGCCTACAATCATTTCTGCTTAGCCCAAAAGTATGACTGGTAGAGAATGCCATATGGCGTTCAGTCCACCTTTTGTACAAATTTTTGGTTGTGCAATAAAGTATAAATAAAAATAAATTAAAAAATGATTTGAGATCCAGTGCCTTCGTCTTCTACTTAAGTCGACTTCTAATAAAAGTGCCGATAAATTACCTGAAGCATAGTTTGTCCTATGTCCATAAATTAAACGATTTTTTTCTTTCCAAATTAGGTCATTTACTCTCTTTGTTCCCATTTTCTGCGACGAAGCCTAAAATGAATACTTTTATTCCAGACATAGTTACGGACAACAGCACGTCAAAGTATCTAACACTGCGGTATCTT
Organism: Pyrausta purpuralis; assembly: GCA_963924145.1. Lineage (NCBI taxonomy): Eukaryota > Metazoa > Arthropoda > Insecta > Lepidoptera > Crambidae > Pyrausta > Pyrausta purpuralis. The sequence continues at coordinate 30,136,224 of OZ001643.1, forward strand.
ATGCAGTTGCATTAAGGGCTAGTTTGCAACAAAAGTGGGTAGCCTGATGTGCTGTCGACTAAACTTCTACGATTACATCGTTTACCGGCTGCCCTGTGGAGGGTTGCCAACTTTTATTCCACGATCTCATTAAGAAAAGCGTTCCTGCATAGTTAATGATAAAACTGATGAGTCTTTAGACAGTTTGCCTAGCTAGTAGATAAAAGAAGCGATCTTCATTTTTTATTGGATATATGACTCGTAAAGATAATAACGATTGTTTACCACACCACAAAGTATTTGGGGACGTCGAAATGACAAATGGCTATGTCATTAACAAAAGTAAAACGACGACCACCGCGGTGTAGTGGCTAAGAACGCAGGGTTTCAAGGCATAGCCGCGCCGAGGTTTCGGCATCGATTCCCGGTCGGATTGTCTGGGTGTTGAAGTTCCACCGTTGTATCTGATTTCTATAACACGAGTGTATTAGCTACTAACTTTGTGATCAGCAAGCGTAGTCTGAAGCAAAATTTTTGACATCTCGCGTAGACAGTTCTCAATTTGCTGCTACATATATCCCTTTAACTTACGTATCTGTAATATATCTTTAAAAAAATGTAATTTTATAAGCATCATTCTAAAAATCTTCTATAATAAAATTTGATTGAAATGAAAACGCAATTTTTGTCTTAGCATTGTCTACGCGAAATGTCAAAAAAGACAGACTACGCCCGCAGAGCAATGGATGTGATTGGTATCCAATATTATTTAAAAAAAAACTAATTTACTTTAATGCAATATTGTATTATCTACTTATTCTATTCAATTTTCATTAATCTTTAGTGTCGATTTTTACTTATTAATAAAATATAATTTACGAATACGTACATTTTGTACTTTGATTGATCGAGAAATGGTGACAGACGTCCCCCAACGTTGTTTTTTATTGTTAGTGCGAGCTCTTTCATCAATTCGGCCTCCTTCTTCCCCCCCAGTACCTCCCACTCAGCAAATAGATAAGAGATTATCAACCTGCAAAAATTTGAGCTAAAGCTCGCATCTACGACTACGGTGCGTACTGGCAGAAAAGAAAAAGAAGTTGAAATTCTTGACGGCGCGCCTCAATGAAATTGATTCGGTATTCAAAAACCAAACTGATATGACCAGCAATGTTATGGAATGTATGAAGAAAAGCACTGAGCAAGGGAAGGGCGTCAACAAAGTAGTTCTTGTTACACAATCTACATATATCGATTTATGCTGAAAATTTGCCTGATTATACACAGCCTAGTTAGCTAGACGTTAATACGATAACGACTTTTTGTTGGCCTCCTTTGACTTGATATTAAGCATTGGTTTCATTACTTACACACGAAAAAATGAGTCAGGTCATCATTATCATCACTAGCAGTCTGCTTCCAGTTTGATCCCACAAGGTCATCTGTCCATCTTGTTGGTGGACGTCCTCCGCTTCGTCTTTGGTCAAAGGGTCTCCAATCTAGAACTCCTCTGCCCCAACGCCCAACAGTTCTTCGCGCTATGTGCCCTGCCCATTGCCACTTGAGCTTACCAATTCTCAAGGCTATGTCCGTTACCTTAGTTCTTCTACTTATCTCCTCATTTCTTATTCGGAAACAGGTCAGAGTCCGGAGTCAGGTCAGAGTCTGACCTTAATTCTATTTATTTCTATCAAAACTGCTCGATAGGTGTTGCGTACAAATATGCGTACCCAATTTTATAGAGTAGGGTTATATCTACCATAGCGGTCCCCCGCGACTTCGTCCGCGCGTTTTGAGTTTGCTGCCTCCCCTCCCGTTGCAGCGTGATGTTTTATATCCTAAAGCCTTTCTCAATAAATAAGCTATCTAACACAAAAATATTTTTTCAAATCGGTTCAGCAGTTCCTGAGATAAGCGCGTTCAAACCAACAAAGTCTTCAGCTTTATAATATAATTAGCGCAAGCGCACGTTGTACTTAAGCTGCGAACATTATTTTGGTGCGGAGTTATGTTAAAACTGTGATAGCTCCTAAGATATTTATTGGAATCAAATGATATAAAGGGCAACTTGGTTCTAAATGAAATGCTCGTGATGATGAAAGTATTTATTTTGATAATAATAAATACCTGTGTGTATAATACACCTTTAAAAATGATGCATTATTTTTTTACAAATTTATTAACATAAAAAAGGTTTTAGTAAGTCAACCATAAAAGATAGAGTTATGCTGTCCCGGACTTTATTATAGAACTCTTAATGTTGAACAATCTTGTCATACATGATTTTTGTGTAACTTTAGCGGTTTCCGCAGCGTACGCAGCGGAAGCTCTCAAATGGAATATCTTTCTCCCGTTTTCGCAACATTTTTCATTGCTGCTGTGGTTTTGTGAGTCGTATCTTTATGTTATATACCCTAAAGCCTTCCTCGATAAATGGACTATCCAACGTAAAAAATATTTTTCAAATCGGGCCAGTAGTTTCTGAGATTAGCGCGTTCAAACAAACAAACAAACAAACAAACAAACAAACAAACAAACAAACTCTTCAGCTTTATAATTTTAGTATAGATTATGGCGTTGAAGACGTTAACATATAATTCGGGTAACAATGTGGCGAATAGAATATGAGTACAATTATCATTAGATATGACTACTAGATATGCTATTTAATGACGAAATAGTGAGTAATCCATTCGTTGTCACAAGACTCTAAGAATTCGAGAAAGACTAGAAAACGCTTGAGCTTCAAGTTGTTAAAAGTTGATAAATTCAAATCCACATGTTGATCCGCTATGTAAAGAGAAATATTAGGAATTACACTATTCTGAACACATACACACGTAAATCAAATATTAAGATATTGACATGTGAGGCCTGACACGTTGGAATGTAAGCGTTTGAGGCATTATTTTGCAGCGATTCTCATAAAAAGATGCATTTACATTGGCAAACGGAGACTTACTCTCGTGCTTAGCTCTTATCGAGCGCTTTACCAAATAACTTTGAACTTAGCAAAATTCTAGCGTTCGCCAATGTAGACGCACCCTAAGGCCTAGAAGCCAGAACTGCCCGTTTCAGCCGTATTCTATGTGGAGTCCTGGCCCTCACCGACCCTCAGCTCCCAGGTTTTCTCGTAGGTAAAAGGGATTGTATGTCAACATCAGGATAGATTGGGCGGTCGCTTAAAAGCTGGTTCGACCGAATATAAAGTTGCCTGCGGCGTTCGGGTCTTCGGTGGAGAAGTATTCCTTCCAGAGCTCCTGGAACTCTTCCCAGGATACGCTGCTTTTTCCCTGTAGCAAAATAATTTAATTTCAATTCCAGTAACAACCTAAGAGATGTATTGGTTTGTGGTGCATTGGTTGCACTTCTACTTAAGCCTCTTTTTTATGATTCTAACTGCATCATGTTTTATGCGTATGAGTTTGACAGCTGATGCTCAAAGCTAGAGAAATGGTGAGCTGAAAAGATTAGCATTGCTTTCCGATGCGGCAACGCAGCCAGCATCATAGTCTCCTTGCCGCAAGGAAATGGTTTGGTTTTTGAATAATAGGTAGATTTTATGTTGCTTTTTTATGTTGTATGTCGTAGGTTTAATTATTTTTTGTTTGTTTTTTTTTTAAATATGACATGGCACGGCAATAAAAAAATATATATGTATGCAGGTGTATAAACATATTTAAGGCCACTGTGAAGCAAATTTTGTTGCTCTTAATTATGTTTTATGGTACATGTTAGTGGTACACTAAAAAGCTCAAAACTTCTACCTTGAATTACATTATAAATTCTAAAAGTTCACACATTACATTGTAGTTAACTAAAGTTTTGAAGTTTACAGGTGATTAATGACGTGGAATTTAGTTACACGCAAGTTTGCGAGAGATTGTTAGCTCTGTTACAAAGAGGGCCACTCTCTCTAATTTTTGGAGATCATTCTTTGCTTTATTATGCAACAATAACCATAGCTGTAAGAGTATACTCAGGCCTAAATGGTCATTCTTCCGAAGTTCAACCGGCTACCGCTCATCGCTCCTCTTATCAGTTTAAGTCATTCACAGTAACGGCTACACGACTGTGGTCGGAGACGAAATTGTCTTGAAAGAATAAACTGGGTAAGTTTCCGGCTGAATAATTGTGAAACTTGTAAAATACGTATATTTTATGTATGTAAGTATTTGGTAGTTATGTTAATAAAATATTTATGTTTGCTTTGTTTATAAACTTGACTGTGTATTGCATATATTTTATATTCGTTTAATAATACTTTGTTGTGTTTTTTTAAATTTCAAGTGTACATCATTTTCCTGCACCCATCACAACATTTAGAAAGAAAGAAAGAAAGAAAGAAAAAGTACTTATTGGAAGGACATCACAAACAAACACATACACAAGACTATACATAACTAACAAAAAAAGAAAACTAAACACAAAAAAGGAAAAATGAGAGGAAAAATAATATTTATAGTACTACGATGCATAAAAGTATCCATGCCAGCCAATCAGTGTATGCTGCAGTGCATTAATAAAGTAGTGCATTAATAATTAAGTAGTGCATTTCTGCATGACGTTATGGTATGACTGCGAGATAATGCTTTTAGCATTAAGCCCACATGTTGCACACTGCTTTTTATGCAATAAAGTTTTTAAATAAAAAAATGAAATCTCGTGGGACCAGAATTTAAGTCAGAAGACCGATGCCAATTTAAAATCCTTGACAAAGCTGCTGTTCTCACCTTGGCCATCTTGTTGAACGCGACCTTGCACTCCTGAGGGTCGATGCCGTACGAGGAGCAGACGGTGGTGAACTCGTCACAGTCGATGGAGCCGTCAGCACTGGCGTCCTCCAGTTGGAACATGAACTGGCTGTACAGCTGCTGCAACTTGAGCGCTGCGGACGGGTTGAGGGCGTAATCATTCCACATGGACACCCACTCTTCGACGGAGACCTGGATAAAACATATAAAATTATTCCTCATGTAAATTTAAGGCTAGAAAAGAAGGAATATGAGCAAGGTCTTCTTTTAAATGCAAGCGGCGTCTGACGTCAAACGCCAGACACGGCGTTAGCGGTTTCATACGAACGAGGCGTCTCGTTCACAACATTTTACAAGTATTGGACTGTTTCAATTAATAATAATCCCCATTTCGATCTTACCATTCCTTTCTAAAGTTATGGAGCGTGTGGTGCACCATCAGCTTAGTAACTTCCTGACAATAAACCAACTCCTTAATCCTTTTCAGTCCGGTTTTCGAACAGGTCACAGTACTGTCACTGCCTTGGTCAAAATCACAGACGACATCCGTCGAGGCATCGACGATAAGCAACTCACAGTACTGGCATTACTAGACTTTAGTAATGCCTTCAACACTGTCGATTTTGACATATTGCTTGGTATATTGCGTTCTCTCAACATATCTCCAGCAGTGCTCGACTGGTTTCGTAGTTACCTGCATGGGCGCCGGCAACGAATTTGTGCTGAAGGCAGCTTTTCAGCGTGGTGCGACGTCAATGCAGGTGTTCCTCAAGGTGGTGTTCTGTCTCCTCTCCTGTTTGCAATTTTCATTAATTCAATTACTTTGAAACTCTCCTCTTCCTTTCATCTGTATGCAGACGATCTCCAAATATATTCCCGTGGGAGCCTTGAAGAACTTGCCAGTGTTGTGGACGTGGTTAACACTGACCTCAACTGGATACTGGAGTGGAGTAGATGTTTCGGACTCAAGGTGAACCCAACGAAAACGCAGGTAATCGTTTTGGGTAGCTTATGGCAGATTTCTAGAATTGACTGTTGTAACCTGCCACCCGTTTCATTTGACGGTGTCCAAATACCATTTAGCGAAACTGTTAAAAACCTAGGCATCCACATTGATAGTGCACTCACTTGGACTAAGCAAGTGGCTGAGGTGAGCAGGAAAGTGTATGCTGCTGCAGCGTCATTGAATAGACTTCGTAATTTTCTCCCAATACCCACTAAGAATGCGCTTGTTCAGGCCTTACTCCTGCCCATTTTGGATTATGCAGATTGCTGCTATTTAGACCTCAACGAGATCTTCCTAAGTAAGCTTGAGCGCCTTCAGAACTTTTGTATTCGCATCATATTCGGATTGCGTAAATACGATCATGTCTCAGAGTACCGCGCTCAGCTGAAATGGTTGCCCATTCGCCTTCGTCGTGACTTACACGTATTATCCCTTCTCTACACTATTCTTTTCAACCCTAAATCCCCTCCATACTTGAAAAAGCGCTTCCAATTCATGCAGCCGCCCCAGGGTCATGATATGCGGTCCTCCAAAACTCTTCGCCTCCTTTTTCCTCCTCATGCTTCTCGTACGTACTCACAATATTTTACTATACAGGCAATTCGTTTATGGAACTCTCTGCCCCTTTCAGTCAGGAAGTCCAAAACGCTGCCTACTTTTAAACGTAAAGTAAAAGCCTTTTTCCTTTCTCGTTTATAATTTCTGTAGTCTTAACAATATCTTCTTACTTACTTACTACTCCTTTTTATTCTTCATTGGCTCTCGGATCTGCTGGTTGCAACTGATTATGCATTTATTTTTACCTATTTATTCATATATATTTTTATGTAAATGTGTTTAAATATGTATTAGTTTATATATTTTGTATTATGGTGTGTATTTTATGATCATTTATTAACATTTAATTTTTATATAATGTGCACTTATCATCTTCTTTTATGCTTCTTTATAAAAAACCTGTCCACTTCAAATTTGTTTAGAATAATTTCATCGCCATGCCTCTTCTTTCATTCTTCATGCTTTTCCTTACCTGAAGGTTGTCTGGAAGAAATTGCTACAAGCAATGAGACCGCCTAAATTGTACTTATAGCGAATATCAAAGATACTATCCTGTGTAATTATGTTTATGGTGTGCAATAAAGTATTTTTATTATTATTCTTCATTTTTAATGATTACATAAGAGGGGGGGAGTTGCACCTTATGATTCTATTTTTTAAGAAGCTACAAATTACCTATCATAAGTTCCGTCATTATAATTACTGAACTCCTAAGCGTTAAAAAGTTCCACCATCACCTCAGCCCCACAAGATGTTGACTATCAGACACGTCAACATTAAGATTCTAGTAAAGAAACACTATACGTGCCTTTAAAATTTGAGGGTTTCCCTTGATTACACCAAGATCCCATCATCAGATCCCAAAATGGAAAAAATGGGACCAACTAGAAGATACACCCTCTAAGTAGGTGAAAAAAAAATTCGCTCCGGTCAACAAACTACTGAGATATTAGGTAACATACATACAAAAAAAAAACATACAGTCGAATTGATAACATCCTCCTTTTTTGAAGTCGGTTAAAAAAATAGCTATTATTGAGCATCAAAATCACCAAAAAGATGGTAATACAGCTAAATTTGGTTAACACTGTACAGCTGCGAAAGTCGCAGTACAAATGTTGCATTAAAAACCGTCTGAAATAGACGTAGGCTATTAATAATAATAATATTAAATAAATATTGGACACCAATCACATACATGTCTCTGATTCCAAAGTGCACTTGTTTTATGGAAATCAGACTACGGTGGTACCACAACACCCAGGCCCAAGATAATATAGAAAATTATGATTTCTATATATGGACCCGACCGGGAATCGAACCCGGGACTTCGGAGCGGCGACGCCTTGGAACCAGCGTGCTTAGCCACTACACCACGGAGGTCGTCAATATTGTCAATATTGATGCGTAAGTATCTACGAGTGTACCATATTTGAAAAACTTGGTAGGAAAAGTATACCTGCATTTTTTTCAAAAAGGGCATATGTATGTTTGTACAAGCGCGCCTTCCTTGCCCCACAGGGCAAGATTCTGATAAGTTGTTATTACTCCGTACAAAGAAGCTATCACTATCATCATCATCATCATCATCATCAGCCAAAGGACGTCCACTGCTGAACATAGGCCTCGCTTACGGCTTTCCACAGCGACCGATCACTTGTAGTCTTCATCCAGTTTGATCCTGCGATCTTTATAAGGTCGTCTGTCCATTTTGTTGGTGGACGTCCGACGCTGCGTCTTTGGTCGAAGGGTCTCCAATCTTGCTTTCCTGCCCCAACGGCCATCAGTTCTTCGCGCTATGTGCCCTGCCCTGGCCCTATGGCCCTACAAGTGGCAATATTTGAGCTTAGTGATTCTCAAAGCTATGTCCGTTACTTTAGTTATTCTAAGTATCTCCTCATTTCTGATTCGATCCCGTAGAGAAACACCCAGAATAGCCCTTTCCATCGCTCGTTGTGTGATTTTGAGCTTCATTTTAAGGCCCATAGTAAGAGACCATGCTTCGAAGCCGTATGTCATCACTGGTAACACACACTAGTTGAAGACTTTCGTCTTCAGACACTGAGGTAGATGAGAAGCTATGCCAAGCAACAAATGTGTCGCAAATACGTCGACAAGCTTAGCAGGCAAGTTTGATAAGATTGATATGACGTGTTCCTTGAAATTTAAATTTCGAATATGGAACAATTTGTATGAGTTGATGACAAGTGGCATCAATTTATGGCGCACCAGATTTGTTCGTGGTGTCAGTTTCATACGCTAGTAATAATAGTCCCAACCCGAACCGATACAAAACAATCTTCTCGTTCGAAAAACGCTCCTCGCAGCCTCCGCGAACATCTTAATGCGAAAACGAGCGTGGCAATTACATCCTACAGGTATTTTTTCAGCTTGATTAATGTTTCTATCATAATGACACAAAGGGATTCCAGAGTCTTATGAGGAAGTTCTTTGTAGAACTTTATTACAAACTCGACGTGACTGGGAATAATTTTGCGTTGAAAGCGAAAAATAGATCGGAAAAGTTTTTAATTCCCCAGTGCATTAGAATCTAGGTAAAATCTAGTCTTGTATAACCTACTCGTAGATAATACTAGACTAAGTTTTCAATCATGGTTAAGGAACCAATGTCAGAAGGCGATTAAATACTTTATCAGGCGATTATTTAATAAATGCGTGTCACGGCTCTTTTATCCCCTACGCAGCTACGCCTTTAATCTCGACAAACTTACACAGCATCGATTAACTGATATAAACAAGGGAAAGTTAGCACAAACTTTAATTGCTCAAGATTTCGCGATTACCTTCCAAGTCTAAAGAAAGTAAACAGCTGAATATTTGGGAAGTTTTGCTTACTTTGAGGACAGTGACAACATTCTAATTAAGTAGAGTCTTTGAGTTATTTCTATTGGAAGACGTAAATTCATTACCAAGTTTGTTTGTACCAACCAAATTGAAAATGAAATGATTTTGGTGTTGACAAACAGATTTTAATATTGACGTCTGTATACTAGCGGTCCCCGCGACTGTGTCCGTGGTTTATGAGCTTGTTCCCTCCCATCCCGTCGTAGTATAATTTTTTATCCTTCCCCAATAAATAAGCTATCCAACACAAAGATATATTTTTGTATTCGGTCCAATAGTTCTTAAAATTGCGCGTTCAAACAAACTTTTCAGCTTTATAATATTTATATGATTTTTTCCGCCTAGCAAAACATATTGATGACCGCAATTACCTTTTAGTTTGAAGTCGATTAAAATCTTCCCTCAAATGAAATGAAATTGAAATCGGTTCAGCAGCCAAACAAAAATACAGGTCAAACTGTGAACCTTAATTTTTGAAATTGTTTAAAAAGGTAATAATCACTGATTATCTACTTTGTTTTATCAAAACAAAATAATTTATGCAGGGAATCCGTACATCCTTTAATTAATGTGATCCTATTCATTTCCTATTATGAGTCTCTAAATTTATAGCGATAAGATTTTAATTAAAACTTTGAATGAGTCTTTTTGTGAACGAGAAGCAGTTATCGTTAAATAATATTAGGTTATTAGGAATGAAATATGGTTAGAGACAAAATGATAGAAAAAGTAAATTTTCATTTAAGAGACTCGTCCGTACACACTTTCTACATATATATATATATATCGGAAGCATCAACAAAGCGTAATCTATAAACTTCTAAGACATCGTCATAGTATATAATTATTATAGTATGTACAAGTATATGTATTTATTTTATCGCTTGCATTATGTATACGTAATATTTTATTAGATCATATTGTATTTATTGTAAATTGTAGTTATTTTGTTTTGTTTTATGATATATGTTTTTCATGTTTTTCTTTTTTACGTGTAAAATTTATCGTTTTTTTTTTCTTTTAATAGTAACTCATTTTCTTTTTGTCTGTCGCACCGCCTACAATCATTTCTGCTTAGCCCAAAGGTATGACTGGTAGAGAATGCCATATGGCGTTCAGTCCACCTTTTGTACAAATTTTTGGTTGTGCAATAAAGTATAAATAAAAATAAATTAAAAAATGATTTGAGATCCAGTGCCTACGTCTACTACTTAAGTCGACTTCCAATAAAAGTGCCGATAAATTACCTGAAGCATAGTTTGTCCTATGTCCATAAATTAAACGATTTTTTTCTTTCCAAATTAGGTCATTTACTCTCTTTGTTCCCATTTTCTGCGACGAAGCCTACAATGAATACTTTTATTCCAGACATAGTTACGGACAACAGCACGTCAAAGTATCTAACACTGCGGTATCTTATGCAGTTGCATTAAGGGCTAGTTTGCAACAAAAGTGGGTAGCCTGATGTGCTGTCGACTGAACTTCTACGATTACATCGTTTACCGGCTGCCCTGTGGAGGGTTGCCAACTTTTACTCCACGATCTCATTAAGAAAAGCGTTCCTGCATAGTTAATGATAAAACTGATGAGTCTTTAGGCAGTTTGCCTAGCTAATAGATAAAAGAAGCGATCTTCATTTTTTTATTGGAGATATGACTCGTAAAGATGATAACGATTGGTTACCACCATAAAATTAATATTCCTATCGGAATAGAAAGACAAGTAAAAGCTGTCAAACGAAACCGATTTAAGATGTCAGTAACTAACTTAAGTAAGCAACATTTGTGTCTTTAAATGAGATAACCTTGCGATCAGGTGATTTATGATAATTTTCCTAAGTTAAATATAGTGGTTTATTGCATGATAAACAGTCGACAAAAAATATTGAACCTGCAGCTCTAGTGTAAAACTAAATATTATTTCATTATACAAAATATTCGTCGATATACATTCCCTGTGTTATTCTATCTTTATTTTTTACGTAAATTAACGTTTGTAGAATAGAATAATCAAACTGCGTAATTTAAATTTGAAGCGCATTGGTAAATATAAGTCGTTTAAGAGGTTTTAGAATGTTTTTAACACTCAAAGTGTAATATTTTATATTCATAAAGATGAAATAAGAAACCAAAAATTTGCGCACGGGCGGGACTTGAACCAGCAACCTTTTAGCAAACCGGGCCAAACGCTCTTACCAATTGAGCTACCGTATGTTAGTCTGACCCTGCGAAATTTGTGGTTTCTTATGAAAACGTCAATTGCGTGATGCTTAGCGCCATCTTATGCGTGACGTTTTCATAAGAAACCACAAATTTCGCAGGGTCAGACTAACAGCACGGTAGCTCAATTGGTAAGAGCGTTTGGCCCGGTTTGCCAAAAGGTTGCTGGTTCAAGTCCCGCCCGTGCGCAAATTTTTGGTTTCTTATTTCATCTTTATGAATATAAAATATTACACTTTGAGTGTTAAAAACATTGTAAAGCATTAGATAGCGAAGCAACATCAATTTCCAAGTTGAATTTATTCTGTAAAGAATAACTGCTTGGGCCATCTGTTTCATAAACAGACGGCTAGATGGCGCTAAGCGTCACGCAATTGACGTTTTCATAAGAAACCACAAATTTCGCAGGGTCAGACTAACAGCACGGTAGCTCAATTGGTAAGAGCGTTTGGCCCGGTTTGCCAAAAGGTTGCTGGTTCAAGTCCCGCCCGTGCGCAAATTTTTGGTTTCTTATTTCATCTTTATCGTTTAAGAGGCTTCGATTTGGACTCATTTACCTGTTGATTGATTATTTGTTGGGATTATGCCGCTGTAATGAATAACAATCAATCACCGATCAAGTCACCATGTTTCAGACGCATTATTTTTGCAAAATATACATAATTTCACTTTTAAATATAAAAAATCAAATGCACGTAATTTTCAGCGAGCTTCTGCGGGGCGGTCAACTGTTTGACATCTGCCAAAAATGGTTCTGCTACTTCCTATCTCCCATCTCTTTTTATCACACAGTTTGCTGCTATGGACATCTCGCTTTTGTCGTTCTATTCCAAAGGGATAACAAAAGTAAAACGACGACCACCGTGGTGTAATGGCTAAGCAAGCAGGGTTTCAATGCATCGCCGCTCCGAGGTTTCGGCATCGATTCCCGGTCGGATTGTCTGGGTGTTGAAGTACCACCGTTGTATCTGATTTCTATAACACGAGTGTATTAGCTACTAACTTTGTGATCAGCAAGCGTAGTCTGAAGCAAAATTTTTGACATCTCGCGTAGACAGTTCTCAATTTGCTGCTACATATATCCCTTTAACTTACATATCTGTAATATATCTTTAAAAAAATGTAATTTTATAAGTATCATTCTAAAAATCTTCTCAATTAATAAAATTTGATTGAAATGAAAACGCAATTTTTGTCTCAGCATTGTCTACGCGAAATGTCAAAAAAGACAGACTACGCCCGCAGAGCAATGGATGTGATTGGTGTCCAATATTATTTTTAAAAAAAACTAATTTACTTTAATGCAATATTGTATTATCTACTTATTCTATTCAATTTTCATTAATCTTTAGTGTCGATTTTTACTTATTAATAAAATATAATTTACGAATACGTACATTTTGTACTTTGATTGATCGAGAAATGGTGACAGACGTCCCCCAACGTTGTTTTTTATTGTTAGTGCGAGCTCTTTCATCAATTCGGCCTCCTCCTTCCCCCCAAGTACCTCCCACTCAGCAAATAGATAAGAGATTATCAACCTGCAAAAATTTGAGCTAAAGCTCGCATCTACGACTGCGGTGCGTACTGGCAGAAAAGAAAAAGAAGTTGAAATTCTTGACGGCGCGCCTCAATGTATTGATTCGGTATTCAAAAACCAAACTGATATGACCAGCAATGTTATGGAATGTATGAAGAAAAGCACTAAGCAAGGGAAGGGCGTCAACAAAGTAGTTCTTATTACACAATCTACATATATCGATTTATGTTGGAAATTTGCCTGATTATACACAGCCTAGTTAGCTAGACGTTAATACGATAACGACTTTTTGTTGGCCTCCTTTGACTTGATATTAAGCATTGGTTTCATTACTTACACACGAAAAAATCAGTCAGGTCATCATTATCATCACTAGCGGTCTGCATCCAGTTTGATCCCACAACGTCATCTGTCCATCTTGTTGGTGGACGTCCTCCGCTTCGTCTTTGGTTGAAGGGTCTCCAATCTAGAACTCCTCTGCCCCAACGCCCAACAGTTCTTCGCGCTATGTGCCCTGCCCATTGCCACTTGAGCTTACCAATTCTCAAGGCTATGTCCGTTACCTTAGTTCTTCTACTTATCTCCTCATTTCTTATTCGGAAACAGGTCAGAGTCCGGAGTCAGGTCAGAGTCTGACCTTAATTCTATTTATTTCTATCAAAACTGCTCGATAGGTGTTGCGTACAAATATGCGTACCCAATTTTATAGAGTAGGGTTATATCTACCATAGCGGTCCCCCGCGACTTCGTCCGCGCGTTTTGAGTTTGCTGCCTCCCCTCCCGTTGCAGCGTGATGTTTTATATCCTAAAGCCTTTCTCAATAAATAAGCTATCTAACACAGAAATATTTTTTCAAATCGGTTCAGCAGTTCCTGAGATAAGCGCGTTCAAACAAACAAACTCTTCAGCTTTATAATATATTAGCGCAAGCGCACGTTGTACTTAAGCTGCGAACATTATTTTGGTGCGGAGTTATGTTAAAACTGTGATAGCTCCTAAGATATTTATTGGAATCAAATGATATAAAGGGCAGCTTTGTTCTAAATGAAATGCTCGTGATGATGAATGTATTTATTTTGATAAGAATAAATACCTGTGTGTATAATACACCTCTAAAAATGATGCATTATTTTTTTACAAATTTATTAACATAAAAAAGGTTGTAGTAAGTCAACCATAAAAGATAGACTTCTGCTGTCGCGGACTTTATTATAGAACTCTTAATGCTGAACAATCTTGTCATACATGATTTTTGTGTAACTTTAGCGGTTTCCGCAGCGTTCGCAGCGGAAGCTTTCAAAAGGAATATCTTTCTCCCGTTTTCGCAACATTTTTCATTGCTGCTGTGGTCTTGTGAGTCGTATCTTTATGTTATATAGCTTAAAGCCTTCCTCGATAAATGGACTATCCAACATAAAAATAATTTTTCAAATTGGGCCAGTAGTTTCTGAGATTAGCGCGTTCAAACAAACAAACTCTTCAGCTTTATAATATTAGTATAGATATCCCTACGGATATTTTAGTAGGCGATGGTGGCAAATAAACCTTTTACGACCTGTAATATCCGGGTTATTATCACGCCAGGATACTCGTATTTCCTGATCGAATCGTAATAGCCCGAATGATATTCATCTTGGTCAGATTGGATTAGCTAATAATTGCTTATAGTTGGTTGCACTGCTACTTAAGCCTCCTATTTAATGTTTCAAACTACATTACGATATTTTCGTATGAGTTTGACAGCTGACTAGCATTCAAAATTAAATCATGCAACCGACCCTTTAAGTGACGGTGAAGGAGTTTAAAAGAAACAATAGTATATATTTACATACATTTATTAATCTAGTATGCCTAGGTAAGTACATAAATCTCAATATAGCAACGTATCAATAAAATTTCACAGCAATAATTGAGTTAACTTCAAATGATTAAATAGGAACAAACCAACGCTCTAAAATATAGGAAACTTAACAATTTAGGTCCTCGAAGTAAAGGTTGTTACACACAGCAGAACTATTTTTACTAAACGTTCAAAAAGTACTTTTTGAAAAATCTAACTACTTAGATCACACTAATAAACTAAGTGACACCGAGAACTTAGAATCTACAAGATAATCAAATAAACCTAGTGCGTATAACAACCTTACGTTTGAAACATCCTGATGAGATCAGATGTAGGTATCTTATTTTATAGATTAATAACCTCAAATATTGAACACAGCATAAATTATGGCTTTATATAAATATTATGGCGTTGAGGACGTTAACATATAATTCGGGTAACAATGTGGCGAATAGAATATGAGTACAATTATCATTAGATATGACTACTAGATATGCTATTTAATGACGAAATAGTGAGTAATCCATTCGTTGTCACAAGACTCTAAGAATTCGAGAAAGACTAGAAAACGCTTGAGCTTCAAGTTATTAAAAGTTGATAAATTCAAATCCACATGTTGATCCGCTATGTAAAGAGAAATATTAGGAATTACACTATTCTGAACACAGACACACGTAAATCAAATATTAAGATATTGACATGTGAGGCCTGACACGTTGGAATGTAAGCGTTTGAGGCATGATTTTGCAGCGATTCTCATAAAAAGATGCATTTACATTGACAAACGTAGACTTTACTGTCGTGCTTAGCACTTATCGAGCGCTTTACCAAATAACTTCGAACTTAGCAAAATTCTGGCACTCGCCAATGTAGACGCACCCTAAGGCCTAAAAGCCAGAACTGCCCGTTTCGGCCATATTCTATGTGGAGTCCTGGCCCTCACCGACCCTCAGCTCCCAGGTTTTCTCGTAGGTAAAAGGGATTGTATGTCAACATCAGGATAGATTGGGCGGCCGCTTAAAAGCTGGTTCGACCGAATATAAAGTTGCCTGCGGCGGTCGGGTCTTCGGTGGAGAAGTATTCCTTCCAGAGCTCCTGGAACTCTTCCCAGGATACGCTGCTTTTGCCCTGTAGGAAATAATTATAATTTAATTCCAGTAACAACCTTAGAGATGATTGATAAAATTGGTAGCACTACTACTTAAGCCTCTTTTTTATGATTCTAACTGCATCATGTTTTATAAGTATGAGTTTGACAGCTGATGCTTAAAGCTAGAGAAATGGTGAGCTTAAAAGATTAGCATTGCTTTCCGATGCGGCAACGCAGCCAGCATCATAGTCTCCTTGCCGCAAGGAAATGGTTTCGTTTTTGAATATTAGGTAGATTTCAAGTTGATTTTTTATGTTGTATGTCGTAGATTTTATTTTTTCTTGTTTGTTTTTAAAAAAATAATATAACATGGCACTGCAATCAACAAATATATATGTTTGCAGGTGTATAAACATATTTAAGGCCACTGTGAAGCAAATTTTGTTGCTGAACTCTTAATTTTGTTTAATGGTACATGTTAGTGGTACACTAAAGAGCTCAAAACTTCTACCTTGAACTACATTATAAATTCTAAAAGTTCACACATTACATTGTAGTTTACTAAAGTTTTGAAGTTTACAGGTGATTAATGACGTGGAATTTAGTTACACGCAAGTTTGCGAGAGATCGTTAGCTCTGTTACAAAGAGGGCCACTCTCTCTAATTTTTTGGAGATCATTCTTTGCTTTATTATGCAACAATAACCATAGCTGTAAGAGTATACTCAGGCCTAAATGGTCATTCTTCCGTAGTTCTACCGGCTAACGGCTCAACGCTCCTCTTATCAGTTTAAGGCGTTCATAGTAACGGCTACACGGCTGTGGTCGGAGACGAAATTGTCTTGAAAGAACAAATGAGGAAGTTTCTGGTTGAATAATTGTGATACTTGTAAAATATGAATTTAAGTAATCGGTAGTTATGTTAATAAAATATTTATGTTTGCTTTGTTTATAAACTTGACTGTGCATATAATTTTATGATCGTTTAATAATACTTTGTTTCGTTTTTTTTTTCTTTTTCTAGTGTACATAATTTTCCTGCACCCATTACAGCATTTCTACATGACGTTATGGTATTACTGGGAGAGAATGCTTATAACATTAAGTCCACCCTTTGTAAACTGTTTTTTTGTGCAATAAAGTTTTTAAATAAATAAATAACCCACGGGATCAGAATTTAAGTCAGAAAACCGATGCCAATTTAAAATCCTTGACAAAGCTGTTGTTCTTACCTTGGCCATCTTGTTGAACGCAACCTTGCACTCCTGGGGGTCGATGCCGTACGAGGAGCAGACGGTGGTGAACTCATCACAGTCGATGGAGCCGTCAGCACTGGCGTCCTCCAGTTGGAACATGAACTGGCTGTACAGCTGCTGCCACTTGAGCGCTGCAGACGGGTTGAGGGCGTAATCGTTCCACATGGACACCCACTCTTCGACGGAGACCTGGATAAAAACATATAATATTATTCCTCATGTAAATATAAGGTTAGAAGAGAAGAAGAAGGAATATGAGCAAGGTCTTCTTTTAAATGCAAGCGGCGTTCGACGTCTAAATGCCAGCGCTCAATACATCTCATACGCGAGCGTGGCGTCTCGTTAAAAACATTTCACAAGTATTGGACTGTTTCAATAATATGTCTTTTTCGTTATCCAATTTCATAATTTTGTACGGACGCTAAATACGACGTTTACGCAGGCACGGTTCGTAATAATTAGAGATGCGGCGCAAAGGGTTTGATTTGGTTTACTTGGCGTGTGGATGGATTAAAACCCTTTACGACAAGTTCAACCTCGTCAGCGTGTAAAGGAGACCACAACAGTGCATATCTGTAGTGAACATAGCGACGCGGCGTACGCCTTCCGCTGTTACGTATGAAAAAGAGTTATTGTAATGTGAATGTAAATAGAATAAAGGAGAGGGGAGGAATCTCTTTGAATAATGCTCAGCTTATGGAAAGGAGAAGAATCTTCTCAGACTAGTAAGATTAAGTAAAAGACGCGAACTTAAAGATTTTGCGCATTAGCAGGCGAATTACTCTCTAGTAATTTCAAGTGATTTCTACAAGAATTAATTATCTATCATCATCATTTATTTAGCACTCTTAAGTTCACGTACAAGCTTAGTGCCAAATTTTTTCTATTCAAAAATACTTCCCACGCTAAATATTTCTTGCCTTCCTAAAAGATTAATGATAATGTTGACTTTTTAAAGATCAATATCATATCGGATTAAAAAGGATAAAATCTTAAAAGTTTAGAGAATCATTTCGGAGAAGATCAACAGCTGACGACTACTTAAACTAATCAGGACATTTTAATAAAAAATCTTGAACAAGAAACTCCTAAAAGATTGTAAAGTTTGGAACAAAAATACGAACTTTTCAAATTCCGAAGTTTTGAAAAGGATGCTGGGGAATTAGATGGGTAAACGAGCTCTATTGTTTTGAATATTAATCTTACAAGGTTATTTAAGTTGTTATATAACTTTTCCTTACTAATTAATATTTACTTATATTTTTCTAATAGTTTTATTTAAAACTCAATGATCTGAGTAAGAACCTACAGTGTAACAAGGTAACCAAAGTCCACGATTTTCACGACCGAAATTTTTCACAAAAGCTCCGAAAAGAATTAACAATTAGTTGTGAAATAAATAAAATTCAGGCTAGTTACAGTGAGACCTCTGAATATTAATATTTCACCCACTCCGCAGTAAGAAGGTTTCAACATTACAAAGCAACCTAGGATTAGTGTTAACCAGGTGGTTTTAACTTTACGAAATAATTACACACAGTGACTCATCGACAAACGAGTACATTTTCCAACGTCATATAAATGTTACACGTTTCTTTTTACAATATATCAGCCCAATGGTCGGTGCTCATAAAATCAAGTGGCTTTGTGTGCTCATAACAATATCCACGACCCACGTTGTAACGATAACCGAATTGCCGGGAAAAATGCTAATAAAGTCACCAAAGGGAATTTGTAACAATGGAAATACTCACTTGCACAATTAGGCACGCCCTTGACATTTACCATATGGTTTTGTGCCGAAAATTTAAATATTTTTTAACGAATTTATTACGAATAATGTACACAACCACTATGCAATCAGCGAAATGTTTTTTTGCTAACGATTTTCAGCAAACTAAAGAGTTTTAGTACAAATGAAAATGGGCATTAACAGTAACCTTCCCACGCATTAACTGACTTCAAATAGGCAAAGCATAGCTTTTCACGTAATAAAAATGCAAATACGACTTTGTGAATATTTTAAAGCCTTACCGTACGTTGCCAGACTTCAAAAGAAGCCCTACCTAAATTCAGTTAAGCGCTTTTACATCAGCTGCTGCTTTTTATCAGTGTTTTAAGACGAATTTTAATCCCACTGTTGAATATGAACCTTAATAAAGAGTGTGAAGGTATTTAAAATTTATTTTATTATTAATTCCATATCATCAATTATTTTTAGTTCTAATACAGTTTTTTGACTATTGAAATTGTAGTTTAATAAATTGTTATTTGTTAGCACTTTACGATGGGTTTATACATCCATTAACACTATTTCGACATTCGGTTTCCCCTACGAATGAATGATTTATTAACATTCTTTTGACGCGACCACCGACGTCCTATCAATCCGTGAGGCTTAAACTTATCAAACGTTTAATCTAAGACCCTTGACACACTGCGGCTTTTAGCAGCGATGCATTCGCGACGCTAACGCAGTCGCAAAATGTCAACCTTTACACACTGCGCTACTTTTAGCATCGATACAGTCGCGATGTAGAAGTTGGAATTTGTTAAATTATGAACTGAGTTTTGGCGACTGCGTCGTACTAACGTGCGTTATCATCGATGCAGTCACGCTTCTGCATCGATGCTAAATTGAATCTGTTCATTGCGTGAGTTGCATCGATGCTAAAAGTCGCAGTGTGTGGTCTTAAATCTACAAATTTGAAAAGTCACGGTTGTGGGCGATCTAGTTCTTGAGACTAAAGGATACCAGCTAAAATAGGTCATATATCTCCCACTTTGGTGCATCAAATTCGGATGCATATTGTGGTATCTACGTGTGACTCGGATGCTGAGTAACAGACGACATATCACTGTGCCGGTAAACCGCATTTCTGAGGCATTCTCTCCAGAATGCTGGCATAGTATTTCGGTGCTCGAATCTAATTAAGCGGGTAAACAGAAACTAGATTGGTTATTAGCGTAACTAAGTTCTACTGAAGTTAATTTTAAGGCTGTCTGTCTTAGCAAAATGGAAACGGAATGTATGCAATGGCAAATATAGCTGAAAGTTTAAAATCTGCGGGTATGTTGAATGTGACTGTACATTTGGCATAGAAATGATTGCTACTTTTTATTAATTTTGATTTCATGAAATTATTGTTCTTATAAAATCAAGCAAAATTTTATTGCACATGATTTATATTACAAATGAACTCAACTTTACAATTATGAGATTTGATTCAATTTCTAACTGCTGAGCCTCAACAAGACCGCTTAGAGTATTATCCTACTCACTCACTCGCGCTCAAGGACTTTTCCACTATATCTCATTCGTAAAAGAAGTTGCAGTCTATATGAAAAAAAGTAGCAGGTGTGAAAAATGATTTTCGTTTCATATAAAATTTCATCTGCTTTTCATGAAATGTTCCATGCCTACTACACATGGACGACTGCCGACTTCGGTACTCATATTTTAGTATATTATGTATACGTGCATTTTATTATATACGTTCTTGATATTTAGGGCCTGTTTCAAAATATCCTAATAAGATTGGGTTAGTGTTATCTGTCAAATAAATAATACGAAAATAGGATCAATTTTTTAATTATTTGTGGGTTAGTGTTTATTAGTCGATAGTAAAACGGGCCCTTAAGTTTTTTAAAAAAATAGTATATTCTATTTGACAAGACAATTACTCAGTTTTGTTGTTTTTCTTTTATTTCTTGCCTGTTGTGAAGTTAAGTTGCGTTAAACACAAAAATTATCATACCTGACCATCCTTATTAGAATCAGCTCTCTTCCTGAGTCCGTCCCAGATCTTGATCATGATTTCGTGTGTTTCACTGTGCTTGGCATCTCCTGGCTTCCAGCCTCGAAGGCTGCATATTTTCTGCACAAAAATATTTATAATAAAATTACGTATTCACTTGTATAAAATTGAAAATGTGTTAAAAATAATAAAAGCCTTATATTTATTCCCGAACAAGTAAAATGTCTGTCGAATAACTATCAGTAAATTGTATGATCAGTATTACCAACGTCAGATAAATAATATTTGTCGAATATAATTAATACAAAACGCCTTATTTGAAAATCGAATTAGAAATGAGGAGATACGTAGAAGAACTAAGGTAACGGACATAGCCTTGAGAATCAGTAAGCTCAAGTGGCAATGGGCAGGGCACATAGCGCAAAGAACTGATTGCCGTTTGGGCAGGAAAGTTCTAGATTGGAGACCCTTCGACCAGAGACGCAGCGTGGGACGTCCACCAAAAAGATGGATGGAGACCGCTAGTAATCGGTCGCTGTGGAAAGCCGTGGGGGGGGGGGGGGAGCTATGTTCAGCAGGGACGTCCTTTGGCTGATAATGATGATGATGATGATGATGAATTAGAAAGGGGCACCTATTTGTCAGAAATCATTTGTTGTGAATGTTATTTTTAAATGGGTCGATTTTTACTTATTCAGTCGGATAAGTCTTTTCTGGCGTTGGTAAAACCGGACCTAAGTACTCAAAACACCACCAACTATTGTATTGCTAATATTATAATGTATATTCTTGTATCTATCTTTACTTTTATTATGAAACAAATGAGTTTATTTATTTGAACGTTATAATCTCAGGATCTTTTTATCGATTTGTGTTAGGTAGCATTTTTCGTGCTATAGATAACTTATTCGCTGAGGATAAGTCGTGCTCGGTCGCAGTCGCGAGGGATTGCTAGTTAAAATTATAGCGCCCATAATATTACAAAAATATTTCTTTACGCAATAGAAGTATATTTCAAGGCAACACAGAAAGGACAGGGAGAAATGGCATGTCGGTTAGTGACTAATGTAAATGTCGCCTCAAAAGGTTTTGTTGTGCGTAATTTAGAAAACCATAACAAATCAAGCTTGGCTATTAATAAAGTCTGCAGGTATATACAGGATGACCGGGATAGCTTTAGCGATATTGGAAGAATGTATTTAAAAGCAAATTTACCAAAAAAATATTAATGAAACAACAACAAAAAATTTAAAAAAAAAAAACACTTTTCCATACTGAAATTATCGAGGCAGGTAAGATTGTGTAATGGTTAAGCATTTTTTTTTCAAGTTTTCGGTATTTTTTATAATAAAAGTTTTTTTGTATATTTGCTAAAGATGTACCTTTAATATCGCTAAACTCATCCCAAACAACCTGTATTCAATGATGTAATTTTTTACTCAAAGCAAGCTCAAAAACACCAAAAATATGATTGACTTTTTCAGTCGCTTGTAGCGAAATTTGAATCAGGAACCTAATAAAAATAAAAAAAGGCCATTAAGGAGTTCATAAAAGGCCAAATTGAACCATCTGGATTGATGAATGCATAGAAAATTGGATTTTCATCAATATGCCTCAAAAACAAAAAAAACATACCTCTATTGCCAGTTCGAAGTCTTTCCTTTCTATGGTGCCGCTCTGGTTCACGTCTGAAAAGAGAAATTGCTGTAACGACGCCAATTTGTTTTGAGAGAGACGCTCAATCAGTGGGTATCGATAATTAGTTACGAGCCCTTGTTTTATAGCTGCAAAATCAATTTGAGATATTCTCGTATTTCATAAAAAACCGACCAATTGCAAGTCGGACTCGCGCACTAAGGGTTCTGTGTCAACTTGAACTGAATTAGGGATCCAAATTAGTCAAAATACCCCTTTTTTTCGTTAACAGTAAATATAACTTTATTTTTTTGTATAGTGTTAAACTTTAGACTTATAAAGAAAATGGTTTTAGCAACTTCGATGTCATTTAAAAACACCTATCTGTAGATACCCCACACGCATAGGTTTAACTAAAAAAATTTGATTTGGTTTCATGTATGGGAATTGGGAGCCCCTCTTGAATATCATTATTTTTCATTTTGTGTATGAGAATCATAAAGCTGTTAACAGGATACATCTACCTACAGAGTTTCAACTGTGTGATGCTAGCAGGTTCAGACAAACGTTCAGACGGACAGACTATAAGGGTTCCCTTTTTGTGCCAATGCGATCTTTTAGAAACACTTCTAAATGACAGCTTTTTTTTATGAAAAACATCCCAAATTGATTTTGTCTATAGTCAGCGTGTTTTCAACTAAGTCCTAGTAGACTTTTTTTATTTATTTTTATTAAAAACAACTCCATCTAGTCCTCCTAGTAAACTTATGTTAGATCTTGCGTGCACTTACAGATAAAGCGATGCGCTGTATATTATTTATTATTGAAAAGAGCCCTCAAAACTCAGTAACTAACGCGCTGACTGTAGTAATGCATTCTTAGTTACGAAATGCAAAAATATTGAGTACTTTTTAGGGTTCCGTAGCCGAACGGCAAACAACTAAAACCTCATTTCTCACTTTTTCAAAGAGTCTCTCTTATTTGTTAAATAAGTTGAAGTCTTTTTGAAATAATTTGATTTAGATATTTACCAAAGAAAACGTTGAACACGTAGAGGAGCTTTTTTCGTCTGAACTCGGAGACCGACATTATTTAATCTGAAACAAAGGAACAGCAAATTTTAATATAATTACGCAATGATAATATTTGCTTAAGGATTAATATGGGTAACCCCAAATGGGAATGTCTACTAACTTTATTAGATCGCCATCTTTTTACCCAACTGTGTCAGACAATTACCCTCCAATTGTTTTTTAAGCGTGTGGTATGCTATACAGAGTTTAACAAAATTAACTGCATCCCTTCTCGGTGCTGATTCTGTTGCTAAGATAAAACTACTTTTTGTAAAAAAAACTTTTTGTAAAAAGACTTTTCCATAAAAACTGGCATCAGCTGATTGGCACTTTACTCGAAGGTAGTAAGTGACATATTTTTTTGGGATTACGATGTTGGTCCCATACGAAAAGTTGTAATATTACTTTGAGAATCAGAATAAGCCTAATGAAGGAATTCAGTTAATTTTGATTGACCCTATATAAGTCTAGACAGTTCAAACGACGGTTTTAGACAAAAAATACAGTTTACACACTGCGACTTTTAGCAACGATGCAGTCGCGATGCTAACGCGCGTTAGCATCGATGCAGTCACAAAATGTCAACCTTTACACACTGCGCTACTTCTAGCATTGATGCAGTCGCGATGCTAACGCGCGTTAGCATCGATGCAGTCACAAAATGTCAACCTTTACACACTGCGCTACTTCTAGCATTGATGCAGTCGCAATGCTAACGCACGTTAGCATCGATGTAGTCGCGATGCAGAAGCTGGAAAATGTCAAATTATGTACTGAACTTTGGCGCGACTGCATCGATGTTAAATTAAATCTGTTCATTGCATGAGTCGCGATGCGGAAGCGGGTGACTGCATCGATGCTAAAAGTCGAAAAGTAAGGGGTCTAAGGTGTCAGATTGAAACTGTCAACACCAACCATGCCGCTGTGATTGATACTAAATTTGCGGATTTTAGTGTTTTATGATTTTTTTATATTAATTAATCAAGGCCACTACTTTGAAATAAGTTACTAGCTAAATGATATTTTTTAATGCAGAAAACTATCAGAATATCAATAGAAACATCGAGTTTTTTTTTCAAATCGAAAGCTAACGGCCACATTTTTTGACCAAACTAACAAGCTGAAAAAAATATTTATGAAAATAACATCACAAAACGTGAATAAAAGAAACGAGTGAAATTAATCCTAGTCAATAAAGTAGTAATTTAATTCGAATTCTGTTTAATGGAGGGTCGTTTTTTCAATATTTAACGAGTTGTTAAGAAATATGCGTAATGTACTAGGTCTGATTTTTCCAACGGCTGTTAAGGAATGTTCGTGGAAAAAAAATACAATTATACGCTTAATTTAAAAACGGTACTTATTTGTAAACAATCATTCATGTAAATATAATTTTAGAATCAATCGTTTTATAGTTATTCAGTCTGACAAGTCTTATCTGACATTGGAAAAATCGGTCTTTATTCTAAAAAGATGGAATAAGAAATCAAAAACTTGCGCTTAAGCTGGTTTTGAACCAGTAAACTGTGGCCAGCCAGTGTAGTTTAAATGCTCTTTCCCACGCGAAATATCTGATCTCTTATGAGTACGTCATTATACGTCATAGTTATTATTTCTGTGATAAAAGTTGAGCATCATACTCAGTTAAGAAAGGGATTTTATTTTTAATCCAGCCGTTCTTTATTAAAAGCAACAAAACAATTTGCGTCTCTATCGACGGTTTGTTTTTATCGTAGCAATATTTCACTGGTTCAATGGTAATCCTCAAATCCTGACTGGTAAACTGTTCAGATATAAATACTTTTTGTTCGGCCCACGATATTTTCAGATTTGCGGTATTTTAATCAAGTGTATGGCGCTCAAACTCGTTATATTTCAGGGGAAATGTTTTCATGCTTTTGTTCAAGATGGAATGTAAATCATTTTAATATGCATGCCTGGGGTTTTTTTTGCCTTTTATGTGAAAATTTATTCTGTTTTTTGCGTTTAAATCAGTTCCAAAATGTAAAGACCTTAACATCAGGACCATAGAACAGTATAATTTAAATAATTGGGCTTTTTATTTAGTTTTATTCAAAACACTGACGTATGAAATTCTTACATGAAAACATTTTAAATCAACTTATTGTTTTTTCACGTCAAAAATTAGTCTACCTTCTTGTAAACAACATCTTAGAGCAAAAAGGCTCATTTCCAGTGACATTTTCCTTAAGAATTTCATTATTGCTTAAAAAAGGAAGGAATGTCAAGAAAAGTTTATTTCTCGGTTTATGGTACGGAATTTATTACCCCGTGAAGAAAAGGTTCAAATAAAATGAAATAACCGTAAAGTTATTTTGGCTCATAAACACTTTTTGAACTAATTGTCAATTTCCTTATTTAGGCCGCTTTTTACAATGACGCTTTTTTGTTACAAGTAAAATTTACGAGTACAAAACGAATAAGGATAACCTATAACCTTTTTATATTTTGAATAGAAATTTTACTATCTGATAAAAAAACAGTTTAATTTAAATAGTTATATAAACAAATCTAAAGAACCTTGCTTACCATCAGCTAATACAACTAGTATTTCTGACTGATATCTAACTCTAAGATATCTTTCACATTGTTTTCTTCTACAAGTAGTTTTTTTTTTCGTTTATATTTGTGGCAGCCCTAACGAACATTAAGCACACCTGCCGTGATCCCAGCTTCGTAACAATTAAGTTAATAAGCTCGACTTATCAAACTTCAGCCCTGCAATGCGTGCTTCTGACCCTATCCATAGTCACAGTAAAACAGCCTACCTACTTACTCACTTGGCGTTGAATTAGGTGCAGATGAGTGGTCCTACGTAACCAAAGAGAGCAACCTCAAACGAACAATGCCCAGTCCCAACTGAAATGCTATGTTTGGTTGGGTCCTAAATACACACATTCAATAATGAATTTCTAATTTCATCGCGTTGTCGATAAAGGCTAAGAACTCAAGGTGCGAATTTTCACCCGCGTGGTTGCGGGCCGGCAGCCTCTGTAGAATTAAGATTTGTATGTAAGAAGTTAAAACAAAACTTTTGACGTGGCTTACGCCCGCGGCGGCTGCGGGTAAAAACCGCGTTGTCTCGCAAAACATGTTTTTTCCGCAGTCAGAGCGGGTTGCGCCCGCGCGCCCTGCGTTTTGTTGGCGGGTGACCGCAGTAGCCGGAGGGGGTGTTAGTAATAAATCAAAATACTATAATAGCAACACTTACACTAGCGCCCTCTATGTTCGGTATAGAAATCCGATGCCTTTTTTGCAATGATTACTCGCTTCTGGTGTATGTTCATTGCGGACTGGAACTTAGCTAAATATTTGTAAAAAACCGTCAATCTTGCAACCGCTTGTCTTGCGATTATCACCCGCTACGTTTGCGATCGAAAATCGCAGCCTCATACCGGCGGACTCATAAGTTTTGAAATTTAGATCCTTTACACACTGCGACTTTAAGCAGCAATACAGTCACAAGATTGTGTAAGTGTAAAGAGTACACGCAGTGTGTAAAGAGTCTGAATGTCAAAACTTATGAGCCTCCGAATGTCATCCTTTACACACTGCCCTACTTTTAGCTTCGATACAGTCGCGTTTCAGAAGCTGGAAATTGTAAAATTGCATCTGCACTGCATCGACTGCATCGATGCTAAATTAAATTTGTTCATTGCGTGAGTCGCGATGCTATAGTCCGTTTTCAAAACGCGCGAATGCATTGAATAGTCGCAGTGTGGAAGGGGTCAAAAATGCTCTCCCGCAGTCGCGGCGGGCGCGGGTGATAACCGTGCTGTGAGTTCTTAGCCTAATCTACAATTTTTTAACAACTTAAATATTCTGTGGTTGTACTGTTTGTTCTTTTATACCTATCCAATCAAATGTATTGATATTCGATTACAAGGCATTTCAGTTTGAAGTCCCTTGATTGGATGTAGAAAATGGAAGCGTTGCCAATTACGAGGGTCAAACTGAAAGTTCTTAGAACTGGCCACTTATAAACAATATAATAAAAAAAATATTCTAAAATTTGAAAATAGAACTCTTTGCCAATATTACTGAGTATATATTTCATTCATTTGTCATTTGTTTTACGATTTGGCGGCAAATTGAAAATTGTCTGTGTCACGTCAACATGAATTTAACACGAGAAAATTTTCGTGCAATGATTTTTTATGACTTTCGATGTCATTTAAGTCAACAAGAAAGTTATGATAGACTACGATTGGCCTTTCACGATGAAGCCCCATCTCTTGCGACTGTTTAAAACTGGTTTAATGAGTTTAAACGTGGTCGCACTAATCTCACTGATGATGTACGTGAGGGACGGCCTTCTACGGCGACGACTGAAAATAACATCTGTGTTGTGCGGCGTATGATAGAGACTGACAAAAGAGTGACCTATCAGCAGATTCGGACAAGCTTAGGCATCGGTATGAGTCAAGTGCACAAAATCCTCCACGAACATTTAGCGGTCAGGAAGCTTTGCGCCCGGTGGATACCTCATAATTTGACTAAGGCTCAAAAACTCCATTGTGTGGATTGGTGCCGTAAAATGATTGAAAGATTTAACGGAGGTGACTCAAATGCTGTGTTTGACATACTAACAGGTGACGAAAGCTGGATTTACTGTTATGATCCTGAAACCAAAAGACAATCTGCTCAGTGGGTGTTTCCTTTCGAGGAGTTGCCAACTAAAGTGAAGAGAGATCGAAGTGCGGGAAAAAAAATGGTGGCCTCGTTCTTTGGAAGGATAGGTCATTTCGCAACAATTGTGTCAGAGGATCAAAAAACAGTTTCTGCAGAATGGTACACTACCAATTGTTTGCCACTTGTCTTGGAAAAAGTTCGAGAGAAACGACCTCGCAGTAGGATCCTCCTTCACCACGACAACGCCTCGTCGCACACCGCCAAGCGAACGATCGACTATTTGGCGACATCAAACGTTGAATTACTGGGTCACCCGACGTATAGCCCCGACCTCGCGCCTTGTTATTTTTATTTATTTCCAAAAATTAAAGAAAAACTTAAAGGAAAGCGGTTTATGAATGCTGAAGAAGCGGTGGCTGCGTATCGCGATGCCATTGAAGAGACCCCTAAGGACGAGTGGGCAAAGTGCTTTTCCCAGTGGTTCCATCGCATGCAGCAGTGTATTGACGTCAATGGACAATATTTTGAAAAGATATAATAAAACTAATAACTGGCTAATGTAATCAGTTTTTGATTTTCTAAGAACTTTCAGTTTGACCCTTATACTGATATATTCTTTGTGACAATTTTCAAGTAGTAGTTTTAGAAAAGGGGCGACATAAATTGAAAACAACCATCTTAATACCGACTTAAAAAATGAGGTGTTACATGGCAAAGCAGCAAATAACGGAACCTCCAATTTGTCAAATCTCTAAATTTGTCTGCCTATCTGTCTGTCCGTCCTTTTGTCACAGTCGTTTAATTCTAAAACCATAATTACGATTACAAAGTTAAAACTTTAAATTCCAACTTTAAGAGATTTGTATTATGTACTACTTGACTTATTTGTTTTGTGTATCGCCATAATCTTTAAACAACACACAAGTTACAGGTTTCACTTAGTTAAAACAAAGTCCCCAAACTCATCACATTTAATATTCAAATGAAAATCGGAGACCTGAGAGTTTGCTACCGAATGATTTACCCGAACCACACCTCGTTACAAAGTTTCTCTCAATGGTTACCGTATGCTAATTTGTGTCGAAACGGTTTTATAACTTTTGAGCGTAAGTAGTAAATGTTAGTAAAGAGTATACTTTTGCACACCGCGCTTTTAGCAGCGATGCAGTCGC
This sequence comes from Pyrausta purpuralis, assembly GCA_963924145.1. NCBI lineage: Eukaryota > Metazoa > Arthropoda > Insecta > Lepidoptera > Crambidae > Pyrausta > Pyrausta purpuralis. The sequence goes on from OZ001643.1 coordinate 30,165,624, forward strand.
GATGCAGCATCGATCGATTTTCAAAACGCGCGACTGCATTGATGCTAAAAGTCGCAGGGTCTTAGTTACCTTCTGAACGTACATGGTGCTGTACCTTAGAGATTACTACGAAGAAAAAAACTATCTCCCTTGTTCGGTACCGCTACCATGAGTTTACTGCGGTTATACTCGCTAGCCACGACGTAAAAAAAATTGAATGGAAAGTTTTAGTTCTGAAAGTGTCACACGCGTTGATTTGATATTTTTAGGGTTCCGTAGCCGAGTGGCAAAAAACGGAACCCTTACAGTTTCGTCAAGTCTGTTTGTCTGTCTGTCTGTCTGTCTGTCTGTCCGTCCGTATGACACAGCTATTTTATTCTGTAACTATAAGCACCACACTGTTGAAATTTGATAGGAAGATGTATCATGTTAACCGCTTTACGATTCTCATACAAAAAATAAAAAAATATGACATTTAAGGGGGGGCTCCCCCATGACTAATACATGAGACTAATACCGAAAAAAACTTTTTTTGGCAAACCTATTCGTGTGGGGTGTCTATAGATAGGTCTTTTAAAATGACACTGAGGTTCCTAAAACCATTTTCTTTTAAAGTCTAACGTTTCATAGCTAGACGCTTCCAAAGTGGTAAAATGGGCGTCCCCCCATCTAACTTCTAAACTAAGCGAGTGTAAGTTTTGAAAAAAAATATATATTGTAGATCTTAACAAATACTTTCAACGAAAATTGGTTCGGACGGAATCGAACGAGAAGTTTTTGAGATATAGCACATTTTCAACAACCGCAAACATAACTTTGTACTTTATACAAACACTATGAAAAACAAAGTTATATTTGCTGTCCACAAAATATTGTGGATTTTACTAAGTGGAAATAAGTGGATTCCCAAATTCAGTGAAAGTTGGCACGGAACCCTCAGTGTGCGAGTCCGACTCGCACTTGGCCGGTTTTTATTTCAACTTAGGTACCTACTACAAAAACATAGATGATTCTTGTCATCTTGGAAGCAATGGTTGTTTATTGAAAAATGTAAAACCGACTACAAAACAAAATCACATATAAAATAAACTCCATTTATTTATTGCACAACAAAAATGTGTACAAAAGGTGGACTGGACGCCGTATGGCGTTCCCTACCAGTCATGCCTTTGGACTATGCAGAAATAATTGTGGATGGTGCGACTTTTTTTTTTTAAATGACTACATGAACACTCCATACTTAAGTATATTCATGACACAGGCTATAACATAAATACATCAATAATAAATAAATGTACCAATATCTACTATATACTATGACGAACGTTGTAGAAAGATGATTCCGATTTATAAAGGATCTTTTTTAAGTAAATGAGGGTAAAAAAATAAGTTGAACCATATCGTAACGTTTTTTTGGTATTGTAATATAAAGGGGGGTCTAGCTAGGGTAAACGCCCCATAAAATACTTTCTTACATACAAACTTACCCACATATTCACGGGGCTTTGATCACGAACCAATTTGACGACAAAAGAGTTGCAATAAAATAACTGTTTGGAAACAAACCACATTTGCTGGATTGAAATGGCCGATTTGTGCAAACAAATTCGTGGCTGAGAGAAACACGTGTTTGTTTGTTTTATCAAGGTTTACGAAGAGAGAAGAGAAGAGTTACGAAAGGTACGAATTTGGTTTGATAAATTATAAAGCTTTAAAAAAGCTAAACTCTTATGATATAATAATAATAGTAAAAGTCCCCTTAGCCGATTTCGGCTAGGGAGTCACAATGACTTACTGACTGAGCGGGACATAGTATAGTGCACAAGTGTGTGCGCAAACACAGGTGCACTCTCTATCCCTTTCACTCTCATAGCCCGATGCGACAGCAATCTGACACGGCTGGAGAGAGATCAGGCGCAGGACCAACGGCTTTACGTGCTTTTCCGAGGCACGGGGGTGAAACACCGCCAACTTCAAACTCCGGGCTACCCTAAGAATTTCTGAACAGAAAAACCTAGGTACATATATTTTTTGCGCAACCCGGGGATAGAACCCGGGACCTCTGGCGCAGCCGCCGCTTTAAAGTGCGAACTTCTTATCGCTGCGCCACCGAAGCAGTCAATCAAGTTATCGTATAACAATTAAGGTAGGTACCGTCAAGGTCCCCCGCGCCTTGCCACCATAAAAGTCAAAAAATACAACGCGAGGTGCATCCTCTTTTATTTTTGTGTGTGCAAGCGATTTTCGTTGAAAAGGGGTTGGGCGTGAAAGACCTTGACCGTACCTAGATGAAACTATGAATTTATTAAGTTCAAAAAGGCTTTCTTTTAGTAAACATATGTTTATATCAAAAGAATCACGGCGAGCTAAAAGTGTTTTAACGGAATTACAAGTTCTATTACGGGTAACATGAGCCGCGGAACGTTCTTGATGTTCTCACAAAGGGCTATAAAGAGCTATCTCCTCTCCAATCAGGAATAAATTACGACATTTATACGCGTAAAAGTCTTACGACCAATTATTTAAAGACTGGCAGAATTTAAATTTAATTTTCTTTACAAACAAAGAGTATAAAACAAATGGAATAATACGAATTGAAGTAGTAAGCTTAGAACAATAAATATCAGTTTCCTGTGTTTATAAAAAGTTGTTTGTGATTTGCTTTTGTTACGAATAGTCTCTTGTGTAACAACACATATTGTTTCATCATTATTTATTTTATTTTAGAATCAAAACTGTAATTGATTTGCATACAACGATTGCATTAATTTCGGGAATGTCGCTACTACTGCCATAGATTATTTTATAACGATAACCTGGCCACGCTTACCTTTGACACTTACTTAACTGTGCTTGACCGATCAGCCATCATTGGAGATCGAGCCGTCTTACAGAAAGGTACGTGAGTAAGATCTAGATATTATATAGTAACTTAGGTGATTGTGAGTAAATATAATGGTCAATATCGCATAATAGTTGATTGAATTAATGCCTTCCTTCTGAGGTGTTTTACACTTGTTCTTGGTTGACAAACGTTACTTGTACCGTGGCAACACCTACTACCTTCATAAATTTATAATTAAGTGAAATGATATTTTTTATGTATAGAAACATGGTTAGACAACGGTTTTTTATCTCGTACAGGTTTTACTTGGTTGGTTGCTTTAACCAATGTTTGGTTGGTTGGTTCACAGGTATGGTGGTCCTTCTGTTATTACTTCATCAGTGTTAGATAACGTCTTATTAAACTAACGCCGGCGTATTTACCATACCTAATTAACAATCTGGCGTAACGTGTGAAAGAGATTAAACATAACAGAATATCCATCTGGGCCCCTGTTCTGTGGGTTAATTTTAGTATGTTACTATCTATTGGGATGATCCAAAAATATCCTAATGATGTTTATATCCGTCTCGTAAATTATTTTCATGTGCCAGTTGCGAGGAGTATAATTTACTACAAGAAATATTTTAACAAGATTGTGTGAAGTCGTTTTAGCGTACTACTTACTTTCGCAGTTTTCTTTTCAAACATGTCGTAATAATCTCTATATAAATATGAATCCTTTTTTCCCTTAGTCACGGTATCACGCGTGAACGGCTGGACCGATTTTGCTAATTCTTTTTTTGTTTTGTTTGGGACCATCAGGAGAAGGTATTTATGAGCTAAATAATTAAGAAAATTGAATGGTTGTACCGATTTTCATGATTTTTATTTTGTAAGATTCGTCACTGTCAATTTACGAATATAATAATTTAAGAAATGTTTCATAATTTTCTTCTTCACGGAAAATTCTGAACTTTTTCGTATACGAATTGCAGAAGAATTGCCCTCCAAGGCGAGATGTGCCGGTGGCGAACATAGTCCGCTACTGTTTTATATTTGTCTTGAAGTAATATGTTTTTGTAATATATGTCAGCAATAACGAAGTAAAACATACAACATACATGTTTTTCAACACACTTGCTCATAACGACGTTTTTATTCCACCGATTTTTGGCTCATAATCATAGATATTAAACACGCGTGCTTTTTCATTATATTATTGCACTAGTGCTTTTACTTTATTAACCCGACCAATTTACATTTGTACCCTAGTACCAAGACGTAAGTAAGAAGAAGAAGCGATTTAATTTAGTCGGGTTATACAATACTTATATTTTAGCAACAAACAGTATTTATGCGAAAAATAACAGTATGTACATATTTATTTCAATAAATGGTAAATCCAGATTTATTACTAAAAAATAGCTCAAATTCATTTAACATTTCCTGTGATTTGTGTTTTAAACACGAATTATTACATTTTTAATCTTGGCTTTTGGCCGATCTAGTTCGCGCCTAAGCCTTGCGCGCGCATCGGTATCGCGGCAAGAAAAAAAAAACAACGCGCCATTCTTTAGACATACTCTTAATAATCTGTGGCGCCATTTTTCGTAAATAATAATTGTCGGCTGTGACGAAGTTTGGAACTATTATGAAGCTTAATATTAATGAAAATGTCTACTTCAAGTGAAGAAAATGAAGAAAACCTATTATTAACTCCGCTGGACATACGTAACAAGGCGAAAAACGCGTGCGAAAGTCTTTGCCATCAAAATCGAGTGAAATGTATTTTTACTGTTTTAATAATTAAAAACTTAGTAAATGAAGAGTCTTGTTTTTTCCTCGCAAGTGTGTTGAAAAACGTCGTATGATACGCGTGTGCCTGTGACCATTATATACGCGGCTTTCTTATGGCGCACTCGCTTTCGCTCGTGCGCACACAATATCGCCTTGTATATAATAGTCAACTTAGCACACTTGTATCATAATGTACTATTATGAAATCTTAAGACCTTCTTCTAATACATACTCCTCTATTTTAATCTTATTGCTCGTTTAAATAAATCTAGGGTGAGATATTGCTTTTACTATTTGTTACAAAATCTTAGAACTCCCCAGGAGTATAAGGGTAATTAAAAAAAAAGGTAATGTATAACTACAGAATTGTTAAAAATAAATAAATAAACGTCTAGAAATTAATAAAACTATGAAGATCAAATCATTTGAATCAGAGTGTCGCTATTGTGCCCGTGCATGATGAAAGCGTCAAAAAAAGTAATAAATATTATTTGCATTAGAGTTTTTTTTTCTTTAATGCAAATAATATTTATTGATGGCAAGACTAGGTTAGTCTTGCCATAAATATTGTCACAAAGAAAAAATAATATTTTTTACTTTTTCAGTGTGTTAGTTTTATACATAAATATAACACAATTTAAAATATAAGAAGCTTATTCGAAGTGGTCTCTACTGGCTGCAATACAGTCCTTTAAACGTTGAGGCCAGTTATCAATAGAAGCACGCACTCTTTCCCTGGGAAAATTCTTCACTGCCAATCGTATGGATTGTTTTAGGGAGTCCAAATTATTATGGCGTTTAGAGCAAACTGTACTCTCTAAAACTGACCATAGATCATAATCCAGCGGATTAAGATCGGGACTAGACGATGACCAGTCTTCAGCTCCGATGAAGTCCGAAACGTTCGCTTCTAACCAAAACTGCGTGGACCGAAGCTTTATGACCCGGCGCCGAATCTTGTTGGAAAGACCATGCTTGGTTATTGAACATGGTGTTGTTAAGGGGCTTAACTACCTTCTCAAGAATGGTATCTTGATACACATGTGCCGATATTTTGATACCTTTTGCCAAAAATATGGCTCAGTCACTCCTTCATAGCTAACACCCCACCAAACCATCACTGAAGTCGGGTAATGCCCACGTTGCACTCTGCCGACTAATTGGAAAGCTCCCTTAGAGGTTTGGGCATAAATATGCTCATTTTGTTTGTTAAAATGTTGCTCAATTGTAAAGATTATCTTATCCGTAAACTAAATTTTTCTGTGACCTCCCTTTGCGTACCGCTTCAGTAGTTTTTTCGATTTTACGTCCCTATTCTTTTTTAAATTATCAGTTAAAAAATAACCAGTGCGTCTCTTATAGGCTGCAAGTCCTAAGTCATCTTTTAAAATAGACGACATGGTTCTGGGTGCTATTTTCATCTCCCGAGATAAAATCTTTTGCTTTCGGACAGGATTTCTACGAATTCTTTTCCTTACTGCTTTGACCACCTTTTTCGTACGAACCTACGTGGACGGCCAGATCCTTTTCTGTCACAAACAGAGGAGGTCTCATTGAACCTGTTGATAGCCTGGTACACAAACATTTGACTAATACCAAGCGTATGGAGAGTTTTAAAAAATGCATTTGGCTCCATACCGACTTTGTGTAATGCAATCACAGCGATTCGGTTCTCTTTATCACCCCACTCCATTTTAATATCGCAAAATATTATAAAATGTATTGGCGGCAAAATTAGAAAACACAACGAGCAATCGTATAGAAATGACAGATTTCAAATTCAAATATCTTTCTTATCTTTAATTGTAACAGTATTCATGGCCAGACTGTGTATAGATGTGCCGTTGCTGGGAACATTCCCGAGCCATAGAAATGAATATGTAAACAACACAGCTTAAACAGCCGGAATTTATCTTTGCATTCAAATATTACTCATAAATATTTTCATTTCACTCAAAGAATGATCAAAGCTGTAATGTTCCGATAAATTGCTTAAGTTGCCGGCAACTTACGCAATGTTGCTTCCATACTTTCCTGTGACTGTTGCTAGCAACATTTACGCGCGGCACATCTTATAGTCACAAATTATAGGCGAACGTTAAATGGTTTGACATTAAGAAGAGTAATTAAAGTTATTTCAATGAAAACTTTAATTATCCATTTAATCTATTCAATAAATTTAATCTATAATGTAGATTTGTACTTATCAATAAAATATTAACGTAAATTTTTACTAAAATTACAAGAAAAATGGTAACAGACAACTCCCAAAGTTTGTTTTTGGTCACTGTGAGCGCCGTCATCGATTCTGGTCCACACACAGCGACTACGTCAGAAAATCCTAATTCAGCTTCTGTATCTGACATAGAATTGTCGTTACGGGACCTGCCAAAACTTGAAGACAGTTGAAGATAACTTGTTGCATCCCTTGGAACCTGTTGAGTTTGATGGATAACGGTCGAGTGACATTAAGGGAAATAATGTTTCAAAAAGTAACTTATTAAAGAGCTTCGAAGAAAATGAAAAGGTTCTGTATTCTGTCTTCGTTGTCAGTCGTTCGTATTTTAAAGTTTCGTCAGTTTTGCTAAAGTTTCGTCAATAGTTTTTGGTTCTATGGACACTTTGATTTAGGCACTTATTATAAAACCCGACAGTTATTTTGTGTTTGGCAAGTATTCATTAATCATTTTCACACAAACTCTTAACACATATATAGAAACATAGTCAAAGTAGCGATAAAAATACACTATTTTGTATGTTTTCTCAACGTTGGTTCAACCACATGTGTAGCCTCAAATTCTATTAAGGCCATTAACACTTCGGTAGTTCGAATTTAGAATATGAAGTACGAAAAGAAACTCGTTAGGAAACGTTGAAAAAGCACTTAGAGCCATTTCCGGGCGATGAAAACCCAGTGGGCCAGATGATTGGGATCGACACTCGAAACAGAATGGCAAACGTTCGACACAATTGAATTCCACAGTAGGCCAAACTTTTGCGATTAGACAAAAAAATGATGCGGGTCACTTAATGGAGTTCATGCCAACGGAAATGTTATAAAACATACCGTAAGGTACTCATGTGGCCTGAAAAAAATCCCTTGCATTAAGATTCTAAATCAAACTCACTTGTATTTTAAATGTTCCTGACTGTACTCGCACATAGCACTTCACAAAACACAAATGTAAATTTCATTTCGTGCGTGCGAACTGCGGTTTCTCTTCAGAATCAAGTATTTACATATTAAATTACCCTCTTTCGCTAAGGGATTCCCTGGGCCCTGTTTGAACTGCGAACTTTGTAGGTATAGTGCTTTGACACACGAACGGCAAGTCGTCGGCGTGTTGACGCCATGCTGACGGTTTGTAGACGAAATTACATTCTAACAACACACAGGCAGCTAGCCACTGTGATGTCGACCAAATCACTGTTGATTCGGCATACCGTCGTCTGGTGTTGGATCTGCTATTTATATTTTCAGGAAAGTTTATATGCTTTTATTAAAAACCGTGTTGTTTTAAGTTTCGTTTTTCAAACGAATCAAACAAAAACAATGTTTTCGCTGTGAATAGAAAAGCAATCATTTTTTTTTGTTTGATATCAAAACGTTTTCAGCGTTCAGTTATAAAAACCTGTTATTATTGAAGATAATTTGTTTTTATAGTTGAAAGAAGAGCGAGACAAGGCAATCTTTTATCGTCAAATCACATTACCACTCTTTTAGAGAACATATTTCGGGGGTTGAGATTCGATGGAAAAGGAATCAACATTAACAGCAATTATATTGCACAGCGAAAGTTTACCGATGACATTGTGCTAATAAGCAAGAATCATTATGACCTGACCTTGTTGATTGAGAAATTTGCCTCGAAAAGCAAGTAATGCGTTTAAATCGCATAGAAGCACCTGTAATTGACAACACTGATTTGAGATACGTCCATGACTTCCATACTCGGAACTCTAAGATGATATCTGAGATACCATTCTCTTAAAGAAGTCGACAGAAAAATCAAACTAGTCTGGGAAAAGAATTGGTCTTGAAAATACTCGTATGTATGAAACGCTAGAAATCCCCTCCCTTAAAGAAAAAAGACTCCTAAAACTCCTATACGGATGTCAAACATGGCCACTAAGAAAACTATCATCAATGCATGCTAAATATAAAACTAAGGTACAAAGTCAAGAATGTCGACATACGGAGAAAGTCTAATATGATAGACACAGCAGAACTTGCTGGTGGACTAAAGTGAAGACGGGCAGGCCTCGTTGCATGATGGGCGAGAGATGGGCGAAAAGAATAATCCACCGCTACCCCAGAGGCAACAGCAAATCACGAGGACGAGGGCAGCCGAGACGGCGCTGGGCGGACGACATTATTGCTGATGCTCGACCTACCTGAACTAGACTGGCTGAAGACCAAACGGAATGGCGAGCGCTGAGGAGGCTTTTAACCGAAAATGGGTTTCCAAATTATACTACACAAACAATGGACTTAAATCAAATTGACAACCTCCGTGGTGTAGTGGCTAAGTGTAGTGTAGTGGTTTCAAGGCGTTGCCGCTCCAAGGTCCGGGTTCGATTCCCGGACGGGTCAATGTAGAAATCAGAACTTTAGTTAGTTAGTGTCTGATTTGCATAACACAAGTGCAATAGCGACTTACTTCGGGATCCGAGCAATGTATGTGATTGGTGTCCAATATTCATTCATTTATGTACTAGCGGACCCCCGTGACTTCATCCGCTCGTTTTGAGTTAGCTCCCTACCCTTCCGTCGCATTGCGATGTTTTGTAAATTTCCTCGATAAATAAGCTATCAAACACAAAAATATGTATTTTTAATCGGTTCCGTATTTCAGGAGATTAGCGCGTTCAAACAAACAAACTCTTCAGCTTTATAATATCAAGTTTAGATTATTAGAATTCTAATATATAATTATAATCGTATGAATTTTAAGATAATTATAAAATATTAACATGTATTATTATTGCATATCACGGAAGAGTGACTAACATCTTCATCGGTTAATATCATGTAATAGAAAATAGTGTCAACACGGTACAGTGAATGTTTATCAACCATTCACATTTAACTATCACATTAAGTTCAACTTAAATTCATATTATGCCATTGGTTTTATCGTCTTTATTTGTGAAGAATATTAAAATTTAATTCTGCCTGTCTCTGAATAAATGGTCGTAAGGATTTTACGCGTATAAATGTCGTAATTTATTCCTGATTGGAGAGGAGATAGCTCTTTATAGCCCTTTGTGAGAACATCAAAAACGTTCCGCGGCTCTAAGCGTGTTATAAGAACTTGTAATTCTGTTTAAACATGTTTAGCCTGCCCGTGATTTCTTTTGAGACGAACATTTTGTTTGCTTTAGGAAAGCCTTTCTTATCATCATCATTATAAGCCAAAGGACGTCCACTGCTGATCATAGACCTCCCCCACGGTTTTCCAAAGCGACCTATCACAAGTGGTCTGCATCGTCTGATTCTGCGATCTTAAGGTTGTCTGTCCATCTTGTCGGTGGACGTTCTACGCCGCGTCTTTGGTCGAAGAGTCTCCAATACTTTTACTTTACAAGAACTTTTCTGCCCCAACGGTCATCAGTTTTTCGCGCTATGTGCCCTGCCCATTGCCACTTGATCTTACTGGTTCTCAGGACTAAATAAGTGTTAGCCTAATAAGTAATAAGTCTGGTAAACTCACTTGTAATTATTGTTGGGTTCGTGAAAAACTAAAGGATTGGTGTGTTGTGGTGGAGAGCATATAAGTGTAGGCATGTATATGTGTGAGATTTGTCTGGTGCTGTTGACACATACATTTTTGTTGGTACCCAAATTATTTCATTTATGTATTATTATTATATCCATAAGCAAACTCGTATGTACTATATACCGCGGCATTACCTAGACACTAAATGCTATTTGGGATTGAAACATTTATAAAGGTACAAATAACTCAATCTGATAGTGGAGTGAAATTCTCAGAACAGCTTTCAGCAAATCAAAACTTATTTTGCGTCTATTTTACGAATATCCCACTGACGAGAGGAATACGAAATGTGAAAGCATACTTTATTATGTAACTTGGTTTTGGTTGTAACATGTTGGGCGCCAATATGAAGTCCGAGGTACTGATCTTACGTTTTTAGAGATCCACCCGACACTAAACGTTACCCGAAATAGTTAGCCGGTACAAACTAGCAATGGTCAAGTGAGTTTTTAACATATCAACTTATGATATACTATGTAAATGGAAAACCTAAAGGTATTGATCAAACAAAAAACATTTCATGACTTTACAGTCGTATTTATCTAATTTTATATTTATATACCTCAAAAAGTTCGTGCCGAATCATACTGCATACTTTGTCAGTTTGAAAGTCATGCTGGCTGGCCATAAACAATCCTACAAACATTTATCACTATTGCCTCCTCGTCTATTTCACTTGAATTCTAAGGAACGATTCAGCAAGTCATGTTTCAGATTCTTTTCGCGCCATTTTCGCACCTCTGTAACAGTGTAACGTTTGGAATACAAAATCTGCGGCCATTTTCTTTTTTGTAACCGAATTCGAGACACGATTTACCAATCCGGGGAAGGAGCAAACTCGGTGAACTGGCAAACTTTTGATAACAACGTCCATAGTTATCAAAAGTTTAACGTAGGTATTGTTACAAAGTCGAAGTCATAATTTATTCAATTTAGGACACAAAATGCCACTTCTGAACGTCAATAATTAGTTTTTATCAATCAATATGGCCCATATGGGGCTAGAACATGTCTCCTTATCTTTTGGACCTACTAGCGATTCGAGACAAGGCACAGACAATCTGGCAAATGCTTATCCATTATCCATCGGTTGCCAAGAATTTAAGATTTCTAATCTAAGAAAATCTGGTTCGGTATGGCTGGTTTGAATATGTTTTTAAATGTTATTTTTGGCTTTTATCAATGTTGTTATTTCATATCATTGCCAACGCCTATATAATCTATTTAATGCCGTTTTGTGTAACGGACATAACTCTGAGATTCGGTATAATTATGGGGCAATTTGCAGGGGTCATAACTGATGTCCGTGGGGGCAAAAAATTGAGGTTGGAGACGCTTAAACCAAGGAGACAGCGTAGGACATCCACCGAAAAGATTATACATCGCTGTGGAAAGCCGTGGGGGAGGCCAATGTTCAGCGGTGGACGTTGTTTGGTTGATAATGGTGATGATGATTAAATGCATCAAAATAGGAAGGAAGTGCTTAGTTTACATATTGGAAACGCATATTAAATTGTGCTACAAATTACATATTTCAAAGTCAATTCAAAACATAGCATTTTTCTGAAGCAACTATTTTATATTCAACCAAGCTAACGCGTCAATTTTAGTATGATCTTTCTAATCAGCCGAATCCTAAACACAATTTGATTGTTGGTAAAAAATATGTGAGATATAACCTACATTACGTCATAATGAACCTACTAGCAAGAGATCTTACTTAGCTCTCTACTAGCCTACCTTAGTATGGTAAAAAAGTTAAAAAGGGGTAAACCACAGTGGCAGGCGTAAACAAAAAGCATCACGTTCTTGTTTGGTGTTTTTGCTTAGACACAGCGACCCAAATACGGAGAAGGTACAATTGGAAACATATTTCGGTTCTCGATTTACGGCCGAATTGGGGGGCACAAAAAATGTGTATTGTAAGCGTAAAGGTAGGTGATGTAAGATGATCTATAGAAGCTTAAAACATGTTTGCGTATACATGTTAAGATGATGTAAATTGGTACGAGTATCTTTTATTGTGTCAGTTTTTGAAATATCATCTTGATTTGGACATCACCGACACATGCCACACCGTAACAGGCACGGGGTAGGTTAATGATCAGCACTGTGTGTGTGTGTGTGTGTGTGTGTGTGTGTGTGTGTGTGTGTGTGTGTGTGTGTGTGTTTGTGATGTCCTAAATCAATTTACAAAACTCATTTTCTTTTCTCTTCTTTTCAAAACTGTGTAAGTAACAAGATAAAAGGTTAAGACCATTAGTAAAAATGTTTTTTCTTTATGATATTAAGTTATTCAATAAATAGATGTGCAGTAGTAAATTGTGAAAGTATTAACTATTACCGAATTACCAAAGCATTAGCAGATAATTATTCTGACGCCATAAGCTCCTTTCATCGCTCTAGTTCCACCCCACCTTTTTAATAACCTCCCTGTTTAAAATTCTTATCTACCGTTTGAAATGAATACAATCAGGTTTACTTAGCTGACTGTACGCATACCACTAATGTCACTAATTACACACAGAGGAGCTGAGCTCTGTGACTTGCGGGCCCAGTGCGGTAATTTGTGCACCTGTGACTTTTACTAGGTTGCTAACCAGACATACTTATATATCCTCAAAGAAATTATTTTAGTAAAGGTTTTTGGTTCTATTCAGATTTTTAACCGAATAAAATGGATAGCGGTAGTAGCATTAGTGGAAACATAAATGACGTGGTTATCTAATATACTCGGGATCTTCCCAACACAAGTGTCTTTTGACTACTTCAAGGGAAATCTCAGGTTTTTTCTTGCTAAGTTTTTTGGAATAGACGTTTTTAAGGTTCCGTAGCCGAATGGCAAAAAGCGGAACCCTTATAGTTTCGTCAAGTCTGTCTGTCTGTCCGTCCGTATGTCACAGCCACTTTATTCTGTAACTGCATCACACTGTTGATATTTGGTAGGAAGATTTATCCTGATAACCGCTTTACGATTCTAATACAAAAAATAAAATATAATGATATTTATTCCCTCTCATACATGAAACTAAAACCGTTTTTTTTGTCAAACCTATGCGTGACTATGGGGTGTCTATGGATAGGTCTTTTAAAATGGCATAGAGGTTTCTAAAAATATTTTCTTTTAAAGGCTAACGCTTGATAGTTAGACGCTTCCAAAGTGGTAAAATAGGCGTCCCCCCCCTAACTTCTAAACTAAGCGAGTGTAAATTTTGAAAAAAAAAAGATGTAGTTCTTGACAAAGACTTTCAACGAAAATTGGTTTGGATGGGATCGAACAAGCAGTTTTGAGATATAGCACATTTTCAACAACCGCAAACAATACTTTGTTCTTCATACAAACATTATGAAAACGAAGTTATTGAAGATATATTTTGCTGACAACAAAATATTATGGTATTTTATCTAAGTGGATTCCTTATCCAGTTAAAGTTGGCACGGAACCCTCAGTGTGCGAGTCCGACTCGCACTTGGCCAGTTTTTAGCGATTATTTTGGCCATACAAGTTAAATACAATGATGTAATATTATTTAGTCCTATTTTGGTCAGCGACAAGCGACTCAGGGGTGGTTATACAAACGATACTGATGTTAAAAAATTATATATATTTTTTCAAATACATTTTACCAAATGTGAAAAATTATTTTGGAGATAGAACCTTAGAGAAGCGAATACCATACCTTCTTAATAGTTCGACGGAAGACATTCGTCGAGAAAAAGATAAGAATAAATTTAAACGTAAATTAAAAAAAATATTACCTCAGCACTTTGGCTACATAAATATTACTTGTAAATAACTTTAAATGAGACTCACTTGATCCTACAGACAAACTGTGTAAATAGTTTTGTGGGACTTTGTTTATAAAATGTACCATGTTGTTTTCATAATAAATAAATAAATACATAAATAATCAATTTATCTATTTTTATTTTTATAAAAATATATTTTTCGATGGAAATAACCAACTAAATCAATTTCTTATTGCGATAACAGTTAGCAAGTCAAAACTAACATCACTAGGTCGCCTCTTTGTAGTTTACTACGGCGGAGTATTTCCTAGAAACGTGCGAGCTACGCATGAGAGTGCGAGTTTCGCCATTAATTTTGTTTTTTTTTTTAAATGTTGTAAAGAGGTTTTCTTTTATAAAACTTAGAAAGAAGAAAAAGAAAAAACATTTGTACCTGCATCTTGGATGTTTAATATGTATTTAAGTATTTATGGGAGACGCCGCCCCCGTCATAATCGTTTTCTGGTATACGTAACACAAGGAAGAAAATTCCTTAATTCGAGACCACGACAATTGGTGTGTTGCCTGGCTCATATTTATTTATAGATTTTATAAAAAAAGTTTTATTTTAGAATAAGCATAACTTATATAATAATCCCTGACTAGGATGTCAGTGACCAAAACAACACCCGGTATTGGCAGTACTTATGAGTACGGTCTAAACTAAATTAGTGTAACCCACACGAAAAATGAAGAAAATATAAAAACAGTTAGCTTTTCAAAACGACTTATACTAATTTAAAAGATTGCGACAATGTAATTGTTTACGAGCAAATTTAAACACTATTGTTTGGCAAAATGGTTTGCCGGTCCTTTGACCTGGATCAAAACTAAATTAGCCGTCGGGGACTAAGAGTTAGTTAGGGCTATTGTAATTCAGAATTAGGACTTCTGATTATTCAGGCCTTAAAGTTGATAACAGTTCATAAAACCTAGCACATACCTAAGCTAAATAAACAAAACTCAAACCTTAACGTCACAAAGTCTTTGTTACCAACTTTTAGGGATTAATGGTTTAAATTGGTGCAACAGAGACTTAGAACACATATACCTACAGCTTTAAGCATATATACTACCAAAAATTTGGGCCATTAACTTCAGATGTAAAATAAATATCTATACACTATCGTAACCTTTCACAGTTCAAAAAAATCCATTGAAGTCATGCCCCAAGCACGTTATCGAGTCAAGCTCGCGATTAGAGGAAAAATATGAATCCGTCGCCAAAAAAATGTCGGTGAAAAATGTGAAAAGGAATTAGTCAGAGCTTTCTTATGTAGGAAATTTATAATCATATATTTCTTAAAAGGCCTTAAGCTAACCTAAATTATGTTAAGACCCCATCAAAATTTGTTTTTTTAAAACTAGTTGAGTATTTTGAGGAGTTGGAACCTTCCTGTGTGTGTGTATTAATTTCATTTTAAGTGACTACATGATTCTTAAGGAACAGAACCTTCAGTATTCTTTTTGTTTTGCTGGAGGTGGTATATTAATGTATTGAGTACACAGGAAGATACATCATTATAGTAACCTAATAGTATAAAAATTAATTGAAGTAAGCAAACTTTTTTAACCATTTCTCATCATTTATTCATGCAAACTAGATGGGACTACTTTAATGCTTATAAGTTAATCATAAATAAGAACCTATGGGCGATTTTACTAGCTTCAAATAGGAGTAATCCGACTTAAGATTCGTCAAAGTCAGATAAAGGATATTCGTCGAATATCATACAAAACGTCTAATTTGAAAATGTCACCTATTTGACAGCAATTTTTTTTTTAGTATGGGTTCGCTCTTGACTCCAGTCCAAGCCTAATGCGACTAAGACGAAGTCGAAGATGAAACGAGCTCGCCCAGAAGAAGCCTGTTCACTCGAATTTTGAAAAGATTCGGATTGTAATCCCTTGGAAACACCGACGCGGGCAGCGAGTTCCACTCCTTTGCCGTGCGCATTATCGTCACCTATTAATCTTATGGCTCTGCGTTCCACTGAGTCAAGTGCTTCAAGCTGGTACTTGGCGGATCCATCCCAGAGGTGACTGCAATACTCCATGCAGGACCGGACTTGCGCTTTGTAAAGGGTCAAAAACTGTTCAGGCGTGAAGTATCGCCTCACTCTGTTCAGGATGCCAAGTTTTTTAGCAGCAGTTTGTGCTTTGAGCTCAATGTTGGGGCCAAAATTGAAATCAGCCGACAACTCCATACCCAGCAGCTCTAGATGGTCGGTGACAGCAACAGGCGTGCCCCGGAAAGTTGGAGTATGTAGGAAAGGACTCTTCTTTGCCGAAAACAGACATACTTGAGTCTTTTTGGCGTTGAATTCGACACGAATATTTATGAAAACGTATTTTTTTAAATATTTGCTGTCATTTTTCGGACCTTTAATACCTATTCGGTCGGATAAGTCCTATTCGACGATGTTAAAATCGACTCTGAGTTTCGATTGTACCAAAAGATAGAAAATACTGGTCGAATATGATACAAAACTACTAATTTGAAATCGTTAGCTATTTGTCAGCAATAGATTCTTATACAAGGGGAGAAAGTGACCCATTTCACTGGAGGTGTTTCATTTCGACTGTGAGGAAAATAAATAAATTTTGCTCTATGATTGTAGATGTGATAATGAGGTATTATGTTGTTTGGCGAGAGATGAAACCTTAAGCTTTTACACAACATTACAGTTTATTTACTTTCGATAGAACGCAAGATTCTAAGAACTAGTATCGGTGCGAAAGAAAACAGAATTATGAAATATTTCAAAGCAATGTTAAAAACATCGATCGAATTTTTTTCACAGACAATAATAATAGTGAAAGAACGCAACTTTAATCTTGTCACGAATACTACCATAGGTCATGTCAAATAGTAGATTCAATTTTTTCTCATGAGATAGCGCTAATATGACTGACATCAAAGGTAAGAGTGAGTAAGAATATTTTATGATCAACACCACCATTCTGGTGAGTCGCCTCCACCTGCTTACTAATCTGTGCAATAATAGACAAAACTAAAAAAGTATAAAAACAAAGAAAAAAAATGCCAATGTAAAATGAAAATAAAAGTGTCATTATGTATGGCGGCACCCAAATATTTTAATTGTTAACTCCATAATTGTTAAAAATTTGACCAATTGTATATTTTTTAAATCAACGATCATATTCAACAAGTTTTTCCATGTTTAGCTTAGAAAAAAAATATGGAAAGATATTTTATTTTAATAATATGATGTGACTCAATTATTTTTGACTCCATGTCTGATAATAGCCATTAAAACTATCCTAATTTCCACCCTAGGGATGGAAAAGCTATTTTCCACCCGGCTATCTTCACATGAAAGTTAAATTTTCCGAATAGGCGAGATAAACATTTCATTTTTCACATCGGATGTCTTATCTGATGTGAAAAATGTCATTTTCATCCGACGAAATAAGTATAAAATGACTAATTTTTAAATGATATTTACATATTTGATTGCTGACAAAAAGGTGACGTTTTTAAATTAGGCGTATTTTCTGTTCTCATAACTTTTGCGATTGATTAACATCAATCTGAATACCTTTAGGTTACTGATTTCAATGGTAATGTTCAGAATGTTCTATTGTATTACCTATGTAGAGTTACCCCAGCTTTTTGCTTTCAGGATCTGATTCAGTGAATGTGCTTTATATTTATAAATATATATTTCATAAATACCTATTGACTTTATATTAACAGTCATAAAAATGATTTCATAAAAAATCCGTCATCCTTCAAAAACAAACACCAAAAGGACTAAAATAACGCTAATAGGAAACAAACTCATTTTAAATCAGTGCATCAACATAGATTGCTGCTCTTCGTTTAAGTTGACATGATGTCAACCTAGCGGTAAGACAGAACGCTGTCAATCAGGTCAGTGGAAAAGCTAGAGCGTATAGTGTTGCTTTTCGTTCCTAGCACGGTCATGGTTGGTACTGTGGAGTGGGAAAAATATTTATTTATTTAAACTTTTTTGTAATGTTAGTTGTGCAATTGGCGGACTTAATGCCTAATGGAATTCTCTACCAAACAACCACCTGGTAATGCAGAGAGTTTAATCAGTGGCGTAATGTTAATAATAAGTGAGAAGAGTGGTACAAACACCAGAAGTAAAATACACTAACATTAAGATACATACTAATATTACACAAATATATCAAAGGATACATAAGCAAAAGACTAATAAACATACATAGAATACATATACTTAATAAATACAAAATTATGAATGATAAAGGTAATGATAATGACGACATCCAAAAAACATAAATAAAAGAAAATTGTTGTTAATTCTGAAGAGAGCCAAGGTTAAGATAGTGGGTGCAGAGAGACATTTTAAAAGTAAATTCGTTGGGGGACATTCTGATTTCATTGGGGAGAGAATTCCAAAGTCGAATCGCAGAGATGGTGAAAGAGTCCGACATAAAGCCGGTCTTGATGTATTAATAGATGATGCCGTAAACCCTCCAAGTGTGTACAAGTATTAGACCTTTTTGCTATCATTCCGTGTATACAGGTCTCAAAGGAAGGTCCTAATGAAGGTCGCGGCACCGTTCTTATCTGATAACGCGCCCAGCATTAACTAGGAGTTATTGTAAAAGTTATTGTTCTAATAAACAGGTGTGCTCTCCCGAATACTGATTACTTAACCCTTGGGTAAAAATGTTCACGAGATTTCACATCATTTGCGGTGAGGGAGAACTAAAAAGTTTGTTTGTAGGATTTGTTCAGTAACACTGGCCTTTATATTAAAGGTTTGAATGTTGTATCAATTTTGGGACATGTTTCTTTTACCATTGCCATTACGCTAAAACTAAGTAATAGAAGCGTAAAGTGGTGTGTTTCGTGAGGTTTGCAGATTTGAGGCCCAAAATGAAATTTATTTGCCTAAAACACGGTATTACATAGGCCTTAAAAGTAATTCTATGTACACTTATATATGCGGGAAATAATGCGATCGTATAAAAACATAAATACCTTGTGTGTATACGAGGGTCAAACTGAAAGTTCTTAGAAAATCAAAAACTGATTACATTAGCCAGTTATTAGTTTTATTATATTTTTTCAAAATATTGTCCATTGACGTCAATACACCGCTGCATGCGATGGAACCACTGGGAAAAGCACTTTGCCCACTCGTCCTTAGGGGTCTCTTCAATGGCATCGCGATACTAAGCCACCGCTTCTTCAGCATTCATAAACCGCTTTCCTTTAAGTTTTTCTTTAATTTTTGGAAATAAATAAAAATCACAAGGCGCGAGGTCGGGGCTATACGGCGGGTGACCCAGTAATTCAACGTTTGATGTCGCCAAATAGTCGATCGTTCGCTTGGCGGTGTGCGACGAGGCGTTGTCGTGGTGAAGGAGGATCCTACTGCGAGGTCGTTTCTATCGAACTTTTTCCAAGACAAGTGGCAAACAATTGGTAGTGTACCATTCTGCAGAAACTGTTTTTTGATCCTCTAACACAATTGTTGCGAAATGACCTATCCTTCCAAAGAACGAGGCCACCATTTTTTTTCCCGCACTTCGATCTCTCTTCACTTTAGTTGGCAACTCCTCGAAAGGAAACACCCACTGAGCAGATTGTCTTTTGGTTTTAGGATCATAACAGTAAATCCAGCTTTCGTCACCTGTTAGTATGTCGAACACAGCATTTGAGTCACCTCCGTTAAATCTTTCAATCATTTTACGGCACCAATCCACACGATGGAGTTTTTGAGCCTTAGTTAAATTATGAGGTATCCACCGGGCGCAAAGCTTCCTGACCGCTAAATGTTCGTGGAGGATTTTGTGCACTTGACTCATACCGATGCCTAAGCTTGTCCGAATCTGCTGATAGGTCACTCTTTTGTCAGTCTCTATCATACACCGCACAACACAGATGTTATTTTCAGTCGTCGCCGTAGAAGGCCGTCCCTCACGTACATCATCAGTGAGATTAGTGCGACCACGTTTAAACTCATTAAACCAGTTGTAAACAGTCGCACGAGATGGGGCTTCATCGTGAAAGGCCAATCGTAGTCTATCATAACTTTCTTGTTGACTTAAATGACATCGAAAGTCATAAAAAATCATTGCACGAAAATTTTATCATGTTAAATTCATGTTGACGTGACACAGACAATTTTCAATTTGCCGCCAAATCGTAAAACAAATGACAAATGAATGAAATAAATACTCAGTAATATTGGCAAAGAGTTCTATTTTCAAATTTTAGAATATTTTTTTTATTATATTGTTTATAAGTGGCCAGTTCTAAGAACTTTCAGTTTGACCCTCGTATGTTCTATGTGCGCAGGACGTCCACCAACAAGATGGACAGACGACCTTATAAAGATCGCAGGATCAAACTGGATGCAGACCGCTAGTGATCGGTCGCTGTGGAAAGCCGTGGGAGAGGCCTATGTTCAGCAGTGGACGTCCTTTGGCTGATAATGATGATGATGAATTCTATGTTCTCATGTTTTACCATAGTGCGGCATGCACATTTTATTAGTTTTAAAATTTCTGCACCTACAGAATCAGATCCGAGCGAAGCATGGGCTTCAATTATTTTACTGTGCTGTCGTTCCGAATAAAGTTCTGCGCAGTTGGATCGTCAGCACGGTAGCTCAATTAGAAAAAAATAAGCTCCCGGTTAGCCAGAAGATGTGGGTTCGAGTTCCACCCGTGCGCAATTTTTGGTTTCTTATGATATGAATACAAAAATATGATTGTAGGTATATATATTCTAAACCATTACATGGCATGTTATTGATCGTTGCTTAGCAGATACCGTGAAATAGTAGATTATTCACTATGGGAATAAAGTAATGTCTTACGGCATGGGGGCCATCTTGAGTTACGAGCGTGAAAAGATTATTATTTTGACTCTCAAGCGAATCGAGGAAGGCAATAAGTTTTACTAATAGAGGTAATAAAAACATCTTGAATGTAGCGATGGTTTTAAGCTGGCCCAAGACGCAGACTACTTTATTCTTGTGGTGAATACTATGCTTTTCGCTTCTCCTTGTGAGGCAATTTATAATATTATCTTCTTAGGTCATACTAATATTTAGTTGAACGCATGCAAGGCGATCCATAAAATCACAAGTTACCATTTAATATAAATATGATTCAGTTTAGTAAGTATTTTGATCTGAAAGAAACTGCCCGCCCACCTTTTTTACAAACGTAATGATTACTTGCTCAGTGGGCATCAAATCAAAAAGATGTACTAACAAATATTTTCCTTACCATTGTGATTGACATTCCCTAAGACAAAACATTCATTTTGTTAATGAGATTAAATAATAACCTATGTTATACAAACTATTTATTTATTTAAAAAACAATGACAATTTACTTTTTAACTTTCTATGATAAAAAGGGCAATAAAATAAGCAACCTTGTAGTATGAGAAAATTAATGAAATCAGCGGAAATAATTCGTTTAGTTTTGAAAATCACTACAGTTATTCCTTGTGATATCCAGATGATCATATCGAAAGTCCTCACGGGGAGGGGGGGGGGGTTTGGGGGGTGAGCTGAGGGCGTAGGGGGGGTCAAAGGACGTTTTTTTTAGGTTTTTGCTCATAAGTCAAAAACCTGCACAAAAGCATCACGGTTACTTTAAAGAAAATTATGTCCTATTATTATTATTTTTACGGTCGGTACTTTAGAAACTTACTTAGGAAAATAACACGGCTCGAACACCCGACACTATTCTGATTCAAATACCTGCTATTCACAGATAATTATTACTCTTAGCTGCTATTATTACAAAACGTAGACTATTCACTCTTTCCACACGTTTTTTATGAGTGCGTAATATCAAAGAGCTACGAGCGATAGGATGACGCTATAATTAGGCAATGCAAATGCTTCTCTTCCCTTTCTTACCTGGTTAAGCTTTTTGAGCAAAAACCAAAAATCAGGGATATAGCCGCCATCTTCTACAATCCAACATCAACATCTTAAGAAATAGCAGAGTCAGGAGAAAGGGATGTTTTTGACGATGTATCGTGCAGCCACTGATCAGATTGATCTTAACCGACATCGATGGAAGCGAGGAGCTGATGGAAACCTCGAGCCTGTTACCACTCATGATCTCCAGCTCCTGACACCGTGCTTACGTCAATATTTTGTTGCTGCAAAAGTGGTTGCACTGGTAATTGTGGATGCCGAAAAGCTGGTATCGAGTACAGTCGAGTATGCAACGGCTGTTACGGTTCATGCACAAATGGCATATCTATAGATTTAGTAGAAATAGAAAGTGAAGATCATGATAATGTAGTAGCAGACAATGATTGATTTACTTAAGTCTGTCTAATTATAATTTTCTAGATTTGAATACATTTTGTAAACATACCAATTTCATTTATAAAACCGTCTCATTTTTTATACCTATATAAAGTTGAAAACTCTGTAACCTCTAAAGTATCGACCGTACAAAAAAAATAAAGAACAAATTTAAATGAAATTTTATGTAGGATGTTTTCCTAGAAGTAACTGTAATGCTATTCGTGCAGGTTTTTTACTTATGAGCTAAACTCTATAAAAAAGGGTCCTTTGACCCCGCCTACACCTTTAGCCCCACCCTTGAGGACTTTCGATATGTTTATCTAGATATCTCAAGGAGCAATTGTAGCGATTTTCAAAACTACACGAATTATTTCCGCTGATAGTCCATTTTCGGCTTAATTTTCTCAGGCTATTGTGCACACTGCCGCGTGCATACGACCTCGTCATCCAAATACAATCTCATTACACCACATGGATTTTCATATAGTATTTCGACCCGTGAGCTAAACACTTATTCAAAATCTTTAAGAGAGTGCAAAAAAGCTGTCACAACTTACCTTAAATATTTATAAAAAATCTTATGTTTTGCATGCTAATGTATAATTTACAAACACATATACGATCACGCACACACACACACACACACACACACACACACACACACACACACACACACACACACACACACACACACACACACACACACACACAAACACACACACGCACACAAACTCATCTACCATTCTTAAACGATGTACTTACCCTATATTTCACTTCACTTCACTTTTTATTGTTAATTTTCTTTGTTTAATATAGACCTAGTATGCAAGTCTTGTGAAACATTGTGTAAAAATTCAAATTCAAGTGTTGAAAATACCACCGAGAGAAGAGGGTACACTTCTGATACAAGTTTTTATATAAACTTAAAAGAAGTCGTACCAACCCAAATAATGTAATAACTTGTAAGTTGAATAAAGATTATTTATCATTATCATTTATCATTAGCTGAAATTAGTCACTTAAGGTCAAATTATGCGACGTAATATCGAACGATTCTGAGCAAGTGAAGCGAAAAGTCACTTACAGCCCTAAGACATGCAGCTATATTTTTGTCTGTTTATTACTTGACATTGGGTTTAAATACAAGTTATAAAAGTAAGAGCCCTTCTATGAGGATTCGTGGATGATTGATTTGGATGATTCACAACTTGATAATTCACTACTTATTGGAGATACACATTTCATACACATTACTTACAAAATTGGAGCTTAACAACTTTATCCTTCAGCTTTCATCTCGTAACTAATTTCTCACGTCAATCGTTGACATCGGGACTTATCTCCTTTGAGAAGTCCCTAATTTCTTTTCGGGGAAATATTTTCTCTTGTAAGTGTATATCTTGCGATACCTATCTCTGCATGTATAATAATATAGAGTATTAGGTATACTGTAATTTGTAGTCACAAAATTAATTATGAAAAATAGTTGCTAGTTTCGTAGTCATTTACTGATGATCATGCAAATATAATGTAAATAGTGCATAATTACGTGGTACGTAGGTTGAATTTGAATA
The DNA here is from genome assembly GCA_963924145.1 of Pyrausta purpuralis. Taxonomy (NCBI): domain Eukaryota; kingdom Metazoa; phylum Arthropoda; class Insecta; order Lepidoptera; family Crambidae; genus Pyrausta; species Pyrausta purpuralis. Next base: position 30,189,679 of record OZ001643.1, read on the forward strand.
AAACAAACATGATTTTAATCAGTAGAATATTTAAATTTAGGCTATCAAAATAAATGTATGAATAATATATTTATTTTTGCGGGTACAGGTACCTTCCTACCTGTTACATACTTTTGCTAGTAAATGTATTTAATTAAATTGCATTGAAATAAGTTTGTTTAACATGACACTGATTCAGCGAATAGCAAATATGTAAAGTGACACATATACACAGGCTGGCCATAAATACTGTTAAAATTAAAAATAAGAAAGATATTACATTCGAATTTGGAATCTGTCATTTTTATACAATTGCTCATAGTGTTTTCTAATTTTGGCGCCAATACATTTAATTATATTTTGCGATATTAAAATGGAGTGGGGTGATAAAGAGAACCGAATCGCTGAGATTGCATTACACAAAGTTGGTATGGAGCCAAATGCAATTTTTAAAACTCTCCATACGCTTGGTATTAGTCAAATGTTTGTGTACCGGGCTATCAATAGGTACAATGAGACCTTCTCTGTTTGTGACAGAAAAAGATCTTGCCGTCCACGTAGAGTTCGTACGACAAAGGTGATCAAAGCAGTAAGGGAAAGAATTTGCAGAAATTCTGTCCAAAGGCACAAAAAATTATCTCGGTAGATGAAGATAGGACCCAGAACCATGTCACGTATTTTAAAAGATGACTTAGGACTTGCAACCTATAAGAGACGTGCTGGTCATTTTTTAACTGATAATTTAAAAAAGAATAGGGCGGTAAAATCGAGAAAACTACTGAAGCGGGGAGAACGCAAAGGGAGGTCACAGAAAAAAAATGTTTCCGGATGAGAAAATCTTTACAATTGAGCAACATTTTAACAAACAAAATGACCGTATTTATGCTCAACTCTCTATGGAAGCTTTTCGAATAGTCGGCAGAGTGCAACGTGGGCATTACCCGACTTCAGTGATGGATTGGTGGGGTGTTAGCTATGAAGGAGTGACTGAGCCATATTTTTGTGAAAACGGTATCAAAACATCGGCACAAGTGTATCAAGATACCGTTCTGGAGAAGGTAGTTAAGACCCTTAACAACACCATGTTCTATAACTAAGCCTGGTCTTTCCAACAAGACTCGGCTCCGGGTCATGAAGCTCGGTCCACGCAGTCTTGGTTAGAAGCGAACGTTTCGGACTTCATCAGAGCTGAAGACTGGCCGTCGTCTAGTCCCGATCTTAATCCGCTGGATTATGATTTATGGTCAGTTTTAGAGTACGGCTTGCTCAAAACGCCATGATAATTTGGAGTCCTTAAAACAATCCATACGATTGGCAGTGAAGAATTTTCCCATGAAAAGAGTGCGTGCTTTTATTGATAACTGACCTCAACGTTTCAAAGACCGTATTGAAGCCAATGGATACCACTTTGAATGAGCTTTTTATATTTTAAATTGTTTTAAATTTATGTAAAAAATAACACACTTTTAAAGTAATAAATATTATTTGCATTAAAAAAATTGTTTTTCTTTGTGACAATATTTATAGCAAGACTAGGTATATGTAAGAATATAGAGGCATAACTCCTAATCGGAAGATGCACCAGCAGTTGTTTTTCTGATTTCATTTGGACGCTTTAGCAGACAAAATAATAGAGGTTGCTGATACATTTTTTCCTTTCATTTGGGATAGCAAACAACCACACACTGTATCGATTGTACAATAATTTAGGCTTAAGTAACAATAAATAAGTATATAGTCAACACACTGTCCACATATTAACAAACACATATCCAACATAACTCATCGGACTTGATGCGCAACAACAACTAATCAAAAGTTGGTAAGGTGACTGTACCTGTTCATGTAAAGTTTCATACAAGCATACATGTTTCTGCATTGCGTGCGTTCAGGTGAAAATGAGTAAGAACTAAGAAGATAATCTTATAAATTACCTCGCAAATAGAAGCGAAAAGCAGAGTACTCACCACAAGAATTAAGATGTCTTCGTCTTGGGTCAGCTTAAAACCATGGCTACAATCAGGTTTTTTTATAAACCTATTGCTCATCTCTTCGTTCGAGAGTCAAAATTATTATCTTTTCATTTCGCTCGTTACTCAAGATGGCCCCCGTGCCGTAAGACATTACTTTATTCCCATAGTAAATAATCTACTATTTCCCACTATCTGCTAAGCAACGATCAATAACACGTCATGTAATGGTTTAGAATGTTTTGTACACTCACATTGCTATTTTTGTATTCTCTATGATTAAATAAGAAACCAAAAACTGCGCAAGGACGGGACAGGTACAACTGTGCAACTGAAAATATTTCACATTACATTATTCATATGATACATAACTCCTTTTTATGCAAAATACCTGGAAACGTATAAGGAAAACTCTTGATGTACAAATGGCCTGCAGTAATTTCCGTTCCGCTAGTTCTGCGAACTAGGAAACACAATCTTGGTCTCGTATTTGCGTGTTGGCTGCACTGAAATGGAGGGTAGTTTGTGTTTTACCAGTTTTTAATGGCTTTGTTAGTGGCTAGAAGTAGAGTTAAAGCAGCAAAAGTGGGAATAGATGTTAAGGCTTCCTAAGTAAAACAGTAGTACTATAGTATAGAATATTATAAGAAAAAAATACAAACAGGAGTCATGACAATCAGAACTGACGAATACGACACCAAGAAGATTGTATTAAGTGCGGTAGTTAATAAATAGTACATACCAGTACAAAACAAAATACTAGTGTACGAACCCTATCCTTTCAATGATTGGGTAGCTAATATGGTCGTTAAGGATGGTTTAAACAGTGTGTAAAAAAAACCTGTCCGACCCATTAAGGGGTTATTAGATATCGAGATTAGGTTCTATTTGTGTAATAATTTTCATAAAATATTAGAAAAAAAAATACCCACAAAAAAACAATACAAAATTCGCTACATTAAAAAAAGCGCATTTGACGGGCGCGCAGACGGGAATGATAACGCATTTTTTAAATTCCCCCGTTTTACGGTAAATAGGTGCTGAATTTGTTAACTTTGAAGATCGATAAAAAAAGTTTTAATGAATTACGTTATTTTAATACTTGTTTGGTTATGTTATTAAAGCAACTTTATATATAGGTTTATTTTTACATATAGTAAATTTGATTAAGCATTGGCATAGAGTGGTATTGCAGCCTCTATTAAAGTTGTGACATATTTTTTTATCGTTTGCTACTGCTAGAAATCCTGAAGCGTTCACAGTCATTACGTATTAAAACTTTAAAATGATAATTGCAGCCTTAAGCAATGAGTGTGACGTCATGATAATTTATTAACCGCAGGCATCTATTCCATTACCAAGCGACAGTCAGTCATAATTCGTTGCGGTGGCTGAAATATTAATACCGGAAGTGGGTGGTTTGTCGACAGAGGCAGTAACTTCAGTGTTTGTAGACTATAAAGTTTAGTTGAAATATAATGCCTTTTACCATAGCGTTACGCGTTGCGCGTTTTTGAGCGGTTAAGAAGTATTATGTAATAAATTAAGTACTAAATATTTTATTATGTAAAATCGATGGTTAACTAAGCTAGATTATACTTTAACTTTTTTGTTAATAAGTTGGTCGACGTAAACTGTCAACTTAGTGAAGTTACAAACCTAAATGTGGTTTTATGCTGAGTATTCCTACATGTTTTATAAGTTCTTTTTTTTGTTAATAAATAGGGGAAAAAATGTTGTGTTAGTTATGGAAGAGCCTGACCTCCTAGTCTGTATACTACATCAATTAGTTACCTTATTTTTTTTTAAAATTTTTGTTGTGTTTAAATAGCATAAGGCCTATTCCCCCATCGACAAATAAGCGCTAACAAATAAACGAATTACGCAACGACATTTTGTATGAAGCAGAGGAAAGATGACGCTAATAGAACTCTTTCAGCCATCCTAAAAAGTCCGTACCTAAGTTTCTAAAAGCAACACGTTTATTATAACAATCCTTCGATAGTTAATGTTTGAAAATAAATTTCATTTATAAAGACTTTTAGCACCAAATAACTAAACGCTCTTTTCTGAAGGTCACTAAACGAGCATTCACATTACTATTTTCATTTATTATTTGCATTTACTAAACCTTCTTTAACTTCAGTTTATAAACTCAGTTATTCAGTACTTGTTAAATTTTACCTGCGTTCAACGAAAGCATACGTCGATTTAACAGATACTTAGCAAGTAAAATTGTATATATAAGAGAAACATGTGCTTTAAGACACCTTCACGGAAATGGAGAGGTATTCTCATTAAAACCTAAGTGTTGGACGTAAACTTCACACCCTCTAAATACTGCAAAAGTGATGAACAGAACCATACACATAAAAGGAATCCTACTCTAACACGATTCGAATGTAGCCGTCTTTATCACTCAAGCTAAAGCTCAAGCTCGTTGAGAGCGAAAGAGATATCATCATCAGCCAAAGGACGTCCACTGTTAAACATAGGCCATCCCTATATATTTTTACAGCAACTGGTTGCAAATGGTTTGCATCCAGTGTGAACCTGCGATCTTTACAAGGTTGCCTGTCCATCTTGACGGTGAAAATCCTACGCTGCGCCGTTGGTGGAAGGATCTCCAATCTAGAACTTTCCTGTCCCTACGGTTATCAGTTCTTCAGACTATGTGCCCTGTCCATGGCAACTTGAGCTTATTGATCCGCAGGGCTGTCTTTTACCTTGATTCTTCTACGTACCTCCTCATTTCTGCGCATAGCTCGTTGTTGATTTCATGTTTTTTAATGACAGTCATTCTGTTTTATTCCTAATTTTTACTGTTTTGTGTCTAGCGTTCAGCGCCACAGCAGCATTACATTATGTTTTTTTTTTGTTGATAACCATTACATCCGCAACCGCAAGACTAGTGTCTTCGTAATGACATTATCTTCTTCTCTTCTCTTGTCGGGATTCCATATTTTCATGCACAGGGAAATCCCAGTTTATGAATGACGGCTGTTATTATAGTTACATTAGCACTCAAATTTTAATTGTTTTGTATGTTAATAGTTTTACTTTGATTTTTGTTGTTTTTTAATTCATTGATAATTGCTATTTGTTTTAAATACGAGCCAAAATATGAAAACTGCCTTTGTCATTTTATTTACCGTTTTCTTCGTTTTTTTGGCGAGATATTGTTGATTACTTTATGAGGTTGGCAACACTGCCCATACACCATGTTTCGGATCTGAAAGTGATGTGTTCATTTAAAAATATAGACAAAAGCTGACAGAGTAGGGTACTCCGGAACTATTCGCGCGTATAACGTATCGCATTCATCGCGAGTGAGATACAGTCCTATTGTTTCCGAGTTGTTAGCCAGTTGAACCCGTGTCAAAGTAACAATGCGTCGGGAAAATAATGCTTCCGGAACTTTTATTGTTCGCAATCGTGAGGGTGACTTATTGGGGGTATAAACTTTTATTGCTTACCTTAATAAATACTGAATATTACACGAACAACCGATCACGCTCATGCCTGGACACAATTCCAAGCTGGTATGTACAAACAACCAAGTCAACGTAAACACTGCTGTGTCTTATGCAGTTGTAATAAAGGCTAGTTTGCAACAAAAGTGAGTAGCCTGACGTGCTGGCGACTGTAAACGAATGAAATCGGGGATACCTACTATAGTTACACTTTCTGAAGAGCAATAGATAGAGAAAAGGCGATTAGAGATGATGTGTATGATAAAAGATAAAATAGATAATAGATAAAAGGTTTTTTTTTGCAAAAATATTATAGTACGAGCTAGAATCGTACATTGCGACAACCACGGCGTCAGCAACCTACATCGCAGCGGCTGACCGATGGACCCAGCAAGCACCGGCAGCACTTACATCGGCAGCACACAAGCATAAACCTACACATGTTTACATACAATTAAAGCATTGTAAATACATGTATCATAACAGCAATAAACTAGATATCAACCGTCCGTGTATGTTCTCATTTCCCTCCGCTGCGGCCAAGACACCTTTAGCCGTCACTATGATCAGTCTGGTGAGCCTGCCAGACTGGCAACGGGTCCACGCCACCTACCTACCGTTTAAACACAAAAGTATTTTTCACAAATATTATTTCAGGATTTAAATCAACATCTGTGTTTTTTATGTGTTTATGTGGTTTTTTATGTAACGCCTTGTTGAGGGTCACGTTGTGTTAATAAATTTTATTTATTTATTGACCTACATACGTAACAATAAAATCCCAGCAATCGAAGTGACGTGTGGTCGTTACAAAAATGTGTCTCGCTTCCTTAACCCTTTTGTGACCGCCACGTAGCAAAGGGTTAAATCCTTTCCTTTGTTTCAGTAATCGGAACTTGGACAAGATTTGGTTTCCGAGCATAACGCTCTTTGTAGAACCAATAAGAATACAGAAGGTTCTGTATGTATTTTTTTATAATTTGGCACATTGGTTGTGTTCTGTGGTCTGGTCCATACAGAAATGCCTGCATTGCGGTCAACATAATACGGATCGGAGTGCAGACCGCTACCAGTGTGCTAAATCCTATAAACTTCATTGCACAATCTGAAGACGCGTTTACTTGGTGTAGTGGTTAGAGCTCCTGACTATGCCCACCCGCGCGGGTTCGAATCCCGCAAGGGGAAAATGTTTGTGTGATTGTGTGATGAGCACATACATTTGTACCGAAGTCATGGATGTTCATATATTTGTAAGTATTGTGGGAGACGTTGCCTTTATAATCGTAGTCTGGTAAAAGTAACACGAAGAAGAAAATTCTACTTCGAAACCAAGACAATTGGTGTGTGACGCATTTTCATTTATTTAAATAAAAGTTTTAGTACCAGAAACGTGTTAATTTCTCAGACTATACAAATCAGCTTTTATGTGAACAAACTAGGTGTTTTCAAGGACATCCGCCGGGCATGATAAACAGACCATGTAAAGATCGCAGCAACCGGTCGCTTTGGAAAACCGTCAGTCCTATATTTAGCCATGGAACTCCTGTGGCTGATAATACTTGTAGAGGAAGTAAAAGTATTCGAGCAACTATATTTTATGTGAAACCTGCATACTTGGTTATGATACCATAATAAGAGAGTTATCATGAATCGTGATAAAAGTAAAAAAACATATAGATGAAATAAGAAACCAAAAATTTGCGCACGGGCGGGACTTGAACCAGCAACTTTCTGGCTAACCGGGCGAAACGCTCTACCAATTGAGCTACCGTGTTGTCTGTCCGACCTTGCGAAATTTGTGGTTTCTTATGGATACGTCATTATGCATGACGTCTAGCGCCATCTACCCGTCTGTTTATGCAACAGTGGGTCAAGTAGTTATTCTTTACAGAATAAAATCAACTTGGAAATTGATGACGCTTCGCTATCTAATGGTTTAGAATGATTTTAACACTCACAGTGTCATATTTTATAATCATAAAGATGAAATAAGAAACCAAAAGTTTTTGGTTTGTGAGTGTTAAAATCATTCTTCAATTATTTACGTTATGCTTTGAACCAAATCCGTTTTTTTATTAAAGCCCTGAGCCACTTGTTGTATAACTAAAATAACTTGAAAGTGGTGAAATGTCAGCTTTATTCTCTCCTCTGACGGTTATTCTTTTGCTAACGATGTGCAAACTGGATTATCAGAAAATCACCGAACATTTTCCCAGAATTTAATCCGCTGAAGCTTAAACCGATTTTAAGAATAAAGAACAAAATAACAAGGAAATTGTTTCGCTGGAAAGCCTTTGAAATTGATTTGATTTTTCAAACATGATAGTTCTTAGAAAATTCTTGTCTTGATTAAAAACATAATATTTCCTTCGTCTTGATATAAATCGAGTTATTTTATAATTTTAAAGCCTAATATAATATTTTTCCCTCATTGCTTTATAGTAGCAGCTTCATCTCTTCATCGGCTTTCATCATAGTAGCAGCTTTTTGACATGGAGCTCTATTTTTGAATAACTCGCTATTACGAGTGATTTTTATTCGAAAATCAATTAAAAATCAACGAAAATGACGTGAAATATTGACATAGCTACTGACAAAATCGAACTATCATTTTTATTATCACTCTTGTGTGAATTTAATCCGGTTTTCTTTCGAAATCAAACATTAATGTTTCTCAACTGTTTCTGCCTCACGCAATGGTTGACTGGTAGAGAATGCTTTAAAGCATTAAGTTTGCCATTTGTACGTCATTTTGTTTGTGTACTAAAGCATATATAAAAAAATAAATCAACGAGAAGACAGAATCAATCAGAGATTTAAAAATAAGGCCCTGAGTCTTTCTACCTACGTGTTTGTTGACGCTTTGTAATGTAGTAAAATGACAAAAAGTATCTTTCAGGTTCTTAGTAAATTGTGATTAGGGTTGTGGACATGCCCACAGTGCTCGCAAAGGTGTATCCAAGCCTGCATTCTATAAACCTTTAGAAAAATGACTAAAATTTATGACTAAACTCACTGTAACTTTCACAAAATTCTTGATCTATTTAAACTGGTATACCTATCCACAGCTCGAAAATTGATAGCTCATTTATGTCATAATTTTCCGTTACACGCAGTAACCTTCAAAACATCAACACCGCTTCCATAGTTTCCTCAGCACGCAACACTGTTTAACTATCAAACACGTTGTTTGTCCAAACAAATTGATTTTAGATCCCACCAAATCGGCAACCGAATTTACCGAGGAATTGAATGTTTGTATTTACGTAGACGATTGCTTTTAAATAACTTTTCTATTTGGTTCAATCAAAGGTGTTCCGGAATCGAAGTGGAATTTTGTGTTTACCGATTCTGGTATTACATCAGGTATTTAAATTACGAGTCTTAGTAAGGTTTACTCAACGTGTTATGACATTAAAATTGCCATAATCAATACTAAAGATACAAATGTTTAACTTTCGGATATATTTGTGGTCCTATGAAATTGGAGTTTCAAACTTTGCCTATTGATTGGTTTGGTTGTGGAACATTCTTACTGGTTGATTGGCTTGTTTTTTGGATCTGATTTTAGCATATTTTCAGCTGCACCACCTAATGTGTAAACACATAAAATAGCAACTTAAAAAACGTTATTAAACGTGCTGTTAGTGACATGAATTAGGAATTATTATTTCAAGTTTAAAACCGATCGTCTGAAATTAAAGTTTTCAGCTGTAATAATTTTGAAACGCCAATTTCATAGGAGGATTCATTTATTTGATAAGATCAGAATTTTATTTCAACTCATAAAAACTTTAGATCAAAGAAGTCACACATTAAAAAAAAAACGATCAACAAAGAATTTTTGTCTTTTTGAAACGGAACCCAAAAACATAGCAAAACGCTCTATCCCTTTTGTCTGAGCGTGAAGAGCAATCCAGTTAGAGCATTTCTAATTGCGCCTCTACGATCTAGGAACGTTTATGTCAAGATATAACGAGGTTGTTTGGGATAACGGCGCGATACTAAAAGGCTGGAATGTAGCAGCTGGAGGGCGTAATGAGCCATTCCGCAAACCGCCCGGATCATAAATTAGAGATAGAAAAACTATTACGCCCCACGCCTAAGGTTTTCTTGTAATTTTCGCTGTCACACAGTTTATCGCCTTTTCCCACTAAACCGATGGAGATTAATAGTATCTTACTTGTATTGAGAAAGTGGCAAAACTTTTAATAAAAGAAAAAAATATCAAATAAATTGTTTATATAAAAGTTCAGAGAAAACATAGTATGTCATTTGCTGTTTTAAGGTTGATTCTTTTCATAAAATAAAGCAAAAGGAAATTTACTTTATGTAGCATTCGAGAATTCAAAGAAGTAGAGAATTTATCAAAAAATAATGTGTTAAAAGTAATATCACTATTGTATTGAACCTACTGTATTGTAGGTTACTAACTAAACATTTCCATTTTACTGGAAAAAAATATAATATTGTTTGATATCTATAGAATATCGTATGCAACTATTAGCATTAAGATTAGATAAAAGATTTTTTGAGAATTAACCTGATGCACCAGCTATCTTACATCGAGAGGTCGCTGGTTCAGGTAAAACCCGTTTATCTATTCGATTTCAAAGCTTACCCGAGGCTGAATTCGACAAGTAACAAATGTTCAACGGGAAAAGATAAGGATAGAACGAGATTTTGGCTATCGAAAATTGGTAGCGCATTTAAAATGAGGTGATAGTGGAACTTAATGGGAGAATCGAAGTGTGACTAAATCAGGGAATTAGCAGCTACATTAAAAACAAATGCAGGAAATAATTTAATTTGAACACGAATTGTCTACTGATGTAGGCACTTTATTTTTTTCTGATGCAGCATACAGACGTAAAACGGAACGTAAGAAGTAAAAGATGACAGACGAGAGAGAGTGAGAAAGAAGAAGAACTGTCGCCCTGCCCACTGTTGCATAAACAGATGGGTAGATGGCGCTAAACGTCACGCATAATGACGTATCCATAAGAGATCACAAATTTCGCAAGGCACTGACAGCACGGTAGCTCAATTGGTAGAGCGTTTGGCCCGGTTATCCAGAAAGTTGCTGGCTCGAGTCCCACCCGTGCGCAAATTTTTGGTTTCTTATTTGATCTTTATGAATATAAAAAAAATATGACAGTGTGAGTGTTAAAAATACTCTAAACCAAGGAGAAAAACGTTGTATAATATAATAATCAGAGGAAGACGTATGCTGAGTCTTTAAAGTGCTGTAGAGGGAATAAGGTAGGGTCTGATAAATAAAATAAAGAAGTTACTCTACCTAAAAAGAGTCATCTAATTCTCACACTAATAACAATTCAAAATTTCATTCTTACATTGTGAATCTAATAAATTGCATGTATTATTATGAAAACGCGAAAAAGCAGTAGTCATCATTGCAATAACATGTCACTTAAGTAGGCTTCAGCACAGATGTTTCTTCGCAGCGATCGCGAACATATGGCGCTGTCTTGGCACACACTACTGGCAACGTTTACTATCTTGTACTCATTGATTGTGAGCGAAGAAAGCGCTTGGTAGCACATGGCAGCGCTGTTGATTGTCCGTTAAGGATTTTCAAGCAGAATTTCATATACCATAAACACAAAAATTCTAACATACATGGGCAATTCATCGTTGAACACTGAGATCTTTTTTAATTAAGTCATAAATAAGTTTTATTCGCTGATATTAGTTTAAAAGTCATGAAAAGATTGTTTATAATATTGTAATAGCAAATAGAAATGGACTTAATTCCCCACTTAATATCCCGTGTGCAGTGTTTTAGATAACAACCGCCGTAAGAGAAATAGCACATCAGAAGATGTCTCACAGTGAAATGACAAACAAGTACCTACACACATCAAAATAAGGAACCTATACATGCAAATTAAAATTAAGCGAGCCATTTGGCAACATCTGCTTTTAATTTCGTCTGCAAATTTTAAATATTCTATTAGTATTTACTTGGCTGGGTATCCACCATTTTGCTTTCAAGCGCTTTTCTCGACGATACACACCCATTTATTATATTTGCTTGTCATTAGCAAGTACTTATTTTAACAGTTAACTAGAAACTCTGAAGCGCACGTGTGTTTTACAGCATCTCATGTAATGTTAACAGATAATTATATTGAGTTACAGTCAGATTTACATAGCGTCTGAGTATTTTATTACTACAGTTTCCTACAAACGCACTAATTTGTTCCATTCCGCTAAATGTTGTTTTTTGTGCTCACAAAGATTTATTGACAAGTAAAATGCATTTTGCAAATCAATACTGTGCTAGTTTATCTTTGTTTGAGTGAATCTATTTTACTAATATTTTAAAATTAGAACAAATTCGTATGTTTGTATTCAAAATTCGACCGTATTGAGTTCTTTACACGTAAACCTACATAACTACTACTTCTAGTAAGTTAGCACAGGACATTTGTTGTAGAAATAAACAGCCAAGATTCCAGTAAGAAATGTGTCATACAGGTGAAGAAGTTAAAAGAAAACCTTCAAAAAGTGAGTGATGCCTTACAACGACACTCATTACAAAAGACGTTACCAAATTTTTGCAACTCCCTAGTGACACATAGGCATTCAATAAGTCACTAGAGATCTATAAATCTAAAAAGGGACAGAATTAAATTACAAGAAAGAGCGAGAAAATAATGTTAAAAAAACTTGCGCAATCTAAACTTAAATGGAAACTCTACGCGTACCCCTTAGTTAATTGGGAAATATTTAGAACGCATTTCATACTGTTATTGAAAATTTAAATGAAAGGAGTTTTCAGTAGCTCGCTCCGGCTGTGTGTTTTTGGAACGAATGTTATGAATACTCGTGTGGAAAGGCTGTGTGACTTTGGAACGAATGTTATGAATACTCGTGTGTAGAAAATATTGAAAGAAGAGTTGATTTTTTTATACTTTATGATATTTTAAATTTAATCAGACTTTTCACATTCAAGTTCATTTGTTAATGAATAAAATTATAAGCAAAGAGCGTTATATTTATTTTATAGTTAGTATAAATATACTGAAGATGGCTTCTGTTTTTATTAATTTATCTGGCTGATAACGTTGCTTATTAGATAGGGAACATATAGTTATTTTTTACATTTTACTCTATTGTGACTGATAATTCCAAATTGTTGACCAACTTCTACCAAAGCTTTGGCCCAATATCGCCAATAAGTTGGCCATGTCAAGCTGTTACGAATAGTAATAGTTCGATAGTGTCCATTAAAACTTCACTGCGATTTAGGATGCGTAATAAATTGACGTAAAAAGTTGATTTAATTTATCAAACATCATAAGTATCAGTCCAATGTTTTGTTGATACATGTTTATTTATTTTATTTAATTTCATAGAATCATTTTATAAAATTAATTAGACACTTGAGAGGTTTCAAACTCATTTTTTATTTACCAGAGAGTAGGTTTGAATACCTGCAAAAATGAGTCCTTTCATCTCTTACGTTAAAAAAGTTAAAATTAGGTACTTACCAAAGGGCTCTGTTCTGGATTCAGAAGGCAAAAATCTGAAAGTAAAATACACTTAATTTAGATACACTAGCTTTGTATTTTTATTAAAAGATTCTTAGAAGATAAGATAAAAAATATTTTCACTCTACCTCTACGTTTGACAATCTTTATTGAGAAGAAAAAAAAAACACAAAAAACTTTCGGTGGTAACGCAGACTTAAAATTTATGTGGTTTAAAAAAAAATGTATCAAAACATTATTTACACAGACTCAAAGGTAAAATAATCATAACGATTTCTAAGAGTTTGTTGGTTTGAACAATTTATTTACTGAATACTCTGTATAACACACAATAAAGGCTATATTGATTATGATTGAATTAACATCAATGAAAGCTAAATTACAGCTGAATACATCGTCAATACGCATTGAGCATAATTAATAGCCTATTTAGAAGATGAAATCAAAGCTAATTGCGTGTCCTTATATGTAGCGGATTGTTTAGGGGAAGCGGATGGCAGTTGGAAGTAAAAATAATATTAGCTTTTAGAAATATGATTTTACTTTAGAAAACTTGCAGAAAAAGATTTTCTGCACCAGAAGCAATGATTATTCGTCTATAGGTGAGTCCTAAGGCAGTCAATTTCATTATCATGGACCAAATTATTTTACTTTATACATGTTTCATATGAGTAAACGTCTTTAAATCTGCGATTGGATTTAACTGGTCCGTACCAACAGAAGTTCATGTTAATCATTAGTAGTTGGTAAGTAAGGATGATTTAGATGAACCTATTGAAATAAAATATATTCCCCGTTATTAAATTCATCGCTGTTACTTGAGATTCACTCTGTGTGATTAGCAAAACCGAAATATACATGCATTTGAATGATACTTAATATAAGCTTGTTGAATCGTGGCAAATAGTCCGTAATCATAGCAATATCAATCTAACAGTGAAATTATTCTTTGACGCTTTGATCAAAATTAGTGTTTTGCACATACATAATAATAATATCATTTTGTTTTTCCGAGTGTGGTAAATCAATTCAAATTAATTTGTTCGTTTTATTTTTATTTAAGTGTAATCGACGCCCGTTTCGCTCACATCGTTCGCCCAAACTTACGTTTCACGTTTAGCAAGAGTAAATTTATTTTTCCTATCCAGGAGAAAAGTCATTTTATCAACGTCACTATTAACATAAACATCAACCGCTAATCGCTTTACTTCAGCCGCCTTTTCCCGCCTTTCTTTTGACGCCTACCTCCATTAACAGAACATCAACATTAAAAAAAAACTTTCCAAGAAACGGTCAAACATGAAATACTGTCATTAGCGGCAAATAAATGTTATTTGTAAATACTCTATGATTTATGAGTATATTACGACGACGACGACGCGTTTGATGTATTGGTTAGAGCTCCTGACTGTTACGCCGGCCTTCGCGGGTTCGAATCCCGCAAGGGGCAAATGTTTGTGTGATGAGTACGAATATTTGTACCTGAGTCATGGATGTTTAATATGTATTTAAGTATTTATGGAAGACGCACCCGTCATAATCGTTGTCTGCACGTAACACACGGAAGAAAATTCCTTACTTCGAAACCACGACAATTGGTGTGTTGTCTGGCAAATATTTATTTTATTACATACTAGCTGACCCGGATAAAAAAAAATTAGATTTGCCATAAGCTAAGGGAAGTTTTAATCGGAGTATAGTTAAAAGACTATAATTGATCAGCTATCGAGCCGGATGAAAAAATATTAAATTAATAAAATATATAAAGGCTATAGAAAATTAGGGTTGTATGTATTTTTAACGCCACATTATAAAAAAATAAAAACAAAAAAAATTCGTCCAAAAATTTTAAAAAAATAATTAAGGGTTAAGAACCCGTGAAATATGTGATAAACTTAGGGTGTATAAAAAATAGATAGTAGCCGATTCTTAGACCTACTGAATACGCATATAAAATTTGGTAAAAATCGGTAAAGCCGTCTCGGAGGAGTACGGTAACTAACATTGTAACATGGAAATTTTATATATTAGATTTATGAAGAAGATGTATGGTTTGAGGGCATACCACTATTTTGAACTGAGACGCAATACGGCGATTTTTTTTTGACAAAATTCAAAGAAGTGGAAGAGAGAGACAATCACAAGAGAGTTTATGATATCGTCGACTCTTTTTTTGTTTTGCTTTTTTAATCAAGAGCACTAAGGTTTTTTTCACATTATTAAGTATGTAGACATTAGGTCACATTTTTAGCTGTTTTAAAGTGGTATCATCATAATATAGATACCAGAGAGGTAGCTTTTAATCAATTTACACCGTTTTTTAGTACCGTAGCCAAAATGAGATACGAGTATTATGTCAATTTTGTGCATAGCCCGCTATCTGTTAAGTATATACTTATCCCGCTTTTAGGCAATTCTAAAGGCGTTGAGTGCCTTTTAAAACAGCCCGAGACTGGACCACGTTACAAGCCAAGATATTCAGTTTTCAATATAATAGTAAAAATCTGTTGGATGGTCTCGTTTATATGGTTCGTACGAGAAATCAATACAAGTACGTTTTGTTGTTTATGGAACAGATCCTAGATTGCGATATGTTTAAGGTGATCTGAGAAAATAGTTAAAAACCTTTTTAAGAACTCTTCGATAATTCTGTTGGCACAACATTTGAATTACCTTAGTTTTTTAGTCTCGCTGTAGCTCAGATAGTGCGGAAAAACATACAGGTAATGTACAAAATATGAAAAGAAACTTGTTAGTTAAAAATAGCTATTACTTAATCTCAATATATTTTCAAAAGTTAATTTTATTAAAAAATACGTTAATATGAGTTTAAGGTTCACAAAAAAAATATTTTTACTAATTTATATAAAGAAAACTGACAAATAGTAAGCACTTGATAAAACTACATGTCCTTTCTTACTAAAGTGTCCTTTATAAAGGTCTGCAGTAACAACTGGAATAATCTAACTATTGCGTAGCTCTTGCAATAAATAACGATTATATTTTACAGACGTTCATAAGGGATCTCTAAAAAGAACTAGCACAGCACAAAACCTTGTCCCTTATCTAACCGGTTACGCAACAAAGACTTAAATGCACTAAGGCTTATCCCTAAGGCCCTTCAGTATTTATTTTACGACCAACGAAATAGCCCAGCAGTCACGCGAAACAAAAATACCCTGATGGAAAAAGTTAAAAAATCAAGATAATACCAAATTGTACGTTCAAACGGGTATTTAAAATACGTAAAAGCGAAATTACATGATTTGAAACAGTTTTAGTCGGAAAACTAAAATTTTACTCGTGTAGTTTTTAAAACACAAAAGCGATAAAAATTGTAACTCAACATTTCGATATAAAGTTGTATTTGCAATAAATTACATTTATTTCACTCAATATATCACTTTACGTCCTAAATTAAATATCGTCAACGTATACTCGTATTTGATACGGAAATTAAACTTTTGCCCGTAAAATGCGGGTCAGGATCGTTAAACTTATACGTTAAAACGTGCGGGCACCGTAAGCCACTAAAGTTGCCGAGCTGAGCCCGACTAACTTCCCAACTCGAAAACCCACACTCAAAGAACTCAACCCTTGAATACGAAGTGTAAGAAAAAGCCGAACACTTTACGAATTAGGAATGGAGATTGGCAAACTTTTTCGCGTACTTTGTTCCAAATTCAAAACTGTCGCAGCCTGCTTGCGGCGTTTTACAAATCCGCATAATTTCAAATTTAAATAAAAAAATAAGAGTTCTGGCTGGTTTGATTTAAAAAGGGTGTTCCAATTTTGAATAAGGAATGTGACGTACCTGTGACGGCGGCTGCTCTCGGCTGTGGAGCGTCGACAAGTGCCGCGCGGCGGGCTCGGGCCAACGTATTGCATCTGCAAGACCTCAGGGCGATTGATCGTTCGGATTCCTGGGCAGTGCTGCTGAGGGCATGCTTCGGAATATTTCGCTTGTTTATTTATTCTTTTTGCTAAGATATAAGACAGTTGTATTTCTATGCTGTAATAGAAATATATTTTTGAGTCGGACATTGATTTTACATTGGAGCCGTAAAATAAAATACAATTTCCATTAGTATTACATTAAAGATTGCAATATTTTTACTGACTTCAAAAAAAGGTAATTTTTAGCTGATCTAAAATAGGTTTTTATACTTGAAATAGGTCAAATAAAGGCTTTAAACTACTAACGAAACCAAACGTGTGATTTAAAATAGGAATATTGTAATAGAAATACAAACAGGTGGCATTATTAATTTTATATGTCCGTGAGTTTTTATTTCTAATGTAAAGATATAGAAGTATTGATGTTTGTATAATTATTTTATTTACTCCGATCAATAGTGTTTGAAAGCTCTAGTCACAGAGTTATTATCGATATTATCGATTAGTATGTCTATATACAAACATCACTACACAAATATTGGTACGATTGGTCGTGTATCACTTTCAATTTAGCAAGCAAATTGACTCCAAGATTCGGGTCGGCTAGTTCCACAAATAATATAGGTGAGAATACGCCCTTAAAATATGGCGGAGGTTTCGCCAATTTACGAACGGAGGGAAAATATTTATGATTGTCCAAAGCCTTTATACTCCTTTACAATATCCCGAAAAAAAAAACATTTTTCATAATCTTTTAAACTAAATTTATGATTGGCAAAATATATGTTAAATTTCAGGAGTATTAGAACTGTGCGTGACGACAGCTTTACAAACTATAAGCGGACGTTGAAATGACAAATAGCTAGCTGTCATAATTGGCCGAGTGGTATAGGCATACGCCCGGATAGCGTAAGACACGGGGTTCGATTCCTCGTCTGTCACACAGCCAAAGTTGTTTTTTATAAGTGCTATTTGTATTATGTAAAGCCTTTTCATAGCATTATCAAGCTTCTTCGCAGAGAAACTGCGAAATTCATAGTAAAAAACTAATAAGGAAAAGCCTTACTTAACTTTGATGGATTGTTATAGTTTGCTTTTAGTTCTCAAAAAAACTCCTTCAAACTAGCCAACAATGAAAACTCAATATACAGTGCTTGAGCGCTAGAATTACTTACAGGTTTCGCACTATTTCAAGAACACCAAATTCAGTCAACTTGATACTAGCCACATTGATTTACCCACGCAACTGTCACAAATCACTTATTTAAATATCATTCTACATAGCGTATAGCTCACATAAACGCTTGATATCCTAATATCCGTAATACCTATCGTCCGTAATTAAGTCCTCGCCGTAAAAGTCCGAATTATTACAATATCCGCAACGCACGCGCCGAATAATTGGCGCGTTATGAACTTTTACGCCTTCGCCTTAACTATGTTATTGTACGTAGTGGTGGGACAATGTATCGACAAATAGAGCGCTTATTTTATCGATATGATGTATAATCTCTGAATATACAGAATCTTTTTTGTATGATCCTTATATTAGAATTTGTTTATTTCTGTCTGGGTATCATATTTTATCGGTATGACATCGATAGGAAAATAACAAGAAGTATTTTGAATTTAAAAATATGTGCAGTTTTATCTCTAAACATGTGTTATGTATAATTACTACCCATTTATCATTTAGTCATCCGCTAAGTTATCCTTAAATTGTATTTCTTTTCCACCTACTTATTTTACTTTCGCCTAAAACTTACTTTCTACTTCTTCCTTCTTTAGACACTATCTACCATTCGCTTAGTGGCCTCTTTTAACCCTCTTCACTTGTCCCCTTCATGGGCAGTTAGGATCCAGTTACTGCCTTCTATCTTTTCTAAGTCGTCCCCTTGGTCTATTGTATCCATATGGTCTCCATGCTGGGACTTCCCAAGACTGAAGAGTCTTGCTACTCTCTCGAATACGTCTGTCACTTGACTTCGTTGTCTAATTCATTTGTTGGATTTCTATTTCTTAGTTACACCAATCTTTTTTTTTTCTAGAGCTCTTTGCTTTATTCTACATTTTTCTAGAATATCTGTTGTCGTCACCCAAGTTTCAGCTCCATAAGTAAGTATTAATAGAAGTAGAATGCATTGGTTGTAATCTGAGCTTTTTTCTGTCGTGACAGATTCATGCGAAACACAAAACTGAGTTCGGAGTAGGCTGCCCATCTAAGCCCCACTCGTTGGACTATAACATTGATTTAGTTTGCTTCCCAATTTTTATTTCCTGTCTCAGGTACACGTACTTGTTGACACGTTTTATTTATATTCTTCGTACAGTTATCTTTGTCAGGTTTTCACTTTCTGAGGTCCTTGGTCACCTTGGACCATCACCATCATCTTGTCGAGATTCATCTTCAAACCTATTCATAGGGATGCCTCCATCAGTTTCTAGATCATAATTTGTAGGTCGCTTGACGATCTTGCAATCCAAACTATACCATCTGCATATCTTGAATTATAAAATAGTTTTACTAGCATTTGAGATGGTACCGCCTTTGTCGGAGCAATCCAACTTTTAAATACGTCTCCAAAGACCAGTGTCGAAAGTTTTGGATATAGGCAATCTATTCGATTTCCATTAATAAAAGTATGTTTATATAGTTAATATCCTGTGCGTGTGATAACAGTTTTTCGTTTCCTTTCGATTGTGCCGATAATTTAAATATTGGATGGTTTAGATTTCGTGGTACATTTTTGTGACAAAATATGTTGCGTGTAAATTGACGTGGTCATGAAAAGAACCTGAACATAAATACAGTATTTAATAAACAGTAACGTAATCTTTGAATAAGGTCTAAAATTGTACACTCAAAATACAAACCGTGACTGTACTTTCAAATGCGTACTCAAGTTTAGGCTTATGACAGGGTAATAAAGTTGAAAATTGATAGCTTTCTCTTAGAATCACAGTTTCACTACACGGAAAAAATGCCTTTCAAATTAAGCTGCCGTTTAAGTAATTTGTTGATAACTTTACAGTGTAATTAACACATGTTTTATCGTTTTTAGTTTTCTTTGTAACTGCGTCCCGTTATTGAAAATAATAGGCTCTAATATAAAATATATTATTAAAATAATTTATCAAAACCTTCTACATTGACTATTACATCTTATTTTACCAGTACATTGACTCTTTTGCTCCTTCTAAGTCTCAGTCTTTGGCTACACAGTAAGTATTTATCATAAAATTATTATCCCTTTGGAATAGAACGACAAAAGCGAGATGTCACTAGCAGCAAACTGTGTGATAAAAAGAGATGGGTAGCAGAACCATTTTTGGCAGATGTCAAACAGTTCAGAGGCTTATGAAGGCTTGCTGAAAATTTCTCTCATTTGAGTTTTTGAAAATTTATGTGAAATTGTGTATAATTTGAAGAAATATTTCTGTTGAAATATGGTGACTTGATCGGTGATTGATTGTTGTTCATTACAGCGGAATAACCCAACAAATAATCATTCAACAGGTAAATTAGTCCAAACCGAAGCCTCTTAATATACGACTTATATTTACCAATGCGCTTCAAATTTAAAGTACGCAGTTTGATTATGCTATTCTACAAACGTTAATTTACGTAAAAAGTAAAGACAGAATAACACAGGGAATGTATATATGAATATTTTATATAATGAAATAATATTTAGTTTTACACTAGAGCTGCATGTTCAATATTTTGTGTCGGTTGTTTACCATGCAGAAAATTAATATGTTTATCTTAGGAACATTGTTTTTAATCACCTGATCGAAAGGTTATCTCATTTAAAGCTCTTAATGTTACTTACTTATGTTAGTTACTGACATCTTAAATCGGTTTCGTTTGACAGCTTTTACTTGTCCTTCTATTCCGATAGGAATATTAATTTTATGGTATTTATACTTATTTGGTTCTGAAGTTGATGCGAATACTACTATTTGAAATTAAATTCTTTACGAATTTATTTCGCCCACATTTTATTAAAACTATATGCCTGACGTTTTGTGGTCCCAGGCAAGCTAAGGTGTTATTTGTCATTACATAGTTATGAAAAATTTAACTACCATCACTTATTTAAATATTAATTGACGTTTCTATCTAAGTAAAATTACTGTGTCTTGAGATCTTGCAAATGTTATGATACAGTAAACTCTTTCTGTTTTCAGCCTCTTAGCGTTCCATCTACGATGCAGCTGAAGTCAGAAATATCATTCTCACATACTAATATACCTTACCGCCAGCTCCTATAGCTTGCTTTTGAACTGCTTGTTCATTTTGAAATTTACGTCATGCGCAAAATATTTCAAAACTAGCTTGCTCTAATAGACCTCATGGTGTGTGTAATTTTAAACAAGCCCTTAAGCATGTGTCATTGTGACCAGTTCACACGACACAACTCAGTTATGTGAGAACTATCATTTGCTGACTATTGATTTATAGAAACTACTTCCCTGCGTTATTAGAATACAACCTGTAAACATTGTAATCAGAAAGTGCTAATACAGGACCTAACGTCACAAAGGATAAGGAATATAAAATAATGGAAAAATATGGTTAGTACTGGTGCATAATGCATTATAATTATCGATAAATACTTGTGGAAAAATACCTTTTAAGCAAAAGTGGACTAAGGATTGTGACTTGTTAGCAGTAAAAAGGTTTAATAAACGTTGATTAAATTTTGATTTTGTTTTTGATTGACATATTTGACGTGAAGAATTCGTCTCATATCACAGGTTATATATATTATAGATACCCTATATTCTTCTTTTCTCTACCTCAAAGATCATACTCGGTAAAAGTTACCTGCAATAGTTACGATCACGCTAATCGATACAAAAACGAAGTGAAATTATACCTCGGCAAAAAAGGGTCAAATTTAAGCATTTGTTGTATAACTATCCCTGTCACAAGGTGATATAATAAAGTGGATAATATATGCATATTAGTATTCAACCACTTACCTGACGATATAAAAGTGTTAGAGGGTCTGACATTAAAAAAAAATATATCTCAATGGCTAATGTTACATTGTTTCATTAATGTATGTATTCTTGGAAATAAACATTCTGATTCTGATTTTGATAAACTCACTATTATTCTTAATATTGGTAAATAAACATCACTATCCCGAACCAGCTTCCTTGACTAAGCGTCTAAGCGTACATTGTATAGTCAATAGTATCGATAAACGAACATCCCTAGTCCCAGCCTAGTCCCGTCGATGAAGACGCAATTAGTGGTGCGAACTCTTCCTGTGACGTCACGGCTATGTAAATCTCGGGAGTTATAGTTAGGTACCCGCGAATGAATCCCGGAAGAAAGTTAAATGTTGCCGTTGCGTCTTGCTGTTGAATTTAGTTCTTGAATTAAACTATTTAATAGAACTCTAAGAACGAAGGTTGACTATTTACGTTAGTTGAGAAAGTTTAACCTATCTACTACTTGGTTGCAATACACACGTCTTAGCAATTAGAGTTCTAAACACACTGGGTTAAGGATATTAACTGCACGCAAATATCAGTTACATAGTGCAATCACTACATGTAAGGTAACTTTGATCTAGAGGTAGAAAAAAACATCAAAATTGAAATCTATACAAAAAGGATATCCATACACTATCGTCGAGTTATTTTAAATCGTCTTTATCAATGATTGATTTTTATACGTATCTAAAGTTTTATTTAAGCTTTCGACTATTCTTAACTCTAGTAAAAGTTGTATATATTAATGGTTTTATTCACTTCCTGCAATATGGCAAAAGCTTGCAAAGTCACTTGGTATAGAGTATCTATCGGCTTACTCCTTTGTTTTACGAGCTAGCCCAAACAAAAAAGGAAATTTCGCACTGCACCGTACCATACTACGCCATGGTCGTAATAGGAACGTGTCAAACACGAAACTTAACGCAATACGCTCTACCTTGCCCACTCAACGGATCAACAGCGTTCTGTCTCACCGTTATATGGAGTTAGAGTGAGAGCGAGCGAGAACGCATTTTGCCGGTGCCAACACGCTCCGTGCATGGCACGTTACGGTGTTAGGCCCGGTTTTCACCAAAGCAGAGAGGAAAGAAGACGGGAGGAGATGTATTTGAATAAACCAATTAGATTTCGTTATTTTCATATCTCTTCTCCTAACTTTCAATAACCTGCCAGTTTTGCATCACATCACCTCCCGTCTCCTCTTCTCTCTGCTTTGGTGGAAACCGGGCCTTAGTCGGTGACGGAACGAAGTGGGGTAATATTGTCATAGTTTTCAATACAGAGAAATATTTTTTGCTGGACACGTTCCTAGCTCGGTCATGGTATGCTACCGTGAACTGGGCACAATAGCTTTAAATACACATTATTTCCAGACTATCTTAAAAGTGATAGTTGTTCCTTGAAGGAAATCCTTTGCAAACAGCTGAGAGTTTAAACACGGCGAGACTGGGATCGGTCGCAGGATTCCAGGGATTACGCCTAAAACGGTGGACGGATACGCTTCTGGAAACAATGCTGAGGACTTAAGTAAAGATATCGACATACAGGACGTTGTTTTAGTTAGTGACGGGCGACTCACGGGTGGTCGTACAAACGATACTGATGCCAAAATATATATAGAAATATATTTTTCAAACTTACATAATCAATTTAATATTGCGATACAGTGAGCGGATCAAAATTACCGACACCAGGTCTCTTTTTCGTAGCTTACTAGCTACGGCGTAGTATTTCGGGTCAAACTGAAAGTTCTTAGAAAATCAAAAACTGATTACATTAGCCAGTTATTAGTTTTATTATATCTTTTCAAAATATTGTCCATTGACGTCAATACACCGCTGCATGCGATGGAACCACTGGGAAAAGCACTTTGCCCACTCGTCCTTTGGGGTCTCTTCAATGGCATCGCGATACGCAGCCACCGCTTCTTCAGCATTCATAAACCGCTTTCCTTTAAGTTTTTCTTTAATTTTTGGAAATAAATAAAAATCACAAGGCGCGAGGTCGGGGCTATACGGGGGGTGACCCAGTAATTCAACGTTTGATGTCGCCAAATAGTCGATCGTTCGCTTGGCGGTGTGCGACGAGGCGTTGTCGTGGTGAAGGAGGATCCTACTGCGAGGTCGTTTCACTCGAACTTTTTCCAAGACAAGTGGCAAACAATTGGTAGTGTACCATTCTGCAGAAACTGTTTTTTGATCCTCTAACACAATTGTTGCGAAATGACCTATCCTTCCAAAGAACGAGGCCACCATTTTTTTTCCCGCTCTCTCTTCTCGATCTCTCTTCACTCTAGTTGGCAACTCCTCGAAAGGAAACACCCACTGAGCAGATTGTCTTTTGGTTTCAGGATCATAACAGTAAATCCAGCTTTCGTCACCTGTTAGTATGTCGAACACAGCATTTGAGTCACCTCCGTTAAATCTTTCAATCATTTTACGGCACCAATCCACACGATGGAGTTTTTGAGCCTTAGTCAAATTATGAGGTATCCACCGGGCGCAAAGCTTCCTGACCGCTGAATGTTCGTGGAGGATTTTGTGCACTTGACTCATACCGATGCCTAAGCTTGTTCGAATCTGCTGATAGGTCACTCTTTTGTCAGTCTCTATCATACGCCGCACAACACAGATGTTATTTTCAGTCGTCGCCGTAGAAGGCCGTCCCTCACGTACATCATCAGTGAGATTAGTGCGACCACGTTTAAACTCATTAAACCAGTTGTAAACAGTCGCACGAGATGGGGCTTGATCGTGAAAGGCCAATCGTAGTCTATCATAACTTTCTTGTTGACTTAAATGACATCGAAAGTCATAAAAAATCATTGCACGAAAATTTTCTCGTGTTAAATTCATGTTGACGTGACACAGACAATTTTCAATTTGCCGCCAAATCGTAAAACAAATGACAAATGAATGAAATATATACTCAGTAATATTGGCAAAGAGTTCTATTTTCAAATTTTAGAATATTTTTTTTATTATATTGTTTATAAGTGGCCAGTTCTAAGAACTTTCAGTTTGACCCTCGTAGTAGTAGTAGTTCTACTTATTGTTTGTTTTTTCAGCTGTCTATACTGAAAATAACGACATGACGAACTTATAATAGTTAAAATTAATAGAATTATGTATTCACTTTAGAAAATTAGAAGTGTGACAAATTTACACACACTATTTTCCGTGATGATTTAATTTTGTGATGAATATACAATAACCTCTTCGACCGTACTATAGAAACCACTGCCTCCACCACTCCTCTATCAACCACGTCAAAAAACAAAATCTGTTGCAACTCGAGTGTCTTTTGTTTAATATTACAATAACTTAACTGCCTCGGCGGCGTAGAAGTTAGAGAGACTTCAAAGGTACGGCTGCGCCAGAGGTCTCGGGTTCGATCCTCAGGCCGGGCCAAAAATATATGCCAGAAATTTTTAGGGTAGCCCGGAATTTGGAAGTTGGTAGTGTTTCACCCTCGTGCCTCGGAAAGCACGTAAATCCGTTGGTCCTGCTACTGATCTCTCTCCAGTCGTGTCAGATCGCTGTCCAGTCGGGCTATGAGGGTGAAAGGAATAGAGAGTGTCCTGCGCCGTGGTAAGTCGTTGTGACCAGCCACCGAAGTCGAAATCGGCTAGCTAGGAAGACTATATTATTATTATTGCTAAAACCGCGTGGTGGCGGAAAAATGCCGCCAGTGGGTCTATTCAAAAGTCTAAATGTTAGTCAAGCTTGTTAACAATAAATCGCCGGATTACAGACTAACGCGTCAGATTATAATCTCGCGTTTTTACCATATTACAGTGACGTATCAATAGCGAAACCATTTTTTTTTGTATTGTCTCTGGTCTGTGGTACCACCGTTGTGTCTGATTACCATAACACTAGTGCATTAGCTACTTACTTTGGGATCAGAGCAATGTATGTAATTGGTGCCCAATATTACTACGAGTATTACTATTACTTACCTAAACAAACTTAGCAAACGAAGCCTAAACCAGGTAGATCTCTAGTGTTTCAGAATTCGCAACACGAAACCCTCTTATTAGCAGTGAAACAAGAAACCCCAAACAACAGCACTGGTCACAATTTCAACAGTAACCGTAACTTCGGAAACCACATGCACTTTTCAAACGACGCACATTTACACGTTCTTACGCACGTCAAGGTAAACACTGCAGTATCTTATGCATGTTGTAATAAGGGCTAGTTTGCAACAAAAGTGGGTAACTTGATATGCTGTCGACTGTACATTTTCTTACAGTGTGTGCTAGTGCAGTATTGACGTGTGATATAAATGCGTCTAAGCTGAGAAACGTTTGCAACATGTTACTTGGCTAAGCCACAGTGCATGTACGAGTATATTTAAAGCAATGGGAGCAGTAGGTTCGACAGTTTGTACAACGAAGGAAGGTTCAATGAAGTTGTAGTAAAATTTCCCTTACACACTGCGACTTTGAGCATCGATGCAGTGGCGTGTACAGCATTACGAATCTCGAAAATAACACGTCATTTAATTTGGCATCGATGCAGAAGCGCGAATACATCGATGCTAACGCGCGTTGGTATCGCCAATAGTCGCCAATAGTCGCCAATTAGTCGCCAATATACAGTGATTCTGTTCAGAAATTCTTAGGCTAGCCCGGATTTTGGAAGTTGGCGGTGTTTCATCCCCGTGCGTCGGAAAAGCACGTAAAGCCGTTGGTCCTGCGCCTAATCTCTCTCCGTTCGTGTCAGATTGCTGTCCCATCGGGCTATGAGAGTGAAAGGAATAGAAAGTGCACCTGTGTTTGCCCACACACTTGTGCTATATAATATGTCCCGCGCAGTCGGCTAGTCGTTGTGACTGGCCACCGTAGTCAAAATCGGCTAGGGAAACTATAATATACAGTGCAAAATTTGTCAATGTCAAGCTTCTGCATCGCGGCTGCATCGATGTTAACGCGCTGAAGCATCGTCATTGTATCGTTGCTAATAGTAGCGCAAGTGTGTACAGATTGTCATTTTGCGACTGCATAGATGCTAAGGGTCTTAGAAGTTGACAATTTGCGACTGCATCGATGCTGCATCGCGACTGCATCGCTGCTAAAAGATGTAGTGTGTAAAGGGTCTTGTAACTTGATATGTAATGCTAGAATTTTAATTGAAATAAACGCTGACAGATTAGATGATTCCTTAATGTAGTCTTTAAAGGTTGTTTCGGCCTCTTGATTTCACCCGTCATTTTGTGGCTAGGTATTCGAAAACTCTTGTTCAAAACAAAGGATTAATACTTATGAAAATGAGATATAAAACATATTTTTTCCCCTAGCTATAGTATAATATTCCCGATTTTCTTACTGTTCTGTACTGTAAGGTCTCGATGCATTGCGTCTAAAGTTTTCTATTGAATTGGGACTACTTTGTCTCTGTATGTTGTGTTGAAATGCTGGAGACGTTGCAGCAATAGATCTATATTACAGATCCTCGCCTGTCCTACATTAGCTAGCTGAAATTTGTCACTGTTAAACTTTGATTATACTGGCTACTTCTATAATAATGATCACCATACACTCATGAACGTGGGAAGTTTTTCAATTACCTAAACAAGGGCAAATAAATGAATCTGAAAGAAGAACCAATTAGCGGATATAAGCTTGAATTCCAGACATTAGTCATCATCATCATCATCGTTATTAGCCAAAGGACGTCCACTGCTGAATATAGGCCACCCCCACGGTATTCCACAGTGTCCAATCACAAACGGTCTGCATCGAGTGTGATCCCACGGTCTTAATAAGGTCGTCCGTCCATCTTGTCGGTGGACGTCCCACGCTGTGCTTTTGGTCGAATATCTCCAATCTAGAACTTTTCTGCCCCAACGGCCATCAGTTTTTTGCGCTATGTTTACTACAATAATTTGATCGATTCATGTGTTGCCATCCTAGTCTTACGGCGCGCGCTCCTACGCACATCATTTTGAATACTTACCTATTTTTTGTTTGTCTTGAGAA
This sequence comes from Pyrausta purpuralis, assembly GCA_963924145.1. Classification (NCBI taxonomy): domain Eukaryota; kingdom Metazoa; phylum Arthropoda; class Insecta; order Lepidoptera; family Crambidae; genus Pyrausta; species Pyrausta purpuralis. The sequence goes on from OZ001643.1 coordinate 30,217,511, forward strand.
CCCCGTAAAGTAGTTGCTCGCGAGACGTTGTTCCCTTGACACTAACTGACCTACCAGGACTCAATTTTCGCGTGTGTTTTACCCAAGAACTTACCTGAAGACCTTTGTGACTGTGCCTGTGTCCTCGGTGATCACCTGCAACCCTGAAAACAGCTATTGGCGAATAATAGGTGAGTCTTGACGGACAACAAAAATTTCCCTTATGTCTTTGCCCTCCACGTTGAATCCACTGCCGATCTCGAACATTTTTGGTAGCAGAGCGTAGTTTATTTTGGACCTTTGCATAATTATTCATCTTAAAATAACGTAATTATTAGCTTCCACCCTTTTACATACAACGTCTCATTTTTTCATATAGTTTTTCTGATATTTGAATTTCCCTTTTGCACGCGGTAGCCATCTTAGTTCCTTTAAATAACCAAATTCATAATTTATTATAAATAAATAATTGTGTTACTGGGTGCGTGAGCGCATTTTAATTACTTGCATTCCTGCCTATTGTTGTGCTATTGATAACGTTCGCCGGTCCCTGCCGCCACGTGTGTGTGTATGCGAGTTGTTTACTAGTTACGATTATTCCTTACCTATCTTATTCAGTACACATTTTATGAGCCGTCCTGCATTCCTCTGCGTTTTAGAAACTTACGTATTGATTTAGTAAACTTGTCCCATTGATCATAGTCTGAGTATCTACCTACTTAAAATATGCCTGATTCTGAAGCGAGTAACGAGACCGTAAGAGCCTTACTTTACACGGACTCAGCTGAATACCATGAGGCTTTAGGTGAAATCCGTTATGTTAGTGATTGGGTTGATGATTCCCATCGCGTCCTTGAGACCTTTTCAGTTAATCGCATGCGTGCGCGTCTTTCTGACCTCCCACTTATGTGTGATAAGTTTAGGGCTGCCTGTTCGAAGTTGTTAGGAAACCTTGACCCCGCTATTTATGAGCAAGAATATGTCCTAATTAAAAATGAGATGCGCGTTGTGAGGGACAAAGTTGATGACCTTAAAATTAGGTTTGAGGAAATAAAACCTCACCAGTTTGAGTCTCCCCGAACTAGTACGCCCTTGAAGGATAATAGATCCATGATTGTTGACACCCCGGCTAGTAAATTACCTGACCTACCTATACCTAGGTTTGACGGCCGTCCCGACGGATGGATTAGCTTTATAGACCAGTTCGATAGTGTGGTCGACAATCAGCCGACTTTGACCCCAACCTTAAAGCTTCATTACTTAGTTGGTGCCTTGTCTGATGAGCCCCGTAGGTTGATTCAGCATCTTAAGATTGAAGCGGGCAATTATACTGTGGCCCGTGACCTTCTCAAGCGTAGGTTTCACAACCTTCGTGTCCTGGCAGATACGCATATCGCGCAGATAATGATGCTACCTAATATTTCACCAAAGCTGTCCGGCTTACGCGTATCGTTTCTTAACCCTCTTCTTTCAACTTACCGTTGTTTAGAACGATTAGACCTGCCTGTTAACCATTGGTCGTATTTACTGGTACACCTATGCCTTGCGAAGTTGCCTTCTGAATTGAAATCCCGTTTTGAGCGTCGTTTTGGTGATGACCCTAATAAACTTCCAACTTTTGATCAACTTATCACCTTCTTAGAGGATGAATGCAGGCATCACGACAATGTAGGTAGTGCTTTGGTTGTCGATACTACTGCCTCACTTGGTACGAGTTCTACTCGATTCCCGAAGTCTAACGCGCGGTCTCCACCTCCTACGAGGACATTCGTTACGTTTGCTCCCACACCGAAGTGTCACGTTTGTAATAGTGCGTCGCATTACGTACGTGAATGCCCCGAGTTCGTTCGCCTTCCTACACGTCAACGTGTTAATGTAGTTAAAGACGCCCGTTTGTGTTATCGATGCCTAGATAAACACTCAATTTCTCATTGCAAGCGAGATTACCGCTGTAATACCTGCCGTCGTTCTAGTCATCACACGTTGCTGTGTTATGCCGATGACGCCCCCGTGAAATATCAGCGTGAACGCTCCTACCGTGACGTCACAGCCTTACCTTCAAACTCGCCGAGGACGTCCCCGCCGCGAGACCTGAAGGAACGTACTTTCTCACGCACTCGAGCCTATAACAGCCCCCCACCTCGCAATTCCCACAGAGCTTCACCCCCGCGTTCGGGCGGGCGATTTTCACCTGAACCTAGTAGTGATCGTGTTTATCACGCCCCTCCTCCAAGAACTCAGGATGAACGTGCCTTCCATTCGAAACCAAACGACTCTTCACGATTCTGACTAGACAGCCCTTCATCTGTACCTACCTTAACTTCAGTTTCACGCAATTCTCTCGTTCTTTTACCTACGGCCCTAATTCACGTTAAAACTTCGTCTGGGTATTACGCGGAAGCCCGTGCCTTATTAGATACCGGCGCCCAAGGCTGCCTCCTCACCACAGAGTTTGTTACAGACCAAATGAACTTACCTATCACTCCTTCACATGTGCCCGTTCGTGGAATAGGTAATATACAGTCAGTCCATTCTCATGGAACTGTATCCCTTTCGTTTAAGCCTGTCAATTCTAACCTACCTGTGATATCGACTACCGCCATAGTAGTCGACGTGATTGCTGGGTCCCTCCCGGATGTAGATGTACCTAAAAGTGTTGTTATCTGTACCAAGCATCTGCCACTTGCTGACCCCCTGTTCCATAAACCTGGTACGTAAGTGTACTACTTGGGGCCGACATCATTGGCCGCCTGTTGAAGCCTGAGTTGTATGTTTCACCTGATGGCCTAACTGCCATATTGACAATCTTTGGGTTTGTCTTGTCAGGCCCTGTTCCTGGATGTCTTTCCGAATTGGAACCTCCTATGACTGGAGTCTCATTGTCCCAAATAGTGCAGAGGTTCTGGAAGATTGAAGAGGCCCCCCAGCTGTCTAATTCAAACCCGTCGGACTTAGAATGTGAGACATTCTTCAAAGCAACCACCACTCGTGGAAATGATGGACGTTTTATGGTTAGGCTCCCTTTTTTACAAGATCGTCCACCCCTCGGTGATTCTAAGGCCAATGCCGTTAAGCGATTTGGTAGCCTTGAAAGGCGTTTGCAAGGTAATCCTGACTTTCGTAAAAAATACATATCCTTTATGTGTGAATATATGTCCCTTTCGCCATATGATTACACCCGTGAACATTATTTCATTCCCCACCATGGAGTTTTTAAAAGCGTTGGTGGTAAAATACGAGTTGTTTTCGATGGGAGTAGCCCGACATCCAATAAAGTGTCCTTAAATCAATGTTTACACACTGGCCCTAAACTTCAGCGAGATATCTCCCATATCCTTACCAATTTCCGCATGCACGAAGTAGTGTTTGTCGCAGACATTCGTATGATGTTCCGCATGACCTGGGTACACCCTGAGGACAGAAGGTACCAACTAGTACTCTGGCGTGAGGACCCTTCTCATCCTCTCCTCACATACGAGCTTAACACTAATACGTATGGCCTTCGCTCTAGTCCTTATATTGCGATTCGCGCTCTTCTTGAGCTCGCAGAACAGGAGCGGTTGAACTTTCCCCGAGCTGCCGAAGTTATTGAAAGGGATATTTACGTGGATGACTGTCTTAGTGGAGTACCTTGTATTTCTTCTGCACGGGCCTTAAAATCAGAGCTCGAAGGCATCATGGCCACTGGTGGGTATGAGCTTCGTAAGTGGATATCTAATAAACCCGAACTTTTGGATGATTTGCCACCAGACCATTTGCAACTTCCTCACTCGATCGTAGACCAGGGTAACCCTCAGACTATTGCAGTTCAGTACAACCCAGTGAGTGACTCATTTACCTATAACTGTTCCTATGATGCCCGTGACACAGTGATTACTAAGAGAAAGGTATTATCTGTGATTGCCCGAATTTATGACCCCTGTGGCTGGATATCTCCAGTCGTGTTTAAGGCCAAAGAGTTCATCCAACGCTTGTGGCTATCTGGCCTCTCCTGGGATGACCCCCTTACTGAGCCCCTCGCTTTAGAGTGGACTACCTTCATTCAAGATATGACCAAAGTGAGCGAAGTGGCTATTCCTCGTCATATTCTTGCTAGCGGTTCCTCCTCCTTATCACTGCATGGTTTTTGTGATGCCTCAGAGTTAGGTTATGCCGCGGCCGTTTATTTACGCGCAGAGCATACGTCTGGTAATTGCTCCGTCCATCTTGTTATGGCCAAATCAAAGGTTGCACCCGTTAGGACCCGTTTAACAATTCCCAAATTGGAATTGTTAGGAGCTACCCTCCTCTCTAAATTATTACATCACGTCGCTCTTTGTCTGCAAAGATCGTCTGTGTTGACTTCAATCCATAGTTGGACGGATAGCAAAATTGTTTTGTGTTGGTTGAAAACACCTCCCCACCTACTTCAGACTTTTGAGTCCAATCGTGTTTCCCAAATTAATAATTCTCCAACATCTAGTCATTGGAGACATGTTCCTGGCTATATGAACCCTAGCGACTGTGCATCAAGAGGCATGTCTGTCTGTAAATTGGTAAACCACACTCTGTGGTTAACCGAGTCTCCTGACCAGTGGCCTGTGACTGCGGAACCTACCTCGAACAATGATCTCCCGGGCCTACGTTGTTTAGTAGTGTCTGCTGAAGTTCCTCCTCCAGACCCTTCCTTTTTATTAGAGCGGTATAGTTCCTTGAACAAGTTAATAAATGTAACTTGTTACCTAAGGCGGTTTGTATATCCTAAATCCTACTCTTCATTTCTGAGCACTGAAGAGCGTAGAGAATCTCTTTTATATTTAGTAAAAATTCTTCAATTGACATCCTTCAGTGATGAACTAGACCGTTTGGGGGGTGATACCATCACCAACTCCCTAAGAAAATTGAGCCTGTTTTTAGATGACAGAGGCCTAATACGAGTGGGAGGCCGTTTACGATACTCTGACCTTCCCTTTGACGCTAGACACCCCCTGCTTCTGCCTAAAAATGGTAATTTCGTGAGCATTTTATTTTCTCATTATCACCGTGAAAATACTCACGCAGGTGCGAATGCCTTTTTAGCTATATTGAACAGAGAATTTTGGATCCTGTCTGCTCGTCGCGCTATTCAACATGTGATTTTTAAATGCCTTCCTTGTTATCGTCTGAAAGCGGCTGTCTCCCAGCCTCCTATGGGTGATCTTCCTAAGGACCGTGTCACCGCGGCTAGACCATTTGATGGTGTAGGCACCGACTTCGCGGGCCCCTTCTACACCAAAGTTCAGGCCTATAGGAATAAAAAATTGGTTAAGAGTTACCTTTGTGTGTTTGTTTGCCTCTCCACCAAGGCAGTCCACCTTGAGGTCGTGTCGGACCTAAGTACCGAAGCCTTTGTTGCCGCCTTTTCCCGATTCGTTTCACGTCGTGGTGTACCTCACCTTATCCGCTCGGACTGTGGCCGAAATTATATCGGTGCACGTAATTATTTACAGGAGTTAGAGTCTTTTTTATCCCAAAATCAAGCTATTATTGGTTCTGAACTTTCCAAGCGTAATATTAACTGGGTTTTTGACCCCCCTGTCTGCCCCCACTGGGGAGGCCTTTTCGAGGCTGCCGTGAAATCGGCAAAATCCCATCTCAAACGCGTGATAGGAGAAACCCCTCTTACCTTTGAGGAATTAACAACTGTTTTTACCAAAATAGAAGCAGTTTTAAACTCGCGGCCCCTATGTCCACTTTCTCCGGACCCTAATGATGACGAAGTATTGACGCCCGGACATTTTTTGATTGGTCAGCCTTTAACCGCTTTACCTGAATACCCTTATGAGAATGTTAAGCTACATCGCCTTACACGGTTTCAACTGATCCAACAAGTTACGCAGCACTTTTGGTCTCGTTGGCATTTAGAGTACTTAAATACCTTACAGGCGAGGAATAAGTGGACAACTCCTTGTAATCCTCCCCAAGTTGGCGAACTAGTTTTGATAAAAGACGACAACCTCCCTTTGCAATGGCGCCGTGGTCGCATTGCCCATTTATACCCTGGAAAAGACAATATTATTCGCGTCGTTGATGTGAAAACTCCCACAGGTATCCTTAAGAGATCTGTGACGAAGCTGGTTCGTCTTCCAATTAAGTAAATAACCTTTCCTTTTACCCTTCCTTTTCTTCTCGTAAACACTTAACGTGTTTAGGGCGGGCGATATGTTTACTACAATAATTTGATCGATTTATGTGTTGCCATCCTAGTCTTACGGCGCGCGCTCCTACGCACATCATTTTGAATACTTACCTATTTTTTGTTTGTCTTGAGAACCCCGTAAAGTAGTTGCTCGCGAGACGTTGTTCCCTTGACACTAACTGACCTACCAGGACTCAATTTTCGCGTGTGTTTTACCCAAGAACTTACCTGAAGACCTTTGTGACTGTGCCTGTGTCCTCGGTGATCACCTGCAACCCTGAAAACAGCTATTGGCGAATAATAGGTGAGTCTTGACGGACAACAAAAATTTCCCTTATGTCTTTGCCCTCCACGTTGAATCCACTGCCGTTCTCGAACACGCTATACCCACTGCCACGAGCTTACTCATTCATAGGGTCCGCTACCTAAGTTTTTCTACGTATCTTCTCGTTGCTGATTCGATCTCGTAGAGAAACACCGAACATAGCCCGCTCCATCGCTCGTTGTGTGATTTTGAGCTTCTTTATGAGGCCCATAGTTAGAGACTACGTTTCGGATCCGTATGTCATCACTGGTAAACACACTGGTTGAAGACTTTCGTCTTCAGGAGCCAGACAATAGTAGGGTTATTTAATTTACTTATTGAAACTGTGGAGTAGCCTAACACTTGATGAGTACGATTAATTCAGGAAAAGGTACTAACAAACTGTTTAATTTCTTTCCAAAACACCTATGTAGTTTTATTTTGGATTGGAGTGGCGACCATTCGAGCAGACGTCCACCGATATAAAAGAAAGACCCTGTAAAGATCGCGGGACCAAACTGGATGCAGACCGCTTGTGATCAGTCGCTATGTATCGGGAAGAGTATGTTCAGCAGTGGACGTCCTTTTGGTGACAATGATCATGATGATGGTGACTATTATTTTGATATGACGATCTTTGATTTGGTAAAAAGTGATTTTAGTTTCTTATTTTCATTATTCGATTCTTCAATGATTGAACTGGGTATTTGTTATTCATTAATCACATCTTGTCAGAATCAGGCTGTATAGAGAAGTTGGCTAGTTTTGCCGTCACAAAACCTTGCTAAAGAAACTTTATAAAGCCGTACTTATCTCTTGATCTTTCTTGAACAAAAACTTCGTACTGATTAGAAGCCAGATGAAGGAGTATGGAAAAACCTTTGAGAGTTTATGAGCTTATGTTATTTAAGGAATTATTTGTTTATAACTTACTACCGGACCAAGTGAACTTTGTATCGCCCCCAGCCCCGTCTCGTACCGGCCCCATCCCGCCGAGCCCCTTAGTTATAATAGTTAAGCAGTCTCAGCGAACATTATTTTACCCCATCCCACCCCATCTCCGGCCGCGTCTAACGGGATAAAAGTATATTATGTCCTTCTGCTGGTTCTGAGCTACCTACCCACCAATTTTCACATAAACTAATTAGCAAAGATCTTCCATAAAAGATGCATGCACTATGTTTGTGGATAAGGTAAAATTTAAACATGCACATGTAATGTGTAATAAACTACACAGATTTTTTAAGCTTTTGCACTTGGCTTACATGTTATGGTGCTCACTATAAATTATTACTGCCATCCACCAAGAACATGCCACCACCATTCACCATAATTGTCTATAGTACATGTGTAGAAGCTATTACCCATATTAAAATATATCATTATAAATATAATTATAAAAAATAGATTATTTAAAATGTGAATATTTGTCACACACCTCACACTCTATGCTTTTCTTAATCAAAAATTGAGCGCTAGCACCTTCATGGATGGCACTATCTATATTGACATTTGATTTGTTTTTTTATGTGCATTCATTTTACTAAATTTATCCAATAATACATTCACCCAAACATTTCACTATAAATAGTAAATTGTGTAATTATAACCTCAAATTTTGTTAGATCTGTGCTATGCTTTATAAAAACAATTATTTACATATTGCAGTGAAAAACATGAATGGTATTTTAAAAGCATTTATCACAAAAACATAATTAAAAAAGAAACATTTATGTAAGCAAAGCGAATGATGTTACTTGATATTCAGTCATACCACATTTGGAACAAACAATATTTGTATCCATATTTTGAAAAGTGTGATGATTCAATTATTTAATTAAGACTCTTAAATTGATTGAAATTAATTTCAGTGGTAAGACTGATTATTCACCTTTAAGGTGAATGGCATATTTCTAGGAGAAATATCTTGGTACCATATCCATGTTTAATTAGATCTGAAGCGAATGTAAAGAAAGTTTGTGCGTTTCTTATTTATTATTTTTTCTATTATTTTATCATTGCAATAGTTAATATTATAATGTTATCCATTTTCTGGAGCAGAAAAAGTTAAAACCAGGACTGACAAGCGCAGAGCAAACTCTAAATAAACTATTCATTTTAAAGGCTTCTGAAAACTATGGGAGAAGCTTATGATTGGCAATCAGACAACCTCCATAGTATAGTGGCTAAGCACGCTGGTTTCAAGGCGTCGCCTTCGTATTTCAGGTAAACTAATTTTAGATGCACGCATTTTGGTAAAAACCTTTTCCTTGGTGTAACAAATATTGTACCTATAGTAAGTAGTGAAAACCGCATCAAAATCGGTCCATCCAAACGTATGTATGTATGTTTGTCGGCGAATTTCTCCAAATACAAACATACAGGTCATTCTGAGAACCTCCTTTTTTTAAGTCGATTAAAAATTATGTGAATATGGTGGAGCCGTACCTAGAAAGTTTTGATCCATTGCGTCGATTCCATCCTTTGAAAGCTCCAATTTACTTTCAGTCCTTCCTATTGCAAATGCCACATTTGCTTTCAACATCACGGCGTATTGTGTCACCATGTGTCGTCACCACATTACAGAGCTATGGGAAAAATGCAGGGCGCTCTCTATACGCCTGGCCAAATGAACATGCGTGTCATGTAGCGGCAATATTTTCCGGACATAGAGTTAGGGAATACTAGAAGTACCAAGTTATTTGCGCACTTAACAAAAACAATTGCCTTTACATGATATCGATTTATTCTGATTACAACGTCAAAATCTTTTACGAATACATACACAATAAGCATAGTTTTCCTACTGCAGTATTTGCATGCTGTAACGTTATCATGAGTTTATGACGATTTTACTCACTAGTGACGACGTAAAAAAGTATATGGAAAATTACACAGCGCCTCTAGCGGTCACTGGCAGAACTAAAATTTTCCATAAAAAATTTACGTAGTCGCTAGCGAGAAAATCGCTGTAAACTCATGGTAACGGTACTGTTCTTATGTCATGTCAAAGTATTTTTGCTGTTAAAACTATGGGAATTTTGTAAACGACAAATTAAGAAAACACATAAAAATGTTGTAGATTCTACTCAATTAGGTACACAGCATCCTGAGCGTTTTTAATCCCTCAAGCGTATGTAAACGAGACACAATAGATATTCTATTGTTAAGCGGTCTCATGCGACCGCTCGAGTGTTGAAGCGGACCTCTAGTATCATTAATACCCACTTTTGTAGAAATGTGATACGATGCGATCTCAAACTATTTTAAAGTTTTTTTTATTATTTCTGCTTGGACTATTAGAAGGACACATTTGGTGTGTCCAGAAAAGTTTCTATATCTTTGATGCCATGAATAGCGTTTCCGTGGCCCGATGTGGCTATGCTACCATTAATCGTCCTTCTGAACATTTAATTCCTTTCAAACCCCTGTTAATTGGATTTCCTTTGGCTACATTAATTTTCAATGCATTGTTTGACGGCTGCATCAGTCTAATTATGTTTTGTACAATTAATGATAATGATTATTGATGTTCGTAATTTTTTAGGCTTACAAATTAGTTAGATTATTCGACCTTTGAAATTAGAACAAAAGGTTAATGAATGAGCAAATTATGTCATTGAAGTTTTAAGTTTGTATTTAGAGTCTCATAGACCATACTAAGAACTTGGTCAACATTTTACGATAAAATATCACAGTTCCATAATTGAAAGGGTTGCTCTATCACCCCACTAAACGATTGAGGGTTCAATCATTTTAACCGACTTCAAAAAAGAAGGTTTTCAGTTCGAACTGTATGTTTGTATGTATGTTTTTACAAAAATATCTCGCGTTTGGCTGCACCGATTTTAATGCGGTTTTTAGTAAAATATTTGTTACACTAGGGAGAAGGCTATTTTAGTTATTCACAAGCTGAGTTTAAAAGAGTGACATTACACTTAATATGTTACAGAATTATTTAGAATTTTAATGTTGAATGACTGTAAATAATGATTTTTTGATCTGACAGGTTTATGTGAATTATTTGATATTCTTTTTTTTAATTCAATGATTTTATTATGTATTTAATTGTCTTTTTGTGTTATGAAATGTTATGTTTTAATTTATTAAGTGAGTCTGCATCTATCGATTTGGATTTTTCTGTAAGGATAGGTGTTTGTAGAAAATAAATAAATAAAATAAACAAAAAGTTCAATCAGGTACTTTAAACAATAACTAAAATAAACATTTTTTTTACAAATATGAACTTGTTCGCTATAAGTTAGACAAGTACGTACTACTAAGGTGCATTCCTCACACACATCAGTTTTAGTTTTATTTTGAGAACCCGACATCTCTACATAAAACCAAACAATATCTGTCTGTCAAGGCTCTAGTCATCAAAAAATTCAGTTTTATCGTATAAAAAAGCGTATACCCATTTCTCAAGCACGCTGGTGAGAGATCGAGGTGTGAAGAGGCCATTAAGATGAGAGCTCGTCTGCCTTAGAGCTTGAGCACTACATCCTGATACTAAGCCTTGGTGTTTAGAGGGAGCGCGCACTCAACCGTGACGAAATTGCTCGCTGCATTCAGCTAAATTTGAAAATGCTTTGCATGTCAATTTATTACAATTAAAGTACTAGACAATCTTCAAAAGATCTTTATTTGTTATTTAAGTTTAAAAGTTAAGTTCAGATTATCTCTTTATACATTATAAGTCTGTGATAATATTTGAACTATGTAACTACATAAATTCAACTTCTACTTCTGGTTTTAATATCCAATTCCTTTACTCTTACAGCCATTCGTCTTTGAAATGGGCTTCCAAAAAGTGTCTAAATATATACCTCAAAATTTACTTTCAAGAGGGCATTGCGAACACTTTACAGAGACGAACTCACTGACCCGTCTCATTGACATTAATTTATCAATGTGTACCATATTATGTATTTTTAAATGATGTGTATGTTTATATAATAAATAATTTATTTATTTTTAAATATTCGTATATAAGTAGGTAATAGGCAGTATGTATGTTTGTCATCGTATTATAGTCATCTTTATCGCTATTCTCTTCTCTTTTCTTGCCTCTGTAACTTTACTTGCATCGCCTGTATATATATTTTTCTGTTCTTACCTATGGTTGACTGGTAGAGAATGCTTTTGGCATTAAGTCCGCCATATGTTTAATTTTATGTTTTATGCATGAAGTTTTAAATAAATAAATTGTATTTTTGCCGAATCGTGAATGCGCAAATCAAAAATACTTTTCGAAGCTGAAATAAAGTCAGTGTAAATCTTGTAGCATATTTTCGATTTTCATTTCGATGTATCTCTGCTTGGTTGCACGAAATAGTTACTGTTGCACAGTTTCTGACGTTCGTTAAAATATGAGTCACAGTTATAGTTAATTACGATGGTGCAACCAATGCAATAGGTTTCATCACTTTCTCGTATACGTACGTAGTTCACGATCACTTAGCCTCACGATCAGGCCATTGTGCGTTACTGAGCTACTCTGACGTGGTTGTACAAATGATACTGATGACAAAAAAAAAACAATTAAAAAAAACATATTATTTTCTATGGAAAAAACCCACAAAATCAACTAATTATTGCGATACTAGCGAGCTTGGTAAAACTACAAACGTCCGTACCTAAAAAAGTCTATGGAAAATTGCATAGAGTCTCTAGCGGTAATTTGCAGAACTAAAATTTTCCGTACACTCTTTTTATGTCGTCGCTAGCGAGTAAAACCACCGAAATCTAATGGTATCGGTTCTGTCGCCTTTTATTTCGTAGATACGCGCGAGCTACGCGCAACTGTGCGTGTTTTCCGATTCGTTTTGAATTTTTCAGTATGTTGTGTAGAAGTATCCTTTTTCTAAAAGTTGTTGTATTTAATGTAGAGTTTTTTTATATATTTAGAATAAGCAATATTCAAATTATCATCTCTGAGTTGGATTTCACTGTTGATCAGTGTGCCAACAACCCTCTGTGGAAAAATTTAAAATTATTTAACTTAAAACTCTTAAGCGGCTCGTAGCGCAGTGGTAGCAGCGCCTTGGTAGGGATACCGAAGTGAAGCAACCTACAGCGCGGTCGTGTTTGGATGGGTGACCATTCCGACCATATAAGTTACGTATATAACGAGCATCTCCGTACTTCGGAAGACTCGTTAAGTTGTTGGTCCCGGCTAATATCGGTTGATATTAGTCCTTAAGCCTACTAAGAAGCCTTTTGGGCGGCTTGATAACATCTGACAGCAGGGTTAGTCGCTTGCCTTGCAAACACCCCTCCACCATCCCGCAATGAGCCCGCGTGGTGGAGTATGGCTCAAACTACCTCATTGTTGAGGCAAGGCTAACTAACCCAGCAGTGGGACGTTACAGGCTAACTTTACTTTTTACTTTACCTTAAAACTAAATTATTATCCATAGAAGAATTTGCACCGACGTAGATTTCCACTTAAGAATTGCAGGTGCAATATTATACGTCGTTAGTGCCGGAAGAAATCTGCCCGTCATGTGATATCATTAATAATGGTGCCACTTCAAAAGAAATTCTACGTGTTAACGTGTCACGTGTCTTGTCCTGCTATCATTTATCCAAACTTTCGTGTTCCTTATTATATATTAGGAAAAACACAGTTATTATAAAATTAATATAAATAAAACTTAACACGAAAACCAATAAATTTCTTCAGTTCTACATAAAGGAAATTTGTTGTAAGGTCAGTTTGTTGGCTAATTCAATCTCGAAAATGTGATATATATTTTTTTTCAATCTCAAAAGTGACTGGTGGTATATGTCAATGGTGACTGAGTTTGTTCCGGCGTTTCTTCTCAGCACTTGCCTAATTGTCTGTGTTCTGTCTCGAAGCGCTGGTAGGGCCCAAAAAATAAGGAGACATGATTCGGGTTCAGGGCACATTTATTTTTATTTTATTTTTCATTGTACATTTGACGTTCATAAGTGGCATATTGTGTCCTAAATTGAATAAACACGATTTGATTTTGATTTTGAAAGCTTTCTGTCCCTAGTACCTAGTGGTATAAGATTAAAAAATATTTTTGAACGTCAATTACCAATCCGGCCCCCCGATACAGAACCACTTGGTTACGAGTCGACAAATTACCGATATTAAAAAAATATAATAGTGTGAATTAATCCGATGCAACTATTTTATTGTGATCTTTTATTATATTTGTTACCGAACTTTCATTTTGACATCCAATCAAACTGCGTATTTTTTTTAAAAATGAATAGAAAATCTACCCGAAACCCAAGCCGAATGGCGTAGGTATCGAACGTTCTAAATCGCCCTGGGTACCAAGTGATATCAAATTGCAAAAATATTTTTGAACATCTGTTACCGAACCGGCTTTCATACTTAGTATCAGAATTTTGGTCCTTTTACCTACCTTTGGCTATGTTAAAGACGCTTTTAAGATAGCCTTTGCCTGTGAATAGGAGCTCTATTTTAGATTTGCGTTTGAAAATCAATTAAAATACAACTAAAATCACGCTTTATTTGGACGGTACTAGTTATAAAATCAAGTTTTTTATTAAAACCCTTTGTGTAGATTTCTACTGATTTTCTTTAGCGACTTAACACCCAAGCGGTGGAAGGCAACCGCATAACAATATGTAGAATATCTATTGTGTCTCGTTTATATACGCTTAAGAAAAAGCAAATCATGTACCATATTGACAACAAAAAATCACAAACTTTAACAGCAATGAGAGATTCTACAGAATTCTTGTACAACCATAGTCGCTAGGAAACCGCCATCAACGTACTAATTTCATATTGCGCAGTAATATTTATTGTTAGGACGCAACAAAAATACGGTACAATTTGTCAAACCGATTCACCAGGTAACGAGGGTCGCTCCTCCGTCACATGGGATTTAGGTACATGCACTGTCACAGTACTGTGGTGGAATGATTTATTTTAGTCTGACTGTACAAAGGGATGTACTGGGTCATTTTAGTAACCATAGGTTCTAGAATGAACGTTTTTGTGCTGAGAAAGAGTTTGTAAAGAAGTTAGTAGTGCTACAAATAAATGATTTCAATAATTGAAGATGATTAAATTCGATAACAATAGTTACACAATATTCCATGCAGTAAGGAAAATTTGTGGGACAAAACGACGACCTTCGTAGTGTAGTGGCTAAGCACGTTTGTTTCAAGGCGTCGCCGCTCATAGGTCCCGAGTTTGATTGCCGGTCGGGTTAATATAGAAATCTTAATTTTCTATATTGTCTCGGGTCTGGATGTTGTGGTACCACCGTTGTGTCTGATTTCCATAACACACGTGCATTAGCTACTTACTTTGGGATCAGAACAATGTATGTGATTGGTGTCTAATATTACAAAACAATAACAATCAGTATCGATGTCATGTACAATACAATCTATGTGACAGGTCTAGTGTTGTCCTTGTATGCTAGTGTTGTCTACCATGGTAAAGCCATAATTATCGATTATCCATATTAAAGTAGATATTTGTAGGTAATGATGGCGATGAAGTCGTGTGTATTAATTACAAGCACTATGCATCAACTCTTATTAACTTACGGCATGATCCACAGTGTTCTAAGTAAGTTCTGGTTAGCGTTATCTGTCCAATACTTCATACAATATGACGTTTCGTATTTGAATTTTTAATAATTAGTATTTTTTGTATTTTTTGAGTTTTCATTTGTCTATTTGCCATCTTTACATCAGAGTTTATCCATGTAGGTAGAGTATGACTGTTATTTTCTCTGTTCAGTTTTCATGATAACCTATTCCATTTTTTACAAAACGACGGTCTTAATAGAACTAACTTTATGCTTTCCCATCATCAACTTTACTACCCAGTAGTAAAACAACAAATGAAAATAACCGTACATTTCGTGCAAAAGTTAGAAATAAAAAACGAAAAGCGAACATAACTCTGATGATTCGATTCCCTACTCTCTCCGCTACGTTTTCTGGCTAACATATTCTGTTGAAGACCGATTACGTACTGTGATAGCTTATTATAAACGTTAGTGACGTTCTGACTGTCTTCTTTGAAAATGAAAAGTAAATAAGTTTTTGCTTCAATTGCTCACTTAAAGAGACGCGTCTCCGGCTGTCCGACGGGCCGAAATATTGTATAAAAATCCATCGCGGCCCATGACGTGTAATGATATTGAATTTGGAACATGAGCTCGTATGAACGTGACAGTGTAAGCGAGGTCGCACCAAAGAGGTCATAATTCGAAAATCGAGATGGCCACGCCCTGCCTCTCAGAGAAAAGAAGAATTTTGTAAATACTTAAGCTGGAAACACATTATCAACGGTGATTTGGCTGTATGACACGGGCCACTGTATTTCATTGAGATTGTTATTCGTGACAAATTTGTGATAAATTTAAATTTGAAACAATGGTTATTTTATTATTTCATCTCATTATCAAAATGAATATTTTGTCTTTTTAAATGTTATTAATTATGATAAGGTTTATAAAATATTTTTTCTCAGTAGAAAATGTAACTTGACAACTTTCTGATGTACCTATTACCCATTGAGCAAGTAATCACTACGTTTGGGAAAGGGTGAATGGGCAGTTCTTTTTTTCAATAATACTTACCAAACTGAATCGTATTTATTTATTATTGGCAACATGTGATTGTATGCAGAGCATTGCTTGCGCTCAAGTGAAAATAAGTATGAACTTAGAAGATAATCTTATTAATTGCTTCGCAAAGAGAAGCGAAAAGCAGAGTATTCACCACAGGAATAAAGTTGTCTTCGTCTTGGGCCAGCTTAAATCCCTCGCTTGAAAATGGCGTGTGATTTGCGTTCGAAAGCGAATAATAAATCAACGAAAATCACGCGAAGTTAAGACGTGAATACTTACAAAATTTAATTATCTTTTAAGATTCTCTCTTATCAGATTTCAACTGATTTTTATTCCAAAAAACCGGCGTTCAACAATGATTTGTCTACAGTTGCGTTGACGTCCATGTCAAAGGCTAGCCGCCAATATGCCGTCCATCACAGCCGACTTCAGAGTGCCGCTCGTATATCAAGGCAAAATCAAACACTCCTGACTTCTCATCGGTACCTTAGCCAAGCCAAACACTGATTGCAACTCATTGCAATCGCTCGCAAGTTACGTAATCAACCATCAAAATTGGTTATATCCAGGAATATGTAGATTTATCGGTGATTTTATATCGGTGTTATTATTTGAATAGGCGTGTATGAATATATTTCAGCCGTCCTCGTGGCTTGAAGGCGTTGTTCTTAGAGCTTATTGTTTCTTGAGTGGACTCGCTCTTATTGAATGAAGGCAAAGAAATCATTGATCGAAAAGAGCTCTGTATTTTTATGGTGTAGGTTCACAAAATCATCTCATCCAGAGTTACGAAATAGTGAAGAATGAAAACACAACAAGAAAGAAGGAGCCCTATTTATGAATCACTCGTTTGAATATGGGAATTTTTGCTTGAAAACGAATTTAAAATGTCTGTGTTTAAGTGGTCATTTCTTAAAAAAAAGAATGCTATATTAACGGTTAAAATAGTCGCCAAATTATACTAGACGACTTAATTTAATCCTTTTCTAAACCCGGCTACTTTGATCACTGTTTTTAATCCTGTGCATGAATATTCAATTGACGTTTTAGTAGGCACGTAATTGGTTTTAAAGTGACGCCTCGGATTTAAAATTTTAATCCAACCATTTTATTAATTTTTAGAATGAAAACTGGTTTTTGACAAGAAAATAATTTGTGTGTTTTTTATAAAATCCTGCATTTATATTTTACTGTGTTGTATTATATTTTTGATATTTTACGTAACGTATAACTTATATTTTGTGTAGGTATCATTATCATAAAATATGTTCTCGTGTTTTATTTTACTAAAGATGTTTCTTGTGTTATTTAAGCCTTATTGATAAGGGTTTGGGCTAGTTTGACTGATGGTATTTATAATTGAACCGGTGCCGATGTAAGAAGCCTGCAATCACTCACCCCTCAAGGTTTTGCTGTCATATTATATTACGCGTAGTTGTATTTATGACTTTATTTAAGATGGTACTATAAAACATTCATTAGGCACATATATTTGACATTAATAATAAATAAATAAATATCCTTTGGACATTCCCACACATCGCCATCTAGTCCCAAGGTAAGCTAGTTAAAGCTTGTGTTATGGGTACCAGACAACGGATATAATACTTAAATACTTTTTTTTGTTTGTAAATACATACATAATATACATAGGAAACACCCAGACCAATACAAACAGACATGTTCATGCACACAAATGTTTGTATTGTGCGGGGATCGAACCCGCACCCGCTGCGTAGTAGGCGATTTCTCGACCACTACACCAGACGGGTCGTCTGGTTTATGTTTCATTAGTTATGTTTAGCAATAAAAACAAATGAAACGTAAATAATCAGAAAAACAAATTTTATTATTCTATCTTTCTGTCTTGTGTATCCGAGTGGGCACTGAAAAAATAATTTATGGCATAAACAGCCTTCTTCAAATAATAATAGAGGGCTGTGCTGTCAAGAATATCAAAACATCGAGTTAATAAGCCAGTAAATACTCCAGTTAATGGTAGGTATGTTGGTATAACTCCCTTTACTTTTATATTTATATCGGCTCGAAAGGCTATAATTATTTTACACGTTTTAGAATAATTTTGACACTCACTGTTATTTCGTCTTAAATTTCACACGTTGATTGTAAACTTAAGAGGTTTCCGTAGGTATTGAGCTTTTTCTAGTAAATGTTGGGACTTATAATTATGAGTTATAAGTAATTTTGACCGAATTCTTTTAAGAGGCGATGGGGAAGGTCATTTGCAAAAAAATTGACCCTAGGGTAAAATGGTATGAAATGGTTTTTCTTATTACGTTATAAATAAGCAGGTACATTTATAACGTAATAAGAAAAACATCTTCTTGACATTTTCTCACCCGAGTCTTTTGTTATGGATTTTACTCGTAAATTGTGCAGCAGAGATTCTATTACTTTATCTTGTCGGATTCTGAAATTGCGAAGATGATTTAAAAATAAATCACTTACTGAATGAAATAGTTTATTTATTTGAGATTAACACATTAGTTTGGCCTAACATCAATGATTTTTTTATGTAAGGTTCTGTAATTTCAAAATAGATACAGATTGTAATGATTTTATTATTTGGGATTAAGGGATTGAATGTAAACTCTTAAAAAATAAAACAAAATCAGAGGCAAGAGTTTTATCTAAGAAATTTTGAAAGTAAAGATCTGGATTTTCTAAAAAAAACTGTAAAAATCATGTAGTTCCAAAATGGTTGACTTTAGACAGTACATTATAGGGTCAAAATGGTCACAAATGAGCTCCCCCATCGCCTCTTAAAATAATCCGGTTGAATTATCAATAACTTTGTAGACACAGCTATCTTATTTTTTTTATTAGATACTTCATCTAGGTTAAAGCGACAAGTTATGCTTAGACTAGTTCCAGATTGGGAAGTATTCACTTTTTTATGTTTTAATACATTCAATCACTGCCCGTGGAATGCATTAAATCGATGTCGATAAAATGTTCCACAAGTATCTTCCTAACCTCATATCGACGACGATATAACGGCCCTTTCACAGATATAAAGAGGCAACGTAAAGACGGTTATAGCTTTTAGAAGTTTAAACGACATATGATTAAGCTTTCCTTTATGAAATGAAAGCTAAATCATATGTCGTTTGCGGATGTAATGCGGAGGTTTCTGAGTCGTAGGTTAAGAAGTAATATTTAACTTCTCCTTTTATGTGTTATATTAACATTTTATTTTTATACAAACGGCATGTTTCGTAATGTCCAAATAAGTTTCGATTAGCTTTAATGTGTCGTCATACATTATGAGTTTCCATATTTTAAGGTTACTACTTATTTATAGATGGGGAAACATGCCTAACATGCATAACTGGTGTGGCTGCTTAGAATGTTATCCAACGCAAACATATTTTTCAATTCGGTCCATTAGCTCCTGAGATTAGCGCGTTCACAGAAACAAGCTCTTCACCTTTACAATACTTAGTGTAGATATTTAGATCAGTTCAAAAAAGGTACAGCCGTATGGGCACATGAGTGTGTAGAATAACCACAAAGAACATTTTAAATTTTATGATAACGAATAATAAATAATTTAAGTATTCAAATATTTACAGCTCGTTAATCTTATAAATAAGCAGTAGTTTTATTCGATATCATATCAGGGCCCTGTTTCAGATGTTTGAGCACTCTTGTGACGGCGCACTGCGCTGTTCCAAGCAAAGCCTCTTAAATTAGTTGTGAATTTAAATGCTAAAGGCTCCTCCAGAACACAAAGCTAAACGGAAAATTGGGAAATGCCGTTCGTTTGTTGTAAAAGTGGAAAATAGTTTGTATTTTCTACAATAATGTTCTGAGTTCCTAGAATCAGGAATTCGATGGATTGTTTAAAATTTAATTCTGGACTGTTTATTACTAAAACATGAGAGTGAATGAATCAAATGGAACTAGAACTCGGGCCCTTATTTAAGAATCACTTGCATCAAGATAGCGTGTGATATTTTTTCATAAATGTCCGTTTTTCCGTTGAAAATAAGTATAATTCCATACGGGAGTTTTTTGAAAAAAAGGTAACTGAATTTTAAGAGTGCTAACGTCACGTGATTTTAAATTCATTTCAAAACGAAAATCACACGCCATATCCAAGCGAGTTATTACAAAATACTCGCACTTGGCTGTTTTTTTTTAATTATTCGCGTTAAAGTGGTGTCTGATATTTATTGAATAATGTCCGATTTTCGAAATAAATCAGTTTTATTTCACACATGAGTGATTCAAATAAATATTATTCCATTTTGTTTTTTTGCCGGAAAAATATACATTTCAATCAAGGTTATGTTATGTAATTTTACGAGTAGATATTCCAAGTTAAATTTTACTTCGAATTACGACTTTGAATTAATCGAGCATAAAATAATAGAATAAAATTCTCCTTCGTTTACGCGTGTGTAAGTCCTTTGGTCGCATCCACCCTTAATCACTCAACTATCTTCTCTCAAATAATTTATTTTTACCTACTTTGTCAGTGTCCTAGACTGATAAATGTTGTACCGTCCAATAAAATGTAGGACAGTAACAGTAAGAATTTAGTCCGGCAACCAATAGATTTGTAATTTGTTAGGCAGCGCCGTGAATTCTGGGAAATCTAATTTATTTGGTTAAATTCCGGACTGCGCTACTTCAATCTACGTTATTTCAGTTAAAAGCCTTGAAGATGACACTTTGTTGTAAAATATTGTCTTGGATTACTAATTAAAGGAGACGATTGCGTATTTGGAATTGAAAGTAATTTATTTAGATAGGCATGTTGAAAAGGTTGTACTATTGATTTAATAAATAACTTCAGACTGTTAGGATATAGGTTTAACTCAATAATTTGGTATTTAAAATGTTACTTATGCCACGTAATGACTGTGTTTTTTGATATAATATATTGTACGCAAATTACTCTCAAATATAGGCAGTATCGCTCCATCTTTCTAAAACCTGAATTAAAGTCTGTTTAGTAAGATCTTTGATATAAACCTATCGTCGAGTTAGAATAAGAAATACTATGAAAAGATAAATGGCTACGCTAAGGTAAGCGGAAAATTATTCCCTAAGTGTTGATATTCACCCTTTAACGTTTATCCGAGGAAATGACCCGTAAACAGGATATGTATAAGGTGATATGGCTTTTTTATACAGCCCAAACGATCCCTTTACTCACGGGAAGAAGTAGATGCATACTGAGTTTTGTGCTGAATTTTTCCCAAAAAAATGGCATAACTCTAGTTTTAAATCGTTGAAGACGTTGACAATAATATTACGCTTCATTATTATTATGGATTGATTTGTGATATCTTCTAGATGTCTATATTTTTTTGTTCGATCATATTTACGGACTTAAGCGTGTTTCTTCACTTCAACCGGAAACTATGTCTATTGCTTGAGAATGTTTTTAACACTCACAGTGTCATATTTTATATTGATAAAGATGAAATAAGAAACCAAAAATTTGCGCACGGGCGGGACTTGAACCAGCAACCTTCCATCTGTTTCATAAACAGACGGCTAGATGGCGCTAAGCGTCACGCAATCGACGTTTTCATAAGAGACCACAAATTTCGCAGGGTCGGGCTGACGGCACAATAGCTCAATTGGTAAGAGCGTTTGGCCCGGTCAGCCAAAATTTGCTGGTTCAAGTCCCGCCCGTGCGCAAATTTTTGGTTTCTTATTTCAACTTTATCAACTATGTCTACGTAAAAACCGCGAAATTATAATCTAACGCGTTGGAGTGTAATGTGTCGATTTCTGTGAAAAACCTCGACAAGGTAAAGCGTTTCAATTTTTAGGGTGCCGTAGCCGAATGGCATAAAAACAGAACCCTTATAGTTTTGTCAAGTCTGTCTGTCTGTCTGTCCATCCGTATGTCACAGCCACTTTATGCTAAAACTGTTAGCATTAGACAGATAAAACTTGGTTTAATTTTTAGGGTGCCGTAGCAGAATGGCATAAAAACGGAACCCTTATAGTTTTGTCAAGTCTGTCAGTCTGTCTGTCCGTCTGTATGTCACAGCCATTTTATGCTAAAACTGTTAGCATTAGACAGATAAAACTTGGTAAAATCTTACCAACCTCGATGGTTTTAGTATGGAAAAGCGATTTGCCGAAAACTTGAAAATCAAGTTTTCGGTATTGTTTCATTAATAAAAGTTTTTGTAAATTCGCTTTTCAATACGTACCTCCAATATCGCTAAAGCTATCCCAGACACCCTGTATACACAATGGAGAAATTTACAAATACTTGCAAGGAAAATTTATTTGAACCAGATCTAACTGCAGGCTTTTGAGGTATAGTAAGTTTTCAACTACCGCAAATATAATATTGTGGTATTTTGGCTAAGTGGACGCTTAATTCAGTTACAGTTGGTATGGAACCCTCAAAGCGCCAATCCGACTCGCACTTGGCCGTTTTTTTGGTACTTACATCTCAACCTAACACAAAAGATAGGGTACTATCCTTCATCTAACCACCACTTTCACCACTGATTAATCAATTCAGTTTATCTACTCACGCGTTATTATTTGAATTTTTTGCAAAATATATATGGTACAGCAGCATGCAGCGTTCAAAATATGGTTCGATCCTGATATTTTTCAATATAGTACTGAATAAAAATCACCGCCCACGATACACGAGGGGACGTGCTTCACAAACGACAGGTTGGAAGTTGGCAGAGCGTGCGTTGGCGCAGCGCCAGAGGACCGTTTTGTAAACCTCGTTATTACGCCTTACTACAGTTTGGAAGGCTTAATGTAACGGCGAAAGTGGTCAATTATTAAACACATTACAGTTAACAGAGGCAAAATAACTTTAGCAAATAAATAATGGGAAATACACACAAGGAACCGAGAAAAATAATTTATATTAATAGATTTCAATGCGAAATAGATTTCAATGTAGGTTTAAAGCAACGTTACTTTACTTTATTTATAATATAATAATAATAATAATATTGGACAGCAATCACAATCATTGATCTAATTCCAAAGTAAGTAGATTTAGCACTCGTGTAATAGAAATTAGAAAAAACGGTGGTACCACAACGACGATATAGAAAAATATGATTTCTACGTTGACCCGACCGGGAATCGAACCCGGGACTTCGGAGCGGCGACGCCTTGGAACCTAGCGTTACTACATCACGGAAGCCGTCAAATGCTACTTACCTACTTTTTTACTAAGTTACAGCTATATAGTACTCGTTTATAAAAGAAAGTCGTGTTAATTACACTATTTAAAACTCAAGAACGGCTGAACCGATTTGGCTGAAAATTGATGGGAAGGCAGCTTAGAACCAGGAGAAGGACATATAATACTTTTTATCCTGTTAGACGGGGCCGGGGCTGGGGCGAAACGTTGGACAGGTAGCTTAGAACCAGAAGCAGGACATATAATACTTTTTATCCTGTTAGACGGGGCCGGGGCTGGGGCGAAACGTTGGACAGGTAGCTTAGAACCAGAAGGAGGACATATAATACTTTTTATCCTGTTAGACGGGGCCGGGGCTGGGGCGAAACGTTGGACAGGTAGCTTAGAACCAGAAGGAGGACATATAATACTTTTTATCCTGTTAGTCGGGGCCGGGGCTGGGGCGAAACGTTGGACAGGTAGCTTAGAACCAGAAAAAGGACATATAATACTTTTTATCCTGTTAGACGGGGCCGGGGCTGGGGCGAAACGTTGGACAGGTAGCTTAGAACCAGAAGAAGGACATATAATACTTTTTATCCTGTTAGACGGGGCCGGGGCTGGGGCGAAACGTTGGACAGGTAGCTTAGAACCAGAAGAAGGACATATAATACTTTTTATCCTGTTAGACGGGGCCGGGGCTGGGGCGGGATGAGGCCGGGGCGAAACACCTACGTCATCTACAGATTATGTAGTGATCATTAATTGGATGCTTTCCGTTTAATCTGAAAAAACTTGAGTATTAAATAAATTGTACTGTCACTATTTATACGAAAAATTCTGAAAAACTCCTGACTCCAAACAAAAATTGATCGCCTAAAATAAATTTCTTTCCTTTAAAGGGTCAAGAGTTTATTTAAGACTTTTTAGTTTTGAAGTCGGTTTTTACTTTTGTTGGCGACAGCCATGAAACCTTATTTTACCACTTTTTAAGGTTTGTCTATGTTTGTTTTTACTCTTAATTTTTGATACTATTTTGTTCTGCTTGATATTTTTCTGTGTGTCAATAAAGTGTAAAAGTGAAAAATAGTTGTTTATTATTATAATTTGTGATTGTGTCTTTAATATTGGTGTCAGAAAAGTGCTTAGTGATGATTACTCGCGCTCAAGCAAGGAAATTTGACTCCACTGCCTCGTCAGCCTCGAAGACGTCGTCCGCCACCGTGCGGGCACAGACGCTCGCGGCAGAGGTGGAGCATCTGAAACGTATTCGTGATATTGATCGGGCTGCACGCGAAGCAGAAGCGGAAGCAGAGCGGACGATCGCGGAGGCTGAGTACCGGGCCCAAGTCGCCGCGATAGAGGCCGATGAAAGCCGCAGTCGTCGATCCAGCCGTGCCGCCTCCATCAGTGAGTGGCTAGGCGCCACCGTCCCGCTTTATCAAGACGGAGCACAGGATTTGCCTGATACACGTGGCCAAGCTTCGGCACACGATGCGCCCTCACAGGCTGAGGCGGAGGGTGCACCGGCCGCAGCGACTTTTTTCGATGCGGGTCACTCGTCCCGACACTTCGAACTCGCTGATGATCCCTTGGTCAAGAATATGGCATCCGCTCCAGCAACTGCTACACTACACACCACATTACACTCTACATTACCACAACAGTTCCAATGTAACAATAATAAAAATGAATACTCTAACACCCTACACCTAGCTCAAGCCATCGCGTCTGTTGCGGCGACCACGGCGTTGAAGCATAACAAGGTCAGCTCTCCTCTTCCTATTTTTGATGGTCGGCCAACCGACTGGCTTGTATTTAGAAAAATGTATTCGGACACAAGTACATCTTATACTAGTTTAGAAAACCTAGCAAGGCTGAATGTTGCGTTACGTGGACCTGCTCGAGATGCCGTCGCGGTTCTTCTAGCTGCCGCACGCGACCCGGAGGTCGTGATGCAGGCGTTGGAGACAGCCTTTGCACGACCAGAGCATATTATTTTAATGCAAATTTCAGCGATAAGAGCCCTACCAAAGTTAGCTGACAATAGCAGGGAGCTGAACTCGTTCGCCTGCAAAGTGCGTAATTGTGTCGAGGTCGTTCGTCTACTGCAGCGAATACCTCGCTTCTCCTGAACTGTCTAACGAAATAGTAAGTAAACTAAGTCCTATATTAAGATCTAGGTGGATTAATTTCGCGCATTCTCATGAGCATGCTAAGTTGTTCAGGATTGAAATTTTATCCGATTTTTTAATGCACGAAGCCAATTTACGGAGTCGATATGACATTATGCCATTGGACTTTGCCGTCAAAAACGTTAAATGTCATGCCACTGTCGGCTCGGCTGACGTTAAGAAAAGTAATGACAATTCAAAAATAGTTTGCCTTTTTTGTAGTAAGGTTGGTCATGATGTCAAATCGTGCAAATAATTTTCAAACATTAACGTTGAAGAGCGATGGCAGTGGGTCACAGTCAATAAAGTGTGCCATAAATGCCTTATAAAGGGAGGTCACACTTATGTTCTTTGCAAAAAGTTTTCGTGCAACGTAGTTGATTGTGCCAATAAATTCAAACACCATTCTCTTCTACATAAAGAACATAGGGATGACGTCGTTTATGCGGCATTGACTTCCGAGCCTCAAATCATCGTTGGATCGGAGGACTTAGTTGATGATGACTCGATTTCATCGGCTGAACACCGCGAGACTGTCACCCACACAACTTGTCCTACTTCTACTTTCAGATCTCTTCTTAAAGTAATACCGATAACCATTTCGGGCCCGAAGGGGTCTAATGACACCTTTGCGCTATTGGACGATGGTTCTACAAGTACTTTATTAGACTCTGACGTAGCGGTTGCTATAGGAGCTGAAAGAAGGAAAGGACAAATTAGAGTGGATGGTATAGGCGGAATGACAAAAATGACTGAGGTGAACTTCGTTGATATATCCGTTAAAGGTCGTCATAGTGCGGAAACTTACTTACTTCAAAATTTTCGATCGATACCGAACTTAGGTTTAGGCTCTCAATCTGCCGAAGCTAGGAACATAAAATCAATTCCTCACTTATCTAATTTAGTTAAATATCTGTCATATGACAAAGCTAAACCTATGTTACTGGTAGGTATCGATAATTGGCAGTTGTCTGTGATTCGAAAAGGTTCTCTAAACCAACCAGTCGCTGGTTTAACCGCGCTGGGCTGGGTATTGTTTGGTGTTTTTAAAAACGCATGTTCTCCGGTAGAGTTCGTAAACCATGGTACGGTTTTTGAGGTTAAAAACTCACTTGACGACCAGTTACATGAATATTTTCGTATTGACTCCATCGGTATTAATGCAAAAAGTTATTTAAAAGAGGATGATAAACGAGTGTTGAGTCCTACTCACTATTAGCACCTAAAATGGGTGCCAAAAATGTGTTTTTTTTTTAAAAAAAAGGGGGGGTGTAATGTGGGTGCTGACACAGCACACACATACAGCTACCTCGCGCAAATGTATGAGTAGTTAATAGACACGTACAATGTAACCCGATAACGGACGCCGAGCGATCGACGCTCCCGACCTAAAATATTTAGTCCTTAACACGAGAGCACTATGTAAGCACGCTACCAAGTTATAATAAATCGGTATTGTCGTAATTCGTGCGTATCATTTCCACCCCTACATAATACCTGATAGGTGCTAACAGTGAGTAGGACTCAACATTGGTGACCCCGTCTTGGTCTTGTGTAAGGGCGGAAGTGACGAAAAACCAAAATCATCGCGATGGCTCAACCGCAAGCCGCACCGCTAGGCCCACCGCCAGGCCCACAGCCAGGCCCACCGCCGGGCCCACCGCCGCCAGCGTTCCCGCAAAGCGAAATCGCCGCCATCAGCCTGTCATCACGAATCCCACCGTTTTGGACGGACATGCCAAAAATGTGGTTTCTACGATTCGAGGCCGTGATGGCACCGCAGCACCAGGGAGAACAAGTGAAGTACGACATGGTTGTCAGCAAGCTGGGCAAAGAGGAGCTCAGCCAAGTCAGTGACGTCATCAGCAGCCCGCCGGAACATGGGTGTTACACGACCTTAAAGAAGAGGCTACTCAAGGTGTTCCAAGCCAGCGCGGAGGCCCAATTCAACAAGCTCGTGTCGGAGATGGAGTTGGGGCAGCAGCGACCATCACAGCTGCTGGCCAAGATGAAAGAACTGGCCAAGAACTCAGGAGCCGAGGGAGACACGCTCAAAAACCTATGGCTGGCACGGCTGCCGGCCTGGGTACGTGCGATACTGGCCACCAACAAACCGGACACGGAGCTCGACGACCTCGCCGACATGGCCGACAAGATCATGGACAACCTGCGCAACGGACAGCTGATGACTTTGGACTCAGCCCTCAGCCCGCCATCGACTTCGGCTTCAACGGACGTGAACGGCGAGCTGTTGAACCAAATGAAGAACATGGCCCTGGAGCTCAAGACACTGCGTAGTGAGGTAAATAGCATCAACAATCAGCGACGATACAATGGTGGTGGTAGGCGATGGATGCGTAACCGTTCTCGTTCGCGGCCCAGGTCCAGGACACCGCAGCGCACACCGCAAAGTGAAGACTGGCTGTGCCGGTTCCACTACCGGTACCGCGAGACAGCACGAAGATGCGAGTCACCGTGCAACTGGACGAAGACTAACAACTCCAACCAACCGGAAAACTAAAGAAGATGCAGCCTGATGCGGTGGTAGCATGCATCAACTCCACAGAAAACCATCGCTTATGCGTGACGGACTCTAAAAACGGTATAATTTTCTTATTGATACGGGTGCTAATGTATCGGTTGTACCGGCAAATAAAAGTAGTCAAAAGCATTGTAAAAAGCCCATAAGTAATTACAAACTATTTGCTGCTAACGGACCGGAAATAAATACTTACGGCGTAGTTACGTTAGAATTAAATTTAGGGCTACGACGTAGTTTTAAGTGGCAATTCATTATTTGTGACGTAAGTAAGCCAATAATAGGCGCAGATTTTCTAAAAACGCACCGATTATTGGTAGACTTACATAACAAGAAATTAATAGATAGTGTAACTAGTTTATGCGCAATAGGAACCATCGTAAGTTATAGTGAGCCGACAATAAGTAGCATTCAGGAATCGCATCCGTTTCGTGACTTATTAGACGAATTTTCAGATATTACTAAGCCCGTTTCATTTAAAGAAGTGCTGCCCACGCACACAGTCAAACACCACATTGATACGACAGGACCGCCTGTTTACGCTAAGCCACGACCATTACCGCCAGGGAAGTATCAAAAAGTTAGGGAAGAATTTCGTTATATGCAGGAATCTGGTATTTGTAGACCATCGAGGAGCCAGTGGGCTAGTCCCCTGCATGTAGTTAATAAAAAAGACGGCTCGTTACGACCCTGCGGAGATTTTCGCCGACTTAACGCAATAACGAAACCAGATCGGTATCCCGTACCGAGACTGCAAGATTTTACTTACGGTTTGACAGGTAAAACAATATACACTCACCTTGATATTAATAGGGCTTACCATTTTATAGAAGTCGCACCAGAGGACATAGAGAAAACTGCCATCACCACTCCTTTTGGTTTGTATGAGTTTCAACGAATGACATTTGGACTTAGGAATGCAGCTCAAACCTTTCAGAGATTTATGGACAACACGGTTCTGCGCGGAATCGAGAATATCGGTGAAAACATAGGTAATGTATATGAGTCATCACTTTTCTGCTACATTGATGACGTAATTATTGCGTCACGGGATGACGTCACACATAGAGAGCATGTTCGAAAAGTATTTGAACGTTTCCACAGTATCGGGTTGACCATAAATCTAAGTAAGAGTTCGTTCGGAGTAAGTGAACTTGATTTTTTAGGATACAAAGTCACACCGGCAGGAATAAGCACGTTACCTGATAAAGTCAGCGCTGTCACGAACTACCCCAAGCCGCAGACAGTCGATGAGTTACGACGTTTTCTAGGCATGGTAAATTTTTACAGACCGCATTTACCCAAAGCAGCCGAATGTCATATGCATCTTAACAAGTTTTTACAAAATTCAAAAAAGAATGATAAAACAAAAATCGAATGGGACAGTGAAGCCGAGAAATCGTTCGAAAAATGTAAGATAGACCTACAAAACGCCGTAACTTTATCTCATCCTGTAGCAGATGCACAATTATCGTTAATGACTGACGCTTCAAATACCTGCGTAGGTGCAGTACTGCAGCAGAAAGTCGACGGTAAGTGGAAACCTCTCGGGTATTTCTCTAAAAAACTATCGGACGCGCAACAAAAGTACAGTACGTACGACAGAGAATTGTTAGCTGTATATATGTCTATTATGCATTTCAAAAACATGATAGAAGGGCGTGATTTAATAGTGTATACAGACCACAAGCCTCTGACGTACGCACTCACAAAGGTAAACTCAAGTAAAGAAACCCCTCGACGAATTAGACAATTGTTGTATATAATCGAGTATACCAGCAGTATACAACATGTCAAAGGTAACGATAATTCAGTCGCAGACGCGCTATCGCGTATCGAAACTATCGTTTGTCCAACGGTCATAGATTACGAGGAATTAGCAACAGCTCAGGAAGCCGACGTTCAAATTTCGCAAATGCTGCAAGATTCCAGCGCGTCGAATAAGGTACAGTTAAAGCGAATACTTATACCTAACGTTGATAAAAGTATATACTGTGACGTCGCGGGAGGTAACGTTAGACCTTATGTACCGCCAGCATTTAGGAAAGCTGTTTT
Organism: Pyrausta purpuralis; assembly: GCA_963924145.1. Lineage (NCBI taxonomy): Eukaryota > Metazoa > Arthropoda > Insecta > Lepidoptera > Crambidae > Pyrausta > Pyrausta purpuralis. The sequence continues at coordinate 30,247,474 of OZ001643.1, forward strand.
CGAATCTATACACAACATCAGCCATCCAGGCATTAGGACAACTAGATCAATGGTTACTAAGAGATTTTTTTGGCCAAATATGAATAAGGAAGTAGGACTTTGGGCAAAATCGTGTATACAATGCCAAAAAAGCAAAGTAACACGTCATGTTTTAACTGAGGTAGGTACATTCAAGCCTAGTCAACGCTTCGATCATATTCATGTCGATATTGTAGGCCCGTTGCCCACAACTCGTCATAACAACAAGTATTGCGTCACAATTATAGACCGTTGTACACACTGGCCGGAAGCGATACCCGTCGAAAATATCACCGCCGAAACCGTAGCTAGAGTCATCTATGAGAACTGGGTATGTAGATTCGGGTGCCCCAGCAGGTTAACTAGCGATCAAGGTAGGCAGTTCGAAAGTACTCTTTTTACGAACCTATTAAAATTACTAGGAGTTCATAGGATTCGCACCACACCCTACCATCCACAAAGTAATGGTATGATAGAAAGGTGGCACCGTTGTTTAAAGGCAGCTTTAACAAGTAGGTTATCAGAAGGTGAATCTTGGGATGACGAATTATCAACAGTTTTATTCGGGTTACGAGCAGCTAGCAAGTGTGACACAGGCTTTAGTACAGCCGACCTAGTCTACGGGCAACCATTACGCTTGCCAGGCGATTTTTACCGCGAGTCCAGTCCAAAGTACAATGGAGACGATTATACGTATGTAGAGCGATTACGAGAAATCATAGGTAGCCTTCGTCCGCAGTCACGAAGCGCAAGCGATTCGCGGAAATTATTTGTTTATAAAGACCTTAGTGATTGCAGTCATGTTTTCATTAGAAACGATGCGGTTAAAAAACCTTTATCACCTACTTACGATGGCCCCTACAGCGTCCTAAGTAGAAATAGTAAGGTATTTAAGGTACAACTTCCGAACAGGCAAGTTAACATTTCAATTGAAAGGCTGAAACCAGCATATGTAATTAAATCAGAAAATGAATGTAACGAAGATAATATGTGTACAAGTAAAAATGAGTTTCAGCAGAACTGTAACAGCGAGAATAAAGTAGCTAAAAAGTGCGTCACTTGGACCACACGCAGTGGCAGAGTAGTAAAGCCACCTACGCGTTATATGTAACCTAGATTTTAAGCAAATTTAAACTAACACAGCGAATTAGGATAAGTAAAGTTAACTTAGAAACTAAAATAATTAGCTATTAATATATTGTAAGATTCCTACGGAGCAACACCTCCTAAGTTTATAAAAGTTACTTTAGTCGGTCGATGCCTATTTTTGTAAACATGGGCTCACAACAGGCAAAGAATGCTGAAGTTATCATAGCTCAAAACGGAGGTGGTAACCAGGCGCAACCTGAATTACAAAGAAAGCTAGAAACATATGGAATTATTACCGTGATTGTGATAATCGTGATTAGTGTAACATGTCTCTATGTGTTGTGCCGGAAAGCCGGAAATTAAGTTAAGGGTAAAGTAATTAAACAAGTTATTTCGCGTATCGAAGAAGGACGCGGGACACAGCTAGCTGAAACAGCAGCTCGTCCAGTTCCTCAAAGTGGAACAGTGCATTATTAGTAAAACCAATTCTAAAGTGAAAATTTTACTGCGTAAATATGTAGATATTTTGTCAAAAAAATGTTTCAGTTAAAAATAAATAGGTAAATAAGTTGTAAACAAAATGTAATTAAAATATAGTAAGTAAGATGTCAAATCATGTATGTACTTTTAACATAAAATCTAGATGTTAAGATATAACATAATGTGTAGCACAGCTGACCCATAAGAGAGTCACTTTGTATCATTTATATGTTATTCTCTGAATCAATGCGTTACATACAATGTACCGGTGACTATTTTTAGATTAGTAAGTACCTAGTTCACTGTTATTGTAATAAGCAAGGAGGTCGACCGATCAGGTTGCAAGCTTACTATACCTAACATATTGTGAGCTCGCAACTTGATAGTCTGTATGATAAGAGAACTCTGTATAATTTTAAGCGTAAAAATGGCTGTATCGATTTACGTAGTTTAAAAACTTTTGTAAAAAAAATGGTAAAATTAAAAATGTAATAAGTTGTTATGTTTGCAGTAATTTTCGCTAAATGATGTTAAAAATAATCTATTTTTCTTTTTTTTTTTTTAAAAGGGGGGGTGTAATGTGGGTGCTGACAGCACACACATACAGCTACCTCGCGCAAATGTATGAGTAGTTAATAGACACGTACAATGTAACCCGATAACGGACGCCGAGCGATCGACGCTCCCGACCTAAAATATTTAGTCCTTAACACGAGAGCACTATGTAAGCACGCTACCAAGTTATAATAAATCGGTATTGTCGTAATTCGTGCGTATCATTTCCACCCCTACATAAGACCTGATAGGTGCTAATAGTGAGTAGGACTCAACACGAGCAATCGATATTTTAAATGAAACAACGCGTCGGTTAGCTTCCGGGAGATTTGAAACCGGTCTAATTTGGAAAAAGAATACCTATTGAGTTTATTCCTGATAGCTATCCATTAGCACGTAAAAGATTTCTTTCCCTTGAACTAAAAATGAATAAAGATAAATCTTACGCAGATGCTTATCGTGCTAACATTGAGGCGACTATTGAAAAGGGCTATGCCGAGCCGTGTAAAGAACAACCTTCAAACGAAAAACAACAAAATAAAATATGGTATCTTCCACATTTTGGAGTCGTGCATCCTCCAAAAAGAAAATTGCGTGTTGTTCACGATGCAGCCGCTTCCTACTCCGGGGTCAGTCTAAACTCTTTACTTTTATCTGGACCGGATATATTACAACCACTTCTTGCAATCTTAATGAGTTTTCGTGAGGGACGTTTTGCTCTAAATGCAGATATTCGAGAAATGTTTCCACAAACTAAAATTAGGTTGGAGGATCGTGATGCCCAAAGATTTTTATGGCATACTAGCCCTGATCAGCCGTTAAAAGTTTACCGCATGTCGTCAATGATTTTTGGGGCCACTTCTAGTCCATTTACAGCCATATATTTAAAAAATCGAAATGCTGAGGAACATCAGTCTCTATACCCAGCAGCAGCAAAGGCCATTATTGAAGACCATTACATGGACGACTATCTTGGTAGTGTTGATTCTCAAGAAGCTGCAGCTAGTTTAGCTTCTGACATCGTTCATGTTCATGCACAGGCCGGTCTCGATATGAGAGCTTGGGTTTCAAACTCAAAAGAAGCTCTTTCGATACTTCCAAAACATATTTGCCTTCCTGAGACATCTGCAGTTAAGGTGCGTATTTTAAGTGTAGTATGGTACACTCAAGATGATACTTTTTATTTTTCTCGTTCTAATTTAGGCGATTTACCTACCAAATTTACAAAGCGAACAGTTCTATCACAGCTTATGAAAGTGTATGATCCATTAGGGCTTTTAACTCCTATTATTATGCGAGGTAGAGTAATTTTCCAAAAAACTTGGAAGCTAGGTATAGATTGGGACGACGAACTACCTGCTCATGTCATATCTAAATTGGTGTCGTGGTTCACAGATCTTTCCAAGTTGTCCTCATGTTCCATTCCTTGTCATTATTTTTCCCACAATGAGGTAACAGACTGTCAGCTGCACATTTTTGCTGACGCAAGCGAACTTTCGTATGGTTGTGTAGCCTATTGGCGTTTTTTGTGCGTCGATGGAACGGTGCGTCTAGGACTAATTGGAGGAAAAGCTCGCCTAGCCCCTTTTAAACCAATCTTTATACCGCGGCTTGAATTGCAAGCAGGTCTTATAGCTTCACGTTTTGCTTACTATATTCTTGGAGCACATCGACGAAAGCCTTCCCAAGTATTTTACTGGTCAGATAGTCTCAAGGTCTTAAAATGGCTGAGAAGTGATGCGCGCTGTTTTAAACCTTACGTAGCGCATCGTGTGGGTGAGATCGCAGAAATAACTAATTTAGCTAATTGGAGGTATGTACCTTCAAGCATGAACGTCGCCGATGATGCTACGCGTATTGACTCTAAATTTGATATCAATTCGAGGTGGTTTTCTGGCCCCCATTTTTTGACTTTCCCGATAAAGTGTTGGCCAGAAGAACCGGAAAATTTACCTGTAACTCTGGAGGAGATGAAACGCTCTGTGACCATTTCGGAAGTTGTGGGGTTAATAAATACGCATGATTCTTTACTTCCGGTAGTTGCTTATTTTTCGCGATTCAGTAGTTGGCTCAGACTCTTACTCGCAACTGCTCGAATATTTTGTTGTGCCTTTCGCTCTCTTTTGGGTCGTTCTCAAATAGCTAAATTTAGAAATAGTGATTTAAAGGAGTCTGATCGATTGTCGATATCGTTAAAACCTTTGTTAGTTGAGGACATGACGCTTGCTGAGAAACATATTTTACTTAAGTCACAAATTGATACATTTGATTATGAGCGGTCATGTTTGAGTAGTAAAAAATCACTGTTAAAGCAAAGCAGGCTTCATGGACTTACGTTAATTTTAGATGACTTCGGTCTCCTTCGACTCTCTGGGAGGATTGGCGCACTTAAAGAATGTACTGAAATTGTAAAAAACCCTGTCGTGCTTGATGGAAAACATCCAATTGTTCGATTACTCATTGCTTACCACCATCAAAAGGCTGCTCACTCCAATAATGAACTTGTTGTAAACGAACTTCGTCAAGAATTTCATATCCTTGGATTACGCACGGCGGTGAAGAAAGTGGCAAATTCATGTCTTTTATGCAGAATCAGGAAAACGGTACCCCCTATCACCCATCGGAGATTTACCCACTGAACGTTTGACTCACCATACAAGAGCATTTACTGCGTTGGTCTTGACTATTTCGGCCCAGTTTCTGCTACCTTAGGCAGACGCACAGAAAAGCGTTGGGTTGCATTGTTCACCTGTTTAACAGTATGTGCTATTCACCTTGAAATTGTGGGAAATTTGTCATCAGATTCAGCGATAATGGCACTTCGACGCTTTATTGCTAGACGAGGATGTCCGACAACGATAATTTCGGACAACGGAACAACATTTGTCGGCGCGAAAAAAGAACTTTCTGTGCTCTATACACAGCCTGTTCAGAACTACGCTTTGAACCAACGCATCAAATGGAAATTTTTTGTTCTGCGGCACCTTTCATGGGAGGTTGCTAGGAGAGGTTAATTCGATCTGTCAAAACTGCGTTAAAGACAACATTAAAAGAACGTGCACCACGTGAAGAGGTTTTACATACCCTGCTATTAGAAGTGGAGAGTATCGTCAATTCGAGACCACTAACGCATGTTTCTGTAGATCCAGATACAGGAGAGACGATAACGCCCTTCCATTTCATCCTCGGATCTTCTTCTCCACATTCCTTATTATCGGACTTCTCTGACGGAGATCTAATTCGTCGCGTACAGTGGAGAAAAGCACAGCGTCTTGCAGACCATTATTGGACGCGATGGGTGCGGGAATACTTGCCGAACTTAGTGCCACGTACAGCAGTCCGCCCTACAGAAAATTTGAAACCCGGAGACGTCGTGTTGATTGCAGACGGAAACCTCCCTCGAGGTTCGTGGCCTAGAGGTCGCATTGAAAAGGTTCATCCCGGGCACGACGGGGTAGTTAGGGCAGCAGATGTAGCCGTAAGAGGGGAACTCTGCGTCGACCAGTCCGAAAGTTGATCCCACTACCCATGTAAAAACATTTTATTTACATAGGCAATGGAATCCGTACGTACTTAGATTTAGTTATGTCTGTTGCCACTTTTCTTTGGTGCTATCACACCGGGGGGGGGGGGGGGGGGGGGCGATGTTGGCGACAGCCATGAAACCTTATTTTACCATTTTTTAAGGTTTGTCTTTGTTTGTTTTTACTCTTAATTTTTGATACTATTTTGTTCTGCTTGATATTTTTCTGTGTGTCAATAAAGTGAAAAATAGTTGTTTATTATTATAATTTGTGATTGTGTCTTTAATAACTTTTTTGAAGTGAGGTAATTTTATTTCTTCGATTTTAGTGATTACAGGAGGAGGGACCTTATGACTCCGTTCTTTAAGAAGCTACAAATTACTTATCATTAGTTCTGTCATTAAAATCACTTTACTCTTAAGCGTTAAGGAGTTCAACAATCAACTCAGCTCCAGACAATTTTGACTATCAGACGTAATAATACGTCAACATTAAGATCTAATGAAAATTACTATACGTGCCTTTAAAATTTAAGGATTTTCTTCGATTGCACCAAGATCATATCATCGGATCTCAGTTTGGCAACAATGGGACCAACTAAAAGGTGCTGTAAGAACCTCTAGGTTAGCGAAAAATAATTTCAAATCGGTCTACAAATGACTTGATATGACACAGCCACAAAAAAGAACATACAGTCGAATTGATAACCTCCTTCTTTTATAAAGTCGTTTAAAAATAATAAATCAAATTTCAGAATGTTACAGGAGCCACCCTTAACCAAATGGATTGGTTTAGGGTGGCTCCTATAACATTCTGAAATAATAAGCATAGCATACAACGTAATAAACTTGAACGACAAGATATTGACATTAATGTATCGTGCGTGGTTAATTGAAATCATTAGTTGATTTCATTTTTCGTAATAATTTCAACATAACTTTACCATTTTCAGTTTCACATTTAAAATATTCATAGGCGTACAATCTCTTTGTACCGAAAGTTGAGACGCAAAACCGTCGCATTTGCATATTATAAATAAATATTGATTTCACACATTTCACGCCTTAGACTTTTGTAACAAACGTCAAGTTAGGGAAAGCCTCAGATAAATGGGAAATGATCCTTTTTTCTACTGATTTATCCAACGCTTAAAAAAGCTGAATCTGATATATTTTTTTATCCCTCACGTCATTGTTTCTCAAGAATCTTTTGTTTACGTGGCCTGATACTGCTGACAGGGAGCTGAAATAATAAAATAGTATTATTTATTTATGTATAAATATTATAGACTTTATTGTACAAATCATGGTGTACAAAGGTGGACTTGATGCTAAAAGCAATCTCTGTCAGTCAACCCTTTAGATTATGCAGGGAGATAGCGTAGTATAGTACATCGCGAAACCAATCAATGGACGACCATGATCTCTTTGTCAAGAAGAGAGTAATGACTTTTATAACACGGAAAATTAGGACAAGTTCAGTTGAAGTAATAAGTCCTTAAACATGTAAATAGATTAATTCAATTTTTTAATGCAATTGATAATATGTAAATAAATATCTATTAAAATAACTAAGGTAGCCTTAAGAATCAGTAAACTCAAGGGGCAATTGGCAGGGCACATAGTGCGAAGAACTGATGGCCTTTGAGGCAGAAAATATCTAGAAAGGAGATCTTTTGACCAGAGATGTAGCGTAAGACGTCCACCGACAAGATGGACAAACGACCTTGTGAAGATTGCAGGATCACACTGGATGCAGACCGGTAGTGGTCGGTTGCTGTCCAAAGCCGTGGGGGAGGCCTATGTTTAGTAGTGGACGTCCTATGGCCGATAATGATGATGGAATAAATATCTGTTTATAAATTAGTAAATCTTTCACAACAGTATTTTTAAGACTACATACGACGAGAGTAAGTGAATTTAAACTAAATAGCAGCTCGTTCCATTCACAGAGCTTCAGTTGGACAAGTGCCTAAGGGGTCTCGTTAAAAATGTACCAGCTGTGTCACGTGCCTGGACTACAGTATCACTTCAGTTAAATGCGTTTCACACTTACTGAAATAGCAAATATAACTGGACAATCTAATGAGTTTTAAGTTTGGCCTTATTTTCCTACATAGCTGTTACTACGACTTTGATAATTCTTTCATAAAGATTTTATGTGAGTCTTGATCTTACCTAATGGTGAGTAATAGTTGTCTCGGGTCTGGGTGTTGTGGTACCACCGTTGTGTCTGATTTCCATACCACCAGTGCATTAGCTACTTACTTTGGAATCAGAGCAATATATATGATTGGTGTCCAATTTTGTTTTTTGTTTTTAGTAATTAAGGAGCCAACCATGGGGTTGGCTTTTTACTCCTTACTTGTATTAGCTTACATAGTATTAAGGGGGCCTTAATTGAGCAACGTTTTTTTATTTTTTTTTAAATTTTGTATGGGTTTGCTCTTGATTCCAGACCAAGCCAAGTGCGACTAAGACGAAGTCGAAGATGAAACGAGCTCGCCCAGAAGAAGCCTGTTCACTCGAATTTTGAATAGATTCGGATTGTTATCACTAGGAAGTACCGATGCGGGCAGCGAGTTCCATTTCTTTGCCGAGCGCATTATAAATGTTGATGAGAAGCGCTTAGTTCTTAACAGTGGGACATTGACAAGGTAAGGATGGTATCCCGCGGTATGCCTAGACGATCGATGGAAAAAGAGGGCTGGGCTTATGGAGTTCCTTTGCACACTCTCCGAAGTAAAGCTTGTAGAAGAATACCTTTAAGTTCATTACCGAATTTAAATGAAAGATATTCTGACGACCCGTCTGGTGTAGTGGTCGAGGAATCGCCTACTACGCAGCGGGTTACGGGTTCGATCCCCGCACAATACAAACATTTTGTGTACATGAACATGTCTGTTTGTATTGGTCTGGGTGTTTTCTATGTATATCATACTAGCGGTCCCCCGCGACTTCGTCCGCGCGTTTTGAGTTTGCTCCCTCCCCTCCCGTCGCAGCGTCATGTTTTATATTCTAAGCCTTTCTCGATAAATAAGCTATCCAACACAGAAATATTTTTTCAAATCAGTCCAGCAGTTTCTGAGATAAGCGCGTTCAAACAAACAAACTTTATAATATATTAGCGCAAGCGCACGTTGTACTTAAGCTGCGAACATTATTTTGGTGCGGAGTTATGTTAAAACTGTGATAGCTCCTAAGATATTTATTGAAATCAAATGATATAAAGGACAACTTGGTTCTCAATGAAATGCTCGTGATGATGAATGTATTTATTTTGAAAAGAATAAATACCTGTGTGTATAATACACCTCTTAAAATAATGCATTATTTTTTTACAAATTTATAAACATAAAAAAGGTTGTAGTAAGTCAACCATAAAAGATAGACATATGCTGTCGCGGACTTTAATAGAACTCTTAATGCTGAACAATTCTGTCATACATGATTTTTGTGTTACTTAAGCGGTTTCCGCAGCGTACGCAGCGGAAGCTCTCAAAAGGAATATCTTTCTCCCGTTTTCGCAACATTTTTTATTTCTGCTGTGGTCTTATGAGTCGTATCTTTATTTTATATAGCCTAAAGCCTTCTTCGATAAATGGACTATCCTACGTAAAAAAAAAATTTCAAATCGGGCCCGTAGTTTTTGAGATTAGCGCGTTCAAACAAACAAACAAACAAACAAACAAACTCTTCAGCTTTATAATATTAGTATAGATATGTATTTACAAAACAAAAAGTATTTAAGTATTATATCCGTTGTCTGGCGCCCATAACACAAGCTTTGAGTAGCTTACTTTGGGACTAGATGGCGATGTGTGGGAATGTCCAAAGGATATTTATTTATTTATTTATATTTATTCATTTACTTAGAAATCATATCAATAGCAACTAATATCATCTAACATGCCAACGGTACAAACTGACATAGTTGTGTAGGTAGTATGTCTGTTTCTTGTATACCTACATATAAAGACATAGCTATAAGACCCTTATTATAGAAGGGGTGGCCTGTAATAGTGGTAAAAAAATACGTAGGCCCCTTAAGTAATCAGTATTATTTTCTAAATGGTTTTGATTTACTCAACTAAAAAATAAATTTATAGTTGTTTTCTTAGTAAAATCGAACCAGCAAAGTATTTCAAATAATGTGTCCAGTCATAGAACTTGACATTGTTATTTACTACAGCCAATAAGCGATTTTAATATACATTGATGACGGATTATAACTTTGGATTACTACATATATCTCTGAGTTAAAGTATGTCAATATCTAGGTAACTACTGTGTAGACTCGTTCATTATATTTTTTGCTTTTATTACAGGCCACACGCTATATGTGCTTTTTGCAATTTGCTTTGTAAAAGTTCCAACTCATACGTCTAGGTGGCTACGACAAATGTTAAAGCAACCAAACGAACTACGAACTGCTACGAAATGAATGTGCTACGAATCCCGTAGTTGCTCACCGTAGTCATCGTAGCGATGTAGCCGTTAAGTATGCTACGAAACAATAGATGGCGCTGTATTTTGGTTCACGAAAGAGCCTTTGCCAGCGCTGGTAGTCTGATGCAACATTTTTGACATTTCGCGTAGACAATTTCAATTTTATGATTTTCTAATTCATGAAATATCATTTTAACTTATGTAGCTTGTGTGTTTAATAAATCTTAAAAAAAATTGTAATTTTTAAGCTTCATTCAAAAATTCTTCTCGATCAATAAATACACGAAAACACTAATTTAGTTACGGCATTTTTCGAGCGCCACCTGGTGGTTTTACAGGGAACTATGTCGAGACTTCCGACACAGGTCTTGGCTTACACGCCGTGTGTAAGCGATATAGCTAATGGACTGTAGATGTCGCTCAGACTGTATAATTGTTATATTTTGTTAAAAAAAAACTGCCAAGTGCGAGTCGGACTCGCGCACTGAGGGTTTCGTGCCAACTTTAACTGAATTAGGGAATCCACTTACTTCCTTTTAGTACAATACCACAATATTTAGTTGACAGCAAATATAACTTTGTTTTTCATAGTGTTTGTATAAAGTACAAAGTTATGTTTGCGGTTGTTGAAAATGAGCTATATCTCAAAAACTTCTTATTCGATCCCGTCCGAACCAATTTTCGTTAAAAGTGTTTGTTAAGATCTACATTATTGTATATTTATTTCCAAATTTACACTTGTTTAGTTTAGAAGTTAGACGCCCATTTTACCACTTTGGAAGCGTCTAGCTATGAAACGTTAGACTTTAAAAGAAAATAGTTTTGAAAACCTTCATGTCATTTTAAAGACCTATCCATACACGTATAGGTTTGAAAAAAAATTTTTTTTTGGTTTTAATTTTACGCATGGGATTTTATCCCCCTTAAATGTTTTTTTTTTTTTGAGAATCGTAAAGCAGTTAACAGGGCACATCTTCCTACCAAATTTCACCAGTGTGATGCTTATAGTTACAGAATAAAATGGCTGTGACATACGGACGGACAGACAGACAGACAGACAGACTTGACGAAACTATAAGGGTTCCGTTTTTTGCCATTCGGCTACGGAACCCTAAAAAAGGTCTTGTATGGGAATGAATGACTGAATGACTCGATTGACTTGACTCGAATTGCACAAAGTGTTTTTAATATGTACGAAGTTACTGATAGCAACTTATCAATAACGCAATATCAGTAAATGTTTTAGTGTGATGGAGGGCATGCTCTCCGTCCTTCCGAAGATCTGCGGGTAGGCATACCGGCTCATCGCTCTTCCTATCAATCCAAGTCGTTCACAGCAACGGCTACGCGGCTGTGAAATACGCTCCCTCTTGAGATCAGTAGGTCAGAGATAAAACTGTGTTTCAAAAACAAACTGCAAAAGTTTTTTTTTTTTTTTTGACATTCCCACACATCGCCATCTAGCCCCAAAGTAAGCTACTCAAAGCTTGTGCCAGACAACGGATATAATACTTAAATACTTTTTTTTTTGTAAATACATACATGATATACATAGAAAACACCCAGACCAATACAAACAGACATGTTCATGCACACAAATGTTTGTATTGTGCGGGGATCGAACCCGCACCCGCTGCGTAGTAGGCGATTTTTCGACCACTACACCAGACGGGTCGTCAGTTTCTATGTATGTAAAATATGTATATTATTTGTTATGCTTTTAGCTGTAAATTTACTTTTGATAATCTTTTGAGCTGTAGTACAGGTTCGGCGCCTGCCAGGCTTTTGGCTGTGAGTGCGCATGAGGCCGGCTACTGGCTTCACGAGGTTATACTTCGACAAATACTGGGACGATTCTTGAGCCGGACACGCTCCGAACCTCATCCTGTCTACGGCTAGGGGCCCTATTTTTGAATCACTCGCTTAGAAATGTCGAGTGATTTTCGTTCGACAACGAGTTTTTTTCTATGACTTTTAATTCATCTTCGAACGAAAATCACTCGCCATCTTGAAGCGAGTGATTCAAAAATAGAGGCCTAGGTGTTCCGGTCTGCGTTACTCATAAATGATATACATAAATGATATACATATATGTATGCTTTTAGAAGTTATGTATCTGAACTCTATTTTTCGTTTATCACTGTATATTTCGTTTAATTATAGTATTTGTTGCCATTTTAATATTTAATTACAATATCCTCCTGCACCCATAACAATCTCTCTGCATGACCTAAAAACATGACTGAGAGATAATACTATCAGCATTAAGTTCACCTTTTGTACACTTTTATTTGCGCATTTTATTTAAATAAACAAATATAAATAAATGAATAGTTTGGAAGATTAAGTTTTAGTAATTCGATTTGATGTTAATGAAAAATTTGATCAAAAGAGTTGTTAGCATTTAACGCCTGTCCTCCGCTAATTTCCACGTAAAACCGTGACTTTTTAGAAGCGGTTTGTAGAGAAAAAATAACGAGCAAGTATTTGTTTTTGTATAAAATGTCTAGAAAATAAATAGTTTTTACATTGTTTTAATAGATGATATTTTGATAGTAAGCTTCACCTGTGGTAAGCTGCCAATGCATCAAATTCATTTTTTATTTTGATGTTCGTCTAGTTATTTGCATATGATAAAAATAATTAATCATTTCCATATAAAATGGCAGTCTTGACGTCTTGAAATCATACTTCAAAGTTTATGATATCTCAATGGTTTGCTTTTTTGTTGCATTATATATCATTTTAACCAACGTACAAAAACAAATAAAATAAATTATATTATTATTAATTATATTATATTATTTATACATTATTTTCAATAAATCCATCACTAATTACATCAATAAAATAACAATGCGTTTGGTGTAGTGGTGATCGATCCTGACTGTTACGCCGGCCGTCACGGGTTTGAATCCCGTAATGTCGCAAATGTTTGTGTGATGAGCACGAACATTTGTACCAAAGTCATGGATGTTTATATTATTTAAGTGTTTATACGTTACACTAATTTTCATTGTCTGGTATTCGTAACACATTCTTTTTACTTCGAAACCAAGACAATTGGTGTGTCGTCTCGCGCATATCAATTATGTGTCAGCGTCCACTAGATGACTAGATGCCATCAGGATCCTTAAATTTTTCTGTGCCCGGTACACCAAAGCCCACAGCTTGTAAGCAAACGCCGCCCACCCACACTCGTAAACTTGTATGTCGATGGGCACCTCATTAAACCGTGTTAGCTCTCACGAGTTATAGCTAACGGCGACGAGGCGGCTACAGAGATCATTCTTTTGGTACGAGTACTCAATTATATTATGTGGAAGCAATTGATGATTGAGTCGGTTTAACTAACGTCAGATAAAACTAAGACTAAATAAGTCAAAAATGACATTTACATAATAATTAGTGACGTTTTTAAATTAGACGGCGTAGTATTCGTATCATTTTCGGTGAATATTCTATATCAAATGTTGTTAAAATCGAGTACCGGTTTTAACAACGCCATATAAGACTTATCCGATTGAATAATTACAAAGTTCGTTTTTCTTAGCTATTCAAATATTGTTAACAATCTTGAACTTACTTTTTAACGATATCATTCAGTTTAAAATATGTCATATACACAAAACTCGATTCCTAAGGCAATATAAAAATATTGCTTACACTTACTATTGAGTAAGTAATGAAAAATCGACTTTAAAACAACCGGTTTTAAAATGAGATTAACATAAACGATTGCTGACAAATTGGTGACGTTTTCGAATTAGGCGTATTATATTTTATTTGTAGAATATACCTTGACTCACATTGGAAAAATCAGGCATAAGACACAAACGCTTGTGTCAACGGCTTTTTGACACGACGAAAATGTCACACCAAGGGCAGCTGATACTTCTTATCTGTCTTCTTATATTTCTAATGTCGGTGACAATAATAATCAAAATAAGCATAAACGGATGTTTTCTAAAATAAATGTATTCGGCCATTGTGACCCAAAGCTCGCTCAATGGTGCATTTAAATGAATAGAATGTTAATACAGTGTTTTATATGTATTTTTTATTTTAAACCTAAAACTGATTAAACATGTATGAACACTTTAAGAATTCCCTTTTCGTAATCTGATAAAGAAGTTAGCAAGTGCGCATTTTGTAAATATGATTTTCTATTACTTTTAAGAAATTGCTATAGTAACAAATGGTTAGAGAAACCACGAAACATTAAATCCACGTCATTTGTATCCCGAACCACCTCCGTAAAGTTCCAAAACTTTGGTAATGGATAGATGTTATTTGTCTTACCATAATAATCGAATAAATATCACGCGAGGCCTATTCTCGGTAAAGATTCTTAAGATTTCTAAAAACATATGCCGGGTTTGGTTCCGTTGCACTTAAAGGTTGACTCTGTTAAGTTTCCTCTTTTAAGGTTAAGAGAGTCATTTTAGAACTAATATGCTCTAAACAGGGTGTTGTATTGGTCCGTGACAGTGACATCCAATTCAGGGATGATAATATGAGTTATGCTTATTAAAAAAAAAACTTTAAACTACTTGCAAGTTTTATACAGGAAAACCTTTTCACAACATTCTTACGCGAAGTACGCGTGTATCTGCGAAATACTACGCCGTATCTAGTAAACTACGAAGAGGCGACCTGGGGGCCAATTCTCGTGAAGTAGTACTTTTTCCGTGTGGTAATTCGTATACGAAGTTCACAATTCTATTATAAAAGTTCGAGTGATACATAAAACTGCTATTCTCATGCACCGATAGAACATTTCACGTTCGAATTTCTTAACAACGTTCCATTGCAGAGAGCGTATGGGCGTTTTTAAAAACGCCGAAATAAAGTATATTTAAGTCCATTTACAAAAAAATATTTTTGGTGAAATTAGACAATAAATCTATTTGTTTGTTTAATTTGATGTACATATTCACAAAACAATACATATTGTCAAAAAATATAATAACGGTAGATCAATTATTAAAATTTCATTATTCATGCATAGCATGAAATGAAACGCAGCGCGCGCCATGTTACCTTACTCTATGGCCCTAAATGACAATTTGTGTGTGTGTGTGTGTCGAACAAAATTGTTGCAAATATCGATTTTTCAGAGACTGTTATGAAAAATTATTTGTTTTCTCAACTTTTGCCTAAAATAAGAACAAGTTAGAATTACTACGCTAAATACAAACAAAAACTAGATATTTTCTAAGGTTGGTATGATTCTGATTGTTTAATAATATGCTTTTTTATTTACTTAAACGACAAGAAAGAGGAATACAATAATTCTTTAGTAGTAATAGGTTCTGTAAACTAACATCACAGATATTAATGCACCTTCTTAATGTGGAGCCTGGATAAAGTTTTTAATATCCTTTGTAGATAAGTAGTGTTCTTACAAAAGAAACTATGTTTATTTACAGATAGTCTGGATTATGTTGTAGCAGAGAGAAAATTTAATTGCAAATCTAATGCGATAAAAGACTGGTTAAAATACATGTAAATACTTGAATACCTTAATTCTCTGGTATCTAGGTAAGTACCTAATTAACTACACACATAATGATAGTTTTACTGTCATAATTTATAAATCAAACCATCAGATTTTCCATTTATAACCTAAATCTATGTGTGTTCTAGTATTGCTTATAGTTACCTTATTAAAAACAAATAGTACATTAGCAATCTGTCTATAGAACAGACTTGAATGAACAGAGTGCTTGAATTTGTTCAAACATAGTTTATAGATAGATTCCACCTACAAGTATCTACAATAATCATAATTATCCCAGAAAAGAGATACTGAGCTTAAAAAAATTTATGGTGTTCAAGTTTTTTTTTGTGTGTGTACCTAGTAGGTAACTTTCTGTGATATTTAAGTTAGTTATTGTTTTTTTACAGAAGCGAGCAGAAGAACAAATTATAATAATCAAAAATGAAGGAGCGCCAAATAAAGGGATTTTAAATACTCTTTGGAACACAACTGCATGCATTCACAACAAAATAAATGATTCGTTAGAAATGTTAGCGCATTGGATTAAATGATGGAAAGCTTCCTGATTAATATGACCAATGGCTTTAAATAGTTTTTTTTAACAATAACATTATTTCTTCTTCAATATTTTGTGTTTTGACTGATGTATGAAGAAAATAAAACCTCTTGCTAAATTGGTATTTTTTATTTGTATGAAATTTATTTATACTGTTTTATCTTCCCTAGTCATTGACATTAGGAAATTTGAATTCAGGATTGTTTTCAATACAAAGAGGCAATCCAAGATCATGAGCTTGAAACAAAATATAAAACCAGGGTCTGAGAATGAAGCTAAAAGTGACCAAAGGTACTCCGTATTAAAACAACAAAACCAAATCGAGTTCGGCTCGTAAGATTCTACTTGTCAAGTACGTTGTCTCTAGATAGTACCCAGGGTTGGATAGCTCTTAACATAATATTAAGTCCTATCGAGGTCACCGCTGCCTAACCACCTTAAGAGCTGAAATCGCTTGCACCTTGTGTCGACTTTTGTTTGAACCGACGCCTGTTTTGTGTCTTGTGTGCAAGCTATTTTCCTTTAAAAGTGGTAAGTCGGGATTGACCACGGCCTACGGGCCTAGGCATGCCGGACAAACGGAGATCCTGTTTTTTGTAAGTCAATTCATATACTCGAAACTTCTCTAAATCGTAGAAGTACTCTTCTGAAAACCGCATCAAAATCAGTTTAGCCAAACATGATATAATAGAGGGCAAATAAATCATTATACCTATATTAGACACACAGAAAACCTTCTTTATTTGAAGTCGGCTAAAAATCATTCAAATTCAAATGTAAATTTTCTCAATTTTAGGTTAGGTTATCATTTTTCCCGATTAGAACCTCAATAGTTCGTATACGAATTTCGAAAACTATTGGTCTCCAGCAATCGAAATGTTCGTGTGACGTTCCATCGAATTAGTTCGACTGTGAAGGTCTGAGAATACACAAGCCTTGTTTCCTTCGAAAAAAATTCGAGTGGTGAACTTTTTTACGTGTGTGAAATTTTTTCGATCATGCGAGAATCGGCCTCCTGGTTTTGGTAGTTTTGACTCGCTTGCAAGTCTGCAATAATAAATAGTTTTTTTGGGGGTTGTCAATTTTTTTGGCATCAGTATCGTTTGTACAACCACCCCTGAGTCGCTCGTTGCTGACCAAAAAAACACTCTGTATTGCGGAGTATTTTTTTCTTCTTTTTTACACGGAGTATTAAAATAAGGTCACATTAGGTTTGAGACTTTAGGTTGTAAAAATGAAGTGACGTCACAGGCCATCTTCTTTTTAATATGTCATGAAAAGCCTTCTTCATGATGTCTGAATGGTGTACCATCGTTCGTATATGACTACGCGTACATATTAATGATGGTTTAATAATGTAGTAAGAACGTTTTATTAAGCACTAAACTATCTAAGCTTAATGACAACAAAGATCATAACAAGAGTAACTAATTTCAAGGTTAAACTGGGATTGCAGAGATGAGGAAATTTAGAAAAAAAACAGCATTCCGTCATCGCCTATCAAAGAAGTACACCATGGCTTAGTTTGTATTTTAAAGTTTAAGTTAACGTATCATTTGAATTTAAATATTCTAATAAATCAATGATTAATCGTTTTAAAAAATCTTGAAAGAAATAAACTTAAGTAAGAGTAGAGTCACATTAAATGACTAACTTAAAAATACTATAGTCCATTCATTTTTATTGATGCCAATAAAATTGAACCCATATTTTTCGGTCAAAGTAATCAATTAATGTGTTTTTTCATTGAAATTTAAAGTTTTATATTTTGCATGTATTTAAATCCAGGTTTCCAAACCATATAATTTTTCAGCCTATAAGTAACATTTAATAAAAACAACTAAGAAAACAGTAGTAAAACATTAACAAGTTAGTTTAAAATTCATTTAAATAAGAATAGCTTTTTAATCGATAGCGATATTACGGCCATACTGATAATTCAGGCATTACTCGATTTAAGATCGATTAGCTTTTGTCAATCACTATATTCCGAATTTCGTTCCATGCATAGTTTTCGTTTTTTTTTTTTACAAAAAAATAAAATTACAAATCATTCACGGTGGATCAAAATAAATGTTTAAATTTAATTAAGCATTGTGTTAGTATATTTTGGCGGCAATATCAAAATTTAATTTGATTTACATTGTAAAATTATAGTTTAAAAACTAAAAAAACACGTTTTTATAGTTAACTGAACTAAAAAATAGTAAATAATTTTTAATTACAAAGAGTTAGAGAATAATTCAATTCAGAGTAAAAAGCGTGGGGTGCATTTTATTATATTTTCATAACTTTTTAATATGTTTTTTTCATAACTCTCCGCACATAGATAGTTGAATGCAGAATAATTGTAACATTTAATATATCAAGCACCACATGCTTTTTACTCTGAATTGAATTATTCTCTAACTCTTTGTAATTAAAAAATATTTTCTACTTTTTAGTTCGGTTAGCTATAAAAGCGTGTTTTTTTTTAGTTTTTTTAACTTATTTTTCGTTTCTTAGTTCGATGTTTCAATTAATTATTTGCGGACATGCGACCCGCGATAGCTCTATCTTTCTTACTCCCTTACAGAGGATCCACGAAAGAATTTATTAATCCTGGCGGTCCTATAAGGATATTGAGAAACTGTTATTAAATTTTTGCATTGTCATCGGTCCTTGATACGTATGCAAAGTTTCAAATTAATCAAACTTCTGGAAATTGGTGAAAACTATGCTCAAAGATTCCATTACACATGGATACAACCAAAGCTAAGAAAAGCGTGGTAATAATTATACTTTCGTTCTTGGAATGTAGTTATGCGTAAAACGGAAGAATGTGTCATGTCAAGAAACGTCTCAGCACTCATCATATAAAATAAACTATAACATATTGTCGAAGGTTTACTATAACAATAATCCAAATTAAAAACAAACAAAACCAAATACTCAAAGCTAATTATCATTCCACTTCATTTTGATTCTCTCGTTGTTTACACGACCGAGGTTGACACAAACTAAAGACAACAGAACTTAAGCAATCACGTATTTGCGTTGTCAGTTACAGTTCCATTAATGTTGTGCGACTGAGCGAGAAATTACGGCAAGGTATAAGCACAAAATATAGACGGTAACAGAAGTCGAACTCCTGCATTACTTCAATTTGACAAACACACTCGCCAGTCGCTATAGGGATGTCAACTTTGGTTTATACATAAAAGAACTATCGTATTCGTCGCACTCACATCTTGTCGTTTAACGTTTTGTTGAGAATATAAGAGAAAAAACGTTTATAAACCATGGAACTAAGCTAACACAACTATAATTAAAGTATTCATAAACATGAAATAAAAAACCAAAAATTTGCGCACGGGCGGGACTCGAACCAGCGTATGCGTTTTACGCGTGACGTCACGCGTAATCTACATCATGTATTTTTTTCAAAATTTACGCTCGCTTAGTTTATAAGTTAGAGGGAGGGGGCGCCCTTTTTACCAGTTTGTAAGCGTATATCTCCGTAATGTTAGCCTTTCAGAAAAAAACGGTACTTGGAATCTCGATATCATTTGATGAGACCTATCCATAGACATTCATAGGTTTGACCAAAAAATTTATTTATTTATTTAGTTTCATGTATAGGAGCCCCTCAAATGTCATTGTTATTATTTTTTTGTATTGGAATCGTAAAGCAGTTAACGAAATACATCTAGCTACCAAGTTCTATCTGTGCAATGCTAATGAAATTAATGAATATTAATAAAAAAATAACACACTAACGAAATTTTGCGCACGAAAGCCTTAATAGATCAAAATACTAAAATTTTATCCAATTCTTACTCCGATTCTGATAATTACAGCTCTGCAGCGATATTAATTCCTACTGTATTTTTTAAGTCCTATTAGAACTAGGAACATCGTCCTAAGGGTTTTTTTGTTTGATGCTTAGCGGTTAACCTCGATCACACCTGACGTCAGGTAGCGATGGAAGTCTTGGGTTTTGCATATTTGTCTAATAGCAGCCTAATCACCCTTGACTCTTTCCTTAAAGAGTTGGTTGAAAAATTACTTGTACTTTTCATATCTACGTTGTTCGACATTGTTTACAAAAGTCATAATTACTTATTCCTATTTATATTAAGTTAAAAATAAAATTATTGACGATTCTAAATATAAATAGACTACCGCAACTAGTAACTTATCAAATAAGCTAGTACCTTTGATGCCTATGTCGAATATGGATGTTCTTATAAACTTTTTAATTAGCAAACCCTTTGCGTGACTTCTGATAAGTAAGAATATCAAAGCTGATGCGAAACAGGAATAGACATATTTCCGAATGAAAAACATTTCCAATAATATTACTGCATGATTTAGAGGATCAGTGTTAATTTTATAACGGGAAAGCTATGGCCTGCGTAATAATAAGTAGGCGTTAGTAATCTCTTTTATTAATATACTTTATTGCATAACTAAAAGGTCGACTTAACGCCAAATGGAATTAATTTACTGTCTTACTACTTCTTATTGTATACAGTTTTTTTTTGTGCAGCCATAGCTCGATAAATACGAACACTGAAAATGCATATAAAATCGACAACAGCAAATCAGCAAGCGACGAAGTTTGGTTAATCTATCTGTCACAGCCATTTGATTAATATAAATCGGTCATTTTAATGAATACCTAGACAGTTAATTAAACGCCGACATCGAATAAAATAAGTAAGCCGATGCTTTATTCTACTCATCATCGTCACCATTATCAGCCAAAGGACGTCTACTGCTGAAAAAAGATCTCCCCCACAGTTCACTACAGTGACCAATCACAAGCGGTCTGCATCCAGTTTGGTCTTGCGAGCTTTACAAGGTCGACTGTCCATCATGTCGGTAGACGTCCTACGCCGAACTTTTCTGCCCCAACGGCCACCAGTTCTTGGCGATATGTGCCCTGCCCATTGCCACTTGAGCTTACTGATTCTCAGGGCTATGTCCGTTACCTCAGTTCTTCTACGTATCTCCTCATTTGTGATTTGATCTCGTAGAGATCCCGAGCATAGCAGCGCTCTTCATCACTCGTTATGTAATTTTGAGCCTCTTAATACGGCCCATGATAAGAGACCATGTTTTGGGTCCATATATCATTTCTAGTAACATAATATACTCATTAGTCATCAATTTTACAATTCAATTCTACTAGTGACACTAAACGTTTAACAACTTGTCGTACTGAAGGATAGCTCTTTAAAAATGGCTGACTTGATTTAACCAAATTAATAATAATTAGTTTAGTATTCCCCACCGGAGCGCCACCATACAAATATGGCATCAATGTTGCAAATTTTGCTGCAAGTACAAGTATTCTATGTTCCTGTTTGAAACTTTAAGTAAAACTAAGCTGTGATATTATCATAATAGTTTTAAAATATGGAGTTTACGTTTTCTACTATTTTTTATTTCATGCTGATTAAATATATCAATAACAATAATATTTATTTCTCATCACATACAATCTTATGTATAAATAGTGGCAACTTAGATACTTAGTTATGTTAGTATATGTTTAATAATATTTAGTTAAGGTCACTATTACCATTGAATAATATATTTGCTTTTTTAAATTGTTGTCTAAAAAGAAATCGTCTTCATAAATTATAAATTATGAACTCAAATTCGCCCTTGCCAAACATCACAAATACGTCAATATTTAATTATACAAACTAACTACACAACAATCATGTATTTGGTAAACGTTGCGTGCAATATCATGTCTAGTTGACGTTCAGCCATTTAATTGGATGTCGGCGTTTTATTAACTGCCTAGGCATTCAATCAACTGGCTGATTTAACCAGATGAGTACGACATAACCATGGTTGCATATTAATTTATTCTTAAGGTATTATAAATACAAATAATTTAGCACAAAGGCTGAGCTAGTGTTTCAATGAATATCAGTTATCCATTTAGTGAGGCTTAAACAATTCAGATGAAAAAGAGATGTATCTGAAATAATAACCAACCAGATTTCTTTACATCCATATCTTTTGTTTTGTTTCTTTGCACCAAATATCCCTTCCTATAGAACTCATAACTTCTTTACCCAAAGGTTTTTTTTAAACAAATTTGTAAATTAATTTTCAACACACTTGCTCATAACGACGTCTTTATTCCACCGATTTTTGGCTCATAATCATAGATATTAAACACGCGTGCTTTTTCATTATATTATTGCACTAGTGCCTTTAGTTTATTAACCCGACCAATTTAGGTTTGTACCTTAGTACCAAGTCGTAAGTAAGAAGAAGAAGCGATATAATTTAGTCGGGTTATACAATACTTTTATTTTAGCAACAAACAGTATTTATGCGAAAAATAACAGTATCTAGATATTTATTTCAATAAATGGTAAATCCAGATTTATTACTAAAAAATAGCTCAAACTCATTTAACATTTTCTGTGATTTGTGTTTTAAACACGAATTATAACATTTTTAATCTTTGCTTTTGGCCGATCTAGTTCGCGCCTCAGCCTTGCGCGCGCATCGGTATCGCGGCAAGAAAAAAAAACAATGCGCCATTTTTCGTAAATAATAATTGTAGGCATATTAATGTAACGGTAATAAACTTCGTCACATTACATTATTTAAGAAGTTTAATATTAATGAAAATGCCTACTTCAAGTGAAGAAAATGAAGAAAACCTATTATTTACTCCGCCGGACATACGTAACGAGCCAAAAAACGCGTGCGATAGTCTTTGCCATCAAAATCGAGTGAAATGTATTTTTACTAAATGTTTTGATAATTAAAAACTTAGTAAATGAAGATTCTTGTTTTTTCCTCGCAAGTGTGTTGAAAAACGTCGTATGATACGCGTGTGCCTGTGACCATTATATACGCGGCTTTCTTATGGCGCACTCGCTTTCGCTCGTGCGCACACAATATCGCCTTGTATATAATGGTCAACTTAGCACACTTGTATCATAATGTACTATTATATGACGTGCAATAAAGAGCACGTTTATCTTATCTTATTTTTGATTCGTCATTATCAGCTAAAGGGCCTCCTCTGCTGAAAATAGGCCTCCCCAACTGTTTTCCATCGCGATAAATCACAAGCGCTTCCAGTTTGATCCTGCCTTCACAATGTCATTTATCCATATTTTCGGTGGACGTCCCACGCTGCACCTTTGGTGGAACCCCTCCAATATAGAACTTTTCTGCCCAAACGGCCATCAGTTCTTCTCGTGCTATGTGCCCCGCCCATTGCTACTTGTTAAGAAACGTCATCATCATCATCATTATAAGCCAAAGGACTTCCACTGCTGAACATAGGCCTCCCCCACAGATTTTTTCAGCGACCGATCACAAGCGGTCTGCATGCAGTGTGATCCCGCGATCTTAACAAGGTCCTCCGCACATCTTGTCGGTGGAAGTCTCACGCTGCGCTTTTGGTCGAAAGGTCTCCAATTTAGAAATTTTCTGCCCCAGCGACCATCCGTTACTTACTGGTTCGTAGAAATATGTCCGTTACCTTAGTTCTTCTACGTATCTTCTCATGTATGATTCAATCTTGTAGAGAAACACTGATTTTGGCCCGCTCCATCGCTCGTTGTGTAACTTGTATAAAATATTTGATATAAAATCCATTTAATTTTGAATAAAACGTTACACATTTATTTTTTAGTAAAACATAAATTTAATTTTTACGCTGTAAAGTGTTCAAAAAGTCGGGATGTAAAATTTACTAGATCTACGAAAAATATACGTAAATATTTTTTTTCAGTGAGACTTATCCCTGAGGCATACGTGTCCGTTATTGCTGACATGTATAGGGGGGCTAGGTTCTTCATCAGAACAACAGCCGGAATGACTAAGTCTATCCCAGTCACAGAAGGGGTCCATCAGGGATCAGTTTTGAGTCCTTACCTATTCAGTCTAGTACTGGACTCGCTGACCGAAGATGCTCAACAAAAAGCTGCGTGGACTTTTATATACGCGGATGATGTAGCGATCTGCTGTAATAGGCGGCAAGATTTGGAAGAGGCCTTTAGTGCATGGAAGGAGCAATTGCAAACGGGCGGACTAGTGCTTAGCGTTAAGAAAACCCAGTACATAGCGCTTAATATCGCGTGCCCCGACTCTGTTCCAATCGTAATAGATGGACAGGTGATTGAACAGTGTCAGGAGTACAAGTACCTCGGTGACGTGATGAACGAGTCTGGTAATCTGGAAAATAACCTACAGCACCGCATAGCAGCCGCCTGGCTCAAGTGGCGTGAGGTCACAGGCGTAACATGTGACAGTAGAATGCCCATAAAGCTAAAAGGACTCATGTACAAGTCAGTCATAAGACCAGTACTAACGTATGGTAGCGAGACCTGGGCGGTCACAAAAAAACACGTGCAGACCATCCAAGTTGTTGAGATGAAGATGTTGCGATGGATATGCGGAGTGACGAGGCTCGACAAGATCCGCAACGAGTACGTGCGCGGTAGCCTCGGCGTGCGAGACGTCGCCGATAAACTACTTGAAAACCGGCTGCGATGGTTTGGACACGTAAAAAGGAGACCACCTGATTACATCGCCAATGTAGTACTCAACCAAAAACTGCCGGGTCGAAGAGGAAGGCCTAAACTGCGGTGGTTGAGTCTCGTTAAGAAAGACCTAGAAAGCTGCGACTTAACCGAAAGTGACGTCCAGGATAGGGCAAAGTGGAGGAAGAATAGTCGGAAAGCAGACCCCGTCACCAGACGGGACAGTTGCTAGGAAGAAGAAGAGGAAGAGTGAGACGTATTCGCGTAAACTTATGGAACAAGTACATACATTAAATTTTGCCTTATCGTCTCTTCTCCTCCCTGCATCATTAAAAGAAGTTAATATATCGGCCGCTCAAAGAATGCATTCATGAAGTCTAAACCTTTTTGGACAGATAATATGAGAAATCAATGTAAACCTTCTGGATATTAGTTCGCAATGTGTAGATACTTCTATTCGGAATAGAGCATTCGAGCACCTGCAGTACCGTCATTTCTTTCATTTTATGCGAAATACGAATTACTGTTCTTTTATGTTACTTTTACTATATTCCGATACGGAATATCTTAGAAAATTATCGGCTAGTCATATGAGTAAAATTTTATGTCACTTTGGTTTAAGTCAGAATGAAGAAATGCTTTAACTACGACCCACTCACTATTAGCCAGGTTTCATACAGTTTACTAACTTATAACGAGCTATCGGTAAATCTTAAAGTTGTCAAAGCAAATTCGAACTAGAAAGATATTTTTCTGAATTTATTATCCCGTGGTTGTTGGTGGATCGTGGATCCAGTCCTTTCATATAAATAATAAAAATAAATATTTTACAACATCACATACATTGCTCCGATCCCAAGCTAAGTAGCTAAAGCACTTGTGTTATGGAAATCGGAAACAACGGTGGTACCACAACACCCAGACCCGAGACAATATAGAAAAGATCATTTTTTACATTGACCCAACCGGGAATCGAACCCGGAACCTCGAGATGGCGACGCTTGAAACCAAATAGTACAATAAGTGATTCCCTAAACTTACTTGACTGCAGTAAATGTCAAATGTAAAAACATACATCCAAAATTATTGGTGGTGTTATAGACTGTCCTGAATTTTAATGAAATTTGTAATGCCCATTAAAAATCAAAATAAATTAAAAAGTCATGGATATTTCATGAGATTTTTGGTCAGCTTGAAATATTAGTTTCAAATAAGTCTTTATTTTTTTACGTTTTATTGGGCTGTACCGTACCCTAATATTTCTTTAATTTAATAGTTATCCTGCAAATGAGCGTAAAGACAAACCAATAAACAAAAAATCGTTCCAACTTTAGAACAGTATCTACTACTATATATAAAGATCCGCCACGACGACGACGCCGCGTTCGGTGTAGCGCTCCTGACTATTACGCCGAACGTCACAGGTTCGAATCCCGCAAGGGGCAAATGTTTGTGTGATGACTACGAACATATGCACCTAAGTCATGAATGTTTATATGTTTTTAATTATTAACGGAAGACGCCCCGTCATAATAGATGTCTGGTATTCTTAACACAAGGACGAAAAAAAACTTTACTTCGAAATCATGACTATATGTGTGTTGTCTGGCACATACTTATTATTATTTACCATTGTCTTAGAATTTTGACTAATTTAACCGAGATAATAATAACATAATCAAGCTGCATCTTTATTTTCTCTAACCACGCATTTGTTAAAAACAAGTACTACTGGTTTACAGCATTTAATCAACTCAGGTCTCAGTACAGTCAGATGCGAGAGTAGCTTGACATATCCTGATGGTTGGGTTATAAAGTTTAAATGTGTTTTAGTACATTCGTCATAGTAATGAAAAGTCAAATACAATTCACGTGCAGCTTACAAATATGTTTGTTTTAGAGCGCTTTCACACTAAGGCGACTTTAGCAGCGCGACGGTCGCGCGACAGCTGCGCAGAAGATAATTTCATACATAAATGGCAGCAGCAGCACTTGAACATTAAATTTTTTTTAAAGGTGCCAAAATCACACGTCACAATCACAAATTACATTAGATAAAAATGTAAGTATCAGTTAACGTAGCGGTTAGTGATGTTAAATCTTATGATAGAGTATTTCATTACCAACTACAACTACTTTCACAGAGTAATAATTAAACTGCCTTCAAGAAGTTGATTATAAACTAAAAATAACGCCTTCGTCTTATATTTGGGCGCAACAAATACTTTTGGAGTCGGTGCAAGGTGTGTTTAGACTGTTGGCGTACGTAAACTTGACATTATGCACCGCCCCCGAAATAATTTGTTTTTCCTTATTAGAAGACGAATAGGTTATTTAAAGCTTTTTAGAAATGTTTATAATGCGGCTTAATTTTTAAATGTTTTTTTCATAATTTTCAGTTATTGCTCATATACTTAAATCTACGGGACCAATTTTGATAAAACTAACTACCCTAAGTTATAACATATCAGATATAACTAAAAAGTAATCAACATGCAACAGAAATTCTAAATTGCACACATGTTTGAAAGCTTTAATAGATCAACATACCTACTCAATGTCATCCAATTCTAAAGATATCACATACATATAGGTCGAATTGAATACCTCCTTTTGTAAAGTCCATAAAAAAGAAGTTTTTTTTTAAATAATAAATATCTCGATTGATCTTAATTCAACAGAAATAATATTCTTTTTTTAAACCGAAGTCTTTGCTTCAAAAATCCGCCATGCAATAAACTTTTCCGCGACTGTATACGATTTTAAGCCTTTCCGCGGCTGACTGTATTCTCTACTCTCCCGGATAGTCGTCATAATGTACAGTTGGAGCCTCATACTTTACCTGCATTTCCTTTGTTGCGCTCTGTTTTGCGGGGCCCACGCAATTTTTGACGTCTTTTGCACCTTCTTTATAAATAACCCTGTCTTTCATGACCTGTATATGCGTAAAAAGAGAAATTAGAGATATTTTCTACTTTTTCTGAAGGAATACCAACCTCGTCGATTCACTTGATGTGTCAGCTAACAAAAAATAACGAAATCCAGGGCCTCCCATTTTTGAATCACTCACGTCAAAATGACGAGTGATTGTCGTTAATTAGTGATCAATGTTTCACTGAAAAACGGTGGCAAAGGACATAAAAGTGATTGAAAAAAGATAGCTCACTATTGATAGTAGTTGTTTTTTGCGTGATATTCGTTGACTTTTTATTAATTGCATATAAAAATCACTTGGAAAATTAACGCGAGTGATTCTGAAATATTGCTCCTGGTCGTATGCGAACTCTTAGGTAAAAAGTCAGATTGACCATTGACGAAGGACATTGTTTAAAAAAGTGCTCAAATGTGTTTGCAATACACGAAGGTGACATCAACTTCCTGTCTCCAAGTAGTTGCAGAGTATTTTCACGATAGAAAAACGCAGAAAGGGCTGTGGAATTTTCAAAGGAGTGTGAAACGCTTACTTGGTTTTTAACTTTTTACGAAATGACGGTCAAGACTGCAACCTTCAAAAATCGATGGATAAAATCAATACAAACCGTAAGTATACTTCGATAAAATCTCTTAGAGTCGCCTACCACCAACGTCAGATAAGATTTCTTCGACTGAATACAATCAACCAACGACCGATTTTTAAATAACATTTACATAAATGATTGCTGAAAAATTGGTGATGTTCAAATTAGGCGTTTTGTATTATATTGATAAATGTTTCTTATCTAACGTCGGTGAATCAGGCCTTAAACTTTCAGGTTTTCTAATTTTTTGCTGCTAAGGTTGTATAAAAAAATCATTTTTTTTGCAAAATGGTGTGTGAATGAAACTTTATTAATGACCACTAATTTTGAACAAATTGAGATAACGGACCGTAAAATGAGCTATAAGTTCCATACGCCTTTTGACCTGACCCGAAATTGAATGCAAAATCTATTGGTACCTATTTCACTAATAAATCAATCCTGTGTGTAGGGGGTGGGAGGAAACTCCCCTTAACAATTTCATTCTTTTCCATTTCCTTATCGTTTTTTTTAATTACCATGTACTATAATAGAGTAATGTTTAATTGTAAACTAAACTTATTTTCCTTGAAAAAACCCTTTTTTAAAGGGGGTGGGAGGAAACTCCCCTTAACAATTTCATTCTTTTCCATTTCCTTATCGATTTTTTTAATTACCATGTACTATAATAGAGTAATTTTTTATTGTAAACTAAACTTATTTTCCTAGAAAAACACTTTTTTAATAAAGGCTTATATTCTTAGAGATAAAATAAGAAACCAAAAATTTGCGCACGGGCGGGACTTGACCAGCAACTGAACAGCAACCGGTTAGCCAAAATGTTGCTGGTTCAAGTCCCGCCCGTGCGGGATAATATAAAATATGACACTGAGTGTTAAAAACAGTCTAAACCAAAAGCTTAAATTGACAAAGCGTGCATGATTTAAAAATATACATGTGTAGGTATTTCTTTATCCCCCGTTTACAGCTTAAAATAATGCGTAAGTGTCTTTGTAGAAATTTGATACACAGTTAGTACATTTTATTAACTGTCCTGACAAAATGACCTGGATTGTTTTTATGGTTTTTGCAAGGCAATTAAAAACTTTGACGAACGTTGACTTTTATTAATTGATCCAGTTTTAATGATTTACATATCGTAAACGATACATAAATCAATTAACATTATTTCCTGAAACATAGTGGGATCTTGAAATTAAAGTTAATTGCAGTTAACTTCTCATTTTTACGTCTAGAATGTCGTCTAGATATTACACCTACGAACAGCTTACTTACATGTCCAAATTGAAAATTAAACCGCAAGACGAATGTCTACATATGAAGTCGTAACCTTAACGCCTTTCGTGCTTTATTAACCCTAAAAAATTAATCACGATTTGCCAAAATCCCATGGCATATGTATAAACTATGACGCGGAATCCGCTGGCCTTATAAAAGGAGGGACGGGTGGGCCGAGGCACAGACACCTTTGTAGAGTTGTACGTGCTGGCTGGATACAGGAACGCACAGACAGTGAGTTACGAATTCCATATTTGTTTTTTTTTATGTTTTATGGTGTGGTGGTTTATGGCCAGGTTTTGATGGGCGATTCAAATTACTGAAGTAAATTAATTATTTTTTGGTTTTATTTAAATAAAAATAAAATTTGAATACAATGAACCCAAGAATAAAAATATTTTTTTTTCCGCAGAGCATATCGGAATATAAACTAAATTTCCAACCGATTTCAATTTCCACATTACTTTAAAAGTACTCGTATTAGTATTAAACAGTTTTAAATATATTTTTTACATTAGAAAAAAGACTACGGCCAAAAAAATATTCAACATAATAAATTAAGTATGCATGCAATTTCTTTTTAGTTATCAACATAAAAAAAAATATTCTGCTAATTTAAAGTGTGATAACTTTAAATTAGCAGAATATTTTTACTTCCAAACTTTAACAAAACCTATTAAGCAAATGTATCTTTTAGGACTGAAACTATTTTAGCTATAAAATTTAAAAAAAAATGAAATAGTTCGATCCTTTATCATAATGAAATATTAAACACGACTTTCTATATTTTTAGTTATTTAACGACTTTAACGGATGAGTTATCTTAGTAGCTATTTAAACGTAATTTATCATATTTATAAAGATGTTCCTATACTTTTTTACTTACTTTAACCACACGGTGTAGTATATAAGAGTGTCTTTCAAAGTTAATGATTGAGCGGCTAAACATTAGTTGCTTATTTTTTCACTCACTTGTTGCAATGATCGATGTGTTTTTGTCATCTTACTAAGCACATTTGAATATTTTTTTGATAAAAAGTTACTGTTCTTTTTAAAGTATGTATTACGATGGAATCAATATCATGCTATCAAAATAACTACCAGACAGGACCCTTCACCATCTTCATGTGTTTAAAACAAGGAAATTGTCGAAAAATTACTCATGAATCGTGGCGAAACATTTTCAGTGAACTTAAGTTTTCAATGATGAATTGCACTCAATGAAATGGTAGTTTTAAAAATGCTTCTAGGACCTATGTTGTCACAAAAGTACTTCTTTTAATATTATGCATACAAGTAAAGTTAGCAAAGAAACTTGATGCAGATTATGGAAATATTATTTTAGGACTAAAACATGGCGGTCAGGCGTAGTGCCTTGCTCTTAAGCCTACAAGTCTCAACAAGCATTCAGTGTTTCTTTTACGTTTGTGTAGGAAAACTTAGTTACTATAATTGCAAAATAATAAACGGAAAGTTGTTCAACTTAACTTGCTAACAATGTTACTTATTAAATAATAAAAAAATAACCAATTTATTTATAAATTCTGACAAATACCATTTTATAGTTTTCCAAATCAAATCAATTTTATTTGTGAAACAGATAAATATGGTGTAATTACAGATATGGTGGAAAAGGTACATGCTGTGATCAGCTATATTGGTGTATAATTAGTAAAATTAAATCATATTAAATACAAACAAACAAAATACAATTAAATACACAATGTCAAAAAAAGGCCTTTAAGTGTTTTTCTTTAAGCCGGTTAAATATTTATAAAGATTTTTTTTCGTCGTGTTTGAGTTATAATGCACTTAATTGGACAAAAAATGTTACGAAAACTTTCTCCTCGGTGTAAAAAATACTTTTGTGAAAACCGCATTAAAATCGGTCCAGCCAAACGCGAGAAATTCGCGGACGAAACTTACATACATACATACAGGTCGAACTGAGAACCCCCTTTTTTGAAGTCAGTGAAATAGGTATTCAATAGCAATAATAGAAGATTGTAATCTTAGTACCTTGTTCAACAATACCCATACCTATATAACTTCTTAGTCGTATAAATAAACGTAAATCTCTATAAGCATTCATGTCAAGTTGGAATTTCTATATTTGTTATGAACTCTAACAAACAAGAAACTATCTGATTTATAGAAATAATAACATCCACATTGTCTTTTATAATAATTATACTCATATGACCCTTATCAGTATTTGATTTAAGTATGACAGTACGAGTACAACGTTTCATTCGATAGAGTAAGAAAATTCTTGGCGGTTGTTTTAATGATACTAAATTTATTATTCTATACTTATATTATAAGGCTAAGAGTTTGTTTGTTTGTTTGAACGCGCTAGTCTCCAAAACTACTGGACTGATTTGAAAAAATATTTTGTAGCAACAAATATTTGTATTATATAATAGTTTATTTAGCGAAGAAGGCTTAAGCCTTTAGGTTAGCAAACTCAAAAGCGCGGATGAAGGCGCGGGGGACAGCTAGTTTATGATATGCCTGTATATTAACTTAAATATTAAAATTACATATGTTAGACGTCAGCAACAAGCAGGACAGACGACTTTCTAAATATCGCAGGATCAAACTGGATGCAGATCGCTTGTGATCGGTCGCTGTGGAATGCCTTTGTTCAGCAATGGACGTCCTTTGGCTCATAATGATGATGATGGTGATGATAAGTCGCGGAAAAAAAACACGTAATAAAAATTGCACTCCGGGAGTGCCGGCAGAAGTGAAAACTTGAATATAATATAAATTGTAATGTTTGTGTACGATAGCGCAATAAATAAATATTGTATTCTATAAAAATATTATATTATTATTATTATCATTATATACAATAATAATAATAATATAATAATAATAATAATATAATATTTTTATAGAATACAATATTTATTTATTGCGCTATCGTACACAAACATTAAAATTTATATTATATTAAATTACATTAAAAAGTTTATCTCTCAGAAAAATCAACTTACATCCATAATTTCGCCAACCGTCTTACGGTTTTTCGATCAGCCCACGTGTCCTGACGCGAGTTTCGCATTTTTCCCCCATCCCACAAAAGTGCTCAACGCCGCTAAAGAAGTTTTCACTTCAATAAAGTGATCATAATAAGGTAATAATTATATTTCATAACGAATGTGCAATGTCTGCTTATCTCAAAAACCAATCAATCATGCAAACCAGCCATCATTGCTCGGTTTAATCCTTCAGCCGGTAATAATGATAACCACATGATAAAAATGCATTCATTGACATCACATCACAGTGGAAAATTCATTATCTCTAAATACTTGTATAAAATTGGACTCATAATTTGGTCACGGCTTCACGCTTGAGCGGCTGGACCGATTTCTCTTTTTTTTGTGTTTGTTATTATCAGGACAAGGATCTAATGAAAAAAAAAATGCGCAAAATAATTGAAAATTCAAATGAAAAAAACTTAACTTTTAGGCCGTGGGGTCCGAAATATCTGCTAAATTGCTGATTAGAAAAATTGCGCCAAAATAACATTTTGTAACAGCCAATAATGAAGCTGGCTGGTTCCTAGCTCAAAGGATTAGCATAGCTATCCAACGCGGCAACGCAGCCAGCATTATAGCCTCCTTGCCGCAAGGAAATGGTTTCGTATTAGAATAGGTAGAGGTACCCAATATAGAAATCATTTGAATTTGTTTTTATCTGTACATCTTGGGATAAGTTGAAAATGTTCAGTTTATTGATTAAAACGATTCCCTGCTTATAAGCGTTTTTAAATGCGTCCCGACATAAACGTACTATCGGGGTTTTACTGTAGTTTTATATGACAGGGTACAAATACTTCACTCAAACTTAAAAGAGTTATGACAGAATTTGAATTTTAAGTTCACACCAGCCGAACTATAACCACTTCCATAGAAAATGTGACATTAGATATACAGGGTGTTGCTTGTAATCGGAGCAAAAATTTTAATCAAAGATTCTAAAGAGTAAATCTTAACCTGCTCCCTAATTCAGAATCCTTCGGTTACAGATTCGGTTACGGTTCGATGACTTTCACATATTAATAAAATTATATTGTGTGTGTGTCATCATCATCATCATCATCATGATGACACACACACACACACAATAAATTTTTATTATTATGAATGATCGAATTATATTGTGTGTGTGTGTGTGTGTGTGTGTGTTGTGTTGTGTTGTGTGTGTGTGTGTGTGTGTGTGTGTGTGTGTGTGTGTGTGTGTGTGTGGAAACGTGGATTTATCCGGTACAACTATTATATTTTGTTCTTTTATTATATTTGTTGCTGTACCTACTGACATATCGACATCCGATCATACTGCGACAAGCAAGAAGAAAATCTAGTCAAAACCTAAGCCAAATGGCTTATTCGAACGTTCGCTCCAAAATTCTTTAACACAGAGATATAGTATAATTCGCGTCAAGCATATCTACTAACATATTATAAGATTATATTGTTACTAACAAATTGGATCTAGTTGTTTGAATAAACAAATATATTTTTTTATTTATTTTATAGTTATCCAAAGTTATATTTCCTAATTAATAAATATCAAAATCGCTTACTCGTTGAAGTAACTGACAGTGTCAAGTTCTATGAATAGACACATTTGTTTGCTATTCAGTGCTGGTACGATTTAAGTTGTTAGAAAATATCAAGAAAATTATTTTTCGTTATCATTAATTTGAACCATTTGAATTGATTACTGTACATAAAGGGCCTATATTTTTTAATTTTTGCTCGTATTACAGATCACACCCTGTATTATAAAGTCTTCCAAGTTTCTTCGTTTGTATCATAGTCGGAGCAATTTTAATCGCAGCCGTATCTTGACATAAAAATGGATACAAGATTTTAATCGCCGCAACTGGCTAATGCTAGGTCTATTTCATGAGCAAGAGCGAAATGTAAGACCGTTCTTCCTAAATTTTTTTATTCATCAGCAATGTTTCAGACGTATTTTTTTAATAAAGTTAAAAATCACAGTCTTACTAATAGTCAACACGTCAAACACGCATAGGTTATTAGAATTTCTGTGTGAAATCGTTGAGTAAATAGCCAAATAAAAACAATTGTCAAACAACAATTGTCAGTCATAGTGGCTAACATGAATTCTTTTTTTTTCGGCACTAAGCTGCCAGGACAACTTTTATTTAACGGCATTTTTTTAAACTTTGTCATTTTTGAAAGCAAGAAGTGTCTGATATGTAGAGAGGTTATAGACACAGCTTTGATTAAAAATAACTATAGAACGGACTCCCAGCGGAGCTTCGTATGAAAAATACCATGATCTGACAGTAAATCTAATCTAGTAATCCCAGACCTCGATGTGATAGTTTTGCCAACGATCACGCAATCAGGCCTTAAGAACTATCTGTGGTGCGCTATTTTTGCAAACAAATAATACATTGTTGTCTGCTTTACTAATGATTTAGAATGTTTTTGACACTCACAGTGTTATTTTGTATTCCTTTAAGATGAAATAAGAAACCGTAAATTGCGCAAGGACGGGATCCGAACCTGCAACCTTTGCCAAACCGGGCAAACGCTCTTTCCAATCGGCTACCGTGCCGTCTTCTGGTATCTTATGGATACGTCATTACGCTTGACGTCATTGCCATCTACCCGTATTGCAACAGTGCTCTACTAATTTTTGTAACAATTATTTCAGTATTTTTGTTTGTTCTTATCCCTTGTCCCAAGCCCCACGAAGCATTTATTCCCACAATGCGTTCGCATGTCTTCTGTCGCGACAGCGTTGATGTGAAAGCGCTTATTCGCAACCTGCGTGAAAGGGAACGGTACTTTTTAAAATGGTCCTTGTTCGTGATGCCTAGAGCTGAAAAAGAGGTTGGAGATGTATTTTTATGGTACGGATGTAAGTACTTAACAATGATTCCTATCGGCGATATGTTTATGAAAAGAGTTACTAAGGTGTTTATTTTTTAACACTTTGACTACCTTAAAAATTACAAAGAATCACTCAGAAAACCGTGTTTTATACGCGTTATTTAATAAAAAAAAGTGTTTAAAATTATTCGCGGTAGTAATATTTAAAAAAAAACATGCACACTCGGGCCCGAGTGGTTGGGACAAAGCGTGCTGGTGGCCAAGCACTCGAGTCTGAGTGCTATAAATAAAAAGTCGTCAGAAAAAGACATACCGTAAACACTCGGGCCCGAGTGGACGGCAGGACTGGAATGGTTCTCTACGCTACTCTACGTTACTAAACGGCTTAAGTCACAGTATGCAATGACATCCCTGTAACCTTTGCGTTTTTTTTATTACTTACCATGACTTGATTCTTGAGACTTCGATCAAACGAACGTCAGAGCTGAAACAGGCTTGTCCAGAAAAGCTTAACTACTTGTTTGTTGTTAAATTAACAAATAAAAAATCTATAAAAATAATTATTGGGGTAGAAATTTAAAAATCACATAAGTTACTTCCTTTTTGTGTAAACATATATAATGTTTATAATTTTGAGGATTTTATTTAACGTCGCTGTTGTGAAATGACGCTGTAACTGCTCATAATATAATAATAATAATAACAATAAATATATTCATTTATCTTCCCAAACAGGTAAATTATATACATTGACCATAATATCTACCTCTAGAATAAGCCTTGTGGTAATTATTAATTAACTGCCTCGGTGGCGCAGCGGTAGAAGGGTCGGCATTTTAAAGCGACGGCTGCGCCAGAGGTCCCGGGTTCGATCCCCGGGTCGGGCCAAAAATATATACCTGAGTTTTTCTGTTCAGAAATTCTTAGGGTAGCCCGGAGTTTGGAAATTGGCGGTGTTTCACCCCCTTGCCTCGGAAAAGCACGTAAAGCCGTTGGTCCTGCGCCTGAACTCTCTCCGGACGTGTCAGATTGCTGTCCCATCGGGCTAAGAGAGTGAAAGGAACAGAGAGTGCACCTGTGTTTGCGCACACACTTGTGCACTATAATATGTCCCGCGCAGACGGTTAGTCGTTGTGACTGGCCACCGTAGTCGAAATCGGCTAGAGGGACTATTTAATTATCTGGATTCAAATTAGAGAAATGACGGTTTGAGTCGACCTTAATCTTCAATTAGCATCAGTGGATTTAAATGAAATGCCCTGTCATTAGGATAAGATTCGTTTGTTACTACGGAAGCTATGAGGGTATAGAAAAATGTAAAACTGGTCAAGTGCGTGTCTGACTAGCGCACGAAGGGTTCCGTAATCTGTTTCATCCACTACGAGTATAGCACTTGTATTGACGACCTCCGTGGTGTAGTGGCTAAGCACGCTGGTTTCAAGGCGTTGCCGCTCCGAGGTCCCGGGTTCGATTCCCGGTCAGGTCAATATAGAAATCAAAATTTTTCTACATTATCTCGGGTCTGGGTGTTCACCGTTGTGTCTGATTTCCATAACACAAGTACATTAGCTACTTACTTTGGGATCAGAGCAATGTATGTGATTGGTGTCCAATATAACTATATAACTTATTATTACAATATTGCCGTAGACGATCAGAATCAGAAATGAGGAGATACGTAGAAGAACTAAGGTAACGGACATAGCCTTGAGAATCAGTAAGCTCAAGTGGCAATGGGCAGGGCACATAGCGCGAAGAACTGATGGCCGTTGGGGCAGGAAAGTTCTAGATTGGAGAACCTTCGACCAGAGACGCAGCGTGGGACGTCCACCAACAAGATAGAGGTCGCACGACCTTATAGAGATCGCAGGATCAAATTGGATGCAGACGGCTGGTGATCGGTCGCTGTGGAAAGCCGTGGAGGAGGCCTATGTTCAGCAGTGGACGTCCTTTGGCTGATAATGATGATGATGATGATGTAGACGATCACGGATCAAAAGATCACCGGTGGTCGAGTTAACAAAAGTATAACAAAAGGCTGTTGATACAAATCCGTAAGGGATTAATACCCTTACGGGTATGTCCTGCAAAACACGATTAAGATAGCCTTATAAGGTTTCGACTCCCTTGAAATTTAAACAGTGCCAAAATGCAGCAGTCGCTAAATTTCTACTTTTAAACACTTGCGCTACTTTTAGAATATCGATATAGTCGCGATGCTAGCGCGCGACAGCACCGATGCCTAATTAATTCTGATTATTGCGTGAGTCGCAATGCTTTTCGACTACGGGACCCTAAAAATAAACTAAAATTAAATCTTACTGAGACTATCAATAAAAACTATTAAAAAAAACGTACCAAAGCAAACACTAAAAACTTTGACAAAAAATACAAACTTTACTAATTGATTAAATGTCGTTTCCGTAAACGATATTATCTACAGGGTTGCCTTACTGAGCAAGTAGTCCGTATTACAATAATATTATTGCAAAACTTTGCCCCACGGGAGTAAAGGCATTCTAAAAGTAACTTCTGATTTGAACTAATTATAAGATGCCACAACTACAGTCGTTACTGCCTGTTTAAAAGTTATCCGTTCTGAGTTTATCTTACTATTCTCAAACGTAGTTAGGAAAATGTCAAACTGGTACATAATTGTGTATTTAAAATAAAAAAGGACTTTGTGTCTTAGACCTCTTGTACATTGCGACTTTAGGCAGCGATACAGCATCGATGCAGTCGCAAAATGTCAATCTTTACACACTTGCGCTACTTTTACAGTCGCGATGCAAACGCGCGTTAGTATCGATACAGAAGTCGGACATTGAAAAATTATCAATTGTATATTGGCCACTGCATCCATACTAACGCCATTGTGTGATTCGATGCTAAAAGACGCAATGTGTAAGTGGTCTTATACATACTACAGACTACTTGTCTCAGAGCTCTAGTGGAAGAATTTAAAATGTAGCTTTGAAGTTATTTATTCAAGTATCAACATAATTCATCAACATAAATCACACTTTAATAATAGGCACCGGATTCTTAGGTAAATAATAAACAACTTTCGTCTGTTGTGGATACTATTTAACATGAATCCTTTATTAAAATTCAACTGATAGAATTTACATGAAAAGGTTTTATTATCGGAAACCACCACTGTTTACTCAGTAAATAAATAATAATGAATAAATAAATAATGCGCCGTGCTAAAACATCAATGATTTTATAAACGTAGAGGCCTCTTACAATTTGCAAACAGCATTAGTTAATTTCTTATAAATATTAATGTTGAAAGCACAAAATAAGATCTCCGCAAGACAATATTGGGTTCATCCGAATCTTTATTAATAAAAATCTAACGATGGTTAAAATTGCACGAAAAAATTGACGGATTTAGGTTTCAGTAATTAAATAAAAAATGTTACTCTTTAAACCATCCCAAAGTAAAAATTTAAGTTAGCCTGTAACGTCCTTCTGCTGGGCAAAAGCCTTACCGCAACTATGAGGAAGTTCGATGAATACAAACATACGGATTGATGGAGGGGTGTTTGCAAGGCTAGCGACTCAACCCTGCTGTCAGATATTATCAAGCCGCCCATAAAGCCTCTGACTAGTCTAAACGACTAATATAAACCGATATTAGCCGGGACCAACGGCGTTACGTGCCTTCCGAGGCATGGAGATTCTCTAGGTGTATGTCTCTTATATGGTCGGAATGGCCACCCATCCAAACATGACCGCGCCGTAGGTTGCTAATTTCGGTATCACTACCAAAGCGCGGCTACCACGCACCATCACCTCAAACATCCTAAAAGAATTATAAACCTGACAGTTGTTTTTTTTTTTGGTTTCCTTGTTTATATTATGAGTGTATCTCACTCATAATCCTTAACTGTAGAAAAAGAAGCGTTCACTTATGGCAAATAGTTATTATATTTTAGAATTACTCGCGTCATTATAACGAGTGACTTTAGTCTGCAAATCAATCAAGAAGTCCACACAAATCAAGCGAATGTTTTAATTATTTTTTTTACCACCGGCCGTGTGAATTTCAACAGATTTTAATTTGAAAATCGAAAAATTATCAAAGAAATTCTCCCGTCGCGAGTGATTCAAAAATACTTGGCCCGGTGCGTAAGGGTGAGAACGATAACTTAAGTCCGTATCGATCATTAATTGTTTGGATTGGTTCACAAGAATCATTATAGTAGTCCTGCCTACCCGTTCACTTAATAGAAATGATGTATGTATCTTGTATGTAATATTATGTATTTTCTAATGCTTTGTTGTTTGAAAATTCTTATTTTTAGCACGTCCAATATGTTAAAAAATCTCTGAATAAAATATGCTTATCTTTTTGTACTATATTTTATATATGTCACCGTAATATTGTAAAAACTGCGATATTACAATATAACGGTTTTAAATCCGGTAGATTATAATCTGTCGACTTATTGTGAACAAGGTCGAAATAGTTTAGCATTTACGCTTTTATTGGTTACATGTCAACCTATTACGAAGCTTACCCCGATTATCCTTCACCAAAGCTATGAATGGACGTGTAAATAGTCTACTCAATTGGGAGTGGGTTTGAAATCCGGTGATCACGGCACCGCAAGATAATATGAGACAGCCACTTACCCCGTAGAGCAGGACTTCAAGGCACCTCTGAAAAATATTCTTGCACAATATCGTGAAATTAAAGCGAAAAACAATAAATACTTCTTCTAACCGGTGACAGCTTACCACCTCTATCCCAGTAATTCGTCCTTTCAGTTTACGATGAAATGTATAAAATTCGGTACAGATCACAATAAATCGGCAGAATACAATTTAACGGACTTAAAACCGTTAGATTACAATATGACAGTGACATATGTAAATCGATTTCCTGTCATAATGAAATACAAAGGCAAAAGTAGGCTGCCTATTTCAATGCTGAAATAACAAAGGTATCACAAACAATTGGGACAATTTGTATGTTGAATTATAAAGGCCAATTAACTTCCAATTTCTATTTTGACCGCGCGTGGGTTTTCTGAATGAGTATTGATGGAATTATGGAATGATTTTCTAAAATATTTCACCAACGTCATATTTAATTAGTTGTTGCTATATCAGCTTGTTTGCATTGAATTCTTAATTTACACATTAGACATTAGACATAGTCTTCATCGTCAAACAAATTCAAACTGCATGCAAACCACTATGTCCGAACGCTATAGAGAACCATGGAGGTCTATGTTCAGCAGATGTCCATTGAGGCCGATTCATGCGGCAACCGATTTTTTTCATGTGGCAATTCGTTTGCGAGTTAACCGTTTTACCTCAAAAATCAAGTAAAATATCTTTACGTTAGAAAACTATCGCCGGAACAAAATCTACATACATAGAAATTGTGACCCTGAGAAATCTAAAACTATTTCTTCAGTCAACTTTTTTCTTATATGAATTGCACGAGAATCCCCCCCTGAAGTTGATAATTTTGACCGTATTTTAAATGTTATAGGTACTTAACTAGTGTGCTTGTTTATAATTCGTTTTTAGCCGACTTCAAAAAAGGAGGAGGCTATCAATTCGACTGTATGTATTTTTTTTGTGTCTATGTTGTTACCTCATATCTCAGTCGTTTGTCGAAGGCTATACCTTCTTGTTGGTCCCATTTTTTTAAATTTAGGATCTGATGATGGGATCTTAGTGTAATCGAGAGAAACCCTCAAATTTTAAACGCACGTATACTGTTTTTTTACTAGAATCTTAATGTTGACGTGTTTTTACGTCTGATAGTCAACATCTTGTGGGGCTAAGCTGATGGTGGAACTCCTTAACGCTTAAGAGTTCAGTAATTATAGTGAAAAAACTTATAATAGGTAGTTTGTAGCTTCTTAAAAAACTGAGTCATAAGGTGCAACTCCCCCCCTGCCCTGTGCCATCACTTTGACCATCAAGCATCAACTATCACAGCACCGACTACAAAAAGAAATTGTTCGCCTAAAATGGGTTCCTTTCCTTTCAATAGTCAAGAGTTTATTTAAGACTTTTTTAGTGCATTTTGGATTTGAAGTCGGTTTTTACTTTTTTAAAGTTATTTTTTTAACCAACTGATCACCGCCTTTATCCTGCAAATTCATCTTACGATTTTTTCCTAAAATAATCCCGTTCCCCGTTTTACTAGTAAAATGGCAACTGGCCATGGCCAGGCCATGAAAGGCAAAAACCGAAAAAAAAACAAGAGTAGTCAAGCTTAAGTACTAGTTTGCCTTATGTGTTTTTTACAATAAATACCGTGAAACCGTTAATTTTTGCCCACTTTTTAGCTAAATCAAAAAATGTTATTTTCTAAGCTTTGTGGTACGGTCAGCAGCACGTCAATGTAAACACTGCGGTACCTTATGCGGTTGCAATAAGGGCTAGTTTCCAACAAAAATGGGTAACCTGATGTGCTGTTGACTGTACAATGAAATTGATGGCCATTTCATAGCCATAAGGGCGACTATCGAAAAAAATACCCATGTTCTGTATTAGAATGTACCATATCAAAATCATGACAAAATATGAGGTTGTTTGGGCTCGATCTGAGCACATAAAGGCTACGATACACATGCCTGTAGCTGACATACTTACATGCCAGATACTTGCACGTACCATCTACTTGTATGTGTAGACGCTTACTGGCATGTAATGTAAGGGAGGAGGGGGGGGGGGGGGCTCCAAAACTGCCGCGCGTGAATATCTATACTATGAATATAGGCATGCAAAGACGCAAATTGCTAAACCAGCACATGCAAGTTACTGGCATACAAGCTATTGGTCCGTTTTACAGGCATATGTAAAGATATTCTATACCTTTATTAACTAAGTCTGAATACTTTGAGAACCTCCGTGGTGTAGTGGCTAAGCACGCTGGTTTCAAAGCGTCGCTGCTCCGAGGTCCCGGCCTCCATTCCCGGTTGGGTCAATATAGAAATCAAAAAAATTTATATCGTCTCGGGCCTGGGTACCACGTTGTGTCTGATTTCCATAACACAAGTGCATTTAACTACTCACTTTGGGATCAGAGCAATGTAAGTGATTGGTGTCCAATATTTATTAATTATCTATTTATTTACTTTGCCAGAACAACCACATCGACATGGACAGATCAAGAACAACCAGGAGGAGTTCTCCAGCCGCCGCCATATTAGCTCTTCTTCTCGTCGTGTGTCTCGCAGAAAGCGCTACAGGTATGATATGAAAAAATAAGGCTCGGTTGTACTATTTTATGTTAACCAACGTTAAGGGTCGGTTGCATTATCTTACTTTAACTATAACAAACAACAAGCAGTTACATCCCTCGCTACACACTACCGCACCCACGCTAGATCCAATCCGCTAAGAAATAAAAAAAAAACGCTTAAAAATATAACTAAGATCATGGAAACGGCCAAAATAAAATGGTACAGCCGAGTTATTCACCTGAAAAACTAAACACAAAGGCACGCATGTATGTTCCATTATATAATCTTTTTCATTTAATATTTGACAATATTTAAATGTCATTCTCGAGACAAACACTCAGAGTAATTTCATTAAATGTAACAACAACATTAAATTAAATATAAGTGCCAATTCAGAGGTCTTTTGAAGACATAGCAAATATAAAGTTACGCTTTTTAGACTCTATTACATTCATCACTTAACAAAATCTACTCATTGAGTTGTTGCTTTCTTGCTTTTATACTTCACAATAAGAAAATGAAAAATTAAAATTTTATCTGATAAATTAATCAAGAAAAATTGTACTTAGTTCTCATTTCAAGCACAATATTTCCGTCTAAACA
Source organism: Pyrausta purpuralis (assembly GCA_963924145.1). NCBI lineage: Eukaryota > Metazoa > Arthropoda > Insecta > Lepidoptera > Crambidae > Pyrausta > Pyrausta purpuralis. The sequence goes on from OZ001643.1 coordinate 30,290,661, forward strand.
ATTATACCGACTCACTGTTGGGCTTCCCGCCCAACTGTGAGAGTATTTAATCTAGATAAAAAATAACATTTTACCGCGACAAATTTATTTGTGTTTTATAGTTACATCCATTGTTTTTCTTTTAGAATAGAATAGAATAAGCATTTATTTCATACACACACCTAAAAATTAATTATATTACCATAAAAAATAAAAAACAACAAAAAGCAAATTAATATAAAACAAAGCGCCCAAGTGTGCCAAAAAGGTATATGTCGTGACAACAGATGGTAAGCATGCCACGACACTGATTTTCAGCGGGAACCTCTGCTAGGCACTGGGTGTAAACACACACTTGAAGAAAAAAAACAACAAAACAAAACAAAAAGAAAAACGATTACATTAGTATACAGATATACTCACATACACTCAAATGAATTAATAAATAAAATATTTAAGTTACCATTTACATTTTTCGACGTTTCGTTTCGTTTGTTTTGTTACTTATAACAACTTTTCTAGTCAAATAATCTTTTAATAACTTTTAAAATAATATCAGTGCATACAATTAATTATTTGATTTAGTAATGTGTTTTGTGTAGTACCCACGCAAGTAGTGAGTTTTGTGTTTATCTTATTTAAAATTAAACATTCCTTCACAAAGGAATGTCCAGATTGTTTACAATTTTTGACTAAAAAAGAAAAACTAATAACTCTTGCGCTCATGATGTAAGATTACAAAACGACATTTTTTATTATTATAACACGCGCAAAAATGGGCTTAGCCTTAAAGTCGACAGCAAGAAACAAGACAAATAGTCACCGCGTTAAGTAATTTCATTTGTGCCAAAATGTGGGTACGTGTGACACAGTCTTTTTACCTGAATGATAAAAATCGTCAGTTTTATAACCTTTTGCGCCGTGTTCGTATGTGCTGCCTATTTAGTATTATATTTATCTTTTCATGTTTGTATATTATTATGACTGTTATTTGAGTCTATGTTTCCATCTAATTAAAAAGGGCCCTCTGGCAAACTGTTATGTAACTCACTTACATTAATGCTATTCCAACATCAAACAGTAAGAAGTATTTTGTAGATGTAAGACGTTCATTATATGTAAGATGTTAGTTTTATATCCTTGGTTCTGAATGAGCTGTTTACATTTTTAATCTGCTATCACTATTTATTTACGAAGGCATTCTTTAAAAAAAATACTTATCCACGAGTACATTTCACTTTTGACATATTAGACCACCTTTTAGACTAAGTTTTTTAAAATCTCGATACTCATAATAATACTGAATCTCGCGGATTGTTGTAACGTAAGTACCTAGCACGTTTGATATAAGAATAATCTGAAGAGCAGCTTTATCCTAGCACAAGTTTTTTCTAAATTAAATGGATAAGGCCCATTTCTAACTTAAGATGTAGTAACGTATAAATAAAATAATGAATATATTTGCAACTAGATATGTCCAATTTCATTACTGTCTACCGTTTGTCATACAGGTCAAATAATTCAGAAACAATAAGTTTCGTAACTAAATTCTGCTTTGGTGACATTTTTATCACGTCAAGTTATCGTTTGTTACGTGACAAAAATCTTTTTGTAAAACGTTGGGCAAAACCTTAGAAAAAGTGAGTATTTTCTTAACATTATTAGATCAAGTTGTTCAGGAAAACTTGTGAACAAATCTTAATTATATTGTGACTTTGAAACAATAGAGTGAAAATAGTTCAAGTTTCGTGTATTTCACGGTCTTGGGAACATTTCGTCAGTTTGTGTCAAATGATGACAGCGTCAGAAAAGAACGAGACAAAACAGTGTTATAGTTAAAATAGATTATTAAACTATTTGATTTATTATTATCTTATTAACTAATCATATTAGAAAGAAAATAGAAACAAACTCTATCAAACCAAGACTCATTTTCATGATAGCATCATTTAAAATTCATAAAATACCTGATTTGCATTGATTTCCACGTGAGGTTACAAATCTAAACATAATATTAAGCCCATCGTATATTGACATCCTTACCTATGTACAAGCCATGCAAATCGATCGATCGATATCTTGTTTCATATGTAACGAACTCTATTCTTCTTGACAATAATTAAACAATAAAGTAATAATTTAACAAATTACTTTTTGTGATGTTTTTAGTTGCGATTGTGAAAGAGATTTCATAGTTATTAATTTGACAAGGTCCCAACGCATAAGCCACTTGTAGGTCTTTTTTTGTGGAATCATTCTCCTGTTGTCCATATTCTGAGCAATATTATTCTTACACACATATTTTGATTTTGGTGTATATTTATTTTAATTTTAGCCTCTATAATGGACTTTACCTTTAAGTGGTTTTCAATTGGGTACGAAATCAATTGATAGGGTTCGTTAAAATTTACACAATAGTATAATTGAGTATTGTTTTATCATTCGTATTGTTTCAAGTAACCTTTAGCTTTACCTTTATACTTATAATTGTTACGAAATATCATTCAATTATATTATTAATTATTGTTTTCTACTTAATTAATGCCTTTTTACACTTTACATTCCTTATGAAGGTATTTAATCGTTGTAAAATACACTGAGACTCTAGTTTATTTATATCATAGTGTTATCAAAAAGAAAAATAGCTCAGTTATTGTCTTATTAATAATCAAAAATAAGAAATCAATAATATTAACTCTTAATTTGGCTCTGGTCAGTCAGGCTATGTATGTTAGTTTGATAAAGTCGTAATTTTTTATTACAGAATCAGTGTGTATGCAGAAGATATTAAAGCTATTAAAAGTCGTCGTTTGATGGTCACGTTTAGCTAAAGCGTTTTGCACACAGTGAGCTAATCTTGCGGTAAAAATGTGCGCGTTTAGTCACTATACGTATCCACATCCCTAGGATTGACGAAGAATAAATGTACATAGAGTACCGAAATGCTTTTTTTTTTAATTCAAATCTTTCTTCTGTGAGTACATAGTACAACATTATAGCTCAAATTACTGTTCGAATTATAGCGTGACGATGAAATAATGCCTGCCGCCTTTATGTTGTATTAATTGGCATTTATTTTATTTTATTAAAACACTTCGTGCTCAAACGAAAAGTACATATGGCGGACTTAATGCTAAAAGCATTCTCTATCAGTCAAACAATACAGAGAAAATACAGGCTGCGCAAAGGAAGTGTTAGAGGGGCAAAAGAAAAAAGGGTTTTAAAAACCTTTAAGGTGTTGTCGTACGAGTACCACTGTTGTGTCTGATTTCCACAACACAAGTTCATTAGCTACTTACTTTGGGATCAGAGCAATGTAGGTGATTGGTGTCCAATATTTATTTAAAAAAAACAATCATACAACTGATTACATAAATACCGTACCTATACATTAATACATAATATGGAATTATAAACATACATATAGCAATCATACTAATTGTGAAATAATTAATTATTTGTCTCAACTGTAACGTTGTATATTTTTGTCTAAGTTCGCGACAAACATTCGAATATTAGTACCTTTTAAAACACCCTTTGTCCACACTGGCCGGGAGTGACTGTGACACAACAATGGTTATAATTCTTGCAATATCACAGCAGTGTGTCCCTAAAATTATATAGGAGACTAAACTATCATTATTATAGCCAATAAATGCCGAATTTATTGATAGAAAATAGTTATTTTGTCATTTGATTCAATACTTTGCTATAAATATAGAATAGGATATATGATTAATAGATCTCAACTTTGATGGTTCTTATAAATGCTTGCCTATTACTATGGCTTAACTAAATTCAATTAATAAATTAAACAATAACCTTGGAAATGGTCACCTTTACTAAGAACCAACGGAATTTCCTATTCACTGAAAAATTGAAAGGCTACAAACTATGACGTGTGTTACTAAGTAACAAAAACTAATTAATACAGAGTAATAACTGCATGTTGGGGTAGGTCAGACTACGTTTAGCATAGAGTAGTGAAATGTATAGAGACGTAATACAGTTAATAATATTTTTTGTATTTAAAAAAATATATATTAATTTTATAATAAAAAGCAAAAGCTCGATAAAATCTTTAATTTAAAAAAGTTTGGATTTCATTTCAGTTTTCTCAAATCAAAAAAACATTGAATAAAATCTTAGTCATGAATACTCATTAATCGTCGTTTTGATTTAAAATCTCATCAATCTGCTGTTATTCTTAAAATTCGTTTGAGTTATCCATATTGTAATATTATTACAATATATATGTTAATCAGTTATACGATATATGTATGAAAACAAAATAAAATATTTGTCTAATCGTTATTATTTCACTAACATTCTCACTACGGCGATTGCATTCGATATAATCCAATTGTTGTCTCAATAACGCATAACGTTTATTTTTTAAGGCCATTTAACTGCGTGCGGTGTCGATGCGTCTCATTTGCGCCGCGGGAGGGGATGACTATTTCCCTCAGACAATACTAATATCATTCGTTCTGACTAGACACGAATACGGCTAAGTTCATTGTTACACCGACATTGATAGATTTTTCTTGGTAACTTAATTTTGTTTAGTTTTATTCAAAACATACTTTTATGAGATTTATTTTCTCAAGTGCCCCTGGAGGAGTATAATAACTTTTGAAATAAGTACCTAACAACTTTTGTTTTCACGATCAAATTAGAAAAGTAGGTAAAACCTTTACACTGATAACTTAGGCAAGTTGGTGTCTGTAAAATATGTAATACGGCACAGTACACTGATTAGTATTAGGGAGCAAAAGAAAACGCGTCCGATCGTTACGTTTATTTTGAGAAGAACTTACCCTACGAAAATACAAATAAATATCGTGATCGTTCCACTTTTATTCATTCATACATTATAGTGTTTAGTTCATTTATTTCTCTTACTCTCTAGAACTCAAATTAAGATTTATAATAACATACTTATTTATCCTTCATAGAGCAATTTAATCACTGTTCTCATCAATATCATTATTGGTAGGAACCCAAAATACACGTTAGATGCCTCTTTGTCCTCACCACGATTAGCGTACACGTGGAAAATCAGTGGCCTTTACCTGCGCACCGCTAACGGTTGCCCAATAAAATTAGCATATTACACCTGACACTTCCTTTGTTCAGTTCACACCACCACCTCACGGTGCGTGCATCCACATCATCTTTCACTGCTCGTCTCTTTTTGATTATAACTCTACTCAAAAATATCTTAAAACTAGACTTGTATTCTAATAACTTGTTAAAAATTTTCTCTCGCAACATTTCCGCTGTCCTGTTTTGTTCTTCCTAACCTTCTGATTTCATCCACAGAACAAAGAATTAACAGTAGAGGCAGCAAGTCCTCAAACCTTATCGAGAAAGTCAACGGCTGGCGTAGTCAGCGCGGAGGTACGTCAGACGTAGCATGCGCTTTTGGCTGTACATAGAGCAAATGCGTCAACCTTAACGAGTGTTACACTTTTAAACGAACGTCAAATTTGACATAAGTCAAAAACTTTTTGCGTTCAGTAATATTTATCGCATGCATAGGACATATTGATATTTAGATCTGATTTTAAAAAAAACTATATAAAATAGCACCAACATGTTATATTACCTATTGATGCATGTAAAAGCTTTCACAAATGACCACCAGACCTTCAATTTATGTTGTTTCATTAGAGTCTTTAAAAGCCGCATTTAGTAAACATCAAGTTAAAATATTTTACTAACTTTTTGAGTGTAAGCAAATACACACATTACACAGTGCTCGTTTGTGTTACAAAACATCTTCATGTAGTAATTTTCATTTTGCTTTAAGATCTTTTTCGTCGTATCATGTTATGAATAAACAGAAAAAGGATTTTATTTCATTCAGTTAATCACAAGATTCAGTTAAAACTGGCATCACTCGTGTCGATTAAAAATAAATAAATAAACTATCTTTTTTTCTTAATACCCAGACAGAAATATTATTTTAGGGCGCACCAATAACTTCGTTACTTCTGAACTGTAATATTACTCTGTGCATTTTATTTCTTAGAGGTTGTTACAGGTTATAGCGTAACAATTATCATTCACGCGACACGCCACTACACATGAGTTTTAATTTGATTTGTTAATGACTACACATTTCCATGGAATCGGGTGTTTGTTAGTGATTCTTAGAATATTATAGTTATGTTATGTTTGACGACCTCAGTGGTGTAATGGCTAAGCACGCTAGGTTTCGAGGTGATGCCGCTCCAAGGCCCTGGGTTCGATTCCCGGTCGGGTCAATGGAAAAATCGTAATTTTCTATATAGTCTCGGGTCTAGGTGTTGTGGGACCACCACTGTATCTGATTTTCATAACACAAGTGCATTAGCTTCTTACTTTGAGATCGGAACAATGTATGTGATCGGTGTCCAATATTAATATTCAATTATTAATGTTAACTAACAAATACTGTGCTATCAAGGATTCATAATGTCACGTCTCGATCATACTAAAAAAGTCAAAGTGGTCGATGATACCTTTTTATGGGCGCTGAAGAGTTCGGTAGACAATTCTATGATTTGTAATTCGTCTAATATAAATTTATTTTGGGGGCCCTTCCCCTTACCTAAATGTAATCGATTTTCCATAAGTTTCAGAAACTGATTTGTTGAATTCACAGAATCGTAGTTCAAAAACAATTAAGGTTTCATTGACTGTACGGACAATTCCCATGCGAATTCGTTTTCATTCGTAAGTGACCTTTCTTTTGCCAATCATTATTTATTTAAATCATGTAATTACTGTTTTTAATAACATACGTTCCATCACACATACTAATTGTACACCACGCAAAAAAGTGTTACTTAGTCTTCCTTTGGTATGTAGCGTTTCTTGCGGCGAGACACAACACCCTATATAGGTAACATTTTAGGAAGTATACGTCCATTGTCCAATGAAAAAAATGATTTTTTTTCGAATTTTGAAAATGAGAACCATTACTAATGAATTAAGCACTATATTTCAATGGAATTGAAATAAAGGTGTCATTTCTATTAGATGAATCATAACAATCATGGTTAAAACTGATGAAATTAATTAATTTATACATGTGTGTCAGAATTATGTTATACTTAATTAAGTAAACGTATTTATTTTTTCTACAACAGTCATTACCAGTCATCATTATTATCAGCCAAAGGACGTCCTCTGCTGAACATAGGCCACCCCCACAGTTTTTTCAGTGACCGATCACAAGCGGTTTGCATCCAGTTTGATCCTGAGATCTTTACAAGATCGTCCATCTTGACGTCGGACGTTCTACGCCGTATCTTTGGTCGAAGGGTCCCAACGACCATCAGTTCTTCGCGCTATGTGCCCTGTTAGGCACTTGAGCTATACGAGGGTCAAACTGAAAGTTCTAAGAAAATCAAAAACTGATTACATTAGCCAGTTATTAGTTTTATTATATCTTTTCAAAATATTGTCCATTGACGTCAATACACCGCTGCATGCGATGGAACCACTGGGAAAAGCACTTTGCCCACTCGTCCTTAGGGGTCTCTTCAATGGCATCGCGATACGCAGCCACCGCTTCTTCAGCATTCATAAACCGCTTTCCTTTAAGTTTTTCTTTAATTTTTGGAAATAAATAAAAATCACAAGGCGCGAGGTCGGGGCTATACGGCGGGTGACCCAGTAATTCAACGTTTGACGTCGCCAAATAGTTGATCGTTCGCTTGGCGGTGTGCGACGAGGCGTTGTCGTGGTGAAGGAGGATCCTACTGCGAGGTCGTTTCTCTCGATCTTTTTCCAAGACAAGTGGCAAACAATTGGTAGTGTACCATTCTGCAGAAACTGTTTTTTGATCCTCTAACACAATTGTTGCGAAATGACCTATCCTTCCAAAGAACGAGGCCACCATTTTTTTTTCCCGCACTTCGATCTCTCTTCACTTTAGTTGGCAACTCCTCGAAAGGAAACACCCACTGAGCAGATTGTCTTTTGGTTTCAGGATCATAACAGTAAATCCAGCTTTCGTCACCTGTTAGTATGTCGAACACAGCATTTGAGTCACCTCCGTTAAATCTTTCAATCATTTTACGGCACCAATCCACACGATGGAGTTTTTGAGCCTTAGTCAAATTATGAGGTATCCACCGGGCGCAAAGCTTCCTGACCGCTAAATGTTCGTGGAGGATTTTGTGCACTTGACTCATACCGATGCCTAAGCTTGTCCGAATCTGCTGATAGGTCACTCTTTTGTCAGTCTCTATCATACGCCGCACAACACAGATGTTATTTTCAGTCGTCGCCGTAGAAGGCGTCCCTCACGTACATCATCAGTGAGATTAGTGCGACCACGTTTAAACTCATTAAACCAGTTGTAAACAGTCGCACGAGATGGGGCTTCATCGTGAAAGGCCAATCGTAGTCTATCATAACTTTCTTGTTGACTTAAATGACATCGAAAGTCATAAAAAATCATTGCACGAAAATTTTCTCGTGTTAAATTCATGTTGACGTGACACAGACAATTTTCAATTTGCCGCCAAATCGTAAAACAAATGACAAATGAATGAAATATATACTCAGTAATATTGGCAAAGAGTTCTATTTTCAAATTTTAGAATATTTTTTTTATTATATTGTTTATAAGTGGCCAGTTCTAAGAACTTTCAGTTTGACCCTCGTATAAGGTTAATATTAGTTTGTATACAATTTACAATGAATGGAAGTCACCAGTAAGTCATGCGAAATAAAAATTAATTCACTAGAGTGGTCACTAAGTATTATTACTAGAAATGTGCGAAAACATATGTTTAAATGAAATTATATTATGCCAACGCTTTGTTGATGTAATTAAAAAGGTGATTAAGATTGAAGATAAGAAGTTGTAACTCTTCAACTTTTTTAATTTACTTTGACAATACCGGAGGCCAAAATTATAAGGTTAGCTGCAAAAATATAGTCCTTTCATAAGATTTAATTGATTTTGCGAAATATTCATAAACATGTAGATTTAGTTCATTGTATTCATTAAAACCTGAATACTACATAGCAGAATCCCTGCCGTTTTTAATAAAATTTAGTCGTTGAGGTACTTATTTTCTACGATTTTATCTACCGCATTCTTACACACGTATCCAAATACATTTTTAGAGCTGTGCTTGAAGGCTACGAGTGGGGTCACCGGTAGTGTTGCCAAGTGCGGTTTGTTTTAAATCGGTACATGAGGTCAAAAAATCGGGATCTAGGGTTGCAGATCTAGGCAGTAAACAAAAAACAAGAGTTTTGCCTCTCAGATTTAATTTAAAAAGCCTGAGAATTTTGCTATTTGCCAAAAGTGTCATTTTGAATTTAACATAGTATGGACACAGTGATGTTATACGTAAAAATTGCGTAGCGTAAATATATATTTTTAATTTATTTATCAGGGACATTTAGCGTCCTGATCAGGTACGAACCGCGGCGCGTTTTCAGATCTCTGTAAATCGGGACGTCCCGCGCAATTTTGGATAGCTGACAACGCTAGTCACAGGTGGCGGATAGTGGGCGGCCACCAGATATGGTGGTTGAATAATCAATTCCTGACCAAACAGCAATAGGATTACCAAAATATAGTGGGAAGTCTTGAGGTATGGGCTTCTCTATTAAATAGCTAAACGCCGCCATTATTGGCGGTGCATTTATATATGCGATCCCCTGGTGTTGGGTAGAAGCAACATCAGGACTGGCAGAAGGCTGAAGATAATATAATATATCAGGAAAGGCTATGGACTGAGCATTGAGAGGTGGAATACCCCCGGTTCTTGAACTGCGGTGTGGAAGCCATGTTTTAGAAAAAACTCCACCGTCAAGAGCCTTGCTCTTAAATTTTTACGTTCATCGAAGTATATTTTTATAGTTACTGTTTGGTTTCCATATGAGACTCTATGTCTATCAAATAATCACTAAAGATTTAATTTACGAACACTGATACAGATAGTAAATACGATTTGCCAATGTCTGGGTTAAAGAGCGGTATGTACAAGTTTAGGCCGATCCCGAATGTGATGGACACAGCGTTCGATATTCAGTCTGAAGCAGTTTCTAGAAACCTCAAATTCTTCAAGAACTATGACCACTATGAACCACCATAAACAGAATCACAATCGTCGTCAATTGACTTATTAATTCCACATATTTTTGTAAAAAACAGTGTAGTGATGGAATTGTGTAAAGCAATTACACAATTCCACCACTGTCAAACATTTTGTTCTTTGCCGTTTGACAGATCATACCGAACCTTTTGTACTGTCAAATGAATACGATTGCTTTACACAATTCCACCTATACAGTCCATGTCATATTCATGTTAAAAACTTGGCATTACTACCCCCCAGGGAAATCGTGTTCAACGGATTTATGTCAATGGTTGTTCGATACAAATGCCTTGTTTATAGCTAGGCACATTGCGGGGGAGGAGTAATGAAAATATGTCAACTATACATTTTGATTATTAGTACTGTGGTCGCTAATTGAGCTTGAATTGGTAGGTCTTAGGTATATTAATATTAATAAGGCTAGTATTTTATAACTAGTATTTACTTGCTACTCTCTCTGTTTACACTCTGTTGGTGTTTATGTGTTCCGTTTTAAGAAAAATGTCATCATTTAATACCAAAGCAACCAAATTCACACACAAGCACAAGTTTTCACTGTTTTGATTTTTAATAAAAATCGTAAACACGGCAAATAATACTTGAAGGCTTTGACTGCTACAAAGCTAGACACAATAAAAAAAAATGATTGGGGGTCACCGGTGACCACCATGGCGTTTAATGTATTAAGATTTCTACTAACACATTATAAAAAGTATTCGGTATTGCTGACCAAATCCACCTCCATTCGATACTACATGTTCCAAGTTGAAAAATCATACCTACATTTCAACTACACATGTAACGCAACGTCCAAGACGCCGAGTCCACACGGCAGGTCACTGCGTTGGCTTTTACCGCGATTTGATTACAGCTAACTCGGTGCATCAGCCTGAGAGCATGGTTTACTACGCAAAGCGCATTACGACAATACTTTGTCTAATGCTAGAACCTAAACTTGAAGCCATTACAGTGTAAATTTGATATAAAAATGATTGAAAACCATACCTTACCTTATCCTTAAGGATGAAACACACGGGTGACAAAAAGCGGCTGCAGTCTTAGTACGTTCTATCCTTTAACAGTACTTAATTAGAAGTGTTGGCCTTTCCTGCGTTCTTTGATATTGTACTTAGGTAATGAAGATACAATTGATTTAATTTCAAATAACAAAACAAAACTTAGTTCCTATATTCAAACTTATTTCAAGTTTTACTAACTATAAAAACCTCCCATAATTCTATCCTTGATTCTTTAATTCCTTTCCGACGTCGCGTTTGGTGTATTGGTTAGAGCTCCTGACTATTACGCCGGTCGTCGCGGGTTCGAACCCCTCAAAGGGGCAAATGTTTGTGTGATGAGCACGAATATTTGTACCTGAGTCATGGATGTTTAAAATTGTTTTTAAGTTTTTATGGGAGACGTCCCCGTCATAATCGTTGTCTGGTATTCGTAACACAAGGAAGAAAATTCCTTACTTCGAAACCACGACAATTGGTGTGTTGTCGTTGTTGCATATTTATTTATTTATTTACCTAATTCTTTTATATTTATACTTTGCTTTCTAGATCTACAAAGTAACTTTGGAAAGCAATATAAATAGTACTCATTGCTTTTCATTCTACCTTGTTGCCTTTTTAGCAGAATAATTAGTTATGCTAAAACAATACACTGAAAATAAACCAGAGGTCAAAACTATTGTAACCCATCATAAAACAACAACATACACCTACTCTATCAATTTCAAACCAACTTTATATGTAGATATTTGTATGATCCTACGAAAATATGGGAATACTTTCACCCAAAACTAAATGTTTGTTTAAAATATCGGAGCCAACTTTAAATGATTAGTTTCTAATTCATCGGTTTATTTGTCTTTCAGGGTCCTGCCTTAGTTACGGGCATTCCTGTTGGGGAGGTAAGTTTTAGTTAGTTAATATATTTTTATCAACTTCAAAAAATTAGGTAGTCAATTCAATGTGTATGTATGTGATGTCGTTGAAATTTGTTAATATTTGCGTATGTTGATCTATCAAGGCTTTCAAACATATGTGCTATATTTCATAGGTGTATGTATTTTTGTCCACGGATTTCTCAAAAACGAGATTTTAGTTTAATCAGGTACATTTCAACTTAAGGTACAGTGTAAGTTTTAAAAAAATCGTGAAATAAACATATCATTTGAAAAAATAAACCGCCTTTCAAAAAACGGACTACAAAAAGCTCATTAGTATTAGTAAGTACACAAAACGTTTTTGTTGGTGAAGCTGGGTTACATCACGGCTTATGGTCATGAGTTGCACTTATCTCGCGGGAAAATGTTGCAATGTTTGATTTTGTATAGCAACTTGACGAATTTTAAAGCTACCATACTATTCGACAAACTGGCATTGCAAGGTGTCACCAAATTTTAGGAGGTACATCAGTACCTTCAACTTTTCCAATGGGGCCATGTTCAAAGACTAAAATAAAATTTCAGGTGTCCCATACAAATCGTTAACGTTAAGTCCGTTTTGCTTTGCTAGTCGAATAATGTAAACAATCTTTTTATAACTTTTAAAATAATATCTGTGAATAAAATTTATTTACTATTTTATTTAAAAAGATCTCAGTGTTGAACGATGATTGACCTACGAAGTCGGCGATTTTTGTGTTTATCTTATTTTAAAATGAATAATTTCGGTAAAAGTAATATCAAGATTTTTTGGAATATTCGACAAGCAAAAAGGAACGGACCATAGGCTTTAATTCGAATCTTATTTTTTTTTTTTGACTTCACTTCTTCATACATTATCGTCATTCTAACTGACTAATTTGTAGAATAGTTATTCTACACACCAAATGGATAAAACCAACCATTCAATTAAAATATAAAAAATATTGACATCGTTTGCGCATTTTGAGTTTGCTCCCTCTCCTCCTGTCACAGCGTGATGTAGGTACTTCGATAAATAAACTATCCTACACAAAAACATTTCTTCAAATCGGTCTAGTAGTTCCTAAGATTAGCGCGTTCAAACACACTCATCAGCTTTATAATATTAGTATAGATTCCATATTGTCCAATACGATCTCGGGTAGTCGACTCATTATGAGATGCGAATTTGTTCTGAGCCGGTTTTCATCATTAAGTTACGAGTTCTGACGTAGGCGTGATAATTGTGATTTATATCCCAACTTTAAATCATTCATATTGTTACAAAACCTTACTGTTATCAGAATAAATTTGGATAAAGGTTAGTGTAGTAGTTAAACTACATACATTAGTACATTGTATATAGGTAGCCTAGCTTTAGCCTCAGAATGAAATGTGTTACATAGCGTATCGGTCAGCCTATGATATCGAATGACTCCTGAATCGGAGCTCGTGAATAGTTGACAATGTCATAGTCAGATTTCTGTCTAAAAATAGTTTGGTTTTAGTTACTGAATTTCGAGTCGTCTAGCCCACTTGCGCATAATGATTTAACCCAGGATTACGCTAATTCCTTTTACTGTATGGATTTATGTGTTATTTTATATAATATTGGTTTTACTATGTGTATTATTTCTTCATTTAGTTTTGAACAGATAATCCCCACATCCAAATACCCACAAAGTCACCTGCTGAAATTTCTGCACGGCTGATGCTAAGCTTATATAAGGCTCGAATGGTCTGCTTTTTAAAATCTTATTTAAATGTAGTTAAGAATAATTTTAACACTCACCACTTATAATATGAAATAAGAAACCAAATATTTTTGTCGGTCCGTCTAAGCGAAATTTCTGGTCTCTTATGGATACGTCATTACTTAAATTATCTAATTTTTTTCTATTATGTTTTCGGTCGAATGATAGTATTTCTTTTCTTTCTTTCTAATTCTGAACTAAATCATCATTCCGTCAAAATGAAAATATAATAAAGAACTAAGTTAGCCCTGACTTGCGTAAGTGTACCAAAAGACTAAATACGAGCACCTACCTAATTGAAAGAGTTCACTGATTTTAAGTCAGCATAGTAAAAAAATCTGATTGAGTGTAACTGTTGAATGTAACTGGTAAATTAATGTCATCGTGTTGCCTCATCCATACTAATATATAAAGCTGAAGAGTTCGTTTGTTTGAACACGCTAATCTCAGTTACTTCTAAACCAATTTGAAAAATATTTTTGTGTTGAATAGCTTATTGATCGAGGAAGACATAAGGCTATGAAACATCACGCTGCGACGGACGAGACGGAGAAGCAAACTTAAAATTCACGGACGCAGTCGCGGAGGATCGCTAGTAATATCCAAAATCCGTTAATGACAAGCCTGACACCGTATCTGTTGCCATATTTGATGAGTTTCATGTTAATAATTTTCTCTGACGAGCTTTGAAGGCTTAAAATGACAACACCAGGTGACGGAGGTACAATGTTATTGGTTTATTTATTAAATTGAATCTAATTCAGCTGTTACATCGAATCAAAAGTAATATAATTATGGAATTAGCATATGAACCAACAACATCAAAAGTAAATGCTACTATTACGCAACCAAAAAAAAATCTCGCCAGCAGAAATGACGATTTTCCCAAAATACCATTGTTTGGGAACTAACTTCACTTTTAAAAAGAGTGTTTGATACAACGTGAGCCTAAATTGCAAATACTGGGGGCATGTTATCATTTCCTGTACAGAATATTCACGTAGAAATTTCTGCATTACATATTATGATCATAATATCACGATTTATATCAATTGTTGTCTTGATAAAATATCAACGGATTTTTTTTTGTCCTCTGAATTAAACATCTTCATTTTTGATATTTGCTGTACGAATCTATTCCAAAACTTTTTGAACTCCTTAATTCGCTGAATTTTTGGCGTACGGAAGTACGACCATATATCTCCATACCGGTATCAGCTAAATCGGATCAATATTCTACAGAGTAGAAATCTTCGAGTCCTCTGCACTCTGTTCAGTATTCTTTGTAATCTAAATTCTCTCAATTATCTTAAATGTAATTTTAAATTTATGAGTGACATCAGTTCCCGAACCCTGTGTACCAGCAATGCCCTGCCTCTTTACACACCTTTGCATATATCTCTAACTCTTTAACCCTCAGCGCCATCAGACTTTGGAATGCATCAAAATATATTACAAAAAGTCTAAAGTCAATCTTTTTCTCAATGAGAATAAATAAAATTATGTCTGTTCACCGTGAAGTAATATGTATTTTATTGTCTTGATGTATGTTTATTTAAGAAGTATTTATGTACATATACCTATATGTAGTTCATTCTTTATTACGTTAGTTTTTTTTTTGTTCTTGTACGCTGCCTCAACTGTTTCTGCCTCATCCAATGGTTGACTGGTAGAGAATGCTTTAAAGAATTCAGTCATTTATCATTAAAGGTTTAATAAACGAGGTCTTAAAAAAAGCGATTCCCTGGATTTTCAAACCAGTTTTTTTTTTTCTTAGCTTGGCTATCCCATTCTCATGTGTATATTTGATATATATATTAAAAACTTTTTTTTATATTAATGAAAAAGTCTTTAGTTTTCGAACCCTACTTATATATTATACATAATTAAATATGTCTACTTTGAATGACATGATTGATTGCCAACAATCCATTGGGTATATTTTCCTCTAATAAGTTGCTCGGACCGAGCTCGTAAAGTTGATAAGGGCTTAAGGGCCAATAAGGCAATAAAACAAATCGACCGCGCTCCATAAAGACAAGTTCTGATGATATTTCATAAGTTTATCGTACAATAGTTTTTGTTTTTTATCCCGCTTTAACAGAGCAGAATACTTTAATAGTACATTATGATACAAGTGTGCTAAGTTGACCATTATATACAAGGCGATATTGTGTGCGCACGAGCGAAAGCGAGTGCGCCATAAGAAAGTCGCGTATATTATGGTCACAGGCACACGTGTTTCATACGACGTTTTTCAACACACTGGCCATTAATTCAAACTTCGTCACACCACATCCGCCAACTATTTACGAAAAATGGCGCGTTGTTTTTTTTTCTTGCCGCGAAACTGATGCGCGCGCAAGGTTAAGGCGCGAACTAGATCGGCCAACAGCCAATATTAAAAATGTAATAATTCGTTATTTAAAACACAAATTACATTTTTTTTAATGAATTTGAGTTATTTTTAGTAATAAAGCTAGATTTACCATTTATTGAAATAAATATGTACATACTGTTATTTTTCGCATAAATACTGTTTGTTGCTAAAATAAAAGTATTGTATAACCCGACTAAATTATATCGCTTCTTCTTCTTACTTACGACTTGGTACTAGGGAACAAATGCAAATTGGTCGGGTTAATATAATCGCTAAATTGGTCGGGGTAAATCCAAATTTATTACTACAAATAGCTCAAACACAAATTCAAACTTTAGACTTTTTGTAAAATATTTTGATGCATTCCAAAGTCTGATGGCGCTGAGGGTTAAAGAGTTAGAGATATATGCAAAGGTGTGTAAAGCTGCAGGGCATTGCTGGTACACAGGGTTCGGGAACTGATGTCACTCATAAATTTAAAATTACATTTAAGACATTTGAAAGAATTTAGATTACAAAGAATACTGAACAGAGTGCAGAGGACTCGAAGATTTCTACTCTGTAGAATATTGATCCGATTTAGCTGAGACCGGTATGGAGATATATGGTCGTACTTCCGTACGTCAAAAATTCAGCGAATTAAGGAGTTCAAAAAGTTTTGGAATAGATTCGTACAGCAAATATCAAAAATGAAGATGTTTAATTCAGAGGACAAGAAAAAATCCATTGATATTTTATCAAGACAACAATTGATATAAATCGTGATATTATGATCATAATATGTAATGCAGAAATTTCTACGTGAATATTCTGTACAGGAAACGATAACATGCCCCCAGTATTTGCAATTTAGGCTCACGTTGTATCAAACACTCTATATAAAAGTGAAGTTAGTTCCCAAACAATGGTATTTTGGGAAAATCGTCATTTCTGCTGACGAGTTTTTTTTTTTGGTTGCGTAATAGTAGCATTTACTTTTGATGTTCTTGGTTCATATGCTAATTCTATAATTATATTACTTTTAATTCGATGTAACAGCTGCATTAGATTCAATTTAATAAATAAACCAATAACATTGTACCTCCGTCACCTGGTGTTGTCATTTTAAGCCTTCAAAGCTCGTCAGAGAAAATTATTAACATGAAACTCATCAAATATGGCAACAGATACGGTGTCAGGCTTGTCATTAACGGATTTTGGATATTACTAGCGGTCCTCCGCGACTGCGTCCGTGAATTTTAAGTTTGCTTCTCCGTCTTGTCCGTCGCAGCGTGATGTTTCATAGCCTTATGTCTTCCTCGATCAATAAGCTATTCAACACAAAAATATTTTTTCAAATTGGTTTAGAAGTAACTGAGATTAGCGTGTTCAAACAAACGAACTCTTCAGCTTTATATATTAGTATGGATGAGGCAACACGATGACATTAATTTACCAGTTACATTAAACAGTTACACTCAATCAGATTTTTTTACTATGCTGACTTAAAATCAGTGAACTCTTTCAATTAAGTAGGTGCTCGTATTTAGTCTTTTGGTACACTTACGCAAGTCATGGCTAACTTAGTTCTTTATTATATTTTCATTTTGACGGAATGACGATTTAGTTCAGGATTAGAAAGAGAAAAAAGAAATACTATCATTCGACCGAAAACATAATAGAAAAAATTTTGATAATTTAAGTAATGACGTATCCATAAGAGACCTTGAAATTTCGCTTAGACGGACCGATAGCACGGTAGTCGGAAAGAGCGTTGGCCCGATTAGCCAGAAATATTTGGTTTCTTATTTCATATTATAAGTGGTGAGTGTTAAAATTATTCTTAACTACATTTAAATAAGATTTTAAAAAGCAGACCATTCGAGCCTTATATAAGCTTAGCATCAGACGTGCAGAAATTTCAGCAGGTGACTTTGTGGGTATTTGGATGTGGGGATTATCTGTTCAAAACTAAATGAAGAAATAATACACATAGTAAAACCAATATTATATAAAATAACACATAAATCCATACAGTAAAAGGAATTAGCGTAATCCTGGGTTAAATCATTATGCGCAAGTGGGCTAGACGACTCGAAATTCAGTAACTAAAACCAAACTATTTTTAGACAGAAATCTGACTATGACATTGTCAACTATTCACGAGCTCCGATTCAGGAGTCATTCGATATCATAGGCTGACCGATACGCTATGTAACACATTTCATTCTGAGGCTAAAGCTAGGCTACCTACATACATTGTACTAATGTATGTAGTTTAACTACTACACTAACCGTTATCCAACTTTATTTTCATAACAGTAAGGTTTTGTAACAATATGAATGATTTAAAGTTGGGATAATAATTCGTGTTTAAAACACAAAGCACAGAAAATTTTGAATGAATTGGAGTGTGTGGAGTCAGTCAGTCAGTGGAGACCATTGAGGTTGAGAGATCACCACCAAACAATATTAAAATTAAAACTAATACAAAGGAAAACTAAAACAATTACAAAAATTAAATGTTGTGCTTACATTCCATATTAAATAACAAATCGAACTCGTGCGAGCAAGCGTTATTATTAATTATATATATTTTTATTAAAATTAAAAACAGCCCAAGGCTAGTGCCGGATATAGTTCTCCCAATAACTGTAAAAAGGCCAATAATATCCCAAATAAAATACAATGACTTTGTACGCCATCTGCATCATATTGGCGGTATTTTAGTCGCGTAGTTATCATATATATTACTCCCAGTTTAATCCGGGCTTACTGCACCGATAATACCGTCCACCGGTCGTACTATTTATTTCGAAAGCATGATAGGAAAATAATCTGAGTTTAATCTTGGACTATCAACGCATTGTGTTATACGTAATTGTTACATAAATATGAGCCAATCAACAAAACACAATACAGTGTGTCCCTGGTTAATGACGACCCGTCTGGTGTAGTGGTCGAGAAATCGCCTACTACGCAGCGGGTTGCGGGTTCGATCCCCGCGCAATACAAACATTTGTGTGCATGAACCATGTCTGTTTGTATTGGTCTGGGTGTTTTCTATGTATATCATGTATGTGGGTTCCCTCTATCTGGCAGAATCTTTTTGCTCCGAAAGTCACTTGGCATAACACACTTGGCATAATTTTCTTTAGTCGAATATTATTCAGGCAGAATTTTCTGTTAGCATAATTATTGTTTGGTCGAATATTTATATGCCCGAATTTACAATGGCATACTTTTAAGATAGCAGAAATTTATAAGGCATAATTACCTTTGGCAAAATTTTACTTTGCATACTTTCGCTAAGCATAATGTTTATTAAGTACGATGTTTATTTGGCATAATTTGACTAGGCATACTATGAAG
The DNA here is from genome assembly GCA_963924145.1 of Pyrausta purpuralis. Lineage (NCBI taxonomy): Eukaryota > Metazoa > Arthropoda > Insecta > Lepidoptera > Crambidae > Pyrausta > Pyrausta purpuralis. Next base: position 30,310,155 of record OZ001643.1, read on the forward strand.
AAAGCAGAATTTCGTTTAGAATAATTTCACTACGCAAATTGCTATTTCTTTTAAATAGTATTTTACCCTAAAATTAAATTAAAAAGTCATTAGGTTGTGGTACAAAAGTTAGTGACAGAAACGAATCGGTGCAAAACCGACTCCACGCAGTCTTGTTTGCCCCACCCCTAGAGTGTAATTCTAAATCGCGTAGGCGCGGAGGGGCGAGGCAGCCCGCGAGCTGAGGAGCAGGTGGTTTGAAAGCTCGCCGCCGCGGCTGAGGCTGGCCGGCAAAGCCGGCCAGCAAGCCGAAGCTGCGGTGGTGAGCGAAAACCATCTGCGACGATAAGCTCGCGTGGGACTGCCGGAGCCCCGCAGCGCCGGAGCCGTGACAGAAACCATGCATGTTGCATGCTTGCATGCTGCATGCAAGCTGTTGCATGCTTGCATGCTGCATGCAAGCTGTTGCTTGCTTACATGCTGCATGCTTGCTTGTGTGCTGCATGCTTGCTGCATGCATGCTTGCTTGCTGCATGCTTTGCTTGCTTTCTTGCATGCTGAATGCTTGCTTGCATGCTGTATGTTTGATTTGCTATGCTGGTTGTATGTTAGTATTGCTGAGATAGAACTACTTGGGATACACAGATAAATTAGGGTTTATAGGAGAATATTAAATATCAAAAATATGCCAAAAGACGATTCGGATTGTGATTTTACTGCGTTAGGATGATTCTGCCAATTCATGACTATGTATACGAATTGTATGCCACAAGACGATTCTATCTGTGAACTTTCTGCGTTAGGATGATTCTGCTTTAAGACTATTATGGATATTAAATTTCTGCCTAATGATGATTCTACCTTACACGATTATGCGTTTTGAACGTCTGATAAATGAGTGAATGCTAATTGATGTTCTGCGATAGGAAGTTTATGCTATTTGATGATATGCCAAATAAAATTATGACAATAAAAATTCTGCGAAACAAGGTAGACCCCATGTATGTACTTACAAACAAAAAGTATTTAAGTATTATATCCGTTGTCTGGCACCCATAACACAAGCTTTGAGTAGCTAGTACTTTGGGACTAGATGGCGATGTTTGGGAATGTCCAAAGGATATTTATTTATGTGCCATCCGGATAGAAGGTGAAATCAAACCTAAAATAAACCAAAAAAAAACGTGTTTTATTCTTGTTAGCTTCTATTCAACAATGAAATTCTTATTATGCACTGGACGCTGCGTGCAAAAATACGTCGACGTCGGTCGATTGCGATAGAATTAAAAAAACATAATCCAAATGCATAGTAATGTTTTTTTGTTCGACCTTTTTTTTACTTATTTTGGGTCTACTTTCAGTCCTATCTGGATTGCACTATATCCAGGGACATACTGTATATGACTGGAATCTGCTTTATACCATACGATGGTATGATTTGTAATGCGAGAATAATCCCGCAACATTGATAAGGCGACGCAGCCTACACGTTAAAGAAAGCGCTTACCAAATTCAACAGGCTTGCCAATGTGTCGGCTGCCAAGTGGTACAGGCATGCGCCCGGATAGTGTAAGACACAGGGTTCGATTCCTTGTATGACACATTTCCTTTTTACAAGTGCAATTTCTAAGACTAATCATTTGTGGAGGATGAGCAAAATAGAACGTAGGCTCTTAGTTTTTGCAATTTGTATCTTAATATACTTTAAATATGAATTGATGTTGTTTCCAGCGCACGGCAAGAGGTCAGGACGACCGCCGGTGACCGCCCCGGATTGGTACCTCACCAAAATGCTCAGGCGCATGGCTGCCAACGCTGAACTGGTAAGCATGGACCCATCACTTGACATCTAAATCAACTGGTTGAACAATCTGCATTGTGGAAAGTTGGAAGCTTTGCGATGATTCTCTTCACTTTTGCTCACACAAAGCCGAGGACATTTTTTGAAGGGAATGGCTTTTTGTAGCTAAAAAGCGACTTTATCGGTGTAAAACTTCTCTTCTCGAGCATGTGGCAGAATTTTCCGCTCTCGCATTGACTTAATTATCCACGAAAAGCGATTTTTTTCAAAAATTTCACCTATAAAGGTCCGGTTATATCAACAGGTATACTTATCACGTTTTCTTTTTCTTTGCTTGCTCCCTTTATTTGGGTCAGCCCTCCTCGTTTGAAGATAGCATTATAATGTTTATAATTTTGAAAAAAAATGTCATATAATGCTTCACTATGCTCCATTTACTCTATGTAATGTAACACTATATTATTTGTTATTAATGTTACCCTTAAATGGTCTATCTACTTAATAATACGTAAGAAGTAACTGTACAACTTTTATGTAATAAAGTTATGGTATTGTAGACGAGCTAGCTGATTTTGGTACTTTAGTTTGAAGAGAACCACAAAAAAATCACCTCTTGTGTACCATTTACATAAATTCGATCGTTGAAAAGTGCCAATCTAGTCTGCGTGGTTGTACCTATTTTAAATAAAGGGTAAGCAGAAAAGGAAAGTGCCAATTTGATGAGCAGGTAAACCAGCAGATTCAATGAATCTCAGTCAACGGAATGAAAGTAAAATGAAATCAAATTAATAAATTGACAATATAGAAGTAAGGTACAAAAAACTAATATACACGGTTATCGAATATTCATAATTTTGAATAGTTTAAGAAGCAAATATAATAAGAAAGTGTGGAAAAAATCAATACGAGGCACAATGAGCAGTTTATCCTATTACAGCTTTAACTAAATGGCTTTAGGATAAATTTTTTTCATGTTGGCGGAATACCATATAAAAAGAAAAAAAACAATGCTTAAGTAAATATTGTAAAAAACGTTATACTTATGAACCTTCGTATATAAAATACAAACTTTTTATTTGACTCATTCTCTGTCTACGCTGCTAGACTCTGGAACAAACTGCCGCTAGAACTGCAAGAAAGCTCTAATATACATATATTCAAGAAAAGAGTAAAAGAACATCTGCTTTCTCAAATACCCTCTTGTTCGTAGAGTATACATCTATACATATATTTATTTTATTACGATATATATATATGGATATATACGTTATCTCAATATATATTTATTGTATTTAGTTAATTATCATTATTTAAAAAATATAAAAACATTGTAACTTTTATTTTCTGTAATTTAATTTAGCTCTGCCGATAACCGCAAATATTACAATTCCAACACCTATGGGTTGGCTGGAAGAGATCTCATTTAGGGATAAGCCAACCTTTGTTCACATTGTGACTTCATGTATTTCCTACACAACTTTTAAGTGCAATAAAGAATATATATATAATTTTTGGTCATAATGAAGTCATTTATTTAGAAAGGTACACATAATTATTGTTTATCTATTTATTTACGAGTGTAAAGCAATTTCCTTTTGCTATAATACTCAACCTGTAGGTTAAATAAAGTTTTAAAAGTTATTTCCTAGTGACGCTAGCGCCATCTCTCGATGTTTTGAATATCTAATGACAAGAAAACTGCTCATTGAATCCAAACTGTAGTTCATTAATATCTCTACCATTTTCACTCGTCAAAAGTACCGTGCCGCCATCTTTACTCTATATCTGTATCTTTCAGAACCGCGGCCGTCAGCTGTCCAGCAGTAACGACGATCTCAATGCCATTTTCCAGGTTGAAGTACCAAATGATACATCTAATGAAAAAATCACGTAAGCTTTACGTTTAGAAACTCATTTACTTTTTTTGCCACAGACAAAATTGTTTCACTTTCTTCCGTGCATCAAAAAGTTTGTACCACAAATTCTCTGTTAGCGCCATCTATTGGGTGGAGATATCAACACGTCCTGGAAACGGAGGGAAAGCAACCTTTTTCTCGCATAATGAAAATGCCTGCAGATGGCGTTTCTTGCTTCATGTTTGGGGAAAATGCCAATAGATGGCATAAGTAGTTTTTCAACACACTTGCTCATAACGACGTCTTTATTCCACCGATTTTTGACTCATAATCATAGATATTAAACACGCGTGCTTTTTCATTATATTATTGCACTAGTGCCTTTAGTTTATTAACCCGACCAATTTAGGTTTGTACCCTAGTACCAAGTCGTAAGTAAGAAGAAGAAGCGATATAATTTAGTCGGGTTATACAATACTTTTATTTTAGCAACAAACAGTATTTATGCGAAAAATAACAGTATCTACATATTTATTTCAATAAATGGTAAATCCAGATTTATTACTAAAAAATAGCTCAAACTCATTTAACATTTTCTGTGATTTGTGTTTTAAACACGAATTATTACATTTTTAATCTTGGCTTTTGGCCGATCTAGTTCCCGCCTAATCCTTGCGCGAGCATCGGTATCGCGGCAAGAAAAAAAAAACAATGCGCCATTTTTCGTAAATAATAATTGTCGGCTGTGACGAAGTTTGCATTATTTAAGAAGTTTAATATTAATGAAAATGCCTACTTCAAGTGAAGAAAATGAAGAAAACCTATTATTTACTCCGCCGGACATACGTAACGAGGCAAAAAACGCGTACGAAAGTCTTTGCCATCAAAATCGAGTGAAATGTATTTTTACTAAATGTTTTAATAATTAAAAACTTAGTAAATGAAGAGTCTTGTTTTTTCCTCGCAAGTGTGTTGAAAAACGTCGTATGATACGCGTGTGCCTGTGACCATTATATACGCGGCTTTCTTATGGCGCACTCGCTTTCGCTCGTGCGCACACAATATCGCCTTGTATATAATGGCCAACTTAGCACACTTGTATCATAATGTACTATTACAATCGTAATAATGCTCTTTTTTTCCCTCGCTGCTAAATCAAGCACAATAGATGCATATGTTATTTATTTATGCATTGTTTTAACATATTTTTTTTATAATTCAGATCTGACAACGAGGAAATGCCAGTGGAGACAGGCCATAAAACACTTGAAGCTAAACCGATGCTAGATGACGATCTTCTTTCCAAAATCAAATTATGGCAAATCATGGTAAGAACACAAAAATCTTGTAAAAATTGCTCATTAAAAACTTTTCTAGTGAGTTAAAACCAATTCATATTGATACTTAGATAATTGTAGGTAGTTTTGACATAAGGCGCTGTGCCTCGAGGAATGTAAAAACCTAACACCAAACAATTTCGGTATTGTAGTAAATCGTGCAAAAGTTATTCGTTTACACGTAAAAGTTTTTTCATAGCTATGTAACATGATTTATTGAATCTCTTTCGCGAAAGGTAATTTCGTTGTGTGAAAGACAAGTTGATACAACCCATTTTTTTTATCTTTCAGAGAGAGGCATCGCAAGATAAGTAAACCCCTGTAGATAACTAATACAACCGACTGACTTAAGTTCTACCTTATTTCCCCTTAATTTGTATTAAAGTCCTTTGTTTCATTATATTTTTAACTAATACTCTAATGTACCGTATTCCTGTGTAATAATTAATCGTGTCAATTGTAAGGCTGGGTTGCAATTGACGGGTAGATGTGAATGATATAATATTATATATTGTAAAACGTGCCACTTTATCTAACTGAATATTAATTATAGTTTATTACTATTATGGTATATTATTTTAACTACTTTTTAACTCAACTGGTGTACAATCATAGTGGATTACACGTTTTTGTCTTTCTAATTTCTCCTGCTTTAGTGGCACGGCGCAGGCGCTGTTTAATTGTTTTGTTTACTTCTAGTCAATTATGATTAAATGTTTTTTCCTCAAAGTGTAATTATACTAAACATTAACGCTTAGCTCTAGTCTAGATTATACCTTCCCTAATTTTGTTATACCAGGATAAAATACTATGTAAATTGGCATAAAACAACACTAGTTCATGTTTGTTGAATGTGTTATGTATAAAATGTGAACCTGTGAAATATAAGGCAGATTCATTCTTGTGTATTTATTTTGGAACCTAGTTATGTTACTACTGTTTTACGGTACAAACACACACACGTAATAAAAACGGGCGATAGTTTAAACAAGAAACGCAATTACACAAGATTTTGGCTATTAGACCCCTTACAGACTGCGACTTTTATCATCGATGCAGTCGCCAAAATTCAGTACATAATTTGTGTTATTTCAGTTATGTTCAGCTTTTGCATCGATACTAACGCGCGTTAGCATCGCGGCTGCATCGATGCTAAAAGTAGCGCAGTGTGTAAGGGTTGACAATGTACAATTATAGGTGTTACAATAATGGGGTCGTGTCGGTAGTGAATGTAGAGAAAGATAAAGATAGTTTATACACAGAAAGAAGTAGAAGTCTATTTACACGATATTTTTTTACAGTTCATATACACAACACTCACGCAATACACAACACACAGATTAGAGAAGGAGAAATATTTACAGAAGACGAAAAGGATGCAGACTTAAGACTAGGATGCGAAATTAATTAATTTTTAAAAAATTCTGTCAATTTTCACAAATAAATATTCACAAATAATAAAGTTTTGCATTCTAAAAAAATTAAGGCAAAGTACATGGACCCTTTCGGGCGCTGCGAAATAAGTGCTACAGAGAGAGGAAGCTTTATTATACAAATAAATAATTACATACATCCATCCAACTCATAAAATGAAGCAAAGTTGTAATCACACTGCCAGCTCATAATCGCAGATAGAGGCATGTCGGCTGGCTCCCACTAAAAGCATTGTACCACCTTTGAGTATAAGGCAGTGTAATTGCACCAACTTACGAATATTGTGACATGGTCGTCTAAGTTATAAGCATTGAGTCAGTAATCACTATCTACTAAGGTAAGGTTTATTTTTTAACTACCCGTGTCAATATTCCGAGTGGTTTTCGTTCGAAAATCAACTAAAATTCAGCGAAGACAAGTAAGTATTTGCAAAATTGAGTTAACTTGTTTTGATTACTGATGCGTGAGAGATAAAACATAGGGCCCTAGCTTTGTTTATACTATGTTGTTTCATCAATGCTGTAGTATAAAGATAGGTTACAAAAAGTTCTAATCCACATTTATACGGCGCTAATAGTATCTTTCCTTGCGGTAAGATAGACTACCGTCTTTTCAACAAATTCTACATTTGGCATAAAATGTGGTCAGCTTAACAAAACAAATTTTTAGGCAGAATTTGTATCCATAGAATCTAATTATTGTATAATTAAGCGGTATTGGCTTTGCAATTACAAGACAGCATTTTATGGTACCGTGCTATAGTGTCAAGAACAAGAACGAGTAAGTAACGCGGCTAGTACATAAACAAACGCACTCACATGCGGCATGAGAAATACGGCATATTCTACGTCTCGCTCTAACTAGCTGGATATAATAGTTATATTCTTTTCGGTATCGTTCGTTCAGCTGCATGCGAACACGTTGATGTAATAACGTCGTAAACGCTCAAGTTAGTAACTTGCACCACACATTAAACGAGCGGCAAAACGCTCGCAATTAGGAGAGCTGCCCACCGTCCGAGCTGAGAGTGCAGCCGCTCATTTGACGAGTGTGCAGGCTTACCTCTTATTATTTTGATGATTTTATTATAGCGTGTGTTTTTGAGGTACAGTTTATTTAGTACTACTAATATTAGACCAAGAAATAATAATAAATGATACAATATGAAATAATAATAAATGATACAATATGTGTGTAATCATAAATTATAAACTGAAAATCTACCAATTCAAAAAGGAAACCGTTTTCGAAAGGTCCAAGCCCACTAATCAACCCGTCACGGTGACAGCACCGTATCAACTTGAGGCCTTCAGTATTTTTTGTATAAAACTCTATACTTTAACGCACATCTATCAACTTTGTAATGTCACCACCTCGGATCGAGACCAACTCGGGACCCACTCTCGACCAAAGGCGCATTCGTTGTAACGCGCTTACGGCGCGCCGCCCGCTGGTTGATGACTATCCGTCCGCCCTGTCAAACGAGCTATCATTCACAAGAAGAAACGTAGCAAACACGATTTGAAAAGAAGCGTTCGCTATCCGGTGCCGATCTCATCCGAGGCGTTGCTGTCACGTAACGTGCTTTCGTATGGTTGACGCCTGGTCGGTGCTGTTCCCGTGCGGGCTGGGTAGATTTGCTTCAACCTTTTTAATGAGCTGTCTAGCAGAAAAAATATTAGTATTATGTACTTTGAATATTCAAACGCACGCAATAATTTTGAAATCAAAGGGTTTTAAAAATCAGGAAGTTCTGATTATAAGTCTTATTTTTTAAACTTGTTGGAAGATTTTAATATTGTGGTCTTCACAGACAAACAAAAAAATACCTTAACCATTTAGTCAAAATTTTAGGTATAGACTTAGATTACTACTTGTTTTTTTATCAAACGACTGAATATCCAACATCAGAGTACCCAATCAAAAAAAACTAAAAGTGATCATTTTCATACGTATTTCATTGAAAGGTAAAGTAGATAAACTACGAAACATAAGCTAAGGTTACAGCACATTTATCAACCTTTAATGCAAACAGCACCTACCAAGCGTCAACCATACGGAAGCACGTTACGTAAAGGAGCACAGCATAGGCCTCGGCACGGGATCGGCACCGCGTAGCGAACGTTTTGTTGCTGAGGTGGGTCGACGCTTGAGAGAAAGGTCCAATGATAATAATAATAAATAAATAATAAATATTGGACACTAATCACATACATGCGGATCGTCGTGCGGAGTCATTTCTTGTCCAGAAAATGGCCCTGGTAATTCAGTATTCAACTATTCAGTGGGGTAATTCGGTGAGCGTTATGGGTAAGTACTTTCCCTCCACGCACACTTCAAGCTTGTAAATATGTAATTTTTTTGTTTCTTAATGTTCGAATATTGTGATTTCAATGTATCAATGGTCAATAATGTATTATTTAATGAATAGTAACATAATTTTAAGGTAAAATTGTTACTAACAAAAATATGTAAATGTAATGTAATGATATTAAATAGATGCAAATCAAAAGATTTCTCACAGAAAAACAAAGTCAATCATACATAAATTATATTTTTTTTATCAAATTCTTCATGCTGCCAATGGTAAATTTTATACAAAAACTTTATAAATATTTTTTTATGTGTGAGAAAAATTAGCCATTAGCAGAATGAAGAATTTGTCCTATCAAAATATATGTCCTAGTTTCTAGTTTCTTTCGGGAAAATTGATGACCCGCCAAAATACAATGGCACCCTGCACGCGAGTTCCATAAGTGTCTCTATTGAAATCTTTGTCAGATATTAATAATGTTATTTTAAGAGATACAAAATCTGTTTTCTGAATGTTCGTACAATAGCCATAAGCGGTCTCAAAAGTATAGTCTCTGCTTATGTCAACCAATGTAGAAAAAAACAAATTAGCTTGTTAATGTGTTTGCAGGGATTTTTTTGGGCTGTTGATGTGTCGCAACCTTTTTTTACACCCGGTGTTAAAAGTTTTCGTTTTACTGATGTATCCTGAAAACAAAACATAAAAGAAAAATATAAAACAAGAAGCAGCTCTATATTTGAATCACTCCCGTCAATTTCGAGCATCATTCGTTATAAAACCAATGAAAATTCAACGATAATCACGTAAAATATTGACTTACAGTACTTAAAGTCGAGTTTGTTTTTATATCACTCTAGATTTCATCCGGTAATTAATTAAAAATACAAACGTCAATCACGAAAATCACACGCCATATTAACGCGAGTGATTCAAAAATAGGGCCCCAGCTTGGGTCAAGTTTACTTAAAATTACTTTATTTTCTGTTGATTTGATATCAAACACTTAACTTCAAACAAAATGCGTAATCATTTCTTGAATACTAAGAGGCGTGAATATTTAGGAGGTATCAAGTCTAAACGGAATTGGTTATGAGATATAAATTACCTAAGCTACTGTCGAGTCAATTTGTCCAAAATTTGGTAGAATTAGCAAAAAATATTTAAAGCAGTAGAAATAGAACTAGGTACAGTGTTGATCAACTTAAATCTACATTTTACAATAATGTTTCCATATAGAAAAATGGGTAGTCATCAACAAGTACCTAACAATGCAAAATACAAGGATACCAGACTGTGGTGAAACCAATAGGCGGATTGAGTCTGATACCCTTAGTAACAATTAAGGACTAGCGGTCCCCCGTGACTGCATTCGCGCGTTATAAAGGATATTGACCAAAGCCGGGCGCAGATTGCGTCTTTGTAGTTTATATTTCAAAGTCTTGTTTGAATTCTAATTGCACTGCAATTCTATTTGCATATTTTAAGGGCAACTAAGTAAGTAAGTATTGAGTTACTTTAGTAAAATATAACAATTACCTTCTGAATGTATCAAAATGAATGTAGGTGCAATAACTCTGCAATCAAAAAACATAACCTCAAAATGTCAATTCTGCCATTGAATTATTCGTAAACCCCTAATTATTTTTTAAAAAATATTTCTGTCTGTATTCTTTCAAATATTTATATATTTTATCCGAACATTTTGTAAAGACGCATGCAGACGCAAAGTGGGCCGAGTCTCTATAGAGTTTTGGTCAAGATCCTTTGCCTCCCACACTCCTGTCGCAGCGTGATGTTTTATATCCTACAGCCTTCTTCGATAAATAAGCTATCCAACTCAAAATCATTTTCTCCAATCGGCCCAGTAACTCCTTGTCGCGTTCAAAAAAACAGACATACCCTTCAGTTGAATAATAGATAGTTAAGCTGCATGCAAATATATGCTGATAATATGAAATTGAAACTTTAATTAGACGACGAAATCTAAGAAAATTGTGTCACACTGTGAGTGATGTGTACTGTAGCAAACCAAAGCGCAACAGGAAAGTTCACATGTGAAGGGAAAAAGAAGTACGGACCAGAGCACGAAAAGCTCACCATTGCAGTACCTTATGCATTTGTTATAGGGTCGAATTTGCTACACAAAATGTAAAGGTTTATTTGGCAGACTGAACCAGGAATTCCGCCCTAGATACAGGCGCACTTAAATTCAGGTGAGATGAAAGTCGAACACTGCGGCCATAGACTGAAGCACAAGAAATGTATATTTTTTTTCATTATCTGCTGTCCAATATCCTTTCAACTTATGTAGCTTATATGATGAGAGTGATAGTAACGTTAGCCTGTAACATCCCACTGCTGGACAAAGGCCTTACCTCAACTATGAGGTAGTTTGAGCCATACTCCACCACGCGGGCTCAGTGCGGGTTGGTGGAGGGGTGTTTGCAAGGCAAGCGACTAACCCAGCTGTTATCATGCCGCCCGTAAGGCCTCTGACTTGGCTTTATCGACTAATATCAACCGACATTAGCCGTGACCAACGGCTTAACGAGCCTTCCGAAGCACCGAGATGCTCGTGATGTACGTCACTTATATTCCCTCAAGCTTATGTGAACGAGACACAATAGATATTCTATTGTTATGCGGTCTCATGCGACCGCTCGGGTGTTGAGGTAATATGATCGGAATGGTCACCCATCCAAACACGACCGCACCGTAAGTTGCTTCACTTTGGTATCACAACCAAAACGCTGCTACCACTGCGCTACAAGCATCTTTATTATATTGTAAGACCAATACACATGTATTTCATTTCAAAAATATAACCAAACATTAATATCATAACTTGACAAATTACCTATATTCCACATAGAAAGTTCGATTTTGGGTGCCGGACCCCAGAGACAGACTGAAGCACAAGAAATGTATCTTTGAAATCATTTTTATTTGTTTTCGGTGGTCTAATAACCTTTTAACTACTGTACATTTTTTAAATAAATATTAAAAATATTTTTATTTTTATAAGTTAAGTTCAAAAAATATTCTCAAACGACTATCAAAAATAATTAAATACGTGAAGTATTTTTTAAGTGTTTTTGAGCACAGCCTGGTTGTTCGACAAATAAAACTGTGTCAAGACCATAAAATTATTATCCCTTTGGAATAGAACGACAAAAGCGAGATGTCACTAGCAGCAAACTGTGTGATAAAAAGAGATGGGTAGCAGAACCATTTTTGCCAGATGTCAAACAGTTCGGAGGCTTATGAAAGCTTGCTGAAAATTTCTCTCATTTGAGTTTTTGAAAATTTATGTGAAATTGTGTATAATTTGAAGAAATATTTCTGTTGAAACATGGTGACTTGATCGGTGATTGATTGTTGTTCATTACAGCGGAATAACCCAACAAATAATCATTCAACAGGTAAATTAGTCCAAAGCGAAGCCTCTTAATAAACGACTTATATTTACCAATGCGCTTCAAATTTAAAGTACGCAGTTTGATTATTCTATTCTACAAACGTTAATTTACGTAAAAAGTAAAGACATAATAACACAGGGAATGTATATATGAATATTTTATATAATGAAATAATATTTAGTTTTACACTAGAGCTGCATGTTCAATATTTTGTGTCGGCTGTTTATCATGCAGTAAACTAATATGTTTATCTTAGGAACATTGTTTTTAATCACCTGATCGAAAGGTTATCTCATTTAAAGATCTTAATGTTACTTACTTATGTTAGTTACGGACATCTTAAATCGGTTTCGTTTGACAGCTTTTACTTGTCCTTCTATTCCGATAGGAATATTAATTTTATGGTCAAGACTTGCACCACTGCTAGTGTTTCACAAATAAAATAAATAAATACGTTTTTCAATTTTAATCAAAATGTTACCCTGGATTATGTGCCGACAAGCTAAAGGCCATTTGGAGATCGCTATTAATTTTGGGTCCACAACAAACCTTCTGTGGTTCATTGTTAACTTACATCAATTAACTTTGACCGTACTCGTCAATAAACTTCATAAATGTGGTATTTTTGTATGTAGAGACATAATTAGCAGCCGTGGCAATAACTGATGTACGTACACATAAGGTCTCTCGCATCTTACCATTTTTCAATGAAAATCGCTTGCACACACGACACAAATACCTATGCAAACACGGGCGTCACCTTAAACAAAAGACAACGCGAGTTTCAAACTATTTTGGTTCTTATAGTAAAAAATAATTTAATTCAGACTTTACATCCATTATTTGTTAGTAATGCACCAAATGACTTATAAACTATGTTAGTGTATTCTTAGTTAAAATTTAATTATCCAACAAAATTCAACCCTTAAATTCAATATAATTAAGTTTTAATTTAATTTCATTAAATAATGAATTCAATTCAATTTAATTTAAATTAACTTAATCCAATGTATTTTTAATTTATTTGATAACAAAGATAATTTTATATAAAATGAAATATATTGATGTGTTCATTTCACATTTCACATTAGTAGGTAAAATAAAATTTATTCTTGTGTTCATTTAACATTTAACATTGTGGTTAGGCGCGGGAGGCCTTGATCGTGCATAGGGTTATGAAACGGTTTGCTTCCATCAGATACTGGGATCTTGTAGGTTTGTAGGTAATTTACTTAGTCTCAGCTATCAATATCCAATTGAGATTATTATGATGGGTCACGCGTGTAAGTATGATTGGCGGTCAAGAAATAGTATTAATATTTAACCCTTATCATTTTTCATTTTTTCTGCGAGTGCTGCTATTCCGAAGACTCAGTCAATCATAAAATTCACTTTTCTTTTATTTATTAAAAACAGGCCTTTGACGCGACTGCTAAGGTGCGTATTTGAAAGCCTTGTCGTATAGGACAAGTGATTAGGGCACCTTATTATCTCTTTCGTTCGAATAGGTACGTAATTTTTGCAATAGACATTCAATTGAAATTAACGGTATACGGAACCCTAAGAATCAAATCTGATACACTCTTCAATTTTATGAAGTATTTACGTATTCGGTGTGCATGTTCGTTAAGGCACAAATCCGAAACACCCGGGTGGTACTTTAACGGGACGTTTAAATTGCAGAATGTGTCGATTGCTAAGCCGATCCCGATGGAGCAAGGATCTATAAAACATGGAACAGACATAACTTTTTTAAACTTTTGACATACGGGTACTAGTACCTACACTCAATGATATGACGACATAGATATTTATATTCGTACCACTATTATTATTATTATTTTATTATATTAGTTTACACGCAATCGGAATTGAGCTGCCTGGAAATTGAAAGGCTAAAGTAGGATCGTAATACGCCCCCATGAGCTCTATTTTTAAACCACGCGCTTGGATATACCATGTGACTTTCGCTCAAAAACGAATAAAAAATAAATGAAAATGACGCAAAATATAGCCGTGAGTACTTACAAAATTAAGGTATCTTCTTTCCAATCGCTCCTGTGTAGAATTCAACTGATATTTATTCCAAAACTGGAGTTTACTCAATGAATATTACACGCCATCATAATAATGATAGAGTTTCCTAGTGCTAACCATCACGTTGTTAAAGCTGCGATACCAGGCTTTTAGCTGGCAAAGTTTTATGCTAGCTCTTTGCACATACGTTAACTGGCATGCGATTAACTGGCAAGAGACAAGATTTGATTTTTGAACAGTAACTGGCAAGTATCAGTAAGCTCAAGTGGCAGTGGGCAGGGCACGTAGCGTAATCAGCGCGCAGCGTAGAACTGATGGCCGTTGGGGCAAAAAAGTTTGGAGACCCTTCGAAAAAAATGGTCAGACCTTGCATTGCAGGATCAAACTGGATGTAGACCGCTCACAAGCAGTCGCTGTGGAAAGCCGTGGGGAAGGCCTGTGTTCATCAGTGGACATACTTTGGCTCATAATGATGATGTACTTATTGCAAATTGGACGCTCTTATCTTATCTGCTTGTTGTTTTGAGCTTTTTTTTTGTTTTAGGTGTTTTCTTCATGCAAATAGCGGTCATTGCAAGTACAACGATGTTGGTACCCACAAAAATAAACATACGATGTTCCTTAAACCAAATCATTACTGCAATTACATGACAAAGGGTATCTTTAAAAGAACTGCTTTTAAATCCAATATAAACTGAAACCAATACGGACTTGTGAAATTCATAACTCCTTCTTTGGGCGTTGGAAATTCAGTTTGTAAACTAACCATTCTACAACCTCCATATTCACAACATTTTAAGTAAATAAATGCCTAATGTCGGGTCTGTAATACTTAAATATAGAGAAGATCTAGATTAAATCATTAAATATTAGTGTGCGTGCGTGCGGCTTTTATGAGTAAATCCATCGTCACTGTAAATCTGAGGTATTACGGGTAATGAGCTATTCTCTTTGTTACAGGATAATGCCACTTACTCAGGCTAAAGTAATAGATCATATTGTTTAGATTTGTTTTGATAAAAAAAAAAGTATTATTTACTATCTTCTATGTCATTTATTAGTGCGTTATGGGTGCTCTGATATTATCTCGGTTAAAACATTTTTGATTATGCATTTGAGAGGTTTATAACTTAATTGTTCCGGTAAATGACATTAAACGATGAAAGTAATAACGATATAAGCAAATGTTTTTTATGTAATATGTTTTCAGAATGGCTAATATAAATGCCGTAGCTTACTCGCCACATCTAGTATTTTCTCTACATTTGTGACCACTTGTACAAATTGAATTTTTCAACGTGCACAGATTACCTGAATCTAAACGCTTCCGAGTTACTGATACGAGTTATTACTTGCTCTATAACTCCATTTCGTTAGGTCGACTAATGTGAACATACTTTCCTTTTTTCTGCAATTTTCAATACTTAACTGCAAAGCGTTCAGGCGCAAATGTAATTAGTGAATAATTCAGCGTGTGGCCTATAATAGGAGCCTAAATTTTAACTATCTCAGTGCCGAGCACTCGAGCCTGCGTGCTCGAGAACCATTCCACAAGTGCCGTCTACTCGGGCCCGAGTATTTACGGCGATGTCTTATTCTGACGTCAGCCACCAGGACGCTGTGTGCCGCGACCACTGGGGCCAGAGTTTGCATGTTTTATTAAAATAATAATAGTGTAAATATTTTTTAAACAAGTTTTATTAAATACGCGTTAGAATTACGGTACCCTGGCAAAAAAACTATTCCAATATTTTGCCCTTTCTGTTTATTAATGAGACAAGCCATCACGTGCGCGAGCAAACCCGCCAAAATAAGATAACAAGCAATGGTTAGTTCTTTAAGACCGTAGGCAGTAGTAATAATAATGTCAGCGCGGCGCAGCGGCCCCGTGAATAGGTACCTACCGACTCCTCTTTCGACAGAGCGTCGTCCGAAGAGCAAGAAATGATCAGAAGTACCAGATAAACTAAAACACCAAACCCCATTATATATGTATATATATATATATTAATCGTTATTCTTGTATCAAGAAGAGGTACGGTCGAGGTCTAACCACTTTTCAATCCAAATCGCTTGCACACACGACCCCAAAACGGGCGTCACTTGAAATAAAACACGACGTGAGAAGCAAGAGATTTTGGCTTTTAAGATGGTAAGACGTGAGAGACTTCAACCTAAGTGCCTAATTCTGTTTAAAATAACTTTTCAGCAGTCTTAGCCAGAGGGCTATACTGACATTTACTTTTACTGCCACTATTTTCTTTTATCGAGCGAGAGTTAGTTAAACTTTTCTCAAAAAAAACTTGCTAGAACTTCGCAGGGTATTTTTACTTTAAAATCTATTTTATGCTAAAAACTTTTAATGACTGAAGATAGTGTTCCTTGCATAAAATAAAACTCTCTTTTGACGATGCACAATAACAAACCACATTAAAAAGCTCTCGATAGTTTTTATAATAGTAATAAATAACTCATAATCACCTTAGTCCACGTATGTATGTCTCATGACCGTAACTATTAATATTATAACCTCTTTATAAAATATCTTTGGTTTTTACAACATACTGGGCCTTAACCAAGTGCGTTTTTAGGGTTCCGTAGCCGAATGGCAAAAAACGGAACCCTTATAGTTTCGTCAAGTCTGTCTGTCTGTCCGTCCGTATGTCACAGCCATATTATACTGTAACTATAAGCATCACACTGTTGAAATTTGGTAGGAAGATGTATCCTGTTAACCGCTTTACGATTCTTATACAAAAAATAAAAAATAATGTCATTTAAGGGCTCCCATACATAAAACTAAAACCAAAATCATTTTTTTAATCAAACCTATGCGTGTGGGGTGTTTAAAGATAGGTCTTTTAAAATGACAATTCCTTAAACCATTTTCTTTTAAAGTCTAACGTTGCTTAGCTAGACGCTTCCAAAGTGCCCCCCCCCCCCCCCCCATCTAACTTCTAAACTAAGCGAGTGTAAATTATGAAAAAAAATATTTAATGTAGATGTTAACAAATACTTTCAACTAAAATTGGTTTGGACGGGATCGAATGAGAAGTTTTGGAGATATAACACATTTTCAACAACCGCAAACATAACTTTGTACTTCATACAAACACTATAAAAAACAAAGTCATATTTGCTGTCAACAATAAATATTGTGGTATTTTACTTAGTGGAAGTAAGTGGATTCGCTAATTCAGTTAAAGTTGGCACGGAACCCTCAGTGCGCGATTTCGACTTGCACTTGGCCGGTTTTTGTTATTGGAAGTGGTAGAGTCGTCCTGCAAAAACTTCGGCATCTCCAGTCTTTGTTGAAAGAGTCAATGTGTGGCGTAACGAGCGTCACGCCACCACTATCTGCGTCTACCGTGCGGCTGTCTTCCATTTAAAGGGGCCTTTCAGTGCAGATTTTGGGCAGAGAGCGTATGGCATGCGGCTGATATGACCAGCCCAGTTCCACTTTAGCTGAGCAACCTTTTGGAAGTTGTCAATGATGAGTGTTTTGGAACGCAGGGTGGTGTACCTTTACTATAGATTTAAAAAAATCTACACATGGAATCATTAGAATCTAATTTTTCATTAAACTATTACTAACGTATATACATAATAGTACTCTAGCCGATTTCGACTATGGTGATTAATGGAATCAGGCGTTACTTTGCGGAAATCTATTATTAAGTTGAAATTTATAATACGATTTTGCTTTAAATTTCCGCTAAGCGACGCCGGCGCAGGCAACTAACAACACAAACCGTCACCGCGTTTAGTATTAGTTCAGGCAGATGCAGGATGCACCACCCGCCCTCCCTCAATATGCATGCGTCACAGCTTATGCAATTATTAGTACCCAACACCAACGTGCAAAATACCTCGACGCGTTTCGCCACTACACGTGGCATCCTCAGGAGATGTTGTCGCCTCGGCGGAGCACGGACGACTGAACTGTGTCGGCTGGCGAACAGGCCTTTTATACTTTCCGTCCACTAATGAGGTGACGTAATCGTTGTAACGGAAATTTGAAAATTAAGTTAATCCGTTGGTAGTTGACGGTTATTATTAATACATTGTTGATTTGAAAATATATTTAGAAGTGGAGAGGCGGTATAACTGACCTGTTCGTTCAACAATGTAAGCGTATTATCTTTATTATGTTTTATTATTTCTAATTGTTCCAAAACGGATAGTTTCAAGCCTTTTTCACAAGTATGAAGAACAGAAAATGTATGATTATCAGGAATACTATGACCTGAATCTAAAAGATGTTTGGCGAAATGAGACCTCTCAGGATGGTTGTTTCGGTAAGCGGAAATATGTTCTTTATAACGTATGTTGAAGCTACGGCCGGTCTAACCTACATAAATGGCGTTACATGCACTACAGTTAAGCCTATAAACACCAGATTTTTGGTGTTTATCAAGCTTATCTTCCCGTTACAAACTAATCTTAAAGAATTATTAGTTTTAAATTTAAAGAAATTTAAAGCAAAATAATTTTATAAATTTCAACTTTCGACTATGGTGGCCAGACACAGCGACTAGTCTACTGCGCGGGACATATTATAGTGTAAAAGTGTGTGCGCAAACACAGATGAACTCTCTACTCCTTTCACTCTCTATCCCGATGGGACAGGAATCTGACACGACCGGAGAGAGATCAGGCGCAAGACCAACGGCTTTACGTGCGCAAATAGGCATAGGGGTGAGTCACCGCCAACTTTACTTTACATAGAAACGTACATACATGCATTACATATTAATAACAACTTACAGGCGTTTAGTTAGATTTTGTACATCCTGCGTTTTTATGTGAAATAGCACCTTTTCTCTACATTTCTTTCTCTTGTAAGTGATGATAGGAAAATTGACTGAGTATTTTGATTGACCATCCCGAAGGCTTAACAAACCATTTGTAAATCAAAATGATGTACAGTCAACAAAGTTTATGAAAGGTGTGCTCAATTTGCTGAAAGTAATTCACTAGTTTGGGTGAAATATTTAGGATAATTTATCATTATTTCTTCCCTCTTTGTGAATTAACTAATTTTCTATGTGTCAGTCCAAATTTTGTTATTAATCATGAAACAGTATTTCTGTAAAACATGTTGTAAAAGTCTAACTTGACACAAAATATCTAGATGTCTGTAGAGAGGATAACTTTTTTTTTTTGGTTTGATTTTTATTCGATCCAACAAGGAATTGAACCCTTTGTTTTACGCTAGTATCATATAGTAACAAATCAGAACGAAAAAGTATCCTCGCATATTTATTTACTTTAATACGGTTATAATGGAGGAAGAGGATTTAATTTATTACTTACTTCCATTGATCAATTCAAGTCATCTGCTTTTTGTAATGGTGACTATATAATTGTAATAAAAAAATATTGTTAATTGGGACGGTTTTTTTTTTTCTTTTCCTTTATCTCACATGATACATTATTGAATAGTGGAAACTACATATAAAATAATAGTTGGTATATGACCTGTTTCACAATGTCTTTTAATGGTTGCGTTGTCTGTCCAATCCAAATAATTTATTTTTTTAATCTATACATTTAATCTGATACTTCATACGAAATGGCGTATTAATTTGAATTATCAATTTGTCAGAACTTATTTGTCGATGGTGAAACTGACCCGTATAAGTAATAAAAGTTACCACAGATTTATACTGCTGACTGTACATACAAAGGCTTCCGACGCAGCGGTTATGAATTGTATAGCGCACCGTATTGAGTTTGTAAGTTTGATGCGCAGTCTGACTGACCGTTTAATTCCCGACAGGATTGCTCTTAACTAGAGGTAGGTAAGGAGGTAGTTTGTCAAACATTTGCTTTGAACTTAAATTCTGCATCTTATTTAGTTCAAAAAGGTATGGCCAAGAAATATAAGTAGTCAAATTTTTAATTTTATTTTATCAAGAACTTTTTTAAGTTGGGAATATGGTGACACTAATTTCTGATGTCTTTCTATATTTACGTACTAAATTTTGTATTTATTTTATTAAAAACTTTCTGTGTCATGAGAATATATATTGAAAGTAATCTCTACTTTTTGCAAATTTTGGTGGAAGTAATTTTAAGTCAAACCACCATGTTTCTTTTCCTCTTAGGAGAGGGAAATATTTGCATGGGTGCTCAAAAACATTAAACATAACATTAATACAACATTTATCAGTGTTAATTTATGACGTAAATTTGATGTTTCAAACCTCAGCCATTACTTCCACCTACGTTGTATTTAAGTACGATTGAACGTGTCCGCAAAAAAACGGCCGCGTTCGGCTCCGAGCGCTGCGATGCGCTGCGATCGCTCTCTCATTTCCTTATTCAGCCGTGAAACTGTCCCCGGTAAATGGCGGAAAATGACACGAGACTTATCGGGGTATAGCTCAAAGAGAACAGCCTAACCAATACCTATACCATACCATACCTTCTTATAGTACTTTTTCTTTGCTTGGCAAACAATGTAAACTTTATTTCATAAATTTTAAATTAAAGTAGTATCAGTTTGTAAAACAAATTGACAATTCGATCGAATGTTGTACGTCTAGTGTAGCTTGTGAGATGTGTGATTACGTTATTTTAAAATGGATCATTTCGTTAAAAAAATAACTTAATAAAAAGTAAAAACCGACTTCAAAACCAAAATGCACTTAAAAGTCTTAAATAAACTCTTGCCCATTAAAAGGAAAGGAATCCATTTTAAGCAAACATTTTATTTCTTCATTTTTGGGGGGAGTTGCACCTTATGACTCTGTTCTTCAAGAAGCTACAAATTACCTATTATAAGTTCTATCATTATAATTACTGGAGGATTAAGGAGTTCCACCAGCAGCTCAGCTCCACATGATGTTGACTATCAAACGTAACAACACGTAAACATCATGATTCTAAAAAAAAAATACTATGCGTGCCTTCAAAATTAGAGGGTTTCCCTCGATTATACCAAGATCCCATCATCAGATCCCAAATTGGCTACATTGGGACCGAAAGTATACCCTCTAGGTAGGCGAAAAAAAATTCGAATCGGTCGACAAATTACTGTGATATGAGGTAATAAAGATACAAAAAAATATACAGTCGAATTGATAACTGACTCCTTTTTTGAAGTCAGTTAAAAAGGAATGTAAAGATTGTTTTCAATATTTGTCAAGAAAACGGACTTTACAGATTTTTAGACACAGGCAATCTTAACAATTAAGATTGAGAGGGTAGGTGCGGGATAAGTCTACAAATGTAAGGTGGTGATACATAATATAGATATGGCACACAACTATGTCAAGTAAGCCTGTAAACATCCCACTGCTGGGCAAAGATAGCCCTCAATTGATTTTGCTTAAGATGATTGCTGAGACGTTGACATTTTGTCAATTTTAGTGATGTAACTCAATTAAATTGATCTGATGTTTCTGGTTCTAAGTATTCGATTAGTTGCTCACGTTGTTTTTTTGGAATTAGTTACTTGGCGTGTATTTTAATCCTTTTCCAGGCTTAAGGTCAATATAAAGACCATGTACTTGTAATTTTAACCTTGTTGACTGATCATTCTGTCGAAAACAGGTAAAAAAGAGTAGTGAAACAAGAACAAGTAGGATACCATTCATTTAAATAAATATAGCCCGTTAATCAATAGCGATATTATTTTTCATGCATTTTTATCAATATATATAGTAATTGATTATAACGGCCACACAAATAATTCGGACGTACCCGATTTGAGACCCATTAGGTATTGTCAATCACTTTATTTTGAGTTTCGTTCGAATATGTGTGATATGTGGATCAAAATAAATGTCTATATTTAGTAAGGTATTGTGTTGATATATTTTGGCAATAATAACAAAATTTTATTCTGTTTATTTGATACAATAATATTTTTGTTATTGGAATGTAGTATGCATAAGACGGAAGAATGTGTAATGACAGAAAATGTTTCTGGACTCATATTACTTGACTATAACTATAAGATAAGCATTATTAGAATTTTCAAACATTCTTTTTATATATACTTTTTCAGGTAGGCTGAATTATACTGGCTGTGGAGTGCTCACGGTTGCTACATCGTGTATCGGAAGAGTTGTTTAAGTGAGAAAGTAAAAGTGGACTAAAAATGTGCCTTGGACTGTAATAAAGCATTAATACACGTACAAATTTAATTACATGAAATCAGCAGTGTGTAAACATGCTTGAGACAAGCCCAACCACTTCATATATTTTAACCAGCCCAAAGTACTTTCAAAAGAACGTCGGTTCGTTTCACGTATGGCTACGCGAAGCTAAAGAAATTAGAAATCAACCAAATTTCAACAGGGAAGATGGTTGGAAAATTCCACCAACATTAGATCCATTGCTAGCGAGGACCCAAGCCAGACCAGTTAGCTCTTTCTGCGTGAATAGGAACATAAATTTATATTATTGAGTGACGGTAGTTTTTTTTTTTAAACTCTGTAAACAACAAATAACATCTTAATCCACCCGTGACCACGATCGCTGTAAAGTGTTCGAAACGTTGCGATAAAATTCGCGAAAAGTATCCGTTAAATAGTATTTTATTCCATGAGTTATATTCGCGTCAACTTCAGAAACACAAGTATCTAAAAGTGTACATCAAAGTATTTTGGCACTTTTGTAACAAAATGTTTTGTTATTTTGAAAACCTGTGAAAATGTATTTCATAGACAATTATCAATACAAAAGGTTTTTAGATCAAAGCTTTTAATTGATCATATGATTTTCTTATCGGAAAAGCTTTTCTTTTTACAAATTGTATACATCATAATTTCAAAACCAGATTTTGGACCGTGACATACCTGGTTTTAATCTTTTACGAGGTCAATTCGTAGGTGGAGTATAAATAAGCCCCACACTCGTGTCAAACATTTGATTGTTTGTTATTTGTAAATGTTTTTAAGCTTTACGAATTAAGTGCCCAAAGTAATTTATAGAGCAAAGGCCTATATGTACACAAAGGCATGAAATAGGACTGATATACCAATTTACGAGTATATAAATGAATATATAACACTATTTGTTACTTGAAAATTCGTTTCAGGGAAATGTTTGTTAAGTACTCATTACTGGCCCATTTAGCCATTTAAAGTTCGTTTTTCTCTGCTAGTCGAATTGTAAAGAATCTTGGCATTCCTTTTTAACGAAATGATTAACTTTAAAATAAGATTAAACACAAAACTCACAACTAACTGACATCTTTTTAAATCAAATAGTCAATTAATTTAAATCACTGATGTTATATTTAAAGTTTTAAAAGATTGTTTACATTATTGGACAAGCAAAGAAAAACGGACTTTACAAATAGCATCCAAATATTTATTTGACAATAATAAACTTTGAATAAAATGGTCAGATCACAGCCAACATTTCAGATCTTTAGATAATAATTAGTAACATACAATTTTACTAGTCTTACTTGATTTGATTATACGTGTAATTCATTACCTATAATAAATTCCAAATACATCAACAAATTGATATAATTAATTGTGAAAGGTCAAATATTATAAAATGTTAATGAAAAGTAGTATTTCATATGACATGATAAACTGTAAAGCTAAGTGCAGTAACTCTTTTTACGTCTTGAGATTTAAGCATTAGAAAATTAAGATTTTAATTAGTTTAGGACTGCGATGTAAACTATAAAAACTTACGATTTCTCTTACATTATATTTTTTTAAAGTTTGTGTACAGAGAACATGTAGTAAATGTCAAGCATAATGTTCTATTTATATTTAATCACGCCGAAATCAAGTCCTTTCGAACAGTGAAGTGACGTGAGTAGAAAACGCTTGTAATAACTTTGCGTTTTGAATATACAAAACAATTTTATTTTAAACTTACAACAATATTTTTATTTGTTTACATAGTCACAGGGTCATTGACATTCAAATTTGTTTTTATCCTGCCTGGAATATTTTTCATAATATTTTTGCAGTAATAACTAAGCAAAATCTAGACAAATAAACTAATTACTAAAATTACTATTTTATTAATAATAATGTTAAGCTGAAAAGTTTGTTTGTTTATTTGAACGTGCTATTTTTAAAAACAATTGTAAGGATTTGACAAAATATTTTTGTGTTGGTTAGTTCATTTATCGAGAAAGGCTTAAAATTATAAAACATCATGCTGTGACGGGGGGAGGAGATCAAACTAAAAACACGCGTACAAGGAGGCCGCTATTATTATAATAACATTGTTAAAATTTCACTTAGCGTTGTCAAAACTGTAAGTATTTTATAACATTCAACGAGTATTGTGTAGGGTTTTCCTGGTCCTGAGTAGTACTATTTACTTAATTGTCACTGAATGAAATAAACATGTTCTATTATGGTTGGCTTGATTCATTCATTAACAACTGATAGTATACCGATACCGATATGTTACTGTTTTATTTTTACTTACTACAATAAAGGAGGTATTCAATTCAATGTGTATGCATGTTAAATAGTTAGAATAAGGTAATATTTGAGTATATTGAACTACACGTGAACAAAATTTCGTAAGTATAAGTACGTTAGTATATTTGTAAATTTGTCCACGGATTTCTTGAAAAAGAGAAGTCATTGTAAGATAAATCTTTTTTTTAGTTCAATTAGGTATATTTTATCTTAGGGTACAGTGTAAGTTTAATCAAAATCGGTTCAGTAGTTTTTGAGTTATGGAACAACTAGTAAACATAAAATAAAAAAATATCCGCCTTCAAAAAAGTGATTTAAAACTCAAAATAACCCGTCCAGTGTCGGAAGTCTCGTCAAAGTTCCGTGTAAAACCACCAGGTGGCGCTCGCAAAATGGTGAGACAAAATTGCTGTTTTCGTGTATTTATTGATTGAGAAGAATTTTTGAATGAAGCTTAAAAAACTACAAATATTTTTTTAAGATTTAGTAAAGATATTGTTACGTAAGTTAAAATGATATTTGATGAATTAGAAAATCATAAAATTGAAATTGTCGACGTGAAATATCGAAAATTATGCTTCAGACTTCGCCCGCTGTTCTCTGGTTAGAAGAAACAAATTAATTTGGAGTCGGTGCATGATCTCAAGCTTACGTTTATTAATACAATAGTCTTTACGCACATCTAGCACCGACTCCAAATGAATTTGTTTCTTCGAAACAGATGTTTTATTTTGAGCGATTTAGGCAGTTTTTGGAGGCGTTTTTATTTTTATTTTAGTGGCACACAAAATAATAGATATTTCGTGATAATAAGCATTACAGAAATTCCCATCACTAGAATGTTTGTAGAATAGGATCAAATTATCTCCAGCGAGACTTTGTATGTATTTGTTAATTGTGCAAATTGAGCTCATTTCGTGTGTGTAAGAAAATTAGGCAGATATTAATGTGTGTGATGTAATAAGTATTAAGTTCGTAACACAATTGTCTACGCGTGAGAAACGTGCTATTTTATTTGAATATAAAAAAAAATTCACTGAGCTTTGTGAAATTCCTTACTTACAATACAATAATAACGAACATGCTCTCTAACCAATGCTTACGTATACTTCAAATTTGCTTTAGCTAACCTGAAGTTATTAACCCTTTCCTACCCCGTCGATGAAGTTAAATCTTTGGATTTATGACCTGACCAGTTGAAGGGCCCTTCAAGTGGGAATCATTGAGACGAGATAAGAAAAACCTTTTTAGAAAGTTTTTAAAACTTGGTAAAAACCAATGGTTAATACAACTCCTAGAAAGTGATGTAAAAATTGAGTTAAGCCTATTGATGTCTCAACCATTATTTGCATTTTCAATAAATAATAATTTGCCATGATTTAATAAGAAGCATTTCTAGTAAAGATAAGTAAATCAAACTAATTTACCTGCATTTTTATTTTAACTTCCTCGGTGGCACGGCGGTAAGAGGGTCGCACTTTAAAGCGATGGCTGCGCCAGTAGTCCCGAGTTCAATCCCGGGGTCGGCCAAAAAAAATATACCTGGGTTTTTCTGTTCGGGCCTGATCTTTCTCCGGTCGTGTCAGGATTGAAAGGAATAGAAAGTGCACCTGCGTTTGCGCACACACTTGTGCACTATAATATGTCCCGCGCAGTCGGTTAGTCATTGTGGCTATCTACCATAGTCGAGATTATTGTAACAGAAATAAGTCAATGAATTTATTGTTCGTAAATCTTACTTTTAGACTATCTAAATACAAAATAATCTTAAATAATGAAACTTAAAAATGGTTTACGCATTTTGATACGATAGTTCTTAATTACTTATAAACATCATGATATATTAACGTAGTGGTCTCCTGAGGAAATAAGTTCGGAGCATACTAGTTCCGTTTAGTCACGTATTGTAGGAGTAATTAAAACTTTTCATTCGTTTTGCAACTACCCGCCATTCCGTACGAGTAATGAAGGTATTTCTTATTTGTGAACGCCTGGGAATCGGGAATAGCTTTAGGTTTGCAGAAAAAAGAAATTGCTCACCTATTTGGAAACGCTTTTAAATCGTTATGGATTGCCAGTTCCTAAATAAAGGCCCGGTATAACAATTTTCATTGCTTTTTATTTATTTTTAGAAAAAATACATACCTATTTGTATAACAACGTTCTGGTTGTTTTTATCTTAAACTTATTTGAGGTTGCGCTGTATATTTTTTTTCTTCAACACCAAAGGCTACGAGTAGTTTTCACTAAGAACTAGTCACAATGTTAGTAGTTTTTAATGATTAATTTTGATATGAAGATAAGACGAAACTAATTCATTTACTAAAATTGGGAATCTTGATATTTTTAACGAATCATTTTGTCCAAAACGCACATTTGTTCACGTGACCGTAAATGCCTATCAGAGAGTGTCGGGTATGTTCTCTGACGATGGCGTGCTTTATTTCCTGTCATAGTATGTTCTGCCTAAGTTTTTTTTTACTTAATTAGTGACTGACGACATTCAGGACGCTATCACAGTTCGAACGTTTTTTAGGCCCAATTGGATATTAAAAATCAAAATGAAATGTTGAATATTTTTAAAAGTAATACGTTATTTGATTTGTGTATGAACTGAGGTGAAGTAATATCTCATTTTTTTAATTTGATAATCTAGCCTATCCGTTCACTCGTCACTAAATCACCCACTCCTTTAAGAAGACAGTTAAGAACGTTAAATTAAGCTTATTATTTTCTTACATGTAAATAAAATGCAACGTTTGTTCATTTGTAGATCACTTAAATAATGTTATATTTAAGTACGTTTGTTTATACTTCTCACTACGTTCTCCTTTAAATAAATATTAATTAAATAAACGTCAAATCTGAAACAATACACCGAGTTAGCTTTAAAATACTGTAACTCTTAGATTAACTCCTTTCTCTAGTACAATGGCACATCTTTACCACATAATAACCAGTTTAAGGCGGTTCGAACCGGCCCAAAGTCACATCCCAAGTTTTGATTAAAGGTTTTCGAGAAAACCTTTTGTTTCAGGCCACAATGGGTTAAATCAGCCCGATTGATTACAAAGTAAGTCCTCAATTGTATTATTGTAGGCAAGGATAAGCTATAGTATTGTTTCGTTACTCAAATAGGTGTGAGATGATAATATGTTTTATCTGAATAAGTACGCATTTGATATGTTACCTAAACAGGGACAATAGAAGCATCCTCTTGGTTAAAATAATTTCCCGCTCCAAATTAACAGATAGTGTTTGTTACCAGAAAGTAACATTTTGTTTAGGTATGTATCGTCGACTTGAGCTCCATTGATGTATTATCTTAAGTTATAACGGAAGTGCCTGTAGTGGAAGATTGAAAAGGACTGTGATACGCTTCTCAAGCCGTTTATTACATAATCCGGACGATTACAGAGTTGTATCCGAGAACTGTAGCGAGCGTTCAATTCAGTCTACCTCCGAGGAGATGCAGCTAAAGGTGCAGCTGACTACGGCGTGTTACCGCCTCTGGCTTCAACTAACTATCTCAGCTGATGCGGGAACAGAAAGTTTGCACTTCTAGACGGGACCTGCTATGAACTAAGGATAACGAACAATTATTAGGTGGAAGGTCTTAAGTAATCGAAGACACTAGAACATAGTGAAAGTCAAGTTACTCCCAGCGCCATCTAGCGATGCGCTTCGACAACACCTCTACGCATGGGCTTGTGGTGTTATTGATCTGCCTTCATAGGATACGACTTTACAACGTTTGATAATAAATTAGTTGGCATTATTTTTACGTTTTTTTTAATTGAAGAAAAACTTTCGGCTCCTTTCACTAGGTCCTAATAAGTAACCAGAAACCCTAGTTTTTCATCACACCCATCAATATGACATGTGTTTTTTTATCAATGTTATTTTACAAGCTTTTTCACCCGTCCCGATGTTTTCTGTGATGATTTTTCTAATGAATATCAGTTTAAATCGACACGGCTAGTGATATAAAAAATCTCACTATTTTTTTTACTATTTTCGTCTATATTCAGCGAGATTTATGCTGAATCGATTTTCGAACGAATATCGCTCTGAATATTTGACGCGAGTGATAAAAAAGGCTAATTATTATAGAGCGACTAACTTTTTTTGTTACAAAAAATATATTCTTGGCAGCATTTAAAATATTTTATAAAAAATATTGTAATTATTATGAGATAAGGAAAGTTTCATAATGCAAGGATATTTATAAAAACTAAAGAATGGCTGCTACTGAAAGCAATCAAATTCATTAAACAGGGCCAATAAATTATATACAACGTGGATAGTATAAATAATTACATGACGTCTAATATTATAATTGTTTTATTGACAACTAAGGCTTCCATATTAATTTTTAAAAAAACACTTTTGGGCTGTGACTCGCGAGTTGCTGTAAAATTAAAATAATTTATTATTAGGATTGTAGTATTTTTGGTTTTTGAATTATTTAATGGCAATGGACCCATAATAGGGCCCGTGTAAAAAACATTACTTTCTACGAAATGACGTGCAATATTTGAAATACGAGTATTCGTTTGGTCAGTGCTTACCTATTTATTGATGGTGAAAGAGGCCTATGTAAGGTCAAATCATTTTAAGTGATAATATTTTAACTGCTTCTTTGTAAACATCATAGAAACACGATACTTTCATTATTTTTTGGAAAATAGAGATTTCATCTATTTGAATTATCTGTAACAAACTTTTTTTTTAAAAGCCCCCCGTAGTTTTTAAAAGTTACCTTAATCATCGGCATCATTTCTCTCAATTCAATGCCTAATCCTTATTTTTTCTAATCTAAACCTTAATAAAAAATAAAAATCTGCAAAAAAGATTACCTCAATCCCATTTTTTTTTAAAAAAAAGTGTTTTCTACAAAAAATGTTTCATTTATTGTGATGTATCGGCCCTTTAAATATTATCACTTAAAACGAGGTGACCTTATATTTACACTCTCTCCGTTAACATCATACATCCTAGTTAGTTTTCCATATTTCAACACTCTAACTTCGCAGTGACTTAAAACATGTGTACCGGAAATCCTCAAACTCAAACTACTTATGAGTGTAAATAACTCACACGCGGTATTATAATAAACTTTGTCAAAATTCAAACTTTCAATTCGCTTAGGAACATCGTCGCTACTCCAATCATGTTACTAGTATAATCCAATCTTGAAGTTAATCGCTAAATTGCTGTGTATTACGTCGTGTACGGCCTATTTCATCGATCAGGGATGAGGCAATTCTCGTGAAATTCGTATACAAAAAAAAAAAATTCGTATACGAAAAAAGTTTACTGATCGAATTTTCTTTGTCGATAAAAATATAGTTTTTGATTTCTCAGGGTCACGATTTCTATGTATTTAGATTTTGTTCGTGCAATAGTCTTTTAAGTGTAGATATTTAACTTGTTTTATAAAGTAAAACGGTAAAACTCGCATTCGAATTACCACACGAAAAATTTTCGATTGCCGTGAGAATCAGACTCCTGGACTTCTATTTTTGAATCACTCACGATGACATGGCGTGTTATATGCTTTGATAAAGATAAAAAAAATGAGAACCAACGTCTATATTTCGCGTGATCTTTAATGATTTTTAATTCCTTTTCGAACTAACATCAATCGCCATATTCAAGAGATTGATTAAAAAATAGGGCACCAGGGTACGGCACTGAACAGTTAAGCAGCTCTGCTTTTGAACGGATAGGAATCCTTATTGCAAGTTCTCATTATATTGATAGTATTATTATAAATATTATCATATTGATAATATTCGTTTACACTGAGTCGGAATTGAACTGCCTGGAACTTGGACGGATTTGCAAGATGCCCCCAGTACCAATTTCCCATTACACCACTACAAGTGTGGACACCACCACTAAGATGGACTAACAAGCTTCGAGCATCACAGGAACACACTGGATGCACTCTCGTTCGGTCGGAAAACTATGGAGAGAAATGTAAAGCAGAGAATGTTAAACGTTCTGATTATGATGATTTCATTGAATTTCATCGCTAGTGTGTGCGTCAAAAATCCGGGAAGCCCCTTAAATTTTTGCTCCTATTACAGGCCACACGCTGCTTTAAACCTTTTGATGCGACTTTTGGCATTTGATTCAATATAAATTAGGTATACCTCAGTGTCTAAAGACGAAAGTCTTCTACCAGTGTGTGTGACCAGTGATGACATACAGATCTGAAACTTGGTCTCTAACTATGGGCCTTATAAAGTAGCTCAAAATCACGCAACGAGCGATGGAGAGTTTCTCTACGGGATCGAATCAGAAATGAGAAGATACGTAGAAGAACTAAGGTAACGGACATAACCTTGAGAATCAGTAAGCTCAAGTGGCAATGGGCAGGGCACATAGCGCGAAGAACTGATGGCCGTTAGAGCAGGAAAGTTCTAGATTGGAGACCATTCGACCAAAGACGCAGATAGACAGACGACCTTATAAAGATCGCAGGATCAAACTGGATGCAGACCGCTAGTGATCGGTCGCTGTGGAAAGCCGTGGGGGAGGCCTATGTTCAGCAGTGGACGTCCTTTGGCTGATAATGATGATGATGATGATGAGGTATACCAGCCAACCTAGTAAAATTTTAAAACTACTTGCAGTGTTAACACTCTTGCTAACTCTGCTAAATGAAGAAAAACTATTCCGCAAAATGTTCGAAGATCACAAAGGAACGCTCATGATGGGTATTTTAGCTTGAATAGTTACCATTAGGCCTAAATACGTTTGGTGATTTCATGCCTTCACTCCCTTAGGTTAACGTTTAGCCGTAAGTGCTATCTTTAGCTATAAACTAGCGAACAGGAAAATATAATGAATAGCGCACATGCGATATTTTGGAACCACCGCGTTTATTTTCGTCATTTTTCAAGATTATCCTTCATTTTTAACGAAGTAAAATATAAAGTAAAATATAATATAATACACGCGAGCGTTCAAAAACCTAGAGTGTTTTATTTTTAGTATAGTTCTACAGCAACAATTATTTTTATTTACATCAAATCTAAACTAAAAATCTACATAAACTATAAATCTTATCATGTAATAAAGTTTTACTTTGCAAAATGTTTTCGAATCGATAAATGGTATTAGAATTACTAAAGCAATGCTGAATTCACGAGTACGACTACTTACTGTGTTAATTTCAATATCATTTTCCATCGCTTACCACCGAGAGTGGAGTAACACAATCCCATCATTCCATACCCAAATAGAAGACATAGTGCTCAAATGTCAGCAAGGCCAAAATGACGCCTGTGCAGCCATCCCTTCTAGAAAAGACTGTCAAAAGAGACTGTCAAAGCCTCCACATACGTGGATGCCTTTGCCTTGGTGGTTCTTTTTCTGTCAGTGGCTTGTCAACTTCAGATGTCCACCCAAACCGAAAACTACCGCTCGCACTCCAGGACTACCTTTCAGGAGGACTGTAGAAGCGTTGTATAGAAGAATTAACAGAATATGAGATGTGTTGAATAGAGGATTTTATGTATTTTTTTATTAAATGGTATTAATGAAAAATTGTTTTATTAGATAGATACATTTTATTTAACGTTGTTATGTTATCAAGCAACAACAAGATTCCTTACACACTGCCACGGAATCGCGACGCACGCAGTAAACAGATTTAATTGGGCATCGATGCAGAAGCGCGACTGCATCGATGCTTAAGCGCTTCAATCGATGCAGTTGCCATTATTCAGTACATAATTTATCAATGTCCAGTTTCTGCATCGCGTCTACATCGATGGTAAAAGTAGCGCAAGTGTGTAGAGGATGAATGCTAACGCGTGACTGCATCAAATCCGAATGCAAAGAGTTCATTACGTAAGTCGCCTAACGGGAGCCGATTCTGTAAGGGGTCTAACAAATATACTACGGTAATCTACTGAATCATGGTGCCAACGTACTTCTAAACATAATTATGGCAATGTGGCATAATTAGAGGATGTGGATGCTTTGCAATATTAGTTAAAACCGAGGTTTTGAACTAAGGCCCACTGTAGTGAACAATAGTTAACTCAACTTATAGTTAAAAGTCGCTCAACTAATGGTTCAAAGTCTTACCAGCGGTTGAATAATTACAACTTAAGTCTGACTAATGAAAGGTGGCACAAGAAAAGTGCGGCAATGTAAAAAAAAAGGTGTAATCACTGTATTTCGTAGAAAAAATCTACTTGATCTTATTGTTGATTTTTATTTTACTTTTCATTTGTCAGATTCTATGCAAGTATTGCATAAAAAGAGAAGATATTATAATCATTGACAAAATGGTCATTTCAATGACATTGGTTAGGATATTTTGGATAAAAGCTCGCACAACCGTATTTATTCAACCAATGGTAATGACTTTTCACCATTAGTTAACTATAGATCATTACCTACGGCTTAGGATGCCTGATTTAAGATTAATTATGTTCTTTATTTAAAACGATGGTTTTCAAGACTCGTAGTCGAATCAAACATGCCCTTTTCTATACATATTATAGCGCTGTTTCAAAACACACTATAAATCTACATAAAACAATAAATCTTATCAACTCATAAACATCGACTTCACAAAGTGATTCATGTCGAAAACAAGGTACCAGGAAAGTAGTTTTTTTTATTATTTAAACTCTTTTTACACCATTCACAGCTTGAGTACAGCCAACAGAATATGCTTAACGTATTTACTATCTTAATGTCGGTTTATGTAACCTACGCATACCATAGAGATTGGGGTCCAGTGTTCCCTCCTTTCGAAACTCAAATAGTCGACATAGTATACGAATGTAAAAAACACAAAGGCAACGTGTGTTTAGAGATCCCGAACAAAAAAGATTGTAGAGAGAGACTGGCTAAGCCTTTAAATCCATGGCTGCCCTTGCCTTGGTGGTACTTCTACTGTCAAATGCTGGTTAACGTCAGACGTCCAAAGCCGAAGACGACTTCTAGCACTGTGCATCCCTATTACAAGAAGACAATGGAGGAATTTATGGAGTATAGGAAGAGGAACCAGATATGAGGAATGTTCAATTGCCATTGCAACCAGTTTTAAAAGAAAATAGAGCATAATTCTGTGGCAATATTTTCTACAATTACGGCTTGTTTTTTCTAACGTCAGATTTGGAGTATTCGTCGACTAAATACGCCTAATTTGAAAACGTCAACTATTTGTCAGCAATCGTTTATATAAATGTCATTTTAAAATCGGAAGTTTTATACTCATTCGGTCAGATAAGTCTTATCTCTCGTTGGTAAAATCGGCCCAAAGTGCTTACCTAGTTACAGCATAGAATAACTTCTTATATTACTTATCAGATATATATTTTTAATCCTTTTATGTTTTTGTAAGTACGCTTCGCCACTACATAGTATTAAACATTGTCGCTTCCGCTGTCTGTTATGTATTCTTAAATATTAAGAATCACGCAACGGATTTTGATGTGTTTTTTTTTTAATAAGATAGAGTGATTCAAGAGAAAGGTTTATATGTATAATACATTGCACCCATGCGAAGCGCGGGCGGGTCGCTACTATACCATAAGATAATCATCTAATAAAATGTTTCATGTCAAGGGAAATGGTAAATAAAAAAACACAGCTGCCACTATGTTGTAGTATCTAACCATTTATTTAAATACGCAAAACGTTATATTTAACAGAGACAGTCATTTCTACTACATTATCCTTTATCTGATGGTAAACTTATGTTATCCTATAACTTATCTAAATCTCGGATAAGTTTATTCTTAGAAGTAAGAAATAACATATTATTTTATATGAAAGGAAACAATTTTCAGGTACCAATCTGAATAGAGAGAAGATTTTCACCAAGCTTTGATCATAAAAGCAAAAAGATAGTGTTTTTCGTTTAGGAACAGATATGGGCCGTATCAACAAAGCTATCCTTGTTTTAGAATTTTGTTTAAAGTTTCAAATCTTTACACACGTAATAATACAAAAGAAGAACGTCATCAATTACCGGTCCGTTAGAAAAAGCTCGAATAAATATATCTGTTCTGTATAAGAAGGAAGATAAATAGTTAAATCTGAAAATAAAGCCATAAGCAAGGTGCCATTTTTTGAGTGTGAATCAAGATCATATTCAAAATAAAGCCAGTTGCTATGTTTTTTATCGATACAAGCCTTTTTACACTTAAGTTTTTAATTAACAGCGGCCAGCCTTTTACGAAAATGGTTTAAGTTATCTACATATTGAAACATTTTTAATTGACGAGAAATATTTATATTTTATAGACAAAGGATAACAGCAAAGTTAAGAGTAGAGCTTGGTTTTCATATTTTATCATTACAATCGAATGACTAATTTTAAGAAAGAGATCGTAAAATTCATTTAAATGTATGTGTTTCAGTAGCATTTTCAGAAACCTGAAATGAGGTGTACATGTCGTAGCCGCATCGTAGAATTGCCCATTCCATGAAATGATCGGCCATTTAATGAAATGGTTGCATTTCATTAAATATTTCACTGTCCATTGGCCATATCATGATGTGCCCAGGCCAGATCAATGATAAGAAATTGTTTGACGATAGGGCCAGCTGGACACACTGCTACTTCATGAAATAATCAATCCTAATTGATCATATCGTGAAATTGTTTCATTGACTACCGGTAGAGGCGCTGAAAGCGCCTAAGCGCTTTGTATGTGTCAAGATGGTGGCCCTTGTAAGCGGAGACGTATTTTCTCACAGCAAAAACGAGAATAATTCGTTATTAAACTTACTTAGGTACCTACCTTTTTGTTCAACATTAGTTAATGTTATGTTACGTATGTATAATATAATATAATATAAGTATAATATAAGAGTTACCTAATTAGTAAGTATGTGATTAAGACTCAGGTAAAGAAACATTCCTACCAAAAACTTGAGATACCTATAAAACTCTAGTGCGCGCCAAAGATGTCACGTGTGGTTCAGTGCGTGTGAGCGCGTTCGTCCATGTGCCTTTTTAGATTAAGTAAGTTTGTTATAATTATTTTAAATTTATTTTAATATTCCATAGTAAATTTAAACAAATCAAAATAAACAAGTACGTAACAAAATTGTTCTGAGTTTTCATTAAATATTTTATGTTTACCCTACTTTCACGATATGGTCAAACGTGGGTGACCAAATCGCTAAACGTTTATCGTTTAACAATTTGGTTACCATTAGTTGGCCACTTCATGAAACGTGAACACTTCACGAAATGGTCAACCATTTCATGAAATGATCAATTCAGCGATTTGGCAACGACATACATACAACCTACTCATAACAACTATAATAAACACTTAAATAACACGATTATCCTTTACAAAACAACATATTTTTTGTATACAACGGCCATGAAGACGAAAAGCAAGCTCACTCTTTTGTTGAACCAGATTATATTTAACACTGCGTAGGGTTGCCAGCTCTCAAAAACTACGAAGGTAAACAATGAAGGATACATTTTGAACATACAAAGAATCCTCAACACTTTTCCATAAAAGCGTAATATTTTCAATTATTCAATAATCATATGATAAAATTGAAGTTTTGAACCTCAAATAAGTGTCCTCTTTGAACTCTAATACGCTGATAATAAATAGAAGAAGGTCACTTTACAGGCGAATGCAAAACTTCCAAGTATTTTGTTTTTTTTTAAAGTCGACAGGTGGCAGCCCTAAGCTAGAACTGGGTGGGTTTACAGGTTGTCAATGATGTAGGCGTCGTCGTTGGTCTGCTGTGATCGCCTCAT
Source organism: Pyrausta purpuralis (assembly GCA_963924145.1). Lineage (NCBI taxonomy): Eukaryota > Metazoa > Arthropoda > Insecta > Lepidoptera > Crambidae > Pyrausta > Pyrausta purpuralis. Next base: position 30,346,517 of record OZ001643.1, read on the forward strand.
GTTGTCCATCTGTAATAATAACTAAGTTATAGCAACTATTCAGTGACATTAGATTACTACGTAAGTTATAGGCAGAAAGTAATATACGTATTTTGGTACTCAAAATTACGGAATACTACTCTAAATTTAAACAGTTTATGGATTTATTTTGCGCACATTTATTTAACAGCCTGTGACCACGAATGCTGTTAAGCATTATAAATGTCAGGCGTTTGAATCAATCAGTTTTTTTTTATTGGATCCAGAGAAAATGTTGTGACAACGATAAATGATATTGTTTTTTATAGAAGTAAAGCCCATTTGATCTATGGTGTCATTAACACTTTGAAAATAATAGCTATATGCTGGTTGGCTGCATGCGTCTATGAGGCAAGAGGTGTCCTCACCACTAACTTCTGACTCCGAGCTGTTTTCGAATATTTTCAAGGCAGAAAAACCTAAAAACAAATTTTGACCCGGGATTCGAACCCAAGACCGCTTGCCTAGCAACCTGCGGACCTCGTTGGTGTGGTGACCACCACAGTCCGGCAAAGTATTTAACAATAATTTAGTATTACAGTTTCTTTATTTATAAAATAAAGTAGTGTTTGGGAATACGACTCCGACTTCATTTTTTTTTATTAGATGTTATCTAATGTACAAGAACAAGAACTAAGCCACAACTTTTTAGGTAGTTATTTTGTGCTGTAACGAGTATCTTTGCGTTAGAAAATCTTCTCTAGAAAGCTCCTAAAGTTTAAATAAATATTTCATAACAATAGGTCAATAACCTAAGCCTCAGACTAACTAAATCGAGGCGCACGTGCCCTAACATCAAGAGTTTTTAATATGGAACCGCTAGAATTTTAATTTTAACTGTTCAGGCCACCCGTTTCCCTCGCCCGACGAATAAGTATGAATAATTCTCACCCAATGTTTGACGATGTTCCGAAGTTTGAACTTGATAGCGTCCCCAGCGGCGTCCTCTCTGTCGTATACACCTGTGTGGTTAAATATTTATTTATTTTAGTACTGATGATTGTGTAACCAGTGTTGACCTTGTATTATTATCAAAATTAGACTTATTACATTGATATTAAAATTTTTGGGCACGCTTTCAAAACACTGTTTGGGTTAAAGCAGATCCATTGAATCTATATATTTACAAAGAGAAACAACCTCATCAAATGGCCATCATATAGCCGTTCTGCTGCTGCTGTTCTGTTGTTTGACCTGTAGTTCTACTAAATTTAATAAACGCCAGCAAATTTCTGTGACTGCAGGCCTTCAAACTGTTTCATCTTCAGTTAAAAGACTTTATTGTTAGGAGCTGAGGAGAAGCTAATATCAATCACAAAGTATTATTAGCACTACTTAAGGAGCTTACACACTGACATCAGTTTGCTGACAACAAGAGGCGGTGGCCGATGTCTACAAGTCAACATCTATTAGCCGTTGAAACTCTATACCCCTTACACCCTGCGACTTTTAGCATCGATCGATGCAGTCTCGCGTTTTGGAAACGTTCGCATTGGTATTAATGCAGAAGCGCGACTGCATCGATGCTATCGCGCGTTAGTATCGATACAGTCGCCAATATACAGTAAATCCAGTGTCCAATGTCCAGCGTCTGCGTCGTGACTGTATTGATACTAATGGGAGTTAGCAGCGCGACTGCATCGAGGCTAAAAGTAGCGCAAATGTGTAGGTTGACGTTTTGCGAATCCTGCATCGCTGCTAAGAGTTGCAGTGTGCAAAGGGTCTATGTCATGCTGTGGACTACAGCCGTCTGAGTACCTACCACCATCTCTGACGGGTATGATGTCGTCTCCTGCAGGCAGTAGGCCACTGTACCCTGAGCGAGGGTACCCTGGGTGCGGAGGCGTCTCTTCCTGGCCCAGCTGGTGACGGGCTATCATTTCTTGCGTCGTCTGTTGGGTATAAAATAATAGTTTTCAGCTGGTCATTAATTTTCTAATCCAGAACCGAAAAATCGAATTTACATAATATTTATAAACACAGCAATGCAATTTCTAAAACATAATTTATTGCACAAATACATTCAACAGTAGCATTTACTATCGTAATTTTTTTGAAGTCCAAGCGCACCCTAGCTTCATCATCATCATTGTCAGCCAAAGGACGTCCACTGCTGAACATAGGGCTCCCTCACGGCTTTCCACAGTGACCGATCACTAGCGGTCTACATCCAGATTGATCCCACGATCTTTATAAGGTCGTCTGTCCATCTTGCCGGTGGACGTCCTACGCTGCGTCTTTGGTCGAAGGGTCTCCAATCTAGAACTTTCCTGCCCCAGCGGCCATCAGTTCTTCGCGCTAGCTTGCTTAAATAACATTGTCCCTACCTATTCGTATACAATACAAACACCCTAAATAAAATTGAATTAAGAATCTCAATGCTAATTCACGAATATGCAGATGCTTGTTGGTCGTCTTCTACGGACGCGGGTCACATGCAAATGTTAAGGCGGCGAATCAACACTAGATCTAATTATATCAGGTAAGACCTTTGGCATCTGGGCGACTTGTTAATAAGATTGAATTTGGTTCAAAGATCACCATTACGTTAACGAGATAACAACTACAAACATGGTATTATTTATCTCTGACAACTGTCTTAGTTATTATTATAACCGAATTAATCTAAAAAAATTGCGTTAAAATTAAATTCTGTAACAGCCATTAATAAAGCAGGCGAGTCGCAGCCAGCATCATAGTCTCCTTCCCGCAAGGAAATGCTTTCGTTTTAAAATAGGTATATTTTAAGTTTATTTTGTATGTTGCATGACATAGTTTTATTTTTTTCTTGTTTGTTATGAATAAATTTAAAATAATTTTGTGTAGACTCAAGGGCAATTGATACTTGAGTCTGCTATCGAAGAGTCAGTATGCCAAACTATGTTACTTCGCCATCAACTTTCCAGTGTAGAGTTGTAAGTCCAATGTAGCCTACCAAAGTATTCAGTGGCATTCCGGTAGACTTCGGAAGCCTTGGTATATTTTATTTAACAGTAACAGAATTAATTGATATTGGAAAAATATGTTATTTTATCTTTAGTTGAAATAAATCATGATCTTCTTACTAAAATAATGATTACTACTTATTTGTAGTTTAAATAAGTTTAACCTTTAAACATTAATTTTAAAAAAACTATTTAGGTATTTTATAAAAAGGAGCAAGAGGATTTTCTTTGGTACTTTTCACACTTTTTACTTTTTTTTAAATGTTCCACCAGTTTCTTTCACTGCAGGCTGCGGACGATACTGGTATTATAATTCGACTGGCAATCAGACGCAACATTTGTTGACCATGACTCATAATGATATCTTTAAAATTCCTTAATTCGACGTCGACCTCCGTGATGTAGTGGCTAAGCACGCTGGTTTCAAGGCGTCGCTGCTCCGAGGTCCCGGGTTCGATTCCCAGTCGGGTCAATGTAGAAATCAAAATTTTCTATATTGTCTCGGGTCTGGGTGTTGTGGTACCACCGTTGTGTCTGATTTCCATAACACAAGTGCATTAGCTACGTACTTTGGGATCAGAGCAATGAATGTGATTGGTGTCCAATATTACTTTATTTTAATTAAAGTTACGAAAACTACGTTATATAGCGTAGCATTCCGTACCCTACCGGTAGGCTACCGAGCGTTTTGGTAGGCTTCGGAAAACTGACAACACTAAAAGTTTAAGACACCCACGCAAGTATAAGCCCAACATTTCAACTATTTACGAACCAAACTAAGTAGCTGAATGAAAACTTACGTCAATGGCATTGGAGTCCCCAGACCTCTTGCCGTGCCCTCCGAAACAAGAGTGACCGAACGCCGAACAGCCTCCTATTGACAAGAAACCTTGTTTAATAAATTAAATATAATCATTTGGTTGTGCGTGGTCTATTTTAATGTATTTTACTAGCGACATCTGCCATCCAAGCCACGCACTACGGGCACTGCCTTATCATCTGATTCTAGTGTCCCTTAAAATACATAGAGGCCCCTCTATGTATTTTAAGGGACGCACCATTTTTAGTTATAATTCAAATTATTTGAAAATAAGTGCCAATAACTTGAATTTTTCTATTTTTTTTATAAATGTATTACAGGCAGGATTTTTTTTTTGTAAGCAGCCAGTGACACCCACGATCAATGCAGTTGTTAAAAAAAGGTTTGACCTCATTTTAATTTCGTAAACTTTTTATTCAATTTGCTTTAGTTTCCAGGCAGTTTTGGTGCTACTTCTATGTAATTACCTATTAGTAAATATTTACGGAATAGAGAAACCTGAGTCGGACCCGAACCGAGGCGAAGTAAACAAATAAGTCCTAGTCGGTCTATGTAAACATCTAGGTCAAGACTTAATCTATACTAATATTATAAAGCTGAAGAGTTTGTTTGTTCATTTGAACGCGCTAATCTAAGGAGCTACTGGACCGATAAAAATCGTTTTGTTTTGAATAGAATTATTTATCAAGGAAGGTTTTAGGCTATAAAACATCACGCTGTGACGGGATGGGAAGAAACAAACAAAAAAAGCAAAAAAGAATACCGCCGGATTTCAGAATTTAACAACCATTTGCGTCTGGGCAAAGCATGAGCTTGAAATTTAAAACAACGGAAACACCGTAACAGGGACTTTAAAAAAAACATGTAGGTTGTTTAATATTTTATTTTTAAGTGCGCTTGAAAATACGTGACAAAAAATACACGTTTTCAAATATGGCATCGCGTAGTACAATCAATACAACAAAATTACGTAGAAATCGCTTCATGAATAAAAATGCGGGCCCAAGGCGCTTATATTGATAACGCGTATTCACGACTGGATGGATTGTTTCTTTTCAAAATAACCATTGTTATGTTCAATATTCAAATAACCAATTGACTTTGTTTGATGAAATGATACGTCATACATTTGCATTCAATTCCTTTTTGTGACCTCCCTTTGAAGTGACGCTGATAGAAAGCAGAATGTAAATGAATTAGTGATAAAAATAAACAAAACGAACTTAATTGTTTATCATTACAAACATTTACGTACTGGCCGTAAAGGCATTTGATTTCATCGAAGCATGAAACAATACATAGCTTAAAAAGGTATTAACTCCAAAATCACAAAATGATTCTGGCCATATCTACGAGGCAATAAAAAAACATTTGCAGATGGCTGCCATGCCATGTCATAGCGATGTTCTCTTTTCAAAAAATCGAGCACTGATTAATCTTCAGGGAATATACATTTCCATTGGTGATTGGCGCACGTGCTCTAGTCCACTAAATGGTTACAATTTTTAACCAAAAGTGTCCCTGATTATAGGTGCTTTGGGAGTTAAACAAAGATGACAATTAAAATTATTTTAAATGAAAGTCTGAGATATGAAATTCGCTGCCGTTTAAAGTGTTTTCTTACTAACATTTAAAAGAACACGGCAATTTTTAAATCGTATAGGAAATTAGACTACTAGCTGTTGGAGCAGAAACAGTATGACGTCCAACGTCAAGATGGACAGACGACCTTGTAAAGACCGCAGGACCAAACTGGATGCAACCGTGAGGAGCCCTAGTCCACTGCTAAACATAGGATTCCCCACGGTACTTAAGCTGTTAATGATAATAATGAAAAGAAATCAGAAATGAAATCCTCGGCGACAAATAATGTAACTAACATAAGGTGCATCAACATTTTGCATTTTAACAAACAAAATCATTTTTAACGTCTTCGACTATACCAGACTCGTATCAACAGTTCTCACAGATCAGCTTTTAAACTGCCCTGTTAGATAGCTGTTTATATGATTGAGAATAACTTTATAAGCAGATCAAAAGCTAACGAATTAATGGCACGACTTTATCTCAAACACCGTGTTTACATACAAGTTACACAATCATGGCTTGTATCGATGGTCTGCATGACGTAACGGGTACATACTGACGTTTGTAGCAACACGCGTGTTGCGCTCGGGATTAGACTAACGAACTGGGCAATGATATAATCTGGCAGGTGGTCTAAGGCATAAGCTTTACCTGTAAGCCGTAACATAACTTCCTACTCGGTCGTGATAGACGAGCTGAGAGTATATTCAACGACTTCGACTTCGTCCGCACGTTTTGAGTTTGCTCCCGTCTGATGTTTTATAGCTTTAAGCCTTCCTCGATAAATGGACTATCTAAAGTAAGAATTTTTCAAGTCGGTCTAGTAGTTTTTGAGATTAGCGCGTTCAAACAATTAAACTCTTCAGCTTTATAATATTAGTATAGATAAAGCACAAACCCGACACATCTGAGTTCCACAACCCAGATGAAAATAAAGTATAGGTTTAAATTGCACTTTTGAAGCTACAAGCAGACAAGCAAACGAACCCTGTGCCTTTAGCCGGAACTCCACCACAGCAGAGATGTGTGCGGTGTGCTGTGTGCCGAGAAAAGATGATTTCAGCTCGGGTGCTAGACGTAAAGTATCAGATATGAAAGGTAGACGATGTCGCTAATTATTACAAAAAAGTATTTTCTTTTATTTGAAAAAGAAAAACTACAGTCTTAATAAGCAGAATTTATAGAAAACATCGGTTTTGGAAAAGTTTATTTACCACTCTTGTAAAACTTTAATCATCAATGAGTTAGATGATAAAAGTTTTACAAAGTCGAAGTGAAATGAGGGATGTAAGGGACACATTGACAAACTTGTAGAATTTATATATTTATGCGTAGCCGTAGGTATCATATTGTTAGGAGATCATTATCTAAACATCTTGCGACCTCACGGATCATTTATTTTATTTTATTAGGAAAACACTACACTATCTTAAGACTACGTTAAGTCCACCTTTTGTACAAATTTGTTTGTGCAATAAAGTATAATAAAATAATAAAATACTAGATTAAACACTAGATAAATAACTTTAGACCATTTACGTGTTTCCACATATAAATACTAAGGTATAGCTTGTAAGTACATATTACGATTACTGATAAAAATAACAAGCGAAATGGGTGAAAAACTTAACAAAGTAAACGAAGTATGAGATACGTCCAGTCAGTGCACCGCATCAAACCATCGTTGTGGTTGTGAGTAATGCTTTTTTAGAGTGCTAATACTAGTGTTAAATGAGTTTAATTCGAGGTCATCGGCCATAATATTAAATGCATTGGGAGCTCTAATGAAAGAAGAGTTCTGCCTATATTTCGTGGCACTGTGTTGGATGGAAGGAGCCGTCGGCTTCCTCAGGGTTCTGTGCGGTACTCTGAGATTAATTAAAGAAAGGAGGCGTGGAGAATCTATTTTTGACTGAGCTATTTTAAAAAGAAGTACTAAGTCAGCCATACTTATTATTTCTTGCAGCGGTAGAGGATGGTGTTTGAAATCATCACCAATCTGTGCTTCGTTTGCTTCGTTTAGGAATGCTTGCGTAACGTGTTGTCTTGTACCGTGACTTGTGGAGTTCGTGCTGGTTGGGTAGAGTGGACTAACACAAATCAATGAATGCAACAATAGGACTGCCATGTGTAAGGTTCGTTAAGTGGACGTGTGATGTTTGGCGTCGAAATGACAGCGTGCTAGCTCAAAACAAGTGTGACGTAGTCGATAAGTCAATCATTTGGTGAGCATTTTCCCATTTTCAGTGTTGATTATTGGGACGTAAGGGAGCTTGACCAAGACCATAAGCTCCAAGCCAACCTCACCTTCACGTGGTGCGTCCTGTTTATACAGACGAGGCTCTGGCGACCGACCGATGGCGGTATAACCATCCAATGTAAGGCGCAGCTAAATGTTAGACTGTGACGGGCAGCAGCGTCACAGCTGCAAGGGGCTGCGCCTCTGCGCTCGCCAACCCGCCTGCCAAGCGTGGCGAGTATTGGCAAAATCCCCTCACATGAAAGTACACCAGAAAACTAGGCCCCCAGTCTCCGGCAGCCCCGCTATTCCTGACTTTGGTAGCGGTCACGGTAACGGCGGGGCAGGGGGTGCTAAGAATCCCCGGAGGCGATCGCGCTGCCACCCCCGACGACAACTGGCCCTGGTAACGTACAACACGTGTACACTGAGGACAGATGAGAAGTTGCTCGAGCTGGAGGAAGAAATGAGCAGGTTACACTGGGACATAATGGGTCTATCAGAAGTCCGTAGAGAGGGCGAGGACACGATAACTCTACAGTCCGGAAACCTGCTCTACTACCGGGAAGGCAACCAACGAAAGTCCCAAGGTGGTGTCGGGTTCCTCGTTCACAAGTCCCTCGTCAACAATATCGAGACCATCGAGAGTGTGTCGAGCAGGGTAATATACCTTATACTCAGAATATCCAAGAGGTATTCGCTGAAGGTCATACAGGTATATGCACCGACCTCGAAACACCCGGATGAAGAGGTGGAGGAAATGTATGAGGACGTAAGTAGAGCCATACATACTTCCAAAACCTATTATACTGTTGTAATGGGGGACTTCAACGCGAAACTAGGCAAGCGAGGCGAGAATGAGTTGAAGGTGGGACCTTTTGGATACGGGCAAAGGAACACCAGGGGACAGAGGCTCGCCGACTTTCTGGAGAAGGAGGGACTCTTTGCGATGAACTCTTTCTTCCAGAAGCCGCCTCAAAGGAAGTGGACTTGGTTGAGTCCCGATGGCTTCACGAGAAACGAGATTGACTTCTTCATGACCTCCAAGAGACGGTTATTCAATGATGTCTCCGTGATCAACAGGGTGAAAACCGGAAGTGATCACCGAATGGTTCGAGGCACATTGAATATAAATGTCAAATTGGAAAGATCACGCCTGATGAAGTCCACGCTCCGACCGACTCGTGCTCATATCCAAAATCCCGAGAGCTTTCAACTCGAGTTGTCAAACCGCTTTGATTGCCTAGAAAATTGCGTTACAGTGGACGAAATTAATGACGGGTTTGTGGAAACTGTTCAAACGGTGGGGTCTAAGTATTTTAGGCCTGGCCGTAAAAATAGACCTCAAAAACTGTCGGTCCACACTCTCGACCTTATGGCAAAACGTCGATCTATGGCACTGCAGACCTCCGTTAATGCTGAAAACTACAGGCAGCTCAATAGACAAATATGGAAGTCCCTGCGACACGACATTCGTTGCTTTAACACTAATAGTGTTAAAGAAACGATAGAGCGGAACCAAGGCTCCAAAGTGTTTGCAAGGGACATGTCTATTGGGCAGAGCCTGTTGACGAAGCTTAAGACGGAGGACGGCAGTGTAGCGTCGACGAAAGCAGAGGTTTTGAGGGAGATCGAAAGGTTCTATGGGCAGTTGTACACCTCAGTAGCCAAACCCGTTAATAGCTCGGCCAGAGACCCACGAGCTATCCTGACCCGTCACTACACCGAAGACATCCCGGACATCAGCCTCTACGAGATTAGGATGGCCCTTAAACAGCTCAAAAACAACAAGGCATCTGGCGAGGACGGAATCACAGCAGAGCTTCTGAAGGCGGGTGGAACACCGGTACTTAAAGTCCTTCAGAGACTCTTTAATTCCGTGCTGCTAGAGGGCATCACGCCTGAGGCATGGAACAGGAGTGTGGTGGTGTTGTTCTTCAAAAAAGGAGACAAAACCTTATTGAAGAACTACAGACCCATCTCACTCCTGAGCCATGTCTACAAGCTGTTTTCAAGGGTTATCACGAATCGTCTCGCACGTAGGTTTGATGACTTCCAGCCTCCCGAACAAGCCGGTTTCCGAAAAGGCTATAGTACCATAGACCATATTCATACGCTTAGGCAAATTATACAGAAGTCCGAGGAGTATAATATGCCTCTATGCTTAGCGTTTGTGGACTATGAGAAGGCCTTTGATTCGATCGAAACTTGGGCGGTGCTTCAGTCTCTGCAGCGGTGCCACATAGACTATAGGTATATAGAGGTGTTAAGGTGCCTTTACAATAACGCCACCATGTCGGTCCGAGTACAGAAGCAGAACACGAAGGCGATTCCATTGCGGAGAGGTGTGAGACAGGGAGATGTCATATCTCCGAAACTGTTCACAGCGGCATTGGAAGACGCCTTCAAACTTCTGGAATGGGAAGGAATCGGCATCAATGTTAATGGCGAATACATCACACACCTCCGATTTGCCGATGATATAGTTGTTGTGGCAAAGACGCTGGACGATCTTGGCACTATGCTCGAAGACCTTGACCGAGTATCCCAACAAGTGGGTCTTAAAATGAACATGGAAAAGACGAAAATTATGTCGAACTCCCTTGTCGTACCCACTCCAGTATCCGTTGGGAACTCAACTCTCGAAGTTGTCGACGAGTACGTCTACCTGGGACAAGTGATCCAATTGGGTAGGTCCAACTTCGAGAAAGAGGTCAATCGACGAATCCAACTCGGCTGGGCAGCGTTCGGGAAATTGCGCAAGAGTGTCTTCTCATCTCATCTACCTCAGTGTCTGAAGACGAAAGTCTTCAACCAGTGTGTGTTACCAGTGATGACATACGGATCCGAAACATGGTCTCTTACTATGGGCCTTATAATGAAGCTCAAAATCACACAACGAGCGATGGAAAGGGCTATGCTGGGTGTTTCTCTACGGGATCGAATCAGAAATGAGGAGATACGTAGAAGAACTAAGGTAACGGACATAGCCTTGAGAATCAGTAAGCTCAAGTGGCAATGGGCAGGGCACATAGCGCGAAGAACTGATGGCCGTTGGGGCAGGAAAGTTCTAGATTGGAGACCCTTCGACCAGAGACGCAGCGTGGGACGTCCACCAACAAGATGGACAGACGACCTTATAAAGATCGCAGGATCAAACTGGATGCAGACCGCTAGTGATCGGTCGCTGTGGAAATCCGTGGGGGAGGCCTATGTTCAGCAGTGGACGTCCTTTGGCTGATAATGATGATGATGATGATGAGTGTTGATTAAACACACCATGTTGCTGTCAAACAACACTCCATATAACAAGAACTAATCAGTTAAATATGTGAGTTCTGTACATAACTGTAATAAAAATAGTGATTAGGAAAAACAAATTCATTTGGAGACGGTGCATGATGTCAAGCTTACCAACACCAACAGTCTACGCACTCATCATGCACCGACTCCAAATGAATTCGTTTTTCCTTAAGAGAGGCAAATGCGTTATTTTCAGCATTTTAGTAAATTTTTAGAAGCCGGTTTAATTTTTAAAATTATTTTATGATTTTTAGTTATTTACCCGTTTCTCAAAAACTACTGAACCGATTTTCATGAAACTTACACTGTACCCTAAATTGAAATATACTAATCGAACAAGAAAAGTTTTAACTTCCTGGGATTTCTACTTTTTGAGAAATTCGTGGAATAAATAAATAAATATAAATACACGATACACTTTTAAACCATTGTAGATCAACATATTCAAATATTATCAAATTCCAACATCACATTGAATTGGGTACGTATATACCGAAAGTCCATAATACCTACAAATGAAATACCTACGCTTGAAACGTCGAAAATCAAAACACCAAACGAATGAAATACCTATACCCGATATAACGCAGCTCAATATGCCGAATTTCAAATAACCGAAAGATCAAAATCCCGAAAGTTCGAAATCCCGAAAGTTTGAAATACCAAAGGTTCATATCCCGAATGTTTAAAATCCCGAAGATTAATATACCTACAGTTAGTATGCAGCGGTGCCACATTGACTATAGGTATATAGAGGTGTTAAAGTGCCTTTACAATAACGCCACCATGTCGGTCCGAGTACAGGAGCAGAATACGAGGGCGATTCCACTGCGGAGAGGTGTGAGACAGGGAGATGTTATATCTCCGAAACTGTTCACAGCGGCATTGGAAGACGCCTTCAAACTTCTGGAATGGGAAGGAATCGGCATCAATGTCAATGGCGAATACATCACACACCTCCGATTTGCCGATGATATAGTCGTTGTGGCAAAGACGCTGGACGATCTTGGCACTATGCTCGAAGACCTTGACCGAGTCTCCCAAAAAGTGGGTCTTAAAATGAACATGGAGAAGACGAAAATTATGTCAAGTTCCCTTGTTGTACCCACTCCAGTATCCATTGGGAACTCAACTCTCGAAGTTGTCGACGAGTACGTCTACCTGGGACAAGTGATCCAATTGGGTAGGTCCAACTTCGAGAAAGAGGTCAATCGACGAATCCAACTCGGCTGGGCAGCGTTCGGGAAATTACGCAAGAGTGTCTTCTCGTCTCATTTACCTCAGTGTCTTAAGACGAAAGTCTTCAACCAGTGTGTGTTACCAGTGATGACATACGGATCCGAAACATGGTCTCTAACTATGGGCCTTATAAAGAAGCTCAAAGTTACGCAACGAGCGATGGAGAGGGCTATGCTGGGTGTCTCTCTACGTGATCGAATCAGAAATGAGGAGATACGTAGAAGAACTAAGGTAACGGACATAGCCTTGAGAATCAGTAAGCTCAAGTGGCAATGGGCAGGGCACATAGCGCGAAGAACTGATGGCCGTTGGGGCAGGAAAGTTCTAGATTGGAGACCCTTTGACCAAAGACGCAGCGTAGGACGTCCACCAACAAGATGGACAGACGACCTTATAAAGATTACAGGATCAAACTGGATGCAGACCGCTAGTAATCGGTCGCTGTGGAAAGCCGTGGGGGAGGCCTATGTTCAGCAGTGGACGTCCTTTGGCTGATAATGATGATGATGATGATGATGATAGTATACCGAAGTTCAAAATTCCGAAGGTAAGATAAACTTTAACCTCAGTCTCAATGTATGCAGCAAGCAGGCATGCAGCATACAAGCAATCAATCAGGCATGTAGCATGCAGCATGCAAGCTATCAAGCAAGCAGGCATGCATGCATGTAGCAAACAGGCATGCAGCATCCAAGCAATCAAACAGGCATGCATGTAGCAACATACATAGGTTTCGCTCTTCTCCGGCACTGCGGGAAGTGCAGCCCTTTCGCCCTAGCGTAGCGAATCTCAGGCACCCACGCTCGCCTCCGCTGCTTCGGCGTGCTCCGCCTCAGCCGCTCCAGCTCGCACGGGAGCCTGAGATTCGCTACAGCGGGCGAGGACAACTCTCCCTCCGCGCCTCCGGCTTCTGAATTACACTCCAGTATCGGGCAGACTAGTACCACGGCGAAGGACCACGGCGAGTCGGGGTCAATCAAGAAAATATCATTATTTCGCACAATCTAGATTTGTATAATGATACAGCAAGTAATTTAAAAAATAACAGTAAGTCGGTAAAATATTAATTGCCGTAACTAAATAATATAATATGCAATGAAAAATGAATTTCTCCTTTAATAAATCTGCGACGACTTCGATGCTCCTGCTGTAAATCCATATAAATTTTATTACTGAAGAACTATTTGCAGCCAATTAGGTAATACAAATAAAACGTGCATACGTGTATAGCTTTGGTATTTTACAGCATGCGGTGGAAACTTTCCGTAGTTTTGTGCTATTATGGTTCATTAAAAAAAGTGTTTTGTGAAACTATTACGTCTATTACTATGTCGTTAAGCGTTGTTCCGTTATTTTTAGTGTGTGTCGTACGGGTCGTAGGCTTAAGCTGTTAAATTAGAGGTCTCATATCTTCTCCTAGCACTGAATACAAAATTGTGAAGCAACGAGTGTTTGTTAATCTTTGGATAAATGAATCAGATAAAATAAATTGTCCCAGTCAAAATTGATTTTAGGTTTTATACTTTTGCGGTAAATTCTTTAATTTCGACCACCAAGTTTGGTTTTATAGCACTGGGTTTAAGTTCCTTTTTCGTAACCTCATCATCATCATCATCATTATCAGCCAAAGGACGTCCACTGCTGAACATAGGCCTCCCCCACGGTTTTCCACAGCGACCGATTACTAGCGGTCTGCATCCAGTTTGATCCTGCAATCTTTATAAGGTCGTCTGTCCATCTTGTTGGTGGACGTCCCACGCTGCGTCTCTGGTCAAAGGGTCTCCAATCTAGAGTTTTCCTGCCCCAACGGCCATCAGTTCTTCGCGCTATGTGCCCTGCCCATCGCCACTTGAGCTTACTGATTCTCAAGGCTATGTCCGTTACCTTAGTTCTTCTACGTATCTCCTCATTTCTGATTCGATCCCGTAGAGAAACACCTAGTATAGCCCTCTCCATCGCTCGTTGTGTGACTTTGAGCTTCTTTATAAGGCCCATAGTTAGAGACCACGTTTCGGATCCGTATGTCATCACTGGTAACACACACTGGTTGTAGACTTTCGTCTTAAGACACTGAGGTAAATGAGATGAGAAGACACTCTTGCGTAATTTCCCGAACGCTGCCCAGCCGAGTTGGATTCGTCGATTGACCTCTTTCTCGAAGTTGGACCTACCCAATTGGATCACTTGTCCCTGGTAGACGTACTCGTCGACAATTTCGAGAGTTGAGTTGAGTAATGGATACTGGAGTGGGTACAACAAGAGAACTCGACATAATTTTCGTCTTCTCCATGTTCATTTTAAGATAGCATAGTGCCAAGATCGTCCAGCGTCTTTGCCACACCAACTATATCATCGGCAAATCGGAGGTGTGTGATGTATTCGCCATTAACATTGATGCCGATTCCTTCCCATTCCAGAAGTTTGAAGGCGTCTTCCAATGCCGCTGTGAACAGTTTCGAAGATATGACGTCTCCCTGTCTCACACCTCTCCGCAGTGGAATCGCCCTCGTGTTCTGGTCCTGTGCTCGGACCAACATGGTGGCGTTGTTGTAAAGGCACTTTAAAACCTCTATATACCTATAGTCTATGTGGTACCGCTGCAGAGACTGAAGCACCGCCCAAGTTTCGATCGAATCAAAGGCCTTCTCATAGTCCACAAACGCCAAACATAGAGGAATATTATACTCCTCTGACTTCTGTATAATTTGCCTAAGCGTATTGATGTGGTCCATGGTACTATAGCCTTTTCGGAAACCGGCTTGTTCGGGAGGCTGGAAGTCATCAAATACGTGCGAGACGATTCGTGATGACCCTTGAAAACAGCTTGTTTGACTGAGCTATTTTAAAAATAAGTACTAAGTCAGCCATACTTATTATTTCTTGCAGCGGTAGAGGATGATGTTTGAAATCATCACCAATCTGTGCTTCGTTTGCTTCGTTTAGGAATGCTTGCGTAACGTGTTGTCTTGTACCGTGGCTTGTGGAGTTCGTGCTGGTTGGGTTGAGTGGACTAACACAAATTGATGAATGCAACAATAGGACTGCCATGTGTAAGGTTCGTTAAGTGGACGTGTGATGTTTGGCGTCGAACCGACAGCGTGTTAGCTCAAAACAAGTGTGACGTAGTCGATAAGTCAATCATTTGGTGAGCATTTTCCCATTTTCAGTGTTGATTAAACACACCATGTTGCTGTCAAACAACACTCGATATAACAATAACTACTCAGTTAAATATGTGGGTTCTGTACATAACTGTAATAAAAATAGTGATTAGGAAAAACAAATTCATTTGGAGACGGTGCATGATGTCAAGCTTACCAACACCAACAGTCTACGCACTCATCATGCACCGACTCCAAATGAATTCGTTTTTCCTTAAGAGAGGCAAATGCGTTATTTTCAGCATTTTAGTAAATTTTTAGAAGCCGGTTTAATTTTTAAAATTATTTTATGATTTTTAGTTATTTACCCGTTTCTTAAAAACTACTGAACCGATTTTCATGAAACTTACACTGTACCCTAAATTGAAATATACTAATCGAACAAGAAAAGTTTTAACTTCCTGGGATTTCTACTTTTTGAGAAATTCGTGGAATAAATAAATAAATATAAATACACGATACACTTTTAAACCATTGTAGATCAACATATTCAAATATTATCAAATTCCAACATCACATTGAATTGGGTACGTATATACCGAAAGTCCATAATACCTACAAATGAAATACCTACGCTTGAAACGTCGAAAATCAAAACACCAAACGAATGAAATACCTATACCCGATATAACGCAGCTCAATATGCCGAATTTCAAATAACCGAAAGATCAAAATCCCGAAAGTTCGAAATCCCGAAAGTTTGAAATACCGAAGGTTCATATCCCGAATGTTTAAAATCCCGAAGATTAATATACCTACAGTTAGTATGCAGCGGTGCCACATTGACTATAGGTATATAGAGGTGTTAAAGTGCCTTTACAATAACGCCACCATGTCGGTCCGAGTACAGGAGCAGAATACGAGGGCGATTCCACTGCGGAGAGGTGTGAGACAGGGAGACGTCATATCTTCGAAACTGTTCACAGCGGCATTGGAAGACGCCTTCAAACTTCTGGAATGGGAAGGAATCGGCATCAATGTCAATGGCGAATACATCACACACCTCCGATTTGCCGATGATATAGTCGTTGTGGCAAAGACGCTGGACGATCTTGGCACTATGCTCGAAGACCTTGACCGAGTCTCCCAAAAAGTGGGTCTTAAAATGAACATGGAGAAGACGAAAATTATGTCAAGTTCCCTTGTTGTACCCACTCCAGTATCCATTGGGAACTCAACTCTCGAAGTTGTCGACGAGTACGTCTACCTGGGACAAGTGATCCAATTGGGTAGGTCCAACTTCGAGAAAGAGGTCAATCGACGAATCCAACTCGGCTGGGCAGCGTTCGGGAAATTACGCAAGAGTGTCTTCTCGTCTCATTTACCTCAGTGTCTTAAGACGAAAGTCTTCAACCAGTGTGTGTTACCAGTGATGACATACGGATCCGAAACATGGTCTCTAACTATGGGCCTTATAAAGAAGCTCAAAGTTACGCAACGAGCGATGGAGAGGGCTATGCTGGGTGTCTCTCTACGTGATCGAATCAGAAATGAGGAGATACGTAGAAGAACTAAGGTAACGGACATAGCCTTGAGAATCAGTAAGCTCAAGTGGCAATGGGCAGGGCACATAGCGCGAAGAACTGATGGCCGTTGGGGCAGGAAAGTTCTAGATTGGAGACCCTTTGACCAAAGACGCAGCGTAGGACGTCCACCAACAAGATGGACAGACGACCTTATAAAGATTACAGGATCAAACTGGATGCAGACCGCTAGTAATCGGTCGCTGTGGAAAGCCGTGGGGGAGGCCTATGTTCAGCAGTGGACGTCCTTTGGCTGATAATGATGATGATGATGATGATGATAGTATACCGAAGTTCAAAATTCCGAAGGTAAGATAAACTTTAACCTCAGTCTCAATGTATGCAGCAAGCAGGCATGCAGCATACAAGCAATCAATCAGGCATGTAGCATGCAGCATGCAAGCTATCAAGCAAGCAGGCATGCATGCATGTAGCAAACAGGCATGCAGCATCCAAGCAATCAAACAGGCATGCATGTAGCAACATACATAGGTTTCGCTCTTCTCCGGCACTGCGGGAAGTGCAGCCCTTTCGCCCTAGCGTAGCGAATCTCAGGCACCCACGCTCGCCTCCGCTGCTTCGGCGTGCTCCGCCTCAGCCGCTCCAGCTCGCACGGGAGCCTGAGATTCGCTACAGCGGGCGAGGACAACTCTCCCTCCGCGCCTCCGGCTTCTGAATTACACTCCAGTATCGGGCAGACTAGTACCACGGCGAAGGACCACGGCGAGTCGGGGTCAATCAAGAAAATATCATTATTTCGCACAATCTAGATTTGTATAATGATACAGCAAGTAATTTAAAAAATAACAGTAAGTCGGTAAAATATTAATTGCCGTAACTAAATAATATAATATGCAATGAAAAATGAATTTCTCCTTTAATAAATCTGCGACGACTTCGATGCTCCTGCTGTAAATCCATATAAATTTTATTACTGAAGAACTATTTGCAGCCAATTAGGTAATACAAATAAAACGTGCATACGTGTATAGCTTTGGTATTTTACAGCATGCGGTGGAAACTTTCCGTAGTTTTGTGCTATTATGGTTCATTAAAAAAAGTGTTTTGTGAAACTATTACGTCTATTACTATGTCGTTAAGCGTTGTTCCGTTATTTTTAGTGTGTGTCGTACGGGTCGTAGGCTTAAGCTGTTAAATTAGAGGTCTCATATCTTCTCCTAGCACTGAATACAAAATTGTGAAGCAACGAGTGTTTGTTAATCTTTGGATAAATGAATCAGATAAAATAAATTGTCCCAGTCAAAATTGATTTTAGGTTTTATACTTTTGCGGTAAATTCTTTAATTTCGACCACCAAGTTTGGTTTTATAGCACTGGGTTTAAGTTCCTTTTTCGTAACCTCATCATCATCATCATCATTATCAGCCAAAGGACGTCCACTGCTGAACATAGGCCTCCCCCACGGTTTTCCACAGCGACCGATTACTAGCGGTCTGCATCCAGTTTGATCCTGCAATCTTTATAAGGTCGTCTGTCCATCTTGTTGGTGGACGTCCCACGCTGCGTCTCTGGTCAAAGGGTCTCCAATCTAGAGTTTTCCTGCCCCAACGGCCATCAGTTCTTCGCGCTATGTGCCCTGCCCATCGCCACTTGAGCTTACTGATTCTCAAGGCTATGTCCGTTACCTTAGTTCTTCTACGTATCTCCTCATTTCTGATTCGATCCCGTAGAGAAACACCTAGCATAGCCCTCTCCATCGCTCGTTGTGTGACTTTGAGCTTCTTTATAAGGCCCATAGTTAGAGACCACGTTTCGGATCCGTATGTCATCACTGGTAACACACACTGGTTGTAGACTTTCGTCTTAAGACACTGAGGTAAATGAGATGAGAAGACACTCTTGCGTAATTTCCCGAACGCTGCCCAGCCGAGTTGGATTCGTCGATTGACCTCTTTCTCGAAGTTGGACCTACCCAATTGGATCACTTGTCCCTGGTAGACGTACTCGTCGACAATTTCGAGAGTTGAGTTGAGTAATGGATACTGGAGTGGGTACAACAAGAGAACTCGACATAATTTTCGTCTTCTCCATGTTCATTTTAAGATAGCATAGTGCCAAGATCGTCCAGCGTCTTTGCCACACCAACTATATCATCGGCAAATCGGAGGTGTGTGATGTATTCGCCATTAACATTGATGCCGATTCCTTCCCATTCCAGAAGTTTGAAGGCGTCTTCCAATGCCGCTGTGAACAGTTTCGAAGATATGACGTCTCCCTGTCTCACACCTCTCCGCAGTGGAATCGCCCTCGTGTTCTGGTCCTGTGCTCGGACCAACATGGTGGCGTTGTTGTAAAGGCACTTTAAAACCTCTATATACCTATAGTCTATGTGGTACCGCTGCAGAGACTGAAGCACCGCCCAAGTTTCGATCGAATCAAAGGCCTTCTCATAGTCCACAAACGCCAAACATAGAGGAATATTATACTCCTCTGACTTCTGTATAATTTGCCTAAGCGTATTGATGTGGTCCATGGTACTATAGCCTTTTCGGAAACCGGCTTGTTCGGGAGGCTGGAAGTCATCAAATACGCGCGAGACGATTCGTGATGACCCTTGAAAACAGCTTGTTTGACTGAGCTATTTTAAAAATAAGTACTAAGTCAGCCATACTTATTATTTCTTGCAGCGGTAGAGGATGATGTTTGAAATCATCACCAATCTGTGCTTCGTTTGCTTCGTTTAGGAATGCTTGCGTAACGTGTTGTCTTGTACCGTGGCTTGTGGAGTTCGTGCTGGTTGGGTTGAGTGGACTAACACAAATTGATGAATGCAACAATAGGACTGCCATGTGTAAGGTTCGTTAAGTGGACGTGTGATGTTTGGCGTCGAACCGACAGCGTGTTAGCTCAAAACAAGTGTGACGTAGTCGATAAGTCAATCATTTGGTGAGCATTTTCCCATTTTCAGTGTTGATTAAACACACCATGTTGCTGTCAAACAACACTCGATATAACAATAACTACTCAGTTAAATATGTGGGTTCTGTACATAACTGTAATAAAAATAGTGATTAGGAAAAACAAATTCATTTGGAGACGGTGCATGATGTCAAGCTTACCAACACCAACAGTCTACGCACTCATCATGCACCGACTCCAAATGAATTCGTTTTTCCTTAAGAGAGGCAAATGCGTTATTTTCAGCATTTTAGTAAATTTTTAGAAGCCGGTTTAATTTTTAAAATTATTTTATGATTTTTAGTTATTTACCCGTTTCTCAAAAACTACTGAACCGATTTTCATGAAACTTACACTGTACCCTAAATTGAAATATACTAATCGAACAAGAAAAGTTTTAACTTCCTGGGATTTCTACTTTTTGAGAAATTCGTGGAATAAATAAATAAATATAAATACACGATACACTTTTAAACCATTGTAGATCAACATATTCAAATATTATCAAATTCCAACATCACATTGAATTGGGTACGTATATACCGAAAGTCCATAATACCTACAAATGAAATACCTACGCTTGAAACGTCGAAAATCAAAACACCAAACGAATGAAATACCTATACCCGATATAACGCAGCTCAATATGCCGAATTTCAAATAACCGAAAGATCAAAATCCCGAAAGTTCGAAATCCCGAAAGTTTGAAATACCAAAGGTTCATATCCCGAATGTTTAAAATCCCGAAGATTAATATACCTACAGTTAGTATGCAGCGGTGCCACATTGACTATAGGTATATAGAGGTGTTAAAGTGCCTTTACAATAACGCCACCATGTCGGTCCGAGTACAGGAGCAGAATACGAGGGCGATTCCACTGCGGAGAGGTGTGAGACAGGGAGATGTTATATCTCCGAAACTGTTCACAGCGGCATTGGAAGACGCCTTCAAACTTCTGGAATGGGAAGGAATCGGCATCAATGTCAATGGCGAATACATCACACACCTCCGATTTGCCGATGATATAGTCGTTGTGGCAAAGACGCTGGACGATCTTGGCACTATGCTCGAAGACCTTGACCGAGTCTCCCAAAAAGTGGGTCTTAAAATGAACATGGAGAAGACGAAAATTATGTCAAGTTCCCTTGTTGTACCCACTCCAGTATCCATTGGGAACTCAACTCTCGAAGTTGTCGACGAGTACGTCTACCTGGGACAAGTGATCCAATTGGGTAGGTCCAACTTCGAGAAAGAGGTCAATCGACGAATCCAACTCGGCTGGGCAGCGTTCGGGAAATTACGCAAGAGTGTCTTCTCGTCTCATTTACCTCAGTGTCTTAAGACGAAAGTCTTCAACCAGTGTGTGTTACCAGTGATGACATACGGATCCGAAACATGGTCTCTAACTATGGGCCTTATAAAGAAGCTCAAAGTTACGCAACGAGCGATGGAGAGGGCTATGCTGGGTGTCTCTCTACGTGATCGAATCAGAAATGAGGAGATACGTAGAAGAACTAAGGTAACGGACATAGCCTTGAGAATCAGTAAGCTCAAGTGGCAATGGGCAGGGCACATAGCGCGAAGAACTGATGGCCGTTGGGGCAGGAAAGTTCTAGATTGGAGACCCTTTGACCAAAGACGCAGCGTAGGACGTCCACCAACAAGATGGACAGACGACCTTATAAAGATTACAGGATCAAACTGGATGCAGACCGCTAGTAATCGGTCGCTGTGGAAAGCCGTGGGGGAGGCCTATGTTCAGCAGTGGACGTCCTTTGGCTGATAATGATGATGATGATGATGATGATAGTATACCGAAGTTCAAAATTCCGAAGGTAAGATAAACTTTAACCTCAGTCTCAATGTATGCAGCAAGCAGGCATGCAGCATACAAGCAATCAATCAGGCATGTAGCATGCAGCATGCAAGCTATCAAGCAAGCAGGCATGCATGCATGTAGCAAACAGGCATGCAGCATCCAAGCAATCAAACAGGCATGCATGTAGCAACATGCATAGGTTTCGCTCTTCTCCGGCACTGCGGGAAGTGCAGCCCTTTCGCCCTAGCGTAGCGAATCTCAGGCACCCACGCTCGCCTCCGCTGCTTCGGCGTGCTCCGCCTCAGCCGCTCCAGCTCGCACGGGAGCCTGAGATTCGCTACAGCGGGCGAGGACAGCTCTCCCTCCGCGCCTCCGGCTTCTGAATTACACTCCAGTATCGGGCAGACTAGTACCACGGCGAAGGACCACGGCGAGTCGGGGTCAATCAAAATTTAATTTTCTTAATGAACCTCAACCTC
Source organism: Pyrausta purpuralis (assembly GCA_963924145.1). Taxonomy (NCBI): domain Eukaryota; kingdom Metazoa; phylum Arthropoda; class Insecta; order Lepidoptera; family Crambidae; genus Pyrausta; species Pyrausta purpuralis. Next base: position 30,368,570 of record OZ001643.1, read on the forward strand.
AATGGTATACAATTTGCTTGGCATTTCTTTCATAGGTCTTGTAAAATTCGGTATTTTTAATCATCGGGTTTAAAATTTTTCGGTATATTAAACTTTCGGTCATATAAAAAGTCGGTATATTGAACTTTCGGTCATATAAACAGTCGGTATTTTAAAATTCGGCATTTTAGTATTCGGCATTCCAACTATAGGTCTTATAAGATTTGGTATTTCGAATTTTCGGGATTTCAAACTTTCGGTATTTTGAACTTTCGATCATATAAACATTCGGCATTCTAAAATTCGGCCTTCCGTTCGTAGGGCTTATGAAATTCGGTATTTAAAAATTCGATATTGTAATACGTACCCCATTGAATTAATAACCTCCTTTTTTATGTAGGTAAAAAAACAAATAGATTTAATCATTTAGTACTTGCCTTTAAGTTAACTCAGGTAATAGCAATTTTGACTCATAAAACCTTATTCTTTTGTTCCAAAAATCTTTTAAGACAACCCAAACTTTTAACGTAGATCCATATCTACATTTTCAAGTGAGAAAACAAGCTAATAAACGTCAAAAATTTGCCTCCGGGGTGTAATAATGTCGTCATACACAGGCAAAGAAACCACACACAATGTAATGTCGCAGCGAATTTGCAAGCCACAAAGCGGTTCTAGCGCTTCGTTTTTCCCGCCTAATTGAGAAACGTCACTTACAGGATTACAACCAGGAACAAAACAGGACCACTACATCTGTTTTGAGTACAGTAAGCACGAATAAAGCAAAAAAGGTTGTATGTAGTAGGTATGTGTTTGGACTAGTAAAATTGTTAGACACTGGCCACCACAAAAAAATACCAAAAAAACTATTCTAAATTTAAAATTTAAACTGTACCTGTCACACTAATAAATCCATGGTTAGTGCGGGAAACGAGAAGAGGAAGGTGGATTTTGTTACTTCCTTTAAATAATTGTTTTTTTAGTCATTTTTTGGGGTTCCGTAGCCGAATGGCATGAAGCGGAACTTATAGTCTCGTCTAGTCTGTCTGTCTGTCTGTCCGTCCGTATGTCACAGCCACTTTATTCTGTAACTATACGCATCACTCTGTTGAAATATTGTAGGGAGATATATCATGGTCAGTTGTGTGTATAGAAATAATTGACTAGCTTCTGCTCAGATATTAATGAAGTAATTAATGTTTTGATATTGATGGTATGGTTATAAACTAATGGTAACTCGTAGTGTATGGAACTTATTGTCATTTTAAACTGTTTAGAAGTATTTGGTCACTTGGTCATTGGTCACTGCTCCAATATATCTGACAGCAACTGTACCTAGACAACACATTGCAGAACATTTTACGAACAATATTTTTTTATGTTTTTTTTAAGAAAAATCAAAGAGTCGTTGTTTATTATCAAACAATAACCGAGACAGTGTTTTAAATGAAAGCATTTTCTAACAATTAACATGCCGTTACATATAATTTCCTCCTCATTTTCAAATACAAATCAAAACAAATGAAGGAAGCAAACTCGGTGAAACTTATTCAAAATGATTCCCAAGGTGTGCTCCTAGCTGCCACCGCAAAGTAATCCTTAATGAGTATATTGAAGTGTCAAAATGCTATAACGGAAATGAAAGGACCGGACTTATAACAATAAACGTTAAATTTAACGTTAATACATACACGACTTGCCCCGTGGACTCTCTGGAGAATTAGTACGAGGTACATAGTTAGCTTACATTAAAACTTAGCTTTTTAACTTTTTATTATTTTAGATAATACTTAGGTTCTGCTACAAATCGGTACCTATCATAGTTAAAGATCGGTCAAGTCGTCGGATACTATATAGCTTTTTGTAACTCAATGTGTGTGCCTATAGCCATGTTAAGACCAAAACAATTACATAAATAATTCAAATTTCATTTATTCCATGCATTGCACATAAGCAGTGTTAGAAACAAAATTATGGCTTGTAAACTATGTACGGACATCAGCAAGTCAAGGTAAACATTGTGGTGTCTTATACCGTTGTAATAAGGGCTAGTTTGCAGCAAAAGTGGGTAGCCTGATGTGCTGGCGAGTGTACATTATATACTTCAAGATTGTGGCCTGTAATAGGAGCAAAAAAAATATATAATTTATTCCACAAAGTATACGTCCACCTGAGATGAGTACCTGTACTACAATCGTGTCTACCAGATTCTTGATTGGTCTTTTATTTAACGAGTTATCATTTTTCTACTAAAGTGGCGCTAGTGTGCGCGTTAAAAATCCGCTTAGCCCCTTAAAAAACTAACTGGCTTAATTTTACCAACGTATCTGACGTTGGAACGTTCGTAGAATAAAATACCTTCAATACGCTTTAATTGAATACGTCACCTATATGCCAGCAATCAGTTCTGTCAATGTCATTTTAAAATCCGTCGTTTTAAGTAGCATAATCTTATCTGACGTGGGTTAATCGGCCCAAAAGCTTAAAATAATATTTAAAAGTGTTATCACTTTAAGTACATTCTTTCTTATATTAACTTAAGCGCTAAGATATGATAAACGGAGGTCGGCTCGATTTTTTTTCTAAGCTGAAACATTTTTCTCCGTTTAAAGCTTGATATCGTGATAAAACGTCCTTAGTAATTAATCTTACTTTAATTATCATAAGTCCTTTGTAACTTTTAGTGCCTAGTACCTACATAGGTGCCTACTTCAATGATTTAACCACGCGTTTTATAATAGAGGTAGGTAGGTACTTTGTTTTATCCTTAACAGACTTAACGTCCTTACCAAATCATCGATACAAATTACCTATATCTGCTATTAGTACATGCATAGAAAAAATGAATAAGGTTAGAATGGCCGCGGTCAGTGCGGCAGCGTGCTAGCATTGTAGGCATATGCCTGCATTGAGCCGTATCTACTTCAGTCGCGTGACAAGAGCGTTGCATTTTTTTTGACAAAAATGCCGTCTTGTGCTATAATAACTTGCAGAGCGTGAAGCCAGGTCATACAAAATGAGAGAGGAAGTGTATCTTTTCACCGGAGAGTAATAAAATGTAGTTATTACGACATTATTTGCAAAAAATCACTTTTTAATTATGATATTTCAAATGACAGCGGATTCGTTGCACCAAGTTTAAAAAAAATATTCATTGATGACAGTCCACGCATATTTCTAACAATTCTGCTATGTTACTACGCAATGTATCGCGTTCAATTTGCTTGGTTCGCTTGCATACGCATCACTAGGGATGTAACTCACAGCACAGTAAAATTATCGATAAATGGTAATATCCCTACTGATGTATTTTAACAATAATAAACAATAATTATTTGCAAAAATAAGGAATGTTTATTTATTTTTTTAAACATAATAAATAAATAAATATAAAACTGGAGCTATTTGAAAAAAAATAACTTTATTATATTCTTATTCATGCAACTATAATAACGTATTCCTGCAATAATAATATAACTCGGCACAAACGCACTGCTTAATTCACAACTTTTGTACTTCCGTTATTATTAATTTCAATTTTAATTTATCGGTTGATCAATTAATTTGTAAAATAGGGTACGACAATTTAATAAACACACAGTTTAATAAATAAATAAATAAAATAAAATGTATTTATTTCGGAAACATGTCCGTAAGTGTTAGTAACATTTTCTCTTAAAAACTATGTCAGTAAAAAGTGATTATAATTATTATTTTTGGTGTCTTTGGGGAGTTGAACCTGAATCCAGTGCCGCATAAGGACACTGGCCGTGTCCAACCTCGTCGCGACCGCCCTCAGGAGGCTGTTGGAGCTGCCCATATAATATCGATATGTGTTCAATACTCTTTCACAAGTTGAACATTGGTTTACTGTCAACAATGTACAGACAACAGCACGTCAAGGTAAACACTGCGGTATCTTATTCAGTTGTAATACGGGCTAGTTTGCAACAAAATTGAGTAACCTGATGTGCTGGCCACTGTACTTTCTTCGGTAGTGATATCGAAGTTAAACAACATACGGTGCGGTCGTGTTTTTAATGGGTGACCATTCCGACCATATAAGTGCTCGTGGTTTACCACGAGCATCTCCGTGCTTCAAAAAGAACGTTTAGTTGGTTAGCTAGTATCGGTTGATATTTTCTTATACCATCAAAAAGAAAATTACCTCAGAAATGGTTGAATTTTGATAGTATACTATGGTGTTAAAACTGATGAAATACTTCTGTAAGCCAGTTATTTACTCTCTTTCTCTACAACGCTCCTTTGGTGACGTGATTAAAACGCGAACAAAAACACTGCAAGGTAAACTGTTGTATAATGCAGTTGTACATTTTTTAAACTTAACCACCATCCTAACTTGGGGCATATTTATCATACTTGGGCTACTGTTGCATAAACAAGTCGGGTAGATGGCGCTAAACGTCACGCGTAATGACGTATCCATGAGAGACCACAAATTTCGCAAGGTCGGACAGACACCGTCAGTCAGTAGCTCAATTGGTAGAGCGTTAGGCTCGGTTAGCCAGAAAGTTGCTGATTCGAGTCCCACCCGTGCGCAAATTTTTGGTTTGATTGAGATTTTTGAGATGAAATATCATGTTTAAAATATGACACTGTGAGTGTTAAAGACATTCTAACCCATCATATTTATTTATATAAAACTTCATGCACGAAACATAAAATTGTACATGTGGCGGACTTAATCCCAAAAGCATTCAACCACCAGTCAACCATAGGTCTATAAGTATTTTTTAATTGTAATCTTAACTTTTTTCCAAAAATAAAAGAATTTAAAATAAAAAAGTTTGAGTAGTATTATTTTAGGTCTTTTTATGTTACTATAATATACATATTGTTTTGAGTTTGCTCTCTTCCCTCCCGTCCCAGCGTGAAGTTTTGGTCTTTCTCTATAAATGAGACATCCCACCCAAAAATATTTTTTAAATCTGTCCAGTAGTTCCTAAGATTACCGCGTTTAACATACAACAAATACAAACAATACAATAAAACAAACTCTTCAGCTTTATAGTATTAGATAAGAATATGGATGAATAAACAGCGTTGTCAGATATAATACCTGAATAATGTAGACCATGCAAATACCTTTAAACACTTTTATTACCATTTCTTTACATTGGAATCTATATGTCTTATATAAGAAATATTACTTATATTTTGTATATAGAATAATTCAATTCTACTAATAAAATTAATTTTAGATACTACTCTAATTTTTATGGGTATTAGTTACTATATTTCAAGTAACGTTTAGCAACTCCATTTTTTTCTTCTATTGTTTTTACCGCAAAGCAATAGTAAAACACTTTGCTGCCATCAAATGAGCTGTAAAATTATCCAAATTAACTCAAACTTAAATCCTACATGTTGATTCATATTGAGAAACAACATTACACCGGTAATTGAATTTATCAACCGAAGTAATCGACTTTTACCACATCACTAGTGTTTTGACATAAAAGAACGAACGTATCTGAATGAGGATTGGTGGTTTCAACGCTAGCAGCTCTGTGATTGGTAGTTGGTTTCAAGTACTAATGACACCAATCACAGAGCGCCTGGCGGATATTGTGATTGGTTTGTAATATAGATGCGTTGATTCTTTGATTGGTACTTGAAACACTGCAGCAACAGCGCGGTAACTCCCACCGGCGACAGAGGTTCCCATACAAACGAGCGATCAAACCCATTCTAACCTTATTTATTTTTTCTATGAGTACATGCCTGGTATATTTGCCGAGAAATTCTTTGATTGCGTAAATTTCATAATAATAAGTAGTAATCGTCACAAATTTAACTATGTTTAAAGCATAAAATTAGTAATTCTATCGGAAGAGATCAATTAAAAGCTGTCGAATGAAACCGATTTAAGATGACACTAACTAACTTAAGAAAGTAATATTTGTAGTTTAAAATGAGATTACCTTTCGTTCAGGTGATTTATACCAATTTTCCTAAGTTAAACATATTAGCTTACCGCATGATAAACAGTCAACAAAAAATAATTCGAACATGCAGCTCTAGTGTTAAATAAATATTATTTCTTTATACAAAATATTTATTTGATTTGTTGATATGCATTACTCGTGTAATTTAATCCTAACTCGCTACGTAAATTAACGTAAATTGAATAGAATAATCAAACTGCGTACTATAAATTTGAAGCGCATTGGTAAATATAAATCGTATATTTAGAGGCTTCGATTTGTAATAATTTACCTGTTGAATGATTATTTGTTGGGGTTATTTCGCTGTAATGAACAAGAATCAATCACCGATCAAGTCACCTTGTTTCAGAAGAACTATTTCTTCAAAATATACCCAATTTCACTTAAAGTTTTAAAAAATAAAATGATATAATTTTTCAGCGAGCCTTCATGGGCTTCCAAACTGACTGAGACCGCCAAAAACGATTCTGTTACGTCGCATCTCGCATCTCTTTTTATCACACAGATTGCTGCTAGTGCCATCTCGTTCTTGTCGTTCTATTCCAAAGGGATAATAATTGTATGGTCTAAAGGCTGTATAAATAAAATATATAAAAAATAAATAAAATACATATTATTACTCGTTTTTTGGCCAACCACAAACCATAGAAAAAAACACTGATACCACAGAAAGTAACTTTACGTAATGCTTTATAGCCTTAAACTTTCCTCGATAAATAAGATATCCAAAACTGAAATATTTTTTCGAATCGGTCAAGGGGCCTCATTATTGAATCAGTCGCGTGAATATGACATGTGATTTTTGAAAAATGAGTGATTTTTGAGTCTCGGAACTCTTTTGATAGCCGCACGAAATAAATGATAATTATGTAACTACTTGTGTTTACATTAACGGCCGGTTTCTGAAACGCTTGTCAAATAATGAATTCGTTAACAGTCAGTCATAATTGACAATCTGTTATACAACTGTGGGTTGCTGAAAAGCAATTCATCCTAAAATTAGCGAATCGATTGTTAACAGGTGATATTTTTTTTGGTTTGACCACCCTTGCTTAAATCAGTCACCTTCATTTAATCATTCATATTTTGTTTCTGTTTAACGTATACCTTTGTCTCTATTTTTTGACATCAACGTGTAATCTGTGGTGTCAAGAAATTATGATTGACAGATCACAGAATTTTCAAACTTCTGGCCAGCAGCACTTGTTCCGCAGCGCTGATGGCATGGTTACGGTGGGTCATGGGTTCCAGATGTGACAGTAATCCCATTAGTTCATAGAAAACAATTTTTGAAATTCTGTAGCGGGCCCTAAAATCCAAATCATTATAGTGATCTATTGGATGCATTTGCTCTCTAAACAAGCGAGTTGGCATCAGATCTTCCTCGTCGCTTGATATGGATATATCATCAGCAGACAAATCAGACGACATTGTATTTTTTCAATTCAGTTCATAAAAAAGAAGTATGCAAAAGTCTTTTGACACTCCGTTAAGTCAACGATTTTCGCTAATTAGCTAATTTAGTATTAAACAAGAAGTTGACATGCAAAAAACGTTTTCGGAAACCCAAATCTTCCTTAATTGGCGATTAATGAGAGATGTGACATTTGCAATGACAACCTGTCAATATGCAGGTCCAGAAACCCGAACTGCGTTTAAATAGAGATTAACACCTTGTTACGTAATTTTTACGATAACATGCGTTCCAGAAACCGGGTGTTAGCGTGATTTCCGTTGACTTCTAATTGAATTTCGAACAAGTATCTCTCGTAATAATGACGGGTGTGATAAAAAATTGAGCCCCAGTAGTGCCTGAGATATGCGAGTCCAAACAAACAAACTTTTCAGATTTCAAATTTTAGTATAAGTATAAAATCAAAAAAGTAAAGTCACAAAAAATTCGACATAAAAGTTAATTCGAGCCGTCTGTTAGTTTTGTTTGCAACGTGAACTACTTAATAAGCGGCTTTCATTAGTGTTTCATGGTATTGCTACAACACACGTACACACAGTATTTTTGATCTCTACAAATATTTTAACTCAAGTAATATAACTATTGATATTAAATTATAAATAAAGATAGCCTAGTTACACTGGCAATAGTTCCTATTGCTACACTCTCATAGTTTAGATAGACAGGCAGACGGTCATGCATGATTATGTACATTTTTTAGGGTTCCGTAGCTGAATTGCAAAAAACGGAACCCTTATAGTTTCGTCAAGTCTGTCTGTCTGTCTGTCCATCCGTATGTCACAACCACTTTATCCTATAACTATAAGCATCACACTGCTGAAATTTAGTAGAAAGGTTCCCGTTTACAGCTATACGATTCTTATACAAAAATAATAATAATAAAAAATTATAACATTTATTTCCCTCACACCAAAACCGAAAAAGAAAATTTGTCAAGCCTGCGTGTGGGTTCTATGGATAGGTCTTTTAAAATGACATAGAGGTTCCTAAAACCATTTTCTTTTAAAGTCTCACTTTTGGATAGATAGACGCTTCTAAAGTGATAAAGATCTGTTAGGAGTTCAATTTTTTTTACAAGATTTAAATTTGGTAATAATTAAGCCTTGTACTTACGGAATATGTTTATGTTGTGAGTTTGCTTTGAATTGAACTTTGAATGGAGTTTGTTTTTATTCAGAATCAGTCGCTTTTGTTTCTTTGACGAGGCTGTTTAAATTATTGTAAAGTAATAATGTATCCCATTGCCTGTACTTTGAGATTGCTTTGACTTCATAATTGGAAACTACTTGAATAATTTAAATTTAATTGGTAAAATAATTACTTGTGCTCGTTATTTTTACAGATAATGAGACCACCACTAAAATCATAATCTAAAATAGATACTAAATGCATTTGACGCTTTTACACGTAAAATCTTACATCCACTTCTATAAACTAATATTATAAAGCTGAAGAGTTTGTCGGTTTGAACGCGCTTATATCAGAAACTACTGGACCGATTTGAAAAATTCTTACATTACATCACGCTGCGACGGGAGGGGAGAAGCCCCGGTGGACTGCTTGTTCTTTATAACCAAAAGATAAAGTATAGAACACACGTAACACGTGAAGCGATGTGACGATAAGACACGTTTTATAAGTACTCCATTCCGAACTAATATTGTTGACTTGTTCGCTTGGTGTTTAGCAAGTAACAAGTGTCTCTTGTCAACTTGTTTTCTGATTCATTCTCACTATACAAGAATTATGATGTGTGGTGATAGTTGATACAAAAGGTTCTTAATTTATACGATAAGCTGGAAACGTTTTTGTAGTACTTTCTTACTAAAAAGAAAATCTGAATTAATATATTAAGTTGTAACGAAACCTTATTTTATTGGATCATTCATTAGGACCTTTGCACATTAGCCAATGATCGCGACCAGGACCGAAGCTTAATCTCTATTTTTGAATGATCAGCATCATTATTACGAGTTTTCGTCCGAATATCAATTAACAATCAACGAAAATCACGTGAAATATTGATACAGCTACTTACAAACTCGAGCTATCATATTTTTTACCACACTTGTGTGGATTGTATCCAGTTTTTTTTTTCGAAAATCAAACATAGTAAAGTTAGCCTGCAACATTCCACTGCTGGGCAAAGGCCTTATCCCAACTATGAGGTAGTTTGAGCCCTACTCCACCACGCGGGCTCAGAGCGGGTTGGTGGAGGGGTGTTTGCAAGGCAAGCGACTAACCCTGCTGTCAGATGTTATCAAGGCGCCCACAAGGCCTCTGACTAGGCTTAACGACTAATATCAACCGATATTAGCCGAAACCAACGGCTTAACGTGCCTTCCGAAGCACGGAGATGCTCGTGATGTACGTCACTTATATATGGTCTGAATGGTCACCCATCTAAACACGACCGCGCCGTAGGTTACTTCACTTTGGTATTACTACCAAAGCGCTGCTACCACTGCGCTACGAGCACCTCTCGAAAATCGAACATAAATCAGCAAAAATCACATGCCATGTTGAGGCGAGTGATTCAAACATTGGGTCCCGTAGTAGCTTTGTCATCGCAGCCGCTAGTGACCTGCAGCTACCAGTTTTCGCCACTTTACGACCACAAAACGGTACTTAATCTTCACACATCCTTACAGAGTAATATACAAGAGCGAAGCTTAAACCCGAACAGAATAGCGGCGCAATGTGGGACGCCCTCTACCGCAAAGAGTTACAGGATCTCAAGTTAAGTCAGTCATCCTTACAGAACTACTAACAAAAGATGATAGTTTTTTTCCATGAAAACTCCTAAGTTTTGGTGGGTTTCCCACGTCTTAATATCTAGTCAAAAGCCTTTCTTGACATACATTAACTTCAGCATTCTGTCAGCACTGATTTTCCTGGCTTATTTGTTGGCGGCGTTTACTCGGCATGGCACAGGATCGTCAGGGATTGTAGCTTTTAATAGAGAAGCCATCCCACTAGACTCTCAACTAGATTCTGATAATCGTGCCGCTGTTTGGTCGGGAACTGCTTGTTCAACATCATCACCATCATTATCAGCCAAAGGACGTCCACTGCTGAACATAGGCCTCCCCATACATTTTAATCCAGCGATCTTTGCAAGGTCGTCTGTCCAACTTATTTTACATATTCGCAGCTGTACGACTTTATCTGGTAGCTGTTTACTATTTGTCACCTCTGACCCCGCTAGTAGCCTACAGCACAGCCTTTACAACTACATACTAACACTGATATAGTGTTGTAAATGTGGTGCGTAGTTCAACCAATAACAAAACCCTAAAAGCTCCATAAGTTTGTTTACAAACAAAAAGCCGTGACGTCAAACAACGCGTGAAGTTAATTTATTCGTCTTCATGACAGTTGTGACGAGGAACATTTGATAAGGGGCTGCGTAGACGACGCAAGAGCATTGGTTTTGCAATAAAAAAAATGCAATTAAACTATGAACCAACATGTTATTTCCAAAATGGATTTTATGAGGATAATAAAAAAGTGAATTTAAACTTGTATAGTAGCAATTCAATGAATATAACAAGGATTTTACGTCATGTAATAATGTGAAGAAGAGAGATGTCTGCAAAAGATCGCTCCTAATGATAAACGCCAGTATTGTTTTGTATTTCTTTTTTGTCTATTTTTGTTTCTTATGTCATAACTTGTGCAAAAAAAATATTATTATTATGAAGAAGATAAGTTTGTAGTAGCCATTGAGTTGTTATTTCTACGCACAGACAAGCTATTCCAAGCAAAAAAAAAAAACGGCCAAGTGTGAGTCGGACTCGCGCACTGAGGGTTCCGTCCGTGCCAACTTTAACTGAATTAGGGAATCCACTTACTTCTACTTAGTAAAATGCCACAATATTTTGTTGACTGCAAATATAGCTCATAGTATTTATATGAAGTACAAAATTATGTTTGCGGTTGTTGAAAATGTATATCTCAAAAACTACTCGTTCGATCCCGTCCGAACCAATTTTCGTTGAAAGTATTTGTTAAGATCTACATTATATATTTTTTTCAAAATTCACACTTGCTTGGTTTAGAAGTTAGATGGGGGGGACGCCCATTTTACCACTTTGGAAGCGTCTAGCTATGAAACGTTAGACTTTAAAAGAAAATGGTTTTAGGAACCTCTACGTCATTTAAGAAGACCTATCCATAGACAACACGCATAGGTTTGACTATTTATTTTATTTTATTTTAGTTTCATGTATGGGAGCCCACCCTAAACTGTCATTATTTTTTATTTTTTGTGTGAGAATCGGTAAGCGGTTAACAAGATACATCTTCCTACCAAATTTCAATTGTGTAATGCTTATAGTTACAGAATAAAATGGCTGTGACATACGGACGGACAGACAGACACAGACAGACAGACTTGACGAAACTATAAGGGTGCCGTTTTTTGCCATTCGGCTACGGAACCCTAAAAATGTGTCACAAATACGATAACTCGAAGATTGTTTCGTATCCCTCGAGATTTGAATTTCGTATATGTACTGTCTGTTTATATGAGTTGATGGCATTTAGAGTCAATTTATGCGTTAAGAAAGTTGTTCGTAGTGTCAATTCCAATAATAGTAGTTGCATGGTAGTACCACAAAATGCCAGTAAGCGTAGGTGTCCTCTCAAGTAGCTTCTGTAAAACCACAACATTGACTCACGGTCTTAGTTACAAGTAGGCCCCCATTTGTTAGTTTCTGTAACTAGAGCTTTCTGCGCAGGTGGACTACTTCGCCACAAGTTAAAGGTTAACGTTTACGCTAAGTTGCGAATGGTAATGTGAAATTGCTGAAATAGCCTGAACTTTGGTATCAATTCAACAAAGTTACACTCATTAGAATTCATTTCTATACTTTATCAATAAAATGATCATCATTTTTACTCAGATTACAACTTACCTATATTGACCGACTAACACACACAATAAATAGGAGCATAATCACAAAGAAGTATATTTAATATACTAAAGGCTTGTTTCAGAATCTCTAAGTGTCGAATAGTTTTATTACAGACTTCAAAAAAAGGAGGGAATTTATTCGACCTGTATTAATGTGACATCATCAGAATTGGATAAAATTTTAGTATGTTGAACTATTTAGGGCTTCCTAGCACAAAATTACTGTCTCAGGTTTTCTCGAAAACGGGAAGTTATAGCAAGATGTTTTTTTTTTTTTTAATTCAATCAGTTATAGTTCAACTTAGATTACAGCGTAAGTTTCATCCGAAATCAGTCTAGTAGTTTTTGCAATATGAGTAATAACTAAAAATCATATAATTAAAAAAAACGCCTTTCGGAAGAACTGACTAAAATGGTTAAAAATGTGCGATGAGCTTGACATCATGCTCCGTCTCGAAAAGAATTTGTTTCTCCTAAATAAAAGATGAATGCGTTGTGTAGTGTGTGTATGCATATCTTTATAATACTATTTCTATGTGTTAGGCTAATACATATATAAACGCATGTACTGTCAAATTACTACAGTAATAAATATCATTTAGTCGGGCATCAATGTCGTTCCTTTATTCATCCGAACACCCACCGTATATGGCGACCCTGCCAGGATTTTAAGCTTTTCAGTTTTTTTTCTAACAACGACATTATACTAAATGTGTCATTTATTTTAATTATGTATGCGATGGGTAACTAGTCCTTACCGTTTAGATTTCGGTATTTTTTGATGATTGATTTTGTGAAACAAGCCCATAATCATCTATAAATAGCTGCGTGGCCTTATAGGTCACGTGAATTTCGGTTCCTCGTTGATTGAAGCTGATGGCCTAATTAAAGCATCTGTGTTTTACTCGATGGGCTAACGGCACACACTCCATTGAATAAAGCCATCCTATTACACAGAACATCAACGTTAGCTTCAACAAAATGACAAGGTAGGTTAATCTAAACTTTCTAGAATATATTTTTTACCGACTTAAAAAAGGAGGTAATTAATTCAATGTGTTACAATTACATACACATTGATATTGTTGGAATTTTATAATATTTGAGTATGTTGATCTATAAGGGATTCCAAACACGTGAGCAAAATTTAGTAAGTGTATGTAAGTAGTAATAAAAGATAATGTCATAGCGAGATTAATCTTTTTAGTTTCATAAGGTAATTCCAACTTAGGGTACAGTGTAAGTTTCAATAAAATCAGTCCAGCATTTTTTGAGATATTGGAAAATAAATAAAAATCATCAAATCAAAAAAAGTGTACTCTATTGGTGTAGGTAAGCTTGACTTCAGGCACCGACTCCAAATGAATTTATTTCTCATGAGAAGAGGGCAAATGCGTTATTTAAAGTGTTTAAGTCATTTTTGAAATTGCGATTTATATTTTTTTTAATTAGACCACAATAAAGGTGGTACGGTATGATCTGTCAAACGTTTTGTTCTTTGTCGTTTGACAGATCATACCGTACGTTTTGAACTATCAAATGAATAAGATTGCTTTACACAATTCCACCTCACCTCTGTAAGATATAACAGGTTTGTATGAAGTTCGTGGCGAAAATAAATGGTTCGAATAAAAAACTTTTTTATTTACAACCCTAATTTTATTGCCAGCCAGTAGCTCTTCAATAAAATGTTTTCTTGTTTAATGCAGACAACGGAACGCAATATGTGGGGCCGGTTACACCCTGACAAAAGGTTTTACACGCATTTAACCCACAGGGTCGAATAAGTAAATCTGGGCGAAAACGGTCTAATCAAACCTCATTGTAGGATAACCACATGTTATGCGTGTATTAAATGCGTTGGTACACTTATGTTTTTGAAGTGAAAACTTCTTTAGCGGCGTTGAGCACTTTTGTGGGATGGGGGAAATGTGAAACTCGCGTCAGGACACGTGACCTGATCGAAAAACCGTAAGACGGTTGGCGAAATTATGGATGTAAGTTGATTTTTCTGAGAGATAAACTTTTTAATGTAATTTAATATAATATAAATTGTAATGTTTGTGTACGATAGCGCAATAAATAAATATTGTATTCTATAAAATTATATTATTATTGTATTATTATTATTATTATTGTATTCTATCACAAAAATGATAGTACTTTTATATTGATAATAAGAGCAATTCATTCAAAATTATTCCAAAAAATCAAAAATGCACAACGTTGATATTCAAGTTTTCACTTCTGCCGGCACTCCCGGAGTGCAATTTTTTAATATATTTATTGTTGTGCCTATACTTCCAGTTTACTTAATGTTATTATTAAGATTATATTTTGCAAGCTCACAGTAAAAGTTAGATTAGTCGACTTATTACGAATGTAGGCCGCTTTGTGGAAAATTATAAACACATTTCCTTACGCACCTTTCCGCAAACTTAACTTCTATTTTAAAACCTCTTGTAACTCTCAACTCGATTACGAAGGAAACAATAGTAACTTTTGAAGTAATTACTGCATTTAATGAGTTGAAAACAGAGATTTTTACTTACGTTTGGCAAGGATGCCTTGTGAGAGAGCCAGAACTGCCAGGACGGTGACCGCTAAACCGATTTGAGCCATTTTTGTAACTGAAACAATGAAAAGGTTTTAAACACTGATATTCATAGAGTCGGGTTGTCTCGCGTTTTATTAAAGTTTTAATAATGTTGCTTTCTAGGGAACATTAGGTAATATAGTAGCAGCTTTAGGTGATAAATATTTTGATATTAATATCAAAAAAAATTGTCACATAGAGTTCATTTAAATCGACGGAAGGTTTCTTAGGATTTGACCCTTTGCACACTGCGACGTTGCGCAGCGATGCAGTCGCGTTGGTATCGATGAAGTCGCGATGAAGAAGCTGAGAATTGACAACTGTATCTGTATATTTAGTTGACAACTGCATCGACTACTTACGCGCGTTAGCATCGAAGCCAAAATCTGTTCATTACATGAAGAGCATTGCTGCTGTTTTGGAAACGAGTGACAATATCGATACTAAAAGTTGCAGTGTGTTAGGGGTCTAATTGACAAAAGGTTTTTTAGAATTTACGATAAAAACCTGTAGTGTGGGAAATATACTTTTTGAAGACAGAATGTAACATTTTTTTACCATATAATTCTCATTAGGTACAATAGACAAAACAAAAACAGTTCATTCCAAGAATTGCGATGTAATATAAATAAACTAAAGTTTCGGTGTCCATTTGGGTCCAAAACGTGCCGTCTCTGACCTTCCCCCGTAAAAAAAAACAACTGAACAATAAAAATAAACAATGACATTTTTAAACAGAAGTCGTAGGACTAATCGTTTGTTCAATGTTATCTTTGATGTTATTTCACCAAGGGCCGAAATACACGGGTCTTCTCGGTTTTTTGTGGGGATTTTAGTTACAATAATTTTTCACTTCAAAAGGAATGACGGCGTAAAAGTCGCCATTTCTGAATTTGTTAATGAACTGTTTGGAACTATTGGCCGAACAAATGAAACCACAGAATACTTTTAGATTTTAAACCAGACTTTTGCGTCGTTTGAGTTATTATAATTCAAAGGTCAACTTACAGAAAATAAAAGTTATGAAACATGAGATTGAGAACTCGGTGACAGAAAATTTGGTAAAATATCGCAAATGTCAAGAAAATATATTGGCATAAATATTTTTCCTAATAAGCCTATTCGTCAGTCGAAATACTATAGGTCTATCAACAAAATGGAGTAAGCATCCAAATAGTCCACTATTACCTGTTGTAAAAATTGTATCACTATATGTAATACACATTTTTTTAAGTTAAACTCACAACCTATATGAATACGCTAGGTACCGAACCGTATGCCAAAAACTTTACACATTAAGAGTGTACGTTTATTTAAAACACACAAGGTAAATAAATATTAATTTCCGCCTTTTGCAGAATACACAAAGTAAAATTGGTTAATTTCGTTCTTTTGTGTCTGACATCACCTTTTCAACGTTTACTTAAACCTAGAACTGGCTAAGGAAGCTATGCCCACGATCATTTGTCTTAACTCGTGTTGCAGTAGTTTGAAACATTCTTGTTCACTTCTGGACGTCTACAGGTTGTTGTACTGCATCATCTAATGGACACTTGTAAATGGTAATTGCTTAACTCCATTAAGTGTACTTCAGTATCTGCCGTTTACTATACGGATCTTGTTGCAACAAGGGAAAATTTTCATGCATTCCGGCGTTTTTGCCACAATTATTACTGGCAGGTAGCTAGCAGTTCATTGAATAGGCCCATTTAGCATAGTTCATTATACGAATACCTAACCTGTTTCTTATTATTTTTTGTCTCCCGCTTTGAGCTGGATGGATATCGGAACTAAATCTTTCAAACTCCTTCTATTATTCTTTCTGATTAATTTCGTTGCGGGGCTCAAGACATTTTAACTCCCTCCTGGGACTCCTTAGCCTTCACTGCTTAGGACTTTCAATTAAGCCATGCTGTAGATCCTGGCTACACAGGAGTAGCAGCGGGCAGTAAACTTATAAATCAATTTATTGTAAGTGGTAACACAGCTTGCAGTTCTAATTATCTTTATAAATACTGCAAAAACTTGTTTAGTTTCGTGAACCTGACTCTTGACCATAGAAAATATATTTCGCTGCTAACATGGTAAAATACCTTAGAAATATGAGTACTTTCTCTGTGAAATACTTTTTTTATGACACATAATTCTACGTGAAATACTTTTTTTATGACACATAAATTCTTTCGAATGCGGATTGACTGTCGGATCAACTGCAGCAGTAATTTATTTGGTCTTGTGTTTGGCTACCGAACCGAGGGTGTGCAAACCATGGGCGACTAAAAAAAACTGGCAACGGAATTTTTACAAGTATTTTTTTACTCTAGCACTAGGGCAAACAAAACTTATTATAATTATAAACAGTATCCTTTACTTGACCTTTACTCGAATTTGCAAACATGTATTACTGAAGTTACTTCATTTTGATTATTGTGAGAGAGCTAAAATATATTATCACATTTTTTCCACCTGCTAAGCAAAAACTTAAAAACTGTCTAATTACTAGGGGGTCTATAATTTTCCTTAATAAATCCAGCACAACTTTTCTCACGAATCAGTGTCTTTATCTAATGTATTGTATGGGTGGCCAAAACAGTGATATCCAAATTTTTTTTGGATGCTTCACATCTAGCCCTATTATCAGCAGTGTTGTTTGAATTAATAGTACAGTTTATATATTAGTTGAAATATAGGTACGTATTTCGTACCCAGAAGAGGCTATCCAAATATACCATATTATATTTATGATAGCCATTTTTTTAAGTTTCCATTTTTTTTTAAAAAAAACTTTTGTTAGTCTTAGTTTTAGCTACCTCATAATTTTATCTAGGTAAACTTAATTTATAAGGATCATATTGCAATAACACCATAAAAAGTGGAGGAATAATTGTTTGAAAATTCTGACAGATAGCAAAAAAAAACTCGTAAACTACGAAATTTCGGTTAACATACATAGAGTATATTTGGATAGCCCTGGATGTAAGTCTTCAAAAAAAAAATTTTGTACATCACTGTTTTGGCCACCCATAAGCCGTATTAAAATCCGTCCAATAGATTTTGTGTTTATCGCGAGCAGACAAGCAAACAGGTAAATGCAGCGAAGGGCTTTATTTTCTTATAGCACTGATATATTATATTACATTGGTAGATATAACATGTATTGTAATACTTCTGTACAGTTCAATCGTGGCCAGTCGAGTTGTTTAGCAGCTGAACTTTTATCGGAAAAGTTGAATCAGCAGTGTATACATGGGCTTTTATTCACTTGTTTTACAAGTTTATTGAATGCCTATGACAGACTGATTGTTAGTTTAAATGTATAGTTTTTCACTAACTGCACAAACGTGTTCAGTTGATGAAACTTAAGATATTATTGCTTATTATTTTGTCATCTGAACACGGCAAGATTTTTACGCGTGTTCACATAGGGAAATATATTATCGTGCCATATGTGGTATATTTTTTGAGTTTCAATAACTGGACACACGTGTCTTGTGTCCAGTTAGTGAATAGCCCGACATGTAGAGCTAAATAAAATGTTCATGAAAATGAATGATGTAGATAGTTTTTTTAGGGTTCCGTAGCCGAATGGCAAAAACGGAACCGTTATAGTTTCGTCAAGTTTGTCTGTCTGTCTGTCTTTCCGTCCGTATGTCACAGTCACTTTATATTGAAACTGTTAGTATTACACAGTTGAAACTTAGTTGGTAGATGTATCCTGTTAACCGTTTTACTTAGTGCGCGAATCTGACTGGAATTGGCCGTTTTTTTTTAAATTAATTCGACATAATACTAGCTGCTACTTTATTGAAGTCACGCCACACAAGTAAGGTACGATGAGGAATATATTAACCTTTCCTATAATTCAACTAAGAAAACAATTTCTTAGTTGAATTATGGGAAAAGTTTGCGCGCAACCAACTGTGACATGCAAATCTACGTTGTGACAACTAAACAGATTATAACAGTGTTGAATTGAAATATGGCAGTTGCCTACCGAAATCAAATGATTTTCCAGGTCCAGTCTGCAATGAAATCAAGGCGCAAAACAAGAAGTTTACACAGTTTACTTCTGGACGGCCAGGGTGTCTGGACCCATTCCTAGATGGCACTGTCTTTAGGTTTTTTGAAGAGAAAACAAACAATCAATCGAATCAAAATAAACATATTAACGTGTATAGCTAGTGCCATCCACGAAGGCGCGCGCCGTTCATATTTGATTGAAGAAAACGCGGGAAGTGAGTTGTGGCCAATATTAGAAAGATATATAGATATTTAATAATTATATATTTAAAAAAATATTTTTAAAAGCTTGCACACAAGTATAAACGATTAGGACGAATGGGGGCGCGCGTCTTCGGCCTTCGTGGATGGCACTATCTGTCTATATGTATACAATACATAACTTACCTATGATTGATGTCTAAAGGAAGTAGCTCTTACAATTTGGTGACTTGTAATTATGTGTGAGTAATGTACATATTTCATTTTGCAGACCAATATCATGGCAGGCAGAAGAGTGAAAAATACTTTACCTACTCAACTACCTAAATCATTTAAATCGGTCGAGCTATCTAAAAGGAGAACGGCCACACATATCTAGTAACAAATGATTTTTATACATTCATTAAATTCACTTGGTAGTGCAAGGGCCAAGTTAGGTTGGCCAGTCTGCTCCATTGACGACGACAGAATTTGTGGTGTGCGCGTCCGACGCTCTGGCCCAAGCACCGGACTTGTCGGGATTCGATTATCAGCCGAGCTCAAACAAAGTTAAAGCAGAAGTTCGACTGACTGAAGACACCATTTAGAATTCAATCACAACTGATAAAACCATGATCGAGTCTTTGGAGCATAAAATAAATACATTAAACTCTTATGATCGTAATCGATTTGGATCGTTGAGACACAGTTTTTAATAAATTAAGATTTTTCTACATTAGAGGAGAGGCTTTTTCCTGAATCTATTTGCTATACATAATAACTTATGATATTTTACTAAAACAATTTAATCAATTGGTTGGACAAATATTAGTTTACACGGACATCTTGCGCGTTATTCCAAATTCGTACGAATAAAGTAACTGTTATTTTTTATGTATTCTGTCTCATAATAAGAAGACAAGAAATACGATGAACAGTAATGAATCGTAAAACAATCGTATATAAATATATTTTTTCTTTATAACACCCGAATGGATATTTTACTAAGGTCTTTTAAATTATAATGCTAACCAGTGAGGCGTAGAATTGGACCCTCATCACTATCTAGAGGTAGTATGTTTTTTTACACAGGTTGATTTTTTGTAGCTTTAGGGAGAAAAAATAACACACCAATTTTATTTCACCAGCCGGACACCATTCCCAATCCCCACTTAGAGACATTTTAATGAATACCATAATGAAGGTTAATACCTTAAATGATTGAATAAAATGCTCGAGTTTATATAAGTAGACGCCTAAAGAATTGTTTAAGCTTAATGAACATATAATTACTTAGGAAGGTATATGACGTCTCTGACGTCGGTTGTAATACATATTTTAAAGTTTAGTGGTGAAAATACATAATTATACATACTATTCACAACACGAACTGCGAAAAACATTCTCAAATCATTAAAATAATTAAGTCACATATTTTTTTACAAAATTCGTGTATTGCACTTGGCCCACACACCACGCACTTGTTACCGGATTAGATTAAACCTGTTAACTGGGTGTTTGTCACTCTGCTTTATAATTTGAGTACCAATCATCAAATGTGGATTTAAAACCTAGATAATTTATAGTATCACAGATTTAAGGTAATGCTGTTCAAAAGCAAAAAAAATAAAAAATAAACTGCGTTCAAAAAAAAATTTGAAGAAAGTAGAAAAAGGGCTAAAAAGGTAAATAGAATACTGCTATTTGCAAGGGAGGTAAGTATTTTTTACTCCCTACAAAAACTGGTTTTATATATCACGTTTATTTATAGCTTTATGTAACGTTTACATTTATTCATCTTAATGAGTATAATCACATTTTTGAAAATTAATATCACAAGTTCAATTAATCGTGTACAACGGAACTGTTACATATCTATGATTGGTACCACGCTTGTAACATTAAAAGATAAAAAGATTCATTTCATGTCTGTTTGTATTGGTCTGTTTTCAATATATATCATGTATGTATTTACAAAAAAAAAAGTATTTAAGTATTATATCCGTTGTCTGGCACCCATAACACAAGCTTTGAGTAGCTTACTTTGGGGCTAGATGGCGATGTGTGGGAATGTCCAAAGGATATTTATTTATTTTATTTATTTAAGCTGTCAACTGGCATTCTGATATTATTAAACATCAGAGTATAATTACTCTGTTAATTATCTTTTTAAGTACGTTTTCAGTTAGGGCAATCACAAAATAGCTGAGTTATGGCAGACGGTATATGAAATTAAGGCTTAAGATGACATGTTATTAAAAAAAGGTGTTTCTAGCGTGTAGTTAATCCAACCGAGCTACCATCTATAAATTTTAGACACGTTGGACGCCGGCGCGGTGGTCACAGCAATTTCACAGGTCGTAAACTAAATGAACCTCAAATCCTGAGGCGCTGCACAGCCGATGAATAAAAGATACAAAATGAAACGAAAACTGTGACGTTTAAAATCTAGTATGATTTTAGTTTAGATAATTGAATCACTTCTATTAGATCAGTAGCATTCATTTTGAACAGAAATTGCCAAAAGGGCTTACATAGCAATGGTACTAAGGTACAAAAACATTACAATCAACGATAAAATAAAATACTTATATGTTTATTACGTGAATAAAATGAGATTTAATATCAATGGCATCTTACAATCATTGTTAATGTTAAAAAAGCTAAAATTATCGCATACATTCTAATAATGAACTGAATGGTATCCTTACAGTTAAAAAAATAAGGAATGCAGCCTTCTTGGTGATTCTGTTGCCTAAACATTTTTTTGTATAGGACCAACACCAAAATACATTATTTTTTACTTTTCTATACAAACTATCATCAGCCGATCGGCACTCTTGTATGGAAAAGTGTTTTTTTTTTTTGGGTTTACTATGTTGGTCCCATACAAAAAGTTGTATTATTTGGGCATCAGAAGTAGCCCCAAGAAGGAATGCAGTTAATTTTAATAGTCCCCATACATTGCAAATTATAGAATTCAATATTCTTAGAAAACTCACAAAACATGAAAAAAATACCGTAAAGAGTAGATATATCATGAAGGATATATTATAATCTGTCCGCACAATCTATTTGAATCCACAACAATAATTGTCCACAATAAGTCACACTCTGTTAAATATTGGACATTGCAAGTTCGTAGTATATTTAGACACCTCAAATCAATTAACCCGCATCACGGTTGACCACCATAACTTCGTAGGACTGCACGAAACCCTTCACAGCGGTTTCGAAATTGTTTTAACATCCTCATGAAAAACTTATAAATTGCTCCTAACACTTCAAAAGGGTAAGACAATTGTTAACTAACTCTAAAACGCAATTGACTTTGACGAGTCAGATAAAGTTTTGATTTTTTTGAAAGTTTTGCCAAAAATTAAGGTAAAAGGGATAAAGTACGCTGCGAAAAGAGTAAAGTAAGTTAATTTTGCTCTAAAAGTAAAGGATTTTAGTTTAATCGAGCAAATAAAATGTTATATTTTAGGGCTAGCTGTTGTCTTTACTAATATTATAAAGCTGAAAAGTTTGTTTATTTGTTTGAACGCGCTAATCTCAGAAACTAGTAGATGGATTTGATAAAATATTTTTGTGTCAGATTGATTATTTATTGAGGAAGGCTTTAGGCTATAACATCACGCTGTGACAGGTAAGGAGGGAGCAAACTCAAAACGCACTGACGAAGTCACGGGGGACCCTTAGTTCTTTAAGAAGTGAAATGTCTTGATTGAGTATCCTTAGTTCTGATCTAATATGTACTCTAATCTCAGCATTGCAAGCGACACAATCACAATTGACCCTCAAAATAAAATAAAAACAAGCAAGCTTCCTCCAGAAATGGTTAGCTAGTACAAAACATAGTATTTCGAATGTACTATTGAATCAATGTGACAAAAAATTTGCAACATAACCCGTAAAGTATGAAGGGAGCCACTTTAAAATGAGCAATTGAACAACTTTCTCATAGAAACATAATTCGAATATCGCGAAAAAATAATGATTTCCCATACTGAATCGCTCACGTAACCCGTCTGATTTCTATGGAGAGTCAATATTTTTTGGAATTATATCGATCCATTTTTCTAGGAGAAAGAAGTTGCCAATTCTAAGTAGCGCCCTTCCTTCTTTACGGGTTGTTTTGAAACATCTTGTGTAATAAAAACTCTATCTAAAAACACATTTTAACGTAGTCACAGTAACAACAGGACAATATTATTTCAGTAACTCATTACCCTTAAGTATGATGGAAATGTAGAGCAGACATATTTTTTTACTGATCGTTACTAACTGAAAGGTACACTTACACACGTTATGGTTTCATTCATTCGGCATAATGCCCTCGAGTTATGCAACAAGAGTAGCTCTGAATACTTTACGATAACGGCCATTTTTACTAACTTTCTGTGCGCAAACAATGAATTACGTATAATCATTGATATCGGTATCGGTCGGTATTGATAAAACTAATAATGTTACACAAGCTAAATCCAACCTACAAATTGTAAAAAATGGCGTGCCTCAAGGAAGTATTCTTGGGCCGTTATTATTTCTTATTTATATAAATGATCTCCCTCTTAGTATAAACCAAGAAATATTTTTATATGCAGACGATTCCACAGTAATTATTAAAGCGAAAGACTTGGAGACATATGAACTCACAATAAACGAAACATTTGAAAACATAGTTAATTGGATGACGGCAAATAAATTAAAAATTAATCTTGATAAAACCAAATTCGTTCAATTTCACTTACCACAGCAACAAAAACAAAACATTACTCTAAATTACAAAAACCATGTCATTGACGAAGTAGATAAAATTCGATTCCTAGGTGTCATAATATATAAAGGACTTAATTGGAAGCATCATGCTAACCACCTGTGCAGTAAGCTTTGTAGGTTTATTTATCCTGTAAGAAAACTAACCAAAACAATATCAAAAAAAGCTGCACTGACCTCATATCATATATAGCGTCCAACCTCCGGTATGGTATTATACATTGGGGCAATGCAGCTAACATACATTTATTACCCATATTTCGTATACAAAAAAAAATCATTAGAGCTATGCATGGTGTAAATCAGGGAGTCAGCTGCCGACCACTATTCGCAAAATTAAATATACTTAACCTTCCACCCCTTTATATTTTTCAAATATGCTTATTTGTTAAACGCTACCATCATCATTTCAAACATCAAGTAAATAAATATCACCGGAAAACAAAAAATAAAATCGTCATTTTGCCCGACTACTTATCTCGTACAAGTTTTTTAATAAAAGCGTATATTGCATGGCACCTAAAATATTTAATAATGATAAAATCAACATATAATAGTTACATATTTTTCTGAAATATTATTCATGATAGTTTACTATAAACTGTACAGTGATATATGCTATTTCAAATAAATGTTAATTACTATGAATGTGCTCTTCTGTTGGCAAATAATACAAAGTTTTAATATATTATTAGTACTATTGAAACAAGTTATTGTACGCCTTGAAGGCAAGTTATAGAGTTTCAATTAATTTAAGCTTAAGATCTGCTAAATGTACCTATTTCTTACCTATAACTACACAATAAATAATTGATTGATTGATTGATTGATCGGATTTAAATTAAATTAAATAGCGTGTGGCGTGGAGTAAGGGCAAACATTTTAATCAGTGATTTTACAGAGTATACAGAGTTGCCTTGACCTGATCATATTGTTCTAAAATGCTTTAACTGAGAGATATAGTAATTCAAAGTTATAATCCCTAAAAAATAAACATCAAAATCGCTAATTCGTTGTAGTAAATGACAATGTCAAGTTGTATGACTGGGACTGGACATATGTTTGCAATAGACTGCTGCTGCTCGATTTATTTGGTTAGAAAATAACAGTAAGTTTATTTTCCATTTTCATAAATTTTAAAAAACGTAAAAACCTACTTCAAAACCGAAATGCACTAAAAAGTCTTAATTAAACTCTTGACACTCTAAAGGAAAGGAAGCCATTTCAGGCAAACTATTTCATTTTGGCGTCGGTGCTCTGATAGTTGATGCTTAAAGGTCAAAGTGATGGTTAAGCATTAACTATCTGTATCTGTATTTTTTTTTTAAGTTCATTTTATTTCTTCATTTTAAGTGATTACAGGAAAGGGGGAGGGGGGAGTTGCACCTTATGACTGTGTTCTTTAAGAAGCTACAAATTACCCATCATAAGTTCCGTCATTATAATTACTGAACTCCTAAGCGTTAAGGAGTTCCACCATCAGCTCAGCTTTACAAGATGTTGGCTATCATACGTAAAAACATTAAGATTCTAGTAAATAAAAACTATATGTTCCTTTAAAACTTGAGGGTTTCCCTCTATTACACCAAGATCCCATAATCAGATCCCGAATTGGCAACCATGGGACTAACTAGAAGGTATACCCTCTAGGTAAGCGTTTTTTTTTCGAATCGGTCGACAATTACTGAGATATGATGTAACTTAGATCCAAAAAAACATGCAGTCAAATTGATATCCTTAGCATTTTTTTAAGTCAGTTAAAACCGTTTAGAATTGATAACTGGTTACTTAAAGGCATATCTTTAATGATTTGCTCCTACAACAGGTCCTTGTACAAGTATAGAGTCATGAAAGTTTCGACCATTTCCAACTGTCGAACACCAAATGACGCTCGGTAAAAGCTGAGGTATAATCGTTCGCGTTTTATATATGTGTATAATATGTATTTCAAGTTAAACTAAACTTGCATAGTGAACTCTATTCGTAACGGAAATTCTTGGTAAACGATATTCGCCGGAGGTGCGTTGCATTGTTAAGATAATGCTCCTCCGTTTAAAACATAAATTAAACAAAACTTACTTCCTTTTGCTTAATTTATAAATCTTTAATTATTTTATGCGGTCGGTAATGAATCACAAAAAAATATTAATATGTATTAGTCATACAAAAACGCAGTCACTATTTTTTAAAGCCGTGTTCAAGCATGGACAATTCTGAAATACGATAAATAAACCTACACGTAGTATTAAAAACATAATTAATATACTATATGTTATATTTTACGATACTAAAACGAAATAGTAGATTGTTATATAAGGGGAGAAAGTGACCCATTTTACTCTGAGATGTTTTTGGCGCTCGAACAGAGTGAGAGCGCTAATCATTGTTAAAAATATCGATCGATGTTTTCTAATTACAATTCATTGTGAAAAATATCAATCGATGTTTTCTCGCAGACAATAATAATAGAAAGAACGCAACCTTAACCTTGTCACCAAAACTACCACAGATTATGACAAATTTCAGGTTTAATTTTACCTTATGAGATAGCGCTATGAGTGACAGCTAAAGGTGGGAGTGAGTAAGAAGATTAATGAACAACAAAAGCGCGGCAATTCGCCTCCGCCTGCTTAATAATCTGTGCAATAATCGACCAAAATAAAAAATGGAATTGTCAAAGGCATACAAAATGTGACAATTTTAAATGAAAAAAATGACTTTGTATGGCGGGCAACCGAATATTATATTTGTAGATTTTAAATTGTTAAAAATTTTACCAGTTGTAATTTTCTAAAATAAGTGACCATTATAAACACACTTTTAATGTTAAGCTAATCTTAAAAATGCTTGTTCATTTTAATAATATGATGTGACTCAATTATCTTTAACTCCATGTCTAATCGTAGCAATTAAAACTAAATTACTTTCCACCCTAGGGATGGAAAAGCTATTTTCTACCCGTCTATCTTCACATGAAAGTTCAATTTTCCGAACAGAAGAGATGAAAAAGTTTTTTTATTATTATTTTATTTGTTAAAATAGTTTATGGAAATACATAAGTAACTGCCTAAATTATTCAGTCGTCGCAACAAGATAAAAATAAAAAGATATAGGTGAATATCCAAGTTATGCTAATTATCTGAATTATGCATTTTATTTTCATGAGAAGTGTATTCGCACTTACACCAATTGCTTTTATCGTCCGCTTGTGTCTCAAGATATTATTTATTTATTATTTTGATGAAGTTGCAAGGGCCATTTTCATGGTGAAATAATCTTTTTGAAGTTATTTATTTCATCGTCATCACGAAGCAAATTGGTAATACAAATGTCGAGCTTAATTTTATGTCTATAATATACACAAGAAAAAAAATTACCAAATACTAATCATGTCTTAATAAATAACATTGGTACACGATACGATACTGTGATAATAGTAGTTCCCATCTCAAGTTTGAGTAAAATTAGATTTTAAACATACAAGTTAATAATTAGTGCTTACAATGTGGCTATTGCATGGATCAAAACGTTAATATTTTCTCTAATAAAGTAAAAGTTGGAGCCTACCCCTATATATCATTCATTATATAGGGGTAGGTTATAGCAGAAACTGTCAAATGCTCAATTACAAAATCGACGCTTCTGTAGAAAATGATGATGTGAGAATAAAACTGTCATCAATGGAAACCACGCAAAGACCAATGTAAAAATAAAATACTCTACAAAGGCTAAACGACACAGCATTACTTCTTTAAATGAAGCGAAGTGTAAAGATAAGCCACTGTTCCTTGGATAGTTTTATAGTTCACAGCTGATTGTGTTCGGTTTCATATTTTTATCGAATGCACTGACTGTTTGCAACCGAGGGTTATCAAGAATAAATTATAAAGTTTTTAATCATTTATGAAGCATAACCATAACTCCTTTAAAAATCACGGTTTATACCCTTTATTTCTCATTATGAAACCTTTATTACACACATAAAATTATAGAATGGTGTTCTAAGTTACTTCAAAGTTTCAGTCATGCAAGAAAATTGTAACCGGAGCTTTTGACCTATGCACTTAATATTTTGATCTTTTCTACGATAGATAAGGATTTGTCGTTGTTTATAGTTCGTCGTTCAGTTCATTTACAAAAGCATGATTTAAAAAAAACTTTTTTCAACGTTTAATTTTACTAAGCAAAATGGCGTTATTTGAATAAATGTTTTTACTTATAAAATGATTTACTTTGGAATTCACCATTCCCATGCTTAAGCAACCCTACGCGCAGTTCTTAAGCTAGACTCGAATGCAAAACCATTCTTGTGTCTAAATATTGAAGACTATATGAAAAGTAAATATTAGTTTCAGACAGGGAAGATATAAGAGGCTTTGTTGACTTCATTTCCGAATACAAACTAGATTTAAGCTAACACAACGTTTGCAGGAGAAATTAACTGGCAAATCTTATGTTAACTTAGTGCTAAGTGTTGGGTTTTGTTTTGCGATTGTATAAAACGAATTGACGCTACCTAATAATGTTATTTAGGACCGATTTTTCAAACGTCAGATAAACATTTAGCATACTGAAAACGTTATTAAAATAATATTTTCTTAAATTATTGCTTACAAAAACGTAATGTTTCCATTAAACCATATTGTATTTTATTCGACAAATATTTATTATCTGGCTTTTGAAAAATCACGCCTTTATGGTATTAAAATTATCGGCACCCACAATTAAAATGCAAAGTTTCATGATTTAGTAATAAAAACGGTATCTTATTTTGTTATTAAGTTTTGCTGGTGATATTGATTTACTCGTATCTTTGGTAAATTATATGTTAATAGCAAAGGGTGTTGTTTATTTTATTATTCAAGTTTGATTCTTCTAACAACTAAAATAAACAAATTGTGCAATGTACTATCAAAGAATCATCATTAAATACTATTTATTGAAGCGCAAGTACTTAGATTTGTTTACCTTTGTTTTCTTAAATTTTTATAGAAAATTTATATTTTAATGCGAATACGTTTTGTACCGGAACTTTTGGTTTTAAATTGAATACACTTTTTATTTTATTTGTATTACTCCGTTTTTAAGTAATTAATTAAAACACCTCAAAAATAGTTTTAAAAAGGTTTCATCAAAAAATATGAAATTTTTCGAACTCCAAAAACTTTCGCCACTCGTCACAAACTTTGTGAGAACTAGACAAATTAATAAAAAATATCTATAATGTACACAAAAATAATATAATAAATCTACTTACGTTAGTCGTTTTCGTGTTACTTTTAGCAGCTTCGGCACATACTCTGAGCTTTGTTGCCCGTCGTGAAATGCGACTGGGCGGGCGGTTTCCGAGCTTATAAGCGCGTAGAGCTGCCAACGAATAGAGCGTGCGTGGGCCTTTCTGACGATATAAGTACTTGTCAACTGTGGCCGCTGATAAGTCCGGTTCAAAGGTGCTGTGGTAAATTAGGTGGTGTAGAAATAAGATAGTTTTATGAAAACTGTGGGAAGATATAAAAAGATGCAGTTACTGACTGATATAATAGTGGCTTTTAAGAAAAAAAATGTATCAGTATTTGGGCAGTCTTTTCTTAAAACAATTGGTAAATTGAAGAACATTTGCTAAGCTTTAAATCAGTATCAGTATAATTTCATAAAGATGAAATAAGAAACCAAAAACTTGCGCACGGGCGGGACTCGAACCAGCAACTTTCTGGGTAACCGGGCCAAACGCTCTACCATTTAAGCTACTGTGCTCTCGGTCCGACCTTGCGAAATTTGTGGTCTCTTACGTCCACCATCAACCATCTACGACCATCTTTATCCACTATTCTGAACCATCAATATTATTTTTGAGATGGAGAAGGTGTCAGGTGGCGTCAGGTGCTATTTAAATTCCAAGTTTACAATATTTAGCTCTTATGAGATGAGTGTGTCAACGTTCCTTTTCTACATACAATATATTAGGAAGTAAAAAACATTCAAAGTTGCTTTGAAAGACACGTAAGCATACAAAAGGTTTCAAGTCGCCTCTTTAAAATTCGTAGCTCTATGTTCCCGCCCAACTTTGACCAACCACTCGCAACAGAGATTGCGGCTGAAGGAACGAGATAGCTGCGTGCTTTATACACCCATCTCTCTCGCTCACAAACTTGATTAGGGCTGTCAAATAAGTGAAAAGTTACGAGCGTTGACGAAAATAGTATCTTCTGTATGACAAGTACAAGTTTGGATACACTTCAATAGTTTGATGGAGATGACTTTAATTGTTTGGTACATTCATTGATTTACACAAAGATTTGATGCACTTGGCTTAAAGTTTGATAAAATCGATTAAGTAAAATCCTTTACCCTATTAGCGAAATTACGGCTTGTTGAAAAAAAAACTTGGCTCTGCATGAGAACTTCTAACTTTCAAAAACTTGGAGCCGTATAAGGATTACCTAAGGAAGATTAGACTCGACAGCGTTATAGCAGAACCGGTATAAGTTTTAGTACTTCCTTAACTTTTTGTCGACATTTCTGGTTCTGTAGCACCGTAACACAACTTTTTAGCTAATCTTCTTCAGGACCTCAGTTCTCGTGCATTTCGCATTGGAAATGACCAATCGAATTACATTTTACAAACAAAAAGTATTTAAGTATTATATCCGTTGTCTGGCACCCATAACACAAGTTTTGAGTAGCTTACTTTGGGACTAGATGGCGATGTGTGGGAATGTCCAAAAGATATTGAAAAAAAAATATATATTTAATTATTTTTTTAGGAATAAAAATAACGTGGAATCTAATTGCCACACTGTAAAAATCGACTTAAGTGAGAATCGGGGCCCAGGATCAGAGAAATAAATAACGTGATGTTGTCAAGTTTCATTTCCTTTATTTTCAAAATCTTTTACCATGTTTATCAGCCCTAAAGGTCTCAATCAAATAATTGAAGGTGCAATCAGTTGATTGTGTGTTTTCAGTGGTTTATTACACGAGAGCCGTCGAAGCCTTTTAATTACACACATGTACTAACTTGTGGGGAGAACGCGCCACTTTTATCAGCCTTTATCTGTGTTTAGAAACAGGCTTTATTAAAGCTTAATATTATTTTTGCACTAGATACATTTTGTATCAAGCTTAAGAATGGTGGATGTAGGTACCTACACAAACTTTCCAACAATCCGCTTTAATATATAATTAATTTAATCTTTATGGCATTCCCTACCAGGCATACCTTTGGGCTAAGCAGAAATGATTGATGATTATTTGTAAAGCAGATAGTTCTTAGGAGCGTTTTAGTTTAAAAAATACTTATTACATACCATGAACTTCTACGAAGGACAGAGTAAAATAACTTCATATTTGCTGCAGTTGCTTTGCTACGGAATATTTAATTTTATCATTCACTGCAGGCAGCAAAGCCCCATACGATAGTACATAGACAAGCATACATATAATAACAATATTAACAAACAAAAGAAACACTATTATGCTGGCGTAGTGTTGTGCATCTTGGTGTCCGGTAACTGTCCGCGAAACCGACGATACAAAACACCCTTCAGCCAAAATTCTGCTATCATGAAGCTGTTCGGTCTAAAACCTCACCACAAACGTATTGAAATTCAAAAATGAGTATAGACTAACTAATATACATTATGCTATTTTAATTAACAGCCTTTAGGCCGATCGCTAGCTTTGATCTACCAACAAACTTTGGTAGAACAGTGTAGAGTTTAATGGTTTTGAACGTAGCTGTCAATGTCATCTTTGACATCCCGCGAATTCATGTGTCATCGTGTGTGAGGATCTATGTTTTGTAATGGATACGTATCAGCAATAAAAGCAAGACTTGATTAAATTCGATGGTGTTATTATTCTACAAACTACATTTTGGCGACGAGAATTGCGTACGACGCGTGTAAATACAAAAATGGACAGGGGAGAGTATTCCCTCGGCGCTGCCGGCCCGCACTTCAACCCGTTTTGTGAGCCGTCGATGCTTGCCGACAATTGGAAAGTTTGGGTGAGAAATTTCCAGTATTACATAGATGGGCAAATAGGGCTCAGCGACAAACAGAAAGTTAGTAGATTGTTGCATCAAGCAGGGTCTGATGTGCAAGAGATTTACGAAGTTTTGGAAAACGATGAGGCGGAAGGTGCCAATGAGTATGAAAGGTGTCTTAACAGACTTCGGTGCTACTTCGAACCAGAAAAGAATACTGTTTACGAGAGGCAGAAATTTCGTAACATAACAATGATTAATGGCGAAAGTTTAGATCAGTTTTCAATAAGATTAAGGAAACAAGCTAGTTACTGTGACTTTAGTAACGTGGATGAGGTTATAAGAGACCAAATTGTAGAAAAAGTTGAAAATATAGATTTGAAGAGAAAGTTCATAAAGAAAGGAAAGGATCTTACTTTAAAAGTGTTATTAGAGATTGGCAGATTGCATCAGCTGGAAAATTTTGCAGTCAAGGAGCCTACAACTAGTAATAATAGTACTAGTGAAGAGGTAAACCACCTGTCAATGAAATGTTACAGATGTGGTAGGTCTGGCCACATAGCTAAAAGTAGTATGTGCCCAGCGCAGAACGAGAAATGCTCTAAATGCGGAATTAAAGGACACTTCAAGAATGTATGTAAAACACAAATGAGGAAAGAAAGAAACTATGAGTCAGGTAAGAAAACAGAAAGAAAGAAGAAGAAGAAAATAGTGAGATATGTTGTTGAAGAAGGTTCGAGCAGCGAGTCAGACTATGAAGAAAATTTAGAATGTGAAGGAGATGCTTCTTCAGAGTGTGTAAATGTGAATTCAGTCTTTAGTGTTGTGAGAAAGAATAGTTCATATAAAATTGTCATAAATGGCAAACCATTTGATTTTATTGTGGACTCGGGTGCTTCAGTGAACATAATTGATAAAAATACTTACTTCAATTTATGTAGAGACATTAAGCTTAACAAGTGTACTGAAAAATATTTTACTTATGGAGATAAGGAGTTGCCAACTTTAGGTATGTTTTATACAAACTTATTCTGTCCAGAAACAAATATAAATGCTTTTGTAAAAATTTCTGTATTTGATGGTACTGGTCCATGTTTGTTGAGTAGAGATACATCTGAAAAACTTAATTTGTTAAGAGTAGGACCTGAATGCGTCATGCATATTGAAAATTTTGACAAATCTAAAATTTTGACATTGTATCTAAAATTGTTTACAGGCATTGGTAAATTGAAAAACTTTAAGTTAAAAATTCATTTAGATCCGAACATACCGTTAGTAGCTCAACCTGCCAGACGACTTCCATTTAACATGAGGGACATTGAAAAAGACTTAATTACTGAATTACTTGACAGTGACATCATAGAGCCTGTTTCAGGCCCAACTCCTTGTGTGTCTCCTACACATATTGTAAGGAAGAAGGAACCAGGAAAATATAGGCTTGTGGTGGACATGAGACGCGCTAATGAAGCAGTTCTTAGGGAACATGTACCACTACCTACCTTTGAAGAGCTGTTAGCCGACCTGAATGGATGTAAATACTTCTCTGCAATTGACATCAAATGGGGCTTCCATCAAGTCGAGTTTGATGAAGAGTCAAGAAATATAACTGTGTTCAATTGCAGCCTCGGACTTTACAGATACAAAAGATTATTCTTTGGTATCAGATGTGCTCCTGAAATCTTCCAACGCATAGTGTCACAGTTGCTGCAAGGTATAGAAGGTGTTGCCAACTCACAAGACGATATCAGGATTGGAGGAAGGACCAAAGAAGAACATGACAGAAGACTAAAACAAGTACTGAACAGACTTCAAGAAAATGGCATTACTTTGAATAAAGACAAATGTGTATTTGGTGTTACTGAAATGAATTTCTTGGGTCACAGATTATCAGCAGACGGCATTAAACCAACAAGAGCCAGTAAGGAGGTAATCCAAGAATTCAGAGCTCCACGTACCATAGAAGAAGTAAGAAGCTTCTTGGGACTTGTGAATTTTTCAGCCAGATTTATTCCCAATTTTAGCACCATAACAGAACCATTAAGAAAATTAACTAAAAAGGACGCAGATTTTGTTTGGAACCAAGAACAACAAGAGGCATTTCAGCATCTAAAAGATATTATATCTAGAGCACCTGCATTAGGATTCTATGATAAGGATGCTGAAACATATTTGATTACAGATGCCAGTCCAGTTGGTGTAGCTGCAGTGTTATTACAGAAGCAAAACCTTAATAATCAGAACCAACCTGTCATTATTAAATATGCCAGCAGAGCACTTACTGATACTGAAAGGAGATACTCACAGACTGAAAAAGAGGCTTTGGCTATTGTATGGGCATGTGAAAATCTATACATGTACTTACTTGGTAAAAAGTTCCACATTATTTCTGATCATAAACCACTTGAGACTATTTATTCCAAAAGATCAACTATGCCTAGTGCACGGATACAGCGATGGGTGCTACGCTTACAACCTTACACATTTAGTGTAATATACAAACCAGGCAAGAACAATATTGCTGATTCCTTATCTAGGCTATTGGACACTAACAATAAATCTTCAGATAAGGAAGACATTGAAGACAGTTATCTGTTAGCAACAATTAGTGAGAACACCCCTGCTGCAGTGACTGTTGAGGAGGTAAGAAAAGAAACATTGAAAGATGAGCAATTAGAAAGTTTAAAGAAAGCTGTAAGGAATGATGTATGGCCAAAAGATTTGAAAAGGTATGAAATAATGAAATCTGAATTATGTGAAGTTGATGACATTCTACTTAGAGGTACGAGGCTCATTATACCTAAATCATTAATTGTCAAAATACTTCATATTGGACATGAAGGACATTTATCCGCTAATAGCATGAAAGCAAAATTACGTTGCAGTGTATGGTGGCAAACAATGGACAAAGACATAGAACATTGGGCAGAAACATGTACAGGATGCAGACTTGTTCGAAAAACAACACCACCAGAACCAATAGTTTCTACGGAATTACCATCAAGAGTATGGGAGCTGGTAGCAATAGATTACTTAGGACCACTACCCTCAGGTCACTACCTGCTCGTAATAATTGATTACTACAGTAGATATTATGACGTAGAAGTCACAAAAGGGCCAATAGCAGAAAATACAACTAGAATTTTAAAACCTATAATTGCTCGTGAAGGTGTCATGGATACCCTAGTTTGCGATAACGGTCCAGCTTTTCGTGATGAAGGATTTAGAAAGTTTTTAGAGTCATATGGAATCAATTTGAGGCATACCACACCACTTTGGCCTCAAGCTAATGGGGAAGTAGAAAGACAAAATAGAAGCATACTTCGGAGGCTTAGAATAGCACAAGCTTTAAAACTAAATTGGAGAGATGAACTATAAGCTTAT
This sequence comes from Pyrausta purpuralis, assembly GCA_963924145.1. NCBI lineage: Eukaryota > Metazoa > Arthropoda > Insecta > Lepidoptera > Crambidae > Pyrausta > Pyrausta purpuralis. The sequence continues at coordinate 30,403,853 of OZ001643.1, forward strand.
CATTCTGCTTACCGTACTACCCCACATACCACCACTGGTGTTCCTCCAGAAGAACTATTTAGAGGAAGAGTAATAAAAACTAAGTTACCAGATATGAAGCTCAAGATTCAGTATGAAGATGAAGAAGTAAGGGATAAAGATAGATACCAAAAACAACAAAAGAAGGAATATGCAGATAAAAGGAGGCAGGCTACAGAATCGGATTTATGCCAAGGAGATAGAGTGCTGATCAGACAGCAAAGAGAGAATAAACTGTCTTCACCATTTTCCCCAATAGAACATACAGTATTGTGGAAGAAAGGGAACTCTGTTGCAGTAGAATCTCCAGATGGAAAAGTTATAAGAAGAAATTCGTCCTATTTTCAACGCATTAAAGAAAGAGACTTAAGCAGATTTGGCACGGACAAAGATAATCAATTTACAGAGAAAAATAAAGAAACATTAAGAGAAGAAGGAAATGGGGGTACAAGGAAGTTAATACAAGGAAAGGAAAGGTCGTGGAAAAAACAAGAAGGACAAGCTGAAAAAAGAAGACACACAACAACGGATTTGACTTAAACTTCAACTGCGGATGTTACTTTACCGGCCACAGACATAACTGAAACTGACTTTGACTTAGCTCGGACTAGACAACTTGAAACAAGGACCAAAAGGCAGATTAGAGCTCCAGCTCAGTACAAGGACTTTATCATGACACTAATTTTGGATTGTTTAAGTTTTAATAACTAAATTGTATGTTGTATGTATATTTGATTTTTGAAAAAGAATGTTATTACTTTATTGAAATAAGCTCTATTGTTTCAAAGTACATGTTTGTATTATTTTAAGTTTAGTGTTTTTCAATGGGTCTATGTAGAAGCATTATAAAGTTGTGTTTCATTTAAATAAGGAAAATGAGATGTAGAGTTTAATGGTTTTGAACGTAGCTGTCAATGTCATCTTTGACATCCCGCGAATTCATGTGTCATCGTGTGTGAGGATCTATGTTTTGTAATGGATACGTATCAGCAATAAAAGCAAGACTTGATTAAATTCGATGGTGTTATTATTCTACAAACTACAAACAGTATAATTAATCATAAACATAAATTTTACCACGTGTAACCTTTGTTTTTCTTGTATGCCGAATAGAGTCAGTAGATATTCCGTTTCCGTTCATTGGTAAATTGGACTGCACCAAGCTGCTATAATTTTAAGTTTCGTTGTTTGACTTAATCCTATGTCAGCTTCAGCGTAGCGTAGCAGAAGCCATTTAAAATAATAATACCTCTTATTGTCAAACAAACCCATACCTAATCATAATCGGACCTTCACTGTTGAATTAGATCACTTCCATAGTTTTGTTAACTGTTTGGTTAAAGCCTTTTTAGGGTTCCGTAGCTGAATGGGTTTCTTCCGGCGTTTCTTCTCAGCACTTGCCAAATTGTCTGTGTCTTGTCTCGAAGCGCTAGTAGGGCCCAAAAGATAAGGAGACATGTTCTAGCCCCATACGGGCCAAAATTGATTGATATTACACTAATTATTGACATTCATAAGTGGCATTTTGTGTCCTAAATTGAATAAATTATGTTTGATTTTGATTTTTTTGATTTTGATGGCAAAAAACAGAACCCTTATAGTTTCATTCATAAAGATGAAATAAGAAACCAAAAATATGCGCACGGACGGGACTTGAACCAGCAACCTTTTGGCAAACCGGGCCAAAAGGTTGCTGGTTCAAGTCCCGTCCGTGCGCATATTTTTGGTTTCTTATTTCATCTTTATGAATAAAAAATATGACACTGTGAGTGTTAAAAACATTCTAAATCCTTATAGTTTCGTCAAGTCTGTCTGACTGTCCGTCCGTATATCACAGCCACTTTATTCTGAAACTATAAGCACCACACGTTTGGACGGAATCGAAATAGTAGGTTTTGAGATATAGCACATTTTTAACAACCGCGAACATAACTTTGTCCTTCATACAAACACTATGAAAATCAAAGTTATATTTGCTCTCAACAAAATATTGTATTTATATATTTTAGCTTAGTGGAAGTAGGTGGATTCCCTAATTTAGTTAAATATGGCACGGAACCCTCAGTGCGCGAATACGACCCGCACTAATATAAAAATTAACTCACAAAATAAAAGAGCTGTTTTATGATTAACATCTTGCTAAATGAGTGTTAAAGAAGATAATTTGAAATGAAAGCGGCATTTGCCATAACGTTCACGCTAACGGCAGAATACCCGAATTTCATAATTTAAATCTGGATCTAAAAGTGTCATTTCTAAAACTTTTGCTAGACAATTACCATGCATTACTCGAGGGAAACCGACGAAGTAAATATAAGCACGATTTAAATCCAAAAGGTTTTCTAGCCGTGGATTTTAGATAAGCATTATTTTTAAAGTTAAGTTTCTAAATTAGTCATGATTCACAACTTTATTTTGCAACTTTATAATAGTCCCGTGAGATGAGACTCGTATGTATACCATAATTATGATTTTAATTAATTAGTTGAGGGATTTTCATTGATGGCTGAACGACATTTTTAGGGTTCCGTAGTCCAACATGGAACCCTTATAGTTTCGCCATGTCCATCTATTTAAATCTTGCTAAACCCATCGTGTCGTTCAAAAGGTCTTTAAAAAATATTGTGAGTTTGCTCAAATCATTTTTGATAAAGTGTCCTTTTTCCGTAACATTCAGTTTAAAATGGTAAATTTTTGTGAGCGTCCAATGTCTCCCTCTCCCAACTAAATGGTAGTAGCTGAATACTTAAAATAAATCGCAACCCTATATACGATGAATTTCGAAGAAAAACTATCACTGGTACAAGATAAGTAATTAAATGAAAGAGTTGTAGTTCATAAACTGAAAGCTAAAAAAAATTCCATTTTTCTGCAAAACACGTTAGTAAATGAAAATGAAACTGTCGGTTGTAAAGTACTAAAGCCGTGAGTCATCCTCATAAAAAAACAACAGGTTTTGTCTCAAAATTAAGAATATTTTATTTTGTAAAGGGAATCGAATCCTTATTATACGGCTCTCTTTATCATGTTTTACAGATAATTTTAGGGCCATATAAGTGCCTCTATACATAGTAGATACGGAACCGGAAATGCTCGAGTCCGAGTCGCACTTGGCCAGTTTTTAGTAATAGCACAGATTATTAAATAGTCACAAGTTACTTGAAATATCGTTTTATCACCATAAACGGAAGATTTGGTACAAAAAAAACCATAATACCTATAAAGGTATTTCGCGTACGAATTTTCTATACTATTAAATCATCGTGGTGTTTGATGTATTTTACTTTTAACTTAGTATGTGATGTCTTCAAATGAAACTACAACGCTTATACCTCAATAAGTTTAGTATGTGAATGCCACACTCTGTTAGTCACGTCACGTTATAACGCAATTTACGTAATACACAAATAAAAACTTTTTTAAATTTTAAGCGACACAGAAATCCATTATCGTCTATTAGATTATCGTATAAATATTTACGTTGAATGCCCTTTGGAGATGGCCTCAAAAATGTTTAATGAAACCCAAGAGAGCTACGAGGAAAGTACTTTTGTGTAAGAATTTATTGGGCTAAGATTTATCAATATTTAAACGTCTAGTATAAAATAAAAATATTTACTACAAATCGGTAAAAAAGCACTCGTAGAACAAATGCGTAAGCATTTTATTTTTAAAGTTAGGTTTGAGCACTATATATAAATAAAGATTGAGGATGCTATTTTTATTAACAAATGATTAAATTATTATTTGATGTTTTTTTTAAAAAAACTGTAAGAATAGCCTGTCAGCAAAAATATTATTTCCTAGTTAAGACAGAAAATTGAGTTAGTGCACATTTTCAAGTTCTAGGTGACAAGTGCAGTCGTCACTAGTCGAGCCCTTTGTTAATACATTTGAATTTATTTGACATTTAATTACTAAACCATCGGTTGAGCAACATTTTTGACATTTCACGTCGACAATTTAAATTTTCTGATTTACTGTGTCATCATTTTTTTAAATAATGTATTTTTTTAAGCTTCATAGAAAAAATCTTTTCATGCAATAAATACATGAAAAAAACAATTTTTTCCCAGCATTGTCTATGCGAAATGTCAAAAATTTTGCTTCAAACTACACCCGCAGCGACCATAATTAACTTTACTGTATATAACTGTCATAATCGTCGCTATTGAGCGACGTTTCCGGAGTCCTCGTAACAGCTTTCCTCCGGGAGTTGACTATCTCTATCAGATCCACCTTCTGCATGGTAACCCTGACTAAATCCTTCAATATCTTCCTTATATCATTGTCTTGCGAGATCAGGTTTTTTATCTTCTCCTTCGTCAGCCCCATGCCTCTTCTAGCCATCGGCATTTGCATGTTTATGGGCACGTTGAGTTTATTTTTCCGTCCTCGTTGCATGATTTGAGGCTGTACGGGGAGCATAGGCTGCCTGTTCTGAGTTTGAATCGGCTGTAAGTTCTGCAGTGGCTCCATCTGTCTTCCGAAAAACGACTGCTGATTTCCGCACTCGTTTCCACAGCTCATGCTACAGCACATCTTTGGGAATGGACATTCCGGCTGTGGAGGGGTCTCTGGTGCTGACCTGACTACCGGTGGAGGTGCATCATCTTTGGATTTGTGGTTGCAGTCTTTGTAGTAGAGAAGGTTCTCGATGCTCTCATCCGACGATGATATGTGCTTGCGAGATACCACCAGCGAGTGAAGGTTCATTGCTATCTGAAACAACAATTTGAATTTAGAAACACTAATCCTCAGGGTATATGCGTTTGGGGTTAGAGGGAGTATTTGTTTTTAAACAAAAGAATGTATCGTTATGTTTGCTATGTAAGTTCAGCTTTAGATCATGAACGATATCATGGAATATAGTAATATTAGAAAACAATGACTAACCAAAGTCCTATTGGGCATTATTTAGGTACACTGAAACGAGAAGTTTAGTTATGTGTTCCTTTTAGAGAAAAAAATCTAACTCGTGGCTTACTAAAAGCACTTGCGTTAAACTCTTCTGCAAAGTTTTTTATCACAGCACCTTCTTCCTGACAACACAAAGAAAAGCTTTTAATATATCTAAATATCTAATAAATAAGTAATGTAACTCACCAGAAGCAAGAGTCTCATTATTTCAGCCCATAAGAACCTCGTAAAAGGTTGGCGCGTGCGTTATCGCAACATACGCGCGGAAGTAGTCGCAAACATGTTTAAAAATAGGCTCAAAACAATCAGCTTAGCACGTACAGGATGTGGTGTCAATAAGGTTAGGTCTATTAATTATTAGAATAGTCCAATTCGACCGGTGTATGTGATATCGACAGAATTTGATATATTTTTTTGTATGTTGAACTATTAAGGCTTCCTAACCTGTGTGCAAAAGGAGATGGAAACGATTACATACAAATTTTGGCCAGGATGTAATAAGATGAAAATAGTGTCAATTAATAGCTTAATACTTAGTAGACCTACACTGAAAATTCTGTGTTTTTTGACAATCTGAGAGCCAAAAAATTAGGGGTTTAGTTAAAGTGAGATTATGTAACAAACAGCTGATTTCTGAACAGCAAAGGATATTTTAACGTTAGCAGTTACATGTAGGCCACAAAATAGACGACAGCGGGCGAGGCTGCTGGCGAATCCGTAAAACAAAGCAATGGTCGGCGAAAAAACAAGTTATTATGGAGAAAAAGAACTCAAAACGCATACGCACAAGACGAAAAATATGAAACGAGTGATCCGTAGATTATTTGTCACGGCAGCTGTCAGTATCAGTGCACAGACAAAAAATGTAAGAATCGATTTTATTTAATTAAGCAATCATGTTTCATTCCACTTACATTCAATTCAATTACAATTTAAAATATATGTTTTATGAGCTAAAATAGTTTTAAATATTTATTTTAACGTAATTAATTATAATTTTGGGTTTGTCGTCACGAATAGAGCAAAAATGATTCTTTTTTTAAAAATGTGTGATCGCATTAACTCAAATCGATATTTCATGTAATCGATAATGTAGTGAATTTTTAAAAGCTTGTTATTCATAATGCTCAGTTTCCATAAAGAGAAATAGGCTGATTTTTGGTATTTTAGGATGGAAAAATATGCCCATTTTTTTAAACCATAAATCAACTAGTTACGTTTAGGGCCCAGCAGTTACCATCTCCTTTCGTAAGTGCATGTATGTTTGTCTCAAGATTTCTCGAAAACGAGAAGTTATGGCAAGATCATTATTTTTAGAGCAATCAGGTAAGTATAGTTAAACTTAGGGCGGTACTGTGAAAATTTTATCAAAATCTGATCAAAAAATTTTAAGACATGTATGAGTAACAAAAATCATTCATTAAAAAAAATATTTTAAATAAAATAACAGCCTTAAATAATGACTAAAAGCTTAACATATTTTTTGACAGTTTTTTAGGCGGTTATATATTTTAAATTACTATCTTTATTGAATAAGTCGGTTTAAATGAATAAGTTAGAAGTGATATAGTATTTACGTTTACTTGATGCATGTGTTTTTTTATTACTTTCTAACAGCAAGAAACTCTGCGGATGCAGCTGGCTTGGTATAGAAGCAGCGACGGGAAAAGTAGCCTGCCAGTGAACAAATATTTATTTTAAGCACGGAACAGAGGATTAGCCGCCCCAGTCCCGGTTTATGGCTATTATCCTATTCGGGGCCCAGACAAAGCTAACAGTAAAAATCATGAAAATCGATCCAAACATTCTCAAGTTATAAATGGTATAACTTACACGACTTTATTTTATGTATATGTTACAGGAAATGTATCAATTATAGAAATTTCATGCAACTTCTAGGAAATGAATACTGTTCCGAAGCTTTTAAGGAAATGTATATAATATTGATTTAGTAAAGTAAAGTTACCCTGTAACGTCCCACTGCTGGGCTAAGGCCTTACCTCAACTATGAGGTAGTTCAAGTCATACTCAACCACATGGGCTCAGGGCGGGTTGGTGGAGGGTTGTTTGCAAGGCAAGCGACTAACCCTGCTGTCATATGTTATCAATCCGCCCATCAGGCCTCTGACTAGGCTTAACGACTAATATCAACCGATATTAGCTGAGACCAACCGCATAATGTGCCTACCAAAGCACGGAGATGCTCGTGATATACGTCAATTATATGGTCGGAATGGTCACACATCCAAACACGACCGCGCCGTAGGTTGCTTCACTTCGGTATCACTACCAAAGCGCAGCTACCACTGCGCTACGAGCACTTGTGTTAAGACACAGGGTTGTTACTCATTTATCCCCAGCTGCCCTGACTTGCAGCTTATAAATACTCTAAAAGAAAAACTTTGTGAACTAAACTAATGATAAGTAACATAGGTTTAAGCCAATTGTTACTAACACATAATATGGATTCGGTCTGAAATAAAAGATTTTTAATGTAATTTAATTAATACTGTGCGTGGGAAAATTTTCAGTCTGAAAGTTGTTGAGGTTTGTTGTAATCTGGAATCAATGAAGTAATAAAACCGATAGTGATAGGTCCACTTCATTATGCTCATATCAGTGCAGTAAACACTTACAGGCATAATCAATTGCCGGTAATGAGTTTCCTGATCGAAAGATAGATATAATGTGATCAACATGATTGACTTTCTACCGGCTTCTGTTCTTCAAAATTCATTGTGCTTATTATGAAAACACCCTTGACCTGTTACGTAGAGCATTGTGAAAAATGGAAAACCGTGTGCAAAATTTTCATCCATTTGGTATTTGGCCTAAAATCATAAATGATTTGTGATTTGATTTGTAAAAAAAGGAATGATCAAAACCATATTTTACAATCATTTATGCCTTTTATTACTGTCATAGTCTTAAAAAAGGTAGAGACTGGAAGATAATGGCCCGTAATCAAATAACATCACATTATATGAAGGTCGTCATCGATTAACTTACAAAAAAATACAACGATCACTTGATCAAGCTAGGATTTTATGTCAAATTCATATTTTTTGGCGTTTTTCGTTAGCAGAATGATAATAAATCATTAAAATACTTTATTGCACACCATAACCATAATAATTACACAAGTTTTTTTTTATATATTTGCTATTAGTACAATTTAGGCGGACTTATTGCTTGAAGCAATTTCTACCAGATAACCTTCAGGTAAGGAAAATCATTAAGAATGGAAAAAGAGGCATCATATTGGAATTGATAGCGAGCGATTTTTTTCTTAACATCATGACCTCATCTAAATTTTATTGCCGTATCTAAAGCTCAAAACTGACAAAATTGTGAACGCGAGCACTTAGGGGTAACATAACAAATAACAAGATCTTGAAACTTTATGTCAAGATTCAGTTTCCAAAAATAAGGATGGGCAAATATACTAGATAACCTTTCTGGCTTAGTATTCACTACATAGTTACGTCGGAAAATTAAGCTAGTTTTTGGGGAGATATAATTTTGCACGTTCAATTCATATGTTACATAATACATAAATTTGGTGTGATATGTTAGGCACTACCACGTCATTAAAAAATAATCAAGTTTATAATTACACTAAAATTGGATTTGGAACTTCATTTTTCTGAATCTGCACATGAAATAAAACAAAACATGTAATTTATTAATTGAATGTATTTAATCAGAATCATATTTATAAAAAACGATGTTCTAATATAATCCTCCATCGGTTGACCAAACCTTTCATCTTTGAACAGACTTCTGGTATATTGGATAGCATAAAACATTTTGCCCAAGCTATTTACAATGCGATTGAAAACGCCGAAACATGAACAATGAACATGAAATAATGTTACAACACAACCCTGCATTATTCCATCGTTGAAAAAGGTAATGAATTCCGACCACTTCATTTGTGTATCGCCTACACATTCATTTTCTAAATGCGACCCTCATATTCGAACGATAAATAAAGGGTAAATAGGAATTGTAAATAATACCTGCTTTTTCTACAAGACCGTAACACCCACGGGAATGTTTATTTTAGACATTGTTGTTTTTAACTGATAATTAAAGGATTTCTAAGTAGAAATTAACGGTTTGTGAACTAACTTTTTCGTTGCTAGATTTATATTTATAATTCGTTTGAGTATCTGTACTTGATACAACTTCTAAAAAATAAATACACAAGTGCAGCAATTTTTTTAGTTTTTTTATACATAGACGAATAATTACACCAATCTATAAGCAAGCATGTAAGCGAAATAGTGGTTAATAATGTCCGTATTGCAGCATTATATCAGCATTATTTCAGTACACTGATCATCTTATGTCGCTGAACACTTTGAAAAAAGTGGCCAGTATTCTTATTTGCAAGAAAATTCTAAGTAAAACGAAGTTATTGCTACTTTCAATTAGTAAAATGGCTTAAAGCTGGGCATCCTTAACAAAATGAAGCGGCACTTCATGCCTGGACAACTTTTGACTCTTTATAAAGCGCAAGTCCATTGCTGTATAGAGAATTGCTGCCATCTCTGAGATGGATTAGCTAATTACTAACTAGCTGCGCTAGGCTTGAGCTAGGAGGCGTATAGGTAATGATAATTTGCGCGTTAAGCTCCATAGCTTCGCCCCTCGCCGCCAAGATGCCTGCCAGTCGGTTTTCTACAGGGTATGCTTTGGAGAGTGTGCACAGCAACTCCATGAGCTTACTTCACCAGCTCCCTTTTATCATTGCTCATCTAGACACACTCTAGTGCGAGCTACCGCCCTTACCTAGTTGACATTCCACTGATTAGAACTTAGCGCTTTTGGGCAACTTTTGTAATACTCACACAAAAATGTGGAACTCTCTACCCGTATCAGCGTTTTCTATGGATTCATCATCATCATCATTATCATTATCAGCCAAAAGCGATCTGCATCCAGTTTGATCCTGCGATCTTTACAAGGTCTTCTGTCCATCTTATTGGTGGGCGTCCTACGCTGCGTCTTTGGTGGAAGGGTCTCCAATCTAGAACTTCCCTGCCCCGACGGCCATCAGTACTTCGCGCTATGTGCCCTGCCCATTGCCACTTGAGTTCTTCGTTCTTCTACGTAACTCCTCATTTCTGATTCGATCCCGTAGAGAAACACCCAGCATAGCCCTTTCCATAGCTCGTTGTGTGATTTTGAGCTAAATTATAAGGCCCCTAGTAGTTCCTATGGATTATAACCCTAAATAATTCAAAGTCAAAGTGAACAGGCTTCTTCTGGGTGAGCTTGCTCCATCTTTGTCTCTGTCTATGCCACGTCTGGTCTAGTCTGGAGACAAGTGCGAACCCATATCAAATCTATACTAATATTATAAAGCTGAAGAGTTTGTTTGTTTGTTTGTTTGAACGCGCTTATCTCAGAAACTACTGGCCCGATTTGAAAAAATATTTTTACGTTGGATAGTCCATTTATCGAGAAAGGCTTTAGGCTATATAACATAAAGATACGACTCATAATACCACAGCAGAAATGAAAAATGTTGCGAAAACGGGAGAAAGATATTCCTTTTGAGAGCTTCCGCTGCGTACGCTGCGAAAACCGCTTAAGTTACACAAAAATCATGTATGACAAGATTGTTTAGCATTAAGAGTTCTATAATAAAGTCCGCGACAGCATATGTCTATCTTTTATGGTTGACTTACTACAACCTATTTTATGTTAATAAATTTGTAAAAAAAATAATGCATTATTTTTAGAGGTGTATTATACACACAGGTATTTATTCTTATCGAAATAAATACATTCATCATCACGAGCATTTTATTAAGAACAAAATTGCCCTTTATATCATTTAAATTCAATAAATATCTTAGGAGCTATCACAGTTTTAACATAACTCCGTACCAAAATAATGTTCGCAGCTAAAGTACGACGTGCGCTTGCGCTAATAATATTATAAAGCTGAAGAGTTTGAACGCGCTTCTCTCAGGAACTGCTGGACCGATTTGAAAAAATATTTCTGTTTTGGATAGCTTATTTATCGAGCAAGGTTTTAGGGTATAAAAAATCACGCTGCGACGGGATGGGAGGGGGCAAACTCAAAACGCGCGGACGAAGTCGCGGGGGACCGCTAGTAAATAAATAAAATGAAGCTCATTGTACAGTCGCCAGAACATCAAGTTACCAAATGTTGTCAAATCAAATCAAATTCGTTTATTGTGGAACACAGGTACATAAGATTTTAGTAAAAATGACGTCACACTGTGACCTGCCTGATTAGACATACAATATTTAGTACAATAAAATAGTCATTCAGTTTACAAATAAAAAAAACAAAAAAAAAACATTTAATTAATTTAAAATAAAATTGCTTATAACAAAATATCATTCAAAAAGTCTTTAACTGAATAATAACATTTTTCGATCAGTGGTTGTTTTAATTTGTTTTTAAATATCATTGAATCTATTTTTTTAATACATCTGGCAATTTATTGAATATAATGGGAGCCATTCCAATCCCACTCTTGTCCACCATAGAGGTTTTGTGGCCTCCAGTTACCCATTTTTGTATATACTGGGTTCTTATATGAATTGACCTCATTCTTATATCCGCTACTTTTGTAAACAACTGTGGATTACATTTAACAAAAGCACAAAGTTCCAATATATAAATACATGGAAGCGTTTACAGTTTACATGTTTTAAAAATAGGAACACAGCCGTCTCTATAATTTAAACCAAACATTGACCTTAAACATCTTTTTTGGGCTTTAAAAACTTTATCCTTATCCCCCGAATTACCCCAAAATATAACACCATAATTTAAATGAGGTGTGACTAAGCCATGATAAGCTAATAAAAGAACTTCTAGTTTTACTTTTTTTGAAATTCATAGGCTGATTTGTTCAACTTCTTACAAACTTTTTCAACGTGAGGTGTCCAAGTTAATTTGTCATCAATAGTAAGGCCAAGAAACTTTGTTGTGTGAATTTGTTTAATTTTTTGGTTATTATGATGTATCATGACATTTATCATGACATTAGATTGTTGCAAACTAGTTCTTATTAGAATAGCATAAGAAACCGCAGTGTTTACCTTGACGTGCTGTTGTCCGTAGCTCCGTAATGCTATTCATTTTACTTTGCTACTCCGATTGCTTCTTTTCCGTCACACTGACACATTTAATTTAACAAATCTACACATTGAGTCATGACGTGGTTGAGGTAGCTAAGTAATTGATAAAATAGAGTAGGCGGTACATTTGCGAGAATGCATTGTAAAGTTACTATTTGGTTTTACTAATTAGTTAGATTATTTTGAATTTAAATGGAAATTATTTGGAAAGCAATCAAAAAATCTATAAATTTTCTTACGCCATTATTCTCTTATTATAATGATACAGCTTGAAACAACGCACATAAAGTCTACTAAAAACTTCTACTAAAGTTACAAAGAAAAATGTTTTCCTAATTTCCATACAGCGAGCTCGTATTACAAACTGTGGTTTTAAAAATGAGATCAAAATAAAAGGATGTCATCTTTTAAATACATGTCACGTTATTTTAAAAGTTTATACTAGAACCGACAATGCTGAATGGAAATGTCAGGCCAAACGCAACGATATGGCTAATAAAATAAATTACCAACAAAACCCCTGTTCACAATCTAAATTTATTTAAGCTTTATTATTTACACGCTCTTTCTGTTTTCTCATTAATTTCTTTGCCTCGTCCACTCGTTTGAGCGTGTCAATAAAGAACTGCAGGTTGCGTATTTTTGAGTGGGACTGGTATTTTTGGTTTTGTTTCTCCTTCCGCTCTTGGCAGTAAGTGTGCCAGAAGGGTAACACGACGTAGTGCTGCGACGGATCGAGTTGTAGCTGCTCGCATAGTTCCCTGTTGGGGATCCTTAGCTGGGGTATGTCTTTGAGTCTTATACCGTCGACGAGACGGAAGGCGCCCTTGCGACGACCATCTGGGGCTGGAGTCATCCGGGGACGAAACATGCCGTGGGCTGCGAGGCAGGTGATGATTACGATGATAAATACCTGAAAGGTTATTTCAAGGATGGTCTTAAAAAGGAGATGTGAAAGAGCGTATTATGTTGCAGCCTAACACACGGAAAAGTGACAACATGTAAGGTCACCTCGTTTTAATTGTTAATATTTAAAGGGCCGATTGAGCACAATGATTAAAGAAAATCTTTCGTAATCGCTTCGGGTTTTCATACGCTTGATTTTGAAAAAAATAGACACTTTTGTAGTTATATATTTTTGGATATACCCAATTGTTTTATATACTTAAGGTTAAGATAAGACAAAAAAAAGATTGTGCACTGAATTGAGAGAGGCAAAGCCGATGACGTACTCGAAGATAAATTTTAAAATTGACAGGGTGCTGTATTAAAAATATATATTTTCTTTGTAAGAGATTTTTGAATCACGATTTTCTAAAAAATGATTGAGTCATGTCCTGTTTCTATGATGTATACAAAGTCACAGTTAAATATGTTCACTTATAACGATTTGACTTATATAATTATAACAATGGGTTATTTGGATTGGCTGGCATGCCGCGGTACTACTTTCATAAAAAATATGTTTTTTTCCGTTAACCCTTAGAAAATAAAAAGTTCTAACTAATGTTTTATTTTATAAATTCAATACATCTAAATAGTTAACAAATAATTCCTTACGAAAACAAACTTCATAGTTCCAAAGAGCAATGTAATGTGCTAATGAAATGTAGAGAGGTTCTGATTAGTAATTTTTATACATTGTTATCTAATATTCACGTTTCCATAAATGTTTATTGCCGTTTTATGTTGATTACTTTCGAATTCGCTATACATATAATTACAATTGACACAAACTCATATAATATATTTCATTTTGTGATTTTAGTTTTTAACTTGGACTTTATGTTATGCTACTTCAAAGTGTGTATCTCTAAAGTTCGTTTTTAGGGTTCCGTAGCCGAATGGAAAAAAACGGAACCCTTATAGTTTCGTCAAGTGTGTCTGTCTGTCTGTCCGTCCGTATGTCACAGCCATTTTATTCCGTAAATATAAGCATTACACTGTTGAAATTAAGAAGATGTATCCCGTTAACCGCTTATTGATTCCTATACAAAAAATAAAAAATAATGACATTTTAGGGGGGTCTCCCATACATAAAATTAAAACCAAAAAAATTTTTTTAGTCAAACCTATGCGTCTATGGATAGGTCTTTTAAAATGACATGGAGGTTTTTAAAACCATTTTCTTTTAAAGTCTAACGTTTTATAGCTAGACGCTTCCAAACTGGTAAAATGGGCGTCCCCCCCCCCCATCTAACTTCTAAACCAAGCAAGTGTAAATTTTGAAAAAAATATGTAATGTAGATCTTAATAAATACTTTCAACGTGCTGATTCGGACGGGATCGAACGAGTAGTTTTTGAGATATAGCACATTTTCTACAACCGCAAACATAACTTTGTACTTCATACAAACACTACGAAAAACAAAGTTATATTTGCAGTCGACAAAATATTGTGGTATTTTACTTAGTAGAAGTAAGTGGATTCCCTAATTCAGTTAAAGTTGGCACGGAACCCTCAGTGCGCGAGTCCGACTCGCACTTGGCCGGTTTTCTTTGCTAGTCCAATATTGTAAACAGTCTTTTCATAACTATTAAAATAATATCAGTAAATAAAACTTATTAATACTTATTACACTTAGGGCAAATTTTTCAATAGTCAGATAAGAAATATTCGTCGAACAAAATACAATATGGCTAATTTGTAAACGTCACCTAATTGTAAATTAATCATACGTAACTGTCATTTTTTTTTAAATCTGTCGCTTTATAATTTATCAGTCTGATAAGTTTTAACTGACCATTGAAAAATCGCCCCTTAATTAAGAAAAGATCGCAGTGTTCAAAGATTCAGCCTATGTAGGTATTGAGTTGTGTTTATTTTAATTTTAAAATAAATCATTTCGTTAAAAAGGAATATCAAGATTGTTCACAATATAGCAAAGAATAAAACGGACTTTACCTATATGACATTCAACTGAATCCGTTTAATTTCGAGGCAGTTAAATTCCCACTCAGTGTAAACGAATATTATCAATATAATACAATGGTATAAATATTTATACCAAGATTATATTTATCAATATAATGCGAAATTGCAATACGAATTGCTAATTTGACAGTAAATCTGAACTGCTTAACTGTAAAAGCTGCATCGCAAAAGCACCTAGATCGCATATGTACATTTAATAAGTTGTATAGAATATTTGCTCATTTTTCCACCCTAAAGTCAAAAAAGCAGCAAATAAAAAAGTCCCTGAAAAGGTAATTTAAACCGTAGCACCTACGGTTTCGGAGTTAAAATAACTTTTACCTTTGAACCGACAACTAAGGCCCAATTTCCTCATCGATAGTAATGGTTAAATGTTACGTTACCAGCGGTCAAATATTTACGATTTAGCGTGTTTTTAAGAGAAAATTTCCAAACGTCAGAATGGCTATACAATTATTATTTTTATAAGATGGGATACCAATCACATACATTGCTCTGATCCCAAAGTAAGTAGCTAATTGCATTTGTGTAATGGAAATCAGATACAACGGTGGTATTACAACACCCAGACCCGAGACAATATAGAAAAAGTTGATTTCTATTGACCCGACCGGGAATCGAACCCGGGACCTCGAAGCGGCGACGCCTTGAAACCAGCGTGCTTAGCCACTACACCACGGAGGTCGTCATCTACTCATTACCATCGATCACGTAACCGAGCATTAGTAATATAATCGCAATCGACGAGTAAAAGAATGAATTTCTACAATGTAGTATGTATATGCAATAGCATCAACGATTTTGACTTAATTGGTTTAGTTAAATTAGTCAACTTTCAGGAGCCTCAGGCGCTAACTTGCCTGAAACAAAAAGTGTCGTCCCTTCTTTTAACCAGTCTAGACATATTATTTATTATTACGGTTAGAGGCAGTAGTGTTAAAAAAATATTAAACAGATGTAGAGATTAAAATTTAAAAATTAAACACTACAATGTTTTGCTTACGGCTACAAACCTCTATATTACTTTTAATAGTATGAAATAAATGGTAGGTCAACGAAAGTGATGGTATATTTTGAGACCATTACTGATTTTCCTATCGATGTGTAAATCCATATAATAAAACCCTCTCTATGTTCCACTTTCATGATTTATTTTGAAGTCAAAACGTACCGCGATTCTTCGTAGATACAAAAATATTAAATAAGTACAACCCTTGTGATCTTACGGAACCAACAAATATTTATCGAACCGGTTTTTGTAAACGTAAATACTCTTGTTTCTCTCAGTGCCTAAAATATTTAAAAAAAACACGGTTTTTTAACTTACTAGAAGTAAAGCCTACAATATATGTAGGTCAATTAAATAACTATTCGACTTGAGACTTTTGAAGGCAGTTTTAAAGTTTGACCATATATTTTTATTTCATAGTATTTCTTTGTACCCATATCTCAATAACTACTGAGTTTTGATGATACTTACTCTATTTCTCAACAGATGGAATATACTTAATTGATTTAAGAATGAATAATCTCGACACAATATCTCGCTTCCAATACATTCGTAAACAAACACAAGATTTTACAATTATACGAACAAACATTCACTTGCGAAATTTCACACACTTATTAGGACGCCTAAATAGATCACCATACTCAAATGTTGTCTAATTCCAACGATGTCGTAAAAAAATGGTGAACCGATAACCTCCTTTTTTAGAAGTCGGTTTAAAAATTAGTAAAACTTGCAAAAAAATCTTATTAGCTTTGATTTTATAGAAGGTCTTACGTTGCATAAATCCAATATATATTATATGCGAAAACCTAAAAAAAATACCTATTTTTTTTCTCCCGGCTCCTCCCGGCTCGAGAGGTACGGCCTGGGAATTTTGATGTGTTAACCTCCTAACAAGTCCAAACAAAGTTACGAAGTCAAAAAACCGGCTAAGTGTGAGTTATACTAGCCCACTGAGGGTTCCGTGCCAACTTTAACTGAATTAGGGATCCATTTACTGTCAATGAGCTAAAATACCGCAATATTTTGTTGACAGCAAATATAACTTTGTTTTTAATAGTGTTTGCACGAAAAACAAAGTTATGTTTGCGGTTGTTGAAAATGTACTATATCTCAAAAACTACAAGTTCGATCTCGTCCAAACTAATTTTCTTTGAAAGTATTTCTTAAGATCTACATTATATATTTTTTTCGAAATTGATACTCGCTTAGTTTAGAAGATAAAGGGGAAATTTGGAAGCGTATATCTCGCAAACGTTAGACTTTTAGAGAAAATGGTTTTGGGAACCTCTATTTCATTTTAAAAGACCTATCCATAAATACCTCACACGCATAGGTTTGACTTTTTTTTGTTTTAGTTTCATGTATGAAATAAAAAAATCCTTTCCCCCCCTTAAAATCTTTTTTTTTTGTATACGAATCGTAAAGCGGTTAACAGGAAGCATTTTCCTACCAAATTTCAACAGTGTGATGCTTATAGTTACAGAATAAAATGGCTGTGACATACGGACAGACAGACAGACAAACAGACAGACAGACTCGACGTTTGACGAAACTATAAGGATTCCGGCTTTTGCCAACCGGCTACGATACCCTAAAATCGTGTTCCTTGAAAATCCCTCTATAATCTTTTGTTGGCTGAGCTAATGTTTTTTACTCCAATACCTACATGATATATATAGGTAGGATAAATGATGACGGTCTTTCCAAATGTATTATCATTGAAAGTCAGTATATAGTCACAGATAAATCCTATTTTTTAGCTCTACATATAATAGGTTAGTGTTTAAAACACGATCTAGGCCAGAAAAAGCTTTACTTCTGTCTCGCTGCCCGCTATTTACCCGACTGCCCATCAATGTGGGTTATTTCTTTTGTTTTCATTAGCACTGCCATTATTATAATGAGGCCCATTGATGGACTCTATGAGAGAACTCTGATCTAGTGACGTCATAAATGCTATCGATATATTTTTAGATCGTACAAATACAGATACTGACAAGTTCTCAAAAATACAGTTTTACGTGTTTCTTAAATACTAATCACACAGCTAACATTGGATTTACATTTTATGATATAGCGTGTGCTTTAATTTCGTACTTTTGAATTCGCATGTTATTAGCGAAGATGAGTATCAAAAATGTTTAAGCAATAGCTAGCTACGGCGTAGTAGGTATTTCGCAGATCTGCTCAAACTACGCTACGCAAGGGCGCGAGTTGTCCCATTCGTTTATAAGACTTGCATATAATTTACAAAAATATATATGTTTTTAGAATAAGCATATCTCATATTATCATCCCTGAGATGGATGTCACTGTACAAAACAACACAGTTATTGATAAGTATTTTTGTAGGGTGCAAAGCAAAGCAAGCTGTATCCTGAGACTGCCTAGCCATAAGTACTTAGGATATTCAATTACACCCAGCTGTAGATATTACCGATAGTCGATAGTATTCTCATCGACTTCATACATCACTGCTCCGAGCTGAGAATATTTGCATTGTTGTTAAAGCTAGGCAAGCAGATAAGGCCTAGCTACAGTCTTTTACACGTCATCAGGGTTCCGTAGTTCAGCAAGGAACCCTTATAGTTATAAACTTATAGTTCCACAATTATCGTCTGTCCGTCTGTTCAGCGCAGAGACCTGACTTCTAAAATAAAGTTTTGAAAATAATACCTCTCATACAAGTAACGTGGGGATGTTTTTTATTTTCTCATGCTGAACCCATCGTGTGTATCGTTGACTAGGTCTGTTAAAATGATGATGAGTTTAGTAACATAATTCGATAAAGTGGACGGTTTTTGTTACATTCAGTTTTAAAGTTCTAATTATTTTTTTGTATCATAACTTTACATGTGACGCGCTTGACGTGCTTACATATATTAGATGCAAGAGTCCGACTCGCACTTGGTCGGTTTTTCTCTAGGATTGAATGAACAACAGACTAATATGGACGTTTTTGAGGTTGCTTATGATTTTGGACTCGTTTTTATATTTTTTGTCAAAGTTAATTTGTCTGTAATTTGTAGAAGGGCAGGTTGCACGTTTTGAATTTGTTCTATTATAATCACTGAACTCCTAAGCCTTAAGGAGTTCCACCATCAGTTCATCTCCACAAAATGGTGACTATCAGATGTAATGACGTGTCAACATTAATATACAAGTGCAAAAACACTTTTTCTTCAACTTTATTTAGCTGTGCTTTTGTCGGTGGAGTAATCGTTGAAAATAACATAGAATAGACGAGGAAATACGATAGGAAACCCTGATACGACATGACAGATTCTTAGAGAATATCATGGAAGGAAAGGTACAAAAACACATTACACCACGACCCTATCATCAAATCCCGATTTGGCTACAATAGGACCAACTTGAAGATAAACCCTCTAAGTAGGTGTTTTTTTTTTCAAACCAGTCCACAAATGACTGAGATATGAGGTAACATAGATACAAAAAAAAAACATACGGTCGGATTGATAACCTCCTCCTTTTTGAAGTCAGTTAATAACCATTAAATCAGTAAAAAAAAGATATTTATTGAAATAAGTAATTACGAATTTTCATTCATCAACCCAAAACATTATAAATGGGATAGTAAAAAGGACCATAGCTGTAAATAGGGTAGTAATATGAGTAAACAGGTTTCCAACAACACTTTTTTCCGTTTTCTGTTTTTGCTGTAGTTTTGGGGATGTCATCTTCTGCTCGCATGGTAGGGTTTTCGTCACCATCCTCATTACCGTCAGGTCTCGTATCGATTTGAGCCATAGTTTCTCTTGTATTTAGAACAATTAGTATAAATAATATGTATATCGTAGCTGAAACTAAAAATACAGCGTAATCTTAATTTACATCCCATTAGCTGACCCGGAAAACGTTGTTTTACCTTATAAATATTTCGACCAAAATTTTTTTTTAAATAAGGTTGAACAACCCTTATCACTTAGGGTTATGAAAATTAATTAATGTTGGCCTATTCTCAGACCTACTCAATATGCTCACAAAATTTCATGACAATCGGTCAAGCCGTTTCGGAGGAGTACGGGAATGAACATTGTGACACGAGAATTTTATATATAAGATTATATATTATGTTCAAACCATTAAATCATACAAAAGAACGATCACTCACTTACTTTTCATCAGCATGAAATACTTAAACTCAGAGATATAGTGATCTTAAGTTACAATCCCTATAATCAATGTATTACGGCCCACACACTGTATATCTATTTACATTAAAGAAGTCGTCTTATTAACACCAGTTATAACTTGAAAACGGGTGGACAGATTTTCATTTTTTTTACTTTTTTAGATTTAATTTGGCCCATAATAGGATGACACTCACTTACTTTTCATCAGCATTTCAATTTTATTTATTTATTTGCCCACAACATATTATTTAACTTATTAAACTCTCAAATACTCTTAGAAATTTCGAGTCGTAAAATCTTTGAACAATAAAAATGTAATAGGTTTAGGTTTTTATCAAATTTCCTCTCCTTCCATTTAACAATAAATTAATCGGTGAGTAATGGGCTTTTAATATCATTCATTAAAGACTAAGCCCCTGTTTTCAATTTGTTCACGTCGAAATATATTTTTATTATAGCCTCGGCACGGTCGAGGAGTACTTGGCTGGTTTGTTATGCAGGTTCTTTGCTACCAAGCCTTTTCTTTATAATGATTGCTTAATCTAAAATAAAGGTTATGAAATAACATAATTTTTAATAAGTATAATACCAATCGTCATTTCGGTCATAATGCCAATCATAATAAGACGGTTACAACACTTTCATAATGCAAAAGCCATGATATTTCCGCAGAATTGATGCATACAGAGCATAAAATTGCTCACGATCTTTCCAATAATGCTCTCGGAAGGCTGTACGGGGCGGTGCGTCTTTGCTCGAAAAAAATGTTATGATCATTGTTGGCACGACGCGCATGCTCTGCGCGCGCCTTCCCGCGCTTTTTCGGCGCCATTTTAAAAAAGTTCGATAAACTTTTTTGTAAGTGGTCCTTGATTTACAAGTTCTATGAAATGATGTAAATACAGTGAGTGACTGGTTTAACGATTATGCCCAATGATGGGTCATGCGAGTGATAACAGTTGCGGTGTCAGGAGTTTTAGGACATTGGGCCTGTTTCACAGCGTGTATGCGGGTCTGATAATGTGTTTTGTGCCATACGTTTTTTGTGATCTAGGTAAGGACATTAAATTTAAATGTGACTAGTAGCTAACCGAATACTTTTACGCACGTACACGTCATTTTGCATCCTAATAAAACACCTACTAAAGAAAGTTTCAAAGAGGGAATTTGCAAGGCTGGCTGGAAAGTGATTTCATATAATGCCCTACACAAACATCTAAGTGTACCTGCCAACTACCAGTCAGACCATCAGAGATCACACAAAAAAAACATTTTTTTTATTTTTTATAATTACGTATTATTGTTGTCATTTTAATATTATTACAGGTATTCTATATTTTAAGAAGGCACACAATTATTATAATAGAACACTATACACTAATAGAATACGCATATAAATAAAAAAACGACTAAGTGCGAGTCGGACTCGCGCACTGAGGGTTCTGTGCAAACTTTAACTAAAATTGGAGTGCACTTACTTCCACTAAGCCGTGATACTACAATATTTTATTAACAACAAAAATAACATTGTTTTTCATATTATTTGTAAGAAGGACAAAGTTGTATGTACGGTTGTTGAAAATTTGCTATATCTTAAAAACTACCAGTTTGATCTCGTTAAAACCAATTTTCGTTGATAGTATTTGTAAAAATCTACATCTTTTTTTTTTAAATTTTCACTACCTTAGCTCAAAAGTTAGAGATTCGGCTACGGAACCCAAAAAACTATCATTTAATACAATCGTAATACTTAGGTACACATGTTCCATGGCTGTTGTTACACTTAGGCAAACTCGGAATGCATTGTTCTCGAAGTCTAATGCCGTTAGAGCTCCTTAGAGTAACCGGAATAAAAACCAAATCGGTTCCAATTGAAGGCTGGCTGGGTCCAATAATTGGGCTATCAGTCGATTACACAATGCGTTTCGATACGATTTTACAATTCATCTTTGCTTGTTTACTATTTAAACCAATTAGATTTCTAAGCTACAATATTTATTTTAATCTCATATATAAAATTCTCGTGTCACAATGTTCGTTCCCGTACTCCTCCGAAACGGCTTGACCGATTCTCATAAAATTTTGTGAGCATATTGAGTAGGTCTGAGAATCGGCCAACATACATTTTTCATACCCATTGTTATTATTATTTTTTAAGTTACTCTGAGACCGCTTAAAATTTTAAATTACGGGACTGGGCGGGACGGGGCCGGGGCGAGATGAGAATGGGGGCGAAACTAAGTTCGCTGGGTCCGCTACTTACAAAGTGAAATTCGAAGTAAAGAGGACTCAACCCCTCCTTTAATACCTTAATATTTACACTTCCTTCCTTGTTATAAAAACAAAGGTAATCATAATATTTTGTCAATTCGAAGTGGAAAATTTCACCTACAGCATCTAGAAAGATGCTCGCTATGAAAAACTAGCGGTACCCCGCAACTTCTTACGCGTGTTTTGAGTTTGCAAAACCGCCCCCCCCCCCCTTCCCTTCGCAGCGTTATTTTTATATCCTAAAGCCTGACACGAGCTATCTAACACAAAAATATTTTTTCAAATCGGTCCAGTAGTTTCTTAGATTAGCGCGCTCAAACAAACAAATAAACTCTTCAGCTTTATAATATTAGTATAGATTTGAGAAAAGCCCTTGTATAATATAGAATGCAGCCTTCTTATTGACCCTGTTTGTCTCATTAATTTGTTCCTGGTGTTAGCGCTGCATTTAAAAAACAAACACTACAGTACTATTATGGTAAACACCAGTACCTAAGTAACGTGTAATATGATCATCAATGGCTTCCTGTCTCGTGCTATTAATGCGGAAAGCTTTATTACCATATAAGTACTTGGTACTTAGTCTAGCTGACTGTGGAACTGATAATAAAAAAAAAGAAAAAAATAGCGAAATCTATATACAGTGTGTGGCCTGTAATAGGAGAAAAAAACCGGCCAATTGCGAGTCGGACTAGCGCACTGAGGGTTCCGTGCCAACTTTAACTGAATAAGGAATCTACGTACTTCCATTTAGCTAAAGTACCACAACATTTTATTGACAGCAAATATTACTTTGTTTTTCATAGTGTTTGTATGAAGAACAAAGTTATGTTTGCGGATGTTGAATATGTATTATATCTCAAAAACTCGATCGATCGATCCCGTCCAAACCAATTTTCGTTGAAAGTATTTGTTAAGATCTACATTGTATATGTTTTTCAAAATGTACACTCACTTAGTTTAAAACTAAAGGGAGGGGAGGGGCACACAATGTATATCTATCTACATTAAAAAGGTCGTCTTATTAACACAAGTTATTACTTGAAAACGGGTGGACAGATTTTCATATTTTGTTTACATTGCTGAATATAATTTGGCTCGTAATAGGATGATAATCATAAAACAGGTCCGTATCGGGACAGGGTCGGGGACGAAACTAGGTACCTATGCTGCTGGGACCGCTGGTAAAAAATGAAAAAATATAGCTTGTATTTCACCAGTCTGCCCAAAATAAGATCGTTGACCGGACCAAGGCCTTGACACTTAAAATGTTGAAAACGTGATGTTGTGGATGTGAAGTTACTTTATAAAATAAATATCGTCAACAACTCGCCAGCTTTGAATACGAAATGGCCACTTTTCGGCTTGACGCAGGTGTTTATCCGGTTATTGTCATTAGCACTAACTACGTGATGATGGGATTTAAGACTCATCTTCCTCATTTCATTTTACAAAAAGGCACATAGGTACTTTTTACTTCGAGTCAATTAAACAATATTTTTTCAATAATTATAAGCTTTGGTCTGATAATAATGTTGCACTTTCGTTGCAATTATATTTATTATCGTCAAATGTGTGTGTTCGAAACCTTAACTTACTTGCATCAATATGTAGTTATTTTTTTTGAACTGGTTCCGAGATAATTTATTAAAATAAAAATCCGGTCAAACGCGAATCGGACTCGCGCTTAGAGGTTCCGTATTTCGATTTGTGCCTTTGTATTGCATTATGATAATTTCAAGATTCTAGATAACTAGAAGTACCAATTAGGTTTTGGATTCCCAGCGACTTTTGATTGCATTGATATAGAAGTTTGAGTTTGTAACAACTAAAAGGTATTTCCAATAGACCTAAGTGTTTGATATGAATTTTAATTTAAAAGCTCTACGAGTCCATTCACGTACGAGTGCAGTCAGTTTTATATTATTATTATAAATAAAATATAATGTAACAAAAAAATGCAGTGTTTCATTTACAGATTCTGAGTTTACGGGAAGTACCCAGTAGGTTTCGACTCCCTTGCGAGTGTCGAAAACGGCTGTATCTTTTGATTGCGTTGGCTTAGTAGTCAAATTTTTCATAGCCTCAAGGGAATCGACTTAAGTATTGTGTTTAAATTCCAGCTTGATACTTCCACGCGTTCCTGAAAAAAGGCTAGGGACAGACAGACGGACGGAGAACAAAGTGATGAGATTGCGGAACCCTAAAAACGTATAAAGACGATATTGCAATAGCAGACAATCGACCGTAAAGGTTGCTTTATCCATCATTCATTATGTGTGAATCATCGGCCAATAAACGTAAAAGGCCTGTTTTACCACCTCAGAGTAAATTCTCTATGAGCTTATGTAAGATGTTCAATGAGAAATATGTCAAACAATCAAAAGTAGGTAGGTACTTTTTCAATATTAATAGTCAGAAATTCGGTCGCGTTGTCACCTTATAGAAATGATATAGAATCTTGTAATTAAATACAGTAAAACCCCGAGTATACGTTCCCACTTAATACGATTAATTCGCATATAACGGGACCCTAAAACTTGGACTCTTGGAGTATGTTTACATACTTGTACTATGTATTTGTTTGTATTTAAATTTTGTTAAATTCTCTATATTGCAACAAGTTGAAATGTTAAGTTTGTTGAAGATTTAAACGACACCGTACCGATACCGTAACAATACAATCGTACTATCGGGGTTTTACAGTACATAAATACTTTAAGTCTAGTCTTATAAGCTAAGTATACCTTTTATATCCTATATTTCCTCCTGTCTTTTTCATCTTTCATGTTCCTTAAAAGAAATAAAATTAAATATCTGACTAACATTGTACTGCAAGAGAACTCGGTGTGTTGAAGAATATTCTTATTTCATAACAAAGTTACTAATTATACAATAATCAATGCAGTAAGTAAAATTACGCGGGACAATTCCACAACAATCAAACTCATGTCAAACATAATCTATCTGACAGTTATAGTGCTGTCCATAAGTCCTAGTGTTGTCTATCATAGTAATGCCACAATCGATTTTCCGTCTAACAGTACTTAGCTTTCAAGAATCGTACTGACTACTACTCAAATGCATGTATCACCACTTATAACTAGTGGTGATAGATGCACTTTCCGATTATTTATGTTCGCACTTTCACTGCAAACAAAAAACACGGTTCGTTCAAATAATGTCATTGAATATGTTTAGGGCTAATCCGATGTGATTAGTAGAAATTGCTGATTCAGAAGTTTCACTTTCTATCAAAGTCTTATCAAATAGCTGAGAGAGCTAGTAATACATCAAATAACTCAAATTAACGAGGTTCCTAAAATGTCAAAAAGGGATTTTGTTAACGACGTACAATTTACGTATGTGTGACGTGACTTTTGAGGAAAGTTGGAGCCTATAAACATTCATCCATACTTGCACAGTGTATCCAGGCATCTAATATAAAACTGTAAGTAAAATTAAAAAAACTTGTAAAATTAACGGCGATTTGAGTCTTCCGTCGCACAGTGGTCAATTTTCGAAAATTAAGGGTACTAAATTATTTCATTACTAAAAATTTCTTTCTTTCTTTCTTTCTTTCTTTATGTCTAAATTATATTATGTAAAAAACCTTGCTGAATAGTTAAATTCTTATGTTTTATACACAATTGAACGTCAATCCTAAATTATTATGATGTTGGTGGTGGTGGACCTTGGTGGTTGGTGTCATAGGATATCAATTATAAATCTCAACATACTTCATAGCTGTTTCCGTAGCTTATCTCTCGCTCTCTAACAGATCTTTATCTTTGTCAATATTTGACGATATATCTGGCTTTGCAAAGAAGCTTCTAGCGATGTTACCATCATTAGTATTCCCGAAACCGGGCTTAGGTACTAACCGTCAACTAGCTAACCAAGTTGTTCCTTAAATTGAGTTTTAATCTGTGTTTTTTTCTGCTATATTTTTCTTGATGATTTCGATTCGGGCTCGTTTATTTTTTATTGTAATTTTGTATGAATCATGTAACAGACACTCATAAAAGCGTATGTAGGCATGTAAAGGCGATATCCCTAGATCCAAACTACCTGGATCATAACGACGTGATGCTAATTCTTTAATGTTATTAAATTGAGCATGTGAAGCTTTACATAATGTAACATTTTGTAGTGGCTTTATTGTCAGATAGTGTTGCAGATTTTTCCGTTGCCTGATAAAATAGACAAAATCTTAGTAAACCGCAAATTTCCGAAAAAAAATATATAACTAAATAGGTCAACATTCACTAAACAGATAACAATCAAATTTATTTCTAATCATTTCCTAGAAACTTATGTACTTTTGTATCTATGAAATGTGCCTAAAAACAGTAGTCGGGTTCCCTATTTATTTGTGACATAACAATCTGCTAAAATTTTAATTATTTAAATGAAAATAGAATATACTGACCTTCCGTTATAAACATCATTTTTTAAACAACTCACTATGGGATAGGTATTCAGTTAAATAACAAAAGAAGACATTCAGAATTTCGTGTGAACAAAAATTAGCACGGCAAGTCACTGATAACTTACTTTAAAATAACAAATCTTATTAACCTATAACAGTACAGTAATGATATTTCTTAAAAATGTGAATGACTTACTCTCAAGTTAAAATATGATATTTTTTCGAATTACCTTTACATAGATAAAGTTGAATTTTGTACCGCTAAAATTTAAAAAAATACCACTTTGCGCCGTGTAGGGACACGCTCGTTGGGTTACATACGTGATATTGAAAATCGATGTATCTATGGTCTAAATATCGACAACAATGATCAATGGGTCTCTACATCTACGGTACTCCATATTATAAGTTGTGGAATCAATTGGTTGTTTTATCTGTTTCATGAAATCGAAAGTCGTGGTGTGTAGTAACGAACTTCT
Source organism: Pyrausta purpuralis (assembly GCA_963924145.1). NCBI lineage: Eukaryota > Metazoa > Arthropoda > Insecta > Lepidoptera > Crambidae > Pyrausta > Pyrausta purpuralis. The sequence goes on from OZ001643.1 coordinate 30,431,211, forward strand.
CAGGGTGAAACAATGGTAATTATTTTTCTAAATTATTAAGAAAAATAAATATTTGATGAAACCTAAATTTACATTGAAGCAACAAGTTCAAGTACTTGATTGGTACATGTGTTCGAGTTTAAGTAGGTACAATAAGTACTACAACAAAGTTTTGCTGGCTCTTCCTTTTAGGAATTCGAACACATCAATTTCCTCACGCCGTTTAAGTGCAATTTATGTTATTTAGCTTTAAGCTATGTTCTTAGTGTTATTTTAAAGAAAAAGCTGTGGTATTGTATCTAATACACACTAAGATGTTTTTAAATTATAGATACGTCGTATACACTCAAAAATGACTACACGAAAGGCAGGTAATTGCCCGTAGTGTATTCAGTTGGGCACGGCACGCTATTTCTGATGGATATACGTCCCGCCCGACAGCGTCTTAAATTATTTCTTATTTTCTGGAAAAATACCTTCCTGTGTGTTTAGGAGTTGTACCAATTTCACTGCTACTGGTAAAAAAAGGAAAACGTGTCATTTCATTCATAAGTATAGTTTTTTGAAATGTCACGCGCTCGCGCGAATGAGCGCTCAGTAGCGATCGGTACGTAACTAATGTTATTTATTTATCTCTTTCTACGAGGGTCAAACTGAAAGTTCTTAGAACTGGCCACTTATAAACAATATAATAAAAAAAATATTCTAAAATTTGAAAATAGAACTCTTTGCCAATATTACTGAGTATATATTTCATTCATTTGTCATTTGTTTTACGATTTGGCGGCAAATTGAAAATTGTCTGTGTCACGTCAACATGAATTTAACACGAGAAAATTTTCGTGCAATGATTTTTTATGACTTTCGATGTCATTTAAGTCAACAAGAAAGTTATGATAGACTACGATTGGCCTTTCACGATAAAGCCCCATCTCGTGCGACTGTTTACAACTGGTTTAATGAGTTTAAACGTGGTCGCACTAATCTCACTGATGATGTACGTGAGGGACGGCCTTCTACTGTGTTGTGCGGCGTATGATAGAGACTGACAAAAGAGTGACCTATCAGCAGATTCGGACAAGCTTAGGCATCGGTATGAGTCAAGTGCACAAAATCCTCCACGAACATTTAGCGGTCAGGAAGCTTTGCGCCCGGTGGATACCTAATAATTTGACTAAGGCTCAAAAACTCCATCGTGTGGATTGGTGCCGTAAAATGATTGAAAGATTTAACGGAGGTGACTCAAATGCTGTGTTCGACATACTAACAGGTGACGAAAGCTGGATTTACTGTTATGATCCTGAAACCAAAAGACAATCTGCTCAGTGGGTGTTTCCTTTCGAGGAGTTGCCAACTAAAGTGAAGAGAGATCGAAGTGCGGGAAAAAAAATGGTGGCCTCGTTCTTTGGAAGGATAGGTCATTTCGCAACAATTGTGTCAGAGGATCAAAAAACAGTTTCTGCAGAATGGTACACTACCAATTGTTTGCCACTTGTCTTGGAAAAAGTTCGAGAGAAACGACCTCGCAGTAGGATCCTCCTTCACCACGACAACGCCTCGTCGCACACCGCCAAGCGAACGATCGACTATTTGGCGACATCAAACGTTGAATTACTGGGTCACCCGCCGTATAGCCCCGACCTCGCGCCTTGTGATTTTTATTTATTTCCAAAAATTAAAGAAAAACTTAAAGGAAAGCGGTTTATGAATGCTGAAGAAGCGGTGGCTGCGTATCGCGATGCCATTGAAGAGACCCCTAAGGACGAGTGGGCAAAGTGCTTTTCCCAGTGGTTCCATCGCATGCAGCGGTGTATTGACGTCAATGGACAATATTTTGAAAAGATATAATAAAACTAATAACTGGCTAATGTAATCAGTTTTTGATTTTCTAAGAACTTTCAGTTTGACCCTCGTATCAACAGGCATGCCCCATAATTTGTCTCTAGCAGCGCTAAGTATCGTAATACACAACTATATGTTTGTATAGAGTAATTCTTACCTACGCCACTTTAAAATGCTTTAATGTTGGCGTATAACCTGTCTATCCTTTTGAACGTCATTGCTACTAAATAAAAAAGACTTTATTTCTGCGTCGTCGTACGTCGATCTACTCCATTTTTAATTGACGATAAGAGAAAGTATTTTTTCGTAAGTGTTTTTGCGCATTCTGGTATTTCATTCTAAAATAGTACTAAAACGAGACCATTGACATACCTTTTATTTAATTGCTTATAATAATTTTAGTTAGTTAGTTAACAAATTCATGTAGCAATCACTGCTTTCGATCGATTACTCCGAGTTTTATCTTACTCATATTTACATCAAATGGCCTGAGTAATTTATTTTTATTTTTTCATTTTTCAACAGCAATGCATTAAATATTCATCTGCATGATTCTCCCAAACTGTGCATGTAATATGTATCGTGTTACTTTTTAAATTAATTTTATTAGTTTGCCTATCGGCTTTAAAAGTGCCTGCAGGATGCAAATTGCGATGTTGCTTTGACAGTTAAGCAGTTCAGCAGGCAGGGCGATTCAGATCGTTCGATAAGCCTCGGCTCGGGTTTCGGCAAGATTATCTATTCATTTTTAATTAATGTCGTAGTTTGAATGGATGTAAATATGCCAGTTCGATAACAAATATAAAAAATAAAAAATAAAATAGTTGCGTCGGAAAAATCCACGTTATTATAATTTTATAAAAAAGTGAAAGTTATCGAATCGTAACCGAATGGTTCTGAATCGGGTGCTGCTTTAGAATTTATTCGTCGCATATTCGTATTGTAATTTCGTATAATTCACTCATCAGATAAGCGTCGAACAGAACTGCACTACACGAGTGAGTGAAAAAATATTTTATTTATTTATTTGCATCCTAATGCCAATTTGGTGACTCAACCAGTTGAGTAAGAGTTGAACTGCCTGGAACTTAAACGGATTAAAGTAAACTTATTTTTATTTTTTACTCTGTTCCTACTAATGTACTCGTGTGGTATCTACAAGTCTTGTAAAGTGTACTATCCTCTTATCAAAACAGATTATCAAAGCGCACATCACTAAAAACCACTTTTCCCGCGGTCATCACCTCGAAAATTTGCTTTCACTTACGCAATGGCCAGAACCGAGAGTGAACTGCCGATTATCTGATGTTATGATTGCAAGGTCAAGTTAACAAGATCAACAAGCTTTTGTTAAGGCTTTTGTTTCGCCTTTCAAATTGAATTTATATATTCTCAGCACGACACTATTTAGCTGTAGTTTGTAGGTTTTATAACTCCATGACCCATAAAAGCCTAAAAGAAGAAGAGTCATACTAATTCATGACCATAAATAATAAAACATGTGTATTTTCTTTTAAAGCTCTAGTTAGGTAATTAATATCACAGCCAGAAAAGATCTTAGTTGTTAATTTTAACTTACATGGTCACTAACATTAGTATAGATTGTATATGGTACGGACAACAGCACGTCAAGGTAAACACTGCGGTATCTTATGCAGTTGCAATAAGGGCTAGTTTGTAACGAAAAGTGTCTAGCCTGATACGCTGTCGACTGTACATAGTAGCAATCCCGTTACAATATTTTCTAATAAAAGATCAGTTATCCATCAAAATGACTTTAGACATCTATGCATTATTAGATTGTTGTTTAGGCTAGATTTTTTAAGATTAAAATTTAGCTACTTCATCACTCGCAGGGTCGTCCTTAATGCAAACTAGTTGTGACATAAAATCGGTAATATGACAGTCGTATCGGCCTTAACATGGGATTACACAAACCATACGGCGAATGGTAACAACAATAATAGAATTTGATGGGTCTATTTTGAAACTCAGGCGCAGGTCACGAGCCGCAATCTGAATTATCATACTATTGCCAGATCGCCGCGGTCCGGCCCAGATGTCATAAAATGATGTGTGCGTAATTATTTCTGACACATGTAGGTGGGTTCCCAACATATTTCTAAATTGAATACATTGTATTTTCAAGAGACTTAATTTTACTCTAAGATGTTTATTGAACCAATACGATATAATCATATTTACCGAAACTTGGCTAAACAAAGGCATAAACAGTAGCGAACTCTTTGATTCCAGGTATATTGTTTATCGTAAAGATCGGGATATTTCTAAATCCACTAAATTGGATGGCGGGGGAGTTCTGGTGGCCGTAGCGCGTCATATACCCTCTACCCGTATTGAACGATGGGAGAGTGATTGCGAAGACTTGTGGGTCTCCATACAAGTTAAATGCAATGGCAAGATGTCTACCGTCGCCATATGTGCAGTTTACCTTCCCTCGCCATTACAACTAGATAACCTTTCTCAATTTGTCCGGAATACAAACGACGTAATAAGCAAAGCTGACAAAATTATTTTGATTGGTGATTTTAATTTATGGTTTATGTCCTGGTCTAATGATTCTGAAGATTGCAATAGATTAATCCCAAGTAACTACGACTGCGCTCTTGGTCACTGTTTTATAGACTTCTTTTCTTTTAATGACCTAAGGCAGCTTAACTACGTACCCAATTGTAATAATAGACACTTAGACCTTGTAGTGACAAATATCCCCTCTCTCCATCTAACAGAACCTTTGGACCTTCTTAGCAGGCTTGATCCTAAGCATCCAGGACTGTTGGTGTCTTTGCAGCGTTCGGCAGAACCTCAACTCAAGCCTAATACGCGAACAGATCTCAACTTTTATAAGGCCAACTACGAAACCATAATTACTGAGCTAGAATGCATTGACTGGAATAACGAATTTCAAAAGTGTAATAATGTAGATGAAATGGTCGAAAATTTTTATAAGTTACTTAATAATTCTATTGAGAGGCATGTACCCAAGCGCACACCTAGGTCATCAAAATTTCCAAAATGGTTTAGCAACACTCTAATCAAAATGCTTTCGGAAAAAGACAAGATTCGGTTAAAATATCGTAAATATGGTAACCCAAGAGACAAGATTGAATTTGAGATTCTGCGCAATCGCTGTCAGAAACTTATTAACAAATGCTACATAGACTACAAAACCAACATTGAAAAAGATATCTCTCGCAACATTAAATCATTCTGGCGCTACATTAATCAAAATCGAAGCAGTTCATCCTCTTTACCATCGCAAATGAAGTTGAATAGCACCGTAGCTAAGTAGGCTCGGACATTGCCAATCTATTCGCTCAGCACTTTGCTTCGACGTATACTATAACTAATCCAAACCCATGCTTAGACACTACTAGCACGACGTCGCACTTAAATTTGTCACACATCCAGTTCGCTGCTTCTGATGTTTCAAATAAAATAAAAGAACTTGACATCCAGAAGGGACCAGGCCCTGACAGCATCCCACCTATTTTTATCAGACGATGTCATTCCGTTTTATCCCAACCTCTAACTCTAATATTCAATTGATCTTTAAGCGACGGTGTCTTTCCTGCGGAATGGAAAAAAACAAAAATCGTTCCGATTTTTAAAAAAGGCGAGTCTAGTGATATTAAGAATTACCGTCCCATCTCGATATTGTCAACCTTCTCAAAATTATTTGAGTCTCTTGTACACCCTATTGTCAGCCATCACGTGGACAACGGCCTATCTGACCATCAACATGGTTTCCGACGTGGTCGCTCCACCGAAACTAATCTGGCTCTTTTTGTGACGGATATTTCAAAGAACATGGATCGTAGCATTCAAACTGATGTCATATATACCGATTTTAGTAGTGCCTTCGACAAAGTCAACCATGAGATACTTCTGACCAAACTTGAATTACACGGCATCGACGGTGGGTTGGCACAATGGTTTCGTTCATACCTGAAAGAGAGACCACAGGTTGTCGCAGTGCAGGGATATGAGTCTGAGGAGTATTACGCAACATCAGGAGTTCCGCAGGGGTCACATTTGGGACCAACACTCTTTCTAGTGTTTATAGACGACCTCACTTTATCGATAAACCATTGCGAATACTCACTCTTTGCTGACGACCTTAAAATCTATAAAACTGTGGCGTCTAGTGAGGACGCGAATCTGATTCAGGACGACATAAATAGTGTTCAACACTGGTGCGACAAAAACGCGATGTCAATGAATGCCAGCAAATGCTACCATATTAAAATATCTAAGAACAAAAATGTTATTCCATCTGAATATATCATCAACGGCGTCGTTATATCCGAAGTTAATGAGATACGTGACCTTGGTATAGTCATTGATCACAAATTATCATTTGTACCTCATATTGATAACATCGTCAAGAAAGCGGCAATGATGGTAGGGTTCATCAAAAGGGCTACCAAAAACTTTCGAACCACCTACACGCGGATCATACTGTACAATGCGTTAGTACGGAGCATTCTAGAATACGCCAGTGTAGCATGGAACCCCATATACGCAGTGCACTCAAAGCGGATCGAAAGTATTCAGAGATCATTCACTAGGCATCTTGCTTTCATATCTTCTGGCATATCTCACAGAGCTCCCTACAATGAAAGACTCTCATTCCTGGGTATGGACTGCTTACGACTTAGGCGGTCTATTCGAGACCTGGCATTTCTCCATGGTATCCTTCATGAGTCACGCAAAAGTGTCAAGCTTGTAGGAAGTGTACCTGTTTCTGTCCCATCACGCATTCCTCGTAAACCATTACGCAAAACCTTTGCTCTTCCCATGTTTAAAACCAATGTAGGCAGGCAGGCTCCGCTGGTCAGATGCTGTGAGCAGTATAATGCGCTGAACGCGAAATCTATCGATGGAGATCTGGACGTTTTTCACGACAAGCTACCAACATTCAAAAAAGCTTTACGCAAATTGCTCTCCGACTGTACGGAGTAGTGTATACACATTTATATTTACTAGAATTTAGTTATTTTTTTTAATTTTCAATGTTGTGTACGCCTGTAATAGGTACGTATATAAGAACACTTTGTAAAAAATATATAAATTTTAAGATTGTCATATATATGTACTGTTGGTGTACCTTATCAATAAAATAAAATAAAATAAAATAAAATAAAATAAAATAAGATGTTAGTAGTCTAAATTTTTGTATTTTAATCCCTCAAGCGTATGTGAACGAGACACAATGCAAATTCTATTGTTATGCGGTTGCCTGCAACCGCTCGGGTGTTGAAGCATTAAGGTGTCTAATAGGCACCAACTCTAATCAAATGCATTAATAACAAACTTTCTACAAATCTACAAATTATAAAATATGACTTGACAATCACTGAACTTTATATTCACTTAAGGTTCGATTACTGAATCTAAATACCCTATATCAATCACTCGTGTTTATTCATACGTATTGCAACAGAGATTTGCCATTCTATCTTTAAAACATGATAGTAGCCACCGATACTTGCCTTAGTTTTTGTTTGCTAATTTATCATATCCCACGCTTTAGGCATAAGCTAAGTTGCATGGTGTTTATTTGCTAATATTGAATTAATAACAATATGTTAAGCTGCCCTTGTAACAGAACTATGTTTCTAGGCCTATTTCCTAACTAGTGTGGACCCATGTTAACGAATCAAACATATTGTTGACTCACTGGTGTTTGATGATTTGCCACCGGCAGAATGTCAAGGTAAATTTTATTTAATACGGTGTAGTATGTAGTAACTTCTGACTTAAATTATATTTCGTATACCTTGTGTAAGCAATAGCTTGTCAATAACCAGTAGCGGTTAAATATTTAACTAATAAATTGTACGATTATTGCATAGTAATAACTCCTAAGGTGTGTACCTAAGATCGTCTTGATCGACTGAAACAAGTGATATTCATTCATTCATTCATTCGTATAACACAAGAAATAAATACAAACTTCGGGTTAGCCAAAACAATAAATTCATTCTTGTGAAATTGTATCAAATTTTTTAATAATATAAGTACATAATAATGTTATCGAACTACCTATTCATAAATTTATGTTCATGTCAAAACTACCCAATGTCGAAGGGGTATTATAAAATTCAAGACTATCTTCTTGACGAGAATGTATGGACAGTCTGCACCAAACTGATGTACCTACCTGTTTATTTTGATTTGTTTCATTTTTGTGGCAGCTAGTGGTGACTGAGTTAGTTCCGGCGTTTCTTCTCAACACTTGCCAATTGTCTGTCTTAATTGTCTCGAAGCGTTAGTAGGGCCCAAAAGATAAGGAGACATGTTCTAGCCATGACTAATTCTAAACATAATTGATTGATATTACATTAATTATTGACGTTCATAAGTGGCATTTTGTGTCCTAAATTGAAAAAAATATTTTTGTCTTTAGACTTAGACTTTTGATAGACTTGATAACTTTTTGGAAATGGATAACAATGATTTAGGTTTACGGTGTACATGTTATTAACCAATAAGGATCATATAATGGTTAATCTTTAGTTATGTGAACTAGAGCTATGGTTATTATTAAAAGTTCTGCGTAGTAATTTAATTAAAAATCCTATTTAAAGCTACAGTAAACCAATTTGGCGTGTGTCTATAATAACAGTAGGTAACAGGCTTAACAGCCTAAGAAATTGTTGATATTATTTGAGGACAACAGAATTTACCTACTAACTTTGTATTTCTTTTTAGTGCCGACTTCAAAAAATAGTAGGAGGTAATCAATTCAATGTGTAAATATGTGATATCGTTAGAATTTTATCATATTTAAGTAGATGATCTAGTAAGGCTTCAAAAAACATTTGCTAAATTTCGTAAGTTTAAGTATGTTTGTCCACGGATTTCTCGAAAACGAGTACCTAGTCATGTCGAGATGATTCTTTTTTAGTTCAATCAGGTATATTTCAACTTAGGGTAAAGTGTAAGTTTCCTCAAAATCAGCTTAGGAGTTTATTGGTTGTAAGTAATAACTAGAAACAATTAATTGTGGAGTCGGTGCATGATATGTGTAGACTGTTTGCCAAAATAATTAAATTGTTTCTCCTAAATAGAAGACAAATGCCTTATACTTTAGCTTTTAAGTCAGTTTTTTGAAGACGGTTTATTTTTTATTTGTACATATCTAAGTTCTAAATATCATATTAACTGTAAACCCACTTTCCAAGAGGATAAGCAGATTTCAGGTATTAATAAAACTAGCTCTTTGGATTGATACGTTTGTAATTCGTTAGCCTTGACCCAAAACCTATTAGTGTTTAAGTACTCAGGCACACAGTAAGCAACATCACAGTTTAAAGGCATGTTTGCAGCTTAAATTCTCACGATTAAAACGATATTACAAATACAGAATCAAAACCTTGGACCGTGTAAGCACGCCAGCTCAATTTTTTGGGTTCCGTAGCTCTAATGGAAAAAATATAATCCTCTCTGCCTATCTGTTTATATGTCTGTCTTTTTCTCAATGACCTGTTTTCCTGGGATAGGTTGAGATATCAATCTGAAAAGTCTTTCAGCTGTTTTTTTTTACCTAGCCATTACTGTCCCACTGCTGGGCAAAGGCTTCTCCCAAACGTCTCCAGTTTTCGCAGTTAGTTACCGGTCTGGGCTGGCCAGTCTTCGCAGTGGGCCGGATCATCTCGCCATCGTTTTCTGACCTTTCCGACGACGTCCATCATTAGGCAGCTAGTGGGTGACGATCTTATTCCATGTTTAGGGCTCATTCTGGTCACGTGGCCTGCCCAGTCCCATTTAAGCCTAGCGGTCTTCACACCGACATCGGCTATACCAGTTTTGGATCGGATTATGGTGTTCTAGATCAGATCTGTCTTTTTATCCCCAGAACGCTACGCTCCATAGCCATATCTTTCAGCAGTTAAAATTAATAAACACACGGGACTAATCTTCTAAGCATCGTAAACTTTTCCTTGAATTCATCAAGCGCATGTAAAGGCGAAAATTTGGAAACCAAAAATGTGTACAACATAAATAGTTACAGAAATAAACTTGTATAGAACCCTCGGCGCGGAAGTCCAACTCGCACTTGGCTGCTTTTATCCAGTTTGCACTATTCAAATAATGGCACGCTATTCGTTTGCCATCTAAACGGGTGCTATTGTGTGATGAACCTGCTATAAGTATGTCGTTACCTTGTTAAGGATGCTGTCGTGATTTACTGTCGTTAATAGTTCCAACAATAACGAATATTTAAGTGACAATTTATTTGTTATTCTTATTTATTCTTATCGTTTTGGCATAGCTTCGAGTCTGCGATAAAGCGTATACTACGTATTTATTTATTTAAAAACTTCATGCACAAAACATAAAATTGTACATATGGCGGACTTAATTCCAAAAGCGTTCTCTACTAGTCAACCATAGCTCAGAACAGAGAAAAAAATATATACAGGAGCAAGTATAGTTGTAGAGGCAAGAAAAGAGAAGAGAATACGATCAAAATCACACAACGAGCGATGAAGACGGCTCTGCTTGAGGAGATACGTAGAAGAACTAAGGTGACGGACAAATGCCTTGAGAATCTCAAGTAAGCTCAAGTGGCAATGGGCAGGATACACAGCGGGGCAGGGCACATAGCGCGAAGAACTGATGCCTTTCGGCAGAAAAGTTCTAGGTTGGAGACCCTTTGACCAGAGACGCAGCGTAGGACGTCCACCGACAAGATGGACAGACGACCCTGTAAAGATCGCAGGATCACACTGGGCGCGGACTGGGTCCTTTGGCTGATAATGATGATGATGATGACGCAAGACACGTAACGAACTCTTTATTAGCTACACTAAAATAGGAAATTCGATGGTAGACAAAAAAAATACGTACTAATGACTTTTTTGCCAGCTTAAATGTAGTTTACAGATTCCAATTTACAGTAGGATAGCCGTAGGTAGTCATACAGCGGGGGAATGCTGCTAGCGTTATGGGCACTTTCCCTCTGGGGTTGACATTGTTTTAATTATTATAACTATCTTTAATAGTATATTGTTTTTTTTGTTACCTGATTTTATGTTTTTATTTTTTAATTTGATGTTTTATTTAATTATTATGATTTTCTATGTAATTGATTTGTGTGATTGAAAATAAATATTTATTGTTACTAATTCTGCAGTACAAATCACTTAGTATAATAAAGTTGTATGAAATCAGTTACAATTTGAAAAATTGAAATTCTTATAAAAATATATATTTTCTACATTTACAGTACCTACTTCTTTTAATAATATTTGCTTGTATAAGATAAAGTTTGTTAAATATTCTGTAGTACCAGCTTTAAACAGTAAAGTTAGAGTTAATTGTATGACAAATATAATTTATGACTAAAGGGTTCGGTATTGTTATAATTCACTAGCTAGAATTTATTGTAACACTTCAGATGATCATTAAAATTTTATGTTTTTTGTTCTCACACATCACATTTTCATCTCTAGGGATCTATTCATTTAATAGATATCAAAGCACTTTAACATTAAAATTAAGTGCTTAATAATATTTTCACTACCATAAGGGTAAAGTCAATATTTAGATACACAGGCCTCGTTTAAAAGTTAGAGCGTAGGTAAATACTCAGAATTAAACTAAAAAAAAAGAGTTGACCCAAGTTAATAATAATTGAAAATCAAAAGTAACTTTCCGCTAATTTTATGAAAAAAGGGTAAAAAGAATATTATGTTAAAAGTTTCTTCCTCCCTATACAAAGTCAAGTTGAATTTGGCCAGTTTTTTGAAGTTTGGGCAGTTTATTTAACGATAATGATAACTGGCAAAGTAAAAGCTTAATTATATTTTCTTGTTACTTCAGATTTTAAGAAGTAAGAAAATAAAAAGAAGAATCTACACTTATCGATAGCAGAACTATTTGTATATGACATTTAAATGGTGTTAAGTATAGTATCTACTTTAACTAAACAATATGTTGTAAGAGGACTTGGTGAAGTAGGTATATTATACCTACTCGAAGGCATAATTCAGCTTGCAAGTTATTTTCTGGTGACCCGTCTGGTGTAGTGGTCGAGAAATCGCCTACTACGCAGCGGGTGCGGGTTCGATCCCCGCACAATACAAACATTTGTGTGCATGAAAATGTCTGGTCTGGTCTGGGTGTTTTCTATGTATATCATGTATGTATTTACAAAAAAAAAGTATTTAAGTATTATATCCGTTGTCTGGCACCCATAACACAAGCTTTGAGTAGCTTACTTTGGGGCTAGATGGCGATGCGTGGGAATGTCCAAAGGATATTATTATTATTATTATTATAAAGGATATTATTTTTATCGGAATGTCAACGAATCAATCAATACGGAAACTACGGGTCGTAAGTGGTTGACAACGGAATCCTAAAAATACCTTCTAATAATACCGACACTACATAGACGAGTACAACTTACATATAGATCTTAGACCTCTTACACACTGCGACATTTAGCAGCAATGCAGTCGCGATGCAGCATCGATTCAGTCGCAAAATGTCAACCTTTACACACTGCACTACTTTTGGAATCGATGCTAACATGATGCGATGCGATGCAGAAGCTGGAAATTGTTAAATTATGTACTGTTTAACTCGCGTAAGCATTAATGCTATATTAAATCTGTTCATTGCGTGAAGCGCGTTTTCAAGACGCGCGAGTGCATCGATGCTAAAAGTCGCAGTGTGTGAGGAGTCTTACTAGGACATGGTCAATCACAAACACAGTATTTTAAAAGTTAGTCCATTGAATCCCATACATTTTCTCGGTCGGGCGAGCACATTGGCACGGCTATCATACACGCATCGGAATCCTTTGAATAGGCGTGTATGGGCAAAGTGAATGATATCTATTCAATTAGCTTTGTCGACTGGATGTAGTGCGTGGAACGGTTTTATCTGTTAGGATGTCTATTGTGTTTGTTTTGAATAATTGAAGCTATGATAAGTGGTACATAGCCAACTAGCCGTAGTGAGGTTATTGTTAATAAGTAATGTTGAACTATCTGCTGACACCTAGGTATTAGCAATCAATCAAATAAACCCTTAACGTTTCGAGTCTAAGGCTTAATCTTTACACTGCATTTTGTAATGTAGGTTGTGTTGTTGAAACCGCCATATTCTATCACATCTTCTATCTTCTCTTCTACTTTATACATAAAATATATTAATTACACAACTTATAAAGTCGAGAACTGGTGGACCGGTTTCAATGAGCTGAACATAGTTGGGTTCATTTTTACCCCGAATCGGACATAGGAGGGGAAACAGTTTGCCTAGACCGCTAGTCACTATATGCTTCAACACCCGAGCGGTCGCATGAGACCGCACAACAATAGAATATCTATTGTGTCTCGTTCACATACGCTTGAGGGATTAAACAATGTCTCTTTATGCCGTCTGTATGTATGTATGTTTTCTTAAGTCTTTAAAACTTCGCAAGGGATTTTGATGCATATTTTTTTTGAAGTACAGTGATTAAAGAGGAAGGTTTTTATGCATAATACATGCATAATATGGTAGTGAAGCACTGATAATTTTAGAGGTTTCGAAGTGAAGTCGTAAATGAACACATTTTTTGCCATTACATTGCAAACGCTGACTGAACTCTATCAAATGGATCAACCATTGCACCCGTGCGAAGCTAAGTCGGGACTGAAAAATCATTTTTTTTCTTGTTCCAGACGGATCCAGAAGACTTACCTTTGACATAATATTTAACAACACCAACTACGCTCAACTAAAGCACAGATCGCGGCCATATAGTTTACCAGTAGACACTAAGAATCACTCCGTCAGCTTAGAAGAAGACTCGAGAGGAAACGAGTTGGAGATAGACTATGATTTTCCAGAAAAAGACCGAGGCGGACCTCTTTTGGTGGCGTATGCAAGGGATCCCTTCAGATATTCTATACCAGAGCAGGATTATTTGAGAGGAGTCAGGTATGATCACATTTATCAAAACCAGAACATAATTCACCCGTATAAATACTGATCATGTCACATTCATCAATAAAATACAAGAGTCGTCCCTCATTGAAGATTTTAAATTGTCGCTGCCGTCACATTTTAAGGCATCAGCAGCGCGGCAGCAGCGGACAAAGACAGCTTTTACATTAAAACCACAGCAGCGGTGCTGCCGCGCTGCCGTTTATAGTATGAAATTAGGCAGCGCGACTGTCGGGCGAAGGTCGTTCGGCTGTCGCGCTGCTAAAGTTGCCTTAAGAGCGCTTAGGAGATTTAGCAACGCGGCAGCAGCGCCGCTTTTTTGCATGGGCATCCGTTGCTGCCGCGCTGCTGTCGCTCTAACGTGAAAGCGCTCTTTAAACCTTTATTTCAGTTTTATAGTAGAAGTGTAAAAACTCCAGACACGATAACCTAATATCTCCTAACTGGATGCCGGTTTACCCCCTTGATTAGCTCGTACTTTTTGTTATTTTTGTAATAGGTAGGTAGATACAACAAAATCTCAATTTACGAAATACGTTATGAAATTTTCCTTAGTCAGTACAGAAAATTCAAGTGAAGTGATAGTTCTTTAGTAACAACTAGTAAACAGAAGTAGTAATTTACTTAACGTATTATTCTGAACTTTCGTTACAAGAACCATCCCCTCTTCCTGTCTCATCTTCTTCTTTATCTCTTTCTCAGATACATGAATCCTCAAACTCTGGCTTCTGGCAGCGAAGGCCGAGGCAAGAGAGGGGTGCTAGAACTGTACAACATGATCTACTGCGCCAGCGGCTGCGAACCCTTGTCTTACAAGGGTTACGGCTGCTACTGTGGCTTCCTGGGGTCTGGAAGACCTACTGATGGGATAGACAGGTGAGGCAAGGCAACGTTATTTGCGATATGATTAGTGTTGCAAATAATACGTTTTTTTTCTAGTGTGAAAAAAAGCGTTGAAAAAAAACCTGAAAAAAACTGTTTTTTTTCTAGACCATGTTTTTTTCCAAGAGTATGAAATCCAAAACTTTTAAGACAGCAACCGTTTAAGATGAATACTTAAGAATACAATTTCGTTTTTCGCCTATTTTAAACTCTACTATACTTTTCTGGTTGAGTGGTACCAAGATTTCATGAATATATTGGCAACATTCATTGACATTTACATCAACGAAAGGGAAATCCCCAAATCAATTACATTTGCACACGGAGAAATCGGAAGTTGTTATAAGTTACTTATAATTAAATAAATAAGTTGATTTATTATACAAATTTCATTTATCATTGATCTAAAATGTATGGTAGAAAAAAAATTAGAAAAAAAACAACGGTGCTAGGTTTTTTTTCATGTTTTTTTTTCAAAACCTGAAAAAAAAAACAAATTGTTTTTTTTCATTTTACATCACTAGATATGATATTATAATACACATTAATGGTGAAAAGTGCGCGCTTGCTAACACTTGCATCTACGAGTCTATAACTACCTAACTTTGTATTCTTGAAGGCAAAACACAACTGAACTATAACATCATCATAAAAATGGCAATCACGAACCCTTCTACTCTCCCGTCGTCAAACAGTAGACTGCCTGTTCATCTATACTAATATTATAAAGCTGAAGAGTTTGTTTGTTTGAACGCGCTAATCTCCGAAACTGCTAGACCGATTGTAAAAAAAATATGTTTTGTATAGCTTATTTATTGAGAAAGGATTTAGGCTATAAAACATAACACTGCAACGGGAGGGGAGGGAGCAATCTCAAAACGCGCGGACGAAGTCACGAGGGACGGCACTTAAATACTGCTATCAATAAATCTTAAATCTTTTGTTTTTCAAATAAGGAAAAAAACTTGTAACTAAGAACATCAGTTATATTGGATATCAGATGATTATAAATTGCCTGCATAGTTTAAATGATAAATCACCCGTATGTTGTTTCTCAGATGCTGCAAGCAACACGACCGCTGTTACGAGAACATGTTCTGTCCACTCTTCTCGGTCTACTTCCAGCCTTACTACTGGAAGTGCTACCACGGCGAGCCGCTATGCGCTTTAGAAAACTACGAGACGCAACATGGATTCATCAACGCGTGCGCAGCGAGATTATGCGAGTGTGATAGGGAGTTTGCTATGTGTGTGAGAAGATATGCCTGTCCAAGAAAACGAGCTCTGTGTAGGTCTTCACCGTTGAGGTTGCTGCAGAACCTGCTCATGTTTAGGTGACATTTGAACAGTAGAAAGATTCAAAGCAACACATATAGCAAGAGTGGCAGAAAACACAGAAACGTTTTCAGTCTCTGTCCTGCACACACAGCACACCAAAAAAACAGAATGATGAGATGATTCCACTTTCTTTAATGATATACAATCTGAAAGTATGAAAAAGGGTTTTACAAAAATTATTTAAAGATCATAAGACTAATATTTTTTTCAGGACTATAAATAAAACTAACTAAGTAATTAAACACAAGCCTTCTTTATTATAATGTGAGTAAACACAATGTTACAATATTTTGTCACGCATGTTGAATGAAAACTTTCTGATGTATAGAAGAAACTTATTTTGACAGACCTGTTAAACTGTGATATTATAATATGCATCGTGAGAAAATTATCAGCTCGGAACTAATGGCCGTAGTGCTAAACTATGTCAACAAAACCGACCCTATTTCCATACGATAGGGTTCAAGATTTTCCATATTCTCACTTATAAAGAAATTAGATTATGTAACTAAAACCAATGTAAATATTAAATTAGTCATTTCTACTGTAAATAAAAAACTTACTCAGAACTATGTTACGTGTTTTATTGCCTAAAGCAACCACCGTATAATTAATTAATCGGATAATAAAGTAACAAAAACACAGAAAATATTGCCATTATTACGATCTTAGAATAATAATAGTTGAGATAAGAAATGAGTAGTAAACAGAAATGCCTCTTGTTATGCTACACCGCAAATTGTATGGTAGGTAAGTAAGAAGGGAGGGTAAGTAGATTTTCAGATAGCAGTCTTAAAATAATTTATTCTTCTTGGAAGTTATTAGAAATCTCCTTATCAATTTTTATTATTTTCAGAAACGTCATGTCATGTCCCGAAAGAAAGAGTAGGTTTATGACGTAATTTTAGCCTACCTATAAAATTCCGCATAAATGTTTGCTCCACAACACGAATCATCAATGTTCCAGAGTGGGAAGAAAGAGGTAGGTATTTCTTTTTAAAGATAAATAAGGGATGATGATGATGTTGATGTGCTCCCAGAAGTATCCGTCGACGGAAACATCATAGCTGGTGTTGGTGTTAAAATAAACTATCCGTTGTAACGGATAGTTAGGTATACAGTGTATCCTGGCATGCAATAGTAAAACTTGAAAGACAATAACTACAAATAATTTTATCGAAGGAAATACTCTATATTTCTCCAATATACTCCATATCATAAGACTATTCCAAACCCCCACTATAAAGCAGTGATTTTTTATTACATTTGCACAAAAAATACATTGCTCGTGAAATTTACGGCGGTTTGTGTCTCACGTCGTGTAGGGGCTCGTTTTTGGTGTTATTTTAAAGGAAAGGGTGTGGTGTAACTAATACATTAAAGATATGCTATCAAATATCTTCAGGTCTTATTGTTTGAAAGGAGAAATAATTGTTTTATAGTATTTTTGCGCATTTGGGCAATTAATTCTAAAATAGTACTGAAACGAGCTAACCATAGACATTTTTTTTTAAATTACTTAAAAGTATTTCATTTCCTTAACCAATTGATGTAGTAATCACTGCGTTCGGTATATGACTTCAAAAGTTATTAACGATTAAAAAGACCCTTTCACTCATATTAACGTACAAAAGGTCATTTTACGTCAATCTTCTTCTTATCGTGTCGATGGCAAAGCGACTTAAATTTGTTGTGCCCAGTAATGGGCGACTCGGATTGCCTTGTCGTTAGCCCAAATAAAGTCTTCTAGCAAGCACAAATAAACGCAAACACAGGACACATCAGTTCCGTCAGAGAATCCCCACTTGAACATGGAGTCCTTGCATCTACCCACTTGGGTCTGGAGTCTGTTTACGTCAATATGAGTAAAGGGGTGTTTTTAATCGTTTAAAACTCTTGAAGTAATAGATTGAAAGCAATGATTGGTAGGTACATCAATTTGTTAATTAACTCATGAGGTATTTACCTCGATTAAATTCGTTACTTATTGCCTTTAATGTTTTATTATTGAATGCCTGGTCACACTGTATGAGCCTTATAAGTCTTTAGTTGCCAACACATAACATTTACACACCTAGAATTGCTAAAGTAATAAAACGACTGCAGACAAATTCAGTCGAAAACTTTGACTGACTGAAGAGTTAAACTATCTATACATCTTTTGTTTTATTAAAACTATACAAAATCTTAGCTCATCCATAGCAAAATCATGATAAGCTAGCACAACAGGCTCTATATATTGAATGCTTATGGATTCGGGCCGGCAATCCAGTCTCTTCAGATGGAAAGATCATTCTTAGCGATACGGAGATTTCCAAACAAAGACTATGACGTCACATGTAGAACATTGTTTCTCAATTTGGGGTTTATGTTATGTGGTGTGTTTGTTTGCTTAAGCTTTTATTGTTAAACTGTGTAATAATTCATGGAGAAAGTCAATTAGAATTTTGAATAAATCCATAATTAATTACGTTTAGACACTACTCAGAGAAAAATAAACAGAAAATTAAATTGTGATAGAAGTTCGCGCGTCAAATTAGCACTGCCTACCTCCGTCCGAATAAGTGCATGATTGAAATTAAAAATGGTTATGGTCTGTGGAGGTGTGGTGGATTTGAATCCCGTAAAGAGCAGCGGTTTGTCTGAGCATATTTAGTTCACAAGTTAATGAACTGACTAAAGTCAAGTCGAGGGCGTACATATATGGACGCTGAGTACATACCACTCCGTTTTTTGTTTTTTATTTCGGTCCGTTTTTCGTGATTCGATCGTGGAATAAGTCAATTTAGCACTTAACCTAATACAGAATAACAACTTAATCCCAAACTTCTTTAGTGGTGCCTACTTAGATCGCGAGGCTAATACTATTGTTCTTAACTTTACAATGGTAATAGTTTAAATTCGGTAACAGATTTAAGCGGCGGCACTCGAGCGCATCGCTATTTCGACGCTGGCTACGCATTGAAGTAGGTATTATTGTATTATGTAAAATAAAGCAGCTCTATTTCATAACAAAATCTACATAATCTTCCTACCTTCCTTTTGAGTTAAGTTCTTTAACTTGATTTTTAATGCATTTTAAAAAAAAGTACATAGGCTATTGCTACCACTTTAGACGTCCCAACATTGGCCTTACCACAGTTTGGGGATAATTGTGGTCTAGTGCCCACAAAAATTTAGGTCAGATTACCATCACAATTAAGTTTATGATTTGTAACAAAGCTACTCCTACTTCTATTATCATACGTGGTAAGTGAAAATAAAAATATCCAATGCAAAGGTATAGTTAAAAATATAGGAGGTCGTCGGAAGCAAGATTTTCACTATAAAATAATAAGGCGGGTCGCACAAAAGTACCTCCGGAGGCTACAGGTTACATAAGGCTCAAAGTTGTTCGCATGACTGACATCCAACGCACAGTTATCGTTCGATCTGCATAGCTATTGTTTACACCGTTTTAGATGTTATTGCACTGTCACACGATCTGACCTCTTGATATCTTTCCAGCAATTAGTTATGAATCTTGTTCATCATGAGTCTTCACATTATAAAATTACACCATAAGTGCGAGCCCGACTCACGCGATTTCATTTTACAATCATGATTTCTTATCCAAGTGAGGTTTGAACGATTGCTCATTTAATTGTTTAGGCACGTGCAATTGATAATTACGTTTCACCTTTTTTCATGGAGGACGCTGCTACGGAAATAGCAACGGGTTTTGTGGGTTTACTTTATCGTCCTGGCTTACCCACTTAAACCTCAGTGGTTACCGGTTTCCCTTATTCCATTGTTGAAAACTTGTGGAGATACACTGAACAAATGTTCTATCAGCCTATTTAAAAAACGATTACAGAAAACTCTTTAAGTACTGCACACTATTGTTGCTAAGAGCTACACCTAAATGGAGACGACTTTGGTAAATAGGTAGGGAAAAGGACATAACTTAAGTTCTTGATCAGTCCTTAAAGGCACCATTCATTGAATTGTATACGTACGCAATAAATTGAAGACAATAATTGGCAATTTAACATTAAGTAAAACGTAAGAAGCGAGTTGAGCAATACCGTTCAAAAGTCCATAATAAGTACCTAAGGGCGACTTCTCATTAGATCGTGCATGACGAATAATGACGAAAGGGCTACCACCCATACTGTGTAGATATTCCACTGTTGCGAACTAGGCGCTTCGCGACACATCCTTTATAATGTGCACAGTCAAAGAGTGGACCTCCTTGCCTGCATCAGTGTTCCCAAGGGAATATAACCCGAAAACTTTCAAAAACAGAGTAAACAGGCTTCTTCTGGGTGAGCTCGCTCCATCGTCGACTCTGTCTAAGCCCAATTAGGTGTAGGCTTGAGTCAAGAGCAAACACATTTCGAAAAAAAAAAGTTGAACGATTGTCGTCTTGCATTTTCTTATTGTTTGAAAACTGCTATGGCATTCGTGGACGACAGTTAATCGCTTCAAATAATGTATTTTACTTTTAACTTGCAGTTTTCCGCGACTTTACCCGCGTAAATACCTATCGTATTTCACAAAATATCATTACAAAATATAACCTATGTGCTATTTAAATTTACAAGCTTTAACAGCCCTTAAGGTGCTTAGGCGAGATACGTCGATCTTCCTTACATAAGTATGGACATGTTTTTAGGAAGGTTTAATCAATATCTATTCAGTCGTTTAAGCGTAAAGGAGTAACAAATGTATATAAATCCTTACTAACTTTCGCATTTTTAATATGAGTAGAATATAAATAAATGAAACACAGCATACTTAATGATTTAAAGCATTCACAGTCAACAATTAGGTGAGGCAGATTAATTTCTAACATGTGTTAACCTCCATAAGAATGCGCCCTAAGTGTTTTAATGACACGCGGATTAATTGATTCGTTTGATTAACTCACGCGACAGTAGAATCCAGTATACATGATTATACGATTTATGTCAGCAATAAGATTTCTGTCAGTAAAAGGTTATATTTACTACTTAAATACTTATAACGATTTCAGGTAAATACCAACTCAGTGCTCTATTGTTTGTTTTTATTTTATTGGCGTACCCGGTGCTTTGATTAAGAACTTCATCATAGACCCAGTTATACATAACTGGACCTAACAAACATGTCATATTCCTCCCGTTTCCCCGCTGACCAACCCGCGTTCGTCTGTTTCGTGTCAATACAGTTCAATTTTGCACACTCTCGACACAATCTCAACGTAAAAGTAAAAAAAAAACATTTATTTCGGAAAAAATATAATATGACATGATCCATAATCTGTTAGTAATCGAATTCTTAATACTAGGTTTGGTTAGTTTGATTAAAACATTGGAAATATTTTGGACTTCCCCTCCTATCAGCCAGCTTACCAAACATGCAATTTGCGAAACCGGCTGACAAGAATGGAGTCCACTCTCTCTCCTATCATATTGAGGACGCTGCTCGGGCTCCCTCGCAGTCTATTTACGAGTGATGCATTGTTTTTGCGCATTATTGCATAAAAATCATCAATGCTCGCATCTGCGAACATTCCCGCCCGATGCACTATAGTAGTGTGGCAACCCAAACAGAGACCTAAGCTGGAATTGTTTAAAGCAATCGTATTCATTTAACGTTATGAACGTACGGTTTGATCTGTCAAACCCTTTGTTCTTTGCCGTTTGACAGGTCATAACGTACGTTTTGAATTGTCAAATGAATACGATTGCTTTACACAATCGCACCCCAGAACATGTTATAAAACAATATTCTTAGTGACAGTCCTATTCTTACGATAACCAGGTTGTACACAAAAACTGTCTTAGACCCCTTACACACTGTGACTTTTAGCATCGATGCAGTCGCGTGTTTCAAAAACGCGCTTCAGGATCGCGAGTCACGCAATGAACAGATATATTTTAGAGCGACTGCATCGATGCTAACGCGCGTTGGTATCGATACAGTCGCTAAAATTTAGTACATAATTTGGCAATTTCTAGCTTCTGCTCAAAAGTAGCGCAGTGTGTAAAGGTTGTCATTTTGCGGCTTCATCGCGACTGCATCGCTGCTAAAAGTTGCGACTTTTACACCCATGTGTCATGAACATTAATATCTAAGACCCTTTACACACTGCGGTATGTAAAGGGTCTTAGATATTAATGTTCATGAGACAGTCGATGATGACAATTTCTGTAAGTTTTATCATTAGCCCAATCCCAACAACAGTGGCCAGTAGGTCTAACATTCCTCGATACCGTTTATCGCGTCTATAAAATATTTTTATTTCCTAAAGAACCTGTTTTACCACATATTTTCCACTTGTACATCAATCCTTGTTGCTTTTAAAAACAAATGAATACAATAAAAAATACTCAAAACCTTTTAAATATGATAAAAAAGACGTTTAAAATAATTGATTGCCGCAGAGCGTAAACATCGCTTTTTCATAGCAATTGATTCACCCTTACTATTAATTTAATTCCAGATGGCGTCCAGATCTCTTACCATCTTTCTTGTGTTTGTTCTATTGCAACACAGTAACTGCAGGCCAAACGACTGTGTTCCGGAACCGCCGCCGGCCGTGGCGTGTGTTCCGGTAGCTCCTGTGCCTGTCATTCCGGTACCGTTTTACTACTATCCCGTTTACTACTACCCTTTATATATTTACGGATAATACACGGATGTGACATTGTGAATGCTGTTGTGTTGTTAATTTCTTAGAGTATACGTATCCATCATCGAAGAAGGCAGAGAGTAGAGTTAGCTTGAAAACATCCCACTGCTAGACGCAGGCCCTTTCTGTATAAGCCATACTCTACCAACGCAGTAAGAGAGTATGGTCACAGAAAATTTTTGAATGCGTATTGTGATTCAACTTTTACAGTTAAGCAGCTCTGCTTTACTGTCAAATTAGCAATGTTTATTGCGATTTTGCATTATATTGTTAATAATATTATAATATAATAAAATAAATAGGAATATTCATACCATCCTAGTAATAATTTAATATTATTTTATGGATTATATTCGATTACACTGTGGAATTTGTAATGCATGGAAATTTAACGGATTAAGTTGGATCGCAATCGCCCTCTGGTATAGTTCCGACTTTTACCATTTTGCATGAATTTTGATTTTTAACAATACTTACAAAAACAATTTGTCACACCGGTGCCTTCCACTAAAAATTAAATAATGGATAATTGAATTTTTATATTAAAACTTGGTAATATACATGTAGGTACCTCTATAAGCCATTCTAATTTGGCACACATGCACCAAACATGGCAAAATAATCGATTCCTTTAATCATTCAATGAAGGCAGACATACGTTTAATCAATAAAGGAGGTAGGTAAGAACTCTTAGGATTATACTTAGGTATTGCTCTTAGCATTATGTGGCAGACCTCTTCACATTTAAAATAAAATTTGTTGTTTAAAACTCAAGTTAAAAAGATCTACCACGATTTGAGCAGAGGTAAAAATGTAAGTGTCTATTAATAATTCACAATACTTGCTTTTAAATTATTAGAGATAAATCTTAACTGTGATTTAAATGTTTCACAATATTTCAATGATCTTTAAAAGCCCTCGTGATATAGAGGCTTAATATAGCCACAATCGCATTAAAAACTTGTTTCATTACATTTCAGACAATGTCCCGATATTTATTTATCGTCCTGGTTATCGGTTTATTAATTGATTTAGATGAAAGCAAATCCTCTGTGAGATGCCGTCCTACTCGTCGCAATGAAAACGGAACGAATGGTGAGAACGGACAGAAAAATGAGAACAGAGTAACTTGTTATTATGTTTGGCCATATTATTCAGGTTACTATTATCCCTACTATTACTATCCTTATTATTACTATCCATATTACTATTATGGATAGAAATTTATGATCAAAGTAAACAAAATCGGGATTACATGAATGCATTAATAAAAATACAGGTTTTATTATTTAAGCCCTTCGTAAAAATTCTAGTCATAATATACCTATTCGTAGCAGTTCCGTTCACTAATGGATGACGTCATCCCGACGTAAGTAATAAATGTGGATAGTAGGCAAGTCTAATATATTAAATTATATTTCTATTAGACTTGCCGACATATTTTTAATTCAAAATAAGACCCAGCGTCATATCTTCCCTCCGATTCAGAACCATTCGGTTACGATACCACATACAGAATTTTAGATTTCCGCGCACATATTTTTAAGTTATGCTTTCCTTGCACTGACATTATTATCATGATGGTTTATATTCATAAAGATGAAATAAGAAACCAAAAATTTGCGCACGGGCGGGACTTGAACCAGCAACTACTCGGCTAACCGAAACCGGGCCAAACGCTCTACCAATTGAGCTGCCGTGCTGTCTGTCCGCCCTTGCGAAATTTGTGATCTCTTATGGATACGTCATTACGCGGACGATAAGCGCCATCTACCCGTCTGTTTATGCAACAGTAAATATAAAATATAACACTGAGTGTTAAAAACATTCGAAACCATGATGGCCTAGATTAGATACAAATACAAATACAAAAAGTTTATTTCCTTTACTTAGTCTAGGTACAAATTACATTGGGAACTTCCTTTTAGGCAAAACACAGCCTGTGTTAGGAAGAACCGCTCTTCTTTACAGTTACTTATTCATATCTTACTACTAGATAATATATAACTCTAGAACTGTGTGCGTGCATGTGTGTGTGTGTGTGTGTGTGTGTGTGTGTGTGTGTGTGTGTGTGTGTGTGTGTGTGTGTGTGTGGTGTGTGTGTGTGGTGTGTGTGTGTGTGTGTGTGTGTGTGTGTGTCTGTGTGTGTGAGAGAGAGAGAGAGAGACAGAGTGAGGAAAGTATAAATGTGCGAATTAATATACGAGTAGGTATATGGTGTATGACTTTTTTATTTTTATTTTATACAACCAGTATTTCAAGATGTTACTTTTCGTGCAATAATAACAGTTCGGTTTCCGAGTAACTTATTGAATATAGCCATTGTGTGACTTTTTTCTTACATTCGGGTAAGTTCAAGGGATAAATGTTAAGTAGTTTATTTATCCTATTGTAAATTCTTGCAGACTGATGACAGTACTGCCGTCTAGCAAATTCAGATCTTGTTAAGGGAACTACAGCAACTTTATCCTTTCTTCTTCTTTTGAGTAAGGAGCTATCATAAGGCAGCGATTTGTGCATTTTTAGGGCGATGTTTAAAATATATAGTTTCCTGACTGACAAAACGCTGGCCTCTAGGTATAGTATATATATACTAGGTATAGATCTTCAGTGGGGTATCTATATGGTTTCAAGAGCTTTACTTTTAATAACGATCTTTGAGCTTGCTCCAGACCGAGATATGCAGTTTTATTAGCTGAGCCCCAGACTGATATACAGTAAGTTAGCAGTGACTGAGCCAAAGCAATGTAGGTTTGAGTGATTAGCTCTTTACGTGCAACGTGGCGTAGACTTTTAAAAACCCAAATAAGTTTACGCACTCTTTTTGTAGCCAGTTCTATATGCTCATTCCAGGAGAGACGTTGGTCGACAAGGACCCCAAGATATTTAACATATTTAGCTTTATTTATTATTGTACACGAGCAGTTGGTGTTGAGCAGGTTACAGCAAGAGTGGATTTTTATGTGAAAGTTAGGGGGTGGTTGAGTCGTATTATATTTACTAAAACAGATGTACTGTGTCTTGTCTGTGTTCAAAGTAAGGAGACTAGCTCCCAGCCAGTACGCAACATCTGTCAAACCCCTTTCAGTTAGTATTTTTACCTCAGACCAAGATCTACCAGAGAATACAATGGCTGTATCATCTGCATAGGAAAATACGTTACCTTCGGAAATGTCTGTCAAAAATTAGGAAAAGCGTTGGACCCAACACACTACCCTGAGGAACTCCGTAGGTAACGGTGGCATCTTTGCTAATGTGATCACCTAGTCGAACACGCTGTTTTCTGTTAGAAAGGTAATCCTCGAATAATCTAAGAGAAGTCCCTCTCACTCCAATTTCTTCTAGCCTTTTTAGCAAAATGGGCACCGAGAGACTGTATCGAATGCCTTCTTAAGGTCCAGGAAAACGGCTAAACATTTATTGCCTGAGTCCACCTTTTGCGTGATAAGAGATGTTAGTCCCTGCACAGCGTCTTCGGTGGAAAGCCAACTTTGAAAGCCAAATTGGTTCTTTGCTATTATGTTAAATTTGGACAGATATTTTGTTAGTCTCACATTGATTAGTTTTTCTAGCAGTTTAGACAACGATGACAAAACAGAGATCGGTCTATAGTTGCAAGGGTCACTTTTATTACCGTCTTTATAGACAGGTGTTATTACTGCCTGTTTGAGAGCCGTTGGGAAAACACATTGGTCAAAACATAAATTTGTTAGATGGGTGCTAATTGGAGCTATTTCACTGCTGGCAAACTTAAGGAAGGAAGTTGGGATACCATCCCAGCCCGAAGAGCTGTT
Source organism: Pyrausta purpuralis (assembly GCA_963924145.1). Lineage (NCBI taxonomy): Eukaryota > Metazoa > Arthropoda > Insecta > Lepidoptera > Crambidae > Pyrausta > Pyrausta purpuralis. The sequence continues at coordinate 30,457,677 of OZ001643.1, forward strand.
TTGTTTCATAGTCTTAATTACTTCGCATATTTCAGAACAGTCCGTGTCAAAGAGGACTAGTGAAGATACCTGGGAATGTTTTGTTTTAAAATTTAATGAGTGAGAATTAGGAATATAGGATATTTTTTCTACTAACTCTTTGCCAATGTTTGCAAAGTAAGCGTTTGTAATATTAACAGACTCTTGTGGTGAGGTTGTAGCATGAAGTTAATTAATGTTAAGTGATTTAGGAGGCTTTCGTTGGGTTATTCCATTAATTGTGTTCCATAACTTTTTTGGGTTATTACGAGCTTTAGCTTGGTCTCTGTCGTAGTTCCTTTTCAAAAATTTTAAAATGGAGTTACAGTGGTTGCGGTACCTTCGGTATGTAATTCTTAAGATGTTGTTGTGCGGATCAAGTTTCAGATTTCTTTGCATATTGTTTCTATTTCTGATGCATCGTAGTAAACCGGGCGTAATCCATGGTTTTAAGATCTTATTTTTCCCAGGGATAGAGATGGTTTTGGTATTTTCTTTTATACTCTCTTGGATTTTCGTTATTAATTGTTCGGCTATAATGGTTGTTTTTAAAAAGTCTTGGGCCTTTTCAAAATCCGTAATGGTTTTAGTTTTGTTGTTTTGATTTGTTTTCCCGGGAAATTCCATTTTAAGAAAAATCATATTATGATCAGTAATGGTTGTACGAAGTACCGCTACTAAGACATTTTTATGGGTTGGATCAAGTTTTAGTACAAAGTGGTCCAGACAATTGCGTCCTCTCGTAGGTAGGGAATGACCTGGAAAAAAGCCCTGCGACTCCAACATTTCTAAATAATTTAGTCTGTTACGTCGTTCAAAAGGTTGTTCATCTTGCCAGGGAAGTTGTAGAAATAATAAAAAGCACAAATATAAGAAACATTAAATATAATTACGATATACATATCAACATGAGAAAATAGTATATTTGTGTCTGTACAATATTATTCCTATAAGAACTTGACGCCACCAATGATGTTCACTGGTCTTCCTTTGTACTTCTTGGAAATGTCTCGTTCAATCTGGAAATAAAAGCGAATGAAAATATTACGCAAGAAACAATAAAAAAAATATTAAACATCAGAAAATGAAAAAGATAAAAAAAAACATTTAGTTTAATGACGTGACAGAGGAACTCCGTAACATGACAAATGAAAAAAAACTTTTTTTTTGTTTGAACTGTCAAATGTAATGGTGATAATTCTTTGTGCTAAAGAAAATTATTTTAAGCACTAATACCAAATACTTGTCTTTACACACGAGCAGCAGACGGGGGTAATAGTAATATTCCAGTCTATTTATCTAATATATTATAAACTTCTGACAATTGCTCCCACTCCCTCTCACCGCTCACTAATTAGCTATTTCAAAAGGTGAACTAAACGACATATGGTATTATATACCTTATAACAAAGTAATATGACTCACATTGCCCTGCAACTCCTTGTTCCTCTCAATAACTCAAGACCAGACACTGCCGCATGGGTCCTTGCAGTTACAACAAAAGCTCGACCTATTCTGATTCTTACCGTAAAGCAATACGACTTACATTAGCCTGCAGCTCCTTAGTCCTCTCAATAATCCTGGTCAGTAACGGTCGTAATGCCTCGGCCCTGGCAGCCGCTGCAGCGCGTTGCTCGCCCGCTCGCACCGCTAACTTCGATAGCTTGTCGCAGAGGGACAGCTTTTGCTTTAGCTGAGCTGTTAGGACGTCCACGTATCTGGAAGAAAAATCAAACCAACCTTTTATAATGATGGAAGCAAAATTTAAAGTCAAGGATTTTACAGGGTATACGTAGCTACCTTGACCTGGGTGAAGTGCTCAAAAATGCTTTAACTCAGAGTAATAGTAATACAACGTTACAATGCCTAATCAATGTATGTCAAAATCGCTAAACCGTTGTAGTAAGTGACAACGTCAAGTTCTATGACTGGAGAAATTTGCTTGCAACACATTGCTGGTTCGATTTATTTTGTTAGAAAAATATCAATAAATTTAAATAAATAAAAACCATTAAAAATTTATTACTGGATACTTAAAGGGTTTAACACTTAAATTTTTTAACTCCTATTACATGCCACATCCTGTAAAAAAACACGTACACCTAGGGACTTTGGCAGCGATACAAATGCGAGTTTTTCAGCCCAATTGTAACACGGTACATGGTTGTAATCACAGTTAAACTCTGATTTTAAATTAGATAGACCAAAATAGCATTTGGGGGTGGCCAGTTTTTTGTAATATAAAAATAGTGTCGTCCTTAGATAATCGAATATTTCAATTTCATGCATTTGTCGTTTAAATTGATTACAAAATAATCAAATAGAAACTAAGTATAAAAAACATAATTCCTACAAAGATAATCTTTTTTTTATCATTTATTTATAGAATAGATTAAAAAGTTAAAATAGGTAAACTAATACACGAATACTGCTATTGCAAAAGAAACTTATTTTTTTTTACTCTTTACAAAAACTGTTTTATGAATTACGTTTATTTATAGCTTTATGTAGCGTTTTACATGTATCATCACATTAATGAAAATTCATATCGCAATTTCAATTAATCGCGTAGAATTAAAATGTTACAACACTATTGGTAGTCATTCTGGCAAATCAAGACAAGGCCGTATGGCTCTGTCCGATTACCTTTCCCGATAAATGGGATAAATTCAACTACTACTGTCATTCTGGTCTATCTAATTAAAATCAGAGTATATACGACATTCCACACTGCATTGTGACAAAATAAGACAAGATTAGTCGCAGTTAGATGGTAAGAAAACTCCGATAGGTTTTGTAACCAATGACAACTTGATGTTGTTTGCACGTTAAAGCTTGGTTCGCATACTTTCGAATGTCTTGATTCAGATTTAAGAACACTACAGATATAGGTGGCAGCGTCATTGAACTTTCTTCAGTATGTTGCTGTAAAATAAACTTTAAAAAAAGTAAAAACCGACTTCAAAACCAAAATGCACTAAAAAGTATTAAATTAACTCTTCACCATTAAAAGGTAAGGAATCCGTTTTAGGCAAACAATTGTTTTTTGGAGTCGGTGCTGTGATTGTTGATGCTTGATGGTCAAAGTGATGGCACCGACTCCAAAAAGAAATTGTTTGCCTAAAACGGATTCCTTACCTTTTAATGGTGAAGAGTTTATTTAATACTTTTTAGTGCATTTTGGTTTTGAAGTCGGTTTTTACTTTTTTTAAAGTTTATTTTATTTCTTCATTTTTAGTGATTACATAAGAGGGGGGGGGGGAGTTGCACCTTATGATTCTATTTTTTAAGAAGCTACAAATTACCTATCATAAGTTCCGTCATTATAATTACTGAACTCCTAAGCGTTAAGGAGTTCCACCGTCAGCTCAGCCCCACAAGATGTTGACTATCAGACGTAACAACACGTCAACATTAAGATTCTAGTAAAGAAACACTATACGTGCCTTTAAAATTTGAGGGTTTCCCTCAATTACACCTAGATCCCATCATCAGATCCCAAAATGGAAAAAATGGGACCAACTAGAAGGTACACCCTCTAATTAGGCGAAAAAAATTTTCGATTCGGTCGACAAACGACTGAGATATGAGGTAACATACATACAAAAAAAACATACAGTCGAATTGATAACCTCTTCCTTTTTTGAAGTCGGTTAAAAATACAGAGTGCGTACCACTAGACGCCCACAACGACAGCGCTCATGAACACCCATTTTTACGTTCCACTTGGTCTCCCGCGTTGCAATGGAACGCTCGCCCTCTCCTACCTCTGGAGATGGATCATCGTTAAATTCGTGCGTGATATTCATGACGTCATCAAGTGGAATGACAAAAGGGACGTTTCGGTCGCTGCGAGCGTCGTGTGGAACGTTCTAAAAGGTCTCTTGTGCGGCGTGGCTTGCTGCGGCTAGCATACTTATACCAACCAGCTGTAGCGCTACAGAGCTTTCCGCTAGAAGCTAAATAAATAAATAAATATCCTTTGGACATTCCCACACATCGCCATCTAGTCCCAAAGTAAGCTACTCAAAGCTTGTGTTATGGGTGCCGGACAACGGATATAATACTTAAATACTTTTTGTTATATACGTAGAAAACACCCAGACCAATCCAAACAGACATATTCATGCACACAAAATGTTTGTATTGCACGGAGATCGAACCCGCAACCCGCTGCGTAGTAGGCGATTTCTCGACCACTACACCAGACGGGTCGTCAAACTGCTGTAAGAGTGAGAAGCTTACCTGGGCGAATGCTTGACGTTATGTAGATGATTGATCTCATGAGCGGCGAGGCGCCCTGCGGCCACTTGGACTGCAGCCAGCATGCCGGCGAGTGCTGCCGAGCTTTCTGCCGGCAACTGCTGGAGAAGGGAGAAGCTCTGGCTCTCCGACGTGTTCGTCTCGTACAGCCTCATCTTGAGGAATGACTCCAACTGGAAGAAAAATATTTAAAAATAATATTTGTTAAAGAACGAAACATATAAACACACACACACCCAAAAAAATGTGACTTCTCCATACAAATTGGCATCAGTAGATTTTTATAAATTGCACTTGTAAAAAGCAACTTTAGCTGTGTGACAGACGAGGAATCGAACCCCGTGTCTTACGCTATCCGAACGTATGCCTATACCACTCGGCCACCGTCACATTAGCAAGCCTGTTGAATTCTGCAAGCGCCTACTTTAACGCGTAGGGCGTGACGTCATCAATGTTGCGAGATTGCTCTCACAATATTCGAAGGAAATATTTTTACAAATATTTAACAATCGGTTAAGATGTAGGAAGCCAATTTATAATTACATTTTTGTTATTATAGTGTTTTGTCACTTAAAATAAACATAAACTTCATAACATAAAATTACACTTGTAAAAAGCAACTTTAGCTGTGTGACAGACGAGGAATCTAACCCCGTGTCTTACGCTACTCAGGCGTGTGCTTATATAGTGACAAAACACTATAAAACAAAATGTAATAATTATCAGTAGATATATTTTTAAAAACGATGTTGGTCACACACAAAAAGTTGTTGTATTTGAGCATCAGAATTAGCCCCAAGAAGGAACGCAGTTAATTTTAAAGACCCTATATGAAGGGTGGTTTTCGTTAACTTTTCGTTGGTTTAACAACATATTAACGCGAGCGACTCAAAAATAGAGTTCCTGATCCTCCACCACTATGCCCAACGTGTGCCTCGTCTTTGATAGAATTCACATACATAAGAACTTTATTTATAATATTATGTTCATTCGTACTGACTTTGTATGAGTGAACTGAACGAACGAAATGAACGAATCACGTCACTAGTAAAACAAATGTGGCAACGCTATTTCTAAACGTGACATTATCATCTGTCAAATTACTCAAACGAATTATCGACTATCTCTAAACAACTCGAACTCTGAACTTACCTCGACAAGCTGATCGATTAGCTGGTTCCTAGTAGCGGGGTTATCAAGTAAAGTCAACGCGTCTTTCCCGCGCGCGACTCCGCCGCAAACGCCTTGGTCCTCCACAACGATGCCCGATTCGTCTAGAGATACTGCGGATAAGTCTACTGATGCATCCTGTAACCAGAAGTGGGTTGTGTAAAGCAATCGTATTCATTTAACAGTTCAATCAAAATGTACTGTTATCGGATCCCAAGAATAAGCTTTAAAAAAAAGAAAGTTGTTAAGAATGGAAGCTTGCGTAAATTATTTTAACATTCGCCTGGCAACATTATCATCTCGTTTTAAAAAAAAAGATTCAATTTCGTCTCGTCACTTTGTTACTCGAACTGATCGTATCGTCTGTCGGCGCGGTATCGCGCAATTGTCGCTTGTTTTAAATTATCGTTTCGTTATTTGGTTAAGACCAAAGATTGTGTCGCATAAATCACGTAAATAAGAAGAGAAGGCTGATCCGTTGAATGAGGTGCAGATTTGCTGTGTGTCGATAACATTGCTGGTAAAGGTATCCTTGTATCTGAGGTGAGTTCGAATGATCCAAGGGTCTAGGCGCCTGCCCCAGCCACTACTACCGAAATCTGCCTCAATAACTGCAGACAAGCAAGGTGAGTGCTTCTTGAAACTGATTTTAGCCTATCTCTGTTCGCGTCTTATATTTCGTGTATTTATTAGTTATTAAGAAAATTATATTAATTACAGTCCATTAAACCCCCTATTCAGAAGTTTTTCAAAATAAAAAGGAAATACGCGAAATTGAATGGGATCCGGCAGCGACCATACTCTAACACGGCTGGCGATAGACTCCCCGAGGTGTGCCGGGATACGGACTGGCTTGGGTGCAAAGTGCATAGTCAGCAATTGATATGAATGCTCAGCCCATCTCCAGTCATAGTCCAGAGGTGGGGTTGTGTAAATCAATCGTATTAATTTGACAGTTCAAAATGTCCGGTATGATTTGTCAAACGGCAAAAACAAAACGTTTGTCAGATCATACCGTACGTTTTGAACTGTCAAATGAATACGATTGCTTATACACAAATGCTCCTCAGTTAGAAATAATGTTACCGTTGCAGAAAATGTTTTTGAAATCTAAATTAGTAGTATGGATCAAATGCAGAGTATACTGTAAAAAAGACAATGTTTGACGACCTCTGCGGTGGCTAAGTTTCAAGGCGTCACCGCTCCGAGGTCCCGGGTTCGATTCCCGGTCGGGTCATTGTAGATATCATAATGTTCTATGTTATCTCGGGTCTGGGTGCTGTGGTAGCGCCGTGTGGTAACACCGTTCTGTTTGATTTCCATAACACAAGTGCATTGACTACTTACTTTGAGAACAGAGCAATGTATGTGATTGTGATCAATATTTAAAAAAAAAACAATCAAAATAGTGAAATCGGCTTATAGCACCAGGCGATAGACACAAATAATATCCCTACAAACACAAAAGGCTGGTCATTGGACGGCTTTTTTGATCGGCGCAAAGAAGTAATCACTCAAATGGTTTAAAAAAATATTTTTTATTTTGACAATGTTTCTGTATTTTATCAACTTGACGTTTTTGTCTCTGTAAAATTGATTTTAATTTAATTTGAATGCTACTTATGTAAACTAAGGAACACTAACAATTTATATGGAATTTTATTCTATAATAAATATTTGATTTGAAAAGGTAGTCTTTTTTTATTTATACTAAAAATAATTACTTACAGTATCTGCAGCAGTAACATTGTCAATGTTCCCCCAGTCGATCTCCGCGGTCGCGTCGCCTTCCCCGAAGTCAATCTGCGCCGTGTCTATGGCACCAAAGTCTATGGCATTGTCTCCAAAATCAATCTAGAAAATAATAGCAATACAGTAAGGTACTTTAGTGAGAAACACATGCATTATATTATCTAGATCATGACCTTACAACAACAACTAAACCGCTGCGCCACTGTGGCCACGGCTACGCGAGAGGTCCTAGGTTCGATCCCCGGGTCGTACCAACAATACGTTCCAGGGTTTTCTGTTTGGAAATTTTCAGGGTAGCCCGGAGTTATGAAAATGGCGGTGTTTCACCTCCTTGCCTAGGAAATCACATAAATCTGTTGGTCTTGCACCTAATCACTCTCCGATCGTGTCAGGGTACTGTCCCATCAGGCTATGAGAGTGAAAGGAATGGAGATTGCAGCTGTGTTTGCGCATACACTTGTGCACTATAAAATGTTTCAAGCAGTCAGTTATATCTATATCTATCAAAGAAAGTTGTGTTAGTTACACTATTTATTTTACTGGGTACTACTAGTACTAAATTGGTGGGGAGGCAGCTTAGAAACAGGAGAAAGCTAGACGGGGCCGGGGCTGGGGTGATACGGGGTCGCGGCAAAACAGTGGGGAGGTAGTTCAGAACCAGGAAAAGGACATAGGATACTTTTTATCCCGTTCGACGGGACCGGGGCGAAAATATGTTCGCTAGGACCGCTTTACTTGTAAAATTACGGGACTGGGGGCGAAACAAAGATTGCTGGGCCCGCTAGTATATTATACAATGTGTTAATTTTACACTTGATCAAACTTTCAGGAAGTGCTCTACTCACGGTTATGACCGACTTCGAAATCGATAAAAAAAACAGCTGTTCCATACATTTTCTCCAAGAAGAAATGAGTTTTTGTATGGAACAGCAGATTTTTTGTCTCGATTTCAAAGTTGGTCCCATAGCAAAAGTTGTTCAAAACCATTAGAGTACTCCCTAAAATTTTGATCAAGTGAAAAATTAACACATTGTATATTATGTGACTGGCCACCGTAATTAAAATCGGCTAGGGGGACCATTATTATTATAAAAACTTTGTCTATAGAAGAAAGCAACATTAAAGTAATAATGGAAAGTCATAAGTGTCCTGCAAAGCCCACACCCAGTGGGACACCCTGTATATTTGTCACATATTTTGTGCTTTTAGTTACTTATTACGTACAGTACATAAGTTATTTTTACAATCCATAAGCTTATAATTTAATTATCAAGTATTTACATTTACAAGGTTAGATAAAGCTTTTACCTGATCACCAGCAGCTTGCTCTTCATCATCAAACTCTATATGAATAGGATCTGGCTCTATACTCAGTGGGGGCTCTCCGTAAACCCACTCGTAGACTGTCGTGTTGCCATTCTCAACAACATATTGCAGTAAAGGCAACACTTCTGTGGCTTTGTCACCGAGAACATACTTTGTGAAGGCTGAGTACAAATCTATGCCTGGCTGAAGAGGTTTTAAGGACTTGCCAATCTGAAAACAAGAAATAAAAATGTAATGAAAGTAAAAAGTGTAGAATAAACTGTACAAAATATTACATAGAGTTATAACAGATAGATTTTTTCTAATGAGTTAAAAGTCTAAGCACTTTTCCTTGCAATAGCAATATCCTCATTTAATGTTAACCTATTTTGACTTTTTATTACTTTCAATAAATAATTTGTAGGTAACTATGATGATAAGTGCAGGAAACATAATTTTGGATTATTTTTGACAACTTTTTGGTTATAGCACTATAAAATACTTCTTCACAACACAAATTCATTAACAACTGTTGAATAAGATTATAATCAATTAAATCATTGATTGAATAAAAATTAAACCATCTTACTCTTTTTAAATAACCAAGAAATGGCATCCTACCAAATGTGATTTTGGTCTACTTAATAAAAAAAATCTGAGTATTTGTGAGAAATAACTAACTTTTACAATCAATATAAAGTAACCTTATTTAAAAAGATTTGTTTTATTGGCAAATATTTTTTATCTATTGAAAAATCAGCACATAGATAATAAGGTCCCAATTAATTCATTGGCATTTTATCTACGTCTGATTTTCATTAAATAGAGACTATTATACAAACCTTTTCATAAATATCAGGTAGCTCTTTTAGCCTCTCCACTAATTCTCTTTTTATCTTCTCCCCCTGAATGCCTAGTTGCTTGCACTGATTCAGAAACTCTGACTTACTTGATGCCTCACTTTTCAGGCAGTCAGCTTGCTTCTTCTCAAATTCCTGGAATCAATCAGTTTTATGGCCATTTGTTATTTAGCTTTATTTTTTAGAACTGTTATTTGTTTTTAAAAATATGACACATGTACATAAACATGCCAATACCCGCACCATTCTGGTGCCATAGAAAGGAATGTTTAAGGAACACGGCTTAGACAGCCAGAATATTTGGCAATTTTAGGGAAAATTACAAAGTTTATCATCTTTGCATTGAAATATTAATCATCAATCAAAGAATTATAAAAATTATAGTTCTCCCTTAAAATGCTTACATTGTCGACAACTTACGCAATGTTGCTTACGGGAATGTTGCAAGAAGTATTTCTGTGCAGCACATCTATTTGCCATGTTTTGACTTAGCATCCAAAACACCAATGGATATATTGTGAAATAATCCCTAGCTGCATGTGGTATTTTTAGCAAGTGCAATCGCCCATTACTGGGCACAACAAATTTAAGTTGCTTTACCATCGACATGACAAGGAGAAGCAAGTGCAATAACAGAAAGTAAAAGTTAGTAGTTTTAAATGTTGCAGTTATATACTATGTAATATTTGAGATTTACTAACCGTCTGCATCTGCTCTTCTTTTGCTATCTGTTTTTTTAACCCAGGTATCTCATAGCTGATGTTTCTAACCAACATCTGAGCGGCCTCTGCTAGATACAAGTTTTCTTTTTCATAACTCCTTACTACATCCTGCCAATCCTTCATTCGCTGCGATCCATACCTCCCGAAGAGGTTCTTAGTGTCTGCCTCGGTCTCTTTTAGAATTTCAATTATCTTTGTACAGTGGAAATAGTTAATATAGCTGCCAGATAAAAGTGAAGCAATGTCGTCGTGTGCTGGCATATCTTGGATTGCATTGTTAATCTTTTCCCGTACAGCCAGGATATGTTTCTGCCACTCTTTATTCACGTGCCTTCGGCTCACAAGCCAGTCTTGGAGCTTTCCTATGTTTATATCGATGGGAATATTGCTCTCCTGAAAACAAGTTCTTATTTGTAATCAAAACTCTAATGTTAATGCACAAATATTTTTCATATGATACTAACGTCCATCGTTTTAGGTAACCTGTTGTTCTAAGGCGCTTAAGAGGTCTAAATTTAGAGAAATAAATCAAAACTTTAGCAAATTTACCACGAATTCCACCACAACCTACAATATTGTTGACGAAACAATTTGACACTGACGTTTGACGTGACGTGACGTGTACAAACGACAAACACCATCAAGGGTAAAGAAACAAAACGCAACTAATTTTCTAACAACGAAAGCTAGAAGAAGACAAGTAAAGACTTGACTTCTTCTTGGTTTAGTGGTATGGTACCCATCCAATGTTTTATTCAATGGATTCGTTATACCTACTAGCATTACACTCCGTATTTTTTACGGATTGGAAGTATGAAGGAATAGCTAATGAATAATGACGATGTTGATGATTGTTTAGCCTAGACTTACGAGGATTAAAATCAAAGTCAAAACAAAGTGCATTTATCACAAATCTCCACCAAACTACTCCGCTGGTTAAAAGAATCCCTAGGGGAGCGAGAATAGCTTTAGCTAAATGCCTCTCGTCTTGTATTGAAAAATGTTTCGATAATACTAAAACTGCCTGGCAAAATCTTTTTACGTTTTCATACTCGTTTTTTCATGTAAAGTCTCAGTCTAAAACTTTAACTCGGGCGCTTTTAGATAATGCTTCGAAATCCCACAATCCATCCCTTCCGTTCCGTTCGTCTGGTACGCTATCTTCCAAATTTAACGTTTATCGTACCGTTGAGAACAAGGTTATGGACGGCGACCTGAAAAACGCAGCCCGAATCTTGTTCTCCGATGACACTCTCGCTCCCCCTAATCAGGAAACTCTTGAGAGCCTTCGTAGTAAGCATCCTTCACGTCCAGATTCTCCATCTTTAGCTCTTCCTCCTCTTCAAAATTTCCAACCCTTACAGATACTTGATGACGGCGATACGTTTGCTGCCATCATGTCTTTTCCGGCTGGTTCTGCTGGCGGTATCGACGGCATCACTCCCCAACACCTTAAGGATTTGGTGAGTGCTTCCGCTGCTGACGCCGGTAGAATTTTGCTTTCCAATATTACAAAATTGTGCAACCTTCTCTTATCTGGCAGGGTTTCCGAAAGTTTTCTCCCGTTTTTATTTGGTGCTAGACTTTGTGCCTTTCGAAAAAAAGATGGTGGCATTCGCCCTATTGCTATTGGCTCAACGTTTCGTCGTCTTGCAGCCAAATTAGCCTGTCGTGATATTTTTTCTCCTTTGAAAGAGTATTTTCAACCCATCCAACTCGGTTTCGGCAGTAAGGGCGGTTGCGAGGCTGTAGTTCATTCAGCTCGCAATTTCCTCTCCTGTGACGAATCTGAAGTTTTTTTGAAAGTTGATGTGAAGAATGCTTTCAATTCTCTTGACAGGTCTGCCTTTCTGAATGAAGTTCAGACTCACACTCCTCAGATTTATCCCTTTGTTTTTCAGTGTTACAATAATCAATCAAAATTGCTTTACAATGAACATTCAATTGTTTCTGCAGTCGGTGTTCAGCAAGGCGACCCTTCAGCCCTTTTTAGTTTGGGCATCCATCCTGTCATTTCATCCTTAAATTCTAAATTCAATGCCTGGTATCTGGATGACGGCTCCTTTGGAGGCAAAGCAGATGTTGTTTTCCAAGATCTTGTCCTGATTATAGAGGGATTTAAGAAATTTGGCTTAGAACTAAACCTTTCAAAATGTGAACTCTTTATTAATGACCACGTTTCGCCTGGTTCCCGTCAGGATATCATTGATAAATTTAATTCCCTTGCTCCTAACTTGAAAATTGTTAATTCTCAATCGCTTTGCCTTTTAGGTGCCCCTCTTCTTGATCCCAGCATCGAACCTTTTCTTGATAAAAAGTTGAATGATTTCACCCTATCAGCCCCCAGATTAGAACACCTAAATTCACACATTGCTTTTACTATACTGAAATCGTGTCTTTTTGTGCCTAAATTTACATATTTCCTACGTGCTAGTCCTATCTGGAAAAATTATAATTATTTAAAACTATTTGACACTACTCTTAAAAATAGTTTGGAAAAAAAATTAAATTTACATTTTGATAACAATTCTTGGACTCAGGCTTCGCTTCCTATTCGTTTTGGTGGGATCGGAATTCGCCAAATTTCTAGTATAGCCCTCCCCGCTTTTCTCTCCTCTTTGCATAGCACTTCCGTTTTAGCCGGAAAAATCTTTGAGCATCCTCGCCAGCTTTCTGAGGTGAGAGAGGCGGAGGAGTTTTGGCAAGGTCTCTGTCCTAGAGAAGACATTCCAAAGGAACGTCACCAACAAAAACTTTGGGATGTCCCTCTTGCGAGAGAGACCTTCAATTCTTTACTTCAAAATTCCGTCAGTGACAGTAGTCGAGCAAGGCTCTTGGCGGTTTCCTGCAAAGATTCTGGTCACTGGCTTCATGCTTTACCGTCAAAAAATTTAGGCACTCTTTTCGATAGTGAGTCTTTCCGGGTGTGTGTGGGTCTCCGCCTTGGCACCCCTATATGTGAAATTTTTATATGTCCCTGTGGCAAGGAGGTTGACAAATTTGGTCTCCACTGCCTTTGTTGCCAACAAAGCGCAGGGCGTCTCGCCCGTCACGCTACCCTTAATGACGCCATCAGAAGAGCTCTTGCCACCATTAACGTTCCTTCCACGTTGGAACCACGTGGTTTGGTCCGTGACGATGGCAAGAGACCCGATGGCCTCACGCTTATTCCCTGGGAACGGGGTCGGGCCTTAGTTTGGGATGCAACTTGTGTCGATACTTTGGCCCCATCCCATCTCAGAGAATCAGCCCTTAAAGCTGGAGCAGCAGCGGAGTTGGCTGAAAACGCCAAGCGTCGCAAGTACGTCTCACTTGCAAGTGATTATGTGTTTGCGCCGTTTGGTGTTGAAACATTTGGGCCGTGGGGACCCTCTGCTAAATTGCTATTTGGTAAAATTGCGCCAAAATTAAATTCTGTCACAGCCAATAATAAAGCTGGCTGGTTCCTAGCTCAAAGGATTAGCATAGCTATTCAACGCGGCAACGCAGCCAGCATCATAGCCTCCTTGCCTCAAGGAAATGGTTTCGTTTTTGAATAGGTAGACTTTAAGTTTTTTTTTTATGTAGCATGTCTTAGTTTTATTTCTTCTTGTTTGTTATTAATAAAGTTATAAAAAAAAAAAAAGTGCATTTTTAACTACATTATGTATTCACATAATGTAGTTCAAAATGCACTTGAAAAAAGCAACTGTGTCAGAAGAGGAACCGAACCCCATGTTTTATGCTATCCGGGCGTATGCCTATGCCACTCGGCCACCGACACATTGGCAAGCCTATTGAATTTTGCATGTGCTTTTTCTTTTAACGCGTAGGCTGCGTGACCTCATCAATGTTGCGAAATTGCTCTCACAAAATGCGAAGGAAATATTTTTACAAATCTATAGCAATCGGTTGCAATGAAGGAAGCCAATTTATAATTCTAGTTTTGTTTTTTAAAGTTTTTTGTCACTACACAAACTTAATAATATAAAATGCACTTAAAAAAAGCAACCCAGATAGCTTAAGACCCGGATTCGATTCCTTGTCTTACACAGTTGCTTTTTTCAAGTGCATTTTATATTATTAAGTTTGTATAGTGACAAAACACTATAAAAAATCAAAATATAATTACATAATGAAGGTACAAATGAGTAACTATTTCACATCTAATAAGTTTTATTTGAGTAAAACAAGTTAGGATAAGGTAGTATGAGGATAAATATCTATTAGACTATTCAGGCAGGTAGGGCGGAAGGACTCTTGAGTTGGTCCTGAATCAGGCAGCAGGAGGTATTATTAGAGTAGAGGTAACTAAGGCAAAAAGACGGGTGTACAAATTATTATACCTTTCTTTACACATAAAAGATATCACTTAATGGGATAAGACTGTCTTGTTTACCTATGTACCTTTGAGTCTTTCTTTAATATTATTCTTTGTGTTGTGTTGCGTGATTAGTATTACGGCCCAATGAGTACTTGTAGAAATGTAATCGCATAAGTATAACCACGCTTCAATGAGCTGACCTAGTTATTGATTAACTCTTATTTAGTATATATCATAAATGACGTCGGTAGAGAGAGACGTCTAAGGAGTTGCCCAAATAACAGTTTGTTTATTTAGTATAGCAGCGCCCCTGATATAAATCTATTTGATAACGCATACAAAAGCATAATAAATATGTGCTAAACACATGGACACAAACATAAACTTTCTTATCTCTTCACTCAGTCAGTCTACCAGTAGATGTTATTAATAACACACGTACGTATTTTAACTTCGTCAGTTCGTCGTTGTAACGTCAGTGATAGTAGATCATCTCTGTGAATGTGATAATATGGATGTATCATCATCTCCAGACTTAAGCAAGTAAGTGAAACATTTATGTACGAGTATAACAAACCTTATTATTTAAAAAGCGGAATAAATAGTTAAATAAATACAGCGCCCTTTCTTCAAGTAACAGGACAAAGTAAGTAGATTTGAAAGCTAATAACAAACAAATAAACTAACAACCAACCACCTATCAATCGGCATATCGACCGTTAGTCCGGAGCCCTACAAACAAATTCTTATAGATTTCAAAAGGGTACAAAACACTTGAAAAAACTACCATTTCTACAACCTAAAAACATGACATGATTTTCTACCATGTTAATGTCATCCATCAGTCATGTCATGTGATCATGTCATTCATTCATTATTACACTCGGCGCAAAAAAATGTAACAAACACTAGGTACAACAAAACAACTGCAAAACAAAACAGCAAAAAGGCAAGGTAATAAAACAAAAGAAAATGAATTTATTTATAAGTTTATAGTTACCTTTTTTAATTTAAAAAATTGCTTGTACCCCAGTACCCCAATCACGAACTTTACAAAACACAACTAATTTAATTTTCATAATATTATCTACAGTTTTCCCAGCACATCGTCAGACCAAACTCACGCTGATGAAGGCGTAATTTCGGTGGACGTTTCTACAGATGATTTAGTTGATTCTATTGGAGAAATGTGTGATACAACAATACCGCCAGACTTGATAATGTAAGTGGTTACTATTGTTTATCACAAACACTTAATTTTCTATTGCGATTAAAAACTTCTTGTTTCTGTAGGTCTACAGAAGGTGCGCCAGGTGATGATGACCCCACAAGACTAACATTGGCTTATGAAAATTTATATGAGCTGCCCAGAACTATTGTTGAAAGATTTTCGGACCATATCAAATACTTGGATATCAGCCACAATAAAATAACGTAAGTATTTACGAATGCTTTTATAACACATATGTTTGTTAATTTATAACTATCCTGATAAAGTTTTGTAAATAAATATAGATTTCAAATTTCAAAACCAGCACAATAGAAAAGATGCAATAAAACATAGATAGTAAAAGTTGGCCACTGTATATTCATGACATTATGATCTCTGCTAGCCTCAAACAACAAGTAAAATGCTCATTATGTAATCATTTATATTTAAACATATTTTTACTTTTGTTTAGCACATAAGCACAATAGTTTAACCTATCACGCTTAGATGACTCTGCGGCCTAATGACTGGCCATCAGGTCATTCAGGTCAGGTCAGGTCTTTTGTCTTAACCTTTTTTATGGCGATGGTTGAAGGTATAAGTGTAATTTCATTTATATTAGTAAATTTTATCCTATATACAAGAGTAATAATTTCTAAAATAATTCTAGGAATCTGGATGCATTAGTGCACTTCAAACACCTTACATCACTGATTGCTGACAGTAACCCCATTACAGAGAACTGCTTTCTACCTCCTCTGCCTAAATTAGAACTGCTATGGTAAGAAGTTTATTATGTTCATTTAAATTTAAATTTGGTTACAGATTGTTCATGGTCTAATAACTATTTTTTTTAATTTGGAAAGAAAGTAGAACAATGCTTTTTTGTAAATAATTTGAAAGTTATGAATTCACAGTACTTACAATGTAAGTGTATGTAAGTCTTACATACACTTGCCAAAAATTAACACCATTTTATTAATCCCTCTAGCATATGTGAACAAGATACAATATATATTAAATTGTTATGTGGTTGCATGCAACTGCTCGGGTGTTGAGGTGTTAAAGGGAAATAATTTCTAACATTACCAATTATTTACTTCAAGTGTGTTATGATTCTGTTCTAGGCTTAATCACTGTAAAATTTCATCCTTATATCCATGGGTGGGAAAGCTCAAAGAATCTTGCCCCAACCTTCAGTACCTATGCTTGATGGGCAACCCTGCAGCTCCTAGCTACCTCAACGGAGGCACCTTTTATGAATATCTGCAGTACAGGTACATTCTTAGAAGTTTTATTAATCTTACTTACCTTACACCTAACTACACTTTTTATCTGTTTGCCATGCTAATGATTCAATTCAGTATACATTATTTTTACCCAAATCCAATTCTTACAAAATTGCTAGATGCACTCTATATTAATGTAATAATAACATTAAGTCTGCTAATTGTTCAACTTACAGTGCAGTAGAAATTAAATAAATAAATCTTTGCTTTATAATACTATACAGAGATTTGCTTGTTTGTTTAAAAGCATTTATCTCAGGAACTACTAAACCAATATGAAATAATATTTTTGTGTTGGACTGCTAGTAATATTATAAAGCTGAAGAGTTTGCTTCTTTGTTTGAACGCATTTATGTCAGGAACTCCTGGATCAATTAAAAAAAAAATGAGTTGGATAGTTTATTTATCAAGGAAGCCTATAAAATATCACGCTGCAGCGGGAGTGAGGGGAACAAACTCAAAACACGCAGTGGAGGGGGTACCGCTAGTACTTAATGAAAATAGAGTCTTAATTTTCATTGTATTTTTTCAGATTATTTGTCATCTCCCAATTTCCGTCTTTAAACCACTTGGACGACAGGAAAGTGACGGAAGACCAGCGCGCCGAAGCCCAGCGTCTGTACAAACGACCCTTCTTAGAGAGGCTCGTCAAGCCAGGGTCTGGAGGGTTCAGCCAATTTGTCAACTCCACTGTCTCCTGGGGTCATGTGCAAGGTAAACTCGCCTCTATTCTAAGTAAAGAACGCCCAAATAGAAACTTACTGATATAGTTACCATATTGGACCAATCGGTGGTTTTTCATTGATAAGATACACGCTCAATATTTGTAGATTAAGTAGATTTTTTGATATAACGATGGTTGACATTTTTCAAGTTTTTGATGTTCTCAAATATAGCTAATAATCATATACTTATAAAAGGCATTATACTAAATGAAGATATTATCTGTTCACCGTTTATAATCAATTTATTATAATTATAATTAGTGTGGTTAGTAAGTGGGTGATTGGTATTTGGAATGATAATACTTATAAAATACATAATACATATGTAGTTGTTGAATTTTTGCATGCAATTTGGTGTCTCAGATAAAATATATTATCTATCTACATACGTAAAAAAGTATGTTTTTATAATATTTATAATTAAAAAATATTATAAGAACATCTTCGTAGTATATTCGCTAATAACTATAAAATTAAATACAACTGTAATTTCTTATCTTTGTTTTTTATATGCTATTTCTATCGCTATAAAGGAATTATGTAGGTACTCTGAAGTCACTTCAAAATTATAAGACTGTTTGACAAATAAATTGACTTGTTATCTTCCTTGTAATATCGAATTTATTAATTATACTTTAGTTAGTTTACAATATTTTTAATTAGTTATAAGAGGTTGTGAATGTGTTGTCATGGTTGGTTAATTAAAAATAATGTTATTTATTATAAAATTTTATAATCAAAAGCCATTTAATATTCTGGTTACCATTCTATGATAGAAGTTAATACAAGTTTTTCGAAATATTCTCTGTAACTATAAACTTTTTCTATGTAGTCTCTCTAAAAAATGTATATTCATAAATCTTGCTCTCTTTAATAACATATGTATTTTATTACTTTACGAAACATAAAAGTAACTTTTTTACTATACCTTTCTAAATATTATACAAATTCAGTTGTTTTTAAATAATAAATCCTTATCAAAATTTAAAAATTGACTTCTTAATCCTATTTATTTTATCAAGTAGGTAGGCATTTGTTTTTTTGCAACATGCAAAGTAGTAATGGACTGAATGAGAAACATATGTTTAAGTAGATTTATCAATGTTTTTAGGGTTCCATACGTAGATGGGAAAAACTTAACCCTTATAGGATAACTTTGTTATCCGCCCGCCTGTCTGTCTGTCAAGACTTTTTATAAAGATGGAATTTATTTCAAATACTCAGGTCTATTATCCCTTCGAGCCGAGAAAAAATATAACTTCTAAGCGTTACGTAACTTCAGTCGTTTATGTTGCACATTTCCACAAAAATTTTAAACTTCCTGTGAACTCAGAATCTTTAAATATGGCACGAGCATCGTCTTAAAGCACTGGTAAAAGAAAAATTGCAAAAACCGTATTTTTTTAGCCGTTCTTGGATCCTAGAGGTATAAAAAAAAGTACAACGGAGGTATTTAAGAAACTAATTTATTTATAACAATCACACCAGTAGTCACACTTAGTCGAAGATTGAACTCTTCCATGCGGTAAAGTCGACTCTGGGCAAGTCCTCGCACCGCATTTTAGGGTTCCACGCGCACTCCAGTTCGAACCCTCGCCGCTGAACCCACACTACGCCGTCCGTGTTATCGCAGATCAGACGAGATATGGACGCCTTCTTCAGTTGTTGGAGCTGTTCTGTTGGGTAAGATATAGGGTCAAAAGTGATGAATAAGAATATAAGATCAAAGTAACCCGTTCGCACTTTGTAATGCTTTTTACTGACGTAGAGTAAAATTAGATTTATGAAGTAAACTATAATACTAATTACCTATTTATTAACAAAATATCGATTTCAAAAAAGCTTTCGTTTGGGCAAGTTTTATAAAAAGATAAAATTATCTACTCTGGCAGAGCTATTTCAATTAAATTTAAGCATAATTTGAAAATAATGCTTTAATTTAAAATTATGCTTTAATTTAATTTACGGGTAGGTAAGGGTTTTTAAACTTCTAGTTTATGGCTCGCATAAGCGCGTCATTGAGGTGTCAAAGGCTAGCGTACTTACCTAATGAAAACACCTCGTTAAAGCTAGTGACTTTAAAAATAGATTCAGTTAGTAACTGAATTTACATGGAAACTAGGCTCCAAAGATTATGTAATATTGGGCTTAGTTACATACCCCTTAACTAATATTTACAATTTATTTATAGAGAATCCCTAAGAATTCTTAAAAACTATCTAACTAACTATCGTGGCCCAGCGACCCAAAGTGGGTCTTGGCCTCCGAAACGAGAGACTTCCACCGGTCTTTATCCTGCGCAATCTCCGACCAGTCCTCAATCTCGAGCTCACGCAGATCAGCCTCCACCATGTCCCTCCAGCGATATCTGGGACGACCGACTGGGCGCTTTCCACTCTGTTGCCCCAGATATGCTGTCAATACCCCTCTATCCTCCCCCATTCTGACCAAGTGGCCGAGCCATCGGAGGCGGTGAGCTTTTGTTTCGCCGAGAATATTTGGCTCAGCCACTAGTTCTTCGATCTCTGCGTTCTTTCAGACTCGCCAGCTTCCATCCTTCCTTTGTACTGGACCCAGGATCTTACGGAGGATTTTCCTTTCCGCCACTAAAAGTTTATCCTCTTCTTTAAGTGTTAGTGTCCAAGCCTGACAGCCGTCAAAAACTATCATTAAAGGAAATTTTCCACTGCAACTTACTATACTATGACCGTGCTCGGAACGTTTCAGGCACGAAAAGGAACATGATACGCTCTACTTTGCCCTCTGAAAAGATTGACAGCGTTCTGTCTCACCGTTATATGAAGAGAGAGCGAGCGAGAACGTATTTTGCCAGTGCCGACACAGTCCGTGCATGGCACGCTACGATATTGGTCGGTAGCGGAACAGTCTAGTAGGCAAGGTGTCATAGAGATAGTTTTAATAAACCTTTTTTTTGCCGAACTCCGGTCATGGTATGCTACCGTGTACTTGGCAAATACCTTTATCAGTAATTTATTTATAAATTAGTTGAGTAAATAATCACTTTAAACGTGAAAAGATAGTAAGCGGTCAGTCTTAACTTTATACCATTTATAGATCACTTTCTTCATACTTACCTGGGGAAAAAGAGTGAGGCATCTCGCTGTTGTCATAAAAGAACCTGTCGCCCACCCTAGTCCGGTAGAACTGCTCGCCTACTATGCACTGGAAGGTGTGCCCGAGCACCGAACCCTGGACTGCGCGCTCCATGGCTCCGCCAACGAATAGGTCTACGTCGTCTACGCACTCGTACATTTGTGACAGTGCGCTTATTCTCTGAAAGAGTCAGAAATTTAAATGTGGAATCAATAGCAAAGGGCTTGCTTGTATAATTAAGTTTCGGATTCGTATTCTTGAATAGAATAGCAAAATACTTGCATCTTGTGATATTTCTCCACTCAAGTCTTGAAAAGTCCACGCTCGCCGAAGACCACATATCTCCCTGAAAAAAGTAACATTATGTATACTCGTATGTCACCGTAATATTGTAAAAACAGCAAAATTTCCTTTATTCTAACGCATTAGATAGTGATCTGTCGATTTAAGAAGCTCGACAAGGTTTTTAGCATTTATGTTTTTTTTTTTTGTGAACCCAAGCTCACCTACCCACCACTCAGCCCACTGATTCGACATTTCAGTATAAGTTAACATGTATGAAGTTCGGTAAAGTTTGTAATAAATCGACATATTGTAATTACGTGGTCTTCACAATATTACGTTGACATGTACCTCTATAAAACGTTTTCAATATTAAACTGGTGTTAATATCTACCTTCTTCATCCTCAAAATTTTATCATTTTTACTTTGAATTAAAATCACGAATGAAAACGGTACCTGTAGTCATTATATGACGCGATTCCATGGTCCCTCCCTCTCTGTATATCCATAGCTATCAGATCCAGTCCCCAAGGATTCCTCGACTTGAACAGCAAATTGCTGATCTGCCCTGAGCAATAAGGGTCAGATTCCCCTGCACTCTGTGTCAGAATACCCCGGACAATGTCATCGAATGATTCCATAGACGACTCTAGAAGACTTGGGTTTTGGTAATGGTCGCTTAGTCTAGAAATGGAAGTAGTTTAGAGCAGTATAGGCACATTATGGACACAAGAATGTAATATTGATAAATAAATTTGTAATTAGAATAAGTATAAGTCAAGCCAGCGAAGACGTGACAGGCAAAATAAGTACTGTTTTTTTCGACCACTTTGGAATACATTGCATTACGATACAATGATTTGGTTATGATTGACGAAGGAAACCTATGTGATGATGAACACATACAAAATATTTAAATAAACTATTTACTTGTGTGTATAAGCAGCATAGTAGTTGGATGGGCAAGTCATGAAGGTATCTGGAACAGCTGAGTGTAGGAACCTGAATGCGGCTGAGGAAAAGCTGTTCATCACTCCAGGGTTAACATCCTCATTGTAATCGTTGCTGTAGAGAGTCGATGGTACTACCCGATAGTATCGGAGATAAGTTTCACCTGGAGAAAGTCAGAAGAAATCATTCAAGCCAGAACCGTTGTTATTGAATTAAGTTTACGAGTATGAATTGGTATAACAGCAAAAGTGTACCAAAGTTTAACGGCAGCCATTCCTGGTATGTGATGTGCTGGATCTCCGCAATGACAATCCTTCTTGCTTCTTGATACAGCTTCTCGTCTGTCCAAAGTGGATTTAAGGAGCTGAGGATATCAGCTACTCTGTTATGCTCACGAAGAAACAGCGTATGTAGCATCGCCAACGTTGGCGTCTGGTTTATTCTGCCATCACCTTTAAACAACAACTTTAACAATTTGGGTACTTTTCTTCGTGGTAAGCAACCAAAGAGGCAGCCGGAAAGATCTTACCTGCTAGATAGCAGGGCTCCGAAATATTTCTCAAATCGCATGCCGCCCTTTTATCATCAACTGTCGGTAGAAACCCTCTTTTATTGTAAGCTCTGTATTCTTCCTTCAGTCGACCACCTCTCTTGCTTCTCAGCAGAGAAGCCAACTTCTTGTCAGAACCGTAGATCGTTGAGCCATCTAAAAAGCTGGTCACTGTGTTCATCTGAAGAAATATATAAAAAGGGTTTCTTGGCCAAGCAAATTTTGGTTTCTGATCATCAAGCCATAATAGCAAATAGTTAGACATCATCATGGTATTATTTACCTAGCTAAAAGCCTCATTTTTGTCAGCTAGGATAGCAAGGCTATAATTATACTGGGAGTTGATGCCATGGGAAATGGATGAAGCCCAGAAATTTGATATTCTTACGACACTAATATTATAAAGGCGAAAGTTTGTGAGTGTGTGAGTATGTATGATTGTTACTTCTTCACGAAATAACTATGCGTTGTATTGTGATGAATAGCAGATAGGCTATCATTTATAACTTCAGTTTTGGAGAGCCGACATTTACGCGGGTGAAGCCGTAGGGAACCGCTAGTGAGTAATGAAGTTTACCTGTTCTGCGTACCCCAAGCTGCAGTCGTCTCTCGGAGTGGTGATGCTTCTGACAAAGTTCAGGCATTTGACACCATAGTACCGGTAGAACGGATCGTCCTCTTGAACTGTGATGGGGATGCATTTGTCGTTAAGCCACTCTTGGGGCAAGACGTCGACGCCATCACCGACGCAGCATTGGATACCGCCGTCATCTAAAATATTAGATTAAAAGCTTGCAATTGCAACCTAATGATAAAGATTGCCTTTATATGGCGATATTTCACAGCTAGTGGAAGCTGTTCGCAAAAAAACCGTAGGTCGATGTACAGTTTTGCCGTTTGGCGCACTATGTGTGCGCCAAACGGCTATCAAAACTAGAGATCAAAAGTTTTTGAAAAATTCCAAAAAAATACAAAATGTAGTAATTTTCAAAATTGCTTTCTTGAGGTTAGAAATGAGGACATCGTATCGTTTGTGGTATATTGTACAAACAAAACATCAGCCATATTGAAACAGAACAGCTCAAACTTGGTACGATTTGAAAATTATTTTTGGTTTTATGAAATGCGGTTTTTCCTTAAAATTTGACTCGTACGCTGTCCACTAAGCAACTTGTAGGTACTTTTCAATGCAAGGACCGTCTGTATTTGGAAAATCAATATTAACGGATTTTTTTACTCCACAGTCCCATAGTTATAGAAGCACAGGGGCAACTAAAGCCAAAGGCACCGATTTGTCTAACAAAATTGGGCCTATGATTTTAAAGTAGCGTACGCGCAGTACAGCAGGGTCTTTGTTGGGGTTAAGAAACCTCATTTAATTACTCAGATTATATCCGTACCAGTAACCTCCATGATCTGCAATGAAATATCATGTGTGACGAACTGTCCCCATTGCAGGCTCAGGTAGTTCTGATCCCGACTCGAGATAGGAAAATCAGGAAACATCCGGGTTGAAAGGACCCTCGGGTTAGGGAGGGCTCTGCCGCTCTTTGCTACTGGCATCGAGTATATCCCTGTAAAATAGAAAAGGTATTACTGACTGAACCGCAGAATAACCCTCTTGAGTTTCCGTAGAATATCAGTATCGGGACATGCCTCGCGCTGTCACGAACTATGCTGAGTTGAAAGTTTTTTTTTTCAATTGTTGTCGTTATTGTCCTAATTTATAAGTTAATTCATTTGTATCAGGTTTCTTTTTTATCAACCAATTTTTACTCATGCATGTTGTACTTTGTCAAATAAAATACTTACTTTCTTTCTTTTTCTTTCTCTTATACAGGTTGTTGTTTTCGTCAGTGACACCCAACTCAGGGATGATAATACCAGTTATGCTTATTATAAATAAAACATTTTCTTTAAGAAAACCTCTTCACAACATCCTAAAAAGCTTCAAAACGGATGGGGAAACTCGCACCCTCGCACGTAGCTACCACGTATCTAAAAAAAAATTATGCCGTAGCTAGTAAGTTACGAAGAGGCTATCTGGTGTTGATAGTTTTGACTCGATTGCTGTATCGCACCAAGAAATTGATTTTCTGGATTTTTTCTATTTAAAAAGAAATAAAAAAATTTGGCATCAGTAGGTTTGTATCGTTTGTACAGCCACCTCTTAGTCGCTCGTTGCTGACCACAACAACACCTGTATATATACAAAAGGGCCAAAAGCAAATAGAAGAACTGGTAAATACCAATTTACATTTTCACTAATAATATCGAAGACATGTAGAAAATAATAGAGTTACATCCTTACGTGCTAAATACAAATGTCTAGGTCCAAATGGGTAGACTAATTTGGAATAATTTATCTTTTGTCTTTCTTTTGAGAGTAGTATTCTGCTATATCAACAGACAGTTTGTAGCTTAGTATTTTCGTCCTAAGGTTCACCGAAATGATGGTCAGTACTAAAAAATGCATCAAGAAAATCGATGTCTAACAAAACACCATAAACTATGCTGATGCCACGAGGCACGATATAGGTCAAGGCCTTTTTGTTTTGCACACCCCAAAGCTATAATTAGAGAGGCACGGCCGAGGGTCGATCGAGGTTTTATTGAAGAATTTACAACCTGGCCGCAGGTGGTACTTCCCAGAGAATGCATTAGGTTGTACCGGTAAGTTATAGCCAGTAGCCTGTTTAAAAAATCGATTTCTTTAGCCGATTCGCCGTAAATGCATCTAATAATTCCCTAATGAATTAGTAATTCGGTCGCCCTAGTCCTATGCTTATAATCTCGGTATAATAATATTGTATTACTGATATTATGTTATCTGCTTTCTTAGCTGGACCAGACGGAAGCTACGTTGTAAATGTTATACCAGACACTGATTTGAAAATGACTTAATAAATATAAATAAATAAATGCGCCTGCATCACACCAATTGGCGTGCTTTCGAAGTAAAAAAAATCTTATTTTGTTATGAAAAACCGGGGCGGGCGTCTTCGATATATAAATACACTAGCGGTCCCCCGCGACTTCGTCCGCGCGTTTTGAGTTTGCTCCCTCCCCTCCCGTCGCAGCGTCATGTTTTATATCCTAAAGCCTTTCCCGATAAATAAGCTATCCAACACAGAAATATTTTTTTAAATCGGTCCAGCAGTTTCTGAGGTAAGCGCGTTCAAACAAACAAACTCTTCAGCTTTATAATATATAGCGGTCCCCCGCGACTTCGTCCGCGCGTTTTGAGTTTGCTCCCTCCCCTCCCTTAGCAGCGTCATGTTTTATATCCTAAAGCCTTTCTCGATAAATAAGCTATCCATCACAAATACAAATATTTTTTTTCAAATCGGTCCAGCAGTTCCTGAGATAAGCGCGTTCAAACAAACAAACTCTTCAGCTTTATAATATATTAGCGCAAGCGCACGTTGTACTTAAGCTGCGAACATTATTTTGGTGCGGAGTTATGTTAAAACTGTGATAGCTCCTAAGATATTTATTGAAATCAAATGATATAAAGGGCAACTTGGTTCTAAATGAAATGCTCGTGATGATGAATGTATTTATTTTGATAATAATAAATACCTGTGTGTATAATACACCTCTAAAAATAATGCATTTTTTTTTACCAATTTATTAACATAAAAAAGGTTGTAGTAAGTCAACCATAAAAGACAGACATATGCTGTCGCGGACTTTATTATAGAACTCCTAACGCTGAACAATCCTGTCATACATGATTTTTGTGTAACTTAAGCGGTTTCCGCAGCGTATGCAGCGGAAGCTCTCAAAAGGAATATCTTTCTCCCGTTTTCGCAACATTTTTCATTTCTGCTGTGGTCTTATGAGTCGTATCTTTATGTTATATAGCCTAAAGCCTTCCTCGATAAATGGACTATCCAACGTAAAAAAAATTTTTCAAATCGGCCCAGTAGTTTTTGAGATTAGCGCGTTCAAACAAACAAACAAACAAACAAACAAACTCTTCAGCTTTATAATATTAGTATAGATATTAACATCCATGACTTGGGTTCAAATGTTCGTGCTCATCATCCAAACATTTGCTCCTTGCGGGATTAGAACCCGCGACGGCTGACACAATAGTCAGGACCGCTAACCACTACACTAAACGCATCTTCCAAACTGGATTTCGAAAGCATGACAAGTAAATAAGTTTCAAATTAATATGGTCACTCTCTAGTCTCTACATTGAATGCCCTAAGCCTGAAGAAGGGTTAAGATCTATCAAGATGCTTATCGACACCTGCTTTTCAATTCAAGTGCTGAAAGGCTTTGAAGCAACGCAACCTCGCGCGAAGTCATCGTAGCTCTGCAAACAAGAACCTGCCACTTAAGTAAAAACGCACCGTCCGCGTACCGTGGTGTCGCGATCCTGGTGAACGGCGCTCCTTTTCTTCCCCAGCCCGGTCTTTGCAAATTGTTGCATGTACCGTCGATGCTTCGGTATCGGCTGCTGCTACATCGAGCGCTGAACGGCCTGCAAGCGATGCTGTCGTGGCGGAGCACTTGGTTCTCCAGGAATGCCATGAATGTGTTCGGAGTAACCGTGGAGCTAGAAAAAACCAAGAATGTATAAACTCTCTGCATTACCAGGTGGTTGACTGGTAGAGAATGCCATTAGGCATTAAGTCCGCCAATAGTACATTTTACAGTGCAATAAAGTTTAAATTAAATAAATAAAGAATGCTTTTATAGTTGTATCTCTCTGAATACAATGTAAGCTACAGTGACGTCGTATGTTTTGGCAAGATGCTAATGTAGTTTTTACTAGCTTAGCTATGCACCTACATTGTCGTCATACCAACCAACGCTTTACTCATTGACTCAATTAAGATATTAGGTATTTCCATTATCTCACTTGTTTGTTCTAAATTGGATTTGAATGTCGTAATTATGCAGGTACAAGCAATTAAGTAGTGACAAAAACAAAAGTGTTTTACCGACTCCAATAAAAGAAAGTAATCAATTCGACCTATATGTAGATGATATCGTCAGAATTTGATGAAAAAAATATATTTTAAAATTAAGGCTTCTTAATACGTGTGCAAGATTTCGTTAGAGTTATATATGTTTGTATGTCTCAGGATTACACGAAAACGAGAAGTCACAGCGAGATGATATTTTTTTAGTTCAAACGGATACAGTTCAAATTAGGGTACAGCGTAAGTTTTATAAAAATCGGTCCAGTAGTTTTAGAGATATGAGTAATAGCTAAAAATCATGAAATTATAAAATAATTTAAAAAAAACTAACCGCCTTCAA
Source organism: Pyrausta purpuralis (assembly GCA_963924145.1). NCBI lineage: Eukaryota > Metazoa > Arthropoda > Insecta > Lepidoptera > Crambidae > Pyrausta > Pyrausta purpuralis. Next base: position 30,485,472 of record OZ001643.1, read on the forward strand.
ACAACTGAAAGAAAGAATTGGTTTTCTCCTAAATAGAAGACGAATGACTTTTTTCAAGATTTTTAGTCAGTTTTTTGAAGGCGGTTAGTGAAGATATTGGACACCAATCACATACATTGCTCTGATCCCAAAGTAAGTAGCTAATTGCACTTGTCTTATGGAAATCGGACACAACGGTGGTACGACAACAACCAGACCCAAGACAATAAAGAATATAATGATGTCTATATTGACCCGACCGGGAATCGAACCCGGGACCTCGGAGCGGCGACGCCTTGAAGCCAGCGTGCTTAGCCACTAAACCACAGAGGTCGTCCACAATTCAGATGGTTCAGTCAGGATCTGACGTAGTGCGAAACCGCTGAATTTAAAGGATTATTCACGCTACAACGTGCCGGAGCCGGGAAAAATTCCTATAGACACTAACGCCGTGCCACGAACGGGGCGCGTTCAGGCATGAATCACTTCATACAAAATGTTTACAATAATGTTTGACCAAACCCCGACCGGCGCCGGCATGCTGTAGCGTAAATCAGCCTTACAGCGCTTTTACATTTAGGCGACTGTCGCGCGACGGTCACGCTGCAAATAATTTCATACAAAAATGGCACCAGCGTAACAATTTTCGTACCTAGAACACAATTTGAGCTGCAGCATCTTAGTCGTCATCAGTATCTCCTGGGAAGCCTCGGATGCTTTCTTAACATCAGGTGGTAGCTTCGCCGTAAAGAAGTGGTGCATTGCCGGTGTGCAGTGGTCAAGACACACGCCATTTTTGACCAGCTGGCAACCACGCTGGCTCGCTGCTTTGGTCAACTCCCGACCGTATTTCACACATTCTGTTATTAGCTCTTTAGTGATCGGACCTTCGTCATCTGTAAAACATTAAAATTGGATCTAATTTTATCATTTAGTAGGATCAGTGAAATAAAAGCATGCAACATAAATACGAAGTAGGAAAAGGTCTTATTTGTTTGACTCTTTTTTTAGGGTTACTTAGCCGAATGGCAAAACCCTTATAGTTTCGTCAAGTCTGTCTCTCTGTTCGTATGTCACAACCACTTTATTCTGAAACTATTAGCATAACACAGTTGAAACTTAGTAGGTAGATGTATCCTGTCAACCACTATACGATTCTCGTACAAAAATAATGATAATTAAGGGGGGGGGGGGGGGGGGGGGGGGGGGGGCTCCCATACATGAAACTAAAACCTATTTTTTTTTGATAAATCTATGCGTGTCGGGTGTCTATGGATAGGTCTTATAAAATAAAATCGAGGTTTCTAAAATCATTTTCTCCGAAAGTCTAACGTTTGAGAGATAGACGCTTCCAATGTGGTAAAATGGGCTAACCCCATTTAAACTAACTAACGCTCTAACTTTTAAACTAAGCGAGGGTAAAATTTGAAAAAAATAATTGATGTAGTAGTGATTGATGTAATAATTGATGTTGAAGTAAACATTACTTTGTTATTAATACAAATACTATGAAAAACAAAGTTATATTTGCTGTCAACAAAATATTGTATTTTGGATAAGTGAAAGTAAGAGATTTGCGCATTCAAACAAACAAACTCTTCAGTTCTTATCCTATATTTTCTACCCCAGAAAAAATATAGCTTAAGTACTAGTAGTAGGTAATAATCAAAGCGTCATTGACGTCAGAGACTCCTATTGTTGTGTCAAGAGTTTTTATTGACATTACCATATTCAAAGTCACTTTCGTTAGAGCCACTTGCGCATACCAAAGTAAACATAATCTGAGGTTAAAATGTCAACGCGTTTTTCTCTGCGTTTGTCAACGTCAAAAAAGTGTCAGCAACGGTATAATGATTACAGGACGAGATCTTTTGGCCGACGGCAAAAATCAAAACTAACGCTGTCATTATAAAAATTGCGGTTGTCAGATGTAGTGTAGCGAAATCTCCCCAATATTACAGGAGATTTACCCATGTCTCCCAGATGTTTAATTGGCGTAACTATTTTTAAAATAAAATGTTTTTTTAATACCCTAAATCTAGACTCCTTAAATGAATGTTTTGAGTTTTAAATCGGTGGAACATACATGATCAGTACCATCATGTTTATGACTGGTTTCAATTAGTACCCTTCTCCTAGACTTTGCCATGGTCGGGTAAAAAAAAAAACTCTGAACAGCTTTCTGAACTTCCTGAATCAAGGGAGATTTTTCGCATCGGCCTCCCTGTCGATGTCACGTAAAAAGAAACCAAAAATTTGGGCACGGGCTAGACTTAAACCAGCAACTTTTTGGCTAACCAGGTCAAACGCTCTACCAATTGAGCTACCGTGCTGTCTGTCCGATCTTGCGAAATTTGTGGTCTCTTATGGATACGTCATTACGCGTGACGTTATAAATCTGAAATATAACACTGTGAGTGTTAAAAACATTCTAAACCATCAGAAGATTCTTGTTGCACTGTTAATCCAGAGCCTGTTACCTCGGAGAGTATGTTATTTAGGTACTTACTTTTAGTCTCCTCAGTAAACAAGTCCTTCAGAAAAGATGTGGTGCCGCTAAGTATCGGGCAGAGGGCGGGAAACAACTCTTCCGTCAAGAAGTCCCAGCCCAAACAAGCACTAGTGCCACTGAACAGCAAACACAAAACCACTGCTATATACACTCCACTGCATTTATTACTGAACAGATTTGACACACGCATGCTGCACTGTTATTATCACCATTTAAATCCGAACTAACACTACTGTAGATACTGTTAATCGTCGATTTTTTATAATAATATTTTTTTTTCTTTTTAGACAGGATTTGACTTTGATATGGATCAGAAAGGACGATACTTGTGTGACTTTGGATAAAAACGAATGTACACTTTCATTCACAACTTTTTTCTTATCTTCATGAAAAACCGTCCAGCCTTCTCAATACTCATGTGACTAATAATAATAAAAATCAAGCGCTCAAATTACCGCTTTTTCGGTTACAATAAAAAGTAAACTAAGTTAGTAAAAGAAATTAATATTTGTGACATCTTATCAAGTCACGTTCGTTTCATTACGAATTACCAAAGTGTAAAAGTAATGTAAGGTGGATAGGGCATGTTCTGTTACAATGCAACAGTGTGTTATCAATTTTACCATAATACATTGCATAATTAAACATTCCTTCAACGCTTTGTTATTAACATAAATGAAAAGGGGGTTAACAGTTTAGTTCCTTTGCTAACATATGATTTTCTAGCGGTCCCAAGCGACTACGTCCAAGCGTTTTGAGTTTGTCCCCTCCCTTTCTGTCGCAGAGTAATGTTATATAGCCTAAAGCCTTCCTTAATAAATAAGCTATCCATCACAGAAATAATTTTTCGAGAATCGGTCTTGTAGTTTCTGAGATTAGCGTGTACAAACAAACAATCTCTTCGGCTTTATAATATTAGTATGCATATGATGGTTTCTCTTAAACTGCCTGCCTGCATCGGAGATCAAAAGTAAAACAGTGCGAATAATACCTACCTACAAACGTTTCTCATTCTTGTTAAATATTCATGTCAGTGACACTGTTTACGTATTTGTGAAATATCTACGTCAATGGCAAAGTTAAGCTAAGTCAGGGCTACAGCAAAGTAAAAAAAAATATGCTTTTTAAACAATTTTATTCCGATGCGTGTTTATGAGCCAGTTTCACAATGCCTTCGTTATTTTCAGTGAGTGTTGTATAACAGAGTAATACAATTTCTTAAGAAATGACATCCGTTTGATGGGCTCGTTGATTGGTTAGAGCATAACCTACTCGAACGAATTAGGTCACGCACGAAAACATTTAAGGCAACGTTTACTTACACCTTCAGTCTGGCATCAGTCCAGTCGATCAGTCTGGTATTTAATTTTATTTTACTATTTAAATAACGATTACAGTTGCGGGCGATTCCTGGAGCTGGACCTTTTAAGCTTTGCAAAATAAAGTATAAAGGTTCAAAGTATATTTATTTATTTTTTCATTTTAAATCATACAGTCACTCACATGAGTAATTTACAATATCTGTACGCACAAATCTGACCAGTCGGTAAGCAAATAGAAAATAAGTTGGGTATAGTAATCTAGGCACAGTAGAATTACAAAATGAAGCATATTATTTTCTATTTACTTACCTAAGTAATCTTTACTTCTTACGACAAACCTTAAATTAGGCATTAACGGTTAACTTTTCATCACAGATATGTTAAAAAGTAATTGGTCTTTGGTAATTGTCACGAAGTTAGTTTTTTTTTTTTGGATTCATTAGGCACATGTTTTTTAACAAGGGTAAATAGATACATAACCTTTTAATACGAATTGTTAAGGCCTGTTACAAAAATTGATCTAAAAAACTGTACAGTACAGGCATTTGAGTAAAGAAATAAATAAATTACTATATTAATCAATCCTGTCAACACACAATGATGACAATGATACATTTTTGATATTACATTATTTCAAAGTATGTACACATAGCTTAAAGCTAAATATAATACAATTAATAAAGAAATAGTACCTATAACATGTATGCTATTTCCAATAAAAACTATATAATTTCTGGTAAAATGCCATTCATTGCAACGTCGTTTTCTCTCACGACACAACTAGTTAGGGTCAATGAATATTTTATGTATTTTTTCCGTTGTTTGGTAAAATACGACTTATGACTTTTTTCCGTTGTTTGGTATATTACGATGATTCGTATCAATTTAACAGTGCTTATTAACATTTATATCTAAATTTTCGAATGAAAAACATCACAGCATTATTCGATTTACATCACATTATAACAAACGTTTTAAATAACACAACTCTCGAAGCATCTACCACTGTAGGCTAAAACCTAGTTTCTTGACTCTTACGTAAGTTCTGAATAAATGGTCCCATAACTTGCTTGTGATGCCAAATGCTGGAACAAAGTTGCTTCAACTTAATTTATGGAACTGTACATAGTAACTACAAAGAACAGAGAAAACTAAGGATGGTAAAAACATCAAAATTTTTAGTTGAGTCTTCTCTAACTTAGAGTCGAATTTACTAAACTCAGATAGGATTTATTCCGACTAAATAAGTATTAAACGACCGATATTTGACGACCTCCGTGGTGTAGTGGCTAAGCACGCTGGTTTCAAGGCTTCGCCGCTTCGAGGTCCCGGGTTCGATTCCTGGTCGGGTCAATATAGAAATCAAATGTTCTATATTGTCTCGGATCTGGGTGTTGTGGTACCACCGTTGTGTCTGATTTCCATAACACAAGTGCAATCAGCAACTTACTTTGGGATCAGAGCAATGTATGTGATTGATGTCCAATATTTATTTATTTTAAAATGACATTTGCGTAAGTTATTGCTGACAAATAAATAGGTGACGTTTTCGAATAAGGCGTTTTGTATTGTACGTTGGTAAAATCGACTCTTAGTAACATTTGGATGAAAAATAATGGTAATAAGTCACTCATATTTCGTGGCACGACAGAGAACACAAACATTGGATTGGAGAACTTAATTTAAGACCAACAGAAGCAGAAATCCTTAAAAGTATCTTCATAGCAACTCTATGAGTTTTGGCGAGCTAAATAAGTGTCTACCATGTTTAGCTTATCCAGAGTCAATAGCAACTCAATTATACAAGCTTGGACTAAATGAGGAGTTGAACTAACCTTTGTCATGGTTCACGAAGTGGTGATTGGAATGGAATCGCTTCATGACGTACAGGTACGACCCGTCTTGGGGCGAGCCGTGGTGCAGGTAGTAATGGATCATGTCGTATGTCAGGTAGCCTGCAAGGAAACACATTTAATTTTAAAAGAGTTACAGCCTGTTTCACAATGCCCAGATAATATGGTAAGCGTTATCTGTCCAATACAACATATGATATAACGTTCGATATTTGAATTATTCGTTTGTTGGTCTTTAATAAAATAAAAAAACTTAAGTACTTTTTTCCCTCGACCTTCAGCCTTGGAGTTCACTAACAGAAGGAAGTTTTCCCAATTAGATGCATAGCCACAAACCAGACGATGTTAGAAGGAATGCGTTGACCAAACCTCCGTCGCTACGGGACGTCAAAGGAGACCTAAATGTATATTTTTACTGGTGTTTAACCTTGTAGGTTTGGTAGTAACTACGAGCTACAAGTACTAAACATAACTCGTTGCTCTTCAAGAGATCCTCCACGAAAAAGGTTTCACAGAGGTATGATGAAATTCAAATGTATCACCGTAGTACAATGACGGACGGACGGAGTTAAACTTGTGTAATTATGACTTTGAAGATAAAATAGGACGGAGTTAAACTATAGTGTGATTATGACTTTGAAGATTTAAAATATATTTATAAATTGTAGTTAGTGGAAAAAAACATGAAAATTACAATATTAATAACAGGAAATTTTATCCGGTGTGGATCATCATCCAATGATGACGCAGCGGTGTGCCCCACCGGTCTTTGAATACACTCAGACTAACTACTGCTAGACGGATTATAGTGAGCATTTTTCGTATGATGGCGTAGAAGTCGTCGATGTGCGTCTCTGCGGACATTCCCGATGCGGTACATACAAAGCCTCGACAGCCCCAGCAGAATCGTATAGTATTTGATTATAATTTCACATTATCATCATTTTGATTTTTTTTTTCTGCACTACATACAACTTTGTCGACAGTAGTAACTTCTTAAGTAGTACACTGACGATCTTAAAGTTAATTAAACGAAGACATAGTATTTAATAACAAGTTGCGGTTAGCTCTGCATACTTCACATTAAGTATTTTGTAACCGAATGCAAAAATTATTTATGTTTTTTTTTATCGCTCCTAACGGTTATGCTTATCTCTGTTCGAACGTAAACTGATAATAGGACACAAGATAAATATTAGTACATCTTCAAAAATAACCAACCAAAGGAAGTTAAAGATATTGGTTCCTTATTGTAAATATGTTACCGGCTCGTGACAAAGATAGAGTACCATAAAATATAGTATCTACTTTAGATGATCAAAATTATAATAGAGGAAATAAAAATATGAAATGATTAGAAAATGAAACACATTTCAAACCCGAAATACTTTAATTTGTCTCGTGTAATTTATTTTTAAAGGCTTGTCTTAAATACTTTAATTTTTAAACGCGAATATTTTTTGGCCTAAAATGTATTTGTTTGTTTTTTTGCCATTTAAATACTTTTTGCTGCGAAATTCATTCAATAACCTATCCGTAAATCTCACTTAAGTTTACTTTTGTTAAGATTAATTGTAAGTTTTTGCATTCAAAAGTGTACGAGTGGTTCACCTACTTATATATTTACTATTTGATTTTATTATATTGAAATGCTGTAAAACGTAGAGGAAATATTATTTTCTTTGTATAGCGCGAGAAATCTCGTGTTTTACAATGTGTTTGTGAATAACAATAAAGAAATATACATAATCACAAAATATCATTTTACGTTTCAACGTGTTGTGAAATCATGATGACAAAATTACTCACAAACATCTTGTAATTATATCGACATAATTAATCAGCATTTCCTGCCCTTTTCCAGTTTATAAATCTGGGGTCGGCGCAGCATGCTTTTTTCTTCCAGTGAGTTATTACTACCACATAAAAAGAAGCTATGAGAAGCATAAATGTGTCGCAAATACGACGACGATGTGACGTTTTCCTTGAAATTTGAATATCGATTTACGAATCTGTACTATGAGTTGACGTTTGTGTCGTCAATTGATGGAGCACGAAATTTGTTCGTGGTTTCAGTTCTATACGCTAGTAGTAGTAGTATTTCAATGTTCTCTTCCACACTATTCTATCACTCAACATCACTGAATCATCCTCTCCTTCACACTCATATCTTGCTTCACACAGTCCATCCATCTCTTTCTCGGTCGGCCTCTTCCCTTCCAGCCAGGCCCAGCCACATTCATCTTCATCACTAGTAATTTATTAATGAATGACATTGATTAAAAATAAAGCGGCCAAGTGCGAGTCGGCTCGCGCACTGAGGATTCCGTGCCAATTTTAATTGAATTAGGGAGTCCACTTACTTGTACTTAGCTAAAATATCACAATATTTTGTGGACAGCAAATAGAACTTTGTTTTTCATAGTGTTTGTATGAAGAACAGAGTTATGTTTGCGGTTCTTGAAAATGTGCTATGTCTCAAAACTACGAGTACTAGTTCGATCCCGTCCAAACTAATTTTCCTTGAAAGTATTTGTTAAGATCTACATTATATCTTTTTTTCAAAATTTACACTCGCTGAGTTTAGAAGTTAGAGGGGGCCGGGGACGCCCATTTTACCACTTAGGGAGCTTATATCTATCAAAAGTTTGACTTTGAACGAAAATAGTTTTAGATTCCTCTATGTCATTTTTAAAGACCTATCCATAGACAACCCCACCCCACATATATATAGGTTAGGTTAGGTTAGGTTTCTTGTATAGGAGCAAAAAAATGGTGAAATGATTTAGGTGGTTGTTTTTTTATTATACATTTCACCACAATCAATTAATGGTCTGCGTTAATAACCTTAATCGTAGTAAGTAATTTACTAAGGAATTTTAACACAATTAAAAAGTAAGCGCTACTCAACTAATAATTTAAATAAAGAACATCAATTCGTATGAAAATAATTCTTAACTAACCGAAACCTAAATGGCATTGTGAAGCAAGCCTTAGCAATCAAGTTAATTCATTTGGGTAATGTTTGGGTCTGCTATCGGTGTAATAATGTGAGTGGAATTCACAGGCATTCAACAAGTTAATAGCATGGGTGGATACATTTGTTTAGAATGGCCCTAAACACTTTCATTTGCATTATTTCGCAAAAAAAAACGGCGTAAATATTTAAGTCACCATCAGAGACTGATTGTTATAAAAAAAAGAATCCGGATGAAAAAAATGGACTGTTTACTTTCAATTCCTGTCCATCACATTCAAAATCTAGATGCGTATATGAATTATCATAATTGCTTCCGCGTCTTGATATTCGAGGCCTTGCTTTGATGCCCGCGTTGTGTTTCGTACGTATTGATATAATAATTTAAATTGGACTTTAAACGTACGCCGTTTTCTGAGTGAGGGCTAAAAATATCACCAGAAAATCGCCTAGACTCTAGGCGATTTTCTGGTGATATTTTTTCTAGGCCCTAGAGAGAGCTAAGAGTAAGAGTAGGGACTAGGGAGTGTATTGCAATTCAATTTCCATGCAGTTCAATTCCCACTCAGTAACATCGCATATTATTAATATTATAATAATACTTACTACAGTAATATTAATATTGTTGATATCAATATAATGCGAAATCGCAATACAAATTGCTAATGTGACAGTGGCAGAGATGCTTAGGTAAATATCAGCAATACGCACGTAGGTAGACTAAAACGATGTTGATGTTTTTATCACACCATCATTTTCCAAAAAACTCTAGTTTACAGTATTTGTTTTTGGATTTTTGTTTTCAAGGATAACTAAATTCATGCGACTTTGATCTAAGATGTTTTTTTATACGTTTTATCTTCCACTGAAAAAGGGAGTGTTATACAATGGCGTGTTGTTTTGTGTTTTTATTTATTTATTTAAACGTGATTAAAATTGAATGCGGTTAAATATTATCTAATCTAGTCAGTTCCGGCACGTGGTTCCTGGCACCTGAGCTAACCCACGTTCGTCATTATTATATCGAAGGATTTATCGGTTAGGTATGTGATGGGTGACATATTTTATCGCATTTTTGCTTGCGTGGTCAAATTTGATCTTAAGGTTTTTAAGAAAATATAGCATATTCAATCTAATCCTACGTTTTATTTTAGAAAAGATGTTTATATATGATTACATGCATGTCATGATAAACGATAGTTACATTTACTTAATAAGCTACATACTTTAAAAAGTAATAGGTAATTATGTAATTAAAATAATTACATCATAACTTAAAAGAAGATAAATTTATAAAACATAAAAAACATCAACTCCAGCTGCCAAATGGTATGGTGGCCAAAATGCATAGCAGCGTTTCCCCTTTGGATAGCTAAACTAATCCGTTGTCCGAGGGAGCTGCCAGCCTTTTGATCACCAGTTGACTTAGTCAACCTTTGGCGGAGATCCTTAAAAAGGCGATTCCCTTATTAAGGATTATTGCCTTTTTAGGGTTTCGTAGCCGAATGGCAAAAAAGGGTTCCGCCCTTATAGTTTCGACAAGTCTGTCTGTCTGTCTGTCTGTCCGTCCGTATGACACAGCCACTTTATTCTGTAACTATAAGCATCACACTGTTGAAGGTAGGGAGATGAACTCTGTTAACCGCTTTACGATTCTTATACAAAAAATAAAAAATAATGATATTTAAGGGGACTCCCCAAAAATAAAAAATAATGATATTTAAGGGGGGGGGAGGAAGTAAAACAAAAAAAAAGCGTCAAACCTATGCGTGTGTGGTGTTTATAAATATCCTTTGGACATTTCCAGAGTGGTAAAATAGGCGTCCCCCCTTCTAATTTCTAAACTAAGCAAATGAAAATTTTGAAAAAAATTTATGATGAAGATCCTACCAAATACTTTCAATATAAAATGAGTTTAAACGGAATCGAACTATTAGTTTTTAAGATATAGCACATTTTCAAAAACCGCAAACATAACTTTGTTCTTCATACAGACACTATAAAAAACAAAGTTACATTTGCTGTCAACAAAATATTGTGTTATTTTACTGAGTGGAATTAAGTGGATTCCCTTATTCAGTTAAAGTTGGCACAGAACCCTCAGTGCGCGAGTCCGACTCGCACTTGGCCTGTTTTTAAGGATATATTTGCTTGTACTATTGGGATCGCATTGTAACAGAAGTGATAATACTAGTACTTGACGAATGAGAGTGATGGAACAGAGAGTACAAAATACCCTTGTGTTTTTAAGTGCATTACCTACTCAACAACGTCTCGCCCCGCACCGATCGCCAATCTTAGTTGAGATTGACTTGGTCGGATTCTACCAGAGGGCCATGTATGAGATTTTTCTCCTCGCGTTCAATCAATCAATCAATCATTTATTGTATAGTTATAGGTATGTACATTAAGCAGATCTTAATTAAGCTTACATTAAGTGAATCACTATAACATATTCATGGGGAGCACGTAAAATTTGAGTATTTTTATGGGAAAGATAAAATTGAGGTAGGTGGCGCTGTAACTGTAATCGAACGTGATATCCTCTGTGTGCGAAGAAGTTGGTGGGGGAACCCGAATCAATGACAGAGCTCGCAGAGACCAGACATACTCTTACTAATCTGTGCAGAGACCGAAAAATTTACAACATTAGCGGACTTCTTTCACCATTTCTTTTGCAATTTAAGTACAAAATTTACGTAGAATTTAAAAATGGTCACTATAGATTAACGAAAATACAATATTTCATTAAAATACTTTTATTTTACTTTTCATCATGACAGCCAGCAGCCAGCCATTGCCAAATCTGCCTAACCATACAGGATTTTCTATACCTATTCTATGTAACCTTTTTATATAATTTAATTTTCAATGGTTTGTATTGTTTATGCAATTATGTTGCGTTTAAAATCAATCAATCAGTTCGTCATTATTATAGATGTTAAAGCTGGAACAGCCAACTCCGCTTGCTGAAAACGCCAAGCGTCGCAAGTACGTCTCACTTGCAAGTGATGATTATGTGTTTGCACCGTTTGACGTTAAAAGGTTTGGGCCGTGGGGACCCTCTGCTAATATACTGTTTAGAAAAATTGTGGCAAAATTAAATTCTGTAACAGCCAATAATAAAGCTAGCTGGTTCCTAGCTCAAAGGATTTATAAGCAAAGCATAGCTATCCAACGCGGCAACGCAGCCAGCATCATAGCCTCATTGTCGCAAGGAAATGGTTTCGTTTTTGAATAGGTAGTTTTTTTTGCATGTCTTAGTTTTAATTTTTATCTTTAACCTATATAAATATAATACATTATCGGCACTTTGACCCCGTGTCTTAAGCTATCCGGGCGTATGCCTAGTCGTCCGGATAGCGTAAGACACGGGGTTCGATTCCTAGTCTGTCACAGCCAAAGTTGCTTTTTACGAGTGAAATTTATACTATTAAATTTGTATAGTGACCAAACACTATAAAAACAAAATTGAAATTATAGGTACGTTATGTTATGCTGCTTACCCGTAACACTGCCGACGAACTTGATTTCAGGATACGGCACCCATAGCCAGAAGGGAATATACAGGATCCCTGACAGTACCAGCGCTGGAATTGGCGGGAACACCTGATGAAGATGGTCGAACGGCATCTGGCGAAATTCAAGCGTGTTAATATAATTCTCTTAGTTTTTTTTTTAAATTGGTTTCAGGATTTAAATGTTATATCATTATTATTAAGTGTGGTAACATTCGTATTTTGTATTACCCAACGTGATGGGTTGGGACTAGGCAGCCATTCCTCGTGCAGTTCGCTTTCGAAAATAAAACACCGATCGAATTCTTGAGTTTTTAATTTTTGCTCCCTACTGTTACCTTCGTGTACTTATTAATTTTAATGAATCGGAGGTAAGCAGGCATCCTCTTAAAATTGTAATCAATGAAAAACTGCACTCAATTCAGAAATTATTTTTTTATGAGCAAAAAATTACTTTTTTACACATTTTTCATTTTATTTTCTCAGATTTTATAATATGTCGTTTTTTAATCTATACTAATATTATAAAGCTGAAGAGTTTGTTTGTTTGTTTGTTTGTTTGTTTGAACGCGCTAATCTCAGAAACTACTGGCCCGATTTGAAAAAATATTTTTATGTTAGATAGTCCATTTATCGAGGAAGGCTTTAAGCTATATAACATAAAGATACGACTCACAAGACCACAGCAGCAATGAAAAATGTTGCGAAAACGGGAGAAAGATATTCCTTTTGAGAGCTTCCGCTGCGAACGCTGCGGAAACCGCTAAAGTTACTCAAAAATCATGTATGACAGGATTGTTCAGCATTCAAAGTTCTATAACAAAGTCCGCGACAGCATATGTCTATCTTTTATGGTTGACTTACTACAACCTTTTTTATGTTAATAAATTTGTAAAAAAATAATGCATTATTTTTAGTGTACATCCGGCCGTCTGAGCCAGGCTTCTATAGAGATCTTGCATATCTAGGCTTATAAGGAATCGTTAGTGACGCTGATGTATCCAGGTTTCATCGTTTGTGACGCAATAGTTTTCTTGGAAAATCAAAAAAACTAGGCTCAGACAGCCAGAATTTCGCATTTTCTGACTTTCCAGATCTCAACTATCAGAGGGTTTCAGGTCGCTGTTTCTTATAAAATGTGATGTGACGCGTTAGTGACGGTCATCCGAAGTAGTTTCATCCATTTTAATCCAGTACTTTTTGAGAAATCGTGATAAACGTGTGGCTCAGACAGCCTGATATCCGGTCGTCTGAGCCAACTTGTTTTTCTCTATATTTCACGAAATGTTACGTTTCGGACAAATGTTTTTCGGATTTACTGATGTGACGACGTTAGTGACAGCTCTCGACCAGATTTGAACCTTCGTGACGCACGCGTTTTGGAGAAATTGAGAAAAAACTGCTGGCTCAGACAGCCGGATGCTGGCTGTCTGAGCCACCCAGTTCGACCACTTCCAGGTGTTGTACGAAGCTGAAAACTCATCTAATCTGATGTGACGCGGCCTCTAAGTACAACAAATCGAAAGTGACGGCTCTATATGCCGCCAATCAAAAGTTATAAGCATTTCAAATGTTTTCCATACATCGATGCATTTGGGTGGCCACACTTCGCGCTCTTTATGGAAACGGAAAGACAATTTAGTAGAAAATGTAAGCTAAAGCCCCTCATATCAAAGCGGATGCTTTCTCCTGCTATTTAAATATTTAATTACGTAGTCAATAACTACGCCTATGAAGGAAAATAAGTTAATTATGTATGGGGTATTCCAGGTTTCAAAATTACTCTTTATTTAAAAATAATCACTAGCTCCAGCTGGTTACTACAATGTTAGACTTTTTCGGTATTAAATACATACTAAGTACTCATTCCTCAACTCGTCCCATATTATTACGGCCCATTTGGGACAAGATGCAATAATTAATTTTAATCATTATGCAAATCGTCTCCTGCTTTTTGGGTGCAAAATAATAACCATAAAACAGCGCAGAAGGTGAAACGCAGTTCTCTGGGACCGCTTATTATTATTACGAACAAAAATTACTAAGCCAGCCTTATTTCACCTTCGGAACACGAGACGCGCGCCATCTTTGTTCGAACAATATTTCTGATGTGGGGGAATAAAGAATGGAATGCGCTACCGGCTGAGGTGTTCCCGAAACCCTTAATTTGGGCATTTTCAAAAGAAGAATGATTACGCTATTACTGATCAGACATGACCAATCCTCGACGACATCATCACTTACCACCAGTTGTGATAGTGGTCAAATGGCTGATCATATTTATAAAAATATTTAGATAGACTATAAAATTATGCAGGATGGAAAGAAATCATCCACTTAATATCATTTATTTTTATAGCCCAAAAGATTGTTGTTGAATTTTACAAGAAAGTTTAAATATGTATGTTACAAAATGTATACATAATAAATAAAAATGTAAGTAAGTAACAATGGATATGGCGGTAAGAGAGGTAGAAACCAACTTACGAAAATAATGAAATAAAATGAAAAAAATATATTTTGTTTTGGACCTGTCATGTTTATAACCACAGGTTGTAGCGTTTATCTTCTTTTAAAGTTTATGTTCATAAGACAAGTAATAATTATTTTGTTTTAATAAAGCAATGATATAAGTTTTGTGCTCGTGGATTTTTACTTAGTTCGTAGACTTTATTGATTTTATGACGAGTATAGTATACCTATTTACGAGGAGTATTATTCACATTTGACTAAAATTGTTTTATCAGATGTATATTATATATTACTTTGTAATCATTAAAAGGGTTTCCTTTCATACACCAAAATTGTGTTAACTTTTTTGTAATTATACTCATATCGATAGTTTTAACTTTTTGATTACATTAAATGACGTTAAAAATCATTTGATTAAATTATCTGCATCTCGTCCAAAATAAGCTGTAGACATGTATGGGATGAATTGATGAACTACTATTTGTATAAATGCTACACCAGAAACAATTCGTAAAATAACTTTATTATTTACTAAAATATCAATAACAGGAGACTTCCACATGGTAATTCTTAGACGTTGGGTGATATCAGAATTATCAGTAAACAGCTATCTAAACGCCGAGTAAAAAAGTAAGTGCAAAGCGCTGAGTATGCCTAGTCAGCCTGGAGCCTAGCTTTTTTCAAGAGAACGCTGACTACGCCTGATAAAAGTAGTAAGTAGTCGAACTAAATACTGCTCTGCTTACTGAGGTCTGAGTCTGGAGCTCACGTCAAAACATGCCTGATTGTTGTCATAAGTCTTTGTGCCCCCTTTTAGTATAGCTAGCCCAATATTATCACCATAAATTTCTTTAAATGCATTTTTTAATGATTAACTTCGTAAGTGCAGGTTTCCTTGTCAGGACATCAGTCACTAATCAGTAGTGCGGATTTTTTTTCAGCAACTGTCATCACTGTAAATGTCTACTTTTTCGTCTGACGCTATCTTGCATGTCGAATTAACAGTGATTAAAAAGTGTTTTAATGTTCTTATTTAACATATTTTCTTTAACTTGATAGCATATTCCTGTTTTTTAAAATGGTGAATAAAATATGAGCCTGTACAAGTGTACATGGTCTGATAATCTTGGTAAGATCATCTCTTTAAACTAGAAATAAAAATAAAAGCCTTCTTTTAAACATTGAAAGTTTAAGAATTACTCAGGACGAGCTGCAGTTTGTAAATATATCTTTGATTTTCCGCATTTCGTCCCAAATATTATATAGGCATGGTGGGACGAGTCAATGAATTACTAAGTTTTCCATCCAAACAAAAAAGGAAACGACTTGCAGGATTAAGTTAGTATTTATATTGACTTTTTGCATCTTGTCCCAAGTGGGCCGTAAAATCACATGGGAAGAGTCGAGTAATATGTAAGTAGTATGTACCTTACCAAAATTCTCTAATATTGTAGTACCTTCGATAAACAAGCGGTTGTTTTCAAATATATAGCAATCTAACGATTTTTTTCCTTGGAATACCTGAGACCATAAATAATTAACATATTTTCCTTCATCGGCGTAGTTATTGACTACGTAATTAAATATTTAAATAGCAGGAGAAAGCATCCGCCTTGATATGAGGGGCTTTAGCTTACATTTTCTACTAAATTGTCTTTCCGTTTCCATAAAGAGTGAGAAGTGTGGCCACCCAAATGCATCGATGTATGGAAAACATTTAAAATGCTTATAACTTTTGATTGGCGGCATACAGAGCCGTCACTTACGATTTTTTGTACTTAGAGGCCGCGTCACATCAGATTAGATGAGTTTTCAGCTTCGTACAACACCTGGAAGTGGTCGAACTGGGTGGCTCAGACAGCCAGCATCCGGCTGTCTGAGCCAGCAGTTTTTTCTCAATTTCTCCAAAACGCGTGCGTCACGAAGGTTCAAATCTGGTCGAGAGCTGTCACTAACGTCGTCACATCAGTAAATCCGAAAAACATTTGTCCGAAACGTAACATTTCGTGAAATATAGAGAAAAACAAGTTGGCTCAGACGACCGGATATCAGGCTGTCTGAGCCACACGTTTATCACGATTTCTCAAAAAGTACTGGATTAAAATGGATGAAACTACTTCGGATGACCGTCACTAACGCGTCACATCACATTTTATAAGAAACAGCGACCTGAAACCCTCTGATAGTTGAGATCTGGAAAGTCAGAAAATGCGAAATTCTGGCTGTCTGAGCCTAGTTTTTTTGATTTTCCAAGAAAACTATTGCGTCACAAACGATGAAACCTGGATACATCAGCGTCACTAACGATTCCTTATAAGCCTAGATATGCAAGATCTCTATAGAAGCCTGGCTCAGACGGCCGGATGTACACTATTTTTAGAGGTGTATTATACACACAGGTATTTATTCTTATTAAAATAAATACATTCATCATCACGAGCATTTCATTTAGAACCAAGTTGCCCTTTATATCATTTGATTCCAATAAATATCTTAGGAGCTATCACAGTTTTAACATAACTCGGCACCAAAATAATGTTCGCAGCTAAAGTACAACGTGCGCTTGCGCTAATTATATTATAAAGCTGAAGAGTTTGTTGGTTTGAACGCGCTTATCTCAGGAACTGCTGAACCGATTTGAAAAAATATTTCTGTGTTAGATAGCTTATTTATTGAGAAAGGTTTTAGGATATAAAACATCACGCTGCGACGGGAAGGGAGGGAGCAAACTCAAAACGCGCGGACGAAGTCTCGGGGACTGCTAGTGTATGTATATGAAGACAAACAATATATTGCTTGACTTTTTCGGTCAAACGGCCACACTTGTAATCGAATCGAATCACACGAAAGAAGTTTGATTGACGCGAGAATCGAGACCTAGGTATAGGTTCGTGAAGTATTGTTAACAAGTCTTAAACATTTTGGTATTTTTATACCAGAATTAATATGTGTGTCGGTAGTTAAACAATTTATGTACAGGAACATAGTAACTACATCATAAATTAAAATTTAAGTTTAGTACCTGCATACATTGTTTAAGCTCGTTTACATAGTCAGTTTTAATAATAAATGTAAATTCATGTGAGATGTGTTTAAATATCTATTTATTTTTCGACACTCGCAATGAAACACAGAAAAACTTTACTATTTATATAAGTTGTATATTCATTAGTCATTCTGCACATATTTTCTCCGCAATTATAATTTACTAGCGGTCCACCGCGACTTCCTCGGCGCGTTTTGAGTTTTCCTATCCCGTTGCAGCGTGATGTTTTATATCCTAAAGCCAACCTAAAGCCTTCCTCGATAAAAAGCTCCAACACAAAAAAAAAACCGGCCAAGTTCGAGTCGTACTCGGATCAACTCGGGTTCCATATTTTACCATTTTACCACTTTGGAAGCACATATCTCTCAAACGTTAAACTCATTATAGGAATACTATATTAGGAATACTATAAGTTTACTGCCCGCTGCTACTCATGTGTCGGCAATCTTGCCCTCACAGGAGTATGTTGTAGATCTCTACAGCATGAGATCTGAAGGCTCGGGAGTCCCAGAAGGAAGTTAATATGTCTTGGGCCCCAGAACGAAATTAATCAGAAAGAATAATAGAAGGAGTTTGAAAGACTTTGAGCCGTTATCCTAAGTGTGTATTGGGGTAATAGCAGACAGAGAAAATCAGCGGTTTTGTTACCTTATGATGCAGTCCATGTATGAGAAAGTGCAGCTTCATCATAGTGATCGAGGAGCCGGGGTCGAGATGAAACACCCACCGGTGCAGGCTGTACTCCAGAGCGGTCCAGATGACCAGGCCCAGGAACAGGTGCCATATGTACTGCGCTGGGGTTAAAGGATCTATACACGAATCTGTAACAATTAGAATAAGTATTTTAAACCGACTTCAAAAAAGGAGGAGGTTATCAATTCGACTGTATCTATGTTATCACATATCTCAGTTATTTATTTTATTTATTTATTTATATATTCTTTATTGCACAAACAAAATTAATTACAAATGGCGGACTTAATGCTTTAAAGCATTCTCTACCAGTCATCCATTGGGTTAGACAGAAACAGTTGAGGTGGCGTAAAATAACAAAAAAAAAACTAACAAAATGAATGAATTACATATACTTACATAAATACTTATTAAATAAACATACATAAATACAATAAAATCCATACTTCACGCTGAACAGATATCATGTTATTGAAATTTTTTAGCATACCTAGAGAGTATACCTCCTAGTTGGTCTCATTATTGCCGATATGTGATCTGATGATAGGATCTTGGTGTAATCGAGGGAAACCTCAAAATTCAAAGGCACGTATAGTGTTTTTTACTAGAATTTTAATGTTGACGTGTTGTTCCGTCTGATAGTCAACATCTTGTGGAGCTGAGTTGATATGGTGGAACTCCTTAACGCTTAGGAGTTTAGTGATTATATTGACAGAACTTATGAAAGGTAATTTGTCGGTGGCATCACTTTGACCATCAAGCATCAACTATCAGAGCACCAACCCCAAAAAATATTTTTTTGCCTAAAATTGCTTCCTTTCCTTTCAAGGGTCAAGAGATTATTTAAGACTTCTTAGTGCATTTTGGTTTTGAAGACGGTTTTTACTTTTTTCTACTTGTCTCGTTTTTTGCCTACTTCAAAATCTGAGTCTATGAGGAGTTTATTGGTTATACTAGAAGAGTAGACTGTTTTAATCTGGTTTGAAACTTAGTTGCATTTCGTTCTAAACTAATCAACACACGGGATTTGATACGAATAAATACGATGGGAAGGTAAATACGATGTTCACTTTTTAAATAAGTGAATCGTTATTTTGGTGTTGTTTAAATTCCGTTCTTCTTTGCAAATATTGTACCTAAACAATCTTGACATTCCTTTTAAATTAAATGATTAATTGAAAATAAGATAAATACAACGCACAACTATCATAGATATACTACATTCAGAGATCTTTTTAAATCATATTGTTAGTTAATTCTATTTACTGATATTATTTTAAAAGTTATGAAAAGATTGTTTACATATTTGGACTAGCAAAGAAAACAGACTTTAGTTTGTTCTAATCTGGGTTGTAGAAGAATGCCTACTTGGACTATTTTCCCGTTTTCTCGTCTCTTTTCCTTTTTACACTTATTGTAACAATGTACACTTTTTCGGTCAAACGGTCAAACTCTTAATCAAATCGAATCACACGAAAGAAATTTGATTGACGCGAGAATCGAGACCTATAGGTTCGTGAAGTATTAACAAGACTTAAACATTTTGCTATTTTAATACCAGAATTAATATGTGTCTCGGTAGTTTAACAATTTATGTACAGGAACATAGTAACTACATCATAAATTAAAATTTATGTTTAGTACCTGCATACATTGTTTAAGCTCGTTTACATAGTCAGTTTTACTAATAAATGTAAATTCATGTGGGATGTGTTTAAATATCTATTTATTTTTCGACACTCGCAATGAAACAGAGAAAAACTTTACTATTTATATAAGTAGTATATTCATTAGTCATTCTGCACATATTTTCTTTTACACTTATTGTAACAATGTACACCGTATGATTTTATAACTTTATGAAAATACATGAGGCATTTTTTGAATGATAAATCTACTAATACAGACTACTTTTTGTAACTCAAAATCTGCAGAAACTTTCAGGTTACTTGACAGACTCGTACTAAAAGTACGTTATACAAATAGACAAAAGTGCTGAACTATACTGTAACTAACAATAATAATACTAGAAACAAAATTGTAGACGACAAATTATGCCAATACGACATATTTATGACTTGAGCCATTTCTTTTTGTTTTGTTGTTCTGTTTAGAATCGTCATGTAACGTAAATTATATTTTTTGAATAATCCCAATTTATTTATTTATACTTATTGCACAACCAAAAATGTGTACAAAAGGTGGACAATTGCACGCTACGAGTATGCCTTCTACATACGAGGGTCAAACTGAAAGTTCTTAGAAAATCAAAAACTGATTACATTAGCCAGTTATTAGTTTTATTATATCTTTTCAAAATATTTTCCATTGACGTCAATAAACCGCTGCATGCGATGGAACCACTGGGAAAAGCACTTTGCCCACTCGTCCTTAGGGGTCTCTTCAATGGCATCGCGATACGCAGCCACCGCTTCTTCAGCATTCATAAACCGCTTTCCTTTAAGTTTTTCTTTAATTTTTGGAAATAAATAAAAATCACAAGGCGCGAGGTCGGGGCTATACGGCGGGTGACCCAGTAATTCAACGTTTGATGTCGCCAAATAGTCGATCGTTCGCTTGGCGGTGTGCGACGAGGCGTTGTCGTGGTGAAGGAGGATCCTACTGCGAGGTCGTTTCTCTCGAACTTTTTCCAAGACAAGTGGCAAACAATTGGTAGTGTACCATTCTGCAGAAACTGTTTTTTGATCCTCTAACACAATTGTTGCGAAATGACCTATCCTTCCAAAGAACGAGGCCACCATTTTTTTTCCCGCACTTCGATCTCTCTTCACTTTAGTTGGCAACTCCTCGAAAGGAAACACCCACTGAGCAGATTGTCTTTTGGTTTCAGGATCATAACAGTAAATCCAGCTTTCGTCACCTGTTAGTATGTCGAACACAGCATTTGAGTCACCTCCGTTAAATCTTTCAATCATTTTACGGCACCAATCCACACGATGGAGTTTTTGAGCCTTAGTCAAATTATGAGGTATCCACCGGGCGCAAAGCTTCCTGACCGCTAAATGTTCGTGGAGGATTTTGTGCACTTGACTCATACCGATGCCTAAGCTTGTCCGAATCTGCTGATAGGTCACTCTTTTGTCAGTCTCTATCATACGCCGCACAACACAGATGTTATTTTCAGTCGTCGCCGTAGAAGGCCGTCCCTCACGTACATCATCAGTGAGATTAGTGCGACCACGTTTAAACTCATTAAACCAGTTGTAAACAGTCGCACGAGATGGGGCTTCATCGTGAAAGGCCAATCGTAGTCTATCATAACTTTCTTGTTGACTTAAATGACATCGAAAGTCATAAAAAATCATTGCACGAACATTTTCTCGTGTTAAATTCATGTTGACGTGACACAGACAATTTTCAATTTGCCGCCAAATCGTAAAACAAATGACAAATGAATGAAATATATACTCAGTAATATTGGCAAAGAGTTCTATTTTCAAATTTTAGAATATTTTTTTTATTATATTGTTTATAAGTGGCCAGTTCTAAGAACTTTCAGTTTGACCCTCGTATTTCTTAGACATCTTCGGTTGGTATTTACATGTACCTATGTTATTTTTCCACGTACGTGTCTTTCATCTCAACCATTTTTATACATTACCGTTTGTGATCTTTCAATAAACAAAATATATAATACTTACGAGTACGGAGACTATTTAAATACATGTAATCTGGTTTACATGAAAGTTAAAATACGTAGATACATATGACACGCCAACAACATGTTCCAAGATGTGTTAGAAACAGAAGGATCTTCTTAATAGTAGAATAATCCTCCTAGCCAATTTCGACTACGGTGGCCAGACACAAAGACTAAACGACTGCGCGGGACATATTATAGTGCACAAGTATCTGCGCTACAGGTGCACTAGCCCGATGGGACAGCAATCTGACACGACCGGAGAGAGTTCAGGCGCAGGACCAACGGCATCATGTGCTTTTCCGAGGCACGGGGGTGAAACACCGCCAACTTCCAAATTCTGGGCTACCCTAAGAATTTCTGAACAGAAAAACTAAAGTATGATATTTATAGATGGATCATCTCCAGTACTTTTAGCCCGACCCGAGGATCGAACCCGGGACCTGTTGCGCAGCCGTCGCTTTAAAGTGCGATCCTCTTACCGCTGCGCCCCGAGGCAGTTGAGTCAAGCACTCTTGGCAGAATGGTCGTGGCTGTTGATGAGCAGGGTTGCGAGCCGCTCAGGGCTGCAACACGTCTGGCGATGTTTCTCCATCTCTGCTGATTACCGCATTGCGAGCATATTGCAGTCTATCCGGTAGAAGTTTTAATATTTCATAATATACGGAGTGTACACGACTACACCTGATGGTAAACGAATGATAATATGGCCTAAGGCGGATCTTGTTCCATCAGCTGGCCAGACATTATAATACGTGACAGTTCTCACCTCCACAAGTAACATGCGTTGCATAAGTCCGTGCGCCCAGATACAATATGATCGGTATCCAGAATATCGGTACCAGATACCAGGGTGTGTAGGTCAGGCTCTCCAGCACAGGGCTGCTGAAGAGCCTCGCCTGTCGGTAAACGGCGCTGTTCACCCACAGCTCGTAGTGGGGAGCTATGGCGTCCAGTTGTGCTATGAGCGGCTTCGACCAGTCCAGGCGTGCCTGGAATTAAAAGTTAACTTTATCATCAGCATTCACAGTCCTTGAAGGCTAAAGACCTAGCTTAGGAGAAATCTGTCTTGGACATATCGACCTTGTCTGATCTGTAAACTAGCAAGAGTAGAAGCTATCCTAAAATGCAAGTCGTAAGTAAGGGGTATGGTTTTGACTACGAATTTAATCCATATGACAGTTATTTACAACGTTTTATCTACAATGGAGCGGCTTAATCGGAATAATCAATTCGTTCCTTATTTAAAGTTAAGGTTGACTTTATTAAAAATATCATCCATGCGAGCGTCGAAAAAGGGAAATGAATCTTAAAAAAACATTAATGACATATAGGTTTTATGAAATGCTAGAGGGCCAAACTCTTAAATCTTCCTCTGTAATACAGATTTGTCTCTTTGCCTTGCCTTGCAAACTTGCAATTTCGACTTCGGCACAAAGTTATTAGCTTACATGATAATATATGAGGTTGACATTCGCTATGAGCGAAGTAGGTGGTGGGCTTGTGGTGGAGGAACCCCAATAGTTGACAGCGATCGCAGTGACCAAAAAAAATACAACGTTTGCGGACGTCCTGTCACCATTTCTTTAGTAATTTACGTACAGATTTACGTAGCCGTACATTATATTTTATTTATCGACATTATAAATTAATGAATAATACAATCAATTAATCATTTATTTGCCAGAATACACGAATGACAAAGTTACATTCTCTAGGTCTTAAAAGTAGGTAAAAGGTAGTGTACTCAGTCTGCATGCAGGCGTGCATATATTAATAATCATTTTTACAAATTAATACCAAAAGTCAGTAATTAATAGTATAATATCAAAACTGTGATAATAATGTCATAAAATTAAATTAACAATGTCATAAATTTAAAGTCACTAAAAGTAATTCATTTTTTTAATTACTTTGGTAATATTTTTTTTTTTAATTACGAAAAGTAATAAACTTTTCGTAATGACAGTCAGTCATTTGTCATTTCAATCAACGTCCGCCAAAAGTTTTTGACGCTTTCGTCGCGCACGGTCCCGATCATAAAATTATTATCCCTTTGGAATAGAACGACAAAAGCGAGATGTCACTAGCAGCAAACTGTGTGATAAAAAGAGATGGGTAGCAGAACCATTTTTCTCAGATGTCAAACAGTTGACCGCCCCGCAAAAGCTCGCTGAAAATTACGTGCATTTGTTTTTTTTAATTTAAAAGTGAAATTGTGTATATTTTGGAGAAATAATGCGTCTGAAACATGGTGACTTGATCGGTGATTGATTGTTATGCATTACAGCGGCATAACCCCAACAAATAATTATTTAACATGTAGATTAGTCCAAATCGAAGCCTCTTAATATACGACTTATATTTACCAATGCGCTTCAAATTTAAAGTACGCAGTTTGATTATTCTATTCTACAAACGTTAATTTACATAAAAAATAAAGACAGAATAACACAGGGAATTTATATCGACGAATATTTTGTATAATGAAATAACATTTAGTTTTACACTAGAGCTGCATGTTCAATATTTTGTGTCGACTGTTTATCATGCAGTTAACTACTATATTTAACTTAGGAACATTGTTATAAATCACCTGATCAAAAGGTTATCTCATTCAAAGCTACAAATGTTACTTACTTATGTTAGTTACTAACATCTTAAATCGGTTTCGTTTGACAGCTTTTACTTGTCCTTCTATTCCGATAGGAATATTAATTTTATGGTCCCGATAGCGTATTAAACCCCTGAACAATCAGATTACGACACAGATTAAAAAAGTATGTCTGAATTGCTCAATTGACACGACTCTGGCGCTCTCACAATGACTTTAATTTTTTCATAACACTACGTAGCTGCTAGCAAAAAAGAAAACATGATCAGTGCTGCTAGCCTTGATCTTGCCATTCGGCTCCAATTAGTATGCGTAGATAATAACTATTACGCGAGTGCTTGTAATAGTGAACTCAATCACAACAAGGCTCATAACATTCACATACTAAATATTGAAGAATGCTCTGATGATTCCTGTGTTGTGCGCCACTAGATTTGCAGGCACAGTAGTAAATCAATCTTATATAAGTTTGAGCTTCCTAGTTATGATATGTACTCACCAGATTTATAGGCTGAAACTGTGTTAGACGAGGAAAGTCCTCGTCTGAGGCAGTTGGTATTTACAAGTGCAATTTATATTACAAGAGGAATATGTAGGAAGAAAAATTTTGTTTGTAGAAAATGTTCCTTTTTTAATAATTTAATTTAATTTTTTGTCCACCGCCCACATTAATTTCTGCCTATACCAAAGGTACGACTGGTGAGAATGCCATATAGCGTTAAGTCCATCTTTTGTACAAAATTGGGATGGGAAATAACGCATAAATCTAAACAAAAGGTTCACTAGTGGAGTTTGTGCTGAAAGCATAAAATTATTATCCCTTTATTAATTTTATGGCTGAAAGAGATCCGTCGTGGGATTTGAGTGTTTTACCTCTTTTCTTTTAAAAACAACGTAACGTAAGTTGCATGCCTAACCTCATCTGATGGTTCCGTACAGACTATATCTGGTTTCGTTACGGCAGGAATGCTAGCTCATTAATGATAAAACCTCACAACTGAAATTCCTTAGCCTAATTAATAAGTGCGATCTTTTCCGATTGTTGTTATAGTTTCAAACTTGCCATCTTGCTCCTTATGACATTATCGCGAACACCGCTGCTCTGCTGTTGGGTGGTTAAGCTGCCACAATAAAAATAACACTGTGTTAAATACCTGACTTTCATACAAAAAAAACATAAATACACTGACATATGGGTGTTTAACACGATCGCGATAAGACATAATTATCTTACATTTATCTATAGAATCAGTTGCAGCTGAGGTTCTATACAGGGTTTAACAAAATCAACTACATTCCTTTTCGGTGGTGATTCTGTTGCTTATATACAACAACTTTTCGTATGGGATCAACATCGAAATCCCAAGAAAATTCTTGACTTCTCCATACAAACTAGAATCAGCTGATAGGCACTCTAGTATGGGAAAGTGAAAGTGGAAAGTCTATTTTAGGGATTACGATGTTGGTCCCATACAAAAAGTTGTTGTATTTGAGGGTCAGAATTGGCCCCTAGAAGGAATGCAGTCAATTTTGTTAGACCCTATATAGGACAAACTAATCAGACTATTGATGAAAAAACACATTGCAGCTGTGAAAAATCGCCAAATCAACAAATCAGCGATTGCAGAAAATCTGCTAGAAGCAGGCACCAATCACTGGATAGATTTCCACAAAACGCAAGTCCTCTCCACAGATAGCGATCCTTTTATTCGAGTCGAGAGTTGTGCGTGTAGCGATTGAAATGCAAAAACATGATAATTTCAAGTTGTCTGCGACGTGGAATCCAGTGATTTAAATGACGAAGCCTCGTTTGCAGTCGAGTGATCGCCAGATACGCACGTGTCGGTCTCCAGAATAGGGATACTGTCAGTGTGGTGTGTGGCATCGCGGCGGTATGCAAATAATAAATAAATGTACTTTGCTGATGGAACAAGATGTTTCTACCCCACAAACGGAGTCAATAAATCGCAGATCATAAGTTCGCTTGTGACCACGATCGGTGGAACCCGATCGAGACGTCAGGCCAAAACATAAGGTAAATTATGTTTTATCTAGTGTTTTGGCCCCGTATATCAATGGTTATATAATACATCGCAAAAAATTAAGTGTTAAAACAAAATAACCTTTTATATCTCCAAAACTGCCTCTTACCAATACCTAATACATAAAAGTTATAATCAATAATCGCGGACAAACATACTTCAAAAACATACATGTCAAACTGAAAACCTACTTTATTTGAAGTCGGTTAAAAACTAGAAAACATGTTCTCACTATCAAGATAAAATATGTTTATAAAGTGAAATAATTATACTGCCCCGAAAGTTTAGAAGTAAGTACATAGGTAGGCATATACATATATAAATAGTACAGTGGCCAGCACTTCAGATTACCCACTTTTGTTGCAAACTATCCCTTATTACAACTGAATAAGATACTGCTGTGTTTACCTCGTTCATAGGCTCAAGAAAAATAATCTACTCACACCTTTCATTCTAGAATTTGTGATCGTGTGACACACATTTAAGTGAGTACTTTTTGTAAGGCCAAGTCAACATCAAACATACCTACAGTTGATTGATTGTTTTCTAATATCAAAGTGAACTTTGGTAATATGGCAACAGATACGAGTAAGAGCCATAAGAGCGCTTTCACACTAAGGCGTTTTTGCCAGCGCAACGGTCGCGCGGCAGTCGCGCTGCAGTAAATTTCATACATAAAATGACAGCAGTAAGCCCTTCACATTAGAGAGAGGCGCTGCTGTCGCACTAATGTGAAGGCACACTTACTTATGGCGACTTTAGTAGTGCGACGGTCGCGCGACAGTCGCGCTGCTGATAATTTTATACATAAATGGCCGTAGCGTCGCTGTTTTTTTTTGTATGGGCATCTGATGCTGCCGCGCTGCTGTCGCTGTAATGTCAAGGCGCACTTACCATCCATTCCACTAGGTAAGTATAATTGGAACTCGAATATTGTTACATACCTACAAATATTTTAGTGCCTATCAATATTGGTTATATAAATCTGACTCGAGTTGCAAGAAATTCGAGATGAAAATCATTTTGCATTTACTCGAGACTAGTATAATACTGCCATTTCCGACTTGGGACTTTTCAGTCCTTTAGGACTTTTTAATTTTAATTCCCTTGAGTCTTTTCAGTCTTTTGAGTCCCACACCCAGGTGACTCAGACCAATAAAAACAGACATATTTATCATGTATATAAAAGTACATCAGTTTGAATGTTAAGCCCTCGACCCTCGGTTGCAAAACATAAAAAACTCAAAACCCATTTAAGGCTTTAAGGGCTCAAGTCTCTTACAACAACCACTTTCTTAACGATATACGGAACAGTTTAAATTAACTAAAGTTGTGCGTAAAATACAAAAAATAAATATAGGTACAAACTAAACAATATGATTAATGGATTTTCACAGCTAGACTACTGAAAACTATGAAAAATTCATACCAAATGTGTCATCGAAACAGGAAAAGCGCTTATCGTATTATCGTTCGATCTGATAAATAATGTCACTATGTTAATAGATAAATATACACTTCTCATTTTTTTCTGCTTAACTGAAACATTCATTTCCTAATTTCTGAAAATAGTAGATAAGTATTAACTCATATCTTATAACTCAATCTTATTGATCTACCAGCTCTGGAGACCCAACCTAGGCCTAAATACATGTACCATAAAGCTGATTATACCTCACTGTGTGCAGAGCTAGATAGTCAAGATTGGCATACCATATTATCCTATGGGTCTGTAGATGATGCCGTTGCAGTCTTTAATACTCAGTTGTCCTCTTTGAGAGACAAATATGTACCACTTAAGCTTATTCATCCCACTCGCTATCCAGTATGGTACTCACCTGCCCTTATAAAGATTTTAAAGGAGAAAAAAAAGGTCCATACTAAAATGAAATCTTATGGTAACGTAGCTGACCGCGTTTCTTTTAATGTCCTCCGACAGCGTGCCAAAAAGGTCGAGCAGGAATGTTTCGATAATTATATTAGAAGTACTGAGAACTCAATACGTAAAAACCCTAAAGCTTTTTGGTCTTACGTGAACTCTAACAAGCAGCACAATTCATTTCCCTCCTCTATGATTCTTGAAAATACTACAGTGACGACCGGCACCGGCATCTGTGACGCCTTTGCTAGATTTTTTCGGTCAAATTTTCTTGAAAAAGACTCATCTTCAGCTACCTATGATCTGAACCATGCTCATATGGATTTTAATCAATTAGAATCGCCTAATATATGTTCTATTGAAATTATGCAACCCCAGGTTGAAAAAATGTTGGAGACACTTGACCGTAAAAAATCATCTGGACCAGATGGTCTCCACCCTGCCCTTGATATCAAATTGTTCGCGCAGCCTGACCTTGCCTGTTAGCTTACTTTTTGCTCGATCGCTGGCTGATGGTGTTGTACCTAAAATTTGGAAAACTGCAACTGTGACCCCAATTCACAAGAAAGGCCCAAAACGTGACATTGCCAATTATAGACCAATCTCTAAACTATGTGTTCTAGTGAAAGTACTTGAAAAAATTATCCATCACCAGGTCTACGCGGCTCTTAAACAAACCTTTATCCCGCAACAACATGGCTTTTTAAAAGGTCGCTCCACTGTTAGTAATCTGCTTTGCTTCATAGACGATTTAACTTCTGGCATGCAGTCTGGGGGCCAGATTGACTCTGTGTATACGGACTACACCAAAGCTTTTGATCGGATCGATCACGTGATCTTGCTTCATAAATTGCAGGTAGCTGGTATCCATGGAGATCTGCTTAGATGGTTTGCCTCATACATCTCTGAGCGGTGTCAGACAGTCGTGCTTAATGGCTTCTCGTCACATCCACATTACTCTGCCATCCCATCTGGCGTTCCTCAGGGCTCGATTCTTGGTCCACTGCTTTTTGTTATTTTCATCAATGACATTCACAATTGTTTTCATCACTCAAATTACCTATTGTTCGCAGATGATATGAAAATATACAAAAAGATAAATTCTGTCGAGGACTGCGTAATGTTGCAACAAGATCTTGATAGATTTTACGACTATTGTATCAGTAACAAGCTTGACTTGAATATACCGAAATGCTTTTGCATCACCTTCACCAGATCACGTGAATCGCTTAGCTTCGATTATTCATTGAATCAGCAATCACTTCAGCGCACTGATCACATTCGTGACCTGGGTGTTGTCTTGGATGATAAACTGCTTTTCGATAAACACGTGGACCATATAACTTCTAAAGCCATGAAAACACTTGGTTTTGTAATAAGGGTTACCAAAAATTTCACAATGGCGAAGTCATTAAAAATTCTTTACTGCTCTTTGGTAAGGAGTCAACTGGAGTACGCAAGCCAAGCATGGAATCCGCAGTACAATATTTATATTGATAAAATTGAAAAAATTCAGCGCAAATTTTTAAGATTCCTTAACTACAAACTTAGAATAAAAGCCGACTCCTGTTACCTTGCTAATTGCAGACATCACCATATGCTACCTCTTTCTCTGAGAAGAGAAGCAGCTGACCTGACTTATCTTCACAATCTAGCTTTAGGTATGCATGATTCCAGTGAACTTCTCTCAAAAATTAAGATCCAGATTCCCTTTCGTACTAATCTTAGAAGAAATTATATAACTCTCCATGTTGAACTACCGCCGATCACAAATTATAGAAAACCCTTTTTCTTTAACAGAGTGGCTACTAACTTTAACAAAAATTATACTCAACATATAGACTTATTTACTGTGAGACCAAATCATTTTAAGAAATATATTAACTCTTCTTTTTTTTGAATACACGTTATTAACCTATCAAGCTTGGTATGACCTCTCCTTTTTTTTCTCTTTTTATCTGGTATTGTTCCTCGAACATATTTAATGGCACTAATTTTGTTTTCTGTCTATTGTTGTATATTGATGTATGCGATAAGTTCTATAAGTGAAAACTAGATAGGCATATTAGTTTTATATATCCTGTAATCATTATACATGTACTTTATTGCTGTTTGTTTTCCAACAAGTAAAAATAAAATAAAATAAAAAAATAAAATAAAAAATTATCAAATTTACTTTTAACAGGGCATTGCGAACACTTTTATTTGACCCGTCATTGACATTACATTTATCGATGTCTATTTGAAACCATATATGTATATTATGTGTATGGTTATATATATTTCTAGGGTGCCATTTCATCACGTCTATATGTCTGTCTGCCTGTCCGTCCGTATGTCACAGCCACTTTATTCTGAAACTATTAGTATTACACAGTTGAAACTTAGTAGGTAGATGTATCCTGTGAACCGCTATACGATTCTCATACAAAAAATAAAATAATGATAATTAAGGAGGGTCTCCCTTTCATGAAACTAAAACCTAAAAAAACTTTTTGGCAAATTTATGCTTGTAGGGTGTTTATGGATAGGTCTTTTAAAATACATCGAGGTTCGTAAAACCATTTTCTCCAAAAGTCTAACGTTTGAGAGATAGACCCTTCCAAAGTGGTAAAATGGGCGTCATACAACATACAAGGCTCCTATTTTGGAATCACTCGCTTGGATATGGAGTTTGAAAAACGAATAAAAAATAACGTGAAATAATGACGCAAGAACTCACAAAATTGAGATATTATTATTCAAATCCCTTCTGTATGGATTTCAACAGATTATTATTCGGAAATTGGACTTTAAACAATGAATATTATACGCCATCTGGGCCCCTATTTTTGAATCACTCGCGTCAAGATGGCGTGTGAAATTCATTGATTAATGTTCTATTTCCCAATGAAAACTAGTATAATTTCACGCAAAAGTGATTTGTAGAAACATAACTGATTTTTTTGAGTACCCATGTCTATATTTTGCGTGATTTCCATTAATTTTTAATTGGTTTTCGAACGCAATTCACTTGCCTTATTTAAGATCGAAGATTCTTGTTCGAAGATAAATTAAAAGTCATAGAAAAAAACTCGTTGTCGAACGAAAATCACTTGCCATTTCGAAGCGAGTGATTCAAAAATAGGGCCCCTGAAGCTCTATTTTTGAATCACTCACTTCGAAATGGCAAGTGATTTTCGTTCGAAGATGAATTAAAAGTCATAGAAAAAAAAACGTAGTCGAACGAAAATCACTCGCCATTTCGAAGCGAGTGATTCAAAAATAGGCCCTAATTTTGAATATTCAAAAATAGGTAAATGTTGTGTAGGTACCTATGACTAGCGGTGAGTTGTTTTTACTACGAATAAATAATCTACGCCAAGCAAAAAATGAGTCGCAAACACGATTATGTATGACGTATCCCTTAAAATTTTTATTTCGAATATGAAACCATTTGTACGAGTTAATGACAAATGTCGTCAATTTATGGCGCACGAGATTTGTTCGTGGTGTCAGTTCGATACGCTTAATAAGAGTTTAATGACGTGATCATTCTTCTTTTAAAACTACAACATACTGTAATGTAAATAACGTGTTATTCTTGAAATACAATGTTCATGACCTATGCCTTCTTCTTGAAAAGTTTTTGTTATAACATTTTACACCCAAAAACTCATTGTCTCCGTGTTGAATTTGACTTTTAAAATAGCATGGTATTATGGAATAATGCTGATGTATTTGCTTGTCAATTAGTTAACTTAGTAGGTAGTTAAAATGACATCAAACAATCTTCAGAGCATCGTCTGAGTATCAATAAATTACACTTGTATTATAAGTGTATTAAACTTAAAATATTGAAAACTAGCGGCCTCGTAACGCCCCGGTCCCAAAGTATGACGACTCCAACAACGTAAAAATCATGAAAATCGGTCCATCCACTCAATTTTTGTATTTTTGTTTTCATAAGAACGTTCTCCTGTCAATAACAAACACAATAAAAAATCAAATGTCAGCGAAATCGGCCCAGCTATTCACGCGTAATGTCGTGAACATGGGAAATATGGATTCATTTTTATATATAAAAAAGATAATCAATACCTAATATGCTGAGCTCTGTTAAAGGTAACTGTGGCTTGTGTACCTATATAGGTATGTATTTCACTAGAGTATGTTTATAGTATAAACATAACACCGCTCTATTTTTCTGACCTACGCTGAAAAACTGTGTGTGGACTTGGTTTAGCTTTGTTATAATATTGCACGTAAATTGTACGTGGAACGTACATGTGTAGTTGTCTTACTGACACTTTCCTGCAGAATATTTAGGTATGAAATAATATTTAGGCAGTTTTTGGCGCCGTTCGAGGTCGCAGTCTAGACTACCGAGTCCAGCCAGACAGATTTGTGTTTAGGTGCGGCGCACACTAAGGAACCATCTATCACTTAGTAGCAGCTACTGAGGGAGCTTTCCTTCGTGTTAGAGAGCTATCAATTGCAACAAATCCAGTCCAATAATGGCGCAAATCAACCAGATAACGTTTCTTAATTTTCGGAATTCATTCAAATCTCAACCAGAGACAATAGTATTGTCTCTGGTTCGATGTTTATTGTAAGGGTTTTTGGGAAACTTTCAATTGAATTATTGCTTATTTATCGTTAATAAATGTTTATTTCCGCAAATCAAAACCGTTTAGCAACTAAAGCTACTCAAAACTACTTTCATGATGTTGAAATTGGAAACAAAATACAACTCATACCCTGCCTGTAACGGTTTTCGTTCATAATTTGATTTTGGCTTTATATTGTCTCTATACAAACTCAATATCATAAATTGCACTTCTGTTTTTTATTGCAGTATAAATTTATACGAAACATTTTTGAAGTTTCGTTCGAAGTTTTTTGAAGGTGGTTAAATTTAACCACCTTCAACACTAAAAGGACTAAAATAACGCTATTAGAAGAAACTTGAAGTCGGTTCATGATGTGCGTACGTAGACTGCTGCTGGCCGTTAAGGTTAACATCATTTATTTATTATTTATTTAGTACTTCAAATGAGTTTGTTTCCCCTATTAGCGTTGTTTTAGTAATTATATTTTTGAGATTTTGCATCGTTTTTTGTTATTTCTTAAGTTACAATGTACCTGATTGAACTAATTTACTTACTAAAACCTCCTTCTCGATGTAACAAATACTTTAGTGATAACCGCATCAAAATCGGTCCAGGCAAACGCGAGAAATTCGCGGACAAACACACAGGTCAATTTCTTTTTTTAAATCGGATAAAAAGCTACTGTGTCAGTCAAGGAACTGTATGTGTTCTAACTTCTACGTTTAGTTTGTACACTGAATAGATCAATATTTCTGTTGAACTTGTACCATACATCTGTTCTCTGTGTTTGTATTTGTAAACACCTTCCGCCCGTGGGCACTTTGCCTATATTGTGATCGTGACCTTGGTACTAGTTTTTTATCTGCTGAACAGTAGGTATCGGCTGAAATACTTTTAAGACATTCTAGTTGAGTATATACAGTGGCCAGCACATCATGTTACCCAATTTTGTTGCGAAATAGCCCTTATAACAACTGAATAAGATGTCGCAGTGTTTACCTTGACGTGCTGTTGTCCGTACAATCATACCACGTTCTACCCCAGATAATATAATACTACTAGTAATAGGTACAATATAGGGGAAACTGTTGTACCTTGGTAGGTAACGTACCATTGTGTGCAGGGCTTCCATACATTGGTGTAAACTTACTCCAACTTTGACTAATGAAAATCTCTCTTCAATTAAATAAGTAGTTCATTAACTTGGAACATAAAAAGTCTAAACAATAACACGTACAATGTTCGTAATGCCAATATGCCAAAAATACAGCCCGAACTAAAGGAAAACATTATCTGAAATATAGTTATTTACATTGTGATGTTTAAGCAATTTTACTTTTTAACCTACTTCAAAAAAGGGAGGCTCTAAGTTCGACCTGTGTTTTTCCCCGCGAATATCTCGCGTTCGGCTGGACCGATTTGAATGCGGTTTTAACAAAAGTATTTGTTACACTGAGAAAAAGGTTTTAGTAACTATTTAAGTTCAATCAAGTACAATGTAACTTAAACAATAACCAAAAACGACGAAAAAAATGTTTTTCATAAAAATAACGCTAATAGGAGAAACAAACTCATTTGAAGTCGATGCATGATGTCAACCTTACCGGACTGCAGCAGTCTACGTACGCACGTAACGCACCGACTTCAAATGAGTTAGTCTCTGTAATAGCGTTATTTTACTCCTCTTAGTGTTTATTTTTGAAGGCGGTTCGGATTTTTTATGAAAAGAATTTTCGATCTCGAATCTGTCGGATTCTTTTATGACTTCAACAGGATAAGCCCTAATATGAATCATCTGATAAAGGACCTACCCAAATTCAAATAAGATAAATAAGCCAGACGTTTAGATAATCTGCAGATAAGTTCGTCAAGTATAAAGATAACTGTCAACTTGATAAATAACTGTTACACACGCACACATAATGTATGTTGTTTAATAGTAAATACTATTAAATTTACTATAACCTGAACTGCGAATAATGAAATCAATATTTTCTTCAAACCAATTTTGAACTGTCAGGAGCAGTCAGGAACAATCAGGAGGCCGATTCTCGCGACAGTCAAACTTTTTTGTGTGGTAATTCAATTGCGAGTTAAACCGTTTTACCTTCAAAATCAAGTAAAATATCTACACGTAGAAAACTATAGCACGAACCAAATCTAAATAAATATAAATCGTGACCATGAGAAATCAAAAACTTTTTTTCTTTGACAAAGAAAATTCGATCGGTGAACTTTTTCGTATACGTAATGCACGAGAATTGCCCCCAGAACTTCAAAAATTATAAATCTTATAAAAATACCTAGTTTCATTCCAGAATGTTTATATGCCGACGACCCGTCTGGTGTAGTGGTCGAGAAAACGCCTACTACGCAGCGGGTTGCGGGTTCGATCCCCGCACAATACAAACATTTGTGTGCATGAACATGTCTGTTTGTATTGGTCTGGGTGTTTTCTATGTATATCATGTATGTATTTACAAACAAAAAGTATTTAAGTATTATATCCGTTGTCTGGCACCCATAACACAAGCTTTGAGTAGTTTACTTTGGGACTAGATGGCGATGTGTGGGAATGTCCAAAGGATATTTATTTTTATGCCACCGTAATATTGTACCGCGATTTAACAGCGTCTTAGTATTATTGCAAACTGTACCGAACTTCATATTTTATAACGTGAACTGAAATGACGAATCACTGGGCAAAGTGGTGGGCCAGGATAGGTGAAGGATAAATGTTTATCCTTCGCATTAGGTTGACATGTAAGTAAGTACGACCTCCGTGGTCGAGTGGCTATCATGTCAAGTTGACAGTTTCATGCGTCGCCATCTCGTTCGATTTTCGGTCGGGTCAATGTAGAAAACAATCTTTTCTATATTGTCTCGGGTCTGGGTGTTGTGGTACCATCGTTTTTTCCGATTTCCATAGCACAGTGCTTTAGCTACTAAGCTTGGAATTGGAGCAATGTATGTGATGTTGTCAAAATATTAATATTAAATATTTCTCTCATAATCTCATTTCCTGATCAGCATCACATAAGAAATATAATTTAAGTACAAGTACTAAAAAGTACCTACCTCTAATTCCTCAACCAAGGCGAGCTCTCCCTCATTCCTCTTATGATCCTCTTTCGTAATTATCCTGCCGTTCTCACTCACTTCACCGGTCAAGTTCACGTCTTTCACCCGAAAATCACTCAACATGTGATACGCACTGGTGCTGTGTCCGTACGCGCTCATCGCTTGGGCGACAGACTTCCCTTTATACTTTTTTAACGTATTAACCCCCCCGGGGTGGTCGCGAAGGAACTGTTTTATGTCATAGCTCTTTCCATCGTAACGAACAGAGAACGCACCCGGTTCCATAGTGCGGGCGTTTGGCGGCAACTATTTGGCGCGACTGGCGTAAGGCGTTATCACTCCACTGATACTAGACGTACCGTAAGGCTCTGTTCCCACTATGTCGGACCGGAAAAATTGCCGGCACGGTAAAACTGCCGTAAGAGCTGGCTAAAGACTTTTTATAAAGCTGTTCACATTATGCCGGATCCGACAGAAATAACGGTCCGGAATTTTTAACGTGCGTTCTGTCATTTTTCAAATTAAATTTAAACTTTCTTAGTTTGAGATAAAATTTATAATAAGATAAAGATAAAATATTATTTACAATTTGTCATTTAATACATAACATCACTAGTATGATTGTAAAATAATAATAATAATATGACAAATAGAAAATAAACGATATAAATTAAATTTTACATTACTTCGTCGAATCATTAGTCTATACTAATATTATAAAGCTGAAGAGTTTGTTTGTTTGTTTGTTTGAACGCGCTAATCTCAGAAACTACTGGCCCGATTTGAAAAATTATTTTTTTGTTAGATAGTCCATTTATCGAGGAAGGCTTTAAGCTATATAACATAAAGATACGACTCACAAGACCACAGCAGCAATGAAAAATGTTGCGAAAACGGGAGAAAGATATTCCTTTTGAGAGCTTCCGCTGCGTACGCTGCGGAAACCGCTAAAGTTACACAAAAATCATGTGTGACAAGATTGTTCAGCATTAAAAGTTCTATAATAAAGTCCGCAACAGCATAAGTCTATCTTTTATGGTTGACTTACTACAACCTTTTTTATGTTAATAAATTTGTAAAAAAATCATGCATCATTTTTAGAGGTGTATTATACCCACAGGTATTTATTGTTATCAAAATAAATACATTCATCATCACGAGCATTTGATTTAGAACAAAGTTGCCCTTTATATTATTTGATTCCAATAAATATCTTAGGAACTATCACAGTTTTAACGTAACTCCGCACCAAAATAATGTTCGCAGCTTAAGTACAACGTGCGCTTGCGCTAATTATATTATAAAGCTGAAGAGTTTGTTGGTTTGAACGCGCTTATCTCAGGAACTGCTGAACCGATTTGAAAAAATATTTCTGTGTTAGATAGCTTATTTATTGAGAAAGGTTTTAGGATATAAAACATCACGCTGCGACGGGAGGGGAGGGAGCAAACTTAAAACGCGCGGACGAAGTCGCGGGGGACCGCTAGTTAATAGTACATTATGATACAAGTGTGCTAAGTTAACCATTATATATACAAGGCGATACACGAGCGAAAGCGAGTGCGCCATAAGAAAGCCGCGTATATAATGGTCACTGGCACACGTGTTTCATACGACGTTTTTCAACACACTTGCGAGGAAAAACAAGACTCTTCATTTACTAAGTTTTTAATTATTAAAACAGTAAACATACATTTCACTCGATTTTGATGGCAAAGACTTTCGCACGCGTTTTTCGTCCGTTACGTATGTCCGGCGGAGTTAATAATAGGTTTTCTTCATTTTCTTCACTTAAGGTAGACATTTTCATTAATATTAAACTTCATATGTAATCCAAACTTCGTCACAGCCGACAATTATTATTTACGAAAAATGGCGCGTTGTTTTTTTTTTCTTGCCGCGATACCAATGCGCGCGCAATGCTTAGACGCGAACTAGATCGGCCAAAAGCCAAGATTTAAATGTAATAATTCGTGTTTAAAACGCAAATCACAGAAAATGTTAAATTAATTTGAGCTATTTTTTAGTTATAAATCTGGATTTACCATTTATTGAAATAAATATGTAGATACTGTTATTTTCCGCATAAATACTGTTTGTTGCTAAAATAAAAGTATTCTATAACCCGACTAAATTATATCGTTCTTCTTCTTACTTACGCCTTGGTACTAGGGTACAAATGCAAATTGGTCGAGTTAATAAACTAAAAGCACTAGTGCAATAATATACTGAAAAAGCACGCGTGTTTAATCTCTATGATTATGAGCCAAAAATCGGTGGAATAAAAACGTCGTTTTGAGCAAGTGTGTTGAAAATATATGAATAGTATCTATACTAATATTTTAAAGCTGAAGAGTTTGTTTGTTTGTTTGAACGCGCTAATCTCAGAAACTACTGGATCAATTTGAAAAATATATTTGCGTTCGATAGCGTATTTATCGAGAAAGGCTTTAACTATATCACAACACGCTGCGACGGGAGGGGTGAGAGCAAACTCAAAACGTGCGGACGAAATCGCGGGAGACCACTTGTTATCATTATAATCTTATTACATTAAAAAAAAACTACTTTTATTTAAAAGTCTCTTATCTTAGCAATTACTGGGACATGTCTGTAGACTGAAGCAGCAGTGCCGGAGGAAGGGGCAGTCCAGTCTATCTCGCATTGCTTTCAGAATGTACATCAGAACAAGGCGGCAATTCTCGCGGCAGTCGAACTTTTTTCGTGTGGTTATTCGATTGCGAGTTTAACCTTTTTACCTAAATATCAAGTTAAATATCAACAAGTAAAAAACAATCGCACAAACGTAATCTAAATGCGTAGAAATCGTGAACCTAAAAAGTCAAAAACTATTTTTTCTTTGACAAATAAAATTCTATCGGTGAACCTTTTTCGTATACGAACTGCACGAGAATCTGACCCCTGGTCCGCATCTGCGCACCATTAACGCGCACAGATTACGCATAGTCAGCATTTCAGCAAACATGCCCGAGGCGCTGCAAAAGCGGGGCAGTAGTCTGCCCATGGGCTGAACAATAAAGTGATATTCATAAGCTTAAATATTTTCTACATGACTGTCCGGCTTTTTTCTAGATTTGGTGTAATGTGAACATCATGGTCCGGCGGCCGGTTCACGGCAAATATGCCGTGTATGGTATAGTGGGAACAGGGCTTTCAACGTTAACTGCCGCGCCCGCCTTGAATACTAGGAAGGTGCCTAATTGCTTTTGGTTAACAGGTTTGGAGTGCCTCGTTTTTCCGATTGCGGTGTATAATTCGCTATGTTATCGTATTTTAATTTGGTCTTATTAATCGATTTGGGTGATAGCATTTTTAATTGAACTAGTCGTCATTCATTTGTTATTCCGGTGAATTATATGGTAAAGTCCGTTGTTCTTTGCTAGTCCAATTATGTAAACAAACTTTACATAACTTTTAAAATAATATCTGTGCATAAAATAAATCAACTATTTGATTTAAAAATACCTAAGTATTCGACGATGAATTACCTATGTAAGATGTTAGTTTTGTGTTTATATTATTTTAAAATTAATAACTTCATGAAAAAGGATTGTCAAGATTGTTTACAATATTCGACTTGCAAAGAAAAATTGACTGTAGTTAACTACATAAAAAATATGTATATTAACTACATAATTAATAAGATACTGGTATACTGTTTAGAATTGTATGGTCGCCACTAACATAAAAAAAATACGGGATTGCAACTTAGCACCTTTTTGAGTTTTTGATAATATGTATTTCAACACTGTTGCAAATGCCATGGTCAAGGAATCAAAACGTGTGAGCAAGAAGTTTTTTCCTAAGATTCATGATAGTATTTTTTTATTTTCACACAGTAAGTATATATCATTTCTGTAACAGTTTCTGATATCCCTTTAACCAAAACTTAGATTTTTTTAAATTATTTTAATGTGTAGGGTAGAAATATTAGTAAGTAGGTCTTACTCTATTATGCATTAATATGACCTGCAAAGTTAAAGACCTCAAGTCCTGTATTTTACATGTGCCTGCACCTATGCTGAATAGGTATGTAGTTAAATGTCAGCATCCATCGTACAGTGGTATTTTTTTATAATTTTAGCGGTACGAAATTCAACTTTATCAATTATCCGAAAAAAAACATTTTTACTTGGGGATTAGTCATTCACATTTTTAGGAAATGTAATTACTGTACTGTTCATAAGATTTGTTATTTTAAAGTAAGTATTCAGCGACTTGCAGTGCTAATATTTTGTTATACACGAATTTCTGAGTGTCTTCTTTTGTTATTTACTGAATACATATCCGATAGTGAGTTGAGTAATAATTGTGTTTATAACTGAAGGTACCAGTACCAGTACCTACATTGTATTTTCATATATGTAAATAATATTTTAGCAGATTGTTATGTCACAAATAAATAAGGAACCCGACTCCTGTTTTTAGGCTTATTTCTAGGAAATGATTACAAATAACTTTGATTGTTATTTTGTTATGCGTTGAAGTGTTACAATTTACTTACTTTACTATTTAGAAATATATTTATTGTTTGCGGAAATTTGCGGTTTTATAAGATTTTGTCTGTTTTTTTAGGCAACGGAAAAATCTGCAACACTATCTAAAAATAAAGCCACTACAAAATGTTACATAAATGTAAAGCTTCAAATGCTCAGTTTAATCACATGAAAGATTAGCATCACGTCTTTAATAATCTAGATTGATTAGATCTAGGGATATCGCTTTTAAATGCCTACATACGCTTTAAGGAATGTCTGTTACATGTGTAACACAAAATTACAATAAAAATAAACGAGCCCGAGGCGAAATACATGAAAATTATAGCAGAAAAAAAACACAAATTCAAACTCAAATTAAGAAACGATTTGGTTAGCTAGTTGACGGTTAGTACCTAAACCAGGTTACGGGAATACCACTGATGGTAACACCGCTAGATGCTTCTTTGCAAAGCCAGATATATGGTCAAATACTGGCAAAGAGAAAGGTTTGATAGAGAGGTTCAGTATCCTCTTAAAAACTCTTAACTTGATAAATATGCTAAGGGAACAGCTATGAAGTATGTTGAGCTTTATAATTGGGATC
This sequence comes from Pyrausta purpuralis, assembly GCA_963924145.1. Classification (NCBI taxonomy): domain Eukaryota; kingdom Metazoa; phylum Arthropoda; class Insecta; order Lepidoptera; family Crambidae; genus Pyrausta; species Pyrausta purpuralis. The sequence continues at coordinate 30,526,816 of OZ001643.1, forward strand.
CTATGACACCAACCGTACATAAGGTTCTGGTACACGGCAAGGACATCATACTAATTGAGGATTGACATTCACATTTGCTTTTACATAGCTAAATTGTATATAAAACATAAGAATTTAACGATTGAATTTAATGATTTAATGTAGTTATAGTCACTTTGTTAGCGACTGCCTCTGTGGCGCAGCGGTAGGAGGGTCGCACTTTAAAGCGACGGCTGCGCCTGAGGTCCCGGGTTCGATTCCCGGGTCGGGCCAAAAATATATACCTGAGTTTTTCTGTTCAGAAATTCTTAGGGTAGCCCGGAGTTTGGAAGTTGGCGGTGTTTAACCCCCGTGCCTCGGGAAAGCACGTAAAGCCGTTGGTCCTGCGCCTGACCTCTCTCCGGTCGTGTCAGATTGCTGTCCTATCGGGCTATGAGAGTGAAAGGAATAGAGAGTGCACCTGTGTTTGCGCACACACTTGTGCACTACATATAATATGTCCCGCGCAGTCGGTTAGTCGTTGTGTCGTGACTGGCCACCGTAGTCGAAATCAGCTAGGAGGACTATTAGTCACTTTTTTATAACAAAAAGTATGTATTTGCATGCTATTCATAGATGGCTGGAAAAGATGAACTAAATGAAAAACATAACACCCTAAATGTACCTTTTCCAAACGCAAATAAACATTCATTTCATTTCATTTCAGCAGGGTATTTTACATAATGTAGTTTAGTGGCCCTAACTTTCGAAAATTAACCACTGTTCATCGTAGCGTAAATTCTTGTAATGATAACGTCGTAGTAGGAGCGTGCAACCTCGTTACGCGCTACGAACAACTCCCTCGTAGTTAGTTCTCTCCGATCGGAGCATTCGTAGCAAACATTTCAGGCTACGTGCCACAAAATTAGAGCTAGTTTTTTTTTAATACATCATAGCTGCATTTTTATCGACAAAGGTACTGAACTATTAGGTTTCTTTATGTAATTGGCCAGACATTTGGCTACGATATCGCACCTAATGTTAAGTGACCATGCGGCCTGATGGTAAAGGTTAATCTATCTATCTATCTATATATATAAAAATGAATTGCTGTGCTGCTCGTCAGTCTCACTAAAACTCGAGAACGACTGAACGGATTTATCTTATCTTAGTCTTGAAATGTTCGTGGAGGTAGGGTAAGGTTTAAGAGGCGAGAAAAAATTGAAAAACCCGCGGACGAAGTCGCGGGGGACCACTAGTATTATCTTATATCTTATCTTTATATATATAATTCTTCTGTGAGTGTGTATGTCACTGAACTTCTCTCAAACGACTGGACCGATTTTGATGAATTTTTTTGTGTGTGTTCAAGAGGATCTGGGAATGGTTTAGATTCACATATTTTTTTTAATTTTCAAATTAAAGACGTGTAGACAGGACGACGTCTGTCGGGTCCGCTAGTCTATATATATAAAAATGAATTGCTGTTCGTTAGTCTCACTAAAACTCGAGAACGGCTGAACGGATTAATCTAACCTTAGACTTGAAATGTTCGTGGAGGTTTAGGGAAGGTTTAAAAGGCGAGAAAAAATCTAATAATTTCCGGGAAAACCCTAAAAACAGCCCTTTTCTGTTTCCCATACAAACGTTTTCTGGAGTCAATTTGAACTTTATTGCAATTCAATAAAGTTCATATCAAATTATAATTTATAATTTAAGAGTACTACTTCCTTACCAGGGCTGGGGTGGAACGGGTCTGGGGGCGAAACAAAGTTCGCTGGGTCCGCTAGTAAGACATAAAGCGGCGCGTTATCGGATCGGTACCAAACTAAATTAAACTGGACGAGCTAGTGATGTGCCGAGTTGGGTACCAATATTAGATAAATAGTTGGCTACCTATATTAGAATTAGAATATTTTGGTATTCTTAAAAAGCGTCTTCCGACTCGAGTCCTAATTTGAATCTTGTTTTAAACAATATTCTAGTGTTCGTTAAGGACATTTCTACAGAAGGGCACTTTTTTTCTCAATTCGGTGGTTGATTTTTAATTTGGATTTTGTAGTAGTTTAAATAATAAAAAATGAAGTTTACTCCATCCTGAAACATAAAATAACGATTTGCCTAAATTTTGTTGATTGATATATGAGAAAAGTTAGGCTCCGAATTGAGAAAGCACCGAATTGAGAAAACAATGCACCGAATTGAGAAAATGAATCACCGAATTGAGAATAGATGCAACATTATCTAATGTATTGTATTGTATTGCATTCTATTGTGTATATATAATGTGTTTGAATGATCAAAATAAAAAAATACCTAAAGCGTTATGTTAACTGACTGCTGGTCTATCGGTTTAATAGTTTATGTGCCTATCTATATCAATAATTCTATGTAATGTTAATAATAAAAAAACCTGATCAATATGTTTATTTTTCGATATAACTAATAATCAGTCTTGTTTTTAAAACTCAAACAATTTAAACATTACAAAAAGGATAACACAATACTATTTATTATCGATATATTTATATCTTTATTGTATATATATATATATATATATATATATATATATATATATATATATATATATATTGTCTTTTTATCTTTATTGACTTTATTGTATATATTTTTATCTTATTCTTATCCTTATTCTTTATTGCTTTACTTAATTGAAGCGCTAAAGGAATCATTCTGCTAACTGAACGAAAGTTCAAATTCACCACATGATAGAAGCTAGTTACGTATCGGGAGCCGGGTGGGGAGTTTTCAAAAACTAACTAAATTAATTAAAATTAAAATCGAGTAATGTCTGCACCGATTGGAAGATGATTTATTACTGGATAACTTATTCTAAATACAGGCACGGGCCGTTGAGGCTGAAACGGCTAAGTCGATAATAAAATACATGAGCTTGCCCTTAAATATGCTGAGGCAACCCTAATCTAAGACAGAAGGGAGAGGGGGTTCCATAGCTCCTCCCTCCCGAATAGTAAAATTATCAGAACGATCATTTTCAATATCTTTCCGATCATTTCGCAAAATGTTTAATAACCTTTTACGCAACACATATAAAGGGAATACAATTAAACATATTATAACTAAACATAATATGATAAAATAACCTAAATTAACACTGAAGTTAATGTCTTTTTTATCACTCAAAACATTTTCCACTTCCGCACTGTGCTTTAGAGCATATGACATATATTTTATTTCATCCAGGTTAACTCCAACCATGTTTAGTTCGTGTGTGCTTGATAGATTCGTATGACCGTGCATCACAGGTAAGTTTATGATCGGGATCGGCTTCGCGATATCTAGCGACTCGTAGATATGGTGATTGATTTTGAGTCCAAGGACTTCTAGGTTGCAGGGTTCATCAATAGTAACGAGGTTAGTCCCAAAAATAAGCTGCTTACTGTTCTAGTCGTGGTTATCACACAGACTAGTTATCGTTGTTGGTCTTCGACTATACAAGATCCAATTGTTGGTATTAACCCTTTGGATTCTTACTTCTTCGATTTGAATTTGATGCTGGTGACAATGTGTGAAAGTATTGTCAAACTCCATAAGCTGCTCCGCATAGGTAGGTTCATGGTAGACAGCTTGGTTGTCTGTCGTACATAAGAAGTGGTCGCCAGCAGCGAGCACGCGGCATGGCTTGGAAATTGGTATGTAATTAGACTTTCTCGCCAATAGGTAAGGAAATTCAGGAAAGATTGATATTGTGATGTTTTGTGACTCGTGGAATATTGGTAAGGAATAAATCTTATAATAACTATAAGTATGATTATCAGTTATTGGTATCTCCATTATACATGTTATTTTGTCTTTCTTAACGTATGATTTGACATGCATTGTTTCCTCTAATTAAAAAAAAAAATCCTCTAATTTAATACCTCGTTAGGTAAATACATAAGATTTGCAAATTGAGCTATCGATTTTAAATGATTTAGTAATTCTTTCGAATTAACTATGGACTGATGTAAAACTGACAATTTACTTAAGGCTAGAGCTGTTTCAATCTCCCTTAATTGTGAATTTAGACACACAGGGAAAACAGAAGGGCGAGGGGGTTCCATAACTAGCTACTTGGTGCAGCATGTTTGTTAGTAAATTATGTCTTCATAATATTTTGTTACATTTAATATTTAAACTCAATTAATCACATAAAATATTTTATAATAATTTAATATTTAAATACAATTAATCACATAAAATAGGAAATTGAATATGTTAGGTACGTTCGTAATATGTTATTGTTGAATTGTTAATTTGTCAATTTTAAGACACTTGTTAGTATTTTTGTACTAACTTACTGATAATTTATAGGGAGATCTGTAATTGGCTATACCCAATGTATTAAAACGTGAGTTATAGCAATGAATGTGCTGTTGATTTTCTCGATAAACAACAATAATCAACAACAACTATTGGCTAAATTAATAATATAAAAATAAAACCTCAATTCGGTGTAAGTTTTCTCAATTCGGTGCACCATTTTCCACGGAATTGAGATCCATGGAATTGAGAAAATAACACAATACATCAAATTACCCAAAAATGTTATGAGTTACAGTAATTTCTACTAACGATAGAAAGCTGTTAAACACTCAATAGTTTTAGCACAAATCTCATAAAATACTTGAGATACATAATCGAGGTGGCACACCGATTTGAGAAATTACCCTGTACCAAAAACACCGAACGATTTCGTACCTTTGAAAATTGCTCCTGAGTGCTACAGATCTCCCGTTTACACTGTTCGTCCGCTCGGGCGCAACTGTCAGATGACGGGAACAAGTAGTGCGCGTTCCTATTATGCATAGTTAGTGCTACAGGTACATAAAAGTAAATTTCACCGAATTGAGGCACAAGCCTCGGACAAAATTTAAATGTGTCACTGTATTCAAATTAAAGGATTCACGATATATGTAAGCACGTATATGGCTTCATTATTTATTCCTTGTTATAGGAATGTAGGAATAATAATCAGCAACTTATTATTTTAAAAGTTATGAAACGAAAACGAGTAAATTCTGGAAACCGGACACTCCATTTTAGGCCAAATTCTGCCTATTTTTGAACTTTCCGATTTTTAATAGACCGTATGTACAACCTGGTGGTCTTCTTGATATGCTCTCCATCAGGCCAAGAGTTGTATAAATACGTGTGATTTTTTTCAGACACGTTATTCAATTTTAAAGGTAGGTTTTTTGCTCCAGTCGGTCAATCAGTCGCTTCTGTAGAAATGCCCTTAAATAAAGTCTTTTGGCTCCGGTCCTTATTTATTTTTTTTAACAAATTTTCAAAATATTCCGATAAAAGAGCGCGATAAAGATGAAATAAGAAACCAAAAATTTGCGCACGCGCGGGACTCGAACTAGCAACTTCTTGGCTAACCGGGCCAAACATTCTACCAATTGAGCTAGGTACCATGCTGCGGTCCGACCTTGCGAAATTTGTGGTCTCTTCTGGATACGTCATTACGCGTGATGTTTCCAGTAGGCCCGGTAAGCCAAGAAGTTGCTAGTTCGAGTCCCGCCCGTGGATTTCTTATTTCATCTTTATGAATATAAAATATGACACTGTGAGTGTTAAAAAGCATTCCAAATCAATAAAAAGGCGACTTAAAATGGCACATCACTACGGCCTAAAATGAATCATTATCATAGCTTAGGTACTATAATATTTGTTATTCTACCGGTATCTATCGGTACTTACATAGTGTGTAAGTCATACTCTTCAAAATTGCATATAATTTATTTTTACCAAATTTTTATATTAACTATATAATATTTTTTTTATTATTTATTATTACTTTTAAATATATTTCATATATCCATGTTTTTCCTTTAAACAGTAAGTACTTTACTGTATGCAGGTTTTATACATGTATGAAAAATACCTGTTTGGTTAACACATTCATATGAATCGAAATCAATACCTTCGTATTTCTTCTCATTTATAATTCAGAGACAACAAGTGTCTTGAGTAGAAACATTAGAAAGAACCATTGATTGCACCAAATTGCGATGAATATACCTACCACTTAATATCAATCAAGCCACCATGAACATAGTATCTAGGTACTTTCTTAAGTAGATAGGTAAGTGTTTTATAATTTATCATCGTAGATTTTCTTATCGTGTTAGTATCTTACGAGTACCTAAATGTCCTAAATGGATCTGCTTTTAAAGTGAAAGTGCAGGAGTTCTTACTTGACTAATATTAAAGTTCTCCGTAAGTATGACTTATATCATTTTTTTGTAGCAGAAGATTTAGCTGATCCCCCGACTCCCCCCCACTCAGGCGACGAGGCCTACACATTTCGACTTTTAGCAGCGATGGAGTTGCGGTGCAGCATCGATGCAATCGCAAATGCTACCTTTACACACCAGGGACCGGAACAGCTTACTTAAAGGGGTATTTGATTGGGTATTTTTTTAAGTGATTTTCAAGAACCCTTATCAATCCGGTAACCTAATCGTTAACTTGCCCTAACGAAAGGCGGTTAGCCTTTCGTTAGGGCAAGTTAACGATTTATACAATTAATACAATTAATTCGGGTAATCGCTTCGCTTACCAAATCAAAAAACTCTATCAATGGGCTTACCCTATGAATATGGTTTAAAAATCGATCAAGGAATTTAAAGCTCTGGAGGCCCGTAAGTTTCATCTCTTATGAGAGAAAAAATATCGTTTAAATATAATAATAATATACTAATAATAGCAATTAATAAATTATGTTAATTAATTTGATACTAATAGAATTATTACTTACGTTTCAAAGGTCGCCTAATGCACTTTTTTAATTCTTCATCAGAATCATGTTTAATTTTGTAAGGTTAATGTAAAAAAGAAAAAGCAGCTGAAAATAATTATTGACTGGAACAAGCAAACACCAGCCGCAAATCGCCGCAAGTCCACAATTAAATGTCTGGACAGGTTATTTTAAAGAAAGAATTATAATGCGCGGCGAAAAGATAAAAAATATGGTAACCCTATACGTTGGTTAGTGCTTTAATATTAAAGTTACTGAAACCCTATTTAATGTGGTAAGCATATCAATAGGGTAACTCTATCTTTGTGTAACCTTTTTAATAGGCTGTCCCTAACAATTGGCTTAATCCAAAAAAGGGGTTTTCCGGTCCCTGATACACACACGATTCCAAGGCTTGAAACTGGTTCAAGATTTACCGGTATTACGAGGGTCAAACTGAAAGTTCTTAGAACTGGCCACTTATAAACAATATAATAATAAAAAAAAACTAAAATTTGAAAATAGAACTCTTTGCCAATATTACTGAGTATATATTTCATTCATTTGTCATTTGTTTTACGATTTGGCGGCAAATTGAAAATTGTCTGTGTCACGTCAACATAAATTTAACACGAGAAAATTTTCGTGCAATGATTTTTTATGAGTTTCGATGTCATTTAAGTCAACAAGAAAGTTATGATAGACTACGATTGGCCTTTCACGATGAAGCCCCATCTCGTGCGACTGTTTACAACTGGTTTAATGAGTTTAAACGTGGTTGCACTAATCTCACTGATGATGTACGTGAGGGACGGCCTTCTACGGCGACGACTGAAAATAACATCTGTGTTGTGCGGCGTATGATAGAGACTGACAAAAGAGTGACCTATCAGCAGATTCGGACAAGCTTAGGCATCGGTATGAGTCAAGTGCACAAAATTCTCCACGAACATTTAGCGGTCAGGAACCTTTGCGCCCGGTGGATACCTCATAATTTGACTAAGGCTCAAAAACTCCATCGTGTGGATTGGTGCCGTAAAATGATTGAAAGATTTAACGGAGGTGACTCAAATGCTGTGTTCGACATACTAACAGGTGACGAAAGCTGGATTTACTGTTATGATCCTGAAACCAAAAGACAATCTGCTCAGTGGGTGTTTCCTTTCGAGGAGTTGCCAACTAAAGTGAAGAGAGATCGAAGTGCGGGAAAAAAAATGGTGGCCTCGTTCTTTGGAAGTATGACCTATTTCGCAACAATTGTGTTAGAGGATCAAAAAACAGTTTCTGCAGAATGGTACACTACCAATTGTTTGCCACTTGTCTTGGAAAAAGTTCGAGAGAAACGACCTCGCAGTAGGATCCTTCTTCACCACGACAACGCCTCGTCGCACACCGCCAAGCGAACGATCGACTATTTGGCGACATCAAACGTTGAATTACTGGGTCACCCGCCGTATAGCCCCGACCTCGCGCCTTGTGATTTTTATTTATTTCCAAAAATTAAAGAAAAACTTAAAGGAAAGCGGTTTATGAATGCTGAAGAAGCGGTGGCTGCGTATCGCGATGCCATTGAAGAGACCCCTAAGGACGAGTGGGCAAAGTGCTTTTCCCAGTGGTTCCATCGCATGCAGCGGTGTATTGACGTCAATGGACAATATTTTGAAAAGATATAATAAAACTAATAACTGGCTAATGTAATCAGTTTTTGATTTTCTAAGAACTTTCAGTTTGACCCTCGTATAACGGTTAAACCGGTTTTATCGTAAAATTCCGTTCCGGAGCGGAACCAAATAAGAGCAATACTGTGAACCTCAATAAACCGGTTAATTCGTAGCCGCTCCCGACGATCGCAACGCGACTTGTTTTTAGACCGAATATTCTTCAAAAGATGTTAAACTAATTATCAGATTCAGAAACAAACGTCAGATGCGCTCACCGCTTGCAGATCTTAACGAAGTTCAGAGTGGTTGTCCTGCCTGAACGAAAAGTTGAACCGGTTAATGCAAAATACCCATATTTTTCCAAACCGGTTTAAAAACCGGTTTAAAGGAACATAACCTTATTCAAAAAGTTCCACCTGTATTTTCGTCAAACCGGTTCAAAAAAAATACCGGTTTCCAAGCCGCGCACGATTCACTCGCGATTAGGTCGTGTTGCAGGCGCTGGCCATTGACGAATGTATCTGTATATTGGCGACTGTATCGATACATACGTACATACTATACATACTACATCACTCATTCTTGAACTACATCACAGACAGATTAGTAAGAGTATGAACTACATGTTGAATGACTGTTGCGTATTGGTCCCCTGTGAATATTTAAATTTTGGAATTTGTTATTTTTAACACGTTCATGTACCTACGCATACCACAATAGTTATCTTTTGGGCCGTGGCGCATAAGAACTATACAAAGTTTGAGGACGTCCACACTCGTATCGCCGTATAGAAAAAAAAATATTGCCTATTGCTTGTCGATAACGTCCGCAGACGTTGACTGGCAGTACAACTGAAAACGACGTTTGACGACGTTGTTCATGTGTGTGTGGGTATTTCTCAATACGTGTGGAAATAATGTTCAAGTAACAAAAAAAATGTATTGTAGCGCTAGAACTTTGAAAATTGGACACGATGCGGCGCAATGACGTAGCTGAGGGCTTAGTTTGAGTTTTTCCACTCACGTTCGATTGCGAGCGCGTTAGGATTTCGGAAACATTTTGTATGGGAAAGACAAAGATAAGGTAGATGGCGCTGTAACTTCTCCATACAAAATTCTAACGCGATATTCAAATTGAGCCCTTTGAAGATTACACAGAGATTCGACGTCGCCAGTCGTTGTGTTTTTAAATAAATAAAAAACTTAGGACGTGGTTAGACTATGTGCCTCATCACAAAGATCATTTTTGGACGTTCTACCTATAACATTGTCAGAACGAAAGTGTTAAGACATAAGAAACTAAATCGTTGAATACAAAACTAATTACCGTGCTTTGATAAGCATGTATTTACTCTTATTATCACAGGTTAAAGTTTCATAATCATAATCATTTTTATTTGCATCAAACATGGTATAAATAGATGGTTGTTGTTACATAATTTGAGTCACATGTTAGGCTACAGGAATAGCATACAAATATAAAGAAAAAAGAATATAATCCACATTCATTAATTTAAGTTGATATGTCTAAACATTATAAATACAACCAGATGTCAGTTTTTATGTAATTTAAATGTCACAATGAGAAAAAAAATATCAATATTATAAGGTTATGACCAAGTTACACAAAAAAAAAACAAGACAGATTTTTTTATGTATATATGTTTAGCTAGATTTACATTATATTAGGTGTAGTTTTACACAATTATCTTTGACTTATAAATTAAATAAAAATTTGATACTTAGACAGATTCACTTTTTATATTCAAAGAAATTCCTAATACTATAGAAATTATGACCATTGAGCCACCGGAACAAATGCTTCCTGAACATTGCCGCGTTTTGCATTTTTATTTCTTTAGGGAGATGGTTATAAATTTTGACACACATAGCCGGGCAACTCCTATTATATTTAGCTGACTTAGGGTTGTCCGCAAGCATGAGCTTATTTGGGTCTCGGCGTGCTCTTGGGTTCCTGTCGCTAGCCAATTTAAACAGTCCCTTGTGTTTATGTACGAAATTACAGATTTCGTATATATATAGTGAAGGTAGAGGCAGTAAACTCAGCTGTTTAAAGTGGGGTTTGGTCAGGCTGAATCCCACAGATAGCCCTAATGCATTTCTTTTGTGCAATAAATGCTCTATCCCAGTCTGTACTATTACCCCATATTACTATTGCATAACGAAGTATCGATTCAATGTAAGCGTGGTAAGATAAAATAGCAGTCTTCTTATCAGTTAGGTTCTTAATTTGAAAGATAGCGTAAACAAATTTATTGATTTTAGTACATAGGTTACTTATTTGCGTTTTCCAGTTTAGGTCATAGTCTAAAGTTACACCTAAAAAATTTATATCTGATACCTCTTCAATTTTTGCGATATTTAATTTAAAATTAAAATGTGGATGTTTTGATTTATGAAATTGTATATATTTGGATTTATTTAAATTGATTTTCAAATTATTATCTTCTAACCATTTTATGATTTGGTCAATAGTCAAATTAATTTCTGTTTCATGTATATTTATTGAATTATTAAATTTCTTTTTATCAGTTGTTACTATTATCGAAATGTCATCAGCATATAGTATGCATTTGTATTTTATTGACTCAACTATGTCATTTATGTATAAAATGAACAGTATTGGACCCAGTATGCTGCCTTGTGGGACACCATAATTGTTGTCTCTTAAGACGGATGAATAATGTTTCATTTCATTATCATGAATTTTTGTCAAGACAACATATTGTTCATGTAGGTACGATGATAACCAATTAAGAGGTAGACCCCTGATTCCCATGAACTCTAGTTTTTTTATTAATATGTTGTGTGATACGAAATCAAATGCTTTTGATAAGTCAAAAAACAGTCCTGTAGTCAGTTGATTGCTGTCTGTGGGAAGAATGAAACCCTCTACAATTGATATATGAACATACACACTAGCTCTGCCACTACTTCTGAGGAATAATGTGTAAACAGCCAAACTTATGTTAATAGAAACCAATATTTTATGAACAAAAAATATATTTCATATAATATTTTACATTTATGTCACTGACAAATTCATGTTATAATATTTTACAGGTGTAAAGTTAAAGCTTGCATTTTGTATATCACAGTTAGATGTTTCCATGCATTTGTTTTTCAAATAAAGTATACATGCAGACACATATTGGTGTTTCATTTTGAGTTCATTAATTTGTGATATAATAGGATCATTAGCTGTTATATCTAATATCTGCAACATTTTAGATGTTTCAAATACTTTGAATGGACAACCTCCTTCCGAGCATGAGCTGTCTATACTTTGTATTCTTTGACAATTCACCGAGGCATAGTTCTTTCTGCAGCCCTCCAAACCATACATATGTCGAATGCCGTATAAGTACTTCTTCTCATCTTTTTCCCAATTATGACAGCAACTATGACTCCCAGTTGGGTTTTGTCGATATTCATACCTCCAAAAGTCAATTGCTTCATCTATTGGCATCCCAATATCTTTTAAGAATAGACTGTAGTGGAACCTTTGTGTGTGAGACAGTCTATGTCTTCTACGCAACTGCTGATGTAAATTTAGCATGCATGGGGGAAACAGCAATGAAACTCCGTCCACATTCTTACTGAGTAAAACATTTGAGCCATAATTTTTACTAATTATAGGACCAATCTCTCTTCTAACCTTTGACATTAGATCAGATATTCGTGGGTCTATTTCTAGGGATGTTACCTTAGTTTTGGATAACCTTTCATTCAGGTTAGTGCAAAACAAAACATTCAAGAATTGCTTCCATCTTCCACAAGGCACATAAGCAGTACCGTTTTGAAGCTCCACCTGACGTTTGGCAATCAAAGGAAGACAATGTTTGAAATTCAAACGAATGCTATGGGTGGAACATTTAACAGTGTGACAAGGAGAACAAACATGTTGTGACAAATCCTTAATCATCATGTGCTCACACAATTCTTTGAGGGCATCTATGTGTGTTGATGAAGATATGTGTTTTCTTATACTGCGGAGCAACTTTTTAGCAAAAGAACGCAAATCATAAGCAGTAATAGCTAATAAACGACGTCGAAACAACTCCGTTTCCGACTTCAGAAAGAATCGCTTAAACTCACTTTCATCACTTATTAGACAAACGATACATAGAAGAAAATGTCCTATATTATCGTAAATACTCCCTTCGATTAAATATTCACTGTAAACCAGTTGTTCTTCCTTTAAAACCGCTTTCAAGTAGCGCAACCTATTTAAAGCTATTTCTTCCAACAAATGGACTGGTATATCACCCTTGACCGCAGTCAGATAAAAAAAAGACATAATGATATAGCATTCTTCAATATTAAACGCAGATTTAATGCTAAAACTATTGAGGAGATAAATTATAAAATAAAACTAGCGACGATAGACGTAAATAAAAAACAGAACAAGAACAAAAAAAATACAACTGTCAACTTGTTTTTTTTTAAATACTAGTTTAACGTCTTTGGCTGTACGCCATATACCCTATTCACCAGGCAAAGTCTATAAATGTAAACAAACATGGCGGCTTGAATACCATAGACAAACTTCAGTGCTGAGAAAAAGTAGAGGAATTTAGTCAATTGAACTGGTACGATATACAATCGAATGCTATTAAATGAAAATTAAAAAAAAATGAAATGATTTAACTTTTCAAATATTTAATATCGGTCTTATAATGTGTAAACGAAACATAGGAAATTGAGAAGTGATTTTATTATAATTTAAAGATACTTTAGTCAAGAATACTTTAAGTTTAAATGTCCGTGAATATAATATCTTACGTTTAGAAACAAAATTCACATCCAAACAAAAAAAATAGGAACGGTCACACACAATTACGAAATTGTATATAGAAATTGACAATAAATTTGATCAAACGTTGGTATGGGTGATGACTGATTGATAGAATTATTAATCCTTCATTTTAAAAAATGCGTATTATTTACATGAAATTGATGATTTCTATAACACCATGTTTGAGCAATTCAATTAATTAACAAAAACGTTCGACAATATGAAATTTAAAAACCTAAAAGTGTTATTTAAGTTTGTTTAGTGAGATTTTTTGAAGAATACTTTGCTGGAACGGCATCCAAACCGGTGCATCAAAATGCTACCATTTCATGAACAGTAAAACAAAAAAAATTTGATATTAATCCTTTCTAGAAACTCGCACGTTTAGTAATATTGACCCTAATATTACTAAACTATACATATATATAAGGTTACCTCGTTTTAAGTTATAATATTTTAACAGAACATCAAAAAATAATATAGAAAGAGGACCCAATAATTATTTTTTTGAAAACTGGCCCGGTTACGTTTTTATTTTTCCTAACAAAAAAAAATATTATTTTTAAGAACACCCTGTTCCGCGACATCGCCTTTCGTCTCTTACATAAGTACTAGATTGAGCAAAAACTAGTGACGGAAGATGGACTAGTTAAGCGAGAACGAGACAGACGCGTGGGCGTGAGCGTGAAAGAAGATGCCTATCTCATTCATGCGGCGTGCCGATGCGCGGTAGGGGGCGATTACCTATTATTACGAAACACTAATATGAAAAAAACATTATTAACGTGTATCAGTACTTAATAAATTAGATAGAATTAGATAAACGCTAAATAAACAAAACAGCTGGGTATGAAAACAAAGACAAAAACTTAGGAAGGTATGTGTCCATTTATCTGAGGCCTAAAACAGCTGGGTAGGTATGATTATCTGAAACAGAAACTCAACCTAAGTAGTTATGTGTTCAGTTCATTAATCGTAGGCCTAAAACACTAACAGCTGGGTATGTATGATAAATTAAGACAGAAACTCAACTTAGGTACCTATGTGTTTATCGCAGGCTTAAAACATGAACAGCTGGGCAGCTATGATAAACTAAAACTACCTAATTGTGTTGCATTCCTTCTGTTTATTTAATAATAATATGGAGACAAAGCTTATGTGAAAGTTTTATTTTATTTTATTTAGTATGGGTTCGCTCTTGACTCCAGTCCAAGCCTAATGCGACTAGGACGAAGACGAAGATGAAACGAGCTCGCCCAGAAGAAGCCTGTTCACTTGAATTTTGAAAAGATTCGGATTGTAATCCCTTGGAAACACCGACGCGGGCAGCAAGTTCCACTCCTTTGCCGGGCGCATTATAAATGTTGACGAGAAGTTATCTTTAAAAAGAATATGTACTATTAAAATTTGTAACTAACTTTAGTGATACGTCGTACGTCGTTCTTAACTAGCTATCACGAACACTGTTTTTTTTCACTGGCCATCACGGCATTCACTGTTTATTTACACACGTATGCACTGAACCTTTGCTGGAATTGGTGGCGAATAACTGCAGCATTGTGTTGTGCATGCACGTTATCTCAACAACGTGCAAATGCGCAGTAGTCAACGGGAGGACTCGAGCTCGAGCCGCTCGATCTTCGTCGCAGTCTGCACCAGCAGCAAAACTTGGACCCTCAAGTGATAAAGGCGTAATTCCCGCCAACAGCAAATCTTGGACCCTCAAGTGATAAAGGTGGAGGGCTTCGTTGTGCAGAAACTGCCATAGCAAGCGTCTGCGGTGTTTGGCAGTAGGTGCCGTACCAGGTCAAGGCGCGGCGGGAAACTATGTGATGCTGGTCACCCGGCCCAGGCTTCGGAAAACGCACCGCAGGTCCGCGACGCGCGCGCACACGACATACAAACGCGATTCTTCTTGGCACACTGACTCGCGTCGCGCGCGCAGCTATCCGGTGGGGCGCGACACGTGTAGGTAGGCAGGCAACACGGCGGCGATGGGCGGCGCGAATGACAATACCTACAAAGACCGAGAGCTCCGCTCAGAAACACGCGGTACCTGTGTTTTATTTTACTCTTTTTTCTACATGTTTAGAGGCGATTTTCTCGAAAACTAGCGTATAAAAAAAATTTTTTTCGTACAAAATATGTTTCATTTGATTTTCTGAATCTGCCTTTAAAATATTTTCACTTAAAACGAGGTAGCCTTATATACTACTATACATGCGAGTTTCGAATAACCAATTGAATCGATCAATTGAACGAAAATGGTGTCCTAACACTAAATTAAAAAATATGAAGATTTCGTCATCTTCTTGTCTTTGTCAAAATGGTGGTATTTTTCCTGTAAATAACGATTTTTATTTCAAATAATGTGTGTGTTTGAATGCAATAATCATATTTATATTGTAACGGCATAATTGGTCAAGGTGTTTGTGAGATCTGTGAAGAAGTTTACTTGTGTATGTGCCGAGAATTTTCTGATAATAAGGTTAATAGTTTAGTCAATGGTTTGTTTACATTTATGGACTATCCCTTGTGAATAGGGTTATACAGACAATTCATCATTATTATTTTCTTTTTATAACACTTAAAACTAAAACTTACACTAAACTAACCCAACTCATTGAAATGCGAGGTGGTCCGCATTTCAATGCTTAACAAAGAAGCTAAGCGCAGGAACAACGATCCGGGTAAGACGGTACGATTAAAGCTCGCTTCACCATAATTCTCACTTTGACTTCATTGTTTTCTTCAAAAGCACTAATTATCATGAAAATTCCAGCACACAAACACAATAATTGACCCGAAAAAAACAATTTCTAAAATGAAGAAATATGGTCCATCCTTCCCTTTTCTTCTTCTTCTTCTTTTTCTTTTGTGGCGACGAACATAAGTTTATTGTACCAGCTGCCTGGTGTACCGTTCCGCCAAAGACACGTGTGCAACATTTACACGTCAGGGGATTTTATAATAAGAAACAAAAAAAAACGTTAAATTAGCTTTAAGCAAAATTAACAACTTAAAAATGACAAAACAAATACGTAAGCACGACACATTATAAAATAAATAAAACATACCGAATGATGAGTATAATGGAGGATGGCGTCAAAAAAAGATGAATAAGAAAATTCATATTTATTTGTCACAGGGGTAGAGTTGCTCTATAGACTGATTATAAGTTTATGTTTTGAGTTATTATAAATTTTGAAAGGGATTTAAGAAGCGGGGGAGATAGGTTACATAGAACACATTTAATATTAGTTGGACGGGGAAAGCTTTTAGGAAGGAAGTCGAGCAAAGAAACGCCGATGATAGGACAATTGATCGTTGATCCTTCGTCAATGCCACACTCACATTGTGAGTTGTCCTTAATACGAAGCTTCGCCAAGTGTACTGGAGTACAAGAATGGCCAATACGGAGCCTGCAGATGATAGAAACCACTTTTTTGGAGAGGCTAGTATGTTTGAAGAACCAAGGTCTTGGGGGAATCGTCTGCTGAATATCGGAGAAGTATTTTCCAACAAATCTCTTGGTGGAGTTCCAATGGGTATTCCATGACTCATATAAGTGGATTCGAGAAAGGGACAAGGCGTCGTGGAAAAATAATTTATAATGTTCTAAAGAACCAGAAGTGACAGCAACCTTCGCGAAAGAGTCAGCGGTTTCATTTCCAGGTATTCCCTTATGGCTGGGGATCCAGGTCAAAACAACATGAATACCAATTAAAATACATTCGAGTAGAGCTTCTCTGATCTTGAGGATGATGAGAAATTTAGTTTAAGGTTTAAAGGGATTGGCCAAAATTGCTTGAAGACAGCTCAATGAATCGGTAAATATTATGGAGTTGTTCAGGGAATGAGATTTAACATAGAGAATAGCTTCTAATAAAGCTATTGATTCGCCTGTAAAAATTGAGGAGACTGGAGGACATTTTAGGTTTAAGGCTATTTTGAACACTGGGAGCCATACAGCAGCACCTACACAACCAGCGTCGGAAAATTTGGAGGCATCGGTGAAAATTGGTGTCCATCCTTGCCAGCGATCGAAGAAAATAGACCGGAACTCTTGGGGGGCGGAAATAGAGTCTGTAGAAATGCCAAAATTCAATAATACAGGGGGATTAAAAATTAAAGACTCGAAACTATTTGAAAAAAGAGGGTTCAAGGAATTATTTTCAATTGGGGTAGGGAGACGATTAAACTTCTGGAAACTTAGTAGGATACAAGGGATATTTCGAGGAGATACAGAGGATTCGGTTAAAGATGAGAGAAGCTCAAGTGTAGCCAAAAGAGGATGGGAGGAATTTTGCGCAACTTTTAAGTAAAAGCGATCAGAAAGATACTGCCTTTGGAGGTAGAGAGGCGGATCAACGCTTTCAATTTGTAGTGCATTGATGGGGGAGGATTTCATCGCTCCCAGAATAATACGCAAGCATTTCGATTGAATTTTGGATAACTTTTCGAGAGCTGCTTTATTGCCAGGATCTAGTAAGAAGGAGGAGTAATCGAAGTGACTACGAATAATTGCGTTGTACAGTAGCTTCTGCGAATAGGGATGAGCTCCCCATCGAACGCCTGAAAGGGCGCGGAGAACATTTACTCCTCTCTCAGCTTTTTGGCTAATATAATTAAAGTGAGAAGAGCCAGACAGTCGAGAATCCAAAATAAGGCCTAAGAATTTTGGCCGGTTTTTGGCTTACACGGCCTGTGAGTTGCCATTTAAAACGTTATTATTATATAAACGTGAAATAAAAGTTTACATGTCGCGGGTAATACGTATAATTCCGGCGTTTAAATAAAGCGTCGTCAGTTTATAATATACGCTCGCAGTTTTACAAAATGTCGAAGGCAAAATATTAACTGTTCAATTGCCATCATTTCGACGATTACGATTTAGGGTGGCTATGATAAAACACAGTTTTGTGGGATATAAAGGACTTATTAAAATAATAAGTAGAAGTTTCCAAAAAATATATGTATGCAATATATATAAAAATAAATCAGTTTTGTTATACATATTTTAAAATTAAAAATTGCAATGATAGTTAAACTGTTCCAGGGCATTTTTATATAGCCCCCATTTAATTTATTATTGTATCATTGATTTTTAATTTAAAATTACTAACTCTATTTTTACGGGTTTCTCTATTAATGATGCTCCATGTAGCTTTGCTTTATTTTGGACCTAGAGACTATTCTACGAAGATGATGTGATTTTACTGAAGTACAAACATTTTAAAATATTTTTGAATAATTTGTAACGTATTCAATAAAGTTTTGGTCTTGAGAGTTTTGTCGTTGACTATAATTATAATTTATATAATTTAATCCTAATTTTGTTTTACTGAATATAGTGTCTCACTAATTGTCTCCCTAAATCAATCTAACCTATTTTATGTTACATGCCTATACATAGTTTGCACAGGTAAACTTGCTGTATGATTGTGTACAAAAAAACCTTTTCACCTATATGATCAGAACTGAGGCCAATAAAAAATACCTACCTTTATCAATGACAATTGCGTTTTGTCACAAAAAATACTTTTCAAGCAAGTAGCCGTGGTGACAGTCACTCTTGTAGGTTCACAAAAAGATTTTTTTTTAATTAATAGATTTTAAAAGATTAAGAAATCGAATAGCAGTATTCCATTCCGTTAAAATATCAAAGTTATAATCGCCATATACTATTATTTTCTATTTAGATTTTGAATCCTTTTCCAGCGCTTATTCCATTATTGGTTAAAAAATTTGGTAAGTAGCATCAGGAGGCTATACACAGATAACATAATATAATGTTTAGAACATTATACTAAACTGACGACTCCATTTGTAATTGACGGAATCATATGTTTTGCCTGCGGCATACACACGGCAACAAAATGAGCAACGAATGAATGACTCGATTTGATTTGTATAGCGTCGTTCTATCAAGCAAGGAGTGTCAGTCAGTACTCAGAAAAAAAAGTAAAACAGGAAAAAACCAAAGCTTGGGAATTTGATGTGATTTGATTTTGTTGTTTTATTTGCGGAAATACTAACTAAATCGGTTTAATTGACACAGATTGTGCTAAATCATATTGTTTACTACTTTTATAGATGTAGTTTTGTAATATCGTGTAGGTGGGACTGTGTTTTTAGTGATAATAATCATACGTGCGTTGTTTGGCTGGCATGTACCTATATCGGAATTTCCTAAATAGAATAGGCAATTCATGTCGAGAACGCGTATAAAAATAACATTGAACCGTCGCAAGTAAGGCCCCAGCTCCATCTGCGCCATGATTATTGTGAAGTCCAAGTCGATCTGCCTCCAGAACTTGATGTTTTTATTTGGTAAGTGTTTGTTGAAACTAAAACACAGATCGCTTCTATGATAAACTCTTGAAGAGCTATTTGAGTTGTTAAGACGGGAATAACAGCTTACTTCCGATCTGGCCACAAACCTTGCATTTGCTTACCAAAATAAGCTCATTCAATATTGCTTAAAAAAAATTGCAGTTCATCAATAACTTGTTTATAGGCTCTAGCAAAAAACAAAATCAGCAATATTCAACGATGACCTGAATTAAAACTACTGTAACTTAATTCTGTTATTTTGTCAATGCAAGAATTTTATTATGCTATTTTTAGGAATTATACCAGCACTAGCAGCTCCACCAATAGATGAAAACCTTCCTCCTAGACCTAAAGAAGGGGGTGTTTCCACCCGGTTGTGTGAATTTTACAATGGCACCAAACCAGAATGTGATCCGAGCACAGACTCCACATGCACCATTATACCAACAGTAGAAGAATGCCAGCCAACTGAAACTGACAAAAGCAGCCACTGTTTTGTACTATGGCAATATGACAACATCACTAACACAGCCTACCCAAAGTTCAAAGGATGCTTCCTCGACACTGTATCATGTACGGACCGAAGTCACCAATGCAGAGTACACAAAACCAAACTACCACTTCTTCACTGCTGCTGTGAAGGTGACTTGTGCAATCAGAATGCTACATTCCCTGGGCTTGAAGTGGTAATGTCTCAAACAGATGCTCCACCAGAAAAAATACCAGCATCACCTTTACCGAATCCTGAAGATGACACAAAAGCAGTCATTGCATACACATTGACTCCTCTTTTTTTATTATTTGCGATACTAGTGGCATGCTATTTCCTATATCGGCGTCGCAAAGGCGGCTCGTTCGCAGAGCTAGCTAATGGCGAAACTTCACTGTCAAGGCCGCCATCCGCTGGTGGTGGTATGGAGAATGAGAGTGGACACCTGGTTGGGCAGGTGTCACTGTGTGAGGTACGAGCCAGAGGTCGTTTTGGCGCCGTTTGGAGAGCGAAGTTGGGTCCTCTTGATGTGGCTGTAAAAGTATTCCCACTGCAAGACAAGCAGTCCTGGTTGGCTGAGCAAGAAATTTATAAGTTGTCACGTATGGATCATCCAGATATACTGCATTTTATTGGTGTTGACAAAAAAGGAGATAATCTTCAAGCTGAATATTGGCTTATCACTGCATATCATGAGAAAGTAAGCATACTTCTTTTGAGAAGTGTTTCATAAAAAGTATCGGGCTTGAAATATTTGAAATCATACACATTTTTACTTTCAGGGCTCACTATGTGATTACCTAAAGGCACATACGCTCACATGGGCAGAGGCCTGGCGCGTTGCAGTGTGCGTTGCGCGCGGTCTCGCCCACCTCCATGAGGAGGGTGGTGGAAAACCGGCTGTTGCTCACCGAGACTTTAAATCCAAGAATGTCCTCCTAAAATCTGACATGAGCGCTTGCATCGCTGACTTTGGCTTGGCTCTGGTCTTCGTGGCTGGAAGAGGCTGTGGAGATGCACATGGACAAGTGGGCACACGTAGATACATGGCCCCGGAAGTTCTGGATGGAGCCATCAACTTCACAAAGGATGCGTTCTTAAGGATAGACATGTATGCATGTGCACTTGTACTGTGGGAGATTGCTTCAAGGTGAGATACTTAATTAAGATATTTGACAATAAACAACAAACAATATTATACAGGATGTAATATATATCAGATTAATTGCTTAATTTTACTAATTGTACATTAATCCATATCAATATTATTCAAAACTTAATTTTTTCCTGTTATGTGACTGATTGTGCTTGTTTTCAATAATGTAATTTAATAACAGTAGGAAGGAAATAACAGATGGCACCATTGTGATTATCTACACTTTTCTGAATGAATTGAATCAGGAAAAACCACATAAAGTGAATTGTGATTTATGTTTGCTGTAAGTTAGAAATAAGAGAGATATAAAGCCAGTATCATTACAAACTTTATTTTTGAAGCATAAGCCATCTGTGTCTAATTCCATTGTATCAATGCGCCGGCGCCAGATCGAATTGCAAATTGACATCATTTATAGCATCTGCATTTTATGTAGTAAACAATTGACGTATTTACTTGTGGGACCAAATAATGGAACTATTTGAATAAAAAAAACCTTATGTAATAATAGTAGGTAGATTATGGGCTCACTCTTTTTAGGGTTCCGTAGCGGAATGGCAAAAACGGAACAGGTTTGTCAGTCTATCTATCAGTCCTTGTCTTTTTTCTGAAACTTTTATCATTACACAGTTGAAACTTGGTAGTTATCATATAAATCGCTTAACAATTCTCATACAAAAAATAACAAATCATTTCATTTATGGGGGTCTCCAATACGAAAAAGATAGGTGCTTCGATAGTGGTAAAGGTTCTATCCTATCCAATAATGTTGACAAATATATGTTTCAGAATAGGTGAATGAGGATAATTATTATAGTTTACTAGCACCTAATGGCATCATCAAATATAATGCGTGTTACCACTTTTCGGGGCGGTGAACGGCTTTGCCGTAAAACAATAAAAAAAAAAATGTGTCTGGGATACCGTCCCGTAAAGAGTTAAAAAAACCGGCCAAGTGCGAGTCGGACTCGCACACTGAGGGTTCCGTGCCAACTTTAACTGAATTAGGGAATCTACCATATTTTGTTAAAATACCACAATATTTTGTTGACAGCAAACATAACTTTGTTTTTCATAGAGTTTGTATGAAGAACAAAGTCTAAATTTCCACTCGCTTAGTTTAGAAGTTAGATAGGGGGGGACGCCCATTTTTCCACTTTGGAAGCGTCTAGCTATGAAACGTTAGACTTTAAAAGAAAATGGGTTAAGGAACCTCTATGTCATTTTAATAGGCCTATCAATAGACACCCCACACACATAGGTTTAACAAAAAAAAAGTTTTAGTTTCATGTAGGCCTATGGCAGCCCCCCCTTAAATATCATTTTTTATTAATTATTTTTAATAAGAATCGTAAAGCGGTTACCAGGATACATCATGCTGCCAAATTTCAACAGTGTGATGCTTATATGCTTATTGTTACAGAATAAAGTGGCTGTGACATACGGACGGACAGACAGACTAGACGAAAATATAAGGGTTCCGTTTTTTGCCATTCGGCTACGGAACCCTAAAAAAAACGTAAATCAGCATAAGTTGATCCAGATAAATAGCCAATAACTGGCCAATTGACAACTTTAGGTCAGCCTTTTTCTTCAATATCTGAGAGATGGCATCTTCAGTTAAACCTTTCACTATTGAATACCAATATAAATTTAGTTGTATTGGACGCATTGGTGCGCACGGTGCGCGACGCAAAGTAATTAAACCAAAGTTATTTCAACGAAATATTCTATAGTGACGATCTCTACTTATTTATAAAATACTAGCGGACCCAGCGAATTTTGTTTCGCCCCCATCCTCGTCTTGCCCGGTCTCGTCCCGCCCAGCCACGTAATTAAAGAAAAATGTTAAGCGAGGACAACCCTTATCACTAAGGGGTATGAAAAATAGATGTTGGCCGATTCTCAGACCTACTTAATATGCTCACAAAATTTCATGAGAATCGGTCAAGCCGTTTCGGAGGAGTACGGGAACGAACATTGTGACACGAGAATTTTATATGTAAGACTAGCGGACCCAGCGAACTTTGCTTCGCCCCCAGCCCCGTCCCGCCCCGGCACCGTCTCGCCCAGCCTCGTAATTTTTAAAGTTAAGAAAAACACTATAATTGATCAGCTAGATGAAAAATAATCAAATTACTAAAATGGCTATAAAAAAATAGGAGTTGGTGATAAAAAAAAATTAGGGTTGTATGTATTTTTGAATGCCACCTTATAAAAAAATAAAACAAAAGAAATCGTCAAAAATAAAAAATAAAAAAAGGGTGAACAACCCTTATCACTTAGGGGTATGAAAAATAGATAGTAGACGATTCTCAGACCTACTGAATACGCATATAAAATTTGGTAAGAATCTGTAAAGCCGTTTCGGAGGAGTACGGGAACGAAAATTGTGACACGAGAATTTTATATATAAGATTATGCTCGGCTAATACTAAAATTTCTAAAGAAATGATGACAGAAGTCCGCCAACGTTGTCGATTTTCGGTCACTGCGGGCGCTGTCATCGATTCGGGTTCCCCCACCACCTATTTGCACACAGTGAATACACATTGCTATTTCGAGATTATTTCGTGCGTTTTGACAACGATACCAAACTCTGTAAAACCTTATCACCCAAGCTATACGTTCAAAATTGCTTGGTCAAAACTGATGCTACGATACTAAACCGTGTAAAACCCTTAGCACCCAAGCTTTAAGTTCCAAATCGCTTGCTCATAACAGATGCAAAGATGGCGGCGCGGACGGCTCGTCGCAGTACCGGTTGCCTCTGGAAGAGGAGGTGGGCTCCCACCCCACGCTCGAGGAGATGCAGGAGGCGGTGGTGCAGAGGAAGCTGCGCCCGCACATACAGCCGCAGTGGCGCGAACACCCGGTAAGTACATGGTCTTGAACTGCCTCGGTGGCGCAGCGGTAACAGGGTCGCACTTTAAAGCTAATACTTTAATAATATATGTTGTATTAAAGTATTAGAGAATTGATTATTAGAAGAGATTAATTAATGGAAAAGATTAATTAATAGAAGACATAATATGTCGGTGCATGATGTTAATCTCGACATCATGCACCGACTTGAAAAGAATTGGTTATTTAAAGTAAATTAGTAGAATTGACAACATTTCATTTTTGTAAAGGTATGGAAATTCAAAAACCATTTCGAGATTTAGCGATTCTAAACAGGATGAAAATTTTTTCAGATTTTTTTCTGCTTTATTTTTAAAGTTACATGAAAAAGACTGAAAAGAACATGGAATTTGGCATGTCACAGGTTACGCCTTTGCAATGACAATGACAGAAAGAAATTGCTTTTGAACTTTGAGCTTGCCGTCAGCTGTCACTTTGACATTTAGTGTTGATGTTGTTTCCGGTATTGTATTGGACATTATCGACAAATTATGATGTGGTAAATTGAAGATTATTGAAAAATACATTTTCATTCAAACAAATTTTTAGTTCAGATACGAAATAATTATCATGATTCCTCAAGCGAAACATGATTGATATTTGTAGTCATGAGAAAATATTGGAGTAATTTTCAGACATCATAATAATATTTAATAAGAATGGTTACTTCTTTGTTTTATGTGGTTACTTTTAACATAACTTAAATCAGGTAATGTTACATAATAAAGTAAAATTAAATACTCGATGGATATACCAATGATATCGACATCTTAATTCTACAATTGATACAGACAGACAGAATATAGCAAAGACGTGACCTCGAAACAACCAACTTCCTGTACTTACGCTCTTCTTATGGAGAGTTTTTAAATAATCATTATTAGAGAAAATACTGAAAAGAAATGAAAATGAAAAAATATGGGTGCCTTCGTTTTTGAAGTTCTTTCAGGAAAAAAATAAAAATATGCATATGAAATTTTTGAAATGTTGTCAATTGCGGCTCTTGACAGCGTGGAAGAGATTGACTCCATACATAGTTAATTTCTTTAACCGTGAAAACCCTGTTATTAATGAATACTTTCTTTACTTTTACTTACCTGCTATTAATTATTATTCTAAAATAGGATTAAAAAACGTTTTCTTATTAATTTAGTTTTGGTTTGGACGCATAGAATTTTACTTTTGAGGCAAACAATGTATAGTGACGCGACCATTTCCTTTAATTTGCTGGAACAACCTTTTATCAAGACAAAATGATATTCAAATAAAATATACCGTAAAATAATCAGAGAACAATTCACATTAGAAACCGCAAAGATAGAGGTTTCCTGTTCCTGAATGGTATCATAAATTGCGCGATAGCAACGTATCCGCAGCTTATTTTTAATAATGTTGTATATTACTATCTATCTATGGTATTATAGGCTGGTCTAATAAGTATCGTTTAACCTTGTAGAGGGAATTTCAAGGATCACGATTTTTTACTTCGTAACTGTGTTTGGACTAGTAAGGTGGTAAAGTTCCACTCCCAGCCCTTAAGCCGAGAGGACGGGGAGGGTTTAAAAGTATTTTTTTAGGTTTTCGATTAATTATCGGAAACTATGCGTTATAGCGACATTAGACCTTCTACAAAATGAAAATTGATAAAATTTTCTACAAGTTCACTTCTACGTTCGTTCTATTTAGTGAAGTTTTAAACTAAATTCAAAAACAGGGAGGTTATCGATTCGACATGTTTTTATGACACGTCATTGGAGTTGGATAATATTTAGGTATGATCTATTAAGGGTTCAAAACACGTGTGCTCAATTTCGTACGTTTATGAATATATTACAAACGAAATGATGTTTCGATAATATTCTTATTATAATCAATTTGGTATATTCCGACTTAGGGACCAGTGTACGTTTCATCACAATTAGTTCAGTAGTTTTGAGATATGGGCATAAAAAATACTATGGAATAAAAAATATTTGTTCTAACTTTTTAACCGCCCTCAAAAAACTCGATAAAAAAGCTATAATAGATATCTTTTTCGACGTCGATATAGGAGAAACTAATACATTTGGAGTCCTTTAATGATATGCGTAGACGGTTTCGTCTGTTGCTGTCCTCCCGCTTGATAAAATTATTGCAAAAAAACATTTTCCATCTCTTCTGTTCGGAAAATTGAACTTTCATGTGAAAATAGACGGGTTGAAAATAGCTTTTCCATTCCTAGGGTGGAAAGTAATTTATTTTTAATTGCTACGATCAGACATGGAGTTAAAGATAATTGAGTCACATCATATAATTAAAAAAAAAACAAGCTTTCCATATTTTTAAAATTAGCTAAACATTAAAAGCGTGTTTATTATGGTCACAGTTAATAAAATTGATCTTCTTCTTGATGATTGATTGATAGAAAAATACAATTGATCTAATTTTTAACAATTTAAAAACTAATGCTTGAGAATGTTTTTAACACTCAGTGTCATATTTTATTTTCATGAAAATGAAATAAAAAACCAAAAATTTGTTTCTTATTTCACCTTTATGAATTTAAAATCTACAAATATTATATTCGTTTGTCCGCCATACAAAGTGACACTTTTTTTTTCATGTTAAATTGTCACATTTTGTTTGTATTTGACGTTTTTTTTTTCTTTGGTCGATTATTGAACATATTATTAAGCAGGTGCAGGAGACTTCCCGCGATTTTGTTGTTCATTAATCATCTTACTCACTCCCACCTTAAGCTGTCACTCGTAGCGCTATCTCATGAGGCAAAATTAAACCTGAATTTGACATATCCTGTGGTGGTTTTGGTGACAAGGTTAAGGTTGCGTTCTTTTACTATAATTATTGTCTGTGATAAAAAATCGATCGATATTTTTAACAATGATTTGAAATCACATTTATTTATTTTTCCTCA
The DNA here is from genome assembly GCA_963924145.1 of Pyrausta purpuralis. NCBI lineage: Eukaryota > Metazoa > Arthropoda > Insecta > Lepidoptera > Crambidae > Pyrausta > Pyrausta purpuralis. The sequence goes on from OZ001643.1 coordinate 30,553,816, forward strand.
CAGTTGAAATGAAATATAGTATGTATAACTCGGGTGAAAGCACCCATTTCACTCTCGAATTATTAGTGCTCTCACGCCGTTCGAGCGCCAAAACATCTCGAATGTAATGGGTCACTTTCTCCCCTTGTATAACAATCTACTATATCTGTACGACGTACATATCTGCTCCTAATTTATTGCAATTTATAATAAATAAACATTAATGTTTTATTCTACTTAATGAAATAATTTTTCAACGATGCACCAACAAAATAAATTTCATTGCAGGATTTTCTCAAAAAAATAATAAAAATCTTCTTTTATTGATTGTTATGCGTGCCTTCTTAAATGTGAGTTTGTGCTTATTAGACATAGGTTATGTGGTTCAAAAAAGGAATAACTAAGTTTTTTTTTTCTAAATATTTTCGTTCATGATATCAAGTGGAAGGACAGCAACAGACAGAACCGTCTGCGCACATCATTAAAAAAAATCCAAATGAATTAGTTTCTCCTAAACAGAAAACAAATATGCGATGTTTTAGCCTTTTTATCGTTTTCTTTTCTAAGCGCTTAAAAATTCGGAACATATAGTTTTTAATTCATAGTATATGTTTTTGCCTATATCTCAAAAACTACTTAACCGATTTTGATAGATAATACTTATACTGGCCCCTAAGTAAAAATCTCGACACAACATCTTGTTTCCAATATATTTGTGAACAAACACACAATTTTACAAATATCAAGGAAAATTTGACACACATATGGATGCCTAAACAGATCATCATAGGTACTCAAATATTATCCAATTCCAACGATGTCAAAAAATACAGGGCAAATTGAAAATCCCCCTTTTTTTGAAGTCGGTTCAAAACTTGACTGAGCAAAACTTGCAGCAAATTTCATTAGCTTTGATTTTGTAGAAGGTCTCATGTCGCTAGGACGCATAGTTTCCGATTTATTTGCGAAAAAAGCTATACATTTTACCTACAAACCCTCCCCCTCCTTCAAGCTCAAGAGGTACGAGCTGGGACTTTTGGTATGTTAACCTCCTTACGAGAGCATATAAACATATGAAGTCAAAAATAGTGTCCAAGCGATTCCCTCTAGTATCTTTCCTTGACTGGACTATTGTAAAACAACATCAAATGTTAAGTGTTGGGAGATATCGGTATCTGTCAAAAGTCTCGATGAAGTTCAAAACCAGCCAAGTTTCCAATTGCTAGTATAATTCTTAGCGTACCAGCTTCGTTCGCAGCCTGTGATATAATCTGTAGCACATTTGGAAAAGTACCAAATGTAACATACCAAGTCTCGTTCTTCATACAATCTATTTAAATTGTAAGAAAATTCTTTTCTTTTTCTTCCTGTATAACATTTTTGTTATAAAATTATAACTATTTAACTATAAATAAATAAAAGTCACTATTTTAGTCTAAAGACCATGATTTATTCAATTTCAATAGCAGATTAAGTTAGTTAGTCTTAGGGCATTCGTAAACACGCAACACTTGTTATGTTAAGGCGCTACCCATATTTTCAACGCGCACACTAGCGCCATCTTACTAGAAAAATCATAAGTCGTTAAATAAAAGACCTATCAAAAATCTGGTAGACACGATTATAGTACAGGTTGTATAGTTTATTTAGTACGTTTAAATTGTTTCTAAAGTAGTTTACTGTAGTTAAGAGTTAGAAAAACTGCTAAATATGGCCACATTTGGCAATTTTTCTAACTGTAACTGCAGATAACTCTGTTTTATTTAACTTAAACACTGTGTCTAAACCACATAACCAGAGCTACAATCGCATCAATCAGTTTTTCGATTGGTCTTTTATTTAACGAGTTATGACTTTTCTATTAAAGAGGCGCTAGTGTGCGCGTTAAAAATCCGTGTAGCCCCTTTTAATCCCTCCAGCGTATGTGAACGAGACACAATAGAAAACTATTGTTATGCGGTCTCATGCGACCGCTCGGGTGTTGAAGTATTAAGCGTCATCTGCTGTAATATGATGTGCACGAATAATTATCTATCTTATATCTTAAACCACCGCAGGGTCTATCCGTCCTATGCGACACGATGGAAGAGTGCTGGGACCACGACGCCGAGGCGCGTCTGTCTGCGTCGTGCGTTGTCGAGCGCGTGTGCGGCACGCGGCCCGCGCGTCTCACGCCCGACACGACGCCGCTGCTCGCGTGCTGACACCCCGCCCCGGCATACCCCCTTATAACGCTCTGAGGTACCAGTAGATAGTTCCGGTCTACCCCCTTATACTGCTCTGAGGTACCAGTAGATAGTTCCTCTGTTGACATCGAGATGAACGAAGACGCTGGCGGCCGTGCTGTGTTGAGCTACCGTTGCTAAATGCATATTTCAATGACACGGAGCTTGGTGTCATTGAAATATGCATTGGTCCCCAGCATATAATGTTACACATTTTTGTCGAAAACTAGACCTTATTACAACTGCATAAGACACCGCAGTTTCGTTAGTTTTATTTCAATGACACCTTAGCTTGATGCCGTTATTTCGGAAAACATACATGTAAGGACGCCAGCACATACGGTTACAATTTATGTTAAAAAAGAGGGCCTCTACATAGTGTTATTCTATCCGTGTATTATAAATATTTTATTGGGCATTATCGGAAATTTTTAACAGCCATCCTATTTACACAGGTCAGTCACACTAAACGTAGCAAAGACAGGCAGACAACGAGTCAGGCATCTTTGAAGATATGAGTTAAAATAGCGCTGGATAGCAAGAAAAAAGTGGCGACTCCTTTTTTTGGTACATAATCTTACATGTAAGATAAAAACAACTCCGAAAATGCCCTTAATATAATCTAATGTCGGTTGTTGGCGAATAAAAGTACTGTTAGAAAGAAGAAACATTTAACGGGTTTGTTGTTTCAATTTATATTTTTAATACCAATGTAACACCATTATGATGCTCCTATGCTCCGATGCTCGTTGACCAAGTATAATTAAAAAAAAACTAATATTATAAAGCTAAAGAGTTTGTTTATTTGTTTGTTTGGACGCGCTTATCTCAGGAACTAATGGACCGATTAAAAAAGGATTTTTGTGTTGAATAACTTATTTATCAAGAAAAGCTTAGCAGGCTATAAGACATCACGATACGAAAATTTGCGCACGGGCGGGATTCGAACCAGCATCTTCTTGGCTAACCGGGCCAAATGCTCTACCAATTAAGCTACCGTTCTGTCGTTCCGACCTTGCGAAATTTGTGGTTTCTTACGGATACGTCATTACGCGTGACATTTAGCGCCATCTACCCGACTTTTTATGCAACAGTTCAATTGGTTGAGCGTTTGACCCGGTTAGACAAGAAGTTGCTGGTTCGAGTCCCGCCCGTGCGCAAGGTTTTGGTATCTTATGTCATCTTTATGAATATAAAATATGATGAGTGTTAAAAACATTCTAAATCCCGATACGACTTATAATAGCAGAGCAACGATAAAAAATATTCCTTTCGAGAGCTTCCGTTACGTACGAAGCATAAACCGTTTAAGATACATTAAAATAATGTATGAGGGGTTTGTTCCGCTTTAAAAGTTCTACAATAAAGTCCGCAACAGTATATGTCTATCTTATATGATTTACTCACAACAAACTTTTCTATGCTTCTAAATAATATGTTTGTTTGTTTGAACGCGCTTATCTCGGTCACTACTGGACCGATTTGAAAAAATATTTTTGCATTAGTTAGGTTATTTATTGAAGAAGGCTTCAAAACATCACGCTGCGATGGGAGAAGAGGGAACAAACCCAAAACGCGCGGACGAAGACGCGGGGGATCGCTAGCTAGACAATATACTGAAGGTACCTATGTACCTTAATTTCCTGCAACTACCTACCTAAAATACTTTTACCTATAATTATAAAGTGTTAAGAAAGGAGCTTCATATTGGTACCTCCATAACTCTTCATATTAAAATAATTTGTATACAGAAATACACGAAATGTAAAGAAATATAAAAAGATGCTCTGTGAATAGCCAACTGTATAAAATACTGATTATAATTTTATTATGAATGTGTAAATTATCATAGAATTCAATATTTTCTATCGTAATATTAGGTTAAATTGTTTGGATCTATTTTTAATAGTATTTTTTCTCAAATAACGTAAATCAATTATTTTTATTCAGTAATATTTTGTAAGTACTAAATCCTACTATTTTTTGCAAATGCTTATAGTATTTAAGTTTAATAGAAATTAGTGATTATTAAACATAGGATCCTATTTTGTTTATTACCCAAATATGTTTACAAAATATTGTAAAGGTATGTCATTTTATCTTGCCACAAAAACTTACACCTTGAGTCCTTTTAGCTAGGATGACTGGCATTTAATTTAATTTTTTAACACTGGTTATTTGAACGCCAATCGTTTGTTAAACCTTACCCTATGTGTGTGTATTTTTTAGTTGCAACTTATATATTTTTTCAATTTGACGACCCGCTAAGTATTTCATTCAGTTTATTTTTTGCTGTATTATTTAAAAATCAAGTGCTAAATAACGATGAAATTGAAGCAATGAATTTAGTGAATTAGTGGTAATGTAAGTGTTTGTCACTTTTTATCTTTAGGAGTAAAGTTGCACGTAACAAATATGACCTGGAGAGAGATGATGAGTTTGAAGAAACTTACATCTCTCTTCTGTTCATAGATTTTAGCGTAAAAGGCAATCGAGTCCGTGCCATAGTCGATTTGTGATCTATTTATCAACACATCCATAAAAATCACGATTTTTTTGTAAGTTCACTCACACAGCACATTTCTTAATGTAAATTCATTAAGAGGTTGCAGAATAACAGGCTAGTATTTAAAAACAAACTGTTCCGTAATACACTTTAGGGGAAAAACATCTAAAAAGCAATATCTTTTCACGTCTCGTCTTTTTAGTGAACTTAGGGGCATGGCTGCAATTTGTTGACCCATGCACATATAAATTCATCTATTACTTATGCATCTATTAATTCCAGAATGTTATCATATTCAAATTGAAGAGTAAGAAATAATTTTCTATTTAATTATTCTATCATAGAACTTCTAGTCTATTGGAGTGTTAGTTATGTAAGAATACATAATCAATTTATTAATCAGCCGTGTTGAAGCGTGTTTAAACTTCCAACCACGGGCATAAAAATGTGCTCTTCGAATATGAAATGCGATAATTTTATAACACTGATCAGTAATAAGATTTTCTCCCTTAAAGTCAGTAAACAAGTTATCTAAAGATAAAACCTGTCCAAAATCATACATTGTGTAAATGTTTTCTCTTGACGATATACCCCTTAATGTTCACCGCATTCACTCAAAGAAAGTGGGTCGCTAAAAATAACAACATATTTGCAATGACAGCTTATTTTGAGTGAGCTTTGCATTTTAACTCGACTGCGGAGAAAACTAAAATAATTGTTGTTCATAATAATAAAACATGTATCAATCAATCGGATAATTGTGTCAATAAACTTATTTGAATCATTTGCACACTATATCAATGTAACATTGTGATCTGTAGTGTAATATCAAACATTGAGAATATCAATAGGGAATCAGAGAAGCGTGATTACCTATGCCGAGTGCAGCATATCACCATAAATTCATAGACTAAGAAGTTGCCAAATGTAAATAAATCTTAGTTTTAAGTTAGTATTAGGACTTTTTGTCTGAATGTCAGTTTTAGGCTGTGGACACATGAACATATAACTTTTCAAAGAATAATCGTTAAAGAAGAACAAAGTTTAATGAAAGGTTTACGCTTAATTTGCCTTGATGATTTGATTTACTCTGTTGAATTGTATTAGGATAAACAGTAAATATGATTGTGCCTTTTTAATAGTTAATTGTACTAAATTGTTGTTTTTACTATTGTTAACAATAAAACACATTAGAATTTAATGTATTATTGTATGTTGGTTTGAATTGTGTATAAAGGAATTTATGATAAGAGGAAGTATGACACAATTTGATTGTAGATGCACTCGAGAATTTGACAAGGCATAAGATAGTTTATGAGAGAAAGTTATAATGAGGCTTAATCATCGTCTGTCGATTTGCTTGTGTGTCCACGGCTTTAGTGTATTATACTGTACATTGTAGCCTACCTTTAGATTTCGTAGTGAATAGTCCCCTTAGAACTTACGTTTATTGATGAATGTTATGTGTAGTCAACTATCGGACGTCGTAACGCAATGATTTATCATTTTATTTTTATCTTAACAAATGTCTGTTGAAAATTTGATGTACGTATTAAATTATATTTTCTAGACAATAATGTGTTTTATTTGAAACTATTTTTATGTTTACCTAATGTTGCGTGTACAGCCGGGTCCAGACGAGTGTAACGCGTAATGTAATTCAGCGTGTAATGTAACACGAATTCCACGTGTGGACGCCCACTACGATCGTTACACGAAATGCTCGTAATACGTTCCACACGTAGAATTCGTGTTTCATTACACGGGATAACATTACGCGTTACATTTGTCTGGACCCGGCTTAAGGGGAAGTGAGGGCGCTTTCACACGAGCGATTTCTTGGTGGCGTGCGCATCGAGCGCGCTGGGACTTGATTTTTTAACACTTTTACGGACAGTACTCTAGACACAATAGACATTTTAATTGTTATCACGCTTATAAGCGTTTTCTGTCCGTGAAATAGTTAAGGACCTCAAATCACTGGGTGAGCACATTGCGATATAGTAACGATTTTGACAAGCCGAGAAATCGCTCGTGTGAAAGCACCTCAAGTGTTTGGTAACGCTTTATCGAAACCTCGCCTGGGGGGCGGGCGGGGCGCGGGGGGAAGCGAGAGCGGGGCGCGGATACATCCGCCTTCACCCCCTCCCGCGCCCCGCCACTCGCAGGCGAGGTCTCACTGAAGCGTTTACCTCAGTCAGCTACGGTACCAAAGGTAATGAAAACCACATTGAAAGTATACAAAGTCTGATTGTTTATTTTGTTGAATGCAGTTCTTTTACTGTACACAAGGGGCGGGCGCTGCGGCCGCTAGTGTATATGTACATCAGCGCCGCCCGCCGGGGCCGGGGCCGGGGCCGGGACTTAGTCGAATCTCACTCAATTCCACAGGACACCACGAGTGCTAGTCACAAACGATACAATGGCAGCGTTCCTTCGACGACCACTTGACTAGTTAACATAACTTATGATACATAATGGAAGATGTGAAACGAAAACCTACGCTAATTATATTTTAACATCGATTAAGAAAATTACACAGATGCATCTTAGTTTCGAGTCGCTTAAGGCTATTTCAAATACGGCTTGTTTCATTTAGTTAATTACAAATGTATACCCTTTTTAAATCACAAATATCTACAAATGAAAAAAAAAAACATGCGAGCCTTTCAAATATTACGTTGCAGTAGATTATATAGGATTCACCAAATGATAGGAACAACTTTAAGTAATTTAAACAAGTCGATATTCTCTTTTGGGTGCCTATTTAATTGATAAAACTAATTTCTATAGCTTATCTATACTATCTATAACAATATTTAACACTTTTACTGTCGCAAGGCAATTGCGACACGTCCAATAGTGCATTATATGCAATGCACGGACGTTTGAACATTATTCTCGGTGGTTAATACTTAATAGTGTATTATGTGTCTTTTGTGGACGTACCGAGCTAACTCATCAATGCATTAAATTTAATGCATGGACATTAAAAGTGTTAAAAGGCGGGTAGACAGTCGAGTTGTTTCGCTCTTCCATCGCCCGGAGATCTATCGCGTAATGTAATACTTGAACGGATTTTATCGGAATAAATAGGTCTCGAAGGAGTACGGTTCGGGCAAGAGGAATCGCATCGGCCATTTCAGATTGGATAAACGGTTTATACCACAGACAAAAAAGTTAGAACGTTAATGTCAGGTGTGTTGCAGTTATTATGAATGGATTCAATCTATAATTTACGAACTAAGTACCAATCACGACGCTGCAAAAGTGGCAGTGATTTATCCGTTTTCAGTTTAATTGAAGTCTTTTTTTCTATGCTAGTCGAATAATGTAAACAATCTTTTTACAACTTTTAAAATAATATTAGAGAATCAAATTATTTCCTATTTGATTGAAAAAGATCTCAGTTCTAAACGATTAATTACTAATGCCGTTGGTTATTTTAGTAAAGAGGAATGCAAAGATTGTTTACAATTTTCGACAAGAAAAAACAAACTGACTTTAATAGTCTTAAATTGTGTAGTATAGTTAAAAACGGAATACGGTCACCCTTCTACTTTCTCTATTCTGTAGTGAAAGACCACGTTTATTTAGATCTGTAATGTCTCTTGTATTAGGCTGGGTAGCACTGCAAGCGATCGGTCAGCGAGCCTTCGCCCGCAGCAGGGTAATAACGTTACTTTCAAGATGATTACCATCTGTGTGTAAAAAGTAACCAACGATTGGGTATTTGACAATCACCAAGATATAAGAATAGCTGGATAATCAAGATTCTATACATAATTGATAATTCATAAAAAAATGGTTTAAAATGGCTTTTCGTAAACAATAGTATGTGCATTTATTGAGCATAGCACGCTGTCACGTTATAATTGTATGAGAACGTTGCCATATCCTTAGTTTAAAGGCGGCGATACAAATGCTTGTGGCATGTGAAAATTTAGCAATTTGCGTCTTTGCATACCTATATTTATACTGTTAAAAACCATACCCCGCGTCCCCTCCCACACATTGCAACCTACAAACCTACGCATACAAGTAGATGCACGAGCAAGGAGTTGGCATGCACGTGTGCCAGCTACAGGCATGTGTATCGCCGCCTTAAGGATGATTCACGCTATAAGGTACCGGGGCCGGACCGTGCCGGAGCCGGGAAAATTCCTCTAGACATTCCAACGCCGTGCCCCGAGGGGCCCGGGCGGAGCATGTCCAGGCATGAATCACTTCATACGAAATGTATAAAATAATGTTTCACCGTGCCCCGGCCATCCTCCGGCCAGGCGTGTAGCGTGAATCAGCCTTTAATGGCTGACAAATCAGGGATCATCGTACCCCAGACATAAACGCACATAACGCACATTAACGACAGTTGATAAAAATCACTTAAAACTGGTGTCAACAACTACATCGGCGGAACTTGGAAGTAATATATTGACGTTAGATAAAAAATATGTCAACTGGTGTCAAACACCCCGTGTAAACCCTGCCAGCGGGGTCACAGCTGAGCTGGCAACATCGCGAATCGAGTGAGTTCGTGTCTCGCGCGCCGCTACGAGCGGTCGTGGTTGGTCGCGTGGCTGTGCGTCTCGCGGTCGGCGGTCGCGCGAAGGCAGTCGCCGTGCGCTTTGTACTCTATGGGCACGGACAGCGGCAGCTGCAGGATCCGTCGCAGCGCGTCGCGCACGCGAGCCGCTGCGACCGTGTCGGACGCTGTTCGATGCCACACGGCTAGGTGGTCCTCCTGGAATGTGGTGTGTTGTTTTAACGTTTTTGGCTTCTATATTGGAGCATACCGCGACCGTGATGTAGACGTGTCAAGCAAGAATATTATTATTGGACACCAATCACATACATTGCTCTGATCCCAAAATAAGTTGCATATATACTTGTGTTATGGAAATCAGACACAACGGTGGTACCACAACACCCAGACACAATATACAAAATTATGATTTCTATATTGAATCAACCGGGAATCGAACCCGGGACCTCGAAGCGGTGACGCCTAAAAACCACCGTGCTTAGCCACTATACCACGGAGGTCGTCAATTATTTGTTTTGAAAACTACGACCTTGCCTACTAGACCGTTCCGTCACCGACCAATACCGTCGCGTGTCATGCACCGAGCGCGACAGCACCGGCCTAATACACTCTCGCTCGCTCTCGCTCTATGTAAAACGGTGAGACAGTATGCTGTCATTGTCAATCCGTTCAGTGGACAAAGTAGAACGTATTGTGTTGCTTTTCGTGCCTTACACGTTCCTAGCACAGTCATGGTGATACGTTGCAGTGGACAAAAACCTTAATAGAAACATAAGATTGTAGTTTTAATCTTACAGTGAGCAGTGCAAGAAATATTTAGTCAAATAGACCAGTATTTGACGAATGGAGTAGAATCTAGGTGCAAGCAAGAAATCTTGTGGTAACAGTATCTGCCTGAGAAACTGGCTTCATTGTCTTTGTTGCAGTTACAGATTAGTTTTTTACCTTACTCTGACCAGGGGGGTGTCACTCCGAAGTTTAGGTACGTTCGAGCGACTCGGTACGCCGAGCATAAATGAGCGCGGGGCTGTGCCGCTCGCGGACCACGCCACGCGCCTGTGACTGTGTTTATTTTCTCAGCCTGTGACTGACTTCCTTACAACGAAATAACTGTTAATAATTTGAGATATGTGTTCCTAATTATGACATTATTTATCAAAACAAATTTTGTAGGTAGGTATTCAACATTTCTTGTTCAAAGAAATAGGTTTGAGTTTAAGATACCTACCCAGTTACTTACGTCAATCTAACTTAAAATAAACGGAAACAGGTCAATAAATCTGAACTTACTTTAAATTTAGCATAATATTTATAAGTACCTACCAAATTACTTAAGTAATTTTGTGTTAGGATTTTACGTAGTCCAAAATCTAATAGTCCAAGAGCTACAGTTCATTATTTTACTTTAGCTATATAATATCATCCTTAATTTTTAGGTATTCCAATAAAATTAATCTCGATTTTGATAGCATTTATAAAGGTACGATAGATAAGGTTCACATAAACAAAAGTCTCTTTTTGTAGTTAAGTACGGACAACAGCAAATTAAGGTTAACACTGGTATCTTATGCAGTTGACATTAGGGCTAGTTTGCAAAAAAAGTGTGTGTTACCTAAGATGCTGGCGAATGTACTATATATTTTTTTATAAAAAAATAAATTAATATAAAATTTTATTTTTATTTCAAATTACTTATAATAAACTATTTTTTTAAATAATATACATTTTAAAACGACGGTGCGCCCGAGCAACACACTCACCGCCCTAACCGGGCTGAGGCCGAGCTATGATTTATGACCCAAACTGCACGGAGAAAATAATAATTCTACTATACAATTTTATTTGGTTAAGTGTGACGTACAGTCGACAGCATATCAGGTTATCCACTTTTGTTGCAAACTAGCCCTTTATACAACTGCATAAGATACCGCAGTGTTTACCTTGACGTGCTGTTGTCCGTACATACATGTGTGTTTGGTTTGTACTTTCATTTCTCCGAATTCAGTAATTTTGTACGAAATAATTAAATTATACAGAGTAAAAACTTATTTTAATATTAAACGAACGCTGACACTCTTAATTACTTTCTCCGATAGAACACAGTCAATAAATGTGCTAGGTCTTCTAGACTATTTATTTTATTTGAGTAGCGTGTTGTGTACTACGCGTATGTTCGTACCACGCGCCGCTCGCAACCCTGACACATTCAAGGCCGCGAAACAGGGAAAGCGTTACGTGTTAGAAAGAGACAGATATAGATAGGTAGATGAAACAACCTTGAATTAAAATCGTGCGAAGTGAATTGCACTTCATTGCGTTGCAGCGAAAGTTGTTTTTACTTTATCATTCTTAGCACAGTGATCCTTCTGTACGTAGTACTATTATATTTTCTGTGCTCTGACCACAGAAAATATAATAGTACTACGTACAGAAGGATCACTGTGCTAAAGATGATAAAGTAAACACAACTTTCGCTGCAACGCAATGGAGTGCAATTCACTTCGCACGATTTTAATTCAATTATCTATACCTGTCTCTTTCTAATACGTAACGCTTTCCCTGTTTCGCGGCCTTGAATGTGTCAGGGTTGCGAGCGGCGCGTGGCACGAACATACGCGTAGGTACACAACGCGCTAGGTACTCAAATAAAATAAATAGTCTAGAGGACCTAGCACATTTCTTGACTGTGTTCTATCGGAGAAAGTAATTGATAGTGTCAGCGTTCGTTTAATATTTAAATATGTGTGGACTACGTAAAATCCTAACACAAAAATACTTAAGTAATTTGGTAGGTACTTATAAATATTATGCTAAATTTAAAGTAAGTTTATTGACCTGTTTCCGTTTATTTTAAGTTAGATTGACGTAAGTAACTGGGTTGGTATCTTAAACTCAAACCTATTTCTTTGAACAAGAAATTTTGAATACCTACCTACAAAATTTGTTTTGATAAATAATGTCATAATTAGGAACACATATCTCAAATTATTAATACTTATTTCGTTGTAACGAAGTCTGACAAAATAAACACAGTCACAGGCGTGTGGCGCGGTCCACGAGCGGCAGCCCCGCGCTTATTTATGCTCGGCGTACCGAGTCGCTCGAACGTACCTAAACTTCGGAGTGACACCCCCCTGCTCTGACCCGCTGTAATGAATCACTGATGTGCCAAAATATAAGTTAACTTTCAAAGTTGGACGTGGAGTATACGTTATCGTCATCGGGGGAACCGCACACGTACCATAACACAACAACACCACATCGCAAAGTCAAAATGTAGTCGAGCAGTGGCTACGTAGGTTTTAGTGTCGCTGCAAAATGTGGTACGTGTGAAGTCTTATTTATATTCAATACAAAATATAGCTGGGGTCGTAAAAACATGAATAGCAGATGAAAACTCATATGATATGAAAAGCAATATTCAGACCTGCTACTTCATGTAGACTGCTACAAATCGCACTCTGCGTAATCATAGATCATTTATGCTTATTTGACTCTTAATTGATTTGATTCTTAATTGACGAATGAAACGTAGCGGGCGGAAAACTTGAGCGCAAGTGAGTATAGGAATGATGTCATTTATTGCGGTGTATGTAGGTGACTGACGACGCCCAGCTGTTTAAATGGAAATTTTAACTAAAGTCGTAAAGTTTAAATCAACCCGTAGTGATTTGGCGACAGGTCGGTACGGAAATCGCATTATATGTTTACAGTGAAATTCATATAAATTTTATTAGTCGCGTGGCGTTGCAATTCACTGTGTATCATATTTAAAAAAAAAACGTTTCATGTAATCTTCTTCTTATCGTGTCGACTTTGGCGTTATATTTTTTCGGCGACTGACACAGCGTTCTCAGTGGCGTTAACAGGTCCGCACGTGTGCAGGTGAAGGGACACGTAGGGCAAGACAAAAGGTGTGCCATCGTTTGTGGAGAGAGACACCACACAAACATGCGTCGTCCGCAACATAACCCCATCTGTACATATTCTCCTTGCTTCGGCCGACTTGTGTCCGCAGTCTATTTAAGGACTTCCAAGTTTGCCAAGGTAGACTCTGTCCAGGGGGGAGTTGTTCCGTTAGCGGTATAGTGAAGAGTTGGGGTTTCATGTAATGAAAATGAATTAAAAGTAGCGAGAATATCGATGTCCAGTAATAACCAAATGTTCATCAACGCACCTGGAAGCGCACGGAGAGCACGACGCCGCAGAGCTCGGCGCCGACCATGAACTGCTCGCCCAGCATCGCCATGCAGAGGTCCTCCCACGCGCGGCCCGTCTGCGCCTTGCGTAGGCGCACCACCTGGAAACAGAATAAAACGATATTGAGTACATATTGGTTAGCAAGACAGACAGCGATGGTCTGATAACTTCAGGCTGTGCAAAAACTAAAATACTATTTGACACTTGAGATATCCAGATTGTAGCTCTCACGTCTCGGAGTATCTCGTCGTCATCTCTACGCATAATGTTACGTTAGAGGCACAGTATTTTCGGTCTTGCTACTGAAAAATGAATGAGGTAGCAGGTGGCGCTTAGATGTCAATTAGGCATGGAAATGATGGCTACTTTTTATTTATTTTCATTTCATGAAATAATGTTTTTTTTTTCATATGCGAAATTTTATTGCCAATTGATATTTTTGCAGTGAGATTTGCGACGCGAGTACGCGACTAATGAATTTCATATGAATTTCACTGTAGGCAAATAATGCGATTTTCGTATCGACCCGCTACAAACTCATTTCAAAACGATCTCGACTTTACGACTATGAGAATAAAATTTAATTATTAACTGCGGAGCGTCGTCAGTCAATGTGACCGCTTAGATAGAGCATACTCATACCTACTCGCACACTCGAGCTCAAAGATTTCGCCCGCTACATTTCATTCCTCAATGAAATGAAATCCGTATGATATTATGATTTCGCAAAATGATTTATAGGAGTCTATATGAAAAAAAGTAGCAGCTGTAAACAAAGTATTTAATTTCATATGAAATTTCATCTGCTATTCATTAGATATTCCATGCCTAATGTCAATGCGACACTGTTGCGCGTCCATCACAGTTCTTGCGATCTAATAGTGTATCCACACCGCCCAGCGGCATGTGCCTGCGGCCATACGGCATATTCAGTATCTGATAGTTAATGGACGTATGCCACCGGCAAAGCCACCAGGCGGTGAAGAAAAACGAAATAATTGTGGTTTCTAGTGCTTAAGATAAAGATGACCATGAAGAACCAATTCATCAAAATTCTTCGTCAAAAGAGTGTATGTGGACAACACCTTATCTAACATATTATCCTACATCTACAAGTATATTATTAGTAGCCAGTAGTAGAAGTAAATAGTTTCAAGCGCATCAGCAAAGTTTAGTTCGAAAAAGCTCGCCAACGCCAACCTTGATACAGATTATACGCTGCCCACTCAATCCCCCAACCGGACGCCTCATTTACTGGTGCTGACATTTCCAAACTTATTGTAATCCTGACTATAAAATATCTACTATCATCTTGAGTGTTTCTTCAAAACTCTCTGCAAAACTCAACATTATCTAGTGTCAACGCCGATCAGCGCCATCGAGTTGTAGCTGATGGTACTAATAAAATAATTTACAGATTGCAGCATGTATTTTTATAACTGGCATGGTGACATCTTTTCATGATGGTTGAGATAGTGAAATCTAGATGGCACCAGCAGTCCTTTACGGACAAATATTATCTTTTACACAAGTAAACCAACCGACCCGGCTTGCAGCCGATCGCTGTGGAAAACCATACGCCAGCAGTGGAGGTCCTTTGGTTGATAATAATGTGACGCAAGTGAAATTAAAGTACGCACCCACTTCCCCTCATTGACGTTGTGCAGGTCCTCCCACATAGGCTTGATGCTGAGCTTGAAAGCGTGCAGCGGCGGCAGCTCCACCGATCTTTACAATAAAATACCTTTCGCCGACTGCCAACTCCTCACCAAACGTCTCTACGATGACGGTTCAGGAGACACGGCTACTTCAAGGGCAAACACTATACTGGAGTGTGACTCGATTCTAAGCCGAGGAATTGACACTCCCAAGGATGCATTCGCAAAACAATACTAACGCGAGTCAACGCCGAGCAGGGCCATCTAATGGTAGCTGATGGTACTAACTACGGTTGATCTGCTGCCTTTTACTAGCACGGTGTCGTCCATTGATTGTATACTTCAAATGATGATAACTAGATAGCGTCAGCAGTTTTAGCATGCACAGAGCGTGTAAGCTTAACCGGCAAAATACACTCTCGCTCATGCTCCAAAATATTACGGTAAACATTCCGTTCAGTGGAGTTCAAGGAGTGTACCGTGTTCGTGCCTGACACGTTCCTAGGTAGACCATAGTATGGCACAGTGCAGAGAAAAAAAACTTAACTATTACACAAGAAAACCAAGGTCCCGCTTGCAAACCGGTCTCTGTGGAAGACTGTGGGATGGCCTTTATTCAGCAATGGTCATTATTTGGCCAATGATGATGATAATAGTAACAAATAAAACTAAAGTACGCACCCACTTCCCCCCATTGACGTTGTGCGGATCCTCCCACATGGGCTTGATTCCGAGCTTGAAGAGGTGCAGGTCGGAGAGCGGCGGCAGCTCCGCGGGCCGCGCCAGGTGCGAGTACAGCCCCCACCACTGCTCCACGCTGCCCACGCGACCCACCAGGCGAAGTGCCTGTAATGTGTTAAGAGAAATGTGAAAATGACTCCTGCATCCTTGGTTGCTTCGGCTCGGTGATGGTAAAGAACATAGACAACTGCTACTACAAACCCACCAGTGAATTCGACCTACCCACCATATTATTTAAAATATGTGTGTGCTTGCTATGTTTTTTTTTTACTTACATTTGTAAGGATTTCCCTGTAAGTGAATTTGTAAAATTTCTTTGTGATAAAAAAAATATATCATACACCCGAAAATGTTTCAGAAACTAATAAAATGTATGCACGAAAGGCTGAGATGAATGGTGAAATTCTTTCTTTAAACAGAAAAGCTATTTGTCACTCAGTCTTCTAAAATTATAAATAGTACTATAGATTTTGTTTTTTAGGTATGTTGGAGTGAGTTCAGAACTAAATGGATTAACAATCAGACAAGCAAGTTTGAAGTTACTGGTATATGTACTAGGCATTGGGCGGGACTATGTTATCAGGTCTAGATGTGTTCAATATTACTTTGGGATAAACTGAAAATCATCACAACTACAATAGATAAGCAAAGGAAAACATAAAAGACTAACTAACAAAATAAAAGAAAAAGCTCTTGTAAACCTAATAAATAGAAATATTTATACATAAAAGAATATATAACTCAAGAATGGATAAAAATAAAATACTTTGTTGGATCTATTTTGGCATTGAAAAGGACAATTATGAATAATGAAGTTCGCTAGGACCGTTAATAATATAATTCATAGTCATATTATTGGTTCATATCACATTGCCATTGGAGTAGTTGTACCTGTGATGAGGGAATTATTCATACACAATATTATAAAATATGCCAAAAAAATCTTGAAAAACATTAAAATTATGTTGCATTGTAGAGTTAAGTTTCTTAATTGTTTAATAATATATAAATATAACAATACACAGTGGATATAAATGGAAACAATTGTGGCAGAGTGAAAATGTTCTAGAATACTAGAGTATAGATTAACAATAAACTTATCTACATAACCATTTAACTCATGCAGAACTGTTTGCTATTGAGGTCATATTGAAGCCATGGTTATTTATTTTGAAGCATAATATATATATTTGTTGTGCCACATTAATTTAACTGTAACCTAACTGTAACCATACACAATCTTGATTTTGAAAGATTTTGATATATATATTTTTTCAGATTTAGAATAGAATACAATATTTTATTTACAAAACAAAAAAAACATGGCAAATTTGATAACAGAATTTCATCTTAGACTATAATGTCATACAACAAACTTTTCATTCCCTTAGGTAAAGCGAGACTATCAAGCTATTAAAGAAAATCAACACATTATATACAAAAGTTGGTAAATACAACATACAAAAGTTGGTAAATACAACATACAAAACAGACAGTAAAGTATAATTTTGTTTTTTAAAGCCTTTAAGTATATAATTAGTAAAAAAATATGTAGTCAAATGAAGTTGAGTCTTGCAGTACAAATTTAGTGTTTTGAGATACCCAAAGTAAAAATTTTGAGCTATTGACTATCATTTATCATCAATAAGCATACTTTATGTATACAAAAAATATTTGACACCTGGATACAACACAGTTTTCATTCCCTTAGGTACAGTTAGACTATCGAGCTAATCAAGAAAATCCAACACATTTTTTGTATGCAAAAGTTGATGAATACCACACACAAATCGGACAGTGAAGTAGAGTTGTGTTTTCAAAAGCCTTATAATACATAAATTGCATGCAAAAAGTGGTGATTGTCAACACACCTGCCCATAACCAGTGGTGGAGGCGGAAAGTTCGCGGGCGGGAGGCCGCCGCGAGAACCACATCCAATAGCTGTACTCGAGTTTGTGCTCGTGGGGAGGCACGATAGGAGGTATAGCCTCCTCTGGATTCCTATCATCATCTTCATTATTCCCATGATTATGAGCGGGGCCACCGCCCTGGCCACCTTCCCCCGATCGACGTTCAGGCACGTTTAAATTGTAGAACTTGCACATTTTCCTTTCAGTCATGTTATTCTAAGTATTGTACTAACATGTTTCGCTAACGGCCTAACCTAGGACACGTTGCTATTTGAGTTATCAGACTCTACACAAAACAAATTATATTAGTCTACACGGACAGTACACAATATAAATTCACTCCTGAATAGGTTCACGTTACAAAAATACCGTTTATTTTAGCGCAATCAAGGAATTTCCTTTTAGTATGTTTATAACCTTTTTCTTTCCGTCATCAAATTCAAACTGTCAGTTGACAGCATGGATGACGATTGTTTGATTTTTAATGCGTTTTATCGGATTATTTTATAATTTATTTGATTATTCCTGTTTTCTTTAAATACATAATAAGTGCATGCAGTACACAAAAATATTTTACTTCAGTGCAAACTTGACGAAAACAATGCTTAAAATATAAAAATGTCTTTGTCCCAATAAGTTCACTTTGTAAAAAAAATCTTTGTTGTCAATTTTGCCTATTATTTTAACGTCCTTGTAAACAATCGTAAAATGGAAATGAGAAAAGAATTAAAAATAAGTTTGATATTTATTTCACTGTTAGCAGTTTAGGCAGGATTTTCATTTCTTGGATTGGACATGATGAAATGTAGAGATTTAATAAAAACATGAAACCCATCAAAATTAAAAGCAATAAATAAAAGACACGAATAACATGACAGTCGGTAAAGTAGTCACATCGCAGAGTCAAAGCGTGACACTTAATTTTACTAATCTGTGGCGTGACAGTTGGCTTGGCTGACAGCCGGGAATGTTTACGTTTTGCAGTTTTGCACAATTATTCGCTTCGTTTGTTTATTAATTTTTTGTTCAAGTTTTCATCATCTGTAAAACGTAGTGTTGATTACTTGCTCAGCGTTCATCTGGGATTAATATTTTTTCCTGTTTTAATTACATGTTATATATTAACAGTTAAAGCAATGGCAAAAGCAGAATCTACAACGGCAAATCTAGAGTGCTTGAACATTGATTTCATGCGATCTTTGGTGAAGCAGTATTCAGAATTGGTAGGTAATAAAACACTCACTTAAATATCTATGAGTAGGTACTAACTATCATAAGAAACCTTACGTTTTCACCTTACATCTGCTTAACTTTTCTACAGTTAGCTAAGAACTAAAAGCATTAAAGTAGTTGAAGGCAAATTTTGTTTCTACAATATGTAATTATAACCTATTTTGTAGCTAAATGTCTTCTTTCGAATTTAAAGATGGAGTAGATATACAATATTTAATTGTCTCTGTATAGTTGAATGTTTTTCTTTGTATCGTTGAATCTTCTTGCCAGCTTGGCCAGGTTTCTCATTTCACTAAGATAAGAAACTGTAAAAGGAAAAAAAGATACCCTTTCAGTGATTAATTCTTTGTAGGGTCAATGGACCAGTGCACTATTCTGGGCTGATGCAGCAGCTGCGGCAGGGAGCAGTAATGGCACACCCAGCGGAGATGACATTTGGCTGTTGGCTAGTGTGATGCTGGCACGAGGGGAGTTGCATAGGGCTGCACATGCTGTCACATCTAGGGAACTGCACAGGTGAGAACGTCCTTGACTATAATGCAATTTTACATGTAGGACTGTTTTATGAGATTAAATTTTTTGTAATAAACATTTAGGTAATCTAATTTTTAACTAGAAATACCACCTAAACCTTACACAAGGGCTACTAAACTGTTTGGAAAACATCTGTTAGCCTACCTAATTAATTAATCAATTTTAAATTTATTTAGAATTTATTTAGATTTTGAATTTATTTATTTTTCAGCAATATTTTGTCATTCTATGGATCCATGAGTAAAGGTTTAATGTGTTGAACATAAAAACATTCATTAGATTAATTTACTAGTGTGTGCCTATTGTTAAATGGCAATTGTTATCTCCATAAATTAACAAAAAAGTTAAAGTTTAGCTATCATTTTATTCATTCATTTCAGGAGACATTTATTATGTCTCGGGGTAGCCATGCGTGCATATCTCGCTGCTCGAGAGCCAGCTACAGCCCTCACTATGATGGAAGAATGTGACCCTGCTCTACTGGAACCACGGTCTACTGATCAAACCCACAATGTAAGTGAATATCTCAACTTTGAACTGTTTTCTAGAACGTATTATGTTTTCTATTAATGACAGAAATCACATTAATTTTTATGGACTTAAAAAACAAAGATCAGTGTGTATGTATCTGATATTGTTAGAATTTCAATATATTTGAGTATGTTGATCGATTAAGGCTTCCAAACGCGAGTGCAAAATTTCCTAAGTGTAAATTTGTTCACGGATTTCTGGAAAAGGAGAAGTCGTAGCGAGGAGATCCTTTTTTAGTTCCATCAATAATATTGTAATACTGTATGCAAATTATTTAATGTTTGTTTCTAGAGGGCGCTAGCGGGCGTACTAGTATGGCAAGCGCGCGCACTATGGGCGCTAGAACGCCGCGAGGCCGGCGCCAGCGCGCTGTGGTCCGCCTTGCGTGCGGACTGCGCGTGCTATGAAGCATTGGACCTGCTTTTGGAGCGACACGCGCTCACGCCGGCCCAGGGTAAGTATTCGTTTTAACTATTGTAGCTAGCGTGCTAACGTTTTCTTTTAAATTAAGCTACGGATTCTACAACATATAAGTAATATTTTCCCGAAAGTAATTTTGGAAAGGATATTGCTCTTATAGCTAAAGACGCACAGGATGATTTAAACTCTTTGTCAGAATGGTTTAAGTCTAATTTATTAACGTTAAACATATAAAAAACAAATTATATGATATTTAGTGCCAAAAATAAAGTATACCAGAATTCAAACCATTAACAATAGATAATGAACCTCTGACTCAAGTGAAATCTGAAAAATATC
The DNA here is from genome assembly GCA_963924145.1 of Pyrausta purpuralis. Classification (NCBI taxonomy): domain Eukaryota; kingdom Metazoa; phylum Arthropoda; class Insecta; order Lepidoptera; family Crambidae; genus Pyrausta; species Pyrausta purpuralis. Next base: position 30,574,638 of record OZ001643.1, read on the forward strand.
TAGGACTAACTCTTGATTGTCGCCTTTCATGGAAACCGCACATCGAGAGAACCTGTGCCAAATTGGCTACTCTCATGTCTGTTCTTCGGGGTAACGTCCGATGCTTCCCAAAAACAGTGCTATACATGATATACAACGCTCTAGTGAAACCTCACCTTGACTACCTGATCGAGATATACGGTAGCGCCGCTAAAACTAACATTAAGAAGCTGCAAACAGCTCAAAATAAAATTGTGAAACTATTATTTCATTTTGACTACCTAACGCCAACATCAAAAGTTTATAAAAAAACACAACTAATGTCGCTTTCGCAATTGTTCAAATATAACTCGTGCATATTGATACGTAAAATTTTCACGAAAACCATTCTCACAAAAATTTCTTTTAAAACCAAATCGCAGATCCATAAACGGTCACTGAGAAGACCTAACGACATTCAACTTATATCACCACGGACAAATTATTGCAAAAAAAAAACATAATGTTCGAAGGCGCTCAATTATTTAATAAATTGCCCGAGGATATAAAAAATACAAAATCATTCCATTCATACAAAGTTAAATTGAAACGTTACTTTTTGGACCACTATTCGGAGTTTACATGATTTTATACAATTTCTATCTAATGATGGCAACAGGTAATAAGTATGCTCGATTGCATTTTTTAAAAAAAGACACGTAATTGGACCCGACTAGCTGACATAGGAGCTATTTTGTTTGTGTTCTTGTGGGTAATCAAAAAAAAAATTGTCTGTTTGTGACCTTTATTTTTTTATTATTCATACGTTAATATCTGTAACATTGTTCCGTTTTGTTTTTAAGTTCATAATGTATTTCTCTTGCAAGTGAATGTAATTCTTTTAGAGAAATAAATATCTAAAACCAGAAAGTATATATACTAACAGAAGTGTAATGAATGAGTAAGATTGTTTTTTAAAATGAGGTCGTCAGTATTTGCTTTCAGTGTTTTTTTGCGACCTTGCCAGCTTATACAACTTCATCTATACTTCTATACTAATATTATAAAGCTGTAGAGTTTGTTTGTTTGAACGCGATTATCTCAGGAACTACTGGACCCATTTTGAAAAATAGTTATTGTGTTGGATAGCTTATTTATCGAGGAAGTCTTATACATCACGCTGCAACGGGAGGGGAGGGAGCAAACTCAAAACGCGCGGACGAAGTCGCGGGGGACAGCTAGTTGCCAACTTTACTACAACAAGGAATAGGCGCGCGTTGGAATACTGAGAGCATGGTCGTAATTGAGTTATTTTGTAAGAATAGTTTCTTACAAAAATTCTCTAGAAAAATCTTTCAACACAACCTTTATTTATATGTATTTTGATTAAATTCTTAATTTTTCGGAAAACAAAAAGAACACGTTGTATAAGGGTTAATCAATAATAACAGTGTCACATGTCACATACTTCTATTTGATAAATCTATAGTAATATTATAAAGCTGAAGAGTTTGTTTGTTTGTTAGAACGCTTATCTCAGGAACTACTGGACCGATTTGAAAAAATATTTTCGTGTTGGACAGCTTTTTTATCGAGAAAGGCTTAAGGCTTTAACTCAACACGCTGCAACGGTAGGGGAGGGAGCAAACTCAAAACGCGCGGACCGCTAGTAAACAATATGTACATACAAGGCAAGTGCGGCATCAGAGATAGCGCCGTGACTACGGATACCAGGTTTACAAACCAAGTATTTGCTTCAAAGTACGTATACCAGGTACGGGCTCAAAATACTTCCAAAACCATGCAAGTATTTTACTTACAGGGAGCGGCGCCCGCTTCCCCGAAATACTTTGAAAAATACCGTAATTATGAAATTAAACCGTACATTCATTAAAAATAGGTCTAAAATTGCGAGAAATGAAAGAAATACTCGCAACGTTTAAAAGTATTTTACTTGCTAGCGCGACTTTGCGCCTAATGCGTATCGAAATTGGGATGCATTTCCTATGATATACTTTCAACGTATTTTAGTAGGCACTAGGCAGCCGCGTCGCCTATTTCCATAAGTATTTTGCTTTGTAATTTGTCTATTCTAAGCAACAAATTGGTGGGTATTTATCTTCTTATATTAAGTAGTACAATGTTTCTTATTGCAATGTTGACAAGGTTCAGTTTTCAACAGTCTTAAAAAATACTTTATACCTGGTCTACGACCCTGGTGCTGATTTATGGATGTACTTTTAAGCCCTGGTACTTGAATTAACAAGTACAACTCATGCCTAGCCGTGACAGATATCAGCACCATGTAGTGGGGTGAGTGATGTTTGTTCCGCGTCCTACTAAATTCGTGCTCATCATCATACCACGCACAACGGAAATTCCGTTTTTGAAAGTCAGTGATATTCTTTATTTTTATTACAGAGGCGGAACTAGTAGAATCTTTGTCAGTGAGCACCCAACTCAGCAGCGCAGAGGCCACGCTGGTTAGAGCGGCGTACCGCGAGCGACTAAACAGATACTCGCCTATAGACACGCCCACGTCTGAAACGGACTGCTCGGTAAGTTCCGACTAATTGACTAGTAGGTACTTTGGCTAAATCAAAGCCTTTGTTTCTACTTATTTAACGTGGTCTTCGAAGTAAAGTTACTGAAAATTTGAAATGAATTTGAGTTACTTTTTAGTGGGACCGCATGGAACGCCAACGGCTTGTCTGAAAAAAGACGAGAATTAGAAACGCACCTAAACACTAACAACATTGACATCATGTTAATATCAGAGACTCACTTTACAGAAAGGAGTCACATAAAAATCAAAGGATTTAAAATATATTCTACATGTCACCCATCTGGAAACACTCACGGTGGTACGGCCGTCATTGTAAAAGATAATATCAAACATTATGAATCGAAACACTTTCAGAAAGACTTTTTGCAGGCCTCCTCTGTGATAGTGGAAACAAAGAGTGGGGCAATGGCTTTTGCTGCAGTCTATTGTCCGCCGAGACACAAAATCAAGTCCGATGATTTCAATGGCTTCTTTAACACACTTGGTACAAGATTCATCGCGGGCGGAGACTGGAATGCCAAGCACACTTCTTGGGGTTCTCGTGTCACCCTCCCGCGCGGTCGACAACTATACAAATCCTTGACCGAAAATGGTATCCAGTGGGCCTCAACTGGAAAACCAACATATTGGCCGACCGACAGAAACAAAATCCCCGATCTGATCGACTTCTTTGTAGCAAAAGGCCTTTCTACAAATTATATGACTGTTGAAAATGTTGCAGACCTTTCATCAGATCACTCTCCAATTATTTTAACGTTGTCAGTCGGAAGTGGTGTTTTATACAACGAAGGCCCATTGAAATTACACAATGCGACCACCAACTGGGACCGATTTAGAGAAATCCTAGATGAGAAGCTAAACCTAAACATTCCACTTAAATCACAAGTCGATATAGAAGAGGCAGTAGAACATCTAAACACCCAAATACAGCAAGCTGCATGGCGCGCCACTCGCGATCCTACTCGATCTGCGGACCGCAGCATCAGAAAAACATACAATAAGAACATAATAGAACAAATCAAAGAAAGAAGGCGCCTTAGGAAAAATTGGCAAACCACAAGACACCCAGATGACAAAAGGAAGTTTAATCAATGCTCCAGACACTTGACCGAGACGATTGCGGAGATTGAAAACGAGTCACTGCAAAAATTTCTTCAAAATCTCTCGCCTTATCAGAGTACGGATTACTCGCTGTGGAAAGCAACAAAGGCTTTCAAACGTCCTACCACTTACATACCCCCGATAAAGAAACAAAATGGAGAATGGGCGCGCAGTGACAAGGAAAAGGCTGAACTGTTCGCAGAACACCTAACAAATGTATTCACGCCAAACCCACCTGGAACGTACTCAGTCCAAGAAAGCGAGTTGGACTCTTACCTCGAATCGTGCAACCAGTTGTCCTTACCTGTAAAGCACACGTCCCCAAAAGAAGTCACGCTCACATTAAAAAACCTAAAGCCAAACAAAGCACCAGGATACGACCTCATTACCGGTAAGGTCTTAAAAGAACTGCCAAGGAAAGCGATAGTGCTTATTACATACATATTTAATGCAACCCTAAGAACAGGGCTGTTTCCAGGTCAATGGAAGATAGCCCAAATAATAATGATCCCAAAACCTGGTAAGCCGATAAATGTAACCACATCCTACAGACCGATAAGCCTCCTGCCGCTCTTGTCAAAGGTATTTGAGAAGATATTACTAAAAAGAATGAAACCCCTGCTTAATGACTTGATTCCGGAACATCAATTCGGATTTAGAGAAAACCACGCCACGACAGAACAGGTCCACAGAACCGTCAACAAAATATCGGAAGCACTGGAAAGGAAACAATATTGCTCTGCGGCTTTCTTGGATATAAGCCAAGCCTTCGACAAAGTCTGGCATAAGGGTCTGCTCTATAAATTAAAGCAGAATTTACCACATCCAATATATTCTATACTAAAGTCATATCTAACTGACAGATGTTTTGAAGTCAAATTCGGCGATTCCACGTCCTCCCTTTGCAACATAGCCTCCGGTATACCCCAGGGCAGCGTCCTGGGACCTGTGCTGTATCTTTTGTTTACCGCAGACCTTCCAACTACACCGAACACCTTTACAGGCACATTTGCGGATGATACAGTCACAATGGCTGTGCACAACGACCCAACAACGGCATCGCTGCGTCTCCAGGAAAGCTTGTCCAGAATGGAGAAGTGGTACCACAAATGGCGCATCAAAGCCAACGGTGACAAATCAGTACATATAACTTTCACCCTTAGAAGAGGCAAGTGCCCTCCTGTTACACTGAATGGTTCTCAGATTCCTCAAGCAGAAGACGTCAGATACTTGGGCCTTCATCTGGATCGTCGACTGACTTGGCAGAAACATATATGGACAAAGAGAAAACAACTAGACACAAAGCTTAGAAACATGGACTGGTTGCTGGGGAGACAGTCTCAGCTACCAGTAAACAGTAAAATGCAGGTATACAAAACCATACTCAAACCGGTTTGGACATATGGCATACAGCTCTGGGGCACAGCTGCTAAATCCAACATCAACATAGTGGAGCGCTTCCAGACCAAAACAGTCCGAAAAATATTCCAAATACCATGGTACATCAGTAACAAACTCATCTACCATGACCTGAAGCTGTCTACAGTACAAGATGAAATAAAAAATCATACCATCAGATATAAAGAAAGGCTCTCACTCCATCCAAATCCATCGGTTCAACAGCTGATGAGCACTGAGGGATTCCTATTTAGTAGACTGCGCAGAATTAGCGTGAGGAACCTCGCCATGGACTGATGCCAAAAAAATTACCCCAAACTAAGGGCAACGGAGTCGTTGGACTTCCCCCTAAACAAGACAGATTACAGTGTCCATACAGCCATCGGAGAGGATTATTGTAGACGGCTACAGATTGCCTCTGAGCAATAAAATACAAAAATGAAAAAAAAAAAAAAAAAACTTTTTAGTAATAAAGCTGGATTTACCATATAATATGTACATACTGTTATTTTTCACAGAAATACTGTTTGTTGCTAAAATAAAAGTTATAACCCGACTAAATTATATCGCTTCTTCTTCTTACTTACTACTTGGGTTTAGACTACAAATGTAAATTGGTCGGGTTAATAAAGTTAAGGCACTAACTAGTGCAATAATATACTGAAAAAGCACGCGGGTTTAATATCTAGGATTATGAGCCAAAAATCGGTGGAATAAAAACGTCGTTATGAGCAAGTGTGTTGAAAAATAAATTAAAGGCAGAAAATGATAGCTAATGAGCCCCACTATAAGCTATTTTATTTTGGCACACGATGGATCAAACACCCTGTTATTAATAAATATTTTAAAGATAATGAAATTTGTAATTATATTATTTTGTATTTATTTTGACATGCAATGTAAAATTATAATTTATTTTGTGTTTGTAATTATATTGACGACTGTTATTGAATGCCTGACCGATCGAATGTATTTGACATTGATAATAATATCGTATGCCGTTCATGGTGCATCACGAAGTTCTCTATTAAGTCAACTTTGTACGGACAACAGCACGTCAAGTTAATGGTATATTATCATTTTTTTCTTTAATTCCACAGATAGCGTCAGAAATCGAAGTCTGCCGCGCACGCATGTCCGAGGCATCCGTCTGCCGCGCGAGGCGCCTCGCTGCCGGCTGCGAGTGGGCCTCCGCTCTCAAGCTGCTGGACTCCGTAGACCCGTGGGTCTGCGGGGACGTGAGGGCTGCCTGTTTGGTGGAACTGAGGAAGAGTTCTGAGCTGTTCGCGTTCGCGCACACACTTGTGGATGCGTACCCTAACAGTTGGATCTCGTGGTTTGCTGTCGGATGCTATTACTACCTCATTGGTGAGTGTCTGTGAGTCTTATAGCGCTGCCATCTAGTTATTAAACTCCGTAGACCCGGGGACTGCGTGTTTGTCTGTTTGTTTGTCATCGGTGAGTGTATTAGTCTTTACCCATAGTTTCTAAGTTAGCTACTAGACTCTGTACTACCCGTTTATTATAAGAATGACCTGTCAAACATGCCGCATTCCTCCCTCTTCCCCGCTCCCCCACACGCGTTCATCCTTTACGTGTCAATACAGTTCATTTTGACATACTTTTCTCACAGCGTAGTGACAGTGACAGGTCCATTCTTAAGAAAACCAGGTGGTAGATCCGTGGTGCTGTGGCATGGTCAAAACCGTGTATTTAAAGAAATAAAATAAAAAACTTAGTTGTTTGGTGTTTGCGCCCTTCGCGCAAACATTGGTTGCGTATCTAATAGTTAGATCTCGTGGTTTGTCGTTGGATGCTATTACTAGATCATTTGTGAGTGTCTGTGAGTCTTATAACGCTGCCATTTAGTTATTAAACTATAGACCGGTGGGTCTGCGGGGACGTGAGGGCTGCCTGGTTGGTGGAACTGAGGAAGAGCTCTGAGTTGTTTGCGTTCGCGCACACACTTGTGGATGCGTACCCCAATAGTTGGATCTCGTGGTTTGCTGTCGGATGCTATTACTACCTCATTGGTAAGTGTCGTGAGTTTTATAGCGCTGCCATCTAGTAATTTAGCTCCATAGACTTGTGGGTCTGCGGGGACGTGAGGGCTGCCTGTTTGGTGGAACTGAGGAAGATTTCTGGATTGTTTGCGTTAGGGTAGACACATGATTGATATTCATTAATTATTGACGTTCGTAAGTGGCATTTTGTGTCCTTAATTGAAGAAATGATTTTTGAATTTATCATAAGAAATTTACCTGTCAAACATGTGACATTCCTTCCTCTTCTTACCTACCCGTGTTTGTCTATTTCGTGTTAACACAGTTCATTTTGGCACACTTTTCTCATAGAGCAGTAACAGTGACAGTCACTGGTCCATTCTTACGATGACCAGGTAGTAGACCCGTACTGTTGTGGAGACGTGAGAGCCGCGTGCTTAATGGAATTAAAAAGAGTTACGAGCGTTTTTGAGCACTTCGCGCTTACGTGTGTGGGTGGATACCTAACAGCTGTATCTCATGGTTTGCTCTTGGATGATATTATAATCTTATCGGTAAGTGACTTTAACTGCCATCTAGTATTAGACTTCGTACACCTGTAGTGATGCTGGGACGTGAGTGTTACCTGTTTGGTGGAACTGAGGAAGAGCTCTGAGTTGTTTGCGTTCGCGCACACGCTTGTGGATGCGTACCCTAACAGTTGGATCTCGTGGTTTGCTGTCGGATGCTATTATTACCTCATTGGTGAGTGTCTGTGAGTCTTATAGCGCTGCCATCTAGTTATCAAACTCCATAGACCGGTGGGTCTGCGGGGACGTCAGGGCTGCTTGTTTGGTGGAACTGAGGAAGAGTTCTGAGCTGTTTGCGTTCGCGCACACGCTTGTGGATGGGTACCCTAATAGTTCGATCTCGTGGATTGCTGTTGTAAGCTATAATTATCATGGCTATAATGATTTGTTAATGTCTTTCAGTCTCATAACTCTGTCTGCGCTCTAGTTTTTTAGACTTGAAAGACTGCTGCTGCATCAGTATTATATATTTCTTCTATCGATGTAGACCCCCTAATTGGTCCTCCTCTCCTAAGGTATGTAATTAGAGCTTCGACACGTGTCGCAGGGACATATAATAAAAGTTTTTTTTTGTATAACTTGCTTTCGGAAAAAAAACTTGAAGGGCCATATATTCATTATAAATATAAAAACACAACTCCTTTTAAAGCTGTGTTTTTTTATAGTTATAATGAATATAAACGATAATGATATTACAAACTTTTAAAATTTATCTTTATTTACTGTGTTCTTGGCAAAACGACAGTGCTCTTAACGAGGTGAAACTGTTTACACTTTTTGCCTTAAATTTTAACGGTGTGTGTTCTATAAGTGTCTTTATCTTTTTGTAGGCAAGAGCGAGTTCGCGCGTCGCTACCTCAGCAAGGCGAAGAGCCTGGAGCCGGGCGCGGGCTGCGTGTGGCTGGCCTACGGACACAGCTTCGCGCACGACAACGAGCACGACCAGGCCATGGCCGCTTACTTCAAAGTACGTTAAATAATAAAATTATAACACTTGAGACTTCTTCAAGACGTTTATTATTCGAACAGTGTACAACTTCGGGGTGCAACCCCTTAAAATTGATGCCGTAAACCAACTGAACTGCCGGACTCCGCGCTCTCCCCGATTACAAAACTCCCCTCCAAAAATATGTCGGTGTTGCCAGTAAATAAATTTAAATGTTGCTGTTATAAGTACCAGTTCGTATAAACGATAGCAGCTATTTATTTGAAAATACGACAGTAACATTAAGTATTTTATATCTGGGTGACTGAGTTTCGCTCCTTATTTAGTTTAAAAAAAGTTTTGGATTCACCTAAAGTCAGTTTTTCTTTGTTAGTCGGATATTGTGAAGAAAACCTTTTTTATTTTGATTCCTTTTAATTAAAATAAAATAAACACAATATTCACCCTACATAGTTAATCATATTTGGACACTGAGATCTTTTTAAATCAAAGAGGTAGTTAAATTGTTTTATTCACTGTTTTTTAAGTTATAAAAATATTGTTTACAATATTCGAAATGCAAAAATAACGGACTTTATATTATACAAGAATCGCTCGTTTGAAGGTATGATATTTATTTAAAAATATTTCACATAGTGTCTGCTACGAAATGTTCAATTCGTAAAATTTCATTATTAATCTAATTCACCAACGAAAAAAACTACGGGAAATGAACGGGGACGAAGTTCGCCGGGACCGCAAGTAGTTCATATTTGTACGCGTCAAATTGTAAATGTTACCGTTGTTGACTTTTTGACAGTACATTGCTGACAGGTCTGCGACCACCATAAACCTTATCTGAATAATAACAGAATGGCGCTACAATCAAAACGGATTGTCGTTTTTTACGTAATACTTCTGGCTTTTCATACTAGCCGTAACTACGTAATGAACATTTTTAAATAAGTATTTATTTAAAATGTTGCACAACCAGTTTCCATTTAAATTATACCTTCGGGCTAAAGCGAATTGAAGTGTGGGCTATTTTTGTGTTCGCCTTCTTGCTCGCTTTAATATCAGCGATGAAAATAATAATATGTAGCACATAAACATGGACTAACATGACACTATTTTACATATTATATGACCCTAGCCGGTGTTTGGTACAGTGACATGGATCTTTTGACCAATGGCACAATCTGAACTAACTTTGTCAATTTAAAATATGCGTTTGTCAGATCGAGTATAGCGAAATTGCCCTAATCTTATGAGATTTTCCGACTTTCCCTTTTGTTTTATTTTCGTACGAGTTCTGTGTAAACTATTTAATTGCAATATTGCTTTGGCTACCCTCTTTGAATGCTAGCGCTCCCCTATCAATGGCATCTATTTGCCAGAAGATCCTTGTCGCACAGTATTGGTATAAAAAACAGACATCAAATCATTTATTAATCGAATCGAAATGATTTTAATGGTATCGGCGTTAAATTTACTTAGGGCCGATTTTTCAATGGTCAGATAAAACTTGTCAGACTGATAAATTATAAAGCGACAGATTTAAAAAATGACAGGTACTTATGATTGCTGATAATTAGGTGACGTTTTCAAATTAACTTTATTATATATATTTTTTGACGAATATTTCTTATCAGACTATTGAAAAATCAGCCCTTATTAGTAAATAATATATCATAAAAAATCAGCCTTTTTAAATTGCTTCCGAGAATTTTGAATATGTATAATGGTCACACAGCGAGTTTTCTATGTTTATGGGTCACACTGTCTTGTACCGGCAGCAATTTGTTTTCAAATTGGCCAACTAGAGTTCAATTTTTGGCCATTTTTCAGATAAGTTGGTGGCTCTCTAACTCAGTTAGAAAATCTGTGCTTGTGGTTAATTCCAGGCAAGCCAGCTGATGGGTGGGTGCCATCTCCCAGCTTTATACGTGGGCGTGGAGTGTTCTTTGCTCAACAACTCTGCCATGTGTGAACGTTTCCTGGCGCGCGCCGCTGCCCTTCATCATCATGCTGATGTATGTATTACCGACCTTCATCACAATATTATAAATTGCACTTGTAAAAAGCAATAAGAGACAAAGAATTGAAGTAATAATAGAATTTAATAATACTTTTATTTAGTTTGTGTTGTGACAAAACACTATAAAAATAAAAATCTTTTCCAACATGTTTCTGGTGATTTAACGAAGCTTTATCTAAGCTAAAAGATTTTAATATAATTTTCAGGTGAGTGTTTTTATCTATTTTTTGTCATTTTCTAGAAGGACATAGCAATGTTTTCATAGCGTGTTTCTATTCAGCACTCTTTTGCGTTGATACAAAATCTCTCCGTCTTATCGGAATAAGTGATAAGAAAGATATGGAGAGACTGGAAGTGTTTGAGATTTGGTGCTGAAGGATATAGAGAGAATCAGCCGGATGAAGAAAACACAAATAAAGAAAAATAATTATAGAAACAATTAAGATTAGAAGAGGAAAAAATTTTGGTGTTGGGACACTTGACTTGATACGACACGACAGTTTCATCATAATCATTACAGAGGGAAGTATAAAAAAAAGAAGGTAAAGAGGAAGACCAAGAATGAGCTATATGCTTCAAATAAAACAAAATTTTAATTTGCGTCGTATCAAGAGGACAAGAGAATGGCGGAAGAACGTTAAGAATCAAAAAATATCTACCGACAAGAGCCTAGCTCCTAAATAAGATGATGATGATGATGATGCTGTAAACCATTCAAAACGTCAGACGTATAGTTTAAACTAAATATGCGTTTTAAGCAAATCTGGCCTAAGTTTATAACAAGGTCATGGTGTTGCCTTTCCAGGCAGCGCTCGACAAGACGGTGGACCGTCCCGACGGCAAGGCGTGCTGGTCCCGCCTCGTGCCGCTGGCGCACGAGCCGCACGTGGCGCACGAGGCGGGCGCCGCGGCCCTCGCGAGCGGGGACCTGCCCGCCGCGCACCAGCTGTTCCTGCGCGCGCTGGACGCCGCCAAGGGCGAGCGCGACGTCGCGCAGGTATGTGGCCCGGCCCCGCGGCCCTCGCGAGCGGGGACCTGCCCGCCGCGCACCAGCTGTTCCTGCGCGCGCTGGACGCCGCCAAGGGCGAGCGCGACGTCGCGCAGGTATGTGGCCCGGCCCCGCGGCCCTCGCGAGCGGGGACCTGCCCGCCGCGCACCAGCTGTTCCTGCGCGCGCTGGACGCCGCCAAGGGCGAGCGCGACGTCGCGCAGGTATGTGGCCCGGCCCCGCGGCCCTCGCGAGCGGGGACCTGCCCGCCGCGCACCAGCTGTTCCTGCGCGCGCTGGACGCCGCCAAGGGCGAGCGCGACGTCGCGCAGGTATGTGGCCCGGCCCCGCGGCCCTCGCGAGCGGGGACCTGCCCGCCGCGCACCAGCTGTTCCTGCGCGCGCTGGACGCCGCCAAGGGCGAGCGCGACGTCGCGCAGGTATGTGGCCCGGCCCCGCGGCCCTCGCGAGCGGGGACCTGCCCGCCGCGCACCAGCTGTTCCTGCGCGCGCTGGACGCCGCCAAGGGCGAGCGCGACGTCGCGCAGGTATGTGGCCCGGCCCCGCGGCCCTCGCGAGCGGGGACCTGCCCGCCGCGCACCAGCTGTTCCTGCGCGCGCTGGACGCCGCCAAGGGCGAGCGCGACGTCGCGCAGGTATGTGGCCCGGCCCCGCGGCCCTCGCGAGCGGGGACCTGCCCGCCGCGCACCAGCTGTTCCTGCGCGCGCTGGACGCCGCCAAGGGCGAGCGCGACGTCGCGCAGGTATGTGGCCCGGCCCCGCGGCCCTCGCGAGCGGGGACCTGCCCGCCGCGCACCAGCTGTTCCTGCGCGCGCTGGACGCCGCCAAGGGCGAGCGCGACGTCGCGCAGGTATGTGGCCCGGCCCCGCGGCCCTCGCGAGCGGGGACCTGCCCGCCGCGCACCAGCTGTTCCTGCGCGCGCTGGACGCCGCCAAGGGCGAGCGCGACGTCGCGCAGGTATGTGGCCCGGCCCCGCGGCCCTCGCGAGCGGGGACCTGCCCGCCGCGCACCAGCTGTTCCTGCGCGCGCTGGACGCCGCCAAGGGCGAGCGCGACGTCGCGCAGGTATGTGGCCCGGCCCCGCGGCCCTCGCGAGCGGGGACCTGCCCGCCGCGCACCAGCTGTTCCTGCGCGCGCTGGACGCCGCCAAGGGCGAGCGCGACGTCGCGCAGGTATGTGGCCCGGCCCCGCGGCCCTCGCGAGCGGGGACCTGCCCGCCGCGCACCAGCTGTTCCTGCGCGCGCTGGACGCCGCCAAGGGCGAGCGCGACGTCGCGCAGGTATGTGGCCCGGCCCCGCGGCCCTCGCGAGCGGGGACCTGCCCGCCGCGCACCAGCTGTTCCTGCGCGCGCTGGACGCCGCCAAGGGCGAGCGCGACGTCGCGCAGGTATGTGGCCCGGCCCCGCGGCCCTCGCGAGCGGGGACCTGCCCGCCGCGCACCAGCTGTTCCTGCGCGCGCTGGACGCCGCCAAGGGCGAGCGCGACGTCGCGCAGGTATGTGGCCCGGCCCCGCGGCCCTCGCGAGCGGGGACCTGCCCGCCGCGCACCAGCTGTTCCTGCGCGCGCTGGACGCCGCCAAGGGCGAGCGCGACGTCGCGCAGGTATGTGGCCCGGCCCCGCGGCCCTCGCGAGCGGGGACCTGCCCGCCGCGCACCAGCTGTTCCTGCGCGCGCTGGACGCCGCCAAGGGCGAGCGCGACGTCGCGCAGGTATGTGGCCCGGCCCCGCGGCCCTCGCGAGCGGGGACCTGCCCGCCGCGCACCAGCTGTTCCTGCGCGCGCTGGACGCCGCCAAGGGCGAGCGCGACGTCGCGCAGGTATGTGGCCCGGCCCCACGGCGAGGCGTCTCTCTTCGTTTCTCTTCCTCTTCTGTTTTATACTTTTCTTGAATATATTTAATATTATATTAAGTGAAAACAAAATATATTGACGTAAAGACATCCGCCCGTGACTCTGTTAATCATATAAACCATTTTTTGCAAATATTGGCAATCAGCTTGCTGATGAAATAAAGCAATCTGTAAATAACGATGACATACTTAACTATCTAAACACATTACCTAATCAACAACAATCCTTTGTTTTATTAGACACTGACCATGAAGAAGTAAACAGCATTATAACAAACCTAAAATCAGAAATCGCCTCAGGATGGGACAACATTTCCACAAGATTCATCAAACACGTTAAAAATGAAATTATCCCAGTTGTAACACATTTGGCTAATGTTTGTTTAAGGATGGGTATATTCCCTGACCTACTAAAGAAATCTATAATCACACCGATTTACAAAGGTGGCGAAAAAGATGACGTCAGTAATTATAGGCCTATCTCGGTTCTTCCAGTCTTGGCTAAAATTCTGGAAAAAATACTGAACATGAGATTATTAAACTACCTCGATACAAAGAATATTTTTTCCTCAAATCAATTCGGTTTCAGACGCCAAATATCAACTGAGGACGCAGTTGCCTCCCTAGCGAGTCTAATATCACAAAATCTCGATAAAGGCCAAAAATGTCTCGCAGTGTTTATAGACCTTAAGAAGGCGTTTGACACGGTTTCTTATACCATCCTCCTGAAGAAGTTAGAAAAAAATGGTATCAGAGATAAGCAGCTTTCGATTTTTGAAGATTACCTATCCAATAGAAAGCAAAAGGTTAAAATAGGAGACTGTACCAGTGAGGATGTTGAGGTGTCGTGTGGCGTACCACAAGGGAGTGTTTTGGGTCCCACCCTGTTCCTCATTTATATAAATGACTTATGTAACTGGACCCTCAACAATGCCAACATATTTTCATATGCTGATGACACTGCAATCGTCTTCACTGGCTCTAGTTGGGCTGAAACAAAAACAATTACAGAAAACGGCTTGAGGAAGGTAGCATTGTGGTTAAAAAATAACCTCCTTACTCTTAATACGGCTAAAACTAATTATATATGTTTCAGCATCTACAATAATTCCCAACCCAATAATGAATTAATTTATAAATACATGCATGTGACGGATCTATTGGTTACGAATGTAGCTGTCCCTCAATAAACAAAGTAGAGACCTTGAAATATTTGGGAGTGATGGTAGATCAGAGGCTATCGTGGTACCCCCAGATTGAGATGACTGTGACGAGGATACGCAAATTTAATTGGATTTTTCGAACTCTACGACACATTGTTCCCACAAAGGGGGTTGGTAGCGACGGTACCACCAGAAACCTACTGAATGAAATATACTCTTCTCTCGTCCATTCTGTAACAACCTACTGTATCTCAGTCTGGGGCGGTGCTCTTAAAACGCGTTTTTTAATCGTGGAGAGAGCTCAAAGAGCATTACTTAAAATAATGTACTTCAAGAAAAGAACATTCTCAACCCAAAGTATCTACCAATTGAGTAAACTGTTATCCGTACGAAAACTTTATATTTTAGATTTAATATTAAAAAAACATAAAGCATTGTCTTACGACCCCCACGTTAAAGGTAAAAGAAGGGCTCGTAGTTTCAAAGTAGCAACCATTCCAAAGGTAAGAACAGAGTTTGCTAGAGCACAACTAGAATTCCCACCTGTATAATAAAATAAATTAAAAACTCGACATATATAAAATGTCTTCCTTCGAGTGTAGATCTACAGTAAGGAACTGGTTGCAAGAATTGGACTACGCTGAAACTGAGGCTTTGTTCAATTTCCCCATTTAACTGTTAACAAATTTAGAATAGCACATTGCTTTTTTGCATGATAAAATATTACCGACAAATACAAGTATAACAGACATCCTCACACCAAATACATATACTTACATACACACTTCACCAAATATATTCTTACCACATGCACTCTACACAACACATCCTCACCTTACACATACACACGCCAGCACAAAACTAGACTAGTAGAAATAGAAATCAAAATTAGAGTTAAGTTGAATTGTTAAAAACGATAATATGATGTTGTTAAATTTTATTAGTAAAATATAATAAAGGTTTTAGTTATGCAGAGCGTTGTCTCCTGGCACAGGCAATTTAACGCCTAAAAGGAGGCTTCGTCATCCAGATAAAATATGTAAATCTTTGTTAAGAAATAAAGAATTTTGAATTATTGAATTTGAATTTTGAATAACCTAACTGAATACAATAAATGTATAACACATTGCATTGACATACCTTTGGTTAAATTACTTTTTTTTATAATAACAGCCACCCATTTGTCATTTTAACGTCCGCCAATAGTTTTAGACGACGTTGTCGCGTACGTTCCCATTAGTCAGTGACAACGTGTACATAAAGCATTGTATTCGTTGCAGCTGAGCAGTCGCTGGGCGGCCACGCTGGACGCGCTGGGGCACACGGCGCGGCGGCTGGGCCGGCCCGCCGAGGCCGTGGGCTGGCACGGCCGCGCGCTCGCCCTGCGCCCCGCGCGCGGCGCCACGCTCGCCGGCCTGGGTGAGTGACGTACTGTTTTTTTTTTCATACAAGTTTTACGTCTTCGGCTCTATGCCATACAGACTATTCTTCAGTAAATAATGTTAATTTTTTACATTTATTGACTAAAACTAACACTAAACTAGCCTATCTTAACAAGGTTTACATTTCAATGCTCAACAAGGAAGCTTAGCGCAGGAACAGCGATCCGGGTAAGACGGCGCAATCAGATCGCTTCACTTGATTCCCCACTTTAATTGCATTGTTTTCTTCAAAAGCACAAATTATCATGACAATTCCACCACACAATCACAATAATTGACCCGAAAAAAACAATTACTAAAACTAAGAAATGAGGTCCGTCCTTCCCTTTTCGTTTCCCGCGCAATACTCCAGTGACTAGTGCGGCGCGGCGCCACGCTCGCCGGCCTGGGTGAGTGACGCTCGTACTGAGCGAGTGTATACCCTCTCCAATACAGTTTCAGGCAATAATTAAATATAGCCGCATCATCACTTTTGTGTCTAAATGTATTCTGCGCGAACACTGACTCCTGGGGACAACACTCCCCAGAAATTTTTGGTAGCAGTAGACTCTTGGATAGTTTTGTCCCCAGATTTTTTATCGTTGTTTAAAAGTAAATTTGGGCATGTTCCTTTACATGTATAGAGATTTGCTATTTTTGACATCAACGTTGTTAAATTTATCGTTATCTGTTATATATTTTTAATCTGTAAACGTTTTGTGAGCGATGTGTTTTTTTTTGAAGTGGAACACTCTCATTTTGACACGCCAGATTTTTGAAGTGTTTATTTTAAATAAAATATATAGAAATGTTATTTTAACATTAATAGGTAGTTATATTACAAAACATGAACCGATTAACCTTTTGAATAAATAAATTAAGTAGGTTATCGATCTAATTACGGAAATAAAACATATTTTAGCTCGAGATTTGACGTTTTAACAACTAGTTTCGACTCTTATTTCATTGTAAATTAACCATGTACTTAAATGAAACGATACCAACACTATTTGAAAGCTCTATTCATCTGCTATTAGAAAAACAGCACTTCATTCATATCCTTTCTGAGAAGTGGTCACAAAAATAGTTTTTATGACTAGGGACTGACTTGCGGCGGGTGACGTTATACAGATAAGAAATTAGCGCCGTTTTTTGTTTACGCCGTTGAGTCAGCAAGCGGCTAAGACCCATTCTCATGACACTTGGCGCCGTGGCAGCAATAGCATGTGTGTGCCGAGGCGTTGGCGGCAAATGTAGTGTTAATGTAAATCTGGTTATACACACTAGGGTCAAACAGAGAGGTAGCGCGTCGAGCTTACATAATGAGTACCAAATGATACGTGGTATATTTTTAGTAAAACAATAGGCTTCCCCGCGGTTCCCTTAAAATCGTTAGGGGAGGAATATATTCAGCAGTGGACGTCCTTTGAATGATAATGATGATGATGATGAGGAAAACAATTATTGGACATCATAGCCTTTAATTTAAATGTTTTGATAATGCTACTTCACCTTTTTAATTATTACAGAAAATGCATAGGAAAATTGCCAAAGCCAGTAAGTTTAAAATTCTATACATTTTGTTTCAAAATTTAAAGCGCCAGAGTGACAAATTATAGTACCCCGTATAAATGTAACCAGTGTATAACATTATTGTTAATCTTTATGAATAAATAATTTTGTATTTTTAGTACTATTTTGTAAACGATCGTAAACAAATTTCTTGATTTCCACACTCTATGCCTCTAAAACAATTGTTTTCTGTTTCTAGGCTTGTCACTGGCGTTACTTGGCAGAGAAACGGACGCGGCTGGCGCGTTGCACGCGGCGCTGGCGAGGGACCCCGACAACGTGGTAGCCCTGGCGCTCCTCGACGCGATAGTGGACCGCCTATCGGTGCAGTTGACAGGTACTGTACTGTTCTAAACTCAAATACATGCAGCAGTCAAGACCATAGATCACTTGTGAAACAGTTATGCGCGCGCGCAATATTAGGTCGCCTCGTTTTAAGTGATAATATTGAAAGGGCTGATTCAGCACAATAAATGGATATTTTTTTGTAGAAAACACTTTGGGATTTTATACGCTAGTTTTTGAGAAAATTAGACATTAAGATAATTATTTTTTTCAGTAATTTATTTTTCATTAATTAAGTATGAGATTAAAGTTAAAAAAGGATGGGGCATTGAATTGAGAGAGGTGAAGCCGATGACGTAAATAACTTTTAAAATCGTCAGGGTGCTGTTTTAAAAATTATATTTTCTTCGTCAGAGAAAATAAAAATAATAGAATCTCAAATTTCCAAAAACTAATGATAATTTCCTGTTTTTATGATTTATACGTTTAAACTTTTTGTTATCGATAAACGCACGTAACAAACAACACGCATCTCCGTGTCTGTGTGACGTCATCCATAAACAGTGCAAAAGAGAAAATGACTCTTGTACATTTCATTGTTCGCCATGCCGCGAATCCATACGTTTACTATTGTCTATGTATTCAGAATTAGCACAGCCCTATTTCTATCTTGTCCTCAAGGGTATGTGCATTAGATTTTTACTGGAGTGAGCACATACTAATTTGATCTCAGATTTTATGTCTAGTAAAGAGCTGTATTAAAATGAAGGTAAAACACCAGCAAATAACCACTTAACTAGGTTTTTTCTGTGCAATTTATAAAGGAAGCATAGAACCTATGTTCGCGATGATTTAGTTTAGCCCACAAGTGTCAAGGAAATGGGTAAATTTTTAATGACATTCCATTAAACTGACAACCATAGTGTCTATGACCAGATTTTAGTCTTACTTATTCACAAGCAAAGCCTTTGACCTTTAGTAACGGGATCAGCAGACAGTTAAAAACGAATATTCTTTCGAACCCTAATCACTAGTGATCGGATAATCGGATGTATATGTACTTAAAGTTGATGTGTTGGCTACTATGGAATACAATTTTGAATCGAAAATATCCCCGGATTTCTGAATCGTAAAATTTAGTATTTTCATTATAGAACCAATTCGGGTGTACTATGGTGTGTTCATGTACTGATTGCTGCTATTCTTACACTACGCACACTCATAAATTGATGGGGAGTTTAAATTTTACTTCGAGTACAATAATATTATGTAATCCCAAAGTACTGTTTTATAATAGTAGATTGTTATACAAGGGGAGAAAGTGACCCATTTCACCCGAGATGTTTTTGGAGCTCGAACGGAGTGAGAGCGCTAATAATTCGAGAGTGAAATGGGTGCTTTCACCCGAGTTAAACATACTATTTTTCATTTCGACTATGAGGAAAAATAAATAATCTTAGTTGTGTGATTGTGATGCGATAATGAAATATTATGTTGTTTGGCGAGAGATTTTACATCACATATCAGTTTTTTTACTGTCTTTATACATAAAACACATGATTAGAAGGACAGTAACGGCACGGAAGACAACAGGGTACATAAAACGCGGACGATATAAATTATTTCAAATAATTGTAAAAAATATCGATCGATTTTTTCTCACAGACAATAATAATAGTAAAAGAACGCAACCTTAACCTTGTCACCAAAACTGCCATAGGTTACTTCAAATTCCAGGTTCAATTTTGCCTCATGAGATAGCGCTATGAGTGACAGCTAAAGGTGGGAGTGAATAAGATGATTAATGAACTACAAAATCGCGGCAAATCGCCTCCGCTTGTTTAATAATGTGTGCATTAATCGACCAAACTAAAAAAAATCGTCAAAGACAAACAAATTGTGACAATTGTGTATTTTTTTTAAATCAGTGACCATAATAAAAACGCTTTTAATGTTAAGCTAATCTTAAAAATATGGAAAGCTTGTTTATTTTAATAATATGATGTGACTCAATTATCTTTAACTCCATGTATGATAGTAGCAATTAAAACTAAATTACTTTCCAATTCAATAAAAAGTTCAATTTTCCGAGCAGGAGAAATGAAAAATAAATGCCACATGCTTAAGACGTCATCTTCTCACCATGTTACAGACACAATTCGCATTCCCGAATTATCTGGAATCCCGGGATTTATATTAAATTTTACTTTTTAAGAAGCCGCGTCCATACTATTTTAGCCTTAAATGAACTTTAGGTTAATATGCATCCGATTATCCGATCACACAACATCACTTTTATAAAGCACTGAAAAGAAACACTGGAATTTCACTATCCTTTCGAACGCAATGAATATCAATGGTATCTTTCCACAGACGAAGAGATACCCCAGTTCCCGTTCCCGGCGGTGAACCTGTCGGTCCCCGCGGCCGCACCGGCGCCCGCGCAGCGCGACGCGACCAACACGTCCGACATGAGCATGAGCTTCGACTGATTTCCGGACTACCGGGTGAGGATGGAACCTAGTTCATTGATGTACAGTGGCCAACACATCAGGCTACCCACTATTAGTTCCATATAGACGACCCGTCTGGTGTAGTGGTCGAGAAATCGCCTACTACGCAGCGGGTGCGGGTTCGATCCCCGCACAATACAAACATTTGTGTGCATGAACATGTCTGTTTGTATTGGTCTGGGTGTTTTCTATGTGTATCATGTATGTATTTACAAACAAAAAGTATTTAAGTATTATATCCGTTGTCTGGCACCCATAACACAAGCTTTGAGTAGCTTACTTTGGGGCTAGATGGCGATGCGTGGGAATGTCCAAAGGATATTTATTTATTTTATAACACAAGCTTTGAGTAGCTTACTTAGGGGCTAGATGGCGATGCGTGGGAATGTCCAAAGGATATTTATTTATTTTATAACACAAGCGTTGAGTAGCTTACTTTGGGACTAGATGGCGATGTGTGGGAATGTCCAAAGAATATTTATTTATTTTATAACACAAGCTTTGAGTAGCTTACTTAGGGGCTAGATGGCGATGCGTGGGAATGTCCAAAGGATATTTATTTATTTTATAACACAAGCTTTGAGTAGCTTACTTTGGGGCTAGATGGCGATGCGTGGGAATGTCCAAAGGATATTTATTTATTTTATAACACAAGCGTTGAGTAGCTTACTTTGGGACTAGATGGCGATGTGTGGGAATGTCCAAAGAATATTTATTTATTTTATAACACAAGCTTTGAGTAGCTTACTTAGGGGCTAGATGGCGATGCGTGGGAATGTCCAAAGGATATTTATTTATTTTATAACACAAGCTTTGAGTAGCTTACTTTGGGACTAGATGGCGATGTGTGGGAATGTCCAAAGGATATTTATTTATTTATTTACCCACTTTTGTTGCAAACTAGCCCTTATTACAATTGAATAAGATACCGCAGTGTTTACCTTGACGTGCTGTTGTCCGTACAAATGAAACTGGGATGTGGGAACTCGGTTTTACTTCTTTATTAATGAATAAATTAATTGTAAATAAATAAATTAGGATAACTCAACTTAGAACTATTAATAATTAAAATTGGTCAATTAATAACATGACATTACATTTTACATATTTTTGTTAGTAACAATTTTAATTTAAAATTATTTTAGTAATCATTAAATAAAAAATAGTTCAAATTATACATAAAAATAACAATCAACTTAAATAATATATCTGCTTCCACTCTCAAACCAGCATAACAACTCCCTCCTCACACTTACACACATATAAAGATACTTTCTGCATTCACCATTCAAATTCAAATCAAACGTTCTTCTGCTTTCTCACTATCTCTCATCTAGATAAGAATAGAATAATTATTTATTTGCATAAAACACGGTACATTTGTCAGGTTCTTAAAAATTAAAAGTGAACATGCGTGTTTCATCGATTTATCGATATGCAAACATTTCGTCGTCATGCAAAACTATCTGTCATACAATTCGAAAGTAAAATTATAAATTTATTGATACATTAATTGACATTAATGTTGACACATTGAAATTATTATATAAATTTAAAAGTCATTGAAATTATAATATTAATAATAATATAGTACAAATTACGTAATTCTTTTGTCACATTGAAAATTCATAAATAAAAAGATGTCAGTTATCAATTACAATTCGCTTTAAGTGTCCGTCACGGCAAAATCTTGTAAACTCGTCTACGCTATAGAAACAGTTCTCAACCAGCACTCTAAAAATTATTCTTTTATAAATATTGAATGGCAAATTTTGAATGTGGTTTGGTAGCAGATTATATAGTCGAACGCACATACTGTGACTGTTTCTGGCAACACATGTTGTTGCTGATACAGGTACAAATAACTTCCACGGGTAGCTCCTTGAACCACTTCGACTACAATTGTCTTGTGTTTTTGAAAAGAGATAATGATTTTTCTTCGTAAATAGCAATATTTCAAAAATATACAAAGATGGCAATGCAAGAATTCTTATTTTTTTAAAAAGAGGCCTACATGATTCCATCAGTCCAACATCGCAAATGGATCTAACACATTTCTTCTGCAAAATGAAGACTCTGTTGAGGTGTGTCGAGTTTCCCCATAGAATCAGCCCATACCTCAAAATGGAACCAACATATCCGCGGTATGCTATCAGAGCTGTCTGAAGATTTGACAATTTGGTCAGACGATATAGAGCGTATATAAACCTATGTATTCTTTGACATACTGTGTCGACATGATTCCGCCAAGTGCGTTCGGAATCGATAACGATACCTAGAAAAGTGGCTGATAAAGTAAGGGCAATGGGATCTTCGCCATGTTTAACCGATAAGTTTTCGGGTTTTTCATTTTTGTTGAAGAATTGTATGTATTTTGTTTTATTTGTATTTATTTTTAAATCATTATCACAAATCTGTCATCTCATACTTCATACGTTCCGTTCCACGTCCATATCCTACATTTATTTTGTATAAAGTTGGCAAGGAATCCTCGAGTCGAAACTGACTCGCACTTGACTGTTTTGTTTTAATACTGAAAATACGCTAAAACCATCTTTAGCTGAACTCGACGACAACTCGACCAATTGCTTTCAGAAGATGTCTAGATCTTCTTATGCTGGTATTATGAAAGATTTTTCTTAAGCTATTTTCTCCTCTTTGACTCCTCCCACTTACTTACTTAATACGACATATCTCACACATGTTTTGCTGAGACTGTACTTATGTATCTTTTTAACTGTAATCAGTCTGGTTAGTCTGTCAGACTGGCAGCGGGTTATTGCCATCACCTGCCCACCGTCCTGACGCTGCTATACTGAGCGACCTGGGAGCAACTCTCCAACCACAACATACTTATCTTATCTAACTATTTATTGTAAGGCGGGGCTAGGGCTCTAGGCACTTAGTGTCTTGGGGAAAAGGGACATCTTCGTCATTAGGGAGTTAGTTACCTTCTTAACCTCTTATACTAAACAGACGGGGCATCTTCCCGCGTCTACACTTAACCAAACCGAAGTATTTATTTATTTATTTATCAAAGAAACATACAGCTTTTTATTACAGTTGAATAGGATCTTAATATTGTTAATACATTAGCCAAGCAGTTTCCAATGATGGAATTTACATAGCGAAGATTTAGTACAAAAGTTTTATTACATGTTTTGAGTAAAGTCACTTTAACTTAGTAGTAGTAGTTTCTTACTTAGAAGAGAAAAAAAGCTATACATTAAATTAGAACTATACTAATATTAAACGCTCGGAGTCCCGGCGTAATTTAAACGCAAGTTTAAACCTTGTTTCATGCCAATGAAAGGCTAATTTGTATGAACAATTGTGTGTCACAAGGATTAATCTCGCTTATTTCGCGGGCAGCGAGTGAAAAATCAAACTATAGTATGGCCGACAAAAATAAAATAAGTAGTTCCACTTAAGTGTGATCAACTTTCTTAACAGCTGAAATATAGGTACATAATTTACAGTTAAATAATAATGTTGCAATAGTAATAATTGTGTGTTGCAAGCACGGATAAGAAATCTATTTTTAGAATATTTAGTTCTGCAAAAAGGAATCGAAAAAACAGCGTTGGAGCGAGCACTCAACCTCATCGGAACGAGACACGACTTAGAAGATAGGGAGAATCTAAGTAGTTGTTTAAGATTTTAAACAAACAAGTAGACGGAAGTAGTCGGTCATCATATTATTATAAAGAACTGACCTATGTGGCATGTAAATACCATTATTTTATATGTATGTTATATTAAAAGTAAAAATTAAAGGTAGCCTGTAACGTCCCACTGCTGAGCAAAAGGCTTTAACCCAACTATGAGGTAGTTTTCGGTATACTCCACCACGCGGGCTCAGTGCGGATTGGTGGCGGGGTGTTTGCAAGGCAAGCGACTAACCCTGCCTGCTTCTGTCAGATGTTATCAAGCCGCCCATAAGGCCTCTGACTAGGCTTAACAACTAATATCAACCGATATTAGTCGGGATCAATGTGTTAACTTGCCTTCCAAAGCACGGAGATGTTTGTGATGTAAGTCACTTATACGGTCAAAATGGTCAGTGGGTCACCCATCCAAACCCAACCGCACCGTAGGTAGCTTAACTTCGGTATTACTAACATAGCGCTGTTATCACTGCGCTACGAGAACCTCTATACTACTCATATTATTAATATTTACTATTTATTTTATTAATTATAATATTTATATTATTAATTAGACTATTTATAATATTGATATTTTATTTATTTTTACTTCACAATAAAACCGGTCTACAAATTTCATCTAAGATTATCATAAGTTACATATATTTTTGTGGGAGACTGATCTCCAATGTAAGCTTATGGCTTGTATTTTAAACCATCTGGTTCCACCCATACTGGACAGTTTCTCAGCCGTACCTTTAACATTAACATAATTTTACTACATAAGTGTTTTTGTAAGGTCAAAGACAATTTGGTGTATTAAACAGAAAGTAACATACCTACTATAAATTAAGCTATTCGCTGTGTGTGAAGTGAAAAAACAACGTAGGCGGACTTCTGTCACCATTTCTCTTACTATTATTCCGTGCTTAAATATTTTATGAGTAAAATCGACGGATAATACAATATTCCACCGAAATAACTTTGGTTCAATAACTTTTCTAATACTAAATATTATTCAGATTTTTGAATAGGAGTTTGGTATTATTAATTGTTATAGCAAAGCTCATAGTATCTAACGCTACGCAAGACCACTAATTAGCCAATTTTCAGAGATAAATCTTAAAATTTTCTAGTTTGTGGTCTTGTCATTGATCAGTGATAGAATTTAATAATATATAAGAAGACTTACCTACTAAAGTAATGTATCTTATGTTTTACAGTCTAGTTCAGAGGACCTGTATCTCACAGAGTTCGATCTGCGTCCCTCTAGCCGGTAGACCACTACGACACCACACCTGCCTTACCATCAAACAAGCAACCAAGGAAGGTAAAATAAGGTTAAGCACACATACGATGTCAGTCACTGACGCCTTAACACTAAATGATTGTTATAATTTGCTTGAAACTAGATAAGTTTTAAGATATTTACATTCTTGATTCCTACAAAGTGGTAAGGCGTTGATACCTCGATAGTACGCCAAGTAGTGCTTATATAATGTAATGACATCTTATATACTTAATCCAAACCAAAGGATTAGTATTGTATAGAAAACCACTTTATAAGTGCATAAATAGTTCATAGTAATTAATAGAAATAAGTTGATGTAGATACACGGTAGAAGCCTCTGGCGCATAACCACTTCCAACGAAAATCGCCTGCACACACGACACAAAATCGCCTGCACACACGACAACAAACGGCAGTCACTTCAAGCAAAAGATGACGCGTGGTACAGGCGAATGTGGATCTTAAGGTGGTAAGGCGCCAAAAACCCCGACCGTACCTTATTATTACTAATTGTCGAGGTAAGGTAAGGAGGCCGTTTTATGCAGTTACTTAGTAGGACTATCGGATAAATTGTCGTTCATAGTACCTCCGACTCTGGAGTCGAGTCATGTCAACAGTCTTAATTAGTACTTACCTATTATTACTCAATAATGAATGTTGTATAACAGTTAATAATAAAAACATGTTCATAATTTATTCTAAATATGTAGTAAGTCTAAACAATGTGTTCCTACCAATTTTTACTCCATAATTAATGTTTTAGAACAGTAAATAATAAAAAGTGATCATAATTTATTCTAAATATGTAGTAAGTCTAAACAATGTGTTCCTTTTGATATCCCTTATGGGTACATTCTATGCCAATCTTACACACACTTGCTTGGGTCATCCTAGTTATCCGAGTACGCGATGCTGTCATATTTCACGTTGACGTGTTGTACATCGGTAATTCCTTTTTTCATCGAATATTTTTACAAAAAAAATGTATTAAAAAATAATAAATATGTGTTACACAATGATGCCTGATTCAAGTCAGCCCTACATATTTACTTAGTTCTGTTATAGTAAACTTATGCACTAAAACACATACTCACTGTGTGTGACTTATGTAACTCCAGTATATTTACGAAATCACACATTCATTTCGTCATATGTTCAGTTCAATACATCATTTTAAATAAATTACTAAATGATGTGACCGCCTGTGATGTGCTTGAATAATAAACACAGTATAACAAAGTAGCACAATGATAGGGCACAAAGTGACAAAGTACAAATAGAGGACATTATTCTAGCACGCAGCTCGCTTTTATACAAATCAAAACCCTGAACAACAGTAGAAAACAGTGGGGACGAAATCAGTTTCCATATCTGAAAATTTACTAAAATATTTATTTGTAGGGATAAACAATCTGCTTATATCATAGCTGAATTACATTCAACATGGTGGACACTTCCGGCATTTCCATCTAACGTTTGTCTAGATAGATATATAAACTATTATGTATAGAACATATGACAAAGAATGTGTAATTTAGTGAATACAATGGGGTAACATAAGTCACACAGTGAGTATGTGGTTTAGTGCTGAAGTATACTATTACAGAACTAAGTAAATATGTGGGGCTAACTAGGATCTGGAATGGTCTTGTAACAATAATTCATTCATTTACATATTGAATTAGCATATTGTTTATATCAACAAATAAATATTTTAGTAAATGTTAAGATACGGAAACGGATGTCGCCCCCACTGTATTTCTCTACAGTTAAGGGTTTTAATTTGTATACTACAGTTGTTAAGGGTTTTAATTTGTATACTACAGTTGTTAAGGGTTTTAATTCGTTGGAATAAATATATTGGAAAAGCTGAAGTTGGATAATACGTGTTTATTATTCAAACACCCCACACGCGGTCACATACCCCATTCGATTCTTTTATGTGGCCTTTATATTACCCTAGGTCAGGGTAGGCGAACCAATGGCACGCGTGCCATTGATGGCACGCGACACAATATTTTGGGCACGTCGCCGATCATAAAACATGTGTAAAAAATGTGTTTAGTATTTTATGACAATCGAACGCGAGTGATCCTACGCTACGGAGTGTTCGGTGCGCGGGGTATGGGGGCGCGGTGGCAGGCAGGAAGCGGCTTTTGAAGCTAAACTGCAAGTTTTCAAGAACGATATTATCACAAGAAACTACAAGTGTTTTCCAAACTTGAAAAAATATATCAATGATTTTGATATTCACGAGACAGCAGGCAGAGAAAAATTTACTGAAGAATTTATTTCTGCTATTGATTCTTTAATCAAGGAATTTTCAGAGAGATTTTCTCAGTTCAAAGAATTGTCGGAAATACTCAAGTTTATTATGTACCCAGATGTGACGTCATTTCATAAACTGAAATTTTCTCAATTCGATTGGTTGGAAATTGAAGAATTTGAAATGCAGCTAATTGATTTCCAATCTAGTTCAAAATGGATTCAGAAATTTATTGAAACAAGGAAAGAGTTGGAATTAATTGAAACTGAAAGATTGACGAGTAATTTAAGTAAAAATGCTAATAACAAAATTCTGGAAACATGGAATGCGTTACCAGACACATTTAACTGTTTGAAGAAGCTGGCTCATGCTATTATAACAATGTTTTCATCTACCCATGCCTGCGAGTCATTATTTTCAGAGATGAATAACATTAAAAACTCGGTTAGAAACCGTTTGACAGATGAATCCAGTTCAGCATGCATTTTGCTAAAAATAACATCTTACAATCCTAACATAAATTATTTGTCATCTAACCTGCAGCAACAGTAGTCACACTAATTTTACAGTAATTTAATTTATGCGTGTATTAAAAACATTCCAAAATGTAACTTTTTTGTTTACTTTATTTAATAAAGAGTTCTGATAGTATTTATTATTATTATTTTCCAAATAATCAGAAAGTCAAAATTATTTGATGGCACGTTTATGACCCCATTAAACATTCTTTAGAAAAAATGGCACGTTGATGCATAAAGGTTCGCCTACCCTGCCCTAGGTCCTAGAGTTTTGGATTATCAAAAGGAACGTCTGTACAAATTGATCTAAAAAGTAATGATTCTGCCAATCATTAGGAATCAAAGAAACAATTGTAAATAGCATCTTGGTAGATAAATGTAATCTTGGTCCGTTTTTCTATACTTGTTAAATATTGTAAACAATAACTTTTGCAATAATAACAGTGAATAAAACTAATAAGGGCCTTTTTAGACTGAAAAAGATCTCTGTTCAGCGATATATTACCTGTTTTAAGAGTTTTTTGATCTTATAGTAATGTCAAGATTGTTTACAGTATTCGACAAGCAAATTAAAACGGATTTAATTGTTAATTTAATTGTAAATATAGATTTTCAATTAAATTGTATTTTATGTTATCAAATCCCATAATTAGTAAGAATGTCAACCAGACATAGCCAACCTACCTAACTCATAAGGGCCGTCATAGGACCTGTTGTATAGAAAATGAATTATGAAGCAAATAAAAACAAGTGATAGTTTTATCAAGTATCATTTATTTTTCCAATAACAGTTTACAATATATTTTAAAATCAAACAAGCTTTGGAGATTAAAATCAACATTTCATGTATTAAACCCTAAAATCCTATAAAAATCACAATGATTATACAGTTTTAAAAGCCCTTTAAAATGTTTAAAAGTATCGCGATGGAGAGCCTAGGGTGGGCTACTGAGGCACTGTAAAATCGTTTAAAATCACCTAACTATTCAGGCATGTGTAAAATTTTTCTACTGAACATCTACGCAGAAGGCGTACGACAAAATCCATATAAAATCGATAAATCGCAGTAATATGCATATCATTGATATATTTATTGATCTACACAACATTGTAGCAAAAAATAAAGTTATTCCATTGATTATCGTATACAATATCGAAACCTGTGCGTGGCTCGTTTATAACTTTTTTTGACATTAGTACAATATTTTGAATAGTCAAAAAGTAATTATACTAAGAGCCACAGGTTTCAGAATCAAAATACTCGAAATAATTAAAAAATCGCACAATTTCTGTCGTTGGTTCGCGATTTCACGTCAATAAACACAGCCCTTTACCTTGAGCAGTCTTAAAACTTTTACTACAAATATTCATCACAAAATTGACGTCAAAACGCTTAAAACTAATTTAAACTACCGAAACTTAGCCAAAACATTGTACCGGACAACTGAATAAATAACAACGACAGAATTTGGCAAACCGTCACTCGCATCGACTGGGAATCTTCCAAGTGTTTTCTAACTAATGTCATTTGACAGATTAATTTGAAATGGTCGTACTTTCGATAGGAAATCGTAAGTTTCCTAGTCAAAAACACGACCGGCCCCTTTGCCCCATGACCTCTTATAAGCTGTCCTGCTTTTCAACTGTTAGACAGTTCAGAAGCAGGTCTGCTATAAGCGGTCACGGTGCGAGGCCCGTTGACTCTCAAGAAAGTTGAACTGAAAGAATTTCGAGAGGTTCCCAGCGGAGGGAGTGACGGCCAAATCAACCTTAGACTAAGCGAATGCTGGCGAAGCGCCCAACTTAATAGCGGCTCGACAACAACGCGCGCCGCCGATAGACCACTGGTTCACATTGGTTTTGCAACTATAGACCGTAATAATATTATGAATTAGGTCGATTTTGCAAAACATCTCTGAAGTCGCTTACAAAACCAATTGTTACTAAAGAGGGATACATAATATTAACAACAAATAGTTGCAAAACCAGCGCCATTGTACTTTTACACACTACGAATACAGAAGAGATCACTTATTTTTGAGAACAGTTACACCACACTGTATCAACTAAAGTACAATATACTGGGATTATGAAGTACAAAGCTAAGAGGTTTTAGAATTCTGGTAAGTTTTCAATTTTAGAGTCAATGGTTACGAAGATTTATTAAGGTTGCGTTTTCACAGAAGTAGAGTTGAGTAGAGATGCGATAAAATTGGCCAATAACGTTGCTTAAAATAAGACAAGCAAAAATTACATGTATTTTGAGCGAAGTCTCTGGTAAATTTTCACAAATCTCTGCTCAGCTCCGCTTCTGTGAAAATGCATCCTACGTCTTTACTTTCCAACAACAAACAAGTATATCCCTAATACGTGAATACTAGTCTCGTTATACATGTGTTGTGGTGCCGACATCAACCTGTATATTACATTTTGAGAATGAAGTAGTTCAAAGTCACAGTTCGGAGTTAGCGTTTATACAGGTGAAATTTTAATCAGTGACCAAATTTTAAGTGAAGCCTCCACTTAAGGATATGAACAACTTTTACTACGGGAGCAATAGTGAAATCGTGAAAAAAATATCAGCTGTTCCATACAAAAGCTCAATTGGCGCGCGGTCAAAATGTATGGAACAGCAATTTTTTTTTCTCGATTTCACTATTGCTCCCGTAGTAAAAGTTGTTCATATTCATCAGTGGAGTATTCACTTAAAATTTGGTCACTGATTAAAATTTCATTCTGTATTCAGAACAACATTGCGATGCGACGTTGCATTGGAGAAATTGCAAACTCCCACCTAGAAGTGCCCGTTTTTAACGATGCAACGTCGCTTCGCATCACAGTTCTGTACAAGTCCCTACACTACAGGGTGACATTTTAATGAGGGTCCATTTTTTTGTAAACACCACTGACGAATACGAGAACAGCTTTTACTATGTAAGCTATAGTGAAATAGAGAAAAAACAGCGGCCAAAATGCAACAGCTGTTTTTAGTCGATCTCACTATTGCTTCCATAGTAAAAATTGATCATATTCAACGTTGAAGTCTTTACAAAAAAAATAACAAATTAAAATAACATTCTGTATACATGCGCGAGGCCAGCCCCGTAACGCGTTAACATGTATTATCATCGGTGTAGTCGATCGGTCTTCATCGCGTCAAGTGTATCGTAGTGTGGAGGAGTCTATGTTCGTCTCTTCAGTGGACGTAGCGGCGGCGCGCAGCTCCCGCGCGGCTAGCGCGCGTGCCACGCGTCCGGCTCCTCGAGCGCCGCGCTCTCCGACTCTGCGCTTGCGCCGCTCGTGGGCGGGGACGGCGTGCCTAAGGAGAAACAAGCCTTAGCCTTATTTATAACATAAATTGCAAATTGCACTTGTAAAAAGCAACTTTGGCTGGCTAACGGACGAGGAATCGAACCCCGTGTCTTACGCAATCCCACTCGGCCACCGTCACATTAGCAAGCCTGTTGAATTTTGCAAGCGCTTTCTTTAACGCGTATGACAAAACACTATAAAAACAAAAATTTAATTATAAGCTTTAGTATTGCCAGTTCAAAATTGGACACCAAACACATACATTGCTCTGATTACATAGTAAGTGGCTAACGCATTTGTGTTATGGAAATCAGAAAACTGTGGTACAACAACACCCAGACTCTAGACAATGTAGAATGTTCCGATTTTTACATTGACCCGACCAGGAATTGACCTGAGACTTCGTAGCGGTCATGTTTTAAAACCCAGCTCACTACAGCTACTACACCACAGAGGTTGTCTAGTGGAACACAGACCTTATTCAGGGACAAGAATAGGTCTTTCTTAGATAATAAAGGGGAAAAATGGTACTTAGATGGGGACAATTAGAGATAAGCAAAGTTATTAGGTTATAATAAACAGAGAAAATGATTCTGCGATGTAAATTGTTAAATTAAGCTATCGAGCTAGGCGATGGAAAGTAAACAAAGCGTGGAGTACAGAGGGTCGTGACGAAACAAATAGTTTTAAAAAATATTTAAATAATAATATCTTTTGTACGCGCTAATCTCGGAAACTACTGGACCGATTTGAAAACATCTTTTCTGTTGGATAGCTTCGATCACGCTGCGGCGGGAGGGAAGGGAGCAAACTCAAACGCGCGGACAAAGTTGTGAGAAACCGTTTCCCACGAGTACAATTAATTATCTTTTTGGTTTGAAAATTTCATGCGCCATGAATTGAAAACCACTAGTCATCGACTGACATACCAGGGTTTATATTCGAAATTAAAATTTCAGGGAATGCATCACAATCTTGTCATATTTGCGACGCCTTTTTCTGTTTGGCATAGCTTCTCCATTCGTAGTAATAACAACTGTTTAAAGTAAATAATTTCGTTAAAAAGAAGTGTCAAGATTGTTACAATATTCGACAAGCAAAGAGAAACGATCTATAGATTGGGGATCCTTCAATCAGAAGCACAGCGTTCAAGGGCAGAATGGAAAGAAAGACCACCATAAAATCGCGAGATCACCCTGGATGCAAGTGGTCTACTTGCAACCGGTCGCTATGAAAACTCATTGAGGGCTGCATCAGTGTTCCCAAGGGAACATAACCCGAAAACTTTCAAAAACAGAGTGAACAGGCTTCTGGGTGAGCTCGCTTCATCGTCGACTCTGTCTAAGCCCAATTAGGTGTAGGCTAGAGTCAAGAGCAAACCCATTTCGAATTAAAAAAAAAGAGCGGGCGGGGGGAGGGGGGAGGAGGAGGGGGTACCGACCGTCGCTGAGCGGCGCGGGGCGCGCGGCGCGGGCGGGCGCGGCGCCCTTGCTGGTGCGCGTCAGCGGCTTGTGCTCGTCGCCGGGGTGCTGCCACACCCAGCACGAGCGGCAGAAGTATCTGGAAACGACACAACTATATGTCAATACGTGTTACTTCAGAGACGACTGAATGAATGAAGAATGAAGAACGACGGATGAATGAAGCTATGTTAAGCTGAACGATCTAAAAGTAAATAATAAAGTTGGAGGACCTAAAAACGCGCACAAAAGAGTTATCTGGATCTAAAAAACAGACTAAGGTGTAGCGAGTTTTTTTAAGCCGATTTTTTAATGTTCAGATATATTTATCAGACTGAAACTAAAGCGACAGATTTAAAAAAAAACAGTTACGTATGATTGCTCACAATTAGGCGACGCAAGCCATATTCTGTTTTGTCGACAAATATTTCTTGTGTCTGTTGAAAAATCAGCCCTTATTTCTTAAATACCAATTTTGCTAATTACGTTCTTCGAATACAAGTTTAACGCTTATACCAATGGCAGCGGTGAAAAGGCACCTTAGAAGATACAAAAAAATAAATGTTCAGCTAAAGAATAAAATATATACTCGATTCACGGGCGAGCAGACGAGCTGCACGCCCGGAACGCTTTCTATATCAAGTCCCTTAAAAAACTAAAGTTTATCAAGTAATTTAGTTCCTCCGTACACTTAGGTATTTGTGCCTTTGCTGAAGGCTGAAGAATTTGTTTGAATGTAACAATCTTAACAAAACCGGCAATTTGGACATTTTTAGTGACTCATTGCATTATATCAAGGAGACGATGGAGAGGGGGTTTATTTGCGCTTGACCCTAGAGGGTGAATTTTGAAATTTGTTACATCGTTGTTGTTTGTAATTTATATACTTTGGTTATCCAACCAATATATACATACTTTTCGGATATATTTTTTTGTATTGTGACTCTCACTGTTTAATGTTATGTCAAATGCTGTGTATATCTATAATTAGTGTAATGTACTAGAACTAAACTGTATATTAATCTAAGTAAGTGCTGTGTATGTTATACTGTTGATTTACCTAAATAAATATAAATAAATAATAAATGAACACGCTAATCTCCTGAACTACTGGATTGAAAAATCGGTGAAGAATAGCTTATTTATTGGGGAAGCCTTTAGGCTATAAAACATTGCTTGCGCTGAAGGAAATGGGAGCAAACTCAAAACACTGACGCAGTCGCGGGGGACCGCTAGTAAGTAATAAGAACCGACCTGTAGCACATGGGCTCGCGGCAGAAGTAGGGCCCCTGCTGCAAGTTGCACACCGAGCACATCGAGTCCTCCAAGTACGGGTTCACCTGCACCTGCAATTGACACAAATTATTTACAACTTTAGAAAGTGAGTGACGAAGGAATCCTATTGATATAAAACGCGATTTAAAAAGGTAGCAGCACTATAGCTGTAACAATGAAGGAACTTATTAGGTAAGTAGGTATATAAGCTCTAGCTGTAAGCTCGTAGGACAGAGCCATTCCGACCAGAAAAGTGACATCACGAGCATCTTTGGATGGCACTTTAAGCCCTTGGTCATGCCTAACGTCAGTTGATATTAGTCGCTAAGCCTAGTCAGATGCCTTATGGCCGACTTATAGTTACGCTTTTACCAATCCGCATACTTAACTGCAATAGTACAATGTAGGTCCGCTTTAACGTTTTATACCGTACTGCGAAAGCTCGTCAATAGCGAACTATGGCCGCCTTAAGGGGCTCCCCGAATTTTTAAAGCGCATACTATCGCCACTTTTAGAAAAATCATAACTCGTTAAATAAAAGACCAATCAAAAATCTGATTGATGTAATTGTAGCTCTAGTTATGTGGTTTAGATACAATGTTTAAGCTCAATAAAACAGAGTTATCTGCAGTTACAGTTAGAAAAATTGCCAAAAATGGCCATATTTAGCAGTTTTTCTAAGTAACTACAGTAAACTACTTTTGAAACAATTGAAACGTACTAAATAAACTATAGAGCCTGTACTACAATAGAGTCTACCAGATTTTTGTTCTGTTTTTGTATTTAAGGAGTTATAATTATTTAAATAGAGTGGCGCTAGTGTGCGCGTCAAAAAATCGGGGAGCACCTTAAGATATTTTCTCACTGCACCGTGCCATTCCATGACCGTGCTAAGAACGTGTAATGCACGAAAAGCAACACTATACGCTCTAACTTTCTCATTGAACGGATTGGCAGCATTCCATCTCGCCCTTTTATAGAGCGAGAGCAAGCGAGAACGTATTTTGCCAGTGCCGACGCGCTCCTTGCGAAGCATGCTACGGTGTTGGTCGGTGATGGAACGGTCTAATGAGCAAGGTATCAATTTTCAAATTTTTTTTTCATGTCATGGTATGTAACCGTGTACTGGGCAAAGAGTTTCAATCGATCGTTCTTTACCTGCGGGCCTAAGATGCGCGCCTATTTGTCATTTATCGATAAATTTCAATTATCATTTAAAAAAAGGTTTTTAGTTATTTTGTTGTATTTATTAGTTTTAAAAAGCAAAAAGGATTGATATAAAAGTGAAAAATATGTGTCAAAACATGTTTAGGAAATAAAATTATTTTATCGACGCGATAAACGGTATCGGGGCGTGCATGTGAGGCTTACTGAAAGTAAAACTTCTTATTTACCTTTTTGGTGAACTTGTCTGTGAATATCTCGACGTAGGCCGCGGAGATGGCGCGCACGTACGAGCGCACGTTGTTGAACGTCACGCGGCCAGAGCCGATCGGGTATTTGTTCTTGTCAGTGTCTATGCCTGTAGACAAAATTAAGTTATATTAGTGTGAAATTGCGGAAACCTATAAATCATTTCAGAATGGGGAATGCCCAATATTTTGTTCTTAAAATTACCAAACTGTGGCTAACCTCGTCACGTGAGTTACGTGTTTTGTAATCTGTGCAAACAGTCGCGAGTTCTAAGCGATAGCCGTTCGTGCGGCATCAGAAATGAAAATCGCGTATGTTTTGTGTGTATACTTAGTAAAATAAGTAAAAAGCCTTCATAAAACCGACTAAAAACTAAGAGTAACGCATTTTTCTTTTTAGAAGAATGAGAGAAAGAGTCTATGATGTCAAGTTTACTTAAATTAACAGACTTCAAAAGAATTTGTTATTCCTAAATAGAAGACGAATGCTTAAGGTTTTTAATTAGTTTTTAAAGGCCGTTTTTTTCAGTTTTTAATTATTACTCATATCTCAAAACTACTGGACAGATTTTGATGAAATTTACACTGTACCCTAATTTAAATTATACCTTATTAAACTTAAAAAATCTCTAATATTTCTTATTCGAAAAATTCTGAGACAAACATACAAATTTTAACACGTGTTTAATAGATAAACATACTATAATTTTATCAAATTCTGATAACACATACATACAGGTCGAATTGATTACCCATCTAATAAAGTCCACTCACCAGCGTAGACGACGCCGGAGAAGAGGTCGTTCATGATGTTTGCGAGCGCGGAGGCGGAGAGCATGCCGTGCAGCGCGCCCACGAACACCGTGCGCGACGGCTCCAGCCGCACCGACCCGCCCACCACCCAGTTCGCGTCCGACACCGCCCAGGGGATCACTTGCACCTGCAACCAACGAGATACTATCGAACACAACGTTTAGGGGATCACCCGAGTTTGGATCCGAGAAAAAATAACTAGTCTTTGAAGTCGAATAACAATGATTTTATAACTTTTAAATTAACATCAATGAACAAAATTAAGTTGCTATTTGAATGAAAATATATCTCTGTTAATAATTGTACGTATTCAAGTATGTTTAAGTAGGTTTATTTTTGATTATTTATGCAAGTATATTAGTAGCTTGAAATTTATTTGTTGCTTTTATGTGTTATTTTACACCGCCTCAGTCGTTTCTGCTTTACCTAATAGTTGACTGGTAGAGAATGCTTTAAACATTAAGTCCGCCATTTGTACTTTAGTTTTGTTAGTGCAATTAAGAATAAAATATCTCAGTGCTAAACTATGAATAGCCTATTTAGTTGGTGATTTCTGTGTTTATCAACTTTCAAAGTGATTTATTTCAGTAAAAAGGAATGTCAAGATTGTTTACAATATTGGACTACCAAAAAGAAACTGATTTTAGAAGTCCACCCAGCCGATTTCGACTACGGTGGCCAATCAACTGCTGCCCGGCTGCGCGGAACATATAGTGCGCAAGTGTGTGCGCAAAGAAACAGACGCACTCTCCCTTTCACTCTCATAGCCCGATGAGACAGCAATCTGATACGACAGGAGAGAGATCAGGCGCGGATTCAGCTCTCCAAAAAGCTTGTAGGCACGCTACGCGTTTGTTTTTTTAATGAATTGCACTTTACCAAAATTAACCAGGGGAATGTAAATTTTATTTCTGACGCAAATTTAGAATAAAGTACATTTTTCTAGCGCAAAAAGGTGGTTACGCTGCTTACCAAACTATGATCAAAGGAACAAAGCGCGGACGCAGCGAGGGCTCAAAAAAAACGGTGTAATAATAACCTACGCTTAACAAGCCATGAACATTTCAAAACAATTTGGGGTATTCGACGCTTATTAAATCGTAACATAATAAACAGCAGCACTGTCGGTTTTCATAATGTTATGTGGTGGCTTGATTGGAAAGAGTGCTAGCCCGGTTAGCCAGAGGTTTCGGCTTCGGGTCCCGCACTTGCGCAATTTTTGGTTTTATAATGTATCTTATAAAAATGCAAAAATCACTGTGAGAGTGTCAAAAACTCGAATTTGAGATTTCGACGCCTATCAAATCATGAGCATGATAAAAATTTAAGCGCGAGCAAAGCGAGCGCCCAACAATTTAGTTATCGACTCGTATCAAACCGGAACCGACAAAAATAAAGCAAGATAATGATAAGAATTAGTGGCCGAGCGAAGTGAGAATGAGATACGATAAAGGGTCAGTGCACGCCAGGCGAAGGCGAAGGCGATAAAACTAAAATAGTTTAGCCCCAATTTAATTTTCAAAATCCAACTGAAAAAGTTAACGGTGCTACGATGCACGCTCGAGGAAAATTGCTATCTTTGTGAGTTTGAGCTGCCCCTTAATGCTTTAAGCTGACAAAATTCAGTCGACAACATAACAAGTGTTTGGTCCTCGTTTAAGTCTCAAGCGTCCAGCAGGGCCGACACAAGGCACCGGCTATGTTACTTAAAAAATGGAACATTCGTAAAGTGATGACTGGGTTATATTATTTAAGGTAATGTTTGTGCGAATCTGATGCCTATGCTATGTATCTGTCATCACCATTCGTCACTATCAGCCAAAGGACGTCCACTGCTGAACATAGGCCTCCCCCACGGCTATCCACAGCGACCGATCACCAGCAGTCTGCATCAAGGTTGATCCTGCGATCTTTACTTTCTTACGACCTTGTCGTCTGTCCATCGAAGGGTCTCCAATCTAGAACTTTCCTGCCCATCAGAGGCCCAACGGCCATCAGAGCGTGAGTAAACATCAGGCAACCTTTACCTCTTTAGTGCGCAGTTTGCGCGACACGACGCGGTAGTACCAGTCGCTCCCGTCTCTTCTAGACGCGTCTAGCAGCGCTCTCACTCTGCGCTCGCTCTCCAGCGTGACGTACGCGAAGCCGCGCGGGGACCCGCCCCCTGGCCCGCTAGATGGGCCCCCACACTCGCGCCCCGGCCACTCCACCCTGTAAGAAAAATAATGTTAGCAATATTCATTCAGATAAGATTAATGGATGTATACATTTAAAATCATTTAGGCCTAACTTGCGCAAACAAAAATGATTTTTTTACCAGATTTGGTTTTTATTTATTTCATGTTTATTGCATTGATTTGTATAACTAAACTTAACGACTTGTTAGATTTTCTGACCATAGGCTGTACAATTGGGACATACAGCAATCGGACAACCGGAGAGAGATCAGGCGCAAGACCAACGGCTCAACGTGCTTTTGCGAGGCACGGGGGTGAAACTCCGTCAACTTCTACCCAAAGAATTTCTGAACAGAAAAACCCAGTTTATATTTTTGGCCCGACCCGGGGATCGAATCCGGGACCGCTGCAGCGACGCTTTAAAGTGCGACCCTCTTACCGATGCGCCACCGAGGCATTGACCGTCTCGGTGACGCTCGGTTTATCGGTTTACCAACTACTGATATGTTTACCAACTCACTTCACAGGGTGGAACTGCCTCAACGAATACATCAGCGCGTGCTCCGTGATGTCATACGGCAACCCTCCAAGGAACACCGTGGGCGAGAAGCCGGCGGAGGGGTCCGTGCACCGCGCCGGTAGCACGCCGGCCCAGCGCGCCGGCACCACGCCCGTCCAACGCGACGAGTTCGAGTTCCGGTTTGGACCGTCCGACCCGCCCGATCCGCCTAGCACGCCGCCTGGAAAGAATCGTTTCATTAGCATTCAAATATCAGAAGCCAATTTTTTTGATGGTCGACTGTACCGGCCTTTAATTAAGCTGCACCTAGTATGTCCGCAACGAAAGGGCAACCGAAAAGACATTCTCAATTCTAAAGTCACTTTAAAATGAAGAAAAGTCTATGACTATGAATGAAAAATTGACAGTTTATTGCATCAAGAAAATGGTTTCGAAAGTTAAGGCACATACACATGCCCGTATAACGGATCAGTAGCTTGCATGCCAGTTACAGGCATATGGAAGTTTAGAAATTTACGTCCTTCATGCCTATTTTCATACTGCTAATAATTTTACATCCCCTGCGTCCCCTCCCTCGCACTACCGCGCGTAAACGTCAAACTATACATAGAAGTAGATGGCACGAGCAAGGAGCTGGCATACACGTGTGCCAGTAACAGACATGTGTATCGCCGCCTTTAGCTAAAATAGTTTAAGACCTCTGAAGATAGAAAAAGCCTCAAAGAAGTTCACCAACTAACCCGCCTTTGTTGGCACCTCTGCACGGTGGTGCATAGTTGCTAACACCTAGCAATTATGACTTCTAAACAGCTACTTATGGACGCGTAGGTTCCGTAGTCTGTTTCCATAGTAGTTTAATAGCGTTTAAAATGAAGGTACTTACAAAAAGAAGCACGCCGCGGTAGCAGGCGGTCCTCCCTAGACGGCGCAGGGCGCGCCTGCTCGGGGGGCCAGGGCGGGTCCACCTGCAACAACCACACTGTCAGCCACCTCTACAGCACTGCTCCAGCCACAGAGGACTCATGTTGACAATATATACAGATAACTGAATGTTGAAATCACCTGCGGGGACTTGAGCGGATACCAGTAAAATAACTATCGGGTGATGTAATGTTTAGGTTAAATGTGAATGATACTAATGTCTGCCTATAGGCGAACGAAAAAAATAGAGGAATTTTAACGATTTTATAGTAACAAATTCCATTTCAAAAAGGAGATCAAAGCATCTGGTTCTTAAGTAGGTTGCCCGGCGATTGAGGCACTAAAGGTATATGAACCTATCGAAAGCTTCACACAAATAACTAGATTGTGCAAAAGGCTGTCCTATGAAAAGAAATAATATGTTAATAAGGTGTGTTGTTGCAGTTGCATTTCTACAAATTAAATTTATGTAATCGTTTGTGTAGTGACAATAAACAAAATTCATAAATACAGGCCGTTTTTCAAAAAATGTATACTACTCCAAACAAAATAAGGGCCACGAGGCATTTTGTCTGTACCATGAAAATAATAAAACCAATATATATATATTTTCTCCATAACGAAAACTTGTTTTTACCGTGTAGACCAATAAATTTATTCCAATAATATTGATTAAGAAGTTTATTTGCTTTTGAAAGAAAAAACACATTTAAGGTTAAAAATAAAAACAATGTGAAGTTACTGAAAACAAAAGAAAATACTCCATGCTCATCTTTTAGTAACGGGTATGCCCCCCTCGTTTCGCTACGCACTCCTGAAGCTTGGAGTGCATGCTCTCAATCAAATGCCTGATATTTTCCATTGGAATCTTTCCCAGGCCCTTTTAACAGCGTTGGTGAGTTGCTGTTGGTTGTGGATTTCCTTATCACCGTCTCTAACTCTTCGTTTCAACTGATCCCACATGTGCTCTATTGGATTTAAGTCCGGACTGTTCGCCGGCCACGGCAAGACTTGAATTTGAGAGGATTCCAGTACAAACCGAGTCGCTTGAGCCGTGTGTGCGAGCATTGTCTTGCATCAAGATGAATCCAGGACCCGCTCGCTGGGCAAATGGGATCACATGTGGTCTGACAACTTCCTCAATATACCGCTGAGCAGTAACAGTACCCTCATCAAAAAAAGCGAGCTCAGTTTTGCCGTGTAAGCTTATCCCGCCCCAAATCATTACATTTGGACCACCAAAACGGTCGACTTCATGGATGCAGGCTTCTGAAAATCTCTCGCCGCGTCTTCTCCATACGCCGATCGTCGTTAAAAAAAATAACTTTGCATTCGTCTGTGAAGAGCACCATACCCCATTGGTTTATGTCCCAGTCCAAATGTTGACGGGAAAATCTTAAACGATTTGCACGATGATTTCTGGTTGATGGAACACGGACAACTCGCCTTCTTGATGCCTGCTGGTCTTCATGCAATCGATTACGAATAGTTTGGTCACTGACACGAGTACCCGTTGTGAGCCGGAAACGATTTTGCAGCTTGCGGGCCGTCGTTGTGCGATCTCGGCGCGCACTTAATCGAATGTAACGATCCTCTTGAGCTGTTGTAATGCGAACTCTGCCCGAACCAGGTCTTCTAACACTGCCGTTCTCTTGGAAACGTTTTCATAGATTTTGAATAGCTCTTCGAGAAAATCCCAATTCCAAACCCACAGATCGCTGCGAATGACTTTCAATCATTGTAACGGCTCTGGTTGCTGTCAGCGAGTCCATATGACGCCTGCGTGCTTGTGGCATATTGCAAAAGATGTTTCTGACTCGA
Organism: Pyrausta purpuralis; assembly: GCA_963924145.1. Classification (NCBI taxonomy): domain Eukaryota; kingdom Metazoa; phylum Arthropoda; class Insecta; order Lepidoptera; family Crambidae; genus Pyrausta; species Pyrausta purpuralis. The sequence goes on from OZ001643.1 coordinate 30,616,432, forward strand.
GATATCAATGAACTCTGATAATTTCTAATAAACCAAGAAGCTAAGGAAAGCAAAACGTCAAAGAAAATGGAATCAAAATTTTCAAAAAGAATTTGAAATCAAATTTTATTTAAAATTGTTGCCAGCATTAGATGAATACTACAATATTAAAAAGTTTAGGTATCAAAGAGTTAGTATACTCAATATTTTACTACTTCCAATATGTATATGTTTAATAATTTACACCAAAATGAAAAAAAAACCTCATGGTACTTATTTTGTTTTGACAAGTATATTTTATTTATGCAAGTTTATAACAGAAAACCTCTTCACAAATTTCTAAAAAAAATCAAAACGAATGGGGAATCTCGCACCCTCGCGCGTATCTACGAAATACTACGCCGTAGCTAGTAAGCTACGAAGAGGCGATCTGGTGTTGTGAGTTTTGACTCGCTCGCTTGTATCGCAATAATAAATTGATTTCGCTTGTTTTTTCCAACACCCTGTATGTTAGTTATATATATATACATTGTTATATAATAAATTAATCGTACCTACTTGAAGAAAAGCGAACTTACCGTGTTATCAAGCGCGTCGTACCCGATAGCGGTGTGCGCAGGAGTGCGGCTGCCGTTTCCCGGCATCGCCATGGCCTTCTGAAACAAATCACACATTAGAAAATGATTCAAAAGTAGGTAAATTGTTTAATTTTCATGTATTAAGTCTGATAGTACAATCCATTAGACCCCTTGCACACTGCAACTTCGATGCAGTCGCAAATTGTCATCCTTTACACACTTGCGCTACTTTTAACATAGATGCTGTCGCACGTTAATATTGATGCAGAAGCGCGTCAATATACAGATGCTTGTATGATCGATGTATCGATGCATAAAGTAGCTCAAATGTGTAAAGGTTGACAATTTGCGACTGCATCGATGTTCCATCGCGCCAGCATTGCTATATGCAATAGGCTGCTAAAAGTCGCAGTGTATAAGGTGTTAGTTTAGTAGTAACATAAGTGTCCACAAAAAGATCTACAATAGGCTTTACTCTGCTATATGATGTCCATATATTTATCATCTATCACTCATGATAGCATGCTACGAGAAAGTTGCGTTATGCGCAAAGTTAAGCTTTAAGGATATATCCAAAAGTTTTTGAAACAAATTGTGTAGAAGGCTATGAAGTTACAATTAGATCAGTCTTAAAAGCACATAGAAACCTGTAAAACTAACTAGGCCACTTATCGAAACCGTTTAGCCAAACAAGCGAAAGAATTTTAAATTGGGCAAAGTTATGGTTTCAATTTAGTGAATGTGTTAAGCCGAAATGAGACTTACCAAAGAGGTCGCAAGGTCCATTATGACTTGTCCGGAGTCCTCCCAACCGCCGGGCCGGGCGCTTTCGCTGCAAGTAGGGGAAATTGGTAAATCTTACGGAATGTGTCCACGGTGACTAAATAGGGGTGCAAGAGCAAACATTAAAATTAGATTAATTTTCATGTATGCTTTGCCTATGTCAATAAGCAGGTAAGGCATGATGCTTAAATTACTGAGACGCGTGTAATAACATTTATCAAATGCGGCAGCTCGTTAAAATAACGCCAACTACCAAATTTGTCAATATAAAAGACACTCTTGACTACGACACGCGTGACAATCGGATACCTACTCTTACAAAACATTTGTAGCTTTAAAAAAGTCAAGTAAAATAAGTTTTTTTAAACTTGCTCAGGGAGGCAGCATGTCTACAATAGCCAAGCAAGACTATTCTCAGTTTGTCAAAATGGAGCCCTTCAATTAGGAGCACTCATCTTAATTTATGAAGGGAGGCTAATTCAGTAGGTAGTGCGTTAAGTTTCGATTCAATAACTATCTTTGAATAAATAAAGTATAGAGTTTTAGTCCAAAATGGGTAGGAAGTATAGCCATAGGTGAAAAAACATTTCGTAAAACGATGTATCTTGTACTATTCTAGTACCTAGCCGAATCCCCCGGCTTCCTCCCGCACATTTAACTAGCGTTAATGACATTACCGTACACGGCACGCTACTTAGGTGAAGATGCCGCTTTTACGGACGCTTTTAATGTTAATTTTATTATATTACATGAAAAAGCTAGGCAATTTGGACATCTTTTTGGTAGGACTTCTAAGAGAATCTAGGCAGGCTGAAGATTCATGAAACTAATCTTAAGGAAGCAAGGTATTTTTTTTTTTAAATTTTTATTATATATTTATTCATACTGCATTTATCGAATCAATTTTAAATTGTATTAATTTATCTAGCGTGAACCGGACTGGCAAGCCACTAAATACAACACCTGAAGAGGTATGATCCTTCATGGTGTATCCATCCTTCATGTCATGAAGTGGCTCGACAGCAAGCCTAATCAAATAGCATCTACAGAGTCGGCAGTGCAGCCTCTTGAAACATGCCGACGCTGGAGGAAGGGAGCTTTTTTCTAGATATAAATAAATAAATAAATATCCTTTCCTTTGGACATTTCCACACATCGCCATCCAGCCCCAAAGTAAGCTACTCAAAGCTTGTGTTATGGGTGCCAGACAACGGATATAATACTTAAATACTTTTTTTTTTTGTAAATACATACATGATATACATAGAAAATACCCAGACCAATACAAACAGACATGTTCATGCACACAAATGTTTGTATTGTGCGGGGATCGAACCCGCACCCGCTGCGTAGTAGGCGATTTCTCGACCACTACACCAGACGGGTCGTCAACATATACAACAATATTTTTTTCCAAATCGGGTCCAGTGGGGAAACTCCAGCTTTATAATATTAGTAAAGATATTGAGTACAGAACATGTTTGCGTATCCAGAGCCAAAACGAATCATCGTAATAGACAGGTATTTTAAGAATTTATCGCAAATAGAGCAAAGGAAATGCGCCGAAGACAAACGGTGCATTAGACTTTTATAGTCTGTTTTAAAATATTCGGTGGAATCTCGTAAAATGGAAATTGGAAAAGTGCGGTCTTATTGAAAGGACTAGATTTGATGATGGAGCTCAGGTTAACTTTGATAAGTGCAAACGTAAAAACCGAATCCAATTACGTCGAAGTTTCATGAGCGCTTTAAAAAGAAAACTCCAATGGATCGTCAAAACATACCTTAATACATCAGCCTAACCTAAAAACAAAATGTCGATAAAAAAATATTTATTTAAGTGTATATCTGGAGTACGTGACCGCGAAACGTGGACCTTGACCAAGAAAGATAGGGAGAGACTGAAGGCGTTTGAGATGTGGTGCTGGAGGAGGATAGAAAGAATCAGCTGGACGGAGTAAAAAACGAATGAAGAAGACTAACATGGTAAAGAAAAATAGAACTAATGGAAACAATAGAAAGCAGAAGAGGAAAAATGTTGGGACACTTGATACGACACAATTTCATCAGAACTATAATAGAAGGAAAAAGGAAGAGGAAGACCAAGAATAAGCTGTATGTATCAAACAATCTGTATGATCAAGAGAAGGGAGGAAAAGCGTAAAGAATGAAAAAAAACACCGACAAGAGCCTAGCTCTCAACTTAGATTATGATGATGAAACATTTATTAATAGGATTATGAACAATACAATATATAGAGGCTCAAGTGATTTTGGCTGTTAATTCGGTTGAACTTGCGATAGAACGCCCCTAATGCCGGTTCGTTTGAGTATGGCCTTGCTGGGAAAGCTTGAGACCAGGCAAGCGCTATCTCGGGATCTAAGAGTGCATGCGAAGAGTACGTACATACGTGGTAGGTCTCTGGCGCCTAACCACTTTTAAACTAAAATCGCATGAACGCACTACACCAAATCGACGTCACTTCAAACAATATATGCAAACGTACAAGCGATTTTGGTATGAAAGTGGTTCGGTGGCGGCGACCTCTCGGTCGGTACAGCTACCGCTTACCTGTAGCTGGCGAAAGCGCGCGGGTGCCGCGGCGGGAAGCAGGCCGCCGGCACGAACGAGCGCGGCGTGTGCGCCACCTCCGGGCTGCCCGGCTCCTCCCAGCGCCACTCGCTGTCCGACGCGCCGTTCTCCTATGAGCAAAGAAGTAAAGTTAATACAACAGATTCAATACCTTCACCAGATTCAAAGTCTGAACGATGATACTTAATTTTAGAAGGCTCTCTTCATCGTTGACACTTGACACTAAATCGGAATTGGTGCCCAACGTGTAGATGTAGTAATAACAAATGAAGGACTTAGTATTTTTTTTCAAGTAATCGGTTAAGATTATCGGAAAGTTAAATGACCAGAAGAAACAACTATCAACCGCGAAAACTTTCGAAGACTACCTACGTTGGCGCCCAACATGTTAGCAATTATATCGGGTAGTGTGCACAATAGAAACTGAAAAGTACCATTTAAAAGTTTTACCTGTCGCAGCCAAAAACTTACGCATAATTCAGTTTTTATGATCAAAATGTGACGTCAAAAATATTTCAGCCACGTTTTAAAAATTACTAGAAACAGCAGGATATGGTAATATACGAATATGCGATAGCTTAACCCAAGAGAACAAAGATCATTATGTAGGCTACTATTTTAACACTACGCATCCGGAATCGTGAAGATTAACTGCGCGTACCCGGGAAGCGCTGTAAAATAGCGGGAAATAGTCTATCTCGAGCCACTTGAAAAATCTTCGCTCATAACAGTATCAATATTTGATTTGGCAAGGTTCGCGGCGACCGGCGCGGATAATCGAGCCTTCAAACATATCCACAACGCTTACATGGCCCGAACAGAACGTATCCGAAAGCCAAGAGGCATGAAAATCACGCCAAGTTTGTGTATGATACAATGCCAATGAGTTCCGTAGCCAGAACCGATTAAACTGGAGTAATAATTTTTAGAATTTAAAGATGGAAATAAGCTTATAAATATTTTCTCTACAATTTAGATCCGTCTCCGCAATCGTTAGCGTACCCATAGTATCGAGTATCGCAGGAGAAGAAACATACCTACAATTGTAGCTACGACACTATATGCCAGTCCTTGATCTTATTTAATATGGCCACCAGGTCGTACAAAAAACAAGAACGATAATATACATGCGAAATACCAATCGAGAAAAAACGAAAATAAAAGTAAACTACTCTTACTACAGCAGAGTTCAGTTTTAACATACGCTACGGATCCCTAAATCTCTGCATCTGTATCAAAGATAGTTTTCCAGCTCGCGGGGCGCGCGATTAAGGCAGACAGTACATGCAGCCTTGGCATGGGCCTACACAAATAATATTAAATTGCCAGGCGGATGCCAATAGCCGGCAATACGCGGCCAGGCGTCTGCCAAGTGTGCAATTGCATACTTATTCTATACAATGTTAGGATTTCGGGATCTCTCGACTTTCAAGGGTCGCTTGGCAAGAAAAGAGACGTCGCGTTTATTTATTACGGCCATTAATATTGCAATATTTTTTAAAGTTAATTCTAAGAACGATTTATGGGGAAGGGGTGAAGTGCAATAATTGAGACAGCGATGTCGGCCGCGCTACTTTTATAGTTTTTCGTCTAGGACAAACATTAATGCCGTCTAAACAAATTTCGAATTGTGCTAAGCTATGAATGCAACTAAAACCAGATTTTGCAAACACCTAAATATATAAATAACAGGATAGTATATAAAAAATATGAAAATATGTACTGAAAACTGTCTAAAAATTTGACTACATACTAAAACTGCCACAAATTGCTGTACCTTTCGATGTGTTTGCAATTTAGTGTGTGGGTAATTAATCTATTACCAAATCAGCTTGAAATGCAACGAACCTAGCCCTACATTTCAGCCGCAAAGCCTACCCCTACACCTCGCAACCAAACCGCAAACAAAGACCTAAAAACCATTCTAACATCCCAAACTAACAGTGCACACTGTTAAACTAACATCCCTGAGAGCAGCTAATGCAAACGCAGTAGAGCGACAATAGCGGCCGGCATTTGGCACGGCCCGCGTATTACCGTTGGCACCCGCACCCATCACCGGATGTCGTATGCTACGTTATGAACGGACAATAAAACCTTACAGCGTGCTTAACTTTTGATTTACATTTGCATTTTTTTTACTTGAGAAGTGCTAGTTGGCGCCCAACGTGTCAATATCATGATTGCAAAGTTGTATTCAACTTATGTACTCACCATAATGTAAAAATACCCAAACTAAATCTCATATTTTATGGCACACAAGTAAATTAGCTACTGAGTAATAATTTTGTTCGGTAAATATCTGAACGTTCGGCCAAAAGGCGAACATTCACAAGTCAATAAAATGCTACCACACGATTTATCACTACACTACAAAGCAATCTACGAAATTGCTAAAACAAAGCAAGTATCCCAATGAAGACGTTACAAACCAACAAAGCTAAATTAAATTACACCAAAACTACAAATTCGATGGCCCGTGGAGTAAAGACAAATATAGTTAATCTTAATGCAATGGGGATTTTCTTAGGAATCTAGCCAATAGTTGCGGGTAATGTAAAACAATTGAATGCGGAAACCGGCACTTAGTATTAAAATTTACTACGAAAATTGTTTCGGAACAATTTTAAAGCTAAGAAAAATTTGGCGCCCAACATGTTGAAAATATAAATCTTGCGAATTCCGTTACAAGATTTATAAGTTACGCTATGGGCAATGAATTGTTACGAGAAAATGGTTTGGGATTTAAATCCGTTTAAAATATACCTTCTCGCATTTAATTTATAGTACGCCTGCATACATTAATAGGCTATATAGGCTGATAAATAAGTAGCAACCGGAGATGGAAAGTAAAAATAACTAATGTGATAACCTACCCGCAAGACTAACGACAAACTAATTTCAATGCTGTACAAACAAATACTAAATAAAAAAGCGTCGAAATCCGTCGTATGGTTTAGGCTAACTTAAACACGAAAACAACTAACAAGGCACAAGATAGATTAACAGTAACAGAAAAACTTGAAAAAAATATTTTCAATCTCAGGCTACATATTTCGGCACAACTTTTATAAATGGCTATGAAAAATACCGGATCCTGTAGTGAGGATTTTACAGCAAAAACGGGATTGGCAGTTTTACGTTGTACGTTGAATATTAAAAGTAAAACAGTGCAAGGTAAAATTACAACGCCTAAAATCCACCTATAAAATGCGATGCAACTACATGAAACACTAAAACAAGTTTAAAATTTGCAATGGAATAACGAAAACAGATTACTTTCCACAATTTTCAATGGGTTAATTTGTAATAGAAAAACGGAGAGTCCGGTTACAAAAAAAAATACTACCTTACTTATGCACACTTAAAAATGGATTCCTAGCAGAACAAACGATACGAACGATATAAAAATGTGGGTACTTACATTATTCGGACGGTGGTTGTTCCCCGGAGGCTGTGCAGCCTCCGCCAGATGAGAGCTAAGTCCATAGTAGTTCTCTAACAACCGCTGGCTGTCGCTGGGGCCGCCGCCTCCGCGGCTCGTGTCCTGGAACGAAGAAATAAGTTACAATACACGCAAAAAAGATGCATGGAAGAAAGTTACTATAGGGAGGGTAGATTTTCGATACGAAACTAGCAAAATCCGGACAGGGTAAAAGTAAGAAATGAAACTAGCGGTACCGCAAGTGAGCAGAGGATTACCCAAATAGATCTGATAAGCATGTTTTAACCGTTTTCCAGAATCACTACACATTACACATTTGATAGGGAACGAGGGTAGGTATTACTAAAAAAAGAAAATGGACAGTTTTTGTTTGCTCAAACTAATTCTTTGTAAAAAAAAACTTAGCAAATAAAAAATGGGTAGAACAATTTCTACACCTAGAAAAGGTCATGGCCTAGGTGTTATAAAATAGTACTGTAACTTTGATACTCTGAGCTGGAAATCGAAAACTCTGTTCGAGACGAGGGTATTTTTAAAATTTGAAAAAGTGAAATCGACGCGCGATATGATTCTCATGAACATAGCAAAACGAAACACCAGTGCACGGAAACCATAAAAAACTCTTACCTGATGCAAGAGCGGCATAGGTGCCGCAAAAGTTTTCCAAGTTTCGTGTAGTCTCGACGCTCGGCCAGAGTAACCGCTTGACTGTTCGCGCGGCGACGGCGCAAAAACGACTGAGCTCGGTACTGCGCGCCACAAAGCACGAAGCCGAGCCTACCCCCTCCCTGCGTCACTCCCATTCCACCCACCGTAACTACGCAAGTCATTTCACTACTCTTTACACTTCTTAAAATTCAGGTAAATTTATTTTAAACCTTTTTGAGTTCCTAAATAATTTGTAGTGAATTTTAAGATTTTTAAAACTTAACTCATATGTTTTTACACTTTGAATGTTTGCTGAAAAACTTTTGAAAAACTATTTGCAAACCGGAAACACGTGAATATAGACGCAGGTGTTTTCGTATGCGCGTCGGTTGTCACGTGTTTCCGCCCATTGAAAAAAGTTTTGCGTAGTATTTTGAAGCGGAAACGGAAAGTCAAGTACGTATTCGAATTATTGGCGCTACGTATTTGATTTATTTTAGCGGATGTACGTAGTTTGTCGATACTTGTAATTTAAATACTTCTACTTGATGTTTCTACACAACTGGGTTTTGTTATCATCAGCATTAAAAAATAGAACAAATTTTAAATAAAAATAGGTGTCTAAATTGAAAAGACGAAAGATTTTTATTACCAATTTATTAAAACGTTAACACATGAGTTGTAGTTGTTAGTATATAAAAAATGCTCTTATACTCAAGCCGGGTTATGTTATTAAAAGTTTACATGTATTCTTATTCTATACAGTTAAATACACCAAACTTTATTAAATCAACAACCTAGCATTACGACTATAAACAAAAAAACACAGCACATAAATCTTATCATGATACATAAGGCTGTTATGATAGTATTGCTTTACTTTTACTTAATGTATTCCCTAATAAGATTGGTGTTTTTATTAATGCTAAATAATATACAGCTTGATTCAGTCGTGGTCATCTAATTAGGTACTTTATCAAGAAAAAAGTAATTTGAAGGTCTTCTGTCGACACCTATATTGTTTTTTAAGTCACGAAGCTTTAAGTTTTTTTTTTTTATGATATGAATTGGTCAAAAGAAATTTCTACTTGCTATCATTTTTTCCCATGAAAACTACATCGTAATTTCTAAAACTGTTAGCTACAAGTTTCCTACAAGCTTCGATTCGCCTATTAACTTCAGCCTTAACCAAAGCAGAACGTTAAAAAGGATTTCTTTTTTTGAGAATGTGACCATCCTGCTGTCAGACTTTATAAGCCTCTTCTTACCAGGAGCATTACAAAATGGCGGTACAAAATTGGCCCACAAACAGACCAGAATTAATTAAGAATTTTTTGAGCACTTATGGTACAAAGTAAAGATGAAAGTTAAAACTAAACGAACCGGCACTCAAACTCAACCTCTACGTCAGATTCATAGTGGTGTAGAATACTCTTTTTATTAAAGACATGCAATAATTAATAACATCAATGCATCGCCGTTGTCAAATGGTTTAACCCACTATGGTAACCACACTGGTTATTAAAAATGAGTTATTTATGATCAATATTATTTTAACACTAATTGCATTATTTAAATCATTATTATTTTATTAAAAAAAAAAACTCTTGTCCCTAATTAGTAGGCCAGCCATAAAACAGCATGAAACAGTCCTTTCATTTTCCTTGCTACCATTTTTTTCCCATGAAGACTACACTGGCACTGACCTGTAGTCTTCATGGGAAAAAGATTGATAGCCAGAAGGAATTTCTTTTCTGAGCAATCAATATTTAAAACAGATGTTCATTTACTTGTTCATAATGATAAAACTTGAAAACTTCGTGATTTAAAACATTTATCAGTGTTGAGGGAAGCCTTTGCTTATTTTTTTGATAGTGTTCCTAATTACGTGACCATTCAATGTACAATCGGTACATTTAATTATGGATATTGTAATTATTTCTTACTACGGTGAGATTGTAATAGATAAACGTTGTAATTATATTGCCATTTTGTTATATAATGAAATCATAGGTGTAGTATAATCACAACATGGTATAATGCATGGTATGCATATGCATTTGGTATTAAACAGATTTTTCTCATGAACTGCATAAGCATAAGCTATAATATTGCTTTTTATTTAAATACATTTTAAAATATAAACCATTCATATATATTATTATCACTTTTGTCTAACAATAGCTTGGCAGTGTATGTACATTTCTTAGACTACGTTTTTTAAGATTACAAATTATAGAGGGCTCAACAAGTGCCATTAAAAAGTCCAAGCAGAAGCTTACAATATTTGTAAAAAAAACTTTATCTCATACCAAACTATTTCAAATCTATTATTTTAAGAATAAACCTACGACGAGTTAAGATAGGTAACTCAGCGTATAAAAGTGCAATATAAATATTTAATGGGATCAAAAACTTTGACTAAATACGAGTAAATTACTATTTTGGACGCTGGCACTAATGAAGGAATCGTGCGCGACGACAGCCGAACAAACTATTGGCGGTCGTTGAAAATACAAATGGCTGGCTATCATTAAAAAAGGTAATTTAACGAAATTTATTTCAATGAAATATTATTCCATTCAATTAAGTTAAACTACATTGTCGATTTTTACTTATTAATAAAATGCAATGCACTGATATATCAATTTTGTACTAAATTGCTAGAGATATTGTGATAGACATCGTCCAACGGTTTTTCTTTTAGTCACACAGCGAGCAGAGGTGGAATTGTGTAAAGCAATCGTATTCATTTGACAGTTCATAACGTACGGTATGATCTGTCAAACGCTTTGTTCTTTGCCGTTTGACAGATCATACCGTCCGTTTTGAACTGTCAAACGAATACGATTGCTTGCCACAATTCCAACTCAGGTAATTTTACCTGAATTGTCAAGTAGTCTTGTTCTTATTCGGACACTGAACAGAGCGCTCCGTACTAGTACAATCGTTAAAAGGAACTAGTTCGGTCTTCTATTACTATTAGTTCAAAGTTCACCGATTACTCGGGCATAAGTCGTCATGACGTACACAGACAATATGGTCGTACGTACGTGTCCTTCAATCTAGTACATCTTCTATCGCACTCAAGCACACAGTAACTAGTACATCTTCCGTCACGCTCAGGCACACGCGTATGTAAGTTCAGTACGAGTTGAAAACTCGCTCTGCTTTGACATTCGTAATTATTCGTTCTGACTCTACTCTCGCGAGCCAATTTGAACTATAGACATACAAGATTTGCTTATCTGAACTGTACTAAAGACCAATTTGACCAGAAGAGAATAGTTCGTTTTCGGTCACATCATTGAACTAGTTCCTAATAGTACATGTACTACACAAGCCTATTGTCTAGTAGTCACGACTGTTATTCGAAGCGCCTGGAAGTAGGTAATGAAATTCATGAGAAAAATATCATCATTTCTTCTTCTCAAAATTTACGCTTCTAAGTTTATTAGAGGCACTGGCGGCAACAGCAGTCTCTGGAATGACTTCCACTTACATAAGCATAGAATTAAGTTGGAGTTTTTTGTATGATCCACCTCTAGTCTTCTTAATCGGACTCGGAGCGTTCCGAACTAGTACAGTCGTTCAAAGGAACAAGTTCGGTCTTTTAGTACTCTCATTTCAATAGTTCACCGATTACTCTGACATCAGTAGTCCGTCGTACACAGCGCATTTGGTCGTACGTACGTGTCGTTCAATTTAGTACATCTTCTATCACGCTCTGGCACACGCGTCTGTGTCGTTTTCGCTTTACTAGTTAATTTTCCGTCACACTCACGCACACGCGTCTGTCTCGTTCTCGCTTAATCTAGTACATCTTCCATCACGCTCATGCACACGCCTTTGTAATCTTTCAACTCACTCGTGACTCTCGGAATTATTCATTCTTACTCGGCTCTCGCGAGTTTAACTGGACTATAGACACACAAGATTTGCTTAAATGAACTGTAATAAAGATCGATTTGAAAGACTAGAACTGTAAATAGTACATAGTTCATGTACTACACAAGCCTACCCACCTCAGTATTGATCTTTGGCGTTTTCAACTGTCACTTAGTTGGCCTGCTTCTGCGTCATGAGTAGTGTTTATAAATAAGAGTGTATAAGCGCTTATGATTTCCATCGTTGTAATGATATGATAGGTATATGAAAACCCAAAACTAACAGATGATAGTCAGTGTCGGAGAAACAATAGCAGTTAATCAGTTTCTCAGTCTTCAAGTCTTTAACTCTGACGATTTCCTGATAGTACCTATCGTTATAATTTGCTCTATTTCGTCGCTTGCTGTGATCAAGAGCTAAGGCCACGGACACTAGTTAATTTCTCAGTTATAGAGGGGCTAACCTTACAGACTTTAGCCATTGCCTTGGTCCTGGAGCCAAAATTACGGTTTCTTAGCTATGGAGCCAAAACTACAGATGTCCATTATCACAGTCTTGTGACACGAATAGCGGCGTGTGTATACGCCCCAGTCTTGTCACGTAAGGTGCTCGTAGCGCTGTGTTAGCAGCGCTTTGGTAATGAAACCGAAGTTAGTTTAGTTAGGTAGTTAGGTGGCGTATATCACGAGCATCTCCGTGCTTCGGAAGGCACATATATTAATCGTTAAGCCTACTTAGAGCTTATAGGCGGCTTAATAACATCTGCAAACACCTTTTCACCAATCCCCACTGAACCCGCGTGGTGGAGTATGGTTCAAACTGCCTCATAGTTGAGGTAAGTCCACCCAGCAGTGTGACATAACATTCTGATTTGACGTTACTTGTCAAGTAATACATAGGGCCTGGCACCTCGCTGGCGGGGAGTGAAAGTACTGTCTCATTCTTCTATAAATGTTAGTCTTGCAACTCGAACAGCGGCGCAAGTATAAAGTCCGGCTTGTCGCGCGGCGGAGGGAACAGCAGGCCACGTTCGTCTGCGAGAGCCCGGCACCTTGCTGTCTCGAAGTGAACGTAGCCTGTCTCATCTTATATATAAAATTCTCGTGTCACAATGTTCGTTCCCGTACTCCTCCGAAACGGCATGACCGATTCTCATGAAATTTGGTGAGCATATTGAGTAGTTCTGAGAATCGGCCAACATCTATTTTTCATACCCCTTAGTGATTGAGTGAGGGTTGTCCCCTTAAACATTTTTTCTTAATTACGTGGCTGGGCGAGACGTTGCCGGGGCGGGACGGTGCTAGGGGCGAAGCAAAGTCCGCTAGTATATATATATAAATGTTAGTCTTGCAAGCCGAAGAGCGGCGCGAGTATGAAGCCCGGCTTGTCGCGCGGCGGCGCGGGCAGCAGGCCGCGCTCGTCGGCGAAGGCGCGCGGCAGGCGCAGCACCCAGTACGCGGAGCCCGACAGCTTGCTGGCCGCGGCCCCCGCCGGCAGCGGCGTGAACACCGGCCCGCCCGGGACCGGCTGGACCTGGAATCGAGACCGGTTTTGGGTTAGGTAAATTGTTTATGTAATGCAAATTTTTAAGGGGTATTTTATATAATAGATAAGTAATTGAAAATGTGTTCTTATGTTTAAACTACAAAATATAAATTTGTTTGTGTATTTATTTACTAATTATATACTAAAAGGTGGTAATGTGATAACATCGCAATGACAAAATTACTGAAGAGATTGTGTTGGTTTGAAAATTTTAAAGATTCAGTCGATGATGCCGACACCGTATGAAGTGTGTCTGTGGGTTCACTTGCATGTAAAAATAGCAATTACCTTAAGGTCAAGCATGATGTTTAGAACGCTTTGGATGTGACCACGGTTAGAGAGATAAAGAGAGTACGGCGCGTGATGGGAACATGTATGTCTAGATAACCCATATGATAGAACTTTGGGTCCGTGCCTGTATTCTCCTCATGTATTATTATATGTATGTTATTACCTGAGGATCAAGCGTGCAGACGTGCACGGGCGTTTTGGTTATGGCATCTTTTTGGCGTCAGGCATGAATGATTGCTATCTACCTTAATACTTCAACACCCGAGCGGTCGCATGAGACCCCATAACAATAGAATATCTACTGTGTCTCGTTCACATACGCTTGAGGGAACAGCCTTGCACCTTAGGATCTAATGTAACAAGTACTGGTACTTTCGGCGTGACAACAGTATACTCACCAGGGACACGCGGCTCGCAGTGGCAAGTCTGTGGCGAGACATCTATACGATAGTACCTTACTTATGATCTATCGTAACGTGCACGGGCTCTTTCGATGCGGTACGTATGTTACCTAACGGTTGAGTATCGTGTCTTCTGGTAAGACAGTATCTCAAGCGAGGGAATAGCGAGATGCAGTAAACGCGAAGATCAAAATTCATTTTATATGTTTGTAATAATTAAATAATTGATTTTTTCAACTTTTATATGTTATCATTATTTACTGTATTCTTGGCAAATAAATGCTTGAGTTTGAGTGCGCGGTCTACGTGCTAGTATCAGGCGTGACATATCAGTTTTTGTAATATCGCATAACATCGCTTATAACATTCGTATAAACAAACATCTTAATTATACAGGGTGTGGTTTTAGTCAGCGACGACCAACTCATTGGTGGTTGTACAAACGATACTGATGCCAAAAAAAATATAAAAAATATTCTTTTATAATCAACACACGGGATTTAATGCAACGATACACTTATTTATAAGGTAAATTGGAAAAGTTACACGTTCTAGTGGGTATTCACAGAACACCACCATTTCAACGAATGCCTCGATACAGTCAGCCACATTAAATACTCACACGGTGATAAACATGTCAGATGCTACATTGGATATGGCTATGCAGAGTGTGTTGGCAAAAGGTATGAATTTTGCATTAACACCGAAGAAGGTTCCTTATAAGAAAATAATCTGTGGAGTGGAGGAGACTATCATCCGCAACAAGATTCCACCGACTGATGCAGATATTCTGAGGCAAGATGTGGCGGTGATTTTGCGAAAGTCTAGGTTGTCTAAGAGTAATGTAACTACGGAAGAACGAGAAGCACTTAGTGACCTGTGTGAAAACCAAGATATCCTGGTACTGAAGGCTGATAAGGGTAACTCTACCGTGGTTATGAACACCCAAGATTACGACACTAAAATAAGGAATATGCTTGCTGACACAACTGTTTATAAGCCAGTGAATTATAACCCTACGGCCAGAGTGACACGACGGATTCGTGCCTTAATCTACCGAGAGCTTTTTACAGAAGATGTTTACAATAGTCTTCATAAGCCAAAAAATGTACAGTCACCAAAACAATATGGTTTGCCGAAAATACACAAACAAAACGTGCTACTTAGACCAATAGTAAGCCAGATAGATTCACCTACATATAGCTTGGCAAAACACGTAGCTGGAGTGTTGCAACCATTAGTTGGCAAAAAACATCGTCGTATGTGAAGGACTCGCTGCATTTTATAGAACTGGTTAAGAATATCACAATGGAACCTGGTGATATAATGGTTAGTTTTGATGTTGAGTCACTGTTCACTTATGTGCCATTAAAGGATTGCCTGGAAGTTATCAAGGATAGACTGTTTGATAATGAACTACCTAGTGAGTATATTGTTCTATTGGAAAATTGTTTGGACGGCAACTATCTCTTATATCGTGACAAATACTACCTCCAGATCGATGGTGTAGCTATGGAAAGTCCTGTAGCACCAGTGATTGCCAACATCTGGATGGAACATTTTGAAGAACGAGCATTAGCGAGCGGTCCTGATATCGTAAAGATCTGGAGGAGATATGTTGATGATATATTTTGTATAATAAACGGAAGCCAACAGGAAGTGGAACAATATCTACAACTTTTGCACTCAATTCATCCAAAGATAAGGTTTACATATGAAATAGATCAAAACAGATCTATGGCTTTCCTCGATGTCAAAGTTACTGTGAGACCGGATGGAACTTTGTCCCACTCTGTATACCGAAAGCCAACTCATACGGATAGATATTTGCATGCTTCTTCTCATCATCATCCTCGTCATCTTCAATCAGTGGTTTCATCGTTGGTAAACAGAGCACACAGTTTATGTGGCGCTGAAAACCTGGAAGGTGAACTTAGCCATGTAACGGGGGTTCTAAAAAGGTAGGGTTAAAGTTTGATTAGAAGACAAATGGAGAAGAAGCCAAAGAGAGATAAACAACCGATGGTGAGCCGAGAACCTGATTTTCTGCCATACGTGAAAGGGATAACGGACAAAATTGGAACAGTACTTTACAAATACTCCATCAAGACTGTTTTTAGTCCGTTGTCCAAAGTAACGAATTACATATGCTCACCAAAGCACGTGATACCTCTGCAAACGCCGGGTGTCTATAAAATAGATTGCAGCTGTGGTAGTTCTTACATTGGACAAACGAAGCGAACAATCGCGGCAAGCGTCAAAGAATATATTGCAGCTGTTAAAAATCTACAGACGAATAAATCAGCGATAGCAGAACATCTGCTCAATGCAGGTGCAAATCACTGGATGGAACTACATGATCCAAAAATCCTCTCCACTGATCGATATTGCCATACTCGGTTAATACATGAAGCAATTGAAATTAAAAACATATTAATTTCAATCGGGATGATGGTTTTCACTTATCAACAGCTTGGAATCTAGTGATAACTAAGTGCAAATCGCGTGTTATGCCGTCCACACGAAAGCCAGATACTGTTAGTGCGTTTTGCAGAGCTGACTGTACTAGTGCAAATATTAAAAGTGTGCGGGTAGAAGAACTTAATACATTGCGCACCAGCAGACGACGCCGAGCTGCTGAGTCACTCCGGGACCATGACTCGTGTAACCGAGTCGAAACGTCGGGAAGGTAAATACGATGTTTACCTTATTAATAAGTGTATCGTTGCATTAAATCCCGTGTGTTGATTATAGTTAGGGAGGCGAGGTAGCTAAATGGCGTAATTCAACGGCGCCGGCGAGACCTATCAAAATCGAAAGATAAAATAATTTCGAAAAGATAAGCTCGTATGGTAAAAACCATTTTAGCGGTGGGTTTGGCGTGTACGGTTTTTCAAAAATGTAAAAAATAAACAGTTACTTGGGCATTTTCGAGCGCGTCAGACATTCATACTACGTATGCCCCAAGTGCCTCTGATAACAACGGTATACTAATCTGCCGGTTTGCGTGGTGGGGGTAGGCATATAAAGTAGTCAAAAATGCAAAAAAAAAACTTTACTCGAGCGCGTCAGATTTTCGGAAGGGGTGTTAAGTAGGCCTCAAGGAAGCTCCCTTTAAAAAAACTGACGATTTTGGCGTGACCATAAGTTACGATGAATTTTTGAAAATGCAAAAAATAAAAGTTTTTTTGAAATACTCGAGCGCGTCAGATTTTCATAGGGGAGGTTTATCTTGGTATCCTGAAAGCATATTTTCTTAATCTGACAAAAATGTTGGTGGGTTCTCTTAATCAGACCGGAAAGGTTTTTTGGTTTCCTTTTTTTTTTCTTTCTCCTTTCCTTTTAATAATTCTTCACTTCGTTTTGCTTACGGTACGTCCAAAAAACAATTTGAGGATCAACAGGCTATTGAATAATATACATACATGAAACTGTACATGTTAATAATACTTTTGTATACAGATACGCTTAACTTTTTTCGAGTCCACGAAAATTGTCATTTCAATGTTCTTTCATATCAATTATTTTTAACACCCTCAGTTTTCAAGATATACTCAAAATACCGGGAGTTTGAGTTTATATGATGCTTCAAGTCAAAAAGGTTTAACTTTGGACAAAAATGTAAAGAGACCTTTTTTGTGTAAAATAAAATTACGTTTTTTGTTTATTTAAACTATTTTTTGTAAAATGTATCGTTCGCGACTTATATGCCGCAACGCGTTTTTCGGAAGACGAAATGGATCCTCCACACTCCCAGTCATGCGAAAACCGGCAGATTTTGTATTTTTAGTACGTTTTAGATCATATTCGGCGTAGTATTTCGTTGATACACGCGAGTTACGCGTGCGGGTGCGAGTTTCTCCATTCGTTTTGTTTTTTTAGAATGTACATGGTAGCGATCCCGTTACAATCTTTTCAAACACGTCAGCTCACCTTAGGGTGTAGCGTGACGTGCACGGGCGCCTTGGGCGTGACGACGTGCACGCGCGCGAGCTGCGCGGGCGCGGCGTGCGGCGCGCGGCAGGCGCAGGCGGCGCGCAGCGGCATGTCGGCGGGCTGACGTCAGCTCACCTTAGGGTGTAGCGTGACGTGCACGGGCGCCTTGGGCGTGACGACGTGCACGCGCGCGAGCTGCGCGGGCGCGGCGTGCGGCGCGCGGCAGGCGCAGGCGGCGCGCAGCGGCATGTCGGCGGGCTGACGTCAGCTCACCTTAGGGTGTAGCGTGACGTGCACGGGCGCCTTGGGCGTGACGACGTGCACGCGCGCGAGCTGCGCGGGCGCGGCGTGCGGCGCGCGGCAGGCGCAGGCGGCGCGCAGCGGCATGTCGGCGGGCTGACGTCAGCTCACCTTAGGGTGTAGCGTGACGTGCACGGGCGCCTTGGGCGTGACGACGTGCACGCGCGCGAGCTGCGCGGGCGCGGCGTGCGGCGCGCGGCAGGCGCAGGCGGCGCGCAGCGGCATGTCGGCGGGCTGACGTCAGCTCACCTTAGGGTGTAGCGTGACGTGCACGGGCGCCTTGGGCGTGACGACGTGCACGCGCGCGAGCTGCGCGGGCGCGGCGTGCGGCGCGCGGCAGGCGCAGGCGGCGCGCAGCGGCATGTCGGCGGGCTGACGTCAGCTCACCTTAGGGTGTAGCGTGACGTGCACGGGCGCCTTGGGCGTGACGACGTGCACGCGCGCGAGCTGCGCGGGCGCGGCGTGCGGCGCGCGGCAGGCGCAGGCGGCGCGCAGCGGCATGTCGGCGGGCTGACGTCAGCTCACCTTAGGGTGTAGCGTGACGTGCACGGGCGCCTTGGGCGTGACGACGTGCACGCGCGCGAGCTGCGCGGGCGCGGCGTGCGGCGCGCGGCAGGCGCAGGCGGCGCGCAGCGGCATGTCGGCGGGCTGACGTCAGCTCACCTTAGGGTGTAGCGTGACGTGCACGGGCGCCTTGGGCGTGACGACGTGCACGCGCGCGAGCTGCGCGGGCGCGGCGTGCGGCGCGCGGCAGGCGCAGGCGGCGCGCAGCGGCATGTCGGCGGGCTGACGTCAGCTCACCTTAGGGTGTAGCGTGACGTGCACGGGCGCCTTGGGCGTGACGACGTGCACGCGCGCGAGCTGCGCGGGCGCGGCGTGCGGCGCGCGGCAGGCGCAGGCGGCGCGCAGCGGCATGTCGGCGGCGGCGAGGCGCGCCCCGGCCGCGCCCGCCTCGCGCCCCGCGCCGCCGCCCGCCCCGCTCACCACCGTGTCCGGGGACGACATCATGAACCTGGAGCGAGGCGACGAACCGGTTAAACGTTTAAACGGTAACACTTTAAAGATTGAATAAATTAACGAAAATTATTCCAGACCGTGGTCCATATTCATGTTAGTAACAAATTTAAACTTAGCCCATGTTAGTTAAATACATTTTAAAACAAAAAGAAAAGTCGCCTAGTAGAACCCGCCAGCTTTGGTAGCGTGCAAACTGATCCGGCGCTCTAGCATCGGTGAGTCCCACCGGTTAGCCAATGCCGCCAGGATGTTATTTGTACTATTGCGGAACCGATATAGGACTGAGGCGCACCGCTTTCGGATCAACGTGTGAAAACCGTCAGTGTGCGCCTTAGCGAACATTGTCGACGCGCTGCAAAATCGTAGAAGTCCAAGAAGCATCCTGAACGAATTAATAAGAACAAATCAGTGTTGGTATCATCATCATCATCATTATCAGCCAAAGAACGTCCACTACTGAAAATTGGCCTCCCCAACGGTTTTCCACAGCGACCGATCGCAAGCGGTCTGCATCCAGTGTGATCCCGCGATCTTAACAAGGTCGTCCGAACATCTAGTCGGTGGATGTGACGCTGCACTTTTTGTCGAAGGGTCTCCAATCTAGAACTTTTCTGCCCCAGCGGCCATCAGTTTTTCGCGCTATGTACTCTACCCACTGCCACTTGAGCTTACTGATTCGTAGGTATATGTCCGTTACCTTAGTTCTTCTACGTATCTCCTCATTTCTGATTCGATCTCGTAGAGAAACACCGAGCATAGCCCGCTCCATCGCTCGTTGTGTATTTTGAGCTTCTTTATGGGGCCCATAGTTAGAGTCCACGTTTTGGATCCGTATTTTATCACTGGTAACACACACTGGTTGAAAACTTTCATCTTCAGACACTAACTAAGGTATTTGAGACGAGAAGACGCTTTTGCGCAGTTTCCCGAACGCTTCCCAGAAGAGTTGGACTCGTCGATTGTCCTCTTTCTCAAAGTTCCTACCTGATTGGATCACTTGTCCTAGGTAGACGTACTCGACGAGAACTTCGAGAGTTGAGTTCCCAACAGATACTGGAATGGGTACAACACGGGAACTTGACATAATTTTCGTCTTTTCCATGTTCATTTGAAGACCCACTTGTTGGGATACTCGGTCGAGGTCTTCGAGCATAGTGTCAAGATCATCTAGCGTCTTTGCCACAACGAGTATATCATCGGCAAACCGGAGGTGTGTTATGTATTCGCCATTGATGCAGACGCCGAATCCTTCCCATTCCAGGAGCTTGAGGGCGTCTTCCAATGCCGTTGTAAACAGTTTCGGAGATATAACATCTCCTTGTCTTACACCTCTCCGCAATGGAATCGCCCTCGTATTCTGTTCCTGTACTCGGACCGACATGGTGGCGTTGTTATACAGACACTTTAACACCTCTATATACCTTTATAGTCTATGTGCCACCGCTGATGAGACCGAAGCACCGCCCAAGATACGATCGAATCAAAGGCCTTCTCATAGTCCACGAACGCTAAGCATCTCTATGCTTAGCGTTCGTGGACCGAGGAGCATAATATGCCTCTGCATATTATACTCCCCGGACATCTGTATAATTTGCCTTAGCGTATGGAGGTGGTCTATGGTACTGTAGCCTTTTCGGAATCCTGCTTGTTCGGGAGGCTGAAATTCATCAAACCTACGAAGGAGACGGATTCGTGATGACCCTTGAGAACAGCTTGTAGACATGGCTTGTAACGTTGTATATTTTTATATAAGTTCGCGTGAAACGGAAAGCTAAATGGATGTAGGACTCCAGTCCATATTTTGGCATAGATATGATGACACTGACATTTGTCAAGTGTGACAGCTGCTTTTTTTCCGGTTCCGACTGTTGGTCGTGCGTCGGAGTGGAACGTGTGTGAAAATGAAATAAATTAGATATTTGAATATGGGGCACGCCCCAAATTATTTTGTAGTTTGATAGTTATTCCTGACGCCGCCAACATGTCAATTTGGATGAATTAATTTCGAAAATGATTTGATATAAATGACTGGAAATATGGTCTCAAATAGAATAATTAGCATAAATGTTTAGTAATCAATTCAGAAATTATATGGCGAGCCAGCTTTTGCAGGTTTCGCTTTTGATATGTGTCTGTAAGTTGAACAGTCACAATTTGGTGATCATGTTGTAACCTCAGTGACCTTACTTAGACCTTACTAAGACCTTACTTAGACCTTACTAAGACCTCATTTGGATTAATTTTTGAAGTCAGAACTTCCTTATGGATTGATTTGCTTCTTGTCTGCTGTTTTGAGGATGGATCGGTATCGGTGAAATTTTGGGGTAATGTTGCAGAATTGTTTGTAGTTTGATGCAACAAAGATTTGAAATAGTAACCTCCGTTGAAATCAAAGGTTGGTTTTCCTTGTATTACTTTAACTTTAGTGAAAAGTGGGATAAATTATCTATTAATTTAGGCATAATTTAGGAATCCCTTTGAGGATAAATTTTGGAATTTATTTAGGTAATTAAACACTTAAATTGGTGGTTTATCTTTATTTAATTAGAAATTTGTGAACATTAAGATTTGTAATAGTATAGATATTGATAACTAAATTAGAACCTAACCTAGTCTCTACTGTATTCTGAGCTATTAAGTTTTGTATTTGATTTTTTTTTGAAGGTGTTAAAAGGTAATTGTGAAATAGCAAATTTGAATAAACTTTTGTTGCCAAATGCTATACCCGGATTTCTTTATTTCATTCGAATATTAGTACCTTTTAAACACCCTTTGTCCACACTAGCCGGGAGTGACTGCGACAAATGGCGCCCAACTTTAGAATTAGTTATTAGTACAATTTTGAGCACTTTGTTGTTAGATTTTTTTTGGAATGCTAATTAACCACCATATTATTTAGCTTAGGTTTATTTTGCCTGTGTTACTAACTGGTTAGGAATTATCCCACAAGTTTAGTGTTGCATCAAACATTTGTATTTACTAACCAAATAAAAGTTATTGTTATGGTGTAAACCTTATTTTGTGAAATCCCAAAACCTTTTGTTTGCTTTTACCTAGCATTAATGAAATTCTCTAAACCTGTATATGTATTGAGGTATATTTTGTATTTGTTTTGATTGTGATATTTTCACACCTATTTTAACCATTATAACTTTGTTGTAAAAAGAAAACATTTGTATAGGTCACAACTTGTAAAAATATAAACCACCAAAAGAAATAGTAAATAATTTGATTTAACAGTTATATAACAGTAATTTATATAAGTTTGAGTGGTGAATTAGTTGAATTAATTTAGGATTTTATTTATTGCTTTTATTGTGGTCACATTGATAAATGAGTTATGAAGTAAATTGTAGGGTCATTGTGGTTACGTGTCAGCGTTATTGGAGTTGTTTTGAAAACGAATTAAATTATGTTACTTGCATTTGTTTTGTATATAAACCAAGAAATCAGTTACAATTTTCTTGGTGTAATGCATTGTTTTGGTAAATTGACTCTGTTGTTTCCTATTAGGCGTGCTACTGGTACGGATGTTGCCAAAAAAATTTTAGAAACCATTTATAGTGATTCATGAGTTACTGAAACCGTGATTGTGGTTAAATTGGACACATATTATGGGATCGTGATTCAGGGAGGCACTGGTTTGTTACAACATTCCTTAACATAATTTTACAGGGATACCGCGACGGAGTACGCAGTAACTATGCTTAAGGAGTATTATGTCGGTGAGTTCGGTTGTTTAAAGAAATTTTTTTTGGAAGTTTTTAGTGTCCGTGCTAGACATGCCACAAATTTTGTTGTTTTAGGGCGCAGAAATGCGTTTTGATTTTTGGTTGGTGATGTAGTTTGGGAGTCCAGCTACACTCAAGTGATGCCCAATTTGGCACCAGTTTGTTTGTTTTTTGTTTGGTGTGGGATCACTGAGGTATTTTTCACCATTTTGTTTACGAGTTGGAGGCTATGGATGGTCGTTCACTCGGTTCGTGGCATTTAAGGATATTGAGACATAAGTTTTGATTCGACTAGAGTTTCTTTGGTTGTGTTTAAATTGATGAAAATTCTAAACACAAAAGTGAAAGGGTTCAGTTTTATTTAGATTGAGAAATAAAACTGTTTAGTTTTTGTATGATGAAGTATGAAAGGCGAGGTTGATAAGATTGTTTGCTTGTGGAAGAATGAAATTAATTTGTTTGTGGGTATGTTTTAGCGGAAACCCTTAAGTCGCTTGAAACTTATGATTTTGAATTGTTGTCTAGCATGAGGTCGTTTTGGAATTATTTGAATGTGTTTGTTGCCCGATTTTTGACTTAAATAACTTTGAGTAAATTGAAAAGAAATATACTTTGTTTTGTAGAATTTATTATGAGGGCTTTTGGATAATTTTGAACAGAACATTCAATGTAGTTGATTTGTTTTTTTTGTGAGCTTTTGGATTATTATGAACAGAACAATCTTTAATGGCGTTGATGTTGAGATCTTTAGGTATTTATGAATGTTTTTAGTTGGAATATTTTAAACGGCGTTTTTGAGTTTATATTTTCAGGTACCTATTTTGTATATTTTGAACTGAAAATCTTAAATAGCTTTGAGTTAAGATTTTTTTGAGGTATTGTCGATATTTTGGAATAGAATATTCTTAAATAGCGTTGATTTTGAGTTTTTTTGTAGGGCTTTTGAATAATTTTAGCAGAGCACCCTTAAATAACATAGGGTTAGCTTTTTTGAGGTCCTTTGGGACATATTTTTTTTGGTATATACTTTTGGATTTACAGTAATAGTTTGAATCGTTCTTGTGAAATTGTTTGCCCTTTTAGTGTCAGTTGAGATTGTTATAGCGGAAGGAGATTATTTTGATTTTATTTTGGCATTTGGTAACAGTACATATTTTTACAGTTACGGAAGCTGGGGACAGCTTTCGGTTCACTGTAGTGAACCTCTTTTCTTTGGGAGAGGGGTATTGTAACGTTGTATATTTTTATATAAGTTCGCGTGAAACGGAAAGCTAAATGGATGTAGGACTCCAGTCCATATTTTGGCATAGATATGATGACACTGACATTTGTCAAGTGTGACAGCTGCTTTTTTTCCGGTTCCGACTGTTGGTCGTGCGTCGGAGTGGAACGTGTGTGAAAATGAAATAAATTAGATATTTGAATATGGGGCACGCCCCAAATTATTTTGTAGTTTGATAGTTATTCCTGACGCCGCCAACATGTCAATTTGGATGAATTAATTTCGAAAATGATTTGATATAAATGACTGGAAATATGGTCTCAAATAGAATAATTAGCATAAATGTTTAGTAATCAATTCAGAAATTATATGGCGAGCCAGCTTTTGCAGGTTTCGCTTTTGATATGTGTCTGTAAGTTGAACAGTCACAATTTGGTGATCATGTTGTAACCTCAGTGACCTTACTTAGACCTTACTAAGACCTTACTTAGACCTTACTAAGACCTCATTTGGATTAATTTTTGAAGTCAGAACTTCCTTATGGATTGATTTGCTTCTTGTCTGCTGTTTTGAGGATGGATCGGTATCGGTGAAATTTTGGGGTAATGTTGCAGAATTGTTTGTAGTTTGATGCAACAAAGATTTGAAATAGTAACCTCCGTTGAAATCAAAGGTTGGTTTTCCTTGTATTACTTTAACTTTAGTGAAAAGTGGGATAATTTAGCTATTAATTTAGGCATAATTTAGGAATCCCTTTGAGGATAAATTTTGGAATTTATTTAGGTAATTAAACACTTAAATTGGTGGTTTATCTTTATTTAATTAGAAATTTGTGAACATTAACCCTTTGAACGCCGTTGACGGATATATCCGCAAACGCAAGACGATATTTTGACGCCTTTGACGTATATTTCAGTCTTCAAATTAAACGGATAATTATACATTGAATCATACACAATTTTCTTCAAATAAACATATAGACATTTAGTTTATTTCCTATTTATTAAATGTATTGAGTACAACAGCTGAAATTAATAAGTTTTCAGTTAATACAAAAAGGTTTTTTACATGACTAAAAAATGACATAATTTACTACCCACCACGACGCCAGAGACGGATTAATCCGTCGAATAGTGATGTCCATGCGTTTCTTTTTAACCGACTTCAAAAAAGGAGGAGGTTATCAATTCGACTGTATGGTTTTTTTTGTATCTATGTTACCTCATATCTCAGTCGTTTGTCGACCGAATCGAAAAATTTTTTCGCCTACTTAGAGGGTGTACCTTCTAGTTGGTCCCATTTTTTCCATTTTGGGATCTGATGATGGGATCTTGGTGTAATCGAGGGAAAACCTCAAATTTTAAAGGCACGTATAGTGTTTCTTTACAAGAATCTTAATGTTGACGTGTTGTTACGTCTGATAGTCAACATCTTGTGGGGCTGAGCTGATGGTAGAACTCCTTAACGCTTAGGAGTTCAGTAATTATAATGACGGAACTTATGATAAGTAATTTTAAGCTTCTTAAAAAATAGAATCATAAGGTGCAACTCCCCCCCCCCCCCCCTCTTATGTAATCACTAAAAATGAAGAAATAAAATAAACATTTAAAAAAAGTAAAAACCGACTTCAAAACCAAAATGCACAAAAAAGTCTTAAATAAACTCTTCACCATTGAAAAAAAGGAATCCGTTTTAGGCAAACAATTTCTTTTTGGAGTCGGTGCCATCACTTTGACCATCAAGCATCAACTATCACAGCACCGACTCCAAAAATAAATTGTATAGCCTCTAATAATAGATATAGCCTCTAATAAACTAATTCGTCTTTTTATGCCAACTAAATATTCCAATTCCAAAAAAAGCCTTAAAAAAATATTATCAATTATTATAACTTGTCCTTATGATTTATACATTGCCATCTAATTTACTAACTCGGCCACAGAGGATTTTGAACATTTCTTCTCTTTTTAGTTTTATCGATATATATTACTTACTTTAATTTAGTGTGAAGTAAGTACTCCACACTAAATTATTATAAAAATACCCCTCCACACACGCCATTGACGTATTATTCCGTCGCTAGGGCAGGGAATCAACTGCTTGACTGATATGTTCAATACTTGTTTTTGTAAGGTTTTATAAATAAAAATGCGTTTGTAGTAATGTTTTTTGTTTTGAAATAAAAGTATTTAAGTCTGTTGTGTTATTTACTGTATTTTATTACGTTTTACACTGCATTTTAATTATTTTTGATACAGTTTATCGATAAGAGTTGAACAACACTGGTCCTTTGGTCTATTGCACTATCGAAAATAGGGCCCGGCGTGGGTGGCATATTCCATGTTTTTATGTCTGGCGTTCAAAGGGTTAAGATTTGTAATAGTATAGATATTGATAACTAAATTAGAACCTAACCTAGTCTCTACTGTATTCTGAGCTATTAAGTTTTGTATTTGATTTTTTTTGAAGGTGTTAAAAGGTAATTGTGAAATAGCAAATTTGAATAAACTTTTGTTGCCAAATGCTATACCCGGATTTCTTTATTTCATTCGAATATTAGTACCTTTTAAACACCCTTTGTCCACACTAGCCGGGAGTGACTGCGACAGGCTCAGGAGTGATATGGGTCTATAGTTCTTCAACAAGGTTTTCTCTCCTTTTTTGAATAACACCACCACACTCCTGTTCACCACATCCCCTCCAGCAGCACGGAATTAAAGTCTCTGAAGAACTTTGAGTACCGGTGTTCCACCCACTTTCAGAAGGTCTGCTGTGATTCCGTCCTCGCCAGGTACCTTGTTGATTTTAAGCTCTTTAATTCCTTTTCTGAGCTATAAATCAACATACCCAAATATTATAAAATTGCAACGATATAACATACATCATTGAATTGATAACGTCCTATTTTTTAAAGTAATTAAAAAGCATGTAGGTTATACCTGTGACCTCTGGGACACTCGTACTCGAAGCCGATGAATATCTTGACGGTGAGGTGGTGCGCCTGCGCCTTGCCGCGCCCGCGCGAGGCGCCCACGCGGAACAGGCTCGCTTGCTCCATACTGAAAGGGATATAAAGAAAATAATTTGTTTTCTTATCGTCGGTTTCTCTAAGAGATCGAATAAGAAATGAGGAGATACGTAAAAGAACTAACTATACGAAAAGCTGAAGTGGCAATGTGCAAGGCATAGAACACGAAGAACTGATAGCCGTTGGGGCAGGAAAGTTCTAGATTGGACACCTTTCCACCAAAAACGCAGCGTAGGACGTCCACAGACAAGATTGCATTACAGTTGGTATGGAGCCAAATGCAATTTTTAAAACTCTCCATACGCTTGGTATTAGTCAAATGTTTGTGTACCGGGCTATCAATTGGTACAATGAGACCTCCACTGTTTGTGACAGAAAAATATCTGGCCGTCCATTTAGTGTTCGTACGAAAAAGGTGGTCAAAGCAGTAAGGGAAAGAATTCGCAGAAATCCTGTCCGAAAGCAATAGTAGATTGTTATACAAGGGGAGAAAGTGACCCATTTCACTCGAGATGTTTTGGCGCTCGAACGGAGTGAGAGCGCTAATATTTCGAGAGTGAAATGGTTGCTTTCACCCGAGTTATACATACTATTTTCATTTCGAGTGTGAGGAAAAATTAATAAATTTAACTATATGATTGTGATGCGATGATGAGATATTATGTGGTTTGGCGAGAGATGAAACCTCAATTTTTTATCAGTTTGTTTAATGTCGTTATACATAAAACACACGATTAGAAGGACAGTAACGGCACGGAAGACAACAGAGTACATAAAACGCAAACGATATGAAATATTTCAAATCATTGTTTAAAATATTAATCGCTCTTTTCCCTCAGACAATAATAATAGAGACGCAACCTTATACTTGTCACCAAAACTACCACAGATTATGTCAAAGTCCAGGTTCAGTGACAGCTAAAGGTGGGAGTGAGTTAGAAGATTTATTGAACAACAAAATCGCGGCAAGTCGCCTCTGCCTGCTTAGTAATCTTTGCAATAATCGACCATACTAAAAAAAGACACTGTCGAACACAAACAAAATGTGACAATTTAAAATGACAAAAAAAGTGTCACTATGTATGGCGGGCAACCAAATATTATATTTGTAGATTTTAAATTGTCAAAAATTAGACCAATTGTACATTTGTTAAATCAGTGACCATAATAAACACGCTTTTAATGTTTAGCTAATTTTTAAAATATGGAAAGCTTTTTTATTTTAATAATATGTCGCCGCAGCGATTTTTCATCGTAGTTTATAAACCTAATTTTACTCTTGCTGAAATTATTTTTATAATAATCTAATCAAATAAGAAAATAATTAAGTAACTCTGTTGATTGTTTTTAAATTATAATCTAAAGAGGATACGGATGTGCGATTGCAGCGCCATCTTCTGACATCTGTCATGATTTAAATTAATCATTTAAACATGGAGACGGATGTGCGCTTGCAGCGCCATCTTCTGACATCTGTCTTGATTTAAATTAATCATTTAAAAATGGAAACGGGTGTGCGCTTGCAGCGCCATCTTCTGACATCTGTCTTGATTTAATTTAATCATTTAAAATGGAAACGGATGTGCGCTTGCAGCGCCATCTTCTAACATCTGTCTTGATTTAATTTAATCATTTAAAAATGGAAACGGATGTGCGCTTGCAGCGCCATCTTCTGACATCTGTCTTGATTTAAATTAATCATTTAAAAATGGAAACGGATGTGCGCTTGCAGCGCCATCTTCTGACATCTATCTTGATTTAAATTAATCATTTAAGAATGGAAACGGATGTGCGCTTGCAGCGCCATCTTCTGACATCTGTCTTGATTTAATTTAATCATTTAAAAATGGAAACGGAAGTGCGCTTGCAGCGCCATCTTCTTGACATTAGTTTTGATTTTAATAAATAAAATTAACAGGATACGGAAATGCGCTTTCAGCGCCATCTTTTTGAGTTACGGGTTAATTTTAATAATTTAATAAAATAGGATGCGGAAGTGCGCTTGCAGCGACATCTTTTGACATTTCGTCTTAAATAAAAATAAGAAACTGATTGACACTTGTATTTTAGTTTATTAAATTAATTACAGATTTATAATTAAGATAAGAATAATCTTCAAAAACATTTAAACAATTGTAATAACATTTAGATCGGATAATTATTATTTTAATGTGACTTTTATAAAAATTAAAACGGAAGCTTTTGTGGCGCCATCTACCAGATGTTAAGAAATTAGAGGGAAAGATGGCGGTACAAAAGGACGTCCGAACCTAGTGATGGGGCATTCTGTTTCGAGTCATCAAGCCGTGAATATTGTAAGTAGAACTTAAGTTATTTAAGAAAAATAAAAGTTTGCTGCTTTATAGTCTAGCTTTATTTTCATACTTTCATATTCTGTAACACTAATTTAAATAGGTTTGCTGCAAAGTAGAATTCCCTTAAAATACTTAGTTTTGAATAGATTTACCTAGTCCTGTACAGATTAGCTTGCTAGAATTTAGGAAAAAGACTACAATAGTAGCCAGTCACCATAATTGCTTTTTTTAAAAATACCACGCTCTGCGAAAATTCGATATCAGAAGTGGGATCGCTCCAGCGACCCCTTTTCTGCCCTGGTCATTATATTTACAGATCCTGACACACTATCATACGTCGTGCATCATGGAGGAGCCTAACGAAGACGGAAGCTCTTCAAGAACCACGACGTCAGCAAGCACTGCGACGTCTGCGAGCACCGCTACGTCAGCGAGCACCGCGACGTCTGCAAGCACTGCGACGTCTGCGAGCACCGCTACGTCAGCGAGCACCGCGACGTCAGCAAGCACTGCGACGTCTGCAAGCACCGCTGCACCATTCGTGCCACCGCCAGCAGCACCTGGTAGCCAACTGGTTATGGCTCAGCCACATACAAGTAATGTACCACCTGAATTTTTTTTCACATATGATGATTATGATGCAGTCCATGAGTGAGCGATTGCTAAACCAACAGCATAACGATAGAGTTAAAATTACTGACGTATTTTTGCCTTCATTTGACCCGGATGGCAATGTAGGCGTCCGCGAGTGGTGCGACCACATCTGTGTTGCCAAAAATACTTATCAACTGAGTGACTATGACATCAGCATGAAAGTAACGAGTCTTTTAAAAGGTCGTGCTAAAATGTGGGCTGATAACTGGCTCGTAACAACCTCGACCTGGGAAGAGCTTAAACAAAATATCATACTAACCTTCGAACCTGAAAATCGCTACTCACGCGACGTGTTAAAGTTTAGAGATCACACTTACGACCCTTCCAAAGATATCACAGATTTCCTCACACAATCGTGGATCTTGTGGAGAAGAGTTACTAAGGACAAGCTTGACAATAATCACGCGGTGGAAGCGGTGATAGGAACGGTGAATGACGAGCGCCTCCGAATAGAATTAATGAATGCCAGAGCCACTTCGGTGCCCGAACTTATTTCTGTTGCTTCTTCTATTCGTGTTAAACGCCCCAATCAGAACAATTCGAACCAGCCTCAGGCAAAACGGGCTAGATATTCTTTTGACAATAAAACCTCTAGTAATTCATTGTTTTGTAACTACTGTAAAAAGAACGGTCACACCTTCAATAACTGTCGTAACCGAAATAACGCGACCCCGATTACGCAATCGGTCGAGAATAATGCTAAGGCATCTTCTAATTCTTTACCCAAGCCTGATAAGCATTGTTCATTTTGTTCTAAATCTGGTCATACGTATGAAACTTGTTTTCGCCGCGATAAGCAAATCACTTCTAACTTAAACTCCGTGTCACAGCAGAAATCGATTTTGAATACTATGCGCATGCAAGTCGGAAACTTGACTATTAACACGGTGTTTGACAGTGGCGCCGAATGTTCACTTATGCGCGAATCGGTCGCTTGTAAATTACCTGGGCGGAGATGCCAAGCTGTTAATTATCTGCGGGGTATAGGTCCATTTCCCATTATTTCCACTAGTATTTTAACAACAATTTGCACCATTAACGAGATACATATTGAAATCTCTTTCTACCTTTTACCCGATTACGAAATGACAACAGATGTGTTAATAGGAGCAAACATTCTTTCAGACTCAAATTTAAGCGTTATAATAACGCAAAATAAAGCGATCTTGTGTAGCAAGCCCCGAATAATGCACGTGCGATCAGAAAGCCCTTTATTTGATAACCTCAGCCATGATTTAACTGACCAATCTCAAATCGACCAACTCTTGATTTTACTTAACAAATACTCTGACTTATTCACGCGTGGCTTTCCAAAGTCTCGTGTCAATACAGGTGCATTGGAGATTCGTCTTAAAAACAAAGATAAGTTTGTTGAACGAAGGCCGTACAGGCTGAGTTCAGTCGAGCGTGAAAAAGTCAGAGAGATAGTTAATGAATTAATCGAAAATAATATTGTGCGTGAAAGCAAATCTCCCTTTTCTAGTCCGATTATCTTAGTAAAAAAGAAAAATGGCGACGACCGCATGTGTATTGATTATCGGGAGCTGAATGCTAATACCGTACGTGACCATTACCCCTTACCATTAATCGCGGATCAAATAGATCAATTAGCCGGTGGGCAGTACTATTCTTCCCTGGATATGGCATCTGGCTTCCACCAGATCCCGATCCTAGAGGACTCTATAGAGAAAACTGCTTTCATAACACCGGACGGACTTTATGAATATCTCACTATGCCCTTCGGTCTCTGCAACGCACCGTCAGTATACCAAAGATGCATAAATCGAGCCCTAGGTTCCTTGCTATTGCCAGGAGGTACGAATAGCGACGAATATCCCCATGATAGCGTAGCACAGGTATACATAGATGATGTAATCAGTAAAAGCCGTGATTTTTCCTCTGGTCTCGTTAACTTGGAAAGAGTTTTTAACGCCCTTCGCGAAGCAGGATTTTCAATAAATATTGATAAATGTTCATTTTTCAAACGCTCGATTGAATATCTGGGTAACGTTGTAGAAAATGGCCAAGTGCGTCCTAGCCCCAAGAAAGTTGAAGCACTTGTAAAAGCCCCCGTTCCTAGCACAGTAAAACAGGTCCGTCAATTCAACGGCTTAGCCGGCTATTTTCGCCGTTTCATACCCGATTTTGCCCGTACGATGGCCCCCCTATATGAATTAACTAAGCAAGGCACTCGATGGCAATGGACTTCTGTTCATGAAGAGGCACGTCAAAAAATAATTAATCACCTTACATCCGCACCGGTACTTACCATTTTTCAAGAAGGCGAGCCCATCGAACTGTTTACGGATGCCAGCAGTCTTGGCTTTGGAGCAATACTTGTTCAAATCATAAATGGTCGTCAGCACGTTGTAGCTTACTTCAGCATGCGTACAACTGATATAGAGAGCAGGTACCACTCCTATGAATTGGAGACACTGGCCGTTGTCCGTGCTATAAAACACTTTAGACACTTTCTTTATGGGCGAAAATTCAAAGTCATCACGGATTGCAACGCGCTCAAAGCCTCGAAGCATAAGCAAGACCTTCTTCCCCGCATTCATAGATGGTGGGCCTATCTTCAGAACTTTGAATTCGACATAGAGTACAGGAAGGGCGAGCGGATGCAACAAGCGGATTTTCTTAGCCGAAACCCAGACCCACTGACTGTGAACGTCACGACTATGAACCTGGAGTGGATCAATATAGAACAACGACGTGATAATCTTTTACGACCAATTATCGATACATTGCACAATGGAAATCAAGTCCCGGGCTACTTGCTGGAAGACAACGTACTAAAAATTGAAAAGACTGACGACACTTTAGGCGAACAAAAGCTTATTGTCGTGCCAAAGTCATTTCAATGGAGTCTTATAAATACATTTCACACGGCGCTCAAACACCCGGGCTGGGAAAAGACTCTTCATAAAATCAAAGAGACCTATTACTTTGACAAAATGAATACCATTGTACGAGAGTTCGTTGATAACTGCGTGGTATGTAGAACATCAAAACAGACCTCTGGTGCTACACAAGTGCAGCTGCACCCGATTAATAAACCAACTGTAGCATTCGAGGTTTTACACATGGATATAACCGGAAAACTTGGCACCCCTAACGACCAAGAATATGTCGTAGTGACCATAGACGCCTATACTAAATACGTATTACTTCGTCACACAAACAACAAAAGTCAACATAGTACGTTGGCTGCCTTGAAGCAAGTCATCCACCTTTTTGGTACACCACGGCAAATTGTA
This sequence comes from Pyrausta purpuralis, assembly GCA_963924145.1. NCBI lineage: Eukaryota > Metazoa > Arthropoda > Insecta > Lepidoptera > Crambidae > Pyrausta > Pyrausta purpuralis. Next base: position 30,650,046 of record OZ001643.1, read on the forward strand.
GTTGACGGCGGACGCGAGTTTCTCGGCGAGTTCAAAACCTACTGTGACAGGTTTGGTATCGATATACATTCAATATCTCCTGGTGTTAGCAGAGCAAATGGCCAAGTGGAAAGAGTTATGGCAACTCTTAAAAACAGCCTCATCATGATTAAAAACTACGAAACTCCTGAGTGGCATACTGCTTTAGAAAGCCTACAACTTGCCTTGAACTGCACAGTACATCGCACTACGGGTGTAGCACCATTGACACTTCTTACCAGGCGACAACACTGTGTCCCACCCGAGCTGTTAAATCTGGTGAATCTTGAAAACTCATCAATTGACATGGAGGCATTAGAACAACACGTACTACACAGAATGGCTGACCAATCAGCTAAGGATAAAATAAGATTTGATAGAGGTCGAGCACGAATTCATAATTTTCAACGAGGTGACTTTGTGTTGATAAAAAACAACCCTAGGAACCAAACATCTTTAGATTTGAAATTTAGTGTGCCTTACGAAGTTTGCAGGGTACTCGAAAATGACCGCTACCTAGTGAAGAAGGTAGTCGGACACCATGGCCGGCCACGCAAGGTCGCGCACGACCAACTTCGACGCGCTCCACAGCCAACTGGGGGCGCAATGGCGGCCGTGTCGCCCACAGACGATCAGCCTGGACCGTCCGGGATGGTGGTTTCAGCCCATCAAGCACCGGTGGCCAACGAAGCTCGCGATACATAGTCTTCCAATCAAACTTGGTGAGCAATTTTCATACAGAAATTTATCATTTATTAATGTTATTCATTTACAAATATTTGTAGCACCTTAATAAGCTACCGCCGTGTGATGGCATTTGGTGGCACATAATATTAATTTACTATTGACGTGTGGAGTCGTTCAATGGTAATATGCCTAATCCCTAAAGAATAATAATCCCCTGTGTACCACGGCGTCCATGACCGCCCAGAGCACAGCATCGACCTACCTATTCCTTTAGGTCCTCTGTTATAAACAGCATCAACCACTCACTACCCTTTTCCTTCCCAATAATAAAAGTTATTTTCTATTGACGTGTGGAGCCGTTCAATAGTAACAACAACTCCTAATAGAATAAAATTCCCCTGTGTACCACGGCGTTCATGACCGCCCAGAGCACAGCATCGACCTACCTAATCCTTTAGAGCCTCTGTTACAAACAGCATCAACCACTCTTTACCCTGATCCTGTTCCTAAATTACATTAATAAACCTAAATTTGAAACAAACACTGTTGTCATGAGAGATGAACAGTGAATCGTAACCTTAGTGTTCATTAACTATTTGTTTCGGACTAGATGTACTGTGGAAGTGCCTAGCCTCAAAATATCTTATAACTTCTTTTCAGAGTGAAGAATCACGGGAAGCAATGCAGAGCACGCATTGCAGCTCAGTATGGCCGTGTCGCCGCAGCGATTTTTCATCGTAGTTTATAAACCTAATTTTACTCTTGCTGAAATTATTTTTATAATAATCTAATCAAATAAGAAAATAATTAAGTAACTCTGTTGATTGTTTTTAAATTATAATCTAAAGAGGATACGGATGTGCGATTGCAGCGCCATCTTCTGACATCTGTCATGATTTAAATTAATCATTTAAACATGGAGACGGATGTGCGCTTGCAGCGCCATCTTCTGACATCTGTCTTGATTTAAATTAATCATTTAAAAATGGAAACGGATGTGCGCTTGCAGCGCCATCTTCTGACATCTGTCTTGATTTAATTTAATCATTTAAAATGGAAACGGATGTGCGCTTGCAGCGCCATCTTCTAACATCTGTCTTGATTTAATTTAATCATTTAAAAATGGAAACGGATGTGCGCTTGCAGCGCCATCTTCTGACATCTGTCTTGATTTAAATTAATCATTTAAAAATGGAAACGGATGTGCGCTTGCAGCGCCATCTTCTGACATCTATCTTGATTTAAATTAATCATTTAAGAATGGAAACGGATGTGCGCTTGCAGCGCCATCTTCTGACATCTGTCTTGATTTAATTTAATCATTTAAAAATGGAAACGGAAGTGCGCTTGCAGCGCCATCTTCTTGACATTAGTTTTGATTTTAATAAATAAAATTAACAGGATACGGAAATGCGCTTTCAGCGCCATCTTTTTGAGTTACGGGTTAATTTTAATAATTTAATAAAATAGGATGCGGAAGTGCGCTTGCAGCGACATCTTTTGACATTTCGTCTTAAATAAAAATAAGAAACTGATTGACACTTGTATTTTAGTTTATTAAATTAATTACAGATTTATAATTAAGATAAGAATAATCTTCAAAAACATTTAAACAATTGTAATAACATTTAGATCGGATAATTATTATTTTAATGTGACTTTTATAAAAATTAAAACGGAAGCTTTTGTGGCGCCATCTACCAGATGTTAAGAAATTAGAGGGAAAGATGGCGGTACAAAAGGACGTCCGAACCTAGTGATGGGGCATTCTGTTTCGAGTCATCGAGCCGTGAATATTGTAAGTAGAACTTAAGTTATTTAAGAAAAATAAAAGTTTGCTGCTTTATAGTCTAGCTTTATTTTCATACTTTCATATTCTGTAACACTAATTTAAATAGGTTTGCTGCAAAGTAGAATTCCCTTAAAATACTTAGTTTTGAATAGATTTACCTAGTCCTGTACAGATTAGCTTGCTAGAATTTAGGAAAAAGACTACAATAGTAGCCAGTCACCATAATTGCTTTTTTTAAAAATACCACGCTCTGCGAAAATTCGATAAATATGATGTGACTCAATTATCTTTAACTCCGTGTCTAATCGTAGCAATTCCACCCGTCTATCTTCACATGAAAGTTCAATTTTCCGAACAGAGAGAAATGAAAAAGATTTTATCTCGGGAGATGAAGATAGCACCCAGAACCATGTCGCGTAGCATGACTTAGGACTTGCAGCTTATAAGAGACGCACTGGTCATTTTTTAACTGATAATTTAAAAAAGAATAGGGTGGTAAAATCGAAAAAAACTGCTGAAGCGGTACACGCAAAAGGAGGTTGAGCAACATTTTAACAAACAAAATGACCGTTATTATGCTCAAACCTCTAAGGAAGCTTCCTAATTAGTCGGCAGTGAGACGTGGGCATTACCCGACTTCAGTGATGGTTTGGTGGGGTGTTAGCTATGAAGGAGTGACTGAGCCATATTTTTGTAAAAAAGGTATCAAAACATCGGCACGAGTGTACCAAGATACCATTCATGAGAAGGTAGTTAAGCCCCTGAACAACACCATGTTCAATAACCAAGCATGGTCTTTCCAACAAGACTCGGCGCCGGGTCATTAAGCGCGGTCCAAGCAGTCTTGGTTAGAAGCGAACGTTTCGGACTTTATCAGAGCTGAAGACTGGCCGTCGTCTAGTCCCGATCTTAATCCGCTGGATTATGATTTATGGTCAGTTTTAGAGAGTACGGCTTGCTCTAAACGCCATGATAATTTGGAGTCCCAATCGATTTGGATAAAACAATCCATACGATTTGCAGTGAAGAATTTTTCCATGGAAAGAGTGCGTACTTCTATTGATAACTGGCCTCAACGTTTAAAGGACTGTATTGCAGCCAATGGGGACTACTTCGAATAAGCTTTTTATAATTGAAATTGTTTTATATTTATGTATAAAACTAACAAGTAAACTTGCAAAGCCGTCAAAGAACATTTACTCTTGCGCTGTCTAAAACATATATTCGCGAATCTAGTTTGGGCTCTCCCCGAGGTCATGAGAGCCGAGCCGTTCAACTGTCTCGCTCTTGCAGTAACTAACCACTATATCCGCACGCTTTATTCTCTATCACAGAGCCACTGAAGGAACTAGGGACTGAACTACGGAGCCGTAATGAACGATAGTGAACGTGTAATATGAAGGGAAAAATACTAAGTACTGTAATTTGAAACATTCATTCAGCAACTATCCAACTCTTATACTGAGTTGTTCCGGCGTTATTTCTTAGAACTTGCCAGATTGTCTGTTTCTTGTCTCGAAGCACTAGTAGGGCCAATAAGGAGACATGTTCTGGCCTCATATGGACAATAATTGATTGATATTAATTATTGGCATTTTGTGTAATATAAAGTAAAGTAATATTGGAAACCAATCACATACATTGCTCTGATCCCAAAGTAAGTAGCTAATGCACTTGTGTTATGGAAATCAGACACAACGGTGGTACCACAACACCCACACCCGAGACAATATAGAAAATTTTGATTTCTATATTGACCCGACCGGGAATCGAACCCGGGACCTCGGAGCAGCGACGCCTTGAAACCAGCGTGCTACCACTACACCACGGAAGTCGTCAATTGTGTCCTGAATAAATATTTTTTGACTTATACTGCGTACTCACCGCACGTGCGCGTCCCAGGGCAGCAGATAGTTGGTGTGCGGCAGGAAGCCGGGCTGCAGCGCCTCGGGCAGCCCCGCGCTGTGCGAGTACAGCGACGAGGGCCCGAGGCACACGAGGCTGAAGGACGGGAACGCGGGCAGCAGCCCCGCCGGGCTCAGCGTGTGCAGCATGCCCGGCAGGTACTCGGTCGTGGACGGCTGCCGGGTCATCACTTTGTCTGCAAATAAAAAAAAGAATATCAATTCATTACACTTATCAAGTAATTAACACAAGCATTGAACAAAGATTACGGAATTCTGTATTCATAAAAAAGACCGATGTTCATGATTTTTACTTTGTTGGATTCTCTGTCGCACCAAATAGGACATACGAAGTATGCCAGGATCTTAGATATACCTTAAAACGACGATACCGTGAGACTTAGACTATCGGTCTAGCTATGCTGCATATAAAAATGTTCCATTTTATAAAAATATGCGTTATACAAAAATGCGCTATGGAATAAACATTTGTGTTAAGCTATGTAAAAAAACACTTGTGTTATAAAAAAATCCTCAATGACTTCACTTGCGTTATATAAATAAAAAACATGGAATATCCACTTACGTCATACAAAAATATTTCATGGAACTCGTGTCGTAATGTTGTCTTTATCTGTAGTCTTTTGCTAACCAGAGCACCTCTACAAACCACGCTATTATACGACGCACACTGGAACCCCGCCTTATAAGACAATGCGCAAAACTCTTAAAGATTTTTTTTTAATAAAAAATAGGATTTATCTATAAATGTTTGATGTTTTAATTCAAAATAATTGTTTAAATATGTAAATCATCAGTAAAATACTAAAAATAAGTCATCAAATGTCTGTAGTTTCCTCTATGAGCATATTAATTACTTCGGAGTTAAATTTTTTCGTTCTGGTTTTGGTAAGGATCGTGTAAAGGTTATTACAGGATCTGAAGATATTAAAAGTCTATTAAAAACGTCTTTCATATAATCTTGTCTTGAAGTCTTTCGACTAAATCACCCCCAATGCACTTTTAAATCTCTGTTTCTTGCTGCTCGGGCTTCTTCTCTAAACATTGGATTGGAACAAGAAAGTGAGATATTGTTTCATTTTCATGAATAAGAATTTTATGGACAGTTGTTATCATGGGATGCCAGAGATGAAGCGCAATGTTCAGCTCTGCAGTTTCTATACAATGCTCTCTTAATTTGATTGTGTCAATTTTTAGTCCACTTAAAATAGTCTTAAGAATTATATAAAACCGACGAATTAATTCCTTGTCAATCCCAGTAACTTCAGATGATATTTCGTAATTTTGAAAATTAGTTTATTAAACCTGGTTTATTAAACTCTTTATGAATTCTGTTCTGATTTTCTGCTATTTGTCTTTCAGTTTTTTTTTACACACCATTATTTGACTGGTAATATAATATATGCGATGTGTAATAGGCACTCAAAAAGTCGTATCCAGGAGTGTAATACTGATTTACCAAACGATAAATGCTCTCTTTTTTGAGATCCTCAATTAATTAATTTATGTTGTTAAAGTCTTTAAAAGTGGCTTCCCAAAATAGTAAAAATAAGTTTGTGTGCGATAGAATATTCTTTCTCTTTTATAATAACCTAGTACCTGTTTTTCTGATTTAGAATGTTCATTGGATTCTTTGCGGTATTGTAGCTTTATTAGCCTACAAAAACGTAGCGAAGAACGCAGTGGATTTTTCCAAGCAACGGTAGTTTTACTATTAAATTCCATTATTAGTTTACTTGTCATCGCTTTCCTCTGTTAAAAAAAACTGCATATATTGAGTACGTCTCGAAGACCCGTCAAAACTCGCGCTGCGAATGTCAACTCTGTTGTGCCCTGCTCATTAGGACAGTTAGTTTTTCTTATTAGAAGTTTTATGAGTTCTTAAAACTTCTTCTCAAGCCCTTTAAATTTACTTAAAAGTATGATTTCACTCATATCTCTTTTCTTTATAGTAAAATATGACGCCGATGTTTCACTTAAAACCAAAAAAAAGTTGGTTTCCTTATTCGCGTAAAGCCCCAAAACTACTCTTAAGTATTTAAATTTATTGTACTACTTAATTGTTACATTATTTGAAACGTAACAACTACTAATCAATCCATTTCGTACAATTTAAGCGCCTGTCAAAAAAATCATTCCTATAAAAATAAACTTCTGTCAAAAATGCGCAACCTGATTTAAATATTCTCTTCGGTTCTATAATTTAGAAGGTTTGCCTATAAATATATGGCAAAAATCTTTCATATCACTTTGCGCGAAAAATTTATATTGATTTTAAAAAAAAAACGACACTTCCTTTTATTATCTACGAAAATGGCAAGTACACACAATTTATAGTAAAAAAAAACTCATTTCAGGAATCAACATACCTTTGTTAATACACGACATAGTAACTTTTTTGTTAAATTAAAGTTAAGAGTAAATAATCACTATTTATCTAGGCCGATGAATAACGATAGGTTTCGAAAACAAAGCACTTTATCAATTTCTACGCAGTGTAACTCTAGAACAGTAACTGATTACTACTAGTTATTTACTTATGAAGTAGACTATTCTCTCAACTTGAATATAAGGTAAAAATATTATCGAAATACCTACTTTTCAAAAAATGAGTTTTGAGCAACGCATTGTATGACAGGGTTCCAGTGTGCGACGTCTTAATAAAGCAGGGGAAGCATCGTCATCATCCTTCGCAGATGTAGGAGACAAGACGTCAGCCACAGACTACTCTCCATTTTGGATACGTCGGCCTCGTATTCTTTTTTCAACCCTTGAAGACGTTTAAAACCTTATAACGAGTCACGATTTAAAACCTTATAACCATATAAATGAGGTAGAATCTCCTCTCATACTCACCACGTCATCATCGTCTCACTCAGACCCAGTAGACAAGCCATCGGCCACTGACCACGCCCCGTCCTTTTCATCAACCACAACGGCCTCCGCATTACAACCTAACTAAACCCTCAAATATTACTTTAAATATGGTCTTAATGTAACATGCATGAGGTAAAATCTCCCCTGACTGGCACCACTTATCCGTCCGAAGCAGGCAACGCATCACCATCGTATCTCGCGGACGCAGGAGAAGTATCGGCCACAGACCACGCCCCGTTCTTGTCACCACCCACAACGGCTTACGCATTACAATATTTCTTTAACTCTCGAAAAAGTCACGATTTAGAACCTTATAGACAGATACCTGAGGAAGAATCTCCTCTAACAGGCACCACGTATCTGTCCGAAGCAGGTGACGCACATCATCCTTCGCAGATCCAGGAGACAAGGCATCGGTCACAGACTTCGCCCCGTTCTTGTCATCACCCACAACGTCTTACGCATTACAATCTTTCTTCAAATCTTAAATTTGTTTGATTTAGAACTTTAAAGCCACATACCTGAGGTAGAATCTCCTCTGACAGGCACCACGTATCTGTCCGAAGCAGGCGACGCGTCATCATCGTCTCTCGCGGAGCCAGGAGACAAGGCATCGGCCACAGACCACGCTCCATCTCCGTCATCGCCCACGTCGGCCTCCGCATCGCATTCGCCTTGCGACCCTCGCGCTGTTGGCTCGCCTGCTTCTTGGCTTGACGCGCCTTTAACTGACGCCGCTCTGAAATTTTGAAAACATTATACGGTAAAAAACTGTGATAAGTTTAGACTAAACATGCGCGAAATCGGCCACTGAATTGAAATGAGTAATATAGTTCAGTGGAAGCCAAAGATATGTATCACTCGTCTAGTTCAGTAATCTCCTATCAGAATATCACTCACTACTTCACATTCATTCAGATTAATTGTTAATGTATTGTGTACGGAGACTAAAAAATAAACATTTATATAAGATTTCGGAAGGCTATAAATACGATTATAAAACAGCTGTCTGTAATTACAACAAAAATGAACAAACACTACTCTGAAATTCACCTCAAACATCAATCTATCTAACATTTTTAATGTAAGTCTTTGCAAAGACGTTAAATATAATTTCTGCTTGCACTATCTAAAACATTTATTTGGCGCGAAACTCGATATAACTTTAATTAGAATATGTCGTCTGAATGTTTTCCTTTGTGTAATTCTGTCTCTATAAAGAGATGAAGATGATGAGAGATGAAGAGATGTCGATATAAATCGCTGCTAATATTTCCCGATTTTAACTACCTCACCAGAAAAGTATAAATAGCATCAACGCTTCCATAAGCTTACGAGCCCGTTCCACTTGACCAACCACAACGCTAAAGCCACTCGAAGACTAAGTGGACCGCACAGCCACTCGAAGACCAAGGAAGGGGAAACTGTTGGAAGTTTGGAAGTGGAACTGGTGCTCGTGAGCGCTGACGACCGCGGTCGTCAAATGGTACGCACCTATAGTTGTTCCTATCTATCTATCTACCTGTAGGTGGGCGTGGAGGGCTGGAAGACCGGGAACTCGATAGCCTGCAGTGTAGGACAAACGCCGCACTCGGCGGCCGCTTGCTTGTAGAAGCTGTAGTTGGCGCGCTTCACCGTGTACGGGTCTTCGCGCGAGCACTTGGTCCGGCCGCAGTTGCACGCGCTGATGTAGCGGACGCCGGACGAGTGCTCCTTTGTGTTGTCGCTACGGATGAAGGATTAGAGTTTTTATTTTTATTTATTAGGGATTAACAAACAGTTACACCATTACATGTTATAAATAATATGTTAACTAATAAATTGAACGGTGTTTTGTATAGTCGGTTGCGCGGACGGTCACCGGACACCAAGATGCGTAAAAATACGCCGGCAAAATAGTGTTTTATTTGTTTTTAAAAATTAATATTATGATATGTTTGTTAGTCTATATTGTATGGATTTTTATCCTGCAATAAAATATTAAATAAATAAAAATATTCAGCTGAGCTTAGCTTTAAATTACTATTCGAACACAACTACCCTTTTTCAGCTCACTATTTCTTAACAGTTGAATGATGATCTCCATGGTGTAGTGGCTAAGCACGCTGGGTTTCAAGGCGTCGCCGCTCTGAGGTCCCGGGTTCGATTCCCGGTCGGGTCAACATAGAAATCAGAATTTTCTGTATTGTCTCGGGTCTGGGTGTTGTGGTACCATCGTTGTGTCTGATTTCCATAACACAAGTGCATTAGATACTTACTTTGGGATCAGAGCAATGTATGTGATTGGTGTCCAATATTTATATTTTTATTTTAATACTAGCGGTCCCAGCGAATTTTGTTTCGCCCCTATCCTCGACTTGCCCGGCTTCGTCCCGCCCAGCCACGTAATTAAAGAAAAATGTTAAGGGTGAATAGCCCTTATCACTTAGGGGTATGCAAAATAGATAGTAGCCGATTCTCAGACCTACTGAATAGGCATATAAAATTTGGTAAGAATCGGTAAAGCCGTTTCGAAAGAGTACGGGAACGAACATTGTGACACGAGAATTTTATATATAAGACTAGCGGACCCAGCGAACTTTGTTTCGCCCCCAGCGCCGTCCCGCCCCAGCCCCGTCCCGCTGAGTCCCGTAATTTAAAAAGTTAAGTATTCCCAGCGAATTTAGTTTCGCCATTAAATTACTAAAATGGCTATTAAAAATAAGGGTTGATCGTAGAAGGGTGAAAATTGAGGATTGTATGTATTTTTGTATGTTGTATCATAAAGAAATTGAAATTAAAAATTTTGTCTATAAAATAAAAATAAAATTTTAGGGGTGGACTACCCCATGGGGGACTACAACATTTAGGGGGATGAAAAATAGATGTTGGTCGATTCTCATGGATACCGGATAAGCACAACAAATTTCATCAAAATCGGTCAAGCCGTTTCGTAGGAGTATGGCAACGAAAACTGTGACACGAGAATTTTATATATAAGATGTACTCACTGCTCGGGCAGTATGCAGGGGTGCGCCGTGAGCGAGGGCGCCTCGCAGAGCGAGCGCGCGCGGTGCGCCTGCGACTCTAGCACGCAACATGTACTCACTGCTCGGGCAGTATGCAGGGGTGCGCCGTGAGCGAGGGCGCCTCGCAGAGCGAGCGCGCGCGGTGCGCCTGCGACTCTAGCACGCAACATGTACTCACTGCTCGGGCAGTATGCAGGGGTGCGCCGTGAGCGAGGGCGCCTCGCAGAGCGAGCGCGCGCGGTGCGCCTGCGACTCTAGCACGCAACATGTACTCACTGCTCGGGCAGTATGCAGGGGTGCGCCGTGAGCGAGGGCGCCTCGCAGAGCGAGCGCGCGCGGTGCGCCTGCGACTCTAGCACGCAACATGTACTCACTGCTCGGGCAGTATGCAGGGGTGCGCCGTGAGCGAGGGCGCCTCGCAGAGCGAGCGCGCGCGGTGCGCCTGCGACTCTAGCACGCAACATGTACTCACTGCTCGGGCAGTATGCAGGGGTGCGCCGTGAGCGAGGGCGCCTCGCAGAGCGAGCGCGCGCGGTGCGCCTGCGACTCTAGCACGCAACATGTACTCACTGCTCGGGCAGTATGCAGGGGTGCGCCGTGAGCGAGGGCGCCTCGCAGAGCGAGCGCGCGCGGTGCGCCTGCGACTCTAGCACGCAACATGTACTCACTGCTCGGGCAGTATGCAGGGGTGCGCCGTGAGCGAGGGCGCCTCGCAGAGCGAGCGCGCGCGGTGCGCCTGCGACTCTAGCACGCAACATGTACTCACTGCTCGGGCAGTATGCAGGGGTGCGCCGTGAGCGAGGGCGCCTCGCAGAGCGAGCGCGCGCGGTGCGCCTGCGACTCTAGCACGCAACATGTACTCACTGCTCGGGCAGTATGCAGGGGTGCGCCGTGAGCGAGGGCGCCTCGCAGAGCGAGCGCGCGCGGTGCGCCTGCGACTCTAGCACGCAACATGTACTCACTGCTCGGGCAGTATGCAGGGGTGCGCCGTGAGCGAGGGCGCCTCGCAGAGCGAGCGCGCGCGGTGCGCCTGCGACTCTAGCACGCAACATGTACTCACTGCTCGGGCAGTATGCAGGGGTGCGCCGTGAGCGAGGGCGCCTCGCAGAGCGAGCGCGCGCGGTGCGCCTGCGACTCTAGCACGCAACATGTACTCACTGCTCGGGCAGTATGCAGGGGTGCGCCGTGAGCGAGGGCGCCTCGCAGAGCGAGCGCGCGCGGTGCGCCTGCGACTCTAGCACGCAACATGTACTCACTGCTCGGGCAGTATGCAGGGGTGCGCCGTGAGCGAGGGCGCCTCGCAGAGCGAGCGCGCGCGGTGCGCCTGCGACTCTAGCACGCAACATGTACTCACTGCTCGGGCAGTATGCAGGGGTGCGCCGTGAGCGAGGGCGCCTCGCAGAGCGAGCGCGCGCGGTGCGCCTGCGACTCTAGCACGCAACATGTACTCACTGCTCGGGCAGTATGCAGGGGTGCGCCGTGAGCGAGGGCGCCTCGCAGAGCGAGCGCGCGCGGTGCGCCTGCGACTCTAGCACGCAACATGTACTCACTGCTCGGGCAGTATGCAGGGGTGCGCCGTGAGCGAGGGCGCCTCGCAGAGCGAGCGCGCGCGGTGCGCCTGCGACTCTAGCACGCAACATGTACTCACTGCTCGGGCAGTATGCAGGGGTGCGCCGTGAGCGAGGGCGCCTCGCAGAGCGAGCGCGCGCGGTGCGCCTGCGACTCTAGCACGCAACATGTACTCACTGCTCGGGCAGTATGCAGGGGTGCGCCGTGAGCGAGGGCGCCTCGCAGAGCGAGCGCGCGCGGTGCGCCTGCGACTCTAGCACGCAACATGTACTCACTGCTCGGGCAGTATGCAGGGGTGCGCCGTGAGCGAGGGCGCCTCGCAGAGCGAGCGCGCGCGGTGCGCCTGCGACTCTAGCACGCAACATGTACTCACTGCTCGGGCAGTATGCAGGGGTGCGCCGTGAGCGAGGGCGCCTCGCAGAGCGAGCGCGCGCGGTGCGCCTGCGACTCTAGCACGCAACATGTACTCACTGCTCGGGCAGTATGCAGGGGTGCGCCGTGAGCGAGGGCGCCTCGCAGAGCGAGCGCGCGCGGTGCGCCTGCGACTCTAGCACGCAACATGTACTCACTGCTCGGGCAGTATGCAGGGGTGCGCCGTGAGCGAGGGCGCCTCGCAGAGCGAGCGCGCGCGGTGCGCCTGCGACTCTAGCACGCAACATGTACTCACTGCTCGGGCAGTATGCAGGGGTGCGCCGTGAGCGAGGGCGCCTCGCAGAGCGAGCGCGCGCGGTGCGCCTGCGACTCTAGCACGCAACATGTACTCACTGCTCGGGCAGTATGCAGGGGTGCGCCGTGAGCGAGGGCGCCTCGCAGAGCGAGCGCGCGCGGTGCGCCTGCGCGCACGCCGCCTCGAGCCGCGCGCGCGCGCCCTGCGCCAGCGGCCCGCGCGCCATGGACTCTAGCACGCCCAGCGCTACGTTCACCTGATTATAAAATTATAATGAGTGCAATAGTCAGGCTGTCTTTGGGATGTATCGAAACTATAGTCTGTTTTTCATTGCTAGTGTAATATTGTAAACAATTAAGACATTTCTTTTTAAAGAAATGATTAATTTAAAATAAGATAAACACAAAACTGACAACTGATATTGGTAATGCATCGTTGATTACTGAGACATTTTTAAATTAAAAGATAATTAATTTTATTCACTAATATTATTTCAAAAGTTGTGAAATAATGTATTTATTTATTTATTTAACGCATTATTTATCTGGCAAAGAAAACGGACCTCATAGTCTGTTTAATATGTCCGTGTCATTAATATTGTAAACAATATTTTTATAACTTTGAAAATAAATTCAGTGAATTAAATTCATTTACTAATGGATTAAAAAAGATCTCGATGTAGGTTGTGAGTTTTGTGTGTATATATTTTAAACTAATCATTTCTTCAAGAAGAGAAAGTTAATATATTAGACTAGCAAATAAAATCGAACTTTAATTATTTTTCAGTAAACAGAACATTTGATACTTGGGAAGTATTTATTCACTGGTGTTTAGACATATCACAATGCAAATTAAAAGTTTACATACTGCACTAAATGTAAAAACATCAAAGCGAGTTGTGGTCTTGAATTTTATTCAGACCTTATTTAAAAACGATCCTCTTCCGATTTTTTATGATATTAAATAATTTTACGAAATAAATATGTACTAACCTTATGAGCATGGTGTTGTGTAGAATAATGCGACGGTAAACCTTCAGCGTATGACGCTTGCGCGATCGGCAGTACCTGGAATATACCTAATCATTTTTAAATCGTAACGAAACAACTAACACTTAACTCAAAACACAAATGCTATGATATCTCAGGTAAAAAACATATGTCTGGGCTTCTTTTGGCTATTACGTAATTTGTGACACCTAATGTTAAGTGACAATGCAGCGAATTCCTCTTCGTAGCGGTACTCAAAAGAATGTGCACCAAAATTGTTGGGTGCGTATTGAAGGGGTCTCTTCGATGTAAGGGTTGAAGCCGCGCTCGTCTTTAGTGTTCCAAAATAAAAATAAAAGGTCGATGGAAGTTAGTCATATATATTAATCTCTCACTCTCTGAAATGTAACCTGTAGAAGACCGTCATCTTTATCGTTCGTTCTATTGGAAACATGCACATTTATATACCTTAGCACACTTCGCTTGAGAGGCCTGACCTCAGTGGCTATTGAGATTGGTTTAAAATGGACGAAAATCTAAAGTTTTAGTTTCCTGCATGGGAGCCGATTTCCTGTATGGTAAGCGGTTAACAGGACACATCTACCTACTAAGATTCAACTGTGTAATGCTAATAGTTTAAGAATAAGATGGCTGTTACATACGGCCGGACAGACAAAAAGACAGACTTGACGAAAAGGGTTCCGTTTTTTGCCATTTAGCTACGGAAATCTAAAAAAACAAAATTACCAAGCTTAGTTTAGGGTGTATGAAAACGAATGAGACCAAATTTTCATGCAAGCATGTTTCGACCGCAAATGTAGGCAATTCGGCCAATTGTTCCGCCTGCACACATAAAATCATAGCAGTAAGGCATCATTTACCTTAGCACACCTCGCCTGTGAAAAGCGGACGTCAGTGGCCAGCGCGTCGAACAGCGCCCCACTCGGGTCGTGGTCATCGCTCTCACCCTTTGGTGTCTCCACGAGATACAGTGGAGTGAGCGCTTGAGCGGCGGCGCGCCAGGAGGTAGCGCTGGGTAGCTGAAAGGTTAAATAATTTAATTAAAGGTTAATTACTTTATAATAACTATCATCATCATCATTATTAGCCAAAGGACGTCCACTGCTGAACATAGGCCTCCCCCACGGCTTTTCACAGCGACCGATTACTAGCGGTCTGCATTCAGTTTGATCCTGCAATCTTTATAAGGTCGTCTGTCCATCTTGTTGGTGGACGTCCTACGCTGCGTCTTAGGTCGAAGGGTCTCCAATCCAGAACTTTCCTGCCCCAACGGCCATCAGTTCTTCTCGCTATGTGCCCTGCCCATTGCTACTTAAGCTAACTGATTCTCAAGGCTATGTCCGTTACCTTTAGTTCTTCTACGTATCTCCTCATTTCAGATTCGATCCCGTAGAGAAACACCCACAGCGATGGGCACGCAACGAGCGATGGAGAGGGCTATTCTCCATCGCTCGTTGTGTGACTTTGAGCTTCTTTATAAGGCCCATAGTTAGAATTACTTATAATTACTATACCTCGGTTTAACTGCCTCGGTGGCGCAGCGGTAAGAAGGTCGCACTTTAAAGCGCCGGCTGCGCCAGTGGTCCCGGGTTCGATCCCCGGGTCGGGCCAAAAATATATACCTGAGTTTTTCTGTTCAGAATTTCTTAGGGTAGCCCGGAGTTTGGAAATTGGCGTTCACCCCTGTGCCTCGGAAAAGCAAGTAAAGCCGTTGGTCCTGCGCCTGATCTCTCTCCGGTCGTGTCAAATTGCTGTCCAATCGGGCTATGAGAGTGAAAGGTATAGAAAGTGCACCTGTGTTTGCACACACACTTGTGCACTATAATATGTCCCACGCAGTTGGTTAGTCGTTGTGGTGGCTGGCCACCGTAGTCGAAATCGGCTAGGGGGACTATTATTATTATAATTACTTTTATTTGTTGCTTTTTTTGTTTACTATTGTTACGAGAGTCTACTCTAAAGACAATTCAATGATATTAAAGTTAGTCCTAAAAATGAAATATCGATCAGGTTTTGAAAGTAGAATAATTATACTCCTACCGATTGTCGGTTGCGGCAGGCACTCTCAACAGGGATAGGCCAGGTACGCAGGTAGATATTATACTGCCCAGATGTGTGCAAGACACAAGTGCACTCTCTGTTCCTTCACTCATATTAATTTGGTGAGTCGGCAGTATGACATGACCGATGAGAGATCAGACGCAGCACCAACGGCTTAACGTGCATTCCGGGGCACGGGGGTATCGTCACCACTAACTTCCTGACTACGAGCTGAGGTGGAATTGTGTAAAGCAATCGTATTCATTTGACAGTTTAAGGCTGCGTTCCGTATTGCGCTGACAGCGAAAATATCACTGATATCGCGCTTACGAACCGTTCCGATTTGGCGTTAGCGAGTCAACGATAGCTGTAGTGACATCACGGCTGACGTCACTATCACCGCCATTTTGCGTTCACAGTGCAATCGTTTTGCTGCGTTAGCACCATAAAATTAATATTCCTATCGGAATAGAAGGACAAGTAAAAGCTGTCAAACGAAACCGATTTAAGATGTCAGTAACTAACATAAGTAAGTAACATTAAGAGCTTTAAATGAGATAACCTTTCGATCAGGTGATTAAAAACAATGTTCCTAAGATAAACATATTAGTTTACTGCATGATAAACAGCCGACACAAAATATTGAACATGCAGCTCTAGTGTAAAACTAAATATTATTTCATTATAAAAAATATTCATATATACATTCCCTGTGTTATTCTGTCTTTACTTTTTACGTAAATTAACGTTTGTAGAATAGAATAATCAAACTGCGTACTTTAAATTTGAAGCGCATTGGTAAATATAAGTCGTATATTAAGAGGCTTCGCTTTGGACTAATTTACCTGTTGAATGATTATTTGTTGGGTTATTCCGCTGTAATGAACAACGATCAATCACCGATCAAGTCACCATGTTTCAACAGAAATATTTCTTCAAATTATACACAATTTCACATAAATTTTCAAAAACTCAAATGAGAGAAATTTTCAGCAAGCCTTCATAAGCCTCTGAACTGTTTGACATCTGCCAAAAATGGTTCTGCTACCCATCTCTTTTTATCACACAGTTTGCTGCTAGTGACATCTCGCTTTTGTCGTTCTATTCCAAAGGGATAATAATTTTATGGTTAGCACCGTGAGCGTCTATGAGCGGACTGTCACATTGACGCATTTGACGTCTTTTTGCTTCAAAGAACAGCAATTAATGGGTGCGTTCCGTATTGCGCCAATATCACTGTTAGCACTGTGAGCGTCAAAAGCCGTTCCGATTTAATTAGCGTGCTGACAGCGCTGTTGACGCGATTTCATTTCGGAACGGCTTTAGATCACATTTGCTGTTCTTTGAAGCAAAAAGACGTCAAATGCGTCAATGTGACAGTCCGCTCTTAGACGCTCACGGTGCTAACGCAGCAAAACGATTGCACTGTGAACGCAAGATGGCGGTGATAGTGACGTCAGCCGTGACGTCACTACAGCTATCGTTAACTCGCTAACACCAAATCGGAACGGTTTGTAAGCGCGATATCAGTGATATTTTCGCTGTCAGCGCAATACGGAACGCAGCCAATGTAATCTAAAGCCGTGCCGAAATGAAATCGCGTCAACAGCGCTGTCAGCACGCTAATCAAATCGGAACGGCTTTTGACGCTCACAGTGCTAACAGTGATATTGGCGCAAAACGGAACGCAGCCTAAATCGTACGGTATGATCTGTCAAACGGCAAAGAACAATACGTTTGACAGATCATAACGTACGTTTTGAACTGTATAGTGAATAAGATTGCTTTACACAATTCCACCTCTGATTCTGAGTATTAACAAGACAGAAAAACCCAAAAACTAATTTTAGTCTGACTCGGGAATCGAACCCGGGACCTCTTAAGTAGCAACCAGCGAGCTAACCGCTACACCAACGAGACAGTCAAAATATAAAGGCAACAAACTAAACATTATGTACCATTACCATGAGTTTAAAAAAAGTCTATGGAAAATAATTGTACAGTGCCTCTAGCTGTCACTGACTAACACTAATATAACTAAATATTTCCATACAAAAAGTTACGTCGTCGTTACAGAGTAAACACATGGTAACGTTACTGGTGCAATAATTAAAATAACTACATAAGTAAACTCACCTCAAAGAAAGATGTACTCATCGCGTACTTTCCAACATTATCATCGAATCCCTCTCCAAAAGCTAAATCTATGTGTCCTTGCAGGAACTGCCTGAAGCTGGGCCGGTCTGGCGGAGTAGCAGGCTCGGCGCCAGCGCACAGTGCGACGAGGCCACGAACCAGGGAGCTGACGTCCCGCGCGCTCGCCGTCTCGTCCGCGTTTATGTACACGAACTCTTCGTTTTTGGGGATCGCAAAGAGTGATTTTGCACTGTTGGAAAAGTATTTTTTATAATTAACTATTTACAAGATGTTTTTCCACACACTATATTCCATTAACGTGTGTAAATTTCGCATCTTAAAAAAAACTATATGAATTACAGCCTTTGTGCTATTCTAGTGTTTGAGCTATATTTTTGGAATCCATCAAGTAGTTTTAGCGTAAAGGATTAACAAACATACTTCCATACTATTAAACCCTCACTGGGAAAGGTTATAAATAAAATACCAAAGTCATACTCATCTTAAATATAATAGGATGCCAGGGCCAAACACAATACAAACCACATACGCTTAAGGCTTACAAATATAATTTAATTAACATTACGGGGACATTTACAATATTAGATCACATGAAGACACGCGCAAGCGGTGACCGACCGAGACGAGACGCGGGAAGGGAGGGGGCTCTACTGACAGACGTCATCGACTGCCATAGACCATGCATAAAGGGACGTTCCGTTTTCGTTGGGCTAACAGTTCATACATATATCAACAAAGTTTGTAAGGATGGCCTTTCAAACTTTCACATTTATAATATAAAGTAGTAGGATCAAGAATGTGTTTAATCAATTTGTACCTATTTTCTTTTATCAGTAAGTGATGTATGCATCACAACATCTTTTGTACAGTAGTCAATGGGTATATAGTATGATAGTTAAGAGAATTGAGAAAATAAGGCTACTGGATTGGAGAAAATCACTACAGCCAAATACTATACACAACAATACAATAATTAACATTTTTTAAATTGATTTTGATTATTTTTGCCTGATTATAGCCAACAGAAAATAAATAAACCTTGCATAAAAACATATTTTTACTTACCAAACATTTGTAATAATGCGAGCTTTCCTCAATATGAAGTAAAGCTGGTCTTCCACAGCATGTTCCAGCCTCTTCAAAGCTGCGGGGACCCTCCTGAGAGGGGTGGGGGCTCTCCTGAAGTGGAACAGCAAGCGAGGACAGCACGACCTGCCATGAGTCTCCCAAGCTCCGCCTAGCCCAAGGCTGGTGAATGCTGCAGATGTTTTTGGGGCTAATTCATTTCTAAAATTACAAGATAATTCTTTAATTTCTGCATGAAGTATAGGTTAATTTTAGAGGCTTACTATGTATAGTGTGGTAAATAATGGGATTGCAGGTTTCATTTAATTGCAATACCAAATACTGAAGCCTCATTCATTAATGAAACTATATTTTTCTATATATGTCTTCTTTCAGCTGAGTGAGCTTAATGGACAGGATGCAGCCTATGATGGTTAATTGATCCAACTATTCATATTATTTTTGCATTTATAAGTCACACAGTTATTGTATTTAAAAAATATACTTTTATTAAAAATCAATATCTTTATAAAACATCCAACCTATGAATTAAGTAAGTTCCTTAAAAGTACCTGAGTTTCATACCAAGTTTCATACCTGAAGGCATCAATAGCTTTAAAAAGCTGCAGATATCCTAAATCAAAGACATGAGTGGGTGAAGAGAGCACCACTATGTGACAGAGATGGAACAGCAGAGCCATGGTCCTGCACGACTCGGCAGCGAGTTCCCCGGACGCCACCAACCAGTGGGCAGCATCAGCATCTTTGTCCGAACTTTTAGAATTCTCATCTAATTCTGCAGCCAGCTCTGCCAGCCGCTTCGTGTCTAGAAACGTAACTGCGTGGAGAATGAGCACTCCACGACGCTCGTCCCAGTGGCATTCTATGCCGTTCTAGGAAGAAAAGATTTCGAATAGGTTAAAAAATAGCTCTTAATTTTTTTTGGGTTAGGATGGCTTGTATTCAACAGATGCTAACGATATGATTAAATTGGGCGTTCAAGACATAAAGCAAAGTAATAATATTAAAATAAGTACCTCATCGGTGGATACAGTTGGCAAAAGTGGGGTTGTTTTGTTGGGATACCGGTAGGGCGACTTTCCGATTACACCGACAACAACTATACGTTCTTTTTTAGAAAACTCCGGGATATCGTTTATTGAAAACACTTTCATGGTTTTATCATTACAAAACGATGAAAAAATTCACAAAAGTTTATTTACAAATCCTAACCAACAAACCAAACAAACGAACGAACACACACACAGATGGAAAAAAATGACATCTGATCGATTTGACATTAGACAGCTAGGCGCAATTTTTTTTTTGGTTCTCTTCTTTCCATTTGGATCGGAAAAGGCAAAGGTTTAAACCATACAGCCTGGACATTAGTAATTTCAGCTAGGCGCAAGTTGAATGATTGAGGGATGTTTTTATTATACTCAATATTTAAATACATATTTTGTTACACCACACCATTATTAGTACAATACCATTACGAGAATATAGTAAGATTTGTTTAAAATGTTAATTATTTTCTACAAATAAATATATCTTGCATTGTTTATATTTTATTTAAAACAATTTTCATTTAATACAGCAAATAGAATTATAAATGGTGTCAAAATGTCATCACAGCTCAGTTGTCAATATCAGCTGGGTTCGTGTCCATAGGCCCTATTTTCAAATCACTCGCTTCGAAATGGCGAGTGATTTTCGTTCGACAACGAGTTTTTTTCTATGACTTAGGTATATTAATATTTATCTTCGAACGAAAATCACTCGCCATCTTGAAGCGATTGATTCAAAATAGAGCTCCATGTCGTCAGTGTTCTGTGTGGTCGCTCACTCGCTCACTTTTTGATTTGCTAACCTTTCGAATTCAAGGCTTCAAAGATATTGGAGAAAATGAAATAGTTAACAAGCGCAAATCCGCGGTATAGCACGCGCCACGCGGCCACTGTAACACCGCCGCGCTGATTCGCCCGATAAGTTATCAGTGCAGAAAGTGCGCTTACTTCTGTGGCAGTGATAAGTTACACTTTTCACCACGATGTCTTCGGCTATTGAAGATATTTGCGAGCTATTAGATAGTTACAATGGCAGGGATAAGGTATAGTATGCGGAAGTTATACGACCTTGGTATTATTTCACATTTCTTGAGAACTGGTTTGTCACTTTAGTTTAACAAATTTAAAGTTGTATTAACACCCTATATCGTTAATTTTTCATGATTTTCGTTCCGTAAAATAATTTATATTTGATATTTATTTTACCAAATAATTCGTTCCTCTGTAATAATTATAGTTACACTAATTTAAGTAATGAAACTGATTAAAATAACAATCCTATATTCCAGGTGGTCAGACTGGCGTGCTACGCGTTCAAGCTGTACGGCTGCGTGCACAATGACAAGGCCTGGCAGGCGGCGGGGTCCCGGCTGTCCGGCGCGCGGCTCATTCTCCGACTTTTCGATGACATTCCCATGTTGAAACACACATACTCTTATGGGTTGGGGAGGCATGTATGTATCTTGGATAAAATTTTGATAATTTTCTTCCTACAGGTATACATTTTAATCGGTAAGCGAGTTTCATTATCTTATTTTAACTCCAGAAATGCTAGTGGCTGCAATTACAAAATAATGTTAATAAACAAATGTGCAAAGAACTTAATTCTCCACATTGTTGTTTTTAATTATATTTTGTTTACCCAGCTGGATTCAGCTGAAAGGTTGCTAAAGTATAATCATAAACACAATCTTGAATTAAAGAACATACACTACAAGTAATTTGTCATGAAACTTTTAAAGCCAACAGTAAATTAATTTGAACATCAAAGTTAAAATTTTTCATTCTTGTTTTATGTCTTCCTTATTTATACAAACAATTTTTGTTTGTTATTTTAGGAGTCATCCACAATAGCAGCAATCCTGGGTGTGCTGGCCAACACAGTGGACCAGGCATTTCTGCCGGTGGAGAAGGCTTGCTGGCTGCATGAGGTAGGCATCCTCAAGCTGAAGCCAGATACAGCGTACAGACTGGAGACAATAAGCACTGCGCTGTGGGCCGCTAGTCTCTACATATCACTACTGCAGTAAGTTTTTTTTTACTTATGCAATCTATACTTAAAATTATTTGTTTGTTTTTATAGTGTTTTGTTACTTTACAACATTAATGAGGTCACGCAGCTTATGCGTTAAAGAAAGCACTTGAAAAATTCAACAGGCTTGCCAATGTGTCAATGGTAGAGTAGCATAGGCATACGCCCCTATAGCGTTAAACACGGGGTTAGATTCCTTGTCTCACACAGTTGCTTTTTTCAAGTGCATTTAATACAATCTATACTTAATACTCATAAAGATAAAGAGTTTTGTTTGTTTGAACGTGCTGATCTCAGGATCTACTGGACCAATTTAAAATATTTTTTGTGTTGGATAGCTTATTTATCGAGGAAGCCTTAAGGCTAGAAAACATCACGCTGCGATGGAAAAGAAGGGAGCAAAATCAAAACGTGCGAACGCAGTCGCGGGGCTCCGTTAGTTATCCAATTAAGCATATAATAAGCAATTAAAGTTTCTGTGTAGATATGATTGAGGTCCCTTCCATATAAACACTTTCATACGAAAATCACTTGCAAATATAATACAAAAATATTACTAATAATAGGCGTCACTTCAAATAAAAGATAAGAAAGAGGTGCAAGTGAAAAAATGCTTCTTTTTTTCCTAATAGAAATACTGCTGATAAATATTAATTTATCTGTTTGTTACATAGCTTAAAATCCTATCACTCTTGATAATAAACCCTACAAAATAAATCAAAGTTCTATCTCAAATATGACACACGACATCATGATTTATCTCCAATTTAGTTGAACTGATTACCCCTACTGACAGTAACGAATTACACAGGACCGGGCGTTCGATACGGCAGCTTTGGTGGAGCCGTGACTGCCTTCAGACCTGCTCAGAAGATGGCGGGGCCGACGCGAGAAGAAACTTAGACGTTAGACTAATCTTACAAGCCATCACAGCAGGAAAACTATGCCTTGACATCACCCACGCCGTAAGCTGCCTCCCCGAAGGATGGTTCTGGGGCGAAAAGATAGGAGCGACGAAAGTAGCTGCCATAGCAACCACATCTTCTGTGATCGGTATCGCGCTTTACTTTGCTAGAAAACGACTTTTAAAATAACACTTTAGATAGTCAATGTTAGGTATCAGAACTTTAATTTGACTTGGATAACTGGAATTGGACGAGGTAAGTATGATGGCTATCGAGAGTAAATGTTGTACCTACTGCAAATATTATTTTAAATACTAGAATCACAGCAAATCGAACTAAAATTAAAATTATGTGATACTCATTAAAGATTAAAGGCTGAATGAATTGCAGACTATGAAGCCTGAATCATCTGTATTTTTTTTCTTGTTTACAATATAAGGGTGTGGTAAACAAAACCGATTTCCGTATGTTCAGCCTTGAGAGAAAAGCGAACAGTAGTTAGTGACGATTAGTCTTCCTAAATATTCATCATATTCGTTATAGAATAAGTTTTGCCAGCATGTGGTTTACAGTTTACTTTATTAAAATATAAACCTTTAACTAGTCGATCTCAATAAATGCATTATTATTACAAAGATGATAGTTTTCTAAAGATTACTTGGAGATTCATGTATAAGTATAACTGTAATAATGCACATATTAAGAGTTTATTTCTGGCATTTATTTTGAAGTACATATTGTAACTTGCACTTAATTCAATTCCTGGTGAAGAAATGTTTAATAAACATTTCAATTTAATTAATATTTAATTATAACAAACATTTTGTACTATAAACAAGTTTTATGTTAATTGTGTAAAGTTCAATGTCATTATAAAAATACGTTTGATTATATTTCTGGTTTATATTCATTAAAGACTAATTGAATATTAGTGACAATCATCAATGTTGCGAACATTATGAATGTTGCTATTGCATTATTTGTAATATCTGGATCTTAAAACTTGTACTAAGTACTTATGTAACATTATATAATTAATCGGTTCAAAGTACCTGCGGTTGTTATTTATATCTAATTCTATCGTAAAATATATGTAAATATTGTTTCATATCGTATGTGTTTGTTTTTTATTACCCAAGTTATAATGGACCTGATAAAACGATGGGATATGTTTATGCAGTCTAAATCAGGATAGTTTAAGGAATTTTATTAGAAAGTAACGTACGGTTGAGGGTCTCTCGCGCTTTACCACCTTAAGACCCAAAATCTCTTGCACCTCGCGGTGCCAATCGTTTGGGATCGTATGTGCAAGCGATTTCCGTTGAAAAGTTGTTAGGCGCGAACAACTTAGACCGTACGTGTACCTTAGTTCTTAGTTTTGTATCAAATTCAAATCTTAATCAGTCTCAAGTTTCCAGCCATTGTGTATGAGCTCTGTCCAAAGTCTGTTTTACGTCTAAAGAGCGTTTACTTCGATCAGTCACGATGCGGTTAAGCGATACATTGAGCTGATGCGTAGCCCCATTTTTACATTTCAGGAAAAAAATAAAGTATAAATTAAAGTCGCTCTTTAGCTTTGTAATACCAAGCAACGGATTTCACTTCTAGAAAGAACATTTTCTAATTTCTTCAGATTTTTCGCACGAGTGGGATTTGAACCCACAACCTCTGGCGACCCGGGCAAACGCTCTTACTAGCCGAGCCACCGTGCAGTTAATCCCCACGGGTGAAATTTCTGGTCTCTCATGGATACGTAATTACGCGTGACGTCAACTCCATGTACCCCAACCCAACTGTATTGCAACAACAAGTAGTTATTCATCGCAGAATTAATTCAAGTTGGAAATGATGACACTTGCGCTATTGCTTTTGAATATTTTTAAAAACATGTTTTAAATTTCTTAAAGAATGTTTACGTGTATTGGTTAATGATAGTTTCAATATAAAGTAGTTAATCATATTTATTTACGTCATGTTATTGAGACTTATATTAATATTCATCAAATGTCATTGTTTGTTATCTAAGATTAAATTACGGATAGCATTGCAAACATTTTAAATACAAAAATCATCTGGTGTTGGATAAAAAGTCTTATCTTTATGATATGAGTTTTTATCATTGTGTGATATAATACTTCGCACTGCTATTATGAGTAGTGTCAAGTAGGCTAAATAGACAGGTGGAGGCAGATTAACGTTTAAGGGGTTTCAAATAAGTGTAATGGAATTAGTGAATGAACTATGTGATTTGCTGCAGTCCCATGCGAATCGAGATAAGGTATGTAAAACACTTAATCTATACTAATATTATAAAGCTGAAGAGAGATCTTAGAAACTACTGGACCGATTTAAAAATATATTTTTGTATAGATAGCTTATTTATTTACGAAGGCCTGAAGCCTAAAGCTATAACAAATCACGCTGTGACGGGAGGGGAGGAAGCAAACTCAAAACGCGTCGACGGGGATCGCTAATTCAATAATATTTTCAACATATTTTCCAAGAAAACCGACTGTTATATTCCAACAATTGATCAATAAGATATTAATTTCAATTTTTTTATAAAGGTTTTCTAAAAATCTTATTTAAACTATATTTCACTGTGAGTTGTACTATTGGCGGACTTGACTTAATACCTCAGTTAGGGCATTCTCTATCGGTCAACCGCTAGGGAATGCAGAAATTCTGGATGATCAAAAAGATTTATTTATTTATTTATACTTTATTGCACAATAATAAAATTTTGTACAAAAGGTGGACTTAACGCCATATGGCGTTCTCTACCAGTCATGCCTTTGGGCTAAGCAGAAATGATTGTGGGCGGTGCGACAAAGAAACGAAATTAATTATATACAAAAAAAAAGTCCCAAATAAATACAATTAATACTTACATAATATTACACATACATAACATAAGCAATAAAATAAATACATTAATAATACATACATATACCAACATATACTATATATATATACATATATATATATACTATAATTATGACATGAGTATAAGATCAAAAGTGAATGTTAACTTTTATGTGCTGTAATTTTCTATGCCTGTTAGAAATAAAGAAAGTAATATTTCGATTAAATCTATCTTATTTAATCTTAGGGGAGACTGGGGCTGGTTCTAACAAAGTTTAAATTAAGCGGTATATTTTCTAAACTACTTTAGCAAGAAACATGTTTTTTGGGCATATGATGCAAAATTTAATGAGCTTTACGTACAGTACAATAAAATATATATAATAATTACCATATCTGAGAAAAAACGAGTTTTGGCAAACAAGTCACTTGTTAGATCTTACCCCCGGTTTGGGGTTGGTTTTAACACCACTGGGGAAAGTTTTAACAGCGGGGGTAAGAAAAAACATGTAGTTGCGAATGGGATTTTGGTTAAGATAAACAACAAAACAATATTCAATGTTTATTAGAAAAACTAATAAAATTAAATGCGGTTCCTTACCATTCATAAAATAAACAGAAAACTTAAATTATAATAGTTTAACTGACTCACTCAATCAGCATTACTCAAATCAAATAACATAAAATAATTTTTGATCATCAAATGATCATTAACAATCCAAATAAAATGAAATTCGGCTCCTTGCCGTTTAAACATGTGTAATAAACTTAAAACTTACTAAATTTATCTTTATCAAATAAAAGAACAAAAAATTACTCCTCTAATAAATGAACATACAAATTTGGTTATAAAAGTGAAACTTTCTAGTCAGTCTTACTCAACCTACTTATTAGTCAGTCTTCAAACTAGTGATAAAAATTAGTCATCATAATCCGAGTCTGAGTTGCAGTTTGTGCAAACATAAGCAACTGCATCTCCTTTTATGCAGGTTATATGCGACCATTGTTTGCAGGATATACATTCGACCCAGTCCACACCAGATTTATCTTCAGAATATGATGAGCCACAGCCTAAGCAAATGGTTTCATCCTCATCATCGTCTTCTTCTAAACTCTCTTGTAATAGTTTCTTTTTCACTCTATCTTTAGCCTGTTTACTGGATTTCTTTTCTTTTTTCTCCACTTTACGTTTCTTAACTCTTTGCTTTTCCTTATTGACTTTTAAATTCGCAGTAGATTTCTTTTTGTTATTCTTTAGCTTAGCTTCTTCTTCTAAAGCACTCTTTTCCGGAGTGTCTGTTAAGATTGCACACTTTCGCTTGCGACCTCGATTAGACTTAGAGCGAGGAGCCGCTTTTGGCAATGGCCGTACAGCTTCGGGACTAAAGAATGTTGATGTACCAGGAACTGGACTCCTTGACATTTCCTCAATAACTGCACTCACGCTGATATCAAGATTAGGCATGCTTCTTTCGATTTCTGGTATCAAGGACGGTTCCAGACCTAATGTTAGGCTAAGATTATCTGGTGTTAATTCGTCTTGTCCCTCAGTTTGCAGCAATGAAGGCGATGGGTTACCTAAAATGTCTTCCTCGTGTTGCTGAATCGGGGGAATCGTGACATTGGACTCAACGGGCGCTGCATTAGTGTTGTCATTCGGTTGGGGTACAGGCATTGGCCGATCTGTTACGAAAGACGGAGCAAAGTCGTCATCGCCAAAAACAAACTCATTGCATGGCCAGATACCAGTTTTTCTAAACGAGTGAGCAATGTTGTTCGGGGTGAAAGCCAACGGAAATGCTTCTTTCACAATTCCTGGCAGGTCATAAATGGTCATTGTCTTTCCAGGATTGCTAATCATCCAATTAGTTTGTAGTCTGGCAACGTAATTCTTCAGGGGTCCATAAACTCCGACATCTAATGGCTGCAGCTTGTGCGAACAGTGTGGAGGAAATGAAAGTAAGATCACATAATTTTCCTTCGCTTTATTTATTACCGCCATATTTACATGCGAGTGATGATTGTCCAAAAAAAGGAGTACCGGATCATCTTTAGTGGGTTTCACGTGTTTTATGAAATGATCCAAAAATATCAAAAATTCTGTCTCAGACATCCAGCCTGAACTGTTACCGGCGCCAATAGCTTCAGGCGGGCCATTTTTTATGAAAATGTCACTATATCGGATTCGTGGAAACACAAACATGCAAGGAATGTGGTTACCTAATGCATTTGCCGCTGCTGCCACAGTTACCAAGACGCCCCTTTCGGCAGATGTGACTGCTCCAACTTGTTTTGAACCGCGCTGTGCGACGATCTTCTTTGGTTTCTGCACTGTTGTGACTCCCGTTTCGTCAACATTCCAAATCCTACTTGCAGTTAGATTGTACCTCTGAAGTATTTCCTTGTATTTTGTGAAAAACTGTTCCACATTTGTTCGGTTAAATGATGTAGCTCGACTTAAACTGGTTGCTTCCGGGCTTCGCAGTGCCAAATTTGGGTTCCTCTTCAAAAATGCTGTAAACCAGTCATTACCAGCGGACTTATTTCTTATCCAACTTTCAGGAATGTTGGAAATCTTGTGATAAACGGCAATTTCATACGCCAGTTTTTTGACTTCACTAGGTAGCAAGCCAAAATATATTACAGCACATTGAAGAAGATATTCTGCTAACTTAATTTCTTGTTGTGTATTAAACACTTGTCTATTTTTTTTATATCCCAATTCAATCGGTAAGCCTTCTTTCATCCTTTTCATAAATTTATGAAGTGTTACATGACATATTTCCAAACTTCTAGCTGCTTCTCTCAGGCTCTTTTTATTTTCCAACACTTCCTTAGCTGCTAGTTCATAGACTTCTTCCGATGTACTTCCACGCGTGGTTTTCCTTTTATAATTCCTCATCCTAAAAAAAACAATAGAAGTTTAACAGGTCGATCCATATCGAACGCAATATTAAATGAATAAATAAATAAATAGTGGACAACATCATACATTTGATCCGATCCCTTAGTAAGTAGCTTATGCACTTGTGTTATGGTAATCAAAAACATTGAAGGTACCACAACACCTAGACCCGAACGAGACATTAAAGAAAACTTATTTTTCTACATTGCCTCGCCCGGAAATCGAACCCGGAACCTCAGTAATGGCGGCGCCCATGAAAACCGGCACGCTATAACCTTAACATGTTTCGAAATGGGATCGCAGTTGGGATCAAAATTGCAACCTCGTATAGAAACAGTAAGAACAATATTACCTATGTTTAATTTTTTTCGACTGTTAAAACCTGCCCCGTATGCGGGGCAAATATTAACGCGTTAAAACCTACCCCATGCATTTTGTTAAAACAAACCCCACGACCCCATTTTGCACAAAGTTACTGTTTTTCTTTAACCGGTTATATTATCGATTAAAACTTTAACATTAATGAAAAATACACTAAATACGGATTTATGCAATACTTAAGCCAATTTTCTACGATACGTCTTTTTAGAGTAATGCAAAAAATTAAACACGTAAAAAAGTTCATTTACCTGTGAAATTGAAGGCGCCTGACACAGCCTGCTCCTGGTCGAGACACGTTCGCGCGTATTCGTAGGCACAAAGTGCGTTGGAATTAGCGTCGTAAGTCGAATAGGTTCTATGTTATTACGCTGTTAGTATTTACCCCTGTTAAAACCAGCCCCAGGGTCCCCTATCATTACTCACATGACATTCATCTTCACGTATCTCCGACATTTTATTGTTAGTAGGTACTTATATGAGTAGGTAAACATAAGGTTCGTCAGAGGCCTTTAAGTAGGTACACCAAGATTGAAGAAAGTAGGTATCTATCTTATTTTGATCAGAACTTAAATCTAAGAAACCTATATGTTGCTTAAATCTACAATATAATACACTTTGGTTCTTTTCTAGGTCCTAAAACGTAACCAAGATTAATTACCATAATAAACTAAAATTTTGATGCCTAATGTTTTCGTAACTAATTTCAATTGAAAACACGACATAATTATCATCTGACCCCAGGTAGTTTCCCTAGCAAGTTACGTGCTCAAGCTATGGGGCTCCACGGCAGACCGCAAAGACCTTATGACGGCGAGCGCCCGCATGGCCACCGCGCGCGCCACGCTGCGGCTGTTTGATGACGCTGCTGTCATCAAGAACGCGATCGCTTATGGGCTGGGAGAGAAGGTCAGTTTGGATACTGGTAAAGGTAAGAATTTCATGTACTAAACAGTCAGACCAATAAGGTCTTAAGCGCGAGTTAATAAGGAATGGGGTTCCACGGCAGACAGACCGCAAGGACCTTATGAGAGTTAACGCCCGCATAGCCACCGCTCGTATGACTGTTCAATGATGTTGCTGTCATTAAAAACGCGCTCGCTTATGGACTCTGAAAAGAGGTCAGGCGGTTACTTTAGTCTTAATTAAATCACAGGCCGAAGTATGATTTGTTGACCTATTGCTACTACAAAAAACGTTGCTCGTAAGTAATAAGAAGTTTTTAAAATTAAATAAGATCAAAAGTGAGGCTTATCACTGAGATGGATCTGGGTTTTCGTATTATTTAAATATATTTACCTAATAACTGGGAATAGTCAGGTCACCTTATGTGTATTGGAAAATTTAAATATGTAGTAAAAATCTGGTAAACTGCTAGGATTACTGCAGTTATACATAGAAATTACTTATTTATAGGCATTGAAGCTTCACTAGATAGCGCCATATCAGTATTTGAATATTCAAAAAAGGATTTTCTACCATGCTTAATTAAATTTTTAGACTTATTTATATGACCTCAAAACTTATGAACAACTCATGGCAGGGTAGAAAAGAGGACCTCTTTGTAATAAGATATCTGTTTTTATGCAGGACGGACCATTTTGGGGGTCCCTCGGCGTGCTCAGCACCACGTTCACACTAGTATACCTGCAAGCCGAGAAGGCGGTCTTTCTCATTGACACCGGCGTCGTCACGGTCTCCAAGGAGACGGATTACCAGATCCGCACCGCGCATAAGCTTTTCTGGGCGCTGTCTGCTTTCGTTGGCTTGGTTAGGTAAGTTAACTGACATAGTTAGTTGATTTTTATATTGTAGGTACATACAGGATGCTGTTTGGTCAGTGACATCCAACTCAGGGATGGTAATATGAGTTATACATATTCTAAAAAAGGTATATTTTTTAAATTATTTCATGACAAATAAATGGGTAAACTTGCACACTCGCGCATAGCTAGCGCGTATCTACGAAATACTACGTCGTAGCTAGTTAGCTACGAAAAGCACGTAGTAAGCTACGAATAAATAAATTGATTTTGTAGGTTTTTGCTATGTAATTTTTAAAATACTTTCATAGTATCAGTATCGTTTGTACAGCCACCCCTAAGTCGCTCGTCGCTGACCAAAACAACACCCTGTATTATCCTTCTACAGAACACCATATCATTAATCCAATTGCAGTGGACTTTTTGGTGTTACAAGTTAACCCTTATTGGTAAATTTTTCATTGGTTTTCCACCCTTAATTAGGAGAATAAAGTTCAACTTACGGTGGCAAATAAACTTGCTACTACTTCAAAAAGTTTACAATGAAGTTTTGTAATAGTTGAGGTAGATTCTATTAAAGCAACGATGGTATCTATCAAATATTAAAAAAGGACTTGCACTTGTACCACAGATTTGCTAAGAGTTATAACGATGCACGGGCAGGCAAAGATTGAGAGTACCTATGTAAGTAATGTCATATCCAAGGTGCGCACTTGCGTGGGGTTTTTGAAAGAACATGCATGCATTTGATAATATTAAACGGTCCATTAGGTACAGATAGTAAAAACAATCAGATAAAAATTATTATGTAACCTATTTTTATCTAATGATGTGATAATATCAATGATAACTTATCTGATTACAGTTTTTTTGTGATTTTCATAAGTTTTTGCTACACTCTTTATAGGTGTTTGCTACACACTTCTTATAATTAGCTGGGACTTTCTTGTTCAATACTTTTTATTAAAGCGAAGCGTAATATTAGAGGTTAGGTTCAAGTTATTAAAGCATTTCTCTTCTGACCCCTTTTTTGTTTTGCTTAAAGGATTACAATACAATAAGCATTGGCTTAGCTCAAGTAATTGTCATAGCCACCCACGACTAACAGAATATTTAAAATTTGTACTAATAATACACATAATCTTGCGGTAAAGAACTAAGCGCTCCATTGTGCACTATTTTCAATAAATCTCTTGCATCAGGTACTTTTCCTGACTTTTGGAAAGTAGCTCATATCATTCCCATACATAAAGCCGGAGACAAAGAAAAGTGTGAAAACTACCGACCCATAAGTATTCTCTCGTGTTGTGCAAAAATATTTGAATCTTTAATATACGACTTTATCTTCAATCAACTTAATCAATATATAGCTCCTAACCAGCATGGATTCGTAAAAAATAGATCTACTACAACAAATTTGTTAGATTATAAAAACTATCTATGCTGTGCATTCTCAAGGGGTGGTCAAGTAGATTCTGTTTACACAGATTTTTCAAAAGCTTTTGACAAAGTAAACCATAAATTGTTGTGTCAGAAACTTGAATCATATGGAATTCATGGTAGTTTGCATCGTTGGGTCAAATCATATCTGAGTCGGAGAAGTCAACTCGTTGCAGTTAAGGGACATTTATCCGCACCGCTGTATGTCACCTCTGGTGTTCCCCAGGGTTCACATCTGGGTCCCCTTCTTTTTATCGTCTTTATAAATGACCTTGTTGAACGATTATCATGTCCAAGTTTGTTGTATGCGGATGACCTCAAAATATTTTTGACGATTGAAAGTGAACGTGATTCCGTGATACTGCAAAAGAATCTCGAAATTCTCAATCAATGGTGCTTAGAAAATCGGATGCATTTAAATGTAGATAAATGTTTTGTTGTATCTTTCACGAATAAAAAGCATAAGATTTTGTTTGATTATTCAATAAATGGTCAAACTCTAAAACGAAAAAGTATTGTCAGGGATCTCGGTGTGCTGTTTGACGAGAAGCTAACCTTTCGCGCTCATTTTGACCACATTGTTAGTAAGTGTAAACAGACTCTTGGCTTCATTCTGCGTCGATCTCGAGATTTTAAAGACCCAAGAAGTCTTATTTATTTATACAACACCCTAGTAAGAAGCGTTCTTGAATACAATACAGTAATATGGGCTCCTTATTACAGAGTTCATATTGAACGTTTGGAAGGAGTGCAGGCGAGGTTTCTTAAAATCCTTTGTTACCGATACGGATACCGCAGAACCCTGATATGTTACGAAGACAGAATGATGAGATTCAGGATGCGTTCTTTGGAAGCACGACGAAAATATTTCGATCTCGTATACCTCTTCAAGATCGTTCATTGTTTAATTGATTGTCCTTCTTTGTTATCGCTTATAAATTTTAATATCACGTATAGGTGTCGCAACCCCAAACCATTTTCACTTCAGGTCTATAATAATAACACCTCTTTTTACAATCCAATTGTCAGGATGTGTCGAAATTTTAATGATCTGTTTCTTAAAAACAAAGAAATAGATCTTTATAGGTTTAATTTGCGTAAATTTAAGAAATACATTCTAGAATGCATCATCGATCCACCACTTTAGATGATCTTTACCTTTAGTGGCGCATCGTTGGTGCCTTCATTTTTTTGTTTGTTATAGTTGTTTGTTTATCATTGTTAAACTCGAGTATTGTGTTTATATTGATTCTTTGTGTATACATGTTTGTGTGTTACAATCTGGAACATTTATGTTGTTATAATTATGTTTAAATGATATAAAGATTGTAATATGTTATGTGTACCAAATAAAAATAAAAATAATAGGCTAACTTAATGTATGCTATGACCTTCAAACATTAACATCATAATCACATGCACTTCTGCTGCACTTTTGTATCGCAGATTCGTAAGATTTCACATAATTGAGGTAGTGGTGTTGTAGGGGATGCTATGCTAAGACCCTAACATTTACTACTACTTGCTATGCTAAGGGATGGGTTTACTCCGGAGAGTGCTAAATAAAACCGACCCGTATGAATGTTTGTAAGACACTGATTTATTGCTATAAAGTTGTAAAGTCTGAAGTAAAATGCTACGTATACAAAAATGCTGCGATCGGGCCGCGACACATGTGTGTGTGCATATTACATTGAAATGTGCGAGATCAGCTCGTACATCTTGGCCCTCTAAGAATAAGATGATAAGAATAATCTAATATAAAATCAAGTTAATGATTGCTATGCTAAATGATATAAATTTGTTTTACATGATACAAGGTGATTAATAATGTTAAAATACTATGATAACTAATGCTAAAGTGCTATAATAAAGTATTGTCCGTTTCTTAAGCTAATCACTCGCGTGACTCTACACTTGGGACGTGAAATGACACCGAACGAGACACAATAGGCGTCATGGGGGATGTCCCTTTATCAACACTGACACAGCTCACTGATTTACGCAACAAGTTGAACTCATTGGGTACTGTAACGCTCACTAAGTCACTGACACTGCTGCCCACTGCGCTGCGCGGAGGCGGGAGCGGCGCGGCTGGGCCTGCTGCGGGCGGCGAACGCGACCGCCTGCTTCGTCTGATCTTCAAATAACCGAATGTGCTCGCCACAAATATGAGTATGGCTACGATGACATACGTTATCGTATAGTGATGTACATCGTGAATGCTGAAGTCTGAGTAAGATTGTCCTTTCAGGTCTTCAAATTGATCTTTCAACTGCTTCCACATATATGTTTGATTTTCTGGTATGATCAGATCGGCTTCAGTGATGGTAGTGTTGATGATATTATTTAAGATAGATATCTCTGGGACTTTGATATCGCTTTGAACCGCCATGTGATTCATGTAATTGTTGTGTGTATAGATTGATAGTTCATTGTCCTTTAAAATGCAACCTTGCTCTAGGGTCACAAGGCCGTTGCCTGATAACGATGAAATTGATACACCAGCTGTGCAGAAAATGCGGACACTGCATTCTTGGCAACACGAGAAGAGCCAATCGTTCCGTGCATGCAGTTTTATCCACCTGTTCGTACAACTTAATTGTTCGTGTTTACATGGTGTTGTTTTTATATAACCATTGCTTATGTTTAAGTGACAAATTGATTGTTTGATCTTCATGTCGTAGATAGGCGAGTCTAACGAGCATAATATTTTATCTTCTGTAGCGTGAAGACATAGACGTAGATCTTCGTCTGATAAGAACATAGCTGTATCCTTTCTGAGGTTGAAAGCTATGTATGGATGACTAGGAACTATATAGTATGTTTGCTGATTTCTACTTTGAGGAATAGATATAACTCTGTCGAGCTCATAAACTTCTTTGCTTACTAGAGGAATCTTAATTTCTATGATAAGATAACTGCTAAATAACCTGGATGATACCTTTAAAATTTTATAAATATCGGCAAAGTTTGATTGTTCAACGGGCAATGTAAGATCACCCTGTAGTTGACTTGATATAGTTAGCATTTGATATTGTAATTGCTCGGGTGATAGTAAATGAGTATCTATGCGTCCATGTCGAATATTAGTGATAGTATTAATTAAAGTTTCTTGTATTCGTCTAAGATTTGAGATAATTATGTTAGCTACTAAAGCAGATGACGTCACATAGATATCATTTTCTACCACTTGACGGACGTGATCGCAACTGATAGATTACGAAG
Source organism: Pyrausta purpuralis (assembly GCA_963924145.1). Lineage (NCBI taxonomy): Eukaryota > Metazoa > Arthropoda > Insecta > Lepidoptera > Crambidae > Pyrausta > Pyrausta purpuralis. Next base: position 30,685,447 of record OZ001643.1, read on the forward strand.
ATGCTCCTTTACAAATTGAAATTGAGTGTTCATGATTTTTTCATTTCGCTGAATGATGTTATACTCGGCTTCTAGTATATTAGTTTGATTTCGTATTAATGTTTGCATATGATTTTCGTTATGGACAATTTTCTCTATATCTTTAGTGTACTGCTCCGCGAATCTCTCATCTAACACTCCGAATAACGCGTTGGCAATGTAACCGATCCCATTCACCAAGCCACGTTTCTGTCTGTTTAGGTTCTGATTTTGTAGAATCTTATTATAGTGCTGAATTTCGCTTAGCTCGTGCTCTATTTGATTGGAAAGTGTTTGATATTGTTGTGGTAAACCCTTGCATGATACTTTGAAATGATTTACGTAGGATTCAATATCCGTAAGCCCTTGATAGTAAGTTGATAGATTATAATAAACGACAAGCTTCCATTCGTCGGGTATGTGTTGTAAGTTTGATATTTTATCAAAGTACAAGCCCCTATTATCTGTTATTTGAGTTACGTTATAGGGTTGCTGGACCTGCTGTACAGTTGGGGAAAATAGCATAGTAAAAAACAATAATGCTGCTAGTAGGAAGCTCTTGATACCTTTACTACGAACCTTTCTAGTCCGGTCTTGATTTATGTGCTGCTGATCATCATGCTGATTCTGTTCCGATGTCATCTCGTGAACAGGTAGTACGACTAATTTGGTAATTGGACGTTTTATGATGTTATTTTGTGTTTTAATGGAAACCACTCGGACGTAACCATCCTTACCAGGGAAAACTTCGTGTACTCGACCCATGACCCATTTTCCAGGAGGTAGGTTATCGTCCTTGATCAAAACAATGTCATTGATTTCAATGTTTTTGCTTGGAGTTCTCCATTTAGATCGAGCTTGCAGCTGCTGTAGATAGTCTGTAGACCACCTTTTCCAAAAATGCTTTAACATGCTTTGTACAAGTTGCTATCTTATAGGTAGGTTCAAGCTGTCGTCACCTTGAGGTCGTGATAATAATGATCCACCTACGAGAAAATGACCTGGCGTCAGGTAATCATCCTCAGGGTTTTCGGTCAGAGGGAATAGAGGCCGTGAATTGAGGCAGGCCTCAATTTGTTGGATTAATGTAGTAAACTCTTCGTACGTGAGCCGCTGCTCTCCAAGAGTTCGTTTCAGGTGGTGCTTGAAACTTTTGACTGATGATTCCCACAGACCCCCTGCGGTAGGCCACGCTGGTGAGTTAAATGACCACTTTATATCCCATTCGGCTATGCTATTGAAGAACTCATGATTGATACTTGCTGTTATCTCTTTGTATTCTTTTTTCAGTAATCGGTTGGCACCTACAAAATTGGTACCATTGTCGAAGTACATGTGAGTAGGAGTACCTCGACGTGCACAAAAGCGACGAAATGCTGCTAAGAAAGCTGGCGTGCTCAGGTCAGAGACCAGCTCAAGGTGCACGGCATTCGTAGATAGGCATACAAAAACTGCTATGTATCCCTTATGACACCTTACCCCTCTGCCCTTACTTGCTTTAAGATCGACGTGACCTGTAAAGTCGACGCCAGTGTGGGTAAACGGGCGCGATGGAGTTACCCGAGGACAAGGTAAGTCTGCCATGATTTGCTGTCTCTTTTCAGTGCTATAGCGTCGGCATTTAACGCACATTCTGATTTGTCGTTTCACTGTATTCATGCCACTAAGAATCCAGTATTTTTCTCTTAAGTATGATAGTGTTAGTCTCGGACCACCATGAAGCGTGGCGATGTGTCCTTGACTGATTATGAGATCGGTCAATCGGCTATGATTTGATAGAATGATCGGGTGTTTAGCGGAGCTACTTAGATTTGAATTATTTAGCCGTCCACCGACTCTCATTAATCCATGCTCATCTAAATACGGACAAAAGCTTGCTATTTTGCTATTAGGTCGAACTTGACCTTTGCTTTTTAAATCAAAAAGATCGTCTTCAAACTCATGAGCTTGGGTGTACTTGATAACAATGTTGTAAGCATTGTTGATTTCAGCTGATGATAAATGCTGACTATGCTGTGACGTTTTGTGTCGAAGCCGCGCCACGAAACGTGATACCCATGCTATTGTTTTCACAACTCGAGTGATTGAATTATTATTTTGCAATAACTCGGCTATTAATGTGGGGAACTTGTCTTGACATAAAGTAGTGTTTACACTTACTTGCTTGGCCTCTATATTAGGGCTTTGATATGTTTTGTCACCAATATTTTTTGGGTCAAATGTAAGAAGCCACTTGGGCCCTTCCCACCACAAAGTATGCTCTAATAAAGTTTTCACCGTGGAACCTCTGGTTGCTGCGTCAGCTGGATTCTCCTCTGAACGCACATGATTCCACTGTGTTGCTGGAATTACATCTCTGATTTGCTGAACCCTATTTGCTACAAATTGCTTCCAGCGCGTGATATCTCCATGGATCCAGCCTAAGGTCACCATAGAGTCTGTCCACGCGTGGATACTAATATACTCTTGAGGTAGTGATTGTACAACCTTTTTATGAGTTGTGACAAAAGCTGTGCACCGCACAATTCAAGTCTTGGCAGTGTCACTTGCTTGTTTAATGGAGCCAACCTAGTTTTTGCAATCACTAAGGTGGATGTGCACTCCCCTTTATCATTGTTTGTAACAATGTAAACGGAACACGCGTACGCCTTTTCAGACGCATCGCTAAATCCGTGTATTTGAAATGCTATTTGTGTGCTACCCAAATATCTAGGTATGGAGAAATTTTCGATATTTTGAAGGTCGTCCCTGAGTTGAAGCCATTCGTCTTGTAATTGCTTTGATAATTTATCGTCCCATGCCATACCGGACGTCCATGCTTTTTGAAAAAGTAATTTTGCGTTGATCGTGAGAGGAGAGAGCCAACCTAATGGATCGAATATTTTAGAAATGTTTGATAAAAGTTGTCTTTTTGTGTGGCTAATCTCTGTATGCTCAATTGTGCCTTGAAATGAGAAATTATCAGTTGATGGATGCCATCTGAGCCCGAGGGTCTTACGGGACTCTGAGCACTTGAAATGAAACGGAGTATCGACTTGTTGAGATGGAAGGTTACAGACCAATTCCTGATCATTGGCTGACCACTTCCGCAAGTTCATCCCTGCTCCCTGTAACATTTGAATTAACTGACCTTGCAATTCCTTAGTTTGCTCAATGCTTTGATGTCCACTTAGAAGGTCATCGGTGAAAAATGAGCTTTCTAGTGCTGCTGCTGCTAAAGGATACTTTGAAGCGTCGTCTTTAGCAAGTTGTCTCAAAGTTCTGATTGCTAAAAATGGGGCTGCTTTCGTCCCATACGTTACCGTAGTAAGATGATATTCACCGAGTGCCTCAGATGGTGAGTCACGCCATATGATTGATTGCAACGAGTGATCCGACTCCCTGACAAGTATTTGACGGAACATCTTTTCGATGTCCGCGGTGATAACGTACCTATGCTGTCTCCATCTTAAGATGAGATCTTGTAAATCGACTTGCAGGTTGGGACCGCATTCCATTAAGTCGTTCAGACTATGGCCTGTGGTCGTTTTTGATGATCCATTAAATACTACGCGTAACTTCGTAGTGCTAGAATCTAACTTGAGCACGCCGTGATGAGGTAGGAAGCAGTTAGGTTCACTTATGCTGCTTGCCTCACGCATGTGGTCAAGTTCTTGATATTCATGAATAAATTGCTTGTAACTGCTTGAAAACGTATTATTTTTGGCCATTTTGCGCTCTAATTGCTTAAATTGTGCTATCGCCTTTGGCTTTGATGTACCTAAGTTTTCCTCAAAACCTTGCTTCATAGGAAGTGCTACTACATAACGACCGTTGTCTAGTCGGCTTGTAGTAGCCTGATAAAAGTCCTCACAATACTGTTCCTCTCTGGTCAAAGTGCTAGCGTTTTCATGGATGTCTTCTAATTCCCAGTACTTTGATATTTGTTGTATGTCGTTAATTACAACATGGCAATTAAAAGTTTTTACATTTCCAGAGAGAATCCAGCCTAGTTTGGTCTGCTGTGCTATTGGCGCCTGAGCGGGGCCTTTAATTAATCCACTCATAATAATATCGGAATAGATGCTCGCGTCTAAGAGAATGTCTATCGGCTTAGACACATTATAGTCAGGATCCGCTAAATCAATATGATCTAAGTGCGGCCATGACTGCTTGCTAAACAAACTATTAGGTAAGTTGCTAATGACACGTGATATCACTAGTGCTTGTGTTGTAAAACTGTAATCATTATATATTGATTGGCATTCAATTGATACGACTCCCTTACTAGCTTTAGAACCATTCCCTATACCGGAAACGGAAGCGTGATAACGTTGCCGCTGAAGTCCTAACATTTGTGCGGCGTTTTCTGATATTAGAGCTATCTGCGAGCCCTGATCTAGCAATGCTCTTAAAGTAATAAAGGTGCCATCGGATGCCTTTACCCTTAATGCCAAGGTTGTTAATAAAACTTCCTCGTTGTCGGAAGCCACGTAATTTACGCTATGCTGTTGTTTGTCGCTATTTTTTGCTGATGGCATTGCAGGTGTTGTATTCGAGTTAGTTGATTTTGTCGCTGTGTGTGTGGTTTGCACAAAGGCATCGTGTAATATGGTATTATGGAAATCAGCACAATTTTTACAGCGTTTCTCGGAATAGCATTTGCCGGCATGCTTGTAAAGGCAGTTACGGCAAATATTATGTTTCACAACTGTCTTTAATTTCATATCTGCTGACATGCTGATAAAATTGTGACAGCGATATAATCCGGCTCGAAGGACCAAAAGAAATGTAGGGGATGCTATGCTAAGACCCTAACATTTACTACTGCTTGCTATGCTAAGGGATGGGTTTACTCCGGAGAGTGCTAAATAAAACCGACCCGTATGAATGTTTGTAAGACACTGATTTATTGCTATAAAGTTGTAAAGTCTGAAGTAAAATGCTACGTATACAAAAATGCTGCGATCGGGCCGCGACACATGTGTGTGTGCATATTACATTGAAATGTGCGAGATCAGCTCGTACAGGTGTTCATAAGAATCAATCGCTTTTAAAACATACATTTCTTACTAAATAGGCTACCTACTGACCGCTTCAACAGGGGACTCATTAATTAACCAATCGCTAAACTGAGCTCGATCATGCATATTTATAACAAAATATAATTGTCTTCAACTTCCAGATCGCTTAAAGCTCTCCACGCGTCAGCTGTAGCGCTAAAAGATCCCGAGCGTCCCAAGTGCGCCGGCGCACGTTATAAGCAGGCGTGTCTCACGTCTACTAAGCTGGTTCTGGACGTGGTTCACGCAGTGAGCTGGCTGCCCCCGGGCTGGCTGTGGGGCAGCGGCTTGTCTGTGCCGCGAGTCAGCGGCGTGGCCACTGCGTCCGCTGTTCTCGGTCTTGTAATACATTATAATGGGAAACGACTGGCTTCTTCGCGGTAAAGTTGAGGAATGATGCGAGTGAACGAGGTGGAAATATTGTAATAGTTTTTTAAACTTTGTGCTAAATCAAAAGTAATTCGTTACATTAAACCAATTATGGAAATGCATTGCAAATGACTTCGAACATTGAAATGTTGATGTGATGGCAAAAGGTGGCGATTGAATGTAACTTGAAATAAACTATTTGACTTCATAATATTTTGTTTCATTTTTTTATTAAGTAATCTCCTTTCTCATTTTTAGGGTTCCGTAGCCGAATGGCATAAAACGTCTCATAGTTTCGTCAAATCTGTCTGTCTGTCTGTCTGCAACTATAAGCATCACACTCTTGAAATTTAGTAGGAACGTGTAGCCTGTTAACCGCTTTACGATTCTTATACAAAAAAAAGAAAATATAATAATATTCAAGGGGGTCCATACATGAAACTAAAACCGTTTTTTTTGTCAAACCTATGCGTGTGGGGTGTCTATGGATAGGTCTTTAAAAATACATCTAGGTTCCTTAAACCATTTTCTTTTAGCCTAACGTTTGATAGATAGACGCTTCCAAAGTGGTAAAATGGGCGAAATGATTCAAATATGGAACGACGTATCTTATGAAGTATTACAGACAGATTACGCTATCCAGAACTTATAAGAACATGGTTAAACAGGCCGTAAATAAAATAATATTAATATGGATATGTTGTTTATTTTGTAGAAACCAAATAATTTGCTTATGGAACGCAAATATGATGAAAGATCAATAGACAATGTTCAAGCAAATAACATAGATAGCAAAAACTAATATGTACCAACAATACAGTAAAAAAACATTCATCCTTATAAAATTTGTCAATAATTATAAGGCTTTTATATCTTAATCTACCCAACATTTACTAAACTCTTTGGTCTAACACCTTCAAAATCACGTATGCTATGATAATCATAAAATATATAAAGAAAAGTGAACAAAAGGAACTGAAATATTTCAAGTCACTATAGGAAGACTATACAAACTTACATAACTTTCACAAAACCAAAACAAAATAATATGAATTTGTCAAAATTAAAAAAAAGTATCACAATTCTCACCCTCTCATCTATCTCTCTAGCTTTTTCACTAGTTTATCTTAATAATTGAAATCTATCTATATCATACCTAAGGGGGTACGCGAAGAAAAGAAAATCATTTTTACACAAACACATGTTATTGAATCATTTTTATGTGATGATAAAATAAAAAATATAAAATTAAGGCAAGCTTACGTTAGACAATATTTACGCAATCTATGAGACTCTTTGCATACTGCGACTTTTAGCAGCGATGCAGCATCGATGCAGTCGCAAAATGTCAACCTTTACACACGTGCGCTACTTTTAGCAACGATACAGTCGCGATGCTAATTCGTGTTAGCATCGATGCAGTCGTGTTGCAGAAACTGGACATTTACAAATTATGTACATTACATTTACGACTGCATCGATACTAACGCGCGACTGCATCAATGCTAAAAGTAGCTGTGTATAAAGGGTTTAATGTCGTTGTTACGATCTCCCTAATAGATATGTTTTCAAAACAGCATAAAATTTATTAGTTACAAATTGGTTAGTTCGTACTCGTGTACGAAAAACTCTCCGAAATACGGTGTCAAAGATACACATCACATCTCATACTCATATTAAAAAGGACATCACAGATACGCATTAGTTCGTTGGTCATGGCATGGCATACATTGTTTTATCTTATCTCTAAACGTTATCTTTAAGCGCCATATTCAATTCCTTATAGGTACACCTCTTAAAAGCATGCGTGAATACAGACAAGCAAGAATCGAGCTTAGAATCATATATAAGGTCACCTCTTTTTAAGTGATAATATTTAAAGGGCTGATTCAGCACAATAAATAGATCATTCTTTGTAAAAACACTTTGGGTTTTTATACGCTAGTTTTTGAGAAAATTAATAATTAAGATAAATATTTTTTTCAGTAATTTATTTTTTATTAAGTAAGCATGAGATTAAAGTAAAATAATGATTGAGCATTGAATTGAGAGATGTGAAGCTGATGACATAGATAAATTTTCAAATCGTCAGGGTGCTGTTTTAGAAAAATGAATTCTCTTTGTTGGAGAAAACAAAAAAATAAAAATACTCAAATTTCCAAAAAATAATGATAGTTTCCTGTTTCTATGATGTATACAAAAACAGAGTTAAAATATTATCACTTAAAACGATTTGACCTTATATTAGTGATTGGGCTTACATTAACGAGCTATTTCCGCGTGCCATATCCAATTCGTTAGTTAAATAACCTAGCTACGCTACAAGCTGTTTTAATGTACTGACATTCATGAGTCTTCAGGCGCCATATCCAATTCCTCTGTAAAGTACTTCCCAGCGCTGGGATACAGTCTGGCTGCAAGTCGCGGCAGTCGTTTGGGGTGCGGTGCGCGGCCCCAGCCGGCGACGTCGGGACTCAAACCCGGGACAGCGCTGCAGGCCACTTCGAATGCTCGTGCCTCGCTTTCCGAGTTTGGTGAGAGGATGCAGAGAGCGAGAAGGGAGAGGAGCCGGTGCCTGAAAAAGGAAAGTTATTTTGAAACGAATAATAAGCTATGTCGCTTGCGGATAAGAGTCGGTCTAAGCGAACGAGTGGGTGCAAATGTGAAAACGCACACGTGAATGACATTGTACAGTATGTCCAGGCATGTAGTAATAAAACTTTAGGGGAGGATCTACAATGAATTTCATAAAAGAAAATACCCCATATGGGTCAATTTCAAAACCCCACCATCCTGCAGTGACTTTTGTTTATATTTTGTCAAATTTACAGCAATTTAAGTTTCAAGTCGTGTTATCATCGTCATTATCAACCAAGCGACGCCGCGACGTCCACTGCTGAACATAGGCCTCCCCCACGGCTTTCCACAGCGACCGATCACTAGCGTTCTGCATCCAGTTTGATCCTGCGATCCTTACAAGGTCGTCTGTCCACCTTGTTGGTGGACGTGGGCGACGAAAAAAGTCAAAATAGGTAGTCATACAAAATACTGCTATTGCATAATGAAGGTCAATTTTTATTTACTTATTGGAAAAATTGATTTATGTACAACGTTTTTTTGAATTTGTGTGTATCGTTTAATACACATATTATTTATCCAAATAAGTAGAATCACAAAATTGAACAATCGTATCACAAATTCAATTTAATACTCACGATTGAATTCTACGCTTGCAAAATTTGAAAAATTAAATCCGATTGAAGCTGTCATTCTGGTCTATCTAATTAAAAATCAGAGTATAACTACAGATTTATTGACTCACCCAGGCGTAGGATTGTTGTTGCTGGCCTGCAGCGAGACCATTTGCAAGAGCGAGCGGCGCGGCGCCTCGGCCCAGCGGCCCAGCAGGGCGCCGCCCGCAGCTCGCGCCTCGCCCTCCGCCCCCTCGAAACCCAGCCTGGATGTGAGCCGACACGCCGCGCAGATCCAAGTGGCTACGATCGCTTCGTTCTCCACACTGGAATATGTTACATTAAGTCAAGCACTCTTATTTATACAACAATAAGGTTCATTTTCGTACAAAACACAACTTTTGACTCTATTTTGAATATTTTTTTTTATATTGAACATCAATCACATACATTTTTTTGATCCTAAAGTACTTGTGATATGGAAATAAGACTTAACGGTGGTACCCCAACACCCAGACCCGAGACAATATTGAGAATTTTAATTTCTATATTGACCAAACCGGGAATCGAACCCTCCCGGGTTCGATTCCCGGTCCCTACGAGCGGCGACGCCTTGAAACCAGCGTGCTAAGTCACTAAACCACGGAGGTCGTCGATACATATCACATAGAATTTGATTTGGTTCAATTTATAATATGCTTTCAGCAAGAAACGCATACTTCCTATAAAGTATTCGATGTTCAGTTACAATAACTAGCGTCTCTTTCACGCTTTACGCCAAGTAAGAGATTCTCCGATCGTTCCAAGAGTCACGTCTAGCAGGTATCAGTAACGACAGCCCAGTCACAAGCCTAAAACGCGGCCACCAGCGGTAGCAGCGCCACGCGTATAGAGCTGTGTTTATGTATATTTTGTACTTGTTAGTAAACAAAGTGGCGCCTCTAGATAAGGAAACAAAGTGGCGCCTCTAGATAAGGAAAGCCAACCACGTATAACGGGAACTGGCGAGGGCAAATAAAAAAAGAAAAAAAAACAGCAATAATAATTATCATATGCGTGATTAGCGTCGCGTATACTGCGTACAGTGTCGTCTCGCTCTAGCAGGCACTAATAATGACGACAGTCGCTCACAAGTCGACGCTCGCGGCGAGCAGCGCCAGCAGCGCCGCGCGCACGGAGCTGTGCGTGTGTGCGTGCGTCGCCAGCGTCGCGTACGCCGCGTAGTGTCGTCTCGCTCTAGCAGGCACTAATAATGACGACAGTCGCTCACAAGTCGACGCTCGCGGCGAGCAGCGCCAGCAGCGCCGCGCGCACGGAGCTGTGCGTGTGTGCGTGCGTCGCCAGCGTCGCGTACGCCGCGTAGTGTCGTCTCGCTCTAGCAGGCACTAATAATGACGACAGTCGCTCACAAGTCGACGCTCGCGGCGAGCAGCGCCAGCAGCGCCGCGCGCACGGAGCTGTGCGTGTGTGCGTGCGTCGCCAGCGTCGCGTACGCCGCGTAGTGTCGTCTCGCTCTAGCAGGCACTAATAATGACGACAGTCGCTCACAAGTCGACGCTCGCGGCGAGCAGCGCCAGCAGCGCCGCGCGCACGGAGCTGTGCGTGTGTGCGTGCGTCGCCAGCGTCGCGTACGCCGCGTAGTGTCGTCTCGCTCTAGCAGGCACTAATAATGACGACAGTCGCTCACAAGTCGACGCTCGCGGCGAGCAGCGCCAGCAGCGCCGCGCGCACGGAGCTGTGCGTGTGTGCGTGCGTCGCCAGCGTCGCGTACGCCGCGTAGTGTCGTCTCGCTCTAGCAGGCACTAATAATGACGACAGTCGCTCACAAGTCGACGCTCGCGGCGAGCAGCGCCAGCAGCGCCGCGCGCACGGAGCTGTGCGTGTGTGCGTGCGTCGCCAGCGTCGCGTACGCCGCGTAGTGTCGTCTCGCTCTAGCAGGCACTAATAATGACGACAGTCGCTCACAAGTCGACGCTCGCGGCGAGCAGCGCCAGCAGCGCCGCGCGCACGGAGCTGTGCGTGTGTGCGTGCGTCGCCAGCGTCGCGTACGCCGCGTAGTGTCGTCTCGCTCTAGCAGGCACTAATAATGACGACAGTCGCTCACAAGTCGACGCTCGCGGCGAGCAGCGCCAGCAGCGCCGCGCGCACGGAGCTGTGCGTGTGTGCGTGCGTCGCCAGCGTCGCGTACGCCGCGTAGTGTCGTCTCGCTCTAGCAGGCACTAATAATGACGACAGTCGCTCACAAGTCGACGCTCGCGGCGAGCAGCGCCAGCAGCGCCGCGCGCACGGAGCTGTGCGTGTGTGCGTGCGTCGCCAGCGTCGCGTACGCCGCGTAGTGTCGTCTCGCTCTAGCAGGCACTAATAATGACGACAGTCGCTCACAAGTCGACGCTCGCGGCGAGCAGCGCCAGCAGCGCCGCGCGCACGGAGCTGTGCGTGTGTGCGTGCGTCGCCAGCGTCGCGTACGCCGCGTGGAGGCGCCCGCGCACGCAGAGAGGCGTCGCGTCGTTCCAGTGTCCGTCTGCCCATAGGGACGCTATTGAAGACCAGCTTTCACATTCTGTAGATTTAAAAAAAAGATTTATGTCAAATTGTTGAAATATTACAATTTTTATTATGAAAATAAATTTGTGCTGTGTATTTATAAGTAAATTGTAATTTAGTATAAATAATTTTAGCTGTTGGTTTTCTGAAATAAATAAAAAAGAAACAAGCACACCCATCAAATCAAATAATCTATACTAATATAATAAAGCTAAAGAGTTTGGTTGTTTGTTTGAACGCGCTTATTTCAGAAACTAATGGACCGATTTGAAAAGTTATTGTTAGACAGCCCATTTATCGACAAAAACTTTGAGCTAGAAACTCGTTCTATCAAGTATTCTACCTTAAACCGTTTACGTTACACAAAAGTCATGTATGACGAGATTATTCTGCATATGTCTATTTTATTTGGTTTACTCACTACAATCTTTTTTTTTAGACTAATATTACTTATAAAACTAAAAAAAATGTTTGAACGCGCTAATCTCAGGAGCTATTGGACCGATTTGAAAAAAATATTTTTGTGTTGGATAGCTTATTTATCGAGGAAGGCTTTAGGGGCCTGCGACGGGAGGGTAGAGAGCCAACTCAAAACACGCGGACGAAGTAACGTAACTTGTTATCATTATGTTTCTGTCTTATTGTAAAAGCAATAAACATACGGACGGCCAGACAGACTTGATAAAACAATATGGTCTTCGTTTTTGCACTTCAGCATGTGATCCCTAAAAATGTCTTCATTTCGATATTACATAGCAACATACCCGCAGTACTGAAGTACGCTCGCACGGCAGCATCGGCGAGCGGCGCGTAGTACTCGAAGGCGGTGAGCGTGCGCGCGCCGGCGACGTGCGCGCGGCTCAGCAGCGGGGCGGGGGCGCGGAACCATTGTACCCACACCTGAACATTTCAATTTCGTGGTTTTAAGGTGATCGCATACTTATCCGAGCCGTGACGAGTTAGACTATCTAGACTAGCGTCGTAGGTTTTTTTTACAACGTGTATTATGAATAAAATTTACAAGAGAAAACAAAAATATCTATCAACATTAACTACGTGCCAATATCTATCAACATTAACCAGAGCTACTTGTATTTTAATAATTGTTCAAAGTGACCACCTTCCCTTTGAATACACAACCGAGCACGACGCCGATGGTTGTCTTTTAACGATTGTAAAACTTCCCTTCGAGATTTGACAACGTCAAATGCACTAACAATCATTTCCCTGAGCTGAACCACTGTTGCACATTCCCAGGCGTACACCATGGTTTCAATTTCACCCCACAAATAAAAATCCAAAGACGTGAGATCAGGGGATCGCCCAGGCCAGCTGATTGGGCTGACGAAAACGTTTCAGCGTTTCTCGGAGGTTATTTATCTGCGAGTACACACTAATCGACGACCTCCGTGGTCGAGTGGCTAGCAGGCTGGTTTCAAGCGTCGCCATCTCGTGAGGTTCCGGGTTCGATTCCCGGTCGGGTCAATGTAGAAAACGATCTTTTCTATATTGTCTCGGGTCTGTGTGTTGTGGTACCAACGTTGTTTCCGATATTCATAACACAAGTGCTTTAGCTACTTAGCTTGGGATCGGAGCAATGTATGTGACGTTTTCAAATATTTATTTTATTATTTATTATTATTAATCTTATGAAACGTCGCACACTTCCCCGCGTCGAATCGGAAAGAAGAACCCCAGAAAATCGGATAACGTCATCAGATTCGGTGCGGCTTATGCGGTCGACTCGGACGACTCGCCGGATGTTCAATACAAATCTTCTTAAGGCGCTACCCGGATTTTTACCGCGCACACTAGCGCCACTTTACTAGAAAAATCATAACTCGTTAAATAAAAGACCTATCAAAAATCTGGTAGATACGATTGTAGCTCTGATAATGTGGTTTAGACACAATGTTTAAGTTCAATTAAACACAGTTATCTGCAGTTACAGTTAGCACAAATACTAAAAGTGGCCATATTTAGCAGTTTTTCTAACTCTAACTACAGTTAACTACTTTAGAAACAATTTAAACGTACTAAATAAACTATAGAACCTGTACTAGGTCTTTACCTATCCATAGACACCCCACACGCATAGGTTTGTCAATTTTTTTTTTGGTTTTAGTTTCATGTATGGGAGCCCCCCTTTAATGTAACATTTTTTTATTTTTTGTATGAGAATCGGTAAGCGGTTAACAGGATACATCATCCTACCAAATTTCAACAGTGTAATGCTTATAGTTACAGAATAAAATGGCTGTGCCATACGGACGGACGGACAGACAGGCAGACAGACAGACTTGACGAAACTATAAGGGTTTCGTTTTTTGCCATTCGGCTACGGAACCCTAAAAAGAATCGTTTTATTTTAAAAGTGTACACAGATCATGCACAAAAATAAAACATTAGGAAAAATCGGGAAATCTCCTATAAGATTGGGGAGATTTGGCTACACTAGATCTGTCAGCCGCATTTGTGACGATGACAGCGTCAGTTCACATTTTTGCCGTCGACCAGAAGATCCTTGTCGAGCTACCGCCTGGTGTCTTTTAAATAAACAGTAATGCAACACGGGCATTATTTGCGTAAGCAGCTTATATCCCTAGATGTCTTCTAAAGAATCCCATTATTGTTGTAGGATTCTTGGTGTCGTCTTGGTGAGCGTCTTGGATGTTGTTTATTTTTAATTTTACTTGTTTCGTGAACAATATTAAGGAATCTTTTGGTATCTCGTTTAATTTAGTTAAGTTTACGTTAGTTTAGTTTATTCTCTATTTAAATGAATTTTGATTTTAAAGTCGGTTTTTACTTTTTCAAAAGTTAATTTTATTTCTTTTTATTTTTAGTGATTACAAGAGAGGGGGGGGGGGGAGTTACACCTTATGACTCCATTCTTTAAGACGCTACAAATTACCTATCGCAACTTCTGTTTTTAAAATCACTGAACTCCTAAGCGTTAAGGAATTCCACCATCAGCTCAGCTTCACACAATGTTGACTATCAGACGTATCAACATTAAGATTCTAGTACAAAAACACTATACGTGCCTTTAAAATTTGAGCGTTGCCCTTGATTGCAACTAGATCCCATCATCAGATCCCGACTTGGCAACAATGGGATTAACTAGAAGGTATAAATGAATATTTGTTATGGGAATCGGACACAACAGTGGTACTACAACAGCCAGACCCTATAACCTTAGGTTAGCGATTTTTCTCTTCTAATCGGTATACAAATGACTGTGATATGAGGTAACACAGCCACAAAAAACACAATCAAATTGATAACCTCCTCTTTTTTTGAAGTCGGTTAAAAATTCATATACAGATTTATTTTGGCATCAATTTAGTCGCGCGTTAGTTTACATAATTTGTCAATACATAATTTGTCAATGTCCAGCATCTGCATTGATGCAAACGCGCGACAGCATCGCGACTGTATCGATGCTTAAAGTAGGGCAAGTGAGTAAAGGTTTACAATTTGCGACTGCATCGCTGCTAAAAGTCGCAGTGGGCAAAGGGTATCAGGCCGCAAATAAAAATAAAAAACATTTTATATTCATAAAGATGAAATAAGAAACCAAAAGTTTGCGCATGGGCGGGACTTGAACCAGCAACCTTTTGGCTGACCGGGTCAAAAAAACATTACCAAACTACTGTAACTATCTTTTCTGCAAATTTCTTTTTCGTTTTGTTTTTTCCTTTCCGTTTCCCTACCTTTATTACTCCGTCCGTGGCTATTGCAATCCGCGGGTGCAAAAATATATATAAATAATATATAAAACTGACCGGTAGTACAGCAGTCGCAGCGGGCTCGATGCACATGATGACCAGCGCGCGGCTGAGCAACTCCTCTAATTCACCAGCAGAATGTGTCAGGTGTGGAGCTGCAATAGGAATTTAAATTTGTTTAATTGGGCGAGCTAATTTTAAGGTGTTATATGTGTAAAGACATAGCCTTGAGAATCAGTAAGCTCAAGTGGCAATGGTCAGGGCACATAGCTTGAAGAACTGATGGCCGTTGGGGCAGGAAAGTTCTAGATTGGAGACCCTTCGACCAGAGCCGCAGCGTGGGACGTCCACCAATAAGATGGACAGACGACCTTATAAAGATCGTAGGATCAAACTGGATGCAGACCGCTAGTGATCGGTCGCTATGGAAAGCCGTGGGGAAGGCCTATGTTCAGCAGTGGACGTCCTTTGGCTGATAATGAGGATGATGATGATATGTGTTAAGAGTTTCAGGTCAACTCATTCATTCTGCCGTGGGTTAGTTTTTGAGTTGACTTTTTCACCAACACTTGCGACCCGCAAGCTTCGCACTGATCCATCTCGTAGGGTTCAGCCAGCGTTTGCAATGTAAGCACAAAAGAAATTGTTTTTTTACGACTTCACTTGGAAACCGCTATAATTATCCGTGTTTAACTACGATATTAGGCGTTTATTTTACAAAGGGTGGCCCAAACAGTGACGTCCAATTTTTTTTTTACATCCAGGGCTATTTTTTAAATATACCATATTTATAATAACCATATTTTTGTAGTTTTCGAGGCATTTTTTTATTCATTTTTTTTTTAAACTTTTGTTGGTTTTAGCTAGCTCATAATTTTATCTAAGTAAATTTGATTTATAAGGATCACATTGCATTAAAAAAAACGTCATAACGCCATAAAAAATGAAGGAATTATTTGTTTGAAAATTCTCAGAGTGGCGGTAGCCACAAAAAAGCGCGCGTGGGCCCCCTAAGATTAGCGCGTTCAAAAAATTTTTTAGCTTTATATTTAAGTATATCTTGCCGCCATATCAATGCGCTATGGCGCGAACTAGATTGGACAAATTACAGAAAATTTTAAATGAATTTGAGTTATTTTTTAGTAATAAAGCTGGTTTTACCATTTATTGAAATAAATATGTAGATACTGATTTTTCGCACTAATACTGTTTATTGCTAAAATAAAAGTTATAACCCGACTAAATTATATCGCTTCTTCTTCTTACTTACGACTTGGTACTAGGCTACAAATGTAATTTGGTCGGGTTAATAAACTAAAGGCACTAGTGCAATAATATACTGAAAAAGCATGCGTGTTTAATTTATAGGATTACTAGCGGACCCGACAGACGTTGTCCTGTCTACACGTCTTTAATTTGAAAATTAAAAAAAAATGTGAATCTAAACCATTCCCAGATCCCCTTGAACACACACAAAAAAATTAATCAAAATCGGTCCAGTCGTTTGAGAGAAGTTCAGTGACATACACATTCACAGAAGAATTATACAGGGTGTAACAAAAAGGCGAAATAATATTTAAGGGTATGTATGTCTGTAATGTGAACATTAAGTAGTAAAAGTTTTAGTTAAAAATAAACAACTTTTTTCTACGTAAATAAATTGTTTTTTAACCGAAAGTGTTGACAACCCTGAATCTGCGGTCATTCGTTAGCGAACCCCCGCCCGCACCCCGCCCGCCGCACGATCAGCTGATGCGCGGACGCTGCGCGCCGCGACGCGCTGCCTTCTTACAGCCCGCCCACCCAAAACTACCTAAGTACCTACCTATCTTAGCTCTGATGGGAATGGGACTGAATGATAACAACGATAATCAGATTAATGCATTTATTTGCAAAATTAATAAGAGACAATAAATAATATTCAGGTAGGAACATTTCTTTTTAAAAGTATTTACGGAAAACAGTTATTAATGTTTAGGACAATAACGCCAACTATGAATTTTACAAAGAACAACACACTTATTTGCTGTACCTCATAATTTTACCCAGCAAATAAACAGATTTTACCAGAAACACCTTTTGAATCTTTTTCCGGCCATCGGTAATTTTACCGAATAAACTACATGTTTTAGTAATTTACTCGACATCGAAGTCGGTCACAAATAACCAGTCACAAACACAACGCTAATAATCAAAACGGGAACAAATTCTCTAATGATAAGTTCATAGGTACAATGAAACTAATATGTATGAAGTAGGTAATTATTTGATGGTTAATAATAATAAGTACTCACTGTAAAAATCTACACAACATAACTACGACATAATTTGCTAAGTAGTAATATTTTTATTGTATTAAACAAACATCAAATTTATTTCGTTGTATGATCTGTTTTGTGTTACATAGGTACTACCAACACTTTGTGCACATAGCTTCACTACAAACGTAATGACTTTTAGGAAGTTTGCCTTATTATCACTTTTAAAAAGCCTACATATTATTATTATTATTTTACAAAAATGGCTCAAAATGTCTGCCACCGTGCTCAATGCAAGCTGCGACTCTGCGGTTCATCGATATCCTCACGTTTTGCAGCATCTGAGGCGTAATGGCTTGAAACGCTAGGTTTATTTTATTTCGCATTTCGTCAGCACTATTGCACTCCACTGCGTACACTTGGTTTTTCACGTAGCCCTACAAAAAAAAGTCCATAGCGGTAAGGTCGGGTGAACGGGCAGGCCACTGCCCTGGACCCCCTCTGCCAATCCACTGAGCACCATATCTTCCGTCGAGATATTCCCGGACGCGGCGCGCGTAGTGCGCTGGTGCACCGTCGTGCTGGTAAACAATGCTCCGGTACACTGACAGCGGCAAATCTTCTATGTAATCCTCAACGTCGTCGGTCAATAGCTCCAAGTACCTGTCAGCATTTAGGCTGCTCGGTAAAAACTTCGGTCCGAGGATACGATCCCCAAGGATCCCAGCCCAAACGTTGATCCGCCATTGGTGCTGAAAGTTACTTTCACTCGCGGCGTGAGGGTTCACATGAGCCCATACGTGCTCATTATGTAAATTTGAGATGCCGCCCCGGGTGAATGACGCCTCGTCCGTCCACAATACATTTTCACCGAAACTGGCGTCTTCTTCTATCCGGCTTCGGTACCACTCACAAAATGTGACCCTTGGACCGAAGTCCGCTGGGGTCAACTCCTGAACCCGAGAGAAATGGTACGGATGTAATCCATCAGACCGCAGCGTACGCCAGACCGTCATGTGATTCACATTGAACGCTGCCGCGGCTCGACGTGTGCTTGTTCGTGGATCACGTTCGAAATGCGACAAAATTTGGGTCTCCAGGTCTGACCGCTCCCATGTGCTTGGACGACCTTCACTTGCAGGCGGTCTAAACGAGCCAGTGCTCTGCAGCCGGAGACACAGGTTCCTGAAGCAGGTGTATGAAAATTAAATTCCCACCTTATCTCAAGGAGCGCTTTCATTTTCTGCAGCCGTCGCGAGGTCTTGACATGCGGACATCGAGGAAACTCCACCTTGAATCCCCCTGTCACACAACGAGCTATTATTCTAATTCTTTTACAGTTCAATCAGTACGACTGTGGAACTCCTTACCCCTTGCTATTAGGCAGTCAACTTCAATAACTGTTTTTAAAAATCGCCTAAAAGAACATCTTCTCTCTTCAAAATAATTCTCCTTTTCTCTGGTGTTTCGGTAAATTTCTTCCATTTCACATTGGTTTATATGTATGTATATGTATGTATAAGTATGTTTATAGTTTATATTGTGTTGGTATATAATTACATTAATTTGTTTTATCTGTAATTATGCATTTTGATTTTAATTTTTATGATTGTATTTATTAATATATATACGAATATATGTATGTTTAATATAATATATTATAAATAACAATTTGTCTTAATTTATTATGCACATAATACCCCTTCCTATAAGCTCATTATTTCTTTACCCGAAGGTTGTCTGGAAGAGATCGCTTATAGCGATAAGACCGCCTAAATTGTACATTTTCTTGAAATTAATTTGTTATTTACCTTTCTGGTGTGCAATAAAGAGTTATCTATCTATCTATCTATTTTTAAATATTTCCGAGAGGCGGGGCTAAGGCGTAGGTGATAGTCACGCGACAGGATATTATTGGCTTAACGCATCTTTGCAATTTTTTTCGGAACGATTACTGATTGGTTCGGCGCACTTTGACTTTTGACTTAAAGGCGCCGCAGTCCACGTGGACTGCATTGTTTGGTCAATGATAAAATAAGTGCAGAGGAGCCACTGATTTAAAACTAATGTATTTGCCGAGTTACTGCTGTTGTGAAATTGTAATATTATTTTTAGTTGTCTCTCTAACTTATTATTTTTATTTCTTAATTATTATTTCTAAGTCTAAACGAATAAAATGTTATGCGTTATGCGCCATTAGTTCGCGGTAGTGTCCGATATCACGCGGTAGGTGAAGTAGTCGAGGTAATTTTGTCATATTGGTGGTGGTAACGGTAGACCGAATGAATGAAATCATTTAGGATGTTGATCAGTACTAAGTCATGCAGCACCAGAATTTCGAATAAAGCCCATCTACGACTTTAAACGCTTTATGATAACTCATAATCTCAAATATCTTCTTAAAGTTGTTTTATTAGGTAATGTTCAATAATCAATTCTTCACAGTAATAACATCTTAGCGTTGCAACACAGTGAGAAACCGAAACACTTAAAACGACTAATTTATTGTTTATTGATTTATTAAATTTTCATTGAGAGGATCACTGCACATTTTATGAAAGTTTCACTTCTGTTTCCTATTTAATCTCGAATTATGAGTTTGTTTACACCTAACAGCTGATATTTAGGGTTGTCAC
Organism: Pyrausta purpuralis; assembly: GCA_963924145.1. Taxonomy (NCBI): domain Eukaryota; kingdom Metazoa; phylum Arthropoda; class Insecta; order Lepidoptera; family Crambidae; genus Pyrausta; species Pyrausta purpuralis. The sequence goes on from OZ001643.1 coordinate 30,705,236, forward strand.
CGATAAGTTTTAGTTAAAACTTTAGCATCAATTAACTCAGTAATTTATACTCGCACGAGTTTCTGGTTTTGCATAGGAACTACACATTTACTATTCTACACGTCCTTTAAATTTTATTTCGCCTTTTTGTTATACCCTGTATTATAAAGATGAGCCAAAAATCGGTGGAATAAAAACGTCATTTTGAGCAAGTGTGTTGAAAAAGTAATTATTTTTTTTGTCATAAGAATAGATCCGTACCGTACATTTACAATTGAGCTGAATAGATATAAAGTAGTGGGTGATATTGTGATAGTAGATCTACTGAGCTAGATGAGTGATACATATCTTCGGCTTCCACTGAACTATATCACCACCTCAGTGAACGATTTTAGGCATGTTGACCACCTACCTACAGCAGTGAAGGCAGCTATAAAAGCGCGCGCGTGTCCAGGCGCGTGCGCAGCCAACGCCGGCGAGCTGGCGCCGCGCACCCACGCGCACACCAACACGCAGCGCTTCGAGCGGCTGGATGCACCGATGCTGATGACACTATCCGGTGGGCAGTAGAACTCGGCCGCGGATAGTATTACCCTAGAAAAAGTAAGTAAATTAAAAAGTAAGTTAATTTTAATTACTTGCTTTAATTATGTGCACAAATGAATTTTCATATTAGAGCATCCACTTTTGAAGAGTAGTTCTCTCCCATCACTTGGAGGATACTTTAGCGGAAAACCATCTAATGAAAATAAGTGTGTAACTAAATATTTTAAAAAGCGTTAAAGAACTTAAGATTTATTCAGATACTTATTCTACGACATCATAAGGTTCTTAATGTACTATTGTTTACGTTAGCGAATAATATAACATTTAAATAAATATTAAACACTTTTTCCTAGGTGACGATTGCGCCATCTCTCAATGATAACGATAAACGTCAAACTGTATTAATAAAAAATGAGGAAATTTAAAGGCTAACTTAACTTTTTTTTTAAAAGGATGTGTGTTAATTTAACTAACCTGAACTGTGGTAATTCGTGATATGGCACGGAGAGGCTGTAGTACTGCGCAAAGAACCGATCCAATGCCTTTTCTAATGCTGCCTCTGGCAGTCTGTGCCACGGCAGACGTGTCGCCTCTTCGAGGATCTGAATTAGATAAGTAATACAAGGTTTTTTAAAACAACCCGCAAATAAGGAAGGGAGCTACTAAGAATCAATAACTTAACAACTTTTCCTAGAAACAAGTCGAATAATGCCAAATACATTAAGTTTGGATTCGAATAAACATTGGCTTACACACTAAGATAACATTACTAAACTAGCATTACTGAACGAATGATGGAACTGTTTTATTATCCGAAAAATCTATGCTACACCACAAATGTATGGTGAGAAAGTAAAAATCCTGTCAACTAATGTCGTATTATACCGTAGGAAAGTATCGAGTTGCCAGAATTTTTAAATTTGACAAAAGATTCTGACATAATGACATAAATCATATGGCAAGCAGACGTCATTACGATAAACTTCGATTAGCACTTATTTCACGCAACACGGTGGGTAAGTGGTAATAAGTGGGTAGAGTTAATTCCATATGAACGCTATATTCCAGGACAGTAGATGGTAGAATGGGAAATTGATATACTCTCGGATAACTAGCGATTTATTCTAAGGTTAACATTTATTCTCGTTTGGTCAAATCGACTCTAAAGAGGTCACGTGACCCGAATATGTGTGATTGTACGGCGATTCATGGGGCATGTATTGCGTTAATAATCTGGGGCCTTAAACAAATGACTCACGCTAGCATGTTGTAAGACTGGCGAAGTGAAGATATGCAGCAGTAGAGGCAACCGCGCCGGCATCAGTTCATTGGGCGTGTCTCGCACCCACGTAGCCGCTTTCTGCTGGCTGCACGTGGCTGCACACCACGCGCCCAGTTCCTTATTGTTCAGTTGACATACCTGGCATAGAAAAGAGTACAGCATTAAGTATTTTTTTCCCACTGCACCATACCATAACCGTGCTAGGAACGTGTCAAGCACGAAAAGCTACACGATACGCTCTACCTTGCCCACTGAACGGATTGACAGCGTTCTGTCTCACCATTATATTATCATCATTATCAGCCAAAGGACGTCCACTACTGAACATAGGCCTCCCCTACGGCTTTCCACAGCGACCGATTACTAGCGGTCTGCATCCAGTTTGATCCTGCGATCTTTATAAGGTCGTCTGTCCATCTTGTTGGTGGACGTCCTACGCTGCGTCTTTGGTCGAAGGGTCTCCAATTTAGAACTTTCCTGCCAGTATTATCGGTGAGATCAACTTGATATTTGTAGATAAACATAGATAGAAGCAGGCTTACTCGGAACCATCAATAGTTGAAGGTATCTTATTAGTGACCAATTACCTCCGTGGGAAATAAATTAGTGTTGCTCTGCATCCATCTAGCTAACTATAGTTGACACATGTTTTCGTTAATAAAGAAACCAACCGGTAAAAAAAAATCTACCCCTATCTCTGCAATAGTATGTACGGACAACAGCACGTCAAGGTTAACACTGCGGTATCTTATGCAGTTTTAATAAGTGCTAATTTGCAACAAAAGTCGGTAAATGTGTAGTTTGCCATTCAAATCCAAGTAAATAATTCGTTTGATATTCACACGACTTTTCTTTACAAATCTTCAGTGTTCACTGACGAAGTGATAAAAATGGAAGTACATCAGTCTAGTAGCAATCAAAAAGGACTACCTGGTTATCATAAAACTGGACCTGACACTGTCACTGCACGGTAAGAAAAGTTTGCAATAATGAACGAAATTGACACAAAACGGACGGACGCGGGTGGATGAGCGGGGAAGCGGGAGAAATGTGACATGTTTTTAATTAATTAATTTTAAGTAATGACAACATCACATACATTGCTCCGATCCCAAGCTAAGTAGCTAAAGCACTTGTGTTATGGAAATCGGAAACAACTGTGATACCACTACACCCAGACCCGAGATAATATAGAAAAGATCGTTTTCTACATTGACCCGACCGGGAATCGAACCCGGAACCTCACGAGATGACGACGCTTGAAACCAGCGTGCTAGCCACTCGACCACGGAGGTCGTCATGTTTGACAGGTTAATTCTTATGATAACCGGGTTGTAACAAACCTGCAACAAAGCCTGCAAGCTGCTCCCCCTCAGCCACTGGTACTCGGTCCACGGCATCAAAGCCAGCTCGGCTAAGAACGCTGATATCTGAACACGGCTCTCTTGGTTCGGCGCGTTGTGCACGCCCAAGTATGTCTGTACCGCCCACTCGAATATCTGGCTTAGAAGGTACTCTTCTGTGCCTGGAATTCAAAGGTATTTTGAGGTTATTTTTACAATAGCCAATTTATAGACAAACAATCGCCTTTATGACGTCATATAGCGTATTTTTTTTAATAACAAGTGTAACCGTCTTTATGTATATTTATACATATATTTTTTTTTAATGTTACTATTAAGGTTAATGGATCTTTATGTTTCGGCTGTTATATAGAAGAACGCATAAGGCAAAAATAAGTTAGATTTATCGTCCTCTGGTCGTCTATATATCTACAAAAGTGCTAAACAAAAACTATAAATCATCAAAACGCTTTTAAAGCGACTGATTTTTGCCTACAGTCTGTGGCTCTTAATAGGAGCAAAATATGTCAATCAATCATTCTACAGAGTATACTTACGCTACCTTGGCCTGGTCATTGTGCTCTATAAAATGCTTTAACTCAGATTTTAATGCCCAATCAATGTATATCAAAAGCGCTAACTTGTTGTAGAAATGTCAATGTCAAGTCTTAGAAATGACTGGACACATTTGTTTGCAATACATTGCTGTTTCGATTTATTTTTTCAAGAAAATATCAATTAATTTATTGTTCTCTAAAATAAATAAAAACAATCTAGAATTGATTACTGGTTACTTAAAGTTCCGTAGCTTACGTTCTATCTATAAAATTATTATTCCTATCGGAAGAGAGGAACAAGCAAAAGCTGTTCAGGTGATTTACACCAATTTTCCTAAGTTAAACATATTAGTTTACCGCATGATAAACAGTCGACACAAAATATCGAACATGCAGCTCTAATGTAAAACTAAATATTATTTCTTTATACAAAATATTTGTAGATTTGCATTACCTGTGTTATTCATTCTTTACTATTTACGTAAATAAACGTTTATAGAATAAAATAATCAAACTGCGTACTTTAAATTTGAAGCGCATTGGTAAATATAAGTCGTATATTAAGAGGCTTCGATTTGGACTAATTTACCTGTTGAATGATTATTTGTTGCGGTTTATTCGCTGTAATGAACAACAATCAATCAGCGATCAAGTCACCATGTTTCAGGAGAAGTATTTCTTCAAAATAAACACAATTTAACGTAATTAAAAAAAAACAAATGATAGAAATTTTCAGCGAGCCTTCATGGGCTTCCAAACTGACTGACAGCCGCCAAAACGGTTCCGCTACATCGCATCTCCCATCTCTTTTTATCACACAGTTTGTGGCTAGTTACATCTCGCTCTTGTCGTTCTATTCCAAAGGGATAATAATTTTATGGTTCTATCACACTTTGCGTCATTTAAAGCGATATAAACGAAATATCAATATTTTTTTCTATTGCGTCGCAACTTACCCGGACAGTCGGTCATGACCTGTCGCACAACTGCGTGGAAGCAACGCAGCATTGCAGAGTAGTCTGTTTCATCGTCGACAGACGGCAGCAGTGGCGGCGAGCCGTGCGGTACCACCCACGCGGACCACGACTCCACCAGACTAGACCAGGCCAGAGTGGCAACTGTAGGCAGAAAAAAAATATTGTATTGTTAAATAAGGAGGATGATTGAATTTTCAAAATATTTCTGAAATGATAATAGTCGCCTAGCCTATTTTGACTACGGTGGGGGACTGTGCGGGACATATTATAGTGCACAAGTGTGTGTGCAAAAACAGGTGCATTTTCTATTCCTTTTACTATTGTAGCCCAATTCCCATTAAAGCCCAATGCGCAGTTCAGGTGCAGGACCAACGACTTTACGTGCGCACTGAGGCACGGGATTGGAACACAGCCAACTTCCAAACTCTAGGCCGCCCTAAGAATTTCTGAACAGGAAAATTCCGGTACATATTTTAAGCCGGACCCGGGGGTCGAGTCCGGGACCTCGCCGTCGAATTAAAGTGCAACCATCTTACCGCTGTGCCACCGAGCCAGTTCTATACTGATATTATAAAGCTATAGAGTTTGCTCTTTTGAACACATTAATCAGTTTTTTTTACCGAATTGCAAAAATATTTTTGTGTTCTTCTTCTTTCTCCGTGCTCTTTCCCATTTCATTTGGGGTCGGCCCTCTGAATATGTTTGCGCCATTCAGCTCTGTCACTTATACTAGCTGGGACTAATTTAGCTTGAGTTTCAAGGTTTCTCCACCAAGTAGCTTTTGGGCGTCCTCGGGGTTGTTTTCCTATGTCAATTTTAAGGGATGTTATAACGGGGTGATCCTCCTCACGACGCATAACGTGGCCGTACCAACGAAGCTGGCTTTCTAGGAGTTTCTCTGCTAAAGGTCTGACTTTAAAACTCCCCCGGACATGCTCGTTTCTGATTTTATCCAGCTTTGTCACACCACCGGCCCATCGGAGCATCTTCATCTCGGCGGCATGGAGGTTGCATTCATGGCTCCGCTTGGATGTCCAGCACTCTGCACCATAGAGCAGGGCGGGTCTTACACAGGATTTGTATACCTTACCCTTGGTTTTAACAGGCATCCTACGGTCGCAGAGTACACCTGACAGCGATCGCCACTTCATCCAGCCGGAATTTATTCTATTTGTTACGTCAAAAAATAGTTTTGTGTTATTTAACAAATTTATTACGAAGGCCTAAACTCCATAAGTCGTCATCATGCTACGACCAGTAGGGTCAGCGTAGGGTGCGCAGCGTGGGGCGAGCGCCCGGCGCCCGCACAGAGTACCGCAAGTTATTCTTATAGGACTCACCCCTCTCCGGCGCGTAGCTGAGCTGCACCGCGGCCGCTACGAAGGCTCTGTGCAGCGCGCCGAGCAGCCCCGCCACGTGCGGCGCGTGCGCAGCGTGGGGCGAGCGCCCGGCGCCCGCACAGAGTACCGCAAGCTATCTTATAGGACTCACCCCTCTCCGGCGCGTAGCTGAGCTGCACCGCGGCCGCTACGAAGGCTCTGTGCAGCGCGCCGAGCAGCCCCGCCACGTGCGGCGCGTGCGCAGCGTGGGGCGAGCGCCCGGCGCCCGCACAGAGTACCGCAAGCTATCTTATAGGACTCACCCCTCTCCGGCGCGTAGCTGAGCTGCACCGCGGCCGCTACGAAGGCTCTGTGCAGCGCGCCGAGCAGCCCCGCCACGTGCGGCGCGTGCGCAGCGTGGGGCGAGCGCCCGGCGCCCGCACAGAGTACCGCAAGCTATCTTATAGGACTCACCCCTCTCCGGCGCGTAGCTGAGCTGCACCGCGGCCGCTACGAAGGCTCTGTGCAGCGCGCCGAGCAGCCCCGCCACGTGCGGCGCGTGCGCAGCGTGGGGCGAGCGCCCGGCGCCCGCACAGAGTACCGCAAGCTATCTTATAGGACTCACCCCTCTCCGGCGCGTAGCTGAGCTGCACCGCGGCCGCTACGAAGGCTCTGTGCAGCGCGCCGAGCAGCCCCGCCACGTGCGGCGCGTGCGCAGCGTGGGGCGAGCGCCCGGCGCCCGCACAGAGTACCGCAAGCTATCTTATAGGACTCACCCCTCTCCGGCGCGTAGCTGAGCTGCACCGCGGCCGCTACGAAGGCTCTGTGCAGCGCGCCGAGCAGCCCCGCCACGTGCGGCGCGTGCGCAGCGTGGGGCGAGCGCCCGGCGCCCGCACAGAGTACCGCAAGCTATCTTATAGGACTCACCCCTCTCCGGCGCGTAGCTGAGCTGCACCGCGGCCGCTACGAAGGCTCTGTGCAGCGCGCCGAGCAGCCCCGCCACGTGCGGCGCGTGCGCAGCGTGGGGCGAGCGCCCGGCGCCCCGCGGCCCCCCGCGCGCGCCCCACCACCCCGCGCCCACCTCGCGCAGCAGGTGACCCAGCTGCAATGAGTATATCATCTAATATATAAAATTCTCGTGTCACAGATTTCGTTGCCATACTCCTCCGAAACGGTTTTACCAATTCTTACCAAATTTTATATGCGTATTTGGTAGGTCTGAGAATCGGCTTCTATCTATTTTTCATACCCCTAAGTGATAAGGGTTGTCCACCCTTAAATATATTTTTTTACACTTTTGTTTTTATTTTTTTATAATGTGGCATTAAAAATACATACAAACCAAATTTTTTTTTTTTTTATCTTCACTTTGCTTGCAATCTGTCCGTCTAGTGGACATTTAGCAATTGGTTTATAAGTATTTAAGATCTTGTACGGTAAGTATCCACTGACACTCCCGCCTTCCCAAAAAGAAATATCTACTCCAATAGATCTTGTGGTATTTTCCTCCGCAGACGACGAGGCATAGTCGGCTCGTCCATTAAGTGCTGGGCAAGTGTGTTGGGATGATTGGATAATCTGGTCTTGTATGCCTGTGTGCTATCCGCAATCTCTTGCTTTACAGTTTTAATTTTTAGGTCGTGATGCAGTCTGTCATTGGTAACGAACCATGGTGCTTTGGTTATCATACGCAGCATTTTTGATTGAAATCTCTGGAGGATCTCTATGTTTGAGTTGGCAGCTGTGCCCCATAGTTGTACACCGTAGGTCCACATAGGTTTTATAGTGCATTTGTAAAGCAAAAGTTTATTTTCTAAGGACAGTTCTGACTCTCTTCTAAACATCCAGTACATATTACGGACCCTTTGGCCCATTGCTAACCTCTTGGTGAATATATGTTTTCTCCAAGTAAGTCGTTTGTCTATATACATTCCCAAGTATTTCGCCTCATCAGCTTGAGGGACTTCGACTTGATTTAGAGAGACTGGTGGGCATGTGCCCCTTCGATTAGTAAAAGTGACTTGCACTGATTTTGTTTCATTCGCCTTGATACGCCAGTCTCTGAGCCAGTCTGCGATTTTATTCAAGCTATTTTGCAACTTTTGGGATGCCACATCCGGCGATTTATCCAATGAGAGGATGGCAGTATCATCAGCGAAAGTTCCAGTGACAATTCCCTCTGTGGTTGGTAAGTCTGCAGTATATAGGAGATACAGCGTAGGCCCCATCACACTTCCTTGAGGAACCCCAGCATCTATAGAATGTAGTGGCGTTATCTCTTCACCTTGTTTTACAAAGAAATATCTGTTTTCTAGGTATGATCTAATAAATTTATAATAATTTATTGGGAGAGTTCTCCTTATCTTAAACAAAAGTCCATCGTGCCAAACTCTGTCAAATGCTTGTGAAATATCCAGAAAGGCAGCAGTACAATAATTTTTGCTCTCAAAAGCTGTACTTATATTGTCCACGAGTCTGTGAATCTGTTCAATGGTGCTATGCTTTTTGCGGAAGCCAAACTGGTGTTCAGGAATCAGGTTCCTTTCATTTATTATTGGATTTAGTCTGTTAAGAAACAGGATCTCCATAACTTTGGAAGCAATTGGTAATAGGCTTATAGGTCTGTAGGACTTTACATCCTCCGATTTTTTCCCAGGTTTACTGACCATAATAATTTGTGCCACTTTCCATTGTACAGGTATTGTTTCTCTATTTAAGATTGAGTTATATAAGAAAGTCAGGAACAGCATGCCTTCTTTCGGCAATTCTCTCAGAGTCTTTACGGTGATTAAGTCGTAGCCAGGCGCCTTATTAAGTTTTAACTTGTTTATTGCATTTACTACCTCATTTTTAGAGAAGTTTTTTATTGGAAGGTCTATCTGATGCATTTGTTTCAGTAGGTCCGATACCTTTTCAGTCATGGTAGATCCATGGTCTTGATTTGGTATAAAAACGGTTTTTAGGTGCTCAGCAAAAGTTTGCGCTTTTTCAGAGTCGTTTACAGCCCAGCTCCCATTTACTTTACGTATAGGAGGCTGTGACGCTGTCGGTCGCTTAAGGTGTTTGGTCGCCTTCCATAGGGAGTAATCTGATGCGGCAGTAGAATCCAGGTCCTGTAGATACAGTTGAACTCTCCGATTTCTATTTTCTTTAAGAATTTGTTTAAGCCTTCTTGTTATTGAGTTAAGAATGGTCTTATCCGCTGGGTATCTTGTTTGTTGCCATCGCTTGCGTGTTTTTCTTTTCAAACCCAGCAACTCCCTGATCTCAGTAGGGTATTTATATGCGTCTAGTGGTGATTTAGGAATTTCAGGTGTTGCGTCCCATGCCGCTTGCTGCACAGTACTGTTGAAATGTTCCACAGCTGCCTCTATATCTTCTGCTGTCTTAAGGGGGATTTTCGTGTCTAGTGTAGCTGTTACTGTATCTCGGAACAATTGCCAGTTTGTTTTATGAGTATATAATCGGCAAGGCTTTGTGGTTAGTGCAATATTATTGTCCAGCAATACTTCGATGGGCGAGTGATCAGACGAAAGATCCGTCATTGATTTACAAGTTAAATATTTGTCTGCTATTCCTTTAACTACACAGAAATCAATTAGATCAGGTATCTTTCCGGCATCAGTTGGCCAATATGTTGGTTCACCAGATGAGATAACAGATACTTTTAAGTTCTCGATCGATCCCAGAAGCTGTCGGCCTTTGGTTGCTATTTTACGTGATCCCCAATAGGTATGTTTGGCATTGTAGTCGCCACCAGCAATGAATCTTGGTCCAAGGGATTTGAAAAATATATTATAATCTTCTTCTCTGAGGTTGTGTTTTGGGGGACTATATAAAGCTGAGATTGTTAGAGGCCCAGTCCAGTCATCGATAACAATGTTTGTTGCTTGGATTGCTTCTGAACAATAGTTTATCGTTTCGTGGTGTCTGATGTTATTTCTTATCAGCACTGCACTGCCACCTTGTGCTTTCCCATTAGGATGCATCGTATGATAGAATTTGTAGTTGTTCATTTGAAAGTGAGATTTTTTGGTAAAGTGAGTTTCAGAAATCAATAAAATATCAACTTTGTGTATCGTTAAGAAAGATTTTACCTCTAGGGTATGTTGTGACAGCCCGTTCGCATTCCATAAGACAATTTTTAGTTTCTCTGTGCCAATTTTGTCGTGAGAGTTAAAAGAACGTTTGTCATAGTGTTAAGTTGTTGCATCATTTCTTTCATCATTAATACTAATTCTCGAATTTCATTTGAGTCTGATTTGTCTTCATGTTTATTCCTGAGTATAGCATCTCTATAATGTGTGTCTTGTGATTCTGTTTTTTCACCTTTATTTTTTACAGGTGGTATAATTTCCTGGACTTGCTTAGGTCTGGATAACAATGTTTTTTGTTTTGGATCAGGTTTGAAGTTCCCTATGTACATGGCAGTCACTTGACAAATGATCTCCAGCACATTTGATGCACTTTGGATTTCGACGGCAGTAAGTTTTAGTGTGTCCATATTGTTGACATTTTGCACATTGGGGTATCTCACGCTTAGGTCGGGGTGGTTCGAATGAAATCCGGCATTTCAGAAGGTATCTAATTTCATAGATTTTCTTGTTATTTTCATTTGGTTCCAACTCTATGATAAACATTGGCAGTGGTTTCTTCGTATTTCTCTGTTTAATGTTCCAGACATTCGTGCAATTGTGGTGTAAGTTCGCCAATGCTTGTTTTATTTCAGCTACGTCGGTCGATGGGTGTAGGCTTTTTAGCACCACTTTGAATGCCCTTTCTTGTTTGGGTTTGTATGTATAGAATTCCGTATTTTTTAATTCTAGCTGTTTTACAATGTCTCTGTACACATCAGGTGTTTTAGATTGTATTCTAACTTTATTGTTATTCATAACTTTAAGTTCATAGTTGTCTTGAGCGTATTCGTTTAGGAGGTTTGTGAGTGGCTGTATATTTTCCACCCTATCCACGTAGATAGGAGGAGGCTTTATAGGCTTTTCGATTTTTTCCCGTGGTGTTTCATTTTCTAATTCTAATTGCGCAAATCTGTTGGATGTAGGGATAACCTGAGGTTCTGAGAGCCAATAGGTACTCAGTTTGCATTGTTTTGATGGTGGCACAGTTACCTCAGGACTACGGAGTCGTTTTTTATTGGATACATCCTTCCAGGTTTCGGAACTTTCGTCTTTTTCTCTTGTATCTTGTTGTGCAGAGAAGTTAATTTCACTAATAGAGTTGGATCTCATTCTAGTTTCAAACATTCCTTTATGAAATACTTGCTGAGTTAATATTTTTTTGTTTACTATAGGCCGCGTACTATCAGCACTGCCTTTTCCTTTGCTATTATTTTGACCAGTAGCATTAACCAAAGAAAGGGCCTGGGTATCCACCCTTGCTTGGTCCTCGGTAACATATTTCACAGTCCCAGACCCGGATATCTGGGAGCGCCGGGGGATAGCCGGAGAGCATGGCAAAACATTATCTTCATAGTCACTCATTTCATGTACGGTTGGGAACATAGTGTAGCACTTTCCCAAGGCACTACACGTCAGAATTTCGGGATGACACCCTAGCCCTTGGTGATCCAACACCTCCCTGCAAGGCAGCAGGTGCAATTTGATTTCGGAGTTTGCATCTCCTAGACTAATAACCAACCAAGGCTAACGAGTTTAGTCTACCCGGGTCCGAGCTTTGATTATAGTGGCGGCTCATTCTCGCCACTGTCATCCACTGTCTACAGGTTTAGTGCCATTTTATAGGGAAAACTCAGCCATGAGCGTCCCCAGCACCCCTCGAGATGGATCGCCCAATTGTCCGCGACTGCCGAAGCAGCTAACCCCTATATCTAGGGGCCGTTTCGCTATCCGCAACCTGCGACGCGGCGGGTGGCATAGGGCCATGCCTCTTGGAAGTTTCACCCAGAACCACCCAAAACCAAAATTTTCACTTTTTTATCACCAACCCCTATTTTCATAGCCATTTTAGTAATTTGATAAATTTTCATCCCGCTCGATAACTGATCAATTATAGTGTTTTTCTTTTTTAATTATAGTGTTTTTTTTCTTAACTTTTAAAATTACGACGTTGGGCGAGACGGGGCCGAGGTGGGACGGTGCTAGGGGCGAAGCAAAGTTCGCTGGGTTCGCTAGTTTCTTTCTTAATATAATTAACGACGCCCAAAATAAAAGCAAACCAGTACCGTTACCATGCGTTTACGACGGATTTACTCGCTAGCGACGACATAAAAAAGTCTATGGAAAATTGCACAGCGCCTCTAGCGGTCACTGACAGTACGACAATTTTCCATACAAAAAGTTATGTCGTCGCTAGCGAGTAGAACGGTCGTCGCTATCAAGTAAAGTCATGGTAAGGGTTCAGGGCTTGTGGATGTGTAACGTGGCATTTATAGCCTTCGGATTGAAGTCGGAAAACAATATGCTACTTGACCACATTTCAAAATTAGTTAATATTTTACATTACTAAATATATATTAATCAAGCGCTTTGATATTTTTTAAAATATTAAACACGTTATTTTTAAAAATAGTCCTCAAAAACGCTCGAACTGTCATAGCGTCGTAAATGACGTCACTACATACGAAGAGCTGTCTATAACAGCAAAAAAAGCCCGCCATTGAACAAAGCTTGCCATCGAAAACTTCACTTAATCGCAAAATTCTTTAACGATTTTTTATTAACGATTTTGAGATGTTTTTAAACGATATTCAATATATTCAAGAATCTTGTTACATCATAATTTCATTTGGTCGAATGTTTATTATCTACAAACCTACTGCATCGTTACTTCTTTTCATATATTATGTATTTTATCGAAGTAACGTCAGTTTACTATTTTGTTATCCATAATTTTATTTCCACGTAAGTTTTAATATGCAGAATTGTTGAAACATCGAATTTTACTTCACTAAAGTCCCTGTTGCCAAACTATTTTAGTTACTAATATTGATTGCTGCATGCATGCCTGCTTTCTTGGATGAATGCATTAATGCATGCTTGCATGAATGCATTAATGCATGCTTGCATGAATACATTAATGCATGCCTGCTTGCTTGCTTGCATGCATGCCTTCTTACTTGAGGAAAAAAATATATGGGAACCGTTAAACATTGAAACATGCTTTTATGAATGGTTTTATCGATAACTGAATAATTCAAACATTTTTTTTTGTGAAATGTTATTCGATGTTATGAAACGGCGATAAATAACTATTGGTTTAATCAAGAAAAAAAAAATATATTCATTGAATAGTTTTCTCTGAAATGAAATTCGGTATCACAATCAGTTTGTTTACTGTCGTTATACACACACACACATGTTTTTTTTTGTAAGCTAAAAGTACTACGTAACTTGCTTTTATATACAAATGTACCTTTAGTTAAGGAAGAGTGACTGTTTCTGCCACAGGTCAGGTAGCACTTATAAGAAAGAGTCCACCTTTGCAGTTATATTTAAAATTATTGTGAAAGACATAAAATATTTTCATTTTTAGGGTTCCGTAGCCGGATGGCAAAAAATGGAACCCTTATAGTTTCGCCAAGTCAGTCTGTCTGTCTGTCTGTCCGTCCGTATGTCACAGCCACTTTATTTTGTAACTATAAGCATCACAATGTTAAAAGTTGGTAGGAAGATGTATCCTGTTAACCGGTTTTCGATTGTTATACAAAAAAATTAAAAATAATGACATATAAGGGGGGGATATAATGTAGATCTTAACAAATACTTTCAACGAAAATTAGTTGGGACGATATCCAACGAGAAGTTTTTTAGAAAAAGCACATTTTCAACAGCCGCAAACATAACTTTGTTCTTCATACAATCACTATGAAAAACAAAGTTATATTTGCTGCCGACAAAAATTTGTGCTAATATTACCTTAGTAGAAGAAGGTAGAAAGTGGTTTCCCTAATTCAGTGAACGTTGGCACGGAACCCTCAGTGCGCGAGTCCGACTCGCACTTGACCGTTTTTTTTTAATTTTAAAGCTGATCACTTTGCGAGTGACTAGCCAGGGTTGCCACACTCACCTGGTCACACGTCAGGCCCGGCGCGCAGCGGGCCGCGGCGCGCGCCACGTGCGGCAGCTGCGTGGCCGGCAGCCAGCCGTCTGCGCAGGCGCGGCAGCTCGCCGTGACCAGCCCGCACAGCTCGCTCTCACGGCAGACTGCCGCTGTCTGCATGCCTATGAGCTGGCAAACGAGGATGTTTCGTAAGCGCTTATTCGACAGCCTACTATACTCTGATTTTTAATTAGATAGACCAGAATGACAGCTTCAATTGATTTTTTTAATGTTGCTAGCGTCGCACCAGTAGTGTTGTAACAATTCAATAGTACGTGATTAATGGAACTTGTGATATGAATTTTTAATAATGTGATTTGGCTCATTACTAAAAAAACATATAAAACGTTACCCTAAGCTATAAAAAACGTAATTTAATTTAACGTAACATTTTCTGTGCAGAGTAAAAAAAATCTACTACTTTTAACTACTTTTTATAATGCTTTAGAATGTTTTTTACACTCACAGTGTCATATTTTATATTCATAAAGATGAAATAAGAAACCAAAAATTTATTTTTTGCGCACGGGCGGGACTTGAACCAGCAATCTTTTGGCCCGGTCAGCCAAAAGGTTGCTGGTACAAGTCCCGCCCGTGCGCAAAAAATTTTTGGTTTCTTATTTCATCTTTAAGAATACTTTTTATAAATAAATAATTAGAAATAATAAAGATATTAGATTGAACATGAGTTTTAAAACTTATTATATTTTTAAAGATATTTTGTAACAACACTGTTAATAATTCATGCTATGAGACTTCTGCGTAACTCAAATTTAAACTACAACTATTTAATTTTATAATCGATCACGTACAATGATTGAATATAAATTGAATTTTCCGATTATTTGGGAACAACACTATTTTTAAATTACGAAAAAGTGGCATCCCACCAAATCATCATTTTGGTCTATCTAATTAAAAATCAGAGTATAAAACAAAACATTATTTTCTGCGATATTTTTACTTCTATTAATACAACGTGTACCGTTAAACGCGCAAACCCTGAAAATTGTTAAATTGGAATAACGAGCAGACTGATTAAACACATTCTACATTTTTCAAAAATACAACTTTAAAATGTTGCCTTATTTATTTATTACAAAGCGTCGTCCATAGAGCAAGAAATGATCAAAGTGCTAGCAAAACTAAAATGACACATAAATATTGGACACCAATCACATACGTTGCTCTGATTCCAATGTACTTACTTTGTATTTGCCACTTAGCCAATGCACTAGTGTTATTGAAATCGGACACTACGGTGGTACCACAACACCCAGACCCGAGACAATATATCGACCGGGAATCGAACCCGGGACCTCGTAGCGGCGACGCCTTGAAAGCTAGCGTGCGTAGCCACTGCACCAAGGAGGTCATCATAAAAACAACACATAAAACCTTAAACATATATATATTTTTAATAAGATCAGTTAAATACGAAACATATTTACGCTGTTTAAGGATTTAAGTTTCACGTTGTATAGTTAACAAGCAGTGGCGGCTGTACCTTAAGTGCGCTCGTACGCTGAACCACCAATTCAAAAGATTTTAAAATTACAAAATATTAAGTAATTCATCTTTATTTTTAATTACCATTTTAGTAGTTATTTTTAAACATACAAAAACTTATAAAACATATAATCTCCAATTATGGTGAGGCAGTTTGAGCGCTTTACTAAACTATTATGACTTATTTTCCTGTAAAGACAAATTCTCGTGCGCTTCGGCGAGTGCACGAGGACTGCTAATATAACTTGTAGGAGATACGAGGTAATACGCCTGACGCGTGAAACAAAAGATAGTTCATAGAAATGTACCGAGTAATGAGTGGGTTTTCGAGCGCCGCACGGGCGAACCGAGGATTGCCGAGAGCACCCGATGTTTGACGAATTGGCCGGCCGGCATGGGCGCGAGGCGACGATGGCAGCCACGATTGACATCATGAAATGTTTCACTGTATGTGTGACTCATTAATTATTATTGTTTATTTATATTACCGTAATTGTTTTTAGTTTTTGTTTCGATTTTCTTAAAGTGCACTACCAGTTCGATAACCCACCAGCCGCCACTGTTAACAAGGCACACTTTAATGCTACTTACCTCAAGTAACATTTGGTATTCTGGTTCTGTCTGCCCGGCCCAGCGTCGTGCCGCTTCTGTCAGCTCGTTAAGCATTTCTTTGCGCGATTCATGACCCACTGAATCGGCCCAGCGGCTCATTTCAAACTGCAAATGAGGAAATCCATTTTAATTATCATAACGTAGGAATTGGACACCAATCACAGACATTGCTCTGATACCTAAGTAAGTAGCCAATTGCACTTATGTTATGGTAATCAGACACAACGGTGGTAGCACAACACCCAGACCCGAGACAGAGGAATGAACGTCAACTTAGACGTTACCATAAAACACTAGAGTCTAGTAGATGAATGAATGAACGGCTCCAGAACATTAGGCTATACATTTTTGTTGAAAAATAAGCCTTATCACAACTACATTGATACTGCAGTATCTAGCTCGACGTGCTGTAGACTGTAGTTATAAATAGTTGGAGAATATCAGCTGCGATTTCCATAACATAGAACACAAACTGACAAAGAGGAGGTTCTTTGGTGAAAAAACTACCCTTTTTGGACATATGTTTAAAATGAATCACCAACTATAGCATACTAGGACGGGGCTGATAGACCTTGAGCATAGCTGATGCTGTACTACTGATCTTATACTAGAGAGAGACATCATATATCATATTAAATTTTGATTGTTTATGATCATCACCTAGACTCACCTGGGAAAAATGGCTTTATTTGCGCGCCGTGCATGTTCGCTATGTGGTCGGGACGGGCCCGCTGCAGCATTTCTAGTGCCTTTGAGCGTTGCTGATGCCTTAAGACTGATCTTAGGCTAGAAACATCATCTGAGTGTCTCTAGTATTGTACGACGGATCTTCAGCTAGCGACACTATTACCATGACCCACCCACGCCAACGGACCGCTTAGTAGCACGCTGTGGAGGTTCAGTATACGGACCCGCTGCGGCGCTACTAGCGTGCCTATTATACACAGAGCGTCTCTAGTGCGATGAATCTAAAGCTACGTTTTTTTTTGCGCGGGAAACGAAAAGGGAAGGACGGACCTTATTTCTTCGTTTTAGTAATTGTTTTTTTCGGGTCAATTATTGTGATTGTGTGGTGGAATTGTCATGATAAGTTGTGAAGAAAACGATGCAATTAAAGTGGGGAATTAAGTGAAGCAATCTGATCGCGCCGTCTTACCCGGATCGCTGTTCCTGCGCTAAGCTTCCTTGTTGAGCATTGAAATGCGAACCACCTCGCATTTCAATAAGTTAGGTTAAGATAGGCTAGTTTAGTGTTAGTTTTAGTTAATAAGTGTTAAAAATGAACAATCACTAAAGAATAGTCTGTATGGCAAAGAGTCGAAGACGTTAAACTTGTATATAAAAAAAAGATCTAATGCTAGAGACGCCGTCACCGTGACTCACCCGTGACAGATGACTAAACAGCGCTTGGGCCGTGTAGTATCGTGCTGTGGATGTTCGGTATGTGATCGGGAGGAACTCGCTGCGGCGCTACCAACGTGCCTATTATACACAGAGCGTCTCTAGTCCGATGGATCTTATGCTAGTTTAGCGCGGGAAACGAGAAGAGGAAGTTGGATTTTGTTTCTTCATTTTAGTAATTGTTTTTTTTAGTAATAAAATAAATTAAATAAAATAAATAACGTAATATTGTGATTTGTGTTGGAATCATCATAATAATGTGTGCTGTTGAAGAAAACAATGAAGACAAAGGAGGAAATAAAGTAAAGCGTGCTCTGATCGCAGACCGCGCCCTCTGATTCGAATCGTAATTCTCGTGCTAAACTTCTTTCTTGAGCATTGAAATGCGAACGCCAGCCCCGCATTTCAATGAGTTAGGTTAGGCTAGGCTAGTTTAGTGTTAGTTTTGTAGTGTTAAGTGTAAATATTGAACTTATTAATGAAGAATTGTCCGAATGGCTCCGTCCAAGGACGTTAAACTTGTAAATAATAATAAAAAAAAAGATATTATGCTAGAGACGCCATGACCGTGACTCACCCGCGACAGATTGCTAAACAGCGCTTCGGGCGACCACGGGCCGCGTAGTAACGCACTGTGGATGTTCGGTATGTGATCGGGAGGAGCTCGCTGCGGCGCTACCAACGTGCCTATTAAGCTCTGAGCATTTTTGATGTTGTACGCTCGCCTGATGAGGTACGCGCAGATTATGCCGTCAGAGTGTAGCCAGCGCTGTGAGCGAGAAAAAAATGTCGTTATTTTAAAGTAATAGTATCTACTAGACTCTGACTGAAATGCATGCGTCTGAAAATACTTCCTACAATGCAATTTGAATGGACATGCTGGCCACCGCCTGAGTTATTTGAGGGGCGGGGAACGTGGAAGAAAAGAAATGATTAAATAATAATAATTATTATTATTATAAATAATTTAAAAAAAACATTTATTTCAGACAACGTCCATATTAAAGTATAAAATTATATCAAAACATAAAATAATCTTAAATTTAGAAAATAATTATAGAAAATTGCAATTAAATTAAAATTAAAATTAGTCGATTCAAGTACAAATACTAAAAATATGTCAATTACAAAATAAATTAAATTATAATTAATAAAGTTATTAACTATTATAATTATTATTATTTAATTTAAATATCGGCCACTCTCTGGAGCACCAGGCACACTTGTATGTACTTTCGTCCAGTGCTGCAGAAGAGGGCAGTCTGGCTTCTGACTGAGGACATTCAAGATGGTGTTAGGGCTCCCGTTCGCACGGATCATCAGCGAGGCGATACGCTTGCGCAGCACTGTGTGAAAGCCGTCGATGTGCTCATGCGCAAACATGTTAGATGCACTGCAGTGGCGCGGGAGCCCCACCAACACCCTGAATGCATTGTTGTATTGCACTGTAAGTGCGTTTATGGTCCGCTGCGTATAATTGACCCACAGATTGCAAGTGTAAAGGGTTTGGCAAAAGGCTTTAAACAAAGTTACCTTTACCCCTAAGGTACAGCGTGAAAATCTGCGTGCCAACATATTACAGCAGACGGCCATCGCCCTCCTTTCTCTCTCAATATCATTATCGTCTTTTAAATTGTCGGTTACCACATGGCCGAGATATTTAAACTCCGTCACCCTGTTTAGAGCGCTACCATTAAGCTCAACACGAGGTACATCATTTTCACCCAACTTGCGACTCTTGGATTGAAAAACTAAAAGCTCACTCTTGCTAGCGTTATACAGGAGACCGTGTGTCGCTGCATATTTCTCGCATACGCTAATTAATCTTCTCAGCCCAGCGATTGACGGATTGAGCAACACCATATCGTCTGCATGACTGATGCTGTTAATGCAGTGACCATCTACGGAACAGCCAACCCTTGTGTCGCTCATTTCGCCAATCAACTGGTTTACGTAAGGGATGAAAAGTGAAGGAGACGTTAAACCCCCCTGTCTCACTCCACACTTCAGCCTGTACTCATCTGAAAAATCACCAAGCCACCTGACCTGGTTTGTTTGGTGCCCGTACCAATATTTGAATATATTGATCAACGCACCAGGCATGCCCGTTTGTTTTAATTTACGCCAAAGAATATCGTACTTAACCAAATCAAATGCCTTAGAGAGATCAAGGAAAGCTTCATACACAGGTGTCTTCCTATCAGTGTAATACTTGACAGTCTGCTTAAGCGACAATATTGCGCATTCTGTATAATTATGTAATGTCCAATTTATCAGCATTACAATACAGTACACCCGGTTTTTATAAGAATGGACCTGTCAAACATGTAAAATCCTGGGTGGATTTGCGGGGTGGGTTTATCTTTTTAAATTAAAAACTCCCCTTTTCCAAATAAAAACAGTTTACATTATGTTGCTGAATTTTCCTAGTCAATAGTCAGGGACACTTGTTGTGGGAATAACTTGGTTCTCATCTCTGGGTAACTTAATATTTCCATTTTATACAACGATATATATGTGATAATTTAACATTAAAAATATAGAAAAGAAAACAATAAATAAGAATAACAAAGTATGCTCGTTTGTATATGTTAGTGTGAGTGTGTGTGTGTATGTGTTTGTCTGATTATGGGCGTGTGTGTATAGCATTGTGTGAGTGCGTGCACACACATGTAAGCGTGTTTATAGGGCTAACCTTTTCGTGTCAATCCAGTTCTCACCGCATAGTGGTTCATTCTTACGATTACCAGGTAGTACAAATACAAATGCGTTTATTCGCGTAATTTTGGGTGTACGTTACAACAAAGTTCTTAGGTAAAACATTCGAGTTCACCAAAATTTGCTACATTAGTTAGCGTGCAAATATAAAATTGATAAAACGATATAACATAATCGATATTGGATTAATTATATTTCTTACAATTAATCCAATCCAACTTGTAGTGAATGTTATAAATAAATCAATAGCCAATAACCTCACCTCTGCAAGCAGCTCCATGAACGCAACGAGGGTGGCGTGCGGCGCGCCGCTGTCGCAGGCGGACGCGGCCTGCAGCGCCAGCTCTGCTGTGCGCTTGGCTGCTTCTATGCTTCCCGTTCGCCTGTCGTTTACACATAACATGAAATCAGATATCTAATCGCAAAAAAACTTGAACTTTGCTTAAAAAGAGCATTATTAGCATTGGACCCGTGCGAAGCCAAGTCGGGTCGCTAGTACATTCATATTCGACAACTTAAAATTTCATCATTTTTCTTCCAAGTATTTTTCTGGGAGTATTCTAGGATTGCTGCCACTTCAAAGTTCTCAACTAAGTTAAAGTTAGGTGCTAAAAAGAATAACATATTTAACTTCTTGTTGTAAAGAAAACACATTCACACCATTCAGAAGTGACACATTCGCTTCTGTCAATGTCAGTGTCAAATAGATCTGTCAAGTAGATATTCTTTTTGGCTTGCTACTTCCTCTCTCCTTGTCTACGAGTAACTATGATTTTGCTGTAGTTCTCTAGTTCGCAATAAATCTCAATTTATCCTATTTCTGACGTTTATTTTTGCCCGTCAATCCTTCACTACTTACAGTATGCATCCCAAAAACTGGATATATATGGGTTGACTAGCGGCCCTCGCGACTGAGTCAGTGAGTTTTGAGTTTGCTCGCTCCCCTCCCGTCGGAGCGTGATGTTTTATTTATAGCCTAAAGCCTTCCCCGATAAATTAGCTATCCAACACATTTTTTTAATGGTTCATTAGTTCCTAGGATGAGCGAAACATCATCTTTATAATATAAGTATTAATGCGAGACAGTGTTTAAATTAGGCATCTAAGAACTGTAAATTTACTGACTCTCAGCATTATCAGCCCATTATGATGGCAAAAGATTGTAAAAGAAAATCCGACGCCTACACGGACAAAGTAGTGGAGAAATGACTGGCCCTGTATAAAGAACCTTACACACCTGGCTATAGCAAGAAGCGCGGCGGCGGTGCGTGCGGCGCCGGGTCGCGGTCGTGCTAAGCGCCTGATACATGATAGTGCTCTCGCTCTGAAATAATACAACACTTTTTTTTATAATAATAATAAATCATTCATTCAGTTTCAAAAGAACAATAACAAATCAAAGAGCTTAAAATTAATATGTAGGTACAGTAGTTCTTTTGCCTGAACTAACTAACAATCATATTTCTGTGAAATTATTATTATTCAACATATCAACGTCATTGACACACAACACGCATTATTCACAGAAGAGCTACAATGACCTTCGTGTCCCATACGGGCACGGATCCAGTCCTCTAACAGGTTGTGGGCACGCCATGTTTTGTTCAATGAACAAAAAAACTATTTTTGATGCAGCATTATATAAATTAGGCCCGAGCGCGCTAAAATTGTTTGACGACGCTGATGAAAAGAAAATGAAAATAATTAATGAGCGAGTGTAGTATAAACGAGATATTTGTTTAGACGACTTTTCTATGGACGCTTCCACTTGTAGTAAAATTACAAACAGTTTCTTTCTACCATGCACTTTATAAATTGTGATTGGGGTTTTAGGCATGCCCACAGAGCCCACAACGGTGTATTCGCGCATGGTTCTATACAACAATGCTTTCAGGATTGTTGTGGGGCTGCCCCGTTTCTGTGCCTCGGGCATGTTCGCAGAGGCGCGCAGTGCCTGCTTTTATACTACTATGCGCAAGCGCAGTGAATCCCTGGTATGCAGAGTGCGGGTGTCAGCGCAGTCCTGGCGATGATCTCTAGTGCGGCACTGTGATGGCAGGTATGCCCCCGTGCAACATTTTGTTTTATGTATTAACTAGCGGACCCAGCGAACTTTGCTTCGCCAGTAGCACCGTCCTGCCCCGGCCCCGTCTCGCCCAGCCTCGTAATTTTAAAAGTTAAGAAACACACTATAATTGATCAGTTATCGAGCGGGATGAAAAATGATTAAATTACTAAGATGGCTATAAAAAATAGGGGTTAGTGATAAAAAAAGTAATAATTTAGGATTGTATGTATTTTTAACGCCACATTTAAAAAAAATAAAATTTGTTGAAACATTAAAAAAAATGTTTAAGGGTGAACAACCCTTATCCCTTAGAGGTATGAAAAATAGATAGTAGCCGATCCTCAGACCTACTGAATACGCATATATAATTTGGTAAGAATCGGTAAAGCCGTTTCGGAGGAGTACGGGAACGAACCTTGTGACACGAGAATTTTATATATTAGATTTATAATTTTGTTTTTTTTTTATAATTTGTTTTATATTTTGTTAATAGTATTTGACTCGAGATTTTAAATGTTTTAATAAATTTCAATTGAATTTTAATTTTAATGTTTTACGTAAGTATGTTTTTTTTAAATTATTCAATGGTATTTATATAATTTCATTGTTTATTGTTATTTATGGATACTGGACCCACAATGGGTCTTAGTAACCTGAAATAAATTAATTTTATTTATTTAATTTGTTTCTTTAACAGATGAGTTACTAACGTATACGCCGTGTTGATGAGCTATTAGAATGTATAAAATTTTATGTTTCCCTACTAACTTCTTAATCGCCTATTTTCTAAAAAGGTACCTGTTTTCTTTGATCTCTTGCACTGCGCCGACTGATATGCACCATTCACGGCCCTGAAAAACAAATCAAAATGTCAAAGGATCTTCGGCAGCAAGTCTATTCATGGTTCAAATTATACCTAGTAGCTACTTGATTCATTGCTTTAAAAAGCCTTTGAGCGCTGCTGATTGCTGGGTTTGTGCGTAGCTCTTCTGCTGCGACGTGTTTAGCGCTGTCACGTCTCTCTTACTTGTTCTACACTAACTATATTTATTCATATACTACTTTATACCGGCGGCGCGAACAAGACAGGCTTGCACTTGTGTGCGCAGCGCTTCTGCAGCGCTGGAAGTAACCGCGCCACGCGCAGCAAGCGCACCAGCTTTTGCAGCGATGTTTCCAGCGCTGTCACAGCTGTCAGGTCTCTCTTAATTGCTATAAAATAACTATATTTATTGTATTCTACTACACACCGGCGGCGCAAACGAGACGGGCTTGCACTTGTGTGCGCAGCGCTTTTGCAGCGCTGGAAGCGGCCGCGCCACGCGCAGCGAACGCACCAGCTTCCACAGCGACGTGTTCAGCGCTGGCACAGCTGTCAAGTCTCTCTTAATTGCTCTACAATAACTATATTTATTTATATACTACTACATACCGGCGGCGCGAACGAGACGGGCTTGCACTTGTGTGCGCAGCGCTTTTGCAGCGCTGGAAGCGGCCGCGCCACGCGCAGCGAACGCACCAGCTTCCACAGCGACGTGTTCAGCGCTGGCACAGCTGTCAAGTCTCTCTTAATTGCTCTACAATAACTATATTTATTTATATACTACTACATACCGGCGGCGCGAACGAGACGGGCTTGCACTTGTGTGCGCAGCGCTTTTGCAGCGCTGGAAGCGGCCGCGCCACGCGCAGCGAACGCACCAGCTTCCACAGCGACGTGTTCAGCGCTGGCACAGCTGTCAAGTCTCTCTTAATTGCTCTACAATAACTATATTTATTTATATACTACTACATACCGGCGGCGCGAACGAGACGGGCTTGCACTTGTGTGCGCAGCGCTTTTGCAGCGCTGGAAGCGGCCGCGCCACGCGCAGCGAACGCACCAGCTTCCACAGCGACGTGTTCAGCGCTGGCACAGCTGTCAAGTCTCTCTTAATTGCTCTACAATAACTATATTTATTTATATACTACTACATACCGGCGGCGCGAACGAGACGGGCTTGCACTTGTGTGCGCAGCGCTTTTGCAGCGCTGGAAGCGGCCGCGCCACGCGCAGCGAGCGCACCAGCTTCCACAGCGACGTGTTCAGCGCTGTCACAGCTGAAACGTCACCCTTTATCTCCCTACACAAAGACATTAATAATAATAATACTACATAATTTATTTCAGAACAAAATTCCATAAAGTGGGTTAGTAATAATAGGGACTTATGACTAGTGTTAGTGTTAATCACATTTTACAATTTATTTTACATTTACAAACGAAGGTTTCGCGTTAACGTGTACCCTATTCCAGTGCCTTAAGATCGGGCAGCAATATCGATCTCAGATCAGCCAGGAGGATGTTGGAGCTGCCTCGGATGCGGCGCCACACTGAAGCCACCAGCTTGCGTATGACAGTTTGAAAGCTTTCTATACATTGTTTAGATGTTTTATATTTTATTCCAACTTTTCATTCTATTTCAGATTGTCATTCTAATCACACCTTAAATCAAGAGGGAAAGTACTAAAGTGTAAACTTACAGGGCTAATTTTTGTAGATCTTTCATGTGAGTTTCGACGACGGAGTGCGAGACGCTTCTGAAGTCGATGTTCTCCACGGGGGACTTTACTGTTCGTCGACGGGGCCTGAGGAAGTTGCAACACATTTAATTTCAAATTCTATATTACTTATATTAAGTGAGCTTTCAAATTAAATTAGTTTGAATCTGATGAAAATAAACGCTCAAACCCCTTAAGTCTATACTCCCGATCTTTAAGTCAATATCCAGACTGTGTAAGGAAAGTAACGTTTGATTTTTGCATTAAAATATGGATACTTGTTTTTTTTTGCTACGTGTTTAAATTTAGATCTTATTCCTTCCGTTGAAAAGAGCGACTGACGATTACACGATACAAAATGATGAATAAAAGTGACACATCACATCTCACGGAACGAAATATATTGCATGAAAATCCATCGCAGCCCAGACAGCGCCAATGCTGTACGTGTTAATATATCTTACTTTCTTTGGTCATCAATATTGTTGAGCACAGCAATAACCGCGTCGTAAGGCGAGGGGTGGGGCGGGGGCGCGGCGGGGGGCTGCGCGGGGGGCAGCGGGAGGGGGGCCCCGGTGGGGGTCGCAGCGCGGGGGCGCGATAGCGCCCATGCTGCTTCTTGAAGCTGGACAAAACCAATACAATAATAAAACAAATTATGCACAAATTATAATTGTATTTAGATAAGCCATAAAAATTGGTATTTAACCTATTTTAATTTAGGTTAAAGCTCTTTACGCTCATTATTTAGTAAATTAGATGTGTTTTATAATGTTTCCTCAGTAAATGAATTTATTGTAATCGTTCTTGAGAGAGAAATTCTTCATAACCCAAATCCATATAATGCATGTTTTCTATTCAACCTATATCACCCTTCTGCTGGGCAAAAGCCTTCCCCAAAACCTTCAATTGATCCCCGACATAATGATACAATCACAATCTTTATATTACAAATGATTAACTTATTACCTGCATCTAATTCCATATGCTACCCATCTTCTGACTAAAGGTACTTTACTATTTTTTTAAGACAAGTGTTACATATTTCTTTTCACCCGTTTGCTACAAATAGAGATACACTTTAACAATTTACAGCAAGGAGTCAAATATATTGCCACCATATTTTGAACTTTATTAAATAGGCTTAGGCTTCAAATCCAATATTTTTTGGACTAGTTCTGTCCGTTAAACGGCTGTATTAATCCTTAAATAGGCTTCTTACCTGATCGGTTATGAAACGAGTTATGTCCGCTTGGTGTTGCAGAGCGCGTACGTTATCACCCTCATCTAACCAGCCTGCATACTTGGTCAACATGCTAAAACAAAAAGTACGCCATAATGTTTTTTTTAATCTATAAATACACTTGTTGGAAATCTTAAGTGTATCCTAATTATAAAAAGTTTGCTCTCTTAAACTCAAAAACTGATACAGTTCTTGTAACTAGTTGAATGTTTATAACGTCAAGAGTCCATTCATTTGACAGTTCATAACGTACAGTTTGATCTGTCAAACGTATTGTTCTTTACCGTTTGACAGATCATACCGTACGTTTTGAACTGTCAAATGAATACGATTGCTTTACACAATCGCACCCCAGTATTCAACCCACTGCTGGGCAAAGGCCTCACCCAAGTATGTGGTGGTATGAGCCATACCTAGCTGTTAGATTTTATCAACCCAAAGGGGCTCTGATTACGCTTGACGACTAACATTAGCCGGGACCAGTGGCGGCTGTACCTTAAGTGCGCTCGTGCGCTGAACCACCAATTCAAAAGATTTAAAAATTACAAAATATTAAGTAATTCATCTTTCTTTTTAATTACCATTTTAATAGTTATTTTGAAACATACAAAAACGTATAAAAGATATAATCTCCAATTATGGTAAAACAGTTTGAGCGCTTTACTAAACAATTAAGACTTATTTTTCTGTAAAGACAAATTCTCGTGCGCTTAGGCGAGTGCACGAGGACTGCTAATATAACTTGTAGGAGATACGAGGTAATACGCCTGACGCGTGAAACAAAAGATAGTTCATAGAAATGTACCGAGTAATGAGCGGGTTCTCGAGCGCCGCACGGGCGAACCGACGATTGCCGAGAGCACCCGATGTTTGACGGATTGGCCGGCCGGCATGGGCGCGAGGCGACGACGGCAGCCATGATTGACATAATGACATGTTTCACTGTATGTGTGGCGCATTAATTATTGTTTATTTATATTACCGTAATTGTTTTTAGTTTTTGCTTCGATTTTCTTAAAGTGCACTACCAGTTCGATAACCCACCAGCCGCCACTGGCCGGGACCAACGGCTAATATTATTACGTGCTTTATAAGCACGTTTAGGGTGTTGTTGGGACTGCTGAGGTACTACAGTGGCTCAGGTATGTTCGCAGAGTACGGTGCGGAGTCTCAACAGCATCCTAAACATGATCACAAGTAGGCTACATTGTCTGTACGTTAATCACTGTTGCGCCATTTCAAGTGGTATGGCACTGCAGTGAATGGCGCATTTGTTCTTATTTTGTCCATTAATATTTTGTAACTAACCCTAAGCTACGAACTTTGTTACTAACTGCACTTATATGGGTTGTGTGGCCTGAAATAAATGATTTATTATTATAAAATAGTCGGAATGGTCACCCATCCAAACACTATCGTAGCATAATTTCGGTATCATAAAAGTCATTTATTTATGCAAATGGGCCCATTGAGGACACTTACACGTCCCAATATAAACCTACCACAGCTTGGGGACAGTTTTGGGCTAGTGCTGAGAAGAAGCTGCGCAACAAACTCAGTCACTATTGTCAATGCCTCTTTTCAAAAGGTTTACAATGTTTGTAGTATTCATGCAAGTCCATACATTATTATCTTTTAAATAATCATCTACTTTATGATACCCTTCATCACACCCAAAATGCTGCCACCAGTGCGGTACAAGCACCTCAGTGTCCTCAGGATGATTCAGATTTACAATCAATCAGACCCGATAGGTTGCGCAGGGAAAAGACAATATCATGAAAACACAAAGGATTTTGCGATAATATTGAACTTACTTCTCGGCAGCTTTGTGATATGCAATCGCCAATTTCACATTCTTCTTATAAACATCGTTTTCTGCATTCGAATCTCTTCTTACCACATCTTCATTTTCCCCTTCCGAGCCATCAGATTCATCTGAATCACTATACACGCAAGCCAGGTCTGTAATCGATAAAGGTAACAAGTGATGACTCGATATGCTTCTCGATTCTGATCTAACAATTCTTGAGGAAGGCGGTTGCGGTTCCGTGTCAGGGGTTTCTGCTTGTAGTCTTTTGGCTTCGCTCTGGTGATATTTGATTGAGTCTTGCAGACGTCGTTTGAGCTGCGCGAGAGTACGCGATTTGATGATGCCGCTGAAGTATAGAGGGCCGACTGGGAGTTCTGTGTCCGGCCTGAGGAATCAGAATTGTTTTGTCAATATAATCTTATTATAAGGGATTAGGCACAAGACTATACTCTGTACAAATCAGCAGCAAACGTCATTCATTTTGCAGGACGAGTTCGTCGTACAAGTCACGGTGCAGGAAACAATCTAATATTTTAATTAATAAAAAAAATATGTAATACAAAAGGTAATAATTCTCATGTTTTGTACGGTCTGTATACATTTAGGTTATAATGATAGCTTGAAAGAAGAGCGGAATGATTGTCTTTGATAGTGATAAATTGATAAAACTGATTTACGAATAAATGATAGAATGATAATGAGAACTTGCGGTGTGAATGATAGCCGTACACGAACTGTTGTACACATTGATGTACACATACAATAAATGTAGGTCGAAATCCTATAAGCCGAATTCGGCCCGACGTATTTTCGGTTTCCGGAGTAAAAAATTTTAATTATGCAAATGATATATCCGAAAAAAAGGCCATGACAAAGGTCACAAGTACCAGGAACGCATGAGTCTAGGAGCGGCCTATGCAACGACAGGGGGCGTTATCTATGATCCTAGACAAAAAATAGAAAAAAACGCGTAGGGGTTAAGCGTTTGAAGGTACATTGGTTAGCGTTCCTGACGCGTGGCGGGTTCGAATCCCACAAAGGGAAAATAATTGTGTGGTGAGCACAAACATTTGTACCTAAATCATGGATGTTTATATGTATTTAAGTATTTATGGAAGACTCCCCCGTCATAATCGTTGCATGAATTCGTAACATAAGGAAGAAAATTCTTTACTCTGAAACCACGACAACTGTTGTATTTAGGGGCGTGCATTAAACTTTTGATGGAGTATGCATATACTAATTTTGATTCTGAACTTCTTAACAAATTCAATATCGATTTTAGATTTTGTATCAAGTATAGAGCTATATGAAAATGACGGTGTAATACCAGCAAAAAATAACTTACCTAGGTTTTTTTCTGTGCAATTTATGAAGGAAGCATACAAGCTGTGTTTGTAATGATTTTACACCACACACAAGTATCCAGGAAATGGATAATTTTCTAATGACATGCCATTTAACTGATACCCATAGTGGCTATGATACGATTTTGGCCTTCCTTATTCTCAAGCACAGGTCTTGCCTTTATTAGGGCATCTTTAGGGCATCAGCGCACAGTTAAAACTTCCAAAACAAAACGAATCTTCTTTTGAACCCTCATCACACACAACATGACTTTTATGGCACTCAAAGTAACATAACACTGCAATTTCACCATCGTTTCGAATACAAAATAAACAAACCCCAAAAACACTTACTCAATCGAAATACAACTGTTTACTTGAAATTTAAGATTTTTAACACTCGCGGGAAGGAAGCGAAAAGCAAAACAAGAACTCCATAGATAAAAATGGCTGCCGCAAACTTTTAAAGAATGTTTGCATTACTTTTATACCAACACTTTAGCTGGGTTGAATTACTTGCATAAGAAAAATAAATTAAAGTAAAATTACGGACTTTCCTGTATTCACAATATCATTAGTTTGAGAATTACAAAAGATTATGAATTAGGAAATAGGCGTAGGAAATTGCAACGTCGCGCCATCTAGTATCGGGTAGACGAGTAACAACGAAATTTCCACTTGCACACAATCTCTTTTGAAAGATTAATATTTCTTTTAATTAATGTTACATTAGTTTTTCTAAATCACAATCACTTTAAATTAAAACCATGGTTTATTAATATAAATCTATGTTTCTACCTTAATTCCAAATTAAAGTTTCTCCTAAGAGATGTGTTTTGATTAGACTCCGAAGTATTTTACGTCATTTGTGCGCGACTAGGACAAAATGACTCTCCAGTAGGAAACTGATAGAGAAAGAAGATAGTATGCATGCCTACTTTAGGAGTCCATGATGCGAATATCACCTGTCACCTTGAATTGTACGAACAGAGCGTCATTTTCAATTCGGTCGGGTTTATATCATCATTGTGTGACATTGTTTGTACGAGGGGCGATTGCAAGAGTGTGCATGTATTTAGCAAGCAGCCGCTGGGCAGCCTACTACCTAAATATTTTCGTTTCAAAGTTGAGCGTTAGTACTTAATGTATGTAAGTTGATAATAAAAATGCTTTTAGTTTAAGCTTAGTTTAAAGTTGTATTGTACTATTGATTTGCCATTATAATGGCGAGGTAGGCACTGCCTTACTGCCTATATGAAATGCACGCCCATGGGTGTCGTCTGGCGAAAATTTATTTTAGCGATGGGTCGTTATCGGATTTTGAGATAACGTAACGTAACCGTTAATTGATTTCCAGTAACCGGTTTTATAACTAGTGATTTTTGTAACTAGTTATTTTCACAACGTCCCGAATAAAACGTGTTACTATACCTGTTTCGTTTACACTGTTCGCGTTCTATAGTTGTTTCATTCATTCACGCAACAAAGCTGTCACACGTTACGTTACGACCCTTTTTAAGGCGCTTTTATACATTTCTCGTTTTACTCCTTCATACTAAGAAAACTTTGTGTAGGATGGTCAATGTATAACGTCGTTTACAACTTGTCATAACGAATAACGTAAAACCAGTGATTTTTCGTGAGGAGTGAAGCCAACCAAACATCTATGCTATGTCTTTTACTTAAGAGTGAATTCAATTTCACTTCAGAGTGTTGTGAGATGAAAAGCAGTATTGAAGACCGATGCCTATTTCGATCGTTTTAATGGCATTATGAATGTAACTAGTTATTGTTGTGGAGGATAACGAGTGATCACTGTTTGAGCTCGTAACTTTATTTACTTATTATTATTAGTGATGCAATGATTACGATTACGATTAATCGTAATCGACGATTATTGCTATTTCACGATTAATCGTAATCGTCCAATCAATCGATTATTTAGCGATTATTTGTGAAATTTAATTATTAACTTTCATTAAAAAAAAATAGTTATCATACTTCGTAAATGCGTCTTTTCTTCATACGTGCGTGTATCCGAACGTTACCAAATTCGGCTGGCCTGCCTGACGTTTCGTTTCGGGGATTTCCCGCGCCGTGCGCGATCTTGTCATTGTGTGCGGTCATTGTTTAGTAAGTTATTGCAAGGAGAGTAATTGTATCTCCTGAGTTGTATTTAAATTATTTTAACGTTAGTTTTTTCTTGCCAAAGTTAGTTAAGTGTAGTTAAAATTAATAAAAGTACCTAAGTACTGCAAGAAACGACAAAAATATCATCGAAACGAAAGCTAAAAAAACTAGTGATATTTGGCAGCAGTTTAAAAAGTTAGCAGAATCCACTCAAAAGTCGAAATGTAAGTACTGTGACGCCAAAATCTCTTGCATAGGATAGAACACACTACAAATATGTGGAACCATGTTAACTGCCGGATTGATCCAATCCGAAAAATTGAACAGATGCTACAAATGTTATGTTTTTTGAACAAAAATTTAAAATACCTTAATTTTAATTATTGATATCTCATTGAAATTTTTCTTCTGATAATAAATGTTATGTTGATTCATGGAAAGTACGTTTTTTATTTATAAATCCAAATAATCGTAATCGCCATCGTAATCGGTAAGTGATAATCATTGCATCACTAATTATTATTTTATTTATATGTAAGTTATAAAGCTATGACACACTTGTCACTCGGCGGCCGCTGCAAGTACAGATGCATCAGCAGCGCCCACAGCAGCAGGTGGGCGACGTGTGTGTGCGGCGCACTTAGTACGGCCGCTGCAGTTCGGTATATCACGAGGTCTTCTGCTGAGTAGGATGAGCCGATTAACTGTAAATTATATATTAAAAAAATAAAATAAAATTTAACACTGCATTTAGACTTATGTTCCTTTATGGAAAATGGTTTTTAAACACACTGCGAGCTACCAAGCCAGCCTGCTGGCACTATTAAGTGTTCGTAACATGACGTTTCGTTCAACTAAAATGTCTTCTTCTTTTTTTGCAATTTCCCTACTTTATGTGAGGTCGGCTCTACTAATTGCACCAGGCAATTCTGTCCTGTAGGCCTAAGATGCACGCCTCGACATCGTTTATCGCGTCGATAAAGTATTGTTATGTCGTAAATAACATGTTTTCCCACATTGGTTTCACTTGTAAGGCAATCCTCATTACTTTTATTAACAAATGAATACATTAAAGTTACTTAAAACCTATTTAAATATGGAAAAAATTAAGTTTGAAATTTGTTGATTGCCGCGATAAATGATAAATAAGCGCGCATGTTAGGCCTGCTGGATTGTCTCTTCGTCCAACTGGGCATTTTTTATTATTCGGGCCATGTATGTCCACCAGGTGCCGGGACGGCGCCCTCTTCCGCGTTTTGTTTCGGCCTTTGTTCAATATCAGAGCTTTACGAACCACATTGTCACCGTCACTTCGCATAACGTGACCATGGCGTGACATTTCAGTCAACTCTCTGTTATTTTTTTAGGGATTAGTGCAACTTTAAAACTACCTCTTATATGCTTATTTCTTATTTGATCCATTGTTGTGAAAATTATAGTTTTAGTTAAAATTCGTTTAAATACAATAGTAACTAAAATTACAAATCCACTGCAAAAAACTGCATCTCAATCGTTCAAACCGTTCCTGAGATACATGGGAACATTCAATAGTCATTTTACGAAAGAAAGATGGCAACTGCAGCGACCCCTGGTGGATTAATACTTTAATACCTATCTTAGAACCATCGCCAATAAATTACTAATCTATTGCAGAAAACTGCATGTGAATCGGTCAAGCCGTTCTGGAGATAAACGCGAACATTCGTTTGCACACAAAGACACAAACTTCCTCTCACCCTAAACGCATACACGTTCTCCGTTGTTGCGGGTAAAAATGAAAAGAAAATATCCGTAAAGTGAGTTTTAATATACCCAATATATATAAATGATTTCTAGGTTGACCCATTCATTTTAAGGACTTTAGAATTTGGCACACTGGTTGCATTCTGCGGTCCGGTCCGTATAATATTGACCGCATACGGTCAATTTTGTATGGACCGGACCGAAGACCGCAACTAGTGTGCCAAATCCTTAAGATTAGTAGACCAGTCTATATATTGTTGCAGTTGTTTAAAATGTAGGAGCTGCTGGCTAACGGAGCGCCCCATAGAGCTGCGATATGTACGCTGGGCGAGCGTAGCAAAGTCATCACAACGTACTAGCAATCCTGCAGTCATGCATGCTATAGCTTATCCCGTATCACGCTAACCAATCCTGCAACTTGCAGCAGTACTTTAAGCGTAGTAGCTACGTGTATTCGTGGTGTCCTCACCATATTACAGACTAGTCTCGCATTCCCGAATTTTCTGGGATCCCGCGATATTCAGACCACTAACTATAGGAGTCAATAATTGGATAGGATTTTTTAGTCATACGACCGGCATTTAAATTTCAAGCGCTGTAATTAAAGCTACCTGTCTGCCAAATCGGACGGCGTAAACGTATTACGCGTGCTCGAACTACGGCAGTACTGCTACGGTCAGATCGCAACGCGTTAAGCTTTGGTCTCGTGATCGTAATGCACTACGCTGCAATATGCAGCTCAAACGCAGCGTTAACTGTCTGTGAGAAGAAGTAGCTTGTTGATCCTGCCACAGTATTTTTTTTTTTTCATTGAAACAAACAATACACTCCCTTTCTTCAAAACTGTGATATTTTGAAACAACAGCCTAATTCTACTACTTGGCCCACTGTTGCAATGACGTTGTTGTAATGGCGTATCCATAAGAGACCACAAATTTCGCAAGGTCGGACAGACAGCACGATAGCTCAATTGGTAGAGCGTTTGGCCCGGTTAGCCAAAAAGTTGCTGGTTCAAGTCCCGCCCATATAAAATATGACGCTGTGATTATAAAATATGACACTGTGATTGTTAAAAACATTCTAAACTAATTCTACTATTATTATCAAGCAAATCCATTACCACCTCAAGACGCACACCGTACCGTTAGCTAGAACGATATTGTATTGAGGAGCTGGTACTCCACCAGCAACTCACTTCACCGCGCATGGCTCTCGACTCGATTTTGGGTTTGGGTCCGGCACCGCACTCCGCATAGCGTTGTGAGTTACGACCACGAGACTCCAAAGCAATGATTGGTGCTGACATTACAGATTCGTGTAGGCCCCTGTTTAAAAACTTTCAAATACTTACACTCACCGGTTTATACATCAAACAAATCTTCCCATTTGTTAAAGCTCATCCACATTTATTTCAAATTCGACAATTTTTTACAGAAAAATCACTACGAAACCAATCTTTAAACTTATAACGACTCCCATCCGGCAGATTATCTTTATTTAAAAATAACAGTTATGCTATGGCAATAAAAGTCTTTAAGGCCTTTCCGGAACAACTAAGGAAGCTCTCAGGCACCACTTTTAAAAGCAAGCTTCATTCATGGCTGATAGAGCACACTTTTTATTCCTTGAATGAGTATTTAACACGCGAGTCTACTCCCACATAAATTATTTAAATACCTTCTTACGTGTTGTTTTTTATTTCCTTTTTTCTGTGTTACTTATATTCTTGCTGTGTTACTTGTTATTTACTAATAATATTGTGCAATAATGTTATAATTACTTAAAGTATAAATTAGTGATTAATGTGGTTTAAGTTAATGCTTTAAATTAATAAATATTTGTATGCTACTGCTAGCAAATTTTGGCGCACTCTTGTCTAAACCATAAGATCGTTAATGTACATTTTACAAATAAACTTTTAAGTCTGAGTTTAGCCACACTAGTACCTTGAGAGGAGATACGTAGAAGAACTAAGGTAACGGACATAGTCTTGAGAATCAGTAAGCTCAAGTGGCAATAGGCAGGGCACATAGCGCGAAGAACTGATGGCCGTTGGGGCAGGAAAGTTCTAGATTGGAGATCCTTCGACCAATGACGCAGCGTGGGATGTCCACCGACAAGATGGGCAGACGACCTTATAAAGACCACAGGATCAAACTGGATGCAGACCGCTAGTGATCGGTTGCTGTGGAAAGCCGTGGGGGAGGCCTATGTTCAGCAGTGGACGTCCTTTGGCTGATAATGATGATGATGATGAGTACCTTGAGCGCGTTGGCGACGTGTATCCGTTGCTGCGCGACGCGCTGCGCGTGTATCGCGCGCTCGAGCCGCGGCAGCAGCGCGCCGGCCCGCTCGCAGCGCGCCAGCCACGCTCGCAGCGCTGCGCAGCACACGAGCGGCGCTTGCGAGGACATGCGCATCGCTGACGTCATCTGCTGCACCCATTGGTCGGTCTAGAGACAAATAATGTTGAATACTCGATATCAATTGACTTGTTATTATCAATCAACGTCCATAGACATTGGAGCTTTCTTGCCTCTTCTCTCCCTGACTCCACGTCCAATGCGTGTGTTCCCTCGCTGGCATGCTTTTTAGATACGCCACCACTATATTTGACTTTCTAGAAAATGACTATACATCGTGTAACATTGAATGCGCTAAATTTGAAAATAGTTTAATTGGAATAACGAGCAGAATCAATTAAACTATTTTCAAATTTAGCGCATATCTATATGTATATCCAACATAATAAGGCATTTGTCGCTTTCAGAGTCTTTTACAGACAACACCTGACAAATCAGCTGCTTTTAGTCGTATTTTTTTCTGATTAGCATTATCATTTTTTTATTGTAACTATTTGATTGTATTTTTAGCACTAGTGTAACTTTGTGGTTTTCCTGCCAATGATGACCTATTATTGGCATATGTAGAACAATAATACCTAAATAATTTGTTACTTATGTTGTCTATACATGCTGTTGGTGTACCATATTTTATAAAATAAAAACGGTTAGTTTTTATGAGCGTAGATAGTAATAATAATGTTAGCGCGGCGCATCGCGACCAGCAAAGATGGCCGCCACAGCACCCAGATCCACACGCGGACTAGCGCCGTGTGGGGAACGCTGCCGCATCTGACTATCCACAATCTATTCTACACTATACTTAGTATCTGGTGTGACCTGGTTCTGCGCGAACTCGTAGAGCTGCCAGCAGTGGCGCGCGCGCAGCACGGAGTCCAGCAGCGCTGTCGCGGCCAGCAAAGATGGCCTCCACTATGGCCGGGAATACTGCAGGGCTTGACCGGTTCCAGATTTACCGGTATTATAACGGTTAAACCGGTTTTATCGTAAAAGTCCGTTCCGAAGCGGAACCAAATAAGAGCGATACTGTGAACCTAAATAAACCGGTTAATTCCTAGACGCTTGCGACGATCGCAACGTGACTTATTTTTTGACCAAATATTCTTCGAAAGAGGTTATACTAATTATCAGATTTTTCTGAATTATTCCTCTTGCCATTATATTGTTTTTATAATATTATTAACATTTTCAAAAATATTTCGAACAATTACCACAGTACGTATCTGACTGGATATATAAACAAAATATGTTTTATTGAATAAAAACAAACGTAAATGCGCTCACCGCCCGCAGATCTTAACGAAGTTGAGGTGGTTGTCCTGTACCCATATTTTTCCAAACCGGTTTAAGAACCGGTTCAAAGGAACCTAACCTTATTCAAAAAGTTCCACCTATATTTTCGTTAAACCGGTTCAGAAAAAATACCGGTTTCCAAGCCCTGGAATACTGCCGCATCTGACTATCGACCATAGTCAATCTACACTATACTAAGTATCTGGTGTGACCTGGTTCTGCGCGAACTCGTCCAGCTGCCAGCAGTGGCGCGGGCGCAGCACGGAGTCCAGCAGCGCTGTCGCGGCCGGCAAAGATGGCCGCCACAGCGCCCAGATCCACACGCGGACTAGCGCCGTGTGGGGAATACTGCCGCATCTGATAAGCAATACATAATGTAGCTCAGTTAGTTCTTTCAGTACTTGCTCAGTAGCAAGCAGTTCGGGGTTATTTTAGAATTCGCATACATACCTAAGAAATATGGATTGTCATCGATCCTAAAAAAATAGGCAGATATGTCATCTGTTTCCTATATGACAAAAATTACCTAATTTTTATATTTTTTTATCAATTGTGAATGAGCATATTTTAAAGAATATAAAATTAAGTTGGACGAATTACTAACATTTTGCTGCAAACGCTATTAATTAGTACTTTCTTATCAGAGTAGTACATGCTTGCGCGGATACACCGTTGTGGGCACTGTGGGCATGCCCAGAACCCTAATCACAATTGTAAAGTACATGGTAGAAAGAAACTGTGTCATTTCACTATAATAGGAAGCGTCCATAGGAAAGTCGTCTAAACAAAGATCGCGTTAATACTACTCTCGCTCATTCTTTTCTTGTTTTCGAATAAGCGTCTGGAATCCAATTTTAACGCGCTCGCCTCGCTCGCGCTTTTATTTTTGCGATGTTCTTGGTTTGCGAAGCGTCAATAACCAAAAAGTCGAGCGCTCGCTTCGCTCGCGCTTTAAATTTTATAATGATCTTGGTTTTATAACCAAATTTTGCACGTTCGCGCCTTAATTAATGTATTGTTGTATCAAAAATAAGTTAAACTTTCGTGCTTTCATGGTTTTTTGGCAAGGCGTGCCCACAACCTTTTTGGAGGGCTGGATCCGCGCCAGAGCACATGTCCGGTTATAGCGGATTTGTGATGGTTAAGTGACTCACATACATGGAGTATTTAGTGGATAATCCCCAACCTGTTACACCCACACACATAAAACACACACACATATTTTAAGCAGGATGTTCTTTCGGAAAGCCTCATGAGACAGTAAGCGGGCAAAATACTGCATCATAATAAAGAATACAGAATATCCTTTGACTCACTGTTCTCCAGCCAGCTGTTCTTGTATTAGCCGCGTTAAAAGCTCGGCCCCGCTCGGCGCGCCGCGGCCCAGCGCTCGCTGCACGATGCCCGGGCCCGCGTTCAGTACAATAGAGAAGAACTCTGTGAATCTGCGCAGAATAAAAAGATAATGCAATAGTGAAGAGCAAAGGATTATTATCCGACATAATAATATTCTCCTACTGCCTCGGTGGCGCAGCGGTAGGAGGGTCGCACTTTAAAGCGATGGCTGCGCCAGAGGTCCCGTGTTCGATCCCTGGGTCGGGTCTAAAATATATACCTGAGTTTTTCTGTTCAGAAATTCTTAGGGTAGCCCGGAGTTTCGAAGTTGGCGGTGTTTCACCCCCGTGCCTCGGAAAAGCACGTAAAGCCGTTGGTCCTGCGCCTGAACTCTATCCGGTCGTGTCAGATTGCTGTCCCATCGGGCTATGAGAGTGAAAGGAATAGACAGTGCACCTGTGTTTGCGCACACACTTGTGCACTATAAAATGTCCCGCGCAGTCGGTTAGTCGTTATGACTGGCCACCGTAGTCGAAATCGGCTAGGGGGACTATTCTCCTACAAATTTTCTAATCTTAAAAGGGATAGGCCAGGAACGCAGGAGACATGACCGATGAGAGGTCAGAAGCAGGTCCGATGGCTTAACGTGCGCTCCGCGGCACGGGGCATCATCTCCTACTTCTTGACTACAAGCTGTTTTCGAGTATTTTCAATACAAAAAGAAATTTCAGCCCGACCCGGGATTCTAACCCAGGACCTAACCTAACCAGCGAGCTAACCGCTACACTAAAGAGGCAGTACCGGATGCGTGAAGAATATTATTTCACACACACTAACCCTAAGAGCACTGTGTCGTCACTAACACAAGAGGATGTGCTGCTGGAACTGAATCTTTACTGATATGTGTGAATATTTAAAATACTCCTGATATTTTAAACACCAAGCCTGTACTTTTTTATTTATTTATTGTTACAAGAATCAAGACCTATTCTAGTTAACACTGATTCTTTCTCTAAAAAAACCTTAAGTAAGTTTATCTCGCTATAGGCGAGTTCGGGCTTACATGTTATATAAAATATTTATTCAAAAGGGGTTTACAGTCTTTGGAGTCTTTGATATCTTGGAGACTTTGAGATCAGCATGATAAAATTTTAAAAACAAAATAATTTAATCCATATGTTTGTTCTTAGCTTTTTGCAAAACTTATTTAGCATTCTGCGTATGACCAAGATGATTGCCTAACTAAATGATGAGGAAACCTGACTACCTTATTTACGTTATACAAAAGAGGTAATGACTTTAACCTTAGAGTAGAATAAGAATAATCGCGATAAAAGATATTTACTTGTCCGTGGAAGCGATGGACTCTGGCGAGTCGACCAGCAACAGCATGATAGGCGCGAGGCAATGAATGGCGTCAGCTACGCGGGCGGCTGCTAAGGAACAGAGCGCTGATACTCCTTCTGAGCATATCTGGAAAAGATAACCACCAGTCAGAAAGTACTTCTGTAAAAATGTCTGGTTCGTTTAAGACCATCATGTGCAGGCGGTACAATTGGCAAAATTGTCTATATTTGCGGGCGAAATATGCTAACGTTATGATAACGTTATCCAACCCGTGAACCTTTATAGAATGCCATTAGATATGGATCTCCTTTGCCGTTTCTTTTGTTGTTAAGTTTATTAGACGCATGAACATGTTTTCTGACAACTTGCATAACTAAAATATCTGAATGAGACAAAACATGGTGTAATTATTCTTACGATATTAAACTTTTATCAGTAACGGGGTAAGAGGGAAGACCTGTAAATGACCTTCTTTTTTTACAATTTAAGCAAGCTTGTTTTCGCTGTAAGTCTCCCAATAATGTAAAATAAAATAAAAACAAAATATTTTTTAACGTACCGTCACAATTAGTGTCATGTTATGAACGCCTAGCCCATGCAAAGCACCCTGAGTCACTATAACCAGGGTTGTTTGTCACCAACTCACCAGCGGTATGGAGTGTCCCCAGGAGCTGGCAGCCAGCGCGTAGGCCTTCGACAACAGGTCGTCCGGCTCCGGCTCGGGCGGCGGCACGTCAGGCCGCAGCGCCCAGGCTGTCCGGTGGACCCTGAGCCTCCGGAGCACGCTCCAGCACCACTCAGCGGGCTCCGAAGGGGTGAGGGAGCGGGAATACTGGCAGAGCCACGAGCCGAGGACCAGTTGCGTTTCTAGGGAGAGGCCGCTGTAA
This sequence comes from Pyrausta purpuralis, assembly GCA_963924145.1. Lineage (NCBI taxonomy): Eukaryota > Metazoa > Arthropoda > Insecta > Lepidoptera > Crambidae > Pyrausta > Pyrausta purpuralis. The sequence goes on from OZ001643.1 coordinate 30,745,663, forward strand.
AAATAAGACGAGGTAAAAGTGAATAGAAGAATGTAAAGTTACTATCAATAAGTTCCATCCACTACAAGCTACCGTTTACCGATCTTGATCAGTTATTGACTAGGATTTGCTCATATATTCTTCTGGAGCCCCTCTTCAAATGGGGATCCCCAAGGGCTCAATATTGGGGCCTTTACTTTTCCTGATATATGTAAACAACCTGCCATTTTATTCCCCAAATCTTTGTGAGATAGTTCTGTTTGCTGATGATACTTCTTTGATTTTTTAAATGAAAAGACATGAAGAAAATTTTGACGAAGTAAACAATACTCTCTCCAAAGTATTGAATTGGTTCACCACCAATAACTTGTTGTTAAATGCTAGTAAAACTAAATGCGTAAAATTCACTTTGCCTAATGTAAAGCAACTTACACCAAATATTGAACTAAATGGTAATAATCTAGTCTTAAAAGACTCCACTGTGTTTCTTGGCATTACACTTGACTCAAAATTACAGTGGGGACCTCATATTGAAGCTCTAGCTAGGAGGCTAAGCTCGGCTGCCTTTGCAGTTAGAAAAATAAGGTATCTGACTGATGTTGAAACGGCGAGGCTTGTGTATTTTAGTTACTTCCACAGTATTATGTCTTACGGTCTTTCTTGTGGGGTTCTGCTGCAGACATTGATACCATATTTATTTTGCAGAAAAGAGCCATTCGTGCTATTTATAAACTTAGTCCTCGTGACTCCCTAAGAGAGGTCTTTAAGAAAATCAACATATTAACTGTGGCTTCTCAATACATTTTTGACAATATAATTTACGTCCGTAAAAATTTAGATAATTTCATGAAGAAGAGCGATATTCACTCATATAACACAAGAAATAAACACAAGCTTGTCGTTCCTAACTTCAGATTAGGTAAACCTGGTAATTCGTTCATGGGAAATTGTATAAAATTCTTTAATCCCTCAAGCATATGTGAACGAGACACAATAGGTATTCTATTGTTATGCGGTCGCATGCGACCGCTCGGGTGTTGAGGGATTAATAATATACCACACAATCTTGTCGAATTGCCGGTTGATAAATTTAAGAAACACGTTAAAAACACGCTTATGTCTAAAGGCTATAAGGTTCAAGACTACCTGAACGACACGAATATGTGGTCCGTCCAGCCTGCACAGACTGATGTACTTACCTTTGATGATTTTGATTTTACGGCAGCTAGTGGTGACTGAGTTTGTTCCGGCGTTTCTTCTCAGCACTTGCCTAATTGTCTGTGTTCTGTCTCGAAGCGCTGGTAGGCTAGCGCTTCAGGGCACATTTATTTTTATTTTATTTTTCATTGTACATTTGACGTTCATAAGTGGCATATTGTGTCCTTAATTGAATAAAAAATATTTGATTTGATTTATTAATGAAGTAATTAATGTTTATATGTTTTAATAATGTAACTTGATATGTATGGAACTTATTGACATTTTGACTGTTCAGAAGTATTTGATCACATTGTCTGCTACAAAATATTTGACGGAGACTGTATATCGAATGATATGATTAGCGCTTTTCTATCAAACGTTATCATCATATTAAATGAAATAAAATATTATATCTTATTTGTTCAATAAAACAGTTAACATTGACAACAGCTGCATATTTACTTTAAAGCAGTTTAACTATCTCGCATCGCATATAACATGAGCCTTTACATTTCCTTCACTAGAATAAATGTGCTCTGCTATTGATCCAAATGAACCCTTATTTCATATTTATTGATAAACTATCACATTATTATTCCTTTTTTTTCTTCATATCATAGTACTGGAATCCAAGTATAAGAATTCGCAAGTAAATAGTAATAGACCGGTACAACGCTACTGATAACACTCTGTCAGTCGGCAAGTATTGGCCCTCAAAAATATAACGCCTGAGTCGACACGAAAAGAAGATGAAGACGAAGTAAATAGTAAAAGTAATATCAACAGGAACAACCTCTAGATAATTTGACGTACTGCCTGAATTTGGCCAAAGCAATATAGTCCTCACGTGTGCGGCATAAAGTCGAGAGCGAAAAGCAAGGGAGGTATGAGATGCGGACACCGCCTCGCCCAGTCGTCGACCACCGCTTGCGCTTCACCGGATTGCGGTCTCCAGCGACTACTCATAAACACTTGCCAAAGCAATATAGTCCTTACGTGTGCGGCGTAAAGTCGAGAGCGAGCAGCAAGGGAGGTATGAGATGCGGACACCGCCTCGCCCAATCGTCGACCACAGCTCGCGCATCACCGGATTGCGGTCTCCAGCGACTACTCATAAACACTTGCCAAAACAATATAGCCTTACGTGTGCGGCGTAAAGTCGAGAGCGAGCAGTAAGGGAGGTATGAGATGCGGACACCGCCTCGCCCAGTCGTCGACCACCGCTCGCGCTTCACCGGATTGCGGTCGCCACTTATCCAGGGCCAGACATGATATTGCTGATGTGTCCAATTTCTCCACTGAAAGGAAACAGATATGTTACTTAATGTCTTGTGAAGAAATGAATGAGTACAATTTATTATGTGTTGGGTTTAAAGCATAGAGCTGTTTAAAATCTGCAGGCGGCAGAACTATATAGGATGTGTATAAAACCGAACTATATAGGATGTGCATCGATTGCACAAATGCACTGCTCGCCTTGGACACCGATACCGCCATGTGTTAATGTGTAAGTTCATTAGGCATGGCCGATCCAAATTGTATATAGATATTGAAACGTATATTAAATTAATATCGTTAAATCCGATATTAGTCCGCATCAAAACTATATATTTCGCAACACTATATTGCTGTATCGATGCGATACGATACGCCTAAGATCACGATTCAAGGTCGATATTCATGATCTAACGTAATTGGCTATCAAGCCCGTATTACAACGGGTATCAAACGGGATACCTGTTGTAATATGGGCTAGGAGGCGTAGGCACTTGCGCTATGACCAACAGATACGAATGAGAGAGTATGTGTGCAAGTGAAACGGAAACACTTCTTTGGGTATGCGTAGGATCCCAATCCTTAAGCTTATTGCAATAATCGTTACTTGAATCCTTTCTCGTGAATCTATGCTTATTTTAAAAGACCTTATTTTGTCAAGATTATGAAGCATTTTTGATTTGTCATTTTATGTAACTTTCACTGAACTAAGACCTTGAACTTCTAGCTTTAATTTTTCTTATTCTATTTATCATCATCATCATTGGCCACAGCATCTGTTGTAGATGATTGTTACAGCACTAGTGGGATCCACGTTGGTTAGCGCAGCGCCGTTGATGGCTATAAAGCCCTATAGCTGCGCGGCATTTCTTGCCACAACGATCGCACACATAACGCGAGTCCGCTGGAGGTGGTAAAGCACGACGGAGATTTATCTAGCTTGAGACTCTGCAGCCAGTCATCATCATGCTTTGTTGCACCGACTTCGATATCATTGCACCATTCAGGTCTAATCTCAGCGCGTTTTTCCCATCCGTCTGTCTTAATACCGAAGGTACCCATGTCCCGCTTGCAGGAGTCTTTAAAACGTAAAGTTGGACGTCCAACAGGTCTTTTAAAGTTCGCCAATTGACCCAGCATTACTTGACGTGGCAGTCTCTCTGGATTCATGCGTTGAACATGACCAAGCCAGCGAAGTCTCCTTTGCTTCAACATAGCAGTTATGCTGCAGCAACGCGTTTTCGAAAGTACTACTTCGTTACTCATTTTGTCTTCCCAAGTAAATCCGAGTATAGTCCTCAGGCAGCACATGTGGAAAGCATTAAGTTTACGTTCTTGTTTTGCATATGTTGTCTATGACGACCTCCGTGGTCGAGTGGCTAGCACGCTAGTTTCAAGCGTCGCCATCTTGTGAGGTTCCGGGTTCGATTCCCGGTCGGGTCAAAGTAGAAAACGATCTTTTCTATATTGGCTCGGGTCTGGGTGTTGTGGTACCACCGTTGTGTCTGATTTCCATAACACAAGTGCATTGGCTACTTACTTTGGGATCAGAGCAATGTAAGTGATTGGTGTCCAATATTTATTTATTTATTTATTTATGTTTCCGAGGCATACAGCAGTACACTCAGGACGCAGGTCTGGTATACTAGGACCTTTGTGTAAGTAATAAACTTATAGTTCCTCCATACTCGTGCAAAAAGTTTTCCAAAAACAGTTGATGCTCTGCCAATTCGAGTATCTATCTCTTTGTCATTTGATAAAGAGGAGGTGGTGGTGGAGCCAAGGTAGCAGAAATTATCCACGACCTCGAGTACAGCTCCATCGTGTATGATCCTTGGAGGCTGGCTTACGCCTTGCACCATGATGACAGTCTTCTTGGTATTTATACTCATAGAGAACAGCTGACAAGCGTGACCAAACCGTGACACTAACTCCTGAAGTTCGCCTTCAGAGTTTGCAACTAGTGCAGCATCATCTGCATACAGAAGCAATTAGGTCCAGATCTCTAGCAATTAAGTCCAGACGCTTATTTTTTGACTTGAGTAGACAGATGTTATACAGTTTTCCATCCTTTCTGGTATGCAGATGTATTCCGACGTCACAAGACTCAAAAGCAGTCAGAAGCAGTGCTGAGAAATAAATTCCAAAAAGGGTTGGTGCCAACACACAACCCTGTCGAACTCCACGGTTTACGCCAAAAGGCGCTGATCTTTCGCCGTCAAATATAACATAGCCGTTCATATTATCATGGAATGACCTAATGAGTGATAGGAGTTTGTGGGGACAACCGATTCTGATCAGTACGTCGTATAGCCCTTCTCTGCTTACAGTATCAAATGCCTTATTAAGGACGACAAAGGCCATGTATAGTGGTGCACGATGTTCGCGGCACTTATCTTGCAATTGGCGAAGAGTAAATATCATATCGGTGGTAGAACGACCAGCCCTGAACCCACACTGCGATTCGGGGTAAATACGAGAAGCCAAAGTGTCCAGCCTTTTGAGTACGACTATTGGAAATGCCTTTCCCGCGATACTTAACAGGGATATGCCTCTGTAATTGTTACAGTCGCCTCTATCTCCTTTGCCTTTATATAAGGTAATAATATCGGCATCTCTCATATCTTCAGGAATTGCGCCCTCGTCCCAACAACGCAGTAAAAGGATGTATAGAGGAGAAGAAACGCAGCTCAGTTTTACGAGCTCAGCTGGTAAGTTATCAAGCCCTGTACTTTTCCCCAGCTTCACACCACGAAAAGCTTCCAAAAATTCTTCACCCGTAGGAGGTTCGTCAAGTTCAGTTGCTGTGGGTTGCGAACGGAAATCAGCCAGAGTGTTGGGATGTATAGAAACCTCCTGAAAGTACAGGTTTGAGTAATGTTGCGGCCATCTATCGAGTTCTATTCTATTTATAGAACTAATAAAAAAGAACACGCACATTAGCGCCACTTTAGTCAAATAAATCATAACTCGTTAAATAAAAGACCAATCGAAAATCTGATTGATGCGATTGTAGCTCTGGTTATATAGTTTAGATACAATGTTTAAGTTCAATAAAACACAGTTACCGTTAGAAAAATTGCCAATAATGGCCATATTTAGCAGTTTTTCTAACTATAAAACTACAGTAAACTACTTTTGAAACAATTTAACAAACTAAATAAACAATAGAACCTGTACTACAATCGTGTCTACCAGATTTTTGATTGTTTTTGTATTTAGGGACTAATAATTATTTTAAATAGAGTGGCGCTAGTGTGCGCGTCAAAAACTCGGGGAGCCCCTTATAAAAGCTTAGATGCACTAATATAATCTGAGAAATACGTTACAGTAAAATCATTTTATGATACTGTATACAGTTTTATATCATATCATTCATCGAGTCGCTGTTACAAAATACTCATCGAAACACAATTGTATAGTTTCATAAATATATAGTTATCGATATCGATAAAATCATATTATATACCATATTAAACACGCCTAAAGTTCATACTAATGCAAGGGATTTTGTATAGTTCACCACCGCAATAGCAGTGCACTGTTAACGTCGCGATAAAGCGTGTAAACAACTTGTTGTTTGTATGATGATATTAAAGCCGGCTAATTGCGAGTCGGACTCGCGCACCGTGAGTTCCGTAAAAAAATATATACTGTTTTCATGTTTCCTTTATTTGTGCTATAGGACGTTGCTTTGTACCAAATGTTATGACTGTGTACGGGAAGTACCTGTAGGCTTTGATTCTCTTGCGAGTGTCGAAAATTTGCGACATAAACGGCGGTAACGTTTGGTAGTGATGGCTTAGACGTTGGATTTTTTCACAGCTCCAAGGGACAGTAGACTTGAGTATTAGATAATACCTCCTGAGTTCCTGAGAAAACGGGTCTTGACAGAAAGACCGACGGACGGACAACAAAGTGATCCTATTCGTTTTTCCTATCAACGTAAGGAACCCTAAAAATGTCAACTTGTCATCTTTCAATTGTCACCTTGGCTAGTCACGGCCGACGGACGGTTAACAATGTGATCCTATACGAGTTCCGTTTTTCCTATCAAGGAACGGAAAACTAAAAATGACAACTTGTCATGTTTCAATGACACCTTGGCTAGTCTCGGCCGACGGACGGATAACAAAGTGATCCTACGAGTTCCGTTTTCCCTATCAAGGTACGGAACCCTAAAAATGTCAACTTGTCATGTTTCAACAGTCACCTTGGCTAGTCTCGGCGACGAGATGCAGCGCGACGGCGTACAGATGCGGGTGCGCGCGCAGCAGCCGCGGCAGCGATGCGTGAGCGGCCCGTCTGCACGTGCCGTTGCACGGAGACGTGTTGCGACGGATACCAGTCTGGTAATCAATAAATAATTATTTCTTATTCATAAAGATGAAATAAGAAACCAAAAACTTGCGCACGGGCGGGACTTGAACAAGCGACCTTGGCTGACCGGGCCAAACGCTCTTACCAATTGAGCCACCGTGCTGTCAGTCCGACCTTGCGAAATTTGTGGTCTCTTTATGAGTACGTCATTGCGTGACGCTTAGCGCCATCTAGCCGTCTGAATATGAAACAAATGGCCCAAGAAGTTATTCTTTACATATTAAATTCAACTTGAAAATTGATGATGCTTCGCTAATTAATGGTTTAGAATGTTTTTAACACTCAATATGACACTGAGTGTTAAAAACATTCTAAAGCATTAATTATTTCTTCACAAAAAGTTTTACTTAATTTGTACAGTTAGTTTATATGAATGGTGTTACAGATAATGTCTACGCCAGAACATCCCTATTTTATCGGTTTTTAATTTCTGTTTAATCTATGTCTTTTTGGGTCACGTGCCTTTCGCACATCACTATTTTTGACGTTTAAAAAAAAAGTTACACTGATAGACTGCCATCTTGTAAAAGCTAACACAAATCTCTGCACTGTATTTTTTATATTTAAATTCAAGTTAATCTGCATATTACCAACCAATTTACTTTTCTTTCTTTGCTCGCCCTATTCGCGAACAGATAAACTTTTGTGAAGACTAATTCTTGCTATGGATTGAGACAATCAGTATTACAAGACACCAGGTATCCTAACAATTAACAATAGCAACAATAATAATATTAACTATATAATTAAACAATAATAACATTAACTATATGAGTTTTAATTATTAATTTAAAGAACAAATGTCTCATAGTGAGTTGCATTGATCGACAATAATTAATTAAGCAGATAAGTTGAACTGCGCCTTCACATAAGAGCGCAAGCAGCGAGATGTCCATACATGAAAAACAAGCTGAAATTATGAGCAGAGCAACTGTCGCGCGACAGTCGCGCTAGTGAAGTCGTCTAAATGTGAAAGCGCTCTAAGACCGTCTAAAAAGTAAGAACAAATCTCTCGTAATGAGTTGCATTGATCGATAATACTTATTTTAGCAGATAAGTTTAAGTCTGCCTTCACATTAAAGCGACAGCAGCGGATGCCCAGACATAAAAAGCAGTCGCGCTGCTAAAGTCGTCTAAATATCAAAGAAATACAGTCCTTATTGCTTCATATTAGGATCTTAAATACTAAAATGGCAGACTTGTTTCGAATCCAAAAATAATGGTACAATTTTTTCCGAGATATTATTATTATCGCACTATTAATAAAAAACTTATGGGGAATTAAGCACTTGTAGCCAATAACGATAGGCAATATGTAACAAACTGAATGTGAATGTGAATTTTTACGCAATTCGAATGCGCTTTGTCCCACAAAAAGAATTAGCATCGAATAAAACTATGATCAAACATGCGCTTCGCACACGTCTATCTAATTCTCCCTTATATCAGAGCCGAGAAAAAACCCAGTAACACTTTGGGCGCACGAACCCCATTGAAAACCTCTACCATAATACACACAACTTGAACAACACTTTGTTTTTACCTGAAACAAAAACTCCAGGACCATTCTAGCCAGGTCATAGTCTTGCGTCCTGTCTACCGCCGCGCACGTCACGGCCTGAACTCTTGCGCCGCACTCCTGCGCAGGTATATCCAGGGAGAGAGACTCCACGCGGTGCGGAGACGAATCTGAGGAATAACTGGCCGGTAAGATTATTGGTGATAAGGTTTATGTTTTAAACGCTCAAATGTTACGGGTCGTCAGGAAACAATGTGTCGTCAGCACTGGTTGGTAATAATAATTGCGAACCACCGACTCTGTTTGTCTATGTACGAACCAGTAACCAGTATGAAATACTGTTAAGGAGTTGCGTTGAAGAACTAATACATAGCGCCGTGAATGGGTAAGTTTTGATGTTCTAAAAGTTCTAGTTTCGAGATTCTTCGAACACAAGCACTGTATGCTTCGCTCGTAGTTCATCGACTTACAAAAAGCAGTTGTATGGGTTCCTGGACGCCCATACACTTTCTTGATAGACTTGATAGTAGTGAAAGCAGTAAAAACACTTCTTGATGATTTATTCTTGATAATGATGTGTGCACACAATGAAAATCGAACGTGAACTAACTTAAAAGCAATGAATAAAATAAGCGCCTAAAAATGAGTTTACAAAGGTAAGCAAATAAATTGAGGTCGCAATGTGCGATGTAATCGTACATATTGCCCAGGACGAAAAAGGGGAGAAGTTAATTTCATCATCATCATCATAATCAGCCAAAGGACGTCCACTGCTGAACATAGGCACTGCTGAACATGAAGTTAATTTAAAACAATATTATCAACACACTTGCTCAAAACGACGTTTTTATTCCACCGATTTTTGGCTCATAATCATAGATATTAAACACGCGTGCTTTTTCAGTATATTATTGCACTAGTGCCTTTTGTTTATTAACCCGACCAATTTACATGTGTATCCTAATACCAAGAAGTAAGTAAGAAGATGAAGCGATATAATTTAGTCGGGTTATAACTTACACAACAAACAGTATTTATGCGAAAAATAACTGTATGTACATATTTATTTTATTAAATGGTAAAGCCAGCTTTATTACTAAAAATAAGTTTTAAATAACGAATTATTACATTTTTAATCTTGGCTGTTGGCGGATCTAGTTCGCGCCTTTTAACCTTGCGCGCGCATCGGTACCGCAGCAAGAAAAAAAACAACGCGCCATTTTTCGTAAATAGTTGGCGGCTGTGGTGTGACAAAGTTTGGATTAATGTGGCAAGTGTGTTGAAAAACATCGTATGAAACACGTGTGCCTGTGATTATAATATACGCGGCTTTCTTATGGCGCACTCGCTTTCGCTTGTGCGCACACAATATCGCCTTGTATATAATGGTCAACTTAGCACACTTGTATCATAATGTACTATTTCAAATTGGGGGGATGTGCTTCTATGTAGTCGCGGACGGGGGGCGCGCGGCGTCTCGCAGGTGGGGGCGCGCGGCGTCTCGCGTCACTTGCTTCGGGCAGCCAATTGAATCAGGTATTCGTTGCGCCATCTCTTCCATTAATCTTGCATAATCTTTTATAAGATGCCACCGAGTTCGTTGATCTCTCCCTGCGAGACGCCGTGCGCCCCCCGTCCGCGACTACATAGAAGCACATCCCCCCAATTTGAAAATATTCCCCCCTTCTCCCCTTTTTCGTCCTGGGCAATATGTACGATTACATCGCACATTGCGACCTCAATTTATTTGCTTACCTTTGTAAACTCATTTTTAGGCGCTTATTTTATTCATTGCTTTTAAGTTAGTTCACGTTCGATTTTCATTGTGTGCACACATCATTATCAAGAATAAATCATCAAGTATCAAGAAGTGTTTTTACTGCTTTCACTACTATCAAGTCTATCAAGAAAGTGTATGGGCGTCCAGGAACCCATACAGCAGTTTTTATTACACTTAGTTATATATACAAACCAGTGTATAATGAGGTCTAAATGGTTTCAACTAAATTTCAACCTTCCACGATTATCATAACGCTGAAAACCGGGTGGTTTTTATTTATTTGACTATCATGTCTCACCGTGCAAGTGATCATATAATCCCGCGCAGTATTCCCGGGCCGCGTGCCAGGACAGTAAGGAAGCAGGAAGCTGGTGAGCCTCGCCAGGACCAAGGACGCTCCATCCACCGACGAAGGCTGCTTCTAGCTCCGCTTGGATTTTCAGTTCGAGCTCTTTCGTGTATGCTTGCCTGGTGGATAGATAACACTTTTAGTTTTTGGTAAAACGCAAGCCACAGTCTTTTTTCCAAAATAAATATTAACTAGCAGTCCCCCGCGACTTCATCCGCGCGTTTTAAGGTTGCTCCCTGCCCTCCCGTCGCAGCGTGATGTTTGCTGAAAGCCTTCCTTCCTCAATAAATGAGCTATCCAACACAAAAATATTTTTAAAAATCGGTCCAGTAGTTCTTAAGATTAGGTCAAACAACAAACAAACAAACTCTTTAGCTTTATAATATTAGTGTAGATAGATGAAGATGTATGTGATACTTCGTAACACATGGAACGTTCGTTCCTTACTTCGAATCAGATATGACAGTCGCAGATATTACAATTTGGTACCAAATGCAAATGAGGTGCTTGTAGCGCGGGTGGTAGCAGCGCTTTGGAGGGATACCGAAGTGAAGCAACGACGCGCTCGTGTTTGGATGGGTGACCATTCCGACCATATAAGTGACGTACATCACGAGCATATTTAAGGCACGTTAAGCCCTTAGTCCCGGCTAAAACCGGTTGATATTAGTCGTTTAGCCTAGTCAGAGGCCTTATGGGCGGCTTGATAACATCTGACAACAAGGTTAGTCGCTTGCCTTGCAAACACCCCTTCACCAACCCGCACTGAGCCCGGAGTATGGCTGAAACTATCTCATAGTTTAGGTAAGGCCTTTGCCCAGCAGTGGGATGTTACGGGCTAACTTTACTTACTTTTTACCGAATGTAGCATTGATAACAAAATGCATAATCAACTCACCAATTCCTCTCATGCAGCGCGGACAACGCGCGCATCGCGCTCAGCGCGAGATGGGCGAGCGCGCGCCGCAGCCGCCCGTAGTGCGCGTGCGTGCGCGTCGCGCGCGACAGCACGTGCAGCAGCGCGCGCGCGCCGCAACACGCGCGCAACACGTCGCGCCCGCCCGACGCGTCCGACCACTGCCACTCGCGGGGGGCGGTTAGATCCTGATGTAGTTATTTATTTATAAAATAGGGCAAATCTTGAAATATATTTAAATAGTGACTTACACTAGCGAAACTAAAAAACCTTGACATAAATCGTAGATATGAAATACGCCATTCTAATGATCGTAATAAGCATCGGTCTTCAATAGCTGCTTATTTCACAACGCTCTGAAATTAAAATTAATTAACTTTTAAGTTAAAGACATAGCGTAAATGTTTGGTTGTCGTGAGGAGTGCCTCACGCAAAATCACTGGTTTTACGTGATTCGTTATGACAAGAAGAAAACGACGTTTCACACAGACCATCCTATGCATCGTTCGAATAATATGAAGGAGTAAAACGAACAATGTATAAAGTGCCTTAAAAAGGGTCGTAACAATACGTGTGATAGCTTTGTTGCGTGTTTAAATGAAACAAGTATAGAACGCGAACGTAAGTGTAAACAAAACAGGTTTATTTTGTTTATAAAAATCGCCAGTTATGAAACTGGTTATTGGAAATCACATAACGCTTACGTTACATTTTCTCAAAAACTGATAACGACCCATCGCTACGCATCACCGTGGCGCGCGCCGCCAGCCAGCACACGTCCTCTTGCCTTGATGTCCGCCGCCGAAAGAAAGACAAAATTTTATATGGAGTTGCGTTTGCGCGCTCCCTCGAGGTGGATTTATATTTGTCTGACGTGTCGTGTCGTGACGCATCAGAACCATAAAATTATTATCCCTTTGAAATAGAACGACAAAAGCGAGATATCACTAGAAGCAAACTGTGTGATAAAAAGAGATGGGTAGCAGAACCATTTTTGTCAGATGTCAAATAGTTGACCGCCCTGCAGAAGCTCGCTGAAAATTACGTGCATTTGATTTTTTTTATTTAAAAGTGAAATTGTGTATATTTTGGAGAAATAATGCGTCTGAAACATGGTGACTTGATCGGTGATTGATTATTATGCATTACAGCGGCATAACCCCAACAAATAATCATTTACAGGTAGATTAGTCCAAATCGAAGCCTCTTAATATATGACTTATATTTACCAATGCGCTTCAAATTTAAAGTTCGGGGTTTGATTATTATATTCTACAAACGTTAATTTACGTAAAAAATAAAGACAGAATAACACAGGGAATGCATATCGACGAATATTTTGTATAATGAAATAACATTTAGCTTTACACTAGAGCTGCATGTTCAATATTTTGTGTCGACTGTTTATCATGCAGTAAACTACTATATTTACCTTAGGAACATTGTTCTAAATCACCTGATCGAAAGGTTATCTCATTTAAAGCTTTAAATGTTACTTACTTATAGTCCGGTCAAATTAGACATCCAAGGTTACAAAAATTCCCACCTAGCTGAAAATTGGTAGGATTGTTTAAAACACCATCATAAATGAAATGTAGAAAGTCCCCATCGATCCGATACCTGGAAAAAAAGTTACTCGGGGTCAAATGTCACAAAAACGGGTTTTTCGCGATTTTCAGCAAAACGGTAAGTTTTATCATAAAATTAGCCAGACAAAAATTGTGGACAACTTTTTGGATCGTTATATCTCAAAAACGGTGGCTCTTAGGAAGAAAAGTATTTAGACATTTTTTGTAGATATTTATCTGCTCTACAATTTTTGTCTGGCTAATTTTATGATAAAACTTACCGTTTTGCTGAAAATCGCGAAAAACCCGTTTTTGTGACATTTGACCCCGAGTAACTTTTTTTCCAGGTATCGGATCGATGGGGACTTTCTACATTTCATTTATGATGGTGTTTTAAACAATCCTACCAATTTTCAGCTAGGTGGGAATTTTTGTAACCTTACCCCTATTTTTATGTCTAATTTGACCGGACTATTATGTTAGTTACTGACATCTTAAATCGGTTTCGTTTGACAGCTTTTACTTGTCCTTCTATTCCGATAGGAATATTAATTTTATGATCAGAACGCAATCGATTTCATACATTTATTATGGAAACGTTTAGATCCTATCACGACACATCACATCACACTAATATAAACGTTACCATACTAAATGTATGACACCGATTCCGTTCTGATGAGTCACGACACGACACGTCAGACAAATATGTCTTCACCTTCACTCTGCGCACTCCGTCTCGTTCTACGCTCGCCGCCAACACCGCCCGCGATAAGGGAGATAGCATAATGATTAGACTGAGATGTATAGAAAACATTGGTGGTTAACGGCCAAATGCTATGTCCAAGTGCTCTGAATGACCACATTGTAGATTTTATGTTTGGTTTTCATTGTACATTATTTTTATATAAATACTAGGTTAAGTTTACTTTAATATCCATTCCTTATACAACCTTCTACGAAGTTAATACTACACCAAATTCCTGCTAGTCACTATCATCACCTATCAAAATGACCAAATTCCTAATGCGCGATAGCCGGGTCATTTTACTGCGGGAAAAAGACGCATTCCCATGGGAAAATTCAGGTGGGCCGATGCTTTTACGCCTAAACTACTAAACAGATTTAAATGAAATTTGGTATGCAGAGAGTTTGAGACTTAGGAAAGGACATGAGTTACTTTCGAATGCGGAAAAATAACGCATTCCCCTGGGAAAAAATACTTTCCGGGAAATCTGATCGCTTTCACTTCTAAATTACCAAAGATTTGAATTATATTTGGATAAAATTGGTATTAGGGGAAAACAACGCATTCCCTATTTCCCTATGACAATCACACTTAGTATGGCCTCATCCCATCTCGGCACAATTCAAACATACGTACAAAAATTACAGCTCAGGTTTTTTTTTCTACTACTATCCAAAAAAAACTATTTGATACGGACGAAGTCGCGAGAAAAAGCTAGTCATATATGAAAGAAACGACTGAATGAATGAATGAATGAATTGACAACCTCCGTGGTATAGTCCAAGCACGCTGGGTTTCAAGGCGTCGCCACTCCGAGGTTCCGGGTTCGCTTCCCTGTCGGGTCAATATAGAAATCAAAAAATATTTATATTGTGTCGGGTCTGGGTGTTGTGTTACCACCCTTGTATCTGATTTCCATAACGCAAGTGCAATTAGCTACTTACTTTGGGATCAGAGCAATGTATGTGATTGGTGTCCAAAAAAAAATAGGACTGAAACTGTAAAATAACTCAAAGTTGCATGAAATACCGTGTGTCGATAAGTTAAGTACGAAATGCTTAAGTCTTAACCCACTTAATACATTACATTACATTAGGAAAAAATCTCTTAAAAAACATTAAGGTCCTATGTACAATATAAGTACAAAACTTGTTTGTTTAAAATAGTTATTAAAATAGTTATACAATAATATTTTTCAGTCACATTTAATTTAAAAAAGGTAAAAATGAGTTTTAGGCACACAAAATTGTATATTTTTTTCTAACTTAAATTTTAAATAAATGAAAACTGATAAAAAGTAAGCTATACTAGTATATATATTATATAACTACACGTCCTTTCTGATAACTAAGGTTGCCTTTAAAAAGGCCAGTAGTATAATCTTGGTTAAATCATATATGAAAGAAATAGTCCTCACAGTCTGCGTGACGAGCGCGAGGCGAGCGACGAGCGCGCGCAGCGGGAAGGCGCGCAGCAACGCGAGCAAGTCGCGCTCGCGCAGCGCCCCGTCGCTCACAGCGCCGCCGTCGCCATCTTTGTCCACTTCCTCCCACTCTTCGTCTTTGTCTGGCGATTAAAAATATATTCAAGTGTGAGGTAGAATTATGTAATGTTTTTTTTTAAATATAATAGTAATAGTCCCCCTAGCCGTTTCGACTACGGTGGCCAGTCACAACGACTAACCGACTGCGCGGGACATATTATAGTGCACAAGTGTGTGCGCAAACACAGGTGCACTCTCTATTCCTTTCACTCTCATAGCCCGATGGGACAGCAATCTGACACGACCGCGAGGCACGGGGGTGAAACACCGCCAACTTCCAAACTCCGGGCTACCCTAAAAATTTCTGAACAGAAAAACTCAGGTTTTTTTTGGCCCGACCCGGGGATCGAACCCGGGACCTCTGGCGCAGCCGTCGCTTTAAAGTGCGACCCTCCTACCGCTGCGCAACCGAGGCAGTTAAAAATTTAATATACTAAGTTTTTAATATACTAGTTTAACGTCTTTGGCTGTACGCCATACAGACTATTCTTCATTTTTATTTTCATTTTTCAACACTTAAAACTAAAACTTACACTAAACTAACCTAACTTAACCTAACTCATTGAAATGCGAGGTGGTCCGCATTCCAATGCTCAACAAGGAAGCTAAGCGCAGGAACAGCGATCCGGGTAAGACGGCGCGATTAGAGCTCGCTTCACCATAATTATTCTCACTTTAACTTCATTGTTTTCTTCTTCTTCCGTCCTTCCCTTTTCGTTTCCCGCGCAAAACTCCTTATGTAAAGCAATTCCACTACAGACTTTTTTTTATGTGGCTATCATGCGGCAAACGCACATGGGTCAAAATCACCAAGGTGGAGAATTTGCTTTGCCAGCAAATAAATGCCAGAATTTAGTTTAGTTAAGCAAACCTCTAGTGTAAATATTATTAACTCTGCTCATATTAACTGTACATCATATTTTATAAAGCAAAAATAAGGCACATTCATTATTATTTCATGAAATAACTACAAAATATCATTCCGGGAACGTGTCCTACAAACCAATGTTTAGAAAACAAACTTCGAAAATATTCATAAAATAAAATAAAATGAAACGTTTTTCTTACTAAATGGCCTATAGTTTTATCTGATATCAATTTGTTGGCATTATTATTAAAAAATAATAATTAATTAAAGCATACGAATCTAAAATATTGTGTCCAGCAATATAAGTGTCATTTCAGTGAACGTAACTTTGATTCTCGATAAAAAAACAGTTTTTGAACTATCCCTTTGGTTGGTATGGTACAGTGATGTAAATTATGTAAACAAACTGAGCGTCGGGAAAGTTTTCGTCAAAGCAATTGAAAATAAGTGGTTAGTAACTTTCAATTCATTATTTATGTAGCGTACATCAATTCGTCATCATATCGGGAACGCGTTTTCTAACTTTAAATATGAAAAAATACGTTTTGTAGTGCTTTGTAGCCATTAGTAATCTCAAATATTTTACAATGACAGATCCAAACAGGATGTCAAAAATAGCTCCCGTCTTAAAACCGCGCAATTATATGAAAAAGTCATTCCGAGAACGGTCATATCGGGATCGTTCCCGGACTTGACGGAGCGTTCTCGGAATGATGATGGCGTTCTCGGAATGACGTACATAGTGAAATACATCCTGTTATTATAACTGTTTAATAATTTATTTAATGTTTGTTGGCCAAACGTATTTTCTAATATCATTTTTATTATTTTTTAGCAATATGGAGGTTCTTGTCGATGAAAAAAATATAAAAACGTCCGAAAAAGCAAGTAATAAAAAATAGTTCAGCTTACTTGCAACAACGAGAAAAACCAAATGCGAGGACAAAAAGGAAATTTTTAGATAAGATGCCGTCATCTTATCTAAAAATTTCCTTTTTGTCCTCCGTAGGAAGAATGAGAAATTTTAAGAACTAAAGATAGAGAGTAGGTATTATCAGAAAAAAAAGCTGAAAAGAAAGTTAAAAATGTTAGTGAGATGACTGAGAGAGAAAAGCGAAAGCAAAGAAAAAATTGAAAAGCAGCATCAAAAAAATACAAAGAAAAGAAGAAGGCAATATCTAGTATAATAAACAATACTGCGCCCAATTCTGATAATGAATCAGCTGCAGCACGGCATTCAGTAAGAAGAACAGTGGGAAGAAAAATTGATCGGAAGGATAGAGCCAAAGCATATCATAAAATAAAACAATACGAAAAAACAATTGCTAACATAAAACGCAAATATGAAACTTGAAAGAAAAGACTAAGAAGGAAAGAAAAGAGAGAACAGGAAAATGTTCAGGAAGTAGACGCATTGAATAAAAATATCGACGTGCCTCCTGAAGCGCGCAAGAACCTCTTATTTAACGAAGAACTTACTGACAACACAATTAGAAGAAAAGGGCTGTACTTTAAGAAAAAATCCAAAGAAAGAGAATAGATATAGAGTATTATTACTTTGAGACTGATATAGATGTTTATGAAAAATTCTAATGTTTTTATTTATTATCTTATGTTAAATTATTGTGTTTCATGAATATGATAAGAAGTTGTTTTTAATTTAAAGTTTATTAATATTGGTTACAAAACAAAAAGTTTCTTGTTTAGATGGTTTGATTACTACAACCATAATAAAAAGTTTAATATGATTATTAAAAATTTCTAATCAGCTTTACCCAGCAGTTAAAAGACTGTTAAGTTACGTTGTTGTTAATTAAGAACGTTAATGTAACAATTAATTAATAAGTAGAACGTACACATCGCTAATTATTTTATTGACGTAAAATTGGATCTATCTAATACCTAGTATATCGTCATTTAAGGAACACAAGCATCATTTCGTGAACACCTCATCATTTCCGGGAACATCACTAAAATCACAGATAATATGTTTATTTATTTAAAAAACTTAAATAGGCTGTGATAATATTAAAATAAAACAAACTTCTTATACCTATAATATGCTTTTTTATATGTAAGTCAGCGATATTTCTTATATTTTAATAATTTAGCCAATAAAACAGTAATAATAGCTCCATTTATACTATGATTAGCTTTTAAACGTCTTTATTGGCATTTTCCTTACATTTCTTTACTTTTTATTTATGAATAGCATACATCCGCTATTGAACAAGGTAAAAAATAAATACTTAAGTAATATTTTAATATCATTTTTAACCTCACAAAAACGTTCCCGAAATGATCTTTTTTAGCGATAGCTCACATTAAAAATTAAATTACAGAAGTAGTAATCAGTTCTATGCTCTGCCAACCTAAATATGATTAAAACATAAGTGAAGGGCTGGTTATCAAAGTAATAGCTGCTTGGTGAATTTATCACAAAACCGAATTTGGAGTTCGCCACCTTGGTGATTTTGACCCACATATCGTATCCGTCCACAGGGGACAGTCCGATAATTTCGCCAATGTCAGGTTCAGAGGGGCACTGGGCAGAATGACAAATTAAGTTTGTACTATTAAAAAAAGGGAAAAATATCAATTTTGAAATAAAGACAAATAAGTAGTTCTGGGAGTAGGTATACACCACAGACTTATCCAGCATAAATTCATTTGAATGTCAAATTAATACGATTGCTTTTTACAGTTCCACATCTGATATTGGGCTCAAGGGGACCCATTACCATTCGCACTAGTGTTGTAAGTCTATCGTTGCCTACGAAAACGCACGGAATCTTTCCAGTATGCTACGGAATAATACTATGTAGCTTTAGTAGATAACTTTTATTAAGGAATTTGCAAGATAAAGTACCAAATGTGACACCAATACTCGCAATCGTTTTGAAGTTGAAAGAAATGCCTCTTTTACTCCTGCATAATTTTTGTCTGTGACTATTTGTATCTAAATAATATTTTTTATTTTATGTTTATAAACAAAACTTATTTAACTGAAATTAAATAATAGTCACTATTTAAGTTTACATGACCATGACTTATTTCAAAAGATACAAACACATTTATTTCGCACATGAATAATTCGTGATACAATCAATTGAAATCTACTAAAGCTATCGCACCTTATGGAAGGATTCCGAAGCCGTTGTCTACCGGAATGCTACTGCATACTTTGGTAGGATACATTTGACTTAGTACTCTCATTCGCTTACAGAGATGAGTTGAAAAAAAAATGTGACCCCTAAGAATAAGCATAGTCATCATAAAAAGCAAAAACATATCATTAAAATAGCGCCTCTGGATGCGTAAAACCTTACTTCAATTCAGTGTTCTACGTGGTATCAGTCTTATACTCTGACTGATTACAACAATTTACTATTGTGCTACAGTGCGTGATAGTAGTGCCTATGACATGTCTGGTGTAGTGGTCGAGAAATCGCCTACTACGCAGCGGGTTGCGGGTTCGATCCCCGCACAATACAAACATTTGTGTGCATGAACATGTCTGTTTGTATTTGTCTGGGTGTTTTCTATGTATATCATGTATGTATTTACAAACACAAAAGTATTTAAGTATTATATCCGTTGTCTGGCACCCACAACACAAGCTTTGAGTAGCTTCCTTTGGGACTAGATGGCGATGTGTGGGAATGTCCTAAGGATATTAAAGGATGTTATTATGACGAGCGGCATACACGGCTTTATACTTCCTTCAGCCACGAGAAAGCTGAATTACAATAAATGCTAAAGTTGATTGAATTGTGAAGCTAACTGCGATGTGTGGGAATGTCCTAAGGATATTAAAGGATATTATTATGACGAGCGGCATACACGGCTTTACACTTCCTCCAGCCACGAGAAAGCTAAATTACAATAAATGCTAGTGTTGATTAAATTGTGAAACTATTCATCTGTATACCTTCGGTACACTCCACGGCGCTTTCCAGCGGCGGTCGAGTGAGCAGAATGTCAAGGAGGGCTATAGTCCGCGCCGCGCTCACGCTGTCCGCGACGGATAGGTTTATGACGCTCGCCGCCCATCGCACTGATCTTGTTTGCCTGAAATAAGGATACGGGGCTATATGAGTTTTAGCGCTTGCATTATTTATCACACAAATAAATAGCACATCTGCCAAAATAAAAAAACACATTAGGCATACATATCACATACGGCGGAAGTTGGTAACGAATTTATCGAGATAAATCAGTGGATTTAGTTTAAAGCAAACACACCGGTCAAACACTTTATTTTATGTAACCCAATATTACTATTCAAAAATCGGAATGAAACAACATTATAAAAAGAAGCACCAGCGCTAGTTTGAATTGTAACGCTGTTTCCTATATTTGATAAGTTAACGGAAAAATATGCGATTATCACCACTAGTATAGTAACGACTTACGAACGACGAACTAAGCAACAAAAATACGCGCGAAATGAAATGTTTATTATTTGCGTAAGAAAAGGTTACATTTTTAGATGGAATTCAATACATAGTTTCGAATGAATTTTGAGTTTTTAATCGCTGCTATCCGATAAATTGACGATAAAATAGTGGTCATTTGTAAAGATTTTATGTGTCAAAATTATATAAACTGACGGGCGAGCGAAGCGAGCTATTGAGTGATTATATTGTAACGCTCTTTTATTTGGCAAGATTTAAAAAATATGCTCTTAAGCTTTTTCTTTGTAACGATTTGACGCTCAGCCCCGGCGCTCGCCACACGACTGTGTGTCGCCCTACACCGCACTACACCTGAACAAGTGGTGCAAGAGGAACAGCAGCTGGCGCAGGTCGCGCGCGTCGCCCAGCGCGGCTGCCAGCGCGCCGCTCCAGCGCCGCAGCGCAGCGCACAGCACGAGGGGCGCGTTGTCGCTCAGCTTCAGAGCTTGTAGGACGAGCGTAAGCGCCACGCGGATTTCATTTTTGTTGTGGCTGTTGATTGTGTCTGATATGAACTCGTCAATCTGCAAAAATGAAATGTTGTCTCGTGGTGCATATTAATAGAATACTTCAACTACCTGTCAGGTGAATCTGACGTTGTTAACAAAACATTATTAGTAAATAACAATGTGAGGAATTAAGGCATATAAAAAAGCAAGAGTTCAGTTTTTACTTAATAAATCTATACTAATATTATAAAGCTGCTTCAACATGCTGATCTCAGAAACTTCTGGACTGATTCTAAAAAATTTTTTTTTTGTTGGGTAGCTTATTTAACGAGAAAGACTGCACGCTGCGACGCGGGAGAGGAAGGAGCAAACTCAAAACGCACGGAATCGTACCATACTATAAAGTTCAATTGTTTGTTTCAATGCGCTAATCTCAAGAACTACTGCACTGATTTGAAATATATTTTTGTGTTGGATAGCTTATTTTTTGAGGAAGACTTTAGTCCTTGCCTATATAAAACATGCTGCAAACGAACAGGAGGGGTGGGAGCAAACTCAAAACGCATGGATGCAATCGTCCGGGGAACCGCCAGTAGTTCATACTAGAAAGGAGGCAGTTTTATGTCATCAGAATCAGGAATAACTGTTATTCCATTTGATACAGAAAAGTTAAATAATATAAGTTCTGACAACCTTACCTGACAATGAGCCAACAGAGCTGCATGCTGATAATGTGAATATGACTGCTGGACATCTCTCAGCATACTCTCCAGCTTCATCTGAGCTACAGGTAGCTTTTCATTCTGGAACTCAGCATGTTCGTATGACACCGAGAAACGTATTAACTCCCCACACTTACAGTCTATTGACTCATTTATAAAACGCTTTTCGATTTTCCACAGTGTTTCTCTATACTTTTCTTCTTCAGCAAAGTTTATAGTCAACTGGTTGCGTTCTCTCTCCACGGCTATTAATGAGCGCCTGTAAAAAAGTCCAAATACTAAGTTAATCTTACGTTATAAGGTAAGGACATTGTACATTTAACTATATTTTGCGCTTCATTTGCACCCTACTTTAAGCATGCAGTCATTCATACAATATTTTTACTGAAATTTGCTAGGACATCAATAACTGTCTAACCTTACACAACTAAAGGAAAGAATTACCACCATAATATTAACTGTATATAGGGAAATGTATTAAATTTTTTAATAAACTACCAGAACACATTGTAAACTTACCGATCAATAAATTTAAAACTGTCATTAAAGAAACCCTTATGACGAAAGGGTATTATAAAGTAGATGATTATTTGAAAGATAATAATGTATGGACTCGCATGAATACTACAAACATTGTAAACCTTTTGAAAAGAGGCATTGACAATAGTGACTGAGTTTGTTGCGCAGCTTCTTCTCAGCACTAGCCCAAAATTGTCCCGAAGCTGTGGTAGGGTTTATATTGGGACGTGTAAAAGTGTCCTCAATGGGCCTATTTGCATAAATAAATGACTTTTATGACTTTTATGTATCTTTAACTACTCATCATTTCTTAACAACAGTAACTTTTCTGTGTGTGCTCACTCGTTAACTTTAACTCGACCTATATTCCATTTGTGAAGAAAGAACTTTTAAAGGTGTTTGTCTGAAGGTGAACTTAATGAATAATGTGAATGATTTGTAATCAATGATAAGCATTGCAAAACTTCAACATAAGTATTAGAATTCAATCTAAATTTACTTACTAACACTAAGGAAACATTATCCTTAAGTATGTTTTGGTGACATACTCAGCCATTTTGTAATAAGATTCTTAAAAACTTTCAACTGTACAATGTGTAGCTACATACTCAAATCAAACTATAGTAATAAAATATTGAAAAGATGCTTTTACAATATTTTTAACACTCACAGTGTCATATTTTATATTCATAAAGATGAAATAAGAAACCAAAAATTTTTTTTTTCAAACCTTTTGGCCCGGTTTGCCAAAAGGTTGCTGGTTCAAGTCCCGCCCGTGCGCAAATTTTTGGTTTCTTATTTCATCTTTATGAATATAAAATATTGAAAAGATACATACTTGAATGTAGACAATAAATCTACAAGGGGGTGTTCTGGCCCACTCATATCTCCAGCCTCAACAATAGCTTCTTCTCTCTCACTCATTGCCATCACTTCTGCCATCTCTTTTCCTCCATAGAGTCTAATGGCTTCTTCAAGGGGCATGCTTATTAGTTTTGGTATTAAAGGAACTATGACCTGCTCAGGGTACACCATTTGAGGTTCAGAGAAGTCCAGCATTGGAGCTGAAGGTACTACATCTTCTTTTACAGGAGCATTTGCTACTGCTACTTCTGAAGGAATAGTGGTAGCTTCCAGAGCTGCCTCAGTTGTCTCTTCTTTCAAGTAAGCACTCTTGTTTTCTAATAAAATTTCCCGCTCCTGTGATATTGGTGTAGGAGTAGCAGGTACACTGATTCTTTCCAATTTTAAATTCAAATCTTTATAAGCTTTATCAAAGAAATCTGACTCTGCTGAAGTTTTTACTTTCGTATTCGAATTCGAGGGTTTATTTTCGCATGAGACAGTGATTGGATCTGTAGGGTACACATCTTTAGCAGTTGTGCAATCATTTTTCTCAGGGTATCCCTCTGGGACTTGCTGTACTTCTGATAAGCTCGTATGAGGCAATTCATCGCATAAACTTGTTGACACCACTTGTGGTTCTTCTTGAACAGATAAGGCCACGGACGGGGATTCCCCGAGAGTTGTAGGTTCAGAAGCATGTTTCTGTTTAGTTTTCTTTTTCTGTTAGCACAAAATAGGAATTGAAATTATATAAACTGCGCAAAAAACACGAAGCGAGGATAGCTAGAAACAAAGGACTAGAATAATACAACTTTTTTCTACGCACCTCTCTACGTTTCTCCTTTACCATAGTTGCCATTCTCGTATTATTGTTGGAACAAACAATACAAAATGTTGTCTAGTGTTTCACGCTTGTTCAAATCTAAATATTTACATAAGTTAAATGAAGAAAACAAACTAATATTTTGACTTTTGTTTATAAGTGACAAAAACAGCTGAGTGACTGACAGTGACGGTAAACAGATTTTTTTAAATTTCAATAATTTTGCAATGGAACGTCTGTATTTAGCCAAATATTAATTGCCTAAATTAAATTAAAGGTGACTACTCCCCTCGGTGACATTACAGGCAGCCTAAGACTTGTTGGTTGTTGTCAGAGAGATTTTATGTTCGCGAAATCGATCGCTCGCGGCGCGGCTCATCATTATGATGATAGAACACAGAAAAATAGATATCTTGTGATCTGCCATGCGGCGGTCATGTCACAAAGTGGTGCTCTTTTTTTGGGATACATATTTTTACCAAAATGGGGGGGGGGTTAAGTTGCTCGCGTCCGTAGGACAATACCACCTTTTCCAAGGCCCACCCTACACGTGCCCCCTGGGTGGTGCTAAACGAGCAACATTAACGCCGAGCAACAGGCGGCGGTCAAATAACCTGTCCACCGGCTCCCACAAGCCCTGGGGAACTAAATACCCCCTAAAAAGTGGCTGTAGTGCCTTGGGAAAGCACTATACGTATATTTCCCAACCCCCTCCTTAATATGAATTCAAGTGATAAAGATTGTGATATGTCATGCTCCCCGGCTGACCCCCGGCGCCAGTTTCCAGTATCCGGGCTGGATAGTGTGAAATCTGCTACCGAAGACTCCACGAGGGCGGGCAACCAGGCCCCCGTGACAGTAAATGCTACTGGTTCTAATAAGAAATTTGTGCAACAAGCATTTCATCCTGGTTTGTTTACCAGGTCTAGAAGTTACTCAGTGGGATCTGCAGTAGACAACAACGAACGAAACCCACAAGGTGCCCAAGCACGAGAAACAGAAGATTCCCCTCAACAGCCTGCTCCTCCTCCATGGCAAAGGGTGCCATCACCCAACAGCCGAACCAGGAAGAAAAGGAAATTCAGCGGCTCTCCTTCTAAGCCCCCGAGTACCTCCACGAATAACCGCTTCAGTATTCTGGCTCTGGACGCAACAGAAGAATCATGCGCCACCAAAAAACTCAAACCTAGTAAACCGCCACCTATTGTTCTTAACGGTATAGAGGATGTCACAGAGCTATCAAAGCTACTCCAAAGTGTCTGCAGCAAAGAAGAATTCAGGTTCAAGCTAGTCAACAAAAACCTTCTCCACATTCTTGTTAACTCTGCAGAGAACTATAAGAATATCATAGCGGTCATCAGAGAAAATGGTCTTATAGGACACACATTCACCCCTAAGGACAGCAAATGCTATCGCATTGTAATAAAAGACCTCCACTATACAACTCCTCACGAAGCGATAACAGAAGCTATAGAGGCAACAAACAACAAAGTTAGAGGTGAAATCATCAATGCACGCTATGGGCCTGACAAAAAACCCACATCAACGTTCTTTGTAAACATTGAGCCCTAACAGCCCTGTCCTAATAGTCCTAACAACCCTGCAGTCAAAAATATCGTCCATATATTCAACCAAAAGGTCAAGATAGAGGACCCTCGGAAGTCGAAAACTATTGTCCAGTGTCAACGTTGTCAGCGTTACGGTCACTCCAAGAACAATTGCATGGGGCCATATAGGTGCGTCAAATGCGGGGAAGGTCACAAAACCTCCGACTGCAAAAAGAAAGACAGGACAACCTCCGCCAAGTGCGCTCTCTGCTCGTGCGACCACCCGGCCAACTACAAAGGATGTGAAATATACAAGGAACTTCTTTCCCGCAGAAACAAAAACGCTGCACCAAGGGAGACTCGGACTACCCGAACTACATCATCTCCTCCGATTAATAAATCTCGCCCACCATCTTTCAATACCGATAGACCAGACAGACCCTCTCAACAACGTTCATATGCCGAAGTCACTGATGGCCGACTAAGTCAACAATCCTACAACAAACTGGAAGAAATCCTACTCAAACAAAGCGAGAAAATGGATCTCCTAATTTAACAAATAGGCTCCCTGGTGAGCCTAATCACTACACTCGTCTCGAAGATAGGCGCAAAATAGGTTCTCTACACATTGCCACTTGGAACATAAATGGTCTTTCTCCTAACCTAAGAGAACTAGACATGTTCATCAAGGTTAATAAGCTTGACGCCTGCCTCATCTCTGAATCGCACACTACATCGAGAAGCCGAGTGAGCATCCCTGGTTTTTCTGTGTATTTCTCTAGCCATCCTGATGGTGGTGCCCATGCTGGTAGCGCCATAGTTATCAAAAACGGTTTAAGGCATTGTGTCTTGGAGCCCACTTCAGCTCCACATCTCCAAGCTACAACTATAAGGGTAGAAGACCGATCAGGACCCCTTATCCTCTCAGCGATATACTGCCCACCGCGCCACACCATTAAAGAGTATATGTTTACTGACTTTTTCAAGTCTTTGGGAAATCGTTTCATTGCGGGTGGTGATTGGAACGCCAAGAACACGTATTGGGGATCGAGACTAACACTTACCAGAGGTCGTGAACTAAAAAAGAGTATTGTAGCCAACCATTTGCTATCAATATCAACTGGAGAGCCCACACACTGGCCAACGGACCGTAACAAAATCCCTGACCTCTTAGACTTCTTTATCACGAAGGGCATCAGTGAACACAACACCCTCATAAAGTCTAGTCTTGATGGAAACTCAGACCACACACCTGTCCTACTTACGATTAGTCCAGTAGCTATACCTAGCGATACTAAAACCGACTCTCTACACAACCACAAAACTGATTGGAATTCCTTCCGAGAATTTCTGGAAGAAAACATCACCCTCAATGTGCCTCTCAAAACTAAAGAAGATGTAGATGATGCAAGCCTCTATATCACAAACCTAATCCAAGTAGCAGCTTGGTCTAGTACCCCAGAGCTGAAGAACATGTCGCGCGATGTGTGGGTCCCCCTAGTAGTCAAAGAAAAAATTGCTGAAAAACGTCGTCTCAGAAGAATCTGGCAGACAACCCACAGGCACGAGGATAAAACAAAATTAAACAGAGCAATGAAACATCTTAAAGCGCTCCTGGCCTATTCTGCAAATGAATCCCTCAAACAGAGATTGAGTAGTATGACTCCTACTGGTAAAGGCGCCCACAACCTTTGGAAGGCAACAAAATACCTCCCGCAGCCGCAACAATGCTCTCCCCCAATAAGGTCAGGAAACTCATGGGCGCGAACCGACCAAGAAAAATCTCAGGCTTTTGCCACATACCTAGCCGAGGTTTTTAAACCAAACAACACGGATAGCCCTGAAGATCCTGAAATTGACCAAATCTTAAACCAGGATCTGCAACTATGCCTACCGTTGAAACCTACTTCACCAAAGGAAATAGCTCGAGAAATTGCCAAAATGAATACCAACAAAGCACCCAGATTCGACTTAATCACCCCCAGGCTGCTTAAGGAGCTACCAAAGAAGTGCATCGTCTTTCTGAACATTCTCGTTAATGCCTCACTGAGAACTTCACACGTTCCCGCAATTTGGAAAACGTCTCAAATCTTAATGATTCATAAACCTGGCAAACCGCAGAGCAACGTGTCATCTTATCGACCTATTAGCCTGACACCCGTTTTGTCTAAACTGTGGGAAAGGATCATTCTTGCAAGATTAACCTCCTGCTTGGACGAGAACCACGTAATACCTGATCATCAATTTGGCTTCCGGAAGCACCACTCAACAATAGAACAGGTACACAGAGTCTACTGTACAATTAGACAATGCCTAGAAAGGAGAGAGTACTGCTCGGCTGCTTTTCTCGATGTTCAACAAGCCTGCGATCGGGTTTGGCATAAGGGGCTACTTTTCAAAATTAAAAAGCTCCTACCTCATTCCTACTACTTGCTAATGAACTCATACCTCAGGGATCGACAGTTCCAGGTGAAGCTTCGTGAAGCAAAATCCTCTCTCTTCAGCTGCATGGCCGGAGTTCCCCAGGGATCCGTTCTTGGACCGGTCCTATATAATATATTTACCAGTGACTTACCCCAGTTATCTGAAACAACTGTAGCAACCTTTGCTGATGACGCGGCCTTTCTTAGTTGCGACCGGGATCCAAATGTAGCAAGCAAACAACTACAAAACCAGCTTAATGCTACCAGTGCTTGGCTGACCAAATGGCGCATAAAAGCAAGTGCTCCGAAGTCCCATCACATAACATTTACCCTGAGACGTGAAACTTGTCCTGCGGTAACCCTGGGCCATGACACATTGCCCCAGTCAAACTGCGTTAAGTACCTTGGATTTCACCTGGATCGTAGAATGACATGGAAGAACCACATAGAAGCAAAGCGTAATGAAATCAACTTGAGATTTAAAAACTTACTCTGGCTTCTTGGTAGACAGTCCACCCTATCCCTGTCCAACAAGCTACGGGTATATTGCTCCATCATAAAACCGATCTGGACATATGGAATTCAGCTTTGGTCGACAGCCAGCAAATCAAACATAATGTGCCTCCAGAGAGCTCAGAACGGTATACTAAGGGTCCTCTCATCAGCCCCCTGGTTTGCTCGCACCTCAGAAATTCATGAGTACTTGGAAATTCCAACCATCTTGGACGAAGTAAAGAAATACTCGGACAACTATAGGAACCGTTTGTCATCTCACCCGAACCCTTTATCGAGTGTCCTCTTGCAACCAAATCCCATTAAAAGACTCAAGAGAGCCGACGTGCTTGATCTATAAGGGGAGTTAGTGCAGTGGCGCTGACTCGCCAAATCCCAGCCTCTCTCAACTAACCTGATTATAGTCTAGAATGGAGACTGATTGCAGGTCGTCAAGAAAAGCAGAAAAAAAATATATATTTTTACCAAAAGAGTTAAACCACCCTTTTACCTTTTTATATGTATCCCAAATACATCAGCTATTGTGAGGGCTTTGCTATGATTAATTAAATCAAGAGTCGACCACGGTGGAATAGTGGCTAAGCACGCTGGGTTTCAAGGCGTCGCCACTCTGAGGTCCCGGATTCGATTCCCGGTCTTGCGTCTGGGTATTGTGGTACAGCCGATGTGTGTGATTTCCATAACAAAAGTGTATTTAGGACTAACTTTGGGTCAGAGCTAGTCCTAAATATACTTGAGTAAATAGGTACACGAGAGTTTCTAAATCATTATTATGGTGCATTCAAACAGACCGGTATGCCGCTAATGCCGCAGCGGCATTTTCCAGATACTTATCAGAAAGTTAATTGACGTATGCCGCCGGCAAAGCCACCGGGCTTTGTGGATGTGGATTCACCATTATGTCTGTCTCTTTGAAGAGTAAGATACATTTACTTTGGTTTTAGTCGGCCCGGTGCATCACTAGAATCAGGCAGGCTTATTCATTCAACGATGTCAGACTGCCAGTGATTAACTCAGCCTCTTTTAAAGATTTGTCTGTTTCAATAAACTGGGTAACTCGCGCCTTTCATAGTACCTGTATATATGGTTTCGGATAGCTTCGACGTCGAAACTGTCCACATCGGTAATTCTTCGGCGTTGACAACGGTTTTTCATCGGCACCAGTTTCGCCAAATTTTTCTTTCGTAATTCGACTAACCGTGGCCTTCCCTATATCCAATGCTTCTGCAACCCGGTCGACAACATTTTCGCGGAACCAATGGGCCGCCATTTTGTCGCTCTCGCTCAAAGTAATCCCTCAGTCGAACGACCAACTCACGAGATTGCGACTTTAAAACAGTATTTTTCGTTTTTTTTGGCATTATACCAAAAAATAACAAAAACAGCAACAAATCAACAATAAACTCAACAGTAACAATAGTCTCAACAATAACAATAATCTCAAGTCTCACGCTATGCAAAGCGAACACCAAGGCTTGAAACCGGTTCAAGATTTACCGGTATTATAACGGTTAAACCGGTTTTATCGTAAAATTCCGTTCCGGAGCGGAACCAAATAAGAGCGATACTGTGAACCTCAATAAACCGGTTAATTCGTAGCCGCTCGCGACGATCGCAACGCGACTTGTTTTTAAACCGAATATTCTTCAAAAGATGTTAAACTAATTATCAGATTCAGAAACAAACGTCAGATGCGCTCACAGCTTGCAGATCTTAACGAAGTTCAGAGTGGTTGTCCTGCCTGAACGAAAAGTTGAACCGGTTAATGCAAAATACCCATATTTTTCCAAACCGGTTTAAAAACCGGTTTAAAGGAACATAACCTTTTTCAAAAAGTTCCACCTGTATTTTCGTCAAACCGGTTCAAAAAAAATACCGGTTTCCAAGCCCTGGCGAACACAACGAAAACACGACTCGCATACAAGGCTGACGCACTCGTACTGCCTGTCGCGACTCGCGATTGTCAAGCGATTACAAAATGGCTGCCGATTTACGAGTGTCCCACCTCTGTTAACAAACTGTTCCATTACACGAATTGCGTAGTTAAAAAAATAAATCGTTTTTGTTTTAAATTACACAAAATTTAACCAAGCGGTACCGTTTTTGATCTATATGATCAATAACTTGTATTTTTATATTATTGAAGTGAAAACTTCTTTAGCGGCGTTGAGCACTTTTGTGGGATGGGGGAAAAATGTGAAACTCGCTTCAGGACACGTGACCTGATCGAAAAACCGTAAGACGGTTGGCGAAATTATGGATGTAAGTTGATTTTTCTGAGAGATAAACTTTTTAACCGACTTCAAAAAAGGAGGAGGTTATCAATTCGACTGTATGTTTTTTTTTATCATTTTTTTTTTTTGTATGTATGTTACCTCATATCTCAGTCGTTTGTCGACCGAATCGAAAAATTTTTTCGCCTACTTAGAGGGTGTACTTTCTAGTTGGTCCCGTTTTTTCCATTTTGGGATCTGATGATGGGATCTTGGTGTAATCGAGGGAAACCCTCAAATTTTAAAGGCACGTATAGTATTTCTTTACTAGAATCTTAATGTTGACGTGTTGTTACGTCTGATAGTCAATATCTTGTGGGGCTGAGCTGATGGTGGAACTCCTTAACGCTTAGGAGTTCAGTTATTGTAATGACGAAACTTATGATAGGTAATTCGTAGCTTCTTAAAAAAATAAGTCATAAGGTGCAACTCCCCCCCCCCCTTATGTCATCACTAAAAATGAAGAAATAAAATAAACTTTTAAAAAAAGTAAAAACCGACTTCAAAACCAAAATGCACTAAAAAGTCTTAAATAAACTCTTCACCATTGAAAGGAAAGGAATCCGTTTTAGGCAAACAATTTCGTTTTGGAGTCGGTGCCATCACTTTGACCATCAAGCATGCATCAACTATCACAGCACCGACTCCAAAAAGAAATTGTTTGCCTAAAACGGATTCCTTTCCTTTCAATGGTGAAGAGTTTATTTAAGACTTTTTAGTGCATTTTGGTTTTTAATGTAATTTAATATAATATAAATTGTAATGTTTGTGTACGATAGCGCAATAAATACATATTGTATTCTATAAAAATATTATATTATTATTACTATTATTGTATTATTATTATTATTATTATTATTATTATTATTGTATTCTATCACAAAAATGATAGTACTTTTATATTGATAATAACTATTTCAAAAAATCAAAAATGCACAACGTTGATATTCAAGTTTTCACTTCTGCCGGCACTCCCGGAGTGCTTTCACAGTTTTTTTGTAATAACAGGGCAAAAAAATTAAAATATTATTCCTTTAAAAACATTATGATTTACAAACGTAAAATGCCTAAATCGGGAATGTCATAGAACTCATGCAAGTTGAAAACAACTATAGAAGGTATACCCTCTAAGTAAGCGAAAAAATTACGAATCGGTCCATTAACGTCTGTGATATGAGGTAACATAAATACAAAAAAAAAAACGTACTGTCGAATTGATAACCTCCTCCTTTTTTTAAGTCGGTTATAAATAAGAAATGGGTACAATAAGTCTCCGATTAATTAGTCAACATTTGGGTATTTAGTAGGTCAAAGTTACATAAAAAAAAATTGCACTCCGGGAGTGCCGGCAGAAGTGAAAACTTGAATATAATATAAATTGTAATGTTTGTGTACGATAGCGCAATAAATAAATATTGTATTCTATAAAAATATTATACTATTATTATTATTATGGTATTAATAATAAAATATAATAATAATAATAATAATATATTTTTATAGAATACAATATTTATTTATTGCGCTATCGTACACAAACATTACAATTTATATTATATTAAATTACATTAAAAAGTTTATCTCTCAGAAAAATCAACTTACATCCATAATTTCGCCAACCGTCTTACGGTTTTTCGATCAGCCCACGTGTCCTGACGCGAGTTTCACATTTTTCCCCCATCCCACAAAAGTGCTCAATTGCCGCTAAAGAAGTTTTCACTTCAAAAACTGGCAGGATAGTTTTTAGTAGTTTCCAAACATGATTGTGTTAAGAACTAGATCACCGGTGAGAGGCTAAAAGATGGCTCAGCTAAACAACACCTCACTTCAAATTGGGGTCATAATTTTGACGTAGTCTGTTTTTGATGGCATCAGTGTCTTAATGCCTCAGTGCGCCTTTAAAACTGCAGAAACACCTAACTAAATAATAAAAAAACAGTCCGAATATCATATTTTCGTTAAGTTAATTGTATTTAATGATGCCTATCATTTATGATTGAAGTATTCTCAATAAAATTAGTGAGTTTTGTTTCTTAGCCAACCCACGGACTGACATGGTCGATATTCTAAAACAGTGCTATACATGGAGTAGTTTGGTACTATATTTTTTAATAATAATTTAACGACCGTCTCAATGTGGTGGTTTATGTTCCGGACTACAAAGATAAGCAGTCGCGGGTTCGAATCCCGCCCGCACGACCCTAACAAATATGTCTATGGAAATGTATGTTAATATGTGTGTTATATAACTATAAATTACACCTTTAATTTTTTTTAAAAGTAACAGCGTAGACGCTCACAGATCAAAAGGTCACCGGCACTCGCATTAACAAAAGTATAACAAAAGACTGTTGATAAACACATCTGTGAGGGATGATACTCACGATTGTAGAAAAAAATATGTACGCTCACTATTAGCGTGTTATTTGAAAGAATCATCCTGTTTTGCATGAATTCAGATTATAGGCTATGGTGTATTAATAAATATTTCTTTATTTATTAAAATAAGGACTAAATATTTTATTAATTTAATTTGTAAAAAATATACATGTGGTCACATGATCGTGAATGCCTAGCAGTGAACGTGACTCTGATATTGGCGCCATGGCGTTTCACGTGATACATTTAAATTGCATTTATTAGATAATTATTCAATATTTTAAATGTTAAATAGTTTGAAAATAAAATGATTTTGTTGATTAATATACTACCGAGCTAAAGTGTGAACTCAATTTTAAAATTAGGCCAACGAGTCTATTGTAATGTACCTACATACTTTAAAAAATATATTAAGAAAGCTACTTTATTAAGACTCTGTTCCGAATCTGATGTCTGATGTGATAGATGTCAATCCATTGACATCCATTAACAGACGGTAAAGATTACATGATCAGTGCAGACGGTGCCTTAATTGTGAACTCTTTTAGTTCGCGAGGCGTCATCTACTTCTAAATACAATATCATTGTTTCCAAAGCTATTCTTGTAAGTAGTTTTCGTACAAAAAGGATTTGTAAATATCCATGAGATCTAAAAAATAGCGTAAAATTTTAAGAGCCTTTATATTTAAAAACAGGTGTTTCAAAGCCACAAGCTTGTTAAAAATCTCAAACCATATTTTATTAGGATTGTGTTTGGTGTAGGACTGTAAAATAGATTTCAGTAAGGGTAATGACACCTAATGGTAATGAACCCTAAAACACAAACACTATCAGGCTTTATTTTAAGCCTGATAGTGTTTGTGTTTTAGGGTTCAATACATAAAATATAAATTCTGTATCAGGATTTACAATTCGCCATATTTACAGCCATAATCTTAATAACGCTCTTCGTTGTCTTATTTATAATATAAGTATTCCTATATTATAGGAAAAAGCTGTTAAAAAGTTTTGTGTTCTAGTATCTTATTTAGTTTTACTTATGAAGGTTTTAAAATATTCCACTAAACAGATTATTATCTGTTGACAGACTTTTATCAAGCTAAGGGTCGATTTTTCAATGGTCAGATAAAACTTATTAGACTGATGATTTAAAGGGCGACAGATTTAAAAAAATGACAGTTACGTATGATTACTGAAAATTAGGTGATGTTTCTAAATTAGCCATATTGTATTTTGTTCCTGAACCACCGACATTGGCAAGCTTAAGTTCGTTCGCCATTTACGAAGAAGAAGAAGTATCTTGTTCGACGAATATTTCTTATCTGGCTATTGAAAAATCAGCCCTTAGAGTTGTAAAACGTACAGAATCGATTCTCTTTTACATCTTTAGCTTTATTGTAGTACACTATTAAACCGAAACACTAGAGAAAAGTGCTGTATAAAATACAGCCTTCATCTGTAGATTTGATTTTTCTAAAACTTTCATAGGGTTTATAGCTCGATATCATTTATTTCAAGACTGAAATATAGCTAAGGCCTCTATAGACCAGGAGGCCGATTCTCGCATGATCGAAAAAAGTTCACACACGTAAAAAAGTTCACCATTCGATTTTTTTTCGAAGGAAACAAGGCTTGTGTATTCTCACACCTTCACAGTCGAACTAATTCGATCGAACGTCACACGAACATTTCGATTGCTGGAGACCAATAGATTTCGAAATTCGTATACGAACTATTGAGGTTCTAATCGGGCAAAATGATTACCTAACCTAAAATTGAGAAAATTTTCATTGACTTTGAATGATTTTTATCCGGCTTGAAATAAAGAAGGTTTCCTGTATGTCTAATATATAATGTTTTTTTGCCCTCTATTATATCATGTTTGGCTAAACCGATTTTGATGTGGTTTTAAGAAGAGTACTTCTGCGTTTTAGAGAAGTTTCGAGTATATGAATTGACTTACAAAAAAGAGGATCTCCGTTTCTACGGCATGCCTAGGCCGTGGTCTCTCCCGACTTACTACTTTCAAAGGAAAATCGCTTGCATACAAGACACAACACAGGCGTCAGTTCAAACAAAAGTCGACACAAGGTGCAAGCGATTTTAGCTCTTAAGGTGGTTAGGCAGCAGTGACCTCGATAGGACTTAATATTATGTTAAGAGCTGTGCAATCCTGGATACT
The DNA here is from genome assembly GCA_963924145.1 of Pyrausta purpuralis. Taxonomy (NCBI): domain Eukaryota; kingdom Metazoa; phylum Arthropoda; class Insecta; order Lepidoptera; family Crambidae; genus Pyrausta; species Pyrausta purpuralis. Next base: position 30,780,921 of record OZ001643.1, read on the forward strand.
ATCTAGAGACAAAGTACTTGACAAATCGAATCTTACGAGCCCAACTCGTTGGGGGTTTGTTGTCTTATTACGGAGTACCTTTGGTCACCTTCAGCTTCATTCGCAGACCCTGATTTTATATTTTGACTCTGTTTCAAGGTCATGATCATGGATTGCTCCTATGTATTGAAATCAATCCTGAATTTAAATTTCCTAATGTCAGCGACTAAGGAAGATTAAACAGTATAAATAAATAAATTTCATACAAATAAAAAATACCAATTTAGCAAGTGGTTTTATTTTCTTAATACATCAGTCAAAACACAAAACATTCAAGAAGCAATAACATGATTGTTAAAAAACAATTCAAAGCCATTGGTTATATTAACCAGGAAAGTTTCCATCCTTGAATCCAATGCCCTTACATTTCTAACTAATCATTTATTTTGTTGTGAAATGCATGCGGTTGTGTTCCCAGGAGTATTTGAAATCCCTTCATTTGGTGCTCTTTCCTTTTTGATTATTATAATTTGTTCTGCCGCTCAATTCTGTAAAAAACAATAACCATCATAAATATCACAGAAAGTTACCTACTACACACAAAATAAAAACAAAACTTGAACACCATCATTGTTTTTTTAGCTCAGTATCTCTTTTCTGGGATAATAATGATTACTGTAGATACTTGTAGGTGAAATCCATAAACTATGTTTGAACACATTAAAAGCACTCATAGAACAGATTACTAAAATTTACTATTTGTTTATAATAAGGTAACTATAGGCAATACTATAACACACATAGATTTAGGTTATAAATGGAAAATATGATGGTTTTATTAATTAATGATGACAATAAACCTATCATTATGTGTCTAGTTAATTAGGTACTTACCTAGATACCAGAGAATTAAGGTATTCAAGTATTCCCATGTATTTTAATCAGTCTTCTATCGCATTAGATTGGCAATATTCTCTCTGCTACAACATAATCCAGACTATCTGTAAATAAAAATAGTATGTTTTGTAAGAACACTACTTATCTACAAAGGCTATTAAAAACTTTATCTGGGCTCCACAAGGTTCACTAATATTTGTGATGTTAATTAACTGCACCTATTACTTCTATAGAATTATTCTAAGCCTCTCTCTTGTAGTTAAGTAAATAGAAAAACATGTTATTAAACAAACAGCGTCGTACCAACCTTAGAAAATATCTAGTTTTTGTTTGTATTTAGCATCGTAATTCTTACTATAGGCAAAAGTTGAGAATACAAATAAATTTCACTCACTGAAAAATCGATATTTGCAACAATTTTGACACACACACACACGCACACATTGTCATTTAGGGCCATAGAGAAAGGTAATATGGCGCGTCGCTGCGTTTCATTTCATGCTATGCATGAATAATGAAATTTTAATAATTGATCTACCGTTATTATATTTTTTAACAATATGTTTATTTTCGTGAATATGTACATCAAATTAAACAAACAAATAGATTTCTTGTTTAATTTTACGAAAAATATTTTTTTTAGATGGACTTTATTTCGGCGTTTTTAAAAACGCCCGCACGATCTCTGAAATGGAACGTTGTAATGAAATTCGAACGTGAAATGTTCTATCGGTGCATGAGAATAGCAGTTTAATGTATCACTCGAACTTTTACAATAGAACTGTGAACTTCGTATACGAATTACCACACGGAAAAAGTACTACTTCACGAGAATTGGCCCCCAGCTAGAACACGGCGCATATTCCTTTATCAAACCCTAATTGAACTTTAGGCGGTATCCCGTTAACTAAAATGCTAATGTACTAGTTGGGTAGTAAATGGCACTAAACCCATCGTGTGCGAGTCCAACACGCACTTGGCTGTTTTTTTTTTGCCACACTGTTCAAGAACGTAGTGATTACTTACCTGCTCAATGCACTTTTCTTGCGTCCGGGCAGGTTAGTTCTGGGGCTTAGAGTCTAAGCCTTAGACATAATATGTATCACATAAATATGTAAATATATAAATATAAATATGCACCAGACAGCACACCAATTGTCGTGGTTTCCTATTCAAGAGTTTTTTCCTTGTGCTACGAATACCAGACAGCGATTAAGACGAGGGCGTCTCCCCAAATACTTAAAATACATATAAACACCCATGACTTAGGTTCAAATGATCGTGCTCAGCACACAAATATTTGCCCCTTGCGGGATTCGAATCGAACCCGCGACGGCCGGCATAATAGTCAGGAGTGCTAACCACTACACCAAACGCGTCGTCAATCATACATCAACATAATCAAAGAAAACAATCAATCTTATGACTTAAGACCTTTACGAACAATATACTTTTATATTATTTTCCTTATATCACATTGAAATTACATAGTTATTAATTATTATCCTAATTTTAATGCTTCAACACCCGAGCGGTTGCAGGCAACCGCACAACAATAGAATTTGCATTGTGTCTCGTTCACATACGCTTGAGGGATTAAAGGATAATATGTTCTGAATATATTACAATACTAAACTTGATCTACGAAGGAGGCTGTGGTTGCATGTGCTCATACTGAATGTTATCTTCGTCATATTGTAACCGACTTTGAGGATGAGCGACGATGAACACCGGAGATTTCACTTTCCTCTGCATTGGGGAGGGTGGGGAGTATCGTCTAGGTTGAGACGAACTACTTTGCATTTTAGCGCGAAACATCAGGTTATCTATTTCATGCATAGTGACGTCACGTTGGTGTTCGTCCAATTTCCTCAATTTCTTCGCAAGAAGCTGACCGTAAAGATCATATTCGTCCATTTCACTTTTTTCCGCATTGTTTTTAACAAACTTTGGTGTTTCAATTTTTTTCTTCGAAAAAAACTCCGGATTTTGTTTAACACTGTTTGGGTTCGGTGTCGGAATGGATGTGGTTTTATATTGCCTCCCATCAACTGCGTTGATCTTTTCATTGTTTGAAACAGCTCTGTTGTGGTCGATCACCGGCTGTGCGTTGTATGCTGATTCAAAGAACTGAAACAAATAGTAAGCAACTTTAATTTTTCCGATAGCTAAGCTAAAAATGTGTTTTTATGTGTACCTTAATGTTATGTTTATAATAAAGCCAAGATGAGAACTTTTAATAATCTTGCTGATTATTAAAGTAAAGATAATTCGATTAAAGTAAAGGCTTAAGGTAATTCGATTGCGTGAGAAAACTTTTACACTTAAGTGGATGATCCATGTAACTATAGGTGCTAATTGCATCCAACTATTTTTGTTTTAATTTAAGGACATCAATATCCAACTTCTTAGTGTTCCACACTTCCACTAAACCTCACAAGTTCATAAAAAACTTAAATCTACACAATTGGACGGGCGCTACTGACGCACATTACATTTGTCTCAGCGTCCTTATTCGGTATCGGTTGGCCTAACATTTGCCATTGTTCGGGCCAATATTCAAAACTTTGTAAGGTTAATTTGCAAAGTTATCGTTTAGTTTTAAGCGTAATCATTGATTGATTTAGATTTTTAATTAGTTTCAAAGTAGAATACATAAAAATTATAATTACTTACCTCAGTTTGCAAATGATTTGTACTATCACATTCATATTTCCCGCCAAGAAAACTTTCCATCAGTGGATACGCAAACCAAGTTGTATGATAGCCTTCCTGACTTTTCTTTTTATTAAGATGCATCCTAAAAGATGTCATTAGTGACTCTTTCTTCTTTTTGAGATCAGGTATTGAGCAATTTATACTCAAAGATAATTGTATCCGAAGCCATGCATCCGTAACTTCGCTTCGATTTCTGTGCAAAGGATGTTTTGGATCCCAAAGTAGTTGTTCCTTTTTGTAAAGTTCTAAAAATTCAAGTACGTTATCGTTATTCCACGACATTTTCTATTTATAGAACTCGTTTCACCTGAGTTTCACAGAAACAACTACGCGTCCACACGCCTATGTGTGCGGTGTAGAACTGAGTCCAACAGCCAATCAGATGCAGCCGTCTATCCAATGTTTGTTTATGAGTGTGTTGGCCTCGGTCCACAAATTACCCGATCGATGTTCGCCATACCCACGTAATGTTGGCCAGTTGGCTTACTGCGAAGTGCGACTCGATTTGGAATTTGGCGACCAACCAACTATGTTTGTGGTTTGATTTTAACCACATATTTGGCATACCATGAGGATCGTCTAACTTTGTGCCTCCTTTGTGATTGTTAATATAAATTAATAAAGCTTCATTAAGTTGAAGGCGTTTCGTAACTTTTAACTTTTATTGTGTTTTAAAAGTTGTATTACCGTGTATAAGGTGGTAATAATGTTCAGTTAAACTACATTATGAAGCGCCCTAACCAATATCTTGTTCTCACTTCTCGCTAGCCCATGTTGTAAACCTAATTTTGGCGTGCTCCCTTTACTCGCGCTTTCATTTTTATTAAACGTTTGTGCCTACATTGTTAATTTGTTATTCATGTTATCCCCCCCCCTCCCCCCCAAATTGAAAAAAAAAATTGCACTCCGGGAGTGCCGGCAGAAGTGAAAACTTGAATATCAACGTTGTGCATTTTTGATTTTTTGGAATAGTTAGGGAATAATTTTGAATGAATTGCTCTTATTATATCAATATAAAAGTACTATCATTTTTGTGATAGAATACAATAATAATAATAATAATAATAATAATAATAATAATAATAATAATAATAATAATAATAATAATAATAATATATTTTTATAGAATACAATATTTATTTATTGCGCTATCGTACACAAACATTACAATTGGGTGCCCACGACACAGGAATTTCCTAGTGTGGGGCCCACAGTTAATTGCTCCATGTATTGTTGTTGGCATAACGTGATTTGCACTGTGTAACATCCACTTCTTAAATCTTCTACATAATATCTTTTGTAATATGTAATAACAATAACAATAATTTATATTATATTAAATTACATTAAAAAGTTTATCTCTCAGAAAAATCAACTTACATCCATAATTTCGCCAACCGTCTTACGGTTTTTCGATCAGCCCACGTGTCCTGACGCGAGTTTCACATTTTTCCCCCATCCCACAAGAGTGCTCAACGCCGCTAAAGAAGTTTTCACTTCAAAAACTGCAGCATGTCTATTGGTCAACTCAGTCTGTTTAGTTCCTAATCCTGCCAATTATTATTCTTATATTATTCTTAGGTAGCTTATCCTCACATTTAATTTTTCATCTAGTTAGTGGTACTAAGTTCAAATTTTGCGCTTGAATGAAACTAGAAAATGAATGCATGCATACAGAATATTTATATTTGAAAATACTTACCTTTGGAAAATACATAATGGACATAAGTTAATTTAATATTCAGCACCGAAAAATGCTTTGCCTCAGGTTCCTAAATCGATAAAGTCCATTTGGATCTTGGAGCTCCTGATGGTAGATTCTCGTGCAGGTCGAAAAAATATACGAAAAATTTTTAAAATTTAATTGCCTTTAATAATCTGACTAAGGCTCTAATTTACTAACGTCAGTTATGTAAGTTTCGTCCAATACAATACAAACGGCTTATTTGAAAACGTCACCACTATGGCAGCAATCATGTATAAATGACATTTTAAAGTCGTTCGATTTTTAAGTCTCGTCTAACTAATGTAGGTAAAATAGACACAAAATTACCTTCCTTGAATAACGCCATGCACGCATGCATAAGGAATTAGTATAAAACGATCGATTTTAATATGATATATGAAACATAAATGATAGCTAAAAATAGGTGAACGTGCTGCTCTATTCGACGAATATTCCTTATCTGACGTTGGTAAAATCAGGCCTAATAAGTCAGATTTTTGAAGATCTTAACTATTTTTTTTGTTAATTATTTATTGCCGCTATCTTAAAACGACTGCACCGATTATAATGAAACTTAAACTATTACAAATTTATGATGAAATTAGTTAAGGGGTCTTTTTAATCGTTTATAACTCTCGAGGTTATAGACCGAAAGCAGTAATTGCTACATCAACTTTAGGGTAATTAGATAAAAAAGTTATGTTAATGGTTTCGTTTTAGTAAAATTTTAAAATTAATTGTGTTATTTTTTAAAGTTCTAGAATAAATGGAGCCTGCCTCCTCTTGGTTTTTAGGGTCCCGTAGCCGAATAGCAAAAACGGAACCTATATAGTTTCGTTATGTCTGCCTGTCTGTCCATCCGTATATCACAGCCACATCTGAAACTGTTGGTATTACACAGTTTGGAGTCGGACTCACGCACTGAGGGTTCCGTGCCAATTTTAACTGATTAGGGATTTAGCTAAATAAAATACCACAATATTTAGTTGGCAGCAAATATAACTTTGTTTTTCACAGTGTTTGTATGAAGAACAAAGTAATATTTGCGGTTGTTGAAAATGTGCTATATCTCAAAAAGTACTTGTTTGATTGAGCCCAAACCAATTTTCGTTGAAAGTATTTGTGAACATACAACTTTTTGGGAGCGTCTATTGTTTCCCCCCTCCCCTCCTCCATGACTTCTAAATAGTATTTACTATTTGAGATAAATATTATATAAATATTTACACGGTTTCAATAACCGCAAACAGAACTTTGTTATATTTGCAATAAAACAAATTTGTATTTGCTGTAATCAAAATATTGTGCTATATTTTGGCTAAATGGAAGTAATTGGATCTCCAATTCAGTTAAAGTTGGCACGGAACCCTTAATGTGCGAGTCCGACTCGCACTTGGCCGGTTTTATTTAGTATCAGCAGCACGCAGTACAAGATTATCCTGCATGACAGTGACAGTATCATATTTTTTTCTCTTTTGGATTCATTCTTATTTGTATAGCTTGGTCTCCCTCTCCTCTTGTTTCTTTCTCGCCACTTCGTCACTCTAGTCATTTCATTCATTCATTCACACACACATTCACATTACAATCACTCTTTACTAATCTGTGTTACAATCATTATCTGTCAAACTTGTTTACTTTTGCTGTCGTAACGTCACCTTAATTAGTTAGTTTTTATTTTATTACTTTTGCTTTCCTAAGTTTTTTTAAGCAAGCATTTCATTGCCCACGAGATTGAAGAGTATATTTATTTAAAACAATAAACTTTCGATCGTGGTCGCAGGGGCAAGTGTTTTATCAATCGTCATTCCGCGGTTCAGCTATTCTCTCTCCCTCTCTCATCAAATTTATCAAATTCAGTCATTCGCTTACTGCGACCGACGGAGAGTGCAAGTTTTACTTTGTTTTATTTAATTAAGGACTTGACCTTTTTGATTACATAGAAAGAAAGAATTCAACATACATCAGCGTTTGAAAGTGTAATTGACTACCTACATTTACTACGTTGAAGATCTAGAAGAAAGTTTATAAAAAGGTATGCATGACTTTACAAGCGGAATTATCAATTATCATTATCAATAATCGTAGATTATGAAAGACACTCAATGTGACCCATAACGCAAAGATATCCCTCCATTCGCGAGAGTTCCTTTGTTTTTTTGTGTCGCCTTTTGTTATATTTTAGTAGTATACTATTCCTGTCTTATAGTTGATTTTTTTGCTAAACTTTCTATCAGTGATGCAATCAGACCTTTTTAAATCTATAAATAGCTCCCTCAATTAATGAAGTTGCAGTTAGGATTGAAGTGGACTATAATTATTATGCATAGCACCTACCTATCTAAATCTATTATTTTTTGTGAGATGTTTTTTTACTAATCTAGGGTAATTTGAGATATTGTCAATAAGCAGGTACTTTTAAACATCACAATAGAAGGCATTGGTAAAACTTTATAATAGTGCAGTCATACAAAGGTGGTTCTACAGGTGTTCTAACAAATTTTATAAAAGTATATATAACTTAAAAATAATGATATTATTAAGGCATAGAACTTATATGGAAGGTGTAGAGGTATGTTATATCATAGTTTTTACTGTATTTAACCTTGTACCATCCTTTCGCTTAAAATTTTTCTACCTGCATTTATCTACAACCTACATAGATAGCATTTCTTTGAGATTCAAAGTTAAAAATGGTTCTCTAAAATATGTTTTAATCCCTCAAGTGAATGTGAACAAGACAATAGAAATTTTATTGTTATCCAATTGCATGCAACCGCTCGGGTGTTGAAGCGTTAAGAGATAGGGATGAAATAAGAATATTGTCCTTATTCAGATTCTTCCATTTAAGTGGTAAGTACCTACTTACTGGGTACTTTTTAATTGTCCAATACAATCTTCTTAGAACTCATTCTTAGAGCTGAACTGTATTACTTGTTACCCATGCTTTTCATGTTTATCCACTTTATTCACTTTGATTATTAGGAGTGTGGTTTGTTGTAGATGGCCACAGAAGTAAGTGTTCCCCCAACCATGCCGCAGCTGCAGTCCATCCAGAAAGCAATGGCTCTACCCTCCGTGGGGGCGGCCGTCGGGCAAGTTGGTGCTTTTTACTCAAAAGTCAAAGGTATGTCAAGCAAATTAGTGAGGTTCAATATAACTGCATTATAATTTTGAAGTGCTCTATAATAGTGTTTTAAAGTCTATTTTTTCAAATTTAAGATCATACATATTGTAAAATCTCACTTTATTCACCTACCCTCTAAATAGATGTTCACTTTTTCAATTCAGTACCTCCTTGTGTTTAAAGAAGTTTATTTCTCATAAGAACTTATATCTAAGGGATACATAGTTCGCTTAAAATGAGATATGCTTATATTACTATAAATTAATAGTTTATTTGGTGCAGCGCAGCTACATCACTTATTTTAATATGTAGTTTATAAAATGTACTTATTAAACGGTATGCAAAATGTATTTAATCAATCAAAATTTCGTTTAGTTTAGCAGCACATCATCACACATATTATTCCCAAACCATTCACAAATAATGACAAAATTAAGGTACTTATAGAAAATAAATGCATTCATCATTATTTTGTGTGTAACGAAGATGACAAATGAACTGAGTGCGAGCAAAAACAGGTTGCGTGGTCGGCCGCCACGACGCGACGAGCTCAGTAGGTAGTTATTAAGCTTCGTAGTTCGTCCAACGATGACAACAAGCACATAGACTGAACGGAGTCGCCCTGTCTTTTTTTTATTTCTGACTTTTTAAAAAAAAAAATGAGGTTTTCATTATTACTCAAGAAAATTACTTTTTGTGTATTTTATATGAGTTAGTTTTTGTGTATTTATTTTAAATAATAATATTTTATTTTAAATAGTTTTTATTTTAATTAATGAAAAATTAAAAACAGTTCTACAATAAACACGCAGCGCACCTCACATACATACATATATTAAGCACACCACGCATTCACTGCAAAATTATAATAATAATGATAATAAGAGTACTTTTATGTTCTCCTTTTGTTTTTAATCAGCATAGATGTCGTATAATATGATAATTTATAAATTTCTTGGACTTTTTCCAATTATGATAAAAATCATGTTATCAAACTGTTAACTCATGACTGACATAACTGTCAAATCATGTTATGTTGGTTTTAAGTTTTATTGGACTCCACACAAAAAATATGACACAGGTACTTAACAGAAATACTAATTGAGACCACAACAGACAACCTTTGAGAAGCAAGTTAAGACTAGTTTTCATGCATTCTTTGGCTCAAGTTTTCAAGTGACTGTAACAGATCAAGCCTATTATTATTTTTTCACTTTTTGCAAAACAAACACTTAAATTAATTACTACTAATGCTATTATTAATGACTATTTTATTATGTTACAAAATTAAATTATAGCATACAATTTTCACGTACCTAGGTGCACATTCCCTCCTCGAGTGGGCACTCTCCACAGCTGAAGCTAGCGTGACCCTCGCAGCCACCACAGCGGCGCCCTACGTGGCCGCGCCCCTGGCGGCCGGAGACGCCAAGATAGCCGCTGCCATCGACGAGCTGGAACGCCGGGTGCCGCTTGTGACTGAGCAGCCGAAGGTCATCGTCGAGACCACCAAGCAGGCTGTGCTGTCTAGAATCTCTCCACATGTCAACAAGGTAAGTTTCTGTGTAACGACGCCACCGGTGTGGTTGGATTATATCTTCTGTGCCATGACAGTCGGAGGTCATCATCGAGACCACCAAGCAGGCTACACTGTCTAGAACCTGAACATGTCAATAAGGTCAGTACTGATCTTATTGACGTGCATTTCTTCTGTATTTTTTTGTTATCTGCCTTAAGTATACACAGGATATTACTAAGCTTCTAGTGCTTATCAGGGTGATGTTCCTTTTTAACTAAAATGGTAATATAGGATGAGAATAGAAATTAGCATAGATGGACAGACGACCTTGTAAAGATCGCAGGTCATACTCGATGCAGACCGCTTGTGCAGCGACTGCGCTGGGGGAGGCTTATGTTCAGCAGTGGACGTCATTTAGCTGATAATGATGATGATGATGATACTAAGGATTTGTTTAACGTTTTTAAACTTAGATAAGTTTAATATTTAAAGGCGATTTCAAACTTACTAAACAATAGTACAGAACCCTGAATGCGCTTACTCAGTTTTCAATTTTATATTTAACCTTTCGGAAAGGTTGCCCAGCGCACCTGTCGGGATGTGCGGGTCTTGATAATTAGAAGCACCACAGCTTACCTTTATTAATCTACCTACAATGACTAATCCAGTCTTTAACTGACCTTGTTACACTTTATTATCTACACTAATATAGATTTGAATAGTTATTGAAAAGCGGTACCCAGATTCTACCAATAAAGTATTTTACACTAAATTTTAACTCATACATAAGCCTACTTATCCTAAATAACAATAAGGTTCTTTTTTGAGTAACTGATTTAACATAGGAAATAAATGAGCACTAACTTTAAAAACAACAGGATGTTTTTATTCATTTACGTAAAACATTTTTTGCCCTGTAACTACGTGTATGAAAACCTTCAAATTATTGTGCAATGGAACATACTAGGCGCATAATTAAAATGATTCATTCAAAGTACAAATTCTGGGCTGAAGTGTCACGATTTATCTCTGCATAGGAATCAAAGGTCGTCACTTTAGAAACATCGTGAACAAGAACCGGATATTAGTTATTATCGACAGTACACGCAGACAGGAAGTGGTGGCGCGCTGACGAACGGTTCAATGTATCGCAACATCCACAGTTGCAATAATTTAATGTCTGTCTAGTCGAGAATATTGTGAAGGTCGAAATAGTTAAAAAAGTTGTTGAGATAGTTTTTTTTGGAATTCAACACTATCATGTCGTTTTGTAGGTCACTCCTTTAACGAGAGTGATAGTAATAACTATTTGAAGAGTCCCAGAGTTGAACACATCCAGCAAGTTTAAAACGCACTTAAATCGGTTCAGCAATTGGTTGGTCTTTAACGGGTAACGAAGAAATTTTCACAGCTTACATTTCCATTATTATGTTATAATACCTACTCTGAATAGGTAAGGTAAATACTTTGAAATATTTTCTTTAGTTACGAGTTTTTGAAAACAAAATTAACATACAAATAATTAAGTTGGTACGGACAACAGTACGTCAAGTAAACCTTGCGGTATCTTATGCAGTTGTAATAATGGCTAATTTGCAACAAAAGTGGGTAACTTGATGTGCTGGTGACTGTACATAACTAAAGTATCAACTGAATGCATCTGGATTAACATAACCAAATATAGCCGTGACCTCATCGCAACATGGAAAGATGCGCTTGCAACAATATCCACGATTTAAATAATATGCATCTGCTGGCAATCTGCCATGACAACTTTTTAGGGTCAGTGACATTTGTGTATAAACACTTTCCCTCTTTGTAAACGTTAGCTAAATTGAATTAAGAGTGCATTTTTTTATGACTCATCATCATAAGCCGTACCATACGCAATATTACGCAGCTTCTATTGCAATTGCAAGTTAAAGCAAAGTGGGACATCGCGATCGCGAATTCGTCCGTGCGGTAGTTTTTACGTGTTATTTGATTTTTAGGTAAAACTCGAATCACCATACGAAATTAGTTCGAATGACGTGAGCAAATAAGATGACTATTATTTGATGCTTATTGTTTTGTAACACTTGCAGATCTACTATATGACAAGGGCAGACAATTGCGACCTTTACTTTTGCCTGCTATGCATATTTCTGTCATCTTACTCTTTATACTAAGTAAACACCTTTCTGCATTTTTATATGGATTTAATAAGACCTTGGGACTAATAATATAGTATCTGTGCCTTGAAAGTGTTTGCCTTATAATAATGTTACTATAAAAGTTCTACTATTATGTTGACACACTAGTGGTTAAATATATCCACGCGATATATATGACGCGATGGTTAAATGCACTGTGCATTTACACATGAGTACATGTCTGGAATGCTGAGCGGATTTCAACATTCATGTATAATTAATATAAAATTTAATTGAGCATCGAAAAGTTAATGGAAGGTATGCTGGCCTAGTTTCTGGACTAGTTGTTACCGGCACTTCTAGTTATGGAGTTGGTTCCCCAACTAGCACAAAACCGTTGCTTAAGAGCTTTGGAGCCAATCCGATTATTACCAAAGGCGCCAAGCTTTAGCGCCAAAGCGTGCACTGCAGACCTAATGCAGCCGTTTTGCAGCCAAATAGGCACAACTTTTTGTAACCTGCAGTTCCATTAGAACTTCAAGCTAGTGGCATACAAGGGCTGCAGGAGTTGCAACGAATAATTATTACCACACTCAAGCTCTTGTGGAGCTTATTGAATGAATAACAGGTTTGTGTGAACGGATTAGATCACTTATCATTCACCTTGTCTCTCATTTATTAAATCTTACAGCTGTTATTTGTCAGACATTACAGAATGTAAATAAATAATTAAGTAAAGTGAAGTAAGTATTTTTGAGCTATATTTCGTATTATATGCAAGTGGCTAAAAACGCAGATCAGTTTATCGTGCAAATAGTTGATATTGATAGAGTATTTTTTACGCGCCTCAATAATTATCTCATAATATCCTAAAGTATGTAAAATTTCATTATACAAATAATATTATGTCACATACCTACACAATATAAAAATTACATACTTGACTACATTTGCATTTTGTAAGTTTCTGGTTCTATATTTAGTGATATTTTACTACAAATTGCGATAAAATCCTATAAAATTCTCAAATACTGATATAAATATTGTCCTGTAAACATGGCGTTTATGAGAAGCAGCTTTGAGTTGCAACTTCAACCTCAATACTTCCTCTCTGCGCGTTAAAGCGTTAAGTTTCACTCTTCTGAAGGTCCAAGTAATAACTGGACCACTAATGCAGTTCAAGCCTTTACAATAACTTTTATTCCATACTTACTGCAGCTATGGAACTTCATTAATGGTTACTTGATTAGAGATCCGTAAAACTCGTTGCAAACCCTAAAATACGATGATCGTTTGCAGCTGCTTCTATTGTAAAGCCTTAATGCCACAATAAATAACACAGTTGATCAAATTGCTACTTAAATCTGCGCAAAAGTGCAAATAACTTCTGCAATGAAACTTTCAGTGGCAGAACAGTGATAAATATATCTTTTTTACAGTTCCGTCAAAAAGTCTGCAATTACAGTCTTTATGCAGTTATGAAGCGTACAACAGCGGCACTAGAAGCTTTTTAGCAGCTTTGAGCTGTAACATACATGTTTAACCTCTCTTTTCGTAATTTAACTGTCCGCGTATGCACGCATAGTTATCGTGCATGGCGGTGAGGCGTGGAGTCTATCGCAGTCTTTTGCATTGACCAGTTCCGGATGATACGATCATTTCTTTTGTGTAATATTTGGTAGCCATTAACACAACACAATTACTGCTATCAAATAAATACCAACGTGTCCGACAAAACGTGTTTGCTATTCTTGTACGTGGCTGGTTGGCGTGGCATTATTATCGGTTTCACTCGTATGTCGTCGGAATGCGCATAATGGCCGACCGCCACAGATTATAAAAACATTGTCTATGGCCGCCGCAATAAAGCCAAACCAAACTTTTTTTATTTTATATTATTTAATACACATCGATAATATTATTTATAATAAAATGTTGTGTTACTTATATTTTATTGTTAATTTTGTGATATATATTTCTTATGGGTGTATAATTCATTTTCAAATTATTACCACCCACTAAGGCACCCGCTGAAAATCAGCGTCGTGGTATGCGTCCCGCTGCCACGACTTATGCTGAGCGGGTGCCTTTTTGACTCAAGTCGCCTGCTTTTGTATTATTAATATAATTGATGTAATTTTATTTGAGTCAAATAAATGCATTTTTCTTTCTTTTAAAGCTAGAGCAGTAAATGGGTTGTAAAATGAGCTCTTGTAAAGCCTAGAGTGGCACTTGGTTCAGCTTCTGCTACCCCTAGTGATATTTACAGCTATGGGCAGTAACGTAAGCAATAGTGGAACATAAAACCACTTTCTGAACCCCTAAAGTGCTACTGTACAGCTGCGAGTTGCAAAATAGGCTTATTAATATTTCCACTAATGTGCTAGTTGGGTCGTGACTTCTTAGGTTAAGTTAAGAATGGTTTAGAATGTTTTTAACACTCAGTGTCATATTTTATATTCATAAGATGAAATAAGAAAAAATTTTATGCGCACGAACGGGACTTGAATCAGCAACTTTTTGGTCCGGTTAGCCAAGAAGTTGCTGGTTCAAGTCCCGCCCGTGCACAAATGTTTGGTTTTTTATTTCATCTTTAAATTAAGTTAACTCGAGAATATTACTGATTTGTGAACTAGCCTACGTATGTAGAACTAAGGTAACGGACATAGCCTTGAGAATCAGTAAGCTCAAGTGGCAATGGGCAGGACACATAGCGCGAAGAACTGATGGCCGTTGGGGCAGGATAGTTCTAGATTGGAGACCCTTCGACCAAAGCGTAGCGTAGGACGTCCACCACAAAGATGGACGGACGACCTTAAAAAGATCGCAGGATCAAACTGGATGCAGACCGCTAGTGATCAGTCGCTGTGGAAAGCCGTGTGGGAGGCCTATGTTCAGCAGTGGACGTCCTTTGGCTGAGAATGATGATGATGATGATGATGTGAACTAGCCTAACTCACGACACGGTACTGTTAGCCCACTATAGGTAGCCTGCAAAGCAAACATTTTGTTTATGAAAAAGTCAGGATTTGTCGCTTTCAACCCAAAATTGACAGAGACAATGATAATTTAATCCAGAACTAAGATAATCCTCTTGACTTTCGGAAGCCAGCGTTGATCTTCAGGGTATCCTCATTTCTCCCATAGTAGTTTCTACACTATCTAAAGTTGGCCAGCATATCAACATTAAAAAAAACTCATGATGTCACAGTTTAATACATGTTATCAGTGCTAATGACATATGCAGCGTGCTTGATATAAACTCGCTTCAGGATCTGTGAGTCGCCAGGCTGATAAGATACTAGTATCAAATATGATGGTATTTTTTTTAGATAGCGATTGGACGCTGAACCGGAATGGGAAAAAACCTTGGTCGACGATTTTATACTGTCTACTTGTAGATCGATTGCGCTTAGTAGCTTGATATTGTGTAATCAAACAAATAAATAAGTACAGTGATATGATCATATTCAACAATTTCATCATATATTGTGCTGACTAGCGTTTACGATGAGGATGCGCGGTGCAATGAATCAAGGAATGACCGGAGTGCTTCTTAAATTTTTAGGCGATTACAGCCATTTTAAAACAAGCTTGCTTAAAAATATAAATAAAAACCGGCCAAGTGCGAGTCGGACTCGCGCACTGAGGGTTCCGTGCCAACTTTAACTTTATTTTTAGGTTCCAGTGACTTCCACTTAACTAAAATACCGTAATACATATAATGTTGACAGCAAATATTCATAGTTTGCATGACGGTCAAAGTTAATTTTGCGGTTCTTGTAAATGTGCTATATCTTTAAAGCTATTAGTTCGATCTCGTTCAAACAATTTTCTTTGAAAGAATTTGAAAAGCACTACATAGTGATGCATTCAAAATTATCACTTGCTTCGTTCAAAAGTTTGAGGGCGGGACGCCCATTTTACTACTTTGAAAGCGTCTATCTCCCAAATGTAAGACTTTAAGAAAAATGGTTTTAAGAACCTCGATGTCATTTTAAGAGACCTATCAATAGACACCCCACATGCATAGGTTTTAGTTCTACGTTTGGTAGCCCCCCAACAATCAAACGTCCTTATTTTTTATTTTTTGTAAGGGGATCGTAAAGCGGGTAACAGGATACACCTACCTACTAAGTTTCATTTGTGTAATGCTTATAGTTTCTGAAATAAGTGGCTGTGTTTTATGGACGGACAGACAGACAGACAGATTTCACGAAAGTATAAAGCTTCCGTTTTTGCCATTCGGCTTCGGAACCCTAAAAAGAAGGCTATTTACATATCTCCACTAGACCGGTAATCTAAAAGTCTAAAAGTAATGCTAGGAAATGAATACAGGCCGCTTGCAATCGGTGGCTGTATAGAAAACCTTTTGGAGGCCTATGTTCAGCAGTGGGCGTCTTTGAGCTAATAATGATGATGTTCTTCACAGTTCTCTGAAGATTATCCTCGAAAGCTATCAATTCATCCTTCGCGTCGTTGTATCTTTTGTTTATGCGACCGAATTCATTTTAAGTATCTATACTTATAAAAGCTAAAGATTTTGTTTGTTTGAACACAGTAATCTCCGGAACTACTGGACCGATTGGAAAAAATGTTTTTGTGTTGGGTAGCTTATTAATCGAGAAAGAATTTAGGCTAAAACATCACACTGCGACGGAAGAGGAGGGAGCAAATCCAAAACGCGCGCACTCAGACGCTGGAGGACTCTTGACCCGGTCGGGTCAATGTACAAAAAGATATTTTCTATATTGTCTCGGGTCTGGGTGTTGTGGTACCACCGTTGTTTCCGATTTCCATAACACAAGTGCTTTAGCTACTTACTTTGGGATCAGAACAATGTATGTGATTGGTGTCCAATATTTTATTTATCTTATATATTAAATTCTCGTGTCACAATGTTTGTTCCCGTACTCTTCCTTATATGCGTATACAGTAGGTCTGAGAATCGGCTACTATCTATTTTTCATACCCCTAAGTGACAAGGGTTGTTCACCCCAATTATTATTTTTTAATTTTTGGACGATTTTTTTTTGTTTTTCTTTTTTTATAATTGGCATTAAAAAATACATACAACCCTAAATTTTTACTTTTTTATCACCAACCCCTATTTTTTATAGCCATTTTAGTAATTTGATCATTCTTCATCCCGCTCGTTAACTGATCCATTATAGTGTTTTTCGTAACTTTTAAAAATTACAAGGCTGGGCGAGACGGGGCCGGGGCGGGACATAGCTAGGGGCAAAGCAAAGTTCGCTGGGTCCGCTATTTTATTAATATTTTTATCTCTCTACCCCCAGGTATGCGTCGCCCGCGCAGCCGCCGAGCAACGCGTGCACTCGCTCAAGGAGCTGTCCTGGGCGAAGGCGAACGCTCTGCTGTCGACGGCGTACGGACAGAAGGCGGTTGTGGGGCTCGACACTGGCGCCTCGTACGCCATGCGGCTGCTCGACCAGTACCTGCCGCCCGTGGGCCCGCAGCCCGAACCCGCCGGTATGTAGTCACTTACTATTGGATGTGCCAATACTTCAATGCAACGCTGCACACTGGGGCGGCCTATATGAGACGAATGCGAAAAACTCATAATACTTTGAAATATGTGTATTTAAATTCTGTTTAGTTTGTAAGCTTAATTTATATTTTTTAAGTATAATTTGCGAAATATACGACTTTGCTTAGTAAATATCATAAAGAAATTAATTCCTAAAAAATAAAAACAATATGTAGGTATGAAAGTTAATTGAAAAAATCTGTTGTTTAAAAAACTGTTAAAAAAATCGCGCAACAGGCTTTCACTTTGGACTTTGGTTTTATGATACCGGAGGGTGGAACGTATTTATAACACTATTCATTTAAAAAGAACTTTGCGCAAAATCGAAATATCGCGAATCAAAATTTTTGTAATAACAAAATTAAAAAGACACGGTTATCTGTTCAGCTTATCAAAAAATCTACATTGTCTTAAGTGATACATCGAGTACATACCTCGGTCCTTATAAGACATGATCAATAATTTGAAAAATCTCTCAACAATACGAATTTGGAATTTCACAGTTCATCAGAATTTCTTCCTAACTGTGTGGATGACTAAACACTTGCACTTAAAGAGTCAATAGCTACTGATTAATAGCCAAGGTAACCGCTAACCTGACGACACAATATCCTCTAATTTTATAAACAAGCAACATTTTTTGTTATTATTACCCTCATTTAAAAATATCAGTTTTTCGCATCCGTCTCATATAGGCAACCCCAGTGTGCGCTGGTTCGGCGCGACACGACTAGATGGCGCAGTAGACGAAGTATGGAGACTGAACCGCGGTATGTAAGATTTAGACCGTTTGCACACTGCGATTTTTAGCATCGATACAGTCGCGATGCTAACGCGCGTTACTATTGATGCAGTCGCGATGCAGAAGCTGTATATTGACAAACTATGTTATGTATATCGGTGTACCAAAACTTTACTGCAAAAAAGTTACGGTACTGTAATGTATGTAACAATAATAACTAGGTGTGTTTGCACGCTAATGTCATCGTAATAAGTTCGAATTCCAAAGTAAAACATCTACAGGATGTAACAAAAAGGCGAATAATATTTAAGGGTATGAATGTATGTAATGTGAACATTAAGTAGTAAAAGTTTAAGTTAAAAATAAACAACTTTTTTCTATACTAAGTAAATAAATTAAACTATTAAAATTTTTATCGAAAGTCTTGACAACCCTGATTCGCGGTCATTCGTTAGCGAACCCCCGCCCGCAACCCTCGTCCGCCGCGCACAGACACCTAACAGCTGATATTTAAGGTTGTCACCGATAAGTTTTTGTTAAAACTTAAGCATCAATTTACTCAATAATTTATACTCGCACGAGTTTGTGGTTTTGCATAGGAACTACACATTTACTACGTCCTTTAAATTTCATTTCGCCTTTTTGTTACACCCTGTATATATGTTTACATGCCGACTAATCAAGCTTTAATCCTTCTTTTTACTGTATTGTCCCATGTGATGTCACAGAGCAGTTGCTTTTACTAGATTATGAAACCTCAAACTCCAAAATATCTACCAGCTACAAAAGCATCAATCAACATTAGTTTTTTGCTGCAACGAAGATGCATATCTTCGTTGCAGTGTCAGTCGTTGGATGAATAAATAGAAATATAATTCGTTGTTGCTACAAACATGTCTCGTTTTCTCTCAATCTTCATTGCTGACCCATTGCAAGTCATAGTTACGCAAATGCGCTTGACTTCATATCATACACTTCACGCGAGCTTATATTTGTTATCTGGGAGTTCATGATCGCAATTAACTACTGTTTATTATGTATAAGATAAGATTATTGGTTTGTGCGATTAGTTCGACATTTTCTTGATTCAGAGGTCGTGTCGCCACGTGCAGATTATGTTACTTAAAACGAAAAGTCATGATGACAAATTATCTCTGTCGAATAATCCCTCAAATATATTTTTATGCTAGCAGTTTTTATTTAACTCCGCCTGATGCTCAAAAAAAAGTTTAAGTGAGAGTAATACCTACTTACATGTTTACTTGAACTATTTCGTCACTGTACACTGCGCTGGCAGTCTCTTACAAATGAATGTATCTGTATCAGGCGCGGATCCAGCTCTCCAAAAAGGTTGTGGGCTTTCGTCACTGTACACTGCGCTGGCAGTCTCTTACAAATGAATGTATCTGTATCAGGCGCGGATCCAGCTCTCCAAAAAGGTTGTGGGCTTTCGTCACTGTACACTGCGCTGGCAGTCTCTTACAAATGAATGTATCTGTATCAGGCGCGGATCCAGCTCTCCAAAAAGGTTGTGGGCTCGCAATTTTTTTTCAGTTATGGGGGGATAACAAGAATTACAAATAAACAATAACGCGAGCGAAGCGAGCGCGCTTTAATTTGGTTCACGACGCGACACTCACAAAAGCAAGAAAATGATAAGAGCTAATAAGTGCGAAATGAGAACAAGGTATTTGCCTAGGACGCTTCATTATGTAGTAAAATTACAAAAAAATCAGGCACTGTGGGCATGCCCACAGTGCCTCCGCGACGCAACGGTGTCTCCGCGCCTGATCTGTATCGAAATTTTGTAAAGGATGGCCCAAACAGTGACATCCAAAATTTTTTTGGAAACCTTACATCCAGGGATATCCAAATATACCTTAAGTATGTTAGCCGAATTTTCGTAGTTTTCGAGATATTGTTTTCGCAAATTTTGTGAATTTTAAAACTAATAATTCCTCCAATTTTTATGGTGTTAAGTCGGTTTTTTGCATAGAAAAAAAGAATTAGGTTAGAATGGGTTTGATCGATCGTTTGTATGGGAACCTCTGTCGCCGGTGGGAGTTACCGCGCTGTTGCTGCAGTGTTTCAAGTACCAATCGAAAGAATCAACGCATCTATATTACAAACCAATCACAATTTCCGCTAGGCGCTCTGTGATTGGTGTCCTTAGTACTTGAAACCAACTACCAATCACAGAGCTGCTAGCGGTGAAACCACCAATCCTCATTCAGACATGTTCGTTCTTTTATGTCAAAATACTAGTGATGTGGTAAAAGTCGATTATTTCGGTTGATAAATTCAATAACCGGTGTAATGTTGTTTCGCAATATGAATCAACATGTAGGATTTAAGTTCGAGTTAATTTGGATAATTTTACAGCTCATTTGATGGCAGCAAAGTGTTTTATTATTGCTTTTCGGTAAAAACAATAGAATAAAAAATGGAGTTGCTAAACGTTACTTGAAATATAGTAACTAATACCCATAAACATTAGAGTAGTATCTAAAAATAATTTTATTAGTAGAATTGAATCATTCTATGTACAAAATATAAGTAATATTTCTCATATAAGACATATAAATTCCAATGGAAAGAAATGGTAATAAAAGTGTTTAAAGGTATTTGCATGGTCTACATTATTCAGGTATTATATCTGACAACGCTATTTATTTATTCATATTCTTATCTAATACTATAAAGCTGAAGAGTTTGTTTTGTATTGCATTGTATGTATTTGTTGTATGGTTAACGCGCTAATCTCAGGAACTACTGGACAGATTTAAAAAATATTTTTGGTGGGATGTCTCATTTATCGAGAAAGACCAAAACTTCACGCTGGGACGGGAGGGGAGAGAGCATACTCAAAACAATATGTATATTATAGTAACATAAAAAGACTTAAAATAATACTACTCAAACTTTTTTATTTTAAATTCTTTTATTTTGCCGAGTTATATTTTTATTGCAGGAATACGTTATTTTGGTTGCATGAATAAAAATATAATAAAGTTATTTTTTTTCAAATAGCTTCAGTAGTTCCTGAGATAAGCTCGTTCCAACATACAAACTCTTCAGCTTTATTATATTTATTTATTTATTATATTTCAAAATAATAATAAACATTACTTATTTTTGCAAATAATTATTGTTAAAATACATCAGTAGGGATATTACCATTTATCGATATTTTTACTGTGCTGTGAGTTACATCCCTAGTGATGCGTATGCAAGCGAACCAAGCAAATTGAACACGATACATTGCGTACTAACATAGCAGAATTGTTAGAAATATGCGTGGACTGTCATCAATGAATATTTTTTTTAAACTTGGTGCAACGAATCCGCTGTCATTTGAAATATCATAATTAAAAAGTGTTTTTTTGCAGATAATGTCGTAATAACTACATTTTATGACTCTCCGGTGAAAAGATACACTTCCTCTCTCATTTTGTATGACCTGGCTTCACGCTCTGCTAGTTATTATAGCACAAGACGGCATTTTTGTCAAAATATAATGCAACGCTCTTGTCACGCGACTGAAGTAGGAACGGCTCAATGCAGGCATATGCCTACAATGCTAGCCGCTGCCGTACTGACCGTGGCCATTCTAACTTTATTCATTTTTTCTATGGTTTTTTGTATTGCAGTATGATCGTTATAAATTAAATTTGCTTAGATAAAATTATGAGCTGGCTAAAACTACGACTAACAATAGTTTCATTTTTTTTAAAAAAAAAACACGTAAACCACCATAATTTAGCTATGATAAATATGGTATATTTGGACAGCCCTGAATGTAAAGAATCCAAAAAATTAAAATTGGACGTCTCTGTTTTGGCCACCCTGAATAAACGTGCTTAGGACGGAACAGCCTTAGCGGTAGACTTGGTACACTGCACACAAAAAGAAGGCAGTATTTTATCCATACTGCATCTTTTCAGCGGGTGAAGTAACCGCAGCCACGACGGATCCTACCCTCCACACCGTGCAGACGGTGGGCCGGCTCAGCGCGGTCGCCGCGCGCCGTGTTTGGGCCAACCTGGCTTATAAAGTCAACGAGTTGCGGGCCTCAGGTACTATTCAGCTCCTTGATCTTCTAAAATGAAAATGATTTATAGGATCTGCTAGAATCCGAGAGTCATCTTTAACATTTTCATTATTTAACTGTAACTCGAAAATGCCTAACTTTTGCCAACTTCATAACTTACCTTATTATTATTATATATTGTTGCATATAAATATTCTGATTTACCCATAGACAAAGAAAACAATTTCGCTCAATAGACACCATAACAGAGTATTATATTACAACAGAGCTCTTATATTTTCGACTAGCCGTTCTTGTCTCTCATGACAGCTTCAACTAAAACAAGAATATGAACGTGTAGTAGGGCCAGTTGTAAGTCTCGACACGGTTTTACCTGTCAAACACTAGGTGGCGCTATTAAAACACTGAGACAAAATTCGTGGTTTTCGTGTATTTATTACTTGAGAGGAATATTGAAATAAAACTAATAAAATATTGACTTTGCAATTACATGTTTGACGCCGATGATCATGAATGATCATGATAAAGAAGTGGTGAAATATCAAAAACTTGAGCTCCAGACTGTGGCCGCAGATGTCATACATTATCAAACTTAGTATGGTTTCTTCAGTACATAAAGCACCAGTTAGTCTAGTAACAGTACACTGACTTGCAGGCATAGAACTGGACGTGCGCCGCTACGTCACAGCACTGATGGCAGCGCTGCACCTAGCCAAGGTGACGAGCGAGCAGCAGCAAGCCGAGGCGGCCCCGGCCCCCGCCCCCGCCCCCGCCGAGCCCGCCCCGCGCGCGCCCCGCCCCGCCGCGCACGCCAGCCCCTCGGCCCCCTCCACGACCACGCAGGTCAAGACCACCCCCGAGGGAAAATCAGACATATCAGAACCAACAGAAAATAATACCCAGTAACTTTTATACTAAGCATATTAATCAGCCACACTGAAGATATACCGGCTGTATCTACTCTGTTATGGTTTTAGCATTTAAGATTGTATTTTATATTTAATGAATATCAAAGACTGTGAAACGAGTCTTATATTTTGATGAATTTTAATATTGTACGCGATATTGTGGAATTTATTATTATTATTATTGAAGCTTTTGGAAATATATTTAATGATCAATTGAAACAGCGTTTTCATTTATTTCACAATTTATTTTCAGTTAAAATCAATTCCAAAAGAGTGGTTAATCTAGTGTACATTTGTCTTGAAATTAGGCCTTCGTAGAGTTGTATAAAAGATCTATGGAAGCATTTTATGAAATCCGTGATGCCGGCTAGATATGAAAATTTGATATGGAAAATTTCATGGAACCAATGGTCATCATGCCTTAATTGATTTGATGCTATTCACTGGTCATTAACAGGAAGATATTGAAACTGTATCTAGTATCTACATATAAGCTTTTGACAAATTCGTACTAAAATCAACTGAGAATAAAAAATACACAATTGCCACTGATTTCTAATAAAACTAGTCAACATGGAATTATTGCAAGTCTGACATATTTATACAAATTTGGCACAGACATAACAACACATTTGAAACAAATTAATAGTTTTGAAATTAAACGAAAAGTTTATAAATGATATTATTATATGAGAATCAGTTGATTGGATAAGTAGATAAATGGAATAATTTGTGCATTTGACAAAGTTATCATAAAAATAAATTAAGTACGTAGTTGCCTTTGATCTTAATTAAAAATGCAGTTTCGCCCAAACTAAAATGCTCCTAAAACTAATAAGCTACACTCTAAATTATAATAAAACCTGGTTTGAAACCATACATTGCCTCTATATTGTTACAAAATATAGTTTAAAATATCGCAGATTTTTGTTAATTTGGGGGCTGTATTTCATAAATAATCGTGAACTCAACATAACAATTATACAGGTCTACACATAATACATTCATTTCGTATGTATGTCCACAATACATTTTGTTATAAACAGTACATTTTAATCAATTAAATTAATTTTAACAGTGATTCTTAGAGTGATCTTTACATTTTGCTGTAATTTACGAAATTCAGAAAAATAATCTTGAATAGGTTAATCACCTTTAACATCAAATCCTTGCGGGGAAACCAGAATTACCCACTAAAGTTCCTAAAATGAAAAGTAATGATGTGGAAAACAGTGACAATAGTCTAACAAAAACGACACTCTACCTCCCTTATTCATAATAACCCAAACAATCTTATGAACCTGTATTAACTATTACACTGTTTTGTCCCGTTCTTTCTTAGCGCTGTCATCATTTGACAGAAATTCTTTTTTAACGACTTCAAAAAAGGAGGAGGTTATCAATTCGACTGTATGTTTTTTTTTTATCGTTATTTTTTTTTGTATGTATGTTACCTCATATCTCAGTCGTTTGTCGACCGAATCGAAAAATTTTTTCACCTACTTAGAGGGTTTACCTTCTAGTTGGTCCCATTTTGGGATCTGATGATGGGATCTTGGTGTATTCGAGGGAAACCCTAAAATTTTAAAGGCACGCATAGTGTTTCTTTACTAGAATCTTAATGTTGACGTGTTGTTACGTCTGATAGTCAACATTTTATGGGGCTGAGCTGATGGTGGAACTCCTTAACGCCTAGGAGTTCAGTAATTATAATGACGAAACTTATGATAGGTAATTTGTAGCTTCGTAGAAAATAGAATCATAAGGTGCAACTCCCCCCCCCCCCCCTCTTATGTAATCACTAAAATAAAGAAATAAAATAAACTTTAAAAAAAAAGTAAAAACCGACTTCAAAACCAAAATGCACTAAAAAGTCTTAAATAAACTCTTCACCATTGAAAGGAAAGGAATCCGTTTTAGGCAAACAATTTCTTTTTGGAGTCGGTGCCATCACTTTGACCATCAAGCATCAACTATCACAGCACCGACTCCAAAAAGAAATTCTTTGCCTAAAACGGATTCCTTTCCTTTCAATGGTGAAGAGTTTATTTAAGACTTTTTAGTGCATTTTGGTTTTGAAGACGGTTTTTACTTTTTTTTTAAAGTCTTCGCTGCACCCATTGCCATCTCTCTGCATGACCTAAAGGTTTGACTGGCAGAGAATGCTTTTAGCATTAAGTCCACCTTTGTACACTATGATTTGTGCAATAAAGTCTTTAAATAAATATAAGTGACAAAACTGACAACAGTGTAATAGCTAAAATAGGTTTATTAGACTGTTAAACAGTAATTATAAATAAGGGGGTATATCTTTAGCTTACACATAGACCTGTAGAATTATTAATCCAGCGCACGTCTCGCAGCTACGCTCCGCTGCGGGGCCGGTGTTGCCAGCTTACCCCAGGCCGTGGTCCTCGAAGAAGCCCTGCGGCGTCTCCTCCTGCAACAAGGGTCATCACTGAGCCAGTGCCGCTCGTGGTCGCGTTAGACCGAGCCATCGCTTTTCGGCCATGTGCCATTTACTTACAGGGTTGCCAGTAACGGACATTACACTTTTAACTCGTATAAATTAATACATTTGTAGTACCATCAGAGAAATTAGTCGCCTTCTAGTATTTATCAGGATTTAAGAGAGTAGCGACATTTTTGTTGCTTCCTTCCTTCCTTTGTTGTAAGATTTGGACACTCACATAAAGCGTGAAAAAATGATTTTTGCATGAAACGTGTAAATGAAACATGAGTAACGTAATTCAACACGTTTATTTAATCTTATCAGTAATATTTTTATAAAAGACAATGGTAAAATTAGCAAGACAGTCAATAAGACTTAAGACAATAACACGAATAGGTACTTTCAAGTATTTAAAGGTTTACCTAGTATTATCGAAAAAATTTGTACAAAGTCATGAAGATTGCATAAAATCGTTTCTTATACTTTATTTATTTATTTAAAGACTTCATTACACAAATCATGGAGTACAAAGCTTTAACTTTAAGCATGGCCTTCAATTTCAAAATCGAATTTAAATAATGGTATGTTTATAATGTACCTCGTTTTTTGATAACTTAATTAATGCCAACTTACTAACATCAATATATACCAAAATATTCGATAAAATGTTTAAATACTATTTTTCAAGTTCAGTCAATACAAATCCTTGACCCAACCCCAGGAAAAATACCTGAGAATGGCACTTTTATATGTATGAGTACATCCGTAAATTTTATTTTCTATTCAAAACTAATTTTAAATTCGGTAGTAATGTATTTGTAGAAAATATTAAATTAATAACTTTATTAAACTATAAAAAATCAAAAGGATAGAATCTAAGCAAAGTAATTAACAATAAATATAATGATTTCAATTATAATTTCAAGATAAAGTAATACTTTTCACTATAAATTCGATAAATAAAACAAAACTAAACTTAAGGCAAGCTATGAAGAAAACAATTTAAACTTTGGTCACATCACATTTACGAAAATATGGATATTTATTTACATTATTTATAATATTGAACGTACTTGTTTCCAATTGTTTGGTTTATCTTTAGATATTTATAATAATGTATGAGGAGAAAAATTCATTAAATCCGAAGTTTACAACTTACCAATAATACCTACTAAACTGACACTATCATTCGATACTTACCGGTCGGTAATTATTTAAATTCATTTCCTAACATAAAACCAATCAAATAATTTATTGTTTATACAAACTAGCTATCATGTTTAAAATTTAAGTTATTTATACTTAAAGTGGGATCTCAATTTTATACAGTGTAAGTCTTTATTAAGTGCACATATTAAAATATGGCATACTGTGCTCAATTTTATCGACGGAAACACATTAAAAAATCATTATTTTTAAAGTTTTTGTTTCTTACTGTGACCTTCGTGTACTAATATTAATTTATAACAATGAAATAAACTTAATTATGATTGGAGGTGATCAGGCATACTCATAAAATAATAACCCATATAAAAACTACACACAATACAGAAACAGAACTAAAATGTGTTTTTAGCAAAAAAATACGTATTTTAAATAGATATATTTTTTAAATTTATGTTTTCCGTCGATTAAACATAGAGTGCCTTATTAAAATATGTGCACATTATGCAGACTCACGCTATATAACACTTTGGGAAGACTACTAGGCACATGATATTATTGCCTATGATATATGGTTTATATTTTACCGATAGTATAAATAAACTTTCAACGAATAAACAAACGCAATATTTAACCAGCGTGTGACCTGTAATAGAAGCAAAAAAAATAATCCAATGTTTCTACAGAGTATATGTAGTTACATTGACCTCATAGTGTCCAATCATAGTGCTCTAAAATGCTGTAACTCAGAGATATTGTAACTTGCAATTATAATCCCTAATTAATGTATGTCAAAGTCGCTAACTCGTTGTAGTAAATGACGATGTGAAGGTCTATGACTGGACACATTTGTTTGCAATACATAGCTGGTTTGATTTAATGAGTTAGAAAATATAATAAATGTATTGACTTAATATAATTAATTAAAACAATTTAGAATTGTTTATTGGTCCAACAAGAACCTTTATTTTATTTTTTGCTCTGATTACAGGCCACATCCCGTATAAAAGGTTTTGATTTGAAAAAAAAATCTTCTTATGTTGTTTATAGGCGATTGATAGAAATGGAGCCGTAAATAGGGAGATGCGAGCGCATTAATGCGTTGATAAGCAGTTCTTTAAAAAAACTAACAAATTATCAATTTTAAGTTATAACACTGCTTTACTACAATCAAAATATATAAGTGGGTACAATTATCGGCTGTTGAAATCAAAGTCCTTCGGACTTCGAAGAGTTTCGCTAGGATCGGTAGTACTGACGACCCCGCCTATTCTAATATCAAACACTCGCTTTCTCTGCGGCCATGAATCATCGGAGCGCTACGGAGTGAATCGCCTGCAATCTTCCACAATAATAAATGGTTGCAAAAACCCAATGTACTGTTTTTTGTTATGTAGCAATCAGTTATAAGTTTTTCGGTTTACATAGAGAATATTTTCTGGTAATTAAAATAGTGAATTTAAACTATTTTCTTTACTACTTTAGTTTTTTTACAGTTGTAATAATTCGGATATTGTTTATTTTAGTAAATGAAATTATTGAAAAATAACTGTTATTAATTCCATTTTTTTATAACAGAAATTAATATTTGTAGTATTGATATCGACACAACACTCGCGCAACAACCCGCCCCCCCATAGGGCCTGTAAGTGTGAAAGAGAGATAAGGTTGCGCTGTCACAGTCCCGTTTTATTGTCACAGAAGAAGCGAGTTTTTGATATCACTATAGATGCCCATTATAATAACCAAATAATACACCCGTATTATTTGGTTATTATAATGGGCTGTCATGCATGTCACGCCACTCTCCCTCCCCAGCACAAACCACGTTCGTCGGCTTCCAGTCAATACAGTTCATTTTTTCACACTTTTCCTTGAGTCACAGCGCTGTGGTAAGTCCATTTTTATTTAACGATAACAGACATCCGAGTCCTATCCACATGCTTTTAACTTAAGTTGCTAAAAAATATCTCATTTTGACTGACACATTGGGCACAAATACTTAGTTACGGCTCTTGAAAGAAATGAGTATAAAATAGTGTCAGTTATTATGTTCCGCTGAAGGTTGAAAGTCCCGCGAAGCGTTGGGTGCGCGCGCGCAGGTCTCAGAGAAGGCCCACTTCGCGCAGCGCAGCGTCCACTGTCTCGTCCTAGCAATCCCATTTAACGCATATAACATGAATTTAGGCTTAGATATTTTTTTAATAAGTAACCAATTTCATGGAAATTCCTGCTACCTAATTACCTATCTACTTTAGCTTCTTGAGATTTTAGCAAGATGCCTGTAAACTGACGCAAAGAAATAATTTGAATGGTTATTTTGTTTTAAGATTTATTTTTTTATTGTCTAAAAAGCGTAAAGTTAGGTAGTTTGGGTTTAGCAGATCCTAAGGAATTGCTTTATGTGTAAAATCGCAGTCTTCGCTAGAAAATACTGGTTATCCTTATCATATTTAATTCATAAATAATGTCTCTTTTAAGACTAGTTGATATATTAAGAAAACAAAATCTGTAGTGACCTCGTCAAATCGATTATTATTCAAGGGAATTATGGATTAGATACAATACAAAGCGCTGGTTAAAATAATGGTGGAGAAAAGGGATTAATAATCCTTAATGAACATGCTGTTACATGAAATTTGAATCATCGAGCACGTTGTTTCATCTTGCATAAATTATAACTGCGTTAATAAATGTCACTTACATAAATAATGCTGTTAGAAGACGAGCTTTAATATCTTCCTTATAATTTTTATATTAAGGTACATACATACCTTGAATCAGCTTCTCAAAATAAATATTAAAGTACGCAGCACGAATAATTACCTGTTTAGATAGTCATGACGTGACGGTATTTCTTTGGTTTGACGATTTATTTCCATCAAATAAAATATTTATTTAGCTTGATCTCTCTCCGAGCTAAAAAAGAGAAAGATAGCGCCCAAACATGTCCTAATACGGTAGCAGAGTAAACCCAGTTTAAAATGCGTGCAATTTTAGTAGATGGGTAAAAATAGCCAATGATATCTCGTGCGACGACATAGGAAAGGAACGGGGCCATGCAAAAAAACAGTATTTCCTTCAAACCAATGTATTTCCACATCCCCGTACATACACGCATGAGCAACAACCATCACCGAGTACACTGTTTCACCAACTATCAAGGCTTGTTCATAGAAGGACTTTGAACCCTGGATCCTTGGCTTAAGGTCTCGTTTGAGTATAAGACCATAGTGATTACTAGTCTTAGAATATATCAGATTTTGAGAACATCTTTTTTTCTGAGCAGGAATTGAAAAGGGCCAAAGAGGCAGCCTGATTGAGTAATTTGGTCCTTTTATGAATAATGCCTTCATACCAAGCTAAAGCCTAGAATACTTTAGGACTGGGACTACCTCAGCGTAGAAGAAGATAAGTCGTGTCAGTATTTATTAAAATTGGCAGTTGAAAAATGTTGTTGAAATGGCAACAAAATAAAGCCATTACAACTTTTAAAATTATGGTATCCTTAAACCCATATACACTGCGACTTATAGCATCGATGCAGTCGCGGGTATTGAAAACGCGCGACAGCATCGCAACCCACGAAAAAAAAAACATATTTGTAAACACGTCCTAGATCATTGCTGAGGTTCCCTAATCAAAATTGGTATAAAACTGTAAGTTTCACACGACTCGAAAATTGAAATACATAATAACTACAAAACTTGGTAACTCTTTTGCCAATGTCTTAAGGGGCCGTCCATTAATCACATGAGGCTTAAAAGGGGGGGGAGGGGGTACGGAAAACATCACGAGGGGGAGGGGGGGTCTCGTAAGACATCACGTGTGTTAATTTTATTTATTTTTTGTCAAAAAGCGCTATTTCAGAACTGAAATTTTGAGCGGTGCGAAAATTGGAACGATTTGTGGTCACAAACCTCTTTGCCAATAACAACTGCCAGAGAAAAAAAGCTTTACCAGTTGTAACCTTAAATGAAAGTCTTGCAACTCCGTGAGACAAAGACAACATTAATTCATTATTCATTAATTTTATTGCAAATACGAATAAATGTTTTTCTAATCACCATTTTTTTTAAAAACCAGTCAAAAATAGCCTTTACATAGAATTCAAAAAAAATACACGTGATCCTGGGGGAGGGGGGGGGGGGGGGAGTGGTCCTAAACCTCACCAAATATCACCAGGGGGGAGGGGGGGGGGGGTCAAAAAATGAGAAAAACGACCTCACGTGATTAATGAACGGCCCCTAAGAACACTAGAAAACTAACGTGATATTTTACTACAATTTTATACCATTTTTACCTCAACTGATATGCAGTTCTATAACATAACTCAATAGGGAAGTGTGAATCACCTTTTTTTCAATAAGTTTACAAGCTTACCGAAATAAAAGCAATCTTTAACCCAACCAAGTTATACATGAGATCAACATGACTTAAATGATAATTATATTTAAAATAATTACATCGAAATGCACAGGACATTAGTAGATATGATGTTAATGATAGCATGCTCGAAGATCTGGTGAAACAGTGTACCTAAACAATCGGTAGTAAATATTTCATTCTACATACATAACGAAGCAACAGTAATATACAGATTACACACTTCTGAAGGTTACGACCTACATCAACATATAACGACTTACTCCTGAGCGAAGTCTAAACATTGATTACAATTATGTCTATACAACTTTCTAATACGCTTTTCGAAAATGGTTTGTAAGAGTTGATTTGTATGTCGTGGAATGTTTGAGTGCAAATGTGCATGCAATGTAATAAATAAACTGCGTAAAAATAATAATAAATAAATTTAAATTATGGGGAGTAAATACAATACGTGAGGAACATAAAATAGCAAGATACAAGCCCAAAAGATGGATCGAACATGCAAAATGGCTAACATCTGTCTGACTACATCACACACTGAGTCTAAGGCGCAATCTACAAGAAAGATGTTGTTTATTTTTGAAGATGCATAAAATCCAATTTAATATTTCTTTTAACAGAGTTCTTTATGAGTAACATCAAGTATTATTCCTTCGGATTCTTCTTGTATATTATGGAACACACCTAAATGTGATGCTTCTTACTTTTGGATATGGATTTATGCAACCCAATCTGTCCTGTAAATTGTGCTAAAAACATAAACCGAAATCTACTGAAATTCACACAAGTGTTTAGTGTAGGTATTCCGTCCGGGGCAGTCAGTGCAAGAGTCCATCGTTCAGGTCCTGGGCCGAGCATGCATACACCACACCAAAAGGAAGATTAGCGAGTGCACTCGGATCCAAGCGAATGGTTAAACATGAAGGGGCTGGACACCCACAAAGGGAGAATGTTAATTTTGTGAATCGATCAAGACATATATAAGATATTTTTATTTTTGCTAAATTACCAAGGCATTCATGATTTTCTTTCATGTGAAATTAGGGTAATTATTTTATGGAGTAGAAATATTTAAGCAAATGGATTTAGTTACTTTGAAAACAAGATATAATTTTAGTTATTCTATGTGAGTGCCCAGCTCAGGAATTAATTACTAAACACAGTTTGGATAAGGGGTCACACCAATAGTTGAAGAAGCTTAAAGTTACTGGCAAGTTAGAATGCTGAAAGAATGCTGTCTTTGTAAGTATTAAAGAAGAAAAGTGATGACTGGAGTACCTATTGAATATACCTACATGCTAATTTTAAAAAATGTTAAGTTTATGTTATTTGTAACAAATACTCTTCTAATTTATTATCAAAAGTTATTTAGTAGGCACTAATAAAGCTTCTAATTAAATTGGTTCTTTTAACTATCGTCAACGTTTCGATTAAACTCGTAATTTATAGACTAGTGCAAACAGCAATATTTAAAGATGTGCACTGCTATATTTTATAATGTGTAACAAATGAAGTAGCACAATATGTGTTTGATATGTTATTTGTTACAATAGTTTTATATTGTGGTTTAAAAATATATTTAAACACTAAAAGGCAGTGCTCCTACAAATACTTAGTGACAAATACAATGAAAAGGCACTACTGAGGCCTCTCTCCTGTTATTCTGGTCCGCTTTAATATGGTAGATCACATCACATTCCACCAACTTATGAATATGAATGAGATATACATAGACTAGATTCAGTTGTCAATGAGCAAAAGATCTTGGATTTGACCATTATTGTGATATGATTGATACAAATTACTTTAAACTGTATTGTTCATATGATAGAATGAAAAAGTACTCTAAAACTACCATTATTGGCATGAATTTCGAATATTTTTTTGAAATTGTATACTTATTATAGTTTAATATTTTCTTAACTCAAAGGTAATAAATTTACACTTGCTAAGTTCTAAAATAAAGTTGAACTCTAAAAAACAGTTTTCAATTTTTTTCAATAAATATTTAAGTACTACATTAACACCCTACACTACTAATATGGTCCTTCCTTAAATAAAACTTTGATGTAATAATTATTTTCTCTATTACATTTAGGCACCTATTACTTTTATACCCATAGGTTTGTTCCTCTTCCTTCACAGAAGTGATCATTTATCCAAGAGACATGATAGGTGCTAATACATTTGATGCTTTTATAAAACATTTAAAATTAGGACTGAAATTAAGTCAGTATCATCACACAAGCAAACATGCAGATTATAAGCATTTATTTGCCATGTAAAAGTTAATATATTGTCCTTTTTGTATATTTCATGCCTGGAGATAGATTGATCCCATGAGGCACAGCCTCAAGTCCAAATAAGTGTGACGACTTTAATACCAAATACTAGGTGGAACCTTAAAAACGAGGTCTATCAATAACTGTTCATTGTTCTGACTGATCTACTAGTCTACAACTGTTTTAGAGTTAATCTATGATCTGTAGGCTTGTTATAAAGCAGTGTTTTTCAAACTGTAGTTTGCGACCCCCAGGGGAGTCTAGGATACTTACCAAAAATATATTAAATATATAATAACAGATAAATAATCAGATGTTAGGGTTTTTTTTCACAAATGAGTAGCATGGCCCGCAAAACTCAATAGTACCATAGTTTGAGGAAGTATTAAAACAGGCTAAAAAATCTTAAGTTAACATGTCACCTTAAGATTTTTAGCCTGGCCTGGCCCCTCCACCGATGAAAGTGTTGTAGTCCTTTAGTTTAATTATTTATCTGTCTTTCTATGACACAAAAGCAAGAGAGGTGCAAGAATTTCTCAACTTGTAAAGGGGCCGCAATATCAAAAAGGTTGAAAATCACTGTTATAAAGCATACCGTTCGCAAACATTATTACATCAGTTTCAGTGGTAACATTTAGACAAGCTCATTATCCTGGCTACTGACCTCTTGGAGCAAGTCCTGGGCTGCGATGGCTTTCAGCACATTCTTCTTGCTGGTCTCCTGAAGCTCCCCACCTAGAACTAGTTCATCCAAGATGAAGTATGCTTTCTCAAAGTTGAAGATGATGTCCAGTTCACAGACCTGAAATGACAGTACAGAGGCACAGCGTTCAGTTATATGAAAATAAATACATGCATGTAAGAGACATGATTTTGTTGCAACCAAAATGATTATTCTATTCGTTCAGGCTGCTAAAATAAAATTAATCCCTCACGGATTTTCGTCTTTTGTTATACTTTTGTGTACGCAACATCCACACATTTTTGACAGCCTCTAAGATTTTGATCGAAACTTGTAAGACTATTAAAAGTAAGACTTACACTGCCAAAGTACTTGTCCAAGAGTTCCACATAGCGGTGGATGAGCTCCAGTGTCAGTAGTTCGTTATCTTCTTGCTCCATCGCACAGCAAAAGTACAGAGATGCATATCTGGAGAAAACAAATGATTAATTTTTACTATCTTATTCTACAATAATACAGCAAATTGATTCCTTGGTATTGACATAGTCTATATTTAAACTCACAATTTCTAGGCTAACTGGTACTGTAAAATGGATCTGTAAAACACTTATCACAGTCAAAGTCAAACTCAATGGTTCCATCCATCCATAGGTACAATAAGCCATACTAAATACTAAGTCACAGAGTAAGCCGAGATAGTTCTTCTCACCTCTTATAAACAACCTTAACGTCTTTCCACTCAAGGAACGAGCACATTTTGGGCTTTCTCGCCAGCACCGTCGTGATTAACTCGCGAGTGATCTTCTTCTTTAACTTGTCAGGGTGCGCCACGTACCACTTCTGAAGTCGAAGCTTGCCTTGTCGGCTGAACAATAACATGAACTGCATCTGAAATATTAACGATACAACGTTTACTAACAAAATAACAGGATACGAAGGATTTTGGGGATAGCATTCACGAAAGGGAAACTCAGGAAAACCCTGCGGAACGCGCTACTTTGCCAGGGGATATTTACCATTTTGAAAGTTTTAAGTGTCTCAGTTCTGGTATAATACTTCAATTGGAATGTTACAAATGTAATTAAGTTTTACAATGTTAGCGTAAATTACATTTTACTGGAAAAAATGACTAATTATGTAGGTTAAACTAATCCTTTTTTTGACACCGTATTATTTTTTTTTTTTTTTTGTTATTTTCGTTCCATTTTGGAACAGGCTAAGGTCAAAGACCATGCTGCCTTGTCGTAGGTTTTTCATTTCTTTTGTCAAATTAGGGAAAATAAAGTCTTCAGTATTTGTGATGTCTTCAATCCATGGCTTAGTCATTCATTTCAAATGTAAAGCAAAATACACTTAAAATCCAGTAGAGTACAATGTCATAAGTTTGTTTATTTATCTAGTACATTTAGGGATAATTAATTCTTTAGTTTTATATGCATGTCTTATCCTAGAAATCAGTCTTTTTTGAGATAGTTAGATCCATTTTTATTTAAATGTATTAAGTAAAATCCAATAGAGCACAGGTATAAAAATCCATGTGGGATCAAAATGTCATAACCAGGGAACGAAGCGACGTATCAAACGTCAATGTCAAATTCAAAAATTATCAACAAACAAGCAATTACAAAAAATAACAACAAGAAAGTTTTATACACCATTGACTAATTCAAAGTTTTTACAACGTTTTAACCACAACTAAATTTATACATATTTACAAAAACATTAGATTCTGCAAACTGTACAGAGAATAAATTTGTAGAGAGGTATGTAAGTCAGGCTATTTACAAGAAGAGCTTGAATGGAGCGCGGCACCAAATCAGGCTTGCCATAAATTTTAATCAGCTCGTCCATAAGCACAAGGCGCTGAATGCCAAAGGCCGAGCAAACAAAGAAAATGTGTGATAGAGTTTGCTCTACCACAAAATCACAATAATCACAATGAGAGCTATCCACCATTTTCAATCGGAAGAGATGAAAATTCAAATTACAGTGTCCAAATCGTAGCCTTAGAATTGAAATGTAAAATTTCCTGTTTAAATAGGTGTCACCTTTGCAGAACCAAGGCATAATTCCAATTTGGGTTTTACACTCATCATACCACACACCTTTCTTTTCAATTTGAACTTTATGTTTATAATGTTTTCTCCAAATGTCAATGTACCTTTTCTTCAAAAGAGGAACAATATCAGAACAAGGTACATGGACATCTAGATTACTACTAGAATCAGGGACTATTGTAGCACAATTTGTTATGGTTCTAGCTAAAAAGTCAGCTCTCTCATTACCTATGACACCAACATGAGACGGTACCCAAATAAAAGAAACATTAAAATTATTCATTGTTATTAATTCCAACCATAACTGTTTGATTGCAACAATCAAATAGTTAGTGTTGGCATTAAATTTATTATTTTTAAGATTTTCTAAGACACTCATACTGTCACTGACTATTATCCATTTAAGACAACCACTATTTTTGTGTTTTATATGTTTCAAAGCAGCAAGAATAGCCACAGCCTCAGCTGTGAATATGCTTGTGTTTGAATTTATTTTATAACCAGAACCAGTATTCAATAAACTATCAAAAATAGCAAAAGAAACAGCAGACTCAGTTTTGGACCCATCAGTAAAGATAAATCTACAATCATCAAATTCAGAGAATTTACTATATACATCTTCTTTTGAGAACAAATTATGATCAATTATAATGTTGATTGCAGGAAAGTGACTTTGGAAGACTCCAACATAACATGGAAGTACAGAAGACCTATGTATTTGCAAAGTTTCAAGGAAATTTAGGAATTGACTGAATCCCTGCAATATGTAAAGGGGATTACGTAAGGGAGGAGGTGGGGCAAGTTTTAGGTTAAGAAACAGGTGATTATTAATTTTACTGTAAAGTTTCAATATGAATCTCTCTTTTAAATATGAGAACCTTATGCTTAAAGGTGGAAGTCTACATTCAACTTGCATTGCATTTATAGGAGTGCTTTTAAATGCTCCAGTTATAAGCCTCAAACTTTTATTTTGTATTTTTTCTAAGACATTAACCAGTCTAGTGTCATTGGCAAAACAAAGGAAACCATATTCAAAATGACTTCGAATCAAAGATTTGTACAACATTAACACTATCTTTGGATCAGCTCCCCAAGATGTTCTACATAATGATTTCAAAATATTGAAGGCTTTATTAGCTCTAGAAGCTATTAAATCAATGTAATTTTTCCAGGAAAGGTTATGAGTGAAAGTAACACCTAAAAACTTAACTTCATGAGAAACAGGGATAGGAACTTGATTGTAGACAATTTCAGGGGTAGAATTTCTAACATTTCCAAATACTAAGAGTTTTGATTTTGATGCATTAACTTCAAGATTTAAGTATGAGAAATAAGTAAACAATCCTTCCAATGACTTATTTATAAGGGTTCTAACATTAGCTAAACTTTTTCCAGATGTATAAACTACTAAGTCATCAGCAAATTGAAGATTTTTAACATCAGAACCCAAGATCATATTCAAACGACGAATATAGAGAATAAAAATTAACGGGGACAAGATGCCACCTTGGTTTGTGCCAACTGAAGCAAATCTTGGACCATACAACAATCCATTATATTTAACATAAATTTCCCTTTCTATCAAAAAATTTTGAATCCAATGAACCACTTTGCTTGGAATCCCAATAGAAAGTAGTTCATTGCCCAAAATATCAACATTTACACTATTAAAAGCTCCAGAAACATCAAAAAACACAGACAACACAAAATTATTTTTATATAAACTACTTTGAATATCAAGCTGTAATTGAGAAATGCTTTCACGAGCAGACATACCCCTACGAAATCCATATTGATTAGAAGGTAGAAGGTTATTTTTTTCTATATAAAATTCCAGTCGTTGCTTCAATAACTGTTCAAATACCTTTCCTACACAAGATGTAACTGCGATAGGGCGATAGGAGTCTGGACTAGATCGCTGCTTATCTGGTTTTAATATGGGAACTATACAATCAGTCTTCCATGCATGTGGGATATTGTTTGTTAGCCATAGATTGTTCAGAATGAACAGGAGCATGTCCAATCCTTTGGTGCTAAGCTTTTTTAACATCATGTATGGCACACCATCAAGACCAAAAGCACCATCCTTTCTAGAATACAAGGCAGATATTAACTCTTGCTTGGTAAAGGAATCGGTCAAGAAACTATTTACAGAATTAGCATCACTAATGAAAGGAATGTTTGTTTTATTATTTACATAATCAGGAGTGTACTTACAAAGAAAATCTAGAACCCAACTGTCATCATTATTTGTCCAGGAGTATGTTTTATTAAATTTTCGCATAAAATTCCAGATTGTCGACAAGGGAGTACATCGATTAAAAGAGTTGCACAATTCTATCCAGCTATTGGATCTAACCGTTTTCAAGGTAAGTTTTTTAACAGCTTGTAAACGCTTAAATTCAATATATGTCTCATCTGAAGGGTTGTTTTTAAAGTTAATATATGCAGATTTAGACTTTTGGACAGCATCTGAACATGTTTTGTTCCACCAAGGAAGGGGAGGGTATTTGAATTTTTTTTTAGGTGTACTATTAAAAGTAGTAGTAACAGTAGTATTACTATTGCTATTAGCAGTAGTAGGGAAAGACATAGATACTTTTTGGTTTGGAAGGCACTTATTTACAGCAGTGTGCAAAATTTTTATGAAAGTGGAGTATGCATCCAGTGGAGAATAATTTTCAATTTGAAAGTCAGACAGCTCAAAATCTAGGATTTGCCCATACATTTTCCAATTTACACTTTTAAAGTTAGGGTAAATTGGAGAATGCATGATACCATTATTATACAACTGATCTCTATTTACATTATTATTTACAAAGACTTTTATGATTACAGGAAGATGATAGCTGCTGCCAAGAGGATCGTTATGTACGGACCAGTCACAAGAAAGAGCTAATGATGAGGAAACCAACGATAAATCCAATGCATTTGAACGCCACGATAGAGATCCAACAGTTGTTACATGACCATTATTTAATAATACCAAATCACTGTTGTCAATTATATCTAAAATGTCTCTGCCTCTAGAATCTATAGAGTGACAACCCCAATGTGTGTGATGAGCGTTAAAATCACCTGCAAAAATCATTGGTTCAGGTATTGAATCTATTAAAGACTGGAATTTAAGTTTATCAAAAGATGGTGTGGAATTCGCTGGGCAATAAAAACTAACAATACTTATTTCTACACTATGTAAAGTTATTCTAACACAAATGTTTTGTAAAGAATTGTCAGAAAATGTGTTGATTTTTTTGTAATTTATACTATTGTGAATTAAAATAGCTACTCCATTGTGTTTGTTGCCTATATCATTTCTTTCGGTTATATATCCTTTAATATTAAAACTTTTAATTGGCGTAAGCCAAGTTTCAGAAATAATAGCTATGTGTATATTGTTATCATATAAATATTTTGTAAGTGAAATCTTATTACTGATTATACTTTGTGCATTCCATTGAATAAAGTTAAGTTCCATTTACGGGAAAAGAAGCGTTGTTTCGGAAGGTTAGGTGTAGGGTTTCTTTAATAGTTGTAGAGTTTATTGGGTTTTCTTTTTGATTCAAAATTAATTTGGTGACTGCGTTAGTCAGAATGTTCATAAAAAAATCTGATTTAGTAAGATTTTCTAACTGAGTTTCTATGTTTCTTAATGACAAATGAGGGAAAGAATTTTCTTTAAATAGTTCGGAATAAGTGGTAGCTCTGGATTTGATTTTATTTTCTTCAATTTTGGCTTTCTTTTGTGGGCATGAATTTGAAATAGCAACATGGTTACCACTACAGTTTATACATTTGGCATCTTTTTGTTCAACTGTACAAGATTTGAAACTGTGAGAACCTGAGCAGATAGAGCATACTTCAGCATTTTTACAATATTGAGCGATATGGCCAAACCTCATACAGCGCAGACACTGCTTGACCGGCGGCACGTACACACTTACCTCATGTCTCCACGAGTCGAGGTATACGTACTGCGGGAGCTCTGTGGAGGCGAACGTCACCGCAACAGTCTGAGTGGGCTGGTACGAGACCGCACCACCCTCACTACGCACTCGACGCATAAACCGTCGGACTTGTATGACATTACGTGAGCTGCCAATAAGAGCCGAAATCTTTTTATTTGATAAATCGGTGGGTACTGAAGTGAGAACCCCAGTCACCTCCGTGTCGCTTGCCGGAATTGTACCTTTTAGACCTAAATCATCCAGAAGTTTCCTGTTTTGTAAAAATACATTGGCATTGTTAGATAAATCAAAAGTTATACCGATTTTGTACTTATTGATGGACTTTAGATGGAGTATACCAGTCACGCAATACTTTCGTATGGCGTGAGAAATTGCTAGTCTATCTTTGTCGCTAAAAGGCTTTTCTTCTTTGTGGGATACAAAAACTATGTACTCGGATTTTTTACTATTTTCAGGGTACTTTCTGGAGTACCCTGGTACCTTAAAGATTTGATATTTCGATGAAGCATCTTCTTCATCAGATGATGAGTCACTTATTGGAGGCCCATCGGGAGGGTCTTGCTTTTTCCTCTTCTTGCTACCCCCCATGACTCCAACACTTTCACATAAGAAACAAACTATTTACTATATATTTACAACGATATTAACAAGAAATGTACAGTAATAATAATAAACTTTGAATTTTTTAAAAATTGGGCGCCTTTCTCTAACAAGGTTCCCGCGCTTTTTTTTTTCTGACACCGTATTATTTTGAGTGACATCTGTCAAAGACGAAACGTCAGACAACGATGGTGATTCATAATAAAAAATAAAAGAAGCGCTAAAGCATCTGAAAATATGGAGGCTAATAAATAACGTTTACAAAATATTTGGTAAATCCTTAGTAGTGAGTAAGTGTGTTAATATAGGTAAAGTCAGTTTTTCTTTGCTAGTTTCGTTGCCATTTGAATACTGCTAACGATCTTTTCATGTATGCAAGAATAAAATTCATTTACTAATTGATTTAAAAAGATCTCTGTGCTAAACGATGAATTAGCTATGTTTAAATTTATAATTTCGGTGAAAAGGAATAACAAGATTGTTATCAATATTCGACAAGCAAAAATGAACGCACTTTAATAGCAGCATGTCGGATTTGCCTAGTTTTGCAATCCAGATCACGAGCCATGTCAACTCTTCGCATGGAAGATACGCTACGAGACGATTTCTTGCTATCCGGGCCAAGGCTTTAGCTAATAAAACTGTCTAGTGGCTGGCTAGTGCCCTACCATTCTCAAGCTATAATGGTTTAAAATCCGGCATATTGAAGAATAAGCCTTGCGCAAGATTGCAATATGACGTAACAAGAATTCAGCCAGAAGGTTCATCATACATGCGTGAAGCATGACTTCATAAGTTCAAATCTGACTTATAACAGTTTAACTTTTAGATACCATTTAAACTTTTTATGAGATGAGACACTAGTAGCCAAAAAAATAAAATACATTTTCTATTACAATACGAGTAAGTGTTAGAAGAAAATTGTAACATACGCACTTCCATAAAAACAAATATTATTGGTACCATGGCCCATGTACCACTATCCGCTGCTGGACGGCGCAGGCGCTAACTGTTCGACGACTCACCGCAAACAACACTCTATGCGAAAGCTCATAAACTCGGCTATCTAATATTGGTATCGTACTTCGTATAAGTCCCTAAAACACGGTTATCTATTTTTCGTCTTCTCGTCCAAGGGACTTTAGTGACTTGAATGGCATTCAGGTACTGAAAGACTCTACAAGGCACTAGTTACGAATACTTACAAACGAGTAGTACTTATGACAGAGTGACATTCAAAAACGTTGAACCCTTTATCAGATATATTTAGAATAAGCCAATCCGGTAAGCCCTTCGTGTTATTGTTGTACCTTTTACACCAATACACCATTAATGTTATGATTCGAATGACATACGTTTTCTCGTTACAAAATTACCTATATTAATTAAAATATCCATTTCTGAAATACCGTAATAACGTTATTGGTTTTATGAAATTT
Organism: Pyrausta purpuralis; assembly: GCA_963924145.1. Lineage (NCBI taxonomy): Eukaryota > Metazoa > Arthropoda > Insecta > Lepidoptera > Crambidae > Pyrausta > Pyrausta purpuralis. Next base: position 30,823,304 of record OZ001643.1, read on the forward strand.
GCTGGGATAGAAAGCTTACATTTAATTTCGGTGGTTTCTTTTACTAACGTAAAAGTCGAAATAGCCCAGTTGAGTAAGTGAGAGAGCGTTTTAGACAGAAGATCTAGATCCTACGATTCTTGGTTCTTATAACCAATAAATAAATCCATTATCTAAGGGCCGATTGTTCAATGGCCAGATAAAACTTATCAGACTGATAAATTATAAAGCGACAGATTTCAAAACTGACAGGTACCTATGATTGCTGACAATTTGGTGACATATTCAAATTAGCCGTATTGTATTTTGTTCAACGAATATTTCCTGACTATTGAAAAATCAGCCCTAAGCCAAAAAACTGTTATTTTGACATTTTTGACTTTGACAATTAATTGATTGACACTATACTCTTGTGATTGACACCTACAAAATAAGGCAAAACTGGGCTAAAGTTCTGAATTTTACTACAGGTCCACTTTATTTTGTTTGTTCCGTAATTTAAACAATGCATCACTTATATAATATTGCATGATTTCAAATTTAATTCTTAGTAATAGGAAACATTTAGAGCTTTATCGGCATCATGGTAAGTGGCGCAATTACCAACAACTTTAATTTTTCATGTTTTATACTTTGTCTATAATTTCTCGGATATAATTTTATCGTGATCATAAAACGTAACAGAGGGTACTCTATTTTGGTGCCTATAAAACACCGTATGGATTGAATCTTTACCAAGTATAGTATTCTATTTTGCCATTTGCTGTTTGTATTTTGACAAATATCATCTTCATATTTTAGCTATGTGTTTGTCAATGTGGTTGTGTAAATACAAAGTGAGTGTGGTGTACTTTTGCAGGCATCTTCAGCAGGGGCTGCATCTGGTGTCGAGACTGACTGTGAGGGTGAGGAGCCTGAGGACTCGTCTCACTCTAATGATGGGGACATGAGCGAAGCCCTAGAGACCCTCAACTTACGAGATGACTCTCAAGTTAGTGGTCTCAAACTTTTTTTGAGCACTGGTATTTGGTTCCTGCTTACCTATTTCATTTTTGTTTCACATACCCACTTTTAGAAGTCCTTATTTATTACCTATCTCAAAATTTAAAACATATTGTCACCAAAAAAAAACTGTCCCAGATTGGGTTTTTATCTTATCAGTGTCCTAAATAAGAATGTTGTTAAAATGCCAAACTAACATTATTTTTATTTAGCTCTAATTACTTTATATCTGAATGATAAATAAAAAAAACAGTTTTAAACATCATGGATTGTTGCTGAAGTACCTACTCAAGAATACTTATGATCATTTTAAAGCAGTATGTCAAAAAATCTCTCAAGGGACATTATCAATCCAAATGAGTATGTTTAGTCATACATCTTACGGCTTAAAAGCTGCACTTTATAACTTAAACAACCCACATTTCACAGTAACCAAAATATAATATAAGTAGGGATCAAAATTTGGTCAAATCCGTCTGATCACAATTGGTGAAATAGTATTACTGGCAGTTTTTTTTTTAGTTTTTTTAAAGTGGCGCCATCTCTGTTCCTAAGGGGTGAAACTGCCGCTGCTGCAGGTAAAATCACATATTTTGGTCCTTACTATCACTGTGCTAAGTGGCTTGCATTAATCACAATTCACTGTTAAAAAATATCAGAGTACATTTTACTTCTAAGTATTGAAGTACACAAGTGTAGCTATTGGACCTTTACATTTTCTTTGTTAATTTCATATAAACATTGAGAGACAGTTGTTGTTTAAACATACTTTTCTGTTCTAGAACAGAGATGCCGAAGACGAGCTAGCACTTTTCAGGCAGCAGTGGCAACGTGAGCTTGAGTCAACGCCGACGCCGCAGCGCGAGCCCGAGGTGAAACCTGCACAGGATGAACCATTGTCAGATGAAGACAAGGTATTATTTTCATGATGATAAAAACATTATTGACCTCTGTGGGCGCCCAAAGAATCAAATAAATAAATAAAATAAATTATTGGCGTCCGTACTAATATTATTGCTGTCTTAGGGCGCCTAAAGAACCTTAAATTATTGGCGCCTCCACGCGCCTAAGAAATCAAATATTATTGGCGTCTCTGGGCGCCTTAAAACCAAAATATTATTGTCGTCTCTGGGCGCCTAAAAACCAAATATTATTGGCGTCTCTATAACGCGGATAATATTAATCAAAAACCTTCATATATTATTAAAAATATTCTACATTTATATGAGATAATTACAATTTAAGGACTAGGATTTCGGACTAGAGGTTGTAAACCAATAAGATGGGAGGATGGCCTAAAAATGACTTTGGGGCCTCTGTGGATAAGAGTGGCAGGTAGAAAGAGTTGGAGGAGGCCTTTGCCAAAAGGCACACCGAGATCAAAGCAATGTAAACACCCACAAAATCTCGGAGCAAAAGGGCTTTATTATTATTAATTTGGATAGGCCTCCAAAACGCCCGACCTGTTATGGCGTCCTAAAAGTGTTCTTGACAGCGAAATACTATGAAGAGTTGTCTATGATAGAAAAATAGCCCGCCATTGTGCAAGGCTTGTCGTCACATCCTTTGATACGCGTTTACGGTCACGCGACCAAATGTGTGTTTGAGACAAACTTAATTACTGCCGCGTACATCGGGCGCTTTGCATAGCTATTCTTAATTTTCCCTCCTTAATAAATACTGCATAGCTATACTTAACACTTTTACGGACAGTACTCCAGACAATAGAAATTTTATTGTTATCACGCCTATAGGCGGTCACTGTCCGCGAAAGAGTTAAATGTCCCTCCTAAATAAATAATTTGAAGGCAACCAGCATTACTCTGCAGGCAAAGAAGCTGTTCCTCCTTGGCGTGGAGATGGAGCGCAGCGGCGCGCTGTACGAGGCGATACAGCACTACAAGCGCGCCATGCAGATACTGCCCGACGTCGAGACGCGGCTCTACGAGAGCTCCGATGTACGAGCTGACACCCCTGAGGGTATGTCTCTTCTAGAACTGCCTTACACAAAGAATTTCTGCGCGGGGGCAAATGTTAGTGTGATAAGTACGAAAATTTGTACCTAAGTCATGAATGTTGATATGTATTTAAGTATTTATGGGAGCCCCCTCCGTCAAAATCGTTGTTTGGTATTTATAATACGAGGAGGAAAATTCCTTGCTTTGAAACCACGACAATTGGTGTGTTGTGGCTACAGTGGCGGTTTCACTGAGATCTCCGGTAGTTTCAGACACAGAAAGTTATAAATAATAGTACGTAAATGATTTACCTCAATGTAGTCCACATAAACCTTAATTTAATTTGTTTCCAGATTACTTTTGACCGCATGACACCATGTGCTTTGAGTACATTTACAGCGAGTGCCTGTCTGAGTTTTACAATCTCATATAATTTGATTTGATTGATCGCACAGTCACAAATAATATCAAAAGATTAAAGAGAAGAGACTAAAGTTAGTGTCTTAAAGGCCTTACACACTGCGACTTTTACTGTATCGATGATAAAAGTCAGTGTGTATAAGACCATGTTGTTTTGTAATAATGTAATCAAGAAGAATAAAAATACATGCAGCAGCCAATCGCTTACACCAGCACATAAAAAACTGTGTAATCCTGACCATAAAACGAACGTGAGGGAAATAAAAACTTTTAATTGTATATGAGTAAGATACACTTACTAAAATGTATGGTTTGATTACAAATAATCACAGACTAGCGTTTCCCCGCTGCTTCATCCGCGTAAATGTGGGATCTCAGAAAATAAAATAACAATATGAATAATACCTATGTGTTATTCTGATGTATGAGCTATATTATTGTAAAGTCATCAAAATACATTCAGTAGTTTTTGCGTGTAGAAGTAACAAACATACACACTCCCAAACTTTCGCCTTTATAATACTAGTGTGATTTTCATAAAGATGAAATAAGAAACCAAAAATTTGCGCACGGGCGGGACTTGAACCAGCAACCTTTTGGCATACCGGGCCAAACGCTCTTACCAATTGAGCTACCGTGCTGTCAGTCCGATCCTGCGAAATTTGTGGTTTCTTATGAAAACGTCAATTGCGTGACGCTTAGCGCCATCTAGCCGTCTGTTTATGAAACAGATGGTCCAAGCAGTTATTCTTTACAGAATAAATTCAACTTGGAAATTGATGTCGCTTCGCTATCTAATGCTTTAGAATGCTTTTAACACTCACAGTGTCATATTTTATATTCATAAAGATGAAATAAGAAACCAAAAATTTGGTTCAAATTTTTGGTTTTTTCATCTAAAGCACTAGTGTGATTTACCATATTATTCTCGTTCAGAGGCCTCCGAATCTGAAGAGATAGAACGCGACAACATCGACGAAGAAAGCGACGACGAAGACGCGGTGGAAGGCGAGGACCTGCTGGCGCGGCTGCAGCGGGTAACTGCTCGGAAGGGCGTGCTGTGCGAGCCTGCCTTTCCTATTAAAGTAAGTTATGTACGGTCGAGCCTAACTACTTTTCAACGTGAATCGCTTGCGCATGCGGATCATAAACGGGTGCATCACTTCAAACAAAAGATGATGCGATGTGCAAGCGATTGCAGCTCCTAAGGAGGTTCGGCGGCGGTGACTGCGATAGTAATCATCATCATCATAGCGATAGTACTATTAAAGCTGGTAAAAGTGTGTCTTCATTGAGAATGAAGCATTTGTATCTGTATGACTGAAAAGATGCGACTCCGTAAAACGTATCTGCATCATTTGGAACAGTGACTCTCGGAACAACCTTTCTGTATCACTGTCTCATCTGCATCATGCGTTTCGCTACGCGCTACGCGCGTGGATGAGATCGGGGATCCATTCAATTAAAAAGATACGTTTCATGCGGTGATTATCTGATGCGGCCGCCTTATAGTACTTCTTCAAACAACCTCTCTCTCCGTTGGGCTCATGTTTGCAAATGTGAATGTCGATTAAATTTAAGGGTTTAGAATGGTTCTGAACCATTAGATAGTGAAGCGTCATCAATTTCCAAGTTGAATTTATTCTGTAAAGAATAACTGCTTGGGCTCACTGTTTTATAAACAGACGGCTAGATTAGGCTCCATAAGAGACGACAATGACGTATCCATAAAAGACCACAACAGTCGGACTAACAGCACGGTAGCGTTTGGCCCGGTCAGACAAGAAGTTGCTGGTTCAAGTCCCCTCTCATCTAAGCGCGTCGGTGTGGCAGTGTGTGAGAGAGAGAAGGTAATCATGCGCACTATAGCCGCCCGAAGCGAACCGATAAAAGCGCGCGCGTCTCTCTCTGTCTTAGCGACATCTTCGGATCTCTCGCTTCCTGAGCGACGCGTGCCGAGCTTGATCTCAAGTTGCAAATGATGCAGATACGTTTTGACGCGGCTTTTGAGTTTCAGAACAGTGGAACATCTTGAGGTAACGACTCAGTGAGTCGTTTTAGTAAAGAGTTACACTGGCCTAAGTACTAGACATACTTTTTACTTCCACAGCTTGTAATACCTTTTTCTTCTAGATGTTCATTGTCATGCCACGGTATCACAAATTATACTGGGCTTTGACACATATTACATGCTTATAATTTTCAAGTTTTAAATTATTATTATTATTAAATTTAATGTATATGTTTTTATTCGTTTTATTTGTTTATTTTAACATTTTATGAGTTCAAGTACTTTGTATTAAGTAATAACTTAATTTTACACAACTCAAGACACTCTCCATCTCATGAGTGCTCGCGAGGCTTACTTGTTTGTGTGTTTGTATCAGGGCTTGGAAACCGGTATTTTTTTGAACCGGTTTGACGAAAATACAGGTGAAACTTTTTGAAAAAGGTTATGTTCCTTTAAACCGGTTTTTAAACCGGTTTGGAAAAATATGGGTATTTTGCATTAACCGGTTCAACCCTTCGTTCAGGCAGGACAACCACTCTGAACTTCGTTAAGATCTGCAAGCGGTGAGCGCATCTGACGTTTGTTTCTGAATCTGATAATTAGTTTAACATCTTTTGAAGAATATTCGGTCTAAAAACAAGTCGCGTTGCGATCGTCGCGAGCGGCTACGAATTAACCGGTTTATTGAGGTTCACAGCATCGCTCTTATTTGGTTCCGCTCCGGAGCGAAATTTTAAGATAAAACCGGTTTAACCGTTGTAATAACCGGTAAATCTTGAACCGGTTTCAAGCCTTGGTTTGTATAATTATGACGTGATTTTGGCGACGCTCATAGACAGTGACTTATTGCCAAGTTAATAGTCTTTAGTAAAAATAATTGTTAAGTACTGTCAGCGTGGAAGTAAATGAAAAACAGATTTATCGCACAAGCATATCTCAAGGTATCTCGTCAGATCATAAAAGTCCTTTATTTATGCAAATAGGCCCATTGAGGACACGTCCCAATATAAACCCTTCGGGACAATTGTAGGCTAGTGCTGAGAAGAATAAACTCAGACACTAGATATTGTCAGTGCCTCTTTTCAATAGGTTTACAATGTTTATAGTGATCATGCAGGTCCATACATTATTATTTTTTAAATAATCATCTACTTTATAATACCCTTTCGTCATTAGGGTTTCTGTGACGACAGTTTTAAATTTATTAACTGATATTTTTACAATAATATAAATAATAAATAAATATTGGACACCAATTACATACATTGCTCTGATCCCAAAGTAAGTAGCCAATGCACTTGTGTTATGGAAATCAGACACAACAGTGGTACCACAACACCCAGACCCGAGACAATATAGAAAAGATCGTTTTCTACATTGACCCGACCGGGAATCGAACCCAGAACCTCACGAGATGGCGACGCTTGAACCAGCGTGCTAGCCACTCGACCACGGAGGTCGTCATTATGTCGTCACAATGTGTTCAGTTAGCCTAACATGCACGCCCCAATACCGTTTATCGCGTCGATAAAATAATTTTATTTCCTAAACAACATGTTTTGACACATATTTTTCACTTATATATCAATCCTTTGCTTTTTAAAAGAAATAAATACAACAAAATAAATAAAAACCTTTTTTAAAATGATAAAAAAGACGTTTGAAATTTATCGATAAATGACAAATAGGCGCGCATCTTAGGCCCGCTGGTAGTTAATTGAAAAAAAATATACATTTCCCCATGAAAGAATTGCCATCCGTTTGAAGCTTTAACTGTCGAATAGCAATCTTATCCTTATTCCTAGTGTTAAAATTATGTTTATCTACTCTCATATCGTTAAATTCAAAATACAAAACTCAAAACGAGTTTATTTAGACATAAGTACTTTATAAATAGTATATCGAAATGAAATTAAAAAAAATAATTATGACACTATTTCTCTAACAAAATAATGTTATAATATTTTTTTTTTCATTACGATACAGATTACAGATCATAGATACAGCTATTTAATTTTTTATCTGTGGCTTCGCGCGCTTTGCCGCATGCGCGGTGATAACGGGAATTTTGGCGTCATAGTACGTTTGTGTTTCGGTAGATAATTATTAGTGTTTATTAAAATGTCTGATAGTGAAAGTGCAGAAAATTTGACCCCGCCCGACATTTTAGAGACTGCGACAGCAGTCTGTCTTAATCTACTACCAGTAAACTCAAGAAAATTATACGATAAATGTTATCAAGACTTTTTAGCATGGAAAACTTTATCTTTTATTTGATATGTTCGTGTTCAATGAGAGTAGATAAAGTAGTGTATGAAACTGCACATAACTAGGTATTATACACTCGTGTGATACTTTTAAAAAACTCGCTTCGCTCGTTTTTTAAACTCACACTCGTGTATAATACCTCTCATTATGTACCAGTTTCATAAACTACTATTATCACTTTATTTCGTAAATGAAATTTATCTTTTTGCGTGCATACATTAAAAAATCATAAATTACACTTCTTTTAGGGAATCTTATGTTTTAGATTATAAATAGCTCGCACAGCTCTTTTGTGATAAAAAAATTGATTCTATATCCGCAGCCGAGCCCCACAATAAAATGCCGTAGGATATTAAGCTATGGAAATAACTAAAATAAAGTTACCTATACTCTGATTTTTAATTAGATAGAACAAAATGACATTTGGTGTGTGGCCAGTTTTTCGTAATTCAAAAATAGTGATGTTCCTAAATAAACGAAGAATTCAATTTATTCAATTGTTGTTTTTATATGAGTATAGAATAATTAAATAGTTGTATTTTGAATTTCTATGGTGCAGAAATACTTTTAGATTACTACATAGCGGTAAGATGTCAAAATAGGTAAAAAAAATCATACCATAATATTGCTGTATATATTGCGATAGGGAAAAAAAATTTTACTCATTAGAACAACTGTTTTATGTATTTCGTTTACTAATAGCTCTTTGCAACGTTTTACGCGTATTATTCATCCAAATTAATAAAACATGATTAAAAATTAAAAAATCATATAAACACAAGTTCAATTTATCGCACACAGTCGAATTGTCACAACACTATTGCACTACCCTTGCAACATTAAAAAGCAAAAAGTGCGATTGAAGCTGTCATTCTGGTCTATCTAATTAAAAATCAGAGTATAGATCAAACATCGTGTTTCAAGCTATCTGAATATTAGAAATAAATTCATAATTCGCCTTACAGGGTGCGCACATATCCTGGCTGCCTTACGAAGTCGTTCTCCTAGTGCTCCGCTGGGTAGTCTCGTCGGAGCTGGACGCGGCGTCGCTGGAGCGTGTGTCGCGCGTCAGCCGCGGGCTGTACGTGGCCGCGCGCGACGCGGACCTGTGGCGCTCGCTCTGCGTCAAGTCAGTGACAAACATAGATTCTATTTCTGTAATCACAATCATCAACATCGGCTATGATGCTCTTATAATTTATCTTAAGGAGCTCGCCGAATTGTTGACGCGTACAATAGCGCCACTCTATTTAAAATAATTATTACTTCTTAAATACAAAAACAATCAAACATCTGGTAGACACGATTGTAGTACAGGTTCTATAGTTTATTTAGTACGTTTAAATTGTTTCAAAAGTAGTTTACTGTGATTTAAGTCCCACCCGTGCGCATATTTTTGGTTCCTTATTTCATCTTTATGAATAGTTTACTGTAGTTAGAGTTAGAAAAACTGCTAAATATGGCCATTTTTAGCATTTTTTTCTAACTGTAACTGCAGATAACTCTGTTTTATTGAACTTAAACATTGTACCTAAACCGCATAACCAGAGCTACAATCGCATCAATCAGATTTTCGATTGGTCTTTTATTTAACGAGTTATGATTTTTCTACTAAAGTGGCGCTAGTATGCGCGTTAAAAATTCGGTGAGCCCCTTAAGTTACGTGGTTATAAAATATTATAGCATCTTACGGTATCACACACGGTTAAAATAGGATAATAATATAATATATATCCGCTCGAATCAGTCTTTCGTTGCCTTGACTAGGGGTGACACGTCAGATTTCGCTAAGAAATGTACAGCGTGGTCTAAAATGAATAATTCGACATTGCTGTTAGATTTATTATACAGCTCTTCAGAACATGATTCTGTTTTTTAATACTGTTTGAAAATTTGTGCCGCAAAAAGCAAGTGCCGATCAATTTGGATCGAAGATCACATCAAGCAGCGAAAAGACCGCGGTGAATTTAACCTGTTTAAGGACACCAAAAATGTTCCAATTATGTTTTAAAACTATAAAGGAAAGTTTAACACGATTATATATCAATTGTTGTAACCGTTTCAGAGATCGAAAATAAACATTGTTAATAATTAATAAACTATTATTTAAAATTGATCGTTAAAAGTATTACTTATTAAGACACATTATTGAATAATTAGTAAATTTTCTTCCCGTTTAGCCCAGGCTCATAATTATATTGAATAATTAGTAGATTTTCTTCCCATTTAGCCCAGGCTCATAATTAAATTCTGAGCTGGAATTGTGTAAAGCAATCGAATTCATTTGACAGTTCATAACGTACGGTTTGATCTGTCAAATCCTTTGTTCTTTGCCGTTTGACAGATCATACCGTACGTTTTGAATTGTCAAATGAATACGATTGCTTTACACAATCGCACCCCTGATTTATTTAAAAAAAAGTAAAAACGGAAAAGGTTATTGAATGTTAGTTAACTCATTCCATTTTGCATCGAATATAAATTAACACCATGTATAAGGAACCTTGCGCTAATTTCATATCTTAAGATGTTAAAAATATATATTATGATATCTGAAGATGTCATCTTAAGATATGTATCATAAGATACTTAATATAAAGATATCATAGCATCTTAGCCGTGTGTGATGCGCGTAACAGTTACGACCTCTTCTCTCTTACCAAAGGAACGGCTGTGAATTAATAAGTAAATAAGTGTGACCATGATTTTTAAGTATGAAAGTTTTCGCTTAAAAACAGTAGTTGGCGAAGTCCCAAAAAGCCGACAGAAACCTCAAAGAAAATGTAGTGTTTCGATAGCAAGACAAAATTTGTTGACGTTAACAAAACGTCACCGCGACTTATCTCAGTACAGTGCTATCTAGCGACTGTTTACGGAACTTAACTCTTAAGCTTAAACATTGAACAGTAGTAGACAGTAGTGCCACACGACTTTTTGTAACGTTGTTAGTTTGTAAAAAGTGTTTATTTAACGAAACAATTTGAATGGCACTTAAAAAAAACCTAATCTGAGACAGAAAACTGAGTTACTTGTTAAACTTCGAACGCCTATACATTAAGGCCATCCGTCTGCTGGCAGAGACCATTAGTAGACGAGAGCTCAAAAGACAATTGTTTATAGTAAGAGAAATTATATTTCGGGAAACATACACAATAATTAGAAATCACCCGACCTCACGAAACGTCGATAGCACAACAGTGTTCTTGAATGTGAACCACAGACTTAAGCACTTCATAGACTTCTTCGTCTATGACATCTACTAAGAAGAAACATTCAATTTTACAACTCCAACATGACCGTCATATTGTGTAGGCCGTGCTATTTTATCAATGTTGTGCAAAATATGTTAAGATTTCACTGGATGTACACCGCTTGTGATCAGTCGTTGTGGAAAACCGTGGGGGAGGCCTATGTTCAGCAGTGGATGTCCTTTGGCTAATAATGATGATGATGAGAAATACCACCCTCAAAAATTTCAACTGTTAATTTTTCTTGCTTTAGAATGTTTTAACACTCACAGTGTCATATTTTATATTCATAAAGATGCCAAAGGGCCAAACGCTCCAATGCCAAAAGGTTGCTGGTTCAATCCCGCCCGTGCGCAAATTTTTGGTTTCTTATTTCATCTTTATGAATATAAAATATGACACTGTGAGTGTTAAAACATTCTAAAGCATTAGATAGCGAAGTGACATCAATTTCCAAGTTGAATTTATTCTGTAAAGAATAACTGCTTGAGCCATCTGTTTCATAAACAGACGGGTAGATGGCGCTAAGCGTCACGCAATTGACGTTTTCATAAGAAACCACAAATTTCGCTGGGTCGGACTGACAGCACGGTAGCTCAATTGGTAAGAGCGTTTGGCCCGGTATGCCAAAAGGTTCCTGGTTCAAGTCCGGCCCGTGCGCAAATTTTTGGTTTCTTATTTCATCTTTATGAATGTTAATTTCTCTATTCTTCAGAACGTGGGGCATAGACTGCGGTACGCCGCGCGCGAACGGATTCCCCTCCTGGCGACAGATGTACATAGATCGACCCCGTCTGCAGCTTCACGGCTGCTACATCAGCAAGACGACCTACCTGCGCCACGGCGAGAACTCGTTCCAGGACCAGTTCTACCGGCCCTGGTACCTCATCGACTACTACCGGTACCTCAGGTGAGCTGCTCTCTGTACGATTAAAATAGTAGTTTATGGTACATAATGAGAGGTATTATACACGAGTGTGAGTTTAAAAAACGAGCGAAGCGAGTTTTTTAAAAGTATCACACGAGTGTATAATACCTAGTTATGTGCAGTTTCATACACTACTTTATCTACTCTCATTGAACACGAACATATCAAATAAAAGATAAAGATTTCCATGCTAAAAAGTCTTGATAACATTTATGGTATAATTTTCTTGACTTTACTGGTAGTAGATTAAGACAGACTGCTGTCGCAGTCTCTAAAATGTCGGGCGGCGTCAAATTTTCTGCACTTTCACTAACAGACATTTTAATAAACACTAATAATTATCTACCGAAACACAAACGTACTATGACGCCAAAATTCCCGTTATCACCGCGCATGCGCCGAAGCGCGCGCAGCCACAGATAAAAACTTAAATAGATGTATCTATGATCTGTAATCTGTATCGTAATGAAAAAAAAAATATTAAACATTATTTTGTTAGAGAAATAGTTTCATAATTAAATTTTTTAATTTCATTTCGATATACTATTTATAAAGTACGTCTATATAAACTCGTTTTGAGTTTTGTATTTTGAATTTAACGATATAAGAGTAGATAAAATACATTATAGCCTCTTAGTCGCATCCGTCCACGGCGGTCAATAGACTACTTGGCCTACTGTTGCATAAACAGATGGGTAGATGGCGCTGACGCCACGTATAATGGCGTATACATAGGAGACCAGAAATTGCACAGTCGGCCCGACAGCACGGTACCTAGCTCAATTGGATTGAGCGTTGGCCCGGTTAGCCAAGAAGTTGTAGGTTCGAGTTCCGCTCGTGCGCAAGTTTTGTTTTTTTATGAAATCTTTATGAATATGCTCATAATTTTTTATTTATTTTTGCCTATTGGATAATTTCCTGCACTCCGGGTTATGGAATCGTAATAATTTATTTAATGTCTGCCAAACTTGATATCTTGAGCAATACTACTCCTGTAAATGTATAGATTTCGCTATGGCTATTTAACCCTCGTGCTTTTTATTTTTATGTCTTATGTATTTTTTATTGATTAGCTTTAAATGAAATTAATGTAATCTTAGTCTGATGAAACTGTGGTATTTATGTTCATTACAATAACTGTACATTTCTCAAATATTAATAAAATAAATATTCTATAGACATGCAAGACTGTAAATCAATATCGAGTGCCAATCTGTTTGTGACTGATGACAGGTTCTTCCCTGATGGTTTCGTGTTGATGTGGACAACAGCCGAGGAGCCCGCGTCGTGCGTGGGGCACCTCAAGTACCGACACGCTAAAGGACACCTTGGGGTTACTGCGGGCCACTACAGACTTATGGGTGACAAGGTAGGTTTTTAACATCACTAGCTGTACCCCGCGACTGCGTTCATACGTTTTGGGTTTGCTCCCTCCCCTCCCGTTGCAGCGTGATGATTTGTAGTCTTAAGCCTTTCTCGATAAATAAGCTATCCAACACAAAAATATGTTTTTCAATCGGACCAGTAGTTTCTGAGATTTGCGCGTTCAAACAAACAAACTCTTTAGCTACATTGTATCAATATAGATTAAGTTTAACTGCGTCGGTGGCGCAGTGGTAAGAGGATCGCACTTTAAAGCGACGAGTGCGCCAGAGGCCTTGGTTTCGACCCCCGGGTCGGGTCAAAAATATATACCTGAGTTTTTCAGAAATTATGACAAAAGTATGACCTGTATCTTTTGTCTCTCTCTTGCGCCGTAAAATGGCGTCGCGTGTTGTGCGCTAAGAAATAAATGATTTTTTAGAAGTAACCCGTGTTTACCTGAGCTCATTTTAATACATACAGCGCGAACGGCGACTTTGTTTTATACTATGTAGTGATTAGTTACTTATTATTTTAAACCTGGTACAGATAGTTTAAATCAGTTGTGCGCGCGGCCCTATGTGTGCGTGGGCTTGTAAATATACAACTTTCATTCGTGTGGCAGTGACGCGGCAGTCGTCGTCCGAGCAAGACGTGTCCTTATCGCTTTTTCTTACGGGTACAGTCGTTTACGAAAATGTCTAGTTCTTCACGGAGAAAATGTTTAAGGAGTCAGGTAAATATTAAAAGATTTTTATTTTATTTATTTATTTTTTTAATTTAGATGTAATTAATATTTATTATTCAGAGATCGGAATTGGGTGTGTGAAAATACCTAAAGTTTGCAGCGGGACATAATATGGAGCACGTGTTATATTCTCGATATTTTGTATTTTCACACACCTAATTCCGATCTCTGATTATGATTCTATATAAGAAAAAAAAATTCCTTGTTGACGTTTACGTATTATTGTTTTAGACTCGAGAAACCATTGCTAAGGTATACGAATTTCTGAAAATAGATGCGAGAGATATATTGGAACTAGTAAGTGATCCAGTTTGCAGCGCAAGTCCAATTTTAATATCGAAATTAAGTGAACATTTAAATAGCGTACGGAAAAGAACAGCAATGGCAGTGGGGGTATCAGAGAGAACAATTACTAATATATTGGCTGAAGGAAAAGAATCTGACTCTAAATTTAAATCTCCGCATAAAGACCGTAAAAAACGTTTAAAGAAGTTAGAATTAGACAACTTTAACGATGATGTTATACGTTCCACTATTCAAAATTACCATTTAGAACATCGTGAATTACCTACGTTGCTAAAGTTGAAAAGAATATTTCAAGATAAACTTAACTATGATGGAAGTATTTCGACTCTGCGTACAGCTTTGTTAAAGTTGGGATACAAATGGCGAAAAACTGTGGATAACAGACGTGTTCTTATAGAGCGGCATGACATCCAAAAACTACGATTTTCCTACCTAAAAAAATTACTCAGATACCGTCAAGAAAATAGGTGTATCGTATATACAGATGAGAGCTACATCTTAACTAGCCATGTGCAAAACAAAGGATGGGGTAATAAAGATGGACCACCTTTAAAGAGAAACCTGTCGAAAGGACAAAGAATTATCATTGTGCATGCTGGTTCAGAACAAGGTTTCGTACCTAACGCACTATTGACATACAAAGCAAATAGTGTTTCTGGTGATTACCACTCTAACATGAATGCAGAAAACTATGAAAAGTGGCTGAAAGAACGTCTAGTACCGAATCTTCCACCTAACTCTGTGGTTGTGCTTGATAATGCCTCATACCATAACGTTCAAAATGACAGAGCCCCAAATTCTAATTAAAAAAAAATTGAAATGCAGCGATGGATGACAGAAAAAAATATAGCTTTTAATCAAGAAATGAAAAAAATTGAACTGTATGATTTGATTAAAAAAAATAAAGAAAAATATATTTCTTACAAGATTGACGACATACTTCAGCCATATGGCATAAAAGTTCTTCGATTGCCACCATATCATCCTGAACTAAACCCCATAGAAAATGTGTGGGGAATTTTAAAAAATTATATTGCTTCACATAATGTCGATCAAAATGTGACGGAAATAATGAAACTCATAAATGAACGTGTAAGTCAAATTGATGAAGGGATGTGGGGTAATACTTGTCGACATGTACAAAAGAAAGAAGAAGAATACTATAGACATTTTGACATGGAGTCAGATATCATAATTAACCTTGGTGAGAGCAGCGAATCCGAAAATTCATCATTAGATTTTTCAAGTAGCGATGCAGAATAATGTTCAATAAATAAACATTAAATTACGAAATAACTGTTTTTTTAAAACCCGTATATTATAACCCGTAAATAACAGTATTTGTATTTGTACCCGACTGTACCTCTTGTCACGCACACAAAGTCACTGTATATGTACAAGGTTTACCCACACATAAGGCCGCGCGCACAACTGAGTTGAACTATCTATACATCGTGAGTGTCTTCCCGATCCCCAAATAAGTCGATCTAACCGTTGTGTCACCTAAAACATTTTTAAAAAAAAATACTAGTTTAACGTCTTTGGCCGTACGCCATACAGACAATTTTTCATTATTATTTTACTAAAACTTAAACTAAACTTACCTAACTCATTGAAATGCAAGGTGGTCTGCATTCCAATGCTCAATAAGGAACCTAAGCGCAAGAACAACGATCCGGGTAAGAAGGCGCGATTAGAGCTCGCTTTACCATAATTCTCACTTTAACTCCATTGTTTTCTTCGAAAGCACTAATTATCATGAAAATTCCACCACACAAACACAATAATTGACCCGAAAATACAATTTCTATATAATTATTATTTTATTTTTATAGTGTTTTGTCACTATATAAACTTAATAATATAAATAGCAAATTGCACTTGTAAAAAGCAACTTTGGCTGTTGTGACAGACGAGGAATCGAACCCCGTGTCTTACGAATTGCGTAATATTTATACAATTTCTATAATTAAGAAATATGGTATGGACCATATTTCCCTTCCCTTTTCGTTTCCCGCGCAAAACTCCTCACCCGAAACATATGAAATGCGTGATGTAGTGATGTGTTTGCAGGTTGTGGTAGTGATAAAGAAGACCGGTGACAAGAAGGCCGTAGCGGCGTCCAACACGCGGTTCCGCGCGCGGCGCAAGGAGGCGCAGGACAGCCACGAGCAGACCTTCCACATGGTAACGAATAGTTCTTATTGCGTAACAACGTAGTCATAATTATTTTAACATAACCAATCCGTGTATTCTTTCTGGGTTTTAAACTCAAGGACTAAATAGAGCAGTATTTTAGTCAGAGTTGGAATTGTGTAAAGCAATCGTATTCATTTGACAGTCCAAAACGTACGGTATGATCTGTCAAATGTATGCCGGTCTGCCGTTTAACTGATCATACCGTACGTTTTGAACTGTCAAATGAATTGAACACAATTCCATCTTAGTTCTGTATGTTAAGATCACAAATGTGGCAAAAAGATATCTTTGTCGTGAAATAATGTTCAACGTCGTTCCCTTTATCACTGCGGAGACAATTTTGACGACCCGTCTGGTGTAGTGGTCGAGAAATCGCCTACTACGCAGCGGGTTGCGGGTTCGATCCTCGCACAATACAAACATTTGTGTGCATGAACATGTCTGTTTGTATTGGTCTGGGTGGTTTCTATGTATATCATGTATGTATTTACAAACAAAGATTTGTGGTCGCGTAGGCGCATGGATTTCCCATCTTTAGGCTGGTTTTAGACTCACGCTGACCATCAGTGCTGACTAGTGTCGTAAATAGACTATATCTGACCAGTCACATTTATGACCAAACCATATATGACCGGTCAAATACTTTCAAATTTAGTCAATTTGACCGTATGTGATGAATCGTAATTCAAAACTTTCGGACTCAGTTTTCGCAAAAAGAGAAACGAAATGACATTTTGTGTCGTTGTGTGAATTAGTTGTGATTACTTATTATAACTTTTTATTATATTTACTTACAAACATTGTCATGTAACATTCAGAAATAAGAAATTTCCAGATTCAGCTATCAGAAAATATTATATAGATAGAGCTTGTATAACACTAAATTAGACTTGTATAGTGTGTAAATAAGGTTGAAATAAAATGTTAAGCGGGGTTTCCCGAATCGCGCATGCACAAACGAAATAAAAATTGAATTAAATATGACTAAATGGTCATTTATGACAGTTTTTGACCAATTTGATCGTAAATGACCGTCAGTAAAATTTAGTCACTATAATAATTTTCAACATGGATGACTAGAGTGTATGCACATCATAGAAGCCTTTAAGAAACGCAGAGCGCGGTCAGCGCCATACGCGTCGCACATAGGAGTATTTAACTCAAAAAGTCGATCAAAAGTCGAATATTACAAAGTATCGATATGAGAGTAGTTTTCGCTATCTGGCAAACCGGAAGGGTCAGGGGGGACACTATACCGCTCCACTCTCAATTGTTGTCGCTAACATTTAGTGCACAGATAGTCGTCTTTCTAACGCAATTATGATCGTACGTACTTTATGCAGAGTAAAAGTGAGTCAACTAAGTTGTTAAAATATTTGCTACATTTAAATTAATCGGGATAAATCAAATTCTAGTAATGGACGGTGTAGAACAAGATACGTAAAATTTAAATTATCTGTTTTTTTTGTAATATATGCCTTTAATAATTATTTACACTATTTTTTGTTGGGTACATTAAACTTATAGCCGATTTTAGCCTTTTTTAACATTTCAAAGTCTTTTTCTTGTATTTCCGGGCTTTTCCAGAGTCAATTTTTTTTTATAATCTTGTTGTGAGATATTTATTCTTGAAATATAAAAAGAAAATAGCTGCCAACACGTGCCAAAATGTTAACATTTTGAAAATTAAGTGCATGTGGTATTTACCAAAACAAACTTTATTTTGCGGTCACATAAGTTAATTTTAGATTAATCTTGATACAGGGTCTTCTGGTGTTAAGATCGTGATGCGAGATTACCTCTTCCGAAAAGCGAGGGAATATACTGAACCAGATTTCGGAAAAAAGTTGGATTTATTGGAGTTTGTAATAATTAATGACTCTTTGTTTCCTACTGATCAAGAATCAAAGTTTATTCATACTTTTTTCGTGTCAAGTCTGAAATGAAGTCTAAGTGGCAAACAGAAAAGCGAACAGAAACTGTATTTTTGAAAAAATACCATGATTCGTTACAAAGAACTCTTGAAATCCCGAAAAATATAATTACCACCGAAAAATGTCGGCCAAGCAAAGAGTTTTAGGAACTAACAGACTGCAGTAAGCGTCGAAAGACATCACATCTACGAGGTAAAAAGAAACACTTATTTATGCAGGTCAAATGGCGCTTCGTGAAAAAGGAAACGTGGAAGGTGCCATATGTGATAAAAGATATTATGGCATACCCAACACGTGGTCGTAAATATCGTGAAGCGTTCCGAAAAAGCGCTACACCTGAAGCAAAACTTAAACAACTATCGCCAAGTCAGGCTTTGTCTATGTTTGTCGAAGCTGGATTGACAAGAAAGCAGTACGAAATAGTTGGAGAAAGTTTTAAAAAACTATACCCGTGCTACTCGATCTTACAAAAAGCAAAACGATATTGTTTTCCAAATGTCGAGAATTATCGGGTCACATAATATTTGCACACGTGTGCAGATATTAAATTACAAGCTCTATTATACCACACTGTTCAGCGTTTTATATTATATCTTGAAGAAGTTTTACAAAATTTACCAGAGGAAGAATTGGTGAACCTAGAGCTCACATATAAATGGGGATGTGGTGGCTCGGAGCAGGCCTAATACTAACAAAAATTTTCTAACAGCAGTGACTGACGCAAATATTTTTCAATCATCTCTTGTGCCCTTACAATTGATAAGTAAGAGTACGAAAAAAAAAATTTGGAACAATCCATCTCCGTTTTCGTAACAAATCATATTTTTAACATTTATTTCAAAGTTCCCGCTTTAAAAATATGTGAAAGTATTTTTTCTACATTTTTCATTACATTTTAATGACAATAAATAAATTTAGGGCAATAAATAATTTTGATCGACTTTTTTGATCAAATACCCCTATGTGCGTCGCGCGTCCGTAAGTGCATATACACTCACCAACGCGCGAAACTGGCAATGACCGCCTCTGTCTTCAGTGAGCATTCTACTGTCGAGTCTAGCGGACACCTTTGGCGTGTAATCATTACATTGTAATGCGCTTAGTAGTAAAGTTAGCCACCGACAAGTTGTCGTCGCGACGTAAAGTGTCGCCCGACTGTCAGACAACTAAACCTCATTCTATACCCTGGCTCCCCCAGGAGTTCCAGCTCCGCAACGTACGCTCGCGCCGCAACTTCCAGCTGGCCTGGCGCCGGTACTCGGTCTGCTCGCGCCGCGACCAGTGGACCCAGTTCGAGCTCACGCCCAACAAGTTCCCGCCCTTCGCGTTCAGCCGCGTGCGCGCGTACACCGCCGAGGCCGCCGCGCCGCTGCCGTGAGCGAGTAGGTGAGCCTGTACCGGTGGCCCAGTGGTGTACTCTACTAGCCCGCGACCAGTGGACCCAGTTCGAGCTCACGCCCAACAAGTTCCCGCCCTTCGCGTTCAGCCGCGTGCGCGCGTACACCGCCGAGGCCGCCGCGCCGCTGCCGTGAGCGAGTAGGTGAGCCTGTACCGGTGGCCCAGTGGTGTACTCTACTAGCCCGCGACCAGTGGACCCAGTTCGAGCTCACGCCCAACAAGTTCCCGCCCTTCGCGTTCAGCCGCGTGCGCGCG